>JANFAM010000017.1:15892500-25892500 GCA_024362665.1 Prunus padus
TCCTATCCAACCCATGTGATGGTGTGAACCCATGCCTACTCAAGCCATTTAGAAGGGCGAGATTTACATCAATTTAATAAAATGTGGTTAATGATGTGATAGATTGCATGTTGATGTATTTAATGATGTGATAGATTGCATGTTGAGGGAGTTAATAGATAGATTTCCAGATAAAACCGTTGAACTTCTTATTCTTAGCTCAACATTGGATCATCGTAATTCCTTCAAGTCATTCAATATTTAGCATCTATGTAAGTTTGCTGAGAAATTCTATCATGTTGATTTCATTCCAAGTGACTTGAAAGCTTTAGAAATTGAGTTGATGTATTTTCAAAATGATATGCATCGCCTTCCCTCCTTTAAGGAAATCACAACTCTTCCTCAGTTATGTAAATAATTGGTGGAAACAACTTTGGTAGAAAACTACCATTTGCTTTACAGGTTGATTCGGTTGGCATTGACTCTTCTTGTTTCTACAGTAACAACGAAATGAGCTTTTTCATGTATGAGAATTATTAAGAATAGACTTTTGAGCACCATAGCTAATGAATACCTTGCTGATTGCATAATCCTCCACATTGAAATAAAGTTTGCTAATAGTATCGATAATGCAGAGATAATTGAGGAATTTAACATTTCTAAGCATCGTAGGGTAAAGTTTTAGATTTAAATAGTTTAGTTTTGTGTTACATTGCATTTACTTGTTGTTTTTTTAGGTTTTTTTTGTTAAGCTTTTATTTATGTATAGAGATGCATATTTGAGGGTAAGGCTCATTACGTCCCCAGACTAGATGCATATTTTTATTTATGAATGAAATTCACTCGAACCGTCGAATTTTTAAGGTAAGTTTCGCCTACTTGACTTTTGAATCCTGGATCCGCCATTGTTGGTGGATATATATATATATATATGAGCATGATGCAAAGCAATATGTTTTACAGCTTAGAAAATGGGCTCGGGAAAATGTGTAAATTATTATAATGACTAAAATTAAGTGAAACGTGAGAAAATGCGTAAATTCTAAATGCAAACTACAGTCGTCTTCTTCCTCTTTTTGTTTTAATTTTGTTCTAAAGGGTAAAATTGAAACCTAACGTATAGCTGGAAAATAGTTTAAATTTTCTTTTTAAAAAAGACACATGTCAATATATGAGTGGAAGTATCGCCATGGCGATATTGTACCATTCTATAATTTCTTCATAAGATGGAAAGTTGTGTGTTTTCTAAATTTGGTGACCTTATTAGTACTATTTCTCTAATATATATATTATAGATCCATAAATAAACTTACTTCAAAGCCAAACAATTATTTTGGTTTAAAAGTCTTCATAACTTGAGCAGATGAAATGAGTTAAAAGTCTTCGACCCATTTAGAGTTTTTATTATGAATGGTCTCTTAATTTTTTAAGTCTTCATTTGAGTCCTCGAACTTTTAAACCAATGAATGTGGCCCTTAAATCGTCAACTACCGAGGTTGGGTGTGGATGCTCTTGGCCTGCATTCTATGAGGGCCTGCCTGGAGCCTTACATCGTTATCCTGGCCCGAATGGGAGGAGAAATGAGAGCTTGTGGTTCCAATTGGGCCAAGACAAAAGGCACTAGGTGCCAACAGATGAACGCCACTATTCCGCCAAAAGTATTGTGGTACTAACAAAGTTCCTTATATGAAATCAATGTACAATATTTAGGATGCTAGGCACAGAATAATTCATTTCTTAGTGAAAAATCTCTCTAATAACCTTCTCTCACTTTCATCTGGTTGCTGGTCTGCTCTGACCCCTGCTGTATCTTGGAGGGCTAGTCTTGGCAACATCAACAACTATCATCCAGCCATTAATGATCTGCAAGAACCATCAACAAAAAAGAGGCTAAGCTTTCCTCTTCAGAGTGTTGGATCTGTTCTATAAACATGTAAACCAAAGACAAGAAAGACTATGCCTATGTGTTTGATTTATTCGGATCAGTTCATAAAAATGAAAAGCATGTTGAAACTTGCCTTGCCATTCATCTCTTTGAGTGCTGCGCTAGCAGCTTCCTCCGTGGTGTATTCTATGAATGCATAACCTTTGGACCTTTTAGAAATTTTGTCCATTATTATTTTAACTGTAGAGGCAAGCAGTTAATTAGCATGAGCATACCACTGCCATGAAATTGAAAACCCCATTTCTTGCTAAAAGAAGCGTAGTACCTTCAACAAGCTCACCAAAGCCTTCAAATGCTGCACGGAGGGTTTTCTCAGATGTATAAAATGATAGGCCTGTTCAGAAACTAAGATCTTTTTAGCACTTAAAGTGAATATGCAATGAGATGGAAAAAGAAGCTACAAATATTGAAGAATGTCGAGATCTTTTGAATAATTACAAATTTACGATGGATAACTCTGGTAAAGGGTTAAAACATAGTTAGCAATACAGGGGAAGAGTAATTTTGATTGTCTATTTGAAAATATTAGGCTGCCGGAGTATCAAGCAAGGCATCATATGAAATAAATGAACATTAATGTTTAACATCAGAATAAAAGTTGCAACATACCAGTCACAAAAAGTTTCTTTGTTTTTGTCGGGGTTGTTTGACTTGCCTCTCCAGATGTCGACAGATCCGTAGGACTCTGCAAATTATTACCTGAGAAACACATATCACTAACTCATGTACATTGTTTAAAATGGAATCATTTGCTGTAATGGTTAGCATTAGTGCCATTAAATAGAAAAGAACCTTAATAATGTTGAGAGAAAAAAAACTATCAGCAATTGGACTCTTAAAAAGAAATAGTTATAATAGCTTGAAATTACGAATACCAATGCCACGATTGTTAACAAAAATGACTGAGATGAATATTGAAAACAGTACAAAATGTGGGTTTTCTACTACTTGATAAACATGATACAAAATATGTCATCCTTTAGTGGAAGGGATCAGGAAGAAACCTAATAATTTAACAGAAAACTCCTGTTCAACACAGGTCCATCAGATACTACCAAGGTTCTTCCCAAATATTTAATAATGATTAAGAAATGAGTAACCGAAATGATGTATTGAAGAACTCCTATGCAAAAACAAATGCTCAGGACCAGGAAAACATGACCTGTTATATGCTGAATCTGTTCTTTCTGTAATCAGTAACAGGTCTCTTCTGAAAATTATTGGCAGAACTCCAAGACTTTCACAAACCAGGAAATCAAACTCTCTTTTTTTTTCTTTTTTTTTAATTCCAGGATATAATGCTTTACCTTTGAAATGAGGTTTGCATCATTAGATGGTGTCAGATAACCTAAAAATTCAACTGGTAACAATTATTTCCTTCAGCTTTTCTCCCTGTGGTTAATCTCATTTACAACCATTCTCTGCCCGTATCAAAATTCAAAATATTTATACGTTCGCGGGTGATAGCATTATGTGATTTCTATTGCAAGGTTATACACCTTCCCGATTTTAACAATTGCTCTGAAATTTTTCTTGTGTCATACATTATCAAAATCATCCCCAATTCCTATTAATTTGTTGACCAAGAAACAAAGTCATCTGGGCATCAATCTGCATAACCTTCTTCTAATTTCAAGCTTTTTGCATAACATTACAAGTACACATTTAAATTTGTCTACAATTAGTAAGCAGTCACATAACAATTCTCTACGGACATCAAATGTTACTGAAGAAATTTAATTAAATTGCTCTATAAAGTTGTCTCATCAGTGACATTTGCTCTCTGAAGTTGAAAAGAAGGCATTAGGTTTGCAACATAGGTTCAAAAGGCATTCAAATCAAGCAGCAAAGCCTAACATAGCAACGAGCTAGAAGATATTATATCTGATTCTAAGATGATAACCATAACTAGATATTATTCATAGAAGATTTTATCAAAGTTAGAGAAGGAAAAAACCTCCATAATCCTTGTTCTCCGACTCCCAACTCTTGTCTGGCTCAATGGATAAAACGCCAGGAACACCTGCAGCATATAGGGATCATTAGTCCTTAAGACGACAATTGTCTTAACACAAATGTGGCATAGAGAAATTAAGAGCATACACTAACCAGCTACCTCCCGTGCACACTCTTCATCAAGTTCACAACAGAACCCAAAGTTAGATTGCCAGGAAACATGATAAATACACATTTGCGCATCCTTCTCACTACCAAGAAAAACAACAAAGTAAAGTACCAATTAGAAAAACAAAGTAGTTTAAGAATCCAAACAGCATTGAAGCTCATAATCTAATACTTACTTCCCCAAGACCTTTGTTAGTATTTGAGCATAATAATCAACCATTTGCGCCTTTGTAACAACCCCAATGCTGGGTTTATCCATTCGAACGAGCCACCTTTTGGTGTTAGAAAGAGGAAATAAGAAAGTGCTTCCACTTTGAGGGTAAGACATAAAACCTGATTGAACATTTGGTGGACTATAATCCTTTTTCGCAGAACTATAATCGGGGTCAGGCTTAACCGATAAAACCCCTGGTAAACCTACATAAATTACATACAAATAATTAAGTCATTCAACATTAGCAATAACGAATGACCAAACCTCATAAAAGTTCATTATCTCTAGAAACAGAACATCTCAGAAGCAATCATTTCATGACAACCAAAAAGAAAAAGAACACAAACATCTAGTCTGCAGCAAAAACCAATTCAATAAAACATCAGTAAAAAGGATAGAAATGTACGTGCGAGCTTGTGGGAAGTTTCTTCCTCAATATCACAGCAAAAGCCAAAATGGGTATCCCAAGAAGCATCATATATGCACATTTGAGCATCCTTCTCACTGAAAACAAAAACATTAAAACATAATTCAGGCGAAAATATAAGCAATGCCATACTGGAGAAAAGAATTTATAGCATACCCACTTTCCCAATACACTTTGAAGGGTTTTAACATAGTGTTCAATAACTTCTTGTTTCGAATTGACCACTTGTGGAGGAGCCTCCATGAGCACAATCCAGTGGCGGTTGTCACTGGAAGTGGAAGATATAGGAAGAGAAGTGGAAGGTGTCGCTGTTGTTGATGTTGAAGCTGCACATGTTTTAACAGAGAAACAACTACAAGAACTGTGAGAAACGGAAGAAAACGTAAATGGGTTCTTATGGGTTGGTGAGATAGGGAATCTGAGGTTCGTAGTGGGGGTTTGGGACTGGGTTTTGCGAGGTTTGAGTGAGAATTTTGTGGATATGATGAATGTTGCGGAGGGAGACAGAGACTCCATGGTTGCCTGCTATGGGTTAATTTTAGAGGAACTAATAGCGCTCTCTCTGCAGCAGCTGCATAATCCTCTGCTTATCTACTTTCTAATCAGACAAATCTGCTGTAGCAATTTCATTCATTTATTTATTCCTTATCAATAACATTCCATATTCTTATTAACAATTTCAATAATAAATTTGTACAAGCTGCAAGAAGTTTATAGTTGAATTGTTGTGGAGCCCTTCTAAAGATTCAGTTTCATGTCATTATCCCCTAAATTGTCAATTATGTCACAATTTTCCTTTAGTTCCACAACATTGGCCATGCCCTAATTATCTTTCTTTTTTAAGGGTTTAATTGTTTTACTACTCTTGAAATTATCATCAAATCTCACATTGTCCGTAGAAAGTTAAAATAGTATACTGTGAATGTGAAGATTGAGCTTTACTTGATCATTTAGGTTATTTATAATGGTAAGTGAACTTTGTTGAGAATGTGAATCCTAAATCGATGTCTTAAAAGTCTTGTTTAATAGTTTAAATTATCTTGGGCCTCTCCAACCATTACCAATTGATTTTAACTTGGATGCTCAAATTCTAATGTGGTATCAAAGCATGTCGAACTAAATTTGATCGGATTGGGATTGCGTTGGCCTTTGGTTGGACATTTGACATTATAGAGGTCAAATGTTTTTGGGGTAAAAGTACTGGGTTTACTCAAGGATGCAAAATATTTACAATATCCGCCCAAGGGCTACACAAACTATTTGGTGGAGAGTAGTTCTATCTAACTTCTAAACACAACACATAGAGTGGAACCGACATGGGTTCTACATACTTTTATCATTTGATGGGACTCAGATAATGTGAGAGTGGGGAAAACTCTTTGTGTCTAATATTTTCCTTTGGAAGATTCGCTACATGAAGTTTCCACCAATGCAGAGCTTGGGATGCAGAAATAGAATTAACTATCAGTTAGTAGTGGTGTTTCAATGTCCTCAGGAGAGCGTTCGACCGGTTTAAGCTTGCAAGCAATGCAAAAAGCAACCACCTGGTCATGACCGCATTAGATTAGGATGCATGTTAATCATTAAAGAACATGAGAGAGAGAGAGAGAGAGAGAGAGAGAGAGAGAGATTGAGAGAGATATATGAAGGGTGGCTTACCATGCATATTGATGCGCATATTATGCTAAAACCTTTGCAGTTGAAAGGGGCATTGCTAGATAAAAACCAGGCTGATACAAGAATAAAAATTCAACCCATCAGAACTACAATGGAAGTGGTTCAAAAACAAAATTTCATCACCTAGAAAAATAAACAACAAAACATAACAAACAGAAACATGCACTCACATGTCAATGGACTCATGGCAACTGGAGATAGCAGACTTGATATTGATTGCACACCAGCTATAAATCCTTGTACTTTTCCCTGTAATATATTATAGGGTACGCAACCCCACAAAGCAGTTGTGTAAGAAAAAATAGCCAACTGTTTGAAAGTGTGAGAAACCAAAGCAAAAGCAACTTGAATGATGGTTCTCTTTGCTGACCTGGTTGTTTGAGCTTGTTGCTCTGGAAATAATTGCATAAGTCTGCAGATCAGGAGTTCAATCAATGGAAGCAAGGAAAGAAAGACCATCCAAATTAAGTACCATTAGCTGAACACCAGTAATTGAAATTCAATCTAGATTTTTTTCTTTCAATAAGAAGTTCTTCAATATTAGAAAATTTTACAGAAAGAACAAAGGAGTTCAATATGTACTTACAGAAGGTTTCACAAGAACGTAGATGACTCCAAAGGAGGCACTTAAGTAGGGTACCTGCATTTTCGAATTTTTCTGGTTACTCTAGAATCATTCTAATTTCTGGTATTAAGGGAATTCCCATTTTTCTTTTGCCTACTCAGGTAAAAGCATAAAATTAACTAAATGCAAAAAATAATAATAATGATGAGAATGGAGGTGAATCTTGGGCATCTTTCTTGACAAGGTTATTTCAAGTATGCCTACCCAAGGAGCCCAAGCCAAGCCATAGAGCAATGCCTGTACAGCAAAAAAGCAACATTAGATTTTCTGTTCTGTTCTCTATCATCTTCCCCTTTGGGGTTTGGGTTGGGGAACAAGCTAAAGATAATGACTTACATAAGCTACTGAGGCCAACAAGGCTGAGCTCAATATCACCTTCTCACCAACCAATGGGTTCACTAAAGGAAGCACCAGTATCTGAAAGAAACTCACCAAAACCAAACATATGTTATGCAGAAGAATAGCAGAGGATTCAACAGATCTTCCAAAATGTAAAATAGTTAAACACTTACATTAAGTGACACATTATTAGATTGAAATTCAAGTGGAAATTCTTGAAGGATAGAACTTCATGAAAACTAACAATGGTATGGAAAGAGAAGGTTGAAGAAGAACAGCTAAATATAGTGAGTGGCACACTGCTTTTTTCTAGTAATGAGATTTAATTTGATTTTGTCCCAAATTTTTGTTCACGAACACTAGAATGAACTTAATAAGAGAACAATCTAAGTCTGCATTTTCGTAAATACGAAAAGAAACTAGGAGCAAGTAACAGGAATTTGGAAAAAAAAAAGTTTTTGAAAAGAATATACCTGAGAGAAAATTGAACCTATTCCCACCATCATCAGGATCTCTGAGAATTGATTCTTGTCAAAACCAAAAGCTGCTTTCAGATAGTACTGCACAAGTAGTAAAACATATTTTCTTTTAAGTAAATGATTCAAACAGAAAGCAAGTTATGTTGGTATTATTACATCCATAAATAAACTCCAATTGATCATCTGAACTTTTATATTGCTGCTCTTACAAATCTGCAGTTCCGTGTCACTTATATAGCTTAAAATCAGCACAATGTAAACAGAACCTATTCGATAATTATAGGTAAACCCTGTTTTACTAAGTGGCTTTATAGATTTTTTTCGTATAATGAATAAGCCCTCCATGAATCTTGTTTCATTCCAAGGAAAAGGCATGTTTGCTAACATCCTTCTTTTAACAAGACTGTAGTAACTAGGATTATAAGTGCTGGCTTGATTAAGTTTAAGGGGAAAGATACCAGTAACACAGAGCTGATGCCGGACATTCCCAAGTCATAGAAGAAGGAAACCAAAGAAATGCTTCTGAGTGTTGGACTGCACAGAACAATGTAGCTCTTCAGCAAGACAATCACAAATTTAACTGTTCTAAATATGCATGAAAGCACAAGGAAATTTTTCTTTTTCATTCAAATAAGGAAAGATTCTAAGAAGATCCAGAAGTAAAATCACTAGAAACCATTACCTGCTAACAACTATTGTTGCAGCATCTCTCATTGATGCATATCGTTTACGGATAATAGTAACTATCTTGGTCAGGCACGATAAATCTTGATCACTTTCAGGTGCCCGTTTATTAGTTGTCTCAGTCAAAAATATTTGCATATAAACTGGACAAAAGATCAACAGGGCTATTGATACCTGAAACCAAAAGGCTTGGTTAGTAAAAGTTTAACTCATAAAAATGAACTTAACATATCACCAGTTATTGCATCAACTTACAGAGAAAATGTACTTCTCGGGAAGAAAGCGTGCCAGAACATTCCCCAAGACATGTGATGCAGAAAGAAGACCTGTGATCCAACTAAACACTGCAGCCCTCTTATTCTCATTGACAACATCTGCCTAATAAAAGGGGATGAAATGTGTGAACTCCTTACATTTCCTATCCATGGCTATCAACCAGTGAGAATAAACTTACCACATAAGCAACAGCGATGCTGAAAATACTCCCCTGACTTAGAATATATGAAACGGTTCGAATCACATAGTAAGCATACACAAATTCCTTAGATTGATTCCAGGCAAGTAATGCTGCAACCAAAATCATCATATTATGTGTTCAATCAAAATAGCATGGAGATATAAGAAAATCAATTAGGCATATTAGTATATCATATCTTACTTTTTAATGGCTTAGGCAGCAACTTTCAAAAATTACATGCAGAGTTGTTGCCATCTTTCATTAAAAAAAGGACAGATGTATAACTTCAATTCTATTTTGTTTTTGCAAAAGAAAGGCTTAACAGAAGCACCTATACTGACAGCATGATAGATATGTGACTTCACAGAATATTCCTGAATATATTTTTGGACATAACCTACCGAAAGGAAATATGGTTGTTGACACTGTCAAAAGTAGCAGCGGCTTACGCCCATGCTCATCTGCCAGTTGACCTAGAAGTGGAAGCACCACCATATGGAAAAGTCCAACAACCTATAAGCAAAAAATTTGTTCTAAGATCTACCTCAGCTTTACACAAAAGGAAAGAATACATAAATTGCAGAAAATTGTCAATATCATCATAGTTCCCAAGAACAATAGTTATTTAGAGTCATTAAGATGAACATCCTTCCGATGAAACACTCTCCACTTTACCGTAATATCTCATCTCACTACTTCTGGGTGCATATAACACACCATTTTCCTTCTGGACAATGAAATTACACCAAAAGAACCTCAATGCTACCCACTGTTCTTACTGTATTAGTCCCATTCTTGAGTGTTCAGAATCTAACCATCCCAACAAAAGCTCTAACTCAACTTAGTAAACAGCATTGACTCATTGACAAGAGATTATACAGACGCAGCAATGTCGGCAACATTCAATCAGAAGTCAGACCATCAGTTTTAAAAAAATACTTAACTTTCAGGTAAATTATTAAGGATACCTATGAAATACAGTAGATTATAATACCATTCAAGATAATTGTCACTTTTCATCATAAAACATTGCTGATTTCTCAGAGCTGGTTACTTTTTTTTTCATTTCTGCAGGTAGAGAGACTGGAAATCAATCACCCAAGCCATAAACATATCGTATTAAGATCATATAAGTTCATTGGGTGCTGACAGCCAAATCCCAGAATTGCTATTCAAAAGAAGCACAGATACTAAAAATCATGGCAACATATATGTACAATTTTTACTAGAGTAACATGTATGTTGAAAGTTTGGGCATTTAATTTTGTCATACTACTATGTAAATGTTTCTCCAAGAGTAAGGATCAGTAATTTATTTAGGCTTAATTACTCCAATGTTCCAGAAAGTATGGTCAAATCTCACATTACCTCCGGAAGTTAAAATGACCCACCACTGGTGGACCCAGAAATTTTTTTAGCGAAGGTGCAATGTTGGCTAGGATTTATTTATATATATATAACAACAAGCGCATTGTGCAACAACCAATAGCGGATTCAGGAATTTTCATTACGGTGGTCAACGTGTGAAAGGTTAAAAAAATTTCTATACAAAATAAACTCATCGAAATGAAACGATAATATTCTAATTCATAGTTAATAGATAAAACCATACAAAATACTCATGTTCATTATCAAAGGAACTGCATCAACTTCAAAAAAATAGACACACTGCAATAAACAAGAAATATCTCTAAGAATGTGATAATAAACTAAAAAATTAGCGCAATCCTCTTCGCCTCCCAAGGCGTCTCGTCCTATTTGACGTAAGAGCTTACATATATTAGCACAATCCTACTCATTTTAGGACATTTACGTTATTTTTGAGATCCATCGTCGTTTTGATTTTGGGCTTTATCTACATTTTTTTGGGCTCTAACTCTCAAACTTTAGACTTTTATGAGTACTGTCTTAGGAGAGCATATTCAAGCAACTATTTCTTCAATACGTAAGGGTTAGGTTATTCTTGTAAAACTCTTTGTGGATTGAACATCTAAGACTTTTTACCTAGATTGACTTTAGGTCACTTCATACATTCATATCATACATGAAAAATTGTTTTATGTAAAAATATTGGCTAAGTATGAAAAATGGTTTTTCAGAGTAATCATTTTCTCAAAATAATTTTTGGCGGCTTTTATTCCTTACATATCAAATAAGAAAACTTGATTTTATGGGATTTTAGTATGAAGTATATATTGACTTAATGAGCCATCATTTTTAGCCTAAATCTTATTTTGCACTAAAACCGATTTGTCATATTTTGATTTAGTGGGAATTTGATTTTCTAGTATTTTTATTTGAATCCAAAGGGGGGTACTTCCTTATTTGCATTGTAAACTTAAAGACTTTTACTTTCATTTATTTTTATATTACTCCATTTACTTAAATGTTGAAAATGGAAATAAGATACCAACTCCCAGGCTAAGCAGAGGTGCAATATGCAGCACCTATAATAGTTTTTCCGGTGAGGGGAGGTGCAAATGCACCTTCTTGTGCCTTAATAGGTCCGTCACTATGACCCACATTACCATGGAAGTTGAACTAACCGTACTTTCAAGGGCACAGGTTTAATTAAGCCATTTATTTATTAAATATGCTTCTTCTTTTCTTTTTCTTTCTTAGGGTGAATTATTTATGAAATATCCAAGCTGTTAGCACTAAAATACAATTCTATCAACAATCACAGAAAATAATACACAAGAGTAGTGGTGGGCACGGTTTGATTTGGACCGGTTCTCACCTCAAATCAAAACCGGAATCAGATTATTTAACCGATTTGGTTCGGTCCGATTTTAGTAAATTTTAAAAAAAAATTCAGCTGGTTCGGTTCTCACTGGTTCTAGTCCGGTTTCCGGTTTTTTCAGTTTTGAACCGGATTCTTTATTTTTTTTATTTTTTTTTAACTTTTTAAAAAATACAAATTCCAACTAAAGTTTCATTTTTGGACTTGAAAATTAATAAATGATCCAATTTCATACAAAGAGAGATGTTTTGAAGTTCGATTTGGAAAAATATTAGTTATAACATTAAAAATGTAGCATTGGATTTAAATAATTTTGTAAAAAAATAAAAATTATACACATGTTAAATATATATATATATATATATATATATATATATATATAACATAAAGAACCAACAAAAAATGACCACATGTTAAATATATATAAAATAAAGAATATTAATATATATATATATAATATTAAAAATATATAAAAATAATTTCTATTGGACCTGTTCGGATTGGACCGGTTTGGAAAATCGGTCCGGTTCGATTTTTGTTCTTGTTGTTTACTTTTCCAGTCAACACGATTTTTTATGGTTTTTTCCAATTTAATGTGGTTCGGTTTTGCGGTTTCGCGGTTCCGATGCTCACCCCTACACAAGAGGCTCAACTCAACCTTTCAGTACTGATGAAGTTGACTCTAAACAGGAGAAATGACAACCGCATATAACAAAAATAAATAAAATAAAAAGGGTCCACAAAGTTTAAAATATAAACTAGCTTTTTCCACAGTTGTTTCCAAGATTAGCAACCTTGATATATATTTGAACCTCAAAAATCGAAATTATTTAATTAAAAAAAAGTGGGTTTTACCGTTTGTTGAACACCATTAATATAAATGGCTTCAGAACAAGTTGACTGCGACGGGCAAAGAGCAGCAGCAGTAACATCAACAAGGACCGAGACGGTCATTTCCTCAGCGATCCAGTGGACACTTAGTGGCAACAGCAAGTGAAACAGAGGCCTCACCTCTATCCAAAAGCTCTCCATCCAACCCATATCTAAATAAATATATAGCTTCCACAAAAACTAGAACCACAAATATATATATATATATATATATATATATATATATATATATTTAGAATGAGAAAGCAGCTAAGCTAGGTGAAGAAGAAGAAGAAGATAAAGCAATTTTGGCAGCTATTTATTTGTGACTCGCAAAACGGGGGCTGCTGTGAGCTTGGGAGTGCGCACATGGTGGCGTGTAGACCTGGCAATATCTTACAGGAAAGTTGATGAAAGCTATATAGATATTCTGATATTGATTATGTTTATGTGGCAGAGTTAAATTCGCAAGAGAAGAAACTTGTTCTCTTGTATGAAAGACAAAGGAATGGAGGCTTTATACAGATAGCCACCGACTCAACACATTAATGAGCACAACTACTACCGACTCTATTGATTTATACTATTTTAAAAACCAACCAACCCAACAACCATAATAATACTGAGGTCTAGATTATTCTCAACATCCCAATCAATTATTCCCAACATCTTAAGCTAGACTTCATTCACACCAATTAATTTCCTCAATTTGATGAGCAGGTCCTTCTTCAATGGTTTGGTGAATAAATCTGCCAGCTGGTTTTGGGACTTGCAATACAAAACCTCAACTTCTTTATCTTTGATTAACTCTCTAATAAAATGGAATTTGATCTTGATTGGAGCAAAGACTTCATTGTAATCAATACCATATAATTTTTCTTATATATATGTGTGTGTATTTAGAATGAGAAAGCAGCTAAGCTAGGTGAAGAAGAAGAAGAGAAAGCAATTTTGGCAGCTATTTATTTGTGACTCGCAAAACGGTGTAGACCGGGCAATATGTATGTTGTGTCGTTCTGAAAGCCTGAAACCTTAGCTGAGCTGTATTAGTTGTTGAGTGAATATAATTCCTTTAAGGCTCGTTTGTTACGTGTTCGGTACGTCAGATGGTATCGAATAATTTATGTTGGATAGTATTAATTTATTACCGAGAATACTGATTGTTTATCCATAATACTGTAAGGCGTATCATATCAGACTATTTTTTTTTAAAACAATTCTTTGATAATTTAAGTGGAAATTGAAATTCAAATAAATATAATTCAATATCAAGCCTTGCAAAACATATCAAACACAATTATTTCTTCATATCTATATTGAAAATGGCTAAATTCTAATGGTAATGGTAATCCATCCAAAATACAAAATCCATATTTCAGAAATTGGAAAGAACTTCCAAGATCATAAATACCTGAAGCCAGCAAAATATATGTCATAGAACCATGTATGACATGATTTGAGTAAAATGCCTTTTTTCAAGTTTTCTTTGTAGCTGTATGTATTTATTAGATTACTTGTCCTTTTTTTTTCTTTTCATTTTGTGGTTTCATATCTATATATAGGAGGATTAGCAATATAAAGGGGTCACAACAGGGTTTTCCTATGTTGACAAACATGACAGGCCTAGTGAGATTGTACGTTGAGTATTTGATCATCAAATATTCTAAAGGCATTATTATTTATATTTACTTTTGATGGTCATTTGTCTAATGCTATTCAGTTATGTATTTTGACCGTGTGTTCAGAGAGAGAGAGAGAGAGATATGGATACCTAGAGAACCTGTAGAGAATGAGAAATTTTTATATGTTCCGCCATGTGGCTAGTGTACCATCCAATAGATGTAGGACACATGGAATTACTTTCTAACTTACTGCATTGTTTTTTATGACATGTGGTGGGCTGCATTAGAAATATTACATGTCTTACGTCTATTGAATGGTACACCATCCACGTGGTGTACCCGAACACCCAAAAATTACTCAGAATGAGAAGATAGCAGATAAGAACCCTAGGGAGAAGAATATGAAAATAGTTAAGCGTGTAATTGAAGCGTGTATTATCTAAACCGGGGTGTGTGGGTATAGTCAGGTAATTAAATAATACAAGCTAAAACCAAACAACTGACATGAACTATTTACTCCTATTCAGAGTCTAATGCGGTTTACCAAACGAGCCCTTATTGTAATTGATTTGTAATTATAGGAATACCGATTTGACGAAGGTTGTATTTATTTCATTTTTCTTTATTTTATTTATTTCCTATATAGACTTGTATTTGTATACCTATAAATACCTCATTGTGAGAAGAAAAGAAATATATACTGAATTATTTAGAACCCTAATTTTATTTGAGTTTAGTTGTATTGGGAGCAAAGTAAGTTAGTTAGCTTGTATTGTAGTACTTGGCGTTGGCGATGTTGCATCAATTTGAAACATGACACAAGAGAGAACACTGTGACTGAGATGATGAAGAAATTTGTGGAGCATGAGATAAAGAGATGGCGGTGGTGATGAGGGCCTGGAAGACTGTGACTAGTTGATTTTTTAATTGTTTAATATTTATGTTTATGTTTTTTGTTTTTTAATATTTTTTTGATTTATTTTTTAAATTCTTAATAGGTTATCGTCTTGTCGTGTGATTGGCGAATTATAAAGGGTCGTGTTCGTGTTTGATATTTTCCACCCATTTTCATAACGGGTTGTATTGTATCAACCCGTTAAGAAAAACGGGTTGACACAAACACGACACGAACAATACAAACACGATACGAATACCATGTCTAGTGATGTGTGGCTTCAGCTTGCTTGCTTGTGTTTTGTGGACACTATGATGGGCTAAGCTTAGTGTCATTTTCCGAAAATATGTACTACTTTTACTTTTTTATACAAGCAAAATATTGGGAGATGGGAAAATCGAACAAACAATCTCTTTGTACTACTTTTACTTTTTTATACAAGCAAAATATTGGGAGTACGAACAAACAATCTCCGTAACTGCTGAGACTGCACTTATTAAATCTGGACAAGAGTCCAACTTATAAAGACTTTGAATTCAAGCTGAGTCACCAAACCAAACCTTAGGGTTTAGATCTCCAGTTTTCCTTTCCATCAGAATTTCTGAGCTGAACCCTAAATTTAAAGTTCTAAAACATCGATTCTATACCTTAAACTTAAAATAATAATACCTAAAATTTACATCCTAAAGTATACTTAATCTTGTACTAATGAACTATTAACAACTGCTAATAAACCTTTAAATTAAACAACGAAATGACAAGACAAAAATTTGACCAGTATTGTCACACCTTAGCATAACTACCTAGAAACCAGGCCCTATGCTTACATTTGCCAAAAAAGACAAAAGGAAAACATCACAAACTCACCAAGAAATTTATTTTGTTGTTTTTTAGTCGGTTTTAGGAAAGAGGTAATGAAACATGTAGTAACTTTTTTTTTTTGGTTACATAGGGAGGAAAGAAATCCATGGGTGGGTGTCAAGCAAGGGGGAAGGGGAAGGCCACCTTGACACCACTGTGGTACCTGCTCTCGACATATAGTAACTTATTAAAGGTAACAGCACTCCCTTCTTAGATCCAAATCCACCAGTCAACAAATGTGCGACTAAATGATAAATATGAACACGAGCAAATAGCATAAACTGTAAGGAGATAGCAAGCTGTTCACAAGTATCAGACCAAGGCAAGACCTCCTAAGGAACAAATCACATGTGTCTGCACAAAATAGCAGATTTGCTTAAAATTTTCAAATCACTCGGTCCCTTTGTCAAGGTATTCATCGCACATATTGGACCGATTTAAAGCCACAGGAATGAATACAAAACGATTCAATAGTTCATCTCATAACAACAGACCAGTATGGTGCAACAATATAGGAAAACAAATGAATGACTAGCAGTACAGGGACAATGTGAATATTAGTAGCCTTCTAATGAACAGAAAAATTGAAGTGGTAACAGTAAATCAATAGTCCTTCCCCTTGTTATACAGTGTTCTTACAAGCTCAAAATTCTTATGATGCAATACCTACACCAATAACTCAATAATGCTCTACCATTTAATAAAATTAACTATAACAACTTTATTTGCTCCTGTACAGGAATTGCACAACCCCAAGTACCTCTTGAGCTCACCATTTATATAATATGCCTGGTTTGCACAGAATTATATGTTTCTATTCCATCTGACCCGTTAGTGCTGCTCCTTCATCATCAGCATCGTGTTCTTGCTCTACACTTTTGACCTGCAAATGCCGAAATCTATGTCAGACGAAGAGAAATCTGATTTGAGTAGAGAGCAAGGGAGAGTGAGGGGCCAGGGGGTTGCAATTCCTCTAAGACTTGATTCAGAGTTTCCCATACACTTGTTAGAGTCGCTTGGATCATTCTCTTTTTAAAAAGAAATTTAATTATACAAAATCGCTTGTACATAAACCTCTGCCCATTTCAAAAGATTAAACTAACCTCCCTCGTCAAATTAAACTTTATATTATAGTTTCCAAAATCCTTAAGTGTAAATAAGTTAATATTCATATAATGCTATTAAAAATATAGTTATTGTGATACAGAAGTCTCAATATGCACTAAATTCTATTTACAAGTCAAAGATAGTTCTATCCGACATGTACTGAACTTCTTGTTTTATACATAATAGACCTTGGAGGCAAAATGCCATTTCGAATAGAATCAAGGAACATCAGTGAAGCTTCAAGGACTGAAGGACGTCATCTTAAAAATACTCGATGGAAAGGTCCTAAAAGAAGAAATTTGTTGGAGACCAAAACCTAAAAAGAAATGAATCGAATAATGAAGAACAACACGAAGCTGTTTCATAAGACAGCAAATGAAATATAACAAAAAACAGTGAACAAATTGATGAATTAATTGGAGGATATGCAATACTATTGAGATCGAAGGAGGGAATTGTGAATAAGATCACTGGCTTCACTGAGAGTTCAGATTTTACGCGGATGGAATGGATTGTTGTCCAATTAGTCTTGAGAGTGCAAACTGGTTGGGAAGGCCGTTTGAAGAGGTTGCTTAGAAGGGCAATGCTCGACTGTTGAAGGGAATAGCCGCTTGAGGATGAGATAAATTTCAGGTGGCTGAGATAGATCGTATCCAATTGATCCCAAGAGAGAAAAATAGTTGCAAAGTCCCTTTGAAGAGGATGAAATTAGGAAGGCAACATGCCCACCGTGGAAGGGAAGGGAACAGACCCCTTGACCAAATGGGGTTTTTTTTTATATGGAAATTTTTAGGGGATTATTTGGATATGATTAAAGGTAGGAACTTTTTAGGAGTTGGAATGTGAATGCCTGCACCAATGCAGAAGACATTATTTTCACTTCGGTGCTGAAAGAGGTTATTTGAACTTGGTTAGGTTTTCAAAGTTTTCGGATCCTCTTAGGTCTAAATATAAACACGCCAAAAAACAGGGTGGCTAACAACACTGAGGATACAAGTTTGGAGGCTCTTTCTAGGAGGTCGAGCTGTGAAATTAGAGCTCAGTCTTTGAATATTTTGGGCCTCCCCATTCAGCTAACCCATGTTCTTTGAATTTATGAGAACCAGTAGAGGGAAAAGTGAGGAGCATTTAGATGGGTAGAAGAAAAGATGCCTCCCTAGGGGTGGTAGATTTGTTATACTTCAGGTGACAGTAACATTCCTAAGTTCCTAACTATTCCATGTATAGAATGCCAAGTAGCGTGGCCAAATATCCAACATTATCATACCAACAAAGATTCAACATTATCATACCAACAAAGAATCAAATGCAAAGGCATGCACATTGTTGAAAATGCAAGCAAATGTTTGTTGCTTGTTACCTCAGGTACATAATGCATTAGCATATTTTCAATGCCAGATTTCAGGGTGACTGATGAGCTTGGGCAGCCACTGCAAGCTCCTTGCATTCTCAATTTAACTATTCCAGTTTCTCTAAACACAGGTCATAAAAAGAATTAGAAAACAAAAGAAGCAAAGAGATAAAGCGAAGCAGCAGAAATAAAAAGGAAAAATAAAAATAAAATTTCGGCCTTCTCAAATATTAAAATTAAAAAGACTAAATTAAATGAAGGAAACTTACGGATCAAATCCCCTATACTCAATGTCGCCACCATCATCTTGCACTGCTGGTCGGATGCGAGTCTCCAACAATTCTTTGATCATTGCAACGATTTCTGAATCATCCTGCAACAGAAACCACCAACATGGTTATATCTTTGAGATTTGTGCACAAAAGAATTGATAACACAAATATACTAAAGAATGGTTAAATATATCCTCCAAAGTTCCAGCTCTAATTTCTGCTCTAACATCTTGACCAGCTATGTCCATCAGAGCCACATCCTTGTAAATAACAGCATGCCTCATCACTGTTTCCACAGAATTTTAAAAGTGAGATCCATTGATGACTCAGCCCATGGTTCTCTAATTACACCAAAAAGAATAAAAGGTCTTCGACATTCAGTAAGTGCATATGAAGTTATTGTAGTTAAGCTTAATTCTCTTTTCCTTCTACTTGTCAAGCCCTGCACACTCTTTCGGGTTTTCTAGTATATAAGTCTGTAAACTTGAGGTGTTATGGCACTCAAATAGGCAGTGGGTAGCAGAGTCTTTCATGCTACTTGACAGGCCCTGCACACCCTTTTCTGGTATATGATTTATCTAAAAACCTGGTGGTGCCATAGCTTCGTGGCAGAGTCAACACAGATGGAGGTAGGATTGACTACAAGCACCATTAGTGGGTTTGGTAAGGTCAAATATAAAGTATTCTGAAGGCACAATTATGGGGTAAGATAAGGTTATACTACACTAGCATGCTCAAAATATAAGATGTCCGCCTGAATTTGGGGAGAGCTGCCATTCTTAAGTCTAATATAAAACTGCTATAATAAAATAAATCACTTGTTTATGGTTACAAAGGGGGATCAAGGCACAGTTACTTATGACGGTGCCTCAAACAAAAGCTACAAGCCTCAAGGTTACTTCTTGATGCTCTCAAAAGTCTACTACACGATGGTTCTAACAACACTTCACCCAAAAAAAAGTGATTCTAAAACTTCAATAACGCCAAGGAGCATGTTACTCCCACTTGAGGGTGAGTAAACACTAGCAAATACAGTCCATCAAAGCACATACTAATTCAAACAACATTCTATCTTATTAAGAAGTTAAATAAAAATATCTTTAAATCAAAAGGTATAACACTGATCTGAACACTGTCAACAAGTTGGCCCAAAAGTTGTAAAAAGTTCAAGGAGATAAATTTCAGGACATACGTCTTGAATAGCAGTGTCCATCGCTGATGCAGTTTTTGAGTCTAGAAAGAGTGGCTGCCCAGAAGAATAGAAGTCCATGATTGCTGCAAAGATTTCAGGCTTCAAAAGATCCCAAGAAGCATCTTCTGATTTTGTTACAGTAACAAAATCCGATCCATAAAACACTCGAGTAATTCCTATATTAAAAGAAACCAGCATTAGATTTATAACTTCACCAAACAAAACAATGCTGAGCAATAGGCTAAATACAAATAGGCTTCAAGTGTACTTAATTACAATTGGAAGTGAACGCCAAACCTGAAAAGTACATAACTCCACAACTTACTAAATTTTTGTTCCAAACTCAGCATAATGTCTAAACAGCATAGCATAGCCAAAAATACAAACCATACAGCCCATTTTCAAATAGTAAAGAAACATAATTTACAAATCAAATAGTAACTAGAGTAGCCAACAGCTCAGTACAGATTTCTCCCACATAACAATTAAAACCATTTTTTGAGAAGGTTTTAATGATATATTTTGGGAGTTATTTTGATATAAGGTTGCCTTTTTACACTTATAGGCTTCTAGCCTGCACTAAACTTATTTTCCACTTTTCAGATGATCTCTTTAAACCGAGCTAAAATAACAACAATATTCAACTACTAGTCAGATTGAAATTAAATCTTATACACCAAAAGTATAAAAATAAAGGCTCCACAGTCATAGATAACAAGACACAAGTGGTTACTACCTTTGAAGTCAATTCAAAGCTAAAAGTATTGTATCTTTTCAAGAATTATTAGTGAAGACCAATAAAAAGAGGGCATATTAAAGTCAAATTAATTGCAGTCATTGTCCTCCTGAAATGAAAAATTACAACAAGCAAACGGATAATGGATAATGCTGCATGCTATGGGAATATCAATCTTACCATCAATTCCATAAAGGGCTTTGGCCAGTGGTGAATTCATGGCCGAACGGGAATTCGGAAAGTCTGCACTGCCAACTTCCATAACAGGCTTCCCAGGATAAAACATGAGAGATGCAGGGTTCGGTGTGGATTGAGTTTGAATAAACATGCTTCTCTTCTGCCCTGTGGAAAAGCAACACCAAACACAAATATGAAGTTAGTTGTAACCCCAACCTCAAGATGGCCAAGCCAAACTACTTTATTTTTATTAATTTATGTCAAATTTATGAGTGACATGAAATGATACATCTGCCAATTTCCAAATGTGATTAAATCTTAGCTTGAAAAACCCATGATCATTGATAAAATGGAAAATTGAAAATGAAAAATAACAAACAGAAAACCATTTTCTTTTCATTTCCTTCATTTTCCTAGATATTAGACAAAAGGGTGCATGTTTTTAAACCAAAAATGAATCAAATTTCAATTTCAATTCCAATTCGACTCCCTTTTCTTTTCCTAAATTTTCCCAGAAACCAAAAAAAAACTGCTAGTTTAACGAATAAGAAACTAACCACTGAGAAGGCCCCATTTCATAGAAGTAAAAGGAGATTCAGAAGGCAAAAAGGGGGAGTTATGGCGACCCTGATACGACGTCGTGGCAGATGAATAAGCAGATAGAAAATAGGTCCGGCGAGAGATGAATCGGAAGCCATGAAATTGTCCAGAAGCTTCGCATCCTCTGTGAAATGAAAGACTTCGTCCAACCAATCTCCGCAACCCTCTCATCCCAACACTCTCTGCCTCTGCGCGGTGGAGTTCCTGGGGTTTTTTTTCCTTCTCTCTTTTGGGTTGGAGGAGGAAGAAATGCAGCAGAGCAAAGGGATCTACTGCTAACGAAGTTCGGTACATTAATGTATCGATACATCCAGTATTTTATTAAAGGTCACGTGGGAAGCACGTGGTATTACATTTATTTTCTAAATGTTCTGAAACCGGTTTTGAAAGGGTACCTGTACTACCTGTACATATCTCTTCTGAAAAATAAAAATAAAAATAAAAAGAAGAAGAGGTTATAGCTTACTTGGTTGAAATATTTAATTTTCCACCAATTGTAGAGGTTCAAACACCCATGAATATTTTTGTAAACCCGTTTGTACTAAAAAAAGAAGTTTCCGGCATATGCAAAAATAAGATGATGTTATTTTCTTCCTCTTTTTGCTTGTCTTTAAGGCTAGTGGAGAACAAAAGGAATGCCGTTTTAGGCAGTGTTGCTCATGATGCTTTAAGAGCACTTTCACCCCAAAAGGGAAAGGGCAAGGGCTGTGAATAGTGGCAGTCCTTGCCTTTTGTAGCCCCACCCCAAAAAGGAAAGGGCAAAGGCAATTACTATTCATTTTAATTATTTTTCCTACGTTTTATACTTAAACAATTAATTTGGATAAGATTTTCTATTACCATGTGTCATTATTTATTATAAAATTCTCATATTAAATTTCAAATAAAATTTTCGGATAAAATTTTTATGTATGAGATTTTCATATGGATTAATTTTATTTATATGTATGAGATTAATAATAATAAAAATTGCTAGGTATGTATAAAAAAATGTTTATGAATTTTTTGGAATTTTTCAGATTTTTTTTCCTTTTTTTCAATTTTTTAAGCCCGCAGGCAGATCTTGCCCGCCTGGGCCCTTGTGCGCTGCAAAAATTTTTGGGGCAAAAGGGGGCCTTTTGCCTGCCCTTACCCGCAGCGCTGGAGCTACTCTAAGTGCTAGCATGGTTTCATTTTGAGTATGTTTAGCTTTAAATGTAATTTTCATTGTGATTTAAATATCATGTTTTGAAGTGTTATTTGAGTTAATTGTTCTTATTGGGAGCTTAATTAAAGTTAGAAGATCATTTGAGATGAATTAACATGATGGTAGGAGTGGACATTAATTCAGCCGAATCAATCAAATTGGTTGATATGAACCATGGTGGCTGGTTTGGTTTTGACCATAAAAAATTAAATCGAAATCAGATCGTAATGGTTTAGTTCATATGCGATTTTGAGCTTTTGTAAATTAGCCTAAACTGTACCTACTAATTTATATATTTATTTATTTTATTTTACATGCGTAGTCTTTTTATTGTCAACTTAAAAGAGAGTTGTAACTAATAGGTAGATAAGAATATTGAATTTAGAGTTTGATGTAATTTTGAAGTTATATATGTTTCAATTGTAACTATATTAGTTATTGAACTTTGAAATTTGATGGCATGTTGAATTTTAGATGGTTTGATGAGTTGGAAAATGAAAATTATGTAGCAGCTTATGAAATTTTCTTTTGTTGTAATTGAGCTAATAAAGTTGAAAAATTGCAAAAGAGAAACGGCCTTAAACCGCATGAATCAAACAGAATTAAAGCTGTTAAACATTCGATTAGTTCTATTCAATTTTTATGTTGATTATGATTAAAATTGAACCGGACCAAATCAAATCAAAACATTATATACATACTTAAAAAAAGAATCAAAACCTTATAGTATAATTAATTCGGTTGGAATTCGGATTAAAACGGCTACAATCTGTACCGTGCCCACTGCCCACCTAAGAGCATCTCCAACAGCCTCTTCAACAACTTTGGAATTCTAAAATAGGTGAGCCACATTAGAAAAACTCTCTCCAATTCTCTTCAACCTCGATCATCAAAGTTCGCAACCTCTTTCTCTCTCTTGAGACTTGGTAAGTTGACTTTGGCTCTTCAAATATTTAATTTTACTTTGGAAAAACAAAACCTATCTTGAAAATGTTAAAAACATGTATTTTTCTTTTCATATAATAAATACATGTAGACATTTTTCACATGTTTTCATATTTTTCATTATTTTCCATGATATTGCATTAATTGAATTGAAGAGTCTATTGGAGCAAAAATTATTCAAGTAGCAAATAAGGCTTTTCAAATTGCCACATAGGTCAACAAACTTCAATTTGAAGAGTTTTATTTGCTACTACTCTTGGAGATGCTCGAATAGTTGTAGTCACTCCCAAGTCCAAAATGAATTCATATAATTTGTAGAAAACTAAAGAAAGAATAGTAAAGAGAAAAGAAAACGGAAACGGCCACGTGGTACGTGAGAAAGAAAATCCCACACGCCCGCAAAAACACGCCATCCATCGTCAAACTCAAACCCTATCACATCTCTCTTCCGCTTTAAATTACATTCATTCTCTTTCTATCTGTCTCTTTTTCTCTCTCTTCGTTCTCATCCCGAAACCCTAGAATAACCCCCAAATTCACATGAAATCCAAACCCCAAAATCTCGTTGGGGTTTCAGTCTCAGAGGACACACACGTCCTTTGATGAATTGTTCGCCAACCATCAAACCCTAGCCTCGACTTTTGCCCTTTGCTTTCGATTGCGTATTCATACGTGTATTGGGACAGAGAGAGAAAGAGGGAGGAGGGATCGATTGGCTATGGAGGGCTCTGCGGTGGAGGATCTCGGAGCCCCAGAGTCATGGGAGGTCGCCGGTTTGGACGAGGCCATGAACCGCCTTATGCTTTCCTCCAACAAAGACTCCAAGCCCCAAGACCTCAACGATGTCTCGCCTTTGGTTTCCTCGGCTTCTGATGCTTCTGATAAGTTTTCCGAGGATGCCCTCAATCAGGTCGACCAATTCCTTCGCGAAGCCTTGCAAAACCCTAGGGAGCGCCTGTCAAGTAAGCTTCACATAAGTATATAGGTAGTTTGATATATGTGTTTTTGTTCCTATAATTGCTTACACCGACCAAAAAAGTCTCGTTCATGTTTTGACCGTCAGATTATTCTTAAGCTTCTTCAAAAGTGCAGGGGAAATTGAATCAAAGTTAGGTTAATTTGGTTTAGTATGTTTGTCTTTGGATGGGTTGTATGCAACTGGTTTAGTATGTCATTTATTTTCGTTGACCTTCAAATGTTCTCTATTGGAAGGTATGTCCTTTTATGGAGTGCATTATTCATGAATGGATAACAGAAATCAAGACATATGCAAAAGTAATAAGCTACTGGATGAAAACTTCCATTCAAAATTTGAGCTGATATCATCGCTCTCGAGATCTTCACCCCTCCCTCCTGGCTCTCGAGATTCTCCTGTATTATGTTTGTCTAACAGTACACTTTCTACTAGTTGTACTAAACTATGGATGGAAAATGTTCCTTGATATTTTTAAATCATGATTAAGCACAAGATGCAGAGTAAAGCCTGAATGTGATACACTATTTTGTCAAGCCTACAAGAAATGAAAAAGATTGACCTAGAAGACGTTGTGATAATACTTTCCCCTTCTTTTCTTTATATACGGCTCATCATCATCTTCATTCATTGCTATTTTATCATAGTTGTCATAATATGTTTGGTTCATGCAGTCAGAATGTGCCGTCTTGTTTGGATTTATCTCTTCGTAATAATGAACTGCATGGATATCTTCTTGTGCAGTTTTACGGATGGAGCAAGATGTTGAGAAGTTTATCCGTGATCCTATTCAGCAGCAGCTAGAGTTTCAGCAGTTGCCCACTTCTTATTTACGCTTGGCTGCACACCGTGTGGCTCAGCATTATTCACTTCAGTCAATGGTTTTATTAGATAATAATTTACCTGATGGCTCTGGTTCCAGAATTATTGTCCGTAAAACTTCTGAGTGTCAACTCCCTCAGATTCGCCTTGCAGACATACCTGTTAATTTACCATCAGAAGATGGTGGTGTTACTAAGGTTGCAATAAAACAGAGGCCACAGAAACGGTCACAGATGGCCAACAATGCAAATTCAAATTCGGCAAAAGCAAACAGTTCCAAAACTGTGGAAGAACGGAAAGAAGAGTATAACAGGGCTCGTGCACGAATATTTAATTCGAGTATTAATATGAGTGGCAGTTCAAGTGGGAAATCAGAAAGTGAACCAAGACTGCAGGATACTCCACAACATGTTCCCTTGGTGATGCCAAAGGTGGAAGATAAATCAAGTGTTTCTGATTTACATTCTGATAGGGGTTTAATTGAGTCTTCAACAAGTAGCAGTAGAACAGCTAGAAGTAGGCCAGAGAAAGAGCCAGTTGGGCGGTACAAACCAAATAATAGGGTAGCTATATTTAGGGATCGTGAGATTGATCGGAAGGACCCTGATTATGACCGGAACTATGACAGGTATGGTATACAATGCCTGTATTGGCTTTTTTTTTTTTCACCTCTCCCAGTTTTTTCTTTGGAAGGGGTCATGGCAGGAACATTGTTATTTTTTTACCCTTGGAAAGGTGATAATGTCTGTTTAATCTAAGTAAATTGTTTGGAGTCAAGATCTTGGCCCCATTTAGTTTTTCTAAGTATTTAAGCTAATGCCTCTCTTTGTTTGATACGGCTTTCTCTTTGTTTTTGTGGTAAACAAAAGAAAATAAGATAATATGATAATCTTATCTTTGCAAAAAATAATTTACATTGTTATTGTTGTCAGTGTTGAAGCCTGTCCTTTCATCCATATGGTGACCATGATCTTTTTGTCTTTGGAGGCAAACTCTTGTTTCATAATTTTTATTGTGGTCAGGTGGTCCAGTTAAGTTTTGCTGCTTACTTAAGCTACCGCCTTTCTTTTCTTTTGACATGATTTTCTTGTTTTGTTATAAGAAAATACAAAAATTGGTTCCTTATAAACATTGTTATTGTTGTCAGTATTGAACTCTGTCCTTGCATCCATAGGGTGACCTCTGGTGTTTGTGGACAATCTGCCACTACATGTTTCAAACTCCTAAATATGCTTTCTGATGTTTTCCCCTCTATGTACATTTTTTATCCATCTCTACCCATAATGATAACGCATGCTATAATTGATAGAAGCCAACAAAGTAAGAACTTAAGGGTAGACTGTTGTTGTCTATCAAGTTTTCCATGTTGCCCAGACCAGAAAATTGTTCTGGAGCATGCATTGTTGTATAGCTCCAAGTGTAATTGCTTTTGTTATTTTATAGTTGGCTAAAGTTTTATGGTCTATGGTGGATCAGGACGAGAATGATTCCGGTAATAAAATATTTTTTCAGGTACATGCAAAGATTCGATCCTGGGTTTGGATTCACTGGTGGACCATATACCATCCAGCCTATGTATACACCTGCATTGAACTACAACACCGAATTTCCTCAACTTGGTGCTGCTCATAGGCCTCAGATTTCTACTGAACATCAGGCTCGTTCTCTTCCACAACACCTACCTGGGCCTTGGGTTTCACCATCAGTCCCTGCAGGAATTGGTTATGGTCATCCGGAGACCATAATCACACCATTTAATGCGAATCATGTTGGTGCGCGATCCACATCTGGCATATATCTGCATTCATCCCAGTATCCTTGTCAGCGCCCTGGAATGCCCTTTCTCCATCCTCATGAGCACATTCACCAACCTTTTTCACAGGTGTGGCGATTTAACAGCTATCTTCTCTAGTGTTGTTTTAGTAATCTTGTAAATTTGTTGTTGAAGATGTAATATTTTTTTTTTAAACGCTGAATGTTAGAATTCTGATCATTTTTTCTCGAGGAAGGGGGACCATATCCTTTTTTTCTTTTAAACGTTTTGGACTTAAATGTATAGTGCTAATGGATTCCTTTTGTGGTCTTTACCTTGCTTATTATCAGCCATCAAAGTAGCCTCAGCCTATCAAGTTTTTTTTCCACCTAAAATCCTTATGTATGAAAAGAAAAAGTTGTTTTTTTAATTGCTTCCTTTGAATAACCTTTGGCATAAAACTGATGATGTGTTCTTTTAATTTTAAATATTTTTTTTCTCCTCCTGCTAATCTTGGTAAATAGTCATCTAAAGTAGTACCACAGATGTGCACATTAAATTGCAATTTCAGTGCAGTGATTCTAATATAAAAAACCATGTTGATGAAAAAAAATTGTGGAGAGTTTTTGCTTATTCGTAAAATGCTTAGCAGGTTCCACATGTTTTGACTGCTTGTAATATGATGCTTGTTTTTCTACAGTCTCATCAACAGCAACCTGATGCAAGTTTTGGGTTAGCCCGGCCCCGGTGAGGGGCAGGGGCCGTGCCTGCACCCTGCCTGCTCAGAGTCGAGCATAAAGTGTGATGGGCTGTGAGAGCCGCACATATTTCAGTTGGCAGGAGTGCAGGCATAGAGAACCAAGGTGGGCTTGAGTGGATCGATCAATTCTGTGGGCACCTGCATCATCCATTCCCCCCTTCCTTGGTTGCAATGGAAGCTTCTCCCATCCATGACGAATGATGAAGAAGCTCCATGTGCTTGGAAATATATCTAAATCAGCTCTTTTGAGAGCTTTGTTTACCCCATATGATGACGAAGATGATCTAGAAGAATTTTAACAGAGCTGGGAAAGTATGTGCTCTGCTTGGATGAAGGTATGCTCTCAGGACACGCATGAGTGCATGTATATATGGACACACAAATACAAACACAAACACAAACACATCATGAACACACATTCACACGTGCTCATCCACCACCTAGAATGGTGTTTTATTGAAGATCCAACTTGAACACTTGCATCATCTTATGAAAAAACTTGAGTACTTGCATCGACGATGAGATGCACAGTAGTAGACAGTGGATAGGATGATCTGATCTCACAGTTGATATGCCAGTTTCCAAATTCTCCTTGGATAGACTTTTGTGTATATATATTCATTAAATAGAAGCATGAACAGATCGCTTTGGATTTTGTTTTGCAGGCTTTGGTAATTTGTTTAGAGAGTAAGCAGCACAACAAAGAGCCAGAGGGAGTGCGAATAGGAGGATAAAGCTATTTGTATGCTTTTGGGAGCTTTGGTCTGCATCCAGGTTGTTCTGACAAAAGATCTGATAGTTTACTTCTGAAGCTTTTACTAGAACAATCTGCAGAAGAAATAAAAATAAAGTCATTCTGCATTATGTATCATATTGGTCTGCATTTAATTTTTTATGACCACCTTTGTTTTATTTGAATGCGATAATATCTGTTGTAGCAATTCTAAAACCCTCGCTGGGTCCGTGGGTCGTTAAACTGTGTGCAATCTATACATGTTATTTTTAAGGCTGCATCCAATGATATCGCATGAATCTAAAAATGTTTTTGGTTGACTGCCCAAATTTTTTCATTTTAGTGTGGTGTTCTTTGCCGGACAAGTATTTCGCATTTGGACACTAGACGTGCCTGAGAAAGTAGGTCAGAGTTCACTATTGGGGTATAGCTACAGGGCTTGTGAGATGTTTGTCAAAAGTCAGAAGGTTTCTAAAGAGTCACTGGTGGTATTTTTCTCCAAAGCTTGTAGTGCATTATTTTGTAGTTTAAACTTACTCGGGTTTTTGTAAATCTCAACTTGTGGTGGGTATGAATAAGCATAAGACTCGGTTTTCTGTGATGTCGATGAGGCTCGAGCACATGAACATTCTCTTAAGTATGTTAAATTTCCGGACGAAAATATTTAATTAACTCATTACAGTCGAATTACAGTTTGATAAGCGTGCTTAGACTCTTTTTCATGTTTTTAATTAGTTTATATATATACATGTAAGAAGCCATGTGTTTGATAATACAAATGAATAAGGGGTCGATTAACAAAAATATATTATTGAATGGCCTAGTACTAGCAGGGTTAGACATAATCCAATTCAACTGAATCCCAATATTTTGGTGGAATTCATAAGGGTCCGAACTTAACACCATTCAATTTTCTATCCATTTTAAGGATATTTTAGTCTTTTTAATTTCAAGTGTATTTTAAAAATGGAAAAATCATTATATAAAAAATTGTATATATTTTAAACAATTAAAATAGAAAAAAAAAATATTTCTCACCTTCCCCCATCCCATGTGTGCTATTGGCGGCTCCAACCAACCCTGCCCCCTTGAAATCCATTCCCTCTTCCCTTTTCACAGCCCCTTCTTCCATTCCCCCTACCCACTCACGAATTCCCTCAAACACCCAAACCGAGTCCATCTTCTTCTTTTTCTTTCTGAAAATTTTAGACATGCTCAGAGAGAGAGAGAGGTTGTAATATCCCGCTCCTGGAAATATAATTAAAATTTTAAATTATTAAAGGAAAAGTTAGTTTTGCCCATAGGGTTTCTTAGTGAGTTAGAGTTGACTTTTTGTTCAAAAAGGAATTTGGGGAATTGAACTGCATAGTTGCGTTATGAGTCCGTAGACAGGCGGCACGCTCAATTCCGAGTTCTAACGAAAGAGAAAAGGTATGAAAACTAAAAAGGCATAATGGGAATTTTAAAAATTGTTTAAAACAGGTGAAAAACCCGGTTTGCCCCTCACTCTCGCACGCGCTCTCTCTGTCTCTGTCTCTCTCTCCTCATGTCGCACAAAACATAGAGCCGACGTTTCTTCGTCTGCGATCTCTCAATTCCGGCCACGCCAGTGCAAGCCACAGTCGGAAAAGAACCCTCTTCAACCGGTGAGCCTGTTCCACCCATTTTCCATGCTAGTCCAGCCCTCCTGCGTCGGTGAGGACGCGAGGAAGCTTCGATTTTCTCAGAAACTTACAATGTAGTTCCGACGATGGATTCCGTCGATTGAGGTATGCTTTCTCATCCCCTCAGTGAGCTCTAGCTATTTGTATAAGTGGTTTGGGTCAATTTTGAGTGTTGTGGGTTCGATCTAAAACCTAGGTTTTGAGCTAACGGTGAGGGTGGTTTCTAGCTAGCTCCGGCCACTTTTTGGCAGGGGTCCAAGACCAAAAACGACTCCTCTAGGTGAGAGGGTTTTAATGGTATAGCTATTGGCAGGCGATTTGGAGTTTTTCCAATCGCTGGAAATTACTCAAGCCACCCACCACTGCTGGTGGCGGGTGGCGGTGCGTTGGCCACTTAGTGGCGGCTCAGTGAGTTCCAAAATACTCCCTTTATCGTTCCAAGCACAACAGTATGCTCAAAGTATAAACTGGATTCCATTTGACTATCGAGCAAATATTACGCCTAGTAGGCGATATCTGAGTTCCATAGATTCGGACTTTCGGATCGGTCCTATTTTTGAATATGTCGTTCCCCGTACCTTTAGGATCGTGTAGGAATTGGTGGTTTGGGAATCGAGTCCCGGATACTTCGATTCATGGGGTTTATGGTTGGTTAATCGATAACCGTTCGATCGTGCGATCGAGGGTAGTCCAACAATTCGATTGAGACCAAACCTCGAGGACATGTTAATAGGATGGTGTTGGACCTATAGGAATGTTTGGATCGGAAACTAGAAGTTATGGGCCCCACGGGCCCAATTGGTCAAATTCCGCGATCGGGGTCAAATCGGCCGTTGGATCGTGATGAGACTTCTAGATGAGTTTAACTTATGGTTTTGGACCAATAGGAATTGTCAGATAACAAGAGTGAGGTCGTGGGCCCTATGAGACTAGTGGACCTGGATGGTGGGCCGTGTTGGCTTGGTTGAGGCTAAATAGTAAGTTGTGTTTGTTAGAGGTTAGTTGATTGTATAGCTGGCTTTTATATTATAATTGTGTGGTCTAATGTGTAGGAGTGAGTTAGTGTATCACTGGTATTTCCAAAAGGGGCGTAATTATATTTTAATATTATTCAGTAATGGCTTGGAATTGATAATTATGAGTACTAGTTTCTGATTAGTATATTATATTTATTGTTGGATTGGATTTGAGAATAGTTTCTGGAAGTTATATATAGTTTAATGCAATTGATGAATTTTGGGATTTGACATTGGTTCCAAAAGGGGTTTGGTTTAATTATTTAAGAACTGATTTTTGAGAAAGTTGAGAAAGGAATTTAATGATCATTTTTGGAATTGGTTTTCAAACCCACCACAAGAGTACCCCCCAGTTGCCTTCGGAACAGTTTGATCATTTATGATAACGGCCCACGAGTCTTAGGGAAGCTTGAACCGTGCGGTGCGAGGATGTAACATGTGTGGTAGTTGGGCCAATTTTGATTAACCATTTAAATCTTGTTTTTAACAAGGTGTTTGTCAGTGTTATGATTATGTTATGCGGGCCTGAGGCCCATTTGAACCCTTATTAAATTGTGTTTAGATGAGATTCTTGTATGTTGAACAATTGGGAATTTTAAGTGCTTATTACAAGTGGAAATAATTTGGGGAATGTCCATTTTTCAGGGAGATTACGCTTTTCGAAGTCAAAACCCTTAAGTGGTTTTATGTTGGGATTAGGGCAAAGGACATTTTGGACATTAGTGCCCAAGACAGGTGTTGGACACGCACGAGATTCGACATGGATTCTAAAGTGGAATTTAAATCGGGTCCTATTAGAGGTGGAGAGAGAAGATGGGGAGGGGGTCCTGTGTGATGTGTTTTGGGGGTGGGTGGGGTTGGGGTGGTGGAGAAAGGGAGATGTATCTTTTTCTCTTTCTTTTCTTTGAACATAGAAAGACTAAAATAATCTTAAAAATAGATAGAAAATTGAATGGTGTTAAAGTCAGATGACAAATAATGGATTTGGACAAATTAAGACATTTCTCTTAAATTTTTATGTATAGTGACAAATTGAACCAAGGTATAAGTTCAAGTGACATTTCTACAAAATTCCCAATTCATAATCCTACTACATTTGGGCCTAATAGGATTAGACATAATCCAATCTAGATAGTTTTTAGGCCACAAAACATTTGACTAGGATTGATGAATCCTATTAAGCCATACAATCTAGCTTGCCAAATGGGTCCGTAATTCCTTCCTTAGGTAGTCACTCCGCAACACGTGCATAAGCATGGTGTTGAGGCTGCATCATTGTCATACATGCGTCTTTGTTTTTTTGTTTTTGTTGTCCTAGACCATGTCTTCCATTGTTCGCAAGTCTCACATTTTTCTCCTCCTTGTCCTCAAGGAACTTCCTATTAACAAGTCATCCTCACATGCAATGCTCACCTCTTCTACGTGAAAAACACCAACAACTTTATCAAAGGTACTCTTTCAAGTTCCAAAACATGAACAAGGCAGACAAAGGGGCTTTGCAGATGAGTGTTTCTTGTTTTCAAGTCGGTATAGTTTCCCGGGTGCTTGTTTTGTTCCCTATATGGGAAGATTAGTATTTATACATCCAATTGAAATTAAGTTCTTCAATCTGTTTCTCCAACAACATTTTTTCATTTAATCCAACAATTCGGTATGGAGAAGCTGAACTCGCAGATACATTTGCAAAACTGTTATATAATCCGACAAAATGAAATGCTAAGGAAGAAAGCTCAAGTGCTCAACCAGGAGAATCAGGCTTTGTTATCTGAGCTGAAGCATAAACTCTCCAAGGCCGACACAAAGCTAAGAGGTAGTCCTGACATTGATGTTAGTTCTGCTTCCTCCTCAGATTCCATCAATTCCAGTAAACCGTAATTGGACAGACGCAACCTCCATGTGCCCAAACTGTCTTGCTAGACTTTTGCTTCAACAAAGTTCTTGTTACCTTTCAACCGAAAAAAAAAACGTTCATTGTTCTTGCCAAAATCCAGTCTTGAACAAATTTTCCTTTTGCAGGAAAAACTATGTGATGAATAATAAGATTCTTGAATGAAAGGAATTATTTAAAATCTCTCTCTCTCTCTCTCTCTCACACACACACACACACACACACTGAATAATAAATTCTGACAAGGCTTACAAAGGCAACTTACAAATCTACATTCAGCTTCTTGTCTATGCTTGAGAAAGTTTGGTAGAATGCCTTGAAGTGCTTGTAAGCGATGTCTATATCTTCCTTCCCACATATCTCTCTAACACTGCAGTTAACGATGGAAGTAAAGAAAGGCAATAGTGATGATTCATTTCAACATACCAGGTTGGAGAGAACAGCATTGTATCAGAGAGTAACAAAAAATGAATGGCAATCCTTTTTATTTATTATTTTTAATGTCTTTTTTTCTTTTTTTCTGCCCAAAAAGCGGTTCTGACAGAAGGAATTAAGCCACTTGATTCTCTCACAAGATCAATTGACTCTTCTTAAAATTTGAATAAATAGAATCGCAATATTACAACACGAAAATGCATTCTTTATCATTTTCCTCTTTTTTACCCAAACAACATCCTGTCTTCTTCCTGACATCGTCTCATCGTAAAACAAATTTTCAGCTCATCAGAATAACAATCACAAAAAATAGAACCAAATACTTAATGCAGTGAACAAGGTTACCTGCCACTAGAAAACCAAGCGCATGAAAAGCAGAAATTGGAAAAAATAAAAAATAAAAGAACAAGATCCAGTAGAATAAGTAGACAAATTAACCCAAAAATCGCATGGCCTTGACAGATTTTCTCCTCGGATATTTAGAGATGAAAGACTCTACAAGGTGTATTCAGTTGGCTGCATATCCTTCTAATGCAGGACTAGGAGTTTGTGTGTGTGCAGCTACTAACACTAAGTATAGGTGGTTTTATCTGAATATACAAACTTTGATCACCTAATATGTCGCATTTTCTAGAAAAGAATAATTATTACTCCTCTAGGTATACATCCATAAGCATGATCTGAATTTTAAAATTCAGACTTACAATATTAACGTATCTTTTATTGAAAAATATCAGTTTCATATAAAGGAGCGCTCATATACTTTAACCTATCTTGGTGGGGAAATATTAAAATGCTTAATGATTTTATCATTCTCATGATGATAGTTAATCAATAATATTTATTCACTTTACTAGTTTAGTGGCTCAATTTCATTTTGTTTGGACGAAAGGCTCACTTATAGTTAGCTTGTTAATAATTTAACCCAATGGTAGTGTCTACTCATCACTAAATATCGTGATCTATAATACTAGTCACCAAAAGCTTTCCTAAACATAGATAGTTGTTACTCCCCACCAAGTGGTATCCGCCCATTAAGAAATATAATCCAATTATTTCTTAAAGCCAATTATTATGATATCATACCAGAGTCGCCAACCACCACATGATGTGGCAGATAACATGACAGTATCATAGAAATAAATGAAGTCCAGAGTGAGACCACAAAAATTGCAAAATTAAAATAATTATACCAAAATTAAAAAATGAAACACAAAATAGCAGTTGGTATAAAAAATTCGAGATCTATTGTGATACCTGTGCATAGAAAGTTGAGGGATGCCACAATCAACAGTACGAATACCAGCCCCTGAAGCTAGTATGGGACCTATGGTAGATCCACATCCCATATCGTTTCTCACCACAAATTCCTAATTAGAAATAAAGTAGGTAAAAAGTGATGAGCTAATTATAGTTATCTGAGGTAGAGATTGTAGAAAAAGAACTGGAATCAATGAGACATATAAATTCCTCAATATTCTTTATTTAGGATAACAAGTCAGTTAAATCAATTTTACCTCATCCCAAAATGCTTTAAAATGAATTACAAAACAGCACTGACATATTCTTAGAGTGATGTACCTCATCATCGAGGTCAATCTATGCTATCTCATCCACAAAGGAGCAGCTAAATTAAAGGGAGAAGAGGAGAGGGAGGGGGTCTTTAATATAGAAAAGAAAGCCGTTATTTCTTCTACATGTAATCACTACTAGTGACCTGCCAAGTTTCTTTGCAATATGGATTTCAATTTTTACTGTAATAGGTCAGCAACATTTGAATATACGTTCAGAAAGTAATAATTTTTTTTGGGCCAGTAAATAAATGAAAAGAAAGAAATTAGTCGCTAATAGTACCTGACTTATTTAATGCAAGATTGTTAAACGGCTTAACCAAACTGTGTTGGCCAACAGTGAATACCTGAGTTGGAAGGTTATGGATTTTGCCAATTTCTTTGAAAAGAAAAGATGTGACTCCACTAGTAGCATAGTGCTGGTTTGCATTATGCTTGATAACGAGTCCCTTTTGCATTTCTGGTCGATGGTGTTCTTCATGCTTGTCCATGAAATTTGGGTGCACACCATGAGCCATGTCTGCTGACACTATTAATTGAAAGCATCCAAAATACACACTCAGAAAATAGAAATTGAACGAAATAAACTATATGCCCGTCACGAAAGAATAATATGAGCTATATAACAATCTATCAAAACTTCTTTGCAGTTTGTTAGGTCTAATTATACTGGTGTCAGGACCAACACTAATGTCTTTGCCTGCTCATATATTTATGGGGTTTCATCAGCAATGGCCCTTAAACTTTTGGGCTTTAGTGGTAACCCAACTTTAAATTCAATTAATGTGGCTCTCGCCCTTTCCCCACTTGCATTAGTGTGGTACCTCTGTTAGAATCTGTTTGAGTAAAGTTTAAGTTTCCAGGGAGAACTCAATTAAAGTAAAAAATAAAAGAATGTACAATATGTATGCATTGTCTTAATTATTCCCAGCTTCACTATCGCGAACATCATTGTCCACTCAGTATTTTATCATTATATGAACTTATTGTTCTAGATACTTACATGGTTTCCATTTGAATGGAAGGATTTAAAATGTGGGATTTGAATTTGAATTTTCAGTGTAAATTGTTGAACTGGACTTCAGAATTATTAATTCCTTATGTGAATCAAATACAAATTTGATTGTCTTAGAAAAGGACGGATTTGATAATAAAATTTCCACTTGAATATTTGAAACCTTTCCTGTTCATAAATAAACAAATTTATGTGTGGTTTATGAGCATAGGAAATTCATACTGCTAAAGTCCAATTAACCAATTTACAATCAAACCCAAACCCTCTTTTTAAATTCTTCCATTGAAATGGACCCAACTGTAGTATATTGTGGTACAGTTCTAAATAATAGGTTAAAAACTTCCTAGAACGAAATTATGTACCCTAACTTGGGGTACATTTATTTTCAGGCATGTGACTGAAAAAGTTGATAACATTTGTTAATACCAACAATAGAACATGGGGATAGAATTGTAGTGTGTAGACATTTTTTTAATAATTTAACATAAATAAAACTATAAAAAAAATTCCAACATAACTAAGAAAAGGAGAATTATAAGCAGGAAAAAACAAATAGAGGTGCGGACTCAATCATACCAAGAAATGATTTGCGAATTGCACGCTCAAAAGCACCTTCACCAACATATTTGTCAGCTAAGCAACTAATTATGCGTCTCATAGCTTGAAACATAGTCGGAGCACCAGCCCCCTGAATTGAACCTGAACCAACCTAAACAGTAAGAGTTAGAGATAACATCTGTGAACTGGTCAAAAAGGCAAGAGACAATGCACATGTAACACTACTATCATTTATAATTGCAAAATGAGTAGCAAGAGGAAGTGCCTTATAGAAATAAGAACTAACACAATGATATCGAAAGACATATGACAGACAGTGATAACCGGTTTGATTAATAACCTGTTGGTCAAAAACTGGCAATTCCATAGCAAACTCATGTATTCAAAAAATAATAACATAAAGTGAAAAAGAACTTAAAACATGGACCTCTACGCACAGAGAAAAAGTAAATCCACTTTCCACAGTGTGGCATTTGTGTTCATGACTGACACTCTGAACACACAGAGTACTAGGCAGTCTCCTCAAGAAAACAATGCACATTTGCCACGTGGCGCAAATTTGGCATCACGTCAGTGAAAATGTGGGGTCCGTACTTGTCACATCATCACTTAACAGCCAATTTGACAGATTTGTAGTAGAGGTCTAACATTGCAACAAAATCATAATTTCAGGTCCAACATTGCAATGTGTTAAAGATGAGGTATGAAATTGACAAAGGGTGCAAACTTGGAGGGGGTAAAGTGTAATTGACCCTATTTGTATAATTTTGTATAATCCTTCAAGTAATTTTAGAGTTCATCGCAAGGGATTAAGTGATTAACTAGTTTCTCATAAGACAGAGAATTTGTGAGGCACGGAAACTATCCTTAGACATATGAATCTGAATCTCACATAACAAGAAAATTACTAAGATCAATATAAAGGAAACTTTGTGCTGTGAGAACCTGTGAAGAACGAAATACCTCTTCATTGTCAAATAAAGCAACCATCCGTATAGCCTGTTCACTTGATAAATCACCAGGTGATTTACATGAATCAATGAGAGCCCTTAACGCGCAATAACTTGAGGCAAGATTATCTAACCTTCCTGAAAAAATAAATTCATCGTTTCCACCTCCAAGGCAGCTAGGTTGCGTATCACAAACATTCAACTCAATACTCACTATGTCATCAACGTTACAATTGAGCTCATCTGAGAGAGCCTGAAAATCATAGTTGTGTATTAGCTCAATGAAAATGTATTTAACACCTAAAACTACTCACAAAAATTAGTGCACCAAATGAATAAGTTGAAGTTTTAAGTTAAAGTTAGCGAAAGATATAAGAGTTCACAAGTGCACAAGTCGAACACTATATATCTTTGATTAAGTCAAACATGAAAACTGGACCATTCTGTCCATTTGATATGGGAATGCCCACATAATATATCCAATAACTATCATTTTTATATAGTCTCATGGTATTACCATTTCTGTAGAGTTTAGAGAATGATAAGGATTGAATGCTTTGACTTAAAATGACAAGGAATTTTTGGGCCTCTTAAAGTTGCATAAAAAGGATACATAGAAGAGGCACTCTCATTTCTAACACCGTTGACATTATTATGAATATAGTAATTTTCTTGCACTTTCATGTTGAAAATGTACCTTTGTATTCTACCAACCATATAAAAAGTAACGAAGATAACTGCACAAGCACTGATAATGTACAACTCTTACAAACAATGCAGTACCTTTCTCTTTTTTATTTTATTATAATGTTGAAAATACATTTCTTGAATTTTGTGAAACAATATGCTTCTAGTATTTTAGAATGACATGAATAAGCCTTTTTTATTTTCCAATCATAGTGACTTTACAAAAGATCATGGAAAGTGCAAGCTCGCATATCACACCACACCGCAAACACTCAAAGATCTGATATCCCAGCCTATACTTTTGAAAGATACCTTTGAGATTTTACCAACTAATTTTGGAAAACCAAACAGATACCTGCATGAGCAATGGATGATGAGCCGCTTTTGAAGATGTGGTACTTTTCTCTTTTGTCTCCACAGATGCTTCTTCTAGTTTAGATGCCAGCAATGGAATTAGTTGAGTCTCTACATTTGGTTTAAATCCATCCTTGTTCACTGTGCTAAACCAGCAAACACAAAACAGAAAGATAATCTGAGGGATGACCCATTACTTATAAATTACAACACCATGACTACTCACAAACTTTGGCTTGGAGAAAACAGTGTCGGGGAATTGGAGAAAATCAAGTTTACTATATGCCTCATGCTAAATTTTGGCTTGATTGCAATGTATATTTAATTATTGCTTCCTTTACAAAAGAAAACGGATCTAATTTTACCTCTTAAAGAAATATTTGAATGCACTTTCTAGGCCTTTTTACAATCACACAATAATATTCTAGACCTAAAAGAGCATTATTTTGTATCAAACTTTTCTTCACAACTGTCAGCCTTTAAAGTCATTTCCATGCATTTTATCATGCAAGAAAAGTCAATAACACATGGAAAGAAAAGCGTGAGCCACTGTTGAGAATAGAACCTTGATAGCCAAACTAAGAAACCAGCAAAAAAACCAAGTATATTCACTATTAAAAGCTGACATTTGAATATTCAATAACTAACAACAGGCTGACCCCATTGAAAAATACAATTTTCTGGTGCACCCATCAATGCTAAGGGCAAGCCCTGCCAAAACTGAGAGTTTGTAATTTCAATTGAAAGCATATGGAAGTTTTCAGTTAAAGCTTTCTGAAACAGACATGTCAATCCGATTAATCTTTTTTTATTTTTGAGAGTACCCATCATGTCAACCACCCTATTTAGAACTCCAGCATAAAAATCAATATAAAGGATGCTATAATCTATAATCCTCAATGAATAAGGTCTTCACCATTCACATACAGTGGTCACATTTTCTTTTAAAAAAAAGTAATATGTTGGTTTAAAATAAAATAAACTGAAAAAATCTGTGGATTTTAGAAGACTTTTGCTAACCGGTCAAGGTGAATGGCCAGTGTTGGTATTCGTAACAGAGGTCTCTTCACTTTGACAAGCTTATGCTCAAAGGAACTGTTGCTGCCTCTCAATATGACCCTGCCTGCCACGCTTAAGTCTCTATCAAACCAAGTATGCCATAAACCACCTCCATATGTCTGCACATTGATCATTAGATATCCAGACTTGGATGACGCAGATCTTGGTTTTAATTTTAGACACGGACTGTCTGTGTGTGCAGCAATCACATGGAAACCATTACCAACACTATACCTGAAAAACTAAGAAAAGTTTTGATTAATCAAGTGCTAATCATGTCAACCTAGAAAACTAAACATAACAACAACAAAGGAAAGAAAGAAAGGGCGATTTCAGTTGTATACGAAGCATTAAACCAATTAGAAAGTGACATGAGAAACTAGAAAAAAATATGATTGAAAAGTACTAACCTAGGCAGATTAAGAAAATAGCAAGCAGTGAACAAAGATTATATCATTGCAAGGACAATTCAATGAGCGACGTGATCGACAAACTATGTCACAAGAAAATGAGGGCCATACAAGGATACATAAGTCAACACCAATGGTTACACAATTTACAAACCCACTTCACCCAACGGTAACCACCAGTCACATACTCAAGGAGGTTATGAGCAATGCAGATTGAATTGCTAATCATAAAGCCTAAAACCATTTTCAACCATTTAGAGATCATTTTTCAACAGGTAGGGTTGTTTCACTCACTTCTCTCCAACAGAAAATGCAACCAAACAAGACATGTTTCGTGTAAAGAAGTAGCGTCCACCAGGCTTGAGGTCCCACTCATCATTCTCATCCAGCAAATGAAAACCAGCAGCAATTAATTGTCTTTTCGCTTCAGCTGCAAAGAAGACCAATTCTTAATTAGAACAAAATTACGACCACACACCATATAGCTCATTCAGCACCTCTTTCTTTAAAATTTGAGCAATTATTGAGGCTCAGAATCCGATCATTGCTAAGATTGGAATCTCAAAAATAAATCTTAAAGACCGGTTTTTCTAGTCCACATCTTAGCAGTTACACATAACATAAGATAAGGATGCTACAGAGTTCACACTGTTCTTTTCTTCTCTTTTCCTTCCCCTAATTTTCCCAGAAACCAAAAGGAGGCGTACTAACAAATTCATCAGTAAAACCAGAAATCTAAGCTAACAAATATACAAAAATTAATTAAAATACCTGTAGCATGAAAATGAGTCCAAGACTCGTTGAGGTAGTCGAGTAGATCCCCAACAATTGACGCATTCGCTCCCACCGTTGAAGCCGAGCTCTGAACCACACACATTCAACAAATTCACATACAGATTACATCTCATACATATATCAAGTATTAAGCGAGAGAGAGAGAGAGAGAGAGAGAGAGAGAGAGAACCTCGGGGAGTTGTGAGAATTGTTGGAGCAGAGAATTGGAGAGGTGGAGAAACTGCGAGTGCGTGAGCGAGTGAGTTGTTTGGGTTTGGGAAAGAGTAGGGAATGCCTGAGGGTGAGAGGAAGAGGAGGGTGGAGGAGTTGCAGTTGCTGCAACCGAGTTATCGCTGCCATTTCGCCAACTGGTGGACTGTGGACTCTGTCTCTGTCGAGTGTTTTGGAGTTTGTACAAAAAAAAAAGGCATGAAAATAAGGATACCTGAAAATGAGTTGAAATTTCTAGCAAATGAACTGCCATGGCATCCCATCCAAATAAAAAAGATTTTTTTTTATTTTAATACAAGTGATACTTTAATCTAATTTACAGATAGGATTCGAACTTTTTTTTTTCGAAAGGTAGGATTCGAACTTAGATGCAATGTGGATTCAATCTTGGATTGAATATAATCTTATTTGAAATTTGTGTGGTACATTGAATTTCAATTTGGCTTTCTGTTTGCTAATGAGAATTTTAAGAGAAATTGTCAACCTTGTCAATTGAGGTAGTTCACTTGAATTCAAACATCTTTTCGTGATATTTTAGCTAACACCAGAATTAAGGGTGGGCCCATAAATTTTTATAGGGGTCTGTTAATTTTTTATTTATTTATGGCAGATCCATTATATTACCTTCTTTTTTTCTTTATTAAAAACATGTTTACATGGTTAATTGGTTATAGGGTATAGGTTTTTTTTTTATGCAAAGGAAATGAGTGGTAACAACTATTTTTCAATTAAAAAAATTTAAATTTTATGGGAGGACACATAGAAGTAGGGAGTGCAGTCATATAGATTTACAATTACACAATCACAAGCCACCACCATTCAACAAAAACAAGAGACAACTAGACTATATAAAAGCAGAGATCAGGTAATGAATTGATTAAACCAGAAAAAGGATGAGTCATCAATAAAATCCTAGCAAATTGCATAAGAAAAAAGTCCCCAAAATTCAGCACCTAAACTCTAAATCATAAAAAACTAACAATAGCAATTGAAATTGGAAATTAAACAAAAAGTAACAGAGAAACTTACTAATATTAAAGAACCCATTGGATATAGGTTGATACAATTTTAAAGAGGAGGAGACCTACTATTTCTAAGCTCTCAAGTTCAAATTTAAAGTAATAACTTACATTGATGGGTAATAGAAAAACATGATGTTTTATGTGTGTGGGTGCCTCTAGAGATGAAATCTAAGGGGTCGTTTGGTACGGTGGACAATCATGGACTAGACTAAATCCTGTGACTGTCTTGGATTAGCTCAGATTGGCCTAAGCTGGATTAAGTACTGAGCTACGTTTGGTGTTGCGTCGGACTAAGAAGCTAGATTGTAAAAATAGTGAAGATCTATGTTTGGTGCTGTGTCGGACTAAAAAATAATTCTTGTAATATTTAAATTTAATTAGGGATTTTGACCTAAAAATAAATAATGATGCAAAGAAACCCAATTCAAATATTTAAAACAATAATAAAAATAAAACAAATAACATTTTTTTTTTATGGAGAATAAAGTTATGATTTTTTTTTGGCTTCTCAAGATTAATCTTAGTTGCTCCCTAGCCTTACCCCAAGACTACTACAAATCTTCTATTTTTTGTTGGTCGAAACATTGCTAAGGAGCTAAACTCACTCTATATAATTTTACGTTTTTCATGGACGACCAAGTAAATATTTTTAAAAGAATATATATATATATATATATGTATAATTTTTGTATATTTGACTTTTGACTTTAAACTGAAAAATATAATTTGACAAGGTAAAAATTGCTTGTGATAAAAAAAACTGCACATCATGAATTATTAAATTTGTTTCAATATAAAAAGAATATCAAACATTTGTAAATTATTATAGTTTGATTTTCCAAATACAAATGTGGTCAAATACAATATCAAAATAATTATTGTAATATTTAAATTGAATTACATATTTTGACCTAAAAAAACACAATTCTAAGATTTAAAACAATAATAAAAAGAAAAGAAATTAAATTATGATATTTTTTTAAAGACAGGTGTCGGACTAGCGTGTTCTATTTAGGAGCGTGCTATTTAGTTCAGGCTCACTATATTAGACGAGCGAGTGAGACCTTTTTTTTCACTGTTGGACTGTATAGTCTCATTTAAGTTAGTCTCGTTTGTTACCAAACATGGGTTTTGAGTGTTATTTAACCCAATCTAGTCCAGTGAGGTGTACCAAACATGGCCTAATGGTTGGGATAGGCTAATTTCTACAAAGAGGGGTGGACTATTTTTAATTAACCTAGGTTTGACTTATAAAATTAACACAAATTTAGCACTGGACTAGAGCCCACTATAGCCCATACATAGATCCGCCCTTGACCAGAATGACCTTCAAATATGCTCCATTATAATTTTATTATACGTCAGCCACATAGATTGAAGTTTGTTGATCTCGGTAGGTGCTAAGAGCATCTCCAACAATAGTAGCAAATAAAACTCTTCAAATTGAAGTTTGTTGACCTATGTGGCAATTTGAAAAGCCTTATTTGCTACTTGAATAATTTTTGCTCCAACAGACTCTTCAATTCAATTAATTCAATATCATGGAAAAGAATTAAAAATATGAAAACATGTGAAAAATGTCTATATATTTATTATATGAAAAGAAAAAAATGCATATTTTTAACATTTTCAAGGTAGGTTTTGTTTTTCCAAAGTAAAATTAAATGTTTGAAAAGCCAAAGTCAACTTACTAGTCTGAAGAGAGAGAAAGAGGTTGCGACTTTGACCGAGGTTGAAGAGGTACATTGGAGAGAGTTTTTGATGTGGATCACCTATTTTAGAATTGCAAAGTTGTTTCTCTAAATGAATTACTTTTAGCTTGGGTAGCCATGACATATTACTAGGTGTCAACCATGGCTTGTGAAAGCCTTGTAAGGAGGACTAATTATAATTAACTTTCGACAATAGGGAGATTTGTATAGAGGGATACAATTCACACTTGGTTTAGAGTGAATCAATCATACTCACTGCCTCGCTAATTAGAATCTATAAGATCGCACACCTAAAATGAGTCGTTTGTGAATTAAGAAGAGAATGAATGATTTTGTGTCGTTTGTGATATTAGGAGCACACACATCCCCATCATGACCAGACTTGGTTTCTCTAGGTAGATCCCCGCGATCTTTAGCTCAAGCAGATGACTCTTTTGCCACCTGCACTGCGACCATCTTCGCTTCGATGAGAGTTAACAATGGTGGACCAGGTGTACCCTTGGTCTCTTGTATTTTAGTATAGGAAAAGCGCCTGCCAACCGAAGAAGCAACCTTCTCAATTCGGTCCTCCTCCTTAGACTGGTACAAAAGACTCGAGCTCCTACGAGAAAGGTCAACTGCTCTTCGTTGCTCGGCACGAGAACCAAGCCTAGCACCAACATCTCTGCAGGGAAGATCACCAGTCTTCGACTTCTCAACTGAAGACCTGAGCATGGCATCCCTGATATCTCGCATGCCATAAGCCTTCTTACTGTCAACACCCACAACATGCTGGCAAGAGCACCATAAATACATGGCTACACCACCTTCATGAGGCAATCTAATTTCTGCCCTAGAAACTCCTCTCTCTCACTCCACTCTCTCTCTCTCACCCTCTCCCTCACAACACCGGCCACCCGGTTCTCTCCCCACGAGAGAAAACTCCGATCTTCTCTATTATTTTTGTATCTTTCTCAAAATCATTGGAGGGCCTTTGACCAACGCCCACTACTACAAAAATCGCAATAGACAGCGGTAATTTACCGTCGTAAATTTATTTCTCAACGTCGAGAATCGACCGACATCTTTACGCATAAAACCACGGCGGTAAAAATACCGTCGTCTATATTATATAAAAAGCGACACTTTTACTAAAAAGCAGCGTCTATTAACTTAAAGAGACGGCGTTTTTATATAAAAAAATAGCGTGTATTATAATTAAAGACGACGGTTTGTAAAACTATCGTCTATTATGAAAATAACGATGCGTCTATTATATGTAAATACGACGGATGTTATGAAATAACGATCGTCTATTATTGTGAAATATGTCGTCTATTATGAAATAACAGTCGTTTATTATATTTAAATACGACGGTTGTTATGAAAAAATGTCGTCTATTATATGTAAAGAAGGCGGTTTATGATAGAATAGTCCCATTGATGTAAAGACGCTGGTTTTTTTGAAAGAACCGAGGTTTATTATATACAAAGATGTTTTATTTTTACATTTTACCTTTTTTTTCCTTGCTTCCAATTGTTCTCTACAACGATTTTAGCTAAAAAACAACCATAATGCTTTGTGAACATAAATTCAGCTCCAAACAACCATAATTTGTTTCATAAAACTTGAATATTCAATAATAATTACAAAATATCAATCTTCATTCCTATATATCTATACAAAATATCATATCCATAATATTAAACTATATATCTCTACAACGATCAAATTTCATCAATTTGTTCTTGTGTGTATGAGTTACTGGTGCCTTCTTACCCATAAAACAGGATTAAAAAAAAAGGAAGCAAGTTTTAGTTAGAGATACATATAACGATTTAAAAAAAAAGAAACAAGAAAAAAAGCCAGGAAGTGGGGAGCATAACTTATTTGGATTTCTCCGACTTGGAGCAAATAAACTTCAAATAATTTGAGAAACTGAAAACCGGAATGAAAGATTAGAATATGAAGCGGTACCGAAATGAAATGTACCTCGACTTGGAGCAACCCGATGGAGAAAGAAAACTTAAGGTCGAATATGAGTTGAAGAAAGATAGCGGGAAATGTTATATATATAGGGTTTAGGGAAAATTCGAAAAAATTACATTTCGCGGTCAAATTTTTCAAAAGACGGCGTTTTTAAAAACGACGGAAAGTAAAATAAAACAGCGTATAAATTAAAATATACTGACGGTTTTTAAATAATACGGACGTTATAAACATATACTACGATTATTTACAAAACCGACGCGTCTTAACTAAAAAAAACTTCGGAGAAATAGAAATTTGTGCTAACAAGAAACTAAATATACAATCCTACTTGAGAACTCAGTTCTTGTTTTACATCCAACCGAAGTTCTTAGATGGGTTGGGTGTACAACAAAACTGAGTTCGCATAAAAGACATTCTTGCATGAGAGGTGAGAATTGAGATATATACAGAACGTTCGAATAAAAACAGAAATTTAAAGCGAATTATATAGAATTGGAAAACTAAAAGTGACTTTATTAAGACTTGGAAAACGAAAGGGCCTTTATTTCGACTTGGAAACCTAAAAGCCGCCGTTGATTCCCAATTTGTGGATAAAGCGTGCGATTCATTTCGAAAGTTTCAAAATTGGAAACTTACAACGACGGTATTTATGTTTACCGTCACGTCGTATGTAGACGTTTATTAGGACTTTTGTTGTCGCGCTTGTTTTAAACAACAACGACGGTATAATTAATATAAACGACGTGAAAATGATTTACAACGGCGATATAATTAATAGAAGCCGTAAGTATTATCTAAACAACCACGTCGTTATATTATATTATAACGCGTAGTAATGATTTACCACCACCTTTTATTTATAAGAACTGCCGTAGTAACAATCTAATACGGCGTAAAATAATAAATACCGACGTGGTTAATTACCTTTACATGACGTCTATTATATATAAAGGCGACAATTTTTATGAAAGAAATGTCTATTATATGTAAAGAAGCGGTTTTGTAATAAATTGTCATCTATTAATGTAAAGACGACGGTTATTTGAAAGAAGTCGTTTATATATCCAAAGATTTAGTAATTTTACATTTTTATATTTTTTTCTTGCTTCCAATGGTTCTCCAAGCGATTTTTCTTGCTAAAAAAACAACCATATATAATGCTTTGTGAACAATAAATATACTCAAGAATAATTTGTTTCATAAAACTTGAAGATCAATAATAATTACATACAAAATATTTACCAATCTTCATTCCTATATATCCATACAAAATATTTACCAATCTTCATTCCTATACATACAAAATAATTTGTTTCATTAAACTATAATTCGATCTGAATTTCTTCAATTTGTTCTTGTGTGGGTATGAGCTAGCGTTGCCTTCTTGCCTTTGCCAAAACCAAGATTTAAAAAAAAAGAAGCAAGTTTTAGTTAGAGATACATTTATAAACTTATTTGGATTTCCTCTAACTTGGATATAAACGGAAAGTAAAATTAAACCGTGTATAAATTAAAATATACACGACGGTTTTTAAATAATAGGCGTTATAAACCTATACTACGTGGAGTTAGTTACAAAACCGACGTCTTAAATACAAAAACAACAGAGAAATAGAAATTTGTGTTAAATAAGAAACAAAATTTTTAATCTTTGGGGAACTCGATTGTTGTTTTGCACCAAACCGAAGTTCTTAGATTGGTTTGGTGCAAAAGCACAACTGAGTTCAAAGAGAGACATCTTGCATGACTGAAACCATTGAGATCGAGCGTTTGGAATAAAAACTACAATTTAAAGGAAATATTTAGAATTGGAAAACTAAAAGTGACTTAATTAAGACTTGGAAACCGAAAAGGGCCTTTATTTCGACTTGGAAACCTAAAGCCGCCGTTTGTCTCCAATTCGCAGATAAAGCGAGGCGTTTCAGTTCGAAAGTTTCGAATTTGAAACCTACAACGACGGTATTTATGATTTCCCGTCGTCGTTATCTTGACGTTTATTTAGACCTTTTGTTGTCGCGCTTGTTTTAAATAACAACGGACGGTATAATTAATATAACGGCGTTAAAATTATTTACAACGATATAATTTATAGAGGCCCGGACGTATTATCTAAAACACCACGTCGTTATATTATATTATGACGCGTATAGCTGTTTACCACCACCTTTATTTATAAATGCGTAAGTAATCCAATTTATAATACGCGTAAAATAATAAAAAAAGCAGGCGTGGTTAATTACCTTTACATGTCGGTATTTATAAAATTACTGGGTCGTATTAAATAGTACTTGATGCTCTAATAATACAATTACCGTGTTCATTGGATGTTCAAAAGCGGCGGTATTATATGTAAACGTCGTCTATAATTACTACGTCGGTATATTTACACATACCGTCGTTGTTTATTTGTTGTCTTTTTTCTGATCGAAATGGCATGTTTAATAAGACGCGCTTTTAAAGTTTTATGCGTCGTGTTTTAAAAATGCCCAAATGAATTTCCAATTTTTAGGTGTTTTAGTTTCGATCCACGTCGGTTTTTATATTACCGTCGTCGTTTAAAAATTTAATGACGGTATTTATTTTGTAAAGTCGTCATTTTACCGACGTCTATTTCGATTTTTGTAGTAGTGGCCCCCTCGAGTGTGGTCTAATTACTATGGTATTTTTCGCAGGGATCGAGGAAGATGAGAGAGAAGAAAGCTCAAAGGGTGAAGAATCAACCAGCGAATATTTCCCGTGCAGAAATTTGCTCAAACAACCCCTATTCAAATTTGATCATCTCCCTCTTCAAAATTTCTCTATCTTCATCCGTAAGTTTCCCTAATCAATGTAAAATTTATGGTATGAAGTTTCCTTTGATACACATAACTGAATATACTTACTTCATTGTTATGAAAGGAAATGACCGGCCAAGTTTGAGGCCAAAATCTTGATATTAACATTGATTTGGTACAGTTTGAGACCTAAATCGAACCAAACTAAATTGCGCTAGCATGACTCCACAACTTCTTTTGATTTAAATTTTAGGGTAAAGTGCGGTTTTGCCCCCTGAACTATAAAGCGATTGAACTTACACTGAATTATTTTGTCTACCGATTTAGTCCCTCAACTCGTAATTAATAGTCAATTTTTCCGTTAAGTTTATCTAATTTCATCAATTTTTCTATTAATAACAAGGGCAAATTTGTAATTCTAACTTAAAATTCATAAAAATATTGTAAATAATTAACTTTTAGAAGAAAAAAACATCTTTGGGGAGAAGAAATCAGTGGGGTGGGGGTTCTGTGGGGAGAAATTTTTTTCCTTCTAAAAGTTAATTATTTAAAATATTTTTATGAATTTTAAGTTAAAATTACAAATTTGCCCTTGTTATTAACAGAAAAGTTGATGAAATTAGATAAACTTAACTGTGAAGTGAAATCGACTATTTATTACGAGTTGAGGACTAAATCGACAGACGAAATAATTTAGTGATAAGTTGAATCGCTTAATAATTCGAAGAAATTACTAAAATCCTAAATTTTATTTGATTAAGAACCATATAAATTTAATCCAACTCGGCCCCAGGTTAGACAAGGAAGCTTCTAACTTGAAGTGAAAGAGTAAATTGTAAATCCAATGCATGACTTCATCCTGATACATTTTTCTTAGAGATTGTCAAAATTTTAAATTTGTATCTTTTTCAAAAGTATCCATTTTCTCGTAAAAAGAAAATAATTTATAACAGACGACACAAAAGAATTTAGGTCAATCTTACGACAGCATAGCAGAGGATTATCCATTTTTGTCGTCTTGTAAGGTTTACGTGCAGCTTTTGGATTTGCTTTGCTGCTGACCAGAAAAATGTCAAGGAATGGAGCGAAAAATATGCCATCGACTTTAGGTTAGGTTTGGTTAGTTAGGTGGCGGTCTTGTTTACTTATTTGTAATACAGTGAATTAATTAATTAAAACCAAATGTTAAGTTAAAGATATATAATGGTTTGCTTCAGTACAACAGCTCTTCTTCCTGCTCTCAACTATAATTAACGTATGTTCTCTCTCTCTCTCTCTCTGGGTTTTATGCTCTGAGTCTACTTTATATGATGCAGACCTTAGATTCAAGTTTCCCAAGTATTTTCTGTCTTTCAAATGATTGGTTGATTTTGTTTTGATGCTTGTTTCTGCATATTGACTGCTTTCTTGGACACAATGGAAACCCAATGGACAGATTTATTGCTGCATTTGTGATTTTTTTTCTTTTGGGGAAGAACAGGGCAAAGAATACATCAGATAGATTATTTCAGTATATATATTTTCTTGTAAAATTAACTAAACGACGAAGTGAAGCTTCTAATTTACAGCTGATTTGTTTGTTCATTGTGTGCTGTAGAAAGACAAATTGGACTGCAAACTGTAAACTTACCCTTTCTGTATTTTGTGTGGATGAAAGCCTGCCAAGTGTTTCTGTTTTTTGTATTTTTGTTCTGTTTACCTTGTTCTTCTACACTTGACTGCCCTTCTGTTTTTTGTTTTTTCTGGTTGTTGTTTCATTCAGATAACCTCTTCATATGTGCAATTGCAGAGGTAATCCATGTATAGTCCAACCAAAACTTTAATACTCCAAATTAAGGGGAAAGACCCAATTTTTCTCCTCACTTCTTGTACTGGTTTTCAGCAAAGTTTCATTTTTCATTCTCAGGGGGTCAGGCAACAGAGATGTTTAAGAGACTCACATTTCTCTTGTTAGTTGGGTTGCTGGCATGGGCATATCAGGCCACCCAACCACCCCCTCCAAACATTTGTGGCTCCCCAGGCGGCCCACTCGTCACGGCATCTAGAATAAAGCTAAGGGATGGAAGATATTTGGCCTACAAGGAGCATGGTGTTCCAAAAGAAAAGGCCAGTTATAAGATTATATATGTTCATGCCTTTGGTTCTACCAGACATGATGCACTGATTGCAACAACCGTCACTCAGGTATTCAATTTGTTTTTCAATTTCAAATTGATTTTATAGTCTTCATTGGTTTTTGAAGTTTGTGTCCAAAAATTAGATTGGTTAACTTCATGTTGTATTCTTTTTCAGGAAGTGCTTGAAGATTTAAGGGTGTACATTGTTTCTTTTGACAGACCGGGATATGGTGAAAGTGATCCGGATCCTAAGCGAACGCGGAAGAGTTTGGCTTTAGATATAGAACAGCTTGGTGACCAGCTGGGACTGGGATCCAAATTTTATGTAATTGGATATTCTATGGGTGGACAGGTCATCTGGAAGTGTCTTCAGTACATCCCTCACAGGTAAGACTTTCCTACAAGCCTCATGGATAGTATAGGCAGTAGTAAATGCTCCACATGTCCGTTGTGAATGTTAGAATACCAATTGAGAGAGAGAGACGAATTAATTTCAAATATCATGCTGCATATGTAGTATTTAACTGTAACTTTTAAGAACTAAAATTTTGGCTGGATACAATATGGAAACCTTCTAAATGTTGAAGTAAAGGTTTGTAAAGGCTGCAAAATACATTAATTACTATACACCAGCATTGGAACTTCATTGAATGTAGGTTTAACCTGGTACTTTTGCTTGTATCAAAGTCTGGATACAAGGCTTTACTTCAATGAGGACCAAATTCTACATTATTTGTTATGTTAATTAGTTTTGAAGTTTTTCTCAAGTTTGATGTTTGGGATGCTGACAGGCTAGCAGGAGCAACACTGATTGCTCCTGTTGTCAACTATTGGTGGCCAGGCTTGCCTGCCAACTTGTCCGGTGCCTACTATAAACAACCTCCGCGGGATCAATGGGCACTTCGAGTTGCTCACCACATACCATGGCTAACCTACTGGTGGAACACTCAGAAACTATTTCCTATATCCAGTGTTGTCTCCAGTAAACCAGATATGAACATTTTCGCGCCCCAAGATTTGGAAATCATGAGGAAAGCGAAGGTTCCTGAAAGAGAATACAAGGTACTTTTCTTATTCGGCAAATGTTTAGGAATTTTATTTAAACTCAATAAGAGGGACACAACCTGAGGCATTACGTTAGTTCAGTTCATTACCACATACCTTAGAAGATTCATCAGACAATATAAAGCTTCATATGATGTGAAAAATTACCATATCAAACCGTTGAACCACAATTTGAAACCCTTGAGCAAGAGTTAGTATCACTTGCAAGACTTGCTATTCACACTTGGAGAGCTCTAGTGCTAGTTGAGGCTTCAGGAGCCTCCTGGTTTACAGGGGAATTTGGGAGTTTTGTTTCAACTGGTATCTTGTTGAAAATACTATCATCAAGTGTTCTAATACCACTTTGTAGGCTTTAATCTTTTGCCACATTCTTCAAAGTCATCTTCTTTGAAATTTGAAACTTGCATATTGTCTTCCAACTGTACTTGACTCTCATTTTATGTGGCATCTGTCCTTGCTACCAGCTTTGATGATTTATTAATCTACTAATTTTTTTTAAAAAAATTTCAGGCACAGGCCAGGCAGCAAGGAGAATTTGAGTCCATCCTTCGTGACATGATGGTTGGATTTGGGACCTGGGAATTTGATCCTCTGGATCTGAAGAACCCTTTTGCCGGTATGGAAGGCTCCGTCCATCTATGGCAGGGTGATGAAGATAGGCTTGTCCCAGTAGAACTGCAACGCTACATTGCAGAAAAGCTTCCATGGATTCACTACCATGAGTTACCAGGTGCTGGACACTTGTTTCCAGCTGCAGATGGTATCAGTGAAGCTATCTTAAAGGCACTTCTGATTGGAGAGAAGTAGCCCATTGTTGATACAGGCACTTCTGGGGGTCTCAGATTCAGATTTCTGTCATTGTTTACTATTTTGTTTCAGCAAGATAGATTTTTGTAAGGCATTGGACGAAACTTGCTTAACGTTGTCATGAAGATTAAATAGAGGAAAGGCTTGAGACTTTTTGAAAATAGTTTGTGAAAATACTTCAGATTATTCTGCACAAATGACAGATTGCAATGCACCTTGGAGCAAATGTAAGACATGGCAGTAGCCATATGGGTAAATTCTAGGATACTTTTTTCAAATGTGCAAGGAAAAAGTAGGGAAGAATAGAATGGAGATGAAAAGAAAGCATCAGGCAGGAGGAAGTGTGCTTGTACTGATCAATTGGCTTATTCATGCAACCGTCGTAAATCTATTAGAAACTTGTCTTTGTGGTGGACAAGAAAAAAATTCTTCTCAAAGGATGTATTGGTGGGATTTTGAGAGTGGTTGAGCAACCTGAAGTGAATATGGTTCTGGCGAGGAAAATATTTTATTTAATGTTTTGTTTTTAATTTTAGAATGAATAGTTTTTACTTCTATGAAGATAAGGATTTAATTGTTTTCTTGTCATTTAAGTTTTAGGAATATTCTAGAACCTACGGTTTTCTACAATTTTAGAGTTTTATGTTTTCTATTTGAACAACTTTAAGCGTTTTGATAAATTTCATCTTATGTTCTTGGATCTAGACATTTGTCGATCATTTGCTTCGGGGATACGTCAGTACAAAGGTCATACGATGTCATGATGTTGACAAGGTATGATGATCCACTAAGCAAAGGTCATGTATGAAAGGTAAACAGAAGCTGATGGTTCCACACAAGTTTTTCTTCTCTTTGTGGGGGTGGATTTTCACGACTCCATATGAGCCCTGTGGTCATAGTCAGCCTAATCTGCTGGATCTTGGTTTAATTCAAGCTACCTTGTCATAGTCAGCCTAATCCGTTTTACTACTTTAAACCAAAGTTCAGCCTAATCTGTATGTAGAGAACGGGAACGATTATTAATTTGTTCGAAGGACCACTTACCACAATGCCACACTTTCGGATGAACAATAGACGATTTATTCATTAATGTGTCAAAGACAATGAGTACAAAGACCATAATTGGATTAAAAGAGCAAAAAGTAAGTTACAATACATGAAACACGCAACAGAAACTGTCCAACTGCGATGAACTCGGATAATCATTTCAAGGCAATTCTTGGGTTCAGCCTAAAAGGATCGTCCGAATGAACTACTTCAGGCTCGTACAGCCATCTGAATCGGCCTGAGAAGGAACAGAACAGCGTGAAAAAACGAGACATCTTCTGAACTTACTTCGGCAACCCAGTTTCAGGGTTGAGAAGAAATTGACTTTCATCTGACAGCACAACTGGACCTCTCCCAGGTCTTGTGCAAATAAAGTAACTAACATCTCCTCTGTGCCTCTGGGATGGATCCTTGATTTCTGGAGGTGCAGGCAAACTTTCGATAGCCTCCAGGCTCTCAACCCCGGCATCTTTCAGAATGGACTTATCACCAAGAACGAAACTGAGAAAAGAATTAAGAAAAATTTTAAAAGAGAAAACCACACACAAGGGGGAGCAAGGTTGGTGCCATCAGAAAATTCATTGATGCGGAAACTACACAAAAACAAGAATCTCTTAAGCTTGAGGAAATGTCATATGAAAGCCCACAAATGACCTGTTTAAATCTGCATCAGATTTTGGAGGAAAGCAGAATAGCAACTTCTGAACCAAAAGGGCAGCTGTTTCTCGGTTACGTGCGATTAGAACCGCATTCGGCCCCGCATCAAATGTATACGCCACCTGTCAGTTATTAAACTATTTTCAACTACTCGAAAAAATAGAATGAACAGTATGCAACTCAAATAAGCTTATGGAGTTATAGACTATTTTCTTAGTTTAAGCATAAATCTCCTCCCAAATAATATTTAGTAGCAGACGGATGCCATAAGCTAAACATAGAGTAAGATTAGTGCCACATGGGATAAGCAGGTTCAGATTAGTATTTCTGAAGCATTTAAGAGTCACAACCGAAATTTAGTACTTTTACTAACATGTTATAATATTGCCATTCAGGAAAGGTATGGGGAAACTTCAAAGCATGCTTTGAGCAATAAGGTTTATTATGAGAACAAAGTCTGAACCAAATTACTTGAAAAGCTAAAGCCAAAAGTTTTCTTTTCCACTAATAATTTGTAAATTTATTAGTTATATCTTCAGAAATTCTTTACAGCTTGCTTCTGTTGAGGATGTGCAATTTCCTTCAGTTGAGACATTATATGAAGAAAACATGCAAAATTGAAGCTTCAACTAGGTTTATCTTTTTATGCAGAAGGACTTCTACTGAAAATACAATCAGACATACCAAATTCAAGATATGACTGCTCACAGAGCACTAGCAATCTTTGAAATTTAAGATCACCGTTTTTTAACATTATCCTGCTACAAAGAGCAGCAATCAATATTTTATACTCGTTAAAAATAATTTAGTTTACTAACCTGAGGCGTTCCTGCTGCACGGTTCCACTTTTCAACAAGGCTGATTATCCTGAAACATAGTTACTTCGTCAATATTGAATTCCAAGTTTCTAGTTCCGCACCTCAATGAAAACATAAATGAATTACAGTAACTGCTAAGCTTTTCAAGTAACACAAATTCAAAAAAGAGGCTTGCCTGTGGGATGTATCATTCATGTAGAATATGGGAGGACATGTGTCGAGGCAAACAGCATGAAACTGGTTACTGTCAGTACAGGCCAGTTGTGCAAAAGAAGCAAAATCACGATTTTTTATGGCTTCTTCCATTTTTAATATGCGTTTGGGTACCACTTCCTGTAACAGTATCAAAAAGACAAACAGAAATATTCAAGTTATATCAGGGTTTAAATGACCCCACCAAAATAAGAGACAGCAGATGACCTAAAAGAACAAGACACTGTGTTTTTCTATTAACGGTGCACTAAAATGAGAGAGCTTCAAGGTGCAAATAATTCAAAATGATAGAATTTATAGATTTAAAGTTCTACAGTTGGTAAAATTCTTGATTGGTTAAGCTATTGAGCATAATTTGGTATAATACGGAATTTATAGTTTCTGTTTTTAGATGCATCAAATGCAAAACCACAGAGCTCAGTCAATTTGATAACCTTCTCTTACTGATGGTGAATCCTATCATTTAAACTAGGCAATGAAGGGACAATGGAGAATGTACCTTTGCTCTATGTTGTAAGAGCAAACTTGTTTCAACGGTATCACGCATTCCTGTAGTGCTACTCGTTTCCTTCTGCTGTGAACTTACCTGGAATAAACAAAATCAAGATTTGAATAACTTAGGGCATAGAGACAGAAACCTAGTCAGACATTCAGAATACATCTTTGGCTTCTGTTGAGAAGGTAAATAACAGGATTCTATACAAATTGCGGCACCTCAACATTCCAAAAGAAGCATGTGCAGTCATTATAAACATCCATCATAAAAAAATTTGGGCTGGGTTTAACTGCCAAATAATGTTTCCATTCCACCAAATCCACCTCATGACAGCAAAACATGCACTAACATGACTTGTAAAAAATAAACTCCAATTTATAAAAATTATTTTTTTAATAGTGACAACTCTCAAATTAAATACATTAAATCAAACTTTCTCTCTTACTATTTTTTTATAATCTTGACTACTTAATATCTTCCTAACTCTTTGTGCAACTGAACGGGGATCTTCACAAATTTGGTTTCGAAAAATGTAGTCCTCACTTTCCACTGGATTAGGTTAGGAGGAATTCAGGCATCAAGAAGCTTACAATAGAAAATATAACTCTAATTTATAAGAAACAAGACAAGATAATCATTGGACCTTTTTTTATTCTTTTCTTTTTGTTACTTTTTTCTTTTAATAAATATATTATAAAATTCATAGGTAGTATTTTGCAAAACTGAAAGGTATCATCGTGCCATTGATACTGACCAGAAAACACATTTAAGATAATATGGTTGATACTACAAAACCAGAAAGATATGCATGTCATGAATAGAAATAACGTCTAACCATCAAACTACACACCAAAAAAAAAAAAGAGAATGCAAATGCATGGCCAACTCTGAGATGGAAAGTCGAAAATTCAAAAGACCCTAGGGAAAATCTTTCAAAAACAACCAAGCACAAGATGACAAGAAAGAAAGTCATGTTCACAGGCCAAAATTTGCCAATAAAATTATTTGACACAATGTATAGAAAATATGTAACATACCACAGCAATAACAATGACAAGCTCATCCCAGTGCTTCTCATCTGCAAGTTGAACTGCAAGACTGTCGGTTCCCCTCTCATCCTTAATAGATAATGATACCAAGGATCAGCACTAAAGACTCAATAGAATAACTTGCTTTTTAACAGAGGGCATAACAATAACCATAAAAGAACTAAGCTTACTTTTCCCATGATCCACTTGACAAATCCCCCATACAAACTACGACAAGCACTGCCTGAACCTCGCCTGTATGAACAAACAAATTTAGAGAATTATCACCACCAACTACGACCAGCATACTTGAATCTCTATAATGTGAATACAGAAGAAAAAGGATTTATAACACAACTACTAAGATGAACTTAAAAACACACATAGTGAAATCCATTACCATGAGGTCTATATAGTAGCAAACATAATAACTCTGATACTTATCATGACTTTAAAATTCCACAAACAGCAGCCATATTCAAGCAATGAAAATGAAGTGCAAGGCAATCACAAATTGTAATCATTATAATTGAAGCAAGATACAGGCAACCTGAAAATGAGATAATTTAAGAACTATTAAACTACCTTGCAATAGCAGAAAGCTGGCTGTGATCTTCATTCGCATTCATTAACTTTGCGAGGGCAAAAACTGCAAGTAGAAACAGAGGCTTAGCTATGATATGCCCATTGCTTAATTTCTATTTATTGACAAAGAAAGAGTAATCCAGTACCCAAGTAACATTATTAACACAGTCATGTGTTCTCAAAATTAAGGAACTAATCATGTAACAAATTAACAATAATATGATCAGTATTATCCGTTACCAAGACAAGCAAAACCAGCTGCCGAGGAAGCCAATCCAGCAGCAGTAGGAAAATTGTTGTATGAAGCAATATGTACATTCAATTTCTCCCAGTCCTTCTTAGTAATCTTGATTCCCTTTTCCTTATCATGAACATCGGTAGCTCGACTACGAATTTCCCTTAAACAGCTTTGGAATCTGCCTCCAGAAAGAGAGATCTCCTACACTAACCAGAAAAAAAAAACAAACGAATCAGTGAAATCCCAAAACGATTTAAACCTCTGAGAATTCTGTGGCAAAAGTAACAGTGCCAATTTTAAAAGCTCAATACTAGTGATACAGCTACTATAAAGTTTCATTTTCCTTTCCATTTCTACTTTTTCTTGCCAACCAAATGGAGCACAAACTTAGAACCCAAAACCTTCAAATCCTCTGTTTCCCAGGCATTTTCCCGGGAACCAAACACAAAGAGACTTCTGAGAAGACGAAACCAAACAAATAGCTTTACCTTTCCATTAAGCCACATCCGATCCTGGTCAAAGGCGGGACTGACGGAGACAGTGGTGGTGGTGCAGAGGTGCTCCGGATCAAGCGTCACGCTGATGCTGTCATTGACGGGCAAGATGAGCGTCTCGTCCCTCTTCCCCCAGTACTTGATCACGGCGATGTTGGTGGGCGTCTGGGCCGTCACCATCAGTACCCATTTCTGCGACTCGTCGGCCATTTCCACAACACCCACTTGCGTTCTCAAAAAGCCGCCGGGAAAAGAAGATTTTCCCGGAAAGCGGTAAAATTTTCCGGGAAAAAATACAGAGAGATCTAACGAGCAATGTGAATCTGAGAGTGAGCAAAACGGGAGTTGGTGTTAGGAGTTTTATATAGCGGAGAGAGTGGAGGAAGACGCCAAATTGTGGGATTTGTTGTTCAAAGTTGAAATTTTTTAAGGCGTCCCGTGGTGGGGCCCACCTCGGCCCTGTCTAAAAATTCAGGCTCTCATGGGGATTTGTGAAGAATCCTTGGACGCCATAATTGGACTTTGGACTTCAATTTTTACTTCGATTTATTATTTTTTATTTTTATTTTAATGAACATTAATGGCTCACCAAATTTTAATTGCATTTCAATCCAACAAAATGATTATAGAGTTATTCTGGCTAATAACTTCTTCATCATGTTGTTGTTCTTAACATTGTTTTTTTTTTGACTTACCCTCAATATTTTATTGAGTAATCTTCTGACTTACATTGTATCCACATTTTATACCACCATGTGTGATGAAGTGACAACCATATCAATTAAAAAGTGTCAATAAATCATAAAGAAAAGAAAATCTTAAATTAATTTTAAATGATGTGTTGTCCATATCCGCCACATGCTGGTATGAAAATGTGATATCTGAACGCGGTAAGAGAAGATTATTCATATTTTATTACTATTCTTTTTCTGTTACAATATTTTATTATTATTATTATTATTTTGAAGTAGCAACAAATATCAAAATTCTAAATGAAAACCAAGCAAACCAACATGGTAGCAACAAATATCAAAATTCTAAATGGTAGCTATCTTCTGTCGCCTCTTAACCAAACATGGCTATTTAAAAAGTAAATCCTAAAGTGGCTAATCTTTGATTCTGCTCATTGAATTACAATGTGTAATTGACCAAATGAAGTGTTCATCGATTTTGTCGTCTTCACTTTTTTTCTCCTCCTTGCTTCATGTTCTGTCCTCTTCTTCTTCTTGCTTCACATTCTATCATCTTCTCTTTATTTACATTCATATTCAAATTACCTTAGCTTTGGTTGGTTAATTACATGCTTTGCTATAGCAGACTATAAATATATTGGCAAGGCTATTGTGAAGACGTGAACTTGATCCCATAAAGTAAGCAAGATTATTTGGCATGCTCTTCGTTTTCTTTTATCCCTGATACATACTCTTATTTATTGGTTCATGCTACATATGCTCTCATTTATTGGTCTATGTTGCATGCTTTGCTTCTTGCTTTTGTTCCTTTTCTTTTTTGGCTCCTATGTCTGCAACAATTGAAAATTTTCCTCTTTCTCATTGAAACTAATTGGTTTTCTGTGTGTGGCGCTTTGAATTGGATTTCAATTAACGTTTTGTATATCTACCTCCATCCTTCATTTTTATTTTGTAAATATAAATTTGACTATCATCATTGTATCATAGATTAACATTATTATATTTGTTTTATAGATTGAGAATGAAAGATTTAGTGCCAGTTTGACATTGCTTATTTGGGGTGATAAGTGATTTAAAAAAATTTAGGAAGCCCAGCCCGTTTGGTAAACTATGAGAAAATCACTTATTGTTAAAAATTGATGTGAGAGAAAACTATTAGGGAAATCAGCTAATGAGGTGCTTTCATTTTCTGATTATGTAGGAATCAGTTTCGTAGAGGCGCTGGGTTTAATGATTATGCGGGAATTATTTTCTGATTATGCGAGAATTAGTACCAACAACACTTTTAACAAAAAGTTTACCAAACGCCAAAGTGCTTTCTCTCACAATTGATTTCTCTCACAAAGAACTGACAATGATTATTTTCACAAAGACAAAGCAATGCCAAACTGGCCCTTAGTGGATATAACAATCTGTGAAGATAATTTAAATTATAAGCCCATATGTGGTATGGAATTTCTTTCCGAACAAGCTGCATATGAGTTTTATAATGAGTATGGGTGAAGAGCGAGATTCAGTATTAGAAGGGATTCACATGAAAAGAATAAGCATACTGGTCAAATAATTTCAAAAGTATTTATTTGTTGCAAGGAGGATCCGAATCCATTTGTTTGTACAAGTTGATAATCTTTATTAATTTGGAGAGTCATGGATTGTTCTTAGCAATTGTTGCTGCAATCAGCCTTTTAATGATTCAAAGTCATTTATAAATGTGTGTGTTTTTAATAATTAAAAGTACATAAGAAAAATAAGATAGTAGTGAGAAGATAAAATATAAATGCGTGTGAGAGAGATAATGTGGGCGTATAGTTCATAAAATGAAAAATATGAATAATTTTATTCAAAGTTTTAGCATCAAAAAGTAAGTTTTTGGCTTATGTGTAGCTTTCTTCATTTTTACCTCTCATGTTTTTCTTATTCATTTTAATAAAAGTACGGATAAAAAAGATCAAAGATCATTTACAAGTATAACTAAGAGCATCTCCAACCAATATGTTAAATTGCCACATGAATATTAAATGGCAAAATTTGAAGATTAAAGTTGCTCTAACCGAGTAGTCAAATCCTACATGAATTTGAAGGCTAGAAGAGATATGTCAAAAATAACATATCAAAAAGCTTGATGTCAAATATTTTTTTAGTCATGAACCCCACTATTATTTACTCTCTTTTAAAATTTTATGCATCATATGGGTCCCATTTTCTTTTAAAAATATAATAAAATAATATGATATTTGATATTTCGGGTGGAGTTAAATTTTTTTCCAAAGTGTCAAATTGCCACATAAACTATCAAATTCAAATTTAACATTGTGCATTTTGATGTCTCCCTTACGGGGATAATACATACTCTCAACAATAACGTAAGCTAAATACGGGGACAAACATACCCCACGCATAATGCATGCTTAATTAAGTTGCTTTTTTTCGTTTTGTTGTTTCTCAATGGGACTTGCCTTTCTCGTTTTTAACATTTTTTGTTAGCTTGTTATAGTTCCAGTAATATAAGGAACATGAGACACAATCTACCAAAGCATCAAATCAAATACACACTCTCCATCAATAAATAAACAGAAACGTACCACACACTCGAAAAAGATTGGGGGACTTGGAACTTTTTCGATTTTGTTTTCTCCGACTTTATCTCTTTTGTTACATGATAAATCATTTAAATAAATTAAATTTTTTCATACAAACAATATTGAAGGAGGGGGGGAATCATACCTAGGACATCGGTTGTAGAATTCAAAATTTCACTTTAGTCCATATACCGTTAAGAATAGACACTTTCCATATTTGGGATGGTAATGTCTCGATATTTTGAATCATACAAATAACATAACGGGATATAAATGTCTTGATGCATATTTGGGATGGTAATGTCTCGATATTATGTCATCTTATTACTCTCTGATTATTCAATTCTTATCTTGTAAAATCGTTGAAGGAGTTTCCAAATTTGAATTACCGAGTAAAAAAAAATATATATTACAATAGAAAAGTTATGAACTCAGCAATCCAACCCCGTATGTTGTTATGATTTCCATTTTAGGCGGGGGTGGTTTTGTAGCGATTTATATTAAAATTACATGGGCTTGTCTTGGCTGTATTCCTATTTTCGACATTATTCATTATTCTGTGCTCATGGCTTTCAGGCATATGCCAAACAAAATTTATGCTTTAATTGGGCACTTCAGATCCTCTGTCCATGTTTTTGTGTGTCTTTTCCTATTTATGCCTTAATTTTTTGACATGTGGCACCTCACTTAACTCTATTTTAACAACAAAAATAAAATAATAAAATATTTACAGTTTTAGATTTTTAATAAAAGTAAAACTAATAAAAACGCATTTGAGGAAAATCAAAAGAACCAGACCCACCACCAAAACCCCTACCTACCCAATCCCGTCAGCCACCCCACCCTACGGCGGCGACCCCTCTACTTCCCACCACCCACCCGACCTACGACAACCTCTCGAATCTGAAGCTTTTTCAAGTCTCTCGAAGCAACCACCAATTTCGAACTCCCCAAAATCTTTGTGGGTTTCATCCAATTTCTTCTCTTGTCTAAGTCCATCCAAGGAATCCCAAATTCGGAAATTAGGCTTTGATAGAGCCTTCAAATTAGGTGATTTCTGATGGCAACTAAATCCTGGGCAAGTTGCAATGACTGGGGATTTGAATACTTTTAATTTTTAACTTTTTCAGTGATTTCTATTGGATTTTTTGAAGTTCGTTTGCTGAGAAACAGAGGGAAAAGAAGAGAAATCAAAGTTGTGTGCTTTGATATTGGATATTGTTTATGATGACATTGGTTTTTATTGTAAGATAAATTATATGATTATTGATGAACTGTGGAAGCTAAGTGTTTACACTCAGTGATCAAGTGGTTGAATTCTTGGTTTCATCCATGCAATGTCTGGGCAAGTTTCCTCAAATACGTTTTTATTAGTTTTAATTTTATTAAAAATCTAAAATTGTAAATATTTTATTATTTTATTTTTATTAAGAGATAACTAAGTTAACTCTGTTAAAATAGAGTTAAGTGAGGTGCCACGTGTCAAAAAATTAATGCATTGACAGAAAAAGGACACACAAAAGAATGGACAAAGGATTTGAAGTGCTATGGGGCAGACAGTTGTATTGGTGAGAATTCTGCAATCAAATGTTGACTAATATATGAAAAACAATGTTTGTTACTAGCACATTCTACATATTTTGTTTTCGGTGAGCGTGTCAATATGGAACAATTCAAGGTTGGTAGGTTGGTGAAGGTTATTTCGAAATTGATCCATTTTGTGTACTATTAGTTTTCTTTTGTGAAGACACCAATTTCTTACTCTTATTTTGTGTGTTATTTTCAAGACTAGTAATAGAGACACCGACTTTTAAGTATCAACTTTCGCATAAGGCTGCAAAGCTATGAGATGCAGGAAAGAAAATAAAGAAAATAAATTGGCTTTATATAAATGTTCTGATTTAAAATACTCTGCAGTAATGGAGTTCAATTATTCTTTAATCAAATTTTCGCATTCCCCTCTTATTATTTTGCCCACCTTGTTAAGTCTGTTAACTCCATTAATTTTAGACGGAGAAGGGCTATAAATGGGTTCTAGCCCAGTGAATAAGGGCTCTGATTTGTAAACCAAAGATCTCAAGTTCTAATCCCCACGACATCATAATTGTGTGTGTGTGAAATGTCATTTCCCTCTAGTTTATACTATCACTTGTACTAAAAATAAATAAAAAGACGGAGAAGAGCTATAACAAATATAGACGACCAGGACAAAGCCCCGCATTAGTTTAAGGACACTGCTTCACTTCTTCTAACAGACAAATACCAGTCACACATGCAAAAATAACTCACTAAAATTACAAAAAGAAGCCAAGTACTTGCATATTAGTTTAAACAAGACAAAACATGAATCAAGACCATATCCATGATCTGCTACAGCTGCAAATTAATACAAGGGAAATCAACCGCCAGAAGCGCGGCAGCAAAACAACAACATGCAACATGAGAAAGAAATACAAAGTAGTGAAAGCTTGGTACGAGAAATACAGAAGCAGATGCTGCTACAACAAGCCAAGAAACGTTGACATCTCCTCCACAGCAAAGACAACTAAACACTGCTACAGCAAAGCCAAGAAACGTTGATCCACCTAGACATGGCAAGATTTTCCAAATGATCATGATCAGCTGCCTACTTTATGAACAGATTTAAGTTAATTGTAATAATCAAATTAAACAAAGATAGCTCTACTTTATTAAACAAAGTTAATTGTATTTTATTTTTAAAAAGAAAAAAGAATTCATATACTTACAGCTTATTTATTAAGCATATGCTAGCTTTAGTTGCCGCTTGATCAAAGCTATCCTCACATAAAGCCAATCATTTAAACCATTCAAGAACTTGAAGTATGCGTATCTCCATGACCTTTTGAATATCAAAGTAAAGCAAACTCCCCAAAATCCAGCAGCAAACCCGAGCCCCATACTGATGTAAAATCCATGTGTCATAAGCTCATCCTTATCCTCTTCATTGCTCAAGTCAGTTAGCTCATTTTGATCCGCACACATATTTTTAAGTGGAGGTCCACAGAGTTGAGGATTTCCAGCATAAACAGAGGGATCAAAACCTTGGAGCTGAGTCCCAGTAGGAATTTTGCCAGACAAGTTGTTATATGACAAGTCCAAGAAACCAAGACGATCTATCCGAGCAAGGCTTGTTGGAATTCTTCCCTCAATTTGGTTTCTCGATAAATCAAGAGAATCCAATGACTGCAAGTTTCCAATCTCTGGAGCAATTTGACCTGTTAACTGGTTTCTCGAAAGGTTTAAAGAAATCAAGCCAACAAGATGAGTGATTTCACTTGGAATCTCCCCAGTTAATCTATTGCTTGAGAGATCAATACTCTTCACAAGACCCAAAGTTCTTTTGTATGTCTGCATTCTTCCTTTCCATATGAAGCTTGCATCATCCTCATAATAAGCAGGAGCAATTGACGAATAATAATGTGTGCTGGATAGACTTGGATTTCCTTTTTGGGCAAGAGTAGTCAAATTTTTGAGGCATTTGGGTATGCTTCCAGAGATGTTGTTCATAGAGAAATCCATAATTTGAACGTGTGTTAGATGGCATAATTGTGAGGGTATGCTTCCATTGAAGTGATTGTTGGAAAGCATCAGGATAGTCAAATTCTTGAAGCTCACACCTAACCATGTAGGTATTGGTCCTGATAATTTATTATCTCCCAGATCAATAACTTCTAAACTTGTGCAGTTTTTCAAGGATGAAGGAACTTCTCCAATAAACCTGTTGCTTCTTAATTTCAAAGTTTCCATTTGAAATAATGAGGCTATCGTCATGGGAATTTTTCCGGAAAAAGCGTTGTTACTCAAGTCAAGCATGACTAGAGTCTCCAAATGGCTCCAGCAATCTGGAAGTTTTCCAGAAAAACTGTTTCTTGAAAGATTAAGATAAGTTAAACTCAAATCTGCACTTGCACATAGGAAAGAAAGTGACCCTGAAATGTTATTATTAGAGAGATCCAGATATGAAGCTTGTGATAGAAATGACGGAATTGGGCCTTCTATTTGGTTCGAACTCAAATGTAATTCTGGGTTATATTCAAACTCCACTGTCAAATTTGCAAATATTCCTCTGATTAGGTTCTGTGAGAGATTAATAAAGTCCGCCGTACGAAAAATACTCCAAAACCAACTTGGAAGGATATCAGAAATTCCAGCATTTGAAATATCAAGGTGGGAAGAATCATTTTGAGTTTGAAGCCATTTTGGGAAAAGACGACCGACCTTGCAGGACGCCAAACTTATGTAACTCAACTGGAAGGGAGGAACCCAATCAGAATGGAAATTTAAAACTAGTGAGTTACAGGATAAATCCAAAACCTGTAAATTGGAGAGTTTTGAGAAATGAGTTTCTGAAACCATCCCTTCCAAAGAGTTCATGCTGAAATTGATGTACCACAGTTGCGACATTTGCCCAATACTTTCAGGTATTTTCCGCTTAATTGATTGGCATTAAGATCCAAATGCGCTAACGAGTTTCGGGCACATCTGGGCAATAGTTGAATAAACTTGGATAATTGCCCACTCAGACGATTTCTTGGAAGATACAATGTATGCAAATTACACATAGTAGCGAAAGAATTCGGGTTTCCTCCTTCAATCTGGTTATCAGAGAGATCCAGATACACAAGAGAGCTCATGTTTCCAATGACTTTGGGAAAACCAGTTATCTGGTTATTAGAGAGAACCAGAACCACAAGAGAGCTCATGTTTCCAATGACATCGGGAATTAAACCAGTTAAATTGGTCTGGAAGAGGTAAAGACGAGAAAGGCTTGTACTGTAGTTGGACAACCAAAGAAATATTGAAGAAGTGAGATGGTTGTAAGAGAGAGAAACAGTTGCAAGAGATGTAGAAGAATTTCTTTTAGAAAGAGTACTGGATAGAATTGGAGTAGGAGGAGGAGGAAGACTACAGTTCCCCAAGTACAAGTCTACTAGTTTAGGGAGCTTATTAAGTACTGCTTCTGGCCAATCGAAAACATTACTGAGATTGGCTCCGCTTAGGCCCAAATAAGTTAAAGAAGAAAGAGCAGGGAGCCAATTGAGATTCTCTGCTTGAAGCTGATTATAGCGGAGGTCGAGATGTTTTAATCGCGTGAGGTTTCCAAACCGACTTGGAATTTGACCAACCAAATTACATTCAAAGAGGCTGAGGTTTCTTAGATTGGTTAGAGAACCAATGAAATCTGGAATTTGGCTCCCATTGAAATCAATAAATGAAAGGTCCAAATACGTTAAAGAAGAAAGAGCAGGGAGCCAATTGAGATTCTCTGCTTGAAGCTGATTATAGCTGAGGTCGAGATATTTTAATCGTGTGAGGTTTCCAAACCGACTTGGAATTTGACCAACCAAATTACAGTCAGAGAGACTGAGGTTTCTTAGATTGGTTAGAGAACCAATGAAATCTGGAATTTGGCTCCCATTGAAATCAATGTACGAAAGGTCCAAATACGATAAAGAAGAAAGAGCAGGGAGCCAATTGAGATTTTTTGGTTGAAGGTGATTAAAGCTGAGGTCGAGATGTTTTAATCGGGTGAGGTTTCCAAACCGACTTGGAATTTGACCAACCAAATAACAGCCAGAGAGACTGAGGTATCTTAGATTGGTTAGAGAACCAATGAAATCTGGAATTTGGATCCCATCGAAATCAATATTTTCAAGGCTCAAATATTGTAAATGCTGCAACTCAATCAGTTTAGGAGTAATCATCTTACCTTGGATCTCATAGAGAATTTGGCTCCCATTGAAAGAAAATCCAAGAAGATCAAGTTGAATCACATGGCCAGTTTGGTTGCTACAAGAGACTCCTTCCCATCTGCAACAATCTTGTTTTTGGGCTTCTGAACCCCAAGAGGAGAGGTGATTGAACTCATCCACCAGGCCACGTTTGAATGCAAGTAGTGCTTGTCTTTCTCTCTCTATGCACCTCACTGTCACTTTAGCATCTCCGAGGCTGAGGTTGTGGTTGTGGCTGTGGCCAGCTCCTCCTCCTTTTACGTTTTGTAGCAAAAGGATGGATAATGCAAGAAAGAGTTTCAAGCACCTTCCGTCGCCCTTCATGTTAATGTATCCAAACTACTCTGATATATGGTTGTCTCCGTGTTTCTCCATATATGCTAGCTTGCATCAGATATATATAAGAAAAAAGGAAGAAAGCCTTTACAAAGAAAAATACGGTTTAGCTAAAACAGTGCCACACATTCAGACAAGACAAAACCATATAAATCAAGTAAACAATATAATTAATGTAATGGAAATCGCACGTCAATCACAATACAATATAATTAATGAGACTAGAATGTCAAGGCAATTCTAAGTTCCTACAAATAACAATACAAATAGTTCCATCATAACTTAAAGAAATCAAATTAATTATGATGGCATGAATGAAATGAATGATGATCACAATACTTAAATTAATATTAATTCCACTACTTTAATTTTCAACAGAAACCAAATTTATTTTTGTCAATTGTACGCATGGTTTTTTTTTTTGTTTCCCCCTTTTTTTCTTTTTCTTTTTGTTTCTTAATGTTATACGAAGTTTAGGTTTTTTGTACTTAAGAGTCGAGGGTGGGTCCAACAAAAAGAAGAAGAATCGAGGGTGGCGACTTGTAACCTTTAGTGAGGAGAACTCTTTAGTTATAATAATTTTAAAAAGGAACTCTTAGATATAGGTCCAATTTCAATTATGTCATTTGAAGTGGACATATCCCAAATTTTCTAAAATGAAGAAGAAAGAAACTATTCAATGTGGAAAAAGATAATGTGGAAAAAATGCTCCAACCTACTTGTTGACTCGGCTTGACTTGGTAAGGTGCCTTCCCGTGTCCACTCAACCATTGGCTTTGCATCCCATCCCATCCTTGGGCACACAAATATCTTCTTGCAAATGTGGACTTGACTTAAGTGAAACATATGGAAATATCTCTACCCAACCCAATATTTAATATAATACCTATATATTTATTGATACTAATAAATGAAAATTGGGTTTTTATTCAACAACTATAATATGAGGGTTTTTCAAAACACTTTGGTTATTGACAAAGTCTTTTGAAATGCCCCTATAATTTAGATTAATATTTAGATTGGGTCTTACAATTACACACGAAAGTTTCTCGTATTATAGTGATGATCACGAAACAGTTAAGTAGAGTATATTTAGTGTTGGATATTTGATTATAAAGTTTCGGAGTAGCTTCTTGTTGGCGAGAGTCATAATTCAAGGATCTCGTGATTTTCGGGTGTAATTCACGTTACCTAATTAGTGCCGTCTCTCAAAAATAATAAACCCTACCTCTCGGCATCATCTAGTGCTGAATACAGAGGAAACAAAAAACCCATGTGTAACATTCCGACCCAGTTAAATATTATTTAATTACCAATTATGAAATTACATTTTTAATTTGGGATAAGGGTGTTTTAGTCACTTTTTGTTCGAAAAGGAATTTGGGGAAATGAGTGGCACGTTGCGTAGAGCTCGACAATACGAGTTTGTAGACAGGCAGCACGCTCAATTCCGAATTTTAACGAGGGAGTTGTGGTCTAGAAACGGAAAGGACATAATAGGAATTTTTGAATAGTTACTGTAGCTACAGTAATGCTACAGTACAGACATCAGCATCTTCTTCCTTCTCTCTCTCTCTCTCTCTCTCTCTCTCTCTCTCTCTCCACGTGACGCCAAACTTTGGCCATTGATTTCGTCGCCTTCTGGTGTCCTATTCAGGCGAAATTCGTTATCTAACCCACCCATTTTCCCAGCTCAAAAACCCAAGGAAATTAAACTGGAACGACTGGAAGTTCGGGTATTTTTGAAATTTCAGACGGCATTTCTGGCGACTTCGGCTGCCATTTTCGTCGAGTGAGGTATGAAACTCCATCTACTCTTCGTGCTCTATCTCTTTATGTAGGTATTGTAGATTGATTTTGAGGTTTTACAGTTCATTCAATATACCCATTTTTGGCCTATGGTTTCGGCTCCGTTCCGGCCAGTTTTTGGCCATGGTCCAAGAACAAAAGTTGATCCCCTTAATACTATCCGACACAAATTAGTACTCTCCGGAACAAATTAATACTATCCGACAAAAATTAGTCATCACAGTCCGATGTACTAAATGAGCCCTTAATTAGGAAAACTTTAGCTAGTTTAATTTATAAATAAAATAAATAAATAAAAGACTCTTATTCATATCACTACATGGAAAAAGATAATTGAAAAAAAAAAATTGTCCTTAGTCAAAGTAAACAAGTATAAACTTATTCGTATCACTATGTGGAAAATGATAATTGAAGAAAAAGTTTTCCACATGGTCCAAGTAATAACTTAATTGTTTCTATTGAATCCCATGGGTTGGTCTCAAACATGCTACAAAGAAAAGTAGGCTTACAAGTCACAAAGAGAAGCTGTAGCAATACATGACCAAAGTATAAAACACGAAAGAGGACCACGACAATGATCTGCTTCATCTTGTAATTGAATGAACATTGGAATTATTAGTTTGGAAAGACCAATATTCGATGACTTAGAGTATGCATAAAGTTAGGTAAGGGCAATAATTCATAGTTAGTAGCCTTTTTTTTGTTTTTTGTTTTTTCTAGTTCTGATCTGTACAAATATAGAAAAGAGGGGTGTTCATATTGGGTGTGATTGGTTTGAGTATTCTAATAGAACAACAACCTAGTGGTACCATCAATAAGACTCTGCGCCAAGGTATTGGAAGCGCATGATCGTCAACAACATACCATGGACCAACAGAAACTGGCAGTTGATACAATGGTAGTCCTGATCCTCCCCATAGGATCCTATTAAGAATTAACCAAAGTATACAATTAAGAATTACCCAAAGTATACAATTTATAAACATGCCGTTTGTTTTTGTTAAGTTCCTACAAATAACAATACAAATCACTTGCTAAAGAAAATTCCTAATACTTTGGATTCAAATCTCTTTATTATGGAGGTAATGAAATTAAGTACACTCTAATAGTTCCATCATAACTTATAGAAACGAAATTAATTATGATGGCATGAATGAAATGAATGATGATCACAATACTTAAATTAATATTAATTCTACTACCTAAATTTTCAACAGAAACCAAATTGATTTTTGTCAATTGTTCGTTACTTTATTTTCGTAATGTTTTACGAAGTGTAGGTTTTTTCTACTTAAGAGTTGAGGGTGGATCTAACCAAAAAAAAAAAAAAAGAATCGAGGGTGGCATCTTGTAACCTTTAGTGAGGAGAACTCTTTAATTATAATAATTTTAAAAAAGAAGATAATGTGGAAAAAGATAATTGAAGATAACTATTCAATGTGGAAAAAGATAATTGAAGAGGGTGGGTCCAATTTCAATTGTCATTTGAAGTCGACTTATTCCAAATTTTGTAAAAAGAAGATAATGTGGAAAAAGATAATTGAAGATAACTATTCAATGTGGAAAAATATAATGTTGAATTATTCATGTCACTATTCATATCACTATTAATGGATGAGATCGAAGACTTGTGACTTAGACTTGATATGGTGATTTGCCTTCCAACGCGTGGTCCAACAACCTACTTGTTGACTCGGCTTGACTTGGTAAGGTGTCTTCCCCTGTCCACTAAACCATTGGCTTTGCATCCCATCCCATCCCTGGGCACACGGTGCAAATGTGGACTTGATGTAAGTGAAACATATGGAAATATCTCTACCCAATCCAATATTAATATAATACCTATATATTTATTGATACTAATAAATGAAAATTGGGTTTTTATTCAACTATAATACGAGGGTTTTTCAAAACACTTTGTGACAGGACCTGACTCAAATTCCACTTTGGAATTCGAGTTGAACTTCGTGCATATCCAACAAATGGCAGGTGTCAGGCACAATTGACAAAAATGCCCTTTGCCCTAATTCCAACTTCAAACCACATAAGGGTTTGTGACTTCTACCCAAAAACCGGCAGTCTCTCCTGAAAAATGAACATTTCCCAATTTATTTCACCTGTAAATATCACAATTTTAATATCCCCAATCGTTTAGCATGTAAGAAAATCATCCGTACGTAATATTCAATAGTGGTTTAAATGGTCCTCAAGCCCGTACAACATAATCAAACATTAACATTCATCTTGTTATAAATGAGAATTAAAAGGGTAATCAAACTTGGCCCAACAAACAAACGGGTTACAGACTAAATCCTTTTCAAAGCATAACTCAACAGTTATTTTGCGGTTGCACCTAGGTCCTCTAGGTTGCCTACGTACCCTTATCAAGGGATCAAGCCACATGTAGTTCTTTCTACTAAAACAATCACCATTTAGATAATATATATTCTTCAAGAAACCAACCATAAAATCTAGAATCATTCTTTATTTACATTGAAATAAACTCCTAAATTCTCATAACTAAATAAAACAAATAATTATTGTTTGATATTTTAGAATTATCATATCTTCCACTTCTCTCTTTCTACTGACTCTTCTGATATATCACAATTTTTATGATCCTAAGTTTTGATAATGGGTTAGTTCATGTAATCTTGTCTTATAGATCGTGGCAAAAATAAAAGAAAATCTGAATTTCAATTTCCAGCTTAAATTATCAAAGAATTTTTTTTAAAAATAGTATGATCTTTTGTTATCCAACAGAGCCCCCAAACACAATATAACTTAGTCGGACTATTTATCCAGAACATCATCAAACACCTTATAATATTATGGATAAAGAGTCGAACTCTTGAACATAATAATACTATCCGACGTAAATTAATTGGTACAGTCAGACGTTCTAAGCGAGCCCTTAGTGAGGAGATCTTTAGCTAGTTAATTTTTTTTTAAAAGACTCTTATTCATATCACTGCGTGGAAAAAGATAATGGGAAAAAAATATTTGTCCTTGGCCCAAGTAAACAAGTAAAAACTTATTCATATCACAATGTGGAAAATAATAATTGAAGAAAAAGATTTCCATATGGTCCAAGTAATAACTTAATTGTTTCAGTTGAATCCAACAGGTTGGTCTCAAACACGCTACAAAGAAAAGTAGGCTTCAAATCACTACGTGGAGAAGCAGTATGAATACATGACCAAAGTATAAAACACGAAAGAGGACCACGACAATGATCTGCTTCATCTTGGAATTATTAGTTTGGAAAGACGAATATTCATTGACTTAGAGTATGCATAAAGTTAGGTAAAGGTAATTGTTTTTTCTAGTTCTGATATGTACAAATACAAAAACAAGGGTGTTCATATTGGGTGTGATTGGTTTTAGTATTATAGTAGAACAACAACCCAGTGGTACCATCAATAAGACTATGTGCCAAGGTATTGGAAGGGCATGATCGTCAACAACATACCATGGACCATAGAAACTGGCGGTTGATGCAATGGCAATCCTGATCCTCCCCAAGTTCTAATTGGAGCCGACAAAACTCTTCCCGAATTTGTTGATATAAATCAATTGATTCCAAAGTGCCCATTTTGGATCTAGGGCTCTGATACCAATTGATAGGATCATAACTATAATAAAAAGAAAATGCTAAAAATGTAAAGAATTTAGAAAATACTCATAGTCATTCCTCCCTCTACAATGAGGCCATTGATTGTCAATTTAAGTACATGCAATTCAGAAAAAGAAGTACCTAGAAAGCTTCTAGACAAGCTAAGAATTATGCAGCCCATAACCTAAGCCCAATACATAGCCCAAATAACCCAAATAACCCATATCCTAAGAATTACCCAAAACTTTTTTCGCTTGTGCCAATGGATCTTTTTCGCTTTCTTATTTGGATGCAAGCCGGAAATTGAAGTTGATGGATGTGTCCAAGTATGCGAGTTAGGAATGAAATTCTCATCATTTTCTTGTTTAACCTCCATATTTTCTTCAGCACAATAACAGAAAGTAAACTTCAAAAGAGGGAAAACGACACAAGGGAAATGATAGGTTTTTGTTCTTGTTTTGCTCATAGAGACTCTAATGAGCACACAGAGAAAGTAAACATCTAAATCCATCTGAACTATAAAGCACACAAAGAAATGCATTAACCGCTGACTATTACAACCACAAGGACACAAGATGTGTTGGAGTTTCATTTTTATTATACAGAGATGTGGGAATATTGTGAATATTTCATTTTGTTAGTTTTCGAAAGAGAGAGAAGCATTGAATCAACAAGATTTTGAATCAAATCACTCCTGAAAATATCAAACTGAAAGACAGCTTAGGTTTTTCTGGTTTGTTGTCTAAAAATCCGATGCAGATTTTCATGATTTTTTGTTTGCTGCGAGGACATTTTGAATCCTTCAGTTCCCATGGCTCCCAGACCCTCCGGGATTCTCATGGGTAGCCAAACTCTCTCTCTCTCTCTCTCTCTCTCTCTCTCTTCGTTTTTAGTCTCTGCTTCCATATCCAGTAGCTCACCATTTTGTTTCGTCAAACACGTTTTCAGGTGGAGTCGTCATCGTGTACGAACGAAAAGTATGTGCTAGTGCCTACCACCTATTTGATAAAGTACCGGAATATGCATATGTGCATTAAGGGTCGTTGGTACCACCATTGACGACACCTGGTTGAAGTTTTTGTTACTATTCTGATGCACCAAGGCTCACCCTCGTGCTGATGTAGTTACATTAGAATGGAAATGATGTTTCCACTGTAACTGTTACGCTTATAGTTATTATATATGAACTCCATACATAAATTTCTAAATTGATAGAATCCTCTACAGTTACTCATTTAGTTATTCTGTGCTACCCTTGCACTGACTTGATAGTGTGGACGAACATTATGTTAACAACGATGCAGGGGAGGAAGATCCTCAGCATTTCCATCAAGGTTCCGTCATTCTTTAAATCTGCTTTCTTCAGTGGTCTAAGTTTTGAGTCTTTTGACCACATATTTCCAAATCTTACTTACCTGTTAACCTATGTCATCCTCTTATTCAAGTTACATAATTCCAAACATGAAATTCTTGTCCCTCATTTTATAACCTCATCTTGTGAGTACTGCTACCTGCTTATCATACTAGTAGTATTTCGTATGGGAATAAGCTTGAATTAGATACTTTTCACATGATTCTGTTATTCATCCACTTAAAATGATTTTGTTACTTTTTCAGTTTCTTGTACTTGAGAAATAAATTCCACCATAGAAATTAGGTGAAAGGTTTAATCATATATGCATGCTAATCTGAAGGCCTCCTACAGCTGATACAATCCAAGATGATCATTTATGCCTGATACAATCTGAAGGCCTCATATATGCCTCGTCATTTATACCAATCTTGGCTTCAAAATTCTTCAGACATAGTTTCGAGAAGAGGAAGAAAATGAAGGGTTTGTCCCTGCTCTCTAAGGTTGATCTTCACTCTCCCTGCTCTCTAGCTTGTCAGTTGTGATTAATGGAATGAGACATTGATCATAATTTGAAAGATGTATGAAAAAGAAACTGTTGTGATTACTGGAAATCATCTAAAAGGGTCACGACCTGTTCTGACATTTTCATCCAATTTTGATAAAGATGCCCACTGGAAGCTTTTGAAGGAAATGATCACACAGGCATGTCTATTTTGCTTCCTCCTTATATAGCAATAAACATTATCCTGATTATGCCCTGCTTGGTTGCTTGTGATCTGTTTGCCTGGTTAATTTAGATATTGTTTGGAATTTGTCCTACAGTATATCTTATTTTTTTCCTATTAAACTTTATACTCAGATTTTTGGCATTCCAAAGGAGCACAGGAAATCTATGCCCTATCATGATCATGTCCTTGTTTTCTCTATCGTTGATGATCACATTTGGTTCCGAAACTATCAGGTACTGATTTTGTAGATTACAGTTTTTTGTTGAAGACAGTTGTGGTCCGACTCACATCGTATATTTCCTTTTTTTGGAGTTGTGGTTTATTATACAGAGTCATTAACTTGTGATTACCAATTTCAAGTACCATCCCTGAGCCAAAGTCAACAAAACTTTGGCGCATTTTAGTAATCTCCCCCTTTCGAATTTCGTTGCCTTGGCCTTCTAATATTTCATTGAATCGCATTTTGGTCATCTCCATCTCAGGTGGAGGATTTTCTCATGGCTCACCCAAATATCATACTCAACACAAATTCGGTTATTTTCTTGACCCATCAACTCGATCCACACACTCATGACATGACCGGCCCCGAATTCCTCAGAAACCGCGACCAACCCTGTGGTTATTACGACATTTAACAAAAGGCCGGCCCATTTACTAATTCGGAACTTGTTCTTTTACGAAAAACAAGGAAGAGGGCCGAGACTTCGCCAAAAATTGGCATCTCCCGAAAAACGGACTTTTCTCAAATTTACACCGCAGAAAACGATGATTCAATACCCAAGCAACACCACACAGCAGTTCAAAGCACACAAAGCAATTTATGGACTTGGCATTAGAATTCGACCCTAATGGGCGATATCAAAGCATTTGAAACACGCTTTAAGGTCTAAAACCTGCGGTGCGCCTAGATTATCCTAGGTCGCCTACGTACTCTCAATGAGGGATCAAGCCACACGTAGTTACGTATCAACATACACGATTTACAGTATATAACTATACAAAGTAATACCAACCATTTAAATTGTGATACAACATAATACCAACCATTTAAATTGTGATACAACGTAATACCAACCATTTAAATCCGATTTACGAGTATATAACTATTCCTGGAAGACACCACTTAGTTCGTTAATTCACTCTGTGGAACCATAGCTTGAATTCCCAAACAAGATTACTCAACCCAACACACACACACACACACACACAAACCAGAAGCAAATTAAAGAATTGAAGTGAATACACACACACACACTTATAAAACAAAAACTACTTTGACACACTTATAAAACAAAAACTACTTTGGACGCGAGATATCTCAACCTGAAGATGAAACCACCAATATTTAATATATGTAAGACAACTGCACCCATACTTGTACCAGGGAAACAATCCAACCGGGGGATTGCTTGGCTAGACCACGGGACGGCATCACATCATCCCGTGACTAGGATTGAGCTGTCTAACCAGGGTACTATCCTCAGTAGCACACATGCCGACATCACATCTCACGTGCGGCCAATCTCAAGTCCTACGCGTGCAGTCTGCCCATCAAGGGCCTTCGGTAACACCCCGTCAAGGGTGCCCAGGACATATCACAATCCGATTTATATCCATCATCCATAACCAAATCCAGGGAAGGTACATATCATGGCGGGCACCATGTACCGGGGGAAACAATCGAATTGGGGGATTGTTTAGCTAGACCACGAGACGGCATCACATCATCCCGTGACTAGGGTTGAGCCGTCCAACCGAGGGACTGATGCTCAGCAGCACACACTCCGGCATCACATTGCACGTGTGGCCGAATCAAGTCTCGTGAGCGCAGAATGCCCCGCCAAGGGCCTACGGCACATCCGATCAAAGTTGCCCGGATTAGAACAGAACTCACATGCCAGCATGCTTCATCGAACATGTGAGCCCACACGCTAGAATCCTACCTCAGCCTGTGTGGTACAATAACATATTAATCAAGGGAGGAACGCAAGGTGGTGCTAAAAAGCACTTCAATCCATCATAATCCACAACCCAACTCAAATAGTCAAAGTAGAGATAGCAGTTCTTGAGAGTATAAACTCCAAACCCAAGACCATCCTAGACTCTCCAATATCAAAATGTCCGAACCTTTCCAAAATTAAAGCATATTAAAGCTCAGTGGTCAAATAATCCATTTTTATATTCAAACCGAACCTCAACTGAATAATAAGTAAATATAAATGCATCATACTTTAATAATTCCAAACATTTATCAATATGAGTTAAATACCCAAAAATAAATTGAACTTACGGATTGTTCCAATCAGTGGTATCCTCATTGACAAGATGCTTCCATTTCGTCCTTCCGAATCTCCTCAACCACAATCTGCTTTGTCTCTCTCTTCCTTTCCTCCAAATTCCTCTTCCTTGATTCCTCAAGGGCTCGTTCTTCAGCCTCAAGTCACTCACGTTCAGCAATAGTATCTCTCTCTTGCAGCCGCTGCACCAAGGAGAATTCTTTGTCGAATTTTCTTACCAAATTACTTCTCTCCTCTCTTTTCTATTTTCTGATTTTCTTCTTCTCCTGGTGAGAGCTTTGGGTTGGGTAGAGGGAGATGAGGAGAGGAGTTTGGAGGAGGTTTGGAGCGGCAGCGTGGCTGGAGGACCGGTGGTTTGAGTTGCAGAACCGGCAACACTTGCTGCGTTTTTGGCCGTGGGTTTTTCGAGGGGTTTTCAGCAGAAATGAGTGGTGGGGTCGGAGCTTGAGAGGAGATTTGGTGGTGGTTTGGTGGGTGTTGGTGGCCGGACGGCACCAATCCTATGGTGCCGTCGTGGTCTGTGAGAGAGAGACGCGAGGATTTGGTCGGGGAAGACAACCGGGTGAGCCAGCGCTCTCTGATTGGAGGGTGGGGTTTTAAAAACATTTTCTCCAAAATTACCAAATTGCCCCTTCTGTTTTTAGAGGTTTCCGGATTCGTTTTACATTGGAATCGAGCGTGCCGCGTATCTACGAACTCGTATCGACGAGCCGAACGCAACAGCACAACTCATTTAGCCAAATTCTTTCCCGATCTTAAAATGACCTTTTTGCCCCTTTTTAAATATTAAACATTATTTATTTTCAATTTTTTTCAATTTTTTATATATATTAATTAATCATATTAAATTCATTTTATTTTATTTTATTTTATTTTATTTGTTCATTTTCAATTTCTTTATTTTATTTTAATTTACTTACTTATCTCAATTTATCATATTTTAAATCTTAATTTTCCTTATTTCTGGGTCGGATGTTACGCTCATCTAGTACGCCTAGCTAACACAATCTTAACAATAGAATAGAAGCATTACAAGCGGGACATAATACAAAAGGTCTATTTAGGCATTCAGTTTTTCCACATGCAAATGCTTCGTTTGCACAATTATGACAAGGCATCCACGTAGCACATCTTCTGCCATGTGCCCATAACAAAGATGATTCAATTAAGAAAATCTGCATGTCAAAACATAGGATATCAAGTAAATAAAATAATCTGCAAGGAAAAAAGATCGAACTAATTCAAACGATGAAGATTAGGGTTACGCGAATTCTTATTTAAGGTACCATAATGTTTAACAAATTCTTATTTCATATGTATTGTAGTAAGGCACACTTTCTTACTAAGACCTCCTCTCTCCCAAAAGGAGAGACAAATGGATTATATAAGGTAAGTCCTGAAGCACGTAATTAATTGATAAGTGTACCCAACATAAGATGTTAAACCAGTAATAAAAAATTAAATAAAAAACCGTCTAGAGCCTGGAAAAATGTTAATGCTTATTCTTAGTGGTAGAAATAAGACTTGTATTAATTGGTTTATGCTGAGAAATAATTGGCTCAGTATCTGTTAAGAAAGTTACCTTCAAGATTGAGATTGACTATTAAGTAGCAGTATCCACTCTGTCTTCTCATCATCCGGAAGATGTTTCAATATAGAGAACTCTTCTGGATTACCACTCAATAATATGCATGCGTACGCCCTTCAAAACTTGCAATCTACTGAGGTTCGGTATCTTTGAGACCACGGCAAGTACCTCCTTTCCTCTAAGTTGCGGTTTCATTTGACTTGCCCAAAACTCCTTTGGTAAGATTCCGGCCTGGCTTGCTTGTGTTAATGGATCTTTTTTCGCTTTCTTATTTGGATGCAAGTTGGAAGTTGAAGTTGATGGATGTGTAGAAGTATGTGAGTTTGGAGTGAAATTCTCATCATTTTCTTGTTTAACCTCCATTGTTTCTTCAGCACAAGCACAGATAGAAAGTAGACATCAAAAGGAGGGGAAAACAACACATGAGAAATGTTTTTTTTCCTCAAAGAACCAACCGAGAGATAAAGCTCTCAGATTATTTCAAACAATCAAGCAGAAAGAGAAAGTAATTATCTAAATCCATATTTGAACTATAAAGCATCATCACCAACATAAACTAAACCACCAAAAGTACAACACACATGTACAGTGACTATTACAACCACACAAGGACACACAATTAATGGATTCTTAAGATCACCATCTCTCCAAAAGCAGGTAACTTCCCTATATTCGATTGTTGTTATAAGAGTGATAAGTGGGAAATAATAAGACAAGAACAGAAACCAATGGAAGGATAAAAGAAGAACAATTGAGTAAACAAAAGGAAAATCCTCAACTTTCATAGATAAATATCAATTGATTAGAGAAATATCAATTAATACGAGCCAAACATTATTTCCCTCCTCATTTTCCCAAACTTTCCCATGATGAGGGAAAACAAAACCCAACGGGGAGGAAGGCTTCACTTTTCCTCTACTTTCTCATGTGTCAGGCAACCATTTTCCATGTCTGGACTTACCAAACATAGGAAAGCAAGCCTCATTTTCCATGAACTAAACAAGGCCTTAGCGATTGAGTGATATCCTCTACCCTAAACTTAAGGAACTAATCATGTAACAAATTAACAATAATATGATGAGTATAATCCGTTACCAAGACAAGCAAAACCAGCTGCCGAGGAAGCCAATCCAGCAGCAGTTGGAAAATTGTTGTATGAAGCAATATGTACATTCAATTTCTCCCAGTCCTTCTGAGTAATCTTGATTCGCTTTTCCTTATCATGAACATCGGTGGCTCGACTACGAATTTCCCTCAAACAGCTTTGGAATCTGCCTCCAGAAAGAGAGATCTCCTACACTGCCTCCAGAAAGAGAGATCTCCTACACTAACCAGAAAAAAAAACAAACAAATCAGTGAAATCCCAAAACGATCACGGCCTTTGTTAAAGAAAATATTAAACCTCTGAGAATTCTGTGGCAAAAGTAACAGTGCCAATTTTAAAAGCTCAACACTAGTGATACAGCTACTATAAGGTTTCATTTTTCTTTCCATTTCTACTTTTTCTTGCCAACCAAATGGAGCACAAACTTAGAACCCAAAACCTTCAAATCCTCTGTTTCCCAGGCATTTTCCGGGAACCAAACACAAAGAGACTTCTGAGAAGACGAATCCAAACAAATAGCTTTACCTTTCCATTAAGCCACATCCGATCTGGTCAAAGGCTGGACCGACGGAGACAGTGGTGGTGGTGCAGAGGTGCTCCGGATCAAGCGTCACACCGATGCTGTCATTGACGGGCAAGATGAGCGTCTCGTCCCTCTTCCCCGATGCTTGATCACGGCGATGTTGGTGGGCGTCTGGGCCGTCACCATCAGTACCCATTTCTGCGACTCGTCGGCCATTTCCACAACACCCACTTGCGTTCTCAAAAAGCCGCATGGAAAACGAAGATTCCTGAAAGCGGTAAAATTTTCCGGGAAAAATACGAGAGAGATCCAACGAGCAACGTGAATCTAAGAGTGAGAGCAAAACGGGAGTTGGTGTTAGGAGTTTTATATAGCGGAGAGAGTGGACTGTGGAGGAAGACGCCAAATGGTGGGCTTTGTTGTTCAAAGTTGAAATTTTTGAAGCCGTCCCATCCCGTGGTGGGGCCCACCTCGCTGTCTAAAAATTCAGGCTGTCATGGGGATTTGTGAAGAACCCTTGGACGCCATAATTGGACTTTGGACTTCAATTTTTACTTCGATTTATTAATTTTTCTTTTTTATTTTAATGAAAATTAATGGCTCACCAAATTTCAACTGCATTTCAATCCAACAATGATTATAGAGTTTAGGGGTGGGCACGGTTTGGGTTGGTTCGTTTTGCCTCAACCCGAACCGAATCATAGGTCTTCGATTTGGCTATTTTGGAAAGCGGAACCAAATCATAATTGATGAAAACCGACCACTTGGTTAACCGAAATTGGTGGGTTGGTTTGGTTTGGTTTCGGTTTTTGGCTTTCTTAGAGAGAGAGAGAGAGAGAGGAAGAAAAACGAGAGGGAGAGATGGAGAAGAAGAAGAAGAGAAAAAGAATAATTTTATTCAAAGTTTTAGCATCAAAAAGTAAGTTTTTGGCTTATGTGTAGCTTTCTTCAGTTTTACCTCTCATGTTTTTCTTATTCATTTTAATAAAAGTACGGATAAAAAAGATCAAAGATCATTCTAAGTACAACTAAGAGCATCTCCAACCGATATGTTAAATTGCCACATGGACATTAAATGGCAAAAATTGAAAATTAAAGTTACTCCAAATGAGTAGTCAAATCCTGCATGAATTTGAAAATTGAAAGAGATATGTCAAAAATAACATATCAAAAAGTTTGATGTCAAATATTTTTTTAGTCATGGACCCCACTATCATTTACTCTCTTTAAAAATTTTATGCATCATATGAGTCTCATTTTCTTTTAAAAATATAATAAAATAATATGATATTCGATATTTCGGGTGGAGTTAAAATTTTTCCAAAGCGTCAAATTGCCACATAAATTATCAAATTCAAATTTAACATTGTACATTTGACATCTCCTTGGAGATGCCCTATAAGATACAGTGCTTCTATTTGTGATGTAGGATAATACTCACAACAATAACATAGGCTAAATACGGTGACAAACATACCCCACGCATAATGCATGCTTAATTAAGTTGCTTTTTCGTTTTGTTGTTTCTCAACGGTACTTGCCTTTTCGTTTTTAACTTTTTTGTTCGCTTGTTCCAAAGTAATATAAGGAACATGAGACGCAATCTACCAAAGCATCAAATCAAATACATACTCTCCATCAATAAATAAACAGAAAAGTATCACACACTCGAAAAAGATTGGGGACTTGTAATTTGAGGGTCATGACTTAATCTCGTCACATTTTACCATTAAGAATGGACACTTACTATATTTGGGATGGTAATGTCTCGATATTTTGAACCACACAAACAGCGTAACGGGATAGAAATGTCTTGATATATATTTGGGATGGTAATGTCTCAATATTATGTCATCTCTTCTAAAAAAGAAATTAAATGGAGAAGAATCAAATCTTATTATCCCTAAAAAAGCCAATACGAATAAGTAAAACTCCTTTCAATAAATTTTTTTTAAAAAACCTATAGAAACTATTCGTATCAAATAGGTATTCATATCAATACTGAATTGTTAGCAAATGAATGGGTCATTATATTCGTTAATCTTATTACTCTCTGTTTATTCAATTCTTATCTTGTAAAGTCGTTGAAGGAGTTTTCAAATTTGAATTACCAAGTAAAAAAACAAGATATATTTTATGCATTCCAACCCCATATGTTGTTATGATTTCCATTTAAGAGAAGTGTAGAAATACAGTAGTCTATACTGTATAATGAGTCCAAATTTGAGGACAAAAGTATGGTGTGCATGTATAGCATTTTGAAGAAGAGAAAGCATGTCTCATCCACTTGGACTGAACTTTCCAGGGTTGACAAGAGTTTGTAGCGATTTTATATTAAAATTACATGGGCTTGTCTTGGCCGTTTTCCTTGCACAAATACTAAAATCTTTGACATTATTCTGTGCTCATGGCTTTCTTTCAGGCATATGCCAAACAAAATTGATGCTTTAATTGGGGCAGGTAGTTTTATTGGTGAGAATTCTGCATTCAAATGTTGACTAATATATGAAAAACAATGTTTGTTACTAGCACATTCTATATATTTTGTTTGCAGTGAGTGTGTCAATATGGAACAATTCAAGGTTGGTAAGTTGGTGAAGGTGATTTGGAAATGGATCCATTTTGTGTAATATTAGTTTTCTTTTGTGAAGACACCAATTTCTTACTCTTATTTTGTGTGTTGGTTTCAAGTATCAACTAATATTAGTACTAGAGACACCGAATTTTAAGTATCAACTAATATATGACAATATCTTATTTGTTATAAATAATTAAGTTCTAAAGTGAAATCAAACATGAAACAAATGAAACGCTGTCATATCAGTTGATATATCTTAAAAGTTAGTTTCTCTAGTACTATTTCTCAAAACTATACAAACAATTTCTAAAAGTGCAAGAGTTACACTATTAATTATCAAGAATCTACCCTGAATGTTGATAAGGGAGGGACATCAGCAAAATCAACTCCAATAAAAGTAGACTCCAATATATCAGAACTGTGGTCACCCTCTCACTCTACAAATTTAGAAATCACTTTCTCACTCTTCAACTTAATTAAGAACTAATAAATGCAAATAATGAATAGAAAAGCAATCAAGTTTGAAGAGTATGTTAGAGTGCAAAATAGGAAACAAATTTGTAATATTTTTTTCCATGTACTGCCAATATTTTATTTGGTCAACAAGTACTACTCCCAACAAGTGTCTTGAAATAGAGAAGGAAAAATGACGCAAGAAAATCTTGTTTATCATTCAAAAAATGAGTGAAATCAAGTTATTCTGTGATTTTTCTCATTGCATATACATGCATGGTAGTCATTCGAGTTCAAAGTCAACCAAGGAAATAACCAAAAAAGAAAAAGAGTCAACCAAGTAGGGATGGCAAAAATCCCCGTTAGGGAGAAATTTTCGAGGCCAAATCGGAGTGCAGTGCAGGGAGACCGAAAAAATCCCGACGGGTTCAAGGCGGGTATGGTAAGTGTGTCCCCGTCCTCGAACCTGGCTCGATATGTATATATTTAATTTTAAATTAATAAATATATAGTATAATACTTAAAACATTTAAACGGTGATGCCAATGGGTTTCGAACCCCTACCCTCTAAGATGGAAACTCAAAAGCTTACCACCAGTGCACCAGCTCTCCTTGTGTTGTAATGACATCAACCATTTTATTTAACCCAACAAGCCTACTACCATAGTGCATTCCATTGTGTGTGATAGGAACACAAAGGGAATAATCAATATTTTTGTGAAAAAATATTTTCAAAATAAAGAGAATGCAAATGCATGGCCAACTCAGAGATGGAAAGTCGAACATTCAAAAGACCCTAGGAAAATCTTTCAAAAATAACCGAGCACAAGATGACAAGAAAGAAAGTCATGTTCACAGGCCAAAATTTGCCAATAAAATTATTTGACACAATGTATAGAAAATATATTACATACCAGTGCTTCTCATCCGCAAGTTGAACTGCAAGACTGTCGGTTCCCTTCTCATCCTTAATAGATAATGATACCAAGGATCAGCACTAAAGACTCGATAGAATAACTTGCTTTTTAACATAGGGCATAACAATAACCATAAAAGAACTAAGCTTACTTTTCCCATGATCCACTACGACAAGCACTGCCCGAACCTCGCCTGTATGAACAAACAAATTTAGAGAATTATCACCACCACCAACTACAACCAGCATACTTGAATCTCTATAATGTGAATACAGAAGAAAAAGGATTTATAACACAACTACTAAGATGAACTTAAGAACACACAGTGAAATCCATTACCATGAGGTCTATATAGTAGCAAACAGAATAACTCTGATACTTATCATGACTAAAAAATTCCACAAACAGCAGCTACATTCAAGCAATGAAAATGAAGTGCAAGGCAATCACAATTGTAATCATTATAATTGAAGCACGATACAGAAAACCTGAAAATGAGAAAATTTAAGAACTATTAAACTACCTTGCAATAGCAGAAAGCTGGCTGTGATCTTCATTCGCATTCATTAACTTTGCGAGGGCAAAAACTGCAAGTAGAAACAGAGGCTTAGCTATGATATGCTCATTGCTTAATTACTATTTATTGACAAAGAAAGAGTAATCCAGTACCCAAGTAACATTATTAACACAGTCATGTGTTATCAAACTTAAGGAACTAATCATGTAACAAATTAACAATAATATGATCAGTATTATCCATTACCAAGACAAGCAAAACCAGCTGCCGAGGAAGCCAATCCAGCAGCAGCAGTAGGAAAATTGTTGTATGAAGCAATATGTACATTCAATTTCTCCCAGTCCTTCTTAGTAATCTTGATTCCCTTTTCCTTATCATGAACATCGGTAGCTTGACTACGAATTTCCCTTAAACAGCTTTGGAATCTGCCTCCAGAAAGAGAGATCTCCTACACTAACCTGAAAAAAAAAAACAAACGAATCAGTGAAATCCCAAAACGATCATGGCCTTTGTTAAAGAAAATATTAAACCTCTGAGAATTCTGTGGCAAAAGTAACAGTGCCAATTTTAAAAGCTCAATGCTAGTGATACAGCTACTATAAAGTTTCATTTTCCTTTCCATTTCTACTTTTTCTTGCCAACCAAATGGAGCACAAACTTAGAACCCAAAACCTTCAAATCCTCTGTTTCCCAGGCATTTTCCCGGGAACCAAACACAGAGACTTCTGAGAAGAAGAATCCAAACAAATAGCTTTACCTTTCCATTAAGCCACATCCGATCCTGGTCAAAGGCGGGACTGACGGAGACAGTGGTGGTGGTGCAGAGGTGCTCCGGATCAAGCGTCACGCTGATGCTGTCATTGACGGGCAAGATGAGCGTCTCGTCCCTCTTCCCCCAGTACTTGATCACGGCGATGTTGGTGGGCGTCTGGGCCGTCACCATCAGCACCCATTTCTGCGACTCGTCGGCCATTCCACAACACCCACTTGCATTCTCAAAAAGCCGCCTGGAAAACGAAGATTTTCCTGGAAAGCGGTAAAATTTACAGAGAGATCTAAAGAGCAATGTGAATTTGAGAGTGAGAGCAAAACGGGAGTTGGTGTTAGGAGTTTTATATAGCGGCGAGAGTGGAGGAAGACGCCAAATGGTGGGATTTGTCGTTCAAAGTTGAAATTTTTGAAGGCGTCCAGTGGTAGGGCCCACCTCGGCGGTGTCTAAAAATTCAGGCTGTCATGGGGATTTGTGAAGAATCCTTGGACAACATAATTGGACTTTGGACTTCAATTTTTACTTCGATTTATTATTATTATTATTATTATTTTTTAATTTTAATGAAAATTAATGGCTCACCAAATTTTAACTGAATTTCAATCCAACAAAATGATTATAGAGTTATTATGGCTAACAACTTCTTCATTGTTTTTCTGTTTTGACTTACCCTCAATATTTTATTACTATTCTTTTTTCTGTTACAATATTTTATTATTAATATTATTATTATTTTGAAGTAGCAACAAATATCAAAATTCTAACTGAAAACCAAGCAAACCAACGAGAGAGATAAATTGGTAGCTATCTTCTTTCGCTGCAGTTGCTTTGTTATTTCAGTTTTGTTGCCGGTGCTTCGTTGGTTTTGTTTGTTACTTTTGCAGATTTAGATTTGAGATTCATGCTGGATTGCTACTCCAGATCTCTATTTGTGATCTGGTGACAAACGGCGTGACCGAGCATGCCGTGCGGATCTTTTCAGCCTTTTGTGCTGACCTCTTCAGCCTGTTGTGCTAACCTCTCTAGCCTGTTGTGCTGCTTCTGCTTCAACCTGTTGGTGATGTTGACCAATAATCTCTTGTATTTTACTTGTAAGAGCCTCAAGTGTTTACTGCATTTGTAGTTTGGCCGCTTCGGCGTGTGGTGTTCTTTGCCTGTTTTCTTGGCTCTCGGTATTCTTCACTGTAATGTCTTTAGCTCATGGACATGCTGGGGTTTACACTGTTTGACAAGACTCGACCCAAATTCCACCCCGGAACTCGTGCCGAACCCTGCTGATGTTCCGACATTAACCTAATGTCGGGCCCACCTACTAAACAGAAACCTTCCTCCTGAAAAACAACATATAAGGGGCCAAGACTTCTGCTGAAAATCGGGCAGAGTCTCCCCTGAAAAATGAACATTCCCAAAATTCCAACCAGTCAAAAACAAACAGTAAAGAATTATCCCAACAGCCAGCATGCAAACACGAATACAACAGAGGCCTCCGGCCTTCAAATTCAACCATAACGGCCGATAACAGAGCAATCTAAGAGTCTTTCAAATTAAACAGCGGAATATCAAAGTTAAGGATCAGGGACAACAAGTCCTACAATTTTAGTTGGAGCTCGAGAAAAGAAGCACACAGTCGAACAATGTCGAAGCAATGACTACGGCCTAGGGGGCGCAAAACAGAAAGAGTGTGAGAGGACAAAAACAAAGTTTTAGTAGTTCAAAACAACGTACTAACCCCACCGTTCCAAAACAATGCAAACCATGCATATGAAATCATTTATATACTCACTTGATTCAAAAACCATGATATCTCAAAATAGGTGAGAACAATCCAGCTCAAAACCTTTTTCTGAACAAACCAACATTTTAAACTTTTCCCGAGGCATAATCTCCCAAATCGAACCCATGTAGGTATGTATAAAAACATAAATAGAAGAACTTGTTAACCGTATAAGCATAAGAATATAATAAAATCCTCATATACCCAAAACAACATTTGAAATACCAAACATTCCGTTCATGCCAAGAAAACCAAACTTGACAACAATATAGAAATCAATTGTAACTCAAATCAAGCACACTGCTTCCCAATCTTTCCCACTCTCACATAACCACGTGCTCACCAGCACGACAAGCAAGGAAAGATCCTCACTAAAAAAAATATGAATACGAAGATACTAACACACGCGTATAGGTATAGTATAACCTCAACACCAAACACAAGTACCAGGGAAAACAATCCAACAAGGGATCATTTGACTGGACACAGGTACAACCTCCTCGAAACCCCGTGCACAGGGTTGAGCCGTCCAATTGGGACTAAGCTCACAGGTCTATATGGTAGAAACTTCCAAACCATACCTCAGAAACATGTCCTACGCGAGCAGACTACCCCGTTAAGGGTCTACAGCTACACCCCGTTAAGGTATGCACCGGATCGAACCATATTCAAGTAACCGTATCAAATCAATCGCCACGTGATAATCAATATAAGAACAGGGGAATGTACATAACCAGGTGCCAACGCACTCAAATCAATCGCCACGCGATAATCAATATATACATATTCAATCACAATGTACCCAACCCCAAAACATCAGACACCTGGACATATACAAGTCCATCAAGCATATAACCCATATATATACTCAAAATAAGGACATCACCGTCCCAAACATATATTTCCATATTCAAAACCGTACTCAAACCTCAAATCAAGAAAACGTCAAATGATATGAGAAACCCAAGTCTCGAAACATAAAGTCAAACTCAATTTCAACACAATTCCCAAATATCAATATAATCCCATTGTAGATAACCCTTTTTTAAAAACATCAAATCTGAGAACCGAAACATTTATTCAAAGTGTATATATATATATACAAAAATTCTCTTATGCGGATATCCGGATGTTATTATCGTGCGGACGCAGTGTATTTTGTATTACCCCTCCTTGCTTTCCTACCTGTTTACAATAGCATTCGTACGTTCCGCACGTTAATACATCTGGATAAGAGAATAAGTGTATATATATATATATAACCAAAGTATAGGTAACCATATCTTAAACCATCAACATCCATTTCCGAAACCTTTATTCAAAGTATAAGTATTATTCGTAAAAGTATATACGCCAAAACCAAGTATGAAATCGAACGGACTATACCAACGTCCAACTTAACCCAATTATATAATTAAAATATAATATAACAATTCTTTAAATATAATATCCAAAGAAAACCATTAAACTCCCACTTATATACAATAATTCATTAAATCCATAATTTAAATAGTATAATGACTCCAAGCTTAAAAATAGCTCAAATATATATAACCCAAAACCAACACGAAAACCACCGGACATTCATCACGTCTGTTAAATACTCATTATATGAAATATCATAAAATATAGCCATCAGGGCCCCACATTCAAATCAGGAAACCCAAATCATGCATAAACCTCAAATACCAATTCCTTTAATATACTTCAACCAAAGTCAAAACCAAGACTTAAACCATTATAAAATCCCATTTTATATGCATTGCATTCAATCTTTCAAATCATGCTCGTTTAAAAACAATGTCCACTCACCGTTGGTCTCATGCTACATAACCCTACGAGGGTCCCGCCGGCCACGTATACGGTGCGAGTACCTTACTCGTCGAATTTCGTTGCGGAGGAGGGAGAACGAACGCTCGTAAGTTTTACGTAAAACCGGTGACATTTCTGCGTTTTTCGGCCGGACAGCGGCGGTTCCGGTGAGATTGGTCGGGATTGAAAGAGGCTGCATCTTTGGTTCATTTGGTACAGCGCCACAGGGTGGCCGGACGTGACGATCGTGGCTCAAAAAACCACCAGATGAATAGTAACAGCAAAGGGGGTTTGCTGCACATGGGAGAGAGAGAGAGAGAGAGAGAGAGAGAGAGAAGAAGGGTTGTTGTCTCATTTTATTTTTATCTTTATTTTATTTTATTTTATTTTTAGACTGTTATGTGTTCGTTACAACTCGGAATTGGGCGTACGCATATCCACGAACTCGTTTCGACGTGCTGACGCAATGGCGCAACTTGTTTAGCCAAATTCCGTCCCGAAAATAGAGTTGACCAAAATACCCTTTAATTTAATTTAATTCTTTAATTCAATTTTATTAGTTTAATTCCTTTTAAATTTCAATTTTAATTACTCAAATTATCCAATTTAATTTCTTTTAAATTAAATGACCTATTTTAGGTCCGGGACGTTACACTGTTGATGTCAGTGTACTCCCTCATATTTGGATAACCTTTTATGGTTACTGCGCTTCCGCATTTGTATAAACTCTAATTGAGTCTTTGTATCTGCTCTTGTTCTGGCCTTTATGGCTCTTGTACCAGCCTTTATGACTCTTGTACTGGCCTGTTTGGCTATCGGCCTTTATGCCTAAATTATGAATACAATATCGCTTCTTTTTAAAAAAGTAAATCCTAAAGTGGCTAATTTGTTAACTTTTAGCTATTGAGCGCTATCCGTACACCCTACATGATTCGGATTCTCTGCTATAATCTGTTTTACTTTTGTTCTCCATATGCTACCTCATTAAAATTTAATCTAAGGGATTTAAAAGTTGACACATCATCCTAAAACAAAAATCCAATTTAGTCCTAGCATCCTAAAACAAAAACCCAATCTGTTTTCATCCTCAGGCAAGGTTCTGGGTTCGAGTCCTAGTATTCGTGTAGTGTGTGTGTGAGTTTAGTTTACTATTACCCCTATCAATAGGAAATGTCCTAAAAAAACCCTAACACCCAACTGACGGGATAGTTAACGTCCAAAGCTCTTTTTTATCTTCTTCTTCACCTTCTGTCGTCTTCTCTTTTTTTTCTCCTCCTTGCTTCACGTTCTGTGTGATGCCCTGAAAATTTCCAAATATTTTGTTTAAGCTCACAATAAAAATTTCACGGCCTAATTTTTGGTAATTTGGATTTTCATGAAATAACTATTGGTTTATTCAAGGGAATATTTATTTCCTGATATTTTGAAATTGGAATTTTGGTAATTTGATGTCATTGAAAAATAGTACACGTCCATACGAGCGTGGCATTTTTCGGAGAATTATTTGAAACCCGGAAGTATTTTTGGCGAGTTTCGGAAGTTGGGAAGAAGATAAAAAGGAAAAGACAAGGAAGCGATAAATTATTGTGCGGCACTATACCCACATGGGCTGCCGACACTCTTATCTCTTCTGTTATCCATTTTCCGTCCTTTCTCTTTCCTTTATCTTTCCTTTCCTTTCACTTCACGTTCATTTCATCTCTCTCTCCTTTCCTTCATCTTCTTCTCCTTCCTCATCTTCTTCTCCCTCTTCAGAAACCAAACCCGTAGGTATGGTTCATCACCACAGAACTCCCACCTCTAAAGCTCAAATAAAAATCTTCTTCATGAACGTTGTTCACCTGCTCAAGGACTATAACATATCCAAAAATAAGGATCATTGGACCAGTTTAGCTACCTCAAACGGGCTATGAACTTTCTGTGTTCATCCATGACTGGTAAGTTTTCTGCAGCTTGGTTTTCAACATTTTGCTCTAGTCTCTACTGCTCGTTTGACAAACTTTCCTTCTCTAGAGTTGTTCCTCAGTTTGAGAACTATGACATATCCAAAAATCAGAGCAATCCAAGTACTCTAGATATGTCTGTGGTAAGCCTATTCGTCACTTCCTCAGATTCTGCTGTTATTACCGTACATCACCATATTCACTCTTTTATGTCAATTTTCCTTCCTCATATGACAATAAATTCTTCATGGAAGGTGTTCAGAATTATGTTCTCTAGAACATATCCAAAAATCGTGGCAATCTAGTTAGTGTAGACTTCTCGGGAGTGGATGAGCTAACACAAGCTTTTGTTAGTTTCTAAGTGTAAATTTGAGTTGGTTATTGTCTTTGGGAGTTCCACTCAGAAAAATCTGAAAAATTCAGAGGGGTAAGGTAAAGATTTAAGATGGTTTGATTTCTGGAATTTGTCTCTAAATTGTTGGCCGAGAGCCGGTATTGAAATTGGAAGGACCAAAAGATAATTTAAAACAAGTATAAGTGCCAAAGGACAATTAAGGTAAAATGTAAGGACCAAAGTGAAATTATGAATAAGTCCAAGGACTGAAATATGATTTGGACAAAATACCAGAACCAAAGTGAAATTATGAATAAGTCCGAGGACTAAAATATGATTTGGACAAAGTATAAGGACAAAAGTGAAATTATTGGCTAGTGAGAGGACTACAGTGCAATTAAAGATAGTTATAAAGACTAAATTGCAAAGAAGGATTTTAAGTAACATTTTTTTTAAATGGCTGGATTAGGAATCAGGTGCCAAGAAAGAACAATTTGAGTTCAAAGGTGCATAATGCAAGTCAGACATTAGTTTTGAATTCCAAGTAGAGGGACTCACTCTCGGACTTGTATTTTGTATGTATGTACGACATAGTAAATATTGTTGTGTGCGAAAACTGCACTGTTTATGATTGCCATATATGCTTGGTTTTATGAATACTTGGCTTTGGTTATCCAAAGTTTTGAGGGTATACGTCTGCGAGCATTATCCTCGACAACCTGAAGGTGAAAGAGACATAGCGACTTCCTTGGGTTTCAATTCCCTAAACCTCTGGAGGGGTTATGCGGACAGACTTTACCAATACCCTACGTGTGAGGTATAGTCGATGATGTGTAATCAGTTGAAATGGAAACTCTCGCTACCGTACCAGAGGAGTTGGATTTAATTATAATTTATGGTAAGAGTAGTTGGACTTAAAGGATCGGTTGTCATACAAGCAGATACAGGAATGTCCTGAAAAATGTTTATGAAAATTGCTTGAGCATGCCAATGGATTTTGGATCTACAATATATGGATACGGTTTGTATTTGTGCATATTCTTTCATTGATTTCTATATAAATCAAGAGCTCAATATATTATTATTATTGTCTATTTTAAAACCTGGCCGGGAGCCTCCTACGGGGCAAATGAACGTATGTGATGCTCACCCCTACTTTTGTTGTAGATTCCTTTCGTGGGTGACATCTTGGTGTGACCTCCTCACTTGTCAGCATTTGGCTCGTGTCTCACGTTGTTGTCAGTTTGTGAACCCTATTCATTATAGTTGATCATGTTCCATTATGTATGTATAAATTTGAATTCTAGATGGTTGATATATTTTCAATTATTGGTTTGTAAAACAATTTCTGATGTTGTTGATATTATTCTGTGACCTCTAGGGTTGGTTTAACTCTCAAATAAATTTTGTATAATCTTATAAATTATTTTTCCGCTGTTATTAAATACTCTGATCCAACCCGTTTAATTTATTTATAAAGGCTTAGCGTATTTTGGGAATCTTGGGAGTATAACCCTCAGACTTATGTGTTATATTTTCGGGATACTCAATGTACGTGCCGTTGTCACGTGTCTCGATTTTGGAGCGTGACATTTTGTCCTCTTCTCCTTCTTACTTCACGTTCTGTCCTCGTCTCTTTATTTACGTTCATATTCAAATTACCTTAGCTTTGGTTGGTTAATTACATGCTTTGCTATAGCAAACTTTAAATATATTGGCAAGGCTACCATGAAGACGTGAACTTGATCCCATAAAGTAAGCAGGATTATTTGGCATGCTCTTCGTTTTCTTTTATCCCTGATACATACTCTTATTTACTGGTTCATGCTACATATGCTCTCATTTATTGGTCCCTGTTGCATGCTTTGCTTCTTTCTTTTTTTCCTTTTCTTTTTTGGTTCCTATGTCTGCAACAATTGAAAATTTCCCTTTTTCTCATTGAAATTAATTGGTTTTCTATGTGTGGCGTTTTGAATTGGATTTCAATTAATATTTTGGTATATCTACCTCCATCCTTCATTTTTAATTTATAAATATAAATTGGACTGTTATCATTGTATTATAGATTAACATTATTATATTTGTTTTATATATTTATTTTATAGAAATTAGAATAATTTAAAACATCACATGTAAAAGAAAAAACGTAGGCAGTAATAATAAGTTGGTGAGAGCCAAGCCAAACATTATTTTTCCACAGGTCTGTTCTGTTAGCTCATTAGCTTAAGAGGGCACTGCATGTGTTTCTCACTCAGCAAGTCGTCTCCCCAAATCTGCACGAGTAGTCAAATATAATGATAATAAAAAGGCAACCGTATATTTGTATAGTTTTCTCAGTCAAAATATGACAGCCCAGCCCTCCATTGTTGGCTTTTTGTTTCTTTTATATGACAATGACCTGGACTGTGTCCCATATATTTATTAATTTTCTCAGGTAATAATCAGTCATGATCTCTTGGACTTTTAGGGTTTACGGAATCCGTGATCACCCACCGTTGGTTTTAAATTCAACGGCCCACCTACTTTTGCACTCGTTTTAAGAAACTTTATTGGACCGTTGAATTTAAATCCAACGATGGATGACCACGGATCCTTGGACCTTATGGGTCCAAGAGATCATGACTGTAATATATATTAGGACGGCCCTCACCTACTTTTATTTATTTTCTATCCTACCATTAATTTACCTATAACTTTAGGTTATGTTTTTACGTATGTATATATGCTTCATGTAACAATAAATTTATAAATTGGAGTGCAAAAAAAAAAAAATAAATAAAAGGTATAAATTGTTAAATGTGACAAATTCAAATTCTCGTATTCGTACATTAGTTGCACATAGTGGCGGACCTATAATTTTTAGATTTAGAAGGTCCAAAATTAAAACTTAATTGTGCATAGCTTTATACTACTACAATTATGTTAAACTACGACACACAATAGACGACCCTTTATATAAAAACTGTCGTGGTATTTTAAAAGACGATGAGTGTTATAATACTATCGTGGTAAGGTACTTAATACAGCCATGTGTTGGGTTGATTTTTAAAATTACGACAATACCTTATTAGGACTAGGGGTGGGCATCGGAACCGCCAAACCGCAAAACCGAACCAAACCAAACCGGAAAAAACCGTCAAAAACTGTGTTGACCGGAAAAGTCAACAACCGGAACAAAAACCGAACCGGACCGGTTTGGATCGGTTCCGGTTCCGGTTTTTCACCCCAAGGAACCGATCCAATCCAAACCGGTCCAATACAATTTTTTTTTAAATATTTGTAATATTATACATATTTATATTCTTTGTTATATATATATATATTTAACATGTGGTTATTTTTTTATTGGTTCTTTATGTTATATATATATTTAATATGTGTATAATTTTTATTTTTTGTAGAAAATTATTTAAATGCAATGCTACATTTTTAATGTTATAACTAATATTTTTCCAAGTCCAACTTCAAAACATCTCTTTTTTTAAGAAATTGGATAATTTATTAATTTTCAATTCCAAAAATACAATTTTAGTTGGGATTTGTATTTTTAAAAAATAAAAAATGGAAAAAATTAAGAACCCGGTTCAAAACCGAAAAAACCGGAAACCGGACCGGAACCGGTGAGAACCAAACCGGCCGAATTCTTTAAAAAAAATCACTAAAACCGGACTGAACCGAACCGATTAAATAATCCGATTTCAGTTCCGATTTGAGGTGAAAACCGGTCCAAACCGGACCGTGCCCACCCCTAATTAGGACCGTCGTGTTTTTAGGAGATGCTAAACAGAAATTTCACTTTTAAGTTCGCGAGCGCCATGCTGTTTAGAAAACCCTCGCTCTCTCAAAATCTCAAATTCTCTCACCTCCTTTCAGAATACCCGTTCTCTCTCAACTCTTTCTCACATCTATGAAGAGCATCTCCCTCACGCCTTCTACCGAACTCGCCGATATCACCATCTCTGTCGCGCCGTTCAGGTCACCAAGCTCTCCAAGATGGCCATCTCCATCGCGCAGTTTAGTCCACCGAGCTCGTCGCGTTCACCATCTCTCTCGTGCTACCCATGGCAGCTACCCTTCCTCGTCACGACCATTTTTAAGCCCCCAACTGGATTCCATCTTCCATTTTACGAGCTTTAGATTAGATCTTCTTACTCGTAAACCAAAAAGGTTCGAAGCTAATTTTCTAGGGTTAGCTTAGGGTTCTTCTAATTTGACTTCAATTTTTATGAGAAATGGGGTTGCGTTTCATATAAATGTTTTGTTTGTAAGCTTCTGGTATAGTTTTTTCATGGTTACCGACTAATTGTCTATGAAATTGGTTTATGCATTCATTTACTCCCCTTTTCTATTTTTGGGTTAAGATGTTTTCTTTCAAAATTCTTAGGTTTGGTTTTTTGTTTATTGCCCACTTGTTTACTTTTGGCTCATTTTTCAACCCTTGGTGCCTTCTCAGTTTATGGGAGGAATGATGTAGACCCAGCTTCCGGTGTTATATTAGTTGTTTCTTTGATTGTTTTGAACCTCCCTTGTCCATTACTGGATGCAGTTCTTTTTGGAAGGACTGGAGTGTTTTCTATTTCAAGCACATGGCTATGGGGATTTCATCTGCATTTATGCAGAAAGCCCCCCAGATTTGACTACAATTTTGGTAACAGCTATCTTTGAGTGGTTGCTTATTTATATGTTGTTCGTTGATGCCATATTCTCCTATATAATTACAAAGTTCGCTTATTACCGTGGATTGCAAACACCCTACCTGGCTCTTTTGACAGCAACATCAACATGGGTTTTACTCCAAGTCTACCAATTCAACTTCCTCACTATGATTTAATACGTGGTGTTTATTGTTGCTTTCCTTTCAGGCAACTTGCTCAAGCTTCTTGGCAAGTAAGTGAGCTAAGCTCCCCTGCTTTCCAAAATCCCTTGTTCTTGTTCTTTTTCTAATACTTGTGTTGTGTAACGATTTTTGCATTTTAATTTGCTTTATTTTCAGAGAGCCTCCAGACTTGTCAAGAGTAGGAATACTAGTTTGTATAATTTGGGTGGTTTTGCATCATGTATAAATCCTTGGACCTTTTTCAATTCTTGTTTATTATGCTTAGACTTATTCCATTGATGAATTCTCTTTAACCTCTAATTATATATGTCAATCTCATTACTGAAAATTAATTGTGTCAGTGGTACACTTGTGATCAAATGTTCAAAGGATATCAAAATTCAGGGGTTCATTGGGCCATGCAAATCTTTGGAGAAGGTAGGCAATTTGGTCATTTGGAACTTGTTTTTATCTACATTATGGCAGTGATTAGAATTAATGAAATATATTTGGATAAGATTTGTGTTTGTGGAGTTTGATGTTAATTTTGCAATTCTTGTAGAAGGGACTTGTTATTGCTGATATTGCTACAGGGGAGGCTAGAATTAGGATTTAGAATTACCACATGGTTTAGACATGGGATTCTGTATTTAGATCGTTTGTCCTGGTTAAGTTTTAACTTGTATTTCGATACTTGAACAGGTTGGGTTTTTTGTATTGAGTTGTTGAGAACTCTAGCTGAATTTATCATTAACATGGTTTTGAATCAGTGTTCAAACATGGTGGTAAGACAGAAAAGAAGAAAAACCCAACTTCATCACCTGTGAAGTGTTACTTTATTCGTATCTGAGGATCTGGGCCTCTTATACATACAGATGGAACTGGATTCATATATGAGGATCTAGCCTTACTCTGTCCGAAGGATTTACTTAAAGGAGATTATATCATTAAGGAATACATCGAGGTTTGTGATTCTAATGTTTTAGGTCATTTTAAAATTAAGGTTGAAGCATAGTGATAATATTGGCATTTGACTTACCAAGATAGAGATTTTGAAATACATGTTTGCAAAATATATAGTATCAAGTTACTAATCTTTGAAGTTAGAAGGTTTTTATTCTACTATCTTGCCATATTTCAGTATAGAGTATAGACGCAAGCACCTTAAAAATATGAACATGGGTACAGAGAAAGAAGTATTATAGATTTCCTTTTATAAAAAAAGAAAAAGAAAAAGAAGTATTACTTCTATGGATATTTATTCTGTGACACAATAACTTAAAAGTGCTGATAAAACTTACATACGTATAACATAATAACAACTTTTCATAAGGTAGTCTGTTACACAGCTAAAAAACTTTGTATGTATAATGTGCAAGAATCTTTCTCTGCCTATATCACTCTGCGCCATCTGCAATTGTAATTTCTCTATCTTGTTTCCTAGGAACTTACTGTATTTTCTTTCTCCTTCCCTCTGTCTCAAGGGTCGAGTCTATCTGAATGTGTGGCTTATAACTCCATGTTGCCTTCTTAGTTTCTGCATTTCCTAATCCAAAATGAAAATATCTTCTACTCTTCTCTGTGCATGACTTATCTTGCTTGAAATATATTATGATTTCCCTTTGCTTTTGTTTTCTTCCTGTCTCCCCTCCTCTCCTGTAGCCTCAGCTCTTGCAGATCCGACTTTTTGCAGAGGCCGTGCTATGAAGGGAACCTTTCTGGTCAATAAAATGGTATGGTTTCTGTGATTTTCTTGTACAATGCCCCCATCATTACTAAATGGAACTGAGATAATACAACCCTAATACCAAGGTCATGCTTGATAATAATGAAAAAATAGTTCTGACTAATAGTATTTTCTGCATTTTCTTGATTTTTAATATTGTACACCATTTTCAATATTAAATGTCAAACATTGTAGCTGCCACAAAAAACAATCCAGATTTGACCATCAATGCTTAAGGTTGAGACAGATCCAAAGATTTCAGATGATCAAACGGTGAATTCGTTGGAGATAGTTAAAGTAAGGTATATCCATTATTCATAACTTATCTTTGCATAATTTGTATTGCTTTTGTCCCCTGCAGTTGATTAGGAATCAGTTGTCCTGCGTCAACTTGGTTATTACTATTCGCATATCTTAGCATATCACTAGATACCTTTTCTCAAGGTTAACATTGAAGAAAAGATAAAAGAAAGGGACACGACATTACATTTTTAGCATAACTTAATAGAGAATTTTAATTACAGGGCCAATGCCAGGTGCTGGGCTGTTTCTATTATTTTATTATTGAAGGTGTAATTTTTAACTGAAAGTTGTCATCTTCCAGCAAATCACATAGGACTGCATATTTTTCGAGGCATTTAATTGCACTTCTATGTTATGGAGGGGTGCCAAAAGAGTACTTCATGGAGTTACTTATGAAAGATCTGGAAGATATTCATGGTGTTTTCTGCAGTAGGCATGCATCATTCAAAGGTGTGGAGCTGACAGTGCTTAGAATGAAGTTCTTTCTTGATAAATAGCATATGAGTTTATGGGTCAAGTAAAACCTATGACCAGAACTTCAAGGAAGAGGTTAGTTGTCTGTTAATATATCTCTATGTTTGGTTTGTTTGCACAGAAAAACGATGGTTCCCAAAAGATCTCAGAAAATGCTCACAAGGACCTCTACAAGTCATTTGTGAGTGAGTACACTATAATGTCAATTGAGAATCCATTTGACAAAGATGACTGAGAACACTACTCCAAGACAACAGCTGAATGTGGAGAACAAGTACAAATTGTGGAAGATACTACAACTATAGGTTTAATGTTTTGGATATGGTATTTTGTAATTATAATGCTATGGATATGGTATTTTGTATGGATATAGTAGGAATCAAGATTAGTAAACAATGTAATTACTCTTGAATCTTCAAGTTTTAAGAAAGAAATTATTTTTTTAGTATATATTTGTATGGTGTGGGTAATAGAAGATTTGGACCTTAAAAAAGAAGCTAAAATGTAAAATACATCATTTTTATAGATAATAAATGGCGGTTTTTGGAGACAAAACAATCGTCTTTGGATTTTATAGACATTGGTTTTTTTTTTTTTAAAACGTCATCTTTCGATATAATAGGCAGCGATTCTTTAAAAAATTGTTGTCTTTACATATAATAGATGACATTTATATATAATAGACAACGGTTCTTTCAAAAACTGTCGAATTTACATATAATAGATGACGGTTTTTTAAACAAACCGTCGTCTTTATTCCTATAATTAACGATCTTTACCTCTAAACAACGACGGTTTTTAACAAAAACCATCGTCTTTATGTGACAACAACGACGATTTTGAGTAAAAGCGTCATCTTTACAAATACTAGGCGGCGAAGATTTATCGTCGTGGTTTTATCGATCAAAAGATGTCGGTCGATTTTTACGACGGTTGAAAAACCAAATACACGACGGTGAATTACCGTCGTCTATTGCGATTTTTGTAGTGGTATTATCATCTCAAATGGGGAGGGTGGCAACACTAGCTGATTGAATGTATCTTAAATTTATCTGAAAATTGTGTACACAACAAATAGATTATAGTATGTAAAGATTTTCCTGAAGTTGTGGGAGTGGGGCTGCTCTTAAGTTCTCTTCCTTTTTATTTTGACCTGTTTAGCATGTGTGTCCTCGTGTTTTATGCTTGTAATTTTCCATTTCAACATAAAAAAATGTAAAGATTTTCATCGTTACCAAAGAACGAAAAAGATTTATCTCAAATCCTTATTCTAAGTCGTGATTAAGTACATGGAGAAAGTGATTAAGTGATTTTTATTATTTTTAATAGATTGAATAAAATGCTTGTATATATTATTATAATATATTCTGAAGCTTGCTGGTGCTTTGATTTCGCACATTCAACTTGAACGGCGCCTAGCGAAGCTTACCTAGCTTCGTTGTTGAAAAAGGTTGACTTTAATGAAAATCGGAGTATCAATTGGGCATTCTATTATTTGGTGGTTTCAGTTTGTGGGGTTTGAACATTTAGGTCCAACAAAAGGTTAAATTTGACATATAACTGGTGTATAAACACTTCTCATGACGAGGACGTGTAGCTCAGTGGTTAGAAACGATTCTGACATAATTTCATCTTAAACTTTTCATGTGATCACTGCTTGAATGTGAAAGAGAAATTTCATATTACCAAGAATTCTGTTTACACTCTAACCTTATTTCTTGACACTCATGTTTCAATGGATTTCTATTTTTATTCTCACCGTTCTCTGGACACCCATGTCTTCCCAAAAATGCCATTTCTCTACTTCATCAAAATATTTTTCTTTGGACACCTATCTCCATCATTGATTGATTTCATTTTCTTTGTCACCAACCTTAAACCCAGCCCTACTCATCTCCTCACTTCACCTCATTTAATATGCAATAATTGCATACGTGTAAAGGAATGATGAGAGAATGATGACTATTTTAGAGTGCTAAAGAAGTGCCATTTGAGGGAACATTGCCTTTTGAATCAAAGACATTCATAAGATTTGAACTATAATTTGAAATTTTTGTGCAAGACCATGGCTTCTTTCGTTGAAAAATGTTGGAAATAGAAAAGTTCAGCAAAAACAAGAGTGGATATTGGATTTGATATAAGACCGCGAGATAGTAGTTGTGGAAGCAGAATATTTCCAAATCCTAGGTCAAATAAGTTTCCAACAATTTGGGAATTAATTTGACTGGGATTTATGCCATGAATTAGGAATTACCAAATCAAATCCCCAATTTGATTCAGCCTTTCCAAATAGGTGGAGAAATAATTCCCTTCCAAATCAAACTCCCTATTCTAATTGGATTTTATTCCTATTTTTCTCCCTATCCCATGCTTATCTATTTCTCTTTTATGGGAAGACTATATGTTGAACCGAAAAAATTCACAACAAAAATTTTGTATTGGTCAAAGCCCATGTCCAACAAACCTTATCTAGTCTGAGATGATAAGTGCTTCAAAACAAAATCTTCCTGATCAGATAAAGGAAGGGGATTCAAAGAGGGAAAAAAGAGTTTGACCAATAGTAGGCTCTCTCATAAGAGGTTGGCAGTTCCGTTTTTGATGGGGAGCTTATCATGATGTTTTCCAATTGAAACATCCTTTGGTGAGTGATCAATATAAAAAGAGCAACAAAAGCAGAAAAGAGGGGAGAAGGGGGAGGCGGCTGAAGAAACAGAGGCAGCCGTAGGGCTGCTGAAGAAAAAAACAGGAGGGTGCAGATTAAAAAAGGGCTCAACACCTCATCTGCAACAAGGCTCATCTCTTGAATTTCTCCATGCTTTGGGTATAAAACCGATCAACCAAATTCTTTGGAGGATGAATCCAACTTGGGGTCAAAACCCACTCTCTATGGATGTTGAATCCAATTTGGGGTCAAAACCCACTTTATATGGATGATGAATTCATGGGGTCAAACCCTAAAAATCATTTGGATGCAAAATCCATTTTGGGGTCAAACCCTTCAATTATTTGGATGCAAATCCATGGGGGCAAACCCTTCAATTATTTGGATGCAAAATCCAATTTGGGGTCAAAACCCATTTTCTATGGATGATGAATCCATTTGGGGCAAACCCGTACACTCAGTGGATGATGAATCCATAAAAAATAGCACGAATCAAAGAACAAAAATGCAGGGAGTTAATCCCACAAAAATCAGCAAATAAGGAAAAAACTAGGGTCTTTACCCCTCTGCTGCTGCAACGTTTCCTCTGTTCAATGTTTCTTGTTTGCATGATCTGCACATGAAAAGGGAAAATTATAGCTGAAGCCAAAGCACAGAGGTTTAATCCCATGGCAGATACAAAGAGTAAATGGTTTATACCTCTTCAGGCTATCTGATCAAGTCTCTCCCTCTTGCTAAAAGGCACAATAACTTCTTCTGTGTCTTAGTGTGCTATTCCAAAACAAAACAAAAAAAGGGAAATAGCCACTTGCATATTGACAGAACAAGTAGAAGAAGAGAGGCCATCAAACAACAAAAGGAAGAGAGAAAGAAATTTCGGAGCCAGGGTGCAGTGATGGCGCAAGACTCATGTGGGTACAGATTATAAATTCGTGAAAGCCATGTTGTTCTGTTACAACCCCTCTCTCTCTTGGAACAGCTCTTATCCCGTGCTGGTTGGAAGACGTTTTGGTGCACACAGACGCAACAGCCACGTTTAGATGGCTTGGCTTGGTGTGTATTATAAACAAACAAAAAGTGGATGGTGCTGTGTGTTTTGCAAACAAACAAAAAAACAAGTTCGAAAACAATGGTGCTGGGCATTTTGCAAACAAACAAAAAGTTTGAAACACAAAATTGAAATTGAAACGTGATGGCAGCAAATAAAAAAGGATTGAAATGGTTTGTGCAGCTTTTGCTGATTGCCTATAAAAATAATAAACAAAAAAAGGGGTGTGAAGGGGGAAATGAGGAGGCAGGCGCCTCTGATTTCCAATTAATGGGTCGTACTTTGATGGAAGAAACTTGGCTTACAAAGAGAAAAGTCATAGAGAAAAGCCATAGTTTCTGGATATTTTCAAAAAAAGTCTGACAATGAGGCAATGGAAAGTTGGTGAGCCACAGTCAGTTTGGTGTCTCAAACTCAAGGCTCTGCATCGATTGTGGCTAACGGGCAACTAAAGATATATGGTTTGGTCCAGTGTGAATTAATTTGAGCTACTCCAAATACATATGGGAGTGACTCAATTTTAATTGATCTCTACTACTCCAAATAAATATCGATTTTTGGTTCAAATGGCAGCTGGCTCTCAAAGCCTTTCTGACGTGGACTTTGTTTATGGGCCGACTAATGGGAATGTCAAAGCCTGGAAACCAATTGATGGGTTGTCAAAACAAATTGCCCATTGACTCTCAAAAGCCCAAAATATTTAATGGGTAGTGCAAGTAACGCCCATTAAATTCACAGAGGCCCAATTACCTATCATATGGTTAATGGATCAATTTTAAAATCCCCATAGCCATATTTGGGTCCAAATGCAAATGTCAATTTTAGAAAATTAGTGGGTTCATCAAAATTGCCCATTATTTTTCTTGGACATTGACAACAAAAAAATGGTACAAAACCATCCAATGTTTTTCCATGGGTCATCTACCCATGCAAATTTCAAAGAGATTAAATTCAAATATCTCAAACACAAATTCTAAGTTAGTGGCCACACTTACCCATTAATTTTCAATTTTTCTCATAGGTCATCTACCTATGAAAATCTCAAAATTGTCACAAAGACACAAATTCTAAATTAGTGGGCTACACTTACCCATTAATTTCCAAATTTTGGAACTACATGGTTTGATCACATCAGTGCGTAGGTAGTTTAGCATCCCAATAGACACAACCACAACCAAATTCTAATTTGTCAAACACAAATTCTCAATTAGTGGGCCACACTTACCCATTAATTTCCAATTTTCTCATGGGTCATCTACCCTTCAAATTGTCTCAAAGACACAAATTCTAAATTAGTGGACCACACTTATCCATTAATTTCCAAAATTTAGAACTACGCCGGTTCGATCCCGTCAAGGGTACATAGGCAGTCTAACATACCAATAGATGCAACCGCCTAATTTAAATTTCAAATACAAATTCTTAATTAGTGGGCCACACTTACCCATTAATTTCCTCTCAAATACAAATTCTTAATTAGTAGGCCACACTTACCCATTAATTTCCAATTTTTTGGAACTACGTGGTTTGATCCCATAAAGTGCGTGGCGATCTAGCATACCAATAGACGCAACCGCAACCAAATTTGAATCCTTGGTTTATTCTTAACCAAATTCCCCCAAAACACAATTCAAAATCGAATCACGACTTATTGACTAAATTCACCCAAACACTTTTTCAATCAAATTCATTGAAATTCCCCCTTTGCAATGAGTCATTTATTCATTGCAAATCTTTGAACTACGAGTGGCTTGATTCCCGCAAGGGAATACGTAAGCACCCGAGGTTCGACTTGGGAGCAATGCAAAAACCAAACACACACGTTCTGTTTCTTTATGATGGAATCAAAGGGTGTTCCCTTAAAGCAAGGGATTGTAATTAAGAGACATCGCGTCTTGAATGGGTCGAACCTAAAATAATAAAACCCCATTATTTAAATAGTGGTGGTGAAATTATGTTGGGAGGTTCACATTTTCCTTCAACATAATTTTTGGCACGCCCGGTGGGATCCATTTTCCCTTTCATCTCCATTCATAAATAGACTAATTATATTTATTTTGTGTTTGCCTCAGGTTCTTAAAAACCAAAACAAGGGCACCACAAGTTATCCTCTACTTCCAAGAGCTCCTTCAGAGTTATGGCTAGCAAGGCAACCACAAAGGTTATTAACGCCCCAGTCACAAGAACTCCATCTAAGAAGGCAACCCCAAAATACAAGGAAAAAAGGGTGGTTAGAGTTCCAAGGAAGAAAGTTAACTGTAAAGTTGTTCGAATTGAAGATTTTGAAGTTGTTGCAACAAATGCCACTAAGGCTATATTCTTCCGAGCCATTGAGGTTCCAAGTCTATCAAAGCCTTTACAATCACTCTGTCATGATTTGTTGAATCTCGATCAATTGTGTCTCTTCAGCTTCAACATCAATGGTTGCTAAGGCCACAAAAGGACCAACCGCTGTCACTTGGGCATCACAAAACTTATGATGGTGATCTTCTGTTGAAGAACCCTTACTATCTAAGTATGCTCACCAAGTTGCTAAAGCATCAAGGTTGAACAAGTCCAACAAATTCATAAATACAAATAGAGCAAAGTAAAGCTCTGCCAATCAAGTGACGAGATTGTGCGCTTGAGCACCATAGGGGGCAGTTTCTCCCACTTGCAACTCAAGTCAAGACATGGAAGTCAAGTCAAGACACGAAGCTAATATGTCACATGAGGCAATCCCATCAGCTCAAAGTCAAGCCAAGACGTGAAACTGATATGTCACAGGGGGCAGTCCCCAAGTTGCAACTCAAGTCAAGACATGGAAGTTAAGTCAAGACATGAAGCTGATATGTCACATGGGGCAATCCCCTCAGCTCAAAGTCAAGTCAAGACACAAAACTGATATGTCATAGGGGGTAATCCCCAAGTTGCAACTCAAGTAAACACATGGAGCTACAATTAAAACATGAAGCTAATATGTCACATGGGGCAATCCCCTCAGCTCAAAGTCAAGTCAAGTCAAGACACAAAACTGATATGTCACAGGGGCAGCCTTCAAGTTGCAACTTAAGTGAACACAGGAAGTGAAATCAAGACATGAAGCTGATATATGACAAGGGGCAATCCCCTCAGCTCAAAGTCAAGTCAATACATGAAGCTAATATGTGACAGGGGCAGTCCCCTTAACCCAAAGTTAAGTCAAGACATGAAACTGATGTCACAAGAAGTAATTCTTTCAGTTCAAAGTCAATCCAAGACATGAAACTGATGTCACAAGGAGTAATCCTTTCAGTTCAAAGTCAATCCAAAACATGGAACTCATATGTCACATGGAGCATCTTCAAATACCTAAGGGGAATCCAAGACGTTCAATGAGTCGTACTGTTACTCCAAAGCGATGGCGACGTCACACCCTTCCAGAAAGATGCTTTTACCTTCAAGGGCGATGAGGTAATAAGTTCCAAATCTTCTATCCAAGGATAGTCAAGACAAGCAAAAAGGAACAAGGAGGCATAAAAGAAAGTCCGTATCCTACAAAAGGGATGAACATGAACAACCTGCAAGCTTTCTTGCTGCCCTCACTCAATTATTTTCGGCACAGTTCTTCACAAGTCAATACGAGACTAAAGAACAAGTCTTACAGTGCACCATGGCCTGTGGGAAAGACTACGATGGTGATACTGAGGTTGATGAGGTCACTTTACGTTCCGGTCAAGCACATCACATCTGTTGAAGGAAGTTAAGCTTTCCTAAAAATTTGAGCATGGGAAATTCATCCAAATCTCCTTTATGAAATGATGTGACAATGGAAGTTTCAACTCCCGCCATAAGACAAGTGAACCCAAATGGCAGTCCATCTTATGTCACTGGCAAGGTTGGCGCACCGGTTAACTGAATATTGTTGGATTGCAGTTTCGCCATGAATCTGACCCCAATAACAACGCTACATGTCATAAAGATCAGTGAACGACAAATGCATTCCTCAGTGCTGACCATACCATACATGGGTTCAATCAACTTGGGCAAAAAGCCTCGTGCTCTGTATCACATTGCTGATGGAAATGTGAAATTCTCTATGAGCGCCTTGGTCTATGTGACAACGTCTTATTAAGACATCCATGACTGGACACATATGACGCCATCCATCATACGCTCCACCAATGCTTCAAATATTTGTGGAGTAAATGAGAGTTTTAGCCAACTCTAATCCGCTTATAGGGTCAGTGATAAATTACTCAAATGCAAAGTTTTATGGACCGCCTAGCTGTATCTTGGCTCAACCCTCAAAAGCTGAAAAGCTAGATTGGAATGAGAAGGTGAAAAAAATCCCCAAAGAGCAAAGGCACTTGAGTCCGACAAAACCATTTGAGTGAACTTTGCACCTTCTATCAAGTCATCCTCAAAATGTGAAGGAGTTGCGAAGAAAGCTAAAGAAAATTTTCAAGTCCTCGATATAAGGGACCAAGAAGAGTCGAGTTCGTCGAAACATATGACGTGCTACACTTAGGCTCTTCGAAAGATTAATCAGCCCAATACAGGGGGCAGTAAAGAAAATTTTCAAGTCCTCGATATAAGGGACCAAGGAGAGTCGAGTTTGTTGAAACATATGACGTGCTACACTTAGGCTCTTGAAAGATCAATCGACCCTAATACGAGGGGTATGGTCATTTCAATAAAAAAATCAAAAGGGCAAAAGGGGAAGAAAAGCAATGTCAATCTCACAATTCAACAAGTGAATGACATACTTAAAGCAACTCTCCCAAAGCCAAACTCAAAAGTTTCTGAACCTGAACTTCTCGCAAATCTCAAATGTCTCTTTCTTTTTCTCAAATCAAAGAGACGTAGGCAAGCTGGCCTAAAAGCTAGCTGTAGCCTTAAATTATCCACCAATGGTATTAGTAAGTGGTTAAACTGCTGTATACTACATAAGATCCACCAATGGTATTTGCAAGTGGTTAAACTGCTGCATACTACACAAGACCCACCAATGGTGTTAGCAAGTGGTTAAACTGCTGTATACTACTCAAGATCCACCAATGGTGTTAGCACGTGGTTAAACTGCTGTATACTACACAAGAACTTTAATTCACATGAGTATAAACCGTGAAACAAAACAAAAAAGCTCGTTGGGCTGAAAACCCAAAAGGGCGGTCTAGGCAAAAGTTAGAGCTAAAACAAAATGCTTTGTGGGCTGAAAATCCGAAAGAGCGGCCCAAACAAAAAGAACTACGGTTGACTTGATCCCTCAAAAGGGGTACGTAGGCAATCTAGTCCAAAATGCTAAATGCAGTCACAAATCTCAAATGTCTCGACCTCAAAGAAACGTAGCCAAGCTGGCCTAAAAGCTAGTTGTAGCCTCAAATTATCCACCAACGTTGTTAGCACGTGGTTAAATTGCTACATACTACATAATATCCACCAATGGTGTTAGCATGTGGTTAAACTGCTGTATATTACACAAGAACTCCAATTCACATGAGTATAAACTGTGAAGGAAAAAAAATGCTCGTTGGGCTGAAAACCCGAAAGGGCGGTCCAAGTAAAATTTAGAGCTATTTAAAAATAAAAAATAAAAAAAGGAAAAAAAATTGCTTGTTGGGCTGAAAACCCGAAAGGGCGGTCCAAGCAAAATTTAGAGCTATTTAAAAATAAAAAATAAAAAAAGGAAAAAAAATTGCTCGTTGGTGAAAACCCAAAAGGGCGTTCCAAGCAAAAGTTAGGGCGTTTAAAAAAAAAAAAAGAGCTCGTTGGGCTGAAAACCCGAGAGGGTGGTCTAAGCAAAGTTAGAGCTAAAACAAAATGTTTCTTGGGCCAAAAACCTAGAAAGGCCGCCCAAGCAAAAGAACTACGGTTGACTTGATCCCTTTAAAGGGGTACGTAGGCAATCTAGTCCAAAATGCTAGATGCAGTCACAAATCTCAAATGTCTCTTCCTTTACCTCAAAAGAGAAGTATACAAGCAGGCCTAAAAGCTAGTTGTAGCCTTAAATTATCCACCAACATTGTTAGCACGTGGTTAAACTGCTATATACTACATAAGATCCACCAATTGTGTTAGCAAGTAGTTAAACTGCTGTATACTATACAAGATCCACCAACGGTGTTAGCATGTGGTTAAACTGCTATATACTACACAAGATCCACCAGTGATGTTAGCACGTGGTTAAACTGCTATATACTACGCAAGAACTCCAATTCACATGAGTATAAACTGTGAAACAAAAAAAAAAGCCCGTTGAACTGAAAACCTGAAAGGGCGGTTCAAGCAAAAGTTAGGGCATTAAAAAAGGAGCTCGTTGGGCTGAAAACCTGAGAGGGCGGTCCAAGCAAAAATTAGAGCTAAACCAAAATGTTTCTTAGGCCAAAAACCCAGAAAGGCGGCCCAAGCAAAAGAACTACGGTTGACTTGATCCCTCAAAAGGGATACGTAGGCAATCTAGTCCCAAATGCTAGATGTAGTCACAAATCTCAAACGTCTCTACCTCAAGGAGATGTAGGCAAGCTGGCCTTAGCCATAAATTATCCACCAATGTTGTTAGCACGTGGTTAAACTGCTGTATACTACACAAGATCCAAAAAATGATAAGCACGTGGTTAAACTGCTACACGAGAACTCCTAACCCACATGAGTATAAGCGTGAGCGGTTGAAGCAAAAGCAAAAAAACAAATCTTGTCCAGAAGGGAAAGCTGTCAACCCTTGCACGCGAAAAGTGGTTTCACGCACAAGGCTTGAGGGGGCATCTGTTGAACCGAAAAAATTCACAACAAAAAATTTTGTATTGGTCAAAGCCCATGTCCGACAAACCTTATCTAGTATGAGATGATAAGTGCTTCAAAACAAAATCTTCCTGATCGAGATAAAGGAAGGGGATTCAAAGAGGGAAAAAGAGTTTGACCAATAGTGGGCTCTCTCATAAGAGGTTGGCGATTCCGTTTTTGAGGGGGAGCTTATCATGATGTTTTCCAATTGAAACATCCTTTGGTGAGTGATCAATATAAAAGAGCAACAAAAGCAGAAAAGAGGGGAGAATAGGGGAGGCGGTGAAGAAAGCAGAGGCGTAGTAGGGTCTTGAAGAAAACAGGAGGCTGCAGATTAAAAAAAGGGCTCAACACCTCATACGTAACAAGGCTCATCTCTTGAATTTCTCCATGCTTTGGGTATAAAACCCATCAACCAAATTCTTTGGAGGATGAATCCAACTTGGGGTCAAAACCCACTATCTATGGATGTTGAATCCAATTTGGGGTCAAAACCTACTTTATATGGATGATGAATCCATGGGAGTGACTCAATTTTCATTGATCTCTACTACTCCAAATAAATATCGATTTTTGGTTCAAATGGCAGCTGGCTCTCAAAGCCTTTCTGACATGGACTTTGTTTATGGGCCGACTAATGGGAATGTCAAAGCCTGGAAACCAATTGATGGGTTGTCAAAACAAATTGCCCATTGACTCTTGCAAGTAATGCCCATTAAATTCACAGAGGCCCAATTACTTATCATATGGTTAATGGATCAATTTTAAAATTCCCATAGTCATATTTTGGGTCCAAATGCAAATGTCAATTTTGGGAAATTAATTGGTTCATCAAAATTGCTCATTCATTTTTCTTGGACATTGGCAACAACAAAAATGGTACAAAACCATCCAATGTTTTTCCATGGGTCATCTACCCATGCAAATTTCAAAGAGATTAAATTCAAATATCTCAAACACAAATTCTAAGTTAGTGGGTCACACTTACCCATTAATTTTCAATTTTTTCTCATAGGTCATCTACCTATGAAAATCTCAAAATTGTCACAAAGACACAAATTCTAAATTAGTGGGCCACACTTACCCATTAATTTCCAAATTTTGGAACTACGCTGGTTTGATCCCATCAAGGGTACGTAGGCAGTCTAGCATCCCAATAGACACAACCATAACCAAATTCTAATTTGTCAAACACAAATTCTCAATTAGTGGGCCACACTTACCCATTAATTTCCAATTTTTCTCATGGGTCATCTACCCTTCAAATTGTCTCAAAGACACAAATTCTAAATTAGTGGACCACACTTATCCATTAATTTCCAAAATTTGGAACTACGCCGGTTTGATCCCGTCAAGGGTACGTAGGTAGTCTAACATACCAATAGATGCAACCGCCCCCAAATTTAAATTTCAAATACAAATTCTTAATTAGTGGGCCACACTTACCCATTAATTTCCTCTCAAATACAAATTCTTAATTAGTAGGCCACACTTACCCATTAATTTCCAATTTTTTTGGAACTACGTTGGTTTGATCCCATAAAGGGTACGTAGGCAGTCTAGCATACCAATAGACGCAACCGCAACCAAATTTGAATCCCTGGTTTATTCTTAACCAAATTCCCCCCAAAACACAATTCAAAATCGAATCCCTGACTTATTCAGCTAAATTCACCCAAACACTTTTTCAATTAAATTCATTGAAATTCCCCCTTTGCAATGAGTCATTTATTCATTGCAAATCTTTGAACTACGAGTGGCTTGATTCCCGCAAGGGATACGTTGGCACCCTGAGGTTCGACTTGGGAGCAGCTGCAAAAACCAAACACACACGTTCTGTTTCTTTATGATGGAATCAAAGGGTGTTCCCTTAAAGTAAGGGATTGTAATTAAGAGACATCGCGTCTTGAATGGGTCGAACCTAAAATGTATTTAATTAGTGGTGGTGAAATTATGTTGGGAGGTTCACATTTTCCTTCAACACTATAAATATAACTTTTCAAGGTTTTTGAAAAGGACGCTAGCATATTGTTCAATATCCCAAATCACCCAACTCACATATTCACCTTTTTAGCCGTTCATAGCCTTCAAGATTTGCCGGAGGAGGAGTTCAACTACAGTGGATTCATCTAAGGGTTTTTCTATCTTAATTCAAACTTTGTATTTTACGTTTATAAGTATATTGTTTGTTTCTAAGATGGCTATGAGTAACTAAATTCTTTGCTAGGGATCCGATGTAAACTAACATGATGATTCTATGTTATTGAGTTAATACTTTATTTTTAATCAATTTATATTCCTTGTTTCATTCATTTTTATAATTGTGATCTTGATACTTGTAATTGGCCATTATAGGTATTTTGGATTGTCTAAGATAAGATTGGGCGAGGGGTTCATCCCTAATCTTATATGCACTATGAATGAATGAGTTGTTGTTAAAGACGGGGTTCAAGCTAAGACACTTCTTGGTTCTATTGTTCTTCGTAAACTTAATGGGTTCTCGACTAAATTTGACTATGAGGTTCATTAATTGGGTTTAATTGAGAATACTTGGTGACACCACGGCATAACGAATCATCATAATAAGGAGAGAACGAACCCTAGGAATTGAATTGAAACTTTATTCTCAAAATTAACTCAATACATAGAATATGATTGTTATGGTGAAGTCGGCGTCCTAGTTTTCATCCATCCATTTTCAAAATCAATTTCCAAAATTTGTTATTTAATTTTCTTTAAATTTTTGGCACTTAATTTAAAATTGAGTAATCTTATTTTCAGCTATTTTATTATTCTAATATTTTGTTTTTATGTTCTATTTTTCTTAAGGTATTCATATTTGGACTTAATTAATAAACTTTACAAATCTTTGTGGGAACGACTCTCGTATTTGCTTGCTATACAATCATACCGATTCGTGTAGAGATATAACTTTTGTTCATCACCTTACAAGAGCAGTTGTCATCTCATGTACGTGTCGTGCAAGTTATATAAAATTGCTGGAATTGAACATTTGTTTAAACGTGGTAAACTAAAATAAATCACATAGGTAAAACTAATAATTGTGACTATTTGTGACTATACCATAATACAATAACAATCATGGCATGGACTATTTGTGACTTTGCCAACTCTTTATTAATAGGGATGGACAAATCCCCAATTTGTGAGGATGGATAAACATTGACGGGGACATAGATGTGTGGGTCAAATTCGACCAGTCCCGTTGCCATCCCCACCAAAAAGTGGCATGCCTCACACGCTCAAGAGTTAAAAGGATAATTACATAGAATGATATGATAAAGAGTATCTAGACTTGCGGAAAAATATTGGAATTAGAATGAATGTACAAGTGAGGGGACCAGGTTTTAGACTTGCGGAAAAAATCATTTACCAAGGAAAATCCCAAGTAAATTTCTATTTTGTTAATTAATAACTCATCCGGGAGAATATGAGTTTTTCCATTGACTGGATACCATTCTCAGTTCGACTTTAACGTCTCTGTCAGATATTATAATAAATAAATTATTAAGAAAATGTTGAAGTTTGACAACATTTGCATAAGGCTGCAAAGCTATAAGATGCAGGAAAGAAAAGAAAGAAAATTAATTGGCTTTATATAAATTTTATGATTTAAAATACTTTGCAGTAATGGAGTTCAATTATTCTGTAATCAAATTTTCATGTGCCCACCCTGTTTCCCTTTTATTATTTTGACCACCTTGTTAAGTCTGTCAACTCCATTAATTTTAGATGGTGCCAATGGGGTCTAGCCGAGTGGAAATGGACATTGATTTGCATACTAAAGGTCTCATGTTCGAATTCCCATGACATCATATTTGTGTGTGTGAGAGAAACCCCCTAATTTAGACTATCACTTGTACTAAATTAAAAAAGACGGAGAAGAGCTATAACAAATATAGACGACCAAGACAAAGCCACACATTAGTTTAAGGACACTGCTTGTCGCTTCTTCTTAAAGACAAATACCAGTCACACAAAGTGTAGGGGTCTTTTCTCCTTCCAGTATGCAGGGTGTACGCTTGTGTCCTGTAACATTCACTAAGGAGTTAATCTCATGCAATCCTCTAGTTCAATTGTTTTAGTTGAATATGGATTCGTCTCAAACACGCTACAAAGAAAAGGCCACAATACTCATCTGTTGTGCTAGCAATTCAATGTGAAACGCGGAATATTGATCGACTCTTTTTTATTTTATTTTTGGTCAAAAGGGCCAAGGCTAGAGCAAATACAGGGAAAGTCAACCGCCAGAAGCGGGGCAGCAAAACAACAACATGAGAAACAAATACAAAGTAGTGAAAGCTGGAACGAGAAATACAGAAGCAAATGCTGCTACAGCAACCCAAGAAACGTCGACGTCTCCTCCACAGCAAAGACAACTAAACACTGCTTGGGTCGATCCACCGAAATTGCAGGGCTCATCATCCTGGACATGGCAAGGTTTTCCAAATGATCATGATCAGCTGCCTACTTTATGAACACATTTAAGTTAATTGTAAAAACTAAATTAAACAAAGATAGCTAAATTGTATTTTATTTTTTGAAAGGAAAAAAGAATTTATATACTTACAGCTTATCTATTAGGCATGTGCTAGCTTTAGTTGCCAATCATCAAAGCTATCCTCACATAAAGCCAATCATTTAAACCATTCAAGAACTTGAAGTATGCGTATCTCCATGACCTGTTGAATATCAAAGTAAAGCAAACTCCCCAAAATCCAGCAACAAACCCGAGCCCCATACTGATGTAAAATCCATGTGTCATAAGCTCATCCTTATCCTCTTCACTGCTCAAGTCAGTTAGCTCATTTTGATCAGCACACATTTTTTTAAGTGGAGGTCCACAAAGTTGAGGATTTCCAGCATAAACAGAGGGATCAAAACCTTGGAGCTGAGTCCCGATAGGAATTTTGCCAGACAAGTTGTTATGTGACAAGTCCAAGACACCAAGACGATCTATTCGAGAAAGGCTTGTTGGAATTCTTCCCTCAATTTGGTTTCTCGATAAATCAAGAGAATCCAATGACTTCAAGTTTCCGATCTCTGGAGCAATTTGACCTGTTAACTGGTTTCTCAAAAGGTTTAAAGAAATCAACCCAACAAGATGAGTGATTTCACTTGGAATCTCCCCAGTTAATCTATTGCTTGAGAGATCAATACTCTTCACAAGACCCAAAGTTCTTTTGTATGTCTGCATTCTTCCTTTCCATATGAAGCTTGCATCATCCTCATAAGTATGAGAAGTATTAGCAATTGACGGAAAAGCATGTGTGCTGGATATACTTGGATTTCCTTTTTGGGCTAGAGTAGTCAAATTGTTGAGGCATTTGGGTATGCTTCCAGAGATGTTGTTCATAGAGAAATCCATAATTTGAATGTGTGATAGATGGCATAATTGTGAGGGTATGCTTCCATTGAAGTGATTAGTGGAAAGCATCAGGATAGTCAAATTCTTGAAGCTCACACCTAACCATGTAGGTATTGGTCCTGATAAGTTATTATCTCCCAGATCAATAACTTCTAAACTTGTGCAGTTCTTCAAGGATGAAGGAATCTCTCCAATAAATCTGTTGCTTCTTAATTTCAAAGTTTCCATTTGAAATAATGAGCCTATTGTCATGGGAATTTTTCCGGAAAAAGCGTTGTTACTCAAATCAAGCATGACTAGAGTCTCCAAATGGCTCCAGCAATCTGGAAGTTCTCCAGAAAAACTGTTGCTCGAAAGATTAAGATATGTTAAACTCAAATCTGCACTTGCACATAGGAAAGAAAGCGACCCTGAAATGTTATTATTTGAGAGATCCAGATATGAAGCTTGTGATAGAGTTGGCAGAATTGGGCCTTCTATTTGGTTCGAACTCAAATGTAATTGTGGGTGATATTCAAACTCCACTGTCAAATTTGCAAATATTCCTCTGATTGGGTTCTGTGAGAGATTAATAAAGTACGCCTTACGAAAAATACTCCAAAACCAACTTGGAAGGATATCAGAAATTCCAGCATTCGAAATATCAAGGTGGGAAGAATCATTTTGAGTTTGAAGCCATTTTGGGAAAAGAGGACCGACCTTGCAGGACGCCAAACTTATGTAACTCAACTGGAAGGGAGGAACCCAATCAGAATGGAAATTTAAAACTAGTGAGTTAAAGGATAAATTCAAAAATTGTAATTTGGAGAGTTTTGAGAAATGAGTTTCTGAAACCACCCCTACCAAAGAGTTCATGCCGAAATCGATCACCCGCAGTTGCGACATTTGCCCAATACTTTCAGGTATTTTCCCGCTTAATCGATTGGCATTAAGATCCAAATACTCTAACGAGTTTCGGGCACATCTAGGCAATAGTTGAATAAACTTGGATAATTGCCCACTCAGACGATTTCTTGGAAGATACAATATTTGCAAATTACACATAGTAGCGAAAGAATTCGGGGTTCCTCCTTCAATTTGGTTATCAGAGAGATCCAGATACACAAGAGAACTCATGTTTCCAATGACTTTGGGAAAACCAGTTATCTGGTTATGAGAGAGAATCAGATACTCAAGAGAGCTCATGTTTCCAATGACATTGGGAAAACCAGTTATCTGGTTATCAGAGAGAATCAGATGCTCAAGAGAGCTCAGGTTTCCAATGACACCGGGAATTAAACCAGTTAAATTGGTCTGGAAGAGGTAAAGACGAGAAAGGCTTGTACTGTAGTTGGACAACCAAGGAAATATTGAAGAAGTGGATGGTTGTCAGAGAGATAAACATTTGCAAGAGATGTAGAAGAATTTCTTTTAGAAAGAGTACTGGATAGAATTGGAGTAGGAGGAGGAGGAAGACTACAGCTCCCCAAGTGCAAGTCTACTAGTTTAGGGAGGTTATTAAGTACTGCTTCTGGCCAATCGAAAACATTACTGAGATTGGCTCCGCTTAGGTCCAAATAAGTTAAAGAAGAAAGAGCAGGGAGCCAATTGAGATTCTCTGCTTGAAGCTGATTAAAGCTGAGGTCGAGATGTTTTAATCGCGTGAGGTTTCCAAACCGACTTGGAATTTGACCAACCAAATGACAGCCAGAGAGACTAAGGTATCTTAGATTGGTTAGATAACCAATGAAATCTGGAATTTGGGTCCCACTGAAATCAATCCCTGAAAGGTCCAAATACGTTAAAGAAGAAAGAGCAGGGAGCCAATTGAGATTTTCTGCTTGAAGCTGATTATCTCCGAGGTCGAGATGTTTTAATCGCGTGAGGTTTCCAAACCGACTTGGAATTTGACCAACCAAATTACATTGAAAGAGACTGAGGTTTCTTAGATTGGTTAGAGAACCAATGAAATTTGGAATTTGGCTCCCATTGAAATCAATGTATGAAAGGTCCAAATACGTTAAAGAAGAAAGAGCAGGGAGCCAATTGAGATTCTCTGCTTGAAGCTGATTAAAGCTGAGGTCGAGATGTTTTAATCGCGTGAGGTTTCCAAACCGACTTGGAATTTGACCAACCAAATTACAGTCAGAGAGACTGAGGTATCTTAGATTGGTTAGAGAACCAATGAAATCTGGAATTTGGCTCCCATTGAAATCAATTTCTGAAAGGCTCAAATATTGTAAATGCTGCAACTCAATCAGTTTAGGAGTAATCATCTTACCTTGGATCATAGGGAAAATCTGGTATTCTCCAAATTGGCTCCCTTTGAAATAATATCCTCCAAGAAGATCAAGTTGAATCACATGGCCAGTTTGGTTGCTACAAGAGACTCCTTTCCATGTGCAACAATCTTGTTTTTGGCCTTCTGAACCCCAAGAGGAGAGGTTATTGAACTCATCCACCAGGGAATGTTTGAATGCAAGTAGTGCTTGTCTTTCCCTCTCTATGCACCTCACTGTCACTTTAGCATCTCCGAGGCTGAGGCTGTGGCTGTGGCTATGGTTGTGGCCAACTTCTCCTCCTTTTACGTTTTGTAGCAAAAGGATGGAAAATGCAAGAAAGAGTTTCAAGCACCTTCCGTCGCCCTGCATCTTAATGTATCCAAACTAGTTTGATATATGGTTGTCTCCGTGTTTCTCCATATATGCTAGCTTGCATCATATATATATATATAGGAAAAAAGGAAGAAAGCCTTTACAAAGAAAAATACGGTTTAGCTAAAACAGTGCCACACATTCAGACAAGACAAAACCATATAAATCAAGTAAACAATATAATTAATGTAATGGAAATCGCACGTCAATCACAATACAATATAATTAATGAGACTAGAATGTCAAGGCAATTCTAAGTTCCTACAAATAGCAATACAAATCACTTGCTAAAGAAAATTCCTAATACTTTGGATTCGAATCTCTTTATTATGGAGGTAATTAAATTAAGTACACTCTAATAGTTCCATCATAAATTACAGAAACCAAATTAATTATGATGGCATGAATGAAATGAATGATGATCACAATACTTCAATTAATATTCCACTACTTTAATTTTGAACAGAAACCAAATTGATTTTTGTCAATTGTACGCATGGTTTTTTTTTTTTTTTTTTTTGTTTCCCCCTGTTTTTTTCTTTTTGTTTCTTAATGTTATACAAAGTATAGGTTTTTGTACTTAAGATTCAAGGGTGGGTCCAACAAAAAGAAGAAGAATTGAGGGTGGCGTCTTGTAACGTTTAGTGAGGAGAACTCTCTAATTATTATAATTTTAAAACAGGAACTCTTAGATATAGGTCCAATTTCAATTATGTCATGTGAAGTGGACTTATCCCAAATTCCCAAATTTTCTAAAAAGAAGAAGAAAGATAATGTGGAACTATTCAATGTGGAAAAAGATATCACTATTCATATCACTATTAATGGATGAGATCAAAGACTTGTGACTTAGACTTGATATGGTGATTTGCCTTCCAACGCAACTATTGAAATAGAATTGATATGGTGATTTGCCTTCCAACGCGTGCTTTGACTTACTTGTTGACTTGGCTTGACTTGGTAAGGTGCCTTCCCGTGTCCACTCAACCATTGGCGTAAGTGAAACATATAGAAATATCTCTACCCAACCCAATATTAATATAATACCTATATATTTATTGATACTAATAAATGAAAATTGGGTTTTTATTCAACAACTATAATATGAGGGTTTTTCAAAACACCTTGGTTATTGACTAAGTCTTTTGAAATGCCCCTATAATTTAGATTAATATTTAGATTGGGTCTTACAATTACACATGAAAGTTTCTTGTATTATAGTGATGATCACAAAACACTTCAGGCCATCTCCAACCATGTTGGGGCTAAACTCAAATTTCCACCCTCTAAAATACAACTATTCATGTATTTTCAGGACTCAAAAAAAATTTCCTCCAACCTTGCAGACTCATAATTTGAGTCCGGAACTTTATTAAATTGTTGAAGAATGATTAACCACTAAATTTTTTTTCTTGTTAATTTTTCTTGACATTATTTTTTTTTCAACATTCGTGATTTAATTTTCTAAACATTTTAACCTAAAAAAAATTAAAATTCCAAAACATAATAGAATTTCACTTAAAAATAAAAATAAGTACAACACCATACGTATGCCTGGAATAATTCGAACCCTTCATTAAAGATAAACAATAAACAACATATAGATGTTGGAATAAATTTAAAATAAAAAAATAGCTGTTGGAATAATAAATAGATAAAAGCTGTTGGAATAAACAAAACAAAAAGCTGTTGGAATTTTTTTTTATAAAAAAAGGCACAGCCCAACTTTTGAAAATAGCGGCGTTGGAATGGAATCAAATTGCACACAAGGGCCAGCTGTCGCAACTTGCTGGCTAGATAGCAATTGTCACGCGGGGCCCAGTTATTTTTGTCCTTCACTGGGCTTCCAAGTCAGGAAAAAAGAAAGAAAAAGCAGAGTTTGGGCCCACATAAAATACCAGTCCATGCAACACTTTGACTGGAATTCCACCCAAAATTTGACATTTCTCAAATTTTCACCCCCCAAAATACATGGGTTGGAGAAGATTTTTGGACTCAAAACTCATAATTTGGGTCTCCACCCCTTGGGTTGGAGATGGCCTATGTAGAGTATATTTAGTGTTGGATATCTGATCATAAAGTTTCAGAGTAGCTTCCTGTTGGCGCTAGCCATAATTCAGGGATCTCGTGATTTCCCGGTGTAATTTACGTTACCTAATTAGAATCATTACCTATCCTAATTTCTTGTAATTAGCTAATTACTTTTCATTGTAAAAAAAGTCAACTTGTACTTATATATATATATATATATATCATCCTTTTGGAGAAATATAATATCAATCACAATTATTCAATCATGTATTTCGTTTGAGTTGATATCAGAGCTAGTTAACCCTAGTCTCTCAAACAAAAATAAACCCACCTCTTGGCATCATCTAGTGCCAAATACAGAAAAAACCCCCAGGTGTAACATTCCGACCCAGTTAAATATTATTTAATTACCAATTATGAAATTACATTTTTAATTTGGGATAAGAGTGTTTTTGTAACTTTTTGTTCGAAAAGGAATTTGGGAATTGAGTGCACGTTGCGTAGAGCTCAACAATACGAGTTCGTAGATAAGCGGCACGCTCAATTCCGAGTTTTAACAAGGGAGTTGTGGTCTAGAAACTGAAAGGACATAATAGGAATTTTTGAATTGTTATTGTAACTACAATAATGCTACAGTAACCGACATCAGCTTCTTCTTCCTTCCCTCTCTCCCCGATCTTCTCTCTCTCTCTCTCTCTCTCTCTCTCTCTCTCTCTCTCTCTGTGACGCCAAACTTTGGCCATTAATTTCATCACCTTCCGGTGTCCTATTCAGGCGAAATTGGAAAAAAGGAAGAAAGCCTTTACAAAGAAAAATACGGTTTAGCTAAAACAGTGCCACACATTCAGACAAGACAAAACCATATAAATCAAGTAAACAATATAATTAATGTAATGGAAATCGCACGTCAATCACAATACAATATAATTAATGAGACTAGAATGTCAAGGCCATTCTAAGTTCCTACAAATAACAATACAAATAGTTCCATCATAACTTACAGAAATCAAATTAATTATGATGGCATGAATAAAATGAATGATGATCACAATACTTAAAGTAATATTAATTCCACTATAATTTTCAACAGAAACCAAATTGATTTTTTCAATTGTACGCATGGTTTTTTTGGTTTCCCCTGTTTTTTCTTTTTCTTTTTGTTTCTTAATGTTATACGAAGTGTAGGTTTTTGTACTTAAGAGTCGAGGGTGGGTCCAACAAAAAGAAGAAGAATCGAGGGTGGCGACTTGTAACCTTTAGTGAGGAGAACTCTTTAGTTATAATAATTTTAAAAAAGAATTCTTAGATATAGGTCCAATTTCAATTATGTCATTTGAAGTGGACTCATCCCAAATTTTCAAAATAGAAGAAGAAAGAAACTATTCAATGTGGAAAAAGATAATGTGGAAAAAATGCTCCAACCTACTTGTTGACTCGGCTTGACTCGGTAAGGTGCCTTCCCATGTCCACTCAACCATTGGCTTTGCATCCCATCCCATCCCTGGGCACAAGGTACAAATATCTTCTTGCAAATGTGGACTTGACGTAAGTGAAACATATGGAAATATCTCTACCCAACCCAATATTTAATATAATACCTATATATTTATTGATACTAATAAATGAAAATTGGGTTTTTATTCAACAACTATAATACGATGGTTTTTCAAAACACTTTGGTTATTGACTAAGTCTTTTGAAATGCCCATATAATTTAGATTGGGTCTTACAATTACACACGAAAGTTTCTCGTATTATAGTGATGATCACGAAACACTTAAGTAGAGTATGCATAAAGTGAGGTAAAGGCAATAATTCATAGTTAGTAGCCGTTTTTTGTTTTTTGTTTTTTCTAGTTCTGATCTGTACAAATACAAAAAAACAGGGGTGTTCATATTGGGTGTGATTGGTTTCAGTATTCTAGTAGAACAACAACCCAGTGGTACCATCAATAAGACTCTGCGCCAAGGTACTGGAAGTGCATGATCGTCAACAACATACCGTGGACCAGCAGAAACTAGCGGTTGATGCAATGGCAATCCTGATCCTCCCCAAGCTCTAATTGGAGCAGACAAAACTCTTCCCGAATTTGTTGATATAAATCAATTGATTCCATAGTGCCAATTTTGGATCCAGGGCTCTGATACCAATTGATACGATCATAGCTATAATACAATGTACAACTGGATAATAACTATTCAATGTGGAAAAATATAATGTGGAACTATTCAATGTGGAAAAAGATAATTGAAGATAACTATTCAATGTGGAAAAAGATAATGTGGAACTATTCAATGTGGAAAAAGATAATGTGAAACTATTCAATGTGGAAAAAGATATAACTATTCATATCACTATTAATGGATGAGATCAAAGACTTGTGACTTAGACTTGATATGGTGATTTGCCTTCCAACGCAACTATTGACTTAGAATTGATATGGTGATTTGCCTTCCAACGCGTGCTCCAACCTACTTGTTGACTCGGCTTGACTTGGTAAGGTGCCTTCCCGTGTCCACTCAACCATTGTCTTTGCATCCCATCCCATCCCTGGGCACACAAATATCTTCTTGCAAATGTGGACTTGACGTAAGTGAAACATATGGAAATATCTCTACCCAACCCAATATTTAATATAATACCTATATATTTATTGGTACTAATAAATGAAAATTGGGTTTTTATTCAACAACTATTATATGAGGGTTTTTCAAAACACTTTGGTTATTGACTAAGTCTTTTGAAATGCCCCTATAATTTAGACTAATATTTAGATTGGGTCTTACAATTACACACGAAAGTTTCTCGTATTATAGTGATGATCACGAAACAGTTAAGTAGAGTATATTTAGTGTTGGATATTTGATCATAAAGTTTCGAAGTAGCTTCTTGTTGGTGAGAGTCATAATTCAAGGATCTCGTGATTTTCGGGTGTAATTCACGTTACCTAATTAGTGCCGTCTCTCAAAAATAATAAACCCTACCTCTCGGCATCATCTAGTGCTGAATACAGAGGAAAATAAAAAATAAAAAAAAACCCAGGTGTAACATTCCGACCCAGTTAAATATTATTTAATTACCAATTATGAAATTACATTTTTAATTTGGGATAAGGGTGTTTTAGTCACTTTTTGTTCGAAAAGCAATTTGGGGAAATGAGTGGCACGTTGCGTAGAGCTCGACGATACGAGTTTGTAGACAGGCGGCACGCTCAATTTCGAATTTTACCGAGGGAGTTGTGGTCTAGAAACGGAAAGGACATAATAGGAATTTTTGAATTGTTACTGTAGCTACAGTAATGCTACAGTACCGACATCAGCTTCTTCTTCCTTCCCTCTCTCTCGCGACTTCTCTCTCTCTCTCTCTCTCTCTCTCCATGTGACGCCAAACTTTGGCCATTGATTTCGTCGCCTTCTGGTGTCCTATTTAGGTGAAATTGGTTATCTAACCCACCCATTTTCCCAGCTCAAAAACCCAAGAAAATTAAACTGGAACGATTGGAAGTTCGGGTATTTTTGAAGTTTCAGACGCCATTTCTGACAAGACCCGACCGAAACCCCCTCGGGACCCACGCGGACCCTGTGGTGTTTCCGACATTTAACCCATGTCGGGTCCGCTCACTATTTAACCTACCATCATTCCCCAAAGCATGGAAAGATGGCTGGGATTTCTACCGAAAATCCGGCAGAGTCTCCTATGAAATAGGGACTTTACCAAAATCCTTCACCCTGTTACAAATAACAGAAATAAAACACCAATCGCAGCACGCACAATGCAATAGCACACAGTTTACACACTAAGCCTCCGGCCTTGAATCCAACCCTAAACGGGTGATAACAGAGCAATCTAAGAATTCTCTTTAGTTTTACAACCAAAGTATATGTTTAACTGAAATCAATACCAATAAAAGTGCCGTACAGAAGTACAGGGCTCAGAAGTGCAAGTCTTGGCTCGGGTACTCGGCTTAGACCGAACTACTGCCTGGGGGGTGCAAAACAGAAAATTGTGAGTGGACAAAAATAAAGTTTTATCATAATTGAAATCAACATACTAACCCCACCGTTTCAAAAACGATGTCAGAAACATGCAATTAAATCATTTATAAACATAAGCGATTGAAATCCAAGAATCCGTATACTTTCAACATAGTACCATAATATCCCAATAGACTTGACCTTTTCCCAATACTAAGAATCCTCTCTTCCAACGCATGTCATAATCCCGACAAGCGAGGAAGAGTTCTTACCAAAAGAATAAGAGAACTAGTATTAATAATATAAATAAATAAATACATATAAATATATATATAGGTACCCATACATAATGAGACTACTATACCATTTTGTACCGGGGAAACAATCCAACACGGGGATTGTTGAATGACCACATGGAGAAAAATTCCTTTACAACCACATGGCCAGGGAATAAGCCGTCCCAAATGGGGACTAACTCCCAGACACGCAAAGCAGAAAATGCCTCAATACTATGGGGCTGAATTAAGTCCTACGCGCGCAGACTGCCAGGCAAGGGCCTACAGTTACACCCCGTCAAGGGTGAACTGGGTTCCGTTATATCCTTTAACCATTCTGTAACCAGGTATCCGGGGAGGTACATAAAGTGGTGCTAATAGCACTCCAACTAAAACACATAATTCCTGACATACCCTCATTTCCAGGGTATTCAAACCGTACCCAAAACTCGAACACAAGAACACCCGGACGTTGATAACATCCAACATTCGACACAAAAATATATAATCATATTCATAGGTCAAAAATAAGCAACCATATCCGAATATGTAAACCGGAACCCAACATATTTATAAACAATTAAATATATCATTAAAATTCCAAATAAACCATATATAAGAAATTCAATATTTAAACACCTAAAATCCATAATTCTATTGATTAAATCCATATGCATAGTTTTTCAATCTTTAAAATAATGCCGATTAAAAACAATGTCCACTCACAAGTAATCCCACGCTGCTTGACCCTGAGAGGGTCCTGCTTGCTGTGAACCTCGAGCCTAAGTACCTATTACGGAATACGAGGAATAAGTCAACAAAAGTCAACCGCACTTGAATTTAAATTCACAACCTAAATTCCTGGGGTTTAAAGTGTACGTGAGACGTTCGGGGAGGTTCTAGGGTCAAGTAGGCTTCCTGGCAGGTCAAACCACCTCGGAAGACTAAAAGTCAACCGTGCGGTCAAAGCGCCCGATCTGGTCAACCGGGCCGCGGGGTCCACGGACTCGATCTTGGATCCGAAAGTTCCTACGAGTTCTACACAGCTTACAGAACCTATCCTGAAAGTTTGGTCACGATCGAGCGGTCGGATTGCTCACGATCGCACGATCGACGGTTATTAAATAACCTAACCCTAGGGTTAAAGGATTGGAGTATCAGGGACTCCAATTCTCGATCCGTCGATTTCTACACAGTCCTAGGAATACGGTGAACTACGTGGCCGAGTTTGGGTTTGATCCGACGGTTCGAACACGTCGAACCCGGTTACGCGCAATAGGAGCATACCTGTTCGACATCCGAACGACGTCCAATTGAAATCGAGAACACCGACGCCCTCGGGGCGACACGAGGCGCATCGTAACACAATGTGGCACCACTACGGTGCCCAGCGCCCGGCCGCGTGTGGGTGTGTAGAGCGATTCCGGCCACCGGAAAAAGTCATCAACGCCACTCACCGCCTAGGCTATAGGTTCCTCTCATCTCACTGAGCAATTTATCCCTCTGGTCGACGGCTCAAATGGCCGGCAACTGGCGGCAACTGGCCGGAATTTCATTTTGAAATCCGACCAAATCTGGGTTTGGGATCGAACGTTTTGGGCATCAAATTGATCAAAACCAAGGACGTAGATAGCTTGAGCAGGTTGAGGAGGTTGAGTTTCATACCTGATCCGCCAGAATTGGTTGCCTGAATTGGTGAACCAAGGAATGAAGCCGTGAAAAACCGGCTTGAACCAGTCGATGCCGCCGGCGAAATTCGAGGTTTCCAGCGGGGAAAAGCGGCGGGATGTGATCGGGGCTTCGAGCCGGTTCTAATGGCACCGGTGCCGTGCCTCGCCGTGCTCAAGTGAGAGAGAATCGAAGAGAGAGAGGGTCGGGGTCGAGAGAGGAGAGAGACGGAAGAGAGAGAGAGGGTCGGGTGGGTGTCCTGCGCGTGTACGCGTCAGATTGGGTAGTTCTAGGGTTTTCTCAAATTCCAAAATAACCAAAATGCCCTTTTTGAGTTATGGACCTCGGATCGGGACGTGTCGCCTGGCTACGGACTCATTTCGACGAGCCCGTCGCAATTGCGCGGTCTATTTTGCGAAATTCCAAACGAATAAGAATGTGATATTTACGACTCCAACCTCAGGGGCAAAACCATAATTTCACATAATTAATTAAATTAATTTAATTTAATTAAATCTAGGTCACGGATGTTACAATTTCTGGCGACTTCGGCTGCCATTTTCGTCAGTGAGGTATGAAACGTCATCTACTCTTCGTGCTCTATCTCTTTATGTAGGTATTGTAGATTGGTTTTGAGGTTTTACAGTTCATTCAATATACCCATTTTTGGCCTATGGTTTTGGCTCCGTTCCGGCCAGTTTTTGGCCATGGTCCAAGAACAAAAGTTGATCCCCTTGTTAGTATGAACGCATTGGCATAGGTATTGTAGGGTGTTTCGAGAATTTTCAGCCACTTGAATTTCTCAAGACACCCATGGGTTGCCGGCGACGCGTGGCGGCGCGTGGACCACTAGATGTCGGCCTATTTCATTCTAAAATATTCCCCTTGTAGTCGTGAGCACGACGGTATACTCGGATTTGAAATTGGTTACCACTTGACAGTCAAACGAATATTGCACCAATTAGACGATATTCCTATTAATGGATGAGATCGAAGACTTGTGACTTAGAATTGATATGGTGATTTGCCTTCCAACGCGTGCTCCAACCTACTTGTTGACTCGGCTTGACTTGGTAAGGTGCCTTTGCATGTCCACTCAACCATTGGCTTTGCATCCCATCCCATCCCTGGCACAAGGTACAAATATCTTCTTGCAAATGTAGACTTGACGTAAGTAAAACATATGGAAATATCTCTACCCAACCCAATATTTAATATAACACCTATATATTTATTGATACTAATAAATGAAAATTGAGTTTTTATTTAACAACTATAATACAAGGGTTTTTCAAAACACTTTGGTTAGTGACTAAGTCTTTTGAAATGCCCGTATAATTTAGATTAATATTTAGATTGGGTCTTACAATTACACATAAAAGTTTCTCGTATTAAGTGATGATCACGAAACACTTAAGTAGAGTATATTTAGTGTTGGATATCTGATCATAAAGTTTCGGAGCAGCTTCCTGTTGGCATGAGCCATAATTCAGGATCCCGTGATTCCTGATTTCCCGGTGTAATTCACATTACCTAATTAGAATCATTACCTAGTTAGGATTCTTTGTAATTAGCTAATTACTTTTCCGTGTAGAAAAAATCAACTTGTACTTGTATATATATCCTCCTCTTGTAGAAATATAATATCAATCACAATTATTCAATCATGTGTTTAATTTGAGTTGATATCAGAGCAAAAAACTCAGGTGCCGCAAAATAGCTGCTAAGGCTTGTCGTCACGACATCATCTATCATCATTGCCCACGGCAGCTCCTTCAGCTGATTATTATCTTACTGTTCTCTCTCAATTATCCATTCTAGAGCCTGCTGATTGCGAAGGTAACCAAGGAAAAGCTTTTGTGCTTTCTGATCAACGAGATACACGTTGATTAAATTATCAAAATCCAATAACTAATTTATATAAAAATATGCAATTTCTTGATTAAATTATCAAATTTTAGAATTTTTTATTTATTTTTTATTTGCTAACACTTAGCAGGTTAACCTGACATGACCCGAAACCGGTACGAAAAATTAATGGGACAACCCGTAAATGACACGTTTATTAAACGGGCCAGGTTTGGGTTGAACATTCTTAACACGTATATAATCCCGACACGGCACGACCCATTACCAGCCCTAGGTTTCTACTTAAGAATTGAGGGTGGGTCCACACAAAAAAAGGAATCGATGGTGTCGTCTTTTAACCATTTGGGGTATATTTGGTACACCGGATTAGTCTATCGATAGGAGTACATAGTACATGTCGATTGCGTTGGTGTAAACTTGTATTATTTAATCTTGTATTATTTAATTACCTGACTATGTTAAACAGATTGAGCTTCTAACACCCTCCTTGCCTGACTAACTAATACAACACACTCACCTCGGTTTAGATAATACACGCTTAATTATAAGGGCATGGAAGAAGAAAAAACACGCTTTCTACATGAAAATCATACGCTCTTTTCATTTTCTTCTCACTAGGGTTCTTCTCTACACTCTTCTCCGGTATCCATCTCTCACACTCTCTCTCATACTCTTGCTTCTTCTGTCTTCATCTTCTCTTTCTTTATATATTTCCTCTTCTATGGTGTATGATTATGTCTTATTAAATTTATTTTTTATATTTAGTCACTAGATTTTTGTGGATTAGGCTATGAGTTCTTTTAAGCGATGTGGTTGAAACTCAAACTATATTGAAGGAGGACGTGTTGCGATTCTATCTTTTTATTAACAGCCTACCCTCCCGGATGCTCTATTATAAGCCCACACATTTCTCCATTTTGAATTTGTTTACATTGAAATAAACTCCTAAATTCTCATAAGTAAATAAAACAAATAATTATTGTTTGACATTTTAGAATTATTGTATCTTCCACTTCTCTCTTTCTACTAACTAGCCAGGAATTTGCCAAAAATGACTCTTCTGATATATCCCAATTTTTATGATCCTAAGTTATACAATTATGATAATGGGTTTGTTCATGTAATCTTGTCTTAATTTCAATTTCCACTTAAATTATCAAAGAATTTAAATATAAAAAAATACTCTAATCTGTTGTTATCCGACGAAGCACCAAACATAGTATAACTTAGTCAGACTATTTATTCGGAACAGCATGAAACGCCTTATAATATTACGGATAAACAATTAGTACTCTCCGGAACAAATTAATACTATCCGACAGAAATTCGTCATCACAGTCCGATGTACTAAACGGGCCCTTAATTAGGAAAACTTTAGCTAGTTTAATTTTTAAATAAAAGAAATAAATAAAAGACTCTTATTCATATCACTACATGGAAAAAGATAATTGACAAAAAAAATTGTCCTTGGTCAAAGTAAACAAGTATAAACTTATTCATATCACTATGTGGAAAATTATCATTGAAGGAAAAGTTTTCCATATGGTCCAAGTAATAACTTAATTGTTTCTATTGAATTCCGCGGGTTGGTCTCAAACATGCTACAAAGAAAAGTAGGCTTACAAGTCACAAGGAGAAGCTGTAGCAATACATGACCAAAGTATAAAACACGAAAGAGGACCACGACAATGATCTGCTTCATCTTGTAATTGAATGAACCTTGGAATTATTAGTTTGGAAAGACCAATATTCGATGACTTAGAGTATGCATAAAGTTAGGTAAGGGCAATAATTCATAGTTAGTAGCCTTTTTTTGTTTTTTGTTTTTCTAGTTACGATCTGTACAAATACAGACAAGAGGGGTGTTCATATTGGGTGTGATTGGTTTCAGTATTCTAATAGAACAACAACCCGGTGGTACCATCAATAAGACTACTGCGCCAAGGTATTGGAAGCACATGATCGTCAACAACATACCATGGACCAACATAAAGCGCGAGTTGATGCAATGGTAGTCCTGATCCTCCCCATAGGATCCTATTAAGAATTACCCAAAGTATACAATTTATAAACATGCCATTTGTTTATGTTAAGTTCCTACAAATAACAATACAAATCACTTGCTAAAGAAAATTCCTAATACTTTGGATTCAAATCTCTTTATTATGGAGGTAATGAAATTAAGTACACTCTAATAGTTCCATCATAACTTACAGAAACGAAAAAATTATGATGGCATGAATGAAATGAATGATGATCACAATACTTAAATTAATATTAATTCCACTACCTTAATTTTCAACAGAAACCAAATTGATTTTTGTCAATTGTTCGTTTGCTTCTTTTATAGGCACTTGGGGCTCTAATTCTATGACCTTCCACCCCCATATTTTCCTTTGCTTCTTTCAATTCGCTTATTTTGGTGAAAACTCTTTGACCAGAGCGTCTGAATCAATGGCTTCTTAAGGTTCCAAGGTTTTATGCGGCTGAGCCTCCCCATGGGGGTGAGGCGCCACTTGCTTTTGCCTTTGGTTTTCAAACCGTAGCTCGTAGAGGAAAGGGGAGAATGGGCGAAGTCCTTTACCCAATGGGTGTTTCTTCTACGTTCATGGATTTCCTATGGTCTTTGCTGTGGTTCCTTGTTGACCACATGGGAGTTCTGATATAGGTGGAGCTCGATGCTGAATTTTTATGAAACGCTGGGCTGGGCTTTGTGTATAGCATCGGGGTTATTGATGCTCTCCTTTCCAGCGGCCCGCATGCTTTGGTCAAGCTGCTGGAAGTGGCTTATTGGTTTTTTGGGCATTCTAACTATCATGGATTTTCCTAAATGCTACCGCAGCCTATGGGGATATTCTCTTAAGACATTGGACCCATTCTTTTCTCTCTCATGCTAACCCATGTATTTGGGCCCAAGGAATGGGCCTGAGTTTTAGTGCTCCCAAGTGGCCTAAAACTTCCATTCCTTGGTCCCTCAATGGGCCCTGTGAGTACTCGTACCCATCCATACCACAACCTTCTCAGCAAGCCCCGGGTGATTACGTGGCTTGGGCCCACTTAAGCTTGTAGCACGGCTTGGCATTAGAATCGCGTGTCTATATGTCATGCTTGCGCTTGAGTTTTATTGTGACATAATAAGCCATGATTTGGGCCAAGTAGCATCGGATAAGTTGATGAGCGTGAACTTATACAGACGATGCATTTTTGGCCATTTTGTGCATGCTTGCTTGGCGTGACATGTGGTCCATAGCTTATGTAGGTGCACCCTACAATTTCTCGCATGTCCCGATCGTGCTTCTTTTGTGATTAATTATTTGCGCTGGGCCGAGAATAGACTTGGGCCTACCCTTTGGATTTTTGGGCCTCAACAGAAGTCAATTTATTCCAAATTTTCTAAAAAGAAGATAATGTGGAAAAAGATAATTGAAGATAACTATTCAATGTGGAAAAATATAATGTGGAATTATTCATGTCACTATTCATATCACTATTAATGGATGAGATCGAAGACTTGTGACTTAGACTTGATATGGTGATTTGCCTTCCAACGCGTGCTCCAACAACCTACTTGTTGACTCGGCTTGACTTGGTAAGGTGCCTTCCCCTGTCCACTCAACCATTGGCTTTGCATCCTGTGACGACCCTGACCCAATTTATAAATAAAATTAATTAATTAATTTTGATAATTAAAATGAATTAAAAAGGAATTAAAATGAATTAAATAATTAAATTGGAATTAAATTGTAAATTATAAATTAAAGGGGCATTTTGGTCAACGGTATTTTCAGGACGGAATTTGGCGAAATGGGTTGCGCCATTGCGTCCGGCACGTCGAAACAAGTTCGGGGACGTGCGGCACGTTTGGATCAGAGTTGTATCAAGAAAGAGGGACATAATGGTCATTTCAAAAATTGTTAAATACCCCTCAGCCAATCAGTTTTCAGAATTTCTCTCTCTCTCTCTCTCTTCCCTGTGCGTGCGACCGTCCGCCTCCCCCTCCCCCGACTGTGCTGCCGACCCGTTCTTGAACCAGAACCACCACGTCCGACCTCCACTGGGGCTGGCACCGGTCCCAAAAGGACCGCCACCTCGTCCCGGTCAAACCCCAGTCCTTCCCCGACGCTGGCAGCCGAAGTTTTCGCCGGAAAAAGCCCAGAACCAGTCCGCTTCTCTTCGAAATTTCACAACGTTGCACGGCCACCTCCGGCGTCGATCCAGGTATGAAACCTTACCTCCTCAACCTCATCTAGCTTCCTGTATGGTGGGTGTCGATCGTTGTGGCCTCTAGGTTGGTAGATCTGAAACCCTTGATTTAGCCGGATTTTCGAATGGATTTTACGGCCAGTGGCCGGTGGTTCTTGGCCGGGTTCCACCTGTTCTGGACTCTCCACTAGCCCAGGATCGTTTTGGTATAGGTATCTTAGCTTGAATTGACGAAAAAAGCATTGGCCGGAATCGCTTAAGACACCCAAACCCACGGTGGCGCGTGTGGTGGCGCGTGGGCTGGGGTGTGGCGGCGGTTCATTGTTCCGTTGCAATCCTCGTGTCGTCGTGAGCGCGTACGTACGCCTATTGCACGTTTCGTGGGTTCGATGTGTTCGGACTGTTGGATCGAATCTGAATTCATGTATGTTGATCCCCGTAATTCTAGGATCATATAGGATTTGACGGATCGTGATTTGGAGTCCTGGATACTTCTGATCAATGACTTGAAGTTTGAATTAAACCGTAATCGTCCAATTGTGCGATCGTGAGCAATCCGACTGTCCGATCAAGACCAAACTTTCAGGACACACTGTTTAGGTCGTGTTGAACCTGTAGGAACTTTCGGATCTAAGTTTGGAGGTCATGGGACCCACGGGCCCGATTTGACCTATTCGGGTCGGTTTGACCAAGTGTCTCCCGAGGTCGTCTTGCCACGGAGTTGACTTTGTTGAACTTCTAGGAATGTCCGGATCCTTTTGGAGGTCGTGGGGCTCCGCGGGCCCGGGTTGACCGAAATGGGGTGTTTGACCGCCAGTTGACCGTGAGTCTTCCGGGGCGGTCTCACTGGTTAAAAGAAGTAGTTTGACCTTAGAATCTTTCGTACGATGTACGTGCATGTTAAGTCAGGTTTTGGTAGGGTTTGAGTTTAAGGTTCTCGTACGGTTCACAGTACTAATCCAATCCTCGTATTTAACGCTTTAGGTACCTTGACTTTGCATACTCTGTAAGCGGGACCCTTTGAGGGTTGTGCAGCATAGGACCAACGGTGAATGGACTTTGTTTTCAAATGAGCATGATTTGAATGATTTGCATGAAATGCAAGAAATGAGATTTAATGGTTTTAAATCTTGAATTTATTAATAGTTTAAGTCTTGGTTTAACTTTGGTTAAAGTTTATTTAAACGGATTTGCATTTGAGGTTTATGCATGATTTGGGTTGCCGTGTTTTATGTGGGGCCCTCATGTTATATTTTATTAGTATTTATACCTTTGGGGTATTGAACAGGACGTGGTGAACGCCCGGTGGTTTTCGTATTGGATTTTGATTATATAAATGAGCTATATTAAGCTTGGAACCGCTAGATTATATTTTAATTATATAATTGAATATTTGGACGTTAGTATAGTCCGTTTGATTTCATACTCGGTTTTGGCGTTAAAACCGTATGATTAATAATACGTATACTTTGATTATATATATATGGCTACTTTGAGTAAATACTTGAATAATGGGAAATGGTTATATATATATATATATATATATATATATATATATACTTTGAATAGATATTTTGAATATGGGGTTTTGAGGACATTTAAACGTACGGACGTATATGAATACAGAATTGGACTTTAGGTATGTGTTTTAAAGGATCGTTATGTGTATATATATATATATATATGTATATGTATATTTTGAATAAACATTTCGGGGTTTGGACTTTATATTTTTAAAGGATGGTTACCCATACTATGATTTGGGGTAATATGTTTTATTTGGGCTTTGAATATGGTTTTAAAGGAATATGACGTTTTAATTGTTTATGGATTGATATGCGGCCATTGGATGCTTGAGATTATTTTAAGTATAGAAATATATGTTTGGACGGTGATGTCCTGACCTTGTATATATATATATATATATATATATATATATATATTGGTTGTTTGACTGATGGACTTGTATATGTCCTGGTGTCTCGATGTGTTGGGGTTGGGTACATTGTGATTGAATATATATATATATATATATATATATATTGTTATCGCGTGGCGATTGATTTGAGTGCTATTAGCACCTTGTATTGTACCTCCCCTGTTACGACATCGATGATCGCATGGCGATTAATATGATCTGATTACCTGGATTTGGTATGGTTCGATCCGGTGCATACCTTAACAGGGTGTAGCCGTAGACCCTTGATTGGGTAGTCTGCGCGCGTAGGACAGATTTCAGAGTTATGGTTGGTAAGTTTTTACCATATAGGCCTGTGAGTTTAGTCCCATATTGGACGGCTTAACCACAGGCACGGTGTCTCGATGAGACTGTGCGGTGTCAGTCAAATGATCCCCTGTTGGATTGTTTTCCCCTGGTACTTGTGTTTGGTGTTGAGGTTATACTATACCTATACGCGTGTGTTAGTATCTTCGTATTCATATTTCTTTTAGAGAGGATCGTTCCTCGCTTATTGTGCTTGTGAGCACTTGATTGTGAGAGTGGGGAAGTTCAGGAAATTGTTTACCTGTTTCGGTTGCAGTATGCTTGATTTGACTATGGTATTTATTAGGTTATGTTTTGGATTTTGAATCCTGAAACTGATTTCTTATATATATATATATATATATATATATAAATGATTTGAACTGCAATTAATGTCTATATTGCTGTCAATTTTGGTTTGCTTGATGTAAACGAGTTATTCGGCATTTTAAGGTTTGTTTTACCTTATGTGAATTTTATCCCATCTTTATGCTTTTACGTTAACAAGTCCTTTTGTTTATGTTTTATAAACCTGCGTGGGTTTGATTTGGGAGGTTATGCCTCGGGAAAACTAAAAGGTTGGGTTGTTCGCAAAAAGGGGTTTTGAACTGGAAATGTTTTCTCATATTTTGAGATAGTATGGTTTTCAAATCAATCAAGTATATAAACGATTTCGTATGCATGTTTCGCATGGTTTTAAATGGTGGGGTTAGTACTTTGATTTAAGTATGTCAAACCTTATTTTTGTCCACTCACACTCTTTATGTTTTGCTCCCCCCCAGACCGGAGTCGTCGCTTCGTTACTGTTCGGCAGTGCGTTTCTCTTCTCGAGCTTCGTTGGAAGGGTAGGATTGTCGTCCTTGAACCCTAAACTTTGTATTCTGTTATTTCTGTTCCGCTGACTCTTAGTTATGCTCTGTATCACCCATTAGGGTTAATTTGATGGCCGAAGGCCTGTGTAGTATCTTTGTAGCATGCTGGCGCTTGGGTTGTATAATCTGTTGCTTGTTTGAACAAGTTGTAATTTTTGGGATTGTCCTTGTTGTAGGGGAGACTCTGCCCGTTTTGCGGCATAAGTCTTGGCCCCTTTCTGTGTAAATCTCGGGAAGAGGATAACTGTTTAGGTTGTGGGCCCGACAAGGGTTGATGTTGGGCAAACCAACAGGGTCTGGCTCGAGTTCCGGGGTGGAATTCGGGTCAGGTCCTGTCACATCCCATCCCATCCCTGGGCACACGGTGCAAATGTGGACTTAATGTAAGTGAAACATGTGGAAATATCTCTACCCAATCCAATATTAATATAATACTTATATATTTATTGATACTAATAAATGAAAATTGGGTTTTTATTCAACTATAATACGAGGGTTTTTCAAAACACTTTGTGACAAGACCTGAATCAAATTCCACTTTGGAATTCGAGTTGAACTTCGTGCATATCCAACAAATGGCAGGTGTCAGGCACAATTGACAAAAATGCCCTTTGCCCTAATTCCAACTTCAAACCACATAAGGGTTTGTGACTTACGCCAAAAACCAGAGTCTCCCTAAAAATGAACATTTCCCAATTTATTTCACTGTAAATATCACAATTTTAATATCCCCAATCGTTCAAAGATGTAAGAAAATCATCCGTACGTAATATTCAATAGTGGTTTAAATGGTCCTTAGGCCCGTACAACATAATCAAACATTAACATTCATCTTGTTATAAATGAGAATTAAAAGGGTAATCAAACTTGGCCCAATAAACGGCTTACAGACTAAATCCTTTTCAAAGCATAACTCAACAGCTTATTTTGCGGTTGCACCTAGGTCCTCTAGGTTGCCTACGTATCCTTACCAAGGGATCAAGCCACACGTAGTTCTTTCTACTAAAACAATCACCATTTAGATAATATATATTTTTCAAGAAACCAACCATAAAATCTAGAATCATTCTTTACTTTGATTTCAACAAGCTATATAGTTGAATATCATGCAGAAATTACGTACTTAACTATTCAATGAATTTGTCATTGTCCATCCCAACACTTTGATAACCAAACTTTTTACCAGAAAGTCATATATGCAACAGTTAGCATAAAGCATACATCCAATATCACCCACCAAGGGGTATGTCATTAAATCCGAAGGCAACCGGGAGGGGGAAAGCGGCTAACAACCTGTTTAGATAAATCGGGCGGTGGCTAGGGTCCTGGCCAACTCTGTGCAAAATATATGAGCAGGGTGGCGAATAATACCTGTTAATTGTACCACACATGTTTCATCCTCACGAATTCGGGGGACACACGGTCGGCTGAGAATGCATATATGTCAATTCCATCATTTTATCGCCAATTCCAAGTACCACACACGTGATACATCCTCGCAGTACTCGAGGAACACATAGTCAACCCGAGACGCAATCCTTGCAGTACTCAGGGGACACTTAGTTAGCCTGAGACGCATTCCTCGTTCCGCACGGTCCGGGTATCCCTAGGACTCATGGGGCAATTGTCATACGAGCGCAGACTCAACCGAAGGCATCCAATTTCCAAAGGCATTCCATTAAATTTCAAATCATTTAACATATATATATATATATATATATGTATAAATAAACATATAATCAACATTTCATTAATTTCTTAATCATGCCAAAATCTGGTTATCCAAGCCATAACCAAATAATAATAAAATATAAATACTTCATACTCGTAAATATAGCGATAACCAAATCGTTCAAATTCATTCCAAGCATCAAACATATATTTAGGTATAAACATATAATCAGACATTTAATTAAACCCCTTATGAAGATTAAACAGTTTAACAGGGCAAGAAAGCTATTTTGGAATAAAAGTCCTTTCACCACTACAGCTGACTTTCCGGCCTCGACTAAATCGGCACTGCCCACTATCCAGGTCAATTGGCTCATAGGGCCCACGACCCCACTTTGTTATCTGACAATTCATGTCGGTCCACAACCATAAATTAACCCTGTCCTAAAAGTCTCGTCACGATCCAACGGTCGATTTGACCATGATCACGGAATTTAACCAATTGGGCCCACAACCTCCGATTTCCGATCTAACCTTTCTACAAGTCCAACAAGGTCTACTTACTAGGTCCCGAGAGTTCAGTCTCGATCGAGCGGTTAGATCACTCTCGATCGCCCGATCGGACGGCGACTTAAAGTTTAACCCTAAAATCGTTGATTCGGAGTATCCAGGATTCCGATTCTCGATCAGCCAGTTCCCACATGATCCTAGAAGTACAAGGAATGACATAATTGAAAATATGACTGATCGAACGGTTCGAACCTATCGAGCCTTGATATCGCCTAATAGGCGTAATATCCGTTCGATAGTCAAATGGTATCCAATTTCTAATCTGAGTATATTGTCGTGCTCGGTACGACATGGAGACTATTTTAGAACATAATGGGCCAACACAAAGTGGCGTACACGCCGCCACATGCGATAGTAGCGCGTCGGTGTCTTGAGAAATTTCTAGAAATGCAATACTGATACCAAAATGATCAGACTAACAAGGGGAGTAACTTCCTTAACTACGCCAACCTCCAATTTGGTTGGGAAGTGGACGAAAAACCAAAAACCCCTTCGGAAATTTCTAGGTTTTAGATTCGATTCCAAAACTCCACAATCGACTCAAATAACTTATATAAATAGCTAGAACTCGAAAATTGGATGAAGAAGCATACCTCAATTGACGATTTTGGCGGCCGAAGTTGCCGGAAAAACTTGAAGAACCGGCGAGGCTTTCCGTCGACACAGTCAACGGCTCCGTGGTTCACCGACAGGGAAATGAGGAGGGATGGGTTCACCGTTCCCTCACAGTTCTTTTCAGACCAGTCTCAGCCTCGAAGGTGGTTGGATGACGGCGGGGTGGCTTGAGTAAATCTCCAGCTGCTTGACAAAGCTTGGTCGAGCTCTGGATGTGGTTGTCGTTGCTTGCTAGAAGGGAAAATGGGAGGAGATGGAGGGATAGGGCTCGAAACCGTAGAGTTTCAGGTGTGAGAGATGAGGCTTGCTTTCTGGGTTGTTGTTGTTGTTGTTTGCTTGAAGGGAAAATAGGAGGAGATGGAGGGATAGGGCTTGAAACTGTGGAGTTTCATATGTGAGAAATGTGCTTGCTCTCTGGGTGTGGGTCGTGTTTCTGGGTAGAGGACGCTTCCTTTTATAGGCGCTGGGCTCCTTCAATTTTATCAAACCACCCCTCCCTTTCTCTTCTCTTTCTCCCATCTCTTCTTATTTGGTGAAATTTTCCCAGCCTCTGCACATGGGCATGAAGCTTTTTGGAGCTCCAAGACCCTTACGCAGCTGGACTTCTTCATGTGGGTGTGGCCCACTCACTTTCCCTCTTGGTTTCCCTATTAAAGCTTGTAGGAGAAAGGAAAATGGGTAGGGGTATTAGTCTGGTGGATATTGCTTCTGCACATATGAATTTCCTTTGGTTCTTGCAATGACTTCTTATTTGACTTGGTTCTGAGGCTTCTAACGCTAGATACGATGCTAGATATTTTATGAAGTGTTGGGCTTGGGCTATTCTCTAAGGTTTTGGGTCATTAGCATTTTATTTCCATCGTTCTGTGAGTTGGCCTGGTTTCGTCAAGCTGCTAGAAATAGCTTGCTAGCTTTGTTTTTGACACGGTGCTGAGTGTCTTAGCTGGCGTGTGCTTTTCTAAGTGTTGCAGACCATTGGGTATTCTCCTAAGGCATTGGGTCATTCTTCTCTCTCTCTATTGCTTACCCATGTTTTTGGGCCCAAGAAATGGGCCTGAGTTTTGGTGCTCCCAAGTAGCCCAAAACTTCCACTTCTTAGTCCATCAACGGGCCTCGTGAATACTTGTGACCATCCATACCACAACCTACTCAGCAAGCCCCAGGCATTCGCGTGGCTTGGGCCCACTTAAGCTTGTAGCGTGGCTTGGCGTTAAAATAACGATGTTTCGCTTGCAATTGCGTGTTTTCTTTTGGCATGTTTGTGCTTGATCTTAACCGTATTGTGATAGGCTATGACGCTTGACGAGATAATAAGTATGGTTTCATAGAGTTAGCATGTTTCAAAGGCTTGTTACAACTCTCTGCGGATTGCGTGCTTACGTGGCATGGCATGCCGCATATATCAAGCGTATACGACGAATTCTAGCACGTCTCAATTGGGCATTTCTTTCCGGGTTAAATGCCATATTGGGCCAAAAATGCATTTGGGCCTCAACAACTAACAACAAGTGTGTGGATTGCACTCAAATTCTGTCATAAGAATTGGACTTATACCAAATTAATTATAAAAGATAATGAAGTTAAATGATAAACTTCAACAAAGGTGGCAGAATTCATTGCTTTGCATTGCATTGTGTGGAAGAAGACGGAGGGCATGAATGGATGAATGAATTAGTGTTAGCATAATCAAAGATAAAGAGAGACATCAATGCAATGCAATTAAACTTGAGGAGAACGGAAGTGAGAAGTGAGAACGAACCCAAGAATCTTAATGAAAAAAAATATCAAAACATATGTTGCAAGGAAAATCTCAAAAAACTAGGACACGAACACGGCTAGGACACGACAATTAAAATAATAATAAAATTATAACAGTATATACTTATATATATATATATATTTAAAAAATGCATATTTAATAACATAAAATCATTACTTTTGTTGGGCAATGCAATTGACAAAACATAAAAACACATCACATTGACAACTCTCTCTCTCTCTCTCTCTCTGTGTCTCACTTTTCCTTCTTCTTCTCTCCCTCTCTTTCTTTCAAGAATCCGATTCAAAGTAGGCGTTGTCTTCTTCCCCAAGTGCACAACGCCTTCCTTGCAATACATAAATTTTTCCCATTTTTTTCAAGCCGTGTCTTGACTATAAGTTGACCGTGTCTTGACCGTTGGAAACGAGTGTCCGAGGTGTGTCCGAGGAGTGTCTGAGTGTCCAAGTGTCCGACACGGCGGCTCGACGGAGTGTCCGGGCAACATAGATCAAAACTAAGTAATAGTATTTTATTGAAATTAGAATTAAAAATCAAAATCAAATCGAGAGTGAATAGAATTTAATTGTCAACCAACCTGTTGCCAAGTATCTTCACAGGTCTTCCTTGCACAGAAAAACTAAAGTGATTGACAGGAAAATAAAGAAAACTTCAAATTCCTAAACATACAAATGAAATTGCCCAAATCATCATTCAAACATAGAGGAATACCTGTAAACGGTGAGTTTCCTGCACTTTGGGTTTTATTGCATACATCTGTTTTCTGTTAATTTGTTGGTTAAAAAGCAGAGAGCTTCAGACCTTTCTGTTAAAGAAATTCATTTCCATTGAAATATACCACCATTCTAGGCAGAAATGTAATTTCCTTTTGATGGAGGTTATACCACCATTGATGACACGAGCTTTGCGCGACCAAAATTTCGTCGCGCAGGATTTGTGCGACCACATTGTACTTTTTGCAATAAACTTATTTCGTCGCGCAAAATATTTTTTATAGTAGTGCTTTTTTGTCCACGTAGTGCCTCGTGATTGGAGGCCAAAATATTTTCTCCCACAAAAGTCACAAGGAGAAGCTAGGCGACCTACCCACTCAATGAGCCTCTATATTTCGGTCTAGTCTTATAATATTGGAGAAAAGTTTAGAGGGGTGAGCTAAATCGAACCGAACTTTTTCTTTTAATGCACTGCAGCAAATTCTTGACAAATAATTTTCAAATTATACCCACTCGAATTTTGGCCCAATGTTTCTTATTTTTCTTCCCACGCAACTATTGCCTTAGACTGGAGATGGTGATGCCTTCCAACACGCGTAATGGAGGTATTGAGTATGACTTAAGTTGACTTGACTTGAGAGTGGTAATGTGCCTTCCATGTCCACTCAACTCAACCATTTAATTTGGGCCCATCTAATCTAGGGCACTAGGGCACAAGCTTTCTTGGAAATATGGACTTGACTTAGCTGAAGCTATGGAAACATATTTATCAATTCAATATATCATAGCACATATTTATTATACTAATACTATATATGAAAATCGGCCACCAATCACCATTATCATTTAGATAGATTAATATTAGATACCTGGTAATATTGTCCATAATCTGTTGACAAGATACGAATTCTCAAGAAAAAAACCCAGTATTCCAGTCGGGCTTAACGGGTCGTGTTTAAAACAAGTGGACCCTTTAGCTAATAAGACGTTGCGTGTGCATTCACGAATACTTTTTATCGCTTGTTAAGAGCATAGGTAATTTTGTAATTTTATATCCTAACTCATAAAACCTTTCAAACTCGTTCGATCCCTCTCAAACTTCTCACTAACCTCAATCTCTCTCCTCTCTCTCTTGCTTGACTCTCTCTCTCTCTCTCTCATAGTCTTTTGTGGCATGATGGCTTTGTGATGCACACAGAGAAAAGAAGAAAAGAAACGAAGCAGAAGAAAGAAAAAAGGGAAATGAAGAGGTATATTTGATTGGTTGATTAGATTAGGAAAAAACAAATGGTGCAGTGCTGCATGTACCAACAATCACATATTATAATTTAGATTAATATTACATGGGGTCTTACGTACGATTACACATGAAAGTTTCTCATATAGTGATGATCACCAAATTCTTATTAAGTGAGTGCATTTAGTGCTGGATATCTTATCATAAACTTTCGGAGCAGCGTCCTTCATTTTTTATTCAGATCCTTTTATAATTTTATTTGATTTGTTTTGTTTCTGGTTAAATAATTAGTACATGAATTACTTTCTGTTATGGTCGTTCGTATACATGAATTACTTGTCACTTCTTCTTATAAACAAATAACTATTACACATATGAAAAAGTAATTCATTAAAATTACAAAACGAAGCCAAATACTTGCGTTAGTTTAAACAAGATAAAACAGCAAGCAAGACCACAATATGTATGATCTGTATAGCTCAAAATTAAGTTAGGCACAGTCTCTGTATTGACTGCAAGGATGATAATTTTTCTCGCCACACATGACCCCACGCGAATGAGAAAAGTTTTATTCCACGAATCGGTGTGGGAACGCGGACAGGATTCGTATCCTTGCCTCACCCTCGTCCCGTCCCAGTTTTATATTTTTATTATGAATTATGAGATTTTTAGTATTTTAGTTTTAAAATTAAGTTTAATTTATATCGTGTTTAAATGCTACATCTACATTTGGTTATAAATATAATATAGAGTAGTTTAAGATTAATTTTGGAGGGGCTCCCAAAGTGTAGGTTTTTCTCCTCCGAGTATCCAGGGTGTATGCTTGTGTCGTGTACCATTCATGGAGGAGCCATTCATGAGTTTTTTTTTTTTTTTAAAGGAGCAATACAACCAGCTGTGAAAAAAAAATTTGAAGAAAAATCTCTCCATGATGCAAGGAGACAAGACAAGTAAGGACTTATAATTGTTTTAGTCCAATCGGTTCGTCTTTTCGATTCGTCCCAAACTTCTCGTGAGGAGATGTGTCGGTCTGTTTTCTTATTGGGTCCAGAAGGTAAGGGTATAATGGGAAATTAAAATAAGAGCCAAAGGTCTTTAGCTTCTTGAAAACGGTAGTCCACGTCCACGTGTAAGGTCATTATTCGCTAAAGAGGAATCGCACTACGATCGCTTTGGGCGTGTGGCTAGCATTCCTCTTGGGGGTTCTTCTACAATGCGTCGACGCATCGATACACCAAAAATTTAAACACTCACGTGGTAGAAAGTGATTTTTAAAAACGAATACAAAGGCAATAGCCGGTCATAAGGGCTTTGCCTTCGACTCATCCCTTACCTCTTTGCCTCATCATCGACCTCTTTGCCTTCGTCGAACACTGCGACCTCTCCAAAGCGGTGAATCATCTTGAAGTTGGAGCGGAGCTTAAGCCCAAATCCAGAATCGTGGGAGTTGCAGAAATTGGCGTGGTTGTCTCGATTTGATTGAAGGTTAGTGTTTTGATTTGATTTTATTGAACGAGTTTTGGTTTAGTGTTATGATTTGAGGGTTTTGTTTTAGTTTTTTCATTTGATTGAAGGTTAGGGTTTTGCTGGTGTTTTGATTGGAGGGTTTTGTTGTAGTGTTATCATTTGATTGAAGGTTAGGGTTTTGTTGTGATATTGGTTTGTGAAGACGAAGTCAAGAATATGAAGTGGGAGTTTTGAATTCTTAGATCCAAATATTGATTTGCATGATCATGTACGCAAATACGAATTCACTGGGTGTAGTTATATCCATAGATGCAATTGCATAATGCACTTATATCCAGACATGCAATTGCATAATTAAGTACGCAAATACGGATTCACTGTGTGCAGTTATTTCCATATATGCAATTGCATAATGCGATTATATCCGGACATGCAATTGCATAATCAAGTACGCAAATACGGATTCACCGTGGTGCAGTTATATCCATATATGCAATTGCATAATGAAGGTTGTTTGTGTGTGCGCTGATGGCTTGAACAAACAACCAAGGCAAAAGGGAAGCGTAAATTGGAGGGTAATGAAGAGCATGTCATAGTTGGAAGAAATGCATTTTTCCGTTTCATGTAAGTGTTGAGATACATATATGTGGAAATACAATTGTTGTTGTTGAATATTAGAAGTATTTGCTCAAGACTTGTTGGGTGACAGAAACATGAACATGATGCAATGACGCAAAGTTCGGGTGTGAATTCTAACGATGAGGTGAGGGATGAGATCGGATAATTGATTGGAAACGTGGAGTTTATATTGGTACTAATGATAGTCTATGTTGCAGAAAAGAAAAGAGATCGCAACTAAATGGAGGAAATTGAGCCCTAATGAGAAGGCTGCATATGGATCCAGCGTTGAAGGTCGAAGTGGGAACTGAAAAAATGTGAAGAAGATAAACGGGTAATAACGAGATGCAGCCCTGATAGATTTCACGCATTAGTGGCAAAATTGTCAGACCAGAAACGTACATCAATTGAGGAAATTGGTTTCGGAACATTGTTAGCCTTGTCTTGCACTCGTTTGAACCGGCCATTGTGCAATTATCTTGTTCAAAAGCTCGACCCGTCTACTTGTTCGATTGAACTACACGGGAAAGTGTTTGAACTAAATACTTATGAGTTTGGACGTGTGATGGGCCTTGAAGACAGTGGTAGTGATGTTGTACTGGGTGGGTTAGTAATGGATGATGAAATCAAACAATTATATGAGATACATTGTGGAGGTTATAAAAGGGCAATGATGAATAGTTTAGTTGAGAAATTATGTGCATGCGAAGGTCCGGATGACAACTTCAAAGTTGGGTTTGTCCTGTTTGCCCTTGGCACCGTTCTTTGCCCTACATCGGCATTGTCTGTAAGCGGGAAGTATTTGAGTTCGTTGAGGACGATGGGGGAAATAAAGAAGAAGAACTGGGCTAAGCATGGTTTCAAGTGTTTAATTAAAGGTGCTAAGACGTTCAAGGATAAAGAGTCGGTTTATATGAATGGGTGTTTGCTTTTCCTCCAACTGTTCTATTTTGATTCTCTTGTCAAAGGTGGCTCATATGTTGATCGTGCAGCGCATCCCATTGTGGCATGGAATAATAAGTTGGGTAATAAACTTATAAAATGGGTCACAAATAACGGCGGCTTTGATAGTCCAACTGTTGGTGTTGTTTCAAACACCGCGAAGATGTGCTCACTTTCTGGGGTCAACATTGAAGCTTTGGCTCAAAGGGTGGCCGCTATAGTGGCGGAAAAAGTTGCCGTTTCAGTTGGGGAAAGAGTTGTTGAACTCGTGAACCGTTCACTTTCAGAATTTCGTCAAGAGTTAGCTTCTTTCATGAAAGATGGAACACGTGCAAATCCCGAACAACCCAATGTGGAGAAAGATATGCCAAAGGCTTACGAGGCTATGGGAAAAGTAAAGAAGGGCAATGATATCTTGCAACCAGCCGAGCCCGAGATGCAAAGTTCCATTCAAGTATCACAAGGTGAAGAGCAAGAAATGGAGGTATGAAGATAAAGGAGTCCTAGTAATTTGTCATTGTTTGACAACAAGTAAAGTATTTATTTTTATTATTTGTATGTTTTTAAATATTCAAATGGTTGGATTGTAACAATGTTTGAGATATGTTTGTCATATAACTCAATGATGGATGGTAATGTAAGAGATTTGGTATTTATATATCATTGATGGTTATATTCCAATTTAGTGTGTTATAATTTATTTGTTATGATTTTACAATTCTCTTTTCCACGCAGTTAAAAAAGACCATGGAAAAGAGGAATGTTAGAAAGGTTGCCACTCCTGACACTACTCGTATGCAAACACGTCGTACAACGGAGAGGCATCCAAGTAAGCATCAAAAGTCGCCATGGGAGGCATTGGCGTATAAAAAAGGCAGAGTTAACAAATCCGTTGGAAAGCAAGTACGGATTGGGAATACCCAGTCCAAAATATAAATAGGTCCTTTCAAGCTTAAAGTTGGAGACTTAGATGATGCTGACATGGACTTGTTCAGTTACCTTTTTAACGAGAATGACGAATCCAGGTAGTGTGACCAAAATGTCCAGTTTTCATGCGTTTATCCATATTCTATCAAGTCGTCGCCTGTTTGATTAGTGTTTAGATCATGGTACATTCCTAACAATTGCCTTCATGCTTGGATGTAGTACGGAACCAATAATCGAAACGGAGGGAGGACATTATCTAAGTAAGGGAGAGTTGTTGTGCTTGAGGCCAGAGAAGTGGCTTAATGACCGGTTGATGAACACAAAGATAAGTTATCTACATGAGGTTGGGTCTAGAATATGGTACTTTACTACATATTTTGCGGCTCTTGCTCTTGGGGCAATAACGGATGAAGAGTTGTCGGCATTTGCTGTGAAAATGAGAAGAGAGACCTCAAAGCGATTCGAAACCAATCAAGGATTGCGATAAGGTTTGACAATGTTTTGTTTTGACCTATAATAAGAAATGTATGTATGCAATAAGGCTTAACAACCTTTTTGTCCTTAGATCTTCATCCCAATCATGGACAATATCGGGACCATTGGTACCTAGTAGTAATCCGGGTTCATGAACAGGAAGTTGAAATATGGGATAGTCTTCCATCAGGCCGACACAACGTCACTCGACTTACACAGGCACAACACATTGTATGTGGGTTTACTGTATAGTAGTTTTTTTAGTGATATATTCAAAATTTAGCATGAACAATAATTATTATGTCACGTTTGTTGGTAGGTGAAAGCTTTGGACTTGATTTTTAGTGATGAAATTGCGCGGGACTTTGGAACCGGATGGGGTTTTGCAAAGTTCAATATCTTGCGATCGAAGATGGCGCGCAAACAAGATAATGGGTGGGATTGCGGGCTGTTTGTTTTGAATTGGCTGGACGACATTGAATGCAAGTCCTATGGTGCAAACAAGGTTCGTAAGTATTGTTAGTGACATGTATATCATTTCAAATTTCCATTTCACCTGTTAATAATGAGTGACAGTTCATAGTTTTGTGTTGGTGGCAGTTTCAATCCGTACAGGAGCGGGTGCGTGTCGCACTATCACTTGTGAAGCACCCAAAAAACGTGATTAGACCTAAAGTAATGCAGTCCGCTCGAAGCTCTGTAGACAAAGATCTAGATGGTTTGCTTCAACGTGTTGCAACTAACCCTGGTATGCCCAGCTTACACAAACCAATGACAAGGTCGCATAAAGCACGTGAATTCAAAAAATTGAAATGAGGACATCAGAATTGGGTCAGCCTATAATTTCATGTAAATCGTGTTGAATTTTTGTTAACCATTTTTGTAAAGTGGAGGTGGGTGGCTTCATCTGAAAATTGCACACAGTGAGTTAGGTTTTGCATGTTCAAACGTGCAATTACATTTTCAAACGTGAAATTGGACGTTATAACATGCAAAACCTAACTCACTGTGTGCAATTTTCAGATGAAGCCACTGAATACCATATGCTCTTTGTAAATCGTGAGCAATTTGTAATTCATTTTTGTTTGTGCATATGGGGTTCAAAAATTAAGGTTATGATATGGGCAAGCCCATCTTTTGTATGCCCAAATACCATGTCAGTTGTAATCATGGTCAATATTTTGTAAATCATAACACGTAATGGAAGTGATGCGTAGTTTTATAATTCAGTAACTGCTTGATCGAGCATGATCTTGTCCCACTTTGTTGACCCTGTGTCAATAAGTTGGGCATATTTCCTAAAAAGTTCAAAGCCGATCTCTTGGCCGCCGTTGTACGATTCGGTTTTCACACGAAAATATTCTCATTGAATTTTTGTACCGGATGACCGCCAGATTGGTGTGGCTTGCATTTGTTTCAAAATCAAAGTCAAAGTTTGAAATTGTGTCAACAATATCGTTGTTACTCACCTCGGTGGATGGCAAGAGTACATGATGAACTCGACTAACTTTTCGAAGTAGTTCAGTGGTAGGATCATTTGGATCATCAACAACCTTCTTTTTCGGTGGTGCATTGGATCCCCTTGAGCTACTAGCATGATAAGTTGAGATTGGGATGGAGGGGTTGCTACAAGTATAACTCTTGGTATGCCTATTTCAAATTACGAAAGATAAAGGGAACCAAAACTGCAAACGATGGATGGATAGGGTGGATAAGTTGACTTATATATTGCCTCATGCACTATTGTGTTCGTTAATGAGGGTAGTTGGTTAGTTGAAATCCTTTAATAAAAAGTTATTTGTTTGGTGGCCAGATAGTTTCATATTAATTGCTATGTTACCATTGTAATTCATATTTTACCTTCCAAATGATGGTCTTTACTCAATTAACGCAGAAATGTCGTTTAAATGCTAACTTGTCCGTTCTTCTAGTAATTTACGATTTCAACGCATATTTTACCTCCAAAACGTAACATTTGCTTAGGAAAAGTAAAAGATACGTTTAAATTGTAAAAGTGTTTTCATGTGCCTTTACTTGCGAACGAGGTTCTTTACTCCCTGATCGCAGAAGTATCGTTTAGATGGTAATTTCAACGTAGACGTTATAATTTTACTATTGTAACGTATAATTTACTTGCCCAAGGCAACATTTTCGTTTGAGGAATACAAGAGACGTTTAAATTGTAAAAGTACTTTTCAAGGGTCTTTACTCGAGAACGAGGTTCTTTACTCCCTCATCGCAGAAGTATCGTTTAGATGGTAATTTCAGCGTAGAAGTTGTAATTTTACTAATATAACGTACAATTTACTTGCCCAACGAAACATTTTCGTTTCAAGAGTAAAAGAGACGTTTAAATTGTAAAAGTACTTTTCAAGGGTCTTTACTCATGACGAGGTTCTTTACTCCCTCATCGCAGAAGTGTCGTTTAGATGGTAATTTCAACGTAGAAGTTGTAATTTTACTATTGAAACGTATACTTTACTTGCCTAAGGCAACATTTTCGTTTGACGAGTAAAAGAGACGTTTAAATTGTAAAAGTACTTTTCAAGGGTCTTTACTCGCGAATCCAGGGTCTTTACTCCCTTATCGCGAAGTATCGTTTAGATGGTAATTTTAGCGTAGAAGTTGTAATTTTACTATTGGAACGTTTAATTTACTTGCCCAAGGCAACATTTTCGCTTGAGGAGTAAAAGAGACGTTTAAATTGTAAAAGTACTTTTCATGGGTCTTTACTCATGACGAGGTTCTTTTCTCCCTCATCGCAGAAGTATCGTTTAGATGGTAATTTCAGCGTTGAAGTTATAATTTTACTAATATAACGTATAATTTACTTGCCCAACGAAACATTTTCGTTGGAAGAGTAAAAGAGACGTTTAAATTGTAAAAGTACTTTTCAAGGGTCTTTACTCGCGAACGAGGTTCTTTACTCCCGTATCGCAGAAGTGTCGTTTAGATGGTAATTTCAACGTAGAAGTTGTAATTTTACTATTGAAACGTATACTTTACTTGCCTAAGGCAACATTTTCGTTTGACGAGTAAAAGAGACGTTTAAATTGTAAAAGTACTTTTCAAGGGTCTTTACTCGGGAACGAGGGTCTTTACTCCCTTATCGCAGAAGTATCGTTTAGATGGTAATTTCAGCGTAGAAGTTGTAATTTTACTATTATAACGTTTAATTTACTTACCCAAGGCAACATTTTCGTTTGAGGAGTAAAAGAGACGTTTAAATTGTAAAAGTACTTTTCAAGGGTCTTTACTCACGAACGAGGGTCTTTACTCCCTTATCGCAAGTATCGTTTAGATGGTAATTTTAGCGTAGAAGTTGTAATTTTACTATTGGAACGTTTAATTTACTTGCCCAAGGCAACATTTTCGTTTGAGGAGTAAAAGAGACGTTTAAATTGTAAAAGTACTTTTCATGGGTCTTTACTCGCGAATCGAGGTTCTTTACTCCCTCATCGCAGTATCGTTTAGATGGTAATTTCAGCGTTGAAGTTATAATTTTACTAATATAACGTATAATTTACTTGCCCAACGAAACATTTTCGTTTGAGGAGTAAAAGAGAGACGTTTAAATTGTAAAAGTACTTTTCAAGGGTCTTTACTCGCGAATCGAGGTTCTTTACTCCCGTATCGCGAAGTGTCGTTTAGATGGTAATTTCAACGTAGAAGTTGTAATTTTACTATTGAAACGTATACTTTACTTGCCTAAGGCAACATTTTCGTTTGAGGAGTAAAAGAGACGTTTAAATTGTAAAAGTACTTTTCAAGGGTCTTTACTCCCTTATCGCAGTAGTATCGTTTAGATGGTAATTTCAGCGTAGAAGTTGTAATTTTACTATTATAACGTTTAATTTACTTGCCCAAGTTAACATTTTCGTTTGAGGAGTAAAAGAGACGTTTAAATTGTAAAAGAACTTTTCAAAGGTCTTTACTCGCGAACGAGGGTCTTTACTCCCTTATCGCGAAGTATCGTTTAGATGGTAATTTTAGCGTAGAAGTTGTAATTTTACTATTGGAACGTTTAATTTACTTGCCCAAGGCAACATTTTCGTTTGAGGAGTAAAAGAGACGTTTAAATTGTAAAAGTACTTTTCATGGGTCTTTACTCATGAACGAGGTTCTTTACTCCCTCATCGCAGTAAGTATCGTTTAGATAGTAATTTCAGCGTTGAAGTTATAATTTTACTAATATAACGTACAATTTACTTGCCCAACGAAACATTTTCGTTTGAAGAGTAAAAGAGACGTTTAAATTGTAAAAGTACTTTTCAAGGGTCTTTACTCATGACGAGGTTCTTTACTCCCGTATCGCAGAAGTGTCGTTTAGATGGTAATTTCAACGTAGAAGTTGTAATTTTACTATTGAAACGTAGACTTTACTTGCCTAAGGCAACATTTTCGTTTGACGAGTAAAAGAGACGTTTAAATTGTAAAAGTACTTTTCAAGGGTCTTTACTCGGGAACGAGGGTCTTTACTCCCTTATCGCAAAAGAATCGTTTAGATGGTAATTTCAGCGTAGAAGTTGTAATTTTACTATTGTAACGTTTAATTTACTTGCCCAAGGCAACATTTTCGTTTGACGAGTAAAAGAGACGTTTAAATTGTAAAAGTACTTTTCAAGGGTCTTTACTCCCTTATCGCGAAGTATCGTTTAGATGGTAATTTCAGCGTAGAAGTTGTAATTTTACTATTATAACGTTTAATTTACTTGCCCAAGGCAACATTTTCGTTTGAGGAGTAAAAGAGACGTTTAAATTGTAAAAGTACTTTTCAAGGGTCTTTACTCGCGAATCGAGGGTCTTTACTCCCTTATCGCAAGTATCGTTTAGATGGTAATTTTAGCGTAGAAGTTGTAATTTTACTATTGGAGCGTTTAATTTACTTGCCCAAGGCAACATTTTCGTTTGAGGAGTAAAAGAGACGTTTAAATTGTAAAAGTACTTTTCATGGGTCTTTACTCGCGAGCGAGGTTCTTTACTCCCGTATCGCGAAGTGTCGTTTAGATGGTAATTTCAACGTAGAAGTTGTAATTTTACTATTGAAACGTAGACTTTACTTGCCTAAGGCAACATTTTCGTTTGACGAGTAAAAGAGACGTTTAAATTGTAAAAGTACTTTTCAAGGGTCTTTACTCGAACGAGGGTCTTTACTCCCTTATCGCAAAAGAATCGTTTAGATGGTAATTTCAGCGTAGAAGTTGTAATTTTACTATTGTAACGTTTAATTTACTTGCCCAAGGCAACATTTTCGTTTGACGAGTAAAAGAGACGTTTAAATTGTAAAAGTACTTTTCAAGGGTCTTTACTCCCTTATCGCGTAAGTATCGTTTAGATGGTAATTTCAGCGTAGAAGTTGTAATTTTACTATTATAACGTTTAATTTACTTGCCCAAGGCAACATTTTCGTTTGAGGAGTAAAAGAGACGTTTAAATTGTAAAAGTACTTTTCAAGGGTCTTTACTCGCGAATCCAGGGTCTTTACTCCCTTATCGCAGTATCGTTTAGATGGTAATTTTAGCGTAGAAGTTGTAATTTTACTATTGGAACGTTTAATTTACTTGCCCAAGGCAACATTTTCGTTTGAGGAGTAAAAGAGACGTTTAAATTGTAAAAGTACTTTTCATGGGTCTTTACTCATGAGCGAGGTTCTTTACTCCCTCATCGCAGAAGTATCGTTTAGATGGTAATTTCAGCGTTGAAGTTATAATTTTACTAATATAACGTATAATTTACTTGCCCAACGAAACATTTTCGTTTGAGGAGTAAAAGAGACGTTTAAATTGTAAAAGTACTTTTCAAGGGTCTTTACTCGCGAACGAGGTTCTTTACTCCCGTATCGCAGAAGTGTCGTTTAGATGGTAATTTCAACGTAGAAGTTGTAATTTTACTATTGAAACGTATACTTTACTTGCCTAAGGCAACATTTTCGTTTGACGAGTAAAAGAGACGTTTAAATTGTAAAAGTACTTTTCAAGGGTCTTTACTCCCTTATCGCAGAAGTATCGTTTAGATGGTAATTTCAGCGTAGAAGTTGTAATTTTACTATTATAACGTTTAATTTACTTGCCCAAGGCAACATTTTCGTTTGAGGAGTAAAAGAGACGTTTAAATTGTAAAAGTACTTTTCAAGGGTCTTTACTCGCGAACGAGGGTCTTTACTCCCTTATCGCAGAAGTATCGTTTAGATGGTAATTTTAGCGTAGAAGTTGTAATTTTACTATTGAAACGTTTAATTTACTTGCCCAAGGCAACATTTTCGTTTGAGGAGTAAAAGAGACGTTTAAATTGTAAAAGTACTTTTCATGGGTCTTTACTCGCGAACGAGGTTCTTTACTCCCTCATCGCAGAAGTATCGTTTAGATGGTAATTTCAGCGTTGAAGTTATAATTTTACTAATATAACGTATAATTTACTTGCCCAACGAAACATTTTCGTTTGAAGAGTAAAAGAGACGTTTAAATTGTAAAAGTACTTTTCAAGGGTCTTTACTCGCGAACGAGGTTCTTTACTCCCGTATCGCAGAAGTGTCGTTTAGATGGTAATTTCAACGTAGAAGTTGTAATTTTACTATTGAAACGTAGACTTTACTTGCCTAAGGCAACATTTTCGTTTGACGAGTAAAAGAGACGTTTAAATTGTAAAAGTACTTTTCAAGGGTCTTTACTCGAAACGAGGGTCTTTACTCCCTTATCGCAAAAGTATCGTTTAGATGGTAATTTCAGCGTAGAAGTTGTAATTTTACTATTGTAACGTTTAATTTACTTGCCCAAGGCAACATTTTCGTTTGACGAGTAAAAGAGACGTTTAAATTGTAAAAGTACTTTTCAAGGGTCTTTACTCGCGAATCGAGGTTCTTTACTCGACATCGCGAAGTATGTCGTTTAGATGGTAATTTCAACGTAGAAGTTGTAATTTTACTATTGAAACGTATACTTTACTTGCCTAAGGCAACATTTTCGTTTGACGAGTAAAAGAGACGTTTAAATTGTAAAAGTACTTTTGAAGGGTCTTTACTCGCGAACGAGGGTCTTTACTCCCTTATCGCGAAGTATCGTTTAGATGGTAATTTCAGCGTAGAAGTTGTAATTTTACTATTGTAACGTTTAATTTACTTGCCCAAGGCAACATTTTCGTTTGAGGAGTAAAAGAGACGTTTAAATTGTAAAAGTACTTTTCATGGGTCTTTACTCGCGAACGAGGTTCTTTACTCCCTCATCGCAGAAGTATCGTTTAGATGGTAATTTCAGCGTAGAAGTTGTAATTTTACTATTGTAACGTTTAATTTACTTGCCCAAGGCAACATTTTCGTTTGAGGAGTAAAATAGATGTTTAAATTGTAAAAGTACTTTTCATGGGTCTTTACTCGCGAACGAGGTTCTTTACTCCCTTATCGCAGAAGTATCGTTTAGATAGTAATTTCAGCGTAGAAGTTGTAATTTTACTATTATAACGTTTAATTTACTTACCGAAGGCAACATTTTCGTTCGAGGAGTAAAAGAGACGTTGAAATTGTAAAAGTACTTTTCAAGGGTCTTTACTCGCGAACGAGGGAACAATGTTTAGAGCGAGATTGGCATTGATGCACAATATCTGTGATAGATGATTCAATTAATTTAAGAGTTTATAAATTAGTACATATTATTTAGTGAGTATTGACAATTGAAATGAAATGACATCTTCATGGTGGGTGAGCAAATTAGTGTAGACTTCAATACCTCAAGTCTGGGTAGGTTGACTAAGATTAATTGGTGATACCAACAATGTCAATTGCATGTGGACGTTAGGGAAGGGAGGGTTGGTTCACTAGGATTTATTAACCAAATTCTAAGAAGGCTAATAGTTAGAGTGAAATTGACTTGGTCATTTATTGAATCGCTGTCCAGTGGCACACCATCTAACGAAACGTCTCTTAATGCCGACGGAATAAGTCATCTGACACAGTTTTTAAATGTTTGTTAACGCACATTTTAGGGTTTAGATGAATTAATAATAGTACATAAATGTATATATAAAGCAAAAGGTCGACAAAGGTGAAACATTCAAGGGTTTAGAATGCCCTTGGTGTATGCAAACATTAACAAATGATATTATTAATTAAATCGGGATACTAAGGTAAATTCGAAAGTTTTCATCTTGACAAAATTAAAACAAAACAAAAAAAAAAAAAATCCTATTTTTATGGAAAACAAGTAACTATTACTATTTTTAATTGAAAATAAAATTGTAAAGCATTTATTTAGAGCCTCTCGCATGGCCGTAAACACAGTGAGAGGGTAGTAGAGACATATGTTAAAATTACGAAAAGAAGCCCAATTATCCTCCGAACCCAGTTCCGAAAAACCCGCGAATTCATCCAGGTTTTAAAAACCTGTTCATTTAAAACCTAAAACCAGCGAATTGGAAAAAAATAAATAATTACTGGCTTGCAAAAACGACGACGTCGAAGTGCCAAATACCCAAACCGCACGCAGAATGGGTTAAAATCCCTAACTCCCCAATTTTGCTCTCTTCTTCAAAAAACCCCTCCCCCAACTTGACCCACCACCTCCTGTCGTCACCGTAAGGGAAGAGGCCAAGGCACGCAAAGCAACCCCTAGCCGCCCATTCTGTCACGACGTCGTCGGCAAGGAACTTGAACAAGTTTACTACTCTGTCGGTTTCGGTTCCACCAAAGTGAATATGGGGAAGAAAGCGGGGTTGCGGTGGGAGACCCCACAGGAAAGGCACCGGCTGCAAGTCTAGGGACCCAATCTCGCTCTCTCAATCACATGGCACATTGAAGAATAAGCTATATGGTGTGAGAGAATACACACCATTTCACCGGAATCCGAATGCACCCGAATTGCACGTTGGTTTGGAGGACCATATTTCGTACAAGGTACCTCAATTGTATGAATTTTGCTTTGATCCTATGTGCATTAAATGAATTGGATTCTTTTTTCGTTTACTTGTGAAATGACCTGAACAAGTTTGTGTTTGGAATTTTTTTCCCGTGACCTGCACCGGTACTGGTACTTGATGTTGCATACTCTGTTTTTTTGGTGTATAAATTATAACCCTCATGTCAGAAGCAATTGCATGCTTGATCATGCAATTGTATGATTTATGCGCACAGTGGGTCTGAGATTGCATTGCTTGTCATGCAATTGCATGATTTAACATGCAATTGCATGATTTAACATGCAATTGCATGATCACATATTTATGCGCACAGTGGGTCTAAGATTGCATAGCAAGTCATGCAATTGCATGATCTAATTTATATTCATTTGCGTAAGTCATAACACAAGCCTCTGTTAGATTTCTTACCTCTTACTTCCAAATTGCTCGACACTGTTACTTTCATTGAATTGGATTATGAAGCTGATGTCATACATTGCATTATCTGATGTCTTGTATCAATTGGTGTCGACCACTAGTTCCAATTTGGATACTCAGTTGAAACAGTTGAGAGAGGGAGAGATGTACAATAAATATTATATTTCTTTGTAGCACATAGATTGCTACATGATTGAAGACCAAAAATTTTATGTCCTCAACCACCCCGCCCCAAAAGGACAATATATAGCATATAAGGAAATAGAAGAAGTAGAGGTATCCTTGATAGAAAGATACACTAACCACTTTTCCTATGTATCTACAATGGAAGAAACTACCGTTTTTACTACAAAATAATACAGAAAAAGCTATTTCCTAGTGGGGTCATGTTATTTCCATCCAGTTACCTATATGTTTTAGTTGCTAGACGTAGAGGGATTTTGGGTGGACCTGGAGCTGAGATTGAGGTCAGAATATTATTGTTTGCTGCTGCATTGCCTTTTGAGTTTTCAAGTCCCTTAGATTTCCACCTCTGTATTTTGTTGTATATTTGAATCAACATACAACATCACATTGTATGTGTTAACAGCATCTTTATTTGCAAAAAGCAGTCATTCATTTTGTATTTGGAAAAATATGTCATTCTTTTGTAGCATGTTGAACTAACAAGGCGTATTATTTCTCTTTACAGTTGAATGTGCAGTCAATTAGGGGTCATGGTAACAACAACATATGTGCAGATTGGTGGGAAAAAGGTTTGCATTCCTCAGTACAACAGAAGGTAATCGAAGCGGCGAAGACTTCATGAAGATATTAGGCCAGGGAAAAAGCGCGATAGGCCCTTGCTTATTGCTTTGGCTGAGAGATGGTGGGACACGATACACACGTTCCACTTTGATAAGATTGGGGAGATGACGATGACCCCAATGGACTTCAGTGCCATCACGGGCCTTCGGGTGAGCAGAAACCCATTGAAATACGACATGTTGGCTCACCGAAAGAAGAAGAACTTAGAGTTACTGTTAGGGAAACCAGTTGCTATGAAGGTTGATAATCATCGCATTAGATATGATGATCTATGTACAGCATACTGGCACAAAGAACCGGCGAATGACGTTGAAGTTGAGCAAATAACAAGGGTTTTCATCCTTTGCTTGATTGGGTCAACTTTCTTAAATGATAAGTCCCAGTTTGTCTGCTTGCACTACATGCCCTCTCTTGAGAATGTGGCCGAAATTAAGAATTACAATTGGGGGGGGTGCGGGATTGGCATGCCTCTACAAATCCATGGATGTCGTATCGAGAGGTATGAACGAGAGCATGGGAGGTTATTGGAGAGCTTGGGAGGTAAGTGGAAATGAAAGTTATTATACTCATTCATACAAATTGTTTAGTTAGTTTTAAAAATGTTTACAATTAACTTGTTATACCATTTATAGGTATGGGCATGTGAATACATCAAGTCATTAGCTTGAAGCGGCCCAAGGACAATGTTGATACATGGCCCAAGGCTTTGAGATGGTTGGGGTCAACCTCGAGCGTGATTTACAACATAAATTGGAAGCATTAAGAGTCACTATGCGACATCTCACAAATGATAATGTAGGTGGCATTTTCATCGTACCATGTTTTTTTTTTTGTAAGCTAATATTGCAAAAATTCACTACCGGCATTTTTTTCAATGGTAACGCGCAGTTATGCGGTATCCATGGGGACAGATGAATCACGGGTACCTCCTTTCAAAGATAGTATGCCAGCCACCCGACAGCGCATGTTGCTTCAAGGACCAGCTGGTTGTGCATGGTACTTGGGGAGAGAGTCATTGTTCGAGCATGTGGAGTCGCAGACCTGTGTCCCCAAGATTCCTCCAAGGACCATGCTTCGTGATTACGAGTTTGTGAACAAAGACGAGGAAGAAGAGGCACCGAATGGCTCCTCCGTTGACAATTGGGTCGAAGCCACCGCGGATTACGCCAAATATATAGATGAATTTGTGATTTACCGTCATTATCCAGACATGAAAGAGAAGGTAAACGGAATTTCTTCATTGTCAATTTGTCTCATGTGTAGTCACTCCTATGTTGAAACAATTTCTGCCAATGCCACAGGAAAATGACAAAGGTGTGACGGTTGGAACCATTCCTCGTCAACCTTGGTCAATCAGGCTGCCCAGCTTCAAAAATGCTAATGAAAGCAAGTTAGTTCGAATCCCCCAGGGACAAGAGAGTCCAGACCTACCGTTACCCAGCGAAGTGACACACGCAAGTCAATGGACGTTACATCATACTTTCATTTTGATCAAACTTTATTTTTGTTTCACACTCAAAATTGCGTTGGCATTCTAGGTGACCGCTGAAGATGCTACACACCTACTGCAGCACATTGCTGGGTTGCATGCTTTACTATTTTCAACGTGTCTGGAAGCAGCAAGTGAGCTTACAGGACTCGGAAATAAAAATGTCAGTTATTTTGTATTGGTGCATTCCATAAAAGTGACTTTTCTTCTTCAAGGTTTATAATGTTTGTTGTTGTATTAGATGCAGGAGGAACGTTCGAAAACCAAACATGATCATGCTGGAAAGGGAAAGGCACCACTGCTGGAACGGGAAGATGACGAAGAGGAAGACGATGGAGATGACGAAGAAGAAGAAGAGGATGCGGAAGAAGAAGAAGAAGAAGAGGATCAGGAAGATGAAGAAGAAGAGGATCAGGAAGATGAAGAAGAAGAGGATCAGGAAGATGAAGAAGAGGAAGAAGGAGAAGACAAAGATGAGCGAGGATGATGGGCTTTCGGACCTTCGAGAGGATAGCGACCAGGCTAGTACAGACATAGACACAATGGAGAACCGTACTCTAAAGCAACTGAAACGCAAGACAAATAAATCAGTTCATAGCTCAGGAGCTCAGAGGCAGAAGAAAAAATAAATTTCGTCACTTGTTTCATGTGCTTAAATTAATCCATTTCATGTTAGTGTTAGAAGTTACAATGTGGGTGTTTTCAAGTTGACTAAAATGGAATCTAGTTAAATTTATGTTTTCCATGCTGATCTTTCAATTGAGCACATAAGTTTCCATTTCGCTTTTGTGATATCCATTTAGTTAATGTAATTGCACACGCACAATGAGGCATGCAATTGCATTATCTAATTTTTCTGCGCACAGTGGGTGTGAGATTGCATACGTAGTCATGCAATTGCATGATCTCATTTTAAATTACCAGTTGGTGTGCGATTGCATAGATAGTCATGCAATTGCATGATTAAAGATGCAATTTCATGATCTTATATTTATGCCCACAATGGGTCTGAGATTGCACAGCTAGTCATGCAATTGCATGATTTTTCATGCAATTGCATGACTCGATATTTATGCGCACAGTGGGTTTGGGATTGCATAAGGAGTCATGCAATTGCATGATCAATCATGCCAGCGCACAGCGGTTCAGCTCTGCTTTTGCTTAGGTAGTCATGCAATTTAATACACTGAGTCATGCAATTTATAGAACCGCAAATACATCCAACCCGAATTTGGTTACATACTTCATAAACATAGTTCATAAAACCAAAAATATAGGTTCGTTTACAAATGTTAACACAGAATGACAACAAGAAATAGCTTCTGCCATAGAAGTATACACATCATCTACCTCTAATTTTCATTTCTCCATGTAAACAAAGACCCATAAGTTTTACTACTATACATTGAATCACTCGACAATTGTATCGGTTCGTGAGTGCCAAATGAGAAACCGTCATCACTCTTCTGACTAGAACCACTTGGGCTTGCAATAGATTCGACATCATTTCCGGTATAATGAGCAAACTGATTAGATGTTGATTGTGAACCCGTTTGACTGGCATAGCTGTAGCTTATATCCGGTGATGCCCCAATATCGTTACTATACTGATAGCTTTGACTACCAGAAGCCAAATTCATGACTTCATTTGCACTCCGATCGATGTTTCTTTGAGAGCAATTACGCTTGTTGTGTCCAATTCCGCGGCACAACATACATTGTCGTTGCTTGCGTATTCCACTGCCTCGTCCTTGGGTACCTTTTGTCTTTGCTACGGTTGGATCTTTCACAATGTTTGCAGGAAATTGGGCACACTTACCCAATTTAAGGCTCGTGTCCTCTTCTTTACGCCATAAACCATGGACTATTCCCTCCAATCGACTTAGTTCATTCTTCAAAAGCCCATACCCATTTGTACTCTTTGATGCATACAAACACACTTTGTTGGCAATACAACTTAAACTTCCATATCTACGCAATTTGTACAACTTCCTGGCTACCACTTTCTGTCATAACTCCATATCCAATGTCCATTCGAGCGAGTCTTTGTCCATCGCTTCATTATGATTGACGAGGGAATTTCCATAACCTGCTCCCACTTCATCACATAAAACAAATGGCAATATGGGATGCCTTCGCTTTCGTATTTCTGGCGGTTGCACTCTATTCGAACATCTTCCCCACCATGGTACACACAACTCCAATTACTTTGCGGTTCACCGTATTTGGCTAAAATATACAACCGTCCTCCGAAATTATGAATTATTTTTTCATGAATGAGTGCTTGTAAGCATTGATCTCATTACGTACCAATAAAAGCACTTATGGGTGTAAATTTCAGAAGCATGTTGCTCAAGACTTGTAAGTGTTGTTGTAAGCACTTCCTTTGACTGTTTGAGTCAAAATCATCCTTCGCCGAGGTATTCCTCATACGTGCCATGGCCCTATCAATTGCTGGAATGCATTCAAACAACTTAACGCCTTTCCTTAAGTAATCTTTCACAAACTTGTTCATACACTCCACGCGTTGAGTAGTGCACATACCACCGAAAAACTTGGGCCTAAGGCGTGATTCCGCCCACGCATCTCGTTTTGCATACATCATTTGCAACCATTCCTTTTGTTTACGTGTAGTAACTCCGTCCTTCAAAAACTCCCACTTCTTTTCAAACTCATTGAGTGCAATTGGTTCCCAAAGACATGCTTTAAATGATTGTACTAATTCTTCATCCTTTAAGTTTTTCACTGCATTCCTTGCCACGTGCCATGAGCACAACCTATGATTGCACATGGGCAACACATACTCAATTGCTTTGCGCATCGCCTCATCCCCATCCGTCAGTATTGATGTAGGCTTTTTGCCTTTCATGGATGATATGAATGTCTCCAACAACCACTTGTATGTTTCACAAGTCTCGTCAAGCAATAGGGCACAACCAAATATTACACTCGCCGGTGGTTGTTTGAACCAACAAATAACACTAGAGGCTTGTCATACCTATTGGTTTTGTATGTGCTGTCGAATATGAGGACGTCTCCAAAGGCAACATAATCCAAAAGTGAAGTAGAGTCTCTCCAAAACAAGTTACCAAGCCTATTCTCCTCATCTACACCGAACTTACAAAAAATTCAGGATCCAATGACGCTTTCGGTTTCATATACGCGAGTGCGACTTGATGTCACCGTCCAACAAGATTTCCCTACGTGCTGCATCCAACTTGTTATATAGATCCTTGATTTGGAACCCCACATTCAAATACCCACCTGATTGGTCTACCATATACTCATAACTATGACATGTTCTGACCATAACTCTATGCATTGCCATTGCTTGGGCTAAATCGACTTGAAACAACCCGATTCGAGAGAAGATAAGGCGATTCACATGGCGTCGCTAATTCGTGAGTGTGATCCGGTTCAAAGCTTTTCACAATGTAAACCTCACGTTGGTTCTCATACTTCACCATAAAAAAGCCGCGCAATTCTCTCTTGTCAACCGCCTAGGTGATCGCATCCTATTCGGTAAGTCATTGTACTTTTCTTCTCTCACACTGCCTTTGAACAACACCACCGTCTCCTTCCTACTTTCTTTTCCTTATTATAATACACTGTGTCTTTCCTTACACTAAATCCAATAGCCGTTGCACGACTTAAGTAATATTCCTCGATTAACTCTAACGTTTTAAACTCCAACCCTATAACATCTTCTTTCCTCAATTGCTTCCAAGTAAACTCATTATATTGTCTACTTTGACCCATCGAGTGTTCGGTTGACATTTTCCCACTGTCCATTCCCGTGCATCGTGACTTGACACTTCACAACCACCAAGATAGCCTTCATCGGTGGAAATAAGATTTGATGCCTCTAAGCCCCTCACTTTGTCTCACCAGGGCATTCCATACCTGCATTTAGGGTTTTTGCTTAACTCATATATCAACCACACTTATACAATATGTCCTAAAATTGAAATTGCACATTGGGTGTGCAATGAATTATTAAAATTCATTTGCATAACTCATAACACAAGCCTGTGTTAGATTTCTTACCTCTTAATTCCAAATCGCTCGATGCCTCCATCCTTCCAACTTTGTATGTCGCCGCTTCTACCGTAGGCAACCTTTCACAAAATTTACACACTTGCAATTAGTAACGCAATTTGGTCATCCCATACTTATGCGCACAGTGGGTCTGCGCTTGCAGGTCTAGTCATGCAATTGCATGATCTAATTTTTATGCGCACAGTGTCTCCGAGATTGCATAGCTAGTCATGCAATTGCATGATTGATAATGCAATTGCATGCTTCACCATGCAATTGTATGATCAATCATGCAATTGCATTATCTAATATTTATGCACACAGTGGGTCTTAGATTGGATAGCTTGTCATGCAATTGCATGATCTCATATTTATGCGCACAGTGGGTCTAAGATTGCATAGAAAGTCATGCAATTGCATGATTTATCATGCAATTGCATGATCTCATATTTATGCGCACATTGGGTCTAAGATTGCATAGAAAGTCATGCAATTGCATGATGATCATGCAATTGCATGATCTAATCTAAATTCATTTGCATAACACAAGCCTCTGTCAGATTTCTTACCTATTACTTCCAAATCGCTCGACACTCAGCAAATGTGATTGTAGGAGACCCAGATGAGGAGGCGACCTAGCTTGCCTACGTCATGCCTTCCAGAAATTTAGTTTAGGGTTTAGGAGGAAACAAGGGACTCTTACAACCAGACGAAGGAGGAGACCTAGGTTAAGGAGGACACCCAAACCCAGATCGTGCGCCGCTTCTATTTCCTGGTTTTTCCACCTTCCTGCCCTGCCTCTCTCTCTCTCTCGTTCCAAAACCAAACATAACAGGCTTATCAAACCCAGATCGTGCGCCGCTGAACCTGCTTCAATTTCCTGGTTTTTCCTCCTTCCAGCCCTACCTCTCTCTCTCTCGTTCAAAAGCCAAACATAACAGACTTAAAACATAACAGGCTTATCAGGTTTCCAAGTTATGCATTCTCAGCCGTAGGATTTATTATTTCAAATCTAATGGTTCAAATGCCCAACGTATCGATGCATCGACGCATTGTAGAATTTTCGTCCTCTTGGAGAGGGAGATATATATTTAGTTTCCCAAGGTATGAATGAAATGAACTGACTTTGAATTTGCCATCAACGAAAATAGAAACCTATACATACCGCAACGACAGATATCATAAAGTGTAGGTCCGCCAAATATCACAATCGGTTCGTCTTTTCCAGTTCGTCCCAAACACGTTACAAAGAAAAGTGTAGCCTTAAAAGTCATAGGCAGAAGAGAGGGTAGCCATAGGTGTCCAAAACAGAGCAACATATTTATACCGAACCACCAACGATGATGTGATTGTGCTATCAAATTGAATTAATCTTGGAATTATTAATTTGGAACGCAGAATATTGATCGACTCTTATAGCCTATAGTAACTAGTAAGCATTGAATTAATATAAATATATATATATGGTTCTGCTGATAGTTCATGGGGGCAATCCTATAATCCATATTAGTATATTAATTATGCAATATCAAATGAGTTGGCCCTTGTTTACCATGAGATGCAGTACATAAATACGCTTTCTCTGTAGTTTTGTTTTTGGGGTTTTTTTGGACAATAGCGATATTCTAAACTATTCTAATGTACAAGGAGTACGACAGTTGATTGGATAAGACGTCTCAATTAAGTTCTGGTTACAAGTACAGTACAAATCAAACTTCAGTATAATCTCTTTACTTGTCTCTTAAGGGAAGCAACTGGTAGTAGTTGTCTCCTAAGGGGCTACCTCAAAATAAAAGTAAGCAAGCCACCGTAAGTTCGTAATTTTTTAAATTTTACCCATGTGTTACTCCCATTACTCACTGTGGTTTGACATTCAATTTTGTAAATTCAGCATCCACATGCATATCATGTGCATGTTATATGTACATTGTAGCCTTTTCTTATTGAATTTCACTTCCCTCAAGTAAACCCCAAATTTTGGTATGCATATCTCTAAGTTTGCCACAAAATCGTGTCCTAAGGCTTGAGCGAACATTTTTCCAATCATTAAGTGAGAATTCACACAAAAATAATATAGTACCTATATACTTGTCGCACATACGTGTCCTGCAAGTTATATAAAATTGTTGGAATTGAACATTTGTCTAAACGTGGTAAACTAAAATAAACCACATGGGTAAAACCAATAATTGGAACCATAAGAGCACTTCCAGCGAGGGGCCTTTTGCTCGGGCAGGAGGGGGCCTAGGCCTAGTTCATGATTCCAGCAAGCAAGGCTTGCCCGGGCAGCTTGTGGGCTCCACAAGTCTAGGCTGGCTCGAAGGCAAGAATAGTGCGGGTTTCTTTGGCGTCAGCACGAAAAAAATTTAAAATTTTAAAATCTAAAAAAATACCTAGTCATATTCTTCACTTCCCATACCAAAAATCTATACAAATTTCTCTCCTCATATCTCATGTGAATAGTGGTTGTCATGGTAATAGGTGGAAACACCACAAGCCTTTGCAGGGCTGCCACTATTCATGTGAATAGTAACAGCTCTTGCTTTGCCCTTGCCCTTTGCCATGGCAAATGGGTGGAAGTGCTCTAATACAATAACGATCACGCAAACCACATGGACTATTTGTGACTTTGCCAATTCTTTATTAATAGGGAACGACAAATCCCCAATTTGTGAGGATGGATAAACCTTGACGTGGACTAAACAGGGAATGAGGATGAGGATGATAAATTTTTGCAAGGATATAGTTGTGTGGGTCAAATCCGATCAGTCCCGTTGCCATCCCCACCAAAAAGAGGCATGCCTCACACACTCAAGAGTTAAATGGAGAATTACATAGAAGGATATGATAAAGAGTCTCTAGACTTGAGGAAAAATATTGGAATAGAATGAATGTACAAGCGAGGGGACTAGGTTTTAGGTAAAAATCATTTACCAAGGGAAAATCCCAAGTAAATTTATGTTTTGTTAATTAATAACTCATCCCGGAGAATATGAGTTTTTCCATTGACTGGATATCATTCTTAGAGCATCTTCAACCGATATGTCAAAAGTGCCACATAGACATTTAATGACTAGAAATAACATCTCACTTCACTCCAACCGATGTGTCAAAGATGATGTGGAATGAAGGCTGGAGGTTGAGATGTTATTTTTGACATCCCAAAAGCAAGATGTCAAATGAATATTTTTTTTTATTTTTTCTTTTCTTTTCTTTTTAATTAAAAATAATCAACACTAAAATGTAATAAAATAATAATTTAATTTGACGTATCGGATGGAGTGTAAAGCTATGTAAGATGTCAAATTGCCACATTAGTCATCAAATTTAAATTTGATGTTTGGTATTTGACATCTCACTTGGAGATGCTCTAGTTCGGCTTTAGTTTAACGTCTCTGTCAGATATTATAATAAATAAATTATTACTTTCATAAGAAAAATGTTGAAGTTTGACAACTTTTGCATAAGGCTGCAAAGCTATGAGATGCAGGAAAGAAAATAGAGAAAATTAATTGGCTTTATATAAATGTTATGATTTAAAATACTCTGCAGTAATGGAGTTCAATTATTCTTTAATCAAATTTTCGCATTCCCCTCTTATTATTTTGCCCACTCTGTTAAGTCTGTTAACTCCATTAATTTTAGACGGAGAAGAGCTACAAACGGGTTCTAACCCAGTGGAAAAGGGCTTTGATCTCAAGTTCTAATCCATACGACATCATTGTTGTGTGTGTGTGTGAAATGTCATTCCCCTCTAGTTTAGACTATCACTTATACTAAAAATTAAAAAAAATTAAAAAATTAAAAGACGGAGAAGAGCTATAACAAATATAGATGACCAAGACAAAGCCACGCATTAGTTTAAGGACACTGCTTGCCACTTCTTCTTACAGACAAATACTAGTCACACATGCAAAAATAACTCACTAAAATTACAAAAAGAAGCCAAGTACTTGCATATTAGTTTAAACAAGACAAAACATGAAGCAAGACCATGTCCATGATCTGCTACAGCTGCAAATTAATACAAGGGAAGTCAACCGCCAGAAGCGTGGCAGCAAAACAACAACATGAGAAAGAAATACAAAGTAGTGAAAGCTGGTACGAGAAATACAGAAGCAGATTCTGCTACGACAAGCCAAGAAACGTTGATATCTCCTCCAAAACAAAGACAACTAAACACGGCTTGGGTCAATCCACCCAAATTGCAGGGCACATCATCCTGGACATGGCAAGATTTTCCAAATAACCATGATCAGCTGCCTACTTTATGAATAGATTTAAGTTTCTAAATTGTATTTTATTTTTTAAAAAGAAAAAAGAATTCATATACTTACAGCTTATCTATTAAGCATGTGCTAGCTTTAGTTGCCGCTTGATCAAAGCTATCCTCACATAAAGCCAATCATTTAAACCATTCAAGAACTTGAAGTATGCGTATCTCCATGACCTGTTGAATATCAAAGTAAAGCAAACTCCCCAAAATCCAACAGCAAACCCAAGCACCATACTAATGTAAAATCCATGAGTCATAAGCTCATCCTTATCCTCTTCATTGCTCAAGTCAGTTAGCTCATTTTGATCCACACACATATTTTTAAGTGGAGGTCCACAAAGTTGAGGATTTCCAGCATAAACAGAGGGATCAAAACCTTGGAGCCGAGTCCCGATAGGAATTTTGCCAGACAAGTTGTTATATGACAAGTCCAAGAAACCAAGACGATCTATCCAAGAAAGGCTTGTTGGAATTCTTCCCTCAATTTGGTTTCTTGATAAATCAAGAGAATCCAATGACTGCAAGTTTCCGATCTACGGAGCAATTTGACCTGTCAACTGGTTTCTTGAAAGGTTTAAAGAAATCAACCCAACAAGATGAGTGATTTCACTTGGAATCTCCCTGTTAATCTATTGCTTGAGAGATCAATTCTCTTCACAAGACCCAAAGTTCTTTTGTATGTCTGCATTCTTCCTTTCCATATGAAGCTTGCATCATCCTCATAATTCATAGAACCACCAATTGACTTATCACTAGTATTTGTGTAATAAGAATGTGTGCTGGATAGACTTGGATTTCCTTTTTGAGCCAGAGTAGTCAAATTGTTGAGGCAGTTGGGCATGCTTCCAGAGATGTTGTTCATAGAGAAATCCATAATTTGAATGTGTGTTAGATGGCATAATTGTGAGGGTATGCTTCCATTGAAGTGATTAGTGGAAAGCATCAGGATAATCAAATTCTTGAAGCTCACACCTAACCATGCAGGTATTGGTCCCGATAATTTATTATTTCCCGGATCAATAAATTCTAAACTTGTGCAGTTCTTCAAGGATGAAGGAAATTCTCCAATAAATCTGTTGCTTCTTAATTTCAAAGTTTCCATTTGAAATAATGAGTCTATTGTCATGGGAATTTTTCCAGAAAAAGCGTTGTTACTCAAATCAAGCATGACTAGAGTCTCCAAATGGCTCCAGCAATCTGAAAGTTCTCCAGAAAAACTGTTTCTTGAAAGATTAAGATATGTTAAACTCATATCTGCACTTGCACATAGGAAAGAAAGCGACCCTGAAATGTTATTATTAGAGAGATCCAGATATGAAGCCTGTGATAGAGTTGAAGGAATTGAGCCTTCTATTTGGTTCGAACTCAAATGTAATGCTGGGAGATATTCAAACTCCACTGTCAAATTTGTAAATATTCCTCTGATTAGGTTCTGTGAGAGATTAATAAACTCCGCCTTACGAAAAATACTCCAAAACCAACTTGGAAGGATATCAGAAATTCCAGCATTCGAAATATCAAGGTGGAAAGAATAGTTTTGAGTTCGAAGCCATTTTGGGAAAAGAGGACCGACCTTGCAGGACGCCAAATTTATGATACTCAACTGGAAGGGAGGAACCCAATCAGAATGGAAATTTAAAACTAGTGAGTTAAAGGATAAATCCAAAAAATTAATTTGGAGAGTTTTGAGAAATGAGTTTCTGAAACCACCCCTTCCAAGGAGTTCAAGCTGAAATCGATGTCCCACGATTGCGACATTTGCCCAATACTTTCAGGTATTTTCCCGCTTAATCGATTGACATTAAGCTACAAGAATGCCAAAGATGAGAAGCTTGTAAGATTGTTTAATGACCCCTCAAGAACATTATCGTAGAGATTCAAATCCTCCAATGAGTTTTGAGCACATCTAGGTAATAATTGAATAAACTTGGATAATTGCCCACTCAGAAGATTTCTTTGAAGAAGCAATGATTTCAAATTACATATACGAGCAAAAGAATTTGGGTTCCCTCCTTCAATCTGGTTGTCGAGAGATCTAGATGCTCAAGAGAGCTCATGTTTCCAATGACATCGGGAATTAAACTAGTTAAATTGGTGCGGGCCAGGAAAAGATCGAGAAAGGCTTGTATTGTAGTTGGACAACCATACAAATATTGAAGAAGTGAGATGGTTGTCATGGAGATCAACATTTGCAAGAAATGTAGAAGAATTTCTTTTAGAAAGAGTACTAGATAGAATTGGAGTGGGAGGAGGAGGAAGAATACAGTTCACCAAGGCTAGGTCTACTAGTTTAGGGAGCTTATTAAGTACTACTTTTGACCAATCGAAAACATTACTGAGATTGGCTCCGCTTAGGTCCAAATACGTTAAAGAAGAAAGAGCCGGAGCCAATTGAGATTTTCTGCTTGAAGCTGATTACCATTGAGGTCGAGATGTTTTAATCGCGTGAGGTTTCCAAACCGACTTGGAATTTGACCAACCAAATTACAGGAATAGAGACTGAGGTATCTTAGATTGGTTAGAGAGCCAATGAAATCTGGAATTTGGGTCCCATTGAAATCAATCAATGTAAGGTCCAAATATTGTAAATGGTGCAACTCAATCAGTTTAGGAGTAATCATCTTACCTTTACCTTGGAAAGAATATCCAAGATCAAGTTGAATCACATGGCCAGTTTGGTTGCTACAATAGACTCCTTCCCATCTGCAACAATCTTGTTTTTGGGCTTGAACCCCAAGAGGAGAGCTCATTGAACTCATCCACCAGGCCACGTTTGAATGCAAGTAGTGCTTGTCTTTCCTTCTCTATGCACCTCACTGTTACTTTAGCATCTCTGAGGCTGAGGCTGTGGCCAACTTCTCCTCCTTTTACGTTTTGTAGCAAAAGGATGGATAATGCAAGAAAGAGTTTCAAGCACCTTCCGTCGCCCTGCATGTTAATGTATCTGATATATGGTTGTCTCTGATATATGGTTGTCTCCGTGTTTCTCCATATATGCTCGCTTGCATCAGATATTTATAGGAAAAAAGGAAGAAAGCCTTTACAAAGAAAAATACGGTTTAGCTAAAACAGTGCCACACATTCAGACAAGACAAAACCGTATAAATCGAGTAAATTATATGCTATATACAAAACATAAACTCAACAGAAAGGGGTCTCTCAATGGTATTATTAATGGGAAGGAAGTGTGCCCGCCCAGTACAATTATTGTGTGGTTGGTAGATTACAGTTTTATTTATCAACTCCACGTTAATGAAGAACAAACCGAAACTATACTCTATAATGGAAAAAGAATGAATGAATTGTAATAAAGCAAAGAGCTAAGAGAAAAATTAAAAGAATGAATTAATGAATTAATGTCAAATTCTTGCTCAACGTTGGTCACTTTTAGTTAGATAGTGTTGTGCAAGGTTTTAGAAACCAAAAAACGTCCATGGCTCTTGCTGCTTCTCTTCCATCCACAATACAAGCAGTTTTCCCTTTGTCTGTGGAATCCTCCTTGGTCACTTTCTTGTTTTGCTCTGCGTCTGCAAGGATTCCCCTTTCCTGCTCATTCAATATAACAAGTCAATTAGGAAAACTGACAGAAAATACTTTATTTGTCTATGAGGTGATCTTAGTTCAAGCAGAAAATCAAGTCAAATCCAAAATACGATACAGAAGGTGATAGAAAAATTCAATTAATATTAATTCCACTACTTTAATTTTCAACATAAACCAAATTGATTTTTTTCAATTGTACGCATGGTTTTTGTTTTTGTTTCCCCCTGTTTTTTTCTTTTTCTTTTTTGTTTCTTAATGTTATACAAAGTGTAGGTTTTTTGTACTTAAGAGTTGAGGGTGGGTCCAACAAAAAAGAAGAAGAATCGAGGGTGGCGTCTTGTAACCTTTAGTGAGGAGAACTCTTTAGTTATAATAATTTTAAAAAAGGAACTCTTAGATATAGGTCCAATTTCAATTATGTCATTTGAAGTGGACTTATCCCAAATTTTCTAAAAAGAAGAAGAAAGAAACTATTCAATGTGGAAAAAGATAGTCTGGAAAAAAATGCTCCAACCTACTTGTTGACTCGGCTTGACTCGGTAAAGTGCCTTCCCATGTCCACTCAACCATTGGCTTTGCATCCCATCCCATCCCTGGGCACAAGGTACAAATATCTTCTTGCAAATGTGGACTTGACGTAAGTTAAACATATGGAAATATCTCTAACCAACCCAATATTTAATATAATACCTATATATTTATTGATACTAATAAATGAAAATTGGGTTTTTATTCAACAACTATAATACGATGGTTTTTCAAAACACTTTGGTTATTGACTAAGTCTTTTGAAATGCCCGTATAATTTAGATTGGGTCTTACAATTACACACGAAAGTTTCTCGTATTATAGTGATGATCACGAAACACTTAAGTAGAGTATGCGTAAAGTTAGGTAAAGGCAATAATTCATATTGGGTGTGATTGGTTTCAGTATTCTAGTAGAACAACAACCCAGTGGTACCATCAATAAGACTCTACGCCAAGGTATTGGAAGTGCATGATCATCAACAACATACCATGGACCAACAGAAACTAGCGGTTGATGCAATGGCAGTCTTGATCCTCCCCAAGCTCTAATTGAAGCCGACAAAACTCTTCCCGAATTTGTTGATATAAATCAATTGATTCTAGAGTGCCAATTTTGGATCCAGGGCTCTGATACCAATTGATAGGATCATAACTATAATACAACGTACAACCGGATAATAACTATTCAATGTGGAAAAGTATAATGTGGAACTATTCAATGTGGAAAAAAATGTGGAACTATTCAATGTGGAAAAAGATATAACTATTCATATCACTATTAATGGATGAGATCAAAGACTTGTGACTTAGACTTGATATGGTGATTTGCCTTCCAACGCAACTATTGACTTTGAATTGATATGGTGATTTGCCTTCCAACGCGTGCTCCAACCTACTTGTTGACTTGGCTTGACTTGGTAAGGTGCCTTCCCATGTCCACTCAACCATTGGCTTTGCAACCCATCCCATCCCTGGGCACACAAATATCTTCTTGCAAATGTGGACTTGACGTAAGTGAAACATATGGAAATATCTCTACCCAACCCAATATTTAATATAATACCTATATATTTATTGATACTAATAAATGAAAATTGGGTTTTTATTCAACAACTATAATATGAGGGTTTTTCAAAACACTTTGGTTATTGACTAAGTCTTTTGAAATGCCCTTATATTTAGATTTGATCATAAAGTTTCAGAGTAGCTTCTTGTTGGCGCGAGTCATAATTCAAGGATCTCGTGATTTTCGGTGTAATTCACGTTACCTAATTAGTGCCGGTTAACCATGGTCTCTCAAAAATAATAAACCCTACCTCTCGGCATCATCTAGTGCCGAATACAGAGGAAAAAAAAAAAAAAAAAACCCGTTTGTAACATTCCGACCAGTTAAATATTATTTAATTACCAATTATGAAATTACATTTTTAATTTGGGATAAGGGTGCTTTAGTCACTTTTTGTTCAAAAAGGAATTTGGGGAAATGAGTGGCACGTTGCGTAGAGCTCGACGATACGAGTTCGTAGACAGGCGGCACGCTCAATTTCGAATTTTAACGAGGGAGTTGTGGTCTAGAAACGGAAAGGACATAATAGGAATTTTTGAATTGTTACTGTAGCTACAGTAATGCTACAGTACCGACATCAGCTTCTTCTTCCTTCCCTCTCTCTCTCTCTCTCTCTCTCTCTCTCCATGTGACGCCAAACTTTGGCCATTGATTTCGTCGCCTTCTGGTGTCCTATTCAGGTGAAATTGGTTATCTAACCCACCCATTTTCCCAGCTCAAAAATCCAAGGAAATTAAACTGGAACGACTAGAAGTTCAGACGCCATTTCTGGTGACTTCAGCTGCCATTTTCGTCGAATGAGGAATGAAACTTCATCTACTCTTCGTGCTCTATCTCTTTATGTCGGTATTGTAGATTGATTTTGAGGTTTTACAGTTCATTCAATATACCCATTTTTGGCCGACGGTTTTGGCTCCGTTCCAGCCAGTTTTTGGCCATGGTCCAAGAACAAAAGTTGATCCCCTTGTTACTATGAACGTATTGGCATATGTATTGTAGGGTGTTTCGAGAATTTTCCGTCACCGGAATTTCACAAGACACCCATGGGTTGCCGGCGGTGGGTGTCGGCATGTGGGCCACTAGGTGTCGGCCCATTTCATTCTAAAATATTCCCCTTTTAGTCACGAGCACGACGGTATACTCGGATTTGAAATTGGTTACCGTTTGACAGTCAAATGAATATTGCACCTATTAGACGATATCCCTATTAATGGATGAGATCGAAGACTTGTGACATAGACATGATATGGGGATTTGCCTTCCAACGCAACTATTGACTTTGAATTGATATGGTGATTTGCCTTCCAACGCGTGCTCCAACCTACTTGTTGACTCGGCTTGACTTGGTAAGGTGCCTTCCCGTGTCCACTCAACCATTGGCTTTGCATCCCATCCCATCCCTGGCACAAGGTACAAATATCTTCTTGCAAATGTAGACTTAACGTAAGTGAAACATATGGAAATATCTCTACCCAACCCAATATTTAATATAATACCTATATATTTATTGATACTAATAAATGAAAATTGAGTTTTTATTCAACAACTATAATACAAGGGTTTTTCAAAACACTTTGGTTATTGACTAAGTCTTTTGAAATGCCCGTATAATTTAGATTAATATTTAGATTGGGTCTTACAATTACACACAAAAGTTTCTCGTATTAAGTGATGATCACGAAACACTTAAGTAGAGTATATTTAGTGTTGGATATTTGATCATAAAGTTTCGGAGCAGCTTCCTGTTGGCGTGAGCCATAATTCAGGGATCCCGTGATCCCTGATTTCCCAATGTAATTCATGACAGGACCCGACCCAGATTCCACCCAGGAACCCATGCTGGACCCTGTTGACATGCCTGACATCAACCCATGTCGGGCCCACAAACTATACTAGTTCCCTCTTCCGAAAATTTAGCATACTTGGGGGCCAAGACTTCTGCCGAAAAACGGGCAGAGTCTCCCCTACAACAAAGACTAACCCAAAAATTACAACCTGTTCAAACAAGCAACAGATTACAACCCAAGCGCCAGCATGCATACACAAATACATAACAGGCCTCCGGCCGACATATTTAATCCCAAAGGGTGATACAGAGCATATCTAAGAGTCAGCGGAAAAGAAATAACAAAATACAAAGTTTAGGGTTCAAGGACAACAGATCCTACCCTTCAGTCAAAGCTCGAGAAGAGGAGCGCACGGCCAAACGGTGTCGACGCAACAACTACCGTCTGGGGGGCGCAAAACAGAAAGAGTGTGAGTGGACAAAAACAAGGTTTTACATACTTAAACCAAAGCACTAACCCCACCTTTTAAAACAATGCGAACCATGCATATGAAACCATTTATATACTTAATTGATTTAAAAACCATACTACTTCAAAGTATGTGAGAGCAATCCAAGTCAAAACCTTTTTCCGAACAAAACACCATTTTACCTTTCCCGAGGCATAACCTCTCAAATCAACCCATGCAGGTTTATAAAATATAAACAAAAGGACTTGTTAACGTAAAAGCATAAAGATAGAATAAAATTCACATAAGGTAAAACAAACCTTAAAATGCCGACTAACTCGTTCACGTCAAGAAAACCAAACTTGACAACAATATAGAAATCAATTGTAGTTCAAATCATATATAAAAATATATATATAATCAGGATTTACAATCCAACAAGTAAAACCTATCAAGTACTGCAACCAAAACAGGTAAACAGTTTCTCAAACTTCCCCACTCTCACAACCACGTGCTCACAAGCACGACAAACGAGGAACGATCCTCACTAAAATAAATATGAATACGAAGGTACTAACACACGTGTATAGGTATAGTATAACCATAACACAAACACAAGTACCAGGGGAAAACAGTCCAACATGAGATCATTTGACTGGACACCAGTACAGTCTCATCGAGACACCGTGCCCAGGGTTGAGCCGTCCAAAGTGGGACTAAACTCACATGACTATATGGTAAAAACTTACCAAACATAACTTCGAAATCTGTCCTACGCACGCAGACTACCCAATCAAGGGTCTACAGCTACACCCCGTTAAGGTATGCACCGGATCGAACCATACCAAAACCAGGTAATCGTATCATATCAATCGCTATGCGATCATCAGTATCATAACAGGGGGAGGTACAATAGAAGGTGCTAACAGCACTCAAATCAATCGCCACGCGATAACAGTACATATATACATATATATATATATACACAATCAATCACTATGTACCCAACCCAAAACACCAACATCAGGGCCTTAGCGTCCAAAACCCAATGACTAACATATATATATCCAAAGTAGTCATAAGCATTGAAATCATAGATTCATATTAAAACCATAATCAAATATACATTCAATCAACGTCAAAACGTATTAAAGTCTCAAGTAAAGAAATGTCAAATGGTATGAGAAACCCAATATATAAATATATCAAAATAGGTACATAAGGGACCTCACGTCCTGACACAGGCATGCCAACCCAAAGGTATGTAATTAAAGTATAAAGAACTCATTTGTAAACACCTGCCGTTAAGCCAAACGCATAATCCACAATATGTGATTAAGTTGTAAAATACGACTCTTACGAGTATAGCCCAAAAGTATACATATAGATTTCCAAAGGTATAAATAAAGTATTATTTCATATATGTATATATATATATATACATATACCCAAGGGTATAAAACCCATTATCCCAAAGGAATATAAATTATAGTTTCACTGTAGTATAGGGTATAATTTTCCAAGATATGAAAATATGATTTCTCATAGAATAGAATATATATATATATCCCCAAAGGTATATAATATGACTCACAATATTAAGGTAGATAGGAATTTCCATAATTAAAATCATCATATAAATAGTAATACAATTTTCCAAGCTTACAAGTAGCTTAAATGTATAGATATATATATATAGGACACGAAAACCACCAGACGTCACTACGTCCTATACAATACTCAAAAGTATACATGATCATTAAATATAATCATCAGGGCCGCATATAAAGTACCGGAAACCCAAATCAAGCATTAAACTCAAATGCTAGTTATTTTAGTATTTTTCAACCAAAATCAAATAAGGCTTAAACCAATATCAAATTCAGGATTTAAAACTATTATTAAATATCATTTCATGCATTTCATGCAATTCAACCAATCCTATCATGCTCATTTGAAAACAAAGTCCACTCACCGTTGGTCCTATGCTGCACAACCCTCAAAGGGTCCCGCTTACAGTCTGCAGTCAAGGTACCTAAAGCGTTAAATAGTAGGATTGGATTAGTATCGTGAACCGTACGAGAACCTTAAACTCAAACCCTAACAAAACCCGACTTAACGTGCACGTACGTCGTACGAAAGATTCTAAGGTCAATCTACCTCTTTTAACTAGTGGGACCGCCCCGGAAGACTCACGGTCAACCAACGGTCAAAAACCCCTTTTCGGTCAACCTGGGCCCGCGGAGCCCACGATCTCCCAAAAGGATCAAGACATTCCTAGAAGTCCAACAAAGTCAACTATGTGGCAAGGCGACCTCGGGAGAGCCTCGGTCAACCTTGGTCAAACTCGGTCAAATCGACCCGAATAGGTCAAACCGGGCCCGTGGGTCCCGTGACCTCCAAACTTAGATCCAAAAGTTCCTACAGGTTCAACACGACCTAAACAACATGTCCTCAAAGTTTGGTCTCAATCGAACGGTCGGATTGCTCACGATCGCACGATCGGACGGTTACGGTTTAATTCAAGCTTCAAGTCATTGATCCGGAGTATCCAGAACTCCGAATCACGATCCGTCAAATCCTATAGACTCCTAGAAATACGGGGATCAACATACGAGAATTCGGATTCGATCCAACAGTCTGAACCCATCGAACCCACACAACGTGCAATAGGCGTACATTGGTTCGACAGTCAAACGACGTCCGAATCAGAATCCACACATACGTACACGTTCACAACGACATGAGGGTCGCAACGGACCCGAGAACCACCACCACACTCGCCACCGTGGGTGGTGGGTGGCTTGATCAATTCCGGCCAACCACCAAACTTCAACTCCGGCATCCACCCTTATACCAAAAGACTCAGAACGAGGAGGGGAGCACGGAACCGCCGTGACCCGGCCAAGAACCGCCCCATAACTGGCCGGAAAATCGAATTGAAAATCCAGCCAGATTGGGTTTTCAGATCTGATCTCTTAGAGGTCAAATCGTACGAAACCAAGCATACAGGAAGCTTAAGCAGGTAGAGGGGACTCGAAAACATACCATGCGCGACACCGTGGTTTGCCGGAGCCCTAGGAACGAAGCCGGAAAAACCCGACAGAAACCAGTTGTTGCCGTCGCCGGAAATCGAGCTTTCCGGCCGGGAAAAGCCGTGGGTCTTGACGGCGAGGTCGAGCCGGTCCTAACGCTCGTGGTCGGAGCTGAGAGAATCGAAGAGAGAGAGAGAGAGTGACTGCGAAACCAGAGAGAGAGATCGTAGGAGGAGAGAGAAACCGAGGAGAGAGAAAGGAAAACCGGAATCTGATTGGTCCAAGGGTATTTAACAAATTTCGAAATGACCAATATGTCCTCCAAACAATCTAACGCTCGGATCGAGAAGTGCCGCACGTCCTTGAACTTGTTTCGACGTGCCGGACGCAATGGCACAACCCGTTTCGCCAAATTCCGTCCCAAAATTATCGTTGACCGAAATGCCCCTTTAATTATTTATTCTTAATTAATTCCAATTAATTCCTTTTAATTCATTTTAATTCATTTTAAATTCCTTATTTAATTACTTAATTATTTTCATTTATTTTTCTTTAATTTTGGGTCAGGGATGTCACAATTCACATTACCTATTAGAATCATTACTTAGTTAGGATTCTTTGTAATTAGCTAATTACTTTTCCGTGTAGAAAAAATCAACTTGTAATTGTATATATATCTTCCTCTTGGAGAAATATAATATCAATCACAATTATTCAATCATGTGTTTAGTTTGAGTTGATATCAGAGCAAAAAACTCAGGTGCCGCAAAACAGCTGCTAGGGCTAGTCGTCAAGACATCATCTATCACCATCGCCCACGGCAGCTCCTTCAGCTGATGATTATCTTACTGTTCTCTCTCAATTATCCATTCTAGAGCCTGCTGATTGCGAAGGTAACCGAGGAAAAGCTTTGGTGCTTTCTGATCAACGAGATACACGTTGATTAAATTATCAAAATCCAATAACTAATTTGTATATAAATATGCAATTTCTTGATTAAATTATCAAAATTTAGAATTTTTTATTTATTTTTTATTTGCTACCACTTAGCAGGTCAACCCGACATGACCCGAAACTGGCACGAAAAATTAATGGGCCAACCCGTAAATGACACGTTTATTAAATGGGCCAGGTTTGGGTTGAGCATTCTTAACACGTATATAATCCCGACACGACACGACCCATTACTAGCCCTAGGTTTCTACTTAAGAATTGAGGGTGGGTCCAAAAAAAAAAAGGAATGGATGGTGTCTTCTTTAACCATTTGGGGTATGTTTGGTACACCGTATTAGTCTATCGATAGGAGTACATAGTACATGTCGATTGCGTTGGTGTAAACTTCTATTATTTAATCTTGTATTATTTAATTACCCGACTATGTTAAATAGATTGAGCTTTTAATACAATCCTTACCTGACTAACTAATACAACCCACTCACCCCGGTTTAGATAATACACGCTTAATTATAAGGGCATGGAAAAAGAAAAAACACGCTTTCTACATGAAAATCATACGCTCTTTTCATTTTCTTCCCACTAGGGTTCTTCTCTACACTCTTCTCTAGGTATCCATCTCTCACACTCTCTCTCATACTCTCGCCAATATGTGTCTTCTTGCTTCTTCTGTCTTCATCTTCTCTTTCTTTATATATTTCCTCTTCTATTGTGTATGATTATGTCTTATTAAATTTATTTTTTATATTTAGTCACTAGATTTTTGTGGATTAGGCTATGAGTTCTTTTAATTTTTGTTGGGGAGAAGTGTATAGGGTTTTGTTTCAGCGATGTGGTTGAAACTCAAACTATATTGAAGGAGGACGTGTTGCAGTTCTATCTTTTTATTAACAGCCTACCCTCCCGGATGCTCTATTATAAGCCCACACATTTCTCCATTTTGAATTTATTTACATTGAAATAAACTCCTAAATTCTCACAAGTAAATAAAACAAATAATTATTGTTTGACATTTTAGAATTATAGTATCTTCCACTTCTCTCTTTCTACTAACTAGCCAAGCATTTGCCAAAAATGACTCTTCTGATATATCCCAATTTTTATGATCCTAAGTTATACAATTATGATAATGTGTTTGTTCATGTAATCTTGTCTTAATTTCAATTTCCACTTAAATTATCAAAGAATTTAAATATATAAAAATACTACTGATATGTTGTTATCCGACGAAGCACCAAACATAGTATAACTTAGTCGGACTATTTATTGAACAGCATCAAATGCCTTATAATATTATGGATAAACAATCGATTACTCTCGAAACAAATTAATACTATCCGACGAGAAATTAGTCATCACAGTCCGATGTACTAGGCAGGCCCTTAATGAGGAGAACTTTAGCTAGTTTAATTTATAAATAAAATAAATAAATAAAAGAATCTTATTCATATCACTACATGGAAAAAGATAATTGAAAAAAAAATTGTCCTTGGTCAAAGTAAACAAGTATAAACTTATTCATATCACTATGTGGAAAATGATAATTGAAGAAAAAGTTTTCCATATGGTCCAAGTAACTTAATTGTTTTTGTTGAATCCCGTTGGTTGGTCTCAAACATGCTACAAAGAAAAGTAGGCTTACAAGTCCCAAGGAGAAGCTGTAGCAATACATGACCAAAGTATAAAACACGAAAGAGGACCACGACAATGATCTGCTTCATCTTGTAATTGAATGAACCTTGGAATTATTAGTTTGGAAAGACCAATATTTGTTGACTTAGAGTATGCATAAAGTTAGGTAAGGGCAATAATTCATAGTTAGTAGCCTTTTTTTTCTTTTTTTTTCTAGTTCTGATCTGTACAAATACAGAAAATTGGGGTTTTCATATTGGGACCCAGTGGTACCATCAATAAGACTCTGCGCCAAGGTATTGGAAGCGCATGATCGTCAACAACATACCATGGACCAACAGAAACTGGCAGTTGATGCAATGGTAGTCTTGATCCTCCCCATAGGATCCTATTAAGAATTACCCAAAGTATACAATTTATAAACATTCCGTTTGTTTATGTTAAGTTCTTAAAAATAACAATACAAATCATTTGCTAAAGAAAATTCCTAATACTTTGGATTCAAATCTCTTCATTATGGAGGTAATGAAATTAAGTACACTCTAATAGTTCCATCATAACTTACAGAAACGAAATTAATTATGATGGCATGAATGAAATGAATGATGATCACAATATTTAAATTAATATTAATTCCACAACCTTAATTTTCAACAGAAACCAAATTGATTTTTGTCAATTGTTCGTTACTTTTTTTTCTTAATGTTATACGAAGTGTAGGTTTTTTCTACTTAAGAGTTGAGGGTGGATCTAACAAAAAAAGAAGAATCGAGGGTGGCATCTTGTAACCTTTAGTGAGGAGAACTCTTTAGTTATAATAATTTTAAAAAAGAAGATAATGTGGAAAAAGATAATTGAAGATAACTATTCAATGTGGAAAAAGATAATTGAAGAGGTTGGGTCCAATTTCAATTGTCATTTGAAGTGGACTTAATTCCAAATTTTCTAAAAGGAAGATAATGTGGAAAAAGATAATTGAAGATAACTATTCAATGTGGAAAAATATAATGTGGAATTATTCATGTCACTATTCATATCACTATTATGGATGAGATCGAAGACTTGTGACTTAGACTTGATATGGTGATTTGCCTTCCAACACTTGCTCTAACAACCTATTTGTTGACTCGGCTTGACTTGGTAAGGTGCTTTCCCCTGTCCACTCAACCATTGGCTTTGCATCCCATCCCATCCCTGGGCACACGGTGCAAATGTGGACTTGATGTAAGTGAAACATATGGAAATATCTCTACCAAATCCAATATTAATATAATACCTATATATTTATTGATACTAATAAATGAAAATTGGGTTTTTATTCAACTATAATACGAGGGTTTTTCAAAACACTTTGTGACAGGATCTGACTCAAATTCCACTTTGGAATTCGAGTTGAACTTCGTGCATATCCAACAAATGGCAGGTGTCATGCACAATTGACAAAAATGCCCTTTGCCCTAATTCCAACTTCAAACCACATAAGGGTTTGTGACTTCTGCCCAAAAACCGGCAGAGTCTCCCCTGAAAAATGAACATTTCCCAATTTATTTCGCCTGTAAATATCACAATTTTAATATCCCCAATCGTTCAGCATGTAAGAAAATCATCCGTACGTAGTATTCAATAGAGGTTTAAATGGTCCTCAGGCCCGTACAACATAATCAAACATTAACATTCATCTTGTTATAAATGAGAATTAAAAGGGTAATCAAACTTGGCCTAACGAACAAACGGGTTTCAGACTAAATCCTTTTCAAAGCATAACTCAACAGTTATTTTGCGGTTGCACCTAGCTCCTCTTGGTTGCCTACGTACCCTTACCAAGGGATCAAGCCACACGTAGTTCTTTCTACTAAAACAATCACCATTTAGATAATATATATTCTTCAAGAAACCAACCATAAAATCTAGAATAATTCTTTACTTTGATTTCAACAAGCTATATAGTTGAATATAATGCAGGAAATTACGTACATAACTATTCAATTAATTTGTCATTGTCCATCCCAACACTTTGATAACCAAACTTTTTACCAGAAAGTCATATCTGCAACAGTTCGCATAAAGCATACATCTAGTATCACCCACCAAGGGGTATGTCATTAAATCCGAAGGCAACCGAGGAGGCGGAAACTGACTAACCACCTGTGTAGATAAATCGGGCAGGTGGCTAGGGATCCTGGCCAACTCTATGCAAAATATATGAGCAGGGTGGCGAATAATACCCTATTAACTGTACCACACATGTTTCATCCTCGCAGAACTCGGGGGACACACGGTCGACTGAGAACGCATATCCGTCAATTCCATCATTTTACCCCCAATTCCAAGTACCACACACGTGATACATCCTCGCAGTACTCGAGGAACACATAGTCAACCCGAGACGCATTCCTCGCAGTACTCACGGGACACTTGGTCCGCCTGAGACGCAATCCTCGTAGTACTCAGGGGACACTTAGTTAGCCTAAGACGCATTCCTCGCTCCGCACGGTCCGTGTATCCCTAAGACTCATGGGGCAATTGTCATACGCACGCAGACTCAACCGAAGGCATCCAGTTTCGAAGGCATTCCATTAAATTTCAAATCATTTAACATATATATATATACATATATAAACATATAATCAACATTTCATTAATTTCTTAATCATGCCAAAAATCTGGTTAACCAAGCCATAACCAAATAATGATAAAATATAAATACGTCATACTAAAAAATATAGTGATAACCAAATCCTTCAAATTCATTCAAAGCATCAAACATATATTTAGGTATAAACATATAATCAGACATTTAATTAAACCCCATATGAAGATTAAACAGATTAACATGGCAAGAAAGCTATTTTCAAATAAAAGTCCTTTCACCACTACAGCTGACTTTCCGACCTCGACTAAACCGACATTGCCCACTATCCAGGTCAATTGGCTCATAGGACCCATGACCCCACTTTGTTATCGACAATTCATGTCGGTCCACAACCATAAATTAACCCCGTCCTAAAAGTCTCGTCACGATCCAACGGTCGATTTGACCCTGATCGCGGAATTTAACCAATTAGGCCCACAACCTCCGATTTCCGATCTAACCTTTCTATAAGTCCAACAAGGTCTACTTACTAAGTCCCAAGAGTTCAGTCTCGATCGAGCGGTTATATCACTCTCGATCGCCCGATCGGACGGCGACTTAAAGTTTAACCCTAAAATCGTTGATTTGGAGTATCCAGGACTCCGATTCTCGATCAGCCAGTTCTCACACAATCCTAGAGGTACAAGGAATGACATAATTGAAAATGTGACTAATCGAACGGTCCGAACCTATCGAGCCTTGATATCGCTTAATAGGCGTAATATCCGTTCAATAGTCAAATGTTATTCAATTTCTAATATGAGTATACCGTCGTGCTCGGTACAACATGGAGACTATTTTAGAACATAATGGGCCGCCACAAAGTGGCGTACACGCCACCACATGGGCTAGTAGTGCGTGGGTGTCTTGAGAAATTTCTAGAAATGCAATACCGATACCAAAATGATCAGACTGACAAGGGGAGTAACTTCCTTAACTACACCAACCTCCAATTTGGGCGGGAAGTGGACGAAAAACCAAAAAACCCGTCGAAAATTTCTAGGTTTTAGATTCGATTCCAAAACTCCACAATCGACTCAAATAACTTATATAAATAGCTAGAACTTCGAAAATTGGATGAAGAAGCATACCTGAATTGACGATTTTGGCGGCCGAAGTTGCGGAAAAACTTGAAGAACCGGTGAGGCTTTCCGTCGACACGATCGGCGGCCCGTGGTTCACCGAAGCGAGGAAATGGGGAGGGATGGGTTCACCGTTCCCTCACTGTTACATTCGAACCGGTCTTAGCCTCGAAGGTGGTTGGATGACGGCGCGGTGCTCCGTGAAGTAAAAAGAGGCGTTGTGTGCTGTTTACGTGAGAGAGAGAGAGGGAGCGCATAAGGGACTGAGGGTAAAATCGGGTTTTCACTTGTTTTAAAACAATTTCTCAAATGTCCATTTTGCCCTTTTTGTTTTCAGACCTTTTCTCAATCGTTATAACTCAGAATTGAGCGTGCCGCCTGTTTGCCGGAAAAACTTGAAGAACCGGTGAGGCTTTCCGTCGACACAGTCGACGGCTCCGTGGTTCACCGATAGGGAAATGGGGAGGGATGGGTTCACCGTTCCCTCACGGTTCTTTTCAGACCGGTCTTAGCCTCGAAGGTGGCTGGATGACGGCGCGGTGCTCCAGTGAAGTAAAAAGAGCCGTTGTGTGCTATTTCTGTGTGTGTGTGAGAGAGAGAGAGAGAGAGCGCATGAGGGACTGATGGGTAAAATCGGGTTTTCACCTGTTTTAAAACAATTTCTCAAATGTCCATTTTGCCCTTTTTATTTTCAGACCTTTTCTCATTCGTTATAACTCGGAATTGAGCGTGCCGCCTGTTTACGGACTCGTATCAATGAGCTCAACACAACAGTGCCACTCAATTCTTCAAATTCTTTTCCGAACAAAAAGTCAACCTTAAATCACTAAGAAACCTTAAGGGTAAAATTGTCATTTCCTTTAACAATTTAAGAATTTAATTAAATTTTGGGAGCAGGATATTACACTTTGGTTATTGACTAAGTCTTTTGAAATGCTCGTATAATTTAGATTAATATTTAGATTGGGTCTTACAATTACACACAAAATTTCTCGTATTATAGTGATGATCACGACACACTTAAGTAGTGTATATTTAGTGTTGGATATCTGATCATAAAGTTTCGGAGCAACGTCCTGTTGGCACGAGCCATAATTCAGGGACGTGATCCCTGATTTCCGAGTGTAATTCACTTTACCTAATTAGAAAATGACCTAGTACTTTTCCTTGTAGAAAAAGTCAGCTTGTACTTATATATATATATATACATCCTCCTCTTGGAGAAATATAATATCAATCACAATTATTCAATCATGTGTTTCGTTTAAGTTGATCTCGAGCCGGTTAACCCTAGTCTCTCAAACAAAAATACAAACCCTACCTCTCGGCATCATCTTGCGCCAAATACAAAAAAAAAAAAAAAAAAAAAAAAAACCAGGTGCCGCAAAACAGGTTGCTAAGCCCTTGTCGTCACAAACCTAGTGTGGTAAAAAACTCCTACAACACCAACCCATCCAAACCTTTTCTATCTCCTCCATGACTTAAGAAGATACCCTAGACTCCACCCTTGCCGCAAAATCCAAAGGTGCTTCCAAGTGCTTGAAACCCACAAAAATCTTGGCATGACGCAACCAATTGTTACATTTCGCAATGATACTTCTGCTACCCCATTCACCATACGGTTGAATGGAAAGAACTATAGCACTTGGTCGAAGATGATGTTGCTTCATGTGTCAGGTTAGGGAAAAAGAGGTTATCTGACAGGGAAGGTGGCTCAAGTGGGGGAAGACGCATCGGGATTTGATTCGTGGTGTTTTGAGGACTCCATTGTTAAAGGATGGTTGATAAAAACCACGGAACCTGATTTGGTAGAATTGTTCTTAGATCTACCAACAGATAAAAACCATGGAACTCGAAACATGCACGGAAAATTAGCAGGTCAACCCGCAAGATTAAGTTTTCGGTTCATTTTCGAGTCAACCCACCACTAACCCATTTATAAACGGGTGGGTTTCGGGTCAACCCGCCAACCCATTTGTTTGTTTCTTCTTTATTTTCTTCATTTTTTTAATTTCTCTTTCTCAATCTATATACATAGAGAGAGGCAAAATGCAATAACTATTTTATATTAAAAAAATGCAATTAGTTGATTAAATTATAAAAAATTTAGAATTTTTTATTTGTTTTTTATTTTCTACCACTTAGCGGGTCAACCCGACATGACCCGACACCCGCACGGGAAATTAACGGGTCAACGAGAAAATAACACGTTTATTAAACAAGTCAGGTTTGGGTTGAGCATTCTTAACACGTATATAATCCCGACACGACACGACCTATTGCCTGCCCCTAGGTTTCTACTTAAGAATAGAGGGTGGGTCCGATAGAAAAAAGAAAAAATGAATCGAGGGTGTCGTCTTTTAATCATTTGGGGTATATTTAGTACACCGTATTAGTCTCTAGATAGGAGTACATAGTACATGTCAGTTTTTTGGTGTAAACTTGTATTATTTAATTACCCAACTATGTTAAACAGATTAGGCTTTTAATACTCTCCTTACCTGACTAACTAATAAAAACCACTCACCCCAGTTTAAGGAAAAAGAAAAAAACTCTCTTTCTACGTGAAAAATCATACGCTCTTTTCATTTTCTTCTCACTAGGGTTATTCTCTACACTCTTCTCCACGTATCCATCTCTCACACACTCTCTCATAGTCTCGCCAATATGTTTCTTCTTGCTTCTTCTGTCTTCATCTTCTCTTTCTTTATATATTTCCTCTTCTATGGTGTATAATTTTGTCTTCTTAAATTTATTTTTTATATTTAGTCAGTAGATTTTTGTGGATTTAGGCTATGAGTTCTTAGAATTTTTGTTGGGCAAGTGTATAAGGTTTTGTTTCGTCGATGTGGTTGAAACTCAAACTATATTGAAGGAGGACATGTTGCGGTTCTATCTTTTTATTAACAGGCTACCCTCCCGGATGCTCTATTATGAGTACTAGAGGATCCAAATGAACCCCAATGCGAAATTAGATATTTCATTCTTTGTGGTTTTATGATTCGTTCATCATGTTCAACTGAGAAGAAAGGGAAGAATAAGAATAAGAACTAGGGCTGTAAGTCGGTTCAATATAATTTTACTCACTTTTATAATTCAATAGATCAACATAGAAGAATTGTTTATAAGCCCACACATTTCTCCATTTTGAATTTATTTACATTGAAATAAACTCCTAAATTCTCATAACTAAATAAAACAAATAATTATTGTTTGATATTTTAGAATTATAGTATCTTCCACTTCTCTCTTTCTACTGACTCTTCTGATATATCACAATTTTTATGATCCTAAGTCTGGATAATGGGTTAGTTCATGTAATCTTGTCTTATAGATCGTGGCAAAAATAAAAGAAAATCTGAATTTCAATTTCCACTTAAATTATCAAAGAATTTTTTTAAAAAAATAGTCTGATCTGTTGTTATCCGACGGAGCCCCAAACACAATATAACTTAGTCGGACTATTTATCCAGAACATCATCAAACGCCTTATAATATTATGGATAAAGAGTCAGTACTCTTCGGAACAGATTAATACTATCCGATAGAAATTAATCGGTACAGTCCGACGTACCAAGCGAGCCCTTAGTGAGGAGATCTTTAGCTAGTTAATTTTTTTTAAAGACTCTTATTCATATCACTACGTGGAAAAAGATAATGGAAAAAAAAAATATTTGTCCTTGGTCCAAGTAAACAAGTAAAAACTTATTCATATCACAATGTGGAAAATGATAATTGAAGAAAAAGATTTCCATATGGTCCAAGTAATAACTTAATTGTTTCAGTTGAATCCGACAGGTTGGTCTCAAACACGCTACAAAGAAAAGTAGGCTTCAAGTCACTACGTGGAGAAGCTGTATGAATACATGACCAAATTATAAAACACGAAAGAGGACCACGACAATGATCTGCTTCATCTTGGAATTATTAGTTTGGAAAGACGAATATTCATTGACTTAGAGTATGCATAAAGTTAGGTAAAGGTAATTGTTTTTTCTAGTTCTGATATGTACAAATACAGAAAACAGGGGTGTTCATATTGGGTGTGATTGGTTTTAGTATTCTAGTAGAACAACAACCTAGTGGTACCATCAATAAGACTCTGCGACCAAGGTATTGGAAGGGCATGATCGTCAACAACATACCATGGACCATAAAAACTGGCGGTTGATGCAATGGCAATCCTGATCCTCCCCAAGCTCTAATTGGAGCCGACAAAACTCTTCCCGAATTTGTTGATATAAATCAATTGATTCCAAAGTGCCCATTTTGGATCTAGGGCTGTGATACCAATTGATAGGATCATAACTATAATAAAAAGAAAATGCTAAAAATGTAAAGAATTTAGAAAATACTCATAGTCATTCCTCCCTCTACAATGAGGTCATTGATTGTCAATTTAAGTACATGCAATTCAGAAAAAGAAGCGCCTAGAAAGCTTCTAGACAAGCTAAGAATTATGCAGCCCATAACCTAAGCCCAATACATAGCCCAAATAACCCATATCCTAAGAATTACCCAAAACTTTTTCGTCACTAAATTTTACATAAAAATTTAATTTGATTGCACAGAAAAAAAAAAATTTTCAAATGCCATGCAAATGTTATCCTTTTGCACAAGCTGGCCGTAGGACAAAGATGAAAATAAATAAATCATATGATGACAAAATAAGTTCTTGACTCAACAACAATTTCACAAAAAGGGAGATACATCTCTTCAAAAAAGCATCAATCATAATGCCAACCAATATAATACTCGCAGATTGAGGAAATGCCAACCAATATAACACTCGCAGATTGGTATTTGTAACTCAAGTTTAATCATGCATCCGACGGATCCATGAATTGATGTTAGAGGGGACTCCTTTGGTGAGTCTGCCGCCTCAACAATTTGCTTGTGCCAATGGATCTTTTTTCGCTTTCTTATTTGGATGCAAGCCGGAAATTGAAGTTGATGGATCTGCAGCACAATAACAGAGAGAAAGTAAACTTCAAAAGAGGGAAAACGACACAAGGGAAATGATAGTTTTTTTGTTCTTGTTTTGCTCATAGAGACTCTAACGAGCACATAGAGAAAGTAAACATCTAAATCCATCTGAACTATAAAGCACGTGGTTGTGAGAATGGAGAAGATTGGGAAACAATACTTCATTTTACTACAATACTTGATATGTTGTGTTTATTGGATTTTGAATCCTGAAACCGTTTTATATATAAATTATTTGAACTACTATTGATTTCTATATTGTTGTCGAGTTGGTTATTTTCTTGGCATGAATGTTGTGTTCTTAATTGGCACAAAAATAATGTGCTAAACATCCAATTAAAAATACCCGCAAGTGCACGAATCTATTGGAGTATAGATTATGTAAGTACGGGGTCGATCCCACGAGGAACTGTCGGCTACTTAAAAGTTCTAGTTTGAGTACGTAAACAACACTTAATCAACACAACACACAAGTAAAAATGCAAATTGGAAGCTAAGAATGAATAAGGAAAACCAAAGGAATTGAAACAAAACAAGAAAACCAAAACAAAACACAAACAGCACTTTCTATCACCCTTTTATCGCCTGTTTATCACCTGTGAACAGTACCATGAACAGTTTCAAACAGTGTCGTGAACAGTGCTGTGAACAGTGCGCGACCGGTCGCATGAACAGTGACGACCGGTCGTTTTTAAACAGATTGTAATTTGAAAACTGAAATGAAGTGCGACCGGTCGCATGAACAGTGACGACCGGTCGTTTTTAAACAGATTGTGTGCTCTGTTTTCGGCTCCGACCTCTGTCCAGTTTTTAGCCTATAACTTTCCAACCGTTCATCCAAATTTCACGTTCTTTATATGGTTGGATTCAGCACAGAAAAAGGAAGAACTCAACGCGGACCAAATGTCCAAAACAACAATAGAATTGAACAGAATTCAATCCAAATAAAACTCACGTTTTCAAACACAAACACACACACACAATGGGGGGGGTTTTGATTTTTTGTGAACTAATTCTATTGCTTAAATGTAACCTCATGCTAAATTGACAAGTTCAACAAGAGTGTGTAACAAGTTGTGACTCAAAGTGTGACTTAAAATGTGACAAACACTAGGGTTTTCGGAATCCACCCTAAACAATCCTACTTATGCTCATGGATACTCAAGTAATGAACTCTAAATGTGTTGAAGACGATGTTCGCAATCAAGACCGGGTTTAGTGGCTCAAGACGCATTGATTCTCTCTAAAATAAGTAGAGTGCGGGGTTAGCGCTACAATACTCGTGCCTTTCCTATAATCAATCTAGGTGTGCTTAGTACTTGATTGAATTACAAGAAAAACCCATTAAGTTCAAAGAGAATATGAACATCACAAGAACCCTAATAGTATGGTGTTTACATTAGGCATTCAAGAAACCAATTCACATGGATGATTCTTACTTCATCCATTTGTTGCTTGGGAGAACATGAGGGTACATACAATCCCAACAATCTCAAGAAGCATGCTTTCAAAGGTGATCAATCAAAGAAAAACATACATCAAGGATAGATTATTTTAGTGAATGGGAATTCATCAACAACATCTAGAAATTCATACACTCAAGCATCAAAACAATAGAGTAGTCATGTTTAGGGCTTCAACCTAAGCCCTAGCTATGGAGCTTAGCTCCTCATGTTCATAATAAACACAACTTCAAATACAATTAGAAAGAGTTTACAAATATTGTGAGAGTGATGGAAGCTCAAGGTCTTCAATGGTGGAAGCCTTCTTCTCCTGCGTAGCCTCCTCTCTCCTTCTCTCCAGCTCTCCAAATCAGAATTTCTCTCCCTTAGTGGAATATGGAATAATGGGATAATAGATTAATGGAATGTCTGACCGATGCTCTCCCCTTGGCTTCTTTCTTCTCCTTTCCAATATTCCCCCCACCTTTTGCCAAAAGCTCTCCACTTCTTTCCACTTTCATCATTTTCTTTAGTTTTAATATATAAAGATGGATCCAACTTGAGATCCCTGCTTACCTAGGTAAAATATTGTCACCAAGTGGAGTGGTAACAAGTAGAAAATGGAGGGTGGCATCCAATGGAGGTAATGTGGTCCAAATCAGATTTTCAGAGCTAGGATCAATTGTTGGATTGGTTGGCAGGGCTATACTTGCTCAATGGAGCTCAAATTCGGATATGTTGTAGTCAACATCCATTGGAACAAGTTTCATGAAGATCTTCACCACATCCGAGCACTGGAAGGTAATGATCCATGGCCAAGAAGTTGACCTACGAAAATGAACAAAAACAGAAATTATAACCAATAATGCATTTTTAGCTCATTTTCAATCTAACCAAGGTAAATTCTAAGAAAACACAAAAAGTAAGTAAAATGCTATAAAAATCCAAGAACTAACTCAAAATATTGGGTGAATAACATGATAAATCATGTATAAAAATGAACCCAACAATGAACGAGATCTTTGGGATTTTAATGTTATTTTGGTATATGAGGATTTTATTATACTTTCGTGCTTGCATTCTTCAAGTTATTTCAGTTTATGTTTTTATATACCTACATGGGTTAGTAATTTGGGAGGTCATGCCTCGGGAAAAGTTAAAGGTTACGTTGCTTGGAAAGGTTTGAATTGGGTTTCTCTTTGACTACTTTGAGATAGTGTGGTTTTTAAATCAATAAAGTATATAAATGATTTCATATGCATGGTTTGCATTGTTTTGAAACGGTGGGGTTAGTACGTTGATTTAAGTATGTAAAACTTTGTTTTTGTCCACTCACACTCTTTCTGTTTTGTGCCCCCCAGGCCATAGTCGTTGCTTCGACACTGTTCGGCCAAGCGCTTCTCTTCCCGAGCATCGACTAGACTGTAGGACTTTATGTCCATTATCTTTAACTTTGAATTCTGTTGCTTGAATTCACATATTCTTAGATTTGCTCTATTGTTGCCCATTAGGGTTGTATTTGAAGGTCGGAGGCCTATTGTGTATTTGTAAGGCATGCTGGCAGTTGGATATACATATTTTGTTGTATTCTAACATGTGGAATTTTTGCGATTGTCCATATTTCAGGGGAGACTCTGCCCGGTTTTCGGCAGAAGTCTTGACCCCTTTATAATTTGTTTTGGAAAGAGGGAACTTGTTTAGCATGTGGGCCCGGCATCGTGATGATGTCGGCAAACCAGCAGGGTCCGGTTCGGGTTCCGAAGTGGAATTCGGATCGGGTCTGTCAGTATATATATATATTAATTTACTTGTTTGTAATAAAATATTATTAAATATCTGTTTAATATATATATATTTTTATTTAATTCACATGTAAAATATTTGTTTTAAAACACAATCCGACACTTGGTCTTTAATGATAATGAAGGGCGTCACAGTATGTGGTCCTTGTTTTTGAAATTATAAATCGACAAAAGTTGGTAAATTTTTTCCTCTATTGGTGCATAAAGGAGGGGGAAATCTTCAAATATACTACGCCCTAGCATTTTTGAAGCAATAAATGTAATGATCGAGTTTTGTAGAGTAGAGATATATTATCTTTCATAATTTTTTAAAAAAGGGTATAAAAAAAAGAGATATATGCTCCATATTTCTTTTATTTAAAGTTGATCGAAGAAGAAGGGACGCACAAATTATGAAATCTGTCCATGCATATAAAAAGTTTTTGCTGAAATCTTGCAATAATAACATGTTGCAGCCGTGAAATTGTAAAATGATTAACAAATTTCATGCGTGTAAATTGCTAAGAAACTACGTAGTAGGTAAATGAATTTGGATTTTGTTGATCATTGTTTTACCATATTCTGCATACTAGCCAATTGTACTTTTACAACATATTTGACTGAAATTCCTTCAGAAAAATCACTCCAACAACTAGCTATCTACAAGTTATTTTTAATCTTGTGAATAGTAGTTGTTAGCCGAATGTGGTTAGCTAGGAGTGAGAAAATAACCTTTTGAAAAATACTTGAATGCGAGAGTCACAACACTACGTAGTGTTACTAATATCTGGTAGTATGACAGTGTAACTTCTATATCATTTTAAATCAAATATGACCGAAGTTAGCTATCATTGTTACAAATGCTCTTATAGTTTCTATGAAATCACTTATTAAAAATATTCTAACGATTCTTCAATATATTTAAAACCCAACACACATTATAAATTATAACTCATAAAAAATACATTGAATTTTTTTACAACTCACATCAAAATCAAAGGATTTTCAAGAAAAAGTTGAGTACACATAGTTTTGCACCAACCCACGTATTTCCCTCCCTGTTATATTTACGATCTCGTACGTCTCCCACCAGTACCACACCCCACCAGCTTACCCCACATATCTTTATATATCCAATTAGCTCCCAACCACATGTAATCTCTCTCTCTCTCTTCCCCACCTCCACCCCCACCCCTCTCCTAGTACATTATTGATGTTTCACGTTTGATGTTTCACTCATTTCTCATCTTGTAATTGAATGAACCGTGGAATTATTAGTTTGGAAAGACCAATATTCATTGACTAGGAGTATGCATAAAGTTAGGTAAAGGCAATAATTTATAGTTAGTAGCTTTTTTTTGTTTTTTGTTTTTTCTAGTTCTGATCTGTACAAATACAGAAAAGAGTGGTGTTCATATTGGGTGTGATTGGTTTCAGTACTCTAGTAGAACAGCAACCCAGTGGTACCATCAATAAGACTCTACGCCAAGGTATTGGAAGCGCATGATCGTCAACAACATACCATGAACCACATAAACTGGCGGTTGATGCAATGGCAGTCGTGATCCACCCCAAGCTCTAATTTGGGCCGATAAAACTCTTCCCTAATTTGTTGATATAAATCAATTGATTCCAGATGCGCCAAGGGTCACCCTCATGAGTCATGCTGATGTAGTTACATTAGAAAGGAAATGATGTTTCCACTGTTATGCTTATAGTTATTATATATGGTAGGAAGATGCCTATGTATGAACTCCATACAGAAATTTCTAAATTGATAGAATCCTCTACAGTTACTCATTTAGTTATTCTGTGCTACCCTTTGCAGCGACTTGATAGTGTGGACGAACAGTATGTTAACAAAGCTGCAGGGGAGGAAGATCCACCTCAGCAGTTCCATCAAGGTTCTGTCATTCTGTAAATCTGCTTTCTTCACAGTGGTCTAAGTTTTGAGTCTTTTGACCACATATTTCCAAATCTTACTTACCTGTTAACCTATGTCATCCTCTTATTCAAGTTACATAATTCCACACCTGAAATTCTTGTCCTCATTTTATAACTTCATCTTGTGAGAAAATTCTGTTAATGAATGCTATACTGCTACCTGCTTATCATTCTAGTAGTATTTTGTATGGGAATAAGCTTGAATTAGATACTTTTCACATGATTCTGTTATTCATCGACTTAAAATGATTCTTTTAGTGTCTATCAACTAGGGGCATGCATTTTGTTACTTTATCAGTTTCTTGTACTTGAGAAATAAATTCCACCATAGAAATTAGGTGAGAGGTTTAGTCATATATGCATGCTAATCTGAAGGCCTCCTACATCTGATACAATCCAAGATGATCAACATTCAGAACACCAGGTCAATCAGCCAAAGGAATGCCAGGAATTTAGACAGGTAGCATTCTCAATCTGCACAATACAAAATATAAAGAAGAAACCAAACAAGTTCATGAATTAAGAACTCATTGAACTCATATCGTTACAAGGCCATGCATCAAGAATCAGTACCTGGGAAAGGATGATGGGACCACCTTGTGATGAAAATAGCTTCTTTTTTTAATGAATGAAAATAGCTTTCCATTTTTCATCATCTGGACAATTTTCTGGGTGAACCCTTGCATTGCCATCTTCCCCAAGAAAAACAAGAGAGAGAGAGAGAGAGAGAGAAGACAAGTTTATCCACATTTAAGCACTCAACCTAAGATAGTAGGTAACCCAAAACCCAATAAATAAATAAATTTCTGATATGGAGCATTTACTCCGCATTGCACTTGGTAGCATACAGAATTCAGATATAACTCTAGCAAAAACAAAATTAATTAAATAATTAAAAGATGTACGGTACCCAAAATTCCACTCTGCACAAACATAAGGTCCAATGCGCAGATGGAGGTAGAGCCCTGCTTTCTGTACTGTCTGCACCAAAACCCATTACACCACATCTGCACCACATCTGCTGATTCCAAACCAATTAGGAATCAAACAGCCAGAGATCGAAGATTTCTTACCAGAGATGCTGATGGTCTCAAAAGTTGATTTCAGAATAGGATCTCACTAGCCTCAAGGTAGTTTCTCAAAATGGAAACATCTGCAACACCAATTAGGAAGGTAGGGCATCAAGCTTTTTGGAATCACACCTCAAAATCGAAATTCAAAGGGAAATCAAAATTGAACCTAAAATCAAGCACTCCTTGAGTACCAAACGAAAACCTAGCTGATTTAAGGACACAAAATCTAGCTTAAAGCCTTTATTTATCAAATCAAAGCCTTCATGGACTAAATTGAACACTCCAAGATAAATAAACACAAAATATACCCAAAACAAAATCATAGTTAGGACAATTGATATCACAGTGGAACTCAAAATCACAATAATAGAGAATTAGGGAATTAGGGAATAGAGAATCAGAATCAGAGTCACAATCGCACTCAAATGAAATCAAAACTAACGTTGAAACCAAAGATAAATAGAAAGCTCACATGATATTGGGAGAAAACCTAGAAATTGAAACCACAGAGACGAAGAGGGCGCTCGCTCGTCGAAGAAGACGGTATCACTGGCTCTGGTCTCGCACTCTTGTCTCGCTCTGAGCTCGCGCTGGTCTCGCTCGCGGTCTTGTGTCACTCCGTCTTTTTTTTTCTTTTTGATGCGGTACCGTGTTTTGAAAAAAAATATATATGTTTAAAAAAAGTTAATTAGAGCCGAAGACAAAAAGGAAAGAAAATGGTTGGAAAACATAAACCACATCAGGTTGGAAAAGACTCCAATATACACCTCTAATTTCATCAAAATTCATAGAAACACTTTATTATAGTTGAACAAAGAGTAGTGCAAAAAACTGAAAGATGTATGACAGGTTCCCAAAAAGATATATCACTTAAGTGGTGTAGTGAAAAGAATAGAATAAACAATTATTTTAATGTAATCGGGTTTTGTTGAAAGTAGCTCATCATATCGAAAGCTACCATCGCATATCCATCCTGAGCAGGTGCACCACAAAAAGAAAAACATATTTTCCTCTAAAACCTTCTTGTACCAACTCTATCATCCTCATTTTACTTTTAACTGCTGAAAGTGTGCCTATGGCACAGGTACTTTACACAGTGACTTGATATGGCACTTCACTTAGAACCTAGCCTACAGGTAACCTCTACAGTGTACCTATGCCACAAGAACAGAAAACAAAGATGAATTGGTTTCTTCATCTTTTTCCTATGGTATAGGTAGAGGACCCGAACTATATTTCCATCATACTATTGAACTCTGTTCACAAAACCACCCTAAAACAGGGACATAAGTACATTCCATTCTTGTGTCTTCTAGCTTTTCCTAGGACTTCAGAAGGAAAGAACAGACCATTATGTCTCACCCAAAAACACAACTGGGATTTTTTTCTGCACAACCGTTCGTGTTCATATATTTGATTTAAACAGCAAATAAGAACTCAAACATTAACTCGTTAGTAAGAAAACTCTCAAACTCAATCGCAATATATCAACTATATTGCAAAATGGGGGCTATAGTAGGAAAAGAAAAAGAAATTTGTTCACGAAGCAGTAGTTACATATAGAAATTCGTTCACGAAGAAAGTTTAGTTATCGTCAAAGGTATTTGGGGTCCTCAATCAGAAAATGAAAAGAAAAAGAAATTTGTTACAAGATGCAATAGTTACATATAGAAATTCGTTCAGGAAGCAAGTTTCGACCTAAACCCTAGGTAAATATACAACATACTTGAAACGCAGGGACATAAATTGATGGAGAAGCAAGGTAGGAATCCAAAACGACGACAAATTCCATCGGCTGCAATTGACGAAGACGAAAGGCAAATTCAACCCTAAATTGAAACCCAAAACCCTCAGCAATTAAGAAGCATGGAATCTGCATAAATTGGATCGACATGACGATAATTGATTGTGGAAGATATGATATCTGCGATTATTTCTGTTCTTGCCGTATGAGGATTGTTTAACGTGATTTTTACGATTTCGTTGTTTTAGAGGTTACCTAATTTATATCTTAGGGGCAAAATTGGAAGCACAACATAAATCAAAAAATTAAGAAAATAAAATATAAATCTCAGAAATTAAAAAAGGTAAGTAATCCTACATGGCACAAAAGTCGAGGACTTAAATTACTAACAACAAGTGTGTGGATTGCACTCAAATTCTGTCATAAGAATTGGACTTATACCGAATTAATTATAAAAGATAATTAAGTTAAATGATAAACTTCAACAAAGGTGGCAGAATTCATTGCTTTGCATTGTGTGGAAGAAGACGGAGGGCATGAATGGATGAATGAATTAGTGTTAGCATAATCAAAGATAAAGAGAGACATCAATGCAATGCAATCAAACTTGAGGAGAACGGAAGTGAGAAGTGAGAACGAACCCAGGAATCTTAACGAAAAAAAATATCAAAACCTATGTTGCACGGACACGGGTATGGGGACACGAAAACGCGACACGGCAACACGCCGACACGGAAAATCTCAAAAAACTAGGACACGAACACGACTAGGACACGACAATTAAAATAATAATAAAATTATAATAGTATATACTTATATATATATATTTTTTTTAAAAAAAATGCATATTTAATAATATAAAAACATTACTTTTGTTGGGCAATGCAATTGACAAAACATAAAAAACACATCACATTGACAACTCTCTCTCTCTCTGTCTCACTTTTTCTTCTTCTTCTCTCCCTCCCTTTCTTTCAAGAATCTGATTCAAAGTAGGCGTTGTCTTATTCCCCAAGTGCACAACGCCTTCCTTGCAATACATAAATTTTTCCCATTTTTTCAAGCCGTGTCTTGACTATGAGTTGACCATGTCTTGATTGTGGACACGTCGTTGACCGTTGGAAACGAGTGTCCGAGGTGTGTCCGAGGAGTGTCCGAGTGTCCAAGTGTCCGACACGGCGGCTCGACGGAGTGTCCGGGCAACATAGATCAAAACTAAGTAACAATATAATATTGAAAATAGAATTAAAAATCAAAATCAAATCGAGAGTGAATAGAATTTAATTGTCAACCAACCTGGTGCCAAGTATCTTCACAGGTCTTCCTTGCACGTAAAAACTAAAGTGATTGACAGGAAAATAAAGAAAACTTCAAATTCCTAACATACAAATGAAATTGCCCAAATCATCATTCAAACATAGAGGAATACATGTAAACGGTGAGTTTCCTACACTTTGGGTTTTATTGCATACATCATTTTTACATTAATTTGTTGGTTAAAAGCGAGAGCTTGAGACCTTCTGTTAAAGAAATTCATTTCCATTGAAATATACCACCATTCTAGGGAGAAATGTAATTTCCTTTCAATGGAGGTTATATCGCCATTGATGACACGAGCTTTGCGCGACCAAAATTTAAATCGCGCATGGTTTGCGCAACCAAATTGTACTTTGCACAATAAACTTAGGGTGTCATTAAACGAACCCTAAAATTAATCGAGTACACCCTACTACCAAACTATTTATTGAATTACTAAACCCTAATATAAAATGACAAAAAGGATACATTGAATATTGAAACAAATGTAATTTTAATAAGTATACCCTACTTAACATATTGAACCCTACTCAAGTTAGAATTTTATAGTCGATTCCAAACCCAACTCGGGGCGTCTGGAAAATTCGATGGCGGGTTCTTGCCTCTTGATATGCAATGTTATGCTGATTTATGTGCAGCCAAAGACAAAAGTATCGAGCATGCAACTCACCTCACTGGGAGTTGTTCAAGCCCTTTGCTTGGCAGCCAACGTCCCAACTTTCGCCAACGGTAATAAGTTTTCGGGACTCGGATTAAGAGGCAATAGCAAAGGATTTTGAAGGATATTTTCTGACATGTAATGTCTTTGGATATATTCGTCGTCCGTAGTCAATATGGAGATGAGGAATCTTCCAAGGCGGCATATAAGAGGTTCCATTCTACTAGTGGACGCAATCAAGACACTCTGCGCCTATCTTTATGGCCCTTGCTATTGAAAAGGAACAAAGTGAAACAGTTTAAGCTTTTGACGTTGTGTATTGTCCAAATTACTCAATGTAAGACCTGGTTTTCTTTTACGGAAACAAATGGATGTACTTTTCTTTCCTTTTTGTTCATCTCCTCTATTTTTGGCTCTATGCTTAATTTTACGAAAGTAAATTGTCGCTCCAATGATGAAGACGACCAATTCATGTAAAATAGGGTGTACTCGATGGCGGACGGATCAAGGGACAAGAGGGGTCGCTTGACCCCATGAACTGGCCGGAAAATTGGCTATAGATAGCCTGTGGTGGTCCGAGCGCACCCATGGCTTGCGTAAAGACGACCCCAAGAGATGCACGCAAGGTGCTCGACGGAAGGCCACAGCGAGGAGGAAGGGGAATTGCTGCGTGCGCACGCACTCAATTTTTTTAAAAAACTGACGGACCAAAACGATGTCGTTTTGGTCCAGAGGTTTCAAATTTTTTTTAATGGCCTGGCATCAAAACGGCGTCGTTTTGAGCCAGGATTTAAAAAAGAAAACAAATTAAACCCAATCTCCCCAACCCAACCCTCTACCCGATAGCGGAAACAGAAAGCAAGGCCCCCTTTCAAAACCCTTATTCTCATAACCTAACCCCAAATCCCTCTCATCCTCACAGCGCGAGTCACAGCCATCACCACCACTCTCTGAGCGCCGCCGTCCACTGGACGCTGCTGCTGCCGCTCGTGCCGCCGTCTCCATCTCTCCCACTCTCATCCCATGATTTCAAGTAAGTAGAATTTATATTTTTAATAAAATAAACTTGATATATGTAATGTTTTTGATGGATTAGAATTGATTGATATTGTTATATTTTCGAATTGATATTAATATTGGTACTGATTATGAATCTATGATATTGATAGTTTTAGATAAATTGAAATTGAAATTGGAAATTATTTACTGATCTATGAATCTATGATATTGATTTTTTTCATATTCATATGATATGATAATTTGGATTTTAAAAAAATTGATTGGTTGAATATTGATTGATTCAGGGTGTCACAATATTGATTGATTGTTATTTGGATTTAAGTAAGCAAGCAAGCACACAAACAACAGAGGTTTACCCATTGCAGATTCGCAAGCATACAAACAAGTTGTTATTTGCTTCAATTGAAGAAAAAATTGCTCAAAATCCAGGTTTTATTGTTCCTTGATCCTTGTTTATTAGTTAAATTATTGCTCTCATTTTTAGTTAATTTATTATTATTGTTTCTAGCCTTATTATGTGTTGATGTGATTGTTGAGATTTTCATCTGGAAATTAAAAATGTTTCTTAGGAAACAATTATCTGGAAATCTTAAAAGACATAAAGAAAAGGAAGAAGGGATTACTCAAAGTATAAGAGGATCTTTGAATAAATATTTTCTTAAAACAAACAATGCTTCTCTTTCATTAATTTGGTTTAAATTATGTATTTGTTGTTGGGTTTTATTATTTATATGTTGTATTTGCCTTGAATTTTATTAAAGTCCAACTAAAAAAATCGGCTGAAAGCGAAAATCCAAAAATTGAACATGTCCTAGGCAGTGAACATTAACAAAATTTATAATTTTAGTGATGAATTTATCTATAAGGGGTTTGCCAAAAAAATAATTTCTTCGAAAAAAAAGTGTCTTAAACTCTTCTTCTTTTGGGGTATTAGACAGAGGGTTTCTAAGGTAGGTTGGGGTTGATGGTAGAGTATTAGTGTGTGTGTATCTATTTTTCTTTTTAATTTATTATTATTATTATTATTTAAATAATTGGATAGGAAATTACTCATTTGTTGTAAAAATTGCGTCAACATTTTAGCCCAAAAAAAATTCAACACTTTTACACTATGACCCTATGACCAGAATCCTGGATCCGCCACTGGGTGTACTTAGTATTAAGGTGTTGTGTGTGTTGAACCAAAAATTCACAAAGAAAAAAATTGAAATGAAATGACGTTTCTTATCAGAGATAAAATCTCATATAGTTATCTCTAAGGAAATGTCCCACTACAGCCCACTCTCAAAAGAAATTAAAAAGAAATTAAAAAAGAAGATAGGGTGAGATCGTGCTTGGAACAGGTTATCTCCCACTACTCCATTTATCAAAATGATGGCACAATCTGGGAAGAAACTGTTTCCCTCAACTGCAACTCACCTCTAGCCTATAAAAAGGGACAGCAGCAAACGAAGAAAAAGGGGGGAGAAAAAAAGGAGCCGTGAGGCTGCTGAAGAAAATACAAGGAGGCAGCCGTGAGGTTGCAGAGAAAAAGCTTCTGAAATTGGCAGTTTCAATTCAAATGTATGGATAGCAAATCCATGGGTGTGGCAACCCTTCAAATCATTTGGCTACAAAGCCATGGGTGAGTAACCCTTCAAATTTATTGGCTGCAAAGCCATGGGTGAGTAACCCTTCAAACCATTTGGCTGCAAAGCCACGGGTGAGTAACCCTTCAAATTTATTGGCTGCAAAGCCATGGGTGAGTAACCCTTCAAATAATTTGGATGCAAATCCTAGGGTGAGTAACCCAGAAATTATGTGGATGTAAAAATCCATGTGGGTGAGAAACCCGGAATGAAAAATTCTTGGAAAAACACCTTCGAACCTGCTTCTCTTTCTTTCTGCCTGAACTTCTTTCTCTCTACCTGAACCACTCACTTCTTCTCCTCTCTGTCCTGCAAACGGAAAATGAGAGTTCATTTCTTTAACACCAAGTGCAGCAAAAATAAGGAGGAATTAATAATTGAAGCCAAAGATACTGGGGTCTGACCCCATAGCAGATTCAAAGAGGAAATGGTTTATACCTGTTGAGGCTATTTGACCAACTCTCTTTCTTTGCTAAAGGGCACAACAATTTCCCCTGCGTTTGAGTATGCTCTTCTGAAACAAAACCAAAAAAAAAAAAGATCAGCTGCTTGCATACTGACAGAATAAATAGAGGAAGAGAAATCATCAAACAATAAAAGGGAGAGAGAAAGAAATTTCTAAGCCAAGGTGCAGTGATGGCGCAAGACTCATTTGGGAACAACTATGAATTTGTAAATGCCATTTAAGGAAGAAGAAGACAGCCACGTTTGGATGGCTTGGCTTGGTGCTGTCTGCATACAGAGACAACAAAAACAAAAAGAAAGTTAAAGGAGGCAGCCGCCTCTTTGTTTGTCTGGAAGTTGGTTTTCAATTGAATGAGGTTATTTGCTTTAACAATAAGTAGAGTGGTGGCTTTAAAGAAGCCCAAGTCATTGTACAAAGGAAAAAGCAAGAAGAGAAAAAAGAAACCAAAAGCAAATAACAAAAAGCAAAAGTAACCAAAAGTAAGAATAAGAAGAGACGCCTGTCTCTTAGTCCCCAAGATGACTTTCAATTAATAATGGGCCATAATCTACTTTGACAAACTGTATTTGCTTTCTTTTAAGCGTCTCAGTTTGGTTTCAAATGGCAGCTGGTTCTCAAAGCCTTTCTGTTTGTGGACTCTTAGTGTCAAGGCCCGTAAACAAATTGATGGCTTAAATTCAAAAATGCCCATTAATGTCTCAAGAGCCCAAAATATTTAATGGGTGGTGCAAGTAAATGCCCATTAAATTTACAACTGCCCAAATGCTTATTAATAGATCAATTCAAATATCCTTATGGCCATATTTGGGTATGTCAATCAAATTAAGTTAGTGGGTTCATAAAATAATTGCCCATTAATTTTCTTTGATATTGACAATAAAAAAAAAGGTACAAAACCATCAAATTTTTTCCATGGGTCATCTACCCATGCAAATTTCAACGAGATTAAATTCAAATATCTCAAACAAATTCTAAGTTAGTGGGCCACACTTACCCATTAATTCCCAATTTTTCTCATGGGTCATTTACCCTCCAAATTGTCTCAAAGACACAAACTCTTAATTAGTGGGCCACACTTACCCATTAATTTTTCAAATTTTGGAACTACGCTTGGTTTGATCAAATCAGTGCGTAAGCGATCTAACATACCAATAGACGCAACCTCCGCCAAATTCAAATCCACCAAATACAAATTCTCAATTAGTGGGCCACACTTACCCATTAATTTCCAAATTTCCATTCACAAATCACCAAATTTCTCATATACAAGCTCTCAATTAGTGGGCCACACTTACCCATTAATTTCCAAATTTCTCATACACAAACTCTCAATTAGTGGGCCACACTTACCCATTAATTTTCATATTCCCGAACTACGCTGGTTTGATCAGTCCAGACGTGAAAGCGATCCTAATATATCAATAGACGCAACCACCACCAAATTCAAATATCTCAAACACAAACTCTTAATTAGTGGGCCACATTTACCCATTAATTTCCAAATTTCTCATACACAAATTCTAAGTTAGTGGGCCATACTTACCCATTAATTTCCAATTTTTCTCATGGGTCATTTACCCTTCAAATTGTCTCAATGACACAAATTTTAAATTAGTGGACCACACTTATCCATTAATTTTTTCAAATTTTGGAACTACGCTGGTTTGATCCCATCAAGGGTGCGTGGCGCCTAGCATTACAATAGACGCAACCGCAACCAAATATCATTATCTCAAATGTCCAAACACAATTCCTAAATTAGTGGGCCACACTTACCCATTAATTTTCAAATTTCCGAACTACGTTGGTTTGATCCCATCAAGGGTACGTAGGCAGTCTAACATACCAATAGACGCAACCGCAACCAAATTTGAATCCCTGGTTTATTCTTAACCAAATTCGCCCCAAACACATTTCCATACCGAATCCCTGGTTTATTCAGCCAAATTCACTCAAACACTTTTCAATCAAATTCATTGAAATTCCCCCTTTGCAATGAGTCATTCATTCATTGCAATTCTTTGAACTACGAGTGACTTGATTCCCGCATGGGATACGTAGGCATCCTGAGGTTGAACTTAGGAGCAGTCGCAAAACCAAACACAAGTTATGTTTCTTTATGGTGGAATCAAAGGGTGTTCCCTTCAAACAAGGGATTGTAATTAAGAGACACCACGTCTCGAATGGGTCGAACCTAAAATAATAAAACCCCATTATTTAATTAGTGGTGGTGAAATTATGTTGGGAAGTTAACATTTTTCTTCAACAGTGTGATAGAGTATATTAGGGTGTATCATGGGTATTTTTGATAGTTAAATAGGGTGTACTTAGTTAATTTTACATTTTGATTTAATTATTAGGGTGTACTTATATCATAGGGTGTATTCAGTTAATTTTAGGGTTCGTTTAACAGCACCCTAAACTTATTTTGTCGCGCAAAGTATTTTTTATAGTAGTGCTCTTTTTGTCCACATGGTGCCTCGTGATTGGAGGCCAAAATATTTTCTCCCACAAAAGTCACAAGGAGAAGCTAGGCGACCTACCCACTCAATGAGCCTCTATATTTCGGTCTAGTCTTATAATATTGGAGAAAAGTTTAGAGGGGTGAGCTAAATCGAACCGAACTTTTTTTCTTTTAATGCACTGCAGCAAATTCTTGACAAATAATTTTCAAATTATACCCACTCGAATTTTGGCCCAATGTTTCTTATTTTTCTTCCCACGCAACTTTGCCTTAGACTTGAGATGGTGATGCCTTCCAACACGCATAATGGAGGTATTGAGTATTGACTTAAGTTGACTTGACTTGAGAGTGGTAATGTGCCTTCCATGTCCACTCAACTCAACCATTTAATTTGGGCCCATCTAATCTAGGGCACTAGGGCACAAGCTTTCTTGGAAATATGGACTTGACTTAGCTGAAGCTATGGAAACATATTTATCAATCCAATATATCATAGCACATATTTATTATACTAATACTATATATGAAAATGGGCCACCAATCACACATTATCATTTAGATGGATTAATATTAGATACCTAGTAATATTGTCCATAATCTGTTGACAAGACACGAATTCTCAAGAAAAAACCCAAGTATTCCAGTCGGGCTTAACGGGTCGTGTTTAAAACAAGTGGACCCTTTAGCTAATAAGACGTTGCGTGTGCATTCGCGAATACTTTTTATCTTGTTAAGAGCGTAGGTAATTTTGTAATTTTATATCCTAACTCATAAAACCTTTCAAACTCGTTCGATCTCTCTCAAACTTCTCACTAACCTCAATCTCTCTCCTCTCTCTCTTGCTTGACTCTCTCTCTCTCTTGCTTGACTCTCTCTCTCTCTTTCACAGTCTTTTGTGGCATGATGGCTTTGTGATGCACCCAGAGAAAAGAAGAAAAGAAACGAAGCAGAAGAAAGAAAAAGGGAAATGAAGAAAGAAAGAAAAATGAAGAGGTATATTTGATTGGTTGATTAGATTAGGAAAAAAATGGTGCAGTGCTGCATGTACCAACAATCACATATTATAATTTAGATTAATATTACATGGGGTCTTACGTGCGATTACACATGAAAGTTTCTCATATAGTGATGATCACCAAATTCTTATTAAGTAGGAGTACATTTAGTGCTGGATATCTTATCATAAACTTTCGAGCAGCGTCCTTCATTTTTTATTCAGATCCTTTCATAATTTTATTTGATTTGTTTTGTTTCTGGTTAAATAATTAGTATATGAATTACTTTCTTTTATGGTCGTATATGAGAAAAAAGATGTAGAGAATATATAGTGGGACACTGCTTGTCACTTCTTCTTATAAACAAATAACTATTACACATATGAAAAAGTAACTCATTAAAATTACAAAACGAAGCCAAATACTTGCGTTAGTTTAAACAAGATAAAACAGCAAGCAAGACCACAATATGTATGATCTGTATAGCTCGAAATTAAGTTAGGCACAGTCTCTGCATTGACTGCAAGGATGATAATTTTTCTCGCCACACATGACCCCACGCGAATGAGAAAAGTTTATTCCACGAATCGGTGTGGGAACACGGACAGGTCTGTGAAAAAAAAAAAAATTAAAGAAAAATCTCTCCATGATGCAAGGAGACAAGACAAGTAAGGACTTATAATTGTGTTAGTCGAATCGGTTCGTCTTTTTCCAATTCGTCCCAAACACGTTAGCGTTACAAAGAAAAGTGGAGGTCGTTGTGGTTTAACTCTCTACCAAAATTCTCGGAGGAGATGTGTCGGTCTGTTTTCTTATTGGGTTCAGAAGGGAAGGGTATAATGGGAAATTAAAATAAGAGCCAAAGGTCTTTAGCTTCTTGAAAACGGTGGCCCGCGTCCACGTGTAAGGCTGTCATTTGCTAAAAGAGCAAATGCCAGGTAAGTCGCTTTTGGGCGACGGTGGCTAGCATTCCTCTTGGGCAATATATATTTAGTTTCCCAAGGTATGAATGAAATGAACTGACTTTGAATTTGCCATCAACGAAAATAGAAACCTATACATACTTCAACGACAGATATCATAAAGTGTAGGTCCGCCAAATATCACAATCGGTTCGTCTTTTCCAGTTCGTCCCAAACACGTTACAAAGAAAAGTGTAGCCTTAAAAGTCATAGGCAGAAGAGAAGGTAGCCATAGGTGTCCAAAACAGAGCAACATATTTATACCGAACCACCAACGATGATGTGATTGTACTATCAAATTGAATTAATCTTGGAATTATTAATTTGGAATGCAGAATATTGATCGACTCTTATAGCCTATAGTAGGGCTGGGTATTTGGAACCGAAACCCGACCAACCCGTCCAAATCAAACCGATCGGGTTGGGTTGGTTTGGTTTTTTCAAATGTTTTTGGTTATCGGTTTACGGTTTGCAATATCCAAACTCACGGTTTAACCAAACCAAATCGAAGATATTAAAAAATATTATAATAAATATATATATATATATATATAAATTTATATATATATATAATATATAGTTTAAAGAAATTTATATATATATATATAATACATAGTTTATATATATATATATTATATAGTTTAAAGAAATTTATATATATATATAATACATTTTTCCTTCTTCTTCTCTCTCTTCTTTTTCTCTTCTTCTTCTTCTTCTTCTTCTCCATCTCTTCCTCTCTTTCTCTCTTTTTCTTCCTCTCCTCTCCATCTCTCCCTCTCTTCATTGCTTTTATTTCTTCTCTCTCTCTCTCTCTCTCTCTCTCGTAAAGCCAAAAACCGAAACCAAACCAAACCAAACCAACAAGTCCGGTTAACCGAAGTGGTCGGTTTTCATCACTTATGGTTTGGTTTCGGTTTCCAAAATAGCCAAACCGAGAGGGTTCGGTTCGGTTTCGAGTTGAGCCCAAAACCGAACCAACCCAAACCGTGCCCACCCCTAGCCTATAGTCTCTCTCTCTCTCTCTCTCTCTCTCTCTCTCTCTCTCTCGTAAAGCCAAAAACTGAAACCGAACCAAACCAAACCAACAAGTCCGGTTAACCGAAGTGGTCGGTTTTCATCACTTATGGTTTGGTTTCGGTTTCCAAAATAGCCAAACCGAGAGGGTTCGGTTCGGTTTCTAGTTGAGCCCAAAACCGAACCAACCCAAACCGTGCCCACCCCTAGCCTATAGTAACTAGTAAGCCTTCAATTAATATATATATATGGTTCTGCTTATGGTTCATCGGGGGCAGTCCTATAATCCATATTAGTATATTAATTATGCAATATCGAATGAGTTGGCCTTTGTTTACCATGAGATGCAGTACATAAATACGCTTTCTCTGTAGTTTTGCTTTTGGGGTTTTTTTGGACAATAACGATATTCTAAACTATTCTAATGTACAAGGAGTAAGACGGTTGATTGGGTAAGACGTTTAAATTAAGTTCTGGTTACAAGTACAGTACAAATCAAACTTCAATATAATCTCTTTACTTGTCTCTTAAGGGAAGCAGTTGGTAGTAGTTGTCTCTTAAGGGGCTACCTCAAAATAAAAGTAAGCAAGCCACCGTAAGTATGTAATTTTTCAAATTTTACCCATGTGTTTTACTCCCATTACTCACTTTGGTTTGACATTCAATTTTTTCAATTTAGCATCCCCTATGTACATTGTAGCCTTTTCTTATCGAATTTCACTTCCCTCAAGTAAACCCCAAATTTCAGTCTCGTTGCCATCCCCACCAAAAAGAGGCATGCCTCACACGCTCAAGACTTAAAAGGAGAATTACACAGAAGGATATGATACAGAGTCTCTAGACTTGCGGAAAAATATTGGATAGAATGAATGTACAAGCGAGGGGACCAGGTTTTAGGTAAAAAATAATTTACCAAGGGAAAATCCCATGTAAATTTCTGTTTTGTTAATTAAGAACTCATCCTGGAGAATATGAGTTTTTCCATTGACTGGATTAGGGCTGGGCAAATTGAACCGATAAACCGGAAAATCGGCGAACCAAACCGATTGGTTTGGTTTTTTCTTTTCTTTTTGGTCAACGGTTTATGAACCGAACCAAACCGGTGTTCATGGTTCGGCGCTCGGTTTCAAATTTTAAAAACCACGGTTAACCGAACCAAACCGAATATGTTAAATCATTTTTTATTTAATAATTATAATATACTTGTCTTATGTCTATTGGTTTGATTTTAAGTTATGTGCTCAAATCTATCTTTTGTCAAAAACTTTTTGCACTTAAAAAGATAGGTTTGTACTTAAAAGGGTTGTTTTGTTCTATTAATAATATGTTTTTGAAACTTTGGATGGATGTAAATGGTGAATGATGCATATGGTTTAGTTTGAAACTTTGGATGAATGTGAATGATGAATGATTCATATGTTTTAGTTTGAAAGGATTGATTGAATGAATGATTTTGAATATGTTATGATGTGAATGGTGAATGAATTTCAAGTAGGTTTTGAATGAATGTTTGAGTTTGAATGAATTTAGATTCTAAATATTTTCAAGCCGGTTTTCACCCGAACCAAACCAAACCAAACCGAAGAAACCGGTTAACCGATATGACCGGTTTCTCACCTTATGGTTCGGCGCACGGTTTGAATTTTCTCCAAACCGTAGGATACGGTTCGGTGCACGGTTTGGACTCAAAACCGAACCAAACCAAACCGAGCCCACCCCTAGACTGGATACCATTCTTAGTTTGGCTTTAATTTAACGTCTCTGTCAGATATTATAATAAACAAATTATTACTTTGATAAGAAAAATGTTGAAGTTCGACAACTTTTGCATAAGGCTGCAAAGCTATGAGATGCAGGAAAGAAAAGAAATAAAATTAATTGGCTTTATATAAATGTCATGATTTAAAATACTCTGCAGAAATGGAGTTCAATTATTCTGTAATCAAATTTTCCTATGCCCACCCTGTTTCCCTCTTATGATTTTGCCCACCCTGTTAAGTCTGTTAACTCCATTAATTTTAGATGGAGAAGAGCTGTCAACGAGGTTTAGCTCAGTGAAAAAGGATCTTGATTTGCAGAACAAAGGTCTCGTGTTCGAATCTCCACAAGATCATAGTTGTGTGTGTATGTGAGAAATCTCCCTCCTCTCTTGTTTATATTATCACTTGTACTCAAAAAAAAAAAAAAGACGGAGAAGAGCTATATCAAATATAGACAGACCAACACAAAGCCACACATTAGTTTAAGAACACTGCTGGTCGCTTCTTCTTATAGACAAATACCTGTCACACATGCAAAAATAACTCACTAAAATTACAAAAAGAAGCCAAGTACTTGCATATTAGTTTAAACAAGAAAAAAATGAAGTAAGACCATATCCATGATCTGCTACAGTTGCAAATAAGTTGAGCATAGTGTCTCTGTATTGACTGCAAGTTTTATTCCACGAATTGGTGTGGGAATGCGGCCATGGGATTGGTATCCTTGCCTCACCCTTTTGGTTGGGCAGTGATCCCATTCAATCCAACATTGAATCCCTCCTCTTCGTCTCCCCAGTGTAACCTCTCTCTCTCTCTCTCTCTGTAGATTTGATGGTTTTCTTGTTCAAGTTTCTGATTTTGGTTCATATCTCTCATGGCTTTTGACTTTAATGGGTTCATAACTTTATATCTCTCATGCAAAAAACATGGGCTGTAAATGTTTGATGGGCTGAAAATTTGGATGAGTTTGAATGTTTAATGTGCTGTAAATGATTTTGGGTCTTCATATGGGTCTTCATTTTTTCATTTTTTCTGGTGAAATTAGTGGGTCTTCTCTTAGATTAGCTCATCAAAATCTTGTTTGGGTGCTAACTGTGCATTAATTTTAGACGGTGCCAATGGGGTCTAGCCGAGTGGAAAATGACATTGATTTGCATACTAAAGGTCTCATGTTTGAATCCCCATGACATCATAGTTGTGTGTGTGAGAAAAACCCCCTAGTTCAGACTATAGCTTGTACTAAATAAAAAAAAGGCGGAGAAGAGCTATAACAAATATAGACGACCAAGACAAAGCCACACATTAATTTAAGGACACTGCTTGTTGCTTCTTCTTAAAGACAAATACCAGTCACACAAAGTGTAGCGGTCTTTTCTCCTTCCAGTATGTAGGGTGTACGCTTGTGTCCTGTAACATTCACTAAGGAGTTAATCTCATGCAATCCTCTAGTTCAATTGTTTTAGTTGAATATGGATTCGTCTCAAACATGCTACTGATCTGTTGTGCTAGCAATTCAATTTGGAACGCAGAATATTGATTGACTCTTTTTTATTTTATTTTAGGTCAAAAGGGCCAAGGCCAGAGCAAATACAAGGGAAGTCAACCGCCAAAGCGCGGCAGCAAACCAACAACATGAGAAACAAATACAAAGTAGTGAAAGCTGGTACGAGAAGTACAGAAGCAGATGCTGCTACAGCAAGCCAAGACATGTTGACGTCTCCTCCACAAAGCAAAGACAACTAAACACCGCTTGGGTCGATCCACCCAAATTGCGTGGCTCATCATCCTGGACATGGCAAGATTTTCCAAATGATCATGATCAGATGCCTACTTTATGAACACATTTAAGTTAATTGTAAAAACCAAATTAAACAAAGATAGCTCTACTTTATGAATAAATTTAAGTTGCTAAATTGTATTTTATTTTCCAAAAAGAAAAAAGAATTCATATTCTTACAGCTTATCTATTAAGCATATGCTAGCTTTAGTTGACCCTTGATCAAAGCTATCCTCACATAAAGCCAATCATATAAACCATTCAAGAACTTGAAGTATGCGTATCTCCATGACCTGTTGAATATCAAAGTAAAGCAAACTCCCCAAAATCCAATAGCAAACCCAAGCCCCAAACTTATGTAAAATCCATGTGTCATAAGCTCATCCTTATCCTCTTCATTGCTTAAGTCAGTTAGCTCATTTTGATCCGCACACATATTAAGTGGAGGTCCACAGAGTTGAGGATTTCCAGCATAAACAGAGGGATCAAAACTTTGGAGCTGAGTCCCGATAGGAATTTTGCCAGACAAGTTGTTATATGACAAGTCCAAGAAACCAAGACGATCTATCCGAGAAAGGCTTGTTGGAATTCTTCCCTTAATTTGGTTTCTTGATAAATCAAGAGAATCCAGTGACTGCAAGTTTCCGATCTCTGGAGCAATTTGACCTGTTAACTGGTTTCTTGAAAGGTTTAAAGAAATCAACCCAACAAGATGAGTGATTTCACTTGGAATCTCCCCTGTTAATCTATTGCTTGAGAGATCAATTCTCTTCACAAGACCCAAAGTTCTTCTGTATGTCTGCATTCTTCCTTTCCATATGAAGCTTGCATCATCCTCATAATTAATAGGAGAAACGGAATTAGCACCAGAGATGTTGTTCCTTTGCACACTTGCGTAATAAAAATGTGTGCTGGATAGACTTGGATTTCCTTTTTGAGCCAGAGTAGTCAAATTGTTGAGGCATTTGGGTATGCTTCCAGAGATGTTGTTCATAGAGAAATCCATAATTTGAATGTGTGTTAGATGGCATAATTGTGAGGGTATGCTTCCATTGAAGTGATTAGTGGAAAGCATCAGGATAATCAAATTCTTGAAGCTCACACCTAACCATGTAGGTATTGGTCCTGATAATTTATTATCTCCCAGATCAATTAGTTCTAAACTTGTACAGTTCTTCAAGGATGAAGGAAATTCTCCAATAAACCTGTTGCTTCTTAATTTCAAAGTTTCCATTTGAAATAATGAGGCTACTGTCATGGGAATTTTTCCGGAAAAAGCGTTGTTACTCAAATCAAGCATGACTAGAGTCTCCAAATGGCTCCAGCAATCTGGAAGTTCTCCAGAAAAACTGTTGCTTGAAAGATTAAGATATGTTAAACTCATATCTGCACTTGCACATAGGAAAGAAAGCGACCCTGAAATGTTATTATTAGAGAGATCCAGATATGTAGCTTGTGATAGAGAGATCCAGATAGGAATTGGGCCTTCTATTTGGTTCGAACTCAAATGTAATTCTGGGTGATATTCAAACTCCACTGTCAAATTTTTAAATATTCCTTTGACTAGGTTCTGTGAGAGATCAATATAGTTCGCGTAATGAAAAATACTCCAAAACCAACTCGGAAGAATATCAGAAATTCCAGCATTCGAAATATCAAGGAGGGAAGAATCGCTTTGAGTTTGAAGCCATTTTGGGAAAAGAGGACCAACCTTGCAGGACGCCAAATTTATGATAATCAACTGGAAGGGAGGAACCCAATCAGAATGGAAATTTAAAACAAGTGAGTTAAAGGATAAATCCAAAGAATTTAAATTGGAGAGTTTTGAGAAATGAGTTTCTGAAACCACTCCTTCCAAAGAGTTCCTGCTCAAATGGATTTCCCACAGTCGCGACATTTGCCCAATACTTTCGTGTATTTTCCGCTTAATCGATTGGCATCAAGATGCATGAGTGTCAAAGATGAGAAGCTTGTAAGATTGTTTAATGACCCCTCAAGAACATTCTCGAGAGAGTTCCAACTCCACTAATGAGTTTCGAGCACATCTAGGCAATAGTTGAATAAACTTGGATAATTGCCCACTCAGATGATTTCTTGGAAGACTCAATGATTTCAAATTACACATAGTAGCGAAAGAATTCGGTTCCCTCCTTCAATCTGGTTATCAGAGAGATCCGGATACACAAGAGAGCTCATGTTTCCAATGAAATCGAATTAAACCGATTATCTGGTTCTCAGAGAGATCCAGATCCACAAGAGAGCTCATGTTCCCAATGACATCGGGAATTAAACCAGTTAAATTGATTTGGGCAAGGTTAAGAACAGAAAGGCTTGTACTGTAGTTGGACAACCAAAGAAATATTGAAGAAGTGAGATGGTTGTGGGAGAGATAAACATTTGCGAGAGATGTAGAAGAATTTCTTTTAGAAAGAGTCTTGGATAGAATTGGAGTAGGAGGAGGAGGAAGACTACAATCTGCCAAGTTCAAGTCTACTAGTTTAGGAGCTTATTAAGTACTGCTTCGCCAATTGGAAACATTTATGAGATTGGCTCCGCTCAGGCCCAAATACGTTAAAGAAGAAAGAGCAGGGAGCCAATTGAGATTTTCTGCTTGAAGCTGATTACCATTGAGGTCGAGATGTTTTAATCGCGTGAGGTTTCCAAATCGACTTGGAATTTGACCAACCAACATACAGGAATAGAGACTGAGGTATCTGAGATTGGTTAGAGAACTAATGAAATCTGGAATTTGGGTCCCATTGAAATCAATCGATGACAGGTCCAAATATTGTAAATGCTGTAACTCAATCAGTTTGGGAGTAATCATCTTACCTTTACCTTGGAAAGAATATCCAAGAGATGCAAGATCAAGTTGAATCACATGGCCAGTTTGGTTGCTACAAGAGACTCCTTCCCATCTGCAACAATCTTGTTTTTGGGCTTCTGAACCCCAAGAGGAGAGGTGATTGAACTCATCAACCAGGCCACGTTTGACTGCAAGTAGTGCTTGTCTTTCCCTCTCTATGCACCTCACTGTCACTTTAGCATCTCTGAGGCTGAGGCTGAGGCTGTGGCCAACTTCTCCTCCTTTTACGTTTTGTAGCAAAAGGATGGATAATGCAAGAAAGAGTTTCAAGCACCTTCCGTCGCCCTGCATGTTAATGTATCCAAACTACTCTCCGTGTTTCTCCATATATGCTAGTTTGCATCGGATATATATAGGAAAAAGGAAGAAAGCCTTTACAAAGAAAAATACGGTTTAGCTAATACTTTGGCTTCAAATCTCTTTATTATGGAGGTAATTAAATTAAGTACACTCTAATAGTTCCATCATAACTTACATAAACCAAATTAATTATGATGGCATGAATGAAATGAATGATGATCACAATTCTTAAACTTGGGATTTGTTCGTGGTCCAATTAAACAAGTAATAATTCAATGAATATTGGGGAAATTAATGGATGAGATCGAGGACTTGTGACTATTGACTTAGACTTGATATGGTGATTTGCGTCCTTCCAACGCAACTATTGACTTAGACTTGATATGGTGATTTGCCTTCCAACGCGTGCTCCAACCTACTTGTTGACTCAGCTTGACTTGGTAAGGTGCCTTCCCGTGTCCACTCAACCATTGGTTTTGCATCCCATCACATCCCTGGGCACAAGGTACAAATATCTTCGAGTGCGCATGCTTCCAACCATGGTTGTTTGGAAGGCTTTGGTTGAGTGACGGTCGGAGTCGTGTGTGTGAGAGAGAGAGAGAGATGTCGTGAGAGAGAGAGGGAATTTCAACAACAATTAGCTAGGGTTTTCGAATTACCTTGAATGCCTTGTGTAGCCATGTATTTATAATGCTCCTTGTAGGCTAGGGTTTTTCAAAGAATAATTCCTATTTGGAAAGGAATTATTATTTCCCTTAAATTGAGAGACTGAGTCAATTAGAGATTTTAATAAGAATCAAATTCCTAATTGATGATGACATTTCTATTTTTGGTCTAAATAAATGGCCAATCAAGCGGGGACACAATTATTTACTTAAGATATATTCTTTTTGTCCACGTGATGCCTCGTGATTGGAGGGTAAAATATTTGTTCCTACAAAAGTCAGAAGGAGAAGCTAGGCGACCTACCCACTCGATGAGCCTCTATATTTCAATCGTGTCTAGTCTTATAATATTGGAGAAAAGTTTAGAGGGGTGAGCTAAATCGAACCGAACTTTTTTTCTTTTAATGCACGGCAGCAAATTCTTGACAAATAATTTTCAAATTATACCCACTCGAATTTTGGCCCAATGTTTCTTATTTTTCTTCCCACGCAACTATTGACTTAGACTTGAGATGGTGATGCCTTCCAACACGCATAATGGAGGTATTGAGTATTGACTTAAGTTGACTTGACTTGAGAGTGGTAATGTGCCTTCCATGTCCACTCAACTCAACCATTTAATTTGGGCCCATCTAATCTAGGGCACTAGGGCACAAGCTTTCTTGGAAATATGGACTTGACTTAGCTGAAGCTATGGAAACATATTTATCAATCCAATACATCATAGCACATATTTATTATACTAAGAGCATCTCCAACAGTGGTAGCAAAAAAAACTCTTCAAATTGAAGTTTGTTGACCTACGTGGCAATTTGAAGAGCCTTATTTGCTACTTTAATATTTTGTGCCTCATCAGTCTCTTCAATTCAATTAATACAATATTTGACTTAAAACAATAATAATTAATAAAATTTGAAATAATTAATAACATTCTTTTTTTTAAAGATAATATTTATGAAATTTACATCAAACCCATAAAAAAAATAAATGTTTTTAGCCTTTTGATATGATTTTGGTTCTCCCAAAACAAAATAAATGTTTTGAAGAGGCAAGGTCAACTTACCAGTTTTGAAGAGAGAGAATGAGGTTGCAGATTTGATGACTGAGGTTGAAGAGGCTGTTGGAGGGAATTTTTCTGATGTGGCTCACCTATTTGAGCATCCCAAAGTGATTGAAGAGGCTGTTGGAGATGCTCTAATACTATATATGAAAATGGGCCACCAATCACACATTATCATTTGGATAGATTAATATTAGATACCTGGTAATATTGTCCATAATTCGTTGACAAGACACGAATTCTCAAGAAAAAAACTCGATATTCCAATCAAAGCTTAACAGGTCGTGTTTAAAACAAGTGGACCCGTTAGCTAATAAGACGTTGCGTGTGCATTCGCGAATACTTGTTATCGCTTGTTAAGAGCATAGGTAATTTTGTAATTTTATATCCTAACTCATAAAACCTTTCAAACTCGTTCGATCCCTCTCAAACTTCTCACTAACCTCAATCTCTCTCTCTCTCTCTCTTGCTTGACTCTCTCTCTCTCATAGTCTTTTGTGGCATGATGGCTTTGTGATGCACACAGAGAAAAGAAGAAAAGAAACGAAGCAGAAGAAAGAAAAATGAAGAGGTATATTTGATTGGTTGATTAGATTAGGAAAAAAATGGTGCGATGCAGCATGTACCAACAATCATATATTATAATTTAGATTAATATTACATGGGGTCTTACGTGCGATTACACATGAAAGTTTCTCATATAGTGATGATCACCAAATTCTTATTAAGTAGGAGTACATTTAGTGCTGGATATCTTATCATAAACTTTCTGAGCAACGTCCTTCATTTTTTTATTCAGATCCTGTTCACCCTTTTTGTTTAGTACTGTGATGGCAGGGCAAAGTTCCCCATTAATTCAAAGACCATAGTTGGTCAATAAATCAACTTTCTTTGTGTGTCGAGCGTTCCACTGTTAGCAAGTTAACAAACCCCTAACAGACTTGAGAGTAAAAATAACTTGCGCCCAAGTCATTTAATAAAAATCAAGCAATTGTGCATTTGGGTGAGGAATATCTCCCAAGTAAGTTCTTTTCTATGCCTCAAACAGGTGAGTACTTCATAATTTTCACAGCTAATAAATTGGGAAATTCTAGCAAAATATTCTTACATAAAGATAACAAATTTCAGGCAGAATTGCTTGATCTTGAGGATTCATGTAGCAACAATTTCAACTAACGGAAGTTAGCTGGGAATCGATACCAACGCTGGTGATTGGCAGAGCTTTTCATCAATTTGAGCCGTAGGGAGGCTAAGTCTGCAAGCAGAACTGAGAGTCTGCGTCTGTTCTGGCTGTTCTGGACGGACTACCTTCACCTGGATTGACCTGAAATGAAGTAATTACCCTATTTCTTCCAAAGTCTTGGTAGCGTGCGGGTTGAATCTGCTTTGCATTCACCTGTTCTGGCTATTAGGCTAAATCTATAACGGCAGAAACCTGAGTTCTGGCTGACTTTCTCGGAAGATACCTCCTGTTCTGGACTGGATTGCCTTAAGGGTGGCTCTTTGGGATGCTTTGAAGGCTATAAAAGCTTTTGAAAATTTTGTTGAGGCTTTCATATGATGATATGAACTGAGTTCTGCTTGTTTGGGCTTTGTAAAATAATACAGAATCTGTATGCCTGGCTTTTACAACAGCTTTCTTTGTTTTGAGTCTATGGGATCAAGAGATCTTTCTGTTCAGTTTTGACTGAGAGTTTGTTTTTTGTTGATTGGATGATTGTCCCTTTGTCTTTGGTTTTTATTTCCTTTTATAGAGATGTTTAATGAATACTCCTAAAATATCCCCAGGATATTTTAGTTTTTAAAAGGAAATAATTGACCTCAGATAAGAAGTAGTTGCTATCAACTTTATTTGTGAAATGGGAACTTCTTTTCCTCCTCGGAACTTGTTCTCTAAGAAACATCATTTCTTCTTTTGTGCAGAGGAAAATAAGAGTTTTCTCAGCCGTCAACCTTCTTTTTGAAACTTGGTTTCTGAAAACTTCCTGGCCTTGATGAGACTTTCGCTTTTTAAGAAGGAGGCTTTACATGCGTGAAAATATCCCTGTGATTTATCAGATTTATTCAGTCAGTTTCCAAAGTCAGTTTTGAAACTTGCGTAATTAACTTGTCTTGCTTAATTATGAACCTGTTTTTGTCATTTGGGCCTTGGGCTTTTGTTTGGCTCAACAGGGGTTATTATCTTTTGAAGATGGCCCGCCCAATTTACGAACCTGCTTGCTTTTAATTAATTGCCATTTAGTGGCAATTAATTTTACCTTAATGGTTCTTCTTCTCTAAGTACATGGTTATTTTTCATTTGGTGAATAACCTATGTACTTGAATTTCTGCAATTTCTCTTGGGCTTAATGTATAGATTTCGGGCCCAAACAGATCCTTTTATAATTTTATTTGATTTGTTTTGTTTCTGGTTAAATAATTAGTATATGAATTACTTTCTTTTATGGTTGTATATGAGAAAAAGATGCAGAGAATAGTGGGACACTGCTTGTCACTTCTTCTTATAAACAAATAACTATTACACATATGAAAAAGTAACTCATTAAAATTACAAAACCAAGCCAAATACTTGCGTTAGTTTAAACAAGATAAAACAGCAAGCAAGAAAAAATATGTATGTCCTGTATAGCTCAAAATTAAGTTAGGCACAGTCTCTGTATTGACTGCAAGGATGATAATTTTTCTCGCCACACATGACCCCACGCGAATGAAAAAGTTTTATTCCACGAATCGGTGTGGGAACACGGACAGGATTTGTATCCTTGCCTCACCCTCGTCCCCGTTCCGCTCCCAGTTTAATATTTTTATTATGAATTATGAGATTTTTAGTATTCTAGTTTTAAAATTAAGTTTAATTTATATCGTATTTAAATGCTACATCTACATTTGGTTATAAATATAATATAGAGTAGTTTAAGATTAATTTTGGAGGGGCTCCTCCCAAAGTGTAGGTTTTTTCTCCTCCGATTATCCAGGGTGTATGCTTGTGTCGTGTACCATTCATGGAGGAGCCATTCATGAGTTTTTTTTTTTAAAGGAGCAATACAACCAGCTGTGAAAAAAAAATTAAAGAAAAATCTCTCCATGATGCAAGGAGACAAGACAAGTAAGGACTTATAATTGTTTTAGTCAAATCGGTTCGTCTTTTCCAGTTCGTCCCAAACACGTTACAAAGAAAAGTGGAGGTGGTTGTGGTTTAACTCTCTACCAAAATTCTCAGAGGAGATGTGTCGGTCTGTTTTCTTATTGGGTTCAGAAGAGAAGGGTATAATGGGAAATTAAAATAAGAGCCAAAGGTCTTTTAGCTTCTTGGAAACGGTAGTTCACGTCCACGTGTAAGGTCATCATTCGCTAAAGAGCAATCGCAGCTACGATCGCTTTTGGGCGATCGTGGCTAGCATTCCTCTTGGGGAGGGAGATATATATTTAGTTTCCCAAGGTATGAATGAAATGAACTGACTTTGAATTTGCCATCAACGAAAATAGAAACCTATACATACTTCAACGACAGATATCATAAAGTGTAGGTCCGCCAAATATCACAATCGGTTCGTCTTTTCCAGTTCGTCCCAAACACGTTACAAAGAAAAGTGTAGCCTTAAAAGTCATAGGCAGAAGAGAAGGTAGCCATAGGTGTCCAAAACAGAGCAACATATTTATACCGAACCACCAACGATGATGTGATTGTGCTATCAAATTGAATTAATCTTGGAATTATTAATTTGGAACGCAGAATATTGATCGACTCTTATAGCCTATAGTAACTAGTAAGCCTTCAATTAATATATATATATATATATATGGTTCTGCTGATGGTTCATCGGGGCAGTCCTATAATCCATATTAGTATATTAATTATGCAATATCGAATGAGTTGGCCTTTGTTTACCATGAGATGCAGTACATAAATACGCTTTCTCTGTAGTTTTGTTTTTGGGGTTTTTTTGGACAATAACGATATTCTAAACTATTCTAATGTACAAGGAGTACGACAGTTGATTGGGTAAGACGTCTCAATTAAGTTCTGGTTACAAGTGCAGTACAAATCAAACTTCAATATAATCTCTTTACTTGTCTCTTAAGGGAAGCAGCTGGTAGTAGTTGTCTCTTAAGGGGCTACCTCAAAATAAAAGTAAGCAAGCCACCGTAAGTTCGTATATTTTTAAATTTTACCCATGTGTTTTACTCCCATTACTCACTTTGGTTTGACATTCAATTTTGTCAATTTAGCATCCACATGCATATCATGTGCATGTTATATGTACATTGTAGCCTTTTCTTATCGAATTTCACTTCCCTCAAGTAAACCCCAAATTTTGGTATGCATATCTCTAAGTTTGCCGCAAAATCGTGTCCTAAGGCTTGAGCGAACATTTTTCCAATTATTAAGTGAGAATTCACACAAAAATAATATAATACCTATATACTTACTTGTGGCACATACGTGTCCTGCAAGTTATATAAAATTGATGGAATTGAACATTTGTCTAAAAGTGGTGAACTAAAATAAACCACATGGGTAAAACCAATAATTGGAACCATAAGAGCACTTCCAGGGAGGGGCCTAGGCCTAGGCCTAGTTCATGGTTCCAGCGAGCAAGGCTTGCCTGGATAGCTTGTGGGCTCCACAAGTGCAGGTTGGCCCAAAGGCAAGAATAGCTTGGGCTGTTGCCTAGGTTTGCCGACATCAATAACGGAAAAATTAAAAACCAAAAATTTCAGAATTTTTTAATAAATACCTAGTCATATTCTTCACTTCCCACACCAAAAATGTATACAAATTTTTCTCCTCATCTCATGTGAATAGTTATTGTCATGGCAATGGGTGGAAACACCACAAGCCTTTGCAAGGGCTTCCACTATTCACATAAATAGTAACAACCCTTACTTTGCCCTTGCCCTTTGCCATGACAAATGAGTGGAAGTGCTCTAATACAAAAACCATCACGGCAAATCACATGGACTATTTGTGACTTTGCCAATTCTTTATTAATAGGGATGGACAAATCCCCAATTTGTGAGGATGGATAAACCTTGACGGGGATGAGGATGAGGATGAGGCACTCTGTATTGACTGCAAGGATGATAATTTTTCTCGACCCCACGCGAATGAGAAAAGTTTTATTCCACGAATCGGTGTGGGAACGCGGACAGGATTCGTATCCTTGCCTCACCCTCGTCCCGTTCCGCTCCCATTTAATATTTTTATTATGAATTATGAGATTTTTAGTATTTTAGTTTTAAAATTAAGTTTAATTTATATCGTGTTTAAATGCTACATCTACATTTGGTTATAAATATAATATAGAGTAGTTTAAGATTAATTTTGGAGGGGGGCTCCTCCCAAAGTGTAGGTTTTTTCTCCTCCAGTATCCAGGGTGTATGCTTGTGTCGTGTACCATTCATGGAGGAGCCATTCATAAGTTTTTTTTTTTTTTTAAAGGAGCGATACAACCGGTCTGTGAAAAAAAAATTAAAGAAAAATCTCTCCATGATGCAAGGAGACAAGACAAGTAAGGACTTATAATTGTGTTAGTCGAATCGGTTCGTCTTTTCCAATTCGTCCCAAACACGTTAGCGTTACAAAGAAAAGTGGAGGTGGTTGTGGTTTAACTCTCTACCAAAATTCTCAGAGGAGATGTGTCGCTCTGTTTTCTTATTGGTTCAGAAGGGAAGGGTATAATGGGAAATTAAAATAAGAGCCAAAGGTCTTTAGCTTCTTCAAAACGGTAGTCCACGTCCACGTGTAAGGCTGTCATTAGCTAAAAGAGCAACTGCCAGCAGCCACTTTTGGGCAACTGCAGCTAGCATTCCTCTTGGAAAATATATATTTAGTTTCCCAAGGTATGAATGAAATGAACTGACATTGAATTTGCCATCAACGAAAATAGAAACCTATACATACTTCAACGACAGCTCGTAAAGACAACCTGAGAGCATCTCCAAGAGTAGTAGCAAATAAAACTCTTCAAATTGAAGTTTGTTGACCTATGTGGCAATTTGAAAAGCCTTATTTGCTACTTGAATAATTTTTACTCCAACAGACTCTTCAATTCAATTAATGCAATATCATGGAAAATAATAAAAAATATGAAAACATGTGAAAAATGTCTATGTATTTATTATATGAAAAGAAAAAATGCATGTTTTTAACATTTTCAAGATAGGTTTTGTTTTTCCAAAGTAAAATTAAATATTTGAAGAGCCAAAGTCAACTTACCAAATCTGAAGAGAGAGAAAGAGGTTGCGGCTTTGATGACCGAGATTGAAGAGGCTATTGGAGAGAGTTTTTCTGATGTGGCTCACCTATTTTAGAATTCCAAAGTCATTAAAGAGGCTGTTGGAGATGCTCGAGGGGTGCGTCCGCCAAATATCACAATCGGTTCGTCTTTTCTAGTTCGTCCCAAACACGTTACAAAGAAAAGTGTAGACTTAAAAGTCATAACCAAAACAGAGCAACATATTTATACAAGATAAAACGAGAAACAGGACCACCGAACGATGATGTGATTGTGCTATCAAATTGAATTAATCTTGGAATTATTAATTTGGAACGCAGAATATTGATCGACTCTTATAGCCTATATACTACTAAGCCTTGAATTAATATATATATGGTTCTGTTGATAGCTCATCGGGGGCAATCCTATAATCCATATTAGTATATTAATTATGCAATCTCGAATGAGTTGGCCTTTGCTTACCATGAGATGAGGTATATAAATTCGCTTTCTCTGTAGTTTTGTTTTGGGGTTTTTTTGACAATAGCGATATTCTAAACTATTTTAATGTACAAGGAGTAAGACGGTTGATTGAGTAAGATGTCTCAATTAAGTTCTGGTTACAAGTACAGTACAAATCAAACTTCAATATAATCTCTTTACTTGTCTCTTAAGGGAAGCAGCTGGTAGTAGTTGTTGTTATAAAAATTACAATAAAATAAAGTTTTCCTTTTTCGTAAAGCCAAATACAAAAACATTTATATTATAAATAACATATAAACAAAATTGAAAAACTTTTAAGGTACAATGAAATTGAAGTAAACAAATTAATAGATAAGTGAAAGCAAAATAAATAATAAGAAGGTGAGTTTGGTACGGTGAAGCACGTCAAAGACGCTGTCCTAAAGCCTTTGTAGCCTCCCTACGTGCAGGTGCTGGCGGTCTACAAGACTCCAAGATACGACTCATTGTACACAAACTCAAGATCCGCTATGAGCACGTTCATAGACGGATATAGGTATCCAAGTCACATAACCATTGCCCAAAATAATAATAATATAAGTAGAGAGTATATATGGGCAATATAATACTATGTAATAGGTGTAGGTGCCTTCCGGGCTTGAACCTTCACTTAGTGATGATAGTCTCCATTTGAGGAACCTGAGTGTACACAGTATTGAACTCGGCACCTTTGACCAAATTTCAACATATCCCACACATAGTATTAGTTGAGACTTGGATGCGGGGTAGCGCTATTTATGGTCATGCACTCATCTTGATTCTCATGAGAATTACTAGAGAATAGCCCAATTCTCACAGTCGCGGCCTCACGACGTCTCTCACTTAAGTGAGTTCTCCAAGAGTACATGTGACCTGCACCCTGCAGGAGTTTGCTCGCCTCGAAACTCATTCAAGGGTAAATCCCTTCTTGACGTCACATAAAATAGCACTTTTGCCTTAGGGATGAGCAGAATAATATCTCAAGGATATCTCCATAGTTTTATGAGTGCTATATGAGTCACGCAGTATGGATTGTTTCCACCACATTGAACTTCCTTCATGGGATCGCCAATCACAGAAGTTGGGTTACCTCCCCAGGTGACTCCCTTATGGGCTTAAGCACATCCCCCTCGACATTTTGCATTAATAGCCTCCTCCACGAGGCATGGAATTTCTTTCTGAACAAGTTGCATATGAGTTTTATATGAGTATGGGTGACGAGTGGGATTCAGTATTAGAAGAGATTCACATGAAAAGAATAAGCATACTGGTCAAATAATTTCAAGAGTATTTGTTTGTTGCAAGGAGGATCCGAATCCATTTGTTTGTACAAGTTGATAATCTTTATTAGTTTATAGAGTGATGGATTGTTCTTAGCAATTGTTGCTGCAATCAGCCTTGTAATCATTCAAAGTCATTTATAAATGTATGTTTTTTTTAACAATTAAAAGTACATAAGAAAAAAAAAAGGTAGTAGTGAGAAGATAAATGATAATGATAAATGTGTGTGAGAGAGATAATGTAGGCCAGTATGGGGTGAAAGATCAAAGATCATTTACAAGTTACAACTAAGATAATAACGTAGGGTAGTATTTTGCAAAACTGAAAGGTATCATCGTGCCATTGATACTGACCAGAAAACACATTTAAGATAATACGGTTGATACTACAAAACCAGAAAGATATGCATATCATGAATAGAAATAATGTCTAACCATCAAACTTCCCCAAAAAAAAATATTTTCAATAAAAAGAGAATGCAAATGCGCGGCCAACTCAGAGATGGAAAGTTGAACATTCAAAAGACCCTAGGGAAAATCTTTCAAAAACAACCGAGCACAAGATGACAAGAAAGAAAGTCATGTTCAAAGGCCAAAATTTGCTAATAAAATTATTTGACAGAATGTATAGAAAATATATTACATACCACAGCAATAACAATGACAAGCTCATCCCAGTGCTTCTCATCCGCAAGTTGAACTGCAAGACTGTCGGTTCCCTTCTCATCCTTAATAGATAATGATACCAAGGATCAGCGCTAAAGACTCAATAGAATAACTTGCTTTTTAACACAGGACATAACAATAACCATAAAAGAACTAAGCTTACTTTTCCCATGATCCACTTGACAAATCCCCCATACAAACTACGACAAGCACTGCCCGAACCTCGCCTGTATGAACAAACAAATTTAGAGAATTATCACCACCAACTACAACCAGCATACTTGAATCTCTATAATGTGAATACAGAAGAAAAAGGATTTATAACATAACTACTAAGATGAACTTAAAAACACGCATAGTGAAATCCATTACCATGAGGTCTATATAGTAGCAAACAGAATAACTCTGACACTTATCATGACTTAAAAATTCCACAAACAGCAGCCACATTCAAGCAATGAAAATGAAGTGCAAGGCAATCACAAATTGTAATCATTATAATTGAAGCAAGATACAGGCAACCTGAAAATGAGATAATTTAAGAACTATTAAACTACCTTGCAATAGCAGAAAGCTGGCTGTGATCTTCATTCGCATTCATTAACTTTGCGAGGGCAAAAACTGCAAGTAGAAACAGAGGCTTAGTTATGATATGGCCATTGCTTAATTACTATTTATTGACAAAGAAAGAGTAATCCAGTACCCAAGTAACATTATTAACAGTCATGTGTTCTCAAACTTGAGGAACTAATCATGTAACAAATTAACAATAATATGATGAGTATTATCCGTTACCAAGACAAGCAAAACCAGCTGCCGAGGAAGCCAATCCAGCAGCAGTAGGAAAATTGTTGTATGAAGCAATATGTACATTCAATTTCTCCCAGTCCTTAGTAATCTTTTTTCCTTATCATGAACATCGGTAGCTCGACTACGAATTTCCCTTAAACAGCTTTGGAATCTGCCTCCAGAAAGAGAGATCTCCTACACTAACCAGGGAAAAAAACGAATCAGTGAAATCCCAAAACGATCATGGCCTTTGTTAAAGAAAATATTAAACCTCTGAGAATTCTGTGGCAAAAGTAACAGTGCCAATTTTAAAAGCTCAATACTAGTGATACAGCTTAGGGCTCATCATTTGGCCCGCGGGCTCATGGGCCGATGGGGGCCCGCCTGCCCATAGAGAAAAAGCCCGGCCCGGCCCGTTATGGGCTTTGGGATGGCCCGCCCGCAATGGGCTGGGCTGGGCTTGGGCTTGGGTGTCTGAAGCCCAGCCCGGCACATAAGCCCGGCCCGATTAAGCCCAAGAAAGCCCGGCCCGGCCCGCCCACAAAAGCCCGGCCCGTTAGGCCCGCATATATATAATTATTTATAAATAAGGGTTTAGAATTTGTGGTTTGAGGTGAATTTTGTCTCTGCAAAAAAAACAAAAGCTTGTGCATCAAAGTTAAGTAGCTTTGGAAGATGAAAACATACCTCCTATTGATAATTAGCATTTGGTTACATTCAAGCGTTAGAATTATATTACTTGTTTGAAAACGTAGTGTTTGTTTCCACTGAATTCTACTCATTTTTGTATCCATTTTTGACATTTCGTCCGCTTTGTGTTCTTCATTTTTCCGTGCTGAATCCAACCATATAAAGAACACCAAATTTGGATAAACGGTTGAAAAGTTATAGGTCAAAAACTGAACAGATGTCGAAACTGAAAAATTCTGCCTAAAACATGATAAACTGGTGATAGAGTGGCGATACAGTGGCGATACAATGGTGATAAAAGGGTGATAAAAGGGTGATAAAAATGGCTGTTTGTGTTTATTTTGGGTTTTTTTGTTTTGTTTCATTTCTTTTACTTCTCTTTACTCATTCCTAGTTTATAATTGAATGTTTAACACATTAATTTGTGTTAATTATTAATACAACAATTATATATATCAAGAATATGACGAACATCATATCATATCACCAAATATAATCAAGCTTTTTTTGAATCCGTCACCAAGTATTTTCATATTTATTCATACCATCCGTTTTTAAAAAATATTTAATTATGTTTCTTTCTCCTCTTCTTCTTCTTCTTTTTGAATGAAGTAGGCCTATTGGGCTTAGCCCGGCCCGGCCCAATGGGCTTTCTCAGGCCCAGGCCATGGGTAGCCCATGGACTTTGAATTTTCTAAAAAAACCCGGCCCGGCCCGGCCAGTTATTTTCTCTCTCCTCCTTAAAGCCCGGCCCGGCCCGGCCCAAGCCCATTGAATTTGGGCCGGGCCGGGCCGGCCCATTGACGAGCCCTAATACAGCTACTATAAGGTTTCATTTTCCTTTCCATTTCTACTTTTTCTTGCCAACCAAATGAAGCACAAACTTAGAACCCAAAACCTTCAAATCCTCTGTTTCCCAGGCATTTTCACGGGAACCAAACACAAAGAGACTTCTGAGAAGACGAAACCAAACAAATAGCTTTACCTTTCCATTAAGCCACATCCGATCCTGGTCAAAGGCGGGACTGACGGAGACAGTGGTGGTGGTGCAGAGGTGCTCCGGATCAAGCATCACGCTGATGCTGTCATTGACAGGCAAGATGAGCGTCTCGTCCCTCTTCCCCCAGTACTTGATCACGGCGATGTTGGTGGGGGTCTGGGCCGTCACCATCAGCACCCATTTCTGCGACTCATCGGCCATTTCCACAACACCCACTTGCGATGGCGGATCCAGGAATTTCGTCTTCGGGGTCAACGTATAAAAGTCGACAAATTTTTTTAGACAAATATAGAATACACCATATTATTATTAACCAATCTACAAAGATTTAAGACTATATTATTATTAACCAATCTTACAAAGATTCAATGTTTAAAATAAGCAACTTTAAACTTATCACCATACTAAGAAAATTTATAAATATTGCACCCTAATAATTGCTTGACGAAAAATGTGAAAAAAATTCACACAAAAACCAGACTAGCTAAGTATAATAACAAAAAAAACTAACACACACAAAAATTAAACTAATTAACCAAAACATTCTTTATTACTTAATTAAAGCATACAAAAACAAAAGAGATACAACAATCATTATTAATTAATTTAAAAACATACAAAAAGAAAGATAGATAAAAGAGAAGGAAAAGAAAGAAAAAGAGAGAAGAAAGAAAAAAACAAGAAAGAGGGAGGGAATACTGCACAGATTAATTAATTAAATTTTTTAAAAAAAGGGTGAGAATGCTCAAAGGAGGTTCGAACCTTTTACCTCCAAGTTGCACACAAGCCATTGAACCAATGAAGTAAAACCTTTTGTTGGTTTAATTTCATATAACTAACATATATATATATATATATAGCTATGTAGTTCAAATTATTGAAAGATATTTAAAACTCTTCACCCATGCCAAATTTCTCCAAAAGCAAGTCAAAGTCTGACAAAATATAACACACTTATTCCCACGCCCCCCTCTCTCTCTCTGACAAAATATAAAACTATTCTTCCCACTCCTCCCTCTCTCTTTCTATTTTTTTCCTTCATCTTCATCCTCCTCCCTCTCTCTTTTTCCTTCTTATTTTTCTTCCTCTCTCCCTCTGTTTCTTTGCCCAACCATTCAGCCATTGCAGGGGTCACATTTCTTCTCCTCAAGCCATAATTTTTGGTTTGTAGGGGTCAATTGACCCTTAGACCCAATGTGGATCCGCCAGTGCCCACTTGCGTTCTCAAAAAGCCGCAGGAAAACGAAGATTTTCTTGGAAAGCGGTAAAATTTTACGGGAAAAAGACACGAGAGAACTAACGAGCAATGTGAATCGAGAGTGAGTGAGAGCAAAACGGGAGTTGGTGTTAGGAGTTTTATATAGCGGAGAGAGTGGAGGAAGACGCCAAATTGTGGGATTTGTTGTTCAAAGTTGAAATTTTTAAGGCGTCCCGTGGTGGGGCCCATCTCGGCGGTATCTAGAAATTCAGCTGTCAATGGATTTGTGAAGAATCCTTGGACGCCATAATTGGACTTTGGACTTCAATTTATTAATTTTTCTTTTTTTTATTTTAATGAAAATTTATGGCTCACCAAATTTTAACTGAATTTCAATCCAACAAAATGATTATAGAGTTATTCTGGCTAACAACTTCTTCATCATGCTGTTGTTCCTAACATTGTTTTTATTTTTTTGACTTACCCTCAATATTTTATTACTATTCTTTTTTCTGTTACAATATTTTATTATTATTTTTATTATTTTGAAGTAGCAACAAATATCAAAATCTAAATGAAAACCAAGCAATCCAACGAGACAGATAAATTGGTAGCTATCTTCTATCGCCTCTTAACCAAACATGGCTATTTAAAAGTAAATCCTAAAGTGGTTCATCTCAATTCCGCTCAGTGAATTACAATGTGTAATTAACCAAATGAAGTGGTTAACGTGATGCTAATTTGTTAATTCTTAGATCCCGTTTGGTTCACGGAAAAGATTTGATGGGAAATTGAATATTCCTTTCCCAACCGGGAAATACCACTTTATTTCATTTCCCATGTTTGGTTTGTTTAGGAATGTAAAACAAAGTTGATTTAATTTTCTAATTATACCCATATGAAATTAAATAATAAAAAAGGAACGCATTTAATGCTATATTGTAATTCTAAATTGTTAATTGGGCAAAATGGTCATGAAAAATGTGCATTTAATGTTGGCTCATTTTCCCAAACTTTCCCATGATGAGGGAAAAACCCAAGGGGGAGGAGGGTTTCACTTTCCCTCAACTTTTCCATGTGTCGTGCAATCATTTCTCATGTCCTGACTTACCAAACATGGGAAAGCAATTAATTTCCCATCCCCAAGCCTCATTCCTCATGAATCAAACGGAGCATTAGCGATTGAGAGCTATCCTCTACTCGATTTTCACCGCCATGATCCGCTTTTTTTTTTTTTCCATATGCCACCTCATTAAAATTTAATTTAAGGAATTTAAAAGTTGACACATCATCCTAAAACAGTCGAGATGACACAAAATTATTTAAAACTATTTATTCTTGGACAACATTGACAAGACCAAATGCTTTATAATATTATGAATAAACAATCGCATTTCTGGAATAGATTAATACCGTCCGACAAAAATAATTAGTACGATCGACATACCAAACGAACTCGAGTGTGTATTTGATTTGATGCTTTGGTAGATTGCGTCTCATGTTCCTTATATTGCTGGAACTATAACAAGCTAACAAAAATGTTAAAAACGAGAAAGGCAAGTCCCATTGAGAAAAACAAAACGAAAAAAGCAACTTAATTAAGCATGCATTATGCGTGGGGTTGCGTCTCATGTTTCTTTTGTTTTGGTCAAGATCTAATACAGTGTTGGCAAATAATTCAGAAATGTATACAAAATTGCATCCTTTACGTAAACTGATTCAACCCATTGGTGGTCTGAGCTCACCTTCCGCTGTACCAATATAGAAGTCAAAGCTATATTAGAGAAATCGAATTTTTGTTGGAAAAAAAGGTTGACTTGAAAGTCTTGAATAGCCTTGTAGGACCAGGATTGGATCCTAGAAAACTAAGATTAACAAGTAAATAGTACAAGTCTAATGTTGATTTCACATATTTGGGATGGTAATGTCTCGATATTATGTCATATATTCTAAAAAAGAAATTAAATGGAGAATCAAATCTATCGTATTATCCCTATAAAAAAAAAAGCCAATACGAATAAGTAAAACTCCTTTCAATAATTTTTTTTTAAAAAAAACCTATAGAAACTAGGGAGTTTTAGTTTAAAATTAATAGGGAGTTTCATATTTTGATAGATAGGAAATTAATTTCACCTAATTTGCTTGAGGTGAAAGACTAATAAATGTACCTAAAATTACTAAACTACAACTAATAAATCCTATAAATTACAAGGAATGCCACTGAAGCTTATTTAAATAATATTATTATTTCATTTGAGGTCAACCTCCAGCTGTCCACCAACTCCTACTGCACTCCATGTCTACAGCCCAAACTCCTACAACCCAACTCCTACAGCCCAAACGCTACGACCTCAAACTTTCTACGACATCAAATATTTAAACTACATCAAACTTCCTACAGCCCAACTCCTGTAGCTTATTTAAACTACAAGAGAAAGAGGAAGAGGATCAAATATTTCTGTTTTCTGCATTGCAGGAAACGGAAACTACAATGCACTGTTCATTTCCGTTTTATCCAACATCGATTCACGCACGATTTGTTTCCAAATCCAACATACTCTAGAGTTATATATAAATTGCAATAAACTACCACTCTAAAACAAAACAATGCAGATATCAATGAAGTAAAACAAAAACAAAAATAATTTACAACTATAATAAAAACACAACAAAAACAGAAACTGCATAACAATTCTATTTCTTTTGGGTTTTGTGCCCTTCAACATAGACACTAAGTAATCATCTAACATACACACAACATTGTTGTTTATAATATTGCCAATCTATTTAGCCAATTGTAATTAAACGGAAACAGAAACTGCAATCGCAATCGCAACGGAAATTGCAATGCGCTTGTATCAATATCGAATTGTTAGCAAATGAATGGGTCATTATAATCGTTAATCTTATTCTCTTTGTTTATTCAATTCTTATCTTGTAAAGTCGTTGAAGGAGTTTCCAAGTTTGAATTACCCAGTAAAAAAACAAGATAGACAATAGAAAGATAATTTTATGCATTGAAAGATAAACAATAGAAAAGTTATGAACTCAAGAGCCCAACCGTGGTCACTCTCTCACTCTACAAATTTAGAAATCACTTTCTCACTCTTCAACTTAATTTTCACTATTAGATTTAATTTAACATTGTGCTGCATTATTGGAAGAAAAGAAAGAACTATAAATGCAAATAATGAATAGAAAAGTAATCAACTTAGAAGAGTATGTTAGAGTGCAAAATAGGAAACAAATTTGTAATATTTTTTCCATGTACTGCCAAGATTTTATTTGGTCAACAAGTACTACTCCCAAATGTCTTGAAATAGAGAAGGAAAAATGAAGCAAGAAAATCTTTTTTCTCAATTCAAAGAATGAGTGAAATCAAGTTATTCTGTGATTTTTCTCATTGCATATACACGCATGGTAGATAGTCATTCCAGTTCAAAGTCAACCAAGGTAATAACCAAAAAAAGATGTAACATCCCGTTCCTAAATTAATATTCAATTCTTAAATTATTCAAGTAAAAGACATTTTTTCTCCTGAGAGTATTTTAATGGGTTTAAAATTGACTTTTTGTTCAGGAAGGAGTTTGGGGAATTGAGTTGCACTGTTGCGTCCGGAAGGAGTTTAGCTCAAATGCTTATTCTAAGTCGTGATTAAGTCCATGGAGAGACTGATCAAGTTATTTTTAATATATTGAATAAAATGCTTGTATATATATTATTATACTATATTCTGAAGCTTGCTGGTGCTTTGAGTTCGCACATTCAAACTTGAACGGCGCCCCAGCGAAGCTTATCTAACTTCGTTGCCGAAAAAGGTTGACTTTAATGAAAATCGGAGTATCAATTGGGCATTCTTTATTTGGTGGTTTCAGTTTGTGGGGTTTGAATATTTGGGTCCAACAAAAGGTTAAATTTGACATATAACTGGTGTATAAACACTCTTCTCGTGACGAGGGACGTGTAGCTCAAGTGGTTAAGAACAGTTACAACATAATTTCATCTTAAAATTTTCGTGTGATCACTGCTTGATTGTGAAAGAGAAATTTCATATTACAAGAATTTTGTTTCCATCAATTTGGGAATTAATTTGACTAAATTGGAATTTATGCCATGAATTAGGGATTACCATCCCCGATTTGATTTGGCCTTTCCAAATAGGTGGAGAAATAATTCCCTTCCAAATCAAACTCCCTATTCTAATTGGATTTTATTCCTATTTTTCTCCCCTATCCCATGATGATCTATTTCTCTTTTATGGGAAGACTATAAATATAACTTTTCAAGGTTTTTGAAAAGGACGCTAGCATATTGTTCAATATCCCAAATCACCCAACTCACATATTCACCTTTTTAGCTGTTCATAGCCTTCAAGATTTGCTAGAGGAGGAGTTCAACTACAATGGATTCATCAAAGGGTTTTTCTATCTTAATTCAAACTTTGTATTTTATGTTCATAAGTATATTGTTTGTTCTAAGATGGCTATGAGTAACTAAATTCTTTGCTAGGGATCCGATGTAACCTAATATGATGATTCTATGTTATTGAGTTAATACTTTATTTTTAATCCATTTATATTCTTTATTTCATTCATTATTATAATTGTGATCTTGATACTTGTAATTGGCCATTATAGGTATTTTGGATTGTCTAAGATAAGATTGGGCGAGAGGTTCATCCCTAATCTCATATGCACTATGAATGAATGAGTTGTTGTTAAAGCCCGGGTTTAAGCTAAGACACTTCTTGGTTCTATTGTTCTTCGTAAACTTAATGGGTTCTCGATTAAATTTGACTATGGGGTTCATTAATTGGGTTTAATTGAGGATACTTGGTGACACTGCGGCATAACGAATCATCATAAAAAGGAGAGAACGAACCCTAGGAATTGAATTGAAACTTTATTCTCAAAATTAACTCAATACATAGAATATGATTGTTATGGTGAAGTCGGCATCCTAGTTTTCATCCATCAATTTCCAAAATTTGTTATTTTATTTTCTTTAAATTTTTGGCACTTAATTTAAAATTGAGTAATCTTATTTTCAACTATTTTACTAATCTAATATTTTGTTTTTATTTTCTATTTTTCTTAAGGTATTCATATTTGGACTTAATTAATAAACTTTACAAATCTCTGTGAGAACGACTCTTGTATTTGCTTGCTATACTATCATATCGATTTGTGCACTTACGAGATATAACTTTTGTTCATCACCTTACAAGAGCTGTTGTCATCCCACGTACGTGTCGTGCAAGTTGTATAACATTGCTGGAATTGAACATTTGTCTAAACGTGGTAAACTAAAATAAATCACATGGGTAAAACTAATAATTGTGACTATTTGTGACTATACCATAATACAAAAACAATCACGGCATGGACTCTTTGTGACTTTGCCAACTCTTTATTAATAGGGATGGACAAATCCCCAATTTGTGAGGATGGATAAACATTGACGGGGGACATAGATGTGTGGCTCAAATTCGACCAGTCCCGTTGCCATCCCCACCAAAAAGTGGCATGCCTCACACGCTCAAGAGTTAAAAGGAGAATTACATAGAATGATATGATAAAGAGTATCTTGACTTGCGGAAAAATATTGGAATTAGAATGAATGCACAAGCGAAGGGACCAGGTTTTAGACTTGCGGAAAAAATCATTTACCAAGGGAAAATCCCAAGTAAATTTCTGTTTTGTTAATTAATAACTCATCCTGGAGAATATGAGTTTTTCCATTGACTGGATACCATTCTCAGTTCGACTTTAACGTCTCTGTCAGATATTATAATAAATAAATTATTAAGAAAATGTTGAAGTTTGACAACATTTGCATAAGGCTGCAAAGCTATGAGATGCAGGAAAGAAAAGAAAGAAAATTAATTGGCTTTATATAAATTTTATGATTTAAAATACTCTGCAGTAATGGAGTTCAATTATTCTTTAATCAAATTTTCGCTTTCCCCTCTTCATGTGCCCACCCTGTTTCCCTTTTATTATTTTGACCACCTTGTTAAGTCTGTCAACTCCATTAATTTTAGACAGTGCAAATGGGGTCTAGCCGAGTGGAAAGAGGCATTGATTTGCATACTAAAGGTCTCATGTTCGGGTTTCCATGACATAATAGGTGTGTGTGAGAGAAATCCCCTCTCTTATAGTTTAGACTATCGCTTGTACTAAATAAAAAATAAAATAAAAAAGACGGAGAAGAGCTATAACAAATATAGACGACTAAGACAAAGCCACACATTAGTTTAAGGACACTGCTTGTCGCTTCTTCTTAAAGACAAATACCAGTCACACAAAGTGTAGGGTCTTTTCTCCTTCCACTATGCAGGGTGTACGCTTGGTCCTCTAGTTCAATTGTTTTAGTTGAACATGGATTCGTCTCAAACACGCTACAAAGAAAAGGCCACAATACTGATCTGTTGTGCTAGCAATTCAATTTGAAACGCAGAATATTGATCGACTCTTTTTATTTTATTTTTGGTCAAAAGGGCCAAGGCTAGAGCAAATACAGGTGAAGTCAACCGCCAGAGCGCGGCAGCAAAACAACAACATGAGAAACAAATACAAAGTAGTGAAAGCTGGAACGAGAAATACAGAAGCAAATGCTGCTACAGCAACCCAAGAAACGTCCACGTCTCCTCCAGAGCAAAGACAACTAAACACTACTTGGGTCGATCCACCCAAATTGCAGTGGCTCATCATCCTGGACATGGCAAGGTTTTCCAAATGATCATGATCAGCTGCCTACTTTATGAACACATTTAAGTTAATTGTAAAAACCAAATATTGTAATTTGGAGAGTTTTGAGAAATGAGTTTCTGAAACCACCCCTACCAAAGAGTTCATGCTGAAATCGATCTCCTCCAGTTGCGACATTTGCCCAATACTTTCAGGTATTTTCCCGCTTAATCGATTGGCATTAAGATCCAGAACCGTCAAAGATGAGAAGCTTGTAAGATTGTATAATGACCCCTCAAGAACATTCTCAGAGAGTACCAAATCCTCTAATGAGTTTCGAGCACATCTAGGCAATAGTTTCGAGTACCAAATTTCGAGCACATCTTGCCAAAAACTCCTTTGGCTCCCAGACTCTCCGGGATTCTCATGGGTAGCCTAACTCTTTCTCCCTCTCTCTGTGTATTTTCTTCGCTTTTAGTCTCTGCTTCCATATCCAGTAGCTCACCATTTCGTTTTGTCAAATACGTTTTCAGGTGGAGTCATCATCGTGTACACGAACGAAAAGTTACGGTGACTGTCCGATCACCTTGGAGTGGCATGTGCTAGTGCCTGCCACCTGTTTGATAAAGTACTGGAATGTGCATTTGTACATTAAGGGTCGTTGGTATACCACCATTCTAGGGAGAAATGTAATATCTTTTCGATGGAGGTTATACCACCATTGATGACACCTGGTTGAAGTTTTTGTTACTATTCTGATGCACCAAGGCTCACCCTCATGCTGATGTAGTTACATTAGAAAAGAAATGATGTTTCCACTGTTATGCTTATAGTTATTATATATGTACTCCATACAGAAATTTCTAAATTGATAGAATCCTCTGCAGTTACTCATTTAGTTATTCTGTGCTACCCTTGCAGCGACTTGATAGTGTGGACGAACAGTATGTTAACAACGATGCAGGGAGGAAGATCCACCTCTACAGTTACTCAAGGTTCTGTCATTCTTTAAATATGCTTTCTTCACAGTGGTCTAAGTTTTGAGTCTTTTGACCACATATTTCCAAATCTTACTTACGTGTTAACCTATGTCATCCTCTTATTCAAGTTACATAATTCCACACATGAAATTCTTGTCCCTCATTTTTGACCACATATTGCTACCTGCTTATCATTCTAGTAGTATTTTGTATGGGAATAAGCCTGAATTAGATACTTTTCACATGATTCTGTAAGTCATCCACTAAAAATGATTCTTTTAGTGTCTATCAACTAGGTGCATGTATTTTGTTGCTTTATCAGTTTCTTGTACTTGAGAAATAAATCCCACCATAGAAATTAGGTGCAAGGTTTAGTCATATATGCATGCTAATCTGAAGGCCTCCTACAGCTGATACAATCCAAGATGATCAACATCCAGAACACCAGGTCAATCAGCCAAAGGAATGCCAGGAATTTAGACAGGTAGCATAATAAATCTTATGTTTGCCATATAAATCATCTTCTGAAAGTGGATAAAAGACTTACAAACTAATCAATTTAGAAAGTGGGGATGAAGCAGGTTCAAGAGAGACAGGGGCCTATAAGAAGGAAAACAAGAAGAACGCAAGCCTCTGCAATGGAAAAATAAATCCAGCAAGCTGGATTTAATCAATTTTGAACAAACATCATTCCTGTTCTTGCATACAATAGTAGAATCATAACATTCTTTTTGCTTTGCAACAATGAGGTTCTGAATATTGTACAAACAACGCAGTTGTTTGTGATCAAGCTGATACGCTGCTTATGACAATTGGACTTCTAATCATGCAGTTGTGACTTCCATCGTACCAACACAGCGATGCGGACACATGCGATCCCTCTGGCATATCTCTTCCATCAACGGTTACAGTGAAATTCTTCTCCTCATTCAAGGACTTGAAGGAAAGAACTTCAGGCACCACTTTGATAACAACTTTAGAATTTGCGGAGATCAATGCCTTGTAATTGGAGTTTGCAAGGCCAACATTCTTAACTCTTCTATGAAAGTTGATCGTAAACAATTTCATTGATGTAACATTAGCAGCCATTGAAGGGTAATTGAGATCCTTTGGTGATCCTTTGTCCGAGCCAGTAGGGCAAGTGCTCTTATCTCCCGAAATGAGTCTAATTTTTCCTCATCCAACATCATGCAAAGGAACTTAATGTAATCTTCTTTAGAAGCTTCGTACACAAGACCAGGGTTTATAGCTCTTACAGGATTGAATCTGTTACGAGACAAATTTGTGTTTAATACATAATTAACCAAACTTAATATTAGAACACTTCATTAAATAAAGACAAAAAAGGAAGAAATATCACGTAAAATCTAACATCTGGTACGGCCCAATCTAAAGTTCTATAACTATCGCTTGTATCCCTTTTGGTTCTCGCTTGTTGAATATGGATTCGTCTCAAACACGCTACAATACTGATCTGTTGTGCTAGCAATTGAATTTGGAACGCAGAATCTTGATTGACTCTTTTTTATTTTATTTTTGGTCAAAAGGGCCAAGGCTAGAGCAAATACAAGGGAAGTCAACTGCCAGAAGCGCGGCAGCAAAACAACAACATGAGAAACAAATACAAAGTAATGAAAGCTGGAACAAGAAATACAAAAGCAGATGCCACGAAACGTTGACGTCTCCTCCACAGCAAAGACAACTAAACACTGCTTGGGTCGATCCACCCAAATTGCAGGGCTCATCATCCTGGACATGGCAAAATTTTCCAAATGATCATGAACAGATTTAAGTTGCTAAATTGTATTTTATTTTTTAAAAAAGAAAAAAGAATTCATATACTTACAGCTTATCTATTAAGCATGTGCTAGCTTTAGTTGCCGCTTGACCAAAGCTATCCTCACATAAAGCCAATCATTTAAACCATTCAAGAACTTGAAGTATGCGTATCTCCATGACCTGTTGAATATCAAAGTAAAGCAAACTCCCCAAAATCCAGCAGCAAACCCGAGCCCCATACTGATGTAAAATCCATGTGTCATCAGCTCATCCTTATCCTCTTCACTGCTCAAGTCAGTTAGCTCATTTTGATCAGCACACATTTTTTTAAGTGGCGGTCCACAGAGTTGAGGATTTCCAGCATAAACAGAGGGATCAAAACCTTGGAGCTGAGTCCCGATAGGAATTTTGCCAGACAAGTTGTTATATGACAAGTCCAAGACACCAAGACGATCTATCCAAGAAAGGCTTGTTGGAATTCTTCCCTCAATTTGGTTTCTCGATAAATCAAGACAATCCAATGACTGCAAGTTTCCGATCCCTGGAGCAATTTGACCTGTTAACTGGTTTCTCGAAAGGTTTAAAGAAATCAACCCAACAAGATGAGTGATTTCACTTGGAATCTCCCCAGTTAATCTATTGCTTGAGAGATCAATACTCTTCACAAGACCCAAAGTTCTTTTGTATGTCTGCATTCTTCCTTTCCATATGAAGCTTGCATCATCCTCGTAAGTGTAATTATAAGAAGGACCAATTGACGCAGAAGCATGTGTGCTGGATAGACTTGGATTTCCTTTTTGGGCCAGAGTAGTCAAGTTGTTGAGGCATTTGGGTATGCTTCCAGAGATGTTGTTCACAGAGAAATCCATAATTTGAATGTGTGTTAGATGGCATAATTGTGAGGGTATGCTTCCATTGAAGTGATTAGTGGAAAGCATCAGGATAGTCAAATTCTTGAAGCTCACACCTAACCATGCAGGTATTGGTCCCGATAATTTATTATCTCCCGGATCAATAACTTCTAACCTTGTGCAGTTCTTCAAGGATGAAGGAAATTCTCCAATAAACCTGTTGCTTCTTAATTTCAAAGTTTCCATTTGAAATAATGAGGCTATTGTCATGGGAATTTTTCCGGAAAAAGCGTTGTAACTCAAGTCAAGCATGACTAGAGTCTCCAAATGGCTCCAGCAATCTGGAAGTTCTCCAGAAAAACTGTTGCTCGAAAGATTAAGATATGTTAAACTCAAATCTGCACTTGCACATAGGAAAGAAAGCGACCCTGAAATGTTATTATTTGAGAGATCCAGATATGAAGCTTGTGATAGAGTTGGCGGAATTGGGCCTTCTATTTGGTTCGAACTCATGTTTCCAATGACACCGAATTAAACCAGTTATCTGGTTATCGAGATATCCAAATACACAAGAGAGCTTATGTTTCCAATGACTTTGGGAAAACCGATTATCTGGTTATCAGAGAGATCCAGACGCACAAGAGAGCTCATGTTTCCAATGACATTGGGAAAACCAGTTATCTGGTTTTGAGAGAGATCCAGATCCACAAGAGAGCTCATGTTTCCAATGACATTGGGAAAACCAGTTATCTTGTTATGAGAGAGAATCGATACTCAAGAGAGCTCATGTTTCCAATGACACCGGAATTAAACCAGCTTATCCGGTTATCGAGAGATACAAATCCACAAGAGAGCTTATGTTTCCAATGACTTTGGGAAAACCAGTTATCTGGTTATCAGAGAGATCCAGACGCACAAGAGAGCTCATGTTTCCAATGACATTGGGAAAACCAGTTATCTGGTTTTGAGAGAGATCCAGATCCACAAGAGAGCTCATGTTTCCAATGACTTTGGGAAAACCAGCTTATCCGGTTATGAGAGAGATCTAGATCCACAAGAGAGCTCATGTTTCCAATGACACCGGAATTAAACCAGCTTATCTGGTTATCGAGAGATCCAGACGCACAAGAAAGCTCATGTTTCCAATGACATCGGGAAAACCAGTTATCTGGTTATAAGAGAGAATCAGATACTCAAGAGAGCTCAAGTTTCCAATGACATCGGGAATTAAACCAGTTAAATTGGTCTGGAAGAGGTAAAGAAGAGAAAGGCTTGTACTGTAGTTGGACAACCAAAGAAATATTGAAGAAGTGAGATGGTTGTCAGAGAGATCAACAGTTGCAAGAGATGTAGAAGAATTTCTTTTAGAAAGAGTACTGGATAGAATTGGAGTAGGAGGAGGAGGAAGACTACAGCTCTCCAAGTCCAACTCTACTAGTTTAGGAGCTTATTAAATCGCTTCTGGCCAATCGAAAAATTACTGAGATTGGCTCGCTTAGGTCCAAATACGTTAAAGAAGAAAGAGCAGGAGCCAATTGAGATTTTCTCGCTTGAAGTCGATTAAAGCCGAGGTCGAGATGTTTTAATCGAGTGAGGTTTCCAAACCGACTTGGAATTTGACCAACCAAATTACAGGAATGAAGACTGAGGTGTCTTAGATTTGTTAGAGAACCAATGAAATCTGGAATTTGGCTCCCATTGAAATCAATAAATGAAAGGTCCAAATACGTTAAAGAAGAAAGAGCAGGGGGCCAATTGAGATTTTCTGCTTGAAGTCGATTAGATTTGAGGTCGAGATGTTTTAATTGGGTGAGGTTTCCAAACTGACTTGGAATTTGACCAACCAAATTACAGTCAGAGAGACTGAGGTATCTTAGATTGGTTAGAGAACCAATGAAATCTGGAATTTGGGTCCCATTGAAATCAATGGATGAAAGGTCCAAATACGTTAAAGAAGAAAGAGAAGGGAGCCAATTGAGATTTTTTGGTTGAAGGTAATTAGAGCTGAGGTCGAGATGTTTTAATCGCTTGAGGTTTCCAAACTTACTTGGAATTTGACCAACCAATTTACAGGAAAAGAGATTGAGGTATCTTAGATTGGTTAGAGAACCAATGATATATGGAATTTGTCCCCCACTGAAATCAATCGATGAAAGGTCCAAATATTGTAAATACTGCAACTCAATCAGTTTAGGAGTAATCATCTTACCTTGGAAAAATAATATTCAAGAGATCCAAGATCAAGTTGAATCACATGGCCAGTTTGGTTGCTACAAGAGACTCTTTTCCATGTGCAGCAATCTTGTTTTTGGGCTTCAACCCCAAGAGGAGAGGTTATTGAACTCATCCACCAGGGAATGTTTGAATGCAAGTAGTGCTTGTCTTTCCCTCTCTATGCACTTCACTGTCACTTTAGCATCTCCGAGGCTGAGGCTGTGGCTGTGGCTGTGGCTATGGTTGTGGCCAACTTCTCCTCCTTTTACGTTTTGTAGCAAAAGGATGGAAAATGCAAGAAAGAGTTTCAAGCACCTTCCGTCGCCCTGCATGTTAATGTATCCAAACTACTCGATATATGGTTGTCTCCGTGTTCCTCCATATATGCTAGCTTGCATAAGATATATATAGGAAAAAAGGAAGAAAGCCTTTACAAAGAAAAATACGGTTTAGCTAAAACAGTGCCACACATTCAGAAAAGACAAAACCATATAAATCAAGTAAACAATATAATTAATGTAATGGAAATCGCACGTCAATCATAATACAATATAATTAATGAGACTAGAATGTCAAGGCAATTCTAAGTTCCTACAAATAACAATACAAATAGTTCCATCATAACTTACAGAAATCAAATTAATTATGATGGCATGAATGAAATGAATGATGATCACAATACTTAAATTAATATTAATTCCACTACTTTAATTTTCAACAGAAACCAAATTGATTTTTTTCAATTGTACGCATGGTTTTTTTTTGTTTCCCCCTGTTTTTTTCTTTTTCTTTTTGTTTCTTAATGTTATACAGAGTGTAGGTTTTTGTACTTAAGAGTCGAGAGTGGGTCCAACAAAAAAGAAGAAGAATCGAGGGTGGCGACTTGTAACCTTTAATGAGGATTTAGTTATAATAATTTTTAAAAAGGAACTCTTAGATATAGGTCCAATTTCAATTATGTCATTTGAAGTGGACTTATCCCAAATTTTCTAAAAAGAGGAAGAAAGAAACTATTCAATGTGGAAAAATATCATGTGGAAAAAATGCTCCAACCTACTTGTTGACTCGGCTTGACTCGGTAAGGTGCCTTCCCATGAACACTCAACCATTGGCTTTGCATCCAATCCCATACCTGGGCACAAGGTACAAATATCTTCTTGCAAATGTGGACTTGACGTAAGTGAAACATATGGAAATATCTCTACCCAACCCAATATTTAATGTAATACCTATATATTTATTGATACTAATAAATGAAAATTGGGTTTTTATTCAACAACTATAATACGATGGTTTTTCAAAACACTTTGGTTATTGAATAAGTCTTTTGAAATGCCTGTATAATTTAGATTGGGTCTTACAATTACACACGAAAGTTTCTTGTATTATAGTGATGATCACGAAACACTTAAGTAGAGTATGCATAAAGTTAGGTAAAGGCAATAATTCATAGTTAGTAGCCTTTTTTGTTTTTTGTTTTTTGTTTTTTCTAGTTCTGATTTGTACAAATACAGAAAACAGGGGTGTTCATATTGGGTGTGATTGGTTTCAGTATTCTAGTAGAACAACAACCCAGTGGTACCATCAATAAGACTTTGCGCCAAGGTATTGGAAGTGCATGATCGTCAACAACATACCATGGACCAACAGAAACTAGCAGTTGATGCAATGGCAGTCCTGATCCTCCCCAAGCTCTAATTGGAGCCGACAAAACTCTTCCCGAATTTGTTGATATAAATCAATTGATTCCAGAGTGCCAATTTTGGATCCAAGGCTCTGATACCAATTGATAGGATCATAACTATAATACAACGTACAACCGGATAATAACTATTCAATGTGGAACTATTCAATGTGGAAATAGATAATGTGGAACTATTCAATGTGGAAAAAGATATAACTATTCATATCACTATTAATGGATGAGATCAAAGACTTGTGACTTAGACTTGATATGGTGATTTGCCTTCCAACGCAACTATTGACTTAGAATTGATATGGTGATTTGCCTTCCAACGCAACTATTGACTTAGAATTGATATGGTGATTTGCCTTCCAACGCGTGCTCCAACCTACTTGTTGACTCGGCTTGACTTGGTAAGGTGTCTTCCCGTGTCCACTCAACCATTGGCTTTGCATCCCATCCCATCCCTGGGCACACAAATATCTTCTTACAAATGTGGACTTGACGTAAGTGAAACATATGGAAATATCTCTACCCAACCCAATATTTAATATAATACCTATATATTTATTGATACTAATAAATGAAAATTGGGTTTTATTCAACAACTATAATATGAGGGTTTTTCAAAACACTTTGGTTATTGACTAAGTCTTTTGAAATGCCCCTATAATTTAGATTAATATTTAGATTGGGTCTTACAATTACACACGAAAGTTTCTCGTATTATAGTGATGATCACGAAACAGTTAAGTAGAGTATATTTGTGTTGGATATTTGATCATAAAGTTTCGGAGTAGTTTCTTGTTGGCGCGAGTCATAATTCAAGGATCTCGTGATTTTCGGGTGTAATTCACGTTACCAAATTAGTGCCGGTTAACCATGGTCTCTCAAAAATAATAAACCCTACCTCTCGGCATCATCTAGTGCCGAATACAGAGGAAAAAAAAAAACCCAGGTGTAACATTCCGACCCAGCTTAAATATTATTTAATTACCAATTATGAAATTACATTTTTAATTTGGGATAAGGGTGTTTTAGTCACTTTTTGTTCGAAAAGGAATTTCGAGAAATGAGTGGCACTTTGCGTAGAGCTCGACGATACGAGTTCGTAAATAGGCAGCATGCTCAATTCCGAATTTTAACGAGGGAGTTGTGGTCTAGAAACGGAAAGGACAAAATAGGAATTTTTGAATTGTTACTGTAGCTACAGTAACCGACATCAGCTTCTTCTTCCGTCCCTCACTCTCGCGACGTCTCTCTCTCTCTCTCTCTCTCCACGTGACACCAAACTTTGGCCATTGATTTCGTCGCTTTCCTGGTGTCCTATTCAGGGAAATTGGTTATCTAACCCACCCATTTTCGCAGCTCAAAACCCAAGGAAATTAAACTGAACGACCGGAAGTTCGGTATTTTTGAAGTTTCAGACGCCATTTCTGGCGACTTCGCTGCCATTTTCACGAGTGAGGTATGAAACTTAATCTATTCTTCGTGCTCTATCTATTTATGTAGGTATTGTAGATTGATTTTGAGGTTTTACAGTTCATTCAATATACCCATTTTGGCCGACGGTTTCGGCTCTGTTCCGGCTAGTTTTTAGCCATGGTCCAAGAACAAAAGTTGATCCCCTTGTTAGTCTGAACGTATTGGCATAGGTATTGTAGGGTGTTTCGAGAATTTTCCGTCACCGAAATTTTCTCAAGACACCCATGGGTTGCCGGCGGCGGGTGGCGGCGCGTGGGCCACTAGGTGTCGGCCCATTTCATTCTAAAATATTCCCCTTGTAGTCCTGAGCACGACGGTATACTCGGATTTGAAATTGGTTACCGTTTGACAGTCAAACGAATATTGCACCTATTAGACGATATCCCTATTAATGGATGAGATCGAAGACTTGTGACTTAGACTTGATATGGTGATTTGCCTTCCAACGCAACTATTGACTTAGAATTGATATGGTGATTTGCCTTCCAACGTGTGCTCCAACCTACATGTTGACTCGGCTTGACTTGGTAAGGTGCCTTCCCGTGTCCACTCAACCATTGGCTTTGCATCCCATCCCATCCCTGGCACAAGGTACAAATATCTTCTTGCAAATGTAGACTTGACGTAAGTGAAACATATGGAAATATCTCTACCCAACCCAATATTTAATATAATACCTATATATTTATTGATACTAATAAATGAAAATTGGATTTTTATTCAACAACTATAATACAAGGGTTTTTCAAAACACTTTGGTTATTGACTAAGTCTTTTGAAATGTCCGTATAATTTAGATTAATATTTAGATTGGGTCTTACAATTACACACAAAAGTTTCTCGTATTAAGTGTTGATCATGAAACACTTAAGTAGAGTATATTTAGTGTTGGATATCTGATCATAAATGATCAAAGAATTTTTTTTAAAAAAATAGTCTGATCTGTTGTTATCTGACGGAGCCCCAAACACAATATAACGTAGTCAGACTATTTATCCAGAACATCATCAAACGCCTTATAATATTATGGATAAAGAATCAGTACTCTTCGGAACAAATTAATACTATCCGACAGAAATTAATCGGTACAGTCTAACATACTAAGCGAGCCCTTAGTGAGGAGATCTTTAGCTAGTTAATTTTTTTTTTAAAGACTCTTATTCATATCACTATGTGGAAAAAGATAATGGAAAAAAAATATTTGTCCTTGGTCCAAGTAAAAACTTATTCATATCACAATGTGGAAAATGATAATTGAAGAAAAAGATTATCACATGGTCCAAGTAATGACTTAATTGTTTCAGTTGAATCCGACAGGTTGGTCTCAAACACGCTACAAAGAAAAGTAGGCTTCAAGTCACTACGTGGATAAACTGTATGAATACATGACCAAAGTATAAAACATGAAAGAGGACCACGACAATGATCTGCTTCATCTTGGAATTATTAGTTTGGAAAGACGAATATTCATTGACTTAGAGTATGCATAAAGTTAGGTAAAGGTAATTGTTTTTTCTAGTTCTGATATGTACAAATATAGAAAACAGGGGTGTTCATATTGGGTGTGATTGGTTTTAGTATTCTAGTAGAACAACAACCCAGTGGTACCATCAATAAGACTCTGCGCCAAGGTATTGGAATGGCATGATCGTCAACAACATACCATGGACAATAGAAATTGGCGGTTGATGAAATGGCAATCCTGATCCTCCCCAAGCTCTAATTGGAGCCGACAAAACTCTTCCCGAATTTGTTGATATAAATCAATTGATTCCAAAGTGCCCATTTTGGATCTAGGGCTCTGATACCAATTGATAGGATCATAACTATAATAAAAAGAAAATGCTAAAAATGTAAAGAATTTAGAAAATACTCATAGTCATTCCTCCCTCTACAATGAGGTCATTAATTGTCAATTTAAGTACATGCAATTCAAAAAAAGAAGCACCTAGAAAGCTTCTAGACAAGCTAAGAATTATGCAGCCCATAACCTAAGCCCAATACATAGCCCAAATAACCCATATCCTAAGAATTACCCAAAACTTTTTCGTCACTAAATTTTACATAAAAATTTAATTTGATCGCACAGAAAAAAAAAATTTCAAATGCCATGCAAATGTTATCCTTTTGCACAAGCTGGCCGTAGGACAAAGATGAAAATAAACAAATCATATGATGACAAAATAAGTTCTTGACTCAACAACAATTTCACAAAAAGGGAGATAGATCTCTTCAAAAAAGCATCAATCATAATGCCAACCAATATAATACTCGCAGATTGAGGAAATGCCAACCAATATAACACTCGCAGATTGGTATTTGTAACTCAAGTTTAATCATGCATCCGACGGATCCATGAATTGATGTTAGAGGGGACTCCTTTGGTGAGTCTGCCGCCTCAACAATTTGCTTGTGCCAATGGATCTTTTTTCGCTTTCTTATTTGGATGCAAGCCGGAAATTGAAGTTGATGGATGTGTCCAAGTATGCGAGTTAGGAATGAAATTCTCATCATTTTCTTGTTTAACCTCCATATTTTCTTCAGCACAATAACAGAGAGAAAGTAAACTTCAAAAGAGGGAAAACGACACAAGGGAAATGATAGTTTTTTTGTTCCTGTTTTGCTCATAGAGACTCTAACGAGCACACAGAGAAAGTAAACATCTAAATCCATCTGAACTATATAAAGCACACAAAGAAATGCATTAACCGCTGACTATTACAACCACAAGGACACAACATGTGTTGGAGTTTCATTTTTATTATACAGAGATGTGGGAATATTGTGAATATTTCATTTTGTTAAGTTTTCGAAAGAGAGAAAAGCATTGAATCAACAAGATTTTGAATCAAATCACTCCTGAAAATATCAAATTGAAAGCCAGCTTAGGGTTCTTCCGGTTTGTTGTCTAAAAATCCGATGCAGATTTTCATGATTTGTTGTTTGCTGCAAGGACAGATTTTCATGATTTGTTGTTTGCTGCAAGGACATTTTGAATCCTTCAGTTCCCATGGCTCCCAGACTCTCCGGGATTCTCATGTGTAGCCAAACTCTCTCTCTCTCTCTCTCTCTCTCTCTCTCTCTCTCTTCGTTTTTAGTCTCTGCTTCCATATCCAGTAGCTCACCATTTTGTTTCACAAATACGCTTTCAGTTGGAGTCGTCATTGTGTACGAACGAAAAGTATGTGCTCTAGCCTACCACCTGTTTGATAAAGTACCGGAATATGCATATGTGCATTAAGGGTCGCTGGTATACCACCATTCTAGGGAGAAATGTAACTTCTTTTCGATGGAGGTTATACCACCATTGACGACACCTGGTTGAAGTTTTTGTTACTATTCTGATGCACCGATACGGATGTAGTTACATTAGAAAGGAAATGATGTTTCCACTGTAACTGTTATGCTTATAGTTATTATATATGAACTCCATACATAAATTTCTAAATTGATAGAATCCTCTACAGTTACTCATTTAGTTATTATGTGCTACCCTTGCACCGACTTGATAGTGTGGACGAACAGTATGTTAACAACGATGCAGGGAGGAAGATCCTCCTCAGCATTTCCATCAAGGTTCCGTCATTCTTTAAATCTGCTTTCTTCACAGTGGTCTAAGTTTTGAGTCTTTAGACCACATATTTCCAAATCTTACTTACCTGTTAACCTATGTCATCCTCTTATTCAAGTTACATAACTCCACACATGAAGTTCTTGTCCCTCATTTTATAACTTCATCTTGTGAGAAAATTCTGTTAATGAATGCTATACTGCTACCTGCTTATCATTCTAGTAGTATTTTGTATGGGAATAAGCTTGAATTAGATACTTTTCACATGATTCTGTTATTCATCCACTTAAAATGATTTTTTTTACTTTTTCAGTTTCTTGTACTTGAGAATAAATTCCACCATAGAAATTAGGTGAGAGGTTTAGTCATATATGCATGCTAATCTGAAGGCCTCCTACAGCTGATACAATCCAAGATGATCAACATCCAGAACACCAGGTCAATCAGCCAAAGGAATGCCAGGAATTTAGACAGGTAGCATAATAAATCTTATGTTTGCCATTTAAATCATCTTCTGAAAGTGGATAAAAGACTTACAAACTAATTTAGACCACATATTTCCAAATCTTACTTACCTGTTAATTTAGACAGGTAGCATTCTCAATCTGCACAATACAAAATATAAAGAAGAAACCAAACAAGTTCATGAATTAAGAACTCATTGAACTCAAATCGTTACAAGGCCATGCATCAAGAATCAGTACCTGGGAAAGGATGATGGGACCACCTTGTGATGAAAATAGCTTTTCATTTTTCATCATCTGGACAATTTTCAGGGTGAACCCCTGCATTGCCATCGTCCCCAAGAAAAACAAGAGAGAGAGAAGACAAGTTTATCCACATTAGCTCTAATTTGACCGCATTCAACAAAATCTGAAGGTTTTCAGTAGAGAATATCAGGAAGAAATACCTTGAATGGCCCATTATCTGTTCTGAAGCTGATACCAGGTACAAATGAGACTCAAATTTAAGCACTCAACCTAAAATAGTAGGTAACCCAAAACCCAATAAATAAATAAATTTCTGATATGGAGCATTTACTCCGCATTGCACTTGGTAGCATACAGAATTCAGATATAACTCTAGCAAAAACAAAATTAATTAAATAATTAAAAGATGTACGGTACCCAAAATTCCACTCTGCACAAACATAAGGTCCAATGCGCAGATGGAGGTAGAGCCCTGCTTTCTGTACTGTCTGCACCAAAACCCATTACACCACATCTGCACCACATCTGCTGATTCCAAACCAATTAGGAATCAAACAGCCAGAGATCGAAGATTTCTTACCAGAGATGCTGATGGTCTCAAAAGTTGATTTCAGAATAGGATCTCACTAGCCTCAAGGTAGTTTCTCAAAATCGAAACATCTGCAACACCAATTAGGAAGGTAGGGCATCAAGCTTTTTGGAATCACATCTCAAAATCGAAATTCAAAGAGAAATCAAAATTGAACCTAAAATCAAGCTCTCCTGAGTACCAAACGAAAACCTAGCTGATTTAAGGACACAAAACCTAGCTTAAAGCCTTTATTTATCAAATCAAAGCCTTCATGGACTAAATTGAAGACTCCAAGATAAATAAACACAAAATATACCCAAACAAAATCAGAGTTAGGAAAATTGATATCACAGTGGAACTCAAAATCACAGTAATAGAGAATTAGGGAATAGAGAATCAGAATCAGAGTCACAATCGCACTCAAATGAAATCAAAACTAACGTTGAAACCAAAGAGAAATAGAAAGCTCACATGATATTGGGAGAAAACCTAGAAATTGAAACCACAGAGACGAAGAGGGCGCTCGCTCGTCGAAGAAGACGGTATCACTGACTCTGGTCTCGCACTCTTGTCTCGCTCTGAGCTCGCGCTGGTCCCGCTCGCGGTCTTGTCTCACTCCGTCTTTTTTTCTTTTTGATGCGGTACCGTGTTTTGAAAAAAAATAATATGTTTGAAAAAGTTAATTAGAGCCGAAGACAAAAAGGAAAGAAAATGGGATTAGTTCCATTCTCCTATGCAAAAACATAAACCACATCAGGTTGGAAAAGACTCCAATATACACCTCTAATTTCATCAAAATTCATAGAAACACTTTATTATAGTTGAACGAAGAGTAGTGCAAAAAACTGAAAGATGTATGACAGGTTCCCAAAAGATATATCACTTAAGTGGTGTAGTGAAAAGAATAGAATAAACAATTATTTTAATGTAATCGGGTTTTGTTGAAAGTAGCTCATCATATCGAAAGCTACCATCGCATATCCATCCTGAGCAGGTGCACCACAAAAAGAAAAACATATTTTCCTCTAAAACCTTCTTGTACCAACTCTATCATCCTCATTTTGCTTTTAACTGCTGAAAGTGTGCCTATGGCACAGGTACTTTACACAGTGACTTGATATGGCACTTCACTTAGAACCTAGCTTACAGGTAACCTCCACAGGTAGCCTACATGGCACAAAAGTCAGAGAACTTGAATTACTAACAACAAGTGTGTGGATTGCACTCAAATTCTGTCATATGAATTGGACTTATACCGAATTAATTATAAAAGATAATGAAGTTAAATGATAAACTTCAACAAAGGTGGCAGAATTCATTGCTTTGCATTGTGTGGAAGAAGACGGAGGGCATGAATGGATGAATGGATGAATGAATTAGTGTTAGCATAATCAAAGATAAAGAGAGACATCAATGCAATGCAATCAAACTTGAGGAGAACGGAAGTGAGAAGTGAGAACGAACCAGGAATCTTAACGAAAAAATATCAAAACCTATGTTGCACGGACACGAGTATGGAGACACGAAAATGTGACACGGCAACACGTCGACACGGAAAATCTCAAAAACTAGGACACGAACACGGTTAGGACACGACAATTAAAATAATAATAAAATAATAATAGTATATACTTATATATATATATATATATATATATATATATATATATATTTCAAAAAAATGCATATTTAATAACATAAAAACATTACTTTTGTTGGGCAATGCAATTGACAAAACATAAAAACACATCACATTGACAACTCTCTCTCTCTCTCTCTCTCTCTCTCTCTCTCACTTTTCCTTCTTCTTCTCTCCCTCCCTTTCTTTCAAGAATCCGATTCAAAGTAGGCATTGTCTTCTTCCCAAGTGCACAACGCCTTCCTTGCAATACATAAATTTTTCCCATTTTTTCAAGCCGTGTCTTGATTATGAGTTGACAGTGTCTTGACTGTGGACACGGCGTTGACCGTTGGAAACGAGTGTCCGAGGTGTGTCCGAGGAATGTTCGAGTGTCCAAGTGTCCGACACGGCAGCTCGACGGAGTGTCCGGGCAACATAGATCAAAACTAAGTAACAGTATAATATTGAAAATAGAATTAAACATCAAAATCAAATCGAGAGTGAATAGAATTTAATTGTCAACCAACCTATTGCCAAGTATCTTCACAGGTCTTCCTTGCACAAAAACTAAAGTGATTGATAGGAAAATAAAGAAAACTTCAAATTCCTAAACATACAAATGAAATTGCCCAAATCATCATTCAAACATAGAGGAATACCTGTAAACGGTGAGTTTCCTGCACTTTGGGTTTTATTGCATACATCTGCTTTTCTGTTAATTTGTTGGTTAAAAGCGAGAGCTTCAGACCTTTCTGTTAAAGAAATTCATTTCCATTGAAATATACCACCATTCTAGGGAGAAATGTAATTTCCTTTCAATGGAGGTTATACCACCATTGATGACACGAGCTTTGCGCGACAAAATTTCGTTGCGCAAGGTTTGCGCAACCAAATTGTATTTTGCGCAATAAACTTATTTCATCGCACAAAGTATTTTTTATAGTAGTGCTCTTTTTGTCCACGTGTACCTCGTGATTGGAGGCCAAAATATTTTCTCCCACAAAAGTCACAAGGAGAAGCTAGGCGACCTACCCACTCAATGAGCCTCTATATTTCGGTCTAGTCTTATAATATTGGAGAAAAGTTTAGAGGGGTGAGCTAAATCGAACCGAACTTTTTTTCTTTTAATGCACTGCAGCAAATTCTTGACAAATAATTTTCAAATTATACCCACTCGAATTTTGGCCCAATGTTTCTTATTTTTCTTCCCACGCAACTATTGCCTTAGACTTGAGATGGTGATGCCTTCCAACACGCATAATGGAGGTATTAGTATTGACTTAAGTTGACTTGACTTGAGAGTGGTAATGTGCCTTCCATGTCCACTCAACTCAACCATTTAATTTGGGCCCATCTAATCTAGGGCACTAGGGCACAAGCTTTCTTGGAAATATGGACTTGACTTAGCTGAAGCTATGGAAACATATTTATCAATCCAATATATCATAGCACATATTTATTATACTAATACTATATATGAAAATGGGCCACCAATCACACATTATCATTTAGATAGATTAATATTAGATACCTGGTAATATTGTCCATAATCTGTTGACAAGACACGAATTCTCAAGAAAAAAACCAAGTATTCCAGTCGGGCTTAATGGGTCATGTTTAAAAAAGTGGACCCTTTAGCTAATAAGACGTTGCATGTGCATTTGCGAATACTTTTTATCGCTTGTTAAGAGCATAGGTAATTTTGTAATTTTATATCCTAACTCATAAAACCTTTCAAACTCGTTCGATCTCTCTCAAACTTCTCACTAACCTCAATCTCTCTCCTCTCTATTGCTTGACTCTCTCTCTCTCTCTCTCTCTCTCTCTCTCTCTCTCTCTTTCACAGTCTTTTGTGGCATGATGGCTTTGTGATGCACCCAGAGAAAAGAAGAAAAGAAACGAAGCAGAAGAAAGAAAAAGGGAAATGAAGAAGAAAAGAAAAAATGAAGAGGTATATTTGATTGGTTGATTAGATTGGGAAAAAAAAATGGTGCAGTGCAGCATGTACCAACAATCACATATTATAATTTAGATTAATATTACATGGGGTCTTACGTACGATTACACATGAAAGTTTCTCATATAGTGATGATCACCAAATTCTTATTAAGTGAGTGCATTTAGTGCTGGATATCTTATCATAAACTTTCGGAGCAGCGTCCTTCATTTTTTATTCAGATCCTTTTATAATTTTATTTGATTTGTTTTGTTTCTGATTAAATAATTAGTATATGAATTACTTTCTTTTATGGTCGTATATGAGAAAAAAGATGCAGAGAATAGTGGGACACTGCTTGTCACTTCTTATAAACAAATAACTATTACACATATGAAAAAGTAACTCATTAAAATTACAAAACGAAGCCAAATACTTGCGTTAGTTTAAACAAGATAAAACAGCAAGCAAGACCACAATATGTATGATCTGTATAGCTCAAAATTAAGTTAGGCACAGTCTCTGTATTGACTGCAAGGATGATAATTTTTCTCGCCACACATGACCCCACGCGAATGAAAAAGTTTTATTCCACGAATCGGTGTGGGAACACGGACAGGATTTGTATCCTTGCCTCACCCTCGTCCCGTTCCGCCTCCCAGTTTAATATTTTTATTATGAATTATGAGATTTTTAGTATTCTAGTTTTAAAATTAAGTTTAATTTATATCGTATTTAAATGCTACATCTACATTTGGTTATAAATATAATATAGAGTAGTTTAAGATTAATTTTGGAGGGGGGCTCCTCCCAAAGTGTAGGTTTTTTCTCCTCCAGTATCCAGGGTGTATGCTTGTGTCGTGTACCATTCATGGAGGAGCCATTCATGAGTTTTTTTTTTTTTTTTAAAGGAGCAATACAACCAGCTGTGAAAAAAATTAAAGAAAAATCTCTCCATGATGCAAGGAGACAAGACAAGTAAGGACTTATAATTGTTTTAGTCAAATCGGTTCGTCTTTTCCAGTTCGTCCCAAACACGTTACAAAGAAAAGTGGAGGTGGTTGTGGTTTAACTCTCTACCAAAATTCTCAGAGGAGATGTGTCGGTCTGTTTTCTTATTGGGTTCAGAAGAGAAGGGTATAATGGGAAATTAAAATAAGAGCCAAAGGTCTTTTAGCTTCTTGGAAACGGTAGTTCACGTCCACGTGTAAGGCTGTCATTCGCTAAAAGAGCAACTGCCAGCTACAGTCGCTTTTGGGCGACTGTGGCTAGCATTCCTCTTGGGGAGGGAGATATATATTTAGTTTCCCAAGGTATGAATGAAATGAACTGACTTTGAATTTGCCATCAACGAAAATAGAAACCTATACATACTTCAACGACAGATATCATAAAGTGTAGGTCCGCCAAATATCACAATCGGTTCGTCTTTTCCAGTTCGTCCCAAACACGTTACAAAGAAAAGTGTAGCCTTAAAAGTCATAGGCAGAAGAGAAGGTAGCCATAGGTGTCCAAAACAGAGCAACATATTTATACCGAACCACCAACGATGATGTGATTGTGCTATCAAATTGAATTAATCTTGGAATTATTAATTTGGAACGCAGAATATTGATCGACTCTTATAGCCTATAGTAACTAGTAAGCCTTCAATTAATATATATATGGTTCTGCTGATAGTTCATCGGGGCAATCCTATAATGCATATTAGTATATTAATTATGCAATATCAAATGAGTTGGCCTTTGTTTACCATGAGATGCAGTACATAAATACGCTTTCTCTGTAGTTTTGTTTTTGGGGTTTTGTTTGGATAATAGCAATATTCTAAACTATTCTAATGTACAAGGAGTAAGACGGTTGATTGGGTAAGACGTCTCAATTAAGTTCTGGTTACAAGTGTAGACGAAGAAATTTTGGGAAAATTAAATTCCACCAAATAAATGACTAGGGTTTGGTGAATTAAATCGTGGGCCCCATAATCCGCTAACGTGGCGTGTGACCCATCAAAATCAGATTAGTTGGCGAAGACGACACGTGTCAATATCCGACGGAGTGCATCAAACGGCTCAAAGCAAAGACAAAATTAAAGGGAAGAACCTTCCATAATTGACTTTGATTTAAATAAATCAAATCAATTAATCAAAGATAATTTGGTTAAATTGCCTAATTATCGGAATTGATTCTAAATCGAATCAGAATTTCACGAATCAATGTCCTAAAGATGGAAAGTTCTTTAGGTCAAGCATCCTACTGGAGCCTATAAATAGGAGGCTCCGAGACAAAGGAAAGGGGTCCAGGAAAAATACACTCAAGCACTCAGAAGAATCAGAAAACTCTCTGCATTTCTTCACATCACTTCGGAAGAGCCATCAAGCACCACAAACACGTGCCGGTTCCTCCACCCTACAAAACCCAAATCACTCAACAAGCCTTGTGCTACCCATTTGATCAAGATCAAGTCTCTACGACCCTTTCAAACACAAATTTTCATATACACCATTGGAGATCGAATCAGAGGATTCCACAGAGATTGTAACCCTAAAATTTCATTAATCCAAAAGATTTATTTTGTACACGTGTTCTTGTCCTATTTGTCGCAGGATCTTTCGTGTTTACAAATTTGGCACGCCCGGTGGGATTATCTCTGCCTCTCATCTCTTTCTTCAGCCATCTCCAAATCCAATCAACACACCAAGAAGCGATGGCCTCCAAGAAGATTCAAACCGTTCCCACAGCGAGAGGCAAAAGCGTGAGCGCCTCCTTCTCAAGCGGAGACTCTACTGGGGTAGTCACCCGGAGCAAGGCCAAGGCGATTCCTGCAGCTCAACATGTCACTTCCATACCAGCCCAAGCTAAGGCGAGGGACGTGAGCCGAAGGCATGAACCGGTCATCAATATGGCCTCCTTGGGGGCAAAGAAGAATACCCCCCGAGCAGACGAAAGAAGCTCTCGGAATAAAGAAAGGAGTTTTTCGGGCTCGAAGAACTCGAGAGAGCGCTCACTCTCGCCGGTTTCTGATGTTGACTCGAGCACAGGCTCATACCACGGATCCCCGTTTGACGACCAGCAGAAGCAGGTTGCCATGAAGCCCTCGGCGTCCATAGGTGAGTCTTATTCTATGGCTATGCGGGTCATGGTGACTGGTGCGATGTCTATCGAAGAACAGCTTGCCCAAATGAGTGAGGCGGTCACGAAACTGACGAAGATGGTCGAAGAGAAGGATGCGCAGATTGCTTCTCTCATCAATAAATGGGAGGCGCATCAAGACAAGGAAGCGGCCAAGATGCTCATAAGAAAGGAGGTCACGAAGCTGAATCCGGTGAGAAAGGAGGAGGCCAGGAAACAGAGTCGGGTGAGAAGCCGCATGGAAAAGGCGATGCCGCCTCGGTGGGTTCTTTGTCGACCCAAAGCAGCCTTTAGGACATGATCGCAAACACCATCAGGGTTCAATACGGAGCGCCTTCCAAAGACACGCTCATGTATTCCAAACCATACACCAGGAGGATAGACAACTGCGGATGCCGACGGGATATCAACCTCCCAAATTCCAGCAATTGACGGAAAGGGCAACCCAAAACAGCACGTTGCACACTTCGCCGAGACATGTAACAATGCCGGGACGGAGGGCGACTACCTGGTGAAATAGTTTGTCTGCTCCCTAAAAGGGAATGCGTTTGATTGGTACGTAGACCTAGAGCCCGAATCCCTCGGCAGTTGGGACCAGATGGAGCGAGAGTTCTTGAACCGATTCTACAAAGATGCTTCGTCGCATCGTGAGCATGATGGAACTCACGAACACTAAGCAGTGGAAAGATGAACCTGTCAGTCGACTACATCAACCGATGGCGCTCGTTAAGCCTGGATTGCAAAGATAGACTCTCGGAGGTATCAGCCGTTGAGATGTGTATACAAGGGATACATTGGGGTTTGCTTTACATCCTGCAAGGAATTAAACCTCGCACATTCGAAGAGCTGGCCACTCGTGCCCATGACATGGAGCTAAGTATTGCTAGCCATGGAGGGAAGAAGGAGCCTACCGTGGAGCATAAGAAAGATAGAGTTTTTGGGCAAAAGATGGACAAGCCGACTAAGAATCCCGCCAAAGAGGCAATGACAATCAACACGGTCCTGTCAAAATCTCCACCGAGATAAGAAGAAAGAGGTCAGAAGGGCGGAGCCATCCCAGCAGTGGATAGACGTCGACGGACCTTGAAGGAGTTGGAGGAGAAAACGTACCCTTTCCTGACTCCGATGTTGCAGGCATGCTTGAGGACTTGCTCGAGAAGAAGGTGATCGAATTGCCGTAATGTAAGCGACACGAAGAAATGAACCGGGTTAATGACCCTAAGTTTTGTAAGTACCACCGAATTGTTAGCCATCCAAGAGAGAAGTGCTTCGTGCTGAAGGAGCTGATCATGAATTTGGCTAGACAAGGAAGAATTGAGTTAGACGTTGAAGAAATTGCAGACGCCAACGCCGCCACAATTGTGTTTGGATCTTTTGATCCGCTGCCGTTGTCCGCATCGTCACCAAAATTCGAGTTCCAACTAGAGGTGTCAAACGGGACGGGCCAGCCAAAGACGGCACGAGTCCAACCCGCTTAAATTAGGCACGGCACGGCACGAGCACGAATATTAAATGGGCCGAGCCGCACGGCACGAAAGCATGGGCCGGGCCGATCAAAAATGAGGTCCAATGGACCGGCCGCCCATGGCACGACATGGGTCGGGCTTGGCCCGAGCCCGCTTCAAGCACGGCACGAGCCCAAGCCCGCTTTAAGCACGGCCCAAGCACGGCCCACTTAACTTTTTTTCTTTCTCAAAAGTCAAAATGCAAAAATTTGACATCTAATGTCATTGTTTATATGGTTTTTTATTTATTTTTTATAATCATAAACATATATTTGATGTCTTTCATTTTAGGGAAATTACTTGGGTCCTTAATTAATTAAACATATCAACTACAAATTAATTAAACAATATTAGAGTTGATATCTAATTAGTACATATGACATATACGCTTCTCTTATAATCAAAGTAAGTCATTTCTTCACATATAAAATAATAAGTTGTTTAAAGATAAAAAGTTGAATTGGACTTTGTGGAGTTTGACACTTTTTGCCCTCCTCCATTTCATATTGTTTGGATGTTTGATTGATTAATGTTTTCAAGTAGTTCATCATTTCTTGCCTCTAATTATATTTTTAATGTTTATAATTTGAATTATCTAGTGGAAAAAAAAATCAAGTGAAAAAAATTCAAATTAAATGGGTTGGTTCTTGGGCCCAATTATGGCACGAGCACGGGCACGGCACGAGCTCGGCCCGGCCCGTTTCAATGTGGACATGGGCTTTGGGCCGGGCCGGGATCAATGATTTTACTAAATGGGCCGGCACGCACGGCCTGATAAATTAAATGGGCCGGCCTGGCACGGCACGAAAATGTTAAAAGCACGAATTTAAATGGGACGGGCCGGCCGTTACGGCCCGTTTGACACCTCTAGTTCCAACCGGCAGGGGGCAAACAACAGGTGACTGATCCACGTGCAAAAGAGGTGGTAGGGGAAGCAAGCTATCAAAGTGGTGATGGCCTCGTCGGTGACTCACCTCTCGACGACGATGAAGGATGGACGCTCGTTACTCGGAAGAAGCCTCGTACAAAGCGCACCCCTCAACGACAAAATGCTCAAGCGAAGAAGGCACGACGAAAGAGAAGCTCGCGCCAACACTCTAAGAGCAAAGCCAAATCAATGATGAGGAGAGACCCCGACCAAGAATGTGAACCACTGGTCCAGAAGCCGCGAACTCCGGTTATGCTAGGAGAATACTTCCCCAAAGTGTTATTCGTAAGAGGGCCGGTAGAGACAGTCCACATGACCACGTGCTATCAAATAGAAGATGAAGACACCTCGGAAGGGATAGTTGAGAATGACAAAGAACAGAATGTCTCAGTACGAGTAAAAGACTCGCAATTGCACTTCAATACTCAAGAAGTAACGCAACTTTCTGAAGCCGTACAGGTAGCATTGGTAAAGGCGCTGACGGATCTCAATATCCACCCAAACCAAGTAAGAACGCTTGGAAGATTGGAGCATGAATCTCCGGACAATGCTACATGTTGCGCGACATGTGCTTCCATTACGTTCACTAACGAAGACCTTCTGCTGGGTTCTAAACCACACAATTGCCTGCTCTTTGTGTCAGGATATGTGCGAGAGCAGAAACTTAGTCGCATGCTTGTAGATGGAGGTTCAGCGGTAAATATCATGCCTAAGTCAACAATGATGAAATTAGGCATCACCATGGATGAATTGTCCCGAAGTCGCCTCATGATTCAAGGCTTTAACCAAGGAGGACAAACGAGATCATCACCGACAGAGAAACAAGAGGGGTCTGTTCCTATTCTTCGTTACGTCTCGTTGTCTCGACGGAAGGAAGGCCAATCCCCATTTGGAGAAGAAGTAAAGCCAAGAAAGCTAGGGGAAAGTGATGTAAAATTCTTGAAAGAGTCGACAATCACTCCTCTGCCTAAGTTGAACAATTCGGATATTTTGAAACCGTTGGTACCAGGGTTCATTAGACCATCACAAGATGTAGCGAGGCACAAATCTCTCCCAGTGAAGAGAACTAAAGAAGGTTTTGATCCTAATGTCTACAAGCTCATGTCGAAGGTGGGTTATGACTTCGGCCAATCCTCTTTGCTAGGAGAGCTCAATCCGGATATCATTGGAGATAGGACGCGCGGTCTTAATGAAACCCAAAAGAGGTTGAATGAGCGGGGATATGCAATTGACTCAGCTAGAGTAGGCCTTGGTTTTACTCCCAGTGCACCAGTTAAAATCTCTGCTAGGAGGAAGGAAAAGAAGGCAGACGCTCAACATATTAGTGTCGAAGTGGTCGAGGAGGAAGAAGAGCCAAAATCCACTAAACGGGCCTTAATGTTTGACCGATTAGCCACGCCTACCCGGCGAACCTCGGTCTTCAACCGCATCAAGGAATCAACATCACGACCCTCGGTATTCAAAAGGATTTCTGGATCCAAAGCCAAGAGGGAATTCAATCAGCTCTACGCAAATCGGCGCTAGAAAGACTCGGAGATTCAAACAAGTCATTTGAAGAAGAAGACCAACGAAAGTCGAGAGGTAGAGTTCATATCGATTCGGCAGAAGACAATGAAATCCGGAGTCTTATCCCATCACGAATGAAACGTCGCTCAACAATAGACGTAACTTCTGGTGACGAGCTCAAAGTAAAACGCCGAACAATCATACATACTCTGGAAGCATCGAGTCAGCAAAACAAGGGCGATGAGGAAGAAGAAGAACTCTTAGCCGTTCATCATGTTACAATCAGGGAGGTCGATGAGGAAGAGCTTTCTGATGATGAGATCCAGGATGCCCCTCCCACACTAGAAGACGGGGGACAAGCAACCGTAGATGAATTAAAAGAACTCAACTTGGGCACAAGTGAAGATCCAAGACCCATCTTCGTTAGTGCACTCTTAAGCCTTGATGAAGAAGGATCATACCACCAGCTGTTGCTTGAGTATAAAGATGTCTTTGCATGGACATACAAAGAGATGCTAGGACTCGATCCAAAAGTAGCAGTCCATCACCTTGCAATCAATCCCGGAACGCGTCCGATCAAACAAACTCAACGTCGCTTTCGCCTTGAGCTTCTCGGTCAAATAGAAGCCAAAGTCGACAAATTGATCGCCGCGGGGTTTATCAGAGAGGTGAAATATCCAACGTGGATCGCAAACATCGTTCCAGTAAAGAAGAAAACCACTGGACAAATCCGTGTATGTGTTGATTATCGGGATTTAAATGAAGCGTGCCCGAAAGACGACTTTCCATTACCCATAATTGAGCTCATGGTAGATGCAACTACAGGTCATGAAGCTTTATCTTTCATGGATGGTTCGTCTGGATACAATCAAATAAGAATGTCACCAGAAGATGAGGAGCTCACGGCTTTCCGTACGCCGAAAGGAATTTACTGTTATAAGGTAATGCCGTTCGGTCTTAAGAATGCAGGTGCAACCTATCAACGAGCAATGCAAAAGATCTTTGGTGACATGCTTCACAAGAATGTCGAGTGCTACGTGGATAACCTGGTGGTTAAGTCACGAAAAAGAAAAGATCACTTGGAGGACCTAAGAGTGGTGTTCAACAGACTAAGGAAGTACCAACTCAAGATGAACCCTTTAAAGTGTGCATTCGCGTCACGTCGGCAAATTTCTTGGGTTTATTGTTAAGCATCGAGGTATTGAAGTGGATCAGTCCAAGATCAAAGCTATCCGAGATATGCCCGAGCCAAGGAACTTGCGTGAGTTGAAAAGTTTACAAGGACGTCTTGCGTTTATCCGACGGTTCATCTCAAACTTAGCGGGGCGGTGTCAACCATTCAATCGCCTTATGAAAAAGGATGTCCTGCTCATTTGGGATAAAGCTTGTCACAATGCATTCGAGAGCATAAAAGAGTACTTATCAAGTCCACCACTTCTAGGAGCTCCCATTCTACAGGCCACTCGTACTATACATTGCAGCTCAAGAGAGGTCAATTGGAGCTCTTCCGGCACAAGAGAATGAGTCACATAAAGAGTAGGCCCTTTACTATCTAAGCCGAACCCCATCGGTCCAGAGCTAAACTACACACCTATAGAGAAGACATGTCTTGCGCTTGTTTTCGCCATTCAAAAGTTACGAAACTACATGCAAGCATACATACCCATCAAATTGCAAGAGCTGATCCAAGAAGGTACGTTATGTCAAAACCAGTCTTGACAGTCGTCCGCCAAGTGGGCATTACTTCTCAATCAATATGAAATCATCTACACTCCAGCAAAGGCGGTTAAAGGTCAAGCTATCGCAGACTTCCTAGATGATCACCCGATTCCAACAGATCGAAAATTTCAGATGACTTACCCGATGAAGAAGTCTTCTTCACGACGTGTTTCCGCTTGGATGATGTTCTTTGACGGATCGGCTCGTGCAGACGGGGCAGGGGCCGGCATTGTCTTCGTGTCGCCCGAGAGGCACATACTACCCTACTCGTCCTGTTTAAGTGAACTTTGCTAGAACAATGTGGCGGAGTACCAAGCTTTGATAATGGGCTTGCAAATGGCGGTGGAAATGAAGATATCAAGCTTAGAAGTCTATGGTGACTCCATGCTAGTGATCAACCAGCTATTGACACATTATGAGGTTAGGAAGCAAGATCTGATTCCATACCACCAAATGGCCACGCAGTTACTAGAAAAGTTTGACTCTGTGACGTTGGAACATGTGCCAAGGAAAGATAACCAGATGGCGGATGCCTTGGCCAACCTCGCTGCTACGCTAGCATTGACAAAGGATGAAACTGTGAATCTTCCAATATGTCACCGTTGGGTCGTCCCATTAGCAATTGCATCGTCACAAGAAGGAGTTAACGTCATCTCAGTATTGACTATTAATGTTGACGACAGGAGACAACCTTTGATTGATTACCTGGAGCATGGGAAATTACCGGATGATCCGAGACATCGATCAGAGGTACGACGCCGAGCACCCCGGTTCATCTATTACAAAGAGATTCTCTACCGTCGCTCATTCGAAGGCGTGTTCCTAAGATGCTTGGGAGAAGAAGATGCAGCCAAAGCAATGGAGGAGGCTCACTCAGGAGTTTGTGGAGCTCATCAATCAGGGCCAAAGCTGCATTTCCAAATAAAGAGGATGGGCTACTATTGGCCAACTATGGTCAAGGATTGCATGGATTATGTGAAGAAGTGCCAAGCATGTCAATTCCATGCCAACTTTATACACCAGCTGCTGGAGCCACTGCATCCCACAATCACTTCTTGGCTATTTGACGCGTGGGGTCTTGATGTGGTGGGACCAATAGCGCCCAAGTCTTCTGACGGTCATTCTTACATCCTTGCAGCCACAGACTACTTCTCAAAATGGGCAGAAGCTGTGCCTTTAAAGGAAGTGAAAAAGGAGAACGTAGTGAGCTTCATCAAAGTGAACATCATCCATCGGTACGGTGTGCCACGTTACATAATCACGGATAATGGAAAGCCATTCTCAAACCGCTTGATGGACAAACTGTGTGAAGATTTTGGTTTCAAGCAACGCAAGTCTTCAATGTACAATGCCCCGGCCAACGGTCTTGCAGAAGCATTCAACAAGACTCTATGCAACCTGTTGAAGAAGGTTGTCGGACGATCCAAGAAAGACTGGCATGAAAGAATAAATGAAGCACTATGGGCTTATCGGACAACACTTCGGACACCTACTCAGGCTACGCCGTATTCACTTGTGTATGGGGTAGAAGCAGTCCTGCCTCTAGAAAGCCAAATTCCATCTTTAAGGATGGCCATACAAGAAGGATTGACAGATGAAGAAAATGCGAAGCTGCGCCTTCAAGAGCTGGAAGCATTAGACGAAAAGAGACTCGAGGCGCAACAACGCTTAGAGTGCTATCAAGCTCGGCTCTCGAATGCTTTCAACAAGAAGGTTCGCCCCAGGTCTTTTCAAGTAGGGGATCTTGTCCTTGCATTACGTAGACCTATCATCACAACACACAAGACTGGAAGTAAGTTCACTTCGAAATGGGATGGGCCCTATGTAGTGCAAGAAGTCTACACAAGTGGCGCTTACAAAATCATGGCTGAAGACGGCTTAAGGGTTGGCCCCATCAATGGAAAGTTCTTGAAAAGATACTACGCATGAAGCACATCCAAACTCCTGGCCCGCACGAGCCTAAACTGCGGATCGTGCCAAAAAAAAAAAAAGAGCTCGTTGGATTGAAAACCCGAAAGGGCGATCCAAGCAAAAGTTAGAGCAAAATAAAGGTTCGTTGAGTCGAAAACCTGAAAGGGCGGCTCAAGCAAAAGTTAGGATCAAAAAAGCCCATTGAGTCGAAAACCCGAAAGGGCGGTTCAAGCAAAAGTTAGGGCACATTAAAAAAAAAACCCCAAAAACCCATTTGAACTACGTGATGACTTGATCCCTTTTCAATGAGGGTACGTAGGCAGCTTGGACAAATTAATTCCAAGTTCAGCCACATCAAAATAAAAACATGGGTTCCTCCATCAATTCCAAACGACTCGAAAGAAATAATGGAATAAGAAAGCACTTTTATTTCATTATGAAAATTGAGCTAGTAAACACTTTGACGAATCCGAAAGGAATAAGCAATGAAAGGTTACAATGACAAAGTTCGCTACTCCCAAGACAAGTCCTTAAAGTCACATTACGCGATTTCTCAAAAGAAACTCGTAACACATCTAAAGCCTCAAAGATCAGCACTTGACAAGACAGGAGTTTCTTCGATCGCAAGTTTATCCTCTCTTAAGCGGGTTACTTCACCATGGTGTTGTGAAAGTTGTGCATCACTCCTCGAAAGCGATTCGCTTAGTTGACACAGCCTCTTTCTTCAGCTCTTCCATACGCGCATTGGCAGACTTGAGGGACTTAAGTATGGAAGATTTATGAACCTCTTCACTTGCTGTCGGGCCAAGACGTTGGAAAGCGAAGAGTCAACGGCAGCTAGACGATCACTCAATCTGTGGAGGTAACTTCGGGAGCAAGCAGATTGTGCAGAGTGATAGTCAAGTGCGGTCACCATGAGTTCATCAATCATAGGTCGCAAAGACGAAACGTCCTCCCCCATATTGTCAAGGGCAATAAACAATTTGCCAAGCTCATCTTTGAATGAAGGAAGCCGTTCTAACGAAGCATTCAAGACTATGTTTTTCACTTGATTTCCCAACACGGAAACTACCTTGTGAAGGGTTTTATCCACAACACCCAATTTGGGTTCTCCACATGACATCTCGGAGGTAGACACTTGATTAACTGGCTTTGACGAATGTTGTCGGACAAGCGGGCCTGCATTAATCAACGAATAATTGTTCAGCAAGTGAACTCCAAGCTTTATAAATAGAGATCATGACCAAGAGTGGAAAAATACCTTTTTGGCTAGCACTTAGACCATTTACCAGCTGCAAAGTGTCGTTTACTCCTTCTACAGGCAAATGATTAAATGGTACGAGCTCAGACACAGTAGGAACACGATGCACGATTTCTCCCTATTAAAGAGGGAGGAAAGAATGAAGAAGAAAAAGTGTTAGTGACATATAAAAAATAAAAATAAAAAGTGTTAGTGACATCTCAAGGAGTCAAAGCGAAATAAAATTACCTCGTCCATCAGAACTGGTTGCGAAATAGTGGGCATATCACAGAAAAAGGCGTCATTGAGCGGGTATTCGGCGTCCAGATCGCAATAGAGAGAGCCGGCACTTGCCTTCTTATGCTTGAAGTTGACCTCATCGTCTTCATTGCTACTCATAGGTCCACGTTTCAAATTACGGGCTCGTCGACCAAGTGGAAGGAAGTCTTCATACGAATCTGCTATACTTTATGTTCTCTCTAAATCTTTAGAGGCTCGGGTTGCGGGGACATCAGCTGGAAGTGAGGGTCGAACTCGAGGCATGGGGGTAGTGGAACTGCCTTCAACTTCTGCGTGAGCTTTGCATGCCTCACCGTGTGTAGGTTTGTTACGAATCAAAGCTTCATTATCCCGAGACTTGTCTCCAGTTGAGATTGTCTTCGCCTTCGTTGACTCAAAGCGATGCACTTTTGACCACCAAACAACGTAATCATTGGTAACTTCAAATTCCCGAGTATTGTCTCGTAGTAGGGAGGATTATCGTAGATGCGACCAAATTTTAAGCATGACCTCCAAGACGAATACACCGATAGCACAGTCCCATTTCGGATGTCATCTTTAAGCTCTCCTGGCGCATGCCGTACGTAGCCAAACCGTCTCACTGAATCTGTATGGTCGTAGGGTTGGATGACTCGGTAGTTTTCCTGTCACAAAGAAACGTATCCCGAACGAAGACACACTAGATATGCCAAGTCTTCTTTGGGAATATGGTCTTCATCACCAAGATCGTACGCTCAAGGCAATTTTGCTAGACGACTCAACTCCACCTTATCACAAGTCCTAAATAAAGCTCAAGCCGCTGCATCTTCAAAATACTTCGACGAAAGTTTTCCCGAGAACATTGTCATGAGGGGAATAGACTTCTCATAAGTCGAAGATAAAAAGTGTGTGTCAAAGTACTCTCCCAACCACCCATACACATAATGGAAAGGAAGAACAGCTGTACAATTCCCTGGATCTTCGGAACTATAGATATCGTTCAGCCCTTTATAAATGCTAGCAAATACCGGAATGGCTAAGCTAAATGATACATCATGTGCCATTCGACTGGCAACCTTGAAAACCCCCGGCCTGATCAAGGAAACGTCGTCCTTGGGAAACACAAACTTGCACAACCAACAAGTGAGGAAAGCGGCCAAGTACGATCTTTCCTTATCTTCATCAGCTATACCCAAATCTTCAAAAACTCCTTCATCATTCTCGGTACTCTTCGACACCGCTACAATAACACCAGACGGATCGAAGTCTTCTTTTAGTTTTAGTGCTTTGTTCCGTATGACTTTCCTTGAAGACTTTTTGTACTTGAACGATCCCCAGTACCAATACTTTATCCAAGCCGTTATCCTTACTCCAAATTTTCTTTTAGCATCCTGTAAAATCTTGTGATATGCTAAGAACAAGTAGCGGCACGTATGCGGGATATGAGGGGTGCCTTTCTGGTCTTTCTTGTTCAGACTTTCAGCGCTTGGGATAACCTCATCATAAAATCGGCCTAAGATGGGAAGACCACCGAGCTCATGAAGATCCCAAAGGGAAATAGACATTTCCCCTTGAGATGTATGGAGGGTATTTGTAAGAGGACACCAGTACTCGCAAAAAGCTCGGATAACGGGAGCATGCCGATCATAGCTAAATAACGAAGCAAATACAGCATCATACAGACCAACACTCTTAAGAACCTGAGCATTTCGACTTAGCACATCTTCAAGCCATTCCCAGTAGTACTCAATAAATGTAGATTCACCAGTCGTCGGGAGGGTAGTATCCCAACTCACGGCTCCATTATGGATTCGATCACTAAGAAGTTCAAACACCCTTGGCGAATCAATATCCGTATGATGATGAGAGGATTTTAATTGTAGAATGGTAGAGTGAAGGCCCTTCCTCGTAGACCTGGACTTCTTGAAGCTGCTCAGTTGACAAAACACCTCTTGAGACCAAGATGGGATATGGAGTGAGCCGTCTACCTCGGACACTTCTGAAGCTATGAGGGGCGAACCTATAAGCAATGTGGTACCTTCGTCCCGAGTATCACTTTCATCCTCGAGAATAGTGATGGTGCCTTTCTTGAAACTTTTGAAGAATGCCATATGCATAAGAGGAACAATGAGAAACGACAATCAATATCAAGTTATCGGTTTCATATTCGTAAAATGGAAAGGAGACTTGAATAACCAAACGGGAGTACTTACTCGTACAAACTTAAGGATCCTGATAAAGATGGAATGCGGCAAAAAGCAGTCTTCACTCGTCCTCCCCTACGTAAAGCCTAAGCGCTTGAGCGGGCCCTCGCCAAATCGGAGAAATGGTTTGGACCCTAGCGAAATAGGACGCCCACGTTCTTCGGTTGTTCTCGCCACGTAAAGCCTAAGCGCTTGAGCCGGCCCTCGCCAAATCGGAGAAATGGTTTGGACCCAAGCGAAATAGGATGTCTACGTTCTTCGGTTGTTTTCTGCCACGTAAAGCCTAAGCGCTTGAGCGGGCCCTCGCCAAATCGTAGAAATGGTTTGGACCCAAGCGAAATAGGACGCCCACGTTCTTCGGTTGTTCTCCGCCACGTAAAGCCTAAGCGCTTGAGCGGGCCCTCGCCAAATCGGAGAAATGGTTTGGACCCAAGCGAAATAGGACGTCTACGTTCTTCGATTGTTCTCCGCCACGTAAAGCCTAAGCGCTTGAGCGGGCCCTCGCCAAATCGGAGAAATGGTTTGGACCCAAGCGAAATAGGACGCCTATGTTCTTCGGTTGTTTTCCGCCACATAAAGCCTAAGCGCTTGAGCGGGCCCTCGCCAAATCGGAGAAATGGTTTGGACCCAAGCGAAATAGGACGTCTACGTTCTTCGGTTGTTTTCCGCCACGTAAAGCCTAAGCGCTGAGCGGGCCCTCGCCAAATCGGAGAAATGGTTTGGACCCAAGCGAAATAGGACGCTACGTTCTTCGCCGCTCCGAGATTACCTACGAAAAATAATAATAATAGTCAGTATTATTATTAAAAAAATAAATAGGTAAACAAATAAATGAAGTGAGCGCAGAAATTGATGTACTCACAAAAAAAAAAAAAAAAAGGGGTCAAAACCACTTGGTCGAGGTGTATTCAGGAGCCAAGCCTACTATCACTAAGAATGCTACGATCAAAGTCGTTGAACGGCTACAAAACAAAGGAGAAAGGCATAGATCAGAACCCATATTTATTTTCAAATAAATAAATAAACCAATTTTTTAAATTAAAAAAAATGCAGCAGCAAAAATATAAATAATTATAGAGCAGCCCAAACAGCCAGCTCTCATAGCCCAGGCCCAACTCCAAACTGCCTAATTCGCTGCACACCTCCTGGCCCAACTCCAACTCGAGGCCCAGCATATCTTCTCAGCTCTAGCAGCGCAGCCCAGCTCGTGGCCCACGTCACACACAGCCCAGCGCCTTTCACCTCTGCTCCAAGCCCACATCACGTAAGGCCCAGCGCCTCTCCAACCCTTGCAGCTATGGTCCATCTCATGCGCTGGGCTTGCTCTAGTTCCGGCCCGACTCCAGGATCTGGCCTGCCCTGGCCCGTGCAGCTCACGAGGCCCCCTTGTATGCTCTTCCACTCGCCCAAGCCTCACGCATGATTGGTGGTGCAATCCCTCATATTCGGACAGCTTCAATTGCATCAATTGAGATGCACTCCGTTCCAGCCCTCGCAACCCATGCGCATGCCACCGTCATGCTTCCTGCAAGCAACCTCCATGCCTCTGTTCGCAAGCCTCCAGTCAGCCGCCACGCAGCACACTTAAGCACCCAACTTCATGCCATTAAACGTCACCACTCCATGCTGTCAAGAACTCAAGGAACAAAAAAAAAAAGAATTCCCAAGTCTAAATTACCTTGGACGTGACGCAAAGGTTTACTCCTTGGGCAAGCAATGCAATTCTTCAAGTGCTCTCTCGCTAACAAAATTCACAAGGCAAATTCGTGATATGGAAAATAATGAAGAGGGGTCTTTTGCTGCTCTGTTTGGTTAATTCCAATACCCATGAATGCAACCCTATTTAGAGAAGCCAAGCATAATCAAAACTCCTAGTGGTGCTAGGGTTTTCTATTCCTTGTGGCCAAAGACATGCCTAATATGGTGGTGCTAGGGTTTTCTATTCCTTGTGGCCAAAGACATGCCTAATATATATATATATATATATATATATATATATATATATATATATATATATATATATATATATATATATATATATATATAAACAGAATCAGTTATGCTTATATATTAATTCATATATATAGCATACATATATATAAACGGCAGAACACACACACATATATATATATATATATATATATATATATATATATGTTAATTAATATACGTATCTATATATATCTATATATTAATTAATATAGATGTATATTAATATATATAAACTTCAAAGACGCACCTCCTACATGCGGCAAACACATGTCTACGATGCATCATGAAGTGGGGGCAATTTGTAGACGAAGAAATTTTGGGAAAATTAAATTCCACCAAATAAATGACTAGGGTTTGGTGAATTAAATCGTGGCCCCATAATCCGCTCACATGGCGTGTGACCCATCAAAGTCAGATTAGTTAGCGAAGACGACACGTGTCAATATCCGACGGAGTGCATCAAACGGCTCAAAGCAAAGACAAAATTAAAGGGAAGAACCTTCCATAATTGACATTGATTTAAATAAATCAAATCAATTAATCAAAGATAATTTGGTTAAATTGCCTAATTATCGGAATTGATTCTAAATCGAATCAGAATTTCACGAATCAAGGTCCTAAAGATGGAAAGTTCTTTAGGTCAAGCATCTTGCTGGAGCCTATAAATAGGAGGCTCCGAGACAAAGGAAAGGGGTCCAGGAAAAATACACTCAAGCACTTAGAAGAATCAGAAAACTCTCTGCATTTCTTCACACCACTTCAGAAGAGCCATCAAGCATCACAAACACGTGCGGTTCCTCCACCCTACAAAACCCAAATCACTCAACAAGCCTTGTGCTACCCGTTTGATCAAGATCAAGTCTCTACGACCCTTGTTCAAACACAAATTTTCATATACACCATTGGAGATCGAATCGGAGGATTCCACAGAGATTGTAACCCTAAAATTTCATTAATCCAAAAGATTTATTTTGTACACGTGTTCTTGTCCTATTTGTCGCAGGATCTTTCGTGTTTACAACAAGTACAAGACAAATCAAACTTCAAAATAATCACTTTACTTGTCTCTTCAGTGGAAGCAATGGTAGAAGTTGTCTCTTAAGGGGCTACCTCAAAATAAAAGTAAGCAAGCCACCGTAAGTTCGTAATTTTTAAATTTTACCTAGGGGTGGGCATCAAAACCGAAATATCGATACCGTCCCCAAATCGTGCCATTCCGTGCCAAACCGCTTGGTATTGATGCTTAAACGGGATGAAATCGTGTCATCCTTGCTATCGCTTGGCATGACACCGTATCAAATTTGTGATCCCGTTTGGTGCCATACCGCATCGAATAGTAACCAATTATTATTAAATTATTTAGTCCCCAATTATCAAATCCACCATTACAATTTAGACCCATCTTCTTCTCTAATCTAATTATTGCATTTAATTCAATTTTTGGCCCAACTCTCTCGCCTCTCGCTTTCTCTCTCTCGACCAACCAAGCACCAACCGACCAAAGCACCCCCAAATCTCGATCGTGCTCTCAATCCAATCCAATCCAATGGACTTCGTTTTCGGATTAGTGCTCGGAATTCTAGTTGGACTCGCAATTATCGTGGTGTTTGTCCGCTTAGAGAACCACCGATCCAAGCTCCGCTCCGAATCGGCCACAATCGTAGTCGCTTTTGCTCGAATGACTGCCGAGGATTCTAGAAAGCTCTTACCTTCCGAGTATTACCCTTCTTGGGTCGTCTTCTCCCTCGGACAGAAGTTGAGCTCCCAACTCTACCTCTTTCTTCATCTACTTTCTCTCACTTTCATCTACGGTAGCCACAAATGACTAACATTTTTATTTAAATTCTTTTGTTTTTCAGCTTAAAATGGCTCAATCTTCATCTTCAAAAGATCTGGCCCTATGTTAATGAGGTAACTCCTTTTGGGTTTTGCTTATTTTGGTTGGATAATCGGAAAGTAATCTCCTTGAATAATCTCCCTAAACCAAAGTCCATGCACATGCTGCTATATGAGTAATTCTTGTGAAATTAATGTGTCTTAACATGTTCTTGTTGTCTTCTATTGACGTATTATATTTCCTTCTTCTTTTTGTTTATTTGGAGGAACACATTTCCGAAACAGAGGCTGGAGAAGAAGTGAAAATAATCCTACCGTTAGCGGTATCAGCTTTGATACCAAACCGCATCGTCCCGCTTGGGGTCGGTATGATTTGAACGCCCTGGGAAAATCCTTCATCCCGTGTCATACAAATCCGAAACTTTTATCCGGTATTGACATCGGGATGACCTCCATCCCGTGTCATCCCGCACCGTGCCCACCCCTAATTTTACCCATGTGTTTTACTCCCATTACTCACTTTGGTTTGACATTCAATTTTGTCAATTCAGCATCCACATGCATATCATGTGCATGTTATATGTACATTGTAGCCTTTTCTTATCGAATTTCACTTCCTCAAGTAAACCCCAAATTTTGGTATGCATATCTCTAAGTTTGCCACAAAATCGTGTCCTAAGGCTTGAGCGAACATTTTTCCAATTATTAAGTGAGAATTCACACAAAAATAATATAATACCTATATACTTGTCGCACATACGTGTCCCCGCAAGTTATATAAAATTGTTGGAATTGAACATTTGTCTAAACGTGGTAAACTAAAATAAACCACATGGGTAAAACCAATAATTGGAACCATAAGAGCACTTCCAGCGAGGGGCCTTTTGCTCGAGTAGGAGGGGTCCTAGGCCCAGTTCATGGTTTCAGCAAGCAAGGCTTGCCCGAGCAGCTTGTGGGCTCCACAAGTCTAGGCTGGCCCTAAGGCAAGAATAGCCTGGGTTTGCTGACGTCAACGACGAAAAAAAATTTAAAAACTTTAAAAAATCTTTAAAAATTCCAAAAATTTCAGAATTTTTGAAATTTTTTAAAATAAATACCTAGTCATATTCTTCACTTCCCATACCAAAAATCTATACAAATTCCTCTCCTCATATCTCATGTGAATAGTGGTTGCCATGGCAATAGGTGGAAACACCACAAGCCTTTGCAGGGCTGCCACTATTCACATGAATAGTAATAGCTCTTGCTTTGCCCTTGCCCTTTGCCATGGCAAATGAGTGGAAGTGCTCTAATACAATAACGATCACGCAAACCACATGGACTATTTGTGACTTTGCCAATTCTTTATTAATAGGGAACGACAAATCCCCAATTTGTGAGGATGGATAAACCTTGACGTGGACTAAACAGGGAATGAGGATGAGGATGAGAAATTTTTGCAAGGATATAGTTGTGTGGGTCAAATCCGATCAGTCCCATTGCCATCCCCACCAAAAAGAGGCATGCCTCACACACTCAAGAGTTAAAAGGAGAATTACATAGAAGGATATGATAAAGAGTCTCTAGACTTGAGGAAAAATATTGGAAAAGAATGAATGTACAAGCGAGGGGACTAGGTTTTAGGTAAAAAATCATTTACCAAGGGAAAATCCCAAGTAAATTTATGTTTTGTTAATTAATAACTCATCCCGGAGAATTTGAGTTTTTCCATTGACTGGATATCATTCTTAGAGCATCTCCAACCGATATGTCAAAAGTGCCACATAGACATTTAATGACTAGAAATAACATCTCACTTCACTCCAACCGATGTGTCAAAGATGATGTGGAATGAAGGCTGGAGGTTGAGATGTTATTTTTGACATCCCAAAAGCAAGATGTCAAATGAATATTTTATTATTTTTTTCTTTTCTTTTCTTTTTAATTAAAAATAAATTAACACTAAAATGTGATAAAATAATAATTTAATTTGACATATCGGGTGAAGTGTAAAGTTGTGTAAGATGTCAAATTACCACATCAGCCATCAAATTTAAATTTGATGTTTGGTATTTGACATCTCCCTTAGAGAAGCTCTAGTTCGGATTTAGTTTAATGTCTCTGTCAGATATTATAATAAATAAATTATTACTTTGATAAGAAAAATGTTGAAGTTTGACAACTTTTGCATAAGGCTGCAAAGCTATGAGATGCAGGAAAGAAAATAGAGAAAAGTAATTGGCTTTATATAAATGTTATGATTTAAAATACTCTGCAGTAATGGAGTTCAATTACTCTTTAATCAAATTTTCGCATTCCCCTCTTATTATTTTGCCCACCCTGTTAAGTTTGTTAACTCCATTAATTTTAGACGGAGAAGAGCTACAAACAGGTTCTAACCCAGTGAAAAAGGGCTTGGATTTGTAATCCAAAGATCTCAAGTTCTAATCCCTACGACATCATAGTTGTGTGTGTGTGTGAAATGTCATTCCTCTCTAGTTTAGACTATCACTTATACTAAAAATAAAAAAGACGGAGAAGAGCTATAACAAATATAGACGACCAAGACAAAGCCACACATTAGTTTAAGGACACTGCTTGTTCACTTCTTCTTACAAAACAAATACCAGTCACACATGCAAACATAACTCATTAAAATTACAAAAAGAAGCCAAGTACTTGCATATTAGTTTAAACAAGACATAACATGAAGCAAGACCATATCCATGATCTGCTACAGCTGCAAATTAATACAAGGGAAGTCAAATGCCAGAAGCGTGGCAGCAAAACAACAACATGAGAAAGAAATACAAAGTAGTGAAAGCTGGTACAAGAAATACAGAAGCAGATGCTGCTACAGCAAGCCAAGAAACGTTGACATCTCCTCCACAGCAAAGACAACTAAACACGGCTTGGGTCGATCCACCCAAATTGCAGGGCACTTCATCCTAGACATGGCAAGAGTTTCCAAATAATCATGATCAGCTGCCTCCTTTATGATAGATTTAATTTTCTAAATTGTATTTTATTTTTAAAAAGAAAAAGAATTTATATACTTACAACTTATCTATTAAGCATGCTATAGTTGCGGCTTGATCAAAGCTATCCTCACATAAAGCCAATCATTTAAACAATTCAAGAACTTGAAGTATGCGTATCTCCATGACTTGTTGAATATCAAAGTAAAGCAAACTCCCCAAAATCCAGCAGCAAACCCAAGCCCCATACTGATGTAAAATCCATGTGTGATAAGCTCATCCTTATCCTCTTCATTGCTCAAGTCAGTTGTCTCATTTCGATCCGCACACATATTAAGTGGAGGTCCACAGAGTTGAGGATTTCCAGCATAAACAGAGGGATCAAAACTTTGGAGCCGAGTCCCGATAGGAATTTTGCCAGACAAGTTGTTATATGACAAGTCCAAGAAACCAAGACCATCTATCCGAGAAAGGCTTGTTGGAATTCTTCCATGAATTTGGTTTCTCGATAAATCAAGAGAATCCAACGACTGCAAGTTTCCAATCTCTGGAGCAATTTCACCGTTAATCGGTTTCTCGAAGGTTTAAAGAAATCAACCCAACAAGATGAGTGATTTCACTTGGAATCTCCCCTGTTAATCTATTGCTTGAGAGATCAATTCTCTTCACAAGACCCAAAGTTCTTTTGTATGTCTGCATTCTTCCTTTCCACATGAAGCTTGCATCATCATCATAATTATCAACAGTAGTAAAATTATTTGTGTAAAAATAATGTGTGCTGGATAGATTTGGATTTCCTTTTTGAGTTAGAGTAGTCAAATTGTTGAGGCATTTGGGTATGCTTCCAGAGATGTTGTTCAAAGAGAAATCCATAATTTGAATGTGTGTTAGATGGCATAATTGTGAGGGTATGCTTCCATTGAAGTGGTTAGTGGAAAGCATCAGGATAATCAAATTCTTGAAGCTCACACCTAACCATGCAGGTATTGGTCCTGATAATTTATTATCTCCCAAATCAATAACTTCTAAACTTGTGCAGTTCTTCAAGGATGAAGGAAATTCTCCAATAAATCTGTTGCTTCTTAATTTCAAAGTTTCCATTTGAAATAATGAGGCTATTGTCTTGGGAATTTTTCCGGAAAAAGCGTTGTTACTCAAATCAAGCATGACTAGACTCTCCATATGGCTCAAGCAATATGGAAGTTCTCCAGAAAAACTGTTGCTTGAAAGATTAAGATATTTTAAACTCATATCTGCACTTGCACATAGGAAAGAAAGTGACCCTGAAATGTTATTATTAGAGAGATCTAGATATGAAGCTTGTGATAGAGTTGAAGGAATTGGGCCTTCTATTTGGTTCGAACTCAAATGTAATACTTGGTGGTCAAATTTGCAAATATTCCTCTTATTAGGTTCTGTGAGAGATTAATAAAGTGCGCCTTACGAAAAATACTCCAAAACCAACTTGGAAGGATATCAAAAATTCCAGCATTCGAAATATCAAGGTGGAAAGAATAGTTTTGAGTTTGAAGCCATTTTGGGAAATGAGGACCGACCTTGCAGGACGCCAACTGGAAGGGAGGAACCCAATCAAAATGGAAATTTAAAACTAGTGCGTTAAAGGATAAATCCAAAGAAAATAAATTGGAGAGTTTTGAGAAATGAGTTTCTGAAACCACTCCTTCCAAAGAGTTCATGCTAAAATCGATGTCCTCCAATTGCGACATTTGCCCAATACTTTCAGGTATTTGCCCACTTAATCGATTGGCATTAAGATGCAAGACTTTCAAAGATGAGAAACTTGTAAGATTGTTTAATGACCACTCAAGAACATTCACAGAGAGGTCCAAATCCTGTAATGAGTTTCGAGCACATCTAGGCAATAGTTGAATAAACTTGGATAAGTGCCCACTCAGATGATTTCTTGGAAGCCACAATCTTTGCAAATTACACGTAGTAGCGAAAGAATTCGGTTCCCTCCTTCAATCTGGTTATCAAAGAGATCCAGATATACAAGAGAGCTCATGTTTCCAATGACATCGGGAATTAAACCAGCTTATCTGGTTATCAGAGAGATCCAGATACACAAGAGAGCTCATGTTTCCAATGACATCGGGAATTAAGCCGGTTATCTGGTTATCAGAGAATCAGAAACTCAAGAGAGCTCATGTTTCCAATGACATCGGGAGTTAAATTGGTGGGGGCGAGGCTAAGAACAGAAAGGCTTGTACTGTAGTTGGACAACCAAAGAAATATTGAAGAAGTGAGATGGTTGCCATCGAGATAAACATTCGCAAGAGATGTAGAAGAATTTCTTTTAGAAAGAGTACTAGATAGAATTGGAGTAGGAGGAGGAGGAAGACTACAGTTCACCAAGGCCAAGTCTACTAATTTAGGGAGCTTATTAAGTACTGCTTCTGGCCAATCGAAAACATTACTCAGATTGGCTCCACTTAGGTCCAAATACGTTAAAGAAGAAAGAGCAGGAGCCAATTGAGATTTTCTGCTTGAAGTCGATTAAAGCCGAGGTCGAGATATTTTAATCGAGTGAGGTTTCCAAATTGACTTGGAATTTGAACAACCAAATTACAGGAATGGAGACTGAGGTATCTTAGATTGGTTAGAGAACCAATGAAATCTGGAATTTGGGTCCCATTGAAATCAATCAATGTAAATGCTGCAACTCAATCAGTTTAGGCGTAATCATCTTACCTTGGAGAGAATATTGTCCAATATCAAGGTAAATCACATGGCCATTTTGGTTGCTACAATAGACTCCTTCCCATTTGCAGCAATCTTGTTTTTGGGCTTCAACCCCAAGAGGAGAGCTGATTGAACTCATCCACCAGACCACGTTTGAATGCAAGTAGTGCTTGTCTTTCCCTCCTTATGCACCTCACTGTCACTTTAGCATCTCTGAGGCTGAGGCTGTGGCCAACTTCTCCTCCTTTTACGTTTTGTAGCAAAAGGATCGATAATGCAAGAAAGAGTTTGAAGCACCTTCCGTCGCCCTTCATGTTAATGTATCCAAACTACTCGATATATGGTTGTCTCCTTGTTTCTCCATAAATGCTAGCTTGCATCAGATATATATATATATATATATATATATATATATATATATATATATAGGAAGAAAGCCCTTACAAAGAAAAATACGGTTTAGCTAAATTATCTGCTATGTACAATGCATAATTAATGGTATGGAAATCACACGTCAATCACAATGAATGAGACTAGAATGTCAAGGCAATTCTAAGTTCCTACAAATAACAATACAAATAGTTCCATCATAACTTACAGAAATCAAATTAATTATGATGGCATGAAGGAAATGAATGATGATCACAATACTTAAATTAATATTAATTCCACTACTTTAATTTTCAACAGAAACCAAATTGATTTTTTCAATTGTATGCATGGTTTTTTTTTGTTTCCCCTGTTTTTTTCTTTTTCTTTTTGTTTCTTAATGTTATATGAAGTGTAGGTTTTTGTACTTAAGAGTCGGGGTGGGTCCAACAAAAAGAAGAAGAATCAAGGGTGGCGTCTTGTAACCTTTAGTGAGGAGAACTCTTTAGTTATAATAATTTTAAAAAGGAACTCTTAGATATAGGTCCAATTTCAATTATGTCATTTGAAGTGGACTTATCCCAAATTTTCTAAAAAGAAGAAGAAAGAAACTATTCAATGTGGAAAAAATATCATGTGGAAAATGCTCCAACCCACTTGTTGACTTGGCTTGACTTGGTAAGGTGCCTTCCCATGTCCACTCAACCATTGGCTTTGCATCTCATCCCATCCCTGGGCACAAGGTTCAAATATTTTCTTGCAAATGTGGACTTGACGTAAGTGAAACATATGGAAATATCTCTACCCAACCCAATATTTAATATAATACCTATATATTTATTGATACTAATAAATGAAAATTGGGTTTTTATTCAACAACTATAATACGATGGTTTTTCAAAACACTTTGGTTATTGACTAAGTCTTTTGAAATGCCCGTATAATTTAGATTAATATTTAGATTGGGTCCTACAATTACACACGAAAGTTTCTCGTATTATAGTGATGATCATGAAACACTTAAGTAGAGTACGCATAAAGTTAGGTAAAGGCAATAATTCATAGTTAGTAGCTTTTTTTGCTTTTTGTTTTTCTAGTTCTGATCTGTACAAATACAGAAAACAGGGGTGTTCATATTGGGTGTGATTGGTTTCAGTATTCTAGTAGAACAACAACCCAATGGTACCATCAATAAGACTCTGCGCCAAGGTATTGGAAGTGCATGATCGTCAACAACATACCATGGACCAACAGAAACTAGCGGTTGATGCAATGGCAGTCCTGATCCTCCCCAAGCTCTAATTGGAAACGACAAAACTCTTCCCGAATTTGTTGATATAAATCAATTGCTTCCAAAGTGCCAATTTTGGATCCAGGGCTCTGATACCAATTGATAGGATCATAACTATAATACAACGTACAACCGGATAATAACTATTCAATGTGGACAAATATAATGTGGAAGTATTCAATGTGGAAAAAGATAATTGAAGATAACTATTCAATGTGGAAAAAGATAATGTGGAACTATTCAATGTGGAAAAAGATATAACTATTCATATCACTATTAATGGATGAGATCAAAGACTTGTGACTTAGACTTGATATGGTGATTTGCCTTCCAACGCAACTATTGACTTAGAATTGATATGGTGATTTGCCTTCCAACGCGTGCTCCAACCTACTTGTTGACTTGGCTTGACTTGGTAAGGTGACTTCTCGTGTCCACTCAACCATTGGCTTTGCATCCCATCCTATCCCTGGGCACACAAATATCTTCCTGCAAATGTGGACTTGACGTAAGTGAAATATATGGAAATATCTCTACCCAACCCAATATTTAATATAATACCTATATATTTATTGATACTAATAAATGAAAATTGGGTTTTTATTCAACAACTATAATATGAGGGTTTTTCAAAACACTTTGGTTATTGACTAAGTCTTTTGAAATGCCCCTATAATTTAGATTAATATTTAGATTGGGTCTTACAATTACACACGAAAGTTTCTCGTATTATAGTGATGATCACGAAACAGTTAAGTAGAGTATATTTAGTGTTGGATATTTGATCATAAAGTTTCGAGTAGCTTCTTGTTGGCGCGAGCCATAATTCAAGGATCTCGTGATTTTCGGGTGTAATTCACGTTACCTAATTATTGCCGGTTAACCATGGTCTCTCAAAAATAATAAACCCTACCTCTCGGCATCATCTAGTGTTGACTATAGAAAAAATAAATAAATAAAAACCCAGGTGTAACATTCCAACCCAGTTAAATATTATTTAATTACCAATTATGAAATTACATTTTTAATTTGGGATAAGGGTGTTTTAGCCACTTTTTGTTCGAAAAGGAATTTGGAGAAATGAGTGGCACGTTGCGTAGAGCTTGATGATACGAGTTCGTAGACAGACGGCACGCTCAATTCCGAATTTTAACGAGGGAGTTGTGGTCTAGAAACAGAAAGGACCTAATAGGAATTTTTGAATTGTTACTGTAGCTACAGTAACCGACATCAGCTTCTTCTTCCTTCCCTCTCTCTCGCGACTTCTCTCTCTCTCTCTCTCTCTCTCTCTCCACATGATGCCAAACTTTGGCCATTGATTTCGTCGCCTTCTGGTGTCGCATTCAGGTGAAATTGGTTATCTAACCCACCTATTTTCCCAGCTCAAAAACCCAAGGAAATTAAACTAGAAAGACTGGAAGTTCAGGTATTTTTGAAGTTTCATACGCCATTTCTGGCGACTTCGGCTGCCATTTTCGTCAAGTGAGGTATGAAACTTCATCTACTCTTCATGCTCTATCTGTTTATGTAGGTATTGTAGATTGATTTTGAGGTTTTACAGTTCATTCAATATACCCATTTTTGGCCGTCGATTTCGGCCCCGTTCCGGCCAGTTTTTGGCCATGGTCCAAGAACAAAAGTTGATCCCCTTGTTAGTCTGAACGTATTGGTATAGGTATTGTAGGGTGTTTCGAGAATTTTCCGTCACCAGAATTTCTCAAGACACCCATGGGTTGCCGGCGGCGAGTGGCGGCGCGTGGGCCACTAGGTGTCGGCCCATTTCATTCTAAAATATTCCCCTTGTAGTCCTGAGCACGACGATATACTCGGATTTGAAATTGGTTACCGTTTGATAGTCAAACGAATATTGCACCTATTAGACGATATCCCTATTAATGGATGAGATCGAAGACTTGTGACTTAGACTTGATATGGTGATTTGCCTTCCAACGCGTGCTCCAACCTACTTGTTGACTCTGCTTGACTTGGTAAGGTGGCTTCCCATGTCCACTCAACCATTGGCTTTGCATCCCATCCCATCCCTGGCACAAGGTACAAATATCTTCTTGCAAATGTAGACTTGATGTAAGTGAAACATATGGAAATATCTCTACCCAACCCAATATTTAATATAATACCTATATATTTATTGATACTAATAAATGAAAATTGGGTTTTTATTCAACAACTATAATACAAGGGTTTTTCAAAACACTTTGGTTATTGACTAAGTCTTTTCAAATGCCTGTATAATTTAGATTAATATTTAGATTGGGTCTTACAATTACACACGAAAGTTTCTCTTATTAAGTGATGATCACGAAACACTTAAGTAGAGTACAATTACACACGAAAGTTTCTAGTATAATTCACATTACCTAATTAGAATAATTACCTAGTTAGGATTCTTTGTAATTAGCTAATTACTTTTCCGTGTAGAAAAAATCAACTTGTACTTGTATATATATCCTCCTCTTGGAGAAATATATTATCAATCACAATTATTCAATCATGTGTTTAGTTTGAGTTGATATCAGAGCAAAAAACTCATGTCCCGCAAAACAGCTGCTAAGGCTTGTCGTCACGACATCATCTATCGCCATCACCCACGGCAGCTCCTTCAGCTGATGATTATCTTACTGTTCTCTCTCAATTATCCATTCTAGAGCCTGCTGATTGCGAAGGTAACTAAGGAAAAGCTTTGGTGCTTTCTGATCAACGAGATACACGTTGATTAAATTATCAAAATCCAATAACTAATTTATATATAAATATGCAATTTCTTGATTAAATTATCAATTTTAGAAAATTTTATTTGCTACCGCTTAGCAGGTCAACCCGACATGACCAGAAACCCGCACGAAAAATTAATGGGTCAGCTCGTAAATGACACGTTTATTAAACGAGCCAGGTTTGGGTTAAACATTCTTAACACGTATATAATCCCAACACGACACGACCCATTACCAGTCCTAGGTTTCTACTTAAGAATTGAGGGTGGGTCCAAAAAAAAAAAAAAGGAATCGATGGTGTCATCTTTTAACCATTTGGGGTATGTTTGGTACAATCGTATTAGTCTATGGATAGGAGTACATAGTACATGTCGATTGCGTTGGTGTAAACTTGTATTTTTTAATTACTCGACTATGTTAAACAGATTGGGCTTTTAATAACCTCCTTACCTGACTAACTAATACAACCTACTCACCCCAGTTTAGATAATACACGCTTAATTCAAAGGGCACGGAAAAAGAAAAAACACGTTTTCTACATGAAAATCATACACTCTATAAATAAAATAAATAAATAAAAGACTCTTATTCATATCACTACATGGAAAAAGATAATTGAAAAAAAAAATTGTCCTTGGTCAAATTAAACAAGTATAAACTTATTCATATCACTATGTGGAAAATGATAATTGAAGAAAAAGTTTTCCATATGGTCCAAGTAATAACTTAATTGTTTCTGTTGAATCCCACGGGTTGGTCTCAAACACGCTACAAAGAAAAGTAGGCTTACAAGTCACAAGGAGAAGCTGTAGCAATACGTGACCAAAGTATAAAACACGAAAGAGGACCACGACAATGATCTGCTCATCTTGTAATTGAATGAACCTTGGAATTTTTAGTTGGAAAGACCAATATTCGTTGACTTAGAGTATGCATAAAGTTAGGTAAAGGCAATAATTCATAGTTAGTAGCCTTTTTTTTGTTTTTTTTCTAGTTCTGATCTGTACAAATACAGAAAAGAGGGGTGTTCATATTGGGTGTGATTGGTTTCAGTATTCTAATAGAACAACAACCCAGTGGTACCATCAATAAGACTCTGTGCCAAGGTATTGGAAGCGCATGATCGTCAACAACATACCATGGACCAACAGAAACTGGCAATTGATGCAATGGTAGTCCTGATCCTCCCCATAGGATCCTATTAAGAATTACCCAAAGTATACAATTTATAAACATGCCGTTTGTTTATGTTAAGTTCCTAAAAATAACAATATAAATCACTTGCTAAAGAAAATTCCTAATACTTTGGATTCGAATTCAATCTCTTTATTATGGAGTTAATTAAATTAAGTACACTCTAATAGTTCCATCATAACTTACAGACACCAAATTAATTATGATGGCATGAATGAAATGAATGATGATCACAATACTTAAATTAATATTAATTCCACTACTTTAATTTTCATCAGAAACCAAATTGATATTTGTCAATTATTCGCTTTTTTTTTTCTTAATGTTATACGAAGTATAGGTTTTTGAACTTAAGAGTCGAGGGTGGGTCCAACAAAAAAATAAAAATCGAGGGTGGCGTCTTCTAATCTTTAGTGAGGAGAACTCTTTAGTTATAATAATTTTAAAAAATAAGATAATGTGGAAAAAGATAATTGAAGAGGGTGGGTCCAATTTCAATTGTCATTTGAAGTCGACTTATTCCAAATTTTCTAAAGAGAAGATAATGTGGAACTATTCATATCACTATTCATATTACTATTAATGGATGAGATCGAAGACTTGTGACTTAGACTTGATGTGGTGATTTGCCTTCCAATGCGTGCTCCAACAACCTACTTGTTGACTCGGCTTGACTTGGTAAGGTGCCTTCCCGTGTCCACTCAACCATTGGCTTTGCATCCCATCCCATCCCTAGGCACACGGTGCAAATATCTTCTTGCAAATGTGGACTTGACGTAAGTGAAGCATATGGAAATATCTCTACCCAATCCAATATTAATATAATACCTATATATTTATTGATACTAATAAATGAAAATTGGGTTTTTATTCAACTATAATACGAGGGTTTTTCAAAACACTTTGTGACAGGACCTGACTCAAATTCCACTTTGGAATACGAGTCGAACTTCGTCCATATCCAACAATTGGCAGGAATTGACAAAAATGCCATTTGCCCTAATTCCAACTTCAAACTACATAAGGGTTTGTAACTTCTGCAGAAAAACAGACAGAGCCTCCCTTGAAAAATGAACATTTCCCAATTCATTTCACCTGTAAATATCACAATTTTAATATTCCCAGTCGTTCAGCATGTAAGAATTCCATCCGTACGTAATTCAATAGTGGTTTAAATGGTCGTCAGGCCCGTACAACATAATAAAACATCAACATTCAGCTTGTTATAAATGAAAATTAAACGGGTAATCAAACTTGGCCCAACGAACAAACAGGTTTCAGACTAAATCCTTTTCAAAGCATAACTCAACAATTATTTTGCAGCTGCACCTAGGTACTCTAGGTTGCCTACGTACCCTTACCAAGGATCAAGCCACACGTAGTTCTTTCTATTGAAACAATCACCATTTAGATAGTATATATTCTTCAAGAAACCAACCATAAAATCTAGAATCATTCTTTACTTTGATTTCAACAAGCTATATAGTTGAATATCATGCAAGAAATTATGTACTTAACTATTCAATTAATTTGGCATTATCCATCCCAACACTTTGATAACCAAACTTTTTACCAGAAAGTCATATATGCAACTGTTCGCATAAAGTATACATCCAGTATCACTCAGCAAGGGGTATGTCATTAAATCTGAAGGCAACCGGGGAGGGGGAAACTGGCTAACCACCTGTGTAGATAAATCAGGCAGATGGCTAGGGATCCAACCCTGTGCAGAATATATGAGCAGGGTGGCGAAGAATACCTTGTTAACTGTACCACACATGTTTCATCCTCGCAGAACTCGGGGAACACACAATCAGCCCGAGAACGCGTATCCGTCAATTCCATCATTTTACAGTCAATTCCAAGCACCACACACGTGATACATCCTCGCAATACTCAGGGGACACTTGGCTCACCTGAGACGCAATCCTCGCATTCCTCGCACCGCACGGTCCAGGTATTCCTAGGACTCGTGGGGCAATTGTCATACGCGCGCAGACTCAACCGAAGGCAACCAGTTTCCGAAGGCATTCCATTAAATTTCAAATCATTTAACATATATATATATAAATAAACATATAATCAACATTTCATTAATTTCTTAATCATGCCAAAATCCGGTTATCCAAGCCATAACCAAATAATAATAAAATATAAATACTTCATACTCAGAAATATAGCGATAACCAAATCGTTCAAATTCATTCCAAGCATTAAACATATATTTAGGTATAAACATATAATCATACATTTAATTAAACCCCCTATGAAGGTTAAACAGTTTAACAGGGCAAGAAAGCTATTTTTGAATAAAAGTCGTTAACCACTACAATTGACTTCCCGGCCTCGACTAAATTGACACTGCCCACTATCCAGGTCAACTGGCTCATAGGGTCCACGACCTCACTTTGTTATTTGACAATTCCTGTCGGTCCACAACCATAAATTAACCCCATCCTAAAAGTCTCGTTACGATCCAACGGTCGATTTGACCTCGATCGCGAAATTTGACCAATTGGGCCAGCGAGGCCCATAACCTCCGATTTCTGATCTAACCTTTCTATAAGTCCAACAAGGTCTACTTACCAAGTCCCGAGAGTTCGCCTCGATCGAGCGGTCAGATCACTCTCGATCGCCCAATTGGACGATGACTTAAAGTTTAACCCTAAAATCATTGATTCGCAGTATCTAGGACTTCGATTCTCGATCAGCCAGTTCCCACACGATCTTAGAGGTACAAGGAATGACAAATTGAAAATGTGACTGATTGAACGGTCCGAACCTATCGAGCCCTCGATATCACCTAATAGGTGTAATATCCGTTCGATAGTCAAACATTATCCAATTTCTAATCCGAGCATACCGTCGTGCTCAGGACGACATGGAGACTATTTTAGAACATAATGGGCCGCCACAAAATGGCGCATGCTCTGCACACGATCGACAGGGCGTGGGTGTCTTGAGAAATTTCTGGAAATGCAATACCTATACCAAAATGATCAAACTAACAAGGGGAGTAACTTCCTTAACTACGCCAACCTCCAATTTGGTCGGGAAGTGGCCTGAAAACCAAACAACCCGTCGAAAATTTCTAGGTTTTAGATTCGATTCCAAAACTCCACAATCAACTCAAATAACTTATATAAATAGCTAGAACTCAAAGTTGGATGAAGAAGCATACCTCAGTCGACGATTTTGGCGGCCGAAGTTGCAGGAAAAACTTGAAGAACCGGCTAGGCTTTCCGTCGACATAGTCGATGGCTCTGTGGTTCACCAACGGGGAAATGGGGAGGGATGGGTTTGTTGTTCCCTCACAGTTCTTTTCAGACCGGTCTAAGCCTCGAAGGTGACCGGATGACGGCGTGGTGCTGCCGGGAAGTACAAAGAGGCGATGTGTGCCGTTTCTGAGAGAGAGATCGGGGAGATAGAGAAAGCTGGAAGAGAGAGAGGGAGCGCGTGAGGAACTTAGGGGTAAAATCGGGTTTTCACCTGTTTTAAAACAATTTCTCAAATGTCCATTTTACCCTTTTTGTTTTCAGACCTTTTCTCCTTCGTTATAACTCGTAATTGCGTGTGCCGCCTGTCTACGGACTCATATCAACGAGTTCAACGCAACAGTGCCGCTCAATTCTCCAAATTCTTTTCCGAACAAAAAGTCAACCTTAAATCACTAAGAACCCCTAAGGATAAAATTGTCATTTCCTTTAACAATTTAATAATTTCATTAAATTTTGGGAGCGGGATATTACACTTTGGTTATTGACTAAGTCTTTTGAAATGCCGTATAATTTAGATTAATATTTAGATTAGGTCTTACAATTACACACGAAAGTTTCTCGTATTATAGTGATGATCACGACACACTTAAGTAGAGTATATTTAGTGTTGATTATCTAATCATAAAGTTTCGGAGCAGCGTCCTGTTGGCCCGAGCCATAATTCAGGGACGTGATCCTTGATTTCCGGGTGTAATTCACTTTACCTAATTAGAATCATTACCTAGTACTATTCCTTGTAGAAAAAGTCGGCTTGTACTTATTTATATATCCTCCTCTTGAAGATATATAATATCAATCACAATTATTCAATCATGTGTTTAGTTGAGTTGATCTCAAAGCCAGTTAACCCTGGTCTCTCAAACAAAAATACAAACCCTACCTCTCGGCATCATCTAGCGCTGAATACAGAAAAAAAAACCTAGTGCGGCAAAGACTCCTACAACACCAACCCATCCAAACTTGTTCTATCTCCTCCATGACGTAAGAAGATACACTAGACAACTCCACCCTTGCCGCAAAATCCGGTGATGCCGGTGCTTGTAAACCCGCAAAAATCTTGACATGGCGCAATCAATTGTTACATTTCGCAATGATACTTCCGTTGCCCCATTCACCATACGGTTGAATGGAAAGAACTATAACACTTGGTCGAAGATGATGTTGCTTCATGTGTTAGGTTAGGGAAAAAGAGGTTATCTAACAGGGAAGGTGGCTTAAGTGGGGGAAGACGCTCCGGGATTTGATTCGTGGTGTATTGAGGACTCCATTGTTAAAGGATGGTTGTTAAAAACCATGGAACCTGATTTGGTAGAATTGTTCTCAGATCTACCAACAGATAAAAACCATGGAACTCGATACATCCACGAAAAATTAGTGGGTCAACCCGCACAATTAAGTTTTCGGGTCATTTTTGGGTCAACCCGCCACTACCCATTTATAAATGGGTGAGTTTTGGGTCAACCCGCCAACCCATTTATTTGTTTCTTCTTCATTTTCTTCATTTTTTTAATTTCTCTTTCTCAATCTTTATACATAGAGAGAGGCAAAATGCAATAACTATTTTATATAAAAAATGCAATTACTTAATTAAGAATGAAGTATTCGGGTCATTGTATATAATCTCGACACAACATGACCTATTGCCAGCCCTAGGTTTCTACTTAAGAATCGAGGGTGGGTCCAACAGAAAAAAGAAAAAGAGAATCGAGGGTGTCGTCTTTTAACCATTTGGGGTATGTTTGGTACACCGTATTAGTCTCTAGATAGGGGTACATAGTACATGTCAGTTGTTTGGTGTAAGCTTGTATTATTTAATTACCCGACTATGTTAAACAGATTGGGCTTTTAATACTCTCCTTACCTCGACTAATTAATAAAAACCACTCACCCCAGTTTAGATAATACACGCATAATTATAAGGGCAGGGAAAAAGAAAAAACACGCTTTCTACGTGAAAAATCATACGCTCTTTTCATTTTCTTCTCACTAGGGTTATTCTCTACACTCTTCTCCACGTATCAATCTCTCACATTCTCTCTCATACTCTCACCAGTATGTTTCTTCTTGCTTCTTCTGTCTCCATCTTCTCTTTCTTTATATATTTCCCCTTCTATGGTGTATGATTTTGTCTTCTTAAATTTATTTTTTATATTTAGTCAGAAGATTTTTGTGGATTTAGGCTATGAGTTCTTCTAATTTTTGTTGGGCGAAGTGTATAGGGTTTTGTTTCGCCGATGTGGTTGAAACTCAAACTATATTGAAGGAGGGCATGTTGCGGTTCTATCTTTTTATTAACAACCTACCCTCCCGGATGCTCTATTATGAGTACTAGAAGATCCAAATGAACCCCAATGCGAAATTAGATATTTCATTCTCTGTGGTTTTATGATTCGTTCATCATGTTCAACGAGAAGAAAGGGAAGAATAAGAATAAGAACTAGGGATGTAAGTCGGTTACATATAATTTTACTCACTGTTATAATTCAATAGATCAACATAGAAGAATTGCCCACACATTTATCCATTTTGAATTTATTTACATTGAAATAAACCCCTAAATTCTCATAAGTAAATAAAGCAAATAATTATTGTTTGATATTTTAGAATTATCGTATCTTCCACTTCTCTCTTTCTACTGACTCTTCTAATATATCACAATTTTTATGATCCTAAGTTATACAATTATGATAATGGGTTAGTTCATGTAATCTTGTCTTATAGATCGTGGCAAAAATAAAATAAAATCTGAATTTCAATTTCCACTTAAATTATCAAAGAATTAAAAAAAATAGTCTGATCTGTTGTTATCCGACGGAGCCTCAAACACAATATAACTTAGTCGGACTATTTATCCGGAATATCATCAAACGCCTTATAATATTATGGATAAACAGTCAGTACTCTTCGGAACAGATTAATGCTATCCGACAGAAATTAATCATTACAGCCTGACGTACCAAGCGAGCCCTTAGTGAGGAGAACTTTAGCTAGTTAATGGAAAAAAAATTTGTCCTTGGTCCAAGTAAACAAATATAAAAACTTATTCATATCACTATGTGGAAAATGATAATTGAAGAAAAAGATTTCCATATGGTCCAAGTAATAACTTAATTGTGTCAGTTCAATCCGGCAAGTTGGTCTCAAACACGCTACAAAGAAAAGTAGGCTTACAAATCACAAGTCGAAGCTGTAGCAATACATGACCAAAGTATAAAACACGAAAGAGGACCACGACAATGATCTGCTTCATCTTGTAATTGAATGAACCTTGGAATTATTAGTTTGGAAAAACGAATATTCATTGACTTTAGAGTATGCATAAAGTTAGGTAAAGGCAATAATTCATAGTTAGTAGCTTTTTTGTTTTGTTTTGTTTTTTTCTAGTTATGATCTATACAAATACAAAAAGAGAGGTGTTCATATTGGGTGTGATTGGTTTCAGTATTCTAGTAGAACAACAAACCATTGGTACCATCAATAAGACTCTACGCCAAGGTAATGGAAGCACATGATCGTCAACAACATACCATGGACCAACAGAAACTGGCGGTTGATGCAATGGCAGTCCTGATCCTCCCCAATCTCTAATTGGAGCCGACAAAACTCTTCCCGAATTTTTGATATAAATCAATTGATTCCAGAGTGCCTATTTTGGATCCAGGGCTCAGATACCAATTGATAGGATCATAACTATAATAAAAAGAAAATGCTAAAAATGTAAGGAATTTAGAAAATACTCAAAGTCATTCCTCCCTCTACAATAATGTCACTGATTGGCAATTTAAGTACATGCAATTGAGAAAAAGAAACACCTAGAAAGCTTCTAGAGACAAGCTAAGAATTATGCAGCCAATAACCTAAGCCCAATACATAGCCCAAATAACCCATAGAATCCTACTAAGAATTACTCAAAGTTTAGAATTTATAGACATATCGTTTGTTTATGTTAAGTAGCTGAATTTAATACCTTTTTGGTCACTGAATTTTACATAAAAATTTAATTTGGTCACAGAGAAAAAAACAAAAATTCCATGCAAATGTTATCCTCTTGCACAAGCTGGCCGTAGACTAAAAATTTAGAGTAGGTGTAACATACTTGAACTAATTCAAGTTAATGTGGTTTAACAATTCCCTCTCAAAATATAAGACATAACAATAGGACAAAGATTAAAATAAATAAATCATATGATGACAAAATAAGTTCTTATCTCAACAATAATTTCACAAGAAGGGAGATACATCTCTCCAAAAAAGCTTCAATTATAATGCCAACCAATATAATACTCGCAGATTGAGAAAATGGCAAATCCATCACTTCAAAAAAGCTCCAAACACAAAGGTATTTGTAACTTAAGTGATTAAGAGCATTTAACCATGCATCCGAGTAATAGCGGATGAATTGATGTTAGAGGGGGCCTTCTTGCAAAATATAAAAATAAAAGGAATGAGAGCATAAACTTGCAAGTTCTCGTGAGAGCTTCTTGCCCATCATTTTTAGACCCCTAGACCAATATCCCCTAAAATAAAAATCAAGAAATAAACTTTTAAATAACAGATTTTACACATTATGATTGTTGTATATATAATTCATATACACAAAATTAAATTATTTACAGAGAGAGATTTCGACATTTAATGACGATTGGTGGACCTTGCCAGATTTCGCTTACACTTTCAAATTTTTGCTGCCTCATAGAGTCGTAGGTCTCAAGTTAAACAAAACAGAATCTGTTTCTTTATTAAAATTATATCTATATATATTAAGGTAGAAGGCCTTAAAAGTGAAATTTTCAAAATCCCCACAATTGTAATTGGTTAATAAAATACTAAAACATAAGACCTTTTGTTAAATATGGATAAAATGGTACATTCATGATTTATTTAAATTAAAATTAAATTACAAAAGAAAAAGAAAAAAAATATACTGCATTTATCCATAAAACCAGGATAAGTTATTCATAAAATAGGAGACAACTACCTTCAAAACTTCTTTTTAAATTAAAAATAATATAACACTCATTACTAAAAAGAACCTGATTGGCACACACGTGAGCGGGTGCCAAGGGGCTAGTATATACTAAACACCAATCCTAAAAACATTGTGCTTAGTAACAGTGTAATGACCTTTTTGCCCTTCACTAATACCTCATATGGGAGCTGTCGGTTCTGGGAGTAATTTTTGGGTGTTCCCGGTACACCACGTGGCTGGTGTACCATCCACTAGTTGTAGGACATGTGGAATGTTTCCAATGCAGCCCGCCCATGTGTCATAAAAAATAATGCAATAAATTAGAAAGTAATTCCAAATGTCCAAGGTCTATTGGATGGTACACCAGCCACGTGGTGTACCCGGTACATTTAAAAATTTCTCCGGTTCTGGAGGCTTCCACTTCTTTCTGGTTCTCCAGCTTTCGACTTCTCTCTCTCTCTCTCTTTCACGCTTTGTTTCTCCTCTTTGACACAAGTTCTTCAGATCAAACGTATTTTCTCTCTCCTTCATCATTCCTTTCTCTTCTTTTCTCACGCAGCAAATCGTCATCTTCAGTTGAGTATCTTGGATCGTTCTTTGGAGTTCAGCATCTGCCGAAACCAAACTAGGGTTTATAACCACTTTGAGCAAATCTCTCTCGGACTCTTGATTCCCCTTTGAGGTAAATCCAGTAACCAATCCGTTTTTTTTTATCACTTTCAAATTATTTCTCTGTGTCCAGAGAAAGTGCAGGAATTATTTATTTTATTTCTTCCTCTGTCCCGAAAGAAATACTATAGTTTGAATTCTTTAGCAATCGTAGGGGATGATATATGGTTAGAAACCATGATTGAAAAATGTATGTTGGTTGGTTTTTCTGAAATTTAATTTAGAAGAAATTTTAGGTTGGGGCTTTTGGCGTTGTCCCTGTGTCTTTGTTTGTGATTGAGATTTTGAAGGAGCTAAGCCCTATGCTGTTGCTTATACTGATACTAATACTGAAACAATAAGCTAACCAGGGCTCATATTTTGTTATTCTGCTGACTTTGGAATTGATTTTAAATGTTTACTCAAGAGTGGTTAAGCTGAGGAAGGTTTTTGATGGTATGCCTGAAAGAAATGTAGTCACCTAGAATTCGGTGATTGTGGTTTATGTAGAAAATGGTTTGAATGAGGAAGCTATTAAGGTGTTTTATGAGATGAGGGAGGCAGGTGTTGAACCCACTCACGTTACGGTATCGATCAATTTGGGCAGTACTCTTATTAACTTTTATTCCAAGGTTCGTTTGATTGAGGATGCTGAAATGGTTTTTAGCAAGATGCTTGAGAAAGATGTGGTCACATGGAATTTGCTCATATCTGGGTATGTGCAAGCGGGGGAGGTTGACAAAGCACTCAATGTTTGCTGTCTAATGAGACTTGAAAACTTGAGTTTTGACTGTGACTCTTGCAATCTTAATGTCTACTTTTGCAGATACACGAAGTTTGAAATACGTACATTTTACATATCTAAACAAATGAAACAGGTTTTTAAATACTTTTTAACAGATTAAACTAATTTTCAACTTGAAAAGTGGTTGTTGGGAAATTGCAAAACACACACACACAACACACACAAAAAGTTTGATTATATGAGGTAGGAAATGATCTGTGTTGAGCTGCGTAGTTGTCATGTCTTCCATTGCTTGGTTCAATTGAATGCTTGGTGAAGGCTTATGTGTTAAGGTTTTTGGGGGTTGTGATTTAGGGTTTGGGAGGGTTCTAATTTTCTTAATTGTGCTGTAGGATCCAAATCCCTTTGTAGGATAGGGTATAGGGTGCAAACCCCTTTATATAATCAGCTGCATTGTAGCTTTTCCTAAAATGCAATTGTTTAAGATAAGAACTTTGGATGGATCTAAGAGGGTTAATGTAATAACCATCAATGGTGGTATTGGGGCATTTCAGAAACTCAACCTAACAATAAAACCTTATGCTAGCTTTACAGAGTACAACCTCTTTTTAATATTCTCAATGCAAGGTTGTATAATTCTGTTCATACTTATGTGTAATGACATTTTGTGAATTTTAGATTTTTATCCAGTGGTTGCCGATTCTTAGAAAATTTTCAAAATCTTATTTGTTCTCCAACTCTGTATGTTTGTTAAATAGTTTATTTTGTTAAATTCTGATAAGCTTCTAACCGCAGGTTGAGCCGATTGAAACATAAATAGTTGTGTGATAGCTTCTTCTAATAAAGCTTCTAGGTAAGTTGTGATTGCATCCTTTTTTTTTCCATGAGCTTTTTCCCTGGTTTCCTGTTTATCTGCACTATTTTTCCTAACTATCAGAGATATTAAATTCCCAATGATTTTAGATAGAGAAACACATGTGTGTTTCAATTTGTTGCTTGAGTTTCTTCTCTAAGTCCATTGTCCAGCTTCAATTGCATGAGTGAAAAGTGCTTTATAATTGTTATTTTGATAGTGAATATAAATTTATAGCTATCAATTTTTAACTGTATTATAATTAATGGATATATTCATTAGACTATGATTATTACATATATAAAAACATTATTATGAATAGATAAAAACATTTGAATTTGTGCTTTGAGTTTCTCAAGTCCATTGTCTAACTTCAATCGAACTGGGTCCTTGGGTATTTACTAAGAATCTGCCTTTTTGTTGGATCCAAGTATGATCATAAAGAAGCTGGTGTGGTTTAATTAGCTGCATGGTTTTTAGGGATTGAACAAAACAAATCATGAAAATTAATGATAATGATCTAAAATATCAGAAAATGACTACCACTTTTGAACTCTAAAATAATAAGCCAATCAATAATTTATCAGAATTTTTATATGGTACGTGGGTGAAGAGCGTTAATTAAAAGAAGAGTACAATGACTCAATAATTTAGTGTTTGTATTCTTAGTATGGTTATGATTGATATTTTCTTGAATAATAGCACATTGTTGGAACAGAAGCAGTATGTTGCTCTTTTGTATACACTGTGAAATAAGTAGAAGTCTTTGGCTTTTTGAAGAAAAAACAAGTTTCATATAATTACCAGTTGCGGAACATTTTACCTTCGAATGTAACTCTATGTCTGCCACTCTGTTTTTGTTTCTTGGAATCTTTTCACATGTGATATGATCCCTTTCTGTAACATTTACAAATATCCTAGAAAGATTAATGGTTGGAGTCAAGGGGTTTGCAAGTTTTTTTGGAAATAGGTTGTTAGGCAAAGTACACACAACTATGCTCAATATTTCCAATTAAATGGAAAGTTCCTACATCAAGAGCTCTTTATTCCTAGCTTACCGCTTAACCTCGCACTTCTTTCATTGTATAAAAACAACTTTCAAGTCTCTTTAGACTCCAACCTCCGTGTTTGTCTGAACACACGCATATATAGAATTAATTAAAGGTAAGTGCAGATGAGCCTTTTGAGTTTTAAATCCTCCAAGACAAAACTGCTGAGTTGAAAGCTCTCAACCAGTTATCTGTTTGTCTGGTATAGTTCGCTAGCATAAATGATGCAGGAGCATCTACGAAGCTCTCTAAGATTGCTTAGGCCCGTCACTCAATTGGGCTAGGGTTCTATTTACATTAAATTATTAGTTACTTCTTTTGTTTTCCTATTCTTACTAGGATTGGTTTAATTTCCTGTTTAGGTTTTTAATTTCCTGTTTAGGTTTTTAATTTCCTATGTCAATTAGGTTTTCTATATTCTAGTATAAATAGGCTATTAAGAGACTCTTGTATTTAGTTTTGTTGATGAATATAATTTCAGACTTTAGTCTATAGAGTTTCTGTTGGGATTTTGCCCTTGAACTCAATTATCTTCGTTCCAACTTCGATTCTACAGCTTTATCCCTCTATTCTCTATATTTTGGGTATGTTTGGGTCACTGGACAACAGCTTATAGCTGCTGCCCTGCATCAAATTGGTATCAAAGCCTAGGTTAATCCTTGTTCCACACCATGGTTGGACGTGCTCGAGGTTGTGGACGAGGGAACCAAGCCCAACAAACAGAGATGGCTGAGATGTGGTGTATGATGGAAGAGTTGTCGAGAGCGGTGCAAGCCCTCCAACAACAGGAATGTGCGGATGCCTATATGGAGATTCCGGAACGCAATTGCGAACCCTTAGACATACCGGAAGGTGGTCGTAAGGATGGCTTTGAAGAAAAGGTAAACCCCTTTCATGAAGCTGAAAGCCATGATGATGGTGATAGAGGTGGATTGGAAGGAGTGGTTCGCTCTAATTCTTCTGTTAGTTCCCAAGATTTAGATATTCCTCCCGTATTTGATCGTTGTTTAGAAGACGATTGTGAAATTTGTTTTGGGGTGGAGAACATTTTTGTTAAAGTATTTAGTGAGAGTAAAGAGAAAGTATCATCTGAAAATTTGTTGAAGCAAGGGGGTCTTGAAGGCATCGTTGAAGATGATAAAGAAACACTAAATTTTCGAGACCAAATGGATGGTTTAGAAACTGATAATTCTGAGTATGTTGATTTCCTTGGGGTTGATGCTTTTAATTTGCAGATTGCCAAGAGCTTCATTGATCTAGTCAATCTACTGTCTTTTGGATTAAAGGTTCTTTGGGCTGCGAGATTGTCTACTAAAGATAACTGGAATTGGTCCAAAAAGATCAAATATTCTAAGTATCTATTTCTTTGGAGTGGGAAGGTTCAATTTCAAGGCCAAAGTTCTATATACACTTTATGCAAGTGGAGGTTGTGCTCGGACAGTTTTCAGCAAAAGGTTGGAATTCGAGGACGAATTCTTCACAATCCGGTGGAATTGATGCAAGAAAGTTGTTAGGTTTTGGCTCGTCAATTAGTGTCCTTTTCTGTTTAGGATTGTTTTAGGAAAAAAAGGGTGCACCAATTCTTCTCCTAAAAGGACTAGGAAAGAATCTTAGTTTCCTAATTCAATTTAGATTAGAAATCCTACAAGTCTATTTGGAATTGTAAAGAAGTCTATTTTCTTATCCCACTTAGAATAGGAATTATAATCTGAAAAGGATATGTAATCAGCACCCTATGCCTATAAATAGGGTGCAGCAAGGCTTAAATCTTTAAGAGAGAAAACTGTGACAGCCAAGGCAAGAAGAGGGGATTAGTTCTAGGGTTTGCAAAAGTTCTGTAATCTCTATTATTAATCAAAGAGGCGGTGATTTCTCTACCTAGAGAAATCACAACTGGACGTAGGCAAAAGTTCTGCCGAACCAGTATAATTCTTGTGTGTTTTCTAAGTTTTCCAGCACTTGCGAGTTTAGTCTATTGCCGTTGGATACATTAAAGAACAAGATCTAGTAAGCGGAGGTTTTATTTCAACAAAAGTAAACATAAGTATTCAAGAGTGGTTTGATATTCAAAATATCTCTTTGTTTGGAAAGGAAGAATTCAGTTTCAAGCTTCTCATGGAGTATATTCAAAATACCTCTGAGTGGAAAGGAAGAATTCAGTTTCAAGTTTCTCATGGAGTCTTCGTTGATAACAGTTTAGACTCGAGGGCGAGTCTCTTCCAACCTGGGGAGTTTGATGCAGGAGCATCTGTAAGGTTTTTATTTGAACCTTTATTGTATTTGGCTCTTCTCTTAAACCAACAAAATCCTTGTAATATTAATTAGATTCTAGGTTAGAATCGGTGTGGGTTGAAGGGCTTCCAAGTCTCCTAGTTGCAGGTCAAAAGGTAAAACATTTGCATTGTTTACATAGATTAATCCACACTTCACTTGGATTGATCCAACGTACATTCGTGCATGCTGTTGCCTGTTTTCAGTTGTATTAATACTTTCTATGAAAGTATTAATCCATGTTGCGTCAGTTTTTCAAGTTGTTGGCAGATTTCTTTATTCATTCCTTTTTGAATGTTTTCTCCTTAGCCCAACGGGTGTGTGTGGAGATTGGTAAATCTGTGTGTGGAAACATAATATATTATTTTATAATATATTGTAGGGAGCTTGTCTTTTGTTTTTTAAATGACTCATACCTTTGTTCCTTAAATTATGTTGTCTCCCACCTTTAGAAGAGATGGGTTATGGGTCTCTTTATTAAAGTCTACTTTTTAGATTATGGACCTTGCCTTTTCTCTTTGATCAATAGCCATGTGCGGCTCCTTTTGGTTTTAAAGAAACACCCATACTTCTTTTTATATCTCTCTCCATACTTTGTCAGCCCACATGTTCTCCAAAAGGAATAAAACAATTCCTTATCCTGTTTTTGTGTCTAGAGCCGTTCCTTGTTTAAAGCATCTTTGGTCTGTGGCCTTAAATAAATGAGCTTGATAAACCATCCCTATTTATACTCCTCACTTTGACGGTTTTTGATTAGTGATCTCACTCATGCATTGAACACATTACTTATGCTTTTCAAGTTATATTCTCTGCATAAATCAAGTTGAAATAGTTTCTGGAATTATTTCTTCTCTTCCTTAGCCATAGTTTATACACTTGAGGGTTATGAGAATGAATGCATTAACATAAGTGCTTCCCCAAGATGATTTTCACTCTTTAATGGCTGTTTGTGTTTCATTGCTTTGATTACTCCTTTATTTGTTCAACTAGTATATGTTACTTGTGAGTATATGATTGATTGTATACATATAGCTTTCTCCAAGTAAACACTGACAAGATTTCGGTTGAACATTTGTTTTGTTTCATTGTTGTTTTGTTGAATTAAACTATATGGTTCAAGTTCATTACTTCTAGTTTAATCATCACAACACTTAGGTTTCATTTATCTAGCTCAATCATACTTTGTGATTGAGATAGATGAATTTGTGAAACCATAACTCACTTCATACATCAAACTACATGCAACTAGAGCTTGGTGCTCGTGAGAGGATTTGCTGCTAAGAGATAAAGAAAAGGTGCTTGCTGAAGGAGTGGATTGTAGCTGCCTATAGGTGATAGATGAGCTAAATCTTCTTTCTTTTTTCTTGTATTTCTTAATTGAGCATATTGGATCTCTCCTGGCTTGGTGCCCCAGTTTTTCCCCTTATTGGGTTTCTGGGTTAACAAATCTTTGTGTATGTTTATATTCTTGTTGTCATTAGTTGTACTTGCTGCAGCTTGTTCAAATAACATCGATGCGCTAATGTGGATCAATACGTAGTTTCACTATATTGATCCAAAACCACAATGGTTTCTTTTTGTATCAATACGTGGTGTTTCTGTATCAATACGTGGTGTCTTTGTATCAATCCAGTTTCATGCAGTCAATTCCATTTACTCACTGCATATGCTAAGTAATTAAACACAATGGTTATGCATGTGTTTATGTTTCCGCTTATTAATTCTTAGCTGGCCTTAAAATTTAAAAAGGTAGGTTATTACCATATAGCCTACTTCACCCCCCTCTGTAGGCTTTAGAGCCAAGGGCTTGTTCTTACAGCATCTACGAAGCTCTCTAAGATTGCTTAGGCCCGTCACTCAATTGGGCTAGGGTTCTATTTACTTTAAATTATTAGTTACTTCTTTTGTTTTCCTATTCTTACTAGGATTTGGTTTAATTTCCTGTTTAGGTTTTTAATTTCCTATGTCAATTAGGTTTTCTGTATTCTAGTATAAATAGGCTATTAAGAGACTCTTGTATTTAGTTTTGTTGATGAATATAATTTCAGCTTGTTTATATTAAGAGACTTTGTGTATGTTTATATTCTTGTTGTCATTAGTTGTACTTGCTGCAGCTTGTTCAAATAACATCAGTACGCTAATGTGGATCAATACGTAGTTTCACTATATTGATCCAAAACCACAATGGTTTCTTTTTGTATCAATACGTGGTGTTTCCTGTATCAATACGTGGTGTCTTTGTATCAATCCAGTTTCATGCAGTCAATTCCATTTACTCACTGCATATGCTAAGTAATTAAACACAATGGTTATGCATGTGTTTATGTTTCCGCTTATTAATTCTTAGCTGGCCTTAAAATTTAAAAAGGTAGGTTATTACCATATAGCCTACTTCACCCCCTCTGTAGGCTTTAGAGCCAAGGGCTTGTTCTTACAGCATCTACGAAGCTCTCTAAGATTGCTTAGGCCCGTCACTCAATTGGGCTAGGGTTCTATTTACTTTAAATTATTAGTTACTTCTTTTGTTTTCCTATTCTTACTAGGATTTGGTTTAATTTCCTGTTTAGGTTTTTAATTTCCTATGTCAATTAGGTTTTCTGTATTCTAGTATAAATAGGCTATTAAGAGACTCTTGTATTTAGTTTTGTTGATGAATATAATTTCAGACTTTAGTCTATAGAATTTCTGTTGGGATTTTGCCCTAGAACTCAATTATCTTCGTTCCAACTTCGATTCTACAGTTTTATCCCTCTATTCTCTGTAGTTTGGTTATGTTTGGATCATTGGACAGCAGCTTATAGCCGCTGCCCTGCATCAATAAAGAAGCTGGTGTGCTTTAATTAGCTACATGGGTTTTAGGGATTGAATAAAACACATCTTAAAAATTAATGGTAATAATTCAAAATATTAGAAAATGACTCATTTACCCCATCTCAAGCTTGATAACTTTCTAAATTAAAACAGATTAGCAAGCTGTTATATTTTTAGAGATAAGACCAATTTGCAATCAAAGCATTTAATTAGGCAACAGGAGCAAATACATGCAAGTAGTGTGCAATGATGGCTTTTAGGTAAATCTTATGTCGGATATGTGAGTGCTGCATTTTGAGTTCATATAATGTTGACGGTTGAGTATACTGTTTCGAGTAACTCTATCATTTGTATCAGCATGAAACCTGTTTTGCTACTTTCCTTACTGATTTTGTGACGCGTTTAAAATGAACATACTCCTTTCGTTTTGATGATGAAACTTGGTGTTGGAAGACAGCTTCACTGTGATAACTTGATGAAAATGACAAGGAAATTGATGATTTTAATGAGTTCAAGCAGCAACAATGTAGTAACGTAAAGAAAGAATAAACCCTTGCTTCAACTGTATATTTGATATAAATCATTTATTCACATTCTCATCATTAACCCTGGCAAATCTAATTCAATTTAAGCAGCATATGATTGTTTGGTGCCTTTTTAAATGCTGAATAGATGTAGTTCAATATGATATTGTATATGCTATGTGCCTTTGAATGAACGATGTTGGATTGAGTTATAGCTTACTCCAGATATCTGTGAATTGTTTATATTTTAGACCTATAAAATTAGCTAAAGTTGAAGTATTAATTACATTGCTTTTATAGCATGGTGGAATGAAGCTAGAGTTTAAACAACATATAATTGTTTGGTGGCTTTTCCTTTTTTGTTTGTGTATTATCATTTCTTGGTCGATTTTCTGAACTCAAATTAACTTAAATATTTAAAATTATTAACTCGAGTTTTTGTTTCTTTTTCTCATTTTTTTCAGGAAGCAAACGAAAAAGAAAGCTGAGAACCACAAGTTTATCATCCTTTGCAGAGCTTTCGAGTTAACAGTCTTTTATTGTCGTTTCATACCAGTTGTTCCATCCTTGGCTTTTAGGTTTACATCCCTTGAACTTTTTAACTCCCTTCTTTTGAATTTTTGTAAGGAGCTGTGATTAGAATCTGTAATTAAGCTTCAACTCCTTTTTTTCATGTTAGGCAATTTTTTTACAACAATTCAAATTCAGTGTTTGTAGAACTGTGATTGAGGTTCAATTTTGTGATTGACGTTTGTGATTGTGGTTGTGATTGCAATTATGATTGTTTTCATCATCATGTCGAGCTTTGTGATTGAACAATTACTGTGAGGTTCAATTTTTTATTAAGGTTTGATTGAGTATTTTTAATCTTTGTTTTTGTAATTGTATGGAAATTTCATGATTTTCATTATAATATAGAATTTATAGAATTTATAATATATACAGAAATGGAATGATGCTCATCAATGATGTTATAGTAACTGTTTGTTAAGTTTATTATGTGGGGCAATAACTTAACTTTGACATATGCATGCAATCTAAGATTAACCTTAAATAACGAACAAAAAAATTAGGGATTTTTGATAGGCAGAGTGACATAAATGAATTTATGTTTATCCCCAAAATGTTAATAGGGGTTATCATAAAACCAAATCAGTTATTTTAGATAAACAAGGTCAGCTGAATTAATTTGAGTATAAAGAAACTGCAAACCATCTAAAGGAAGAGAGTCAAATGATTAGACAATTGACAAGAAAAGACTTCTACACGAACGATAAACCGCTAAACATAGAGTTTATGCAATCTGAAAATTCCTTTGTCTGAAGGGTAGATAAATGGTATAACCTATCAACACAGCATCTTATTCAACAGTTTAAAATGTTCCAAAAACCTGATGAATGAAGTGCAGCACATTCCCTTCTTATCATGTTAAGATACAACCTATGTAAGGCTATAATTACTTCTTGCATTATAAGGTAAGTATGGAATACAAGTGAATGAAAGGTGTAATTTGGATGTAGCTGCTGAACAACAGCAGTTTCTTGGTCAATTTTTTGTTCCATTTTTTGTGTGTACACGCACCGATTTTTGTAGCACTGTTCACTATGAATGAGAATGTGGTTACAATTTTCTTCTTTTCCCTGAAATGCGTAATACTAGCCAAATGTTTAAGGGGCCCTGTCATGCTTCTTCAATTTCATTTTCAACAAATAAAAACACTGCTATTGTAAATTTATATCTAAATATAATTGCACCCTTTCTTTATTTTACAGCTTTGATGCACCAAAAACAAAAGGATAGAGATTTTCATCGTTTCTTCATTGTGCTTTGTTTTAAGGTTGGGTTCCTTTGAATTGAGGTATTATAAGATTATATCTGTATATTATATAAATTTGAAAACCATTTAAACCACTATTGAATTACGAATAGATGAATTTCTTGCATGTTGAATGTTTGAGGATACTATTAAATTGTTATACTTACAGGTGCAATTTTTTGGGAAATGCCCGTTTTTAAGGGGAGACTTTGCCGGTTGTTTGGTAGAAATCTCAAACCCTTAAGTGATTTTAACTTGAAATAAAGGCAAAAACCATTTTAATCATACATACTCAACACTTAACAAGTACTAGACACACATAGGGTTGGCCATGAATTACAAAATGAAATTTGGGTCGGATCAAAGAATAAGTTGTTCAACCAAGTCCTTTTATTTTATACTTGCCCCATTAACATATGTGATTTATAACATGACTTCTAGGAATTATGTTTCTTAAAATAAAAAGAAAAGGAAAACAATGAGTTCTTATTTAATTTCCTCTCACTCATGAAGGAAATAAAAGCTTAAGGATTATGTTTGAATCATTTTCTTCAATTTTTCTTCAATACAGCCAACCATAATTATTTTACTATCCTTCAACTTTTTCTTTAGATAAACATAGAATTTAAAATATGTTTACTTTGTGCTATTTCGATTGAAAAACCATCTACTAATTGCTCATTAAATTGTTGAATTATATTATTGCTCATTAAAATATGTTTACTTTTCCCATTCATCAACATTAACACTTGCTATTTTCCAACTTTATTGTAACAGAGTCAAGACCTCCAACAAAGAAAAGAAAAGTCATGAACAAATTGTAGAACAAAGCCCAACCACTTGAACAATATGCTGCTGAAGACTAGCCAAACTTTGCTATTTTGATAACTGCTTCCCACTTTTAACATCTCAATGTATATATAAACATGTTTACTATTTTAACATAACAAGCAGCCTGTAAAATATTTTTTTACTTCCTTTTTTGCCATTTATACTTCCTTAGCTAAGCATAATGTTACAAATTAAAGCTTATTGTATATATAAACAGTTTTATTTTGTCTACGTAATTTCAAAACCCACATCGTGCGGGCCATTTTGCTAGTGTCATCTATAGGAAAAGAATCATGTGGCTTTTGATACTGAGTGAAATTGCAACCGCTATTTTGAGTTTAGATCTTGTACTTAAATTGCACTATTGTACTATTGTACAAGATCTAGATTTTGCGATAGCTTTTGAGATTTAGATGAATGTTTTGTGACTAAATATTTGGGTGTATATTATATATATTGTTACCAAATATAATGACTAAACATTCTCCTCTGACTTGTGGTTTCATTTGACTTGCCAAAAACTCCTTTGGTGAGTCTGCCGCCTCACCAATTGCTTGTGCCAATGGATCTTTTTTCACTTTCTTATTTGGATGCAAGCCGGAAATTGAAGTTGATGGATGTGTCCAAGTATGCGAGTTAGGAATGAAATTCTCATCATTTTCTTGTTTAACCTCCATATTTTCTTCAGCACAATAACAGAGAGAAAGTAAACTTCAAAAGAAGGAAAACGACACAAGGGAAATGATAGTTTTTTTGTTCTTGTTTTCCTCATAGAGACTCTAACGAGCACACAGAGAAAGTAAACATCTAAATCCATCTGAACTGTAAAGCACACAAAGAAATGCATTAACCGCTGACTATTACAACCACAAGGACACAACATGTGTTGGAGTTCATAATCACATGTAGAAGCAGTTTCATTTTTATTATACAGATATGTGGGAATATTGTGAGTATTTCATTTTGTTAAGTTTTCGAAAGAGAGAAAAGCATCGAATCAACAAGATTTTGAATCAAATCACTCCTGAAAATATCAAATTGAAAGGCAGCTTAGGGTTCTTCTGGTTTGTTGTCTAAAAATCCGATGCAGATTTTCATGATTTTTGTTTGCAGCGAGGAGATTTTGAATCTTTCAGTTCCCCCAGACTCTCCGAGGTTCTCATGGGTGCCCAAACTCTCTCTCTCTCTCTCTCTCTCTCTCTCTCTCTCTCTCTCTCTATGTATTCTCTTCGTTTTTAGTCTCTGCTTCCATATCCAGTAGCTCACCATTTCGTTTTGTCAAATACGTTTTCAGGTGGAGTCGTCATTGTGTACGAACGAAAAGTTACGGTGACTGTCCGACCACCTTGGAGTGGTATGTGCTAGTGCCTACCACCTGTTTGATAAAGTACCAGAATATGCATATGTGCATTAAGGATCGTTGATATACCACCATTCTAGGGAGAAATGTAATTTCTTTTCGATGGAGGTTATACCACCATTGACGACACCTGGTTGAAGTTTTTGTTACTATTCTGATGCACCAAGGCTCACCCTCATGCTGATGTAGTTACTTTAGCAAGGAAATGATGTTTCCACTGTTATGCTTATAGTTATTATATATGGTAGTAGGAAGATGCCTATGCATGAACTCCATACAGAAATTTTTAAATTGATAGAATCCTCTACAGTTACTCATTTAGTTATTCTGTGCTACCCTTGCAGCGACTTGATAGTGTGGACGAACAGTATGTTAACAACGACGCAGGGGAGGAAGACCCACCTCTGCAGTTCCATCAAGGTTCTGTCATTCTTTAAATCTGCTTTCTTCACAGTGGTCTAAGTTTTGAGTCTTCTGACCACATATTTCCAAATCTTACTTACCTGTTAACCTATGTCATCCTCTTATTCAAGTAACATAATTCCAAACATGAAATTCTTGTCCCTCATTTTATAAGTTCATCTTGTGAGAAAATTCTGTTAATGAATGCTATACTGCTACCTGCTTATCATTCTAGTAGTATTTTGTATGGGAATAAGCTTGAATTAGATACTTTTCACATGATTCTATTATTCATCCACTTAAAATGATTCTTTTAGTGTCTATCAACTAGGTGCATGCATTTTGTTACTCCATCAGATTCTTGTACTTGAGAAATAAATTCCACCATAGAAATTAGGTGAGAGGTTTAGTCATAAATGCATGCTAATCTGAAGGCCTCCTACAGCTGATACAATCCAAGATGATCAACATCCAGAACACCAGGTCAATCAGCCAAAGGAAGGCCAGGAATTTAGACAGTTAGCATAATAAATCTTATGTTTGCCATATAATCATCTTCTGAAAGTGGATAAAAGACTTACAAACTAATCAATTTAGAAAGTGGGGATGTTGCAGGTTCAAGAGAATGGGCATGAAGTAGTTCACACTATCGGTTGTATCCCTTTTGGTTGTCGCTTGTTTACATTAGTTTTTGTTCTAGTTCCCCTTGTTCTATACATTTTCCTTTTAAAAAAATCTAAATAATGTAGGGGGATGGGAAGGGGGTTTGCAAAGTGTAGGGGTCTTTTCTCCTTCCAGTATGCAGGGTGTACGCTTGTGTCCTGTAACAGTCACTAAGGAGTTAGTCTCATGCAATGCTCTAGTTCAATTGTTTTAGTTGAATATGGATTCGTCTCAAACACGCTACAAAGAAGAGGCCACAATACTGATCTGTTGTGCTAGCAATTGAATTTCGAACTCTAAATATTGATCGACTCTTTTTTTTTTTTATTTTAGGTCCAAAGGGCCAAGGCTAGAGCAAATACAAGGGAAGTCAACCGCCAGAAGCGCGGCAGCAAAACAACAACATGAGAAACAAATACAAAGTAGTGAAAGCTGGAACGAGAAATACAGAAGCCAAGAAACGTTGATGTCTCCTCCACAGCAAAGACAACTAAACACTGGTTGGGTTGCAGGGCTCATCAACCTGGACATGGCAAGATTTTCCAAATGATCATGATCAGCTTCCTACTTTATGAACAGATTTAAGTTGCTAAATTGAATTTTATTTTTTAAAAAGAAAAAAGAATTCATATACTTACAGCTTATCGATTAAGCATGTGCTAGCTTTAGTTGCCGCTTGATCAAAGCTATTCTCACATAAAGCCAATCATTTAAACCATTCAAGAACTTGAAGTATGCGTATCTCCATGACCTGTTGAATATTAAAGTAAAGCAAACTCCCCAAAATCCAGCAGCAAACCCAAGCCCCATACTGATGTAAAATCCATGTGACATAAGATCATCCTTATCCTCTTCATTGCTCAAGTCAGTTTGCTCATTTTGATCCACACACATATTTTCAAGTGGAGGTCCACAGAGTTGAGGATTTCCAGCATAAACAGAGGGATCAAAACTTTGGAGCTGAGTCCCGATAGGAATTTTGCCAGACAAGTTGTTATATGACAAGTCCAAGAAACCAAGACGATCTATCTGAGAAAGGCTTGTTGGAATTCTTCCCTCAATTTGGTTTCTCGATAAATCAAGAGAATCCAATGATTGCAAGTTTCCGATCTCTGGAGCAATTTGACCTGTTAACTGGTTTCTCGAAAGGTTTAAAGAAATCAACCCAACAAGATGAGTGATTTCACTCGGAATCTCCTGTTAATCTATTGCTTGAGAGATCAATTCTCTTCACAAGACCCAAAGTGCTTTTGTACGTCTGCATTCTTCCTTTCCATATGAAGCTTGCATCATCCTCATAATTAATAGGAGCAATTGTCTTATCATCCCTCCTTCTGTAATAAGAATGTGTGCTGGATAGACTTGGATTTCCTTTTTGCGCCAGAGTAGTCAAATTGTTGAGGCATTTGGGTATGCTTCCAGAGATGTTGTTCATAGAGAAATCCATAATTTGAATGTGTGTTAGATGGCATAATTGTGCGGGTATGCATCCATTGAAGTGATTAGTGGAAAGCATCAGGATAATCAAATTCTTGAAGCTCACACCTAACCATGCAGGTATTGGTCCTGATAATTTATTATCTCCCAGATCAATAACTTCTAAACTGGTGCAGTTCTTCAAGGATGAAGGAAATTCTCCAATAAATCTGTTGCTTCTTAATTTCAAAGTTTCCATTTGAAATAATGAGCCTATTGTCATAGGAATTTTTCCGGAAAAAGCGTTGTTATTCAAGTCAAGCATGACTAGAGTCTCCAAATGGCTCCAGCAATCTGGAAGTTCTCCAGAAAAACTGTTGCTTGAGAGATTAAGATATGTTAAACTCATATCTGCACTTGCACATAGGAAAGAAAGCGACCCTGATATGTTATTATTAGAGAGATCCAGATATGAAGCTTGTGATAGAGTTGAAGGAATTGGGCCTTCTATTTGGTTCGAACTCAAATGTAATTCTAGGTGATATCGAAACTCCACTGTCAAATTTGTAAATATTCCTCTGATTATGTTCTGTGAGAGATTAATTAAGTTCGCCGTGCGAAAAATACTCCAAAACCAACTTGGAAGGATATCAGAAATTCCAGCATTCGAAATATCAAGGAGGGAAGAATCGTTTTGAGTTTGAAGCCATTTTGGGAAAAGAGGACCTACCTTGCAGGACGCCAAACTTATGTCAATCAACTGGAAGGGAGGAACCCAATCAGAATGGAAATTTAAAACTAGTGAGTTATAGGATAAATCCAAATAATATAAATTGGAGAGTTTTGAGAAATGAGTTTCTGAAACCACCCCTTCCAAAGAGTTCATGCTGAAATCGATGTCCTCCAGTTGCGACATTTGCCCAATACTTTCAGGTATTTTCCCGCTTAATCTATTGGCTTTAAGATACAAGACTTCTAAAGATGAGAAGCTTGTAAGATTGTTTAATGACCCCTCAAGAACATTCTCAGAGAGTTTCAAATCCTCTAATGAGTTTCGAGCACATCTAGGCAATAGTTGAATAAACTTGGATAATTGTCCAGATAGATGATTTCTTGGAAGATACAATGTTTTCAAATTACACATACTAGCGAAAGAATTCGGGTTCCCTCCTTCAATCTGGTTATCAGCGAGATCTAGATACACAAGAGAGCTCATGTTTCCAATGACATCGGGAATTAAACCAGTTATCTGGTTATATGAAAGATCCAGATACACAAGAGAGCTCATGTTTCCAATGAAATCGGGAATTAAACCAGTTATCTGGTTATCAGAGAGATCCAGATTCACAAGAGAGCTCATGTTTCCAATGACATCGGGAATTAAACCAGTTAAATTGGTGTGGGCAAGGTGAAGAACAGAAAGGCTTGTAGTGTAGTTGGACAACCAAAGAAATATTGAAGAAGTGAGATGGTTGTCATGGAGATCAACATTTGCAAGAGATGTAGAAGAATTTCTTTTAGAAAGAGTACTGGATAGAAATAGAGTAGGAGGAGAAGGAAGACTACAGTTCGCCAAGTTCAAGTCTACTAGTTTAGGGAGCTTATTAAGTACTACTTCAGGCCAATTGAAAACATTTCTGAGATTGGCTCCGCTCAGGTGCAAATACATTAAAGAAGAAAGAGCAGGGAGCCAATTGAGATTTTCTGCTTGAAGCTGATTACCATGGAGGTCGAGATATTTTAATCGCGTGAGGTTTCCAAACCGACTTGGAATTTGACCAACCAACTTACAGGAATAGAGACTGAGGTATCTTAGATTGGTTAGAGAACCAATGAAATCTGGAATTTGGGTCCCATTGAAATCAATCGATGAAAGGTCCAAATATTGTAAATTCTGCAACTCAATCAGTTTAGGAGTAATCATCTTACCTTGGAAAGAATATTCAAGAGATCCAAGATGAAGTTGAATCACATGGCCAGTTTGGTTGCTACAAGAGACTCCTTCCCATCTGCAACAATCTTGTTTTTGGGCTTCTGAACCCCAAGAGGAGAGGTAATTGAACTCATCCACCAGGCCACGTTTGAATGCAAGTAGTGATTGTCTTTCCCTCTCCATGCACCTCACTGTCACTTTAGCATCTCTGAGGCTGTGGCTGTGGCTGTGGCCAACTTCTCCTCCTTTTACGTTTTGTAGTAAAAGGATGGAAAATGCAAGAAAGAGTTTCAAGCACCTTCCGTCGCCCTGCATGTTAATGTATCCAAACTACTCTGATATATGGTTGTCTCTGTGTTTCTCCATATATGCTAGCTTGCATCAGATATATATAGGAAAAAAGTAAGAAAGCCTTTACAAAGAAAAATACGGTTTAGCTAAAACAGTATGATGGCATGGAAAAAAAAAATTGTCCTTGGTCCAAGTAAACAAGTGTAAACTTATTCATATCACTATGTGGAAAATGATAATTGAAGAAAACGTTTTCCATATGGTCCAAGTAATAACTTAATTGTTTCCGTTGAATCCGGCGGATTGGTGTCAAACATGCTACAAAGAAAGTAGGCTTACAAGTCACGAGGAGAAGCTGTAGCAATACATTACCAAAGTACAAAACACAAAAGAGACCACGACAATGATATCGTGTAATTGAATGAACCTTGGAATTATTAGTTTGAAGCCGACAATAATATACATCAATTGACCACCACTGTCGTCCACTAGTACATTATTGATGTTTCACGTTTGATGTTTCACTCATTTCTCATCTTGTAATTGAATGACAATGATATCTTGTAATTGAATGAACCTTGGAATTATTAGTTTGAAGCCGACAATAATATACATCAATTGACCACCACTGTCGTCCACTAGTACATTATTGATGTTTCACGTTTGATGTTTCACTCATTTCTCATCTTGTAATTGAATGACAATGATATCTTGTAATTGAATGAACCTTGGAATTATTAGTTTGAAGCCGACAATAATATACATCAATTGACCACCACTGTCGTCCACTAGTACATTATTGATGTTTCACTTTTGATGTTTCACTCATTTCTCATCTTGTAATTGAATGAACCGTGGAATTATTAGTTTGGAAAGACCAACATTCATTGACTAGGAGTATGCATAAAGTTAGGTAAAGGCAATAATTCATAGTTAGTAGCCTTTTTGTTTTTTGTTTTTCTAGTTCTGATATGTACAAATACAAAAAGAGGGGTGTTCATATTGGGTGTGATTGGTTTCAGTATTCTAGTAGAACAACAACCCAGTGGTACCATCAATAAGACTCTGCGCCTAGGTATTAGAAGCGCATGATCGTCAACAACATACCATGGACCACAGAAACTGGCGGTTGATGCAATGGCTAGTCCTGATCCACCCCAAGCTCTAATTGGAGCTGACAAAACCCTTCCCGAATTTGTTGATATAAATCAATTGATTCCAAAGTGCTCATTTTGGATCCAGAGCTCTGATACCAATTGATAGGATCATAACTATAATAAAAAGAAAATGCTAAAACTGTAAAGAACTTAGAAAATACTCATAGTCATTCCCCCTCTACAATGATGTCATTGATTGGCAATTTAAGTACATGCAATTGAGAAAAAGAACCTAGAAAGCTTCTAGAGATAAGCTAAGAATTATGCAGCCCATAACCTAAGCCCAATACATAGCCCAACAGTTATAGCCCAACTAACCCATAGGATCCTTCTAAGAACCCAAAATTTACAATTTATTAACATATCGTTTGTTTATGTTAAGTAGCTGAATTTAATACCTTTTTGGTCATTGAATTTTACATAAAAATTTAATTTGGTCATAGAGAAAAAAAAAAAAAAAACAAACAAATGCCATGCAAATATTATCCTCTTGCACAAGCTGGCTGTAGACTAAAAATTTAGAGTAGGTGTAACATCCTTTAACTAATTCATGTTACTGTGGTTTAACAATCCTCTCCCCCATCCTTCCCTCTCAAAATATAAGACATAACAATAGACAAAGATTAAAATAAATAAATCATATGATGACAAAATAAGTTCTTATCTCAACAATAATTTCTCAAAAAGGGAGATACATCTCTTCAAAAAAGCTTCAATCATAATGCTAACCAATATAATGCTCGCAGATTGAGAAAATGGCAAATCCATCACTTCAAAAAAGCTCCAAACACAAAGGTATTTGTAACTTAAGTGATTAAGAGCATTTAACCATGCATCCAAGTAATGGATGATCCATGAGTTGATGCATCCGAGACTACAAGCACACAGAGAAAGTAAACATCTAAGTCCATCTGAACTATAAAGCATAAACAACATCCACTACAGCAGCAAGGAAATGCATTAACCGCTGACTATTACAACCACAAGGACACAACATGTGTTGGAGTTTCATTTTTATTATACAGAGATGTGGGAATATTGTGAATATTTCATTTTGTTAAGTTCTCGAAAGAGAGAAAAGCATCGAATCAACAAGATTTTGAATCAAATCACTCCTGAAAATATCAAATTGAAAGGCAGCTTAGTGTTCTTCTGGTTTGTTGTCTAAAAATCCGATGCAGATTTTCATGGTTCTTCTAGTGCCTACCACCTGTTTGATACAGTACGGGACTATGAATATGTGCATTAAGGGTCCTTGGTATACCACAATTCTAGGGAGAAATGTAATTTCTTTTCGGTGGAGAGGTTATACCACCATTGATGACACCTGGTTGAAGTTTTTGTTACTATTCTGATGCGCCAAGGGTCACCCTCATGAGTCATGCTGATGTAGTTACATTAGAAAGGAAATGATGTTTCCACTGTTATGCTTATAGTTATTATATATGGTAGGAAGATGCCTATGTATGAACTCCATACAGAAATTTCTAAATTGATAGAATCCTCTACAGTTACTCATTTAGTTATTCTGTGCTACCCTTTGCAGCGACTTGATAGTGTGGACGAACAGTATGTTAACAAAGCTGCAGGGGAGGAAGATCCACCTCAGCAGTTCCATCAAGGTTCTGTCATTCTGTAAATCTGCTTTCTTCACAGTGGTCTAAGTTTTGAGTCTTTTGACCACATATTTCCAAATCTTACTTACCTGTTAACCTATGTCATCCTCTTATTCAAGTTACATAATTCCACACCTGAAATTCTTGTCCTCATTTTATAACTTCATCTTGTGAGAAAATTCTGTTAATGAATGCTATACTGCTACCTGCTTATCATTCTAGTAGTATTTTGTATGGGAATAAGCTTGAATTAGATACTTTTCACATGATTCTGTTATTCATCGACTTAAAATGATTCTTTTAGTGTCTATCAACTAGGGGCATGCATTTTGTTACTTTATCAGTTTCTTGTACTTGAGAAATAAATTCCACCATAGAAATTAGGTGAGAGGTTTAGTCATATATGCATGCTAATCTGAAGGCCTCCTACATCTGATACAATCCAAGATGATCAACATTCAGAACACCAGGTCAATCAGCCAAAGGAATGCCAGGAATTTAGACAGGTAGCATTCTCAATCTGCACAATACAAAATATAAAGAAGAAACCAAACAAGTTCATGAATTAAGAACTCATTGAACTCATATCGTTACAAGGCCATGCATCAAGAATCAGTACCTGGGAAAGGATGATGGGACCACCTTGTGATGAAAATAGCTTCTTTTTTTTTAATGAATGAAAATAGCTTTCCATTTTTCATCATCTGGACAATTTTCTGGGTGAACCCTTGCATTGCCATCTTCCCCAAGAAAAACAAGAGAGAGAGAGAGAGAGAGAGAAGACAAGTTTATCCACATTAGCTCTAATTTGACCGCATTCAACAAAATCTGAAGGTTTTCAGTAGAGAATATCAGGAAGAAATACCTTGAATGGCCCATTATCTGTTCTGAAGCTGATACCAGGGGCATATTTCAGCCAAACAGGAAATCCTCTGTACAAATGAGACTCAAATTTAAGCACTCAACCTAAGATAGTAGGTAACCCAAAACCCAATAAATAAATAAATTTCTGATATGGAGCATTTACTCCGCATTGCACTTGGTAGCATACAGAATTCAGATATAACTCTAGCAAAAACAAAATTAATTAAATAATTAAAAGATGTACGGTACCCAAAATTGCACTCTGCACAAACATAAGGTCCAATGCGCAGATGGAGGTAGAGCCCTGCTTTCTGTACTGTCTGCACCAAAACCCATTACACCACATCTGCACCACATCTGCTGATTCCAAACCAATTAGGAATCAAACAGCCAGAGATCGAAGATTTCTTACCAGAGATGCTGATGGTCTCAAAAGTTAATTTCAGAATAGGATCTCACTAGCCTCAAGGTAGTTTCTCAAAATGGAAACATCTGCAACACCAATTAGGAAGGTAGGGCATCAAGCTTTTTGGAATCACACCTCAAAATCGAAATTCAAAGGGAAATCAAAATTGAACCTAAAATCAAGCACTCCTTGAGTACCAAACGAAAACCTAGCTGATTTAAGGACACAAAATCTAGCTTAAAGCCTTTATTTATCAAATCAAAGCCTTCATGGACTAAATTGAACACTCCAAGATAAATAAACACAAAATATACCCAAAACAAAATCATAGTTAGGACAATTGATATCACAGTGGAACTCAAAATCACAATAATAGAGAATTAGGGAATTAGGGAATAGAGAATCAGAATCAGAGTCACAATCGCACTCAAATGAAATCAAAACTAACGTTGAAACCAAAGATAAATAGAAAGCTCACATGATATTGGGAGAAAACCTAGAAATTGAAACCACAGAGACGAAGAGGGCGCTCGCTCGTCGAAGAAGACGGTATCACTGGCTCTGGTCTCGCACTCTTGTCTCGCTCTGAGCTCGCGCTGGTCTCGCTCGCGGTCTTGTGTCACTCCGTCTTTTTTTCTTTTTGATGCGGTACCGTGTTTTGAAAAAATATATATGTTTAAAAAAGTTAATTAGAGCCGAAGACAAAAAGGAAAGAAAATGGTTGGAAAACATAAACCACATCAGGTTGGAAAAGACTCCAATATACACCTCTAATTTCATCAAAATTCATAGAAACACTTTATTATAGTTGAACAAAGAGTAGTGCAAAAAACTGAAAGATGTATGACAGGTTCCCAAAAGATATATCACTTAAGTGGTGTAGTGAAAAGAATAGAATAAACAATTATTTTAATGTAATCGGGTTTTGTTGAAAGTAGCTCATCATATCGAAAGCTACCATCGCATATCCATCCTGAGCAGGTGCACCACAAAAAGAAAAACATATTTTCCTCTAAAACCTTCTTGTACCAACTCTATCATCCTCATTTTACTTTTAACCGCTGAAAGTGTGCCTATGGCACAGGTACTTTACACAGTGACTTGATATGACACTTCACTTAGAACCTAACCTACAGGTAACCTCTACAGTGTACCTATGCCACAGGAACAGAAAACAAAGATGAATTGGTTTCTTCATCTTTTTCCTATGGTATAGGTAGAGGACCCGAACTATATTTCCATCATACTATTGAACTCTGTTCACAAAACCACCCTAAAACAGGGACATAAGTACATTCCATTCTTGTGTCTTCTAGCTTTTCCTAGGACTTCAGAAGGAAAGAACAGACCATTATGTCTCACCCAAAAACACAACTGAGATTTTTTCTGCACAACTGTTCGTGTTCATATATTTGATTTAAACAGCAAATAAGAACTCAAACATTAACTCGTTAGTAAGAAAACTCTCAAACTCAATCTGCAATATATCAACTATATTGCAAAATGGGGGCTATAGTAGGAAAAGAAAAAGAAATTTGTTCACGAAGCAAGTAGTTACATATAGAAATTCGTTCACGAAGAAAGTTTAGTTATCGTCAAAGGTATTTGGGGTCCTCAATCGAAAAATGAAAAGAAAAAGAAATTTGTTACAAGATGCAATAGTTACATATAGAAATTCGTTCAGAAGCAAGTTTCGACCTAAACCCTAGGTAAATATACAACATACCTGAAACGCAGGGACATAAATTGATGGAGAAGCAAGGTAGGAATCCCAAACGACGGCAAAATCCACAGGCTGCAATTGACGAAGACGAAAGGCAAATTTAACCCTAAATTGAAACCCAAAACCCTCAAAGCAATTAAGAAGCATGGAATCTACATAAATTGGATCGACATGACGATAATTGATTGTGGAAGATATGATATCTGCGATTATTTCTGTTCTTGCCGTATGAGGATTGTTTAACGTGATTTTTACGATTTCGTTGTTTTAGAGGTTACCTAATTTATATCTTAGGGGCAAAATTGGAAGCACAACATAAATTAAAAAATTAAGAAAATAAAATATAAATCTCAGAAATTAAAAAAAGGTAAGTAATCCTACATGGCACAAAAGTCAGATGACTTAAATTACTAACAACAAGTGTGTGGATTGCACTCAAATTCTGTCATAAGAATTGGACTTATACCGAATTAATTATAAAAGATAATGAAGTTAAATGATAAACTTCAACAAAGGTGGCAGAATTCATTGCTTTGCATTGTGTGGAAGAAGACGGAGGGCATGAATGGATGAATGAATTAGTGTTAGCATAATCAAAGATAAAGAGAGACATCAATGCAATGCAATCAAACTTGAGGAGAACGGAAGTGAGAAGTGAGAATGAACCCAGGAATCTTAATGAAAAAAAATATCAAAACCTATGTTGCAAGGACACGGGTATGGGGACACGAAAACACGACACGGCAACACGCCGACACGGAAAATCTCAAAAAACTAGGACATGAACACGGCTAGGACACGACAATTAAAATAATAATAAAATAATAATAGTATATACTTATATATATATATATATTTAAAAAAATGCATATTTAATAATATAAAAACATTACTTTTGTTGGGCAATGCAATTGACAAAACATAAAAAACACATCACATTGACAACTCTCTCCCTCTCTGTCTCACTTTTCCTTCTTCTTCTCTCCCTCCCTTTCTTTCAAGAATCCGATTCAAAGTAGGCGTTGTCTTATTCCCCAAGTGCACAACGCCTTCCTTGCAATACATAAATTTTTCCCATTTTTTTCAAGCCGTGTCTTGACTATGAGTTGACCGTGTCTTGACTGTGGACACGTCGTTGACCATTGGAAACGAGTGTCCGAGGTGTGTCCGAGGAGTGTCCGAGTGTCCAAGTGTCCGACACGGCGGCTCGACGGAGTGTCCGGGCAACATAGATCAAAACTAAGTAACAGTATAATATTGAAAATAGAATTAAAAATCAAAATCAAATCGAGAGTGAATAGAATTTAATTATCAACCAACCTGGTGCCAAGTATCTTCACAGGTCTTCCTTGCACAGAAAAACTAAAGTGATTGACAGGAAAATAAAGAAAACTTCAAATTCCTAAACATACAAATGAAATTGCCCAAATCATCATTCAAACATAGAGGAATACCTGTAAACGGTGAGTTTCCTACACTTTGGGTTTTATTGCATACATCAGTTTTCTGTTAATTTGTTGGTTAAAAAGCAGAGAGCTTCAGACCTTTCTGTTAAAGAAATTCATTTCCATTGAAATATACCACCATTCTAGGGAGAAATGTAATTTCCTTTCAATGGAGGTTATACCGCCATTGATGACACGAGCTTTGCGCAACCAAAATTTCGTCGCGCAGGGTTTGCGCGACCAAATTGTACTTTGCACAATAAACTTAGGGTGTTGTTAAACGAACCCTAAAATTAACTGAGTACACCCTACTACCAAACTATTTATTGAATTACTAAACCCTAATATAAAATGACAAAAAAGGATACATTGAATATTGAAACAAAAGTAATTTTAATAAGTATACCCTACTTAACATATTGAACCCTACTCAAGTTAGAATTTTATAGTCTGATTCCAAACCCAACTCAGGACGTCCTGGAAAATTCAGCAACTGGGTTCTCGCCTCTTGATATGCAATGTTATGCTGATTTATGTGCAGCCAAAGACAAAAGTATCAGAGCATGCAACTCACCTCACTGGGAGTTGTTCAAGCCCTTTGCTTGGCAGCCAACGTCCCAACTTTCGCCAACGGTAATAAGTTTTCGGGACTCGGATTAAGAGGCAATAGCAAAGGATTTTGAAGGATATTTTCTGACATGTAATGTCTTTGGATATATTCAGGTCGTCCTGCCGTCAATATGGAGATGAGGAATCTTCCAAGGCAGCATATCAGAGGTTCCATTCTACTAGTGGACGCAGTCAGCACACTCCTGCGCCTATCTTTATGGCCCATGCTATTGAAAAGGAACAAAGTGAAACAGTTTAAGCTTTTGACGTTGTGTATTGTCCAAATTACTCAATGTAAGACCTGGTTTTCTTTTTCTGGAAACAAATGGATGTACTTTTCTTTCCTTTTTTGTTCATCTCCTCTGTTTTTGGCTCTATGCTTAATTTTACGAAAGTAAATTGTCGCTCCAATGATGAAGACGACCAATTCATGTAAAATAGGGTGTACTTAGTATTAAGGTGTTGTGTGATAGAGTATATTAGGGTGTATCATGGGTATTTTTGATAGTTAAATAGGGTGTACTTAGTTAATTTTACATTTTGATTTAATTATTAGGGTGTACTTATATCATAGGGTGTATTCAGTTAATTTTAGAGTTCGTTTAACAGCACCCTAAACTTATTTCGTCGCACAAAGTATTTTTTATAGTAGTGCTCTTTTTGTCCACGTGGTGCCTCGTGATTGGAGGCCAAAATATTTTCTCCCACAAAAGTCACAAGGAGAAGCTAGGCGACCTACCCACTCAATGAGCCTCTATATTTCGGTCTAGTCTTATAATATTGGAGAAAAGTTTAGAGGGGTGAGCTAAATCGAACCGAACTTTTTTTTCTTTTAATGCACTGCAGCAAATTCTTGACAAATAATTTTCAAATTATACCCACTCGAATTTTGGCCCAATGTTTCTTATTTTTCTTCCCACGCAACTTTGCCTTAGACTTGAGATGGTGATGCCTTCCAACACGCATAATGGAGGTATTGAGTATTGACTTAAGTTGACTTGACTTGAGAGTGGTAATGTGCCTTCCATGTCCACTCAACTCAACCATTTAATTTGGGCCCATCTAATCTAGGGCACTAGGGCACAAGCTTTCTTGGAAATATGGACTTGACTTAGCTGAAGCTATGGAAACATATTTATCAATCCAATATATCATAGCACATATTTATTATACTAATACTATATATGAAAATCGGCCACCAATCACACATTATCATTTAGATGGATTAATATTAGATACCTGGTAATATTGTCCATAATCTGTTGACAAGACACGAATTCTCAAGAAAAAAACCCAGTATTCCAGTCGGGCTTAACGGGTCGTGTTTAAAACAAGTGGACCCTTTAGCTAATAAGAGGTTGCGTGTGCATTCGCGAATACTTTTTATCTTGTTAAGAGCGTAGGTAATTTTGTAATTTTTATATCCTAACTTAAAACCTTTCAAACTCGTTCGATCTCTCTCAAACTTCTCACTAACCTCAATCTCTCTCCTCTCTCTCTTGCTTGACTCTCTCTCTCTCTCTTTCACAGTCTTTTGTGGCATGATGGCTTTGTGATGCACCCAGAGAAAAGAAGAAAAGAAACGAAGCAGAAGAAAGAAAAAGGAAATGAATAAGGAAAGAAAAAATGAAGAGGTATATTTGATTGGTTGATTAGATTAGGAAAAAAAAAATGGCAGTGCAGCATGTACCAACAATCACATATTATAATTTAGATTAATATTACACATGAAAGTTTCTCATATAGTGATGATCACCAAATTCTTATTAAGTAGGAGTACATTTAGTGCTGGATATCTTATCATAAACTTTCGGAGCAGCGTCCTTCATTTTTTATTCAGATCCTTTCATAATTTGATTTGATTTGTTTTGTTTCTGGTTAAATAATTAGTATATGAATTACTTTCTTTTATGGTCGTATATGAGAAAAAAGATGTAGAGAATATATAGTGGGACACTGCTTGTCACTTCTTCTTATAAACAAATAACTATTACACATATGAAGAAGTAACTCATTAAAATTACAAAACGAAGCCAAATACTTGCGTTAGTTTAAACAAGATAAAACAGCAAGCAAGACCACAATATGTATGATTTGTATAGCTCGAAATTAAGTTAGGCACAGTCTCGTATTGACTGCAAGGATGATAATTTTTCTCGCCACACATGACCCCACGCGAATGAGAAAAGTTTATTCCACGAATCGGTGTGGGAACACGGACAGGTCTGTGAAAAAAAAATTAAAGAAAAATCTCTCCATGATGCAAGGAGACAAGACAAGTAAGGACTTATAATTGTGTTAGTCGAATCGGTTCGTCTTTTCCAATTCGTCCCAAACACGTTACAAAGAAAAGTGGAGGTGGTTGTGGTTTAACTCTCTACCAAAATTCTCGAGAGGAGATGTGTCGGTCTGTTTTCTTATTGGGTTCAGAAGGGAAGGGTATAATGGGAAATTAAAATAAGAGCCAAAGGTCTTTAGCTTCTTGAAAACGGTGGCCCGCGTCCACGTGTAAGGCTGTCATTTGCTAAAAGAGCAAATGCCGGAGTAAATCGCTTTTGGGCGACGGTGGCTAAGCATTCCTCTTGGGCAATATATATTTAGTTTCCCAAGGTATGAATGAAATGAACTGACTTTGAATTTGCCATCAACGAAAATAGAAACCTATACATACTTACTTCAACGACAGATATAGGTCCGCCAAATATCACAATCGGTTCGTCTTTTCCAGTTCGTCCCAAACACGTTACAAAGAAAAGTGTAGCCTTAAAAGTCATAGGCAGAAGAGAAGGTAGCCATAGGTGTCCAAAACAGAGCAACATATTTATACCGAACCACCAACGATGATGTGATTGTACTATCAAATTGAATTAATCTTGGAATTATTAATTTGGAATGCAGAATATTGATCGACTCTTATAGCCTATAGTAGGGCTGGGTATTTGGAACCGAAACCCGACCAACCCGCCCAAATCAAACCGATCGGGTTGGGTTGGTTTGGTTTTTTCAAATTTTTTGGTTATCGGTTTACGGTTTGCAATATCCAAACTCACGGTTTAACCAAACCAAATCGAAGATATTAAAAAATATTATAATATATATATATATACATAGTTTAAATATATATATAAAATATATAGTTTAAAGAAATTTATATATATATATATATAATACATAGTTTATATATATATATATATATATATATATTACATAGTTTAAAGAAATTTATATATATATATATAATACATTTTTTCCCTTCTTCTTCTCTCTCTCTTCTTTTTCTCTTCTTCTTCTTCTTCTTCTCCATCTCTTCCTCTCTTTCTCTCTTTTTCTTCCTCTCTTCTCCATCTCTCCCTCTCTTCATTGCTTTTATTTCTTCTCTCTCTCTCTCTCTCTCTCTCTCTCTCGTAAAGCCAAAAACCGAAACCGAACCAAACCAAACCAACAAGTCCGGTTAACCGAAGTGGTCGGTTTTCATCACTTATGGTTTGGTTTCGGTTTCCAAAATAGCCAAACCGAGAGGATTCGGTTCGATTTCGAGTTGAGCCCAAAACCGAACCAACCCAAACCGTGCCCACCCCTAGCCTATAGTCTCTCTCTCTCTCTCTCTCTCTCTCTCTCTCTCTCTCTCTCTCTCGTAAAGCCAAAAACTGAAACCGAACCAAACCAAACCAACAATTCCGGTTAACCGAAGTGGTCGGTTTTCATCACTTATGGTTTGGTTTCGGTTTCCAAAATAGCCAAACCGAGAGGGTTCGGTTCGGTTTCTAGTTGAGCCCAAAACCGAACCAACCCAAACCGTGCCCACCCCTAGCCTATAGTAACTAGTAAGCCTTCAATTAATATATATATATGGTTCTGCTGATGGTTCATCGGGGGCAGTCCTATAATCCATATTAGTATATTAATTATGCAATATCGAATGAGTTGGCCTTTGTTTACCATGAGATGCAGTACATAAATACGCTTTCTCTGTAGTTTTGCTTTTGGGGTTTTTTTGGGACAATAACGATATTCTAAACTATTCTAATGTACAAGGAGTAAGACGGTTGATTGGGTAAGACGTTTAAATTAAGTTCTGGTTACAAGTACAGTACAAATCAAACTTCAATATAATCTCTTTACTTGTCTCTTAAGGGAAGCAGTTGGTAGTAGTTGTCTCTTAAGGGGCTACCTCAAAATAAAAGTAAGCAAGCAACCGTAAGTATGTAATTTTTCAAATTTTACCCATGTGTTTTACTCCCATTACTCACTTTGGTTTGACATTCAATTTTTTCAATTTAGCATCCCCTATGTACATTGTAGCCTTTTCTTATTGAATTTCACTTCCCTCAAGTAAACCCCAAATTTCAGTCTCGTTGCCATCCCCACCAAAAAGAGGCATGCCTCACACGCTCAAGACTTAAAAGGAGAATTACACAGAAGGATATGATACAGAGTCTCTAGACTTGCGGAAAAATATTGGATAGAATGAATGTACAAGCGAGGGGACCAGGTTTTAGGTAAAAAATAATTTACCAAGGGAAAATCCCATGTAAATTTCTGTTTTGTTAATTAAGAACTCATCCTGGAGAATATGAGTTTTTCCATTGACTGGATACCATTCTTAGGTTGGCTTTAATTTAACGTCTCTGTCAGATATTATAATAAACAAATTATTACTTTGATAAGAAAAATGTTGAAGTTCGACAACTTTTGCATAAGGCTGCAAAGCTATGAGATGCAGGAAAGAAAAGAAATAAAATTAATTGGCTTTATATAAATGTCATGATTTAAAATACTCTGCAGAAATGGAGTTCAATTATTCTGTAATCAAATTTTCCTATGCCCACCCTGTTTCCCTCTTATGATTTTGCCCACCCTGTTAAGTCTGTTAACTCCATTAATTTTAGATGGAGAAGAGCTGTCAACGAGGTTTAGCTCAGTGAAAAAGGACCTTGATTTGCAGAACAAAGGTCTCGGTTCAATCTCCACAAAGATTATAGTTGTGTGTGTATGTGAGAAATCTCCTCCTCTCTTGTTTATATTATCACTTGTACTCAAAAAAAAAAAAAAAAAAAGACGGAGAAGAGCTATATCAAATATAGACAGACCAACAGAAAGCCACACATTAGTTTAAGAACACTGCTGGTCGCTTCTTCTTATAGACAAATACCTGTCACACATGCAAAAATAACTCACTAAAATTACAAAAAGAAGCCAAGTACTTGCATATTAGTTTAAACAAGAAAAAAATGAAGTAAGACCATATCCATGATCTGCTACAGTTGCAAATAAGTTGAGCATAGTGTCTCTGTATTGACTGCAAGTTTTATTCCACGAATTGGTGTGGGAATGCGGCCATGGGATTGGTATCCTTGCCTCACCCTTTTGGTTGGGCAGTGATCCCATTCAATCCAAGATTGAATCCCTCCTCTTCGTCTCCCCAGTGTAACCTCTCTCTCTCTCTCTCTCTCTCTCTCTCTGTAGATTTGATGGTTTTCTTGTTCAAGTTTCTGATTTTGGTTCATATCTCTCATGGCTTTTGACTTTAATGGGTTCATAACTTTATATCTCTCATGCAAAAACATGGGCTGTAAATGTTTGATGGGCTGAAAATTTGGATGAGTTTGAATGTTTAATGTGCTGTAAATGATTTTGGGTCTTCATATGGGTCTTCATTTTTTCATTTTTTCTGGTGAAATTAGTGGGTCTTCTCTTAGATTAGCTCATCAAAATCTTGTTTGGGTGCTAACTGTGCATTAATTTTAGACGGTGCCAATGGGGTCTAGCCGAGTGGAAAATGACATTGATTTGCATACTAAAGGTCTCATGTTTGAATCCCCATGACATCATAGTTGTGTGTGTGAGAAAACCCCTAGTTCAGACTATAGCTTGTACTAAATAAAAAAAAGGCGGAGAAGAGCTATAACAAATATAGACGACCAAGACAAAGCCACACATTAATTTAAGGACACTGCTTGTTGCTTCTTCTTAAAGACAAATACCAGTCACACAAAGTGTAGCGGTCTTTTCTCCTTCCAGTATGTAGGGTGTACGCTTGTGTCCTGTAACATTCACTAAGGAGTTAATCTCATGCAATCCTCTAGTTCAATTGTTTTAGTTGAATATGGATTCGTCTCAAACATGCTACTGATCTGTTGTGCTAGCAATTCAATTTGGAACGCAGAATATTGATTGACTCTTTTTTATTTTATTTTAGGTCAAAAGGGCCAAGGCCAGAGCAAATACAAGGGAAGTCAATCGCCAAAGCGCGGCAGCAAACCAACAACATGAGAAACAAATACAAAGTAGTGAAAGCTGGTACGAGAAGTACAGAAGCAGATGCTGCTACAGCAAGCCAAGACATGTTGACGTCTCCTCCACAAAGAAAGACAACTAAACACCGCTTGGGTCGATCCACCCAAATTGCGGTGGCTCATCATCCTGGACATGGCAAGATTTTCCAAATTATCATGATCAGCTGCCTACTTTATGAACACATTTAAGTTAATTGTAAAAACCAAATTAAACAAAGATAGCTCTACTTTATGAATAAATTTAAGTTGCTAAATTGTATTTTATTTTCCAAAAAGAAAAAAGAATTCATATACTTACAGCTTATCTATTAAGCATATGCTAGCTTTAGTTGACCCTTGATCAAAGCTATCCTCACATAAAGCCAATCATATAAACCATTCAAGAACTTGTAGTATGCGTATCTCCATGACCTGTTGAATATCAAAGTAAAGCAAACTCCCCAAAATCCAATAGCAAACCCAAGCCCCAAACTTATGTAAAATCCATGTGTCATAAGCTCATCCTTATCCTCTTCATTGCTCAAGTCGGTTAGCTCATTTTGATCTGCACACATATTAAGTGGAGGTCCACAGAGTTGAGGATTTCCAGCATAAACAGAGGGATCAAAACTTTGGAGCTGAGTCCCGATAGGAATTTTGCCGCACAAGTTGTTATATGACAAGTCCAAGAAACCAAGACGATCTATCCGAGAAAGGCTTGTTGGAATTCTTCCCTTAATTTGGTTTCTTGATAAATCAAGAGAATCCAGTGACTGCAAGTTTCCGATCTCCGGAGCAATTTGACTCGTTAACTGGTTTCTTGAAAGGTTTAAAGAAATCAACCCAACAAGATGAGTGATTTCACTTGGAATCTCCCCTGTTAATCTATTGCTTGAGAGATCAATTCTCTTCACAAGACCCAAAGTTCTTCTGTATGTCTGCATTCTTCCTTTCCATATGAAGCTTGCATCATCCTCATAATTAATAGGAGAAACGGAATTAGCACCAGAGATGTTGTTCCTTTGCACACTTGCGTAATAAAAATGTGTCTTTGGATAGACTTGGATTTCCTTTTTGAGCCGAGTAGTCAAATTGTTGAGGCATTTGGGTATGCTTCCAGAGATGTTGTTCATAGAGAAATCCATAATTTGAATGTGTGTTAGATGGCATAATTGTGAGGGTATGCTTCCATTGAAGTGATTAGTGGAAAGCATCAGGATAATCAAATTCTTGAAGCTCACACCTAACCATGTAGGTATTGGTCCCGATAATTTATTATCTCCCGGATCAATTAGTTCTAAACTTGTACAGTTCTTCAAGGATGAAGGAAATTCTCCAATAAACCTGTTGCTTCTTAATTTCAAAGTTTCCATTTGAAATAATGAGGCTCTTGTCATGGGAATTTTTCCGGAAAAAGCGTTGTTACTCAAATCAAGCATGACTAGAGTCTCCAAATGGCTCGACAATCAAAGTTCTCCGGAAAAACTGTTGCTTGAAAGATTAAGATATGTTAAACTCATATCTGCACTTGCACATAGGAAAGAAAGCGACCACTGAAATGTTATTATTAGAGAGATCCAGATATGTAGCTTGTGATAGAGAGATCCAGATAGGAATTGGGCCTTCTATTTGGTTCGAACTCAAATGTAATTCTCGGGTGATATTCAAACTCCTTTGTCAAATTTGTAAATATTCCTCCGACTAGGTTACGTGAGAGATCAATATAGTTCGCGTAATGAAAAATACTCCAAAACCAACTCGGAAGAATATCAGAAATTCCAAGACATTCGAAATATCAAGGAGGGAAGAATCGCTTTGAGTTTGAAGCCATTTTGGGAAAAGAGGACCAACCTTGCGGGACGCCAAATTTATGATAATCAACTGGAAGGGAGGAACCCAATCAGAATGGAAATTTAAAACAAGTGAGTTAAAGGATAAATCCAAAGAATTTAAATTGGAGAGTTTTGAGAAATGAGTTTCGAAACCACTCCTTCCAAAGAGTTCTGCTCAAATGGATTTCCCACAGTCGCGACATTTGCCCAATACTTTCAGGTATTTTCCCGCTTAATCGATTGGCATCAAGATGCATGAGTGTGAAAGATGAGAAGCTTGTAAGATTGTTTAATGACCCCTCAAGAACATTCTCGAGAGAGTTCCAACTCCACTAATGAGTTTCGAGCACATCTAGGCAATAGTTGAATAAACTTGGATAATTGCCCACTCGTGATGATTTCTTGGAAGACTCAATGATTTCAAATTACACATAGTAGCGAAAGAATTCGGTTCCCTCCTTCAATCTGGTTATCGAGAGATCCGGATACACAAGAGAGCTCATGTTTCCAATGAAATCGAATTAAACCGATTATCCGGTTCTCGGAGAGATCCAGATCCACAAGAGAGCTCATGTTCCCAATGACATCGGGAATTAAACCAGCTTAAATTGATTTGGGCAAGGTTAAGAACAGAAAGGCTTGTATCGTAGTTGGACAACCAAAGAAATATTGAAGAAGTGAGATGGTTGTGGGAGAGATAAACATTTGCGAGAGATGTAGAAGAATTTCTTTTAGAAAGAGTACTGGATAGAATTGGAGTAGGAGGAGGAGGAAGACTACAATCTGCCAAGTTCAAGTCTACTAGTTTAGGGAGCTTATTAAATCGCTTCCGCCAATTGGAAACATTTTAGATTGGCTCCGCTCGTGCCCAAATACGTTAAAGAAGAAAGAGCAGGAGCCAATTGAGATTTTCTGCTTGAAGTCGATTACCATTGAGGTCGAGATGTTTTAATCGCGTGAGGTTTCCAAATCGACTTGGAATTTGACCAACCAACATACGGGAATAGAGACCGAGGTATCGAGATTGGTTAGAGAACTAATGAAATCTGGAATTTGGGTCCCATTGAAATCAATCGATGACAGTCCAAATATTGTAAATGCTGTAACTCAATCAGTTTGGGAGTAATCATCTTACCTTTACCTTGGAAAGAATATCCAAGAGATGCAAGATCAAGTTGAATCACATGGCCAGTTTGGTTGCTACAAGAGACTCCTTCCCATCTGCAACAATCTTGTTTTTGGGCTTGAACCCCAAGAGGAGAGGTGATTGAACTCATCAACCAAGCCACGTTTGACTGCAAGTAGTGCTTGTCTTTCCCTCTCTATGCACCTCACCTGTCACTTTAGCATCTCTCGAGGCCGAGGCCGAGGCCGAGGTCAGGCCAACTTCTCCTCCTTTTACGTTTTGTAGCAAAAGGATGGATAATGCAAGAAAGAGTTTCAAGCACCTTCCGTCGCCCTGCATGTTAATGTATCCAAACTACTCTCCGTGTTTCTCCATATATGCTAGCTTGCATTGGATATATATAGGAAAAAAGGAAGAAAGCCTTTACAAAGAAAAATACGGTTTAGCTAATACTTTGGCTTCAAATCTCTTTATTATGGAGGTAATTAAATTAAGTACACTCTAATAGTTCCATCATAACTTACATAAACCAAATTAATTATGATGGCATGAATGAAATGAATGATTATCACAATTCTTAAACTTGGGATTTGTTCGTGGTCCAATTAAACAAGTAATAATTCAATGAATATTGGGGAAATTAATGGATGAGATCGAGGACTTGTGACTATTGACTTAGACTTGATATGGTGATTTGCGTCCTTCCAACGCAACTATTGACTTAGACTTGATATGGTGATTTGCCTTCCAACGCGTGCTCCAACCTACTTGTTGACTCAGCTTGACTTGGTAAGGTGCCTTCCCGTGTCCACTCAACCATTGGCTTTGCATCCCATCACATCCCTGGGCACAAGGTACAAATATCTTCGAGTGCGCATGCTTCCAACCATGGTTGTTTGGAAGGCTTTGGTTGAGTGACGGTCGGAGTCGTGTGTGAGAGAGAGAGAGATGTCGTGAGAGAGAGAGGGAATTTCAACAACAATTAGCTAGGGTTTTCGAATTACCTTGAATGCCTTGTGTAGCCATGTATTTATAATGCTCCTTGTAGGCTAGGGTTTTTCAAAGAATAATTCCTATTTGGAAAGGAATTATTATTTCCCTTAAATTGAGAGATTGAGTCAATTAGAGATTTTAATAAGAATCAAATTCCTAATTGATGATGACATTTCTATTTTTGGTCTAAATAAATGGCCAATCAAGCGGGGACACAATTATTTACTTAAGATATATTCTTTTTGTCCACGTGATGCCTCGTGATTGGAGGGTAAAATATTTGTTCCCACAAAAGTCAGAAGGAGAAGCTAGGCGACCTACCCACTCGATGAGCCTCTATATTTCAATCGTGTCTAGTCTTATAATATTGGAGAAAAGTTTAGAGGGTGAGCTAAATCGAACCGAACTTTTTTCTTTTAATGCACGGCAGCAAATTCTTGACAAATAATTTTCAAATTATACCCACTCGAATTTTGGCCCAATGTTTCTTATTTTTCTTCCCACGCAACTATTGACTTAGACTTGAGATGGTGATGCCTTCCAACACGCATAATGGAGGTATTGAGTATTGACTTAAGTTGACTTGACTTGAGAGTGGTAATATGCCTTCCATGTCCACTCAACTCAACCATTTAATTTGGCCCCATCTAATCTAGGGCACTAGGGCACAAGCTTTCTTGGAAATATGGACTTGACTTAGCTGAAGCTATGGAAACATATTTATCAATCCAATACATCATAGCACATATTTATTATACTAATACTATATATGAAAATGGGCCACCAATCACACATTATCATTTGGATAGATTAATATTAGATACCTGGTAATATTGTCCATAATTCGTTGACAAGACACGAATTCTCAAGAAAAAAAACTCAGTATTCCAATCAGGCTTAACAGGTCGTGTTTAAAACAAGTGGACCCGTTAGCTAATAACACGTTGCGTGTGCATTCGCGAATACTTGTTATCGCTTGTTAAGAGCATAGGTAATTTTGTAATTTTATATCCTAACTCATAAAACCTTTCAAACTCGTTCGATCCCTCTCAAACTTCTCACTAACCTCAATCTCTCTCTCTCTCTCTCTCTCTCTTGCTTGACTCTCTCTCTCTCTCATAGTCTTTTGTGGCATGATGGCTTTGTGATGCACACAGAGAAAAGAAGAAAAGAAACGAAGCAGAAGAAAGAAAAAATGAAGAGGTATATTTGATTGGTTGATTAGATTAGGAAAAAAAAATGGTGCAGTGCAGCATGTACCAACAATCATATATTATAATTTAGATTAATATTACATGGGGTCTTACGTACGATTACACATGAAAGTTTCTCATATAGTGATGATCACCAAATTCTTATTAAGTAGGAGTACATTTAGAGCTGGATATCTTATCATAAACTTTCGGAGCAGCGTCCTTCATTTTTTTATTCAGATCCTGTTCATCCCTTTTTGTTTAGTACCTGTGATGGCAGGGCAAAGTTCCCCATTAATTCAAATACCATAGTTGGTCAATAAATCAACTTTCTTTGTGTGTCGAGCGTGCCACTGTTAGCAAGTTAACAAACCCCTAACAGACTTGAGAGTAAAAATAACTTGCGCCCCAAGTCATTTAATAAAAATCAAGCAATTGTGCATTTGGGTGAGGAATATCTCCCAAGTAAGTTCTTTTCTATGCCTCAAACAGGTGAGGACTTCATAATTTTCACAGCTAATAAATTGGGAAATTCTAGCAAAATATTCTTACATAAAGATAACAAATTTCAGGCAGAATTGCTTGATCTTCGGGGATTCATGTAGCAACAATTTCAACTAACGGAAGTTAGCTGGGAATCGATACCAACGCTGGTGATTGGCAGAGCTTTTCATCAATTTGAGCCGTAGGGAGGCTAAGTCTGCAAGCGTAATCGAGAGTCTCGTCTGCTCGGCTGTTCCGACGGACTACCTTCACCTGGATTGACCTGAAATGAAGTAATTACCCTATTTCTTCCAAAGTCTTGGTAGCGTTCGGGTTGAATCTGCTTTGCATTCACCTGTTCTGGCTATTAGGCTAAATCTATAACGGCAGAAACCTGAGTTCTGGCTGACTTTCTCGGAAGATACCTCCTGTTCTGGACTGGATTGCCTTAAGGGTGGCTCTTTGGGATGCTTTGAAGGCTATAAAAGCTTTTGAAAATTTTGTTGAGGCTTTCATATGATGATATGAACTGAGTTATGCTTGTTTGGGCTTTGTAAAATAATACAGAATCTGTATGCCTGGCTTTTACAAATGACTTTCTTTGTTTTGAGTCTATGGGATCAAGAGATCTTTCTGTTCGCTTTGACTGAGAGTTTGTTTTTGTTGATTGGATGATTGTCCCTTTGTCTTTGGTTTTTATTTCCTTTTATAGAGATGTTTAATGAATACTCCTAAAATATCCCCAGGATATTTTAGTTTTTAAAAGGAAATAATTGACCTCAGATAAGAAGTAGTTGCTATCAACTTTATCTGTGAAATGGGAACTTCTTTTCCTCCTCGGAACTTGTTCTCTAAGAAACATCCTTTCTTCTTTTGTGCAGAGGAAAATAAGAGTTTTCTCAGCCGTCAGCCTTCTTTTTGAAACTTGGTTTCTGAAAACTTCCTGGCCTTGATGAGACTTTCGCTTTTTTAAGAAGGAGGCTTACTGTCTGTGAAAATATCCCTGTGATTTATCAGATTTATTCAGTCAGTTTCCAAAGTCAGTTTTGAAACTTGCGTAATTAACTTGTCTTGCTTAATTATGAACCTGTTTTTGTCATTTGGGCCTTGGGCTTTTGTTTGGCTCAACAGGGGTTATTATCTTTTGAAGATGGCCCGGCCCAATTTCTGAACCCTGCTTCGTTTTAATTAATTGCCATTTAGTGGCAATTAATTTTACCTTAATGGTTCTTCTTCTCTAAGTACATGGTTATTTTTCATTTGGTGAATAACCTATGTACTTGAATTTCTGCAATTTCTCTTGGGCTTAATGTATAGATTTCGGGCCCAAACAGATCCTTTTATAATTTTATTTGATTTGTTTTGTTTCTGGTTAAATAATTAGTATATGAATTACTTTCTTTTATGGTTGTATATGAGAAAAAAGATGCAGAGAATAGTGGGACACTGCTTGTCACTTCTTCTTATAAACAAATAACTATTACACATATGAAAAAGTAACTCATTAAAATTACAAAACCAAGCCAAATACTTGCGTTAGTTTAAACAAGATAAAACAGCAAGCAAGACCACAATATGTATGTCCTGTATAGCTCAAAATTAAGTTAGGCACAGTCTCTGTATTGACTGCAAGGATGATAATTTTTCTCGCCACACATGACCCCACGCGAATGAGAAAAGTTTTATTCCACGAATCGGTGTGGGAACGCGGACAAGATTCGTATCCTTGCCTCACCCTCGTCCCCGTTCCGCTCCCAGTTTAATATTTTTATTATGAATTATGAGATTTTTAGTATTTTAGTTTTAAAATTAAGTTTAATTTATATCGTGTTTAAATGCTACATCTACATTTGGTTATAAATATAATATAGAGTAGTTTAAGATTAATTTTGGAGGGGGCTCCTCCCAAAGTGTAGGTTTTTTCTCCTCCGATTATCCAGGGTGTATGCTTGTGTCGTGTACCATTCATGGAGGAGCCATTCATAAGTTTTTTTTTTTTTTTTAAAGGAGCAATACAACCAGCTGTGAAAAAAATTGAAGAAAAATCTCTCCATGATGCAAGGAGACAAGACAAGTAAGGACTTATAATTGTTTTAGTCGAATCGGTTCGTCTTTTTCGATTCGTCCCAAACACGTTACAAAGAAAAGTGGAGGTGGTTGTGGTTTAACTCTCTACCAGAATTCTCGGAGGAGACGTGTCGGTCTGTTTTCTTATTGGGTTCAGAAGGGAAGGGTATAATGGGAAATTAAAATAAGAGCCAAAGGTCTTTAGCTTCTTGAAAACGGTAGTCCACGTCCACGTGTAAGGCTGTCATTTGCTAAAAGAGTAAATGCGTATACGATCGCTTTGGGCGATCGTGGCTAGCATTCCTCTTGGGCAATATATATTTAGTTTCCCAAGGTATGAATGAAATGAACTGACTTTGAATTTGCCATCAACGAAAATAGAAACCTATACATACTTTACTTCAACGACAGATATAGGTCCGCCAAATATCACAATCGGTTCGTCTTTTCCAGTTCGTCCCAAACACGTTACAAAGAAAAGTGTAGCCTTAAAAGTCATAGGCAGAAGAGAAGGTAGCCATAGGTGTCCAAAACAGAGCAACATATTTATACCGAACCACCAACGATGATGTGATTGTGCTATCAAATTGAATTAATCTTGGAATTATTAATTTGGAACGCAGAATATTGATCGACTCTTATAGCCTATAGTAACTAGCAAGCCTTCAATTAATATATATATATGGTTCTGCTGATAGTTCATCGGGGCAATCCTATAATCCATATTAGTATATTAATTATGCAATATTGAATGAGTTGGCCTTTGTTTACCATGAGATGCAGTACATAAATACGCTTTCTCTGTAGTTTTGTTTTTGGGGTTTTTTTTGAACAATAGCGATATTCTGAACTATTCTAATGTACAAGGAGTAAGACGGTTGATTAGGTAAGACGTCTCAATTAAGTTCTGTTTACAAGTACAGTACAAATCAAACATCAAAATAATCTCTTTACTTGTCTCTTAAGGGAAGCAGCTGGTAGTAGTTGTCTCTTAAGGGGCTACCTCAAAATAAAAGTAAGCAAGCCACCGTAAGTTCGTATTTTTTAAATTTTACCCATGTGTTTTACTCCCATTACTCACTTTGGTTTGACATTCAATTTTGTCAATTTAGCATCCACATGCATATCATGTGCATGTTATATGTACATTGTAGCCTTTTCTTATCGAATTTCACTTCCCTCAAGTAAACCCCAAAATCGTGTCCTAAGGCTTGAGCGAACATTTTTCCAATTATTAAGTGAGAATTCACACAAAAATAATATAGTACCTATATACTTACTTGTCGCACATACGTGTCCTGCAAGTTATATAAAATTGATGGAATTGAACATTTGTCTAAAAGTGGTGAACTAAAATAAACCACATGGGTAAAACCAATAATTGGAACCATAAGAGCACTTCCAGGGAGGGGCCTAGGCCTAGGCCTAGTTCATGGTTCCAGCGAGCAAGGCTTGCCTGGATAGCTTGTGGGCTCTACAAGTCTGGGTTGGCCCAAAGGCAAGAATAGCTTGGGCTGTTGCCTAGGTTTGCTGACATCAATAACGGAAAAAAATTAAAAAAATTAAAAAAACCAAAAATTTCAGAATTTTTTTAATAAATACCTAGTCATATTCTTCACTTCCCACACCAAAAATCTATACAAATTTTTCTCCTCATCTCATGTGAATAGTGATTGTCATGGCAATGGGTGGAAACACCACAAGCCTTTGCAAGGGCTTCCACTATTCACATAAATAGTAACAACCCTTACTTTGCCCTTGCCCTTTGCCATGACAAATGAGTGGAAGTGCTCTAATACAAAAACCATCACGGCAAATCACATGGACTATTTGTGACTTTGCCAATTCTTTATTAATAGGTATGGACAAATCCCCAATTTGTGAGGATGGATAAACCTTGACGGGGATGAGGATGAGGATGAGGCACAGTCTCTGTATTGACTGCAAGGATGATAATTTTTCTCGACCCCACGCGAATGAGAAAAGTTTTATTCCACGAATCGGTGTGGGAACGCGGACAGGATTCGTAACCTTGCCTCACCCTCGTCCCCGTTCCGCTCCCAGTTTAATATTTTTATTATGAATTATGAGATTTTTAGTATTTTAGTTTTAAAATTAAGTTTAATTTATATCGTGTTTAAATGCTACATCTACATTTGGTTATAAATATAATATAGAGTAGTTTAAGATTAATTTTGGAGGGGGCTCCTCCCAAAGTGTAGGTTTTTTTCCTCCGATTATCAGGGTGTATGCTTCTGTCGTGTACCATTCATGGAGGAGCCATTCATAAGTTTTTTTTTTTTTAAGGAGCAATACAACCAGCTGTGAAAAAAATTGAAGAAAAATCTCTCCATGATGCAAGGAGACAAGACAAGTAAAGACTTATAATTGTTTTAGTCGAATCGGTTCGTCTTTTCCAGTTCGTCCCAAACACGTTACAAAGAAAAGTGGAGGTGGTTGTGGTTTAACTCTCTACCAAAATTCTCAGAGGAGATGTGTCGCTCTGTTTTCTTATTGGTTCAGAAGGGAAGGGTATAATGGGAAATTAAAATAAGAGCCAAAGGTCTTTAGCTTCTCCAAAACGGTAGTCCACGTCCACGTGTAAGGCTGTCATTAGCTAAAAGAGCAACTGCCAGCAGCCACTTTTGGGCAACTGCAGCTAGCATTCCTCTTGGAAAATATATATTTAGTTTCCCAAGGTATGAATGAAATGAACTGACATTGAATTTGCCATCAACGAAAATAGAAACCTATACATACTTCAACGACAGCTCGTAAAGACAACCTGAGGGGTGCGTCCGCCAAATATCACAATCGGTTCGTCTTTTCTAGTTCGTCCCAAACACGTTACAAAGAAAAGTGTAGACTTAAAAGTCATAACCAAAACAGAGCAACATATTTATACAAGATAAAACGAGAAACAGGACCACCGAACGATGATGTGATTGTGCTATCAAATTGAATTAATCTTGGAATTATTAATTTGGAACGCAGAATATTGATCGACTCTTATAGCCTATATACTACTAAGCCTTGAATTAATATATATATATATATGGTTCTGTTGATAGCTCATCGGGGGCAATCCTATAATCCATATTAGTATATTAATTATGCAATCTCGAATGAGTTGGCCTTTGCTTACCATGAGATGAGGTATATAAATTCGCTTTCTCTGTAGTTTTGTTTTGGGGTTTTTTTCGACAATAGCGATATTCTAAACTATTCTAATGTACAAGGAGTAAGACGGTTGATTGAGTAAGATGTCTCAATTAAGTTCTGGTTACAAGTACAGTACAAATCAAACTTCAATATAATCTCTTTACTTGTCTCTTAAGGGAAGCAGCTGGTAGTAGTTGTTGTTATAAAAAATTACAATAAAATAAAGTTTTCCTTTTTCGTAAAGCCAAATACAAAAACATTTATATTATAAATAACATATAAACAAAATTGAAAAACTTTTAAGGTACAATGAAATTGAAGTAAACAAATTAATAGATAAGTGAAAGCAAAATAAATAATAAGAAGGTGAGTTTGGTACGGTGAAGCACGTCAAAGACGCTGTCCTAAAGCCTTTGTAGCCTCCCTACGTGCAGGTACTGGCGGTCTACAAGACTCCAAGATACGACTCATTGTACACAAACTCAAGATCCGCTATGAGCACGTTCATAGACGGATATAGGTATCCAAGTCACATAACCATTGCCCAAAATAATAATAATATAAGTAGAGAGTATATATGGGCAATATAATACTATGTAATAGGTGTAGGTGCCTTCCGGGCTTGAACCTTCACTTAGTGATGATAGTCTCCATTTGAGGAACCTGAGTGTACACAGTATTGAACTCGGCACCTTTGACCAAATTTCAACATATCCCACACATAGTATTAGTTGAGACTTGGATGCGGAGTAGCGCTATTTATGGTCATGCACTCATCTTGATTCTCATGAGAATTACTAGAGAATAGCCCAATTCTCACAGTCGCGGCCTCACGACGTCTCTCACTTAAGTGAGTTCTCCAAGAGTACATGTGACCTGCACCCTGCAGGAGTTTGCTCGCCTCGAAACTCATTCAAGGGTAAATCCCTTCTTGACGTCACATAAAATAGCACTTTTGCCTTAGGGATGAGCAGAATAATATCTCAAGGATATCTCCATAGTTTTATGAGTGCTATATGAGTCACGCAGTATGGATTGTTTCCACCACATTGAACTTCCTTCATGGGATCGCCAATCACAGAAGTTGGGTTACCTCCCCAGGTGACTCCCTTATGGGCTTAAGCACATCCCCCTCGACATTTTGCATTAATAGCCTCCTCCACGAGGCATGGAATTTCTTTCAGAACAAGTTGCATATGAGTTTTATATGAGTATGGGTGACGAGTGGGATTCAGTATTAGAAGAGATTCACATGAAAAGAATAAGCATACTGGTCAAATAATTTCAAGAGTATTTGTTTGTTGCAAGGAGGATCCGAATCCATTTGTTTGTACAAGTTGATAATCTTTATTAGTTTATAGAGTGATGGATTGTTCTTAGCAATTGTTGCTGCAATCAGCCTTGTAATCATTCAAAGTCATTTATAAATGTATGTTTTTTTAACAATTAAAAGTACATAAGAAAAAAAAGGTAGTAGTGAGAAGATAAATGATAATGATAAATGTGTGTGAGAGAGATAATGTAGGCCAGTATGGGGTGAAAGATCAAAGATCATTTACAAGTTACAACTAAGATAATAACGTAGGGTAGTATTTTGCAAAACTGAAAGGTATCATCGTGCCATTGATACTGACCAGAAAACACATTTAAGATAATACGGTTGATACTACAAAACCAGAAAGATATGCATATCATGAATAGAAATAATGTCTAACCATCAAACTTCCCCAAAAAAAAATATTTTCAATAAAAAGAGAATGCAAATGCGCGGCCAACTCAGAGATGGAAACTTGAACATTCAAAAGACCCTAGGGAAAATCTTTCAAAAACAACCGAGCACAAGATGACAAGAAAGAAAGTCATGTTCAAAGGCCAAAATTTGCTAATAAAATTATTTGACAGAATGTATAGAAAATATATTACATACCACAGCAATAACAATGACAAGCTCATCCCAGTGCTTCTCATCCGCAAGTTGAACTGCAAGACTGTCGGTTCCCTTCTCATCCTTAATAGATAATGATACCAAGGATCAGCGCTAAAGACTCAATAGAATAACTTGCTTTTTAACACAGGACATAACAATAACCATAAAAGAACTAAGCTTACTTTTCCCATGATCCACTTGACAAATCCCCATACAAACTACGACAAGCACTGCCCGAACCTCGCCTGTATGAACAAACAAATTTAGAGAATTATCACCACCAACTACAACCAGCATACTTGAATCTCTATAATGTGAATACAGAAGAAAAAGGATTTATAACATAACTACTAAGATGAACTTAAAAACACGCATAGTGAAATCCATTACCATGAGGTCTATATAGTAGCAAACAGAATAACTCTGACACTTATCATGACTTAAAAATTCCACAAACAGCAGCCACATTCAAGCAATGAAAATGAAGTGCAAGGCAATCACAAATTGTAATCATTATAATTGAAGCAAGATACAGGCAACCTGAAAATGAGATAATTTAAGAACTATTAAACTACCTTGCAATAGCAGAAAGCTGGCTGTGATCTTCATTCGCATTCATTAACTTTGCGAGGGCAAAAACTGCAAGTAGAAACAGAGGCTTAGTTATGATATGGCCATTGCTTAATTACTATTTATTGACAAAGAAAGAGTAATCCAGTACCCAAGTAACATTATTAACAGTCATGTGTTCTCAAACTTGAGGAACTAATCATGTAACAAATTAACAATAATATGATGAGTATTATCCGTTACCAAGACAAGCAAAACCAGCTGCCGAGGAAGCCAATCCAGCAGCAGTAGGAAAATTGTTGTATGAAGCAATATGTACATTCAATTTCTCCCAGTCCTTAGTAATCTTTTTCCTTATCATGAACATCGGTAGCTCGACTACGAATTTCCCTTAAACAGCTTTGGAATCTGCCTCCAGAAAGAGAGATCTCCTACACTAACCAGGGAAAAACGAATCAGTGAAATCCCAAAACGATCATGGCCTTTGTTAAAGAAAATATTAAACCTCTGAGAATTCTGTGGCAAAAGTAACAGTGCCAATTTTAAAAGCTCAATACTAGTGATACAGCTTAGGGCTCATCATTTGGCCCGCGGGCTCATGGGCCGATGGGGCCCGCCCGGCCCATAGAGAAAAAGCCCGGCCCGGCCTGTTATGGGCTTTGGGATGGCCCGGCCCGCAATGGGCTGGGCTGGGCTTGGGTGTCTGAAGCCCAGCCCGGCACATAAGCCCGGCCCGATTAAGCCCAAGAAAGCCCGGCCCGCCCGCCCACAAAAGCCGGCCCGTTAGGCCCGCATATATATAATTATTTATAAATAAGGGTTTAGAATTTGTGGTTTGAGGTGAATTTTGTCTCTGCAAAAAAAACAAAAGCTTGTGCATCAAAGTTAAGTAGCTTTGGAAGATGAAAACATACCTCCTATTGATAATTAGCATTTGGTTACATTCAAGCGTTAGAATTATATTACTTGTTTGAAAACGTAGTGTTTGTTTCCACTGAATTCTACTCATTTTTGTATCCATTTTTGACATTTCGTCCGCTTTGTGTTCTTCATTTTTCCGTGCTGAATCCAACCATATAAAGAACACCAAATTTGGATAAACGGTTGAAAAGTTATAGGTCAAAAACTGAACAGATGTCGAAACTGAAAAATTCTGCCTAAAACATGATAAACTGGTGATAGAGTGGCGATACAGTGGCGATACAATGGTGATAAAAGGGTGATAAAAATGGCTGTTTGTGTTTATTTTGGGTTTTTTTGTTTTGTTTCATTTCTTTTACTTCTCTTTACTCATTCCTAGTTTATAATTGAATGTTTAACACATTAATTTGTGTTAATTATTAATACAACAATTATATATATCAAGAATATGACGAACATCATATCATATCACCAAATATAATCAAGCTTTTTTGAATCCGTCACCAAGTATTTTCATATTTATTCATACCATCCGCTTTTAAAAAATATTTAATTATGTTTCTTTCTCCTCTTCTTCTTCTTCTTTTGAATGAAGTAGGCCTATTGGGCTTAGCCCGGCCCGGCCCGATGGGCTTTCTCAGCCCAGCCATGGGTAGCCCATGGACTTTGAATTTTCTAAAAACCCGGCCCGGCCCGGCCAGTTATTTTCTCTCCTCCTTAAAGCCCGGCCCGGCCCGGCCCAAGCCCATTGAATTTGGGCCGGCCGGGCCGGCCCATTGACGAGCCCTAATACAGCTACTATAAGGTTTCATTTTCCTTTCCATTTCTACTTTTTCTTGCCAACCAAATGAAGCACAAACTTAGAACCCAAAACCTTCAAATCCTCTGTTTCCCAGGCATTTTCACGGGAACCAAACACAAAGAGACTTACGAGAAGACGAAACCAAACAAATAGCTTTACCTTTCCATTAAGCCACATCCGATCCTGGTCAAAGGCGGGACTGACGGAGACAAAGTGGTGGTGGTGCGAGGTGCTCCGGATCAAGCGTCACGCCGATCTTTGTCATTGACGAGCAAGATGAGAGTCTCGTCCCTCTTCCCCAAAGACTTGATCACGGCGATGTTGGTGGGGGTCCGGGCCGTCACCATCAGCACCCATTTCTGCGACTCATCGGCCATTTCCACAACACCCACTTGCGTGGCGGATCCAGGAATTTCGTCTTCGGGGTCAACGTATAAAAGGCGACAAATTTTTTTAGACAAATATAGAATACACCATATTATTATTAACCAATCTACAAAGATTTAAGACTATATTATTATTAACCAATCTTACAAAGATTCAATGTTTAAAATAAGCAACTTTAAACTTATCACCATACTAAGAAAATTTATAAATATTGCACCCTAATAATTGCTTGACGAAAAATGTGAAAAAATTCACACAAAAACCAGACTAGCTAAGTATAATAACAAAAAAACTAACACACACAAAAATTAAACTAATTAACCAAAACATTCTTTATTACTTAATTAAAGCATACAAAAACAAAAGAGATACAACAATCATTATTAATTAATTTAAAAACATACAAAAAGAAAGATAGATAAAAGAGAAGGAAAAGAAAGAAAAAGAGAGAAGAAAGAAAAAAAAACAAGAAAGAGGGAGGGAATACTGCACAGATTAATTAATTAAATTTTAAAAAAAAGGGTGAGAATGCTCAAAGGAGGTTCGAACCTTTTACCTCCAAGTTGCACACAAGCCATTGAACCAATGAAGTAAAACCTTTTGTTGGTTTAATTTCATATAACTAACATATATATATATATAGCTATGTAGTTCAAATTATTGAAAGATATTTAAAACTCTTCACCCATGCCAAATTTCTCCAAAAGCAAGTCAAAGTCTGACAAAATATAACACACTTATTCCCACGCCCCCCTCTCTCTCTCTGACAAAATATAAAACTATTCTTCCCACTCCTCCCTCTCTCTTTCTATTTTTTCCTTCATCTTCATCCTCCTCCCTCTCTCTTTTTCCTTCTTATTTTTCTTCCTCTCTCCCTCTGTTTCTTTGCCCAACCATTCAGCCATTGCAGTGGGTCACATTTCTTCTCCTCAAGCCATAATTTTTGGTTTGTAGGGGTCAATTGACCCCCTTAGACCCAATGTGGATCCGCCAGTGCCCACTTGCGTTCTCAAAAAGCCGCAGGGAAAACGAAGATTTTCTTGGAAAGCGGTAAAATTTTACGGGAAAAAGACACAGAGAACTAACGAGCAATGTGAATCGAGAGTGAGTGAGAGCAAAACGGGAGTTGGTGTTAGGAGTTTTATATAGCGGAGAGAGTGGAGGAAGACGCCAAATTGTGGGATTTGTTGTTCAAAGTTGAAATTTTTAAGGCGTCCCGTGGTGGGGCCCATCTCGGCGGTATCTAGAAATTCAGCTGTCAATGGATTTGTGAAGAATCCTTGGACGCCATAATTGGACTTTGGACTTCAATTTATTAATTTTTTTTTTTAATTTTAATGAAAATTTATGTTTCACCAAATTTTAACTGAATTTCAATCCAACAAAATGATTATAGAGTTATTACGGCTAACAACTTCTTCATCATGCTGTTGTTCCTAACATTGTTTTTATTTTTTTTTGACTTACCCTCAATATTTTATTACTATTCTTTTTTCTGTTACAATATTTTATTATTATTTTTATTATTTTGAAGTAGCAACAAATATCAAAATCTAAATGAAAACCAAGCAATCCAACGAGACAGATAAATTGGTAGCTATCTTCTATCGCCTCTTAACCAAACATGGCTATTTAAAAAGTAAATCCTAAAGTGGTTCATCTCAATTCCGCTCAGTGAATTACAATGTGTAATTAACCAAATGAAGTGGTTAACGTGATGCTAATTTGTTAATTCTTAGATCCCGTTTGGTTCACGGAAAAGATTTGATGGGAAATTGAATATTCCTTTCCCAACCGGGAAATACCACTTTATTTCATTTCCCATGTTTGGTTTGTTTAGGAATGTAAAACAAAGTTGATTTAATTTTCTAATTATACCCATATGAAATTAAATAATAAAAAAGGAACGCATTTAATGCTATATTGTAATTCTAAATTGTTAATTGGGCAAAATGGTCATGAAAAATGTGCATTTAATGTTGGCTCATTTTCCCAAACTTTCCCATGATGAGGGAAAAAAAAACCCAAGGGGGGAGGAGGGTTTCACTTTCCCCTCAACTTTTCCATGTGTCAGGCAATCATTTCTCATGTCTGGACTTACCAAACATGGGAAAACAATTAATTTCCCATCCCCAAGCCTCATTCCTCATGAACCAAACGGAGCATTAGCGATTGAGAGCTATCCTCTACTCTGATTTTCACTGCCATGATCTGCTTTACTTTTTTTTTTCCATATGCCACCTCATTAAAATTTAATTTAAGGAATTTAAAAGTTGACACATCATCCTAAAACAGTCAGATGACACAAAATTATTTAAAACTATTTATTCTTGGACAACATTGACAAGACCAAATGCTTTATAATATTATGAATAAACAATCAGTACTCTCTGGAATAGATTAATACTGTCCGACAAAAAATAATTAGTACAGTCTGACATACCAAACGAACCTGAGTGTGTATTTGATTTGATGCTTTGGTAGATTGCGTCTCATGTTCCTTATATTGCTGGAACTATAACAAGCTAACAAAAAATGTTAAAAACGAGAAAGGCAAGTCCCATTGAGAAAAAACAAAACGAAAAAAAGCAACTTAATTAAGCATGCATTATGCGTGGGGTTGCGTCTCATGTTTCTTTTGTTTTGGTCAAGATCTAATACAGTGTTGGCAAATAATTCAGAAATGTATACAAAATTGCATCCTTTACGTAAACTGATTCAACCCATTGGTGGTCCGAGCTCACCTTCCGCTGTACCAATATAGAAGTCAAAGCTATATTAGAGAAATCGAATTTTTGTTGGAAAAAAGGTTGACTTGAAAGTCTTGAATAGCCTTGTAGGACCAGGATTGGATCCTAGAAAACTAAGATTAACAAGTAAATAGTACAAGTCTAATGTTGATTTCACATATTTGGGATGGTAATGTCTCGATATTATGTCATATCTTCTAAAAAGAAATTAAATGGAGAATCAAATCTATCGTATTATCCCTATAAAAAAAAAAAGCCAATACGAATAAGTAAAACTCCTTTCAATAATTTTTTTTTAAAAAAAACCTATAGAAACTAGGGAGTTTTAGTTTAAAATTAATAGGGAGTTTCATATTTTGATAGATAGGAAATTAATTTCACCTAATTTGCTTGAGGTGAAAGACTAATAAATGTACCTAAAATTACTAAACTACAACTAATAAATCCTATAAATTACAAGGAATGCCACTGAAGCTTATTTAAATAATATTATTATTTCATTTGAGGTCAACCTCCAGCTGTCCACCAACTCCTACAGACCCATGTCTACAGCCCAAACTCCTACAACCCAACTCCTACAGCCCAAACGCTACGACCTCAAACTTTCTACGACATCAAATATTTAAACTACATCAAACTTCCTACAGCCCAACTCCTGTAGCTTATTTAAACTACAAGAGAAAGAGGAAGAGGATCAAATATTTCTGTTTTCTCGCATTGCAGAAACGGAAACTACAATGCAATCGTTCATTTCCGTTTTATCCAACATCGATTCACGCACGATTTGTTTCCAAATCCAACATACTCTAGAGTTATATATAAATTGCAATAAACTACCACTCTAAAACAAAACAATGCAGATATCAATGAAGTAAAACAAAAACGAAAATAATTTACAACTATAATAAAAACACAACAAAAACAGAAAGCGCATAACAATTCTATTTCTTTTGGGTTTTGTGCCCTTCAACATAGACACTAAGTAATCATCTAACATACACACAACATTGTTGTTTATAATATTGCCAATCTATTTAGCCAATTGTAATTAAACGGAAACAGAAACTGCAACTGCAACTGCAACGGAAATTGCAATGCAGTTTGTATCAATACTGAATTGTTAGCAAATGAATGGGTCATTATAATCGTTAATCTTATTCTCTTTGTTTATTCAATTCTTATCTTGTAAAGTCGTTGAAGGAGTTTCCAAGTTTGAATTACCCAGTAAAAAACAAGATAGACAATAGAAAGATAATTTTATGCATTGAAAGATAAACAATAGAAAAGTTATGAACTCAAGAGCCCAACTGTGGTCACTCTCTCACTCTACAAATTTAGAAATCACTTTCTCACTCTTCAACTTAATTTTCACTATTAGATTTAATTTAACATTGTGCTGCATTATTGGAAGAAAAGAAAGAACTATAAATGCAAATAATGAATAGAAAAGTAATCAACTTAGAAGAGTATGTTAGAGTGCAAAATAGGAAACAAATTTGTAATATTTTTCCATGTACTGCCAAGATTTTATTTGGTCAACAAGTACTACTCCCAAATGTCTTGAAATAGAGAAGGAAAAATGAAGCAAGAAAATCTTTTTTCTCAATTCAAAGAATGAGTGAAATCAAGTTATTCTGTGATTTTTCTCATTGCATATACACGCATGGTAGATAGTCATTCCAGTTCAAAGTCAACCAAGGTAATAACCAAAAAGATGTAACATCCCGTTCCTAAATTAATATTCAATTCTTAAATTATTCAAGTAAAAGACATTTTTTCTCCTGAGAGTATTTTAATGGGTTTAAAATTGACTTTTTGTTCAGGAAGGAGTTTGGGGAATTGAGTTGCACTGTTGCGTCCGGAAGGAGTTTAGCTCAAATGCTTATTCTAAGTCGTGATTAAGTCCATGGAGAGACTGATCAAGTTATTTTTAATATATTGAATAAAATGCTTGTATATATATTATTATACTATATTCTGAAGCTTGCTGGTGCTTTGAGTTCGCACATTCAAACTTGAGCAGGCGCCCAAATGAAGCTTATCTAACCGTTGCCGAAAAAGGTTGACTTTAATGAAAATCGGAGTATCAATTGGGCATTCTTTATTTGGTGGTTTCAGTTTGTGGGGTTTGAATATTTGGGTCCAACAAAAGGTTAAATTTGACATATAACTGGTGTATAAACACTCTTCTCGTGACGAGGACGTGTAGCTCAAGTGGTTAAGAACGATTACAACATAATTTCATCTTAAAATTTTCGTGTGATCACTTTGCTTGATTGTGAAAGAGAAATTTCATATTACAAGAATTTTGTTTCCATCAATTTGGGAATTAATTTGACTAAATTGGAATTTATGCCATGAATTAGGGATTACCATCCCGATTTGATTTGGCCTTTCCAAATAGGTGGAGAAATAATTCCCTTCCAAATCAAACTCCCTATTCTAATTGGATTTTATTCCTATTTTTCTCCCTATCCCATGATGATCTATTTCTCTTTTATGGGAAGACTATAAATATAACTTTTCAAGGTTTTTGAAAAGGACGCTAGCATATTGTTCAATATCCCAAATCACCCAACTCACATATTCACCTTTTTAGCTGTTCATAGCCTTCAAGATTTGCTAGAGGAGGAGTTCAACTACAATGGATTCATCAAAGGGTTTTTCTATCTTAATTCAAACTTTGTATTTTATGTTCATAAGTATATTGTTTGTTCTAAGATGGCTATGAGTAACTAAATTCTTTGCTAGGGATCCGATGTAACCTAATATGATGATTCTATGTTATTGAGTTAATACTTTATTTTTAATCCATTTATATTCTTTATTTCATTCATTATTATAATTGTGATCTTGATACTTGTAATTGGCCATTATAGGTATTTTGGATTGTCTAAGATAAGATTGGGCGAGAGGTTCATCCCTAATCTCATATGCACTATGAATGAATGAGTTGTTGTTAAAGCCCGGGTTTAAGCTAAGACACTTCTTGGTTCTATTGTTCTTCGTAAACTTAATGGGTTCTCGATTAAATTTGACTATGGGGTTCATTAATTGGGTTTAATTGAGGATACTTGGTGACAACTGCGGCATAACGAATCATCATAAAAAGGAGAGAACGAACCCTAGGAATTGAATTGAAACTTTATTCTCAAAATTAACTCAATACATAGAATATGATTGTTATGGTGAAGTCGGCATCCTAGTTTTCATCCATCAATTTCCAAAATTTGTTATTTTATTTTCTTTAAATTTTTGGCACTTAATTTAAAATTGAGTAATCTTATTTTCAACTATTTTACTAATCTAATATTTTGTTTTTATTTTCTATTTTTCTTAAGGTATTCATATTTGGACTTAATTAATAAACTTTACAAATCTCTGTGAGAACGACTCTTGTATTTGCTTGCTATACTATCATATCGATTTGTGCACTTACGAGATATAACTTTTGTTCATCACCTTACAAGAGCTGTTGTCATCCCACGTGCGTGTCGTGCAAGTTGTATAACATTGCTGGAATTGAACATTTGTCTAAACGTGGTAAACTAAAATAAATCACATGGGTAAAACTAATAATTGTGACTATTTGTGACTATACCATAATACAAAAACAATCACGGCATGGACTATTTGTGACTTTGCCAACTCCTTATTAATAGGGATGGACAAATCCCCAATTTGTGAGGATGGATAAACATTGACGGGGACATAGATGTGTGGCTCAAATTCGACCAGTCCCGTTGCCATCCCCACCAAAAAGTGGCATGCCTCACACGCTCAAGAGTTAAAAGGAGAATTACATAGAATGATATGATAAAGAGTATCTAGACTTGCGGAAAAATATTGGAATTAGAATGAATGCACAAGCAGAAGGGACCAGGTTTTAGACTTGCGGAAAAAATCATTTACCAAGGGAAAATCCCAAGTAAATTTCTGTTTTGTTAATTAATAACTCATCCTGGAGAATATGAGTTTTTCCATTGACTGGATACCATTCTCAGTTCGACTTTAACGTCTCTGTCAGATATTATAATAAATAAATTATTAAGAAAATGTTGAAGTTTGACAACATTTGCATAAGGCTGCAAAGCTATGAGATGCAGGAAAGAAAAGAAAGAAAATTAATTGGCTTTATATAAATTTTATGATTTAAAATACTCTGCAGTAATGGAGTTCAATTATTCTTTAATCAAATTTTCGCTTTCCCCTCTTCATGTGCCCACCCTGTTTCCCTTTTATTATTTTGACCACCTTGTTAAGTCTGTCAACTCCATTAATTTTAGACAGTGCAAATGGGGTCTAGCCGAGTGGAAAGAGGCATTGATTTGCATACTAAAGGTCTCATGTTCGGGTTTCCATGACATAATAGGTGTGTGTGAGAGAAATCCTCTCTTATAGTTTAGACTATCGCTTGTACTAAATAAAAATAAAATAAAAAAGACGGAGAAGAGCTATAACAAATATAGACGACTAAGACAAAGCCACACATTAGTTTAAGGACACTGCTTGTCGCTTCTTCTTAAAGACAAATACCAGTCACACAAAGTGTAGGGGTCTTTTCTCCTTCCACTATGCAGGGTGTACGCTTGGTCCTCTAGTTCAATTGTTTTAGTTGAATATGGATTCGTCTCAAACACGCTACAAAGAAAAGGCCACAATACTGATCTGTTGTGCTAGCAATTCAATTTGAAACGCAGAATATTGATCGACTCTTTTTTATTTTATTTTTGGTCAAAAGGGCCAAGGCTAGAGCAAATACAGGTGAAGTCAACCGCCAGAAGCGCGGCAGCAAAACAACAACATGAGAAACAAATACAAAGTAGTGAAAGCTGGAACGAGAAATACAGAAGCAAATGCTGCTACAGCAACCCAAGAAACGTCCACGTCTCCTCCAGAGCAAAGACAACTAAACACTACTTGGGTCGATCCACCCAAATTGCAGGGCTCATCATCCTGGACATGGCAAGGTTTTCCAAATGATCATGATCAGCTGCCTACTTTATGAACACATTTAAGTTAATTGTAAACACCAAATATTGTAATTTGGAGAGTTTTGAGAAATGAGTTTCTGAAACCACCCCTACCAAAGAGTTCATGCTGAAATCGATCTCCTCCAGTTGCGACATTTGCCCAATACTTTCAGGTATTTTCCCGCTTAATCGATTGGCATTAAGATCCAGAACCGTCAAAGATGAGAAGCTTGTAAGATTGTATAATGACCCCTCAAGAACATTCTCAGAGAGTACCAAATCCTCTAATGAGTTTCGAGCACATCTAGGCAATAGTTTCGAGTACCAAATTTCGAGCACATCTTGCCAAAAACTCCTTTGGCTCCCAGACTCTCCGGGATTCTCATGGGTAGCCTAACTCTTTCTCCCTCTCTCTGTGTATTTTCTTCGTTTTTAGTCTCTGCTTCCATATCCAGTAGCTCACCATTTCGTTTTGTCAAATACGTTTTCAGGTGGAGTCGTCATCGTTTACACGAGCGAAAAGTTACGGTGACTGTCCGATCACCTTGGAGTAGTATGTGCTAGTGCCTACCACCTGTTTGATAAAGTACCAGAATATGCATATGTGCATTAAGGGTCGTTGGTATACCACCATTCTAGGGAGAAATGTAATATCTTTTCGATGGAGGTTATACCACCATTGATGACACCTGGTTGAAGTTTTTGTTACTATTCTGATGCACCAAGGCTCACCCTCATGCTGATGTAGTTACATTAGAAAGGAAATTATGTTTCCACTGTTATGCTTATAGTTATTATATATGAACTCCATACAGAAATTTCTAAATTGATAGTGTGGACGAACAGTATGTTAACAACGATGCAGGGGAGGAAGATCCACCTCTGCAGTTCCATCAAGGTTCTGCCGTTCTTTATATCTGCTTTCTTCACAGTGGTCTAAGTTTTGAGTCTTTTGACCACATATTTCCAAATCTTACTTACCTGTTAACCTATGTCATCCTCTTATTCAAGTTACATAATTCCACACATGAAATTCTTGTCCCTCATTTTATAACTTCATCTTGTGAGAAAATTCTGTTCATGAATGCTATACTGCTACCTGCTTATCATTCTAGTAGTATTTTGTATGGGAATAAGCCTGAATTAGATACTTTTCACATGATTCTGTAATTCATCCACTAAAAATGATTCTTTTAGTGTCTATCAACCATAGAAATTAGGTGAGAGGTTTAGTCATATATATGCATGCTAATCTGAAGGCCTCCTACAGCTGATACAATCCAAGATGATCAACATCCAGAACACCAGGTCAATCAGCCAAAGGAATGCCAGGAATTTAGACAGGTAGCATAATAAATCTTAGACAGGTAGCATAATAAATCCAAGATGATCAATATCATCTTCTGAAAGTGGATAAAAGACTTACAAACTAATCAATTTAGAAAGTGGGGATGAAGCAGGTTCAAGAGAGACAGGGGCCTATAAGAAGGAAAACAAGAAGAACGCAAGCCTCTGCAATGGAAAAATAAATCCAGCAAGCTGGATTTAATCAATTTTGAACAAACATCATTCCTGTTCTTGCATACAATAGTAGAATCATAACATTCTTTTTGCTTTGCAACAATGAGGTTCTGAATATTGTACAAACAACGCAGTTGTGATCAAGCTGATACGCTGCTTATGACAATTGGACTTCTAATCATGCAGTTGTGACTTCCATCATACCAACACAGCGATGCAGACGCATGCGATCCCTCTGGCATATCTCTTCCATCAACGGTTACAGTGAAATTCTTCTCCTCATTCAAGGACTTGAAGGAAAGAACTTCAGGCACCACTTTGATATCAACTTTAGAATTTGCGGAGATCAATGCCTTGTAATTGGAGTTTGCAAGGCCAACATTCTTAACTCTTCTATGAAAGTTGATCGTAAACAATTCATTGATGTAACATTAGCAGCCATTGAAGGGTAATTGAGATCCTTTGGTGATCCTTGTCCGAGCCAGTAGGGCAAGTGCTCTTATCTCCCGAAATGAGTCTAATTTTTTCCTCATCCAACATCATGCAAAGGAACTTAATGTAATCTTCTTTAGAAGCTTCGTACACAAGACCAGGGTTTATAGCTCTTACAGGATTGAATCTGTTACGAGACAAATTTGTGTTTAATACATAATTAACCAAACTTAATATTAGAACACTTCATTAAATAAAGACAAAAAAGGAAGAAATATCACGTCAAATCTAACATCTGGTACGGCCCAATCTAAAGTTCTATAACTATCGCTTGTATCCCTTTTGGTTCTCGCTTGTTGAATATGGATTCGTCTCAAACACGCTACAATACTGATCTGTTGTGCTAGCAATTGAATTTGGAACGCAGAATCTTGATTGACTCTTTTTATTTTATTTTTGGTCAAAAGGGCCAAGGCTAGAGCAAATACAAGGGAAGTCAACCGCCAGAAGCGCGGCAGCAAAACAACAACATGAGAAACAAATACAAAGTAGTGAAAGCTGGAACAAGAAATACATAAGCAGATGCCACGAAACGTTCACGTCTCCTCCACAGCAAAGACAACTAAACACTGCTTGGGTCGATGTCGATCCACCCAAATTGCAGGGCTCATCATCCTGCAAGATTTTCCAAATGATCATGAACAGATTTAAGTTGCTAAATTGTATTTTATTTTTCAAAAAGAAAAAGAATTCATATACTTACAACTTATCTATTAAGCATGTGCTAGCTTTAGTTGCCGCTTGATCAAAGCTATCCTCACATAAAGCCAATCATTTAAACCATTCAAGAACTTGAAGTATGCGTATCTCCATGACCTGTTGAATATCAAAGTAAAGCAAACTCCCCAAAATCCAGCAGCAAACCCAAGCACCATACTGATGTAAAATCCATGTGTCATAAGCTCATCCTTATCCTCTTCATTGCTCAAGTCAGTTAGCTTATTTTGATCCACACACATATTTTCAAGTGGAGGTCCACAGAGTTGAGGATTTCCAGCATAAACAGAGGGATCAAAACCTTGGAGCTGAGTACCGACAGGAATTTTGCCAAACAAGTTGTTATATGACAGGTCCAAGAAAGCAAGACGATCTATCTGAGCAAGGCTTGTTGGAATTCTTCCCTCAATTTGGTTTCTCGATAAATCAAGAGAATCCAATGACTGCAAGTTTCCGATCTCTGGAGCAATTTGACCTGTTAATTGGTTTCTCGAAAGGTTTAAAGAAATCAACCCAACAAGATGAGTGATTTCATTCGGAATCTCCTGTTAATCTATTGCTTGAGAGATCAATTCTCTTCACAAGACCCAAAGTTCTTTTGTATGTCTGCATTCTTCCTTTCCATATGAAGCTTGCATCATCCTCATAATTAATCTTAAAAACAGAATCATTAGCACCCATACCTACGTAATAAAAATGTGTGCTGGATAGACTTGGATTTCCTTTTTGAGCTAGAGTAGTCAAATTCTTGAGGCATTTGGGTATGCTTCCAGAGAAGTTGTTGATAGAGAAATCCATAATTTGAATGTGTGTTAGATGGCAAAATTGTGCGGGTATGCTTCCATTGAAGTGATTAGTGGAAAGCATCGGGATAGTCAAATTCTTGAAGCTCACACCTAACCATGTAGGTATTGGTCCTGATAATTTATTATCTCCCGGATCAATAACTTCTAAACTTGTGCAGTTCTTCAAGGGTGAGGGAAATTCTCCAATAAACCTGTTGCTTCTTAATTTCAAAGTTTCCATTTGAAATAATGAGGATATTGTCATGGGCATTTTTCCGGAAAAAGCGTTGTTACTCAAATCAAGCATGACTAGAGTCTCCAAATGGCTCCAGCAATCTGGAAGTTCTCCAGAAAAACTGTTGCTTGAAAGATTAAGATATGTTAAACTCATATTTGCACTTGCGCATAGGAAAGAAAGCGACCCTGAAATGTTATTATTAGAGAGATCCAGATATGAAGCTTGTGATAGAGTTGAAGGAATTGGGCCTTCTATTTGGTTCGAACTCAAATGTAATTCTATGGGATACCAAAACTCCACCGTCAAATTTGCAAATATTCCTCTGATTAGGTTCTGTGAGAGATTAATAAACTCCGCCTTACGAAAAATACTCCAAAACCAACTTGGAAGGATATCAGAAATTCCAGCATTCGAAATATCAAGGTGGAAAGAATAGTTTTGAGTTTGAAGCCATTTTGGGAAAAGAGGACCGACCTTGCATGACGCCAAATTTATGATACTCAACTGGAAGGGAGGAACCCAATCAAAATGGAAATTTAAAACTAGTGAGTTAAATGATAAATCCAAATAATTTAATTTGGAGAGTTTTGAGAAATGAGTTTCTGAAACCACCCCTTCCAAAGAGTTCAAGCTGAAATCGATGTCCCATAGTTGCGACATTCGCCCAATACTTTCAGGTATTTTCCCGTTTAATCGATTGACATTAAGATACAACACTTTCAAAGATGAGAAGCTTGTAAGATTGTTTAATGAGCCCTCAAGAACATTCTCAGAGAGTTTCAAATCCTCTAATGAGTTTCGAGCACATCTAGGCAATAGTTGAATAAACTTGGATAATTGCCCACTCAGACGATTTCTTCGAAGACGCAATGTTTTCAAATTACACATAGTAGCGAAAGAGTTTGGGTTCCCTCCTTCAATCTGGTTATCGGAGAGAATCAGATCCTCAAGAGAGCTCATGTTTCCAATGACATCGGGAATTAAACCAGTTATCTGGTTATCAGAGAGATCCAAACTCACAAGAGAGCTCATGTTTCCAATGACATCGGGAATTAAACCAGCTTATCTGGTTATCGAGAGATCAAAACTCACAAGAGAGCTCATGTTTCCAATGACATTGGGAAAACCAATTATCCGGTTTTGAGAGAGAAACAGATATTCAAGAGAGCTCATGTTTCCAATGACTTTGGGAAAACCGATTATCTGGTTATGAGAGAGATCCAAACTCACAAGAGAGCTCATGTTTCCAATGACACCGGAATTAAACTAGTTATCTGGTTATCGAGAGAGATCCGAAGCACAAGAGAGCTCATGTTTCCAATGACTTTGGGAAAACCGATTATCCGGTTATCGAGAGATCCGAAACACAAGAGAGCTCATGTTTCCAATAACATCGGGAATTAAACCAGTTAAATTGTTGTGGTCGAGGTTAAGATCAGAAAGGCTTGTACTGTAGTTGGACAACCAAAGAAATATTGAAGAAGTGAGATGGTTGTAAGAGAGAGAAACAGTTGCAAGAGATGTGGAAGAATTTCTTTTAGAAAGAGTACTGGATAGAATTGGAGTAGGAGGAGGAGGAAGACTACAACACTACTACGTTTTACTATTTGCGCGACTAGATTTTGCGCGACGAACACAAATTCGTCGCGCAAAGAACACTAATGCGACGGAAAAAAAAATTCGTCGCACAAACAACAGATATCTTGCGCGACCACTATGTTCGTCGCGCAAACAATATTAAGCGCGACAAAAAATTATTCGTCGCCCAAAGCTTGAAAAAAACGCGGGTTAATGTTTTTGGCGCCAAATATTTGCGCGACGAAGAAAGTTGTCGCGCAAGAAGATCTTGTGCGACGGTAAGTTATTTCGTCGCAAAAAGAGGTTTGGCGGCAAAAATTTGCGCGACGACAAGTCTTATCGTCGCGTAAGAAAAACATGGGATATTTTTTTTGGTCTAAATCCTTGCGCGACGGAAAAAAAACTGTTGCGCGACGAATAATAGGTGTCGTCGCGCAACATATTGATGTCGACATGATCTTGCGCGGCGAAAATCTTATTTTGCGCGACGAAATGGACCTGTTTTGCGACGGACAAGTATTTTTGCGCGACGATTTGAAATTTTGCGCGACGGTTATTTGCGCGACGAATACAGGGTTCGTCGCGCAAAAATTGTCTTCTTCATATACTGCCGTTGCAGAGGCGTGAATGTGTTGAAAACACATTACGCCTCTCCTCTCTCTCGCTGCTTTGCCGCCTTTCTTTGTCAAATTCGATGCGTTAAGTGGGTATGTATTTTTGTCGTTAGTTTAAAAGTATTAATGTAAATTCATACTAACGCTTTTAATTTCGTTCTCGTTAGGGATATTTGTAATTAGTGATTGGTGGAGAACGATTGTGAAGGTATTTTATTCGTTTTCTATTTTAAATATATTAAATTAATTACATTATGTTGAACTTAGTTTGGTATGTTTATATTTTTTTGTGTGAAATTATATTCATATTATGTTGTTAAATTGCGCGTGACGTAGCACAATGTGTTGTGAAGTACGAAGTTAATTGAAATTAACTTCGTACTTTTATTTATATTTTTAGTGACACTTAGTTTCCCGTTCGAGGTTAGTTGGATTTCGTGCATGGATGCGTAAAGCATGACTGCGGTCCAATTAATTCTTGAATTGTCCCATTATTTGGACAGTTTGTGAATGCATAGTTATGTCACGTTTTGTACGGCTACAGGATTATGTTTCGATTGTGGAGATTTCGATGTTATCTCTGCGTTCTTCGGGTGGTACGTAGGTATTTATACCTACGGTACACCTCAAGAACTATGTCGAGATGCTGCGAAATTCATCCACGTCGAAACGTAATCTCATGTAGCCGTACATTGCGTGACATGACTATGCATTCCCGAATGGGATAGGGCCCTTACCGGAGGCATAAGGTGACGTTATGACTTCGTATGAAGTTGTTGTGATTGTTGTGTTGTGATTGTGGTTCCAGGAATTATGAGCGGGAGGTGGATACAGAACCCGAATAGATGCGCAGACGAATACTTGGATGGAATCGAGGATTTTATTGAGTTTGCACGTACACACAACCCAGGTGCAACTAGAATCCGTTGTCCTTGTAGGAGGTGTAACAACACGTTGTGGGAGACAATTGAAAATGTTGGATTTCATTTAGTAAGAAATGGAATGATTGAGACATATAGCATTTGGAACCTTCACGGGAACAATTAGATCATGCTTCGTCTTCAAATGCCACAAGAGTGGACAATGTTGAACCTATTGTGGGTCCTAATGATCAAGTCATGGATATTATACACGATGTTTTTCCATTTGCATCGACCAACATCAATCGGGAAGGGGAAGATGACGTGCCTACACCAATAGACAAAGTCAGAGTTCGAACAATATGAAAGACTGTTAAAAAATGCCAACCAAGAGTTATACCCGGGGTGCGAGAGCTTTTCCGTTCTCACGGCCATTGTGGAGCTAATGCAGGGAAAAATAAAGTATCGTATGTCGAACCAGTGTTTCGATTACTTTTTGGGAGTTTTCAAGAGAATGCTTCCGACGGACAATTGTTTGCCGAAAGACCATAGACACGCACAAAAAGTGTTGAATGGTCTTGGATTGGGTTATGAAAAATTCACGCTTTCAAAAACAATTGTATTTTATTCTACAAAGAGTATGAAGCATTAAATACATGCCCTATATGCAATGAGTCAAGGTTCAAAATGACATCTCGTAATAGAACGACTAAGATCCCGCAAAGTCATGCGTTATCCGCCCCTAAAACCCAGGTTGCGGCGATTGTATATGTCGATGCATACCGCCACGGACATGAGATGGCATAAGGAAAAGCGGGTAGACGACGATGTGATGCGGCATCCTGCAGATGGGGAGGCATGGAAAGACTTCGATCGAACGTTCCCGAGTTTGCTGCTGATCCCGAAATGTTAGATTGGGACTTGCCACCGACGGATTCAATCCGTTCGGGTTCTAAACCAACACCACAAAGACTTGGCCGATTTTTGTATTCCCATATAATTTGCCGCCTTGGAAATCAATGAAAAAAGAATACATGATGATGACCGTCTTGATAATCGAGGATCCTGGCAGGTCAATAGATGTTTACTTAAGGCATTGGTTGATGAACTCAAGGATTTATGGACAAACGGTGTGCGCACATACGATAAATCAACTGGGAAAATGTTCACTTTGCGGGCAGCAGTTATGTGGACTGTGAATGATTTTCCCGCATATGCAATGGTTTCTGGGTGGAGCACAAAGGGTTATATGGCATGTCCTGTATGCAAGGAAGATGTAACTTCTGGTTGGCACGCTGGAAAAGTTTGTTACCTTGGTCATCGGAGATGGTTGCCATGGGACCACGAGTGGCGGGAAAAAGATAAAGAGTTCGATGGGAACACAGAGCATCGCCTCAGACCTAGAGAATGGTCTGGTGATGAGATCTTGGAACAGCTTAACCATTTGGATTTTGCTCCGTTCGGGAAAACAGTTAGTCGAACCAGACCTTCTACACATATGAACTGGACGCACAAGCCTATGTTTTTTGAGCTCCCATATTGGTCGAAACTAAAATTGAGGCACAATCTAGACGTGATGCATGTTGAGAAAAATGTATTTGACACATTGGTGGGCACGATTCTAGATATCGAGGGCAAGACAAAGGATATGATCAAAGCTCGTCTTGATTTGGAAAGAATGGGCATACGAAGGGGTTTATGGATGAATAGGGACAGTGACAAAGCTATAAGGGATCTTGCATTTTTTCTATGAAACCGAATGACAAAAAGAGTTTCTAAAGTTTGTATCGTCAAGTAAAGTTTCCCGATGGGTATGCTTCTAATGTTGCACGTTGCGTGAATGTTGACGGGGTAAATTTACTGGACTTAAAAGCCATGACTGCCATGTGTTTATGCAACGCCTACTTCCTGTGGGTATTCGACACCTATTGCCGGAAGATGTAGTCAAGCCAATCATGTTGTTGTGTAGATTTTTTCCCAATCGACGGCAAAAACATTGCGAAAGACAGACATGTTTCGATTGCGCCATGATATTGTCCAAGTCTTATGCAAGTTTGAAATGATATTCCCTCCAGCTTTCTTCACAAGTATGATCCATGTGATGGTTCACTTGCCGTAAGAGGCATTGCTTGCTGGTTACATCAACTATCGGTGGATGTATCCAATAGAAAGGTATGTAATCCTTATCGTTTGTGTATGCATCATTATCACACGCTATGCGTATTTGTATCATATCGTTTTATTTTGGCAGGCTTCTCGAGACCTGAAAAAAGTGTACGCAACAGGGCGGCCGGAAGGATCAATTATAGAGGCTTGGGTTCAATATGAGTCGCTTACTTTCTGTGGAATGTATTTAAAAGATGTGGAGACGGCTTTCAATCGTCCTCAGCGCAATAATGACGGAGGTATGAGAAATGAAAAACTTTCTGTTTTTGCCCAAAGTGCACGACCCTTTGGAGATCCTGGACGAGGAGAGTCGTTTTCTAGAAATGACATGGAGGTAGCGCATTGGTTCGTTCTGAACAATTGTGATGAGATAATGGCATATTTAGATGAGCATGAAGAGATGATGAAACGAGAACATCCTTCACATTTGTATGCAAACAAACACCGTGAATTGTTTCCACAATGGTTTTTGGATTCTCGTAAGTTATAAGTGTTTTGTATTTGACAAATATATATTGTAGTATTTAATTTTCTGAAACTAACGTGTGAATGTTTTTTTGTAATATTAGGTGAATAAATTGAAAGCATCGAATTCCCCACTTACGGTGACGAGTTATATAACTTGGCGTTCGCCCGATTCGCGTAGAATTGTTCTCGGGATGTCATGTTAACGGCATAAAATTTTTGGGGACTGCACGAGATGACAAGTTGTGTACACAAAACAGCGGTGTTCATGTCCCAGGTGGAGGGGAAAGTACGGACATTGATTTCTATGGCAAACTCACAACTGTCGTGCAATTGCTTTACAAAGACCGATACCAAGTGATCATGTTTAAGTGTCGATGGTTTGATACCAACCCAAATAGGGCTGGAAGTGTTAAAATCGACCATGGCGTACTATCATTGAACATCAACAGAACTTGGTATGATGATGACCCTTACATTTTGGCAAACATGGCAACACAGATTGTGTATATAGATGACCCTAAAGCCGGGTGCGGTTGGAAAGTTGTTCAGAAGATGGATCATAGGAACGTGTATGCTATACCAGAACTAGACCCTACTGACAACGACGTCGACAACGTTGCTGATCAACGTTTAGAATCTTCAATGGAGAATGATGCGGAAACACTTCGAGATACAAATGTTATACAAGAACCGCTTTCAGATACAAGGAGTGTCTTCAATCGAAATACCGATTCAATCAATTACAATTGACCTCGGTAATCTTCCGCGATACGATGGTGCAGTGGGCCCGAACAACGACGATGATGTAGTTATAGAGGAGGAGGAGGAGGAGGATTGGGAGACAGAAAGTGATGGTAGCGATGATAATGAAAGTTATTATAGTTCAGATGATGAATAATGCATGTTGTAATTTTATTATGTTATCGTACAAATTTTGTGTAATACAATTGTTTGAATATACCAGTGCTTGTTATATCCAAACCTTATAAAAGTGGAGAAATGAAACATTGTTAAATAAATTGAGCTATACAAAAAAATGAGATTATACAAATGTTTGACCAAACATTATTTAACAATGAAATTAATAAATAATCTCACATAAGGGGTAAAATATATGAATGTTTATTTTTGGGGGTAAAATATTGATTACATATATTTATACATTTATATAGATACAAAAAACAATTGGAGAGAAAAATATAAAACACTTTGCGCGACGAACCAAAGAAAAACTGTACATTGCGCGACTAACCACAATTTAAATGCCGCACAACGTAGCGAACCCTTATGCGGAAATTAGTTTATCCGCCAATATTTCAATATTTTTGCGCGACGACAATAGTATGTCCGTCGCGCAATCAAAGATATTCACAACTTGCGCGACGATTTACTTTGAGTCGCCGCAAGTTAGTGAAAATTTGGCGGAAATCAGGTGATGAGCAAATTTCACATATTGCGCGACGATTACAATTTTAGTCGCGCAAGTTATTTTAACGAACTTGCGCGACGGTTATATTCAAATCGTCGCGCAAGTTTGTTGAAATTTGGCGAAATTTAGGTTACCGCCCAAATTTCACATATTGCGCGATGAGTTATAATGTTTTCGTCGCGCCAAGTTATTTTTAATCGACCTTGCGCGACGATTTTGAATGTTTTAGTCGCGCAAGTTCTTTTTAATCGAACTTGCGCGACGAATCTATTGAATTCGTCGTGCAAGTTTGTTGAAAATTGGCCGGAATTTAGGTAATCCGCCCAAATTTCACATATTGCGCGACGAATCTATTGAATTCGTGCAAGTTTGTTGAAAATTGGGCGGAATTTAGGTTATCCGCCCAAATTTCACATATTGCGCGACGAATCTATTGAATTCGTCGTAAGTTTGTTGAAAATTGGGCGGATTTTAGGTTATCCGCCCAAATTTCACATATTGCGCGACGATTTTAAGTTTTTCGTCGCGCAAGTTATTTTTAATCGACCTTACGCGACGAAATTTATTATTCGTCGCGCAAGATCGATTTATTTTGCAGAATCATCGCGATGCACTCCTTTCTTCTTGATTCTGTGTCTCTCTCTCCAGCCTCTCCGTCTCTGTGTCTCTCTCTCCACCCTCACCTCCGCCCTACGGTCTCTCTCTCTCTGCCCTACCGTCTCTCTCTCTCTCCACCCTCACCCCGCCGTCTACGCCGGAATCCGCCGGAAAAGCCTCGCTTTGGCCGAATCTTCGCCGGCCTTGTTCTCTCTCCTCCGGCCACCAAATCCAACGCTTGAGGTATGGTTTCTGGACTATTTTTCGTGCTCTAGCTGATTGTTGGGTAGGATTTTATTAATTGTTGCAATATGTGTCTTGAATTGAGAACCCTAGGTTTTGGCCGGTTTTGAATTCAAATTCCGCCACTTCCGCCATTTTTCGGGTTAGGTCCGAGAACAAAGTGGCTCCAATTGATGGTATGAACCTAGGGTAGGAACCTTGTCCCTTAGTTTTTAGAATTTTTCGGCGATTGTTATCGCTTTGGACGCCCACGCGTTGTCGGCGCGTGTGGTGGCGCGTGGGTTACTGTAGCAGTGGGCATTATGTCCCCGTACAATCCCCTAGTTGTCACGAGCGCATAGGTGTGCTGGGATTTGAATTTGGTTACCGTTTGAGGCTCGAACGGATTTCGCCTATTGTGCGATTTCCGGGTTTGATATGTTCGGACCGTTGGATCGAACTCAAACTCACGTATGTTGTACCTTGTGTTTCTAGGATGGTGTAGGATTCGACGGATCATGGTTCGAGCCCGGATACTCGAAATCGCAAACCCTAGGTCAAACCGTGCTTTTAATTAAGGCAAAATAGTCTTTTTTTATTAAAACAAAAAAAAGTATTTTTATATTTAGAAAAGTAAGGATTATTTTTATTTATTTTTAGTGATAGGGATTATTTTTATTTTGATTATTTTTGGTATTTTTTAAATATAAAAATACTTTTTTTTGTTTTAATGCAAAAAGACTATTTTGTCCCTGTATTTAATGCCGGTGGGTCCAGGGGTTGCGGGGCCTGCGTCATCCGATTCATCGGTGGCGCAGCCTGTTAGTGCCAGGCGTCGCCACCGTCCCGCCAGCACCACCGACACCACATCGACCGACGCCACTGGGGCGTCGGGGTCACAGCCAGGTATAGATTTCCTTTCACTTAATTTTTGTTTTTTTGTATTTTATAGTTAACTTTGTTATTTATGTAACGATAATTTTGTATTTCTTTGCAGCCAAGAAGAACACCCGTGGGCCGTGTCGGCAGTTGAAGACGGCGAAGGTCACCCGGGTGACCAACAGTCGTATCAACATCGGATACGACGAGCGGCATCGGGCTGCACCGACGGCGGAGTTGCACAGCTCATTGGCCCATGACATTGGGTGCGTCGTTCGGACCCATTGCCCGATGCAATGGAAGTCTTGGAAGGTCATGCCTGACGAGATCAAGACGGAGGTGCGCGGCCAGTTGTCGGTATGTTTTCTCCATTTTAATTCTTTTTCTTACAAACTTTATATATTTATATTATTTAATGTATGTAATTTATTAATTGTAGACGAACTATAACTTAGAGGACCTCGACGACGAGTCGTTGGCGTACGTCAACAGACTCTTCGGTGAGAGGTACAAGCAGTGGAAGAGCGACTTGCACCACCATTTTGAGGCGTTTGATGATCCGCAAGTCGCTCTTCAGGAGGGTTGCCCGAAGGAGCTTGAGGGGCGGGAGGATAGTTGGTCGTGGCTCTGCTCTCATTTTCAGTCGGCCGATTTTGTGGTATTTAGCACAATAGTAATTTAAAAATTATTATATATTTCATACTAATGTTTATTTAATTTTTATATTTCATTCCAATTTGAACTAATATGTTTATTTTTTGTATAACAGAATAAAGCCAAAGCCAATAAGGGCAATAGGAAGAAGAAGACCCTTCTCCACCATTCGTGTTCCGCACCATTCTCATATAGGATGGATGCACGGCGGGTAATAATAAAATAGTTTATGATTAATTTTTAATATGTCATTAATATTAATTCATTTTTTTCGTACTAATATTTTTCTTCTCTTGTTGAATTTAGGGAGGGTCCAAATTCCCGAGAGATCGACGTGTTTGGTGACGTTTATGTTCGACACGGGAATGAGTTGGCCGAGTCCCTTCATGTAAGTATTCTTTAATTTTAATTAGTATGTTACGCATTCAAGTTTTAGGGTTATTATATGAATGTTTTAATTTATATTTTATGTTGTGTTGAGCAGACGACGATGGTAGAGAGGAGTCAGTTGGTTCTTCAGAGTCCGCCTCCCAACTTCCTCCCGATACTCCGATCGAGTCCGTGGATCCTCCACAGGATGCCGGGTTTCAGATCTTGATGGAGACGTTGGATCAGACCCTTGGGAGGAGGCCGGGACATATTGTCGAGGGATGGGGAATGCCCGGCGGAGGGAACCTAGACCCCGTTCATCATCGCGATCAAACAATCGGTGGCCGCTTTGTGGCTCAGGTGGCCGAGCCAGGTCGATGTCCGTGATTATGGAGTCCCTCGCGCGATCCGGCATTCCAATCCCGCAATTCACTGCGTCGACCTCCGAGCCTGTCCACCCCGAGCATGGCCACCAGACCTCTGCCCCTGTGGAAAATGTCCAGACCTCTGAGCCGCATCTCACGACGACCGAGTAGATTTTGGAAGTTTATTCGATTAGTTTTTAGTTTTTTACTTTCATAATTCTATTTTAAAACATATCTTTTGTAGGATACATTTATATTATTTTATATAATATTTTGTTTTCTTAATTATATTTTTTATTGCAATTTCATTTTATTACAAAAAAAAAACCAAATTTATTTTTAAAAAAATAAAAACGAAAAAAATTTAAATAATATATATTTTACTTTGCGCGACGAACAGTTTTCGTCGCGCAAAGTTTTGGATCGTAATTGCGCGACGATGTATATTCGTCGCGCAAAAATTTTGTCATACCTTGCGCGACGGAATTTTTTCGTCAGCGCATATATATTCGTCGCTCAAAGATATGTGGGACGAACTTTTTCTGTCAGCGGAAAAATAGTTGCGCGACGAAACGTTTTTGTCGCGCAACTATCTGTGGGACGAAATTGTTTTCGTCGCGTAAATATTTGTGAGACGAACCTTTGTGTCGTCCCTTAATCTTTTGTGCAACGAAGTTTAACCGTCGCGTCTTTGTGCGCGACAAATGATAAAATGTTCGTCGCGCAATGTCTTTCTTCACGCACTTCGCGCGACGAAATTTTTGTCGCGCTAAAATCTGTGCGACTGAAAGTAACTTTGCGCGACGAAATTCCCTTCGTCGCGCAAATCATAAAATGTAGTAGTGCAATCTGCCAAGTGCAAGTCTACTAGTTTAGGGAGCTTATTAAGTACTGCTTCTGGCCAATCGAAAACATTACTGAGATTGGCTCTGCTTAGGCCCAAATAAGTTAAAGAAGAAAGAGTAGGGAGCCAATTGAGATTCTCTGCTTGAAGCTGATTATAGATGAGGTCGAGAAGTTTTAATTGCGTGAGGTTTCCAAACCGACTTGGAATTTGACCAACCAAATTACAGTTAGAGAGAATGAGGTTTCTTAGATTGGTTAGAGAACCAATGAAATCTGGAATTTGGGTCCCATTGAAATCAATGTATGAAAGGTCCAAATACGTTAAAGAAGAAAGAGCAAGGAGCCAATTGAGATTTTTTGCTTGAAGCTGATTATAGCTGAGGTCGAGATATTTTAATTGCGTGAGGTTTCCAAACCGACTTGGAATTTGACCAACCAAATTACAGCCAGAGAGACTGAGGTAGCTTAGATTGGTTAGAGAACCAATGAAATCTGGAATTTGGCTCCCATCGAAATCAATATTTTCAAGGCTCAAATATTGTAAATGCTGCAACTCAATCAGTTTAGGAGTAATCATCTTACCTTGGAACATTTGGACATATTGGATCCCATTGAAATAATATCCTCCAAGAAGATGAAGTTGAATCACATGGCCAGTTTGGTTGCTACAAGAGACTCCTTTCCATGTGCAACAATCTTGTTTTTGGGCTTCTGAACCCCAAGAGGAGAGGTGATTGAACTCATCCACCAGGTCACGTTTGAATGCAAGTAGTGCTTGTCTTTCCTTCTCTATGCACCTCACTGTCACTTTAGCATCTCCGAGGCTGAGGCTGTGGCTGTGGCTATGGTTGTGGCCAACTTCTCCTCCTTTTACGTTTTGTAGCAAAAGGATGAATAATGCAAGAAAGAATTTCAAGCACCTTACGTCGCCCTGCATGTTAATGTATCCAAACTACTCTGATATATGGTTGTATCTCCGTGTTTCTCCATATATGCTAGATTGCATCAGATATATATACGAAAAAAGGAAGAAAGCCTTTACAAAGAAAAATACGGTTTAGCTAAAACAGTGCCACACATTCAGACAAGACAAAACCATATAAATCAAGTAAACAATATAATTAATGTAATGGAAATCGCACGTCAATCACAATACAATATAATTAATGAGACTAGAATGTCAAGGCAATTCTAAGTTCCTACAAATAACAATACAAATAGTTCCATCATAACTTACAGAAATCAAATTAATTATGATGGCATGAATGAAATGAATGATGATCACAATACTTGAATTAATATTAATTCCACTACTTTAATTTTCAACAGAAACCAAATTGATTTTTGTCAATTGCACGCATGGTTTTTTTGTTTCCCCCTGTTTTTTCTTTTTCTTTTTGTTTCTTAATGTTATACGAAGTGTAGGTTTTTGTACTTAAGAGTCGAGGTGGGTCCAACAAAAAGAAGAAGAATCTAGGGTGGCGTTTTGTAACCTTTAGTGAGGAGAACTCTTTAGTTATAATAATTTTTAAAAAGGAACTCTTAGATATAGGTCCAATTTCAATTATGTCATTTGAAGTGGACTTATCCCAAATTTTCTAAAAAGAAGAAGAAAGAAACTATTCAATGTGGAAAAAGATAATGTGGAAAAAATATCATGTGGAAAAAGATAATGTGGAAAAAATGCTCCAACCTACTTGTTGACTCGGCTTGACTCGGTAAGGTGCCTTCCCATGTCCACTCAACCATTGGCCTTGCATCCCATCTCATCCCTGGGCACAAGGTACAAATATCTTCTTACAAATGTGGACTTGACGTAAGTGAAACCTATGGAAATATCTCTACCCAACCCAATATTTAATATAATACTATATTTATTGATACTAATAAATGAAAATTGGGTTTTTATTCAACTACTATAATACGATGGTTTTTCAAAACACTTTGGTTATTGACTAAGTCTTTTGAAATGCTCGTATAATTTAGATTGGGTCTTACAATTACACACGAAAGTTTCTCGTATTATAGTGATGATCACGAAACACTTAAGTAGAGTATGCATAAAGTTAGGTAAAGGCAATAATTCATAGTTAGTAGCCTTTTTTGTTTTTTGTTTTTCTAGTTCTGATATGTACAAATACAAAAAACAGGGGTGTTCATATTGGGTGTGATTGGTTTCAGTATTCTAGTAGAACAACAACCCAGTGGTACCATAAATAAGACTCTGCGCCAAGGTATTGGAAGTGCATGATCGTCAACAACATTCCATGGACCAACAGAAACTAGCGGTTGATGCAATGGTAGTCCTGATCCTCTCCAAGCTCTAATTGGAGCCGACAAAACTCTTCTCGAATTTGTTGATATAAATCAATTGATTCCAGAGTGCCAATTTTGGATCCAGGGCTCTGATACCAATTGATAGGATCATAACTATAATACAACGTACAATCAGATAATAACTATTCAATGTGGAAAAATATAATGTGGAACTATTCAATGTGGAAAAGGATAATGTGGAACTATTCAATGTGGAAAAAGATATAACTATTCATATCACTATTAATGGATGAGATCAAAGACTTGTGACTTAGACTTGATATGGTGATTTGCCTTCCAACGCAACTATTGACTTAGAATTGATATGGTGATTTGCCTTCCAACATGTGCTCCAACCTACTTGTTGACTCGGCTTGACTTGGTAAGGTGCCTTCCCGTGTCCACTCAACCATTGGCTTTGCATCCCATCCCATCCTTGGGCACACAAATATCTTCTTGCAAATGTGGACTTGACTTAAGTGAAACATATGGAAATATCTCTACCCAACCCAATATTTAATATAATACCTATATATTTATTGATACTAATAAATGAAAATTGGGTTTTTATTCAACAACTATAATATGAGGGTTTTTCAAAACACTTTGGTTATTGACTAAGTCTTTTGAAATGCCCCTATAATTTAGATTAATATTTAGATTGGGTCTTACAATTACAAACGAAAGTTTCTCGTATTATAGTGATGATCACGAAACAGTTAAGTAGAGTATATTTAGTGTTGGATATTTGATCATAAAGTTTCGGAGTAGCTTCTTGTTGGCGCGAGTCATAATTCAAGGATCTCGTGATTTTCGGGTGTAATTCACGTTACCTAATTAGTATCGGTTAACCATGTGACGCCAAACTTTGGCCATTGATTTCGTCGCCTTCTGGTGTCCTATTCAGGCGAAATTGGTTATCTAACCCACCCATTTTCCCAACTCAAAAACCCAAGGAAATTAAACTGGAATGACTGGAAGTTCGGGTATTTTTGAAGTTTCTGACGCCATTTCTGGCGACTTCGGCTGCCATTTTCGTTTAGTGAGGTATGAAACTTCATCTGCTCTTCGTGCTCTATCTCTTTATGTAGGTATTGTAGATTGATTTTGAGGTTTTACAGTTCATTCAATATACCCATTTTTGGCCTATGGTTTCGGCTCCGTTCCGGCCAGTTTTTGGCCATGGTCCAAGAACAAAGTTGATCCCCTTAATACTATCCGACACAAATTAGTACTCTCCGGAACAAATTAATACTATCCGACAAAAATTAGTCATCACAGTCCGATGTACTAAATGAGCCCTTAATTAGGAAAACTTTAGCTAGTTTAATTTATAAATAAAATAAATAAATAAAAGACTCTTATTCATATCACTACATGGAAAAAGATAATTGAAAAAAAAATTTTCCTTAGTCAAAGTAAACAAGTACAAACTTATTCGTGTCACTACGTGGAAAATGATAATTGAAGAAAAAGTTTTCCACATGGTCCAAGTAATAACTTAATTGTTTATGTTGAATCCCGCGGGTTGGTCTCAAACATGCTACAAAGAAAAGTAGGCTTACAAGTCACAAGGAGAAGCTGTAGCAATACATGACCAAAGTATAAAACACGAAAGAGGACCACGACAATGATCTGCTTCATCTTGTAATTGAATGAACCTTGGAATTATTAGTTTGGAAAGACCAATATTCGATGACTTAGAGTATGCATAAAGTTAGGTAAGGGCAATAATTCATAGTTAGTAGCCTTTTTTTTTGTTTTTTGTTTTTTCTAGTTCTGATCTGTACAAATATAGAAAAGAAGGGTGTTCATATTGGGTGTGATTGGTTTCAGTATTCTAATAGAACAACAACCCAATGGTACCATCAATAAGACTCTGCGCCAAGGTATTGGAAGCGCATGATCGTCAACAACATACCATGGACCAACATAAACTGGCAGTTGATACAATGGTAGTCCTGATCCTCCCCATAGGATCCTATTAAGAATTACCCAAAGTATACAATTAAGAATTACCCAAAGTATACAATTTATAAACATGCCGTTTGTTTATGTTAAGTTCCTACAAATAACAATACAAATCACTTGCTTAAGAAAATTCCTAATACTTTGGATTCAAATCTCTTTATTATGGAGGTAATGAAATTAAGTACACTCTAATAGTTCCATCATAACTTACAGAAACGAAATTAATTATGATGGCATGAATGAAATGAATGATGATCACAATACTTAAATTAATATTAATTCCACTACCTAAATTTTCAACAGAAACCAAATTGATTTTTGTCAATTGTTCGTTACTTTTTTTCTTAATGTTTTACGAAGTGTAGGTTTTTTCTACTTAAGAGTTGAGGGTGGATCTAACAAAAAAAAAAAAAAAGAATCGAGGGTGGCATCTTGTAACCTTTAGTGAGGAGAACTCTTTAATTATAATAATTTTAAAAAAGAAGATAATGTGGAAAAAGATAATTGAAGATAACTATTCAATGTGGAAAAAGATAATTGAAGAGGTTGGGTCCAATTTCAATTGTCATTTGAAGTCGACTTATTCCAAATTTTCTAAAAAAAAGATAATGTGGAAAAAGATAATTGAAGATAACTATTCAATGTGGAAAAATATAATGTGGAATTATTCATGTCACTATTCATATCACTATTAATGGATGAGATCGAAGACTTGTGACTTAGACTTGATATGGTGATTTGCCTTCCAACGCGTGGTCCAACAACCTACTTGTTGACTCGGCTTGACTTGGTAAGGTGCCTTCCCCTGTCCACTAAACCATTGGCTTTGCATCCCATCCCATCCCTGGGCACACGGTGCAAATGTGGACTTGATGTAAGTGAAACATATGAAAATATCTCTACCCAATCCAATATTAATATAATACCTATATATTTATTGATACTAATAAATGAAAATTGGGGTTTTATTCAACTATAATACGAGGGTTTTTCAAAACACTTTGTGACAGGACCTGACTCAAATTCCACTTTGAAATTCGAGTTGAACTTCGTGCATATCCAACAAATGGCAGGTGTCAGGCACAATTGACAAAAATGCCCTTTGCCCTAATTCCAACTTCAAACCACATAAGGGTTTGTGACTTCTACCCAAAACCGGCAGTCTCCTTAAAAATGAACATTTCCCAATTTATTTCACTTGTAAATATCACAATTTTAATATCCCCAATCGTTTAGCATGTAAGAAAATCATCCGTACGTAATATTCAATAGTGGTTTAAATGGTCCTCAGGCCCGTACAACATAATCAAACATTAACATTCATCTTGTTATAAATGAGAATTAAAAGGGTAATCAAACTTGGCCCAACAAACAAACGGGTTACAGACTAAATCCTTTTCAAAGCATAACTCAACAGTTATTTTGCGGTTGCACCTAGGTCCTTTAGGTTGCCTACGTACCCTTACCAAGGGATCAAGCCACACGTAGTTCTTTCTACTAAAACAATCACCATTTAGATAATATATATTCTTCAAGAAACCAACCATAAGATCTAGAATCATTCTTTATTTACATTGAAATAAACTCCTAAATTCTCATAACTAAATAAAACAAATAATTATTGTTTGATATTTTAGAATTATCGTATCTTCCACTTCTCTCTTTCTACTGACTCTTCTGATATATCACAATTTTTATGATCCTAAGTTTTGATAATGGGTTAGTTCATGTAATCTTGTCTTATAGATCGTGGCAAAAATAAAAGAAAATCTGAATTTCAATTTCCACTTAAATTATCAAAGAATTTTTTAAAAAATAGTATGATCTTTTGTTATCCAACAGAGCCCCAAACACAATATAACTTAGTCGGACTATTTATCCAGAACATCATCAAACACTTTATAATATTATGGATAAAGAGTCAGAACTCTTCGGAACATATTAATACTATCCGACAGAAATTAATTGGTACAGTCCGACGTTCTAAGCGAGCCCTTAGTGAGGAGATCTTTAGCTAGTTAATTTTTTTTTTATAAAGACTCTTATTCATATCACTACGTGGAAAAAGATAATGGAAAAAAAAAATATTTTTCCTTGGTCCAAGTAAACAAGTAAAAACTTATTCATATCACAATGTGGAAAATAATAATTGAAGAAAAAGATTTCCATATGGTCCAAGTAATAACTTAATTGTTTCAGTTGAATCCAACAGGTTGGTCTCAAACACGCTACAAAGAAAAGTAGGCTTCAAATCACTACGTGGAGAAGCAGTATGAATACATGACCAAAGTATAAAACACGAAAGAGGACCACGACAATGATCTGCTTCATCTTGGAATTATTAGTTTGGAAAGACGAATATTCATTGACTTAGAGTATGCATAAAGTTAGGTAAAGGTAATTGTTTTTCTAGTTCTGATATGTACAAATACAAAAAACAAGGGTGTTCATATTGGGTGTGATTGGTTTTAGTATTATAGTAGAACAACAACCCAGTGGTACCATCAATAAGACTCTGTGCCAAGGTATTGGAAGGGCATGATCGTCAACAACATACCATGGACCATAGAAACTGGCGGTTGATGCAATGGCAATCCTGATCCTCCCCAAGTTCTAATTGGAGCCGACAAAACTCTTCCCGAATTTGTTGATATAAATCAATTGATTCCAAAGTGCCCATTTTGGATCTAGGGCTCTGATACCAATTGATAGGATCATAACTATAATAAAAAGAAAATGCTAAAAATGTAAAGAATTTAGAAAATACTCATAGTCATTCCTCCCTCTACAATGAGGTCATTGATTGTCAATTTAAGTACATGCAATTCAGAAAAAGAAGTACTTAGAAAGCTTCTAGACAAGCTAAGAATTATGCAGCCCATAACCTAAGCCCAATACATAGCCCAAATAACCCAAATAACCCATATCCTAAGAATTACCCAAAACTTTTTTCGCTTGTGCCAATGGATCTTTTTTCGCTTTCTTATTTGGATGCAAGACGGAAATTGAAGTTGATGGATGTGTCCAAGTATGCGAGTTAGGAATGAAATTCTCATCATTTTCTTGTTTAACCTCCATATTTTCTTCAGCACAATAACAGAAAGTAAACTTCAAAACAGGGAAAACGACACAAGGGAAATGATAGGTTTTTTGTTCTTGTTTTGCTCATAGAGACTCTAATGAGCACACAGAGAAAGTAAACATCTAAATCCATCTGAACTATAAAGCACACAAAGAAATGCATTAACCGCTGACTATTACAACCACAAGGACACAAGATGTGTTGGAGTTTCATTTTTATTATACAGAGATGTGGGAATATTGTGAATATTTCATTTTGTTAAGTTTTCGAAAGAGAGAAAAGCATTGAATCAACAGGATTTTGAATCAAATCACTCCTGAAAATATCAAATTGAAAGACAGCTTAGGGTTCTTCTGGTTTGTTGTCTAAAAATCCGATGCGGATTTTCATGATTTTTGTTTGCTGCGAGGTCATTTTGAATCCTTCAGTTCCCATGGCTCCCAGACTCTCCGGGATTCTCATGGGTAGCCAAACTCTCTCTCTCTCTCTCTTCGTTTTTAGTCTCTGCTTCCATATCCAGTAGCTCACCATTTTGTTTCGTCAAACACGTTTTCAGGTGGAGTCGTCATCGTGTACGAACGAAAAGTATGTGCTAGTGCCTACCACCTATTTGATAAAGTACCGGAATATGCATATGTGCATTAAGGGTCGTTGGTACCACCATTGACGACACCTGGTTGAAGTTTTTGTTACTATTCTGATGCACCAAGGCTCACCCTCATGCTGATGTAGTTACATTAGAATGGAAATGATGTTTCCACTGTTATGCTTATAGTTATTATATATGAACTCCATACAGAAATTTCTAAATTGATAGAATCCTCTACAGTTACTCATTTAGTTATTCTGTGCTACCCTTGCACTGACTTGATAGTGTGGACGAACATTATGTTAACAACGATGCAGGGAGGAAGATCCTCAGCATTTCCATCAAGGTTCCGTCATTCTTTAAATCTGCTTTCTTCAGTGGTCTAAGTTTTGAGTATTTTGACCACATATTTCCAAATCTTACTTACCTGTTAACCTATGTCATCCTCTTATTCAAGTTACATAATTCCAAACATGAAATTCTTGTCCCTCATTTTATGAGAAAAGTCTGTTAATGAATGCTATACTGCTACCTGCTTATCATTCTAGTAGTATTTTGTATGGGAATAAGCCTGAATTAGATAATTTTCACATGATTCTGTTATTCATCCACTTAAAATGATTCTTTTAGTGTCTATCAACTAGGCGCATGCATTGTGTTACTTTATCAGTTTCATGTACTTGAGAAATAAATCCCACCATAGAAATTAGGTGAGAGGTTTAGTCATATATATGCATGCTAATCTGACGGCCTCCTACAGCTGATACAATCCAAGATGATCAACATCCAGAACACCAGGTCAATCAGCCAAAGGAAGGCCAGGAATTTAGACAGGTAGCATAATAAATCATCTTCTGAAAGTGGATAAAAGACTTACAAACTAATCAATTTAGAAAGTGGGGATGTTGCAGGTTCAAGAGAATGGGCATGAAGTAGTTCACACTATCAGTTGTATCCCTTTTGGTTGTCGCTTGTTTACATTAGTTTTTGTTCTAGTTCCCGTTGTTCTATACATTTTCCTTTTTAAAAAAAATCTAAATAATGTAGGGGATGGGAAGGGGGCTTGCAAAGTGTAGGGCTCTTTTCTCCTTCCAGTATGCAGGGTGTACGCTTGTGTCCTGTAACAGTCACTAAGGAGTTAGTCTCATGCAATGCTCTAGTTCAATTGTTTTACTTGAATATGGATTCGTCTCAAACACGCTACAAAGAAGAGGCCACAATACTGATCTGTTGTGCTAGCGATTGAATTTCGAACGCTAAATATTGATCGACTCTTTTTTATTTATTTTAGGTCCAAAGGGCCAAGGCTAGAGCAAATACAAGGGAAGTCAACTGCCAGAAGCGCGGAGCAAAACAACAACATGAGAAACAAATACAAAGTAGTGAAAGCTGGAACGAGAAATACAGAAGCCAAGAAACGTTGATGTCTCCTCCACAGCAAAGACAACTAAACACTGGTTGGGTTGCGGGGCTCATCAACCTGGACATGGCAAGATTTTCCAAATGATCATGATCGGCTTCCTACTTTATGAACAGATTTAAGTTGCTAAATTGAATTTTATTTTTAAAAAGAAAAAGAATTCATATACTTACAGCTTATCGATTAAGCATGTGCTAGCTTTAGTTGCCGCTTGATCAAAGCTATTCTCACATAAAGCCAATCATTTAAACCATTCAAGAACTTGAAGTATGCGTATCTCCATGACCTGTTGAATATTAAAGTAAAGCAAACTCCCCAAAATCCAGCAGCAAACCCAAGCCCCATACTGATGTAAAATCCATGTGACATAAGATCATCCTTATCCTCTTCATTGCTCAAGTCAGTTCGCTCATTTTGATCCACACACATATTTTCAAGTGGAGGTCCACAGAGTTGAGGATTTCCAGCATAAACAGAGGGATCAAAACTTTGGAGCTGAGTCCCGATAGGAATTTTGCCAGGACAAGTTGTTATATGACAAGTCCAAGAAACCAAGACGATCTATCCGAGAAAGGCTTGTTGGAATTCTTCCCTCAATTTGGTTTCTCGATAAATCAACAGAATCTAATGACTGCAAGTTTCCGATCTCTCGGAGCAATTTGACCTGTTAACTGGTTTCTCGAAAGGTTTAAAGAAATCAACCCAACAAGATGAGTGATTTCACTCGGAATCTCCCCTGTTAATCTATTGCTTGAGAGATCAATTCTCTTCACAAGACCCAAAGTGCTTTTGTACGTCTGCATTCTTCCTTTCCATATGAAGCTTGCATCATCCTCATAATTAATAGGAGCAATTGTCTTATCATCCCTCCTTCTGTAATAAGAATGTGTGCTGGATAGACTTGGATTTCCTTTTTGCGCCAGAGTAGTCAAATTGTTGAGGCATTTGGGTATGCTTCCAGAGATGTTGTTCATAGAGAAATCCATAATTTGAATGTGTGTTAGATGGCATAATTGTGCGGGTATGCATCCATTGAAGTGATTAGTGGAAAGCATCAGGATAATCAAATTCTTGAAGCTCACACCTAACCATGCGGTATTGGTCACGATAATTTATTATCTCCCGGATCAATAACTTCTAAATCTGCGATTCTTCAAGGATGAAGGAAATTCTCCAATAAATCTGTTGCTTCTTAATTTCAAAGTTTCCATTTGAAATAATGAGCCTATTGTCATAGGAATTTTTCCGGAAAAAGCGTTGTTACTCAAGTCAAGCATGACTAGAGTCTCCAAATGGCTCCAGCAATCTGGAAGTTCTCCAGAAAAACTGTTGCTTGAGAGATTAAGATATGTTAAACTCATATCTACACTTGCACATAGGAAAGAAAGCGACCCTGATATGTTATTATTAGAGAGATCCAGATATGAAGCTTGTGATAGAGTTGAAGGAATTGGGCCTTCTATTTGGTTCGAACTCAAATGTAATTCTAGGTGATATCGAAACTCCACTGTCAAATTTGTAAATATTCCTCTGATTATGTTCTGTGAGAGATTAATTAAGTTCGCCGTGCGAAAAATACTCCAAAACCAACTTGGAAGGATATCAGAAATTCCAGCATTCGAAATATCAAGGAGGGAAGAATCGTTTTGAGTTTGAAGCCATTTTGGGAAAAGAGGACCGACCTTGCAGGACGCCAAACTTATGTCAATCAACTGGAAGGGAGGAACCCAATCAGAATGGAAATTTAAAACTAGTGAGTTAAAGGATAAATCCAAATAATATAAATTGGAGAGTTTTGAGAAATGAGTTTCAAACCACCCCTTCCAAAGAGTTCATGCTGAAATCGATGTCCTCCATTGCGACATTTGACCAATGCTTTCAGGTATTTTCCCGCTTAATCTATTGGCTTTAAGATACAAGACTTCTAAAGATGAGAAGCTTGTAAGATTGTTTAATGACCCCTCAAGAACATTCTCAGAGAGTTTCAAATCCTCTAATGAGTTTCGAGCACATCTAGGCAATAGTTGAATAAACTTGGATAATTGTCCAGATAGATGATTTCTTGGAAGATACAATATTTTCAAATTACACATACTAGCGAAAGAATTCGGGTTCCCTCCTTCAATCTGGTTATCGAGAGATCTAGATACACAAGAGAGCTCATGTTTCCAATGACATCGAATTAAACCAGTTATCCGGTTATCGAGAGATCCGAGATACACAAGAGAGCTCATGTTTCCAATGAAATCGGAATTAAACCAGTTATCCTGGTTATCGAGAGATCCAGATTCACAAGAGAGCTCATGTTTCCAATGACATCGGGAATTAAACCAGTTAAATTGGTGTAGGCAAGGTGAAGAACAGAAAGGCTTGTAGTGTAGTTGGACAACCAAAGAAATATTGAAGAAGTGAGATGGTTGTCATGGAGATCAACATTTGCAAGAGATGTAGAAGAATTTCTTTTAGAAAGAGTACTGGATAGAATTGGAGTAGGAGGAGAAGGAAGACTACAGTTCGCCAAGTTCAAGTCTACTAGTTTAGGGAGCTTATTAAGTACTACTTCAGGCCAATTGAAAACATTTACGAGATTGGCTCCGCTCAGCGCAAATACATTAAAGAAGAAAGAGCAGGAGCCAATTGAGATTTTCAGCTTGAAGTCGATTACCATGGAGGTCGAGATATTTTAATCGCGTGAGGTTTCCAAACCCACTTGGAATTTGACCAACCAACTTACAGGAATAGAGACTGAGGTATCTTAGATTGGTTAGAGAACCAATGAAATCTGGAATTTGGGTCCCATTGAAATCAATCGATGAAAGGTCCAAATATTGTAAATTCTGCAACTCAATCAGTTTAGGAGTAATCATCTTACCTTGGAAAGAATATTCAAGAGATCCAAGATGAAGTTGAATCACATGGCCAGTTTGGTTGCTACAAGAGACTCCTTCCCATCTGCAACAATCTTGTTTTTGGGCTTGAACCCCAAGAGGAGAGGTAATTGAACTCATCCACCAGGCCACGTTTGAATGCAAGTAGTGATTGTCTTTCCCTCTCCATGCACCTCACTGTCACTTTAGCATCTCTGAGGCTGTGGCTGTGGCTGTGGCCAACTTCTCCTCCTTTTACGTTTTGTAGTAAAAGAATGGATAATGCAAGAAAGAGTTTCAAGCACCTTCCGTCGCCCTGCATGTTAATGTATCCAAACTACTCTGATATATGGTTGTCTCTGTGTTTCTCCATATATGCTAGCTTGCATCAGATATATATAGGAAAAAAGTAAGAAAGCCTTTACAAAGAAAAATACGGTTCAGCTAAAACAGTATGATGGCATGGAAAAAAAAATTGTCCTTGGTCCAAGTAAACAAGTATAAACTTATTCATATCACTATGTGGAAAATGATAATTGAAGAAAACGTTTTCCATATGGTCCAAGTAATAACTTAATTGTTTCCGTTGAATCCGGCGGATTGGTGTCAAACATGCTACAAAGAAAGTAGGCTTACAAGTCACGAGGAGAAGCTGTAGCAATACATTACCAAAGTATAAAACACGAAAGAGACCACGACAATGATATCGTGTAATTGAATGAACCTTGGAATTATTAGTTTGAAGCCGACAATAATATACATCAATTGACCACCACTGTCGTCCACTAGTACATTAATGATGTTTCACGTTTGATGTTTCACTCATTTCTCATCTTGTAATTGAATGACAATGACATCGTGTAATTGAATGAACCTTGGAATTATTAGTTTGAAGCCGACAATAATATACATCAATTGACCACCACTGTCGTCCACTAGTACATTATTGATGTTTCACGTTTGATGTTTCACTAATTTCTCATCTTGTAATTGAATGAACCGTGGAATTATTAGTTTGGAAAGACCAACATTCATTGACTAGGAGTATGCATAAAGTTAGGTAAAGGCAATAATTCATAGTTAGTAGCTTTTTTTGGTTTTTGTTTTTTCTAGTTCTAATCTGTACAAATACAAAAAGGAGGGGTGTTCATATTGGGTGTGATTGGTTTCAGTATTCTAGTAGAACAACAACCCAGTGGTACCATCAATAAGACTCTGCGCCAAGGTATTAGAAGCGCATGATCGTCAACAACATACCATGGACCACAGAAACTGGCGGTTGATGCAATGGCTAGTCCTGATCCACCCCAAGCTCTAATTGGAGCTGACAAAACTCTTCCCGAATTTGTTGATATAAATCAATTGATTCCAAAGTGCTCATTTTGGATCCAGAGCTCTGATACCAATTGATAGGATCATAACTCTAATAAAAAGAAAATGCTAAAACTGTAAAGAACTTAGAAAATACTCATAGTCATTCCCCCTCTACAATGATGTCATTGATTGGCAATTTAAGTACATGCAATTGAGAAAAAGAACCTAGAAAGCTTCTAGAGACAAGCTAAGAATTATGCAGCCCATAACCTAAGCCCAATACATAGCCCAACAGTTATAGCCCAAATAACCCATAGGATCCTTCTAAGAACCCAAAATTTACAATTTATTAACATATCGTTTGTTTATGTTAAGTAGCTGAATTTAATACCTTTTTGGTCATTGAATTTTACATAAAAATTTAATTTGGTCATAGAGAAAAAAACAAACAAATGCCATGCAAATATTATCCTCTTGCACAAGCTGGCTGTAGACTAAAAATTTAGAGTAGGTGTAACATCCTTTAACTAATTCATGTTACTGGTTTAACAATCCTCTCCCCCATCCTTCCCTCTCAAAATATAAGACATAACAATAGACAAAGATTAAAATAAATAAATCATATGATGACAAAATAAGTTCTTATCTCAACAATAATTTCTCAAAAAGGGAGATACATCTGTTCAAAAAAGCTTCAATCATAATGCTAACCAATATAATGCTCGCAGATTGAGAAAATGGCAAATCCATCACTTCAAAAAAGCTCCAAACACAAAGGTATTTGTAACTTAAGTGATTAAGAGCATTTAACCATGCATCCGAGTAATGGATGATCCATGAGTTGATGCATCCGAGACTACAAGCACACAGAGAAAGTAAACATCTAAGTCCATCTGAACTATAAAGCATAAACAACATCCACTACAGCAGCAAGGAAATGCATTAACCGCTGACTATTACAACCACAAGGACACAACATGTGTTGGAGTTTCATTTTTATTATACAGAGATGTGGGAATATTGTGAGTATTTCATTTTGTTAAGTTCTCGAAAGAGAGAAAAGCATCGAATCAACAAGATTTTGAATCAAATCACTCCTGAAAATATCAAATCGAAAGGCAGCTTAGGGTTCTTCTGGTTTGTTGTCTAAAAATCCGATGCAGATTTTCATGGTTCTTCTAGTGCCTACCACCTGTTTGATACAGTACGGGACTATGAATATGTGCATTAAGGGTCCTTGGTATACCACAATTCTAGGGAGAAATGTAATTTCTTTTCGGTGGAGAGGTTATACCACCATTGATGACACCTGGTTGACGCTTTTGTTACTATTCTGATGCGCCGAGGGTCACCCTCATGAGTCATGCTGATGTAGTTACATTAGAAAGGAAACGATGTTTCCACTGTTATGCTTATAGTTATTATATATGGTAGGAAGATGCCTATGTATGAACTCCATACAGAAATTTCTAAATTGATAGAATCCTCTACAGTTACTCATTTAGTTATTCTGTGCTACCCTTGCAGCGACTTGATAGTGTGGACGAACAGTATGTTAACAACGATGCAGAGGAGGAAGATCCACCTCTGCAGTTCCATCAAGGTTCTGTCGTTCTTTAAATCTGCTTTCTTCACAGTGGTCTAAGTTTTGAGTCTTTTGATCACATATTTCCAAATCTTACTTACCTGTTAACCTATGTCATCCTCTCATTCAAGTTACATAATTCCAAACATGAAATTCTTGTCCCTCATTTTATAACTTCATCTTGTGAGAAAATTCTGTTAATGAATGCTATACTGCTACCTGCTTATCATTCTAGTAGTATTTTGTATGGGAATAAGCCTGAATTAGATACTTTTCACATGATTCTGTTATTCATCCTCTTATTCAACTAGGTGCATGCATTTTGTTACTTTATCATATATGCATGCTAATCTGAAGGCCTCCTACAGCTGATACAATCCAAGATGATCAACATCCAGAACACCAGGTCAATCAACCAAAGGAATGCCAGGAATTCAGAATTTTCTCTGAATTCAGATATAACTCTAGCAAAAACAAAATTAATTAAATAATTAAAAGATGTACGGTACCCAAAAATTCCACTCTGCACAAACATAAGGTCCGATGCGCAGATGGAGGTAGAGCCCTGCTTTCTGTACTGTCTGCACCAAAACCCATTACACCACATCTGCACCACATCTGCTGATTCCAAACCAATTAGGAATCAAACAGCCTGAGATCGAAGATTTCTTACCAGAGATGGTGATGATCTCAAAAGTTGATTACAGAATAGGATCTCACTAGCCTCAAGGTAGTTTCTCAAAATCGAAACATCTGCAACACCAATTAGGAAGGTAGGGCATCGAGCTTTTTGGAATCACACCTCAAAATCGAAATTCAAAAAGAAATCAAAATTGAACCTAAAATCAAGCTCTCCCTGAGTACCAAACGAAAACCTAGTGATTTAAGGACACAAAATCTAGCTTAAAGCCTTTATTTATCAAATCAAAGCCTTCATGGACTAAATTGAAGACTCCAAGATAAATAAACACAAAATATACCCAAAACAAAATCATAGTTAGGAAAATTGATATCACAGTGTAACTCAAAATCACAATGAATAGAGAATTGGGGAATAGAGAATCAAAATCAGAGTCACAATCGCACTCAAATCAAACTCAAATGAAATCAAAACTAACATTGAAACCAAAGAGAAATAGAAAGCTCACATGATATTGGGAGAAAACCTAGAAATCCAAACCACAGAGACGAAGACGACGCTCGCTCGTCGAAGAAGACGGTATCGCTGGCTCCGGTCTGGCGCTCTTGTGTCGCTCCGAGCTCGCTCTGGTCTCGCTCTAAGGTCGCTCTCTTGTCTCACTATGCCTTTTTTTTTTTTTGATGCGGTACAATGTTTTTAAAAAAATAATCAAGTTTAAAAAAAGTTAATTGGTCACTGATGTGTCAAATAAGAGAAGGAAGCCTACCTTGGCCTATGTGTTGGTCACTATTACATAATTTAAGTTGTTTTCAGTGACTAATTTAAATACTAGTCAGAAAATTTAGTCATTAAAAATTAGATACCATTCATTTGGTCACTACTAATCTTCTTTCTTGTAGTGTTACAAGTTCAAGAGAGACGGGCCTATAAGAAGGAAAACAAGAAGAACGCAAGCCTCTGCAATGGATTTTGAACAGACAATCATTCCTGGTCATTTATACTAATCTTGGCTTCAAAATTCTTCAGACATAGTTTCGAGAAGAGGAAGAAAATGAAAGGTTTGTCCCTGCTCTCTAAGGTTGATCTTCACTCTCCCATTCTATTTAGTACAGGTGAAGTTTAATGTGACAAGGATGCCCACTGGAAGCTTTTGAAGGAAATGATCACTCAGTCATGTCTATTTTGCTTCCTCCTTATTTAGCAAAAACTTTATTCTGATTATGCCCTGCTTGGTTGCTTGTGATCTGTTTGCCTGGTTAATTTAGATATTGTCTGAAATTTGTCCCACAGTATATATTTTTTTCCTATTAAACTTTATACTCAGATTTTTGGCATTCCAAAGGAGCACAGGAAATCTAAGCCCTATCATGATTCATGATCATGTCTTTGTTTTCTTTATCGTTGATGACCGCATTTGGTTCCGAAACTATCTGGTACTTATTTTGTGGATTACAGTTTTCTGTTGAAGATAGTTGTGGTCTGACTCACATCGTATACTTCCTTTTTGGGATTAAAGTTCACTTTTTTTGGAATTGTGGTTTATCATACAGAGAGTCATCATACAGAGAGTCAACTTGTGATTACCAATTTCAAGTGCTTGTGTTATAGAATTATGATACTTAAACTTTGGAATTGTAGTTGCATTCAATTTTTTAACAATCAATTTAATTCTCTCTATTTTTTTTCTATCTCAGCCCCGATCAATATTCTTGAAAGAGCCAATAGACTTTATTTGGCAAAAAGACCTTGTGCAAAAACCTTTGAGCCTCAAAAGCAGAGACTCATCTAAGAGCTCCAAGAATGAAGGCTGGCAAACCAATGAACTTTGGGAATTCATTCATCCAATTTACATGCAACTGGTTGAAGTTGATTATGTAGAATTCCTCATTTTTATATATACATATAAAATATGTTTGTTGTAGAATAAAGATTGGTTAACTCTGCAATAATTATTCAATCTGCCAAGTTTTATGAAAGAAACAATTTTTGAGTATATATATTCATTAATAAAGAATTATCGTGTACGAAGCGAAAAGTTACGGTGACTGTCCGATCACCTCGTAGTTGTATGTGCTAGTGCCTGCCACTTGTTTGATAAAGTACCCAAATATGCATATGTGCATTAAGGGTCGTTGGTGTACCACCATTCTAGGGAGAAATGTAATTTCTTTTCGATGGAGGTTATACCACCATTGATGACACCTGGTTGAAGTTTTTGTTACTATTCTGATGCGCCAAGGCTCACCCTCTTGCGAATGTAGTTAATTACATTAGAAAGGAAATGATGTTTCCACTAATCTGAAGGCGTCCTACAATCCAAGACGATCAACATCCGGAACACCAGGTTAATCAGCCAGAGGAATGCCAGGAATTTAGACAGGTAGCATAATAAATCTTATGTTTGCCATATAAATCATCTTCTGAAAGTGGATAAAAGACTTACAAACTAATCAATTTAGAAAGTGGGGATGAAGCAGGTTCAAGAGAGACAGGGGCCTATAAGAAGGAAAACAAGAAGAACGCAAGCCTCTGCAATAGATTTTGAACAAACAATCATTCCTGGTCATTTATACCAATCTTGGCTTCAAAATTCTTCAGACATAGTTTTGAGAAGAGGAAGAAAACAAAAGGTTTGTCCCTGCTCCCTAAGGTTGATCTTCAGACTCCAATTCTATTTAGTACAGGTGAAGTTTAACCACCAAGCTTAATGTGACAAGGATGGGGAACTACGTGCGAGCATATTAACTAAAAGTAAGAAGATTGTAAGGGTCAAATGAAGCTTACATTTTCATATCTAATACGAATAAAGGCCTTTGTCCCAGCACAATGTGTGATCTTCAATTTCTTTCTATTTTCCTTATTTTTGCACTACTTTTCTGCTTAAAATTAACTCAACTTGGATTAGTATATTTTAAGTAGCCTTAAAGTGAACCCAACGTGGAACACTAAGCAATATAGACTACTGAAAAGTTCCAAAAAAGTAATAAACTGCTAGAAATATATGTTTTCATCAAAATATCTTAATGTAACTTCAAGTGCCTTGCTCTCTGGCCCATACTCATTCTCAATCTGCACAATACAAAATATAAAGAAGAAACCAAACGAGTTCATGAATTACGAACTCATTGAACTCAAATCGTTACAAGGCTATGCATCAAGAATCAGTACCTGGGAAAGGATGATGGGACCACCTTGGGATGAAAATAGCTTTTCATTTTTCATCGTCTAAACAATTTTCTGGGTGAACCCTTGCATTGCCATCGTCCCCCAAGAAAAAACAAGAGAGAGAGAAGACAAGTTTATCCACATTAGCTCTAATTTGACCGCATTCAACAAAATCTGAAGGTTTTCAGTAGAGAATATCAGGAGGAAATACCTTGAATTGCCCATTATCTGTTCTGAAGCTGATACCAGGGACATATTTCAGCCAAACAGGAAATCCTCTGTACAAATGAGACTCAAATTTAAGCACTCAACCTAAGTTAGTAAGTAACCCAAAACCCAATAAATAAATTTCTGATATGGAGCATTTACTCCATAGTGCACTTGGTAGCATACAGAATTCAGATATAACTCTAGCAAAAACAAAAGTAATTAAATAATTAAAAGATGTACAGTACCCAAAATTCCACTCCGCACAAACATAAGGTCCAATTCGCAGATGGAGGTAGAGCCCTGCTTTCTGTACTGTCTGCGCCAAAACCCATTACACCACATCTGCACCACATCTGCTGATTCCAAACCAATTAGGAATCAAACAACCGGAGATCGAAGATTTCTTACCAAAGAAGCTGATGGTCTCAAAAGTTGATTTCAGAATAGGATCTCACTAGCCTCAAGGTAGTTTCTCAAAATCGAAACATCTGCAACACCAATTAGGAAGTTAGGGCATCAAGCTTTTTGGAATCACACCTCAAAATCGAAATTCAAAGAGAAATCAAAATTGAACCTAAAATCAAGCTCTCCCTGAATACCAAACGAAAACCTAGCTGATTTAAGGACACAAAATCTAGCTTAAAGCCTTTATTTATCAAATCAAAGCCTTCATGGACTAAATTGAAGACCCCCAAGATAAATAAACACAAAATATATACCCAAAACAAAATCATAGTTAAGAAAATTGATATCACAGTGGAACTCAAAATCACAGTGAATAGAGAATTAGGGAATTAGGGAATAGAGAATCAGAATCAGAGTCACAATCGCACTCAAATCAAACTCAAATGAAATCAAAACTAACATTGAAACCAAAGAGAAATAGGAAGCTCACATGATATTGGGAGAAAACCTAGAAATCGAAACCACAGAGACGAAGAGGACGCTCGTTCGTTGAAGAGGACGCTCGTTCGTTGAAGACGACAGTATCGCTGGCTTTGGTCTCGCGCTCTTGTCTCGCTCTGAGCTCGCGCTAGTCTCGCTCGGATCTCGCTCGCTCTAAGCTCGCGGTCTTGTCTCACTCCGTCTTTTTTTTTTCTTTTTGATGCGGTATCGTGTTTTGAAAAAAAATAATCAAGTTTAAAAAAAGTTAATTGGTCACTGATGTATCAAGATGTCAGTTGATTTAACGACTCTATTTCATTTTTTGTAGGCTAAAAGGCCTTGTGCTAGGAAGAGAAGTGCCCACACATATAAGGCACTTCACCTTTCCCTCCCCGAGCAATGTGGGATTGCTCACTGTTCTTGCTTCCCCAAGACACGAGTCTTACACCAGCCCTGAGCCAAAGTCAACAAAACAACAACTCTTTGACTTTGGCGCATTTTGGTAATCTCCCTCTTTTGAATTTTGTTGTCTTGGCCTTCTAATATTTCATGAATCTCATAAACCCAATTATACCTCCCAGGTCATCAAAACCGGTGGAAGATTTTCTCATGGCTCACCCAAATATCATATAATCAACACAGATTTGGTTCTAGTGTACGCCTAGCTAACACAATCTTAACAATGGAATAGAAGCATTACAAGTGGGATATAATACAAAAAGTCTGTTTAGGCATTCAGTTTTTTCACATGCAAATGCTTCGTTTGCACAATTATGACAAGGCATCCACGTAACACATCTTCTACCATGTGCCCAGAACAAAGATGATTCAATTAAGAAACTCTGCATGTCACAACATAGGATATCAAGTAAATAAAATAATCTACAAGGAAAACAGATAGAACTAATTGAAAAGACGAAGATTAGGGTTACGCGAATTCTTATTTAGGGTACCATAATGTTTAACAAATTCTTATTTCATATTGTATTGCAGTAATTGGCTGCACTTTCCTACTAAGACCTCTCACCCAAAGGGAGGGACAAATGGATTATATAAGGCATGTCCTGCAGCACGTAATTAATTGCTAAGTGTACTACCCAACATAAGATGTTAAACCAGTAATAAAAAAAACATTTAAAAAAAAAACCGTCTAGAGCCTGGAAAAATGCTAGTGCTTATTCTTAGTGGTAGAAATAAGACATGTATTAATTGGTTTATGCTGAGAAATAATTGACTCAGTATTTGTTAAGAAAGTTACCTTCAAGATTGAGATTGACTATTAAGTAGTAGGATCCACTCTGTCTTCTCATCATCCGGAAGATGTTTCAATATAGAGAACTCTTCTGGATTACCACTCAATAATATGCATGCGTACGCCCTTCAAAACTTGCAATCTACTGAGGTTCGGTATCTTTGAGACCACGGCAAGTACCTCCTCTCCTCTGAGTTGCGGTTTCATTTGACTTGCCCAAAACTCCTTTGGTAAGATTCCGGCCTGGCCTATTGCTTGTGTCAATGGATTTTTTTTCGTTTTCTTATTTGGATGCAAGTCAGAAGTTGAAGTTGATGAATGTGTAGAAGTATGTGAGTTTGGAGGGAAATTCTCGTCATTTTCTTGTTTAACCTCTATTGTTTCTTCAGCACAAGCATAGATAGAAAGTACACATCAAAAAGGGGAAACAACACATGAGAAATGTTTTTTTTTACTCATAGAACCATCCAAGAGATAAAACTCTCATATTATTTCAAACAATCAAGCGAGAATGTAATTATTTAAATCCATATTTGAACTATAAAGCATCACCAACATCAACTAAACCATCAAAAGTGCAACAAGCAGTGACTATTACAACCACACAAGGACAAATAATTAATGTAGTGCATGACAAGGCTTAATATGCTTAGTCGAGTCTGTCATTAAATAGATTCTTAAGATCACCATCTTGTAGTGCAAGTGTGTATATATGACAAGGCTCAATGCACTCCAAAAGCAGGTAACTTCCCTATATTTCCGACGAGAAATATGTCCTCTCGGTAATGCCATTATATTTTTTTAGAGCAAATGTGTCGTCAGTACGTTCTCGGAAAAAGTTGGAAGGTCAATTTCCCATTGTAGAATAAATAAAAAAATATAATCAATGCTATGTTGTTAGAGAAACTTTATGTTAGTGACTAATAATTGTTATCCAATTAAATTATATAATCTTACACTTAGTTGACACCCGCTGATGTGTCAATGTGTCATTCGCTAGTCTTTTCCCCTTGCTTTCTCTTTCTAACAAGACGAGCGAATGAAACATTGACACATCAGCGGGTGTCAATGTTGTGTGTCTAAATAGCATTACTCTTAAAAATTACCCACAGTGGCTATCATATCATTTATTTAAGAAATAAAACACCAACAAAATTGAAAATTGAAAACTCATCATAGTTATATATATAAAACAATAATTTAAAAAATTGATTAATAGTAACCGATCACACTCCAAAATAGATAAATGGCATGTAAACAAGCAAAATGCAGGGAGGCACCTAATTCCCAAAAACAATACCCAAAAGCTCAAAATTTATTCATGGAAAGAACCCACTTTTCACCATGAGGAGAAAACTAATGCAATTTATGTACAGGCTGTTTGCTAATTAAGTTTGGTAGGTGTCGCTAAATATGCAGAGAAAAGTTGCTAAGTAAAACAATCAGATTTAAGTACCTTTTTATTGAATAAAGCCACCAACTATTCAAAGATTACAATAATTAATGTTGTGTGTTGCTGGTTTAAACGAAATCATTCATTCACAGGGATAAAGCATTAGTCAAAGATTCAAGACTCAGCAGCAGGAGCAGCAGAGGGAGCATAAAGGCGTTTCCGTGGCCACAAGTCTTAACTTTTTTCTTTCTTTCTAAAAATGACATGTATATTATGTAAGAGATATATTATAGTATTTGAATATTGATAATAAGTTTGGTCACTATTGTAACGAATGAAAGCAAACCAAGAGCAGTGCACTTGCCCCATACGCCGACTATACAAGAATAAATATGCATATACCATATACCAAATTCTTACTTAGCCACAGAAGCACCGACATAGAATAGGTTTGCTGTAAATTGAAGAAGAAGCCACAGGAAAGGAATGCTCTGGCCCTGCAAGTCAAAAGAGTTGAGATCTGCTGTCCCCAATTCCCTGTCCCTTTCATGTCCCGTTCTTAGCATTTTGACATCTGTCCCTCAATATTACAGTCTGCTAACACCGTTAGTTCCCATTAGAAAAAGAAATAAGAAACGACATCCCATTTATCGGTGGTTGAAGACTCTTCATCCTCTCTCTACTACAGACTACAGAACTCACCATCTCTTTCTTTCTCCCATCTCATGATCATCTCACCACCCACCAGGCACCAGCCGAACAAATAGCCAAAAGCCATTCTTAGTTTTGATTTATATCTCTTTTGCTTCCCCTTCCTCTTTCAATCGCATGATCGCATCTCTTCATTTTCCAGTTTTCTCACTTTTTATATGAAATTCCAAAAAAGGGCATGGAGATTTGCTATTGAAGGTATATGATTTTAGGTGCAGCTGGGAAGACGTAAAATGCCCAGAAGATAAATAATACTTATTCTTCAACAATTCTGTTTTTCATCTGGTTGTTGATTTCTTTTTTTATTTTCAAAAGAACCCAAACGAAGGCAGAGAACAAAGACAAAAAATAATAATAATAAAACAAGTTGTTGTGAAATTTAAACCAGACAAAAATACCAAAAATGGTTTTTCTTCTTCTAACGAAACGTAAGGGTGTGCTAGAGAAGAGGAAGATTATTTAATGTTTTTGCTTACCAGAAGATGAAGAGCCATGAAGAGTCTCCGTGTTCTTTTCTTGGTTCGAAGAGCAGAGAAGACGAAGCAGTAGAGGAAGATATGACGTTTTTGTTTTTTTAAAGTTTTTATTAAGCGGATAACCGGTGTTAATTTGCTGTTAAATTAAGGACAGGTGTCAAAATATTATGCAAGGGACAGGCATGGGACATGAAATTTGGGGACAGCAGATCTCAACTCAAGTCAAAAAGCCTAAATCCCATTATAATTATCACCAAAGCCTAGATTGAATTATCGAATTGATTACCTGATTACACAATTTAATTGTACAGTAGCCGCTTTTTATGTAACAAAAGATAATAACCTCTTAAATTTGTTTAATTAGTGTTAACACAACATAAATTTATTCTGATTAGTTGATAACTATATTATATTCTACTAGCATCTTGTCACTCGCTCAAGTGTGTACGAAAAGGCTTTCTTTTTGTTTTTTGTTTTACTATTTTTTATAGATTGTTTTGGACATGAACTCTTATTATATTTTAAAATTTTAAAATATATTGTTTTATGTATTAATTTAATTAAAATGAAATCGAGGTGTCTTAATTTTTCATTTTAATTTTAAAGAAGTTTTAAAAAATGAAAATTCCAAAATTATAAGAAACTCCAAATAGTTGCCGCCTCTTTGGCCCCAAATATTAAGAAACTCCCGCTCAGATAAAGCACAAACAAAAAAGAAAAAAGAAAGCGCCCTAACCCTAACCCATTCTCTCATTCTCCCCTTCCCTCTGCAACGGCAAGGAAATCTCAGCCTCGATCGTCTTCCTCGTCAGCAACGAAGCACCCACAAAAACTCATTCTCTGTGACGGGTAAGCACCTCTCATCCTCTTTCTCTTCATGTCTTTTTGTGCTTCCTCTGTCATATGTATTCGTTAAATTGGTTAGATTTTGAATTGGGGTCAAGGTAAAGGGTTTTGTCTAATCAATTTATTTTTCCTCTAATCGATAGGCTTAGTGGGTGTGGGATCTTATTATGGTGGTTTTTGTTCAGATGATTTGTATATATGCCTTGGAGTACTGCATACTGGCTTGGCATTGCTCTCCAGGTTGAGCTTCTTTGGTGGGAATGATACCTCAGACAGTTTTGGCATTCACAAGTATTGGATAAAACCTAAGGATGTTATGTGTGAGCTCCTGCCAAACTCTCCAACAGCCACAAACAATAGAACAAACAGTATTGTTCTTCACTATGTTCCAGGAAGCAATTCGTGAGTCTTCTAGCTACTATCCCTGTTTGGTTCACTCGAAAATGTAGGAAAACTAGTTAGAAAATAACCAGAAAATTATGTCATATATACCATTTGACTAGCTGATAAACTTGGAAAAAAGAAGTACCCAGATATGTGTATTTTGTACATGGCTGGCTGATTTTGACTATGTGCTTTTTGATTTTGATGCAGGTCATCGATGTTCTGGGTCCTGGTAGGCCCAATGTGTCCAAGGTTTGGTTTCTTTCTTTGACCTCTCGCTTTCTTTCATTGGGCATTTGATTTTACTTTATATTCTTGTACTAGCAAATAGGAAATGTATGCGACCTTGTTTTCCTTTTTAGTATAATAACAAATTTGAGTTGATGATCTTTTTCGCTTTCTTATTTGGATGCAAGTTGGAAGTTGAAGTTGATGGATGTGTAGAAGTATGTGAGTTTGGAGTGAAATTCTCATCATTTTCTTGTTTAACCTACATTGTTTCTTCAGCACAAGCACAGATAGAAAGTACACATCAAAAGGAGGGGAAAACAACACATGAGAAATGTTTTTTTTCCTCAAAGAACCAACCAAGAGATAAAGCTCTCAGATTATTTCAAACAATCAAGCAGAAAGAGAAAGTAATTATCTAAATCCATATTGAACTATAAAGTGCAACACACATGTACAGTGACTATTACAACCACACAAGGACACATAATTAATACTTAGTCGAGTCTGTCATTAAATAGATTCTTAAGATCACCATCTTGTAGTGCAAGTGTGTATATATGACAAGGCTCAATGCTCTCCAAAAGCAGGTAACTTCCCCATATTCGATTGTTGTTATAAGAGTGATAAGTGATAAAAGAAGAACAATTGAGTAAACAAAAGGAAAATCCTCAACTTTCATAGATAAATATCAATCGATTAGAGAAATGAACGTTCAAGATAGAGGACAAATTTAGCAAAAGGCCATAATTACAGTCTGTTTAACAAAACTGAAAAGGACCAAAACACATATAAAGTAAAGCAAGTTCAAGATTTGACACTGACCTGAAGATGGCTCTTCCGATGGATATGGGATGCCTGAATGCATGCAAATGGCATGCACATCACCCCTGAGCTTAGCAACCTCATTGGTAAAAGAGTTAACCAAGGTAATAACCAAAAAAAGAAAAAGAGTCAACCAAGCCACTTTATATGACGAGGCCAAAGGATTAATGTATAATTTCCTGTTCAAGGAGATGCAGTTCATATTACATTGATTGAATCTATTTATTTCATGTTGTTTTCTTTTTCAATTAATTAGTTGACGATAGGTTATTCGAACTTGAGACTTCGATCCTCTAATTGAATAGAAAAATACCATTATCTAATTGATATGTATAGTTTAGCAACAAAACATACTAAACTATATAATGAAAGTTCGAGTCTGAATCTCTCTTCATATAAATTAGAATAGTTTAAAATATCGCATGTAAAAGAAAAATCGTAGGAAGTAATAATTGACCAAGATTCCGCAATCGATGTCAAACCGGCCGTCGGATCGTGACGAAACTTCTAGGATGAGTTTAATTTATTTCCATGGGGCAAAAGGAACTGTCGGATAGCAAACTAGATGTCGTGGGCCCTGCGAGTCCAATTGACTTAGATAGGTGGCCATGTTGGCTCGATTGAGGCCAAACAGTAAGTTGAAATTGTTAGTGGTTATTGTTGCATAAATAGTTTTTATACTGTGATAGTGTTATCCAGTGTTTATGAATAATTTAGTTTATCGCTTAGAATGAATTTAAATGTTGGAGTTTTGATCTTGTGAGCCGTTTTGATTGCTACATGGTTATTATTCGTTTCAACCTCGGTTTACAGTAAGATCTTGGTATTTGCTAGTACACTTGAGCATGTTTTCATTTGAGAGCCTTGACCCGTGGTTTTAATCAAGTTTATGGGTTTGCTAGAATTTATGGATACTTAAAAAGTTATGGATTTTGGATTCGGATTGTGATATTAGCGGGATAAGGAAAGAGAAAGTTGGGTTGATACATAAGATTGTGTTGTAATATAAAGTTAAAGAATATAATGGTCGGTTACAAACTCAAGGTTGATTCAATATTATATTATATGAATAGTGAGTTTTTAGTAAAAAGAACTACGTGTGGCTTGATTCCTCAGTAAGGGTACATAGGCAACCTAGGTCAACCTAGGTGCAGCCGCGAAATAAAATATATTAAAAAGGTTTGACTGTTTTTGCATTCGTGAATGAGTTTTGATTCAAGGTTAATGGGGCGAGGTCCTATATTGTATTTCTGTTGGATTCAGTTTTGGATTGGTTTGGTGGGTCTGATGCCCGATTGATACTTGGACAAGGTTGAATACCTTGTTTTATTTTCAGTTATGGTATGGTGGATTTTTATAAGTCTTTTGTATTGTTTGAAGGTTGGAGACCCAATTTCATATTTTGTTGGGGGTTGTGTGTTGAAAAGGGACTTGAGACCCATTATTGCAAATGTCAATTTGTGTGTAACTTACATTGTGCATGCTGGAAGCTTGAGAAAATATTATGTTGTTTTCTACATGTTAACAATTTGGGAATGTCCGTTTTTCAGGGGAGATTCTGTCGATATTTCAGTATAAGTCTTGACCCCTTTTCTTAATTGTGCTGGGAAGAGGGTACAAATAGTAAGTGGGCCCGGCATGGGTTGGATGTCGGACAGGTAACAGGGTTCGACACATATTCCGAGGGGGAATTCAGGTCGGGTCCTGTCATCTACCTCCATCCTTCAATTTTAATTTGTAAATACAAATTTGACTGTTATCAATGTATCATAGATTAACATTATTATATTTGTTTTATATATTTATTTTATAAATTGAGAATGAAAGATTCAGTGGATACAACAATCTATGAAGATAATTTAGATTATAAGCCTATATGTGGTATGGAATTTCTTTCACATTAAAAGAATAAGCATCTTGGTCAAATAATTTCAAGAGTATTTGTTTGTTGCAAGGAGGATCCGAATCCATTTGTTTGTACAAGTTGGTAATCTTTATTAGTTTGGAGAGTGATGGATTGTTCTTAGCAATTGTTGCTGCAATCAGCCTTGTAATCATTCAAAGTCATTTATAAATGTATGTTTTTTTTAATAATTAAAAGTACATAAGAAAAAAAAAGGTAGTAGTGAGAAGATAAATGATAAATGTGTGTGAGAGAGATAATGTAGGCCAGTATGGGGCGAAAGATCAAAGATCATTTACAAGTTACAACTAAGAAAATAATGTAGGCTAGTATTTTGCAAAACTGAAAGGTATCATCATGCCATTGATACTGACCAGAAAACACATTTAAGATAATACGGTTGATACTACAAAACCAGAAAGATATGCATATCATGAATAGAAATAATGTCTAACCATCAAACTACCCAAAAAAAAATATTTCAAAAAAAAGAGAATGCAAATGTGTGGCCAACTCAGAGATGGAAAGTTGAACATTCAAAAGACCCTAGGGAAAATCTTTCAAAAACAACCGAGCACAAGATGACAAGAAAGAAAGTCATGTTCACAGGCCAAAATTTGCTAATAAAATTATTTGACAGAATGTATAGAAAATATATTACATACCACAGCAATAACAATGACAAGCTCATCCCAGTGCTTCTCATCCGCAAGTTGAACTGCAAGACTGTCGGTTCCCTTCTCATCCTTAATAGATAATGATACCAAGGATCAGCACTAAAGACTCAATCGAATAACTTGCTTTTAACACAGGGCATAACAATAACCATAAAAGAACTAAGCTTACTTTTCCCATGATCCACTTGACAAATCCCCCATACAAACTACGACAAGCACTGCCCAAACCTCGCCTGTATGAACAAACAAATTTACAGCATTATCACCACCAACTACAACCAGCATACTTGAATCTCTATAATGTGATACAGAAGAAAAAGGATTTATAGTGAAATCCATTACCATGAGGTCTATAAAGTAGCAAACAGAATAACTCTGATACTTATCATGACATAAAAATTCCACAAACAGCAGCCACATTCAAGCAATGAAAAAGAAGTGCAAGGCAATCACAATTGTAATCATTATAATTGAAGCAAGATACAGGCAACCTGAAAATGAGATAATTTAAGAACTATTAAACTACCTTGCAATAGCAGAAAGCTGGCTGTGATCTTCATTCGCATTCATTAACTTTGCAAGGGCAAAAACTGCAAGTAGAAACAGAGGCTTAGCTATGATATGCTCATTGCTTAATTACTATTTATTGACAAAGAAAGAGTAATCCAGTACCCTAGTAACATTATTAACACAGTCATGTGTTCTCAAACTTAAGGAACTAATCATGTAACAAATTAACAATAATATGATCAGTATTATCCGTTACCAAGACAAGCAAAACCAGCTGCCGAGGAAGCCAATCCAGCAGCAGTAGGAAAATTGTTGTATGAAGCAATATGTACATTCAATTTCTCCCAGTCCTTCTTAGTAATCTTTTTTCCTTATCATGAACATCAGTAGCTCGACTACGAATTTCCCTTAAACAGCTTTGGAATCTGCCTCCAGAAAGAGAGATCTCCTACACTAACCAGGAAAAAAAAACGAATCAGTGAAATCCCAAAACGATCATGGCCTTTGTTAAAGAAAATATTAAACCTCTGAGAATTCTGTGGCAAAAGTAACAGTGCCAATTTTAAAAGCTCAATACTAGTGATACAGCTACTATAAGGTTTCATTTTCCTTTCCATTTCTACTTTTTCTTGCCAACCAAATGAAGCACAAACTTAGAACCCAAAACCTTCAAATCCTCTGTTTCCCAGGCATTTTCACGGGAACCAAACACAAAGAGACTTCTGAGAAGACGAAACCAAACAAACAGCTTTACCTTTCCATTAAGCCACATCCGATCCTGGTCAAAGGCGGGACTGACGGAGACAGTGGTGGTGGTGCAGAGGTGCTCCGGATCAAGCGTCACGCTGATGCTGTCATTGACGGGCAAGATGAGCGTCTCGTCCCTCTTCCCCGGTACTTGATCACGGCGATGTTGGTGGGCGTCTGGGCCGTCACCATCAGTACCCATTTCTGCGACTCGTCGGGCATTTCCACAACACCCACTTGCGTTCTCAAAAAGCCGCCGGGAGAAGAAGATTTTCCTAGAAAGCGGTAAAATTTTCCGGGAAAAATACAGAGATCTAACGAGCAATGTGAATCGAGAGTGAGCAAAACGGGAGTTGGTGTTAGGAGTTTTATATAGCGGAGAGAGTGGAGGAAGACGCCAAATTGTGGGATTTGTTGTTCAAAGTTGAAATTTTTAAGGCGTCCCATGGTGGGGCCCATCTCGGCGGTATCTAAAAATTCAGGCCGTCAATGGATTTGTGAAGAATCCTTGGACGCCATAAGAGCAACTCCAGCGGCACAAGCCCCGGGGGTGTGGGACCCAGGTGCCCGAGCCCAAAACCAGGTTCCAGCGGTAGGGGAGCCCGGGAGAGCGGGACCCACGGCAATCGGGCAGGCCCGCGGGGAGGGAGCCCGAGGCCCGGCCGGGGTGACGTCGGCAGGCTCGGTCAACGGTAAAAATTTGACTTCTCGCGGCGCCGACGTCGGCCGTCACATCGCGCAACGGTAACCCGCCACGTGTCGCTACTGTGGTGGCTCCGATCGTTTTTTGAAATCCAATGGCTACAGTGATTTTGGGCCAAAAAATCTTTAAAAATTCACAAAAATACCAAAAAATACTAAAAAAGTATGCAATTTTTTCTATAAATACCAACCAATATCCTTCACTTTCAACATCAAATACTCATATATTTTCATCTCCTTCTAATATTTTTCACTTTCTACACAACATTTTCTTCACTTTCAAGTGTCATTTTTTCCCATCTTATGGCATCATCCGTTGAAGCCGGAGTTCCATGGTCAACCATTGAAGATATTTTGTTGTGTGAGTCTTGGGTCCATGTTAGTCATTGTCCGATCACGGGCAATGAGATGAAGTTCTCTCATATGTGGAAAAAAATTCATGCCGAATTTTTGGAAAGATCCGGTCGATTAAATGCACGGAAATGGCATTGGCTAGTAGGTGGAAGCTTTTGAATAAAGAGTTGGGCAAATGGAGAGATGCGTTGGCAAAAGCGATGGACAACCATCGAAGCGGCCAAAATCTTAGCGATGAGGTATATTATTTGTAATTTCCGTTTTATTAAATTTAATGTCCTCATTTTTTGTAATGCTTCTTGCATTTCTAATATTTTTTTGAATGTATGTTGCAACCCTAATATAAAAATTAATGTTTCTTGCAATTTTAATAGTTTTTGAAATGTATGTTGCAACGCTAAATTTTTTTAATGTTTCTTGCATTTCCATAATATTTGTAATGTTTCTTGCATTTCCATTATTTTTTAATGTTTCTTGTATTTGCATTTTTTATTTTACTTGGGCCTTGCATAACTTGCATTTCCTTTTTTTTTTTATAACTATTTCTTGATTTCCATTATATTTTTTTTAATAGATTATGCAAGCACAAATGTGGTTTGGTGCTATTGGGCAAGGGAAAAAACTTTCAACCATGAGCAATGTTGGGAGGTGGTGAAGAATTGTAAAAGATTCCAAATTATTCCCACGGGCCCGGCCGTCGTGTTGAACGAGACGCCCCTCCATAATTCAACGGCATCGGATTCACCTATGGAATCCCGATGAGTGAAGACTCACCAATTGAAAAGGCCCCGAGGCCTATTGGGAGAAAAGCGGCGAAGGCGAAGGCGAAGAAAGGGAGTAATGATACATCTAAATTTTTGGAAGAAATTGCAAGGCAAAGTGCAATGAGAATTGACATAGACTTGAAGACCCAAGAACACGAGAGGGCAATTCAAGTAGAATATGCAAAAGAAAGAGAGTTTGCACGCAAAGAAAGGATTGAGAAGAAGGACCGAGAAACCATGGCCATGGATACAACCCATATGTCCCCTGAAACAAAACAATATTGGAAGTTAGAACGAAGGGATGTTATGAGAAGAAGACTTTTCCGTGACCAAGACGATGGACCTAGCAACACGGATTGGTTAAATAATCAAAACCATTAAGTTAGTTTGCAATAGTTGTAATTCATGTATTTTATTTAATTAGTAGTAATTTTTAATTACTTGTATTGGTTTTATTTAATTAGTAGTAATTTTTAATTACTTGTATTGGTTTTATTTAATTAGTAGTAATTTTTAATTACTTGTATTGGTTTTATTTGAGTCATTAAAGAAAACATTCAATAAAACATATTTTCATTCAAAATATTCCATACATCAAACAAAACATAATTAAAAATAAAAACCACAACCAAAGCATCCCTTAAAATAAAACATAATCTAAACATAATTAAAAGTAAAACTTCTTAACTTCACTTCATTCACCGTCATTGCCATTCACCGCCCATAAATACTCCATCAAGTCAACTTGACGTCGTTCGTGAATATAAGACGATTGCATCACCGTATATCGATCAATCATACGGTCCATGAAACGTCCGTCCCTAACCAACGGGTCAGGCTCCAATGGTTCTCCACTTGGTCCCACGGGCCTTTCATAAACTCTTGTCAAGGCCGTGTTCATGGGATCCGGTTCGTACACCTCTACAGCATCGTAATCATACTCATCCTCCACAATCATGTTATGAAGGATGATGCAAGTCATCATTATGCTCCTCAGCACCTCCTCATCAAGCATGCGCGCCGCACCCTAATAATAAGCCATCGGGCTTGGAGGATACCAAAACACCTCTCCACATCTTTTATGTAACCTTCTTGATAGGCAGCAAATAACTTTTGCTTCTGGGATCGGGGATGGGGAATTGATTTCACAAATGTAGTCCACCTCGGGTAGATGCCATCTGCAAGATAATACGGGTCCTGGTAGACGGTATTGTTGATTTCGTAGGTGATTTTCGGGGGCTGCACCTGCCAAAACGTCGTTGAACACCGGTGATTGACCCAGCACGTTCAAGTCGTTTTGAGATCCGGCAACTCCGAAGAAAGCATGCCAAACCCATGTATCAAATCCAGCAACGGCTTCAAGGATGATACTTTTTTGCCCTTTTCGATTCCCATAGTCTCCTTGCCAAGCAGTTGGGCAATTTTTCCATTGCCAGTGCATGCAGTCGATGCTACCAATCATTCCTGGAAATCCTCGAGCTTTGGCTTTTTGTAAAAGCCGGTGGAGGTCCATGGGCGTAGGTCTGCGCAGGTATTCTCGGGTGTACAGAGTTTCAACTGCGTCACAAAATCTTACCAAGCTCTCTAACGTAGTGGACTTCCCCATCCGGGCAATCTCATCCACCTGATCAGCAGATGCACCATACGCCAACATTCGTATAACAGCTGTAAGCTTTTGCTCGGGAAGAAGTCCCGCAACCCCAGCAGCATCACACTTTTGAACAAAGTAGTCATCATAGTTGCAAATAGCATGCATGATTTTATTGAACAAATGGGGTTTCATTCTAAATCGCCTTCGAAAATCAACATCAGAATACAGAGAAGTTGGGATAAAATAATCTTCAATAAGATTCTTACCCCGAGAATGCCTATGTCTGTCCACATTCGGGCCACGACCGACTTGTGAACCACGGCGGCTCTGGTTTTCTTCATCAAGCATTGCCACTGCTATGACAATTTGCTGATCTAGGTCTCTCTGCGCCCTTTTGCATGCAGCTCTTCTACGCCTTCTTTCTCTAGTTTCTTGCTCTTGCCTATCCAAGATCTCGTTAATGTCTGACATTGAGAATGGAGTATGAATTCTAAAATATGAGAAATGAAAATATAGAGAAGAGCCTCTGGTTTGAGAATGGTGTGAGAGGTATGAGCTGAGCCTCTGGTTTTATAGAAAAATTTAGGCGAGATAGAGATGACACGTGGCGCGATTTTAGAGGGTGAAAATCTTATCTCGAAATTTGAAATTCAAATGAAATTTATCCTCAAATTTGAAATTCAGATGAAATTTTTGAAATTTGGAATTGAGATGAAATTTTTTGAAATTTGGAATTGAGATGAAATTTATCCTAAATTTGAAATTCGGATGAAATTGATCTGAAATTTGAAATTGATTAAATTTTTGAAATTTGGAATTCATATGAAATTTATCTGAAATTTGAAACCGAAAATCTTAATAAATATTGACACGCATTTAATCCAAAAATCTTATCCGAAAATATTATCCAAATTAATTGTTTAGGTTACAAAAAAAAAAATGAATAGTAGTTGCCATGGCAAAGGGCAACGGGTGGAAATGCATATTACTATTTGCAAGGGGGACACTATTCACGTGAATAGTAGCCCCCTAGCTCCCCCTCCCCCTTGCCATGGCAACCCCCAACGGGTGGAGTTGCTCTAATTGGACTTTGGACTTCAATTTTTACTTCGATTTATTAATTTTTCTTTTTTCTTTTAATGAAAATTTATGGCTCACCAAATTTTAACTGAATTTCAATCCAACTTTATAGAGTTATTCTGGCTAACAACTTCTTCATCATGTTGTTGTTCCTAACATTGTTTTTTTTTTTTGACTTACCCTCAATATTTTATTACTATTCTTTTTCTGTTACAATATTTTATTATTTTTATTATTATTTTGAAGTAAGCAACAAATATCAAAATCTAAATGAAAACCAAGCAAACCAACGAGACAGATAAATTGGTAGCTATCTTCTATCGCCTCTTAACCAAACATGGCTATTTAAAAAGTAAATCCTAAAGTGGTTCATCTCGATTCCGCTCATTGAATTACAATGTGTAATTAACCAAATGAAGCGGTTAACGTGATGCTAATTTGTTAATTCTTAGATCCCGTTTGGTTCACGAAAAAGATTTGATGGGAAATTATTTCCCAAGAGATGGGAAATGAAATATTCCTTTCCCATTTTTGGTATGTTAAGAAAGTAACCGGAAAATACCACTTTATTTCATTTTCCATGTTTGGTTTGTGTAGGAATGTAAAACAAAGTTGATTTAATTTTCTAATTATACCCATATGAAATTAAATAATAAAAAAAGGAACGCATTTAATGCTATATTGTAATTCTAAATTGTTAATTGGGCAAAATGGTTATGAAAAATGTGCATTTAATGTTGACTCATTTTCCCAAACTTTCCCATGATGAGGAAAAACAAAACCTAAAGGGGGAGGAGGGTTTCACTTTCCTCTTAACTTTTCCATGTGTCAGGCAACCATTTCTCATGTCTGGACTTACCAAACATGGGAAAGCAATTAATTTCCCATCCCCAAGCCTCATTTCTCTTGAACCAAACGGAGCCTTAGCGATTGAGAGCTATCCTCTACTCTGATTTTCTCTGCCATGATCTGCTTTACTTTTGTTTTTCATACGCCACCTCATTAAAATTTAATTTAAGGAATTTAAAAGTTGACACATCATCCTAAAACAGTCAGATGACACAAAATTATTTAAAACTATTTATTCTTGGACAACATTGACAACACCAAATGCCTTATAATATTATGGATAAACAATTAGTACTCTCCGGAATAGATTAATACTGTCCGACAAAAAATAATTAGTACAGTCTGACATACCAAACGAACCCTGAGTGTGTATTTGATTTGATGCTTTGGTAGATTGCGTCTCATGTTCCTTGTATTGCTGGAACTATAACAAGCTAACAAAAAATGTTAAAAACGAGAAAGGCAAGTCCCATTGAGAGAAACAAAATGAAAAAAAGCAACTTAATTAAGCATGCATTATGCGTGGGGTTGCGTCTCATGTTTCTTTTGTTTTTGTCAAGATCTAATATATTGTTGGCAAATAATTCAGAAATGTATACAAAATTGCATCCTTTACGTAAACTGATTCAACCCATTGGTGGTCTGAGCTCACCTTCCGCTGGTACCAATATAAAAGTCAAAGCAATATTAGAGAAATCAAATTTTTGTTGGAAAAAGGTTGACTTGAAAGTCTTGAATAGCCTTGCAGGACCAGGATTGGATCCTAGAAAACTAAGATTAACAAGTAAATAGTACAAGTCTAATGTTGATTTCATATATTTGGGATGGTAATGTCTTGATATTATGTGTAACATCCCGGTCCTAAATTAATATTCAAATATTAAAGTATTCAAGTAAAAAACGATTTTATCCCGGGAATATTCTAATGGGTTTTAAATTAACTTTGGTTCGGAGAAGTAGAATAGATAAGCAAATTAGAAATGAAATAAAGAAAAAAAAAATAGTTTGAATTAATTAAAATTTTAGAAATAAAAATAATATTTAATATTTAAAGGGGCAAAATGGTCAATGTTAATTTTGGAAGGGAATTTGGTGAAACGAGCTCTGCCATTACGTCGGGCTCGTTGATATGAGTTCGTGGATATATTGTGGGCTCAAATCGGAGTTGTAACGAAGAAATGGCGATGAAAAATAGGCTAGTCGCATAACCGTAAATATTTTGAAATTCAGTTTTCTTAAACCCAGATTTTCGCGAGTTGGGGAGGAGCCATTTTCAAATTCTGATTTCTCCTCCGACCAGCCACCAAATCGGGTGCCAGAACTTGCAAACTCTTCGTCCCTCTTTCCTCTTTCCATACATAACCATATCTAGCCATAGTTCTAAGGGATTTAACCAGAAAATCAATCGAAAGCAGGGCCCAAGAATCGGTTTTGACCCATTTTTGGCAGATTTTCTCAAGCTTCGTTCTCCCTCCTCCGGCCACCGATCGGGACAAGTGAGGTATGATTTTCCACTTATTTTTCATGCTCTAGCTGATGCTTGAGTAGGTTTTGATCGATTGGTAGCGTAGATAGATCAATCTTCGAGTTAAAGTTTCAGTCGGTTTTGAGCCACTTAGGGTTCGAATTGGACCTTCCCGTAGTTGAAGAAAGTGTTCGGGAGGTCGAGAACTAGTTGGATATGGAAGGAGGGCCCTTGGTTTGCAGTTCAACCGACGCCCAATTTTATCGCTTTTTAGGCTTCGGATCTGCCAGTGCGTGTTCCCACGCGCCGGCCCACTTATAATTGTCAAACTTTAATCCTAAATTATCCTTCCATAGTCACGAGCGCGTAGGTGTGCTCGGATTTGCAATTTGGACTTGGTACGACAGTCGAACGGATTTACGCCTATTGCGCGTTATCCGGGTTCAATGTGTTCGGACCGTTGGATCGGTCCCAATTCTTGGTATGTTGATATAGGAAATTCCAGGACCGTGTATGATTCAACGGATCGTGAATCGGAGTCCCAGATACTCCGAAAATGCCAACCATAGGGTTAGGTTTACAGTAACCGTCCGATCGTGCGGTCGTGAGCGATCCGACCGTTCGACCAAGACTAAACTTTTGGGATAAGCTTTATAAATTCTATTGAAGTCTTTGAAACTCGTGGATCGCCTATTGGAGGTCACAAACCCTACGGGCGACCGGATTGGATTAAATTAATATTTTAATCGGATAATTCATTCCGAGGATTATTAAATTGATTTATCGAATTGACGGAGTTAAATGGCCCTAGAGACACTTTCTAGCTAGTTCGAGCACTTTAAGGTCTGGGGGTCGGGTTTCTAATAAAATAATCATGCCGAGCTACTTAATTTAATAAATGGTTTTATCGAATACTCATAAATAAACTATTATGATTTATGTGTTACAAGGCTGGAACCGAACTCAATTGTTTTATTTGAAATATTGTTATGAATATTGGTCTAAGCTTGGAATTGGTCTGGAAATGAGATTTGGATTTTGATCTTGTGGAACTTGAATGATTCGGAAAGATGAGGTTTTATTTATTTAGTTAATGGTCCATTTATGTTTAATGGTGAATCTTATTACGAGGTTTGATCATGAAAGTAGTCCGTTGAGACAGAGATTTCTTTTGGTTATTTAGTATTAGTTTCATTATTTATTTATTTATTACTATTATTGTTATTGTTATTATTATTATTACTATTATAATTAAGTATATGGTTTGGTACTTTTGAATATTTGGGAAACTGATTTTGAGAATATTATATTTTATATTATATAATTAAGTATGAAAATGGATTTTTGGCGAAGGGTGATAATATTCAGATTTGAATTTGGTTTTCAAACCCACCTCAGGAGTACCCCCTGTTGTCTTGGAAACAGATTTGTCATTTATGATACCCCGCACGAGTCTCGGGGACGCCCGAACCGTGTGGAGCGAGGATACGCGTTCGGGTTGATCACCCGCTCTTGAGAGGACGCGGCTCAGGTTGACTTTGTGACTCCTGAGTCTTGCGAGGACGCGGCTCCGACAGACTTCATGTCACAGAGTTTTGCAAGGAAATGGAATTGACGGAAAATCAAAGGATACGCACCTCAGGCTGATTTCGTGGTCCATCAGTGTCGCGAGGATGTAACTGGTACATGGTATATGGAATTGACGGATTGATACCTGGGAATTGACGGATAACGCGTCTCGGGCTAACTTTGTGTTCCCCGAGTTCTGCGAGGATGTGACATGTATGATACTGGGCATTGACAGATATGATTGGGGGTACACCTGGGTGAGGAGTATTTTGAGATTTAAGATGTTTTTAAATAGAAATTAATGATTTGATCTTGGATACTTATTGGAGGGAACTTTATTATATATTTTCATATTCATGGGGCAAAGAATGAGAGTTTTCAAAGTAAAGGATATTATACTATTTATAACTGTTACTTGAATAAGGAGGTCATTGTGAAATCACTTGGGTTCATTTTGGTTTTAACTGATTGATTATAGTCGGGATAATTTAATAATTGAAAATATGTGGGAATATTAATTCAAGTACTTTATGGTTCAAACTTTAGTCTTTTAAGAGCTACGTGTGGCTTGATCCCTCCTAGAGGGTACGTAGGCAGCCTAGACTAATCTAGGTACAGCCACGAGCGAGGATACCATGGAATTTGGTTATGGGCTTGAATTGGAAATCTATTGAACATGTTAATTGAATGAAATCTGAACGGATGTGTGGACTCAATGTTTGATTTATATTTGAGATTTGAAGCTTGTTTTGAATGAACTTCAAGTATTGAATTTTCTTATGAAATGCTTTTGTTATTGATGTTGTGCGTGTCGAATTAATGACTACTAAAATGAATGTAGCTGAATGTTTGGCTAGGATTCGTCTTGGTGACATATGATAGCTAGAAATGTTGTTGTTAAGCCCAAATTGATATTTATATCTGGAATTGATGATTTCAAGGGATGAAAATGTTAGGCTTGAATTGATGTTAATGCTTACGTTTGGTTTTGTTGTTGGGCCGGAGGCCTTTTAGTTCAAATATTTTTAGTTGTGTGAGACTCTCTTTTATGCATGCTGGAAGTTTGGGAATTAAAAATTGTGTTTTGTACAGGTGTAAATTTTTTGGGAAACGAGCTAATTACAGTTGAAGCTCTGCCGAATTTTCGGCAGAAGTCAAACCTTCAAAAGTTGTTTTCTTGAGTTGGGTTTTAAAAAGGGCAATTTGGTCAAGTGTGCCCAACACCCGACAGGTGTCGGACACGCACAGGGCTCAGCTCGGATTTTAAAGTGGAATTTGGGTCGGGTTTTGTCATTATGTCATCTCTTCTAAAAAAGAAATTAAATGGAGAATCAAATCTATCTTATTATCCCTAGAAAAAAAAGCCAATACGAATAAGTAAAACTCCTTTCAATAATTTTTTTGTAAAAAAAAACCTATAGAAACTAGGGAGTTTTAGTTTAAAATTAATAGGGAGTTTCATATTTTGATAGATAGGAAATTAATTTCACCTAATTTGCTTGAGGTCAAAGACTAATAAATGTACCTAAAATGACTAAACTACAACTAATAAATCCGATAAATTACAAGGAATGCCATTGAAGCTTATTTAAATAATATTATTATTTCATTTGTGGTCAACCTCCAGCTATCCACCAACTCCTACATACCCATGCCTATAGCCCAAACTCCTACAGCCCAAACGCTATACATCAAACTTTCTACGACATCAAACTTCCTACAGCCCAACTCCTGTAGCTTTTTTAAACTACAAGAGAAAGAGGAAGATGATCAAATATTTCTGTTTTCTGCATTGCAGGAAACGGAAACTACAATGCACTGTTCATTTCCTGCAATGCAGTTTCCGTTTTATCCAACATCGATTCACGCACGATTTGTTTCCAAATCCATCATACTCTAGAGTTATATATAAATTGCAATATACTACCACTCTAAAACAAAACAATGCAGATATCAATGAAGTAAAACAAAAACAAAAATCATTTACAACTATAATAAAAACACAACAAAAACAGAAACTGCGTAACAATTCTATTTCTTTTGGGTTTTGTGCCCTTCAACATAGACACTAAGTAATCATGTAACATACACACAACATTGTTGTTTATAATATTGCCAATCTATTTAGCCAATTGTAATTAAACAGAAACTGCAATTGCAACGGAAACTGCAATGCAGTTTGTATCAATACTGAATTGTTAGCAAATGAATGGGTCATTATAATCGTTAATCTTATTACTCTTTGTTTATTCAATTCTTATCTTGTAAAGTCGTTGAAGGAGTTTCCAAGTTTGAATTACCCAGTAAAAAAACAAGATAGACAATAGAAAGATAATTTTATGCATTGAAAGATAAACAATAGAAAAGTTATGAACTCAAGAGCCCAATCGTGGTCACTCTCTCACTCTACAAATTTAGAAATCACTTTCTCACTCTTCAACTTAATTTTCACTATTAGATTTAATTTAACATTGTGCTACATTATTGGAAGAAAAGAAAGAACTATAAATGCAAATAATGAATAGAAAAGTAATCAAGTTAGAAGAGTATGTTAGAGTGCAAAATAGGAAACAAATTTGTAATATTTTTTCCACGTACTGCCAAGATTTTATTTGGTCAACAAGTACTACTCCCAAATGTCTTGAAATAGAGAAGGAAAAATGAAGCAAGAAAATCTTTTTCTCAATTGAAAGAATGAGTGAAATCAAGTTATTCTGTGATTTTTCTCATTGCATAAACACGCATGGTAGATAGTCATTCCAGTTCAAAGTCAACCAAGGTAATAACCAAAAAATGATGTAACATCCCGTTCCTAAATTAATATTCAATTCTTAAATTATTCAAGTAAAAGACATTTTTACCCCGAGAGTATTTTAATGGGTTTAAAATTGACTTTTTGTTCAGAAGGAGTTTGGGGAATTGAGTTACATTGTTGCATCCGACTATGCAGCGGCACGCTCAATTTCGAGTTATAACAGTCGAGAAAACCTCTAAAAACCAAAAAAGGGCAAATTGGGAAATTCAAAAATTGTTGTAAAACTTAAAAACCTGAAATACCCCCAATCCGAAGACGGCCGCATCAGACCCTCCCCTTCCCCTCGGCTCTCTCTCTCTCTCTCTCTCTCTCTCTCTCTCTCTCTCTCTCTCTCTCTCTCTCTCTCTCTCTCTCTCTCTCTCTCTCTCTCTCCGATCTCGGTATGAAAAATTGAGGCCAGCCATTTTGGCTGGTTGTGTCTTGCTCCGGTCACCAAATTTGACGGGACCGCTCACAAAATGACCGGCCCGGGTAGGAGCTGGTGTTTTGGGCAATTTTCGGCTGGCCCAGCTCTTCACGACAGCTATGGGAGCTTCTAAAGCTCCGGTGAAGCTCGGATCCAGGCATCAATCTTCACCCTCTTCTTGGGCTCTAGCTAGTGGGATAGGTAGTGTGGTTTGATTTGTGAGTTTGGGAGATCGATTTTGTAACCCTTAGTTTGGCCGATTATGATCGGGTTTTTGGGGTAGTTCCGGCTAGGTTTTGGCCAGGGACTAAGACCAAAAATGTTCCCCTAGTTGAGGTGGTCTGTTTGATATAGGACTTGATCGGCGGTGTGGAGAATTTTCGATCTCCGAAAATTACTCAAGCCACCCACGCGCTGCAGGCGAGTATGGCGACGCTTGGGCCACTCTGTGGCGGGCTGCAGTATTCTAGAATGATCCCCTTGTCGTCCCAAGCTCCACGGTATGCTCGGATTCGAATTTGGTTATCGTATGACAGTCAAATGGATATTATGCCTATTAGGCGATATCCGGGTTCAATAGGTTCGGACCTTCGGATCGGTCCCGTTTTTGAGTATGTCGTTCCCCGTACTCCCAGGGTTGTGTAGGAACTGGTAGATCAAGAAAAGGAGTCACGGATACTTCAATTCAAGGATCTTAGGGTTAGTTAAGCGTTAACCATCGGATCGCGCGATCGAGGGTAGTCTGACCGCTCGATCAAGACCAAACCTTAGGGACATGTTAATAGGCTGACGTTGAGCCTATAGGAGCGTGTGGGTCAGAAATCGGCTGTGGTGGGCCCCGCGGGGCCCGTTGGTCAACTTCCGCAATTGGGGTCAAACTAACCGTCGGATCAGGACGGGACTTATAGAATGGGTGTAAATTATGGTTTGGACCAATTGAATTTGTCTTATATTAGATTTGTAGTCGTGGGCCCTACAAACCAGTTGATCTGGATAGTGGGCGTGGTCGACCTTGTGAAGGGATTCTTATTTGTTAAACAATTGTCCAGTTGCATTAGTTGGTAATATTCATGGGGTGTTTTTGGTATTGTTGGTATCTCCAAAAATGACGTTTTCATATTTTTGATATTATCTAGTAGTGGCTGCGAACAAATTTAGTGTTTATGAAAGAGTTTACTCTCAAGTTATTCCCAAGCATGAGGTATTCATATTTATGTTTTATTATTTATTATTTGGTTTTGGATTAAGTTCTTTTGGGCAGTTATGAGATATTCAGGAAACACCTGGGAAAACGACTTAAATGACGGTTTGACTTTGGTAAGGATTTAAGTCGATGTATGATTACACGGTGATATCTAAATTCATGCGGTTCGGGCTGATCACCAGAGTCATGCGAGGATGTGCATTCTTGGGCTGACCACGAGTCCCCCGAGTCCTGCGAGGATGTGCGTTCTTGGGCTGACCACGAGTCCCCCGAGTTCTGCGAGCAGGTGCATCTCGGGCTGAACTTGAGTCCCCCGAGTTTTGCAAGGATATGACATGTGTACTGCTTGAAATGGATTATTATAATCAAGTACCTAAATGGCGAAGGTTTTATTACCTACTTTCATATTAGTAGACAAATGATTGAGGGTTTTAACCTTATGAATGTTATACTGTTATAACTGTTTTTTCAAGTTATGAGTTCGTTTGGGACTGCGAAAGTCCGAGGCAGTTTCTGTGTAAACCACTGATACGGATATAAAGATTACCATGTGGCAAGGTTGTTTGCTAAATTTCTAATTTTCTACTTAATGGTATTAATTTTGTATATATGTATACCCATGTGATAGATTGGAGCTTGAAGGCATAGTTAATTCAGGTGCTTACTATGGTTTGAACCTAGTTTCCTTGAAAAAGAACTACGTGTGGCTTGATCCCTCAATAAGGGTATGTAGGCAACCTAGACAAGTCTAGGTGCAGCCATGGAAGAGGGTTTTTCGTAAGTTGATTTAGAATTGAGTTTGAAATCTACTTAACCTTTTAATTGATTTAATATGAAGTGATGTGTGGGGCCAAGGCTCGATTGATATTTGAGTTACTAGGCTTGTTTGGAAATGAACTCTATTAATTAGTTTCTTCATGTAATGTTGTCGATAGTGTTGTTGTGCATGTTAAGATATTAATTACTGAAATGATTGTAGCTGGACGTTTGGTTAGGATTCTTTTTGGTTATTAAAGGACAAGTTTTGTTGTTGATCGATTTAGAAGCTTTAAATTATGTTTCTACAGGTGAAATTAATTTGGGAAATGTCCGTTTTTCAGGGGAGACTCTATCGGTTTTCCAGCTGAAGTTGTAAACCCTTAAGTGGTTTTTAAAGTGGAATTAGGGCAGTTTGGTCTTTCGTGCCCAGCACCTGACAGGTGTTGGTCAGGCACAGGGTTCGACACGGATTCCAAAGTGAAATTTGGGTTGGATCCTGTCAGAAAAAGAGTCAACCAAGCCAGTTTATATGATGAGGCCAAAGGTTTAATGTGTAATTTCCTGTTCAAGGAGATACAGTTCGTATTACATTGATTAAATCTATTTATTTCATGTTGTTTTCTTTTTAAAATTAATTAGTTGAGGATAGGTTAATCGAACCTGAGACTTCGATCCTCTAATTGAATAGAAAAATACCATTAGACTAATTGATATGTATAGTTTAGCAACAAAACATATTAAACTATAGAATGAAAGCGAGTCCGAATCACTCTTCATATAAATTAGAGTAATTTAAAATATCGCATGACAAAGAAAAACGTAAGAGCCAAACATTATTTTTCCACAGTGCGTGGTGTTAGCTCATTAGCTTAAGAGGGCCGTAGTTTGTTGGGAAATAGCAGTAAATACCACCGCTTTACTAATTCTATCTAAAAATACCACCCAACATTTACACATTTTGTAAATGTAATCTATAAATACAAAATTATTGCTCACCTATCGGCCACATAACACTTATGGTCAGTTTCTAGCTCTCGACTCTCTTTTCGCTCGACTCTCGGCTCTCTCTTCGCTCTCTCTCTCTCGGCTCTGTCTTCGCTCTCTCACTCTCAGCTCTCTCTATCTTGGCTCTCTCTCTGAGCTCTCTCTATCTTGGCTCTCTCTCTGAGCTCTCTCACTCTGAGCTCTCTCTATCTTCGCTCTCTCTCTCTCTCTTAGCTCTCTCTCAGCTCTCTCCCTTTTGTTAACTATTAAATAAACTACCCAGTTAAAAGTCGCTCGTGCATGTCTTTGTTTTGAATCGCGAAATCCCCCGTGAACCCCAACTTGTAGGTATGTCTTCCGAATAGCCGAAGGTCACAGCTACTTGCAACCTTGAAGCTCAACTCCATGGCCGACCTCCAATAGGTAGTCTTTATGGTCATTTCCTTAATCTGTGAGGGTTTCTGTGAAATTGGTTTTATTTTGATTGCTTTGGGTTATGTGTTTGAATCTTCATGCTCATGTATCTGGGTTTTTATGAAATTGATTTAGATTGCTTTGGATATGTGAATCTTGAAGCTTGGGAATTTCCATGGTCTGATTAGATTTGTTGTGGTGTTGTGTTGTTATTCTATTGAGATTGTATTGCTGTTGTATTGCTTATGTATTGCTGTTGTATTGCCGTTGTATTGCTGTTGTATTGCCGTTGTATTGCTGTTGTATTGCTGTTGTATTGCTGTTATATTGCTGTTATATTGCCTGTTAGTTATTATATTGCAGTCAATTGCTCATTGTCTTCAGTTTGTGTTAATGAAATGTTGTTTTGTGATTGTCAGAAATGGAGACAATTGTTATTCTGGTTTGCTACAATGGAAAATGGGTAACCTCAAAGAAAATGTGCAAATACGAAGGGGGTGACTCAAAAGGCATAATAGTGCCACGGACTATCACATTTGCTGAACTGTTGGATTGTGTGCATAAGATATGTGATACAAATACCAAGGAAGACACGGTTTGCTTAAAGTTTTCAGTTTTGTTAGCCTCCAATGAGTGGAAGCACATAAAGATTGAGGACGATGATGATGTACAATTTTTTATGAAGTATGCTTGTGAGGTAACACCTTCAAAACTAGCTCCCTTACTCGTGAGTGTAGAAGATAGAGGACTGACAAATGATGTAGTTGATAGTATGCATATGAGGACAGATAGTAGTCGGATGAGGCGTTCTTCAGTTGCCATTGTTGAAAGTAATGAAGTAACTCGGAATGATACTAATGTCGTTGATGTGGGAGGTGAGGTTGGGACAGATTTGATGAACATGATTGATTTTAGCGTGGCGGAGGAGATGCATGGTGGTGATAATGGTATTGAAAGAACTGAAGTGTCAGTGTACTCGGCCCCTCCTATTTTGGGCCACTTGGACACATCAGCCCAATTGCCAATAATGCGTTTAGGAGGTGACTCTAAACCCACTCGTGAACATTATTTGAGTCATATGGGTGAACAGAAGCAGTACAATATGGCTGGTGTAAGGGATGAAGAAGCATATTTGGACACAGGGTATTCGCGAAGTAATTGGGATTCGAAAATTCAAGTTGGGCAAATTTTCTCTCATAAGGGAGCCTTGTTGACCGAGTTACGGTTGGCGGCATTGAGAGGCCACTTTGAATTTAAGGTGCAATTGTCTTGCACAAAGAGGTTGCTTGTGGTTTGTTGTCAACGTCCATGCCCATGGCGGGTGCGAGCATCGAGAATTGGAGAATGCAACTTCATCATTGTGAAGTGTACAGCTGGCCATGAATGTGATTTGAGGTTGGTAAATGACAACCATCGTCAAGCAACCGCATCACTTGTAGCTACTTCATTGAAAAGGAAGTTGAAGGATTCTCGGACAATATACACACCTAGTGACATAATGAGAGATGTGAAACACAACTTTGGGTTGACCATTCATTATTCCAAAGCTTGGAAAGCGAGGGAGTTAGCTCTAATGTCCATTAGAGGATCAGACGAGGAGGCATATTATATCCTTCCAGCCTATTGCTATGAATTGGAGCGTATCAATCCTGGCACAAAGACACACATCCATACTGATGAGAACAATCACTTTGTGTATTTTTTTATGGTTGTTGGGGCGTGTATTAGAGGGTTTCATTCTTCCATGCGCCCAGTGATAGCCGTGGATGCCACTCATTTAAAATCAAAGTACAAGGGTGTTATGTTTGTAGCGAATGCATTTGATGGTAATCGAAATATATATCCTCTTGCTTTTGGGATTGGGGATTTGGAGACGGATGCATCATGGCATTGGTTTTTCACTAAACTTCATGAAGCCATTGGTGAGTGTCCCAATCTTGTTATCATTTCTGATCGCAATGTTAGCATAGAAAATGTGTGGAACAAAGTATTTCCAACAGCGCAGCATGGCATATGCTTTTATCATATGAAGGGGAACATTAAACGCACTTGCAAGTTGAAAAAAACGTGATGAAATGCTGATGCACTTTGAGCAGGCTGCAAAATCTTATTCAATGGCTGAATTTGAGCGTCATTTTCGTAAGATAAAGGGAAAGGAACAGGTTGCTCAATATCTGGAACAGGCTGGGTTACACAAGTGGTCTAGAGCTCACATGGATGGACGACGCTACAATGTAATGACAACAAATATTGCGGAGTCAATCAACTCAGTCCTTAGGTTTGCAAGGATGCTGCCAGTGGTTCATTTGATAGTGGAAATTATTAATCTCCTTGTGAAATGGTTCAGCGAACGTCGTCAGTTGGCTTTGAAATGCAGAACAACATTGTGCCCCAATTTTGGCGAGAAGAAGTTGAGGAATAGGTTGGATGATGCTGGAAGGATGAATGTCGTTAAACTAAATGATGTACAGTATAATGTTCTGGACGGTGATATGGACGGCCTCGTACATTTGACAAACAACACTTGTAGTTGTAGGAAGTTTCAACTTGAGCAGCTACCTTGCAAGCATGTAGTTGCAGTTTGCCGCATCTTGAAACTGAATGTGTACTCCAAGGCTTCACGGTATTACACTCGAAATACGTGGTTGGATGCTTATTCGGATACCATATACCCTGTACAACCTCAGGGCATGTGGGTTATTCCTGAAGATGTCCGAAGTCAAGTTGTGCTACCTCCCATGACAAAGGTTATGCCAGGCAGAAGGAAGAAGCTAAGGATTCCCTCGCAAGGAGAGGGCACTATTAGAAGAAAGTGCTCAAGGTGCGGTTCCACGGGCCACAATAAAATCACGTGTAAAAACAATATTCCAGTGCCTAATGTATCGTAGACAATATGATTTGTGTTGGTTTGGTAGGTACTGTGAATGAGAATTCTGATTTGTGCTAGGTTTGGTGTTATGTGGATTCTGAATTACATTACATTTGCATTACTTGGGTTGAATTGCTATACAAACATGGTGTATTCCCTATTTATAATGACAAGATCGCTGTCATATTGCAATGTTATTGACATGCGGTTCCCATTATATTGTATTTTTATTGTAGTGGTATTGCTATTTCAATGTAAACTGTGTATGTACGAATTTAAAAGGCTTGGAATGTAACTAAAAATGGATCCCTAACATTAAAGTCATTCAAATGCAATTATTATGTAGTTACCGTGATACTCCTACTACACCTTCTTTTCTGATTACAAATTCAGATGAGGCATGGGCCAAATGTGGGGCAAATAGAAGGTGAAGTGTCATATGTGTTTGAGTAGATATAGTTGCTGAACGAGCATGAATTGTAGGGGGATGTGATAGTGCAAGGCATGAATTCTATATATAGATTCCATATTTAAGGTGTGTATTGTAGGACCTACGTCTTTTAAGAGATGTATAAGTGAATGAAATCGTTGTCCGATGCAGTACCTACTGCAATATGATTGTATTGCGATCGTATTGTCTTGTTATTCATATCATATTGCCATTAAACGCATGTGTATTGCAGCGTTATTTCCTCAATAATCGTTTCAACTGGACATGGCTTAATGAAACCGTATACTTACATAATACAAAAAAGGCGTATAATTCCATCAAATCCATTTTAGAAACTTACATAATACAGAAAGAGGCCACCCCATAGTTACATAATACAAAAAGAGGCCACCTCAAAGTTCCATTTTGCAAACTTGCGAAATAGCTCGAATCCGGTTTCCACTGTTTTTGCTTCAACTGGGCCATTTCCTCGCATTCGTTGAATATCATAAGCTGCGATGGCAGGGCATTAACAAGTTTGGCTTTCATACCCTTTATATGTAGGAGATGCATCCGGGCATGATAACGAGATCGAATTGTGCGTTTTTTTATGACACGCCACCTAGCTTGGCCCTCCAAAATTTTAGAAACTATGTCTGCATGCAGATTTTTCCAAAACATGGTATTGTCTCGACATTGCTGCAGGCCATGGACCAAGTCTGCAATCAGTGAATTTGGCCGACGTGGTCATTGCTTCGCCTCCCCTCCTTGATGGTGAAAGCGTTAGGTTTTGAGTGAGGTTAGGGTCCATGGTTTTTGGGTATTTATTAGGGGTTGGTGTTGGACTGAAATGGCTGGGACTTAATGCGATGTGAGTGAAATGAGTGGGGAAGGTAATTGTTGCAAGCTAGAGTTATTGTGATGGAAGTTTTCTGCTTTATGCAGCCGGATCTAGCTAAATATAGGGAAGTATTAATCATGTGGCTGATTGGAGAGTTAGTAATTGGCGGGAGTGAATGGCGGGAATAATTGGCGGGAGTTATTGGGCTAAACATGGGTGTTTCTGACTTGCCTGCCTAAATTACTATTTCCCCTATATTCCTAATTTGGAATTTTCCAATTTCAATGTTTTAGCCTCTTTTTATTTTTAGCATTGGGCTAAATTGGCACAATTACCAACCATGTAAATTTGTCCACTAGGGATATTTTTTATATTTCCCAATTTTGACATTTCAATTGGTTTCCAATTTTCCAATTTGTCCAATTTGGCTCATTTCCGTTTTCCTATGTTTGAATCACATGTTTGGGAATATTATGTATTTTCCTAAATTCCCAATTTCATTTGCAGTGCTTTGAATGTATTTTTTATTTTGTATTGTACTATTCATTCTTTTCTATATGACTTTTTTCATTTATTTAATTTTTTTTCATTACGAATTTCCGTATTTTCGGTGTGTTTAAGATTTTCCAAATTTGCAAATTCAAAATTTCCAATTATGTAAATATTTTAAAATTTCCAATTATGTAAATATTTTAAAATTTCCAATTATGTAAATATTTTAAAATGTCCAATTTTTTAATTTCTTAACATTTCCAATTATGTAATAATATTTTCAATTTCCAATTATGTAATGTGTTACAATTGACAAATTATGTAAAATTTTAAAATTTTCAATTATGTACTTATGTAATTGTTTACAATTTCCAATTATGTAATTTTTACAATTTCCAATTATTTACTTTTTTAGAATTTACAATTATGTAATTTTTTGAAATTCGAAAATTGCTTAGTTAGTTACATATTTCATAATTTGGCAGTAATTGATTGTTATTTTGTTTTTATTGAAATGCTAAATCCTTTATTTAATGGTCAAAATTACACCCATCACATTGGTGTACAGTGCAATCGCATCAAATAAATGATGCAAGTCCATAATTACCCATTACCCATGACTGCAAAGTTGTAAATAAGTATATATAATAGAATATTTAATAGACCAAATGCTATATATAATGAAGCGAGGCACATTCTTGAACATATCGGACGTGTGAATTATTTGCAGGTCAAGCCAACCTTGAATTATTTGCAGATCAAGCTAACCCTTTCATTTTGCAGACTTGAAAATGTCGGATGTACGCCCTCGAAACGACGATGTCGATTACCCGGAGACCAGCCGTGGCATGTGCCGTTCCCATCTCCACCTCTAACTCCAACTCACGATCCGACTTCATCTGGAAGTGAGGCGGAGAGCAATGATCCGCTTGACCAAATATGTGGCGTGAAGCGCGAGCTGCAATATTTGTGCAAGGCAACGGATTGGTGGGAGACAAAATGTGATATTCATGGCCAAGTGATGGGAAACTTGGCCAATAAGCTGAACAAAGCATATGGAGGAGAAGTTAATCATACTCTCAAAGCAATAAGTCGGAGCGCAGAGTTAGAGTCCCTAAAGTTCAAATTGGAAGAGACAAAGAAAAAGTCTGTTCAACATTTCAGAAAATCAGAAGAATATAATCATGAAATGGTTGAGTGTTTTAACAACGGCTTCGAGATGTTCCGAGATTATGCTTCTGTTGTCTCACCAAACTACAATTGGAGTGAAATTGATGTAGGTGGTGTCTGGGAGGTGCTCCATAGGGGTGGAGAGGGAAAGGCTGATCATGCTCTTGTGCATGCAGCGAGAAAGAAGACCAAAGACATGGATCTTTTCATGGACCTCTAATGTAGGGTTTGTGCAACTAGATGAAGGTAAATTGAAGGAAGTCTGTGTATTGTAAGTTTATTGCCGTCATATTTGTACCATAATGTATGTATTTTGCGTATGTTTCAACTAAGAAGTGAGGCACTGGATTGTTAATTCCGTGATGTATTTTGAATGTGTACAGTGAAGGTCCTCTGTAATGGAATAGATGCGTATTGTAAGTTTATTGACCTCCTATTGTCACCCTATTGTATGTATATTGCGTCTGCTGACATATTTTGCATCAAATAGCTGAAGTAAATTGTGTAAACAAAAAGTATGGTAACGACAACATAAACTCCCAGAACAAGCACAATTTCAAAACCGAATCATAAGTACATCCCTACGGGTATCCAGTAGACGTACTAACCAATTTCATTGAGCAAAAATTTGAACTGATGCATATTCCCAATACAAAATTAGTACAACTTATCTGCCATGTGTACAAAAGGTATACAGATTATCAGCAATGTCTACAAAATGGTTACAGTTTATGTGCCATGAAAGGCAATTAGCCACTGCTACCGACTGTACAATGTTGCATATGAACAAAAGCGGTATCAACCTTGATGGATTACCATATAAATCAGCTAAACCAGAGCATCCATGTCTGCATATTCATATTATAAAAACATTCAGACTTAAGTCCCATATTCATAGTGAACACTTCATTGAATTGAGAAACATTATCACATTTACCTCATACATACGCCTCTCCCCTCAAAACCTCTAGTGCAAGCTTCAATCAGTAATAGGTGATCTTTGATGGGTCAATTGTATCAAAAGAAATGCCAGCACTCAGATACTCGATAAATTTCACTGTCATGATTCCACAAGAGGCACTGTCGGGCCAAGAAGTTGAGAAATTAGTACACTTATTTACAACATTGATAAACTCCAAGACATTAACACAACTTACCCATCACTTTGTTGCGGCACATCTCCAATGCTGCAAATTGTTAGTGGCTTAAACTTGGACATCTTCATTCCATGTTGCTTCACCTCTTCAACCTCCGAAGCCTCATAAAAGCGCATATCGTACAGCACATGAGCAAGAATATGACTAATTGGCTCCAGATATTTCCCCAGCTTGGCATTTGAGGTAAAAGCAATGTATGAGTCATACACAGTCACGGTATGTCTCACGAAATCTATTTCTAGTGCCACCCAATGGCACCCTTGAAGATTGTACGGGACGTACACCTTCCGCACTTTGGTCCATGGTTGCCCATACCCATGCTGCCATGAACCGTACACAAAGTGATGAATCTTTTGCGGTGTAGGCTGGGTCGCAGTCAACGATACTAGCATTCTTTGCTTTCTTTGATCCTCTTTTCTTTCTTTGGGGTCCGTCGCCTCTAAAAATTGCTGCAAACCATTTATCACGCAAATTACATCATCATGAACCAATGCAACCGAAGCAATGTATTTCACATGTTCACATTTTTACCGCAAACAGTAATCTGCAGTTGTCTAGTCTGTACCAAATACCAAAGGATTAGCAAGTTGTCTTTTCCTTATCAGAAACGTTGCCATGTCCAGGTGCTGAAAGTTCAGGTACATTTTACAACCACAATTTAATACAAATGTACACATACTCAAGGTTAAACAATAATTTAATTATCATAATAACGTAGGGTTCAAATTCTTACCCTCGAGCTAATCCATTCTTTATCATCAATTAGTTTGTAAAAAAAATCAGGCCCAACCGAACATGCTTCCAGCTGCACCTCCGCACTACAATAGGCAAACTTCCAAGGGTCAATTTTGAAATCATTCAATAATTTGAACATTGTATAATATGACAAAGCTTGTACAAACACATACATGTATATTAAAGTTACCTATATATTGTTATTCTAGATCACGCATACTACAAAACATGAATATTGGATTTCCAAGGTTAAATATCCAAACCTTAAATTTGTTTTCCAAGCGGTGCAAAACCCTATTCGCCTTCACATCGTCAATGGGCACGGGTTTTGTTGGATCAAAACATGGCGAGGTTGCGTCTCCATCCGAAACAGTAATCGTCCTCTTTTTCCTCGAGGGATCGGTAAATGGACTCAACAATGTAGTGGCCGGGGTTTTGTTGTATTTCGACAAAGTGGCACTACCTTCCTTAATCGCATCATCACCAGCCACGATAACATTACTTATGATGGGAGGATTGATCGACCTCCAACGGCAGAATGTCGCTTTTTTCCGATCCTCTAACAAACTCAACAGTTTCTTGCAAATTACACTGCACCCGTTCACATCTTAGGAGTAGGAAGCTCTTCACCGCTTCCTTCACTAATTTGGCAGAACTGAAGTACCAACTTCTGCTACTTCGACTTGCATGGCTGTGCAAGCTTCGCTCCATCACCACGGACTGGTCCTTCCATTTCTGCCGGTTACGTAGTCGGAGTAGTATATTCATGTAAGGGCGACATGTCATTGTCGCCTCCGTCATTGATATCGGGACTACCCACTTCTTCATGTCCTTCAATATCTTCATTCAACCCACTATATTGTTTTTTAAAATCATCCATCTCTAGCTTAAAAAAGTGTTCCATTGAAGCAAGGGTGTTGGTCAAATCCTGCACACACTTTTTATGTTTTTCACACTCCTTCTCATGTTTCTCTTCCAAGTCACGGACTCGCTTTCTAAGCGCTCGATTGGAACTGGCTAGCTTTGCCAATTCATCCGTGGTGGCACGCTGAAAAGTGCGTAACTCCGTGGAAGAGAGTTGACCCTGCATACAATTATAAAGCAAGCTGTTTCAACACGAGACAATATAACCCAAACAGTGAGTGCTGTATTGCTACTTTATTGTAACAAGATTGCTCCGTAATGCTACGGTATTGCTACTTTATTGCCACTGGATTGCTAATGTATTGCTACTTTATAGATTCTTGTTTGTTTATAATATATTCAATACATCTTTGCTTAAAGATGAGTGCCATTGACTTTATTATTACATTTATATTGCAAAAGCTCATGCTCACCTTAGAAGACGAGGGAAGGGTAGCGGTTTCCTCAACTTCTTCATCTTTTTCTTCAACGGAAGTGCTGGTCTTTTCTTGGCCCTCATCGGCAAACAATTCAACAATTTCTTCATACTTTTCATCACTGTCACCCCAAATCCAATAGGGTTGTTGCTTGTCAATTGCAGTTGGCCGGAGAAGTTTCACATCAACCTCCAATTTATGCACACAAAAAACATATCAGTAAACTTCATTTTGTTTTTCATATGCACAACATAATCATTACGAACACAACTAACCTCGCAGTTTTCAAATACTTGGCTGATTAGCTCGTGAAAACGAGCCGAACTATTGCTCCTCCATTGTAATATACGGGGGATGTAGTCATTCTCTTCGTGCACAGCAAAATGCAGTGCAGACAATGCTGGAAACACCTCAAACGCCCAAATCTAGTTTGAACAATAAAACATGAGCAAGCTGTAAAAATAAATTAAATTTAACTTACACATTTATGGATATTTGCTCACCTGAAGTGCAAAGCCAAAACCTTTTATGTGGTACTCTCTTGGTCTACCACTTGCCATTGTCTTTGATTTCTTTTCAGATTTTGTTGCTTTTTTCGTTTTTTGGGGCACTTTTACTCGCTAGTAATCTGCACACACTGCCCTCAAAAGTGAGGCATTTGTCTTCGCATATGACACAGCGCCCCATGGATACTTCTGAAACTCGTCAAGGTCTTCCGACAATTTCAAATACTGCATGTCAATGTGGACGTGTTTTTCACAACCCAACAGCACAAACACAACAAAATGTAGAAATCCCGACTTCACGACATCTTCGTCATCGACACACTCGGTGAAGGCTTTTTCAAGTTCGAGAAAGGGTCACGACTTTATTGTCGCAGTAAGTATTTCCTTTTCAACGAGCAGTTTTCATTTGTTGCAATCGGAATGAGAGGAAGGTTTCGAACCTTAGCCCAGCTTATTATGCAAAATCGCTGTGCCGTGAATTGTATGACCTTATTACCAACAATGAATTTTATCTCATTCACTGGGAAGCTGTTTTGGATCAGCCTTCCTCAACAACAACCTCTGGACAATTTGTGCAGTCCACTTAAGGTCTTCAATGAGTAAGAGATGACCAAAACAACTGCCCCGCAACCTTTGTAATCGTTACGGACTCATTTTCGCCTTGATTGTACTTATGGCGGTCTTCGTATGGGAAAGGGACAATGCCTTTCCCTGGAACTTTTGATCCTCATCAATCATTAGCTTTACTTTAGAAACCATTTTGTCCCTGCACACCAACATTATACATCTGCATTATTACATACAAAATTATGATACCTACATTATCAAGCAAATAATTTCAAGCCATTCAATTCTACAAAATCAAAAAGCAATAAACATACAATACATAGGCAGATAAAGGCAATAGGGACGAGATACATAAGTGATAAAAGTACAATATAGGGGCAATATACACCTGATATGCAATACATTTATGTTCACCAATGTGTCGCATGACAGAAATAATGCAAATTGCATTCTTTACTACCAGAACCTGTTCATCCCATTTCCTTCTCTTATATTTTCTCCCCACAAGGTTGCTAAAAAATGCCACAAATCCAATTTCATACATCACTTTCATTTATTGGATTATTGGATTCAACTGTGGAATGAAATGGCCATTCCCATCAACTTTCAATCCCCCCAAATGTGAAATAATGCAAATTGCATTCTTTACCCAATTTCACTTTCTTATTTACTTGCAAACTCTCTCCACACTCCACATTCCACTCTTATGTACATTCCTTTTTACCACATATGGATTTCATTCCATCCACAAACCAAACACCACGCAATCAAACCGATTTGATGCCCCAAGGATCAACTTCATACATGGTTTGAGAGAAAAGGCTAAAAGAACTAGCCCAACTACATCAATGCTTCCTAAAATCTACTAATCACCATGCTGATATTCATGTATCAAATAAATAGACAACATATGAAATACAATACAGATGGAACCTGAAAATATAAATTTTGGACCCTGTCTGTATAGCACCATAAATGGCTATTTAAGTTCTAACTACACACATAAAAAAACCTACTGCAACTGCAAAACAAACTATAAATGAACACCTACAATTTCCCTTATTTGGATGAAAGAAAACAACACAGAAACACAAAATGCAATTGCATAAACCGCCAAAACCATTCAAGCCAAAATGGAAAGGGAATAAAACGAAGTTCAGAGAAACCCCTACACCAAATTCAGAGTAGCCCCTAAAGTTTAAACCTATTTAAAAGAAACCTTAAACCAATTTCGAGAGACCCCTAAACCCTAACTCATTTTCAGATAAACTCCTAAAAAATTTCAAAGAAACCCTTAAACCAATTTCGAGACCCTAAACCCTAACCCATTTTCAGATGATAAACTCCTAAACAAATTTCAGAGAAACCCCTAAACCCTAACAAAATTAGCATCAACAATACCTGTTCGAGGTCGGCGACGACGTTCGGCTTGGAGGTTGCAATCAGCTGCGAGACAGAGAGAGCAAAGAGAGAGAGAGAACGCTGCGTGAGCGACCGTGATCGAGCTGCGTGACAGAGAGAGAGCGAACAGAGAGAGAGAGAGAGCGCTGCGTGAGAGAGTTGAGAGAGAGAGAGAGTTGAAAGATGTGAAAAAGTGTTATGTGTGCAATAAGTGGCCAATAAATATATATTTATAGATTATATTTGCAAAATGTGTAAATATCGGGTGGTATTTTTAGATAGAATTAGTAAAGCGGTGGTATTAACCGCTATTTCCCTAGTTTGTTTGAGTGGGTATATTAATCAAGTGCTCAACAAACTTGGCTGCATATACTGCATGTGTTTCTCACTCAGCAAGTCGTCTCCTCAAATCTGCACGAGTAGTCAAATATAATGATGATAAAAAGGCAACCGTACATTTGTATAGTTTTCTCAGTCAAAATATGACAGCCAAGCCCTCCATTGTCGGCTTTGTTTCTTTTATATGACAATGACCTGGACTTAAGGGTGGTAATTTCCGATACGATTCGTTACACGATTTGAAACCCGCACGAAAAAAACACGACACGAACCCGCACGATTAAAAAACGGGTCATTTGAGGGTCAATCCGCCAGTGACCCGTTTATAAACGGGTGGGTTTCGAGTCAACCCGCAAACCCGCTAAAATACCTATATAACTCGTCAACCTGCTAAAATACCTATGTAACCCGCCAACCCGACATCTGTTTAACTTGTTTATTAAACGAGTCAACCCGCCAACCCGCTAAAAAACCTATATAACCCGCCAACCTGCTAAAATACCTATGTAACCCGCCAACCCACCAACCCATTTCTTTGTTTTTTTTTCTTCATTTTCTTCATTTTCTTTATTTTTTTTTAATTTCTCTTTCTCAATCTTTATATATAGAGGTAGGCAAAATGCAATAATTATAAAAAATGCAATTACTTGATTAATTTATCAAAATTTTGATTTTGATTTTATTTTTTATTTGCTACTACCTAGCGGGTCAACCCGACACGACCTGAAACCCTCACGGGAAATTAATGGGTCAACCCGAAAATGACACGTTTATTAAACTGATCGAATTTGAGTTTAGCATTCTTGACACGTATATAATCCTGACACGACACGACCCATTGCCAGCCCTGTGTCCCATATATTTATTCAATTTTCTTAGGTAATAATATATATTAGGACGGCCCTCACCTACTTTTATTTATTTTCCGTCCTACCAATAATTTACCTATAACTTTATGTTTGTTTTTACGTATTTATATATGCTTCATGTAACAATAAATCTATAAATTGGAGTGCAAAAGAAAACAAAAATGGAAGATATAAATTGTCAAATGTGTCAAATTCAAATTCTCGTATTCGTACATTAGTTGCACATAGTGGCGGAGCTATAATTTTTAGATTGGAAGGGTCAAAATTTAAAACTTAATTTTGCATAGCTTTATCATCTCAAATGGGGAGGGTGGCAACACTAGCTAATTGAACGTATCTTAAATTTATCTGAAAATTGTCTACACAACAAATAGATTGTAGTATGTAAAGATTTTCCTTAAGTTGTGGGAGTGGGGCTGCTCTTAAGTTTTCTTCCTTTTTATTTTGACCTATTTAGGCATGCGTATCCTCGTGGTTTTTGCTTGTAATTTTCCGTTTTAACATATATAAAAAATGTGAAGATATTCCTCTTTACCAAAGAAAAAAAAGAGATTTAGCTCAAATCCTTATTCTAAGTCGTGATTAAGTACATGGAGAGACTGATCAAGTTATTTTTATTATTTTTAATATATTGAATAAAATGCTTGTATATATTATTATAATATATTCTGAAGCTTGCTGGTGCTTTGAGTTGGCACATTCAAACTTGAACGGCGCCCCAGCGAAGCTTATCTAACTTCGTCGCTGAAAAACGTTGACTTTAATGAAAATCGGAGTATCAATTGGGCATTCTTTATTTGGTGGTTTCAGTTTGTGGGGTTTGAATATTTGGGTCCAACAAAAGGTTAAATTTGACATATAACTGGTGTATAAACACTCTTCTCCTGACGAGGGACGTGTAGCTCAAGTGGTTAAGAACAGTTACAACATAAATTTCATCTTAAAATTTTCATGTGATCACTGCTTGATTGTGAAAGAGAAATTTCATATTACCAAGAATTCTATTTCCATCAATTTGGGAATTAATTTGACTAAATTAGAATTCATGCCATGAATTAGGGATTACCATCCCCGATTTGATTTGGCCTTTCCAAATAGGTGGAGAAATAATTCCCTTCCAAATCAAACTCCCTATTCTAATTGGATTTTATTCCTATTTTTCTTCCCTATCCCATGCTGATCTATTTCTCTTTTATGGGAAGACTATAAATATAACTTTTCAAGGTTTTTGAAAAGGACGCTAGCATATTGTTCAATATCCCAAATCACCCAATTCACATATTCACCTTTTTAGCTGTTTATAGCCTTAAAGATTTGCCAGAGGAGGAGTTCAACTACAATGGATTCATCAAAGGGTTTTTCTATCTGAATTCAAACTTTGTATTTTATGTTCATAAGTATATTGTTTGTTTCTAAGATGGCTATGAGTAACTAAATTCTTTGCTAGGGATCCGATGTAACCTAATATGATGATTCTATGTTATTGAGTTAATACTTTATTTTTAATCCATTTATATTCTTTATTTCATTCATTATTATAATTGTGATCTTGATACTTGTAATTGGCCATTATAGGTATTTTGGATTGTCTAAGATAAGATTGGGCGAGGGGTTCATCCCTAATCTTATATGCACTATGAATGAATGAGTTGTTGTTAAAGCCGGGGTTCAAGCTAAGACACTTCTTGGTTCTATTGTTCTTCGTAAACTTAATGGGTTCTCGATTAAATTTGACTATGGGGTTCATTAATTGGGTTTAATTGAGGATACTTGGTGACAACTGCGGCATAACGAATCATCATAAAAAGGAGAGAACGAACCCTAGGAATTGAATTGAAACTTTATTCTCAAAATTAACTCAATACATAGAATATGATTGTTATGGTGAAGTCGGCACCCTAGTTTTCATCCATCAATTTCCAAAATTTGTTATTTTATTTTCTTTAAATTTTTGGCACTTAATTTAAAATTGAGTAATCTTATTTTCAACTATTTTACTATTCTAATATTTTGTTTTTATTTTCTATTTTTCTTAAGGTATTCATATTTGGACTTAATTAATAAACTTTACAAATCTCTGTGAGAATGACTCTCGTATTTGCTTGCTATACTATCATATCGATTTGTGCACTTGCGAGATATAACTTTTGTTCATCACCTTACAAGAGCAGTTGTCATCCCACGTACGTGTCGTGCAAGTTATATAACATTGCTGGAATTGAACATTTGTCTAAACGTGGTAAACTAAAATAAATCACATAGATAAAACTAATAATTGTGACTATTTGTGACTATACCATAATACAATAACAATCACGGCATGGACTATTTGTGACTTTGCCAACTCTTTATTAATAGGGATGGACAAATCCCCAATTTGTGAGGATGGATAAACATTGACGGGGACAGAGATGTGTGGCTCAAATTCGACCAGTCCCGTTGCCATCCCCACCAAAAAGTGGCATGCCTCACACGCTCAAGAGTTAAAAGGAGAATTAGAATAGAATGTTATGATAAAGAGTATCTAGACTTGCGGAAAAATATTGGAATTAGAATGAATGCACAAGCAAAGGGACCAGGTTTTAGACTTGCGGAAAAAATCATTTACCAAGGGAAAATCCCAAGTAAATTTCTGTTTTGTTAATTAATAACTCATCCTAGAGAATATGAGTTTTTCCATTGACTGGATACCATTCTCAGTTCGACTTTAACGTCTCTGTCAGATATTATAATAAATAAATTAATAAGAAAATGTTGAAGTTTGACAACATTTGCATAAGGCTGCAAAGCTATGAGATGCAGGAAAGAAAAGAAAGAAAATTAATTGGCTTTATATAAATTTTATGATTTAAAATACTTTGCAGTAATGGAGTTCAATTATTCTTTAATCAAATTTTCGCTTTCCCCTCTTCATGTGCCCACCCTGTTTCCCTTTTATTATTTTGACCACCTTGTTAAGTTTGTCAACTCCATTAATTTTAGACAGTGCAAATGGGGTCTAGCTGAGTGGAAAGAGGCATTGATTTGCATACTAAAGGTCTTATGTTCGGGTTTCCATGACATAATAAGTGTGTGTGAGAGAAATCCCCCTCTTTTATCGTTTAGACTATCGCTTGTACTAAATAAAAAATAAAATAAAAAAGACGGAGAAGAGCTATAACAAATATAGACGACTAAGACAAAGCCATACATTAGTTTAAGGACACTGCTTGTCGCTTCTTCTTAAAGACAAATACCAGTCACACAAAGTGTAGGGGTCTTTTCTCCTTCCAGTATGCAGGGTGTACGCTTGTGTCCTCTAGTTCAATTGTTTTAGTTGAATATGGATTCGTCTCAAACACGCTACAAAGAAAAGGCCACAATACTGATCTGTTGTGCTAGCAATTCAATTTGAAACGCAGAATTTTGATTGACTCTTTTTTTTTTTTTTTTTTGGTCAAAGGGGCCAAGGCTAGAGCAAATACAGGAAGTCAACCGCCAGAAGCGCGGCAGCAAAACAACAACATGAGAAACAAATACAAAGTAGTGAAAGCTGGAACGAGAAATACAGAAGCAAATGCTGCTACAGCAACCCAAGAAACGTCGACGTCTCCTCCAGAGCAAAGACAACTAAACACTGCTTGGGTCGATCCACCCAAATTGCGGGGCTCATCATCCTGGACATGGCAAGGTTTTCCAAATGATCATGATCAGCTGCCTACTTTATGAGCACATTTAAGTTAATTGTAAAAACCAAATATTGTAATTTGGAGAGTTTTGAGAAATGAGTTTCTGAAACCACCCCTACCAAAGAGTTCATGCTGAAATCGATCTCCTCCATTGCGACATTTGCCCAATACTTTCAGGTATTTTCCCGCTTAATCGATTGGCATTAAGATCCAGAACCGTCAAAGATGAGAAGCTTGTAAGATTGTTTAATGACCCCTCAAGAACATTCTCAGAGAGTACCAAATCCTCTAATGAGTTTCGAGCACATCTAGGCAATAGTTTCGAGTACCAAATTTTGAGCACATCTTGCCAAAAACTCCTTTGGCTCCCAGACTCTCCGGGATTCTCATGGGTACCAAATCCTCTTATTCAAGTTACATAATTCCACACATGAAATTCTTGTCCCTCATTTTATAACTTCATCTTGTGAGAAAATTCTGTTCATGAATGCTATACTGCTACCTGCTTATCATTCTAGTAGTATTTTGTATGGGAATAAGCCTGAATTAGATACTTTTCACATGATTCTGTAATTCATCCACTAAAAATGATTCTTTTAGTGTCTATCAACTAGGTGCATGTATTTTGTTGCTTTATCAGTTTCTTGTACTTGAGAAATAAATTCCACCATAGAAATTAGGTGCAAGGTTTAGTCATATATGCATGCTAATCTGAAGGCCTCCTACAGCTGATACAATCCAAGATGATCAACATCCAGAACACCAGGTCAATCACCCAAAGGAATGCCAGGAATTTAGACAGGTAGCATAATAAATCTTATGTTTGCCATATAAATCATCTTCTGAAAGTGGATAAAAGACTTACAAACTAATCAATTTAGAAAGTGGGGATGAAGCAGGTTCAAGAGAGACAGGGGCCTATAAGAAGGAAAACAAGAAGAACGCAAGCCTCTGCAATGGAAAAATAAATCCAGCAAGCTGGATTTAATCAATTTTGAACAAACATCTTTCCTGTTCTTGCATACAATAGTAGAATCATAACATTCTTTTTGCTTTGCAACAATGAGATTCTGAATATTGTACAAACAACGCAGTTGTGATCAAGCTGATACGCTGCTTATGACAATTGGACTTCTAATCATGCAGTTGTGACTTCCATCATACCAACACAGCAATGCAGACGCATGCGATCCCTCTGGCATATCTCTTCCATCAACGGTTACAGTGAAGTTCTTCTCCTCATTCAAGGACTTGAAGGAAAGAACTTCAGGCACCACTTTGATAACAACTTTAGAATTTGCGGAGATCAATGCCTTCTAATTGGAGTTTGCAAGGCCAACATTCTTAACTCTTCTATGAAAGTTGATCGTAAACAATTTCATTGATGTAACATTAGCAGCCATTGAAGGGTAATTGAGATCCTTTGGTGATCCTTTGTCCGAGCAGTAGGGCAAGTGCTCTTATCTCCCGAAATGAGTCTAATTTTTTCCTCATCCAACATCATGCAAAGGAACTTAATGTAATCTTCTTTAGAAGCTTCGTACACAAGACCAGGGTTTATAGCTCTTACAGGATTGAATCTGTTACGAGACAAATTTGTGTTTAATACATAATTAACCAAACTTAATATTAGAACACTTCATTAAATAAAGACAAAAAGGAAGAAATATCACGTAAAATCTAACATCTGGTACGGCCCAATCTAAAGTTCTATAACTATCGCTTGTATCCCTTTTGGTTCTCGCTTGTTGTATATGGATTCGTCTCAAACACGCTACAATACTGATCTGTTGTGCTAGCAATTGAATTTGGAACGCAGAATTTTGATTGACTCTTTTTTATTTTATTTTTGGTCAAAAGGGCCAAGGCTAGAGCAAATACAAGGGAAGTCAACGGCCAGAAGCGCGTCAGCAAAACAACAACATGAGAAACAAATACAAAGTACTGAAAGCTGGAACAAGAAATACAAAAGCAGATGCCACGAAACGTTCACGTCATCCACAGCAAAGACAACTAAACACTGCTTGGGTCGATCCACCCAAATTGCAGGGCTCATCATCCTGGACATGGCAAAATTTTCCAAATGATCATGAACAGATTTAAGTTGCTAAATTGTATTTTATTTTTTTTAAAAGAAAAAAGAATTCATATACTTACAGCTTATCTATTAAGCATGTGCTAGCTTTAGTTGCCAATCATTTAAACTATTCAAGAACTTGAAGTATGCGTATCTCCATGACCTGTTGAATATCAAAGTAAAGCAAACTCCCCAAAATCCAGCAGCAAACCCGAGCCCCATACTGATGTAAAATCCATGTGTCATAAGCTCATCCTTATCCTCTTCACTGCTCAAGTCAGTTAGCTCATTTTGATCAGCACACATTTTTTTAAGTGGAGGTCCACAGAGTTGAGGATTTCCAGCATAAACAGAGGGATCAAAACCTTGGAGCTGAGTCCCGATAGGAATTTTGCCAGACAAGTTGTTATATGACAAGTCCAAGACACCAAGACGATCTATCCGAGAAAGGCTTGTTGGAATTCTTCCCTCAATTTGGTTTCTTGATAAATCAAGAGAATCCAATGACTGCAAGTTTCCGATCTCTGGAGCAATTTGACCTATTAACTGGTTTCTCGAAAGGTTTAAAGAAATCAACCCAACAAGATGAGTGATTTCACTTGGAATCTCCCCAGTTAATCTATTGCTTGAGAGATCAATACTCTTCACAAGACCCAAAGTTCTTTTGTATGTCTGCATTCTTCCTTTCCATATGAAGCTTGCATCATCCTCGTAAGTATAAGAAGTAGGAGCAATTGACGCAGAAGCATGTGTGCTGGATAGACTTGGATTTCCTTTTTGGGCTAGAGTAGTCAAGTTGTTGAGGCATTTGGGTATGCTTCCAGAGATGTTGTTCATAGAGAAATCCATAATTTGAATGTGTGTTAGATGGCATAATTGTGAGGGTATGCTTCCATTGAAGTGATTAGTGGAAAGCATCAGGATAGTCAAATTCTCGAAGCTCACACCTAACCATGTAGGTATTGGTCCTGATAAGTTATTATCTCCCAGATCAATAACTTTTAAACTTGTGCAATTCTTCAAGGATGAAGGAAATTCTCCAATAAACTTGTTTCTTCTTAATTTCAAAGTTTCCATTTGAAATAATGAGGCTATTGTCATGGGAATTTTTCCGGAAAAAGCGTTGTTACTCAAATCAAGCATGACTAGAGTCTCCAAATGGCTCCAGCAATCTGGAAGTTCTCCAGAAAAATTGTTGCTCGAAAGATTAAGATATGTTAAACTCAAATCTGCACTTGCACATAGGAAAGAAAGCGACCCTGAAATGTTATTATTTGAGAGATCCAGATATGAAGCTTGTGATAGAGTTGGCGGAATTGGGCCTTCTATTTGGTTCGAACTCAAATGTAATTGTGGGTGATATTCAAACTCCACTGTCAAATTTGAAAATATTCCTCTGATTGGGTTCTGTGAGAGATTAATAAAGTACGCCTTACGAAAAATACTCCAAAACCAACTTGGAAGGATATCAGAAATTCCAGCATTCGAAATATCAACGTGGGAAGAATCATTTTGAGTTTGAAGCCATTTTGGGAAAAGAGGACCGACCTTGCAGGACGCCAAACTTATGTAACTCAACTGGAAGGGAGGAACCCAATCAGAATGGAAATTTAAATCTAGTGAGTTAAAGGATAAATTCAAATATTGTAATTTGGAGAGTTTTGAGAAATGAGTTTCTAAACCACCCCTGCCAAAGAGTTCATGCTGAAATCGATCTCCTCCAGTTGAGACATTTGCCCAATACTTTCAGGTATTTTCCCAATTAATCGATTGGCATTAAGATCCAAATACCTTAACGAGTTTTGGGCACATCTAGGCAATAGTTGAATAAACTTGGATAATTGCCCACTCAGACGATTTCTTGGAAGACGCAATGCTTGCAAATTACACATAGTAGCAAAAGAATTGGGTTTCCTCCTTCAATCTGGTTATCAGAGAGATCCAGATACATAAGAGAGCTCATGTTTCCAATGACATTTGGAAAACCAGTTATCTGGTTCTCAGAGAGATGCAGATACTCAAGAGAGCTCATGTTTCCAATGACATTGGGAAAACTAGTTATCTGGTTATCATAGAGATCCAGATACACAAGAGAGCTCATGTTTCCAATGACATTGGGAAAACCAGTTATCTGGTTATTAGAGAGATCCAAATCCACAAAAGAGCTCATGTTTCCAATGACACCGGGAATTAAACCAGTTAAATTGGTCTGGGAGAGGTAAAGATGAGAAAGGCTTGTACTGTAGTTGGACAACCAAAGAAATATTGAAGAAGTGAGATGGTTGTAAGAGAGAGAAACAGTTGCAAGAGATGTAGAAGAATTTCTTTTAGAAAGAGTACTGGATAGAATTGGAGTAGGAGGAGGAGGAAGACTACAGCTCACCAAGTGCAAGTCTAATAGTTTAGGGAGCTTATTAAGTACTGCTTCTGGCCAATCGAAAACATTGCTGAGATTGGCTCCGCTTAGGCCCAAATAAGTTAAAGAAGAAAGAGCAGGGAGCCAATTGAGATTTTCTGGTTGAAGCTGATTAAAGTGGAGGTCGAGATATTTTAATTGCGTGAGGTTTCCAAACTGACTTGGAATTTGACCAACGAAATTACAGTAAGAGAGACTGAGGTATCTGAGATTGGTTAGAGAACCAATGAAATCTGGAATTTGGGTCCCATTGAAATCAATCCATGAAAGGTCCAAATACGTTAAAGAAGAAAGAGCAGGGAGCCAATTGAGATTTTCTGCTTGAACCTGATTAGAGCTAAGGTCGAGATATTTTAATCGCGTGAGGTTTCCAAACCGACTTGGAATTTGACCAACCAAATTACAGGAATGAAGACTGAGGTTTCTTAGATTGGTTAGAGAACCAATGAAATCTGAATTTGGCTCTCATTGAAATCAATGTATGAAAGGTCCAAATACGTTAAAGAAGAAAGAGCAGGGGGCCAATTGAGATTTTCTGCTTGAAGCTGATTAAAGTGGAGGTCGAGATATTTTAATTGCGTGAGGTTTCCAAACTGACTTGGAATTTGACCAACCAAATTACAGTCAGAGAGACTGAGGTATCTTAGATTGGTTAGAGAACCAATGAAATCTGGAATTTGGCTCCCATTGAAATCAATGCGTGAAAGGTCCAAATACGTTAAAGAAGAAAGAGCAGGGAGCCAATTGAGATTTTCTGGTTGAAGCTGATTAAAGTGGAGGTCGAGATATTTTAATTGCGTGAGGTTTCCAAACTGACTTGGAATTTGACCAACCAAATTACAGGAAAAGAGATTGAGGTATCTTAGATTGGTTAGAGAACCAATGAAATATGGAATTTGTCCCCCATTGAAATCAATCGATGAAAGGTCCAAATATTGTAAATACTGCAACTCAATCAGTTTAGGAGTAATCATCTTACCTTGGAAAAAATAATATTCAAGAGATCCAAGATCAAGTTGAATCACATGGCCAGTTTGGTTGCTACAAGAGACTCCTTTCCATGTGCAACAATCTTGTTTTTGGGCTTCTGAACCCCAAGAGGAGAGGTTATTGAACTCATCCACCAGGGAATGTTTGAATGCAAGTAGTGCTTGTCTTTCCCTCTCTATGCACCTCACTGTCACTTTAGCATCTTCGAGGCTGAGGCTGTGGCTGTGGCTATGGTTGTGGCCAACTTCTCCTCCTTTTACGTTTTGTAGCAAAAGGATGGAAAATGCAAGAAAGAGTTTCAAGCACCTTCCGTCGCCCTGCATCTTAATGTATCCAAACTACTCTGATATATGGCTGTCTCCGTGTTTCTCCATATATTTTAGCTTGCATCAGATATATATAGGAAAAAAGGAAGAAAGCCTTTACAAAGAAAAATACGGTTTAGCTAAAACAGTGCCACACATTCAGACAAGACAAAACCATATACAATGCATAATTAATGTTATGAAAATCGCACGTCAATCACAATCAATGAGACTAGAATGTCAAGGAAATTCTAAGTTCCTACAAAGGGAATGCTAGCAACCTTCTCTCTAACCTTCTCTTTTGGACCTTCTCCTTCTCCTCATGACACGTGTCAATTTCTACACTTAAAACAATGTCATTATTACATTAGACAACCTTTATGTCAAAATCTCCATTTTTTTAAGTGTAAAAATGACACGTGTCATGAGGAGAAGGAGAAGGTCCAAAGAGAAGGTTAGAGAAAGGTTGCTAAGATTCCTCTCCTACAAATAGCAATACAAATCACTTGCTAAAGAAAATTCCTAATACTTTGGATTCGAATCTCTTTATTATGGAGGTAATTAAATTAAGTACACTCTAATAGTTCCATAATAAATTACAGAAACCAAATTAATTATGATGGCATGAATGAAATGAATGATGATCACAATACTTCAATTAATATTCCACTACTTTAATTTTGAACAGAAACCAAATTGATTTTTGTCAATTGTACGCATGGTTTTTTTGTTTTTTTGTTTCCCCCTGTTTTTTTCTTTTTTGTTTCTTAATGTTATACAAAGTATAGGTTTTTGTACTTAAGAGTCAAGGGTGGGTCCAACAAAAAGAAGAAGAATTGAGGGTGGCGTCTTGTAACCTTTAGTGAGGAGAACTCTTTAATTATTATAATTTTAAAAAGGAACTCTTAGATATAGGTCCAATTTCAATTATGTCATGTGAAGTGGACTTATCCCAAATTTTCTAAAAAGAAGAAGAAAGATAATGTGGAACTATTCAATGTGGAAAAAGATATCACTATTCATATCACTATTAATGGATGAGATCAAAGACTTGTGACTTAGACTTGATATGGTGATTTGCCTTCCAACGCAACTATTGAAATAGAATTGATATGGTGATTTGCCTTCCAACTCGTGCTCTAACTTACTTGTTGACTTGGCTTGACTTGGTAAGGTGCCTTCCCATGTCCGCTCAACTATTGGCGTAAGTGAAACATATGGAAATATCTCTACCCAACCCAATATTAATATAATACCTATATATTTATTGATACTAATAAATGAAAATTGGGTTTTTATTCAACAACTATAATATGAGGGTTTTTCAAAACACTTTGGTTATTGACTAAGTCTTTTGAAATGCCCCTATAATTTAGATTAATATTTAGATTGGGTCTTACAATTACACATGAAAGTTTCTTGTATTATAGTGATGATCACAAAACACTTAAGGCCATCTCCAACCATGTTGGGGCTAAACTCAAATTTCCACCCTCTAAAATACAACTATTCATGTATTTTCAGGACTCAAAAAAAATTTCCTCCAACCTTGCAAACTCATAATTTGAGTCCGCAACTTTATTAAATTGTTGAAGAATGATTAACCCCTAAATTTTTTTTCTTGTTAATTTTTCTTGACATTATTTTTGTTTCAACATTCGTGATTTAATTTTCTAAACATTTTAACCTAAAAAAAATTAAAATTCCAAAACATAATAGAATTTCACTTAAAAATAAAAACAAGTACAACACCATAAGTATGCCCAGAATAATTCGAACCCTTCATTAAAGATAAACAATAAACAACATATAGCTGTTGGAATAAATTTTTTCTAAAAAAAAGAATAGCTGTTGGAATAAACAAAACAAAAAGCTGTTGGAATTTTTTTTATAAAAAAAGGTACAGCCCAACTTTTAAAAATAGAGGCGTTGGAATGGAATCAAATTGCACACAAGGGCCAGCTGTCGCAACTTGCTGGCTAGATAGCAATTGTCACGCGGGGCCCAGTTATTTTTGTCCTTCACTGGGCTTCCAAGTCAGGAAAAAAGAAAGAAAAAGCAAAGTTTGGGCCCACATAAAATACCAGTCCATGCAACACTTTGACTGGAATTCCACCCAAAATTTGACATTTCACAAATTTTCACCCCCAAAATACATGGGTTGGAGAAGATTTTTGGACTCAAAACTCATAATTTGGGTCTCCACCCCTTGGGTTGGAGATGGTCTATGTAGAGTATATTTAGTGTTGGATATCTGATCATAAAGTTTCTAATAGCTTCCTGTTGGCGCTAGCCATAATTCAGTGATCTCGTGATTTCCCGGTGTAATTTACGTTACCTAATTAGAATCATTACCTATCCTAATTTCTTGTAATTAGCTAATTACTTTTCCTTGTAAAAAAGTCAACTTGTACTTATATATATATATATATATATATATATATATATATATATATATCCTCCTTTTGGAGAAATATAATATCAATCACAATTATTCAATCATGTATTTTGTTTGAGTTGATATCAGAGCCGGTTAACCCTAGCCTCTCAAACAAAAATAAACCCTACCTCTCGGCATCATCTAGTGCCAAATACAGAAAAAAACCCCCAGGTGTAACATTCCGACCCAGTTAAATATTATTTAATTACCAATTATGAAATTACATTTTTAATTTGGGATAAGGGTGTTTTTGTAACTTTTTGTTCGAAAAGGAATTTGGGGAATTGAGTGGCACGTTGCATAGAGCTCAACAATACGAGTTCGTAGACAAGCGGCACGCTCAATTCCGAGTTTTAACAAGGGAGTTGTGGTCTAGAAACTGAAAGGACATAATAGGAATTTTTGAATTGTTACTGTAACTACAATAATGCTACAGTAACCGACATCAGCTTCTTCTTCCTTCCCTCTCTCCCTGATCTTCTATCTCTCTCTCACTCTCTCTCTCTCTCTCTCTCCCTCCATGTGACGCCAAACTTTCGCCATTGATTTCATCGCCTTCCGGTGTCCTATTCAGGCAAAATTGGAAAAAGGAAGAAAGCCTTTACAAAGAAAAATACGGTTTAGCTAAAACAGTGCCACACATTCAGACAAGACAAAACCATATAAATCAAGTAAACAATATAATTAATGTAATGAAAATCGCACGTCAATCACAATACAATATAATTAATGAGACTAGAATGTCAAGGCCATTCTAAGTTCCTACAAATAACAATACAAATAGTTCCATCATAACTTACAGAAATCAAATTAATTATGATGGCATGAATGAAATGAATGATGATCACAATACTTAAATTAATATTAATTCCACTATAATTTTCAACAGAAACCAAATTGATTTTTTTCCATTGTACGCATGGTTTTTTTTTTTTGTTTCCCCTGTTTTTTTCTTTTTCTTTTTGTTTCTTAATGTTATACGAAGTGTAGGTTTTTGTACTTAAGAGTCGAGGGTGGGTCCAACAAAAAGAAGAAGAATTGAGGGTGGCGACTTGTAACCTTTAGTGAGGAGAACTCTTTAGTTATAATAATTTTAAAAAGGAACTCTTAGATATAGGTCCAATTTCAATTATGTCATTTGAAGTGGACTTATCCCAAATTTTCAAAATAGAAGAAGAAAGAAACTATTCAATGTGGAAAAAGATAATGTGGAAAAAATGCTCCAACTTCCTTGTTGACTCGGCTTGACTCGGTAAGGTGCATTCCCATGTCCACTCAACCATTGGCTTTGCATCCCATCCCATCCCTGGGCACAAGGTACAAATATCTTCTTGCAAATGTGGACTAGACGTAAGTGAAACATATGGAAATATCTCTACCGAACCCAATATTTAATATAATACCTATATATTTATTGATACTAATAAATGAAAATTGGGTTTTTATTCAACAACTATAATACGATGGTTTTTTAAAACACTTTGGTTATTGACTAAGTCTTTTGAAATGCCCATATAATTTAGATTGGGTCTTAAAATTACACACGAAAGTTTCTCGTATTATAGTGATGATCACGAAACACTTAAGTAGAGTATGCATAAAGTGAGGTAAAGGCAATAATTCATAGTTAGTAGCCTTTTTTTGTTTTTTGTTTTTTCTAGTTCTGATATGTACAAATACAAAAAACAGGGGTGTTCATATTGGGTGTGATTGGTTACAGTATTCTAGTAGAACAACAACCCAGTGGTACCATCAATAAGACTCTGCGCCAAGGTATTGGAAGTGCATGATCGTCAACAACATACCGTGGACCAACAGAAACTAGTGGTTGATGCAATGGCAGTCCTGATCCTCCCCAAGCTCTAATTGGAGCCGACAAAACTCTTCCCGAATTTGTTGATATAAATCAATTGATTCCATAGTGCCAATTTTGGATCCAGGGCTCTGATACCAATTGATACGATCATAGCTATAATACAACGTACAACTGGATAATAACTATTCAATGTGGAAAAAGATAATTGAAGATAACTATTCAATGTGGAAAAAGATAATGTGGAACTATTCAATGTGGAAAAAGATAATGTGGAACTATTCAATGTGGAAAAAGATATAATTATTCATATCACTATTAATGGATGAGATCAAAGACTTGTGACTTAGACTTGATATGGTGATTTGCCTTCCAACGCAACTATTGACTTAGAATTGATATGGTGATTTGCCTTCCAACGCGTGCTCCAACCTACTTGTTGACTCGGCTTGACTTGGTAAGGTGCCTTCCCGTGTCCACTCAACCATTGGCTTTGCATCCCATCCCATCCCTGGCACAAGGTACAAATATCTTCTTGCAAATGTAGACTTGACGTAAGTGAAACATATGGAAATATCTCTACCGAACCCAATATTTAATATAATACCTATATATTTATTGATACTAATAAATGAAAATTGGCTTTTTATTCAACAACTATAATACAAGGGTTTTTCAAAACACTTTGGTTATTGACTAAGTCTTTTGAAATGCCCGCATAATTTAGATTAATATTTAGATTGGGTCTTACAATTACACACAAAAGCTTCTCGTATTAAGTGATGATCACGAAACACTTAAGTAGAGTATATTTTGTGTTGGATATCTTATCATAAAGTTTTGGAGCAGCTTCCTGTTGGCGTGAGCCATAATTCAGGGATCCCGTGATCCCTGATTTCCCGGTGTAATTCACATTACCTAGTTAGGATTCTTTGTAATTAGCTAATTACTTTTCCGTGTAGAAAAAATCAACTTGTACTTGTATATGTATCCTCCTCTTGGAGAAATATAATATCAATCACAATTATTCAATCATGTGTTTAGTTTGAGTTGATATCAGAGCAAAAAACTCAGGAGCCGCAAAACAGCTGCTAAGGCTTGTCATCACGACATCATCTATCACCATCGCCCACGGCAGCTCCTTCAACTAATGATTATCTTACTGTTCTCTCTCAATTATCCATTCTAGAGCCTGCTGATTGCGAAGGTAATCGAGGAAAAGCTTTGGTGCTTTCTGATCAGCGAGATACACGTTGATTAAATTATCAAAATCCTATAACTAATTTATATAAAAATATGCAATTTCTTGATTAAATTATCAAATTTTAGATTTTTTTATTTATTTTTTATTTGCTACCACTTAGCAGGTCAACCCGACATGACCCGAAATCGGCACGAAAAATTAATGGGCCAACCGGTAAATGACACGTTTATTAAACGGGCCAGGTTTGGGTTGAGCATTCTTAAAACGTATATAATCCCGACACGACACGACCCATTACCAGCCCTAGGTTTCTACTTAAGAATTGAGGGTGGGTCCCAAAAAAAAAGGAATCGATGGTGTCGTCTTTTAACCATTTGGGGTATGTTTGGTACAACGTATTAATCTATCGATAGGAGTACATAGTACAATGTGTCAGTTGCGTTGGTGTTAACTTGTATTATTTAATTACCCGACTATGTTAAACAGATTGAGCTTTTAATACCCTCCTTACCTCGACTAACTAATACAACCCACTCACCCGGTTTAGATAATACACGCTTAATTATAAGGGCATGGAAAAAGAAAAAACACGCTTTCTACATGAAAATCATACGCTCTTTTCATTTTCTTCTCACTAGGGTTCTTCTCTACACTCTTCTCCAGGTATCCATCTCTCACACTCTCTCTCACACTCTCGCCAATATGTTTCTTCTTGCTTCTTCTGTCTTCATCTTCTCTTTCTTTATATATTTCCTCTTCTATGGTGTATGATTATGTCTTATTAAATTTATTTTAAATATTTAGTCACTAGATTTTTGTGGATTAGGCTATGAGTTCTTTTAATTTTTGTTGGGGCAAAGTGTATAGGGTTTTGTTTCAGCGATGTGGTTGAAACTCAAACTATATTGAAGGAGGACGTGTTGCGGTTCTATCTTTTCATTAACAGCCTACCCTCCCGGATGCTCTATTATAAGCCCACACATTTCTCCATTTTGAATTTATTTACATTGAAATAAACTCCTAAATTCTCATAAGTAAATAAAACAAATAATTATTGTTTGACATTTTAGAATTATCGTATCTTCCACTTCTCTCTTTCTACTAACTAGCCAGGCATTTGCCAAAAATGACTCTTCTGATATATCCCAATTTTTATGATCCTAAGTTATACAATTATGATAATGGGTTTGTTCATGTAATCTTGTCTTAATTTCAATTTCCACTTAAATTATCAAAGAATTTAAATATATATAAAAAATACTCTGATCTGTTGTTATCTGACAAAGCACCAAACATAGTATAACTTAGTCGACTATTTATTCGAACAAGATCAAACGCCATATAATATTACGGATAAACAATTAGTACTCTCTGAACAAATTAATACTATCCGACAGAAATTAGTCATCACAACCGATGTACTAAACGAGCCCTTAATGAGGAGAACTTTAGCTAGTTTAATTTATAAATAAAATAAATAAATAAAAAACTCTTATTCATATCACTAAATGGAAAAAGATAATTGGAAAAAAAAATTGTCCTTGGTCAAAGTAAACAAGTATAAACTTATTCATATCACTATGTGGAAAATGATAATTGAAGAAACAGTTTTCCATATGGTCCAAGTAATAACTTAATTGTTTCTGTTGAATCCCGCGGGTTGGTCTCAAACATGCTACAAAGAAAAGTAGGCTTACAAGTCACAAGGAGAAGCTGTAGCAATACATGACCAAAGTATAAAACACGAAAGAGGACCACGACAATGATCTGCTTCATCTTGTAATTGAATGAACCTTGGAATTATTAGTTTGGAAAGACCAATATTCATTGACTTAGAGTATGCATAAAGTTGGGTAAGGGCAATAATTCATAGTTAGTAGCCTTTTTTTGTTTTTTGTTTTTTGTTTTTTCTAGTTCTAGATCTGTACAAATACAGAAAAGAGGGGTGTTCATATTGGGTGTGATTGGTTTCAGTATTCTAATATAACAACAACCCAGTGGTACCATCAATAAGACTCTGCGCCAAGGTATTGGAAGCGCATGATCGTCAACAACATACCATGGACCAACAGAAACTGGAAGTTGATGCAATGGTAGTCCTGATCCTCCCCATAGGATCCTATTAAGAATTACCCAAAATATACAATTTATAAACATGCCGTTTGTTTATGTTAAGTTCCTACAAATAACAATACAAACCACTTGCTAAAGAAAATTCCTAATACTTTGGATTCAAATCTCTTTATTATGGAGGTAATGAAATTAAGTACACTCTAATAGTTCCATCATAACTTACAGAAACGAAATTAATTATGATGGCATGAATGAAATGAATGATGATCACAATACTTAAATTAATATTAATTCCACTACCTTAATTTTCAACAGAAACCAAATTGATTTTTGTCAATTGTTCGTTACTTTTTTTTCTTAACGTTATACGAAGTGTAGGTTTTTTCTACTTAAGAGTTGAGGGTGGGTCCAACAAAAAAATAATAATCGAGGGTGGCATCTTGTAACCTTTGGTGAGTAGAACTCTTTAGTTATAATAATTTTAAAAAAGAAGATAATGTGGAAAAATTAGATAATGTGCAAAAAGATAATTGAAGAGGGTGGGTCCAATTTCAATTGTCATTTTAAGTCGACTTATTCCAAATTTTCTAAAAAGAAGATAATGTGGAAAAAGATAATTGAAGATAACTATTCAATGTGGAAAAAGATAATGTGGAACTGTTCATATCACTATTCATATCATTATTAATGGATGAGATCGAAGACTTGTGACTTAGACTTGATATGGTGATTTGCCTTCCAACGCGTGCTCCAACAACCTACTTGTTGACTCGGCTTGACTTGGTAAGGTGCCTTTCCGTGTCCACTCAACCATTGGCTTTGCATCCCATCCCATCCCTGGGCACACAGTGCAAATATCTTCTTACAAATGTGGACTTGACGTAAGTGAAACATATGGAAATATCTCTACCCAATCCAATATTAATATAATACCTATATATTTATTGATACTAATAAATGAAAATTGGGTTTTTATTCAACTATAATACGAGGGTTTTTCAAAACACTTTGTCATAGGACCTGACTTAAATTTCACTTTGGAATTCGAGTCGAACTTTGTTCATATCCAACACCTGCCGAGCACAATTGACCAAAATAGCCTTTGCCATAATTCCAACTTCAAACCACATAAGGGTTTGTGACTTCTGCCGGAAAATCGACTGTCTCCCCTGAAACTTGAACATTTCCCAATTTATTTCACCTGTAAATATCACAATTTTAATATCCCCAATCGTTTAGCATGTAAGAATTTCATCTGTACATAATTTAGTAGTGGTTTAAATGGTCCTCAGGCCCGTACAACATAATCAAACATTAACATTCATCTTGTTATAAATGAGAATTAAACAGGTAATCAAACTTGGCTCAACGACCAAACGGGTTTCAGACTAAATCCTTTCAAAGCATAACTCAATAGTTATTTTGTGGCTGCACCTAGGTACCCTAGGTTGCCTACGTACTCTTACCAAGGGATCAAGGCACACGTAGTTCTTTCTAGTAAAACAATCACCATTTAGATAATATATATGCTTTAAGAAACCAACCATAAAATCTATAATCATTCTTTACTTTGATTTCAACAAGCTATATAGTTGAATATCATGCAGGAAATTATGTACTTAACTATTCAATTAATTTGTCATTGTCCATCCCAACACTTTGATAACCAAACTTTTTACCAGAAAGTAATATCTAGAACCGTTCGCATAAAGCATACATCCAATATCACCCACCAAGGGGTATGTCATTAAATTCGAAGGCAACCGGGGAGGGGGAAACTGGCTAACCACCTGTGTAGATAAATCGGGCAGGTGGCTAGGGATCCTGGCCAACCCTGTGCGTAATATATGAGTAGGGTGGCGAATAATACCCTGCTAATTGAACCACACATGTTTCATCCTCGCAGAACTCGGGATACACAATGCCCAAGAACGCATATCCGTTAATTCCATCATTTTACCGCCAATTTCAAGTACCACACACGTGATACATCCTCGCAGTACTCGGGGACACATACAAGGGCGTAACCAGGAATTTTTCGACTAGTGGGCTAGCTAATTTTTTAACTAATAAAACTATGCATTAAATCATATAAACCATGCTAATAGTGTACATTAAATCAAATAAAAGTATAACCCACGCAAAGTATGCATTAAAAAATATGTTTAACAACATAATTAAAAGTGTACTTATTGAAGTTGTGCCCTGCGATCCTTGAGAGAATTGAAATCTTTTGTTATTACATCTGAATTGATATCGTCAGCAAGTTGCTCTTTGCTCTCTATTTGACGTATCTTGTGATTCATCAACAAGGATACAAAAAGCAGCATGCCCAACTTCTTCACAAATTTTTTTTCTCACTTTGTTTGCGAGAATATTTAAAATCTCCTTTTGAATTTTGGGTGAGGTATATTTTGCATTTCCTGGGGCATTCTCTAAAACAACTCCAACCACCTCATCATTAAACTTTGCTGTATGCTTGACCATTTCAATAAAATTTCCACGATTTTTAGAATCCAAAGATTCATCACGTTGATTAATATGGTATTCAGATATTTGAATACATTTCCTAGGGTCTCGTTCCAAAAAAGCAACATCAAACTGGTTGGGTTCAACTACGGGAGATGTGTGATGAGGTGATTCAATTGATGATGAAGCCTTATCATTGTCTAATTTATCACCATCATTTTTTTTCTTGAAGAATGAATGAATAGTTTTTGCTCTTTTACTTGCTTGGTTCTGATGTGACATTATAATCTAATAACACATATAAAAAACAAAACAATTTACTTTATACTAAACAAATCAATGAAAAAAAAATAAAAATTCGAGACTGTGGAGAGTTAGATACCTTTATTACGCGTGTTGACGATGAACTCGACTTTGGTAGCACAGAATACAAAACGCTGCAGATATTCTTTTGGAACTGCTAGGGCTAAGTTTCATAAATATGAATATTGTCTTCTTCGTCTTTTTTATTAGACTGACTAAGATACTTATAAAGTTGCGTATGACAAACTAGGCTAGGAATAGGATACTTCATCGTATCAGACTAGGATACTTTATTCAATGAATGGGAAACTAGAATACCTTATTGAATAGGAAATAGACCACACAAAAAATAAACATTGAAAAAAATAATAATAAAATAATAAAAAGACAACAGCCAGCCACCAATGGTCCAATGCATTGGCCACATAACCCACGCTGGCCCTCATAAACACAACCACATCTAATTTTTTTTTTCTTTAATAAAAGGTCCCTGGGCTAGAGCCCACTCTAGCCCATATGCTAGTTCCGCCAATGATTCAATACCTGCATGTTTCAGAAGATAACAAATGTAGCAGCCAAACTGGAAATCACAAATACATAAACATTAAAAACATAACAAATGCAGCAGCAATACGCCTTTAGAACATAACAAATGCACAAATCCAAATTAAACCAAACTATGAGATTATGCTAGTCCAAGCGCCAACCCATTAAGTTATTTCTTTCCTACAGGATCAAAAACATTTGTCAAATGTGAGCACATTGATGTACTTTCTACCAAGGGTTCTATCCAAATACATAGATGTCAAGCAACCTGTACTTTGTTCGAGATAGAGATTTGCATAAACTTATACATGCAAAATAACACAAAGTCACTTATACTAATTTAGAGTATTCAAACATAGGCTTGGATTGTTTTGAGGAAAAGGAAATGGTAAGAGGCAGGGAGTGTGAGGGAGAGGTTATCCACATGATCCAGATTCCTCACGACTACAAAGAGTTTGGGAAAAAGCTACAAGGACTAAATTGGCTATGAAAAACAAATCTCCATACAAATTAAAAACCTACATTTTGATCACATGTTATGGAATTCAACTAGAAAACAATAACACTTAGTTAGCAATAACACTTGCCAATGGTTCAACCAAAATATCAAACAAAGCAAAAGAAAAAGGTGAATGAATCTATAGACTAGAAAGAAATAGAGAACCAGTATAACATCAAAAATTGCAGAGACTAAAGGGAAATTAAAGAAACTAACAGAGGCTTTTATAGTTTGGCCGTTAAGTAGCTTTCATTAAAACCCCAAAAAGAGGCAACCTTCACAAGCATTTAGTAGAATACTGACAAGAAAGAAAAATATCAATCATAACAAGCTTCCAAAATCAATCTCAATAAAGTAGGTTTTCTAATTAAAGAAAATACCTTAAGAGTAATATTCACATATTATTCTCATCACCCCACAGACATCATAGCACAATTTTTTTAAAAATAGACACAAGAACCAACTCAGAAAAATTAAAAATCAAACGGAAAATGAAAAATAACTAAAAATGTATGAATGCAGCAGTAAACTCAAAATTAAACTAACATAACCAAATCTGCATCTAGTTCAAAAATAATATGAAATCTTCACATTGTCTCCAAATTAATGGTCCAAATAGAAATTAAAAAGTTGAAAACCTGAAAAGACCACAGCCCAAAATTAAAACCTAAAACTTACAATATAAATTAGAAAACTCAAACCTTGAATAATTAAATTTATCTTTTGGCAGAGGGCGATGTCGTTCCTTGTCGTCAATCTCCAGTGGTGGGACTGCAAACTAGGACACTGAAAACCTATGAATCTAAAAAGTAACACTAAAGACGCAGATCTAGATTTTTGGCTAAGATGGTTATTGGTGGTTAGCTGGTTCAACAAAGAGAGTAATGCGAGAGAAAGAGAGAGGATAGGGGCTGTCATGGCATTAGATCCAGGAAAGAGAGAGGAGACATGGTGGCATCAGATCTAGGAAGAGACATGGTGGCTTCAGATCTAGGAAGAGACATGGTGGCTTCAGATCTAGGAAGAGACATGGTACAGTGTAGGGCTGTCATGACCGCCCCAACCATCAGAGCAAGAACCCACTAAGATTTGCGATTCAAAACGTTTTCCTCTTTTGATTTGTGTTTCCAATTTCAGACTAGAAAAAAAAAAGTGGAAAAAACCTAGGGCTTACATTTTGGGTTTTAGAACGAGGGAGTTCAACCAAAAACAAAAGATAAAAAGAACAGGGCGGAACACTTTGGAGCGAACTCTGGCAAACTCTCGCCTTTTTAAAAAATAATAATCATAAGCGTCAACTATAAGGGGTTTTCCTTGATGGTTATTAAGAAGTGTCAGGTATAGAGGCCTTTAATTGACGTTTTTTATCAAACGTCACAAAACACTGGTATATAATTGACGTTTATTAAAAAGTGTCAAGGCTTAGTAGAATAGTGGATGGTTTTTGAACAAGCGTCAACTATAAAGTGTCAACTAAGGCCTATTTTCTTGTAGTGTGAACTTAGATATGAAACAAATGAAACACTGTCACATCAATTGATATATCTTAAAAGTTAGTTTCTCTAGTACTATTTCTCAAAACTATACACACAATTTCTAAAAGTGCAAGAGTTACAATATTAATTATCAAGAATCTACTCTGAATGTTCATAAGGGAGGGACATCAGCAAAATCAACTACAATAAAAGTGGACTCCAATTTATCAAAACTGTGGTCACTCTCCCACTCTACAAATTTAGAAATCACTTTCTCACTCTTCAGCTTAATTAAGAACTATAAATGCAAATAATTAATAGAAAAGCAATCAAGTTTGAAGAGTATGTTAGAGTGCAAAATAGGAATCAAGCTTAATTAAGAACTATAAATGCAAATAATATTTTTTTCCATGTATTGCCAAGATTTTATTTGGTCAACAAGTACTACTCCCAACAAGTGTCTTGAAATAGAGAAGGAAAAATGAAGCAAGAAAATCTTGTTTATCATTCAAAGAATGAGTGAAATCAAGTTATTCTGTGATTTTTCTCATTGCATATACATGCATGGTATAGTCATTCGAGTTCAAAGTCAACCAAGGAAATAACCAAAAAAAAAAGAAAAAGAGTCAACTAAGTAGGGATGGCAAAAATCCCCGTCAGGTCCCCAGCTCTCCTTGTGCTGTAATGACATCAACCATTTTATTTAACCCAACAAGCCTACTACCATAATGCATTCCATTGTGTGTGATACGAACACAAAGGGAATAATCAATATTTTTTTGTGAAAAAAATATTTTCAAAAAAAAGAGAATGCAAATGCATGGCCAACTCAGAGATGGAAAGTCGAACATTCAAAAGACCCTAGGGAAAATCTTTCAAAAACAACCGAGATGACAAGAAAGAAAGTCATGTTCACAGGCCAAAATTTGCCAAAAAAATTATTTGACACAATGTATAGAAAATATATTACATACCACAGCAATAACAATGACAAGCTCATCCCAGTGCTTCTCATCCACAAGTTGAACTGCAAGATAATGATACCAAGGATCAGCACTAAAGACTCGACAGAATAACTTGCTTTTTAACAGAGGGCATAACAATAACCATAAAAGAACTAAGCTTACTTTTCCCATGATCCACTTGACAAATCCCCCATACAAACTACGACAAGCACTGCCCGAACCTCGCCTGTATGAACAAACAAATTTAGAGAATTATCACCACCAACTACAACCAGCATACTTGAATCTCTATAATGTGAATACAAAAGAAAAAGGATTTATAACACAACTACTAAGATGAACTTAAAAACACACATAGTGAAATCCATTACCATGAGGTCTATAGTAGCAAACAGAATACCTCTGATACTTATCATGACTAAAAAATTCCACAAACAGCAGCCACATTCAAGCAATGAAAATGAAGTGCAAGGCAATCACAATTGTAATCATTATAATTGAAGCAAGATACAGGCAACCTGAAAATCAGATAATTTAAGAACTATTACACTACCTTGCAATAGCAGAAAGCTGGCTGTGATCTTCATTCGCATTCATTAACTTTGCGAGGGCAAAAACTGCAAGTAGAAACAGAGGCTTAGCTATGATATGCCCATTGCTTAATTACTATTTATTGACAAAGAAAGAGTAATCCAGTACCCAAGTAACATTATTAACAAAGTCATGTGTTCTCAAACTTAAGGAACTAATCATGTAACAAATTAACAATAATATGATCAGTATTATCCGTTACCAAGACAAGCAAAACCAGCTGCCGAGGAAGCCAATCCAGCAGGAAAATTGTTGTATGAAGCAATATGTACATTCAATTGTTAGAATTTGTATAGGAAAAATACATTTGCATTTAGTCCCACATTGGAAGGGAGTTGTTTCCTTCCATGGTGTATAAGCATCAACATTTTAGGAATACTTAATAGAGTATGGGCCTAGTGGAGGCAAAGTTGGGCCTCATCATGGTTTGTGCTTGAAATATATATATATTTTGGGTAATAAATATATATATTTAATTGTCAAAAGATGGGCTCTGTTGATTTAATTAATAATTTATTTTTTATTAATTAAAAATTCATTTTTCAGATAAAATCAAAATCTGAAATTCAAATATGTTAAACAGTTAATATAACTGTTGGATGAAGAGGTGCCAGACCTCTATATATTGACAATTCGTCCAAACCAGAAAATACAATTTTTTGAACAGCATTATCATTCTCACACATGATAATATGCACTGATTTCAAACGTTGGCAACAGAAGATGTTGTTCTATTTGACAACATTAAATCTAGCCCACATTCTCAGACAGGATGCCCCCGTGTCGAATGAGAATCCCGCAACCAGAGAGACCGTCCCGCAACTGATGCATGGACACAATCTGATTTCTTGTGTAGGAACTATATCTTGAATGGACTCGATGACACACTGTATGATGTTTATGCAGCATTCAAGACGGCTAGAGAAGTTTGGGAATCTCTTGAGAAAAATATAAAACTGAAGATGCAGGATCCAAGAAATTTGTTGTAGGCAGATTTCTCCCAGTCCTTCTTAATAATCTTGATTCCCTTTTCCTTATCATGAACATCGGTAGCTCAACTACGAATTTCCCTTAAAAAGCTTTGGAATCTGCCTCCAGAAAGAGTGATCTCCTACACTAACCAGAAAGAGTGATCTCCTACAGTTTTTAAGACTAGTACTAGAGACACCGACTTTTAAATATCAACTAATATATAACAATATCTTATTTGTTATGAATAAATAAGTTCTAAAGGGTTAGGTATTAATAAGTGCTGAATCTCTCTTCATATGCTTAAGAGGGGCGTAGTTTGTTTGAGTGGGTATTAATAAGTGCTCAACAAACTTGGCTGCAAGTCGTCTCCTCAAATCTGCACGAGTAGTCAAATATAATGATGATAAAAAGGCAACCGTATATTTGTATAGTTTTCTCAGTCAAAATATGACAGCCCATCAGACCAAAAAAATATGACAGCCCAACTCTCCATTGTTGGCTTTGTTTCTTTTATATGATAATGACCTGGACTGTGTCCCATATATTTATTCAATTTTCTTAGGTAATAATATATAGGGTTGTTAGGAGATAGGCCCATGTAACTCTTATATCTTAGACATAAACTCATCTATTTTTAAACTATTATCAAAAACCCAAATTTGAATATAAATTAATAGTTGTCCTAATATTACAAAATATTTACACACTATGCCATCAACCTTACTTGTCAAATCCCTTATGTTTAGCATTTATATTTAATTCTTTTTAATTTGGCACCTATTTAATATTGTAACGTTTTGATAAAAATAAATCAAGAATACATAAATAATAATATAATACAAACCGTACACTAATATACTACCTAAAAAATAATAATATTAGGTAATTGTATATTGGAAAATTATGGTGATACATGCAAAAATAATTTACCTACATATCTAATACAAGATAGGTAAATAGATAGATACATACTTATGTAAAAAAAAAAGATACAATAATTTACCTACATATTAGACAGACAATTCGAATAATTTATAAATTTGTATTAGGTACATTATCCTATTATTACATAATAGGTACAATTTCATATACAATATAGGTATATTATTTTTTTCTTGCATAAGAAATTTTACATATCTAGGTACATTATCTTGTAGAAAAATATAGGTACATTATTTTTTTCCTGCAAAACAAATTTACATGTACATTATCTATAAGCAAGGGTTTAGGGTATAAGAGTTATAAGGGCCTTTCTCGTAACAACCCTTATTTAAAAACAAATAGGTACATTATTTTTTTCTTGCAAAACAAATTTTACATATCTAGGTACATTATCTTGTAGAAAATATAGGTACATTATTTTTTTCTACAAAACAAATTTACATGTACATTATCTATAAGCAAAATATAGGTACATTATTCTTAAGGAAAATTAAGTACATTATTACGTTTATTAGATAGACAATTAGAAGAATTTATACATTTGTATTAGGTGCATTATCCTATTATTTCATAATAGGTACAATTTTTATAGAAAAAAGACTGTAATTAGATGATAAATAAATAAGTTGTGTAAGGCACATAGGAATATTTTTGTGTGCATTACTTTCCCAAAAATATTATATTTGTGTGTGCATTAAAGTATAGACAATAACGTTTAACAGTAATGGGATTGTGTGTACCAAATTTTTGAAATTTAAAACAATTAATGTGTGAATAGTCAAATTTGCAATAAATTCCAAATTTAGGAGGAAAATAAATCAACACAATAAATTGACGAAACCAACATTTAATATAGCCACATAATAGGGTAAACTCTAATTAGGGGTACTTTTGGAATATGAAAAGTACAGTAAATTAGATTTTAAGCTTAATTGGGTAATTTTCTGAGTTGGATCCTAATCATCGGGTTTTACTTATAATAAATTGGGTTTTCTTCATAGAAAAATAAGACGATAGATTGTAGGTAAGAAAAAATTAGTTTGAAGGGGGAAAGCCACATTTACTATAATATATATTAGGGTAAAGTGCGGTTTTGCCCTGAACTATAAGGAAATTTGAACTTACCCCCCTTAATTATTTCGTCTGCCGATTTAGTCCCTCAATTCGTAATAAATAGTCAATTTCCCCCTTACCATTAAGTTTATCTAATTCCATCAATTTTTCTGTTAATAATAAGGGCAAATTTGTAATTCTAACTTAAAATTCATAAAAATATTGTAAACAATTAATTTTTAGAAGAAAAAAATCTTTGGGGAGAAGAAATCGGTGGGGGTGGGGTTCTGTAGGGAGAATAAATTTTTTTCTTCCGAAAGTTAATTATTTACAATATTTTTATGAATTTTAAGTTAAAATTACAAATTTGCCCTTGTTATTAACAGAAAAGTTGATGGAATTAGATAAACTTAACGGTAAGGGGGAAATTGACTATTTATTACGAGTTGATGGACTAAATCAGCAGACGAAATAATTCAGGGGGGTAAGTTCGAATTGCCTAATAGTTCAAGGGGCAAAATGGCTAAAAATCCTATATATTAGGACGGCCCTCACCTATTTTTATTTATTTTCCATCCTACCAATAATTTACCTATAACTTTATGTTTTGGTTTTACGTATTTATGCTTCATGTAACAATAAATCTATAAATTGTATCAAAAACAAAAATTAAAGATATAAATTGTTAAATGTGTCAAATTCAAATTCTCGTATTCGTACATTAGTTGCACATGGTGGCGGAGCTATAATTTTTAGATTGGAAGGGCCAAAATTTAAAACTTAATTGTGCATAGCTTTATCATCTCAAATGGGGAGGTTGGCAACACTAGCTGATTGAACTTAAATTAAATTTATCTGAAAATTGTGTACAAAAAAAAAGATTGTAGTATGTAAAGATTTTCCTTAAGTTGTTCTCTTCCTTTTTATTTTGACATGTTTGGGTATGCGTGCCCTCGTGGTTTTTGCTTGTAATTTTCCGTTTCTGCATAAAAAAATGTACAAATTTTCCTCGTTACCAAATTTTTTTTAAAAAAAAAGGATTTAGCTCATCCTTATTCTAAGTCGTGATTAAGTACATAGAGACAGTGATTAAGTGATTTTTATTATTTTTAATAGATTGAATAAAATGCTTGTATATATAATATTATAATATATTCAAGCTTGCTGGTGCTTTGAGTTTGCACATTCAAACTTGAACGGCGCCCCAGCGAAGCATACCTAACTTCGTTGCTGAAAAAGGTTGACTTTAATGAAAACCGAAGTATCAATTGAGCATTCTTTATTTGGTGGTTTCAGTTTGTGGGGTTTGAACATTTAGGTCCAACAAAAGGTTAAATTTGATATATAACTGGTGTATAAACACTCTTCTCCTGACGAGGGATGTGTAGCTCAAGTGATTAAGACCAGTTACAACATAATTTCATCTTAAACTTTTCATGTGATCACTGCTTGAATGTGAAAGAGAAATTTCATATTACCAAGAATTCTGTTTACACTCTAATCTTATTTCTTGACAAGTTGACACTCATGTTTCAATGGATTTCTATTTTTATTCTCACCATTCTCTGGACACCCAATTCTTCCCAAAAATGCCATTTCTCTACTTCATCAAAATATTTTTCTTTGGACACCTATCTCCATCATTGATTGATTTCATTTTCTTTGTCACCAACCTTAAACCCACCCCTACTCATCACCTCACTTCACCTCATTTAATATGCAATAATTGCATACGTGTAAAGGAAGGATGAGAGAATGATGACTATTTTAGAGTGCTAAAGAAGTGCCATTTGAGGGAACATTACCTTTTGAATCAAAAGACATTCATAAGATTGGAACTATAATTTGAAATTTTTTATGCAAGACCGTGGCTTTTGAAATGTCGGAAATATAAAAGTTAGAGTAGCAAAAACCATAGTGGATATTGGGTTTGATATAAGACGGCGACATAGTAGTCAATGAGAAAAATAAACAGATGGAAAGCAAATAGTGAGAGGAAAACTTAAGAACTGAAAACGTTAAGACTTTCAGATCCAAAAGAGTTTGGAATTTCGTTATTTTTGTTTTTTTTTATATAATTATTTTCTAGTTTACGTTGTTTGGTATATAGAAAAGTCGGTTAAAAATTAGACGAATGCTAGCTAGCCATTTGTACCTTATTTTTCTACCTCCTTCCGTCTCACATTCTCAGCTTGCAATATGGTTTAATGAACAAAATTTTGTATGCTCTTGGTCACCCTTTAAAGATCATCACAACAAAAGGGTTTTAGGCCTAAGGTAACATACCTAGAACTTACCCTTGGGGCCCTAGTCATTAACAATCAAGTTAAGTACTCTGTTCAACATTGTCCAAAAGGGTATCGGCTAAAATTGGACATCTATTGTAAGCTTATTTTTCTTAAAGCAATATATAAATAAACACCAAATGAAACACATATTGTGAAACATCAAACAAATATTGCATTGCAAAAATAAAAAATATGGCAGCGTTGGTGGAGTTTCAAATCACCTTAATTTGTTCTTGACAAAAAAATCATTAAATATTTGTCAATACATGTAGTAGAAATATATATAATATAAACCAAAATATTTAGAATACCATTTTATCATTCTTTAGCAAATACACAGCATAAGCAAATGGATTGAAAACTACAGTCAAGTTTACCTTGTGAGGATGATGAGATACTTTTTTGGTAGCCGACAGAAAAGAAAACAGAGCTGGATGAAGAGCCAAACAAAAGCCAAAGGATAGGGTTTAAGGTAAATTGGGAAAATTCGACCAAAAGAAAATAAAAATTAAAGCTTAATAGGGAAAAGAGAACACAAGTGGGGTGAAGATATATTTTATTAAATAATAATATGATATTTTTTATTAGCTTATTATATTAGGGTCAACCCAAAAGGACTGGACTAATTGTAAACACGAATATCCTGCGACAAATGAGACAAGAACATGTGTACAAAATAATATTTGTATTAATTTATCAAGTGTGTAGGTTACAATCTCTGTTGGTATTCTTTTACAAAAATAAAAGAATTTCCTCTGATTCAATCTCCAAGGGTGTGTACGGTTCAAGGGTGCCAAGCACTTGATCTTAAATCGGAATTTGAGACTTTGTCGAGGGCCGTCACAGCTTGATCTCAAGCACGTCAGGACCACGAGTAGTGTCACGCGGTGGAAAGTCTTCGGCTTTGGGGTGAAGGAATCGGCACGTGTTTGTTATGCTTGTTGATTCTCCACGAGTTTAATGAAGAACTTGAGAGTTTAGGTATTGCTTTGGGCTGAGAGCTTTCTAGTTTTCCAGAGTGTGTGCGTCTCCTTTTTTTCCGGTCCGAGGTCCCTTCTTCTGAATGAGAGCCTAGTATTTATAGGTTAAGGATTGGGTCTTAGTTTGGAATCCCCAATCTGAATCCCTTGATTTGAGGGATTGATTTTTGATTTGATTTAAAATCAATTCTGATAATTTGGCAATTTAACCAAATTGATTGACTTGATTAATATTTAATTTGAATCAAAGTCAATCACAGAAGATTCTTTCCTTTAATTTTGTCTCCAATTTGAACCGTTTGATGCACTCCGTCAGATGTCGACATGTGTCACACTCGACAACTAATCCAATTATGATGAGTCGTACGCCACATAGACGAATTATGGGGCCCACAATTTAGTCCACCAAACCCTAATTATATTTCTTTCTTGGAGGAATTTAATTTGCCGAAATTTCTATGTCTACACTAATATTAAACAAAAACAAGCATTACTAGAAAAAAGCTCAACAAGGACCCTTTTATTAGAGACTGAAATAAAAATAGTCTCTATAGAATGCTATTAGGGACTGATAATAGAAACTTTCCCTATAAATTGCTATTTGGAAATTGGGACTGATGAATAATGTTCATGACAAATTATTTGAATAAGGCACGAATAAACCAAAAACCGTGCCTAAAAGTTCTCCACCATCTCCAATAAAGGCACGGATAAACCAAAAACCGTGCCAAAAAGAGTCCTCTACCTAAAGCTCATTACGTATACTATACCTTCTTTCCCTCTCTGTTCCCATCCAAATGTTTGACACCTAGGCCTGTATACCCCCTCAGATTTTAGTTTTCAATTTTCTTTACCTTTTTTTTAGGGCTTAATATCACAAAACGTCCTTAAGGTTTACGAACAAAAGTCCCTAAGGCTTAATATCACCTATCACAAATGGTCCTTATGATTTTTTTTTTTCATTTAAAATTCATAAAATTTTGTTTTTTTATAAATTATTTTAAAATACATTTTGTATTTTAAATACACGTGACACTATATTTTTTAAGATGTTGGCTCCACATATATGCCACGTCAACAAACTAATGAAGTTTTTTAAAAATAATTTAAAATTCATAAAATTTAAAAATGAAAAAACCATTTATAGAAGGATTTTAACCTTGAGGACCATTTATGATCCCTAAACCTTTGGTTTTTTCATTTTTAAATTTTATGAATTTTAAATTATTTTTTAAAAACTCAATTAGTTTGTTGATGTGGCATATATGTGGAGCCCACATCTCCAATAATATAATGTCACGTGTATTTTAAATAATTTTAAATTCATAAAATTTAAAAATGAAAACCAAAATTTTATGAATTTTAAATGAAAAAATTTTAAAAATTTCGCAGGGACCATTTGTGATAGGTTCGTGAACCTCATGAATGTTTTGTGATATATACATATGCCACGTCAGAAAATTAACGGAGTTTTTAACGGAAACTAACGGCAGGGACCATCTGTAATCATACATACTAACCTTAAGGACCATGAATAACAAAAAAAAAATTAAGGATGCAATCGATAGTTGCGATAGGTGCGCGTGATGTAATCTTAAGCCTTTTTTTTAGAGGCAACCACTCTCACTCCTCGTTCTATCACTCTGGCTTTCGCTCTCGGTGGATCTCCCTCACTCTATCAGTGGCTCTCCCTCACTCTCTTGCTGGATCTCCCTCACCTATTTTTTGGTCTGATCTGAAGTTTTTTTACTTTTATAAAACAAAATTAAGAGGCATTTCTTTCGCACAAGACCTACCCAGACTTTATCCCCTCGCTCCTCTTCCTCTCTTTGGCCCTTTTCGTTCCCTTTCTCCATCTCTTTTCTTCCCCGTCCCCAATCCTCTTCTCTCTATCTCTTATCTTTCGTCCTTTTCATATGTCTCTTCTCTTTCCCCTTCTTCCTCTGTCTATTGTATGCCTCTATTTTTCCTTCCTCACACACTACTACAAAAAACACTTTGCGCGACGAAGTATTATTGGTCGTGCAAAGTACAATTTCGTCGCGCAAAACTTTGCACGACAAAATTTTGGTCGCACAAAATCCGTCGCGCAAAGCTCGTGGAGAAAGGGTTTGCGCGACGAAAAATAATTTTTGTCAAGCAAAACTACTTTGCGCGACAAAGTTATGTTGGTCGCGCAAACCTTTGCGCGACGAAGTAATATTGGTCGCACAAACCTTTGCGCGACGAAATATTTTAAATATTTTAAATTTTGTCGCGCAAAGTCTTAAAAAAAATTTCCCACGCAAAAAATTTGGCGGGTTTTGCACGACAAACAAACAATTCGTCGCGCAAAGTCTTAAAAAAATTTTAAATTTTGTGTTTTAAATTTTTTTAATTAAAATAAATTAATTTAGTAGTTTGCACGACGAAATATTTTGTATGATTTTTCTAATTATATTAATTTTTTCTTTTTAAATTTAATTTAATTGTACGATTTTATTTTTTTACATTACTTTAATTTAAATTGACATATTCAAAATAAATTGATCAAATTGTCCAATATATATATAATATTCACAATGTACACATAAATTAACAAAGTGCAATAATACAACCCTAAAATTGTTATACCCCAAATCCAACATCAATATATTAAGAAAACTCCAATCCTCACCCAATATATTCAACATCAAACCCCTCACAAACTCAAAACTAACTCCAAAAACACATATTAATGAAAAAAATTTAAAATTTGGAGAGAATATATATTTTGGCAAGATTGAGAGTGAGTGAGAATGAGAGGGAGAAGTGAGTGTGAGAGAATTATAGAAGATATAGTGAGAGAGTGAGTGAGAGTGAGATATAGTGAAAAGAGAAATGAGAGAGTGAAACATAGTGAAGAGAGAGAAAGAAGAGAGATTAAGTGAAAGGAATGAGTGTAAGAGAAAGGGTAGGATTTGGGGAGAGGAGAGGTAAGAGTAGAGAAAGAAATTGAGAAAATGGAGGAGTTATTTCGGTTTTTAAAACCGTATCACTTTCTTGTGACGAAACAAAATATTGGTCGCGCAAACCTTTGCGCGACGAATTGTTGGTCTCATAAAACTTTGTGCGACGAATTTTTGGTTTGTCTCGCAAAGTCTAAAACCTGCCAAATTTTTAGAGTTTTGCGCGACAAACCAACAATTGTCAGCGCAAAGTCTTGCGCGACTAAACGTTTGTCGCCAAAAACTTTGCGCGACGAATTGTTGGTTTGTCGCGCAAAGTCTAAAAATTAAAAAAATTTCCCACGCAAAATTTTTGGGCCCGCCAAATTTTTAGAGTTTTGCGCGACGAAATGTTTGTCGCCAAAAACTTTGTGCGACGAATTGTTGGTTTGTCGCGCAAAGTCAAAAATTTTAAAAAAAATTAATTTTTATTTTTGTAAAGACTTTGCGGGACGAATTTAGATCTTCGTCGCGCAAAGTCAAAAATTTAAAAAAAAAAAAATTTTATTTTTGTAAAGACTTTGCGGGACGAATTTAGATCTTCGTCGCGCAAAGTGACTTTGTGCGACGAAATAATTTTGTCGTGCAAAGTGAATTTGTGCGACGATGTGTTTTTCATCGCGCAAAATTTAGTCGTGCAAGATTTTGTGGGACGAATTTTTGAGTTTCGTCGCGCAAAGTGACTTTGTGCGACGAATTGGTTTTGGTCGCGCAAGGGTATTTTTTTACTAGTGACATTATCAACATATCGAAGATTTCTCTAAACTTTTCGTTCTTGATTTATTTAGGCTTTTGTACAATACAAGAAGCTCATCTTCGGGTCGCATTCCAGTTCATCACTTTTGGTGAGTTCTTCAAACCCTAATCTCATGATCGCCCTTATATTCGTAATTTTTGTCGATCAATTGAGAAGTTCGGTTGCCCCTTGAATCACAACACTCAAATGGCCTTGATTTTCACTCATTCCATTTTCTTTGCTGTGTATACCCTTGGTCTTACATTTGAACTCGAAATTAAATTTCCCCTTACCATAGTTTAATTAGGGCATCTCCAATTTAATTTTTAATTTGAAAGTTATACTATGTAGCTTCATTTTTTTTTCAAATTTTCTTGCGATTGGGTAATTTCATATTTTTTGTTGATTGATATATTCGAGATGTTTGCATGAAGTGAAAAGAATCATAAGTGGGCTAAGTTTTGTTCTGTAAACAGGTATTTATTTTTTACAGTTTATGAAGCTTCCTTTTTTCTTCAGATGCATTAGTTTGGTTCTCCTTGGAATCTAGTTTCTTGATTTGTTTTATACTAGAGTTAATGCTTAAATATGGTTTAAGATTTGCTTGGCTCATTAGAATTTCTTGATTTGTTTTTGACTTGTGTTGCTTCTAACTTGTTTCAGTATTCAGTTTTGCAAATACATATTTAACCGTTTCTTTTTCTCTTTCACTATCTCGATTAATGATTTCTTTTTATTCTTATTGCTTTAATCCCACATGGCAGCTGGTGAAAAATACTTTTCTTTAAAAATGAACACACACTCTCTAGAAAAATGGTTGAGATATGGTGTTGTCACTAGCATTGGAGAAGACAACGTTAAAAGGGGAAATATTGAGCTGCTTTATGTTAAAGGTCAAGTATACTTCTCATTTATCTTGATCTCTCTGACATTTTAATATTTGTGTTTAACATCTTTCTCTAGAAGTATACAAGATACAAAATTTGTTATTAGGGATGGCATTTCTCTCTTTCTTTTTTTCATCTCACTCATGTAAAATCATTTTGGTCCTAGAATTTTTACCATTTTTAGTGGGGTTGTTGTATGCTAGGTACAAGGCATGTGATTTTGTAGATATCTTAATATACACAGTTACTGACATCTTTATTTTCTCTCATAAAAGAATGAAGTTGGAAGTGTTTGCCCTTTCAAATGTTGCTTAGAAACTAGGCTTTTCCTAATATAGTAACATGAAGCGTGACGAAAGTGAAATGAGGGTTGTGAACTAGTTTGTAGGAACTAGGGTTGAACGTAGGTGCAAGCTTAAGATATAGTAGGGGTGCTTCTTGGAAATGTTTATCTTATTTTTTGATGTAATGCATGCTCTATAGCAGGACCTGGATTTCTGAATGTTTGTCTTCTTTTCTCTTTTTATTGCAGAACATATTTAACATTGCTCATAAAAGAACGGGGAACTTTATCTTAAGATGGATGAAGCATGTCTGCTTCTTAGAAATGATAGGTGCACATCGTTGGTTATGGTAAACTGATATGTGATCATTGTCCTTTCCCTTTTTTTATTCATCTCATTTTTTGGATGTCAGGAAGACGACTGCATAATCAAGCAAGTTGGGAGACTTGGTGCTAAAAGATTGTCTGTTCTTTCAAAGTTCTTACTAGGGTGAGTGATACTGTGAAAACTCACTTCCAGATCTTGAGAGAACCACTCAAATGCATGATAATATGCAAATTAGTTTGGTTTCCAATTTATAAGCATGCTGTTTGTCTTTCATTTATATTGATATATACCTTAGCATATAGAGAGTACCTTACAATTACCTTCTGGCCAGAGGAAAGCCAATACTCAGTTGAGTGGTTGTGGCAAATCCAGTCATGCAAGGAGAAACTCAATGGCGAATCAAGTCAAGCAAGGAGGAGCTTAATGAAATTCTCTATTTTTCTCTTTTCCAAGTAAGTTTTTGGTTGTTAATATCATAACTGTAATAAAATTGTTAAAAAGGTTGACCACTTGCAATACTTGGTCTATTTTCAGTAAGAAAATATTAATATAATAGTCCTGAGGATAGGCCCACCACTTGCAACACTTTCTGTATTTTCATTATGAAAAGATTAATGGAATTATTGTGTATGGTGTATTCTCATTATTTTCGGAAGTGTTGAATATAAGTATTTCCATTAGGAATGTAATTCATTTATTTGAAAAACAATGAATATTTGAAAACGAAAAAAAAATAACCAATGAATGTTTGAAAGGCTGGGATTTGAGGCTGGGTTGCTAATGTTTAAATATATGAAAACTTTTAAAATAATATTTTTTACGTGGATAAATTGAAAATTACAAATAATATAAAAAAAAACACCAAACAAATATAAATATATCAAAATAATGAAAATGTTTTTCTATTTTAGTAGGGACTGATCAGCATTCCGTGCCTTTTGATTATATTAGCCATGTATGTATTTAGGATTGATGTACGCCTATTGGGTGCTTGGAATGTGGGACCCATTGCAAGCATTAGGCAAGGCACTGATTTTTGTAATCAGTGACATATTACCAATAGATGACCCCTTTAAAAGACATTGATATATATCAATCCCTAATGAAGCCAAAAGGGACTAATAGCACTCAATCTCTAAATAGGCTTTCTCTGTAGTTTTGTTTTTGGGGTTTTTTTTGGACAATATATTCTAAACTATTCTAATGTACAAGGAGTAAGACGGTTGATTGGGTAAGACGTCTCAATTAAGTTCTGGTTACAAGTACAGTACAAATCAAACTTCAATATAATCTCTTTACTTGTCTCTTAAGGGATGCAGCTGGTAGTACTTGTCTCTTAAGCGGCTACCTCAAAATAAAAGTAAGCAAGCAACCGCAAGTTCGTAAGTTTTTAAATTTTACTCCCATTACTTTGGTTTGACATTCAATTTTGTCAATTTATCATCCACATGCATAACATGTAGCCTTTTCTTATCGAATTTCACTTACCTCAAGTAAACCCCAAATTTTGGTATGCATATCGCTAAGTTTGCCGCAAAATCGTGTCCTAAGGCGGGGACTAGACAGGGACTATTTGTGACTTTGTCAACTCTTTATTAATAGGGATGGACAAATCCCCAATTTGTGAGGATGGATAAACCTGGACGGGTACTAGACAGGGAATAAGGATGAGGATGAGAAATTTTTGCAAGGATATAGATGTGTGGGTCAAATCCGACCAGTCCCGTTGCCATCCCCACCAAAAAGAGGCATGCCTCACACGCTCAAGACTTAAAAGGAGAATTACACAGAAGGATATGATAAAGAGTCTCTAGACTTGCGGAAAAATATTGGAATAGAATGAATGTACAAGCGAGGGAACCAGGTTTTAGGTAAAAAAATCATTTACCAAGGGAAAATCCCAAGCAAATTTCTGTTTTGTTAATTAATAACTCATCCTGGAGAATATGAGTTTTTCCATTGACTGGATACCATTCTTAGTTCGGCTTTAGTTTAACGTCTCTGTCAGATATTATAATAAATAAATTATTACTTTGATAAGAAAAATGTTGAAGTTCGACAACTTTTGCATAAGGCTGCAAAGCTATGAGATGCGGGAAAGAAAAGAAAGAAAATTAATTGGCTTTATATAAATGTTATGATTTAAAATACTCTACAGTAATGTAATGGAGTTCAATTATTCTTTAATCAAATTTTCGCATTCCCACCCTGTTTCCCTCTTATTATTTTGCCCACCCTGTTAAGGTTGTTAACTCCATTAATTTTAGACAGGAAAGAGCTGCCAACGGGTTCTAGCCAGTGAAAAAAGGACTTTGATTTGTAAACCAAAGGTCTCAGGTTCGAATTCCTACAACATCATAATTGTGTGTGTGTGTGAAGTGAAATGTCATTTCCCTCTAGTTTAAATTATCACTTGTATTAAAAAAGATTAAAAAAAAAGACGGAGAAGAGCTATAACAATTATAGATGACCAAGCCAAAGCCACACATTAGTTTAAGGACACTCCTTGTTACTTCTTACAGACAAATACCAGTCACACATGCAAAAATAACTCACTAAAATTACAAAAAGAAGCCAAGTACTTGCATATTAGTTTAAACAAGACAAAACATGAAGCAAGACCATATCCATGATCTGCTACAAGTTAGGCATAGTGACTCTGTATCGACTGCAAGTTTTATTCCACGAATCGGTGTGGGAATGCGGCCATGGGATTGGTGCAAGTTTTAAAACTAATACAAGCGAAGTCAACAGCAAGAAGCACGGCAGCAAAACAACATGAGAAACAAATACTGAGTAGTGAAAGCTGGAACAAGAAATACAGAAGCAGATCCACCCAGCAAATACAGAAACAAATACAAAGTAGTGAAAGCTACAGCAAGCCACGAAACGTTGACGTCTCCTCCACGGCAAAGACAACTAAACACTGCTTGGGTCGAGATCCACCCAAATTGCAGGGCTCATCATCCTGAACATGGCAAGATTTTCCAAATAATCATGATCAGCCGCCTACTTTATGAATAGATTTAAGTTGCTAAATTGTATTTTATTTTTATAAAGAAAAAAAATTCATATACTTACAGCTTATCTATTAAGCATATGCTAGCTTTAGCTGCCGCTTGATCAAAGCTATCCTCACAAAAAGCCAATCATTTAAACCATTCAAGAACTTGAAGTATGCATATCTCCATGACCTGTTGAATATCAAAGTAAAGCAAACTCCCCAAAATCCAGCAGCAAACCCGAGCCCCATACTGATGTAAAATCCATGTGTCATCAGCTCATCCTTATCCTCTTCATTGCTCAAGTCAGTTACCGCATTTGGATCCGCACACATATGAAGTGGAGGTCCACAGAGTTGAGGATTTCCAGCATAAACAGAGGGATCAAAACTTTGGAGCCGAGTCCCGATAGGAATTTTGCCAGACAAGTTGTTATATGACAAGTCCAAGAAACCAAGACGATCTATCCGAGAAAGGCTTGTTGGAATTCTTCCCTCAATTTGGTTTCTCGATAAATCAAGAGAATCCAATGACTGCAAGTTTCCGATCTCTGGAGCAATTTGACCTGTTAATTGGTTTCTCGAAAGGTTTAAAGCAATCAACCCAACAAGATGAGTGATTTCACTTGGAATCTCCCCAGTTAATCTATTGCTTGAGAGATCAATAATCTTCACAAGACCCAAAGTGCTTTTGTATGTCTGCATTCTTCCTTTCCATATGAAGCTTGCATCATCCTCATAATTACTAGGAGCAAATGGGTTATCACCCCGAGTTATGTAACAAGAATGTGCAATTGTCTTATCATCCCTCCTTATGGGAAAAAACGTGTGCTGGATAGACTTAGATTTCCTTCAAGAGCATTGTAGCACCATTTGGATATGGAATGTGTGCTGGATAGACTTGGATTTCCTTTTTGGGCCAGAGTAGTCAAATTGTTGAGGCATTTGGGTATGCTTCCAGAGATGTTGTTCACAGAGAAATCCATAATTTGAATGTGTGTTAGATGGCATAATTGTGAGGGTATGCTTCCATTGAAGTGATTAGTGGAAAGCATCAGGATAGTCAAATTCTTGAAGCTCACACCTAACCATGCAGGTATTGGTCCTGATAATTTATTATCTCCCAGATCAATAACTTCTAACCTTGTGCAGTTCTTCAAGGATGAAGGAAATTCTCCAATAAACCTGTTGCTTCTTAATTTCAAAGTTTCCATTTGAAATAATGAGGCTATTGTCATGGGAATTTTTCCGGAAAAAGCGTTGTTACTCAAGTCAAGCATGACTAGAGTCTCCAAATGGCTCCAGCAATCTAGAAGTTCTCCAGAAAAATTGTTGCTTGAAAGATTAAGATATGTTAAACTCATATCTGCATTTGCACATAGGAAAGAAAGCGACCCTGAAATGTTATTATTTGAGAGATCCAGATATGAAGCTTGTGATAGAGTTGACGGAATTGGGCCTTCTATTTGGTTCGAACTCAAATGTAATTCAGGTGATAATCAAATTCCAATGTCAAATTTGCAAATATTCCTCCGATTGGGTTCTGTGAGAGATTAATAAAGAATGCCTTACGAAAAATACTCCAAAACCAACTTGGAAGGATATCAGAAATTCCAGCATTCGAAATATCAAGGTGGGGAGAATCATTTTGAGTTTGAAGCCATTTTGGGAAAAGAGGACCGACCTTGCAGGACGCCAAACTTATGTAACTCAACTGGAAGGGAGGAACCCAATCAGAATGGAAATTTAAAACTAGTGAGTTAAAGGATAAATTCAAATATTGTAATTTGGAGAGTTTTGAGAAATGAGTTTCTGAAACTACCCCTTCCAAAGAGTTCATGCTGAAATCGATCCCCTCCAGTTGCGACATTTGCCCAATACTTTCAGGTATTTTCCCGCTTAATTGATTGGCATTAAGATCCAAATACTCTAACGAGTTTCGGGCACATCTAGGCAATAGTTGAATAAACTTGGATAATTGCCCACTCAGACGATTTCTTGGAAGATACAATGATTGCAAATTACACATAGTAGCGAAAGAATTTGGGTTTCCTCCTTCAATCTGGTTATCAGAGAGATCCAGATACATAAGAGAGCTCATGTTTCCAATGACATTGGGAATTAAACCAGTTATCTGATTATGAGAGAGAATCAAATCCTTAAGAGAGCTCATGTTTCCAATGACATTGGGAAAACCAGTTATCTGGTTATCATAGAGATACAGACCCACAAGAGAGCTCATGTTTCTAATGACATCGGGAATTAAACCAGTTATCTGGTTATGAGAGAGATCCAGATGCACAAGAGAGCTCATGTTTCCAATGACATTGGGAAAACCAGTTATCCGGTTATGAGAGAGATCCAGATGCACAAGAGAGCTCATGTTTCCAATTACATCGGGAAAACCAGTTATCTGGTTATCAAAGAGATCCAGATCCACAAGAGAGCTCATGTTTCCAATGACATCGGGAGTTAAACCAGTTATCTGGTTATGAGAGAGATCCAGATCCACAAGAGAGCTCATGTTTCCAATGACACCGAATTAAACCAGTTATCTGGTTATCAGAGAGATCCAGATCCACAAGAGAGCTCATGTTTCCAATGACATCGGGAATTAAACCAGTTATCTGGTTATCAGAGAGATACAGTTGACACAAGAGAGCTCATGTTTCCAATGACACCGGGAATTAAACCAGTTATCTGGTTATCAGAGAGATCCAGACGCACAAGAGAGCTCATGTTTCCAATGACTTTGGGAAAACCAGTTATCTGGTTATGAGAGAGATCCAGACGCACAAGAGAGCTCATGTTTCCAATGACATCGGGAAAACCAGTTATCTGGTTATCAGAGAGAACCAGATACTCAAGAGAGCTCATGTTTCCAATAACATCGGGAATTAAACCAATTAAATTGGTCTGGGAGAGGTAAAGACCAGAAAGGCTTGTACTGTAGTTGGACAACCAAAGAAATATTGAAGAAGTGAGATGGTTGTTAAAGAGATCAACATTTGCAAGAGATGTAGAAGAATTTCTTTTAGAAAGAGTACTGGATAGAATTGGAGTAGGAGGAGGAGGAAGACTACATCTCACCAAGTACAAGTCTACTAGTTTAGGGAGCTTATTAAGTACTGCTTCTGGCCAATTGAAAACATTACTGAGATTGGCTCTGCTTAGGTCCAAATAAGTTAAAGAAGAAAGAGCAGGGAGCCAATTGAGATTCTCTGCTTGAAGCTGATTATAGCGGAGGTCAAGATGTTTTAATTGCGTGAGGTTTCCAAACCGACTTGGAATTTGACCAACCAAATTACAGTTAGAGAGACTGAGGTTTCTTAGATTGGTTAGAGAACCAATGAAATCTGGAATTTGGGTCCCATTGAAATCAATCCATGAAAGGTCCAAATACGTTAAAGAAGAAAGAGCAGGGGGCCAATTGAGATTTTCTGCTTGAAGCTGATTAGAGTTGAGGTCGAGATGTTTTAATTGGGTGAGGTTTCCAAACTGACTTGGAATTTGACCAACCAAATTACAGTCAGAGAGACTGAGGTATCTTAGATTGGTTAGAGAACCAATGAAATATGGAATTTGGCTCCCATTGAAATCAATTTTTTCAAGGCTCAAATATTGTAAATGCTGCAACTCAATCAGTTTAGGAGTAATCATCTTACCTTGGAACACATTGACATATTGGCTCCCATTGAAATAATATCGTCCAAGAAGATGAAGTTGAATCACATGGCCAGTTTGGTTGCTACAAGAGACTCCTTCCCATCTGCAACAATCTTGTTTTTGGGCTTCTGAACCCCAAGAGGAGGTTATTGAACTCATCCACCAGGGAATGTTTGAATGCAAGTAGTGCTTGCCTTTCCCTCTCTATGCACCTCACTGTCACTTTAGCATCTCTGAGGCTGAGGCTGTGGCTGTGGCTATGGTTGTGGCCAACTTCTCCTCCTTTTACGTTTTGTAGCAAAAGGATGGAAAATGCAAGAAAGAGTTTCAAGCACCTTCCGTCGCCCTTCATGTTAATGTATCCAAAATACTCTGATATATGGTTGTCTCCGTGTTTCTCCATATATGCTAGCTTGCATCAGATATATATAGGAAAAAAGGAAGAAAGCCTTTACAAAGAAAAATACGGTTTAGCTAAAACAGTGCCACACATTCAGACAAGACAAAACCATATAAATCAAGTAAACAATATAATTAATGTAATGGAAATCGCACGTCAATCACAATACAATATAATTAATGAGACTAGAATGTCAAGGCAATTCTAAGTTCCTACAAATAACAATACAAATAGTTCCATCATAACTTACAGAAATCAAATTAATTATGATGGCATGAATGAAATGAATGATGATCACAATACTTAAATTAATATTAATTCCACTACTTTAATTTTCAACAGAAACCAAATTGATTTTTTTCAACAGTGCCACACATTCAGACAAGACAAAACCATATACAATGCATAATTAATGTTATGAAAATCGCACGTCAATCACAATCAATGAGACTAGAATGTCAAGGCAATTCTAAGTTCCTACAAATAGCAATACAAATCACTTGCTAAAGAAAATTCCTAATACTTTGGATTCGAATCTCTTTATTATGGAGGTAATTAAATTAAGTACACTCTAACAGTTCCATCATAAATTACAGAAACCAAATTAATTATGATGGCATGAATGAAATGAATGATGATCACAATACTTCAATTAATATTCCACTACTTTAATTTTGAACAGAAACCAAATTGATTTTTGTCAATTGTACGCATGGTTTTTTTTTTTTTTTTTGTTTCCCCCTGTTTTTTTCTTTTTGTTTCTTAATGTTATACAAAGTATAGGTTTTTGTACTTAAGATTCAAGGGTGGGTCCAACAAAAAGAAGAAGAATTGAGGGTGGCGTCATGTAACCTTTAGTGAGGAGAACTCTTTAATTATTATAATTTTAAAAAGGAACTCTCAGATATAGGTCCAATTTCAATTATGTCATGTGAAGTGGACTTATCCCAAATTTTCTAAAAAGAAGAAGAAAGATAATGTGGAACTATTCAATGTGGAAAAAGATAATGTGGAACTATTCAATGTGGAAAAAGATATCACTATTCATATCACTATTAATGGATGAGATCAAAGACTTGTGACTTAGACTTGATATGGTGATTTGCCTTCCAACGCAACTATTGAAATAGAATTGATATGGTGATTTGCCTTCCAACGCGTGCTCTAACTTACTTGTTGACTTGGCTTGACTTGGTAAGGTGCCTTCCCGTGTCCGCTCAACCATTGGCGTAAGTGAAACATATGGAAATATCTCTATCTCCAACCATGTTGGGGCTAAACTCAAATTTCCACCCTCTAAAATACAACTATTCATGTATTTTCAGGACTCAAAAAAAATTTCCTCCAACCTTGCAGACTCATAATTTGAATCCGCAACTTTATTAAATTGTTGAAGAATGATTAACCCCTAAATTTTGTTTCTTGTTAATTTTTCTTGACATTATTTTTGTTTCAACATTCGTGATTTAATTTTCTAAACATTTTTACCTAAAAAAGAATTAAAATTCCAAAACATAATAGAATTTCACTTCAAAATAAAAATAAGTACAACACCATACGTATGCCCGGAATAATTCGAACCCTTCATTAAAGATAAACAATAAACAACATATAGCTGTTGGAATAAATTTAAAAAAAGAAAAGAAAAAAGAATAGCTGTTGGAATAATACTTTGATTCGAATTCCACCCAAAATTTGACATTTCTCAAATTTTCACCCCCCAAAATACATGGGTTGGAGAAGATTTTTGGACTCAAAACTCATAATTTGGGTCTCCACCCCTTGGGTTGGAGATGGCCTATGTAGAGTATATTTAGTGTTGGATATCTTATCATAAAGTTTCGGAGTAGCTTCCTGTTGGCGCTAGCCATAATTCAGGATCTCGTGATTTCCGGTGTAATTTACGTTACCTAATTAGAATCATTACCTATCCTAATTTCTTGTAATTAGCTAATTACTTTTCCTTGTAAAAAAATCAACTTGTATATATATATATATATATATATATCCTCCTTTTGGAGAAATATAATATCAATCACAATTATTCAATCATGTATTTCGTTTGAGTTGATATCAGAGCCAGTTAACCCTAGTCTCTCAAACAAAAATAAACCCTACCTCTCGGCATCATCTAGTGCCAAATACAGAAAAAAAACCCCCAGGTGTAACATTTCGACCAGTTAAATATTATTTAATTACCAATTATGAAATTACATTTTTAATTTGGGATAAGGGTGTTTTTGTAACTTTTTGTTTGAAAAGGAAGTTGGGGAATTGAGTGGCATGTTGCGTAGAGCTCAACAATACGAGTTCGTAGACAAGTGGCACGCTCAATTCTCGAGTTTTAACAAGGGAGTTGTGGTCTAGAAACTGAAAGGACATAATATGAATTTTTGAATTGTTATTGTAACTACAATAATGCTACAGTAACCGACATCAGCTTCTTCTTCCTTCCCTCTCTCTCCGATCTTCTATCTCTCTCTCTCTCTCTCTCTCTCTCTCTCTCTCTCTCTCTCTCTCTCTCTCTCTCTCTCTCTCTCTACCTCCGTGTGACGCCAAACTTTGGCCATTGATTTCATCGCCTTCCGTAATTGGAAAAAAGAAGAAAGCCTTTACAAAGAAAAATACGGTTTAGCTAAAACAGTGCCACACATTCAGACAAGACAAAACCATATAAATCAAGTAAACAATATAATTAATGTAATGGAAATCACACGTCAATCAAAATACAATATAATTAGACTAGAATGTCAAGGCAATTCTAAGTTCCTACAAATAACAATACAAATAGTTCCATCATAACTTACAGAAATCAAATTAATTATGATGGCATGAATGAAATGAATGATGATCACAATACTTAAATTAATATTAATTCCACTATAATTTTCAACAGAAACCAAATTGATTTTTTCAATTGTACGCATGGTTTTTTGTTTTTTTTTGTTTCCCCTGTTTTTCTTTTTCTTTTTGTTTCTTAATGTTATACGAAGTGTAGGTTTTTGTACTTAAGAGTCGAGGGTGGGTCCAACAAAAAGAAGAATCGAGGGTGGCGACTTGTAACCTTTAGTGAGGAAAACTCTTTAGTTATAATAATTTTAAAAAGGAACTCTTAGATATAGGTCCAATTTCAATTATGTCATTTGAAGTGGACTCATCCCAAATTTTCAAAATAGAAGAAGAAAGAAACTATTCAATGTGGAAAAAATGCTCCAACCTACTTGTTGACTCGGCTTGACTCGATAAGGTGCCTTCCCATGTCCACTCAACCATTGGCTTTGCATCCCATCCCATCCCTGGGCACAAGGTACAAATATCTTCTTGCAAATGTGGACTTGACGTAAGTGAAACATATGGAAATATCTCTACCCAACCCAATATTTAATATAATACCTATATATTTATTGATACTAATAAATGAAAATTGGGTTTTTATTCAACAACTATAATACGATGGTTTTTCAAAACACTTTGGTTATTGACTAAGTCTTTTGAAATGCCCATATAATTTAGATTGGGTCTTACAATTACACACGAAAGTTTCTCGTATTATAGTGATGATCACGAAACACTTAAGTAGAGTATGCATAAAGTGAGGTAAAGGCAATAATTCATAGTTAGTAGCCTTTTTTGTTTTTTGTTTTTTGTTTTTCTAGTTCTGATCTGTACAAATACAAAAACAAGGGTGTTCATATTGGGTGTGATTGGTTTCAGTATTCTAGTAGAACAACAACCCAGTGGTACCATCAATAAGACTCTACGCCAAGGTATTGGAAGTGCATGATCGTCAACAACATACCGTGGACCAACAGAAACTAGCGGTTGATGCAATGGCAATCCTGATCCTCCCCAAGCTCTAATTGGAGCCGACAAAACTCTTCCCGAATTTGTTGATATAAATCAATTGATTCCATAGTGCCAATTTTGGATCCAAGGCTCTGATACCAATTGATACGATCATAGCTATAATACAACATACAACTGGATAATAACTATTCAATGTGGAAAAATATAATGTGGAATTATTCAATGTGGAAAAAGATAATTGAAGATAACTATTCAATGTGGAAAAAGATAATGTGGAACTATTCAATGTGGAAAAAGATATAACTATTCATATCACTATTAATGGATGAGATCAAAGACTTGTGACTTAGACTTGATATGGTGATTTACCTTCCAACGCAACTATTGACTTGGAATTGATATGGTGATTTGCCTTCCAACGCGTGCTCCAACCTACTTGTTGACTCGGCTTGACTTGGTAAGGTGCCTTCCCGTGTCCACTCAACCATTGGCTTTGCATCCCATCCCATCCCTGGGCACACAAATATTTTCTTGCAAATGTGGACTTGACGTAAGTGAAACATATGGAAATATCTCTACCCAACCCAATATTTAATATAATACCTATATATTTATTGGTACTAATAAATGAAAATTGGGTTTTTATTCAACAACTATTATATGAGGGTTTTTCAAAACACTTTGGTTATTGACTAAGTCTTTTGAAATGCCCCTATAATTTAGACTAATATTTAGATTGGGTCTTACAATTACACACGAAAGTTTCTCGTATTATAGTGATGATCACGAAACAGTTAAGTAGAGTATATTTAGTGTTGGATATTTGATCATAAACTTTCGGAGTAGCTTCTTGTTGGCGAGAGTCATAATTCAAGGATCTCGTGATTTTCGAGTGTAATTCACGTTACCTAATTAGTGCCGTCTCTGAAAAATAATAAACCCTACCTCTCGGCATCATCTAGTGCCGAATACAGAGGAAAATTAAAAATTAAAAAAAACCCAGGTTTGAAGAGCCTTAGATTGGATTGTTCAATATTTTCTTGAACATTTGCTTCCAAAACTATTTAAGTGCTGTACTTGGACCATCCTCGTATTTACACTCCCTCTTGGTATTTAACCCAAGCTTCTAGTATTTAACATTTTAAAAGATTTATTGTTAGAGAGCTAAATGATTTACAGACCCATCACCACTGAAATATCAGAAAATCCAAACAATTTCAGTCACTTACCTATAAAACTAATGTGGCTTGTCCCCGGAAAAACACTGGCTTTTAATCTGAAGCTTTTGTCACGAAGCTTGAAGAAACAGAAGAGAGCCATTTGAACATTCGAGCATATCAGGATAACAGCGCTACTGCAAAGATGAAGTCCAATAAAACAAAAGCAAATCCAATAATTATATTGCATCAGACTGAATAGCAAAAACTTAAAAATGTTTAGCTTATCTCCACTCAGGAGCTCAAGTTTACAGCTGTCATTTTCATAGATCATTAGAACTCCAAGTAGCTTAATCATCCAAACCCAGAGTATTAACCACTTTCAGGTTTCATAGTAAACTAATGATATTGGTTTCCTATTCCATTTAAGAGTTCCCCAAGATAGAAATCGAATGAGGAAATTACTGACCCAAAATTGTATTCTCACAAACACATTGAAATTGAAACATCTAATCCAAGGCTTCTGCAAAATTTAAAAATCAGCAAATTGAATTTGAGACATCTAACATGGTACTGCTCTAGGGCTTGAAGAGACTTAGATTGGATTGTTCAATATTTTCTTGTACATTTGCTTCCAAAACTCTTATGATAGACGTTTTTATAGCTCTATATATTTGAATGGGAAGAAAGATACAGATGCCTCTCTAACTTCTGAAAAGTACATCACAACTAAATTAATCCATTCTGAAACAGAGCCTAACCTTGAAACATGATATATAGTTGCATTAGAGAAATATAAAAACGGATAATAGGGACAACTTGAAGGTAAAAAAATAAAGCAAAGCCATAAATTTACCTTGATTCTAAAGGACCCAGCAAAACATAGGCCAACCTCATCCACAAAGAAAATCCAACTTCATATTTGACTGGGACTTAACAACTGAAAAATAAATCATTTAACTTAATTAGATTAATCCATCAAGAAAGAAAAAAACAACTCCCCTGCTTCTTCTTACAAAAGAAAATAGATTAACTGCAACAAAAGTGGAGGAATTCATTGCTTTGTATTGTGTGGAAGAAGATGGAGGAGGGCATGAATCGAATTAAACCGCAAGGTCAAGTTTCAAAGATAAAGAGAGACATCAATGCAAATTGCAATGCAATCAAACTTGGGGAGAAGGGAATTGAGAAGTGAGAACGAACCTAGGATTCAGGATCCAAAACTAAAAGATTTATTATTGGAGAGCGAAATCCCTCGCAATTTTCTCTTCAAAATCAGTTACTTTACAGACTCGTCACCACTGAAATCTCAGAAAATCCAAACAATTTCAGTCACTTGACCTAAAAAAGAAGAAAAAAAGCAAAAACCATCTCCCAGAAAAGAATCAACAACCACATCAAAGAAAAAACAAATACCTGAAAAAATTAAGATGAATGAGCCCTGAAAATAATCAGAGAGAACGTCTATCATACCTGAAAATAGTAATCTAAAAAATCATTTGTGCATCAGAGATGGCCCTTGAATCGACGCCCAGAAAATAATGGAACTTATATACCGATTGATAGCAGCACAAACGACTGAAATCAAGAAATCGAAAATTCAAGAAATCTGCAAAATTAAAAACATCAGCATATGATGTTGGAAGAAACTGACCCGCATTAACACATAAAGAAGCATGGGAGCAAAATTACCTTCAATTGCAGAGTCGCTGAGCTGGGATGAGAGGGGTGTTTCGTATGTTTGTTGTGTTGCAAACTTTGCACGAAATTAAGATAGCCAGTGAACAGAATGAAGAGGATATAAGTGACATGGTTTGGGTGAGGTGTTGGAGCTTTTTCTCCACTTGGGTGTGTTGCGAATTCGTGGGTTCTGCTTCTTTTTTTCTTTTCTTTTGTTTTTAACGGCTGATCTGCTTTAAGAAACCTCCACTTCTTCTTTTTTCTTTTGTTTATTTAATTATTTTTAACTCCTCATCTTCTTCTTTTTATAGCACATCTTCTTCTTATTTTTTTCTTTTTGTTTAATTTATTTTGTTAACTGCTAATCTTCTTTTTTTTAGCACGTCTTTTCCTCTCTTTTTTCTTTTTTTTTAAATTTATTTTGTTAACTGCTCTTTTTCTTTTTCTTTTTTTTATATAAAAAATTTAGTGTTGTTTTACTATTTTGTCCTCCTTTTATTAAAATATGTGTGTTTTGATATTTTAGTTTACCAAGGATATTATGGGAGTTTATGAAAATTTCACTTTTAAGGGCTTTTACCTTTATATATATAGATAGATAGATAGATGAAATCGAGGTGTTTTAATTTTTAATTTTAATTTTAAAGAAGTTTTAAAAAAATGAAAATTCCAAAATTATAAGAAACTCCAAATAGTTGCCGCCTCCTTGACCCCAAATATTAAGAAACTCCCGCTCAGATAAAGCACAAACAAAAAAGAAAAAAGAAAGCGCCCTAACCCTAACCCATTCTCTCATTCTCCCCTTCCCTCCGAAGGGGCAAGGAAATCTCAGCCTTGATCCTCTTCCTCGTCAGCAACGAAGCACACAAAAACACTCATTCTCTGTGACGGGTAAGCACCTGTCATCCTCTTTCTCTTCATGTCTTTTTGTGCTTCCTCTGTCATATGTAGTCGTTAAATTGGTTAGATTTTGAATTGGGGTCAAGGTAAAGGGTTTTGTCTAATCAATTTATTTTTCCTCTAATCGATAGGCTTAGTGGGTGTGGGATCTTATTATGGTGGTTTTTGTTCAGATGATTTGTATATATGCCTAGGAGTACTGTATACTGGCTTGGCATTGCTCTCCAGGTTGAGCTTCTTTGGTGGGAATGATACCTCGGACAGTTTTGGCATTCACAAGTATTGGATAACACCTAAGGATGTTATGTGTGGCCTCCTGCCAAACTCTCCAACAGCCACAAACAATAGAACAAACAGTATTGTTCTTCACTATGTTCCAGGAAGCAATTCGTGAGTCTTCTAGCTACTATCCCTGTTTGGTTCACTAGAAAATGTAGGAAAACTAGTTAGAAAATAACCAGAAAATTATATGTCATATATACCATTTGACTAGCTGATAAACTTGGAAAAAAGTACCCAGATATGTGTATTTTGTACATGGCTGGCTGATTTTGACTATGTGCTTTTTGATTTTGATGCAGGTCATCGATGTTCTGCGTCCTGGTAGACCCAATGTGTCCAAGGTTTGGTTTCTTTCTTTGACCTCTCGCTTTCTTTCATTGGGCATTTGATTTTACTTTATATTCTTGTACTAGCAAATGGGAAATGTATGCGACCTTGTTTTCCTTTTTAGTATGATAACCAAAGGAGGGGAAAACAACACATGAGAAATGTTTTGTTTCCTCAAAGAACCAACCAAGAGATAAAGCTCTCAGATTATTTCAAACAATCAAGCAGAAAGAGAAAGTAATTATCTAAATCCATATTTGAACTATAAAGCATCACCAATGTCAACTAAACCACCAAAAGTGCAACAAACATGTACAGTGACTATTACAACCACACAAGGACACGTAATTAATGCTTAGTCGAGTCTGTCATTAAATAGATTCTTAAGATCACCAACTTGTAGTGCAAGTGTGTATATATGACAAGGCTCAATGCTCTCCAAAAGCAGGTAACTTCCCTATATTCGATTGTTGTTATATGAGTGATAAGTGATAAAAGAAGAACAATTGAGTAAACAAAAGGAAAATACTCAACTTTCATAGATAAATATCAATCGATTAGAGATGACCGTTCAAGATAGAGGACAAATTTAGCAAAAGGCCATAATTACAGTCTGTTTAACAAAACTGAAAAGGACCAAAACGCATATAAAGTAAAGCAAGTTCAAGATTTGACACTGACCTGAAGATGGCTCTTCCGATGGATATGGGATGCAAATGGCATGCACATCACCCCTGAGCTTAGCAACCTCATTGGTAAAAGAGTTAACCAAGGTAATAACCAAAAAAAGAAAAAGAGTCAACCAAGCCACTTTATATGACGAGGCCAAAGGATTAATGTATAATTTTCTTTTCAAGGAGATGCAGTTTGTATTACATTGATTGAATCTATTTATTTCATGTTGTTTTCTTTTTTAAATTAATTAGTTGATGATAGGTTATTCGAACTTGAGACTTCGATCCTCTAATTGAATAGAAAATTACCATTAACTAATTGATATGTATAGTTTAGCATACTAAACTATATAATGAAAGTCCGAGTCTTTTAAAATATCACATGTAAAAGAAAAACGTAGGCAGTAATAATTGACCAAGATTTTGTGATACCGGCCGTCGGATCGTGACGAAACTTCTAGGATGAGTTTAATTTATTTCCACGGGGCAAAAGGAACTGTTGGATAGCAAACTGGATGTCGTGGGCCCTGCGAGTCCAGTTGACTTAGATAGTGAGCCATGTTGGCTCGATTGAGGCCAAACAGTAAGTTGAAATTGTTAGTGGTTATTGTTGCATAAATAGTTTTTATACTGTGATAGTGTTATCCAGTGTTTATGAATAATTTAGTTCATCGCTTAGAATGAATTTTAATGTTGGAGTTTTGATCTTGTGAGCCGTTTTGATTGATACATGGTTATTATTCGTTTCAACCTCGGTTTACAGTAAGATCTTGGTATTTGCTAGTACACTTGAGCATGCTTTCATTTGAGAGCTTTGACCTGTGGTTTTAATCAAGTTTATGGGTTTGCTAGAATTTATGGATGCTTAAAAAGTTATGGATTTTGGATTCGGATTGTGATATTAGCGGGATAAGGAAAGAGAAAGTTGGGTTGATACATAAGATTGTGTTGTAAAATAAAGTTAAAGAATATAATGGTCGGTTACAAACTCAAGGTTGATTCAATATTATATTATATGAATAGTGAGTTTTTAGTAAAAAGAACTACGTGTGGCTTGATTCCTCAGTAAGGGTACATAGGCAACCTAGGCCAACCTAGGTGCAGCCGCGAAATAAAATATATTAAAAAGGTTTGACTGTTTTTTGCATTCGTGAATGAGTTTTGATTCAGGGTTAATGGGGCGAGGTCCTATATTGTATTTCTGTTGGATTCAGTTTTGAATTGGTTTGGTGGGTCTGAAGCCCGATTGATACTTGGACAAGGTCGAATGCCTTGTTTTATTTTCAGTTATGGTATGGTGGATTTTGATAAGTCCTTTGTATTGTTTGAAGGTTGGAGACCCAATTTCATATTTTGTTGGGGGTTGTGTGTTGAAAAGGGGCTTGAGACCCATTATTGCAAATGTCAATTTGTGTGTAACTTACATTGTGCTTGCTGGAAGCTTGAGAAAATATTATGTTGTTTTCTACATGTTAAAAATTTGAGAAATGTCCGTTTTTTAGGGGAGATTCTGTTGAAATTTCGATAGAAGTCTTGACCCCTTTTCTTAATTGTGTTGGGAAGAGAGTACAAATAGTAAGTGGGCCCGACATCGGTTGGATGTCGGACAGGTAACATGGTTTGACACAGATTCCGAGGGGGAATTCGGGTCGAGTCCTGTCATCTACCTCCATCCTTCATTTTTAATTTGTAAATATAAATTTGACTGTTATCATTGTATCATAGATTAACATTATTATATTTGTTTTATATATTTATTTTGCTAATAAAATTATTTGACAGAATGTATAGAAAATATATTACATACCACAGCAATAACAATGACAAGCTCATCCCAGTGCTTCTCATCCGCAAGTTGAACTGCAAGACTGTCGGTTCCCTTCTCATCCTTAATAGATAATGATACCAAGGATCAGCGCTAAAGACTCAATAGAATAACTTGCTTTTTAACACAGGGCATAACAATAACCATAAAAGAACTAAGCTTACTTTTCCCATGATCCACTTGACAAATCCCCCATACAAACTACGACAAGCACTGCCCGAACCTCGCCTGTATGAACAAACAAATTTAGAGAATTATCACCACCAACTACAACCAGCATACTTGAATCTCTATACTGTGAATACAGAAGAAAAAGGATTTATAACCAAACTACTAAGATGAACTTAAAAACACACAGAAGAAAAAGGATTTACCATGAGGTCTATATAGTAGCAAACAGAATAACTCTGATACTTATCATGACTTAAAAATTCCACAAACAGCAGCCACATTCATGCAATGAAAATGAAGTGCAAGGCAATCACAATTGTAATCATTATAATTGAAGCAAGATACAGGCAACCTGAAAATGAGATAATTTAAGAACTATTAAACTACCTTGCAATAGCAGAAAGCTGGCTGTGATCTTCATTCGCATTCATTAACTTTGCGAGGGCAAAAACTGCAAGTAGAAACAGAGGCTTAGCTATGATATGCCCATTGCTTAATTACTATTTACTGACAAAGAAAGAGTAATCCAGTACCCAAGTAACATTATTAACACAGTCATGTGTTCTCAAACTCAACGGAACTAATCATGTAGCAAATTAACAATAATATGATCAGTATTATCCATTACCAAGACAAGCAAAACTAGCTGCCGAGGAAGCCAATCCAGCAGCAGTAGGAAAATTGTTGTATGAAGCAATATGTACATTCAATTTCTCCCAGTCCTTCTTAGTAATCTTGATTCCCTTTTCCTTATCATGAACATCGGTAGCTCGACTATGAATTTTGATAAGCTAATATTATATATATATTTTGTAACCCTTTTACCTATTTAATTATTGTTATCCTTTATTTAAATTGATTGTTTTAATATGTTTTGTGAGATTTGTGAAGGATTTGTGGAATAGGAGAAATTGAGCTAAAAAGGGCAAGAAGATGAAGATTGGAGATTAATTGGAAAGAAGCCAAGTTATTCCTTTCATCACAAGGAGTGTTATCAAATTTCCTAGTTCAAGATAGTCCAAGTCTTACCAAGTCAACAAGGAGAAATAAAGAAGACCCTAAATTAGTAGGAATCCTATTTTTATAATAATTGTAATTATACCTTAGATAGGTAGGATTTCTAGGAGTATTATAAATAGAGAGTTTAGGTCATTGATCAAAAAATCCACCAATACCCCTCTCTACACTTTCAAGCCATCAAATTCCTACATACTCATACTCATAGCCGAAAGCCCTAAGAAGAATAAGAAGAAAGCTTGCGCAACCTTGGCGTTCAACTTGGAGAGTTCGGTGCCGCTCATGTCTTCATCAACCATCACGATTCTCAATAAGTCCTTCATGAACTAATTTCTTTTACTAGGGCTACGATGTAGCCTAGCTATGAATACTCAAATTCTTTGATATTGTTAATTTTATTTATCTATACATGTTGAGTGCTTGTTACCGTTCTTAATGCTTTCAATTAATTGGCCACTAATTGCATGATTGGAAGAATTGGGTTGAGACCGGAAGGAGATGCCTAATAAATAGCTTCTTGTAACAAGTACCATAAATTACATAGCCGACTCGGAAGATTAGGTTATGGTTTGTGTAATCTTTAAATGTTTTCCACAAATCTTAATGGGTTCTTAGCTATCTAAATCCATAACTAGGAATAGAGTGGGTTGACTGTGAGGAACACAACTAATATAACTCGGAAGAGAGTATTGGTGAGGTTAGGAAAACGATTATCAACATGTTAGGTAATTAGGATTAACAAGCTAGAAGGATTTGGGTGGGATTAGCTAGGTGAAATCGGTGCCCTAGTACTTTATCATCTTTGTTTTCATCTTTTATAATATTTACTTATTTTTAATTTACTTGCTTAATTACATTTTAAATAACCATAATTCTCATAATTCGTTTAATTCAATTATAATTAGGAGTAAATCATTCTAGTATTTAATAGGTTAACTTGATCCCTGTTGGAACGACACTCTACTTATCACTATATTAATTTGAGCGATATTGTCCACTTGCAATTATTCACATCAAATTTTACGCTTGGGGATCGACTTAGTCTGTTCATATTAGTTTGCTTTATTTTCTAGTTATAGTTTGAATATTTAATTAGTTAAGTTTTTTTTTTTAGGTACTTCTTCAGTCCCATTTGATTTCGTTCCCCAAAAAAAAAAAAAAAAAAAAAAAAAAAAAAAGAGACAAAACAAAGCCAAAGGACGTCTCAAGCTTCAGCCAACAATACAATTCCTTTGTCCATTCAAAGAAACAAAAGCGATTTAATATATTTTTTTTTAAAAAAAAGGAAACAAGAACGTGTACAAAAAGAAGGTTCGTGCAGAAATTCCCACTTCAAATCAGGATTCCACTTTCTTTTTCATTCAACTTTCTTTTCCTTTTACAATTAAAGTTTCTTTTTCTAATTGGGTTTGGGTTTTGTTTCCTTATTCAAATATATTATCTTCTCCTTATTTAAACAATCCTTTGTCATTATTTGCAGGTACAACAACTTCGTTTCTAAGCATACAGTGAATGACTGGTACTCGCTCTTCAATTAGCCAACTAGTTGAATTGGAACCTGAGATTGAACAAAAGCTTCAAGAAATTCGTAGGAGACAAAAACAAGACAGAGAAAAGAAGAATCAACAAGAAGAAGAAGAGATGGCCATTGTACCGAATGAAACAATGGGAGACCTTGATATCCCAACAATTCCGACGTCACCTTCAAGCATCGTTCTCTCTGCAGCTGCCAGGAATTATGAATTGAAAAATATCCACTTTAATATGATGCCTTCTTTCCATGGATTAAGTTCTGAAGATCCTTTAGCTCATATTAGAGATATTTTTAACATGGTTTCCAACATGGCTTTGACAGGGGGAGTCACTGAAGAACATTTGAGGATGAAAGTCTTTCCCTACGCGATGAAAGATAAAGCAAAGACATGGTTGAACTCCTTGCGGCCTGGATTATTGACTAGTTGGACGGAGATTGAGAACAAGTTTTTGGAGAAATTCTTTTCAACTCGTAAAAGCGATGCACTAAGGGATAAAATCATGCAATTCAATCAACAGGGGATGAGTCATTTTCGAGCTTGGGACAGGTTCAATAATTTGTTAATACAATGTCCTCACCATGGTTTGCCTACTCTAGTTCTCATGCGTATTTTCTATAAGGCACTAACCGTTTCGAGTAAGGCTGCGGTGAATAACTATGCGGTGGATCTATTAAAAACAAGACAGCAATCAATGTCAAACTTTGTTTGATACTTTAGCTCTTGAAACACGGATTCGATGCGAGAGGTAAGCATGTCGGAGTTTATGAAATTGGTAGTTCTAATGCTTTTGCTTCTAAAGCGCAGTTGACGCTATTACAAGTAAATTGGATGCCTTACTTGCTATGAATGGGAGAGCACCAACACAAGAGATTTGCTCCATTTGTGCTGTTCTGGTCATGCCACCTTATCTTGTCCTTATGGAGTTGATTTTCCAGAATTTTTGCAAGAACAAGCCAACATGGTGAATACCTATAGACGTCCTGGCAATGATCCATTCTCCAACACATACAATCCGGGATGGCAAAGGCACCCCAATTTTTCATGGAGTAATAATCAGAACGTACAAAACCCACCAGGTTTTCAACCACAAGAGAAGAAAAATAACTTGGAAGACATAATCGCACAGCTCGCCACAAATACAAATCAATTCATGAGGAAGACAGAGACGACCCTACAAAATCAAGCCGCCTCCATCCGAAATTTAGAAGTTCAAATGGGCCAATTGGCGAATGCACTCACAGTACGAGAGAGAGGAGTTTTGCCTAGCCAAACTGAAGTTAATCCAAAAATTCAAGAACATGTGAAGGCAATTACACTCCGAAATGGGAGGCCCATAAAAACTGCAGTAGATTTGGAAGTAGAAAAGCACCACCAACAATTGAGAGAAACGGAAAAAGCTGAAGAAAATAGCATACCCGCCGCCGTGAGCTCCACCGAAAATTTAGCAACAACATCAACAAATTCTTCTTCCAAAATTGAGCAACAAGCATCCACAAAGCTCCCCTCAAAATCCTATGCTCCACCGATCCCTTTTCCACAACGCCTGAAGAAAAATAAGAAGGATGTGCCGTTCTCCAAATTTCTTGAAATTTTCAAGAAATTGCAAATTACCCTCCCATTTGGTGAAGCACTAGAGCAAATGCCGAGCTATGGAAAATTTCTCAAGGACATCTTAAGCAAGAAGAGACGTTTGGATGATTCAGAGACGGTAAAATTGACGGAGGAGTGCAGTGCAGCAATACAAAGGCAACTACCACCTAAGCGAAAAGATCCAGGGAGTTTTTCTATTCCTTGTACCATTGGCACTATTTCTTTTCAAAGAGCATTATGTGATTTAGGTTTTAGTATAAATTTAATGCCATTGTCCATAGCTACAAGAATTGGTTTGGGGGAAATTAAGAAAACTAATATTTCTTTGCAGATGGCGGATAGATCACTTACATATCCTCATGGCATTCTTGAAGATGTACTCGTGAAGGTGGATAAATTCATATTCCCAGCTGATTTCTTAGTCTTGGATATGGAAGAGGATGTAGACAATCCGATCATTTTAGGCCGCCCATTCCTCATTACGGGAAGAATGATAATTGATGTAGAAAAAGGTTCTTTGATCCTACGAGATGGTGATCAACAGGTAGAATTCAAAGTTTTTGATGCAACCAAGTACCCCATTGATTCAGAATGTTGTTTCCGCTTAGAGGCCGTAGACCATGTTGTTCAACAACAATTCATAGCGGACCACTCACAAGATCCACTAGAAGCAAGTTTGGTTCATGAGATAAAGATTGTAGGAGAGGAGCCACATGTGCTCGAAATGGTGAACTCATTGGAAACCAAAGCCGTCTCATGCACCATTGCCGCACCAACCCTCACTTTGAAGTCATACTTGGAAGCAAATTTCGATCCACAAAAGGAGACATATGCTCCCCATGATCCAGGGTGATCATCTTCAAAAAGTCGGGCTAGGGACTATAAACCAAGCGCTTGTTGGGAGGCAACCCAACTAGGTACCTTCGTTCCTTTCTTTTCATTTATTTTTATTTTTATTTTTCGTCCCTTTATTCCTTTACTACTCGTTACATACATCTACTTTAAACATTGAGGACCATGTTTAGTTTAGGTTTGGGGGTGGAAAACTTTCGTTTTTGTTTTTGTTTTTGTTTTCATTTCAAGTCTGTCACACTACATGTTTCTTTTTGCAATATACTGGACGTATCTAGAATGAATTTGAAGATTTGGCCCCCGCTGCCTTCTTCCATTTTTCGTGCTGAATCCAACAATATAAAGAACATTCAAATTGGATATTTCGTTTGAAAGATAGAGCTATTTTAATGCACAGAGGTCACCAGCCTACGGGTTCTGCATAAGGTCTATATTGCGGGCCATTTTTCGAATTTTTCTGAGCTGATTTTCAAATTTTGATCTGAATGAAAGTTCTGGGTTTTTCTGTCTAGTTTCTAAGCATATAAGGCTTGTTAAAATCCGTTACGTAATTTTCAAGTTGTGAACAAATAACCGAACATCTGTCAAAAATGTGCATAAAATTTTTACTTTCTCTTACTAATAGTAATGTATATGTAATGTTTGATCATATTTCTTTAACTAAAGTGTTGCCATGAAGATTTATGCATCATAATTATAGCACTTCACATAGCCATGCTTCAAGTATTTTGATGGACAAGGTAGCTATACTTGGATGATTGTGGAGAAATAGTGGAGACTACCCTTGTGAGATGCTTGAGCCAAATTGTCATTCCTTGAGAGAGTATTTGGGATTATTCTTATTCACTATTTCTTTCTTTCTTATTTAGATTGATCTCAATTAGGCTTTTGAATTGAATACTAAGAACTAATTTCTCTTTTGTAGGAATCATCTTATGCTTTCACTTTTGAGTTGGATGGACCTTGAGAGATGATGTTAGGCTATGCATGTTCTAACCATTAAATAAGCCTCATGTCCTACCCATTGTGTGTGCCATCAACCCTTTTGAAGCCAAACACTTAGCCTTTTCTTTCATCACCCACATTATTCCTTACCATTTTCGGCCTATTTTTAGCCATACCCTATAACTTGGGAGATGCCATGGCACATGAAGATAAGGATGAAGGTTGAGCTCTACATCAACAAAAGAGGTGGCGTGTACCGAGGAAATATGTGCTTAAAGTTCAATAAAAGAAAAAAAGAAAAAAAGAAGAGAGAAATATATTCCAAAAAAGAAAAAAAAAGAAAAAAGAAAAGTGAAGCATATCAAAAATCCTGGACGCCTTTATGAAGTAAATTTGAAGAGCCAAGTCGTATAACAAGATAAATGCCTTGGTATGTCTCAAGTTCTAGTATTTCCTATCCTTTCTTTCATAACCCATACCCTAGCCTTACATTACAACCATGGTAAAGACCTAACGGATCTTTGGGGACTTCTTGCTCGGAAGTGGAGGTATGTACTTCATTTATGGTTCTTAGTATTTGATTTCCTTTCCATGAGATCTATTTTCAGAAATTGCCTTTTATTCATTTTGGATGCATATGTGTCTTATATTTTGCTTTCTTTACTTAACTTCATTCACATATGCGGGTAAGAGTGCAACCCTAGGTTCTGTGAGAAAACTGAGTGTTATCCAGTGAGGCCTAGAGTCGAGGCGAATTTGTACACACGCCGAGTGTGGTTATCTTTAAGTTAGAATGCTTGGAGTATTGGCTTACACTTTACACTATGATGCATTTTATTTGTAGTGGCATAATTTTAGTTTTTGAATTGTGATTAGCATTCATTGGTTGTTATTAGTTTGTTGGAAGTATCACTTTAACGAATTTGTTTTGCAAGGAGCGTTTGTGGGTGTCGTGTACGGTAAACCCTCGGAGACACAACTCCTCCTACTAGGGACACCTAGAGGTTTAAAGGCTTGTGGCACATGCTAAGTGCCATCGAGATTACTGCGAAAGTGGTTTAGTTTAGTTTGTTTGTTTTAATACTTTGTGATTTTCAGTTTTGCTCGAGGACTAGCAAAAGATAGGTTTGGGGGTATTTGATAAGCTAATATTATATATATATTTTGTAACCCTTTTACCTATTTAATTATTGTTATCCTTTATTTAAATTGATTGTTTTAATATGTTTTGTGAGATTTGTGAAGGATTTGTGGAATAGGAGAAATTGAGCTAAAAGGGCAAGAAGATGAAGATTGGAGATTAATTGGAAAGAAGCCAAGTTATTCCTTTCATCACATCTTCATCTTCTTGCCCTTTTTAGCTCAATTTCTCCTATTCCACAAATCCTTCACAAATCTCACAAAACATATTAAAACAATCAATTTAAATAAAGGATAACAATAATTAAATAGGTAAAAGGGTTACAAAATATATATATAATATTAGCTTATCAAATACCCCCAAACCTATCTTTTGCTAGTCCTCGAGCAAAACTGAAAATCACAAAGTATTAAAACAAACAAACTAAACTAAACCACTTTCGCAGGTAATCTCGATGGCACTTAGCATGTGCCACAAGCCTTTAAACCTCTAGGTGTCCCTAGTAGGAGGAGTTGTGTCTCCTGAGGGTTTACCAGACACGACACCCACAAACGCTCCTTGCAAAACAAATTCGTTAAAGTGATACTTCCAACAAACTAATAACAACCAATGAATGCTAATCACAATTCAAAAACTAAAATTATGCCACTACAAATAAAATGCATCATAGTGTAAAGTGTAAGCCAATACTCCAAGCATTCTAACTTAAAGATAACCACACTCGGCGTGTGTACAAATTCGCCTCGACTCTAGGCCTCACTGGATAACACTCAGTTTTCTCACAGAACCTAGGGTTGCACTCTTACCCCGCATATGTGAATGAAGTTAAGTAAAGAAAGCAAAATATAAGACACATATGCATCCAAAATGAATAAAAGGCAATTTCTGAAAATAGATCTCATGGAAAGGAAATCAAATACTAAGAACCATAAATGAAGTACATACCTCCACTTCCGAGCAAGAAGTCCCCAAAGATCCGTTAGGTCTTTACCATGGTTGTAATGTAAGGCTAGGGTATGGGTTATGAAAGAAAGGATAGGAAATACTAGAACTTGAGACATACCAAGGCATTTATCTTGTTATACGACTTGGCTCTTCAAATTTACTTCATAAAGGCGTCCAGGATTTTTGATATGCTTCACTTTTCTTTTTCTTTTTTTTTCTTTTTTGGAATATATTTCTCTCTCTTTTTTTTTCTTTTTTTTTCTTTATTGAACTTTAAGCACATATTTCCTCGGTAAATATCCCTTAAACAACTTTGGAATCTGCCTCCGTAAAGAGAGATCTCCTACACTAACCGTAAAAAACAAACGAATCGGTGAAATCCCAAAACGATTTAAACCTCTCGAGAATTCTGTGGCAAAAGTAACAGTGCCAATTTTAAAAGCTCAAACTAGTGATACAGCTACTATAAGGTTTCATTTTCCTTTCCATTTCTACTTTTTCTCGCCAACCAAATGGAGCACAAACTTAGAACCTAAAACCTTCAAATCCTCTGTTTCCCAGGCATTTTCACGGAAGCAAACACAAAGAGACTTCTCGAGAAGACGAAACCAAACAAATAGCTTTGCCTTTCCATTAAGCCACATCCGATCCTGGTCAAAGGCGGGACCGACGGAGACAGTGGTGGTGGTGCAGGTGGTCCGGATCATGCGTCATGCCGATCTTTGTCATTGACGGGCAAGATGAGCGTCTCGTCCCTCTTCCCCGATTCTTGATCACGGCGATGTTGGTGGGCGTCTGGGCCGTCACCATCAGCACCCATTACTGCGACTCGTCGGCCATTTCCACAAAACCCACTTGCGTTCTCAAAAAGCCGCCAGGAAAACGAAGATTTTCCTGGAAAGCGGTAAAATTTTCCAGGAAAAATGACAGAGAGATCTAACGAGCAATGTGAATCTGAGAGTGAGGGCAAAACGGAAGTTGGTGTTAGGAGTTTTATATAGTGGAGAGAGTGGAGGAAGACGCCAAATGGTGGGATTTGTTGGTCGAAGTTGAAATTTTTGAACGCGTCCCGTGGTGGGGCGCACCTCGGCGCTGTCTAAAAATTCAGGCTCTCATGGGGATTTGTGAAGAGTCTTTGGACTTTGGACTTCAATTTTTACTTCGATTTATTAATTTTTCTTTTTTATTTTAATGAAAATTAATGGCTCACCAAATTTTAACTGCATTTCAATCCAACAAAATGATTATAGAGTTATTCTGGCTAACAACTTCTTCATCATGTTGTTGTTCCTAGCATTGTTTTTTTTGTTTTGACTTACCCTCAATATTATATTACTATTCTCTTTTCTGTTATAATTTTTTATTTTTATTATTATTATTTTGAAGTAACAACAAATATCAAAATTCTAAATGAAAACCAAGCAAACCAACGAGAGATATAAATTGATAGTTATCTTCTATCGCCTCTTAACCAAACATGGCTATTTAAAAAGTAAATCCTAAAGTGGCTAATCTCGATTCTGCTCATTGACTAAATGAAGTGTTCATCGATTCTGTTTTCACTTTTTTTCTCCTCCTTGCTTCACGTTATGTCCTCTTTTTTTTCTTGCTTCACGTTACGCCATCTTCTCTTTATTTATGTTCATATTCAAATTACCTTAGCTTTGGTTGGTTAATTAAATGCTTTGATATAGCATACTATAAATATATTTGCAAGGCTACTGTGAAGACGTGAACTTGATCCCATATAGTAAACAGGATTATTTAGCATGCTCTTCACTTCACTTCTTTCTTTTTTTTCCTTTTCTTTTTTGGCTCCTATGTTTGCAACAATTGAAAATTTCCCGCTTTTTCATTGAAACTAATTGGTTTTCTGTGTGTGGCGGTTTGAATTGGATTTCAATTAACGTTTTGTATATCTACCTCCATCCTTCATTTTTAATTTGTAAATATAAATTTGACTTTCATCATTGTATCATAGATTAACATTATTATATTTGTTTTATAGATTGGGAATGAAAGATTTAGTGGATACAACACTCTGTGAAGGTAATTTAGATTATAAGCCCATATGTGGTATGGAATTTCTTTTAGAACAAGCTGCATATGAGTTTTATAAGGAGTATGGGTGAAGAGCGAAATTCAGTATTAGAAGGGATTTACATGAAAAGAATAAGCATACTGGTCAAATAATTTCAAGAGTATTTATTTGTTGCAAGGAGCATCTGAATCCATTCGTTTGTACAAGTTGATAATCTTTATTAGTTTGGAGAGTGATGGATTGTTCTTAGCAATTGTTGCTGCAATCAGCCTTGTAATGATTCAAAGTCATTTATAAATGTATGTTTTTTTAATAATTAAAAGTACATAAGAAAAATAAGATAGTAGTGAGAAGATAAATTATAAATGTGTGTAAGAGAGATAATGTGGGCCGTATGGTTCATAAAATAAAAATTGGACTTTAAGTCATTTTACCCCCTGAGCTATGACTCTTGTTGAAATTAACTCTTTGAACTAAAAAATCAGCCAATTTAGTCCCTATATTAATTAAAATCGCAAATTTAACCCTTGTTGTTAAGTTTTTCGAATTTCATTCATTTTTCCGTCCAAAAAGTCACATGTTGTCCATGTGACTTACTATTTAATTTATTATTATTATTATAAAAAATTAAAATAGTTAGAAAATAGAAAATGAAAAAAAAAAGGTGACTTTTTCTCTCTCTCTCTCTCTCTGTCTCTTTCCTTCTCCCTGGTCTCTTTCTCTCATCTGGCCCTCCAACGAGTCGATGCCCATGAACTCGAGCTGCACCTGGATCTCGCCGTTGTGGTCGATGAATGCACAAGTTATGTTTGGGGTGATGAAAATTCACCCAACTTGGGGCCTCCCTCCTTTTGAAAAATCCGGGCACTTTCCTTGCAAATCCGGCTGGGGTTTGGAGTGAGACACTTTTTAGAGAGAGAGTTGTGATTGGCATTGTGGTTTTGTCTGCTTCAGTCGATCAATAAGATCACTCTCTCCTCCTCTCTCTATCTCTTCTCTGATCTTTGGTCTCCAAAGCATTGAACTTGTTTTCTGGGTTTTTCAATTTCTCTATTTTTCTGAGATCTGGTGGAGAATTGGATCGATTTGGGTTTATTTGCAAGTGGGTTCAATTGGGTTTCCTGGATTTAAAAGATTAGTGATAAAGATCGGTTCTTTTTGAGGTAAGGCATGTTTTTGGTTGTTGTTGGATTTTAGCTTTGGTCAGTTTTTGTTTGATCTTTATTCTTCGGCTTTGTTCTTACATTAAAGATTAGATTTGGAAATGTTGACTGTGCTGTTCTGCACTGGATGTCACTAATTACAAACTGTTTTGTTGCAGAGAAAACCGAGGAAAAAGCCGTATTTCCAGAGTTGAATAAACTATTCAGTGTGATTGGCTTCTTAATAATGGAAACTCCAAAGTTTCAAATTTTACTTCCCCTTGTTCTCTTCTATTTGCGAAGAAATTTTCACTTTTCAGAAGTGATCTATGGTGTAGAGATTGCTTGTTGAGTGGTGCAAAATCTGATTTCATCTTCCTTTTTCCAGGTGCTTAACCTAGATTGGGGGATTTTGAAGTGGAAAAAAGTACTGAGAGTTTGCAGCTGGAGTAATGTTGGGGAGGAAGAAGGGAAGATAGGGGTGTTGGCTGGGTTTGGGTGGGGATGGTGGCAAGGGGCTGAGAGGATGGGTGTGTGGGGGTGGATGTGTTCCCTGGTTTTCTTCTCTTTTGTTTCATTTTTTTATTTTCTAAATATTGTAGTTTTAAATAATAATAATAGAATCAAATAGCAAGTCACGTGAAATACACGTGACTTTTTGACGGAAAAGATGATGAAATCCAAAAAATCTAACAACAACGGCTAAATTGGCTGTTTTAATAAATTCAAGTGTTAAATTGGTTGATTTTTTAGTCCATGGGATTAATTTCAACAAGGGTCCTAGTTCGGAGGGTGTATGACAATTTACCCTAAATATGAATAATTTTATTCAAAGTTTTAGCATCAAAAAGTAGGTTTTTGGCTTATGTGTAGCTTTCTTCATTTTTACCTCTCATGCTTTTCTTATTCATTTTAATAAAAGTACGGATAAAAAAGATCAAAGATCATTTACGAGCATCTCTAACCGATATCTCAAATTGCCACATGGATATTAAATGGCAAAATTTGAAGATTAAAGTTGCTCCAACCGAGTAGTCAAGTCCTGAATGAATTTGAAGGCTGGAAGATATATGTCAAAAATAACATATAAAAAAACTTGATGTCAAATATTTTTTTAGTCATGAACCCCATTATTATTTACTCTCTTTTAAAATTTTATGCATCCCCATTTTCTTTTAAAAATATAATAAAATAATTTGATATTTGATATTTCGGGTGGAGTTAAATTTTTTTCCAAAGTGTCAAATTGCCGGGGACAATACATACTCTCAACAATAACGTAGGCTAAATACGGTGACAAACATACCCCATGCATAATGCATGCTTAATTAAGTTGCTTTTTTTCATTTTGTTGTTTCTCAATGGGACTTGCCTTTCTCGTTTTTAACATTTTTTGTTAGCTTGTTATAGTTCCAGTAATATAAGGAACATGAGACGCAGTCTACCAAAGCATCAAATCAAATACACACTCTCCATCAATAAATAAATAGAAAAGTATCACACAATCGAAAAAGATCGGGGGACTTGGAACTTTTTCGATTTTGTTTTCCCTCCGACTTCATCTCTTTTGTTACATGATAAATCATTTAAATAAATTAACTTTTTTCATACAAACAATATTGAGGAGGGGGGAATCATACCTAGGACATTGGTTGTAGAATTCAAAATTTCACCTTAGTCCATATACCGTTAAGAATAGACACTAACTATATTTGGGATGGTAATGTCTCGATATTTTGAATCATACAAACAACATAACGGGATATAAATGTCTTGATGCATATTTGGGATGGTAATGTCTCGATATTATGTCATCTTATTACTCTCTGATTATTCAATTCTAATCTTGTAAAATTGTTGAAGGAGTTTCCAAATTTGAATTACCGAGTAAAAAAAGATATATTTTATGCATTGAAAGATAAACAATAGAAAAGTTATGAACTCAGCAATCCAACCCCATATGTTGTTATGATTTCTATTTAGGGGCTGGGGTGGGGAGTTCAGATCTTCTGTCCATACTTTTGTGTGTCCCTTTCTGTCCATGTCTTAATTTTGTGACACGTGGTATTCCACTTAATCATACTTTAACAAAATTAATGCTTTTATCTTTTAATACAAATAAAATAATAAAATAATGCCACGTGTCACAAAAATTAAGGCATGGACATAGAGGGACACATAAAAGCATGGATGAGAAGATCTAAACCCGGGGAGCGGTTTGTAGCGATTTATATTAAAATTACATGGGCTTGTCTTGGCTGTATTCCTATCTTCGACATTATTCTCGTGCTCATGGCTTTCAGGCATATGCCAAACAAAATTGATGCTTTAATTGGGCACTTCAGATCCTCTGTCTATATTTTTGTGTGTCTTTTTCTGTTTATGCCTTAATTTTTTGACATATGGAACCTCACTTAACTCTATTTTAACAATAATAAAATAATAAAATATTTACAGTTTTAGATTTTTAATAAAATTAAAACTAATAAAAACGTATTTGAGGAAAATCAAAAGAACCAGACCCACCACCAAAACCCCTACCTACCCAATCACGTCAGCCACCCCACCCGACGGCGGCGACCCCTCTCCTTCCCACCACCCACCCAGCCTACGACAACCTCTCGAATCTGAAGCTTTTCCAAGTCTCTCGAAGCAACCACCAATTTCGAACTCCCCAAAATCTTTGTGGGTTTCATCCAATTTCTCCTTTTGTCTAAGTCCATCCAAGGAATCCCAAATTCGGAAATTAGGCTTTGATAGAGCCTTCAAATTAGGTGATTTCTGATGGCAACTAAATCCTGGGCAAGTTGCAATGTCTGGGAATTTGAATACTTTTAATTTTTAACTTTTTCAGTGATTTCTATTGGATTTTTTGAAGTTCGTTTGCTGAGAAACAGAGGGAAAAGAAGAGAAATCAAAGTTGTGTGCTTTGATATTGGATATTGTTTCTGATGACATTGGTTTTTATTGTAAGATAAATTATATGATTATTGATGAACTGTGGAAGCTAAGTGTTTACACTCAGTGATCAAGTGGTTGAATTCTTGGTTTCATCCATGCAATGTCTGGGCAAGTTTCCTCAAATACGTTTTTATTAGTTTTAATTTTATTAAAAATCTAAAATTGTAAATCTATATATATTAAGGCAGAAGGCCTTAAAAGTGAAATTTTCAAAATCCCCATAATTGCCCTTAGTTAATAAAATACTAAAACTGAAAACCTTTTGTTAAATATGGATAAAATGGTACATTCATAATTTATTTAAATTAAAATTAAAATCATAAAAAAAAAACATATACTGCAATTATCCATAAAAATAGGAGAAGTTATTCATAAAATAAAAGACAATTACCTTCAAAACTTCTTTTTAAACTAAAAATAATATAACACTCATTAATAAAAACCCGATTGGCACACGCGTGAGCGGGTGCCAAGAGGCTAGTATTTTATTATTTTATTTTTATTAAGAGATAACTAAGTCAACTCTGTTAAAATAGAGTTAAGTGAGATGCCACGTGTCAAAAAATTAAGGCATTGATAGAAAAGGACACACAAAAGAATGGACAAAGGATCTGAAGTGCTATGGGGCAGACAATTGTATTGGTGAGAATTCTGCAATCAAATGTTGACTAATATATGAAAAACAATGTTTGTTACTAGCACATTCTACATATTTTGTTTTCGGTGAGCGTGTCAATATGGAACAATTCAAGGTTGGTAGGTTGGTGAAGGTTATTTCGAAATTGATCCATTTTGTGTAATATTAGTTTTCTTTTGTGAAGACACCAATTTCTTACTCTTTTTGTGTGTGTTATTTTCAAGACTAGTAATAGAGACATCGACTTTTAAGTATCAACTTTTGCATAAGGCTGCAAAGCTATGAGATGCAGGAAAGAAAATAAAGAAAATAAATTGGCTTTATATAAATGTTCTGATTTAAAATACTCTGCAGTAATGGAGTTCAATTATTCTTTAATCAAATTTTCGCATTCCCCTCTTATTATTTTGCCCACCTTGTTAAGTCTGTCAACTCCATTAATTTTAGACGGAGAAGGGCTATAAATGGGTTCTAGCCCAGTGAAAAAGGGCTTTGATTTGTAAACCAAAGATCTCAAGTTCTAATCCCCACCACATCATAGTTGTGTGTGTGTGAAATGTCATTTCCCTCTAGTTTATACTATCACTTGTACTAAAAATAAATAAAAAGACGAAGAAGAGCTATAACAAATACAGACGACCAGGACAAAGCCCCGCATTAGTTTAAGGACACTGCTTCACTTCTTCTAACAGACAAATACCAGTCACACATGCAAAAATAACTCACTAAAATTACAAAAAGACGCCAAGTACTTGCATATTAGTTTAAACAAGACAAAACATGAATCAAGACCATATCCATGATCTGCTACAGCTGCAAATTAATACAAGGGAAGTCAACCGCCAGAAGCGCGGCAGCAAAACAACAACATGCAACATGAGAAAGAAATACAAAGTAGTGAAAGCTTGGTACGAGTAATACAGAAGCAGATGCTGCTACAACAAGCCAAGAAACGTTGACATCTCTGTTTGTGCAAAAATCCTCGCGGGAGAATATTCGCCTTATGCTTCTTCAACCTTTGATCTTCCTTCTCTCTCTTCCTCGAAACCTGTAAAACAGACTGGAGTAAACAGACCACACCCGGGGGGTGTTGGCCAAAGGCCCTCCGATGCCTAAATTAGTTCGATTGAATCTGGGCGACACAATAGCTAAAAAGGGTACGAAGATTTCTCTAGGGTGAGAACCGGGTGGCCGGAGCCGTGTGTGGTGGCCGGAGCCTTGTGGAGAAAATATGGAGAGGGGAGAGGGGAGAGTGGAGAGGGAGAGAGCTTCGGGTTTCAGAAGTAAATTTAGATGTAGGTTTAGAGTTACCTTGAATGATGAATGAAGTCATCTATTTATAGAAGCCTCGGGGCTAGGGTTTCGCAGAGTCCCAAATTTGTAGAGATTGCATCTGATAATATCTTCATTTATTCAGATAATATCTAAATTAATGATATTATCTTATTAAATGAAGATAATATCATATAAATAAGATATTATCTCATTTATTTGAATAATATCTGAATAAATGATATTATCTTATTAAATTAAGATAATATAATCTAATTAAGATATTATCTCAATTTATTTGGATAATATCCGAATTAATGATATTATCTTAGTAAATGAAGATAATATCATTTAATTAAGATATTATCTCAATTTTCTGAAATTAATTAATTGGCCAATTAAATGGGCTCAATTAATTAATTTTAAAGGATATTCTTCTTTTCCACGTGGCGTGCTGTAATTGGAGACGAAAATATTTGCTCCCACAAATGCCCCCCAGCTTCTGCATGGCACTTGTGTGGCATGTAGGAGATGAATTATTTTTTCGGGCTCTCCAACTGTAGAGGCTTTCTTCAATGAGTTGGACTCCTTTTGTAGATTAGATTCCGAATTGGAGTGGGCTTTTGACTGTTCTTGGAGTTGGGTTCCCAATAGGAATGAGCTTGCTATTCCTTCTTGACCTAGGATGTCCAACTTGTATAAATGCAGGGCTTCTCTTCACTCTTCTTCACATCGCAAACTTAACTTCTCTACTTTCTAACTTGAGAGAGATCTTGGAGAATTTGTACTGCTCGTTGAAGAGAGGAGTCGCCGTGCATCCCAAGGTGAGTCGAGCACGTATATTTTTCTTCATCTTCTGTTTTTCACGACGAGGACCAGCTGGGTGGGACCAGGCTGGTTTGTCATCGTGAGTGGCAGCCGAAGACGGTTGGAGCGACAATGGTTGCTGGTGGTCAGATGATCTGCCGGTGAGCCGGGAGGAGTGCTCTGCGGACCCTCCCAAAAAGGAAGGCTGAGGTCAAGTCTTCTAGAAATGAAGTCGCTTCTTCACGTGCGAAGAATGTGTCCCCGTTGAGGAAGAAGCCAAAGATCCCTTCTGCTCAGAAGACTCAAGTAGGAGCTGTTCCCCCGTAGTCTGCTAGGGTAAAACATTTTGTTGGTGCAGATAGCAAGAAGATCGGCAGTATGCGCAATATTCGGGATGTTCCACTCAGGCCTCCTGCTGACAAGCTTGGAGATCGTGATCTGCTCCTTGAAGTAGTTCGTGCGCGATCTAGTTCACCTGTTGAGAGGCAAAAAGATGCTGAAATTCTTCTCCGAAGTTCTAGTCGTATGCACCAGTCAAAGGATGGAGATTGAATTGGAGGTCTGCTCCTTCGGTCAAACCATCATGGTCCAGCTGTTGAGTCACGAGCAGTCAAGCGTGGAGTTGATTCGGCATCGTTGACTCCTTTGGAAGTGAGGTTGTCAGCGGCTAAGAAGGCGAGAGAGTCATGTGCCTAGGCGAAGGGTTCTTCTGCAATGTCAGTTACAGGGAATGCAAGCGTGTCTGATCTTCTAAAGACGAACTTCTTGTCAAGCCCGTCTGTCTGCCTCAAGCTGGTGGATTGTATCCATCAGGCTAGCGATCTTGATACTTTCTCAGGGCTTTGGAAAAACAAAGGGAAGCAACATTTCATCTGCTTCAAAAAGGAGTAGTTTTGTTGCTGAGACTATTTGGAACTTGTCTGTTGTTGCCTCATCTTCTGCGAGTTTGAGAAGAAGAATGCTGATTTGACTGGCAAACTCTCTACCGAGCAGATCCGTTATGAGAAGAAGACGTCGGAATTGAGGTCGATGATATCTAAGCTGAAGAGTTCCCTTGCTGAAAAGAATTCTGAACTCAGCTCTTCTGCCGCCCACCTAGTTGGTCGAAAAGAGGCCTATTTCCGTCTTGAGCGCAAGAATGCTGACCTCTCCCTCAGTTATGACAAGCTCCTTGCTAGATTTGGCGCCCGTCACAAGTCTGCTGAAAGATCCAAACTTGAAGCTATCACAGATGCTTACAAGCTGGGCTACTTAGACTGCACAAATGGGTCTGCTCCCTTCTATGCCATTGGGGATGAAGACATTGAGACGCTCTGCCCTGACCTGCTTCCTGTTCAAAGTGAGCAGGTCAACACTGCGAATATGGAAGGAGCTGAAGAGCCGGCATCTGAGGAGGCAGTAGTTGAAGAGAATGGAGCAGAGGATGACGCGGTGATGAGTGGCGGCAGATGTCGTGGAAGCGGCAGTGGAGCCGCTGAAGTCATGGTCGATCGATGGATACCGAAGAGGCTTGATTCAGGGTCCCCTGCCGTCGTCTCGGAGTAGACGAAGACTCCTTTATTTCTTTTTAGCTTTAGTAGTTTGCTTTATTGTTTAGAATAATTGGTCTTGTTTGACCATCTTCTTTTGTTGAACTTGGCGGTTGGTCACTTTGCTAAGAAAATTTCAGTTATTTTTTCAACTTCAATTTGCATGTTGTCTTGTGAACTCGCTTGAGTAGTTGGCCGATTGCCTTGATTGTGTATCTCCCTTAGGATGTTGACAGAGCCAGGGTCCCCTTGAGGGATTCCGGCATCTTCTCGCTGTTCTTCAAGAAACTCGCTGTCATGCCTCCCTTAGGAAGCAGACAGAACACAGGTCCCCCTTGAGGGACTCCGGGCATCTTCTGCGTCTCTCGAATGGCGTTTTTGGTCGTCGCCTGCGTCTCCCGGAGGACGCTGCTTATGGGCAATCGCATGACTATCCTGCCTCCCTTAGGAAACGGATAGGGACACGGATACCTCCCTTAGGAAATTCCTGGCGCACCTGCGTCTCCCGAAGGACGCTTCTTTGCGGGCTGCGTCTCCAAACGGACGCTTTTGGTCGTCGCCTGCGTCTCGAAGGACGCCGCTTATGGGCAACTTATATGACTATCCTGTCTCCCTTAGGAAACGGATAGGGACCTGGATACCTCCCTTAGGAAATTCCTGGCGCACTCGCATCTCCGAAGGACGCTCTTTGTGGGCCGTGTGCCCCGAAGGACACTGTGTGACTATCCTGCCTCCCTTAGGAAACGGATAGGAACCTGGATACCTCCCTTAGGAAATTCCTGGCGCACCCTGCGTCTCCCGAAGGATGCTTCTTTGTGGGCTGCGTCTCCAAACGGACGCTTTTGGTCGTCGCCCTGCGTCTCCCGAAGGACGCTGCTTATGGGCAACTATCTTTGAAGTGTGAGCCATTGTCGGTAACCAGCGATTGTGGGCAGCCAAACCGGCAAATGATGTTTCTCCAGATAAATCGTTCCATGTCGACTTATTTAGTAGAGGATAGAGCTTCGGCCTCGATCCATTTAGTAAAGTAATCGGTGGTTACGATCATCATATCCTTCTTGGCGGTGCGGCGGCAGGGTCCCACTAGATCAATGGCCCATTGCATGAATGGTCATGGACTGCTCAGATGATAGCCTTCGGCAGCAGGTTAGGAACTGGTTTGTATGTTGGCGGCGATCACATCTCTTGACGTATTCCGTAGAGTCATGGCGCATGGTAGGCCAGTAACCTACGTTTAGAGCCTTACGGGCAAGTGACCTGCCCCGAGAGTGGTTGCCACACTCACCGTCATGTATTTTGCGAGAGGACCTCAAGTGTTTGAGGGTATCTTATGCAAGTGAGATGAGGGCTGAGTACGATCTGCGAATGAGCTTGTTGTCTTGCATGTAGTATCTCGCGGCTTTTTTGGACCTTCCTAACCGGACTTGTTCGTTGGCAGATTTCCATTCACCATTTAATCGATGATAGGGTCTTGCCGGTGGGGTCTTCATCGATGCATTGTGTCAATTGGCTCTATTTCTTCGATGCTTGGTTGGTCAAGGTGTTCGATCGGGACGGAGCGTCGATCGAGTATCCGGCGCTGATCCTAGGCTCGCCAATGCATCCGCATGAGTGTTCTCTGCCCGAGGAACTTGTTGAATGGTGAAAGTTGGGAATTCCTTCAAAAGTCCTTGGACTTTGTCGAGGTAATCTTGGATCATTCTTGGATGCTTTGCCATGTACTCACCAAGCTTGATTCGTAATTAGTAGGAGTCCGAGTAGATGGCCAATCTTTTGATCGACAGTTCTTTTGCTAGGCGTAGTCCGCGAGCAACGCCTCGTATTCTCGCTTCATTGTTTGAAGTGGAAAGCCCGATGTGATGGCTTGTTCTAACAAAGTTAAAATGCAGGGTGATTATGACGACGCCTGCCCTGCTCCCTTGTGATTTGATGCTCCGTCTACGTGCAATCGCCACATGTCCTTAGGCAGTGCGGATTGGCGGGAGAGGTGTCGTCTGCTCTCGAATTTTCCTTGCTTTTTGTGACCAACTTCTCTTCTTGGCTGTTGGAGTAAACTCTACAACAAAATCTGCTAAAGCCTCGAGCTTTTATAACGATCTTCGGCCGATAGAGGAGGTCGTATTGGCTGAGTTCAATAGCCCATTTCATGAGTCACGAGAAGCATCGGGCTGTGGAGGATTGATCTCAAAGGAAACTCTGTCATGACAACTATTCGGTGAGCTTGATAATAAAGCCTTAGTTTTCTCGGAAACTATAAGCGAAAAAATAAGCTTCTCCATTTTCGGTATCGAGTCTCTGCATCGAGAAGAGCTTTTGAAGTGTAGAATACCGGATGTTGTGCCCCAGTTCTTCTCGGATGAGAGAGTGAGCTAGCTATTTGAGTTGGACACCGCCAGGTAGATGAACAAATCTTCGCACTGTATCGGTTTTGAGAGTATGGGAGGTGAAGTGAGGTAGGTTTTCAAGTTTTGAAAAGCTACTTTGCACTTGTCCTCCCATTTGTCTTTGTGTCCTTTCTTCAAGGCTTTGAAAAATGGCCTGCACTTGTCGATAGATCTCGAGAGGAATCGGTTGAGAGCTCTTTGCTCTGCCCGTTAAACTTTGTATCTCCTTTGTTGTGGCAGGTGACTTCATATTGAGTATAGCCTTGATTTGGTTTGGATGTGCTTCGATGCCTCTTTGGGTGACCAGGTATCCTAGGAATCGGCTGACGAGACTCCAAATGTGCATTTGCTCGGGTTCAACTTCATGTTGTATTTTCGGAGCAGATCAATGCCTCGGCAAGATTCTTGATGTGGTCTGCCCGTTGGGAGCTATGACTAGCATGTCGTCTACATAGACCTCCATAGTCTTGCCAATTTGCTCTTTGAAAATTTTGTTTACTAGCCTTTGGTAGGTTGCTCGGCGTTCTTGACCCAAAGGGCATGACTTTGTAGCAATATGTACCCCTTCGATGATGAATGAGGTCTTGGCTTTGTCGTCTTCATGCATCATGATCTCGATTATAGCGAGTAAGCGTCCATGAAGCTTAGCGATTGATTGCCGGAAGTTGAATCTACAAGCTGGTCAATTCTTGGCGGTGGAAAGTTGTCTTTAGGACATGCCTTGTTGAGGTCCGTGTAGTCGACGCAAACTCTTCACAGGCCCTTTTCTTTCTTTGCTACCGAGAACAACGTTCGCTAGCCATTCTCGCTGCGTAAGAGACTTCTTCAATGAAACCGCGGCTAGAAGCTTGTCCATCTCGGCTTCAATGATGGCGTCTCGCTCGGGAGCGGTTGCGCCTCTTTTGCGCTGCGGCTTGATGATCGGTTGACATGAAGACGATGGCATATGATCCGGGATCGATGCCTGGCATGTCGGATGGCGACCATGTGAATACGTCTTTGTTATTACGGAGGAAGGCTGCAAGTTACGCCTTCTCTTTTTGGCTTAGGCGCGAGCCGATCCGCTTTTCTTTACGGCTTGTCGGGATCAATGGGTACTAACTCAACGTCCTCTTCGGGCTTCCATCCTTCTTCAGGAGAGACCTCCGGACGGATTCCCTCAACTTGGTCCTGATTCTTTGATTGCTATTTGGGAATAGCTATTCCCTTTCCTTTCTGGTCTGCTTGGACGTCGGGAAAGGGATCTGCTTTCTCCTCCGCTTGTTCTACTCCCTTCAGATCTGCTTGACTCACTGGGAGGAATTGCATTTGCTTGCTTCTCTTCAGCCCTTGAGCTGAGCATTTCCTCGCCATTGCTTAATCACTGTTGATCTGGCCGACACCGCCACGGGATTGGGTAGCGGATTTTCTGATGCGTGGCGGAGGTGATGGCGTTGATCTTACCAATCCATGGTCTACCAGGATTCCATTGTAAGGAGACTTCATCAATGACCATGAATGTTTGAGAGCCGACTACGGTGGAGAATAGACGTCAAGGTCTATCGTACCCACGGTAACCGTTGTCGCGCCATTGAAGCGGTCGGTGACCTGGTTGATTTGTTGATCTTTGTCTCCAGGCCCATCTGTTGGATAAGCGCCAATTGTAGGATGTTGGCCGTGCTACCCTAAATCTGCATGGACTCGATGCGACCATGGCCTCGAGCGATTTGAATGCCGATGACTAGGGCGTCATTGTGTGGCGAATCAATGCCAATTAGATCTTTCTTTTGGAAACCGATCACGGATCGTCTTACGCCAAGGAAGGCTTGTCGAGATTTGGGAGATAACGGTGGCCTGTTTAATCTTCCTTTTCTTTTCCTTGCTAGTCGGCCGGATTCCTCGGAGTCGGCCAGGATCATGTTAATCCTTATAACTTTCTGTGGAGGTTCCTTGGCGACGTCGCGGTCCTCAATTTCTTGAATGGCCTTCTTTGCTATGAACTCGGTGCAATGGCCTTCTCTCACGAGCTCTTCGAGGTGCGTTTTCCAAGCAAAGCGATTGTTTGTGGTGTGCCCGCAAGGCCCCATGGAAGGCACAGTATTTTCTAGTATCCCGCTTGTCCAGGATCTCCCTTTAAGGGTGGCGGTCTCTTTACCCAAGGCTTGTCCTTCACTTGGGCTAAGATTTGATGTATGGGGATGGAGAACTTGGTAAAGTTCTCTTACGCCGTACTTCTCCTTGCGAGCGGCTTACGCTTGTCTTTGTTCCTGCTATTAAACATGTTGCCTCCCCGACTTGCTGCTTGGTAGGCTGATCTTCCCGCTTTGGTGAATTTCTTTGCGGCGATTCGATCTTCATCCCGGAGCGCGTAGCGTTCGGCGATTGCGAAGACCTGCGCGAGTCCGGCCGGGAGTGATAGTCGGCTCGCGGTATAAGTCGTGCTCGGCCGGAAGACCTTTCTTGAAAGCGATAGTCGCGACTTGGTCATCGCATCCCACAATGGTCGCCTTTCTCGCTTTGAATCTCCTAATGTAATCTCGGAGAGATTCATCGGACTTCTTGTATATGTTGAACAATTGGCCATGGTTTTCTTAATCGCCCGATAAGAAGTGTATTCTTTAGTAAAGACATAAGCTAGCTCCTTGAAGGCTGGCTGATTGACCCAAACGGCAGGTGTGGAACCAGTCTTGGGCTGCTCCTCGCAAGGTCATTGCAAACACTTTGCACATTAACGCATCTTCGGCCTTGTAGAGGATCATAATAATCTTGAAATGCTTGAGATGGCTTTCGGGTCGGAATCCCCTTTGAAGTGTGTAAAGGAGGGCGTTGAGAATCGCTTTGGGGAGCAGCCTGCTCGATTTCGCGATGAAAGGCGTGGAGTTCACTTGGTCTACCTCCTGCGTGAGCGTCTTTGAAATTTCCCCTAGCCTTCAAGTCTCGAAGTCGATTATTCACAAGCTTCTCGACGTCTTACGCACGCATGAGTTGGGTCGAGTCGGTGACCTTCATGATTCGGGCGATTTGGTTGACTTCCTCGTTGGCTCGCAAGGGCCGTCGTCCTTGGTTGTCCTGCCTAGGTGGCGTATTGGTGGACTGCGCTATGCGAGGTTTCCCTGTGACTCGTCGACGGGGATTGGTTCTTCGAGAACGGGCAGCCGAGCGTCTTTCTTCATGATCCTCGTTGTGAGAATCATCGGGTTGACCTTCTTGAGGGCCCAGCCTCTCGTGCACACTTCCCGCGGGCCCAGCGGCGCGGATGTCAAGTCGTGGACCCAGCCTTTCACGCACGTTGGTCCTCGAACTCAATCTTGATTGGATACTTCGTCCGCTCGGGGCGTGGCTCGCGGATGCTTGTGACATGCCAGCTTGCTGGTCACGTCATTGTCTTCCTCTTTGTCTCCTCGCTCCTACTCGACCTACTTGAGACCTTTCGAACTGCCTGTCGGTGCGTCCGTCCATCACTCTCTCTTCGCCTGTTGTCCAAGGTCAAGATTGTGGACCAAGCACCTTGGTTGAGGAGTTGTCTCATCAACTCGGGTAGGTTGTCCATTCTTTGGGTCGATTGGTTGACTCTTAGACCGAGGTCTACTTGACTTCGTGGACCGGGAGGAGAGAATTGCGTGGAGCCCAGTTGCACACGGGCTAGGGTTTCGTTAGAGGTGTACGCGGGTGCGTACGTCGGCGCGGCGGCAAAGGAGGGAATGATTGAAGTGGTTCCAGGACCGGGCCAAGGTCGGTGGTGGCGAGATTTCCGTGGTGGGAAGCTCCCCCTTGAATGGCAGCGGTGCCATGATGGTGGGCTTCGGATCCGACGGTGAGACCACATGTAGGAGGGTTGCTTGGGCCTTGCACGTGGGCATGCGACTGCAAGGCGGTTCCAGCCACAAGGCCGTGAGGTGGTGGTGCCACCATGTCGATCGCGGGTTCATGGGAGGAGTGACTTTGGGCCGTCGCGGATCGAGCCATTGCGGTGGTCTTGCTCCTCGTGAGTTTGCTTCCAACCATGGTTGTTTGGAAGGCTTCGGTTGAATGAAAAGAAGGAGGAACGGATTCCTTGAGCACGCGTTGAGTATAACTCGTGCTCTCAATGAAAGCACCAAATGTTTGTGCAAAAATCCTCGCGGGAGAATATTCGCCTTATGCTTCTTCAACCTTTGATCTTCCTTCTCTCTCTTCCTCGAAACACCTGTAAAGCAGATCGAGTAAATGCAGACCACACCGGGGTGTTGGCCAAAGGCCCTCCGATGCCTAAATTAGTTCGATTGAATCTGGGCGACACAATAGCTAAAAAGGGTACGAAGATTTCTCTAGGGTGAGAACCGGGTGGCCGGAGCCGTGTGTGGTGGCCGGAGCCTTGTGGAGAAAATATGGAGAGGGGAGAGGGGAGAGTGGAGAGGGAGAGAGCTTCGGGTTTCAGAAGTAAATTTAGATGTAGGTTTAGAGTTACCTTGAATGATGAATGAAGTCATCTATTTATAGAAGCCTCGGGGCTAGGGTTTCGCAGAGTCCCAAATTTGTAGAGATTGCATCTGATAATATCTTCATTTATTCAGATAATATCTAAATTAATGATATTATCTTATTAAATGAAGATAATATCATATAAATAAGATATTATCTCATTTATTTGAATAATATCTGAATAAATGATATTATCTTATTAAATTAAGATAATATAATCTAATTAAGATATTATCTCAATTTATTTGGATAATATCCGAATTAATGATATTATCTTAGTAAATGAAGATAATATCATTTAATTAAGATATTATCTCAATTTTCTGAAATTAATTAATTGGCCAATTAAATGGGCTCAATTAATTAATTTTAAAGGATATTCTTCTTTTCCACGTGGCGTGCTGTAATTGGAGACGAAAATATTTGCTCCCACAATCTCCTCCACAGCAAAGACAACTAAACACTGCTACAGCAAAGCCAAGAAACGTCGATCCACCTAGACATGGCAAGATTTTCCAAATGATCATGATCAGCTGCCTACTTTATGAACAGATTTAAGTTAATTGTAATAATCAAATTAAACAAAGATAGCTCTACTTTATTAAACAAAGTTAATTGTATTTTATTTTTAAAAAGAAAAAAGAATTCATATACTTACAGCTTATCTATTAAGCATATGCTAGCTTTAGTTGCCGCTTGATCAAAGCTATCCTCACATAAAGCCAATCATTTAAACCATTCAAGAACTTGAAGTATGCGTATCTCCATGACCTTTTGAATATCAAAGTAAAGCAAACTCCCCAAAATCCAGCAGCAAACCCGAGCCCCATACTGATGTAAAATCCATGTGTCATAAGCTCATCCTTATCCTCTTCACTGCTCAAGTCAGTTAGCTCATTTTGATCAGCACACATTTTTTTAAGTGGAGGTCCACAGAGTTGAGGATTTCCAGCATAAACAGAGGGATCAAAACCTTGGAGCTGAGTCCCGATAGGAATTTTGCCAGACAAGTTGTTATATGACAAGTCCAAGACACCAAGACGATCTATCCGAGAAAGGCTTGTTGGAATTCTTCCCTCAATTTGGTTTCTCGATAAATCAAGAGAATCCAATGACTACAAGTTTCCGATCTCTGGAGCAATTTGACCAGTTAACTAGTTTCTCGAAAGGTTTAAAGAAATCAACCCAACAAGATGAGTGATTTCACTTGGAATCTCCCAGTTAATCTATTGCTTGCGAGATCAATACTCTTCACAAGACCCAAAGTTCTTTTGTATGTCTGCATTCTTCCTTTCCATATGAAGCTTGCATCATCCTCATAAGTATAAGAAGTAGGAGCAATTGACGTGAAGCATGTGTGCTGGATAGACTTGGATTTCCTTTTTGGGCTAGAGTAGTCAAATTGTTGAGGCATTTGGGTATGCTTCCAGAGATGTTGTTCATAGAGAAATCCATAATTTGAATGTGTGTTAGATGGCATAATTGTGAGGGTATGCTTCCATTGAAGTGATTAGTGGAAAGCATCAGGATAGTCAAATTCTTGAAGCTCACACCTAACCATGTAGGTATTGGTCCTGATAAGTTATTATCTCCCGGATCAATAACTTCTAAACTTGTGCGATTCTTCAAGGATGAAGGAAATTCTCCAATAAACCTGTTGCTTCTTAATTTCAAAGTTTCCATTTGAAATAATGAGGCTATTGTCATGGGAATTTTTCCGGAAAAAGCGTTGTTACTCAAATCAAGCATGACTAGAGTCTCCAAATGGCTCCAGCAATCTGGAAGTTCTCCAGAAAAACTGTTGCTCGAAAGATTAAGATATGTTAAACTCAAATCTGCACTTGCACATAGGAAAGAAAGCGACCCTGAAATGTTATTATTTGAGAGATCCAGATATGAAGCTTGTGATAGAGTTGGCGGAATTGGGCCTTCTATTTGGTTCGAACTCAAATGTAATTGTGGGTGATTTTCAAACTCCACTGTCAAATTTGCAAATATTCCTCTGATTGGGTTCTGTGAGAGATTAATAAAGTCCGCCTTACGAAAAATACTCCAAAACCAACTTGGAAGGATATAAGAAATTCCAGCATTTGAAATATCAAGGTGGTAAAGAATCATTTTGAGTTTGAAGCCATTTTGGGAAAAGAGGACCGACCTTGCAGGACGCCAAACTTATGTAACTCAACTGGAAGGGAGGAACCCAATCAGAATGGAAATTTAAAACTAGTGAGTTAAAGGATAAATCCAAATAACGTAAATTGGAGAGTTTTGAGAAATGAGTTTCTGAAACCATCCCTTCCAAAGAGTTCATGCTGAAATTGATGTACCACAGTTGCGACATTTGCCCAATACTTTCAGGTATTTTCCCGCTTAATTGATTGGCATTAAGATCCAAATCCTCTAACGAGTTTCGGGCACATCTAGGCAATAGTTGAATAAACTTGGATAATTGCCCACTCAGACGATTTCTTGGAAGATACAATGTTTGCAAATTACACATAGTAGCAAAAGAATTCGGGTTTCCTCCTTCAATCTGGTTATCAGAGAGATCCAGATACACAAGAGAGCTCATGTTTCCAATGACATTGGGAAAACCAGTTATCTGGTTATGAGAGAGAATCAGATAAACAAGAGAGCTCATGTTTCCAATGACTTTGGGAGAACCAGTTATCTGGTTATGAGAGAGAATCAGATACACAAGAGAGCTCATGTTTCCAATGACTTTGGGAAAATCAGTTATCTGGTTACTAGAGAGATCCAGATCCATAAGAGAGCTCATGTTTCCAATGACATCGGGAATTAAACCAGTTATCTGGTTATCGGAGAGATCCAGATGCACAAGAGAGCTCATGTTTCCAATGACATTGGGAAAACCAGTTATCTGGTTATGAGAGAGAATCAGATACATAAGAGAGCTCATGTTTCCAATGACTTTGGGAAAACCAGTTATCTGGTTATGAGAGAGAATCAGATACACAAGAGAGCTCATGTTTCCAATGACTTTAGGAAAACCAGTTATCTGGTTATCAAAGAGATCCAAACACACAAGAGAGCTCATGTTTCCAATTACATCGGGAATTGAACCAGTTAAATTGGTCTGGGAGAGGTAAAGATGAGAAAGGCTTGTGCTGTAGTTGGACAACCAAAGAAATATTGAAGAAGTGAGATGGTTGTAAGGGAGATAAACAGTTGCAAGAGATGTAGAAGAATTTCTTTTAGAAAGAGTACTGGATAGAATTGGAGTAGGAGGAGGAGGAAGACTACAGCTGTCCAAGTACAAGTCTACTAGTTTAGGAGCTTTCTCCGGAACAAATTAATACTTTCCGACAGAAATTAGTCATCACAGTCCGATGTACTAAACGGGCCCTTAATTAGGAAAACTTTAGCTAGTTTAATTTATAAATAAAATAAATAAATAAAAGACTCTTATTCATATCACTACATGGAAAAAGATAATTGAAAAAAAAAAAATTGTCCTTGGTCAAAGTAAACAAGTATAAACTTATTCGTATCACTATGTGGAAAATGATAATTGAAGAAAAAGTTTTCCATATGGTCCAAGTAATAACTTAATTGTTTCTGTTGAATCTCGCGGGTTGGTCTCAAACATGCTACAAAGAAAAGTAGGCTTACAAGTCACAAGGAGAAGCTGTAGCAATACATGACCAAAGTATAAAACACGAAAGAGGACCACGACAATGATCTGCTTCATCTTGTAATTGAATGAACCTTGGAATTATTAGTTTGGAAAGACCAATATTCGATGACTTAGAGTATGCATAAAGTTAGGTAAGGGCAATAATTCATAGTTAGTAGCCTTTTTTTTGTTTTTTGTTTTTTCTAGTTCTGATATGTACAAATACAGACAAGAGGGGTGTTCATATTGGGTGTGATTGGTTTCAGTATTCTAATAGAACAACAACCCAGTGGTACCATCAATAAGACTCTGTGCCAAGGTATTGGAAGCACATGATCGTCAACAACATACCATGGACCAACATAAACTGGCAGTTGATGCAATGGTAGTCCTGATCCTCCCCATAGGATCCTATTAAGAATTACCCAAAGTATACAATTGATAAACATGCCATTTGTTTATGTTAAGTTCCTACAAATAATAATACAAATCACTTGCTAAAGAAAATTCCTAATACTTTGGATTCAAATATCTTTATTATGGAGGTAATGAAATTAAGTACACTCTAATAGTTCCATCATAACTTACAGAAACGAAATTAATTATGATGGCATGAATGAAATGAATGATGATCACAATACTTAAATTAATATTAATTCCACTACCTTAATTTTCAACAGAAACCAAATTGATTTTTGTCAATTGTTCGTTACTTTTTTTTCTTAATGTTATACGAAGTGTAGGTTTTTTCTACTTAATAGTTGAGGGTGGATCTAACCCAAAAATATAAAAAAAGAATCGAGGGTGGCATCTTGTAACCTTTAGTGAGGAGAACTCTTTAATTATAATAATTTTAAAAAAGAAGATAATGTGGAAAAAGATAATTGAAGATGACTATTCAATGTGGAAAAAGATAATTGAAGAGGGTGGGTCCAATTTCAATTGTCATTTGAAGTCAACTTATTCCAAATTTTCTAAAAGAAGATAATGTGGAAAAAGATAATTGAAGATAACTATTCAATGTGGAAATATATAATGTGGAATTATTCATGTCACTATTCATATCACTATTAATGGATGAGATCGAAGACTTGTGACTTAGACTTGATATGGTGATTTGCCTTCCAACGCGTGCTCCAACAACCTACTTGCTGACTCGGCTTGACTTGGTAAGGTGTCTTCCCCTGTCCATTCAACCATTGACTTTGCATCCTGTGACGACCCTGACCCAATTTATAAATAAAATGAATTAATTAATTTAGTTAATTAATTTGGATAATTAAAATGAATTAAAAAGGAATTAAAATGAATTAAATAATTAAATTAGAATTAAATTGGAAATTATAAATTAAAGGGGCATTTTGGTCAACGGTATTTTCGGGACGGAATTTGGCGAAACGGGTTGCGCCATTGCGTCCGGCACGTCGAAACAAGTTAGGGGACGTGCGGCACGTTTGGATCAGAGTTGTATCGAGAAAGAGGGACATAATGGTCATTTCAAAAATTGTTAAATACCCCCCAGCCAATCAGTTTTCAGAATTTCTCTCTCTCTCTCTCTCTCTCTCTCTCTCTCTCTCTCTCTCTCTCTATCTATCTATCTCTCTCTTCCCTGTGCGTGCGACCGTTTGCCTCCCCCTCCCCCGACTGTGCTGCCGACCAATTCTTGAACCAGAACCACCACGTCCGGCCACCACTAGGGCCGGCATCGGTCCCAAAAGGACCGCCACCTCGTCCCGGTCAAACCCCAGTCCTTCCCCGACTTCGGCAGCCGAAGTTTTTGCCGGAAAAAGCCCAGAACCAGTCCGGTTCTCTTCGAAATTTCACAACGTCACACGGCCGTCTCCGGCCACTTCCGACGTCGATCCAGGTATGAAACCTTACTTCCTCAACCTCCTCTAGCTTCCTGTATGGTGGGTGTCGATCGTTGTGGCCTCTAGGTTGGTAGATCTGAAACCCTTGATTTGGCCGGATTTTCAAATGGATTTTACGGCCAGTGGCCGACGGTTCTTGGCCAGATTCCACCTGTTTTGGACTCTCCACTAGCCCAGGATCGTTTTGGTATAGGTATCTTAGCTTGAATCGACTAAAAACACGTTGGCTGGAATCGCTTAAGACACCCAAACCCACGGTGGCGCGTGGGCTGGGGTGAGGAGGCGGTTCAGTGTTCCGTTGCAATCCTCGTGTCGCCGTGAGCGCGTACGTACGCCTATTGCGCGTTTCGTGGGTTCGATGTGTTCGGACCGTTGGATCGAATCCGAATTCATGTATGTTGATCCCCGTAATTCTAGGATCGTATAGGATTTGACGGATCGTGATTTGGAGTCCTGGATACTTCGGATCAATGACTTGAAGTTTGAATTAAACCGTAATCGTCTGATCGTGCGATCGTGAGCAATCCGACCGTCCGATCGAGACCAAACTTTCAGGACACACTGTTTAGGTCGTGTTGAACCTGTAGGAACTTTCGGATCTAAGTTTGGAGGTCATGGGACCCACGGGCCCGATTTGACCTATTCGGGTCAGTTTGACCAAGTTTGACCAGGTTTGACCAAGTGTCTCCGGAGGTCGTCTTGCCACGTAGTTGACTTTGTTGGACTTCTAGGAATTTCCGGATCCTTTTGGAGGTCGTGGGGCTCCGCGGGCCCGGGTTAACCGAAATGGGGTGTTTGACCGCCAGTTGACCGTGAGTCTTCCGAGGCGGTCCCACTGGTTAAAAGAAGTAGTTTGACCTTAGAATCTTTCGTATGATGTATGTGCACATTAAGTCAGGTTTTGGTAGGGTTTGAGTTTAAGGTTCTCGTACAGTTCACAGTACTAATCCAATCCTCGTATTTAACGCTTTAAGTACCTTGACTTTGCATACTCTGTAAGCGGGACCCTTTGAGGGTTGTGCATCATAGGACCAACGGTGAATGGACTTTGTTTTCAAATGAGCATGATTTGAATGATTTGCATGAAATGCAAGAAATTAGATTTAATGGTTTTAAATCTTGAATTTATTAATAGTTTAAGTCTTGGTTTGACTTTGGTTAAAGTTTATTTAAAAGGATTTGCATTTGAGGTTTATGCATGATTTGGGTTGCCGGGTTTTATGTGGGGCCCTGATGTTATATTTTATTAGTATTTATACCTTTGGGGTATTGAACGGGACGTGATGAACGCCCGGTGGTTTTCGTATTGGATTTTGATTATATAAATGAGCTATATTAAGCTTGGAACCGTTAGATTATATTTTAATTATATAATTGAATATTTGGACGTTAGTATAGTCCGTTTGATTTCATACTCGGTTTTGGGCTTTAAAACCTTATGATTAATAATACGTATACTTTGATTATATATATGTATTTATATATATATGGCTACTTTGAGTAAATACTTTGGAATAATGGGAAATGGTTATATATATATTTATATATGTGTACTTTGATTGGGTAGTCTCATGCGCGTGGGATGATTTCGAGTTATGGTTGGTAAGTTTTTACCATATAGGCCTGTGAGTTTAGTCCCACATTGGACGACTCATCCTGGGCACGGTGTCTCGATGAGACTGCATCGATGTCCACCAAATGATCCCCTGTTGGATTGTTTTCCCCTGGTACTTGTGTTTGGTGTTGAGGTTATACTATAACTATACGCGTGTGTTAATATCTTCGTATTCATATTTCTTTTAGAGAGGATCGTTCCTCGCTTGTTGTGCTTGTGAGCACGTGATTGTGAGAGTGGGGAAGTTCAGGAAACTGTTTAATTGCTTCGGTTCCAAAGATGCTTGATTTGACTATGGTATTTATTAGGTTATGTTTTGGATTTTGAATCCTGAATCGATTTCTTATATATATATATATATATATATATATAAATGATTTGAACTGCAATTAATGTCTATATTGCTGTCAAGTTTGGTTTGCTTGATGTAAACGAGTTATTCGACATTTTAAGGTTTGTTTTACCTTATGTGAATTTTATCCCATCATTATGCTTTTACATTAACAAGTCCTTTTGTTTATGTTTTATAAACCTACGTGGGTTTGATTTGGGAGGTTATGCCTCGGGAAAACTAAAAGGTTGGGTTGTTCGCAAAAAGGGGTTTTGAACTGGAAATGTTTTCTCATACTTTGAGATAGTATGGTTTTCAAATCAATCAAGTATATAAACGATTTCGTATGCATGTTTCGCATGGTTTTAAACGGTGGGGTTAGTACTTTGATTTAAGTATGTCAAACCTTGTTTTTGTCCACTCACACTCTTTCTGTTTTGCGCCCCCCAGACCGTAGTCGTCGCTTCGTTACTGTTCGGCCGTGCGCTTCTCTTCTCGAGCTTCGTTGGAAGGGTAGGATTGTCGTCCTTGAACCCTAAACTTTGTATTATGTTATTTCTATTCTGCTGACTCTTAGTTATGCTCTATATCACCCATTAGGGTTAATTTGATGGCCGGAGGCCTGTGTAGTATCTCTGTAGCATGCTGGCGCTTGGGTTGTATAATCTGTTGCTTGTTTGAACAAGTTGTAATTTTTGGGATTGTCCTTGTTGTAGGGGAGACTCTGCCCGTTTTGCGGCATAAGTCTTGGCCCCTTTCTGTGTAAATCTCGGGAAGAGGGTAACTGTTTAGGTTGTGGGCCCGACAAGGGTTGATGTTGGGCAAACCAACAGGGTCTGGCTCGAGTTCCGGGGTGGAATTCGGGTCAGGTCCTGTCACATCCCATCCCATCCCTGGGCACATGGTACAAATGTGGACTTGATGTAAGTGACTTGATGTAAGTGAAACATGTGGAAATATCTCTACCCAATCCAATATTAATATAATACCTATATATTTATTGATACTAATAAATGAAAATTGGGTTTTTATTCAACTATAATACGAGGGTTTGTCAAAACACTTTGTGACAGGACCTGAATCAAATTCCACTTTGGAATTCGAGTTGAACTTCGTGCATATCCAACAAATGGCAGGTGTCAGGCACAATTGACAAAAATGCCCTTTGCCCTAATTCCAACTTCAAACCACATAAGGGTTTGTGACTTCGCCCAAAAAGCGTAGTCTCCCTTGAAAAATGAACATTTCCCAATTTATTTCACTGTAAATATCACAATTTTAATATCCCCAATCATTCAAAGCATGTAAGAAAATCATCCGTACGTAATATTCAATAGTGGTTTAAATGGTCCTTAGGCCCGTACAACATAATCAAACATTAACATTCATCTTGTTATAAATGAGAATTAAAAGGGTAATCAAACTTGGCCCAATAAACGGGTTACAGACTAAATCCTTTTCAAAGCATAACTCAACAGTTATTTTGCGGTTGCACCTAGGTCCTCTAGGTTGCCTACGTACCCTTACCAAGGGATCAAGCCACACGTAGTTCTTTCTACTAAAACAATCACCATTTAGATAATATATATTTTTCAAGAAACCAACCATAAAATCTAGAATCATTCTTTACTTTGATTTCAACAAGCTATATAGTTGAATATCATGCAGGAAATTTCGTACTTAACTATTCAATTAATTTGTCATTGTCCATCCCAACACTTTGATAACCAAACTTTTTACCAGAAAGTCATATCTGCAACAGTTAGCATAAAGCATACATCCAGTATCACCCACCAACAGTTAGCCTGAGACGCATTCCTCGCTCCGCACGGTCCGGGTATCCCTAGGACTCATGGGGCAATTGTCATACGAGCGCAGACTCAACCGAAGGCATCCAGTTTCCAAAGGCATTCCATTAAATTTCAAATCATTTAACATATATATATATATATATATGTATAAATAAACATATAATAAACATTTCATTAATTTCTTAATCATGCCAAAATCTGGTTATCCAAGCCATAACCAAATAATAATAAAATATAAATACTTCATACTCAGAAATATAGCGATAACCAAATCGTTCAAATTCATTCCAAGCATCAAACATATATTTAGGTATAAACATATAATCAGACATTTAATTAAACCCCCTATGAAGATTAAACAGTTTAACAGGGCAAGAAAGCTATTTTCGAATAAAAGTCCTTTCACCACTACAACTGACTTTCCGGCCTCAACTAAATCAACACTGCCCACTATCCAGGTCAATTGGCTCATAGGGCCCACGACCCCACTTTGTTATCTGACAATTCATGTCGGTCCACAACCATAAATTAACCCTGTCCTAAAAGTCTCGTCATGATCCAACGATCGATTTGACCATGATCACGGAATTTAACCAATTCGGCCCACAACCTCCGATTTCCGATCTAACCTTTCTATAAGTCCAACAAGGTCTACTTACTAGGTCCCGAGAGTTCAGTCTCGATCGAGCGGTTAGATCACTCTCGATCGCCCGATCGGACGGCGACTTAAAGTTTAACCCTAAAATCGTTGATTCGGAGTATCCAGGATTCTGATTCTCGATCAGCCAGTTCCCACATGATCCTAGAAGTACAAGGAATGACATAATTGAAAATGTGACTGATCGAATGGTTCGAACCTATCGAGCCCTGATATCGCCTAATAGGCGTAATATTCGTTCGATAGTCAAATGGTATCCAATTTCTAACCTGAGTATACTGTCGTGCTCGGTACGACATGGAGACTATTTTAGAACATAATGGGCCAACACAAAGTGGCGTACACGCCGCCACATGCGATAGTAGCGCGTGAGTGTCTTGAGAAATTTCTAGAAATGCAATACCGATAACAAAATGATTAGACTAACAAGGGGAGTAACTTCCTTAACTACGCCAACCTCCAATTTGGCTGGGAAGTGGACGAAAAACCAAAAAACCCTTCGGAAATTTCTAGGTTTAAGATTCGATTCCAAAACTCCACAATCGACTCAAATAACTTATATAAATAGCTAGAACTCGAAAATTGGATGAAGAAGCATACCTCAATTGACGATTTTGTCGGCCGAAGTTGCCGGAAAAACTTGAAGAACCAGCGAGGCTTTCCGTCGACACAGTCGACGGCTCCGTGGTTCACCGATAGGGAAAAGAGGAGGGATGGGTTCACCGTTCCCTCACGGTTCTTTTCAGACCAGTCTCAGCCTCGAAGATGATTGGATGACGGCGTGGTGCTACTGCGAAGTAAAAAGAGGCGTTGTGTGCTGTTTCTATAAGAGAGAGAGAGAGAGAGAGAGAGAGAGAGAGAGAGAGGGACTGAGGGGTAAAATCGGGTTTTCACGTGTTTTAAAACAATTTCTCAAATGTCCATTTTGCCCTTTTGTTTTCAGACCTTTTCTCCTTGATAACTCGGAATTGAGCGTGCCGCATATTTACGAACTCGTATCAACGAGCTCAACGCAACAGTGCTACTCAATTCTCTAAATTCTTTTCCGAACAAAAAGTCAACCTTAAAGGATGGTGTATTGAGGACTCCATTGTTAAAGGATGGTTGATAAAAACCACGGAACCTGATTTGGTAGAATTGTTCTTAGATCTACCGACAGATAAAAACCATGGAACTCGAAACATGCATGGAAAATTAGCAGGTCAACCCGCAAGATTAAGTTTTCGGTTCATTTTTGAGTCAACTCGCCATCGACCCATTTATAAACGGGTGGATTTCGAGTCAACCCGCAAGATTAAGTTTTCGGTTCATTTTCGAGTCAACCCGCCATCGATCCATTTATAAACGGGTGGGTTTCGGGTCAACCCGCCAACCCATTTATTTGTTTCTTCTTCATTTTCTTCATTTTTTTAATTTCTCTTTCTCAATCTATATACATAGAGAGAGGCAAAATGCAATAACTATTTTATATTTAAAAAAATGCAATAACTATTTTAAGCCTCCAACCGTGATGCCAAATTCTAAATTTGGATTGACGCCCTTCACTTTTGTCAATTTTGATACAAGTTGAGATGTCTTTTATTATTTTATTATTATTTTAATACCTGGTCCACTCCTTCTCTCCTCATCAATGTATAGTTATTACCATATTTAATATTTTACTCTTAAATATTGAGCCCACTTGCCTTTAAAAATAATAAAATAATATGACAGGACCCGACCCTAATTCCGCTTTGGAATCCGAGCCGGACCCTGCTTGCACCGACACCCGTCGGGTGCCGGGAACGCTTGACCAATTTTCCCTTTTTAAGAAAGCTCGAAAGAAAAACAAGTTTTAACCCGTTTGACTTCTCGAAAATTCGCGAGTCTCCCGTAATTCGAACAAATCCCAAATTAATTACCTGCATAAAGTCACAATTGTAAAATCCCCAAGCTTTCAATATGCACAATTATAGTCACAAACAAATATTCCCAAAGGAGCCATTAATTCTTCATCAAGTTAACTTATAACTTTACTAGATTTCCAATTCAAGTTCAAAACCAATTTACATGATATTCTTGCTCGTGGCTGCACCTGCATTAATCTAGGCTCGCCACGCATCTCCGTGAGGGATCAAGCCACACGTAGCTCTTCCACACTAGAATATTTTCCAGAAAACCATACGAAGCCTTTTCGCTAATCCATGTATTATGTACAGCCCCCTAAGGGGTATATGCGTAAACCGAAGGCAACGGGGAGGGGAAAACTGCCTAACCACCCGTAGTGAAATCGGGCAGGTGGTTAGGGATCTGAGCCAACCCCGTGCAGAAAATAGAAGCAGGTGGCATGCTATACTGTAGTGCACCGATTCCCACATCATTGTGTCTTATCCATTATCCATTCATTATGATCATTTCCGTCAATTCCTTTTTCCTCGCGAAACTCGTGAGCCACAGAGTCATCCGAGCCGTCTTCACGAACTCGGGATCCACAAAGTCTCTCGAGCCGCGTCCTCGCTAGACTCGGGAACCACAAAGTCTCTCTCGAGCCGCGTCCTCGCTAGACTCGGGAACCACAAAGTCTCTCTCGAGCCGCGTCCTCGCTCCGCACGGTTCGGGCGTCCCGAGACTCGTGGGGCGTAAAGTCATGCGCGCAGACTTATTCCGAAGGCAACTAGGTCCGTAGACCGGTAATCACCAATATCAATATTTATATAATCCGTAAGCAACAATTGATTCCGAAGGCAACCATTTAATCCGAGGCAACCCATTCAAATACAATAGCTTAACATATAAATAAATCAACTTATTCATGAAGTTCAATTAAATTCAATTACGTGATTTATAAATAAACTTCAGGAAGTAACAGTTTCAGAAAACCTTCACTAAATCATTTATTGCATAAAATCCATTTATTCCGTCATTAAGTCATAATATCATTCGCCCAATATTGACATACAAAGCATGTACAAATCATTATTTAGGAGACCACGCCCGCTAAAATAATTATCCAAGAATTACCCATATCAAATTCTCAGCACTATTCGAAATCCCAACTAAACATCAAGCATGACTTAAGTAGCATATCCTTACCTATTTAATTCATCCTTACACTTACTCATATATCCATGTAAATTTAACATTTCACTAATTCTAACCCACTAACACAATATAATTGAATCATGAGAACAATCACCCAATAATAATTATAATAATGATTAAAACAATTAACGACATACACTAACTATTGAATAAGTAAAGTATAACCTCAAGGTATTAATATAGCAAATAAAATCACACGAAGACAATAATAAGAATCTCGGTAATAAAACTCAATAAACAAACATCCCCAAGTCCTTGGACCATTTTAGTACTCTCCGAAAGATTAAATGGCCTCGGAAACCTCCCGGTAAACTTAGTGGCCAAACTCTCCATTTTGGTCAACCGGGCCCGCGGGGCCCACGACCTCCAAATTCAGCCTGAACTCTCCTAAAAGTCCAACGAGGTCAACTAATCATATTCTGAAGGTTTAGTCTCGATCGAGCGGTCGGATTTCTCGCAATCACACGATCGGACGGTTTTTCGTGAAACTAAACTATAAGTCATTGATCCGGAGCATCCGGGGCTCCGATCCACAATCTGTCAGCTCCTACACAGTCCTAAAAATACGGGGAACAACATGCTAAGAATTGGAATAGATCCGACGGTCCAAACTCACCGAACCCGGATAACGCGCAATAGGCGTAAATCCGTTCGACTGTCATACGAACTCCAAATTGAAATCCGAGCACGTCTATGCGCTCATGACGACGTAAGGATAATTTAGGAATAAGGATTGACAGTGAAAAGTGAACCCAAGCGTGGGAACACGCGCTGGCAGTTTCGGTTAGTTATAAAGCGATAAATTCGTCGCTCGGACAAACTCCAAACCAAGAGCTGTCCTTCCACCCACAGCTAGTTCTCGACCTCCCGAACACTTTTTTCAACTACGAGAAAGTCCATTTCGGACCCTAAGTGGGTCAAAACCCTAGCTCAAATTCGGCTGAAACTTTACTTCGAATTTTTGGTTACCTATGCTATGAATCGATCAAAACCTATCCAACAGGCAGCTAGAGCATGAAAAATAGGTGGAAAAGCATACCTTACTTGTCCCGATCGGTGGCCGGAGGAGGGAGAACGAAGGGTTTGAAAATTCGAAGAGAATCCGGCCAAATTTCCAGTTTCCGGTGGCTGTGTACGACGGCTGAGGCGGCTAAGGTCCGGGGTTGGTTGCGGGGACGACGCCGGTCAAGTCTTGACCGGTCCGGCAGGCTGGGTGGCGGCTTGGGGTGGTTATGGAGGGGAGGGGCTATCGGTGAAAAACCAGGGGGGACTTGCGTGAGGAGCTGAGAGAGAGAAGGTCAGATTTTTAAAATCTGACCTTGGCTATTTACAATTTTGCCCCTCGTACAAATTTAACCGTATACTCTTCGATATAACTCCGATTTGAGCGCACAATATACCCACTGACTCGTATCAACGAGCCCGACGTAACGATGTGGCTCACTTCCCCACTTTCTTTCTCGAACAGAAATATTATTTTAAATTTCCAAATTCTCCTTAATTAATTATATTAAATTAAATTATATAATTTAATTTAGTTTTAAACCCTTCAATTTATTTTCTTTATTTAGTCAACACAACATAATTATTTAGTTTATTTTACTTCCGAGGGTAAAAATGTATTTTACTTGAATACTTTAAGATTTGAATATTAATTTAGGACCGGATGTTACATAATATGTATATTTGACATATCGACGTGGATAAAGAGTTTCACAATACGTCAAATTGACATAAGCCATCAAATTTAAATTTGATGTTTGGTATTGACATCTCCTTGGAGATGCTCTCGTGCATGTCTATCTTGTACAGGTTGTTTGCTAATTAAGTTTGGTAGGTGTCGCTAAATATGCAGAGAAAAGTTGCTAAGTAAAACAATCAAAATTAAGTACCTTTTTATTGAATAAAGCCACCAACTATTCAAAGATTACAATAATTAATGTTGTGTGTTGCTGGTTTAAACGAAATCATTCATTCACATGGATAAAGCATTAGTCAAAGATTCAAGACTCAGCAGCAGGAGCAGAGGGAGCATAAAGGCGTTTCCGTGGCCACAAGTCTTAACTTTTTTTTTTCTTTCTAAAAATGACATGTATATTATGTAAGAGATATATTATAGTATTTGAATATTAATAAGTTTGGTCACTATTGTAACGAATGAAAGCAAACCAAGAGCAGTGTACTTGGCCCAAACGCCGACTATACAAGAACAAATATGCATATACCATATACCAAATTCTTACTTAGCCACAGAAGCACCAACATAGAATAGATTTGCTGTAAATTGAAGAAGAAGCCACAGGAAAGGAATGCTCTGGCCCTGCAATTCAAAAAGCCTAAACCCAATTATAATTATCTCCAAAGCCTAGATTGAATTATCGAATTGATTACCTGATTACAAAATTTAATTATACAGTAGCCGCTTTTTATGTAACAAAAGATAATAACCTCTTAAATTTGTTTAATTAGTGTTAAACACAACATAAATTTATTATGATTAGTTGATAACTATATTATATTATACTAGCATCTTGTTGCTTGCTCAAGTGTGTACGAAAAGGCTTTCTTTTTGTTTTTTGTTTTACTATTTTTTATAGATTGTTTTGGACATGAAGTCTTATTTTATTTTTAAATTTTAAAATATATTGTTTTATGTATTAATTTAATTAAAATGAAATCGAGGTGTTTTAATTTTTAATTTTAATTTTAAAGAAGTTTAAAAAAAAAAATGAAAATTCCAAAATTATAAGAAACTCCAAATAGTTGCCGCCTCCTTGGCCCCAAATATTAAGAAACTCCCGCTCAGATAAAGCACAAACAAAAAAGAAAAGAAAAAAGAAAAAAGAAAGCGTCCTAACCCTAACCCATTCTCTCATTCTCCCCTTCCCTCCGCAGCGGCAAGGAAATCTCAGCCTCGATCCTCTTCCTCGTCAGCAACGAAGCACACAAAAAAACTCATTCTCTGTGACGGGTAAGCACTTCTCATCCTCTTTCTCTTCATGTCTTTTTGTGCTTCCTCTGTCATACGTAGTCGTTAAATTGGTTAGATTTTGAATTGGGGTCAAGGTAAAGGGTTTTGTCTAATCAATTTATTTTTCCTCTAATCGATAGGCTTAGTGGGTGTGGGATCTTATTATGGTGGTTTTTGTTCAGATGATTTGTATATATGCCTTGGAGTACTGTATACTGGCTTGGCATTGCTCTCCAGGTTGAGCTTCTTTGGTAGGAATGATACCTCGGACAGTATTGGCATTCACAAGTATTAGATAACACCTAAGGATGTTATGTGTGGCCTCCTGCCAAACTGTCCAACAGCCACAAACAATACAACAAACAGTATTGTTCTTCACTATGTTCCAGGAAGCAATTCGTGAGTCTTCTAGCTACTATCCCTGTTTGGTTCACTAGAAAATGTAGGAAAACTAGTTAGAAAATACCAGAAAATTTGTCATATATACCATTTGACTAGCTGATAAACTTGGAAAAAAGAAGTACCCAGATATGTGTATTTTGTACACGGCTGGCTGATTTTGACTATGTTCTTTTTTATTTTGATGCAGGTCATCGATTTTCTGCGTCCTGGTAGGCCCAATGTGTCCAAGGTTTGGTTTCTTTCTTTGACCTCTCGCTTTCTTTCATTTGGGCATTTGATTTTACTTTATATTCTTGTACTAGCAAATAGGAAATGTATGCGACCTTGTTTTCCTTTTTAGTATAATAACAAATTTGAGTTGATGATCCTTTTACGCTTTCTTATTCGGATGCAAGTTGGAAGTTGAAGTTGATGGATGTGTAGAAGTATGTGAGTTTGGAGTAAAATTCTCATCATTTTCTTGTTTAACCTCCATTGTTGAAAAAGAATGCCTGTTGGTTCGGTTCGATTCAGTATGGGGTGAAAAAAAAGGTGCTTCTCATCCGCAAGTTGAACTGCAAGACTGTCGGTTCCCTTCTCATCCTAAATAGATAATGATACCATAAAAGAAAGACACGAGGGCATAACAATAACCATAAAAGAACTGCCCCATACAAACTACGACAAGCACTGCCCGAACCTCGCCTGTATGAACAAACAAATTTAGAGAATTATTACCACCAACTACAACCAGCATACTTGAATCTCTATAATGTGAATACAGAAGAAAAAGGATTTATAACACAACTATTAAGATGAACTTAAAAACACACATAGTGAAACAGAATAACTCTGATACTTATCATGACTAAAAAATTCCACAAACAGCAGCCACATTCAAGCAATGAAAATGAACTGCAAGGCAATCACAAATTGTAATCATTATAATTGAAGCAAGATACAGGCAACCTGAAAATGAGATAATTTAAGAACTATTAAACTACCTTGCAATAGCAGAAAGCTGGCTGTGATCTTCATTCGCATTCATTAACTTTGCGAGGGCAAAAACTGCAAGTAGAAACAGAGGCTTAGTTATGATATGCTCATTGCTTAGTTACTATTTATTGACAACGAAAGAGTAATCCAGTACCCAAGTAACATTATTAACACAGTCATGTGTTCTCAAACTTTAAGGAACTAATCATGTAACAAATTAACAATAATATAGTTTTAACTGATTGATTATAGTCGGGACAATTTAATAATTGGAAATATGTGGGAATTTTAATTCAAGTACTTTTTGGTTCGAACTTTAGTTTTATTTAGAGCTACGTGTGGCTTGATCCCTCCTAGAGGGTACGTAGGCAGCCTAGACTAATCTAGGTGCAGCCACGAGTAAGGATACTATGGAATTTGGTTTTGGGCTTGAATTGGAAATTTATTGAACATGTTAATTGAATGAAATCTGAACGGATGTGTTGACTCAATGCTTGATTTATATTTGAGATATGAAGCTAATTGAGAATGAACTTCAAGTATTGAATTTTCTTATGAATTGCTTTTGTTATTGATGATGTGCGTGTCGAATTAATGACTACTAAAATGAATGTAGTTGAATGTTTGGCTAGGATTCGTCTTGGATGGCATATGATGGCTAGAAATGTTGTTGTTAAACCCAAATTGATATTTATATCTGGAATTGATGATTTCAAGGGATGAAAATGTTAGGTTTGAACTAATGTTAATGCTTACGTTTGGTTTTGTTGTTGGGCCGGAGGCCTTTTAGTTTAAATATTTTTAGTTGTGTGAGACTCTCTTTTATGCATGCTGGAAGTTTGGGAATTATGAATTGTGTTTTGTACAGGTGTAAATTTTTGGGAAACAAGCTAATTACAGGGGAAGCTCTGCCGAATTTTCGGCAGAAATCAAACCTTCAAAAGTTGTTTTCTTGAGTTGGGTTTTAAAAAGGGCATTTTGGTCAAGTGTGCCCGACACCCGACAGGTGTCGGACACGCACAGGGCTTGGCTCGGATTTCAAAGTGGAATTTGGGTCTGGTCCTGTCAACACTGCGACATAACGAATCATCATAAAAAGGAGAGAACGAACCCTAGGAATTGAATTGAAACTTTATTCTCAAAATTAACTCAATACATAGAATATGATTGTTATAGTGAAGTCGGCATCCTAGTTTTCATCCATCAATTTCCAAACTTTGTTATTTTATTTTCTTTAAATTTTTGGCACTTAATTTAAAATTGAGTAATCTTATTTTCAACTATTTTACTATTCTAATATTTTGTTTTTATTTTCTATTTTTCTTAAGGTATTCATATTTGGACTTAATTAATAAACTTTACAAATCTCTGTGAGAACGACTCGTATTTGCTTGCTATACTATCATATCGATTTGTGCACTTACGAGATATAACTTTTGTTCATCACCTTACAAGAGCAGTTGTCATCCCACATACGTGTCGTGCAAGTTATATAACATTGCTGGAATTGAACATTTGTCTAAACGTGGTAAACTAAAATAAATCACATGAGTAAAACTAATAATTGTGACTATTTGTGACTATACCATAATACAATAACAATCACGGCATGGACTATTTGTGACTTTGCCAACTCTTTATTAATAGGGATGGACAAATCCCCAATTTGCGAGGATGGATAAACATTGACGGGGACATAGATGTGTGGCTCAAATTCGACCAGTCCCGTTGCCATCCCCACCAAAAAGTGGCACGCCTCACACGCAAGAGTTAAAAGGAGAATTACATAGAATGATATGATAAAGAGTATCTAGACTTGCGGAAAAATATTGGAATTAGAATGAATGCACAAGCGAAGGGACCAGGTTTTAGACTTGCGGAAAAAATCATTTACCAAGGGAAAATCCCAAGTAAATTTCTGTTTTGTTAATTAATAACCCATCCTGGAGAATATGAGTTTTTCCATTGACTGGATACCATTCTCAGTTCGACTTTAACGTCTCTGTCAGATATTATAATAAATAAATTATTAAGAAAATGTTGAAGTTTGACAACATTTGCATAAGGCTGCAAAGCTATGAGATGCAGGAAAGAAAAGAAAGAAAATTAATTGCCTTTATATAAATTTTATGATTTAAAATACTCTGCAGTAATGGAGTTCAATTATTCTTTAATCAAATTTTCGCTTTCCCCTCTTCATGTGCCCACCCTGTTTCCCTTTTATTATTTTGACCACCTTGTTAAGTATGTCAATTCCATTAATTTTAGACAGTGCAAATGGGGTCTAGCCGAGTGGAAAGAGGCATTGATTTGCATGCTAAAGGTCTCATGTTCGGGTTTCCATGACATAATAGGTGTGTGTGAGAGAAATTCCCATCTCTTATAGTTTAGACTATCGCTTGTACTAAATAAAAAAATAAAATAAAAAGACGGAGAAGAGCTATAACAAATATAGACGACTAAGACAAAGCCACACATTAGTTTAAGGACACTGCTTGTCGCTTCTTCTTAAAGACAAATACCAGTCACACAAAGTGTAGGGGTCTTTTCTCCTCCCAGTATGCAGGGTGTACGCTTGTGTCCTCTAGTTCAATTGTTTTAGTTGAATATGGATTCGTCTCAAACACGCTACAAAGAAAAGGCCACAATACTGATCTGTTGTGCTAGCAATTCAATTTGAAACGCAGAATATTGATTGACTCTTTTCTTCTTCTTTTTTGGTCAAAAGGGCCAAGGCTAGAGCAAATACAGGGCAAGTCAACCGCCAGAAGCACGGCAGCAAAACAACAACATGAGAAACAAATACAAAGTAGTGAAAGCTGGAACGAGAAATACATAAGCAAATGCTGCTACAGCAACCCAAGAAACGTCGACGTCTCCTCCAGAGCAAAGACAACTAAACACTGCTTGGGTCGATCCACCCAAATTGCAGGGCTCATCATCAGCTGCTTACTTTATGAACACATTTAAGTTAATTGTAAAAACCAAATATTGTAATTTGGAGAGTTTTGAGAAATGAGTTTCTGAAACCACCCCTGCCAAAGAGTTCATGCTGAAATCGATCTCCTCCAGTTGCGACATTTGCCCAATACTTTCAGGTATTTTCCCGCTTAATCGATTGGCATTAAGATCCAGAACCGTCAAAGATGAGAAGCTTGTAAGATTGTATAATGACCCCTCAAGAACATTCTCAGAGAGTACCAAATCCTCTAATGAGTTTCGAGCACATCTAGGCAATAGTTTCGAGTACCAAATTTCGAGCACATCTTGCCAAAAACTCCTTTGGCTCCCAGACTCTCCGGGATTCTCATGGGTAGCCTAACTCTTTCTCCCTCTCTCTGTGTATTCTCCTCGTTTTTAGTCTCTGCTTCCATATCCAGTAGCTCACCATTTCGTTTTGTCAAATACGTTTTCAGGTGGAGTCGTCATCGTGTACACGAACGAAAAGTTACGGTGACTGTCCGATCACCTTGGAGTGGTATGTGCTAGTGCCTGCCACCTGTTTGATAAAGTACCGGAATATGCATATGTGCATTAAGGGTCGTTGGTATACCACCATTCTAGGGAGAAATGTAATATCTTTTCGATGGAGGTTATACCACCATTGATGACACCTGGTTGAAGTTTTTGTTACTATTCTGATGCACCAAGGCTCACCCTCATGCTGATGTAGTTACATTAGAAAAGAAATGATGTTTCCACTGTTATGCTTATAGTTATTATATATGTACTCCATACAGAAATTTCTAAATTGATAGAATCCTCTGCAGTTACTCATTTAGTTATTCTGTGCTACCCTTGCAGCGACTTGATAGTGTGGACGAACAGTATGTTAACAACGATGCAGGGAGGAAGATCCACCTCTACAGTTACTCAAGGTTCTGTCATTCTTTAAATATGCTTTCTTCACAGTGGTTTAAGTTTTGAGTCTTTTGACCACATATTTCCAAATCTTACTTACCTTTTAACCTATGTCATCCTCTTATTCAAGTTACATAATTCCACACATGAAATTCTTGTCCCTCGTTTTATAAGTTCATCTTGTGAGAAAATTCTGTTCATGAATGCTATTCTTGTCCCTCGTTTTTTTCTTTTTCTTTTTTGTTTCTTAATGTTATACAAAAAGGAGTCGAGGGTGGGTCCAACAAAAAAGAAGAAGAATCAAGGGTGGCGTCTTGTAACCTTTAGTGAGGAGAACTCTTTAGTTATAATAATTTTAAAAAAGGAACTCTTAGATATAGGTCCAATTTCAATTATGTCATTTGAAGTGGACTTATCCCAAATTTTCTAAAAAGAAGAAGAAAGAAACTATTCAATGTGGAAAAAATATCATGTGGAAAAAATGCTCCAACCTACTTGTTGACTCGGCTTGACTCGGTAAGGTGCCTTCCCATGTCCACTCAACCATTGGCTTTGCATCTCATCCCATCCCTGGGCACAAGGTACAAATATCTTCTTACAAATGTGGACTTGACGTAAGTGAAACATATGGAAATATCTCTACCCAACCCAATATTTAATATAATACCTATATATTTATTGATACTAATAAATGAAAATTGGGTTTTTATTCAACAACTATAATACGATGGTTTTTCAAAACACTTTGGTTATTGACTAAGTCTTTTGAAATGCCCGTATAATTTAGATTGGGTCTTACAATTACACACGAAAGTTTCTCGTATTATAGTGATGATCACGAAAAACTTAAGTAGAGTATGATAAAGTTAGGTAAAGGCAATAATTCATAGTTAGGAGCCTTTTTTTGTTTTTTGTTTTTTCTAGTTCTGATCTGTACAAATACAGAAAATAGGGGTGTTCATATTGGGAGTGATTGGTTTCAGTATTCTAGTAGAACAACAACCCAGTGGTACCATCAATAAGACTCTGCGCCAAGGTATTGGAGGTGCATGATTGTCAACAACATACCATGGACCAACAGAAACTAGCGGTTGATGCAATGGCAGTCCTGATCCTCCCCAAGCTCTAATTGGAGCCGACAAAACTCTTCCCGAATTTGTTGATATAAATCAATTGATTCCAGAGTGCCAATTTTGGATCCAGGGCTCTGATACCAATTGATAGGATCATAACTATAATACAACGTACAACCTGATAATAACTATTCAATGTGGAAAAATATAATGTGGAACTATTCAATGTGGAAAAAGATAATTGAAGATAACTATTCAATGTGGAAAAATATAATGTGGAACTATTCAATGTGGAAAAAGATAATTGAAGATAACTATTCAATGTGGAACTATTCAATGTGGAAAAAGATATAAGTATTCATATCACTATTAATGGATGAGATCAAAGACTTGTGACTTAGACTTGATATGGTGATTTGCCTTCCAACGCAACTATTGACTTAGAATTGATATGGTGATTTGCCTTCCAACGCGTGCTCCAACCTACTTGTTGACTCGGCTTGACTTGGTAAGGTGCCTTCCCGTGTCCACTCAACCATTGGCTTTGCATCCCATCCCATCCCTGGGCACACAAATATCTTCTTGCAAATGTGGACTTGACGTAAGTGAAACATATGGAAATATCTCTACCCAACCCAATATTTAATATAATACCTATATATTTATTGATACTAATAAATAAAAATTGGGTTTTTATTCAACAACTATAATATTAGGGTTTTTCAAAACACTTTGGTTATTGACTAAGTCTTTTGAAATGCCCTTATAATTTAGATTAATATTTAGATTGGGTCTTACAATTACACACGAAAGTTTCTCGTATTGTAGTGATGATCACGAAACAGTTAAGTAGAGTATATTTAGTGTTGGATATTTGATCATAAAGTTTCGGAGTAGCTTCTTGTTGGCGCGAGTCATAATTCAAGGATCTCGTGATTTTCGGTGTAATTCACGTTATCTAATTAGAATCATTACCTAGTTAGGATTCCTTGTAATTAGCTAATTACTTTTCCTTGTAAAAAAGGCAACTTGTACTTATATATATATATATATATCCTCCTCTTGGATAAATATAATATCAATCACAATTATTCAATCATGTGCTTCGTTTGAGTTGATATCAGAGCTGGTTAACCATGGTCTCTCAAAAATAATGAACCCTACCTCTCGGCATCATCTAGTGCCGAATACAGAAAAACAAAAAACCAGGTGTAACATTCCGACCCAGCTTAAATATTATTTAATTACCAATTATGAAATTACTTTTTTATTTGGGATAAGGGTGTTTTAGTCACTTTTTGTTTGAAAAGGAATTTGGGGAAATGAGTGGCATGTTGCGTAGAGCTCGACGATACGAGTTCGTAGACAGGCGGCACGCTCAATTCCGAATTTTAACGAGGAGTTGTGGTCTAGAAACGGAAAGGACATAATAGGAATTTTTGATTTGTTACTGTAGCTACAGTGATGCTACAATACTGACATCAGCTTCTTCTTCCTTCCCTCTCTCTTGCGACTTCTCTCTCTTTCTCTCTCTCTCTCCCTCTCTCCACGTGACGCCAAACTTTGGCCATTGATTTCGTCGCCTTCTGGTGTCCTATTAAGACGAAATTGGTTATCTAACCCATCCATTTTCCCAGCTCAAAAACCCAAGGAAATTAAACTGAACGACTGGAAGTTCGGGTATTTTTGAAGTTTCAGACGCCATTTCTGGTAACTTCGGCTGCCATTTTCGTCGAGTGAGGTTTGAAACTTCATATACTCTTCGTGCTCTATCTGTTTATGTAGGTATTGTAGATTGATTTTGAGGTTTTACAGTTCATTCAATATACCCATTTTTGGCCGACGGTTTCGGCTCCGTTTCGCCAATTTTTGGCCATGGTCCAAGAACAAAAGTTGATCCCCTTATTAGTCTGAACGTATTGGTATAGGTATTGTAGGGTGTTTCGAGAATTTTCCGTCATTGGAATTTCTCAAGACACCCATGGGTTGCCGGCGCATAGGCCACTAGGTGTCAGCCCATTTCATTCTAAAATATTCCCCTTGTAGTCCTGAGCACGACGGTATACTCGGATTTGAAATTGGTTACCGTTTGACAGTCAAACGAATATTGCACCTATTAGACGATATCCCTATTAATGGATGAGATCGAAGACTTGTGACTTAGACTTGATATGGTGATTTGCCTTCCAACGCGTGCTCCAACCTACTTGTTGACTCGGCTTGACTTGGTAAGGTGCCTTCCCATGTCCACTCAACCATTGGCTTTGTATCCCATCCCATCCCTGGCACAAGGTACAAATATCTTCTTTCAAATGTAGACTTGACGTAAGTGAAACATATGGAAATATCTCTACCCAACCCAATATTTAATATAATACCTATATATTTATTGATACTAATAAATGAAATCTGGGTTTTTATTCAACAACTATAATACAAGGGTTTTTCAAAACACTTTGGTTATTGACTAAGTCTTTTGAAATGCCCATATAATTTAGATTAATATTTAGATTGGGTCTTACAATTACACACGAAAGTTTCTCGTATTAAGTGATGATCACGAAACACTTAAGTAGAGTATATTTAGTGTTGGATATCTGATCATAAAGTTTCGGAGCAGCTTCCTGTTGTTGTGAGCCATAATTCAGGGATCCCGTGATCCCTGATTTCCCGGTGTAATTCACATTACCTAATTAGAATCATTACCTACTTAGGATTCTTTGTAATTAGCTAATTACTTTTCCGTGTAGAAAAAATCAACTTGTACTTGTATATATATCCTCCTCTTGGAGAAATATAATATCAATCACAATTGTTCAATCATGTGTTTAGTTTGAGTTGATATCAGTGCAAAAAACTCGGGTGCCGCAAAACAGCTACAAAGCCCTTGTCGTCATGGCATCATCTATCACCATCGCCCACGGCAGCTCCTTCAGCTGATGATTATCTTACTGTTCTCTCTCAATTATCCATTCTAGAGCCTGCTGATTGCGCAGGTAACCGAGGAAAAGCTTTGGTGCTTTCTGATCAACGAGATACACGTTGATTAAATTATCAAAATCCAATAACTAATTTATATAAAAATATGCAATTTCTTGATTAAATTATCAAATTTTAGAATTTTTTATTTGTTTTTATTTGCTACCACTTAGCAAGTCAACCCGACATGACCCGAAACCCGCCCGAAAAATTAATGGGTCAACCCGTAAACGACACGTTTATTAAACGGGCCAGGTTTGGGTTGAGCATTCTTAACACGTATATAATCCCGACAGAACATGACCCATTACCAGCCCTAGGTTTCTACTTAAGAATTGAGGGTGGGTCCAAAAAAATAGAAGGAATTGATGGTGTCGTATTTTAACCATTTGGGGTATGTTTGGTACACCGTATTAGTCTATGGATAGGAGTAGGCGTGAGCACGGTCTGGATTGGTTCGGTTTTACCTCAAACCACAGCTGAACCAATAAGAAAATAAAGGTCCGGTTTGGTTCAGATTAGCCTAAAACCATAATGAAAACCGAACCAATCCAAACCACTTGTAATCGGTTTGGTTCGGATTGGTTCGGCCGGTGTGTGCCTAACATTCCATTTAATCAAAGCTGTCCAATTTCCAGCAGTACATTACAAGCATATGCATCTAACACAACAACATTCCATTTAATCAAAGCTGTCCAATTTCCAGCAGTACATTACAAGCATATGCATCTAACACAACAACATTCTATTTAAGCAAAGCTGTCCAATTTCCAACAGTACATTACAAGCATATGCATCTAACACAACAACATTCCATTCCATTTAATCAAAGCTGTCCAATTTCTAGCAGTACATTACAAGCATATGCATCTAACACAACAACATTCCATTCCATTTAATCAAAGCTGTCAAATTTCTAGCAGTACATTACAAGCATATGCATCTAACACAACAACATTCCATTCCATTTAATCAAAGCTGTCCAATTTCCAACATATGCATCTAAGTTTCCATCAAATATTCTATTTCTATATAAGAAATTAATACAAGCTAGTACATTACAAGCCAAAGTTCCAAAAATGAAAGGCTGCCCAAAAGTTCCAGCATTCTATTTCTATATAAGAAATTAATACAACCTAAAGTTCCAGCAGTACATTACAAGCAAAAGTTATGAAAGGCTGCCCAAAAGTTCCAGCTTTCTAATTCTATGTAAGAAATGAATACAACCTAAAGTTCCAGCAGTACATTACAAGCAAAAGTTCCAGAAATGAAAGGCTGCCCAAAATACAAGTTCATAATTGCCATTTAATGAACGGCTGCCCAGTTTCCAGCATGTTCCTATACTGCACATTAAATGAAAACTCATCAATAATAACCATCCTAAGACATGCTTTCCTACATTCTTCTTTATTAAAACACGTTGCCCCAAGACCGGTAATACCTCCAGCTTGGTCCTTGGCAAAAGTTAGGACCTTTTGGTTTGAACCAGAACCAGGCACCCTATATGGGTATTTTTTTTTGCATAAATTAGTAATATGAGTTCTCAAACTTGATGTTCCACAAGTTGCTGGATCATATTTATAGTCAGCAGTTTTGCAATACTTGCATCTAACCCTAATAGGTTCAGAAGGATTACCAGTTTGATATTGTTCAAAGTGATTCCATACCTCACTTGGTTTCCTAGATGGTTTTCTCTTTTTTTGGGAAGGTAAAGGTGGAAGCTGATCAGATTCACCAGTCTAAGCTTAAGAGGTCTCAACTGCTGGTGCAGATGCAGTCATAGCTGGTGGCTGATTAGAAGCAAAACCTTCTTCCACCCCCTGGTTTACCTCCATCTATATAATCACACAAATTGCACATTAAATAAATTGAACCTTAATCAAACAAATCAGACAAATTAAACAAATTGCACCTCATCATGAACATTAAATAAATTAGAAGAACTCAGCATCGTTGGCACTGAGTTAGCTTCATCCATCATTGGCACTTAAAGGAGCACGTTTGAAGCAACTGTGAGGTCGCAACAGGTTTGATGGAGGCTGGGCGTGAGGCAGAGTGAGATGCGTTTGGGCGTGAGGCTGTAGATGATATCTGGGTTTGATGAAGGTTATTCGATGGAGTGAGATGGAGGCTGGGTTCTACGAGATGGAGGCTATGGGTTTGATCTGGGTTTGAAGAAGACTGCAGCTTGTGCGATGAAGGCTATCGAGATGAGATCCGGGTTTGATGAAGGTTATTCGATGGAGTGAGATGGAGGCTGGGTTCAACGAGATGGAGGCTACGAGTTTGATCTGGGTTTGAAGAAGGCTGCAGTTGTGCGATAGAGGCTATCAGATGTGATTTGGGTGTGATGAAGGCTATTCGATGAAGTGAGATGGAGGCTACGGTTTTGATTTGGGTTAGATGAAGGCTGCAGAGTGATGATGGAGGTGGGCGTGAGGCTGCAAAGATGGGTTTGATGATGGAGGCTAGGGTTTGATTATGGAGGATATGCGATTGAGAAGAGAAGGGTTTCCGCTTGAAGCGGTGGGTTTGTGTGAGGCTCGACTGAGTGAGTGAGTCGAGATGAGATTAGCGCGTCGTTGGATTCCGAAAATAATTGCTTTCGAGTCCAATTCGGTGCGGCCGAGTGCACACTAACACTTCTAAATAGCCACTCAACTATTGACACATATAAATTAATATATATTTAATTAATTAATTAATATTTAAACGGTTCGGTTCGGATTAGTACAGCTTTTAAATCTTCAAACGCAAATTGAACCAGTCAATGTCGGTTCGGTTCGGATTATAAAACTGTTGACTTTTTAAAGTCAAAACCGAACCAAACCGACAAATACGGATTGATTCGGCTGGTTTGGTCGGATCGGCCGGATTGATGCCCACCCCTAGATAGGAGTACATAGTACATGTCAGTTGGGTTGGTGTAAACTTGTATTATTTAATTACCCAACTATGTTAAACAGATTGGGCTTTTAATACCCTCCTTACCCGACTAACTAATACAACCCACTCACCCCGGTTTAGATAATACACGCATAATTATAAGGGCATGGAAAAAGAAAAAACACACTTTCTACATGAAAATCATACGCTCTTTTCATTTTCTTCTCACTAGGGTTCTTCTCTACACTCTTCTCCAGGTATCCATCTCTCACACTCTCTCTCATACTCTCGCCAATATGTTTCTTCTTGCTTCTTCTGTCTTCATCTTCTCTTTCTTTATATATTTCCTCTTCTACGGTGTATGATTATGTCTTATTAAATTTATTTTTTATATTTAGTCACTAGATTTTTGTGGATTAGGCTATGAGTTCTTTTAATTTTTGTTGGGGCGAAGTGTATAGGGTTTTGTTTCAGCGATGTGGTTGAAACTCAAACTATATTGAAGGAGGACGTGTTGCAGTTCTATCTTTTTATTAACAGCCTACCCTACCGGATGCTCTATTATAAGCCCACACATTTCTCCATTTTGAATTTATTTACATTGAAATAAACTCCTAAATTCTCATAAGTAAATAAAACAAATAATTATTGTTTGACATTTTAGAATTATCGCATCTTCCACTTCTCTCTTTCTACTAACTAGCCAGGCATTTGCCAAAAATGACTCTTCTGATATATCCCAATTTTTATGATCCTAAGTTATACAATTATGATAATGGGTTTGTTCATGTAATCTTGTCTTAATTTCAATTTCCACTTAAATTATCAAAGAATTTAAATATAAAAAAAATACTCTGATATGTTGTTATCCGACGAAGCACCAAACATAGTATAACTTAGTCGACTATTTATTCTAACATCATCAAACGCCTTATAATATTACAGATAAACAATTAGTACTCTCCTAACAAATTAATACTATTTGACAGAAATTAGTCATCACAATCCGATGTACTAAACGAGCCCTTAATGAGGAGAACTTTAGCTAGTTTAATTTATAAATAAAATAAATAAATAAAAGACTCTTATTCATATCACTACGTGGAAAAAGATAATTGAAAAAAAAATTGTCCTTGGTCAAAGTAAACAAGTATAAACTTATTCATATCACTATGTGGAAAATGATAATTGAAGAAAAAGTTTTCCATATGGTCCAAGTAATAACTTAATTGTTTCTGTTGAATCCCGCGGGTTGGTCTCAAACACGCTACAAAGAAAAGTAGGCTTACAAGTCACAAGGAGAAGCTGTAGCAATACATGACCAAAGTATAAAACACGAAAGAGGACCACGACAATGATCTGCTTCATCTTGTAATTGAATGAACTTTGGAATTATTAGTTTGGAAAGACCAATATTCATTGACTTAGAGTATGCATAAAGTTAGGTAAAGGCAATAATTCATTCATAGTTAGTAGCCTTTTTTTTTTTTTTCTAGTTCTGATCTGTACAAATACAGAAAAGAGGGGTGTTCATATTGGGTGTGATTGGTTTCAGTATTCTAATAGAACAACAACCCAGTGGTACCATCAATAAGATTCTGCGCCAAGGTATTGGAAGCGCATGATCGTCAACAACATACCATGGTATTAAGAATTACCCAAAGTATAAAATTTATAAACATGCGGTTTGTTTATGTTAAGTTCCTACAAATAACAATATAAATCATTTGCTAAAGAAAATTCCTAATACTTTGGATTCGAATCTCTTTATTATGGAGGTAATTAAATTAAGTACACTCTAATAGTTCCATCATAACTTACAGAAACCAAATTAATTATGATCGCATGAATGAAATGAATGATGATCACAATACTTAAATTAATATTAATTCCACTACTTTAATTTTCAACAGAAACCAAATTGATTTTTGTCAATTGTTTGTTATTTTTTTTTCTTAATGTTATACGAAGTGTAGGTTTTTTCTACTTAAGCGTTGAGGATGGGTCCAACAAAAAAAAAGAATCGAGGGTGGCATCTTGTAACCTTTAGTGAGGAGAACTCTTTAGTTATAATAATTTTAAAAAAGAAGATAATGTGGAAAAAGAAGATAACGTGGAAAAAGATAACTGAAGATAACTATTCAATGTGGAAAAAGATAATTGAAGAGGGTGGGTCCAATTTCAATTGTCATTTGAAGTCAACTTATTCCAAATTTTCTAAAAAGAAGATAATGTGGAAAAAGATAATTGAAGATAACTATTCAACGTGGAAAAAGAAATGTCACTATTCATATCACTATTAATGGATGAGATCGAAGACTTGTGACTTAGACTTGATATGGTGATTTGCCTTCCAACTCCAACAACCTACTTGTTGGCTCGGGTTGACTTGGTAAGGTGCCTTCCCGTGTCCACTCAACCATTGGCTTTGTATCCCATCCCATCCCTGGGCACACGGTGCAAATATCTTCTTGCAAATGTGGACTTGACGTAAGTGAAACATATGGAAATATCTCTACCCAACCCAATATTAATATAATACCTATATATTTATTGATACTAATAAATGAAAATTGGGTTTTTATTCAACAACTATAATATGAGGGTTTTTCAAAACACTTTGTGACAGGACCTGACCCAAATTCCACTTTGGAATCTGAGTCGAACTCCGTGCATATCCAACACCTGGCAGGTCCTGGACACAATTGACCAAAATACCCTTTGCCCTAATTCCAACTTCAAACCACATAAGGGTTTGTGATTTCTGCCGGAAAACCGGCAGAGTCTCTCTGAAAAATGAACATTTCCCAAATTATTTCACCTGTAAATATCACAATTTTAATATCCCCAATCATTCAGCATGTAAGAATTTCATACGTACGTAATTCAATAGTGGTTTAAATGGTCCTTAGGCCCATACAACATAATCAAACATTAACATCCATCTTGTTATAAATGAGAATTAAACGGGTAATCAAACTTGGCCCAACGAACAAACGGGTTTCAGACTAAATCCTTTTCAAAGCATAACTCAACAGTTATTTTGCGGCTGCACCTAGGTACTCTAGGTTGCCTACATACCCTTACCAAAGGATCAAGCCACACGTAGTTCTTTCTACTAAAACAATCACCATTTAGATAATATATATTCTTCAAGAAACCAACCATAAAATCTAGAATCATTCTTTACTTTGATTTCAACAAGCTATATAGTTGAATATCATGCAGGAAATTACGTACTTAACTATTCAATTAATTTGTCATTGTCCATCCCAACACTTTGATAACCAAACTTTTTACCAGAAAGTCATATCTGCAACTATTTGCATAAAGCATACATCCAATATCACCCACCAAGGGGTATGTCATTAAATTCGAAGGCAACCGGGGAGGGGGAAATTGGCTAACCACCTGTGTAGATAAATCGGGCAGGTGGCGTAACCCGCAAAAATCTTGAGAATTGAAAAAAAAAATTGTCCTTGGTCTAAGTAAACAAGTAAAAACTTATTCATATCACTATGTGGAAAATGATAATTGAAGAAAAAGATTTACACATGGTCCAAGTAATAACTTAATTGTTTCAGTTGAATCCGTCAGGTTGGTCTCAAACACGCTACAAAGACAAGTAGGCTTACAAGTCACAAGGAGAAGCTGTAGCAATACATGACCAAAATATAAAACACGAAAGAGGACCACGACAATGATCTGCTTCATCTTGTAATTGAATGAACCTTGGAATTATTAGTTTGGAAAGACGAATATTCATTGACTTAGAGTATGCATAAAGTTAGGTAAAGGTAATTGTTTTTTCTAGTTCTGATTTGTACAAATACAGAAAATAAGGGTGTTCATATTGGGTGTGATTGGTTTTAGTATTCTAGTACAACAACAACCTAGTTGTACCATCAATAAGACTCTGCACCAAGGTATGGGAAGGGCATGATCATCAACAACATACCATGGACCACAGAAACTAGCGGTTGATGCAATGGCAATCCTGATCCTCCCCAAGCTCTAATTGGAGCCGACAAAACTCTTCCCGAATTTGTTGATATAAATCAATTGATTCCAAAGTGCCCATTTTGGATCTAGGGCTCTGATACCAATTGATAGGATCATAACTATAATAAAAAGAAAATACTAAAAATGTAAAGAATTTAGAAAATACTCATAGTCATTCCTCCCTCTACAATGAGGTCATTGATTGTCAATTTATGTACATGCAATTGAGAAAAAGAAGCACCTAGAAAGCTTCTAGACAAGCTAAGAATTATGCAGCCCATAACCTAAGCCCAATACATAGCCCAAATAACCCATAACCTAAGAATTACTTAAAATTTACAATTTATAGACATGTTGTTTGTTTATGTTAAGTAGCTGAATTTCATACCTTTTTGGTCACTAAATTTTACATAAAAATTTAATTTGATCACACAAAAAAAAAAAATTCAAATGCCATACAAATGTTATCCTTTTGCACAAGCTGGCCGTAGGACAAAGATTAAAATAAATAAATCATATGATAAAAAAATAAGTTATTGACTCAACAACAACTTCACAAAAAGGGAGATGCATCTCTTCAAAAAAGCATCAATCATAATGCCAACCAATATAATACTCGCAGATTGAGGAAATGCCAACCAATATAACACTCGCAGATTGGTATTTGTAATTCAAGTTATTAAGAGCATTTAATCATGCATCCGAGTACGGATCCATGAATTGATGTTAGAGGGGACTCCTTTGGTGAGTCTGCCGCCTCACCAATTGCTTGTGCCAATAGATCTTTTTCGCTTTCTTATTTTTATGCAAGCCGGAAATTGAAGTTGATCGATGTGTCCAAGTATGCGAGTTAGGAATGAAATTCTCATCATTTTCTTGTTTAACCTCCTTATTTTCTTCAGGACAATAACAGAGAGAAAGTAAACATCAAAAAGAGGGAAGTGATAGTTTTTGTTCTTGTTTTCCTCATAGAGTCTCTAACAAACACATAGAGAAAGTAAACATCTAAATCTATCTGAACTATAAGGGCGTGTTTACTAACCCGTAATCGGAATGAGAATAAAGAATCCGATTCTGATTACAGATTATACCTGTGTTTACTAAAATTGGGAGGAATCAAAAGTGCGTGGGGCCCACACAAAAAATGGAATTCAATTCCAAGATTTGGGTGATTTGGATTCTCAACATTGATTAGGTATTTGGATTCCGGGTTTAGGGAGCAATCGGAATGCTAATTTTTTCCCTTTATGTCCTTACTTACTTTCATTATTTCCAAAGTTATCCTTAACTCTAGAAATAAAAACAAAATAATTTTAAGTGTTAAGGATTAACTAATAGAAATACTAACATTTATAAAATAAAAAATACTTAATAGAAATACTTAAATTTATTTTTAAAAAATAAACAAAATCATTTTAGTGTGTCTATGAAATAAAAAAGCAATTTAATTTTTTCTTATTATTATATACTATATCAAATTTTATTAAAAAAGTATATAAAATATTTGATTTGGGACAAGGGCATTTTAGTAATCATACTAGTTTATATTCTGATTCTGCTGAATTAGTAAATAGCTTTATAAAATTCTATTCCGATTCCAGAGTAAACAACTTCAACAGGAATCTGATTCTAATTCCGCCTCAATTCAATTCCTCTCAATTTAATTACGGATTAATAAACGCACCCTAGCATAAACAATATCCACTACAGCAGCAAAGAAATGCATTAACCGCTGACTATTACAACCAAAAGGACACAAGATGTGTTGGAGTTCATAATCACATGTAGAAGCAGTTTCATTTTTATTATACAGAGATGTGGGAATATTGTGAATATTTCATTTTGTTAAGTTTTCAAAAGAGAGAAAGCATTGAATCAACAAGATTTTGAATCAAATCAGTTCTGAAAATATCAAATTGAAAGACAGCTTAGGGTTCTTCTGGTTTGTTGTCTAAAAATCCGATGCAGATTTTCATGATTTTTTGTTTGCTGCGAGGACATTTTGAATCCTTCAGTTCCCATGGCTCCCAGACTCTCCGGGATTCTCATGGGTAGCCAAACTCTCTCTCTCTCTCTCTCTGTGTATTCTCTTCGTTTTTAGTCTCTGCTTCCATATCCAGTAGCTCACCATTTTGTTTCGTCAAATACGTTTTCAGGTGGAGTCGTCATCGTGTACGAACGAAAAGTATGTGCTAGTGCCTACCACCTGTTTGATAAAGTGCCGGAATATGCATATGTGCATTAAGGGTCGTTGGTATACCACCATTCTAGGGAGAAATGTAATTTCTTTTCGATGGAGGTTATACCACCATTGACGACACCTGGTTGAAGTTTTTGTTACTATTCTGATGCGCCAAGGCTCACCCTCATACTGATGTAGTTGCATTAGAAAGGAAATGATGTTTCCACTGTTATGCTTATAGTTATTATATATGAACTCCATACAGAAATTTCTAAATTGATAGAATCCTCTACAGTTACTCATTTAGTTATTCAGTGCTACCCTTGCAGCGACTTGATAGTGTGGACGAACAGTATGTTAACAACGATGCAGGGAGGAAGATCCTCCTCAGCATTTCCATCAAGGTTCTGTCATACTTCCAATCTGCTTTCTTCAAGTGGTCTAAGTTTTGAGTCTTTTGACCACATATTTCCAAGTCTTTTGACCACATATTCCAAACATGAAATTCTTGTCCCTCATTTTATAAGTTTATCTTGTTAGAAAATTCTGTTAATGAATGCTATACTGCTACCTGCTTATCATTCTAGTAGTATTTTGTATGGGAATAAGCTTGAATTAGATACTTTTCACATGATTCTGTAATTCATCCACTTAAAATGATTCTTTTAGTGTCTATCAACTAGGTGCATGCATTCTGTTACTTTATCAGTTTCTTGTACTCGAGAAATAAATTCCACCATAGAAATTAGGTGAGAGGTTTAGTCATACATGCATGCTAATCTGAAGGCCTCCTACAGCTGATACAATCCAAGATGATCAACATCCAGAACACCAGGTCAATCAGCCAAAGGAATGCCAGGAATTTAGACAGGTAGCATTCGCAATCTGCACAATACAAAATATAAAGAAGAAACCAAAAAAGTTCATGAATTAAGAACTCATTGAACTCAAATCGTTACAAGGCCATGCATCAAGAATCAGTACCTGGGAAAGGATGATGGGACCACCTTGTGATGAAAATAGCTTTTTTTTATGAATGAAAATAGCTTTCCATTTTTCATAATCTGGACAATTTTCTGGGTGAACCCTTGCATTGCCATCTTCCCCCAAGAAAAACAAGAGAGAGAGAGAAGACAAGTTTATCCACATTAGCTCTAATTTGACCGCATTCAACAAAATCTGAAGGTTTTCAGTAGAGAATATCAGGAAGAAACACCTTGAATGGCCCATTATCTGTTCTGAAGCTGATACCAGGGACATATTTCAGCCAAACAGGAAATCCTCTGCACAAATGAGACTCAAATTTAAGCACTCAACCTAAGTTAATAAGTAACCCAAAACCCAATAAATAAATTTCTGATATGGAGCATTTACTCTGCAGTGCACTTGGTAGGATACAGAATTCAGATATAACTCTGGCAAAAACAAAATTAATTAAAGATATTGGCAGAAAACCTAGAAATCGAAACCATAGAGACGAAGACGACGCTCACTCGTTGAAGAAGACGGTGTCGCTGGCTCTGAGCTCGCGCTGGTCTCGCTCTGTTGTCTCACTCCGTCTTTTTTTTTCTTTTTGATGCGGTACCGTGTTTTTAAAAAAAATAATCAAGTTTAAAAAAAGTTAATTGGTCACTGATGTGCCAAATAAGAGAAGGAAGCCTACCTTCCTTGACATATGTGTTGGTCACTAATTATATAATTTAAGTTGTTTTCAGTGACTAATTAAATACTGGTCAGAAAATTTACTCTATAAAAATTAAAAATTAGATGCCAATCATTTTAGTGACCATGTAGTATTATTACTTATTAAATTTACTGTATTTGTGAATATTATTCATTTGGTCACTACTAACCTTTTTTCTTGTAGTGTTACAGGTTCAAGAAGACGGGCCTATAAGAAGGAAAACAAGAAGAACGCAAGCCTCTGCAATGGATTTTGAACAAACATCATTCCTGGTCATTTAAACCAATCTTGGCTTCAAAATTCTTCAGACTTAGTTTCGAGAAGAGGAAGAAAACGAAAGGTTTGACCCTGCTCTCTAAGGTTGATCTTCACTCTCCCATTCTATTTAGTACAGGTGAGTTTAACCACCAAGCTTAATGTGACAAGGATGGGGAACTACATGCGTGTGTACTAACTAAAAGTTGAATGCACTGGGTTAGGTTTAGCTTGTCAGTTGTGATTAATGGGATGACACATTGATCATAATTTGAAAGATGTATGAAAAAACTGTTGTGATTACTGGAAATCATCTAAAAGGGTCACGACCTATTCTGACATTTTCATCCAATTTTGATAAAGATGCCCACTGGAAGCTTTTGAAGGAAATGATCACTCAGGCATGTCTATTTTGCTTCCTCCTTATGTAGCAATAAACATTATCCTGATTATGCCCTGCTTGGTTGCTTGTGATCTGTTTGCCCGGTTAATTTAGATATTGTTTGTAATTTTTCCTACAGTATATCTTATTTTTTTCCTATTAAACTTAAGGGCTTGTCCAATATAGGTCCCTATATTTTCTATTTTCTAGACATATATCCATCACTCTATAAATCTACGTGTAAAACCCAATTTCAAACTTAAATGACCAGTAGAGTATAAGAAGTCATAGTATTCCCATATTTTTACATCGTTGCTATCAAACTTCATATTTTATTTATAATTTATTTCAAACATTTCATTAATTGCCATAACTATAATTAATAATCTCTATTACTAGCATATCAATCACCCCATTTCTTTTGGTTGTCATTCCCTCTAACATATCGCCCCCTAAAATTGCAAACCAAAAAAATAATGTACCTATGAAAAATATATACGTATAAAAATATAGGTATATTTGACAGGACCCGACCCAAATTCCAGTTTGGAATCTGTGTCGAACCCCGTGCGTGTCCAACATCTGTCAGGTGCCGGGCACGAATGACTAAAAAGCCATTTGCCCTAAATCTGACTTAAAACCACTTAAGGGTTTGTGACTTCTGCCGGAAAACCGGCAGAGCCTCCCTTGAAAAATGGACATTCCCAAGTTAAATTCACCTGTAAAAACAGTTTATAAATCTCAATCGTTCAGCATGCATAATTTAAACTCGCACGAAATCAAAACATTAATCTGAAAGGCCTCTAACCTCACAAACAACCCGGACTTATCATAACATAACAAGCAACACAGCTTAAATATCAAGGCCCGAACATCCACTCAAATTGGATTCAACCAAGATGTTAAATAGAATCTAAAACCAACTCCACAACCAGAGTCTTAAATGTCCTTTTTCCGTGGCTACACCTAGACTTATCTAGGTTGCCTACGTACCCTTTTTTAAAGGGATCAAGCCACACGTAGTTCTTACAGCAAAATAACATCATTCAAAGATTATGAAATAATATAGAAATATCTTCTCGTATAAAACCCGGTCTTTACATTCATAGCTCAATATTACATCATAAACCCAATCTTAAATCAATAACTTTCAATTCAAACCCTTTTTACCATAAATCATACCTGTAAACATCCGCATAGCTCATAACCTGCAATCACCCACCCGAGGTATATGGAACACGTACTTTTATTCGAAGGCAATTGACCTTTGTATAAATTTCGAAGGCAACCAGGGAATGGGGAAACTGGCTAACCACCCGTGTAGATAAGTCGGGCAGGTGATTACTAATACATTAATGTTGAATTTAATAGATTACTAGTCATATAATTCATAAAAGGAAAACAACATTTTTTATTTATTAAATAAACCAAAACGTTAACCACCTCTAGATTACAAATACGTTAATGTTGAATTTAATATTTAATTTCAAATAAGTTTCTAAATTAATTCGTACATCCATTACAACCATTTGAAGATCTTTCCAAATTCAACGTGTGTCATTAGTTACACCTCCCACATAACATGTTAGCTTATAAATAGGGGTAGTTTTGGAATGCGAAAAATATAATAAATCATATTTTAAGTTATATTAGGTAACTTACTTAGTTGGATCTTAGTCATTGGGTATTATTTGAAAAAATTGGGTATTTTAAATAGAAAAATAAAGGAAAGGGCTATAGGTGAATTAAAGTGAATTTTATGGGTTTAAGCTCAATTTACTATAAACTTTATACTCAGATTTTTGGCATTCCAAAGGAGCACAGGAAATCTTAAGCCCTATCATGATCATGTCTTTGTTTTCTCTATCGTTGATGACCGCATTTGGTTCCAAAACCATCAGGTACTGATTTTGTAGATTATAGTTTTTTGTTGAAGATAGTAGTTCCAAAATATATTGAAATCACTACACCTCTACATGAAGATAGTAGTTTTTTTTTTTTGGATAAATTCTGGAATTGCATTCATAATTCAGCCAAAATAAACACTAGCCAAAAAGGCCATACAAACTAGCCACAAAGGGCCATTACAATAACGGAGCGGTCTAACATCAAAATTAAGAAAATCTAGGTCTACTCCACTAACGATCACGCAGGATCGAAGAAACTCTGGCATAGGCATCCCAACTAAGAATGCAAATTCAGAACAACCAAAAATAGATGAAGCTTGAACAAACCAAGCCATTACAAAACAAATAAAACTCTCACAAAGGAGAGGTGGAAAGCTCTCACAAAAGGAGAGGAAAAAACTCTCACAAAAGGAGAGAGGAAAAACTCTCACAAAAGGAGAGGTGAAAACTACACAGAAAACCCAAAGGGTCTCTGCGACTTATTCCAAATATGAAGAACTGCAAAAGGATGGTGGTGGAGATCCAACAAAGAAACACAGGTGGAGATCCGACGCCGAACGCATCCGCCTTTGTGATGGGTGGAGGAAGGGAGAAGGTGAGAGGTGAGGAAGAGAGGAGGGAGAGGGGAGGAAGAACGGTGGCCTCCTCCCCCTCAATATGAAAACGGCTCTAGAGGGTTTTTGGGAGAGAGGAGGCTAGGGTTTTTGGGAGATAGTAGTTTTATTATCACAATTTTTATTTTCCAAAAATATACGCCTTAAAATCTATACTAACAACAAATCACTTAACATCCATTAAATCGAGTCTATTTTCCTGTTACCAAACTCCTGTGCCCCCATGTTTCCTCCATTTAGTTTTTGACACGTGTAAGAATGGTAGCAATATTTCAATACAATAATATGTCATATTACACGTGTCAAAAACTCAATGGAGGAAACATGGGGGCACATGAGGTTTGGTAACAGGGAAAATGGGCTCATTAAATCACATAATCGATCCTAAATTTTCAATTGTCTTCTTCGAACAACTGAAATATAAGCATCGATCGACTATATGCATCAACCCTCCGAGATTCATATCCCTAGAAAACTATAGTACAAGTTTATTTTCAAACACGCTTTGCATGTGATCATAGGTTCTACCCTAGCAAATCTAATCCCACCGCACTAATACAATTTTTTTGTTGAGTTTTTATTATTTTTATTATAGACTCATTTCATCCTAAAAATGTTGAAAAAAATCCTTTACTACACTTATTCAATCGAGACCCAATTTGCAATTAATACTTATTTTTATGACTATTATGCCCTTTAAGGTAAATAATGCAAACAAATTAAAACTCCTTGATTTAAGGCATTGTTATTCTTTAATTTTGAATTTGAATTTTGAACATTTATGGCTATAAAAAATAATAAAAGCATATACGCCAAATATAATAAAAATTATAATGCATTTATAATACACGTAAGATACATATAATATACCTTTAAAAAGGTCTAAATGAAGAACACATGTATAAATGAAGAAAAAAATGTATGAGCATAAATAGAAAATTAATATTCTTAAAAGAGCAAATAGACTCTATTTGGCAGAAAGACCTTGAGCAAAAACCTTTGAGCCTCAAAAGCAGAGACTCATCTAAAAGCTCCAAGAATGAAGGCTGCCAAACCAATGAACTTTGGGTATTCATCACTTTGCATGTAATTGGATTATGTAGAATTCCTCATTTTATATATATATATATATATATATATATATATATATAAAGTATGTTTGTTGTAGAATAACGATTGGTTATATGAAAACAACAACAGTTTTTAAGAAAACCGTCGTAGTTTGACACTCAAAAGATGTCGATCAATTTAACGACGGTTTTCAAAGCATCACAATGACGATGGATGATCCCTGTTGTCTATTTCATTTTTCGTAGGCTAAACTAGGTTATGGAAATTTAAAACCTGATTTCCCTATAAACTGTATGTTCTGCAATGTAACTTGACTTTTTCTATTTGGTCAATTTTGAAAAGATTGGAATGCCTCATTTTGTAGGAGAATTGTTGGTAGGCTTGGGTGGGCTGTATAGCCCAGGTTACTTACTAAGTACCATCCTTGAGCCAAAGTCAACAAAACATCAACCCTTTGACTTAGGCGCATTTTGGTAATCTCCCTCTTGTGAATTTCGTTGCCTTGGCCTTCTAATATTTCATGAATCTCATAAACCCAATTATACCTCTCAGGTCGTCAAAACCGGTGGAAGATTTTCTCATGGCTCACCCAAATATCATACTCAACACAAATATCATACATGAACAATATATACTAAATACTTAAAGAAACTGATGAAAAGTTGTCAACATACACCTCATTCGGAAGTTCCTAAGTGACGACTTGATTCGCCGAAAACAAATTTTCTCAATGTGTGTGACTTTGATGCCTTTAATGTGTATGCAAAGTGATGAATACCCAAAGTGGTTTATTAGTTTTCTTTTGTGAAGTACACCAATTTCTTACTCTTATTTTGTGTGTTATTTTCAAGACTAGTGCGACATACACCAACTTTTAAGTATCAACTAATATATGACAATATCTTTTTGTTATGAATAAATAAGTTTTAAAGTGAACTCAGACATGAAACACTGTCACATCAATTGATATATCTTAAAAGTTAGTTTCTCTAGTACTATTTCTCAAAACTATACACACAATTTCTAAAAGTGCAAGAGTTACAATATTAATTATCAAGAATCTACTCTGAATGTTCATATGGGAGGGACATCAGCAAAATCAACTCCAATAAAAGTAGACTCCAATATATCAAAACTGTGGTCACTCTCTCACTCTACAAATTTAGAAATCACTTTCTCACTATTCAGCTTAATTAAGAACTATAAATGCAAATAATGAATAGAAAAGCAATCAAGTTTGAAGAGTATGTTAGAGTGCAAAATAGGAAACAAATTTGTAATATGTTTTTCCATGTACTGCCAAGATTTTATTTGGTCAACAAGTGTCTTGAAATAGAGAAGGAAAAATGAAGCAAGAAAATCTTGTTTATCATTCAAAGAATGAGTGAAATCAAGTTATTCTGTGATTTTTCTCATTGCATATACATGCATGGTACAGTCATTCGAGTTCAAAGTCAACCCAGGAAATAACCAGAAAAAGAAAAAGAGTAAACCAAGTAGGGATGGCAAAAATCCCCACGGGTTCGAGGCTGGTATGGTAAGTGTGTCCCCGTCCCGTTCCCGAACCCGGCCCAATATGTATATATTTAATTTTAAATTAATAAATATATAGTATAATACTTAAAACATTTAAATGGTGATGCCAACGGGTTTCGAACCCCTACCCTCTAAGATGGAAACTCACAAGCTTACCACCAATGCACCAGCTCTCCTTGTGCTGTAATGACATCAACCATTTTATTTAACCCAACAAGCCTACTACCATAGTGCATTCCATTGTGTGTGATACGAACACAAAGGGAATAATCAATATTTTTGTGAAAAATTATTTTCCAAAAAAGAGAATGCAAATGCATGGCCAACTCAGAGATGGAAAGTCGAACATTCAAAAGACCCTAGGGAAAATCTTTCAAAAACAACCGAGCTCAAGATGACAAGAAAGAAAGTCATGTTCACAGACCAAAATTTGCTAATAAAATTATTTGACAGAATGTATAGAAAATATATTACATACCACAGCAATAACAATGACAAGCTCATCCCAGTGCTTCTCATCCACAAGTTGAACTGCAAGACTGTCGGTTCCCTTCTCATCCTTAATAGATAATGATACCAAGGATCAGCACTAAAGACTCAATAGAATAACTTGCATTTTAACACAGGGCATAACAATAACCATAAAAGAACTAAGCTTACTTTTCCCATGATCCACTTGACAAATCCCCCATACAAACTACGACAAGCACTGCCCAAACCTCGCCCGTATGAACAAACAAATTTAGAGAATTATCACCACCAACTACAACCAGCATACTTGAATCTCTATAATGTGAATACAGAAACACAACTACTAAGATGAACTTAAAAACACACATAGGGAAATCCATTACCATGAGGTCTATATAGTAGCAAACAGAATAACTCTGATACTTATCATGACTTAAAAATTCCACAAACAGCAGCCACATTCAAGCAATGAAAATGAAGTGCAAGGCAATCACAAATTGTAATCATTATAATTGAAGCAAGATACAGGCAACCTGAAAATGAGATAATTTAAGAACTATTAAACTACCTTGCAATAGCAGAAAGCTGGCTGTGATCTTCATTCGCATTCATTAACTTTGCGAGGGCAAAAACTGCAAGTAGAAACAGAGGCTTAGCTATGATATGCCCATTGCTTAATTACTATTTATTGACAAAGAAAGAGTAATCCAGTACCCAAGTAACATTATTATCACAGTCATGTGTTCTCAAACTCAACGGAACTAATCATGTAACAAATTAACAAAATATGATCAGTATTATCCATTACCAAGACAAGCAAAACCAGCTGCCGAGGAAGCCAATCCAGCAGCAGTAGGAAAATTGTTGTATGAAGCAATATGTACATTCAATTTCTCCCAGTCCTTCTTAGTAATCTTGATTCCCTTTTCCTTATCATGAACATCGGTAGCTCGACTACGAATTTCCCTTAAACAGCTTTGGAATCTGCCTCCAGAAAGAGAGATCTCCTACACTAACCAGAAAAAAAACAAACGAATCAGTGAAATCCCAAAACGATTTAAACCTCTGAGAATTCTGTGGCAAAAGTAACAGTGCCAATTTTAAAAGCTCAATACTAGTGATACAGCTACTACAAAGTTTCATTTTCCTTTCCATTTCTACTTTTTCTTGCCAACCAAATGGAGCACAAACTTAGAACCCAAAACCTTCAAATCCTCTGTTTCCCAGGCATTTTCCCCGGAACCAAACACAAAGAGACTTCTGAGAAGACGAATCCAAACAAATAGCTTTACCTTTCCATTGAGCCACATCCGATCCTGGTCAAAGGCGGGACTGACGGAGACAGTGGTGGTGGTGCAGAGGAGCTCCGGATCAAGCGTCACGCTGATGCTGTCATTGACGGGCAAGATGAGCGTCTCGTCCTCTTCCCCCAGTACTTGATCACGGCGATGTTGGTGGGAGTCTGGGCCGTCACCATCAGCACCCATTTCTGCGACTCGTCGGCCATTTCCACAACACCCACTTGCATTCTCAAAAAGCCGCCGGGAAAACGAAGATTTTCCTGGAAAGCGGTAAAATTTTCCGGGAAAAAATACAGAGAGATCTAACGAGCAATGTGAATTTGAGAGTGAGAGCAAAACGGGAGTTGGTGTTAGGAGTTTTATATAGCGGAGAGAGTGGAGGAAGACGCCAAATGGTGGGATTTGTTGTTCAAAGTTGAAATTTTTGAAGGCGTCGAGTGGTAGGGCCCACCTCGGCGGTGTCTGAAAATTCAGGCTGTCATGGGGATTTGTGAAGAATCCTTGGACGCCATAATTGGACTTTGGACTTCAATTTTTACTTCGATTTATTAATTTTTCTTTTTTTTTATTTTAATGAAAATTAATGGCTCACCAAATTTTAACTGAATTTCAATCCAACAAAATGATTATAGAGTTATTCTGGCTAACACTGCTTCATTGTTTTTTTGTTTTGGCTTACCCACAATATTTTATTATTATTTTTTTTTTCTGTTACAATATTTTATTATTAATATTATTATTAATTGAAGTAGCAACAAATATCAAAATTCTAAATGAAAACCAAGCAAACCAACGAGAGAGATAAATTGGTAGCTATCTTCTATCGCTGCAGTTGCTTTGTTATTTCAGTTTTGTTGCCGGTGCTTTGTTGGTTTTGTTTGTTTCTTTTGCAAAGTTAGATTTGAGATTCATGCTGGATTGCTACTCCAGATCTGTGATTCATCTCTATTTGTGATCCGGTGACAAATGGGGTGACCGATCATGCCGTCTTGATCTTTTCGACCTTTTGTCTTTGGCCTCTTCACTGTTGTGCTGGCCTCTCCAGCCTGTTGTGCTGCTTCTGCTTCAACCCGTTGGTGGTGTTGACCAATAATCTCTTCTTGTATTTTTGTTTCCCTCTTTTCGGCCAGGTAGGCCGACGGAAGGAACTTTTGGTCCTTCTTCTTTTTTGAGTGCGGGGCGTGCCACCACCAAGCCACGAACTTGGGCTTGGATGGAATGTGAGTAGACGGATAGTGTGCGCTTCTGACTTCTGACCAAGTGATTGCTCGGCCGAGCAAGGAACCTCCTCTCGGCCTAGATTCTTTCACTTCCTCGGGCTCGAGGATGGTTAAGCTTTGTATGGATATTTTTGTGATTTTTTGGTTTTTAAGTAAAAATAGTGCGAGTAAATTAAATGTGCGTTTAAACGTAAAGACAAGAATTAAAGTGCGATAAAGTAAATCAAAACGGCAAATAAGCAAGAACGAAATAAGAACAATAAGAGCGATAAACTAAATTAACTTGAACTTAAAATTATCAAAAACTTAATAACAATAAAAAGTAGAGGAATTGAAATAAACTTGAATTTAAATGACAATGAAATGTAATTGCGAGAATTTAAATGACAAGAAAAAGTAAATTGCAAGAATTTAAACTTACACTAAGGAAAGGAAGAACAAGCTATGCTAGGTGCTTGAAAAGTAAAATCCTAAGTCTAGGAAAAGAAAAGTGCGAGACGAAAGATAAGTTTGTTTGTCTGATGTTGTGTTTTTTCTCCCTTCGTCTAGTGAAGTTTATATAGGGGCATCCGTCAGCCCATGGGCTGGCCATTAAATGGCCAAATGTCAACTCTTTTAAATTCTTTCCTTTCGAAGCCCTTCAAATCCGTGGATCACGTGGCGGAGATATTCTGATTGCTTGATTCTCTCTTGATTTGGACAATTCCGAATCACCATCAATCTTCTTGATTTCTTTCCTTATGAGGCTTCCGTCACGTGCACATTGACCTCCGAAAATCTTGGGCTTGACCCTCCGAGCTCCTTGAAATTATATGGGGCTGACCTCACGACCTTTGAAATCCTTGAGCTTCAAAAATTAGTCTGCCAAGATAAACCTTCATTTGATCCTCATATTCATTTATTAATCCATATAAAATGTATATATATATATATATATTTTATGTAAATATGTCAATACTCAAATGGACTATGCCATTTCAATTGCCCCGGTCAAAATCCAATCACAGCCGCATTCATATATATATGTATATGACAAAAGCCCAATTACCAATTGCTTTCAAAGCTCCAGCTCAATTGATATAGTTAAAACCCCCGCCTATGAGCTCTGCGGCCGCTTATCCCTACAATCTCAAAACCCGGCCGCATACTTTTTCAAACAATCCGACCGCATACTTTGCAAAACTACCCGACCGCCTACTTCGCAAAACTACAAAACTGGGTAGTTACTCCTTCCAGCCCGTATATTCCCACTTCAATGTGTATTCAACAATTGGCCAAATATCTTTTGATGGCCATTTATTATATTATATTATATATATATATATATATATATATATTTTATATCCTTAACTGCCAATTGCCCAACCATTATTTGAAATGCCCCTGACCGCATCCTTATATATATATGCATTAATGCATATGCATATATATATAAAATAACGAGAATTTCAGCCCAATATTAATTCTTCACATGGTGGCCAACGAAACCCATACTCTCTGACCACCTGTTTATATTCGTTTATATATAAACAGCTAATAACTCAAGTGGCCAAAGCCATCCGCCTCAAAACTCCATATACCCAGCCGACTCTAGCTCAAAACCCTTGGCCGCATTTCAACCTATGTTGCACGGACACGGGTACGGGGACACGAAAACGCGACACGGCGACACGGGGACACGGAAAATCTCAAAAAACTAGGACACGGACACGGCAATTAAAATAATAATAAATCCTAATAAAATTATAATAGTATATATTTATATATTTATATATATTTAAAAATAATAATTCATTCTCAATACTTCAATGTCACATAATTCCATAAAACAAATCAAAGTACTGATATTCCTCATCCATACATAATAATTAATACACCATAAAATAAAACATAAATGATCTAAACTCTCAATCTTCTTCAAGCATCTATATCTTCTTCATTGTTGTTATTAGATCTAATCCGATACATTACTTTGTGTAACTTTGTTGCAAGATCTACTTAGTATTAGAATTACTCATCTTTCCCTTAAAAAAATAAAGCATAGTTCACATATTCATTATGAACCAAATTTCCAACTAATAAACATACCCAATTAATAAACTAAATTCAAACATACTCAACAACTAAGCAACAAGACTTCTGTTAAAAATAAAAAAACAAATACAGATACAATACAAAGATGGCCAAAAAAGAAACACATCAAATAAGGACGAGATTGCATTCATTTTTGTAGTGAATTATATTCTTTTATTATGCTGAATATTGTTTAGGAGGAGAAAAGGGAATGAGTGAGTGTGCGGCTGCTGAATCCTTTAGGTTTGGAAATTTTTTTTTTATACAGTTTTGACCCTTTTAAAAAAAATTTCAAATCTGTCCACCACAGTTTCAAAAATTACGTTTTGACCCCTATTTTTATTTTCAAATTTCAAATTGGTCCCTGCCGTGTCTTGACCGTGTCGGAGCCGTGTCTTGACCGTGTCGGAGACGTGTCTTGACCGTGTCCAATCCGTTGACCGTGTCCAACGCATGTCGGAGCCGTGTCGGCGTGTCGGCGTGTCAGGCACTCCGACACTCCAAGCATTTTGGAGTGTCCGTGCAACATAGATTTCAACAATACTTCAGCCCAAGATCGACCGCCCAACTTCTTCAAAATCCGGTCTCATTTTATCTCTGTTTATATATATATCAACATATATATATATTATATAAATATAAATCAAGGTAAGAAGGGCTTAAACTTCCAAAAGCCCTAGCGATTTCCTTGACTCCAACTCCTCACCGGCCGGCTCCAAAACCTTGACCGCAAAACTCCGCTATTGGCCCGAGGCCTCTTCAGTTCCGGCCGCATTACTCCCTCGAACCCGGCCGCATTCCCTCCAAATCCCGACCGCATATAGCCTCACAGATCCGGCCAAGAAACCAGCCACTCGAATCCGTCTCAACTTCAAGTAATCGGGCCGCCTACTTCGCTCATAGATCCGGCCGCTCTCTCGTTCTAAACCCCGGGCGGATCAGCTCCTGTCCCCGCCGCAAATTTCCGGCCTCGCAGATCCAGCCTGGCTCCAGCAATTGGGCGATCTCAACTCTAGTCCCGACCGCGTTCTCTCCAAAACTGGCCGCCTTCCACCTCACGGACTCGGTCGAAAACTCAAAAGTTTTTTCAAGGTTCGGTTTCTCCACCCGATACTTGTATTTCAAATGTTCAATATTGATCGAACTAATACACGTTCATATATTGACATACAGGGCAGCCGCCAACTCGAATCCCAGCCGCATTTTTGCAAGGATAGCGCTCGGGTTTGGTAAATTCTTACCACCCCAAACATTGCCCCCTCAATTTGCTAGTTTGGAATTGTGGAAAGGTAAGCAAATTGAAACTCAAAACTTTTCAATTTATGAAGTTTGAGACTCTTTGCTTGCTTTGCACGTTATCGCTTTTGAATCGGTTTAGAATTTAGGAAGACACCAAATTAAATTGGAGGGACTTTTGAACTTCCTATCCGTTAAAACCCTAGGTATTACAAATACCCAATTGCTATCTTTCATTTTCACTCAACACTCTTCCACCATAGCCATAGCCTTTAGAGAGCTCTTTTCAAAACCCATATTCATCTCATCTCCAAATCCATCATTTTGCACACCGAATCCGCTCAAACCAACGTCAAACTTGAGATTTGCAAGTTTTTAGGTACGTTGTGCTAATTTTCGGTTGATTTTGATATGCATTTGATGAATTTGTGGCTTTCAAAAGTTTAGACTTGAAACTTTGAATGTATGAATAGTGCCATGATGTTCTTCGTGTTCTTCGTATTTTTGACTTGAATCTTGTTCATCTTCGCCATATTTTTCTTTGATTCGATAATGCTTTGTGTTTGTAGGATGGATCCCATTCCAACGCATGCTACCCAATTTTTCAAAGATATGAAGGTGGCGGTAGGCAAAGATTTGGGCAAGCAAATGAGTCATTTTTCTTCAAGGCTTTTCCAAACTCCGCCCAATATATCCTCGGCCCATTTTATGGCAAGTATCCGGAGGAAGTGGCGAAGGTGTGGGCGGCACAACCAAAAAGTGATCCGGTCTACTTCTCAGATTTTACTTGGGCGACCGTTTGGGAGAGTGCTAAGCCATTTAAGGGTTGGCCGACGGGAAATCCCATCAAAATAGACTCCGCCGCTACAAAGGAGGCTCCATCCAAGAAGGCATCATCCGCCGCCAAATCCGACCACTCAAGCGCGGCGGACAATAAATTTGATTGGCACCATTGGTTCAAAATTCTAGAGCCAAAGTTGAAGGATCATTGGAAGGCGGTCGGGATATATGACACGTTGCTTCTATGTGCGGGAGCAACTTTCCTTGCGACCGATCTCTCATTGTTGCGGCTCTATGCTTTTGGTCTACCTCCTACAATTGCATGAGGCTCCGCTTTGGGATGATGACGCCCAACCTCCTAGACTTGGCCGCGATCGCCGGCCTCCGCCCCCATGGAGATGATTTCTCGGCCGCCAATCTTCAAGATACCAAGGCGAACTTAGATTTCCATAAGTCAAGCAAGACTTTTGGGAGTTGGGCGAAGGCTTATCTTGGCCATGGCGGAGAATCTACTGATGCCGCTCCTATCAATGGTGTGTCCTATATGGAGCATGTGGCCTTTCTTGTGATGTGGTTGTGCAAGTTTTTGGCTTGCCCAAAGTCCGGCGGGATCACCAAGGAATTTCATGCTTTGGCGGAGGCACTTGCAGACGGCCATCAAGTGGCCATGGGCCCAATCTTCCTTGCCTATCTTTATAGAGGGCTCCGTGAGGTAACCACTAAACCTATGGATTACCATGCTTCTGGCACCATATGGATTTTTCAGTTGTGGCTCCAACTTTACTTTCCGGAGCTAAGCCCAGCCAAAGTTTGTCCTAATGATGAATCGCTCCTTGGCCCGCCCTTGCTCAACGCCCCTCGTCTGAAGCATTATGTTGAGGATTGCTTTCGATTCTTTTATGAGTGTGATTATAGGTCTTGTGAGCATTTCTCCATTTGCCTAGACCATCGCTTTCCGCCATATCTAGCCTTGGATCTTTCCTCATATCATACGGCGGAGACGAAGGAGGAAAGGCACAAGATGTGGGCAAGCATTCTCATCAACCGAGATCTCCCATATGGCTTAATGATAAACAAAGGTGGCAACTATCGTTGCGGTGGTGAGCTCTATTATCCACGCCGCCGCAGCTTGCCAACTTGGTTTCATACAAAGCATTCCAATCCCACCGATGGACTCCGTCAACCTACTTTCTTCGTGGCGGGCGGAATTTAAAGAGATAAAGGAGGCCACCACTTTGGCCAAGGATAACCAAGGATTGGTTAAGGCTTTCAGCATTCCAATTAGAGATCCCATCTTCAGCTACTCCAATATCTTCAACACTTGGTGGAATGAGATGTCGGCCACTGGTTTCTTCAACCATGCCCAGAAATTGAAGATAGGATCTTCAAAGATTGCCCATGCTCATTGGCTTTTCAACAAGAAAAAGAAAGGAGGAAAGCTCAAGCCAAAGGTAAAAATATTTATTAGTTTTATTATTCCATTTCTATCTTTTCACCTTTCGCCCTAACACTTCAAACTTTATAGCAGGTGCCCCTGAGAAAGAAAATACTCCCGCCGACGTTGTTGAGAGGGAAATTTCCGCCAACCCCGCCGACGCCAATTCGGATCGGGGCGAAAAGAGATCTCGTGCCACCACCCAAAGTAGGCCACATTCCATGAATATTTTTGCCTTCCAAATACTTGCATTTATTTTCTGAATTTTTGGTGGGCAACTTGAAAATCAAATCCCAAATTTTCGAGACAATACCCCTTGGAAATCTTAGTCCGCCACAACCATTTCTTCGGCCTAGCAAAGTCCCTCGGCGGAACCTCTCACCTCAAGGTTCGGGCCGCTTTTTTTTTTTTTTTTTTTTTTTTAAAACTTAACGTTAAACAACACACCATTGCAGGTTCCCCAAAGTCGGCGGATCGTCCTTCCTTTTCTCATTCGACCGGGGCCATGCAATCGGCCACTCCGTCCGCGACTACGGTAAGTTTATATTTTATGAACATTTTTATTCATCAATCTTGAAGGGTCCACCTTATCACTCCGCCCAAAAAATAATGTAGGAAGTTCCGCCTACCACACTTGAGGCAGGAATTGGGCGCAAGTCATGACTCCGACGCCCGAGGTTGAGGTAAAATAGTTCCCTCGGCCGCTTGAATTTCCTTTATGTAGTATTTCTTTCATGCTTACCAAGTTTTTCAACTTAGTCGGCCGACACCAACCCCATGGGGCGCCCAAGAGAGATCTCTACGGAACTACCCGAGATAATACCCCCGCCTAAGGATTTTGCCATGGAGCCGGCGGCCGAGCTAACCGAGGAGGACTTTCCACATATACCGAATCCTAAGGTTTGTTTAAACCTTTGAGCTCTTAATATTTCTTTTACACTTGCCCCCAATTTCTTACTTTTAGTGCTTGAAATGTCAGCGGGCCATTTGTGAGCCCGAGCTTTCTTCGGCCGATGCGACGGCCTTTGAGGCGGATATCCAACCCCTCTTCACTATGAACTCTGATCCTCCATCTATCCGTCCGCCCAGAGAGATTCAAAGAAGCCCACCCCCTCAGGTAACTTTGCTTCACCTTAGACTTTTACAAAGTTCAAAGTGTTAGAAACCTTATATCTTTATGCTTAGGCGGATGTGGTGGAGACTCCCGCCGCTGGTGGTACACCACTTGAGCCCATCCTCATGTTGACCTCGGAAGCTCCTACTCTAGTGGTTGATCCGACTCCGACCGATCACAGACTTGAGGTAAGCCCCGACATCTCCATTCTTGTTTTCGAATGTATGGCCAATTATTGTAACTTTCATACATTCTTGCTAGGCTGGAGGATCTCCCTCACTTGTGTCCGCCGAGGTTGTTGTGGATTCGGCGGCGGCGGATGAAGGAAATTTGGCCATGGTCTCGCACGAAGGAGCCTCCATACTATTCCCTGATCAGGTATGAATAAATATATGCACACTTTATTTTCCTATTTGAAAAAAAAACCTAATGCCCATATATTTTCCCTGCAGACTTCGGGCGACATTTTTGACTTCATCGATCAGTGGGATGCATCTCTACACACGGCGGAGGCTTCCACTCGCCTTGCCTCCTCTTCTACCGCGGCCGGGGCCTTACCAGACTCCGGAGCTGAAGCCCTACTTCGGTCTTATAGGGACAGAGATCTTATGTCGGTCGACAGGGATGAGAGGGCCAAGCTCAAGGCCGCCATTGAGACTTTGGCGGAGTTCTGGGTTTCCAAAACCAGCGCTCGGCCACCCTGATCACGTACCTCTTCGACCAGGTGGAGAAATTTGCCCCCAACCGCCATTCTCTCCAAGAAGAACAGAAGGTTGGCCACAACTTGGAGCAGCGGATAACCTCTAGTAGTGCGACCTTGAGGCAAAGGGTCGAGGATGCCCGCCGAATGCGGCGGAGGTCGCAGATATTGATGAGCGGTGAGGAGACTTCTTGAGAAGAAAGCCGCCGTCCTTGCTAATGTTTCTGAGATTGTTCAAGCAACGAGCCTCTTAAGGCTCAACTTCAGCAAGATGTAGCGGCGGTGGGACCGTACCAAGCAAGGAAGGCGACGATTCGATCCACCTTGTCCGCCGGAGATTGCGCCATGGAGAGCTTCAGAGATGCCCTCCACGCTCTCTTCCCGGATGCTTAGATTCGTGTTTGGCCATGTGTTGGCCCATTTTGTATTTAGCTAGTCTCTTTTTGTTTTGCCACTATATGTGATAGAACTAGCTTATTTATTATTCCTTAAACCCTTGGTGGGTGCTTAGGCCATTGTTTGGCCCCATTTTGTAGCAAACTTTGCCCACCTATATATTTATATGACATCTTTTGGAAGAAACCCTTTTATGCTATGTTCTCCCAATGAAAATCATTTCTTTACTACAACAATACTTTCTAGCGGCGGACTATCTTTCCGCCATTTCCCAAGCCGTTGGGTAATATTTTTTCAAAAATCGGCCATTAATGGGTGCATCGTGGACTCGACCATTTCGGTCGCTCAACTTGTACGCCCCTTTCCCCAATACTTGGTGGACGAGAAATGGGCCTTCCCAAGTTGGAGACCACTTACCAAATTTTGGATCCTTCGATCCCACCGGAAGAATAGTCTTCCATACCAAATCTCCAACCCCAAAGTTCTTGGCCTTGGTCCTTTTATCATATGCCCGAGCCACCGTCTCTTTTTGGGCCCTCAACCTATCCAAAGCACCCAACCTAATTTCATCAAGGTCGTCCAACTCTTGTGTCATTGCTTGGCCGTAATCATCCTCACTCCATTCGGCATGGCGGACTACTCTTAAAGACTTGACCGAAATCTCAAGTGGTAGAACGGCATCGTGGCCATATGTAAGGGCGAATGGAGTTGTTCCGTGGCGGACCTCTTCGAGGTTCGATATGCCCATAAAGTGTTGGAGAGGAGAGAATGCCATTCTTTGGGATTATTGTCAATCATTTTTTCCAAAATCCCCTTTATCACTTTATTACTAGCCTCCGCTTTGGCCGTTCGATTGAGGATTATATGGGGTGGATTGAACCATCCTGACTCCCCAATTCCTTGCAGCGGCTTGAATAGCCTCGCCTATGAAAGCCGTTCCCCGGTCGGTCATAATGGATTCGGGCAAGCCGAATCGGTGGATGATAGTTTTCTCAATAAATTCTATTACCTCGACCTGGGTAACTTTCTTGAGTGGGACGGCCTCCACCCATTTTGTGAAAAAGTCGGTGGCCACCAAGATATACTTATGGCCCTTGGACGACTTTGGATGAATTTGGCCAATAACATCCATTGCCCAACCTTTGAAAGGCCAAGCTTTGACAATGGGGTTCATAGGCCCGGCCGGAACATGTTGAATCGGCCCATGCTTTTGACAATCTTGGCACCCTTTAGCAAATTCGATGCAATCTTTGAGGATAGTTGGCCAATAATTACCGTGCCTCCTCAAGAGCCATCTCATCTTGATGCCAGCTTGATGTGCCCCGCATATTCCTTCGTGGACCTCGGTCATTGCAACGAGTTGTTCCTTCTTGCCCAAACATCTCATGAGCAAGTCATCGGAGCCTATGCGGAATAATATATCATCTCTTATCACAAAATATTGGGCTCTCCGCCGAACTTTTTGGCTATGCACCCCATTCGGAGTTTTTAAATAGTGCACTATATCATGTCTCCAATCCTCCGGCTCTATGGTTAACACCATAACCTCCGCCGGAGTTCCTCTTCGAAGACGGAGGGAAGAGACCGTTTCTCTACTTTGAAGAGCTCCTCGGAAAGCCCCTCGGAGATTTGAACTCCGGATGCCAATTGTGCCATGGCGTTGGCCTGGGAGTTATGCTCCCTTGGTAGGTGGGCGAGCCTCACCTCATCAAAGTCTTCCACCAACTGACTAGCCAAAGCATGATAACCGAGTAAAGCTTGGCTGGTCACCTTGTATTCGCCGGATAGTTGTTTCAAGACCAACATTGAATCCCCATAACCGACACATTATTTACTCCAAGTTCTTTCAAAATTTCCAACCCAATTATCAAAGCCTCGTATTCGGCCTGATTGTTGGAACAATCAAAATCCAATTGAAATGAGTAGCGAGTTCGGAATCCTTGGGGCGACTCAACTATGATACCCGCCCCACCCATATTAGATGTTCGAGATCCATCGAAATAGAGACGCCATGGGAGTAGACTCAGCGTGCCCACTTCAAAGAAATCCGTCTCCTTAATTTCAACACAAGGGTGGGCGGCCAAGAAATCGGCCAAAGCTTGGCCCTTGACGGCCTGTTGGGGCACATATCGGAAGGTGAACTCCGCCAATGCCATCGTCCACTTTCCTATCCGCCCTCTAATGATCGGCCGGGTAAGCATATACTTTATTAAATCGGTCTTGGAAATTATATGCACCACGGAAGGCAACATATAATGCCTCAATTTGGTCGCGGTGAAGTATAAAGCCAAGCAAAGTTTCTCCACCGGCGAATACTTTCTCTCGGTGGCCGTTAGAATTCGGCTAAGGTAGTACACCGCTTGCTCTTTCTTCTCATCATTGTCTTGAGCTAAAAGACTTCCAATGGAATTTTCCGCCGCCGAAATATATAATTTCAAGGGCCGCCCTCGCTTTGGCGGAATGAGCACCGGAGGCTTGGCCAAATACTCTTTAATAGAGTCGAAGGCCTTTTGGTGAATCTCCTCCCACCGAAATTTCTCTTCATCCTTGAGTCTTAACAACGATGAGAAGGGCTCAACTTTCCCGGCGGAGTTTGCTATGAACCTCCGAAGAAAGTTGATTTGGCCCAACAAGCTTTGCAAACCTTTCTTGTTTTTTGGAGGGGGCGCATCAATAATAGCCTTAGCTTTGTTTTTATCAATCTCAATCCCTCTTTGGTGCACCAAGAATCCTAGGAAATTTCCGGCGGAAACTCCAAAGGCACACTTTTTTGGGTTCATCTTTAGTTGATGCTTTCGCATTCTTTCAAAGGCCGACCGAAGATCACCTAAGTGGCCTGGTCTTGACTCCGATTTTATAACCACATCGTCGATGTAAACTTCTAAGTTTCGGCCGATCATGTCATGAAAAATGGCATTCATGGCCCGTTGATATGTGGCCCCAGCATTCTTTAGGCCAAAGGGCATAACCACATACTCAAAGGTCCCAATGGAGCCTGGGCATCTAAAAGCCGTTTTATGAATATCTTCTTCGGCTATGAAAATTTGATTATAGCCCAAGTGCCCATCCATGAATGATAAAATTTCATGTTTGGCCGCCCCATCAACTAAGAGGTCGGCCATGGGCATAGGATATTCATCTTTGGGGGTTGCAAGATTAAGATTGCGAAAATCAACACATATTCTTATTGCTCCGTTTTTCTTCTTACAGTACAATATTTGAAAGCCATTCTACATATCTAGCTGGCCTAATAAATTTGGCTTTCATAAGCCTTACAATTTCTTCCTTAACTTGTAATTCTACTTCCGCCGACATTCGGCGGGTGGTTGCTTGAAGGGCTTGAAATCTTCCATTGTTGGTAGGCGATGCTCGACCAAGTCACGACTCAAACCAGGCATCTCGGTGTAATCCCAAGCGAAGCAATCCTTAAACTCTCTCAAAAGCTCTTCCATCTTGGCCCGAAGTTCGGGCTCCATCAAGCCACTAATGTAGATTGGCCGATGGTTATCCTCCGTCCCCAAGTTGATATCCAACAAAGGGTCTTGGACTTCCGCCTTGAGTCATCCATTTCGGTGGGCGCCAACTCTACCTCCTCCATTTCAAGTGCATCATCGTCCGGGCCCTCATGGAGAAATTCTACCAAGTTAGTGGTGGACCCATGCTCGGCCGCTCTCTCGACCCAAAAACCATATAGCCGTCTCAAGGTGTCTTCCACATGACCCTCTTTTCTTCTTCTATGGTTGTATCACTCATTGAGAGAGAAGAAATCAGCCATCGTGGGCGCTCCCCATCCGCTGGGCATCATGTGCCCCCAAGTCTATCAACTTTTGGGCCGAGACTCCCGTAGGTCGGCCGTTCCTATCTGCCCCCGTAAAATAAAGGGGCCCAATATCGTCCTCATAAAATTTTGCCTCCACCGCATTGGCGGAAGCCATGAAGGGCCGTGCATCGGCCTGAACAATCTCTACACTTCCATCCTCGTGCCAAAATTGCAAGAATTGATGAAGGGAAGAGGGCACACACATGCTTCCATGGATCCAATCCCTGCCCAACAAAGCATTAAAATGGGCCGTTGTTTCTACCACAAAGAAAGCCGTCATCCTAATCTTCTGCCCCACTCTAACTTGAAGTGGGATGATCCCTTTTGAAATCGTGGTGTCTCCCACGAACCCACTGACCGTTGTCTCGGTCGGGATTAGTTCGTCTGAACCTTTCTTCAATTTTCTCATTATTGCGGCCGGGAGGATGTTGACCGTAGCTCCCGTATCTACCAAAACCTTGCTCACCGGAACTCCATCGAAATGAGCGCCCACATATAAAGGCTTAAGGTGGGAAGACATTTTCTTGGTGGGCATTTCATAGCACACCTTCTCTGGCACTTTTTCCTCCGCCTTGGGCACCACGGTGCAAGATTGGGCATTTTCTTCCTTTGAAATTTCTCCGGCCGCCTCGCTTTCTTTGGCCTCGTCCATTTGGACCATGGACTCAACTTCATCAAAAACATCTCCGTCCATATAATTAGGTTGGTCCGGCCGAGCCTCAAAAAATAAAGGAAGTGTGATCACCATGGCATTAACCTCATCAAAGTCTCCAAACTTCACTTTGGCCTTGCCCACCTTTAAGTCATTCTCGAACTTGGCCATCTCTTCATTACGTTCCTTCTCAAGTTCTTTTATAACTTCCTCCGGAAGTTCCTCTAAATATTCATCATCACCATACTCCTCATCTTCTCCATAGAGCTCTTCGTCTTCGGCCACCGAACCTTCAATGTTTTCCAATGCCTCTTTGTCATCTCCTTCGGCCGCATGCTCGGCCTCTTGCTCCGCCCCATTTATTTCGGCGTCGACCATCACTTGGTCTTCTTCGGCCTTTGGCTCACTTTCTTTCATATGGGGTTCACCCTTAGTTTCTTGGACCATATTTTGGTCGCTTTCTTCCTTATTCTCGATCTCGGTAGGCCGAGCTACTCTGGCCACGGTGGGGGCCTTGGTGACCGGAGGCTTGATTTTCGGCCGAGCCACTATTGTTTTCTCAACCTTAGATAGATTCTCATCCGCCATTTTGGTTGGCCTACTAACTTCGACCTTGGAACTATTTGCCTCAAAGGCCCCAGTCAAATGTGCTTCAAACTCCGAGATTGGCTCTTTTGGGGCCGTCACCACAATTCGGCCATTCACCCATTCTCGGTGTAGTTTTATTTCTTGACGCGCCGCCTCCAAAGAAGCCACGGCATCGGCCTTAGCCAACTCAATTCCTCCAGCCGAAGCTTCTCTCGAAGTTCGACCAATCGGTCAAGTTGGGCTTGCCTTTTGTCTGTCCACTCCAACTCCGCCTTGCGAGGTTGTGGCATATTGCCTTTGAGCCCTTCTTATTTGAGTTTTGCTCAAAGGTACCGGAGGGAGTTTTGGGCCCCTACTCCTATACCATCGGCCAACCTTGGTGTTTGGCATCTTGAAAGTTGGAACACCATCACCTTCGGTCGGGCGAGGTCTTGATACGTAGGCCACATCTCGACTTTTGCCCTCACCTTTGAAATCCACATACTCCTATTTCGGCACGGGTCCCGCTGATCAATGTCTTCATATCTCAAAGGTGCATGTTGATTCCTTCTCTTGGGCTGATATCGTGGCCTTTCGTGCCTTTCTTGATATTCATGTAATGGCCGTTTATTCGGCCTTACTTCCATCCCGCCCCTCGGGCTATGTGGGCCATAATTCTCGGCCGGAATTGTTATCATATTTCTTTCGGAACTCCTTGGTCTGCCCACTTGGACTTGATGCTTGACTTGCTCCCTAGTCGGCCCCTTGGTTGGTTCCTTGGTTGGTTCCTTGGTTTTTGGCGGAACCACTTCAAGAGTTACCTGGCATTGGCATCGACTGCATAGCACAATCGCCTTTGGAGGTTCTTCTTTGGTTGGGGCCTTTTGTTCGGAACCTTGGCCACATCTAGATACATCTTAGCTTTGCCTTTTGCCTTGGGGTCCGCCGGAATCTCCCTTGCCCTTCTCTCCGCCGCAGCCTTCGCGGAGCCGCCCAAGTCCAACCTTGGCCTAGGTTGGTCTGGCCTTGGGAAGTTGGCATTCACCATGTTGACTTGAGCATTTGGGAAAGGATTCTGGTCGATGCCCATTGTAGCTTTCTCCGGAAACTTCAAGATCTTTCGATCGATAAGGTCCTGCACGGTATTTGGAAAACAAGACAGTTATTAGTTGCATGCGACCACACGTTGTGAAACTTGCAATAGGTTTTATTTCTAAGTTCATTAGCCGATGGAATATCATGACCACTAGAAAGTTTTATGATCTTTTCTTTTAAAAGTTGGTCGAAGATTTGCTCGGCTTTAGAAATATCGAAAGTATAGGACTTGGTCGTGACCGCCTTTTGGGAGGTTCCACTAAACTTAGAAACTTGGGCCGTCGTCGGCCTTTGATCCTTGGAGGCTTTAGATAAAGCCTTGCACACATATGGCCCACTAGCCACAATCTCGGCCAAGTTTATCCCGGCCGACTCTTCATCTTCTTCGAGGAAACCCTCCTCATTCCTTTCCTCCGCCTCCATGTCTTCAACATCGACCGCGTGAACCGTTGTAGTTCTAGGACCGGAGGGTTTGGTCGAATCCCTATAAAAGCTTGGCCGAGGTGTCGGCCGACTTTTTTGTTGCTCTTCTTTTAGGAGAGCTTCATATCGGTCCACCCGAAGTAGGAGATCATAAATGTCGCGAAACTCTATTCCTTCAAATTTCTTTCGGAGGTCAAGCAGCAATCCTCCTTGGGCCAACTTTGCAAACTCATGCTCCGGCATGTTGACCGTGCACCTAGCCCTTGCTTGAAAAGTAAATTGCAAGAATTTAAACTTACACTAAGGAAAGGAAGAACAAGCTATGCTAGGTGCTTGAAAAGTAAAATCCTAAGTCTAGGAAAAGAAAAGTGCGAGACGAAAGATAAGTTTGTTTGTCTGATGTTGTGTAAGTTTAAATTCTTGCAATTTACTTTTTCTTGTCATTTAAATTCTCGCAATTACATTTCATTGTCATTTAAATTCAAGTTTATTTCAATTCCTCTACTTTTTATTGTTATTAAGTTTTTGATAATTTTAAGTTCAAGTTAATTTAGTTTATCGCTCTTATTGTTCTTATTTCGTTCTTGCTTATTTGCCGTTTTGATTTACTTTATCGCACTTTAATTCTTGTCTTTACGTTTAAACGCACATTTAATTTACTCGCACTATTTTTACTTAAAAACCAAAAATCACAAAAATATCCATACAAAGCTTAACCATCCTCGAGCCCGAGGAAGTGAAAGAATCTAGGCCGAGAGGAGGTTCCTTGCTCGGCCGAGCAATCACTTGGTCGTGAAGTCGAAGCGCACACTATCCGTCTACTCACATTCCATCCAAGCCCAAGTTCGTGGCTTGGTGGTGGCACGCCCGCACTCAAAAAGAAGAAGGACCAAAAGTTCCTTCCGTCGGCCTACCTGGCCGAAAAGAGGGAAACAATTTTACTTGTAAGTTACTTGTAAGGGCCTCAAGTGTTTACTGCATTTGTAGTTTGGCCGCTTCGCCGTGTGGTGTTCTTTGCCCGTGTTTGAGCGTGATGAGAATTCACCGAGCCTGGGCAGATTTCGTGCCTTGTGAAAATCCGGGCTGAGGTTGGAGCTACTGGAGGAATTGGAGTCGGCCTACGTGGAGAAGGTGGGCGGACTTGAGAGCATAAAACCATGGTCGAAGTCTGCTAGAATTTTGGAAGGACCGGGCTGGAGTTTGGATGTTTGGTTGTGGGATTTGGAGAGAAGGAAAGTGCGACCAGGGTAGCTTGGAGATGAAGGTTTGGCCGAGTTTACGAGCGGTTTTTAGCGGCCGTGTTATTTCAGTTTTTCTGCGGATTCTTGGAGCTTGGAGCAGGGCCGGGGTGTTGGAGCTAGGTGGCCGAGTATTTGAGCTTAGAGGTTAGAATCCGTGCAGGGCTTAGAGTTTCGCGGCCGGAAGGATTTTGTTAGAGCGGCCCGTGCCCATCAAATCTGGGGCTGGAAATTTCCGGTAGGGTATATATATATATATATATATATATATATATGGAGTGTCGGGCTGAAAGTCTGGAGCTTAAGGAATAGTTGGCAGAAGCTTTTAAAAAGTTGGAGGCCGCATAGTCTTAGGACAAATATGCTTGAGTTCACTTTATATATATAAAGTGGGAATATATAAAAAAGTCGGCCGGATCCGCTAGATTTTTGGCTGGGCGTGCAGTGGGTTTGAAGGGCCAAGTTGGTCCCTTTTGCTGGCCGAATCTTCTTAGGCTGGAGGCTGCAAAGTTTTATATTATATATATATAGAAGATTTCATATATATAATGTTGGCCAAAAAGTTGGATTGGGCGGCCAAAAGTTGGTTTCATACAAATATATATATGTAATGAATTATGAATATACATATATAAGGATGTGGCTGGGATTTGTTTTTAGTCTTGTGCAATTCAGGTTGGTGAATAAAAGCATTGAAGAATATTGAATATGAAAAGTTGGGCCATGAGTTTTGAGGGCTGGGGCAACTAAAAGTTGTGCGTGAATAAACCAATTGCCTAGGCCGCAATTGATACGGCTAATTTGGACAATAGCCTATATTCCAATTTGGCTATTATTAGGAATAGGTTGACAGACCCATACACTCTCAATTTCAAATATGTTGTGCTATACCATTTATATGGATAGGGTCCAAATATGTGCTCCACCAATGATATGATGATTATTAGGCCAGAGTATTTGGAGCAGTCATTTAAGGGTTTTGCAGCTGCCCATTATATATATATATATATATATATATATATAATGGGATCCAAGTATAGTTGCCCATTTATACATGTGAGAATCAAATAAAGGTTTTTCTCGGCAGACTAATTCTAAGAGATCTTGAAATTTCAAAGAGCTCAAAAGGCCAAGCCACGGATTCGTGCCAAGATGTCCGGAAGCCTCACAAGGAAAGAAATCAAAGAGATTGATGGTGATTCGGGATTGTCCAAAACAAGAGAAAATCAAGCAACCATAATATCTCCGCCGACGTGATCCACGGATTTGAAGGGCTTCGAAAGGAAAGAATTTAAAAGAGTTGACATTTGGCCATTCAATGGCCAGCCCATGGGCTGACGGATGCCCCTATATAAACCTCACTAGACGAAGGGAGAAATTACAACATCAGACAAACAAACTTATCTTTCGTCTTGCACTTTTCTTTTCCTAGACTTAGGATTTTATTTTCCAAGCACCTAGCATAGCTTGTTCTTCCTTTCCTTAGTGTAAGTTTAATTCTTGCAATTTACTTTATCTTGTCATTTAAATTTTTGCAATTTCATTACATTGTCATTTAAATTCAAGTTTATTTCATTTAAGTTTATTTTAATCGCTCTCCTTTTTACCGTTATTGAGTTTAAATTCGAATTTAATTTACTTTATCGTTCTTATTGTTCTTACTTCGTTCTTGTTTATTTATCGCTTTGATTTACTTTATCGCACTTCAATTCTTGTCTTTACGTTTAAAAGCACATTTAGTTTAATTGCCTTATTTTTACCCAAAAACACTAAAAATCACAAAAACATTCATACAAAGCTCAACCATCCTCGAGCCCGAGGAAGTGAAAGAACCTAGGCCGAGAGGAGGTTCCTTGCTTGGCTGAGCAATCACTTGATCGGAAGTCAGAAGCGCACACCATCCATCTACTCACATTCCATTCAAGCCCAAGTTCGTGGCTTGGTGGTGGCACGCCTCGCACTCAAAAAAGAAGAAGGACCAAAAGTTCCTTCCGTCGGCCTACCCGGCCAAAAAGAGGGAAACAGCCCGTTTTCTAGGCTCTTGGTATTCTTCACCGTAATGTCTCTACCTCGTAGACATGCTGGGGTTTACACTGTTGATGTCAGTGTACTCCCTCATATCTGGATAACCTTTTATGGTTATTGCGCTTCCGCATTTGTATCAACTCTAATTGAGTATTTGTATCTGCTCTTGTTCTGGCCTTTATGGCTCTTGTACCAGCCTTTACTACTCTTGTACTGGCCTGTTCGGCTATCGACCTTTGTGCCTAACTTATGAATGCAATATCGCTTCTCTTCAAAAAAGTAAATCCTAAAGTGGCTAATCTCAATTCAGCTCATTGAATTACAATATGTAATTGACTAAATGAAGAGGTTAACGTGATGCTAATTTGTTAACTTTGAGCTATTGAGCGTTATTCGTACACCCTACATGATTCGGATTCTCTGCTATAATATGTTTTACTTGTGTTCTCCATATGCTACCACATTAAAATTTAATCTAAAAGATTTAAAAGTTGACACATCATCCTAAAACAAAAATCCAATTTAGTCCTAGCATCCTAAAAGAAAAACCCAATATGTTTTCATCCTCAGGCAAGGTTTCGGGTTCGAGTCCTAGTATTCGTGTGTGTGTGAGTTTAGTTTACTATCTCCCCTATCAATAGGAAAGGTCCTAAAAAAAACCCTAACACCCAACTGACGGGATAGTTAACGTCCAAAGCTCTTTTTTTTCTTCTTCACGTTCTGTCGTCTTCTCTTTTTTTCTCCTCCTTGCTTCACGTTCTATGTGACGCCCTGAAAATTTCCAAATATTTTGTTTAAGCTCACAATAAAAATTTCACTGTCCAATTTGTGGTAATTTGGATTTTCATGAATATTTTCATGAAATAACTATTGGTTTATTCAAGGGTATATTTATTTCCTGATATTTTGAAATTGGAATTTTGGTAATTTGATGTCATTGAAAAATAGTAGACGTCCATACGAGCGTGTGGCATTTTTCGGAGAATTATTCAGAACTCGGAAGTATTTTTGGTGAGTTTCGGAAGTTGGGAAGAAGATAAAAAGGAAAAGACAAGGAAGCGATAAATTATTGTGCGGCACTATACCCACATGGGCTGCCGACACTCTTATCTCTTCTCTTATCCATTTTCCTTCCTTTCTCTTTCCTTTATCTTTCCTTTCCTTTCACTTCACGTTCATTTCATCTCTCTCTCTCTCTCTCTCCTTTCCTTCATCTTTTTCTTCTTCCTCATATTCTTCTCCTTCTTTAGAAACCAAACCCGTAGGTATGGTTCATCACCATAGAACTCCCACCTCTAAAGCTCAAATAAGAAAATCTTCTTCATGAACGTTGTTCACCTGCTCAAGGACTATAACATATCCAAAAATAAGAATCATCGGACCAGTTTAGCTACCTCAAACCGGCTATGAACTTTCTGTGTTCATCCATGGCTGGTAAGTTTTCTGCAGCTTGGTTTTAAACATTTTGCTCTAGTCTCTACTACTAATTTGACAAACTTTCCTTCTCTAGAGTTGTTCCTCAGTTTGAGAACTATGATATATCCAAAAATCAGAGCAATCCAAGTACTCTGGATATGTCTGTGGTAAGCATATTCGTCACTTCCTCAGATTCTGTTGTTATTACCGTATATCACCATATTCACTCTTTTATGTCAATTTTCCTTCCTCATATGACAATAAATTCTTCATGGAAGGTGTTTAGAATTATGTTCTCTAGAACATATCCAAAAATCGAGGCAATCCAGTTAGTGTAGACTTCTTGAGAGTGGATGAGCTAACATAAGCTTTTGTTAGTTTCCAAGTATAAATTTGAGTTGGTTATTGTCTTTTCAGAAAATTCTGAAAAATTCAGAGAGGTAAGGTAAAGATTTAAGATGGTTTGATTTCTGGAATTTGTCTCTAAATTGTTGGCCGAGAGCCGGCATTGAAATTAGAAGGACCAAAAGATAATTTAAAACAAGTATAAGTGCCAAAGGACAAATAAGGTAAAATGTAAGGACGAAAGTGAAATTATGAATAAGTCCAAGGACTGAAATATGATTTGGACAAAATACCAGGACCAAAGTGAAATTATGAATAAGTCCGAAGACTAAAATATGACTTGGACAAAGTATAAGGACAAAAGTGAAATTATTGGCTAGTGAGAGGACTACAGTGCAATTAAAGATAGTTATTGACAGGACCCGACCCGGATTCCACCCTGGAACCCATGTCGAACCCTGTGATATTCCAACATCATCGCAACGTTGGGCCACATACTAAAAAGAATCCCTCTTCACAAACAGAAGGGTAAGGGGGTCAAGAATTCTGCCAAAAATCGGGCAGAGTCTCTTCTGAAATATGAATAAACCCAAAAACTTTCAACCTAATAAAACATAATAAGATATGTATGTCCAAGTGCCAGCATGCATACAAGATACATCATAGGCCTCCGGCCTTCAGAATTAACCCTAATGGCGATACAGAGAAACTAAGAGTATTATGAAGTAAATAGCAGAATTTAAAGTTTACAATATAGGGACATAAGTGTCCTACATCAAGTCGAGCCCAAGAGGAGATGTGCTCGGCCGAACAGCTCAGATGCTACGACTACGGCCTGGTGGGGTGTAAAACAGAAAGAGTGTGAGTGGACAAAAACAAGGTTTTTATAAGTCAAAATCAAAGTACTAACCCCACAGTTTCAAAGACGATGCAGAAATCATGCAGTTCGAATCATTCATAAATATATAAGTTCAGGATTCAAAACCCAATAAAAACATAACATAGAAACATGATAATCATATCATAATAAGCTGTTTCCCATTCTTTCCCACTTTCACATAACCACGTGCTTGTAGGCACGACAAGCGAGGAAGGATCCTCACTAAAGAAATACGAATACGAATTGTACTAACTCACGCATATATGTAATATAGCATCATAACATCAAACGCAAGTACCAGGGAAAATAATCCAACAGGGGATCATTTGACTGAACACCGGGACGGCATTCATGATGTGACTCATGCTCGGGATTTAACTGAACACTGGGTTAGCATCACAATGGCCCTGTGCCCTGGGTTAAGCCGTCCAAATGGGACTAAGCTCACATGTCTATATGGCAAGAAATTCAATACCATATCTCCGAAAACAAGTCCTACGCACGCAGATTACCCCGTTAAGGGTCTACAATCACATCCCGTTAAGGATGTACCAGGTATTCGTTGTAACCAATCATATCCAAGTAACAGTAACCAAGAACAGGGGAAGGTACGTAAAGCGGTGCTAACAACACTCTAATCAATCATACATTCAATAATCACATTTCACATATTCCATCACACGTACATACCCAACCCCGAGGCATCATACCTTTGGACGTAAATTTCCCAGACTCAATGACCAGTATAAATATATTCAAAGTAGTCATAGGCATAGAAGATATAAACTCAATATGCATGTTTGTTTATTCATTGAAAGATATGAGCATTCAAAAACAAAGTCCACTCACAGGTAGTCCCAAGCAGCCTGACCCTGGGAGGGTCCTGCATGTGCAGTATGAGGTGCCTGAGTACCTATTCCAAGAATACGAACATACGGTTAAGAACCGAACCTTAAATGATAACTTTAAAATAAACCCTTAACTAAACCCGACTCAATGTTCCCGTACGCTCGTATGATGAATTCTAAGGTCAACGACGTTCATTAGAAGACGAGACGACCTCGGGAGACGTACGGTCAACCCTGGTCAAACTATCCCGAATAGGTCAAACCGGGGTCCGTGGGGCCCATGACCTCCAAACTTAGATATGAAAGTTCCTATAGGTTTATTATGGTTTAAATAACATGTCCTGAAAGTTTGGTCTCGATCGGACGGTCGGATCACTCACGATAGCACGATCGGACGGTTACGGTTTACCTAACCATAGGGTTTGCGATTTCGGAGTAACCGAGACTCCAAATCACGATCCGTCAAATCCTATACGATCCTTGAAATACAAGGAACGATATACGTAAGATCAGATTCGATCCAACGGTTCGAACACATCGAACCCACACAACGCACAATAGGCATACATTGGTTCGAGGTTCAAACGGCGTCCAAATCGAATTCCGAGCATACGTACGCGTTCACAACGGCACAAGGGTGGTATAGGAACGCCGAACCGCCGCCACACGTGCCGCAGTGGGTTGGGTGCCTTGAGTAAAAACCGGCCGCCTGAATTTCGTCAAACCACGGCACCAACCACCAACCACTAGGATCAGCACCCACCATGGAGTCCATAACCGCCCAGAGCCGCCCAAAAATTGGCCGGGATTAGAGGAAATCACGGCCAAACCCGTGAGGGTTTTGGCCGGATTTCCAGGCCGTTCAAACGCCGGCCACCGTGCCAGGTTTTTTCGCGGACAATGGGGAAACAAGAGAGTGAGAGATGGTGTACCTGAATCGAGGGGCGGTGTCGACCAAAAAGACCGGAGCTGTCGTCGACGAAAATGGAGGGTTTGGATCGATTTTCGTCTCGTTCCAGTCGACAGACAACGCCGAATTGGAGGGGGAAACGGGTACGGCTGTGTAGAGGGAGGGGAGAGGGTTCGAATGGGGGTGGTGGCAGGCGATGGCGTGGCAAGAAACTGCCGGAATCTCCGGCACCGTTTCTGGTTCGTTTCCAGAGAGAGAATGAAGGTTTCGTCCGGGAAGAGAGGAGAGAGAAGGTGATTTCGTTTTCTGATTGGGCCAACTCGGCAACTAGGGTTTTAACAAAAATAAAAAATTACCAAAATGCCCTCCACTTGATACAAAACTCCAATCGATACGTGCCGCTCGTCATAGGACTTGTTTCAACGATCCGGACGCAATGGTGCAAACCGTTTCGCCAAATTCGCGTCCAAAAATTAAGTGGACCAAAATGCCCTTTAATTTGAATTTAATTATTTGAATTCCTTTAATTCCTTTTTAATTATTCTCAAATTAATTACTCAATTAATTAATTATTTTCTTTTTTAATTAAAAGACCTAATTTAGGTCCGGACGCCACAGCTTATAAAGACTAAATTGCAAAGAAGGATTTTAAGTAACATTTTTGAAAAATGATTGGATTAGGAATCAGTTGCCAAGAAAGAACAATTTGAGTTCAAAGGTGCAGAATGCAAGTCGGCATCAGTTTTGAATTCCAAGTAGGGGACTTACTCTTGGACTTGTATTTTGTATGTATGTACGACATAGTAAATATTGTTGTGTGCGAAAACTGTACTGTTTATGATTGCCATATATGTTGGTTTTATGAATACTTGGCTTTGGTTATCCAAAGTTTTGAGGGTATACGCCTGCGGGCATTATCCTCGACGACCTTAGGGTAAAAGGGGCATAGCGACTTCTTTGGGTTTTGATTCCCTAAACCTCTGGAGGGGTTACACTGACAAACTTTACCAATACCCTACGTGTGAGGTATAGTCGATGAGGTGTAATTGGTTGAAATGGAAACTCTCGCTATCGTATCAGAGGAGTTGGATTTAATTATAATTTTTGGTAGGGGTAGTTGGACTTAAAGGATCGGTTGTCAGAGAAGCAGATACAGGAACGTCCAGAAAAATGTTTACGAAAATTGCTTGAGCATGCCAATGGATTTTGGATCTACAATATATGGATACGGTTTATGTTTGTGCATATTCTTTCATTGATTTCTATATAAATCAAGAGCTCAATATATTATTATTGTATATTTTAAAACCTATCCGGGAGCCTCCTACGGGGCAAATGAATATATGTGATGCTCGCCCCTACTTTTGTTGTAGATTCCTTTCGTGGGTGACATCTTGGTGTGACCTCCTCACTTATCGACATTTGGCTCATGTCTCAAGTAGTTGTCGGTTTGTGAACCCTGTTCATTACAGTTGATCATGTTCCGTTATGTATGTATAAATTTGAATTCTAGATGGTTGGTATATTTTCAATTATTGGTTTGTAAAACAATTTTTGAGGTTGTTAATATTATTCCGTGACCTCTGGGGTTTGTTTAACTCTCAAATAAATTTTGTATAATCTTATAAATTATTTTTCCGCTATTATTAAATACTTTGATCCAACCCGTTTAATTTATTTATAAAGGCTTAGTGTATTTTGGGAATCTTGGGAGTATAACCCTCGAACTTAGGTGTTATATTTTCGGGATCTTCAATGTACATGCCGATGTCACGTGTCTCGATTTTCGGGCGTGACATTTTGTCCTCTTCTCCTTCTTGTTTCACGTTCTGTCCTCGTCTCTTTATTTATGTTCATATTCAAATTACCTTAGCTTTGGTTGGTTAATTACATGCTTTGCTATAGCAAACTATAAATATATTGGCAAGGTTACCGTGAAGACGTGAACTTGATCCCATAAAGTAAGCAGGATTATTTGGCATGCTCTTCGTTTTCTTTTATCCCTGATACATACTCTTATTTACTGGTTCATGCTACATATGCTCTCATTTATTGGTCCATGTTGCATGCTTTGCTTCTTTCTTTTTTTCCTTTTCTTTTTTGGTTCCTATGTCTGCAACAATTGAAAATTTCCCTTTTTCTCATTGAAACTTATTGGTTTTTTGTGTGTGGCCCTTTGAATTGGATTTTAATTAATGTTTTGGCATATCTACCTCCATCCTTATTTTTAATTTGTAAATATAAATTTGAATGTTAACATTGTATCATAGATTAACATTATGATATTTGTTTTATATATTTATTTTATAGAAATTAGAATAATTTAAAATATCACATGTAAAAGAAAAAACGTAGGCAGTAATAATAAGTCTGTGCTGTTAGCTCATTAGCTTAAGAGGGCCGTAGTTTGCATACTGCATGTGTTTCTCACTCAGCAAGTCGTCTCCCCAAATCTGCACGAGTAGTCAAATATAATGATAATAAAAAGGAAACCGTATATTTGTAAAGTTTTCTCAGTCAAAATATGACAGCCCAGCCCTTCATTGTTGGCTTTTTGTTTCTTTTATATGACAATGACCTGGACTGTGTCCCCTATATTTATTCAATTTTCTTAGGTAATAATTAGTCGTGATCTCTAATTTCACCAGAGTTTAAGGAATCCATAATTACCCACCGTTAATTTTAAATCCAACTACTCACCTATTTTTACACTCCTTTTAAAAAACTCTATTGGACCGTTGGATTTAAATCCAACGGTGGGTGACCACGGATCCTTGGACCCTATGGGTCCAAGAGATCATGACTGTAATATATATTATGTGACGACCCTGACCCAATTTAAAAGATAAAATGAATTAATTAATTAAGTAATTAATTTGGATAATTAAAATGAATTTAAAAGGAATTAAAATGAATTAATTGGAATTAATTGGAAATTAATAATTAAAGGGGCATTTTGGTCCACTTTATTTTCGGGACGGAATTTGGCGAAACGAGTTGCGCCATTGCGTTCGTCTCGTCAACGAGTCCGTTGACGGGCGGCGCGTTTCGATATGAGGTCGGGAGCTTCAGGGCATTTTAGTAATTTGTAAAACAAATAAAATATTATAAAATGACAAGTGGCCCAATCGAAACCAGTTTCGGTTTCTCTCTCCTCTCTCTCTCTCCTCGCGAGCCGTCGCCTCCTCCCCTTCGCAGAACCGCCGTCCGATCACGCCGAGGCCGAGACCGGTCCCAATCGACGCGTCTCGTCGTCCTCGTCGAACCCACCGTAGATCGTCGCCGGAGAGCTCCATTTTCGCCGGTGCGATCGATCGAAATCTCCGAAACTTCACGGCGTCGCACGGTCGGCTCGGTCACCTCTGCCGTCGCGCCGGGTATGAAAACAACTCCTCTCCTCCTCCTCTAACTCCTGTATAGTCATTGTTGTAGATCGATTGGAAGGTTTTGGATCGGATCTGAAAACCTAGAAACTGGCCGGATTTCAATTCGATTTTCCGGCCAGATACCGGCCGGTTCTCGGCTGGGTGTCCACGATTCTGGACTCCCCTCGTCACGGTGGTGGTTTTGGTGTATGGGTTGGGACCGATCGTGGCGGTTGGTGGTTGGCCCGAATCGCTCAAGACACCCGCCACCCACGGTGGCGCGTGTGGCGGCGCGTGGTGGCGGTGGGGTGGCGATTCTTGGGTCCTCTGAGATCCTTGTATCGCTGTGAACGCGTGGGAGTTGACGGATCTCAATTCGGAGATCGTTTGGTTATCGAACGAATCTCGCCTATTGCGTGATTCTCGGGTTCGATAGGATTGAACGGTTGGATCGTGTCCATTCTTGGATATGTTGAACTAGGTAATTCTAGAATCGTGTAGGATTTGACGGATCATGATTCGAGTCCGGATACTCGGATCGATGACTTGAAGTTAGGATTAAACCGTAATCGTCCGATCGTGCGGTCGTGAGCAATCCGACCGTCGGATCGAGACCAAACTTTGAGGACACGTTGTTTAGGTCGTGTTGAACCTCTAGGAACTTTCAGATCTAAGTTTGGAGGTCATGGGACCCACGGGTCCGGTTTGACCCATTCGGGTCGGTTTGACCAAGTTTGACCAGGGTTGACCGAGCGTCTCCCGAAGTCTGCATTGTCATGTAGTTGACTTTGTTGGACTTCTAGGAAGGTCTGGATCGTTTTGGAGGTCTTGGGCTCCGCGGGCAGGTTGACCGAAATGGGGTGTTTGACCACCGGTTGACCGTGAGTCTTCCGGCGGTCCCACCGGTTGTAAGAGGTAGTTTGACCTTGGAATCCTTCGTAGGGACGTACGTACACGTTAAGTTGGGTTTTGTTAGGGTTTGAGTTACGATTCTCGCACGGTTCACTTCGATTAATCCAATTCTCGTGTCTATCGCTTTAGGTGCGTTGACTGCTTACGCAGTGAGGCGGGACCTTTGAGGTTGTGCGGCATAGGACCAACAGTGAGTGGACTTTGTTTTCTACTGTGCATGATTTGAATGAATTGCATGAAATGCATGAATGGAGATTTAATGATTTTAAATCTTGAATGTTAAGTCTTGGTTTGACTTTGATTTTATTATGTTTAAAAGTAATTGCATTGAAGTTTAATGCATGATTTGGGTTGCCGGTTTATTTGTGGGGCCCTGATGGCTATTTTATTATTATTTATACCTTTGGGTATTGAGCGGGACGTGGTTAACGCCCGGTGATTTCATATCGGATTTTCATTATACAAATGAGCTATTTTAAGCTTGGAACCGTTATATTATATTTTAATTATATAATTGAATATATGGACGTTAGTATAGTCCGTTTGATTTCATATTCGGATTTGGTGTTAAAACCCTATGATTTATATACGTATACTTTGATTATATATATAAACTTATATATATATATATGTATAGCTACTTTGAGTAAACACTTGTAATAGTGGAAAATGGTTTTATAACTATATATAGATATATATGTATATGTACTTTGGTTATATACATATATATATTGACATATCTTTACTTTGACTATATATATATATTATTTATATATATATAGGTATATCTACTTTAAGAAAAGGATCACCATACTTTGGTTGTATGTATATATATATATGTACCTTGATATATATATATATATATACATATGTTTATCTACTTTAAGAAAAGGGTTTTCAATACTTGATTATATATATATATATATTGATATATATATATATATATATGTTTATACATTATATTTGACGTCTTAGAGACTATAGATTTTATTATGATTTTGTATGCTTGAGTTTAGCATTGAATGAGATCTAAATATGGTTTTTCACCGAAAATGATGTTTGATTTATTATTAATCGGTTATGCGGTCGTTTGACCCTTGTGATTATTTTGAATATATAAATATATGTTTTGGACAGTGATGTCCTGCTTTTGAGTATATATATTGGTTATATGCTTGACGGACTTGTATGTCCCGATATTGGTGTTTTGGGTTGGGTACCTTGTGGTTGTATATATATATATATATACTGTTATCGCATGATGATTGATGTGTGTGCATTTAGCACCTGTATTGTACCTTCCCCTGTTCTCTTGAATCTTGTTCTTGAATACGAGTACTACGATGCGGTTCGATCCGGTGCATACCTTAACGGGTGTAGTCTGTAGATCCTTAATTGGATAGTCTGCGCGCATGACATATTATGGACGTATTGGTATTGATGTTCGCTACCTTACGGGCTGTGAGCTTAGTCCCGATTGGACGGCTTAACCCTGGGCACGGGGTCTTGTCGAGACCGCATCGGTATCGATCAAATGATCCCTGTTGGATTGTTTTCCCTGGTACTTGTGTTGGTGTGAGTTATATTACTTATACGCGTGAGTTAGTACCTTCGTATTCATATTTCTGTTAGTGAGGATCGTTCCTCGCTTGTCGTGCTTGTAAGCACGCGATTGTGAGTTTGGGGAAGTTGGGAAACTATTTACCTGTTTTGGTTGTAGTACTTGACTTGATTTCAGGACTTTATAGATTTTACTTGTTGGATTGTAAATCCTGTTTTATATATATTTATATATATATATAAATGTTTTGAACTGCAATTATTATCTTTATTGTTGTCAAGTTTGATTTGCTTGTCAGAAGCAAGCTATTCGGCATTTTAAGGTTTGTTTTACCTTATGTGGATTTTATTCCATCTTTATCCTTTTACGTTAATAAATCCTTTTGTTTATATTTTATAAACTTGTGTGGGATTTGTTTTGGGAGGATTATGCCTCGGGAAATGTAAAAGGGGTTTTAAACTGGAAATGTTTTCACGTACTTTGAAATAGTACGGTTTTCAAATATATAAATGATTTTGGATGCATGTTTGCATGGTTTTAAACGGTGGGGTTAGTACTTTGATTTAAGTATGAAAAACCTTGTTTTTGTCCACTCACACTCTTTCTGCTTTGCGCCCCAGACGATAGTTGCTTCGACACCGTTTGGCGGTGCGCTTCTCTTCTCGAGCTTCGTTGGAAGGGTAGGATTGTCATCCTTGAACCCTAAACTCTGTAATCTGTTATTTCTATTTCCGCTGTTGAATTTGTACTCTTAGTTGCTCTGTATCAGCTTTAGGGTTGAATTAGTTTGGCCGGAGGCTGTTATGTATATGTTGTATGCATCTTTGGCGCTTGGGATGTTATCTCATTGCTTGTTTGACAGGTTGAAGTTTTTGGGCTAGTCCTAGTTGTAGGGGAGACTCTGCCCGTTTTTCGGCAGAAGTCTTGGCCCCTTATAGGTTTAATCTCGGGAAGAGGGTAACTGTTTTAGGATGTGGGCCCGACATGGGTTGATGTGGGCCCATCAACGAGGGTTCGGCTCGGGTTCCGGGTGGAATCTGGTCGGTCCTGTCATATTAGGACGGCCCTCACCTACTTTTATTTATTTTCTATCCTCCGTTTCAGCATAAAAAAATTGTAAAGATTTTCACCGTTACCAAAGAAAGAAAAAAGATTTATCTCAAATCCTTATTCTAAGTCGTGATTAAGTACATGGAGAGAGTGATTAAGTGATTTTTATTATTTTTAATAGATTGAATAAAATGCTTGTATATATTATTATAATATATTCTGAAGCTTGCTGGTGCTTTGAGTTCGCACATTCAAACTTGAACGGCGCCCCAACGAAGCTTACCTAACTTCTTTGAAAAAGGTTGACTTTATTGAAAATCGGAGTATCAATTGGGCATTCTTTATTTGGTGGTTTCAGTTTGTGGGGTTTGAACATTTAGGTCCAACAAAAGGTTAAATTTGACATATAACTGGTGTATAAACACTCTTCTCGTGACGAGGGACGTGTAGCTCATGTGGTTAAGAACAGTTACAACATAATTTCATCTTAAACTTTTCATGTGATCACTGCTTGAATGTGAAAGAGAAATTTCATATTACCAAGAATTCTGTTTACACTCTAACCTTATTTCTTGACACTCATATTTCAATGGATTTCTATTTTTATTCTCACCGTTCTCTGGAATCCCAAGTCTTCCCAAAAATGCCATTTCTCTACTTCATAAAAATATTTTTCTTTGGACACCTAACTCCATCATTGATTTCATTTTCTTTGTCACCAACCTTAAACCCAGCCCTACTCATCTCCTCACTTCACCTCATTTAATATGCAATAATTGCATACGTGTAAAGGGATGATGAGAGAATGATGACTATTTTAGAGTGCTAAAGAAGTGCCATTTGAGGGAACATTGCCTTTTGAATCAAAGACATTCATAAGATTGGAACTATAATTTGAAATTTTTTGTGCAAGACCATGGCTTCTTTCATTGAAAAATGTCGGAAATAGAAAAGTTCAGCTAAAACAAGAGTGGATATTGGATTTGATATAAGACCACGAGATAGTAGTTGTGGAAGCAGAATATTTCCAAATCCTAGGTCAAATAAGTTTCCATCAATTTGGGAATTAATTTGACTAAATTGGGATTTATGCCATGAATTAGGGATTACCAAATCAAATCCCCAATTTGATTTTGCCTTTCCAAATAGGTGGAGAAATAATTCCCTTCCAAATCAAACTCCCTATTCTAATTGGATTTTATTCCTATTTTTCTCCCCTATCCCATGCTTACCTATTTCTCTTTTATGGGAAGACTATAAATATAACTTTTCAAGGTTTTTGAAAAGGAAGTTAGCATATTGTTCAATATCCCAAATCACCCAACTCACATATTCACCTTTTTAGCCGTTCATAGCCTTCAAGATTTGCCGGAGGAGGAGTTCAACTACAATGGATTCATCTAAGGGTTTTTCTATCTTAATTCAAACTTTGTATTTTACGTTTATAAGTATATTGTTTGTTTCTAAGATGGCTATAAGTAACTAAATTCTTTGCTAGGGATCCGATGTAAACTAACATGATGATTCTATGTTATTGAGTTAATACTTTATTTTTAATCAATTTATAATCCTTGTTTCATTCATTATTATAATTGTGATCTTGATACTTGTAATTGGCCATTATAGATATTTTGGATTGTCTAATATAAGATTGGGCAAGGGGTTCATCCCTAATCTTATATGCACTATGAATGAATGAGTTACTGTTAAAGCCGGGTTCAAGCTAAGACACTTCTTGGTTCTATTGTTCTTCGTAAACTTAATGAGTTTTCGACTAAATTTGACTATGGGATTCATTAATTGGATTTGATTGAGGATACTTGGTGACACCGCGGCATAACGAATCATCATAATAAGGAGAGAACGAACCCTAGGAATTGAATTGAAACTTTATTCTCAAAATTAACTCAATACATAAAATATGATTGTAATGGTGAAGTCGGCGTCCTAGTTTTCATCCATCGATTTTCAAAATCAATTTCCAAAATTTGTTATTTTATTTTCTTTAAATTTTTGGCACTTAATTTAAAATTGAGTAATCTTATTTTCAGCTATTTTATTATTCTAATATTTTGTTTTTATGTTCTATTTTTCTTAAGGTATTCATATTTGGACTTAATTAATAAACTTTACAAATCTCTGTGGGAACGACTCTCGTATTTGCTTGCTATACAATCATACCGATTCGTGTAGAGATATAACTTTTGTTCATCACCTTACAAGAGCAGTTGTCATCTCACGTACGTGTCCTGCAAGTTATATAAAATTGCTGGAATTGAACATTTGTTTAAACGTGGTAAACTAAAATAAATCACATGGGTAAAACTAATAATTGTGACTATTTGTGACTATACCATAATACAATAACAATCACGGCATGGACTATTTGTGACTTTGCCAACTCTTTATTAATAGGGATGGACAAATCCCCAATTTGTGAGGATGGATAAACATTGACGGGGACATAGATGTGTGGCTCAAATTCGACCAGTCCCGTTGCCATCCCCACCAAAAAGTGGCATCCCTCACACGCTCAAGAGTTAAAAGGAGAATTACATAGAATGATATGATAAAGAGTATCTAGACTTGCGGAAAATATTGGAATTAGAATGAATGTACAAGCGAGGGGAAAATCCCAAGTAAATTTCTGTTTTGTTAATTAATAACTCATCCTGGAGAATATGAGTTTTTCCATTGACTGGATACCATTCTCAGTTCGACTTTAACGTCTCTGTCAGATATTATAATAAATAAATTATTAAGAAAATGTTGAAGTTTGACAACATTTGCATAAGGCTGCAAAGCTATGAGATGCAGGAAAGAAAAGAAAGAAAATTAATTGGCTTTATATAAATTTTATGATTTAAAATACTCTGCAGTAATGGAGTTCAATTATTCTGTAATCAAATTTTCATGTGCCCACCCTATTTCTCTTTTATTATTTTGACCACCTTGTTAAGTCTGCCAACTCCATTAAGTTTAGACAGTGCAAATGGGGTCTAGCCGAGTGGAAAGAGATATTGATTTGCATACTAAGGTCTCATGTTCGGGTTTCCGTGACATAATAGGTGTGTGTGAGAGAAATCCTCCTCTTATAGTTTAGACTATCGACTTGTACTAAATAAAAATAAAATAAAAAAGACGGAGAAGAGCTATAACAAATATAGACGACTAAGACAAAGCCACACATTAGTTTAAGGACACTGCTTGTCGCTTCTTCTTAAAGACAAATACCAGTCACACAAAGTGTAGGGGTCTTTTCTCCTTTCAGTATGCAGGGTGTACGCTTGTGTCCTCTAGTTCAATTGTTTTAGTTGAATATGGATTCGTCTCAAACACGCTACAAAGAAAAGGCCACAATACTCATCTGTTGTGCTAGCAATTCAATTTGAAACGCAGAATATTGATTGACTCTTTTTTATTTTATTTTTGGTCAAAAGGGCCAAGGCTAGAGCAAATACAGGGGAAGTCAACCGCCAGAAGCGCGGCAGCAAAACAACAACATGAGAAACAAATACAAAGTAGTGAAAGCTGGAACGAGAAATACAGAAGCAAATGCTGCTACAGCAACCCAAGAAACGTCGACGTCTCCTCCAGAGCAAAGACAACTAAACACTGCTTGGGTCGATCCACCCAAATTGCAGGGCTCATCATCCTGGACATGGCAAGGTTTTCCAAATGATCATGATCAGCTGCCTACTTTATGAACACATTTAAGTTAATTGTAAAAACCAAATATTGTAATTTGGAGAGTTTTGAGAAATGAGTTTCTGAAACCACCCCTGCCAAAGAGTTCATGCTGAAATCGATCTCCTCCAGTTGCGACATTTGCCCAATACTTTCAGGTATTTTCCCGCTTAATCGATTGGCATTAAGATCCAGAACCGTCAAAGATGAGAAGCTTGTAAGATTGTTTAATGACCCCTCAAGAACATTCTCAGAGAGTACCAAATCCTCTAATGAGTTTCGAGCACATCTAGGCAATAGTTTCGAGTACCAAATTTCGAGCACATCTTGCCAAAAACTCCTTTGGCTCCCAGACTCTCCGGGATTCTCATGGGTAGCCTAACTCTTTCTCCCTCTCTCTGTGTATTCTCTTCGTTTTTAGTCTCTGCTTCCATATCCAGTAGCTCACCATTTCGTTTTGTCAAATACGTTTTCAGGTGGAGTCGTCATCGTGTACACGAACGAAAAGTTACGGTGACTGTCCGATCACCTTGGAGTGGTATGTGCTAGTGCCTGCCACCTGTTTGATAAAGTACCAGAATATGCATATGTGCATTAAGGGTCGTTGGTATACCACCATTCTAGGGAGAAATGTAATATCTTTTCGATGGAGGTTATACCACCATTGATGACACCTGGTTGAAGTTTTTGTTACTATTCTGATGCACCAAGGCTCACCCTCATGCTGATGTAGTTACATTAGAAAAGAAATGATGTTTCCACTGTTATGCTTATAGTTATTATATATGTACTCCATACAGAAATTTCTAAATTGATAGAATCCTCTGCAGTTACTCATTTAGTTATTCTGTGCTACCCTTGCAGCGACTTGATAGTGTGGACGAACAGTATGTTAACAACGATGCAGGGGAGGAAGATCCACCTCTACAGTTACTCAAGGTTCTGTCATTCTTTAAATATGCTTTCTTCACAGTGGTTTAAGTTTTGAGTCTTTTGACCACATATTTCCAAATCTTACTTACCTTTTAACCTATGTCATCCTCTTATTCAAGTTACATAATTCCACACATGAAATTCTTGTCCCTCATTTTATAACTTCATCTTGTGAGAAAATTCTGTTCATGAATGCTATACTGCTACCTGCTTATCATTCTAGTAGTATTTTGTATGGGAATAAGCCTGAATTAGATACTTTTCACATGATTCTGTAATTCATCCACTAAAAATGATTCTTTTAGTGTCTATCAACTAGGTGCATGTATTTGTTGCTTTATCAGTTTCTTGTACTTGAGAAATAAATTCCACCATAGAAATTAGGTGCAAGGTTTAGTCATATATGCATGCTAATCTGAAGGCCTCCTACAGCTGATACAATCCAAGATGATCAACATCCAGAACACCAGGTCAATCAGCCAAAGGAATGCCAGGAATTTAGACAGGTAGCATAATAAATCTTATGTTTGCCATATAAATCATCTTCTGAAAGTGGATAAAAGACTTACAAACTAATCAATTTAGAAAGTGGGGATGAAGCAGGTTCAAGAGAGACAGGGGCCTATAAGAAGGAAAACAAGAAGAACGCAAGCCTCTGCAATGGAAAAATAAATCCAGCAAGCTGGATTTAATCAATTTTGAACAAACATCATTCCTGTTCTTGCATACAATAGTAGAATCATAACATTCTTTTTGCTTTGCAACAATGAGGTTCTGAATATTGTACAAACAACGCAGTTGTTTGTGATCAAGCTGATACGCTGCTTATGACAATTGGACTTCTAATCATGCAGTTGTGACTTCCATCGTACCAACACAGCGATGCAGAGACATGCGATCCCTCTGGCATATCTCTTCCATCAACGGTTACAGTGAAATTCTTCTCCTCATTCAAGGACTTGAAGGAAAGAACTTCAGGCACCACTTTGATATCAACTTTAGAATTTTCGGAGATCAATGCCTTGTAATTGGAGTTTGCAAGGCCAACATTCTTAACTCTTCTATGAAAGTTGATCGTAAACAATTTCATTGATGTAACATTAGCAGCCATTGAAGGGTAATTGAGATCCTTTGAGTCTAATTTTTTCCTCATCCAACATCATGCAAAGGAACTTAATGTAATCTTCTTTAGAAGCTTCGTACACAAGACCAGGGTTTATAGCTCTTACAGGATTGAATCTGTTACGAGACAAATTTGTGTTTAATACATAATTAACCAAACTTAATATTAGAATACTTCATTAAATAAAGACAAAAAAGGAAGAAATATCACGTCAAATCTAACATCTGGTACGGCCCAATCTAAAGTTCTATAACTATCGCTTGTATCCCTTTTGGTTCTCGCTTGTTGAATATGTATTCGTCTCAAACACGCTACAATACTGATCTGTTGTGCTAGCAATTGAATTTGGAACGCAGAATCTTGATTGACTCTTTTTTATTTTATTTTTGGTCAAAAGGGCCAAGGCTAGAGCAAATACAAGGGAAGTCAACTGCCAGAAGCGCGGCAGCAAAACAACAACATGAGAAACAAATACAAAGTAATGAAAGCTGGAACAAGAAATACAAAAACAGATGCCACGAAACGTTCACGTCTCCTCCACAGCAAGGACAACTAAACACTGCTTGGGTCGATCCACCCAAATTGCAGGGCTCATCATCCTGGACATGGCAAGATTTTCCAAACGATCATGAACAGATTTAAGTTGCTAAATTGTATTTTATTTTTTAAAAAGAAAAAGAATTCATATACTTACAGCTTATCTATTAAGCATGTGCTAGCTTTAGTTGCCGCTTGACCAAAGCTATCCTCACATAAAGCCAATCATTTAAACCATTCAAGAACTTGAAGTATGCGTATCTCCATGACCTGTTGAATATCAAAGTAAAGCAAACTCCCCAAAATCCAGCAGCAAACCCGAGCCCCATGCGATGTAAAATCCGTGTGTCATAAGCTCATCCTTATCCTCTTCACTGCTCAAGTCGGTTAGCTCATTTTGATCAGCACACATTTTTTAAGTGGAGGTCCACGAGTTGAGGATTTCCAGCATAAACAGAGGGATCAAAACCTTGGAGCCGAGTCCCGATAGGAATTTTGCCAGACAAGTTGTTATATGACAAGTCCAAGACACCAAGACGATCTATCCGAGAAAGGCTTGTTGGAATTCTTCCCTCAATTTGGTTTCTCGATAAATCAAGAGAATCCAATGACTGCAAGTTTCCGATCTCTGAGCAATTTGACCGATTAACTGGTTTCTCGAAGGTTTAAAGAAATCAACCCAACAAGATGAGTGATTTCACTTGGAATCTCCCCAGTTAATCTATTGCTTGAGAGATCAATACTCTTCACAAGACCCAAAGTTCTTTTGTATGTCTGCATTCTTCCTTTCCATATGAAGCTTGCATCATCCTCATAAGTATAAGAAGTAGGAGCAATTGACGTGAAGCATGTGTGCTTTGGATAGACTTGGATTTCCTTTTTGGGCTAGAGTAGTCAAATTGTTGAGGCATTTGGGTATGCTTCCAGAGATGTTGTTCATAGAGAAATCCATAATTTGAATGTGTGTTAGATGGCATAATTGTGAGGGTATGCTTCCATTGAAGTGATTAGTGGAAAGCATCAGGATAGTCAAATTCTTGAAGCTCACACCTAACCATGTAGGTATTGGTCCTGATAAGTTATTATCTCCCCATCAATAACTTCTAAACTTGTGCAGTTCTTCAAGGATGAAGGAAATTCTCCAATAAACCTGTTGCTTCTTAATTTCAAAGTTTCCATTTGAAATAATGAGGCTATTGTCATGGGAATTTTTCCGGAAAAGCGTTGTTACTCAAATCAAGCATGACTAGAGTCTCCAAATGGCTCCAGCAATCTGGAAGTTCTCCAGAAAAACTGTTGCTCGAAAGATTAAGATATGTTAAACTCAAATCTGCACTTGCACATAGGAAAGAAAGCGACCCTGAAATGTTATTATTTGAGAGATCCAGATATGAAGCTTGTGATAGAGTTGGCGGAATTGGGCCTTCTATTTGGTTCGAACTCAAATGTAATTGTGGGTGATTTTCAAACTCCACTGTCAAATTTGCAAATATTCCTCTGATTGGGTTCTGTGAGAGATTAATAAAGTCCGCCTTACGAAAAATACTCCAAAACCAACTTGGAAGGATATCAGAAATTCCAGCATTTGAAATATCAAGGTGGTAAGAATCATTTTGAGTTTGAAGCCATTTTGGGAAAAGAGGACCGACCTTGCAGGACGCCAAACTTATGTAACTCAACTGGAAGGAGGAACCCAATCAGAATGGAAATTTAAAACTAGTGAGTTAAAGGATAAATCCAAATAACGTAAATTGGAGAGTTTTGAGAAATGAGTTTCTGAAACCATCCCTTCCAAAGAGTTCATGCTGAAATTGATGTACGACAGTTGCGACATTTGCCCAATACTTTCAGGTATTTTCCCGCTTAATTGATTGGCATTAAGATCCAAATGCACTAACGAGTTTCGGGCACATCTAGGCAATAGTTGAATAAACTTGGATAATTGCCCACTCAGACGATTTCTTGGAAGATACAATCTTTGCAAATTACACATAGTAGCAAAAGAATTCGGGTTTCCTCCTTCAATCTTGTTATCAGAGAGATCCAGATGCAAAAGAGAGCTCATGTTTCCAATGACATTGGGAAAACCAGTTATCTGGTTATCAGAGAGAATCAGATACTCAAGAAAGCTCATGTTTCCAATGACATTGGGAAAACTAGTTATCTGGTTATCAGAGAGAATCAGATACTCAAGAAAGATCATGTTTCCAATGACTTTGGGAAAACCAGTTATCTGGTTATCAGAGAGATCCAGATCCACAAGAGAGCTCATGTTTCCAATGACTTTGGGAAAACCAGTTATCTGATTGTGAGAGAGATCCAGATGCACAAGAGAGCTCATGTTTCCAATGACTTTGGGAAAACCAGTTATCTGGATATCAGAGAGATCCAGATACACAAGAGAGCTCATGTTTCCAATGACTTTGGGAAAACCAGTTATCTGGTTATCAGAGAGATGCAGAGACACAAGAGAGCTCATGTTTCCAATGACTTTGGGAAAACCAGTTATCTGGTTATCAGAGAGATACAGATCCACAAGAGAGCTCATGTTTCCAATGACTTTGGGAAAACCAGTTATCTGGTTATGAGAGAGATGCAGCTCCACAAGAGAGCTCATGTTTCCAATGACTTTGGGAAAACCAGTTATCTGGTTATGAGAGAGATGCAGCTCCACAAGAGAGCTCATGTTTCCAATGACTTTGGGAAAACTAGTTATCTGGTTATCAGAGAGATCCAGAGACACAAGAGAGCCCATGTTTCCAATGACATCGGGAATTAAACCAGTTAAATTGGTCTGGGAGAGGTCAAGACGAGAAAGGCTTGTACTGTAGTTGGACAACCAAAGAAATATTGAAGAAGTGAGATGGTTGTCATCGAGAAAAACAGTTGCAAGAGATGTAGAAGAATTTCTTTTAGAAAGAGTACTGGATAGAATTGGAGTAGGAGGAGGAGGAAGACTACAGCTCCCCAAGTACAAGTCTACTAGTTTAGGGAGCTTATTAAGTACTGCTTCTAGCCAATCGAAAACATTACTGAGATTGGCTCTGCTTAGGTCCAAATAAGTTAAAGAAGAAAGAGCAGGGAGCCAATTGAGATTCTCTGCTTGAAGCTGATTATAGCTGAGGTCGAGATGTTTTAATCGCGTGAGGTTTCCAAACCGACTTGGAATTTGACCAACCAAATTACATGCAAGGAGGCTGAGGTTTCTTAGATTGGTTAGAGAACCAATGAAATCTGGAATTTGGCTCCCATTGAAATCAATCGATGAAAGGTCCAAATACGTTAAAGAAGAAAGAGAAGGGAGCCAATTGAGATTTTTTGGTTGAAGGTAATTAGAGCTGAGGTCGAGATGTTTTAATCGCGTGAGGTTTCCAAACTGACTTGGAATTTGACCAACCAAATTACATTCAGAGAGACTGAGGTATCTTAGATTGATTAGAGAACCAATGAAATCTGGAATTTGGCTCCCATTGAAATCAATGTATGAAAGGTCCAAATACGATAAAGAAGAAAGAGCAGGGAGCCAATTGAGATTTTCTGCTTGAAGCCGATGACCGTTGAGGATGAGATGTTTTAATTGCGTGAGGTTTCCAAACTGACTTGGAATTTGACCAACCAAATTACAGTAAGAGAGACTGAGGTATCTTAGATTGATTAGAGAACCAATGAAATCTGGAATTTGGCTCCCATTGAAATCAATATTTTCAAGGCTCAAATATTGTAAATGCTGCAACTCAATCAGTTTAGGAGTAATCATCTTACCTTGGATCATAGGGACAAATTGGCTCCCATTGAAATAATATCCTCCAAGAAGATCAAGTTGAATCACATGGCCAGTTTGGTTACTACAAGAGACTCCTTCCCATATGCAACAATCTTGTTTTTGGGCTTCTGAACCCCAAGAGGAGAGGTTATTGAACTCATCCACCAGGGAATGTTTGAATGCAAGTAGTGCTTGTCTTTCCCTCTCTATGCACCTCACTGTCACTTTAGCATCTCCGAGGCTGAGGCTGTGGCTGTGGCTATGGTTGTGGCCAACTTCTCCTCCTTTTACGTTTTGTAGCAAAAGGATGGATAATGCAAGAAAGAGTTTCAAGCACCTTCCGTCGCCCTGCATGTTAATGTATCCAAAATACTCTGATATATGGTTGTCTCCGTGTTTCTCCATATATGCTAGCTTGCATCAGATATATATAGGAAAAAAGGAAGAAAGCCTTTACAAAGAAAAATACGGTTTAGCTAAAACAGTGCCACACATTCAGACAAGACAAAACCATATAAATCAAGTAAACAATATAATTAATGTAATGGAAATCGCACGTCAATCACAATACAATATAATTAATGAGACTAGAATGTCAAGGCAATTCTAAGTTCCTACAAATAACAATACAAATAGTTCCATCATAACTTAAAGAAATCAAATTAATTATGATGGCATGAATGAAATGAATGATGATCACAATACTTAAATTAATATTAATTCCACTACTTTAATTTTCAACAGAAACCAAATTTATTTTTTTCAACAGTGCCACACATTCAGACAAGACAAAACCATATACAATGCATAATTAATGTCATGAAAATCGCACGTCAATCACAATCAATGAGACTGTCAAGGCAATTCTAAGTTCCTACAAATAGCAATACAAATCACTTGCTAAAGAAAATTCCTAATACTTTGGATTCGAATCTCTTTATTATGGAGGTAATTAAATTAAGTACACTCTAATAGTTCCATCATAAATTACAGAAACCAAATTAATTATGATGGCATGAATGAAATGAATGATGATCACAATACTTCAATTAATATTCCACTACTTTAATTTTGAACAGAAACCAAATTGATTTTTGTCAATTGTACGCATGGTTTTTTTTTTTTTGTTTCCCCTGTTTTTTTTTTTTTTGTTTCTTAATGTTATACAAAGTATAGGTTTTTGTACTTAAGAGTCAAGGGTGGGTCCAACAAAAAGAAGAAGAATTGAGGGTGGCGTCTTGTAACCTTTAGTGAGGAGAACTCTTTAATTATTATAATTTTAAAAAGGAACTCTTAGATATAGGTCCAATTTCAATTATGTCATGTGAGGTGGACTTATCCCAAATTTTCTAAAAAGAAGAAGAAAGATAATGTGGAACTATTCAATGTGGAAAAAGATAATGTGGAACTATTCAATGTGGAAAAAGATATCACTATTCATATCACTATTAATGGATGAGATCAAAGACTTGTGACTTAGACTTGATATGGTGATTTGCCTTCCAACGCAACTATTGAAATAGAATTGAAATGGTGATTTGCCTTCCAACGCGTGCTCTAACTTACTTGTTGACTTGGCTTGACTTGGTAAGGTGTCTTCCCGTGTCCGCTCAACCATTGGCATAAGTGAAACATATGGAAATATCTCTACCCAACCCAATATTAATATAATACCTATATATTTATTGATACTAATAAATGAAAATTGGGTTTTTATTCAACAACTATAATACGAGGGTTTTTCAAAACACTTTGGTTATTGACTTAAGTCTTTTGAAATGCCCCTATAAATTTAGATTAATATTTAGGTTTGGGTCTTACAATTACACATGAAAGTTTCTTGTATTATAGTGATGATCACAAAACACTTAAGGCCATCTCCAACCATGTTGGGGCTAAACTCAAATTTCCACCCTCTAAAATACAACTATTCATGTATTTTCAGGACTCAAAAAAAATTTCCTCCAACCTTGCAGACTCATAATTTGAGGCCGCAACTTTATTAAATTGTTGAAGAATGATTAACCCCTAAATTTTTTTCTTGTTAATTTTTCTTGACATTATTTTTGTTTTAACATTCGTGATTTAATTTTCTAAACATTTTAACCTAAAAAAAATTAAAATTCCAAAACATAATAGAATTTCACTTAAAAATAAAAATAAGTACAACACCATACGTATGCCCGGAATAATTCGAACCCTTCATTAAAGATAAACAATAAACAACATATAGCTGTTGGAATAAATTTTAAAAAAAAAGAAAAAAGAATAGCTGTTGGAATAAACAAAACAAAAAGCTGTTGGAATTTTTTTATAAAAAAAGGCACAGCCCAACTTTTAAAAATAGAGGCGTTGGAATGGAATCAAATTGCACACAAGGGCCAGCTTTCGCAACTTGCTGGCTAGATAGCAATTGTCACGCGGGGCCCAGTTATTTTTGTCTTTCACTGGGCTTCCAAGTCAGGAAAAAAGAAAGAAAAAGCAGAGTTTGGGCCCACATAAAATACCAGTCCATGCAACACTTTGACTGGAATTCCACCCAAAATTTGACATTTCTCAAATTTTCACCCCCAAAATACATGGGTTGGAGAAGATTTTTGGACTCAAAACTCATAATTTGGGTCTCCACCCCTTGGGTTGGAGATGGCCTATGTAGAGTATATTTAGTGTTGGATATCTGATCATAAAGTTTCGGAGTAGCTTCCTGTTGGCGCTAGCCATAATTCAGGGATCTCGTGATTTCTCGGTGTAATTTACGTTACCTAATTAGAATCATTACCTAGCCTAATTTCTTGTAATTAGCTAATTACTTTTCCTTGTAAAAAAGTCAACTTGTACTTATATATATATATATATCCTCCTTTTGGAGAAATATAATATCAATCACAATTATTCAATCATGTATTTCGTTTGAGTTGATATCAGAGCCGGTTAACCCTAGTCTCTCAAACAAAAATAAACCCTACCTCTCGGCATCATCTAGTGCCAAATACAGAAAAAAACCCCCCGGGTGTAACATTTCGACCCAGTTAAATATTATTTAATTACCAATTATGAAATTACATTTTTAATTTGGGATAAGGGTGTTTTTGTAACTTTTTGTTCGAAAAGGAATTTGGGGAATTGAGTGGCACGTTGCGTAGAGCTCAACAATACGAGTTCGTAGACAAGTGGCACGCTCAATTCCGAGTTTTAACAAGGGAGTTGTGGTCTAGAAACTGAAAGGACATAATATGAATTTTTGAATTGTTATTGTAACTACAATAATGCTACAGTAACCGACATCAGCTTCTTCTTCCTTCCCTCTCTCCCCGATCTTCTCTCTCTCTCTCTCTCTCTCTCTCTCTCTCTCTCTCTCTCTCTCTCTCTCTCTCTCTCCGTGTGACGCCAAACTTTGGGCATTGATTTCATCGCCTTCCGGTGTCCTATTCAGGCGAAATTGGAAAAAGGAAGAAAGCCTTTACAAAGAAAAATACGGTTTAGCTAAAACAGTGCCACACATTCAGATAAGACAAAACCATATAAATCAAGTAAACAATATAATTAATGTAATGGAAATCGCACGTCAATCACAATACAATATAATTAATGAGACTAGAATGTCAAGGCCATTCTAAGTTCCTACAAATAACAATACAAATAGTTCCATCATAACTTACAGAAATCAAATTAATTATGATGGCAAGAATGAAATGAATGATGATCACAATACTTAAATTAATATTAATTCCACTATAATTTTCAACAGAAACCAAATTGATTTTTTTCAATTGTACGCATGGTTTTTTTTTTTGTTTTCCCCTGTTTTTTCTTTTTCTTTTTTGTTTCTTAATGTTATACGAAGTGTAGGTTTTTTGTACTTAAGAGTCGAGGGTGGGTCCAACAAAAAAGAAGAAGAATCGAGGGTGGCGACTTGTAACCTTTAGTGAGGAGAACTCTTTAGTTATAATAATTTTAAAAAAGGAACTCTTAGATATAGGTCCAATTTCAATTATGTCATTTGAAGTGGACTCATCCCAAATTTTCAAAATAGAAGAAGAAAGAAACTATTCAATGTGGAAAAAGATAATGTGGAAAAAGATAATGTGGAAAAAATGCTCCAACCTACTTGTTGACTCGGCTTGACTCGGTAAGGTGCCTTCCCATGTCCACTCAACCATTGGCTTTGCATCCCATCCCATCCCATCCCTGGGCACAAGGTACAAATATCTTCTTGCAAATGTGGACTTGACGTAAGTGAAACATATGGAAATATCTCTACCCAACTCAATATTTAATATAATACCTATATATTTATTGATACTAATAAATGAAAATTGGGTTTTTATTCAACAACTATAATACGATGGTTTTTCAAAACACTTTGGCTATTGACTAAGTCTTTTGAAATGCCCATATAATTTAGATTGGGTCTTACAATTACACACGAAAGTTTCTCGTATTATAGTGATGATCATGAAACACTTAAGTAGAGTATGCATAAAGTGAGGTAAAGGCAATAATTCATAGTTAGTAGCCTTTTTTTGTTTTTTGTTTTTTGTTTTTTCTAGTTCTGATCTGTACAAATACAAAAAACAGGGGTGTTCATATTGGGTGTGATTGGTTTCAGTATTCTAGTAGAACAACAACCCAGTGGTACCATCAATAAGACTCTGCGCCAAGGTATTGGAAGTGCATGATCGTCAACAACATACCGTGGACCAACAGAAACTAGCAGTTGATGCAATGGCAATCCTGATCCTCCCCAAGCTCTAATTGGAGCCGACAAAACTCTTCCTGAATTTGTTGATATAAATCAATTGATTCCATAGTGCCAATTTTGGATCCAGGGCTCTGATACCAATTGATACGATCATAGCTATCATACAACGTACAACTGGATAATAACTATTCAATGTGGAAAAATATAATGTGGAATTATTCAATGTGGAAAAAGATAATTGAAGATAACTATTCAATGTGGAAAAAGATAATGTGGAACTATTCAATGTGGAAAAAGATATAACTATTCATATAACTATTCATGGATGAGATCAAAGACTTGTGACTTAGACTTGATATGGTGATTTGCCTTCCAACGCAACTATTGACTTAGAATTGATATGGTGATTTGCCTTCCAACACGTGCTCCAACCTACTTGTTGACTCGGCTTGACTTGGTAAGGTGCCTTCCCGTGTCCACTCAACCATTGGCTTTGCATCCCATCCCATCCCTGGGCACACAAATATCTTCTTGCAAATGTGGACTTGACGTAAGTGAAACATATGGAAATATCTCTACCCAACCCAATATTTAATATAATACCTATATATTTATTGGTACTAATAAATGAAAATTGGGTTTTTATTCAACAACTATTATATGAGGGTTTTTCAAAACACTTTGGTTATTGACTAAGTCTTTTGAAATGCCCCTATAATTTAGACTAATATTTAGATTGGGTCTTACAATTACACACGAAAGTTTCTCGTATTATAGTGATGATCACGAAACAGTTAAGTAGAGTATATTTAGTGTTGGATATTTGATCATAAAGTTTCGGAGTAGCTTCTTGTTGGCGAGAGTCATAATTCAAGGATCTCGTGATTTTCGGGTGTAATTCACGTTACCTAATTAGTGCCGTCTCTCAAAAATAATAAACCCTACCTCTCGGCATCATCTAGTGCCGAATACAGAGGAAAATAAAAATTAAAAACCCAGGTGTAACATTCCGACCAGTTAAATATTATTTAATTACCAATTATGAAATTACATTTTTAATTTGGGATAAGGGTGTTTTAGTCACTTTTTGTTCGAAAAGCAATTTGGGGAAATGAGTGGCACGTTGCGTAGAGCTCGACGATACGAGTTTGTAGACAGGCGGCACGCTCAATTCCGAATTTTAACGAGGGAGTTGTGGTCTAGAAACGGAAAGGATATAATAGGAATTTTTGAATTATTACTGTAGCTACAGTAACCTACATCAGCTTCTTCTTCCTTCCCTCTCTCTCGCGACTTCTCTCTCTCTCTCTCTCTCTCTCTCTCTCTCTCTCTCTCTCTCTCTCTCCACGTGACGCTAAACTTTGGCCATTGATTTCGTCGCCTTCTGGTGTCCTATTCAGGCGAAATTGGTTATCTAACCCACCCATTTTCCCAGCTCAAAAATCCAAGAAAATTAAACTGGAACGATTGGAAGTTCGGGTATTTTTGAAGTTTTAGACGCCATTTCTGGCAACTTCGGCTGCCATTTTCGTCGAGTGAGGTATGAAACTTCATCTACTCTTCGTGCTCTATCTCTTTATGTAGGTATTGTAGATTGATTTTGAGGTTTTACAGTTCATTCAATATACCCATTTTTGGCCTATGGTTTTGGCTCCGTTTTCTGCCAGTTTTTGGCCATGGTCCAAGAACAAAAGTTAATCCCCTTGTTAGTCTGAACGCATTGGCATAGGTATTGTAGGGTGTTTCGAGAATTTTCAGCCACTGGAATTTCTCAAGACACCCATGGGTTGCCAGCGGTGTGTGGCGGCGCGTGGACCACTAGGTGTCGGCCTATTTCATTCTAAAATATTCCCCTTGTAGTCGCGAGCACGACGGTATACTCGGATTTGAAATTAGTTACCATTTGACAGTCAAACGAATATTGCACCAATTAGACGATATTCCTATTAATGGATGAGATCGAAGACTTGTGACTTAGAATTGATATGGTGATTTGCCTTCCAACGCGTGCTCCAACCTACTTGTTGACTCGGCTTGACTTGGTAAGGTGCCTTCGCATGTCCACTCAACCATTGGCTTTGCATCCCATCCCATCCCTGGCACAAGGTACAAATATTTTTTATTTGCTACCACTTAGCAGGTCAACTCGACATGACCCGAAACCGGTACGAAAAATTAATGGGACAACCCGTAAATGACACGTTTATTAAACGGGCCAGGTTTGGGTTGAGCATTCTTAACACGTATATAATCCCGACACGGCATGACCCATTACCAGCCCTATGTTTCTACTTAAGAATTGAGGGTGGGTCCACACAAAAAAAGGAATCGATGGTGTCGTCTTTTAACCATTTGGGGTATATTTGGTACACCGTATTAGTCTATCGATAGGAGTACATAGTACATGTCAGTTGCGTTGGTGTAAACTTGTATTATTTAATCTTGTATTATTTAATTACCTGACTATGTTAAACAGATTGAGCTTTTAACACCCTCCTTACCTGACTAACTAGATAATACACGCTTAATTATAAGGGCATGGAAAAAGAAAAAACACGCTTTCTACATGAAAATCATACGCTCTTTTCATTTTCTTCTCACTAGGGTTCTTCTCTACACTCTTCTCCAGGTATCCATCTCTCACACTCTCTCTCATACTCTTGCCAATATGCTTCTTCTGTCTTCATCTTCTCTTTCTTTATATATTTCCTCTTCTATGGTGTATGATTATGTCTTATTAAATTTATTTTTTTATATTTAGTCACTAGATTTTTGTGGATTAGGCTATGAGTTCTTTTAATTTTTGTTGGGGCGAAGTGTATAGGTTTTGTTTCAGCGATGTGGTTGAAACTCAAACTATATTGAAGGAGGACGTGTTGCGGTTCTATCTTTTTATTAACAGCCTACCCTCCTGGATGCTCTATTATAAGCCCACACATTTCTCCATTTTGAATTTATTTACATTGAAATAAACTCCTAAATTTTCATAAGTAAATAAAACAAATAATTATTGTTTGACATTTTAGAATTACCGTATCTTCCACTTCTCTCTTTCTACTAACTAGCCAGGCATTTGCCAAAAATGACTCTTCTGATATATCCCAATTTTTATGATCCTAATTTATACAATTATGATAATGGGTTTGTTCATGTAATCTTGTCTTAATTTCAATTTCCACTTAAATTATCAAAGAATTTAAATATAAAAAATACTACGATCTGTTGTTATCCGACGAAGCACCAAACATAGTATAACTTAGTCAGACTATTTATTGAACAAGATCAAACGCCTTATAATATTACGGATAAACAATTAGTACTCTCCTAACAAATTAATACTATCCGACGTAAATTAGTCATCACGATCCGATGTACTAAACGGGCCCTTAATTAGGAAAACTTTAGCTAGTTTAATTTATAAATAAAATAAATAAATAAAAGACTCTTATTCATATCACTACATGGAAAAAGATAATTGAAAAAAAAATTGTCCTTGGTCAAAGTAAACAAGTATAAACTTATTCGTATCACTATGTGGAAAATGATAATTGAAGAAAAAGTTTTCCATATGGTCCAAGTAATAACTTAATTGTTTCTGTTGAATCCCGCGGGTTGGTCTCAAACATGCTACAAAGAAAAGTAGGCTTACAAGTCACAAGGAGAAGCTGTAGCAATACATGACCAAAGTATAAAACACGAAAGAGGACCACGACAATGATCTGCTTCATCTTGTAATTGAATGAACCTTGGAATTATTAGTTTGGAAAGACCAATATTCGATGACTTAGAGTATGCATAAAGTTAGGTAAGGGCAATAATTCATAGTTAGTAGCCTTTTTTTTGTTTTTTGTTTTTTCTAGTTCTGATCTGTACAAATACAGACAAGAGGGGTGTTCATATTGGGTGTGATTGGTTTCAGTATTCTAATAGAACAACAACCCAGTGGTACCATCAATAAGACTCTGTGCCAAGGTATTGGAAGCACATGATCGTCAACAACATACCATGGACCAACATAAACTGGCAGTTGATGCAATGGTAGTCCTGATCCTCCCCATAGGATCCTATTAAGAATTACCCAAAGTATACAATTTATAAACATGCCATTTGTTTATGTTAAGTTCCTACAAATAACAATACAAATCACTTGCTAAAGAAAATTCCGAATACTTTGGATTCAAATCTCTTTATTATGGAGGTAATGAAATTAAGTACACTCTAATAGTTCCATCATAACTTACAGAAACGAAATTAATTATGATGGCATGAATGAAATGAATGATGATCACAATACTTAAATTAATATTAATTCAACTACCTTAATTTTCAATAGAAACCAAATTGATTTTTATCAATTGTTCGTTACTTTTTCTTTTTCTACTTAATAGTTGAGGGTGGATCTAAGCCAAAAAAAAAAAAAAAAGAATCGAGGGTGGCATCTTGTAACCTTTAGTGAGGAGAACTCTTTAATTATAATAATTTTTAAAAAAAAGATAATTGAAGATAACTATTCAATGTGGAAAAAGATAATTGAAGAGCGTGGGTCCAATTTCAATTGTCATTTGAAGTCAACTTATTCCAAATTTTCTAAAAAGAAGATAATGTGGAAAAAGATAATTGAAGATAACTATTCAATGTGGAAAAATATAATGTGGAATTATTCATGTCACTATTCATATCACTATTAATGGATGAGATCGAAGACTTGTGACTTAGACTTGATATGGTGATTTGCCTTCGAACGCATGCTCCAACAACCTACTTGTTGACTCGGCTTGACTTGGTAAGGTGCCTTCCCCTGTCCACTCAACCATTGGCTTTGCATCCTGTGACGACCCTGACCCAATTTATAAATAAAATGAATTAAAAAGGAATTAAAATGAATTAAATAATTAAATTGGAATTAAATTGGAAATTATAAATTAAAGGGGCATTTTGGTCAACGGAATTTTCGGGACGGAATTTGGCGAAACGGGTTGCGCCATTGCGTCCGGCACGTCGAAACAACTTCGGGGACGTGCGGCACGTTTGGATCAGAGTTGTATGGAGAAAGAGGGACATAATGGTCATTTCAAAAATTGTTAAATACCCCTCAGCCAATCAGTTTTCAGAATTTCTCTCTCTCTCTCTCTCTCTTCCCTGTGCGTGCGACCGTTCGCCTCCCCCTCCCCCGACTGTGCTGCCGACCGGTTCTTGAACCAGAACCACCACTTCCTGCCACCACTGGGGCCGGCACCGGTCCCAAAAGGACCGCCACCTCGTCCCGGTCAAACCCCAGTCCTTCCCCGACGCCGGCAGCCGAAGTTTTCACCGGAAAAAGCCCAGAACCAGTCCGGTTCTCTTCGAAATTTCACAACGTCGCACGGCCGTCTCCGGCCACATCCGGCGTCGATCCAGGTATGAAACCTTACCTCCTCAACCTCCTCTAGCTTCCTGTATGGTGGGTGTCGATCCTTGTGGCCTCTAGGTTGGTAGATCTGAAACCCTTGATTTGGCCAGATTTTCGAATGGATTTTACGGCCAGTGGCCGGCGGTTCTTGGTCGGGTTCCACCTGTTCTGGACTCTCCACTAGCCCAGGATCGTTTTGGTATAGGTATCTTAGCTTGAATCGATGAAAAAAGCGTTGGCCGGAATCGCTTAAGACACCCAAACCCACGGTGGCCCGTGTGGCGGCGCGTGGGCTGGGGTGTGGTGGCGGTTCAGTGTTCCGTTGCAATTTTCGTGTCGCCGTGAGCGCGTACGTACGCCTATTGCGCGTGTTGTGGGTTCGATGTGTTTGGACCTTTGGATCGAATCCGAATTCATGTATGTTGATCCCCGTAATTCTAGGATCATATAGGATTTGACGGATCGTGATTCGGAGTCCTGGATACTTCGGATCAATGACTTGAAGTTTGAATTAAACCGTAATCGTCCGATTGTGCGATCGTGAGCAATCTGACCGTCCGATCGAGACCAAACTTTCAGGACACACTGTTTAGGTCGTGTTGAACTTGTAGGAACTTTCGGATCTAAGTTTGGAGGTCATGGGACCCACGGGCCCGATTTGACCTATTCGGGTTGGTTTGACCAGGTTTGACCAAGTGTCTCTCGAGGTCGTCTTGCACGTAGTTGATTTTGTTGGACTTCTAGGAATGTCCTGATCCTTTTGGAGGTCGTGGGGCTCCGCGGGCCCGGTTGACCGAAATGGGGTGTTTGACCGCGGTTGACCGTGAGTCTTCCGGGCGGTCCCACTGGTTAAAAGAAGTAGTTTGACCTTAGAATCTTTAAATGCGACGTACGTGCACGTTAAGTCAGGTTTTGGTAGGGTTTGAGTTTAAGGTTCTCGTGCGGTTCACGCGATTAATCCAATCCTCGTATTTAACGCTTTAGGTACCTTGACTTTGCATACTGTAAGCGGGACCCTTTGAGGTTGTGCGGCATAGGACCAACGGTGAATGGACTTTGTTTTCAAATGAGCATGATTTGAATGATTTGCATGAAATGCAAAAATGAGATTTAATGGTTTTAAATCTTGAATTTATTAATAGTTTAAGTCTTGGTTTGACTTTGGTTAAAGTTTATTTTAAAGGATTTGCATTTGAGGTTTATGCATGATTTGGGTTGCCGGGTTTTATGTGGGGCCACGATGTTATATTTTATTAGTATTTATACCTTTGGGGTATTGAACGGGACGTGGTGAATGCCCGATGGTTTTCGTATTGGATTTTGATTATATAAATGAGCTATATTAAGCTTGGAACCGTTAGATTATATTTTAATTATATAATTGAATATTTGGACGTTAGTATAGTCCGTTTGATTTCATACTCGGTTTTGGCGTTAAAACCTTGTGATTAATAATACGTATACTTTGATTATGTATATATGTATTTATATATATATGGCTACTTTGAGTAAATACTTCGAATAATGGGAAATGGTTATATATATATTTATATATGTGTACTTTGGTTATATATATATATATGTATATATATATATATGTATGTATATCTACTTTAAGAAAAGGTTGTATATACTTTGGGTTCAGATTCTGAGACGCTTTAAACGTCCGGATATTTATGTTAATGGGTTATTATATATATATATATGTATACTTTGAATAGATATTTTGAATATGGGGTTTTGAGGACGTTTAAACGTCCGGACGTATATGAATACGGAATTGGACTTTGGGTATGTGTTTAAAAGGATCATTATGTGTATATATATATATATATATATATATATATGTATATGTATATTTTGAATAAACATTTCGTGGTTTGGACTTTATATTTTTAAAGGATGGTTACCCATACTATGATTTGGGGTAATATGTTTTATTTGGGCTTTGAATATGGTTTTAAAGGAATATGACGTTTTAATTGTTTATGGATTGATATGCGGCCATTGGACGCTTGAGATTATTTTAAGTATAGAAATATATGTTTGGACGGTGATGTCCTCGACCTTGTATGTGTATATATATATATTGGTTGTTTGGTGATGGACTTGTATATGTCCTGGTGTCCGATGTGTTGGGGTTGGGTACGTAGTGATTGAATATATATATATATATATATATATATATTGTTATCGCGTGGCGATTGATGTGAGTGCTGTTAGCACCTTGTATTGTACCTCCTCTGCTACGAGCATCGATGATCGCATGACGATTAATATGATACGGTTACCTGGATTTGGTATGGTTCGATCCGGTGCATACCTTAACAGTGGTGTAGCTGTAGACCCTTGATTGGGTAGTCTGCGCGCGTAGGACAGATTTCGGAGTTATGGTTGGTAAGTTTTTACCATATAGGCCTGTGAGTTTAGTCCCACATTGGACGGCTCAACCCTGGGCATGGTGTCTCGATGAGACTGCAGGTGTCCAGTCAAATGATCCCCTGTTGGATTGTTTTCCCTGGTACTTGTGTTTGGTGTTGAGGTTATACTATACCTATACGCGTGTGTTAGTATCTTCGTATTCATATTTCTTTTAGAGAGGATCGTTCCTCGCTTGTTGTGCTTGTGAGCACGTGATTGTGAGTGGGGAAGTTCGGGAAACTGTTTACTGTTTGATTGCGTGATGCTTGATTTGACTATGGTATTTATTATGTTATGTTTTGGATTTTGAATCCTGAAACTGATTTCTTATATATATATATATATATATATATATATATGATTTGAACTGCAATTAATGTCTATATTGCTGTCAAGTTTGGTTTGCTTGATGTAAACGAGTTATTCGGCATTTTAAGGTTTGTTTTACCTTATGTGAATTTTATCCCATCTTTATGCTTTTACGTTAACAAGTCCTTTTGTTTATGTTTTATAAACCTGCGTGGGTTTGATTTGGGAGGTTATGCCTCGGGAAAACTAAAAGGTTGGGTTGTTCGCAAAAAGGGGTTTTGAACTGGAAATGTTTTCTCATACTTTGAGATAGTATGGTTTTCAAATCAATCAAGTATATAAACGATTTCGTATGCATGTTTCGCATGGTTTTAAACGGTGGGGTTAGTACTTTGATTTAAGTATGTCAAACCTTGTTTTTGTCCACTCACACTCTTTCTGTTTTGCGCCCCCCAGATCGTACTCGTCGCTTCGTTACTGTTCGGCCGTGCGCTTCTCTTCTCGAGCTTCGTTGGAAGGGTAGGATTGTCGTCCTTGAACCCTAAACTTTGTATTATGTTATTTCTATTCCGCTGACTCTTAGTTATGCTCTGTATCACCCATTAGGGTTAATTTGATGGCCGAAGGCCTGTGTAGTATCTCTGTAGCATGCTGGCGCTTGGGTTGTATAATCTGTTGCTTGTTTGAACAAGTTGTAATTTTTGGGATTGTCCTTGTTGTAGGGGAGACTCTGCCCGTTTTGCGGCATAAGTCTTGGCCCCTTTCTGTGTAAATCTCGGGAAGAGGGTAACTGTTTAGGTTGTGGGCCCGACAAGGGTTGATGTTGGGCAAACCAACAGGGTCTGGCTCGAGTTCCGGGGTGGAATTCGGGTCAGGTCCTGTCACATCCCATCCCATCCCTGGGCACACGGTGCAAATGTGGACTTGATGTAAGTGATACATGTGGAAATATCTCTACCCAATCCAATATTAATATAATACCTATATATTTATTGATACTAATAAATGAAAATTGGGTTTTTATTCAACTATAATACGAGGGTTTGTCAAAACACTTTGTGACAGGACCTGAATCAAATTCCACTTTGGAATTCGAGTTGAACTTCGTGCATATCCAACAAATGGCAGGTGTCAGTCACAATTGACACAAATGCCCTTTGCCCTAATTCCAACTTCAAACCACATAAGGGTTTGTGATTTCTGCCCAAAAACCGGCAGAGTCTCCCCTGAAAAATGAACATTTCCCAATTTATTTCACCTGTAAATATCACAATTTTAATATCCCTAATCGTTCAGCATGTAAGAAAATCATCCGTACGTAATATTCAATAGTGGTTTAAATGGTCCTTAGGCCCGTACAACATAATCAAACATTAACATTCATCTTGTTATAAATGAGAATTAAAAGGGTAATCAAACTTGGCCCAATAAACGGGTTACAGACTAAATCCTTTTCAAAGCATAACTCAACAGTTATTTTACGGTTGCACCTAGGTCCTCTAGGTTGCCTACGTACCCTTTCCAAGGGATCAAGACACACGTAGTTCTTTCTACTAAAACAATCACCATTTAGATAATATATATTTTTCAAGAAACCAACCATAAAATCTAGAATCATTCTTTACTTTGATTTCAACAAGCTATATAGTTGAATATCATGCAGGAAATTACGTACTTAACTATTCAATTAATTTGTCATTGTCCATCCCAACACTTTGATAACCAAACTTTTTACCAGAAAGTCATATCTGCAACAGTTAGCATAAAGCATACATCCAGTATCACCCACCAAGGGGTATGTCATTAAATCCGAAGGCAATTGGGGAGGGGAAACTGGCTAACAACCTGTGTAGATAAATCGGGCAAGTGGCTAGGGATCCTGGCCAACTCTGTGCAAAATATATGAGCAGGGTGGCGAATAATACCCTGTTAATTGTACCACACATGTTTCATCCTCGCAAAATTCGGGGGGACACACAGTCAGCTTGAGAAAGCATATCCGTCAATTCCATCATTTTACCGCCAATTCCAAGTACCACACACGTGATACATCCTCGCAGTATTCAGGGGACACTTAGTTAGCCTGAGACGCATTCCTCGCTCCGCACGGTCCGGGTATCCCTAGGACTCATGGGGCAATTGTCATACGAGCTCAGAATCAACCGAAGGCATCCAGTTTCCAAAGGCATTCCATTAAATTTCAAATCATTTAACATATATATATATATATATGTATAAATAAACATATAATAAACATTTCATTAATTTCTTAATCATGCCAAAATCTGGTTATCAAAGCCATAACCAAATAATAATAAAATATAAATACTTCATACTCAGAAATATAGCGATAACCAAATCGTTCAAATTCATTCCAAGCATCAAACATATATTTAGGTATAAAAATATAATCAGACATTTAATTAAACCCCTATGAAGATTAAACAGTTTAACAGGGCAAGAAAGCTATTTTCGAATAAAAGTCCTTTCACCACTACAAGCGACTTTCGGCCTCGACTAAATCGACACTCGCCCACTATCCAGGTCAATTGGCTCATAAGGCCCACGACCCCACTTTGTTATCTCGACAATTCATGTCGGTCCACAACCATAAATTAACCCTGTCCTAAAAGTCTCGTCACGATCCAACGGTCGATTTGACCATGATCACGGAATTTAACCAATTGGGCCCACAACCTCCGATTTCCGATCTAACCTTTCTATAAGTCCAACAAGGTCTACTTACTAGGTCCCGAGAGTTCGGTCTCGATCGAGCGGTTAGATCACTCTCGATCACCCGATCGGACGGCGACTTAAAGTTTAACCCTAAAATCGTTGATTCAGAGTATCCAGGATTCCGATTCTCGATCAGCCAGTTCCCACATGATCCTAGAAGTACAAGGAATGACATAATTGAAAATGTGACTGATCGAGCAGTTCGAACCTATCGAGCCACGATATTGCCTAATAGGCGTAATATCCGCTCGATAGTCAAATGGTATCCAATTTCTAATCGAGTATCTTTGTCGTGCTCGTGCGACATGGAGACTATTTTAGAACATAATGGGCCAACACAAAGTGGCGTACACGCCGCCACATGCGATAGTAGCGCGTGGGTGCCTTGAGAAATTTCTAGAAATGCAATACCGATACCAAAATGATCGGACTAACAAGGGGAGTAACTTCCTTAACTACGCCAACCTCCAATTTGGCTTGGAAGTGGACGAAAAACCAAAAACCCTTCGGAAATTTCTAGGTTTTAGATTCGATTCCAAAACTCCACAATCGACTCAAATAACTTATTTAAATAGCTAGAACTCGAAAATTGGATGAAGAAGCATACCTCAATTGACGATTTTGGCCGCCAAAGTTGCCAGAAAAACTTGAAGAACCGGCGAGGCTTTCCGTCTACGATCGACGGCTCCGTGGTTCACCGACAGGGAAATGAGGAGGGATGGGTTCACCGTTCCCTCACGGTTCTTTTCAGACCAGTCTCGGCCTCGAAGGTGGTTGGATGACGGCGTGGTGCTACCATGAAGTAAAAAGAGGCGTTGTGTGCTGTTTCTATAAGAGAGAGAGAGAGAGAGAGAGAGAGAGAGAGAGAGAGAGAGAGAGAGAGAGAGAGAGAGAGAGAGAGGGACTGAGGGGTAAAATCGGGTTTTCACGTGTTTTAAAACAATTTCTCAAATGTCCATTTTGCCCTTTTTGTTTTCAGACCTTTTCTCCTTCAGTATAACTCGGAATTGAGCGTGCCGCCTATTTACGGACTCGTATCAACGAGCTCAACGCAATAGTGCTACTCAATTCTCTAAATTCTTTTCCGAACAAAAAGTAAACCTTAAATCACTAAGAAACCTTAAGGGTAAAATTGTCATTTCCTTTAACAATTTAAGAATTTAATTAAATTTTAGGAGCGGGATATTACACTTTGGTTATTGACTAAGTCCTTTGAAATGCCGTATAATTTAGATTAATATTTAGATTGGGTCTTACAATTACACACAAAATTTCTCATATTATAGTGATGATCACGACACACTTAAGTAGTGTATATTTAGTGTTGGATATCTGATCATAAAGTTTCGAAGCAGCGTCCTGTTGGCACGAGCCATAATTCAGGGATGTGATCCCTGATTTACGAGTGTAATTCACTTTACCTAATTAGAAAATGACCTAGTACTTTTCCTTGTAGAAAAAGTCAGCTTGTACTTATATATATATCTGATCGGTGCATAATTACATATCATTTTGTACCCTTCTAACTTATGATTTGGTTATGTTTTTGAGTTAAACTTGTGCTTTTAATTTATTTTGTGTTTGTTTCAGTGTAATAAGCTTAAAACTCATTAAATGCATTTTGGAGACAAGTTAGCTAAAACGGTGTCTGCAGATCAGTCAACTTCACGGATTGGACTGTACTTGCTCAAGAAGAACCAGATAATGAGCCATACATCATTGGAAAGATACGGAAGTCTATTTTCTGGATCATTTTACAGTTCATGATTCCGAGTTCTCTAGAGGAAGTTATGCAAGTTTTGACAGCTTAAGGTCAAAATCGGCAGGATCTGCGTTACTGGGCCAAAATCACATGTGAAGGTCTTTCCGATTTTTCCTTGAGCTGGGCTGCATATGCATGGAAAGATAATTCAAAGAGCTTCAAGATCCATATTTTTCCAGATTTTTCAGAATTGATAAACAAGCCCAAAACGAGCCCAAAAGAAGACTGCAATGCATTGTCAAGCATGACATATGCATGATGAAATGTTATTGATTGTGGGAAAGTTTGGTGAAGCATATTCAATACATATAATTGGAGTGGAGTTTTGCAGCAGCCAAAAGAAGTAAAAGAAGATGAAGTGGGAGTTGCAACACTAAGCTTAAAGACAAGAAGAATTGTTTTCAAATGCAATTGTGTGTTAGGTAAAGTTAGTGAATTAAGTGTAAGCAATACTTAATTCAGATTTTCACTTCCCCTAGGCCTATATATAGTGAGGTTCTCCAAACTTGTAAACACACCCCAAGGGGGGGAGCTCTCAAACATCTCTCTAGAGCTCCTCTCCCTTCTCTCCCTCAAATTCTCTTAGTTTTCTTTTTAGTTCTCAATTGTTGTAACAAAACCATTTTGCTTTTTAGTTGTAATTTATTTTTCATTGTAATGTAATTTCTTTTCTTTAGTTTTCAAGTTTAATTAGTTTCCAAGTTTCAATTATAGTTCTTGTTCTTATTCATTATGCTTATAAGTTAATATGCTTGTTTGAATGAATAATCACCATTAAGGGGGAGGAGTAGCTACCTCCAAATGCATCCATGCTCGACCTAATCGCTTCAAGGGGGAGTATCCAATCCTTTCTCTTTTACTTGTATTGTTTTTATTTTAGTAATTTTAATTTTCTGTTTCTTTTTTTTAATTAAAAAAAAATTAAAAAGATTTTTCATATGAGCTAACTTTTGGTAACTCCAGTAAGCAACCTCCGTCTATGCAGTGTCTAGGAGTTCTTTAGGCGACACCTTCGGTGTCTAAGAAGTTTGGGTTTTAAGCGGGACCATTGTGACCCCTCCAACCTTCCCGAACCCCATTTGTATTTTACGAGGCCCTTAACCTGGTCATCCTAGAGTTGCTTGTATAATTGTGTGTTCTTAGAATAAATTTTTTTTTTACATTAATGGTTTAGTTTAAATAAAAATTTAAGTTTGGGTATTGTATTCTTGCTTAAATAATAATTACAAAAATTAAAAAATTAAAATTGCATTTTGGAACTTCTTGGTTTTCTGTTAGTCTCTGTTTTTATTTTTTGTATTTTTTTTTATTATTTTAATTTTTATGTGGTGTGGTTAGTTAGTTTGTTTCTGTGTGTTAAAAAATAAAATAAAAAATAAAAAAAAATTTACTCTAAATAAAGCTGCATCACTAAAAACTTAAAAACAAAAAAAACAAAAAAAAATTTTTTTAAAAAAACAAAAAAACAAAAAAATGCATAAAATACAAATAAATAAAACTTCATCTTCTTCTTCATCTTCTTCTTCTTCTTCATCTTCGTCAGCATCAGCATCATCATGGCACACTTCCTGATTCCAAAATTGGAAACTTAGCCGTCTGGACGTCATCTTTTGGGTCTTCACGCACAGCCTCTTGGGGCCCATCACTTGAGCTCCCAAAGATCGCACTTATGGCTGCACTCTTGGCTTGAGCACCACTTGTCTCGTGCTCTGGTTGCTTGCGCTTACCCGGTCGCCCAATAGACTCCAGCTTCGTGCGCATGTCTTTGGCGTACAAATCTACCATCGATGATAGCTGTTTATTCTCTGCCTGCAAACCTTCTAGCTGACGTCGATTAAACTCCACCATCCTTGTCCTCTCCTTTTTCAAGTCCCTTATAATTGTTTTCAAATGCAATTGTGTGTTAGGTAAAGTTTGAAAACAATTCTTCTTGTCTTTAAGCTTAGTGTTGCAACTCCCACTTCATCTTCTTTTACTTCTTTTGGCTGCTGCAAAACTCCACTCCAATTATATGTATTGAATATGCTTCACCAAACTTTCCCACAATCAATAACATTTCATCATGCATATGTCATGCTTGACAATGCATTGCAGTCTTCTTTTGGGCTCGTTTTGGGCTTGTTTATCAATTCTGAAAAATCTGGAAAAATATGGATCTTGAAGCTCTTTGAATTATCTTTCCATGCATATGCAGCCCAGCTCAAGGAAAAATCGGAAAGACCTTCAAATGTGATTTTTGGCCCAGTAACGCAGATCCTGCCGATTTTGACCTTAAGCTGTCAAAACTTGCATAACTTCCTCTAGAGAACTCGGAATCATGAACCGTAAAATGATCCAGAAAATAGACTTCCGTATCTTTCCAATGATGTATGGCTCATTATCTGGTTCTTCTTGAGCAAGTACAGTCCAATCCGTGAAGTTGACTGATCTGCAGACACCGTTTGAGCTAACTTGTCTCCAAAATGCATTTAATGAGTTTTAAGCTTATTACACTGAAACAAACACAAAATAAATTAAAAGCACAAGTTTAACTCAAAAACATAACCAAATCATAAGTTAGAAGGGTACAAAATGATATGTAATTATGCACCGATCAATATCCTCCTCTTGGAGAAATATAATATCAATCACAATTATTCAATCATGTGTTTCGTTTGAGTTGATCTCAGAGCCGGTTAACAGGTCTCTCAAACAAAATACAAACCCTACCTCTCGGCATCATCTTGCGCCGAATACAAAAAAAAACCAGGTGCCGCAAAACAGTTGCTAAGCCCTTGTCGTCACAAACCTAGTGCAGCAAAAGACTCCTACAACACCAACCCATCCAAACTTGTTCTATCTCCTCCATGACTTAAGAAGATACCCTAGACTCCACCCTTGCCGCAAAATCCAGTGCTTCCAGTGCTTCAGAAACCCGCAAAAATCTTGACATGGCGCAACCAATTGTTACATTTCGCAATGATACTTTCGCTACCCCATTCACCATACGGTTGAATGGAAAGAACTATAGCACTTGGTCGAAGATGATGTTGCTTCATGTGTCAGGTTAGGGAAAAAGAGGTTATCTGACAGGGAGGGTGGCTCAAGTGGGGGAAGACGCATCGGGATTTGATTCGTGGTGTATTGAGGACTCCATTGTTAAAGGATGGTTGATAAAAACCACAGAACCTGATTTGGTAGAATTGTTCTTAGATCTACCAACATATAAAAACCATGGAACTCGAAACATGCATGGAAAATTAGCGGGTCAACCCGCAAGATTAAGTTTTCGGTTCATTTTTGAGTCAACCCGCCACTGACCCATTTATAAACGGGTGGGTTTCGAGTCAACCCGCAAGATTAAGTTTTCGGTTCATTTTCGAGTCAACCCGCCACTGACCCATTTATAAACGGGTGGATTTCTGGTCAACCCGCCAACCCATTTATTTGTTTCTTCTTCATTTTCTTCATTTTTTTAATTTCTCTTTCTCAATCTATATACATAGAGAGAGGCAAAATGCAATAACTATTTTATATTTAAAAAAAAGCAATAACTATTTTATATTTAAAAAAATGCAATAACTATTTTAAGCCTCCAACCGTGATGCCAAATTCTAGCTGGATTGACGTCCTTCACTTTTGCTGTCAATTTTGACAGCCCACAAGTTGAGATGTCTTTTATTATTTTATTATTATTTTAATACTGGGCCCATTCCTTCTCTCCTCATCAATGTATAGTTATTACCCTATTTAATATTTTGCTCTTAAATATTGAGCCCACTTGCCTTTAAAAATAATAAAATAATATGTATATTTGACATATCGATTGGATAAAGAGTTTCACAATATGTCAAATTGCCACATAAGCCATCAAATTTAAATTTGATGTTTGATATTTGACATCTCCTTGGAGATGCTCTCAGGCATGTCTATCTTGTACAGGCTGTTTGCTAATTAAGTTTGGTATGTGTCGCTAAATATGCAGAGAAAAGTTGCTAAGTAAAACAATCAGAATTAAGTACCTTTTTATTGAATAAAGCCACCAACTATTCAAAGATTACAATAATTAATGTTGTGTGTTGCTGGTTTAAACGAAATCATTCATTCACATGAATAAAGCATTAGTCAAAGATTCAAGACTCAGCAGCAGGAGCAGCAGAGGGAGCATAAAGGCGTTTCCGTGGCGACAAGTCTTAACTTTTTTTTCTTTCTAAAAATGACATGTATATTATGTAAGAGATATATTATAGTATTTGAATATTAATAAGTTTGGTCACTATTGTAACGAATGAAAGCAAACCAAGAGCAGTGTACTTGGCCCATACGCCGACTATACAAATATGCATATACCATATACCAAATTCTTACTTAGCCACAGAAGCACCAACATAGAATAGATTTGCTGTAAATTGAAGAAGAAGCACAGGAAAGGAATGCTCTGGCCCTGCAATTCAAAAAGCCTAAACCCAATTATAATTATCTCCAAAGCCTAGATTGAATTATCGAATTGATTACCTGATTACAAAATTTAATTATACAGTAGCCGCTTTTTATGTAACAAAAGATAATAACATCTTAAATTTGTTTAATTAGTGTTAACACAACATAAATTTATTAAGATTAGTTGATAACTATATTATATTCTACTAGCATCTTGTTGCTTGCTCAAGTGTGACAGGACCCGACCCGAATTCCACCTCGGAACCCGAGCCGGACCCTGTTGATGGGCCCAACACCAACCCATGCCGGGCCCACAAACTGAACAGTTACCCTCTTCCCGACAAAACAACAAACTTTGGGCCGAGACTTCTGCCGAAAATCGGACAGAGTCTCCCCTACAAAGTGAACAATCCCCAAAGTTAAAACCTGCTCAAACAAGCAACAGAAACAAAGCCCAAGCACCAGCATGCTACAGATAAACTACCCAGGCCTCTGGTCAACAAATTAACCCTTACAGACAATACAGAGCAATCTAAGAGTTTAGGAATTCAGCAGCGGAAAAGAATAAACAGAATATGAGTTTAGGGTTCAAGGACAACAGATCCTACCCTTCAGTCAAAGCTCGAGAAGAGGAGCGCACGGCCGAACAGTGTCGACGCAACTACAGTCTGGGGGGCGCAAAACAGAAAGAGTGTGAGTGGGTAAAAACAAAGTTTTGCATACTTAAAACAATATACTAACCCCACCTTTTAAAACCATGCAAACCATGCATATGAAATCCTTATATACGTGATTGATTTAGAAATCATATTATCTCAAATTACATGAGAGCAATCCAGCTCAAACCTTTTTCCGAATAAAATACCCTTTTTCTTTTCCCGAGGTATAACCTCTCAAATCAACCCAAGCAGGTTATAAAAGATAAACAAACGGGCTTTGTTAATGTAAAGCATAAAGATGGTATAAAATTCTCATAAAGTAAAACAAACCTTTAAATGCCGAAATATTCGTATACGTCGAGAAAACCCCACTCGACAGCAATATAGACATTTATTGTCGTTCAAAGCTTTTATATACATATATATAAATATAACAAATCCGGATTTACAATCCAACAAGTAAAACATATCCAGTACTGAAATCCAAATCAAATACTGAAGTCAAAGTAGTGTAAAGTTTCCCCAACTTCCCCAACTCCCAATCCTGTGCTCGCAAGCACGACAAGTAAGGAGGGATCCTCACTGAAAGAAATAAGAATACGAAGGTACTAACACACGCGTATAGGTATAATATAATCTCAATACCAATCAAGTACCAGGGGAAACAATCCAACAGGGGATCATTTAACTGGATACGAGGACTACACCGCAGTGGCCCCGTACCCAGGGTTAAGCCGTCCATAGTAATGGATTATGCTACCCGACCCGTATGGCAGAGTACTCAATACCCATACGTCCGAACTAGTCCATGCGCGCTGACTAAATACTCAATTAAGAGTCTACGGCTACACCCCATTAGAGCATGCACCGGATCGAACCATATCCAAGTAACCGTATCATCATCATCAGAACAGGGGGGAGGTACATCTCAAGGTGCTACCCGCACACACATAAATCGCCACGCGATAACAATATATATATATACATTCAATCCCAATGTACCCAACCCCAAACATCGAACACCTGGACATAAATAAGTCCATCAAGCATATAACCCATAAATATACTCAACACAAGGACATCACCGTCCCAAACATATATTTATATAGTCAAAATAATCATAAGGGTCAAACGACCGCATAACGAATTCATAACCAAGTAAATGTCATAATCCTTTGAAATCATATTCAAAATATCAATATAATTATATGAGGGACCTCACGTCCCGACGCCGGGCATTCCAACCCAAAGACATATAAAATTAAAGTATAAGGAACTCGTTCGTAAATACATGCCGTTAAATCAAACGTATAATCCAAAATATACATATGTATATATATATATATATATATATATATATACATAAAACATAAAGATCCTTTAAAGTACGAAAACTCAAGCCCGATCCCATATACATATCTATGTATTTAAATATGTAGGAATATACGTATAATCAATCCCCATTATTCCAAAGTATTTATTCAAAATCAATATATATATGTATGAAAATATACATATATAATCAAGGTATAAGTAAATATTACTTCAAAAGGTTTTAAACGCCAAAACCGAATACGTAACCAAACGGACTACGTTAACTTCCAAATATTCAATTATATAATTTATATATAATAAAACCAACCTTATAAATATAATATCCCAAAAATCCATAAATTCTCCTTTTATAACGTATACGACTTCAAGCTTAAAATAGCTCAATTAGATAACCCAATTTCAATACGAAAAACCATCGGGCGTTAACCTCGTCTCCGTTTGATACCCAAAGGTATAAATAATAATAAAATAGCCATCGAGGGCCCCACAATAAACCGGCAACCCAAATCATGCATTTACCTCAATGCAAATCCTTTTAATACATTTCAATCAAAGTCAAATCAAGACTTTAAATTATTAATAAATTCAAGATTTAAAACCATTAAATCTCATTTCATGCGATTCATGCAAAACATTCAAATCATGCTCATTTGAAAACAAAGTCCACTCACCGTTGGTCCTACGCTGCATAACCCCAAAGGGTCTCACTTGCTGCGTCACTAAACAGTACCTAAAGCGATAGATACGAAGATTGGATTAGTGCAGTGAACCGAACGAGAATCGAAAACTTAAACCCTAACAAAACCTCACTTAACGTGCACGTACGTCCTACGAAGGATTCTAAGGTCAAACTACCTCTACGAACCGGTGGGATCGCCGGAAGACTCACGGTCAACCGGCGGTCAAACACCCCTTTTGGTCAACCGGGCCCGCGGAGCCCACGACCTCCAAATCGATCCGGACCTTCCTAGAAGTCCAACAAAGTCAACTACATGGCAAACAGACCTCGGGAGACACTCGGTCAACCCCGGTCAAACTTGGTCAAACCGACCCGAATAGGTCAAACCGGGCCCGTGGGTCCCATGACCTCCAAACTTAGATCCGAAAGTTCCTACAGGTTCAACACGACCTAAACAACGTGTCCTCAAGGTTTGGTCTCGATCGAATGGTCGGATTGCTCACGATCGCACGATCGGACGGTTACACTTTAACCTAAACCTAGGGTTTGTGATTTCGGAGTAACCGGGACTCCAAATCACAATCCGTCAAATCCTACATGATCCTAAAAATACGGGGAACAACATACTTGGAAATGGGACCGATCCAACGGCCCGAACATATCAAACCGGATAACGCATAATAGGCATAAATCCGTTCGACCGTCAAACGATAACCAAAATTGAATCCGAGCACAACTACACGCTCAGGACGACAGGGGGAACATTTTAGGACACAATGCACCACCACAACAGTGCCCCGAAACCCGCCGGAATTGGGTGTGCATAGTAATTCCGGTGACCGGAAAAACTCCAAACCAATGGTCATCCTTCCTGGGGTAGCTAGAACTCAACCTCCTAAGCATTTTATTCAACTACGGGAATGTCTCAAACGGACGGCAAGTGGCCCAAATCTCAGACCCAAAACCGGCCAAAAATGGGTATAATGAACGAACTACAAAACCTCAAATTCAATCTGCAATACCTACATAAATGGATAGAGCAGGAAGAGTAGATGAAGTTTCATACCTCACTCGACCGAAACGGTTGCCGGAGTCGCCGGAAAACTCGTCGGAAAGTTTGAGAACCACCGAACTTTCAGTCGCTCCAGTTTAAAATCAATGGGCTTTCGAGCTGGGAACTTGGGTAGGCTAGGTAGAGGACGAAGAGACGAAACTTTTGGGACTGGAATCACCCAAAACGGACACTTGTGGAGGGAGAAATCGCAAATCAAAGTGAAGAGGAAGAAATGAGGGAGAAGAAGGAGCCGTCGGGGAGAAGAAGAAGATCCGAAATTTATTTTACTTTATTTTTCTTTTCTCTTCTAATCGCTTCCCGATCGCTACAACACGGAATTCGGTGTACCGCATATCCACGAACTCGTTTCGACGAGCCGGACGCAACGGCGCAACTCATTTCTCCAAATTCCTTATGGAATTTTTAAAGTGCCTAAAATACCCTTAATCCCAGTGGCAAAACTGTAATTTCACCAAAATTATTTAAATTGAATAAATTCAATTAAATTGGGTCAGGGATGTCACAAAGTGTGTACGAAAATGCTTTCTTTTTGTTTTTTTGTTTTACTATTTTTTATAGATTGTTTTGGACATGAAGTCTTATTTTATTTTTAAATTTTAAAATATATTGTTTTATGTATTAATTTAATTAAAATGAAATCGAGGTGTTTTAATTTTTAATGTTAATTTTAAAGAAGTTAAAAAAAAATGAAAATTCCAAAATTATAAGAAACTCCAAATAGTTGCCGCCTCCTTGGCCCCAAATATTAAGAAACTCCCGCTCGGATAAAGCACAAACAAAAAGAAAAGAAAAAGAAAAAGAAAGCGCCCTAACCCTAACCCATTCTCTCATTCTCCCCTTCCCTCCGCATGGCAAGGAAATCTCAACCTCGATCCTCTTCCTCGTCAAGAACGAAGCACACAAAAACTCATTCTCTGTGACGGGTAAGCACTTCTCATCCTCTTTCTCTTCATGTCTTTTGTGCTTCCTCTGTCCTACGTAGTCGTTAAATTGGTTAGATTTTGAATTGGGGTCAAGGTAAAGGGTTTTGTCTAATCAATTTATTTTTCCTCTAATCGATAGGCTTAGTGGGTGTGGGATCTTATTATGGTGGTTTTTGTTCGGATGATTTGTATATATGCCTTGGAGTACTGCATACTGGCTTGGCATTGCTCTCCAGGTTGAGCTTCTTTGGTGGGAATGATACCTCGGACAGTTTTGGCATTCACAAGTTTTGGATAACACCTAAGGATGTTATGTGTGGCCTCCTGCCAAACTCTCCAACAGCCACAAACAATAGAACAAACAGTATTGTTCTTCACTATGTTCCAGGAAGCAATTCGTGAGTCTTCTAGCTACTATCCCTGTTTGGTTCACTAGAAAATGTAGGAAAACTAGTTAGAAAATAACCAGAAAATTATATGTCATATATACCATTTGACTAGCTGATAAACTTGGAAAAAAGTACCCAGATATGTGTATTTTGTACATGGCTGGCTGATTTTGACTATGTGCTTTTTGATTTTGATGCAGGTCATCGATGTTCTGCGTCCTGGTAGGCCCAATGTGTCCAAGGTTTGGTTTCTTTCTTTGACCTCTCGCTTTCTTTCATTGGGCATTTGATTTTACTTTATATTCATGTACTAGCGAATAGGAAATGTATGCGACCTTGTTTTCCTTTTTAGTATAATAACAAATTTGAGTTGATGATCTTTTTACGCTTTCTTATTTGGATGCAAGTTGGAAGTTGAAGTTGATGGATGTGTAGAAGTATGCGAGTTTGGAGTGAAATTCTCATCATTTTCTTGTTTAACCTCCATTGTTGAAAACGAATGCCTGTTGGTTCGGTTCGATTCAGTATGGGGTGAAAAAAAAGGTGCTTCTCATCCGCAAGTTGAACTGCAAGACTGTCGGTTCCCTTCTCATCCTTAATATTAGGGTGGGCTCGGTTTGGGTTGGTTCGGTTTTGGGCTCAAACCGAAACCAAACCGAACCCTCTCGGTTTGGCTATTTTGGAAACCGAAACCAAACCATAAGTGATGAAAACCGACCACTTCGGTTAACCGGACTTGTGGTTTGGTTTGGTTCGGTTTCGGTTTTTGGCTTTCTTAGAGAGAGAGAGAGAGAGAGAGAAGAAATAAAAGCAATGAAGAGAGGGAGAGATGGAGAGGAGAGGAAGAAAAAGAGAGAAAGAGAGGAAGAGATGGAGAAGAAGAAGAAGAAGAGAAAAAGAAGAGAGAGAGAGAGAAGAAGGAAAAAATGCATTACATATATATATATATATATATATATAAATTTCTTTAAACTATGTAATATATATATACATATAAACTATGTATTATATATATATATAAATTTCTTTAAAATATGTATTATATTTTTATTATAATATTTTTTTAAATATTCGGTTTGGTTTGGTTAAACCGTGGGTTTGGATATTGCAAATCAGTAAACCGAACCATAGACTTCGGTTTGGTTTGGGTTCAAACCGATAACCAAAAAATTTGAAAAAAACCAAACCAACCCGACCCGATCGGTTTGGTTTGGGCGGGTTGGTCGGGTTTCGGTTCCAAATGCCCAGCCCTACTTAATAGATAATGATACCAAGGATCAAGATCAAGACACGATAGAATAACTTGCTTTTAACGAGAGGGCATAACAATAACCATAAAAGAACTAAGCTTACTTTTTCCATGATCTACTTGACAAATCCCCCATACAAACTACGACAAGCAGCCCGAACCTACGCTGTATGAACAAACAAATTTAGAGAATTATCACCACCAACAACAACCAGATACTTGAATCTCTATAATGTGAATACGAGAAGAAAAAGGATTTATTACATGTTGATGCTCAAAAATGGATCTGCACTTCTGGGCTCAACTGTGATGTCTTCGCCTTGGCAGCCCCGGACCTGGTGTGCTCGGCCGATCTGTAAGACAAGAAACGATCGGTAAGCCAGGTTGGCACCGTGTGGTGGGCCGAAGGCTCTCCGATGCTTAAATTAGAATAAGTACGGAGTGGATAGCAATTTTAGCAGAGTAATAGCTAAGTGGCCGAAGGCTCTTGATTACCTCCTTCTTGGGGCTTGTGCCTGTCTTTATAGGTCTTGGGAGGTGTGCATTTCGAGTATAATTTCGATGTGGGACTGTAGACATTACCTAATTAAGCTCCACGTGTCAAGTGGGAGTTTTGAGAATTTGAGATGTTCTTCAAGGGTCTTCGGCATCCTAGGTACCGATCGTTCTTCATGCCGAGGGCTATGAATCTCCACGTGTAGTCTTCTTACTGGCAGTTTAAATGGGGTATGAACAGGAGTCCCCCAAGTTTTCAGCGAGAGAATCTTCGTTGAGGACTTGCTTTTGTCTTCGGTACCCGAGTGGATTGGCCTCGCGAGGATTTCTTCATGCGAGCCTGCATTGCGCAAGTGTGGTTTCATTCGGTAGCTTATGTAGGTTGGCTATGCTTTGGCCTCTTCGGAAAGACCCATTCCGTTCGGTACCTCTTGAATTATCTTTCCCTAATGCTTCAGATTTTGTTCTCTACCGAACGGTAGACCAGTATACCTTGGTGCCGTACGGTATTCATTGATGTTGGGCCTGGGTCTCGGTCACGTGACCGTCGCGACGCTTAGTCTTCTGCGCATCTGTTACCAGGGAATTGGTGCCACGTGTCGATTCGGAGCTCGCGGTTTTTCGAAGTAATTATGGCGCCGTTTGGTTTTTCGAGGCAGAACGTTAGCGCCTTCAGTATAAATAGTGTATTTGTGCTGATGTGGGGGTTACTTTGCATCTGTAGGCGAAACTCTGCCTTTTTTTGAAAGCGATTTCCGGCGAGCTTATTCCGACCAAAAGGCGATTTCCGACGAGCTCATTCACGGCGGAGCGATTTCCGACGAACATAGACCACCGCGAGAAACAAGGTAAATTTGAACTTGCCTTTGTTTTTTCGATCAAAAGTGCATTTTTCATATGAACTTGGCCATGAACTTGCATCTGTTTATGAGTTTTGATGAGATAGGTAGTTTAGGATTCCGTTCCGTTCTGTTTGTAGATGTCTGATAGCGAGTTTGAGAGTGAACCCAATGCGTTCGATGGGGAATCATCGAACAGTCAATCAACTACCGATGGCACCTCACTTAGCTGGGAAAGTGGCGAAGGAGGCGAGGTCGGCCGAGGCCGTTGATAAGGCCGATCTTGCACCCGCAGTAGGAGAAGGGGATCTACAGCCGACGGCAATGGCCACGCCGTTGAAGGTTGTTCCCTGCGGTATTGACTGTGGAAGCACTAGTCAATACTGCGATTTTTTGATGAGAGACACTCACATTCCCGAACGGCATGTGAGCTACCAGTCTGAGACCTCCACGTCGCCGTGTGGGTGCCGTTGTTGAGAGTTCTTCCAGACCGTCGGTCACAATAGTTCAGGGAGCAACCCTAGGATTCCGATCGGTCAACCTCGTAGAACGCTGTTCGGTCTTGACTACACGGGGCCCAACCACCTTACCGAGCATGATCTAGTGACGATGCGTGCCGAATTCATGATCCCCGATTCGGTTAAGTGGCGGCTTCCTAAACCTACCGAATCTTTGAGTGATCCGAAGGATGGTGAGGTCGTTTTCTTCTTGACATACTGAAGTCGGGGTTCGGTTGCCCCTTGAGAATGCCGTTCGTGACATCCTCGTTCATGCTTTGGCTATGCCCCAGGGCAATACAATCCCAATTTTTGGGTAGTCCTGATGGCAACTATCGTTGCTTTCGGCATGGCTGGGGAGGGAGAACCTTCATATGAACAATTTTCATATTTGTATAGCATCACGAAGTCGAAGAGTGCCGATCACGGGGGATGGGTACAGGCCAACTGTCGTTAGGCTTCGACTAGGGGCCACTTCATCAGTGGGGTGCCGTCCTCTCAAAAGACCTGGAGGAACCGAAGGGTCCTGGTGTCTGGACAATGGGAATGCCCTTCCCATCGGCATCCCCTTTTAAGATACCCACTTCGTTCCAACTCGTCGGTAGGGTGTCGTGGTTCCGTTCGGTAGGAACTGTGCTCTTGCATTATCCTTTCCGAATCTCACTTGTGTTCGATTTTCTTTTCTTTTTGCAGGCAAGTTGAAGCAGCCGTCGGCTACAAAAGCTGACATCAAGAGAATTGAAAGAGTGAGATCGAGAATTGCGGCCTCGATCAGGGTGTATCCTGAGTTTCTCTTTACCGAAAATCTTATCAAAGCCAAGCTTGTCGATCCTGCCGAGAGTAAGTTCGCCCTCCTTACCGTTTGGTACTTCACAATGATGATTTTTTTTTTTTTGGTAATTAACCTGCTGTCATATGTAGTGACCGACGGTAGAAGAGAGACCGAGGCCAGGAAAATGTCGGAGTCTTCAAAGAGACGGTGGCGGGCAAGAAGCATCGTCGGCAGGACCGAGGGTCGAGGGGAGGCTTCCTGGTCGTGAAGCCACCGTGCCGGAGCCCGTTGTACGGGAGGTGTTGCCGGTACCTCACCGAGGTACCGAGGACAAGCCTGGCAACGGAAAAGGCCACCGGGAAGCGGCCAATCATCGATCTGGATGACCCCCCCATGCCGAAGAGGCAGCGCAACTCAGAGCATCCTCGGGCTGTCTTCTCGGTTGAAGATGAGGAGGGTCGGCGGAAGAATCGGTCACCCTTGCCTGCCCCTCTAAGACGGTCCAATTTGCCAACCACATGATCCTTGGCTCACAAATGGATCTGTCCGAGATAGAGGAGCTGCCAAGAAAACTCTTCGGGAAGATGTTGGCCGTGCTTTTCGTCTGTGAGGCTTCGGTAAGAGCCTCCTGCTGTTCATTTTCTACTTTGATTTATGGATCCATACTCATGCACTTGTTATTTATCGTGCATCGATGGACATGTGGCTCTGCATGAAGCGGGCCATCAATGCTGCCGAGCGTGCCAAGAAGGCTTATGACCTTGGTCAAGCCAAGGTTGCCGATGCTACCAAGGCCATACAAGAAAACGCAAACCTTACAAAGGCCAAGGAAGCTTCCGAACGGCAGCTTAAGGCGACCAAGAAAAGCTAGAGTCAGTACGGTCAAGCCTCGACCAGCGGTGAAGGCGGCGTCAGAGGCCGAGGCAGCAAGGTGCTATCCATGTTGCCCTGGAAGAAAGCGAGAGGTCGAAGGCTGCCGAGATTAAGTCTGCCGTCAACGAAGCCATCCGTGCATACCGTACCTCCGTGGAGTTTACGTGCTTGCCGGATGACGAAGTTGGCAAAGAAATGGCCGACCTCCTGCACTGCTTTCAAGCGCTTCAACCACTGGCGTCAAGCTCAACCTCAATTTCGCGGTGATTTCCCTCCCTTCCCGAGGGAATAATCAAGAGATGATCGAGGACTACGAAGGGGAGGATGTCTTTAAGCGAACCTGGATGCCGACGGTGCCGCCGAATCTCAAAAGGATGCCGACGGTGCTACCTCTGTTGCCGAACCTCACCGAGATGCCTGAAGCCACTGTTTGAATTATGCTTTTTGGTTGTAACTTTGTTGCCATAAGGCAACTTATTTTGAACATCTCACAAAGGCTTTTTTATTTGTTTAATGCTTATTGAATGCCATTCGGTCTTGTCTTCTTCTTTTTTATAATCGCCAAGACTGATCATTCGTGATAAAAATTTTTTTTTTAAAAAAGACTGAAGTACAACACTGTCGGTGGTCTAGGTTTATACTGGTCTCATAGTACCGTAGGTACCTTGTTGCCGAAGGCTAACAATGAATTGTAAAACTGAAGTGCGAAACCTAACGGTAGTCTTGGCACGTACCCGGTCGAATAGTACCGAAGGTACTTTATTGCCGAAGGCTTATCAAATAATTGAGAAAATTTTGCGAATGATGTTTTCATTGATTTCATGCCGAAAAGTTTTTAGTACAATTTTGCTGGCTGTGGGTGCCGATGGCTACCCCTACGAAACTGATAAAAACGAAAACAATTCCAGCCGATGGTAAGGAAAAATTATTTATAATAGTATTTGAGGTGCTCAACGTTCCATGGGTGACCGAGGGTCTTGCCGTTTGTATCTCGAAGTCGGTATGTTCCCGATCTTCGGATGCCGATGATCTCATACGGCCCTTCCCAAGATGGACCGAGGGTTCCTTCTCTTGGATCTTTGGTAGCAAGTGAAACTTTACGCATAACCCAATCTCCGATCTGAAAAGATCTTGGCCTCACTCTTGAGTCATAATATCCGAGACACGCTGTTTGTATGCTTCGTTCCAGGTTTGCTCGCATTCGGTGCTCTTCAACTAAATCCAGATTTAAAGCAAGCCGAGTGTCGTTAGTTTCGGGAGCAAAGTTTGCCGTTCGGTGAGATTCCTCGCCGATCTCCACCGGCACAACTGCTTCCGAACCGAAAGCAAGTGAAAACGGTGTTTCTCCAGTTGAGGTACGGTAGGAAGTCCGAATGGCCCAGAGTGCTTCGGGAGTTTCTCGTGCCATGCGCCTTTAGCATTATCCAGTTGCCGTTTCAAGACCTTCTTGATAATTTTATTTATCGCTTCCACCTCGACCGCTTGACTGAGGATGAGCTGGTGAGGCGAAGAAGAGGTTGATCTTCAACCGCAGCAGAATCGGGAAGACGCCTCAATCAAATTGCTTGCCGTTGTCGATAATGATAGCGTATGGTATACCGAACCGGCAGCATATGTTCGTCCAAACAAAGTTTTCTACTTTGGCGGCTGTGATGGTGGCCAGGGCTTGACCTCTACCCATTTGGTGAAGTAGTCGACGGCAACGACAGCAAATTTAACTTGTCCCTTTCCTTTCGGCATCGGGCCGATCAGATCGAGTCCCCACTGCAAATGGCCAAGGACCGATGATCGGTGTAAGTGGTTCGGCAGGATATGAGGGATACTACCGAACCTCGACATTTGTCGCACTTCTTGACCAAGTTGATTGCGTCACGGTGCATAGTTGGCCAGAAATAGCCTTGCCGAAATGCCTTGTGCGCTAACGAACGGGACCTTAATGATCTCCACATACACCACCGTGAATTTCTCGGAGGACGTAGTCCCCTTGTTCGTAGTAATGCATTTCGAGATAAGGGGTAGTATAGCCTCGCTTGTAAAGAACACCGTTGATTATTGTATATCTTGTCGATCGGTACCGAAGTTTTTCGTGCCTGGGTTTTGTCGTTCGGAAGTATGCCATTCGCCAGGTAAGAGTATATCGGATCCATCCATGTATCCGTGATACCGCACGGTATGCACATTTAGTTCGGTTGTACTTGGGTTGGGCCAAGATTTCAATGGGGACACGTCGTCCAACCTTGTCGTCTATGGTCAAGCTAGCCTAGCGAGAGCGTCTGCATGGCTGTTCTCCGCCCTGGTATCTGCCGGATCTCGTATGCCAAAAACCTCTCAACGGTGACAAAGTTGCCGTTAGATAAGCGGTCATGGATGAATCCCGCAACGAAGTCTGCCGTTACACGATTCACGATGAGTTGAGAATCACCGTGGATAATAACCTATCTAGCTCCCATGTCTTTGGCTAGCCGAAGGCCGGCCAACAAAGCTTCGTATTCGGCCTCATTATTGGATGCAATGAAATTGAAACGGAGGGCATACTCGATCTTATTCCCTTCAGGAGTGGTAAGGACCATCCCAAAGACCGCACCTTTGCTGGTTTGCCGAACCATCTACATGGAGAACCCAGACTGGTATTGCTAAATCAAATTGACTACCGTTCGGTAGGGAATGTCTTGCCGATTTGGTTTGAGGCTTGTTCGGTAGCGTTGTTGCCGATGGAGTCGATTCAGATATGAAATCGCCACCGCTTGACCTTTTTCCGCTGGTCTTGGTTTGAATCAACGTCGAATTCTCCTAGCTCGATTGCCCATTTGATCAATCGTCCGTATACCTCCGGCTTTTGGAGCACACCGAAGTGGCTGGTTGGTTAGAACGATTATCGTATGAGCTTGGAAGTACGGCGGAGCTTCCTTGCCGAAGTCACGAGTGCAAGGGCCAATCGCTCAAGAGGCGGATACCGAATTTCTGCACCTGAACGCTCGGCTCACGTAGAATATTGGTAACTCCGTCTTTTCAAGCTTCCGAATCAATACGGAACTAACGGCAGTCCGTGATACCGATAGATACAAAAAGAGTTCTTCTCCGGGGAGTGGTTTGGATAGCAGCGGGGCTTTGCCCATGTATTCTTTAAGCTCGTCAAACGCTTTATCACATTCGGCAGTCCAGGAAATGCTCGCTTGCTTCCTTTCGTGGCTTTGAAGAAAGGTGCACAGCGATCGGTGGCCTTTGATATGAACCGTGTTAGGGCCGCGACCCTACCGGTAAGACTTTGAATATCCTTCTGTGTCTTCGGCTTTTCCATATCCATCAGTGCCTTAATTTTTTCTGGATTAGCCTCGATACCTCGCTGGCTGATCATAAAGCCTAGGAACTTTCCGGATGATACTCCGAAGGCACATTTCAACAGGTTCAGCCTCATTCGGTATTTTTTCGTGATGCCGAACATTAATGACAGTTCTGGATGTGCTGGTCGGCGGTTTTGCTTTTGACCAACATGTCATCGACGTAAACTTCCATGATGTTCCCGATATATTCGGCGAAGATTCGGTTAACTAAACGCTGGTATGTGGCTCCGGCATTCTTCAACCCGAATGGCATGACATTATAGCAATAAAGACCTTTGTCTGTTATGAACGCCGTATGCTCCCTATCGGAAGGGTCCATAAATATTTGGTTGTACCCCGAATAGGCATCCATGAAACTCAGCAATTCGTGGCCAGCGGTAGCATCGACAAGCTGGTCGATTCGTGGCAACGGAAAGCTGTCCTTCGGACAAGCTTTGTTGAGATCGGTATAGTCTTGGCACATCCTCCACCCACCTTTTGCCTTCCGAACCATGACGGAGTTTGCCAACCAAACTGGGTAAGTTGCCTCCTTTATGAAACCGATGGCGATAATTTTTCAACTTCAGCCTTCATAGCTTCATACCGTTCGGTATCATAAGATCTCCGCTTTTGGCGTACAGGTTTGAATGCCGAAGATATACTGAGCCTGTGACTTATGACCTCGGGAGAAATACCTGGCATATCATTGTACGACCAGGCAAATACCTCGGAGTGATGGCGCAGAAATTGAATGAATTCCGATCGGAGTGTGGCCGTGAGGGTGGTGCCGATCTTAACACATTGGTCTGGTCGATCCCCATGCAAGATCACCGTTTCGGATCTTCAATCGGCTGGGCTTGCGGTATTGGCGTATCATCCCTAGGATCGTCAGGAGTATCACTGCCGTTCGGTATGCTGACCACAGAGAGGGTTTCCTTCGGCGTTTTATCCGCGGCCGAAGTGAGTGCCATTGCGTAGCAAGTCCGAGCACTGAGTTGGTCCCCGATTACCTGCATCGCAACAAGTGGGGAAAGATGAGCCTTGATTCCTGTGAGTGCCGTTCGGCCAATAATCACGTTGTATGCGGTCGGGCGGTCGACGATGAGAAATTGATCATAGATCATTGTTCATTTGTGGGGCTATGCCGAAGGCAATGGGTAGGCTTACGCCGCCGATTGGTTGAACCAAGTCGCCGAAAAGCTTAAGAGTGGAGTGAGCTGCCGATTGACATGCTCATTGCTTACCCCTAGTTCCCGAAGGCATCGGCAAAGATGACATTTACCGAACTTCGATTATCAATCGAACTCTTCCTACATCAAATCCGCAATTTCTGCTCGGATGATCATGGGGTCGCTCATGTGGGTAGAGGATTCCTTCCTCCTCTTCTTCATGGAAGGTGATGGGCTCCCATCGAATCTTTGGCATTTTTCGATGCCGATTACTCTCTATACCGAAGACTTGGGGATCTTGAGCTGCTCGGACGTCTTGCTTCCTCGATCGGCTGGACGCCCGCCAAAGTTGGGCCTCCGTGATAGTCTTGATCATGTTGATTTGCCTTCTCGGATAAGGCGTTCGATGATCTTTCTCAATGTTATACAATCTTCGGTATTGTGGCTATTGTCTTTGGTGATATCGGCAGAATTTTCCGGTATCCCTGTTATCCTGTCGATTCGGCTTCCGATTGATCGTTTCGATATGATGTCCTGCTTCATTCATGAGTACGGCCTCATAGGTTGTGTTGAGCACCGTATATACCTCCTGTGCCTGGCCTTGGTTCGGCAGGGGCCTCTGTGCTCATTGCGGTTGTTTCTTCCTCTGTTCTTCTTATGGCCTCCTTGCCGAGGGCTGGAGTCATTCTTACGTTTGCTCGGTGAGAACAGAGGTTTTTGCGGCGAAAACTTATCTCGTGCCGACTCTTCTTGCCGAACCGTGGGTTCGGCCTTCGAGTTCAAGTATTCGACTTTTGCATGAATGGCGGCCTGCTTCATCGACTCATCATACATGCGCCAGCTTGTTGCTATGCACTAGATACCGGAAATGGGATGGCCGAAAGCCACTTTTAAAGGCGCCGAAGGCTGCCCGATCATCGGTATCTGGACATCGTGAATACTCGTGGCTGAATCCCGCATATTTGCGTAAGCTCTCATCTTCCCCTTGCCGGATTGTGTACGTGTCATCGCAGAGTACGATCTATCCGTCTGTATCATAAAGTGGTTAAGGAAAATTTGTTTTAACTCATCAAAGGAATCTACCGTACCTGGCTCCAATCGGTAGAACCAATTGAGTGCCGCATCGCTTAATGCCGATGGGAACAGCAAACATTGCCCTTCATCGCTTAACCCTTGCATCCAAGCGCCGATTGAAAGGTATGGAGGTGAGTCGCTGGGTCTTCTACTCCGTATAGAACGGTATCCGCAGGGGCTGAACGTCTTTGTCTTGCTTCGAGTTTTTATTCGTTCGGTGAACGGCCCGGCCGAAGCCTACTCCATCCTGGCTCTTGAGTGCGCGATCGGTCGTCCTCCATTTTTGGACTCTCTGCAGCAAGAGGCGGATCACGGGGTCTCGGTTTGGGACCCCGTCTCCTCATAATCCTCCGATTGCCGATGCGACTTTTCCGGGTTAATTCCCGAGTGCCTTGTTGGTGTTACCGAACGGTAAGAGGTTTGCCGATCGTTAGATGGGATGTACTCATGGTCCGATTCCGCTGTGGATTCGAGTAGGTGGACTTGTCGGACCGAGATTTACTTCCTAACACCCTCATGCGATCATCGTTTAATCTGGCCCCGATCTTTACCGCGATCGGCCTCGCTTCCTCTGTCGGTCCAATAATCGGTGCCGACAATCGGTGTAGACCTTCTGCGGTTTGTGGGGCTTATCCTTTGGGGCTGGAACGACCAACTGCTTGGAGACCACCGGGCCTGCTTTGGCCACCCTCTTTCCCTTCCTCTGCCTACTTGGTGTTTGTAAGCTCTGGGAGGTACGGTCGGTGCAGAATGTTCTGTGTTTGCTGCCGGTTCACCTCATCGTGTCTCGTCGACTTTGGCCGAGAGAAGGTTGTTGTGTTCTGCATCTTCGCCATGTCTTGCCAAGTGCCGTCATCCGGGCTAGGAGCTCGGCTTCGGTAGTAGTTGGGGGTGCCAAGCATTCCCGGTGGGCGTGCACGGGGGTATTGCTGGGCTGGCTCCACTATGCTTTCCGAACGGTAACTCCTCTGCCGTTATGAACAACGGGACCGGTGCGATGCCCATCGTAGGTGTGAATTTGTGGATCGACTTGTGTCAATTCCCACAGACGGCGCCAAACCGTTGATGCTCAAAAATGGATCTGCACTTCTGGCTCAATCGTGATGTCTTCGCCTTGGCGGCCCGGACCTGGTGTGCTCGGCCGATCTGTAAGACAAGAAACGATCGGTAAGCCAGGTTGGCACCGGTGTGGTACCGCCGAAGGCTCTCCGATGCTTAAATTAGAATAAGTACGGAGTGGATAGCAATTTTAGCAGAGTAATAGCTAAGTGGCGAAGGCTCTTGATTACCTCCTTCTTGGGGCTTGTGCCTGTCTTTATAGGTCTTGGGAGGTGTGCATTTCGAGTATAATTTCGATGTGGGACTGTAGACATTACCTAATTAAGCTCTACGTGTCAAGTGGGAGTTTTGAGAATTTGAGATGTTCTTCAAGGGTCTTCGGCATCCTAGGTACCGATCGTTCTTCATGCCGAGGGCTATGAATCTCCACGTGTAGTCTTCTTCTTGGCGGTTTAAATGGGGTATGAACATTACACAACTATTAAGATAAACTTAAAAACACACATAGTGAAACAGAATAACTCGATACTTATCATGACTAAAAATTCCACAAACAGCTGACCACATTCAAGCAATGAAAATGAAGTGCAAGGCAATCACAAATTGTAATCATTATAATTGAAGCAAGATACAGGCAACCTGAAAATGAGATAATTTAAGAACTATTAAACTACCTTGGAATAGCGAGAAAGTCGGCTGTGATCTTCATTCGCATTCATTAACTTTGCGAGGGCAAAAGCGCAAGTAGAAACAGAGGCTTAGCTATGATATGCTCATTGCTTAATTACTATTTATTGACAAAGAAAGAGTAATCCAGTACCCAAGTAACATTATTAACACAGTCATGTGTTCTCAAACTTAAGGAACTAATCATGTAACAAATTAACAATAATATGATCAAGTATTATCCGTTACCAAGACAAGCAAAACCAGTGCCGAGGAAGCCAATCCAAAGAAGAAGAGGAAAATTGTTGTATGAAGCAATATGTACATTCAATTTCTCCCAGTCCTTCTTAGTAATCTTTTTCCTTATCATGAACATCAGTAGCTCGACTACGAATTTCCCTTAAACAGATTTGGAATCTGCCTCCGTAAAAAGAGATCTCCTACACTAACCAGGAAAAAAAAACGAATCGGTGAAATCCCAAAACGATCATGGCCTTTGTTAAAGAAAATATTAAACCTCTGAGAATTCTGTGGCAAAAGTAACAGTGCCAATTTTAAAAGCTCAATGCTAGTGATACAAATACTATAAAGTTTCATTTTCCTTTCCATTTCTACTTTTTCTTGCCAACCAAATGGAGCACAAACTTAGAACCCAAAACCTTCAAATCCTCTGTTTCCCAGGCATTTTCCGGGAACCAAACACAGAGACTTCGAGAAGAAGAATCCAAACAAATAGCTTTACCTTTCCATTAAGCCACATCCGATCCTGTCATTGACGGATCAAGCGTCCACGCCGATCTTTGTCATTGACGGGCAAGATGAGCGTCTCGTCCCTCTTCCCCAAGTACTTGATCACGGCGATGTTGGTGGGCGTCTGGGCCGTCACCATCAGCACCCATTTCTGCGACTCGTCGGCCATTCCACAACACCCACTTGCGTTCTCAAAAAGCCGCCGGGAAAACAAAGATTTTCCTGGAAAGCGGTAAAATTTTCCGGGAAAAAATACAGAGAGAACTAAAGAGCAATGTGAATTTGAGAGTGAGAGCAAAACGGGAGTTGGTGTTAGGAGTTTTATATAGCGGCGAGTGGAGGAAGACACCAAATGGTGGGATTTGTCGTTCAAAGTTGAAATTTTTGAAGGCGTCCGGTGGTAGGGCCCACCTCGGCGGTTTCTAAAAATTCAGGCTATCATGGGGATTTGTGAAGAATCCTTGGACAACATAATTGGACTTTGGACTTCAATTTTTACTTCGATTTATTATTATTATTATTATTATTTTTTAATTTTAATGAAAATTAATGGCTCACCAAATTTTAACTGAATTTCAATCCAACAAAATGATTATAGAGTTATTACGGCTAACAACTTCTTCATTGTTTTTCTGTTTTGACTTACCCTCAATATTTTATTACTATTCTTTTTCTGTTACAATATTTTATTATTAATATTATTATTATTTTGAAGTAGCAACAAATATCAAAATTCTAATCGAAAACCAAGCAAACCAACGAGAGAGATAAATTGGTAGCTATCTTCTTTCGGGCTTGCTTTGTTATTTCGATTTTGTTGCCGGTGCTTCTTTGGTTTTGTTTGTTACTTTTGCAGATTTAGATTTGAGATTCATGCTGGATTGCTACTCCAGATCTCTATTTGTGATCCGTGACAAACGGCGTGACCGAGCATGCCGTGCGGATCTTTTCACCTTTGTGCCGACCTCTTCACTGTTGTGCTAACCTCTCTAGCTTTGTTGTCGCTTTCGCTTCAACCCGTTGGTGGTGTTGACCAATAATCTCTTGTATTTTACTTGTAAGAGCCTCAAGTGTTTACTGCATTTGTAGTTTGGCCGCTTCGCGTGTGGTGTTCTTTGCCTGTTTTACGGTCAGCCGGTATTCTTCACCGTAATGTCTTTAGCTCATGGACATGCTGGGGTTTACACTGCTTGACAGGACTCGACCCAAATTCCACCGGAACTCGTGTTTAACCTTGCGATGTTCCGACATTAACCTAATGTCGAGGCCCACCTACTAAACAAAAACCTTCCTCCGGAAAAACAACATATAAGGGGCCAAGACTTCTGCTGAAAATCGGGCAGAGTATCCCCTGAAAATTGAACATTCCCAAAATTCCAACCAGTCAAAAACAAACAGTAAAGAATTATCCCAACAGCCAACATGCAAACACGAATACAACAGAGGCCTCCGGTCTTCAAATTCAATCATAACGGCCGATAATAGAGCAATCTAAGAGTCTTTCAAATTAAACAGCGGAATATCAAAGTTAAGGATCAGGGACAACAAGTCCTACAATTTTAGTTGGAGCTCAAGAAGAGAAGCGCACAGCCGAACAGTGTCGAAGCAACGACTACGGCCTAGGGGGCGTAAAACAGAAAGAGTGTGAGAGGACAAAAACAAAGTTTTAGTAGTTCAAAACAACGTACTAACCCCACCGTTCCAAAACAATGCAAACCATGCATATGAAATCATTTATATACTCACTTGATTCAAAAACCATGATATCTCAAAATAGGTGAGAACAATCCAGCTCAAAACATTTTTCTGAACAAACCAACATTTTAAACTTTTTCCGAGGCATAATCTCCCAAATCGAACCCATGTAGGTATGTATAAAAACATAAATAGAAGAACTTGTTAACTGTATAAGCATAAGAATATAATAAAATCCTCATATACCCAAAACAACATTTGAAATACCAAACATTCCGTTCATGCCAAGAAAACCAAACTTGACAACAATATAGAAATCAATTGTAATTCAAATCAAGCACACTGCTTCCCAATCTTTCCCACTCTCACATAACCACGTGCTCACCAAAGACGACAAGTAAGGAAAGATCCTCACTAAAAAAATATGAATACGAAGGTACTAACACACGCGTATAGGTATAGTATAACCTCAACACCAAACACAAGTACCGGGAAAACAATCCAACAAGGAATCATTTGATCGACACAGTGTGACCTCCTCGAAACCCCGTGCCTGTGGTTGAGTCGTCCCAATTGGGACTAAGCTCACAAGTCTATATGGTAGAAACTTCCAAACCATACCTCGTAAATATGTCCTACGCGAGCAGACTACCCCTTTAAGAGTCTACAACTACACCCCGTTAAGGTATGCACCGGATCGAATCATATTCAAGTAACCGTATCAAATCAATTGCCACGTGATAATCAATATAAGAACAGGGAATGTACATAACCAGGTGCCAACGCACTCAAATCAATCGCCACGCGATAATCCATATATACATATTCAATCACAATGTACCCAACCCCAAAACATCAGACACCTGGACATATCCAAGTCCATCAAGCATATAACCCATATATATACTCAAAATAAGGACATCACCGTCCCAAACATATATTTCCATATTCAAAACCGTACTCAAACCTCAAATCAAGAAAACGTCAAATGATATGAGAAACCCAAGTCTCGAAACATAAAGTCAAACTCAATTTCAACACAATTCCCAAATATCAATATAATCCCATTGTAGATAACCCTTTTTTGAAAACATCAAATCTGAGAACCGAAACATTTATTCAAAGTGTATATATATATACAAAAATTCTCTTATGCGGATATCCGGATGTTATTATCGTGCGGACGCAGTGTATTTTGTATTACCCCTCCTTGCTTTCCTGCCTGTTTACAATAGCATCCGTACGTTCCGCACGTTAATACATCTGGATAAGAGAATAACTGTATATATATATATAACCAAAGTATAGGTAACCATATCTTAAACCATCAACATCCATTTCCCGAAACCTTTATTCAAAGTATAAGTATTATTCGTAAAAGTATATACGCCAAAACCAAGTATGAAATCGAACGGACTATACCAACGTCCAACTTAACCCAATTATATAATTAAAATATAATATAACAATTCTTTAAATATAATATCCAAAGAAAACCATTAAACTCCCACTTATATACAATAATTCATTAAATCCATAATTGAAATAGTATAATGACTCCAAGCTTAAAAATAGCTCAAATATATATAACCCAAAACCAACACGAAAACCACCGGACATTCATCACGTCCTGTTAAATACTCATTATATGAAATATCATAAAATATAGCCATCAGGGCCCCACATTCAAATCCGGAAACCCAAATCATGCATAAACCTCAAATACCAATTCCTTTAATATACTTCAACCAAAGTCAAAACCAAGACTTAAACCATTATAAAATCCCATTTTATATGCATTGCATTCAATCTTTCAAATCATGCTCGTTTAAAAACAATGTCCACTAACCGTTGGTCTCATGCTGCATAACCCTACGAGGGTCCCGCCGGCTACGTATACGGTGCCAGAGTACCTTACTCGTCGAATTCCGTCGCCGGAGGAGGGAGAACGAACGCTCTTAAGTTTTACGTAAAACCGGTGACATTTCTGCGTTTTTCGGCCAGCACAGGCGGCGGTTCCGGCTGAGATTGGTCGGGATTGAAAGAGGGCTGCATGCTGGTTCATTTGGTACCAGCGCTGCCACCTAGGGTGGCCGGACGTGACAGTCGTGGCTCAAAAAACCACCAGATGAATAGTAACAGCAAAGGGGGTTTGCTGCACATGGGGAGAGAGAGAGAGAGAGAGAGAGAGAGAGAGAGAGAGAGAGAGAGAGAGAGAGAAGAAGAAGAAGGGTTGATGTCGCGGTACTGTAGCGGCAACAGTGTCGCTACAATGAAATCTGAAAATTCATTTTATTTTATCTTTATTTTATTTTATTTTATTTTTAGACCGTTATGTGTTCGTTACAACTCGGAATTGGGCGTGCCGCATATCCACGAACTCGTTTCGACGTGCCAGACGCAATGGCGCAACTTGTTTAGCCAAATTCCGTCCCGAAAATAGAGTTGACCAAAATGCCCTTTAATTTAATTTAATTCTTTAATTCAATTTTATTAGTTTAATTCCTTTTAAATTTCAATTTTAATTACTCAAATTATCCAATTTAATTCCTTTTAAATTAAATGACCTATTTTAGGTCCGGGACGTTACACTGTTGATGTCAGTGTACTCCCTCATATCTGGATAACCTTTTATGGTTACTGCGCTTCCGCATTTGTATAAACTCTAATTGAGTATTTGTATCTGCTCTTGTTCTCGCCTTTATGGCTCTTGTACCAGCCTTTATGACTCTTGTACTGGCCTGTTTGGCTATCGGCCTTTATGCCTAAATTATGAATACAATATCGCTTCTTTTTAAAAAAGTAAATCCTAAAGTGGCTAATTTGTTAACTTTTAGCTATTGAGCGCTATCCGTACACCCTACATGATTCGGATTCTCTGCTATAATCTGTTTTACTTTTGTTCTCCATACGCTACCTCATTAAAATTTAATCTAAGGGATTTAAAAGTTGACACATCATCCTAAAACAAAAATCCAATTTAGTCCTAGCATCCTAAAACAAAAACCCAATCTGTTTTCATCCTCAGGCAAGGTTCTAGGTTCGAGTCCTAGTATTCGTGTAGTGTGTGTGTGAGTTTAGTTTACTATTACCCCTATCAATAGGAAATGTCCTAAAAAAACCCTAACACCCAACTGACGGGATAGTTAACGTCCAAAGCTCTTTTTTTCTTCTTCTTCACGTTCGTCGTCTTCTCTTTTTTTTTCTCCTCCTTGCTTCACGTTCTGTGTGATGCCCTGAAAATTTCCAAATATTTTGTTTAAGCTCACAATAAAAATTTCACGGCCTAATTTTTGGTAATTTGGATTTTCATGAAATAACTATTGGTTTATTCAAGGGAATATTTATTTCCTGATATTTTGAAATTGGAATTTTGGTAATTTGATGTCATTGAAAAATAGTAGACGTCCATACGAGCGTGGCATTTTTCGGAGAATTATTCGAAACCGGAAGTATTTTTGGCGAGTTTCGGAAGTTGGGAAGAAGATAAAAGGAAAAGACAAGGAAGCGATAAATTATTGTGCGGCACTATACCCACATGGGCTGCCGACACTCTTATCTCTTCTCTTATCCATTTTCCGTCCTTTCTCTTTCCTTTATCTTTCCTTTCCTTTCACTTCACGTTCATTTCATCTCTCTCTCCTTTCCTTCATCTTCTTCTCCTTCCTCATCTTCTTCTCCCTCTTCAGAAACCAAACCCGTGGGTATGGTTCATCACCACAGAACTCCCACCTCTAAAGCTCAAATCAAAAAATCTTCTTCATGAACGTTGTTCACCTGCTCAAGGACTATAACATATCCAAAAATAAGGATCATTGGACCAGTTTAGCTACCTCAAACTGGCTATGAACTTTCTGTGTTCATCCATGGCTGGTAAGTTTTCTGCAGCTTGGTTTTCAACATTTTGCTCTAGTCTCTACTGTTCGTTTGACAAACTTTCCTTCTCTAGAGTTGTTCCTCAGTTTGAGAACTATGACATATCCAAAAATCAGAGCAATCCAAGTACTCTAGATATGTCTGTGGTAAGCATATTCGTCACTTCCTCAAATTCTGCTGTTATTACCGTACATCACCATATTCACTCTTTTATGTCAATTTTCCTTCCTCATATGACAATAAATTCTTCATGGAAGGTGTTCAGAATTATGTTCTCTAGAACATATCCAAAAATCGTGGCAATCTAGTTAGTGTAGACTTCTCGGGAGTGGATGAGCTAACACAAGCTTTTGTTAGTTTCTAAGTGTAAATTTGAGTTGGTTATTGTCTTTGGGAGTTCCACTTAGAAAAATCTGAAAAATTCAGAGGGGTAAGGTAAAGATTTAAGATGGTTTGATTTCTGGAATTTGTCTCTAAATTGTTGGCCGAGAGCCGGTATTGAAATTGGAAGGATCAAAAGATAATTTAAAACAAGTATAAGTGCCAAAGGACAAATAAGGTAAAATGTAAGGACCAAAGTGAAATTATGAATAAGTCCAAGGACTGAAATATGATTTGGACAAAATACCAGAACCAAAGTGAAATTATGAATAAGTCCGAGGACTAAAATATGATTTGGACAAAGTATAAGGACAAAAATGAAATTATTGGCTAGTGAGAGGACTACAGTGCAATTAAAGATAGTTATAAAGACTAAATTGCAAAGAAGGATTTTAAGTAACATTTTTTTTAAATGGCTGGATTAGGAATCAGGTGCCAAGAAAGAACAATTTGAGTTCAAAGGTGCATAATGCAAGTCGGACATTAGTTTTGAATTCCAAGTAGAGGGACTCACTCTCGGACTTGTATTTTGTGTGTATGTACGACATAGTAAATATTGTTGTGTGCGAAAACTGCACTGTTTATGATTGCCATATATGCTTGGTTTTATGAATACTTGGCTTTGGTTATCCAAAGTTTTGAGGGTATTGTTAACTCGCAAGTGCACGAGGCGTTTGGATAGTATAGCTTGTGTAAGTACGAGGTCGATCCCACGAGGATTGATGATAGATTGATTCAATTTGATTCCTGCACAAAACAGAAATCCAAAAGAAAATAAATAAAACAAGAAAGAAAGAAAAGAAATTAACTCAAGCAAATTAGTTACCAAGTTCAATTTAGATTCACGGATTGATTCTAGCTAAAATATGATTAAGCCATGGTGTTTGGTCCTAACCTTGTATTCCTAATTCCCTAATTAGATCCTTCTTGTCGAACCTAAATTAAGCATTAGAAATCCATTAAGCATAGAAGAATGTTTTAAACAACCAAGCATGTATCTAATCCATATTGTCGAATGTCCATACATACTCTTCCTATTCATAGTTCAATTTGAATTAATGCATGGTGTCTACTCTTAATTCAAACCAAGATAGCTAACATACAAGTTTTAATGGTGATTATTCATTCAAACAAGCATATTAACTTATAAGCATAATGAATAAGAACAAGAACTATAATTGAAACTTGGAAACTAATTAAACTTGAAAACTAAAGAAAAGAAATTACATTACAATGAAAAATAAATTACAACTAAAAAGCAAAATGGTTTTGTTACAACAATTGAGAACTAAAAAGAAAACTAAGAGAATTTGAGGGAGAGAAGGGAGAGGAGCTCTAGAGAGATGTTTGAGAGCTCCCCCCCTTGGGGTGTGTTTACATGCTTGGAGAACTCACTATTTATAGGCCTAGGGGAAGTATAAATCTGATTATACAATTGAATTTAATAACCACACTCACTTCACCAACTTACACCACTCAATTCACCACTAAAATGATTAGCTCATGCATGACAATGCATTGCAGTCAGCTTGTGGGCTCGATTTGGGCTTGCTCCTTCACTCTAACAAATCTGGAAAAATATGGATCTTGAAGCTCTTTGTCTTATCTTTCCAAGCATATGCAGCCCAACTCAAGGAAAAATCGGGAAGGCCTTCAAAAGTCATTTTTGGCCCAGTAACGCAGATGCTGCCGAATTTGACCTTAGGTTGCCCAAACTTGCATAACTTCATCTAGAAGACTCGGAATCATGAACCGTAAAATGCTACAGAAACTAGACTTCCGTATCTTTCCAATGATGTATGGTTCATTATCTGGTTCTTCTTGAGCAAGTACAGTCCAATCCGTGAAGTTGACTGATCTGCAGACACCGTTTTGAGCTAACTTCACTCCAAAATGCATTAAGTGAGTCCCAAGCTTATTACACTGAAACAAACACAAAATAGATTAAAAGCACAAGTTTAACTCAAAAACATAACCAAATCATAAGTTAGAAGGGTACAAAATGATATGTAATTATGCACCGATCAGGTATACGTTTGCGAGCATTATCCTCGACAACCTGAAGGTGAAAGAGACATAGCAACTTCCTTGGGTTTCAATTTCCTAAACCTCTGGAGGGGTTATGCGGACAGACTTTACCAATACCCTACGTGTAAGGTATAGTCGATGAGGTGTAATCAGTTGAAATGGAAACTCTCGCTACCGTACCAGAGGAGTTGGATTTAATTATAATTTCTGGTAGGAGTAGTTGGACTTAAAGGATCGGTTGTCATACAAGCAAATACAGGAATGTCCTGAAAAATGTTTATGAAAATTGCTTGAGCATGCCAATGGATTTTGGATCTACAATATATGGATACGGTTTGTGTTTGTGCATATTCTTTCATTGATTTCTATATAAATCAAGAGCTCAATATATTATTATTATTGTCTATTTTAAAACCTGGCCGGGAGCCTCCTACGGGGCAAATGAACGTATGTGATGCTTACCCCTACTTTTGTTGTAGATTCCTTTCGTGGGTGACATCTTGGTGTGACCTCCTCACTTGTCAGCATTTGGCTCGTGTCTCACGTTGTTGTCAGTTTGTGAACCCTATTCATTATAGTTGATCATGTTCCATTATGTATGTATAAATTTGAATTCTAGATGGTTGATATATTTTCAATTATTGGTTTGTAAAACAATTTCTGATGTTGTTGATATTATTCTGTGACCTCTGGGGTTGGTTTAACTCTCAAATAAATTTTATATAATCTTATAAATTATTTTTCCGCTGTTATTAAATACTCTGATCCAACCCGTTTAATTTATTTATAAAGGCTTAGCGCATTTTGGGAATCTTGGGAGTATAACCCTCAGACTTATGTGTTATATTTTCGGGATCCTCAATGTACGTGCCGTTGTCACGTGTCTCGATTTTGGAGCGTGACATTTTGTCCTCTTCTCCTTCTTACTTCACGTTCTGTCCTCGTCTCTTTATTTACGTTCATATTCAAATTACCTTAGCTTTGGTTGGTTAATTACATGCTTTGCTATAGCAAACTATAAATATATTGGCAAGGCTACCGTGAAGACGTGAACTTGATCCCATAAAGTAAGCAGGATTATTTGGCATGCTCTTCGTTTTCTTTTATCCCTGATACATACTCTTATTTACTGGTTCATGCTACATATGCTCTCATTTATTGGTCCCTGTTGCATGCTTTGCTTCTTTCTTTTTTCCTTTTCTTTTTTGGTTCCTATGTCTGCAACAATTGAAAATTTCCTTTTTCTCATTGAAATTAATTGGTTTTCTATGTGTGGCGTTTTGAATTGGATTTCAATTAATATTTTGGTATATCTACCTCCATCCTTCATTTTTAATTTATAAATATAAATTGGACTGTTATCATTGTATTATAGATTAACATTATTATATTTGTTTTATATATTTATTTTATAGAAATTAGAATAATTTAAAACATCACATGTAAAAGAAAAAACGTAGGCAGTAATAATAAGTTGGTGAGAGCCAAGCCAAACATTATTTTTCCACAGGTCTGTGCTGTTAGCTCATTAGCTTAAGAGGGCACTGCATGTGTTTCTCACTCAGCAAGTCGTCTCCCAAATCTGCACGAGTAGTCAAATATAATGATAATAAAAAGGCAACCGTATATTTGTACAGTTTTCTCAGTCAAAATATGACAGCCCAGCCCTCCATTGTTGGCTTTTTGTTTCTTTTATATGACAATGACCTGGACTGTGTCCCATATATTTATTAATTTTCTCAGGTAATAATCAATCATGATCTCTTGGACTCTTAGGGTTTACGGAATCCGTGATCACATACCGTTGGTTTTAAATTTAACGGCCCACCTACTTTTGCACTCGTTTTAAGAAACTCTATTGGACCGTTGAATTTAAATCCAACGATGGATGACCACGGATCCTTGGACCTTATGGGTCCAAGAGATCATGACTGTAATATATATTAGGACAGCCCTCACCTACTTTTATTTATTTTCTATCCTACCATTAATTTACCTATAACTTTAGGTTATGTTTTTACGTATGTATATATGCTTCATGTAACAATAAATCTATAAATTGGAGTGCAAAAAAAATAATAATAAAAGGTATAAATTGTTAAATGTGACAAATTCAAATTCTCGTATTCGTACATTAGTTGCACATAGTGGCGGACCTATAATTTTTAGATTTAGAAGGTCCAAAATTAAAACTTAATTGTGCATAGCTTTATACTACTACAATTATGTTAAACTACGACACACAATAGACGACCCTTTATATAAAAATTGTCGTGGTATTTTAAAAGACGATGAGTGTTATAATACTATCGTGGTAAGGTACTTAATACAGCCATGTGTTGGGTTGATTTTTAAAATTACGACAATACCTTATTAGGACCGTCGTGTTTTTAGGAACAGAAATTTCACTTTAAGTTCGCGAGCGCCATGCTGTTTAGAAAACCCTCGCTCTCTCAAAATCTCAAATTCTCTCACCTCCTTTCTGAATACCCGTTCTCTCTCAACTCTTTCTCACATCTATGAAGCGCATCTCCCTCGCGCCTTCTACCGAACTCGCCGATATCACCATCTCTGTCGCGCCGTTCAGGTCACCAAGCTCTCCAAGATGGCCATCTCCATCGCGCAGTTTAGTCCACCGAGCTCGTCGCGTTCACCATCTCTCTCGCGCTACCCATGGCAGCTACCCTTCCTCGTCACGACCATTTTTAAGCCCCCAACTGGATTCCATCTTCCATTTTACGAGCTTTAGATTAGATCTTCTTACTCGTAAACCAAAAAGGTACGAAGCTAATTTTCTAGGGTTAGCTTAGGGTTCTTCTAATTTGACTTCAATTTTTATGAGAAATGGGGTTGCGTTTCATATAAATGTTTTGTTTGTAAGCTTCTGGTATAGTTTTTTCATGGTTACCGACTAATTGTCTATGAAATTGGTTTATGCATTCATTTACTTCCCTTTTCTATTTTTGGGTTAAGATGTTTTCTTTCAAAATTCTTAGGTTTGGTTTTTTGTTTATTGCCCACTTGTTTACTTTTGGCTCATTTTTCAATCCTTGGTGCCTTCTCAGTTTATGGGAGGAATGATGTAGACCCAGCTTCCGGTGTTATATTAGTTGTTTCTTTGATTGTTTTGAACCTCCCTTGTCCATTACTGGATGCAGTTCTTTTTGGAAGGACTGGAGTGTTTTCTATTTCAAGCACATGGCTATGGGGATTTCATCTGCATTTATGCAGAAAGCCCCCAGATTTGACTACAATTTTGGTAACAGCTATCTTTGAGTGGTTGCTTATTTATATGTTGTTCGTTGATGCCATATTCTCCTATATAATTACAAAGTTCGCTTATTACCGTGGATTGCAAACACCCTACCTGGCTCTTTTGACAGCAACATCAACATGGGTTTTACTCCAAGTCTACCAATTCAACTTCCTCACTATGATTTAATACGTGGTGTTTATTGTTGCTTTCCTTTCAGGCAACTTGCTCAAGCTTCTTGGCAAGTAAGTGAGCTAAGCTCCCCTGCTTTCTAAAATCCCTTGTTCTTGTTCTTTTTCTAATACTTGTGTTGTGTAACGATTTTTGCATTTTAATTTGCTTTATTTTCAGAGAGCCTCCAGACTTGTCAAGAGTAGGAATACTAGTTTGTATAATTTGGGTGGTTTTGCATCATGTATAAATCCTTGGACCTTTTTCAATTCTTGTTTATTATGCTTAGACTTATTCCATTGATGAATTCTCTTTAACCTCTAATTATATATGTCAATCTCATTACTGAAAATTAATTGTGTCAGTGGTACACTTGTGATCAAATGTTCAAAGGATATCAAAATTCAGGGGTTCATTGGACCATGCACATCTTTGGAGAAGGTAGGCAATTTGGTCATTTGGAACTTGTTTTTATCTACATTATGGCAGTGATTAGAATTAATGAAATATATTTGGATAAGATTTGTGTTTGTGGAGTTTGATGTTAATTTTGCAATTCTTGTAGAAGGGACTTGTTATTGCTGATATTGCTACAGGGGAGGCTAGAATTAGGATTTAGAATTACCACATGGTTTAGACATGGGATTCTGTATTTAGATCGTTTGTCCTGGTTAAGTTTTAACTTGTATTTCGATACTTGAACAGGTTGGGTTTTTTGTATTGAGTTGTTGAGAACTCTAGCTGAATTTATCATTAACATGGTTTTGAATCAGTGTTCAAACATGGTGGTAAGACAGAAAAGAAGAAAAACCCAACTTCATCACCTGTGAAGTGTTACTTTATTCGTATATGAGGATCTGGGCCTCTTATACATACAGATGGAACTGGATTCATATATGAGGATCTAGCCTTACTCTGTCCGAAGGATTTACTTAAAGGAGATTATATCATTAAGGAATACATCGAGGTTTGTGATTCTAATGTTTTAGGTCATTTTAAAATTAAGGTTGAAGCATAGTGATAATATTGGCATTTGACTTACCAAGATAGAGATTTTGAAATACATGTTTGCAAAATATATAGTATCAAGTTACTAATCTTTGAAGTTAGAAGGTTTTTATTCTACTATCTTGCCATATTTCAGTATAGAGTATAGACGCAAGCACCTTAAAAATATGAACATGGGTACAGAGAAAGAAGTATTATAGATTTCCTTTTATAAAAAAAAGAAAAAAAGAAAAAGAAGTATTACTTCTATGGATATTTATTCTGTGACACAATAACTTAAAAGTGCTGATAAAACTTACATACGTATAACATAATAACAACTTTTCATAAGGTAGTCTGTTACACAGCTAAAAAACTTTGTATGTATAATGTGCAAGAATCTTGCTCTGCCTATATCACTTTGCGCCATTTGCAATTGTAATTTCTCTATCTTGTTTCCTAGGAACTTACTGTATTTTCTTTCTCCTTCCCTCTGTCTCGAGGGTCGAGTCTATCTGAATGTGTGGCTTATAACTCAATGTTGCCTTCTTAGTTTCTGCATTTCCTAATCCAAAATGAAAATATCTTCTACTCTTCTCTGTGCATGACTTATCTTGCTTGAAATATATTATGATTTCCCTTTGCTTTTGTTTTCTTCCTGTCTCCCCTCCTCTCCTGTAGCCTCAGCTCTTGCAGATCCGACTTTTTTGCAGAGGCCGTGCTATGAAGGGAACCTTTCTGGTCAATAAAATGGTATGGTTTCTGTGATTTTCTTGTACAATGCCCCCATCATTACTAAATGGAACTGAGATAATACAACCCTAATAACAAGGTCATGCTTGATAATAATGAAAAAATAGTTCTGACTAATAGTATTTTCTGCATTTTCTTGATTTTTTAATATTGTACACCATTTTCAATATTAAATGTCAAACATTGTAGCTGCCACAAAAACAATCCAGATTTGACCATCAATGCTTAAGGTTGAGACAGATCCAAAGATTTCAGATGATCAAACGGTGAATTCGTTGGAGATAGTTAAAGTAAGGTATATCCATTATTCATAACTTATCTTTGCATAATTTGTATTGCTTTTGTCCCCTGCAGTTGATTAGGAATCAGTTGTCCTGCGTCAACTTGGTTATTACTATTCGCATATCTTAGCATATCACTAGATACCTTTTCTCAAGGTTAACATTGAAGAAAAGATAAAAGAAAGGGACACGACATTACATTTTTAGCATAACTTAATAGAGAATTTTAATTACAGGGCCAATGCCAGGTGCTGGGCTGTTTCTATTATTTTATTATGGAAGGTGTAATTTTTAACTGAAAGTTGTCATCTTCCAGCAAATCACATAGGACTGCATATTTTTCGAGGCATTTAATTGCACTTCTATGTTATGGAGGGGTGCCGAAAGAGTACTTCATGGAGTTACTTATGAAAGATCTGGAAGATATTCATGGTGTTTTCTGCAGTAGGCATGCATCATTCAAAGGTGTGGAGCTGACAGTGCTTAGAATGAAGTTCTTTCTTGATAAATAGCATATGAGTTTATGGGTCAAGTAAAACCTATGACCAGAACTTCAAGGAAGAGGTTAGTTGTCTGTTAATATATCTCTATGTTTGGTTTGTTTGCACAGAAAAACGATGGTTCCCAAAAGATCTCAGAAAATGCTCTCAAGGACCTCTACAAGTCATTTGTGAGTGAGTACCCTATAATGTCAATTGAGAATCCATTTGACAAAGATGACTGAGAACACTACTCCAAGACAACAGCTGAATGTGGAGAACAAGTACAAATTGTGGAAGATACTACAACTATAGGTTTAATGTTTTGGATATGGTCTTTTGTAATTATAGGTTAATGCTATGGATATGGTATTTTGTATGGATATAGTAGGAATCAAGATTAGTAAACAATGTAATTACTCTTGAATCTTCAAGTTTTAAGAAAGAAATTATTTTTTTAGTATATATTTGTATGGTGTGGGTAATAGAAGATTTAGACCTTAAAAAAAAGAAGCTAAAATGTAAAATACATCATTTTTACAGATAAGAAATGGCGGTTTTTTGGAACAAAACAATCGTCTTTGGATTTTATAGACATTGGTTTTTTTTTTTAAAAAACGTCATCTTTTGATATAATAGACGACGGTTCTTTAAAAAAATCATTGTCTTTACATATAATAGACGACATTTATATATAATAGACAACGGTTCTTTCAAAAAACTGTCGAATTTACATATAATAGACGACGGTTTTTTAAACAAACCGTCGTCTTTATTCCTATAATTAACGATCTTTACCTCTAAACAACGACGGTTTGTAACAAAAACCATCGTCTTTATGTGACAACAACGACGATTTTGAGTAAAAGCGTCATCTTTACAAATACTAGACGACGAAGATTTATCGTCGTGGTTTTATGCATCAAAAGATGTCGGTCGATTTTACGACGGTTGAAAAACCAAATACACGACGGTGAATTACCGTCGTCTATTGCGATTTTTGTAGTGGTATTATCATCTCAAATGGGGAGGGTGGCAACACTAGCTGATCGAATGTATCTTAAATTTATCTGAAAATTGTGTACACAACAAATAGATTATATTATGTAAAGATTTTCCTGAAGTTGTGGGAGTGGGGCTGCTCTTAAGTTCTCTTACTTTTTATTTTGACATGTTTAGCATGTGTGTCCTCGTGTTTTATGCTTGTAATTTTCCATTTCAACATAAAAAAAATGTAAAGATTTTCATCGTTACCAAAGAACGAAAAAAGATTTATCTCAAATCCTTATTCTAAGTCGTGATTAAGTACATGGAGAAAGTGATTAAGTGATTTTTATTATTTTTAATAGATTGAATAAAATGCTTGTATATATTATTATAATATATTCTGAAGCTTGCTGGTGCTTTGATTTCGCACATTCAAACTTGAACGGCGCCCTAGCGAAGCTTACCTAGCTTCGTTGCTGAAAATGGTTGACTTTAATGAAAATCGGAGTATCAATTGGGCATTCTATTATTTGGTGGTTTCAGTTTGTGGGGTTTGAACATTTAGGTCCAACAAAAGGTTAAATTTGACATATAACTAGTGTATAAACACTTCTCGTGACGAGGGACGTGTAGCTCAAGTGGTTAAGAACAGTTACAACATAATTTCATCTTAAACTTTTCATGTGATCACTGCTTGAATGTGAAAGAGAAATTTCATATTACCAAGAATTCTGTTTACACTCTAACCTTATTTCTTGACACTCATGTTTCAATGGATTTCTATTTTTATTCTCACCGTTCTCTGGACACCCATGTCTTCCCAAAAATGCAATTTCTCTACTTCATCAAAATATTTTTCTTTGGACACCTATCTCCATCATTGATTGATTTCATTTTCTTTGTCACCAACCTTAAACCCAGCCCTACTCATCTCCTCACTTCACCTCATTTAATATGCAATAATTGCATACGTGTAAAGGAATGATGAGAGAATGATGACTATTTTAGAGTGCTAAAGAAGTGCCATTTGAGGGAACATTGCCTTTTGAATCAAAGACATTCATAAGATTGGAACTATAATTTGAAATTTTTTGTGCAAGACCATGGCTTCTTTCGTTGAAAAATGTTGGAAATAGAAAAGTTCAGCAAAAACAAGAGTGGATATTGGATTTGATATAAGACCGCGAGATAGTAGTTGTGGAAGCAGAATATTTCCAAATCCTAGGTCAAATAAGTTTCCATCAATTTGGGAATTAATTTGACTGGGATTTATGCCATGAATTAGGAATTACCAAATCAAATCCCCAATTTGATTCAGCCTTTCCAAATAGGTGGAGAAATAACTCCCTTCCAAATCAAACTCCCTATTCTAATTGGATTTTATTCCTATTTTTCTCCCCTATCCCATGCTTATCTATTTCTCTTTTATGGGAAGACTATATGTTGAACTGAAAAATTCACAACAAAAAATTTTGTATTGGTCAAAGCCCATGTCCAACAAACCTTATCTAGTCTGAGATGATAAGTGCTTCAAAACAAAATCTTCCTGATCAGATAAAGGAAGGGGATTCAAAGAGGGAAAAAGAGTTTGACCAATAGTAGGTTGGCAGTTCCGTTTTTGAGGGGGAGCTTATCATGATGTTTTCCAATTGAAACATCCTTTGGTGAGTGATCAATATAAAAAGAGCAACAAAAGCAGAAAAGAGGGGAGAAGGGGGAGGCGGCTGAAGAAACAGAGGCAGCCGTAGGGCTGCTGAAGAAAAAAACCGGAGGGTGCAGATTAAAAAAAGGGCTCAACACCTCATCTGCAACAAGGCTCATCTCTTGAATTTCTCCATGCTTTGGGTATAAAACCCATCAACCAAATTCTTTGGAGGATGAATCCAACTTGGGGTCAAAACCCACTCTTTATGGATGTTGAATCCAATTTGGGGTCAAAACCCACTTTATATGGATGATGAATCCATGGGGTCAAACCCTAAAAATCATTTGGATGCAAAATCCATTTTGGGGTCAAACCCTTCAATTATTTGGATGCAAATCCATGGGGGCAAACCCTTCAATTATTTGGATGCAAAATCCAATTTGGGGTCAAAACCCATTTTCTATGGATGATGAATCCATTTGGGGCAAACCCGTACACTCAGTGGATGATGAATCCATAAAAAAATAGCACGAATCAAAGAACAAAAATGCAGGGAGTTAATCCCACAAAAATCTGCAAATAAGGAAAAAAAAACTGGGGTCTTTCCCCTCTGCTGCTGCAACGTTTCCTCTGTTCAATGATTCTTCTTTGCATGATCTGCACATGAAAAGGGAAAATTATAACTGAAGCCAAAGCACGGAGGTTTAATCCCATGGCAGATACAAAGAGTAAATGGTTTATACCTCTTCAGGCTATCTGACCAAGTCTCTCCCTCTTGCTAAAAGGCACAATAACTTCTTCTGTGTCTGAGTGTGCTATTTCAAAACAAAACAAAAAAAAGGGAAATAGCCACTTGCATATTGACAGAACAAGTAGAAGAAGAGAGGCCACCAAACAACAAAAGGAAGAGAGAAAGAAATTTCGGAGCAGTGATGGCGCAAGACTCATGGGGGTACAGATTATAAATTCGTGAAAGCCAAGTTGTTCTGTTACAACCCCTCTCTCTCTTGGAACAGCTCTTGTCCCGTGCTGGTCGGAAGACGTTTTGGTGCACACAGACGCAACAGCCACGTTTAGATGGCTTGGTTTGGTGTGTATTTGTAGACAAATAAAAAGAGGATGTTGCTGTGTGTTTTGCAAACAAACAAAAAGTTTGAAAACAAAATTGAAATTGAAACGTGATGGCAGCAAATAAAAAAAAGATTGAAATGGTTTGTGCAGCTTTTGCTGATTGCCTATAAAAATAATAAACAAAAAAAGGGGTGTGAAGGGGGAAATGAGGAGGCAGGCGCCTCTGATTTCCAATTAATGGGTCGTACTTTGATGGAAGAAACTTGGCTTACAAAGAGAAAAGTCATAGAGAAAAGCCATAGTTTCTGGATATTTTCAAAAAAAGTCTGACAATGAGGCAATGGAAAGTTGGTGAGCCACAGTAGAGGTGTCAAGCAGGACGGGCTACCAAAGACGGTGGCAGCCTGCTTAAATGAGGCGTGACGGCACGGCACGATTATTAAATGGCCGGCCAAGACGACACGAAAGCTGGGCCGGGATATAAAAATGAGGTCAGGATGGGCCAGCCCGTGGTCCGACATGGGCCGGGCTTGGCACGAGCCCACTTCAAGCACGGCACGAGCCCGAGCCCGAGCCCAAGCACGGCCCGAGCCCAAGCCCGCTAAACTTTTTTTTCCTCAAAAGTCATGCCATTGACTGGAGCGCTGCACACGGGTGGGTGAAGAGAAAATAGAATTGAACTTGAACTTGAAGCGTCAAAACTCAAAACTCTCAAGGCGTCAAAACTCAAAACTCTCAAGCGTGAGAGGAGGAGAGGAGAGGAGCCGTGTGTGAAGAAGTGATGAAAACAAAGCATCGTCTCATCCTCTTCCTCTCGATTTCTGCATCTCCTCTTCCTCTTCTAACAACATATCATAAATCCCCAATTATAAAAACCCTAGATCTGTTACGTGTTGTAAGATCCATGTTGCATCTCCTCTTCCGCTTGCAAACGATCATCAAAGACCAATCCTTTTGCTCAGATCTTGCAAGATCGGTATCCGGCTTCTCACGAGCTTCCTATCTTTCTACAGTGAATTTCTTCCTCTATTTGTTAAAATTGGTGATGTGGTACGAGTGGAACCTTTGGTTAATGTCATTTTAATTTCTCTCGATTGTGCCCTTTTGTTCTTCCGTGCATGCTTGGAAGATTGGAGGCACCAAGCGTTAGACTTTCGGGAATCATATTAATTATCTCCATCGGAATACTATTAACAATTATTAAGCTTTGGAATACTTTCAATGTCTTTTTCTCTTCACCATATCATGGGAATGCGAATGTAGTAATTGTGCATATATACGCCATCGCAATATATGAGTTTTCGATAATCTTTAAAGAATGACTGATGTTTATTTCTTTTTCTTTTTCTTTTAGCTTTGGCTTATAATAGTTTCCTCTTCTCCTCAAACCTTTGAAGAATGACTGATGTTGTGCCCCATAATCCAGAGCACTCACAAATCGATGTTTTTAAAATTGAAGATGCTTTCTGTGTTTTTTGTTTTTTTGTTTTTTTATCCTCCTTATAGTTTGGATTTAATGAGTTTTCAGTAATCTCCTCTTCTCCTAAACATTAGAAGAATGACTGATGTTATGCTCCATCATCCACAGCGATCACAAATTTTAATTGAATGACTCAAGTTTTTTACTTATGTATGAATTGAATATTGTATTGACTTGAAGTCTAAAATTTACCCATATGTTGTAAAATGGGAATTCAAATCTAACAGCTGCATCCTTTAATGTCTCAAAGAATTGCCTATTGAAAAAATACAAGAAAAGCAGGAAAGACAAACTGAACTAAATAGTTCAGGTTTGTCTTTCCTCTGCTCTCAGTCAGTTTTTTTAATTGTTCTTTTAAGTTTTGTTTATTATTGTGCTTTAGTTCAAGCTTTGTTCTCTTTATTTCTCTTGTCAGTCTCTTTGTTTTTCATCATCGAGGTTTCCTTTTGGCCTGCTGTTTTTGAGGTGTTAGTTTAGTTTCCTTTTCTGTTCTAGTGTGTTTTCTTTTATTTTCTGCTGTTTGTGTGATTTCGTTATTTTTGGCCTTCTCTTCTAAGTATGACAAAGATTCAGAAAATATTGTGCCTAAAGTGGATCCATCATTGCATGATTAAAAAGAAAAATATCAAGCGTGTGTATTTGCTAACATCAAACCCAAATGATAATTCTCACTAGTTTGCTAAAAAAGAAAAGAGAAATCAGGAAAAATTTACAAAGTTTATGAACCTTCGTTTTTCCACTTTTTAATGTCTCAAAGAATAAAAAACAAGGCCAGTTCATACCCATTATCGAAGTTATATGGTTAATTAGAACTCAAATGAACATGTCATTTATTCCTCATGATTGATATGAGAGAATCTTGCCATGTTACAGGTGAACCAAACATTTAAACAAAGCCAAAAACTCTGCTCTGTTTAGATATATATTACAAATTGATATGGGCCATATCTCAATGTTAAAATGCAGGGCACCTTCCTATTGGCCTGCTGTTTTTGAGGTGTTAGTTTAGTTTCCTTTTCTGTTCTAGTGTGTTTTCTTTTATTTTCTGCTGTTTGTGTGATTTCGTTTTTTTTGCCTATCTGTGTTTTCTTTTCTTTTCTAGTGTGTTTTACTGTTTGTTTTTGGTTATCTTCTTTTTTGCTACTTTTTTGGTTTATGTTTGCTAGCTCTTAATTTAATTTCCCTTTAACTTACCTTTCGTGCTATGCAAATTTGATTTTTGTTACAGCATGAATCTGTAAAATTGATTTCTGTTTTGCTGATTGTGTGTATTTTTAATGCAGCCAACATTTTGATGTGTGCATTTTAACAAGCATTTGAGGGCGTGAAATTCTATTGGTGATTCTGCTATCACAAAGGGAGGTATTTTTTTTTCTTGTTAATGGATCCCCGAGATTATATTGATTTTGGTGAGGATTATGATAATAATTTTGAACATCTTAATCATGATGATATGCCTAATCATGAAAATAACCCAACCCCTAATGATGTGGAGCAACCTATGCATGATGATATGCCTCTCGAACCAAACACTCAAGAAGAAAACATTGATCAAATTGAGGTTAAAAAGAAAAAAACTTCTGAAGTTTGGAAACATTTTAAAGTTTGTAACCAAAAACTTGATGATGGGACTATTCTTCCAAAGGCTGTGTGTATTTATTGCAAGCATGCTTTGACTTGTAAAACTACAAATGGTACTGGGCATCTTCGTAGGCATTTTAATGCATGTCTAAAAAAAAAAGGTCATAATCATGCTAGTCAATCTCAACTATCTCTAAATGCTGGAATCTCTTCATTTAAGTACTCTCAAGCTAAAATGAGAGTTGAGTTAGCTAGATTTATTGCATGTGCTGAATTGCCTTTTCGTTTTGCTGAAAATCGTTATTTTGAAAGATTTGTTCAAGTGGCTTTGCAACCAGAATTTAATAAAGTTTCTCGCAATACTAATAGGGGCGATCTTGTGAAACTTTATGATGAGGAAAAGAAAAAATTGATAAACGTTTTCTCTAATTTGAAGGGTTCTATTGCTGTGACTTCTGACATGTGGGATGGTGGTAATAGTTTACCTTTTATTTGTGTTACTGCCCATTATATTGATGAAAATTGGTTGTTGCAGAAAAGAATTATTGGGTTTCGTCTTCTTGAATTTCCACATACTGGTAGTGCTATTTTTCATGCTATGATGAATGTGTTTAAGGAGTATAACATCAGTCATAAAATATTTTCTATTACTTTTGACAATGCTTCCAATAATACTTCTGCTATTGAGCAGTTTAAACATGTTTTGCATCCTTGTTATGGAGGAAAATTTTTTCATATGAGGTGTGTGTGTCACATAATTAATCTAATGGTGCAAGATGGATTAAAAGTGATTAAAAACCAGCTTCAATTGATTAGGGAAGCTATTGGTTATATTTCTTCTAGTAGCTCTAGGCAGCAAGACTTTGCTCACCTTTGTATATCTCATGGCTTGAAACCTATAAAATTGAAAAAAGACATGCATATTCGTTGGAACTCAACTTATCACATGCTTAAGAGTTGTAAAGGTTACACTAATGTCATCAATTTTTATTACAATAATAAAATGGATGACAATCTGTTGAGGGATGAAGAGTGGACTGTATGCTTTACTTTGGTGGACTTTTTCAAAGTTTTTTATGATGCTACATGTAACTGTTCTGGTGTTTATTATCCGACATCTCCTATTGCACTTTATGATTTATTTTCAATTAGTGCTACCTTTGCTAAATATAGATCTGATACTACATGTAATTTTACCGAGATTTGTGAGCAAATGGAAACCAAATATAAAAAGTATTGGAAAGAGATGCCTTATACTTTTTGTTTTGGTGCAATAATGGATCCTAGAATTAAAATAAGTGGTTTGGAAGTAATATTGACTGAAATTTCAAGAAATTTATCAATTACTTTACCACTTACAATATCCAATATTCAGAAGGCATTCAATGATACTTTTTTGTTGTATGAGAAGAAATATGGTGTTGGTACAATAGCTACACAAACTGTTCCGAGTGTTCATTTATTTGGTTCATCTTCATCTAGTAGTGCGGCTGTTTTTGGTATGCTTGCTAGCAAAGGAAAACAAAAGAGTGTAATAAGTTCTCGTACTGAAGTTTTTAAGTATTTGGATACTGAATTTGTTGAATTTATGACTGAGGAAGAAACAAACAATTTCAATATTTTGGATTGGTGGAAAGCACATGAAAAGAACTTTCCTGTGCTTTCCATTATGGCACGTGATATACTAGCAACTCCGGTGTCCACAGTAGCATCGGAGTCTGCTTTTAGTGCAGGTGGTCGTGTGCTAGACGAAAGGAGGACAAGGCTTACTCCTCAAATATTGGAGGTACTTATGTGTTTTAAGGATTGGGAAGATGCAGATTTTCGAGCTCAAAGTTTTGTAGATGAAGATCTCGCATATTTTGAAGATGACAACACAATTACCCCTAATGAAGAAAGTTAGTTGAGGTTGGTACTTTAATTTTGCTGGATATTCTTTGAAAATTGTTTATATCCTTTTTCTATCTCCAAAAGGTTGAATATGATTTGGCTTATAATTGTCCTAAGGTATTTCTTGTTACATTTCCAGTTTCATTTTATCTATTTTAGTGGTACTTTTCCTCACTGTTCCAGATTGGTTTTTATACAATAGGTTGTCCAAGGGTCGATAGTTTTGCTGATGGAGAGTTTGAAATTGAAAAAGTCCATGTTCATGAAATTGATATGCTTTGTTGTTGTTTTTTCTGAGTCTATATTTCTGTTTTGGTTTTGTTTTATATTTGGTTCTTTCTTGAATAACTCTGATCACTGGGAGGATAAAAAGGAACCATTTTGTTTTTAATTTGTCTACTTGTGTTGTGGTGCAGGCTAATTTAACAGCAAAGCCTTGCCTCGTTGTAGTGATGGTTAGTATCACAAGTCCTATCTCTACCTATCATTGTCTTTGTCAATAAGTTATTTTGTTGTATATAACCAGAATATGATAACTGTATAAAGAATAGGTCATATAAGTCCTATCTCTCCTTGCTTGTTAATAGTTTTTTTTTTGGAAGCAATCTTCTATTGTGCAATCTCTGAAATTGTAGATAGGATTTGATCAATTGTATTCCAGTTACTAGGAACAAAACAAAGAGAAATGGAAATTGTTTTGAATTGAAACTGGAAGGTGTAGCTTAAGGAGAAAAACGGAAGGTTTGATAAATAGAAACATCAAGCATGATGGTAGGCATAATCTGTACTGAAAAGAGAAAAACGGAAGGTTTGATAAATAGAAACAAATACTTGATGACATTTATTATAGTGATTCAAAACTAAACTAGATACAACTTGTTTGAATAAAATAGCAGTATGGTACTCTAAGAAATGCAAACTGGTTTACTGGTTTTGGAATCTCTTTTTCCTTCATATTAACTCTCTTTTGTCTTTGCACAGTTCAACCGATGGGAGCAGAAGGAATGCAAGCCAAACAGCCTTCCTGCTTTTACACAAAATGCATGTTAAAGTTGGAGATACGATGAAAGTCATATCTGGACAGTGAAAGTCATATCTGGAAAGTCATTTGGGAACCTAGTTTAGTGAGAGAATTACATTTGGTTTAAGTTGTAGACAATGCATATGGTTTTAATAATTCATTAGTGTAATTTGGGAGGGCAGTGGTACTCTTTTTCCTTGACCGGATTTTCCTCCTTTGGGGGTTTTTAAGGCAAGGTTTTAACAAGGCCACATTTTTGCCCTCCACCACCCTTTCATACTATTGGGATGTTTAATTGATTAAAGTTTTCAAAAGTTCATCATTTATTGCCTCTAATTACATTTTTTATGTTTATAATTTGAATTATCTAGTGAATTTTGGAAAAAAAAATTCAAAATAAATGGGCCAATGCTTGGGCCCGAGTACGGCCCGAGCACGAGCACGGGCAAGGCCCGAGCCCGGCCCGGCCCGTTTCAATATGGACTTGGGCTTTGGGCCGGGCTGGGATCAATGATTTTACTAAATGGGCCAGCACGGCACGGCCCGATAAATTTAATGGCCCGGCCCGGCACGGCACGAATTACTTGAAGGCACGAAGTTAAATGGGCCGGCCCGGCCCGGCCCGGCCCGTTTGACACCTCTAAGCCACAGTCAGTTTGGTGTCTCAAACTCAAGGCTCTGCATCGATTGTGGCTAACGGGCAACTGAAGATATATGGTTTGGTCCAGTTTGAATTAATTTGAGCTACTCCAAATAGATATGGGAGTGACTCAATTTTAATTGATCTCAATGAGCCTCTATATTTCGGTCTAGTCTTATAATATTGGAGAAAAGTTTAGAGGGGTGAGCTAAATCGAACCGAACTTTTTTTCTTTTAATGCACTGCAGCAAATTCTTGACAAATAATTTTCAAATTATACCCACTCGAATTTTGGCCCAATGTTTCTTATTTTTCTTCCCACGCAACTTTGCCTTAGACTTGAGATGGTGATGCCTTCCAACACGCATAATGGAGGTATTGAGTATTGACTTAAGTTGACTTGACTTGAGAGTGGTAATGTGCCTTCCATGTCCACTCAACTCAACCATTTAATTTGGGCCCATCTAATCTAGGGCACTAGGGCACAAGCTTTCTTGGAAATATGGACTTGACTTAGCTGAAGCTATGGAAACATATTTATCAATCCAATATATCATAGCACATATTTATTATACTAATACTATATATGAAAATGGGCCACCAATCACACATTATCATTTAGATGGATTAATATTAGATACCTAGTAATATTGTCCATAATCTGTTGACAAGACACGAATTCTCAAGAAAAACCCAGTATTCCAGTCGGGCTTAACGGGTCGTGTTTAAAACAAGTGGACCCTTTAGCTAATAAGACGTTGCGTGTGCATTCGCGAATACTTTTTATCTTGTTAAGAGCGTAGGTAATTTTGTAATTTTATATCCTAACTCATAAAACCTTTCAAACTCGTTCGATCTCTCTCAAACTTCTCACTAACCTCAATCTCTCTCCTCTCTCTCTTGCTTGACTCTCTCTCTCTCTCTTTCACAGTCTTTTGTGGCATGATGGCTTTGTGATGCACCCAGAGAAAAGAAGAAAAGAAACGAAGCAGAAGAAAGAAAAAAGGGAAATGAAGAAGGAAAGAAAAAATGAAGAGGTATATTTGATTGGTTGATTAGATTAGGAAAAAAAAATGGTGCAGTGCAGCATGTACCAACAATCACATATTATAATTTAGATTAATATTACATGGGGTCTTACGTACGATTACACATGAAAGTTTCTCATATAGTGATGATCACCAAATTCTTATTAAGTAGGAGTACATTTAGTGCTGGATATCTTATCATAAACTTTCGGAGCAGCGTCCTTCATTTTTTATTCAGATCCTTTCATAATTTTATTTGATTTGTTTTGTTTCTGGTTAAATAATTAGTATATGAATTACTTTCTTTTATGGTCGTATATGAGAAAAAGATGTAGAGAATATATAGTGGGACACTGCTTGTCACTTCTTCTTATAAACAAATAACTATTACACATATGAAAAAGTAACTCATTAAAATTACAAAACGAAGCCAAATACTTGCGTTAGTTTAAACAAGATAAAACAGCAAGCAAGACCACAATATGTATGATCTGTATAGCTCGAAATTAAGTTAGGCACAGTCTCTGCATTGACTGCAAGGATGATAATTTTCCTCGCCACACATGACCCCACGCGAATGAGAAAAGTTTATTCCACGAATCGGTGTGGGAACACGGACAGGTCTGTGAAAAAAAAATTAAAGAAAAATCTCTCCATGATGCAAGGAGACAAGACAAGTAAGGACTTATAATTGTGTTAGTCGAATCGGTTCGTCTTTTCCAATTCGTCCCAAACACGTTACAAAGAAAAGTGGAGGTCGTTGTGGTTTAACTCTCTACCAAAATTCTCAGAGGAGATGTGTCGGTCTGTTTTCTTATTGGGTTCAGAAGGGAAGGGTATAATGGGAAATTAAAATAAGAGCCAAAGGTCTTTAGCTTCTTGAAAACGGTGGCCCGCGTCCACGTGTAAGGCTGTCATTTGCTAAAAGAGCAAATGCCAGGTAAGTCGCTTTTGGGCGACGGTGGCTAGCATTCCTCTTGGGCAATATATATTTAGTTTCCCAAGGTATGAAAGAAATGAACTGACTTTGAATTTGCCATCAACGAAAATAGAAACCTATACATACTTCAACAACAGATATCATAAAGTGTAGGTCCGCCAAATATCACAATCGGTTCGTCTTTTCCAGTTCGTCCCAAACACGTTACAAAGAAAAGTGTAGCCTTAAAAGTCATAGGCAGAAGAGAAGGTAGCCATAGGTGTCCAAAACAGAGCAACATATTTATACCGAACCACCAACGATGATGTGATTGTACTATATTGAATTAATCTTGGAATTATTAATTTGGAATGCAGAATATTGATCGACTCTTATAGCCTATAGTAGGGCTGGGTATTTGGAACCGAAACCCGACCAACCCGTCCAAATCAAACCGATCGGGTTGGGTTGGTTTGGTTTTTTTCAAATTTTTTGGTTATCGGTTTACGGTTTGCAATATCCAAACTCACGGTTTAACCAAACCAAATCGAAGATATTAAAAATATTATAATAAATATATATATATATATAGAAATTTATATATGTATATAATATATAGTTTAAAGAAATTTATATATATATATAATACATAGTTTATATATATATATTATATAGTTTAAAGAAATTTATATATATATAATACATTTTTTCCTTCTTCTTCTCTCTCTCTTCTTTTTCTCTTCTTCTTCTTCTTCTTCTTCTCCATCTCTTCCTCTCTTTCTCTCTTTTTCTTCCTCTCCTCTCCATCTCTCCCTCTCTTCATTGCTTTTATTTCCTCTCTCTCTCTCTCTCTCTCTCTCTCTCTCTCTCTCTCTCTCTCTCTCTCTCTCTCTCTCTCGTAAAGCCAAAAACCGAAACCAAACCAAACCAAACCAACAAGTCCGGTTAACCGAAGTGGTCGGTTTTCATCACTTATGGTTTGGTTTCGGTTTCCAAAATAGCCAAACCGAGAGGGTTCGGTTCGGTTTCGAGTTGAGCCCAAAACCGAACCAACCCAAACCGTGCCCACCCCTAGCCTATAGTCTCTCTCTCTCTCTCTCTCTCTCTCTCTCTCTCTCTCTCTCGTAAAGCCAAAAACTGAAACCGAACCAAACCAAACCAACAAGTCCGGTTAACCGAAGTGGTCGGTTTTCATCACTTATGGTTTGGTTTCAGTTTCCAAAATAGCCAAACCGAGAGGGTTTGGTTCGGTTTTTAGTTGAGCCCAAAACCGAACCAACCCAAACCGTGCCCACCCCTAGCCTATAGTAAATAGTAAGCCTTCAATTAATATATATATGGTTCTGCTTATGGTTCATCGGGGCAGTCCTATAATCCATATTAGTATATTAATTATGCAATATCGAATGAGTTGGCCTTTGTTTACCATGAGATGCAGTACATAAATACGCTTTCTCTGTAGTTTTGCTTTTGGGGTTTTTTGGACAATAACGATATTCTAAACTATTCTAATGTACAAGGAGTAAGACGGTTGATTGGGTAAGACGTTTAAATTAAGTTCTGGTTACAAGTACAGTACAAATCAAACTTCAATATAATCTCTTATTACTTGTCTCTTAAGGGAAGCAGTTGGTAGTAGTTGTCTCTTAAGGGGCTACCTCAAAATAAAAGTAAGCAAGCCACCGCAAGTATGTAATTTTTCAAATTTTACCCATGTGTTTTACTCCCATTACTCACTTTGGTTTGACATTCAATTTTTTCAATTTAGCATCCCCTATGTACATTGTAGCCTTTTCTTATCGAATTTCACTTCCCTCAAGTAAACCCCAAATTTCAGTCTCGTTGCCATCCCCACCAAAAAGAGGCATGCCTCACACGCTCAAGACTTAAAAGGAGAATTACACAGAAGGATATGATACAGAGTCTCTAGACTTGCGGAAAAATATTGGATAGAATGAATGTACAAGCGAGGGGACCAGGTTTTAGGTAAAAAATAATTTACCAAGGGAAAATCCCATGTAAATTTCTGTTTTGTTAATTAAGAACTCATCCTGGAGAATATGAGTTTTTCCATTGACTGGATACCATTCTTAGTTTGGCTTTAATTTAACGTCTCTGTCAGATATTATAATAAACAAATTATTACTTTGATAAGAAAAATGTTGAAGTTCGACAACTTTTGCATAAGGCTGCAAAGCTATGAGATGCAGGAAAGAAAAGAAATAAAATTAATTGGCTTTATATAAATGTCATGATTTAAAATACTCTGCAGAAATGGAGTTCAATTATTCTGTAATCAAATTTTCCTATGCCCACCCTGTTTCCCTCTTATGATTTTGCCCACCCTGTTAAGTCTGTTAACTCCATTAATTTTAGATGGAGAAGAGCTGTCAACGAGGTTTAGCTCAGTGAAAAAGGATCTTGATTTACAGAACAAAGGTCTCAGGTTCGAATCTCCACAGCATCATAGTTGTGTGTGTATGTGAGAAATCTCCCTCCTCTCTTGTTTATATTATCACTTGTACTCAAAAAAAAAAAAAGACGGAGAAGAGCTATATCAAATATAGACAGACCAACACAAAGCCACACATTAGTTTAAGAACACTGCTGGTCGCTTCTTCTTATAGACAAATACCTGTCACACATGCAAAAATAACTCACTAAAATTACAAAAAGAAGCCAAGTACTTGCATATTAGTTTAAACAAGAAAAAATGAAGTAAGACCATATCCATGATCTGCTACAGTTGCAAATAAGTTGAGCATAGTGTCTCTGTATTGACTGCAAGTTTTATTCCACGAATTGGTGTGGGAATGTGGCCATGGGATTGGTATCCTTGCCTCACCCTTTTGGTTGGGCAGTGATCCCATTCAATCCAAGATTGAATCCCTCCTCTTCGTCTCCCCAGTGTAACCTCTCTCTCTCTCTCTCTCTCTCTCTGTAGATTTGATGGTTTTCTTGTTCAAGTTTCTGATTTTGGTTCATATCTCTCATGGCTTTTGACTTTAATGGGTTCATAACTTTATATCTCTCATGCAAAAAACATGGGCTGTAAATGTTTGATGGGCTGAAAATTTGGATGAGTTTGAATGTTTAATGTGCTGTAAATGATTTTGGGTCTTCATATGGGTCTTCTTTTTTTCATTTTTTCTGGTGAAATTAGTGGGTCTTCTCTTAGATTAGCTCATCAAAATCTTGTTTGGGTGCTAACTGTGCATTAATTTTAGACGGTGCCAATGGGGTCTAGCCAAGTGGAAAATGACATTGATTTGCATACTAAAGGTCTCATGTTTGAATCCCCATGACATCATAGTTGTGTGTGTGAGAAAAACCCCCTAGTTCAGACTATAGCTTGTACTAAATAAAAAAAAGGAGGAGAAGAGCTATAACAAATATAGACGACCAAGACAAAGCCACACATTAATTTAAGGACACTGCTTGTTGCTTCTTCTTAAAGACAAATACCAGTCACACAAAGTGTACGCTTGTGTCCTGTAACATTCACTAAGGAGTTAATCTCATGCAATCCTCTAGTTCAATTGTTTTAGTTGAATATGGATTCGTCTCAAACATGCTACTGATCTGTTGTGCTAGCAATTCAATTTGGAACGCAGAATATTGATTGACTCTTTTTTATTTTATTTTAGGTCAAAAGGGCCAAGGCCAGAGCAAATACAAGGGAAGTCAACCGCCAAAAGCGCGGCAGCAAACCAACAACATGAGAAACAAATACAAAGTAGTGAAAGCTGGTACGAGAAGTACAGAAGCAGATGCTGCTACAGCAAGCCAAGACATGTTGACGTCTCCTCCACAGCAAAGACAACTAAACACTGCTTGGGTCGATCCACCCAAATTGCAGGGCTCATCATCCTGGACATGGCAAGATTTTCCAAATGATCATGATCAGATGCCTACTTTATGAACACATTTAAGTTAATTGTAAAAACCAAATTAAACAAAGATAGCTCTACTTTATGAATAAATTTAAGTTGCTAAATTGTATTTTATTTTCCAAAAAGAAAAAAGAATTCATATTCTTACAGCTTATCTATTAAGCATATGCTAGCTTTAGTTGACCCTTGATCAAAGCTATCCTCACATAAAGCCAATCATATAAACCATTCAAGAACTTGAAGTATGCGTATCTCCATGACCTGTTGAATATCAAAGTAAAGCAAACTCCCCAAAATCCAATAGCAAACCCAAGCCCCAAACTTATGTAAAATCCATGTGTCATAAGCTCATCCTTATCCTCTTCATTGCTCAAGTCAGTTAGCTCATTTTGATCCGCACACATATTAAGTGGAGGTCCACAGAGTTGAGGATTTCCAGCATAAACAGAGGGATCAAAACTTTGGAGCCGAGTCCCGATAGGAATTTTGCTGCACAAGTTGTTATATGACAAGTCCAAGAAACCAAGACGATCTATCCGAGAAAGGCTTGTTGGAATTCTTCCCTTAATTTGGTTTCTTGATAAATCAAGAGAATCCAGTGACTGCAAGTTTCCGATCTCTGGAGCAATTTGACTCGTTAACTGGTTTCTCGAAGGTTTAAAGAAATCAACCCAACAAGATGAGTGATTTCACTTGGAATCTCCCCTGTTAATCTATTGCTTGAGAGATCAATTCTCTTCACAAGACCCAAAGTTCTTCTCGTATGTCTGCATTCTTCCTTTCCATATGAAGCTTGCATCATCCTCATAATTAATAGGAGAAACGGAATTAGCACTGTGAGATGTTGTTCCTTTGCACATTTGCGTAATAAAAATGTGCGCTGGATAGACTTGGATTTCCTTTTTGAGCCGTAGTAGTCAAATTGTTGAGGCATTTGGGTATGCTTCCAGAGATGTTGTTCATAGAGAAATCCATAATTTGAATGTGTGTTAGATGGCATAATTGTGAGGGTATGCTTCCATTGAAGTGATTAGTGGAAAGCATCAGGATAATCAAATTCTTGAAGCTCACACCTAACCATGTAGGTATTGGTCCTGATAATTTATTATCTCCCAGATCAATAACTTCTAAACTTGTGCAGTTCTTCAAGGATGAAGGAAATTCTCCAATAAACATGTTGCTTCTTAATTTCAAAGTTTCCATTTGAAATAATGAGGCTATTGTCATGGGAATTTTTCCGGAAAAAGCGTTGTTACTCAAATCAAGCATGACTAGAGTCTCCAAATGGCTCAAGCAATCTGGAAGTTCTCCAGAAAAACTGTTGCTTGAAAGATTAAGATATGTTAAACTCATATCTGCACTTGCGCATAGGAAAGAAAGCGACCCTGAAATGTTATTATTAGAGAGATCCAGATATGTAGCTTGTGATAGAGAGATCGAGATAGGAATTGGGCCTTCTATTTGGTTCGAACTCAAATGTAATTCTGGGTGATATTCAAACTCCACTGTCAAATTTGTAAATATTCCTCTGACTAGGTTTTGTGAGAGATCAATATAGTTCGCGTAACGAAAAATACTCCAAAACCAACTTGGAAGGATATCAGAAATTCCAGCATTCGAAATATCAAGGAGGGAAGAATCGCTTTGAGTTTGAAGCCATTTTGGGAAAAGAGGACCAACCTTGCAGGACGCCAAATTTATGATAATCAACTGGAAGGGAGGAACCCAATCAAAATGGAAATTTAAAACTAGTGAGTTAAAGGATAAATCCAAAGAATTTAAATTGGAGAGTTTTGAGAAATGAGTTTCTGAAACCACTCCTTCCAAAGAGTTCCTGCTCAAATGGATTTCCCACAGTTGCGACATTTGCCCAATACTTTCAGGTATTTTCCCGCTTAATCGATTGGCATCAAGATGCATGAGTGTCAAAGATGAGAAGCTTGTAAGATTGTTTAATGACCCCTCAAGAACATTCTGAGAGAGTTCCAACTCCACTAATGAGTTTCGAGCACATCTAGGCAATAGTTGAATAAACTTGGATAATTGCCCACTCAGATGATTTCTTGGAAGACTCAATGATTTCAAATTACACATAGTAGCGAAAGAATTCGGGTTCCCTCCTTCAATCTGGTTATCAGAGAGATCCAGATACACAAGAGAGCTCATGTTTCCAATGAAATCGGGAATTAAACCAGTTATCTGGTTCTCAGAGAGATCCAGATCCACAAGAGAGCTCATGTTTCCAATGACATCGGGAATTAAACCAGTTAAATTGATTTGGGCGAGGTTAAGAACAGAAAGGCTTGTACTGTAGTTGGACAACCAAAGAAATATTGAAGAAGTGAGATGGTTGTGGGAGAGATAAACATTTGCGAGAGATGTAGAAGAATTTCTTTTAGAAAGAGTACTGGATAGAATTGGAGTAGGAGGAGGAGGAAGACTACAGTCTGCCAAGTTCAAGTCTACTAGTTTAGGGAGCTTATTAAGTACTGCTTCTGGCCAATTGAAAACATTTCTGAGATTGGCTCCGCTCAGGCCCATATACGTTAAAGAAGAAAGAGCAGGGAGCCAATTGAGATTTTCTGCTTGAAGCTGATTACCATTGAGGTCGAGATGTTTTAATCGTGTGAGGTTTCCAAACCGACTTGGAATTTGACCAACCAACATACAGGAATAGAGACTGAGGTATCTGAGATTGGTTAGAGAACTAATGAAATCTGGAATTTGGGTCCCATTGAAATCAATCGATGACAGGTCCAAATATTGTAAATGCTGCAACTCAATTAGTTTAGGAGTAATCATCTTACCTTTACCTTGGAAAGAATATCCAAGAGATGCAAGATCAAGTTGAATCACATGGCCAGTTTGGTTGCTACAAGAGACTCCTTCCCATCTGCAACAATCTTGTTTTTGGGCTTCTGAACCCCAAGAGGAGAGGTGATTGAACTCATCCACCAGGCCACGTTTGACTGCAAGTAGTGCTTGTCTTTCCCTCTCTATGCACCTCACTGTCACTTTAGCATGTCTGAGGCTGAGGCTGAGGCTGTGGCCAACTTCTCCTCCTTTTACGTTTTGTAGCAAGAGGATGGATAATGCAAGAAAGAGTTTCAAGCACCTTCCGTCGCCCTGCATGTTAATGTATCCAAACTACTCTCCGTGTTTCTCCATATATGCTAGCTTGCATCGGATATATATAGGAAAAAAGGAAGAAAGCCTTTACAAAGAAAAATACGGTTTAGCTAATACTTTGGCTTCAAATCTCTTTATTATGGAGGTAATTAAATTAAGGACACTCTAATAGTTCCATCATAACTTACATAAACCAAATTAATTATGATGGCATGAATGAAATGAATGATGATCACAATTCTTAAACTTGGGATTTGTTCGTGGTCCAATTAAACAAGTAATAATTCAATGAATATTGGGGAAATTAATGGATGAGATCGAGGACTTGTGACTATTGACTTAGACTTGATATGGTGATTTGCGTCCTTCCAACGCAACTATTGACTTAGACTTGATATGGTGATTTGCCTTCCAACGTGTGCTCCAATCTACTTGTTGACTCAGCTTGACTTGGTAAGGTGCCTTCCCGTGTCCACTCAACCATTGGTTTTGCATCCCATCACATCCCTGGGCATAAGATACAAATATCTTCGAGTGCGCATGCTTCCAATCATGGTTGTTTGGAAGGCTTTGGTTGAGTGACGGTCGGAGTCGTGTGAGAGAGATGTCGTGAGAGAGAGAGAGAGAGGGAATTTCAACAACAATTAGCTAGGGTTTTCGAATTACCTTGAATGCCTTGTGTAGCCATGTATTTGTAATGCTCCTTGTAGGCTAGGGTTTTTCAAAGAATAATTCCTATTTGGAAAGGAATTATTATTTCCCTTAAATTGAGAGATTGAGTCAATTAGAGATTTTAATAAGAATCAAATTCCTAATTAATGATGACATTTCTATTTTTGGTCTAAATAAATGGCCAATTAAGCGGGGGCACAATTATTTACTTAAGATATATTCTTCTTGTCCACGTGGTGCCTCGTGATTGGAGGGCAAAATATTTGTTCCCACAAAAGTCACAAGGAGAAGCTAGGCGACCTACCCACTCGATGAGCCTCTATATTTCGATCGTGTCTAGTCTTATAATATTGGAGAAAAGTTTAGAGGGGTGAGCTAAATCGAACCGAACTTTTTTTCTTTTAATGCACTGCAGCAAATTCTTGACAAATAATTTTCAAATTATACCCACTCGAATTTTGGCCCAATGTTTCTTATTTTTTTTCCCACGCAACTATTGACTTAGACTTGAGATGGAGATGGTGATGCCTTCCAACACGCATAATGGAGGTATTGAGTATTGACGTAAGTTGACTTGACTTGAGAGTGGTAATGTGCCTTCCATGTCCACTCAACTCAACCATTTAATTTGGCCCCATCTAATCTAGGGCACTAGGGCACAAGCTTTCTTGGAAATATGGACTTGACTTAGCTGAAGCTATGGAAACATATTTATCAATCCAATATATCATAGCACATATTTATTATACTAATACTATATATGAAAATCGGCCACCAATCACACATTATCATTTAGATAGATTAATATTAGATACCTGGTAATATTGTCCATAATCTGTTGACAAGACACGAATTCTCAAGAAAAAAAACCCAGTATTCCAATCAGGCTTAACAGGTCGTGTTTAAAACAAGTGGACCCGTTAGCTAATAAGACATTGCGTGTGCATTCACAAATACTTGTTATCGCTTGTTAAGAGCATAGGTAATTTTGTAATTTTATATCCTAACTCATAAAACCTTTCAAACTCGTTCGATCCCTCTCAAACTTCTCACTAACCTCAATCTCTCTCCTCTCTCTCTTGCTTGACTCTCTCTCTCTCTCTCTCTCTCTCTCATAGTCTTTTGTGGCATGATGGCTTTGTGATGCACACAGAGAAAAGAAGAAAAGAAACGAAGCAGAAGAAAGAAAAAAGGGAAATGAAGAAGGAAAGAAAAAATGAAGAGGTATATTTGATTCGTTGATTGGATTAGGAAAAAAAAAATGGTGCAGTGCTGCATGTACCAACAATCACATATTATAATTTAGATTAATATTACATGGGGTCTTACGTACGATTACACATGAAAGTTTCTCATATAGTGATGATCACCAAATTCTTATTAAGTGAGTGCATTTAGTGCTGGATATCTTATCATAAACTTTCGGAGCAGCGTCCTTCATTTTTTATTCAGATCCTTTTATAATTTTATTTGATTTGTTTTGTTTCTGGTTAAATAATTAGTACATGAATTACTTTCTGTTATGGTCGTTCGTATATGAGAACAAAGATGCAGAGAATAGTGGGACACTGCTTGTCACTTCTTCTTATAAACAAATAACTATTACACATATGAAAAAGTAACTCATTAAAATTACAAAATGAAGCCAAATACTTGCGTTAGTTTAAACAAGATAAAACAGCAAGCAAGACCACAATATGTATGATCTGTATAGCTCAAAATTAAGTTAGGCACAGTCTCTGTATTGACTGCAAGGATGATAATTTTTCTCGCCACACATGACCCCACGCGAATGAGAAAAGTTTTATTCCACGAATCGGTGTGGGAACGCGGACAGGATTCGTATCCTTGCCTGACCCTCGTCCCCATTCCGCTCCCAGTTTAATATTTTTATTATGAATTATGAGATTTTTAGTATTTTAGTTTTAAAATTAAGTTTAATTTATATCGTGTTTAAATGCTACATCTACATTTAGTTATAAATATAATATAGAGTAGTTTAAGATTAATTTTGGAGGGGGCCTCCCAAAGTGTAGGTTTTTTCTCCTCCAGTATCCCGGGTGTATGCTTGTGTCGTGTACCATTCATGGAGGAGCCATTCATAAGTTTTTTTTTTTTTTTTTTAAAGGAGCGATACAACCGGTCTGTGAAAAAAAAAAATTAAAGAAAAATCTCTCCATGATGCAAGGAGACAAGACAAGTAAAGACTTATAATTGTTTTAGTCGAATCGGTTCGTCTTTTCCAGTTCGTCCCAAACACGTTACAAAGAAAAGTGGAGGTGGTTGTGGTTTAACTCTCTACCAAAATTCTCAGAGGAGATGTGTCGCTCTGTTTTCTTATTGGTTCAGAAGGGAAGGGTATAATGGGAAATTAAAATAAGAGCCAAAGGTCTTTAGCTTCTTGAAAACGGTAGTCCACGTCCACGTGTAAGGCTGTCATTAGCTAAAAGAGCAACTGCCAGCAGCCACTTTTGGGCAACTGCAGCTAGCATTCCTCTTGGAAAATATATATTTAGTTTCCCAAGGTATGAATGAAATGAACTGACATTGAATTTGCCATCAACGAAAATAGAAACCTACGCCTATACATACTTCAACGACAGCTCGTAAAGACAACCTGAGGGGTGCGTCCGCCAAATATCACAATCGGTTCGTCTTTTCTAGTTCGTCCCAAACACGTTACAAAGAAAAGTGTAGACTTAAAAGTCATAACCAAAACAGAGCAACATATTTATACAAGATAAAACGAGAAACAGGACCACCGCGGTAATTCTGTAGTACATCCGCTGTACCGGTACAGCCACTAATCCAAAAGTAATCCAAGGGCTGAGTTTGCATTTTAAAAATGGATGGCTGAGATTGATGACTGAATAACCTACTCAGCCCTTTCTTATTTAACCTCATGTGAGCCACACGTGATTGAGGAAAGGAAAAAAATTCAGATTCACACGATGCGTGAGTCACACTTGCGTCGCCTCCTCCACTTTTCTGATAAATGAATAGGCGTGACCTCAACCACCGCTAACTGCTGATAGCAACCATGAGAGGTTTACCTGCAACGAAATCGATGGCGAACTTAAGCCCTAGGTTCTTGTTCAGCAACAGTGTCGTTTCACAGCCCTCCAACACTCCTCCGATCACAAGCTTCCTCGCAACGCACCCAGGTACACCATTCCAACACCATTCTCTCTACTCCTCTGTTTGAAATTCAAATTCAAATTCTATACTAATATTTTAACTTTTGGTCCAAAAGTTTTTAAGCTCAACCTTTATTATGTTAATTTCAATTTTTTTTCAGGTGGGTTCAAGGCGAAAATTTATAGGTTTGTTCAATACTTGAACCTTTTTGGAGTTGCTATTTGCTATGGGTAAGTTTGAGTGTTTAAACCTGGGTAAGAACTTGGTGATGGTGTTTGATTATATGTAATTCACTGATTTAAATTATGCTTTTGGCTAATGGGTTTTTTTTTCTTCTTTTCTTTTTGATGTTGATTGCGATTAAATAGGGGAATAAAGAGGTCTAACTGTTTCTACAAGAATGGTGACACAACACCATGCCATGTAAACAGCAACCCTTATATGATGGCTTTTGGAATAGCAAATTATCTTCTCTAAAATTCCAAACTTTCAGTTATGGTGGCTCTCTATTGTTGCTCCTCAATTGCCAAAGTTGCAGGTAAAAACTAATAGCAACATATACGTACTGTTATACTGCTAAATTGATGATTTTAAATCTTAGTTTTTAGGATTAAATTGGTTTTGGTAAAGTTGCTTATGAGAGTTTTATTTTGTTCTTATCTTACGTTTCCTTGATACAAATATTAACTTACAAATTTTCAAAGAAAAGTATAGTATTTTTAGTAAATTTTATTTGTTCCATAATTTTTTAAAATTTCTCATAATTATCAAATTGACCTCCTCACAAATCTCAAATTTTAAGCTAACACCAACCTTAGCACACTACTCTAATCCTTGAACTAGTAGTTCTCATCATACGAGTTGTCCATGAGGTTAATCGGCTCGTTCCTTAGGTAAATTGCGCAACGTAAATTGGTGGTGTGTTTCTGCTATTGAGTCAAGTTTTGTTTTTGGTTTTTCCTAAAGGTAGCAGTTTCTACAACGTGGCTCTTCAGCTCTGCAATCACCACGCCTCTGGTTTGTAATCTTGAATACTCCATTATTTTAATTAGCATTGGCAATTGGAAATTGAAAATTGGCTATGGTTTTCTTGTGCAATCGTTTTTAGGAAGGTGAATTCCCAATGTGGTTTTTTCAAAGGCTTTCAAGAGACCAACTCAATCACTTGAAAAGCTGATGGATGTTATGAGGGAAGAGCTTCCTAACACAATGGCTGCTGTTCGAATATCCGGGATGGAGATCAGTGACATCACGATGGAGCTCAGTGTCTTGGGTTGCCATTTCCATTTCAAAGCTTTTATTGCTAAATCTGTAAGTGTATGGTTCAAATGTGATGTTCATGATTGGTATTGGTTGCTGTGATTGCCGTAAGTGCTATATATTGGTTGCAGGGTCCAATAAATCAATGAAGCAGTAGTACAAAAGGTTTGCTTTTTCTGTTCAAGTATGTAATTCCATTATGTCTGTGCTCCCCCCCTTCACTTTTACTGATATCTGTATATCACTTTGGGAATTCACTTTACAGGTTGAATCATTTATTCAAGATGCTATAACAAAGGTTGGTTTTCTGCATTTTCTATTGATTTAGTTGCTATGTTGGTGGTGTCATAAGAATATTAAACTTGACCTTGAAGAACAAATGTAGAAGTTTGACTTTGTTGCCACATTCCAGTTGATTGGAACAAAAGATATGTTGGATGAAACTATATCTGCTTTTTGATCTTCCTCATTGCTGTTATGTTACTATTCCACAGATTTCTACAGTTTCTCATTTATTCAACATTACTCGAGGGCATAAAATGAATGAAGGCTTAATTTCAACAGAGGTGGGTCCCACACTGCATCCACCGGCAGTTTCCTTTTTAAATTACATATTGGTGTATTCATGATTATCTGTATGAATGAAGGTGGCTCCCTTTGGAGGTGTCAAACAGTGTGCTCTTGGAGAGAAGGTTCCAAGTATGGGATGGATGAATATTTGGAAGTAAGTGTACTAGAGATCCCTTTTACTAAGCTTAACAAAAGAAACCCAAATGGTATGGAGCGGTTGTTCAGATGTTATAAAATGGCCATTAGCACTTGTTTACTTCGAATATTTTGTCAATTTTTTTTTTTTTAAACACAGAATCTAATGCAATCTATAAAATATGACGTCGGAATGGGTATGCACTTGCATGTGTGCAGCTAGAAATCTATATACTTATGCTAGTCTGTATACTCTTTTTCCTTCATTTAGTCATTTCTTTGATCCTGAATTAATCCAAAAACTCTGTGCTATTCCTGCCATATTGTTTCAGAAGGCGAAAATTCTATCTTGTAGACAAGTTACATAGGCGCGTTCTTAATTCTACGCGTAATATTAAGGCAATTGTAAATACTGTGTTGCAGGTTAAATACGTGTGCCTGGGGAATGTGAGCAGTAACTGATGTGCTTGGTTTCTTGCTGGATCCTTGCCAAGCTTAAAACGAACGGGCTAATATCTTATGTGAAAAATGTGTTGTGTTGGAAAAAAAAACAAGTGTTTAGTTTTGATGCAGTAGTTCTGCGAGAACAGAAAAATAAGTCCCTTTTGTATTAAGTTTTGATGTAATTTTGCAAAACAGAAATAAAATTTTGCATATTGTAAACTAAGAATTGCAAACAGACGTTACGAAATTGCATACTTATATATGCAATTGCATATTGTAAAATGAGAATTGCACATTGATGCTACGAAATTGCATACAAGTAAATGCAATTGCATATTGTAAATTGAGAATTGCACACGTCCTTCACTTAGTTGGTCGCTAAAATATGCCTAATTTAAGTTCCCAAAAGGTACATATTTCAAACACCTAAATATGGTTAGGGGTCCTTTATTATGAAAGACCTAGGAACTCATGTTTCGTAAATGATGTATGGGCCTTCAAAATACTATAATGTTCCCACGGCAGCAACAAAAAACCCCATGTGCACAATCAATGGAATTGAATTATATAACGTGCAATTGGCCGTCATGTAATACAATTGTACATGATATATTGCAAAAACAACGTCCCTGTACGCAAATAGGGATACGTACATGCAATTGCACTACCTAAACCCTAAACCCTATGTGCATGCAGTTACACTAATTCCTAAAATGTAATTCCCTTTGAGCACGGGCCTCCGCTTGTTCAAGCAACTTTTTCAATTTTTCCTCCACAACAGACAACTGCTCAGACTAATTCCTAAAATGTAATTCCCTTTGAGCAAGGGCCTCCACTTGTTCAAGCAACTTCTTCAATTTTTCCTCCACAACAGACAACTGCTCAGACTTTTCAATTGGCAGTGGATGTGGTGGCGTAGGTTCCACCTCCTGATGATGGCGTTCTTGCTCACGCCTTACTCTTCTATCCAAATCCATCTCCTGCAATGCAAGTAGAATTGGACAAAGACATATAGGTGAATAATTCAAGATCATAATGCCCACTGGCTAGAAGTGCAATTTACCAATATCTCACAAAACTGATCAAGTTCAGCTTCAAACTTGGCCACATATGCATCATGATGTGGGGACTTCTCAAAACTAAAATCACCAACATATATAAAGAAACACTTAAACTGAGATAATAAAATATAATCACAGAGGCTTAAATCAGTTACCTTAAAAAAATTTGTAGGAAGAATCTGACCAAAGAGGCTTAATTCAGTTACCTTAAAAAAATTATAACAACAGCAACAGCTTGGAATAGTATGATACTAACACATCATTCCACACATATAAAGCAGCTAAGTATTCATAAAAATGGATATTTTTATGTATTTCATTCCACTAAGTTGACGTACCAATTTTTTATTTTTATATATTATATTTCATTTCATTCAATTTGGATGCACTGAAAAAACGCAAGATAAAAACCCAAGTAACATTTCCCACAAGAAAATCCTAATCTCCATAAAATATCAAGTAAATCACCTTTGTTTCAACTTGGGGTCATGTATTCTAGGGCAGGGTCCTGATTAAGAAAGCAAGAGATTTGCAGTTAGTAAAGTGTTGCACTCACTCTCCAATCCAGACACCAAAAAACCAAATCATTCGAAAAGCTAAAATTCGGAATGGTGATTCAAGCATTTCCTTGTTGGTTTTTCTAAGCAACCAGATAGACTGTTAAAAAGGTTTAAATCAATATAAATTGAATAGCAATGCAGCTAGATCGCTTCCAGTATTGGCGAAGAGATCGAAAGGACAAAAGCGAACCAGATAGTGCCCACAAACCTCCTTATCATCCCAAGTCACTTCCCTGCCCTCCTCTCTCCCTTCCTCCGTCAAACTACGTGCTGAAATTCACCAATCAATCAAAGTAAGAATAAGCACATTTAAAAATCCCATTGAATGAAATAAAAAAGCTGTCAATTTTTTGTTGTTACAAAATCATCAAAATTTACCAAATTATAAAATCCAAATGCAAATGGGTATGTAGAAAAGCAACGATTAATCAGGGTTTATGCGAGATACCTGTGCCCATGAGTTCGTCAAGCAGAAAGGGAAATTCAGAAAGGTTTGAATTTGAGAAACATTTTTACTTGGAGGGAAGGGTATCAATGCACCACCATTGTTTGCTTCGCGGTCTTTTTCGACTCTTTGGCAAGCACTGAAACACCACCCTCAACTCCTCTTCAAAGCCAGCATCTAATACTCAATCTGCTTCATCAAGAACTAGGAACTGAAGCAAAATAAAATAACCTACTACAAGTACTGAATTCAGAAGTTCTGAGTGAATATGACGAATAAAAACACCTTATGCTCCTCGTCCTGATAACTAGTAAACAAGCAAAATCCATTGCAATTTATTATCTCCAAACCACCTTTTCAAAAACAATCCTAATCTTCCCATTGGATATCCATTTTCAAGTATCATCTCCAAATCACAATTTCTTTAAAAAAAATCCTTAGCTTCCGCATATTTCAAAACACCCACATTAACACAAACAATCCACACATCAAGACCAATTGAATTTCTAAATACTCAATGCATTTCGCTATCAGCACATTGCAAGCTAAAATAAGACCAATTACCTTGGTGTTGGAGAACACACGAGGAATATTCGGATTCTGCTGAAGCAAGACCTTAGCCCTTCCTGAAGCAATCACCACATGCGGTCTAGCCATCAAGCTCTGAGCTTGGGTCAACATATCCATGCCTCCCACAATCACAGAGCACCGCAAGTGCATAGAAGACCCCAGATCCCTAAACTGCTCGGCCAGCTGGTACGCCAGCTCCCGAGTCGGAGTGATCACCAGCGCGAAAACCTCGAAAGGGTCGGCGTTTGCGCTGCAGTATCGGCTGCGCTGCCGTTTTGCCACTGCCGGTCTGGGCAAGGCCCAGCACGTCCCGGCCCGCCAGGATTTTGGGGATACAGTGGGTTTGGACCGCTGTGGGCTTCCGCATACCGATCTCGGTATATGTTCTCAGGAACCAGTCGGCGAGCCCGAGGTCGGAGAATGTGGCGGCCGAGTCAGTGTTAGGGTTTGTGGACTTTTCGATTTCGGTCTCAGTGCTGGAGGGCCCTGGGGTTGGGGTAGGATTAAGGTTAGGGTCTTGGGAGGGTTTTGGGGCTTTGGGTTTGAATGGTTTGAAGAGAGGGAAGTCTATGTCGACTGTGTTTTATTCTCCGTACATGGTGTTTGGCTTCACTGTTGCAGAGAGGAGAAAGAAACTTCATACAGAAGAGGAGTTGAAGAAGAGGACTTTGAAGAACACGAAGAAATGAGTTTGAAGTTGAAGCAGACGAGTTTGAAGAAGACTTCGTCGACTGAGTGGCTGTATCGCGCGTGAGTTGGTTTAACTTGTTGACCGTAGCAGCGGGTTTCCCATGTTTTTAAAAAAAGGCACGTGACTGGCATGTGAGTGGTTGTACCAGTACAACCGATGTACTACAGAAGGACCCGGACCACCGAACGATGATGTGATTGTGCTATCAAATTGAATTAATCTTGGAATTATTAATTTGGAACGCAGAATATTGATCGACTCTTATAGCCTATATACTACTAAGCCTTGAATTAATATATATATGGTTCTGTTGATAGCTCATCGGGGGCAATCCTATAATCCATATTAGTATATTAATTATGCAATCTCGAATGAGTTGGCCTTTGCTTACCATGAGATGAGGTATATAAATTCGCTTTCTCTGTAGTTTTGTTTTGGGGTTTTTTTTGACAATAGCAATATTCTAAACTATTCTAATGTACAAGGAGTAAGACGGTTGATTGAGTAAGATGTCTCAATTAAGTTCTGGTTACAAGTACAGTACAAATCAAACTTCAATATAATCTCTTTACTTGTCTCTTAAGGGAAGCAGCTGGTAGTAGTTGTTGTTATAAAAAATTACAATAAAATAAAGTTTTCCTTTTTCGTAAAGCCAAATACAAAAACATTTATATTATAAATAACATATAAACAAAATTGAAAAACTTTTAAGGTACAATGAAATTGAAGTAAACAAATTAATAGATAAGTGAAAGCAAAATAAATAATAAGAAGGTGAGTTTGGTACGGTGAAGCACGTCAAAGACGCTGTCCTAAAGCCTTTGTAGCCTCCCTACGTGTAGGTACTGGCGGTCTACAAGACTCCAAGATACGACTCATTATACACAAACTCAAGATCCGCTATGAGCACGTTCATAGACGGATATAGGTATCCAAGTCACATAACCATTGCCCAAAATAATAATAATATAAGTAGAGAGTATATATGGGCAATATAATACTATGTAATAGGTGTAGGTGCCTTCCGGGCTTGAACCTTCACTTAGTGATGATAGTCTCCATTTGAGGAACCCGAGTGTACACGATATTGAACTCGGCACCTTTGACCAAATTTCAACATATCCCACACATAGTATTAGTTGAGACTTGGATGCGGGGTAGCGCTATTTATGGTCATGCACTCATCTTGATTCTCATGAGAATTACTAGAGAATAGCCCAATTCTCACAGTCGCGGCCTCACGACGTCTCTCACTTAAGTGAGTTCTCCAAGAGTACATGTGACCTGCACCCTGCAGGAGTTTGCTCGCCTCGAAACTCATTCAAGGGTAAATCCCTTCTTGACGTCACATAAAATAGCACTTTTGCCTTAGGGATGAGCAGAATAATATCTCAAGGATATCTCCATAGTTTTATGAGTGCTATATGAGTCACGCAGTATGGATTGTTTCTACCACATTGAACTTCCTTCATGGGATCGCCAATCACAGAAGTTGGGTTACCTCCCAGGTGACTCCCTTATGGGCTTAAGCACATCCCCTCGACATTTTGCATTAATAGCCTCCTCCACGAGGCATGGAATTTCTTTCAGAACAAGTTGCATATGAGTTTTATATGAGTATGGGTGACGAGTGGGATTCAGTATTAGAAGAGATTCACATGAAAAGAATAAGCATACTGGTCAAATAATTTCAAGAGTATTTGTTTGTTGCAAGGAGGATCCGAATCCATTTGTTTGTACAAGTTGATAATCTTTATTAGTTTATAGAGTGATGGATTGTTCTTAGCAATTGTTGCTGCAATCAGCCTTGTAATCATTCAAAGTCATTTATAAATGTATGTTTTTTTAACAATTAAAAGTACATAAGAAAAAAAAGGTAGTAGTGAGAAGATAAATGATAATGATAAATGTGTGTGAGAGAGATAATGTAGGCCAGTATGGGGTGAAAGATCAAAGATCATTTACAAGTTACAACTAAGATAATAACGTAGGGTAGTATTTTGCAAAACTGAAAGGTATCATCGTGCCATTGATACTGACCAGAAAACACATTTAAGATAATACGGTTGATACTACAAAACCAGAAAGATATGCATATCATGAATAGAAATAATGTCTAACCATCAAACTTCCCCAAAAAAAAATATTTTCAATAAAAAGAGAATGCAAATGCGCGGCCAACTCAGAGATGGAAAGTTGAACATTCAAAAGACCCTAGGGAAAATCTTTCAAAAACAACCGAGCACAAGATGACAAGAAAGAAAGTCATGTTCAAAGGCCAAAATTTGCTAATAAAATTATTTGACAGAATGTATAGAAAATATATTACATACCACAGCAATAACAATGACAAGCTCATCCCAGTGCTTCTCATCCGCAAGTTGAACTGCAAGACTGTCGGTTCCCTTCTCATCCTTAATAGATAATGATACCAAGGATCAGCGCTAAAGACTCAATAGAATAACTTGCTTTTTAACACAGGACATAACAATAACCATAAAAGAACTAAGCTTACTTTTCCCATGATCCACTTGACAAATCCCCCATACAAACTACGACAAGCACTGCCCGAACCTCGCCTGTATGAACAAACAAATTTAGAGAATTATCACCACCAACTACAACCAGCATACTTGAATCTCTATAATGTGAATACAGAAGAAAAAGGATTTATAACATAACTACTAAGATGAACTTAAAAACACGCATAGTGAAATCCATTACCATGAGGTCTATATAGTAGCAAACAGAATAACTCTGACACTTATCATGACTTAAAAATTCCACAAACAGCAGCCACATTCAAGCAATGAAAATGAAGTGCAAGGCAATCACAAATTGTAATCATTATAATTGAAGCAAGATACAGGCAACCTGAAAATGAGATAATTTAAGAACTATTAAACTACCTTGCAATAGCAGAAAGCTGGCTGTGATCTTCATTCGCATTCATTAACTTTGCGAGGGCAAAAACTGCAAGTAGAAACAGAGGCTTAGTTATGATATGGCCATTGCTTAATTACTATTTATTGACAAAGAAAGAGTAATCCAGTACCCAAGTAACATTATTAACAGTCATGTGTTCTCAAACTTGAGGAACTAATCATGTAACAAATTAACAATAATATGATGAGTATTATCCGTTACCAAGACAAGCAAAACCAGCTGCCGAGGAAGCCAATCCAGCAGCAGTAGGAAAATTGTTGTATGAAGCAATATGTACATTCAATTTCTCCCAGTCCTTAGTAATCTTTTTTCCTTATCATGAACATCGGTAGCTCGACTACGAATTTCCCTTAAACAGCTTTGGAATCTGCCTCCAGAAAGAGAGATCTCCTACACTAACCAGGGAAAAAAACGAATCAGTGAAATCCCAAAACGAGCATGGCCTTTGTTAAAGAAAATATTAAACCTCTGAGAATTCTGTGGCAAAAGTAACAGTGCCAATTTTAAAAGCTCAATACTAGTGATACAGCTTAGGGCTCATCATTTGGCCCGCGGGCTCATGGGCCGATGGGGGCCCGCCCGGCCCATAGAGAAAAAGCCCGGCCCGGCCCGTTATGGGCTTTGGGATGGCCCGGCCCGCAATGGGCTGGGCTGGGCTTGGGCTTGGGTGTCTGAAGCCCAGCCCGGCACATAGGCCCGGCCCGATTAAGCCCAAGAAAGCCCGGCCCGGCCCGCCCACAAAAGCCCGGCCCGTTAGGCCGCATATATATATAATTATTTATAAATAAGGGTTTAGAATTTGTGGTTTGAGGTGAATTTTGTCTCTGGAAAAAAAACAAAAGCTTGTGCATCAAAGTTAAGTAGCTTTGGAAGATGAAAACATACCTCCTATTGATAATTAGCATTTGGTTACATTCAAGCGTTAGAATTATATTACTTGTTTGAAAACGTAGTGTTTGTTTCCACTGAATTCTACTCATTTTTGTATCCATTTTTGACATTTCGTCCGCTTTGTGTTCTTCATTTTTCCGTGCTGAATCCAACCATATATAAAGAACACCAAATTTGGATAAACGGTTGAAAAGTTATAGGTCAAAAACTGAACAGATGTCGAAACTGAAAAATTCTGCCTAAAACATGATAAACTGGTGATAGAGTGGCGATACAGTGGCGATACAATGGTGATAAAGGGTGATAAAAATGGCTGTTTGTGTTTATTTTGGGTTTTTTTGTTTTGTTTCATTTCTTTTACTTCTCTTTACTCATTCCTAGTTTATAATTGAATGTTTAGCACATTAATTTGTGTTAATTATTAATACAACAATTATATATATCAAGAATATGACGAACATCATATCATATCACCAAATATAATCAAGCTTTTTTTGAATCCGTCACCAAGTATTTTCATATTTATTCATACCATCCGTTTTTAAAAAATATTTAATTATGTTGCTTTCTCCTCTTCTTCTTCTTCTTTTTGAATGAAGTAGGCCCATTTCGGCCCGGCCCATTGGGCTTAGCCCGGCCCGGCCCGATGGGCTTTCTCAAGCCCAGGCCATGGGTAGCCCATGGACTTTGAATTTTCTAAAAAAACCCGGCCCGGCCCGGCCCGTTATTTTCTCTCTCCTCCTTAAAGCCCGACCCGGCCCGGCCCAAGCCCATTGAAGTTGGGCCGGGCCGGGCCGCCCATTGACGAGCCCTAATACACTACTATAAGGTTTCATTTTCCTTTCCATTTCTACTTTTTCTTGCCAACCAAATGAAGCACAAACTTAGAACCCAAAACCTTCAAATCCTCTGTTTCCCAGGCATTTTCACGGGAACCAAACACAAAGAGACTTCGAGAAGACGAAACCAAACAAATAGCTTTACCTTTCCATTAAGCCACATCCGATCCTGGTCAAAGGCGGATCGACGGAGACAGTGGTGGTGGTGCAGAGGTGCTCCGGATCAAGCGTCACGCCGATGCCGTCATTGACGAGCAAGATGAGCGTCTCGTCCCTCTTCCCCAGATGCTTGATCACGGCGATGTTGGTGGGGGTCTGGGCCGTCACCATTAGCACCCATTTCTGCGACTCATCGGCCATTTCCACAACACCCACTTGCAGTGGCGGATCCAGGAATTTCGTCTTCGGGGGTCAACGTATAAAAGCTGACAAATTTTTTTAGACAAATATAGAATACACCATATTATTATTAACCAATCTACAAAGATTTAAGACTATATTATTATTAACCAATCTTACAAAGATTCAATGTTTAAAATAAGCAACTTTAAACTTATCACCATACTAAGAAAATTTATAAATATTGCACCCTAATAATTGCTTGACGAAAAATGTGAAAAAAATTCACACAAAAACCAGACTAGCTAAGTATAATAACAAAAAAAACTAACACACACAAAAATTAAACTAATTAACCAAAACATTCTTTATTACTTAATTAAAGCATACAAAAACAAAAGAGATACAACAATCATTATTAATTAATTTAAAAACATACAAAAAAGAAAGATAGATAAAAGAGAAGGAAAAGAAAGAAAAAGAGAGAAGAAAGAAAAAAAAAACAAGAAAGAGGGAGGGAATACTGCACAGATTAATTAATTAAATTTTTTAAAAAAAGGGTGAGAATGCTCAAAGGAGGTTCGAACCTTTTACCTCCAAGTTGCACACAAGCCATTGAACCAATGAAGTAAAACCTTTTGTTGGTTTAATTTCATATAACTAACATATATATATATATATATATAGCTATGTAGTTCAAATTATTGAAAGATATTTAAAACTCTTCACCCATGCCAAATTTCTCCAAAAGCAAGTCAAAGTCGACAAAATATAACACACTTATTCCCACGCCCCCTCTCTCTCGACAAAATATAAAACTATTCTTCCCACTCCTCCCTCTCTCTTTCTATTTTTTTCCTTCATCTTCATCCTCCTCCCTCTCTCTTTTTCCTTCTTATTTTTCTTCCTCTCTCCCTCTGTTTCTTTGCCCAACCATTCAGCCATTGCAGGGGTCACATTTCTTCTCCTCAAGCCATAATTTTTGGTTTGTAGGGGTCAATTGACCCCCTTAGACCCAATGTGGATCCGCCAGTGCCCACTTGCGTTCTCAAAAAGCCGCAGGGAAAACGAAGATTTTCTTGGAAAGCGGTAAAATTTTCCGGGAAAAAAGACACAGAGAACTAACGAGCAATGTGAATCTGAGAGTGAGTGAGAGCAAAACGGGAGTTGGTGTTAGGAGTTTTATATAGCGGAGAGAGTGGAGGAAGACGCCAAATTGTGGGATTTGTTGTTCAAAGTTGAAATTTTTTAAGGCGTCCCGTGGTGGGGCCCATCTCGGCGGTATCTAGAAATTCAGGCTGTCAATGGATTTGTGAAGAATCCTTGGACGCCATAATTGGACTTTGGACTTCAATTTATTAATTTTTCTTTTTTTTATTTTAATGAAAATTTATGGCTCACCAAATTTTAACTGAATTTCAATCCAACAAAATGATTATAGAGTTATTCTGGCTAACAACTTCTTCATCATGCTGTTGTTCCTAACATTGTTTTTATTTATTTTTGACTTACCCTCAATATTTTATTACTATTCTTTTTTCTGTTACAATATTTTATTATTATTTTTATTATTTTGAAGTAGCAACAAATATCAAAATCTAAATGAAAACCAAGCAAACCAACGAGACAGATAAATTGGTAGCTATCTTCTATCGCCTCTTAACCAAACATGGCTATTTAAAAAGTAAATCCTAAAGTGGTTCATCTCAATTCCGCTCAGTGAATTACAATGTGTAATTAACCAAATGAAGTGGTTAACGTGATGCTAATTTGTTAATTCTTAGATCCCGTTTGGTTCACGGAAAAGATTTGATGGGAAATTGAATATTCCTTTCCCAACCGGGAAATACCACTTTATTTCATTTCCCATGTTTGGTTTGTTTAGGAATGTAAAACAAAGTTGATTTAATTTTCTAATTATACCCATATGAAATTAAATAATAAAAAAGGAACGCATTTAATGCTATATTGTAATTCTAAATTGTTAATTGGGCAAAATGGTCATGAAAAATGTGCATTTAATGTTGGCTCATTTTCCCAAACTTTCCCATGATGAGGGAAAAAAACCCAAGGGGGAGGAGGGTTTCACTTTCCCTCAACTTTTCCATGTGTCGTGCAATCATTTCTCATGTCCGGACTTACCAAACATGGGAAAACAATTAATTTCCCATCCCCAAGCCTCATTCCTCATGAACCAAACGGAGCATTAGCGATTGAGAGCTATCCTCTACTCGATTTTCACCGCCATGATCTGCTTTACTTTTTTTTCCATATGCCACCTCATTAAAATTTAATTTAAGGAATTTAAAAGTTGACACATCATCCTAAAACAGTCAGATGACACAAAATTATCTAAAACTATTTATTCTTGGACAACATTGACAAGACCAAATGCTTTATATTATGAATAAACAATCAGTACTCTCTGGAATAGATTAATACTGTCCGACAAAAAATAATTAGTACAGTCTGACATACCAAACGAACCCTGAGTGTGTATTTGATTTGATGCTTTGGTAGATTGCGTCTCATGTTCCTTATATTGCTGGAACTATAACAAGCTAACAAAAAATGTTAAAAACGAGAAAGGCAAGTCCCATTGAGAAAAAACAAAACGAAAAAAAGCAACTTAATTAAGCATGCATTATGCGTGGGGTTGCGTCTCATGTTTCTTTTGTTTTGGTCAAGATCTAATACAGTGTTGGCAAATAATTCAGAAATGTATACAAAATTGCATCCTTTACGTAAACTGATTCAACCCATTGGTGGTCTGAGCTCACCTTCCGCTGTACCAATATAGAAGTCAAAGCAATATTAGAGAAATCGAATTTTTGTTGGAAAAAAAGGTTGACTTGAAAGTCTTGAATAGCCTTGTAGGACCAGGATTGGATCCTAGAAAACTAAGATTAACAAGTAAATAGTACAAGTCTAATGTTGATTTCACATATTTAGGATGGTAATGTCTCGATATTATGTCATATCTTCTAAAAAAGAAATTAAATGGAGAATCAAATCTATCTTATTATCCCTATAAAAAAAAAAGCCAATACGAATAAGTAAAACTCCTTTCAATAATTTTTTTAAAAAACCTATAAAAACTAGGGAGTTTTAGTTTAAAATTAATAGGAGTTTCATATTTTGATAGATAGGAAATTAATTTCACCTAATTTGCTTGAGGTGAAAGACTAATAAATGTACCTAAAATTACTAAACTACAACTAATAAATCCTATAAATTACAAGGAATGCCACTGAGGCTTATTTAAATAATATTATTATTTCATTTGAGGTCAACCTCCAGCTGTCCACCAACTCCTACAGACCCATGTCTACAGCCCAAACTCCTACAACCCAACTCCTACAGCCCAAACGCTACGACCTCAAACTTTCTACGACATCAAATATTTAAACTACATCAAACTTCCTACAGCCCAACTCCTGTAGCTTATTTAAACTACAAGAGAAAGAGGAAGAGGATCAAATATTTCTGTTTTCTGCATTGCAGGAAACGGAAACTACAATGCACTGTTCATTTCCGTTTTATCCAACATCGATTCACGCACGATTTGTTTCCAAATCCAACATACTCTAGAGTTATATATAAATTGCAATAAACTACCACTCTAAAACAAAACAATGCAGATATCAATGAAGTAAAACAAAAACAAAAATAATTTACAACTATAATAAAAACACAACAAAAACAGAAACTGCATAACAATTCTATTTCTTTTGGGTTTTGTGCCCTTCAACATAGACACTAAGTAATCATCTAACATACACACAACATTGTTGTTTATAATATTGCCAATCTATTTAGCCAATTGTAATTAAACGGAAACAGAAACTGCAACTGCAACTGCAACGGAAATTGCAATGCAGTTTGTATCAATACTGAATTGTTAGCAAATGAATGGGTCATTATAATCGTTAATCTTATTCTCTTTGTTTATTCAATTCTTATCTTGTAGTCGTTGAAGGAGTTTCCAAGTTTGAATTACCCAGTAAAAAAACAAGATAGACAATAGAAAGATAATTTTATGCATTGAAAGATAAACAATAGAAAAGTTATGAACTCAGCAGCCCAACTGTGGTCACTCTCTCACTCTACAAATTTAGAAATCACTTTCTCACTCTTCAACTTAATTTTCACTATTAGATTTAATTTAACATTGTGCTGCATTATTGGAAGAAAAGATAGAACTATAAATGCAAATAATGAATAGAAAAGTAATCAACTTAGAAGAGTATGTTAGAGTGCAAAATAGGAAACAAATTTGTAATATTTTTTCCATGTACTGCCAAGATTTTATTTGGTCAACAAGTACTACTCCCAAATGTCTTGAAATAGAGAAGGAAAAATGAAGCAAGAAAATCTTTTTTCTCAATTCAAAGAATGAGTGAAATCAAGTTATTCTGTGATTTTTCTCATTGCATATACACGCATGGTAGATAGTCATTCCAGTTCAAAGTCAACCAAGGTAATAACCAAAAAAAGATGTAACATCCCGTTCCTAAATTAATATTCAATTCTTAAATTATTCAAGTAAAAAACATTTTTACCCTAAGAGTATTTTAATGGGTTTAAAATTGACTTTTTGTTCAGGAAGGAGTTTGGGGAATTGAGTTGCACTGTTGCGTCCGGAAGGAGTTTAGCTCAAATGCTTATTCTAAGTCGTGATTAAGTCCATGGAGAGACTGATCAAGTTATTTTTATTATTTTTAATATATTGAATAAAATGCTTGTATATATTATTATACTATATTCTGAAGCTTGCTGGTGCTTTGAGTTCGCACATTCAAACTTGAATGGCGCCCCAGCGAAGCTTATCTAACTTCGTTGCGAAAAAGGTTGACTTTAATGAAAATCGGAGTATCAATTGGGCATTCTTTATTTGGTGGTTTCAGTTTGTGGGGTTTGAATATTTGGGTCCAACAAAAGGTTAAATTTGACATATAATCGGTGTATAAACACTCTTCTCGTGACGAGGGACGTGTAGCTCAAGTGGTTAAGAACAGTTACAACATAATTTCATCTTAAAATTTTCGTGTGATCACTGCTTGATTGTGAAAGAGAAATTTCATATTACAAGAATTTTGTTTCCATCAATTTGGGAATTAATTTGACTAAATTGGAATTTATGCCATGAATTAGGGATTACCATCCCGATTTGATTTGGCCTTTCCAAATAGGTGGAGAAATAATTCCCTTCCAAATCAAACTCCCTATTCTAATTGGATTTTATTCCTATTTTTCTCCCCTATCCCATGATGATCTATTTCTCTTTTATGGGAAGACTATAAATATAACTTTTCAAGGTTTTTGAAAAGGACGCTAGCATATTGTTCAATATCCCAAATCACCCAACTCACATATTCACCTTTTTAGCTGTTCATAGCCTTCAAGATTTGCTAGAGGAGGAGTTCAACTACAATGGATTCATCAAAGGGTTTTTCTATCTTAATTCAAACTTTGTATTTTATGTTCATAAGTATATTGTTTGTTCTAAGATGGCTATGAGTAACTAAATTCTTTGCTAGGGATCCGATATGTAACCTAATATGATGATTCTATGTTATTGAGTTAATACTTTATTTTTAATCCATTTATATTCTTTATTTCATTCATTATTATAATTGTGATCTTGATACTTGTAATTGGCCATTATAGGTATTTTGGATTGTCTAAGATAAGATTGGGCGAGAGGTTCATCCCTAATCTCATATGCACTATGAATGAATGAGTTGTTGTTAAAGCCCGGGTTTAAGCTAAGACACTTCTTGGTTCTATTGTTCTTCGTAAACTTAATGGGTTCTCGATTAAATTTGACTATGGGGTTCATTAATTGGGTTTAATTGAGGATACTTGGTGACACTGCGGCATAACGAATCATCATAAAAAGGAGAGAACGAACCCTAGGAATTGAATTGAAACTTTATTCTCAAAATTAACTCAATACATAGAATATGATTGTTATGGTGAAGTCGGCATCCTAGTTTTCATCCATCAATTTCCAAAATTTGTTATTTTATTTTCTTTAAATTTTTGGCACTTAATTTAAAATTGAGTAATCTTAATTTCAACTATTTTACTATTCTAATATTTTGTTTTTATTTTCTATTTTTCTTAAGGTATTCATATTTGGACTTAATTATTAAACTTTACAAATCTTTGTGGGAACGACTCTCGTATTTACTTGCTATACTATCATATCGATTCGTGCACTTGCGAGATATAACTTTTGTTCATCACCTTACAAGAGCAGTTGTCATCCCACGTACGTGTCGTGCAAGTTATATAACATTGCTAGAATTGAACATTTGTCTAAATGTGGTAAACTAAAATAAATCACATGGGTAAAACTAATAATTGTGACTATTTGTGACTATACCATAATACAAAAACAATCACGGCATGGACTATTTGTGACTTTGCCAACTCTTTATTAATAGGGATGGACAAATCCCCAATTTGTGAGGATGGATAAACATTGACGGGGACATAGATGTGTGGCTCAAATTCGACCAGTCCCGTTGCCATCCCCACCAAAAAGTGGCATGCCTCACACGCTCAAGAGTTAAAAGGAGAATTACATAGAATGATATGATAAAGAGTATCTAGACTTGCGGAAAAATATTGGAATTAGAATGAATGCACAAGCGAAGGGACCAGGTTTTAGACTTGCGGAAAAAATCATTTACCAAGGGAAAATCCCAAGTAAATTTCTGTGTTGTTAATTAATAACTCATCCCGGAGAATATGAGTTTTTCCATTGACTGGATACCATTCTCAGTTCGACTTTAACGTCTCTGTCAGATATTATAATAAATAAATTATTAAGAAAATGTTGAAGTTTGACAACATTTGCATAAGGCTGCAAAGCTATGAGATGCAGGAAAGAAAAGAAAGAAAATTAATTGGCTTTATATAAATTTTATGATTTAAAATACTCTGCAGTAATGGAGTTCAATTATTCTTTAATCAAATTTTCGCTTTCCCCTCTTCATGGGCCCACCCTGTTTCCTTTTATTATTTTGACCACCTTGTTAAGTCTGTCAACTCCATTAATTTTAGACAGTGCAAATGGGGTCTAGCCGAGTGGAAAGAGGCATTGATTTGCATACTAAAGGTCTTATGTTCGGGTTTCCATGACATAATAAGTGTGTGTGAGAGAAATCCCCCTCTCTTATAGTTTAGACTATCACTTGTACTAAATAAAAAATAAAATAAAAAAGACGGAGAAGAGCTATAACAAATATAGACGACTAAGACAAAGCCATACATTAGTTTAAGGACACTGCTTGTCGCTTCTTCTTAAAGACAAATACCAGTCACACAAAGTGTAGGAGTCTTTTCTCCTTCCAGTATGCAGGGTGTACGCTTGTGTCCTCTAGTTCAATTGTTTTAGTTGAATATGGATTCGTCTCAAACACGCTACAAAGAAAAGGCAGAATACTGATCTGTTGTGCTAGCAATTCAATTTGAAACGCAGAATATTGATTGACTCTTTTTTATTTTTTATTTGGTCAAAAGGGCCAAGGCTAGAGCAAATACAGGGGAAGTCAACCGCCAGAAGCGCGGCAGCAAAACAACAACATGAGAAACAAATACAAAGTAGTGAAAGCTGGAACGAGAAATACAGAAGCAAATGCTGCTACAGCAACCCAAGAAACGTCGACGTCTCCTCCAGAGCAAAGACAACTAAACACTGCTTGGGTCGATCCACCCAAATTGCAGGGCTCATCATCCTGGACATGGCAAGGTTTTCCAAATGATCATGATCAGCTGCCTACTTTATGAACACATTTAAGTTAATTGTAAACACCAAATATTGTAATTTGGAGAGTTTTGAGAAATGAGTTTCTGAAACCACCCCTGCCAAAGAGTTCATGCTGAAATCGATCTCCTCCAGTTGCGACATTTGCCCAATACTTTCAGGTATTTTCCCGCTTAATCGATTGGAATTAAGATCCAGAACCGTCAAAGATGAGAAGCTTGTAAGATTGTATAATGACCCCTCAAGAACATTCTCAGAGAGTACCAAATCCTCTAATGAGTTTCGAGCACATCTAGGCAATAGTTTCGAGTACCAAATTTCGAGCACATCTTGCCAAAAACTCCTTTGGCTCCCAGACTCTCCGGGATTCTCATGGGTAGCCTAACTCTTTCTCCCTCTCTCTGTGTATTTTCTTCGTTTTTAGTCTCTGCTTCCATATCCAGTAGCTCACCATTTCGTTTTGTCAAATACGTTTTCAGGTGGAGTCGTCATCGTTTACACGAACGAAAAGTTACGGTGACTGTCCGATCACCTTGGAGTAGTATGTGCTAGTGCCTACCACCTGTTTGATAAAGTACCAGAATATGCATATGTGCATTAAGGGTCGTTGGTATACCACCATTCTAGGGAGAAATGTAATATCTTTTCGATGGAGGTTTTTGTTACTATTCTGATGCACCAAGGCTCACCCTCATGCTGATGTAGTTACATTAGAAAGGAAATTATGTTTCCACTGTTATGCTTATAGTTATTATATATGAACTCCATACAGAAATTTCTAAATTGATAGAATCCTCTGCAGTTAGTGTGGACGAACAGTATGTTAACAACGATGCAGGGGAGGAAGATCCACCTCTACAGTTACTCAAGGTTCTGTCATTCTTTAAATATGCTTTCTTCACAGTGGTCTAAGTTTTGAGTCTTTTGACCACATATTTCCAAATCTTACTTACCTGTTAACCTATGTCATCCTTTTATTCAAGTTACATAATTCCAAACATGAAATTCTTGTCCCTCATTTTATGAGAAAATTCTGTTAATGAATGCTATACTGCTACCTGCTTATCATTCTAGTAGTATTTTGTATGCATAAGCCTGAATTAGATAATTTTCACATGATTCTGTTATTCATCCACTTAAAATGATTCTTTTAGTGTCTATCAACTAGGCGCATGCATTGTGTTACTTTATCAGTTTCATGTACTTGAGAAATAAATCCCACCATAGAAATTAGGTGAGAGGTTTAGTCATATATATGCATGCTAATCTGAAGGCCTCCTACAGCTGATACAATCCAAGATGATCAACATCCAGAACACCAGCTCAATCAGCCAAAGGAATGCCAGGAATTTAGACAGGTAGCATAATAAATCTTATGTTTGCCATATAAATCATCTTCTGAAAGTGGATAAAAGACTTACAAACTAATCAATTTAGAAAGTGGGGATGAAGCAGGTTCAAGAGAGACAGGGGCCTATAAGAAGGAAAACAAGAAGAACGCAAGCCTCTGCAATGGAAAAATAAATCCAGCAAGCTGGATTTAATCAATTTTGAACAAACATCATCCCTGTTCTTGCATACAATAGTAGAATCATAACATTCTTTTTGCTTTGCAACAATGAGGTTCTGAATATTGTACAAACAACGCAGTTGTGATCAAGCTGATACGCTGCTTATGACAATTGGACTTCTAATCATGCAGTTGTGACTTCCATCGTACCAACACAGCGATGCAGAGACATGCGATCCCTCTGGCATATCTCTTCCATCAACGGTTACAGTGAAATTCTTCTCCTCATTCAAGGACTTGAAGGAAAGAACTTCAGGCACCACTTTGATATCAACTTTAGAATTTGCGGAGATCAATGCCTTGTAATTGGAGTTTGCAAGGCCAACATTCTTAACTCTTCTATGAAAGTTGATCGTAAACAATTTCATTGATGTAACATTAGCAGCCATTGAAGGGTAATTGAGATCCTTTGGTGATCCTTTGTCCGAGCCAGTAGGGCAAGTGCTCTTATCTCCCGAAATGAGTCTAATTTTTTCCTCATCCAACATCATGCAAAGGAACTTAATGTAATCTTCTTTAGAAGCTTCGTACACAAGACCAGGGTTTATAGCTCTTACTGGATTGAATCTGTTACGAGACAAATTTGTGTTTAATACATAATTAACCAAACTTAATATTAGAACACTTCATTAAATAAAGTTCTATAACTATCGCTTGTATCCCTTTTGGTTCTCGCTTGTTGAATATGGATTCGTCTCAAACTCGCTACAATACTGATCTGTTGTGCTAGCAATTGAATTTGGAACGCAGAATCTTGATTGACTCTTTTTTATTTTATTTTTGGTCAAAAGGGCCAAGGCTAGAGCAAATACAAGGGAAGTCAACTGCCAGAAGCGCGGCAGCAAAACAACAACATGAGAAACAAATACAAAGTAATGAAAGCTGGAACAAGAAATACAAAAGCAGATGCCACGAAACGTTCACGTCTCCTCCACAGCAAAGACAACTAAACACTGCTTGGGTCGATCCACCCAAATTGCAGGGCTCATCATCCTGCAAGATTTTCCAAATGATCATGAACAGATTTAAGTTGCTAAATTGTATTTTATTTTTCAAAAAGAAAAAAGAATTCATATACTTACAGCTTATCTATTAAGCATGCGCTAGCTTTAGTTGCCGCTTGATCAAAGCTATCCTCACATAAAGCCAATCATTTAAACCATTCAAGAACTTGAAGTATGCGTATCTCCATGACCCGTTGAATATCAAAGTAAAGCAAACTCCCCAAAATCCAGCAGCAAACCCAAGCACCATACTGATGTAAAATCCACGTGTCATAAGCTCATCCTTATCCTCTTCTTTGCTCAAGTCAGTTAGCTTATTTTGATCCACACACATATTTTCAAGTGGAGGTCCACAGAGTTGAGGATTTCCAGCATAAACAGAGGGATCAAAACTTTGGAGCTGAGTACCGACAGGAATTTTGCCAAACAAGTTGTTATATGACAGGTTCAAGAAAGCAAGACGATCTATCCGAGCAAGGCTTGTTGGAATTCTTCCCTCAATTTGGTTTCTCGATAAATCAAGAGAATCCAATGACTGCAAGTTTCCAATCTCTGGAGTAATTTGACCTGTTAACTGGTTTCTCGAAAGGTTTAAAGAAATCAACCCAACAAGATGAGTGATTTCACTTGGAATCTCCCCTGTTAATCTATTGCTTGAGAGATCAATTCTCTTCACAAGACCCAAAGTTCTTTTGTATGTCTGCATACTTCCCTTCCATATGAAGCTTGTAGCATCGTCATAATTAATAGTAAAAAAGGAAGAAGCACTGATTTTTGCATTATAAATATGTGTGCTGGATAGATTTTGACTTCCTTTTTGAGCCAGAGTAGTCAAACCGTTGAGGCATTTGGGTATGCTTCCAGAGATGTTGTTCATAGAGAAATCCATAATTTGAATGTGTGTTAGATGGCATAATTGTGAGGGTATGCTTCCATTGAAGTGATTAGTGGAAAGCATCAGGATTATCAAATTCTTGAAGCTCACACCTAACCATGTAGGTATTGGTCCTGATAATTTATTATCTCCCAGATCAATAAATTCTAAACTTGTGCAGTTCTTCAAGGATGAAGGAAATTCTCCAATAAATTTGTTGCTTCTTAATTTCAAAGTTTCCATTTAAAATAATGAGGCTATTGTCATGGGAATTTTTCCGGAAAAAGCGTTGTTACTCAAATCAAGCATGACTAGAGTCTCCAAATGGCTCCAGCAATCTGGAAGTTCTCCAGAAAAATTGTTGCTTGAAAGATTAAGATACGTTAAGCTTATATCTGCCCTTGAACATAGGAAAGAAAGCGACCCTGAAATGTTATTATTGGAGAGATCTAGATATGCAGCTTGTGATAGAGTTGAAGGAATTGGGCCTTCTATTTGGTTCGAACTCAAATGTAATTCTGGGTGATATCGAAACTCCACTGTCAAATTTGTAAATATTCCTCTGATTAGGTTCTGTGAGAGATTAATAAAGTCCGTGTTACGAAAAATACTCCAAAACCAACTTGGAAGGATATCAGAAATTCCAGCATTCGAAATATCGAGGCCCAGAAAAGGATTGTTTTGAGTTTGAAGCCATTTTGGGAAAAGAGGACCGACCTTGCAGGACGCCAAACTTATTTCAGACAACTGGAAGGGAGGAACCACCCCTTCCAAAGAGTTCATGCCGAAACCGATGTTCTCCAATTGCGACATTTGCCCAATACTTTCAGGTATTTTCCCGCTTAATCGATTGGCATTAAGATCCAAATACTCTAACGAGTTTCGAGCGCATCTAGGCAATAGTTGAATAAACTTGGATAATTGCCCACTCAGACGATTGCTTGGAAGATACAACCTTTGCAAATTACACATAGTAGCGAAAGAATTCGGGATGTTTTTGGTTGAAGGTAATTAAGGCTGAGGTCGAGATGTTTTAATTGCGTGAGGTTTCCAAACCGACTTGGAATTTGACCAACCAAATTACAGTCAGAGAGACTGAGGTATCTTAGATTGATTAGAGAACCAATGAAATCTGGAATTTGGCTCCCATTGAAATCAATTTCTGAAAGGCTCAAATATTGTAAATGCTGCAACTCAATCAGTTTAGGAGTAATCATCTTACCTTGGAGCAGGGGGCCATTGAAATCATATCCTCCAAGAAGATCAAGTTGAATCACATGGCCAGTTTGGTTACTACAAGAGACTCCTTCCCATATGCAACAATCTTGTTTTTGGGCTTCTGAACCCCAAGAGGAGAGGTAATTGAACTCATCCACCAGGCCACGTTTGAATGCAAGTAGTGCTTGTCTTTCCCTCTCTATGCACCTCACTGTCACTTTAGCATCTCCGAGGCTGAGGCTATGGCTGTGGCTGTGGCTTTGGTTGTGGCCAACTTCTCCTCCTTTTACGTTTTGTAGCAAAAGGATGGATAATGCAAGAAAGAGTTTCAAGCACCTTCCGTCGCCCTGCATGTTAATGTATCCAAAATACTGATATATGGTTGTCTCCGTGTTTCTCCATATATGCTAGCTTGCATCAGATATATATAGGAAAAAGGAAGAAAGCCTTTACAAAGAAAAATACGGTTTAGCTAAAACAGTGCCACACATTCAGACAAGACAAAACCATATAAATCAAGTAAACAATATAATTAATGTAATGGAAATCGCACGTCAATCACAATACAATATAATTAATGAGACAATTCTAAGTTCCTACAAATAACAATACAAATAGTTCCATCATAACTTACAGAAATCAAATTAATTATGATGGCATGAATGAAATGAATGATGATCACAATACTTAAATTAATATTGATTCCACTATAATTTTCAACAGAAACCAAATTGATTTTTGTCAATTTGTACGCATGGTTTTTTTTTTGTTTCCTGTTTTTTTCTTTTTCTTTTTGTTTCTTAATGTTATACGAAATGTAGGTTTTTGTACTTAAGAGTCGAGGGTGGGTCCAACAAAAAAGAAGAAGAATCGAGGGTGGCGACTTGTAACCTTTAGTGAGGAGAACTCTTTAGTTATAATAATTTTAAAAAGGAACTCTTAGATATTGGTCCAATTTCAATTATGTCATTTGAAGTGGACTTATCCCAAATTTTCTAAATAGAAGAAGAAAGAAACTATTCAATGTGGAAAAAATGCTCCAACCTACTTGTTGACTCGGCTTGACTCGGTAAGGTGCCTTCCCATGTCCACTAAACCATTGGCTTTGCATCCCATCCCATCCCTGGGCACAAGGTACAAATATCTTCTTGCAAATGTGGACTTGACGTAAGTGAAACATATGGAAATATCTCTACCCAACCCAATATTTAATATAATACCTATATATTTATTCATACTAATAAATGAAAATTGGGTTTTTATTCAACAACTATAATACGATGGTTTTTCAAAACACTTTGGTTATTGACTAAGTCTTTTGAAATGCCCATATAATTTAGATTGGGTCTTACAATTACACACGAAAGTTTCTCGTATTATAGTGATGATCACGAAACACTTAAGTAGAGTATGCATAAAGTTAGGTAAAGGCAATAATTCATAGTTAGTAGCCTTTTTTTGTTTTTTGTTTTTTCTAGTTCTGATCTGTACAAATACAGAAAACAGGGGTGTTCATATTGGGTGTGATTGGTTTCAGTATTCTAGTAGAACAACAACCCAGTGGTACCATCAATAAGACTCTGCGCCAAGGTATTGGAAGTGCATGATCGTCAACAACATACCATGGACCAACAGAAACTAGCGGTTGATGCAATGGCAGTCCTGATCCTCCCCAAGCTCTAATTGGAGCCGACAAAACTCTTCCCGAATTTGTTGATATAAATCAATTGATTCCAGAGTGCCAATTTTGGATCCAGGGCTCTGATACCAATTGATAGGATCATAGCTATAATACAACATACAACTGGATAATAACTATTCAATGTGGAACTATTCAATGTGGAAAAAGATAATGTGGAACTATTCAATGTGGAAAAAGATATAACTATTCATATCACTATTAATGGATGAGATCAAAGACTTGTGACTTAGACTTGATATGGTGATTTGCCTTCCAACGCAACTATTGACTTAGAATTGATATGGTGATTTGCCTTCCAACATGTGCTCCAACCTACTTGTTGACTCGGCTTGACTTGGTAAGGTGCCTTCCCGTGTCCACTCAACCATTGGCTTTGCATCCCATCCCATCCTTGGGCACACAAATATCTTCTTGCAAATGTGGACTTGACTTAAGTGAAACATATGGAAATATCTCTACCCAACCCAATATTTAATATAATACCTATATATTTATTGATACTAATAAATGAAAATTGGGTTTTTATTCAACAACTATAATATGAGGGTTTTTCAAAACACTTTGGTTATTGACTAAGTCTTTTGAAATGCCCCTATAATTTAGATTAATATTTAGATTGGGTCTTACAATTACACACGAAAGTTTCTCGTATTATAGTGATGATCACGAAACAATTAAGTAGAGTATATTTAGTGTTGGATATTTGATCATAAAGTTTCGGAGTAGCTTCTTGTTGGCGAGAGTCATAATTCAAGGATCTCGTGATTTTCGGGTGTAATTCACGTTACCTAATTAGTGCCGTCTCTCAAAACTAATAAACCCTACCTCTCGGCATCATCTAGTGCCGAATACAGAGGAAAAAAAAAAAACCCATGTGTAACATTCCGACCCAGTTAGATATTATTTAATTACCAATTATGAAATTACATTTTTAATTTGGGATAAGGGTGTTTTAGTCACTTTTTGTTCGAAAAGGAATTTGGGGAAATGAGTGGCACGTTGCGTAGAGCTCGACGATACGAGTTTGTAGACAGGCGGCACGCTCAATTCCGAATTTTAACGAGGGAGTTGTGGTCTAGAAACGGAAAGGACATAATAGGAATTTTTGAATAGTTACTGTAGCTACAGTAACAGACATCAGCATCTTCTTCCTTCCCTCTCTCTCGCGACTTCTCTCTCTCTCTCTCTCTCTCTCTCTCTCTCTCTCTCTCTCTCTCTCTCTCTCTCTCTCTCTCTCTCTCTCTCTCCACGTGACGCCAAACTTTGGCCATTGATTTCGTCGCCTTCTGGTGTCCTATTCAGGCGAAATTGGTTATCTAACCCACCCATTTTCCCAACTCAAAAACCCAAGGAAATTAAACTGGAACGACTGGAAGTTCGGGTATTTTTGAAGTTTCTGACGCCATTTCTGGCGACTTCGGCTGCCATTTTCATTTAGTGAGGTATGAAACTTCATCTGCTCTTCGTGCTCTATCTCTTTATGTAGGTATTGTAGATTGATTTTGAGGTTTTACAGTTCATTCAATATACCCATTTTTGGCCTATGGTTTCGGCTCCGTTCCGGCCAGTTTTTGGCCATGGTCCAAGAACAAAAGTTGATCCCCTTAATACTATCCGACACAAATTAGTACTCTTCGGAACAAATTAATACTATCCGATAGAAATTAGTCATCACAGTCCGATGTACTAAATGAGCCCTTAATTAGGAAAACTTTAGCTAGTTTAATTTATAAATAAAATAAATAAATAAAAGACTCTTATTCATATCACTACATGGAAAAAGATAATTGAAAAAAAAAAAATTGTCCTTAGTCAAAGTAAACAAGTACAAACTTATTCGTATCACTATGTGGAAAATGATAATTGAAGAAAAAGTTTTCCACATGGTCCAAGTAATAACTTAATTGTTTCTGTTGAATCCCGCGGGTTGGTCTCAAACATGCTACAAAGAAAAGTAGGCTTATAAGTCACAAGGAGAAGCTGTAGCAATACATGACCAAAGTATAAAACACGAAAGAGGACCACGACAATGATCTGCTTCATCTTGTAATTGAATGAACCTTGGAATTATTAGTTTGGAAAGACCAATATTCGATGACTTAGAGTATGCATAAAGTTAGGTAAGGGCAATAATTCATAGTTAGTAGCCTTTTTTTTTGTTTTTTGTTTTTTCTAGTTCTGATCTGTACAAATATAGAAAAGAGGGGTGTTCATATTGGGTGTGATTGGTTTCAATATTCTAATAGAACAACAACCCAATGGTACCATCAATAAGACTCTGCGCCAAGGTATTGGAAGCGCATGATCGTCAACAACATACCATGGACCAACATAAAATGGCAGTTGATACAATGGTAGTCCTGATCCTCCCCATAGGATCCTATTAAGAATTACCCAAAGTATACAATTTATAAACATGCCGTTTGTTTATGTTAAGTTCCTACAAATAACAATACAAATCACTTGCTAAAGAAAATTCCTAATACTTTGGATTCAAATCTCTTTATTATGGAGGTAATGAAATTAAGTACACTCTAATAGTTCCATCATAACTTACAGAAACGAAATTAATTATGATGGCATGAATGAAATGAATGATGATCACAATACTTAAATTAATATTAATTCCACTACCTAAATTTTCAACAGAAACCAAATTCATTTTTGTCAATTGTTCGTTACTTTTTTTTCTTAATGTTTTACGAAGTGTAGGTTTTTTCTACTTAAGAGTTGAGGGTGGATCTAACAAAAAAAAAAAGAATCGAGGGTGGCATCTTGTAACCTTTAATGAGGAGAACTCTTTAATTATAATAATTTTAAAAAAGAAGATAATGTGGAAAAAGATAATTGAAGATAACTATTCAATGTGGAAAAAGATAATTGAAGAGGTTGGGTCCAATTTCAATTGTCATTTGAAGTCGACTTATTCCAAATTTTCTAAAAAAAAGATAATGTGGAAAAAGATAATTGAAGATAACTATTCAATGTGGAAAAATATAATGTGGAATTATTCATGTCACTATTCATATCACTATTAATGGATGAGATCGAAGACTTGTGACTTAGACTTGATATGGTGATTTGCCTTCCAACGCGTGCTCCAACAACCTACTTGTTGACTCGGCTTGACTTGGTAAGGTGCCTTCCCCTGTCCACTAAACCATTGGCTTTGCATCCCATCCCATCCCTGGGCACACGGTGCAAATGTGGACTTGATGTAAGTGAAACATATGGAAATATCTCTACTCAATCCAATATTAATATAATACCTATATATTTATTGATACTAATAAATGAAAATTGGGGTTTTATTCAACTATAATACGAGGGTTTTTCAAAACACTTTGTGACAGGACCTGACTCAAATTCCACTTTGGAATTCGAGTTGAACTTCGTGCATATCCAACAAATGGCAGGTGTCAGGCACAATTGACAAAAATGCCCTTTGCCCTAATTCCAACTTCAAACCACATAAGGGTTTGTGACTTCTACCCAAAAACCGGCAGTCTCCCCAGAAAAATGAACATTTCCCAATTTATTTCACCTGTAAATATCACAATTTTAATATCCCCAATCGTTTAGCATGTAAGAAAATCATCCGTACGTAATATTCAATAGTGGTTTAAATGGTCCTCAGGCCCGTACAACATAATCAAACATTAACATTCATCTTGTTATAAATGAGAATTAAAAGGGTAATCAAACTTGGCCCAACAAACAAACGGGTTACAGACTAAATCCTTTTCAAAGCATAACTCAACAGTTATTTTGCGGTTGCACCTAGGTCCTTTAGGTTGCCTACGTACTCTTACCAAGGGATCAAGCCACACGTAGTTCTTTCTACTAAAACAATCACCATTTAGATAATATATATTCTTCAAGAAACCAACCATAAGATCTAGAATCATTCTTTATTTACATTGAAATAAACTCCTAAATTCTCATAACTAAATAAAACAAATAATTATTGTTTGATATTTTAGAATTATCGTATCTTCCACTTCTCTCTTTCTACTAACTCTTCTAATATATCACAATTTTTATGATCCTAAGTTTTGATAATGGGTTAGTTCATGTAATCTTGTCTTATAGATCGTGGCAAAAATAAAAGAAAATCTGAATTTCAATTTTCACTTAAATTATCAAAGAATTTTAAAAAAAAATAGTATGATCTTTTGTTATCCGACGGAGCCCCAAACACAATATAACTTAGTCGGACTATTTATCCAGAACATCATCAAACGCCTTATAATATTATGGATAAAGAGTCAGAACTCTTCGGAACATATTAATACTATCCGACAGAAATTAATCGGTACAGTCCGACGTACTAAGCGAGCCCTTAGTGAGGAGATCTTTAGCTAGTTAATTTTTTTTTTTTTAAAGACTCTTATTCATATCACTACGTGGAAAAAGATAATGGAAAAAAAAATATTTGTCCTTGGTCCAAGTAAACAAGTAAAAGCTTATTCATATCACAATGTGGAAAATGATAATTGAAGAAAAAGATTTCCATATGGTCCAAGTAATAACTTAATTGTTTCAGTTGAATCCAACAGGTTGGTCTCAAACACGCTACAAAGAAAAGTAGGCTTCAAGTCACTACGTGGAGAAGCTGTATGAATACATGACCAAAGTATAAAACACGAAAGAGGACCACGACAATGATCTGCTTCATCTTGGAATTATTAGTTTGGAAAGACGAATATTCATTGACTTAGAGTATGCATAAAGTTAGGTAAAGATAATTGTTTTTTCTAGTTCTGATATGTACAAATACAAAAAACAAGGGTGTTCATATTAGGTGTGATTGGTTTTAGTATTCTAGTAGAACAACAACCCAGTGGTACCATCAATAAGACTCTATGCCAAGGTATTGGAAGGGCATGATCGTCAACAACATACCATGGACCATAGAAACTGGCGGTTGATGTAATGGCAATCCTGATCCTCCCCAAGTTCTAATTGGAGCCGACAAAACTCTTCCCGAATTTGTTGATATAAATCAATTGATTCCAAAGTGCCCATTTTGGATCTAGGGCTCTGATACCAATTGATAGGATCATAACTATAATAAAAAGAAAATGTTAAAAATGTAAAGCATTTAGAAAATATTCTTAGTCATTCCTCCCTCTACAATGAGGTCATTGATTGTCAATTTAAGTACATGCAATTCAGAAAAAGAAGAACCTAGAAAGCTTCTCCACAAACTAAGAATTATGCAGTCCATAACCTAAGCCCAATACATAGCCCAAATAACCCAAATAACCCATATCCTAAGAATTACCCAAAACTTTTTTCGCTTGTGCCAATGGATCTTTTTTCGCTTTCTTATTTGGATGCAAGCCGGAAATTGAAGTTGATGGATGTGTCCAAGTATGCGAGTTAGGAATGAAATTCTCATCATTTTCTTGTTTAACCTCCATATTTTCTTCAGCACAATAACAGAAAGTAAACTTCAAAAGAGGGAAAACGACACAAGGGAAATGATAGTTTTTTTGTTCTTGTTTTGCTCATATAGACTCTAATGAGCACACAGAGAAAGTAAACATCTAAATCCATCTGAACTATAAAGCCCACAAAGAAATGCATTAACCGCTGACTATTACAACCACAAGGACACAAGATGTGTTGGAGTTTCATTTTTATTATACAGAGATGTGGGAATATTGTGAATATTTCATTTTGTTAAGTTTTCGAAAGAGAGAAAAGCATTGAATCAACAGGATTTTGAATCAAATCACTCCTGAAAATATCAAATTGAAAGACAGCTTAGGGTTCTTCTGGTTTGTTGTCTAAAAATCCGATGCAGATTTTCATGATTTTTTGTTTGCTGCGAGGTCATTTTGAATCCTTCAGTTCCCATGGCTCCCAGACTCTCCGGGATTCTCATGGGTAGCCAAACTCTCTCTCTCTCTCTCTCTCTCTCTCTCTTCGTTTTTAGTCTCTGCTTCCATATCCAGTAGCTCACCATTTTGTTTCGTCAAACACGTTTTCAGGTGGAGTCGTCATCGTGTACGAACGAAAAGTATTTGCTAGTGCCTACCACCTATTTGATAAAGTACCGGAATATGCATATGTGCATTAAGGGTCGTTGGTACCACCATTGACGACACCTGGTTGAAGTTTTTGTTACTATTCTGATGGACCAAGGCTCACCCTCGTGCTGATGTAGTTACATTAGAATGGAAATGATGTTTCCACTGTAACTGTTATGCTTATAGTTATTATATATGAACTCCATACATAAATTTCTAAATTGATAGAATCCTCTACAGTTACTCATTTAGTTATTCTGTGCTACCCTTGCACTGACTTGATAGTGTGGACGAACAGTATGTTAACAACGATGCAGGGGAGGAAGATCCTCCTCAGCATTTCCATCAAGGTTATGTCATTCTTTAAATCTGCTTTCTTCACAGTGGTCTAAGTTTTGAGTCTTTTGACCACATATTTCCAAATCTTACTTACCTGTTAACCTATGTCATCCTCTTATTCAAGTTACATAATTCCACACATGAAATTCTTGTCCTCATTTTATAACTTCATCTTGTGAGAAAATTCTGTTAATGAATGCTATACTGCTACCTGCTTATCATTCTAGTAGTATTTTGTATGGGAATAAGCTTGAATTGATACTTTTCACATGATTCCGTTATTCATCCACTTAAAATTATTCTTTTAGTGTCTATCAACTAGGTGCATGCATTTTGTTACTTTATCAGTTTCTTGTACTTGAGAAATAAACTCCACCATAGAAATTAGGTGAAAGGTTTAGTCATATATGCATGCTAATCTGAAGGCCTCCTACAGCTGATACAATCCAAGATGATCATTTATGCCTGATACAATCTGAAGGCCTCATATATGCCTGGTCATTTATACCAATCTTGGCTTCAAAATTCTTCAGACATAGTTTCAAGAAGAGGAAGAAAATGAAGGGTTTGTCCCTGCTCTCTAAGGTTGATCTTCACTCTCCCTGCTCTCTAGCTTGTCAGTTGTGATTAATGGAATGAGACATTGATCATAATTTGAAAGATGTATGAAAAAGAAACTGTTGTGATTACTGGAAATCATCTAAAAGGGTCACGACCTGTTCTGACATTTTCATCCAATTTTGATAAAGATGCCCACTGGAAGCTTTTGAAGGAAATGATCACACAGGCATGTCTATTTTGCTTCCTCCTTATATAGCAATAAACATTATCCTGATTATGCCCTGCTTGGTTGCTTGTGATCTGTTTGCCTGGTTAATTTAGATATTGTTTGGAATTTGTCCTACAGTATATCTTATTTTTTTCCTATTAAACTTTATACTCAGATTTTTGGCATTCCAAAGGAGCACAGGAAATCTATGCCCTATCATGATCATGTCCTTGTTTTCTCGATCGTGTTGTGCGCAGCGGAAGCGGATTGCACATGGACGGTGGATATGAAACCATTGAAACAACAAGAGCAAAATATGAAATACAAAAATCCAAAAGACACCAAGGATTTATACTGGTTCGGCCCGTGTGTAGCCTACATCCAGTTCGAAGACAGCGAGAAATTCCACTAGTATCCCAAAAGAGATTACAACCAAAGGAGATTAACTCTCTCACCTATCCTAGGAATTACAGAGTTTAACTCTCACAACCCAAATCCCAAATACATCCAAGTCACTCACAAGCTAACCACACACAAGAGCCAAGAACACCAAGAAGTTCTTGCTCACTAGGAAAGAACCCACTAAGAACAATACAAAGAAATAAACCTCCTACAAACACAAGGAACAAATGAAGAAGACTCAACCTTTGAAATGGCTTGATCTTCCTTCAACCTCTTGTGTAGCCAAAGAGGAGTTTATCTCCACCCTCATGGTGATGCTCTCTAGTATTTCTCTCTGTGTGGAAGTGTCCCTCACTTCTATTTTAGCTTGACTGAGCAATGGTGCTCACGGCACCCCAAATGGTGCAGCACAAAATGCCCACTCACAACACACGGCTTGCCCCTCTTTTGTAGCCAAAGGATTTGGTCCAGCTCTCCCAAATTGCTCTGCAAGGCAAGTGATCATTAATGTGCCGAAAGTGCACAGCTACCAGTATTGGAAAAAGAAGCCAGCTGCTCCTCTTTCTTGACTTTGCTGCAGACACAAACCCACATGCACACAGTGAAACAATGTAGCCAGTCTATGCTTTTCCATTGTCTGCCAATCAACTTTGCATTCCATTTGCAAAGCCACCGAATGCCTAAACAAAGCTAGGCACAAAAGTTGCCGCATGTGCCCACCAAGCTTGCACTACTTACCTTATTAAATAGCCAAAGAAAGACTATTTAATCACCAAAAGCCAAAGCCACCGAAAAGCCAAATATAATCAAATGTTCCTTCACATGCCAATACTTGCATTAAATAATGCCCATAAAAGCCATGGCAATTTGACAAAGATAGCAACCATCATTACCCACGTGGAACTCCTCCAAAGTTAACAATTTGGGCCAATATTTAATATCGTTGATGATCACATTTGGTTCCGAAACTATCAGGTACTGATTTTGTAGATTACAGTTTTTTGTTGAAGACAGTTGTGGTCCGACTCACATCGTATATTTCCTTTTTTTGGAGTTGTGGTTTATTATACAGAGTCATTAACTTGTGATTACCAATTTCAAGTACCATCCCTGAGCCAAAGTCAACAAAACTTTGGCGCATTTTAGTAATCTCCCTCTTTCGAATTTCGTTGCCTTGGCCTTCTAATATTTCATTGAATCGCATTTTGGTCATCTCCATCTCAGGTGGAGGATTTTCTCATGGCTCACCCAAATATCATACTCAACACAAATTCGGTTATTTTCTTGACCCATCAACTCGATCCACACACTTATGACAGGACCGGCCCCGAATTCCTCAGAAACCGCGACCAACCCTGTGGTTATTACGACATTTAACAAAAGGCCGGCCCATTTACTAATTCGGAACTTGTTCTTTTACGAAAAACAAGGAAGAGGGCCGAGACTTCTGCCAAAAATTCGGCAGTCTCCCCTGAAAAACGGACTTTTCTCAAATTTACACCTGCAGAAAACGACAGATTCAATACCCAAGCAACACCACACAGCAGTTCAAAGCACACAAAGCAATTTATGGACTTCGGCATTAGAATTCGACCCTAATGGGCGATATCAAAGCATTTGAAACACAGTTTAAGGTCTAAAACCCTGCGGCTGCGCCTAGATTATCCTAGGCTGCCTACGTACTCTCAATGAGGGATCAAGCCACACGTAGTTCTGTATCAACATACACGATTTACAGTATATAACTATACAAAGTAATACCAACCATTTAAATTGTGATACAACATAATACCAACCATTTAAATTGTGATACAACGTAATACCAACCATTTAAATCCGATTTACAGTATATAACTATTCCTGGAAGACACCACTTAGTTCGTTAATTCACTCTGTGGAACCATAGCTTGAATTCCCAAACAAGATTACTCAACCCAACACACACACACACACACACAAACCAGAAGCAAATTAAAGAATTGAAGTGAATACACACACACACTTATAAAACAAAAACTACTTTGACACACTTATAAAACAAAAACTACTTTGGACGCGAGATATCTCAACCTGAAGATGAAACCACCAATATTTAATATATGTAAGACAACTGCACCCATACTTGTACCAGGGAAACAATCCAACCGGGGGATTGCTTGGCTAGACCACGGGACGGCATCACATCATCCCGTGACTAGGATTGAGCTGTCTAACCAGGGTACTATCCTCGCAGCACACATGCCGACATCACATCTCACGTGCGGCCAATCTCAAGTCCTACGCGCAGCCGCCCATCAAGGGCCTTCGGTAACACCCGTCAAGGGTGCCCAGGACATATCACAATCCGATTTATATCCATCATCCATAACCAAATCCAGGGAAGGTACATATCATGGCGGGCACCATGTACCGGGGAAACAATCGAATTGGGGGATTGTTTAGCTAGACCACGAGACGGCATCACATCATCCCGTGACTAAGGTTGAGCCGTCCAACCGAGGGATCGATGCTCGGCACACACTCCGGCATCACATTGCACGTGTGGCCGAATCAAGTCTCGTGAGCGCAGAATGCCCCGCCAAGGGCCTACGGCACATCCGATCAAAGTTGCCGGATTAGAACAGAACTCACATGCCGGCATGCTTCATCGAACATGTGAGCCCACACGCTAGAATCCTACCTCACTGTGTGGTACAATAACATATTAATCAAGGGAGGAACGCAAGGTGGTGCTAAAAAGCACTTCAATCCATCATAATCCACAACCCAACTCAAATAGTCAAAGTAGAGATAGCAGTTCTTGAGAGTATAAACTCCAAACCCAAGACCATCCTAGACTCTCCAATATCAAAATGTCCGAACCTTTCCAAAATTAAAGCATATTAAAGCTCGGTGGTCAAATAATCCATTTTTATATTCAAACCGAACCTCAACTGAATAATAAGTAAATATAAATGCATCATACTTTAATAATTCCAAACATTTATCAATATGAGTTAAATACCCAAAAATAAATTGAACTTACGGATTGTTCCAATCGGTGGTATCCTCATTGACAAGATGCTTCCATTTCGTCCTTCCGAATCTCCTCAACCACAATCTGCTTTGTCTCTCTCTTCCTTTCCTCCAAATTCCTCTTCCTTGATTCCTCAAGGGCTCGTTCTTCAGCCTCAAGTCACTCACGTTCAGCAATAGTATCTCTCTCTTGCAGCCGCTGCACCAAGGAGAATTCTTTGTCGAATTTTCTTACCAAATTACTTCTCTCCTCTCTTTTCTATTTTCTGATTTTCTTCTTCTCCTGGTGAGAGCTTTGGGTTGGGTAGAGGGAGATGAGGAGAGGAGTTTGGAGGAGGTTTGGAGCGGCAGCGTGGCTGGAGGACCGGTGGTTTGAGTTGCAGAACCGGCAACACTTGCTGCGTTTTTGGCCGTGGGTTTTTCGAGGGGTTTTCAGCAGAAATGAGTGGTGGGGTCGGAGCTTGAGAGGAGATTTGGGGCTAGTTTGGCATTGCTGTGCTGTGAAAATAATCACTGTCGAATTTGCTGTATGAGAAATCAGCTGTGAAATAAAGCAGTTTGGCGTTTGGTAAACTTCTTGTTAAAAGTGATTTTGGTACAATAATCAGTTTCTGAGTATTTGGTAAATTTGTATGTAAAAATGTTGTGAGCTGTGTATAATGACTCAGAAGGGCATGAGATTATTATTTAAGATTGCAATACCTAAACTCTGAATGTTATGATCGAAACTCACAAATAGATATAATAACAACTCACAATTGTTATGACCAATTGAAATTCACATATGGATATAATAATAACTCAAAATATTCCCATCATGCTGCTAGTATTCAATGCCCTCCTTTCCTCTTTATCCATGGCCAACACAACAACCAATTGCCAATTAATGTCCAATTCACATATGAAACAGGGAGATACAATTAATATAGCATATATGCACTCCTTTCCATATATTTTAAGTAAATTTAGAAATTAAAAGAGTATAGATTGATGATATGTTTTCAATTATCCTCTTTCAACAAGGTATGATGAGCCCCCTCTTTCCGGATGCGATATGTGATTCATCCATTAGAACCCGAGAAGGTAGGATGAGTTTCCCCCCTTTTTATTTTATTTTTATTTTTATCTTTTCTGTTTTTATAAAATCAATTCATAGCATTCCATTGAAACCCGGAAAGAGAGTAAAGAAAATACACCAGTGATCCAACAAAACCATAGCAACTCCGCCCGAGGGTGATGCGGAGTAAAACCTTGTTTGAGAATACAACCTAGAAATGAAGGGAGAAAATTTTAAATAAAAAAAGATGAGAAACAAACCTTAGATCTAGGTAGCAAGAATCGTGGAGACAAATTCAAGAGAAAGGTGTGAAGAGAAAATGAGAAGAAAAAAAAAAAACAAGATGAAGAAGAAGGATAATTGAGTGCGATCGTGAGGGAAGAGAAATGAGGGTTCAGCAAAAGCGAAGAGGACACTAGATGTCATTTGTAAAAGCCTAGGAGGATAATTTGGGCATTTACGAAACATTCATTAAAGAGCACCGTTCTTCAAACCGCTTTCCGCATAAGCGGAAATGAAATCACCCCGCTAGCAGCTTTGTCAAATCGCTGTGGCTGACAGCAATTATTCTTAAAATCAGATTATTTCTTCATTTACCAAACAGGTAGGTGGAAGAAAACTTTCCAAGAAAGTGATTTTTGCTCTAAATAAGCAATGCCAAACAGGCACTTGGTGGTGGTTTGGTGGGTGTTGGTGGCGGACGGCACCAATCCTATGGTGCCGTCGTGGTCTGTGAGAGAGACGCGAGGATTTGGTCGGGAAGACAACCGGGTGAGCCAGCGCTCTCGATTGGAGGGTGGGGTTTTAAAAACATTTTCTCCAAAATTACCAAATTGCCCCTTCTGTTTTTAGAGGTTTCCGGATTCGTTTTACATTGGAATCGAGCGTGCCGCGTATCTACGAACTCGTATCGACGAGCCGAACGCAACAGCACAACTCATTTAGCCAAATTCTTTCCAGATCTTAAAATGACCTTTTTGCCCCTTTTTAAATATTAAACATTATTTATTTTCAATTTTTTTCAATTTTTTATATATATTAATTAATCATATTAAATTCAATTTATTTTATTTTATTTTATTTTATTTGTTCATTTTCAATTTCTTTATTTTATTTTAATTTACTTACTTATCTCAATTTATCATATTTTAAATCTTAATTTTCCTTATTTCTGGGTCGGATGTTACGCTCATCTAGATTCTAGTACGCCTAGCTAACACAATCTTAACAATAGAATAGAAGCATTACAAGCGGGACATAATACAAAAGGTCTATTTAGGCATTCAGTTTTTCCACATGCAAATGCTTCGTTTGCACAATTATGACAAGGCATCCACGTAGCACATCTTCTGCCATGTGCCCATAACAAAGATGATTCAATTAAGAAAATCTGCATGTCAAAACATAGGATATCAAGTAAATAAAATAATCTGCAAGGAAAATAGATCGAACTAATTCAAACGATGAAGATTAGGGTTACGCGAATTCTTATTTAAGGTACCATAATGTTTAACAAATTCTTATTTCATATGTATTGTAGTAAGGCACACTTTCTTACTAAGACCTCCTCTCTCCCAAAAGGAGAGACAAATGGATTATATAAGGTAAGTCCTGAAGCACGTAATTAATTGATAAGTGTACCCAACATAAGATGTTAAACCAGTAATAAAAAAATTAAATAAAAAAACCGTCTAGAGCCTGGAAAAATGTTAATGCTTATTCTTAGTGGTAGAAATAAGACATGTATTAATTGGTTTATGCTGAGAAATAATTGGCTCAGTATCTGTTAAGAAAGTTACCTTCAAGATTGAGATTGACTATTAAGTAGCAGTATCCACTCTGTCTTCTCATCATCCGGAAGATGTTTCAATATAGAGAACTCTTCTGGATTACCACTCAATAATATGCATGCGTACGCCCTTCAAAACTTGCAATCTACTGAGGTTCGGTATCTTTGAGACCACGGCAAGTACCTCCTTTCCTCTAAGTTGCGGTTTCATTTGACTTGCCCAAAACTCCTTTGGTAAGATTCCGGCCTGGCTTGCTTGTGTTAATGGATCTTTTTTCGCTTTCTTATTTGGATGCAAGTTGGAAGTTGAAGTTGATGGATGTGTAGAAGTATGTGAGTTTGGAGTGAAATTCTCATCATTTTCTTGTTTAACCTCCATTGTTTCTTCAGCACAAGCACAGATAGAAAGTAGACATCAAAAGGAGGGGAAAACAACACATGAGAAATGTTTTTTTTCCTCAAAGAACCAACCAAGAGATAAAGCTCTCAGATTATTTCAAACAATCAAGCAGAAAGAGAAAGTAATTATCTAAATCCATATTTGAACTATAAAGCATCATCACCAACATAAACTAAACCACCAAAAGTACAACACACATGTACAGTGACTATTACAACCACACAAGGACACACAATTAATGGATTCTTAAGATCACCATCTCTCCAAAAGCAGGTAACTTCCCTATATTCGATTGTTGTTATAAGAGTGATAAGTGGGAAATAATAAGACAAGAACAGAAACCAATGGAAGGATAAAAGAAGAACAATTGAGTAAACAAAAGGAAAATCCTCAACTTTCATAGATAAATATCAATTGATTAGAGAAATATCAATTAATACGAGCCAAACATTATTTCCCTCCTCATTTTCCCAAACTTTCCCATGATGAGGGAAAACAAAACCCAACGGGGGAGGAAGGCTTCACTTTTCCCTCTACTTTCTCATGTGTCAGGCAACCATTTTCCATGTCTGGACTTACCAAACATAGGAAAGCAAGCCTCATTTTCCATGAACTAAACAAGGCCTTAGCGATTGAGTGATATCCTCTACCCTAAACTTAAGGAACTAATCATGTAACAAATTAACAATAATATGATGAGTATAATCCGTTACCAAGACAAGCAAAACCAGCTGCCGAGGAAGCCAATCCAGCAGCAGTTGGAAAATTGTTGTATGAAGCAATATGTACATTCAATTTCTCCCAGTCCTTCTGAGTAATCTTGATTCGCTTTTCCTTATCATGAACATCGGTGGCTCGACTACGAATTTCCCTCAAACAGCTTTGGAATCTGCCTCCAGAAAGAGAGATCTCCTACACTAACCAGAAAAAAAAACAAACAAATCAGTGAAATCCCAAAACGATCACGGCCTTTGTTAAAGAAAATATTAAACCTCTGAGAATTCTGTGGCAAAAGTAACAGTGCCAATTTTAAAAGCTCAACACTAGTGATACAGCTACTATAAGGTTTCATTTTTCTTTCCATTTCTACTTTTTCTTGCCAACCAAATGGAGCACAAACTTAGAACCCAAAACCTTCAAATCCTCTGTTTCCCAGGCATTTTCCCGGGAACCAAACACAAAGAGACTTCTGAGAAGACGAATCCAAACAAATAGCTTTACCTTTCCATTAAGCCACATCCGATCTGGTCAAAGGCTGGACCGACGGAGACAGTGGTGGTGGTGCAGAGGTGCTCCGGATCAAGCGTCACACTGATGCTGTCATTGACGGGCAAGATGAGCGTCTCGTCCCTCTTCCCCCAGTACTTGATCACGGCGATGTTGGTGGGCGTCTGGGCCGTCACCATCAGTACCCATTTCTGCGACTCGTCGGCCATTTCCACAACACCCACTTGCGTTCTCAAAAAGCCGCATGGAAAACGAAGATTCCTGGAAAGCGGTAAAATTTTCCGGGAAAAAATACAGAGAGATCCAACGAGCAACGTGAATCTAAGAGTGAGAGCAAAACGGGAGTTGGTGTTAGGAGTTTTATATAGCGGAGAGAGTGGACTGTGGAGGAAGACGCCAAATGGTGGGCTTTGTTGTTCAAAGTTGAAATTTTTGAAGCCGTCCCATCCCGTGGTGGGGCCCACCTCGGCGCTGTCTAAAAATTCAGGCTGTCATGGGGATTTGTGAAGAACCCTTGGACGCCATAATTGGACTTTGGACTTCAATTTTTACTTCGATTTATTAATTTTTCTTTTTTATTTTAATGAAAATTAATGGCTCACCAAATTTCAACTGCATTTCAATCCAACAAAATGATTATAGAGTTTAGGGGTGGGCACGGTTTGGGTTGGTTCGTTTTTTGCCTCAACCCGGAACCGAATCATAGGTCTTCGATTTGGCTATTTTGGAAACTGGAACCAAATCATAATTGATGAAAACCGACCACTTCGGTTAACCGAAATTGGTGGGTTGGTTTGGTTTGGTTTCGGTTTTTTGGCTTTCTTAGAGAGAGAGAGAGAGAGAGGAAGAAAAACGAGAGGGAGAGATGGAGAAGAAGAAGAAGAGAAAAAGAATAATTTTATTCAAAGTTTTAGCATCAAAAAGTAAGTTTTTGGCTTATGTGTAGCTTTCTTCAGTTTTACCTCTCATGTTTTTCTTATTCATTTTAATAAAAGTACGGATAAAAAAGATCAAAGATCATTCTAAGTACAACTAAGAGCATCTCCAACCGATATGTTAAATTGCCACATGGACATTAAATGGCAAAAATTGAAAATTAAAGTTACTCCAAATGAGTAGTCAAATCCTGCATGAATTTGAAAGCTGAAAGAGATATGTCAAAAATAACATATCAAAAAGTTTGATGTCAAATATTTTTTTAGTCATGGACCCCACTATCATTTACTCTCTTTAAAAATTTTATGCATCATATGAGTCTCATTTTCTTTTAAAAATATAATAAAATAATATGATATTCGATATTTCGGGTGGAGTTAAAATTTTTCCAAAGCGTCAAATTGCCACATAAATTATCAAATTCAAATTTAACATTGTACATTTGACATCTCCCTTGGAGATGCCCTATAAGATACAGTGCTTCTATTTGTGATGTAGGATAATACTCACAACAATAACATAGGCTAAATACGGTGACAAACATACCCCACGCATAATGCATGCTTAATTAAGTTGCTTTTTTTCGTTTTATTGTTTCTCAATGGTACTTGCCTTTTTCGTTTTTAACTTTTTTTGTTCGCTTGTTCCAGTAATATAAGGAACATGAGACGCAATCTACCAAAGCATCAAATCAAATACACACTCTCCATCAATAAATAAACAGAAAAGTATCACACACTCGAAAAAGATTGGGGGACTTGTAATTTGAGGGTCATGACTTAATCTCGTCACATTTTACCATTAAGAATGGACACTTACTATATTTGGGATGGTAATGTCTCGATATTTTGAACCACACAAACAGCGTAACGGGATAGAAATGTCTTGATATATATTTGGGATGGTAATGTCTCAATATTATGTCATCTCTTCTAAAAAAGAAATTAAATGGAGAAGAATCAAATCTTATTATCCCTAAAAAGCCAATACGAATAAGTAAAACTCCTTTCAATAAATTTTTTTTAAAAAACCTATAGCAACTATTCGTATCAAATAGGTATTCATATCAATACTGAATTGTTAGCAAATGAATGGGTCATTATATTCGTTAATCTTATTACTCTCTGTTTATTCAATTCTTATCTTGTAAAGTCGTTGAAGGAGTTTTCAAATTTGAATTACCAAGTAAAAAACAAGATATATTTTATGCATTCCAACCCCATATGTTGTTATGATTTCCATTTAAGAGAAGTGTAGAAATACAGTAGTCTATACTGTATAATGAGTCCAAATTTGAGGACAAAAGTATGGTGTGCATGTATAGCATTTTGAAGAAGAGAAAGCATGTCTCATCCACTTGGACTGAACTTTCCAGGGTTGACAAGAGTTTGTAGCGATTTTATATTAAAATTACATGGGCTTGTCTTGGCCGTTTTCCTTGCACAAATACTAAAATCTTTGACATTATTCTGTGCTCATGGCTTTCTTTCAGGCATATGCCAAACAAAATTGATGCTTTAATTGGGGCAGGTAGTTTTATTGGTGAGAATTCTGCATTCAAATGTTGACTAATATATGAAAAACAATGTTTGTTACTAGCACATTCTATATATTTTGTTTGCAGTGAGTGTGTCAATATGGAACAATTCAAGGTTGGTAAGTTGGTGAAGGTGATTTGGAAATGGATCCATTTTGTGTAATATTAGTTTTCTTTTGTGAAGACACCAATTTCTTACTCTTATTTTGTGTGTTGTTTTCAAGTATCAACTAATATTAGTACTAGAGACACCGAATTTTAAGTATCAACTAATATATGACAATATCTTATTTGTTATAAATAATTAAGTTCTAAAGTGAAATCAGACATGAAACAAATGAAACGCTGTCATATCAGTTGATATATCTTAAAAGTTAGTTTCTCTAGTACTATTTCTCAAAACTATACAAACAATTTCTAAAAGTGCAAGAGTTACACTATTAATTATCAAGAATCTACCCTGAATGTTGATAAGGGAGGGACATCAGCAAAATCAACTCCAATAAAAGTAGACTCCAATATATCAGAACTGTGGTCACCCTCTCACTCTACAAATTTAGAAATCACTTTCTCACTCTTCAACTTAATTAAGAACTAATAAATGCAAATAATGAATAGAAAAGCAATCAAGTTTGAAGAGTATGTTAGAGTGCAAAATAGGAAACAAATTCGTAATATTTTTTTCCATGTACTGCCAATATTTTATTTGGTCAACAAGTACTACTCCCAACAAGTGTCTTGAAATAGAGAAGGAAAAATGACGCAAGAAAATCTTGTTTATCATTCAAAAAATGAGTGAAATCAAGTTATTCTGTGATTTTTCTCATTGCATATACATGCATGGTAGTCATTGGAGTTCAAAGTCAACCAAGGAAATAACCAAAAAAGAAAAAGAGTCAACCAAGTAGGGATGGCAAAAATCCCCGTTAGGGAGAAATTTTCGAGGCCAAATCGGGTACGGGTACGGGGGAGACCCGAAAAAAAATCCCCGACGGGTTTAAGGCGGGTATGGTAAGTGTGTCCCCGTCCCCGAACCTAGCTCGATATGTATATATTTAATTTTAAATTAATAAATATATAGTATAATACTTAAAACATTTAAACGGTGATGCCAATGGGTTTCGAACCCCTACCCTCTAAGATGGAAACTCAAAAGCTTACCACCAGTGCACCAGCTCTCCTTGTGTTGTAATGACATCAACCATTTTATTTAACCCAACAAGCCTACTACCATAGTGCATTCCATTGTGTGTGATACGAACACAAAGGGAATAATCAATATTTTATTGTGAAAAAAATATTTTCAAAACAAAGAGAATGCAAATGCATGGCCAACTCAGAGATGGAAAGTCGAACATTCAAAAGACCCTAGGGAAAATCTTTCAAAAATAACCGAGCACAAGATGACAAGAAAGAAAGTCATGTTCACAGGCCAAAATTTGCCAATAAAATTATTTGACACAATGTATAGAAAATATATTACATACACTTCTCATCCGCAAGTTGAACTGCAAGACTGTCGGTTCCCTTCTCATCCTTAATAGATAATGATACCAAGGATCAGCACTAAAGACTCAATAGAATAACTTGCTTTTTAACATAGGGCATAACAATAACCATAAAAGAACTAAGCTTACTTTTCCCATGATCCACTACGACAAGCACTTCCCGAACCTCGCCTGTATGAACAAACAAATTTAGAGAACTATCACCACCAACTACAACCAGCATACTTGAATCTCTATAATGTGAATACAGAAGAAAAAGGATTTATAACACAACTACTAAGATGAACTTAAAAACACACAGTGAAATCCATTACCATGAGGTCTATATAGTAGCAAACAGAATAACTCTGATACTTATCATGACTAAAATATTCCACAAACAGCAGCCACATTCAAGCAATGAAAATGAAGTGCAAGGCAATCACAATTGTAATCATTATAATTGAAGCAAGATACAGGCAACCTGAAAATGAGATAATTTAAGAACTATTAAACTACCTTGCAATAGCAGAAAGCTGGCTGTGATCTTCATTCGCATTCATTAACTTTGCGAGGGCAAAAACTGCAAGTAGAAACGAGGCTTAGCTACGATATGCCCATTGCTTAACTGCAAGTAGTAACATTACAGTCATGTGTTCTCAAACTTAAGGAACTAATCATGTAACAAATTAACAATAATATGATCAGTATTATCCATTACCAAGACAAGCAAAACCAGCTGCCGAGGAAGCCAATCCAGCAGCAGTAGGAAAATTGTTGTACGAAGCAATATGTACATTCAATTTCTCCCAATCCTTCTTAGTAATCTTGATTCCCTTTTCCTTATCATGAACATCGGTAGCTCGACTACGAATTTCCCTTAAACAGCTTTGGAATCTGCCTCCAGAAAGAGAGATCTCCTACACTAACCAGAAAAAAAACAAACAAACGAATCAGTGAAATCCCAAAACGATTTAAACGTCTGAGAATTCTGTGGCAAAAGTAACAGTGCCAATTTTAAAAGCTCAATACTAGTGATACAGCTACTATAAAGTTTCATTTTCCTTTCCATTTCTACTTTTTCTTGCCAACCAAATGGAGCACAAACTTAGAACCCAAAACCTTCAAATCCTCTGTTTCCCAGGCATTTTCCCGGGAACCAAACACAAAGAGACTTCTGAGAAGACGAAACCAAACAAATAGCTTTACCTTTCCATTAAGCCACATCCGATCCTGGTCAAAGGCGGGACTGACGGAGACAGTGGTGGTGGTGCAGAGGTGCTCCGGATCAAGCGTCACGCTGATGCTGTCATTGACGGGCAAGATGAGCGTCTCGTCCCTCTTCCCCCAGTACTTGATCACGGCGATGTTGGTGGGGATCTGGGCCGTCACCATCAGCACCCATTTCTGCGACTCATCGGCCATTTCCACAACACCCACTTGCGTTCTCAAAAAGCCGCAGGGAAAACGAAGATTTTCCTGGAAAGCGGTAAAATTTTCCGGGAAAAAAGACAGAGAGATCTAACGAGCAATGTGAATTTGAGAGTGAGTGAGAGCAAAACGGGAGTTGGTGTTAGGAGTTTTATATAGCGGAGAGAGTGGAGGAAGACGCCAAATGGTGGGATTTGTTGTTCAAAGTTGAAATTTTTTAAGGCGTCCCGTGGTGGGGCCCATCTTGGCGGTATATAAAAATTCAGGCTGTCAATGGATTTGTGAAGAATCCTTGGACGCCATAATTGGACTTTGGACTTCAATTTTTACTTCGATTTCTTAATTTTTCTTTTTTTATTTTAATGAAAATTAATGGCTCACCAAATTTTAACTGAATTTCAATCCAACAAAATGATTATAGAGTTATTCTGGCTAACAACTTCTTCATCATGTTGTTGTTCCTAACATTTTTTGTTTGTTTTGACTTACCCTCAATATTTTAGGGAAACTGACTTAGATAATCACAAAAGATAAACCATAATCAAATATATTCACTTTATGTATTCGCAAGTGTGTGCAATGGAAAAATATTTTTACTTATATTATATATTGAAGAGAGAACATTATATATATTGTGTATTTTGTATTGTCATTGTATTGCTACCCTATTGCTCTTGTATTGCCATGGTATTGACATTGTAATGTCGTGGTATTACCTAGTTTTTGCTACATATTTTTTGCATTAATTGGTTTGAGAGTCCTCCTTTTTTGCACAATACATAGGCAATACAAGCCATATATGGAGGCAATACCTACGCAATATAAGCGAAATACAGGGGCAATACAACTACATATACGAGGCCTTGATGGAATCACATCCTTACACCAATGTACATTCAAAATTAAAGAGTTCATATTAGTTTTTCCTCAAAAAATGACAAGCTATAAATTGGCAATAAACATAAAATACAATGGCAATAAATGACTATACACAGACAATGAACAAGCAATATAAATACAATATACAAGCAATATACACACAATATACAAGCAATATACATACAATATACACGTAATATACATTGAATGTATATAACGTGTTTTCTCAAAAAAGGACCTGACTTCCTTGATGAAATCACATTCTTACACTCATATACCGCCAATTGCCCAATTTCCCTACTAGGGAAGCAATACAATAACAATAAAGGGATATACAATAGGAAACGATGAAACCATGGAAACTAGAGATTGACAAATTTCCTTTTAACTTGACTTTCATAAATTGATGAACTAACAATATTATCTCATTACATCTTAAGATATACATAAGAAAGTGGCAAAAAACAAAAAATTTACATCTCCTCCTAGTTTTAGCACATTTTATATGTATCAGCAAAATTCCAAGACATCTCCTCTTACACCCGAATTTAAGCTGAAAGTTAGCAATTTCCTCCCCAAAAGAACACCGCAACTTGAAACAAGACATTCTTGCATCTGTATAAAACGGATAAAAAATGCATATTAGAAGCAAATCATGCAATCACAAGGGAAACAAAAACATAACATCCTCGATGGACTTTGCTGAGTTGGTTTTTGCGAAAACTGTTGTGAATAATGTCCAATTATAAATAATGAAATTTGCTGAGTTTTTTATGAAGTTTCCAAATTATAATGTCCAATTATAAATAATGATCAACTTTCCTCGATGAAGTTTCCAAATAATGTCCAATAATACTGTAGTTGCTCATTCCCTTAATAGATTATACACATCATACTTGATAGTAACTGATCTCTAGGAATATTTATGCACTTGCCATTTTCATTTTGTAGGTTATCTAGGTAAGCGTAGGGCTAAAGTTGCAGAGCTATCAAATTTGTTCGTCTAGTAAGTGATTAATGTTTAGGATATTACGAATTCCCATAGTTTCATAGTCATAGATGACAATTGATGCGGAAAACTATATTTTGATTCTCAATTTTCATTTGCTTGCTTTGGTTTTATGGATGTGGCTAGTTTACTTCGTATGATATAGAAAACAAGGGGTGTACATGGCACATAGTATGAAGTTTGAATGGTTTGATTGTGTTTGCAGTAGGAATTTCGTATGTAAGAGAGCATGAATGTCTTGTGAGAAGAACCGTAATTATGTAGGAAGCTTTGGGCATACAATACGAAATGTTAGAAACTAAATGATTCCAATTACAAATGTGAGAGAGTCACAGACTTTAACTTAATGTTTATACTTACACTTTTCTCAATCTTGAGTTTTGTTGTCATATTTTGGTGAATAAGAAGCAATTGGGAATGTTGCAGAAACGGGGAGTGGGGAACTACACATGCGAGTGAATATCACCTTCATAACACAGCTCATCACTTGGAGGTTCGAGATTGGACATAAACTATTGGTTTCCACACAGTTACAAGATGACTTTGAGAAATGAAGATGCGCCACTAGTTTTGTTCCACCGCAATATATGAAGGGCATGTCTCCTTACAGAATCATTGTTGTAATAAGAGTGGAGTCGGATATTAGTTGTGCTTTGATGTGATAGCTATTCCTTATTTATTAGTTGTGGTTTCATGAATTAGTAACCATGAAACTAGAGTGGTTAGAGAAACTGCATATGTATATATTTAGCTAATAAGTAGCCTAGCAAAATACACTCAAACCAACTCCCAATACATGATGTTTACTCTATATTTTAGCACATAACAAATTTCAATGAGGTTTGGCTAATTGAACACACATGGTCAAAATGGTAGAAAGAGATAAGGAAACAAGGAATTTTTTACATGGCAAGAAAAGGTGTTTAGTATCAAAGCGTCAATCAGTTCTAAAACAATGTCATTCATACATGGGTAATATATGTGTAATACAAATACAATGCATATAAAAATGTCAATATATGGTTTATAAAAGTTTATGTATTGCCTTCTTATTGCCCATTTATTTTGATAGACGACCAAATTTGATAGCTCTGCAACTTTAGCCCTACACTCACCTAGATAACCTACAAAATGAAAATGGCAAGTGCATAAAAATTCCTAGAGATCAGTTAATATCAAGTATGATGTGTATAATCTATTAAGGGAATGACCAACTACAGTATTATTGGACATTATTTGGAAACTTCACCAAGGAAAGTTGATCATTATTTATAATTGGACATTATAATTTGGAAACTTCATAAAAAACTCAGCAAATTTCATTATTTATAATTGGACATTATTCAAAACAGTTTTCGCAAAAACTAACTCAGCAAAGTCCATCGAGAATGTTATGTTTTTGTTTCCCTCGTGATTGCATGATTTGCTTCTAATATGCATTTTTTATCCGTTTTATACAGATGCAAGAATGTCTTGTTTCAAGTTGCGGCGTTCTTTTGGGGAGGAAATTGCTACCTTTCAGCTTAAATTCGAGTGTAAGAGGAGATGTCCTGGAATTTTGCTGATAGATATAAAATGTGTTAAAACAAGAAGGAGATGTAAATTTTTTGTTTTTTGCCACTTTCTTATGTATATCTTAAGATGTAATGAGATAATATTGTTAGTTCATCAATTTATGAAAGTCAAGTTAAAAGGAAATTTGTCAATCTCTAGTTTCCTTGGTTTCATCGTTTCCCATTATATAGCCCTTTATTGCTATCGTATTGCTTCCATAGTAGGGAAATTGGGATATTGGCGGTATATGGGGTGCAAGAATGTGATTTCATCAAGGATGTCATGTCCTTCTTTGAGAAAACACGTTATATACATTTAGTGTATAGTGCGTGTATATTGCTTGTATATTGCTTGTTCATTGTCTGTGTATAGTCATTTATTGCCATTGTATTGCCTCGTATATGTGGTTGTATTGCCCTTGTATATGGCTTATATTGCGTAGGTATTGCCCCCATATATGGCTTGTATTGCCTATGTATTGTGCAAAAAAGGAGGACTCTCAAACCAATTAATGCAAAAAATATGTAGCAAAAACTAGGCAATACCACGACACTACAATGTCAAAACCTTGGCAATACAAGAGCAATAGGGTAGCAATACGATGCCAATATAGAATACCCAATGTATATAATGTTCTCTCTTCAATGTATAATATAAGTAAAAGTATTTTTCCATTGCACACACTTGTGAATACATATAAAGAACATATTCAAGTAAATTGAACTCAATTTCATTGAATGATGACTAAAATATATAGTTTCTCAATTACATGTATTTTTCCTTATAATTATAGTACACTTCTTGTAACTGAATGGAATGTTGTCCCACGCCAAATTGATGATGGTTCTCAATGACAACAATCTTCTAGAAGCCAAAAATCTTGGTCAAACTGTCATGAAAAAAAATGAACCCTGTCAACCCTGCAAAAGAGATAGCAAAACAAGAAACTAGAAAAAAGGAGAAACAAATACCAAAAAAAAAATATATAGAAACTGAAACAAGAGAACCGCAGTCAAAAACTAAAAGACCTAAGAAACTCAGACTAATTGGCAAAGAGCTTCCTAACCTAGAACACCAACAAGAGACAATTGCAAAAAGTGGAACACATAAAGCACAAAGAAACTGTCAAACAAAATAAGAGGGACAGAACCAGACATAGAAAAACCTCAAAGGGTGAACTTAATCAATATAACCAAACAACATCCATAACAGCAATACAAAACCAGATACAGCTACAACATCCATAACAGTAATACACAGAACAATGAAACTAAAAAAAGAATTGCATTCCAATCCGATAAGATTGAAGAAAAGTAACTATCACTGTACAAAGTGATATTACCGGAACATGATTAGGAACAAAAAGAACCATTAAAAAATCATCAGATAGTGGTTTGGCAAAAAAAATGGGGCAATGTGGAATTGTCTGACTGAAGAAGCTCCACATGTAATTTATAAGCTTCCTAAAGAAGGCAATAGTGAAAAGAACAACCAAAATTTTCTGAAGCAGTACAATATTCTCCATTTTCTAAAAAACAAACAGATGCAACAAACAATTCCTGATAAAATAAAAACAAACCAATCCCATGTTTCTATATAACTGTAAGAAAATCATGATTGAAACAAATAATCTACAGGGGCACCTTTAGAACAAGGAAATCCGATCCATGAGTTACATTTTATAGCAAGCCATATCAGGGGAGGTCTACTTAATGCTCTTGCAATACTTCAAATTTTGGTCAAGCATCTCATGAAGATACCTATTTTCAGCTTTCCCATGTTCTGATAAATAACAAAATCAATCACAACAAGACCTATTTGCATCCATATAAAGTTTTGATAAGGCAAACGCGACAATTTCGAATTCAAAATTCATGCACTTCATATAAAGAATTTCAGCAGAAAACATAGCCAAAAGCATACTAAGAATCACTATATCAATGCTCAACAGAAACCCACATGATACAAGATGAAAAATACAAAAGACTAGCATACCTCAACCATTAGAGAAAACCACAATTTCACATCTCAAAACACTAGCATACCTCAACCATTAGCAACACTAAACAAACCCCACCAAAAACTCCAACAGCTCGTTAGTCAGAAAGTGAAAATTAACTTCCTTTCCCAAAGCCCAAAACACTACTAACGAAAATCATATTTTGTCAAACACTCAAAATCCTATATCTGAACCACTCAAATTCCCATATAGAAACACCACAATTAAGCAATTAAAACATAACACTCCATACACATGTATATATATATATATAGAGAGAGAGAGAGAGAGAGAGGACCATAGCGAAAAATAGAGCCCATGAATGCCCCGCCAGCGGAGTCTCCTGCAAACTTGAGAAGGTAGACATGTGACGCCCCTGACCTAAAATTTAGGAAAATAAATAAAATAATTGAGATAAAGGAATTAAAAATGAATTAAAAGGAATTAATTGGAATTTAATAATTAAAGGGGCATTTTGATCAACTATATTTTCGGGACGGAATTTGGAGAAACAAGTTGAGCCATTGTGTCCGGCTCGTCAAGACAAGTTCGTGGATATGCGGAACCCCCAATTCCGAGTTGTAACGAACACGTAACGGTTTAAAATATATATATATATTTTTTTAAAAGGGATTTTTCAGATTTTACTGTAGCGGCTACAGTACCCCCGTGACCTCAGCCTTCTTCTCTCTCTCTCTCTCTCTCTCTCTCTCTCTCTCTCTCTCTCTCTCTCTCTCTCTCTCTCTCTCTCTCTCTCTCTCTCCCTTGCACAACCCCTCCCAAAACAGCGCCAATGGGTTTTTTGGTGGCCACCGATTCATCCGACCACCAAATGGGGTGATACCAGTCCCAAAAGAACCGTGACGCCGTCCTCTTCCAATCCCAGCCAGGTTCCGCCTCTGGAATCCCGCCTTTTGCCGGAAAACGAAGCCAAACCGCCGGATTGCAGTCAAACTTTCAATTCGTCGTTCTCTCTCCTCCGGCGACGGAATTCGACGTATGAGGTACTTTGACTCTACTACGCAGTAGGCGGGACCCTTTTAGGGTTTTGCAGCGTAGGACCAACAGCCGTAGTTGTTGCGTCGTTTCTGTTCGGCCGTGCGCTTCTCTTCCCGAGCTTCGACTGAATTGTAGGACATCTTTGTCCCTTGTTGTAAACTTTGATTTTCCGCTGTTGAATTCTTATACTCTTAGATTGCTCTGTATCATCCATTAGGGTTGAATTTGTTGGCCGGAGGCCTATGTTGTATATCTGTAGCATGCTGGCTATTGGGATAATTCTATCTGTTGTGTTTTAGCAGGTTGTTAATTTTGGGATTGTTCATATTTTAGGGGAGACTCTGCCCTTTTTTAGGCAGAAGTCTTGGCCCCTTTCTTTGAAAATTTCGGGAAGAGAGAACTTGTGTAGTTTGTGGGCCCGACATGGGTCGATGTCGGGCAAACCAGCAGGGTCAGGCTCGGGTCCCATGTCAGGCAAACCAGCAGGGTCAAGCTCGGGTTCCGGGGTGGAATTCGGGTCGTGTCCTATCAAGACAGCAGGGCAATTGGAGGAAGCGGGGACTAAGGGGTTTGAAGAATTTGGGTTAGGGTTAAGGTTTGGATTGGTATCAAGCTCAGTGTCAATGTTCGGCTCAAGCTTTAGAGAATACATCGACGTCGTCGCCATGGCCGTTACTCTCTTTGTTTTCTATGAAGACATGGCTGAGCAAGATTTGGGAGAGTGTGAGAGAGGAGAGGAGTTGGGAGATATTGGGTTTCAGAAAATGAATTTTTGAGGGGATAAAGGGTCAATACATATGTATTTATATGGAGGGTAATAGGGTACTTTCATGTTACAAAATGAGTATTTCTGATTGAAATTTATAAAGTGAGCATATTTGATTATGGTTTATCTTTTGTGATTATCTAAGTCAATTTCCCAATATTTTATTACTATTCTTTTTTCTGTTACAATATTTTATTATTATTTTTATTATTTAGAAGTAGCAACAAATATCAAAATTCTAAATGAAAACCAAGCAAACCAACGAGACAGATAAATTGGTAGCTATCTTCTATCGCCTCTTAACCAAACATGGCTATTTAAAAAGTAAATCCTAAAGTGGTGCATCTCGATTCTGCTCATTGAATTACAATGTGTAATTAACCAAATGAAGTGGTTAACGTGATGCTAATTTGTTAATTTTTAGATCCCGTTTGGTTCACGGAAAAGATTTGATGGGAAATCATTTCCCAAGAGATGGGAAATGGAATATTCCTTTCCCATTTTTGGTATGTTAAGAAAGTAACCGGGAAATACCACTTTATTTCATTTCTCATGTTTGGTTTGTGTAGGAATGTAAACAAAGTTGATTTAATTTTCTAATTATACCCATATAAAATTAAATAAAAAAAGAACGCATTTAATGCTATATTGTAATTCTAAATTGTCAATTGGGCAAAATGGTAATGAAAAATGTGCATTTAATGTTAGCTCATTTTCCCAAACTTTCCCATGATGAGGAAAAACAAAACTCAAGGGGGGAGGAGGGTTTCACTTTCCCCTTAACTTTTCCATGTGTCAAGCAAACATTTCTCATGTCTAGACTTACCAAACATGGGAAAGCAATTGATTTCCCATCCCCAAGCCTCATTTCTCATGAACCAAACGGAGCCTTAGCAATTGAGAGCTATCCTCTACTCTGATTTTCTCTGCCATGATCTGCTTTACTTTTGTTTTTCATACGTCACCTCATTAAAATTTAATTTAAGGAATTTAAAAATTGACACATCATCCTAAAACAGTCAGATGACACAAAATTATTTAAAACTATTTATTCTTGGACAACATTGACAACACCAAATGCCTTATAATATTATGGATAAACAATTAATACTCTCCGGAATAGATTAATATTGTCCGACAAAAAATAATTAGTACAATCTGACATACCAAACGAACCCTGAGTGTGTATTTGATTTTATGCTTTGGTAGATTGTGTCTCATGTTCCTTATATTGCTGGAACTATAACAAGCTAACAAAAAATGTTAAAAACGAGAAAGGCAAGTCCCATTGAGAAACAACAAAACGAAAAAAAGCAACTTAATTAAGCATGCATTATGCGTCGGTTGCGTCTCATGTTTCTTTTGTTTTTGTCAAGATCTAATATATTGTTGGCAAATAATTCAGAAATGTATACGAAATTGCATCCTTTACGTAAACTGATTCAACGCATTGGTGGTCTGAGCTCACCTTCCGCTGGTACCAATATAGAAGTCAAAGCAATATTAGAGAAATCGAATTTTTGTTGGAAAAAGGTTGACTTGAAAGTCGTGAATAGCCTTGCAGGACCAGGATTGGGTCCTAGAAAACTAAGATTAACAAGTAAATAGTACAAGTCTAATGTTGATACCATATATTTGGGATGGTAATGTCTCAATATTTTGTCATTTCTTCAATCATTTTTTTATTTATAAAAAACCTATAGAAACTAGGGAGTTTTAGTTTAAAATTAATAGGGAGTTTCATATTTTGATATATAGGAAACTAATTTCACCTAATTTGCTTGAGGTCAAAGACTAATAAATGTACCTAAAATTACTAAATTACAACCAATAAATCCTATAAATTACAAGGAATGCCACTGAAGCTTATTTAAATAATATTATTATTACATTTGAGGTCAACCTCCAGCTGTCCACCAACTCCTACAGACCCACGCCTACAATCCAAACTCCTACAGCCCAACTCCTACAGCCCAAACGCTACGACATCAAACTTGCTACGACATCAAATATTTAAACTACATCAAACTTCCTACAGCCCAACTCCTGTAGCTTATTTAAACTATAAGAGAAAGAGGAAAAGGATCAAATATTTCTATTTTCTGCATTGCAGGAAACGGAAACTACAATGCACTGTTCATTTCCTGCAATGCAGTTTCCGTTTTATCCAACATCGATTCACGCACGATTTGTTTCCAAATCCATCATACTCTAGAGTTATATATAAATTGCAATAAACTACCACTCTAAAACAAAACAATGCAGATATCAATGAAGTAAAACAAAAACAAAAATCATTTACAACTATAATAAAAACACAACAAAAACAGAAACTGCATAACAATTATATTTCTTTTGGGTTTCGTGCCCTTCAACATAGACACTAAGTAATCATCTAACATACACACAACATTGTTGTTTATAATATTGCCAATCTATTTAGCCAATTGTAATTAAACGGAAATAGAAACTACAACTGCAACTGCAACGGAAACTGCAATGCAGTTTGTATCAATACTGAATTGTTAGCAAATAAATGGGTCATTATAATCGTTAATCTTATTATTCTTTGTTTATTCAATTCTTATCTTGTAAAGTCGTTGAAGGAGTTTCCAATTTTGAATTACCCAGTAAAAAAACAAGATAGACAATAGAAAGATAATTTTATGCATTGAAAGATAAACAATAGAAAAGTTATGAACTCAGCAGCCCAACTATGGTCACTCTCTCACTCTACAAATTTAGAAATCACTTTCTCACTCTTCAACTTAATTTTCACTATTAGATTTGATTTAACATTGTGCTGCATTATTGGAAGAAAAGAAAGAACTATAAATGCAAATAATGAATAGAAAAGTAATCAAGTTAGAATAGTATGTTAGAGTGCAAAATAGGAAACAAATTTGTAATATTTTTTTCCATGTACTGCCAAGATTTTATTTGGTCAACAAGTGCTACTCCCAAATGTCTTGAAATAGAGAAGGAAATATGAAGCAAGAAAATCTTTTTTCTCAATTCAAAGAATGAGTGAAATCAAGTTATTCTGTGATTTTTCTCGTTGCATATACACGGATGGTAGATAGTCATTCTAGTTCAAAGTCAACCAAGGTAATAATCAAAAAAAGAAAATGTAACATCTCGTTCCTAAATTAATATTCAATTCTTAAATTATTCAAGTAAAAGACATTTTTACCCCGAGAGTATTTTAATGGGTTTAAAATTGACTTTTGTTCAGGAAGGAGTTTGGGGAATTGAGTTGCACTGTTGCGTTCGGCTCGTTGATACGAGTCCGTAGGCAGGCGGCACGCTCAATTCTGAGTTATAACGGTCGAGAAAACCTCTAAAAACCAAAAAAGGGCAAATGGGAAAATTCAAAAATTGTTTTAAAACTTAAAAACCAGGAAATACCCCCCACCCCAATCCAAAGACGGGCATCGGACCCTCCCCATTCCCCTTAGCTCTCTCTCTCTCCCCTATCTCTACGCAAAAAACAGAAGCCGGCCATTTTGGTTGGCTGTGTCTTGCTCCGGCCACCAAATTTGACGGGACCGCTCACAAAATGACCGACCCGGGTAGGAGCTGATGTTTTGGGCAGTTTCTGGCGAGCCCAGCTCTTCACGGCGGCTATGGGAGCTCTTAAAGCTCCGGTGAAGCTCAGATTTACAGACCCGGCAACGGATTTCGACTATCCAGGTATCAATCTTCACCCTCTTCTTGTGCTCTAGCTAGTGGGATAGGTAGTGTGGTTTGATTTGTGAGTTTGGGAGATCGATTTTGTAACCCTTAGTTTGGCCGGTTTTGATCGGCTTTTTGGGGTAGTTCCGGCTAGGTTTTGGCTGGGGACTAAGACCAAAAATGTTCCCCTAGTTGAGGTGGTTCGTTTGGTATAGGACTTGACCGGCGGTGTGGAGAATTTTTGATCGCCAGAAATTACTCAAGCCACCCACGCGCTGCCGGCTAGTGTGGCGGCGCGTGGGCCACTATGTGGCGGGCTGCAGTATTCTAGAATGATCTCCTTGTCGTCCCGAGCTCCACGGTATGCTCGGATTCGAATTTGGTTATCGTATGACAGTCGAACAGATATTATGCCTATTAGGTGATATACGGGTTCAATAGGTTCGGATCGTCGGATCGGTCCCCTTTTTGAGTATGTCATTCCCAGTACTCCCAGGGTTGTGTAGGAACTGGTTGATCGAGAATTGGAGTCTCGGATACTTCGATTCAAGGAGCTTAGGGTTAGTTAAGCGTTAACCATTGGATCGCGCGATCAAGACCAAACCTTAGGGACATGTTAATAGGCTGACGTTGAGCCTATAGGAGCGTGTGGGTCAGAAATCGACGATGGTGGGCCCGCGGGGCCCGTTGGTCAACTTCCGCGATTGGGGTCAAACTGATCGTTGGATCGGGACGGGACTTATAGAATAGGTGTAAATTATGGTTTGGACCAATTGAATTTGTCTTATATTAGATTTGTAGTCGTGGGCCCTACGAACCAGTTGATCTGGATAGTGGGCAGGGTCGACCTTGTGAAGGGATTCTTATTTGTTAAACAGTTGTCCAGTTGCATTAGTTAGTAATATTCTTGGGGTGTTTTTGGTATTGTTGGTATCTCCAAAAATGGCGTTTTCATATTTTTGATATTATCTAGTAGTGGCTGCGAACAAATTTAGTGTTTATGAAAGAGTTTACTCTCAAGTTATTCCCAAGCATGAGGTATTCATATTTATGTTTTATTATTTATTATTCGGTTTTGGATTAAGTTCTTTTGGGCAGTTATGAGATATTCAGGAAATTCTTGGGAAAACGACTTAAATGACGGGTTTGAGTAAATGTATGATTACACGGTGATATCTAAATTCATGCGTTTCGAGCACATCTAGGCAAATCCTCTAATGAGTTTCGAGCACATCTAGGCAATAGTTTCGAGTACCAAATTTCGAGCACATCTTGCCAAAAACTCCTTTGGCTCCCAGACTCTCCGGGATTCTCATGGGTAGCCTAACTCTTTCTCCCTCTCTCTGTGTATTTTCTTCGTTTTTAGTCTCTGCTTCCATATCCAGTAGCTCACCATTTCGTTTTGTCAAATACGTTTTCAGGTGGAGTCGTCATCGTGTACACGAACGAAAAGTTACGGTGACTGCCCGATCACCTTGGAGTGGTATGTGCTAGTGCCTGCCACCTGTTTGATAAAGTACCGGAATATGCATATGTGCATTAAGGGTCGTTGGTATACCACCATTCTGGGGAGAAATGTAATATCTTTTCGATGGAGGTTATACCACCGTTGATGACACCTGGTTGAAGTTTTTGTTACTATTCTGATGCACCAAGGCTCACCCTCATGCTGATGTAGTTACATTAGAAAGGAAATTATGTTTCCACTGTTATGCTTATAGTTATTATATATGAACTCCATACAGAAATTTCTAAATTGATAGAATCCTCTGCTGTTACTCGTTTAGTTATTCTGTGCTACCCTTGCAGCGACTTGATAGTGTGGACGAACAGTATGTTAACAACGATGCAGGGGAGGAAGATCCACCTCTACAGTTACTCAAGGTTCTGTCATTCTTTAAATATGCTTTCTTCACAGTGGTCTAAGTTTTGAGTCTTTTGACCACATATTTCCAAATCTTACTTACCTCACCTGTTAACCTATGTCATCCTCTTATTCAAGTTACATAATTTCAAACATAAAATTCTTGTCCCTCATTTTATAAGTTCATCTTGTGAGAAAATTATGTTAATGAATGCTATACTGCTACCTGCTTGCTTATCATTCTAGTAGTATTTTGTATGGGAATAAGCTTGAATTAGATACTTTTCACAAGATTCTGTTATTCATCCACTTGAAATGATTCTTTTAGTGTCTATCAACTAGCTGCATGCATTTTGTTACTTTATCAGTTTCTTGTACTTGAGAAATAAATTCCACCATAGAAATTAGGTGCAAGGTTTAGTCATATATGCATGCTAATCTGAAGGCCCCCTACAGCTGATACAATCCAAGATGATCAACATCCAGAACACCAGGTCAATCAGCCAAAGGAATGCCAGGAATTTAGACAGGTAGCATAATAAATCTTATGTTTGCCATATAAATCATCTTCTGAAAGTGGATAAAAGACTTACAAACTAATCAATTTAGAAAGTGGGGATGAAGCAGGTTCAAGAGAGACAGGGGCCTATAAGAAGGAAAACAAGAAGAACGCAAGCCTCTGCAATGGAAAAATAAATCCAGCAAGCTGGATTTAATCAATTTTGAACAAACATCATTCCTGTTCTTGCATACAATAGTAGAATCATAACATTCTTTTTGCTTTGCAACAATGAGGTTCTGAATATTGTACAAACAACGCAGTTGTGATCAGGCTGATTGCTGCTTATGACAATTGGACCTTTAACAATGCTGTTGTGACTTCCATCGTACCAACACAGCGATGCAGACACATGCGATCCCTCTGGCATATCTCTTCCATCAACGGTTACAGTGAAATTCTTCTCCTCATTCAAGGACTTGAAGGAAAGAACTTCAGGCACCGCTTTGATATCAACTTTAGAATTTGCGGAGATCAATGCCTTGTAATTGGAGTTTGCAAGGCCAACATTCTTAACTCTTCTATGAAAGTTGATCGTAAACAATTCATTGATGTAACATTAGCAGCCATTGAAGGGTAATTGAGATCCTTTGGTGATCCTTTGTCCGAGCCAGTAGGGCAAGTGCTCTTATCTCCTGAAATGAGTCTAATTTTTTCCTCATCCAACATCATGCAAAGGAACTTAATGTAATCTTCTTTAGAAGCTTCGTACACAAGACCAGGGTTTATAGCTCTTACAGGATTGAATCTGTTACGAGACAAATTTGTGTTTAATACATAATTAACCAAACTTAATATTAGAACACTTCATTAAATAAAGACAAAAAAGGAAGAAATATCACGTAAAATCTAACATGGATTCGTCTTTAAGAATATGGATTCGTCTCAAACACGCTACAATACTGATCTGTTGTGCTAGCAATTGAATTTGGAACGCAGAATCTTGATTGGCTCTTTTTTATTTTATTTTTGGTCAAAAGGGCCAATGCTAGAGCAAATACAAGGGAAGTCAACCGCCAGAAGCGCGGCAGCAAAACAACAACATGAGAAACAAATACAAAGTAGTGAAAGCTGGAACAAGAAATACATAAGCAGATGCCACGAAACAACATGAGAAACAAATACAAAGTAGTGAAAGCTGGAACAAGAAATACATAAGCAGATGCCACAAAACGTTCACGTCTCCTCCACAGCAAAGACAACTAACACTGCTTGGGTCGATCCACCCAAATTGCAGGGCTCATCATCCTGGACATGGCAAAATTTTCCAAATGATCATGAACAGATTTAAGTTGCTAAATTGTATTTTATTTTTTAAAAAAGAAAAAAGAATTCATATACTTACAGCTTATCTATTAAGCATGTGCTAGCTTTAGTTGCCGCTTGACCAAAGCTATCCTCACATAAAGCCAATTATTTAAACCATTCAAGAACTTGAAGTATGCGTATCTCCATGACCTGTTGAATATCAAAGTAAAACAAACTCCCCAAAATCCAGCAGCAAACCCGAGCACCATACTGATGTAAAATCCAAGTGTCATAAGCTCATCCTTATCCTCTTCACTGCTCAAGTCAGTTAGCTCATTTTGATCAGCACACATTTTTTTAAGTGGAGGTCCACAGAGTTGAGGATTTCCAGCATAAACAGAGGGATCAAAACCTTGGAGCTGAGTCCCGATAGGAATTTTGCCAGACAAGTTGTTATATGACAAGTCCAAGACACCAAGACGATCTATCCGAGAAAGGCTTGTTGGAATTCTTCCCTCAATTTGGTTTCTTGATAAATCAAGGGAATCCAATGACTGCAAGTTTCCGATCTCTGGAGCAATTTGACCTATTAACTGGTTTCTTGAAAGGTTTAAAGAAATCAACCCAACAAGATGAGTGATTTCACTTGGAATCTCCCCTGTTAATCTATTGCTTGAGAGATCAATACTCTTCACAAGACCCAAAGTTCTTTTGTATGTCTGCATTCTTCCTTTCCATATGAAGCTTGCATCATCCTCATAAGTATAAGAAGAAGGAGCAAATGCCGCAAAAGAATGTGTGCTGGATAGACTTGGATTTCCTTTTTGGGCTAGAGTAGTCAAATTGTTGAGGCATTTGGGTATGCTTCCAGAGATGTTGTTCATAGAGAAATCCATAATTTGAACGTGTGTTAGATGGCATAATTGTAAGGGTATGCTTCCATTGAAGTGATTGTTGGAAAGCATCAGGATAGTCAAATTCTTGAAGCTCACACCTAACCATGTAGGTATTGGTCCTGATAATTTATTATCTCCCAGATCAATAACTTCTAAACTTGTGCAGTTCTTCAAGGATGAAGGAAATTCACCAAAAAACCTGTTGCTTCTTAATTTCAAAGTTTCCATTTGAAATAATGAGCCTATTGTCATGGGAATTTTTCCGGAAAAAGCGTTGTTACTTAAGTCAAGCATGACTAGAGTCTCCAAATGGCTCCAGCAATCTGGAAGTTCTCCAGAAAAACTGTTGCTTGAAAGATTAAGATATGTTAAACTCAAATCTGCACTTGCACATAGGAAAGAAAGCGACCCTGAAATGTTATTATTAGAGAGATCCAGATATGAAGCTTGTGATAGAATTGACGGAATTGGGCCTTCTATTTGGTTCGAACTCAAATGTAATTGTGGGTGATATTCAAACTCCACTGTCAAATTTGCAAATATTCCTCTGATTAGGTTCTGTGAGAGATTAATAAAGTCCGCCGTACGAAAAATACTCCAAAACCAACTTGGAAGGATATCAGAAGTTCCAGCATTTGAAATATCAAGGTAGGAAGAATCATTTTGAGTTTGAAGCCATTTTGGGAAAAGACGACCGACCTTGCAGGACGCCAAACTTATGTAACTCAACTGGAAGGGAGGAACCCAATCAGAATGGAAATTTAAAACTAGTGAGTCAAAGGATAAATCCAAATAATGTAAATTGGAGAGTTTTGAGAAATGAGTTTCTGAAACCACCCCTTCCAAAGAGTTCATGCTGAAATTGATGTACCTTAGTTGCGACATTTGCCCAATACTTTCAGGTATTTTCCCGCTTAATCGATTGGCATTAAGATCCAAATCCTCTAACGAGTTTCGGGCACATCTGGGCAATAGTTGAATAAACTTGGATAATTGCCCACTTAGACGATTTCTTGGAAGATACAATGCTTGCAAATTACACATAGTAGCGAAAGAATTCGGGTTTCCTCCTTCAATCTGGTTATCAGAGAGATCCAGATACATAAGAGAGCTCATGTTTCCAATGACTTTGGGAAAACCAGTTATCTGGTTATGAGAGAGAATCAGATACACAAGAGAGCTCATGTTTCCAATGACTTTGGGAAAACCAGTTATCTGGTTATTAGAGAGATCCAGACCCATAAGAGAGCTCATGTTTCCAATGACTTTGGGAAAACCAGTTATCTGGTTATTAGAGAGATCCAGATCCACAAGAGAGCTCATGTTTCCAATGACATCGGGAATTAAACCAGTTAAATTGGTCTGGAAGAGGTAAAGACGAGAAAGGCTTGTACTGTAGTTGGACAACCAAACAAATATTGAAGAAGTGAGATGGTTGTCAATCAAAAACATTTGCAAGAGAGGTAGAAGAATTTCTTTTAGAAAGAGTACTGGATAGAATTGGAGTAGGAGGAGGAGGAAGACTACAGTGAGCCAAGTACAAGTCTACTAGTTTAGGGAGCTTATTAAGTACTGCTTCTGGCCAATCAAAAACATTACTGAGATTGGCTCCTCTTAGGTCCAAATACGTTAAAGAAGAAAGAGCAGGGAGCCAATTGAGATTTTCTGCTTGAAGCTGATTAGCGTAGAGGTCGAGAAGTTCTAATCGGGTGAGGTTTCCAAACTGACTTGGAATTTGACCAACCAAATTACAGGAATAGAGACTGAGGTATCTTAGATTGGTTAGAGAACCAATGAAATTTGGAATTTGGGTCCCATTGAAATCAATCCATGAAAGGTCCAAATACGTTAAAGAAGAAAGAGCAGGGGCCCAATTGAGATTTTCTGCTTGAAGCTGATTATAGCTGAGGTCGAGATATTTCAATCGCGTGAGGTTTCCAAACCGACTTGGAATTTGACCAACCAAATTACAGTCAGAGAGACTGAGGTTTCTTAGATTGGTTAGAGAACCAATGAAATCTGGAATTTGGGTCCCATTGAAATCAATCCATGAAAGGTCCAAATACGTTAAAGAAGAAAGAGCAGGGGGGCAATTGAGATTTTCTGCTTGAAGCTGATTAAAGCGGAGGTCGAGATGTTTTAATTGCGTGAGGTTTCCAAACTGACTTGGAATTTGACCAACCAAATTACAGTAAGAGAGACTGAGGTTTCTTAGATTGGTTAGAGAACCAATGAAATCTGGAATTTGGGTCCCATTGAAATCAATCCATGAAAGGTCCAAATACGTTAAAGAAGAAAGAGCAGGGAGCCAATTGAGATTTTCTGCTTGAAGCCGATGACCGTTGAGGATGAGATGTTTTAATCGCGTGAGGTTTCCAAACTGACTTGGAATTTGACCAACCAAATTACAGTAACGGAGACAGAGGTATCTTAGATTGGTTAGAGAACCAATGAAATCTGGAATTTGGCTCCCATTGAAATCAATATTTTCAAGGCTCAAATATTGTAAATGCTGCAACTCAATCAGTTTAGGAGTAATCATCTTACCCCATTGAAATATTGGCTCCCATTGAAATAATATCGTCCAAGAAGATGAAGTTGAATCACATGGCCAGTTTGGTTGCTACAAGAGACTCATTCCCATCTGCAACAATCTTGTTTTTGGGCTTCTGAACCCCAAGAGGAGAGGTTATTGAACTCATCCACCAGGGAATGTTTGAATGCAAGTAGTGCTTGCCTTTCCCTCTCTATGCACCTCACTGTCACTTTAGCATCTCTGAGGCTGAGGTTGTGGCTGTGGCTGTGGCTGTGGCCAGCTCCTCCTCCTTTTACGTTTTGTAGCAAAAAGATGGATAATGCAAGAAAGAGTTTCAAGCACCTTCCGTCGCCCTGCTCCAAAATACTCTGATATATGGTTGTCTCCGTGTTTCTCCATATATGCCAGCTTGCATCAGATATATATAGGAAAAAAGGAAGAAAGCCTTTACAAAGAAAAATACGGTTTAGCTAAAACAGTGCCACACATTCAGACAAGACAAAACCATATAAATCAAGTAAACAATATAATTAATGTAATGGAAATCGCACGTCAATCACAATACAATATAATTAATGAGACTAGAATGTCAAGGCAATTCTAAGTTCCTACAAATAACAATACAAATAGTTCCATCATAACTTACAGAAATCAAATTAATTATGATGGCATGAATGAAATGAATGATGATCACAATACTTAAATTAATATTAATTCCACTACTTTAATTTTCAACAGAAACCAAATTTATTTTTGTCAATTGCACGCATGGTTTTTTTTTTGTTTCCCCCTGTTTTTTTCTTTTTCTTTTTTGTTTCTTAATGTTATACGAAGTGTAGGTTTTTTGTACTTAAGAGTCGAGGGTGGGTCCAACAAAAAAGAAGAAGAATCCAGTGTGGCGTCTTGTAACCTTTAGTGAGGAGAACTCTTTAGTTATGATAATTTTAAAAAAGGAACTCTTAGATATAGGTCCAATTTCAATTATGTCATTTGAAGTGGACTTATCCCAAATTTTCTAAAAGGAAGAAGAAAGAAACTATTCAATGTGGAAAAAGATAATGTGGAAAAAATATCAAGTTGAAAAAATGCACCAACCTACTTGTTGACTCGGCTTGACTTGGTAAGGTGCCTTCCCATGTCCGCTCAACCATTGGCTTTGCATCCCATCCCATCCCTGGGCACAAGGTACAAATATCTTCTTACAAATGTGGACTTGACGTAAGTGAAACATATGGAAATATCTCTACCCAACCCAATATTTAATATAATACCTATATATTTATTGATACTAATAAATGAAAATTGGGTTTTTATTCAACAACTATAATACGATGGTTTTTCAAAACACTTTGGTTATTGACTAAGTCTTTTGAAATGCTCGTATAATTTAGATTGGGTCTTACAACTACACACGAAAGTTTCTCGTGTTATAGTGATGATCACGAAACACTTAAGTAGAGTATGCATAAAGTTAGGTAAAGGCAATAATTCATAGTTAGTAGCCTTTTTTTGTTTTTTGTTTTTTCTAGTTCTGATATGTACAAATACAGAAAACAGGGGTGTTCATATTGGGTGTGATTGGTTTTAGTATTCTAGTAGAACAACAACCCAGTGGTACCATCAATAAGACTCTGCGCCAAGGTATTGGAAGTGCATGATCATCAATAACATACCATGGACCAACAGAAACTAACGGTTGATGTAATGGCAGTCCTGATCCTCCCCAAGCTCTAATTGGAGCAGACAAAACTCTTCCCGAATTTGTTGATATAAATCAATTGATTCCAGAGTGCCAATTTTGGATCCAGGACTTTGATACCAATTGATAGGATCATAACTATAATACAACGTACAACCGGATAATAACTATTCAATGTGGAAAAAGATAATTGAAGATAACTATTCAATGTGGAAAAAGATAATGTGGAACTATTCAATGTGGAAAAAGATAATGTGGAACTATTCAATGTGGAAAAAGATATAACTATTCATATCACTATTAATGGATGAGATCAAAGACTTGTGACTTAGACTTGATATGGTGATTTGCCTTCCAACGCGTGCTCCAACCTACTTGTTGACTCGGCTTGACTTGGTAAGGTGCCTTCCCGTGTCCACTCAACCATTGGCTTTGCATCCCATCCCATCCCTGGGCACACAAATATCTTCTTGCAAATGTGGACTTGACGTAAGTGAAACATATGGAAATATCTCTACCCAACCCAATATTTAATATAATACCTATATATTTATTGATACTAATAAATGAAAATTGGGTTTTTATTCAACAACTATAATATGAGGGTTTTTCAAAACACTTTGGTTATTGACTAAGTCTTTTGAAATGCCCCTATAATTTAGATTAATATTTAGATTGGGTCTTACAATTACACACGGAAGTTTCTCGTATTATAGTGATGATCACGAAACAGTTAACTAGAGTATATTTAGTGTTGGATATTTGATCATAAAGTTTCGGAGTAGCTTCTTGTTGGCGCGAGTCATAATTCAAGGATCTCGTGATTTTCGGGTGTAATTCACGTCACCTAATTAGTGCCGGTTAACCATGGTCTCTCAAAAATAATAAACCCTACCTCTCGGCATCATCTAGTGTCGAATACGGAGAAAAAAAAAACCCAGGTGTAACATTCCGACCCAGTTAAATATTATTTAATTACCAATTATGAAATTACGTTTTTAATTTGGGATAAGGGTGTTTTAGTCACTTTTTGTTTGAAAAGGAATTTGGGGAAATGAGTGGCACGTTGCGTAGAGCTCGACGATTCTAGTTCGTAGATAGGCGGCAAGCTCAATTCCGAATTTTAACGAGGGAGTTGTGGTCTAGAAACGGAAAGGACATAATAGGAATTTTTGAATTGTTACTGTAGCTAGAGTACACTACAGTAACCAACATCAGCTTCTTCTTCCTTCCCTCTCTCTCTCTCTCTCTCTCTCTCTCTCCACGTGATGCCAAACTTTGGCCATTGATTTCGTCGCCTTCTGGTGTCCTATTCAGGCGAAATTGGTTATCTAACCCACCCATTTTCCAAGCTCAAAAACCCAAGGAAATTAAACTGGAACGACTGGAAAGTTCGGGTATTTTTGAAGTTTCAGACGCCATTTCTGGCGACTTCGGCTGCCATTTTCGTCGTGTGATATATGAAACTTCATCTACTCTTCATGCTCTATCTCTTTATGTAGGTATTGTAGATTGATTTTGAGGTTTTACAGTTCATTCAATATACCCATTTTTGGCCGACGATTTCGGCTCCGTTCCGGCTAGTTTTTGGCCATGGTCCAAGAACAAAAATTGATCCCCTTGTTAGTCTAAACATATTGGTATAGGTATTGTAGGGTGTTTCGAGAATTTTCCGTCATCGGAATTTCTCAAGACACCCATGGGTTGCCAGCGGTTGGTGGCGGTGCGTGGGCCACTAGGTGTCGGCCCATTTCATACTAAAATATTCCCCTTGTAGTCCTGAGCACGACGGTATACTCGGATTTGAAATTGGTTACTGTTTGACAGTCAAACGAACTTTGCACCTATTAGACGATATCCCTATTAATGGATGAGATCGAAGACTTGTGACTTAGACTTGATATGGTGATTTGCCTTCCAACGCAACTATTGACTTAGAATTGATATGGTGATTTGCCTTCCAACGCTTGCTCCAACCTACTTGTTGACTCGGCTTGACTTGGTAAGGTGCCTTTCCGTGTCCACTCAACCATTGGCTTTGCATCCCATCCCATCCCTGGCACAAGGTACAAATATCTTCTTGCAAATGTAGACTTGACGTAAGTGAAACATATGGACATATCTCTACCCAACCCAATATTTAATATAATACCTATATATTTATTGATACTAATAAATGAAAATTGGGTTTTTATTCAACAACTATAATACAAGGGTTTTTCAAAACACTTTGGTTATTGACTAAGTCTTTTGAAATGCCCGTATAATTTAAATTAATATTTAGATTGGGTCTTACAATTTCACACAAAATTTTCTCGTATTAAGTGATGATCACGAAACACTTAAGTAGAGTATATTTAGTGTTGGATATCTGATCATAAAGTTTCGGAGCAGCTTCCTATTGGCGTGCGTCATAATTCAGGGATCCCGTACGTGATCTCTGATTTCCCGGTGTAATTCACATTACCTAATTAGAATCATTACCTAGTTAGGATTCTTAGTAATTAGCTAATTACTTTTCCGTGTAGAAAAAATCAACTTGTACTTGTATATATATATATCCTCTCTTGGAGAAATATAATATCAATCACAATTATTCAATCATGTGTTTAGTTTGAGTTGATATCAAAGTAAAAAACTCAGGTGCCGCAAAACAGCTGCTAAGGCTATTCGTCACGACATCATCTATCAACATCGCCCACGGCAGCTCCTTCAGCTGATCATTATTGTGTGAGCGATTTTCGTCCCACTAGAATATTCGCCTAAGATTCCTTCGTCTTCTTCCTCTTCTCTCGATCCCTGCAAAAATAGCACGGAGTGAAAGACCACACCCGGGGGGTGTTGGCCAAAGGCCCTCCGATGCCTAAGTTAGGATGGGTGTTTGAAGGAAAACCGGGTGGCCGGAGCCGTGTGTGGTGGCCGGAGCCTAGTGTGAGAGAGAGAAAGAATAAGGTGGCTAGGGTTTGTGTGGAATAATTTCTGCAGAGTTTTAGTAGGAATTTAGACGTGCCTCCACCCTTGTGCGTAGCCATCTATTTATAGAGGGCCTCGGAGGCTAGGGTTTCAGAAGAATAATTCCATAGATGGGAAGGAATTATTCTTCCTGATTTGGTGAGGTTGGTGAGGTTGGTGTAATTAGGGATTTAATTTAAATCAAATCCCTAATTAAGGCAAGAATCAAATAACTCCCAATTAAATTGAGTAATTCCAAATTAGGTTAGATAATTCCCAAATGGAAGGAAATCAATTTGACCTAGGGTTTTATTAAGGGAAGAATTCGGTTACCACAAATGCCCCACTTACGCATGGCGCGTGGTGGCATGGAGGAGGTGTGAATTAAGCTTGTTGGGCATCCGGTGTCCATGGGCTTTCTTCTTGGATTTGGGCTCCTGTTTGGAGGAGGCTTGTGACTTCTTGTAGGTCAAGGAGCCTTAATCGCTATAAGCGCAGGGCTTCTCTTCGCTCCTTTTCAAATCGCAAACTTGCTTCCTCTACCTCCTGCTAGAGAGAGATCTTGGAGGATTGTACTTGCTTGTCAAGGAGAGGAGGCGCTGTGGTATGTCATGATTTGTTGATCTGCTCCAACTTGAATTCTTGACTTACGTCTTACGCTGCGAGAACGTCATCGACAAGAAACTTCGAACTTGGCTCGGACATGACCAAAGTTTGTTAAGCTTTAAACATCCCTGGATGATGCACTGTGAGCAGGAGGAGTCCTCGATCGAACTTCCTTCTTACGCCATGAGCAAGTCTTCCTCAAGGATGTTTGTGTCTTGAGAAGATCCTCATGGGAGTTGCTCATTCTTCAACTGCCAGGATCAAGCGCCTTGTCGGCATGAACAGCAAGAATGTCAATAGCATGCGGGAGGTTCGGGACATTCTGCTCGGTCTCTACTCGAAGCGCCCAAAACACGTGATACGCCTGTAAGGATGCTGCCGAGAAGCAAGGTTTGGGTCACCTGCGCCGATCCCGGATCAAAGCGAGTGGACTGTACCTGCGTCCAGCAATCACGACTCGTCTGCGAAGCCACGAACAGTCAAGCGGAGCTAGCTCAATGTTGCAAGTTGCCGCCAAGAGAGCTAAAGAGTCGTCTGCTCGAGCAAAGAGTCCCTCGATTGCGTGAACTGCCGATTCGGAGTTGGTGAAAGCTCTCTTGGTTAAGTTTGACTCTCATGTTGAAGCCACGGAGGCGTTCAAGCATGAGATTGTTGCTAATGCGTACAAGTTCGGATACTTGGACTGCGGGAGCAGTGCTCATCCTTGTTGCCCTCTCGAACATGAAGATGGTGAGCAAGCTTTATCTTGACTTGCCCCTGCTCAAAGTGAAGCGGATCAATCTTGTGGATGTAGAAGCGATTGAAGAGTAGTTAGCGAGATAAAGCTACAATGGAGGAAGACAATGCCAAAGGTGGTGCGGTGATGAGGTTTAAGGCGGATGCCAAGGAGCGAGCAAGCTGGGGCCTTTGGGCGGTGGTTGCAAGCGAGCAGAAGCGAGGAAAGTGGTTGTAGAGCAGGCAGGGGCTGTTGAGCGGGTAGCTGCAATTGAGAAGGTAGCTGAACAAGATGGAGGTATTGGCTCCGAGCAGCGATTGGGCTGAAAGCGGTGACTCAGTCATTAAGCGGTAGTCAGTATAAGATGGAGGCGCTAGGGCCGAGTAGGCATTTGAGGCTTTGGGCGATTAACTGGAGGCTGCGAGCGGTAGGCTGCGCAAGATGGAGGTGATGACACCGAAGCGGGCAGCTAGGGCTGCCGAGGAAGTCGTCGACCAGTGGTCACTGCCGAAGTCTCACAGTAGATGAAGACTCCTTTATTACCTCTCGAGCTTGGTAATTTTCTTTTAATAAATGGTCTTTAGTTGACCACCTTATTTCTTGTTGGACTTGGCTGGTTGGCCGCTTTACTATGGAATTTTCAGTTGTCTTTCAAACTTCAATTCCCATTGTATCTTGTAAGTGTATGTCTGGAGACATAGCTCTTGAAAGAGACTCCATTGAGTTTGTACTCGAGAAGTAGCTTGCCTACAATGGAGGTAAGGCTTGTCGCTTTGTGTGCGTATGTCGGGGACATAGCGTTCGAAAAAGACTCCATGAAGTTTGTACTCAGGAAGTAGCTTGCCTTCAATGGAGGTAAGGCTTGTCGCCTGTGGGCGCATGTCGAGGACATAGCGCTTGAAAAAGGCTCCATGAAGTTTGTACTCGGGAAGTAGCTTGCCTTCAGTGGAGGTAAGGCTCGTGGCCTGCGGGCGTATGTCGGGGACATAGCGCTCGAAAAAGGCTCCATGAAGTTTGTACTCGGGAAGTAGCTTGCCTTCAGTGGAGGTAAGGCTTGTCGCTGCGGGCGTATGTCGGGGACATAGCGCTCGAAAAAGGCTCCATGAAGTTTGTACTCAAGTAGCTTGCCTTCGGTGGAGGTAAGGCTCGTGGCTGCGGGCGTATGTCGGGGACATAGCGCTCGAAAAAGGCTCCATGAAGTTTGTACTCGGGAAGTAGCTTGCCTTCAGTGGAGGTAAGGCTCGTGGCCTGCGGGCGTATGTCGGGGACATATCGCTCGAAAAAGGCTCCATGAAGTTTGTACTCGGGAAGTAGCTTGCCTTCAATGGAGGTAAGGGAGGCTCGTCGCTGCTTGGAGCCGAGCAGGTGGCTACAACTCGAACAATGGCCTTCTTGTTGTGGTAGCTGCTGCTGGTATGCAGCAACTCGAACAATGGCCTTCTTGTTGTAGTAAAATGTCATTCTTTGGTAAGTCGCAACTCGAACAATGGCCTTCTTGTTGTGGTAATATGCCATTTCTGCTGGTATGCAACTCGAATAATGACCTTCTTGTTGTAGTGAGATGTCAATTCTTTGGTAAGCCGCAACTCGAACAATGGCCTTCTTATTGTGGTAATATGCCAGCTGCCGGTATGCTGCAACTCAAACAATGGCCTTCTTGTTGTAGTAAGATGTCATTCTTCTTTGGTAAGTCGCAACACGAACAATGGCCTTTTCTTGTTCCTCTTCAAGCAGATCAAGGTTGACTTTCATCTGCTTGCGGCTTTGGTCAATACGCCTACCTCAATGCTCATGGAAGGGACTGTGATGTGTGGGGGATGACTGCGTCTGTTCCATAGGCCGAGAAAATGGTGTCTACTTTGTTAATCTCCTTTTGGTTGTGCGATAAGCCCATAGGACTCTAGGCGGCTCGTCGACCCATCTTCCTTCTGCGCCTTCCAGTCTTTTTCAAGCGATCTAGCACGATCTTGTTGGATGCCTCTGCTTGGCCATTACCTTGCGGGTATCACGGGAGTTGACATGTGCGTCGATGTCATACTTTGCAAGGAACGCGGTGATTTGCACGCCCTGGCTGTGTGCTATTGTCGGTGACTATCGATTGCGGGCAACCGAATCGGCAGATGATGTTCTTCCAAATAAACCATTCGACATCGGCTTCCTTGGTAGAGGATAAAGCCTCGACCTCGATCCATTTGGTGAAGTAATCTGTGGCGGCGATCATCATCTCCTTCTTGGCAAAGGCGTCGTCGGTAGGGGTCCTACCAAGTCAATGGCCCATTGCATGAATGGCCACGGACTGTTCTGCGGATGGTACTCCTCAGCTGGCAGGCCGGGGATTGGCTTATAGCGTTGGCATCGATCACATCTTCGAGCATACTCCGTAGAGTCTTGGCGCATGGTGGGCCGAGAAATAGCCTATCTTTGAGAGCCTTCTAGGCAAGCGATCTGCCCCAGTGTGATTTCCACATTCACCATCGTGTATTTTGCGAGAGAACCTCGAGCGTTTGCGGGTACTTGATGCAAGTAAGATGAGGGCCGGAGTATGATCTGCGAACAAGCATGTCGCCCTTCATGTAGTATCTTGCAGCCTTCTATTTGATTTTCCTGGCCTCGGACTTGTCCTTGGGTAGGTTTTCGTTAAGTAAGTAGTCAATGATGGAGTCTTGCCAGCTAGGATCCTCGTCGATCTGCATCAAGTCTGGCTGCTCTGCCTCTTCTATGCTTGGCTGGTCAAGGTGCTCGACCGGGATGGAGCGTCTGAACTGGGTATCCAGCGCTGATCCTAAGCTTGCCAATGCGTCCGCGTGCGCTTTCTCTGCTCGGGGTACTTGTTGGATGGTAAAGGTAGGAAATGCCTTCAACATCTCTTGGACTTTGTCAAGGTACAAGATCATCCTTGGGTGTTTTGCCATGTATTCTCCTGAGGCTTGATTTGTAAGCAGCTGGGAATCTGAGTAGATGGCCAGCTTCTTGATTGATAACTCCTTTGCCAAACGCAAGCCAGCGAGCAATGCCTCGTATTCTTCCTCGTTATTTGAAGCTGGGAAGCCAAGTGTGATAGCTTGCCCTAACAGGGTTCCATCCAGGGTGATGATGACGACGCCTACTCCAGCTCCCTTTTGGTTCGAGGCTCCATCTACGCGCAACTGCCACATGTCTTTGGGTTGGTCAGGTTCAGCGGAGGTCTTGTTTGCTCTTGAACTTTCCTTCTTTTTGTTGACCAGCTTCTCTTCTTCGGCTGATGGGGTGAATTCTGCGACAAAGTCCGCTAAAGCCTCGGCCTTTATTGCAGTTTTTGGCCGGTAGAGGAGGTCGTATTGGCTTAGCTCTATAGCCCACTTCATGAGTCGTTGAGATGCATCAGGGCTGTGGAGGATTGACCTCAAAGGAAAGTCGGTCATGACGATGACTCGGTGAGCTTGGTAGTAGGGTCGCAACTTTCTCGTGAAAACTACTAGGGCCAAAATGAGCTTCTCCAATTTTGGGTAGCGAGGCTCTGCATTGAGAAGAGCTTTTGACGTGTAGAATACCGGATGTTGGGCCCCCAGTTCTTCTCGGATAAGAGCTGAGCTGACGGCCGAGTTGGACACTGCCAGGTACACGAACAAGTCTTCACCAGGAAGTGGCTTTGAGAGCAGGGGAGGTGAAGTGAGGTAAGTCTTTAGATTCTGGAAAGCCGCAGCGATCCTCGTCCCACTTGTCTTTTTGTCCCTTCTTCAAAGCTTTGAAGAATGGTGCACTTGTCGATAGATCTTGAGAGGAATCGATTGAGCGCCGCTGCTGCCGTCGGACTTTGTATTTCCTTCACTGTTGAAGGTGACTTCATCTCGAGAATGGCTTTGATTTGGCGTGGGTGTGCCTCAATACCTCGTTGTGTGACCAGGTATCCCAGGAATCGGCCGAACGATACACCGAACGTGCATTTACTTGGATTGACTTCATGCGATCTCTTGGTGAAGTAAATTTGAATGCCTCGGCGAGGTTTTTGATGTGGTCTGCACGCTTAGGGGAGCATGTCGTCCACGTAGACTTCCATGGTTTTGCCGATCTGCTCCTTGAAAATTTTATTCACGAGCCTTTGGTAGGTTGCTCCGGCGTTCTTGACTCAAAGGGCATGACCTTGTAGCGATAAGTCCCTCTCTCGATGATAAAAGAGGTCTTCGCCTTGTCATCCTCGTGCATCGAGGATTTGGTTATAGCCGGAGTAGGCATCCATGAAGCTGAGCAGCTGATTGCCAGAAGTTGAATCCACGACCTGGTCTATTCTCGGCAATGGGAAGTTGTCTTTAGGGCATGCTTTGTTGAGGTCGGTGTAATCGACACAAACTCTCCATTTGCCTTTTTCTTGTTTCGCCACTGAACAACGTTGGCTAGCCACTCGAGTAGGAGACCTCTTCGATGAAGCCGGCAGCTAGGAGCTTGTCGATCTCGGCTTCAATGATCGCAACTCGCTCGGGAGCGAAGTTGCGTCTCTTGCGCCACCGGTTTCTTTGGCGGGATTGACATGGAGCCGATGACGAGATGATGTTCGGTCGACGCCAGGCATGTCGAGATGGCGACCATGCGAACATGTCTTTGTTGTTACGGAGGAAGGTAGTCGGCTCCACCTTCTCGTGCAGGCTTAGGCGCGAGCCGATCCGCGCTTTTGCATGCGGCTGGTCGGGATCGAGGGGTACTAACTCAACGTCTTCCTCGGGCTTCCAACCTTCTTCAAGGGAGTCTTCCGGCGGATTCCCTCGTCTCGATCCTTTTTGCTTAGATTACGCGCGAGTCGATCTGCGCTTCTTTATTTGGCGGGCCAGGATCGGGGGTACTAATTCAACGTCATCCTCGGGCTTCCAACCCTTTTCAGGAGTCTTCCGGCGGATTCCTCGCCTTGATCCTGGCTCCTTAATTGCTATTGCGAGGTAGCAACTCCCTTCTCGTTCGGGCTTGCTTGTCCGCTTGGAGCATGTCTGCCACGTCGGCTTTGCATCACTGGTGTGAACTGCAATTGCTTGCTCTTCTTGAGCGCTTGGGCTGTGCACCTTCTTGCCATGGCTTGGTCACTGTTGATCTGCCCGATCCCGCCCCCAGGGATAGGGTAGCGGATCTTCTAGTTTAGAGCAGATGTGACGGCTTCGATCTTGCTGATCCATGGCCGACCCAAGATTCCGTTGTAGGGGAGATCTCGTTGATGATCATGAAAGTCCGAGAGCAGACCATCGGGGTGAGTGGGCGTCAAGGTCAATCGTTCCCACGATGATTGACGTGGCCCCATTGAAGCCGGTGAGCGATCCGGCAAGTTTGTTGATCTTGGGCTCCAATCCCATCTGTTGGATAACGAGATAGGCTGTAGGATGTTGGCTGCGCTGCCCTCGTCCACATGAACTCGCTCGATCACGGCTTGTTCAACTTGGATGCAGGCGACTAGGGCATCATTGTGCGGCAGATCAAGTCCGATCAAGTCCTTCTTACGAAAGCCGATGACGGGTGTGTCTTCCATGATTGGTACGCCCGATTGTGACTTGGGAGACATAAGTCGCTGCGCGATCTTTCTCTTGCTTTCCTTAGTGGTCGGCCGGACTCACTGGGAGTCGGCTAGAATGGTGTTAATCCGTATGACCTTTTGGGAAGGTTCCTTGGCAGCTACATCACGATCCTCGATCTGCTGGATAGTCTTCTTTGCGATGAATTCCATGCAATGGCCATCTCGACCAGCTCCTCGAGGTGCCTTTTCCAGCGTTGCGATTGTTGGTGTAATGACCATGCTCCCCGTGGAACGCGCAGTACTTCATCGGTGTCCCTCCTGGACGGGTCTCCCCTCGAGAGGTGGCGGTCTCTTCACCCACGGCTTGTCCTTCACTTGTGCCAGGATCTGGTGGATCGGGATAGTAAACTTCGGTGAAGTTTCTGTTTCCGAGCCTCCTCTTCGGGCCGCGATCTGCGCTTGTCCCTGGTTTTGTGCTCGAACTTGCTGTTCTTTTGGCTTGCACTGCCTTGTCGGGTGGTCAGCTTGTTTATCGGCTTTCTTGGCGGCGATGCGATCATCGTCCGATAGTGCATAGCGTTCTGCCGTCGCGAAGACTTCTGCCAAGGTTTGGCTCGGAGTTATGGCCAGCTCACGGTACAACTCGTGTTCGGTTGGCAAGCCCTTCTTGAAAGCTGAGGATGCAACTAGGTCGTTGCATCCTATGATGTTCGCCTTCTCGGCCTTAAATCTTACGAGGTAGTCTCGCAGAGACTCTTACGGCTTCTTGCGCAGTTGAGCAGGTGATCTGCATGCTTTCGACCGTCCGGTAGGAGGTGTACTCCTTTGTGAAAATGAGGGCGAACTCCTTAAAGCCGCCTATCGATGTGGACGGTAGAGTGTGGAACCAATCTTGAGCTGCCCCTCGCGAGTCATCGCGAACACCTTGCACATCGGGCGTCGTCGCCTTGTATAAGATCATGGCGCTCTTGAAGTGCCTCAAATGGCTTTCGGGGTCTAAGTCCCCCTTGAATGGAGTGATGGACGGTGTTGTGAACCGCCGGAGGTGCAGCTTGTTCCACTTCGTGCAGCAAAGGGCGGCGATCGACTCGATCAATCTCCTTGCGCAGGCCTCCTCTCGTGCTTCCTTTAAGCTGGAGTCCTTGGAGTCGTTCATTTACTAACTTCTCGACATCCTCGCCCGTAGGGCTGGTGGCTCAATTCGGCGTCTTGATTGCCTCGAGCGTCGGTTAACTTCCTCCTCAACTTCCAAGGGTCGATCCCCATGGTTGTTACGCCCGTGAGGCGATTAAGAGATTGAGCTTGTGAGGACTCCTCCAAGGCTTGTCTCCGTGTGTTGGTTCTCGAACGGGTTGGTGGCGTCGGTCGTTGCGTTCATCGAGCGATTGTTCACGAACTCGAGCTCCTTGTGGGCCCAGCCTAGATTGGATACTTCCTTGTGGTCCCGAACGAGCGTGGACATTGGACTGTGGCCCAGCCTTTCACGTACATTGGTCCTTGGACCTAACCTCGAACGGATCGTCGGCCAGGCTCAGTACGGCTTGCGGATGTCTGCGTCTCGTCGGCCACGATCTCGTTCTCTCCTGCCCAATTGTCCTGTCGACCAGCTGGGACCTCTCGAATCGCTCACCGGTATGCTCGTGCGTCCTCCTCTCCTCGTCACGGGGTCCAAGGTTAGGGCCTTGATTCAAGTTGATCTGCACGAGTAGCTGGCCAATCAAGTTGTTTTGATTGTTGACCCTCTGTGTGAGTTGATCAACCCGGAGTTAAGGTCCATCTCGATCGCTGGTCGGATGGAGAGGTGTGCATCGGGCCCAATGGCATATGGGCTAGGGCTCCGTTAGACGTGTACACAGTGCATACGTCAAGTGTGGTTGCGAGAGGAGGGAGAGAGTGGATTTGCTCCAAGGCTGGGACAGCGTCGAAGTAGCCGTGGGGCTGCGCGACAAACACAGCGATTGTGTGGTGCATTCTTTGTTGTGTTCGAAGCGAGGATGGTGTGGCGAGCAGCTCCGGCGACCGGCGCTGCGATCGCAAAGCTATGGAGGTCACGGGACCATGTAGCGGCTGTTCTGCAATTCCAGCGGTCTGCGGTGGCTGCTCTGCAATTCCAGCGGTGGAGGTGGCTGCAAAGCGCTAGGAGGTGGCTGCAAGGTGTTGACAGCCACGGTTCCGTGCGATTGTAGAGAGGTTTCCACCATGAAACCATGAGACGGGCCCGTCGTGGTGGTGTTACTCTTCGTACGTCTTGTATCAACCATGGTTAATTGAAAAAAAGTGTGAAAAATGAATTAGGAGCACGCTTTGAGTATAATTTCGCGCTCTCAATGAAAGCACCAATTTGTGTGAGCGATTTTCGTCCCACTAGAATATTCGCCTAAGATTCCTTCGTCTTCTTCCTCTTCTCTCGATCCTGCAAAAATAGCACGGAGTGAAAGACCACACCGGGGTGTTGGCCAAAGGCCCTCCGATGCCTAAGTTAGGATGGGTGTTTGAAGGAAAACCGGGTGGCCGGAGCCGTGTGTGGTGGCCGGAGCCTAGTGTGAGGGAGAGAAAGAATAAGGTGGCTAGGGTTTGTGTGGAATAATTTCTGCAGAGTTTTAGTAGGAATTTAGACGTGCCTCCACCCTTGTGCATAGCCATCTATTTATAGAGGGCCTCGGAGGCTAGGGTTTCAGAAGAATAATTCCATAGATGGGAAGGAATTATTCTTCCTGATTTGGTGAGGTTGGTGAGGTTGGTGTAATTAGGGATTTAATTTAAATCAAATCCCTAATTAAGGCAAGAATCAAATAACTCCCAATTAAATTGAGTAATCCCAAATTAGGTTAGATAATTCCCAAATGGAAGGAAATCAATTTGACCTAGGGTTTTATTAAGGGAAGAATTCGGTTACCACAATTATCTTACTGTTTTCTCTCAATTATCCATTCTAGAGCCTGCTGATTGCAAAGGTAATCTAGGAAAAGCTTTGGTGCTTTCTGATCAACGAGATACACGTTGATTAAATTATCAAAATCCAATAGCTAATTTATATAAAAATATGCAATTTCTTGATTAAATTAACAAATTTTAGAATTTTTTATTTGTTTTTTATTCGCTACCACTTAGCATGTCAACCCGACATGACCCGAAACCGGCACGAAAAATTAATGGGCCAACCCGTAAATGACACGTTTATTAAATGGGCCAGGTTTGGGTTGAGCATTCTTAACACGTATATAATCCTGACACGACACGACCCATTACCAGCCCTAGGTTAAGAATTGAGGGTGGGTCCAAAAAAAAAAGAAATCGATGGTGTCGTCTTTTAACCATTTGGGGTATGTTTGGTACACCATATTACACTACTACAAAACTGGGCAAAAAGCACGATCCAAAGGCCACAAAAAAGAGGATCATGCGCTTTTGAATCATATTGAACACATATATATAGTATTTGTGTCATATATAGAGAAGACACAATAATTTTGTGTCTAACTTGATTAAAAGAAGGATCAAGTGTGCATTTTTACTGTGTATGATAGCCTATAGAGCACGAATACTGCAAGTGTGCCATTTTAGGTTGTCATAGAGCACGAATACTGCAATCGTGCCTTTTAAGTTTCCATAGAGCACGAATATTACAACCGTGCCTTTTTAAATTGCCTATAGAGCACGAATGCTGCAATTTGTGCTCAATATTATTTTTAGATAGCACGAATACTGGAATTTGTGCCCTAATAATTCAGTTAGATAAAAAGACACGAAAAACTTACAACCGTGCCTAAAGCACTCCTCACTCACACGAGTCACGCACGACTCTCTCTCTCTCTCTCTCTCATCTTATTTCTTTCTTCTTTCTGACCTAACTCTCACTAGCCGTCTCTCTCTCTCTCTCTCCACCTCAGCTCCTCTCTCTATCGATTCGTCTCTACCGACCTCGCCGACAGCGTCGGCGTCGCTTCATCGATTTCTCTCTCTCTTCTGAGATATATAAGACATATTTGTACAACTACGTATGTGATATTTGGCTTCCTTGATTTTCAATGCTCTTCTTCTTCAGGTTTTGTGGGATTTCCAATTCCTTTGTTAAGTGTAATGTGGAGGGAGCACCATTGAGCATTGAAGCTCCACAACTTAAAACCAAAGCATTTCCCTCTCCAAAATTGGCAGCAGAGCTGTAGTCTTCCGTCCAATTTCTTGGTCGGTAAGTCTTTTTTACATTGTTTTTCTCTAAGCTGTGCTATAAAGTTGGTCCCTTTTGGGTTAAATTTTTGTGGGTATGATGTAGTTGGTTTTTGTGGTGTGTTTTTTAGAATGCTAATTTTTGTGATATGCAGGGGGTTTTGTGATCTGGGTGTTGGTTTTGATGTTTTTCTTGAAATTTTATGTTTGGTTGCTGGGAAATTAGAGGAGAAAAGATGAGTGAGGAAAATTAAAATTTTAATTCTAGGATTTGTCAACCACTGGGACCTCTAAAATGATATGAACCCTACCTAATCATTTGTTCGATTCTATGTTAGCTCCTTAATTTGTTGCGTTTAGCTTATCTATGTCCAATCGAACTATTTCATTGGGTTGATATTTTAAGAAGTTAAAGGAATATGATTTATTTTTCTTTAGTTCTTTTAGGAATTTAAGAGAAAAATGGAGCTTGACATTTTTGAACCTTAGTAGTGAAATAATTTCTACCTTTTTTAGTTTTTCTCTTCCTAATCTATTTTCCAAACAGTTAGATAGCAAGTATTTCTCTTCCTAATCTATTTTCCAAACAGTTATAAGTTCAATTCTGGTTGTCAATGTTTATTTTAAACAAATTGATGGATGGTTTTAATTATTCCTTGTGCAGTTGATTTTTTTTTAAAGGGCTACAAACTAAGTCAAGCAATGTAATTATGGGATTCTTTTATTTACTAATTATTTTTGCATGGCAATGCTTGAATTTGTATCTGTAGATGCAATGTTAAGATGGGCTTGATGGTGTATTTTAGTGATGCCAAGCGTTATTCCAGAATTACTGCTGCTTTGTCTTCTTCACTAATATGATGTTTTTCTTTTTGGGTACAAAGGAGGCCTAAGGCCTGGGGAGGAGGGTGAACTGACCTTTGGCGTTGGATAAATGCTCTAAATGGGTTGTTTTAGTTCTAAAGCAAGGCGGCAGTTTCCTGGACACGAGGATCCAGTGAGCCTTGCTTCGCAAACAGCTTGTAAGTTCACTATTTCGTTAATGTTTTTGCATTTTTCCTTTCATGATGTTCTAGGCACTTCTCCTTTTAACTCATGATGACTAAATGATTTTACGTCCCCGAGTCTGGTAATTCTGGATATGATAGCTTGCCCATCCAACCAGCATTGATTTTAATATAGGTTAACAATGAAAGCCCTATATACAGTTTGTAACTTGTTAATCTTGACTAATTATTATCAGGTTCTCCTACTTGTTTCAGTTGTCTCAGCCAATATAAAAAAATTAAACACCTATTTGTCTGAATTGTAAGACCACTTGATCTCATGTTACTTCAGAGTTCTTATTTATAGGAATTGGGCTTTGGCTCCTATTAAAACCCAAAAGATGGGAGAATAATAGAATTCCTCTTGAGATGAACCTTTAAATTCTCTCTCTCAATTAACTGGTGTTAGCTTTGATGGGTTATATACCCAATTATGGCCTCAAAGATAATCAAGGGCTTTAAAAAAAAAATATCTTCCTTTATCTCAGAATTTTCTTTTACAAGATAGTACAGTTATACTCATCATTTCATCTCTTTGTCTCTCTCTAACGCACACATGCAAACTCACTCACTAACTCAGTTTCCTTTAATGATATCATTTTGTTTCCCAGTTACGGTTAGTGAAGTTGAAGCACTCTTTGAGCTATATAAGAGTATTAGCAGTTCTGTGATTGATGATGGGTTGATAAACAAGGTATGTATCTCCTTGCAACCATCATGCTAACTGTCTCCCCTCCTCTTCCCCAGCCTTCCTTATTTTAGAACTTCAACTTTTTATTAAAGTGGATGGAAAAGACTGGGGTGTTCTGACTATGGGATAAGTTTCTTCTTGCATCTGGCTTGATAACTGTCAAACTGGCCTCCTGTATTTAAATTGATGTGTGTGTGTGTTCATTTAGCTTTTGCTTTGATGAACTGAAAGTAGAATGAATAATTTTGCAGCATATGGACTAAAGTAAAAATATGGTGTCTTTTTTTGAAATTTTGTTTTGGGTGGTCCAAGTCTTGTGTGTGTTCATTTAGCTTTTGCATTTATGAACTAAAAGTAGAATGAATAACTATGCAGCCCTAGGGCTAAAGTCAAATATGTGGTCGTTTTTTGAGTATTGCTGGTCCCAAGTCTGGGACTAACAAGTTTCATGATGTCTCTCAGATTTACTGAACTTTAATCTATTTGAGATATATAAGACATATTTGTACAACTACGTATGTGATATTTGGCTTCCTTGATTTTCAATGCTCTTCTTCTTTTTCAGGTTTTGTGGGATTTCCAATTCCTTTGTTAAGTGTAATGTGGAGGGAGCACCATTGAGCATTGAAGCGCCACAACTTAAAACCAAAGCAGTCGTAGGGCCAACAGAAAGCAATTTAGGTCATCAAAATATTGCATTTCCAAAACATGTTCAGAATAAAGGACAACAATCTACTGTTGTCATCCTTACGCTGTGGTTAGAGATTAAATTTTGTTGTTATCTTTTACACTCTAAAGTGTTTGTATTTGGAATTGATTATGATTGGTATAGTTCTTAATGAAATGGTTCTTTCTTTCAAGTTTGGTTGCAATACTACTTTTGGTTTTGTGAAATCATGTGTCCAGGATAATAATATAAGTATATTCTTAAGATGAAACAAGAGCAGGCAGGGAATTAATTATTTTAAAAAAATTAAACACCTATTTTTCAAGAGTGTATGTGCCTATCTTCATTACAATGTCATGAAACTAAAGATAGTTTTCACTAAACTTTAGCCCTATTTCTCCTTATGGCCTTCTCTCCTTTTAACTCCCTCTGTCTGTGCATCCCTCCCTCTTATCTTCCTTTATTTGAGGTGACGAAGCATTTTTTTCTTAATTGGTGCTACTTTTTACTTCATCTATGTTCTGTGCATTGGTTAATTGTGAATCTTGGCGATGTGTAGCAGAGTGTTTCTGTGCTATGCATCGCTGCAGTAATTGATCTGCAATTCTATCTCAGGTTCTAACACTTAAACTAATATGAAATTTTGGTTACATGTAGGAAATATAGATAATGGAATTTGAGATATTGGCATGGGATTTGTTAAAGCCTAATTCATGTTGTATTTTAATTATTTTTGTACAGACAGTTGGAAGGAAAGCGTTGAGATGGGTATTACTGAGCCTTGGATGACTAAAGCATTGAAGATTGAATTTTATCTCAGAGGATCATCGCCAAAAGTAGGTTGAAGAGTAATAGATATTTTCGTGTAATTCCATATTATTTACTAGATAGCTTTGTTCATTTGTTTATGTTTTGTTTGCTTTGTAATTATATTATAATATATGTAAAATCTCTAAGGTTGTAATTTTGTATAGAACATCTCCACCCCACCCAATGTAAGCACGTGTAGAGTTAAATGTGTAATTTTTTTATTTATTTCAAGAATTGGCATTGAGCACGATTAACTTAATTGTGTTCATATTTTTTATTTATAAGAAATACATCCCCATTGGGCACGAATGCACAACATTTGTGCCCTAAATATCTGCCACGAAGTACAACATCTGTGCCCTATGATCAATAGGAACTCCTATATAAGGGACCGACTACTATAAAGTGGCTGCACTGTTGCTATATTTATAGGGCACGATTATTTGTGCTATTTGAAACAAAAAGCACAAATAAAATTCGTGTTTTTAGCCCAGTTTTTTAGTAGTGTTAGTCTATCGATAGGAGTACATAGTACATGTCAGTTGCGTTGGTGTAAACTTGTATTATTTAATTACCCGACTATGTTAAACAGATTGAGCTTTTAATACCCTCCTTACCTGACTAACTAATACAACCCACTCACCCCGGTTTAGATAATACACGCTTAATTATAAGGGCATGGAAAAAGAAAAAACACGCTTTCTACATGAAAATCATACGCTCTTTTCATTTTCTTCTCACTAGGGTTCTTCTCTACACTCTTCTCCAGGTATCCATCTCTCACACTCTCTCACATACTCTCGCCAATATGTTTCTTCTTGCTTCTTCTGTCTTTCTTCTCTTTCTTTATATATTTCCTCTTCTATGGTGTATGATTATGTCTTATTAAATTTATTTTTTATATTTAGTCACTAGATTTTTGCGGATTAGGCTATGAGTTCTTTTAATTTTTGTTGGGGCGAAATGTATAGGGTTTTGTTTCAGCGATGTGGTTGAAACTCAAACTATATTGAAGGAGGATGTGTTGCGGTTCTATCTTTTTATTAACAGCCTACCCTCCCAGATGCTCTATTATAAGCCCACACATTTCTCCATTTTGAATTTATTTACATTGAAATAAACTCCTAAATTCTCATAAGTAAATAAAACAAATAATTATTGTTTGACATTTTAGAATTATCGTATCTTCCACTTCTCTCTTTCTACTAACTAGCCAGGCATTTGCCAAAAATGACTCTTCTCATATATCCCAATTTTTATGATCCTAAATTATACAATTATGATAATGGGTTTGTTCATGTAATCTTGTCTTAATTTCAATTTCCACTTAAATTATCAAAGAATTTAAATATAAAAAAAATACTCTGATCTGTTGTTATCCGACGAAGCACCAAACATAGTATAACTTAGTCAGACTATTTATTCGGAACAGCATCAAACGCCTTATAATATTACGGATAAACAATTAGTACTCTCCGGAACAAATTAATACTATCCAACAGAAATTAGTCATCACAGTCCGATGTACTAAACGAGCCCTTAATGAGGAGAACTTTAGCTAGTTTAATTTATAAATAAAATAAATAAATAAAAGACTCTTATTCATATCACTACATGGAAAAAGATAATTGAAAAAAAAAAAAATTGTCCTTGGTCAAAGTAAACAAGTATAAACTTATTCGTATCACTGTGGAAAATGATAATTGAAGAAAAAGTTTTCCATATGGTCCAAGTAATAACTTAATTGTTTCTGTTGAATCCCGCGAGTTGGTCTCAAACATGCTACAAAGAAAAGTAGGCTTACAAGTCACAAGGAGAAGCTGTAGCAATACATGACCAAAGTATAAAACACGAAAGAGGACCACGACAATGATCTGCTTCATCTTGTAATTGAATGAACCTTGGAATTATTAGTTTGGAAAGACCAATATTCGTTGACTTAGAATATGCATAAAGTTAGGTAGGGGCAATAATTTATAGTTAGTAGCCTTTTTTTTGTTTTTTGTTTTTTCTAGTTCTGATTTGTACAAATACAGAAAAGAGGGGTGTTCATATTGGGTGTGATTGGTTTCAGTATTCTAATAGAACAACAACCCAGTGGTACCATCAATAAGACTCTGCGCCAAGGTATTGGAAGCGCATGATCGTCAACAACATACCATGGACTAACAGAAACAGGCAATTGATGCAATGGTAGTCCTGATCCTCCCCATAGGATCCTATTAAGAATTACCCAAAGTATACAATTTATAAACATGCCGTTTGTTTATGTTAAGTTCCTACAAATAACAATATAAATCACTTGCTAAAGAAAATTCTTAATACTTTGGATTCGAATTCAATCTCTTTATTATGGAGGTAATTAACTTAAGTACACACTAATAGTTCCATCATAACTTACAAAAACCAAATTAATTATGATGGCATGAATGAAATGAATGATGATCACAATACTTAAATTAATATTAATTCCACTACTTTAATTTTCAATAGAAACCAAATTGATTTTTGTCAATTGTTCGTTTTTTTTTTCTTAATGTTATACGAAATGTAGGTTTTTTCTACTTAAGAGTTGGGGGTGGGTCCAACAAAAAAAAAATCGAGGGTGGCGTCTTGTAACCTTTAGTGAGGAGAACTCTTTAGTTATAATAATTTTAAAAATGAAGATAATGTGGAAAAAGATAATTGAAGAGGGTGGGTCCAATTTCAATTGTCATTTGAAGTCGACTTATTCCAAATTTTCTAAAAAGAAGATAATGTGGAAAAAGATAATTGAAGATAACTATTCAATGTGGAACTGTTCATATCACTATTCATATCATTATTAATGGATGAGATCGAAGACTTGTGACATAGACTTGATATGGTGATTTGCCTTCCAACGCGTGCTCCAACATCCTACTTGTTGACTCGGCTTGACTTGGTAAGGTGCCTTTCCGTGTCCACTCAACTATTGGCTTTGCATCCCATCCCATCCCTGGGCACACGGTACAAATATCTTCTTGCAAATGTGGACTTGACGTAAGTGAAACATATGGAAATATCTCTACCCAATCCAATATTAATATAATACCTATATATTTATTGATACTAATAAATGAAAATTGGGTTTTTATTCAACTATAATACGAGGGTTTTTCAAAACACTTTGTGACAGGACCTGACTCAAATTCCACTTTGGAATTTGAGTCGAACTTAGTGCATATCCAACACCTGCCAGGCACAATTGACCAAAATACCCTTTGCCCTAATTCCAACTTCAAACCACATAAGGGTTTGTGACTTATGCAGGAAAACCAGCAGTCTCCCCTGAAACATGAACATTTTCCAATTTATTTCACCTTAAATATCACAATTTTAATATCCCCAATCGTTCAGCATGTAAGAATTTCATTCGTACGTAATTCAATAGTGGTTTAAATTGTCCTTAAGCCCGTACAACATAATCAAACATTAACATTCATCTTGTTATAAATGAGAATTAAACGGGCAATCAAACTTGGCCCAACGAACAAACGGGTTTCAGACTAAATCCTTTCAAAGCATAACTCAACAGTTATTTTGCGGCTGCACTTAGGTACTCTAGGTTGCCTATGTACTCTTACCAAGGGATCAAGGCACACATAGTTCTTTCTACTAAAACAATCACCATTTAGATAATATATATTCTTCAAGAAACCAACCATAAAATCTATAATCATTCTTTACTTTGATTTCAACAAGCTATATAGTTAAATATCATGCAGGAAATTACGCACTTAACTATTCAATTAATTTGTCATTGTCCATCCCAACACTTTGATAACCAAACTTTTTACTAGAAAGTCATATATGCAACAGTTCGCATAAAGCATACATCCAGTATCACCCACCAAGGGGTATGTCATTAAATCCGAAGGCAATTGGGGAGGGGAAAATTGGCTAACTACCTGTGTAGATAAATCGGGCAGGTGGCTAGGGATCCTGGACAACCCTGTGCAACATATATGAGTAGGGTGGCGAATAATACCCTGTTAATTGTACCACACATGTTTCATCCTTGCAGAACTCGGAGGACACACAGTCAGCCCGAGAACGCATATCCATCAATTCCATCATTTTACCGCCAATTCCAAGTACCACACACGTGATACATCCTCGCAGTACTCGGGGACACATAGTCAACCCAAGACGCATTCCTCGCAGTACTCAGGGGACACTTAGTCAGCCTGAGACGCATTCCTCGCTCCGCACGGTCCGGGTATCCCTAGGACTCGTGGGGCAATTGTCATACGCGCGTAAACTCAACCGAAGGCATTCCATTAAATTTCAAATCAATTAACATATATACAAAAATAAATATATAATCAACATTTCATTAATTTCTTAATCATGCCAAAATCCGGTTATCCAAGTCATAACCAAATAATAAAAAAAATAAATACTTCATACTCAGAAATATAGCGATAACCAAATCGTTCAAATTCATTCCAAGCATCAAACATATATTTAGGTATAAACATATAATCAGACATTTAATTAAACCCCCTATGAAGATTAAACAGTTTAATAGGGCAAGAAAGCTATTTTCGAATAAAAGTCCTTTCACCACTACATCTGATTTCCCAGCCTCGACTAAACCGACACTGCCCACTATCCAGGTCAACTGGCTCATAGGGCCCACGACCTCACTTTGTTATCTGACAATTCCTGTCGGTCCACAACCATAAATTAACCCCGTCCTAAAAGTCTCGTCACAATCCAACGGTCGATTTGTTGATATAAATCAATTGATTCCAAAGTGCCCATTTTGGATCTAGGGCTCTGATACCAATTGATAGGATCATAACTATAATAAATAGAAAATGCTAAAAATGTAAAGAATTTAGAAAATACTCATAGTCATTCCTCCCTCTACAATGAGGTCATTGATCGTCAATTTAAGTATATGCAATTGAGAAAAAGAAGCACCAAGAAAGCTTCTAGACAAGCTAAGAATTATGCAGCCCATAACCTAAGCCCAATACATAGCCCAACAGTTATAGCCCAAATAACCCATAACCTAAGAATTACCCAAAATTTACAATTTATAGACATGTTGTTTGTTTATGTTAAGTAGCTGAATTTCATACCTTTTTGGTCACTAAATTGAAGTTGATGGATGTGTCCAAGTATGTGAGTTTTTTTTTTTTTTGGTCAAAAGTATGTGAGTTAGGAATGAAATTCTCATCATTTTCTTGTGTTAACCTGCATATTTTCTTCAGAAAAATAACAGCAAGAAAGTAAACATTAAAAAGAGGGAAGTGATAGTTTTTTTGTTCTTGTTTTGCTCATAGAGACTCTAACGAGCACACAGAAAAAGTAAACATCTAAATCCATCTGAACTATAAAGCATCATTTTCTTGTTTAACCTCCATATTTTCTTCAGCACAATAACAGAGAGAAATTCAAAAGAGGGAAAACGACACAAGGGAAATGATAGTTTTTTTGTTCTTGTTTTCCTCATAGACTCTAACGAGCACACTGAGAAAGTAAACATCTAAATCCATCTGAACTATAAAGCATAAACAACATCCACTACAGCAGCAAAGAAATGCATTAACCGCTGACTATTACAACCACAAGGACACAACATGTGTTGGAGTTCATAATCACATGTAGAAGCAGTTTCATTTTTCTGTTGCACCGATACGTTGGTTTTTGGGGGTATGCGCGTATCCGATACGGCACCAATACGTATCTGATATGCCACGTGGCGTATTGTAGACTTTTCTGACCTGTTGACTTTACGATACGGCTCCAATACTTCATCGATACGGTCGCGATACGGCACCGATACGTCATGGGGTAAAAACGAAAATATTTGGAAAATTTGGGAGTGATTTTGAAGGTTATTGAATTTTGGGGTTAAAATATAAACTTAAAACTTAAAATTTCAAAGACTGCCTATGTCGAGAGGCTAGATCTTTTGGGTATCATTCAGCTGCCAACCAAAACAGAAGAAGAAGAAGAAGAAGAAGGAAGAAGGAAGAGAAGAACTCACCAGCGCTGTCACACCCAGCGCTGTCACACCCAGCGCCGTCGCACCATCGCCGTCGCCATCTCAGATTCATTTGGTTGGGTTGGGATTTCTTACGCAGCTCAAGGTTTCCTTCTTTCTTTTAATAAGCTGCTGTTGTTATATGAGTTAGGTTGGGATTTCTTACGCAGCTCAAGGTTTCCTTCTTCTTTCTTTTAATAAGCTAATGTTGTTATATGGGTTGGGTATATAATTTAATAAGTTGTTGTGTGGTTGGAATTGTTGTTGATTTGAGTTCTTTCTTTTAATAAGCTGATGTTGTTATATGGGTTGGGTATATAATTTAATAAGTTGTTGTGTGGTTGGAATTGTTGTTGATTTGGGTATATAATTTAATTAGTTTGTGAAGTTAGCTGCCTACCTTATTTAGATAGTATTAGTAGCTGCCCACGAATTGTTAATTAGATATGCCATATGGGTATGGAGATTTGAATGAAGTATGTGTTTTGTTAATATTTTTGAACTTATTATGGATGAAATATCAATTTTTAATTTTTCTATTTATATTATTTTAAAAATATATATTATTTTAATCGCCATATCGGTGCCGTATGCGTATCCTACTTTTTGGAGATTTTCCATATCGGCGTATCATATCGTATCACCGTATCCATATCCATATCGATGCAACATATACAGAGATGTTGGAATATTGTGAATATTTCATTTTGTTAAGTTTTCGAAAGAGAGAAAAGCATCGAATCAACAAGATTTTGAATCAAATCACTCCTGAAAATATCAAATTGAAAGCCAGCTTAGGGTTCTTCTGGTTTGTTGTCTAAAAATCCAATGTAGATTTTCATGATTTGTTGTTTGCTGCAAGGACATTTTGAATCCTTCAGTTCCCATGGCTCCCAGACTCTCCGGGATTCTCATGGGTAGCCAAACTCTCTCTCTCTCTCTCTCTCTCTCTCTCTCTGTATTCTCTTCGTTTTTAGTCTCTACTCCCATATCCAGTAGCTCACCATTTTGTTTCGTCAAATAAGCTTTCAGGTGGAGTCGTCATCGTGTACGAACGAAAAGTATGTGCTAGTGCCTACCACCTGTTTGATAAAGTACCGGAATATGCATATGTGCATTAAGGGTCGTTGGTATACCACCATTCTAGGGAGAAATGTAATTTCTTTTCGATGGAGGTTATACCACCATTGACGACACCTGGTTGAAGTTTTTGTTACTATTCTGATGCACCAAGGCTCACCCTCGTGCTGATGTAGTTACATTAGAAAGGAAATGATGTTTCCACTGTAACTGTTATGCTTATAGTTATTATATATGAACTCCATACAGAAATTTCTAAATTGATAGAATCCTCTACAGTTACTCATTTAGTTATTCTGTGCTACCCTTGCACCGACTTGATAGTGTGGACGAACAGTATGTTAACAACGATGCAGGGGAGGAAGATCCTCCTCAGCATTTCCATCAAGGTTCCGTCATTCTTTAAATCTGCTTTCTTCACAGTGGTCTAAGTTTTGAGTCTTTTGACCACATATTTCCAAATCTTACTTGCCTGTTAACCTATGTCATCCTCTTATTCAAGTTACATAATTCCAAACATGAAATTCTTGCCCCTCGTTTTATAAGTTCATCTTGTGAGAAAATTCTGTTAATGAATGCTATACTGCTACCTGCTTATCATTCTAGTAGTATTTTGTATGGGAATAAGCTTGAATTAGATACTTTTCACATGATTCTGTTATTCATCCACTTAAAATGATTCTTTTAGTGTCTATCAACTAGCTGCATGCATTTTGTTACTTTATCAGTTTCTTGTACTTGAGAAATAAATTCCACCATAGAAATTAGTTGAGGGGTTTAGTCATATGTGCATGCTAATCTGAAGGCCTCCTACAGCTGATACAACCCAAGATGATCATTTATGCCTGATACAATCTGAAGGCATCATATATGCCTGGTCATTTATACCAATCTTGGCTTCAAAATTCTTCAGACATAGTTTCGAGAAGAGGAAGAAAATGAAGGGTTTGTCCCTGCTCTCTAAGGTTGATCTTCACTCTCCCATTCTGTTTTATACAGGTGAAGTTTAACCACCAAGCTTAATGTGACAAGGATGGGGAACTACATGCATGCTAACTAACTAAAAGTTGAATGGACTGGGTTAGGTTTAGCTTGTCAGTTGTGATTAATGGAATGAGACATTGATCATAATTTGAAAGATGTATGAAAAACTGTTGTGATTACTGGAAATCATCTAAAAAGGTCACGACCTGTTCTGACATTTTCATCCAATTTTGATAAAGATGCCCACTGGAAGCTTTTGAAGGAAATGATCACTCAGGCATGTCTATCTTGTACAGGCTGGTTGCTAATTAAGTTTGGTAGGTGTCGCTAAATATGCAGAGAAAAGTTGCTAAGTAAAACAATCAGAATTAAGTACCTTTTTATTGATTAAAGCCACCAACAATTCAAAGATTACAATAATTAATGTTGTGTGTTGCTGGTTTAAACGAAATCATTCATTCACAGGGATAAACAATTACACACAAAATTTCTCGTATTATAGTGATGATCACGACACACTTAAGTAGTGTATATTTAGTGTTGGATATCTGATCATAAAGTTTCGGAGCAGCGTCCTGTTGGCACGAGCCATAATTCAGGGACGTGATCCCTAATTTCCGAGTGTAATTCACTTTACCTAATTAGAAAATGACCTAGTACTTTTCCTTGTAGAAAAAGTCAGCTTGTACTTATATATATATCCTCCTCTTGGAGAAATATAATATCAATCACAATTATTCAATCATGTGTTTCGTTTGAGTTGATCTAAGAGCCGGTTAACAGGTCTCTCAAACAAAAATACAAACCCTACCTCTCGGCATCATCTTGTGCCGAATAACAAAAAAAAAAAACCAGGTGCCGCAAAACAGTTGCTAAGCCCTTGTCGTCACAAACCTAGTGCGGCAAAAGACTCCAACAACACCAACCCATCCAAACTTGTTCTATCTCCTCCATGACTTAAGAAGATACCCTAGACTCCACCCTTGCCGCAAAATCCAAAGGCTTCCAAAGGTTTTAAACCCGCAAAAATCTTGACATGGCGCAACCAATTGTTACATTTCGCAATGATACTTCTACCCCATTCACCATATGGTTGAATGGAAAGAACTATAGCACTTGGTCGAAGATGATGTTGCTTCATGTGTCAGGTTAGGGAAAAAGAGGTTATCTGACAGGGAAGGTGGCTCAAGTGGGGGAAGACGCATCGGGATTTGATTCGTGGTGTATTGAGGACTCCATTGTTAAAGGATGGTTGATAAAAACCACAACCTGATTTGGTAGAATTGTTCTTAGATCTACCAACAGATAAAAACCATGGAACTCGAAACATGCATGGAAAATTAGCGGGTCAACCCGCAAGATTAAGTTTTCAGTTCATTTTGGAGTCAACTTGCCACTGACCCATTTATAAACGGGTGGATTTCAAGTCAACACGCAAGATTAAGTTTTCGGTTCATTTTTGAGTCAACACGCCACTGACCCATTTATAAACGAGTGGGTTTCGGGTCAACCCGCCAACCCATTTATTTGTTTCTTCTTCATTTTCTTCATTTTTTTAATTTCTCTTTCTCAATCTATATACATAGAGAGAGGCAAAATGCAATAACTATATTATATTTAAAAAAATGCAATAACTATTTTAAGCCTCCAACCGTGATGCCAAATTCTAGAGGATTGAAGTCCTTCACTTTTGCTGTCAATTTTGACAGCCCGCAAGTTGAGATGTCTTTTATTATTTTATTATTATTTTAATACTGGGCCCACTCCTTCTCTCCTCATCAATATATAGTTATTACTTATTACCATATTTAATATTTTACTCTTAAATATTGAGCCCACTTGCCTTTAAAAATAATAAAATAATATGTATATTTGACATATCGATTGGATAAAGAGTTTCACAATATGTCAAATTGCCACATAAGCCATCAAATTTAAATTTGATGTTTGGTATTTGACATCTCCCTTGGAGATGCTCTCAGGCATGTCTATCTTGTACAGGCTGTTTGCTAATTAAGTTTGGTAGGTGTCGCTAAATAAATATGCAGAGAAAAGTTGCTAAGTAAAACAATCAGAATTAAGTACCTTTTTATTGAATAAAGCCACCAACTATTCAAAGATTACAATAATTAATGTTGTGTGTTGCTGGTTTAAACGAAATCATTCATTCACATGGATAAATCATTAGTCAAAGATTCAAGACTCAGCAGCAGGAGCAGCAGAGGGAGCATAAAGGCGTTTCCGTGGCCACAAGTCTTAACTTTTTTTTTTCTTTCTAAAAATGACATGTATATTATGTAAGAGATATATTATAGTATTTGAATATTAATAAGTTTGGTCACTATTGTAACGAATGAAAGCAAACCAAGAGCAGTGTACTTGGCCCATACGCCGACTATACAAGAACAAATATGCATATACCATATACCAAATTCTTACTTAGCCACAGAAGCACCAACATAGAATTGATTTGCTGTAAATTGAAGAAGAAGCCACAGGAAAGGAATGCTCTGGCCCTGCAATTCAAAAAGCCTAAACCCAATTATAATTATCTCCAAAGCCTAGATTGAATTATCGAATTGATTACCTGATTACAAAATTTAATTATACAGTAGCCGCTTTTTATGTAACAAAAGATAATAACCTCTTAAATTTGTTTAATTAGTGTTAAACACAACATAAATTTATTAAGATTAGTTGATAACTATATTATATTCTACTAGCATCTTGTTGCTTGCTCAAGTGTGTACGAAAAGTCTTTCTTTTTGTTTTTTGTTTTACTATTTTTTATAGATTGTTTTGGACATGAAGTCTTATTTTATTTTTAAATTTTAAAATATATTGTTTTATGTATTAATTTAATTAAAATGAAATCGAGGTGTTTTAATTTTTAATTTTAATTTTAAAGAAGTTTTAAAAAAAATGAAAATTCCAAAATTATTAGAAACTCCAAATAGTTGCCGCCTCCTTGGCCCCAAATATTAAGAAACTCCCGCTCAGATAAAGCATAAACAAAAAGGAAAAGAAAAAAGAAAAAAGAAAGCGCCCTAACCCTAACCCATTCTCTCATTCTCCCCTTCCCTCCGCAGCGGCAAGGAAATCTCAGCCTCTTCCTCGTCAGCAACGAAGCACACAAAAAAACTCATTCTCTGTGACGGGTAAGCACCTCTCATCCTCTTTCTCTTCATGTCTTTTTGTGCTTCCTCTGTCATACGTAGTCGTTAAATTGGTTAGATTTTGAATTGGGGTCAAGGTAAAGGGTTTTATCTAATCAATTTATTTTTCCTCTAATCGATAGGCTTAGTGGGTGTGGGATCTTATTATGGTGGTTTTTGTTCAGATGATTTGTATATATGCCTTGGACTACTGTATACTGGCTTGGCATTGCTCTCCAGGTTGAGCTTCTTTGGTGGGAATGATACCTCGGACAGTTTTGGCATTCACAAGTATTGGATAACACCTAAGGATGTTATGTGTGGCCTCCTGCCAAACTGTCCAACAGCCACAAACAATAGAACAAACAGTATTGTTCTTCACTATGTTCCAGGAAGCAATTCGTGAGTCTTCTAGCTACTATCCCTGTTTGGTTCCCTAGAAAATGTAGGGAAACTAGTTAGAAAATAACCAGAAAATTATATGTCATATATACCATTTGACTAGCTGATAAACTTGGAAAAAAGTACCCAGATATGTGTATTTTGTACATGGCTGGCTGATTTTGACTATGTGCTTTTTGATTTTGATGCAGGTCATCGATGTTCTGCGTCCTGGTAGACCCAATGTGTCCAAGGTTTGGTTTCTTTCTTTGACCTCTCGCTTTCTTTCATTGGGCATTTGATTTTACTTTATATTCTTGTACTAGCAAATAGGAAATGTATGCGACCTTGTTTTCCTTTTTAGCATGATAACAAATTTGAGTTGATGATCTTTTTACGCTTTCTTATTTGGATGCAAGTTGGAAGTTGAAGTTATGGATGTGTAGAAGTATGTGAGTTTGAAGTGAAATTCTCATCATTTTCTTGTTTAACCCCCATTGTTTCTTCAGCACAAGCACAGATAGAAAGTACACATCAAAAGGAGGGGAAAACAACACATGAGAAATGTTTTTTTTCCTCAAAGAACCAACCAAGAGATATAGCTCTCAGATTATTTCTAACAATCAAGCAGAAAGAGAAAGTAATTATCTAAATCCATATTTGAACTATAAAGCATCACCAAGGTCAACTAAACCACCAAAAGTGCAACACACATGTACAGTGACTATTACAACCACACAAGGACACATAATTAATGCTTAGTCGAGTCTGTCATTAAATAGATTCTTAAGATCACCATCTTGTAGTGCAAGTGTGTATACATGACAAGGCTCAATGCTCTCCAAAAGCAGGTAACTTCCCTATATTCGATTGTTGTTATAAATAAGAGTGATAAGTGGGAAATAATAAGACAATAACAGAAACCAATGGAAGGATAAAAGAAGAACAATTGAGTAAACAAAAGGAAAAACCTCAACTTTCATAGATAAATATCAATTGATTAGAGGAATATCAATTAATCCTCATTTTCTCAAACTTTCCCATGAGGAGGGAAAACAAAACCCACGGGGAAGGCTTCACATTCCCTCTACTTTCTCATTTGTCAGGCAACCATTTCTCATGTCTTGACTTACCAAACATAGGAAAGCAAGCCTCATTTTCCATGAACCAAACAGGACCTTAGCGATTGAGCGATATCCTCAACCCTAAACTTAAGGAACTAATCATGTAACAAATTAACAATAATATGATGAGTATTATCCGTTACCAGGACAAGCAAAACCAGCTGCCGAGGAAGTCAATCCAGCAGCAGTTGGAAAATTGTTGTATGAAGCAATATGTACATTCAATTTCTCCCAGTCCTTCTGAGTAATCTTGATTTGCTTTTCCTTATCATGAACATCGGTGGCTCGACTACGAATTTCCCTCAAACAGCTTTGGAATCTACCTCCAGAAAGAGAGATCTCCTACACTAACCAGAAAAAAACACAAACAAACGAATCAGTGAAATCCCGAAACGATCATGGCCTTTGTTAAAGAAAATATTAAACCTCTGAGAATTCTGTGGCAAAAGTAACAGTGCCAATTTTAAAAGCTCAACACTAGTGATACAGCTACTATAAGGTTTCATTTTTCTTTCCATTTCTACTTTTTCTTGCCAACCAAATGGAGCACAAACTTAGAACCCAAAACCTTCAAATCCTCTGTTTCCCAGGCCTTTTCCCGGGAACCAAACACAAAGAGACTTCTGAGAAGACGAATCCAAACAAATAGCTTTACCTTTCCATTAAGCCACATCCGATCCTGGTCAAAGGCGGGACTGACGGAGACAGTAGTGGTGGTGCAGAGGTGCTCCGGATCAAGCATCACGCTGATGCTGTCATTGACGGGCAAGATGAGCGTCTCGTCCCTCTTCCCCCAGTACTCGATCACGGCGATGTTAGTGGGCGTCTAGGCCGTCACCATCAGTACCCATTTATGTGACTCGTTGGCCATTTCCACAACACCCACTTGCGTCCTCAAAAAGCCGCCGGGAAAACGAAGATTTTCCGGGAAAGCGGTAAAATTTTTTGGGAAAAAATACAGAGAGATCTAACGAGCAATGTGAATCTGAGAGTGAGCAAAACGGGAGTTGGTGTTAGGAGTTTTATATAGCGGAGAGAGTGGAGGAAGACGCCAAATTGTGGGATTTGTTGTTCAAAGTTGAAATTTTTTAAGGCGTCCCGTGTTGGGGCCCACCTCGGCCCTGTCTAAAAATTCAGGCTCTCATGGGGATTTGTGAAGAATCTTCGGACGCCATAGTCGGACTTTGGACTTTAATTTTTACTTCGATTTATTAATTTTTCTTTTTTATTTTAATGAAAATTAATGGCTCACCAAATTTTAATTGAATTTCAATCCAACAAAATGATTATAGAGTTATTCTTCTGGCTAACAGCTTCTTCATCATGTTGTTGTTCTTAACATTGTTTTTTTTTTGTTTTGACTTACCCTCAATATTTTATTACTATTATTTTTTCTGTTACAATATTTTATTATTATTATTATTATTTTGAAGTAGCAACAAATATCAAAATTCTAAATGAAAACCAAGCAAACCAACGAGAGAGATAAATTGGTAGCTATCTTCTGTCGCCTCTTAACCAAACATGGCTATTTAAAAAGTAAATCCTAAAGTGGTTGCTTCACGTTCTGTCCTCTTCTTCTTCTTGCTTCACGTTCTGTCATCTTCTCTTTATTTACGTTCATATTCAAATTACCTTAGCTTTGGTTGGTTAATTACATGCTTTGCTATAGCAGACTATAAATATATTGGCAAGGCTACTGTGAAGACATGAACCTGATCCCATAAAGTAAGCAGGATTATTTGGCATGGTCTTCGTTTTCCTTTATCCCTGATACATACTCTTATTTACTGGTTCATGCTACTTATGCTCTCATTTATTGGTCCATGTTGCATGCTTTGCTTCTTTCTTTTTTTCCTTTTCTTTTTTGGCTCCTATGTCTACAACAATTGAAAATTCCCTCTTTCTCATTGAAACTAATTGGTTTTCTGTGTGTGGCGCTTTGAATTGGATTTCAATTAACGTTTTGTATATCTACCTCCATCCTTCATTTTTAATTTGTAAATATAAATTTGACTGTTATCATTGTATCATAGATTAACATTATTATATTTGTTTTATAGATTGACAATGAAAGATTCAATGGATACAACAATCTGTGAAGATAATTTAGATTATAAGCCCATATGTGGTATGGAATTTCTTTCAGAACAAGCTGCATATGAGTTTTATAATGAGTATGGGCGATGAGCAGGATTCAGTATTAGAAGGGATTCACATGAAAAGAATAAGCATATTGGTCAAATAATTTCAAGAGTATTTGTTTGTTGCAAGGAGGATCCGAACCATTCGTTTGTACAAGTTGATAATCTGTATTAGTTTGGAGAGTGATGGATTGATCCTAGCAATTGTTGCTGCAATCAGCCTTGTAATGATTCAAAGTCATTTATAAATGTATGTTTTTTTAATAATTAGAAGTACATAAGAAAAATAAGATAGTAGTGAGAAGATAAATTATAAATGTGTGTGAGAGAGATAATGTGGGCCGTATAGTTCATAAAATAAAAAATATGAATAATTTTATTCAAAGTTTTAGCATCAAAAAGTAAGTTTTTGGCTTATGTGTAGCTCTCTTCATTTTTACCTCTCATGCTTTTCTTATTCATTTTAATAAAAGTACAGATAAAAAATATCAAAGATCATTTACGAGCATCTCCAACCGATATCTCAAATTGCTACATGGATATTAAATGGCAAAAATTAAAGATTAAAGTTGCTCCAATCGAGTAGTTAAATCGTATATAAATTTGAAGGTTGGAAGAGATATGTAAAAAATAATATATCAAAAAGTTTGATGTTAAATATTTTTTTAGTCATGGACCCACTATCATTTACTCGCTTTTAAAATTTTATGCATCATATGGGTCCCATTTTCTTTTTAAAATATAATAAAATAATATGATATTTGATATTTTGAGTGGAGTTAAATTTTTTCCAAAGCGTCAAATTGTCACATAAACTATCAAATTCAAATTTAACATTGTGCATTTGACATCTCCCTTGGAGATGCTCAATAAGATACAGTGCTTCTATTTGTGATGTGGGATAAGATACAGTGCTTCTATTTATGATGTGGGATAATACATACCCCACGCATAATGCATGCTTAATTAAGTTGCTTGTTTTGGTTTTGTTGTTTCTCAATGGGACTTGCCTTTCTCGTTTTTAACATTTTTTGTTAGCTTGTTATAGTTCCAGTAATATAAGGAACATGAGACGCAATCTACCAAAGCATCAAATCATGATACGCACTCTCCATCAATAAATAAACAGAAAAGTATCACACACTCGAAAAAGATTGGGGGGCTTGGATCTTTTTCGATTTTGTTTTCTCCGACTTCATCTCTTTTGTTGCATGATAAATCATTTAAATAAATTAAATTTTTTCATACAAACAATATTGAAGGAGAGGGGAATCAAACCTAGAACATCGATGGTAGAATTCAAAATTTCACTTTAGTCCATATACAGTTAAGAATAGACACTTACTATATTTGGGATGGTAATGTCTCGATATTATGTCATCTCTTCTAAAAAAGAAATTAAATGGAGAAGAATCAAATCTTATTATCCCTAAAAAAAAGGCAATACGAATAAGTAAAACTCCTTTCAATAAATTTTTTTTTAAAAAAAAACCTATAGAAACTATTTGTATCAAATAGGTATTCATATCAATACTGAATTGTTAGCAAACGAATGGGTCATTATATTCGTTAATCTTATTACTCTCTGTTTATTCAATTCTTATCTTGTAAAGTCGTTGAAGGAGTTTCAAATTTGAACCCCATATGTTGTTATGAGGGGGTTTGGGGGACGAATGGGTCATTATATTCGTTAATCTTATTACTCTCTGTTTATTCAATTCTTATCTTGTAAAGTCGTTGAAGGAGTTTGAAATTTGAATTACCGAGTAAAAAAAAAAAAAGGATATATTTTATGCATTGAAAGATAAACAATAGAAAAGTTATGAACTCTTATGAGGGGGTTGGGGGTGTTGTAGCGATTTATACCCAAACAAAACTGATGCTTTAATTGGGCACTTCAGATTCTCTGTTTATGCTTTTGTGTGTCTTTTCTTGTTTATGCCTTAATTTTTTGACATGTGGCACCTCACTTAATTCTATTTTAACAATAAAAATAAAATAATAAAATATTTAGGGTGTGTTCAGCCCCTTCGCCAGTTGAGTCATCTGGATGTTCAGCCCCTTCGCCAGTTGCCCTATCCTTTCCACACAAATCTACTATATCACTCCAATTCAGAATTGACTTATAACGATAAAATCCCGCATCTTGATGTGACTGTCATTAAAACAAATAATATTAGGTCTCAACAATCAAAGATGTCGAAGATAAGGACAACAATAAACTAACAACTCAACATCACCTTAACATAATCATTCCATGCACAATCATCATCCACTGTTATCATGAATCTCCCGCCATCCCAATTAAAGCCACTTTGGCTTAAAATGTCAGAAACCACTGCATAAGTCCTCTTCCATCCTTTGACATGATTTTTCACATTAGCAGCGGTAATTGGGCTATTAAACTTGGAAGACAATAATGTTGCAGCTGTGTTATATGCTATAGGTTTCCACCCACCATCTCCTTTGTTACCCATATTTCGTTGGTCTTTCAAAATATTAGCCAGAGAATGCTCCATTTCTATGCTCCAACGTAAATTCTTCCCTTTTTTTTTCATATCACTTGCTTTGCTAGCTTCCATTAGAACCACTGACTTCTAAAACCTATACAAGGTAAACACATAGAATTATAACAAGATTCAACTCACAGATTTCAGAACAGAATAGCAACAGTTACATATGAAGTGCCAATAACTGAATAAATGATACTTAAAAATAACTTGGAAACAAAATTGATCACTATCACAATGGTAGGCAAAGAATAGCAGCAGTTACATATACATGAATGAACAAGAAGATGGAAAAGAACATGAACAAAGCCTTCTTTCTTTATCAGCAGTTGAAAATACTGTTTTAATCAGAAATTGAAAATCGAATGAAGGAACACCCATCACTCATGCAAAGTTATGCTGCACAAAACTAGCAAGCAAGGACCTAAGAATTGCATCATATGTATTATGGATGTTTTGAAAAAATTGCAAGCAAATTTTTGTACATCTGTTCACCACAAAATGATTTAAGACCTACCAAACAAGGATGGCAAACAAACCATATACAAACAAAAAGCTGGTTTAACTAGAATAATCAGAAAACCAAATAAGGGAGAACTGAATAAGTCTTGTATTGAGCAGTTGGGCTGGAGTTTGTGGTGAAAAAGATTTCCTAGAGATGAATGACATAGGAGCTGATGTTGTTATGATGGGGGGAGGAGATGAAGTCATAAATTGGGATGCTTTGGGAACTCCACCATCATGGACCTAATAATAACCTAATAAGAGAGTTTATGAAGGGAAGGGCCTCATATATATATTGCTTCTAATAATAACCAAATCAGAACAAACCTCGTTCCTAGTGGACTTAAATCACATTGCATACAACAAACACATGAGCTACAACTACCAAAGACGCAAACTACAACACCAAGCAAGAAAACATAACAAGTGAAAAACAGATCAGCCACTTCAAATTTTCCTATATTATCATGGGGTTATATTTAACTTGCAGGGCCTTGCATGAGAAAGATGAGCAACGCATGTCACGGGCAAAGTTCTTCCTAATTGCTCTAGTTTGCAGTTTTATGTGCAATCAGATGACTACCACTGACACACATCAACCGAGGTGTTAACAAATTACTACCAAGGTTTCAAAATACTATTTTCAATTCCTACAATGAAGATAGCAAGCAAAAATGTACCACAAGCACGAACACCGGGATGATGTTTTTGATATACTAAATATCTATACACAAACGAGCAATCATCCATTCAATGATGCTTGGCAAGAGGGGCTCAAACCTTAAACCAACAGTTTAAGGTTTGGCTAAGACCCATCCAAATCCAAATTCGTCCAATCCAACAAAAACCCAATAAGCAAATCATTAATTTCGAAAATCAACACACAAACTTACCAAGATGGAGGAAGCAGCTGGAGAAGACGAAGTGGGTTTCTGCTGAAATCTGCTTTCCAGCCTCCGTCAAATAGGTGAGATTTCGAATTCTAGCTACAAGTATAATTAAACAAAAAATAAAGTAAGAAGCTCCATAGAGGGATTCATGGAGGCAATCACCGCTCAGTTTCTTTTTGCTAAGAGGGATCTAAGAGTGGCATGTATGAGAGGATTCAATTCAAGAAACTGACTGGAGTTTGTTCTTACCAGCGGAAGCGGAAAGGGAAGTCAGAGTCGATCGGACCAGAGGCAACGGATCGGGCTTGTCATGTGAAGGGGTTGACGTTCGTTCGTGGTTCGTCGGCGTTCGTGGTGGCTCGTCGGCGATGGTCTTGCTTTGTTGGCGTTCGTCATGGTCGACGCGTTCGAGGTCGGGATTTCAAAATAACGCCTAAACAGGCGTTATTTTAGAAGGAGATTTTGGCTTTGGGTTGGGCTTTCCAAATCCCACCTTTAAATCCCATCATTTCTCAAATCCCTGTTTTGCTTTTGCCAAACAACTTACTTTAGCCCATGGGATTTCTAAATCCCAAGAAGGCCCAAATCCCATGTTCAATTACCCTATCCAAACAGACCCTTACAGTTTTAGATTTTTAATAAAATTAAAACTAAAAAAAACGCATTTGAGGAAAATCAAAAGAACCAGACCCACCACCAAAACCCCTACCTACCCAAATTCCACACCACCCCACCCGACGGCGGCGACCCCTCTCCTTCCCACCACCCACCCAGCCGACGACAACCTCTCGAATCTGAAGCTTTTCCAAGTCTCTCGAAGCAACCACCAATTTCGAACTCCCCAAAATCTTCGTGGGTTTCATCTGATTTCTCCTTTTGTCTAAGTCCATCCAAGGAATCCCAAATTCGGAAATTGGGCTCTGATAGAGCCTTCAAATTAGGTGATTTCTGATGGCAACTAAATCCTGGGCAAGTTGCAATGTCTGGGAATTTGAATACTTTTAATTTTTAACTTTTTCAGTGATTTCTATTGGATTTTTTGAAGTTCGTTTGCTGAGAAACAGAGGGAAAAGAAGAGAAATCAAAGTTGTGTGCTTTGGATATTGGATATTGTTTCTGATGACATTGGTTTTTATTGTAAGAAATTATATGATTATTGATGAACTGTGGAAGCTAAGTGTTTACACTCAGTGATCAAGTGGTTGAATTCTTGGTTTCATCCCTGCAATGTCTGGGCAAGTTTCCTCAAATACGTTTTTATTAGTTTTAATTTTATTAAAAATCTAAAATTGTAAATATTTTATTATTTTATTTTTATTAAGAGATAACTAAGTTAACTCTATTAAAATAGAGTTAAGTGAGGTGCCACATGTCAAAAAATTAAGATATTGACAGAAAAGAATACACAAATGCATGGACAAAGAATCTGAAGTGCCATGGGGCAGATAGTTGGACAAAGAATCTGAAGTGCTATGGGGCAGATAGTTGTATTGGTGAGAATACACAAATGTTTGTTACTAGCACATTCTACATATTTTGTTTTCGGTGAGCGTGTCAATATGGAACAATTCAAGGTTGGTAGGTTGGTGAAGGTTATTTCGAAATTGATCCATTTTGTGTAATATTAGTTTTCTTTTGTGAAGACACCAATTTCTTACTCTTATTTTGTGTGTTATTTTCAAGACTAGTAATAGAGACTCCGACTTTTAAGTATCAACTTTTTGCATAAGGCTGCAAAGCTATGAGATGCAGGAAAGAAAATAAAGAAAATTAATTGGCTTTATATAAATGTTATGATTTAAAATACTCTGCAGTAATGGAGTTCAATTATTCTTTAATCAAATTTTCGCATTCCCCTCTTATTATTTTGCTCACCCTGTTAAGTCTGTTAACTCCATTAATTTTAGACGGAGAAGGGCTATAAACAGGTTCTAGCCCAGTGAAAAAGGGCTTTGATTTGTAAACCAAAGATCTCAAGTTCTAATCCCCACGACATCATAGTTGTGTGTGTGTGAAATGTCATTTTCCTCTAGTTTAGACTATCACTTGTACTAAAAATAAATAAAAAGACGGAGAAGAGCTATAACAAATATAGACGACCAGGACAAAGCCCCGCATTAGTTTAAGGACACTGCTTCACTTCTTCTAACAGACAAATACCAGTCACACATGCAAAAATAACTCACTAAAATTACAAAAAGAAGCCAAGTACTTGCATATTAGTTTAAACAAGACAAAACATGAATCAAGACCATATCCATGATCTGCTACAGCTGCAAATTAATACAAGGGAAGTCAACCGCCAGCGCGGCAAGAAACAACAACATGCAACATGAGAAAGAAATACAAAGTAGTGAAAGCTTGGTACGAGAAATACAGAAGTATGCTGCTACAACAAGCCAAGAAACGTTGACATCTCCTCCACAAAGCAAAGACAACTAAACACTGCTACAAAGAAAGCCAAGAAACGTTGATCCACCTAGACATGGCAAGATTTTCCAAATGATCATGATCAGCCGCCTACTTTATGAACAGATTTAAGTTAATTGTAATAATCAAATTAAACAAAGATAGCTCTACTTTATTAAACAAAGTTAATTGTATTTTATTTTTAAAAAGAAAAAAGAATTCATATACTTACAGCTTATTTATTAAGCATATGCTAGCTTTAGTTGCCGCTTGATCAAAGCTATCCTCACATAAAGCCAATCATTTAAACCATTCAAGAACTTGAAGTATGTGTATCTCCATGACCTTTAAAATATCAAAGTAAAGCAAACTCCCCAAAATCCAGCAGGAAAACCCGAGCCCCATACTACTAAAAAACTGGTCAAAGACCATGGGCATAAGGACACAAATAAAATATTTGTGCCTTCTTTTTAAATATTAGACACAAATAAAATCTATTTGTGCTTTTTTCTTATAAAACACGAATAAATGTGCTAAATTCATGCACATATGACACAATTTTACATTGGGCACAAAAAATTGTGGCACAGTAATGATATATTTATTATCCAATACTCTTTTTAAAGAAAAATAAATGATTATTTGGATAGACACAAAAAATTTGTCTCTTTTATCTGACTGATGTGACATACCACACACAAAAATCATTTTGTGGCCAACAGTTTCGAAACATTTACATGGGAATAACTTTTTTAATTTTTTTTTTGAAGGCTTTTGTCTCTCTATCTTTTAACGATTTTTACATGGGAAGTAACTTTTTAAATATTTTTTTAAAGCTTTTCTGTTTTGCACGTCTCTCTCTCTCCTTTAACTTGTGTTTTAATAATAAAGTATAATTAAAAAAATTATAATGTTAGAAATACCTAGATTATAATTATATTATCTTTAGTTTAAAATAAATATTTAAAGAAAAATATGAAATTGAATAATATATGATGGTTTTATTATAAAATTAATATACATTGGTGTAACAAAATAAAATAATGAAGTGCAATGAAAAAATGAAAAAGAAAAAAAAAGCAAAAAAGCAAAAAAAAGCAATCAGACCAATACACTGGGTAGAAAATGAAAACGATAATTTGGTATTTTCAGTTTTGTACATGAGTTTGAATTTTTTCAGAAAATGAATTCCAGTGAAAATGAAATCAACTTAATGAACGCGTTTTGGTAGAAAATGAAAACGGAAATGAAAACGTTACCGAATGTACCTAAGCTTCCTTGCACACATTCTCTCTCTATTATATATGATATATTAAAATTAAAAACTTTCTTATAAAAAACAAAAGTAAAGAGCTGAATAAAAAAAAAAATTAAAAGTAGAAAACAAAACGCCCCTTATCTCTCCCTCTTTCTTTTCTTTATTTAATTTCTCAATTTCCCACTTACCCTCATTCCATTTGTTTATTCCCCCCCCCTCTCTCTTTCTTAACCCTAACACTTTCTTTTTCCATTTGCAGCCGCCGCACCATTTATTTTTCCTCTCTCTCTGTCTCTCTTACATGGCTCCTCTATCTCTTCTTCCTCCTCTCTCTCTCTTCCATGGCGACCAACGACGAAGACGAGCACAGTGCCCATCGCCTGGCTCTTCTCTCTTCTCTCTCTCTTTGTCTCTTTCTCTGTCTCTGTCTCTTCTTCTCTTCGTAACACCGCCGCCCCGCCATGCCTGACCTCGCCGCCGCTGCTCCTTTGCCGACGACGACAACGAGATGACTCACACCTGAAGTAAGTCAACATTTTTCCTCTCCTTCTTCTCCGATTTCTTCTCTGTGCTATGTACAGTCTGTAGTCTTAAGTTTAGGGGTCTGATTGTGGGTTGATTTTTGTGTTTTTGTTCTGCTAGTAAATCTGAGCCATTTTGGACCTCACAATCTTATCATCGTAGACATGTCCTGAAGCTGAGACCATTGTGAGGTCTACGTTGGCTCAGATTTACTCCCAGCACAAGAATGTCTCTGATCAACTGCGCCTCTTTTTCCATTATTGCTTCATTCAGGTATACCAAGATTCTTCTTTTCTTCATCTTTGAGGTTCTATGCATTTAATATTGATTGTACTTTTCTGCATCTGTGTGGGTTTCTCACAAATGGGTTTTGTTTCGATTGCTCTTGGTTTCCTGCTTTTAGTTTTGCTGAGGTATATGATTCTTTTCAGTGTTTCTCAATTTGATGTTGTTATTGATTTCTATGAATCTTGAAACTCTGGGTTGTTCAATCAGATGTAAAAGTTCTGGTTTTCTAGTTTGAGTTGTTCTTTTATGGTTTTTAACACTTGAGAATATGAAAATTCTTATCTGGGAATGTTAAGCTACAATGCTGGACATTTAGGTTACTAGGTATAAGATGATTTTGGCATGATATTTATGAGTTTTTCTGAAATGGGTTTTCATTTGTTTGTGTCTTTTGGCTCTAACCTTAGTTGGGCTATAATATTCCCTTTCTTCTTGTCTGGTGGTTTCTGTCTTTTTAATCAAGCATGTATTGGCTCTAATCTTAGTTGGGTTATAATAACCTTACTTGGGTTTTCGTCTAATTCCATCTGTCTTTCTCAATGTTGTGGGGTTTTTGAATCAGGGTTCTGATGCTTCAATCCTCCTGGATGACAGCAATGGGAATAAAAACCATTCCATAGATAAGCAGGCTGTGCTAAATAAGACCTTGAAGGGATTGGATAAAATTGATCAGATGAAGGAGGTACTAGAAAATGTCTGCCCAGGAGTGGTATCTTGTGATGGCATTGTTCTGGTATGTTTTCCTGCTCCTCTGAGTCTTGACTTGTTTTTTCCTGTTTTGATTTTCAGAGTTTGATTGTTACTGGGCCAAGTTGTATCTAAAACAACCTGTAAGGCAAAACTTTTCAGTTCCTTTCTCTTTCCATCTTATTACAAATTAGAAAACCAAAACTATCACACATTCAGTTGTTCCATCTTTGGTTTGTAATTTAATTATCAATTTTTACATTGGGTTGAATGGCCATGTTTGGATTTGGAAGTTAAAATGCATATGCATGGCATGTAGAAATTATTAAAGTTTAGGCCCAATTTTTATAGAAATGTGAAACATGGCCTTATATGCAAGGCTCTGATTTTTACAGACTTTGTTTGTCAATTTCAGTTTGGACAAAGCATTATGTATGCAGACAAAGTAAGCATTTTATGTTACTTTTGAAATAGTTTGGTTTAACAATAACATTAAAGTGAGGACTTAACAGGTTCATAATATCATCTCTCTCTCTCTCTCTCTCTCTCTCTCTCTCTCTTTGTGATTAGTCTTAGTGACGACTTAAAGGTATCATCTATTATCAGAATTCTGCTGAGTCTTAGTTCCATGTGCATTAATTAACTCTCTAATTCATATACGTTTACATCTTATTAGCAGATTGATGTGATTAGTGCGGCTCATACCCAAAGGCAATCGTAGGCTCATCAATTGCCAAGGAAAGGCAAGCTTCCAAGTGACAAGTTCTAATATAGTTTGAGACATGTATGCTTACTGGATATTAGATAATTTGGTTCATTTCCATAAGTTTATATTTTTTTTCATATCATTTGCCTAGATAGTTGACATGTTATAACATTTTTGTAGTGCTGAATTTTTATATCTAATAATTCTATTTTAGTGGATGTGAGATTTCAGTTTGTTTTAAATAATTATTTAGCAATTTAATGTGTACCATTTATTGTAGATTAAATTAGTCTTATCAAATTATATTATTATAGTGGATGTACAATTTCTTTTGCATACAATTTTTTTTTTTTCATAGATAAATACTTTTGAGCACAAATGAATAATTGGTGTGCATGTATAAAAGTGAAATCGGATTGAGAAGTCAATGTGTTAGAACAACCACTTCCGTGCTCAAAAGTATTGAGCAAAGGACACGAAAAAAGGAAATTTGTGTTTAATGAACAATGGAAACCCCTATGCAGGCAACTGACCAATTTGGCGTGACTGCACAGTGGCTGTTAACAAAGAGCACGAATAATTGTGCTGTTTACACTAAAGAGCACAAATAATATTGGTGCCCAAAGTCCGATATTGTAGTAGTGACTGATGTAAAATCCATGTGTCATAAGCTCATCCTTATCCACTTCATTGCTCAAGTCAGTTAGCTCATTTTGATCCGCACACATATTTTTAAGTGGAGGTCCACAGAGTTGAGGATTTCCAGCATAAACAGAGGGATCAAAACCTTGGAGCTGAGTCCCAATAGGAATTTTGCCAGACAAGTTGTTATAAGACAAGTCCAAGAAACCAAGACGATCTATCCGAGAAAGGCTTGTTGGAATTCTTCCCTCAATTTGGTTTCTCGATAAATCAAGAGAATCCAATGACTGCAAGTTTCCAATCTCTGGAGCAATTTGACCTGTTAACTGGTTTCTCGAAAGGTTTAAAGAAATCAACCCAACAAGATGAGTGATTTCACTTGGAATCTCCCCAGTTAATCTATTGCTTGAGAGATCAATACTCTTCACAAGACCTGTTGTGAATTTTATTGCAAGCGCACAATCCGCACAAGTAATATAGAAGTAAGTAGAATGTCGTTCCCACGAAGACTGTAATTTCCTATTAATTACCAATTATGATTAATTCTTAAGTTTATCTGAACAATTGTTTAATAAGATTGATTGATTTAACTAAACTAAAACAAATATTAAAGACTAGCAATTTAATTAATAATGCAAAACCAAGTTGATGAGATACTAGGGCATCCGATTTCACCATAACCAATTCCACTTAATTCTTATAGCCAATTAATCCTAATTACTATCCATGTTGACAGTTGGTTTCTCCTAATTTATTTCGATATCCCCTCTCGGCTCAACCAAAAGTATTCTTAATTAACAACTCACTCTCTCGAGCAATGAATTTAGAAAATCAAGAACCCATTAAGTTCTATGAGAACCTGCAAGAAAACCGCATGAGTCATGTTAGTCCCTCTCGCACTCATTCAAGTCATGGTATTTGTTACAAGAAGCAAACACCAAACATCTCCTCTCGGTCTCCGTTTGGATCATCAATTAAATATTAGCTAGATATTTAAATCATTAAGAACAAGAATAAATACTCAACATGGGATAATAATCAGAAATTAATATAACTATAAAAATTAAGTATTCATGGTTAGGCTACATCGTAGCCCTAGCAAAAGAAATTAGTTCATGACAAAAGAAAAGATAAGCAAGAGAATTGTTGTCATAAAACCGATTTGGCCGATGGACTTGATCTTCGGAATCTCCACAGCAACACCTTCGTAAGCTCCAAAAGCACCGCGGTAGCAACTCTTGGCTCTCTCTTTGATATATCTCTGGGTGTATGAAAGTTGGTGGAAAAATATGGTGTAGAGATCCCCCTTAGAAAGAGCTTAGGATACCTTATATAGTGTAAAACAACTAAACCCTACTCTAAAAAGGTCTGGAAAAACTCTCCTAAAGCAAAACAAAATCCCAAAAAAATAAGGAAACAAACTAAAAAGGAATCCTTCTTTGACTTGGAAACACATCAGCCAACTTGCATGCACGTTTTGGGGTCATTAAACTTCCTAAAAAAATCTGGAAAAATATGAAAACCGTAGCTTGATCTCTAATCTTTTCAAGCATATATCGCACGCCATTAGGAAAAATTGGAAAGGTCTTCAAATCTTCAATCTTCCACAGTAGTGCAGTTCTGACGGGATTTCAACTTATTAGGCTGTGTTGACTTGCAGGTCTGGAGCAATTGGCTTGATAGAAAATTATGAAAATTTGACACAATGATCTTCAATGTCTTAGCTTTCTTCTCCAATTGGTCTTGCGCTAAAATTCATTCGAAAAGTTGATTTTCCGCCGAAATCCTTCCAAGAGCGCAGAATTGCTGAAAATAAGGAAAGTAAAGTAATAATGCACTTTTTAATTAACTTTTCCTACAAAAACCAAATATAAGAGGTATAAAATATAGAAAATACTGCACTTATCAAGACCCAAAGTTCTTTTGTATGTCTGCATTCTTCCTTTCCATATGAAGCTTGCATCATCCTCATAATAAGAAGGAGCAATTGACACATAAGAATGTGTGCTGGATAGACTTGGATTTCCTTTTTGGGCCAAAGTAGTCAAATTGTTGAGGCATTTGGGTATGCTTCCAGAGATGTTGTTCATAGAGAAATCCATAATTTGAACGTGTGTTAGATGGCATAATTCTGAGGGTATGCTTCCATTGAAGTGATTGTTGGAAAGCATCAGGATAGTCAAATTCTTGAAGCTCACACCTAACCATGTAGGTATTGGTCCTGATAATTTATTATCTCCCAGATCAATAACTTCTAAACTTGTGCAGTTCTTCAAGGATGAAGGAAATTCTCCAATAAACCTGTTGCTTCTTAATTTCAAAGTTTCCATTTGAAATAATGAGGCTATTGTCATAGGAATTTTTCCGGAAAAAGCGTTGTTACTCAAGTCAAGCATGACTAGAGTCTCCAAATGGCTCCAGCAATCTGGAAGTTTTCCAGAAAAACTGTTTCTTGAAAGATTAAGATATGTTAAACTCAAATCTGCACTTGCACATAGGAAAGAAAGTGACCCTGAAATGTTATTATTAGAGAGATCCAGATATGAAGCTTGTGATAGAATTGACGGAATTGGGCCTTCTATTTGGTTCGAACTCAAATGTAATTCTGGGTGATATTCAAACTCCACGGTCAAATTTGCAAATATTCCTCTGATTAGGTTCTGTGAGAGATTAATAAAGTCCGCCATACGAAAAATACTCCAAAACCAACTTGGAAGGATATCAGAAATTCCAGCATTTGAAATATCAAGGTGGGAAGAATCATTTTGAGTTTGAAGCCATTTTGGGAAAAGACGACCGACCTTGCAGGACGCCAAACTTATGTAACTCAACTGGAAGGGAGGAACCCAATCAGAATGGAAATTTAAAACTAGTGAGTTAAAGGATAAATCCAAATAACGTAAATTGGAGAGTTTTGAGAAATGAGTTTCTGAAACCATCCCTTCCAAAGAGTTCATGCTGAAATTGATGTACCACAGTTGCGACATTTGCCCAATACTTTCGGGTATTTTCCCGCTTAATTGATTGGCATTAAGATCCAAATCCTCTAACGAGTTTCGGGCACATCTAGGCAATAGTTGAATAAACTTGGATAATTGCCCACTCAGACGATTTCTTGGAAGATACAATGTTTGCAAATTACACATAGTAGCAAAAGAATTCGGGTTTCCTCCTTCAATCTTGTTATCAGAGAGATCCAGATACAAAAGAGAGCTCATGTTTCCAATGACATTGGGAAAACCAGTTATCTGGTTATCAGAGAGAATCAGATACTCAAGAAAGCTCATGTTTCCAATGACTTTGGGAAAACCAGTTATCTGGTTATCAGAGAGATCCAGATCCACAAGAGAGCTCATGTTTCCAATGACTTTGGGAAAACCAGTTATCTGATTATGAGAGAGATCCAAACCCACAAGAGAGCCCATGTTTCCAATGACTTTGGGAAAACCAGTTATCTGGTTATCAGAGAGATCCAGACGCACAAGAGAGCTCATGTTTCCAATGACTTTGGGAAAACCAGTTATCTGGTTATCAGAGAGATCCAGATACACAAGAGAGCTCATGTTTCCAATGACTTTGGGAAAACCAGTTATCTGGTTATCAGAGAGATGCAGAGACACAAGAGAGCTCATGTTTCCAATAACATCGGGAATTAAACCAGTTAAATTGGTCTGGGAGAGGTAAAGACGAGAAAGGCTTGTACTGTAGTTGGACAACCAAAGAAATATTGAAGAAGTGAGATGGTTGTCATCAAGAAAAACAGTTGCAAGAGATGTAGAAGAATTTCTTTTAGAAAGAGTACTGGATAGAATTGGAGTAGGAGGAGGAGGAAGACTACAGAATATCAAGTACAAGTCTACTAGTTTAGGGAGCTTATTAAGTACTGCTTCTGGCCAATCGAAAACATTACTGAGATTGGTTCCGCTTAGGTCCAAATACGTTAAAGAAGAAAGAGCAGGGAGCCAATTGAGATTCTCTGCTTGAAGCTGATTATAGCTGAGGTCGAGATGTTTTAATTGCGTGAGGTTTCCAAACTGACTTGGAATTTGACCAACCAAATTACAGTAAGAGAGACTGAGGTTTCTTAGATTGGTTAGAGAACCAATGAAATCTGGAATTTGGGTCCCATTGAAATCAATCGATGAAATGTCCAAATATGTTAAAGAAGAAAGAGCAGGGAGCCAATTGAGATTTTCTGCTTGAAGCTGATTAAAGCGGAGGTCGAGATGTTTTAATCGCGTGAGGTTTCCAAACCGACTTGGAATTTGACCAACCAAATTACAGGAATAGAGACTGAGGTTTCTTAGATTGGTTAGAGAACCAATGAAATCTGGAATTTGGCTCCCTTTGAAATCAGTGTATGAAAGGTCCAAATACGTTAAAGAAGAAAGAGCAGGGAGCCAATGGAGATTTTCTGCTTGAAGCTGATTACCTCTGAGGTCGAGATGTTTTAAACGCGTGAGGTTTCCAAACCGACTTAGAATGTGACCAACCAAATTACAGTAATTGAGACTGAGGTTTCTTAGATTGGTTAGAGAACCAATGAAATCTGGAATTTGGGTCCCATTGAAATCAATGTATGAAAGGTCCAAATACGTTAAAGAAGAAAGAGAAGGGAGCCAATTGAGATTTTTTGGTTGAAGGTAATTAAAGCTGAGGTCAAGATGTTTTAATTGCGTGAGGTTTCCAAACCGACTTGGAATTTGACCAACCAAATTACATTCAGAGAGATTGAGGTATCTTAGATTGATTAGAGAACCAATGAAATCTGGAATTTGGCTCCCATTGAAATCAATTTCTGAAAGGCTCAAATATTGTAAATGCTGGTATACTCAATCAGTTTAGGAGTACTCATCTTACCTTGGATCTTAGGGAAAATCTGGTATTCTCCAAATTGGCTCCCATTGAAATAATATCCTCCAAGAAGATGAAGTTGAATCACATGGCCAATTTGGTTGCTACAAGAGACTCCTTTCCATGTGCAACAATCTTGTTTTTGGGCTTCTGAACCCCAAGAGGAGAGGTTATTGAACTCATCCACCAGGGAATGTTTGAATGCAAGTAGTGCTTGTCTTTCCCTCTCTATGCACCTCACTGTCACTTTAGCATCTCCGAGGCTGAGGCTGTGGCTGTGGCTATGGTTGTGGCCAACTTCTCCTCCTTTTACGTTTTGTAGCAAAAGGATGGATAATGCAAGAAAGAGTTTCAAGCACCTTCCGTCGCCCTGCATGTTAATGTATCCAAACTACTCTGATATATGGTTGTATCTCCGTGTTTCTCCATATATGCTATATTGCATCAGATATATATAGGAAAAAAGGAAGAAAGCCTTTACAAAGAAAAATACGGTTTAGCTAAAACAGTGCCACACATTCAGACAAGACAAAACCATATAAATCAAGTAAACAATATAATTAATGTAATGGAAATCGCACGTCAATCACAATACAATATAATTAATGAGACTAGAATGTCAAGGCAATTCTAAGTTCCTACAAATAACAATACAAATAGTTCCATCATAACTTACAGAAATCAAATTAATTATGATGGCATGAATGAAATGAATGATGATCACAATACTTAAATTAATATTAATTCAACTATTTTAATTTTCAACAGAAACCAAATTGATTTTTTTCAATTGTACGCATGGTTTTTTTTTTTTTGTTTCCCCTGTTTTTCTTTTTCTTTTTGTTTCTTAATGTTATACAAAAAGAGTCGAGGGTGGGTCCAACAAAAAGAAGAAGAATCGAGGGTGGTGTCTTGTAACCTTTAGTGAGGAGAACTCTTTAGTTATAATAATTTTAAAAAAGGAACTCTTAGATATAGGTCCAATTTCAATTATGTCATTTGAAGTGGACTTATCCCAAATTTTCTAAAAAGAAGAAGAAAGAAACTATTCAATGTGGAAAAAGATAATGTGGAAAAAATATCATGTGGAAAAAGATAATGTGGAAAAAATGCTCCAACCTACTTGTTGACTCGGCTTGACTCGGTAAGGTGCCTTCCCATGTCCACTCAACCATTGGCTTTGCATCCCATCCCATCCCTGGGCACAAGGTACAAATATCTTCTTGCAAATGTGGACTTGACGTAAGTGAAACATATGGAAATATCTCTACCCAACCCAATATTTAATACAATACCTATATATTTATTGATACTAATAAATGAAAATTGGGTTTTTATTCAACAACTATAATACGATGGTTTTTCAAAACACTTTGGTTATTGACTAAGTCTTTTGAAATGCCCCTATAATTTAGATTGGGTCTTACAATTACACACGAAAGTTTCTCGTATTATAGTGATGATCACGAAACACTTAAGTAGAGTATGCATAAAGTTAGGTAAAGGTAATAATTCATAGTTAGTAGCCTTTTTTTGTTTTTTGTTTTTTCTAGTTCTGATCTGTACAAATACAGAAAACAGGGGTGTTCATATTGGGTGTGATTTGTTTTAGTATTCTAGTAGAACAACAACCCAAGGGTACCATTAATAAGACTCTGCGCCAAGGTATTGGAAGTGCATGATCGTCAACAACATACCATGGACCAACAGAAACTAGAGGTTGATGCAATGGCAGTCCTGATCCTCCCCAAGCTCTAATTGGAGCCGACAAAACTCTTCCCGAATTTGTTGATATAAATCAATTGATTCCAGAGTGCCAGTTTTGGATCCAGGGCTCTGATACCAATTGATAGGATCATAACTATAATACAACGTACAACCGGATAATAACTATTCAATGTGGAAAAATATAATGTGGAACTATTCAATGTGGAAAAAGATAATTGAAGATAACTATTCAATGTGGAAAAAGATATAACTATTCATATCACTATTAAGGGATGAGATCAAAGACTTGTGACTTAGACTTGATATGGTGATTTGCCTTCCAACGCAACTATTGACTTAGAATTGATATGGTGATTTGCCTTCCAACGCGTGCTTCAACCTACTTGTTGACTCGGCTTGACTTGGTAAGGTGCCTTCCCGTGTCCACTCAACCATTGGCTTTGCATCCCATCCCATCCCTGGCACAAGGTACAAATATCTTCTTGCAAAAGTGGACTTGACGTAAGTGAAACATATGAAAATATCTCTACCCAACCCAATATTTAATATAATACCTATATATTTATTGATACTAATAAATGAAAATTGGGTTTTAATTCAACAACTATAATACGATGGTTTTTCAAAACACTTTGGTTATTGACTAAGTCTTTTGAAATGCCCCTATAATTTAGATTGGGTCTTACAATTACACACGAAAGTTTCTCGTATTATAGTGATGATCACGAAACACTTAAGTAGAGTATGCATAAAGTTAGGTAAAGGCAATAATTCATAGTTAGTAGCCTTTTTTTGTTTTTTGTTTTTTCTAGTTCTGATCTGTATAAATACAGAAAACAGGGGTGTTCATATTGGGTGTGATTTGTTTTAGTATTCTAGTAGAACAACAACTCAGTGGTACCATTAATAAGACTCTGCGCCAAGGTATTGGAAGTGCATGATCGTCAACAACATACCATGGACCAACAGAAACTAGCGGTTGATGCAATGGCAATCCTGATCCTCCCCAAGCTCTAATTGGAGCCGACAAAACTCTTCCCAAATTTGTTGATATAAATCAATTGATTCTAGAGTGCCAATTTTGGATCGAGGGCTCTGATACCAATTGATAGGATCATAACTATAATACAATGTACAACCGGATAATAACTATTCAATGTGGAAAAATATAATGTGGAACTATTCAATGTGGAAAAAGATAATTGAAGATAACTATTCAATGTGGAAAAAGATATAACTATTCATATCACTATTAATGGATGAGATCAAAGACTTGTGACTTAGACTTGATATGGTGATTTGCCTTCCAACGCAACTATTGATTTAGAATTGATATGGTGATTTGCCTTCCAACGCGTGCTCCAACCTACTTGTTGACTCGGCTTGACTTGGTAAGGTGCCTTCCCATGTCCACTTAACCATTGGCTTTGTATCCCATGCCATCCCTGGGCACACAAATATCTTCTTGCAAATGTGGACATGACGTAAGTGAAACATATGGAAATATCTCTACCCAACCCAATATTTAATATAATACCTATATATTTATTGATACTAATAAATGAAAATTGGGTTTTTATTCAACAACTATAATATGAGGGTTTTTCAAAACACTTTGGTTATTGACTAAGTCTTTTGAAATGCCCCTATAATTTAGATTGGGTCTTACAATTACACAAGAAAGTTTCTCATATTATAGTGATGATCACGAAACAGTTAAGTAGAGTATATTTAGTGTTGGATATTTGATCATAAAGTTTCGGAGTAGCTTCTTGTTGGCGCTAGTCATAATTCAAGGATCTCGTGATTTTCTGGTGTAATTCACGTTACCTAATTAGTGCCGGTTAACCATGGTCTCTCAAAAATAATAAACCCTACCTCTCGGCATCATCTAGTGTCGAATACAGAGGAAAAAAAAACCCAGGTGTAACATTCCAACCCAGTTAAATATTATTTAATTGCCAATTATGAAATTACATTTTTTATTTGGGATAAGGGTGTTTTAGTCACTTTTTGTTCGAAAAGGAATTTGGGGAAATGAGTGGCACGTTGCATAGAGCTCGACGATATGAGTTCATAGACAGCCGATACGCTCAATTCCAAATTTTAACGAGGGAGTTGTGGTCTAGAAATGGAAAGGACATAATAGGAATTTTTGAATTGTTACTGTAGCTACAGTAACCGACATCAGCTATTCTTCCTTCCCTCTCTCTCGTGACTTCTCTCTCTCTCTCTCTCTCTCTCTCTCTCTCTCTCTCTCTCTCTCTCTCTCTCTCTCCATGTGACGCCAAACTTTGGCCATTGATTTCGTCGCCTTCTAGTGTCCTATTCAGGCAAAATTGGTTATCTAACCCACCCATTTTTCCCAGCTCAAAAACCCAAGGAAATTAAACTGGAACGACTGGAAGTTCGAGTATTTTGAAGTTTCAGATGCCATTTCTGGCGACTTCGACTGCCATTTTCTTCGAGTGAGGTATGAAACTTCATCTACTCTTTGTGCTCTATCTCTTTATGTAGGTATTGTAGATTGATTTTTAGGTTTTACAGTTCATTCAATATACCCATTTTGGCCGACGGTTTCGGCTCCATTCCGGCCAGTTTTTGGCCATGGTCCAAGAACAAAAGTTGATCCCCTTGTTAGTCTGAACGTATTGGCATAGGTATTGAAGGGTGTTTCGAGAATTTTCCGTTACCGGAATTTCTCAAGACACCCATGGGTTGCCGGCGGAGGGTGGTGGCGCGTGGGCCACTAGGTGTCGGCCCATTTCATTCTAAAATATTCCCCTTGTAGTCCTGAGCACGACGGTATACTCGGATTTAAAATTGGTTACCGTTTGACAGTCAAACGAATATTGCACCTATTAGACGATATCCTTGTTAATGGATGAGATCGAAGACTTGTGACTTAGACTTGATATGGTGATTTGCCTTCCAACGCAACTATTGAATTAGAATTGATATGGTGATTTGCCTTCCAACGCATGCTCCAACCTACTTGTTGACTCGGCTTGACTTGGTCAAGTGCCTTCCCGTGTCCACTCAACCATTGGCTTTGCATCCCATCCCATCCCTGGCACAGGGTACAAATATCTTCTTGCAAATGTAGACTTGATGTAAGTGAAACATATGGAAATATCTCTACCTAACCCAATATTTAATATAATACCTATATATTTATTGATACTAATAAATGAAAATTGGGTTTTTATTCAACAACTATAATACAAGGGTTTTTCAAAACACTTTGGTTATTGACCAAGTCTTTTGAAATGCCCGTATAATTTAGATTAATATTTAAATTGGGTCTTACAATTACACACAAAAGTTTCTCGTATTAAGTGATGATCACGAAACACTTAAGTAGAGTATATTTAGTGTTGGATATTTGATCATAAAGTTTCAGAGCAGCTTCCTGTTGGAGTGAGCCATAATTCAGGGATCCCGTGATCCCTGATTTCCCGGTGTAATTCACATTACCTAATTAGAATCATTACCTAGTTAGGATTCTTTGCAATTAGCTAATTACTTTTCCTTGTAGAAAAATCAACTTGTACTTGTAATATATCATTCTCTTGGAGAAATATAATATCAATCACAATTATTCAATCATGTGTTTAGTTTGAGTTGATATCAGAGCAAAAAACTCAGGTGCCGCAAAACAACTGCTAAGGCTTGTCGTCACGACATCATCTATCACCATCGCCCACGGCAGCTCCTTCAGTTGATGATTATCTTACTGTTCTCTCTCAATTATCCATTCTAGAGCCTGCTGATTGCGAAGGTAACCGAGGAAAAGCTTTGGTGCTTTCTGATCAACGAGATACACGTTGATTAAATTATCAAAATCCAATAACTAATTTATATAAAAATATGCAATTTCTTGATTAAATTATCAAATTTTAGATTTTTTTTTATAAATTTACTACCACTTAGTAGGTCAACCCGACATGACCCGAAACCGGCACGAAAAATTAATGGGTCAACCTGTAAATGACACGTTTATTAAACGGGCCAGGTCTGGGTTGAGCATTCTTAACACATATATAATCCCGACACGACACGACCCATTACCAGCCCTAGGTTTCTACTTAAGAATTGAGGGTGGGTCCAAAAAAAAAAGGAATAAATGGTGTCGTCTTTTAACCATTTGGGATATGTTTGGTACATCGTATTAGTCTATCGATAGGGGTACATAGTACATGTCAGTTGCGTTGGTGTAAACTTGTATTATTTAATCATGTATTATTTAATTACCTGACTATGTTAAACAGATTGAGCTTTTAATACCCTCCTTACCTGACTAACTAATACAACCCACTCACCCCGGTTTAGATAATACACGCTTAATTATAACGGCATGGAAAAAGAAAAAACACGCTTTCTACATGAAAGTCATACGCTCTTTTCATTTTCTTCTCACTAGGGTTATTCTCTACACTCTTTTCATTTTCTTCTCACTAGGGAACAATCTAAAGAAATTTAAACTTTACATCCTGTGCAAAGGATAGCAAAGTAAAAATACAAGAAAACTCCTACATGAGCCGTTAGCCGTGATGCCTCGACGTGGTGGTCTTGACCTCGGGATCTAGTACCTGGGGGCGCAAAACAGAAAATGTGAGTGGACGAAAAATCAAACTTTAAACACCATTTTTCAATGAACATAATAACCCCCTCCGTTTTCGCAAATAATGACAAGCGTTATGCAAGAGAAAATCCTTATGTATACATACATACTTATACGAACCGATACTTGAAAACAATTCCGTTAAGTTTGTACCTTGAAATACCATAATTAAAACTGTAGCTTTGTTACTTCCACAAACTTTTGGAAATCACAACTTAAACACTGAATCCTTAAAATAAAAACCATGGAATTGAATCCATCCAAAAATATCTCATTTAAGTAAAATACAGTCATACTGAATAACTCCATTTTTCCTGGAACCCAACCTGTCCAGCTTCAAACCTTAACTTAAAATTTGTACCTGTGCATCACCGTCCCGGTGCACATATTCAAACATAATAATCCTGGAAATAACATCCATAGACACACCCACATATATATTTATAATAATATAAAAGTGAAGTCTCAGAAAATCCCAACGAGGAAAATGTAAAACTAAAACGACTAAAAACCAAGAAAAACCAAATTCCCAACCAATTGTTTCCCGACGCAATGCCCGTAGGCACAGCAAGTAAGGAAGGATCCTCACTTAAAATAAAAATGAGAAAGGAATTATAGTAATACGTATATATATATATATATATATATATATATATAGTAAGACTCTTAGACCAATACTTGTACCGGGATTGTTGACTGACTACATGGAGAAAAATCCCTTCACAACCACGTAGCTGTGGAACCAGCCGTCCCAACTGGGGACTAACTCCTGCACACGCACAAAAGAAAATACCTCAATAATGTGCGGCTGAAACAATGTCCTACGCCACAGATCGCCGGCATGGGCCTACAAGAACACCCCGCCAAGGGTGAATCGGGTTCCGTTGTATCCTGTATCCATTTCAAGAACCAATATCCGGGAGGTACATAAAGTGGTGCTAATAGCACTCCATCTAATATATATAATCCCTGACATACCCTAAATACCAGGGTATTCAGCCCGTACCCAAACCCGAACACAATAATATACGGACGTTACCTCGTCCATAATTGACACCCAAAATATGTACCAATAATATAGACACAAATGTCTGAACATATTTATATCCGGAACCCAAAGTATTCATAACTTCCAATGTCAAATATAATCCAAATATCCATGTAATACCAATTCCAAACTTGAAACAAATATATATAACTTCATAATCGAAAAGTGGATAGAATTTCTTTAAAATGTGAAATACAAGACCCAAAATATTAAATCAACGTATAAATATTAAATATAAAATATAAACTATAAATTCCCAAAATCAATAAGTTTTCACTCACGACAATATAAATTTTAAATATTAAAGTCAATCGAAACTCCTATGGTTAAAACAATATAAAACTCCAAAATCAAAATAACCAATATAAATAATTCTGAAACCCGACATAATAATAAATCTCAATTTTTCAAATATAAAACTCACGAAATTCCCGGGTATTTCACCATACCCAAACCGTATACAAAAATTTCAGGACGATGGTCCCGTCCCAAATTCCATACTCAAAAATATTTAATTAAACGTATAACCTTCAATGTCCCACAAATAAACCGGGACTCCAAAACATGCATAAACTTATAATATAATTTAAATTCCAATATTCCATAAAAATCAAATCCAAGATTCAAAATATCATTAAAACTCCTTAGTCAAAGCGAATAGTTTTATATGCATAAATCTTCTGATAATTCCATTAAAAATCAAGTCCAAGACTTAAACAATATTTGAAATCACAATAATCAAGATAAATCCTTTCATATGCATTGCAATTCATTCTTTAAAATTATGCTCGTTCAAAACAAATGTCCACTCACAACAAGTCCACGCTGCTCAATCCTTAGAGAGCTTTTCCTCCGGAGTACGCAAAGCAAGAGTACCTATTTGAGAGAATAAACGGTTTAATTAATACGCGTACCCAACAACAAACTTTAACTTAAGGCGCTAGTTCTCGGCTCTTAAAGTAAGCGTACACGACTACCGGGGAGTTTCTAGAGTCAAACTACGCTCCTCAACAGGCGGGACCACCTCGGAAGACTCACGGTCAACCGATTGGTCAAACTTCCCGAATAGGTCAACCGGGCCTCCGGGGCCCACGACCTCCGAATTCCGATCCGAACATTCCTAAATGTTCAACAAGGTTTACTAAACACGTCCAGACAATTTGGTCTCGATCGAGCAGTCGGAACTGCGCCAATCGCACGATCGGACGGTAACCGGGTTACCTAACCCTAGGGTTAATGATTCGGAGTATTCGGGACTCCGATTCTTGATCCGTTTGTTCCTACACGATCCTAGAGGTACAGGGAACAACATACTTGGAAATGGGACCGATCCAACGGCCCGAACATACCGTTCGACCGTCAAACGACAACCAAATTGGAATCCGAGCATACCTACGCACTCAGGACGACATGGGGAACATTTTAGGACACAATGCACCACCACAACAGTGTCCCGAAACTCGCCGGAATTGGGTGTGCATAGTAATTCCGGTGACCGGAAAAACTTCAAACCAAGGGTCAAGACTTCTGGTATAGATTCAACTCAACAAGTGGAACATTTTATTCAACTACGGCAACACCTAGTTTGGCCGGCAAGTGGTCGGAAATTCAACTCAAAAACCGGCCTAAAATGGGTTTCTAAATCGAACAACCTAGGCTTGAAACCGATCTACAAAACATACATAAATGGATAGAGCATGAAGAGTAGATGAAGTTTCATACCTCACTCGACCCAAACGGTTGCCGGAGTCGCCGGAAAACTCGTCGGAAAGTTCGGTAACCAGTGAACTTTCAGTCGCTCCAGTTTAAAATCCATGGGTTTCTGAGCTGGGAGAATGGGCAGACTTTGTAGAGGAGGAAGAAATGAAGATTTAGGAACTGGAATCACTTGAATCGGACTCTTGTGGAGGGAGAAATCGCCTGTCAAAGATTGGCCCGAAGAGAGGAAGAAAAAATGGGAGAGAAGAGAGAGCCGTCGGGGGGAAGAAGAAGAAGCGATTTCACTGTAGCGGAACTGTAGCATTTTACTGTAGCCGCTAATCGCTTCTCGATCGTTACAACCCGGAATTTGGTGTACCGCATATCCACGAACTCGTTTCGACGAGCCGGACGCAACGGCGCAACCCAATTTCCCAAATTCTTTTTGGAAATTTAAAGTGCCTAAAATACCCTTAATCCCAGTGGCAAAACTGTAATTTCACCAAAATTATTTATTTGACTAAACAATTGGGATTGAATAGTGAAATCGGGTCAGGGATGTTACATATGGTCCAAGTAATAACTTAATTGTTTCTGTTTAATCCTGCAGGTTGGTCTCAAACATGCTACAAAGAAAGTAGGCTTACAAGTCACAAGGAGAAGCTGTAGCAATACATGACCAAAGTATAAAACACGAAAGAGGACCATGACAATGATCTACTTCATCTTGTAATTGAATGAACCTTAGAATTATTAGTTTGGAAAGACCAATATTCGTTGACTTAGAGTATGCATAAAGTTGGGTAAGGGCAATAATTCATAGTTAGTAGCCTTTTTTTTGTTTTTGGTTTTTTCTAGTTCTGATCTGTACAAATACAGAAAAGAGGGGTGTTCATATTGGGTGTGATTGGTTTCAGTATTCTAATAGAACAACAACCCAGTGGTACCATCAATAAGACTCTACGCCAAGGTATTGGAAGCGCATGATCGTCAACAACATACCATGGACCAATAGAAACTGGAAGTTGATGCAATGGTAGTCCTGATCCTCCCCATAGGATCCTATTAAGAATTACCCAAAATATACAATTTATAAACATGCCGTTTGTTTATGTTAAGTTCCTACAAATAACAATACAAATCACTTGCTAAAGAAAATTCCTAATACTTTGGATTCAAATCTCTTTATTATAATTAAGTACACTCTAATAGTTCCATCATAACTTACAGAAACGAAATTAATTATGATGGCATGAATGCAATGAATGATGATCACAATACTTAAATTAATATTAATTCCACTACCTTAATTTTCAACAGAAACCAAATTGATTTTTGTCAATTGTTCGTTACTTTTTTTTCTTAATGTTATACGAAGTGTAGGTTTTTTGTACTTAAGAGTTGAGGGTGGGTCCAACAAAAAAAAATAATCGAGGGTGGCGTCTTGTAACCTTTCGTGAGGAGAACTCTTTAGTTATAATAATTTTAAAAAAGAAGATAATGTGGAAAAAGATAATTGAAGAGGGTTGGTCCAATTTCAATTGTCATTTGAAGTCGACTTATTCCAAATTTTCTAAAAAGAAGATAATGTGGAAAAAGATAATTGAAGATAACTATTCAATGTGGAACTGTTCATATCACTATTCATATCATTATTAATGGATGAGATCGAAGACTTGTGACTTAGACTTGATATGGTGATTTGCCTTCCAACGCGTGCTCCAACAACCTACCTGTTGACTCGGCTTGACTTGGTAAGGTACCTTTCCGTGTCCACTCAACCATTGGCTTTGCATCCCATCCCATCCTTGGCACACGGTGCAAATATCTTCTTGCAAATGTGGACTTGACGTAAGTGAAACATATGGAAATATCACTACCCAATCCAATATTAATATAATACCTATATATTTATTGATACTAATAAATGAAAATTGGGTTTTTATTCAACTATAATACGAGGGTTTTTCAAAACACTTTGTGATAGGACCTGACTCAAATTCCACTTTGGAATTCGAGTCGAACTTCGTGCATATCCAACACCTGCCAAGCACATTTGACCGAAATACCCTTTGCCCTAATTCCAACTTCAAACCACATAAGGGTTTGTGACTTCTGCCGGAAAATCGGCTGTCTCCCCTGAAACTTGAACATTTCCCAATTTATTTCACCTGTAAATATCACAATTTTAATATCCGCAATCGTTTAGCATGTAAAAATTTCATCCGTACGTAATTCAGTAGTGGTTTAAATGGTCCTCAGGCCCGTACAACATAATCAAACATTAACATTCATCTTGTTATAAATGAGAATTAAACAGGTAATCAAACTTGGCTCAACGAACAAACGGGTTTCAGACTAAATCCTTTCAAAGCATAACTCAACAGTTATTTTGCGACTGCACCTTGGTACTCTAGGTTGCCTACATACTCTTACCAAGGGATCAAGGCACACGTAGTTCTTTCTACTAAAACAATCACCATTTAGATAATATATATGCTTCAAGAAACCAACCATAAAATCTATAATCATTCTTTACTTTGATTTCAACAAGCTATATAGTTGAATATCATGCAGGAAATTATGTACTTAACTATTCAATTAATTTGTCATTGTCCATCCCAACACTTTGATAACCAAACCTTTTACCATAAAGTAATATCTGCAACCGTTCACATAAAGCATACATCCAGTATCACCCACCAAGGGGTTTGTCATTAAATCCAAAGGCAACCGGGGAGGGGGAAACTGGCTAACCACCTGTGTAGATAAATCGGGCAGGTGGCTAGGGATCCTGGCCAACCCTGTGCAGAATATATGAGTAGGGTGGCGAATAATGCCCTGCTAATTGTACCACACATGTTTCATCCTCGTAGAACTCGGGGGACACACAGTCATTCCGAGAACGCATTTCCGTCAATTCCATCATTTTACCGCCAATTCCAAGTACCACACACGTGATACATCCTCGTAGTACTCGTGGACACATAGTTAACCTGAGACGCATTCCTCGCAGTACTCAGGGGACACTTAGTCAGCCTGAGACGCATTCCTTGCTCCACAGGTCCGGGTATCCCTAGGACTCGCGGGGCAATTGTCATACATGCGCAAACTCAACCGAAGGCATCCAGTTTCCGAAGGCATTTCATTAAATTTCAAATCAATTAACATATATACAAAAATAAATATATAATCAACATTTCATTAATTTCTTAATCATGCCAAAATCCGGTTATCCAAGCCATAACCAAATAATAATAAAATATAAATACTTCATACTCAGAAATATAACGATAACCAAATCGTTCAAATTCATTCCAAGCATCAAACATATATTTAGGTATAAACATATAATCAGACATTTAATTAAACCCCTAAAAGTCCTTTCACCACTACAGCTGATTTCCCAACCTCAACTAAACTGACACTGCCCACTATCCAGGTCAACTGACTCATAGGGCCCACGACCTCACTTTGTTATCTGACAATTCATGTCGATCCACAACCATAAATTAACCCCGTCCTAAAAGTCTCGTCACGATCCAACGGTCAATTTGTTGATATAAATCAATTGATTCCAAAGTGCCCATTTTGGATCTAGGGCTCTGATACCAATTGATAAGATCATAACTATAATAAAAAGAAAATGCTAAAAATGTAAAGAATTTAGAAAATACTCATAGTCATTCCTCCCTCTACAATGAGCTCATTGATCGTCAATTTAAGTACATGCAATTGAGAAAAAGAAGCACCAAGAAAGCTTCTAGACAAGCTAAGAATTATGCAGCCCATAACCTAAGCCCAATACATAGCCCAACAGTTATAGCCCAAATAACCCATAACCTAAGAATTACCCAAAATTTACAATTTATAGACATGTTGTTTGTTTATGTTAAGTAGCTGAATTTCATACCTTTTTGGTCACTAAATTGAAGTTGATGGATCTGTCCAAGTATGCGAGTTAGGAATGAAATTCTCATCATTTTCTTGTTTAACCTGCATATTTTCTTCAGCACAATAACAGCGAGAAAGTAAACATTAAAAAGAGGGAAGTGATAGTTTTTTTGTTCTTGTTTTGCTCATAGAGACTCTAACGAGCACACAGAGAAAGTAAACATCTAAATCCATCAGAACTATAAAGCATCATTTTCTTGTTTAACCTCCATATTTTCTTCAGCACAATAACAGAGAGAAATTTAAAAGAGGGAAAACGACACAAGGGAAATGATAGTTTTTTTGTTCTTGTTTTCCTCATAGAGACTCTAACGAGCACACTGAGAAAGTAAACATCTAAATCCATCTGAACTATAAAGCATAAACAACATCCACTACAGCAGCAAAGAAATGCATTAACCGCTGACTATTACAACTACAAGGACACAACATGTGTTGGAGTTCATAATCGCATGTAGAAGCAGTTTCATTTTTCTGTTGCACCGATACGTTGGTTTTTGGGGGTATGCGCGTATCCGATACGGCACCGATACGGCCCCGATACGTATCCGATATGCCACGTGGTGTATCATAGACTTTTTTGACCTGTTGACTTTACGATACGGCTCCGATACTTCATCGATACGGTCACGATACGGTCGCAATCGCGATAAGGCACCGATACATCATGGGGTAAAAACGAAAATATTTGGAAAATTTATGTGTTTTTTTAATGTTTTAAACTTATTATGGATGAAATATCAATTTTTAATTTTTCTATTTATATTATTTTTTAAATATATATTATTTTAATCACCATATCGGTGCCGTACTCGTATCCTACTTTTTGGAGATTTTCCATATCGGCATATCGTATCGTATCGCCGTACCCGTATCCGTATCGGTGCAACATATACGGAGATGTGGGAATATTGTGAATATTTCATTTTGTTAAGTTTTCGAAAGAGAGAAAAGCATCGAATCAACAAGATTTTGAATCAAATCACTCTTGAAAATATCAAATTGAAAGCCAGCTTAGGGTTCTTCTGGTTTGTTGTCTAAAAATCCGATGCAGATTTTCATGATTTGTTGTTTGCTGCAAGGACATTTTGAATCCTTCTGTTCCCATGGCTCCCAGACTCTCCGGGATTCTCATGGGTAGCCAAACTCTCTCTCTCTCTCTCTCTCTCTCTCTCTCTCTCTGTATTCTCTTCGTTTTTAGTCTCTGCTTCCATATCCAGTAGCTCACCATTTTGTTTCGTCAAATACGCTTTCAGGTGGAGTCGTCATCTTGTACGAAAGAAAAGTATGTGCTAGTGCCTATCACCTATTTGATAAAGTACCGGAATATGCATATGTGCATTAAGGGTCGCTGGTATACCACCATTCTAGGGAGAAATGTAATTTCTTTTCGATGGAGGTTATACCACCATTGACGACACCTGGTTGAAGTTTTTGTTACTATTCTGATGCACCAAGGCTCACCCTCATGCTGATGTAGTTACATTAGAATGGAAATGATGTTTCCACTGTAACTGTTATGCTTATAGTTATTATATATGAACTCCATACAGAAATTTCTAAATTGATAGAATCCTCTACAGTTACTCATTTAGTTATTCTGTGCTACCCTTGCACCGACTTGACAGTGTGGACGAACAGTATGTTAACAACGATGCAGGGGAGGAAGATCCTCCTCAGCATTTCCATCAAGGTTATGTCATTCTTTAAATCTGCTTTCTTCACAGTGGTCTAAGTTTTGAGTCTTTTGACCACATATTTCCAAATCTTACTTACCTGTTAACCTATGTCATCCTCTTATTCAAGTTACATAATTCCAAACATGAAATTCTTGTCCCTCATTTTATAACTTCATCTTGTGAGAAAATTCTGTTAACCTGCTTATCATTCTGTTATTCATCCTCTTATTCAACTAGGTGCATGCATTTTGTTACTTTATCATATATGCATGCTAATCTGAAGGCCTCCTACAAAGGAATGCCAGGAACACCAGGTCAATCAGCCAAAGGAATGCCAGGAATTTAGACAGGTAGCATTCTCAATCTGCACAATACAAAATATAAAGAAGAAACCAAACAAGTTTATGAATTAAGAACTCAATGAACTCAAATCGTTACAAGGCCATGCATCAAGAATCAGTACCTGGGAAAGGATGATGGGACCACCTTGTGATGAAAATAGCTTTTCATTTTTCATCATCTGGACAATTTTCAGGGTGAACCCCTTTATTGCCATCGTCCCCCAAGAAAAAACAAGAGAGAGAAAAGACAAGTTTATCCACATTGGCTCTAATTTGACCGCATTCAACAAAATCTGAAGGTTTTCAGTAGAGAATATCAGGAAGAAATACCTTGACTGGCCCATTATCTGTTCTGAAGCTGATACCAGGGACATATTTCAGCCAAACAGGAAATCCTCTGTACAAATGAGACTCAAATTTAAGCACTCAACCTGAGATAGTAGGTAACCCAAAACCCAATAAATAAATAAATTTCTGATATGGAGCATTTACTCCGCATTGCACTTGGTAGCATACAGAATTCAGATATAACTCTAGCAAAAACAAAATTAATTAAATAATTAAAAGATGCACGGTACCCAAAATTCCACTCTGCACAAACATAAGGTCCAATGCGCAGATGGAGGTAGAGCCCTGCTTTCTGTACTGTCTGCACCAAAACCCATTACACCACATCTGCACCACATCTGCTGATTCCAAACTAATTAGGAATCAAACAGCCAGAGATCGAAGATTTCTTACCAGAGAAGCTGATGGTCTCAAAAGTTGATTTCAGAATAGGATCTCACTAGCCTCAAGGTAGTTTCTCAAAATCGAAACATCTGCAACACCAATTAGGAAGGTAGGGCATCAAGCTTTTTGGAATCACACCTCAAAATCGAAATTCAAAGAGAAATCAAAATTGAACCTAAAATCAAGCTCTCCCTGAGTACCAAACAAAAACCGAGCTGATTTAAGGACACAAAATCTAGCTTAAAACCTTTATTTATCAAATCAAAGCCTTCATGGACTAAATTGAAGACTACAAGATAAATAAACACAAAGTATACCCAAAATAAAATCATAGTTAGGAAAATTGATATCACAGTGGAACTAAAAATCACAGTGAATAGAGAATTAGGGAATTAGGAAATAGAGAATCAGAATCAGAGTCACAATCGCACTCAAATCAAACTCAAATGAAACCAAAACTAACATTGACACCAAAGAGAAATAGAAAGCTCACATGATATTGGGAGAAAACCTACAAATTGAAACCACAGAGACGAAGAGGACGCTCGCTCTTCAAAGAAGACGGTATCGTGGCTCTGGTCTCGTGCTCTTGTCTCGCTCTGAGCTCGCGCTCTTGTCTCACTCCGTCTTTTTTTTTTAGGAATGCTAGCAACCTTCTCTCTAACCTTCTCTTTGGACCTTCTCCCTTCTCCTCATGACACGTGTCATTTTTTACACTTAAAAAATGGAGATTTTGACATAAAGGTTGTCTAATGTAATAATGACATTGTTTTAAGTGTAGAAATTGACACGTGTCATGAGGAGAAAGGAGAAGGTCCAAAAGAAAAGGTTAGAGAGAAGGTTGCTAGTATTCTTTTTTTTTTCTTTTTGATGTGGTACCATGTTTTGAAAAAAAAATAATCAAGTTTAAAAAAAGTTAATTGGTCACTGATGTATCAAGTTAAAAAAACTTTGGGTATTCATCCACTTTACATGTAACTGGTTGAAGTTGATTATTTACAACTCCTCATTATATATATATATAAAGTATATGTTTGTTGTAGAATAAAGATTGGTTATACGAAAACAACGACGGTTTTCTCTTAAAAACCGTCGTCTTTACAGATAAACAACGACGGTGAAAAGTCGTCATAGTTTGACACTCAAAAGATGTCAGTTAATTTAACGACGGTTTTCAAAGCATCACAACGGTGGATCCCCATCGTCTATTTCATTTTTTGTAGGCTAAACTAGGTTCTGGAAATTTAAAACCTGATTTCCCTATAAACTGTACGTGCATGAAACTGCAATGTAACTTGACTTTTTCTATTTGGTCAATTTTGAAAAGATTGGAATGCCTCATTTTGTAGGAGAATTGTTGGTAGGCTTGGGTGGGCTTTATGGCCCAGGTTACTTTACTAAGTACCATCCCTGAGCCAAAGTCAACAAAACATCAACTCTTTGACTTTGGCGCATTTTGGTAATCTCTCTCTTTTGAATTTTGTTGCCTTGGCCTTCTAATATTTCACGAATCTCATGAACCCAATTATACCTCCCAGGTCATCAAAACCGGTGGAAGATTTTCTCATGGCTCACCCAAATATAATATACTCAACACAAATTTGGTTTAGGGTTTAGGGAGCGAAATGCCTATCTTTCCACGCAGAATCTGCGATCATGGTTGAGGCAATTGCTGGTTTTGAAGGTTGCAAATGGGCATCTGAGTTAGGCTTATCAGAGGTTTGCTTTGAATCTGACTCCAAAGAACTGATCGAGAGCGTGAAAGAAAACATAAAGCATGGAAGATGGAATCTCTACCCACTTCATCTAGGATTCGTGAATGCAATTTCAATTTCTCAAATCAGAATCGGGCATGGACCAAGAGGGAAAAACAATGAAGCGGCAGATCATCTTGTGTCACTGGCACTATCGAGGTCGAGTCTGGAAGTCTGGGTATCCAGGCCCCCCACCTCTCTTGTGCATGTCTTAAATCGTGACGGTCTTCCCCGCCCTCCTCCAGCCTCCATATAGCATGCGCTGTTCAAGATGGCCAAGACTCTCTGAAGTTGGATTGTCGTACCACTGTGGGGCTCTTTCTTGTAGCAGTTTGTAAGGGTGTATTGAGTTTATTTGTTTTGCATGCACTTCTGTTTTGTCGCATGGCTCTGCTTCTCCTTATTTGAGTTGTAATCTTTTTGGTTGCTCTCCTTTAATGATAGTTCTTATTGACCCAAAAAAAAAACACAAATTTGGTTCTAGTGTACTAAAAGAAACTGATGAAAAGTTGTCAACATAATCATTCGGAAGTTCCTAAGTGACGACTTGATTCAAATTTTCTTAATGTGTGTGACTTTGATGCCTTTAATGAGCTTGTTACGGGTCACGTTGTCAACAACAGAGGGTAATTGAGTGAGGATAACAGTTAGGAGATGTAAGCTGTGGGTTATCAAATGTGGGATCTGCGGGGAGTAGGCAAAGAATAAATTTTCCTTTTATAAAATTCTTTGGACTCAAATAGTTATTTTATGCTAAGTAAAAGTGAGATTTTGTAAGACCCGTGAAACAAAACCGTCACCGGAAGTGTGCCAGCGAGGACGCTGGGCCTCAAAGGGGGTAGATTGTAAGACCCGTGAGCTTGGGGAAGCAAAAACGGTGAGCAATCCCACATCGCTCGGGGAAGGAAATGTGAAGTGGCTTATATGTGTGGGCACGTATCTTCCTAGCACGAGTCCTTTTGGGAGCTCACTGGCTTCGGGTTTCATGGGAACTCCGAAGTTAAGCGAGTTTGAGTTAGAGTAATGCCAGGATGGGTGACCTACTGGACGGGGCCCAAAACGGACAATATCGTGCTAGGAGAGTCGGTTCGTGACAGATTTTCTCCACCCATCACAAGCGGGACATAATACAAAAAGTCTGCATAGGCATTCAATTTTTCCACATGCAAATGCTTCGTTTGCACAATTAGGACAAGGCATCCACGTAACACATCTTCTACCATGTGCCCAGAACAAAGTGTTGGAACTCATTGTTGTCCCACATTGGTCAGAGGGTCAAAGATAAAGTAGTTTAAATAGAAATACCCGTCTCTAACTAACACCGAGGCCTTTTTGTGATAAAACCCCACACCTGAGGATTGTGCAGGTGGTTAAGTGGGGACAATATCGGTGTTGTTGGAGTGGGCCCTCGGCCCGTCGACCTGGAAAATTCAACATGGTATCAGAGCCAGGAGGCGGGCCCGTTCTGCCACGTGATGGGTGGGTCCCCGTTTGGGCCCGCGCGATGGTGAGTCCCCATGGCTCCACGTAGGCCAAAGGTGCCACGTGATTGGGTGGGTCCCCATTGGCCCCGCGCGATGGGTGAGTCCCCATAGCTCCACGTGGTTGCCGATGTGTGGATCTCCACGTGTGACCTATAAAAATGGGGTCTCACGTGCGGGGGAGTGTTGGAACTCATTTTTGTCCCACATCGGTCAGAGGGTCAAAGATAAAGTAGTTTAAATAGAAATACCCCTCTCTAACTAACACCGAGGCCTTTTGTGATAAAACCCCACACCTGAGGATTGTGCAGGTGGTTAAGTGGGGACAATATCGGTGTTGTTGGAGTGGGCCCTCGGCCCGTCGACCTGGAAAATTAAACACAAAGATGATTCAATTAAGAAAATCTGCATGTCACAACGTAGGATATCAAGTTAATAAACTAATCTACAAGGAAAACAGATAGAACTAATTGAAAAGATGAAGATTAGGGTTACGCGAATTCTTATTTAGGATACCATAATGTTTGAGAATTCAAAGAATTTTATAAAATAACTATTTGAGTCCAAAGAATTTTCTCATAATGCTAAGTAAAATTCTTTGCACTTTCTTACTAAGACCACCTCTCTCCAAAAAGGAGAGACAAATGGATTATATAAGGTATGTCCTGAAGCACGTAATTAATTGCTAAGTGTACCGAACATAAGATGTTAAACCAGTAATAATTTTTTTTTAAAAAGGGTCTAGAGCCTGGAAAAATGTTAATGCTTATTCTTAGTGGTAGAAATAAGACATGTATTAATTGGTTTATGCTGAGAAATAACTGGCTCAGCATTTGTTAAGAAAGTTACCTTCAAGATTGAGATTGACTATTAAGTAGATCCACTCTGTCTTCTCATCATCCGGAAGATGTTTCAATATAGAGAACTCTTATGGATTACCACTCAATAATATGCGTACGCCTTTCAAAATTTGCAATCTACTAAGGTTCGGTATCTTTGAGACCACGGCAAGTACCTCCCCTCCTCTGAGTTGCGGTTTCATTTGCCTTGCCCAAAACTCCTTTAGTAAGATTCCGGCTTGGCAGGCTTGTGTTAATCACTACAAAACAGAATGCCTTTAGTGATGGCAATTTGTGGTCAGTAAAGGCATTTTCCCATCGGAAATGCGCTTTTGCGACGACAAACGTTCATCGGAAGTCGTCGATATTGTCCGGTTGGAAATACTTCTTTTTCGACCACTCTGTCGGAAATACTTATTTTCCGACCCTCGCAAGCCGTGGCTATTAATTAAATTTCTGTAGGAAATGAGCTTTTAAAATGACCATGCGAATTTATTTCCGACCCATAAATGTGGTCGCAAATACTTATATAACTGTCGGAAATAGTTTTTTTTTTAAATTGAGATTTCTTGTTTTTGCAAATTCATATTTTCGACCAATGATTGTTGTCGGAAATGGTTTTTTCCAACAATGATATATTTTTTTACGAGGGCTAGATTTCGTCACAATTAGCATTACCGTCCGAAAGAGGTTGTGGGAAATAGATAATATCTCGTCGGAAATGAGTATAATAAAATATTTCCGATGAGCAAGTTAAGTCGGAAATATATATTTCCAACCACACTTAGTCGTCGGAAAGTTTGTTGCAAATGAATCTTGTTAGCACATATTTTCAATCAAGTCGGAAATATAATTTTTTTTACCCAATTTGGTCATGCGTAATGCGGACCAAAATAAGTAATTATTTTATGAAAAATGTAATAATAAGAAATTCGAATTACAATATTTATTAGAAATAGATTTCTAATCATCATTATTTAACTAGTATCCACAAAACAAAAGTCATATGACGCCATAGAGTTAAAATAAAATTATTCACAAATAGTTCAAATAAAATTATTTGACCTTGAGCGTGCAGAAGTATTTGAGGTGTTTTCCCTCATTTAGTCTGCAACCAATAATCAACCATTTCACACCAAACATCTTGAGATATCCCTGATGGGTAGTGAGTGTATCTATCACAAATAGTTTTGTACTTCTCAAAAACGCTATTTCTCAACTCAAGCATCCAGTCGGAATATCGCAATTTAATATGTAGTTCGAATGCAACCCTTATCTCTTCTTTTGAGCATGTGTATGTATGTCCAATTCATGTAAAACATTGATACTGTAAATCCATATGAGTTTTTGGAAAATTTTCAAATGTTTGCCATGCTCCATTGATGGCCTGATGAAAAAACACTCGTATAGTTCGTAAAGCTCCAGTGGTTATAATCCTGAAAATTAAACCCAAAGAAAAAAAAAATATATAGCAGAAGAATACCAGAGGTAAGTAAAACTAAAAATCATTGATTCATGGTTGGAACTCAAAGCTTCAACCCTTTCCTTAGATTTATATACAAAACATTAAGCTAATATAACTATATATGTCATCGGTAAAACAGACACTACAAAAAAAAGGTCATTACCGACCAACATTTTCCAAGGGCCCCGAAATTCCCTTGGTAAACGTGTTATTTCCAATTAAAAAATGTTGTCCGTTTGAAATATGTTATGGGGCTGAAATTTATTTCCGACAAAGGAAATACCCTAGGAAAAAGTCTCTATGGTCGTCGGAAATGTAATTTATTTGGCAGGAAGACTTGACGCCAACTTTATTAACGACAAAAAGTATGTTTGTTGGAAATAGGATGACTATTTCCAAGGGGCTTCTTATTCCGTCGAAATTGTTTGACTATTTCTGAGGGGCTTCTCATCCCGTCGGAATGGTTCAAATATTTCCGACGAGAAATATGTCCTCTCGGTAATGCCATTATATTTTTTAGAGCGAATGTGTCGTCGGTACGTTCGGAAAAAGTTGGAAGGTCAATTTCCCGTTGTAGAATAAGTAAAAAAATATAATCAATACTATGTTGTTAGAAAAACTTTATGTTAGTGACTAATGATTGTTATCCAATTAAATTATATAATCTTACATGTTAAAAGTTCCAAAGCTCATTAAAAATTACCCACAGTGGCTATCATATCATTTATTTAAGAAATAAAACACCAACAAAACTAAAAATTGAAAACTCATCATAGTTGTAAATATATAAAAAATAATTAAAAAAATTGATTAATAGTAACCGATCACACTCCAAAATAGATAAATGGGATGTAAACAAGCAAAATGCAGGGAAGCACCTAATTCCCTAAAACAATACCCAAAAGCTCGAAATTTATTCATGGAAAGAACCCACTTTTTACCTTGAGGAGAAAACTAATGCAATTTATGTACAGGATAAACTTGCATTCAATTTATGCTCTGGCCCTGCAAGTCAAAAAGCCTAAACCCAATTGTAATTATCACCAAAGCCTAGATTGAATTATCGAATTGATTACCCGATTACACAATTTAATTATACAGTAGCCGCTTTTTATGTAATAGAAGATAATATAACCTCTTAAATTTGTTTAATTAGTGTTAACACAACATAAATTTATTCTGATTAGTTGATAACTATATTATATTCTACTAGCATTTTGTCACTCGCTTAAGTGTGTACGAAAAGGCTTTCTTTTTGTTTTTTATTTTACTATTTTTTATAGATTGTTTTGGACATGAACTCTTATTTTATTTTTAAAATTTAAAATATATTTTTTTATGTATTAATTTAATTAAAATGAAATCAAGGTGTCTTAATTTTTAATTTTAATTTTAAAGAAGTTTTAAAAAAAATGAAAATTCCAAAATTATAAGAAACGTCCAAATAGTTGCCGCCCCCTTGGCCCCAAATATTAAGAAACTCCCGCTCAGATAAAGCACAAACAAAAAAGAAAAGAAAAAAGAAAAAAGAAAGCGCCCTAACCCTAACCCATTCTCTCATTCTCCCCTTCCCTCTGCAGCGGCAAGGAAATCTCAGCCTCGATCCTCTTCCTCGTCAGCAACGAAGCACACAAAAAAACTCATTCTCTGTGACGGGTAAGCACCTCTCATCCTCTTTCTCTTCATGTCTTTTTGTGCTTCCTCTGTCATATGTAGTCGTTAAATCGGTTAGATTTTGAATTGGGGTCAAGGTAAAGGGTTTTGTCTAATCAAATATATTTTTCCTCTAATCGATAGGCTTAGTGGGTGTGGGATCTTATTATGGTGGTTTTTGTTCAGATGATTTGTATATATGCCTTGGACTACTGTATACTGGCTTGGCATTGCTCTCCAGGTTGAGCTTCTTTGGTGGGAATGATACCTCGGACAGTTTTGGCATTCACAAGTATTGGATAACACCTAAGGATGTTATGTGTGGCCTCCTGCCGAACTGTCCAACAGCCACAAACAATAGAACAAACAGTATTGTTCTTCACTATGTTCCAGGAAGCAATTCGTGAGTCTTCTAGCTACTATCCCTGTTTGGTTCACTAGAAAATGTAGGAAAACTAGTTAGAAAATAACCAGAAAATTTGTCATATATACCATTTGACTAGCTGATAAACTTGGAAAAAAGAAGTACCCAGATATGTGTATTTTGTACACGGCTGGCTGATTTTGACTATGTGCTTTTTGATTTTGATGCAGGTCATCGATGTTCTGCGTCCTGGTAGGCCCAATGTGTCTAAGGTTTGGTTTCTTTCTTTGACCTCTCGCTTTCTTTCATTGGGCATTTGATTTTACTTTCTATTCTTGTACTAGCAAATAGGAAATGTATGCGACCTTGTTTTCCTTTTTAGCATGATAACAAATTTGAGTTGATGATCTTTTTACGCTTTCTTATTTGGATGCAAGTTGGAAGTTGAAGTTATGGATGTGTAGAAGTATGTGAGTTTGGAGTAAAATTCTCATCATTTTCTTGTTTAACCTCCATTGTTTCTTCAGCACAAGCACAGATAGAAAGTACACATCAAAAAGAGGGGAAAACAACACATTGAGAAATGTTTTTTTTGGTCAAAGAACCACCAAGAGATAAAGCTCTCAGATTATTTCAAACAATCAAGCAGAAAGCGAAAGTAATTATCTAAATCCATATTGAACTGTATCACCAACATCAACTAAACCACCATCTTGTAGTGCAACACACATGTACAGTGACTATTACAACCACACAAGGACACATAATTAATGTTTAGTCGAGTCTGCCATTAAATAGATTCTTAAGATCACCATCTTGTAGTGCAAGTGTGTATATATGACAAGGCTTAATGCTCTCCAAAGCAGGTAACTTCCCTATATTCGATTCTTGTTATAAGAGTGATAAGTGATAAAAGAAAATCGATTGGAGAAATGAACGTTCTGATAAGTGATAGAGGACAAATTTAGCAAAAGGCCATAATTACAGTCTGTTTAACAAAACTGAAAAGGACCAAAACACATATAAAGTAAAACAAGTTCAAGATTTGACACTGACCTGAAGATGGCTCTTCCGATGGATATGGGATGCCTGAATGCATGCAAATGGCATGCACATCACCCCTGAGCTTAGCAACCTCATTGGTAAAAGAGTTAACCAAGGTAATAACCAAAAAAAGAAAAAGAGTCAACCAAGCCACTTTATATGACGAGGCCAAAGGATTAATGTATAATTTCCTGTTCAAGGAGATGCAGTTCGTATTACATTGATTGAATCTATTTATTTCATGTTGTTTTCTTTTTTAAATTAATTAGTTGACGATAGGTTATTCGAACTTGAGACTTCGATCCTCTAATTGAATAGAAAAATACCATTAAGTAATTGATATGTATAATTTAGCAACAAAACATACTAAACTATATAATGAAAGTTCGAGTCTGAATCTCTCTTCATATAAATTAGAATAGTTTAAAATATCGCATGTAAAAGAAAAATCGTAGGTAGTAATAATTGAACAAGATTCCGCGATCAAGGTCAAACCGGCCGTCGGATCGTGACGAAACTTCTAGGATGAGTTTAATTTATTTCCATGGGGCAAAAGGAACTGTCAGATAGCAAACTGGATGTCGTGGGCCCTGCGAGTCCAGTTGACTTAGATAATGGGCCATGTTGGCTCAATTGAGGCCAAACAGTAAGTTGAAATTGTTAGTGGTTATTGTTGCATAAATAGTTTTTATACTGTGATAGTGTTATCCAGTGTTTATGAATAATTTAGTTTATCGCTTAGAATGAATTTAAATGTTGGAGTTTTGATCTTGTGAGCCGTTTTGATTGATACATGGTTATTATTCGTTTCAACCTCGGTTTACAGTAAGATCTTGGTATTTGCTAGTACACTTGAGCATGTTTTCATTTGAGAGCTTTGACCCGTGGTTTTAATCAAGCTTATGGGTTTGCTAGAATTTATGGATGCTTAAAAAGTTATGGATTTTGGATTCGGATTGTGATATTAGCGGGATAAGGAAAGAGAAAGTTGGGTTGATACATAAGATTGTGATGTAATATAAAGTTAAAGAATATAATGGTCGGTTACAAACTCAAGGTTGATTCAATATTATATTATATGAATAGTGAGTTTTTAGTAAAAAGAACTACGTGTGGCTTGATTCCTCAGTAAGGGTACATAGGCAACCTAGGCCAACCTAGGTGCGGCCGCGAAATAAGATATATTAAAAAGGTTTGACTATTTTTGCATTCGTGAATGAGTTTTGATTCAGGGTTAATGGGGCGAGGTTCTATATTGTATTTCTGTTGGATTCAGTTTTGGATTGGTTTTGTGGGTCTGATGCCCAATTGATACTTGGACAAGGTTGAATGCCTTGTTTTATTTTCGATTATGGTATGGTGGATTTTGATAAGTCCTTTGTATTGTTTGAAGGTTGGCGACCCAATTTCATATTTTGTTGGGGGTTGTGTGTTGAAAAGGGGCTTGAGACCCATTATTGCAAATGTCCATTTTTGTGTAACTTACATTGTGCATGCTGGAAAGCTTGAGAAAATATTATGTTGTTTTCTACATGTTAACAATTTGGGAAATGTCCGTTTTTCAGGGGAGATTCAGTCGAAATTTTGGTAGAAGTCTTGACCCCTTTTCTTAATTGTGCTAGGAAGAGGGTACAAATAGTAAGTGGGCCCGACATCGGTTGGATGTCAGACAGGTAACAGGATTCGACACAGATTCCGAGGGGAAATTCGAGTCGGGTCCTGTCATCTACCTCCATCCTTCAATTTTAATTTGTAAATATAAATTTGACTGTTATCAATGTATTATAGATTAACATTATTATATTTGTTTTATATATTTATTTTATAAATTGAGAATGAAAGATTCAGTGGATACAACAATCTGTGAAGATAATTTAGATTATAAGCCCATATGTGGTATGGAATTTCTTTCAGAACAAGCTGCATATGGGTTTTATAATGAGTATGGGCGACGAGCGGGATTCAGTATTAGAAGAGATTCACATGAAAAGAATAAGCATACTAGTCAAATAATTTCAAGAGTATTTGTTTGTTGCAAGGAGGATCCGAATCCATTTGTTTGTACAAGTTGATAATCTTTATTAGTTTGGAGAGTGATGGATTGTTCTTAGCAATTGTTGCTGCAATCAGCCTTGTAATCATTCAAAGTCATTTATAAATGTATGTTTTTTTTAATAACTAAAAGTACATAAGAAAAAAAAAGGTAGTAGTGAGAAGATAAATGATAAATGTGTGTGAGAGATAATGTAGGCCAGTATGGGGTGAAAGATCAAAGATCATTTACAAGTTACAACTAAGATAATAATGTAGACTAGTATTTTGCAAAACTGAATGGTATCATCATGCCATTGATACTGACCAGAAAACACATTTAAGATAATACTGTTGATACTACAAAACCAGAAAGATATGCATATCATGAATAGAAATAATGTCTAACCATTAAACTACCCAAAAAAAAATATTTTCAAAAAAAAGAGAATGCAAATGTGTGGCCAACTCAGAGATGGAAAGTTGAACATTCAAAAGACCCTAGGGAAAATCTTTCAAAAACAACCGAGCACAAGATGACAAGAGAGAAAGTCATGTTCACAGGCCAAAATTTGCTAATAAAATTATTTGACAGAATGTATAGAAAATATATTACACACCACAGCAATAACAATGACAAGCTCATCCCAGTGCTTCTCATCCGCAAGTTGAACTGCAAGACTGTCGGTTCCCTTCTCATCTTTAATAGATAATGATACCAAGGATCAGCGCTAAAGACTCAATAGAATAACTTGCTTTTTAACACAGGGCATAACAATAACCATAAAAGAACTAAGCTTACTTTTCCCATGATCCACTTGACAAATCCCCCATACAAACTACGACAAGTACTGCCCGAACCTCGCCTGTATGAACAAACAAATTTAGAGAATTATCACCACAAACTACAACCAGCATACTTGAATCTCTATAATGTGCATACAGAAGAAAAAGGATTTATAGCACAATTTCTAAGATGAACTTAAAAACACACATAGTGAAATCCATTACCATGAGGTCTATAAAGTAGCAAACAGAATAACTCTGATACTTATCATGACTTAAAAATTCCACAAACAGCAGCCACATTCAAGCAATGAAAATGAAGTGCAAGGCAATCACAATTGTAATCATTATAATTGAAGCAAGATACAGGCAACCTGAAAATGAGATAATTTAAGAACAATTAAACTACCTTGCAATAGCAGAAAGCTGGCTGTGATCTTCATTCACATTCATTAACTTTGCGAGGGCAAAAACTGCAAGTAGAAACAGAGGCTTAGCTATGATATGCCTATTGCTTAATTACTATTTATTGACAAAGAAAGAGTAATCCAGTACCCAAGTAACATTATTAACACAGTCATGTGTTCTCAAACTTGAGGAACTAATCATGTAACAAATTAACAATAATATGATCAGTATTATCCGTTACCAAGACAAGCAAAACCAGCTGCCGAGGAAGCCAATCCAGCAGCAGTAGGAAATTGTTGTATGAAGCAATATGTACATTCAATTTCTCCCAGTCCTTCTTAGTAATCTTGATTCCCTTTTCCTTATCATGAACATCGGGAGCTCGACTACGAATTTCCCTTAAACAGCTTTGGAATCTGCCTCCAGAAAGAGAGATCTCCTACACTAACCAGAAAAAAAACAAACGAATCAGTGAAATCCCAAAACGATTTAAACCTCTGAGAATTCTGTGGCAAAAGTAACAGTGCCAATTTTAAAAGCTCAAACTAGTGATACAGCTACTATAAGGTTTCATTTTCCTTTCCATTTCTACTTTTTCTCGCCAACCAAATGGAGCACGAACTTAGAACCCAAAACCTTCAAATCCTCTGTTTCCCAGGCATTTTCACGGGAAGCAAACACAAAGAGACTTCTGAGAAGACGAAACCAAACAAATAGCTTTACCTTTCCATTAAGCCACATCCGATCCTGGTCAAAGGCGGGACTAACGGAGACAGTGGTGGTGGTGCAGAGGTGGTCCGGATCAAGCGTCACGCTGATGCTGTCATTGACGGGCAAGATGAGCGTCTCGTCCCTCTTCCCCCAGTTCTTGATCACGGCGATGTTGGTGGGCGTCTGGGCCGTCACCATCAGCACCCATTTCTGCGACTCGTCGGCCATTTCCACAAAACCCACTTGCGTTCTCAAAAAGCCGCCGGGAAAACGAAGATTTTCCTGGAAAGCGGTAAAATTTTCCGGGAAAAATGACAGAGAGATCTAACGAGCAATGTGAATCTGAGAGTGAGGGCAAAACGGGAGTTGGTTTTAGAGCATCTCCAACGGATGTGTCAAAAGTGCCACATACACATTTAACGGCTAAAAATAACATCTCACATAACTCCAACCGATGTGTCAAAGCTGATGTGGAATAAAGGCTGGAGGTTGAAATGTTATTTTTGACATCCCAAAAGCAAGATGTCAAATGAATATTTTATTATTTTTTTCTTTTCTTTTCTTTTTAATTAAGAATAAATCAACACTAAAATGTAATAAAATAATAATTTAATTTGACATATCGGGTGGAGTGTAAAGCTGTGTAAGATGTCAAATTGCCACATCAGCCATTAAATTTAATTTTGATGTTTGGTATTTGACATCTCCCTTGGAGATGCTCTTAGGAGTTTTATATAGTGGAGAGAGTGGAGGAAGACGCCAAATGGTGGGATTTGTTGGTCGAAGTTGAAATTTTTGAAGGCGTCCCGTGGTGGGGCCCACCTCGGCGCTGTCTAAAAATTCAGGCTGTCATGGGGATTTGTGAAGAATGCTTGGACGCCATAACTTTGGACTTCAATTTTTACTTCGATTTATTAATTTTTCTTTTTTATTTTAATGAAATTTAATGGCTCACCAAATTTTAACTGCATTTCAATCCAACAAAATGATTATAGAGTTATTCTGGCTAACAACTTCTTCATCATGTTGTTGTTCCTAGCATTGTTTTTTTTTTGTTTTGACTTACCCTCAATATTTTATTACTATTCTCTTTTCTGTTATAATATTTTATTCTTATTATTATTATTATTATTTTGAAGTAACAACAAATATCAAAATTCTAAATGAAAACCAAGCAAACCAACGAGAGAGATAAATTGATAGTTATCTTCTTTCGCCTCTTAACCAAACATGGCTATTTAAAAAGTAAATCCTAAAGTGGCTAATCTCGATTCTGCTCATTGAATATGTGTAATTGACCAAATGAAGTGTTCATCGATTCTGTCTTCACTTTTTTTCTCCTCCTTGCTTCACGTTATGTCCTCTTCTTTTTCTTGCTTCACGTTCTACCATCTTCTCTTTATTTATGTTCATATTCAAATTACCTTAGCTTTGGTTGGTTAATTAAATGCTTTGATATAGCATACTATACATATATTGGCAAGGCTACTGTGAAGACGTGAACTTGATCCCATATAGTAAGCAGGATTATTTAGCATGCTCTTCGCTTCACTTCTTTCTTTTTTTCCTTTTCTTTTTTGGCTCCTATGTTTGCAACAATTGAAAATTTCCCGCTTTTTCATTGAAACTAATTGGTTTTCTGTGTGTGGTGGTTTGAATTGGATTTCAATTAACGTTTTGTATATCTACCTCCATCCTTCATTTTTAATTTGTAAATATAAATTTTACTTTCATCATTGTATCATAGATTAACATTATTATATTTGTTTTATAGATTGAGAATGAAAGATTTAGTGGATACAACACTCTATGAAGATAATTTAGATTATAAGCCCATATGTGGTATGGAATTTCTTTCAGAACAAGCTGCATATGAGTTTTATAAGGAGTATGGGTGAAGAGCGGAATTCAGTATTAGAAGGGATTTACATGAAAAGAATAAGCATACTAGTCAAATAATTTCAAGAGTATTTATTTGTTGCAAGGAGGATCCGAATCCATTCGTTTGTACAAGTTGATAATCTTTATTAGTTTGGAGAGTGATGGATTGTTCTTAGCAATTGTTGCTGCAATCAGCCGTGTAATGATTCAAAGTCATTTATAAATGTATGTTTTTTTAATAATTAAAAGTACATAAGAAAAATAAGATAGTAGTGAGAAGATAAATTATAAATGTGTGTGAGAGAGATAATGTGGGCCGTATGGTTCATAAAATAAAAAATATGAATAATTTTATTCAAAGTTTTAGCATCAAAAAGTAAGTTTTTGGCTTATGTGTAGCTTTCTTCATTTTTACCTCTCATGCTTTTCTTATTCATTTTAATAAAAGTACGGATAAAAAAGATCAAAGATCATTTACGAGCATCTCCAACCGATATCTCAAATTGTCACATGGATATTAAATGGCAAAATTTGAAGATTAAAGTTGCTTCAACCGAGTAGTCAAGTCCTGCATGAATTTGAAGGCTGGAAGAGATATGTCAAAAATAACATATAAAAAAACTTGATGTCAAATATTTTTTTAGTCATGAACCCCACTATTATTTACTCTCTTTTAAAATTGTATGCATCATATGGGTCCTATTTTCTTTTAAAAATATAATAAAATAATATGATATTTGATATTTCGGGTGGAGTTAAATCTTTTTCCAAAGTGTCAAATTGCCACATAAGCTATCAAATTCAAAATTAACATTGTGAATTTGACATGTCCCTTACGGGGACAATACATACTCTCAACAATAACGTAGGCTAAATACGGGGACAAACATACCCCACGCATAATGCATGCTTAATTAAGTTGCTTTTTTTCGTTTTGTTGTTTCTCAATGGGACTTGCCTTTCTCGTTTTTAACATTTTTTGTTAGCTTGTTATAGTTCCAGTAATATAAGGAACATGAGACGCAATCTACCAAAGCATCAAATCAAATACACACTCTCCATCAATAAATAAACAGAAAAGTATCACACAATCGAAAAAGATTGGGGGACTTGGAACTTTTTCGATTTTGTTTTCTCTCCGACTTCATCTCTTTTGTTACATGATAAATCATTTAAATAAATTAAATTTTTTCATACAAACAATATTGAAGGAGGGGGGCATCATACCTAGGACATCGGTTGTAGAATTCAAAATTTCACCTTAGTCCATATACCGTTAAGAATAGACACTAATGGGATGGTAATGTCTCGATATTTTGAATCATACAAACAACATAACGGGATATAAATGTCTTGATGCATATTTGGGATGGTAATGTCTCGATATTATGTCATCTTATTACTCTCTGATTATTCAATTCTTATTTTGTAAAATCGTTGAAGGAGTTTCCAAATTTGAATTACCGAGTAAAAAAAAAGTTATATTTTATGCATTGAAAGATAAACAATAGAAAAGTTATGAACTCAGCAATCCAACCCCATATGTTGATATGATTTCCATTTAGAGCAACTCCACCCATTTGCCCTTTGCCATGGCAAGGGGGGAGGGAGCTAGGGCAGCTACTATTCATGTGAATAGTAGCTGCCCTTGCAAAAAGCAATGTGTGCTTCCACCCATTGCCATGGCAAAGGCCAACTACTATTCATTTTTACTTTTAATTTTATTTTTTACATGTGATTAATTTTAGTTGTATGTATAAAATTAATAATAATAAAATTGCTAGGTATGTATTAAAAAATATTTCTGAATTTTTTCCATATTTTTTTGGATTTTTTTAAAATTTTTTTTATGCTGACATCATCGTTGACGTCAGCTTGCCCGGTTTGGATCACAGGCACATTCCCCCGCGGGCTTGCCCAGTTGACGTGGGCCCTGCTCATTGCCCGGGCTGCAGCCCGTCGCTGGAAGCTGGTTTTTGGCCTCAAGCCCGTGGGTCCCTCCAGCCTGCCCTCGCCTGGGCTGAACGGTGGAGTTGCTCTTAGGGGGTGGGGGGGGGTGTTTTGTAGCGATTTATATTAAAATTACATGGGCTTGTCTTGGCTGTATTCCTATCTTCGACATTATTCTGTGCTCATGGCTTTCAGGCATATGCCAAACAAAATTGATGCTTTAATTGGGCACTTCAGATTCTCTGTCCATGTTTTTGTGTGTCTTTTCCTGTTTATGCCTTAATTTTTTGACATGTGGCACCTCACTTAACTCTATTTTAACAACAAAAATAAAATAATAAAATATTTACAGTTTTAGATTTTTAATAAAATTAAAACTAATAAAAACGCATTTGAGGAAAATCAAAAGAACCAGACCCACCACCAAAACCCCTACCTACCCAATCCCGTCAGCCACCCCACCCAACGGCGGCGACCCCTCTCCTTCCCACCACCCACCCAGCCTACGACAACCTCTCGAATCTGAAGCTTTTCCAAGTCTCTCGAAGCAACCACCAATTTCGAACTCCCCAAAATCTTTGTGGGTTTCATCCGATTTCTCCTTTTGTGTAAGTCCATCCAAGGAATCCCAAATTCGGAAATTAGGCTCTGATAGAGCCTTCAAATTAGGTGATTTCTGATGGCAACTAAATCCTGGGCAATTTGCAATGTCTGGGAATTTGAATACTTTTAATTTTTAACTTTTTCAGTGATTTCTATTGGATTTTTTGAAGTTCGTTTGCTGAGAAACAGAGGGAAAAGAAGAGAAATCAAAGTTGTGTGCTTTGATATTGGATATTGTTTCTGATGACATTGGTTTTTATTGTAAGAAATTATATGATTATTGATGAACTGTGGAAGCTAAGTGTTTACACTCAGTGATCAAGTGGTTGAATTCTTGGTTTCATCCCTGCAATGTCTGGGCAAGTTTCCTCAAATACGTTTTTATTAGTTTTAATTTTATTAAAAATCTAAAATTGTAAATATTTTATTATTTTATTTTTATTAAGAGATAACTAAGTTAACTCTATTAAAATAGAGTTAAGTGAGGTGCCACGTGTCAAAAAATTAAGGTATTGACAGAAAAGAATACACAAATGCATGGACAAAGAATCTGAAGTGCCATGGGGCAGATAGTTGGACAAAGAATCTGAAGTGCTATGGGGCAGATAGTTGTATTGGTGAGAATACACAAATGTTTGTTACTAGCACATTCTACATATTTTGTTTTCGGTGAGCGTGTCAATATGGAACAATTCAAGGTTGGTAGGTTGGTGAAGGTTATTTCGAAATTGATCCATTTTGTGTAATATTAGTTTTCTTTTGTGAAGACACCAATTTCTTACTCTTATTTTGTGTGTTATTTTCAAGACTAGTAATAGAGACACCGACTTTTAAGTATCAACTTTTGCAAAAGGCTGCAAAGCTATGAGATGCAGGAAAGAAAATAAAGAAAATTAATTGGCTTTATATAAATGTTCTGATTTAAAATACTCTGCAGTAATGGAGTTCAATTATTCTTTAATCAAATTTTCGCATTCCCCTCGTATTATTTTGCCCACCCTGTTAAGTCTATTAACTCCATTAATTTTACACGGAGAAGGGCTATAAACGGGTTCTAGCCCAGTGAAAAAGGGCTTTGATTTGTAAACCAAAGATCTCAAGTTCTAATCCCCACGACATCATAGTTGTGTGTGTGTGTGAAATGCCATTTTCCTCTAGTTTAGACTATCACTTGTACTAAAAATAAATAAAAAGACGGAGAAGAGCTATAACAAATATAGACGACCAGGACAAAGCCCCACATTAGTTTAAGGACACTGCTTCACTTCTTCTATAATAGACAAATACCAATCACACATGCAAAAATAACTCACTAAAATTACAAAAAGAAGCCAAGTACTTGCATATTAGTTTAAACAAGACAAAACATGAATCAAGACCATATCCATGATCTGCTACAGCTGCAAATTAATACACGGGAAGTCAACCGCCAGAAGGGCGGCAGCAAAAACAACAACATGCAACATGAGAAAGAAATACAAAGTAGTGAAAGCTTGGTACGAGAAATACAGAAGCAGATGCTGCTACAGCAAGCCAAGAAACGTTGACATCTCCTCCACAGCAAAGACAACTAAATACTGCTACAGCAAAGCCAAGAAACGTCGATCCACCTGGACAAGGCAAGATTTTCCAAATGATCATGATCAGGTGCCTACTTTATGAACAGATTTAAGTTAATTGTAATAATCAAATTAAACAAAGATAGCTCTACTTTATTAAACAAAGTTACTTGTATTTTATTTTTTAAAAGGAAAAAAGAATTCATATACTTACAGCTTATCTATTAAGCATATGCTAGCTTTAGTTGCCGCTTGATCAAAGCTATCCTCACATAAAGCCAATCATTTAAACCATTCAAGAACTTGAAGTATGCGTATCTCCATGACCTGTTGAATATCAAAGTAAAGAAAACTCCCCAAAATCCAGCAGCAAACCCGAGCCCCATACTGATGTAAAATCCATGTGTCATAAGCTCATCCTTATCCTCTTCATTGCTCAAGTCAGTTAGCTCATTTTGACCCACACACATATTTTTAAGTGGAGGTCCACAGAGTTGAGGATTTCCAGCATAAACAGAGGGATCAAAACCTTGGAGCTGAGTCCCAACAGGAATTTTGCCAGACAAGTTGTTATATGACAAGTCCAAGAAACCAAGACGATCTATCCGAGAAAGGCTTGTTGGAATTCTTCCCTGAATTTGGTTTCTCGATAAATCAAGAGAATCCAATGACTGCAAGTTTCCGATCTCTGGAGAAATTTGACCTGTTAACTGGTTTCTCGAAAGGTTTAAAGAAATCAACCCAACAAGATGAGTGATTTCACTCGGAATCTCCCCTATTAATCTATTACTTGAGAGATCAATTCTCTTCACAAGACCCAAAGTGCTTTTGTATGTTTGCATTCTTCCTTTCCATATGAAGGTTGCATCATCCTCATAATTAGTAAGAACATACGGCTCACTCCTATTTTTGTAAAAAGAATGTGTGCTGGATAGACTTGTATTTCCTTTTTGGGCCAGAGTAGACAAATTGTTGAGGCATTTGGGTATGCTTCCAGAGATGTAGTTTACAGAGAAATCCATAATTTGAATGTGTTTTAGATGGCATAATTGTGAGGGTATGCTTCCATTGAAGTGATTAGTGGAAAGCATCAGGATAGTCAAATTCTTGAAGTTCACACCTAACCATGCAGGTATTGGGCCTGATAATTTATTATCTCCCAAATCTACAACTTTTAACCTTGTGCAGTTCTTCAAGGATGAAGGAAATTCTCCAATAAACATGTTGCTTCTTAATTTCAAAGTTTCCATTTGAAATAATGAGGCTATTGTCATGGGAATTTTTCCGGAAAAAGCGTTGTTATTCAAATCAAGCATGACTAGAGTCTCCAAATGGCTCCAGCAATCTGGAAGTTCTCCAGAAAAATTGTTGCTTGAAAGATCAAGATATTTTAAACTCACATATGCACTTGCACATAGGAAAGAAAGCGACCCTGAAATGCTATTATTAGAGAGATCTAGATATGAAGCTTGTGATAGAGTTGAAGGAATTGGGCCTTCTATTTGGTTCGAACTCAAATGTAATTCTAGGAAATGTTCAAACTCCACTGTCAAATTTGCAAATATTCCTCTGATTAGGTTCTGTGAGAGATTAATAAAGTCCGCCTTACGAAAAATACTCCAAAACCAACTTGGAAGGATATCAGAAATTCCAGCATTCGAAATATCAAGGTGGTAAGCATCATTTTGAGTTTGAAGCCATTTTGGGAAAAGAGGACCGACCTTGCAGGACGCCAAACTTATGTAACTCAACTGGAATGGAGGAACCCAATCAGAATGGAAATTTAAAACTAGTGAGTTAAAGGATAAATCCAAATATTGTAAATTGGAGAGTTTTGAGAAATGAGTTTCTGAAACCACCCCTTCCAAAGAGTTCATGCTGAAATTGATGTACCTTAGTTGCGACATTTGCCCAATACTTTCAGGTATTTTCCCGCTTAATCGATTGGCATTAAGATCCAAATACTCTAACGAGTTTCGGGCACATCTAGGCAATAGTTGAATAAACTTGGATAATTGCCCACTCAGACAATTTCTTGGAAGAAACAATGTTTGCAAATTACACTTAGTAGCGAAAGAATTCGGGTTTCCTCCTTTAATCTGGTTATCAGAGAGATCCAGATACACAAGAGAGCTCATGTTTCCAATGGCATTGGGAAAACCAGTTATCTGGATGTGAGAGAGAATCAGATACTCAAGAGAGCTCATGTTTCCAATGACACCGTGAATTAAACCAGTTATTCGGTTATTAGAGAGATCCAGATCCACAAGAGAGCTCATGTTTCCAATGACTTTGGGAAAACCAGTTATCTGGTTATGAGAGAGATCCAGATGCACAAGAGAGCTCATGTTTCCAAGGACATTGGGAATTAAACCAGTTATTTGGTTATCAGAGAGAACCAGATCCACAAGAGAGCTCATGTTTCCAATGACATCGGGAATTGAACCAATTAAATTGGTCTGGAAGAGGTAAAGACTAGAAAGGCTTGTACTGTAGTTGGACAACCAAAGAAATATTGAAGAAGTGAGATGGTTGTAAGAGAGATAAACAGTTGCAAGAGATGTAGAAGAATTTCTTTTAGAAAGAGTACTGAATAGAATTGGAGTAGGAGAAGGAGGAAGACTACAGCTCGCCAAGTACAAGTCTACTAGTTTAGGGAGCTTATTAAGTACTGCTTCTGGCCAATCGAAAACATTACTGAGATTGGCTCCGCTTAGGTCCAAATAAGTTAAAGAAGAAAGAGCAGGGAGCCAATTGAGATTCTCTGCTTGAAGCTGATTATAGCGGAGGTCGAGATGTTTTAATCGCGTGAGGTTTCCAAACCAACTTGGAATTTGACCAACCAAATTACAGGAATGAAGACTGAGGTTTCTTAGATTGGTTAGAGAACCAATGAAATCTGGAATTTGGGTCCCATTGAAATCAATCCATGAAAGGTCCAAATACGTTAAAGAAGAAAGAGCAGGGGGCCAATTGAGATTTTCTGCTTGAAGCTGCTTAGAGCTGAGGTCGAGATATTTTAATCGCATGAGGTTTCCAAACCGACTTGGAATTTGACCAACCAAATTACAGGAATGAAGACTGAGGTTTCTTAGATTGGTTAGAGAACCAATGAAATCTGGAATTTGGCTCCCATTGAAATCAATGCGTGAAAGGTCCAAATACGTTAAAGAAGAAAGAGCAGGGAGCCAATTGAGATTTTCTGGTTGAAGCTGATTAAAGTGGAGGTCGAGATATTTTAATTGCGTGAGGTTTCCAAACTGACTTGGAATTTGACCAACCAAATTACAGGAAAAGAGATTGAGGTATCTTAGATTGGATAGAGAACCAATGAAATATGGAATTTGTCCCCCATTGAAATCAATCGATGAAAGGTCCAAATATTGTAAATACTGCAACTCAATCAGTTTAGGTGTAATCATCTTACCTTGGAAAAAATAATATTCAAGAGATCCAAGATCAAGTTGAATCACATGGCCAGTTTGGTTGCTACAATAGACTGCTTCCCATCTGCAACAATCTTGTTTTTGGGCTTCTGAACCCCAAGAGGAGAGGTGATTGAACTCATCCACCAGGGAATGTTTGAATGCAAGTAGTGCTTGTCTTTCCCTCTCTATGCACCTCACTGTCACTTTAGCATCTCCGAGGCTGAGGCTGTGGCTGTGGCTATGGTTGTGGCCAACTTCTCCTCCTTTTACGTTTTGTAGCAAAAGGATGGATAATGCAAGAAAGAGTTTCAAGCACCTCCCGTCGCCCTGCATGTTAATGTATCCAAACTACTCTGATATATGGTTGTCTCCGTGTTTCTCCATATATGCTAGCTTGCATCAGATATATATAGGAAAAAAGGAAGAAAGCCTTTAGAGCATCTCCAACCGATATGTCAAAAGTGCCACATAAATATTTAACGGCTAGAAATAACATATCACATCACTCCAACCGAAGTGTCAAAACTGATGTGGAATGAAGGCTGGAGGTTGAGATGTTATTTTTGACATCCCAAAAGCAAGATGTCAAATGAATATTTTATTATTTTTTCTTTTCTTTTCTTTTTAATTAAAATAAATCAACACTAAAAAGTAATAATTTAATAATTTAATTTGACATATCGGGTGGAGTATAAAACTGTGTAAGATGTCAAAATGCCACATCAACCATCAAATTTAAATTTGATGTTTGGTATTTGGCATATCCCTTGGAGATGCTCTTACAAAGAAAAATACGGTTTAGCTAAAACAGTGCCACACATTCAGACAAGACAAAACCATATAAATCAAGTAAACAATATAATTAATGTAATGGAAATCGCACGTCAATCACAATACAACATAATTAATGAGACTAGAATGTCAAGGAAATTCTAAGTTCCTACAAATAACAATACAAATAGTTCCATCATAACTTACAGAAATCAAATTAATTATGATGGCATGAATGAAATGAATGATGATCACGATACTTAAATTAATATTAATTCCACTACTTTAATTTTCAACAGAACCCAAATTGATTTTTTTCAATTGTACGCATGGTTTTTTTTTTTGTTTCCCCTTGTTTTTTTCTTTTTCTTTTTTGTTTCTTAATGTTATACGAAGTGTAGGTTTTTTGCACTTAAGAGTCGAGGGTGGGTCCAACAAAAAAGAAGAAGAATCGAGGGTGGCAACTTGTAACCTTTAGTGAGGAGAACTCTTTAGTTATAATAATTTTAAAAAAGTAACTCTTAGATATAGGTCCAATTTCAATTATGTCATTTGAAGTGGACTTATCCCAAATTTTCTAAAAAGAAGAAGAAAGAAACTATTCAATGTGGAAAAAGATAATGTGGAAAAAATATCATGTGGAAAAAGATAATGTGGAAAAAATGCTCCAACCTACTTGTTGACTCGGCTTGACTCGGTAAGGTGACTTCCCATGTCCACTCAACCATTGGCTTTGCATCCCATCCCATCCCTGGGCACAAGTTACAAATATCTTCTTACAAATGTGGACTTGACGTAAGTGAAACATATGGAAATATCTCTACCCAACACAATATTTAATATAATACCTATATATTTATTGATACTAATAAATGAAAATTGGGTTTTTATTCAACAGCTATAATACAATGGTTTTTCAAAACACTTTGGTTATTGACTAAGTCTTTTGAAATGCTCGTATAATTTAGATTGGGTCTTACAATTACACACGAAAGTTTCTCGTATTATAGTGATGATCATGAAACACTTAAGTAGAGTATGCATAAAGTTAGGTAAAGGCAATAATTCATAGTTAGTAGCCTTTTTTTGTTTTTTGTTTTTTCTAGTTCTGATATGTACAAATACAGAAAACAGGTTTCACTATTCTAGTAGAACAACAACCCAGTGGTACCATCAATAAGACTCTGCGCCAAGGTATTGGAAGTGCATGATCGTCAACAACATTCCATGGACCAACAGAAACTAGCGGTTGATGCAATGGCAGTCCTGATCCTCCCCAAGCTCTAATTGGAGCCGACAAACCTCTTCCCGAATTTGTTGATATAAATCAATTGATTCCAGAGTGCCAATTTTGGATCCAGGGCTCTGATACCAATTGATAGGATCATAACTATAATACAACGTACAACCGGATAATAACTATTCAATGTGGAAAAATATAATGTGGAACTATTCAATGTGGAAAAAGATAATGTGGAACTATTCAATGTGGAAAAAGATAATGTGGAACTATTCAATGTGGAAAAAGATATAACTATTCATATCACTATTAATGGATGAGATCAAAGACTTGTGACTTAGACTTGATATGGTGATTTGCCTTCCAACGCAACTATTGACTTAGAATTGATATGGTGATTTGCCTTCCAACGCGTGCTCCAACCTACTTGTTGACTCGGCTTGACTTGGTAAGGTGCCTTCCCGTGTCCACTCAACCATTGGCTTTGCATCCCATCCCATCCCTGGGCACACAAATATCTTCTTGCAAATGTGGACTTGACGTAAGTGAAACATATGGAAATATCTCTACCCAACCCAATATTTAATATAATACCTATATATTTATTGATACTAATAAATGTAAATTGGGTTTTTATTCAACAACTATAATATGAGGGTTTTTCAAAACACTTTGGTTATTGACTAAGTCTTTTGAAATGCCCCTATAATTTAGATTAATATTTAGATTGGGTATTACAATTACACACGGAAGTTTCTCGTATTATAGTGATGATCACGAAACAGTTAAGTAGAGTATATTTAGTGTTGGATATTTGATCATAAAGTTTCGGAGTAGCTTCTTGTTGGCACGAGTCATAATTCAAGGATCTCGTGATTTTCGGGTGTAATTCACGTCACCTAATTAGTGCCGGTTAACCATGGTCTCTCAAAAATAATAAACCCTACCTCTCGGCATCATCTAGTGTCGAATACAGAGGAAAAAAAAAAAACCCAGGTGTAACATTCCGACCCAGTTAAATATTATTTAATTACCAATTATGAAATTACATTTTTAATTTGGGATAAGGGTGTTTTAGTCACTTTTTGTTAGAAAAGGAATTTGGGGAAATGAGTGGCACGTTGCGTAGAGCTTGACGATTCGAGTTCGTAGACAGGCGGCACGCTCAATTCCAAATTTTAACGAGGGAGTTGTGGTCTAGAAACGGAAAGGACATAATAGGATTTTTGAATTGTTACTGTAGCTACAGTACCAATATCAGCTTCTTCTTCCTTCCCTCTCTCTCACGACTTCTCTCTCTCTCTCTCTCTCTCTCTCTCTCTCTCTCTCTCTCTCTCTCTCTCTCTCTCTCTCTCCACGTGATGCCAAACTTTGGCCATTGATTTCGTCGCCTTCTGGTGTCCTATTCAGGCAAAATTGGTTATCTAACCCACCCATTTTCCCAGCTCAAAAACCCAAAGAAATTAAACTGGAACGACTGGAAGTTCGGGTATTTTTGAAGCTTCAGACGCCATTTCTGGCGACTTCGGTTGCCATTTTCATCGAGTGAGGTATGAAACTTCATCTACTCTTCGTGCTCTATCTCTTTATGTAGTTATTGTAGATTGATTTTGAGGTTTTACAGTTCATTCAATACACCCATTTTTGGCCGACGGTTTCGGCTCCGTTCCGGCCAGTTTTTGGCCATGGTCCAAGAACAAAAGTTGATCCCCTTGTTAGTCTGAACGTATTCGTATAGGTATTGTAGGGTGTTTCGAGAATTTTCTGTCACCGGAATTTCTCAAGACACCCATGGGTTGCCGGCGGCTGGTGGCGACGCGTGGGCCAATAGGTGTCGGCCCATTTCATACTAAAATATTCCCCTTGTAGTCCTGAGCACGACGGTATACTCAGATTTGAAATTGGTTACTGTTTGACAGTCAAACGAATATTCACTACAAGGAAAAACCCTTTTGGCGACCACCACTTTTAGTCGCTAAAAGGTTAAATTTCGTCGCCAAAACCCTTTGGCGACGAAATAATTTCGTCGCTAGTTTCGTCGCCTTAGGCTCGTGGCTGAAAGTATCAGGCGACGAAACTTTGTTTTCGTCGCCAAAACCTTTACGCGACCAATTTATTTCGTCGCCTAACAGTAATTAATTGGTCGCCTATAAAGAAGTGTCCCCGCCAAAATACCAAAATTTGCCGCGAACTAAGGAAGGATTGGGCGACCAAATAGATTGGTTCGTCGCCTATAGGTTCTGGTGACTACTGTATTTGGTCGCTAAAGCTTACTTCGTTGGTCGCTAAAATGTTTATTTAAAGTGTTTTTAATTATTATATTTGCATTTTGTTTTGTGATAATATTAAACTTTTGTTCATTAACACATTGTAATTTCCAAAAACAATAAATTTAGGTAAATAGATCAATAGAAAATGACACAAATAAAAGTTTCTCCCATTCCAAAGTACACGAGCATACTAGTCATTACACATAACATATCCAAAAATAATAGACATAAACAAGTGAAGAACACTCCACTGAAAGACTGGAGGCCAAGCTCCATCTATCTTGTCCTTAGTAAACCCAAGTTACATTATTTCTCCACTCTAAGACTATAGATCACGCCTGTATACTATTTTGACCCAAAAACAAAGAAGTCTGTGTACTATGTCTTTTGTATCCCCAAGTTTTGTAGTCATGATCTTTAACACCTGTGGGATAGGGACTGTGATCTAATATAAACACTGCCAATTGTTGCTTGAGCTTCTCAAACTCATCAATCATCTTCCTTTACACCTCCTACAAAATAAGGTAATGTCAATGGTCAACAAAAATAATATATATATAGACCAAAGCTGAAATTCACAATCTTAACTAAATAAGCCATTAAAAAGAGTTTGGATATACATAAGAAAAATGATTACTGGTCATCAATATTTAAGAATGTTCGAGAATGGTATTTGAACAAACTTAATAAAATTTGAATTCATTTTTCATACCTCTCAATATTGACTGTCTACGCATACCTTTGTGATAATAACAGAAATCACATCATCAATTACCACAAATGAAGAAGGAAAACAGTTCCGAAAAAATAATGTAAAGATTAATACCATGCATAGCACAAACCCATTAGAAAACATAAATCATAAAATCCAAAGTATAATCCACACCTTAAATAGAACTGAGTGTAACGAGAAGAAGAGGTTCTTACCTCAAATGGTCCTCTGTCCAAAACCCCAAACCAAATCCTTCCACCTCCTCAAATAAATATGACATGCAAAAAAAGGATATTACCCCAGTAAAGTTAGACTCCTAAATGACATTGTTCTAAACACATCATAAGATGAAGAAAACTGAAGGGTAGATGGTCTAGGGGCAGAGAGTGGAAAATAACTCAGGCCATCAAAAATCTTTGGCGGAAGAGAGTGGGTATGCTTATATGAGTACATAGAGGTTATAGACCTTTTTCTCACAAAGGAAGCATCCCATATCCTATTCAACGTGTTTAGTGAACTAATAACAATAACAACAATAGTGCAGAAGTCCTTGGCAGAGCTATGCATGTATATTGGTTTAGGACCAGCTTTAATTTAAAATACGATTCTTTTTAGTGTTAAAAATTAATAAAAACACAAGGACAATTATATATCAAATTGCTCAAACAGAAAAATTATGCTGTGGACCAAGGGGGCAGCAGCAAGGTAAAACGAAAACAAGCTGCAACACCCAATCACCTCAAGACTTAATTGCACTTCCTACAAAGAAAGAACTCTAACTCACCTGCAATGTCAATGCCATATCATTTGTAAGTTAAAGCAGAGAGAGAGAGAGTAAATAAACTTTCTACTTAAAACTTAGCCAAATTCACAATAAGAATCAGACAAATGGTTGGATTATTACCCATTAACATATTTTTCTTTCAAAACAAATTGCCAGGTATTGGTAACTACCTCTTTCAAAGTATGCAATAAAGCTTAAAAGTAGCAAGAACATCTTGTTATGCTATACAATTCAAAAGTGCATTATCCAACCTGTTTCAAATCCTCCTCATAATCACTGAGTAAATTGATACAGCATCAACTCCTCTGAGCTTAATAGCAGCTCAATCGTAGGCTCTGAATTCAGCAAACCCAATTTAAGAATAATAATACATACATCAACCCACAATAATTAATTACCTAAATTCACAAACAGTACAAAATCCAAGCAAAAACTATGAATAATGCTATTTTCTGCATGTGACAATTAACTGTTTCTTTTTCTTTTCCTTTTCCTTTTTGAGGAAGACCAGCAATCTAAAAATTCATATTGATTTGCAAACCCCCGAATTATGAATGTGCCTCTAACTTCTGATTTATTGTAGCACTACCAAACATACAAACTCAAATTAAATCAACATGTATCACTCAAATACCATAAGTACCAAGCAGTATTAAATAACTTACCTTCAATGCCAATGCCATATCCTTCCTCTTTTCTTCTTCTTATTGTCATTTTTGCAACTAGCTAAAATATAAAGACATGTCTTTGACAAAAACAGACTAATAATAACAAGAATAAAGATAAGTTTCTTTGACAAAAAATACAATAATGAAAATAAAAATAGAGCATAAGCTCACAGACAAAAGCAAACATCCCATGAAACAAATAAACACTTACATGACCCGCTTCCAACATTGTCACCACCAGATCCAGGGTATGCAGCTTTCAGTAAATCATAGATGGCCAACAAAATATCTCAAGCACAACAGAAAACTCAAATAAATGTTCAAAAACTCAAAACTCAATTATAAAGAGAAAATGGTGTTCATACCTAACAGAAAGGCAGCATATGAAGGAAGTGGGGAGACGAGTTCGCCAGTTCGATGGTTGAGGGGCTGCAACGAAGTTGTTTTTTTTTTCTTTTGAAGAGAAACTTTCATATTTAAAACCAAGCCAAACAAAGTGGATAAGGCATCCACGAACAAAAAAAGAAAAACAAAGATGAACAAAAAGAAGAAGAACAGAGACAACACAGGAAGGGAGCAACGTAGAAAAAATCTTGTTATTAAGACAAAAAAAACAGATTTTATTTTGAAATAATCAAAATCAAATAACTATACAACAATTGTTGAATAAACAAAGGATGAAAATACCTTTGAATAGAAGAGAATTGACTGCTCAAAGAGATGGTTTGGGGTGCAGACAGGGTGGGAAATAACTCAGACCATCAGAAATCTTGGGGGAACAAAGAATGCTTTGTTTCGACGGCGTCGTCGATGGAGGATTTCTCTGCTTCGACTGAGTCTTCGGTGGAGGATTGCTTTGTCGGCGTCGTCAGTTATAGGGCATGCGAGATGCAGGGTGGGTGTGAGAAAGAGGGAAATAAAAGTGTTTAGAAAGGGGACTTTTTTTAGTTTTCATTTATAGTCTGAAGATCAGCCACAAAATCCTTTGGTCGCCAAATTATTAACCTAGGTAAAACGACAGTGTTTTGATTAATTCCTTAGCTCACACTAATCTGCGACCAAACAAAAATGGTCGCGATTCTCACCAAAATTTAAAGCGCCAATTTTCACTTAGCTTTTGGTGTTTCGCAGGCATCCTATTCAATAAAAGGCGACGAAACATTTATTTGGTCGCGAATTAATAACATAGCAACAAAACTTGTTCGTCGCCCTTTCAAATAATTTGGTCGCTATTCAGTTGATTCAAGTATTGGTGGATGACTGGACTATAACGAAATTATGGCGACCAAATGCAAAACATTGGTCGCTAAATTCAATTTTTGGCGACCAAAACTGTGGTGGTCGCTAAACATTTGGTCGCAAAAAAGGTTTTTCCTTGTAGTGATTGCACCTATTAGACGATATCCCTATTAATGGATGAGATCGAAGACTTGTGACTTAGACTTGATATGGTGATTTGCCTTCCAACGCAACTATTGACTTAGAATTGATATGGTGATTTGCCTTCCAACGCGTGCTCCAACCTACTTGTTGACTCGGCTTGACTTGGTAAGGTGTCTTCCCGTGTCCACTCAACCATTGGCTTTGCATCCCATCCCATCCCTGGCACAAGGTACAAATATCTTCTTGCAAATGTGGACTTGACGTAAGTGAAACATATGGAAATATCTCTACCCAACCCAATATTTAATATAATACCTATATATTTATTGATACTAATAAATGAAAATTGGGTTTTTATTCAACAACTATAATACAAGGGTTTTTCAAAACACTTTGGTTATTGACTAAGTCTTTTGAAATGCCCGTATAATTTAGATTAATATTTAGATTGGGTCTTACAATTACACACAAAAGTTTCTCGTATTAAGTGATGATCACGAAACACTTAAGTAGAGTATATTTAGTGTTGGATATCTGATCATAAAGTTTCGGAGCAGCTTCCCGTTGGCGTGAGCCATAATTCAGGGATCCCGTGATCCCTGATTTCCCGTTGTAATTCACATTACCTAATTAGAATCATTACCTAGTTAGGATTCTTTGTAATTAGCTAATTACTTTTCCGTGTAGAAAAAATCAACTTGTACTTGTATATATATCCTCTCTTGGAGAAATATAATATCAATCACAATTATTCAATCATGTGTTTAGTTTGAGTTGATATTAGAGCAAAAAAACTCAGGTGCAGCAAAACAGCTGCTAAGGCTTGTCGTCACGACATCATCTATCACCATCGCCCACGACAGCTCCTTCAGCTGATGATTATCTTACTGTTCTCTCTCAATTATCCATTCTAGAGCCTGCTGATTGCGAAGGTAACCGAGGAAAAGCTTTGGTGCTTTCTGATCAACGAGATACACGTTGATTAAATTATCAAAATCCAATAGCTAATTTATATAAAAATATGCAATTTCTTGATTAAATTATCAAATTTTAGAATTTTTTATTTGTTTTTTATTTGCTACCACTTAGCAGGTCAACCCAACATGACCCGAAACCGGCACGAAAAATTAATGGGCCAACCCGTAAATGACACGTTTATTAAACGGGCCAGGTTTAGGTTGAGCATTCTTAACACGTATATAATCCCGACACGACACGACCCATTACCAGCCCTAGGTTTCTACTTAAGAATTAAGGGTGGGTCCAAAAAAAAAAAAGGAATCGATGGTGTCGTCTTTTAACCATTTGGGGTATGTTTGGTACATCGTATTAGTCTATCTATAGGAATACATAGTACATGTCAGTTGCGTTGGTGTAAACTTGTATTATTTAATTACCCGACTATGTTAAACAGATTGAGCTTTTAATACCCTCCTTACCTGACTAACTAATACAACCCACTCACCCCGGTTTAGATAATACACGCTTAATTATAAGGGCATGGAAAAAGAAAAAACACGCTTTCTACATGAAAATCATACGCTCTTTTCATTTTCTTCTCACTAGGGTTCTTCTCTACACTCTTCTCCAGGTATCCATCTCTCACACTCTCACACACTCTTGCCAATATGTTTCTTCTTGCTTCTTCTGTCTTCATCTTCTCTTTCTTTATATATTTCCTCTTCTATGGTGTATGATTATGTCTTATTAAATTTATTTTTTATATTTAGTCACTAAATTTTTGTGGATTAGGCTATGAGTTCTTTTAATTTTTGTTGGGGCGAAGTGTATAGGGTTTTGTATCAGCGATGTGGTTGAAACTCAAACTATATTGAAGGAGGACGTGTTGCGCTTCTATCTTTTTATTAACAGCCTACCCTCCCAGATGCTCTATTATAAGCCCACACATTTCTCCATTTTGAATTTATTTACATTGAAATAAACTCCTAAATTCTCATAAGTAAATAAAACAAATAATTATTGTTTGACATTTTAGAATTATCGTATCTTCCACTTCTCTCTTTCTACTAACTAGCCAAGCATTTGCCAAAAATGACTCTTCTGATATATCCCAATTTTTATGATCCTAAGTTATACAATTATGATAATGGGTTTGTTCATGTAATCTTGTCTTAATTTCAATTTTCACTTAAATTATCAAAGAATTTAAATATAAAAAAAATACTATGATCTGTTGTTATCCGACGAAGCATCAAACATAGTATAACTTAGTCAGACTATTTATTCGGAACAACATCAAACGCCTTATAATATTACGGATAAACAATTAGTACTCTCCGGAACAAATTGATACTATCCAACAGAAATTAGTCATCACAATCCGATGTACTAAACGAGCCCTTAATGAGGAGAACTTTAGCTAGTTTAATTTATAAATAAAATAAATAAATAAAAGACTCTTATTCATATCACTACATGGAAAAAGATAATTGAAAAAAAAATTGTCCTTGGTCAAAGTAAACAAGTATACACTTATTCATATCACTATGTGGAAAATGATAATTGAAGAAAAAGTTTTCCATATGGTCCAAGTAATAACTTAATTGTTTCTGTTGAATCCCGCGGGTTGGTCTCAAACATGCTACAAAGAAAAGTAGGCTTACAAGTCACAAGGAGAAGCTGTAGCAATACATGACCAAAGTATAAAACACGAAAGAAGACCACGACAATGATCTGCTTCATCTTGTAAATGAATGAACCTTGGAATTATTAGTTTGGAAAGACCAATATTCGTTGACTTAGAGTATGCATAAAGTTAGGTAAGGGCAATACAGAAAAGAGGGGTGTTCATATTGGGAATGATTGGTTTCAGTATTCTAATATAACAACAACCCAGTGGTACCATCAATAAGACTCTGCGCCAAGGTATTGGAAGCGCATGATCGTCAACAACATACCATGGACCAACAGAAACAGGCAGTTGATGCAATGGTAGTCCTGATCCTGTCCATAGGATCCTATTAAGAATTACCCAAAGTATACAATTTATAAACATGCCATTTGTTTATGTTAAGTTCCTACAAATAACAATATAAATCACTTGCTAAAGAAAATTCTTAATACTTTGGATTCAAATTCAATCTCTTTATTATGGAGGTAATTAACTTAAGTACACACTAATAGTTCCATCATAACTTACAGAAACCAAATTAATTATGATGGCATGAATGAAATGAATGAAGATCACAATACTTAAATTAATATTAATTCCACTACTTTAATTTTCAACAGAAACCAAATTGATTTTTGTCAATTGTTCGTTATTTTTTTTCTTAATGTTATACGAAATGTAGGTTTTTTCTACTTAAGAGTTGGGGGTGGGTCCAACAAAAAAAAATCGAGGGTGGTGTCTTGTAACCTTTAGTGAGGAGAACTCTTTAGTTATAATAATTTTAAAAAAGAAGATAATGTGGAAAAAGATAATTGAAGAGGGTGGGTCCAATTTCAATTGTCATTTGAAGTCGACTTATTCCAAATTTTCTAAAAAGAGGACAATGTGGAAAAAGATAATTGAAGATAACTATTCAATGTGGAACTGTTCATATCACTATTCATATCATTATTAATGGATGAGATCGAAGACTTGTGACTTAGACCTGATATGGTGATTTGCCTTCCAATGCGTGCTCCAACAACCTACTTGTTGACTCGACTTCACTTGGTAAGGTGCCTTTCCATGTCCACTCAACCGTTGGCTTTGCATCCCATCCCATCCTTGGGCACATAGTGCAAATATCTTCTTGCAAATGTGGACTTGACGTAAGTGAAACATATGGAAATATCTCTACCCAATCCAATATTAATATAATACCTATATATTTATTGATACTAATAAATTAAAATTGGGTTTTTAATCAACTATAATACGAGGGTTTTTCAAAACACTTTGTGACAGGACCTGACTCAAATTCTATTTTGGAATTCGAGTTGAACTTCGTGCATATCCAACTCCTGCCAGGCACAATTGACCAAAATACTCTTTGCCCTAATTCCAACTTCAAACCACATAAGGGTTTGTGACTTATGCAGGAAAACCAGCAGTCTCCCCTGAAACATGAACATTTTCCTATTTATTTCACGTGTAAATATCACAATTTTAATATCCTCAATCGTTCAGCATGTAAGAATTTCATTCGTACGTAATTCAATAATGGTTTAAATTGTCCTCATGCCCGTACAACATAATCAAACATTAACATTCATCTTGTTATAAATGAGAATTAAACGGGTAATCAAACTTGGCCCAACGAACAAATGGGTTTCAGACTAAATCCTTTCAAAGCATAACTCAACAGTTATTTTGCGGCTGCACCTAGGTACTCTAGGTTGCCTACGTACTCTTACCAAGGGATCAAGACACACATAGTTCTTTCTACTAAAACAATCACCATTTAGATAATATATATTCTTCAAGAAACCAACCATAAAATCTATAATCATTCTTTACTTTGATTTCAACAAGCTATATAGTTAAATATCATGCAGGAAATTACGTACTTAACTATTCAATTAATTTGTCATTGTCCATCCCAACACTTTGATAACCAAACTTTTTACTAGAAAGTCATATATGCAACCGTTCGCATAAAGCATACATCCAGTATCACCCACCAAGGGGTATGTCATTAAATCTGAAGGCAATCGGGGAGGGGGAAATTGGCTAACCACCTATGTAGATAAATCGGGCAGGTGGCTAGGGATCCTGGCCAACCCTATGCAACATATATGAGTAGGGTGGCGAATAATACCATGTTAATTGTACCACACATATTTCCAAATCTTACTTACCTGTTAACCTATGTCATCCTCTTATTCAAGTTACATAATTCCAAACATGAAATTCTTGTCCCTCATTTTATAAGTTCATCTTGTGAGAAAATTCTGTTAATGAATGCTCGAATTTCGAATTTCCTAATCTCCCTCTTTCGAATTCGTTGCCTTGGCCTTCTAATATTTCATTGAATCTCATAAACCCAATTATACTTCTCAGGTGTAGTGAACAAAAAAATGAAGAACAATATAATACTAAGTAAAAGTGAGATTTTCTCGACCCATCTACTCGATCCACACACTCATCTAGTACGCCTAGCTAACACAATCTTAACAATAGAATAGAAGCATTACAAGCGGGACATAATACAACAAGTCTGTTTAGGCATTCAGTTTTTCCACATGCAAATGCTTCGTTTGCACAATTATGACAAGGCATCCACGTACGTAACACATCTTCTGCAATGTGCGTGCCCAGAACAAAGATGATTCAATTAAGAAAATCTGCATGTCACAACATAGGATATCAAGTAAATAAAATAATCTACAAGGAAAAAAGATAGAACTAATTCAAACGATGAAGATTAGGTTTACGCGAATTCTTATTTAGGGTACCATAATGTTTAACAAATTCTTATTTCATATTGTATTGTAGTAAGGCACACGCACACTTTCTTACTAAGACCTCCTCTCTCCCAAAAGGAGAGACAAATGGATTATATAAGTTATGTCCTGAAGCCACTATGCCAAATTTGGCTTTTAGCAACGGAGTTTCTCCGTTGCCTAAAGTCTGAAAATTCCGTGGTATTGGTAGCTGTTGCCTATTGTTGTACAATAGGCAACGGATATTATCCGTTGCCTATATATAGTTAAGACATCGTATATTTTGAAACGCTGATGCTAAAAGATCCCCGAATGCCAAAAAAAAGGTTGACTTCTGATGCCTAAACCTGAAATAGCATCAGTAATTACAAAACATAGGAGGCTAAATGGGTTTTACAGCAACATTGAGTTATCCTGTACTGATGCGTATTATCGATTACGACATCGCAGAAACCAATAATGCCGATGCAAATTATGTTATATGTCATCGCTTTTTAGATTTTGCGGACGTGAAAAGCCTCCAATAGCATGGGTTGTTATATAAATGTTGACGAAACTTCTAGTTTTGGGCATCAGTTGTTATATAATTGCTGATGCTATTTTTGGTTGTAGGCATCAGTGATCATAAAAGTTTGGTTGTTTTCTTAATCTTTTAACTTCAGTAGATTCTGGAAAAGTGAAGCTGTTTGAATAATAGGCATCTCTTATGCCTATTTCTGTGTAGGCATTTTGCAAGTTCCACATCACAATTTACTTGGTTACTGTTATAGAATATAAAAAAGGCATCATTTCCAAATCATGTTGTGTTGCCATTATTGATTAAAAAAAGCATATATATAAATTTAAATTTAAATATATCCATACTTGTCTATATATAAGCAAAATACTTGAATGATAGAATATTATCACATCCAAATCACAAATTTTGTAGCCCCAAACCACAAATTATCCATACTTGTCTAAGCAAAATACTAGCTATCAAGACATGCAAAATGAAGGAGGAATTACTAATGTTTAGTTCAATCAAAAAGCCATTCTAGGACATGAGCTGCCCATTCTTCTCGCACCTCATCCAATTCCGTTTGGGTGTACGTGTACTTCCGTTTAGCTCTATACTGAAGAAAAAAAAAAAACACGAAAATGATCATGTTAACAAAGGCACCGCTAGCTAGCAAAAAACAGACACATGTTTCTCCTTAAAAACCCACAGTCACATTGCTCTTTCTCTAAACAACACTTTATTTGCAAATATAGGATTTTGTACTACACAAGCCAAAACTAAAAGAAACAACACCCAAACAAAACAAACAGCGAAAACAGGCACACCCATGAATCAAACAAAAACAGAACAGCAGCCTGAAAATGACCCAGAGCTGCAAAAGGGGCAGCTAACCAAGAAAACCCAACTGAAAACCCACAGAACATAAAATTCACATCACAGCAGCAGCCACATCCCTCATAATAATGGAATAAGAGTAGTCCTTAAAAACTGGAGTGACAGACTAGCACTAAAATGCAATGGCTATCCTAAAAAACTGTGTATAAAAAAACAACAGTACGTGAAACACCAAACTGGCACTCAAATGCAATGGCTATCCTAGTTGTGGACAAACTTTTTTGTGTTTTTGTAATGCCTATTTCTGGACAAGAAGTCCACGAAAACCTCAAAAACACACACACACACACAGCCCTGCTAACAAACAACAGTGAGAAAGAACAACCAAAACAAAAACCAATACAAGTACAGTCAAGAACGAACCAAACATACATCAGTTTGCTACAGCTGAGCACAATTACAGAGCTGGAAAATAATATTGCAGGGGTGGCTGAAGGAGATTATGTGTACCTTATTTCGAAATCCAAGGGACTCATCTTCGCAAATCTCCTTCATGTATCTCATCACGAAATACCCACATGACTTGCCATCGACTTGTTTAGGAGCACCCTACATTTTTACACAACACAATTCAACATTTAGTTAGTTAGGTTCCTTAAAATTAATCTTCTAAAAACTGTGAAATGCAAGCATACCGAAAGCATAATCCATGCCGGTCCTTTACGAGGTCGTCTCCCAATTTGCGCATTGAAAGATTTGATCCCACTTTAGCACATAAATAACAATTGTTATAGACCGTAAACCAAATGAAAAAAATTAACATATGAAGGAAATAACTAAGAGCGACCGACTTACTCATTTACAATAGTTTTCCAAGCATCATGAGGGTGACGAGACCCAAGAGGATCCATAGGCATTTGATTCAATAGGCTGCCCGTGCCATATCCAATCCTTGTAGGTTTGCTCAACCCCATTGAAATACAAATGCTCCCTTATTACTCTAATACTAAACTTTCTTGTATTCCCACATTTTTGGCATGGACAACGAATTCGCCTATGATCAATAGCATTTGCTAATGCTATCCTTAGAAACTCTTCAACCCCGTCTTCATACTCTTTACTTCTTCTATCCTCATGCATCCAAGATTTATCCATATCCCTTTAAGCCATCCATTTCAGAAACTGAAAAAATAGTATAACTTTAGTTCACATTTCAAATAATGAGGGCAGCTGCCTATTATATGCTAGCTATTGCAAATTGCTTGAGATAGGAGTAGCAAGGTATATAAATGAGCAAGGGAAAAAAAAACCCCACGTTTTAATGTTGCATATCCAGTTTATCCTATATAGCTAGCATTTAGAGTACTTCAGGAAAAAAAAAAACCCATATTTTAAACATGTTCATCATGAACAATACAAATTCATGCTTTTTCTTTGGAGTTATACACATAAATGAACTTTAATTTGAAGCAGCACAGCAAGTTATGACAGTGAGAGCCTCTCAATTTATTGGTGGTGGACATGCAGTCGACTGGACTAATTTTAAGCAATAATTTCATACATGACCAAGTGCCATATTTGGTCATTTTGACTACTAACAAAATAGCATGTTCCTAAAGAGAAAAAATAATACTATGCTACCCTACATTAGCAGGAATCTGGATACTTTCAAATAAAATTATCATGATAGATTACCAACCTTGTGAGGAATAGTAGCAGAGACAGCTGCTCCAAAGGGAATGCGATAGCTGGACTTAGATTGGACTCGTGTTAGAGCTGTTCAAACCGATTCTTGTAACTTATCCCAATCTCTCGAATTAAAGAAACCAAATTCAGTTTCCCAAAGAAAGAACAATGCTTAATAAATTGAAAGAGAACCTTAAATTTGCTAATGCTTATTGCTAATTTTATTTCCCTTTCAGCAATTGATTGTTCAAAGATTTTCCACTTTATGGACAAATCGAAGCTCAACTACCAGACAATAGAATCAAAAGAAGAACAAAAAAAGGCCCAAGGCGTAAAAGAAATTCATACAACAGTTCGAAAATATTAATTGTTTTTCAAAGAAAATGGTACAATTTTATAGTTATAAACAATTTCGAAATAACCAAAGGAATAACTAAATTTTCCCTCCCACGAAACGAATTTGAGCAAACAGAAAATACCCTTGTCCCCAAACAAAGAGCCTATTTTCACAAACAGTAATGAAATCCCAACAAGCAATTATCAAGAAACAGAAACCCATTAGAGAAAGAAAGAACAAGAATGAAACCAAAGGCTTGAATCTTTGTCCAAATTGCTTTTTTCAAATAAACAAACAGTAAAATTTCTATACAGAACAGAAGTACCAATTTCCAAAAGAATAAAAGAAATAATAGATTATACCATTTTTCGGCAACATCAATTTGTTTTCAGTGAACAAGAAATCAAAGCAAGAACAGAACCCATCAAAGTAATCAAGCAAAGAAAAACAAGAGATTGAAACTTTGTCCCAATTTGTAATACCTGAGAGTTAAACACAGGAGTCACATGTAACAGTTTCCAAAAAAATCAAAGCAACAACTCAATCTTCACTTCTAAGAAACAAATTCCAGACCAAACAGGAAACACCCGTTTTCCCAAATGGTGATTTCTTTTCACCAGCAGAACGAACAAGAAATCAAAACCATCAATTACCAAGAAACAGAAACCCATCAAATAAATCAAATAGATAAACCCAAACTCTGTCCCAATTTGTAATACCTGAAATAGAGAACCACCAGAGCACAAAGAGGCAGAAGAGCACAATCACAGGAATGACATGGATCCACTTCTCCGCCGACACCGATCTCCAAGAACCCTCCTTTCCGTCACCAATAGTCCACGTGCAGAGATTGGGGGTTTTGATTCTATGAAGGTATGGAGGAAAGAGAAGAAAGAGATGGAGGAGAGAGAAGAAGGCAAAACTAGTTGTCCAACTAATTACATAACAAACTAAACAGATCAGAGGGAGATGAATTTTTGGGGGAAAGTTTGAGAGGGAGATGAAATTTTTGGGGGAGAGTTGAGAGGGAGATGGAAGTTTCGGGCGGAGAGTCTGAGAGGGAGAGTGTGAAAATTTTGGCTTAGGGTTGACTCCACTTTAGGCATCGGAGGAATGTTACCACACAACATTCCCTTAAAAAAAAAAAAAGCGCTAATCACATTAGGCATCTGTGCTTTCGACGGATGATGCTAAAGGGAAATAAAGGCATCGTCATAAAATACCAAAAATTCGTGGTGATGTCTTTATACCTATATAGTATCGTTATTTAAGAAAATGATGCCTAATTTACTAATCGCATCGATTTTCTTATTTACTGATGCCTATGTAGTGTTGCTGAAAGTGAAATTTGGCATAGTGAGCACGTAATTAATTGCTAAGTGTACCCAACATAAGATGTTAAACCAGTAATAAAAAAAATAAATAAAAAACCGTCTAGAGCCTGGAAAAATGGAGTTCAGATCTTTTGTCCATGCTTTTGTGTGTCCCTCTCTGTCCACATCTTAATTTTGTGACACGTGGTATTCCACTTAATCATACTTTAACAAAATTAATGCTTTTATCTTTTAATACAAATAAAATAATAAAATAATGTCACGTGTCACAAAATTAAGGTATGGACATAGAGGGACACACAAAAGCATGGACAGAAGATCTGAACCCGGAAAAATGTTAATGCTTATTCTTAGTGGTAGAAATAAGACATGTATTAATTGGTTTATGCTGAGAAATAATTGGCTCAGTATTTGTTAAGAAAGTTACCTTCAAGATTGAGAATGACTAATAAATAGTAGGATCCCTCTGTCTTCTCATCATCCGGAAGACGTTTCAATATAGAGAACTTTCACTACAAGAAAAAAGGTCAGTAATGGCCAATTTTCTTGTGACCAAATGAATAATAGTCACACATACAGTAAATTTAATGAGTAATAATATTACATGATCACTAAAATGATTGGCATCTAATTTTTAATTTTTAATGATAAAATTTTCTAACTAGTATTTAAATTAGTCACTGAAAACAACTTAAATTATGTAATTAGTGACCAACACATATGGTAAGGTAGCCTTCCTTCTCTTATTTGATACATCAGTGACCAATTAACTTTTTTTAAACTTGATTATTTTTTTCAAAACATGATACCACATCAAAAAGAAGAAAAAAAAGACCGAGTGAGACAAGAGCGCAAGACCAGCGCGAGCTCAGAGCGAGACAAGAGCACGAGACCAGAGCCAGCGATACCGTCTTCTTCGACGAGCGAGCGTCCTCTTCGTCTCTGTGGTTTCGATTTCTAGATTTTAGGTTCAATTTTGATTTCAGTTTTGATTTCTCTTTGAATTTCAATTTTGAGGTGTGATTCCAAAAAGCTTGATGCCCTAACTTCCTAATTGGTGTTGCAGATGTTTCGATTTTGAGATACGACCTTGAGGCTATTGAGATCCTATTCTGAAATCAACTGTTGAGAACATCAGCTCCTATGGTAAGAAATCTTCGATCTCTGGCTGTTTGATTCCTAATTGGTTTTCATCTTCATTCTTGCTTTTTCTTTACTCTTATTCCTAATGCGTTGTGTTCTATTTGAGTGTAATCTGAAAACTTTTCTGCTTGTAGATTTTCTTCACTCTGGCTGTTTGTAGATTTTCTGCTTGTTTGACTACTTTTCTTCTGAGAACTTATTTGCTTCCTGCATTGCGTCTCAATTTTGCACCTCAAACTCATGGTTTGTTTGACGGATTTATCATCACACAGTATAACTACTTGTTTTGTTTGAATCTATGAATTCATGCTTAACATTTGATGCCCATTAACTGTTTGGTCAAATGCTTACATGAAGTCTTTGAAGCTGAGTGCGTCTATATGCCAATTTCTATTTTGATTGTAGCTCTATCCTAACAGAGCTGTCATTGCATGCCCAAGAAACAAACTTTGGTCTGTCTGTTTAGAGAGCATATGTTTGATTTTTGGAAATAAATTTCAGTGATTCTTAGCCATGTGGGTTTTGTGCTGATGCCCTTTGTTGCTCTCTTTGCATGTTTGATGGAGATGGGTGAGTCCCATGCTTCTTTATTCACAGCCTTATTTGAATTTGAATCTTTTGAACAATTTATATGTAGGCTGATTATCTTATTGAATTCTGTTTTCATGTTAACAAGTGGGATAGAAACATAAGTAAATAGTTTCTGTTCATTAGCCATGTCTCTGGCTGAATTAGTAAAGTGATAGATGTGATCCAGCATTACTTTATATATTTAACATTTTGCAGTATGGTTCATGGTATGCACATCAAAGATGGAAAAGCAACGTATGTCTCCCGCTATGTTAGGACATCCCGTCTTAAGAAAGAATAATATTTTGGAGGTGCTAAATTTATGAAGGTACGTCAGTAACAACACTTCAACCGTTGCAATTTTAGATCAAGCTTGTGACATAGATGTTTAGTTGGTAGATTCCGTTCTTATGTTCCTGAATATGTCATTTCCAGATTGGAGACCTTAAGGGGCTTTTTGGCCTACTCATGGTTAACATGCAAATCCTGAGAGCAAAACTGAAAGTATTAGATATGTCTTATGGAAATGGGACAGGTAGGGTGTTCTTGCGCGCAATGTTTTTGAAATGCAATAACAACTTCTATTCAGTACAATTCTGAACTGTCACAACTCATTGACTGTAATGCCTTTGTTGCACTGTTATTTTAATAGTAATTTAATCCTTATGATCCATACACCATACTTTAGCATGCATGGACATCAAAGTTTTGAGTACTTAATATTTTTATCCCTTACACCTTGGTTGAAAACTTAATGACACAGTTGAAACTGTGTGCATAGTTTTCTGTCCAGTTTGAAACATTTATGAATTTTGTATACCCCTGCAAGTGTATCTTTGAAATCCTGGCAAAGTAGGAAAGTATCTCCTGTTACTTGCCTAAGAAGCAATATCCTTAACTAACGATTTCTTCCCTTTTCCAGGTAATACAGCTATCATATATCACCATGGGAAGCTTCTAGCTCTTTCAGAGGTAGATAAGCCTTGTAAGAACGCATCCATGTTCTTGCATCTACTTTTCAATTTCAATCAATTCAATAATCTAATGGGATGAAAAGATTAGGGGAATCATTTTTCTTCATTTTTCTTTGGACTTCACCACTGCTTTTGATGCCAAAAAGATGTAACCGATGTTTTTCATGGTACAGAAAAAGAAAAGACAATAAAAATGACAGCCATTGTATTGCCTCCGATATCTTTGTGGGCTCAAATAATTTGTACTTTGGTTTATTTCTAGTGTGCAAAAAGTTGGCTTACTGGATTATGACAAGTGACTGACACATTCCTTCACTGCTCATCCAAAGGTTGACCCATTCAATGGTAAGCACATTCTTATAGAAAGAAATTTATTCTGCCTTTATAAGGAAATTTTCCTTTCAACTTAAGATGTACCTAATGCAGGCGAGATGTTTACATTTGGCTATTCACATACTCCGCCATATATCACTTATAGAGTTATTTCCAAGGATGGTTTCGTGCATGATACTATACCCATAACAGTAGCAGACTCCCATCATGATGCATGATTTTGCAATTACTGAGAACTATGCAATTTTCATGGATCTCCCCTTGTACTTCAGACCAAAGGTATGGAAGTGTCAAAACTTGCAATCTACTGAGGTTCGGTATCTTTGAGACCACGGCAAGTACCTCCTCTCCTCTGAGTTGCGGTTTCATTTGACTTGCCCAAAACTCCTTTGGTAAGATTCCGGCTTGAGCAATTGCTTGTGTCAATTATGGATCTTTTTTCACTTTCTTATTTGGATGCAAGTCGGAAGTTGAAGTTGATGGATGTGTAGAAGTATGTGAGTTTGGAGTGAAATTCTCATCATTTTCTTGTTTAACCTCCATTGTTTCTTCAGCACAAGCACAGATAGAAAGTACACATCAAAAGGAGGGGAAAACATAACACATGAGGAAATGTTTTTTTTTTTCCTTATAGAACCAACCAAGAGATAACCAACCATCAACCGAAAGTGCAACACACAGTGACTATTACAACCACAACAAGGACACATAATTAATGTAGTGCATGACAAGGGCTCAATGCTTAGTCGAGTCTATCATTAAATAGATTCTTGAGATCACACCATCTTGTAGTGCAAGGCTCAATGCTCTCCAAAAGCAAGTAACTTCCCTTCATTCGATTGTTGCTATAAGAGTGATCAGTGGGAAATAATAAGACAAGAACAGAAACCAATGGAAGGATAAAAGAAGAAGAATTGAGTAAACGAAAGGAAAAACCTCGACTTTCATAGATAAATATCAATCGATTAGAGATATGAACGTTCAAGATAGAGGACAAATTTAGCAAAAGGCCATAATTACAGTATGTTTAACAAAACTGAAAAGGACCAAAACACATATAAAGTAAAGCAAGTTCAAAATTTGACACTGACCTGAAGATGGCTCTTCCGATGGACATGGGATGCCAGAATGCATGCAAATGGCATGCACATCACCCCTGAGCTTAGCAACCTCGTTGGTAAGTGGAATTATACTTTTTATCAGCTCTGTAGAAAACTGTTCAACGCTTTTCATCTTGGGCGGAGGAGGGTGATTAAGATGTGGAGGACTTGGCTCAGAAGCAGGTGCAGAGGAGGAGGTGAAGATGCTGCACCTGTTTCATCACTAGGAAACATCATCTTGTTGATAGATGGCATAGGAGGTTTAAGCTGATCCGTACGATCAATTTGCACCTTAGACACCATGGCAAAGCGAGTGATCAAAGACCAAAAAGGCAAGGAATGAGGGCTGCTGCTGGAGTAATGGGTTGCAACTCCGCAGATGACATGGAAAATGTAGGCGGGCAGATCAGTGGACACATTATTCCCAATGGCATAAAGGAGGCTTGCTCTATCAGGCTTAATTGAGTGATAGCCAGCGAGAAGAGCAGGGTCGATAGCAGCACACACTATTGAGTTAAGTATTCTATAAAACCTAGTCAATTCGCGATGTGTTATATAAGTCACAGATTGACATAGCTGACGTCCAAGCAAGGTTGACTCTACTAAGTCGAAGTCAAGCTGATTCATAAGGGCAGGAAAGCCAGGTGCCTCTGGCCTTGCAACTTTAAGCAACTGCGCAATCCGATTGATCGAGAAATTCAGTTTCTTACCTCGCAAGCAAACATCAAACAAGTTCGAGTACTGTTGATTACGAGAGAAAGAAGGAATTTGAGCGTAGAAAAGTAATCAAGTTTTAAGAGTATGTTAGAGTACAAAACAGGAAACAAATTTGTAATATTTTGTTTCCATGTACTGCCAAGATTTTATTTGGTCAACAAGTACTACTCCCAACAAGTGTCTTGAAATAGAGAAGGAAAAATGAAGCAAGAAAATCTTGCTTCTCAATTCAAAGAATGAGTGAAATCAAGTTATTCATTTTTCCCATTACATATACATGCATGGTAGATAGTCATTCGAGTTCAAAGTCAACCAAGGTAATAACCAAAAAAATGAAAAAGAGTCAACCAAGCCACTTTATACGACAAGGCCAAAGGATTAATGTATAATTTCCTGTTCAAGGAGATACAGTTCGTATTACATTGATTGAATCTATTTATTTCATGTTGTTTTGTTTTTTAAATTAATTAATTGACGAAAGGTTATTCGAACTTGAGACTTCGATCCTCTAGTTGACTATAGGTTATTTAGCAACAAAACATACTAAACTATATAATAAAAGCATGTAAATTAAAATAATTTAAAATATTACATGTAAAAGAAAAAAAGTAGGTAGTAATAATAAGTTGGTGAGAGCCAAACATTATTTTTCCACAGGTCTGTGGTGTTTGACTGTTATCATTGTATCATAGATTAACATTATTATATTTGTTAAATATAGTTATCTTATAGATTGAGAATGAAAGATTCAGTGGATACAACAATCTGTGAAGATAATTTATATTATAAGCCCATATGTGGTATGAAATTTCTTTCAGAACAAGCTGCATATGAGTTTATAATGAGTATGGGCGACGAGCGGGATTCAGTATTAGAAGAGATTCAGGTGAAAAGAATAAGCATACTGGTCAAATAATTTCAAGAGTATTTGTTTGTTGCAAGGAGCATCCGAATCCATTTGTTTGTACAAGTTGATAATCTTTATTAGCTTGGAGAGTGATGGATTGTTCTTAGCAACTGTAGCTGCAATCAGCCTTGTAATGATTCAAAGTCATTTATAAATGTATGTTTTTTTTAATAATTAAAAGTACATAAGAAAAATAAAGGTAGTAGTGAGAAGATAAATGATAGATGTGTGTGAGAGAAATAACGTAGGCTAAATACGGGGACAAACATACCCACGCATAATGCATGCTTAATTAAGTTGCTTTTTTTCATTTTGTTGTTTCTCAATGGGACTTGCCTTTCTCGTTTTTAACATTTTTTTTGTTAGCTTCTTATAGTTCCAGTAATGTAAGGAACATGAGACGCAATCTACCAAAGCATCAAATCAAATACACACTCTCCATCAATAAATAAACAGAAAAGTATCACACACTCAAAAAAGATTGGGGGACTTGTAATTTGAGGGTCATGACTTAATCTCGTCACATTTTACCATTAAGAATGGACACTTATTATATTTGGGATGGTAATGTCTTGATATTTTGAACCACACAAACAGTGTAACGGGATAGAAATGTCTTGATATATATTTGGGATGGTAATGTCTCGATATTATGTCATCTCTTCGAAAAAAGAAATTAAATGGAGAAGCATCAAATCTTATTAAATCCCTAAAAAAAGCCAATACGAATAAGTAAAACTCCTTTCAATAATTTTTTTTTAAAAAAACCTATAGAAACTATTCGTATCAAATAGGTATTCATATCAATACTGAATTGTTAGCAAATGAATGGGTCATTATAATCGTTAACCTTATTACTCTTTGTTTATTCAATTCTTATCTTGTAAAGTCGTTGAAGGAGTTTCCAAGTTTGAATTACCCAGTAAAAAAACAAGATATAATTTTATGCATTGAAATATAAACAATGGAAAAGTTATGAACTCAGCAGTGATTTCCATTTAAGGGAGCTGATCTGTGGATTGAGGGAGAGAGGGAGTGTACAAGTATAAGCGAATGACAGCTATGGGGAGGATGACATAGATGGCATAAGGTAAGAGCCTTCTGGCTAGAGAGTGATGAGATGGGTCTTTGAATGTGCTTGTTATTGTACCCATCTCAAAACCTTCTTTCTTTCTTCTTTTTCTCCACACTGTTTCCTTTTTCTTGTATGCTATCTGATGGGAAAGCTGAGAGGAAGAAAGTGTTGTTTTCTTGGGTTGGCTTAAGCTTCTAGAGAGAGAGAGAGAGATGCTTGTTTGTGGGGTGATTCAGTCAAAGAAGCATTGAGAATCCCATTATCTCTCTGGTTTGCCAACTAATTCCAAACCATTGGCGTTGTGATTGTTGTTGTCTTCTCGCCTGTGGGAAACATGTGGTACTCTGCTTGTGCTTTTCCTTTATTTTTCAGAAAAAATTTCTTTTGGTACTTCTTCTTTGGTATTTTTGTACATTTTTTATATGGGTTGGCTTTCTTGTCTTGTATATGGGCAGAAGAGAAAACGATTATTTGCTTCTTGTCTTGTATATGGTCGCCACCAACATAATTGGTAAAGTTTCCAGTAATGTAATCTGAACTTTCGGACGGTAAATACCTCAAATTGCCCTTGTACTAGTGGGGATATTCTTTAACCATTTGGTTTGGGGAAGGATGTGATTGTCTTTGACCATTGCAATCATAGATGTCTTTGAGGATTATCAATTTTATCCTATCCTAATGCATTGAGGATTAAGGACAAGTTCAAATCATGATACGAACTATTTTGTACCACATCTTTAATTTATCCTCGAGTAATTCATATCTTTAAATTTTTAACAAAAAATTCATAAAGCAAATTAAAAATGACTAACAAATTCAAAGGATATTTCAACCGATATCAAAATTGTCACTTATTATTGCAATATATATACTTGAAAACCCAAAAGTCTAACAAATTGGTATTTGGTATTGATGATGACAAAAGTGGTACCTACTTCCACATACTTTAAAACAAGTTTCGTTTTGTTGCCACATACATCATACTATCAACACCATTTTTGTTATTTGTGTTCCTGTCAATTTTGAAAGAGAGCTTTACTGTTTGCCATGTCTCCCCACCACTTGGGTTGAGCAAAACCATCGCTGCTTTTATGCCCTGCCTTGCTTAAGCTTCCTTCTTCTAGATCTTTCATGGAGTCAACTCCATGATATCGACTCTTGGCGCACAACTTAAGTTTAAGTTGCCATAATTGAGTGAAATGCATATAGATGTAGATGTCTAGCTACAATACAAGATGACTCCCCCAAGCCCAACTACTTATAAAAAGGCAAGTTGCCTCATGTAAAGTAATAACACAAAAACCACTCATAATAAAAATGTGAAACAACAACAAAAAGGTTGTATCATTGTTTTCATATCAAGTCATTGGAGTCGGTGGAGTAGGTTTTTTTTGGTTTTTTGTTTAGCTGGAGTCGGTGGAGTAGTTTATACTGCACGGACCAACCCCATATGTTGTTATGATTTCCATTTAAGAGAAGGGGGGGAATAATCGAACTCTAAGCGAAGTGTAGAAATACAGTAGTCTATACTGTATAATGAGCCCAAATTTGAGGACAAAAGTATGGTGTACATGTATAGCATCTTTAATAAGAGAAAGCATGTCTCATCCACCTGGACTAAACTTTCCAGGGTTGACAAGAGTTTGTAGCAATTTTATATTAAAATTACATGGGGTTGTCTCTTGGCCGTTTTCCTTGCACAAATACTAGAATCTTTGACATTATTCTGTGCTCATGGCTTTCTTTCAGGCATATGCCAAACAAAATTGATGCTTTAATTGGGGCAGATAGTTTTATTGGTGAGAATTCTGCAATCAAATGTTGACTAATATATATGAAAAACAATGTTTGTTACTAGCACAAATTCACATATTTTGTTTTCAGTGAGTGTGTCAATATGGAACAATTCAGGGTTGGTAGGTTGGTGAAGGTGATTTGGAAATTGATCCATTTTGTGTAATATTAGTTTTCTTTTGTGAAGTGCACCAATTTCTTACTCTTATTTTGTGTGTTATTTTCAAGACTAGTACGACAGACACCAACTTTTAAGTATCAACTAATATATGACAATATCTTATTTGTTATGAATAAATAAGTTCTAAAGTGAACTCAGACATGAAACAAATGAAACGTTGTCATATCAGTTGATATATCTTAAAAATGAACGTTTTGTATATCTACCTCCATCCTTCATTTTTAATTTGTAAATATAAATTTGACTGTCATCATTATATCATAGATTAACATTATTATATTTGTTTTATAGATTGAGAATGAAAGATTTAGTGGATACAACACTTTGAAGATAATTTAGATTATAAGTCTATATGTGATATGGAATTTCTTTCCGAACAAGCTACATATAAGTTTTAAAATGAGTATGGGTGAAGAGCGGGATTCAGTATTAGAAGGGATATTCACATGAAAAGAATAAGTATATTGATAAAATAATTTCAAGAGTATTTATTTGTTGCAAGGAGGATCCGAATCCATTCGTTTGTACAAGTTGATAATCTTTATTAGTTTGGAGAGTGATGGATTGTTCTTAGCAATTGTTGCTGCAATAAGCCTTGTAATGATTCAAAGTCATTTATAAATGTATGTTCTTTTAATAATTAAAAGTACATAAGAAAAATAAGATAGTAGTGAGAGGATAAATTATAAATGTGTGTGAGAGAGATAATGTGGGTCGTATAGTTTATAAAATGAAAAATATGAATAATTTTATACAAAGTTTTACCATCAAAAAGTAAATTTTTGGCTTATGTCACATCTCGGATCGGCTCTGTCGTAGCACGATATTTGTCACATCCCGGATTGGCTCCGTCATAGCATGATATTGTCCGTTTTGGGCCCCGCCATCACTGTTTTGTTTTTGGGAACTCATGAACAACTTCCCAGTGGGTCACTCATCCTGAGATTGCTCTAGTCCAAACTCGCTTAACTTCAGAGTTCCTACGGAATCCGAAGCCAGTGAGCTCCCAAAAGGCCTTGTGCTAGATAGAGGTGTGCATGTACACATACACATAAGGCACATCACCCCCTCTCCGTTGGTCGATGTAGGATGTTACAATCCACCCCCTTAGGGGCCGGACGTCCTCGTCGGTACATTCGCACCACACGACATAGTGGCTTTGATACCATTATGTCACATCCCGAATTGGCTCCGCCGTTGCATGATATTGTCCGCTTTAGGCTTTGCCCTTACGGTTTTGTTTCTGGGAACTCATGAGCAACTTCCCAGTGGGTCACCCATCCTGGGATTACTCTAGACCAAACTCGCTTAACTTCGGAGTTCCTACGGAATCCGAAGCCAATGAGCTCCCAAAATGCCTCATGCTAGATGAAGGTGGACATGTACATATAAGGCACATCACCCCCTCTCCGTTGGTCGATGTAGGATGTTACGCTTATGTGTAGCCTTCTTCATTTTTACCTCATGTTTTTCTTATTCATTTTAATGAAAGTACGGATAAAAAAGATCAAAGATCATTTACGAGCCTATCCAACCGATATGTCAAATTGCCACATGGACATTAAATGGCAAAAATTGAAGGTTAAAGTTGCTCCAACCGAGTAGTCAAATCCTACATGAATTTGAAGGCTGGAAGAGATATGTCAAAAATTACGTATCAAAAAGCTTGATGTCAAATATTTTTGGCTTAATTACAATAGTGCCCCCTGAAATTATGATCAAATCCTACATTGCCCCCCGAAAGTCGAAGTGGCCCACATTGTCCCCTTGACCAAGGTTTGGTGTTTCACTTTGCCCCTGCCGTTATCTCCATTTATAACTGTGTCAATTTTGATGACGTGTCACCCTTGCCATGTCATCAAAATTGACGAAGTTATGAAATGAGATAACGGCGGGGGGCAAAGTGAAACACCAAACCTTGGTCAAGGGGGCAATGTGGGCCACTTTGACTTTCAAGGGGCAATGTAGAATTTGACCATAGTTTCAGGGGGCACTGTTGCAATTTAGCCAATATTTTTTTAGTCATGAACCTCGTTATCATTTACTCTCTTTTAAAATTTTATAAATCATATGATAGTCCCATTTTCTTTTAAAAATATAATAAAATAATATGATATTTGATATTTCGGGTGGAGTTAAATTTTTTCCAAAGCGTCAAATTACCACATAAGCTATCAAATTCAAATTTCACATTGTGCATTTGACATCTCCCTTGGAGATACTATGTAAGATACAGTGCTTCCATTTGTGATGTGGGATAATACGTACTCTGAACAATAACGTAGGCTAAATACGTGGACAAACATACCCCACGCATAATGCATGCTTAATTAAGTTGCTTTTTTTCGTTTTGTTGTTTCTCAATGGGACTTGCCTTTCTCATTTTTAACATTTTTTGTTAGCTTGTTATGGTTCCAATAATATAAGGAACATGAGACGCAATCTACCAAAGCATCAAATCATGATACACACTCTCCATCAATATATAAACAGAAAAGTATCACACGCTCGAAAAAGATTGGGGGACTTGTAATTTGAGGGTCATGACTTAATCTCGTCACATTTTACCATTAAGAATGGACACTTACTATATTTGGGATGGTAATGTCTCGATATTTTGAACCACACAAACAGCGTAACGGGATAGAAATGTCTTGATACATATTTGGGATGGTAATATCTCGATATTATGTCATCTCTTCTAAAACAGAAATTAAATGGAGAAGAATCAAATCTTATTATCCCTTTAAAAAAAAGCCAATACGAATAAGTAAAACTCCTTTCAATAAATTTTTTATAAAAAAAACCTATAGAAACTATTCGTATCAAATAGGTATTCATATCAATACTGAATTGTTAGCAAATGAATGGGTCATATTATAATCGTTAATCTTATTACTTTTTGTTTATTCAATTCTTATCTTGTAAAGTCGTTGAAGGAGTTTCCAAGTTTGAATTACCCAGTAAAAAAACAAGATATAATTTTATGCATTGAAAGATAAACAATAGAAAAGTTATGAACTCAGCAGTCCAACCCCCATATGCTGTTATGATTTCCATTTGAGAGGAGGGGGGAAATAATCGAACTCTTAGCGAAGTGTAGAAATACAGTAGTCTATACACGTATAGCATTTTTAATAAGAGAAAGCATGTCTCATCCACTTGGACTGAACTTTCCAGGGTTGACAAGAGTTTGTAGCGATTTTATATTAAAATTACATGGGCTTGTCTTGGCTGTTTTCCTTGCCCAAATAGTCTTTTGACATTATTCTGTGCTCATGGCTTTCAGGCATATGCCAAACAAAATTGATGCTTTAATTGGGGCAGATAGTTTTATTGCTGAGAATTCTGCTATCAAATGTTGACTAATATATGAAAAACAAAGTTTGTTACCGGCACATTCTACATATTTTGTTTTCAGAGTGTCAATATGGAACAATTCAAGGTTGGTAGGTTGGTGAAGGTGATTTGGAAATTGATCCATTTTGTGTAATATTAGTTTTCTTTTGTGAAGTACACCAATTTCTTACTCTTATTTTGTGTGTTATTTTCAAGACTAGTGCGACAGACACCAACTTTTAAGTATCAACTAATATATGACAATATCTTTTTTGTTATGAATAAATAAGTTTTAAAGTGAACTCAGACATGAAACAAATGAAACACAGTCACATCAATTGATATATCTTAAAAGTTAGTTTCCCTAGTACTATTTTTCAAAACTATACACACAATTTCTAAAAGTGCAAGAGTTACAATATTAATTATCAAGAATCTACTCTGAATGTTCATAAGGGAGGGACATCAGCAAAATCAACTCCAATATATCAAAACTGTGGTCACTCTCTCACTCTACAAATTTAGAAATCACTTTCTCACTCTTCAGCTTAATTAAGAACTATAAATGCAAATAATGAATAGAAAAGCATTCAAGTTTGAAGAGTATGTTAGAGTGCAAAATAGGAATCAAGCTTAATTAAGAACTATAAATGCAAATAATATTTTTTTCCATGTACTGCCAAGATTTTATTTGGTCAACAAGTACTACTCCCAACAAGTGTCTTGAAATAGAGAAGGAAAAATGAGGCAAGAAAATCTTGTTTATCATTCAAAGAATGAGTGAAATCAAGTTATTCTGTGATTTTTCTCATTGCATATACATGCATGGTATAGTCATTTGAGTTCAAAGTCAACCAAGGAAATAACCAAAAAAAGAAGAAAAAGAGTCAACTAACAGGGATGGCAAAAATCCCTGTCGGGTCCCCGACCCTAACAAGGGGAAATTTTCAGGGCCAAATCGGGTACAGGTACGGGGGACACCCCAAAAAAAATCCTCGACGGGTTCGAGGCGGGTATATGGTAAGTGTGTCCCCGTCCTTGAACCCGGCCCAATATGTATATATTTAATTTTAAATTAATAAATATATAGTATAATACTTAAAACATTTAAATGGTGATGCCAACGGGTTTCGAACCCCTACTCTCTAGGATGGAAACTCACAAGCTTACCACCAGTGCACCAGCTCTCCTTGTGCTGTAATGACATCAACCATTTTATTTAACCCAACAAGCCTACTACCATAGTGCATTCCATTGTGTGTGATACGAACACAAAGGGAATAATCAATATTTTTTTTGTGAAAAAAATATTTTCAAAAAAAAGAGAATGCAAATGCATGGCCAACTCAGAGATGGAAAGTCGAACATTCAAAAGACCCTAGGGAAAATCTTTCAAAAACAACCGAGCACAAGATGACAAGAAAGAAAGTCATGTTCACAGGCCAAAATTTGCCAATAAAATTATTTGACACAATGTATAGAAAATATATTACATACCACAGCAATAACAATGACAAGCTCATCCCAGTGCTTCTCATCCGCAAGTTGAACTGCAAGACTGTCGGTTCCCTTCTCATCCTTAATAGATAATGATACCAAGGATCAGCACTCTACCCGATAGAATAACTTGCTTCTTAACACAGGGCATAACAATAACCATAAAAGAACTAAGCTTACTTTTCCCATGATCCACTTGACAAATCCCCCATACAAACTACGACAAGCACTGCCCGAACCTCGCCTGTATGAACAAACAAATTTAGAGAACTATCACCACCAACTACAACCAGCATACTTGAATCTCTATAATGTGAATACAAAAGAAAAAGGATTTATAACACAACTACTAAGATGAACTTAAAAACACTCATAGTGAAATCCATTACCATGAGGTCTATATAGTAGCAAACAGAATAACTCTGACACTTATCATGACTTAAAAATTCCACAAACAGCAGCCACATTCAAGCAATGAAAATGAAGTGCAAGGCAATCACAATTGTAATCATTATAATTGAAGCAAGATACAGGCAACCTGAAAATGAGATAATTTAAGAACTATTAAACTACCTTGCAATAGCAGAAAGCAGGCTGTGATCTTCATTCGCATTCATTAACTTTGCGAGGGCAAAAACTGCAAGTAGAAACAGTACCCAGTACTATTTATTGACAAAGACAGAGTAATCCAGTACCCAATTAACATTATTAACACAGTCAAGTGTTCTCAAACTTAAGGAACTAATCATGTAACAAATTAACAATAATATGATCAGTATTATCCGTTACCAAGACAAGCAAAACCAGCTGCCGAGGAAGCCAATCCAGCAGCAGTAGGAAAATTGTTGTATGAAGCAATATGTACATTCAATTTCTCCCAGTCCTTCTTAGTAATCTTGATTCCCTTTTCCTTATCATGAACATCGGTAGCTCGACTACGAATTTCCCTTAAACAGCTTTGGAATCTGCCTCCAGAAAGAGAGATCTCCTACACTAACCAGGAAAAAAAACGAATCAGTGAAATCCCAAAACGATCATGGCCTTTGTTAAACAAAATATTAAACCTCTGAGAATTCTGTGGCAAAAGTAACAGCGCCAATTTTAAAAGCTCAATACTAGTGATACAGCTACTATAAGGTTTCATTTCCTTTCCATTTCTACTTTTTCTTGCCAACCAAATGAAGCACAAACTTAGAACCCAAAACCTTCAAATCCTCTGTTTCCCAGGCATTTTCACGGGAACCAAACACAAAGAGACTTCTGAGAAGACGAAACCAAACAAATAGCTTCACCTTTCCATTAAGCCACATCCGATCCTGGTCAAAGGCGGGACTGACAGAGACAGTGGTGGTGGTGCAGAGGTGCTCCGGATCAAGCGTCACGCTGATGCTGTCATTGACGGGCAAGATGAGCGTCTCGTCCCTCTTCCCCCAGTACTTGATCACGGCGATGTTGGTGGGGGTCTGGGCCGTCACCATCAGCACCCATTTCTGCGACTCATCGGCCATTTCCACAACACCCACTTGCGTTCTCAAAAAGCCGCAGGGAAAACGAAGATTTTCCTGGAAAGCGGTAAAATTTTCCGGGAAAAAAGACAGAGATCTAACGAGCAATGTGAATCTGAGAGTGAGTGAGAGCAAAAAGGGAGTTGGTGTTAGGAGTTTTATATAGCAGAGAGAGTGGAGGAAGACGCCAAATTGTGGGATTTGTTGTTCAAAGTTGAAATTTTTTAAGGCGTCCCGTGGTGGGGCCCATCTCGGCAGTATCTAAAAATTCAGGCTGTCAATGGATTTGTGAAGAATCCTTGGACGCCATAATTGGACTTTGGACTTCAATTTTTACTTCGATTTATTAATTTTTTTTTTTTTTTCTTTTAATGAAAATTTATGGCTCACCAAATTTTAACTGAATTTCAATCCAACTTTATAGAGTTATTCTGGCTAACAACTTCTTCATCATGTTGTTGTTCCTAACATTGTTTTTTTTTTGACTTACCCTCAATATTTTATTACTATTTTTTTTTCTGTTACAATATTTTATTTTTTTTATTATTATTTTGAAGTAAGCAACAAATATCAAAATCTAAATGAAAACCAAGCAAACCAACGAGACAGATAAATTGGTAGCTATCTTCTATCGCCTCTTAACCAAACATGGCTATTTAAAAAGTAAATCCTAAAGTGGTTCATCTCGATTCCGCTCATTGAATTACAATGTGTAATTAACCAAATGAAGCGGTTAACGTGATGCTAATTTGTTAATTCTTAGATCCCGTTTGGTTTACGGAAAAGATTTGATGGAAAATCATTTCCCAAGAGATGGGAAATGGAATATTCATTTCCCATTTTTGGTATGTTAAGAAAGTAACCGGGAAATACCACTTTATTTCATTTCCCATGTTTGGTTTATGTAGGAATGTAAACCAAAGTTGATTTAATTTTCTAATTATACCCATATGAAATTAAATAATAAAAAAAGGAACGCATTTAATGCTATATTGTAATTCTAAATTGTTAATTGGGCAAAATGGTCATGAAAAATATGCATTTAATGTTGGCTCATTTTCCCAAACTTTCCCATGATGAGGAAAAATAAAACCTAAGGGGGGAGGAGGGTTTCACTTTCCCCTCGACTTTTCCATATGTCAGGCAACCATTTCTCATGTCTGGACTTACCAAACATGGGAAAGCAATTAATTTCCCATCCCCAAGCCTCATTTCTCTTGAACCAAACGGAGCCTTAGCGATTGAGAGCTATCCTCTACTCTGATTTTCTCTGTCATGATCTGCTTTACTTTTGTTTTTCATACGCCACCTCATTAAAATTTAATTTAAGGAATTTAAAATATAACACATCATCCTAAAACAGTCAGATGGCACAAAATTATTTAAAACTATTTATTCTTGGACAACATTGACAACACCAAATGCCTTATAATATTATGGATAAACAATCAGTACTCTCCGGAATAGATTAATACTGTCCGACAAAAAATAATTAGTACAGTCTGACATACCAAATGAACCCTGAGTGTGTATTTGATTTGATGCTTTGGTAGATTGCGTCTCATGTTCCTTGTATTGCTGGAACTATAACAAGCTAACAAAAAATGTTAAAAACAAGAAAGGCAAGTCCCATTGAGAAAAAACAAAACGAAAAAAAGCAACTTAATTAAGCATGCATTATGCGTGGGGTTGCTTCTCATGTTTCTTTTGTTTTTGTCAAGATCTAATATATTGTTGGCAAATAATTCAGAAATGTATACAAAATTGCATCCTTTACGTAAACTGATTCAACCCATTGGTAGTCTGAGCTCACCTTCTGCTGGTACCAATATAGAAGTCAAAGCAATATTAGAGAAATCGAATTTTTGTTGGAAAAAGGTTGACTTGAAAGTCTTGAATAGCCTTGCAGGACCAAGATTGGATCCTAGAAAACTAAGATTAACAAGTAAATAGTACAAGTCTAATGTTGATTTCATATATTTGGGATGGTAATGTCTCGATATTATGTCATCTCTTCTAAAAAGAAATTAAATGGAGAATCAAATCTATCTTATTATCCCTTAAAAAAAAAAAAAGCCAATACGAATAAGTAAAACTCCTTTCAATAATTTTTTTTTTTAAAAAAAAACCTATAGAAACTAGGGAGTTTTAGTTTAAAATTAATAGGGAGTTTCATATTTTGATAGATAGGAAATTAATTTCACCTAATTTTCTTGAGGTCAAAGACTAATAAATGTACCTAAAATTACTAAACTACAATTAATAAATCCTATAAATTACAAGGAATGCCACTGAAGCTTATTTAAATATTATTATTATTTCATTTGAGGTCAACCTCCAGCTGTCCACCAACTCCTACATACCCATGCCTACAGCCCAAACTCCTACAGCCCAACTCCTACAGCCCAACGCTACGACATCAAACTTTCTACGACATCAAATATTTAAACTACATCAAACTTCCTACAGTCCAACTCCTGTAGCTTTTTTAAACTACAAGAGAAAGAGGAAGAGGATCAAATATTTTTGTTTTCTGCATTGCAGGAAACGGAAACTACAATGCACTGTTCATTTCCTGCAATGCAGTTTCCGTTTTATCCAACATCGATTCACGCACGATTTGTTTCCAAATCCATCATACTCTAGAGTTATATATAAATTGCAATAAACTACCACTCTAAAACAAAACAATGCAGATATCAATGAAGTAAAACAAAAACAAAAATCATTTACAACTATAGTAAAAACACAACAAAAACAGAAACTGCATAACAATTCTATTTCTTTTGGGTTTTGTGCCCTTCAACATAGACACTAAGTAATCATCTAACATACACACAACATTGTTGTTTATAATATTGCCAATCTATTTAGCCAATTGTAATTAAACAGAAACAGAAACTGCAATTGCAACTGCAACGGAAACTGCAATGCAGTTTGTATCAATACTGAATTGTTAGCAAATGAATGGGTCATTATAATCGTTAATCTTATTACTCTTTGTTTATTCAATTCTTATCTTGTAAAGTCGTTGAAGGAGTTTCCAAGTTTGAATTACCCAGTAAAAAAACAAGATAGACAATAGAAAGATAATTTTATGCATTGAAAGATAAACAATAGAAAAGTTATGAACTCAGCAGCCCAACTGTGGTCACTCTCTCACTCTACAAATTTAGAAATCACTTTCTCACTCTTCAACTTAATTTTCACTATTAGATTTAATTTAACATTGTGCTGCATTATTGGAAGAAAAGAAAGAACTATAAATGCAAATAATGAATAGAAAAGTAATCAAGTTAGAAGAGTATGTTAGAGTGCAAAATAGGAAACAAATTTGTAATATTTTTTCCATGTACTGCCAAGATTTTATTTGGTCAACAAGTACTACTCCCAAATGTCTTGAAATAGAGAAGGAAAAATGAAGCAAGAAAATCTTTTTTCTCAATTGAAAGAATGAGTGAAACCAAAAAATGATGTAACATCCCATTCCTAAATTAATATTCAATTCTTAAATTATTCAAGTAAAAGACATTTTTACCCCGAGAGTATTTTAATGGGTTTAAAATTGACTTTTTGTTCATGAAGGAGTTTAGGGAATTGAGTTGCACTGTTGCGTCCGGCTCGTTGATACGAGTCCGTAGGCAGGTAGCACGCTCAATTCCGAGTTATAACGGTCGAGAAAACCTCTAAAAACCAAAAAGGGCAAATTGGGAAATTCAAAAACTGTTGTAAAACTTAAAAACCTGGAAATACAGCCCCCCAATCCGAAGACACGCACATCAGACCCTCCCCTTCCCCTCAGCTCTCTCTCTCTCTCTCTCTCTCTCTCTCTCTCTCTCTCTCTCTCCCCGATCTCAGTGGGAAAAATAGAGGCCGGCCATTTTGGCTGGCTGTGTCTTGCTCCGATCACCAAATTTGACGGGACCACTCACAAAATGACCGGCTAGGGTAGGAGTTGGTGTTTTGGGTAATTTTCGACGAGCCCAGCTCTTCACGGCGGCTATGGGAGCTTCTAAAGCTCCGGTGAAGCTCAGATTTTCAGACGCCGTTTTCTGCAGATCTGGAGACGAATTTCGTCGATCCAGGTATCAATCTTCACCCTCTTCTTGTGCTCTAGCTAGTGGGATAGGTAGTGTGGTTTGATTTGTGAGTTTGGGAGATCGATTTTGTAACCCTTAGTTTGGCCGGTTTTGATAGGGTTTTTGGGGTAGTTCCGGCTAGGTTTTGGCCAGGGACTAAGACCAAAAATGTTTCCCTAGTTGAGGTGGTCCGTTTGGTATAGGACTTGATCGGCGGTGTGGAGAATTTTCGATCTCCGAAAATTACTCAAGCCACCCACGCGCTGCCGGCGAGTGTGGCGACGCTTGGGCCACTCTGTGGCAGGCTGCAGTATTCTAGAATGATCCCCTTGTCGTCCCAAGCTCCACGGTATGCTCGGATTCGAATTTGGTTATCGTATGACAGTCAAACGGATATTATGCCTATTATGCCATATCCGGATTCAATAGGTTCGGACCTTCGGATCTGTCCCGTTTTTGAGTATGTCGTTCCCCGTACTCCCAGGGTTGTGTAGGAACTGGTAGATCAAGAAAAGGAGTCCCGGATACTTCGATTCAAGGGGCTTAGGGTTAGTTAAGCGTTAACCATCGGATCGCGCGATCGAGGGTAGTCTGACCGCTCGATCAAGACCAAACCTTAGGGACATGTTAATAGGCTGACGTTGAGCCTATAGGAGCGTGTGGGTCAGAAATCGGCTGTGGGGGGCCCCGCGGGGCCCGTTGGTCAACTTCCGCAATTGGGGTCAAACTGACCGTTGGATCAGGACGGGACTTATAGAATGGGTTTAAATTATGGCTTGGACCAATTGAATTTGTCTTATATTAGATTTGTAGTCGTGGGCCCTACAAACCAGTTGATCTGGATAGTGGGCAGGGTCGACCTTGTGAAGGGATTCTTATTTGTTAAACAATTGTCCAGTTGCATTAGTTAGTAATATTCATGGGGTGTTTTTGGTATTGTTGGTATCTCCAAAAATGACGTTTTCATATTTGTGATATTATCTAGTAGTGGCTGCGAACAAATTTAGTGTTTATGAAAGAGTTTACTCTCAAGTTATTCCCAAGCATGAGGTATTCATATTTATGTTTTATTATTTATTATTCGGTTTTGGATTAAGTTCTTTTGGGCAGTTATGAGATATTCAGGAAACACATGGGAAAACGACTTAAATGACGGTTTGACTTTGGTAAGGATTTAAGTAGATGTATGATTACACGGTGATATCTAAATTCATGTGGTTCGGGCTGATCACCCTAGTCATGCGAGGATGTGCGTTCTTGGGCTGACCACGAGTCCCCCGAGTCTTGTGAGGATGTGCGTTCTCGGTCTGACCACGAGTCCCCCGAGTTCTGCGAGGAGGTGCGTCTCGAGCTGACCTCGAGTCCCCCGAGTTCTGCAAGGATATGACATGTGTACCTAAATGTGCGTCTCGGGCTGAAATGAATGTTATACTGTTATAACTGTTTTTTCTAGTTATGAGTTCGTTTGGGACTGCGAAAGTCCGAGGCAGGTTCTGTGTAAACCACTGATACATATATAAAGATTACCATGTGGCAAGGTTCTTTGCTAAATTTCTAATTTTCTACTTAATGGTATTAATTTTGTATATATGTATACCCATGTGATAGATTGGAGCTTGAAGGCATAGTTAATTCAGGTGCTTACTATGGTTTGAACCTAGTTTCCTTGAAAAAGAACTACGTGTGACTTGATCCCTCAGTAAGGGTATGTAGGCAACCTAGACAAGTCTAGGTGCAGCCATGGAAGAAGTTTTTCGTAAGTTGATTTGGAATTGAGTTTGAAATCTACTTAAACTTTTAATTGATTTAATCTGAAGTGATGTGTGGGGCCAAGGCTCGATTGATATTTGAGTTACTAGGCTTGTTTGGAAATGAACTCTATTAATTAGTTTCTTCATGTAATGTTGTCGATAGTGTTGTTGTGCATGTTAAGATATTAATTACTGAAATGGTTGTAGCTGGACGTTTGGTTAGGATTCTTTTTGGTTATTAAACGACAAGTTTTGTTGTTGATCGATTTAGAAGCTTTAAACTGTGTTTCTATAGGTGAAATTAATTTGGGAAATGTCCGTTTTTCAGGGAAGACTCTACCAGTTTTCCAGTAGAAGTTGTAAACCCTTAAGTGATTTTTAAAGTGGAATTAGGGCAGTTTGGTCTTTCGTGCCCAGCACCTGACAGGTGTTGGTCAGGCACAGGGTTCAACACGGATTCCAAAGTGAAATTTGGGTCGGATCCTGTCAGAAAAAGAGTCAATCAAGCCAGTTTATATGACGAGGCCAAAGGATTAATGTGTAATTTCCTGTTCAAGGAGATACAGTTTGTATTACATTGATTGAATCTATTTATTTCATGTTGTTTTCTTTTTAAAATTAATTAGTTGAGGATAGGTTAATCGAACCTGAGACTTTGATCCTCTAATTGAATAGAAAAATACCATTAGACTAATTGATATGTATAGTTTAGCAACAAAACATATTAAACTATAGAATGAAAGCCCGAGTCTGAATCACTCTTCATATAAATTAGAATAATTTAAAATATCGCATGACAAAGAAAAAACGTAAGAGCCAAACATTATTTTTCCACAGGTCTGTGGTGTTAGCTCATTAGCTTAAGAGGGCCGTAATTTGTTTGAGTGGGTATATTAATTAAGTGCTCAACAAACTTGGCTGCATATACTGCATGTGTTTCTCACTCAGCAAGTCGTCTCCTCAAATCTGCACGAGTAGTCAAATATAATGATGATAAAAAGGCAACCGTACATTTGTATAGTTTTCTCAGTCAAAATATGACAGCCAAGCCCTCCATTGTCGGCTTTGTTTCTTTTATATGACAATGACCTGGACTTAAGGGTGGCAATTTCCGATACGACCCGTTACACGACTCGAAATCCGTACGAAAAAAACAAGATACGAACCTGCACGATTAAAAAACGGGTCATTTGCGGGTCAACCCGTCAGTGACCCGTTTATAAACGGGTGGATTTCAAGTCAACCCGCCAACCAGCTAAAATACCTATATAACTCGTCAATCTGCTAAAATACCTATGTAATCCGCCAACCCGACATCTGTTTAACTTGTTTATTAAATGAGTCAACCCGCCAACCCGCTAAAATACCTATATAACCCGCCAACCTGCTAAAATACTTATGAAACCCGCCAACCCACCAACCCATTTCTTTTTTTTTTTTCTTCATTTTCTTTATTTGTTTTAATTTCTCTTTCTCAATCTTTATATATAGAGGTAGGCAAAATGCAATAATTATTTTATATAAAAAATAAAAAATGCAATTACTTGATTAATTTATCAAAATTTTGATTTTGATTTTATTTTTTATTTGCTACCACTTAACGGGTCAACCCGACACGACCTGAAACCCTCATGGGAAATTAATGGGTCAACCCGAAAATGACACGTTTATTAAACTGATCGAATTTGGGTTTAGCATTCTTGACACGTATATAATCCTGACACGACACGACCCATTGCTAGCCCTGTGTCCCATATATTTATTCAATTTTCTTAGGTAATAATATATATTAGGACGGCTCTCACCTACTTTTATTTATTTTCCATCCTACCAATAATTTACCTATAGCTTTATGTTTTGTTTTTACGTATTTATATATGCTTCATGTAACAATAAATCTATAAATTGGAGTGCAAAAGAAAACAAAAATTGAAGATATAAATTGTCAAATGTGTCAAATTCAAATTCTCGTATTCGTACATTAGCTGCACATAGTGGCGGAGCTATAATTTTTAGATTGGAAGGGTCAAAATTTAAAACTTAATTTTGCATAGCTTTATCATCTCAAATGGGGAGGGTGGCAACACTAGCTAATTGAACGTATCTTAAATTTATCTGAAAATTGTCTACACAACAAATAGATTGTAGTATGTAAAGATTTTCCTTAAGTTGTGGGAGTGGGGCTGCTCTTAAGTTTTCTTCCTTTTTATTTTGACTTATTTAGGCATGCGTGTCCTCGTGGTTTTTGCTTGTAATTTTCCGTTTTAACATATATAAAAAATGTGAAGATATTCCTCGTTACCAAAGAAAAGAAAGAGATTTAGCTCAAATCCTTATTCTAAGTCGTGATTAAGTACATGGAGAGACTGATCAAGTTATTTTTATTATTTTTAATATATTGAATAAAATGCTTGTATATATTATTATAATATATTCTGAAGCTTGCTGGTGCTTTGAGTTGGCACATTCAAACTTGAACGGCGCCCCAGCGAAGCTTATCTAACTTCGTTGCTGAAAAAGGTTGACTTTAATGAAAATCGGAGTATCAATTGGGCATTCTTTATTTGGTGGTTTCAGTTTGTGGGGTTTGAATATTTGGGTCCAACAAAAGGTTAAATTTGACATATAACTGGTGTATAAACACTCTTCTCCTGACGAGGGACGTGTAGCTCAAGTGGTTAAGAAACGATTCTACAACATAATTTCATCTTGAAATTTTCATGTGATCACTGCTTGATTATGAAAGAGAAATTTCATATTACCAAGAATTCTGTTTCCATCAATTTGGGAATTAATTTGACTAAATTGGAATTCATGCCATGAATTAGGGATTACCATCCCTAATTTGATTTGGCCTTTCCAAATAGGTGGAGAAATAATTCCCTTCCAAATCAAACTCCCTATTCTAATTGGATTTTATTCCTATTTTACTCTCCTATCCCATGCTGATCTATTTCTCTTTTATGGGAAGACTATAAATATAACTTTTCAAGGTTTTTGAAAAGGACGCTAGCATATTGTTCAATATCCCAAATCACCCAACTCACATATTCACCTTTTTAGTTGTTCATAGCCTTCAAGATTTGCCAGAGGAGGAGTTCAACTACAATGGATTCATCAAAGGGTTTTTCTATCTTAATTCAAACTTTGTATTTTATGTTCATAAGTATATTGTTTGTTTCTAAGATGGCTATGAGTAACTAAATTCTTTGCTAGGGATCCGATGTAACCTAATATGATGATTCTATGTTATTGAGTTAATACTTTATTTTTAATCCATTTATATTCTTTATTTCATTCATTACTATAATTGTGATCTTGATACTTGTAATTGGCCATTATAGGTATTTTTGGATTGTCTAAGATAAGATTGGGCGAGGGGTTCATCCCTAATCTTATATGCACTATGAATGAATGAGTTGTTGTTAAAGCCGGGGTTCAAGCTAAGCCACTTCTTGGTTCTATTGTTCTTCGTAAACTTAATGGGTTCTCGATTAAATTTGACTATGGGGTTCATTAATTGGGTTTAATTGAGGATACTTGGTGACACTGCGGCATAACGAATCATCATAAAAAGGAGAGAACGAACCCTAGGAATTGAATTGAAACTTTATTCTCAAAATTAACTCAATACATAGAATATGATTGTTATAGTGAAGTCGGCATCCTAGTTTTCATCCATCAATTTCCAAAATTTGTTATTTTATTTTCTTTAAATTTTTGGCACTTAATTTAAAATTGAGTAATCTTATTTTCAACTATTTTACTATTCTAATATTTTGTTTTTATTTTCTATTTTTCTTAAGGTATTCATATTTGGACTTAATTAATAAACTTTACAAATCTCTGTGAGAACGACTCTCGTATTTGCTTGCTATACTATCATATCGATTTGTGCACTTGCGAGATATAACTTTTGTTCATCACCTTACAAGAGCAGTTGTCATCCCACGTACGTGTCGTGCAAGTTATATAACATTGCTGGAATTGAACATTTGTCTAAACGTGGTAAACTAAAATAAATCACATGGGTAAAACTAATAATTGTGACTATTTGTGACTTTGCCAACTCTTTATTAATAGGGATGGACAAATCCCCAATTTGTGAGGATGGATAAACATTGACGGGGACATAGATGTGTGGCTCAATTTGAAACGCAGAATATTGATTGACTCTTTTTTTTTTTTTTTTTTTTGGTCAAAAGGGCCAAGGCTAGAGCAAATACAGGGGAAGTCAACCGCCAGAAGCGCGGCAGCAAAACAACAACATGAGAAACAAATACAAAGTAGTAAAAGCTGGAACGAGAAATACAGAAGCAAATGCTGCTACAGCAACCCAAGAAACGTCCACGTCTCCTCCAGAGCAAAGACAACTAAACACTGCTTGGGTCGATCCACCCAAATTGCAGGGCTCATCATCCTGGACATGGCAAGGTTTTCCAAATGATCATGATCAGCTGCCTACTTTATGAACACATTTAAGTTAATTGTAAAAACCAAATATTGTAATTTGGAGAGTTTTGAGAAATGAGTTTCTGAAACCACCCCTGCCAAAGAGTTCATGCTGAAATCGATCTCCTCCAGTTGCGACATTTGCCCAATACTTTCAGGTATTTTCCCGCTTAATCGATTGGCATTAAGATCCAGAACCGTCAAAGATGAGAAGCTTGTAAGATTGTATAATGACCCCTCAAGAACATTCTCAGAGAGTACCAAATCCTCTAATGAGTTTCGAGCACATCTAGGCAATAGTTTCGAGTACCAAATTTCGAGCACATCTTGCCAAAAACTCCTTTGGCTCCCAGACTCTCCGGGATTCTCATGGGTAGCCTAACTCTTTCTCCCTCTCTCTGTGTATTCTCCTCGTTTTTAGTCTCTGCTTCCATATCCAGTAGCTCACCATTTCGGTTTGTCAAATACGTTTTCAGGTGGAGTCGTCATCGTGTACACGAACGAAAAGTTACGGTGACTGTCCGATCACCTTGGAGTGGTATGTGCTAGTGCCTGCCACCTGTTTGATAAAGTACCGGAATATGCATATGTGCATTAAGGGTCGTTGGTATACCACCATTCTAGGGAGAAATGTAATATCTTTTCGATGGAGGTTATACCACCATTGATGACACCTGGTTGAAGTTTTTGTTACTATTCTGATGCACCAAGGCTTACCCTCATGCTGATGTAGTTACATTAGAAAAGAAATGATGTTTCCACTGTTATGCTTATAGTTATTATATATGAACTCCATACAGAAATTTATAAATTGATAGAATCCTCTGCAGTTACTCATTTAGTTATTCTGTGCTACCCTTGCAGCGACTTGATAGTGTGGACGAACAGTATGTTAACAACGATGCAGGGGAGGAAGATCCACCTCTACAGTTACTCAAGGTTCTGTCATTCTTTAAATATGCTTTCTTCACAGTGGTCTAAGTTTTGAGTCTTTTGACCACATATTTCCAAATCTTACTTACCTGTTAACCTATGTCATCCTCTTATTCAAGTTACATAATTCCACACATGAAATTCTTGTCCCTCATTTTATAACTTCATCTTGTGAGAAAATTCTGTTCATGAATGCTATACTGCTACCTGCTTATCATTCTAGTAGTATTTTGTATGGGAATAAGCCTGAATTAGATACTTTTCACATGATTCTGTAATTCAACCACTAAAAATGATTCTTTAGTGCATGTATTTTGTTGCTTAATCAGTTTCTTGTACTTGAGAAATAAATTCCACCATAGAAATTAGGTGCAAGGTTTAGTCATATATGCATGCTAATCTGAAGGCCTCCTACAGCTGATACAATCCAAGATGATCAACATCCAGAACACCAGGTCAATCAGCCAAAGGAATGCCAGGAATTTAGACAGGTAGCATAATAAATCTTATGTTTGCCATATAAATCATCTTCTGAACGTGGATAAAAGACTTACAAACTAATCAATTTAGAAAGTGGGGATGAAGCAGGTTCAAGAGAGACAGGGCCCTATAAGAAGGAAAACAAGAAGAACGCAAGCCTCTGCAATGGAAAAATAAATCCAGCAAGCTGGATTTAATCAATTTTGAACAAACATCATTCCTGTTCTTGCATACAATAGTAGAATCATAACATTCTTTTGCTTTGCAACAATGAGGTTCTGAATATTGTACAAACAACGCAGTTGTGATCAAGCTGATACGCTGCTTATGACAATTGGACTTCTAATCATGCAGTTGTGACTTCCATCATACCAACACAGCGATGCAGACGCATACGATCCCTCTGGCATATCTCTTCCATCAACGGTTACAGTGAAATTCTTCTCCTCATTCAAGGACTTGAAGGAAAGAACTTCAGGCACCACTTTGATATCAACTTTAGAATTTGCGGAGATCAATGCCTTGTAATTGGAGTTTGCAAGGCCAACATTCTTAACTCTTCTATGAAAGTTGATCGTAAACAATTCATTGATGTAACATTAGCAGCCATTGAAGGGTAATTGAGATCCTTTGGTGATCCTTTGTCCGAGCCAGTAGGGCAAGTGCTCTTATCTCCCGAAATGAGTCTAATTTTTCCTCATCCAACATCATGCAAAGGAACTTAATGTAATCTTCTTTAGAAGCTTCGTACACAAGACCAGGGTTTATAGCTCTTACAGGATTGAATCTGTTACGAGACAAATTTGTGTTTAATACATAATTAACCAAACTTAATATTAGAACACTTCATTAAATAAAGACAAAAAAGGAAGAATTATCACGTCAAATCTAACATCTGGTACGGCCCAATCTAAAGTTCTATAACTATCGCTTGTATCCCTTTTGGTTCTCGCTTGTTGATAGGGATGACAATTTTCCCCGCGGGTAAGGGTCTTTGCGGGGATTCGACCCTAATGGGTCGGGTATGAAGGATAAAAAGGGATATGGGGATGGGTACGGGGAATTTTTTGGGTATGGTGTTCGGGGAGGGGCGGGGATGGTATTTTAATCCCCGACCCGAACCCTACCCGTTTAGAATATATATATTATAGGATATATAAACATGATATTAAAGTGATTGTGCCGACTAAACCTTATATTTCCTATTAATTTATTATATATTTATATAACTTACACGAATCTTAAGCCACACTACTTATATATTTAGTTAAATTCTAGTCAATATATAACCATTCTTATATTGTCTTATACGTATATATATATATATATATATATTAATTATCTTGTCCTAATCCAAATTTTTTTCTTTCAACAAAGTAGTTTTATAATGATTTTTTCTTCCATAATGGGGTGGGTTGGGGAACCCATTCCCCAACGAAGGTGGGGATGGGGAATCCCCGATATGAATATTGCAGGTATGAAGGCGGGGATGGGGGAAAAAAGCTTAACGGGGATGGGGATGGGAATGGCATACCCACCCCCGATTCGACTCATTGCCATCCCTACTTGTTGAATATGGATTCGTCTCAAACACGCTACAATACTGATCTGTTGTGCTAGCAATTGAATTTGGAACGCAGAATCTTGATTGACTCTTTTTTATTTTATTTTTGGTCAAAAGGGCCAAGACTAGAGCAAATACAAGGGAAGTCAACCGCCAGAAGCGCGGCAGCAAAACAACAACATGAGAAACAAATACAAAGTAGTGAAAGCTGGAACAAGAAATACATAAGCACATGCCACGAAACGTTCACATCACCTCCACAGCAAAGACAACTAAACACTGCTTGGGTCGATCCACCCAAATTGCAGGGCTCATCATCCTGCAAGATTTTCCAAATGATCATGAACAGATTTAAGTTGCTAAATTGTATTTTATTTTTCAAAAAGAAAAAAGAATTCATATACTTACAGCTTATCTATTAAGCATGTGCTAGCTTTAGTTGCCGCTTGATCAAAGCTATCCTCACATAAAGCCAATCATTTAAACCATTCAAGAACTTGAAGTATGCGTATCTCCATGACCTGTTGAATATCAAAGTAAAGCAAACTCCCCAAAATCCAGCAGCAAACCCAAGCACCATACTGATGTAAAATCCATGTGTCATAAGCTCATCCTTATCCTCTTCACTGCTCAAGTCAGTTAGCTCATTTTGATCAGCACACATTTTTTTAAGTGGAGGTCCACAGAGTTGAGGATTTCCAGCATAAACAGAGGGATCAAAACCTTGGAGCTGAGTCCCGATAGGAATTTTGCCAGACAAGTTGTTATATGACAAGTCCAAGACACCAAGACGATCTATCCGAGAAAGGCTTGTTGGAATTCTTCCCTCAATTTGGTTTCTCGATAAATCAAGACAATCCAATGACTGCAAGTTTCCGATCTCTGGAGCAATTTGACCTGTTAACTGGTTTCTCGAAAGGTTTAAAGAAATCAACCCAACAAGATGAGTGATTTCACTTGGAATCTCCCCAGTTAATCTATTGCTTGAGAGATCAATACTCTTCACAAGACCCAAAGTTCTTTTGTATGTCTGCATTCTTCCTTTCCATATGAAGCTTGCATCATCCTCATAAGAATAAGAAGTATTATCAATTGACGTAGAAGCATGTGTGCTGGATAGACTTGGATTTCCTTTTTGGGCTAGAGTAGTCAAATTGTTGAGGCATTTGGGTATGCTTCCAGAGATGTTGTTCATAGAGAAATCCATAATTTGAATGTGTGTTAGATGGCATAATTGTGAGGGTATGCTTCCATTGAAGTGATTAGTGGAAAGCATCAGGATAGTCAAATTCTTGAAGCTCACACCTAACCATGTAGGTATTGGTCCTGATAAGTTATTATCTCCCAGATCAATAACTTCTAAACTTGTGCAATTTTTCAAGGATGAAGGAAATTCTCCAATAAACCTGTTTCTTCTTAATTTCAAAGTTTCCATTTGAAATAATGAGGCTATTGTCATGGGAATTTTTCCGGAAAAAGCGTTGTTACTCAAATCAAGCATGACTAGAGTCTCCAAATGGCTCCAGCAATCTGGAAGTTCTCCAGAAAAATTGTTGCTCGAAAGATTAAGATATGTTAAACTCAAATCTGCACTTGCACATAGGAAAGAAAGCGACCCTGAAATGTTATTATTTGAGAGATCCAGATATGAAGCTTGTGATAGAGTTGGCGGAATTGGGCCTTCTATTTGGTTCGAACTCAAATGTAATTGTGGGTGATATTCAAACTCCACTGTCAAATTTGCAAATATTCCTCTGATTGGGTTCTGTGAGAGATTAATAAAGTACGCCTTACGAAAAATACTCCAAAACCAACTTGGAAGGATATCAGAAATTCCAGCATTCGAAATATCAAGGTGGGAAGAATCATTTTGAGTTTGAAGCCATTTTGGGAAAAAAGGACCGACCTTGCAGGACGCCAAACTTATGTAACTCAACTGGAAGGGAGGAACCCAATCAGAATGGAAATTTAAAACTAGTGAGTTAAAGGATAAATTCAAATATTGTAATTTGGAGAGTTTTGAGAAATGAGTTTCTGAAACCACCCCTGCCGAAGAGTTCATGCTGAAATCGATCTCCTCCAGTTGCGACATTTGCCCAATACTTTTAGGTATTTTCCCACTTAATCGATTGGCATTAAGATCCAAATACTCTAACGAGTTTCGGGCACATCTAGGCAATAGTTGAATAAACTTGGATAATTGCCCACTCAGACGATTTCTTGGAAGATACAATGTATGCAAATTACACATAGTAGCGAAAGAATTCGGGTTTCCTCCTTCAATCTGGTTATCAGAGAGATCCAGATACAAAAGAGAGCTCATGTTTCCAATGACATTGGGAAAACCAGCTATCTGGTTATCAGAGAGAATCAGAGTCTCAAGAGAGCTCATGTTTCCAATGACTTTGGGAAAACCAGTTATCTGGTTATGAGAGAGATGCAGCTCCACAAGAGAGCTCATGTTTCCAATGACTTTGGGAAAACCAGTTATCTGGTTATGAGAGAGATACAGATCCACAAGAGAGCTCATGTTTCCAATGACATCGGGAATTAAACCAGTTAAATTGGTCTGGGAGAGGTAAAGACGAGAAAGGCTTGTACTGTAGTTGGACAACCAAAGAAATATTGAAGAAGTGAGATGGTTGTAAGAGAGAGAAACAGTTGCAAGAGATGTAGAAGAATTTCTTTTAGAAAGAGTACTTGATAGAATTGGAGTAGGAGGAGAAGGAAGACTACAGCTCACCAAGTACAAGTCTACTAGTTTAGGGAGCTTATTAAGTACTGCTTCTGGCCAATCGAAAACATTACTGAGATTGGCCCCATTTAGGTCCAAATATGTTAAAGAAGAAAGAGCAGGGAGCCAATTGAGATTTTCTGCTTGAAGCTGATTAAAGCTGAGGTCGAGATGTTTTAATCGCGTGAGGTTTCCAAACCGACTTGGAATTTGACCAACCAAATTACAGGAATAGAGACTGAGGTTTCTTAGATTGGTTAGAGAACCAATGAAATCTGGAATTTGGGTCCCATTGAAATCAATCAATGAAAGGTCCAAATACGTTAAAGAAGAAAGAGCAGGGGGCCAATTGAGATTTTCTGCTTGAAGCTGATTATAGCTGAGGTCGAGATATTTTAATCGCGTGAGGTTTCCAAACCGACTTGGAATTTGACCAACCAAATAACAGTGAGAGAGACTGAGGTGTCTTAGATTTGTTAGAGAACCAATGAAATCTGGAATTTGGCTCCCATTGAAATCAATCCATGTAAGGTCCAAATACGTTAAAGAAGAAAGAGAAGGGAGCCAATTGAGATTTTCTGCTTGAAGGAAATTATAGGTGAGGTCGAGATGTTTTAATCGAGTGAGGTTTCCAAACTGACTTGGAATTTGACCAACCAAATAACAGTGAGAGAGACTGAGGTATCTTAGATTGGTTAGAGAACCAATGAAATCTGGAATTTGGATCTCATCGAAATCAATATTTTCAAGGCTCAAATATTGTAAATGCTGCAACTCAATCAGTTTAGGAGTAATCATCTTACCTTGGAACATTTGGACATATTGGCTCCCAATGAAATCATATCCTCCAAGAAGATGAAGTTGAATCACATGGCCAGTTTGGTTGCTACAAGAGACTCCTTCCCATCTGCAACAATCTTGTTTTTGGGCTTCTGAACCCCAAGAGGAGAGGTTATTGAACGCATCCACAAGGCCACGTTTGAATGCAAGAAGTGCTTGTCTTTCCCTCTCTATGCACCTCACTGTCACTTTAGCATCTCCGAGGCTGAGGCTGTGGCTGTGGCTATGGTTGTGGCCAACTTCTCCTCCTTTTACGTTTTGTAGCAAAAGGATGGAAAATGCAAGAAAGAGTTTCAAGCACCTTCCGTCGCCTTGCATGTTAATGTATCCAAACTACTCTGATATATGGTTGTCTCCGTGTTTCTCCATATATGCTAGCTTGCATCAGATATATATAGGAGAAAAGGAAGAAAGCCTTTACAAAGAAAAATACGGTTTAGCTAAAACAGTGCCACACATTCAGACAAGACAAAACCATATAAATCAAGTAAACAATATAATTAATGTAATGGAAATCGCACGTCAATCACAATACAATATAATTAAAGAGACTAGAATGTCAAGGCAATACAATATAATCACAATACAATACAAATAGTTCCATCATAACTTACAGAAATCAAATTAATTATGATGGCGTGAATGAAATGAATGATGATCACAATACTTAAATTAATATTAATTCCACTACTTTAATTTTCAACAGAAACCAAATTGATTTTTTTCAATTGTATGCATGGTTTTTTTTTTTTGTTTCCCCTTGTTTTTTTTTCTTTTTGTTTCTTAATGTTATACGAAATGTAGGTTTTTGTACTTAAGAGTCGAGGGTGGGTCCAACAAAAAAGAAGAAGAATCAAGGGTGGCGTCTTGTAACCTTTAGCGAGGAGAACTCTTTAGTTATAATAATTTTAAAAAAGGAACTCTTAGATATAGGTCCAATTTCAATTATATCATTTGAAGTGGACTTATCCCAAATTTTCTAAAAAGAAGAAGAAACTATTCAATGTGGAAAAAATATCATGTGGAAAAATGCTCCAACCTACTTGTTGACTCGGCTTGACTCGGTAAGGTGCCTTCCCATGTCCACTCAACCATTGGCTTTGCATCCCATCCCATCCCTGGGCACAAGGTACAAATATCTTCTTGCAAATGTGGACTTGACGTAAGTGAAACATATGGAAATATCTCTACCCAACCCAATATTTAATATAATACCTATATATTTATTGATACTAATAAATGAAAATTGGGTTTTTATTCAACAACTATAATATGATGGTTTTTCAAAACACTTTGGTTATTGACTAAGTCTTTTGAAATGCCCGTATAATTTAGATTGGGTCTTACAATTACACACGAAAATTTCTCGTATTATAGTGATGATCACGAAATACTTAAGTAGAGTATGCATAAAGTTAGGTAAAGGCAATAATTCATAGTTAGTAGCCTTTTTTTATTTTTTGTTTTTTCTAGTTTTGATATGTACAAATACAGAAAACAGGGGTGTTCATATTGGGTGTGATTGGTTTCAGTATTCTAGTAGAACAACAACCCAGTGGTACCATCAATAAGACTCTGCGCCAAGGTATTGGAAGTGCATGATCATCAATAACATACCATGGACCAACAGAAACTAGCGGTTGATGCAATGGCAGTCCTGATCCTCCCCAAGCTCTAATTGGAGCCGACAAAACTCTTCCCGAATTTGTTGATATAAATCAATTGATTCCAGAGTGCCAATTTTGGATCCAGGGCTCTAATACCAATTGATAGGATCATAACTATAATACAACGTACAACCGGATAATAACTATTCAATGTGGAAAAATATAATGTGGAACTATTCAATGTGGACAAAGATAATTGAAGATAACTATTCAATGTGGAAAAAGATAATGTGGAACTATTCAATGTGGAAAAAGATATAACTACTCATATCACTATTAATGGATGAGATCAAAGACTTGTGACTTAGACTTGACATGGTGATTTGCCTTCCAACGCAACTATTGACTTAGAATTGATATGGTGATTTGCCTTCCAACGCGTGCTCCAACCTACAAATAACAATACAAATAGTTCCATCATAACTTACAGAAATCAAATTAATTATGATGGCATGAATGAAATGAATGATGATCACAATACTTAAATTAATATTAATTCCACTACTTTAATTTTCAACAGAAACCAAATTGATTTTTGTCAATTGTACGCATGGTTTTTTTTTTGTTTCCCCCTGTTTTTTTTTTCTTTTTTGTTTCTTAATGTTATACAAAGTGTAGGTTTTTTGTACTTCAGAGTCAAGGGTGGGTCCAACAAAAAAGAAGAAGAATTGAGGGTGGTGTTTTGTAACCTTTAGTGAGGAGAACTCTTTAATTATTATAATTTTTAAAAAGGAACTCTTAGATATAGGTCCAATTTCAATTATGTCATGTGAAGTGGACTTATCCCAAATTTTCTAAAAAGAAGAAGAAAGATAATGTGGAACTATTCAATGTGGAAAAAGATAATGTGGAACTATTCAATGTGGAAAAAGATATCACTATTAATGGATGAGATCAAAGAGTTGTGACTTAGACTTGATATGGTGATTTGCCTTCCAACGCAACTATTGAAATAGAATTGATATGGTGATTTGCCTTCCAACGCGTGCTCTAACTTACTTGTTGACTTGGCTTGACTTGGTAAGGTGCCTTCCCGTGTCCGCTCAACCATTGGCGTAAATGAAACATATGGAAATATCTCTACCCAACCCAATATTAATATAATACCTATATATTTATTGATACTAATAAATGAAAATTGGGTTTTTATTCAACAACTATAATATGAGGGTTTTTCAAAACACTTTGGTTATTGACTAAGTCTTTTGAAATGCCCCTATAATTTAGATTAATATTTAGATTGGGTCTTACAATTACACATGAAAGTTTCTTGTATTATAGTGATGATCACAAAACACTTAAGGCCATCTCCAACGATGTTGGGGCTAAACTCAAATTTCCACCCTCTAAAATACAACTATTCATGTATTTTTAGGACTAAAAAAAAATTTCCTCCAACCTTGCAGACTCATAATTTGAGTCCGCAACTTTATTAAATTGTTAAAGAATGATTAACCCCTAAATTTGTTTTTCTCGTTAATTTTTCTTGACATTATTTTTGTTTCAACATTCATGATTTAATTTTCTAAACATTTTAACCTAAAAAAAATTAAAATTCCAAAACATAATAGAATTTCACTTAAAAATAAAAACAAGTACAACACCATACGTATGCTCGGAATAATTCGAACCCTTCATTAAAGATAAACAATAAACAACATATAGCTGTTGGAATAAATTTTTTTTAAAAAAACGAATAGCTGTTGGAATAATAAATAGATAAAAGCTATTGGAATAAACAAAACAAAAAGCTGTTGGAATTTTTTTTTATTTATTTATAAAGGCACAGCCCAACTTTTAAAAATAGAGGCGTTGGAATGGAATCAAATTGCACACAAGGGCCAGCTGTCGCAACTTGCTGGCTAGATAGCAATTGTCACGCGGGGCCCAGTTATTTTTGTCCTTCACTGGGCTTCCAAGTCAGGAAAAAAGAAAGAAAAGCAGAGTTTGGGCCCACATAAAATACCAGTCCATGCAACACTTGGACTGGAATTCCACCCAAAATTTGACATTTCTCAAATTTTCACCCCCAAAAATACATGGGTTGGAGAAGATTTTTGGACTCAAAACTCATAATTTGGGTCTCCACCCCTTGGGTTGGAGATGGCCTATGTAGAGTATATTTAGTGTTGGATATCTGATCATAAAGTTTCGGAGTAGCTTCCTGTTGGCGCTAGCCATAATTCAGGGATCTCGTGATTTCCCGGTGTAATTTACGTTACCTAATTAGAATCATTACCTATCCTAATTCCTTGTAATTAGCTAATTACTTTTCCTTGTAAAAAAAGTCAACTTGTACTTATATATATCCTCCTTTTGGAGAAATATAATATCAATCACAATTATTCAATCATGTGTTTCGTTTGAGTTTATATCAGAGCCGGTTAACCCTAGTCTCTCAAACAAAAATAAACCCTACCTCTCGGCATCATCTAGTGCCAAATACAGAAAAAAAACCCCCCAGGTGTAACATTCCGACCCAGTTAAATATTATTTAATTACCAATTATGAAATTACATTTTTAATTTGGGATAAGGGTGTTTTTGTAACTTTTTGTTCGAAAAGGAATTTGGGGAATTGAGTGGCACGTTGCGTAGAGCTCAACAATACGAATTCGTAGACAAGCGGCACGCTCAATTCCGAGTTTTAACAAGGGAGTTGTGGTCTAGAAACGGAAAGGACATAATAGGAATTTTTGAATTGTTACTGTAACTACAATAATGCTACATTAACCGACATCAGCTTCTTCTTCCTTCCCTCTCTCCCCGATCTTCTCTCTCTCTCTCTCCCTCCGTGTGGCGCCAAACTTTGGCCATTGATTTCATCGCCTTCCGGTGTCCTATTCAGGCGAAATTGGTTATCTAACCCACCCATTTTCCCAGCTCAAAAACCCAAGGAAATTAAACTGGAACGACTGAAAATCGCACGTCAATCATAGTCAATGAGACTAGAATGTCAAGGCAATTCTAAGTTCCTACAAATAACAATACAAATCACTTGCTAAAGAAAATTCCTAATACTTTGGATTCGAATCTCTTTATTATGGAGGTAATTAAATTAAGTACACTCTAATAGTTCCATCATAACTTATAGAAACCAAATTAATTATGATGGCATGAATGAAATGAATGATGATCACAATACTTAAGGCACATAAAGTCCTACAATCAAGTCGATGCTCGAGCAGAGGAGTGCTCGGCTCGGTTGATCAGTTCACTGCAACTACTGCCTGCGATGACGCAAAACATAAAGAGTGTGAGTGGACAAAAACAAAGTTTTAATACTTAAACCAACGTACTAACCCCACCGTTTCAAAACGATGCAAAACATGCAATTGAAATCCTTTACATACATATTCGATTCAAAACTAGGATATCTCAAAATAGTCAAGAATAATCCAACTCAAAACCTTTCAAAACCACATAACCTTTTTCGAGGCATAACCTTCCCAAACCGACCCAAGTAGATATATATAAAACAATCATAAAGAACTCCCAACAACCGTGAAGTATAGAAATATATAATTAAAAAATATGACAAACTTCCAAGATTGAATAGATATAAAGTAAGACGAGTTCCCAAAAATATATATAATAATCTCAAGATATTTCCACACTATCATATGTACCGGGGAAACGATCGATCACGGGGATCACTTGACTAGCCCGCAAGGTTCACTTTCTACCCTGCATCTAGGGATGAGCTGTCCATCCGGGGACTACCGCTCTACCATACACACGCCGGAATATCCAACACCACGTGCGTACAAACCAAACCAAACCACTGTCCTACGCGCGCAGACTACCGAGTCAAGGGCCTTCGGCACACCCGATCAAAGGTGCCTGGACCTTCACTATATGCCGAAATCTCCAACGCCACGTATAGTGCAACACAGTAACCAAACACATCCCCCACAAGTCGGAATTTCCAACCCCACGTGTGGGTAAACCAGGGAGGGTACAAACCACGGTGCGACTCCGACACCCCAGATCAACAACACGTACCCCACACCAAAGGCGAGTCCCAAAGACTCGCTTTCACAACCAAACACATCCAAATATCTCAATCGCATATATAGATATCCGGACGTCCAATACGTCCGTAACTCACAACCCAAAATATAATCAAAGTATAACGAATAACCCTTGAAATATAGTCCAACCATATTACCAAATCAACTGGACAAAGATAGCGTCCGTACACACCCATAACGTAGTTAATTCAAATTAATAAGCATAAATTTCTCAAAACTTATGATTAAAACTCAAAATACAAGTATGTACAATAAAAACTACAAAGAGACTTCACGTCCCGACACTTGGCTCTCAAAACCCAAATATAAAATTAAAGTATAAATAATGATTCTTAAAACATAATATCCAAAACCCAAAGCATTCGTAAATTTCACATTTTACTAATATCCATTAAATTCTCACTTAAAGACTATATAAAACTCCAACGTCAAAGGACCCAATTATATAATCCAAGAAATCCATAGTATCCCACAATTTGACGTCAAAACACCATTATAATCTCCAACACACGTATATATATAAAATAGACCTCCAAGTCCCCAAACATATAGTTCAATACTCAAAAGGAATCACAAATCTCAATTATCATATTATAATCCAATAAATTCCCAAAGATACTAAAAACCCAGATAAACCAATATTATATTCTCAAAACGACCACAAACTTCAAATACCAAATATCACACCAATGATTTCATAAAATACCAATATTCAATCATTAAACAATATTAAAATCCCAATAATCGAGAAAATCCATTTATATGCACGATGATCCATTTTTTAAGATAATGCACTTTTAAAACAAAAGTCCACTCACAAATAGTCCCACGCTGCTTGACCTTGAGAGGGTCCTGCCTGTGAAGTTCGAGGAGCCTGAGTACCTATTTAAGAATACGAGAACCGAATTAACGAACATACCGTGAACGGAAACTTTAAAAACCAAAACCCTAACTTTCGCGGGACTCAAGTGCTTGTAAGACGTACAAGATGTTTCTAAGGTCAAACTACGTTCTTTGAAAGGTGAAACGACCTCGGGAGATGCACAGTCAACCCTTGGTCAAACTCCCCGAAAATGGTCAACCGGGCCCGCGGGGCCCACGACCTCCGATCTTAGATCTGAAAGTTCCTACGGGTTCAACAAAGCTTACAGAACGTGTCCTGAAAGTTTGGTCTCGATTGAACAGTCGGATCGCTCACGATCGCACGATCGGATGGTTACGGTTTACCTAACCTTAGGGTTAAAGATTTCGGAGTATCCGGGACTCCAATTCACGATCCATCAAATCCTATATGATCCTAGAAATACGGGGAACAACATACGTGAATTCGATTTGATCCAATGGTCCGAACACATCGAACCTGAACAACGCATAATAGGCGTAAATCCGTTCGAGGTTCGAACGACGTCCGAATCGTAATCCGAGCACACGTACGCACTCAGGACAACACAATGGTCATAACGGAAAGGAAAAACACAGCCACCACAACACCCAGGCGCCGCCACACCTGCCGGCAGTGCGTGGGTGGCTTGATCAAATTACGACGATCGGAATTTCTCCGAATCATGACACAAGACCTATACCTTTAGAACCAGGACCACTTCAAGAGTCTAGCCCACCTCAGAACCGGACGGAAACTGGCCGGAATTTCAGATCGAAATCCGACCAAAATCTTGGTTCCAGATCGAGTGGCTAAACAGATAAATCGATCCCCACTAACCTCACAGACTGCTAGGACACGAAGGAAGGACTCGAAAACACACCTGGTTCGACGGAGAAGCTCGCCAGAAATGCCGTGGAGACGCCTGGAAAAATCGAAGAAAAACCAGTCGAAACCGTCGCCGGATTTCGTGGTTTCCAACAGAGATCAACGACGAGACGTGACTGGCTATTCATGCCGTTTCGAACGCGACCGGTCTCTAGCCTCGCCGCGGCCTGATTGGTTCTAGGGTTTTTATTCAAATTTTGAAATGACCATTATGTCCTTTTTACGTTATAAAACTCAAATCGAGGCGTGCCGCCCGTCAACGGACTCGTTTCGACGAGCTGGATACCAAATTTTTTCCCAAAATTAAAATGACCTTTTTGTCCTCTTAAATATTAAAATAATATTTAATTCCAATTTTAATTAAATTAATTCCTTTATTTTATTTTTAATTTCTTATTTTTATTTAATTTATTATAATTTAATTATTTATTTTATTTTAGGTCCGGGACGTTACAAGTTCTTCTCATTTTTGTTGGGGCGAAGTGTATAGGGTTTTGTTTCGACGATGTGGTTGAAACTCAAACTAGATTGAAGGAGGACATGTTGCGGTTCTAAGCCTACCCTCGCGGATGCTCTATTATAAGCCCACACATTTCTCCATTTTGAATTTATTTACATTGAAATAAACTCCTAAATTCTCATAAGTAAATAAAACAAATAATTATTGTTTGACATTTTAGAATTATCGTATCTTCCACTTCTCTCTTTCTACTAACTAGCTAGGCATTTGCCATAAATGACTCTTCTGATATATCCCAATTTTATGATCCTAAGTTATACAATTATGATAATGGGTTTGTTCATGTAATCTTGTCTTAATTTCAATTTCCACTTAAATTATCAAAGAATTTAAATATAAAAAAATTGTCTGATATGTTGTTATCCGACGAAGCACCAAACACAGTATAACTTAGTCAGACTATTTATCCAGAATAGCATCAAACGCCTTATAATATTACGGATAAACAATCAGTACTCTCCGGAACAGATTAATACTATCCGACAGAAATTAGTCATCACACTCCGATGTACTAAACGAGCCCTTAATGAGGAGAACTTTAGCTAGTTTAATTTATAAATAAAATAAATAAATAAAAGACTCTTATTCATATCACTACATGGAAAAAGATAATTGAAAAAAATATTGTCCTTGGTCAAAGTAAACAAGTATAAACTTATTCATATCACTATGTGGAAAATGATAATTTCCATATGGTAGACGTAATAACTTAATTGTTTCTGTTGAATGGTCTCAAACACGCTACAAAGAAAAGTAGGCTTACAAGTCACGAGGAGAACCTGTAGCAATACATGACCAAAGTATAAAACACGAAAGAGGACCACGACAATGATTTGCTTCATCTTGTAATTGAGTGAACCTTGGAATAGTTTGGAAAGACGAATATTCATTGACTTAGAGTATGCATAAAGTTAGGTAAAGGCAATAATTCATAGTTAGTAGCCTTTTTTTTTGTTTTTTGTTTTTTTTCTAGTTCTTATCTGTACAAATATAGAAAATAGGGGTGTTCATATTGGGTGTGATTGGTTTCAGTATTATAGTAGAACAACAAACCATTGGTACCATCAATAAGACTCTGCGCCAAGGTATTGGAAGCACATGATCGTCAACAACATACCATGGACCAACAGAAACTGGCGGTTATGGCAGTCCTGATCCTCCCCATAGGATCCTATTAAGAATTACCCAAAGTTTACAATTTATAAACATGCTGTTTGTTTATGTTAAGTTCCTACAAATAACAATACAAATCACTTGGTAAAGAAAATTCCTAATACTTTGGATTTGAATCTCTTTATTATGGAGGTAATTAAATTAAGTACACTCTAATAGTTCCATCATAACTTACAGAAACCAAATTAATTATGATGGCATGAATGAAATGAATGATGATCACAATACTTTAATTAATATTAATTCCACTACTTTAATTTTCAACTGAAACCAAATTGATTTTTGTCAATTGTTCGGTTTTTTTTTCTTAATGTTATACGAAGTGTAGGTTTTTTCAACTTAAGAGTCGAGGGTGGGTCCAACGAAAAAAAAAAAGAATAGAGGGTGGCATCTTGTAACCTTTAGTGAGGAGAACTCTTTAGTTATAATAATTTTTAAAAAGAAGATAATATGGAAAAAGATAATTGAAGATAACTATTCAATGTGGAAAAGAAGATAATGTGGAAAAAGATAATTGAAGAGGTTGGGTCCAATTTCAATTGTCATTTGATGTCGACTTATTCCAAATTTTCTAAAAAGAAGATAATGTGGAAAAAGATAATTGAAGATAACTATTCAATGTGGAAATAGATAATGTGGAACTATTCATATCACTATTAATGGATGAGATCGAAGACTTGTGACTTAGACTTGATATGGTGATTTGCCTTCCAACGCGTGCTCCAACAACCTACTTGTTGACTTGGCTTGACTTGGTAAGGTGCCTTCCCGTGTCCACTCAACCATTGGCTTTGCATCCCATCCCATCCCTGGGCACACGGTGCAAATATCTTCTTGGAATCCGAGTCGAACTTCGTGCATATCCAACACCTGGTAGGTGCCTGGCACAATTGACCAAAATATCCTTTGCCCTAATTCCAACTTCAAACCACATAAGGGTTTGTGACTTCTGCCGGAAAACTGGCAGAGTCTCCCCTGAAAAATGAACATTTCCCAATTTATTTCACATGTAAATATCACAATTTTAATATCCCCAATCATTCAGCATGTAAGAATTTCATCCGTACGTAATTCAATAGTGGTTTAAATAGTCCTCAGGCCGGTACAACATAATGAAACATTAACATTCATCTTGTTATAAATGAGAATTAAACAGGTAATCAAACTTGACCCAACGAACAAACGGGTTTAAGACTAAATCCTTTTCAAAGCATAACTCAACAGTTATTTTGCGGCTGCACCTCGGTACTCTATGTTGCCTACGTACCCTTACCAAGGGATCAAGCCACACGTAGTTCTTTCTACTAAAACAATCACTATTTAGATAATATATATTCTTCAAGAAACCATCCATAAAATCTAGAATCATTCTTTACTTTGATTTCAACAAGCTATATAGTTGAATATCATGCAGGAAATTACGTACTTAACTATTCAATTAATTTGTTATTGTCCATCTCAACACTTTGATAACCAAACTTTTTACCAGAAAGTCATATCTACAACCGTTCGGATAAAGCATACATACAGTTTCACCCACCAAGGGGTATATTATTAAATCCGAAGGCAACCGTGGAGGGGGAAACTGGCCAACCACCTGTCTAGATAAATCGGGCAGGTGGCTAGGGATCCTGGCCAAACCTGTGTAGAATATATGAGTAGGGTGGCGAATAATACCCTGTTAACTGTACCACACATGTTTCATCCTCACATATTCGTCAATTCCATCATTTTACCGTCAATTCCAAGCACCACACACGTGATACATCCTCGCAGTACTCGGGGAATACATAGTCAACCCAAGACGCATTCCTCGCAGTACTCAGGGGACACTTAGTCAGCCTGAGACGCATTCCTCGCTACGCACGGTTCAGGTATCCCTAGGACTCGTGGGGCAATTGTCATATGCGCGCAGACTCAACCGAAGGCATCTAGTTTCCGAAGGCATTCCATTAAATTTCAAATCATTTAACATATATAAATATATATATAAACATTTAATCAACATTTCATTAATTTCTTAATCATGCCAAAACCCGATTATCCAAGCCATAACCAAATAATAATAAAATATAAATACTTCATACTCAGAAATATAGCGATAACCAAATCGTTCAAATTCATTCCAAGCATCAAACATATATTTAGGTATAAACATATAATCAGAAATTTAATTAAACCCCCTATGAAGATGAAACAGTTTAACAGGGCAAGAAAGCTATTTTCAAATAAAAGTCCTTTCACCACTACAGCTGACTTCCCGGCCTCGACTAAACCAACACTGCCCACTATCCAGGTCAACTGGCTCATAGGGCCCACGACCTCACTTTGTTATCTGACAATTTATGTCGGTCCACAACCATAAATTAACCCCATCCTAAAAGTCTCGTCACGATCCAACGGTCGATTTGACCCCGATTGCGGAATTTGACCAATTGGGCCCACGGGGCCCACAACCTCCGATTTCCGATCTAACCTTTCTATAAGTCCAACAAGGTCTACTTCCCAGGTCCTGAGAGTTTATTCTCGATTGAGAGGTCAGATTACTCTCGATCGCCCAATCGAACGATGACTTAAAGTTTAAACCTAAAATCATTGATTCGAAGTATACACGACTCCGATTCTCGATCAGCCAGTTCCCACACGATCTTAGAGGTACAAGGAATGACATAATTGAAAATGAGACTGATCGAACAGTCTGAACTTATCGAGCCCTGAAATCGCCTAATAGGCGTAATCACTACAAGAAAACATGCTTTATGTGAAGACGAGTAGTCATCACTGAAACATGTAAATTCGTCACAGTTGACCATATGTGACGCATTTTCGACATCACAAGGGTCATCACCTATACCCCGTCACAAATTGTTTAACGTGACGAATTTGCGACTCGTCACATATTGGTTCTATATGTGACGGATGTTTTATCACATATAGAGCCGTTGCACGAGGCATCCTTTGTCACTTATTGTATCTATCGGTGACAAGCCGCATTGGTCACATTTAACAAGCATTCGTGAGGAGTTGTTCCTCACATATTTATGAAACTTGTGACACTGTATGTCTCACATATAATCCGACGAGCATTCAATTCAATTCAACTCAATTACCACCTGTATATCTCATATATATTCTTTTCTTGTATAATATAGCAAAAGAACACATTCAAGATCCCAAAGTTTCACAAGTAAATTGAACTCAAATTTCATTCCATTACATCAAAATAATTACATTGTTTGATATACAAATCTGTATACTCATTTCTATACATTGTTTGAACTCAAATTTCTACACTAAGAAACTTCAGAGATGCCAAATCCGTAAAATCATTTGTAACAGCAAAAATATCCACGCAAACACCTGCTTGAACAGCGACTGCAGCCTGTAAAATATGTCAAAGCTAACATTTCCAAAAAAAATACCCAGAAGATGATAACAAAGATAAGTAAAAGATTAAATTACCAGATCTCTGTAGAATGGTGCCTGCTCAGGAAGCAATGCACAGTCCGCATCCTCTCTTACTAGCATATTGTTCACCATAACGTCTTGTATCTAATTGGCCGGTTCCATAATCAGGAGGGCTGGACAAAAAGGCAACGACTCTGCCTGCAGTTACATCCAAAGGAGACAGCAACCTGTGTCACTGACTCAGGCTTTTCAAATCATATGATGAAAAGAAAAAGATTTGAAACTTTGCTTATATCAGAGCATTAAGGTACCAAAGACAGTTTTATGAGTTTGAGATTATCACGCACCTAATGCAAATGTGCTTACATATTCTGATCCAACGTAGTTCAAAATGGCCTCCATTGCCACCCCAAAACCCGCCCGCCCATCAAAACACCCTCAAGTCCTTGACCAGCTGCCGTTGTTCTCTCCCAAGACGTTGTTGGTCTAAGTGTTTCAAGTGCAGATCCAATACGGTCCTTACAAGTTTCCACCTGTAACAAAGTTACTCAATTTAGCTCAGAAACCAAAACTGAATCATGCAGAAACTGTGATTTCGAGTTCTGTACAAATTGTACTCAAACAACCAATCACTCAATGATGAAATACATTGCACACAAAGAAGTAAGAGCCAGAAAATACAATGGAATACATACTGGAGCGAGGAACTGTGACAAAGGCATGACATCTTCAAGCTCAATTGGCAAGGTGCCCTCTATATCCGGGGGAATGAAAACATTCTTCACAACTGGAATAGGTCCTTGAACATCATACAACCCTAGTTTGTAGCTAAATGTAGCAAGACCAAACAGAGAACCAGGCGCAAGAGCTGTGATAAAAATTGAAAAAAAGATAGTTTAGCTGTCAGCATTCATGAAGAAACAAACAAATAAAATCATTTTCATATAGCAATTATCAACCAACCTTCCAAAGAGGCCAGCAAGGCACTTTTAGTAAGTTCTAAAAATTCTTCTGAAGCTGAAGTACAATCCATAAAAGATAAATGTCAGTGATCTGATAAATCTTAGAAGCAATTAAAAAATAAATTAACATTTCCAGAACAGAATGCACAGATCACGAAACATACAATAGACCAGAAAGAACGCGAAAAATATTTAGCTCAGAGGAAATTTCTTTAAATAAGCCTGTTAGTGAGAAAAACTGCACAGATCACAACCCTCAAATTTTAAAAATTCAAGAAATAGTTCCCCATAGTTAGTATATGTAAAAGCCTTGACAAAAACGGCCATGTGTATCTTTCTAAAAATAGCCTGCAAAATAGTCGTCCTGAAGAACATAACTGTTACTTTAACTTGAAATGAACCAGATGGTGGCCATCACAACATGGTTACATCCTAAACATCATCTTTGGTCTCCATATTCAGAAAAAAGATAAGTGCAATATGTAACTAGGGGCAACCTAAACAACACCTCCCAAATTTATGAAAAGGTAGCTGTATTCTAAACAAAATCTTTTGAAATAACTAGATGTAGTACATTTGGAATGGATGTGAAATGACTATATGCAAAAAGTCATTTAAATCCATTTGTTCTCTTCAATTCCTCATTCAAATGTTAGCATACATGAATTGTAGTAGCCTAAACAAACAATTTGACCTTATAATGTCCTCTAAATCCCTAGATTTGGAACCACACCATATCCAAATGGATCCTTAGTTTTGGTGACACATGTACTCATGAGATTAAGCTTCAAATTCTATATCCAAAAGCATAACCCTAACTAAACCCACTCATAAACCATTAGGAGAAATTTCTCATCTGACACAACAAATAAAAGAGTTGGACACAACAAACTGAACACTGACTCTCATTGTCATCAACAATGGCACAGCCCAATGACATGACAAGACATCCTTCAGCTCTACACATTATCATCTTATTTCTTCTAAATTACTACCGATTGTAATATAAAAAAACAGACCAACATAAAAGACAGTTATGCCAACTTATCACTTTCTCACGGCAACATTATTTGAAAGGTTATATGCATAATTTAACTCATTTAAATAGAAGAACGAGCATACCAATTTGGCATTGAATAATACCTGTTCAAAGCTAAAACTTTCAGTTCCACAATTGTGTAAAAAATTAAGCCCTGATCACAGTACAAGGGGTTCCTAAGGCCACCAATGTAAATGCAAAGACGACATTAAGATTGATTACACCAAATAAAGCATTGAATATACAACATTATGAGATATCAAATTGAATACATAGCATATATAAACCAAAATCAATTACACCACTGTCATTGACTATGCAAACTCAGGGCCACAAGATAAGTACATAAAAAAAAATTCCCAGATTCATAAAATAGCAAATTTGAAAAAATACTGATGCCAAAACTTCTAATATGCCAAAACTTCTAATCTGCCAAGATTTGTTACTATGAAGTCCTCTCAACAACCAAAGCCACAGAAAGATACAAGTATTGTCTATGACATTTTTAAAAAAATTTCACTAAGAATGAGTGTTTGTACTAGAGTAGAATTGGTCTTGCTAGCAATTCCTATGGATTATAATCTTTCTTGGTTCTTAGATTCTATTATACTTGGGCAAAATGCAAGAAATTGAAAAACCCAATTTGCATGTTCTGGTTGAAAAGTAAACAGGAACATGTTACATATAAGAAACTTTCTTCACCAATAGAGTTGGATTTTAATCACAAGCAGCAATTCCTATCAATAATCAACATTGTTAATCATTCTCGCCATCGCAAGGACTTGCAGATATAGGAAGGAAAGCAGAACCTCAATAACTTTGACCATTGACCGGATCTGTTTTGACGGACTTTGCTGGATCCTAGCAAGAACTTGTTGCCCTTGTAAATTTCAAACACTATGATGAGGGAATTAAACTAACAGAAAAATAGACAGATTTCGCTTTATTTCCCTTCCATTTCCTCAATTTTCTCAACAACCAAACACAGAAAAAGAAAACCTCAAAGCTTTAATATATCACTAATACACAGCACAAAGTAAAAGAAACTTACCTCAAGCACAAGATGGAAACAGAAAAATCAATCAAATTGAGCAAGAGCAAAACACCCAGAAGAAACTATCAGCTTTCCAATTCTATTTTATCTGAAATATTCAAGAAAACCCAATTGAACATATCAAATTAACAACCAGGAATAGCACTACAACAATTTTTACCTGTGGTTGTTTACCCGTCGAAGGTGAACTTAATTAACATTGGTTATCGTTGGGCTAGTAGGATTGAGAGAGAATTTTTTGGTATTTAACGTGGGAGAATGGGTCACGCGAAGGGAGAGAGAGAGCGAGAGAGGAGGACGAAGAGAAGTAGTCGTCGTCGCTGAAGAAGAGGAGGTGGATGAGCAGTGGTCGTAGATGGGAGCGCCGATACTGTTGAGGAAGATGAAGGAAGTGTGAAGCAATGAACTAGGTTTTAGATGGCTTGGGGATAAATTTTTTTTTTGGGCATAAGTGACGCTGCACATCGTCTCATTTGGGCTTGTCATTCATGCTGTGTGACGCATTCCGCATATTCGTCACATTTAACCTTTTCATTTCGGCTCCAACATTTCGCGCAAATAAATATGTGACGATTCAAAAAAATTATGTGACGAAAAAGCTGCAAATATATTTTTGCGTCCTGGGAAGACCCTTATGTGACGACTTGTAAAATTTCCTCACTTATCTTAGGTAAATGTGACAAATTTTTGAGCATCACATATAATTTCATCACAAAAAGCCTATTTTCTTATAGTGAATATCCGTTTGATAGTCAAACGGTATCCAATTTATAATCCGAGCATACCGTCGTGCACGGGACGACATGGAGACTATTTTAGAACATAATGGGTAGCCACCAAGTGACCCATGTGCCGCCACACGAGCTGGCAGTGAGTGGGTGTCTTGAGAACGGAAATTTCTCAAAACTCCATGCAATACCTATACCAAAATGATCAGACTAACAAGGGGAGTACCTTCCTTAAATTCCCCAACCTCCAATTTGGCCGGGGAAGTGGCCGGAAAACAAAAGAACCTGTCAGAAATTTCTAGGTTTTAGATTCGATTCCAAAACTCCACAATCGACTCAAATAACTTATATAAATAGCTAGAACTCGAAAATTGGACGAAGAAGCATACCTCAATTGACGATTTTGGCGGCCGAAGTTGCCTGAAAAACTCGAAGAACCAGCGAGGCTTTCCGTCGACACAATCGACGACTCCGTGGTTCATCGATGGGGAAATGGGGAGGGATGGGTTCGCCGTTCCCTCACGGTTCTTTTCCGACTGGTCTTAGCCTCAGAGGTGGTCGGATGATGGCGTGGTGCCGTCGGGAAGTAAAAAGAAGCGTTGTGCGCCGTTTCTAAGAGAGAGATCGGGGAGAGAGAGAGAGCTTGAAGAGAGAGAGGGAGCGCTTGAGGGACTGAGGGGTAAAATCGGGTTTTCACCTGTTTTAAAACAATTTCTCAAATGTCCATTTTACCCTTTTTATTTTCAGACATTTTCTCCTTCGTTATAACTCGGAATTGAGCATGCCGCCTGTCTACGGATGATAGGAGCATAATTATGCGACTTAGATGGCTTGTTCTTGTGCGTTTACATTGTGTTTTCTTAGTTAAAGTAGTCCTTTAAGCTAGTTTTATGTGTTTTCAGGTTTTAAGGGCAAAGTATGCAAAGTAATGCATTTTGGAGCCTTTTGGAGTACAATTGAGCTTGGAATGGATATCATATGCTTGGAGCCAAAGGAATGGACGAAATTGAAGATTTAAAGATAGGAAGGGAGCAGAATGCATGCAATTCAAGCATGTTATGACATGATTGGGATGAGAGGAAATTGAGCTTAAAGACAAACCCAATTTGGCCCACACCCCTGTCAGTCCAGTTTCGTAGCTCATCTTGCAGGCCTCATTTCAGTAACCTACACAGATCGGATGAGAAGATATTCTTCATGGAAGTTGTTCACATGGGTGTCTAGAATAACATATCCAAATTTCAGCCCAATTGGAGAAATCTGGAGTCCTTTGCCCATCAAACACTGAACCTTGCTCAGGAGACATTTAATGTGCAGCTGCCAGCTTATGAGCTTTGTGTTCCACATCTCCTTTGAGCCATGTGCCTCACCTTAGTTGTACCGGACTTTAAGCCTAACATGTTGAGCAAATTAGGGAGACATTTCAGCTGTGGAAGTCTCAAGGAGCAAATTAAGTCATGCCCAATTAGGGGAAACTGTTTGCACAAATCAAGGAGCAGTTTCCATGATTTCTGGTGGGCTACTTTACACCAACCAAAGGGAGGACGAATTTCACACTCTAAGGGGGGATAGAGAGACACACATGAGGGGGGGATTCAGATAGACATTCAGTTGCAAAAAAGAGAGAGAGGGGGACTCAACCATTCTCTCACCATTCACACCAGAAAACTTCACCCATTCTCTGCAGTCACCATCCTTCACCAATCTCCATATTTTCTGACCCTAAACCTTCCTAGCCATGCCATACTCCCATCCTAGACACTTTTCCACAATTCTACATCATCCATAACCACCACAACTCACCACCATCCCTTGTGCCGCAGCAAAGAGGAAGGAGGAGTGCCTTGAATGTGCTTGCTATTCAATTGAGGATTGCTGGAACGTTTAGGTGTTTTCTTTCTTTTATTTCAATGTTTCAATTCAATAATTTCTGTGTTGTGAGTATGAGGAACTAAACCCCTCTTAGTTAGGGGGTGATTCGAAACCATGTACATACTTGCAATATGAATTTATTACCTTTAGTTGTGATTTCATAAGTTGTGAATTCAATTCGTTTAACTGCTTGATTGATAACTTATTCGTGTATGTTTATTAAGAGTGCACGCTTAGTTTTCATGCATGAATATGATGCTAGAGTATAAGGGAGTTTCACCTAATAGTTACAATCTTATATTCACAAGTAGTGGAGGTCGCTTATAAACGATCGCGTTAAATGAATTCTTGGCACGAGTCTCATGCTCATCATAGTACGAATGCCTCGTCAATACTTATAGTTCTCATATTGCTTAATGATCTTTGATTGTATCTTTATTGTGCTTTTCACGTAAAGGACTTTTGAAGAATGTGTTGAATTGTTGTATGCGCTTTCCCATCCAATTTAATAACTTAAGGAGAACTTGAAGGTTAATTTAAGCGGACCTAATTAACCTGGGGTGTTGAGTTCCATGATTTATCGAAAGAACAACTGAAAATTGGTTTATGTGCAAGTATGTCATGTGTGGAGAAGAACCCTCTAGCTAACCTTCCATCCATAGTTTCATCCAAACTCGTTTTACAATCTGTTTTAATTACAATCTGTTTTCTTTGTTTCTAAATTCGTCAAAACCAATCCCCCCCTTTATTTTGAAGTGTCATATTAGTTAGAAAGTGGTTTAGTTTGTGTTTTTAAGTGTCTTGAGTCAAGTTATAACATATTTTCGTCCAAATTCTTCCTTAGTGTTCAAAACTGCCCAGAAAGTGGTTTTTAGGCAGTTTTGAGTGTTCGTTTGTTGATTTGAGTCTTTTGGTTTGTTTTGGTGTTTTAAAGTATAGTTTTGCATTCTTTGAGTCTAATTTAGTGTTTTAAACTTTGTTTTAAGTTTTTGAGTCAGATCTCAAGTGATTTAGCTCCCTCCTAATCCCCGGCCTAGAACGATCCCTACTTACATTCCATACTACAATTGATAAAAAGAGGGTTTAATTTGTGTGCTTATATTCATCGCACCAACGGACTCGTATCAACGAGCTCAATGCAACAATACCGCTCAATTCTCCAAATTCTTTTTCGAACAAAAAGTCAATCTTAAATCACTAAGAAACCATAAGGGTAAAATTGTTATTTCCTTTAACAATTTAAGAATTTAATTAAATTTTTGGAGCGGGATATTACACTTTGGTTATTGACTAAGTCTTTTGAAATGCCCATATAATTTAGATTAATATTTAGATTGGGTCTTCCAATTACACATTAAAGTTTCTCATATTATAGTGATGATCACGACACACTTAAGTAGAATATATTTAGTGTTGGATATCTTATCATAAAGTTTCGGAGCATCGTTCTGTTGGCACGAGCCATAATTCAGGGACGTGATCCATGATTTCTGGGTGTAATTCACTTTACCTAATTAGAAAATGACCTAGGACTTTTCCTTTTAAAAAAAGTCAGCTTGTACTTATATATATATATATATCCTCCTCTTGGAGAAATATAATATCAATCACAATTATTCAATCATGTGTTTCGTTTGAGTTGATCTCAGAACCGGTTAACCCTGGTCTCTCAAACGAAAATACAAACCCTACCTCTCGGCATCATCTAGTGCCGAATACAGAAGAAGAAAAAAACCCAGGTGCCCAAAACAACTGCTAAGCCCTTGTCGTCACAAACCTAGTGCAGCAAAAGACTCCTACAACACCAATCCATCCAAACTTGTTCTATCTCCTCCATGACTTAAGAAGATACCCAAGACAACTCCACCCTTGCCGCAAAATCCAGTGCTTCCTGTGCTTCAGAAACCCACAAAAATCTTGACATGGCGCAACCAATTGTTACATTTCGCAATGATACTTCCGCTGCCCCATTCACCATACGGTTGAATGGAAAGAACTATAGCACTTGGTCGAAGATAATGTTGCTTCATGTGTCAGGTTAGGGAAAAATAGGTTATCTGACAGGGAAGGTGGCTCAAGTGGGGGAAGACGCTCCGGGATTTGATTCGTGGTGTATTGAGGACTCCATTGTTAAAGGATGGTTAATAAAAATCATGGAACCTGATTTGGTAGAATTGTTCTTAGATCTACCAACACATAAAAACCATGGAAATCGAAACATGCACGGAAAGTCAACCCGCACGATTAAGTTTTCGGGTCATTTTCGAGTCAACCTGCCACTGACCCATTTATAAATGGGTGGGTTTCGAGTCAACCCACCAACCCGCCAATCCATTTATTTGTTTCTTCTTCATTTTTTTTAATTTCTCTTTCTCAATCTTTATACATAGAGAGAGGCAAAATGCAATAACTATTGCATATAAAAAAAATGCAATTACTTGATTAAATTATCAAAAATTTAGAATTTTTTATTTGTTTTTTATTTGCTACCACTTAACGGGTCAACCCGACATGACCCGAAACCCGCACGGGAAATTAACGGGTCAACCTGAAAATGACATGTTTATTAAACGAGTCAGGTTTGGGTTGAGCATTCTTAACACATATATAATCACGACACGACACGACTTATTGCCAGCCCTAGGTTTCTACTTAAGAATCGAGGGTGGGTCCAACAGAAAAAAGAAAAAAAGAATCGAGGGTGTCATCTTTTAACCATTTGGGGTATGTTTGGTACACCGTATTAGTCTCTAGATAAGAGTATATAGTACATGTCAGTTGTTTGGTGTAAACTTGTATTATTTAATTACCCGACTATGTTAAACAGATTGGGCTTTTAATACTCTCCTTATTCTCTACACTCTTCTCCACGTATCCATCTCTCACACTCTCTCTCATACTCTCACCTATATGTTTCTTCTTGCTTCTTCTGTCTTCATCTTCTCTTTCTTTATATATTTCCTCTTCTATGGCATATGATTTTGTCTTCTTAAATTTATTTTTTATATTTAGTCAGTAGATTTTTGTGGATTTAGGCTATGAGTTCTTCTAATTTTTGTTGGGGCAAAGTGTATAGGGTTTTGTTTCGCCGATGTGGTTGAAACTCAAACTGTATTGAAGGAGGACATGTTGCGGTTCTATCTTTTTATTAACAGCCTACCCTCCCGGATGCTCTATTATGAGTACTAGAGGATCCAAATGAACCCCAATGCGAAATTAGATATTTAATTCTTTGTGGTTTTATGATTGTTGACCGCGCAAATCTCACGGCCTTTTTGCCGAGCCGAGTGGATCTGCGTCAACACGGGTCATCCTTCTTTGGTTGGGGAGTGCGATTGCGCGGGCGTGCTAGCACGGTCTACTGTGCATTCGAGGTCGATTTGGATGGGCAAGTGGATCTGATGCGCCTGTTTGATTCCGACTTTGCTCAAAGCGACTGTGGCTGAGAAAGGAACTGATCTCGGTCGTAAGGGTCACGGCCTGAGCTATAAGGCCGTTGGTGGCGGTGTTGACGGTGGATTAAGGTGGTGCTCCAGCGCTCTGCCTTGTGGCAAAAGGCTATTTGATATATGGGATGAATGAAAATAGTAACCAAGGGTGGTGCTCCGGCGCCTCAAAAAATCGAGGGTCGTATGATATATTGATGAACGGAAGTTTCTTACAATCTGCCACTACTCCTAGGAAAGCAAGTAAACGTATTGAAAGTGCGTTACAAGAATGTAAATGACAGAAAAAGATAAATTTGCTCTGAGAGAGGCTTGTGTGGTGTTTGAACCCTTTGAATGTATTCTGAGCTTAGGATTTATAGGAAGAGCCAGCTGATGGAGGTGGGCCCAACACCCTCGTGAGATGTGACTGACTCAGCAATAGTGGGTGGGTGGAGGCCGAGAAATGCGGTGGTGTGACTACCGTGAAGCTCAGTTTCCCCTACCGTAGTTGTTGGGCCGGACTTCACGCTTAGAGAAGTATTTAATTCCTTGATTTTTGGTAGGTAAGGGAGCAATTAATTCCTCGATCTTCAGTGGGTAGAGGAGCATTTAATTTTCGAGATTTGAGAGGCATAATCTTACTAAATTGACCTCACCCATGCTGCGATTTGACTGAAAAGTAAACGTGACCCTTACTCTCCTTCTCTTTCCACGTGCTTCTTTGAAAGTCTTTTGATTGGGACAGGTGTGATTGCGTCATAGCCCATTACTCATTAATGAACCATGGGGGCCACTCTTACGCAAGTGGTGAATTGACGTTCCCTTGACCTGGGTGAATGATAGGGGCTCGGCCAATCCCCTCGGTCAATGCTCGCCGTGGCCGTGAGCATTCCTCCTTCCTTGATTCCTTCGTTCGTTCGGCACTTGCTCATAACAAATAAACACAAGTCCCCAGAAAAGAAGTGTTCTGGCCGTGAATCTTCTTATTTGGTCGGCCAATACAGGCTGAGATTTTTGTGCATAAACAATGATTCGTTCATCAAATTCAACTGAGAAGAAAGGGAAGAATAAGAATAAGAACTAGGGCTAAAGTCGGGTCAATATAATTTTACTCACTTTTATAATTCAATAGATCAACATAGATATGACCAAAAAAAAAGATCAACATAGAAGAATTGTTTATAAGCCCACACATTTCTCCATTTTGAATTTATTTACATTGAAATAAACTCTTCAATTATCAAAGAATTTTTTTTTAAAAAAAGTATGATATGTTGTTATCCGACAGAGCCTCAAACACAATATAACTTAGTCGGACTATTTATCTAGAACAGCATCAAACGCCTTATAATATTATAGATAAACAGTGAGTACTCTTCGGAACAGATTAATACTATCCGACAAAAATTAATCGGTACAATCCGACATACCAAGCGAGCCCTTAGTGAGGAGAACTTTAGCTAGTTAATTTTTTTTAAAGACTCTTATTCATATCACTACCTGGAAAAAGATAATTGAAAAAAAATTTGTCCTTGGTCCAAGTAAACAAGTAAAAACTTATTCATATCACTATGTGGAAAATGATAATTGAAGAAAAAGATTTCCATATGGTCCAAGTAATAACTTAATTGTTTCAGTTGAATCCAGCAGGTTGGTCTCAAACACGGTACAAAGAAAAGTAGGCTTACAAGTCACAAGGAGAAGTTGTAGCAATACAAGACCAAAGTATAAAACACGAAAGAGGACCACGACAATGATCTGCTTCATCTTGTAATTGAATGAACCTTGGAATTATTAGTTTGGAAAGACGAATATTCATTGACTTAGAGTATGCATAAAGTTAGGTAAAGGTAATTGTTTTTTCTAGTTCTGATCTGTACAAATACAGAAAACAGGGGTGTTCATATTGGGTGTGATTGGTTTTAGTATTCTAGTAAAACAACAACCCAATGGTACCATCAATAAGACTCTGCGCCAAGGTATTGGAAGGGCATGATCGTCAAGAACATACCATGGACCACAGAAACTTGCAGTTGATGCAATGGCAATCCTAATCCTCCCCAAGCTCTAATTGGAGCCGACAAAACTCTTCCCGAATTTGTTGATATAAATCAATTGATTCCAAAGTGCCCATTTTGAATTTAGGGCTCTGATACCAATTGATAGGATCATAACAATAATAAAAAGAAAATGCTAAAAATGTAAAGAATTTAGAAAATACTCAGTCATTCCTCCCTCTACAATGAGGTCATTGAATGTCAATTTAAGTACATGCAATTTAAAAAAAGAAGCACCTAGAAAGCTTCTAGACAAGCTAAGAATTATGTAGCCCATAACCTAAGAATTATGCCCATAGCCCAATACATAGCCCAACAGTTATAGCCCAAATAACCCATAACCTAAGAATTACCAAAAATTTACACTTTATAGACATGTTGTTTGTTTATGTTAAGTAGCTGAATTTCATAACTTTTTGGTCACTAAATTTTACATAAAAATTTAATTTGATCACACAGAAAAAAGAAAATTCAAATGCCATGCAAATGTTATCCTTTTGCACAAGCTGGCCGTAGGACAAAGATTAAAATAAATATATCATATGATGACAAAATAAGTTCTTGACTCAACAATTTCACAAAAAGGGAGATACATCTCTTCAAAAAAGCATCAATCATAATGCCAACCAATATAATACTCGCAGATTGAGGAAATGCCAACCAATATAACACCCGCAGATTGGTATTTGTAACTTAAGTGATTAAGAGCATTTAATCATGCATCCGAGTAATGACGGATCCATGAATTGATGTTAGAGGGGACTCCTTTGGTGAGTCTGCCGCCTCACCAATTGCTTGTGCCAATGGATCTTTTTTCGCTTTCTTATTTGGATGCAAGCCAGAAATTGAAGTTGATGGATGTGTCCAAGTATGCAAGTTAGGAATGAAATTCTCATCATTTTCTTGTTTATCCATATTTTCTTCAGCACAATAACAGAGAGAATGTAAACTTCAAAAGAGGGAAAACGACACAAGGGAAATGATAGTTTTTTTGTTCTTGTTTTCCTCATAGAGACTCTAACAAGCACACAGAGAAAGTAAACATCTAAATCCATCTGAACTATAAAGCATAAACAACATCCACTACAGCAGCAAAGAAATGCATTAACCGCTGACTATTACAACCACAACGACACAAGATGTGTTGGAGTTCATAATCACATGTAGAAGCAGTTTCATTTTTATTATACAGAGATGTGGGAATATTGTGAGTATTTCATTTTGTTAAGTTTTCGAAAGAGAGAAGCATCGAATCAACAAGATTTTGAATCAAATCACTCCTGAAAATATCAAATTTGTGGGAACCGAATTAAGTCATAACCCTAGGTAAAATAATTCCTTCCATTTGGGGATTATTTGATCTAATTGGGAATTATTCAACCTAATTGGGAGTTACTCAATTTAATTGGGGATTACCCAATTAAATGGAATGTTACCTAATTAAGTTGAGAATTGATTTGATTCCTACCACAATTCCCAATTAAAGGAGGAGTTACCGAATTAAATTAGGAATTGATTGGATACCTACCACAATTAGGGATTTGATTTAAATCAAATTAATCAAATCCCTAATTAATCAAATCTCACCAAATTGGGGAAGAATAATTCCTTTCCATCTACGAAATTATTCCTCTGAAACCCTAGCTCCCGAGACCTCTATAAAAGGATGGCCACACACAAGGGTTAAGGTACGTCAGAATTACTACTAAAACTCTGCATAAATTTTCCCTTCACAACCCCTAGCCACCTCCTTTCTCTCCCTCTTTTACATAAGGCTCCAGCCACCCGGTTTACACCATAAACACATATATCTCCGTACCCTAGTTAGCTAGTGTTTTTCTCATAAACGCTCGAACTAATTTAGGCATCGGAGGGCCTTTGGCCAACACCCCCCGGGTGTGGTCCTCTTATTTGTTCTATTTTGCAGGGAGAAAGAGGCGGCGAAGAAGAAAGGGGAATCTTTCCAATCGAATATTCTCGTGGGAAAATTTGCTCCCACAAATTGGTGCTTTCATTGAGAGCACGAGTTATACTCAACGCGTGCTCAAGGAATCCGTTCCTCCCATTTTCCAATCCACCAAAGCCTTCTAAACAACCATGGTTGGAAGCAAGAAGACGAGGGGCAAAACCGCCGCGATGGCAAAATCCGCAACGGCCCAAAGCCACTCTACCCATGATCCCGCGATCAACATGGTGGCACCACCACCTCTCACCACCGCGCCGGCCACCGCTGTCACCCAAGGCCCCGTGGCCGGATCTAGCCACCCTCATGGCACCACCGCCGAGCATGGTGGAACCTCCCATCAAGGTGGGCTCATTACCACCGCCGACTTAGGCCCAATCTTGGAGCAACTTCAATCATTCCCTCCTTTACCGCCGCGTACACCTTTAACGAAACCCTAGCCCGTGTGCAATTGGGCTCCACACAATTCTCTCCTCCCGGTCCACGAAGTCAAGTAGACCTCAGTCTAAGAGTCGACCAACTGACCCAAAGAATGGATGACCAAAACGAGTTGATGCGGTAGCTCCTCAACCAAGCAGGTTTGGTCCAAAATCTTGACCTTGGACAACAGGGAGAAGAGAGAATGATGGACGGACGCATCGACAGGCAGTTCGAAAGGTCTCAAGTAGGTCGAGCAGGAGCGAGCAGACAAAGAGGAAGACAACAACGTGACCAGCAAGCTGGCATGTCACAAGCATCTGCGAGCCACACTCCGAGCTGACGAAGTATCCAATCAAGATTGAGTTCGAGGACCAACGTGCGTGAGAGGCTGGGCCCACGACTTGACATCCGCGCCCGCCTGGGCCCACGAGGAAGTGTGCACGAGAGGCTGGGCCCTCAAGAAGGTCAACCTGATAACTCTCGGCTGCCTGTTCCCGGAGAACCAATCCATGTCGACAAGTCACAAGGAATCCCTCGCAAGCGTTGTCCACCAATACGCCACCTAGGCAGGACAACCAAGGACGACGGCCCTTGCGAGCCAATGAGGAAGTCAACTAGCGCCGCCCGAATCATGAAGGTTACCGACTTGACCAGCAACTCATGCGTGCAGAAGACGTCGAGAGGCTCGTGAATAACCGACTTCGAGACTTGAAGGCTGGCGGAAATTTCGAAGATGCTCTACGCAGGGAGGTAGATCGAGCGAACTCCATGCCTTTCACCGTTGAAATCGAGCAGGCTACTCCCCCAAAGCGATTCTCAACGCCCTCTCTTACACACTTCAAAGGGGATTCCGACCCCGAAAGCCATCTGAAGCATTTCAAGAGTATTATGATCCTCTACAAGGCCGAAGACGCATTAATGTGCAAAGTGTTTGCGATGAGCTTGCGAGGAGCAGCCAAAGACTGGTTCCACACCCTGCCGTCTGGGTCAATCAGCAGCTTCAAGGAGCTAGCTTATGTCTTCACTAAAGAGTACACTTCTTATAGGGCGATTAAGAAAAACCATGGCCACCTGTTCAACCTATACAAGAAGTCCGATGAATCTCTCCGAGATTACATCAATAGATTCAAAGCAGAAAAGGCGACCATTGTGGGATGCGATGACCAAGTCGCATCTACTGCTTTCAAGAAAGGTCTTCCGGCCGAGCATGACTTATACTGCGAGCTGACTATCACTCCCAGCCAGACTCTGGCAGAGGTCTTCGCGACTACGGAACGCTACGTGCTATGGGCTGAAGATCGAATCGCCGCCAAGAAATTCACCAGGCGGGAAGGTCAGCCTACCAAGCAGGCAAGTTAGGGAGGCGACATGTTTAATAGCAGGAACAAAGACAAGCGCAAGCCGCACCCGCAAGGAGACGTATCGGCAGAAGAGAACTATACTAAGTTCTCCATCCCCATACATCAAATCTTAGCCCAAGTGAAGGACAAGCCTTGGGTAAAGAGACCGCCACCCTTGAAGGGAGATCCGGACAAGAGGGATACTAGAAAATAATGTGCCTTCCATGGGACGCACGGGTACACCACAAACAATTGCTTTGCTTGGAAAACGCACCTCGAAGAGCTCGTGAGAGAAGGCCATTGCACCGAGTTCATAGCAAAGAAGGTCATCCAGCAGATCGAGGACTGCGACGTCGCCAAGGAACCTCCACAGAAAGTTATAAGGATTAACACGATCCTGGCCGACTTCAAGGAATCCGGACTGACCAGCAAAGAAAAGAAGAGGAAGATTAAACAGGCCACTGTTATCTCCCAAGTCTCAACTAGCCTTTCCCTGGCAGAAGACGATCCTGTGATTGGCTTTCAAAAAAAAAAGATCTAATCGGCATTGATTTGCCACACAATGACGCCCTAGTCATCAGCATTCAAATCGCTCAGGCCAGAAAGGAAAGGGAATAACTACCCACTTATAGCAATCAAAGCATCAGGACCAAGCCGAGGAAATCCGTCCGGAGGTCACTCTTGAAGAAGGGTGGAACCCGAAGAGGACGTCGAGCTAATACCCTTGGATCCTGACCAGCCAGGCAGAAAAGCGCGGATCGGATCGCGCCTAAACCCAGACGAGAAGGTGGAGCTGACCACCTTCCTCAAGAATAACAAAGACATGTTCGCATGGTCGCCGTCTGACATGCCCGGCATCGACCCAAAGATCATCTGCCATCGACTTCATGTCAACCGCGCCAGTAAGCCGGTGGCGCAGAAGAGACGCAACTTCGCCCCCGAGCGGGTCGCAATCATTGAAGCCGAGGTCGACAAGCTCCTAGCTGCCAGCTTCATCGAAGAGGTCTCTTACTCGGAGTGGCTAGCCAACGTTGTTCTGGTGGCAAAACAAGAAAAGGGCAAATGGAGAGTTTGCCTCGATTACACCGACCTCAACAAAGCATGCCTTAAAGACAACTTCCCATTGCCGAGAATCAACCATCTCGTGGATTCAACTTTCGGCAATCAGCTGCTCAGCTTTATGGACGCCTACTCCTGCTATAATCAAATCTTGATGCACTAGGATGACAAGGCAAAAACCTCTTTCATCATCGAAAAAGGGACCTACTGCTATAAGGTCATGCCCTTTGGGCTGAAGAACGCCGGAGCAACATACCAAAGGCTCGTGAATAAAATCTTTAAGAAGCAGATCGGCAAGACTTTGGAAGTCTACTTGGATGACATGCTGGTCAAAGCCCTACGCCAGTGTCGCATGAAGTTGAACCCGAGCAAATGCACATTTGGAGTCTCGTCAGGCCGATTCCTGGTATACTTAGTCACCCAAAGAAGCATCGAGGCATATCTAAACCAAATCAAGGCTACACTCAACATGAAGTCACCTGCCACAACAAAGGAGATACAAAGTCTAACGGGTAGAGCAGTAGCTCTCAACCGATTCCTCTGGAGATCTACCAATAAATGCAGGCCATTCTTCAAAGCCTTGAAGAAAGGACAAAGGGACAAATGGGATGACGAGTGTGAAGTAGCTTTTCAAAACTTGAAGACTTACCTCACTTCACCTCCCTTGCTATCAAAATCGTTACCAAGCGAAGATTTGTTCATCTACCTGGCGGTGTCCGACTCAGCCGTCAGCTCAGCTCTCATTCGAGAAGAACTGGGGGCACAACATCCGGTATTCTAGACTTCAAAAGCTCTTCTCGATGCAGAGACTCGCTACCCGAAAATGGAGAGGCTCATTTTTTTCGCTTGTAGTTTCCCCGAGAAAACTAAGGCCTTACTATCAAGCTCACAGGGTAATTGTCATGACAGAATTTCCTTTGAGATCAATCCTTCACAGCCCCGACACTTCTTAGCGACTCATGAAATGGGCTATCGAACTCAGCTAATACGACCTCTTCTACCAGCCGAAGACTGCCATAAAAGCCCAGGCTTTAGCAGATTTTGTTGTAGAGTTTACTCCAACAGCCGAAAAAGAGAAGTTGGTCACAAAAAGCAAGAAAAATTCAAGAGCATACGACACCTTGAAGGATATTCAAAACATTTTTTTTGAGAAGTTCATTTGAATATTAAACATGCATTTAATCAAATTAATCGTAGTGGAAGTATATGGTGGATGTTTAAAATCAAAAACAAAACTTCTTCCAAGTATCTTAAGCCATGAACATTGATATGATTTCATAAATGGAAATTTCAAGAGAAAGGATAAGATCTAATTACCCTTGAAGCAATTATATGAACCAATTTGTGTTTGGTCTTCTCTTGATGATTTCCTCTTTGTTGATCTCCTCTTTGATCTTTGATCTTTGATCTTTGCTCCTTGATCTTTCTCCTCCATGTGAGCCACAAAAGTATATGGCCTCTAAGTCTCCACACCAATGGAACCTTGAGATGAGAGGGAAGAATCTTGGGAATACAAGGATGCTAGTGCTAGATCCCCAAGACTTGGTTTCAATCTAAACCCCTTGAAAGATGAAAGTGTTTCACTCTTGAAAACTCTCTTTTATCTCTCTTTGATCTCCCAAACCTATTTGGTTGATGTTGGATTGTGTTTGTGTAATGAGCTTATGAAAGATAGCTTATGGAAACAATTCCCATACCCATTTACTTATACATTTTCGGCCAAATCCCATTGGGCTTCCAAAATTGGGCCTTGTGACACTTAAACCATAATGTTTAGGTGTCTTAAGCCCTTGGGCTTAATACCCAACCATTTGGGCTTCCCGTTAACTATTACCGAGGCCCAAATACTCTTTTACACGTAGTAAATCATCCATATCAAATCGATCAAATTTATTTCCACAACATCATATGTATTTCTCAAAGTTAACCATTTAAGGTGTGGGATCCATTAGGTTCTAATTAGCAAGGCAGTGGGAAAATATTAGAACTCTTTCTAACCAACTGAATTAAAACCCCCTTTTAATTTTTCCTTTTTATATGTATTGATCACAATCAATCCTAGGACTTCCACGAACCAAGAGTGACATCTAGCAATATATCAAGGCTACCCAAGCTAACTAGAATTGGTGAAGAACCTATTCAGTTGGAATTACAATGCAATACGGTCCTTCTCTTATACAATGTTTCATATCATATTACTAGGGTACGGATTGATTATGTCAAACCCCTAATATGATTTATAACCTCATATGATTGAATAGAACATGATTAAGAACAACTTTCTAAATCAAGCTCAAAATACTTTGGCCAAAGATTTCTTGAATCACATCTCGAAACATTCTCCTTCTTTATCGAAGGTAGAGATTCCTTATTGTACATTCACATGCCCCTATGATGAATTAAGAGACCCCAACAACACTTTAGACAAATCTTTTACGGCTTGCCTTTAAGAGCTATCTAAGATCAATAACACATCATAGGACAACCATGATGCCTCGTGTCTAAGGACTAATTTGCATTATTGCAACTATGAGTTCTCGTTTGACATGTAGATAAATACTCCATACGAGAACTACGGTTGATCGCGTTCAGTGTACCCATTCACTAATGAGCACCCACATACTTGTATTAGTGTCATCTACACAAATGGTTTGAGACTAACCATCCTCCTAATTGAGCATACATAGTATGTGCTAACCTTGACGGTTTATCAATGCCCATTTGATAATCCTATTATTAGGAACATTTTGGGATACTATAGTAAGAGATTAAAGGTCTCCCTAATCTAATCTTCTTTAGATTACTTTATCTCTTATTTAGCATTCCCTGGACATTTGTTTCTTTAATTGATGTAAAAGATAACAAAATAAGTTTGCCCTTTATTATCATATACGAAATGTATTCTAAGGAGATTTCATCAAATGTATTGGCTCTTAGGGCACATTTCTAACAATCTCCCACTTGCACTAGAGCCACATAGCCCTGTATCTAATACCCATTATCTCTGTATGTCTATCCAGTTGTGACTGTGACATAGGCTTAGTGAGTGGATCTGTTACGTTGTTTGCAGATGCAACCTTTAGGATGCAAAACGTCCCATCTAATGGTAACATTTTTCTATGTGTTTGGATCTCTGATGAGACCTAGGTTCCTTGGCTTGAGCTATCGCCCCATTGTTATCACACAGTAAAGGTACTTGTGACATTTATGGTCAGAACCACATTCAGTTCGGTAATGAACCTTTTATCCAAACAGATTTTATTGTAGCTTCTAAAGCGACAATGTATTCAACTTCAGTTGTTCTCTAATTAACTACGTGTCCATTCAAAATGAAGACGTACCCTTAGGTGGATTTGTAATCATTGATATTAGATATATTATCCAAATCAGTAAATGCTTCCACTTGCTACTTTGATGTTCCTCCCATACGAGGAACATGTCCTTAGTCCTTCTTAAGTATTTAAGAACACACTTGACTCCTCCCTATTGATCTAATCATGGGTTCGATTTATATCTTCTAGTTATACTCATATAACCGATATCATGTCTTGTACATGCTATGACATATATGAGAATCCCTGTTGCATATGCATTAGAGATTTCACTCATCTGCTGTATTTCATCATGAGTTTTGGACACATGCTCTTAGAAAAGTTAAGTCCATGTCGTACTAGAAGTAAACTTTTCTTAAACTCTTCCATATGAAATCTCCTTAGCACCTTATCAACATACAAGGATTGAGATAATCCAATTATTCTCTTAGATCTATCAGGATAAATCTTTATTCCGAGTATGTAAGATGCTTCTCTAAAATCATTCATTGAGAATGATTTAATGAGTTACTGACTTCATCAAGATATTATTCATATATCATTTCTGATAAGTGGTATGTCATCTACATACATCACTAGGAATACTACCAAACTCCCACTGGTCTTTTGTACACTCATTGGTTATCCATGTTTTGTATGAAGTCAAATGATTTGACAACTTCATCAAATAGGATGTTCCAACTCCTAGAATCTTGCGTCAACCCATAAATGGATCTATGTAGCTTGCATACCTTATGCTTATCAACTTTAGAAATGAAGCTTTCAGGTTAATCTATGTACAGTTCTACCTGGAGGTGGCCATTCAGTAAAGCCGTCTTCACATCCATTTTGATAAATCTCATAATCATAGTATGCAGCTATTGCAAGCAAAATCCGAATAGACTTTGTCATAGTGACAGGAGAGAAGGTTTCTTCATAGTCAATCCCTTCTCTCTACTTGTAGCCCTTTGCTACTAGTCCATGTCTGACATTGCCTCATTGTAGTTCGAAGGGTCTTCGATATCCTCACAATCACTTAGGAGATTTAACTTTCCTTTGTTTTTGTGAAGGAAACCATAATACCTTTTAGGCATTCTGCTAACCCTACTTGAACTACGTGGAGTCTGTGTTACAACAAGTTTGTGGATTTGGGATTGCATTTAGCTTAGTGTTGATTTCTAGCTCATTGGACAATTCCTTGAGTTCTATCTCATGTACCCTTTTCCCATCAATAGTGTATTCCCCTTTTAGGAAGGTAGCTGACCTTGCGACAAACAACTTTTGCTCGTCAATGTGATAGAAGTAATATCCCATAGTTTCCTTGGGATACCCTATAAATCAATCACTTCACTAACCTTGCATCTAGTTTATCTGCATCTAGTCTTTTAACATATGTTGGACAACCCCAAATTTTGATATAACCAAGACTTGGTTTCTTCCCAAAACACATTTCAGGTTCCTATCCGTTTTCTAAGGGAGGCATGGTCACACAGTGTCCTTCGGGGCACGTAGCACACAAAGAGCGTCCTTCGGGAGACGCAGGGTGCACCAGGAATTTCCTAAGGGAGGTATCCAGGCCCCTATTCGTTTCCTAAGGGAGGCAAGATAGCCATATAAGTTGCCCATAAGCAACGTCCTTCCGAGAGACTCAGGGTGACGACCAAAAGCATCCTTCGGGAGACGCAGCCCGTAAAGAAGCGTCATTCGGGAGACGCAGGGTGCGCCAGGAATTTCCTAAGAAAGGTATCCAGGTCCCTATCTGTTTCTTAAGGGAGGCAGGATAGTCATGCAGTTGCCCATATGCAGCGTCCTACGGGAAACGCAGGGCGACGACCAAAAACGCCATTCAAGAGACACAGAAGACGCCCAGAGTCCCTCAAGGGGGACCCAGGTTCCTGTCAGCTTCCTAAGGGAGGCATGACAGCCAAAGTTTCTTGAAGAATGGACAGAAGACGCCCGGAGTCCCTCAAGGGGGACCCAGGTTCCTATCAGCTTCCTAAGGGAGGCATGACAGCCAAAGTTTCTTGAAGAATGGATAGAAGACGCTCGGAGTCCCTGAAGGGGGACCCAGGTTCCTGTCAGCTTCCTAAGGGAGGCATAACAGCCAAAGTTTCTTGAAGAATGGACAGAAGACACCTGGAGTCCCTCAAGGGGGACCCAGGTTCCTGTCGGCTTCCTAAGGGAGGCATGACAGCCAAAGTATCTTGAAGAATGGGCAGAAGATGCCCGAAATCCCTTAAGAGGGACCCTGGCCCCTGTCAACATCCTAAGGGAGATACACAATCAAGACAATGGCCGACTACTCAAGCAGTTCACAAGACAATATGCAAATTAAAGTTGAAAAAATAACTGAAATTTTCATAACAAAATGACTAACTGGCCAAGTTCAACAAAAGGGAGATGGTCAAATAAGACCAATTATCCTAAACAAGAAAGCGGACTACAAAAGCTGAAAAGAAAAAAAGAAGTCTTCATCTACTCCGAGACGCCGACAGGAGGCCCTTGATTTGCAATCTCTTCTGCATCCGCCTGATCAGCCATGCCTTCAGCAGCTCCACTTGCCTACTCCACGACATCTGCCAACATCTCATCCACTACGTCCTCCTCAACCCCATCCGCTCCAGCTACCTGCTCTTCAATTCCTCCTTGCACATGGAACAAGTCAGGGCAGAGCATCTCGATGTCTACATCTTCAATTGCATAAAGAAGAGCAGCTCCATCCGCACAGTGCATGTAACCCAACTTGTACGCATCTATGGTGGCTTCAGACTTGGATTTTTCAGCAGACCCGTGGTGAGCACGAAACCTAGCCAGGAGCTTCTCATAGCTCAAGACGGAAGAAGGCATCTTTTCGACTAGCCAAATTAGCAACATAAGAGCTAAGCTCGGAATCCTTCTCGGCAAGAGAACTCTTCAGCTCAAATATCATCACCCTCAAATCAGATGTCTTCTTTTCATAACGTGCCTGCTCAGCAGAAAGCTTGCTAGTCAGTTCAGCATTCTTCTTCTCCAACTCGCTGAGTTGAGCAGAAGATGAGGCAACAGCAGACTAGTTCTAGATAGTCTCAGCAGCAAAAACTACTCCCTTTTGAAGCAGATGAAATGTCGTTTTCCTTTGTTTCTCTAAGGAAAGACTCGAGAAGGTATCAAGATCGCCGGCCTAACGGATATGATTAACCAGCTCAGCGCAAGTGGACGGGCTTGACAGAAAGTTAGTCTTGAGCAGATCAGACACGCCTGCATCTCCGACATGACTAAAGTATTCCACCCCGGGCTTAGTCGAGGGCGTTACAGAGGAACCCTTCACTCGAGCAGATGACTCTCTTGCTTTCTTAGCCTCCGCCAACCTCACCACCAAAGGAGTCAACGACGCTGAATCAATTCCATGCTTGACTGCCCGTAACTCAATCGCCGAATCATGAGCAGACCTCCCAACTCGATCTCCATCCTTTGACTGATGCAGACAACCCGAACTTCAGAAAGGAATATCTGCATCTCTTTGCCTGTCAGCAGGTGAACTAGATCGCGCACGAACTACTTCTGCAGAGCAGATCATGGTCTTCAAGCTTGTTAGCATGAGGCTTGAGTAGAACATCCCGAACATTGCACATACCGCTAATCTTCTTGCTATCTGCACCAACGAGGTGTTTAACCCTGGCAGATGAGGGGAGGACAGCTCGTACTTGTGTCTTCTCAACAGAAGGCAGCTTTGGCTTCTTCCTCAACGGAGACACACTCTTCGCCCACGAAGAACCAACTTCATCTCTTGAAGACTTGCTAGCATCCTTCCTTTTCGATGAGGGTTCAGCAGAACACTCCTCCTGTCCAGCAGGCAGATCATCAGGGTCTGGACCGTTCTGCTTCCATCTCTCAACATCCTGGGCAGGGGCAACCCACCGACTTCCTCCCGATACTCTCTCAACAGCCAACGCCACTCGTGAAACTTCTGAGGAATGTTTAGAGCTCGACCGACCTTAGCCATGTCCGGCCCTAGTTTCAACTTCTTGCAGATGTCATTTACTGCAAGCAGAAGACAGAAGTTAGTCAGTCACGCTTCAAAAAAATTCAAAAGAAAGCAAATCAAAACAACAATATGGCATACTGTTGCAGTAGGTGATGGGAACGAGTAGACCATCACCAACATCGCCTTCCCACCGTCCGCTAACTTCCAACACATCATCATGCCACACGTGATCTCCTTGACTGAAACTGTCGAACAGCTCGGCATTGTAGGTACGAACTTGGGCGTACTTCTCAAAGCGCCTCACTTCGAAAAAGTAGAAGAATTCTCGCACTGTCAACTCCAGCCCAAAGAAACGGCTCAGATTTTCGAAACACATGATCACCCGGTAGACGTTCGGAGTACACTGACTCGGAGCACACCCCATGGCACAGAACACCTCTTAAAAAGCTTTGACAGTGGGAAGGTGAAGCCCAAGGAAAAATAAAAAGGACGGAAGGTGATAACCCTAGCATCGGGATCATTCGCATCCACACAAGGCACGTCGTCAGTCAGAGGCTTCATCAGCTTGACATGCACGTCATCAGGTATGGCATGAGCATAAGTGGCCCACCACTTCTGGAATTGAGCTTCAGACGTAACCTGATGCAAATTAGCCACGAACCTCTTCTTAGGCACTTGAGAACCTCCCCACAAATACAAAGGCAGTTGAGAGCTTGGTGACTTGCTACCATCTTCAGAAGACATGGTCTACAGACAACTGCATGGTGAGAAGGAAATTCTATAAGTTAGAATGCAAAACAAAAAACAAAAAACAAAATTGCAAGTTGGAATAAATAAAAAATAAAAAAAAAGCTGGAAGCAATAAAATAAAAAATAATAAAAAATTAGCAGCCCAAGCTTGCAGCCTCAGCGTGCAGCCCAAACCGCAGGAAGCAGCCCAAGCTGCTCACAAGTCTGGGCCCAGCGCCTCCTTGCTTTTGCTCCAGGCCCAGCGCTTCCAACATCTACTCTTGGCCCAACGCACTTCCCCTTTCTTTTGCACACTCCAGTACGCGTACCCCACTCCAGCGCATCCACGGCCCGTGTAGCACACAAGGCCCATCACGCTCGCCTGGCCCACTCGCTCCAGCCACAGCACACATGGCCCGCATAGTCAGCGCCTGCCCCCATCGCGCACAAGCCTTCATGCCTTCACTCCGAAGCCCGGTACGCGCCATAGGCCACGATCGAGACCAACCCACCTGCTCTCCAACTTGCGAGGCCCACGCTACTTGCCTCCACCATCAGACCATGCTGCGCCTTAGGCTTCAACACAACTAACCCGTGTGCCCAGGCTAATGGCCAAACACTCCAGCTCTTGTCGCAATGCTCTAATCAATTCTTGTCCCAGGCTCCGACTCATGTGGTCAACCAGGACCCACACCACACTGGAAAAAAAAATCAAGAAAAAAGGCAAAAGACCTAAAACCAACCTTGGGAGTTCGGCAGTTTTCCTCCTTGACAAGCAATCTGAGGCTCCAAGTTCTCCCTCCTGCATACAAAATTATGAAGGAAAATTTTTAATGAGAAAAATAGTGGGGAGGAGCTCTATATTTATAAGGATCAAAATTCTTTGACCTACAAGGAACCTCAAGCCCATTCCAACTGGGTATTAGAAAATTAGCAAGTCGAATACCTCCTCCGCTCAGGAGCCCAAGTCAAGAAAGGAAGCCCAGTTGCAGCTGGACAGCCCAACAGATAATTCACATCTCCTACATGCCACCACACGCCATGTAGAAGCTGGGGGCATTTGTGGGAACCGAATTAAGTCATAACCCTAGGTCAAATAATTCCTTCCATTTGGGGATTATTTGACCTAATTGGGAATTATTCAACCTAATTGGGAGTTACTCAATTTAATTGGGGATTACCCAATTAAATGGAATGTTACCTAATTAGGTTGAGAATTGATTTGATTCCTACCACAATTCCCAATTAAAGGAGGAGTTACCTAATTAAATTAGGAATTGATTGGATACCTACCACAATTAGGGATTTGATTTAAATCAAATAAATCAAATCCCTAATTAATCAAATCTCACCAAATTGGGGAGGAATAATTCCTTTCCATCTACGAAATTATTCCTCCGAAACCCTAGCTCCCGAGACCTCTATAAAAGGATGGCCACACACAAGGGTTGAGGTACGTCAAAATTACTACTAAAACTCTGCATAAATTTTCCCTTCACAAACCCTAGCCACCTCCTTTCTCTCCCTCTTTTACATAAGGCTCCAGCCGCCCGGTTTACACCATAAACACATATATCTCCATACCCAAGTTATCTAGTGTTTTTCTCATAAACTCTCAAACTAATTTAGGCATCGGAGGGCCTTTGGCCAACACGCCCCGGGCGTGGTCCTCTTATTTGTTCTATTTTGCAGGGAGAAAAAGGTGACGAAGAAGAAAGGGGAATCTTTCCAATCGAATATTCTCGTGGGGAAATTTGCTCCCACAAAATTGAAAGGCAGCTTAGGGTTCTTCTTGTTTGTTGTCTAAAAATCCGATGCATATTTTCATGATTTTTTGTTTGCAGCGAGAACATTTTGAATCCTTCAATTCCCATGGCTCCCAAACTCTCCGGGATTCTCATGGGTAGCCAAACTCTCTTTCTCTCTCTCTCTCTCTCTCTCTCTCTCTCTCTCTCTCTCTCTCTCTCTCTCTCTCTCTCTCTCTCTCTCTGTGTATTCTCTTCGTTTTTAGTCTCTGCTTCCATATCCAGTAGCTCACCATTTCGTTTCGTCAAATAAGTTTTCAGGTGGAGTCGTCATCGTGTATGAACAAAAAGTTACGATGACTGTCCGATCAAATATAAATAAAGGGGTGGTAGTGCTAGTGCTTGCCACCTGTTTGATAAAATACCCGAATATGCATATGTGCATTAAGGGTCGTTGGTATACCACCATTCTAGGGAGAAATGTAATTTCTTTTTTATGGAGGTTATACCACCATTGACGACACCTGGTTGAAGTTTTTGTTACTATTCTGATGCACCAAGGCTCACCCTCATGCTGATGTAGTTACATTGGAAAGGAAATGATGTTTCCACTGTTATGCTTATAGTTATTATATATGAACTCCAGACAGAAATTTCTAAATTTATAGAATCCTCTACAGTTACTCATTTAGTTATTCTGTGCTACCCTTGCATCGACATGATAGTGTGGATGAACAGTATGTTAACAACGATGCAGGGGAGGAAGATCCTCCTCAGCATTTCCATCAAGGTTCTGTCATTCTTTAAATCTGCTTTCTTCACAGTGGTCTAAGTTTTGAGTCTTTTGACCACATATTTCCAAATCTTACTTACCTGTTAACCTATGTCATTCTCTTATTCAAGTTACATAATTCCAAACATGAAATTCTTGTCCCTCATTTTATAAGTTCATCTTGTGAGAAAATTCTGTTAATGAATGCTATACTGTTACCTGCTTATCATTCTAGTAGTATTTTGTATGGGAATAAGCTTGAATTAGATACTTTTCACATGATTCTGTTATTCATCCACTTAAAATGATTCTTTTAGTGTCTATCAACTAGGTGCATGCATTTTGTTACTTTATCAGTTTCTTGTGTTAGATTATAACATAACCAAATGCAAACTTATAACACACATACCTGATGTGGAAGCCATGGAGATTGATGACAAGTCTTCTACGAACTCTGATGATGCGGAAGCTATGGAGATTGATGACAAGTCTTCTACCTCTTAGTCAAGCTCCTTATATCACACTATCTCAATGGGGCTATAGAACTTGTGTGATTCAATGCTTGATAGAGGCCCTATCCTTATATAATGAGCATGGTGTAATTCCATAAGGATTCTCCCATTACAATCCTTATAGAACTCAACTTGATCACCAAATAAGTTTATGATTATGTCCAACTCTAGATGTATTAGGACTTCTATGCTTAATAGAATTCCTTATCACACACGTATAAGCATCAGAACACAGTCCTATTTGATCTCAATGTTAATCATAGAATCCTTATTAAACTCAATGTGTGTGAAAGCCCTTAACGGGCTTACATTCTCCCACTAGGGCTCACACAACATTGAAACTATAAAGTACCTTTCGATTCTACAATATACATTCTGTAAGGCGCCAAGAAATCAAATAGACTGTAATCCTAATCATATTTCTGTCAAACCAGAATATGAGTGCAGAACTAAAGACACATGAACTTGTTCTAATCAAGCACAACATCCTTAATTACTTGCACAAAATTCTAATTCACATGAAATGCCAACAAGAACAATAATCAACTAATGCAAGCATATGTATGCATATGGTCCACCTGAATACTTCTAAAAGAAGTTCTGTAAGGTTGCAAACAATTAAAAACTGTAGACTCAAAAGAAGATTGATACTGAACTGAATTAAAATAAGGGAAAAACTATAGCAACCAAAAATTCAAACTTTAACCGTTAAGCAAAACTCAAAACTACATCAATGCATAATATGAAAACTGCAAACAGAAAGAGAAGATTGAATAACACCATTTGGGACTGCCTTGTTCAAAGGGTCTGCTATCATCTCATGTGTACTGATATGATCAATCTTTGTCTTGCCTTCTTTGATCTTCTCACGTACTGATAAAAACTTTACATCCATAATTATTGTCCCAATTGACCTTTTATTGTTTCTAGAATAAAATACTGCTGCACTATTCTCACAATAAATTTGCACTGGCCTTGCAATGGAATCAACCACTCGTAAGCCTGTAATGAAGTTCCTCAACCAAACTGCTTGACTTGTTGCCAGATAGCAAGCTATAAATTCAGCTTGCATAGTAGAACCTGCCAATTGACCTTGCTTAACACTTTTCCATGAAACTACTCCCCCTGCCATCAAGAAAACAAAACCAGATGTAGACTTCCTATCATCTGGACAACCTACAAAATCAGAATCACAATAGCCAACCAATTCCAAATCTTCTCTTCTTTGGTAGACTAAAATGTAACCTTGGTTCTTTGTAAATTTCTCGTCACCTTTTAAGCTGCAATCCAGTGCATTTCCTGGATCTAAGTTTGTCACCTTTATTGATAAGCACTTCTCCCAAAGCACAGAAAGACATGTTAAATCTCTTGAGCATTCTTTCTATGTATCCCTTTTGTGACAAACCTAGCATACCACAATGTCTGTCCCTTCGTATTTCCACTCCCAGTACATAGGTTGCTTCCCCAAGATCTTTCATTTCAAACTTTGAAGACAAGAATTTCTTTGTGTCATCCAGCAGCCCCATGTGTCCACCTGCACTTGATTGTTATCTTTATTTGCCAATATGTTCTTGTTCTATCTCCATATCTTCAAAAACTCTCTTGATTCATATTTCTTATGTGAGGAATTTGCATAACTTCTCTTGCTGGTTCTGTTGCTATCTCCCTTAATTCCTCAAAACAAATTCTGTTACATTCTTTTCTCCATGTACACTTTCTAGAAAAACTGCCGTACCAGTTTCCACTATAGCCTTGATGTATAATTTGGACAATTAAATATGTACCCTTTTGTCTTCTCTAAATAACCAACAAAATAAAATATGTACCCTTTATTGCTTCTCCCCACAAATAAGTAGGTAGTTCTGAATTGCAAATCATACTTCTGACCATGTCTTTAAATGTTCTATTCCTCCTTTTCTGATAACTCAATCTGCTCTGGAGTTCCTGGATTTGACAAGACCGGACCCGAATTCCCCCTCGGAACTCGTGTCCAACCCTGCTTCCCGTCAGACACTACCCCGACGCAGGAACTTACTTTACTAAAACGCCCCTTGACCTTGGTTTAAGGAAATGGGTGAGTCGACTTCTGCCGAAAATCCGGCAGAGTCTCCTCTGAAAAATGGACTTTCCCAAAATGTCCACCTGTCAAAAACAACAGAAAATTTACCAACAGGCAACATGCACAAAGCAGAAGCACACAGATTAATAGGGAGGCCTCCGGCCTCTACCTCAATCCTAGGTGAGCACTACGGAGCAATCTAAAGAAATTTAAACTTTACAACCTGTGCAAAGGATAGCAAAGTAAGAATACAAGAAGACTCCTACAGGAGCCGTTAGCCGTGATGCCTCGACGTGGTGGTCTTGACCTCGGGATCTAGTACCTGGGGGGCGCAAAACAGAAAATGTGAGTGGACGAAAAATCAAACTTTAAACACCATTTTTCATGGAACATAATAACCCCCTCCGTTTTCGCAAATAATGACAAAGCACTTTGCAGGAAAAATCCTTATATACACGTATATATATATATACGAACAGATACTTGAAAAACAATTCTATTAAATTCGTACCTTGAAATACCATAAAGAAAACTGTAGCTTTGCTACTTCCGTAAATTCTTGAAACCACAACTTAAACACTGAATTCTTAAAATAAAAACCATGGAATTGAATCCATCTAAAAATATCCCGTTTAAGTAAAACATAACAATACTCCTTTGAATAACTTCCCTTTTTCCTGGAACCCAACCTGTCCAGCTTCAAACCTTAATTTAAAATATGTACCTGTGCATCACCGTCCCGGTGCACATATTCAAACATAATAAATCCTGGAAATATCATCCATAGACATACCCACATATATATTTATAATAACATAAATGTAAAGTCTCAGAAAATCCCAAAAAGGAAAATATAAAACCAAAACGACTAAAAACCAAGAAAATCCAAATTCCCAACCAACTGTTTCCCGACGCAATGCCCGTAGGCACAGCAAGTAAGGAAGGATCCTGTGAGAATCCGTATTCTTAAAAGGTTATTTAAGAAGGTTTAATATTTTATTACTCTGGTAAGTATTTAATTATAATAATTATAAATTATAGAAGGTCTTGTTAAAGGTAGTAAGATTATTTTATGCGTGGCTATCTAGTTGGGAATTCCTTATAGGCTCCACATGGTTAGCATTAATAAAACTCCTTGTTATACATGTCAATTAACTATGCTCATTACTTGCATGGTAGCCAAGTCGGTTTGCTAACTGTTGAGATGTCATTGAAATAAATGGTTAAGTCACTCAACCCACTAGTACGTGTCTTCATAATATCCATTCTCATCTTGTAATGACTTGGAGTGGAAGAAAAATTACTTGGGCACCAAGATTAAAACTTGCCGACTATTTAAAGTTTAGTGATAGAATGTTTATAAATAGGGAGCTTACAATTACAAGTTGTTTACTACTACATCTAGAGAGAACATGCACACAGCGTGATAGTTTTTAGAGAAGACTAAAGAGAGATGCAAAGAAAATATGATAATGGAGGAAATAGAGAGCTTTGCTTGTGTTTTACTAAATTGGATTTATGCTTTGAAATCGAGGTAGGGGTTTTCTTGGGGGGCCTTTACAGAGATTGATTTAATTAAATTTCGTGAGCACTGTATTATGTGTGATATGATTATTTGGTTAGTATTGATATTGAGTGTTTAAGTGTTGTTAATTATCATTGTATTATTCTATTAATATTGACATGATCATATGTTATCGGTGATGGCTAGAATTCTTGGGTTGATAAAGAAATTATGGAAAAGAGGGTAATGGGAAGGATCTTTTGTGTAGTTGAGTCTAACTCTTGGCAGGTACCAGGTCTCAGGGATCCCACAGTGCACATGGTTTTTATTGGGTGATTCGGGACTGGCGAAAGGGAGTTAGACAAGATGACTAACAAAAGGGGGAATTACGGGATGATTGAGATGGGTGTTAGTTCATATAAATGGGCATTCGGGACCAAGTGGTATAAGCATGGTATGGGACGTGCAGGTCTGCTTGTCCAATTATATGAATTAACGGGATTAGATGAAGAGCATTCATGCATTACTATTATTAATGTGATATTTGAATGTGTGATTGTATATCACTTGATTTAGTTACGTCAATTTACTGTGAAAAGGATTATGTCCCTACTGAGCTGTGGTTTCGCTCACCCCCTAACAGATTTTGCAGGTATTGAACTTGAAATCTAGGAATTGAGATGAAGTTGGCATATCTATAGTGTGTTTCGTGTACATAGCTTGTGGTTGAATAATGAGCTACTCTTTTAGTGAACTCTTGAGTAGTTCTGACTTGTAAAATATTGAAATGGTGTAATATTCTGAAAACTTCCGCTGGAAATTTTATTTTAGGAGATGTTTATTTATTTTATTTTATTTTACTTTCTCACGCACCGGGCGCGGGGTTTCCGCCTACCCCCGGGTTCGGGGCGTGACAGATCCTCACTTAAAATAAAAATGAGAAAGGAATTATAGTAATACGTATATATATATTATATATAAATAGTAAGACTCTTAGACCAATACTTGTACCGGGGAAACAATCCAACAAGGGGATTGTTGACTGACCACGTGGAGAAAAATTCCTTTACAACCACGTAGCCAGGGAACCAGCCGTCCCAACTGGGGACTAACTCCCAGACACGCACAAAAGAAAATACCTCAATAATGTGCGGCTGAATAAAGTCCTACGCGCGCAGACTGCCCGGCATGGGCCTACAGTAACACCCCGCCAAGGGTGAACCGGGTTCCGTTATATCCTGTATCCATTTCAGTAACCAGTATCCGGGGAGGTACATAAAGTGGTGCTAATAGCACTCCATCTAGTATACATAATCCCTGACATACCCTAAATACCAGGGTATTCAGCCCGTACCCAAACCCGAACACAATAACATTCGGACGTTACCCCGTCCATAATTGACACCCAAAATATATATAAAAGAATATAAACACCAATGTCTCAATATACATATCTGGAACCCAAAATACTCATAAGCTTCCAATATAAAATATAATCCATATATTCCGTATAATACCAATTCCAAACTTGAAACAAATATATATCTCCATAATTGCAAAGTAAAAAAGAATTTCTTAAAAACGTGAAATCCAAGACCCAAAACATTTAATCAACGTATAAATATAAAATATAAAATATAAACTATAAATTCCAAAATTCATAAAATTCACACTCACGACATTATAAATTTCAAATATTAGAGTTAATAGAAAATTCCTTGATTTAAAACAATATAAAACTCCAAAATCAAAATAACCAAAGTAAATAGTTCCGAAACCCGACATAATAATAAATCTCAATTTGTCAAATATAAAACTCAAGAAATTCCCGGGTATTTCACCATACCCAAACCGTATACAAAAATTACCGGACGTTTGTCCCGTCCCAAATTCAATACTTAAATACCTTTAATTAATTGTATAACCTTCAATGTCCCACGAATAAACCGGGACTCCAAAACATGCATAAACTTTGAATATAATTTAAATTCCAAATAACCTCACAAAATATTCTATCCAAGATTCAAAATATCATTAAAACCCCTTAGTCAAAGTGACTAGTTTTATATGCATAAATTTCCCGATAATTCCATCAAAAATCAAATCCAAGACTTAAACAATATTTGAATGCCGAAAATCAAGATAAATCATTTATGCATCAAATTCCAATCTTTAAAAATATGCTCATTCAAAATAAATGTCCACTCACAACAAGTCCACGCTGCTCAATCCTTAGAGAGCTTTTCTTCCGGAGTACGCGAAGCAAGAGTACCTATTTGAGAGAATAAACGGCTTAATTAACACGCGTACCAACCAACAAACTTTAACTCAAGAAACTAGTTCTCGGGTCTCAAAGTAAGTGTACACGACTACCGGGAAGTTTCTAGAGTCAAACTACGCTCTTCAACAGGTGGGACCACCTCGGAAGACTCACGGTCAACCGATTGGTCAAACTTTCCCGAATAGGTCAACCGGGCCTCCGGGGCCCAAGACCTCCGATTTCTGATCCGAACATTCCTAAAGGTTCAACAAGGTTTACTAAACACATCTAGGCAGTTTGGTCTCGATCGAGCGGTCGAAACTGCGCCAATCGCACGACCGGGTTACCTAACCCTAGGGTTAATGATTTGGAGTATCCGGGACTCCGATTCTTAATCCGTTTGTTCCTACACGATCCTAGAGATACGGGGAACAACATACTTGGAAATGGGACCGATCCAACGGCCCGAACATATCGAACCCGGATAACGCATAATAGGCGTAAATCCGTTCGACCGTCAAACGATAACCAAATTGGAATCCAGCACACCTACGTGCTCAGGACGACATGGGGAACATTTTAGGACACAATGCACCACCACAACAGTGCCCCGAAACCCGCCGGAATTGGGTGTGCATAGTAATTCCGGTGACCGGAAAAACTTCAAACCAAGGGTCAAGACTTATGGTATAGGTTCAACTCAACAAGTGGAGCATTTTATTCAACTACGGCAACACCTAGTTTGGCCGGCAAGTGGCCGGAAATTCAACTCAAAAACCGGTCTAAAATGGGTTTCTAAATCGAACAACCTAGGCTTGAAACCAATCTACAAAACATACATAAATGGATAGAGTATGAAGAGTATATGAAGTTTCATACCTCACTCGACCCAAACGGTTGCCGGAGTCGCCGGAAAACTCGTCGGAAAGTTCTATAACCAGTGAACTTTCAGTCGCTCCAGTTTAAAATCCTTGGGTTTCTGAGCTGGGGGAATGGGCAGGCTTTGTAGAGGAGGAAGAGACGAAGATTTAGCAACTGGAATAACCTCAATCGGACATTTGTGGAGGGAGAAATCGCCATCCAAAGTTTGGCCCGAAGAGAGGAAGAAAAAATGGGGGAGAAGAAGAAAGAGTCAGGGAAGAAGGAGAAATCCGGCTACTGTAGCATTTTTACTGTAGCCGCTACAGTAATCTGACAATTTCGCTTTTTTTTTTTTTTTTTTTTAATCGCTTCTCGATCGTTACAACCCGGAATCGAGCGTGCAACATATCCCGAACTCGTTTCGATGAGTCGGACGCAACGGGCGCAACTTAATTTTCCAAATTCTTTTTGGAAATTTAAAGTGCCTAAAATACCCTTAATCCCAGTGGCAAAACTGTAATTTCGCCAAAATGATTTATTTCACTAAATAATTGGGATTGAATAGTGAAATCGGGTCAGGGATGTTACAGGATTAGTGTATTGAGCCACAATCCCACATTATTGCAAATATTTTTGCAAAAGGTCCTAGATGTCGTCCAATTTGATCAAATATGCCACAATACTCCCCAACTCTGTTATACCTCACTACTTTGATATTTAAATCCAACTGTCCTTCTACTTCTGTTTTGAAGATTTTAAATGCTTCAAGAGCACTGGATTTTTCTGTAAAAAGAAACAAGTAACCATACCTAGAGTAGTCACCTATGAGAATTATGAAATATCTATGACCTTCTATAGTTTGAATAGGAAAAAGGGGCATAGATGTCTGTATGTATAAGCTCTAAGAGTTGACCACTACAAGTTGCTCCTTTCTTTTTATTTTTAGTCATTTTTCCCTTCAGACAATTGACACAGATGTCTAAGTCAGAGATGTCTAAAGGTGGTAAAACATTATATCTAACTAGACGCTGGATTCTTTAGTTAGAGATATGACCAAACCTATAATGCCACAATTTTGCTGATTGGAATGAGTTAGGGGTAGTTTCAGTGTTCAAAAACAGTAGGGGTAGAATTTAGATGAAAAACACCATTTTCAAGAGAGCCAGATCTAACTAGAATTGAATTATGGAACAAAATGAAGCCACTTTTATTGAATTGTAAAAAATAATTTAACAAAACTAATCTGGAAGTCGAAACTAGATTCCTTCTCATAGAAGGTACATAGACCATATTATCTAGCTCTAAATAATGACTCAATCCTAGTTGAAGGCTTGATATTCCTAGCTGAAGCTTGACAACTCCTACTGCTTTGACTTCGACTTTTGTTCCATCACCTACGAAAACATGGACTTCATTCCTTTTTGGACACCTCTTTCTTTATAAGCCCTGTAGTGAATTTGTAACATGGACAGAACAACTAGTGTCAAGCAACCAAGAATGGGAAGGGACATTAACTAGATTAGACTCAAAATAGACAAGGGAATGAACGTTACCTTTAGCTTCTTGTTTCTCTAACCATCGCTTGTACTTATGACAAGCCCTTTTCATGTGTCCTTCCTTGTCACAGAAAAAACATTTGAAGTTGGATACCTTATTCACTTTCAGATCATTGGTCTTTTCAAGAGCATAAGTACTTTTGGCCTGATCTTTCTTCATCCTTTCATTAATAGTTAGTTTGAAGTTAGGCTTGGATACCATATTAACTGTGAGATCCACTTTTTCCCTTCTGATCCTATCTTCTTCTTGAACACATATTGCTATATGAGTTCATTCAAATTCCACTTCTCTCTTTGAGCATTGTAACTTGATTTTAGTGTAGTAAATTCATCAGGCAATGAATTGAGAGTGGTATGTACAAGAAAAGCATCAGACATAGATACCTCTAGTTCCTTCAGTTTGCTAGAGATTTCAATTAATTTCATAATGTACTCCCTGACGCTTCTAGCCCCATCATACCTCATTGTTGTCAGTTCACACATAAGCACACTAGTTTCTGCTTTCTCATATTGTTGGAACCTCTCTTCCACTACAACCAAATAAGCTTTTGCGTCCTTGAGATCAGGAACACCTCCTTGAACAGCATCAGTCATAGACCTTTTGATGATCATCAGTGCAACCCTATTTGCCTTTTGCCATTTTTCATACTTCGATCTCTAAGTAGCACTTGCTCCATCTACTAGTCTTGCTAGTTCATCTTCTCTGAGGGCCAGATCCATATCCATAATTCCCAAAACTATATCCACATCCTCTCTCCACATCTTGTAAGTTGTCCCAGTCAATGGAACAATTGCGTGGTGACTCATAGAGGAAGGGTTGTGAGCTATTGCAGTACATATTATGCATGAGTAAAAATTAAAATAAAAACTTTATTATCCCCAAAATTGTAAACATATTTAAAAAAATCATTTGTTTTGACTTCTTAATATGCAATTCTTCATCACAAAACCAGTGTACAAAATTATGACAATTGACTTTCATTGAGACTTCTATACTTTTGAGTAGAAAGCTCAAACAATTTTCACAATTTATACTCCATTTTATGCTGACACATATCGAAACATACATCACAATCCTTTATGTTTCAACATGAATCACCACTTCAATTTCTGTGATCAATTGGCATGCCATATCCAATGAACCTGCTTTGGCAGTTTCAATCGACAATGATATCCCTTTATGAACTATTTGATTGTCTGTATACAAACTTATGATGAACTTTTACATAAGTCTAATTTAAAAACTTTATGCAAATATCTGAAGTTTTCCTTGTAAATTCGCTGATGTTCTTTTAGGTGTTAAAAGCATGTTGTAACCTGCACTGATACCACATGTTAGATTATAACATAACCAAATATATACTTATAACACACATACTTGATGCGGAAGCCATGGAGATTGATGACAAGTCTTCTACGAACTCTGATGATGCGGAAGCTATGAAGATTGATGACAAGTCTTTTACCTCTTAGTCAAGCTCCTTATATCACATTATCTCAATGGGGCTATAGAACTTTTGTGATTCAATGCTTGATAGAGGCAGGACCTATCCTTATATAATGAGCATGGTGTAATTCCATAAGGATTCTCCCATTACAATCCTTATAGAACTCAACTTGATCACCAAATAACTGTTGGAAATTTGGCTCACATTAAGGATGCAAGCTTCGGGAGAAGCGACCGGTCGCAAGGTATTAGCGACCGGTCGTTTTGAAGCAAATTGTGTGAAGTTGGAGAGCCGGGAAAATCGCAGGAAGCGACCGGTCGCAAGTTTTGGGCCACCGGTCGTATGCAGGCAGAGTGGCTTGCGACCGGTCACAGGTTTTAGGCGACCGGTCGCATGCAGGTAGATTCGAGGAGTGCTGAATCGGTATAAAAGCGACCGGTCGCAAAGAACTGGCGACCGGTCGCATGCAGCCTGTGCTGGATTTTTTCCACGCGTTTTCAAGATGCTTTTTCACATGGGTCATTACCCTACCCAACTCCATGTGCCTCCAAGAGTCTGAAATGAGTGCTAGGACATATGGCAGCTACTAGGGAAAGTCTTAAACAATTAAGAGATAGTTGGTGGCTTGTTTGATAGCCAACCACTCATGATTGTCCTTAAATCATGGATCTAGTTTTTGGGTGGCTGGTTTGCCACATGCTAGAGACTTTTACAGGGTGGCTGATGTTGGTGGGAGGCTTCTCACTTGTCTACTTAAGTGGGAAGTGCAGACATTACAAGGTGTGCCTAGTGCCATGTGCCTAGTGCCATGTGCTTGGTGCCAAGTGCTTAGTGCTTTTGTGCTTAGAGTATTAGTGCAAAGTGCTAAGGCCAAGGGAATCAGAAATCCAAAGGAGTTCAATAGGCTAAAGGGTTTGAGAGAAAGCCAAGGAAGCCAAGGAGAGAAAGAGCTCAAGGGTTGGAGTCTTGTAAGTCTAGAAACCAAGGAGGGAAACACCAAGGGTGAGAGAGTGTTCACAAGTGCATCAAAGTGTTGAGAAAGGGGTGTGAGAGAAAAGAGAGCTTGTGGAGAGAATAGAGTTCTAAGGGGGTTTTCTTTGTAAACCAAAGTTGTAACTTATTCTTTCATGAAGTGAATTTCTCAAGGGGATCACCAAGAGGAAGTAGGCAAAGAGTTGGCCGAACCTCTATAAATCTTGTGTCATTTGTGCTTGGTTATTTTCTGTGAGTGTGTGTGTGTGATTCATCCATCATTGTGTTTGTTACAAAGTCCATCAACAACAAGATCATTAGGGGAGTGCATTTCAATTTTGCACAACAATAACTATATGATTATGTCCAACTCTAGATGTAGTAGGACTTCTATGCTTAATAGAATTACTTATCACACTTGTATAAGCATCAGAACACAATCCTATTTTATCTCAATGTTAATCATAGAATCCTTATTAAACTCAATGTGTGTGAAAGCCCTTAACGGGCTTACATCTTGTAATTGAGAAATAAATTCCACCATAGAAATTAGGTGAGAGGTTTAGTCATATATGCATGCTAATCTGAAGGCCTCCTACTGCTGATACAATCCAAGATGATCATCTATGCCTGATACAATCTGAAGGCCTCATATATGCCTGGTCATTTATACCAATTTTGGCTTCAAAATTCTTCAGACATAGTTTCGAGAAGAGGAAGAAAATGAAGGGTTTGTCCCTGCTCTCTAAGGTTGATCTTCACTCTCCCATTCTATTTAGTACAGGTGAAGTTTAACCACCAAGATTAATGTGACAAGGATGGGGAACTACATACGTGCGTACTAACTAAAAGTTGAATGGACTGGGCTAGGTTTAGCTTGTCAGTTGTGATTAATGGAATGAGACATTGATCATAATTTGAAAGATGTATGAAAAAAACTGTTGTGATTACTGGAAATAATCTAAAAGGGTCACGACCTGTTCTGACATTTTCATCCAATTTGGGTAAAGATGCCCACTGGAAGCTTTTGAAGGAAATGATCACTCAGGCATGTCACTTCCTCCTTATGTAGCAATAAACATTATCCTGATTATGCCCTGCTTGGTTGCTTGTGATCTGTTTGCCTGGTTAATTTAGATATTGTTTGAAATTTGTCCTACGGTATATCTTATTTTTTTTCCTATTAAACTTTATACTCAGATTTTTGGCATTCCAAAGGAGCGCGGGAAATCTAAGCCCAATCATGATCAAGTCTTTGTTTTCTCTATGGTTGATAACCACATTTGGTTCCGAAACTATCAGGTACTGATTTTGTACATTACAGTTTTTTGTTGAAGACAGTTGTGGTCTGACTCACATCGTATACTTCCTTTTTTGGAGTCGTGGTTTATTATACAGAGAGTCATTAACTTGTGATTACCAATTTCAAGTACCATCCCTGAGCCAAAGTCAAAAAAACTTTGGCGCATTTTGGTAATCTCCCTCTTTCGAATTTCGTTGCCTTGGCCTTCTAATGTTTCATTGAATCTCATAAACCCAATTATACCTCTCAGGTGGAGGATTTTCTCATGGCTCACCCAAATATCATACCCAACACAAATTTGAAGAACAATATAATACTAAGGAAAAGTGAGATTTTCTCGACCCATCTACTCGATCCACACACTCATCTGTATTATGTCCATTACAAGCAGGACATAATACAAAAAGTCTGTTTAGGCATTCAGTTTTTCCACATGCAAATGCTTCGTTTGCACAATTATGACAAGGCATCCACGTAACACATCTTCTACCATGTGCCCAGAACAAAGATGATTCAATTAAGAAAATCTGCATGTCACAACATAGGATATCAAGTAAATAAAATAATCTACAAGGAAAAAAGATAGAACTAATTGAAACGATGAAGATTAGGGTTATGCGAACTCTTATTTAGGGTACCATAATGTTTAACAAATTCTTATTTCATATTGTATTGCAGTAATTGGCTGCACTCTCTTACTAAGACCTCCTCTCTCCCAAAAGGAGAGACAAATGGATTATATAAGGTATGTCCTGAAGCATGTAATTAATTGCTAAGTGTACCCAACATAAGATGTTAAACCAGTAATAAAAAAATTTTAAAAAAACCGTCTAGAGCCTGGAAAAATGTTAATATAAAGCATTTGAACTATGAGAGTTTCTTACGTGTCATTACGTTATTGGCCCTAAATAGCAAAAACTGTTATCCTCGTTACATGAAAGTTTCTCTCACAAAATAGGAGAGGCGTAATGTGATGCTTTCGACGCCGGTGAGAAATATAGTAGTATTACAACCGCAGTGAAGAAAAGAGCGAGCTGCTAGGGAAGACAATAATGGATCCCGTGATGCATTGACAAAAAACCCTACCTCGCCACTGTAATCTGTCGTGGGAAGAGAGCTAGGGAATAGAGAGGATACGATTGGCCATACTTAAATGTGGTCTCCCTAGCTAGCATTACCCAATTAAACACGAGGTGTTACACTTTAAAGGCTTCGTAATCTCAAGTACAACATCATTATGTGCTTTAATTTTTCTTACCATATTCATAGCCAAAATTCGGCTTATAGTCTTTTATTTTTTCTACTTTAATAGTTATTTACATCATATTCAAAAAAAAATTTGTAGCCATATTTATTATTATTATTATTATTATTATTCGAATAATAGTCAAAGTTTGGCCAATCATCATTGTCGTCTTCATTATATTCTGAATCATAGTCATCATGATCATATTGATTCGAATTGCAAAAATGTAATAACCTCAAAATTGGGATTTTTGTTGTTATTAATATTCTGAAAAATCATACAAGGCTAATTAAATGCATGGGCAATTTATGAAGTGGTTTGGTGTGAAAATAATGGATTTATGAGGGTTTAATCTCAAGTTGGACAAAAATGCCCCTACGTTTAATTTAATGATTTTCAATGGAAGTTCAAGAAATTGAAGTGAGAAAATTACAATTTTGGACTAGAAAAATAGAGCTCGATCTCACGAACGCGTGGGCGCAAACGGTTCGTGAATTGGAGTTATAACGAAGAAGAAATTCAATTTTGAAGTTTGGAGGGCTAAACAGTGAATAGTGAACAGTGCCATTTTCGGAATTCTATAAAAGGAGGGACCACTGTCCAAAATTCAGAAAAAACGGAAAATTGCGTTTTAGCCCGCGGTCCGAATCAGAATTCTCGACCCGAATCGCGACTCGGCTGGAGGATCCGACCCGACCCGATTATTTCAGCTGAGTTAAGCGGCGATACTGGTCGAGTTCGAAAGCTGGTGGTGGCGCCACTCTGTTTCTGGGTCAATCAACGCGTTCAACCGCCGTGTAAAGCCCAGCAACGCCTTGAAGTTACGGTTTCAAATCCGAGTGTTCAAACGCGATTTTGATCCCTTTCTATCACGAATTTGAGGTAATTCCAAGTTTTAAAGTTGTTTATTTCATCGAGTTCCTTAGGGTAACCTAGGTTTGGTCAGGCGATTCGACGATTTTTCCTTTGCCTGAAAATGAATTGGACCACCACGCGTGGTGGCAGTGCGTGGCGGCACGTGGGGGCGATGGTGAGACTAAGTTCTTCAGACAGTTTGTCATTCTTGAGGTCCTAAGCGTGATGGTGTGCTCCGTATTGCGAGATTTTGTCGTTTGACCGACGATCAGAGCCTCACAAATCTGGACCATTAGATCAGAGATGATCAGACTGTTGGATCGTATCCAATTTTATATATGTGGTAGCTGATGTTGTTGTGAATCTATAGGTACAGACGGATTGGCGATCGGACGTCCCGATATTTAGTTGTGGTGTTTCAAAGTTTGTGGTGAGCGATCGCAGTTCAAATGTGCGATGAAGAATGATGACCGTTGGAAATTGATGTAGGGTGATGTTGGGACTCTTTAGAGTCCATTGGTGCGATCGGATTTGAAATCTGAGGTTGTGGGCTCGAGGTGGATTTTTGGAGTGTAGGTTGGACGGGTGGGACCCGCAAGACCCAAATAGTGACTTTTTGAAAAATGGGTGTCATTGGTTCTGTTTTGATGTCGACAATGTGTACGTCACAGTTTTGGAGTGTTTTGGACGATAATTGATCACTTTGGTCCGAATGGGCATTTTCGTTATTTGTGAGCAGAATCTTAGATTTTGGATTCTAAGTAAGTTGCAAACTTTTCTTAGGTTTTCGTGGAGCCAGAGTTGCTCGTTGAGATTGTGGATTGTTGAGTTGATAAACGCAGCTTGGACAAGAGGTGAGTGTAATCATCCTGATCGTGAGTAAAATCACGAAATATTATATTAATTATAATGTGGTTCTGATAATGTTAATGGCTATAATTAACATGTTGTTGTGATAAACTGTTTTAATTGATTTAAAGCACATGAACTTGTTCGTCAACGGTTCATGAGGTAAGTGAAACCTATTTTTGTTTTAAATTGATATTTACTGGATATTTTGGTGCTGAACTATATAACTTATGTTGTGGATGTATGGTGGGATTTCATGACAGGACCCGACCCGAATTCCACCCCGGAACCCGAGACGAATCCTGCTAAATTGCCGACATCAACCCATGTCGGGCCCACAGCTAAAAGAAATCTCTCTTCCCGAAACAAATGATAAAGGGATCAAGACTTCTGCCGAAAAATGGGCAGAGTCTCCCCTGAAAAATGAACAAACCCAAAAGTTCAACCTGACAGAAAACAACATAATATGAATATCCAACTGCCAGCATGCATACGAGATACAACATAGGCCTCTAGCCATCAAATCCAACCCTAATGGCGATACAGAGCAGTTCTAAGAGTATTCAACATAAAGTAGCAGAATAAAGAGTTTACATAATAGGGGCAAGTGCCCTACAATCTAGTCGAGCCCGAGAAGAGAAGCGCTCGGTCAAACAGCTCAGATGCTACGACTACGGCCTGGTGGGGCGCAAAACAGAAAGAGTGTGAGTGGACAAAAATAAAGTTTCATAAGTTAAAGCAACATAATAACCCCACCGTTTCAAAACCAATGCTGAAATCATGCAATTCAAATCATTTATGTACATAGTTATTCAAAACCCAATAATCACAATATAACAACATAATACTCATATCATAGTACTGTTTCCCATTCTTTCCTACTCTCACAACCACAAGTCAAAAGGGAATACAAGCAAGGAAGGATCCTTACTAAAGAAAATACGAATACGAAGATAATAACCCATACATATAGTAATATAGAACCTCAACACCAACACACGTGTACCAGTAAAACAATCCAATAGGGGATCACCTGACGAGACACCAGGACAGCGCCATAGTAGCCCCATGCCCTGGGTTGAGCCGTCCAAAGGAACTAAGCTCGCCGGCACGTATGGCAGGAACCTCAATACCTATACGTCCGTGACAAGTCCTGCGCGCAGACTACCCCGTTAAGGGTCTACAGCTACACCCCGTTAAGGCATGCACCGGGTATCCAACATAATCAAGTAACCGTATCCGACGTAATCATATCCAAAAATCAATACTCGCATATCCTTTCATAAACCACTTTTCCATACACACGCAGGTACCCAACCCCAAAACAATAGACACCCGAACATAAACGTCCGTCAATCAAATAACCAACACATATACTCAAAATAGGGACATCACCGTCCCAAACATATATGTCCATACTCAAAATAGTAACAATCACCGAAAATCCATATTAAAACCGTATTTAAATCTCAAATCAAGAAAATGTCAAATCGTATGCATGGTTGTTTATTCATTGAAAGATATGCACATTCAAAACAAAGTCCACTCACAGATAGTCCCACGCTGCTTGACCCCAAGAGGGTCCTGCTTGATGATCACGAGGTGCCTGAGAACCTAATTCAAGAATACGATAATTAATTAACAAACCGAACCGTGAACGACAACCTTAAAAGTTAACCCAAACTAATCCCGACTCAAAGTGTGCAATTACGTCGTACGAAGAATTCTAAGGTCAACAAAGTTCGTTAGAAGACAAACCGACCTTGGGAGACGCTCGGTCAAACTTGGTCAAACTACCCCGAATAGGTCAAACTCGGGCCCATGGGCCCACGACCTCCAAACTTAGATCCAAAAGTTCCTATGGGTTCACTACGGCTTAAACAACACATCCTGAAAGTTTGGTCTCGATCGGACGGTTAGATTGCTCACGATCAGTCAAATCCCATACGATCCTAGAAATATGCGGAACAACATACATGAATTCGAATTCAATCCAACAGTCCAAACCTATCGAACCCAAACAACGCATAATAGGCGTACATTGGTTCGATAGTCAAATGACGTCCGAATCAGAATCCGAGCACACGTACGCGTTCACAACGACACGAGGGTCGTAATGAACCCGAGAACCACCACCACACCACCACCACGCACCGCCACAAGCGCCACCGTGGGTGGTGGGTGTGTTGAGCGATTCTGGTCAACGGAATTTCTTCGCTACAGCCACTAAGACCTATACCAAACGAATCCTCACGACCTGGGGAGCTAGGAATCCTGGTGAACCGCCCAAGAACCAGCAGCGATCAAAGGAAATCACGGCCAAACCGCCTAGGGTTTTGGCCGGATTTCAGCAGCTCAGATCGACGGCTACGCCGCACGATCGATGTTGCGGTCACCCAGAAATGGAAAGAGGGAAGGGAGACGCACCTGATGGGGGTGGTGCCGCCGTCTGAAACAACCGGTACAGTTGCCGGCGTCAATGGGAGTTTCGGCCGGAACTTTACCTCGACACAGTCGGCAAACGGCGTCGAATTGAAAGGAGATTTGGGGTGGGTTTTGACCGCACGGTGCAGGCGTTTCGAATGGGGGTGCTGACGAGTTCTGACGAGAGAGAGAGAGAGACGAAGGTTTTCGTCGGGAGAGAGAGAAGAGAGAAAGGGTTTCTCCTTTATGATTGGTCAAACCCTAATTATATAATATTTTATTCGATTTAGGAAAAGACTAAAATGCCCTTTGAGTTCCGAAGCTCGGATACAAATGTGCCATCCGTCAACGGACTCGATTCGATGAGACGGATGCAATGGCTCAACTCATTTCGCCAAATTCCGTCCCGAAATTAAAATGACCAAAATGCCCTTTATTATTTAATTATTTATTTATTTCCAATTTTCTTATTTTAAATCCATTTAATTCCTTCTTAAATTACCTAAATTCATTATTAGATTATTTAATTTATTTTCTTTATAAAATGGGTCAGGGACGTCACATTTCATGCGTGAATGACCACATGAATATATATAATAAATATATATTGTTGTGATTGGTGTATTTGGCTATAAAACAATGTTTAATGTGAAACGACATTTTATATTGTTTTGGTGTGGGTGATTTTGGTGTTGATGGATTTAGGTGAGAATACCTTAAATCCCTTCTGAGTTTGTCAGGTGGGCAATCTCGTGGCGAGTAATCAGGGAAACCAAGACCCTAGGGTAAGAGACCCAAGAACAGTTAGAGCTTTAGTCTTGTGTCATCTAGTACTCATGGCTTGTGTGTGTACATGAGTGAACACTACTTATGTGATTGTAGTGTTATAGATTAAAGGTTCAGAGTATTCTTTCTTCTATCTGTCAATTAAGTGATGTGTGAAAACTACTTTTAAAATAAAAGAGTTTTGGTGTAGTCACATGTGGTGACTTAAACAGTTCTTAAAATAAAAGAATTGTGGTTGTGATGATATTGATGAATATGAGTACCATGATTATACATGGATTTAGGGGCGGAGCCACACTGGTACCAGTGTGGTCCCGGGCCCCCACTCAAGTTTTTTTATATTTTAAAAGTAATATAATGTTATGTATTTCTATATGTATATTATTTCAAATACTTTACGTTTTGATATGTACCCACATGTGTTGTGGCGGACCTATTAAGATACAAGGAGGTGCTTCAAATTGCCCCTTTGCTCAGCTGGTGGTGGTGCACTCCAGGTGTACAGATTACCTTATTTCCATTTTCAACATTTAAGTAAATGTCTTTGTCCTTTTACTTTCATTTATTTTTATATTACTCCATTTACTTAAGTTTACAATGTAAATAAGGAAATACCCCCTATTTGGATTCAAATAAAAATACTAGAAAATCAAATTCCCATCAAATCAAAATATGAAAAATGGGTTTTAGTGCAAAATACGATTTAGGCTAGAAATGATGGCTCATTAAGTCAATATATACTTCATACTAAAATACCATAAAATCAAATTTTCTTATTTGATGTATAAGGAATAAAAGCCGCCAAATATTATCTTGAGAAAATGATTATTCCGAAAAACCATTTTTCATACTTAGTCAATATTTTTACATAAAACATTTTTTTCACGTATGATATGAATGCATGAAGAGACCTAAGGTTTTTTTTAGTTTGTGAAATTTTGATTTTTTTTTCTATTGGGTTTAATGGGGAAAAGCTTTAAAGATATTTGCTAAATCGCTACTCTTTGTCTATCTCTAGCAATTTTTTTTGCTCAAAATGTATTTGTCTATCCCTTTGTCGAGTACAATTCTGATTGCAACCAATAAGCAATATAATTCTTGACATATGTGATATATATATATATATACTATTTTTCATATGTATTGTGAGTTCGAATTTTTGATTCGTTATAATTTATAAAAGGCTCCCACACACATGAAATCCTGACTTCGCCACTGCATGGATTGTGTGATGCTAATGAAAGTGCATGTGATTGTATATTATGTGAAATTGACATATTTATACTAAGGGTGTGGTTTTACTCATACAAGCTTTAGAAAGCTTACCAGGTTTGTTGGTGATGAACCCGGTACACTATTCAACGGTGTAGGGGATTATCCTACAGGTGGTAGGAACTGTGAAAAGATAATTAAGGTTAGGAGCGGGATGGTCACTGGCGGTTCTACGTTGTACAAAGTGTGATGTGAGAGTGCTTATGAGTATTAGAGTTCCGCTGTGTGTATTAAACTATGAGGAGCAGATTATGTAATATGTTGATTATTCAATTTATTATGTAAATTTGTAATGCAATATTTGACTCAGAAGAGTTGAGTCAATATTGACACTGTGGTTCGGAACGGTGGTGTTGTATTTAGAAAAAAAAAAAAAAATTCCAGGTACAATTGTTAAAGGTTCCGAGCTTCACGTCCCGGATTGTTGGTTGTTTGTAATAACTTTAAACAGGTTATTTGAGGTTGAAAATTCAGGGCGTGACAGAAAACCTCTTGGATATATGCACTAGATGTCTCACAATATTTTTCCCCAAATCTCACCAGCCTTAGAAATAGACTAATTCCATGTTTGGTAGACAATATTTTTAAAGTGATGTTAGCAGAAAAAGCAGTGTCAAAACCATTTGGTAAATTTTAATATAAAACTGTTGTCAAGACTAAAATGGACTTAATATTGAAAGTGTTATGTGCTAATCAGGTGGTGGTGGTGGTAGTGGAGGTGGGGTTGGAGGTGAAGGTGAAGGTGGTGACGGTGGCGGAGGTGGAGGTGAAGATGGAGATGAATGTGGTGGTGATGGAGGTGGAGATGAAGATGTGGTGGTGGTGGAGGTGGAGGTGGAGGTGGAGGTGGAGGTGGAGATGAAGGTAGTGGTGGTGGTGGTGGTGATGGTAGGCGTGGAGGTGGAGATGAAGGTGGTGGTGATGCGAGGTGGTGGCGGTGGAGGTAGAGGTGGTGACGAAGGTGGTGGTAGGAGTGGAGGTGGAGGTGGAGGTGATGATGAAGGTGGTGGTAGGAGTGGAGGTGGTGGTGGTGGTGGTGGTGGTGGTGGTGGTGGTGGTGGTGGTGATGATGATGGAGGCGGAGGTGATGGGTAGTAGTAGATGATGTCATTTTTTAAAATTTAATGATGGTATTATGGGAATTGAAAAAATTCATTAAAGGTTCATCTCTACTTATTTTGAAAGCAGCTTTGAAAAGTAACATAGAGTCTGCTTTTAAAAGATGCTATCAAGAGGCTATTGCTTTTAAAGTAATCAGGATATTTTTATATTTCCAAACGCCTTAAACTACTTAACTTTAAAGTGAATCAGATTTTTGGCCAAAAAAAACCAATCTCAAATGGGGCCTAAGTGATGTGTTGCACGAGAAACAGCTCGGCTCAGTTCGGCTCGGTACAAGCACTACACTACATTTTCTCCCAAAAAGCAGAACCAAACCATTGTTCAGACCAGTTCAAGTTTCCAAATTGTTTTCCCAACTCTATAATTGATACCTAATATAGCATTGTAACAACAGTTAGAGTATTTAGCAAAAGAACATACATCATTTTCTGTTAATTAATTGGTGCAACTATTGAACTATCCTTAATTTTCTGACAATTACCTGGTCTAAAGATCTCTTTAACCTTTTTGACGTTTGAAAAACATTACCAATGATGTGCATGGCCTACACATCCGTGAGTCACGGTGATCAAATTTCTCACTTTTTATCCCTTGTTTCCACTTTCCACCACCCCCCACCTCTCCACAACAGTGAAAAAAAAAGAGAAACATTAATGGCAATGAGTAGAAGAACATTGCATGCATTTGGTCCACACCGCAAGTCATGCCTTGACACAACAATTTCACCATAAGGCCATTGCAGCTTACAAAATGCTTCTTCTTTGGGACCCTTAATTTCCCTACTGCAATTAAGCTCTCTCCTTTGGCTTCAAATGAGGAAAACGAAGCTTCAACTCCTCTTCCTCTTTAGCATCTTCATTGTCTTTCTGTGCTTCTCTCTTGGGAAGTCATCGCATTTTGAGCTGGAGGATGACTCTTGGCTTAATGATGAAGATGATGAAGTTAACATGGTTCAGAGCCAACAAAATTCAAGGAGGAGATGTGACTTTTCAGTTGGCAAGTGGGTTTACGATCAATCGTATCCTCTCTATGACTCTAGTTGTCCATATCTGAGCACTGCAGTGACTTGTCAGAAAAATGGAAGGCCGGATTCCGACTACGAAAAGTGGAGGTGGAAGCCAAGCAGCTGCTCCATTCCTAGGTACTCAATTTGAGCTTAGAGCTGTTCAATTTTTATTTTATTTTTTTGACAAAGAGATATTCTAAACTAATCTAATGTACCGTGAGGGGATCGAACTTGGGTACAAGGAGATAGGTACACTGACTTTGCCAAGTGGCCTAACCCCCGTCTGCTAATGCTGTTCCTTTTAAGTCTATTGTAATGTGTAATTAGTAGTGCACACTACATTACAAGGATATGAACCCTCTATGACATGAATCCTAGGCAAAAGGCTTTGGTAGTTATTTGTTTGTTTTTTGATATACAGGTTTGATGCATTGAAATTTCTTGGAAAAATGAGAAGGAAAAGGATAATGCTGGTGGGTGATTCTATAATGAGGAATCAGTGGGAATCTCTAGTCTGCTTGGTACAAGGAGTAGTTCCAACTGGTCGAAAGAGAGTGACCTACAATGGTCCTTCCATGGCATTCCATGCAATGGTACGATCTCCTTTTTTAATCTGGATTAAATTGATGTGTTAAACTTTAGTTAGAAAACTTATTTCAGGCAAAATCCTCCAGATTTGACCCCTGTTCTTACATTGACATCAATAGTAAATGTTCTCACATACAGGACTTTGAGACATCAATTGAGTTTTCATGGGCTCCACTCCTAGTAGAATTGAACAAAGGAGCTGAAAACAAGAGAATTCTACATTTGGACTTGATAGAAGAGAATGCAAAGTATTGGAGAGGAGTTGATGTTCTTGTGTTTGATTCTGCTCACTGGTGGACTCACTCTGATAAATCGAGTTCGTAAGAAAAAATTCACATTGACCTTTTATCATTTCCTTTGTTTCCAGAAGTGGTAGTATTGTGGAAGTTCTTGTGATCCTAATTGAAGAATTCCAACTAATTTCAGGTGGGATTATTACATGGAGGGACACTCTCTCTATAAAAATATGAATCCAATGGTTGCATACCAGAAAGGACTCACTACATGGGCTAAATGGGTTGATTTAAACCTAGACCCTCGTAAAACCCAAGTAATTTTTCGAAGCATGTCACCTAGGCATAACAGGTATTATGCAATCTCTGATGCATTCTGCAATTATAACTCTAACCATCTTTCTATACTTAAATGTTTTTTTTATTTTGGGGCAGAGAGAATGGTTGGAGATGCTATAATCAGAAGCAGCCTCTAGCCTATTTCAGTCACCAACATGTTCCTGAACCATTGCTAGTATTGCAAGGTGTATTGAGAAAGATGAGATTTCCAGTATACCTTCAGGACATAACTACAATGTCGGCTTTTCGAAGAGACGGGCACCCTTCTGTGTACAGAAGGGCAATGGGACAGGAAGAGAGGCAGCACCCAAGGGACTTTTCCTCTGACTGCAGCCATTGGTGCCTACCTGGGGTGCCTGATAGTTGGAATGAGATTCTGAGCGCCTTGCTCTGAGAGTATGACTTTAATATGAACATTTAGGTAAAGTTGGTAAGAGTAACTCTTTTTTTTTTTTCTGCAAATTGAAGTTTGTAATGATAAGTCATGATGCTGTGTGGTGATGTTCGGCTGCAACAATGGGAGATGGTGATATTATGTGAGGTATCAGAGTATCTTTGTCTTTGCACTCATCTAGGTGTCTCATATTGCAGTCTTTTCTTTATAAATTACTTATCAGAGAAGATGCTATAAAGCTTTTTTTTAGCTTCAGTATTCAAAATAGGACTCCTAGGGGCAGGTAAGCATGCTCGCTGGCAAAAAAGCAAAAGATCACTTGATCTTCACTCTTAGCCATGAGTGCATGACCTTCTTGAATGATGATGGCTGGTAATAGTTAGCACTTTCCATTGTTCTTACAGTAAGAGAAAATACCACAGAAGTTAGAGATGCCTAAAGCCTCAAATATATGTTTGTCTACGAAAATGAACAAAAATAAGCTTTTCTTACAAGACTAAAACATTGACTAATTAGTACAATAATAGGAAATACAATGAAACTTGGTTGAGCAGTGGAAATTTTACAATACTACCATATTGAAGTCAAAATAGCCATTGCAGCTTTGTGCATTTTAGATGCTGATTGCATACTCCCAGGTATGGAAATTAGGAAAAATTGAAAAGCCAAAACTCAAGAAAAGGCAGACTGTTTGAATTTAATGTTATCATCAATTTGTTCAAATTTTCATTCAGTATTTGAAATCAAAATGTACCTCCATGTTGATTATGGATCTAGAAGCAAGTAATTAGACCATGTTCTGCATATTAAAACTCGTTTTCTTTTCTTTTTCTTCCCTCTGTTGGCTGGCAAATAAAAAAGAATAAAACCAATATTGGAAGGATTTAGCAGGTAAGTAGAGGCAATTTCTGGTTACAGTAAAGAAAACTGATGCCAAAGAAGACTTTTTTGCATTGCACTCTGCCCACCATCTCCTCACCAGAAAAAGGTTTCCTACTGATTAGAGGATACAAGGTGCAGTTCAATGGCTAAGAAATTTGGCCTGTAACATACATTATTTAGACTCGTATATTTCAGCAATCTAATTTGCTCATAAAATATGCATACATACAAATTAATAAAACAAGGTAAAAAGAAAGCACCCTTCTAGCTGAATCAATGGGGACCAAGCTTCTTTTTCAACTTGGAAATCTCCTTAGAATTCAATCCAAAAGCCTTCTCCAAGAGCTTATCTTTAATCCCAGATCCGAAAATTGCAGCGGGAATTCTCTGCGATCCAGGATTTTGGCTGTCAAAACTCCCCAATATAGTTGCTGGAGTATCACCAATATTCATTTGGAAGTGCACTAGACCCCTTGGAAACACCATTACCTCACCCTTCTCAATCACTTTAGCAAAAATCTTGTTATTCGTATCAACGAAACCTGAATAAATCTTTCCTTCAAGAACAAATGCAATCTCAGTGGCCCTTGGATGGAAGTGTGGCACATTTACACCACCAACTTCAAAATCAGCTCGGACAAGTGACATGCCAAGCGTGTTTAGTCCTGGGAAGACATTTGAGTTGACTGAAACTCCAGAGAGCCCTGTTGGACCAAATTTTCCAGGAACCTTAATGCCAGCATATACAAAATCTTCTACTGTTACAAGGGATGAGTTCTTGCATTGCTTGGCATGGCTTACAGATTCTGTGTTGGCTATGCAGAAGTCCTGAACCGGATCCGGATCAGAAGCCTGAGTGACATAGCTGTTGAGGAGGATGACAAAAAGAACAACCATTTTGTACAACATGGTTCTGCACATTTTTGTTATAAAATCAAGAATGCAGGAGGAGAAATGGTGTTTCAAATATGCAAGGAAATTATACTATAGTAGTATCAAACAAAATGTAATGGACCTATTTCAAATTTCAAACATACAACCACTCTGATCTGAATTATGGGATCAAACAAACTGTTCAACTTTCAAGGCTATTTACGAGATAAGAAAACAAACCATTGTTGCTAAAATAATAGAGGGTGCTGCACTTTACAGTATACCTTGCTTGGGAAGAAAGTGAAATTGAGCATTAGTTGGCCAGGAAATGACTGCATCCACCAGCATGTGACTTGCTTGTTTGTCTTGTAGCCTGTGTCTGGTGGAGATTATAGTGGGGCTTAGCTGTGCTTATGGCTCTTATCATTGCTAAAGCCTAGTCTTAGATTAAGCACAAATAAACTGTCCTAGCTGCCGCTCTCAGCAACCCCAAAAAGAAAAAAAGGAACAAAAACCACCCAATTGTTTAGAATTTCTTATTCCTCTGTCTTGATCTTTAATTGTTTAGATTTTCATTGTACTTTCACTTTCTACTTATCAGAAAACCAAAGGTACTTTCACTTTAGAAGAAGGAAAAACTAGCATCACTTTCTAGGTGTGGGGTGGACCATATGGTGGTTTGGGACATAATTAGCATCTAATTGTGTTGTTTTAAAATTTGGGAAATTTGCATTCATAAAATCCCGAGACCATTCATCTAATCCAATGCTTGTGGATATGCCACATACGCTATAGTAAGTTTGTTTCCTTTTTTAAAAACTAATGCTGTTAGTGTCTTTGACCAAATAATAATAATAATCCCTCCATCTCTAGTCTCGCCTACCGCTCTCATGGTTCTTCCCTCGTGTCTTTATAAACTGATCTTTTATTTTTCTTTCTTTTGGCCTTATAGCTATTGAAAATCTGCTCCAATCAATAGCTTTTAAATTCCAAATACACTATTGCAATTGATTGTTATTGCAAGCTGTAGTTATCAACCGAAATTGATAAGAAAAACAACCCAATTGATTGCTATATATTCTGACTGATGAACGGGCTTGGTTGTTTATTTTCTTCAATGCTGGGTTACATTACCCATCGTCAGCAAACCATGGAATTAAAGACGTATGTGAGAAAGAAGAAGAAAGTAGGAGAAGAAGCCAAAAGAACAAAAAAAAAACAATAAGAAGAAGAAGATCAGATTACTAATACAGAGGAAGAACTCAGACCAAAAAAAAAACACAGAGGAAGAATCAAGAGAGTGGTAGGCGAAACTAGAGAATTTATTGTCAAAGGGATTGTTTTTTGTTTTTTCTGTCGAAGGCACTAAACAACGTCAATTTTTTAAAAAATGAAACAAATTTATTGTAGCCGATATTCACAAGCATTTGATTAGTTGAATGGTTCAAATTTTATGAAATACAGGTAAATGCATCATCTCTAAATGCAGAGGCTCGGGATCCGCATTCATATGTCTTGGGTTTATCTAAAAGTTTAACTTTGGAAATTATAATGAAATTTACATTATAATTTTTTTTAATACAAGCGGCGGTGTCTAACGGAAATGGGCCTTGACCTTCAAACTAGTGGCTCAAGTTCAAACCCCTATAGCACCTTGGTAGCATGCTATGTAATTTACATCATAGTTTGTTGGGCCAAAAGAAGGAAAAAGTAGTGTCACTTTTTAGGTGCTATAGGGTGGACCATATGGTGGTTTGGGACATAATTATCACCTAATTGTGTTGTTTAAGATATCAGAAAATTGCATTCATATGACTTGGGTTTGACAAAGGTTGGGACATAACGATCGCCTAATTGTGTTGTTTAGGATTTGAGAAAATTGCATTCATATGACTTGGGTTTGACAAAGGTTGAATTTTGGAAATTGGAATGAAATTAACATTTGCATGTGTTTGGCAGTTAATTGTGTTCTTGTCTCTTTGAAAATCAAGAAATGAAAATAGCAAAACAGAAAACTGAAATTCATATTCAACTGTTTAAACACAACCCAACAAGGCATTGGGCGTGCTACAGAGGAGGCCGTAGACACGTATTCATAAGTTTACATGACCTCACATGTATAGAAAAATTGTTCAAATGTTCTTAAAACGGGTGAATTGAGTTCCAAATCTCCAAATGTTCCCTCTAGTATGTAAAATATTAGACACATGCAACAAATGCTGGAGAATATTTTCATCCAACACATTGCAAATTGATTAAAATTATTCATAGTTCACTGCTAATTTTCAGGTACTAGTCATGAGAATCCCAGGAAACGAAAAAGTCCCATGTTGCGGCAACATGAACTCAATATCTTGAAAACTCGCGGATCAACGAGTCACTTTGAGCTGACTGTTTGGTACAATTTGATATACAACCAAAATCAGTTCCAGCAGTTCCTCCAGGTGTATTAGTAACTATCTACATCTGTTTCTGGCCTCCGGATGTAATAACGAAGACAATTCACCAACACCTGCAAATTCAAAGAAATTTTTAACAGAGATGGTGCAGAAGGTTCTTACACTACATAAACCGATTTTCACATAAGCAGCAGCTCTCGCCAAAAAACATTGGCTATCTAATGGTCAAGAACTCTGGATTGACCTTACAGGACCAAAATCAATATACCTGAGACAAGGAACTGTTTAACGCTGCCCCTCCGTAGCTGACATGAAATGTATCTTTGGCTACCAACCCCTAAGAAGAAAGAAAGTTAATCACAGGAAAATGCGAGGAAAGAGGGAGAGAAAGAAATTCGGGTGAGGGCATACTTCTGTATCAATCTCAGCTGATTCCACATCGATATTAACATCAGCAATTATTTTGATGATTTCTACTAGCAACCCAGGTCGATCTGCTGTCTCTATGTAAAGCAAGCTGGTGATATGGAGAATATAATGCACAGTTAAATGATAAATCAAGAGGCCATCTAGATAAACCAGTGTGAAGAAAGCTTAGAGATGAGGTTGTTCTTTCCAAAATAATGTCATGTGAAATAGAATGCTGAAACTGAAATATCAAAATAACTAATGACATTGAAATGCTAAATGCTAGTTTCAATTATATGTTCCAACCTCCTCTTAGGTCCATCTTCCTTCACATGTATATGAGTTGCTATATCAACGTCAAGCTGCAATATCACAAACAAGTTTGTCAAAACAGAGCACAAACAACCATGTATAAACTAAAGCATTTCAGCAATGAAATCATATTTGATTCACAATGAAATAAAACTAACTATAATAAGATTCATCTTGAAAAAATATAGAATCGTAAAACAATTGAGTTTTTTGAGCTTTAAAGAACCATATGAAGCCACTGAACGAAAGCAGTTCTGATGGCAAACTGACTACATCAAAGCATGGAGATCCATCTGTGTGGTGACACGCTCTCAGACACAAACGAGCAGCAGCTACCCTTATCTTTTAACTTCACATTTTAACATTCAAGAATGCTACAAATTCAGAATCTAAGTAAATTTTAAAACCATAAACCATCAAGGAAACATATTGAGATAATGCAAATGACTTTCCACAAAAATTGAAGCCCAAGCATAGCATTAACCCAAGTAAGAAGATGCATTTATTAAAAAAAATCAGCTTTAAAGAAACATATGAAGCCATTGAACCAAAGCAATTCTGATGGCAAACTGACTACAACAAAACATGGAGATCCATCTGTGTGGTCCGCAGCTTCCAAAACTTTTAATTAGACCTGATAATACATAGGCTATGTAAATATAATGTTTATAATGCTGGTACAATCATCAGAGCAAAGGGCAAGAGTGACCAGATCCTACAATTGTGTTTCGTTAGAACATGACTCCAACATAAGCTGTTCGGTGCTAAGAGTTTAAGTTCAAACAGTGATGTCCACAGCAGAGAAGATCAGATAAGAACAATAAACCAGGCGTACAGATGAAGAGGTTATTATTGTAAGGCTACAAGGTTTAACAACATCACCTTCTTCTCTGGACCTTTTATTCCAAATGCTTCACCCATTGCTAGTAGCTGACTAGATTCCTAGGAGGAATTCAAGCAGAAACTGTTATCGTTAATGAAAACAATGAATCATTGTAAGAAATGTAAAATTATGATAAAACTTAAAAGATAATAAGTGAGTGTAATCAGCATTCTTACTGGATGATACTTCAAAAGATTGTTGATGATTGTAAGTCGAATTCTCTCTAACATATCAGGATCTTCAACTTTGCGCCCAGTGTCTCTATCATTACCAAAATCAATTTGTAAATGCTAAAAACTTGCAGTACAACGTATGAGAGCATTGGCTTAAGATGGTACAACAATTAAGACTGACAATTACACACGTGTACTGATGCAAATGAAACACATTCAAAATTTTGAAAACAAGGGTGTACACGTGTTTTAGAAGTGATAATAAACATCCTGAGCCGTTCTGCTTACAATAAACACAGAAAAAAATGTGATATAGAACAGCCCGTAGGTATTAGATTAATCACTTAATCAACAGAGAAGAATATAAGAGATCGAGGAGAAGAAATATAGATCGAAAAGACAAGATAAAGGGCAGAAACAGTAGAACAAAGAAGAATATCGAAGGTCGAGGAGAAGAAAATATAGATCGAAGGGACGAAATCAAAGAGTTCTAGGAAAAGGTTTACTCAACATTCAAATCTGAATTTTAAAGACCTACATGGGGTTATTTATAGAAAACTAAAACCTAGACATAAAAGGATAAAAATCCCTTGCTTAAATAGAAAACTAAAACCTAGATGAGTAGAAACAGCCGGTCCTCTGTTAGGTGGTGGTGCAGGCGGGTTAGAAGGTCCTGAAAACCCCGTCTGCATACCTGTAGTGGGAAAAGTTTGGTTGGTGGTTGCAAGTTGACTAGAATATCCTAAATGTTGTGGTGACAAATATGTCTCAGCTTCCAAGGCTTGGCAATAGGCGTCCTCTAACACATCCGGACGTGACCTACTTACCTCGTGTTTGAGATCATCCCTACGGCCATGAATAAAACGAGAAACTGTAACTGCGAGCTCTTCCTGCACGGCAGAACGCAATTTGTGCTCCACAAAGCGAGAATAATAGTCTTGGACTGTTGAAGTACCCTGGGAAATAGTCCATAATTGATCTAACAATTGGTGACGATAAAAAGATGGAAGGTATTGTACCCGGAGTTTCAATTTCATCTCATCCCATAAAATCACAGGGGTTTGTCCCAGTTGTTGGAGATGATGCTCGGTAGCCTTCCAGTATTGCTTTGCGGCTCCTACGAGTTTGAGTTTGGCGAACCGAATCCGTTGTGCATCTGACATATTATACCATTCAAAAAAATCCTCCATAGTCGATATCCAATCAACAAAGAGAGTAGGATCCCCGCAACCATCAAAGTCGGGGACGGTAGGCTTGGCATGACGGGCGATCTCAAAATCCAAGTTTCGGGGGACGACGTGATGTTCGTGTGGTCGGGGCGGTGGGGGAGGGGTAGTGGCGTCCACCAGAGGAGAACCCATCGTATGTTGGGTATAATGGGGTTTAGGTGCATATCCCATGAAAAATTTTGGTTCGGATCGAACCATAGATGTCCCCACAGAAGATGATGGAAGGCCCAGGTGGCCTCGGAACTTGGAATCCCCAGATGGATTGGGAAGGAGACCAGCTTGTAGAGAAGGTGTGAACGAACCGGAGAGAACAGCGGATGTGGAGGATGGCTCAGGAGTCGCGGTTGAGATGCGGTTGACGAGAAGCGTCACGGAAGCTTGTAACTTGGCAATATCTGTTGACATGGATGAAAATTCAGCCTTTTGATCAGCCATCAATTTGGCGAACTGATTTTCCAAATTGGTGACATCTGCAGAAATTTTCGCCTTGAATTCCTGATGTTGTTCAGCCAAATTGGCAACGGTGATGTTGGGAGCCATGACGACAAGTAGAGGCAACGAAGTAGAGTAATAGCGGCGGAGCAAGAGGCTCTGAATACCAATTGATGTAGAACAGCCCGTAGGTATTAGATTAAAGAGTTCTAGGAAAAGGTTTACTCAACATTCAAATCTGAATTTTAAAGAACTACATGGAGTTATTTATAGAAAACTAAAACCTAGACATAAAAGGATAAAAATCCCTTGCTTAAACAGAAATCCTAACCCAAATAAAATAAGAAACTTAAAACTAGAAATCTGGAAAGTAGAAATCCTACTAGAATTTGGAAAACTAGAGAATCTTGGAAACTAACAAATACATTAGGAAACTAATAAATTTATGTCCTACGCGTCCTGCATCAAAATGTCACAGCATCCAAATTGGCTTGAATTTTTTTCTTTTTGCATTTCATTTTGTAGCCATAGATTTATTGGCTTACGCATAGCAATGAGACTTCCATAGTATTGTTGCTCAACTTAATTAGGGGCCCTCTATGGACAGACGATGTTACTAGAGACACAGGTTGATATGATCACCCCTGATGTACAAACCACAAAACAACATGATGAACTAATAAAACCTTATTTCTACCCAAATTTTGCAAAAAATGAGAGGTGGTGCAATCCCCAGAGCAGTATTGTAGATACCCTATGTGGTATGTAGGATGACCGACACTTGATGTCTCTGATACTGAATTGAAGCAATTCAACTTGTATTAGGAGGTTGCAATTGCAAGGATTTGAACTCCAGATCTCTGCCCTGATACTACAATACAGTATATGGCTTACCACTATTCCCCAAAAGCTTTAACTATTAAATGGTCATAATTTAATTGGCATATAAAGCTATATTACACACTTAAACCTACAATGTTCAAGAATCTCCACCAGAACCACAAAACTGGCAAACTTCCTGTCAGAACCATATATGAGATTAACTCTCCACAAGCATATGTAAAAGTGCAATATGATGAAAAAGAAAAATAAATAGGTACTCACAATCGCGTTATATAAAATTTTGTTTGCTTGATTGGTCCCTCAGTGGTAACAGTTCCCTTTGCCACATCCAATCCCAAATCTTTCAATGCATTGATCTGTCATTCAAACAAAAGTAAGCAATCCATCATAAGCTTCCTTAACTTCTTTTTTTTTTAATCTTTAGAAACGAATGCTCAGGTTGTCAGCACTATACCACATAGAGCCACTGTCACTTAAAACTGATGTGAATAGTACACTGACTACATGTAGCAAATTTACTGGTGGACTCAAGTGTTTCTGATTATTCCAAACAACTTCAGTTGACTTCAACAGATTGACTTTCATGGACTCAAAACAAACTAAATTGTGGGATTCTAAGCAATAAAAGGCAGTCCTATTTGAAAATAACTGGTGTCTTGAAGATTTCAGCATAAGAAAATCTGCTTTAAAACCTCTTCCAACATTTCTTCACACTCAAAATTGAATTCCAATATAAAGAACTAGAGACTCGCAATGGATGTTATCCTAAAACAGATAATTCATTAAGTTTCCAACATCCACGTCACCGTATCAATGAGAGCTCCAAGGCGATCACCAAAGCTGAGTTGCACGATAGTTGCATCAGAATCTGAATCTTGATCGATCATAACAACTGGCATCGGAACATAATCAGCATCTTGATCAGATTTCTGCAGTTTAAAGTGTCCATCAATTTTATGACAAATAATACAATCTGGTCACACTCTTGCAGATAATCAAACTTCAGTCTGGATGTTTATTCAACCAAATTTACATCCCCAAAAGTTCTTACAACAAGAAGAAGGAATAAATTAGCAAAAGTTCAACTTATTACTGTACCATACCAATAAGTTATAAAATTGAATTAATTTCCCACCCAAGGAACAGAAAGGGTAATATGCAAATATAATTGACAGCGGAAAAGAAAGAAATTCAAATAACCTTAAGGGAAAAATCCCACAAGAATTTCACTACAGGTATGAATGAGAATATGAGATATATTATGTGGGTAATATCTTACTGACTGAGTAAGGGACATTAAAATATCATATTGTAGAGAGCAAATCATTATTTTAAAATATGTCTTGGGTTGTAATCATAAAAAGTAAAAATAACAAAAGTAAATTTGTCTTATGGACTGCCCTGTGATCTCTCGAAGAAACTGCTATTGATAATAGGCCACAAAATGAGCCCCCTTGCTGGCAAAGTTTGGGTTCTATTACAGTCGATTATTAGGGACTTTTCAGCACTCAAGATGGGTCCACGTCAGCTCCTAAATGTTCTAGAAATGAAATGTCTAACAGAAATATGACTCTTAAATTTCCCAAGTAGAAGCTAACTCTCCAATTGCATATAATAGTCTTCCGAAAGAAGTAAACTACTTTCTTCTTCTTCTATTCAGGAGTTACTCAATGTCAATTGACAAAGCTGATTTGCTATCAAAACAAAGCTTACTGACCATAGACATGACCAACCCTGAATTCCTGACTGAAGAACAGAGAGAGAGAGAGAGAGCTCTTGCAAGGGGAAACAGAGATGGACGCCTAGGAGAGCTCTAGCAAGGAAAAATCAAGAAAGATATTTGTAGTAAATTGACACCTTGCCAACCAGTTTCAACATCTGGCTGCACTAGAATCCACGAAAGGAGTGACCTATAGAATTGAAGTATATATCACAGGGAACAGGTGTTCTCTGGTATCACCATTCTAAACTACATCAAACAAAAATCCATGACAAAAAAAAAAGGGTTAATTCATAACAACATTTCTTCAATCAGAATATATAGCAATATACCAATCCTTAAATTCCCAAGAAACGGAAGCCCACAAAGGATGTCCAAATTCAAATGTCCCACAAATGATCAACATCCTCCCTCCTAATACCCTAAAAAATTCAATGATCCACACAACCCAAAATTATGCTAACACATCACATCTTCCTAGCACGATACCCATTCTTCCTCCAAAAGAGTCTTGTAATAATTATGTATCACAAGAACCTGGGGTTGCCCAACTCAATCTCGTCTCCCTAAGCAGTCTATCCACAAAGAATATACAACTAGACAATGGAGCAGTAGAGGTTCAAACATTTAGCATCACTCTTGCACATTACCCACCATTGAAGAAGAAGATAACTATAGCCTATAGGGTTTCCCCCACTGGGACAAGTCGCAGGTAGTCACCTTCCCATGACCAATAATCCAAGCTAAAACCCATACCTTTTTGTGGTACTTTAGCCTTCCAAATTGCATGGGAGGGGCCATGAAAAAGATCTTGAGAACCCAACTCCCAAATTCTCTTATCATGCCTTTATGGGACCAACACAACATTTTCTAGAAAAGAACTCAGTTAACTCCCCCACTCCACATACATAAAAATTTCTTTAAATCCCAGAAAGATAAAAGGAAAAAAAGAGGGATCTAAACACAAACAAGTGATAGACACATTATGAGATCTTGATAATATGTATAAATAAGGCAAAAGATAAGAAAATTCTGTTTCCCTACCCATCTCTTTTCCCAAAACCTCACCTTTTCCCCATTCCCCACACTGAATCTGCAGAAAGAAAAAAGAGTCAAGACCTTCAGAGATGTCTTTCCAAAGGTATCACTTGGAACCCCTCAACACAACATTAGAGTCCCACCCATTCCAAGGGCATCGACCTTAGATGTCTTTCCAAATAAGCGACCTGTGCCCTAGATTAATAATACAGTAGGTGATAGGTGAGTAAAACATCATAAATGAAATGAAAGAGCTACCTTCAAATTATCAGGCTATTACTACTAGAGAACCAACGAGAATGGAGGGCACAAAAGCGTGGTAGATTTTCTTATTTCTCAACTTTTCCACATTGCTAAAGATAGAATATTTTGGGGCAGTATCGGAGCTCTTCGCACCTTTCGTTGCAAGGTCACTTTACAAGAGCAAGTTCTACCCATGGTCCATGACAAAAAGCAAAGATAAATACTAGAGTTGGTTAGGGTTTCAGTAGTAGAGTGAAAAGAGAGAAAGGTGAGAGTGGAAATGAACGTTCAACCCTTTTTGGACCCTATAGTCAAATACAAAGATATATTGAGTCATATAAAAAAAGATCATATACACAACCCAATGAAGCCTCCCATAGATATCTATCATGCCAACTTGTTGAATAACTCAAAGGATTTCCCTTTACCCTAGGGCTTTAGTAAGCATAACTCCCAATTCATCCCTACAATGTACATCCACACTAGAAATTTGTTTACTGCTCATGTCTCTTAAGAAATTGAAATCTACTTCTATACGTTTAGTTATCTCATGAAAAACTTGAGTAGAGGCAATATGTATAGCTGCTTGATTGTCACAAAGCATTCTGATAGGTTTTCAAGAGAGAATACCCATTTCTACAATAAAGTGTCTTCACCCAAATCATCACAGAACCATAGCTTTATACTCAGGTCCTGCACTGATTTAGACATGGTACTTTGTGTCTTTCTTTTCCATGTAACCGAAATATCGATGATCGATACAAGAATCATGAGTCCAATCAGCATCAGGAAAACCAATGACATCACAGAGTATTTGAAAATAATCCCCTTACCTTGAGCACCATTTAATTATCTCATAATTTGACATACAGCATTTTAAATAATCTAGGATTTTCTCTAACATGGCTAACAACTTCAACTTCAAAGGTGTTAGGGGGCCTAGTTACTGGCAGATGAATATAACAATCCACTCTTCGACATACAACATTTCAATATTCTAATGTGAGAACATAGGACGAAAAGTGGGCTGCTTAGAAATGATTGATTGTTTTGATTATGGCTCTGAACCATGTTAGGATTTATGTGGTAGAGTGCGAAGAGAGAAGAAAAAAGCAGAGAGTGGAACCAAACTTTCAACTCCTTGAGGGAATATCTAAAAACTATTCGGTTTGGATCATTGAAATGCAATACGTGGTGGGCCCTACAAGGTATTATTTGAGGGATCCCTCAATTGAACCCCACAACTCATAAATATAACAAGACTACATAAGAACCCACCACATAGCTCAACAGGATTAAAAACCCAACTACTTGGATATAGTCTCAATTCTGCAACTTCAAAGTCTGCGGCAAAAGATTAAAGTCTTTCAACATACAGGCATCTCCACTAGACTCCAATGTATGTTGTCCTTTCAAAGAAATTGATCACAACTTATTTCATTTTTCAAAAAACCCGTCAAAAATAATTTGACTGTTTTAGAAAATTCCAGATAGTAAATCCTACAACACCAGTAGAATCAAACATAAATATAAGAACACTGGTCATAAAAATGAAACCCCAATACCATAACCATGATATTATGTTTGTATTAAGCATGCAATGTAACTGACCAACGAGGTTGACCCAACTGCATTCAGACCATTGGTAGACGCGCGCACAGTGTTCCTGCATAATATTTTACGGAAATTTAATCAAAATCAGAATGAAATTTAAATTATACACCAAAAATGAAAATTAAATCAGTATCTAGTTGACTTCAAACTTTCTTTTAATCCTCTTTGCGATCAAATGGATGGTCCATTTCTATTAGTTGCCACAATTTGCTCAGCAACCACAAAAACAACAATGAATTAATAAAATATTTCCACAAAAAAAAAAGGAAAATAAGAAGAAGAAAATGTCAAACATTGTTGAATCCAGAACCGTAAATCACAAACACATAAACGGGAGATCGGCAGCTTTTTAATCCAACATTTTCTTACCAACAAAACAAAACAGAAAAGAAAACCCAAATGAAAAATTAGGAGAGAGCACTCATACATTTTTCTGGAGAAAGTGTTGCCATGTTGGGAGCATATGGTAGGAAATGGGAGGAGCTTGGAGAGCTCATATGGAGAGAGGTGAGGCCGAATGGCAAATTCGAAATCGGAAATTTTGGATCGATGGAGAGTGAGAGAAGAAGCAAAGAGAGACGAGTTGGTGAATGCCATGGGACTGGAAAGAAAGCAATGAAATTGTTTCTTTGAATTTCAGAGTTCGGGTTTTTTGGGCTCTGATCGCTGACGAAGAAGTGGGAGAGCGAGGAAATGTCAAACATTGGTGAATCCCCCATTTTGGCTGTTGCGTCACCTTAAGTGGGGGCCACTAAAGATTATTAGAAGCCACGTCACATTGCAATTTTTTTGTTTTAGGACAGGGTGTGCGTCTCCATCGAAAATTCTGTGCTACATTGGTGGTACCGACTCCACTCTAAGGCCCCGTTTGGTTCATGGGAAAGGAGGCTTGGGGATGGGAAATCAATTGCTTTCCCATGTTTGGTAAATCCGGGCATGGGAAATGGTTGCCTAGCACATGGGAATGTAGGGGGAAAGTGAAGCCTTCCTCTCAACTTGGGTTTTGATTTCCCTCCTCATGGGAAAGTTTGGGAAAATGAGCCAACATTCAATGTACATTTTTCATGACCATTTTGTCCTCATGAACAATTTAGAATTACAATGTATCATTAAATTCTTTCTTTTTTTATTTGATTTAATATGGGTATAATTGGAAAATTATACAAACTTTGTTTTCCATTCCTACTCAAAACAAACATGGGAAAGGAAACAAAGTGAAATCTTCAGATTACTTTCCCGACATTACCAAACGTGGGAAAGGAATCTTCCATTCCTATCCCTTGAGAAATGTCATGGGAAGTTATTTCCCCTCAAATCCGTTTCGTGAACCAAACGGGGCCCAAGGGATAAAATTGCATCTTGCTCAGCCATTTCTTATTAAACATCACGTGAGTCACATGTGAGTGAGAGAAAGGAACAGGGATCCAGCGCTGGAGGTCTTCCACGAGAAAACCCAAGACGCTGCCAACACTCTCCATCGCCGACTCTCTGCAGCCAATCCTAAGCGAGTTCCTCCAACTCTTCTCTCTTCATTGCAGATGCTTCTTCTCTCTTCATCGCAGATGCTTCTTCTCATCTTCTTCAGTATCGCTGGATTTTCTCTGGCCGCTTCCCCAAAACCCATTTGCAAAAAGCTACAGTTCATAGGCCAAAACCTTTCTTAACGGGCTTCCATTTCATCTAATGCTCGCCCAATTGAGAGGTATTTAGTTTGATTTGTTCTTGGGCATGATGAATTTTGTCCTATCAATTTTATTGGTTTTAAGCAAGGAATGAAAAATCGAAAATATCGCCGAAATATCGGCGATATTTCGCTGTTTTTGAAGGCCCGATATTATCGTGAGGATACAACTTTTTTTCGTAATATCGGCGAAATATCGCGGAAATATCGCTGGCGAAATATCGCGGAAATATCGCTGGCGATATTTCCGTTCAGATTCTCTCTTAAAATTGTGATAATATCGCGATATTATCAAAGGAGGAAAAAAGGGCCTTGACGTCGCCGATCTTGTTGAAGACTAAGAGGAGGAGGGAGTCCAGGAGGCGATCGAAGAGGTCGTCGTCCATGTAAGAGGGCTCTTGGTAGACTCGGGAGGAGAAGGTCAGATCTGAGCACATCGTTTCGATTTGGGGCTAGTGGGTTTGTGGGTTTGAGATGGAGGAAGGAGAAGATCATATTAGGGCTATGGTGGGTAGATCTCAGAGGGGGAGAAATGGCATGGCAGATTTCAGAGACAGAGAGAGAAAGGGGAAATGGGAAATTGTGGGTTTGTCAAGGACATGTAGCGAAACACAATACAGAAACGAGATGGAGAGTGCTGTTTTGTGAGTGGTCAGATGATTTTAAAAGCAATATTATTATTGAGCCACGACATTCAACATATAAAAACGAGATGGATGGCCTTACTTGTGTCAAGAGGCGTGGGTTTTCAAGAGAGCCGTTGGACTCTTGGCTCAAGTTTAGTTGCAGGGCATCCAATGCTCCGGATTTTCAACTACAGAGAGGCTTAGCTGGCGTCCATTCAAATGATAGAAAAAAAAAACATGGACCATTCAAGTCATGTGGCGTCAAGTCAACAAGCTATCAAAGAAGGTCAAGTGGGCTGATGCAAATTCAAGAAGATGGTCAAGTGGTCGTCCATTCAAATGGAGCCAAGGTTGGACCATGCTAGCATCCTATGCGTAGTCAATGTCCACACAATTTCAAGGAATGATTCCTGCTCCATCATGGTCAAGTGGGCTGGCGTCAAGGATCACATTGGCCTACAACAATATCAAAATTCATCCAAGTGAGCCCATAAACCATTGCCATCTATCGGCTCGCTATATAATCAACTTAAATCAGTCAAATTCATCATGCAATGCATTTCCTTCCTTTTTTTTTATTATAAACTAATAGATAATTGACTAAATAAACATTCTCTAAAGTTTCAATAAAAATTTCCAAGGTTTTCTTACAATTTCCGTGGTTTTTATCCAATTTTTATCGATATTGATATTTTTCAGATATTTCCATCGATATTTCCGTGTTTTTGAACCACCAATATTTCCGAAACCTTAGATATTTAATTCCTTGGTTTTAAGTGAATATATAAACTGTCAATATGCTATCAAAATTTCTTATGGAAAGCTTAGGGCATGTTTGGTATTCAACTTGAATCCAATTTTTTAAACTCAAAAATAGAATTTGAGTCCAAAACAAAGAAAACCTGTTTGGTAGCCCTATTTTTAAAAACTCAAATTCAAGAACAACTCAAAAACACCCCAATTATTAAAAATAAAAAATATATGTTTTTTCAATTTTTTTTCTAACAACCCACCGTGCCTCTCTCCTCTCTCTTCCTCTTTGCCTTTCTCTCTCCTCCCTTTCTCCACACTTTATCTATCTCTCCTCCCTATTTTGTATGTCTCTCTTTCTCCTCTCGTTACATTTCCAGCAGAAACAACATTGCAATGATAGTCAGTTTAGGTTTAAGGTTTTCTTTATACTTAAGTCGACGACCAAAAGTGACTAGAGGTGGCCGAATTTTAAGGTTTTTCGACAAGAAAATCCTTGATTTCTCCAACGTCGGTTTGGGTTTTCCGGCAAGGTATGGGGCCGGATCTTTGGGGGAAAAGATAGAAAAGAGGTTGGGGAAACTTTTTCATGAAGGGGCCCCAGCCAAAGGTGGCCGGAGATGGTCGGACTAAACTGAGAAAGTCCGGCAACGACGGGGTAATTTTTGGGCTGTTTTTCCAACTGAAAATTTGAGCTATCCTTTGGCCAATCATATTGGGTCTTTTATGGGTTTTGTAGAGGAGGATGTGAGGAGTGTTTTTCGTGGAGGTTGCAGCGGCAACGGAGGTCGGATGACGCCGGAAAATGGGCTGGAAATGGTGGCGCCATTGTTCACACGTGTGAGTGAGAGAGAGAGAGAGAGAGAGAGAGAGAGAGAGAGAGAGAGAGAGAGAGAGAGAGAGAGAGAGAGCTGACTGAGGTTTTAAAAATTTTATTTTGCAAAAATTACGATTGTGCCACTGCACTTCCATAGATCATAACTTCTTCGTTTTGAGTCGGAATTGAGCGTGTCACCTGTCTACGAACTCGCATCGACAAGCACCATGCAACGGCGCAACTCAATTTCTCAAATTCTTTTCTGAACAAAAAGTGACCAAAATACCCCTATCCCAAGGACAAAAATGTAATTTGAAAAAGAAAATGTTTTCAATAATTCAACCAAACAAGTTCTCAAATTTTTAAGATTTAAAAACTGTTTTTAAGTTGCATACCAAACAAGTTTTTGAATCTTAAAAATAGATTTATGAACTCCTTGTTTTTAAGACAAATCAAAGTTTTTGAGTTCCCTATTGAATAGGATACCAAACGCCCCCTTAATTTCTCGGCCCTGTTGAGTTTTTTTCAAGGAAATTTGAGAATGGCCTTGTTAGTTTGCATCAGCATAGGAAAATAATAAACTTGATAATTTAAATGATAGTGGTTTGAGGACAAAATGTGAATTTTTAGAAAGAATTGCAGTCCTTGTTGTTCATAATTTATGAACATTTTCTTTTTCTAGTTGTTTTAAGAAATAAGGGTCCTAGGTTCTTCTTGACTTAGTTGCCTTAGATTATGTGATAAGCTTAATTCAAATGAATTAGTGCCAATCTTAAAAAACCTTGTTCGTATGCATTTTATGTTCATGAAAACTCTTTCCTTTTTTTTTCTTCACAAAAATATTTAGGGGTACATTGGCAAATTTTTTAACCGAGAGGTTGAATCATCCTTTTCTAGGGTGACTCGCATGCCTCATCTATATTGAGGTAGCTGATCATAGTTGTAGGGGACCTTTTCTTCTGGCAGCTACAAGTGGGCTGGGCCGCTGTAGGGAGCAAACCGATGCAAGTGTCCCTTGTGCCTGAGTTCGAAGATCAAGCTCCAAGGATGTCTCGAAAGAGTAGTGAAGCCTTAGGAAACTCCTTGGTTACCTTCACCAATGAAAATAACAACAAATTACAGATAAATATTCTAGCTTGGCGTGAGAGGCTTGTGGCATGGGAGCAAAAATTGTCATGAGTTTAGTGCTTAAGGAGGGAGAGCTGTGGATTCCTATGAAAGACAGAGGTTCTAGAGAAAGAGAAAGGGGTTATAAGAAGGTTTGATAAAGAGGGAGAATGATGGAGAAGGATGATGGGTGGCCTTAGTGATTTCCGGCAACTTGACAGAGACTCTGTCAAGCTATCGTAATTTGCCAAAGAAGGGGAAATAAGAGAGATTGAGAAGTGAAGCACGAAAATTACTGGGTTTGCATATGAGAGAAGAAGCTTGCTCTCTGAAGAGTGTGTTGTCTTTCTGATGGGTTGAAGAGGTCTTATTTATAGCGGCTGGGAGCTGCTCTTCTCCAAGAAACCTTAATGGTTTCTTTCCAATCTTGCCAAGCTTTCCTCTCCCTTTCTTCTCCTCCCTCTTGACTTACCTTATAGTGGTAGAAATCAACTCTGCCCAACCCTATAAAATTAGAGATTTTTGAGGGCTCAATGCTCTGCCCGCGGCTGCTTCAATGGAGAACTCCTATCTTCATCCATCTCCTTTTTCTTCTTTCCTCCTCTTTCCATGGCCAAGTCTGATGAAGGAAAGAAATGGGTATGTATGCTGGTTTAAAGGATGGCATCCTTCCTTTCACGCCAATATCCCCTGGTCCCTTGAATGCTTTCACTTGGAACTTTTTCCTTCCATGTAGAGCCTCCCAGCAACCCTTCACATGTGGCTCCTTCGTGACTCTCCTATTCAGCCAAGTACTGAGGGCCTTGGATCTCCCCTATTCAAATGGTATGGGCCTTTTAATATAGAAGGTCAAGTTACCCAATAAGTGGGCTAAGTTCACCAATTATTTGGGCTTTGTGGGCTATCTAAGGTAATGGGTTATTTTTACTAAGGTGATGGGCCATTTTCTCCTTTGCACTTACCCACATATTTGGACCTAAGAAATGGGCTTGAGTCCCGAAGTTCCCAAGCAACCCAGGCTCCTCATTTCTTGGCCCATCAATGGGCCCCATGACAATTTATTTCCATCCATATCACAACCCACTCAAGCAAGCCCCGGGCTTTTGAGTGGCTTGGGCCCACTTAAGCTTGTAGTGTGATTGGGTGTGAAATAATAATTTCACACTTGGCATGGCATGTCGCTCGGCACGCTTTTAATTATGACGCTTGATATTTGGCATGGATTTGTAGAGCTAAATGCATTTTATAATTTTTAATCTCAATTCATAGCATAGTGGATTTCTTATTTGGCATGGCATGCAGAGTGTGACTCGTGCATGGCTGTTAACTCACAAGTGCACGAGGCGTTGGATAGTATAGCTTGTGTAAGTACGAGGTCGATCCCACGAGGATTGATGATAGATTGATTCAATTTGATTCCCTGCACAAAACAGAAATGAAAAGAAAATAAATAAAACAAGAAAGAGAAAAGAAATTAACTCAAGCAAATTAGTTACCAAGTTCAATTTAGATTCACGGATTGATTCTGGCTAAAGTATGATTAAGCCATGGTGTCTGGTCCTAACCTTGTATTCCTAATTCCCTAATTAGATCCTTTTTGTCGAACCTAAATTAAGCATTAGAAATCCATTAAGCAAAGAAGAATGTTTTAAACAACCAAGCATGTATCTAATCCCTGTTGTCGAATGTCCATACATACTCTTCCTATTCATAGTTCAATTTGAATTAATGCATGGTGTCTACTCTTAATTCAAACCAAGATAGGTAACATACAAGTTTTAATGGTGATCAATCATTCAAACAAGCATATTAACTTATAAGCATAATGAATAAGAACAAGAACTATAATTGAAACTTGAAAACTAATTAAACTTGAAAACTTAAGAAAAGAATTTACATTACAATGAAAAATAAATTACAACTAAAAAGCAAAATGGTTTTGTTACAACAATTGAGAACTAAAAAGGAAAACTAAGAGAATTTGAGGGAGAGAAGGGAGAGGAGCTCTAGAGAGATGTTTGAGAGCTCCCTCCCTTGGGGTGTGTTTTCAAGCTTGGGAAACCTCACTATTTATAGGCCTAGGGGAAGTATAAATCTGATTATACAATTGAGTTTACTAACCACACTCACTTCACCAACTTACACCACTCAATTAACCAACTTTTCCTAACTTCCCCACTAAAATGATTAGCTCATGCATGACAATGCATTGCAGTCAGCTTGTGGGCTCGATTTGGGCTTGTTCCTTCACTCTAACAAATCTGGAAAAATATGGATCTTGAAGCTCTCTGTCTTATCTTTCCAAGCATATGCAGCCCAACTCAAGGAAAAATCGGGAAGGCCTTCAAAAGTCATTTTTGGCCCAGTAACGCAGATGCTGCCGAATTTGACCTTAAGTTGCCCAAACTTGCATAACTTCATCTAGAAGACTCGGAATCATGAACCGTAAAATGCTACAGAAACTAGACTTCCGTATCTTTCCAATGATGTATGGCTCATTATCTGGTTCTTCTTGAGCAAGTACAGTCCAATCCGTGAAGTTGACTGATCTGCAGACACCGTTTTGAGCTAACTTGACTCCAAAATGCATTAAATGAGTCCCAAGCTTATTACACTGAAACAAATACAAAATAGATTAAAAGCACAAGTTTAACTCAAAAACATAACCAAATCATAAGTTAGAAGGGTACAAAATGATATGTAATTATGCACCGATCAATGGCATACTTTTGTGTGCTTCAAATCGAGTCTTTTCTCAATAATATATCGTTTTGGGCCAGGTATTTATTCGGGCCCAACCATGGATTTTTTGGGTCTCAACAATAGTCTTCATAGCTAGACATTAGTTGACGTATACTTCAAAAATGAGTGATTTCACTGTGTTTGAACTGCTGTTAGCATTTGCAAACTGCATCTCATCTTGAAATGTTCTCTTCTCAACTTTAGGAAAAGTTCTGTCTAACTAAAACCTCCCTTTTTCTTTGTGGATGGTGTTGGGGGATGATGTATGTTTAAGCACTTAAAAGGTTTTCATCTCTGAACTCAATGAATCTTTTCCATTTGTTACTTATGGATCCAGTACATAATTGAGATCTTTGATTCAGATTTAGGATATATGTTGCAGTATGCTTATTTCCTAGCATACCTTTGTTTGGGGCCGCATCCGTGTTACATAGGTCATAGTGTTCCGTACATATTGGAACATCCCTTTTGTATTTTATATTATGTGTGTATCAGTATGTTTTGGTTTTGGTTTATATGCTTACTGAACTAATGAGAAAGCATAATGATTATAATATAATTTGTCCCCTTAGGCTAAAATTTGTCTTGTTTTTTGTTTCAGCAGTTGCTGAATGAGATAAAGTATAAGAAATTTGGATTGAACATTGCGTGGTAGGAGTTGAAAGAGGGAAGAGTATAGAGTATTTCAACCAGTGTTTAGAGGGTGTTTGGATTAATGAAATACAATGTATGGTGAGCCCTACAATAGTGTCTCTCAAATAAGCTTATTTGAGGGATCTCTCAACTGAGGGTCATTATATATATATATATATATGAATAGTGTTTGAGTAAAATTCCACACAGGGAATATTCGCACGTAGATTCTTTGACCTTCGAACTTCCTTCTCTTTCTTTTCCCTCAATTTCTGCAAAAAAGAACGGAGTAAATAAATCACACCCGGAGGGTGTTGGCCAAAGGCCCTCCGATGCCTAAGTCAGTTAATTGGATCTTGAGAAAGATAAGACAAATAATAGAAATGATGGAGTTTTCTCTCACGGGGAGAGCCGGGCGGCCTTAGCCGTGTGTGGTGGAGCATGGCTATGTGAGAACGAGAGAGAATGGCGTGAAAGAGAGGGAAATTCGGCAACAATTAACTAGGGTTTTTCAGAATTACCTTGGAGGTGTGTTGTAGTTATGTATTTATATATATAATTTTTTTTTCCAATTATTTTTTATATTTGTTTGTTTCAAATCTGTAGACAACATTGAAAAAAATATTAACTTAATTCATAACCTGCGTAAAATAAATTAATAAGTTTATTAATTCATAAAACATATTACATTATTTCAATTAAGTCTAGATTAAGTTATGGAGTGTATCGCTATAAAATGTGTACATGCCAACTAGGTTGGAACCTACCTAAATCTTAGAGCGGGAAGGACTAACCTGGTATAAAAATTGGGCCGGACATTGGCCCATCAGGCCTCGAGCTACCCACTTTGACCCGCTGGCCAAATGGGGATCCCCATTTTATAGTTACTAATCAACAAACCTTAACAGTTAATGAAGTCAAAAGTTAATACCTGGCTATGACCTGCGTGACTACTACCAACTATATGATACGCAGTCAAAAGTTAATATCCGGCTTTGACATGCAACTGAGTTTGCGTCCTTTTGCGCAGCCTACAAACCTTGTAGGTTTGTCTGGATTTTTATTTATTCTGCTATTTGATATGCTTAGAAGGAGTATAACGATCAGAAAAACTCCTATAACCATTGAACTGCTATAATAAAAAGGAACCCAATTGCTGGCACAACAATAGTAAAATGAATCCAAGTGCTAGGCACACAAGGCGCAATCTCTGAGAATCTACAATGGCAGAATTGAAATAATTATATCAAAGCCTGCAAATTGTAGCATAAGAAATTATAGTCAGCCATAGTTTATTTTACTTTTGGCAGACCATCTTCAAGAGTAATGGTGACTGACCTGAGCCAGGTATTTCACCAATGAGCTTGACACATCATATTTTTCGTCATAAGGGGACACGACACAGCTCCATATCTCTTCCTGGAGATTTTCCAATTATCCTTTTCACACTAACATAATACAAGATAATTATTCCTTAAAAAAAACTAATGAGTCAGAGAAAGCAATCCACAGAAAAAAGAAAATGAAAAAGAAGTTTTATTTGTTTGTGTGCGTGAGTAAGGGACAAAGCAACAAGAAGAGGGAGGGTTAAGCAAGTATGCACGTAACAGTACAAAGATGTGACATTTTACTCACCTGTGAAAGCAAACCTAAATTTTGCTACACTATAAGTGTTGGATTTCTGATATGGGATCTTAGCAAATGAGGCAGTGTTTACTTGGTCCAAAAAATATAAGCGACCTTACTCAAAACAGAGTTGTTTTGGCAATGTCTTTTTGTTCTTTGTTTTTTGTTTTTTTATAAATGAAGCCCGCAAGGCCATCACTGGTTTGCTACCTTCCCTAAGAAATTCATTGAACAGGCAGTGGAAATTCCTACCCAACCACTTGGATATGGGTAGAGATGTCAAACGGGCCAGGCCGACCCAACACGGTACGAGTTGAGCCTGTTTAAATGGGACATGACATGGCCCAAGCACAATTATTGGTGGGCCATGCTAGGCACGTCCTGGTTCAATATGGACACGGCCCAACTCGAATAATTTAATGGCCCAATTTTAAATGGGTTGGGCCGTCACGTTTGACACCTCTAGATTTGGAGAGTTAACAATCTTGGCTTCAATGGTAGTTTCTGGCATTCAGTAGGTTAATTGACTCCCTTGGCTTAATATGGGTATGCCATTGGCTACGAGGACACAATAATTTTTAGAATCCAAGAACTAAATGAAGAGTGCGAATACCGTTACTCTTTTTATTTCGAAGTTATCATTGACACTCCAATGTAGTCATACAATACTCCTCTCGTATTGCTTTATAATAGAGAAATAAATGAAATTTCTCGTTACAAGGTATATATTTGTTTTAATGTCACAACTCTGATTGTCGTTTTATTTTCCAAGCTTGCTCATAATTTTTTTTTAATATGTCACTTGTTATTTACTAATGAAAATATGAGTATGGTACTCTTGTGGTACCATAGAATGATTGCACTCGAACCAAGACACATACACGTATTGACAATAGATTTATGATAAATATTCCCTCCTCAGTGATAAATAGCATGCATAGAAATTAGAAAATAAAATGGGGTGACACATGATAAGAACTTTTCCAAAGCTTCCTTCCCTTTTAGACAAATATAGTTTTTGGTTAGACCTACGTTTTCATTGTGTACCTCGTTTCGACCTGAACACATGTTTGTGTTCTTATAGTGTTGCATCAAATTAGATATACACACATCACCAATCAAACTCCCAAGTCAACTCCAAGTCCGTTTTTAGCAAATCCAACCCTCCCTTTTTCTTTTTTTTTCTCTTTTCTGATTATATAATTTTTGCCGTCCCTCTCTAAATTTAAGGGGACCGACCGAGGGAGCAGCGGTCTATCCAGCGGTTGGCCAAACAAAACCCAAAAGCAGATAAAGGGCCCTGATTTTTAGCCCACTGTCTTCTCCTCTCTCTCCTCTCTCTCCTCTCTTGGACTCAGCAGTCAAAAGTCAGCCCCTAAATTTCTGTGGGACCCTCAGCAATTCCTCTTTCCCCCCCCCTCTTTCTCTCTCACAGAATCTCCACGACGACAGCTACAAGCGTTCCAATGCCCAAAACCCAAATCCCTAGAATTCACTGATACTTTGTGCTTAATTCAATTTGATCTCTTGCTCGATCGGTCAATGCTGGTACGTCTCACTTCCGTTTCGATTTGTGTATAGCTTTTCTTGGTCCGAATTTTGTATTTGCCAGGGAAATTCGGGTTCAATTTGGTGCAATTTCGATAAACCCTAGTTTTTAGTAGCTTGAATCAGGGTTTGCATTGTTTTAGCGGGTGGTTGATTTTATTTTTCTTCTGAATATTGTGATTGTCAGTTTTTTTATCCGAAATAGTTTGAATTTGAGCTGTTTATGTGGATAATTGTAGTTGTTGAGTTGCTCAGTAAATGCAGGAACGTCAGAATATATATAATTTAGAATCTAGATGTCTTTTGCATTTCTTTTGGGACACTAGGAAACGGAAGCTTTTAGTCAACTCTGTTTTGAATTATCTGAACTCAGTTCTGTTTTCGTAAAGTGAAGTTACATAAACTTTAGTACCATTTGTTTGGCAACAGAAAAAAACTGTAGTACCATTTGTTTAGTTACACGCCACTGTATTATAATTGTTTCCTAAAAAGATTAGTGTTTTATTTTTACTTTATTGAGTATCAATTATTGATGAATTTATTTAAAGAACAAATTTTGAATGGTTTTTGGTTTTGTACTAATTCTAGCTCCATGTTTGTTGTAGATATGGTCAGAGAACTTTAAATAGGCATTTATTTATGGATATGATTTGTCCAAAATCGGATTACTTGTAGATCACTGCTTTTGAGATTGTTTCTTGAGTGAGTTAAACTAGGTTTCGAGGAAGAAGCTATTTGTTGATATGAGCTAGTTCCCTTGGGCCTGAGTGATGGCGGGAAGTGTGAGATTTGAGACGAGTTCTGCCAGTTCAGAGGAGTTGGCGTTTGCAGGGGCCTACCCAAATGGGCTGAGGGGAAATTACCCTGGTGCCAGTTTGGATAGGTCTGGAAGCTTCCGTGAGGGTAGTGAGAGTCGGATGTTTAGTTCTGGTGGTAGTACGCCCAGGGGCAGTGCTTCTTCGACAGGGAATTTGCCTCCACTGCCGCAGTGCTTGATGTTAGATCCTATTACAATTGCAGATCAGCAGTGTCCTTCGTTAGGTGAGTTAAGGAGGGTTCTGGGAGTATCTTTTGGGGGAACTGCAGAAGACAATGCATTTGGAGCAGCTCATCTAAAGCCTCACCCTCCAGTGGCTACAGAGGAACTAAAGTGGGTCAAAGCCAGCGTGCTAGATGCCTCAAACAAGGCCAGGTAATTTGAGTGACTCCTCTGATATTGTTCATTTGTGCCTTCAGATCCTCTTTAGTAATGCTATAAGTTTTTTATGAAGTTCGAAAATAAATCTGTACTTCTAATAAAGATAATTGAACTTTCTACCTTGTGTCTACATGTTTCCCTGGATGCTATACCTTTGGTTGTTTGTGTCAATGTGTATATATATTGTATTCTAAAAGTTAGCGCTCTACTGATGTTGCAACAATTTTTGGTCAGGGTTAGAGCAAAACGGTTGGATGAATCTATAGACAAATTGAACAGGTATTGTGAAGCTTTAAACTTAAAGAAGCAGCAAAGGAATGAGTTTATAACAAATGAAAGATCAGGTGGGTCAAACTTGACGAAGATGGGAGCTCAGATGAATCGAAACTCTTCAGATCTTATGAATCAAAGGCTGGAAGACAGGACTAAGACTGTCGTGATGAATAGACGTGTTCGCTCATCGGTCACAGAAATAAAGGTTTGTATGCAGCAACTTTTGAATTGTCTTCATAACTATTTAAATTTTGGATTATTAGATTTAACCTTGTGGTTTGATTGCATACAAGTTCATAAGTTTGGTAGTATCCTGTGCGGTAAGAATTTGATTACTATATTGCATGCGTGTATACATATCTGTGTGCATTAACACTATAAAAAGTGGCATACAAACATGGATGTACATACACACTTATGTGTGTCTGCACATACAAAGAAATGAACCCACAGACACATTTTTCATCTGTTGTTAATATTCAAATCTGTAGTTTGTGCAATAAAGATCAATGATCAAATTTCGATATCTTTGTGGTTTTTTAATAAGAAATGTTAGTCTTATAAAAGAGAAAGGAAATACAACCTGGGAAGAGAAATCAGATCAAAATCACAAGGCTAACATAGGTAGTGGCATATGAAACAACAAAAGGCTGAAAGGAAACTTTAAATGTAAAAATTAACTGGTGCCAAAGATTTACTAAATTTCTCTGACAGAGTAGTACTGACCTTTCAGATTTAGCATTATCATCCCAACTTTAAAATCCCTACTTGCTTAAGATTCTGTCGGAATTTCACATCGAGTTACCTGTGTTACTGAATAACATATAATTTGTGTGGTTAACTTTATTCTTTCAGGCAGAAGGCAGAAGTAATATGCTCACAAGGCAGCCAGTGGTCATGGGAAAAGATAGGGATATGCTTAGAGGTGAAGGCTCTGATGTTGTTGAGGAAAAGATTCGCAGACTGCCTGCTGGAGGGGAAGCATGGGATAAGAAGATGAAAAGGAAGCGTTCTGTAGGTACTGTATTTAGCAGACCCATGGATGGTGATGCAGAGCTAAAACGAAACTTGCATCATAAGCCTACTGATGAGCCTGGTCCCCAAGCTAGTGATGCTCAAAGTTTCAGGTGACTTCTTATATGTTTAAAAAAATACTCTAATCAAATTGAGTTGTACTTTTACGTATCCACGACAAGTTTATAGAACCATGAAATTATATTCTGAATGTGGTGTTACAAAATAATTTTTATTATTTAAACTTGCAGCCTTGTAGATTTCTGTCCCGGCATGCAGTTTTGTTGTTGAATAGTTTGATACTACAAAACTGGCTTTGATGTTCTTTTTTCTCATTAAAATCCATTTTTGACCTGTAAAGTGTAAAATTGAATAGAAGAATAATCGCTGCAATTCGGAAATGTCAATTTCTTGATTTTGTCATCTTTTTTGCAATGTAAATCTTTCTTAGGGCAGGGCTTTAAACAATTTAAGCTAGCCAAACTAAGGCCTGTTGAGCTTAGTTTGGTACAATTGTGACAGAGTTCAAGCTCAGCTTTAGTTGTGGGAGGTTGATGCTATTAAAATTACGGTAGTTGGAGATTTGAGTGATAATGGAGTTACATTTCAACTTGAGGATAAATATTTGTAGGTTTTCCATGACAATTTAATTACATGTGTGATTATATTACTCCATAGTCCCATATATTTCTGAACAATTTTGTTAAGGTGTCTCCTCTTCAACTTGTACAGCCCTAAGAAGTGAAAGACGAAATCATGTGTTGTGTCATTTGTTAACCAAAGTTGTTATAATCATTGAACTTTGTGCGCATGTGTTGTTTTTGAAACTTTTCATTCTCTTCTTTAGGGAGGTGGTGGTAATATGTGTACATTTTCTGGGTCATCATCATTAGATGATTCCTACTCATCCATTTTCCTCCAAACTTGTCTTGCTTTCTTGCAATAATACTTTAGCTGGTTGTGCCCATTATTAGTCTTTTTTGCTGCTTGCTATAACTAATATGTGAAACTTCTCAACTCTTACAGATTAGGGTCATTTAATGGTGGTAATGGCATTAACAAGTTGGACTCTAATTCGTTGTCTGCCAATGCTAATGCCCGTGTTGTGCTCAAGAATGGGGTGGACAAGGTCTCTCTTTCAAGGGATTTAATGGCTGGGTTGAGTAAGGAGCGACTTGGATCAAAGGGAAACAATAAGTATGTACTCATACTTTGCTCATAAAAGAGTTTCTTGTAGCTGCATTAAAGGTTTCTTTGACTGATTTGTTATCATAGTATTTTATACCAACTTGCTAAATGTCTTATCTGGTAATCACTCTGTTCAGATTAAATGTTCATGAGGATAGTCAAATACCCAGTCCTACTTCAGTGACAAAAGGAAAGGCTTCAAGGGCACCAAGAAATGGCCCTATCACTGCAAGCAACTCATCTCCTAGTTTTCCCCGTACATCTGGAACACCTGAGGGATGGGAACAACCTCCAACTGTAAACAAAAATCATTCAATAAGTGGGGCTATCAATCGCAAGCGTCCTATGTCCACAGGATCAGCCTCACCCCCCATGGCTCAATGGGTTGGTCAGAGACCACAAAAAATCTCTCGAACCAGAAGATCAAATCTAGTGTCTCCTGTGTCAAACCATGATGAACTGCAGATACCCTCAGAAGGCTATTCCCCTTCCGATGCTGGTGCTAGGTTAAATTCTTTTGGAACCAATGGGCTGCTTCAAAAGAGTATTTCGAATTGTGCCCACCAAATTAGAGTTAAACAAGAAATTGTTTCATCTCCTGCCAGATTATCTGAAAGTGAAGAATCTGGTGCTGGTGAAAACCGTGAAAGTAGATTGAAAGAGAAAGGACCAGGTAGTGGTGAAGTAGATGATAGAGCTGCGACTGCTGTACAGAATAATGGTTCTTCCCTATTGCCTATAAAGAAGAAGAAGCTGCTCAATAAAGAGGAAATTGGAGTTGGTGTGCAGAGACAGGGAAGGAGTGGTAGGGGTTCATCAGTTTCTAGGGCTTGCACTGTAGCTACTAGGGAAAAATTGGAGACTCCAGCCTCTGCAAAGCCACTTAAAAGTATGAGGCCTGGTTCCGAGAGGAATGGAAGGTGTTAACTCATTTATTTATTTATTAACGTTCTGTTTCAGTGTCAACCAATCTCTATTTCAATCTTTCGTTTTCATTTTCCTGTTAAACCAGATCTCGTCGTTGTTATGTCTAAGCTTTGTTGTTTTTTCTTGTTTCAGTAAGTCAGGACGCCCTCCTCTGAAGAAACTGTCAGATCGGAAGGCCTTTGCTTGTCCGGGGCATATATCAACCAACAGTTCTCCTGATTTTGCAGGTACTGTACCAGTTTTTCATTCATTGGTATGTTTGGATTAGGTGTTTTTGCTATGTGTTATTGTAATGATATGAAAAGGTTGCTAAAAGAAATTATTATGCTTAGAGGTTATTTTTGGGAGTGCAAACTAAAATTTAGAATTATGACTCTTGTTTTAGGATGTTTGGGCTTCCAAGGTATCAGAACTTGCAAAAACTCTGTCTGGATGTGTTCTTTAAAGAATTTTGCAAGTTTTGATATGTTTTGGTCTTCATCGCATGCTAATAATAAAAGTTATTCTCATCTAAATTTCTCAGACATCAAATAGTATTAGGGTTTGGGTATTTGGTTAAATACATTCCTATATATTGTTATGTCATCTGCCAAAAAAAATTAACATTCATTGATATGCATGTGTACACTCAGTCAATGATGAGAAACCTGATTTCCATTATATGATTTCGAATCTTCTTTGGTGAGATATATTGTTTTCATTTCTTCGGATTTTTTCCTATAGAAAATAGACTACAATGCATACTGCTTATCAGGGTTTGGCTCTTTGAAATTAATGGGTTGCAATGATATGCTATTGCATTTCATGTTTCAGGTGAATCGGGTGATGACCGTGAAGAACTTTTAGCAGCTGCAGCTTTTGCTTGTAATTCAAGAAGTATGTTTCTAAGACCAATATTGTTTTTTCTCCTTAATTTATCAATATATACTTATATGTATTATATGCACGCATATTTGCATTATTATGAATGTGTTATGTTCATATACATATTTTTCACCTTGTATTGTTTGGTTGTATTTGTAGATTTTGCTTGTTCTAGTTCATTTTGGAAGAAAATGGAACCAATCTTTGGTCCTGTCAGTTTAGAGGAGGCATCTTACTTGAAGGAGCAGGTAGTTGCTAAAATTTATAACTACTTCTCACTTAAAAAAAAAAAAAAAATCTTTTATTAGATTGATATGGTCCCTGACAAAATCTTTTTATATTTTTATGTTTCCGTTTGAATCAGCTCATATGTATGGAGGAGAATGATGAATGCATATCTCTGATATTTGGCCATGGAAGTAATGTTTCGGTAATGTTTAATAGCCAATTATGTTGTTTGATAGCACGTTATGATTTCTAATTTTGCTCGCTTCCATCTTCTTTACACTTAATCTTGGTAGTTTTTAATCCAGTGTCATATTTAATTTGATGGAACACTTGAATTTTGACCCTTTTATCTCATCCCAAAGTGTGCCACTCCAGATGTGCATTTACGCTATGCTTTTATGCATTCATAATGGTTTTCAAATGTTTAATAACACATTTTCCAACTCCTGTTTTAGCAAACTTTGCATGCAGTATCCTGCAGTTAGGTTAGTAACACATAAAGAATGATTGGATGAGTGGTGGTATGAATTTTGAAAATGATCATTTGCTTGCAAGGACATACATCAATTCAACTTGTCATCTAAAGGAAAAAAAAAACGAAGACATTCTGTGGGTTGAATCTTGCTGATAGTGCTTAACTTCTACTTTACTATTAGGTGTTCCTGACGAAGACAAACATCCTGCTGAGTAGGATGCCAGACATCTTGTTACTTATGAAGTTATCTTGTTTTCTCAGGGTGATACTGTGCATGAAGAAAATTTTGGGTCCAAGACTCTTGCTTCTGGATCAAAAGAGAGGAACTTGCAAGACCATATTCAAAACGGAGGTATATCACGTGGAAGATTAGACTCCGAAGGAATGAAGAAAGTGCCTCCACTGTACCAAAGAGTATTGTCAGCTCTAATCATGGAAGATGAAATTGAAGATTTTGAAAAAGACATTGACTGGAGAACTATGTCTTTACTATATAACGGAGATGTTTCTTCCACTGCTACATGTGCCTCTATTAATGTTGAGCCAAGGAACAGGGTCGGGATTCAGTTTGCAAATGAAACCAATTTGGGTTCTCAAACTCTCAATCAATGTTCCTTTGACAGTCTCCCCTGCAATGGGACTAGTGGCTTTGCTAATGCCACAGGAATCTGTAATCAATTACTCGCAGATGATTTGTCGAAAGTAGATTTTGCAGTATTGCATTCAGGGAGTGGGCTGTTCCCTGCGTTTTCTGAAAATGGTTGCCCATATGAGCAGATGTCACTGGAGGATAGACTCTTGTTGGAGCTGCAGAGTGTTGGCCTATATCAAGAAACAGTGGTAAGCCCTTAACTTATTTAAGTGATGATGTATAATTGCTCGGCTCTGCGACAGTATAGTTTCACTTTACTCAGTTTTTCTGGGTCAGTCCTTTTTTCTGCTAGAAATTAGCATGACTTCCACAGCAGAATTGGGAACTGGGGAACTACTTTGAATGACAGCTCTCTCTCTCTCTCTCTCTCTCTCTCTCTCTCTCTCTCTCTCTCTCTGTGTTTGCCTTTCTCAACATCTTACGTACGTTAATTTAACACCCTTACCGTTTCCCTTGTCTCAGCCTGATCTATCAGATGGAGACGATGAAGAAATTGATCAAGATATTGTTGGACTACAGAAGCTACTTTGCCAACAGGTTACGGTCCTTAGATTTCACTTCTTATGAACATAATTGAGTTTCGACATTGTTAAACTGAACTTGTACAGAGTTATTTCTTCTCAATACTTTGCTTGCACAATTATTATCTTGCAATTGGTCAATTCTGAGTCATTTCTACATCTTTTCCTATTTTTGTCTCATAGTTTGATTCTTCTGATTCTTTGGACACCATAGGTTGATGGGAAGAAGAAGCAGTTGAACAAATTTATTAAAGCAATTGAAGAAAGCATGGACATCGAAAGACGGTAGGATATTCAAATGTGTTTTGGAAGTTTGTAGTATAACATTTTTCATCAGGAACATCAACACAATATCAATTCTTAGATTCTGCGGAAGTTCAATCTTATGTTGTTGAATTGCAGGCGGCGTGACCAGGTTGCCATGGACAAGCTTGTTGAGTCGGCTTACAGAAAGCTTCTGGTACTTTTTGTAATTGCTTATTTTCCCATTGTTTATTGCTCCAATATTAGAAGCTATCTATCATGTATTACTGTGTATCATATGGGATGGAATTCAAACTTGCATGTTCCCAAATCTGTTACTTTTTTTTTTAATAGAAACTTTATAAAACTCAAGCAAAGAGGAGCAAAAGAATGGACTAGAAGTCCACCCACAGAGACAAAAGCCTCAAAAACACCCAAATCTATTACTTACACATCTTGATTGAATTACCCACAAATGATATATATTAATTTAAAATGCCTCAATATGCACATTTTGCTGAATTTTAATTGTAGCATATGAAGTGTTACGGAGACAATAAAAGGTCCCATTTTCTGGTTTCTGTAGGCCACTCGAGGAAGCATTGCTCCAAAATATAAGATTGCTAAGGTTCCAAAAAATGTTGCTGTTGCTTATATGAAGAGGACTCTTGCTAGATGTCGCAAATATGAAGAAAATGGAATAAGTTGCTTTAATGAGCCTGCACTTCAAGATGTCATTTTCACTGCACCGCTTCACGGAGGCAACGCGGAACCCATGAAATGCAATGGCTTAAGTTTGCCACCGGAAAATCAAAACTCTCACCAAGAGCCCGTGGTGTCAGGTTGGCCTTTAATTATTTATATTTATGTGCTTTTGATGAGTGTATTTGTAGTTTTAGCATACTTTACTCTGTGTTTGTGTGTGTACATTAGGAAATTTATGTGCTACAATATGCATATTTTGCAAGATATTGAAAGCAGGTGTTCAGTCAGAGGCCATATATATCAGACAAAACAAAAGCACTGGTTTTCTGCTTTCCCATGATGTGGTTTTTTTTTTCCAAAACATCCCTAATTATGTAAAGATATTTTTTTCACAGAAACTTAATCTAGGGTGACCTGGTTTCAGTAAATGCCTTTTTTTTTCGCTCACAGGTTCTTCCAATGGGGCGGAGCGGCATGATCATCTTAACAAGTATGGCAGAGATTCTGATGGTACTTTTGGAAGTCTTACCCATCACTCTGCGAAGGACTTTGCTAAAAATGGACCAATATTTTACAGAGGGAAAAAGAAGGAAGTTCTGCTAGATGATGTTGGCAGTCCTTCCTTGAAAGCTGCATCAAATCCTGGTACTATGCTGGGCCGAGCAAAAGGGAAAAGAAGTGAGAGAGAAAGGGACAAAGATGTATCAGCCAGAAATTCTGTTGCCAAAGCTGGCCGTCAATCATTGGGTAACAATAAGATTGAACGTAAAACGAAAACAAAGCCCAAGCAGAAGACAGCTCAGCTATCAACTTCAGGAAATGGGTTGGTTAGCAATGTCGCTTCAGCTAGTGGTTTTATTGAAGTTGTTGGCAATAGTAATAACAGAAAACGAGAGGTCGAGCCGGTATGCTATAATGACAATCATGAGGGTCCTACACAGACCAAGAAACAGATAGATTGTGAAAACTTGCAGTTGAATGAATTAGACTCCATAGAACTAGGAGTAGACAATGACCTCGATGGGAATCAAGATCTGAGTACTTGGTTGAACTTTGATGAGGACGGTTTGCAAGACCATATCGCGGAGGGGCTTGACATACCTATGGATGACCTCTCGGATTTGAATATGCTTATGTGAGAACAGTATACTGTATATTTCCTTGGATTATTTGACATTTAAACAGGATTGATGGTGTTATTGTCAGAGGGCAACCTGCTAATATAAGTTACGGCTCTGGCAAACAAGCACATGTAATTATGGCCATTCTTTTTGTATACTTATCTAAAGAAGTTAAAAAAGAAAAGGAAAACAAAAACAAATCTCAATTGTTTATGTCATGCTCATAAATTCTCCTGTCATAACAAATAACAGTTATCTTTTTGTATACTTAGTTTGCTTCCTTCATTTCTGTTTTCTCTAGCATTTATGACTTCTTCTATTAAGAATATATTTAAGTGCTAACTGAGGTGATAACTACTTTCCTTCCAATTTTAAATAACTTTGAGATACTCTGTGTCACAGTTATTCTGCAGATGTGTACTACTGAGTATGTTTTGTGTCATTGTGTTTGACGGGTGGGTTATCTGTTGACTCTTCTTTTAAAAGTTAAAATGCTTTTGACTACACTCAGGGTATCTAAAGTTGAATCATCAATATTACTTTTTAGCTTGTTGACAGGTACATTCTTATTTTGCTGGGTATTAAATTTTTGTATGCCTTATAGCTGGGGCTTGGTGTCAAAAGATAAATTTGCCTCCTTTCGCAGTTTAATGGAATATGCCATTAAATTTATTGTGTACCCCTGATTATTTTTCTTTGTAGTACATATCTCCCCGGATAGGGAGTGTTTGTATTCTGCTGATCCTTGCCTTTTGGTAAGGCCCTATTTGGTTAACTAGAGTGGGTCTACACCTGATAGGGAGTGTTGATTGTTGTTGTCAAGTTGTTTGCTGTCAAGTTCTTTACGAGCTTATCTCCTAACAACTTGTGCTCTTGGGTTTAACGTTACTTGGTATTTGTTTCGCTACTAGAAAATGGGAAGTTTTTCTGGTTTATTTCTGTTTCAGAAGCTGTTACAGTCAAGACCTCTGCATTTGTAGGTAAGAGGGTTCTAATTATGTAATTTCGTGACTATTTCATTCTGTTTAGAAACTTGATTCTACGAACATCCACCTCAAACTTGATCGCATCTTTTTTATTTATTTGTTTCATTTGCTTTTGGTGGTTTCTTTACTTGAACTTTCTTTTTGTGCTCTGCTGTTGCAGGTTGGATTTTTGGGAGATGCTTGTCCTGAATATAGCTTGCACGTTTCTGTGCCAGGTTCTTCATTTTTACTGTAAGATGCTAAGCAGGTGTTGTGTAATAGCTAAGGAATATGCTTATTCTCCTTGCCCTATAATCTGGTTGGAATAGTTATACAGATCAGGAAGTTGGAATTGTTCTTGGGCTCCTACTATATTCTTTCTTATTTGCATGACTAGTTTTGTTTTTATTTTATGGTTATGATTCTTTGATTATTCACTTCCTGTTGAGGATCATTACTCATTAGCTTGTTTATAGATTATTAATCTATTCAAATAAAAGTATATCCATTCCATAGTGAGAAACCATTGTTCTTCTTGCGTTTACTACATTGGAAATTGTGGCTTGCATTGTTTCTATGATTATTCCGTCCTTTCCTGAACTTTCTTTGTCATCCCTTTTGCAACAATATTTGCTTATGCATCTATTGTCTATATGCAATGTCGTGTACTTTGGATTTATATTTTGATTCTTTTTTCGCCAGAGACATAATATAGTGCTTTGCATTTGTAGATAACAAGAGAGGTTTTACTTATTTAAGTACTTGCAGTGGGAGTCTGAAATGGTGTTTTAAATGCAAATTATGCTTTGGGTTATATGGCTGAAGGTGAACTATAACTGTTTTATTTGTGCAAGCCTGAGTTACGTATATAGTGTGATGATTGATGTAGGAGAGCTTTGAAATTCGGTGGGAGTGTAGAGTGTAAGATTCATATTTTGGGTAGTTTTTAACTTTTAAGGACTACGCGTAGCAAGGTGTAAAATGGAAAATGTTTCCAGAAGTTTTAATGGGTTAAAAGTTTAGGGTTAAAAGTTTTAATGTTTCCAGAAGTTTTTAACTTTTAAGGACTACGCGTAGCAAGGTGTAAAATGGAAAATGTTTCCAGAACTTAAAACTTAGCATGAGGGGAGGTCCACGAGTTTTTCGGTGCAGCAACTGGGTAAGATGATGTTGGCTTCTAGAGTCAGGGTTGGGATAAATATGGATTGTAGGGTTTTAATAAAAGACGTGATGATGAGAGAGTGTTAGTTAAGGATGAAAGGTAAGTGAATAGAACCCGAAGAACAGTTTTTTCATTCTTTGTGCATTTAAATGTGCAAGTGATGATCCATCTTCCTGGGTTCTTAAAATAGGATTTTTGATGGGCTTGAATTTGCGTCCACCTGGATATTTGTGGTGTGCTTTCAACCGGGTAGCATATCATAAAAAAGGTGCGATATGCTTTTTGTGACTTTGCTCACAAGATAAAATGATAGACCCAAATACTAATTCCGAGAATGCACCTCTAAGTATGTACCTTATGTCAGACATGTAATTTTTTCTAGATTTTCATCATGAACTTCAGGAATTCCATACTTTTAGATGTCTTGCTGAATCTGAAACTTGTTATGAAGTGTGTGAACTACCAATGAATGAATAAGATACGGAGGAGCTTCACATAGTGACAAACACAGTTTCCTTTCACTGGTATGTTCTTTGATACCTATTTTGTGTTTAATTGTCATTTTTAATTTGTAATTAATTATTTGTGAGTTTCTGCGGTTGCATCGCCTACTGTATGATGACCGAAATAACCACGAGAAATTCGTGCAGTATAATTTGTTGGCAGCAGTCCTCGTGCTTGAACCTTGCTCCAAATGCCTAATATGCTTGGAAGAACATTCAATGGTGGGTCAGTAGATTTCCTTGAAAACAAGATTTGGTAGTTATATCTCATATCATTATCTAGGATTAGGCCGTCTAAGGATCATGTTACATGTACATGTTGATTAGTATCTTGACTTCTTTTCTTGATTTCATGTGGGTAATCAAGAAAATATTCTTTTGTTTTCGGTAGCTTTATAGAGCTCAGATTGTTTCTCATTCCATTGAAAGATTGCTTCATTGGATGTGGAGCTCAAATTTCTTCACGGTTTTAGGTTGGCTGCCTCAAGCAGTACACTATCCATTTTTTGTGTTCTTAAATTGGCTGCCTCCAGCAGATTGGTTGATACTTGGATTTTCTTGGAATATATTGTAAAATTAAAAAAAGAGAACCAGTTTAAATTTATAAAGATTTTGCTTCTCCACGGTTTTATAGCGGATCAAAGTAAGGCTAGTGACAATCTTCTAGCCTCTCTACAGTTTGATTTCTTGGTGATATCTGAAAGGGTAATCTATCCAAAACCCCCAGGCCATCCGAAACATAGCACCCCACGGACAATAAAGAAATTTGAGCAGATGAACCCATTAATAATTTAAAGAATTAGCAGAGGTAAAAAATATCCAGATTTCATCATTTATGCATCTTGACTGCATTTTACTTCATCCTTAAGGCAGCAAATCCAGAAGCTCCCCTTCAAGGAACAAAACGTTGCTTCAGTCAATTTACCCAAAACATAAATATATAAAACTGATTTTTGTCAACCTGGAATCACAATAATATGACAGTGCCCCAGTCATCCAGATCCATCCTACAACACTTGCCCAATATAAATACAGTAATGCTGCCGGAACCGGAACGACCCTACGTTGGAGGGATGATAAACTTGATATATAGTACTGCTACAGTTTAATGTTAGTTTCTGCTTGCAAAAAGCTGAAGTGAATGCTTTCATCGGTGCTTCAATGGTATCACGAAATCCAAGTACAATGTACACGATCTTTGTGTGAAACTGGAATGAGTTATACAATTTTTGTGACAAATCTGACATTTGGAAGATGAAGAGCTGCGTGATCTTTGTGTGAAACTGGAACGAGTTCTACAATTTTTGTGACAAATCTGACATTTGAAAGATGAAGAGCTGCTTGATGTGTGAAACTGGAACGAGTTGTACAATTTTTGTGACAAATCTGAAATTTGGAAGATGAAGAGCTGCGTGATACTCTTCATCAAAATCTGCCTGTTTTAATGTTCTCATGTAACTCTCAGTAGCTGATCTTGGATGACCCCTTGCAATGGAGACAGCGGTAAAATATGTAACCTTGAAAACCAAAATGGCATTTCAATGAAAACAAAGAGAGAAAATTAACAAGGGACTTACCAAATGTCCCTTTCCTAGCTCAAGAAGCCAAAACCACCATTCTTTCATAGCCTTCCCTTCAACATTAACAGAGATGTTTGTTCAGCAACTGTGATGAAATTCCATTCTGTCCAAACCATATGCCACTCCACTCCCAATTGCTTTGACATAAGCTTCTTTCAGACACCAATATCTACAAAACCCTTATAAATCATCAACTCCTCGAATCTCTTGACCTCTCTCGCATGCTGCTTCCACTCCGATATATAAACATGGTTTTTACAAGATTTGTGCCAAGAACAGGAATATAACATCATTCTTGTAAACACAAATCTGGAACTTATAGTATGCAGAACAAGATACTAATGCTGGATTCCGTGACCTTAATACATATTCGGATCTCCATCAAAACCAATTTCATTTGTACAAACACAAGAATTGGCAAGTTTAGTCATACATACCAGATATGGTTTGCCTTCCAAGGTGCGTTTAATGATAATTTCATCATAGGGAATTGCCAAAACTTCATTTACAAGAGCATATTCAAGCAACTGCCTCATAGTGTGGTCATGAATTGCGTGGTTTATATGATTTAATGTATATTTTTACTTATACAAAGACTATAGAAATTATAAGTACAAAAACCATTAGATTTTTGGGAAATAATATGATATAATCACTTTGCTATCAATTTTTTTCCCATATAATCACTTTACAAATCATAACTAGATATAATCACTTTGGGACTTGAAAGTACCAAGCTATCCTTCATATAAATAGATACTTATTGCCCTCACTCTTTGCTCTTTCTCGCGCAGCTCTCTCTCGCGCTCTCTCTCTCTCTCTCTCTCTTCCTCTCTCAGTGCTTTCTCTCTCCATCGTTGCTCCACGACCACCACTCTCTTTCTCCCTCTGTCATGAAAACCTAAGCAGCACTCTCTCTCTCTGCAGTCGATGTTAGGGCTTGTTGAGGGGTTCTTTGTTAAATGCTCTCTCCCTTCAACAATCTCTCAGTTCCCTCTCTTTTCATGTCTTCAATTGACATCTTTCTCTTCTCCTCTGCTCCTTCAGGGCCTCACAAAATCCTAATTCTTTGTTTCGATTCTGACTTTTTCACAGACTTCTTCCTCATTCTCAATCCTCTCACAGCCAAAATTTGTGCTTTTCTTTAGGTGTTTATGGGATTTCCAATTCGGTTATGCGCGCAAAATGAGCGATTCTAAGGTGGGTTTTGTATTTGTTATTGACTAGTTTGTCTTTTTGTATGGTTTTCATTTGAGGAGGATAATTTCACTAACCTGTGACTGGTTTTGTGAAGTTTAGTAATTAGAGAGATTGGAAATTTTGGTATTGTAACTAACAATACAAAAAGACAAACTAGTCAATAACAAATACAAAACCCAACTTAGAATCGCTCATTTTGCGCACATAACCGAATTGGAAATCCCATAAACACCTAAAGAAAAGCACGAATTTTTCCTGTGAGAGGATTGAGAATGAGGAAGAAGTCTATGAAAAAGTCAGAACCAAAACCAAGAATTAGGATTTAGTGAGGCCCAGAATGAGCAGAGGAGAAGAGAGACGTTGATTGAAGAAATGAAAAGAGAGGGAACTGAGAGATTGTTGAAGGGAAGAAACCCTCTCTTTCACCTTCAAGAACCCCCTCAACAAACCTTAACATCGATTGTAGAGAGAGAGTCCGCTTAGGTTTTAGCGACAGAGGGAGAAAGAGAGTGGTCGCGACTATGGAGAGAGGAAGAGAGCACGAAGATAGAGTTGTGTGTGTGTGTGTGTGTGTGTGTGTGTGTGAGAGAGAGAGAGAGAGAGAGAGAGAGAGAGAGAGAGAGAGAGAGAGAGAGAAAGAGAGAGTGAGTGAAGAGTGTGGGAAATAAGTATCTATTTATATAAAGCGTAGCTTGGTACTTTCAAGTCCCAAAGTGATTATATCTAGTTATGATTTGTAAAGTGATTATATGGGAAAAAATTGATAGCATAGTCTTTATATCATATTATTTCTCTAGATTTTTAGCTAATAAATTCAATTAGCCCACCCGTTGAAAAATTACTCTGGAGGAAGAAGAGAGAGAGGAAAGGAGAAATCTTGAGAAAAAAAAATCCCACATACAAGAAAAAAGGGCTAACGTCAAAAAAACAGCTGAAGGTTTGGGGTCGTTCTCAATATGAGCCCCCAGGTTTCAATTTCATCATTTTACACCCATGGTTTTCAAATCTGAGCAATTTAAGCCTTTCATTAAGTTGATCATTTGGTCGGACGTTAACTGATGACGTGTCCATAGTGGAACCCACAAATCTCTAAAAAAAAAAATCAATTATATAATATAATTTTTTAAAAAAACATTTTAAAAAAAAGAACATCCCTCTTTTCGTCCCTCTCTCTCTTTCCTTCCCCTTCTCCTCCCAGCTCTCCCACCCCATCGCTCATCCCCTCCGACGAATCTAGCCACTCTCACCTCCTCTCTGAAGTACAACTTTGCCATATACTGCTCGTATGTCCTCCCAGTCCCACCCCAACCAACTGCCTCCTCCCACACCGCACCAACCCAGCGACTTCACTCCAAACCTCAACCCCTTTAGACCCCGACAACCAAGCAGTCTCTCATTCTTTCACTCTCTGTCTAGTTGCTCTCTCATAAAGGAGGTATTAGCCTTCGTTAAAGCAAATGGTAAAATTGCAAAGGAGGGGCTTTTGACCCATCCCTCTCCCAGATTTGTCCCCTCCCACCCACCACTCATGTAGACTTTCAAACCTATATACATACAAAGAGTTTCCATTAAGGAATCCTCAAATTAGCTTATTTGAGGGATACCTTTGTAGGGCCCACTATGCATTGTATTTCACTAATCCAAACCATCTATGTTTTAGATAATCATTCAAAGATCATCTCTACAAAAAATCACTTGAATCCGATATTGTTTGACCACTCAATTGTGTTATTGAAATTTTAGTACTTTCTTGAAGCACCGTGTTCATTTATTTTGTATGATACAATTGGATGTCGAAACGGTTTCCGATTTGTCTAATTTTTTGCAAGGATGATCTATGAATGTAGATTTAAAAATAGATGGTTTGGATCATTGGAAAAAATCCGTAGTGTACCCTAAATGTTGTCCCTCAAATAAAATTATTTGAGGAATCCCTCAATATATATATATATATATATATATATATATATATATATATATCTCTCTCTCTCTCTCCCTCCCTCCCTCCTAAGCGTGAATTTTGAAAACTCTTTTCAAAAGCCCCAAATTTCTTTGATTTGTTCTATTTCCCTAAATCAGATTTTGCGTTTGATTCCTTAAATGGTGCTACTGACAAGTGGAGAAGCTGGGGTTAGGTTTAATTGATTTTTTATAATTTGGGTTTGATTATTGATGTCCGAGGTCGGGAAAATGGCGGTGGGTATGGAGGTTGGTAGGGGTTGGTGCGGTGGGAAAGTAGAGCCAGGGTTGGGTTTGTTAGGTTGTATAATTAATTTCTAAACCACATTTGGCCGAAACCAGAGAGTGAGAGAGAGAGGAGAGAAGAGAGAAGAGAGAGGCACAATGGTCAAGTTTTTGAAGCCAAACAAGGCCATCATCATCCTCCAGGGACGCTAAGCTGGGCGCAAGGCCGTGATCGTTCGCACATTTGATGGCGGCACTCGCGATCGTCCCTATGGCCACTGTTTGGTTGCGGGGATTAAGAAGTACCCGTGCAAGGTTATCTGCAAAGACACGGTGAAGAAGACTGCCAAGAAATCCAGGGTAAAACCCTTCGTCAAGCTCATCAACTACCAGCATCTGATGCCCACTTGCTACACTCTGGATGTGGACCTCAAGGACGTCGTCAATGTGACGTCCTTGACCTAAAAATAAAAGAAAATAAAGAAAATAATTGAGTTAATTAATTAAGGAATTAAAAAAGATTTAAATGATTTAAAAAGGAATTAATTGGAATTAAATAAGAATTTAATAATTAAGGGGTATTTTGGTCAACGTTATTTTCGGGACGGAATTTGGCGAAACAAGTTGCGCCATTGCGTCCGGCTCGTCGAAATGAGTTCGGGGACGGGCGGCACGTTCGATTTGGAGTTTAAGCGATAAATTGGATTATTTTAAAAATATAAAAATTGGATAAAGAGAAAAAATTCGATTGGCCGAGAATTCTCTCCATTCCTCTCTCTCTCTCTCTCTCTCTCTCTCTCTCTCTCTCTCTCTCTCTCTCTCTCTCTCTCTCTCTCTCTCTCTCTCTCGGTTTCTCTTAGTTCTCTCTCCTCGTCGACGGTGTGCAGGAGCACGGCAAGGCTCACGGCGGTCTCGATCGAATCCTCATCCTCTTTCGGTCACTTTCCAGGTTTATCTCGACGAGCGAGTCGTGGCAACAGGATCGACTAGTTCGTTCAAACCTTCTCGGCCGATCGGGCGCTCGACAGCGTCTACGGCCCGGATCGGTGTGAAACCTCACCTTCTCTCCTTGCTCTTCTTTGTCTGTGCAAGTGGCCCGGTCGATTTGGCCTCGTGAGTGATCGGTGAGAAACCCAAAATCGGCCGATTTCAATGGCGGTTTCAGACGATTTTCACGGCAGGTCCTTGGCCGATTCTCAGTTACGGACTTCTCACACGGTGGTGAACCTAGTGGGTTCGGCGGTGTCGGCGGTGGAGGAGTTTGGGAGTTGGCCTGGGAATTACTCAAGCCACCCAAACCTGGCCCGTGCTTATGGCGCGTGGGCCAGGTGGTGGTGGCGGTCGGCATTCGTTGCGACCCTTGTGTGCCGTTGTGAGCCGTGCGTGTGCGGATTACGATTCGGACGTCGTTTGACGATCAGAACCAACGTCACGCCTGTGCGCATTTTGTGGGTTCGATGTGTTCGGACCGTTGGATCGAAGCCAATTCACGTATGTGGTTCCTCGTATTTCAAGGAACATATAGGATTTGACGAATCGTGATTCGAGTCCGGATACTAGGATCATTGACTTAAAGGTTAGGTTAAGCCGTAATCGTGCGATCGTGAGCAATCCGACCGTCCGATCGTGACCAAACTTTCAAGACATGTTTGGATCTAAGTTTGGAGGTCATGGGACCCGCGGGGCCCGGTTTGACCGGTTTGACCAAGTTTGACCAACTTTGACCAGGTTTGATCGAGGCTCTCCAGGTCGCCTTGCCATGTAATTGACTTTGTTGGACTTCTAGGAATGTCCAGATCCTTTTAGGTCGTGGGCTCGGCGGGCCCGAGTTGACCTTAATGGGATGTTTTGTGCCCGGTTGGCCGTAGTGCTTTGGGCGATCCCCGGTTAAAATAGGTAGTTTGACCTTAGAATCTTTCGTACGACGTAAGTGTACACTTGAGTCGAGGGATTAGTTAGGGTTGACTTTTAAGGTTGTCATTCACTGGTTCGGTTTGTTAACTAATCCTTGTATTCTTGAATTAGGTTCTCGAGACTTCTCGTGATCATCGGGTAGGGACCTCGCGGGGTTACGCGGCGTGGGACTATCATGAGTGGACTTTGTTTTGAATGTGCTTATCTTTCGCGAATAAACAACCATGCATATGATTTGATGTTTTCTTGATTTGAGATTTAAAGATGGTTTTAATATGGATTTTCGGTGATTGTGACCTTTTACACGATTTTGGATTGATATGTTATTATTTGATGCTTGTGACTATTTTGAGTTTGGATATATATATATATATATATATATATATATATATATATGTTTGGACAGTGATGTCCTTATTTTGACTATATGTGTTGGTTATTTAATGGAAGGGACGTATTTGGGTCGGGCGTGCGTAGTTTTAGGGTTGGGTACCTGCGTGTGTATGAGAAAGTGGATTCTGAAAAGAAATTGCGAATATCGATTATTGGATACGATTCGTCGGATCACGGTTACTTGATTATGTCGGATACGGTGCATGCCTTAACGGGGTGTAGGCGCCAGACCCTTAGCGGGGTAATCTGCGCGCATGACATCACGGGGCGTAGTGATATTGAGGTTCTGCCATACATGGCGGGGAGCTTAGTTCCTTTGGGCCAGCTCAACCTAGGGCACGGGGCCACTATGGCGGTGTCCTGGTGTCTCGTCAAGTGACCCCCTGTTGGATTGTTTTTCCCGGTATCGTGGGTTGGCGTTGAGGTTCTATATTACTATACGTATGGGTTATTATCTTCGTTTTCATATTTTCTTTAGTAAGGTCCCTTTCTTGCTTGTAATAGCCTCTTGGCATGTGGTTATGTGAGAGTATGAAAGTTTGGGAAATAGTACTATGATATGTTTATTATATTGCTATATTGTGATTATCGGTTTGAATAACTATGTACATAAATGATTTGAAGCGCATGATTCCAACATTGGTTTTGAAAACGGTGGGGCTACTATGTTGCTTTAATTTATGAAACTTTATTTTTGTCCTGCTCACACTCTTTCGTTCGCCCTACCAGTGGTAGTGGTCCTGGTATCGGTTCAACTTGAGCGCTCCTCTTCTCAGGCTCGACTTAAGCTGTAGGGTGCTTGCCCTATTATGTAAACACGTATTTTGCTTATTTATTTGAAACACTCTTAAGATTGCTCTGTATCACCCAATAGGGTTGAATTTGTTAGCCTGAGGCCTATGTTGTGTTTGTAAGCATCTTTGGCACTTGGATATACATATTCTGTATGTTTGTTTGAGTTGAATCTTTTTGGGATTGTTCTTATTCTAGGAGACTACTGCAGTTTTAGCGTAGTCTTGGCCCCCTTTCTACATTGTTTACTCAAGAGGGTTTCGTTTTAGTATGTGGGCTCGACATTGGGGTAATGTCGGTTGTCAACAGGATTCGGCATGGTTAAATTGGAGTCGGGTCGGCTCCTATCAGTCAACGTCGAAGCTTTTGTGACCAAGGACAAAAAGGTGATTGCATTGAACGAGACCAAGAAGCGCTTCGAGGAGCGGTTCAAGACCGGGAAGAACATGTGGTTCTTCACTAAGCTCAGGTTCTGAGGGAGCTTGAATGACGTCGTGCTTGAAATGGGTCTAATTTTGTCTTCTGTTTTTCAAGTTAATTTTGGATTGAAAATGGTTTAGGATCTGTGTGGATGAGACTTTTTATGAATTATGAATTAATGCTTATTTAAACACAAAAAATTTCTAAAATTTTAAATTATTTTTTAAGTTAAAAAACTTAAATTGTTGAGTCCCACGACAGTCACGTTAACAATTAACGATTGATCACACTGGTTAACTTAACGGAAGGATAAAATTGGATAAGTTTGAAAACATTTGGGTGTAAATTGATGAAATTCATAACTCGAAGCCCATATTGAGAATTGCTCCAAAACTAGCAGGAGTCTTTTGATGTTAGCCCAAGAAATGATGTGCAGAAGCACAAGTCTGTTTCTTTCGTTTGGAGAGCTTACTTCAGCCGTTGGATGTTCCCAACGGTTGAGATTACAACCACCCTAACCTTTCTTTGGTAAAAAAAAAAAAGAATTTTTGCTATAAAAGCAAAGATATAAAATCCCTTCCTCTCATTTCGCCTAGAACCCTAGACCCTCTCACTCCAGCCGTTGCTCTCCTCCCTTCTCCTTTCCCATCCCTTCTCACAGAACCATGGCAGAGAGACCAGCAGAGAGAGGCCGCGGTGGATTCGGCCGAGGCTTCGGCGGGCGCGGAGGCGACCGTGGCCGCGGAGGAGGCCGACGCCGCCCCGGGCGCCGCGAGGAGGAAGAGAAGTGGGTCCCAGTGACCAAGCTCGGCCGCCTCGTGAAGGAAGGCAAGATCAAGAGCCTGGAGCAAATCTACCTCCACTCCCTGCCCATCAAGGAGCACCAGATCATCGACGCTCTCGTCGCCTCCGGTAGCCTCAAGGACGAGGTGATGAAGATTATGCCGGTCCAGAAGCAGACCCGGGCCGGTCAGCGAACCCGATTCAAGGCCTTCGTCGTCGTCGGCGACAGCAACGGGCACGTCGGGCTCGGAGTCAAGTGCAGCAAGGAGGTGGCCACTGCGATACGTGGCGCGATTATATTGGCTAAGCTGTCTGTGATTCCGGTGAGGAGAGGGTACTGGGGTAACAAGATTGGGAAGCCCCATACGGTGCCGTGTAAGGTGACCGGCAAGTGTGGCTCTGTTACGGTCAGGATGGTTCCCGCTCCCCGTGGTGCTGGAATTGTGGCTGCCCGTGTGCCCAAGAAGGTCCTGCAGTTTGCTGGTATTGATGATGTTTTCACGTCCTCCCGTGGCTCCACCAAGACACTCGGCAACTTTGTCAAGGTATATCTAGTCTATCCAAATTTTCATTTCTTTTTGTGTTTTCACATTAGTTGTTTGTGTTTGTATTATTATTATTTATTGGATGTTGTTTAGTTTGCTTAGTAAGTATCAGAGTGTGTTGGGTAGCTTATGGTGATGCTATTAATCTTGAATTAATAATTATCTATTGAAAATTTTGACAAAGAGTTCTTACTCTTAGAAATATGCAAATGAAATTTGAAAGAAGAATGTGATGAGCTTGTGGAGTTGAGTGTTGTGTAGTTGGAATTGAAATCTACCCATCTCAGGAAGCTCTTAACAATCTTTAACATTTTGTTTTGCATGTTTTTAGAAGTGGGAAATCTTTGGTTAATGCTTCAGCAATGGTTTGTTCAGATCTAATACATTTGCTTGATAATCTCTTATTGGCATATAATTTAACAGTTTTAGTTTGTGTATATTTGCATGATTGAGGATACATTGTGGCTTTAGAAATTATGGAAGTGGCATTTTGACATGAAGTGCAGTTGAAGCATTAATATGTTTGAACAAGATAGCACTAAATTCTAATACTTTGCGTAGTCGTGCTTTGAAAGTTTTTTAATGGTTGGGCTGGTAAATGGATATGGAGGGTCTGGCCCTTGGTCCCTCTGATGATCCTGGCAGCCTGACTCTGAAGTATGAGCTTTAAATAAATATATAAACTTGATTGGTGATGTTGCAGATCTTCTTCAAGATAGGACTTCTGTGAACCAATATGTTAAGTTTAGGGCTGACTCTGACATCAATTTAGTCCGGATTGAAATGAGTAGCGTTCCTCTTGACCCAGAGTGTCAATTGTTCTTTATACTATATAGTTTGTTCCTTGGTAGTCATGTAGTTCTTGATTTGCCATTGCCTTTGGTACAAAGCAAATTTATAATTACCACCCTTCAGTTTGGGTGGAATTCCTCAATTGAAGATGTAATTTAACTAGACTGAACTAAATGTTACTTGAATCTCGTATTATTTGCATTGTTTCTAATCATTTATGTGAATACATTTTTTGCAGGCTACTTTTGATTGCCTCCTGAAGACTTACGGGTTTTTGACCCCTGAATTCTGGAAAGAGACACGCTTCAGCAAATCTCCATTCCAAGAGTTCACAGACCTGTTGGGAAGGCCAACTAAGCCCCTCCTCATTGAAGATGTGGAGAAAGTAGAAGCCTAGTCTGACTGAGAGAGAAAAGCTAGTGTTTATTGAAGATGAAATCTTAGTTTCTGGATTTGAAGACATTAATATGTTGCCTTTTTGGTTTATCAACGTTTTTATAATTTGTTTCATCTTACTTTTGTTTGTTTAAACTTTGCTGGATTCGTCGAATGTGTTACTTTGCTGGAATATTTTTGTGTTCACTGAGATTTACCAATGCTTCAAATATTTTTTCCGTTTGGATATTTAACCAATAGCCTTCAAATATACACGAATGAATGCGATAATTTAGTAAGAGGCTATATAACCTATTGTGGTGCTACTTGTCCCTTCATCACTCTTGTTGGACTCATTTTGATGCTATCTGATCTCAAACCAACACATACGTCCATTTTATCATTGATGATTCAGGCTTGGGAACGGGATTGCTTCAATTTTCAAGTGTCTTAGAACTTTGTGACTCTGTTACTGCAATTTTGAGTTGATATCGAGATGTGTCCTAATCCTCCTGAGTTCTAAGTATCAATTTAGCTTTTGGATCAACTCTATTACTTAACATAATATCTTATCTAGAGCCTTGTTTATTTTTTGGTTTGTAGCGGGTCTACACCTGATATGTGTTATCCAACCTTCAACTATAAAATTAGCTTCACGAGCCACATGCTAAAGCTTCACATATGTTCATTGTCCCTTTCATTAAGCTTAAATCCATAGAAGTCACGACCAACCCACAAGCATGTGAGATGTGAGCAGAATCACTAGAATAATTGAATTTACGATTTTAATTATTTAATGGCAAATATTTTACAAGGGGATTCTATTTATTATCTTATGCTGTAAATGATGGATGGCCCATAGGTTGAAAGTTGAAGATTTATAGACTTACAGTCACTATTTACAAACAGTAAGAAGCAATTATTGTTGTTGTAGAGTGAATGTTCTGGTTGTGAAGCATAGTAGCATACCATATGCCTATAAATAAAGGCAATCTTCAAGCTTTGATACACACCAATCCGATGGTTGTAATTAAATATGATTTATTATGTATTTGTTTCTTGTTAGGATGTAAAATTGAATTTAATGTTTGATGGATTCAATTTGGGATGATTAGAAATTGAGCCAACTGACTTTTTAAGCCCAAAATTTGAAAACATGTGGTTGGGCTTGAAGCTTTAAAAAAAAAAAAAAATTGGGATTGTTTGCAGGTCCAAACTGGGAAAATCAGAATCGAACCGAATCTAAACTGGTCTAGGTTGGTTCAGTTGAGTAATTAGTTTTTCATTAGAATTGGACCAGACCGAATCAAAATGAATAGTATAATATCAATTCTGAATTTGGCTGAGAAGCCAGTCGAATCTAATTGTACCCAACCCTAGAACCAACCAATCCCAGAGTCTTGTTGGACATGTTGATGTAGGATACCTATTTGATTCGCATAATGGTTGCTCACAAACTGGATATGTGTTTAAATGTGGAGGTACATCAATCTCATAGTGCTCAACAAAGCAAACGTTGGTTGCTACATCTTCCAATCACTCATAAATACTTGCCATGAAGCTAGTCGTGAATGTGTTTAGCTAAGATTAGTGGTCCATCATATTCGGAGCACATGTGGCCTACCCTCAACAATGAACACTCCAACTATCCTAAATGAAGAAAAGGCAACTTGTATTGCCCAGATCAAATTAGGATACATCAAGGGTGATAGGACCAAGCACATATCACCAAAGTTTTTCCACACACATGAGCTTCAAAAGAGTCAAGAAATCGAAGTTAGACAAATTTGTTCAACCGATAACTTGGCAAACCTCTTCACCAAGTCTTTGCCAAAATGTACATTTCAAAAACTAGTGCATGGTATTGAATTATATCGAATCTACAAACAACCGAATTGAAGCATGCATAAATCAGGGGGAGATATTCATCAAGGGGAGCATTTGAGAGTCCCCTAACAAAGAATATATGGGCATTGTACTCTTTTTCCTTCGATTAAGAGTTTTTCCCATTGAGTTTTTCATAGTAAGGTTTAAACAAGACAACATAAGAGCTCCCAACACTATACCAAGTCCTAAACAAAGTTGTACTATTTTTCCTTTGCTTAGGTTTTTTTCCCACTGAGTTTTTCTAAGCAAGGGTTTAATGAGGCAACCAATCAAGGGACTTGTGGGCATCCAAGGAGGAGTGTTGTAAATGATGGATGGCCCACATGTTGAAAGTTGAAAACTTATAGGCTTAGTCACTATTTACAAACAGCAAGAAGCAATTATTGTGGTTGTAGAGTGAATGGTCTGGTTGTGGAGGATATACCATCCGCCTATAAATAGAGGCAATCTTCAAGCCTTGATACACACCAATCCAAAGAGAAAAATGAGAGAGAAATCTGAGAGTCAGAAAGCTTTATCTGAGAGAGAAAATTCTATCAGTGTAATATCACAAGACAAGAGCAAATACAATATCACTCCAATATTCAATGATAGCTTCATATTCTTCATATTTTATTACATCTTACCCAAAAGAAAAAATTGCATTTTCTTAGAGTTCTGGGCCCAAATATCTGAATCTTTCAGAAATGGGCCAGTCAATCAATCAAAGGAACACACTAGCACATAATAAAAACAAAAGGTCGCCAAAACGACGTCGTTAGTTACAATGTAACCCGGAGGAAACCCTAAGTCGATAAATCTCTACCCCTCACATATATTCCTCCTTCACTCGCACTGCCTCCCGCCCCCAACCCTCTTCTCTCTCTCTCTCTCTCTCTCTCTCAGTCGCTGTGTTCCGATCCAATGGTACGGACCAAATTCCTTTCCAGATTGATCGCCATCTGTTTGTGAAAATGTCTCTGACAATCTAGAGTTTTTGATTTCAGGCACCGAAGAAGGACAAGGCACCGCCACCGTCGTCGAAGCCGGCGAAGTCTGGAGGAGGCAAGCAGAAGAAGAAGAAGTGGAGCAAAGGAAAGCAAAAGGAGAAGGTCAACAACATGGTGCTCTTCGACCAGGGCACGTACGACAAGCTCATCGCTGAGGCACCGAAGTATAAGCTCATCACACCCTCCATTCTCTCCGACCGTCTCAGGATCAATGGGTCGCTGGCGAGGAAGGCCATAAGGGACTTGATGGCCAGAGGGGCGATTAGGATGGTTTCTGCTCATGCCAGCCAGCAGATCTACACCAGGGCCACCAACACCTAGGTCTTATTGTTTTCAGTGATTATTATGTCGTAGACTATTTGGCATCCTGTTTTTGTTTTTATTTTTATGGTTAATCTTTTTGTCATTCCTCCCTTAAAAGTTGAAACAATATTTGCTTATACATCTAAATAGAGGCTAGATTGCATTTTTCCGGCCCGTCAGATGTTCTTATGATTGTTCATACAGTTTGACAATGCTGCCAGAAAAGTAGGCAAAATATGCAACCTAGGTCACTGACTGATGTCTTCTCTCCCTTCTCCTTCCTTGTTGCTCTGAAGATCAACTTTTTTTCTTGACATCTTGTATGGCCTTCGATATATTTTCGTGGATCTTTTAGATTCTTTGAACTACATATTGTCTATGCAATTTCGTGTACTTTGGATTTAGTTTTCGGATTCTTTCTCCGCCAGAGAGATAATATAGTGCTATGTGTTTGAAGCTAGTAAATGAAGAGAGGTTTTGCTGATTTAAGTACTTGCACTAGGAGTCTAAAATGGTGTTTTAAAGGCAAATGATGCTTTGGAACCGACGGTGAACTATAAATGTTTATTTGTGCAAAGCAAAGCAAACCCTAGTTAGGTATACAGTGTGATGATTGATGTAGAAGAGCTCTGAAATTTTGTGCTAGTGTAGAGTGTAAGATTCTTATTTTGAGTAGTTGTAAGGACTATGCGTAGCAAGGCGTAAAACGAAAATGCTTTCACAAGTTTTTATGGGTTAAAGCTTAGCATGAAGTTTTCTGGTGCAGCAACTGGGTAAGATGTTGCTGGCATCTTAGATTTAGGGTTGGGATAAATTTGGATTTTAGGGTTTTAATAAAATACATGATGAGAGGCTTCTTCACAGTTTTAGGTTGGCTGCCTCTAGCAGTACACTATCCATTTTTCAGGTTCTGAAATTGGCTTCCTCCTGCAGATTGGTTGATACTTGGATTTTCTTGAAAAATATTGTAAAATGAAAAGAGAGAACCGATTTAAATTTATAAAGATTTTGCTTCTCTACAGTTTTATACTGAAGCAGAGGAATTTGAGCAGATGATCCTATGAATAATTTAAAGCATTAGCAGGGCATGCCTGATTGCATTTTACTTCATCCTTAAGGCAGCAAATCAGAAGCCCGTCTCAAGGAACAAATGTTTGCCTTGGTCAATTTACCCAAAACGTAAATATATAAAACTGATTTTTGTAAACCTTGAATTACAACTTACAAGTATACAAACAAAAATCAAGCTTACATCTTAAGCAATATAATGACAATGCCCGAGTCATGTAGACCCATCACCACACATGCCCCAATTTACATACAATAATGCTGACAGGAACCGGAACAATGCTATGCTGCAGGGGCGTTAAACTTTATATATAGAAGTGATACTACAGTTTGATTTTATTTTCTCCTGTAAAATGCTGAAGAGAATGCTTTCTCCTGTTCATTGGTGCTTCAATGGTATCATGAAATAGAAGTAAGATGTACACGGTCTTTGTGTGAAACCGGAATGAGTTGTTCTACAGTTCTTGAGACAAATCTGACATTTGGAAGATGAAGAGCTGCGTGATACTCCATTTCATCAAACTCTGCCTGTTTTAATGTTCCCATAAAACTCTCAGTAGCTGATCTTGGATGACCCCTTGCAATGGAGACCTGCGATTTTATGGAAAACTGTTACACAGCGGTAAAACATGCAACCTTGAAAACCAAAATGGCATCTCAATGAAAACAGAGAAAGAAAATTAACAAGGGACTTACCAAATGTCCCTTTCCTAGCTCAAGAAGCCAAAACCGCCATTCTTTCATAGCCTTCCCCTCAACGTTAACAGAGATGTTTGTCCAGCAACTGTGATGAAATTCAACTCTGTCCAAACCATATGCCACTCCACTACCAATCGCTTTGACATAAGCTTCTTTCAGACACCAATATCTACAAAACAGGCTATAAATTATCAGCTACTCAAATCTTTGGACCTCTCCAGCATGCTGCTTACGGCTCCGATAAATAAACATTATTTTGCCAAACCCTAATGATTCAACTGCATATTTAATAAACTTGTATTGAAAGGTTTCTACTCCAATAGACCTGTGAACTTATCTCAACAGATAAACAGAGTGAATATGCAGTCAAAAATTCAGGCAAGGTATGCTAGCCATATCTAAAAGAGAATCAAGCCACACAGAAAACTGCAAAACTGTGACAGTAAGATGTTCTGACCAAGATACTCAAGTTTAGTCCATAATTTTAAACTCAAGGGATATTTTACATGAAACCAACAATGTTAGATAAGATAGGAAATAAAGTCTTTCTTTCTTCCAGTAGTTCTCAAGTGGTCACTCAGATTTACAGAAAGAGTACAAGTGTGCACAAATCATAAGTATATTCAGATAAGAATATCTGACAAGGAAACGATTTAGAGTGAACAATGACAAGCTATAACTTACAATACAAAAGTATTATGGAATAAATTTTCACACAATGTCGGGAAACGATTTACCTGTAAAACTCAATCAGAATATCATCAGATGTGCCAGCATTGACTATACTACCCCATTCAAAACTTGAAAAGTATGAGGAGAAGTTTTGGATAAATTCTATAACCGTCTCTTTCTGAGGAACGACTATGGAAACAATGTCCATCCCGACAAGGCACAAACAAGGCACAAAGGTTCGGACGCTATAGCAACATAGTCACCATGATGAGATGCATTGAAATTAAAATTGGGAAAATCGGCGCAAACATCACCACATTCCTGAAAACAAAGACATTATGCAGAGTGTAGTGAACAAGATATTAATGGTGGATGCACAAGCAAGGAAGGTACAAGAATTGTGCCAAGAAAGGGATGTAAAACCATTTCTTGTAAACACATAGTTGGAACTTATACATAGTAATGCCAGATTCCGTGACTTCAAAACATATTTGGATCTCCATGAAAACCAATTTCATTTGGATAAAACAAGAACTGGCAAGTTTAATCATACATTACCAGATATGGTTTGCCTTCGAAGGTGTGCTTAATGATAATTTCATCATAAGGAATTGCCAAAACTTCATTTACAAGAGCATATTGAAGCAGCCGGCTCACAAGTGCCCGCTTCCTGTCTTCCATCTGTACAAATCTACCAATGTCAAAATACAAATGCATCTCTGTTAACTGTCTCAACAATTCTTCCTAAGCTCAATCCATTATCATTTTGCTTTCTTGGATGATAATTACTATTTGGGTTTTCTTCTTTCTAGGTTTTGTTGGAATCCAAAGAAAGGAAAAAAAAAAGACAGCAACTAAAAGAAAGAGCAAAGGGAAAACCTGTTGACAGAGGGTTGCTCAACTGAAGGAAGAACAGAGAGAGCAAAGGAGAAATCTTGGGGAGATGGGTCCCACCCTGATATTTCCACAACCCATCTCTGTACCCCTCTCTCCATTGTCATGCAAAGACCTACCAAACAAGAAGAACTCAAAAAAAATACCCATCGAAAAATGCTCTGCAGAAGAACTCTGTCGCTTCTCTTTCGTTTGGTGGGGCTTACTTCAGCCGTTGGATGTTCCCAACGGTTGAGATTACAACAACCTAACTTCATAATATACAAAGTTGTCGCTGTAGTTTGCCCCGCGACCAAAGATGACCTTTCGGCTTAAATAAACCACCCGATTTGCAAATAGAACCCGACCCGAAATATAATTTTTTTTAAAATAAAAAATAAAACTCGTTCAATCAACGCAAAACACTCTTCTTCTCCGCGGGCCTCTCTGAGCCTAAAGAAAAACGAAGAACTCTCACTCTCACTCTCATTTCCTTTTGCCGTTGGGTTCCATTCCTCTGCAACAAGGAAGCTCTCTTCCAAAACCAGGTTTGTGTTCTCAATTTTTTTTTTCCTGCTTTATCAATTTCTGGTGCTTTTTTTTGGTTGGGATTAAATTAATGTCTGTAATTTAGGGGTTAATTCTAGGGCTTTTGATTTCTTTTTCTCTGTGTTCCAAAATTATACCATTTTTCTTTTCATGGGTTTAAATTGCTGTTAATGTTTCTAATTTAGGCATCTCCATTATCTGTATGAAGATTGTTCTTATAAAAAAAAATTACGAATTTTATATAATAAAAAAAAAACATATATCAATATTGTGCAATTGGGGTGAGTGAGGATCATGTAAGGTCAGAAATGTCAAAACTTTGATATCTATCAATTAATATAACAGTGAGAATCAATGAAAAAAAATTGATTTTCTTCTGCCACTTAAAGGGGAGGGTTAGGGATGGATTGCAGCATTGTTTTGTAATTCTCTTGATGGCTATAAGTCTGAATATTTATTTGGGGAAATTAATAACATTGAACTCCTCTTTAGATCCTATCAATTTAGATTCATATCCATGAGAGAATAATTTGAAGAAATTAACAATTCTAGGTAAAATATCTTTTATTGTAAATGAATATTTGATATATTATATTTATACAGAAAAAATATCAACTTGTATAATGCAAAACTAATAACTCATTTATAACGTTTATGTTTTCTAACCGTTTATATTATCGTATCATCACTTCACAAAAGCCCTCATTTGCCTTGTAGGAAAATATTGGCGATACCAAATCAAAATGTATAGCTCAGCAGCAAAGCGGCTTCTCCATCTCTTTGGTACACCCTTGGGTAGCAGTACCAACCACCGTATTATTCATTACCGCCCTCTTCAATCCCTCATTAGTCGTTCTCACTTTTCTACAACTGTGAACTCTGAACCTTTCGTCAGTCAAAGCCCTAATTTTTCGAATACCACATCGTCAACAGCCGATCAAATCCCTAATTTTTCGAATACCACGTCGTCAACGGCCGATCATGCTAGGAGACCGAGAGTTGAATACCAAGATGAGCAAGCTCGTGTGCTCCAAGCCTCACTCCCCCATGTTGTAAGGTTGGGATGGAGCGAAGCAGCGATGATTGCTGGGGCAAGGGATGTTGGTCTGTCTCCATCGATTGTTGGATCATTTCCAAGGAAGGAGGGTATGCTGGTTGAGTTTTTCATGGATGACTGTTTGCAAAGGCTTAGTGATAGGATCGACTCTAGTACAGAGGAGTTAAAAAGTTTGATACCAAGTGAGAGGATCACAAAGCTTGTCAAGATTCGCTTGGAAATGCAAGCACCCTACATATCGAAGTGGCCACAAGCTCTTAGCATCCAGGCACAACCAGTGAATGTACCCACAAGTTTTAAGCAGAGGGCAATGCTTATGGATGAGATCTGGCATGGTGCTGGTGATGACGCCGCAGATTTTCAGTGGTATGTGAAGCGGACTGTCCTTGGAGGTATATACTCCACAACCGAGATTTACATGCTTACTGATAATTCCCCAGATTTTTGTGATACATGGGCATTCTTGGATGATCGGGTGAAAGATGCTTTTGACTTGAAGAAAACCGTTCAAGAGGCAACGTACTTGGCAGAAGCTGTTGGTGCTGGGGTGGGGACTTCTTTGCAACGATTTGTGAAGAGAGTCTTTCAGGGCTAAGATATTACGAAAGAATTATATTGCAAGCATCAGTCCTCTCTCTGGTCAGTAAACTTGTATGCGTTGCCTGTTACAACTTTACTAGGGTTTTTTTTTGTTGTTGTCCCTATCTCAAATTATTGTAAATCTTTTCCTTCTCTGCTGAAGCCTGAGTTGAGTTTAGTTGTCTATTGCAAGATCCATTTCTTTGTCAATTGAAGCTTCAGTTAAGCTCTCAAGGTCCAGTTTTAAGGTTTTGCAACATTTTTGCTACTTTCTGTAGTCTGTTGAATTTATGTTAGACGGGGGTTCTCATTAGACCTGAAATAAATAAAAGGGAATTTACCCGGACAAAAAAAAATACTTTACAAAATAAAAAATGTTTTTCATTAAAAATTATTACTATCATTGTAAATTGCAATTAAAAACATGTAATTTACCTAAACTTACAATGAACTCTAATCCATTAAAATATTTTAATGAGTGGACAAGTTTGGTCTAGTGATATTATCTAAACTAAATAAAAATGGATGAAAAGATATGTGAGCAGCATTTGTGTTTTGGTAACAGCATAAACCCAAATGAAAAATGGACAAAACTAGGGTGGTTCGGTAATGTTTTCCCTCGACGTTTTCCGTTTTCCAGAAGAAAAAAAAAATCCAATATACGTGGTGGTGTAAACTTTGAAAACAAGGAAAACAAAGTTAGAAAAGCAAACTCAACTTTTCTTTTGTAATAGGGATGGCAATTTGCCGGGCTTGTGTTCGAGGAGGGGCGAGGATGGTTTCTAATCCCAACCTGAACCCGGTCAGTTTAGAATATTTATTATATATATAAATATATTATTAAAATCCCCAACCTAAACCCAGTTCGTTTAGAATATTTAGTTTGTATATAAATATATTATTAAAATGTGTGATGGTGCTACCTCTATAATGTTCTAGCTAATCAAACAAAAAAGGTGCCATGCTTAACAAAAAGGGTACAAAATAAAAGCCGGATCTTAAATTTATATGCTATATATCACAGTAGTTTTTTTGCCCACTTCTTAATTAGCACGATAGCAAATCAGTAATTTCCATATTTATTTTTCTAAGAGTTTACCCTTTTTCTTTTAATTTTTTTAGGATTTTGTATTTTTCCATGAATTCTAAAAATACTAACCAGAGAAAATAACAAGGCGTAAAATCCAAAATTCCAAATATGAATGCAAAACGCCAGAAAGGAAATCCAGCAATTGGGCCTACTGTGGGCCCTTATAACACAACAGACAGACACATGGCCCATCCCCGTTCCGCCGGCCCCTGACCCTTTCCCCCACTCTTCAAAATGCCTCATTTCTATTATTTTCCACGCAAATTTGAACTGTGTCTCCACCTTAACTCACCACCACCACTACCACCACCATTCCCACAACCATGCAACAATGCGTTGACAAACTTGTCGACGACATAGACAACCTTAATCTCGAGTGTTCCACCATTACCGCCGCTGCCACCGACACCGCCATTTCTATCAAAACCACTTCAAGCCACATCTCATCCTCCAGTAAGCCTCACGCTCGGCCACGCGATCCATGCTGGGACGCGATCCAATGCAAGAAGTTCGATGGCACCGGGATCAGCCTTGACGACCTAGGCCTCGTGCGTCGCCTCGGGTGCGGCGACATAGGGAGCGTGTACCTTGTAGAGTTAGAGGGTAGTGATGGGTGCATGTTTGCTGCCAAGGTGATGGACAAGGAGGATTTGGCAAGTAGGGATAAAGGAAATAGGGCAAGGATAGAGAGGGAAATATTGGAAATGTTGGACCATCCTTTTTTGCCCACGCTCTATGGCTGGTTGGAGTCGGACAGATGGTCTTGCTTGTTGACTGAGTTTTGCCCCGGTGGTGACCTCCATGTCCTCCGCCAATGCCAACCGGACAAGCGCTTCAGTCAAGCGGCCGCCCGGTGCGTACATTTTGAACTTAAAATTTACAATTTAATTCTACCATATGATCATATGCCTGACATATATACATATGTGTATTTGAATTTTCTTTTTCATAAAAAAGAACTTTTGTTGATTAAATTTGCAAAATGGTACAATATAAACGAGTCATGATAAGTGGGGTTCCAATATTTGCTTGAGACCATTGATTATTTTGTGTCGGTTCCATAGGGTTTTAATCTTTGTCTGGAGACTGGGACAATCTTTGAACATGCAAACCCACAATGCTTTTGGTAAGTGCCATGCAATCGATCATGATCGTCGTGATTCAATGCAAGTTTCTATAATAGGCCTCAATTAGGATATATTTTGATTAGATTACTCTTCAATTACGTGACATAATTGATGAAAAATCACCAAATTGATAGAGAATCATATGAAAGGAGATTTAGCTGAATCTTCTCATTTACTTTGATATGTATGGTTATAAGATCTGTCGAAGATATTCCTTATAATTTTCTTATTTTGATAAACAAAAGTTAAGTTTTTTGATATAATATTTGTTTTATTTTTCCGAATTTTACAATCTAGTCCTTTTTGGTGCTTGAAGATTTTATGCATCTGAAGTGGTTGCTGCTCTAGAGTACTTACACATGATGGGAATAATCTACCGTGATCTGAAGCCAGAAAATGTACTCATAAGATCAGACGGTCACATCATGTTGACCGACTTTGATCTCTCATTGAGAAGCCGCACTTCAACATCAACGGCTCAGCTTGTTTCTGATAAAGACCCACCAAACACCAATCAATCCTCTGATTCCACCAAGCAACCTCAATTTGGAATATCACCATGCATCCTACCTAGTTGTATGGTTCCGACGGCATCATGCATGCACCCAAAAGGCAAGTGCAAAAAGAAATCAGGTCACCGTGGGTCCCTCGAGATCGTGGCGGAGCCAATCAACGTTCGATCGATGTCATTTGTCGGGACCCACGAGTACTTGGCACCAGAGATTGTATTAGGTGAAGGCCATGGCAATGCAGTGGATTGGTGGACTTTAGGCATATTCATATTTGAAATGTTTTATGGTGTCACACCGTTTAAAGGAACTAACCATGACTCAACCCTAGCCAACATTGTGGCCCGAGGCCTTGAGTTCCCTAAGGAGCCCACGGTGCCCAGGCTCACGAAAGATTTGATCACGCATCTCTTGATCAAGGACCCCACAAGAAGATTGGGGTCCACAATGGGTGCCACAGCAATCAGGCACCATCCGTTTTTTGATGGGGTCAATTGGGCATTATTAAGATGTAATACACCACCCAACATTCCTCGGCCTGTTGCTTACCGGGACCTTGTGCAAGCCGAGAAAGGTGAGGACACTCCTGTAGAATACTACTAGCAACTTTTTTTGTTCAAAAGAAACGAGTTTGTTTAATACAATTGTAATATAGTTTCATGTATATATATGGTTTTTAATTTTGGATGCTTTGAAGTTGTTTTCTTGGTTATGTCATATCCATTCCCTTTTGTAGTTTTTTTATTGGGTCATTATGTAATAAGCCCTTGCAACTCTAATAGTCTATACAAAAATTCATCTACATATTTACTTCCAACCAAAACCCAATTTTGAAAACGGATGCCATGAAGGATAAAAGTTGTCCATTTCTTATTACTTATTTACAAAACCATGCCATTTTTGTTATCCAACGATTTTTCCTAAACAATCCCTAATATCTAGCCTTTCCATTATTATGGTGTTGTTGGACTCAAAAAATCAAAACATTCTCATAATACATATAATATATCTTCATTCATAAATAATATGTATATCTATACATATAAACCATAATTACATATAATAATTTACCTATACATATTTTGTAGTAGGTATATTATTCAAATGGTAGGTATATTATTCAAATGGTAGGTATATTGGATGCCATATAATACCTAAATCCTAATCATAAGTACATTAAAATTAATGTAGGTATATTGGAATAGATAATTATGTACACTTTTTATAAATTACAAAAAGTACACTTTTCATGCTAGGTAAATGATTTTTCATAAAAAAACAATAAAAAGATTATTAGTTATTTTTCATAAAACAAGTAATAGGTATATTATTTTTCAACATAATTAGTATGTACAGTATTATTCATAAACAATTATAAACTAGATTATTAGTCATGTATAATTCATAAAAAGAAAATAACATAAACATTTTTATTAAACAAACCAATTACCTAAATCTGAATTTATTGTTAAATTTAAAAAATATTTCCAAATTAATTTCTACATCCATTACAACCACTTGGAGATCTTTCCAAATTCAACGTCTGTCATTATATACAATCTAATTTAAAACTGTTTCCATATTGATTCCTACATTAATATACAAAATGCAATAATGGCTTAGTTGGGGGTATTTTTGGAATCTGAAAAGTACAATAAATCAAATTTTATGCTTAATTAGGTAACTTGGTGAGTTGGATCCTAGTCATGGGTTTTTACTTATACAAATTGGGTATTATATATAAGAATAAAAAGTGAAGGGTTGTAGGTAAGGTAAATTGAATTTGAAGGATGTAAGCCAAATTTACTATTTTTTATTTTATATTTTTTTTAATCAAGGAGGTAAAAAACTTCATTCAATAGTCAGTCAAATTCAAGAAATGCTTGCAAACTTGATGCCGTTTAAGTGGCCACATTAAAACCGTGCCTTGAAAATCCCATTGAAGGAAAATCCGGAGTACCACAACATTTTAAGAGTACCTTGCCTTGAAGACCCCTCGGCTGAGCAGGCTGAGGCATCTGAAAATCACTTTTGAAGACGGCATCTGAAATCGTTGATGCTTGGCTATCTTGGTCTTCTGCATATGCTAATGGTGACAGAAATGAATATCTTGGTCTTCGGCATCTGAAAATTAAAATGCTGAGAGCCACTTGAGTATAAGTGCAAGTTTTCAAGTCATTGTCAAGAGACTGCTCTTATTGGCCAAATTTGTTGGTTCTAGGAATTGTGCCATGCATAGGTCCAACACCTCTGATTGGCCATATGAGGAAAGACCCAACAAGATCAATGCATGGATTAACGAAAACTAGCTAGCCGTTACGTGAGTAATGATCCAAACATTACGCGCATTAAAGTCATTAACTATAATACGTCCCAAGTCAAATGACTAATTGACATGATATTCGAGATAACGGGTCTCAGCAGACTCAATGGGCGTACACTATGAACCAGTACAGTCGATGTAGATATATGCTATTAAAATGACAAAAAAAGATATATTGAATTGTGAAATAAATATAATTTTAATAAGTACATCATATTCATCATATTCAACCATAATAAATCGTAGATAAGTTTTCGTAGTGTTTGGTGCCTCACGGTGAACAACGTAGTGAGCGAGCACTAGCGGAGGCGCAGAGAAAATTCACAACAATACAAGTGCTAGTGTAGGCATTTTCATTAAAGCACTTGTCAATTTTGTTTCCGTTTCTAGCTTGAACAGCAAGGGCATCAATTAAACACTTATCCATTGCAAGTGACCAAACAACGTTCCTTCCTTTGTGCTTCAAATCCCTTCTCTGTTTATGGAGGTCATAATGATCCATTACCCCAAAAAAAAAAAGGAACCCATAAAAATTTCATAAGATGATAGAATATATTTGGAGGGCAACAAGTTCAATCCAAAAATAAGAAATAAATAAAGAAAATCATAATGATTTATAAGAATCAAGCTTTGAATGGAAGGGTCTAGCAAATCTACTCCCACAGCAATTTACGAAAATAAAGATTTTGATGAAAACCCAAAATCTGAAAAGAGGGCACAAATTCATGTAAAAAGAGACTTCTAGTTTAGGATTGGTATTAGAGTGTTGTGTGATAGAGTGTATTAGGGTGTATCAAGGATATTTTGGTAGTTAAATAGGGTGTGCTTAGTTAATTTTATATTTTTATTAAAATATTAAGGTGTACTTAGATGATAGGGTGTACTTAGTTAATTTTAGGGTTCGTTTAACAGTGCTCTAATTTAATTATAAAAACCCTTGCCTCCTTTCTCTCTCAAACATCTCTTGCGTTGTGTGTTCGGAGAGGGGTAGAAGGCCACTCCTCCTCCTCCTCCTCTCTCTCCCTCTCTCTTTTTTGACCTCCCTACTTATTTTTCCCCTTCCACTTCCCCATCTACTGGATTTGAGGATTTTAATTGTGGGGAGGTTATTTGTGTCTAGATATGTGGATCTATGGTTTTGTTCGTATGTGTTTTGTTGCAGGGTGACGAGCTACAATCTCAGTGGTGTTCTTTATCTCCAAGACAGCGACAACGGCTGTGGTGGTGGTGGCAACAACGGTGATAGTGGCTCTGTTGGTTTTCAATTTTCCTTTTGTAATAATTGCATCAACTCCTTGTGAGTTGGGTGTTTGATTGTTTTCTAGTCTCTACTTGTATTTTGTACTTGTCAAAAGTTTTAGTTGTATTGGTAGATTTGGGCGCTACGATTTATGTCTGGTTTGTTTAAGCATGCGGCTTTTGTGCTGAAATTTCTCTAGCATTTTGTGGCTATATCTGGATTAACCCTATGTGGTTACTATGATTTCATATTTGTATTACCCCTTTGTGGGCATTTGTATTTTCCCTTGTGGCTGATGGTACATATGCCTAATTTATTAATACAATTATCGCTTCTCTCTATAAAAAAAAAATTTTAATTTAATTTTTGTCTAGGTAAAAGAGAAAAAGAAAAAGTGATTTCAATATTTGGTTTCGCAGCTAACTCAATTTAATGATGATTTAATGATCTTCAATATTTGATTTCGTGCTTCAGCTGCATGATCTTTCCTAATCTGCCTATGAACCTATCAGGCCATCATGGCTTTCATATCATTTAAAGAACTCTGAGTTTCCTGATTCGAAGCCTCCTGTCTATTTATATGATCTTGAATGCGTTCAAATTGTAGGTTAGTAGTCTGGATACGCTTGTTCCTTGTAGAAGTACTCCCTTGGCTAGAACGTCTTCCATCACTTTCATCTGAATATGCTCGTTATGGCTCTGGTTGGAGTGGTGCTTTACCTGTTTTCATATCTAGTCATGGGTTTTGTCTTGTACTTCCTATGTTCATTTACCAACAATAAATGTTAGAAATATGTTTGTCTAGAAATCTGACCGGGCGTGCCAAATTGTTTACCCTTTTTATATTTATATATGTTGAAGACTAAGTAAAATTCTCCATTAACCCTTTAACCATTATTGGTTTTGAGATTAACTTTCTTTTATGTGAGCGTACAACTGTTAGCATGTAATGCCCTAACAGATTTGAATGAATTTATATACTTGCACCCCAAGTAATAGACTTTAAACAAACGATTGTAATTTTGGGTGGGGAAACCTCCCAAAGAAGTTCATTTCTATGCCTCAAATTGGTGAGGACTTCATAATTTATCTAAACAAAAGTGGTAAGTAAAGCGATACACGATTTTATGGAAAATATAACCAATTAATCTAGATAGTATTGCCTGAAATACAATGATTAAAGATCAAACCGGATTGGATGTCTATGTACTGGAATTGCACGTTAGCACCTTCAACTAATGGAGATTAGCTGGGGATCGATAACAAGTTTGAAGTTGGTAGAGCTACAAACAAGTTAGGCCATGGGGAGGCCTTTAAAAGTGAGTAGAATTGCAGGTGGCAACCTATTTTTGTTGATTTTGAGTTATCTGGGAGCTATCTGGACAACTTCAAGATAGTTTTATGTGTCTTATAAAATTTGTTGATGTTTTCATATGATGAAATACCTGACTCCTGCTTGTTTAATTTAATTTGCTGAACCAAATTTGTAAGAGAGATCAATCTCTTTTTGAATTATGTCTGATTTTACCTTATCTGGATTTGCGAGGGAAAGCTTGGTTTCCTCTTGGCTATATGAACTCCTTCTTGAGCTGGATTGCTTCTTGAGGAAGATTGCTTGTTTGCTTTTGATAGCTATAAGATCATGTGATCTTTGATTTCTTGGGTAAGTTTGAGCTGATTTTCGAGTTTTCTTTTTGTTTGATTGGTTGGTTTGTAAGACCCGTGTCTTGGGGAATCAAGAACGGTGAGCAATCCCACATTGCTCGGGGAGGAATGGTGAAGTGCCTTATATGTGGGCACGTCTCTATCTAGCACGAGGCCTTTTGGGAGCTCACCGGCTTCGGATTCCTTGGAATTCCGTAGTTAAGCGAGTGCGCTGAAGCAATCCCAGGATGGGTGACCCACTGGGAAGATATTGCTCGTAAGTTCCCAGAAACAAAAACAGTGAGGGCGGAGGCCCAAAGCGGACAATATCGTGCTAGGGGAGTCGGGCCGTGACATGGTTGGTTGGGTGTATTTTCTTAGTCCAGGCACTCTTGTATTTCAGAAGAAATTGTCATGAGGAAATTTGGATATTTTCAGACTTAGGTTAATCCTCATTTTAATGCATTAGGTTAATCCTCATTTTAATGCACAAGTGGCGAAAAAAGCTCTGTCAATCAATGCATTGATCATTTTTTGGCTTCCACTCATCAATGTATGTTCCTGAATGTCTCATGTTCATTCCTTTTTTAAGAGAAGCCTGAACTGATGTGAATATGATACTCAAAAAATCCTCCAACGTTGGATGTAATAAATATCATTCTTTAAGTAAAGTATTTCGGCAATTTGTAATAAATAGCTGTATTTCTTCAACTAAGGCCATATCGACCTTAATTTTCAGCTATCGAGGTCATCAAAACTATTTGGAGTTTAGTTATCAACAGTGAGAATTCATCTTGATACCTTGATAGCTAAGAAAAGTGAAATGGGTTAAAACTAATTCAAATAATCTGGGTTTTTTTTTGGATTTAAATCGCCATTTGATGGTAATTCAACCCCTAATTTATCGGATTTATGAATTAGGTTAATCCCCTTCTTTACAAACAATATGAGTTCTTCACCACTTTTGGTAAAAAAGCCCAACATGATTTGGCAAAGAGAAGCCCATAGTCAATTTGGGCTGGTGCGCGGCTTTTAGGGCCTAACAGTTATAAAACTGAAAATCGTAAATTTATTAATATGCATTCCAGAAATTGACTTACCAACACCCAAAATGTTGAAATCTACTTATGTTCTCCAAAAATCGCCCTTCACAAATTCTCTCATCTCACTTCTGAAATGGAGCCTTCGATTTCACTAGGGTTTCTTCAGACTAATTTCTTCTGGGTGAGATATTGGTTTGGTCTAATTTAACTGTCCAGTCCCGTCATATTGTTAAGTTGATCAAATAGGGATATGCTTGTTTTTCCAGTTCAGTTAGATTAGCCCTGTCCAGTCCTAGCACCAGGTCTAAGTTGAGCCCTGACATGACTCTTGGTGGAAGGGTGGAGACCACTGTCTACCTCTTTGCAACACTTTGAACAACTGGCACTTTTTGTTGTCGCTGTAGTAGTACCACCAATTAATGCTGTGACCAACTCTACATCTATCCATTAAAAGGAAAAAAAATAACCATGAAAAAAAAATCACAGACTATATTGCTTAGAGACATAAAATTTACATATTGGCTTTGTTTTGATCCCTTCAATCTCTTTCAGTGCACTTCAAAATTGTTTCTACATTTTTCTCTACAATGGCTGAGCTATCTCTGGATTGCTATGATGGTGCATCGACGGTGATGGTTCCTCAGCATACAGGTCATGGCAATGAATCAACGGCTGCAGTGAAGTTGCAGAAAGTGTACAGGAGTTATAGAACCAGGCGTAGGCTAGCAGACTCGGCTGTCGTTGCTGAGGAGCTATGGTTGGTGCCCCGTTAATTAATTTTCGTATAATGTTCAACATTTTGATCTCATTCTAATTCTGTATCCATGGGATTAATGTTTGGATTGGAGGTGGCAAGCTATAGATTATGCAAGGTTGAATCATAGTACGGTTTCGTTCTTTGATTATCATAAATCTGAAACCGCAGCCTCAAGGTGGAGTAGGATCAGCCTATTTGCATCCAAGGCATGTTTTCTTATGTTTCATACCACATAAACATTTTATAAAATTAAAAAGAAACAAAATTGTTTCATGAATTTGATTATTTTTTTTGTAGCTGGGGAAGGGATTATCAAAGGATGCTAAGGCACAAAAGTTAGCTTTCCAACATTGGATCGAAGCGGTAAGCTCATAATCGATCTAAACTTTAATTTTTCTTGTCCCTGCATTCATCCTCATCATGATGCTGGTTGTTGCAGATTGATCCAAGACATCGATACGGCCATAATCTGAACTATTACTATGATGAGTGGTGTAGAGGTGATGCAGGACAACCATTTTTCTACTGGTACGATTTACCGTCTTCATTCTTTCTTTTTGATGACTATTTTCTCTGCACACCTTGTAATTATTTCAGTGGCAAAATCATTGTTCTTGTAATTATTTTTCTCCGCACATGAATGAAGTGATACCTTCTTACAGCTGGGGTGTGTTGTAAATAAAAGTTCCCTACTTTTGTAATTACATAAGTACTTTTTAGTAAGACAAAAGAACAGACTGTCCAATGAGGAGGGATATGTGGAAGACAAGGATCCCAGAGCTCACTGTACATCAAAACCTGAACTTTTATCCAAAGGCTCCCAATAAGAGTGGAAGACAAGGATTTCAAATATTACTGACCATTTCTTATTAGCTTCCATTCAAATCTTTCAAAATCAACTTAATTAAAAGATGCTTTTTACGATACTTCTTGGTAAGATGATTTAGAATGAAGGACCTCTGCCTATTGTAGGTTGGACGTTGGAGATGGCAAGGAAGTTGATCTCAAGGATTGCCCAAGATCAATGCTGCAACAAGCATGCATCAAGTATCTTGGACCGGTACCATACTTCTGTCCTGTATACATATAATAGGATCAAAACGCGATCAAAATGCAATCCAATTATTACAGTTGTTGCAGAGGGCTCGTAGCTCTAATGGTTACGAGCATTTACTTCTACACCCAAAGTCTCGACTTCAAATCCCCCCTCCCCTAAGATTGTTCGATTAAGAAAATAGTATTAGTACCATTGTTGGAAAAACTTAAGCAGCATTCCTAGTGTTAGAATCCAATGAAATATCACGTTACTGATATAATCATTTTCAGCCACCGTCACATTTGTATTTCAATTTCAATTGTTGCCCTGTTTTTTAAAGATATTTGCATCTCCAATTACCTTTATGTGAACATTTCTGTGAGAAATTTATTACTATACCAGACTTCAGAGAGCCCTCTGAGCTCTGCATGATGCTAACTTCCTTACATTCATCTTGTGGTGCCCTTCATGCAAATAAGCAAGAGAGGGAACACTTCGAATATATCATTTGTGAAGGGACCTTGGTGCACAGAAGAACAGGATATCTTCTTGATACAAATCAAGAAATGCAAGATTCTAAATGGATTTTCGTGATGAGCACATCGAAGAAACTTTATGCTGGTGAGGTAAGATCTGATATGGACATCAACCATTACTTTATGCAGTGCTCTCCTATTTCTATTTCCAAATGACTGATGCTCTTCTTCTTCTTCTTATTCTTCCTTCAAGAAGAAGAAGGGATTATTTCATCATTCCAGCTTCCTTGCAGGAGGGGCCACCTTGGCTGCTGGAAGACTTAGAGCAGAACATGGAAAGCTCAAGGTATATTAATCTTTAATGCATCAACCTGCATGCTCAGTAAAATAGTTTCTGTTTTTTCAAGACAGTTTACTGATATGTGGTATGTATATTTGCAAAACTTCCAGCATCCACTTGGTCAGACACGCACACACACAGAAAATATTTGTAGAATTCCTTTCTTTTCAGTGTTATTTTAGATCAAGGAAAAGCCTGCACCTTTTCCATCTGAATTCTGTATGTCCCTTTGACTTCCAGTCTGTATCGGCATACAGTGGACATTACCGTCCAACCAATGAGAACCTTGGCAGCTTCCTCACCTTCCTTAAGGAAAATGGAGTTGCCCTTGATGAAGTTCAGGTATAGAACTCATCCTATTCAATTTTATTACATCTGTTCCCAGGGTACTCTTCCTACAATAAAAACATGTAGTTGAAACATTCCAGGGGACATAGCTCTTCAGAATTCAAGGAAGAAGGGTTCAAACTGAGACCTTTTATCTTCCATTAATAATCGAAAACCTGTATAATGTATAGACATTTATCTGTGTTTCTAGCTAGGCTTGTTTCATCTGAGCTTTAGCCTTCTTAAGCAGGTACTTTCTCCCATGGAAGACAAGGAGAGCTTTGCTTTGACCAAATCAATTCGACCAGGAAGAACATACGGACAAACAAAAGCTGAACACCCTGACCTTCATGCTTCCAGGGTGAAAGAAAGCAATCAACAGTCCAAATCATGTAAATTTTCAGAAACAAAAAGAATAAATAGTTACCAAAGAACCATATCCAGAAATCTCCTCAACCTCCGAACAAGTGTCCCCAAAAAAGAAATATTGCAAAGGATCAACTCCAAGAAGGAAGCAAGTTCATGTCAACTAGGAGACCAACTGTCTTTGAAGTGGTCAACAGGAGCAGGCCCCAGGATTGGGTCTGTTGCAGACTACCCTCTGAAGTTAAGGCTACAAGCACTAGAATTTGTAAGCCTCTCGCCCAGGGTTTCCCTCACAGCGTCTCCATCGGAATCTCCATCATGTCTCACTTCATTTACAGCGTCTTGCAGGATAATGTGAACAGCATTGTAAGTCTGTCGTTCTTAAAGAATGTGACAGTAAAACCACTGCACTCCAGCTAAATATATGAATAGTACTTTACTGGATTGAACACCCTGGTTTTTCTTTTGAGAGAACACTCGTGCTAGAATGCAGTCTCATGGAATGCAAGAATGTTGTAAAGGAAAAGTACCTCAGAAAACGTTTTACTTCTGTGATTGAATGAATTTCATTTAGGCTTCATTTAAATGGAAGGATTCCAAATCTGTGAATTTAGATGAGATTATGAGGTAAAATTATTTGTTTAGACTGTTACAGTCTATGGATGCCGAGATTTAGAAAGAAAGAAAAGAAAAACACATTTGGATTTCAAAATATACTACGGGCCAGTTTGGCATTACTGTTCTTTAAAAATAATCACTGTCAGATTTGTTGTAAGAGAAATCAGTTGTGAAATAAAGCAGTTTGGCGTTTGGTAAACTTTTTGTTAGAAGTGCGGTTGGTACAAAAAAAGACAGGGTTAATTTTGGAATTTTGAAAGTTTCATTAAACTTAGCGCCTTTTCAAAACTGATTCTCGCATAATAAAAAAATGAAAGTAGCTCATCACCTGCTTTCCCTAATTGCTTTCTCTCACAACAATTATTCAAAATAAGTGATTTTATTATCTTTTACCAAACAGGTTGAGCTTTCAAAAATTTCAAAATAATCACTTATAGCCCACAAATAAGCAATACCAAATGGGCACTACATTTAGCTATTTCAAATACGAATATCTAATGTGGTTACTGATTTTGAACCAAATTTAGCTATGTTGTCAAACCCAAATCCTTTCCTTCAAATCTCTTCATCCAAAGTCAACGGGTATAGCCAAGTGGAAAAATACCTTGATTTGCAGACCAGTAGTCTCAGGCTATTTACTTTTGAACAACACTGAGAAATGGCAATTCCAAACAGACTATATATAACTTCATATTCCAACAATGGATCAACGGCACCCATTGTAACAACCCAACCCTAAAATAATATTTAATTATTATAATATTCAAGAAAAAGACGGTTTTATCCCGAATATTGTATTAAGTTTAAAGGTTGACTTTTTCTTCGGGGAAGAATTTGGTGAAACGGATCACGCCATTGCGTCCGGCTCGTCGAAACGAGTTCGTAGACGCGCGGCACACTCGATTCCGAGCTAAAACGAATTTGGAAACCTCTAGAAACTGTCAGGGGCAATTTGGTAATTCGGTAAAAAGGGGTTTAAAAACGCGAGCCTATCAGCATGCGCGTACGGACAAAACGCGCGTGACCTTTCCCGACAAACCTTCCCCGACGAATTGTGATCTTTCCCGACGAATTCTGCTGTTTCGAAACCCAGAAAATTTCAGCCATTTTGGCCGGCGTTTTCGTGCGATTCCGGCCACGCCCAGTCGCCACCCACGACTCAATCTCTTCAGCTCACTCTCTTCTACAACCTACCCAAGTATCTAGCCTTGAAACTTCACGATTAAACCACAAATTCGATCGAAACCTCAGCTCCAAAACTGCCCAAAAAATTTCCGACTGAACCAGTCGGATTTGCGGCCAACTCCGGCTGTTTCCGGCCACGGCACCACTTCCAGAACCTCTTCCTAGCTCTATTCTACAAAACCCCTTAAGGATTCGGTTCAATTCCACCACTTTTGGCAGATTAGAACCCTAGAAATTTCTAGGGTTTTCCGATCAGAAATCCGGCCATTTGAGGCACTTTCCGGCCAAGGGGGTCGTCGATGTAGTTGGGTGATTCGGCTCAACACAACCAGCAGGCGGGATCTCGTAGGGGCAAGCTTTCAGTAAATACCAGTGAGTGGACTTTGTCTTAATCATGCATTGTTTTAAGGAATGAATTGCATCGCATACTTAATTATTTATAATAATTATTGAGATTTTAAGAATGGTTATACCAAAGTTGCCATATTTGGGATTTTACAAGCTATGTTCGATCTTCGGAAAATTCAACTTAGATTTGTATTGAAATCGTGCTTGGGTGACTCAAAGGTTTATTACATTTCACTTATGAATTGATGTTGAGTCTAGAAGTATATTATGACGGAAATGAGAGTAAATTACGGTTTTATTATCAACTTTTGAATATTTGTGGATTTTGAGACTTAGGTAAATGTTGGGTTGGTTTTATGTTTGCCTTGGGGAATTTGAGTTTATTTCTTTTATATATATATATATATATATATATATAAATATTGTTAGAATGCCGTTTTAAGGAATGTCAGGAATCTCTTGAATTTATAATTGGAAGTATATTAATGTTTTATATTGGCTCATGTGTATATAATTGGGTATGTGGGTACGGACAATGTGAATGTCCGGGAAGTGTTGGGAAAAAGGGCATAATTAAGTTGGGCGTGGATTATTTTATTATTTCCTTATTTATTTTCAATTTATGGGATCTTATGAAATGTGTGGAATTGTGGTTTAGAAATTGAGTTCATTTTCTTAAATAGTTGGAAATATTTTAAATAGGGTTTAATTCTTGAATTGTCAATTAAGTGGCTCAAATATGATTTTTAATGAGGTTAAATGTTTGGATTTGGTTTGAGAATGATTTTGATGAAATTATAAATGGTTGATTCGTGATTATGAAAGTTGGGTTTTAAACCTTTAAAGGGGATTTGGTAATTTAGAATTTTAATGCATATTTGGAAATTGTTTGGTCTGAGAATATCAAGAGGAGTGGAAATGGGAATTGTAGGGGATAGAGAGTGTTTATGATTAAATATTGGAAGTGGATTACAAAACCACCACAGGGAACCTAGTCCACATTTACCTTGAGAAATCATGAGATGCCTGAGAATCATATGTTGCCTCGGGAAAGATAAAATGGTTGCCTTCGAATATAATTGTTGCCTTGGGAAATAGAATCGATTGCTTTTGATTAGTCTGTGCACATGACTAGTATTGCCTGTACCTACATGGAGACTACTCTGTAGGTGTCCGTATGATATGTATAAGGATGTGTATGTATATGAGATTGCACCACACATTGTCTTGATCACCTGTGTGTCCTGGCCGAGGATGTAATGTACTGTACTCTATGTCGAGTTAGCTCGGTAGGTGTCCGCCATGATATTTCCGACCACTGCCCGATTGACTACGGGTGGCGTCGGTCGATTTCCCAATACCCTGTGTTGCATTAAGTACATTGCTTGTATTCGTGAAGCGGTGAGGTTACCCCGTGATGTTCCCGAGGATATTCCCCACTGCCACCACATTTACTACGGTGGCGGTTTTCCCGTAGGAGTACTTGGGTTGGAAAGAACCGAAACTATTTCTTGAAATACGGTTTCGGATTTTTTTCCTTGTTTTGGATCCAACCTTTGTGATTTATCTTGTTGGAGTTTGATTCTTTGGTCGAGGATTAAGTTCGGACTTTGAATCGAATTGGGTTTTCTTTTATTTTGAGATATTCCGGTTTCAAATGATTGTGTATATATATATATACATATATGTACGTGAACGTTTCAATTCTTACAGTTATATGGTTATAAATTACGGTGGATTTCAAATCATTTATATAATAGAAATGCATGTTTTCTCATTAGTTAAAAAGCGGAGGGGTTATATGTTTTGTTTTAATTTTGCAAACCTTTATTTTCGTCCACTCACATCTTTTCGCTTTAGCGCCCCCGGATAATACGTTACGAGCCAAACAAGCAAGCATTTGACTTCGACCTCCAAGCTTGAAATCTAAGTAGAACTTTATTTCGTAAACTTCCTTCAAATTTGTATTCAAAGTTGTAAACTTAAATTCTGATTAGTGTGCTCTGGTATATGCCCTTTGAGGTTTAAACTTTTGAGGCTGGAGGCCATTTGTAGTTGGTGTGTGCTTATCTTGTGCATCTTTGGACATTTGTGGATTTAAAATGTGGTGTTTGCAGGTGGAAAATTTTGGTAAACGTTGATTACGGGGAGATTCAGTGAATTTTGGCGTAAGTCAACCTTGAATTTCTTTGCTTTCTTATTAGAGGGGCAAGTAGGTCATTTGTGCCGGCTTTGCCAGTGTCGTGACACGCACCGCTGGTCCTCGGTTCAAAGTGAAATTTGGGTCGGGTCTTGTCACCCATGGCCATTTATGTTTGCAACATCTGAAGGTAGATAATCTAATTAATGTTAAAAGCTTTGCAGAATCTAGAAGTATAATATTCTCTAAAGCTCTTTATTAAAAAATCAAGGGTTTTAATTAAATGTTATCAGGATTAGGGGAAAATGAAAAAACGATTGGATTGGTTTGGTTAGCGGATTCAGAGTTTGAAATCCAATTCAAACCGAACCCATCTAACATTTTAAAAATATATGCAAATATTTGCTTTTCCTAGTATTCGAACCTAAACCACTTTTCACGTTCCACTTACAACAACGCACCAACACAACTTTGTTGATATTCTTTCGAAAATATATATTAATATACCAAAAAAATTCTAAATTTCTAAGTTTTTATGTTGACTTTAGCGTTTCTTTTTTAAGGAATGGATTTAACTTGAACTCTAAATACCGAACTTTATGTTATTTTCTAAAATGTAGTTATGTCTATTTGGTACATACTTAATGGTATTTTCTATTGGATTGACTTCCATACGATTATCTTTGCAATTATCTTATTTTCATACAAACCGATCATCCAATCCAAACCAATCCATTCTATTGGATTGGATTGGATCCTGACATCCGAACACATTGGATCGGATTGTAAAATCTCAAATCTAATAAAAATTTGGATTGGATTTGATTGATAAACATTCAGTGGTTTCAAACCGATGTACACCCTTAATCAGGATTATTTTATTCCCAATGCATAATTATTTAAAGGATTATTTTATTCCGAATTGATAAAAAAAATTACGAGGGCTAAATTGGCAGGAAAAAAAATTCAAGGTGGACATTTCGACAAGTGTGATAGTTCAAGGTGTTTTTAAGCGGAAAACCCTTATTTAGTTAAATACCCAATTCTACACCTAGTTCTATTACAAAACGCTATACCATTTAATCTTTATAAACATACCCAAAATAAACCCAAAAATCAACAACTGTATATTTTTAAATTTAATTAATAAGATGAAATACCTTTATTACCCTTTGGATCTCGTTTAAAATCTATAGAATGCAGAGAACATAAAAATTCGACAAAACCACTCTCTGAGGTTTGAAGCCTCAAGCCCCTCCCCTCCTTCAAACCCTCATCTCTCCTCTGTTCTCTCCCTTCTTCCCTCTCTCTGCCTTCAAAGTAAACCAAACAGTCTCAGAGCCACGACAATCTCAGTTTCGTCGGTGGCCTCACATGTGTTCTCGCAGCCGATGCCTCCATTTCCTTTGTAGGTTTGTTCAATATTTTTCAATTCGTTATTTTCCTTTTGATTTTTGCTTAATTTACTTGAATTTTGACTCGAATTCAGTTTCTTCGTTGAATTCGGTGCTAATTTCCATTTTTTCGATATGAACAAAGCTAATGGTGAAGCTCGCGGAGTTCTGTGGCTACTCTGTAGATTTGGGGTGTCAATTGCCGGACGAAGGTGCTGAGCGCCCTTCATCGTCTCCCACAAGAAGGCCTCCCTCAACAGGCTCAAGTCCGACGCTAAACGCGTCTCTGTCTCCATCGATATCTACAACCAAGGATCTTCGTAAGCCTCCTCTTAATTCCACCATTTCCGATCTCAATTTTTATTGTTCTTCTTCTTTTATTTGCTGATCCGGCTTGGCGTCCAATATTTGTCATGCTTTCTGTTTGATCCACTCGAACTTTCACGTGCATGTCTCGTTTTCTCATGTTTTTCCATTCTTATCTTCAATTATGGTTCGTCTTGCTTAGCTGTTGGTTGAATTGGAACGTATTTCTCGAGTATTGCGTTTTCATTAAAAAATTGTTTGTTGTTTATTGGATTTGTTTTTGTTCAATTTTATTTCTATTTGGTTACTGTGAAGTCTAGGAAGTTTGCTTGTTTTCTTATTGGAAAGAAAATTATCAAAAAATATTCCGTCAACTGATCCGGAACTGATGCTCTATTTGTCTCAGTAACAGTGCAAAGCATAATCAGAGCCGGTCCTGACTAATCCAAGGCCCAGGGCAAAAGTTTAGAGTGTGCCCTTAATAGAAAAATTAATCACTGAAATTATAATTTTTGGTAATATTCACTAGCTATTTTCTTCAATCAACTGCACAATATCTGCCAAACCCTCCATTTACAGCCAAAATTATATGCCGAAGCACAAATGACATTCAAAAGAGACAATAACATAACAAATCCAAGCTAAGCACCTCATTTCTATCAAAAAAGAAAGATCTCTCTGTTTCCACCATTTTCTCAGTTCCAATAACAATCGAAATACACAAAAATTATTTTTCCCGTTTTACCCTCACCTCCACCATACCCATATCTAGTCTTCATCTCTCCTCTCCCAACTCTCTCTCTCTCTCGTTCCTCCCATCGTCTCCTTTTCTTCATCCTGTTCCTAACCCAGAATTGAAGAACATCTCAGCTTCTTTTCTCATGAACCAAGAACCAATTCCCAAATGTTAATCTTTCCTATATTTTCTTTTCCTCTTTTTCTTCCCCATTTTCCTATCTCTCTACCCCTTCTTTCACTCCCAACCCAAGCCCACCTCAAAGGTGTGTCTAAATCTATCCCACTTCCACTCACACCAACTCCTGCTCCCGATTTAACTACTCCAAAACGTACTTCCATATCCTCCATTTCATCCAAGCCTTCGATTCTGATAACCACAAACCATTCTGTGATAAAATAAGTATCCCTCAGTGCACTTTCTGCTGCTTTCTTTAGGTCTCCAAAACCTAACAAAGTTGCCAACTTGTTTCGTGTTTGACATTCACCATGAGGAAATTGGTTCTTGGTTTTTAAGGAAAGAAGAAGAGAGAAAAGGAGAAAAGGAGAAAAGGGGAAAAGGAGATGTTCAAGTCTGGGTTTTCTTTGGTCAAAGGGAAAAGGAAGAAGGTGGGAAGGAAAGAGAAATTGGGATATGAGAGATGTAAATAGATTAATGTTATGTCTGGTGGAGTAGAAGGTAAAACGGGAAAAATAATTTTTTGTATTTCGATTGTTATTGGAACTCTCAATGGACAAGTGGAGAGTTAGACTGGGAGAGTGAATTTAGACTTGCTTTGGGTGAGTTTGAATAACATTCCTCTATGGGTTATAAAAAATTTATGTGCCCCATTCGAATTTGGGCCTTGTGCCGTCGCCCTGGTGGCCCTGGGCCAGGGCCGGCTCTGAGCATAATGTTTTGGATTATTTGATAAAATATGTCTTTGCAGAAGAGGAAACTGTAACTATTGTTGGATGGGAAATGACTGTTTGCTGGAATTGGTTGAAGCATGTGACAAAAGTGTTGAAGGAATTGGTGGTTTTGTGGAGCGAGAGGATGAAAGTTACATGGATGTTTTATTTAATGGTCAGGCTTTGGTTTCATTTTGGTCTTCTGTTATTTTGGTGAAGAGAGAAATTATCATTTTGAACTCATTCAAGTGTGTTGTGTGACTGAATTTATTCATTTCTCTGTGCTTTGATATGGCATTTCCAACAAGCCAATTTTGGCTTTTTAGGTGGTTGTGGGTCTAATATATGACTCTTGTAAATTATGTTGATTTGCAACAAGCTGGTAAGTTGATTTGTAGTATACAATTTGTTATCTGTAAGTGGTATGAACAGTTGTTATATTGTTCATACCATGCAACTGAATTGATTTATATGACATAGTATTAATAGTGTATTTCTATGACATAGTATTAACAGATTTTCAGTAACAAAGCATGCTCTATATATCGTTGTGCCCTTGAAGTTTATGATATACAAAATGTGATTTTTACTAGGAACATAGTTCTATGACATAGTATTAACAGTTTACTTCTATGACATAGTATTAACAGTGTACTTCTATGACATGGTATTAACAATGTTTTTCGATGAAATGGTATTAACAATGTACTTCGATGAAATGGTTTGCAGAGGTTCGGTGGAGAAGGAATGTTCGTTAGGATAGGCTGGTTTTTTTTTTTGTTTGGGTTTTTAAAAAAATATGGATTGGGCTTGTTTTGAGGTTTTTTTTGTGTTTTTTGTATTGGGCTTGTTTTAAGTTAATTAATGGCAGAGATGTAATTTATAAGAAGTTCAACACTTATTTGTTATGTAGTAAATGATTTTTGGGTATGTTTATAAAGTGAATTCCATATAGGGTTTTTTTATAATTTCATGTCCTATTTTGGGTATATTACTAAAGCTCCCTTTCCTATGAATATTTGGTGGAGCTGCTTTGTCATGGGACACAAACGGGCCGGGAGCATCTTAAAACGGAGCAAGGAAGAGAGTTTCAACAACAGAGTTTTCTTTTTGAGCAATTCTTGTTGTCAAATGTTGACCATGTCTTGCAAAACGCTTGTACTGTTGACTAGGACTTGTTCTAATAAGCAACCTTGCCCTGATTGCCTTTTCCTCCATGTATTTAAGGTTTTTCTTAACAAATCTAAAGTTGCACGCATCAGCGTTTAATGAAAACGAAGCAGTAATAAGAGTTGAAAAACGGCATGACACAACACAATGTCTCTCTTAAATTTATTTATACAGAGTCATACAAGAAGTTGAGAGAGAGACATTGCAGCTTAGAAACAAGGAAAAGTTGAACGAGTACTTGATAGTTTACAGAACACCATACCAAGTTCATCAACTTGGACATATTAAATGACTACTTCCACATTACATAGGCCAAGACTAAGCAACAGCCACAGCTTCTGCAGGCTTTGCTTCGGGCTCTGCTGGTGCTTCTGCTTCCCAGTAGGCAGTCTTCTTGCCAGTTTTGGCAACGGTTTGCAGGACTGTCTCAGGTGGTAAATTGCTTTTCACCGTCACTTTCTGTGCATCGAAATCAATGTCATATTCTACGCCTGAAGATGATAAGAAAGAACATGTCCCATCATTATCAAGATAATATGAAATCAACAGAGTATGGACTCTACATTTTGTTAACAGTTAGAAAAATGATTAATACCAAGATTCCAAATAAGCACTAACTAAATTATCAATTGTCGGAGTACATAATATAGGTGGTACCTATATTCCTCTGCAATTTCTTACTTTTCTTGGTTCCAAGGGCCCTACTGCTCATCTAAAACCTAAATCCAGGTGGAGAGCAATATATCTACCTCAACTTTTAAATGAGCGTTAATAAGGGAATTGGTACACGATTGAAAGCACTAAACCACCTAGTGAACAGGAACATTTCCATGGTTTCTCAACCAAAGGTGATGCAAAAACCCAGCTGTCAGATGTAAGAACAATGACCTATTTCTTTCTTTCCTTGTGTTTTTTTTTTTTCTGGGACACCAAATTGATAACCCATGCACAGAGGTTCAGCTTCAACATACACCACAAAGATATAGCGAACTTTCACAAGATAGTTTGCAAAATTCAAATTCAAATTCATGCACACGATTTCGTACTCAATTGCAATATAGAAGTAATTATAAACATGGGTTAAGTGAATGTGTGTCTAGGCAGGCGAATACAAATACAAATCAGGAAATCATCAGTAGTGCATTTGGTATTGTTCAAATACTATTCTTATGCTATATTTAAAATGCTTAGAGAAGCAGTCTCAGAGAAGAAGCAAGACAATGGAACTGGATAAATGCAAGAGCTGTCAACAAACCTTCAAGTTTTCCAAGAACCCTTTTAACGGCACCAACACAGCCTTGGCATGACATAGCAACTTTGAGGACAGTAGTCTGCACCAAAAACGAATCCAGGATTTAATTACTGATTGTAGAGAAAACAAAGAACCAACGGATGCCCACTTTACAATATCAAACTTATGCTAACATATTGGCATTCTAATGAAAATTAAAAACTCTCCAATCAGTTTTGGTAATATCCTCCAACTCAAGACATAATTAGTTTATTTTCTTTCTCCCAATTTATGTAGTTCATTCGAAAATCACATCCCAAAACAAAACAAAAGATTCTTGAAGGTGAACGCTTTCAAGTGGCCCAAATGTTCCTTTATATATCATTAGATCAAACAATTCCTATAAAACCAAGAGACCATTGAACCAAATAACTGTGTGTTCTTCAATTGCTTTTGGTCAGAATAAAAACCTAACTCGGAAATAAAATTGAATAAGCAAAAGAAAAACTTCAAATCAATTTACCCTGGACAAGCTTCAAGCATAATATTCCCAAGACAAACTGAGAAATATTTATTGTACACTCCCAAAATTTTGGTTCAGCAAGTTTTTGTATAATCCCACTGAAATAATATTCTCTACACAAGCTGAAAATATTAATTCTGAACAAGAGAGTAAAATTTCAAATTAAACCCAATATTATGTTTCAACAAATTTCTGTACAATCGCACTCAAATTTGACTTGGAGGGACCTGAACTGACAAGCACCAAAAATCCCAATCCAGATATGTAATTGAAATAAGCAGAAGAAAACCCAAATAACATATGCGTATGAAAGTGAAGGAGAAAAGCTGAGCTGGGTACCTGAGACGCCATCTCTGGGTATATGGATTTCAGGAAAGCTGAGCAAAATTGAGAAATTTGTGTTGTGGATGGTTCTGCAACTGAAAACCCAGAAGGTCCTTTTATAGTGGAATTAAAGAAAAAATAAAGGGAAGGAAAGGGGGTCGAGGAAACGTATGTTGTTGGCGGTGGGTTAGTGGAATCAGGCTCTGCAAGGTCTGACCCGCAATTTTGGATTTATCACCCATGACGTAACGTAAAAGCAATAGCTGTTATTTTACTGTTATTTGGTTTTCAGTGACTTTTAGAGCACTTCCAGCAGTGAAACCTCGCTACCAAGAAGTAAGCATTCTATTCACGCGTGAATAGTACGCCTCGCAAAAAGCTTATACGCTTCCAAAGCATTAACAGCAAGAACACTATTTATTTTTGTTTTTTTCACAAATTTGTTTACCTAAACAATTAATTTACAATATTTTCTGATAAGATTTTGGTGTGGGAAGTGAAAAATATGACTAAGTATTTATTTTAAAAATTCTGAATTTTTTTGTATTTTTTAGATTTTTTCGAATTTTTTTAAAATTTTTATTCTTGTGTCACGACGTCACCCGAGTTTTGGACCCTGGCTCGCCTCGCCTCTTGGGCCACCCAGTTGCTGGGTCCCACACTCTGCCCGGCAAATATTTGTTCTTTGGAACAGATTTTGGCCCAAACCCCTCAGCCTCCCCCTAGCCTCCTTTGCTGGAAGTGCTCTTAGGGGCGTTTGTAAGGGACTGGTTTTGGTTGGCTTGACTTGGTTTAAATTGAATAATATTTATTCGTATTTGGTGTATGCTTAGATTAGGATTAGATTTTTTATTTTTCAAAGTATATATATATGTATATTAAACATATATTATAAGTATATATTACATAATAATATATATCTGTGTATATACGTATATATATGTATATTATAATATATAAAATATAATATATATCTATATTATAATATATATATGGGTATATTATAATAATATGTGTATATATGTATATTATAACATATAATATATATACTAGTCTCTCTGCACGCGCTTCCGTCCGTGTGAGAGGCTTTTTTTTAAATCACGCGTACTACGCTCGACTTATAAAGTTTTGCTTTTATTTTTGTTCGCAATTGTATTTTGCTAGATGTCTATATGAACAATTTTAATTTTTTATCGCCCTTATTTTCTAGATGCTCGTCTCAACAGTTTCTTTTTTTTCTTTTATCGCGTGTAAACTGTTGAGACGAGCATTCATGATTTGTCGCCTGACTTTAACATCATCCAATTTTCCATCCATTTTGAAGGGTATTTTAGTCTTTCCAATATGCATAAATCACCTTGCATGCATAAATCACCCAAGGACATAATGGATGAAAAATTGGAAAGACTAAAATACCCTTCAAAATGGATGGAAAATTGGATGATGTTAAAGTCAGGTGACAAATCATGAATTTTGAAAACTTAAGGTGATATTTCGCTTAAATTTTTCTTTAAGGTGACAAATTGACACTGATGTATAAGTTCGGTGACATTTCTACAAATATCCCTAATAATAATAATAATATATGTGTATATACATTTGTATATTACATATATTATGTAATATATGTAATATATATACATGTATATATGTATGTATATATGTATATACACATATATACATATATTACATATATTATATCACATATTATAGTATAAGTGTATATATTTATATTATAATATAAAATATATGGGTATATTATAATAATAATATATTGTATTATTATTACAATATAATATATGGATGTTATACATTGGTGAACATGAGACTAGTTAATTCTCCTATTCCACATAAGTTTATTAGTCCCCTCCTAAGGAGGTGTTTTTGGTGGGCTCAATATTAGCAATCCCATTTAAGACTAGGATTATATGAAACCACTACTACAAAATTGTAAAACAATGACACAAAATGGACGACGGTGCAGTTTAAAATCGTCGTCGTATTTTAAAAGATGACGGGTTTTACAAAAGTGTCGTGATATACCATTTTATACACCACTAAAATGGAGTTGTGTTTTAAAACACGACGTTTGTAAATTACAAAGGTCGTCTTTTAAAACACGTTAGGCTCCTTAAGTGAGTTCTCTCCCGACCTAAAATTTTCAGATTTCCCCCCAACTCGAAAACATTCCCTCCCCTAATTCCCGCAACGCTCTCTCAACTCTTTGAATCTCCCTCTCAACTCTCTTAAACATGCCCTCTGAATTTTCCTCATCTCTCTTCCTCCCTCGTCATCACAGATCTCTCTCTTCATCTGTTTTTCTCTTTCTACTATGCGTCTCTCTCTTGACCGTTCGATTCTTTTGCTTTGCAGGTTGTGGGGAAAGTAGTGTTGGTTCAAGCTACTGTTAGTGGTAAAAGTGGAAGAAATGCAGAGTAAAATTGGTGATAATGAATGTATAACTATGTATACATATCGAGAACTTGACTTGAAGGATAATTAGGTATAGGAATTTTGGTGTATTATTGTAATTAGGTTTGCAGCTAGCGGCCCTAGAGTACTTTCACTTTTTAGATTTTATTTTGTTCTATTGTACTCTTGATATTCAATTTATGAAAGAAACAATTTTTAAGTAATATATATGAATATATATTTCTGATACCATTGGAAACAAGAAAAAAATAGGTAAAATGTAAAATTACTATGTCAGTTTTACAATTAATAGACGACGATTTTTTAACAAAACCCTCATCTTAGAGTTAATAGACGACATTATTTCAAGAAACCGTCGTCTTTACAATTAATAGACAACAATTTTTTCAACAAACCGCGACGCTTGTGGGTATAATAAACAACAGTTATATTAGACAAATTGTCATCTCCATCAAATAGACGACGGTTCTTTCAGAAAAACTGTCGTCTATTAACCGTTGTCTATTATATGTAAAGACGACCTTTTAAAAAAAACAGTTGTCTTTACCTCTAATAGACGACGCTTTTACCCAAAACTGTCGTCTTTATCTATAATAGACGACGAATCTTTTAGAAAAACCGTCGTCTTTACCTCTAATAGACAACAGTTCTTTAAGAAAAACTGTCGTCTTTACATTAATAGACGACGGGGATTTACCGTCGTGGTTTTATGCATCAAAAGATGTCGGTCGATTTCACGACGGTTGAAAAACGAGATACACGACGGTAAATTACCGTCATCTATTTCTATTTTTGTAGTAGTGAACAAACATGGGACTAAGCCAATCATGTGTAATAAACAACCCCTTATATCATTGTTATTTGCCATCAACGAATCTTCTCTAGATTTTTTTTTGGGGAATCTCCTTCCCCGTCCCCAGCGGGGGACTTGCTCCCAAACCCGCCCTAAATCCCCTATTTTTTAAAATAAAAAATATTTATCCTACATTATAATACTGAAATTTAATTTTAAATTATCATTCAACTTAATTACATTCAATTGAATTATATAATTTAACTCAAAAACTCAAAATAACCTCAATTCAATTTGACAAAACTAAATAAATATTATATTATACCATAATCATACACGGCTATAGTATATTATATGTAACATCCCGTTCCTAAATTAATATTAAATTATTAAATTATTCAAGTAAAAGACATTTTTACCCCCAGAGTATTTTAATGGGTTTAAAATACAATTTTTATTTGAAAATAAATTTGGGGAATTGAGCCGTACATTAATTATGAGAAAATAAATTGAAATAAACAAATAAAATAAAATAATTTGAATTAATTAAGAATTTTGAAAATTTTAAAATATTATTTAATATTTAAAGGGGCAAAAAGGTCATTTTAAGTTTGGAAAAGAATTTGGGAAAACGGATAGCGTCGTTGCGATGGGCTCGTCGAAACGAGTCCGTAGCTGGCGGCACATCCGATTCCTAGCTTTATCGAACAAGAAGGGCATTTTGGGTATTTTGAAATTTGTAAAAACCCTAGAAAACCCCCAACCCGATGCAGACACGCGTCAGACACCCCCAACGCCCCTCTCTCTCTCTCTCTTCACTCTCTCTTTCCTCCCCCGATCTCGTACCCTCTCTCTCTTTGATTCCTGGCCATCCAGCCACGGCAAGGCACGAAACCGGTCGCAAAAGATCCGGCATGAGCTCCCGATCACATCCCACTTGAAATCCTGTCCGGAAACGTCGAGATTGGCAGGAAATTTCAACTGGTTTTTGCCAGTTTTTCACGGCTTTGCTCCGGCGGCTCAGACTGCCATTTCCGGATAACCAGGTATACATCTCGACCTCCTTTTCATGCTCTAGCTGGATTAGTTTTTATTGATTTTGAACCTAGGTGACTCGATCCAAAACCCAGATTTCGAGTTCCCACAGTTGAATAAAACACTCCACTCGACGAGATGAAGCTATAGGTGAAGTGGTGAGCGACGGTGTTGAGTTTTTCGAGTCGCCGGAATTACTCTACACACCCACGTGATGCCAGTGCATGTGGCGGCGCCTGGGCTAAGATATAGGGCCACTTTGTATTCCAAAGATATCCTTGTGTTGTCCTGAGCGCATTGGTGTGCTCGGATTCCAATTTGGGCATCGTATGACAGTCGAACGGATTTACGCATATTAGGCGATATCTCGGTTGATATGTTCGGACCGTTGGATCGATTCCAATTTTAAATATGTTGGTTTGCGAACCTCTAGGATCATGTAGGAATTTGCGGATCGTGGATCGGGGTCCCGGATGCTCCGGATCATTGATTTAAAAGTTTAGATTAACGAAAACCATTTGATCGAGTTATTGCAAGAAATCCGACCGCACGATCGAGACCAAACTTTTGGGAGGTGATTAGTTGACTTTGTTGGACCTTTAGGAAGGTTTGACCGGGAATTGGAGGTTGTGGGCCCTGCTGACCAATATGACTAGTTTGACCAAACAGTTGACCAAGGGTCTTTTGAGACCGTCTCGTTTCTTGGGAAGTGCTGAAAAGGGGTAGGATGATTTAGGAAGGTTCGGGGGTTGAGAACGTTGGTTAGTCGAGTGGGTGTTAGTAGTGGTTTAGTTAAGTGTTTGGTTAATTGTTATATTTAATTATATGTTCTATGTCTTGAATTGAGGAATGGTTACTATTAGTTTTCAGATAGAATTATATATATATATATATATATATATATATATATATATATATATATATATATATATATATAATGGATTAGTTTTGGGAATGGCTGAGATAACCGAGTGGACAGGATTGATGGCGTGTTTACTAATCCGTAATCAAATTGAGAGGAATTGAATTGAGGAGGAATTGGATTGAAGAGGAATTGAAATGAGGCGGAATCAGAATCAGATTCCTGTTGAAGTTGTTTATTAAAACTGTCTGGAATTGGAATAGAATTCCATAAAGCTGTTTACTAATTCAGCAGAATCGAATATAAACCAGTATGATTACTAAAATGCCCTTGTCCCAAATCAAATATTTTATATACTTTTTTTAATAAAATTTGATATAGTATACAATAGTAAGAAAAAATTAAATTGCTTTTTTATTTCATAGACACGCTAAAATGATTTTGTTTATTTCATTTTTATAAATTTAAGTATATCTATTAAGTATTTTTTTATTTATAAATGTAAATATTTCTATTAGTTAATCCTTAACACTTAAAATGATTTTGTTTTTATTTCTAAGGTTAATGATAATCTTGGAAATAATGAAAGTAAGTGAGGGCATAAAGGGAAAAAAAATTAGCATTCAGATTGCTCCCTAAACCCGGAATCCAAATACCTTCTCTATGTTGGGAATCCAAATCACCCAAATCTTGTAATTGAATTTCATTTTTTGTGTGGGCCCCACGCACTTTTGATTCCTCCCAATTTTAGTAAACACATGTATAATCCGTAATCGGAATTGGATTCCTTTGTTTTCATTCCGATTACGGTTTAGTAAACTCGCCATGAGAAAACAATGAAATGTTGATGATATGCTTATTTGTATATGGTTGTTAAATGATTTGATTTTGATTGGTTTCTTTCGAATAATAATTAGGTCTACGGACAGTTGTCGCCTTTGGTATTGTCAGCACGCGTATGACATTTGCCCCACGAGTCTCGGGGACACCCAGACCCTGCGGAGCGAGGAATGCGGCTCAGGTTGACTTGTGTGCACTGAGTTCTGCGAGGAATGCGGCTCGGGTTGACTTTGTGTTCCCGAGTTCTGCGAGGAAATGAAATTGACGGTATACTGTGAGAATTAACGATATAATTATGGAATTGATGGATTGCGTTCTCGGGTTGACTTTGTGTCCCCGAGTTCTACGAGAATATAAAAGGATATTATTCGCCACCCTGCTTCTATTCTCTGCACAGGGTTGGCCAGACTCCCTAGCCACCTGCCCGATTTAACTACACAGGTGACTAGCCAGTTTCCCTCCCCGGTTGCCTTCGGATGAATTTATGTCCCAGATACCCCTGGTGGGGAATACTAGAGTATATACATGATGTGAATGGATTCAGGTATGGTTTTCGGGTAACAAGTTTGGTTATGTAAGTGTTAGATGGATAACGACAAATTAATTGAATAGTTAAGTACATGGATTCTTGGCATGATATTCACTACATAAAACTTGTTGAATCAAAGTAAGAATGGTTATAGACTGTATTGTTGGTTTCTAGAAAAGTATTATTTTATTAAAAGGGTGATTGTGTTAGTTGAAAGAGCTACGTGTGGCTTGATCACTCACGGAGGGTACGTAGGCAGCCTAGGATAATCTAGGTGTAGCCACGGAGGAGGATATTTTGTAAGTTGGTTTAGAGTTGAATTTGGAATCTATTTAACATCGTAATTGAATTAAATCTAAACTTATGCGTGGGCCCAAAGCCGATTGATATTTGAGTTAGGAGACTTGTTCGATAATGATTTCTACTTAATAATTTCTTCGTATAATGCTGTTTATAACGATGATAGTGTTGAATTGATATTTCAAGAATTGATGTTTTCATTGGATAAGAATGATAGGATGGAATGGGTGTTAACATTGAGTCTGAGCTATTTGTAAGTCCAGAGGCCATTTAGTTTGTTTTGATTGTATGTGGATTTAATTTTTGTATGCTGAACGTTTGCGATTATAAAATTGTATTATTACAGGTAAAATATTTTGGGGAAATGTCCATTTTTCAGGGGGGACTCTACCGGTTTTTCGGTAGAAGTCAAACCTTAAAAAGAATTTTCTTTTGAGTTTGGTTTAAGAAGGACAATTTGGTCAATCATGTCCGGCACCCGACAGGTGTTGGACATGCACAAGATTCGACACGAATTCCAAAGTGGAAATTGGGTTGGGTCCTGTCATTATATATTAATTTAAAATAAATATATTCCTTATTAGGCCTAGTTTGGGGATTGGGATAACAATACCATCCTTGCCCGTCCTCGACTGGAGATTTTAAAATTCGGAAATCCCTATATCTGCCCTTGAAATTTCCCCCCATTAGGGTCGGGGACCCAGCCCGATGGGTATTTATGCCATCCCTATGCCATATCAATTAATGTGGCATTTTTTATATACAAAAATTTGCATAAATATCATCTAAACTTTTAGGAATGTGTGTGCCTACTACTTAAACTTCTAATTCTTACTATTAACCACATAGACTCTTTAAAGTGTTGTAAGTAACTTACCCTCTACATCAAATTTCTTTCATTTTTTGGTTAAAACATATCATGTAGCCTTCAATTTTTGTCTATCTACATATTAGATTGGATTGGACCAAGTCGGTCCTTATGAGTCTCGCTTCTCTAAGTGAGATTTGTAAGACACAATATGTTGCAATACTGTCCAATTTAATTACTTCAATTCAACATACCAAATAACGGCCATGACACTTGTCTAATTTATTGAAATTGTTCAATCCAATTGGATCCACCAGACATAGGAGTGGTGGGTTGGCAAAAATAAAACATGGGAGTGGTAGATTTTTTTAATTTTTTTTTTTTATAGGGAAGCTCCAACGCGAACCGCAAAGCGTGCTGTGCGGTGAGCGACAGCATTAGCAGTTCACCAATGTTACCATTCTATTATGACTTAGATTCTTTTTTGTACTTTTGTAACTTCCACTTTGATTATTTAAAAAAAAAATAAAATAAAAAACTCATGGCAAGAAACACAACTCAAAATTCTGGCGTCCAATTATTTGATGCTAGCCATACTAAATATATCGATCCCGAACCACCAATAAGTTGATAAGCCACATTTTATAAATATCTGAGATAGTTGTTTTCTTTCTTTGTCTCAACTCTCAACTAGGAAAAGTTCAGAAAACATCATAAGACTCCATCAAATTGGTATAAACTAGCTATAGCCAGCCTCAATATTCTTTTACAACATAATGAGCTTGATAATCGACTAACGTGAAGTTAATATGGTATAAATTTGTTTCTATTTTTTTAATAAAGGAGTGATAGTATTTTATTGATAAGATATATAAACAAAGATAAATACGAAGTAACTAAGGTGTCAAATATGGATACAACTTCTCCAGTGACCAAATGCAACACCAAGTTGAATTGATCTAAAGGGAATACGCATAATTCAAAAAATTATTAAAATCTCCGAATCAGCAACCCACAAGCACATGTACATAAATGGGGATTCTTTATATATTTTTTCTTTTTCTTTTTTTGTTGTTGAGAGAATTGGAATCCTTTATACTTATAAGTTTATATAAGCATCCAAAAATGGGGATTCTGTTTTCGAAGAAAAAGAAAAAAAAAACATATGAATTATGTATAATACTTGTGAGTTCCTTAAAAAAAAAAACAAGATATGTATTGTATTAGTATTCAATGAAAGTATTCTATATATATTAGCAATCGCATTTTGTATCTGAATTTATGTGATTAGTGGCTAAGCCTTTTTAGTCTATTCCAATATTTAGAATAGTGGTTAGTTGAGCAACTCGTGGACCAACTTGGCAGAACAGTACAAGGGATCGTACATGCATCAAGAACTTGCAGTACACAGTAAAATAATTATATCCCAACTTTCCCAAAAACTGTACTTACTTACCTCTTTGATCCCTATAAGGGTTTGGTATATCTTTATATTAGTAAAACCCACATTATGTGGTTTGAAAATATGAAATAATTAACACATCAACTTTCACGTAACGTGGTTTGAAAATGTGATTCTCTTAACATTCGTTGCCGCATCAAATATTGTAGGGATATTTGTCTTCAGCTTAGGCTTTATTCTCTCCAAAAGTATGGTTGTTTTCGTAATTTACCTTTGGGAATTATTTTTGCTTTCCCTCCTATACTAATACACATTTTCATATTATTAAACAATGGACAAACTACATGAGAACCTCCAAATTATAGGGTCATTTTCAAGTTCATACCCACCTTTAGAGACATTTATGAGTACATACTCAAACTCCTAAAAAATGTACAATTTACCCACTCCGTTACCTAAATTGTTAGTACATTTGTTAAATGCTTACGTGTCAAAGATGGAATCAATTTTCTAATGACATAGACTTCCACATGAAAAAAAATATTAAAAAAAAACTAAAATCATTAAAACTTAAAAATCAAAAGAAAAATGAAAAAAATATCTCTCATCTCCTCTGCGCCTACTCATCGAAGCCATCCTGATCCAAACTGACAGGACCGGCCCTGAATTCCTCAGAATCCGGGACTGATCCTGTGGTTTTCCCAACATCCAATCGATGCCGGGCCCTCTAATGTAAAAACAAACTTCTTCTCGAAAGAAAGGAAAAAAGGGGCTAGACTTATGCTGAAATTTCGGCAGAGTCTCCCCTGAAAAACGGACTTTACCAAAATTTAAACCTATCAGAAACAGCATAATACAAATATCCCAATATCCAACATGCACACATATTACATAATAGGCCTCCGACCATAAATTCAACCCTAATGGGCAATAACCGAGCAATTCTAAGAGTAACTCAATTTAAACGACAGAAATTCAAAGTTTACAGAAATGGACATAAATGTCCTACAGTTTAGTCGAAGCTTGAGAAGAGGAGTGCTCGGCTTGATTGATCGGTTCGTTGCGATTACTGCTTGGGGGGCGCAAAATCGAAAATTGTATGGACAAAAGCCGTTCGACTGTCATACGATAACCAATTTCAAATCCGAGCATACCGTCGTGCTCGGGACGACATGAGGAACATTTTAGGATAGATTGGGCCACCACACATGGGCCCATGCGCTGGGCAGATTTGGGTGTCTTGAGAAATTTCCGGTGACGGAAATTTCTTGAAGCACCCGTTAATACCTATGCCAAAATGTCAAGGACAACTAGTGGGGCAACTTATTCAACTAGGACAACCACCAATTTGGCCGGGAAGTGGCCCGAAAACACGATTGAAAACCGGCCAAAACTTAGGTTTATCAATCTGTTTCAAAACTCGCAAATTGATGAAAACTACCTATGTAGGCAGCTAGAACACTTAAAATGGAGGAGAAAACACACCTTGATTGACGAAAAATATCACCGGAATCGCCGGAAATCACGCCAAAAAACCGGCTTAAAAGCAGTCGAAATCGCCAACGAAACTCGAGGTTTCAGGCCTGGATTTCGGGTGGGACGTGACCGGGAGGTCGACTCGGTTCGTTTGGGATCGGTCTCATGGCCAGCCGTGGCCTGACGTCGGTGGTTCGATGGTGGGGGGCGGTGGTGCGTACAGGAGGAGAGAGAATACGTGAAATTTGATTGGGCCACATGTATTTTAAAACAAATTTTAAAATTACCTATACGTCCATTTAGTTTTTAGAGGTTTACGTGTTCATTATAACTTGGAATTGAGCGTGCCGCTTGTCTATGAACTCGTATCGACGAGCCGGACGCAACAGTGCCACTAAATTCCCCAAATTCTTTCCCAACTTAAAATGACCTTTTTACCCTTCCTTGATCAAATAAAGTATTAAATTCCAATATTTATTAGTTGATTTATTATTATTATTGTATTTGAGTTCTTTTATTTTTAATTTATTCATCTATTTTGGGTTTGAGATGTTACAATCTACCCTCCTTATAAGAATTTCGCCCCCGAAATTCTGCATCCGCCTTAGTAACCTATTCCAAACACTTCAGCTCCAACACCTTGGTAACATGCCCAACTAATCCACACTTACAACTTTTTCTACACTTAACTTCCGATGTCAACAAGTTTAATTTCTTATTTGTTAATATGAAAACCTAAACAAATTTTTCAAAACCTTAAGATTTCTTATGTAACTTCGTGTACATCTAAAACTTGCATCGGCACGCAACTAAGTGTTCAAGACAAGTGTGACTTCGGGATATAGTGAAACACATGCCAAATAATCAAAGAAAGGTAACATACCAATGCCGACATCTGGTGTGGCCTGTGCCTCCTGCTGAGTCATACAAAACACATGGGACTGGCGCCTTTGCTAACCCCTCTGACTTCTTCCACCTCTTATACGGAAGGTCGATTGAACCCCATTACTAGAAGAAGAACCCGCAGCTGACGATGAGGCACCACCCTGACTTCGTCCCTGACCAATGTTACCCTGCCCCTGCTGGGCTACCGTTTCTTGCACAGCTGAACCACCCAGAAAGAGATTAGGACAGTTCCTCTTGTTGTGCCCAACTTGCCCACAAGCATAACAAGTTAGGCTGCTTCCCTGACCCTGCTCACCAGTCTGCACAGGATGTGGACAATCCCTCCTAAAATGTCCAATTTCTCCACAGTCTGTAATCTCCTTTCTTCGAAGGTGGGGGCAGTGGTTCATATGTGAGGAGAGAGAGAGAGAGAGAGAGAGAGAGAGAGAGAGAGACTAAGGGAGGAGAGAGAATCGGAGAGAGTGGAGAAAGAGGGAATTCGTGAAATCTAATTGGGCCAAGGGTATTTAGGGTATTTTAAAACAAATTTTAAAATTACCTATACGTCCGTTTAGTTTTTAGAGGATTACGGGTTCATTATAACTTGGAATTGAGCGTGCCGCTTGTCTATGAACTCGTATCGACGAGCCGGACGCAACAGTGCCACTAAATTCCCCAAATTCTTTCCCAACTTAAAATGACCTTTTTACCCTTCCTTGATCAAATAAAATATTAAATTCCAATATTTATTAGTTGATTTTTATTATTTTATTTGACTTCTTTTATTTTTAATTTATTCATCTATTTTGGGTTCGAGATGTTACAATCTACCCTCCTTATAAGAATTTCGCTCCCGAAATTCCGCATCCGCCTTAGTAACCTACACCAAACACTTCAGCTCCAACACCTTGGTAACATACCCAACTAATTCACACTTACAACTTTTTCTACACTTAACTTCCGATGTCAACAAGTTTAATTTCTTATTTGTTAATATGAAAACCTAAACAAATTTTTCAAAACCTTAAGATTTCTTCTGTTACTTCGTGTACATCTAAAACTTGCATCGGCACGCAACTAAGTGTTCAAGACAAGTGTGACTTCGGGATATAGTGAAACACATGCCAGATAATCAAAGAAAGGTAACATACCAATGCCGACATCTGGTGTGGCCTGTGCCTCCTGCTGAGTCATACAAAACACATGGGACTGGCGCCCTTGCTGACCCCTCTGACTTCTTCCACCTCTTATACGGAAGGTCGATTGAACCCCATTTCTAGAAGAAGAACCCGCAGCCGACGATGAGGCACCACCCTGACTTCATCCCTGACTAATGTTACCCTGCCCCTACTGGGCTACCGTTTCTTGCACAGTTGAACCACCCAGAAAGAGATTAGGACAGTTCCTCTTGTGGTGCCCAACTTGCCCACAAGGATAACAAGTTAGGCTGCTTTCCTGACCCTGCTCACTAGTCTGCACAGGATGTGGACAATCCCTCCTAAAATGTCCAATTTCTCCACAGTCTGTAATCTCCTTTCTTCGAAGGTGGGGGGCAGTGGTGCGTACGTGAGGAGAGAGAGAGACTAAGGGAGGAGAGAGAATCGGGGAGAGTGGAGAAAGAGGGATTTCGTGAAATCTAATTGGGCCATGGGTATTTAGGTTATTTTAAAACAAATTTTAAAATTACCTATACGTCCTTTTAGTTTTCAGAGGTTTACGGGTTCATTATAACTCGGAATTGAGCGTGCCGCCTGTCTATAAACTCGTATCGACGAGTCGGACGCAACTGTGCCACTCAATTCCCCAAATTCCTTTCCCAACTTAAAATGACCTTTTTACCTTTCCTTTATCAAATAAAATATTAAATTCCAATATTTATTAGTTGATTTTTATTATTAAATTTTAGTTCTTTTATTTTTAATTTATTCATCTATTTTGGGTTCGGGATGTTACACAAACCCTCATTGACCTTATCAACTCCACCCTCTTCTTCCTACTCCAGTCCACCCTCATAATCCGACCTTCCCTAACCGTCCACTCCATCTCCGACTCTCCCCACTGAGCCCAGAACCCTCTTCTGCACACCCTCCTCCCTAACCTCCTCTCAACTCTCCAGCTGTTACGCCCCAAAATCGAGACACGTGACAACGGCATGTACCTTGAGGATCCCGAAAATATAACCCCTAGATCCAAGGGTTATACTCCCAAAATTCCCAAAATACGATAACCCTTTTTAATTAAATAAAACGGGTTGGATCAGAGTTGTAAACAACAGCGGAAATCTGAATAAAACATTATACAAACTTTATTGTTGAAATATCAACCCAAAGGTCAAGGAAGAGTACCTGTAACATCATAAGTGATTTTACAAATTATAAAGATTAAATACACACCAACCATCCAGAATTTATACAGAGGAAAGAAATGAACAAGCAGCATCCTCAAACTCTTAGGAACAAGCAGCATCCTCAAACTCTTGTCTTTAATTGCATTGTGGCCCATAAACTTAATCCTTATAAGTTCTTAAAGTTACAAGTAATTTTAAAATATTCCTTGTACTTTCTGAAAAGTCCAAAATTGTCTCAATAGTCCTTGAAATTCCATCTCTGGTCCGAAAACAGTAAAATCACGGTACGGTAAAATTAAAGTCTAAATAATACTTTGTTGTTCGTACACATGGACCAGAGAAATATGTATAATTTAGTTCAAGAATTTTAAGGAAGGAAAATGACAAAAAAATTATCTAATTTGATTAGATTTCAAATGGACAGAGTAACGTCATATGAAGTATATTTTTGGAATAACTTGAAAATTACCAACTATAAAATAATATAAATTGAGTATTTGACAATTTTAAATTGGACAGCATAATAGCTAGGAATGAAAATACATAATTAAAAATGAATAAAAGACGAGGTAAGGGAGATAATTACCTCAGTAAAATGATGAATAGTACCATGCATGAATAGTGCCCCCTGAGTGAAGATTGGACGAAACGATGAATAGTAGACACTACGAGTGGTTTCTGTATGAATAGTAATTTTGAATGAATAGTGATTGTGAATAGTAACAATGAATAGTAATTCCAAAAAATATCGGAATAGTGGCTTTGATGGTGGAGGAGGAGATGAAGAGAGGGAGGATGATTTTTGGAGAGTTTTGGTGTGAAGAAAGTGCGAGATTTAGGGGGTCTTTATAGAATTGCCCGACGACTCAGATCAGTTCGAATATTTAATTCAGAGGCACAGATTAAAATATGAGTTTTGGATCATGTGTAGGAAGGTACATGATAGCTCCAAGATGGAAGGTTTAGATGCACTTCCAACAACCAAACTAAAGGCCTAGATCAAGTCAAAAGTTTTTGATTTGAACTACGGTCACGATCTGATTTAGAATCAGATCAATGGCTTAGATTAAACGTGTGTATGGTATAACGCTATATACCCTAGTTTTCCAAGTCTTCCAACCAATCAGATGTTGACATATGGCATAGTGATAGGTTCCAACCAATCAAAAAATGCCATGTGGAAAATCACATTTTAATTTCCAACTTCTAAAATTCACTAAAATTACTTTTGAGTTCCGAAAAATTATCCGAAAAATACCACATGCTCGTAATAACATCCACTATATTTCTATGAAGTCAAAACACCAAAATTCTAACTTCAAAATTTCAGAAATATGTTAATCTTTAACACATTGTCAATATTTGCTTGGAAAAAAATGCCACTTACCTCAAAATGAACCGTGCAATTTTTACTGTGTGCGAAAAATTTGGAATTTTTCAGGATGTCACACTAGCGCCTCACCGTCCTCCTCTCCACTTAGCTTGATAAAAATTTGATACGTCACTCGCAAATATTATCCATTATTAAAAAGGAAAGAAAATTAAAATGGACTTGCAAATATTATCCATCTAAATGACTAAGAAAACACATCAGGATGTGGAGAAGTGGTGTGACGTCCCCGACCTAATTTAGGTCATTTAATTATAAAATAAATAAGATAATTTAATTGGGAATTAAAATGGAATTAAAAAAGAATAAAATGATTTAAATGATTAAAAATTGGAATAAATAATTAAATTGAAATAAAAAGGGGCATTTTGGTCCAATTAATTTTCGGGATGGAATTTGGCGAAACAAGTTGCGCCATTGCGTCCGGCTCGTCGAAACGAGTTCGTTGACGGGTGGCACGTTGCGATACGAGCGTCGGAGCAAATTAAGGACATAACCGTCATTTTAAATATTGCGATAATCTGATATAGTCCACGTAAGACCAATCAGATTTCACAATTTCACTCTCTCTCCTCCAACGCGTCACTCTCTCTCCTCAAACCCTCACCGCCCCTTCTCTCTCTTCGGTGTCGACGATTCCGGCGACGGCTGAGCACGAGACCACCTGCGATCGACTCCTTTCATCCTCACGGTTCTAACCCACCCCATTTCTAGGGCCATCTCACCGGCATTGACGGACCCGAACCTCTGCAACTTCCGGCCACTTCTGGGTCTTCGTCCCGGCGTCTCCGGCAGCTTTCACCGTCGCGTAAGGTGTGTAAACTCCTTCTCTTTGTGCACTGAAGCTTGTTCTAAGGTTGGTTTCGATCGATTTGGCTTTGAAACCATTCGATCTGAAACCTAGAATTGGCCGGTTTTAGTTTGTGATTTCCGGCCAGTTTGGAGTGGGTGAGACCGGTTCTGGACTTGTGAGGCTGAGGGGAGTGTTTTGGTATAGGCTGTGTCGAAAGATTCGACAGTTTGAGGTTGGCCGGTTTTTGCTCAAGCCACCCAACCCACGGCGGCGCGTGTGGCGGGGCGTGGGCTGAGGTGTGGCGGCGGTTCGATGTTCCTATACCATTCTCGAATCGCTGCGAGCGCGTGGGAGTTGACGGATCTCAATTCGGAGATCGTTTGGCCATCGAACGAATCTCGCCTATTGCACAATTCTCGGGTTCAATAGGATTGAACGGTTGGATCGCGTCCATTTTTGGATATGTTGATCTAGATAATTCTAGGATTGTATAGGATTTGATGGATCGTGATTCGGAGTCCCGGATACTCCGGAATCACCAACCCTAGCGTTAGGTTTAATAGAAACAGTCCGATCGCACGATCGCTAGAAAATCCGACCGTTGGATCGAGACCAAACTTTTGGGGCATGTTCTTTAAACCTTAGTGAGCCTATAGGAATGTCCGGATCTAAGTTTGGAGGTCGTGGGCCTCGCGGGCCCGGTTTGATCTATTCGGGAAGTTTGACCGAGGTTTGACCAGGGTTGACCAAGAGTCTCCCGGGGTCGTCTCGTCGTCTAATGAATGTTTTTGACCTTAGAATAAGTCGTGCGAGCTCACGCTTAGGTTGAGTCGGGTTTAGTTCAGGGTTTGTTTTGAAGGTTACCGTTCAAGGGTTCGGTTGTTAACCTTGTTTTTATGTTCTTGAAATAGGTACCCAGGCACCTCGTACTACACAGGCGGGACCCTCACAGGGCCAAGCTGCTTGGGATTACCTGTGAGTGGACTTTGTTTTTGATTATGCATATCCTCCAACCAATGAACAACCATGCATCTATTTGATTGTTAGTGATGCTTGTGATTACTTTTAATATATATATTAAACTGTTTAAGTCTTGGACGTGTGTCCTGATGTCTGATACTTGGGGGTTGGGTACTTATATATATTGGAAATTGGAAAGTGTTGATCATGTGATTGATTGGAGTGTGTTGTCACCTCTGTTTGTACCTCCCCTGTTCTGTGATACTGATCTGGTTATTTCGGATACCTGGTACACCCTTGACGGGGTGTGACTGTAGACCCGTGATTGGGTAGTCTGCGCGCGTAGGACATATTTTCGGAGATATGGTTTGGAAGTTTTATCATATAGACCTGTGAGTTTAGTCCCATTGGACGGCTCAACCTTGGGCACGGGGTCTCGAGGAGACTGTACCTGTGTCCAGTCAAATGATCCCCTGTTGGATCGTTTTCCCGGTACTTGTTTTGGTGTCGAGGTCTGATTTGACTATATGTGTGAGTTATTATTATTGTATTCTTATTTTCTTTGAGTAAGGATCTTTCCTTGCTTGTCGTGCCTACGGGCTGTGGTTATCTGAGTTGGGATCAAGGGGAAACAGTATGATGCTATGTCTATCCTGTAAATATGTTACAACTTTTGGATATTAAATCCTGATGTTTTGATCATTTATTGTATGACTTGAATTGCATGATTGCATCATCTTTTTTTGAAACGGTGGGGTTAGTATATTGTTTTGAACTACTAAAACCTTATTTTTTGTCCACTCACATACTTTCTGTTTTGCGCCCCACCAGGCCGTAGTCGTAGCATCTGAGCGGTTTGGCCGAGCACACCTCCTCTCGGGCACGACTTGCTTGTAGGGTACTTGCCCCTATTATGTAAATTCTCTCTCTGCTACTGTATTCTGAACACTCGTAGAGTTTGCTTTGTATACCCTTGTGGGTTGAATTTGATGGCCAGAGGCCTTTGATGTATACTGTATGCATGCTGGCACTTGAGTATTGTATATATGTTGTGTTTTAGTAGGTTGAATTAATTTTGGTATATCCATATTTCAGCGGAGACTCTGCCTGACTTTCGGCAGAAGTCTTGACCCCTTTCTCAATTTGTTCGGGAGAAGGGAACTTGATTGTATGTGGGCCCGACATTTGGGTAAATGTCGGTTTTACCATAGGACCTGGCACGGATTCCGAGGTGAATTCGAGTTGGGTCCTGTCAAGTGGACATTCGAATATCAAGAAATATCAAGAAATCAAGACATTCGAATATTAAGAAATATCAAGAAATCAAGACACAAAGCCATTTGAACCAAAACTGGACATAAAGCCATTCGAACCAAAGTGGGTTATTATTACATTGTTGATTTAAATTGGCAAGCAATCTTTAAGTGCAGATCTGCAACAGATCTATTTGAACCCTCCTTGTGCAAATCTTTAAATTCTCCGACCCCACAAAGAGACGGAGAGAGACATAGACATAGAGAGAGGGGAGGGGGATGAGTGCGTTGGGGCTGGGTTGTCAGGGAGAGGAGGTGGGTGACGGGGAATGAGGGAGGTTCGTCGGGAAGAGGAGGTGGGTATGGTGGTGGCTGGTGGTTAAGTGGGTAGGGTTGGTTCGAGGGGAAAGAGGGTGATAGATTTTTTTGTTTTCAAGTCTCATTTTAATTTATTTATATAATATAATTTAACTTTTTGTAATATTTGAAAATAAAGAATTTTTTATTTGTTTTTGTCCATGTGGAAGTCCATGTCATTAAAAAATGGGTCTCATCTTTGACATGTAAGTATTTAACAGATTGACTAACGGTTTAGGTAACGGAGTGGGTAAATTGTAGGTTTTTCAGAGGTTTGAGTATGTACTCGTAAATGTCCCTAAATATGGATATGAACTTGAAAATGTCAAATAAAGTAGGGCAAATATTCAGTTATTCTCATACATGCTCATATTATTATTCTTTTCCAAAATGGAGGTATTTATAAAGAAGTACAACCTTAAACAAAATAGGAAATAAATCTAAATTACAGTAGAAAATAAATCTAAATTACAATATGAAATAAATCTTAATTATAATAGGACTAGACAAATAGATCAGTAACCAAAATGACAAAACCCGACCCAGATTCCACCCCGGAACACGAGACGGACCCTGCGGTTATGCCCAACATCAATCCATGTCTGGCCCACAAACTAAACAGTTACCCTCTTCCCGAATTTACAAAGAAAGGGACCAAGACTTCTGCCGAAAATCGGGCAGAGTATCCCCTGAAATGTGAACAATCCCAATTAATTACAACCTGCTAGAAAGCAACAGAAAAGAATTATCCCAATAGCCAGCATGCTCACAATTACACAACAGGCCTCCGGCCAACAATTCAACCCTAAAGGTGATACAAAGCAAACTAAGAGTATATGAATTCAACAGCGGAATAGAAATAACAGAATACAAGTTTAGGGTTCAAGGATGACAATCCTACCCTTCCAACGAAGGTCGAGACGAGAAACGCACAGCCGAACAGTAACGAAGCGACGACTACGGTCTGTGGGGCAAAACAGAAAGAGTGTGAGTGGACAAAAACAAGGTTTTACATACTTAAAACAAAGTACTAACCCCACCGTTTAAAACAATGCGAAACATGCATATGAAACCCTTTAAATACTTGATTGATTTGAAAACCGTACTATCTCAAAGTACGTGAAAGCAACCCAGTTTAAAACCCCTTTTTCGAACGACTAACCTTTTACCTTTCCCGAGGCATAACCTCCCAAATCACGAACCCATATATTTGTAAAACAGAATTAGGAGAATTAGATAAACGTGAGTACGAAAGTATCATAAAACTCCATAAACCAAAACAATCTTTAAAATATCAAAGATCACCTTCATGCCAAGAAAACCAACTCGACAACAATACAGAAATCAATTGCAGTTCGAATCATATATATAAATATAGATCAAATCAGGATTTACAATCCAATAAGTAAAACCTATCAAGTACTGAAATCTAATCAAGTACTGCAACCGAAATAGGTAAACAGTTTCCCAAACTTCCCCACTCTCACAACCACGTGCTCACAAGCACGACAAGCGAGGAACGATCCTCACTAAAAGAAATATGAATACGAATGTACTAACACACGTGTATAGGTATAGTATATCCATAACACAAACACAAGTACCAGGAGAAAACAATCAAACAGGGGATCATTTGATTGGACACCGGTACAATCTCATCGAGACATCGGGCCCAGGGTTGAGCCGTCCAAAGTGGGACTAAACTCACAGGACTATATGGTAAAAACTTACCAACCATAACTCCGAAATCAGTCCTACGCGCGCAGACTACCCAATCAAGGGTCTACAGCTACACCCCGTTAAGGTATGCACCGGATCGAATCATACCAAAACCAGGTAACCATTTATATCAATCGCTATGCGATCATCAGTATCAGAACAGGGGGAGTTACAATACAAGGTGCTAACAACACTCAAATCAATCGCCACTGATAACAGTATATATACATATATATATACACAACTAATCACTATGTACCCAACCCAAAACACCAACATCAGACGCAAGCGTCCAAAACCCAATAACTAACATATATATATATATATATATATATCCAAAGTAGTCATAAGCATTGAAATCATAGATTCATATTAAAACCATAATCAAATATACATTCAATAAACGTCAAAATGTATTAAAGTCTCAAGTAAAGAAACGTCAAATGGTATGAGAAACCCAATATATAAATATATCAAAATAGTTACATAAGGGACCTCACGTCTCGACACAGGGCATTCCAGCCCAAAGATATATAATTAAAGTATAAAGAACTTGTTTGGAAACACATACCGTTAAACCAAACGTATAATCCAAAATACACATATGTATATATATATAAATATATATAAATATAAATATATATATATATATATATATATATACATAAAACATAATGATCCTTTAAAATACAATAACTCAAGCCCAATCCCATAAACATATCTATATATATAAATATATATATAAATATACATATAATCAATTCCCATTATTCTAAAGTATTTATTCAAAGTAAATATATATGTATAAATATATACATATATATAATTAAAGTATAAGTAATTATACTTCTTAAGGTTTAAAACGCCAAAACCGAATATGTAATCAAATGGACTCACTAACATCCAAATATTCAATTATATAATTAAAATATAATATAACAACCCTTTTAAATATAATATCCAAAAGATCCATAAATTCTCATTTATGTATAATAATCCATTAAATCTATATTTTATAAAGTATAACGACTTCAAGCTTAAAATAGCTCAATTATATAACCCGCGTTCACCATGTCCCGCTCAATACCCAAAGGTATAAATAATGATAAAATAGCCATCAGGGCCCCACAAACAAACCGGCGACCCAAATCATGCATATACCTCAATGCAAACCCCTTTAAATATAATTAAACCAAGTCAAACCAAGACTTAAAACACTTATCAAATTCAAGATTTAAAACTATTATTAAATCTCATTTCATGCATTTCATGCAATTCATTCAAATCATGCTCATTTGAAAATAAAGTCCACTCACCGTTGGTCCTATGCTACACAACCCTCAAAGGGTCCCGCTTACAAAGTACGCAGAGTCAAGGTACCTAAAGCGTTAAATTCGAGGATTGGATTAGTATCGTGAACCGTACGAGAACCGTAAACTTAAACCCTAACAAAACCCGACTTAACGTGCACGTACATCCTACGAAGGATTTCAAGGTCAAACTACCTCTTATAATAAGTGGGACCGCCCCGGAAGACTCACGGTCAACCGGTGGTCAAATACCCCGTTTCGGAGCCCATGACCTCCCAAAAGGATCAGGACATTCCTAGAAGTCCAACAAAGTCAACTACGTGGCAAGGCGACCTCGGGAGACGCTCGGTCAACCCTGGTCAAACTTGGTCAAACCGACCCGAATGGCTCAAACCTGGCCCGTTGGTCCCATGACCTCCAAACTTAGATCCGAAAGTTCCTATAGGTTCAACACGGCCTAAAAAACGTGTCCTGAAAGTTTGGTCTCGATCGAACGGTCGGATTGCTCACGATCGCACAATCGGACGATTAACGATTAATTCAAACTTTAAGTCATTGATCCGGAGTATCCGGGACTACGAATCACGATCTGTCAAATCCTATACGTTCCTAGAAATATGAGGAACCACATACGTGAATTCAGATTCGATCCAACGGTCCGAACCTATCGAACCCATGAAACGCGCAATAGAAGTACATTGGTTCGACAGTCAAACGACGTCCGAATCAAAATCTGCGCACATGCACACAATCGTAGCGACACAAGGATCGCAACGGAACCCAGAACCACCACCACACCACCACCACGCGCCGCCACACACGCCACCGTGGGTGGTGGGTGACTTGATCAATTCCGGCCAATGGAAATTCATCAGATCTCGCAACAAGGCTTATACCTATCGAAACTAGACATTGCCAGGAGCCTAGAACCGATGGAACCCGGCCAAGAACCGCCATGATCTAGCCGAAAAATTGATCCAAAGATCCGGCCAGATCTGGGTTTCAGATCAAGCCACCAAACGACTAAATGAATCCCAACCCACCCCAGAATCAGCTTAAGCACGAAGAGAGGAGTTGAAATCTTACCAGGATCGACGCCGGAGGTGGCCGTGCGACGCCGTGAAATTTCGAAGAGAACCGGTCTGGTTCTAGGCATTTTCCGGCGAAAATCGCAGCTGCCGATGGCTGGGTATGGTCGGGAATGGAAGAGGAGGAGGTTGTTGTCCTTTTGGGACCGGTGCCGGCCCCATTGGTGGCCGGACGTGAGAACTCTCGGCCAAAAACCCATCGGCTGGGTGGTTTTCGCGAGGAGAGAGACGACCGGAGAGAGAGAAAGGAGAGAGAGAGAAAAGAAGAAATCTGATTGGCTGGGGGGTATTTAACAAATTACAAAATGACCATTATGTCCTCCGAACAATCTATCGCTCCGATTGAGATGTGCTGCACGTCCCCGTACTTGTTTCAACGTGCCGGATGCAATGGTGCAACTCGTATTAATTCCGTCCCGAAAATATTGTTGACCAAAAAGCCCCTTTAATTAGTTAATTCCAATTAATTCCAATAATTCATATTTAATTCATTTTAATTAATTTAAATTACCAAATTTAATTACTTAATTATTTTCATTTATTTTCTTTTGATTTTTTGGGTCAGGGATGTCACACAAAATCCTAACATAGTAAGGAACCAAAATCCTAATGATAGGAGCATAATTATGCGACTTAGATGGCTTGTTCTTGTGCGTTTACATTGTGTTTTCTTAGTTAAAGTAGTCCTTTAAGCTAGTTTTATGTGTTTTCAGGTTTTAAGGGCAAAGTATGCAAAGTAATGCATTTTGGAGCCTTTTGGAGCACAATTGAGCTTGGAATGGATATCATATGCTTGGAGCCAAAGGAATGGACGAAATTGAAGATTTAAAGATAGGAAGGGGAGCAGAATGCATGCAATTCAAGCATGTTATGACATGATTGGGATGAGAGGAAATTGAGCTTAAAGACAAACCCAATTTGGCCCACACTCCCTGTCACCCAGTTTCATGGTAGGTCATCTTGCAGGCCTCATTTCAGCAGCCTACACAGATTGGATTGATCGGTTCATAATTGTAGCAATGGGGCCCAAATGTGCAAAATGGTCCAAAACGTGCGTGGCGAGTTAGCAATTTGTTTCAGCCTTAACTCCTTCCTCCGAACTTGGATTGGCCCAAATGATATGTGGTTGGAAAGATGACATTCTAAACTTGAAGATGGACGGCTCAATGTCATCGAGTTGATTAAGGGAAGCCCAATTCGTGAGCCCATGAAGTTTCTTGGTCATGATGAGTCGTGCATGAGATGTGATTTCTGGTGGGGTTCTCCATTACATGTGGGAGCTGTACTAGCGAAAGAAGGGAAACTGATTTTCTAATGCATTAGTGTGGTTAGTGGAGGCATTAATCAATTCAAATTCTCCTTTCATTCTCCTTATAAATACCACTCTCATTCATTCCATAAAAACATCTTTCACATCCTTGAGATCCTTCACACATCCTTCGACATCCTTCACACCATCCTCCATACTCCCATAATTCCCCAAACACCTCCGAACTGACATCCCAACACTCTAAAACAGCCTCAAATCACCAAAATTGTCCCTCGCAAGCTTTGCCTTCCATTTCCCTACGAATTTCCTCTTTCTCAACCATCACTACTCACACATTCATCCAGATTCCACAAAGAGAGAAGAGAGCTAGTTGCAAAGGAGAGAGGAGCTTGGAGCTGTCCCGAGAACTACCTTGCTACCACCATTTGCTAGCCCAACACGCAAAGAAAGAGGAAGGAGGAGTGCCTTGAATGTGCTTGCCATTCAATTGAGGATTGCTGGAACGTTTAGGTGTTTTCTTTCTTTTATTTTCAATGTTTCAATTCAATAATCTCTGTGTTGTGAGTATGAAGAACTAAACCCCCTCTTAGTTAGGGGTGATTGAAACCATGTACATACTTGCAATATGAATTGATTACCTTTAGTTGTGATTTCATAAGTTGTGAATTCAATTGCTTAATCGCTTGATTGATAACTTATTCGTATGTTTATTAAGAGTGCACGCTTAGTTTTCATGCATGAATATGATGCTAGAGTATAAGGGAGTTTCACCTAATAGTTACAATCTTATATTCACAAGTAGTGGAGGCTCGCTATAAAGCGATCGCGTTAAATGAATTCTTGGCACGAGTCTCATGCTCATCATAGTGCAGAATGCCTCGTCAATACTTATAGTTCTCATATTGCTTAATGATCTTTGATTGTATCTTTATTGTGCTTTTCACGTAAAGGACTTTTGAAGAATGTGTTGAATTGTTGTATGCGCTTTCCCATCCAATTCAATAACTTAAGGAGAACTTGAAGGTTAAGTTAAGCGGACCTAATTAACCTGGGGTGTTGAGTTCCATGATTTATCGAAAGAACAACTGAAAATTGGTTTATGTGCAAGTATGTCATGTGTGGAGAAGAACCCTCTAGCTAACCTTCCATCCATAGTTTCATCCAAACTCGTTTTACAATCTGTTTTAATTACAATCTGCTTTCTTTGTTTCCAAATTCGTCAAAACCAATCCCCTTTATTTTGAAGTGTCATATTAGTTAGAAAGTGGTTTAGTTTGTGTTTTAAAGTGTCTTGAGTCAAGTTATAACTTATTTTCGTCCAAATTCTTCCTTAGTGTTCAAAACTGCCCAGAAAGTGGTTTTTAGGCAGTTTTGAGTGTTCGCTTGTTGATTTGAGTCTTTTGGTTTGTTTTGGTGTTTTAAAGTATAGTTTTGCATTCTTTGAGTCTAATTTAGTGTTTTAAACTTTGTTTTAAGTTTTTGAGTCAGATCTCAAGTGATTTAGCTCCCTCCTAATCCTCGGCCTAGAACGATCCCTACTTACATTCCATACTACAATTGATAAAAAGAGGGTTTAATTTGTGTGCTTATATTCAACGCACCACCTAACTAAGTAAGGACTAGCCAACACTCCCCCTCAAGTTGGCGCAAAGATGTTTCGCATGCCCAACTTGACAAGCGAGTCGTAGAACAACATACTTGAGAAGCACCAATTGTACATAAGGTCTTTTCGTCAACCACGAGTGAAACAAGTGACTAATCAAAACAAAGTTCGTAGCGGAAATACAAGAACAGACCCTAAAAAATAGGGCACATAGCAGAACACATAAACCGTGTGAACATTCACACAACAGAAGGCAAGGCAAATAACACAGAAACCTTATGAACAAAGCAAATGTAAGGCAAAACCAGACCCTAAAAATAGGGTAAGGCATGACAAAGGCAAATGCAAAACCAAACCCTAAAAATAGGGTAAGGCAAGGTAAGGCAAATCAAGGCCACATAAGGGCAAAGCTTGGCAAGGCATGGCAAGGAAAGGCAAGAGCAAATGCAAGGTCAATGATATAATCACAGCGGAAACACAATCGATGCACGAACACGGCAAGACCAACAACTCTGGCACCAACAAGAGTAATACAAGGCAGGGCCAACGGTGGCAGCAACAATAGCAACAACAATGACAAATACTTCCATTTCAAGTTTAGCAAATTCATGCAGACACAACTTCTCTTCACTCCCCCTCTCCTCCTGAAAAGAAGGGGTCGTCGGAGTCAAGGAATAGGTAATATCTTCATGGGAAAGAGAAACGTATCCTTTTTCACTCCCCCTCTTAAATCGTAAGGAGTTCCGCAAGCACATGTCACAAGAGAGCCAGGCTCTGATACTATGTCAAATAAATTAGGGCAAATATTAAGGTATTCTCATATATGCTCATACTATTATAATTCTTCTCCAATATGGAGGTATTTATAAAGAAGTACAACCTTAAACAAAATAGAAAATAAATATAAATTACAATAGAAAATAAATTCAAATTACAATAGGAAATAAATCTTAATTATAATAGGACTACACAAATAGGCAGGTAACCAAAATCCTAACTAAGTAAGGACTCGCCAATTGAAAATAACCCTATAATTTGGGGGCTCTAATGTAGTTTGTCCTTAAACAATATACAATCGGCTTCACATACTTAGTGTCGAAACATAACGAATAAAATTTGCAGAACTTGTAGCCTTTTCAAACTGATCAAAGTGCACTAACTAAAGCTATTATGATTAGCCTAGTGACGAAAGAGAATGGAGTAATGAGTTCGGATTAGAATACGCTCAGGATTCGATTCTCTCAAATGTAACTTTTTTTTTTAAAATTAAAAAAAGAAGTGAAAAAGAAAAAGAAATGAAATCCCTAAGGTGCAGTGTCGCTATTGTCATTGCTACCCATAAATTAGAATGGCCAACAGGGATACAATTTTTTGTCTATTTGGTGCCATTGAAAAGAGAATTCAAGGCAACTTAGCAAATTAAATAATACACATTTCTGGTTACTCTGTGTAATGTTGTTCTCTTTTTGTTCAATATTCATTTACGTACATATTTAGCATAATCAACAGTGCAAGCATGAGCGGATGTCCATTAAGAACTTAGTACAGATGTACAGTGGCCAGGCCAGTACCAGAATTCGAACTTTTCCAAAACCTGTACTTTTCTTCCTTTCTTAGAAAACCAAAGGTTGGTGGTTTAACTTTGGTTTGGTAGAGCAACCCATAACTATAAACCTACTAAAATGGGGCCTTGTTGTTTCTGGTGCCTGGGTCTGTCCTAAGTTCTTTGTTGTTGAAAACTTGAATATATCACGGGAATAATACTGTTTTGCTATTTTGTCACGCTCCGGGGGTTGGAAGAAATCCCGTGCTCGGTGCGTGAGAAAATAAAATAAAATAAAAGGGGGTGAAACATGGGTTTTAAAATACATTTCTCTTTTAAAAATAGCTCCAAAATCTTACATGTGTACAAGAAATAAATAAAGCTCTATAACTTTCATCTAATTCAGCCTCAAGTGGTTTAGTCCTTGTCTTGCCCACTAATTCATCTAAAAAATTAAGGGCTTATTAGATGTAGGTCCTTTTTTGTTTAGATAAAATGGATAGAGGACAACAATATTGGACTCCTCAATAGAAGTCCTCCAAGTCAGCGTGTCTACATATAAGCTATGCATTTGCCATTATTTTTAAACTTATTTACTTTTAGTGCCATTAAATAGAAAAGGTAGTAGAGCGAGTCGGAGCGACACATCCCATATTCCTAGCAATCAACGACTCCTAAAATCAAGCTCTTTCCGTCCCAATCCCTAGCGTCCCAATCAGTGCAGATTTTTGCCACAGTAATGAAGAGTTGTTTAGGTATGAAAATTATAGGAACCTCATGGTCAAAAGCAAGAAAGCAGTTGTCGACAAATACAGTTTAGGTCCTCTAACGTTGGGTTGCTCGAGTGTCGTTCCTTACATACAAGTATTTTAATTTGTCTTTCAATTGAAACAATTTGGTTTGTGTGTTGTTGTTTTTGCGTTTGGTTTGCTATGAAGTCATCATCTTACTTGTTGTCGACAAACAAGGATTGGGTATCTGACAATGGACAAACAAAGAACAATGAAATATATAGCTGTTTAATGAGATATATAACTGTTTATGTAGGTAGATCAAACATCAATCATTTTTGGTTTGTTAGATTAGATATGAAGGTCAGGTGATAATATATTAGTTCCCTAATCTACTACGCAGGTACTTTCTGTTGCGGAGGCGTGAACTTACCTATTGTGGAGATATATTGGTTGATTTGGTACATGTCTACAACAGAGATATATTGGTTTTGTCATGGAATATATTGGTTTTGTCAAAGATATATTGGTTGTGCCATAGATATATTGGGTTTTGTTTGTTATGTACTTATAATCATATTTGTAATTGCACAGCGGATGGACAGGTCAATCGTGGGCATATGTCATTTTGGTTCTAAAACCTTGTCAATATTGATTTGTAAGGACACCAAGCATTCAGATATATGTAGTCAAATTTGTTCCAGGTTTAAAGAATTGGAGGTAGATGAAATCGAGTTGACATATGCAATTGAAGAACACTCATCTTGTCTTTTGGAGATTGACATGGATGTTCGTGTGTTACACCCTTCTTTATCTAAGTAAAATATAAATGCGGTGGATATAAATGTCATACGTGGGGCAGGTAAAGTATCTGGAAATGGTGAACAAGACAAGATGGATTCATTTGATAGTGAAGGTAACACGTCAACTGATGAAAATGAATATTTGGGAAAGTATGCTGCAAAGGAAGGTAGACTTTATTTGTCCCATGAGTGGAAAACATATATTATGGAGGTAGGGCAAAAGTATGAAGGCGGGGTTAGTGAATTTAAGATCAAATTGTGCAAATATGCTTTTGAGAACGGGTTTAGGTTCATTTATGTGAAAAATGATTTGAAGTGTGTGACAACGGTGTGTTTGAATAATGAAACTGACAATTGTCCTTGGCGCGTTCATGCTATTGTAAATCATGTGAATGGCTTCTTCTATATTAAATATTTGATGAATGAGCATACTTGCAAGGGCAGGATTCGCAATTGTTGAAGTCGTTTTATGGGCTCAAAGATTGTTTCCTCAGTTGCAGTTGAACAAATTCGAACAAAACCTCAACTTAAACTAGTGGACATCGTCACAGATTTCAAGCAAAATTATGGCTTGGACATCTCATATTATAATGCATGGTACAATAAGGAATTATGGCTTCTAAAAGCCTTTTGCTAATAGTTTTGTAACCAGCTAGCGGCCTCTCAACGAAACCATTGCCTAATTTTTTTTTATATTCTGGGGCAAGTTGATTATTTCCCCATCACATGGCAGCCCAAATAATTCCAACATGTCAGTTTTTGTTATTCGTGAAGTTACCTCACCGAAAACAAATGCATTTTCTCTTTCTTCAAAGCATTTCAAGACGGATGCAATATCAAGATCAGATTTTCTGTGAGCATCTTCAATAATTAGACCACCATGGTATGAACTCAACAACCCCCAAAACGGTGTTTGCTGAAAGAGCTCAACATGTGACTCCCTCACATTTTCTCTTATTCGCTCCATTACACGATTAAACTTCAACACGTCTGACCTATACTCCAGGTTTGCAAACTCTTTCATAGCCATGAGGATACTACAAAGAACAAAGAAAAATTCATATCAACTACCTAATAAACACAATTACCTACTGGGGATTAACAAAAACACAACAATGCAAAGTGGCCACAATCATAATCTGGTGTGTTATATGGTGTCTTTATGTTTTGTTTTCTATGTAGGCGTGAACTTGCCTATTGTGGAGATATATTGGTTGATTTGGTACATGTCTACAGTATAGATATATTGGTTTTGTCATGGGATATATTGGTTCTGTCAAAGATGTATTGGTTGTGTCATAGATATATTGGGACTATACCTACAGCACAGGCTTCATTCCCCATACTTACCACCACTATTGACAACTCTTGCAAAAATATCTTGGCTGAGAGAGAGACTAGCTATAAACACCCACAACAATAACTCAAAATAAAGATCCTATAAATTCATATTCGAGAAAAATTACAAAACATAATCACAACTAGAAACCAATAAAGACCCTAAAGAAAAGAAAAATTACATCAGATAATATTAAAAAATAAATGTAATCCCATGTGGCACAAAAGTCAAAGGACTTGTATCAAAGTCACCAAATCGGAGGATTAAACCCAATTTCTCAAGGGGAATTTGGATCTATATCAAGTAATGTAGGGTACATCTAAGTAATATGTCATTCAAGCAATGTGGTACATCTATTGCTTGGATATCCCAATATTGAAGTTATCGTGTTCCATGAATAATACATACTTTACAAATAAATGAAGGTTAAGATAGTGGGGTGTGAGGTTGATGAGTTTTTTTTTTTTTTTTTTGGTTGGGTGTGTATTTAGGGGTAGTTTAGGAAGATAGTGGAGTTTTCTTAGAAATTGTGAAAATTTGAATTAGAAGTTGGGGTGAACAAAGAGAAGTGCGGAGTTTAAATAGAAAAATGACCAAGTGATGGGACTTGTTCGCATTCTTTGCAATTCATTAACCGAATCTCTGTCAAATTGAGTGGCAACAAACCACTCATCATCCATGATGCTAATTTAGCACCCATGACTCTGTCAATCACTAACCTTTCTAGTACCTCATTGTCCTTGTCAATTCTTTGCCTGAAATACCCCCATTCTAATGACAACCTTCGTATATTTGCTTTCCCAACTAAATTTGATGCCCCTGCTTCGCTTTGGTCCCTCACATGCTCCAAACCTCTAAAATTACTTCACCTTTTAATTGGTTTAAGCCACCTAGATCCTTAATTCCATGATTGCCTTCCATATCTGTTTCCCTCTTTTCGGCCGGGTAGGTCGATTGAAGGAGGTTTTGGTCCTTCTTTAATTGAGTGCAGGGCGTGCTACCACCAAGCTACGAATTAAGCTTGAATGGAATGTGAGTAGATGGTGCATCCGAAATCTAACTTTAATCAAACGATTGTCTGGCCCAGCAAGCAATCTCCTCATGGCCTAGGTTCTTTCACTACCTCGGAGTCAAGGCTTTATGTGAGCAACCAAATGATGTGGAGTGGGTGGAGATGAAGATTGAAGGTGAAATGTAATGAAATGAAGAACACGTGCGTAAAGTAAAAGGTACTTGAATTTAAATATAATTGAAAGATAAGTATAGAAAGTAAAGTGTAATTTAAAGTGCGTAAAATAAAGAATGTAAAGACGAGTGCGTAATGTAAATTGCATAAATTAAATAATTGAAATGCGAGTGCGTAAAGTAAACTAGATTACGAAGAACAGTAAAGATAACATGAATTGAAGTTGCTATAATTAAAATAGAATTGAAAAATAAGAACAAGAATGTAAAGGCATAATTGAAATCTTTGGAAACTAGCGCGGAAAAAATAAGAACTAGGCTATGGTTACATTATCCTACTCCTAGGGTAGAAATTGAAGAGAATGTAAAATGACAAGTTGTGTGTTGTGTTGGGGTCCTTTCTCTCTTCCATAAGCTTGGTATTTATAGGGGCTTCGGTGCTTCTCAATTTGCTCAATCGTCAATTGGCCTTCTAATCAATCATAATTGCTCCAAAATGTCTTCAATCCCTTGTCTCATGCATGTGATTTAATGTGAATAATAATATTTGATTTGATTTTCCTTCCATCTTGAGCTCTCCCGCAATAACTTCGGTTGACCATCAAGTTGGCATAATTCCTTCTATATTTGAATTGTAATATATGAGAAAATCCTCCTACGGATTATCTCTCTCCTTATTTATGTCTTGGCAGATTTTATGTATTTGGCCGCTTTTAGTCATTCGATCGTATCTACACTTTCGGCCGCATATAGGCTCTCGACCACTTTTGTGCTCTTGGCCATATTGATGTGTTCGGCCAGATTGATGTATTCCACCACATGTAGATATTCTGCCACATTTATGATTTTGGGCTTTTATTTGACCTTATTGATTAGGCCCACTGGAATATAGCTTGGGCTCACTGTTAATTTAATTGTCGGATCTCGGGCCTGACCCTATCAAATTTCAACCAGGCCCAAACAATATCCAAAGTATATGACGTATATATTGTTTGAAGATGAGTCAATCGTCTCATCTAAAATGGAACTTTCTCAATACCATTGAAATAACATGCCTCAAGCTGATCAAACTTTCCATTTCCTTTGGAAACATTACAAGATGCCTTGTATCATACATTCTTAATGTAAGTTATAGAGCTTGCCAATAGACTCAGAGAGTTCTTTGATTTTGGTTTGAGAAACGTTCAAATACCTCAAATGTATAAACACAGCAATTGAACTTGGCAGCTCCTCAATATCAGCCTTGTACAAATTTAAAACACGTAAAGCCTTAAAGGTAATAAGTAATGTATTATTACTAAGGGCTTTATCACCATTTACAAATAGTGACCGCAGTTTCTCAACATTTCTTTCTGAACTTTTGGAAGGATCCCATGCCACGTGTTGAATCTCAAGTTTATCTTCAATTTCGGATTTTGATACAAGCTCAGCAAGATCATGCACAAGATCGTGCATCTTGCATTTGGTAATAATGTACAAGTGAGTGATGAGTGTATATAGTTTATAAACTCATCATGTCTAATGTTTATCATATACGAATTGCATCTGTCAACTCAAGCATGACACGTTGAATAAACATGTCAAATTAGTGTTAAGTCATTTAGCATTCTTAGGCAAATAAATTAAGTTAGAGCCGGCATGTACTTCACGTGTATTCGAACGGATAAGACATGATATGATACAAAATGTCACTGCTTCTTGATTATCACTGTAGTTATTGCGCGTGAAACATGAAATTACGCAATCGGTGGGGTGTTGATGAATGATACAAGGGCATTTTAAAAGAATGACACTATTTGGAAGATTTGGCAAGTGAGGTGGCGACCCAATGTAATAGTGTTAGATGAGTTTATCAAAAATTAGTTAGTAACCAAAAATTAGTGGACAAAAGGTGTTAATGTAAATATTATTGCTAGCCCCCAGTTGCAATTTGCATTGCATTTGTCTCCCTTCCCTTATATGCTAGCTACATGTAGTTGAGTTTTCAGTGGTCATAGGAAAGAGCAAAAGCTAGATACAAGTAGCCATGCCACGCTGCACGCACCTAGTGAAATGTTTTTGGATGATCGAATTATAAATGGTGATTTTGAAGCAATCTGTATACACTACTACATAAATAGCAATAGACAACGGGAATCCACTATCGTGTAGCACTACTACAAAAATGGAAAAAGATGACCAGAAAACCACGACGGTAGTCAAAATACTGACGTTGAGTTTATAAAGACGACGGTAAAATGAAAACCGACGTGTTTAAGTAAAAAAACCTAAAATATGTAATTCAGATTGGGCATTTCAAAAATATGATGCAACCAAATAAAAAAGCGTTGTCTTATTAAACAGCGTTTGTTCCCGGTTAAACTCTTACACAAAAAACAACGACAGCATGTACGAAAAACAGACGTCAAAAGTTGGGACGACGGTTTAACAAAATAAACGCCGTCTTACTTCCCATATAAACTGAAAGTGTAAGAAAGAATATTAATAATTATTAATTACCACGGCGGTAGATTTATAATTTACAACGTGTAATATTTCTAATCCACGTCGGTTTATTTATCCACAAACACGTTAATAATTATTACCACGTCATTTATTTAAATATAACGTCGTTAAAACATTAATCCACGTCAGTTTATTTATATAAAGCGCCGTTAATATTTATTACCACGGCGTTTATTTAAATATAACGTCGTGAAAATATTTCTAATCCACGGAGAAGATATTGAAACGACGCGGTTTTCTATTTTGTTTTTTGTCAAATATGCCCTTGGCAAACGAGTTCGAATTCCTATGGCAGTTTTTCAAAACGAGTTCGAATCCCTATGGAAAATCAAACGTCAACGAACAATAAATTTTTCGTTCAAACCGATAAAATATTTCACCTTCCAGACGTCTCAGTTTTCCTTCCATAGCATGCAGGATTAGTTTTCGTTCCATAGCAGCGTTTCTCAATTTTCCTTCCGTAGCAATTACTTCTGAAGCTTTCAAGTTCTTCTGCTCCTCCTCGTCAAACAAAACAAACTTTCTTTGCAAGGCAAAGGTATATTTCTAACTCTATCATTTCTGTCGAAATCATTTTAAGATTTTTTTATTCAAAATCATTTCAAGTTTTATTTTCCAATTACTTTTGAAAGTGTCCACGACGGTTTGGTCTTTTCCACGCCGTTTTAATAAACTGACCACGGCGGTAATTAACTCCTGCTTTTGCAAATAAAACGTAGTCATAACCGCCGTGATATTATAATTTTACGTCGAGAATAATACAAAACCGACGTAATAAAGTTAGACATCTTTTTTTAAATATAACTGTCGTTTTATTTTAAATACCACGATGATTGTAATTAAAACGGCGTGAATTATAAAAACCGACGTCAAAATTTATTAGACGTCGGTTTTTTTATTGTTTACGTTGTTTTATTTAAATCACCACGTCGTTTACTACTCTGTTTTATTTGATATACCACGACGGTCAATTTTATATAACGTCGTCTTAAATTCAATATTACGTCAGATTTTTTTATTGGGCTTTCCTTTCCAGTTCCAATTTTCCAATGTCGTCGAAGAAGCTCAACCAAGGCAGCCAACTCAATGAAGATATTTTAGTCCAATGTCGTCGAAGAAGCTCAAACCTTTGATTCGATTCAGTTCCGTTTCGAAACGGTGGTATTCTATCATACTCTTCGACACATAGTTTGCTCAAGCTCAATTCAAGCTAGCCTCCGAATGCAAAACCCTTACCAAGAGGCTCCTCATCTCCACCGACAATCAAATCCGATCCTTGGATTCCGAAACGGCGTCGTTCCCAGATTGTTCACTCAAAAACCACACCTTCTTCCCTTATTCCAAGCTATTGGGCTCCTGTAATGGTATGCTATTTGTAGATGTTGCTGGTGATTGTCAAACTCATAAGTTGTTTCTCTGGAACCCATCAACCAGATTCGTCCGCGAATTGCCTAACCCAAAATTTGTGTTTGCGGCGGAAACTACTGAATATGATGAATTTGGATTTGGCCATGGTCTGGGTTATGTGTCATCCACTGACGACTACAAAATTTTCATAACTGGAGTTGTTACTAACAAGTGGTTTGTGGAGATGTTCTCTGCCAAATTGAACACTTGGAAAATCATTGAATTCCCTGGCCACCACTCATTGTCCTTTTTCATAAGCATCACCATTGGCTTGGGGGTCCTTACGAATGAAGCACTGCATTGGCTCTCGGCCTACAGCTTTGATCCTGATGAAGAGCTAACCATATTTGCTTTTGATCTGGCAAAGGAGGAGTTCAGGGAAGTTCCATGCCCTCCTTTAAATGGCAATGGTGATGACGATGACAATGATGGTAAAAGTATGGCGGTTAATGTTGTTTCAGGAGGCAGTGGAGAATGCTTATATTTTTCATTTACCAGGAGACGTGGTGGTCATGAGTTGATAGAATTTTGAGTTATGAAGGAATATGGGGTGCGTGAGTCATGGAATGTGCTCTTTATATTTCGCACAAATGTTTTATCTGAATGGTTGACTAGCAATTTGAGTGGTAATGATGTCGTTTTCATTACGGAAGGTGGCACAATTTTATTCAAGTTGAGGCACATGTTGGTGAGGATTGAATGCCACAGAGATGGGAAGTTGGTTTGCAGTAGATCTTATAACGTTACTGATGGGGATATGTTTGAGGTGATCGAATACGATGAAACTCTGCTTTCGGCACCAAATTAATTTTATAGAGGTTTTACGAAACTATATGTTTTGTAACCTAATTATATAGAACTCTGTTTTAATCACTTTATATATGATATGAACTCTGTTTTAATCACTTTATTATATGATCACAATATAAGTTATATCATCAACTAATTATATAGAGTAATATTTTATAAGAAATGTATTTTGTGTGTTGCTTTGCATGTATCACTTTAATCACATTTTAATAATTTATATATGATATGAACTCTGTTTTAATCACTTTATTATATGATCACAATATAATTTATATCATCAACTAATTATATAGAGTATTTTATAAGAAATGTATTTTGTGTGTTGCTTTGCATGTATCAACTTAAATTGGCAAAATGACCAACTATGAAACAAATTGAGATTTTAACAAAACAACGTCATAAATACAATCAACGACGGTAATTTATTATAAACAGACGTCATAAATACAATCAACGACGGTTAATAAAATACGAACGTTGTAACTTTAAACAACGGCGGTTCTTAAAAATTTAAAGACATAAAACGACGATAATTTTAAGAAAACTGACGTCGTGACAACAAACAACGTCTCTATAAAGGACGTTATAAGTAATTATTGATGTCTTTATTGTCCTCCTTACTGACGTCTTAAGGTTAAATAAACACGTCGGTAAATATGATGGCGATATTTTTCTTCTTACGGACGTGAAAATTAAGCATACCACGACGGTTATTACTTCATACTGACGTGGTTAAAACAAAATTTTAATTCAATTCAAATCATAATATTCATAATAACTTTTTAAAAATTCCAAAAAATACACCGGAAACCATTATGGAATCATTGAGATATTTTCTTCCCACTAAGGCTTATAAAAATATATTTGAGTCATAAAAATTAAAAATGAAATTCAAAGAACAAAAAATTATTGATAAATCACAAAATCTCTTATAGTTACATAAAATGTTCATATATATGTGGCTTGTGTCATCCATTGGTGTGATAAATTCAAATATATTAATTACTACTTTTAGCAATCTAATTTAGAAGAAACCAGCCTAAACCCTTTTTGTATTATTTTAATATTTTTTTTCATTTAATGAAATTTATAATTTAGTATTTAGGGTTTAGTGTTTCGTGTTTAGGGTTTAGGGTTTAGGGTTTAGGGTTTAGGGTATATTGAAACGACGCCGGTTTTCTATTTTGTTTTATTTCAATTCCATCCTTGGGCTAACGCGTTGAATCCCAGCAACACCAAAACCTGAATATTCTTATTAATTTTTAATTTGTCCGTGATGGTTTTAGCGTCGTGAAAATATTTAACTACGTCGTGTTTAATATACTAATCGCCGTGTTAAATGCAGACATTTTATTTGAATTAGACGTCCTTCTTTATTAATTAGTGACGTAGAAAAGTGAAACTACGGCAGTATAAATATAATAACGGTCGTATAATTGTAACACTTTAACGTCGGTTATTATGTTTAAAAGCGCGCTATCTGAAATTTTGACGTTGACCTAAAATTTTCAATTTTCGCACTGTCTTAAATATTGGCTCCCTCTCTTCAACTCTAATTCTATCTTGTGCTCTCCAGCTCTGTCGAATCCAAGTTTATCTCGAAAACCATTTTCAGAATCCATCAGATCTGCGCGTACTTGTAAGTTCGAACCCTAATATCACAAGCTTGTTGTTCATTGAATGATATTCCTTTCGCTCTATGTCTTAAATATTTGGCTCTCTCTCTTCAACTCTAATTGTAAGTTGTGCTATCCAGCTCCGTCGAATCCAAGTTTACCTCGAAAACCATTTTTAGAATCTAATAGCTCTGCGCGTACCTGTAAGTTCGAACCCTAATCTCACAAGCTTGTTGTTCACTGAATGATATTCCTTTCTGGGTTCTTAAGTACAAACTTAATCTGACTTTGCTGCTTCTGAAATCATTGAAAAATTTCATTGGATATGATCCTTATGGGTTTTAGATATATGTTTTGCGTCCTTTAAATCTTAAGATATGTGTTCTTAATCACTCTCTGTCGTGATGGGTCTTAATATTTGCATGCTTTTTATATGGGTCTTTATTAATATTTGGTTAGCATTTGTTCTTCGAAATGGAATGGCAATGTGAGATTTATTCTCTTTTCATATGACGTCGGTTTTTTATTAAAACCGTCGTCTGTATTTCAGTTATAAGACGGTTGTTCTTTAATACCGTCGTATGAAATTTGATGGCTGGTGTCATAACCCTTCATTGTCTTTTGTAGCTAAGACAACGGTTATTGGAAAAACCGTCGCCTGTAATTGTAAAATACGTCGTTTTATGTAAAAACCGTCGTCTGAAATTATATTGCTTGCTATAATCTGCTATAGTGTTGGTCCAAGTTCATTTTAGTGGAATGCATCTTTGTTGTGTTAAAATGATTAGGTCATAATTTTGTCTAGTGTTCTTTTATGTATAAGGGTAGAGAATTGGTCTACTGTTCTTTAATCTCTTACTAAAACTTGCTTTTTTTAATATTTAAAATCTTGGTTACTTCCTTCTTTTGTTTAGATTTTGGTGACACACCATAGACGATGGGAATCTACCGTCGTGTATCCGGTTTTTCAACCGTCGTTAAATCAACCGACATCTTTTGATGCATCAAACCACGACGGTAAATCCCCGTCGTTGTTACCACATACAACGTCATCTCCAAATAAAACCCGACGTCTATTTATTGAAAATGGGCCAAAAAACAAAAACTTGGATAAGCTTAGACGACCCTTTTCGAAAATCCACGTTGTTTAGAGAAGAAACAATGACGTAATTTATCAAAATACCGAAGTAACACTAAGTAACCAGGACACACACTATTAACTTATCGCCATGTCCAATAACTTTCACGACAGTACTTTAAAATAAACCGCCGTAGTTGTAACCTATTCCACGACACTTAAGAAACTTACCGACATGAAAATGGCATAATAACGGCCGTAAATATGGGGAGAACATGGTTATTATAAACTTTAACGACCCTTTTATTTCCAAAACTGACGTCGTTATGGAAATTACCACGTCATTAACAATATAAAAACAGCCGTAGTTTAAAACTATACACGACACCGATAACACCATGAACGCCGTGTCTATTCCCATAGACAGCTTACTTTATCAGTCAATCGATGTTTAGAAATACTGTAATGACATTGGTTTTAAATAAACCGACATGGTTATTTATAATATCACGTCATTTATGGAATTTAACGCCATTTAAATTCTCTATTAACATCAGAAAGTATATGAAACATGACGTTTGTACATTTTTCTACGACCCTATTATTTCCACAGTCGCCGTGGTTAATGAACTTTAGACCACGTTTATGATAGAAATTTAGACGTGGTGACTAATTTAGAAGGCGCTTATATAATATATTTCATTGTTTTTTGACTATAAGACAGCGGTATTTATCTTCTTACTGACATGCAAAAGCGATTTGACTACAGATATTTCAACGTAAATGCCTTTTGTGTCCCTGAAACACAACGGGAAATATATGTTGAAGGTCGTAGTTAAGTCATTAAATATGTCGGATGTTCTGATTACTGTCGTGTTATATCATTTTAAATGTCGGTTTTTTGGACATCTTGTGACAGGACCCGACCCAGATTCCACCCCGGAACCTGAGCCGGACACTGTTGATGGGCCCAACACCAACCCATGTCGGGCCCACATACTAAACAGTTACCCTCTTCCCGAAACAAAAGTGAAAGGGGTCAAGACTTCTGCCGAAAAATGGGCAGAGTCTCCCCTAAAACAGGGACTAACCCAAAACTTCAACATGTCAAACAAACAACAGATAAACAACCCAAGCGCCAGCATGCATACAACATATACATCACAGGCCTCCGGCCAAACTAATTCAACCCTAGAGGTGATACAGAGCAACTAAGAGTACGAATTCAACAGCGAAAAAGAAATAACAGATTACAAAGTTTAGGGTTCAAGGATGACAATCCTACCCTTCCAACGAAGCTCGAGAAGAGGAGCGCACAGCCAAACGGTAACGGCGATGACTACGATGCTGGGCGCAAAATGAGAAAGAGTGTGAGTGGACAAAAACAAGGTTTTACATACTTAAAACAAAGTACTAACCCCACCGTTTAAAACCATGCCAAACATGCATATGAAACCCTTTAAACATTTGGTTGATTTGGAAATCGTACTATCTCAAAGTACGAAAAAATATTTTCAGTTTAAAACCCCTTTTTCTGAATAAACTAACCTTTTACTTTTCCCGAGGCATAACCTCCCAAAACAAATCCCTCACAAGTTTATAAAACATAAACAAAAGGATTTACTAACGTAAAAGCATAAATATGGAATAAAATTCACATAAGGTAAAACAAACCTTAAAATGCCGAACAACTCGCTTAAAACAAGTAAATCAAACTTGACAACACTACAGAACTCAATTGCAGTTCAAATCATATATATATATATATATATATATATATATATATAAAACAGGATTTACAATCCAACAAGTAAAACCTATCAAGTACTGAAATCTAATCAAGTACTACAACCAAAACAGGTAAACAGTTTCCCAAACATCCCCACTCTCACAATCACGTGCTCACAAGCACGACAAGCGAGGAACGATCCTCACTAAAAGAAATATGAATACGAATGTACTAACACACGCGTATAGGTATAATATAATCAACACCAACACAAGTACCAGGGGAAAACAATCCAACATGGGATCATTTGACTGGACACCGGTACAGCCTCATCGAGACACCGGGCCCAGGGTTGAGCCGTCCAAAGTGGGACTAAACTCACAGGACCATATGGTAAAACTTACCAACCATAACTCCGAAAGAAATCTGTCCTACACGCGCAGACTACCCAATCAAGGGTCTACAGCTACACCCCGTTAAGGCATGCACCGGCTCGAACCATACCAAATCCAGGTAACCATTTCAGATCAATCGCCATGCGATCATCAGTATCAGAACAGGGGGAGGTACAATACAAGGTGCTAACAACACTCAAATCAATCGCCACGCGATAACAGTATATATATATATATATATATATATATATATACAATCACAATGTACCCAACCCCAAAACAACAGACACCAGGACATAAACAAGTCCAACAGTCCACTAACCCATATAAATACTCAAAGTCAGGACATCACTGTCCAAAACATATATTTCAATACTCAAAATAATCGCAAGGGTCAAACGACCGCATAACAGATTAAATCAAATCAAACATCCTATTCATTGAAAAACCATATTTAAATCTCATTCAATGCTCAATCCAAGCATACAAAATCATATTAAAAACTCCAATCTCTAAGACGTCAAATCTAAGGTATAAACACACACATATATATATATAACCCAAGTATAGATAACCCTTTTTCTTAAAGTAGATAAACATATATATATATATATATATATATAACCAAAGCACAGGTAATTCCTTTTCTTAAAGTAGATATACATATATATATATATATATATATATATATATATATAACCAAAGTACATATATATATATATATCACCTTTTCCCATTAATTCAAAGTATTTACTCAATTAACCATATATATATATATAAATACACACATATATATATATAATCAAAGTATACGTATTATTAATCATAGGGTTTTAACACCAAAAACCAAGTATGAAACCAACCGGACTATACTAACGTCCATATATTCAATTATATAATTAAATTATAATATAACGGTTCCAAGCTTAATCTAGCTCATTTATATAATAAAAATCCAATACGAAGACCACCGGGCGTTCACCACGTCCCGTACAATACCCCAAAGGTATAAATACTAATAAAATATAACAACAGGGCCCCACATAAAACCCAGCAACCCAAATCATGCATTAAACTCAAATGCAAACCCTTTTAAATATAATTAAACCAAAGTCAAACCAAGACTTAACATTCAAGATTTAAAACAATTATTAAATCTCATTTATGCAGTTCACGCAACTCATTCAAATCATGCTCAGTTGAAAACAAAGTCCACTCACCGTTGGTCCTATGCTGCACAACCCTCAAAGGGTCCCGCTCACAAAGTACGCAGAGTCAAGGTACCTAAAACGTTAAAGACGAGAATTGAATTAGTATCGTGAACCGTATGAGAACCATAAACTTAAACCCTAACAAAACCCAACTTAACGCGCACGTACGTCCTACGAAGGATTCCAAGGTCAAACTACCTCTTATAACCAGTGGGACCGCCCTGGAAGACTCACGGTCAATCGGCGGTCAAACACCCCATTTCGGTCAACCCGGGCCCGCGGAGCCCAAGACCTCCAAAAGGATCAGGACATTCCTAGAAGTCCAACAAAGTCAACTACATGACAAACAGACCTCGGGAGACACTCAGTCAACCCTGGTCAAACTTGGTCAAACCGACCCGAATAGGTCAAATCGGGCCCGTGGGTCCCATGACCTCCAAACTTAGATCCGAAATTTCCTAGAGGTCCAACACGACCTAAATAACGTGTCCTCAAAGTTTGGTCTCGATCGAACGGTCGGATTGCTCACGATCGCACGATCGGACGATTACGGTTTAAATCTAACTTCAAGTCATCGATGTAACATCCCTGACCCGATTTCACTATTCAATCCCAATTGTTTAGTTAAATAAATAATTTTAGCGAAATTACAATTTTGCCACTGGGATTAAGGGTATTTTAGGCACTGTAAAATTCTGAAAAGAATTTGGAGAATTGAGTTGCACCGTTGCGTCAAACTGTCGAAAACGAGTTCGAGGATATGTTGCACGCTCAATTCCGGTTGTAACGATCGAAGCGATTAGAAAGAAAAGAAAAAAAAAAAAAAAAAAATTTCAGATTACTGTAGCGGCTACAGTAGCACTACGATTAAAATGCTACAGTGCCGCTACAGTGAACGTCTTCTTCTTCTTCTCCCCGACGGCTCTCTTCTTCTCCCATTTGTTTTTCTTCCTCTCTTCGGGGCAGTCACTTTGACTGCCCATAACTCCCAGCTCCGGCGTCCGTTTCGGGTGATTCCAGTCCCTAAATCTTCGTCTCTTCCTCCTCTACACAGCCTGCCCATTCCCTTAGCTCAGAAACCCACGGATTTTAAACTGGAGCGACTGAAAGTTCGATGGTTATCAAACTTTCCGACGAGTTTTCCGGCGACTCCGGCAACCGTTTGGGTCGAGTGAGGTATGAAACTTCATCTACTCTTCATACTCTATCCATTTATGTATGTTTTGTAGATCGGTTTCAAGCCTAGGTTGTTCGATTTAGAAACCCATTTTAGGTCGGTTTTTGAGTTGAATTTCCGGCCACTTGCCGGCCAAACTAGGTGTTGCCATAGTTGAATAAGTTGCTCCACTTGTTGAGTTGAACCTTTAGCTGAAGTCTTGACCCTTGGTTTGAAGTTTTTCCGGTCACCGGAATTACTATGCACACCCAATTCCGGCGAGTTTTGGGACACCTGTAGTGGTGGTGCATTGTGTCCCAAAATGTTCCCCGTGTCGTCCCGAGCATGTAGGCGTGCTCGGATTCCAATTTGGTTATCGTTTGATGGTCGAACGGATTTACGCCTATTATGCGTTATCCGGGTTCGATATGTTCGGGCCGTTGGATCGGTCCCATTTCCAAGTATGTTGTTCCCAGTACCTCTAGGATCGTGTAGGAACAAGCGGATCAAGAATCGGAGTCCGGATACTCGAATCATTAACCCTAGGGTTAGGTAACCCGATTCTGGTCGATCGTGCGATTAGCGCGATTCCGACCGCTCGATTGAGACAAACTGCCTGGATGTGTTTAGTAAACCTTGTTGAACCTTTAGGAATGTTCGGATCGAAAATCGGAGGTCGTGGGCCCCGGAGGCTCGGTTGACCTATTCGGGAAGTTTGACCATCGGTTGACCGTGAGTCTTCCGAGGTGGTCCCACCTGTTAAAGAGCTTAGTTTGACTCTAGAAACTCCCCGGTAGTCGTGCACGCTTACTTTGAGACCCGAGAACTAGTTTCTTGAGTTAAAGTTTGTTGTTGGGTACGCGTATTAATTAAAGCGTTTATTCTCTCAAATAGGTACTCTTGCTTCGCGTACTCCGGAAGAAAAGCTCTCTAAGGATTGAGCAGCGTGGACTTGTTGTGAGTGGACACTTGTTTTGAACAAGCATTATTTCAAAGATTGAAATTTGATGCATAAATGATTTATCTTGATTTATCTTGATTTTCGGGATTTAAATATTGTTTAAGTCTTAGACTTGATTTTTGATGGAATTATCGGAAAATTTATGCATATAAAATTAGTCGCTTTGACTATGGGGTTTTAATGAAGTTTTGAATCTTGGATTTGATTTTTATGGAATATTGGAATTTAAATTATATTTAAAGTTTATGCATGCTTTGGAGTCCCGGTTTATTTGTGGGACATTGGTGGCTATATTTTAAATTAAAGGTCTTTGAAACTGGACAGGTACAAATTTTAAGTTAAGGTTTGAAACTGGACAGGTTGGGTTCCAGGAAAAAGGGAGTTATTCAGTATTACTGTATTTTACTTAAATGAGGAATTTTTGGATGGATTTAATTCCATGGTTTTTATGTTAAGGATTCAGTGTTTAAGTTTATGGTTTTCAAGAATTTACAGAAGTAGCAAAGCTACATTTTTCATTATGGTATTTCAAGGTACAAATGTAACAGAATTGTTTTCAAGTATCTGATCGTATAAATACATACGTTTTATACAAGGATTTTTGTTGCATAAGTGCTTTGTCATTATTTGCGAAAACGGAGGGGGTTATTATGTTCATTGAAAAAGGAGGTTTAAAGTTTGATTTTTCGTCCACTCACATTTTCTGTTTTGCGCCCCCCTGTACTAGATCCCGAGGTCGAGACCACCACGTCGAGGCATCACGCCTAACGGCTCCTGTAGGAGTTTTCTTGTATTTATACTTTGCTATCCTTTACTCAGGTTGTAAAGTTTAAATCTCTTTAGATTGCTTCGTAGCGCTCACCTAGGATTGAGGTAGAGGCCGAAGGCCTCCCTATTAATATGTGTGCTTACGCTTTGTGCATCTTGCTTGGGAAATTTTCTGTTGTTTTTAACGGTGGAAATTTTGGGAAAGTCCATTTTTCAGACTCGTGAATTTTCGATCGACTCACCTATTTCCTTAAACTAAGGTTAAGGGGCGTTTTAGTAAAGTAGTTCCTGCGTCGGGGTAATGTCGACGGGAAGCGGGGTTGGACACGAGTTCCGAATTCGGGTCGGTCCTGTCAATCGATTCGAAGTATCCGGACTCCGAATCACGATCCGTCAAATCCTACACGATCCTAGAATTATCTAGATCAACATATCCAAAAATGGATGCGATCCAACCGTTCAATCCTATCGAACCCGAGAATCGCGAAATAGGCGAGATTCGTTCGATGGCCAAACGATCTCCGAATTGAGATCCGTCAACTCCCACGCACTCATAACGATACGCGGATCCCTATGGACCCAGGAACCGCCACCACACACCGCCACACGCGTCACCGTGGGTGGCGGGTGTCTTGATCAATTCTGGCGATCGACCAATCTTCGATCCAGCCTACAAACCTTATAACAAACTGATCACCACCACTCCAGGAGTCTAGAACCACCACAAACCGGCCGAGAACCAGCCGCCAACTGGCTGGAAAACCAAATTGAAATCCGGCGAAAACCTAGGTTTTAGATCCGATCTCCAAACGCAACAATCGTCCAATTCCTACCCCAGATAGCAGATTATATTTATTTTAATAGTAAGTAATATAAGATATATACAACGGTTTTTACAAAACAACCGATGTATTCCACAAATACATACGACAGTTTTTCCAATAACCATCGTATTAGGCTACAAAAGACAGCGAATGATTCTGAAAACAACATTACAAATTTCATACGACAGTAGTTAAAGAACCACCGCCTTATAACGGAAATAAAAAACCGTCTTCGTATGCCCAAAAAACAAGGGACCAAATCTCCAATTGCTAGTCCATTTCCAAGAACCTATATGCAACCAAACATATATTAAGATCCATCACAAATGAATTTTTATGAAAAGCATGCAAAAATTAAGGCCCATAATGACAGAGAGTGATTAAGAACACATATATTAAGAACCCATTCCTCCAAAAAAATTTAAAGAACGCAAAACATATATCTAAAACCCATAAGGATCGGACCCATTCCTCTATTCAATGATTTCAGAAGCAAGTCAAATTTTGTTTGTACTAAAGAACCCAGAACTGAATATCATTCAATGAATTAACAAGCGCGTGAGATTAGGATTTGTACTTACAGGTAGGCAACGCTGACAAATGGTTTGAGAGGTCAACTTCGATTCGACGGAGGCTGGAGAGCCCAACTTAGAATTAGAGTTGAAGAGAGAGAGCGAAATATTTAAGACTTATAGATTTTAGGTGAAGGCCAAATTTTTAGAATGCGCGCTTCTTTAAACATTGACAGAAAAAATTAAAACCATTGTTAAAAATATTACACTTAAACGACCGTTATTATATTTATAGTGCTGTTGTTTTCATTTTCTACGGCGATATTAATAAATATCAAAGTCTAATTCAAATTAAAAGATGGCGGTATTTAAAAAAGATCGACGTCTAATCACCATTATTAAACGACAGTGAGTATATGAAATCCGTCGTGGTAAACACGTTTCAAGGCACGAAAACCATCACCAATGTCTTAAAACTAAATTATATATTTGGGGTTTGGTTTTGCTGGGATTTGAACGAGTTTGCGCAAGGGTGGAATTGACAGAAAATAGAAAAGAAAACCGGCGTCGTTTCAATATACCCTAAACTGTAAACCGTAAACCGTAAACCTTAAATTATAAATTTTTTTAAAATAAAAATTTGAAAATAATACAAAAGGGTTTAGGGGTTTAGCCCTAAACCAGAAAATAAAATAGAAAACCGGTGTCATTTCAATATACCCTAAACCCTAAATTATATATATATATATATTTTAAAAAGTGTAAAAAAATACTAAAGTATGAGAAAAATAAACCGAAAATTGCTAAGGAATCCTTACGACAATGTCTTCTATATTAGAATGCTAAAAGCAGTATTTAATATATTTGAATTTATCGCACCAATGGATGACACAAGCCATATGATTATGTTATGAAACTAAAAGTGATGCTGTGATTTATCAATAATTTTTTTGGTGGTCATTTTTAATTTTTATAACTCAAATTACATTTTTGAAAGCTGTAGGGGGAAGAAAATATCTCAATGAGTGCAAAGGAGTTTTTGGTGTATTTTTGGAATTTTTTAAAATTTATTATGAATATTATGAATTAAATTCAATAAAAAATTGCTTATAAACAACATCAAACAACGTCGGTATCAACTCATAACCGCTGTTGTATGTAGTTACCAATTCGTTATTTTTGTATATGTCGTCATTGTAATACCTTAAGATGTCCGTGGGCAGGAAAATAACGCCATTGTTTACACTGTACAACGTCGTTTTCTATGTATTTACTGACGTGTTTATAATATCTTAAGACATCTGTAAGCAGGAACCTAACGCCGTTGTTTATCAGGTACAACGTCGTTTTCTATGTATTTACCGATTTTTTTTAATACCTTAAAACGGCGGTAGGTAGACATATAAGGCCTTTGTTTATCATCTACAACGTCACTTTCTATGTATTAACCGACGTCGTAGTCCAATAAGATGTCATTTAGTGTGTAGAAGTTGCAATGTCGTTTCTTATATATGTTTCATTGTTTTTGTGTTTTAAAACGTCAGTAAATAGGTGAATACCGACATTGTTTATGCGTTACAACGTCGTAATCATTTGTGGACATCTGTCGGTACGAAAAACAGACATTGTTTTAGTTTACAACGTCGGTTATAATGAATGTATTGACGTGGTAACATTTTAAGATATCTGTAGTTATCCACCACTGATGTTGTGTTGTATTATTGATTTTCTTTAAAATTATACTGCAAACGTCATTTTTTATATACACCGTCGTGTTTTAGTTGTATACATGTCATTTTATATATTTACCGTCGTTTGTTTGTTTTTAACGTTCATAAGACGATGATGTTTGAAATAATTATGTCGTTGGAACTATCATCAGACGTCGGTTTAGGGTATTACTTTAGTTTCCAAAAATTAAAACCAATTTTTACTGCACAGCAAAAAAACATGTACACTATACTAATTATATGTACAAAAACTTGTCTAATTCTAACGAAAATATGTACATTTAAAAAAAATATATATTAGGATAAATGTTTGTAAAACTCCCTATTCCTTCCTCACTTCATCAATGGCTTCTTGGGGGTATGGTGCTTGATCTTTTCCCTTCACAAACTACAATCCATAAAAAAATATATATAACATGCACTACCACAAGAATGGAAAAAGACGACCAGAAAACCACAACGGTAGTCAAAATACCGACGTTGAGTTTATAGAGATGACGGTAAAATAAAAACCGACGTGTTTAAGTAAAAAAAAAACCCCTAAAATATGTAATTCAGATTGGGCATTTCAAAAATACGACGCAACCAAATAAAAAAGCGTCGTCTTATTAAACATCATTTGTTCCCGGTTAAACTCTTACACAAAAAACAATGACAGTATGTACAAAAAACAGACGTCAAAAGTTGGGACGACGGTTTAACAAAATAAACGCCGTCTTACTTCCCATATAAACTGAAAGTGTAAGAAAGAATATTAATAATTATTAATTACCACGGCGGTAGATTTATAATTTACAACGTGTAATATTTCTAATCAACGTCGGTTTATTTATCCACAGACACGTTAATAATTATTACCACGTCATTTATTTAAATATAGCGTCGTTAAAACAATAATCCACGTCGGTTTATTTATATAAAGCGTCGTTAATATTTATTACCACGGCGTTTATTTAAATATAACGTCGTAAAATATTTCTAATCCACGGAGAAGATATTGAAACGACGCGGTTTTCTATTATGTTTTTTGTCAAATATGCCCTTGGCAAAAGAGTTCGAATCCCTATGGCAGTTTGTCTAAATGAGTTTGTATCCCTATGGAAAATCAAACCTCAACGAACAATAATTATTGACGTCACATAGCAGCGTTCCATAGCACATGCAGGATCAGTTTTCGTTCCATAGCAGCGTTTCTCAATTTTCCTTCCGTAGCAATTACTTCCAAAGCTTTCAAGTTCCTCTGCTCCTCCTCGTCAAACAAAACAAACTTTCTTTGCAAGGCAAAGGTATATTTCTAACTCTATCATTTCTGTCGAAATCATTTTAAGATTTTTTTATTCAAAATCATTTCAAGTTTTATTTTCCAATTACTTTTGAAAGTGTCCACGACGGTTTGGTCTTTTTCACGCCGTTTTAATAAACTGACCACGGCGGTAATTAACTCGTGCTTTTGCAAATAAAACGTAGTCATAACCGCCGTGATATTATAATTTTACGTCGAGAATAATACAAAACCGACGTAATAAAGTTAGACGTCTTTTTTTAAATATAACTATCGTTTTATTTTAAATACCACGACGGTTGTAATTAAAACGGTGTGAATTATAAAAACCGACGTCAAAATTTATTAGACGTCGGTTTTTTTATTGTTTACGTCGTTTTATTTAAATCACCACGTCGTTTACTACTCTGTTTTATTTGATATACCACGTCGGTCATTTTTATATAACGTTGTCTTAAATTCAGTACTACGTCGGATTTTTTTATTGGGCTTTCCTTTCCAGTTCCAATTTTCCAATGTCGTCGAAGAAGCTCAACCAATGCAGCCAACTCACTGAAGATATTTTAGTCCAAATTCTGTACCTGTTGCCCGTGAAACCTCTGATTCGATTCAGTTCCGTTTCGAAACGGTGCTCAAGCTCAATTCAAGCTAGCCTCCGAACGCAAAACCCTTACCAAGAGGCTCCTCATCTCCACCGACAATCAAATCCGATCCTTGGATTCCGAAACGGCGTCGTTCCCAGATTGTTCACTCAAAAACCGCACCTTCTTTCCTTATTCCAAGCTATTGGGCTCCTGTAATGGTATGTTATTAGTAGATGTTGCTGGTGATTGTCAAACTCATAAGTTGTTTCTCTGGAACCCATCAACCAGATTCGTCCGCGAATTGCCTAACCCAAAATTTGTGTTTGCGGCGAAAACTACTGAATATGATGAATTTGGATTTGACCATGGTCTGGGTTATGTGTCATCCACTGACGACTACAAAATTTTCATAGCTAGAGTTGTTACTAACAGGTGGTTTGTGGAGATGTTCTCTGCCAAATTGAACACTTGGAAAATCATTGAATTCCCCGGCCACCACTCATTGTCCTTTTTCATAAGCATCACCATTGGCTTGGGGGTCCTTACGAATGAAGCACTGCATTGGCTCCCGGCCTACAGCTTTGATCCTGATGAAGAGCTACCCACATTTGCTTTTGGTCTGGCAAAGGAGGAGTTCAGGGAAGTTCCATGCCCTCCTTTCAATGGCAATGGTGATGACGATGACAATGATGTTAAAAGTATGGCGGTTAATGTAGTTTAAGGAGACAGTGGAGAATGCTTATGTTTTTCATTTACCAGGAGACGTGGTGGTCATGAGTTGATAGAATTTTGGGTTATGAAGGAATATGGAGTGCGTGAGTCATGGAATGTGCTCTTTATATTTCGCACAAATGTTTTATCTGAATGGTTGGCTAGCAATTTGAGTGGTAATGATGTCGTTTTCATTACGGAAGGCGGCACAATTTTTTTCAAGTTGAGGCACATGTTGGTGAGGATTGAATGCCACAGAGATCGGAAGTTGGTTTGCAGTACACCTTATAACGTTACTGATGGGGATAGGTTTGAGGTGATCGAATACGATGAAACTCTGCTTTCGGCATAATTTTATAGAGGTTTTACGTATGTTTTGTAACCTAATTATATAGAACTCTGCTTTAATCACTTTATATATGATATGAACTCTGTTTTAATCACTTTATTATATGATCACAATATAATTTATATCATCAACTAATTATATAGAGTAATATTTTATAAGAAATGTATTTTGTGTGTTGCTTTGCATGTATCACTTTAATCAGATTTTAATAATTTATATATGATACGAACTCTGTTTTAATCACTTTATTATATGATCACAATATAATTTATATCATCAACTAATTGAGATTTTGATAAAACGACGTCATAAATACAATCAACGACGGTAATTTATTATAAACAGACGTCATAAATACAAGAAACGACGGTTAATAAAATACGAACGTTGTAACTTTAAACAACGGAGGTTCTTAAAAATTTCAAGACATAAAACGACGATAATTTTAAGAAAACTGACGTTGTGACGACAAACAACGTCTCTATAAAGGACGTTGTAAGTAATTATTGATGTCTTTATTGTCCTCCTTACTGACGTCTTAAGGTTAAATAAACACGTCGGTAAATATGACGGCAATGTTTTTCTTCTTACGGACGTGAAAATTAATCATACCATGTCGGTTATTACTTCATACCGACGTGGTTAAAACAAAATTTAATTCAATTTAAATCATAATATTCATAATAACTTTTAAAAAATTCCAAAAAATACACCAGAAACCATTATGGAATCATTGAGATATTTTCTTCCCACTAAGGCTTATAAAAATATCTTTGATTCATAAAAATTAAAAATAAAATTCAAAGAACAAAAAATTATTGATAAATCACAAAATCTCTTATAGTTACATAAAATGTTCATATATATGTGGCTTGTGTCATCCATTGGTGTGATAAATTCAAATATATTAATTACTACTTTTAGCAATCTAATTTAGAAGAAACCAGCCTAAACCCTTTTTGTATTATTTTAATATTTTTTCATTTAATGAAATTTATAATTTAGTATTTAGGGTTTAGTGTTTCGTGTTTAGGGTTTAGGGTATATTGAAACGATGCCGGTTTTCTATTTTGTTTCATTTCGATTCCATCCTTGGGCTAACGCGTTCGAATCCCAGCAACACCAAAACCTGAATATTCTTATTAATTTTCAATTTGTCCGTGATGGTTTTAGTGTCGTGAAAATGTTTAACTACTTCGTATTTAATATACTAACCGCCGTGTTAAATGCAGACATTTTATTTGAATTAGACGTCCTTCTTTATTAATTAGTGACGTAGAAAAATGAAACTATGGCAGTATAAATATAATAACGGTCGTATAATTGTAACACTTTAACGTCGGTTATTATTTGTTCGTCGATGTTTAAAAGCGCGCTATCTGAAATTTTGACGTTGACCTAAAATTTTCAATTTTCGCTCTGTCTTAAATATTGGCTCTCTCTCTCTTCAAATATAATTCTAACTTGTGCTCTCCAGCTCTGTCGAATCCAAGTTTATCTCGAAAACTATTTTCAGAATCCATCAGATCTGTGCGTACCTGTAAGTTTGAACCCTAATATCACGAGCTTGTTGTTCATTGAATGATATTCCTTTCGCTCTCTGTCTTAAATATTTGGCTCTCTCTCTTCAACTCTAATTCTAATTTGTGCTCTCCAGCTCCATCGAATCCAAGTTTGCATCGAAAACCATTTTCAGAATCTAACAGCTCTGCGTGTACCTGTAAGTTCGAACCCTAATCTCATAAGCTTGTTGTTCATTGAATGATATTCCTTTCTGGGTTCTTAAGTACAAACTTAATCTGACTTTGCTGCTTCTGAAATCATTTAAAAATTTCGTTGGATCTGATCCTTATGGGTTTTAGATATATGTTTTGCGTCCTTTAAATCTTAAGATATGTGTTCTTAATCACTCTCTGTCGTGGTGGGTCTTAATATTTGCATGCTTTTTATATGGGGCTTTATTAATATTTGGTTTGCATTTGTTCTTCGAAATGGAATGGTAATGTGAGATTTATTCTCTTTTCATACGACGACGGTTTTTTTATTAAAACCGTCGTCTATATTTAAGTTATAAGGCGGTTGTTCTTTAATACCGTCGTATGAAATTTGATGGATGGTGTCATAACCCTTCACTGTATTTTGTTGCATAAGACAACGGTTATTGGAAAAACCGTCGTCTGTAATTGTAAAATACGTTGTTTTATGTAAAAACCGTCGTCTGAACTTTTATTGCTTGCTATAATCTGTTATAGTGTTGGTCCAAGTTCATTTTCGTGGAATGCATTTTTGTTGTGTTAAAATGATTAGGTCTTAATATTGTCTAGTGTTCTTTAATGTATTGGGGTAGAGAATTGGTCTACTGTTCTTTAATCTCTTACTAAAACCTGCTTTTTTTAATATTTAAAATCTTGGTCACTTCCTTCTTTTGTTCAGATTTCGGTGACACACCATATGAGGCAGTTATAAGTGTACAAAGGGAAGAGAGTAATTGCATCCAAGGGAGAAGCAGGTACAAAGTGATGAAGTTCAGATAGAATGCAGAGGAAAATTGGTGATGATGAATGTATAGCTCTATATACATATGGAGAACTTGATTTAAAGGATAATTAGGTATAAGAATTTTGGTGTACTCTAGAGTACTTTCATTTTTTAGATTTTATTTTGTTCTATTGTACTCTTGATGTTCTATTTATGAAAGAAATAATTTTTGAGTATATATATGTATGGCGTGGGTAATAGCATATTTGAGTATATATTCATGATAACATTGGAAACAAGAAAACAAAAGAAGCAAAAATGTAAAATTACTACGTCAGTTTTACAGTTAATAACCCTCGTTTTAAAGTTAATAGACGACAGTATTTAATAAAGCCGTCGTCTTTACAAGTAATAGACTTCGGTTTTATAAAATACGACGTCTTTGGATATAATAAACGACCACTTTGGATAAAATACAACGTTTTTTATAATAAAACAGACGTCTTTAAATATAATAGACGTCTGTATGTTTGACATTCTGCCGTGGTTCATTTATGTTACGGCGGTAACAATGAAATTTTTGACTTGTAAAGCCTTTGAGACGGCACTAATTTTATGAAAGCGACGTCTAAGGTTGTCAATTTTTCCTTTTTATGAAGTTTTATTTGTATTAGACGTCGGTTTTATTAAAAGAAATGACGTAGTATTATTTAACAACATCGGTTATTAACCGTCGTGGTTGTATACATGAATAAATGTCGGTCGATTTCACGACGGTTTTGTATGACCCTAGACGGCGGTGGATTCCCGTCGTCTATTTCGATTTTTGTAGTAATGATGATAAATGTCCATAGGCGTTGTCGACTGTCGAGCGTTGTCGATAGGAAAAAACCGTCGTGGTATAGTAATACAAACGACGGTATTTCCATCTACCGTCATCGTACGGTACAAAACCACATAAATTTAATATGAAAATTTTCCATTTACCTTCTTCTCAAACTTTAGGGCAGGATTTGTGATGATGTCTCTCATAAAGCACATGACATAGTAGCCACACTCTACATTGCTAAGTTGCTTTGTGTCACGACCCGACTCCCCTAACACGATATTGTCCGCTTTGGGCCTCTGCCCTCACGGTTTTGTCACTGGGAACTCACGAGCAATATCTTCCCAGTAGGTCACCCATCCTAGGATTGCTCCAGCGCCCACTCGCTTAACTTCGGAGTTCCTAAGAATCCGAAGCCAGTGAGCTCCCAAAAGGTCTCGTGTTAGTTAGAGACGTGCCCACACATATAAGGCACATCACCTTTCCCTCCCCGAGCGATGTGGGATTGCTCACCGTTCTCTGCTTTCCAAGCTCAAGACACGGGTCTTACAATCCACCCCCCTTGGGGCCCAGCGTCCTCGCTGGCACATTTCCGGTCGGGGTCCGGCTTTGATACCATTATTTCCGGTCGGGGTCCGGCTTTGATACCATTATGTCACGACCCGACTCCCTTAACACGATATTGTCCGCTTTGGGCCTCCGCCCTCACGGTTTTGTCACTGGGAACTCACGAGCAATATCTTCCCAGTAGGTCACCCATCCTGGGATTGCTCCAGCGCCCACTCGCTTAACTTCGGAGTTCCTAAGAATCCGAAGCCAGTGAGCTCCCAGAAGGCCTCATGTTAGTTAGAGATAGGGCTGTCAATGGGTCGCGTCGGGTCGGGTTCGTGTCGTGTCGTATTTATACGCGTGTCAAATACGGGTCAACCCGTATTGACCTGTTTAGTATTCGTGTCAAATACGGGTCAACCCGTATTTACCCATTTATTTTCGTGCGGGTTTCGGGTTGACCCATTAACCCGTTAACGACGCTAAGTGATAGCAAATAAAAATAAATAAATAAATTCTAAATGTTGATAAGTTAATCAAGTAATTACATTTTTTAGATATAAAATAGTTATTTCATTTTTCCTCTCTCTCTCTCTATGTATAAAGATTGAGAAAGAGAAATTAAAAAATTAAAAAATTGAAGAAAATGAAGAAGAAACAAAGAAAATAATTATTGCATTTTGAAAATAAATAGGGTTTATGGTTAGGGTTTATGGTTTAGGGATTAGGGATTAGGGATTAGAGTTTAGGGAATCGGAATTAGGGTTTAGGGATTATGGTTTAGGGTTTAGGGATTAGGGATTAGAGTTTAGAGATTAGGGTTTAGGGATTAGGGAATCGGGATTAGGGTTTAGGGATTATGGTTTAGGGTTTAAGGATTAGGGATTAGAGTTTAGGGATTAGGGTTTAGGGTTTAGAGTTTAGGGTTTAGGGTTTAGGGTTTAGGGTTTATGATTTTGGGATTAAAACATTAAACCCTAATCCCTAGATATTTAATGAACTCAAATTATATAAGGAACAATTACTAACAAATATAATTTAGGGATAAAAATGTAATATTTGAGTGCTCATCATTATGTAAGGACATTATAAATCTCTAATGTTGTAACATATAATCACAAATTTATTAGCACCATGATGGATAAGGTGCAAGGAGAGGAGTGGACATGGCAACTTGGCAAGGGTTCGAAACCCATGTGTGCTAAAACTTTCATTTTATTTGATTTTTTTCGCGGGTTGGCAGGTATTAAACGGGTTGACACGACCCGCGACACGACCCGTTTAATAAACGGGTTAAACAGGTATTTAAACGGGTTGGCGGGTTGACCCGAAACCCACCCGTTTATAAACGGGTCAGTGGCGGGTTGACCCGAAAATTACCCATTTATAAATGGGTCGTGTTCGGGTCGTGTTTTTCCCGTGCGGGTTTCGAGTCGTGTAACGGGTCGAGTCGGAAATTGCCACCCCTAGTTAGAGACGTACCCACACATATAAGGCACATCACCTTTCCCTCCCCGAGCGATGTGGGATTGCTCACCGTTCTCTACTTTCCAAGCTCAAGACACGGGTCTTACACTTTGGAGTGCCTTGTAGAGTTTTCCAAATCGATGCTTTACAGCCTTGTCTGCCTATGTGGCAATTATACATTTTGATAGCACTGTTTCAAGACAACAAAGTGTTATTGAAAAATATTTTAGGCTACAAACACACATTACAAGCTAGTAAATCAACTTACGTGTTCACCATGTTTTTGCACTCCTCATCAATCGATCAGTTTGGTAGTGGATCTAGAAAATAAACAGTCTCCTTCTTTGCTCTAACAATGACCAAGACCCAATGATGGCTACACAAAATAAACATAAAGGTTAAACCCTTTTATATACACTGCATCATACAAAGAAAATCTTGTTAAGGGGACTAACCCTGGATTGTAAGGCATCAAGAAAATCTGTTCCCCATCTATGTTTTGAAGTCGACTTGCTAACAAACGTGATCTTTCAGTTAATGATCCAGAGTTAGCACTAACTTGAACAGGGTCGACAAGGCCAACCATGTTCACCATATTTGCCGTTTTCAAAACATCAAATAGGCACCTAAATATATGAAATTATCGAATGAGTTTTTTCTTTTTAAAGATAGTAGAGTGTAAAATGAAAATTTGGTAAGGACAATTACCTCATGTATACTGCAACCACAGTGGCTCCAATTTCATCCATGGCTGCAAACTGTGTAATATTTTCATGCAAGATTTTCACGATCAAAACCAAACACCTCCTTCTCAATATAAAGTTCATAATCTTGTCATGAACCTTTAATGTCGTCTCCACATAACAACAAAGAACTTGAAGAGAAGATGGCAAGTCCAGGTTTGAGTAATCTAGTACTTGTTGTTCCTTCTCATAAACGTCCAAGCACTTGATGTTCTGTTTGAAGAAATAAAGAAATATATATAAGACAACTTGTACAACAATTTTTTAAAAAAATTTAACTAAACAATCTAAACCGTCGTGGTAATTAAATACACATGACAGTTCCTACAAAAAACCGACGTCCAATGGCAACATACACGTCGGTAACTAACAACCGTTGTGGTATATCAATTATTACATCGAAAAAATACAAATCAATCATCTAATTCAAATACAAAATTCACAGAAATATAAATTTCAGAGTGAGCCAGCATGCTTTAGCATAAATACAAATACAATCAATTGCAGAGAAAGAGAGAGAGTGTAACATCCCGAACCAAAATAAAGGGAATTAAATTTAAAAATATAGAAAATGAAAGAAAGAAATTAAAATAAAATAATTAATTACATAATTTGGAATTAAAATATTAATTAATATTTAAAAGGGGCAAAAAGGTCAATTAAATTTCGGGAAAGAATTTGGCGAAACAAGTTGCACCATTGCGTGTAAGACCCGTGAGCTTGGGAAAGCAAGAACGGTGAGCAATCAAACATCGCTCGAGGAGGGAAAGGTGAAGTGCCAACCGTATCACAAGAATCGGGGGAGGTAAAGCGGTGCCGACAACACTCCAATCAATCACATACTCAATAATCAATATTCACATATTCGTTCATCTTCCAATTTCCAATACACACGCATGTACCCAACCCCAAAACATCAGACACCCGGACATATATACGTCCAACAATCCAATAATCATCATATATACTCAAAATAAGGACATCACCGTCCCAAACATACATTTCCATAGTTAAAATAGTCACAGGCATCAAATAATAACATATCAGTCCGTAATCGAGTAAAATGTCATAATCACCAAAAAGCCATATTAAAAACCGTATTCAAATCTCAAGTCAAGAAATGTCAAATCACATGCATGGTTGTTTATTCTTTGAAAGATATGCACATTCTAAACAAAGTCCACTCACAGGTAGTCCCAAGCAGCTTGACCCTGAGAGGGTCCCGCCTAAGGAGCACGAGGTGCCTGAGTACCTATTTCAAGAATACGAGGATTAATTAATAAACCAAACCTTGAACGACAACCTTAAAATCAAACCCTAACTAATCCCGACTCAAAGTGTGCGTACGCTCGTACAGATAATTCTAAGGTCAACTACGGTCTTTGAAAGGCGAAACGAACTCAAGAGACACATGGTCAACCATTGGTCAAACTTCCCGAATATGGTCAACTGGGGCCCGCAGGTCCCACGACCTCCAAACTTAGATCCGAAAGTTCCTACAGGTTCAACACAGCTTAAAGAACATGTCCTGAAAGTTTGGTCTCGATCGAACGGCCAGATCGCTCATGATCGCACGATCGGAAGGTAATGGTTTACCTAACCCTAGGGTTTGCATTTTTGGAGTATCCGAGACTCGATTGATGATCCATCAATTTCAATACGATCCTACCAATATGAGGAACAACATAAGTGAATTCGGATTCGATCCAACGGTCCGAACACATCAAACCCGAACAACGCATAATAGGCGTAAATCCGTTCGAGGTTCAAACGATGTCTAAATCGGAATCCGAGCACACGTACACGCTCAGGACAACATGAGGATCGCATTGGAACGATGAGTCACCACTGCTACAGTACCCACGCACAGCCACAAGCACCGGCAGCGTGTGGGTGGCCTAATCAAATTTTGGCCACCGGAATTTCGTGGAACCAAGCAACAAATCACCCACCATTTGAATCTGCACCCTATAAGGAATCCAAAACACCTCAGAACAGGCCAAGAACTGGCCGGATTCTTGGCAAAATCACGGCGAAACCACCGAGGGTTTTGGCTGGATTTTCAGGTCGTTCAAACGGCGGCCACGCCGCCAAACTTTGTTGCGGTCCTAGGGGGAAAGGAAGAGGGGAGAAGGCTTACCTTTTCCAAGTGGAGCCGTCGCCGATCGTGGCAGGAGCAGTCGCCGACGGTTAGGGCAGTTTTGCCAGAAATTGCAGAGCTTCCAGCCGGTAAACGGCGGGGTTTCAGGCTAGGATCTCGGGTGGGTTAGGATTGGGAGATGACGACGGTTCGTTTGCGACCGGTGCCGTGGCCATTAGTGGCCGGACAGCTGAGTTTCGACGGTGGCGGCCGGAGTCGCGTACGGTCGAGGAGAGAGAGAATGAGCGAAGAGAGAGAAGGAGATTGTGAGTTCGATTGGTCCAGGTAGTTTTATCATTTTTTATTCAAATTTGGAAATGACCATTATGTCCTTTTTACGTTACAAAGCTTGGATCGAGACGTGCCGCCCGTCAACGGACTCGTTTCGACAAGCCGGACGCAATGGCGCAACTCATTTCGCCAAATTCTCATCCGAAAATAAAGTTGACCAAATTTCCCTTTAAATGTTAAATTCCTATTTTTATTAAATTAATTCCTTTATTTTATTTTTAATTCCTTAATTCATTTAATTTAGTTTCTTTTAATTTTATTTATTTATTTTAGGTTCGGGACGTTACAATTTCACCCGAAAACCCCCTCGAAAGCCCTCTGTGACTTGGGCGAATTGCCGAATTTTCAATTTGAAAATCTGGCCACTCCAGTGACTTGGGCGATCGAACCAGGTGAGTTATTGCAATAGATTTGTGGGTTTGGTAAGGATTTGAAAACCTAGGGTTTGGGTTTCAGGTTCCTTGAAATTCCGGCTAATTTCCGGCCATTTTTGGTCGGTTCTCAAGGGCAAAAGAGTCCTTAGGTTGTGCTTAAGCCGTAGATATAGGTCTTGTGGGGTATCTTGAGTAATTTTCCGACGACGTGTGTCGGCGTGTAGGCCCACTTGTGGCGGCCCTTTTCCGTCCCAAAATTATCCCCACTTGTGGCGGCACTTGTGACGGTACGCTCTGATTTGAAATTGGTTGCCGTTCAACGATCGATTAGATTTTAGCCTAATAGGCGATATCCGGGTTCGATGTGTTAGGACCGCTGGATCGCATCCAATTTCAAATATGTCTTTCCTTGAACCTTTAGGATCGTGTAGGAACTCGCGGATAGAGATTTGGAGTCCCGTATATTCCGATCATCAATCCTAGGGTTGGGTGTCCTGGAAACCGTCCGATCGTGAGATCAAGAGAAATCCGACCGTTCGATTGAGACCAAACCTTCAGGACGCGTTCAGTGAACCTTAGTGGACCTTTAGGAACTTTCTGATCGAAAACGTAAGGTCGTGGGCCCCGCGGGCCCAGGTTCACAAAAACGGGAAGTTTGACCGTTCAGTTGACCGTGATTTCTTCCGAGGTGGTCCCACATGTTGAAAGACGTGGTTTGACCCTATGTGATGTCCCTAACCTAAAAATACAAGAAAATAAATTAATTAATTGAGTTAAATAAATAAAGAATTAAAAATGAATTAAAAGGAATTAATTGGAATAAAATAAGAACTTAATTTTTAAAGGGGCATTTTGGTCAACAATATTTTCGGGACGGAATTTGGCGAAACGAGTTGCGCCATTGTGTCCGGCACGTCAAAACGAGTTCGGGGACGTGCGGAACGTTCGATTCGGAATTTTAACGATTAAAAATGATATTTTTAATAAATTAATAAAAATGATAAAAACCCTAAAATCTGTTTGGTTCTCCCTTTCTCTCTCTCTCTCTCTCTCTCTCTCTCTCTCTCTCTCTCTCTCTCTCTCTCTCTCTCTCTCTCTCCGGACGCAATGGCTGCAACCACCACCACCGGCATGCTTGTGACACGGGACCTGACCCAAACGATCGGCGACACCTCCGCCGTCGCATCCCCCACCTTCCCCTATGAAGCTCGTCGCTCCTGTTGCCAGAAAACCCAAAAATCAGGCCGGTTTTACTGTGAATTTTTCGGCGTTCGCACAGCCGCCTCCGGCCACCTTCACATTTGAATCTCCTCAACCTCCTCTAGCTTCCTACAAAGTTGGTTTTGAACGATTTGGCCTCTTGAGTATCTGATCTGAAATCCGCGTTTTGGTCGGAGTTTGCTTCGGCGATTTGGCCGGAATCCGGCCTGTTCTTGGCCGGGTTCCACCGGTTCTGGGCTCATCTTGGTGTTGGCCGGAATCGCTCTACACACCCACCACCCACGGTGGCTCTTGTGGTGGCGCGTGGTGGTGGTGTGGTGGCGGTTCTTGGTTCCGTTATGATCCTCGTGTCGTTGTGAATGCGTATGTGTGCGCGGATTTCGATTCGGATGTCGTTGGGACCTCGAACCAATGTACGCCTATTATGCGTTGCTTGGGTTCGATGGGTTCGGACCGTTGGATCGAATCCGAATTCACGTATGTTGTTCCTCATATTTCTAGGATCGTATGGGAATTGACGGATCGTGATTCGGAGCCCCGAATGCTCCGGATCAAAGACTTAAAGTGTGAATTAAACCGTAACCGTCCGATCGTGCGATCGTGAGCAATCCGACCGTTCGATCGAGACCAAATTTTCAGGACTTGTTCTTTAAGCCGTAGTGAACCTATAGGAACTTTCGGATCTAAGTTTGGAGGTCATGGGATCTAAGTTTGGAGGTCATGGGACCCACGGGCCCGGTTTGACCTATTCGGGTTAGTTTGACAAAGTTTGACCAGGGTTGACCGAGCGTCTCCCGAGGTTGGTTCATCCTCTAACGAATGTCGGGATTTGTTAGAGTTTGATTTTAAGGTTGTCGCTTCGGTCCGGTTGTTAATCTTAATCCTCGTATTCTTAAAATAGGTTCTCAAGCTTCTCGTGATCGTCAGGCGGGACCCTATCCGGGTCAGGCAGCGTGGGACTATCTGTGAGTGGGCTTTGTTTTAAAACGAGCATGATTTTAAGGAATTGAATGCGATGCATATAAATGAGATTTAAATATTGTTTGAAATCTTGATTTGACCGTTGATGGGTTTATTACGGTTGAATTAATATTTGAGTTTTATACTTGATTTGGGTTGCCGATTTGTTTGTGGGGCCCTGTTGGCTATATTTTATTAGTATAAATATATTTAAGTATTGATTTTGGGACGAGCCAAGCTTCCGGTAGTATTTACGTACGGATTTGGGTACGGTGGGAATTTGATGGATTTTCCTTAGGTTTATATTTAATAATTGAGTTTATGGTTTTGTTGGGTTTCGGACTTTAATAATTTATCATTACGAATGTTGTGGGTTATACTTTAAGCCTTTGAAATTTATACCTTATATCTTTTTGAGAAACTTATACCTATACTTTGAATTGAGTATTTGGGCGGTAAGATTTGGACGTTAGTATAGTCCGGTTGATTACGTATTCGGTTTTGATGTTTAAACCTTATGAATTATAATTACTTATACTTTGATTATATATATATATATATATATATATATATATATATATATGTATATATACATATAGATCAACTTGGAAGAATTATGTCGGATTAATGGGACTAACGAGAATATATGTCGGATTAATGGGAATTGATCATATGTATATATATATATATATATATATATATCTACTTTGAATATAATTATGTATATCTACTTTGATATGGAGTTTTGGGACATATATGTATACGGGATTGGACTTTTAGTTATATTTTAATGAATCACTATTTATATTGTTTTAAAGTATGAATTTATGGGATGTCGGTGATACGTGGGAATTTCGAATGCTTGAGTTTGAGTTATTGTATTTTAAAGGATAGTTATGTTGTGAGGACCCGACCCTAATTCCGCTTTGGAATCCAAGACCAAGCCATCCGTGTCCAGGCATCGTCGAGGTGCCGGACACACTTGACCATTTTGACCTTTTTATTAAGAAATTGAGAAAACGAGTTTTAAGGTTCGACTTACGCGAAAATTCGGCGAGTCTCCTGTAATTGGCTCGATTCCCAAATTCAATACACCTGCAAAAACACAGTTTAAACTCCCAAGCGTCCAGACACACGAGTTTAGTTCACACATGAGAGTGTAAAGTACGGCCTCGGGCCTCACAAAAGTTTGGGCAAGATTGAGCTACTAAAAACTTAAATACAAAGGTTCTTGGGTCAAGGACCCTACACGGATTGTGGGAGAGCGGTGGAGATGAAGACGGGCCGGTGGTGGTGCTCGAAGCTACAACCTCTGACTGAGGCGAAAAACATTTAAAAGGTGAGTGGACCAAAAAGTAGTATTAGAAAATCGAAAAACACAAGTTAGCCCCTTTGTTAAAACATTGAAAACAATTCTATAGTTAAAAAGAATAAATCAAGGCAAGTATAATAAATATGATAATCAAGTTTACCAAAACCAGATATTTATAAAAAGAAATATTAACAAATCAAACTTTCTAAAATCCACCTAGGTGTACCCTTTATTTATCCGTCAATTCCAAAATCCTCGCTAGACTCGGAGACACAAAGTCAATCGAGCCGCGTCCTCGCTGAGCTCGGAAAACACAAAGTTTACCGAGCCGCGTCCTCGCTAGACTCGGAAACACAAAGTTTACCCGAAGCCGCGTCCTCGCTCCGCACGGTCGGGCGTCCCAGGAGGACTCGTGGGGGCGTGAGTCATCTTGTTGAGACTTTAACCGAAGGCAGCGTAGGTCGTAGAACCGGGTAATAACCTTTACCAATTTTTTTCCCGTAAGGCAGCATAATAACTCCGAAGGCAACGGTTACATACTAGGGTACCTAGAGTGGTTTGAAACCTTTCATAAACCTAATATTAAAATCCTTTGCATAAGTAAAACCTTGAGCCTTTACAATCTCCATAAACCATAAATTCCAATATAAGTTCCAAATCCAAGGCTCAGAAATAAATTCATAATTCATTATGCGGGGAAATCAAATCATAAAATTTATAAACAATGTTCATCATTATTTATTTCATAAAAGCAACAATTAAGCATTTATTATAATAAAAGTCATTTATAAAACCAAAGGTCCACTCACTTTGTTAGTCGAAACTAGCGACCCTTAGAAGGGCCTTCCTGCCAACTCATTTGGCTTGAGTACCTATTTACGAAAATTAAACCATTTATTACTTAACCAAAGCTCGGCATAGTAATTTAATGAAAATCCCGACCCCAAGCCTAAAGTGTTCAATTTTAATTAGAAAGGTTTCCGGGCCAACTTGATTCTAATTTAAGCCGTTTAGTTAACTCGGAAATCCGGGATTAAATATTCGATTAAATCCTTAGTTTGGTTCCACCAGGGCATTCAAGGGTTCCCGAACTCCAAGCAGCGATCCGTAAGTTTCTATAGGTTTCTCGATCCTCAATTACTTAACTTCCAAGTTTCGTTACAATCCGACGGTTCAAACTCAACGAACCCAAGTTAACCCTAGTTAAATCTAACCGTAACATTGGTTCTTCGCTCAAGCGATCTCCAAAAATTCGTTCGAGCATACCTATGCGCTCGGGAGGTTACGTGGAGTGTTTTGGCACGAAGATTGACCGCCACCACCCTTGCCCACGAGCCGCCACCGCCGCATTTGGGTGGCAGTGTGCAATGACGAAAAATCTTGGAGTTTCGGGCAAGACTTACAGCTAAGTGACCGAGTGGGTGGAGGGGAGTGTTTTGGCATTGAGAAGTCAGGCCAAGGCCCAGGCTGGAAACACGCAGAATTCGAACCAGATCGGAGCAAAACCTAGGTTTTGATTTCTTCTTAAACCTCAAAATCAACCCCAAACAATCCCAAAACAGTTAGAGCTCGTTGATTAGGTTGAGAAACTCACCTTGGCCGATCGATTTGGTGGCGGAATGGAGTGTCGGCGACGAAGCTCAGGTTGAATTCGAGCTCGCGAGAAGCGTCCGAGGTGGTTTCGGCGAAACCAAAGACGGGGATGACACGAGGAGGAGGATGAGGGGAGGCTGCGGGCGTGAGTGCAGCGGGTTGGCTTGGCCGGTCGTGCCGGCCGCCAGCTGGTTCGAGTGGCCAGAGAGAGAGAGGTTCGGGAGGTTGAAGGCGAAGGGGGTTTATGGCATCGGCGATTGGCAAGAGCAGAGTTATTCGATTTTACCCCAATTCAAAAATTACCAAAATGCCCTTAGAGTTTTAGACCTTTAATCGTTCGTTCGGGCTCGGAATCGGATGTTCCGCGCGTCCGCGGACTCGTTTAAACGAGCCGGACGCAGCGGTGTACTCCGTTCCACCAAATTCTTTCCCGAACTTAAAGTCAAATTTTAATTCCACTAAATTACTTGGGGTAAACTCGTCCTTTCCTTTAATATTTTAATATTTTAGCAAATTAGGACCGGGTTGTTACATATGTTTTGTATATATATATATATATATATATATATATATGTATATTTTGAATAATACATTCGGGTTTGGACTTTATATTTTTAAAGGGATAGTACCTATACTATGTTTTGGAGCATATGTTTTACTTGGGGCTTGACTTGACGTTTTCTTGACTTGGGTTTTGAATACGGGTTGATTATACATTTTCAGTGATTATGACATTTTAATGGTTTATGGATTGTTACGCCGTCATTTGACGCTTGTGTCTATTTTAACTATAGAATTGTATGTTTGGGACGGTGATGTCCTTATCTTGAATATATATGATGTTATTGGATTGTTGGACTTATATATGTCCTGGTGTGTGATATATTGGGGTTCGGGTACATGTGATTAAATATGTATATATGGATTATCGTGTAGCGATTGATTTGAGTGCGGTTGGCACCTTGTAATGTACCTCCCCTGTTCTTGATACAGTTACTGGATATGGACGTCTGCATCGGATACCCGGTGCATGCCTTAATGGGGTGTTACTGTAGACCCTTAATTGGGTAGTCTGCACGTATGACTTGTTTCGGACGTATGGATATTGAGGATTTTGCCATGCGGGCTGGGGAGCTTAGTCCCAATTGGACGGCTTGACCCTGGGCACGAGGCCATTGCGATGCCGTTTGGGTGTCTAGTTATCCTGGGCATGAGACCATCGTGAATGCTGTCCCGGTGTCCAGTTAAGTAATCCCCTGTTGGATTGTTTTCCCCTAGTACTTGTATTTGGTGTTGAGGTTCTATTATACCTATACGCGTGTGTTAGTCTATATGTATATGTTAGTACTTTCATATTCGTATTTTCTTTAGTGAGGATCCTTCCTTGCTTGTCGTGCTTGTGAGCACATGGTTGTCCGAGTGTGGGGAAGAATGAGAAACAGTACTATGATATGACTATTGTGTTATTATATTAAAATTATTGGGATTTGAAGGACTACTTATATAAATGATTTCATATGCATGGTTTGCATTGTTTTGAAACGGTGGGGTTAGTACATTGATTTGAGTATGTAAAACTTTGTTTTTGTCCACTCACACTCTTTCTGTTTTGCGCTCCCCAAGCCGTAGTCATGCTTCGATACTGTCCGGCCGAGCACTTCTCTTCTCGAGTTTCAACTTGATTGTAGGACTTCGTGTCCCTTATCTTTAACTTTATTTTCACTGTTAAACTTGCATACTCTTAGATTGCTCTGGTATTACCCTTTAGGGTTGGAATTGATGGCCTGAGGCCTATTATGTATTTTGTAATGCATGCTGGCTGTTGGGATATTCATATTCTACTGTTGTTGTTCAGGTTGGAAGATTTGGGATTGTTTGTATTTTTGGGGAGACTCTGCCCGATTTTCGGCAGAAGTCTTGACCCCTTTAACTATTTGAATTTGGAAGAGGGATTCTTTTAGTATGTGGGCCCGACATGGGTTGATGTCGGAACTTCAGCAGGATTCGGTGCGAGTTCCAAGTCCTGTCACCCTAGGAACACTTCGTTTGACGTGCACACACATATCGAGTCCCGAAAAAAAGTTCACGGTTTTTGTTTTAAAGTTTCGTTCGAAGTACGATTTCTAATCCAATTCTCTCGTTCCTCGAAATAGGTAATCCGACTCAACATAAGCAGCAGGCGGGACCCTTGCAAGATCAAGTGTTCTAGGACTACTTGTGAGTGGACGTTTATTTTAAAAATGCATTATTTTCAAAGAATAATACCTCATGCATATAAATTGAATTTTTATTGGCGTTTCGGATTTTAATATTGTTTTAATACTGGTTATTAATGTTTTATGAGTTCGTGGGTACTATTGTTGATATTTGAAGTGCATGGTTGTATTAGGAAGATGTTATTATTATAATATTGATTTGTGATGCATTTCGGATTTCTTGGAATTTTAATTTGAATTCTAATATTGCTTATATCAAATTATGCCGTAAATCTTGGTTTTTATGATTTATATTTGGAATTCGAGACATTTTGGTGTTTGTTGGTTTGAATTTGAGGTTTGGGACTTTGACCTTTATTCTCGTATATATTTATATAAATATATTTGATTATATGTCGGGTTATGAGTTAGGGACGTTATAGACGTCCGGGAGAATCCTGGGGTTGAGTGTGGTATATTTGAGCTTTTGGTTTGTGAAGTGGGTCGGTGGGACCCGGGTTAGGCGATTTGAGCTTTTGAGTTGTGGATTATGAGGTGTCGGAATTACACCAGTCTGTACCATCCCCTGTGACTGTGTCCACACGTGGTGTTGGAAATTTCCGACGTGTGGAACACATTTGGTTATTGTTACTCTGCTACACGTGGCGTTGGAATTTCCGGCGTGTAGCAGAGGTCTGGGCACCCTTGGCCGAGTGTGCCGAAGTCCTTGGCGGGCAGTCTATGCACGTAGGACTTGAGTTTGAGCCACACGTGAGATGCGATGTCAGCATGTGTGCTCTTGAGCAGTAGTCCCCCGGTTGGACGACTCAACCCTAGGCACAGGATGATGCGATGCCGTGTCTAGCCAAACAATCCCCCGGTTGGATTGTTTCCCGGTACAAGTTCTTGGTGTCAATGTCATATATATATAAATATTAGTATTATAAATTCCTTCGTGTTTTTCTTTCGGTGAGGATCCTTCCTCGCTCACAGTGCCGTCGGGCATGCGTTTTGGTGATATTAGAGGTTTGGGTTGGGAAGAGATGAGTTTGTTTGTAAGAGGTTTGGTTTTGGTTTAGAAATTTCTTCGTTTCGGATGTTTGAGTCAATCTTGAGTTTTCTTTAATTATATTAAGATTTTATTAATTTTAAATTTGATTATATATATATATATATATAAAGTTTGATATTAAACTTCGATTATGCTTATAAAAATTAAATTGCATGTTTTTCTCATTATTTTTCAACGGTGGGGTTATAGTTTTGTTTTTAACCATGTGAAAACTTTATTTTTTGCCCACTCAGGCTTTTCTGTTTTGAGCCCCCCAGACAATAGCGTTCCGAGCTGAACAATCGAGCCAAGCTTCGTCTTCCGAGCCTCGCAACTAAGTAGGACTTTATTTCTATAAACTTTTCTTTTAAATTTGTATTCGGAATTGTAAACTTAAATTCTAAATCTAGTATGCTCTGATATCGCCCATTAGGGTTGAATTCTAAGGCCGGAGGCCAGAAACTGAATTGTGTGCTTTTGAACTGCTATGTACTGCTGCTTGGGTGTTGTTTCTGCTATTTTCTCCAGGTGTGAATTTTGGGAAAGTTCGTTACCCTCTAAGGAATCCAAAACACCTCAGAACAGGGCTCTCACATCAAGTGCCCCATAGCAGCTTGCTTTGTCCAACATTGGACTTTTGGGACTTTTCTCTTGACCTTGGATTGGAATGGGGGTAGTTGACAATTTGAGCATGCTGGGATCAAAATTGGGAAATAGTTGAGCATATTCTCCCTCTCAGCTGCTACCAATTGTTGGGTTCTGGCCTCCATCTTCAAACTCTCTTCTCTAAGGACATCTCTTACACTTTCCTTTAATTGATCGGCAAACTTTACCCTCTGTTGTTTAGGTAAATGGAAGTATTGCCTAGTTGAAATCCCAGCCCCTACACCTCTAACTCTCCCTGGATGCTCGGGACCCAAAGCCAAAGTCAACACATCATTAGTTCCTGAGAAAGTAAGAGTGCCTTCAGAGACTTGTTTTTGCAATTCATCCTAACAGAAAGACACATGAAAGTCAATAAAAACAGCAAGTCAAATCCACATGCAAGTTTAATTAAATTTCCAATGCAGTTTAATACAAATTTAAAACAGAGTGAGTGAATTTATTCGTACAATTAATTTTTCTTTCTCTGCAACCTTTGGATTAGGGATGTTACCGTGTTTGTCTTCTCTAGCTTTCTTCCATAAGGTAGATCGATCAATTTCTACCCCAGGCATGGTTTCCTCTAATTGGTCCTCCAAACCATCATATCCTTTTCGAGAAAACCGATGATTGTACTTGCATTTCTCCCTCCTCTGTGCTTGTTCAGTATGCACAACCCAAAATTGTTCGAATAACCTTGAAGCTACAAAGGCATCCCAGTGTGCTTTCTCTATGAATGGATATAGTGCAGGGGGTTCATTTAACTTCTCCTTATCATTGATGAATGGAAGGATATGATGCCTCGTTAGTGTAGACTTGAAATCCTTCCATTTCTTGCCAGCAGATGATAAGATCTTATTGCCCCCTTGTCCTACCACATAAGACATGTTAATGGCTTCCCAAATATGCTCTTTTAAATCCTTGTTCACTGCAGTCCATTTCATGTCCATAATTGGGATTCTGGAGCGTGTCAACACACCAATGTAGACTACATCTCACTATGTGCAGGGCCACATGGTTTCCCCTTTTTGTTGTACTCAATCACTAGCTTGATTTGCTGATATTTTCTCTTCACAACACAGGGCATTGTGTTTATACCACACATTGACTTTGGCTCCTCAACAAATGTTGTCGTGCTGTCTGAAACTTTCTCAGCATATGAAACAAACCTCATCTTCTTCGAGGACTAAGTTTTAGCCTTTGAAACTTGAAGATCCTTACCATGATTTTTGTTCAAGCTAGCATCCTTTTTGTTCAAGCTAGCATCCTTAGTTTGTGTTGGAGAAACCATGGTTACAGATAAATCAAACCTACAAGTGAAAATATTTTAGATTTTTAAACACTAAAAACGGCGGTAATTTTAAACACACGACGTAGTATTTAATTTCACACGACGCTAGATAATAACTACCGACGTGATAAGATTTTTATCACAGCAGTAGTTAATTACCGTCGTGGTTTAACAATTCAAACGACATAAATACGAAGCCACCGTCATCTTATTAAGATGAAATACAAAAAGCAGAGAAGTGGTTCCAGACACTTTCGTTCTTTGTCTATATATTTTATCAAACTTGGAAAAACGTAAAATAATTTTCACAAGAAAAAACGTAAAAAGATTTTGAAAACAAAAACCTATAATGATTTTCACAAATTGCGCTTGAGAAACCATGGTTACAAAGAAATCAAACCTGCAAGTGAAAACATTTTAGATTTTCAAATACTAAAAACGACGGTTATTTTTAAAAAACGACATTGTATTTAATTTCACATGACGCTATATAAAAACTATCGATGTAATAATATTTTTTTTCACAGCGGTAGTTAATTACCGTCGTCATTTTACAATCCAGACGACGCAAATAATATGCCACCGTCGTCTTATTAAGATGAATTACAAAAAACAGAGTAGTGGTTCTAGACACCTTCGTTCTTTGTTTGTATATTTTCACAAATTGGAAAAACGTAAAATGATTTTCACAAAAAAAACGTAAAAAGATTTTCAAAACAAAAACATATAACGATATTCACAAAAAAAAAAAAAAAAAAGGAACAAAGAAAGTGAGAAATGGTTACCTTGCTATCATCAGACGATGCAAATAACGGTTGCGTGCAATGAAAGTTTTCTTTTGGAGTTGGGAGTTTCAGTTCAGAGACGAAGACGAAGAGGAAGAGGAGAGGAAGACGATGAGATTCAGACATGGCACTTTAGGAAGGAAAAATGAGAGGAGAGTGAAATTTTTTCTTGGGTTTAGAAACAGTAAAAGTGTAGGTCAGGTCACGAAAAAAGTTTAAAAAAAGACGGAACGTTTCATAAGATGACGCTATTAATAAAAACCGACCTAGTATTCTTGTTCATACCTCGATAAACTTTAAGAAATGTCCCTGGTACATGGCTTCAGACGAACTTTAGTTTTCCGGATACGCCGTGTTTATGAGACAACATACAACCATTTTTTTCTTCCAAAACGACGTAGTTAAGTACAATTTTACACGACATGAATGTATTTTGCATGACGTGGTAAACTAAAATAATACTGCGCCTATTCCAAAATAAGCGCCGTGGATTTATTTAATATTAGACGGCCTTATTTATGACTAGACCACCGTGTTTAGTTTCAAACAACAACGACCGTATATTTCATATTTCCGACGTGAAAAACCATTTAGAACGAGTTTTATTTATGGAAATCGACGTCTTAAAGACTGCCGTAAAATATTAAAATACCGACGTGGATATGTTTAAAATTACATGTCGGTATGTACTCTCCTACTGCCATGGTATATTATATTAATATGGCGCTTACTAAAAACAAAGCGCCGTGGATTCGTTAATATTAGACGACGCAATGTATAATGAAACTGCCATGATTAGTAAAGAAATTTGTTTAAATTGGGGCTTTTCATGCATTTTTTCACTTTCAGTTTTCACTTAGGGTTCCAAGTTGAAATAAAGTCGCATACTTTCTGCCCTTGGCGGCCAAATTTTCCGTTCAGACCCTTGCCTCCCGTCCTCACTTTAGGCCTTAGCTCTCTCTCACCTCTCTAGAGGCAATAATTTGGATGTTAACGATGTATGTGTTTTGGTGTATCTTAAAGACACGAAAACACACACATCGTTAACTTTCAAAGAATTGTCTTTCTCAAATTGTCTTTCTCCTAGGATTTGTTCTCAAAGCTTGCCGTCGTCAGTTCAGGCCTTGGCTCTCTCTCACCTCTCTGAAGGTCCGGGCTTGGTTTAGACAGAGGCAATAGTTTGGATGTTGGTGAGTATGTGTCTTTATGTATCTCAAAGACACAAAGACACATACGTCACCAACGTTCAAAATATTGTCTTTGTCAAATTGGTGGTTCGATTGTCTTTCTCAACAGCGTTTGTTTGGTTTTTGCTGTTCATCAGACGACGGGTTATGCAAATTTGTGTCGTTGTACGTCGGCGCTACAAAATTAGCGACGTGGATTCAGGTAATATTATACGACGCTGTTATGAATAAACCGTCGTAGTTATGTACAAAAACCCCGACGCTATATTCTACTCTAACGACGTGGTAAAACATTTTACCACCACCGTTTATTTATAAGGACCGTTGTGGTATACTAACTTAATACATAGTAAAATAATAAAAGTCCGATGTGGATATGTTTAAAAATTAGACGGCGTTATGTACGCTTATAGTGCCGTGGTTACTTTGACCTTACACGACAATAATTTTATAATTACCGTCGTATTACATGAGAACTTCAGACGTCGTTAAGAAGACAATTACCGTCGTGGTTATGTACACGTTAAAACAGCAGCATTCTAGGTAAAACGTCGTCTATAATATCTATGGCTGTAGATTTATACCTACTGTCGTTGTTTATTTGTTAAGTGTTTACCTAACGGGATACGCATGTTTCATAAGATGACGCTTTTAAGTTTCTAGCGTCGTGTTTTAAAAATACCCCAATGGATCTCCATTTTTTAGGTGTTTAAGTTACTGATCCACGTCGGTTTTAAATTACCGTCGTCTTTCTAAATACAACGACGGTATTTATTTTGTCCGTCGTAGTTTTCCTGTCGTCTATTTCAATTTTTGTAGTAGTGATATAAGTATTATGTCAAGACTATATAAGCTAATAAGTTTGACGTGAGTAATTTTTGTGATTCTGAAAACAATCCAATGCAAGTTGCAACTTCACTTTTGATGTGTCAATGCGAAGGAGAGTAAGGAATTTGTCACATTTAATTTAACTCTCTAGTTCGAGACCACAAACCAAACGCCATAAGAAAAGCAATAACAAACAGGAAGAGGAAGATAAAGTAAAAGCATAAACACAAAAAGAACACACCATATTTAACGTGGTTCACCCAAAGTTGGGATACATCCACGGGCGATGATGCCAATAATAATTCACTTAATCAAAAGAGTACAAAGAGTATGACAAGAAAGAACAAATAGGTTCTCACCATCAAACTAAATTTATCTCGCTTCTCTCATCCCATTATTCCCTATAGAAATAGAACACCAAGTAGCAAGTACATCCAAAGGTCACTCATAAAAGCACTTCAACTATCTTTCTTCGAAGAGACAGGACGCAGAGCTTGACTAGCCAGGAAAAGTATTCTCTACAAGAAGTGCTTCTCTTAGAAGTTGATGGAAAACACTTTTCCTCATTATTACTGCAGCACAACAACAAACAAGTTGACCCTGTGATGCAAAACTCATAAGAATATAACTCAAGATTTGATGATGATTGTCGAGAAAACAAATTAAAGGGATAGTAGCTTACCATTTTGTCCAAAGCAATAAGTTCTAGACCACAGGCACATCGCATGCATGAGTTTCTTTGTCAATCTCGACTCTGCAATGCGTGGTCAATATAACACCAAGACCAACTTAGCAAGAACTGTTCAAAATAACCTTCTACTTTTCAAATGGTGTAAAAGGCTTATAACTGAAGATTCCTTTACCTGAGTCTTGCAATAGCATAGGTAAATGACATGCTATCAAATAAGACTAGGAACAGAGGCCTTTGTTCTCTGTGATATGCAACCATGCAATGAAAAAGGAAAATAGATCAACACCTTCCAGAATTAGTAATTTCCTTACACTACATATATAAATTATGATTGTTTTAGGGTACTCTAAGATATGTAAGTAAAAAAAACACTTCACCATCAACAAATGATATACCATTTAATAATTAGGACATCAGCCAACTATGCTAAGTAATGGTGGCACATCAGCCAACTATGCCAATCTGAGAATTCAAATCTCTGTCATTGCAAATCAAAGTCTGTTTTCATGATACAAAACTAGTAGGCCAGCAGCAGCAATAAAATGTACAAGAAAAATACTGCTATAGATTTATGAGAAAGAGATAAAATCAGCAGTAATTGAATACAGTAGATTGCAAAGCTAGCAATGAAGAAAATGACTTTAAACTAGTTATCGCCATTTTATTTTTCTGTTTTAAGTCTCCCCTAAGAGCGTAGAAATATAGTATTTTATTTAGAAATGAAGGTAGAGTCAGAAATTTAGCAAGCTACAGATGAACACGTATAAAACACACTTCAAAAGTAAACAATACTAAACACAACATTACGGTTCACTATGCAAGCCGTTTAAAGTAATTATAACGACGTTATATGCACGCCGTAAACCTTATTATGGCGTGTTTTTCGTGGGACTATTTGCGACTTGAAAACATGTCGTTATTGAGGAACATTATTTACAACGCGGGCTTTTACTACTTGCAGCCTTGCGTCATGAATGATACTTTACAGTGTGCTTTGTACGTTGTAAATGATGTGTTCTGGTGTAGTGAAAAGTGAGAAGGGAATTGAACAATGAAGGATTTCTTTTGAGAATATAATTACTTGATATACATGGGATGTGAGAAATCTTGTGCCATTCTGGGCCGCTCAGGAGGGTAGATCTTCCTCCTATACCGGGACATGTAACAAGTTTGGTGAGGCGTTGCATAACCTCAACGGCAGGAAGATACACCAGATTCTCACACGACTTATGTTGGAAATCCCTCCTTAGTATATTGTTTCTTTCGACGCTTGGCTTCTTGTGAGTGGCAAAAGAGAGGGAGTTTGAGAACCCACGGCAAAGATGTGGGGAACTCCAAGAAGCCATGGAAGAGAGTGTGCTTGTGTCGCACCAAAGAGCCAGAGAGAGAAATGTGAGGGAGTGGACTGCTTGCTTGTGAGATGCAAGCAAGCAGTCCCACTAACTCCAGGAGGATGTTTTAGCTGGGAGTTAGCTGGGTTCATCAAGGGTTCAAAAGAGGATATATCTCTTGGGAGAGAGTGTTTTTCACATGTATGAGAGAGGGTGTATAAGTGGTGTATCCTATTGGATACGGGACTCGGTTTGGATATAAAACTCTTGAGTGGTTATTCTTGTACTTGTGTCTTTCTCATGTTATAGTGAAGGTGGTGACTCTCCGGAGATGTAGGTAGGTTATCTGTTGAACCCCGTCAATTCTTGGTGTGTTCTCTTTTGTGTATTTACTCATTGTCATCTTGGGCTTGTTGGTTTGTTTGTTTATTTCTTCCATCGGGTTATGCTGGGACGAGGGAAAACAGTTTCCCCAACCCCTTAATCCTCAGATAGCTAAGAGATGTAAGTTTTACCCCCAACCACTCTGGAAGAGCCTCCACGCTGTCGAAATTCTGTATATACAAATCTTGTAGACAAGTGCAGTGTTGAAATTGTTGTTGAGGTAGAGACTTGAACTTTGGCCACCCTGGGATCTTCAGCCATAACAAGCAAAGAACTAGCTCATACAAGATTACTACCACTGGCAGCCAACACATAATGGTCTGTATCAATATTATCTCATGATTCCTGCAAACCACCATATTTCTTCCTTATCAGTTTGTGCTTGCCATGACACATCGTGGTTGATCAGCTTCACAAATCCATCTGATGGACACCTTCACCTACCTCATGCAAGGATCTATAGCAAATACATCCCCATCCCCTCTGGAAAACAATAATGAAGTGGTGAGAATGAGGCAGATGAAAAATGCTGAACAAAACCTGACCAGAAAAAGTATAAAAAGTTGAAATGACAACAAAACTTATGAACATATTACTGAAGCTCATATGTAAAATAAACTCACATTCGTGTAAGCACATCAAGTGCATTGAGAATGAACAGAGGTTAGTATCCACTTAATAGTATTTCATGTGTATATAATCTGTATTGAAACAGAAGGAATATCATCTATATATATAAAGCAAAAGTGTGAATACTTTTCTCATATATAAATAGGAGAATGATTTCTCAGAATAATCGTATTCTCCTCCGTGCTAGTAAAGTGATGTTATGATTAGATGGGAATGTATGATATGATTATTAGGGTAATTCTTTCCTTTTCTGCAATGATCTCCAAAGAAATGATAGTAAATAACCTCTGCAGAGGAAAGGGAACTGAAGTGAAGTACCTGGACTAAGTTTGCACCTAATGCGCATTATTTGTTCTTCCAATTGCGTAGAGAGAAGAAGAGTAGACTCACTTTGTGCTCCAACTGTGCCAGCTAGTTTGTGAAGGGGTTGCATGGGTCGAATCATCATCGCTAAAAAGATTCCGATGATTCTCATACGTAAACTAATTAAAAATGTGTTTGGTCAATAATACTGAAGAAAAGAATGGTGATTTTTCAATAAGTATCTTATGTTAGAGGATTGGTTACATATTTCTCATCTCCATATTAAATCTACCGACACATCTAATGAATGCAATCCGAGATTAGAAATATATACCCAATCCTTAACTTATACTTTGTTGGAGAATTAAGTGAGAAAAGGGAATTGAATGATTTCATTTGAGAACATTGTAATTACCCTTTATATGTGGGATGTGAGAAATCTTGTGCCATTCTGGGCTGATTTGGAGGGCGGATCTTCCCCCTAGACAGGGACATGTATTAATCACTAGCTTTGTTAGTTTGGTGAGGCGTTGCATAACTTCAACGGCAGGAAGAGACACCAGATTCTTACACCGACGGATACTCAGGGTGGTAAGAGATGTAAGGTTACCCAACCACTCTGGAAGAGCCTCCACGCTGTCGAAAGACTCTATGGACAATACTTTTAGACAAGTGCAGTGTTGAATTTGTTGTTGAGGCAGAGACTTGAGCTTAGGCCACCCTGTGATCTCTAGAGTTTGGATTTGTGATGGAAGCTCAAAATCAGGGAAAGAATCGAGCTCCTCCGAAAACGGACCCATTTTCATAGATTCTAAACGCGTAAGAGAGTGTAGCCCCTCCATTGGCAAATAGTTTAATTTCCCACAATTAAATATATCTAAAGAGGAAAGAGACTGCAACCTGGATACATCGAGATCTGCCAGAGATATCAAATTGTGGCATGACTCGATTATCAACTCCCTAAGAGATGTGCAGGATGGTAGGCCACTCGGTAGACTTGTCAATCCATCACATTCCTTGATACTCAACTGCTCAAGAGAGATGCAATATTCTAAGCTAGTCGGCAAGCTTGATAATTTCTGACATAACTGAATCTCCAATTTGCGGAGACATGGCATGCCCTTGCCCAGGGTAATTGGAATGAACTCGAGACTATTGCAAAACTTTATAGTAAACTCCTCAAGGCAGGGAAACACCGCTACTTTCTCATCTGTTGGCAGTTCCTCCCATTTAATTAGTGCTGGGCAATAATAAATAGTTAAGCTTTTCAATGCTGGAAACAAAGTCTCTTTCTTCTTCGTACTCGTAGCCGCACCGTTAACATGGTTATAACCATAAAACTCAACTCCGACACATTTAAGCTTGAACATATTTTCAAAATGAACAAGCCTCAGATTTGGTAAATGGCCAAGTGATGGGACTTGTTCGCATTCTCCGCAATTCTTTAACAGAATCTCTGTCAAATTGAGTGGCAACGAACCACTCATCATCCATGATGCTAATTTAGAACCCTTGAAGTTGTCAATCTTTAAGATTTCTAACTCAGAGTTGGGTCGGAGGCCTTCTAGTACATCAATGTCTTTCTCGTGTATGCCCCTGTGATAAGAGCCCCAGTGTAATGTCAACCTTCGTAGATTTGCTTTCCCAACTAAATTTGATGCCCCTGCTTGGCCTCTATCCCGCACATGTTCCAAACCTCTAATAATTAGTTCACCTTTTAATTGGTTTAAGCCACTCAGCTCGTTAATTCCATGATTCTGTTCCTCATCCAGAATAAACGAAGGAGATATTGTTTGCAGATGTTTCAATCGTCCCATCCCAAATGGAAATTCCTTATTATAATTGAAATAAACATGCCTCAAGTTGATCAAATTTTCCATTTCCTTTGGAAATGTTACAAGATGCCTTGTATCCTCCATTCTTAACGTTTGTAGGTTATAAAGCTTGCCAATAGACTTAGGGAGTTGTTTGATTTCTGTTCCAGAAACGTTCAAATACCTCAAATGTATCAAGACGCCAATTGAACTTGGCAGCTCCTCAATATCAGCCCGGTACAAATTTAAAACACACAAAGCCTTAAAGCTTATAAGTAATGTATTATTACTAAGGGCTTGATCACCATTCACAAACAGTGACCGCTGTTTCTCAACATTTCTTTCGGAACTTTTGGAAGGATCCCATGCCACGTGTTGATTCTCAAGTTTATCTTCCATTTCAGATCTTGATACAAGCTCAGCAAGATCATGTACAAGATCGTGCATCTTGCAATGGGTAATAATACCAAAGGGATCCCTTATAACATCTTGAAAGAGGGAGTTTTGCAACAGAATCGTAAAATATTCATCACCTATATCCTCCATATCTTTGTTAGGAGAAGAACAAAGAAATCCTTGAGCCATCCATAGCTGGATCAAGTCTTCCCTTTCCATTTCAAAATCTTTCTTGAACTTTGAGCAATATGCAAAACACTGTTTCAAAGAAGGTGATTTCAAATGATCAAAACTCAACTTCAAAACCGACATAATTCTTTCATCTCCTTCTGGTAATTCCCATATCTTACTTTTTTGAATTTCCAACCATTCATCGATACTATATTTAGAACGCATCATGCTTCCCAAAACCTGGTGGTACATAAATTAGTGTATATATTAAAGATTAACTAGGTGACTTGGCTATAATATTAACAGGAAACATAATTTGGTTTTTCAATCAACTTAGTTGTATGTTACCAGTAAATGTTAACATTGCACCAAAAACTGGTATTTTGTTGGAATGTTTAATCCTTAGCCACTGTTCATGTGTATAAATAGTAAATTTGGATTTTCCCCTTCAAACACATTTTTTCTTACCTACAACCCATCACCTTATTTTTCCATAAATAAAACCCAATTTTTTAAAGTAAAACCCAATATGCTAATTATACATTGTAACGATATTTTTTTCAACAAATTATTTGCAAGTCAATGCCAATAATGGTGTTTCAATTTTGCATAAATTTAGGGATTGGGGGTCTTTTTTCTATTTTATATATAATTAAAGATTTTTTAATGGAATATATAATTAAAAAATGAGTAAATGATGTGTTTCCAAAGTTTCATTTAATGGAATAATTTTTGTTTTTGTTTTCAAATTGATTAGTTAGTTAGTTCCTTTTACTTCTATCGAAGTTTAAAATGTTTTAATTGTTATAGTTTGAAATTAATTTTTCAAAGAGAAAGAACACATTTTGCTCTTTATAGGTCTTGATCCTTGTGTTTTAGGTACATCACCTACAATTTTCTTAGGACATATCTAGGAAAATTGTTCAACTTGCAAAATCTAGGTACATTAATATGGGTTAAATAATGTACCTATATATATATTTATATGTAACAGTTAGTATTTTCTTATTTTGATGTGAGTAATGTACCTTATATAAATTTTACATATTATGCTGATAATGTACCTATTAAATTACCTATACATTTTAAGTACATATGCATTCAAACGATAGGTACCATCAAATTGTATGTAAATAATTAAATGACATCAAATGTAGGTAAATTAAAAAGCATATATATATGCATGCAAGTTGGTCTACGTTTACATGAATTGTAGGTAAAAAAAATTACATGTACAATTGTAAGATGAAACACTGAGTAACTGTCAATATTAATATTTTCCCACCCGCCTTATTTTCTCACTCATTATGTAAATTTGAAAAAACACAATCATATCTTTCCACTCATCATTATTCCCAAAATACCCTTTAATTATTAATTCAAGCAAATTCATCTTAGGAAAGGTATCGATATTCTGAATGATAAAATCTATTGTTGAAAATTTTTCCTCATCTTTATTTACTGCCTAACGGAAGGCTTCTAGTTGATTTCCGGCTTGTGATATGAATGATGTTTTGAATTTGTTGATGACACTTGATTAGAACTACAGATGCGTTGATCTGGTAAAATGCGATTAAAAAACATGAATTTGTCAGCATATATAGTCTCCCTTGTTAATGGCACAGCTAGCTAAGGCAAACAATTGCTGATTATGAAGCAGAACTGGCATCAATTTGTTCTGCAATGGGAGCGACTAGTACATATTAGACATGTCATGAAGCCACTGTGGCATCGATTTCTTTTCAAAAGGAAATAAATAATGTGCAAAGCTTTTTTTCCCTAAGTCCTTAGAAGTCATTTTACAAAAGGGTAAATTTATCGTTAAATATTTGAAGCCAAACCTGGTCTAACAATTCACGAAAATATTGCTTATTGATGTGGTAATTTGCTAAACCACAAACTGATATAAGTTGATATGGTGGAATATAGTTATTTATGCGTACATAGACGATCTTAAACTATGATTGAAGTAAGTTTACGGTTTATTTAACCCCTTTAAATGCATACATCTAGTGTGGTAACAAATGTAAAGAAAAATTGCTACGCTTAAGCCTATGGCCTCGAAATATGACTATGCAATGATTTGCTCACTTTTGACAAAATCCTATGAAAAGGAGATAAGACGGCAGCTAGTTGTCTTGTATATTCACTTTCCAAAACTGCCCCCCATGGGCCATGATTAAGGAGGGATTGGCGCCAAGTCAAGCAACTGAATCTGAATTCTAAAAGCCGTATTAATTAATTTGCACTTAATTTGTATTGGACCAACCACGTATATATGCATGAAATGAAGGCATCGTCACACTTTTACTTTTTGACATAGAATATGCATGACACCTTTTCTTCTCAAATGTGCATTTGTTTTTCAAATTAATTATTTTTAACAAAAAAGACACGTGTCAAATTAAGGTTGAGCCACATCAGTAGGTAAAAAGGAGTTCCTCCTTATGGGTAAAGAGGGAAGCATTATCCTTGTAAATAATTCAATACTAATGGACAATTTGTTGTTCAATTAAATTTTGGGTTTTAGTTGGAATTAAAAAAGTATGTGAGTTTTTGTGGAATTAAATTTGGTGTTCATAAAATAAAAAAGTATGTGAGTTTTTGTCTAGACTATTTTAGTTGCAAGGGGCTATAGCTGAATATCTTGTATGTAAATTATCTGAATACTTTTAGTTGTAACAAATAAAGAAATGCATGCAGAAGAAACTTCAAATTGATATATCATTACGTACCTTGGCCGTTAACGGTATACCAGCACACTTTCTGGCAATCTCCTTTCCAATTGTTTCTAGATCTTTCGCAATAGGAGCATTACCATCTGGAAATGCTCTTTTCTTCAATATGTCCCAACAATCATCAACAGATAGACTTTCCAGAACACACCTTGGAAGTACTTTTTCTGTGATTGATGCAACAATGGCACTGCGCGTAGTGACAATAACGACGCTTCCATGGGCACTATGAATTTTTGACAAACAAGTCATCAAATTGCTCCATTTTTCACGATCTTCGTTCCACACATCATCGAGCACGAGAAAATATCTTTTTTTTTCCAATTGTTCTATGAGCTTTTTAAGCAATACATCTTGGCTTTGTATCCCACCCAATGTTGAGTTAAGAGATTCTAATATCAACCTTAAAATTGACTTGACCTCGAAAGTGTTAGATACACACACCCATATTTTCTTCTCAAAATGTCCACCAATAGAATCTTCATTGAATAGTGACCTAGCCACAGTTGTCTTCCCTAGGCCTGCCATTCCTACAATGGGCATTACTGAAAGATTTTCTTGTGTCAAGTTGGAGTTGGTCAAGGTTGTAATTGTATTTGACAGAACCTCATTCCTTCCAAAGACGATTTCATCTTCCTCAAAGATTGAATCGGTTTCTCTGGCCCCTCCAACTTCTGGAGGGGTTGTATCTATTTTCTTGGAAACTAGTCCAATGAAAGATGCCTCAGATTTGAGATCCAACAATAATGCGTTGATGTTCTTGATTTTATGTGCCATTTTTTGACGAAACAAATGGGGATTGGAGCTTGAAATGAAGTTGAGTACCATTTTCCTCTTTTGGTTTGACAGTTCTACTTGACTCCGGAGATCTTCATAGTTGATTTCATCCAAGACATTGTCAGCATCATCAGCTATGTCCTTCAGTTTCCTCACCCAGTCCTCCACTGCCTAGCCCCGTTGCTGTGGCTGGTGGGCAACATCGCCTAAGAACTCTTGAATCGCGAGTAATGATTGACGAAGCTTTGTTAGTTCCTTTTTGAATCCCCGGAACAGACTTATTTCTTGAGCAGCAAGTGAAGCCAGCTTGTTCAGTATTCCCTCGAGAGGAAAAGTATAGAGAACGTCTAACACCTTTCGAGTTTCCATACTCGCACGAGAGAAAGAGAGATGAGAGAGCAGAGAATGCAAAGATAGCTAAGGAAACCAAATGATTGAAGACGCACGTACAGTGTTTCAGTGTTTGAGTGTTTCTCTCTCCCCCGTTGATAGTAAAATGTGCTTTAAAATCTGAATGACATATTTAAATACATTTCAGAGGAAACAGTCACCTTCTTTTTCATGTATTCACATTATGATAGGTGAAATTCCATTATTAGTTTACTTTCGATGGCTTTTATTTAACAAATTTCATGCCTTTATCTTTAGACTTTAATAGCATGTTTACTAACCTGTAATCGGAATAAGAATAAGGAATCGGATTCCGATTACAGATTATATATGTGTTTACTAAAATTGGGAGGAATCAAAAGTGTGTGGGGCCCACACGAAAAATGGAATCCAATTCCAAGATTTGGATGATTTGGATTCCCAACATAGAGAAGGTATTTGGATTCCGGATTGCATCCGTAATTAGAATGATAATTTTTTTCCCTTTATGCCCTCACTTACTTTCATTATTTCCAAGATTATCCTTAACCCTAGAAATATAACAAAATCATTTTAGTGTTAAGGATTAACTAATAGAAATACTTACATTTAAAAAATAAAAAACTTAATAGAAATACTTAAATTTATATATAAAAAAAACAAAATCATTTTAGTGTGTCTATAAAATAAAAAAGCAATTTAATTTTTTCTTACTATTATATACTATATCAAATTTTATTAAAAAAAGTATATAAAATATTTGATTTGGGACAAGGGCATTTTAGTAATCATTCTAATTTATATTCCGATTCTGCTGAATTAGTAAATAGTTTTATGAAATTCTATTCCGATTTCAGACAGTTTTAGTAAACAACTTCAACAGGAATCTAATCTGATTCCGCCTCATTTCAATTCATCTCAATTTGATTACGAATTAGTAAACGCACTGGAAAGAAAAAAAGATGCTTTTGTAAAGCTGCTGTCGAGTCCACAAACGCAAGGCAGCTTCCATTATAAATAAATCACTAAAGTTGTCGGCCCTTGCTTTTTGGTGTCGTGCATACAACATCTCAGATTTTAACAAAGAATGATTAGGTAATTAATGCAATCCAAAGATTAGAAATATGTAACTAATCATTAATATAAAATATTTATTGAATAATCTCCCATGATTAAGTATTTTATACTTTAATAATGGGCAAAGAAATCCCACCAGAATTTCTTTATTGATTAATATCCTTTTAACGTTAATAAAGTGTTTTTATACTTTATTGTTGGATGAGATTCCCATTGCTTTACTTAAAGATTAGAATTTCATTATTGATTAATATCCTTTTAACTTTAATAAAGTGTTTTTATACTTTATTGTTGGATGAGAGAACGTTGTATTATACAACTTTTAGCAACGTGTGCTTTTAGTGCATGTTGTTGAACTGATGTTTGGATATGTTTCTACAACGCACCTTTGCGTGTTGTTGTATTTTTAAGTTTTACAATGTGCATCGCATGTTGTCAAAAATTTATGAGCTTATTATAATTTTAAAAATTAGAAAAATTAGCCAATTTTTTTTGGGGGAAAAAGTCCCGCTCTCTCAAAATGTGGAACGCTCTAAATAGTTCTAAAAAGCCCTATTCCTCTCAAGATTCTGCCCCTCTTTCTTTCTTATGCCCCATCTCTCAAAATTTCTCCCCTCTATCTTATCTCTCTCAAAATTTCGAGTTAATTCAATTGGAGCCCTTTCAGTGGTGGTTCTTTGATGGCACCCAGCCGAAGGAAAGGAGCTAGCAAAGCCGCTCAGGCCACCGCTGCTCGTGGCCAATGGAAGGTAGGTGATCTTGATTTGCTAAGGTCAGGTCAAACGCTTCCCGGCTTTGTAATTTTGTTGTTTGGGTTTTTTTTTTTCTTTCTAGTCTTGGTAATTGGAAGTGTTATGTGATAGAGGTGATTCATGAGTTCTTCAATTTTCTTATAAATGTATTGTAATTTTTATTATGATGTTTCTTTCTCAATGTTGTAGACAAAGAAATTTTGGGCGAATTAAATTCTGCCAAATAAATTATTAGGGTTTGACGGATTAAATCCTGGGCTCCCATAATTCATCCACGTGGCGTATGACTCATCAAAATTGGGTTAGTCATCACGTGTGACACGTGTCGACATCTGACGGAGTGCATCAAACGGTTCAAAGTGAAGACAAAATTAAAGGGAAGAATTTTCCGTGATTGATTTTGATTTAAATCAAATATTAATCAAGTCAATCAATCGAAGATAATTTGGTTAAATTACCGAATTAGCGGAATTGATTTTAAATCAAATCAAAATTCCACAAATCAAAGATCCTAAAGAAGGAAAGCTATTTAGGTCAAGCATCATGCAGGAGCCTATAAATAGGAAGCCTCAAGACAAAGGAAGGAGGCTGAAAAATAGACCAAGCACTCAGAAGAACTAGAAAACTCCCTGCATTCTTCACACCACTTTGGAAGAGCCATCAAGCACCACAAACACTTGCCGGTTCCTCCACCCTACAAAATCCAAATCACCCAACAAGCCTTGTGTTACCCGTTTGATCAAGATCAAGTCTCTACGACCATTGTATCGAACACAAATTTTCCTAAACACTTTGGAGATTGAATCAGAGGATTTCATACGGAGATTGTAAATTTCAATAATACAAAGATTATTTTGTACACGTGCTTGTCTCATTTGTCGCAGGATTTTTGTGTTTACAAATTTGGCACGCCCGGTGGGACCATCTCTGCCTCTCATCTCTTTCTCCAACAAGTTCCAAACCCTGAGCCTACAACGCCCGGTGGGACCATTTCTGCGGATAACGTATCAGATCTATTGCCTGAGCCTACAACGCCTAGCAGATTAGTTGTATTCGATACACATCTAATTGGCTTTAGTGCAAGTGGGAGATTGTTAGTAATATGCCCTTAAATCCAACTAATTATATGATAATTAATGTTAAGGACATCTTTTGTAATGACTTATTAAGTTATTCATGGATAAGACCAATTGTTTTCAACCATGATATTTGGTTTATTATCATAACAATAAAACAACTATAGTCCTGGGAATATAAAAAGTGGACATGAGAACTATGTAATGGAATTGCATACATCAAGACTTATCATGGTCCCTAATCCTAAATATGTTCCTGGTCATAGGAGTATCAATTGGGCATTGATATTTTACAAAGATAGGTACACAAAGTATCATCTCTATATGTAGAGAATGACGAGGTCTCAAGTCATTGATTGTGTCGACACCTAGATATGTGTGTAGGTGCTTGTAGGAGAACAAGTACACTGAATGCAATCCAATGCATGAGTTATAGTATATAAGTCTTTATTGACATGTCAAACTAGAACTCGTAAATTGAAATGGTGCAAACTAATCCTTAGACCTGAGACATCATATATGTCTTGTGGCTATGTTGTTAGTCTTTGACGACACTATATAGTTGTGCTAAAACATACATAATTTAAAGGTGTTTATTAGGACTCTCAATAGAGTCATGGAGGCAAATGAATGCACAACAAGGTTTCTCTACTCTCAGTAAGGAGAGAGGATGCTCCAGGATATGATTGGTCAAATCTCTGCGCAGAGTAGATGATAAGATTTGAAAGAAGTGGTCTTCAAATCTTACCTGGATAATCATATAAAGGAACAATTCACATTAGGATATTTGACATTTAGATTCCATTATCTAATAATGTGAATAAGGAGTATTGTTATAAGAGAATGATTCAATTGCACAGCCATTCTAATTTGAATAGGTTCTTTCACAACGTCTTATTTAGCTTGGATAACCATGACTCGCTGCTAGGCGACAACCATGGTCTGTGGAAGTCCTCAAAGGTTTCAAATTAACCTTTATTAATAGGAAGAATTGAATTATGGAATTTAATTCGCGTATCATCTTTGAGGACTTGACTACCTTGCTAAAGAGAACCTATGGATCTGCACACCGAAAGAATGTGATTAAAAGTAAAAAGGAAGAGGAATGAAACGAGGAGTCACAAGTCAATGGTCAATGGTCAACGGTCAATGGTAAATGATAAATGTGATTTGAATAGAAAGGGACAAAATAACCCAACCTAGCTAGGGTTTTGGATTTTCACTTTGGTTGATGTGTGAGTGCATCTTCTTTGCCTCTCATCTTCCATAAGCTAAAATTGTTCCAACCAAGAGGTAAACTAGCATCTAATGTCTCTTGGTTGTCTTCTCTTCATCTCTAAGAGCACATTTGGTGTGGTGAGGTATAGAGCTTATATTTTCAAGCCTTGAGGTGAACGGGTTTAAATCAAAGAAGGATAAGAAGGCCTTTCCTACAAGGTCGAGAAAAGTCTTCAAGGATAAATTCTATGTATTTCTCTCTTTTTCTTTTGGCACTCAAAGAGACTATATTATAAGATACTTGGGTGAAATGAAATAGACTTAACTCAACTTGAATATGCAAAATTAATCCGTCATTTATAATGTCTTTGTATTATAAATTGTGACTAATATTCATTTACAATTCATGAGATGCAAAATGTTTCCTTCATGGGGATAGTAAAACAATGCTATGTCCATGACATGTAAGTTTTTCTCGTACTTTCGAATTGTTGTGGTGTATTTATTCCCAAAAAAAAAAACTAAACCGTACAACTGTTTACCCAAAGAATTCGTAAACCCTAAAGTGTGGGATTCTTATTCTATACCTTGAAAGGACAACACATAGCCCCCCAAAGCATCAAATAGGTTGATTATATTTTTATTTATTACAAATTATTCAACTTATTTAATTTTAAAAGGCCAAGATGGACATTTTACGATCTTTGGCTTACAAAGAGAATTTTCTTATAGAATGATTTACAATAGCACCTTTTGAGAATTTTTCGTGTTTCTCAAAGCCCCCGAGGTTTCTGAAATTGCACTAACAATTCATGTGGATTCATATTATTTTCATAAAACCTATTTCATTAACATTTCATACAAAACTTTCTAACATTATGAAAACAATGTCTCCAAATGGAAAATCCATAGAGTTAATTACATGGACACCCCTGAAGGTTTATCATTTTTCACATAACTCCATGAGGTTTATTGTGTTTTAACATAACCCCCAAGATTTTTAAAATTACAATGAAACCCCTTAATTAAGGTTTTAACGTGTTGTCATATAGCCCCATTAACTGTAAAAGGACATGACAAAATCTGTTGCATTAATCACTATCCCATACACTCATAAACGATGTCGTTTTTGAATTTTTCACATATTGTGACAAGTATCACTACCTAAAAGTTTAATCTAATTAACTGTTATGTTCTAGAAAAAGAAATTTATTTATTTAATTTACCAAATATTTATGTATTTAATTGTCATGATTTTTTTTTGAAAGAGTTATGTGAAAAGTTTATAAAATTGGATGGTTTATGTGAAAATACGAATAGACCTCGTCGGGATTATATGTAATTTAATTTTTGTTATCAAGTTTTCATTTGGAGAAGAACCTTCATGACAAGCAACAAATTTTGGACAAAAAAAATAACATTTCAGATTTTGTGAAAATATGAAATGCCGCAGGTGTGTCAATATAAATAAATGGTTTTTTAATAATTTTTTTTTAAATAGATGAAAAAGATGTGTGGTGGTGGTATAGAATGCTACTAATATATCTGCTTTGAACTTATTGTTTAATGTCAACAAACATGGTTAATTTGGAGCTTATTCATTAACTTATTACACCTTGAAAGTCTTACTTCATTAAGAATCTCTCATAAGTTCTTAATCCAATCTTTCTGGGATAATTTGGTTGAATCATCTGTCAGGCCAGCGACCGGAAATCTCATCGAAATGAAGTTAGTTGCAAAATGCCTCAAATAGCTAGGAAAGGTTTTTTTATATATATTATTATTAAGAAAACTTCGATCCTAGTGAATGGAAAATTCATTCAAATGAATGGAGTTGGCAAAGAAGTCCTGGAAAGTTGATGATGCACCATGGAAAGTTGATTTTTATCATAATCTAGTGTATTGATGCCAAAAATTGGATCCAACAATCAGAGAGTCCAAATAGATTCAATTGATGAATATTTTCCGACCCTACCACTTGGATTGATGGGGTTTCAGCGTTATGATCAAGTGTGCATATTTGGATTTGGTTGAGCTCTTTTATTTGGCCTTTATATATATGGTGTGAGATTCTGTTTCCAAGCACGTATAAGATTTCGAGCCACAAAAGATGCTTTTTCATAACATGATAACTTCTGATTATTGATTGTAAATTTGAGACAACGGGTTGTAGCCCAATGAAAAAATGTATTGATTTATAGAGCAAAGGTCTTAGGTTCAAACTTCATGACATATTAGTTGTGTGTGTGGGTGAGAAACCCCTTACAGTGGTCTCAGGTTCGACACTTTCGCTTGGCAGTGTGTGTGTGAGAAAATCCTGCCCCAGGCGACACCAACCAAATGCTTAGGGCCTATTTGGAAATGTTTTTGGAATGACTAAGAGCGGTTTCTGACAATCAAAAGCACTTGGATTTCTTATGAAAACTTGAATGTGTTTATAACAAAACTGCTTTTGCTAGAAGCAATCATGAACATAAGTGCTTTTTAGAGAAGCAGTCCCAAATGAACTGAGTTGAGGAGGATTAGTTTTCTGTTTTTCGTATTATCTGGTTAAATAGCTAGTTAAGCCCAAGGTCAAGTTCAAGAGAAGGGTCAAATGGCCAATGGCCCAATAGTGACCTAATGCAGGGTTCCAAGTCCTTCCAAGTTAAACAAGACCCAGGATGTATGTTTCCAAGGTCTAGACCAGATCCACACTTAGAAGTCCAAGTTGACGCCAATAGCTACTACTTGCCAAGAATGGAACATATCCAAATATGTTACAAGCCCAAGTCTAAATCCATTTAAGCTAGGAGCTCAAGAACAAGAAGAAATGGTTTCCGTAATTCGACTTATTTTTTACTTTTGTATTTGTCATTTCAATTTTGAAAATCTTGGCCCTTTTGTTTAGTTAGGTTTGCAATCACAAATTAACATATGAAATTTGATGTTGTAATATGCAACAACTATATCCGAGTGCATTTTTATCTCTTTAAAACATGTGAAATCAACTCAAACCGTAATTATTGTATATTTTTCATAACAATTTTTTACCCATAGGACCTTTTTTTTTTCTTTTTTCTTTTTTTGAGACGAAGGGATCTATCTTTAAAAATCATCAGAAAACGTTACAAAGAAACCCGCATGTAGGAACACAGCCTCATTAAGTTGTAACTAAACAAGAGGACTAAAATTGATAAAAATGAAATGATATATATGAATCAAATAAGTGGAAAACAAGTCATACTACAAACACTAAAAATGTCATTTGGCCCAACGTATACGTAAGCTATTGTGTATTGGCCGTCCGTCCTACGAAATATTCATCCATCTCTCAGAAAGAAATCAATGAAAAGGAGAAAGAACAGATTCAATTCCTTTTTATCCATCTAAGTGCCACTGAGAATATTATTGATCGTATGGATTCTTTGAAAGTGCATATGCCATAAATAATGACGGTGCATTATTGTTCTCACTTGATTGTCAGTGAGAATATTGTTGATCTGATTGAACATCCAATGCCCAGTATTTTAATGCATTGGCGACTTTGTGTAACAATAATAATGCATCGCATTAAAAACTACAACCTCCCAACTTGAGCTAGTTTTTATTTATTTATTTTTATCACCCAATTTGAGCTAGTTGAGCAACCATATAGAGGAATTCAGTACTTTGGAAGATATTTATTCCTGAATAATACTTCTTAAGTAGGGGTAAGTTGAAGATTAAATGAACTGTTTCAAAATCATACAATATTTGTAATAACCAGTTCAAAATCATATGTATTTCATGTCCAGTTCTATTCGCATGCTACTTTTCTTTTATGAATATATAAGTGCCTATATTAATTAGATGCAGCAAGAGTGATGTCCCGCGTTGAATGATGGAAGTCTAGCGAAAGAGGTGAATATATCGTAAACTTTTCGACTCATTACCAATTGATTTTGGATTGGATATTCACATTCCAATAGAAATAACATGTTTTCGTGATAATTTATTTTAGTAGATTTCACCCCAAATTTAGTATGAGCTAATGTCGATATTTTGTAGTTTCGGACCCTTTATATTCCCACTTGTATGTACAAAATTTGGCATATTTCCGTGTAAAATACGCATGTACATACATTCATTTCTGCATAAATGATTTTCAAAAGGAATGAACTATTAATAAAACATTTCAACATGGATTCCCTTCATGATTTTATTTTTTTGAGAGAGGATTCCCTTCCAGATAAAAGCAAAGATACGCATAAAAGGATGAATTTAATAAATTTGTGGAGAATATATGACACATGACGCATCCAAATAATGGATGCTTTCTGGCCTTATAATTAAGTGTGTGCATTCTCTGGCTTTTAGCAAGTACTTTTGCATAGATTTTGAAAAGAAGGGAGAGGCATGTCAAGGTCATCAAGTCTCATCACTCTGCAGAGCTCTGAAGCAGCGCCACCACGTCTTGTTCGTGTGGAGCGGAGGCCAAGCTTTGGAAAAAGATTGGAAACCATCGAGGAAGAGACCGATCAGGGAAGTCACGGTCGCAATTACAAGGAGAAACAACCGGCATTTGGATTGGCAAGTACGGCTGAATTTCCGAAACAAAGTCCGGCTTTGGTGGCTCGTTGACCAAGTAATAAGACTGCAAATAATGCATCAGAAGTATTAAAGTAGTTCAACGTTTATAAATACGAAAATGCTAATGTCAAAGCTAAAATTGTTGCCTTTAGAGAGTTACATGCTTACGAGAGGTGATTGTATATTGCTCTAGAAGCAATAGTTTAGCTCTGGAAATAATATAATGCCAAATGTTATTAAAGTTCTACACTCATTGCATACAAGGGCAGAGCCTACATTTTTTTCACAAGATCAGGCTATAATTTTTTTCTTTGTACAAAGAGTTGTTCGGGTAGTGGACCAATTCTTGCAAAGGTGGGTGGTAGGCGTCGGAGATTTGCTTGAACTTGGTGGTGGGGGAGGGGGTCGTCGGGTACAAAGAAAGAAAGAGGGAGAGAGAGAGAAGAGAGAAGCAATTTTCTATTTTTTTTTTATAAAAAAAACATTTTATTGATTTTTTTTCACACATGTATGCCACTTACGTGGCATCAATTTCAACAAAAGAATGAGTCCCACTTGTGCCATGTCATCATTTTTAACAGACTTTTTTTACGGGCTTGACAGCAGGGTGTAAAGTGAGACGCAAAACATCTGTCAAGGGGGTAAAGTGAGATTTTACCATAGTTTCAGGGAGTAAAGTGAAATTTAACCATAGTTTCAGGAGTCACTACATTAAATAAGCCTTCATTCTATAGTTTCCAATGCCAAGAGAAAGAAATGCTTTAGTGACTATCACCAACTTATGCATTTTGTGATTGAGATGGAATGTCAAGTGTTAGTTTCCCTTTAGTTTTGTGATTTGATTTAATATCCTCTCTCTTGTATTGCTTATTGAGTAAAACATTCTAATTTTCTTAGGTAGATAAGTTGAAGAACAAGCTTAGGCATGAAGAGAATGCGCACATATGAAGAGGGCATTTACTAGACCCTTGGGAGCTCTGCCTCGTCTACCTCTTTATCTGCCTCCTTATGTTAGTACTTCAATATTAATTCTATTAGATCTCTCAGTTTTTGGTTTTGCATAAACTCCCTTTGGTTTTTCATATAATATAGAAATTCATGGAAACTATGAATATACACCAATGTTCTTGAGGAAAAAGGTAGAGGTGGTGCTTTTCGGCTAGAAAAACAAGTACTGCACTTTAGGAGACCATGTGATTTGGTTCAAGTTTCAGCAATTTGGTTCAAGTTTGTTCCCTTTTGGGACAACTTTGCATTTAGTTTTAGGATGAGAGCGGGTTGTTTAGGTGGTGGCTCCAACAATAAAGGAGATCCAGCAATACGGAGACACCACCTATACCGATGTGGGCTTGGCTCTACGTGATGACGCGTGTTGAAGAATATAAGTCCCACATATCGGATGATTGACTAAATAAAATAGTAAATGTGTCTTTCCCCCTCCAAACTATTTTTTTCTTACCTACAATCCATCGCCTGATTTTTCTATGAAGAAAACCCGATTTTTTATAAGTAAATCCCGATGACTAGGATCTACTCAGCAAGTTACCTAATTACGCTATTATGTTGGTGCATTAATGCTGATTTCCTCAATTTATTGTGTTGATTTCTTTCCTCCTAAATTTGGAATTTATTACAAATTTGACTACTCACACACTAATTGTTTTAAATTTCAAAATGTTTGGCACATACCATTCCATGAGCATTAAACGTTAGTATTGTCTATATATTATTAATACACAAACTATTTATTTATCATCTAATTAACCCTCCTAGTTGTTTTTCTATGAAAATTGTACCTATTATGAAATAATAAGGATAATGTACTAATATTCTCTCAAAAAAAGAAAAAAAGAGGAGGATAATGTACCTAATACATTATTATAATTTCTTCAAATTATTTATCTAATAGGATAACATAATAATGTACCTATTTTCTCTTATAAATAATGTACCTATATTTTTCTTAGATATAATGTATGCAACTTAATAAATAATACCTATATTTTTGTTATAAATAATGTACCTATATTTTTCTTATAAATAATGTACCTATATTTTTCTTATAAAAAATATAGGTAACTTAATCATTTAACAACTACATGTAAATAATGTACCTATACAATCATAATATTGAAATCCTAAAATTAAGGGATTTTTTTATGGAAAAAAAGGTCCAGCAACAAAGAGGGGGTTAATGGCATAATTTGTAAATATGTCATAATACATGAACACTTTGGCATCCAATTCAAAAATGGGTTTTATTTACATGTAATAAAATAGGTGGGTTATTGTTTAGAGTATTGTAGTTGTATGGGTCTATTTTGGTCAGACCCTAAATAAAATTCAAATTATAATAAGTGGTTCTACTCCTAATAGCACCGAGGCCTTTTGTGATAAAATCTCATACCTACTGAGCTTTGTATGTGATTAAGTTGGGGACAATATCATGTGTTTAGGAGCCTACATTGACCACAAACTCCAAAATCGTACCATAGAATGTGTTATCCTTGGATACAGTTCCCACCACAAAGGCTATCGTTGCTTGGATCCTTCTACAAAACGTGTTTATACCTCTAGTCCTATTTTATTTAATGAACAATCTTTTCCTTTTAAGAATTTGCATGTACCCTCTCACTCAGACTATGTGGAAATTGATTTTCATCCCGTCCTCATTTCCTTGGACTCTCAGCACCCTCTCTCTGGTGCCTCTTCACACTCGCGCCCAGTCCCGTGACTAGCCTTTCCTCCCGACCACCCAGCCGACTCTCGCTCCATCACTCGATGCCGCCACTACGTCCCCATCGCTTCTAGCTCCTACCACCGAGCCCAACCATGTTCACGAGCCCGTGCCCCATAGTCCTCATAGACCCGAGCAGCCTCACAGACTCGAGCCCCTACTCGCCTGTAATGTAGTTATATGAAGAAGAAAAAAACATGTAGAAAAGAAACTATTGTATATGAGACCAATGTAATTGTTTTGAGGTCATTCAATAAAATTTCAGTTACATTTAGTTGGTTTTATACTTATCGTATTTATAACATTTAGAAATTTATTGAATACATGACATTTGTATGACTGTTGAGTCTATTGAATATATGGCATTACAATATGAAGAAAACAATGCTCATAACAGTCGAACACTATAAAAAGTGAAAAATAACCGATGCTAAATACCTTAAATACATTAGTAAATATATCATAAGTGAAATAATTCTCCTTAAAAGACATCGCAAATTTAAAGAAAACGGTGCCCATAACAATCAGGCACCACAATGTGTGAAAATAACCGATGCTAAATACCTTAAAGGCATTGGGAAATATATTTGAAGTGAAGTGGTTCTCCATGAAGGTCATTGAAACTATAAATAAAGAGATGCTTATGACGAAAATACAATACAATGTTTAAGAAAAATTGATGCGAAAACTGTTATAGACATTGGAAAATGAAACGCAAGTGAAGTGGTTATTATTAAAATGCATCAATTACAAAGAGTCGTTGTTATCGTCCAAGACATTGGAAGTCAACGTAATTTGGAAGAAAGTCAACAACTGATGGTCATTAAGGCATCCGTTGGATTGAAGTCTTTGATGTTGTTTATAGTAAAAGGCATCGGTTTTTCTCCGATGCCTTTTATACCCCTTTTAGCATTGTCTTACAATACATCGGTTTTTCCCCAATGTAGCAATTTTTTTTTGGTATCGTTATATATATTTTACAAGTTTATTACTTCAATAAATCATTGGTGATATTGTTTAACTTTTATTATCACAAAAGAGAACAAAGATATATATACTTGATCTAAAAAAATATAAGGGCGTCTTCAATCGTGTATGTATAATTGAGGGTCCGAAGATCTTCATTATATAATCCAATTCCTCAAACTATATAGTTTCTTAAAAATTGGAACAAAAAGTACCATCAATTTATATTTTTCTCAAGAACTTAAGTTTCTTTACCGTAATTATATAACTAAATTACATTCATTTGTGGACGGACATGGCTCTCTTAAGTATCCCCAATGGGGGGGCTCTAAAATGGGCTCCACCTCCTTTGGGCTCTAATAAATAACAACTTTTTTTAAAAAACCATCTCCAATGGTACAAATTTGAGGCTTTAAATGGTTGAGCCCAACCGGAGCTGAAGCCAAATCTGTGTACCCGATTGGAGTCCTTGAAACTCAATGGGGACCACATCTGGAAAAAGCTGACGACCCAACAATTTTTTGGCTCACTTGCCTTGTGACTCAACAGAGTCATACTCGCCCATTTTGATAGTTGCTGACCACTTTTTGAAAAATCTCACCAATTAAATATTACAAATTAACCAATACTCTCCTACCAAACCACATGCGCGGGCCCTCCAACACATAAAATAAATTAACAAACTTGATTTTTGTACTCTCTTCTTCTTCTTCCGGTTTTTCTTCTCTTTTCAAATGAAAGTTTTTTTTTTATATATAGAAAATAAATAGCTAGCTTTTTTCTTTACTCTAATCACTTTTTTAAAATCTTGTCCAAATTTGATTTTTGGGTTGAAATGTTCACAAAAAAAAAAAACATAACATAACATAAATATGCATTTAAACAAAATAAGTTCACAAAAAATAAAAATAGCATATAAATCAAATTATATCATAAATAGGGCCCTAGATATAGAGCCCCTCGTTATGAGAGAGATGCTTTTAGAGCCCAAAAAATTATATCGGAGCTCTAAATGAAGCTCTATAAAATTCTTTTAAAGCCTCAACCATTGGGGAAGCCCTTATGCTTCTAATAGTTGACTTTTGATAGGTAAAGTCTAATTATTCTGACGAGCTGTCACTATATGTTCCCAAAAGCTTGATCTTGTAAACAAAGTATTTAATATTCTATTATAAGTACTCGAACACATTTAAAAGTACTTAGCAAGTTGATCCAAAAAAAAAAAAGTACTTAGCATTGATCGCATTGATAGTTGCAACTTGCAAGCTACAAAAAAGTTTTAAACTCAAATGTTAAAGTCGTACTATTAAAGATATTAAAGCTAGAAGGCAAGGCCCATGCCAAATGTAAAAAATTAGGCTCCTATATATAAAATATTTTTTTTGACTCATTTTCATTTTTCAATCAAGATTTAACTTGTTTGAATTAACTAAAAAGTAAACATTCAAGACAAATAAATTATATAAATTCAAACTTCAACATATAAAAATCTAAAATAAGAGGCTACGCTTGATACATTCAAATCTAATGCATAAACAAGATAAATAGTTATAACAATTCAATCATTTCTTTGTCTTTTTTTACATCCAGATTGTTGTTTTTTCAGGAATCATTACTACTTGAAATAAGAAAGAGTGCAAGGTGTAACGACCCTGACCCAAAATTAAAGGAAAATAAATAAATTAATTGAGTTAAACAAATAAAGAATTAAAAGGAATTAAAAAAGGATTAAAATAATGGAAATTGGAATTAATTAAGAATTTAATAATTAAAAGGGCATTTTGGTCAACTTAATTTTCAGACGACATTTTGGCGAAACGAGTTGCGCCATTGCGTCCGGCACGTCGAAACGAGTTCGGGGACGTGCAGCACACCTCGATAAGAGTTTTGTAGCACTTGGAGGACTTTTTGGTCATTTCAGAATTTGTTAAAAACCCTAGAACCAATCAGATTTGGGGATCCCTTTCTCTCTCTTCGCGCAGTTTCTCTCTCTCCTCGAAATCGCGCCGGTTACTGTTCACCGACGCAACTCCGTCGTCCGGCCACCACTGGCCACGGCACCGGTCGCAAACGAACCGCCTCTTCCTCCTGGTCACATCCCACCCTGTTCACCGGCCAATTCGAAGACGATCGTCGGCTGGAAGCTCTGCAAATTTCGGCGAAACCTCCATTAACGCCGGCGACAGCTCCGGTCATCTCCTCCGACGCCACCACTTGAAAAAGGTTTGCCTCTCTTCCCTCTTCCTTTCCCCCACCGTGCGCGACAAAAATGGGCGCGTAGCCGCCGTTCCGATCAACACAGATCCGGCCAAAACCCTAGGTGGTTTGGCCGTGATCTGGCGACTTTTTCGGCCGGTTTTGGGGCGGCTCAGCCCGGTTCTGAGCTTCCCTCCTCCTCCTGGTTCGATCGCTATGGGTATTGTACCCTAATTCCACAATTTTCCGGTGACCGGAATTGCTCAAGACACCCACCCTCACGGCGGCGCGTGGCACTGTAGCAATTGGGCATTTCCGTCCCAATGCAATCCTTGAGTCGTTATGAACGCGTACGTGTGTTCGGATTCCGATTTGGACGTCGTTTGGACCTCGAATCATTGTACGCCTATTACGTGTTTCGTGGGTTCGATGTGTTCGGACCGTTGGATCGAAACCGAATTCACGTATGTTGTTCCCCGTATTTCTAAGAACGTGTAGGAGTTGACGGATCATGATTCGGAGCCCCGGATGCTTCGGATCAATGACTTCAAGTTTGAGTTAAACCGTAATCGTTCGATCGTGCGATCGTGAGCAATCCGACCGTCCGATCGTGACCAAACTTTCAGGATGTGTTCTCTAAGTTGTAATGAGCTTGTAGGAACTTCCGGATCTAAGTTTGGAGGTCATGGGACCCACGGGCCCGGTTTGACCTATTCGGGTAAGTTTGACCACGTTTGACCAGGGTTGATCGAGCGTCTCCCGAGGTCGTCTCGTCTCCCAACAATGTCGTTGACCTTAGAATTCCTCGTACGACGTGTTGGTACACTTTTGTCGGGTTTGGTTAAGGTTGACTTTTAAGGTTATCGCTTCGGTCCGGTTGTTAATCTTAATCCTCGTGTTCTTGAATTAGGTTCTCAAGCTCTTCGTGATCCTCGAGTGGAACCCTTTTCGGGTTGGGCAGCGTGGGACCAATGGTGAGTGGACTTTGTTTTCTAACGAGCATGATTTTAAAGAATTGAATGTGATGCATATAAATGATGTTTAAATATTGTTTTAAATCTTGATTTGGCCTTTGATGAATTTATTTTGATTGAATTGGTGTTTGAGTTTTATATATGTTTTGGGTTGCCGGTTTGTTTGTGGGGCCCTGTTGGCTATATTTTATTATTATGCTTATCTTTAAGTATTGATTTTGGGACGAGTCAAGCGTCCGGTAGTATTTGTGTACGGATTTGGGTACGGTGGAATTTGATGGATTTTCCTCATAAATTATATATTTAATATTTGAGTTTGTGGTTTTGTTGGGTTTCAGACTTTAATATTTTATCGTTACGATTGTCGTGAGTTATACTTTAAGCCTTTGGAATTTATACTTTATATATATTTTGGGAAACTTATATATCTACTTTGATTATATAAATATATCAACCTCGAATTGAGTATTTGGGCGGTAAGATTTGGACGTTAGTATAGTCCGGTTAATTTCGTATTCGGTTTGATGTTTAAACCTTATTAACTATGTTCATGCTAATACTTTGACCATATATATATACATATAGATCAAGTCGGAAGGATCATGTCGGATTAACGGGGCTAACGAGAATATATGTCGGATTAACGGGAATTGATCATATGTATATATATATATATATATATATATGTATATATACATATATCTACTTTGAATGTATATTATATATATAATTCTCTACTTGAAAATAATTATACATATCTACTTTGAATATATATTACATATATATATATCTACTTTGAAAATAAGTATGTATAGCCACTTTGAATATATATATATATATATATCTACTTTGAAAATATATGTATATCTACTTTGATATGGAGTTTCGGAACATATATGTATACGGGATTGGACTTTCGGTTATATTTTATTGAACCACTATTTATGTTGTTTTAAAGTATGAATTTAAGGGATGTCAGTTGTGCGTGGGGATTTCGAACGCTTGAGTTTGAGTATTGTATTTTAAAGGATAATTATGTTTTGTATATATATATATATATATATATGTATATTTTGAATAATACGTTTCGGGGTTTGGACTTTATATTTTCAAAGGGTAGTACCTACTATGTTGTGAAGCATATGTTTTACTTGGGGTGTGACTTGACGTTCTCTTGACTTGGGTTTTGTTTATGGTTTGATTATGACATTTTAATGGTTTTTGGATTAATATACCGTCGTTTGACGCTTGTGTCTATTTTAACTATAGTATGGTGTGTTTGGGACGGTGATGTCCTTATCTTGAATATATGGTGTTGTTGGATTTGTTATACGTATATATGTTCTGGTGTGTGATATTTTGGGGTTTGGGTACTTGTGGTTAAATATGTATATATGGATTGTCGGGTGGTGTTGATTTGAGTGCAGTTGGCACTGTGTTATATACCTCCCCCTGTTCTTGATACGGTTACTGTGATATGGAGTATGGTTCGATCTGGTGCATACCTTAACGGGGTGTAGCCGTAGACCCTTGATTGGGTAGTCTGCGCGTATGACTTGTTTCGGACGCATGGTTATTGAGGACTCTGCCATGCGGGCCGGGGAGCTTAGTCCCAGTTGGACGACTTGACCCTGGGCACGAGGCCATTGCGATGCCGTCCGATGTCCAGTTATCCTGGGCATGAGACCATCGTGAATGTTGTCCCGATGTCCAGTTAAACAATCCCCTGTTGGATTGTTTCCCCGGGTACTTGTTTTTGGTGTCGAGGTTATATTATATCTATACGTGTGTGTTAGTCTATATGTATATATTAGTACCTTCGTATTCGTATTTTCTTTCGGTGAGGATACTTCCTTACTTGCAGTGCCTACGGGCATGCAGTTATGAGTGTGGGAAAGAAAGGGTTAAAGTATTTTAAAGTGTCATTATTATATTACTGTGGTGGTTTTGGATTTCTTGGAATTATCTTGGTCTTTGGACTTTTTACGTTATTTTGTTATATGGAAACTTTATTATTTTATCATGCTTACGATTTTCAAGTTGTTTCGGTTTATAATTATATTTATGTCTAAGTGGTTCAGTTTTGAGAGGTTATGCCTCGGGGAAAGAAAAAGGTTTGGAATGGTTTTATTCTTTGATTATTTTGAGTTATTGGTCTTTAAATCAATTATGTTTACAACGGATTTTAATTGCATGGTTTACATAGTTTTGAAACGGTGGGGTTAGTACGTTGTTTTGAACTACTAAACTTTGTTTTGTCCACTCACACTCTTTCTGTTTTGCGCCCCCCAGGCCCTAGTCGTGCTTCAGTACTGTCCGGCCGAGCGCTTCTCTTCTCGAGCGTCGACTTGATTGTAGGACCTCGTGTCCCTTATCTTAACTTTGAATTTCTGCTGTTAAACTTGCATACTCTTAGTTGCTCTGTTATTGCTCATTAGGGTTGAACTTGTTGGCCGGAGGCCTGTTATGTATTTATTGCATGCTGGCAGTTGGTTATACATATTCTACTGTTTTTGAACAGGTTGGAACCTTTGGGTTTGTTTGTATTTCTGGGGAGACTCTGCCCGTTTTTCGGCAGAAGTCTTGACTCCCTTTGTTTGTTTGTCTCGGGAAGAGGAATTCTTTTAGTATGTGGGCCCGACATGGAATGATGTCGGTTGTCAGCAGGATTCGGCACGGGTTCCGGGGTGGAATCTGGGTCGGGTCCTGTCACAAGGAAACCCAATGAAACTTTAATACTTCAAAAAATAAACAAAGAGCAACATTACTTGGAATTTGAGAAATCCCCCTCCACAACAACAAAATTAAAATTTCCAAATTTGCAATCAATTAGAAATGACAAGAGTTGAAACACCCCACGTTACTTTTTTTAAAAAAAATATTAAAAAAAATATAATAAATATAATATACCTCTTTATAAAAATAAATTTGGGCCCCGCCTAGACAGTGGGCCCAGGGCAGCTGCAGTGATTGTCCCTGTCCAGGGCCGGCACTGCTAGAAGGGTTTAGGGTTTTCAGAGAACCAACAACAAAAGTTTTTTTTTTAAAAAAAAGAAAAAGAAAAAAAGAGTCCTTCAATCATCTCTCCCTGCAATTTCCCGTCTACATGGTTTCACTGCATGACCTTTTTCAATTAGGGAGGACTGAAACTAACACATAAACTAGTCTAACACTGCTGAGCCATCTAAAAATCTTGAAATTGGTGAGACAAAAACTAGAAAGCTTCTGTTTCCATTTTTTTTTGGCCAAGTAGGCAATGGAAAGATTTTTTGGTCCTTCGTCTCTTGAGATGCGTAGGTGTGCCACCACCAAGCCACTCGATGGCTTGAATGGAAAGATTGTGTGATTGTGTTTGCACGTCTAGTTTCTGCTGGAACTTCTAATCCTAACATCATGGATTGAACCTGGACTTGAGGATGTTTGGTGAGTTTGGACTTTGGTTTCCAACCCAACCTGGGCTTTAGTTTCCAACCTGGACATGGCACCTGACTTGGACTTGAGATTTAGGCCTCGACCTGGACTTGGAGTCTCAACCTGGACTTGGGATTTAAGTCCTGACTTTGACTTGAGAATTAAGTCATGAATTGGAATTGAAAATCTAGACTTGGCCTTGGGATTTAAGTCCTAACTTGGATTTGAGAATCTAGACTTGGCCTTGGAGTCTTGATTTGGCCTTGGAGTCTTGACTTGGCCTTGTGATTTAAGTCCTGACTTAGACTTGAGAATTAAGTCCTGACTTGGACTTGAAAATTAAGTCCTGACTTGGACCTGAGAATTTAGACTTGGCCTTGGGATTTAAGTCCTGACTTGCACTTGGGATTTAAAACCACACCCAAACATAGCCCCCTCGATTCCTTGGCCTTCAATTGGTGGAGGGTAAGTGAATCGAAATTCCCACAACTTTCAATTATCTGGTTCGATTTTGCGCCTTATTATGTCTTCGGCGCCAGAATCTACCTCTCATCTGGCCAAATTGAAAAAGGCCATGGACAAAAGTAAAAGTCAACCTGAGGAAACCTACGCCATTCGACATCAGGAAAATGTATTTGTTCTAGGGCTTCTTTATTCACTTCAACCGTTGGATGAAGTGGTGGAGGCTTGGGCTGAACAACATGACGACCCTCCGCCTTTCACATTGAAATCTTTTCATTTGTCATACACATTTTCTCGTCCTTAGCATGACCATGATGGATCATGTCCCCATCATCTCCCAAGTAGTTGGGTAATATTTCTTCAAAAAACGGTCATTGATGGGTGAATCATGGAGACGACCATTCTTATAACTAAACCTATATGCCCCTTTTCCTAAAACTTGGTTGATGAGGAAAGGTCCTTCCCAAGTTGGAGAACATTTACCAAACCTACGATCTTTCATTCCTACAAGAAGAATAGTCTTCCATACTAAGTCTCCAACTCCAAAACTCTTTGCCTTAGTCTTCTTATCATACTCCTTGGCCACCATCTCTTTTTGGGCCTTTAATTTATCCAAAGCCTCTAGTTGGACTTCGTCGAGGTCATCTAACTCTTGAGCCATCACTTGGTTATACTCATCCTTACTCCATTAAGCGTGGCGAGCCACCCTTAGAGATTTTATTGAAATCTCGAGAGGTAAGACGGCATCATGGCCGTATGTGAGTGCGAATGGTGTCGTGCCCGTGCCAGACCTTTGCGAGGTCCTGTACGGCCAAAGGGTTTTGGAGAGGAGAGAATGCCATTCTTTAGGGTTTTCCTCAATCATTTTTTCCAAGATCCCTTTTATCACTTTGTTACTGGCCTCAGCCTAGCCATTTGATTGAGGATTGTATGGGGTGGATTGAACTTGTGATCCTTGGATGATTTCAGGTGGATTTGGCCAATCACATTCATCGCCCAACCCTTGAAAGGCCAAGCCTTCACAATAAGATTCATGGGCCTGGCCGGAACATGCTGAACCGGGCCATGCCTTTCACAATCTTGGCACCCCTTGGCGTAATCGATGCAATCCTTTAGGATGGTTGGCCAATAATAGCCATGCCTTCTTAACAACCATCTCATCTTGATGCCTGCCTGATAAGCTCCGCATATTCCTTCATGGACCTCCGTCACAACCACCATCTGATTAACCTGTCCCAAACATTTCATGAGTAAGTCGTCAGAGCCAATACAAAAAAGATTTTCATCCCTCAGCACATAGCTTATGGCCCTTTGTCGAACCTGCCAGCTATGCGGACCATTTGGACATTTTAGATACTCTACGATGTCGTGTCTTCAATCATCTGGAGTTACAGTTAATGCCACAACCTCAATTGGTATTCCTCTTTCAAAAACTGAGGGCAACGATCGTTTTTCAACTTTGAATAACTCCTCATAAAGCCTTTCGGAGATCTGAACTCCATAGGCTAATTGGGGAATTGCATTGGCCTGTGAGTTGTGCTCCCTTGGTAGGTGAGTAAGTCTCATTTCATCAAAACCTTCTATTAGTTGGCTGGCCAAGGCATTATAACGGAGCAATGATTGGCTGGTTACCTTATAGTCGCCAGATAGTTGTTTCAAGACCAACATCGAATCCCCCATGACCGACACACTATTTATTCTAAGTTCTCTCAAAATCTCCAGCACAAGTATCAAGGCCTCATATTCGGCTTGATTGTTGGAACAATCAAAGTCTAATTGAAACGAATAACGAGTTCGGAAACCTTGGGGTGATTTAATGATGATACCTACTCCCCCCATATTCGATGTTCGAGATCTGTCGAAATAGAGATGCCACAGAAATAGACTTAATGTGTCGACTTTGAAAAAGTCCATATCTTCTATTTCACAAGGGTGAGCGGCCAAGAAATTAGCCAAAGCTTGCCCATTGACGGCCTGCTGAGGTACGTATCGAAAGGTGAAATCTGCCAATGCCATTGTCCACTTTCCTATCTGCCCTCTAATGATTGGTCGAGTGAGCATGTATTTTATCAAATCAGTCTTGGCAATTATATGCACCACGTAAGGCAACATGTAATGCCTTAACCTGGTCACAATGAAGTATAAGGCCAAACAAAGTTTCTCCACCAGTGAATACTTCCTCTCGGTGGCCATTAGAATTCGGCTAAGGTAGTACACTGCTTGATCCTTCTCATCGTTGTCTTGGGCTAAAAGACTTCCGATGGAATTCTCTGCAGCCAAAATATTTAACTTTAGAGGTCGGCCTCACTTTGGCGGGATGAGCACCTGCGGCTTAGTCAAATACTCTTTGATGGAATCAAAATGCCTTTTGGTGAACTTCTTCCCACCGAAATTTCTCCTCATCCTTGAGTTTTAGCAAAGATGAAAAAGGCTCAACTCTCCCGGCGGAATTAGCTATAAACCTCTGGAGGAAGTTTATTTCGCTTAACAAACTTTGCAATCCTTTCTTGTTTCTCGGGGGCGGCACATCAATGATGGCCTTAGCCTTATTTTTATCAATTTCGATCCCCCTTTGATGCACCAAGAATCCTAGGAAATTTCCGGCGGAAACCCCAAAGGCACATTTCTTTGGGTTCATCTTCAATTGATGCTTTCACATTCTCTCGAAGGCTGACCGAAGGTCACTCAAATGGCCTGGTCTCGACTCCGACTTCACAACTACATCGTTGATATAAACTTCTAAATTTCGATCGATCATGTCGTGGAAGATGACATTCATTGCCCATTGATATGTGGCTCCGGCATTCTTTAGGCCGAAGGGCATCACGACATACTCAAAGGTTCCAATGGAACCTGGACATCTAAAGGCTGTCTTGTGAATGTCTTATTCGGCTATGAAAATTTGGTTATAGTCGAAGTGTCCATCCATGAAGGACAAAATTTCATGCTTGGCCGCCCCATCAACTAAGAGGTCGGCCATAGGCATGGGATATTTATCTTTGGGAGTTGCGAGATTAAGGTTACGAAAATCAACACAAATTCTTATTGCTCCCGTTTTCTTCTTTACAGGTACAATATTAGAAAGCCATTCTACATACCTAGCTAGCCTAATAAATTTGGCTTTAACAAGCCTTACAATTTATTCCTTGACCTGTAATTCTACTTCCGCCAACATTTGGCGAGGTGGCTGCTTGAAGGGCTTGAAATCCTCCATCGTTGGCAAACGATGCTCGACTAAATCACGACTCAATCCAGGAATCTCAGTGTAATCCCAAGCAAAGCAATCCTTGAAATCTCTTAAAAGCTCCTCCATCTTGGTTCAAAGTTCTGTCTCCATCAGGCCACTGATGTAGATTGGCCTATGGTTGTCTTGCGTTCCTAAGTTTTTTTTCCAATAGTGGATCTTGGACTTTTGCCTTTAAATCATCCATTTGAGTCGGTGCCAACTCCACTTCCTCGATTTCAAGTGCATCATCTTTAGGACCTTCGTGGAGGAATTCCACCAAATGAGCAGTGGACCCATGCTCGGCCGCTCTCCCGGCCCAAAAACCATATAGCCGTCTCGAAGTGTATTCCACTGCGGCTCTCTTCTCTTCCTCAGTGGTTGTATGACTCATTGAGAGAGAAGAACAGCCATCGTGGGGCGCTCCCACCTGCTTTGGCATCTTGTGGCCCCAAGTCTATCAGCTTCTAGGCCAAGACTCCCGTAGGTCGGCCGTTTCTATTTGACCTCGTAAAGAAAATAGGACCAAGATCATGCTCGTAAAATCTGGCCTTCACTACGTTTGCTGAAGCCATGAAAGGCCGTGAGTTAGCCTGAACCAATTCCATGCTCTTATCCTTGTGCCAAAATGGTAGAGTCTGATGGAGCGAGGAAGGGACACACATGCTTTCGTGGATCCAATCTCGACCCAACAACGCGTTAAAGTGAGCAGTTGTTTCCGCCATGAAGAAAGCTGTCACCTGACCTTTTCCCCTACTCTGACTTGGAGTGGGATGATTCTTTTTGATCAAAATGCTCCGAATATGGCCTCTGGTAGATGGGTCTGCCAATTCTTCTAGCGTGAGGCCCCATATCTTGGATCATTTGCTCGACCGCTCCTCGGTCAATTGCTTGATTTCCTAGTAATGGATTATTCCCACCAAGATTATTATCCACTGACTCTGGCGAATTGGTTTATATGAGGCCCAGCGAAATTGACCCTTGCCCCCTGGTGAGCTTGTGGGCGGAATTGATTGTATTGCTGGAGTACTTGGAATTGATTGGCCGTCGCGTATGGGTTCTTACCCATCGACAGAACATTGACCGCTGGGGCTGGGTTGCCCCCAACTGGTGGATTTGGTTGAGGCGGATTCACCCCAAAGATGTTTGATTGGGCCCCCACTTGAAGCCTTGCCGCTGGCACTCCATTTGGCCCCACCTGATTCCCATTTTGGCCATTTTGTTGGCCTAGCAATCGATCAAACCTGTAATTGATTTGAACATTTTGAGTGGTCATGGTCTGAGCCATGCTTTGAGCAATCGTTTGAGCCATTGTTTGAGCCACCTCTTGCATTCTCTGATGGTTGAGGTTGTTTGACTTCTCCATTACATGGATGAGTTGTTGGATTTCCAAAGAATTAGGGTTGGCGTCAAGACTGGTCCTCCAGCGACTTCCATAACGTCTTCGACTACCACATGGTAGAGATCGAAGCCTTGCCGAGGCCATTTGATCGAAGTCATGTGAATCCCTCTGGCGAATTACTTGGGTGGTGGACATGCCCCCAAGTCATCTTTCGCTCACACATCACAAACTTCAACCTCTGTGGCCAAAATCAAGGTATCATTCATCTTCTCCCGATGGAACTCAATCTTGCACTTTCCATAAGCAATGTCGACCTTAGCCACCAGCCAAAGTATAATATGTCATATGAGGAGGCCAGCTTCATTGTGTTTTTTTTTTAAAAAAAATTATTTTATTTTAATAAAACTAAGTGGTCAATTTGTTCAAGAATGAACCGTGCCCTTTATTAGAAACTTAATGGCCTACCTAGTAGGTGGCCGCGTAGAACAAAATTTTCATGGAGACCATGACGGTGGCCAACCATGTTTTACTTCGAGCTTGAAGCCCTTCTTATTCTTTACTTGGATCTTGCCACTTCGTTGGCGATGGGTTGAAGTACTAGGATGACTAGTACGACCTGAATGACTTCTGGCCATCACTTTGGCTGACCCTTCATGCCCCCCAAGTCCACTTGGTTGGCCAATCTTGGTCTTTGGCCGGAGCTCGATAAACCTGACCACTTGCAATTGTAGTCTCACAATGTCGAGATTTTCTCCTACAATCATGTCTATCATTATTGCATCTTGGGTCGTGCTTCGCCCTTCTTTTTCACTAGATTGTAGGCCATTATATCCTAGGATGGTTGCCTTGGGTTGGACCATATTGCAATTTTCATCGGTGACCACCTTTTGGATCTCATCCCCTTGGGTGGACGTCTTTTCCTCAACCAATGTCAGGTTCTCAATAGGAAGGTCGACTTGAACATTCGATTCTAAGGTCATCTCTCCCATCTCTTTCTCATTCTCATATTCCCTACCAATCTCATTTTCCTCTAGAGGAGTAGGTGGAAAGGGTGGCCGAATTGCAACCACATGAGGATTTTCCTCTTGTGACCTAGAATCAAGGTTGGGGTTGAGAGTTTGCCCCTCGGTTCGTTGGCTAAGAACTTGCTCTTCGATCGCAAGTCTCGAGGATATTTCACGCAAACCTTGGATCAAAAGTTCGTTGAAATCATAGAACCTATCCGCCATCTCCATAAATACATCATTGACTTTAGATGTTTCCTTTATCAAACTTTGATGTTCTTTGTCCATGAGGTCAACATATGGCCTCTCACCTATGTTAAGAACATTTTGGCCGTTATAGCCATTAGGATGATTCGTTTGGTAGGAGCCATAACTAGGCTGATCATAAATATTGGCCGAATTATTTTGGCCATCTGGGTAAATGTATTCCCCCCATGCCACTTGATTGGTTTGGCCACCAAAGCCATTTTGATCATTCAAACCATTTTGGTTCATAAGATCATATCAGCCAATATAGTTGTGCCCACCATATTGCCCACCAAATTGACTACTTGAGTCATATTGCTTAGTAGACTCACCTTTATGGGTAAAATTATATTAGCCATAGTGGTTGTGGTCACCATGTTGGCCGATGAATTGGCTATTCGAGCCATAAGAATCATAGCCGCTGCAGTTCATCGGCTGATAAGAATGTTGCCATTACTTTTGGTCGCTCATATAGTGAGTCCCACTGGGCATGCCAAATTATGTTTCCCTCTTTTTGGCCAAGTAGGCCAATGAAAGGATTTTTTTGGTCCTTCTTCTCTTGAGATGCGTAGGCGTGCCACCACCAAGCCACTCGATGGCTTGGATGGAAAGATTGTGTGATTGTGTTTGCACTTCTAGCTTCTAATCAAACGATTGATTGGCCAAGTAAGGAACCTCCTCTTGGCCTAGGTTCTTTTACTTCCTTGGGGTCAAGGATGATTGAGCTTTGCATGGCTATTTTTTTAGGAATTTTGTGATAAGTGCAATGAATGTAAATGTAATGAACGATATGACAGAAATGTAAATGCGATAAAATAGATTAAAGCGATAAAGACTTGAATTAAACTTGAATGTAAAGACAACTTAAATAAAATTGCAAGAAAGTAAGCTTACACTAGGAAAATGAAGAACTTGGATAATCTAAAGTGCTTGAAAGATAAATCCTAGACTAGGAATTGAAAAGTGCAGGATAAAAAGATAGGTTTTGTGTGTTGAGTCGGAGGTTCCTTCTCTTCTTCTGACGACCTATTTATCGAGTTTCCTTCAGCTCACAGGTTTGGCCATTAAATGGCCACAACTAACTCTTCCTTGAAAATCCTTCCAATATTAATGTCTTTTGGAGCTCGATGCATTTAATAAAAACCTCCCAACCACCATCAGCCTATCTGGTTGGTTAATGAAATGGCATTGGGATTCTGAAACTCTTCTCTAGATCTAGGATGCAATAAGTGTTAGTAGGTTGACACTTAATCTTTTCATCATGGGACTCCACCACTTACAAGGAGACTTATGCTGGAACTTCTAATCCTAACATCATGGATTGAACCTGGGCTTGAGGATGTTTGGTGAGTTTGGACTTTGGTTTCCAACCCAGCCTGGTCTTTAGTTTTCAAACCGGACTTGGCACCTCACTTGGACTTGAGATTTAGGCGACCTGGACTTGGAGTTTGAACCTGGACTTGGGATTTAGGCCTCGACTTGGACTTGGAGTCTCAACCTGAACTTGGGATTTAAGTCCTAACTTGGACTTGAGAATTAAGTCCTGACTTGGACTTGAGAATCTAGACTTGGCCTTGGAGTCTTAACTTGACCTTGGAGTCTTGACTTGGCCTTGGGATTTAAGTCCTGACTTGAACTTGAGAATTAAGTTCTGACTTGGACTTTTGAATCTAGACTTGGCCTTGGAGTCTTGACTTGGCCTTGGGATTTAAGTCCTGACTTGGACTTGAGAATTAAGTCTTGACTTGGACTTGAGAATTTAGACTTAGCCTTGGGATTTAAGTCCTGAGTTGGACTTGAGAATTTCAACTTGCACTTGGGATTTAAAACCACACCCAAACAGCTTCGATGTCAGTTACAAGTAAGATTACCAATTAATGAATCTAATTTGCCTTCATTTCAATTACTGGAATATTTTGTTTACATACCACAGAGTAGATAAAGATAATTGACAACCCAAACTTCAACTTGGTTCAATGGAAGGCCTTAATTGTAAGGTTTCCGTGAGTTTGTGTTTGAGTTTGTAATATGTTCAAAGATCGAATATCAATTTGAAATGGACATTATAATTGCGTGTAGTTTAAGTAGTCAACACTTTATTTTATATTATTTTATATTATTTTATTTATAACAGTATTGCAACTGGAGCCTTTTATGAATTTTAAATATTTATAGTACGTAATTGAAATTCTATGTAAAACTGAAAACTGCAGTATGAATTTTTTTATATGGCTGCTAAGCCTTTCTTTAATTGCTGATTGTCAATGAAGATAAATTGATAAATTAAGAACATAAAAATACTAATTAAAGTATTTGTTTGAATTATATATGTGCACATAGCCAACTGCGTCACTGAATGCAAACGGTAAATTACATGATTATAACCCTTTTACCCTCCTCACTACTTGAACAATTGATTCTTTACTCCACTGTGTACCAAACAAAACACAAATAGCAAAGCGTCCTCAGCCATAAATAGCAGCAGTCTCTATTTTCGCATGCATGTGTGATAGCTTGACTGAGTAAGAATGGCAACAACTGCCGTCTCCGCAGGTACAATTGTCGTTGAAGTCCTTAACAACTGTAACTATGTGGATTGGAGTGTTTTGCTTAGAAATTACTTGTTGGCCCAAGACCTTTGGGAAGCAGTGGAGGCTACAGCTGAACCTCCTGAACATGAAGAAGGAGAAGAAGCTGATGATCCATTCAAGGCTTGGAGGAAGAAGAACGCCATGGCTTTACATACAATCCAAATTTCGTGCGGGCCGGAAGCTTTTGCGCTGATTAGGGACATCAATTCAGCCAAAATTGCTTGGGATGCTTTGGCAGCAAATTTCAAGGCACAAGCATTACTTCCAAGTGATTTGCCTGTTCAATCTGCAACCTCATCAAACAAACCAGGTATATTTGGTTCTCTTTCTGTAAGAATAAATATGTGAAGAAGAACTTTATTTTTTATTTGGATCAAAAACCGGATATACATGCTAAGGTCCACTCCATATATAATTCCTTTACAATTTCTAGCAACATATTCTGGATCTGACACCAAAAAAAACACAAAAGCTGCATACATATATATATATATATATATATCATGCATGGCTACAATTCATTCAAACAATAGAAATAACTGGATTATGTTATCTCTCTGAAATAATTAATTAACCAAAACTCATCGCAGGATATGACGAGGGTGTGTGTGACTTCGGTCAGTATCAGCCGTTCTTCAAAGCTGTCAGGAGTGGGGATTGGAATAAAGCGAAGGAGCTTCTTACCCTACATCCCAATGCAGTAAGAGCAAAAATTCCATACTCAAACAAGACTGCTCTTTACATAGCAACAGAATTAGAACACGAGCATATTGTGGAAGAGTTGGTGCAATTGATGCCAGAGGAAGACTTGGAAATAAAATCTTCTGGGTGGACAGCTCTTGCTGTTGCTGCAGATAGAGGAAATATCAAAATAGTTGAATGCATGGTTAGAAAGAGCAAGAAAATACTTAGAGTTGCCACTGAGAACAACAATATGACTCCAATTCTCTTGGCCTGTATCAGTGAGCATTGGGATATTGTTCGTTATCTCTACTCCGTCACTCCACTCGAAGATCTAATGCCTGATAAAGGCCCCTATGGCGCTGGACTTGTTTGCCATTCTATTGGTGTCAAAAAATTTGGTATAAGTTTTTACTTATAACAACGAATTTAATTAATCTTTTTATTGAATTATAAAACTTCTTTTCTCTACTACAGATATTGCACAGGAATTAATTAAGCGTTGCCCAAAATTGGTCCTTACGAAAGATCCCTTTGGGATATCCCCGATGCATGCATTGGCATTTTTGCCTTCTATATTCCCAAGTGGAACACGCCTTAACTTTTGGCAACAATGGATCTATAATTGTTAGTATATATACTATTTCCTCAAATTTTGGAAACAATGAATCTATAATTGTTAGTAAATTTTGACAAGATAATACAAATAGAAGTAGTACTTTTAAAGTATATTGATTAAGGTTTTCTTTTCTTGAAAGGTATACACGTAGAACCTACTCATACCATGAGTGACATTCATGTAAGTGTTGCAAATGAAGGAAATGAAGAAGCCAATCGAACGGATATCACTTGGTCAGGTATGCTGCGACTAAAAAGATTATGGTTTTATCTTGTAAAGCTGAAATAATTTTTCTTTTCACACGTTATTGGACTCTTCTGATTTACTAATTCTACACATCCAATTTTTTATTATTTTTAATCAGTTTTCAATTAAGAATAGTGGACAATAACTAGTATTCAAGAGCAAATGAGAATTAAAGTGCTCCGCCAAAGGAGTAGACACAGCCTTAGAATCCAACCAGCCACAATCTCCCTGTTTTCCTCTGTCCTTATCTCCATACTTAGGATCTTCTGTGCATAACCAAGATTCTTCATGTCAAATTCCCTTCCAAGCATCGTATTCAAATCTTGAATATTCTTGACATGCGATCAGGAAATTATCTACATAAAATAGCAACAAGATGATATTCTCATCTTTGAGTACATGAGTGTACACACAACAATCTAATTCGCATATTTCACGCCTAAATTTCAGCATGTAGGAATCAAAGCGCTTGTACAACTACCTTGAAGATTGCTTCAGCCCATATAATAACTTCTTCAACCTACAAACCAAATTTTCTTTACCGACTTCGACAAACCCTTAAGGTAGACTCATGTAGATGTCTTCCTCTAAGTCACCATGGAGAAACACTGTTTTCACATCCATCTATGTGAACGTCTTCAGTTGTCTGCTCTTGTGAAGTTTCTCTGATCAACCTCCTGAGTGGTACTTCAATGATTCTTTTTCTTTTCCAACAACATCCTCACTTGCCTAAGATTTCTTGACAGTATCATAGGCATGGTCTTCTTATCATACACTACATCCCTGCTGAGTATTTTCTTTATGTTCACTGAATCCCAAAGATTGTACCCCTTAACACCTCTCTGGAAGCCGAGTGTTTGTACCATATCTGACCAGCCTCTCATGCCATGACATATGGAAAGGACCTGATAGCAAGTAGGGCCCAGAAGCCCATGCTGGCTAGCCCAACCTTACAATTGGTAGATGCCTTAGCCACCCTCTACCGATTCTACACCAAGCAGGGCCTAGAAGCCCACGCTGGCAAGCCTAGCCTCGTAATCGGTAGGTGGCCTAGGCATCCACGACCAATTCCACACTGGCTAGCCCAGTCGCGCAAGCTCACAATCGACAGTCGGCAGGTGCCCTCGGCACCCCATGCCGATTCAGCCTCCCAGAAGGTATCTTGCATGAATCTCTCCGGTTCCTCAATGGTATATTTTCTAGGACATGTGGCAGCCACGAGTCCAACATCAATAGTTTACACCAAGAGGACACCCAAAACCTAAATAAATAGATCCCCTTGCCCCAAGGGTACAAGGTAACTGCTACATGACACTTTTGCCCTTTCTTTGTCAATAGCTAACTCCTCTCTCCTTTGGCTAACTTTAGCATCGGAGGGCCTTCGGCCGGTTCCACATATGCGCCTTAGGTCTTACCTACTGCTCTTCCCTCTGTCTCTTTGCAAATAACTTTTAGCCTTCCGAAGGGAAGTGTTTACCGAAGGAAGATCACCATCCACCTCATCCTTAAGTTGGGTCCACTACTAGTTATCTAGTTTTGAGCACCAATAGATTGGCGCCGTCTGTGGGAATTGTCACTGATTGACCCATATCTCTGCTGAGCGAAAATGAATCCTCCTTCATCCCTCACACCCGATGGCCCCATCCTCGGCCTGAACACCGGAGCGAGCACCGCTTCTCTACCCCGAACGCCGTTGCCGAAAACCTCTGCTCGGCACAGCACGACGAAAGCCAACATCTTGGTCCAAGTAGAGTCTTTACGACAGAACATGGCGAGGATGCGGGAACACAACAATATCCTCTCCTCCAAGCTCGATGACACTCAGAGGCAGTTGTACGAACAACAGACACATTTGGCCAGTTGCAGAATGGCCTTGAACATACCATGTAACTTGGCATGAGCAGTCATTCGTAAGCGTGCCTATGCCTAAGGGACACACCATGGGGAAGCGAATCGCAATTGCCAAATTTTCTGCCTCCCGACGACTAGTAGTGCTTTTTCCTAAGAGTAGACCACATGCGGCCTTCCAAGTCTACTTGGAAAGACCACATTCATCTCAAAGAGATCACATGCTCTACCGAACGGCAGGGGACGACACGTGAAGAAACCAAGACCGCGAAGGGAAGACCTACCGAACGGTAGGCCACGGATACTAAAGGCGCGATGCCCATCATCGGTTTGCCCATCGTTCGAAAGGCCGAGTGTACGATGATCCACCTTCTGCCAATCTCGCAATCCGACTCCTCTTCCAGAAAGTCAGATAGATTGAAGAGGAAAGGAACATATCACAACAGCCAACCTGAGAGAAACTCCAGCCTGGGCCATTCTCCGATTGGATCAGAACCTATAGGCAGGAGAAGGATGTTCAGACCCTCAGGGTGCCATTCTGCATAGGAGTTGAGGATCTTTTAACCTACATCCACACCTTTCAATCGGCATTGGGTTGCAAAGGCCTCACCAACGAAGGCCAATGCTTCATGTTCCCTTCCACCTTGGCCCAAACCGCCCCAAATTGGTTCATGATACAAACCGATCATCTATACTCTGCCGATGACCTTTACACCATCCGGCAACGAGACGACGAGCCTCTAAGGGAATATGCAGCTCGATTTAGCCATAAATACTCTGGGTGCCCAGAGACCGATGACCGAGCAGCCTACAATGCCTTCAAGATCAGCCTCTGATCATCTCACTTTCATTAACTGGTCCACAATAACAACTAGGCGACCTATGACGAATTGATGAAACAAGCCGCCATCCAGGCCAGGGTAGAGTATTTCAACTCCAAAAGTGGACATTCGACACCATTTAGTCGAGCCACACCTTTGTAACGGCCCCAAGTTCTAGCCTACGACGGCTACCCCCTGCCCCAAAATCTAATTCCACACCTTGCCGTTTGGCACTCCCTAAGTCCGAGTCTTACACGGCGGGCGCTAAGTGGAAATGAGGTTTCCAGAATCGGCGAGATGGGAACAAACGTAGCAAGGACCATGTCGGTCGAAACAACTTCAAAGGCTCAAGGCAGAATAGGTAGGCCGAAGTCTTCACAGTGTTGAACACCACCTATGAGCACGTTCTCATGAACAAAAATCAAATCATCGCGAAGCCGAACAACCGAAAGCCTCATTGGCAGGGCAACAAAGGTATAGGCGTCTTCTGTCGGTACCATCAGCACAGCGGCCATTATACCAAATCGCGCAACGGCTTGCTCCAAAATCGTCGAACGCCTCATTAGTGAAGGTAAGCTAGATTAGTATCTGAGTGAACGACTTGTCCCAGAACAACAAGTGAATCGGCATATCAACATTATCAGCGAAGGCGCACCCATTGCCGACACTAGCCATCGCTCCATCAAGAACTACATGCGTGTCGTTCAGTACCCTCAAGTTCTGAGCTTGGAGAATGGCCGAAACAACAAAGTCCAACGAATCGGCTGGGAGCCCATCACATTTTCTGAAGAAGAAGAAAAGGTCATCATATTCCCCCATTCTGACCCTATGATTATCCGAGTAGACATTGCTGATTTCGACGTTTACAGGGTCCTCATTCACACCGGCACTTCGAGAATTAGCATCAGCATCTGAACAAGGACATCATTCCCCTTTTGAGCTTCTCAGGGGATGTTGTCGAACTAATCGGCAGTATCCAATTGCCTTAAGCCCTCTGCACTGCCCTACGGCCTACAACACCATACTGGCAGGCCTCTACTGACCAAGATAAGGGCCATGCTATCACCTCATATGCTCCTCCTGAATTTCCCAACATTCTGGCTCCAACCAATTGCGTGAGGACCAATTGAGCGCTCGAACGTGTTATGTGTTGGCAACTAATGAATTGTCAAGGGCCACGCCAAGGGAGACATACTCAGTTTCCACTACCTTGCCAAGCCCTATCGTTCGGTAGGGACTGAGAGACCAGATTATCCACAAGACGAAGCCGTCACTCTACAAGCCCATCCTGTCGAGGAGCTTAAGTCGATCATCCTGACCGAAGACCATCCTGATTGGTACGTCTAAATTTGCACGACTCTCAGCTCAGCCCTCCGTGCCGAATTCATCGCTTTCCTTAAGACCAATTCGGAATTCTTCGCCTGGTCGTACAATGACATGCATGGAATCTCCCCTGATGTCATCAGCCATAAGGTTAGCATCAGTCCAACCTTCAAACCAGTCTGTCAAAAATGACGAGCCTGCGATGCCGAATTGTATGAAGCTATGAATGCTGAAGTGGACAAGCTGAGGACGATCAGCTTCATCAATGAGGTCACATACCCCATCTGGCTCGCCAACTCAGTCATGGTGAAAAAGACAAACGAAGCGTGGAGCATGTGCCGAGACTATACCAATCTCAACAGGGAATGTCCCAAGGACAGTTTGCCCCTGCCCAGGATCGATTAGCTGGTAGATGCAAAGGCAAGCCACAAACTCCACAGCTTCATGGACGCTTACTCAGGCTACAATCGGATCTTCATGCACCATGCTGATCACAAACTATGGCATTCATCATTGACACATGCCTCTATTGCTACAACGTCATGCCGTTCTACCTGAAGAATGCAGGTTGTACCTACCAATGGCTGGTCAATAAGATCTTTGCAGAGCTCATTGGCACCACAATGGAGGTCTATGTGGATAACATGTTGATCAAGAGCAAGACTGCTGATCAACATCTCCACAACCTTTCACTCATGCTTGGCATGTTGAAGAAGTACAACATGCGCCTTAAACCAAACAAGTGTGCCTTCAATGTCTCTTCTGGCAAACTCCTGGGCTTCATGATTAGCCACATAGGTATTGAAGCTAACCCTGAAAAAATTAAGGCATTACTCAATATGCAAGTGCCGAAAGCACAGAAGGACATTCAAAGTCTCATTGGTTGCATTGCTGCCCTTGCGAGATTTATCTCTAAGGCAACTGATCACTGATGCGCACCCTTCTTCAAAGCCCTCAAAGGCAACAAACGACAGATTGTCTGGACTGCCGAATGTGATCCAGCATTCTGCGACCTCAATGAGTACATGAGCAAGGCACCTTTGCTGTCCAAACCTCTCCCAAGAAAGAGCCTCGTCCTCTAACTCTCGGCTTGACAACGACAGTCAGCTCCGTGCTGATTCGGAAGCCCGACGATACCGAACATCAGATCTTCTACACCAAGCACACCATATAGGACGCTAAGATCTTCTACACCCTCGTCATCTCTGCTTGCCAGCTTCGGCCTTACTTTCAGGTACACACCATAACGGTGCTCACCATTCAGCCCTTACGCCAAGTATTGCAGAAGCCAGAAACATTGGGGAGGTTAATCAAATGGGCCATCGAGCTCGGTGAGTTCAACATTCACTATCAGCCCAGACCTGCAGAAAAGGGCCAAGCCGTAGCTAATGTCATCTCTGAATTCACGCTGCCTTCGGTAGACAAATTACCGCCAGAGCCATCGTCATCACTGATGAACCTACCCTCAGCCGAAGGACCATTCGACCCAAAGATCCCTTTTTGGACACTTCACGTCGATGGTTCATCCAACTAGTAGAGTAGTGGAGCTGACCTTATTCTAACGGCACTTGACCGAACGACCATTGAATACAAATACGCCATCTGTTTTCAATTCAAGGCCTCCAACAATGAAGCCGAGTACGAAGCCCTCTTAGCTGGCTTTCGACTAGCCAAAGACATGGGTGCTGATCACATCAACATCTACAGTGACTCCCACTCGTCGTTAATCAGATCACCACCGAATTTGAGGCAAAGGAAATCGGTGGTAGCTTACCTAACACAAGCCCACCGATTTATCCAACGATTCATCACCTACCAAATTCGGCAGATCTCGAGATCAGAAAATAGCCATGCCGATGCTCTTTCAAGACTAGCATCGGCCATCGACGACCGCATCGGACGCCATTGATGACTGGCATCGACCATCGACGACAGGGTCAATAGCTAACTCTTCTCTCCTTCGGCCTGTAACACACTAGTGCCTTAGGCCTTACCTACTGCTCTTCCCTCTCTTTCTTTCCAGATAACCTTCAGCCTGCCGAATGGAAGTGCTTACCGAAGGCGAATCACCATCCACCTCATCTTTAAGTTGGGCCCATTACTAGTCATCTAGTTTTGAGCACCAACGCCAAGGAATATGGATTCAAGAGACTTGGGATTCAACTTGGACCTCTCATTAGTAGGAATAATTAAGAGCATATGCACTTCATCCAAATACTCTTAAATTGGAATATCAATTGATTTTAAGACCATACCTCTTCTGCACTATTGAAATCAAGCAATCTCGATGCAGATCGGTTAACCAAATATGAAGTGTGGTTAACCGCTTCCACCCAAAACAACTTGAGCAGCCCTGTATAAATCCTCATACACCTCTCACGCTCCATGAGAAACACATTCATCCTCTCTACGACCTCCATTATGTTGGGGAGTCTTCTTGACGGTAAAGTGCATTTTGATATCCTCACTCTTGCAAAACTTAAGGAACTTGCTATCTTTATTTTCACCTCCATTGTCACAACTCAGGAACTTGATCTTCCACCCTGCAAGTTTCTGTACCTCCACCTTCCACTCTTTGAATTTAGTGAAGACCTCGGATTTCTCCTTCATGAAGTAGACCCAAACCTTCCGAAAAAAATCATCCATGAATATGATGAAATAGCGAGCTCCACCCTTGAATTTAAGGTGCTGGCTCCTATACATCTTAGTGAATATGGCACACATGTGCTCTTGTTCTCTCTTTTTTTTTTGCTGCCTGAATACCACCCTTTTACTAGTTTTCATGGTACAATACTTGTATAACTCAAGTGTCCTGACCTCAAATGCCAAAGTTGAGTGTCATCTTTTGTGTCCTTATTGGTAGATATAGATGCTCCACATGTTTCTATTGTACCACAAAGTCTACATAGGCAGTTAGGTTGAATCTATCCGTTTATAATCACAAGTGAACCCTTTGAGACTATGAGTTTCCCTCCAATGGCTTTGTAAATGTAGCCATTCTCATCAAAAGTACCAAGGGAAATTAGGTTCTTATGCAAACTTGGAATAAGATTTCCTCCATCCGAAGATTTACGAGTTCTTCCTTCAAGAAGAGTGTGTTTGATAATGACTTTCCTACAAACATATGTTCGAGCTTTTCCCATGTTTGCTTTACAGTGTCTTCCATCATGTTGAACATCACCTCGTATGCGATGTAGTTCTAGATAGGCCTGTAAGATGGGCTGGATCGGGCCTGCCGGGCCCAAAGAGGGGTTCACCAAAGCCTTGCCCAATAGTGGGCTTTTTTGGCCTTAAGAGTTGAAAGGACTAGGCCGGGCCAACCCTATCTTCAATAAACTAAGCCTAGGCCCTACTTAGAGGCCAACTATTTTCAGGCTTATGGGCGGCCAATTGATCGGGCTTATACGGCCCTATCAAATGGGCCATTTTCTTGACATTTTTTTGCTTATATTTTCAACATAAAATTAAATTTACATCCCATGATTATTAAATTTTTCATGAAAATTTCACTTATATTTAATTTAACAACTACTATGTCCACAATTATGATTTATAAGATTAAAAGCAACTCTTTTTATATATATATAAATTAAATAATTACTCTTATTTATATAAATATTATTTATTAATACACTAAATTAAATATCGAGTAGGGCCAGGCCAGGCTTCCCATGGGCTTAAAATCATGGCCCCTGCCCTTTGCACAAGCCCACCCACAGTATCTTGTTGAATAGCCCATAGCCCAAAAAATAGGGTCTAGCCCGCCAATAGTTCTCGATGGCCCCCCTAGGCCAACTCGTCAAGCATGTCCCACTCCTCCGATGTCATGGTTTCCGGCTGTTTCTCCTTGCCTGTCAAGACAACGTTGAGAACCTGCTAGGCTAGGGTGTATTTCATCATTCTTTGCCATGGCGTGAAGTTCTCTTTGCTAGTGAACAACTTCAACTAGATCTTCGTGCTAGTCGTCTGTAGTTGCTTAGACTTCTTCTCTTTAGCCTGCTTTTTGTCCACCATCTCAAACACACTAACACTTTTAAAGTTGTACGAGCACTTGGGCATAGACCAACACCCATTACTAATGCAGCTCTGATACCATTTGTTGTGGGAAACACTCAAGACCTTTTTATCAAACAATAAAGAAAAATGATAAGGCAAACAAACACTCAACAAACACACACCAAAACGATAATAGCAACCAAACAAAGAACACAAGGATTTATAAAGATTCGGCATTGTGCCTCCTTCGTTCTTAAGAACCCTAGATCTTAATTCCTCTCACACTCTTGCTCCAACCCAATTTGATGCCCTTGTGATCTCTCTCACATTGACCGAGCCCCCAAAAGTCCTATTTATACTAATAGGCTTTGGGTGTTCTATAAGGAATAGGAAAGAAACATCTGTATTAAAAATAGGTTAAAAATGCTGCAGCCACAAGGAATCCTTGGCAAACCCGACCTGCTCCTTGCTCTCTCCAATCCCGTATCTACTAGGGCGAGCCAACTTCAACAGATAGTATCCCGCTCTCTACCGAACTTTCTCCTGGATGTTATCAATGCGGCTGCCAGTTGCGATTGGTAGGCAAAATTTTTCAAAACTAAATTTGCGTTAATCCTTTACCTTCTAAAGTTTAAGTTCTAATTCTAAATGGTCATTATTACTGTACAATAATCAACAATGTCAAAAATGATGGTAAGTGTCATGTTGCTTTACTGCCGATCAAAAGGTTATGCAGATCTTGGAGATGTTATCATTGTCTCCAGATTTAACCATATTTCGCAAATTGATTGGATATTAGAATAGGAATCGATTAATCATATCCTTGACCATTAAGTAATTTATGTTCACATTCGTTCATGTTTGAAAATATTATTATGAAACTTTTCATGACTTAATTAATACTCTAACATAATATGTAAACACGTGCAACATTTGTTTTCTTTTTCTTCTTCTTTTTTTTCTTTTACATTGTTATATGATTACATAATTTTAACAAATAAATACCTTTCCCATCATATTTGGATTTTGAATTTTCATTGCAGTGCTTGGTTTGTTGCAAGGATTGATCTCGAATCTCCTTAAACTTTTGGGTATGCTACATCCTTTTCATGTTGCCATTCCACCCCCACCCCCGCTTTTTTTTCTTCAAGTAGTTATCTAACATTTTTTTTAAATGCCAACCTAGGAATCAACCGCATACGTGAAATAAAATTGATCCATATTCAATCCCTTGAAATTCTTGATCGCGTGTGTGAAGAGATAACACATGCAGATGGTAAAGAAATGGAAGATGTACATGAAGCAATTTTTCGAGCTGTTGAACGAGGGATTTTTGAGTTTATTGATCGTATATTCCAAGCAAGTCCGAATCTCGTGTGGAGCTACAATCGAATGAGAAGGAACGCATTTCAATTTGCCATTGAATGTCGTCAAGAAAAAGTTTATATCCTAATTTATAAACTTGATAAAAGAAAGCGAAGTTCAATTGCAAATCTTGTAGACACTTCTAAGAATGGCATGCTACATGTGGCAGGGATGTTATCCCCTTTAGCAAAGTTGGATAATATCTCAGGTGCAGCTTTGCAGATGCAGAGAGAACTGCAATGGTTTAAGGTCAGAATATATCATTCCATATAATTGACATCCATCTTTTTATTTTCTTATGAATTATTTATTGTGCCCCTTCTGAAGACCTTTTCTTTTATGTAAAAAGTGAGAATCACAATGTTCTATTTCTTCATTGCAAGAAAAAAAAAAAAGTTAAATCGAGCATATTTTTTTCGTCAATATTGAAATGGTTAAACGGTTTCCAATGTTAATTAATAAATATTGCAAACTTTATTTTATGGTCATCATGCAAGTATCTTGCACCTCTGTCCTTAATGGTTTGCGCATATATGGCCTCTCAAAATTCAAAGACTTAAGGGTTTGTAAGAAAAATAGAGTAATATTAATAACATTGAAGTCACATGGCTCTTTTGTTCAACAAAATGTAGGAGGTGGAGACTATTACATTTCCCAGGAGCAAAGAAGCTTTAAATGCAGAGTTTTTGGCACCACGTGATGTCTTTACTAAGAACCACAAGGAATTGGTGAAGGAAGGAGAAAGGTGGATGAAAGAAACTGCCACTTCTTGTACATTTGTAGGTGCTCTCATTTTTACCATCATGTTTGCTTCAGCATTCACAGTTCCTGGTGGAAACAATGGACAAACAGGCATTCCCATATTCTTGAATAAAAAGATATTTATGGTTTTTATAGTTTTCAGATGCCATATCGCTCTTTTCTTCCACAACTTCAGTGTTGATGTTTTTGGGAATCCTTACATCACGTTATGCAGAAGATGATTTCCTCAAATCCTTACCAACAAAGATGATAATAGGGCTTTCCACGCTATTCTTCTCTATTGCCGCCATGATGGTTGCCTTTTCTTCTGCCCTTTTCATTATGATTGATCAACAATCATGGATTGTTATTCCAATCATATTCCTTGCTAGTGTTCCAATCACCTTATTTATTTGGATGCAATTTCCTCTTCTTGTTGAGATGTTCATTTCTACTTATGGAAGTGGAATATTCGATAGGAAAGTGAAACAATGGACATAAATTCTTGGTGGTACGTATATCTAATATTGTATATTTTTCGTAATGTTGTCACTTCTTAGAAGCTTGTATGTATTGTATACACTAAATTAAAAACAAAAAATTCAATATCCATTTTATTTGTTCTTGAGAAGATATAATTGAATTAGAGAACCTTTTGTTTGGCTCCTCTCCCCTCCCCACCCCATGTTCCTCCTAGTATAATGTCATTCTTTGAGAAGCAATTAATCGTCTTAGAAAGAATTGGGGTTGAGTCTTGACGTTTTTTTTATAGTTTTTTTATACATGTGATATTGAGGGAGGGATTATTTGAATACATGACCTTAAGTGTAAGGGTAATTGCTCTTAAACATTGGAGCTACAAACCCCTTGCATCGAGCCTGGAAATTATTTGCTTTGCTTTTTTTTTTTGTAAATGAAAGTTTAGGGGAGATTGACTACCACCAGCGCCAAGGCAGACCTACAACCTCGAGCCAGAAGGACTTACGCGTGACACCCAACTGCCAGCTGCCACATGGCGGAAATAATAGAGAAGAACAGTACAACTAAGAATAGGTACGATATGGCCCGTTAATCACAAATATTAATTTAATTTCATGAAAATAAATTAGGAAATCAAATAATGTTTAATGTATTTAATATGCTACTATGGATTACATGCCTTTGCATTTAGAGATTGTACATTTCCATGCATATCCTTTACCAATTGGATGAAGGCCACATTTAAGCATCTTAGGTCTAGTTTTTTGGATTGCCAATTTTATGGCAACGTTTATGGCAACGTTTACTGTGCTACTATAGAGATTTTATGGCAACGTTTTAGTAAGGCCACATTTAAGCATCTTAGGTCTAGTTTTCTGGATTGCCAATTTTATGGTTTGCAAGTTTTGCTATTTGCTAGTTGGATGAAGTTCTTTTCTTGGTATAAATAAAAAGTTTGTGCTTTTTTTCTCTTAACTGATTGACGTTTACTACTTATCTCCCGTCACATAGGAATTTCTTCTAATTCCTCTCTCTCTCTCTTTGTGTCATGAGCAAACTCATAAGTTTGCTTACATTCAAATTGAAAAATAAATTAAACTTAAATGTTGGAATAAAAGATGAAAAAAAACATACATATAATCTTAATAATTAAATCTTGTGAGATTTTGTCCTTTGAAACAGGGTGTGTAGGTCTATTTGTATCCCCTTGTAGATTTTGCGGGCTTTGGTGGTGGTTTTCGATGGCTCTTTGTGGTGAGCAAGAGGCTACGGGACCACTGCCTCCTTTGCATGCGTCCGTGTATGTGTGCGAATTGTGGCTAAGAAAGTCGGCAACCAATTATCTAAAAGGCCTGTCTTCTGCAGGAGAAATTATAGACTACTACTGTAGTATAGCTGATGTGGTACTACGGACTAATAGTTTTCTGACACCTCACCGAATATTGACACGCGTCGTCACGCTGTAGGCCGTTGGGGTTAGTGCTCTTCATCCTTGAGGTTTTGATAGAAATCATGTCATTAAATTTCTTCCATACTTGTATGAATTTTTATTCTTTGAACTCTGCAAATTCCTTAAAGCCAGTTGTCTTCATAGCTTTTTGTGTAGTTTTTAAGTGAAATTGTTGGTCTATTGTTCTTAATAATCAAGAACAATATCAAATTGCTTAAAATTTTACGAAGAATTGCAAGTCTGCATCTTCTAGTCGGTGAGATTCCGGCGTCCTCGTAGTCTTGGCGGAGGCCCTTTCTAATGTGGAGAAAAATTAGACTCATTCACCGCCCCTCCTTAGCCTTTGCATCAACAATTTCATACAAATCTTGATTATAAATCAACGATTAAACCAGAAAAATAATTGGCTTAAAAACCAGGGAGAATTTTGAGGAGCTTTAACGATCATTTGGCTTGTCTTCTGGTTTTGCTCTTTGTTATCCCCTGTTCTTGGAGCCCTGCCTTTTGGTTTGATGAAGTTCAATCTTCTTGACCGAAAAAGAGGAAAAATAGATTTTTGATTTCGGTAGAAGAATCCAGTTGAGGTTAGAAGAATTCAGTGCCTTGCTGTTAATAATGCCTTTTACTTTCATGTCGACGTGTCAATGTTCGATGAGGTGTCAGAAAACTATTAGCCGTAGTACCACGTCAACTATACTACGGTAGTAGTCTATAATTTCTCCTTGTTGCAAGAAAGGTAGAGCATTTGTATTTGTTCCTTGGTTTTTGAGAGAGAATTAATGGATAAGAAATGGGATAAGGGAGAATGAAGGACTATGCACACTCATTGGTAGGGTTGGCCATGGGCGCCCAATTAAAGGGGCCTCAAATTATACAGTGGCGAACCCAAATTTTTTCTAGGGGAGGTGCAACGTTTGAAAGGCTAAAAGCTCAACAAAAAAATAAAAAGATAACCAAATACCCTTAGAATTTAAACAATAATAATATGGTAAATTTCACTTTACTACCTGCACGTTTCCCGAAATTCAGACTTTGCTACATCAACTTTTTTTCTTCTCACTTGCATTCCCAACGTTAACTTTTCATATCAGTCTCATATCTCCGTCGGTCTTTCAGTCAGGACATCTGTTAAGTGCTTATGTGGCAGAGCCATGGCCCACAAAATTTGTAATACGTGGACCAATTAGATTCCTACCAAATAGCAGATGTGGCAAAAGAAGCCGCTCCTGGGCTGCCACGTGGCTTGGAAAATTTTAATTAAAAAATTGAATTTTTTTACAATTCCCACTAAAACTCTCCCCTTCTCCCCCAATTCCCTCATATACTTTCGAAACCCAAGACAAAACTTCCCAAACCTAAGACACAATTCGAAGATCTAGAGTAAGGGTTTGATATGCAAATTCAAACCTGAACACTAAAAAAAAAAAAAAAAAAAAAAAAAAAAAAAAACCTAATTGAAGCTCGCATCAATCGTCGACTTTGGGAAAATCAGTGACGAACGAAGAAAAGGGAACGACGGAAAAGCCTGTATTTGTCACAATCGGGATGGGTTGGGTGAAGCAAGACATTACCAAGTCTAAAATTCCTAAGTGTCGTAAGTATTTTGTTGGTTTAATATCGTTTTGTGCATGTGTTGTTTTTGGGGATTATAAAGGTTTGAAAGTTTCAAACCTTGTCTGTGGGGTTTGTGGGTATCTTGGTTTACAATGGTTGTTGTTTATGCAAGCATTTGAAAGTTTCAACCTTGTTTGTGTGATATGTGGTATAATGGTTGTTCTTTATGCATGCATGGTTTGTTTTTTAGTGTGTATGAATTGACTTTTTTCTGAAAAGTGAAAACTTTTCCAAATTTGTTAAGTAAGAAAGAAGGCTAGACATGTGCAGATTGATTAATCAACTATTTGATTAATGAAATAGTGTCCTATGTTTGTCTGAATGTTGTTGTGTTTGTTTAATAAGCCTGACACCCTTCACACATTTCTTTTTTGGTATTGTGGTCCTAACAGTAATAAGCCGGACACCTTTCATAAGCCTCATAACTTTCACATGTTTTGCAGTCTTCCCAGAATTGCGACAAGGACCAAATGTCTTTTTTTTTTTAAGTAGACAAGATGGTGGAGTGTTTGGGGTATGACGGGTACATACTGTACTACTATAAGGAACCTAGCATGGACTATTACAATGGTTAAGGCTGCTAGAAGTTGATAAGGAAGTGGTAAAAATGTGCAACCATCTTCCTTAAAGCAAGAAAATAGATATGTACTTAATTGGAGCACTTGAACCCAAAAGAAGCTGCAAAGAAAATAGATGATGTTGCTAAGATTAACTACTGACCCCAAAAAGAAGCAAGAGGTCATTATTGAAGAGATTGAGGAGCTGGAACTTTGTCTTGAGTATCCCATTATGAATAGAAGGAAGAAGACAAAAGGTAATTCTAAGAGAAGAGTTGAGGAGGTTACAAGGCTTCTGTGGTGAATGGGCATGACAATGAGGTGGCTAATGAGAGAAACTGACAGTGAATGATAATGAGGTGGCTAATGAGATGGCTAATGAGCAAAGGGCAGCAAATGAGAATGATTCTAATGTGGGATATGAGCATGAGAATGAGGTGGCTCATGAAAATAGTGAACATGGCAATGAAGACCATGCTGAAGAGGGCAATGAATATGACACAGACAGTGACTTTGTGGATAGTGAGTCCAGTCTTGATGAGCATGATGACACGTGGATAGAGCAAGATGTATACGATCCATTAGTTGCAGTAGGGGAATGAGATAATAAAAGAAGAGATGGTACAACTACATTCACTGATGGTGACCCTAAAGACATGGAAGAGATTAGTATTGAAGATGCAAGGGTTTAGGATATGGAAGGAAAGGGTATGGAAGATTCTCTACAAGTGAAGTTGTATGTGGGTCAGCATGACTGTTCAAGGGTATGGAAGGGAAACCCTAACTGTAAGGTGCCATGGATTGTGAAGAGATATGTGGATTAGTTCAGGATTAACCCAACTATGACTATTGAAAGTTTCATGAAAACTGTTCACGAAGAAAGAAATGTGGATATCTATATTCAACAAGCATATAGAGCAAGAGCACAAATAATGAAGATCATTGAGGGTACAAATAAGGAGTAGTACAGTACATTGTGAGACTAAAATGGATGAACCCCAAATTCCTCTTTAACCTAAGATTTTCTTTGCAAAAGATCACAACTTGATGGGTTTCTTCTCTTTTATCTTAAAAGTTCATAAATTCGTTTAATTTTGATTCGTTTGAGTTGCAGGGGATGGAGGTTGTTGGAGTTGGCTCACATTGATGTAGTATTGGAGTCATGGAGGAGATGCCAAGAAGAGGATCTGAGAAATTGTGTTAAAGCTGTTGGGAAAAATGGCTCACCTAAGGATGCAAGGATCGAAGGAAGCGACCGGTCGCAGGTTTTGGGCGACCGGTCGCATGCAGACAGATTCAAAGAGGTTGCTACGGTATGAAAGCGACCGGTCGCAAGTTCTGGGCGACCGGTCGTTTTGACAGATTCAAAGGCTGAAGCTACGGTATAAAGCGACCGGTCGCAGGTTTTGGGCGACGGTCGCACGCCTTCGTCTTTGTGCTGTTTTTTCAGCACGTTTTACGCCCTTTCTTTGGATGCTAATTGGTCCCTACCAATTCACATGCAACCCCAACGTTGGTATAAGTCCAAGACAGTTGGCAAACCACCAGAAAAGTCCTAAACATTGATTAGGTAGGTTAGTGGGTTGTATGATAGCCTATCTCTTTATGCTTTCACGAAATTAGGGATCCATGTTTTGAGGTAGGCTGGTTTGCTGCATGTGGGTGGCTTCTTTTCTCTTTCTTTTATAGAGCTAAGTAGCTGGAGCAAGTGCTAAGAGTTGCATTCAGATTTGGGAAGCCAAGAGAGAAAGAGAGAGCATCTTGTATCAAGTGTGTGAGCTAAGGGGTGTGAGAGAAAAGCAGATAGAGAGTTTGGGGTTCTAAGGGGTTTCCATTGAAACCAAATCAGCAACTCCTTCTTCAATATTGAAATTTCTCAAGGGGATCACCAAAGAGGACGTAGGCAAATTGCTGAACCTCTATAAATACTTGTGTTCATTGTTCTTGGTTATTTTCTCGAGTGTGTGTGTGTGTGTGCAACAAGTTCATCCTTGAGCTTGTCCAAAGTCCATCAACAACAAGGTCTAAAATGGAGTGAGTTGGTTCTAATTCACAACAAGTGGTATCGAGTGTGTTGGTAGTTTGTGCTAGTTCTTTCTTTGGAGTGCTAGTGTGTTGAAGATGGCAAGTGACAAGGAAGTTGAGAGTGGTAGCAGTTCACAAGCTGAAGCAACCACAAGCAACAAGCATGAAGGTGGAGCTAAAGCCTTTCACAGGAAGGAGAACTTCACTCTTTGGCAACGAAGGATGAAATCAGCCCTCACACAACAACACCTCCACGTTGTGTTAGTTGGAAAGGAAAGGAAGCCAACGAGCATGACAGATGAGGAGTGGAGTGTACTTGATGAGTTAGCTAGAGGAGCTATCGAAAACTACCTCTCCGATGAGGTGCTCATCAACGTGATGAAGGATACGGCAAAGCAAACATGGGAGAAGCTCGAAGAGATGTTTCACTACAAGAAAAACCTCTTCACGACGAAATTTTCAGCGTAGACCAACCCAATTTTGGTCTCAAAAAAGGAAATTGAAACAAATGTTTTCCAGTCGCCAAAAGTTTCGATATTATTGCATCATCCAAGACATGAACCAAATGAATTGCTACCAAATTCTTGGGAAGGGCTTAAATTGTTTCGTGGTCGTGGTTGGAATTGGCGACCAAAAGATTTTTGGTCGCCATTCACTCGAATAGAGTGCGCTGAAACTGAAAATTTCTAGTGACGAAAAAGTTAGGTCACTATGTATGCTGCTTGTCGCAAAGCGAAAATTCGCACTAAAAATTTTCGGGGGTATTTGGCGACCATTGGTTTTGGTCACAGATCAGTGTGAGCTAAGAATTTAACCCATCAAAACGACGTCGTTTTGCTTATGTTGCATTTTGGCGACCAAATTATTTTGGGGCTAATTTGAGACTATAAAAATAAAAATTCTCCTTCCCAACACCAGTTCGCGTGCCCACTCCCTCATCTCACTCGACCTAACTTGCTCCCACACCGACAAAGCAATCCTCAACCGACATCGGCCAAGCACTCATATACCCTTCAGTTCTCCAGAATTTTCAAAATCTCTACAGCCACAACCAAGCAGTGATTCATAGGTATATTCTTCTTTTGTTTATTCAACAATTGTTCTATAGTTATTTGATTTTGATTCTTTCAAAATAAAATCTGCTTTTGGTCTTAATAACAAGGTCGTTGCAACCCCTCAACCATTGAATTGGCGAAGTCCTCTTACCACTTCCTTCATATGGTGCCTTTCTGTTAGGTATGAAGACCATTTGCTCTGTATGATGTGCGTTTTGAGTTCTGGATGATTTACTGAAAACTACTTCATACCCTGTGGTTCTTAATGATAATTTTGAATGAAAGAAGGTTAAACAATTAAGGAACGAACAATTATGGACTGACAAGTAACAAATCTGGTACATGAGCCCTTGTGTAAGTGTCTTTAATTTATTAGATGAGTTTGTAGTCGAACCTAATTGGATTGAACTAAAAAAAATGGAAGTTGGAAGTGGGTCATGTGGGCGTGTATTCATTTCAAGGTTTCTTTGCTTTTGTCTGTGAGAATATGCTTTATTTTAGTGTTGTTGTTTATGCTTTTATTTTTGGGAGAATTTAACTAGGAAAAATAATGTTGTTGTTTTATGATGATTAGTGAAACTTGGGCGAAGTCATAGACTATTTTGAGTTTGCAGAATAATTTGGTCTCAAGCTCTCCCAAAATATCATGTCTAACAGATTTTGTTATTTTTGCAGTAGCCTGTTTGAAACACTTTCTATGATGAATAATTCATCTATCTCAAGCACCTTTGTGGTGAGAGTCAGTGTCATAAAGTTGAATGCTTTAATTTTTTTCTTGTCTTTTTGTTTTGATTCAAGGAATGATATATTAGTATGTTGCTCTGTTTGAGCTTTGAGCCTTCTCTCTTTGTTTTAGTGCTTTGTAAATGTGCAGGATGATACTTGAGAGGGCTGTTAGCTTAAGTAATAAAAATAGGCCACATCTCAGCATGTGTCTCATTCTCTTTAAGGTGGTTGTTTCTTTCACTCGTGTAATCAAATCTTCATAGCCACTTTCACAATTGTCTTTTTGTTGTTCCTAGGCAATTCATACAGTTTACAGGTCTGGCTTTCAATCCTCCCTATTGTCTTGAGTTGTTCTTTCTAGCTACAATTGCTGAGGTGTCATTCAATTTCAAGGCCTGTGGGGTGCTTTGATTAGCAATCTTGGGTTTGTGTTGAGGAACATTTACTCAAAATGCAGTTTACAGAACTTCAAGGAAGTAGATGGGTTGAATTTGTATGGTTAGATCACTATACTTTCACTCATCTATTTATTTCCTGTGGCTATTTTTGTTGAAGGGTCTCAATGGGTTCAAGGGTATCACAAAGCTATTGTAACTTAGGAAAACCATCCACATTTTTGTTGAAGTGTCTTTTTGCTTAGCAATGGTAGAAGACTAAGTGCCTAGTATGTACTTAAGCAAACTCTGTGTCTTGGGCCTGAAAATATGATAAAGAAATATCTTCTAGACTTCTAGTTTTTTCACTAGGATCATCCTCTCTTAGCTTGTGTTTTCACTTTTAAATAATTTTTCATGTTATTTTATTTCAATTCAATCCTCTTTTGTACATGTAGATCTCGTTTTATTTCATTTCTTCATTGTATTCTCGTGAAAACTGAAAAATTTGTCCTTAAATGTTTCTATTTGCATTGAAAACATTAAAACTAATACTTGTTTATGGTTAATTGATATTAGTTCATGTTTGATTGGAAACTTATTTTAAGTTACATAGGAAGAATATAACAATTCATGTATGTAATCAAAACAGAAACGCTGCAAGGCCAATGCTTTGAACATAAAAAAGAAACAGTTTGATCATATGATCATTCAGGTTTATAATTTTATGGCACTTTTAATCTTTTTTTAGTTATTATATTGTAATAATTTCAAGTATTTCTAAATTTCTTTTGGTTGGAAAAATGTAAAACGGTGAAAATCATACATGCAAGTTTTTTGACAACCCATGATTTTAGTGCTAACTATGTACCTGGTTTTAGCATCATATGAAGGCCTTATCCATTTCAAAAACTGAAATGCTTGTTGGGAAAGGGTAAAGCTTTCTGCTTTTGGTAAGCTCTTACAGCCCAATGGGTGATTGCCTTATTTGGGTTTGTGGTTCTCTTTATCTTATAATGTGTTTAGAACAATGTCATTTAGGAGTCTAACTTAATTGGGGTAATATCCTGTTTTTTGTGTGTTAGATTTATTTGAGGAGGTGGAAGGATTTGGTTTGGGGTTTTGGACAGAGGACCATTTGAGGTAAGAACCTCTTGCTTAGCCTCTGACTTATTGACAAGTGCATGTCATTATGGAACACAGAAGCAATAACTACTGGCTTTGCACCAGATTACAAATTGGTCCATCCTTGGTATGCTTTTGAACTCTTCACTTCTAGGTTAATGATTGGTATATCTGTGAACCTCAAATTTGATCTTCAAATTGTTTGAATTCGGAGAGTTGAGTTACTGATCTCAGTTTGTTATTTGCAATGTCCAAGTTAATTACTTGCGATTCTGATTTTCAAACATCTTAGATGAAATTTTACTCTCATTATTAGCTAGTGGAGATTGTGAATTGGTAATCAGGTTGAGGAGCTATTGAAAAACATACATTGCCTATTTGATTTGGATTTTCTCTTTTCTTTGGTTTGATGTAGCAGTAGCCATTTTGATTTGCCTATTCCTGCCACGTACCCCTACCAAATTGGTGAGTTCCTAAGTGCATTGGCTTCAAGCTCATTTTTTCTTGTTCTGTGTTTTTAATATTTGAATTACATGTCTTGTTCAACTTTTTCAATGAAGCATAAGATATAAGATCTCCTCTTATAAGATATATGGGATGCTTCCTTTCTGAGAAACAGGTATGTAGCCTCTATGTTTTGTCATTGGGATAGTAATTTGATTCAAAGTTGATGAAATCAAGTCAAATATATGTGACTTGTGTGGTAGTTATTTATTTGATTGGAGCATGCTAAGGTGTGAAAATATGTAAACCGTGTCTTTACTGTTATAGACAGTTGAGTTCTTCTTTTTTTACTTTTGCTTTACTTTTCTTTCATGGATTTATATTGCACATCACTCAGTTATATTCTATTCAAAGTCTAGCAGCTCTTAAACGTTCCATTGAAGCTTTAATAGTTGTGCAAAATAAATCAAGGAGCTATGAGAAAAACTAAACCATAATCCATGTATTTAATGTTATAGATAGATAAGATAAGTAATGAAGATATTTAAGAATATTATCTTATATTAACTTGTTTACTTTCTTGCTAAGTTTTTAAGAATATGAATTGTTATATTGGACTAGCAACATGAATTGATATATTCTGTGTTTTTTTTTTTTTTTGTGTGAAGGAATATCATGGCTGAGTTTGAGAAGGTCAAGCAACAATTGGCAAAGTGCTTGGGAATTCCATTTGAGATCATATCACGGTCCCTATCCCACAAATGTTAGAGATCATGACTGCAAAACTTGGGGTTACAAAGGGCATAGGATACATGATTGGTCTCTAGTCTTAGTGTATAAGGAAATAGTGTCCGCAAAACTGGGTTTACAAAGGGCAAGAATATATGGAGTTGGGCCTCCACTCGTTCAAGTTTACTATTTTTGGATATATGGTACCTTTATGTGTACCTTTGAATGGGAAAACTTATATTTATGTCATTTTCTATTAGTCTATTTACCTAAATTTATTATTTGTTCAAAATTTCAATATGTTAATGAACAAAAGTTAATATTATCACAAAACAGAATATATATATATATATATATGCATCTATAAAAACAAAATTGAATACTTAAATTATGAATGTTTTAGCGACCAACTAGGTAAAGCTTTAATGACCAAATCCTTTAGTCACTAAAACGTTTAGGTGATGAACCAATCTATTTAGTCGCCCAATCCTTCCTCAGTACGTGGCAAAATTTGGTGTTTATGGAACCCTTATTTATAGGCTTACCAATTATAATCTAATGGGCGGCATAATAATTGGTCGCTGAAATCTTTACAACGAAAAATGTTGTTGGTCGCCTAATACTTTCAACGACGAGGCTAAGGCGACTACCTTAGCGACGAATCTAATTTGGTCACAAACAATTTTGGCGACGACTATCACCTTTTAGCGGCAAACGTGGTGGTCGCGAAAGGATTTTTCCTTGTAGTGTTTGCAGGGGAAGTCACTATCCAACAAGCTCTTCCTTAAGGAAGAACTCCTAAATCTCAAGATGGAGGAGGGAGGTAATCTAATGGAACATTTAAGTAGTTTCAATAGATGTGTTGCTGACTTGCAGAGAATGGAAGTTAACTATAGTTCGGAGGATAAGGCTCTTATGTTGCTCACATCCTTACCTCCGTCCTATAAACACTTTCGAACCACTCTTATGTTCGGAAAGGTCACTCTGGATTTTGAGCCTGTGGTGCAAGACATCATGACACACCATAGGATGGCTCAACGTTCGGGAGAGAACTCTCAAGGCGAAGGTCTAGTTGCAAAGACCGGAGAGAGAGGTCGTTCAAAGAAGCAAGAGGGCAAGAAAGGCAACAGAGGAAGGTCCAAATCCAAGGCAAAAGAAGGTTGTTTCGAATGTGGGTCAAAGGAGCATTGGAAAAGAAATTGCCCCATATGGAAGGAGAAGAAGAACAAAGGGAAGAATGCAGCCAACACAGTGGAAGAAGTCACAGAAAGTGATGGTGAGCTTTTATGTGTTAATAGCAATGTTAAAACTAATGCATTTGCTAATTCTTCAAGGTGTTCCTCTTCCGATTGGATTTTGGATTCCGGATGCTCATACCATATGTGCTCAAACAAGGAGTGGTTTGACACTTATGAAAAGGAAGAAGGTGGTGAAGTTATAATGGGGGATGGCTCGGTTTGTAGAGTCAAAGGCACAGTACAATTAAGGTGAAGATGCATGATGGGGCTGTTAGGACGCTTGGAATGGTAAGGCACATTCCAAAGTTGCGTAAGAATCTCATTTCCCTTGGAACTCTTGATAAGAATGGTTATTCATTTAAAGCAAATGGAGGGAAACTCATAATCTCAAAAGGTTCACTTGTGATTATGAAAGGAGAGATTCAACCTAATTGTCTATATAGATTGTGTGGTACTACAATAACAGGTGGAGCAGCTGTATCCACAAGCAAGGACTCGGAGGATGAAACTCAGCTTTGGCATTTGAGGCTAGGGCACATGAGTGAGAGGGGCATGCAGGAGCTACACAACCGAAAGTTGTTGAAAGGTGTTCAAAGTTGCAAGCTTGAGTTCTGCAAATATTGTACCATGGGAAAGCAATCTAAGGTGGCTTTCAAGCAGCGAAACAAAGAGGAAGGAAGCACAGGGTGCTAGATTATATTCACACGGATGTATGGGGGCCATCACCGGTTAAATCAAAGGGTGGAGCTCGTTACTTCGTGACTTTCTTGGATGATTTTTCCAGGAAGGTTTGGGTCTACTTCATGAAGGAGAAATCTGAGGTCTTCACCAAATTCAAGGAGTGGAAGGCGGAAGTGGAGAACCTAACCGGAAGGAAGATCAAGATCCTAAGGAGTGACAATGGTGGTGAATATAAAGACAACAAGTTTCTTGAGTTTTGCAGGAATGAAGGCATCAAGAGGCACTTTACCGTGAAGAAAACGCCCCAACAAAATGGAGCTGCGGAGAGGATGAATAGAACTCTCATGGAGCGTGAGAGATGCATGAGGATTCATGCAGGATTGCCCGAGTCATTTTGGGCGGAGTCCGTTAACCATGCAGCCTATTTGGTTAACCGATCTCCTTCCAAAAATCTTGAGTTCAAATGTGCAGAGGAGGTATGGTCTAATAAGTCAATTGATTATACTAATCTTAAGGTGTTTGGATGCAGTGCATATGCACTTATTCCAAGTGATGAAAGGTCCAAGTTGAAGCCAAAGTCTCTTGAATGCATTTTCATCGGATTTGAGAGCGGTGTGAAGGGCTACAAGCTATGGGATCATGTGAACCTAAAGAAGATACTCAGCAGGATGTTGTGTTTGATGAGAAGACCATGCCTATGAACAAAGTCAAGAATTCAGAGGCAAAGGAGGATGTTGTTGGGAAAGAAACAACCATTGAAGTTCCACTCAAGAAGATGTTCAAGAAGACTTCACAAAAACAGCCAATCAAGACGTTCGGGAGGAGGTGGAGTCCGACATTGAGGAGGAAGGTGCAGGGCAACAACAACAACAAACTCAAGAAGAAGAAGAAGAGGCTCAAGAGCAGGTGGAGCCATCATCTATAGCTCGGTCCAGGCCCAAGAGAACCATCAAACCACCTCAAAGGTTTGGATGGGACAAGGATGCAGTTCACTATGCTTTGAATGCTAGTGAAGAAGAACCAACCACGTTCCAAGAGGCTGTTGAGAATGAGGAACGGGAAAGTTGGATGGAAGCTATGATGCAAGAGATGGAATCTCTACACCAAAACTCAGTTTGGGAGTTAGTTCCTAAACCCAAGAATCGCAAGGTTATTGGCAGCAAATGGGTGTTTAGGAAGAAAGAAGAAATGCATGAGAAGGAGTCACCATATTCAAAGCTCGATTGGTGGCCAAAGGGTACTTGCAAAAGGAGGGAGTTGATTATGATGAAATCTTCTCTCCGGTAGTGAAACACACTTCTATAAGGCTACTACTATCCATAGTAGCACAAGAGAACATGGAGGTGGAGCAAATGGATGTGAAGACTGCTTTCCTCCATGGTGATTTGGAGGAAGACATCTACATGAGCCAACCTCAAGGGTTCATTGAAGCAAACAAGGAAAATCTGGTTTGCAAGCTGAAAAAGTCTCTCTATGGGTTAAAGCAATCTCCAAGGCAATGGAACAAGCGCTTCGACTCTTTCATGATGAAGAGTGGATATAGAAGATGTGAATCTGATTGCTGTGTATACACTCATGTATTCAAGGATGGTAATATCATCCTTTTGCTTCTTTATGTTGATGACATGCTAATTGCATGTAAAGACATGTCAAAAATCCAGGAATTGAAGTCATTGCTTGGAAAGGAGTTTGACATGAAGGATCTTGGTTCTGCACAAAAGATCCTAGGGATGGAAATAAGGAGAGACAGAGTTGGTGGCAAGCTATGGCTGTCACAAAGTAAGTACATCACCAAAGTACTTGAAAAATTCAATATGTTGGATTGTAAACCCGTGTCTACTCCTTTGGCAGAGCATTTTAAGTTAAGTGCAAAGGAATGTCCTTCCACGGAGGAGGAGAAGGAAGAAATGAGCAAAGTTCCATATGCAAGCTTGGTAGGGTGTCTCATGTATGCAATGGTTTGCACACGCCCGACCTAGCTCAAGCCGTGAGTGTGGTGTCAAGATACATGGCGAATCCGGCAAACTTCATTGGACAGCAGCGAAGTGGATTCTCGTGTACTTGAAGGGCACTAAGAGGCTTGGGATATTGTTTGCAAGACAACAAGGAAAAGCAAGTGTGTCGTGGTATGTAGACTCGATTATGCAGGGATTTAGACAAGAGGAGATCCACCACAGGATATGTTTTCACTTGTGGTGGAGGACCGATTAGTTGGAGAGCAGTGTTGCAATCGGTTAGTGCCTTGTCTACTACCAAGCGGAGTATATGGCGCTCACGGAAGCTTCAAAAGAAGCGGTATGGCTGAAGAGATTGGCAAAGGAATTCGAATTGCCCAAGACATGGTGGTGATTCAAAGTGACAGTCAAAGTGCAATTTGCTTGGTCAAGAATCAAGTGTATCATGGAAGGTCCAAACACATTGATGTCCGATACCACCGGATAAGGGATTGGGTGAATGATGGAGACATCACGGTAATGAAGGTTCATACATCGTAGAATGCTTCAGATTGTCTCACAAAGCCGATCCACAATGCAAAGTTCAAGCATTGCTTGAGCTTGCTCAATCTTGTTCCATGTTAAAGATTGAGGTGGAGTTCTTGGGAGTTATCCTGACGATTCTCAAGAAGTTAAAGATGTCCCTAAGGCAATAATCTTCTCAAGGAGCTTAGGCTCGCCATGGTGGAGATTGTTGGGAAAAATGGCTCACCTAAGGATGCAAGGATCGAAGGAAGCGACTGTCGCAGGTTTTGGGCGACGGCCGCATGCGCACAGATTCAAAGAGGTTGCTACGGTATGAAAGCGACCGGTCGCAAGTTCCGGGGCGACCGGTCGCTTTCGACAGATTCAAAGGCTGAAGCTACGGTATAAAGCGACCGGTCGCAGGTTTTGGCGACCGGTCGCACGCCTTCGTGGCCAGGCTGTTTTTTCAGCACGTTTACGCCCTTTCTTTGGATGCTAATTGGTCCCTACCAATTCACATGCAACCCCAACGTTGGTATAAGTCCAAGACAGTTGGCAAACCACCAGAAAAGTCCTAAACATTGATTAGGTAGGTTAGTGGGTTGTATGATAGCCTATCTCTTTATGCTTTCCTGAAATTAGGGATCCATGTTTTGAGGTAGGCTGGTTTGCTGCATGTGGGTGGCTTCTTTTCTCTTTCTTTTATAGAGCTAAGTAGCTGGAGCAAGTGCTAAGAGTTGCATTCAGATTTGGGAAGCCAAGAGAGAAAGAGAGAGCATCTTGTATCAAGTGTGTGAGCTAAGGGGTGTGAGAGAAAAACAGATAGAGAGTTTGGGGTTCTAAGGGGGTTTCCATTGAAACCAAATCTGTAACTCCTTCTTCAATATTGAAATTTCTCAAGGGGATCACCAAAGAGGACGTAGGCAAATTGCTGAACCTCTATAAATACTTGTGTTCATTGTTCTTGGTTATTTTCTGAGTGTGTGTGTGTGTGTGCAACAAGTTCATCCTTGAGCTTGTCCAAAGTCCATCAACAACAAGGTCTAAAAGGGAGTGAGTTGGTTCTAATTCACAACAAAAGCGACCGGTAGTTTTGGCCAAACGGCCGGTTGTTTTGGCCCAACAATCTGTCATTTGGATGCCGAGAGCAATGTTTGCGGAGAGGAGCAAGTATGTAGCTTTTGTGCTGAAATGATCGGTCGCCAGTGTCGAGCGATCGGTCGCCGCGTCTTTTCATGGTTAGTGTGTTTTAGGCTTTCTGCAGGTTTTAGGCAAGTTTTAGTCTAGTTTGCCTAGGTTTCAAGTCTCCTACTCCTAGTTTGCCTAGTTTTAGTCTAGTGTCCTAAAGTCCTACTCCTAATAATGTATAAATAGGCATTTTAGTCCTAAGGTTTTTTTCCAATGAGTGCAAGAGAGAAAACAAGGGCATCAAATTGGGTTTGAGCCAGGGTGAGAGAAAAAAGAGCTAGGGTTTGTGAGAGAGCAAAGGGGGTCCTTCATTGTAACCAAAGGGGATACTAGTGAATTTCTCTGGTATCACCGGAGAAACGTAGGCACAACGTCCTCTATAACTTCTTGTGTTCTTTGTGTGTGTGTTTCCTTTTCAGTTCATGTGTGTGCTTTATCTTTGTGTGGCTTGTGTGTGATAGTTGCATAGTCCATCAACGACAAGGTCTTGGAGTGTTTGCGCACAACAGAGGGTTTGCCGGAAACAAGTTCTGAATGTTGCTGGGTCTGCGCGTTGGCTACCACAATGAACATCGGTGCCAAGAATCTTTACATAATTGTTGTAAAGCGAATCAAGGGTCGACTTAACCTCCTCCCTTCTGCTTATGTTGGTGACATGGTGTGATGGCAATTGTTGAGAAAGGCAAGCCTGATCTTCGTAAGAATACATGATCACATACTACTTTAATTTATTAAAATAAGGCGTGCTTTATTTTTGCATGAATATACCAGTGGAGCAGACCATTTTTATTTTATTGGGCTATGTAGAGATTTTAAAATGAAGATGGTAGATACGATGCATGATAATTACATGATAGTTAATGTTAAGGATATCTTTTGTAATGACTTATTAAGTTATTCATGTGCAAGACCAGTTGTTTTCAACCATGATATTTGGTCAATTATCATAATAGTAAAACAACTATAGTCCTAGGAATATGAAAGTGGACATGAGAACTATGTAATGAGATTACATACATGGAGACTGATCATGATCCCTAATCCTGAATATGTTCCTGATCATAGGAATATCAATTGGGTGTTCATATTTCGCAAAAACCGGTACACACAGTATCATCTCTATATGTAGAGAATGGCGAGATCTCAAGTCATTGAGTGTGGCGACACCTAGATATGTGTGTAGGTGCTTGTAGGAGAACAAGTACACTGAACGCGATCCAATGCATGCATTCTAGTATGGAAGTCTTTACTCACATGTCAAACTAGAATTCATAAATTGCAATGGTGCAAACTAATCCTTAGACTTGAGACATCATAGATGTCTTGTGGCTATGTTGTTAGTCTTTGATGACACTATACAATTGTGCTAAAGTAGACATAACTTAAAGGTGTTCATTGGGACTCTCAATAGAGTCATGGAGGCAAATGAATGTACAACAAGGAATCTCTACTCTCAGTAAAGGAGAGAGAATACTCCAAGATATGATTTGTCAAATCTCTGCGCAGAGTAGTGGATAAGATCTGATAGAAGAGGTTTTCAAATCTTACCAGGATAATCATATAAAATGAATGATTCACATTATGATATTGACAATAGGATTCCATAATCTAATAATGTGAATAAGGAGTATTGTTATAAGAGAAGGATTCAATTGCACGGTCATTCCAATTTGAATAGGTTCTTTCACAACGTCTCATTTAGCTCGAATAACTGTGACTTGCTGCTAGGCGACAATCATGGTTTGTGGATGTCCTAAAAGGTTTCAATTAACCTTTATTAATATGAAGAATTAAATTGTGGAATTTAATTCGTATATCATCTTAGAGGAGTTGAGTCAACCCACTACCTTGCTAAAGGGAACCTAAGGATTTGCACACCCAAAGAATGTGATTAGAGAATCAAATGAAGAGAAATGAAATGAGGAGACACAAGTCAATGGTTGATAATCAAATGTCAAAGTCAACAGTCAAAAGTCAACATGTTGACCGGAGCAAATGACCAAAGTCAAATAGTTCGACCGGGTCAATTAAAGGTGGACTTTAATTATCATTTAATAGTTAAATTATAATTCATAATTAAAAGTTAATTATGAAATTTACTTTGACATATAGATAAATATTGGATTGGGAATTTTAAATATGATTTAAAAGAAAAGGGATAAAATGGCCCAAAGGGCAATTTGGATAAAGGGATAAGTGGCATAAGATGACATGACCCATGGACCCAAAAATGGAGCCCCAAACCCACCCAATTTTGGCACCACTAGGGTGCCTGCTTGCTTGCCATTGTGTCTTCCTATAAATACATAAGTTAGGAGAAAATCTAGTTAGGGTTTTTTGTTTCCTACTTTGGTTGATGAGTGAGTGCATCATCTTTGACTCTTATATTCCATAAGCCAAAAATTGGTCCAATCAAGAGGTAGACTAGCATCCATAATTCTTGATTTCTTTCTCTTCATCTCTAAGATACATTTGATGTGGTGAGGTAGAGGACTCCAATCTTGGAGCCTTGAGGTGAAGGAGTCAACATTTCAAGAGAAAGAAAAGGCTTTTCCAACAAAGGTGTTCATTCTTGAGAAATCAATAAAGGGTCATCAAGGGTAAAACTCTATTCCTTTTTCCCTTTTGTTTTGTGTTCAAAGAGACTAGGCCAAAGATACTTGGGTAATAATGAAAAAGGTTTAGCTCAACTAGCATAAACAAAATGAATCCGCCATTTAGAATGATTTTGTGTTATAGATTGTGGCTAAAGTTCATTTCCTAAGCATTAGATGCATGTTTCCTTTAAAAGGCAAGTCTGATCTTCATAAGAATACATGATCATATACTATTTTAATTTATTAAAATAAGGCGTGCTTTATTTTTCATGAATATACCAGTGGAGCTGACCCTTTTTATTTTATTGGACTATGTAGAGATTTTAAAATGAAGATGGTAGATATGATGCATTGCAGTACTAGTCTAACTTATCAATAGTGTTACATCCATAATAACCCAAACTGATGTTTAAGCTATAAAGAATACGTGTGTATATTTTTTTTTTGCTAAAAAAGGGCCCCATTTTAATTCATTGCGTTATGTGGCCAATGTGACCTATCTAAATTTCTACAGAATTCATATGCAAGTCCATCTTTTTGTACTGGTATGGTGATTCTTTGGAAGTTCAAGAGGAGCCGTTGGTCATTAGTAAATTTGTTAATGATGTTGTTAAGTCCAACAATCATTCCACTGATTCTCTTAAACTTTCTCATATGTAATTACTTATATAGCATGTCAGTCATTGATTTCCTATATACTTTCCATGTGTGCACAGATATAGACAGCATGAATATCAAGAACTACATTTCTACATGGTGTCAGCCTAAACAATAGTCCTCTCATCACAGGTTTTTCGATCCTCCCTTTTTCCTTTCCCATGGCCGCCCCCTCTACTCCCTGTTTTCTTCTCAGCCCCAACACCTCTCAGTTTATCAAGCTCACAAAATCCAATTATCTTCTTTGGCTCCGTCAAATCAAACCTTCCCTTATCGATGGCACCCACCTCCCACTCACTGTCACCTCTACCGACTGCTCCATCGAGTCTTCTTCTCAGACCTCCGCAATCATCTCTAACCCTTACTTTCTTACTTGGCACTATCATGACCAACTAGTTATAAGTTATATTACTGCTACCTTTGTTGCATACGCTAAATGCAATTGTATCCCACGAAAGTGGCTTAGCTGTTTTAGTCATTTTTATTTATTTTATTTATTGTTGTTTTTGCTTAAATTAGAGTTTCTTTTAGTCGCTTGGATTGCTAGGGACTAGCAATAAGCTTGTTGGGGGTTGTGATGAGAGTCTCAAATTACATCTTTTTAATATTATTTTGGAGACTTTATGATATAAATTTGGCTTAATAAAGATAATTTCACTTGTTGTTTCATTTCATTCTCACCAATTGGATTTATGAATTTTCTATATTTAATTTGGTGAACTTATTAGGTGAATTTATCTTTTGTAGGAATTTGGAAAGCCAAGAGATGAAGATATATATTTGTCAAAGTTTAAGCCAAGAGTGAAGAGAATTGCTAGTGGATTTTATTGAAGAATTGATTGTGAGATTATTGTGATCATAAAGAGAAGTGAAGAGGGAGAAGAGAAGACAAAACCGTTGAAGCTAAAGAGCCTATTTCATGTCATTCATACCCATTTAACGCCCACTACCTCACCATTATTTCTTTTCCACTAACTCTCCACCATCAACACATGTTTAATCCAATTAATTCCTCAGTTAAACCTTCATTACACACCATGAATGTATTAACTTTCCACTCACCTCATTGACTGCTATAAATCACGCATCCACTCATCTGGCAAGGACACACTACTACGACAGATTTCTTTATCCATTTCATTCAAAATTTAGTTATGTTTCTCTTTGTAATGAGTTGCTAGAACTCTAGCTAAGGCTAAAGGGAATGTCCTTTGAGTAAGTTTGTGAATTGTTCTTTAATCCAATATACGGTATGAATTGCTAAATTCTTTTATTTTTTTGGTTGTTCAATATTTTCATATCCTTTTATTTTGATTGATGTTAAGTGCTACTATCTTTTCATGAGTTCAATTATATTTTTATCATTGTTAAGAACTGACTTAACATGCTTTTAATTTAAAAGATTATATATTAAGCAAATCCTTTTTCTGAACAATCATTAAGAAAAGATAACATTGAAAAATTAAATTGTTTTAATTTCTTTATCTTCCGGTTAAAGTTTCTAATGATAATTTTAATTGAGTTATAATTTGGATTAAAGAGCATGAAACATATTTTTCTTAAAGAATTGAACCTTGGTGCCTTAGCATTTCCATTATTGATATTTCAATTTAAAACTCAATCTCTACAACCCAAATCAAATTACTTTTCCATTTTGCTTGTCACTTCTATTTTGGTACGTTTAATTATTTCTTTGTGTTCAAACATTTGCCTACCTGCTCCTTGAGGATACGATACTTGAACTTCCAAGATTATTACTACGTGTGACAACATGCACTTGGGTAGATGCACCACATCACTATTAGTATCATATTGATCAACTGTATCAATATGCAGAGGAAAGCACCCACTATCAAATGTTGAAGGATCGTTCTTAAAGACTTGCTTTTGACTTTACTCTTACTTGAGTTTTCACGATGACAGGACCCACCCCGGATTCCCTCTTAGAATCTGTGACGAACCATGTTGCCCCTCCGACATTAGACAAACGTCGGACCCACTTTACTAAAAAGCCCCTTAAGCCCTAAATTAGACGAAGACTTTTCAACTCCTACCGAAATTTCGGCAGAGTCTCCCTTGTAATTGAAATATTTCCCAATTACAAAACCTGCAAACGAGCACAAAAACAATCCCAACTTCCAGCATGCATAAGTTAAAGACACACAACAGTTAAGACTATTTAAATGGGCCTCAAGCCCTCTACCCAAAATTTAAAACAAGGAAACAGAGCAACTAAAGAATTTGGATTTACATCCCGGGAAGAGAGAGCGTAGATAATGATAAAATAAAATATTACGGTGCGGATGATGGCGGTGCCTCGACGTGGTGGTCTTGACCTTGGCTATCCTAGAACTTGGAGGCGCAAAAATAGAAAATGTGAGTGGACGAAAACAAAGCTTTGAACATAAGTTTAAAACAACATAAATAACCCCCTCCGTTTTAGAAAGTAATGTCATGCAATCAAATCCTTTGTTTATGTACATTAATACTATCCAATACTTGAAAATTTTTTAATGCAGTAACTCAAAATCATAGCATACGATAAGAAAACCATATATTTAATACTTCCTCAAATTTCTTGGAAAACAATGTAAACTCGTTTATTTAATCCTTATTGTAAAACCATATAATCGAAACCTCCAAGGTAAACCTGTTAATATAAAATATAATCATCAATACCCAAAATCCTTTTTCCCGCAACCATACCCTTTCAAGGCGTATGCTTGCAAAAATACCATATGCCAAACATTCTTACAAACATTTCAAATTCTCATTTCCAATGTCCATACCTGTGCAAAGCAGTCTCAATGCACATGCTCAAGAAACCTCAACCTGAAAATAATTCCCATATACGCATATATATACACACACACACACAAACCATCATCATGTACCGGGGCAAAATAATCCAACACAGGGCTGTTTTTAACTAGACCACATGGCGGAATCCTCAATACACATGTGGCTAGGGATGAGCAGTCCAACAGGGGGACTATTGCTCCCCAAAATTTTGACTTCTCCAAAATTACGATTGTGCCACTACACTTCCGTAGATCATAACTTCTTCATTTCAAATCAGAATTGAGCATGCCACCAGTCTACGAACTCATATCGAAGAGCTCTATGCAACGGTGCCGCTCAACTCCCCAAATTCCTTTCTGAACAAAAAGTGACTAAAGTACCCCTACCCCCAAGGACAAAAATGTAATTCCCGCAATTAAATAATTAAATAAAAATAATTCGTTGGGTCGGGAACTACCTTCCTTACAAAAATTTCATCCTCAAAATTTCGTACCTGCCACTCGAAGATGTATGAGTACTGGGCCCGCATATACTCATCGGGTTCCTAAGTGGTCCCTTCTACAGTCTACTCCTCTACAACCCCTTAATTACAAGAATGGTTCCAGAGCGCAACACTTGCTCTTTCCGATCCCGAATTGCACAGATTGCTCCTCAGAAGTTAAATCTCCTCTAAACTCCACCGGTTGATATTCCAGAACATGGGAAGTTTATATGTTACTATTTATATATCTTTATGATAAATGTTTCACTTAGATTTTGTACAATTAGATTGGTTAATTGCACTAAATTTAATTGTTTTGATGTACAGGTGCTCAATTTTGGAAATACATGAAAAATGAAGTTGAAGTGCAATTTTGGGTGTCTAGGGCAATTGTGGTGAAAAAGTCTCATTGGGCCTACGCTAATTTGAAATGGTTGGCAGCCAAAATCAATGGGTCTGGAATCTGAGTTGGGCATGAAGTGAAGTTGCATTTCTGGTAGAAAAGGCCAATGTGATATTGAAGAAGCCAATGTGACATTGGGAAAAGTCAAAGAAAAAAAAACGTGGAGACCGAGTCTCTTTTATTGGATGGTGGCGCACTATCAATGTGGAAGGCTATTAATTGATTGGTGGAGGGACACTAATAATGACGTGGAGAAGAAGTTTGTGGAAGTTGATTGTTGGTTATGGTTATTGATTGATATTGAGGATAAAAGGAAAAGAGAAAAAAAGAACGTAAAAAGGTTGAAAACAAGGTCGGCTGTGGGCTGGGCTTTGTCAATTAATAGGGTTGGTTAACTCATATATAAAGGAAAGGAGGGACCGAAGAAAAGAGTTTTTTTTTTTGTAAAGGTTGACGGCAAAGCAAGAAAAAAAGAAGAGTTCGTGAGACAAAGAGAGGCAGCTGCACCATTCCATTCCCCTCCACCCTTCAAGGTTCCAAGGTATGAAAGGCTCACGGAGCAAGGAGGAACTTCAAGGCATCGTCCAATTACTCTGGCTGACCAACACATCATCAAATAGCTATCTTCTTCCTCTTTTTATTTTATGTTTTGTATGTTCTTGCTGTCTATTTAAATTATGGGTAACTAAGTACTTAAGTTAGGGCTTGATTGAAGCCCTAATCATGTTTCTTTAAGGATTTCGATATGCCTTTGCTGTAAACTACTTTTGTGATGCTTAATTGATTAATTTCATATTATATTTTACTCTTTACATACGTTATGTTATGCTTGATCACCGTATGCATGATGTGTATTGAGTTTGTTACATAGGTAAATTTAGATGACCGAGTCTTGTACCTATGAGAGTAACAAAAGAACTAGTTATAAGTTCTTGAAATTAATCATCATGAATAACTAGAATAGATACCATGTTCTAGGAGTTGTTTGTTTGTTGATTTCCATTGAGTTATGCGTTCTTAAAGTGCAACTTAGTAGATACCAAGCTAAACACTTTAAGAATGAAAAGAGTTAGAGTAGATACCAAGCTAAACACTTTAAGAATGAAAAGAGTTAGAGTAGATACCCATGCCTAACTTGTTGCTTAGGGAAATCAATAACTTAAAGAGTAGATATCATGCCTTTAGGTTGAAAAACATAAGCATCTAAAATCTCTTTTGTAGCATTGTGCATGTCATTTGCTTAAGGAAGAAGATTAGCGGTGAACATCGAATCCCTAACTAGTTGTCTCATTGTTTTAACCTCAATCCAATTCCATTTTTAATCAAACACTGTTTTCAATATTTAGTTTCGAAATTTTCAGTTTTCAATACTATCGTAAAATCATCCTTTTGAACACCTTGTCTACACCGAGTGCCATTTGTTAGTAGTTCAAGGAGATTAATTTTAAGCACAAATTAATCCAATCCTCATGGGAATGATCTCGTATTTGCTTTCTATACTATTTGTCTGATCTTGTGCACTTGCGAGTTAAAACGTGCATATAGTTGCTTAATTTTTAGGTTGCTATTTGTACAACAGAAGGGTCAAGAATGTACTTCCGTAATATAGATGCATGAAACAAGTCATGGATCTGGGATAGTTCCGAAGGCAAAGGAAGTCTATAAGCAACGAGTCTAATTCATTCAGTGATCTCATAAGGTTCGATATAATGGAAGCTTAACTTCACACGTTTCCCGAACCTCATCAAGGAAAGGAGAGCATCCCCATACCCTTTGACATCACACGAACTCTCAATATATCCTCCATTTTGCGAGTGAAAATCAGTACTAAAACTTAACTTAGTACCCAAAACTTCCTACCATAATTCCCTTTTTTAAAGTTTCATTCTTAGGTATACACAAATGAGTTCCCATTTCATTTCTCATTGCAACCATTCGTCCGTTAACCGTTCTTCACTTCTAAACTTATCATGTCCACCACAGAATCCTACAATTGGGTCTCAAACACCCATTCAACAAACATGGGCCTCACATGGAAACCAGCAAGTAACTTTCATTCTTACTCCATTCCCAAATCAAACACAACTTTCCTCATTTCTACTAAAAATGAGCGATAAGCCATTCGAAGGTGAGCTAGGGTTCCAACCGACTTCCTACTACGAGTATCCGCCACAACATTAGTTCGGCCAGGGTGGTACCCAAAAGTACACTCATAAACCTTGATTAACTCTAGTCAACGCCTTTGTCTCAAATTCAAATCCTTATGGGGAAAAAGTACTTAAGGCCTTCGTGATTATGGAATATTGGACACGTCTCCCCATATACGTAGTGTTGCCAAATTTTAAGTGTGAGCAAAACAGCAAGCTCCAAGTTATGGGTGGGATAATTCTACTCATGCTTCCCCAGTTGGCCAGAGGCATAAACAATCACCCTATCATGTTACATTAACACGCATCCCAAGCCTTCCAATGATTTATTGTTGCATATCACAAGGTTCCCTTGTCATCAAGAAGAGCTAAATCTGGTGCGTGGTCAACCGCTTCTTGAGTTCCTAAAAATTCATTTCACACTTTTTGGTCCCCACAAACTTGATTCCCTTGACGAGCAAGGTGTGCAACTATCGTAGAGATGTCTTCCACAAAACGACGATAGTCACTTGCCCAAACCAAGAAAACTTCTTTATTTCAGTCACATTGGTAGGTTGCCCCCAATATACCCTTACTTCCACTTTCTGAGGATCCACAACTATTCATTCCTCTGAAAACACACGCCCAACGAAAGCCAATTCCAACACGTACTGTTTCAGGGTATGACAACCCATATGAACTCCCATTGGTCTAACTCGAACGACACGCAACTCAACACTTACTCACTTAGCAACTTCGATTCTTCAACTTTCTTTGCCTTCCTTAGTCAACTCAAGCACTTTCCTTGTGATAACACCTTGTCCTTACACCCAAACCACTTGCTAATCCCAGTACGTTGAATGGTCATATGACCTAAGGAAACACCTCCCACTAGAAATGATATATCTCCTCACTGTGTTTGCTGCAACACTCAACCCGGATGCAATCTCTAGCACCTTCCTTTTCTTGAACCATCGTCATTCCAAGACTCACTAGGCTATCGGACTTGAAATACCCACGACTACATTATTTTTCCCTGGATACTACTGTTCACCCCTTTTTGTTTAATACCTGTGATGGCAAGGTAAAGTTCCCCATTAATCTAAAGACCATGATTTGGTCAATAAATCAACTTTCTTTGTGTGTCGAGCGTGCCACTGCTAGTAATTTAAAATTCTAACAGACTTGAGAATAAAAATAACTTGCGCCCCAAGTCATTTAATAAAAGTCAAGCGATTGTGCATTTGGGTGAGGAATATCTCCCAAGTAAGTTCTTTTCTATGCCTCAAACAGGTGAGGACTTAATAATTTTCACAGCTTATAAATTGGGAAATTCTAGCAATATATTCTTACATAAAGATAACAAATTTCAGGCAGAACTACTTGATCTGCAGGAATTCATGTAGCAACAATTTCAACTAACGGAGGTTAGCTGGGAATCGATACCAACGCTGGTGACTGGCAGAGCTTTTCATCAATTTGAGCCGTGGGGAGGCTGAGTATGCAGGCAGAACTGAGAGTCTGCACCTGTTCTGGCTGTTCTGGATGAACTACCTTCACCTGGATTGATCTGAACCGAAGTAATTACCCTGTTTCTCCCAAGGTTTGGTAGCATTTGGGTTGAATCTGCTTCACAGTCGCTTGTTCTGGCTGTTAGACTAAATCTGTAACGGCAAAAACCTAAGTTCTGGCTGACTTTCTCGGAAGATACCTCTTGTTCTGGACTGGATTGCCTTAAGGATAGCTTTTTGGGATGCTTTGAAGGCTATAAAGGCTTTTGAAAATTTGTTGAGGTTTTCATATGATGGTATGAACTGAGTTCTGGCTATTTGGGCTTTGTAAAATAATACAGAGTCTGTATCCTTGGCTTTTGCAACAACTTGCTTTGTTTTGAGTCTGTGGGATCGAGAGATCTTTATGTTCAGTTTTGACTGAGAGTTTGTTTTTTGTTGATTGGATGATTGTCCTTTTGTCTTTGGTCTTTATTTCCTTTTATAGAGATTTTTAACGAATACCCCTAAAATATCCCTAAGATATTTTAGTTTTTAGAAAGGAAATAATTGATCTCAGATAGGAAGTAGTTGCTATCAACTTTATCTGTGAAATGGGAACTTCTTTTTTCTCCTCGTAACTTGTTCTCTAACAAACATCCTTTCTTCTTTTGTGCAGAGGAAAATAAGAGTTTTCTCAACCGTCAGCCTACTTTTTGAAACTTGGTTTTTGAAAACTTTCTGGCCTTGATGAGACTTTCGCTTCTTGAGAAGAAGGCTTTCTGTCTGTGAAAATATCCCTGTGAATCATCAGATTCATTCGGTCAGTTCCAAAAGTCAGTTTTGAAACTTGTGTAATCGACTGCTTTGCTCAACTTTGAACTTGTTTTGACGTTTGGGCTTCTTTTTTGTTTGGCCCAACATGGCTTTTTTTAATTTTTGAAGATGGCCCGGCCCAATTTCTGAAACTTGCTTCATTTCAATTAATCACCTTTTAATGGCAATTAATTTCTCCTTAATTCTCTTTCTTCTTCAAGTACATGGTTTATTCTTCATTTCAGTAGATATCTCATGTAATTTCTTTTGGGTTTTAACATACGGATTTCGGGCCCAAACAATGTCCCCTAAGTCCGAACCATTTTTAAAAATGGTTTTGGACTTATATGATTGGCCAATTCAATGTTCGCGTCGTTTTGTTCCGTTACTTCAGCCCACGTCTGCCTGGGTTTATGGGGAAGTGGATTTTAACGGCTACTTCTGGGCAGACTTCTCCTCTTCTCAACCCGACCCACGATCTTTTTATTTCTTTATAAAAAAAATTGCTGCCTGTTCCTTTGAAAAATATCTCGATAAATTCCCTCAATTTTCCTGTTTATTTCAAAATGAAGTCTCACTCTTTTCTTGATTTCCCTTGTATCCATTTTGATCTGAAATTCGAAAAATGTCTTCTCCAAGAACTCGCGCCACGAGCTCTTCTTCTTTCCCTCCTGCCTATGTTTCTGGAGAAGGTGTAGATGCTTATGCGATTGAAATTCGTAGCAAGCTCCATCCCTATACTCAGAAGAATCTGGATGAAAATGTTCTTCATCTGATTGGAAATACCCTAGTTCTGGGGCCTCACTGGTTTGGGAAAGTCCCTGAAGAGATGGCAGAGCTTTTCAAGAAAGACGCTGAAGCTCCTCTCTGCTACCAGAGTTCTGCTTTGAATTTCAGCACCTGGACTAGCAAGAACCTGAGCCGATCCTTTCCTTCCAGCGAGGTGAGAAATAGCGTTGCGAAGTGGTCAAACTGGATTGACCGCCTCTCTCCGAAGTATGCTGCTCATTGGAAGAAGGTTGGAATCTATGACGCCCTTCTTCTGTCTAAGCATTCAGTGGTCAGAGACGAAAATATGTTGGCAGCTGCAATGTGTTTCTGGAATTCTGCTACCAATACCTTTGACTTTCGAGTTGGCCCCATGTGTCCTACTCTGCTGGATATGGCTCAGATTTTTGGGTTCAGGCCCCATGGGAGACCCTGTGATGCGGATGGAGACTATCACAGAAGAAAAAATGGTGAAGGTTTGGCTAAGAAGTTTACTACTTCATATGCCCTCATTAACCAGAACTGCTCCTTCTCGAATTTTCTGAAGAAATTTAGCACAGAACGCGATAGGGATCAGCAACACATGCTATTCCTCCTGTACTGGTTGAATAGGTTCATCTTCCCAAACCGTTCTTCAGCAATTCTGCTCGAATATAGACATCTGGCCGAAGCTCTGCACAATCATACACATGTTGGGCTTGGTCCTTCAGTTCTGGCTCATTTGTATAAGAATCTTGTTGTGAATTTTATTGCAAGCGCACAATCCGCACAAGTAATATAGAAGTAAGTAGAGTGTCGTTCCCACGAAGACTGTAATTTCCTATTAATTACCAATTATGATTAATTCTTACGTTTATCTGAACAATTAATTAGGAAGATTGATTGATTTAACTAAACTAAAACAAATATAAAAGACTAGCAATTTAATTAATAATAGAAAATCAAGTAGATGAGACACTAGGGCATCCGATTTCACCATAACCAATTCTACTTAATTCTTATAACCAATTAACCCTAATTACTACCCATGTTGACAGTTGGTTTCTCCTAATTTATTTCGATATCCCCTCTCGGGCTCAACCAAAAGTATTCTTAATTAACAACCCACTCTCTCTCGAGCAATGAATTTAGAAAATCAAGAACCCATTAAGTTCTATGAGAACCTGCAAGAAAAGCGCATGAGTCATGTTAGTCCCTCTCGGGCACTCATTCAAGTCATGGTATTTGTTACAAGAAGCAAACACCAAACATCTCCTCTCGGTCTCCGTTTGGATCATCAATTAAATATTAGCTAGATATTTAAATCATTAAGAACAGTAACAAATACTCAACATGGGATAATAATCAGAAATTAATATAACTATAAAAATTAAGTATTCATGGTTAGGCTACATCGTAGCCCTAGCAAAAGAAATTAGTTCATGACAAAAGAAAAGATAAGCAAGAGAATTGTTGTCATAAAACCGATTTGGCCGATGGACTTGATCTTCGGAATCTCCACAGCAACACCTTCGTAAGCTCTAAAAGCACCGCGGCAGCAACTCTTGGTTCTCTCTTTGATATATCTCTGGGTGTATGAAAGTTGGTGGAAAAATATGGTGTAGAGATCCCCCTTAGAAAAAGCTTAGGATGACCTTATATAGTGTAAAACAACTAAACCCTACTCTAAAAAGGTCTGGAAAAACTCTCCTAAAGCAAAACAAAATCCCAAAAAATTAAGGAAACAAACTAAAAAGGAATCCTTCTTTGACTTGGAAACACGTCAGCCAACTTGCATGCACGTTTTGGGGTCATTAAACTTCCTAGAAAAATCTGGAAAAATATGAAAAACGTAGCTTGATCTCTGATCTTTCCAAGCATATATCGCACGCCACTAGGAAAAATCGGAAAGGTCTTCAAATCTTCAATCTTCCACAGTAGTGCAGTTCTGACGGGATTTCAACTCAAGCTGTGTTGACATGCTGGTCTGGAGCAATTGGCTTGATAGAAAATTATGAAAATTTGACATAATGATCTTCAATGTCTTAGCTTTCTTCTCCAATTGGTCTTGAGCTAAAATTCATTCGAAAAGTCGATTTTCCGTCGAAATCCTTCCAAGAGCGCAGAATTGCTGAAAATAAGGAAAGTAAAGTAATAATGCACTTTTTAATTAACTTTTCCTACAAAAACCAAATATAAAAGGTATAAAAATATAGAAAATACTGCACTTATCAAATCTGCATACTGCTACTTTAGATGGACCGCTGAATCTTGGAGCCCCAGGAGCATTCTGGATGATTCAAGTCTGGCTCCAAGTCTATTTTCCAGAATTCAGACTCTCTGAGGTAGTTCTGGCAGAAGATCAAGTCATGGCGCTCCCCCTTATGTCAGCAGAAGTGCCAAAGAGGTCAATTGAGGAGTATCTGATGTTCTTCAGGCATTGCAAGAAGAGGTCTGCTGAACAATGGCAGGTGGTTTTAAGGAGGAGTTATCCATGGTTCCATCCTGGATATAGGCTTTTTGAAAAGGAACTAGAAGATGAAGAAGCCAAAAACTGAGTTCCGAAAGAGGTTCCTCAGTGTGATGCTGACCAGGGATCTGCCCTTTGGTGGTGGAAAGCCTCCAAGTTCTCATTTAGGAGGAGAGGTGTATCAGCCCAACTTTTGTGCTCGGCAATTAGGATGTCCTCAGACAATCCCATTGAAGTATTACAAGGGCTGTAACAAAGGGACCTCCTGGAGAGACGCAGATGATATTGACGTTCATCTGAACTGCAGGTGTTCAATGAACAAGATAAATAACAGTGTGGATGGTCTTTATCCATCCTGGGAGCCAAATTCCTGCAGTTCTGCCGACTTCAATTCCTGGTGGAAAGCCAGATTCGCCAGTATGGCTGATGCAGGTAGTGTCAGCAAGGATCTCTTTGATACTTGGGGATTGGGGCCTGTTCAGGCTGAGAAGGATGTAAGGAAGAACACCACTCAGCTGATATTAGAGATAAATGCTCAAGTAATCGAAGGTAATAGCTTTTTATCTCTAGTTTTCTTGAATTTTGCCTTTAAAGTATGTCTTTTGACTTAATTCTGCTTCTTCCTTCTCAGATCCCTCCATGGCTGGTGACATCAATAGGCAGAACATGCAGGATGGACTAGTTTTTGGTGAGTTCTGGCTCTGTTTCCCCTTTTGGTTTTTAAACAGCTCCATCTGCTAACCCTGTAATTCATGTGCACTCAATTCTCTTATTACTGCCGGAGATCTTGAGGTAGGCTTTGATGGAGGCATGCTTGATGGACGTGCTGAAGAGATAGTGCCTGAATCTACTCCTTCTATGAGGAGGAGTAAGAGAAAAGAATTTGGCCAAGGGAGTTCTATTTCAGGTAATTCCTATTCCTTCTCTTCCGTTTTATTCGAATCTATTCTGCATAATCCTAACCTTGCCTTTGCTTATTTATACTTGTAACATTTGCAGGTCTTCCACAAAAAAGAGCCAGGAAAAGTGAAGTTGCAGCTACTTCCTCAGAGTCATCAGGAATTGACGAAGAACTTCGTGAGGCTTTTGATGATCTAGACAAGGGCAAGGAAAAAGAGCCTTTTGAAAAGGCAAAAGAAGAGGTAAGAATTTAGAACTGAAGTGGATCTGTCTTTTCGAGTAAACTAGAAATTTTTCTTTTTCTAATCTGTATTCTTTCCAAGAGGAAATCCCAGCTGAAGTACTTGCAGAGAGCTTGATGCTGGCCAAACAGCAACAAGAGGCTCAAGGGGAAGAATTAACCCCTTCAGAACTAGCATCATTTGATGAGGTAGAAGGAGAAACTTCTGCTGCAAAGACCATCTCAGAGCCTGAGGTCATTTCCTTTGTGGTTCCTTCACTTCTAGTTACTTCTGTTCTTTTTCAGGATTTTCTAATGAATGTTCTTCTCTTTTAGGCTGAGCAGAGTGCTTCTATTGCTGAAAGAGTTGTATCTGTTACTCCCTTGAAGCCCATGATTGTTACTGTAAGTATTTTTGCCATTCCTCCTCTGATTCTTTACCTTCCAAGTTCCTAATACTAACGAATTCTTTCCTGTAGATGCCAATCCAATCTGTCCCTGGTTCTTCAGAAACAGCTTCGCATGCTGATCCAGATTTAGCAGAATTTGAGGCTATGGACTTGGATGCTCGCTTGTTGAAGATTGAAAAGTTGGAGGTGACTCCAAGCAAATCTAAATCCAAGGCAGTGGATGAAGCTTTAGGCAGAATAAAGATCTGGCAAACGGCTGAGCTGGACCTGGAGGAAGGAAGCGAAATGATTGATCAGCTGATGAAGGATCTAGACCTGCTTCATAAGGAGGATATGGTTTCTCATTCAGTTATGGAGATGAGTTTGGGGCTGACAAGAGACGTGGCAGTAGCTCTTGAGAAGTATGAAGATCTCAAGCCCTCTTTGAAGACATCTGAGTTCTACAAGACTACACATGAGGCTAATCTGGCGGATTATCTGAAGCAGAAGTCAGAGCTGGACCTGATGGAAGCTGATTTTAAGGAGACCAAGTCCTCTGCAGCTAATTTGGAGAAACAGATCGAAACTCTTCAAGCAGAATTGGCCATTCTGAAGCAAAAATAGAGAGAACTTGGTGCTGGCCTTATTGCCAAGACGAAGACTACCTTCTTGGTTCAAGGCATGGTTTCAGCTTCTCGTCCTGCATTGGAGATAGCTGAAACCTCAATTTTTCAAGGGATAGTTCTTCAGAAAGAGATCTCTGCCAAGAAAGCTGGTCTGCAGGAGGTGCTCAGGAGTCTAGTTCTCTGTACTAGAACAGCCTTTTTTATGGCAAATAATAAAAAGCTTTCTTCTATACATGTTCTTCATACATATTTATATTTTACATATCTAAAAAAGAAAGAAAAATGATCGACCTAAATCTAGTTAGTCAACTTCACTTGTAACTGTTTCTGCCAGGATTCCGGGATCAGTCTCTTCTGCATGTAAATCCCACATGGTTGGATAGAACTTTTTCAACCATTTGCCATTGATTGGTGTGGCATGATATCTTCACCCTGATCTTGTAGCCTGTATGCCCCCATTCCAAGGACCTATTTGATTATGAAGGGTCCTTCCCAAGTAGGAGACCATTTTCCAAACCCTACAATATGTGATCCAAGAGGCAGAACTGCCCTCCAAACTATTTCTCCTTCTTCAAAGCTCTTGTTTTTTACTCTTTTATTGTAAGCTCTTGCAACGGCCTGCTTTGCTGCCAATAGTTTATTCAAAGTATCAATTCTGCTTGAATCCAAACATTCTAATTCTAGCAACATTGCTTGTGAATATTCTTCCCCGACCAAGTTATGTTGTTGAGCAATCTCGATGGATTGGACAGGATTTCCATAGGCAGAATAGCATCATGACCATATGTGAGAGCATATGGAGTCATGCCTACTGCATCTCTTTTAGATGTTACGTAAGCCCAGTGTTTCGACAACTTCTCATGCCATCGCTTTTAGGTTTTTCTCAAGCATTTTTCTAATAATGTTGATAATAACCTTGTTGCTTGATTCTCGCTTGTCCATTGGCCTCGAGCATAGTATGGGGTAGATCAAGTAGCTTGATCTTGAAGTTACTTGCCATATCCTGCATTTCTTTGGATATGAAAGAAGTACCTCTATCGGATAGTGATTGATTCGGTATGCCAAACCTGTGTATGATCTGTTCTTCAATAAAAGTAATGATTTCTTGAGAAGTTGTAGTTTTAATCGGCTTAGCCTCGACCCACTTAGTGAAATAATCAGTAGCAACAATGATGAAACAATGTTGTTTGCTGCTAGCCGGATAGATTTTTCCAATTAAATCCATTGCCCATCCTCTGAAAGGCCAAGGCTTGACAATTGGGTTCATAGGGACTGAAGGGACCTGCTGGATTGATCCATGTCTTTGACAAGCCTCACAACCTTTGGAGTCTTCAATACAGTCTTTCATCATGGTGGGCCAGAAGTAACCCTATCTTCTAATGAGCCAACACATCTTTCTTCCTCCCTGATGTGCTCTACACATCCCTTCATGGACTTCTCCCATGACTTTCATGTATTCTTCTGTTCCTAGACATCTCAGGAGTAGCTCATCCTTGCTTCTTCTAACTAGATCATCATTCCATATCAAATAATTTAAAGCCATAATTCTGGTTATCTTTTCTGATGGCAAGGCTGGGTATTGGAGATAATTAATTATGGGTAGTCTCCAGTCTTCCTGTACCAACATCTATTTCCATTCCTCTAGTCAAAACTGATGGTAAGCTTCTTTTTTCTACCTTGAGGATCCTTTGGATGCAGTTATCAGGTATCTGTACTCCTGTAGCTATTTGAGCCATTTCATTGGCTGCACAATTTTCTTCTCTTGGAATGTATTCCCAAGTGACTTCTCTGAATTCTATCAAGAGGTTTCTTGCTGCTACTAGATATACTGTCAGTGAAGGATTCAAGCATTTGTATTCTCCTGAAATCTGCTTGAGAACAAGCATGGAATCTCCCAGAATTTCTACAGATTGGACTCCCAATTCTATCAACATTTCTAGGCCTATGATTAAGGCTTCGTATTCTGCCCTGTTGTTGGTACACTGGAAATCTAATTGAAATGAATAGTTGTACTTTATCCCCATTGGATCTTCCAGAACGATCCCTGCTCCAGAAGTCATAACAGTCTTGGATCCATCAAAATATAACTTCCATGGAGTGAGATGAATTGAGTATATAGGATTGTTGAAGTATGTATGGATTCTAGTTAATAAATTTGCATTAGCTATATCCATAGAGTCCATGTTCTCAATTTCTTCTCCTGGATGATCTGCTAAGAAATCTGCTACTGCTTGACCCTTGATTGCTCTCTGAGGAACGTAATGGAAAGCGAATTCTGATAATGCTAAAGTCCATTTGCCAATTCTGCCTCTTAGCATTGGTCTTGTCAGCATGTATTTGATCAAATCTGTTTTGGCAATGATGTAGATTGTAAATGGCAACATGTAATGTCTGAGCTTTACATCACTGAAGTATAGAGCCAAACATAATCTTTCAATTGGAGAATATCTTCTTTCTACTTCTGTCAAAGTTCTGCTCAGATAGTAGATTGCCTGTTCCTTCCCTTCCCTATTGTCTTGTACTAGAAGGCTTCCAATGGATACTTCTAATGCAGAAATGTACAATTTAAGAGGCCTGCCTCTTTTTGGTGGGGACAGAACTGGCGGATTTGAAAGATAGTGCTTGATTTCCTCAAAAGCTTTCTGATGGGGTTCTTCCCATTTAAAGATCTGTTCCTGCTTTAATCTCAACAAGGGTGAGAAAGGTTGGATCTTTCCAGCAGAATTTGATATAAACCTTCTGAGGAAATTGATTTTTCCTAGCAAACTTTGTAGTTCTTTCTTGTTCCGAGGTGGTGGAGCATCTATGATAGATTTGGCTTTGTTCTTATCTACCTCTATGCCTCTTTGGTGGACCAAGAATCCTAGGAAGTTACCTGCTTGGACCCCAAAAACACATTTCTTGGGATTCATTTTTAATTGATGTTGTCTCATTCTTAGGAAGGCTTTCCTTAAATCAGACACATGATTTATTTTTTCTGCGGATTTGATCACAACATCATCTATGTATACTTCCAAAGAATGCCCTATCATATCATGGAAAATGGAGTTCATTGCTCTCTGATAGGTTGCCCCTGCATTTCTAAAGCCAAAAGGCATTACAACATACTCAAAAGCACCTCTGTGTCCAGGACACACAAAAGCAGTCTTGTGAATATCTTCTTCTGCCATCATTATCTGGTTGTAGCTTGCATTTCCATCCATAAATGACAGAATTTGTTTGTGAGCTGTCCCATTTATTAGCATGTCCGCCATTGGCATGGGATATTCATCTTTAGGAGTTGCTTCATTTAGATTTCTGTAATCTACACAAATTCTGACTGCCCCAGTAATCCTTTTGAGAACTGGTACGATATTAGATAGCCAATCAGTATAAATGGCTGGTCTAATAAATCCTGCCTTTGCTAATCTTTCGATTTCCTCCGTAACCTTTAGTTCTGTCTCCATGGACATCCTTCTACTCGGTTGCTTGACTGGTAAATATCATTCCTTTATTGGTAACTTGTGTTCTACCAGTCTTCTATCTAGTCCAGGCATCTCGTGATAATGCCATGCAAAACAGTCTCTGAAATCATGCAGAAGTGCAATGACTTCACTCTTCATTGGTTCTTCTAGTAATGTACTAATAAAAGTAGGTCTGGGATCATCTTCTGTCCCCAGATTTATTTCTTCTAAAGGATCTTGTACTTCTGCCAAAGAGTCATCCAAAGCTGCTGGTGCAAACTCCAATTCCTCTTCCTGGATAGTATCTTCCTGTCCGGCTGAGTCCTCATGCCTAAATTCTGCCATATTAATGGCTGGATCCTGCATGGAAAGTTTCTTTTCCGCCCAATATATCAACAATTTATTTGTAATGGATCGGATTGTTGCAGCTCGATTCTTTTCCTGTTGATTTGAACTAGACATCAGAAGTTTGGTGGTTCAGAACAAAAGGTCTATTCCAGTCCTCTAGAGAACTGGATAGGCCTTTCTCTATGAGTCTTTGGGCCGTGACACCTTGTGGCCGGCCGTTCTGATTGACTCCAAAGAAGGTAAAGGGTCCAAGATCATCATGATAGTATCTGGCCTCAAAACACAAAGCAGAGGGCAGAAATGGCCGTGGATCGGCCTCTACTATCTCCATGAATCCTTCCTCATGCCAGAGAGCTAGTTGCTGGTGTAGAGTGGAAGGCACACATAAGCTTTGGTGGATCCAGTCTCTTCCAAGCAACGCATTGTAAGTGGTGGAAGTAGTATCTACCACAAAGAAAGCAATCTTGAGTTGCTTGGTCCCTATGGTAACATCCACATCAAATATACCATGAGTTTTGGTGATGCCCCCAGCAAAATTGGTGATTGTCAGTTGAGTTGGGATTAAATCTTTCTCTGTTCTGTTCAACTTAATCATCAACCTGTGAGGAAGAAGATTGATTGCTGCTCCGCCATCTACCATTACTTTAGGAATAGGAACTCCTCCTATATTTGCAATTATGAATAGTGGCCTAAGGTGATTGGCCATCTCACTGGTTGGTTTGGCGAAGCACATCTGTTCTGCGGCTATCTTCCTAGCAGTTATGCCTGAACTTACAGCCTTATCCTGTTGTTCTAGAACTATTTCCTCCTCAGTCAGTCTGCATTCAAAGCTTTCATGGGATATTACATCCCCCTGCATTGTGTTTTCTTGTCCTTCTGCTGCTCTGAAGGTCTCTGGTAAGATGAAGACCATATTCACTCCGAGATCTTCTTCTAAGAGATCTTCTAGTTTTGCTCCAAAGTCTTGAATTTCTTCATCCAATTCTCCTTCATAATCTAGTTGTTCCTCTTCATAGCCTTCAGTCCAGTCCTCTTCTCCCTCTTCAGCCCAATTTTCTTGGCTGATTTGATCGAGGAGTCCAAGCTGCTCTAGAGGTCGTGGGAGTTATGCCTGACTATTCAAGGAAAGTTCCTGTTGTGAAGTACCATCTCCAGGGAAGATTACTCCTAATATTTGGTCGGTTGGTGCTTCTGGTAGTGGCTCTATTGTTGGGTTGACTCCCTGTTCTGCCTGGGCAACTACTTCTGTATTGCTGTTATTTTGGACAGAAGCAGGTTCCCAAAGTACCTGTGTCTTGTCTTTGCTTTTGAGGAAGGTACAATACTATCTTTGAATTCTCCTTTTCTGTGTTCTGGACAGTTCAAGGGTTGGTCTTCCATTTTTTCCCACGGAATACCACCTGCCAACAATTATGGTTGCTAGTGGTTTGTCTTCTCTTGGGATTTTTATGGGCACTTCCTTCATAGGCTGCTCAATTACCTTTCTAATGCTCTGAATAGATCTCTGATAGTCTTTCTGTCGGTATGTTCTTCTGGACGGAACTGAGTCCTCCTTTTGTAATAGTGGTGCCCTGATCCTGTCAAAGACACTTGGCGTGGGTTGATTTTGCTAATCCAAAGTTATCTCACACTCGCATCTGCACCTGCTGCACAGAACAACCCCAGCAGAAATGGTGGCTTTGGGCTTCTGGTAGTCTTCTTTTGTGTTTCTCCTCCTTGTGCTATGGTCAGTTTCTGCTACAAGCTTTTTTTTTCCCTTTCCCGGCCAGTTTAGATTTACCATATTTACTTGAGGTTGAGGAAAGGGATCAGTGGTGATTGTGGGGGATTTCTCAGCTAACTTAAGTTTGCCTGCCATTATGCCTTCTTGAATAACATCTTTGAAAACAACACAATTGTTGGTGGAGTGATTCCAAGAGTTGTGCCACTTACAATACTGCCTGCCTTTGAGCTCTTCTGTTTTAGGCATCTTGTGAGGAGTTTCTATTGCCTTTTGAAGAATCAGCTCAACAAACAAGGCATCCACCTTTGATAAATCAAAAGAGTAGATCTTGTTCTGAGCGGGTTTGTTGGGAATAAATCCTCCTGTAAAAGGTGGGGGCTTTTGATCTTTTGGTGGTTTGATCAATGCCTTGCAACTTACAGGATGTTTCAATTTGGCCATTTCTGCCACTGCTATCTCCGGATCCTCTGCTTCCTCCTGTTCAATATCTGACTCCATTTCGACCATATGGATAGAAGAAGTTGGTGTTTTGTAGTACGTTCCTCTAGATGAACTTCTTCTTTGTTGTTCTTCCTTTAGTAATTCTTCATACTTGGAAGCCTTATCTGCCAGTTCTGCAAGGTCTCCAAAAATCATCCCATCAAACCTTTTCCTTAGTGAGATTCGGAGAAAGGTTTGAGCCATCTGGATGAAATGCCTTTCTTCCATGGGGATTCTGCACTTCTTTTGAGCTTCCTGAACCTGGAAATAAAATCTTGAGCAGGTTCATCTTCACTTTGTTTGAGAGCAGCAAGATCACTGATGGTGACTTCTGGCTGAATCCTGAAGTAGTGGTCATGGAAAGCATTCTCCATTTGTTCCCATGTTCGGATGGAGTTGGCTGGCAAACTGGTATACCAGGTAAATGCTTGTCTAGATAGAGAATTCCCAAATAACCTTAGCTTCAGCAAAGGGTTGTTTTCTATGGAGATACACTGAACCGAAAATCTGCCTATGTGCTCAACTGAGGATGCTAGAGTGTCATCTCCATTGAACAAAGTGAAGTTGGGTACCTTGAACCCAGGTGGTAAAGGTATTTGATCAATAAAAGCTGGATATGGCTTCCTGTAAGTTGGCCTTTCTCCTCTTCTTGCTTCAGGGTCCATCATTTCCCTGACCAGCCTCTGTAATGCCCCCAGATCATTTAAGGCATTGACTGGTGGTATGTCCTGAGCCTGTTCTGGATGGTTTTGCCCAGCTCTTTGCTCAATTCTGGGTGGTCTGGGAAAAATTTCATCCCTGTTTTCTTCTTCTTCGAAGTATGGATAATCTCTCCAATTCCTTCCTGGTCTATTGGCAAAGTGGTTAACTCCCCCTCTACCTCTTCTGCCTCTTGCTGGTGGAGGAAATGGATTGGGATCCATTCTTGGAGGTCTGTATGGTGCTACAATTGGTTGTGCAGGCGGATGGATAGGTGGTAGTTCAGGCGGAACTTCTGGCAGAGGTAATGGTGGAGCTTCTGATTGATTCTGAGGGATCTGGACTGGTGCTACGATTGGTTGTGGAGCAGGCACCTCCTGTTCTCGTATGATAGGGCCCCTTCCTCTCTGTTGTCCCTGCACTGCTGCTGGCTCTGGTTCTTCGAACATCTGTGCAATGATAGGGTCCTCTTGGTATGGCCATGCCAATCCTAGTGGCGGGCCAAAAGGGAGATCCAACCTCTGCACCACAACATCTGGTTCTGGCTGCCTAGCTATAGCTGCTTCACGGTCCTTTCAAAAATTGTCTGTTAACTTGCCATTGCATCATGGCAGTCATATTGCTTAAAGTGTCTTGGCTTCTCTGAACTGCAGCCTCCTGTCGAAGTATGGATTCCTGTATCTGATTAATCCTTCTGGAGTTGCTCCGAGAGCGCCTGCTTCTGGTGCTGCCATGAGCAGATTGTCTGGCATCACTTTCTTCTGAGTTGGCTTCTTCTTGTTGAAAAGGTAACTAACCCTTCTCCATAGCTAATCACGGATTCCTGCCAGAACTTCCAATATTCATATACCAGAAAAGACTTTTCTAGCAATATGTATAACTGGGAGTCCCACCGGGCGTGCCAAATTGTTCACCCCTTTTTGTTTAATACCTGTGATGGCAAGGTAAAGTTCCCCATTAATCTAAAGACCATGATTTGGTCAATAAATCAACTTTCTTTGTGTGTCGAGTGTGCCACTGCTAGTAATTTAAAATTCTAACAGACTTGAGAATAAAAATAACTTGCGCCCCAAGTCATTTAATAAAAGTCAAGCGATTGTGCATTTGGGTGAGGAATATCTCCCAAGTAAGTTCTTTTCTATGCCTCAAACAGGTGAGGACTTCATAATTTTCACAGCTTATAAATTGGGAAATTCTAGCAAAATATTCTTACATAAAGATAACAAATTTCAGGCAGAACTACATGATCTGCAGGAATTCATGTAGCAACAATTTCAACCAACAGAGGTTAACTGGGAATCGATACCAACGCTGGTGATTGGCAGAGCTTTTCATCAATTTGAGCCGTGGGGAGGCTGAGTCTGCAGGCAGAACTGAGAGTCTGCAGGCAAAACTGAGAGTCTGCACCTGTTCTGGCTGTTCTAGATGAACTACCTTCACCTGGATTGATCTGAACCGAAGTAATTACCCTATTTCTCCCAAGGTTTGGTAGCATTTGGGTTGAATCTGCTTCGCAGTCGCTTGTTCTGGCTGTTAGACTAAATCTGTAACGGCAGAAACCTGAGTTCTGGCTGACTTTCTCGGAAGATACCTCCTGTTCTGGACTGGATTGTCTTAAGGATAGCTTTTTGGGATGCTTTGAAGGCTATAAAGGCTTTTGAAAATTTGTTGAGGTTTTCATATGATGGTATGAACTGAGTTCTGGCTATTTGGGCTTTGTAAAATAATACAGAGTCTGTATCCTTGGCTTTTGCAACAACTTGCTTTGTTTTGAGTCTATGGGATTGAGAGATCTTTATGTTCAGTTTTGACTGAGAGTTTGTTTTTTGTTGATTGGATGATTGTCCTTTTGTCTTTGGTCTTTATTTCCTTTTATAGAGATTTTTAACGAATACCCCTAAAATATCCCTAAGATATTTTAGTTTTTAGAAAGGAAATAATTGACCTCAGATAGGAAGTAGTTGCTATTAACTTTATCTGTGAAATGGGAACTTCTTTTTTCTCCTCGTAACTTGTTCTCTAAGAAACATCCTTTCTTCTTTTGTGCAGAGGAAAATAAGAGTTTTCTCAGCCGTTAGCCTACTTTTTGAAACTTGGTTTTTGAAAACTTTCTGGCCTTGATGAGACTTTCGCTTCTTGAGAAGAAGGCTTTCTGTCTGTGAAAATATCCCTATGAATCATCAGATTCATTCGGTCAGTTCCAAAAGTCAGTTTTGAAACTTGTGTAATCGACTGCTCTGCTCAACTCTGAACTTGTTTTTGACATTTGGGCTTTGGGCTTCTTTTTTGTTTGGCCCAACATGGCTTTTTTTATTTTTTGAAGATGGCCCGGCCCAATTTCTGAAACTTGCTTCATTTCAATTAATCACCTTTTAATGGCAATTAATTTCTCCTTAATTCTCTTTCTTCTTCAAGTACATGGTTTATTCTTCATTTTAGTAGATATCTCATGTAATTTCTTTTGGGTTTTAACATACGGATTTCGGGCCCAAACAACTACACAAGTGTAATATCCCAAACTTATTGAAGTAACCTTCCTTTTTCTCTGATTCCTCTTCTTTCACATTTTCGAATTTCCCCAAAGATTTTCAACCTTTTGGCAGAGAACACTGCCGCCAACTCCATTCATACGTTGAATTTCCCTAAACATGAGTCATCGATTATCCCGAAATATAAATCTCAAGATTCTCCTTGCTACATTAACACACAACCAGTTCCACCTGAGGAAATGGTCAATAGTGAGGTAGTAGCCATACTAGTCCTCATCATACCGTAAGTTTCTCATTCCTCAAACACTACTTGCTCTGCACCCACTAGTGCAAAGAATCGAACCATTGTTGATGCATCAGTTTAATGCAATCATAACTACCAATCGAAAGCAACCTCCACACAAACCATTTCTCCATCATGATCCTTTTAAGTTCTAGAGTGAATCACGACACCAACCACACTTACTACCACCACGTTTTCCCTAACTTGAGTAAAAGGAGAGGATCAACCATGTGACTCTATATCATTGAATATGTGGGCTCCACATATGTGTCACGTCATCAATTTAATGGAAATTTTGATGGAGAGATCAATTTGATATACGTGCATGTCACAAAAAAAAACATAAAGGACTATAGCTGATAATTTCGTTAACTTGAGTGACCATTTGTGATAAAAGCCAAACCAAAAAGTGCTTATTTGCTTTTGGCAGTGAAAGAAAGGAACAGGGTTTAGAAGCAAAGCCGGTTATTCAGCAGAGCGAAGCTGGCAACGCCGCCCTGACCCAAATGTGGAGGAAAGCCATAGCAACAGCAGCAAGAGGCGTCGGCGCACTCCACCACCCATGGCGCACGATAGCACACGGCCACTCAACCGCCGTCCCCCCCTCCGCCGCCGTCAACTCCATCCTCCTCCGCTCCCTCAAAGAGCACTATCTTGACGTCACGAAAATGAACCCTCCTCCCAAAGTCAACCCTCCGTCGCCGTTCACCGTAGTCCAGGGCTCACTCGACGGCAACGGCCCGGCGCTCAAGCGTACTTTCGGCGACGAAGAGATCACCATATCGGTGATGCGATTGGCCAATATTGTACCCGGCGATGGCGGAGAAGACAACGGCGCTGACGATGGCGATGACATCAACCAGTTGTTCCTGCACGTCGACGTTTCGAAGCCCGGGCAGAAGGAGTCTCTGCATTTCCTTTGTGCGTTGTATCCGGACGCTTTGGGGATTCACTCTGTATCCATGCGCCCCAAAGCCGATCCTGCGAGCTCTGTTGAGGACGCTTCCTCCTATACTGGTCCTGTTTTTGAGTAAGCCATATTCTTCTTCTTGTTCAATTTTGGCAATTTGGTTTTATATATTAGTGTTTGTGGTTGCATTTGGCCGCTTTTTGGGTAGAACAGAAGACCAAATCTGTTAATTAGCCTTTGAAAAGTGAGAAGAAGTACTATTATGTTGTGGGTAATCTTCAACATAATGTTCTTTTGCTAGAAAATTTGGATTCTTTGGAAAAGAGATTGTTATAGAGTGAATCATATTTGAAAGAAGTTGTGATATTTCAGTGAGAAATTGAAAGCATATACATTTGGTCGCATGTTTAGTTTTCATGGCGGTGGATTAATTAATCTTGATTTTGCATCTTTGCACTTGACATAAGATGGAACCAGGAGCCAGATTTTTGTAGCTTAGGATTTTTCTTCTTCTTTTTAATAGGGTCGATGTGCCTAAATTTTAAAAGCATAAAATCGTGTATTATGTTTTTTTTTTTTGTTTTGAAAAGGAAACTTTATAGATAAAAAGGAAGGGGGAACAAAAGACTGGACAAGAAATCCACCCACAAGAGCAAATCGTGTATTATGTTATGAAAAAGGATTCAATTATGTGGTAACTCTTCTTCTCGAAAAAAAAAATCATGTTCTAACTGTCTAATAGGACGTCAAATTGGACCGTTACTTAAATATGTGGAAATTTATGCAAGCAAATATTTACAGAAAAGGTGTTTCAGTTCCCAGCGAGGGTGAACCATGTGGTGCTACTTTCCAATGAGGTTACTTAAGGCTGTTTCTTTTATTATGTTTTGTTAAAGCTGCCATTATAAATGGCATCAACTTGTGGTTGTCTCGGAAGCAATGCTTCTTTCTGAAATACAGTATGCTTCCCACACTGGGCATGCATCATTGTTGTTTTGTCTTTGAATCTAATCTACTTTATTCCCTTTTAACTGAAAGGCCAATCTTTTGGCCTCCATGTAGTAGCTATTTGATAAAAACCTATGTACTTTTGGTTATCGTATAGACTAAAAATTATTTAGATACACAGGAAGAAGGAAATAGAATTAAAAAGAAAGGAAGAGAAGAGGATGGCATACATCATTGATCTCGGTGTTCTTCACTGAATTAAGTATGTGGATTTTTGTTATTAATACATTGAGATTGCCGGCTTGAAAACATCTCTTGCTCAACAGTGACTATATTTTTGTGACTGGAGAGTTTGTTTTCTGAGGTTGTAATTCTTGTGGAAAGGTATACAGGCTAAAGTTCAGATTATCCTTGAGAGTTATATGTTTGACAGCTTCTTTCATGGTAAAATGTTATCAAACGATTCTAAGCTTACATTTACCACCACATTCCTCCTAACAATGCCTAATTTATTTTGTGTACTTTTGTTCTTGAGTCTTGGAATGATTCATCCCTCAGTGCTGCTCCATAATGTGCTCGAGTCACTGAAATATCTCGCCTTCTGTTTTGTGAATCTTTATGGCTCTTTAGAAATTAAATCTGTAATGTGCTCTGATTTATGCATACGAAACTGATGTATATATGTCTTGAACTGTCCTCCAATTGGCAGAGATCTTGATGAAAAGATAAGGGATGCGTTTCACAACTACATAGAAGAGCGGGGCGTGGGTGATGGTCTCTTTCCATTTCTTCGAGCATGGCTATACGTTAAGGATCATCGTAATCTTATGCGATGGTTCAAATCAGTGGGAACATTCATTAATGAAAACAAGACAGCAGTTAAGGATTCTTAGTTTCTTAAGTTGGTTTAGAAAAAAAAAAAAAAAAAAAGGTATTTAGCAGTTTCAGTGCCAGTTTGATCTCAACACTAATTTATCCTGACATGGTTGATCTCAACGCTAATTTATCCTGACATGGTTGGTTAGTACAGGTTAAGCTCTTTGGTATTACTGTTTTGTAACCACCATTCTAATATATATGTTGCTGTGTTTGAATTAATCTATATGTTATCGCCATGCAGGTTGATTAGCCTTGATATTCATTTCTGGTGGTTCCTCTTTAGTTTTTTGATTTTTTTTGTTTTGGGAAGAATTTTTTCACAAATACCATGCGGAGTATAGGGGTTGTGCACAATACCACCAAGGAAAATTTTTTAGCAATGTCACACATAGACTTTGCGACTGGCAGCAGTGTGCCTCTGATAGATTCCATCCAGTTTTGTGATTACATGGAATACATAATCCAGACATGTATGGCTTTTGAAAACAGAGCTCTGCGCAAAAAACCAGCATAAACAGAAAGAAATCCATGACAGAAAGTAGATAACACCATAGCCTCTTCTTCCTTTATATTTGCTGATAATTTGTTCATCCATAACACCTAATTCTCGGTAGCAACCCAGCTATTATTTCCCTACCAAGCTCAGACAATTCATCAGCAGATCAAAGGAAATATTTGCAACCCCTAGTCCTCTACAAAATTCCTTTCAAGAAGGAATAGGCAATAGTACAAATAATAGTCTAAACTACAGGACACGGGATTTCTCACACATATACAACCAAGATGCCGTTGGGGTTCAAACCTGAACCTCTAGTATGCAAGTCAATGCCGGCTAGTATACAACTTTTAGCTTCTGATAATCTGAATTAGTACTTTCCAATCAAGATCACTGTAAAAAAGGAAGCGGAACACACCACCAAATTTTGAACCTATAATTTTATGTGGACTTATCTCTGAGCTCCATCCTATCTTGGTGCCGACTTCTTCTGCGTGGATTCAACTTCCTTCAATTTTTCAGTTGTTTTTTATGTGCTTAATTTAGGCTCAACGGACGTCTTGCTTTATGTAAGAAACTAGTCGTGGGAAAACTACTTGACCTCCAACAAATTCCGTGAATAAGGCCTATTAAATCATTACTTCAATGTAACATCTCGTCCCAAATAATTATTTATTAAATTTTTTTTTTTGGGTGAATTTTACATTTTTGTCTTCAAAGGTAGAGGTATTTTAATCACTTTTTGTTTTGAAAGAAATTTGGGGAATTGAGTGGCACCATTGCATAGAGCTTATTGATATAAGTCTGTAGACTAGTGGCATGCTCAATTCCGAGTTGTAACGATTGAGAAAAGGTTTGTAAACGAAAAGGACGCAAAGGGAATTTCAAAATTTTTAGAACACCTGGTTTATCTCTCTCCTCCCCCGCCGTCTATCTCCCTCTCTCGACTTTCTCTCTCTTCTCCCTATCTCTCTCGGTGATGCCATAGCTTTGAACGTCGATTTTGTCACCATCCGGCCACCTCAGGTCACGAAACCGATCCCAAAATCTTCGTCTCCTCCTCTACCTAACCCACCCCATTTCCCAGCTTGAAAACCAAAGAATCAGCGACTGAAACGACGTGAAAATCGCCCAGCCGCTGCCGCCATCGTCGTCGACTATTCCGGCCACTCCAGGTCGTGCCGCCACCTGGAACATGTAGCTCTCCTCTCCCTCTTGCTTTCCCCTAAGTTCCGCGACATCGTAGGTTGCTGTCGCCGCCTGCCTGAGCAAGAAAAGCTATGGCCAAAACCCTCACGGTTTGGTTGTGATTTCGCCTAGTTCCGGCCACTTTTTGGCCGGGGTTCGAGAACAAGAAATGTTCACCTTATCGTGCTTGAAATATTGGTATAGTTATTACAGGTAGTTTTAAAATTTTCATCGCTGCCGAAAACTGCCTTGAACAACCGGCGAGTGGTGGCGCGTGAGCCAAATGTCGATGACCCATTTTGGCCCTAAAATTATCCACACGTTGTTTCGAATACTACGGTATACTCGGATTTGAAGTTGGTGATCGTTCGGCTATTGAAAGGATATTGTGCCTATTGTGCGATATCCGGGTCCAATCGGTTTCATTTTCAATTATGTTATTCCCAGTACTTCTAGGATTGTGTAGGAACTTGTTGATTGAGAATCGGAGTCGCGGATATTCTGAGTCAATGATTCTAGGGTTAGGCGAACCAATCACTGTCCGATCGTGCGATCGAGATTGATCCGACTGCTCGATCGAGGTCAAACTCTTGGAACTTGTTTAGTAAGCTTTGTCGAACTTTTTGGAACTTTCATATCAGGAATCAGAGGTCGTGGACTCCATGGGCCCGATTGACCGTTGTGGAAAATTTGACCGCTTGGTTGACCACAAGTCTCCCGAGATCGTCTCATACTTCGAAAAGTACTAGAATGACCGTAGGAAGTTTCTAAAAATAGTGCACACACTTTTGTTCTACGCCCAACAAACAACGAACGAACGCTTCTCACTCAGCCTTTGATTGTCGATCTTCGACTTTCTCTCTCTTTTCGCAGCCAAGAGCAACACCATCACGGTAAACGTGAGTATGAAATTTCCATTTGAGTTTAATTTCTCATGAATCACTTCCTGGGAATTGTGCATAATCCAAGAAATTTCAATTGGATTAGGTCTGCGTATGTTCATGGACACAGGAGAATTTTCTGACAAACTAGGTGTAGAAATGGTAGCAACTTTTTATCCACTTGGCGCTCTATCGCCCTCTAGATTTGAGCAGGGATGAAAGATTGGAAGTTTATGATAAAAGCATGTGTTACTAGCTTAAACTGATTAAATAAAGAGTTGCCAATGTATCTAGGTTGGAATTTCTGTTTAGCAAGGGATTTTTATGCTATTGTCTCTAGGTTTTGGTTTGCTATAAATACCCGTCCCATGTAATTCATTATGCAAAGTTGAGTTATTGAGTAAAGTTTATTTTCTAGAGATTGGAGAATTCTGGGCCAAGGTCTGGTGTGAAGCCTGTGGAGTGATTCCAGACCTATTTTATTGTTCTATTTTCTGTTTTTCATTATTTTCGCTTTCTCTAAATCTATAATTCACTCATATCCTACATCACGTTGCTAATTGCAGATGTCACTAAAAGAATGCTCAGAGAGATTTAAGAAGCAGCAAGAGAAGTGCCAGACAACCCTTTCCAGCATTGCCTCTACCAAGGCCGGCCGTGGCAGCTCCGAGACCCGCTTCTGCAGCAGCTCGGGCTCCTCCTCCAGCTGTCAAATTTTCAAATGATACAGAGAGACTCCAGCACATTAACGGCATCCGGAAAGGCCCTGTTGGAGCTCAGATCAAGCGTGTTATAGACCTGCTGTTGGAGGTTCAAACTAAACCCACATTTCCCATTCTTTCCTTGATGTAAATGATTATTATATTGTTTTATCAGTCACAATGGTTCATAAATAAGTGGTGTGTGCACTTTAAAGCCTGAAAGGAAATGACTTTGAGATTCCCATAGTTGTAAACTTGTGTTTGTTTTGTGTTGGAGATATACACAGCAAGGAAAATTGTAGATGTATTTTTATAAACAGATGCAAGTTGTGCTCATATTTTTATAATGATGTTTAACTCTTAGGTGAATATAATACTATCCCACTTTATTTTGGTCATGAAGAATTAACGGAACTTGGAAATACAGCATTTGTTAATATACATGAGGTTTGTGCTCAAGGCTTAATGTAGGGGCACTGTTTATTTCTTATCTTATGGATGCCAATAATAGAGTATTTGTGTGATTGAGTTGGGGAGATACTGGTTTGGAACCAGTTTTGTGGTTAAAAGATTTTAGATTCATGACGGGTTCAGTTGGAGTAATCAGAAAGGGGCAAAAATTGGTAGCACATCTGGAATTGAGTTGGAGTAGTTTTGTGCTCTCCTGCTAACATCTTTTACTCTCACTCCCTTCCCCTGCTAACTTTGCTAGGACCATCTAGTGACTATGAATCTCTGTGTTTACATATTTTTGCAGACAAGGCAAGCCTTTACGCCAGAGCAAATTAATGAAGCATGTTATGTTGATGCGAATGCTAACAAAGCTGTCTTTGACAGTCTTAGGAATAACCCAAAAGTTTATTATGATGGGAGGCGCTTCTCTTATAAGGTAGCTTTGGATTGTATCTCCCTGCATGCTACAGTAGACTAGCGTGTCTGGTTTTCTCAATTGAAGTATTGATAGCATTTTATTTTATCACATCCATGAAGGATATATTTTTACTTGTATTTTTTTTATATGTAGTCCAAGCATAATGTCATGGACAAAAACCAGCTTCGTTCTTTAAGACGGAAATATCCAGAGGGCATAGCTGTTATTGATCTCAAGGATGCATGCCCGAATGTGATGGACAATTTGTTGATTATTAACTAAATAAATTTCTGAATTACTACGTCTCTTACAATAAAATATTAATAAGGTAAATTATTTTCTAGGCTTTGAAAGCTGCAGATGACTTCTGGCTGAAACTTCGATTCACAAGAGGACATAGCATATCCAAATGACCCCAAGTTGCCTCCAGACCCTAAAAAGTTAGGTCAAGCTGCTATGTGAATGGTCTGCAAAATGTTATGGATGTATGCAGATTGCAGAGAACATATTGGATCTATGCGTCTTCTCACTCACCTCTTGAATATATGGCTTGGACCAGCTATCCCACATGCTTGGTCGTAGTTGCCCACCCCATGATTCAAATATTTGTATGCAATGAGCCCCTGCTTCTACTTGGAAAACAATATAGAAAGACATGCCTGTGTCAAATGAGAAAGATGAGCCCTCAATACATGTGGTGCTGTATGGCACATGCTCTTTATTGTTGTATACGTGGAAGTTGAACCCCCTTCTACTATGTATGTAGCCATCGTCCCAGGTGCCCCTACAAAACCCAAAACGGCAGCATGCCCGCCAACCTGAACAGAAGAATAACTGAGAGAAGCAAGTAGGAGAGGGTTGAACATTATGTGTTGCAAGTACCAGTATGAACCAGCATTTCATAAGAGGCAATGCCAAACGATGCTTGACGAGAAGGCTCATGGTCTTGGGTCAATTCAAACTATTAGCACACCAATATATATATTTAATTGACGAGAAGGCTCATGGTCTTGGGTCAATTCAACACTTTCCACAAGAATTACAACCTCAGAAAACAAACTCTCCAGTCACAAAATTATAGTCACTGTTGAGCTAGAGATGCTTTCAAGACCGGCAATCTCTATGCATTAAAAACAAAAATCCATATACTTTATTCAGTGAAGAAAACTGAGATCAATGATGTATGTCATTCTCTTCTCTTCCTTTCTTTCTAATTCTATTTCCTTCTTCCTGTGTATCTGCATAATTTTTAGTCTATACGATAACCATTAGTTAGTACATAGATTTTTATCAAATAGATACCACTTTGAAGCCAAAAGATTGGTTGTCTTGCGGAGAAAGAAAACAACGTTATTTTTTTATGTTGGTTGTGTTTTTGCCGTTCATAAATTCCTGAGTACTTTTAAATTTCTTATCGTAAAAGAACGGAAAATCCAACTTTAGTGAAGAAATGCTAAAATGGGTCGTGTGAGTCTCTGATTAATGCATTAGGTTGAAGCTGAACATGTTGTGGAGAGAATGGAACAAAATGCTGGAGCAAATGATTGCCCTGGAACTGGAAGTGCAGAAAGTCATATTCATAAGACAATACACGGTCAGGCAGTTGCTGTGGCATGCATAGATAGGAATTGAAGCTATTTGGCTCATTCAACATTATAGTCCATTTAAATATGAGTTTCTGGTCTATTGTTCATCCATGTACGTTCAACTCTCTAATTACACCTTGGCTTTTCTCAAAATCGAATTACTAAATGAATGAAAACAAGTGATGGAACAAACTATGCCAGAAATACAAATACAGCACATTTGGGACGAACGATGTTGAAATGTGTTTCCCCCTCTAGCGTTGACTCTTTTCAATATCAGTCAACACCAATATAAACATGAAATAGGAATATGCTAGGAATATGCTAGCGTCACACGCGTAATCCTATCGCACATTTCCAGACTTGACACTCCCAGCACATGTAAACAAAATGCAAAAGACACATTCTTACAACACACAATCATTCAATACGAGCAAAACACAAGATATCTAAAATAAATAAATAATATATTTATTTGAAAAGAAGCTAATTTGATTAAGACCCAAGAAATGTGCTCACTGCTGCATCATGTATCCCCTGCCTCCTGGAAAAAATCAGTAGGCGGCCAGCACAGAAGCTTGGATACATTCACAGCTGTTTCCTTTTATGTTACAAGTAACAGAGTACACAGAGAACAGTTGATAACACAATTGCCCAGCCAGAAAACCTAATACCACCTAAACTTACTAATACAAAAACATTCACCTACTACATGTACTAATACAAAAGCATAAATGTTCCGACTACAAACTGGTATAAAATTGTGAAACACTTGCCCTCTCATTGCAACCATGAAAATTTGGCTCGATAGTAATAAGAAAAAAGGAAACAATATATATGTAGAGCAAACAGAATAATCTGATCTTCCTAACCTCAGAAGGGCAATTATACCTTCATCAGTATTGAACCAGCAATCTCTTGTATCTAGTCTTGCACATTAAAGTTATTCACCCTCATACAGAGAACCACCAAACCACCCACATTTTACCATCGATGTTTTTACTTCTTCCGCGGCCTGTTGTGTTTAACCTTCACTATTCTTCGGTTAGACTTGTCACCACCAGTGCCCAATGAGAAGCTGCCCCCTTGACTTGCACCCAAACTGCCTGAGGCCTGAAATGGTGAAGGGTTCTGTGGGTTGGCTAGATTCTGTTGGCTTGAAAATTGGAAGGGATTCGCCGCTGGGACTGCTGGTGTAGATCCAAATACAAAGCCAGACTGTGGGTTTGAAACAGGCTGTTGACCAAACACAGGCTGCTGACCAAATACTGGGACTGTGGGTGTAGATGCCTGATTAGTGTCTTCAGCCATGCTGTCTACAAAGTTCATTTGATCATTATTACCCGAGGAACCAAATGGAAAAGCAGGATTTGCGTTCCCAAATGCAGGCTGTGATGGGGCACTACTAGCTGCGGATGAAGTGAATGGGAACATCAAAGTTGAGGATGCGCCATTGGATGATCCAAACATCATAGATGTCCCATTGGTACTTGTAGAAGAACCTGCGGATGCTCCAAACACAACAGGCGCACTGTTTGTAGTAGAAGCAGCAGTTGAGGATCCTCCAAAGACAAAAGGTGTGTTACAAGTAGTAGCAGCAGTTGAGGAACCTCCAAATACAGTAGGTGCAGAACTAGCCGAGGATGCTCCATACGACAACCCAGTTGACAAAGATGCTGTGGAAGGAAATGCGGGAGACTTGGGGGATTGCCAACTGGAACCAAATATGCCAGGAGCAGTACTGCTACTGGAGTTGGCCACCAAAGAGGGAGCAGAAGAACCAAGTCCAGTACTTGCTCCAGAACTAAACAGATTAGGAGCAGAGGTTGAGCCAAACTGTCCAATACTTCCAGACAACCCGAATGATGGTGAGGCTGCTGATGATGCAATTCCAGTCTGCTGGGAAATAGGAACAGATCCACTGCCAGCACCAAAACGAGTACCCAAGGACTGGTTAGCAGCAGACGTGGTAGCAGGACCACCACTACCAAATCGAAAAATACCACTCCCTGTGCTTGGAATGGCAGCAGATGTGGCTGCAAAAGAGGTGCTGCTTAGATTACCAAAGCCCTTGTCTTCCTTGTTCTTTCCTTCAAAAGAGTCTAAGTAGGAATTTACTGGAACTGGTGTAACTGCAATTGAAGCACTGGAGGATTCAAATAAAATAGGCGCAGCTGACAATGAAGGTGCTGGATTGAAGCTAGAAACATTGCTACTGTTGGTGGTTACTGCAGTTGAAGCAGTGGAGGATTCAACTTTGAAATTAGGCACAGATGAAAACGAAGGTGCTGGAGCTGAGCTAGGAACAGTGGTACTGTCGGTGGTGACTGCAGTTGTGCTAGCAATGTTGTTACCACTGTTTGTGTTGGCAGTGAGAGTTATGCTACCCGATGAAATTGGACTTGTCAAAAAAGCTGGAGGGGAGGGAGAAAATGGAGGGTTTGACCCATTATTTAGGCTTGAATTATTGGAAGGGGTGCCAAAGGAGAACATGCCTGTGGTTGATGGTGCTGATGATACAGAGGACAGAGCAGTTTCAGGTATCCAAAAAGAGACTCCAGCATTATTCTTATTATCAGCTTTATCTGATTCAAGTGGTTTGGGTACAGAATTTGTTGCAGCAGCTACAACGGCAGATACACTGCAGATGAAAACATTGATATATAAATAAATAGATAAAACAGTAAATTTTGGTTAACATTAAAATTAGTAACACCAATACAGATCAAATGATTGAGATTTCCACATGATACCACTGATTACATTTTGAAACGAAAGGAAAAAGTGTTTTTTTCTCTTTCGTTGTCCAGTTACGCGATTGTATCACTCACCACCCATCACAGGAGCAGCCCCTCAACCCCATTTTTCAAACCCTAAATCAACACGTAACCACCAGTACTAGATCTACCCTGACCAAATGAAATTCTGGTGGGGAACAAAAGTACACAAGCATTAAGGCAGAAGGAAACCCTAATTTTAAAGGTATTCTAAGCACTTTGTTCCTTCTGTTTTAACTTACCACGGGATGAAGGTCTTCCATTGTCTCTCATTCTTTGCTAATAAATAAACGATGTCTATTAATATTGCATTATTTTTGATATCCGCCTTCACCACTAGCAAAGAAAATTGAAAATATAAATCCTAAAACTGCTCAAACAAGAGCCCACGCTACAAGCTGAACTATACAAAGGTTCCAACATAGCTTAATTTTTCATACTTAAGTGAGCACTTTAAACTGACATTTCGTGGTATTAGGTCATAACTACCTTCTTGGTCTTTGGGCATGCAAATCCTCTTCCAACTGAAAGATATTCACACAGCTCCAATCCATTTGCCCATTCCTTTGAAGGAAAATCCTTCAAAATCCTAGGTTTGTTTTAATACACTTAAATCTCCTTCTATCTCTTTTTATAAAGAAAACATAAGCAAAAAGCTAAATGCAACATTCAAGGGCCTTCAACAAATGCTTTTTCAACATTAGGAGATATGAAAAAGAAAATTAGCAAATTATCATACGGACCTGCTTGAGCTTTCAGGCTTGGGGTGTGAAAAGGCACCAGATTTTACGTCAACAGATTCACCAAGTGCAGCTGACGAAGCAAAACCAAACTGTGGCTGTGCAACTTCGTCAACACTCTTAGAGGCATAATTAACCGCAGGAGAAGCTGCATCAGAATCCCTCATTGAAGTAACTTTATCCCCGAAGTTCAACATGGGAGGACCAGCATTTGATTCTTCTGGTGGAGCAACTTTATCATATGTAAAGGATGGCTGAGTAGATACCATCGCACTGTATGACGATGCACTAGAGCCGATAGTGTTGGCACCATTCTCAGCAAGCACAGACTCATCAGAGAAAGCTGGAGGCTTCTCCAGTGTAACAGTTGCAGTAGCAATACTGCTCTTCTCAGTCGAGAAAGTCTCCACCTTAGAATTGTCATCATCATCCAGCTCCAGATAATCCTACAAACCATACCCATAAGGTTCAAATATATTAATTTGAAGTCATGAATATGCACAGGATAAGGAATTCAATAACAAAGCAATTAAAAATATTCATTTTCTAAATATTGAAACAAATATTAAATCTAGTAAGATTTTCAAATTGTAACTGATGGAATATAAATTGAATTTGTAATAAAAAATTTAATTGAATTGCTATTTCAATTTGTACGAAACTCTCCAATTCCTGCACGAGAACAACCCCCTCGTAAACTTTAAGATATGTCTGATATCACAGTACGATAGGGACACCATGCCAAATTATCACACTAAGCGATTTGATCTATTTGACCATCAGCAAACGCTTACTATACAAATCATCTATGAACTTGTAACAAAACCCGACAGCATCATCTATGAACTTGTAACAATACCCAACAGCTAGAAAATCTTATAATCTCAAAGGTCCTCATCAGTAGCTACTATGATATATATATATATATATATATATATATATATATATATATATATATATATATATTTTTTTTTGGATACCCAGAAATCCATTAATCTGCTTCGAGGACACAGCTATGAAATTGGGCCCAGCCCTATAGTCTTTGCAGGCAGGAAACACTAGCAAATAGCTAGGTAGGTACCTTCGGGGTTTACAACCTCAGACCACACGGGCCTGACAATTCCAACGAACCCCTGTTGGTGTATGTGCCATGATCATATTGAAACCAAAATTGGTTATCTCATGTCACTCATTCCAGAGCAGTAGAAAGGAGAAAGTAGAATAATTAGGAACTTAGTTTAGTAAAAGACCCCATGATGCTTAAGACTATCGGGGAACCATAGAAGATAAGAAAGCACAACTATACCTCATGTGCGCTCATCCTGAATGCCCGTTTCTTTTGTGGAGGATGAACAACAGAGTTCGATGCAGTAGAAACTGCAGTTTTAACATTTGGCACAATATCCTTCTTTTCTGTTGTAGAATCTTCACCATTCATTAGTATAGCTGAACTGTCACATGGAGCTCTAATGCACGATGGGCCATTTTCTTTAACCCTGTCCTCCTTTTCAGAGGTGAAGTCTCGAGCATCTGGTATCAATTGATCAAATGATACATTCAACTTAGAATTACTCTTATTATTATGGACATTATCCATGAATTTTGACGAATCCACATCCTCCAGGCTTTTCAGAGCCTGACCACGTAACATGGATGGTGAAATCTTAGTTGGCGATTTATCTCTCACAGAACGTAGATTGTGCTCAGATGATTTGTCTTTCGGAGAGACCAACTTATCAAGCTGTTCCAGAATTTTGGAAGCCATCTCGCTGGATTTTGAGGGAACAGTAGAGAAACTTGTACTAGGAACAGCATTGTCCCCATTTTCTGACAATGCTTTATGCTTCGGTTCACCCAATGATAGTGGCTTCCATATTGAAGATGATGGATTTTGAGCAGCCTCAGAACTAATTCTAGTCCCAAGAATAGAAGTTGTGCTGGATACTGATGAGCTCAAGCCTCTTGAAGATAGAAGATTAGGTTTTTGACGAATTCTACGAATAGGACCAACAGATCCTATGTCATTGTCTAAGACTGAAAATCTGCGTTTTAAGACCTACAAAAGGAAAAAAAAACCAATGAACCTGGAGGCAATAAGTACAAAATAAAGTAGCATCTGATAATCTTCATACTTCATACCCCTTGTTTAGATCCAGAAGGTTGGCTTTGCTCCCATACAGACTGAGATGACGACGCCCCACCATAAGCATCAACTGTGGACCCAGCACCCTGCAGTACGAGCAAAAGAAAATGTAAGAGCCTCAATCCCAATAAACATTTAAAACCTGAAAGGAACTATATTGTCCTTTTCTTATACCCAGAAATCCCCCAAACCTTGCAGATCGGATAGTGGGGCACCCCGCCGAACCCTACAATGCAGGAAACTCTAGCAACTCGCTAAATAGGTTGAGGAATCCAACCCACATGGGAGCAAACCACAGGCTTAACCACTCAACTAAACCCTTGTTGGTTGAAAAGAACTATATTCTCATAGCAAACAAACCTTGAATGTAGTAGTTGTGCGAACTCGAGAGTATGGTGTTCGAGCCATACTGTATATAGCAGATCTGCCTCGAGATCTAGGGGTCACAAAACCATTTTCTTGAGCCCCCCCATTGCCAGAAGTCCATGGCACAAGTGACATCATTGGTGATTTTGACGGAATTGGTAGACTGCTCAAAATAGGTGAATCTTCATGGTGTGCTTGACCTCGTACACCTAACATTGATGGGGATAGTTTTGAAGGCCTACTGCCCATGTACGCTTTTGCGAGCTCTGCAGGTGAAGCAATATCTTCATGAAGGACCTGAAGACATTTTGAACCACTAAATGTCAAGAAAGTGCCAAAGTTCAATATGTTACTATTCCACAATTGTTTTTAATTAAAGCATAGCAAGCATGGGACCATAGCTTTCACAAACCCATCAGCCAAAGTATACGAATGGAAAGTAGGTTATCATACACTTGTACTGACAATAGGGTTTGAAACAAGACAGCTCTCAATCCCATTTTTGTCCTTCACTGGAGTTGTAAGAAATTCCTCCTTTCTGTCATGAGAAACCACTGGCTTTGAAGGCACCACTTCCGACCTTTTCTCTTGATTCTCAATTGGTATATCAACAGTTTTTGAATGCAATAACGCTGTCAGTCGATCAATTTCAGATCTGCAGATGTGATTAACATTCAACTCACAGTAAGCACATGTTGCAAGAAAACAAGTTCTAATCCCCACAAGGGGCATGGGTGAAATTATAACTGATCTCTGAAATCATAAATGCATACGTCATAACCCATCCCATTCATAAATTTCATTCAAAAGTTCACCTTATCGCCTCTTCTGCCACTCTCTCTCCCTCTCCCTCTCCCTCTCCCTCTCACTCTTCCTTTCCCACTCCCTCTATCTCTCACTCTCCCTCTCCCTCTCCCTCTCCATCAAACTTACCCATACAAGATCTACTGGTGTAGAGAAATTAACCCTTCCCATCAAATAGAGCATAGAATTACAGCAAGCACCAATATTTATAGTAATTAAAATATACAAAAAACACACGCACATCACCATAAGTCATTCCCTTTACATACCAGTGACTGATAAACAACACAGTTTTCCTGATGTAAGGGTACATTTAGATTATCATAAGTACTTTCTACGCAAGATTAACAAAAATATACTACCAAGTACATAACAACTTGTCTGGGCCAAACAAAAAAGCAAAAATATAAAAACTTGCCTGGTAAAAGTGTTTTGCTCTAAAATTTGCTCAAGCTCAGTGAACTCGCCTCCATCAGCAGTAGTACTTGGACCAGCACTTTGATCAACCGTGCCTTTTTGCACTCCAGGAGGATACTTTACAGCAGACATTACATACAGAAGACATATCGAGATGATTTACATGCAGAATAACATTATCAAAACCATTAAAAAAAATGATAAACAACCTAAATAATGAATTTCATTGAAACTTGTTCAGCTCTAAAAAATAATAATAATAATAGCACACCACCATAACTCAATTAAAATAATTTTTAACTGACACGGGACTGAAGAAACAATAATTAATTCTCATTCAATGGGTGCACGTTGGCCCAACAATATAGTTTGCCTCTCATGGCTTTGGGTAACAGAAAGAAACTCACAGGAAACAGAGTACGAGACTCACACACTAAGTTTCCTTTTTAAATCTCATTGAACAGTAACCCAGATGCTTTACGTCAGTGCATTTCTAGACAACGGAATAATTATTAGCAACACAAAATGTGGATCTGTAACATGGACTACTCTTATACCAAAAATAAACGTGTATGAATAATTAAACCAATAACTAAAAAAAACATGAACAGGTTCAACAAGTATTGACTCACTTCAACCGACATGAATTCCACAAACTGAGCAGTTTAACCCGTTAAAATGTCCATCCCTATTCAGCAACGAAACCAAGATGTTTCTTTCTTTTTTTCTCTATTATGTCTTTCTATCTTCATTTCTTGCGATTACAAGCAGTTCTTTCTTATCAATTCTAGACTTTATTAATGGATCAACTAGATACCACGATCACGTCTTCCAACAGAACTTTAACCAAATAAAGCCAACTGCACTTATATTCCCTAACCCCTTAAATTATTCTAAGACTGGACATAGAGGAAAATTCGAGCGCCATAATTCCTGTTCACCTAACTTCCTAATTTAAAACTATGATCTTACATCAATCATCAAAATTTGTAAATGATGGGAAGTGAAAAAAAATGGTTGCCAGCTTATAATACTCAAACATAGGGCAAAACGTAGATCCAAGTGTCATGTACTGTCTACAACTCATAATTTCAGAAAAGAATACTGTAATGTTATCTACAAACAGAATGTTTAACACAACATGAGTATATAGCTTAATAATAAAATAAAAGGTATGGGATCCCAGTTACTAGAAACAAAGCACAATGAGTGCAAAGAATAGAAATATATAACACCTTTACACTTACCATGGTAACATCTTCTTTGCCCTTGATCCTTACTTCATGATTTACCCCTGGTAAAGTAACAGAAGATTAAATTCATGAATATAATTGGTAAAGAAACCAACAAAGCAATCAGTCTTTTTCAGAGAACAAGGCAGAAAAGAGTTCATGATGGCTAATCATTATTCTGTTTTAAATGAACTGACATCTTATAATAGAAAGTACAAGGCATTCAAGATAACATTAACATACATGCAACAACTGCGAGCAAAATAATTTGACAATTCGCTTTCATATCTCATGTTAAGAAACCAAAGGAGCCAACAACCAGCTAAAATTTAAAGTCACAATGACAGCTAAAGAAAGCTTCTAAAGCAAGCAAACTTATGTATTCTCAAGAACTTCAAATTTTCCCCAAAAACCAAATCTACAAAGGAAAAAATACGGTGGATATGGCAGTCACAAATAAAACGAAAAAACTAAACAAGAGAGAAAGCTCAACAGGCTCTTTCTGATAAGACACCAACACCAGAGACTGAATGCAAAAGACGATGTACTATCAAGCATCACTCTTACAAGAAGCACACCTGACTCATACCAATTTACATGTTAACAAACTAAATCAACAGTAGAATATAAGGGGTGCAAGGATTTTATGCCTTCTATCAAAAATAAAGGATTCATATGTCTTCCAAATAGTGTAAATGTGCATGCATTATTTGAAATTCAGACCCACTCGAATTTAGGATTCGGTCAATTACAATTTCAATCGTTTATCATTGAACATTCATGTCCTTACGGGTTTTTCCTAAAGGCCCCACAATTATTATAATGAACCTAATGAATTCGAGATCTCATATTCCACAACACAAAAACAACTTGCATCACCCAACATGAAGCAACCAACTACCCAAATTCAAACCTCACACACTGGCCACAGGAAATAAATTATTAGACAAATTGAAACAAAATTGGCTTTGACATCAGCAAAAACATAACAAAAGGCGTCCCAAATAAAGAAACCCCAACTGCCACATGTGATTGAACGCAAACAAAATGCGCCCAAAACTTAGGCCACAACTTAGGTCACCACTAAGAAACCACAAAATCCCTTAGCATAGTAAACAAAGGTAGTCTCGAGAGCAGAAAAAGCCGAACCTGTCGAAGGCGACGGAGGCGGTGGAAGGCGTTTGCGAAAGACGGAGGAAAAGAGGCGGTGGGCGCTGGAGGAGATGAGCCGCTGAGCCGGATCGACGAGCTTCGAGAGCCAGCCATCGTTGGCGGTGCTAGGGTTTCGCAGAGACGTGGGCGGCCGATCGTATGGCGTCGAATGGGAGGTCCTTCGAAACGGCGTCTTCCGAAACTTGCCTCCCGCTCCCATTCCTTCATATGCCTGATTCTGCTTCTGCTTCTCTTCCCGCGCGGCCGCTGCCATGAGAGAGAGAGAGAGAGAGAAAAAGAGAGCGCTAGGGTTTCAAATATTTTGGGGGGTAGAGAGAGAAAGGGATGCGACAGCAAATTAGGGTTTTTAATTGCACCGAGAGCGTGGAGTTGAAAGGGGTCAATATGATATTTTACCAAAATAAAATTATTTGTTGTCAGGCGAGAGACAGAGAGACAGAGAGAGAGTGACAGAAATTGGAACGAGAGAAAATTATTTGACAGGTTTCCGATGTTTATGTACTTTGGGTTCTTTCTTTTTGATTTTATACCGGCAAAGGCTAAAAACTAAAAAGGGAAAGGAAATTCCCAAAACCACAAAAATGTTGAATTTTTGTAATTATTTTTTCTCAATTTTTAATTCCGAAAGAGAAACTATTAATGGCATGTTTACTAATCCGTAATTGAATTAGGAGGAATTGAATTGAGGAGTTAGATTGAGCAGAGTTAGATTCCAGATTCCTATTGTAGTTATTTACTAAATCATATGGAATTAGAGTATGAGTGGTGCTAATTACTAAAATATTCTCGTTGTTGGGTTAAAGTAGATGGCAAATTTGGAATTTTTAAAATAGTGTAAGGATATAATGGGTAAAAAAGATGAATTCATAATATGTTAGTTCTCCAAAAATTAGAATACCATCTCCCTTGAATTCCTTCAAAATCAGGAATTCAATTCCTAATTTTATATGGGCTCTACTTACTTTTTAATTCATTGATGTGAAATAAATGCAGGAATCCTCCATAGGTGGAATTTAATTATTGATGAGAATTTCAATTCCTAAGTAGTAAACACACCATAAAATGTAGGACTCTTTATATGAGAGAGAAAAGTTTTACAAAAAGAATTTTTTTTTTTATAATTTCAAGAAAGATTTTAATTCTATAGCATCATATGATTGTGAAAAATAGTTGAAAATAGTCATTATGCACTCTCGATAATGAAAAAAAATTAAAGAAGGAATGCAAGATAACAATCCCCTTTTCAAATTATAAGTAAAGTAAATTTCAATTTTGACTTTGAAATTTACCTATGTTGATACGAGGGAAAACAAACAAAGATTGTACTAGCATCGAATATTAAGAACCAAAACATTGACAAAACTCTCAAATTTAATTGACAATAAGCAAAAGTATGGAAGGAAAATCCTAGTTAACAAAAGTATAACAAACCAAAACTAAACGAGAAAGGAAAGCACAAAATTAAACACTTATACATTCCTAAAAACTTAAAACACAAATTTAGAAAACTTAAAGAATGTCGTTAAATCACAACACAGTGGTGTGATTTTCTTTTAAACATGTCTTTAGCCCAATAATAATGTCGGAGCCTCTCAATGTTAGAAAATTCAAGATCTATTATTAAACAAGTGTTCCTAATTGTCTCTTAATTGTCAATTAAACAAGTGCTCCTAATTGTCTATTAACTTTTTAATTGTCTCTTAGTTAACATACTTATTATAATTGTCCCCTAAAGGACCAAACTGGAACACTTTGGTGTTCAAGGGCCCAAAATTCAAGAAACAAAATGAAAATTGACTTTTATAGTTATGTCCACCCACTCTTGCACTCTTAAATCCAACGGTGGGTGACCACAAATTCTTGGACCCATGTGATCCAAGAGATTGAGACTGTATCTCTTGGATCATAGGGGTCCAAGAATTTGTGGTCACCTACCGTTGGATTTAAATCTAACGATTCACCCACTGTTGCACTCCTTTTAAGAAACTTTTTTGAACCGTTGGATTAGTCCAACGGTGGGTGACCACACGGATCCAAGAGATCGGGACTGTATATATATATATAGAAAAAGCGGTAGTAATTTATTGATAAAACAGAATAAAGTACAGAGCAGCCATAGTGCCAAATATGAGTACAACATCTCCAGTGACTAAACAAAAACAATTTGGGTTGATAAGGAGAGAATTATGCATAAATAGAAAAGGACTTAAAACAACCATTTGGCAGACAAAAGCACATGTGCTCAGACTAACAATACAGATCCACCGTGCAACTTGTATATTAGGTGTAAACTGGAAAACAAAAAAAAAAGTTCAAGTAGCCAAGCGTCGAAAGGGGAAAAGTTTAGGTGGTATTGCTAAAATTTTGCCTTTGTTTAAATTGTTAAAACATATGTTCTCAATGTAAATTGTTAATTATGTTCTTTTTAAATGATTTATTATTGATGTTATGTTTTCTATTTAGATCGGTGCACTAGATACTAAGTTATATCAGGTTTTGATAAGAGTTTGAATTAAGTTATACCTTGTGGAATAAGGAAAAGTTTTGAAGCCTATTAAGGGGTCCTATTTATTCTTTTTGCATGAACCGTTGCTTGGTAGGCTTGGAAGATTAGTCAAGTCGGCCTTTGGTGATAAGTAGAGACGACTTGACCTAGCCTATATAAGCTTAAGGCCTTGCTCTCGTCAGACACGTTCTCTAACCCTAATCTCATCATAAAGAGAGAGCTGAAACATATTTTGAAAGAGAGCAGAAGTCTTGAACCCTTCCTGTTCTTGCTGGGATTGTTGCTACTGCAGTTGAATGAGTTCAGAGGTCGTGTACTCAAGAAAGATAGCGCCAGTTATGTCTTTACGTATTTCAGATTGTGTAAAAGATCATGAACACGCATATAAAGAAATATAACAGTTGGTATCAGAGCACATGGTTATTCACACACACTGAAATCGTTTTTCAAGCATGCCTATTATGATTTCTTATCTGTTTATGCCATGATGAGTTTTTTGGTTATGTTTAAAATTTGAAGATGGATTAAACAAGTTTTCTAAATATCAAGAATATTAAAGAATTTGGAAAAACATGTTTTAATTTAATTTTTCATATCTTCAAAACTTTAAACACGTTTTTGACCTACTAGATGACCTTAAAACCCTAAAAATGCCCATATATCACAGCATAGCTGTGAGTTGTGTTAAGTAGGTCATTCTCTATTCAGAAAGGTATTTTGCGTCAAAAACAAACACAAAAATCCCCTAAAACACTGCTCACGTCTAAAACACGTTCACGATAGAAACACTATTCACTGCAATTTTTTGGGTTTTTCTCTTTAACTATATTTGTTTGGTTATTTTCTAAGCTCGATAGGTGTTTGTCTTTGTTATGAGAATCAACAAATTTTTCATAACAAAACCAAACCTAAATACTCAAACCCTAAACAAATAACCAAAATTGCATCATACCTAAATTACTTGATAAGCTTCTTCAACAAATAGAATCTATCTTGTAATTTGTTTATGATGGCACAAGATAACACGTAATTTGTTGTAAGCTATAAGTAATCTCTTGCCACAAAGGTGCAATACTTAATTAAGGAAGCTCGCATATGTTATTTGTTAGTTTTGTGAATAAAGTTAAACGAAAAAACTGTTTTCTCTTAACAAATTGAGAATCGGTTTCTTGGAAAGTATTTATACTTTCTTTTGGAAATCCTTACAGCTTTGAACACTCCCTCAACTAGTCAAACTTCAAAAGATGGAAGTTTGATTTTAAAGATATTCTCGGAATGAATGAGATCGTTTATGATCTCACTCATGATTATATTTAATTCAAGCTAGCCATTTCGCTTATTTATCTTGTAGTACAACTCCGAGAGCTTAGGGAAAAGGAAAAGCATTTGGCGGTTAATAGACGTCGACTTTATGGTCCCATAAGGAGGTACAAGGCTACAAAGAATAGTCTTAGGATCGCCACAAAGCTCGATATACATGCCTATGGGAGAGGAAGAAACATCAATAACCTTTTTTGATACATGAATCTCCTGGTGGAGTCTGAAAAACCTACGCCCCATCCTAAATCACCTGTTGAGAATTTCGATGCCACCACTAGTAGGGAGATAGTGGTACTTGACCCATTCCCTGTTAGGGAGAACAACACTTTCATGGCACCACGCCGTGACAAGGAGGATTAGATAGTTACCTGTTGTTTTTTCATTAAATACCATTGGAGTAGTTAATTTAAAGTTGGATTCAAGTTTTATTTTAGAGTTGGATGATGTAGTTTCAGTACCCTAAATAAAGAGAAATTTAATTTCTGTTTCAAGATTATCAAGACTTGGTTTTATTTTGGATTCAATAAAGATGTGTTGTATCTCATAATTCAAAACAATAAAGATGGATTATATTGTCTCAATTACAATAAAGATGGTGAAGTTTTAATAGCTGAATCGAGTGAGAAAAAGATTAGAAATGAAGGAACATCCACTAGGTTATGACATGGATGTTTAGGGTACATTTCAAATGAAAGAATGAAAATTCTTGTTAAGGACCAAATCTTACCATCACTGATTTTCGGTGATGACAGAAATTTGTATTGAATGTGTTAAAGGAAAACCCACTAAGACTAAAAAGAAAGGTGCAACTCACAATAGTGATCTTTTAGAAATCATCCATACAGATATTTGTGGACCTTTCTCTCATCAAACAATTGATGGAAATCGCTATTTCATCACCTTTATAGATGACCATTCTCGTTTTGATTATCTATATCTCATAGCAGAAAAGTCTCAACCTTTTGAAATTTTCAAAAAATTTGAAACTGAAGTAGAAAGGCAACTTAAGAAAAAGATTAAAATTGTGAGGTTAGACAGAGGGGGTGAATATTATGGATGTTTGATGAAGGAGGAAGACATGCTAGACATTTTGCTAGGTATCTACAAGATAATGGAATAGCTGCTCAGTACACAATGACAGGAACTCCGCAACAGAATGGTGTGGCTGAGAAAAGAAATCGAACTTTGAAGGACATGGTTGGTAGCATGATTTCCAAAACTGATTTGCCTACTCATTTTTGAGAGAGGCGATCAAAACAACAAACTATAGAGTGCCTAGTAAGTCCGTACCTAAGACATTTTTTGAAATTTGGACTTCCAAAAAGCCTAGCCTACGACACCTTCATGTATGGGGTTGCAAAGCTGAAGCTAGAATCTATAACCCTCAAGAGAAGAAGCTTGATCCTAAAATGATTTGCTGTCATTTTATTGGTTATCATGCAAGGTCAAAGGTTTCTATATTTTACTATCCAAATTATGGTACTCGAATTAGGTTTTAAGTTTTTTTAGATTTTACTGCCCAAATTATAGTACTAGAATTGTTGAGACTGGTTGTTCAGTATGAAGAACTAGTTGATCAACAACAACAAGAACAAACTACAGAAAATCCTCAACAAGAAAATTCACCCGAACCAATGTTGTTAAGGAGATCTAATAGAGCAAGAAGATCCACAGCAATTTCGGATTATGTGTACATGAAGCAGATTTTGACATTGGAGATGAGGCTGATCCGACAAGTTTTAAAGAAGTTATTGAGAGTCAGAATGCAGACAAATGGAGGGAAACAATGTTAAATGAACTCGAAATCATGAAGAATAATCAAGTATGGGAATTAGTTGAACCTCTCAAGAGCCAAAAATTGGTAGGCTCGAAATGGGTATTTAAAACAAAGAAGGATAAGGATGGAAGAATTGAAAGATTTAAGGCTAGATTGGTAGCAAAAGGATTCACCCAAAGAGAGGGAATTGACTGCACTGAGACGTTTTCTCCAGTTTCCACCAAAGATTCTTTCTGCATCATTATGGCTTTGGTAGTGCATTATAACCTACTTTTACATCAAATGGATGTAAAAACTACTTTCCTGAATGGCGAACTTGAAGAAGAAAATTTTATGAGGCAACTTGAAGGGTTGCAAAGGAGGGAAAAGAGCATATGGTTTGCAAACTTAACAAGGCAATTTATGGATTGAAGCAAGCAAGCAGGAGGTGGTATTTCAAAATCCATCAAACTGTTTCATCTTATAGTTTTTAACATAACATAGCCGACCCATGCATTTATCTGAAAAAGTGTGGGAGCTGATTTTTTTTTTCTAGTGTTATATGTCGACGATATACTTTTGGCTTATATGTTGATTTACAGACGCACAGAGAATTTAGAGCTTGTTGGTTATGCTGATGCAAATCTTGGAAAAGCAGAAGATGATTATATCTCTAATTTGGGTTTTCTTTTCAAGATGGCAGGAGCAGCTGTTATTTGGAAGAGTGCTAAACAATCTGGTGTTTCGAGTTCAATCATGTTTTCAGAACACATAGCTTGCTATGAAGCCACTTCTCATGCAGTATAGCTAAGGAATTTTGTTAAAGACATTAAGGTGGTGGACTCGATTTCTATATCAATACAGATATATAATGACAATACTACAGCTGTTTTTCACTGCATGAATAACAAGATGTCGTCTGGACTTCAACATATTGACATAAAATATTTAATAGTGAGGGAGAAGGTAGTAGACAAACAAGTCAGGTTTGATCATATCAGAACTCAAGATATGATTATAGATCCGTTCACAAAGCTTTTGCCTTCAGAAGCTTTTCTGAGACATGTTGAGAGCATGAGATTATTTCCTAGCTTTGATGCTGCAATCTAGTGGGAGTCTTGTTCCCATTCTGATATTTTACTAGTATGTATATTTTGCTGTTTTCTGGATTGAGGGTTTTGCATTTAAGGATGTTAATTTGGTTGATAGTTTTATTTATTATTAAATAATTTCTACCATTTTGACTATTTAGCTGTTTAAACTTATTATGCATTTTGTTTATGCATGTGAGTTTATGGTCTCTTTTGAGATACTATTGTTTTAATAACATTGCGGATTGACTCTTGCTAAGTCGTAAAGGGGTGCATGTACTGAAAAGCATAAAGATTCACATTACGGATCAGTACATATTAAGGTTCACGTTTGTAGGTTCTTCATGTGTTTTGAGATTGTATTATGTGATTATAGATGGCCTATTTTAATAAAGAGAGCAGTGCTTGTCTATAGTTTGTTTTGTCTAATCGCTTTTCACTATAGCTTGAAGAGAAGGACTCAACAGTTTTAAACTCATGGCCAATAAAGATTACCAAACCTTTTGGAATACAGAACCTTAGTGCTTTAGTGTTTGATCTAGTGGGAGAATGTTATGTTTCATATTTAGATCGGTGCACTAGATATTAAGTTATATCAGGTTTTGATAAGAGTTTAAATTAGGTTATACCTTGAGGCCCAAAACTTGTGGAATAAAGAAAAGTTTTGAAGCCTATTAAGGGGTCCTATTTATTCTTTTTGCATGAACCGTTGCTTGGTGGGCTTGGAAGATTAGTCAAGTCGGCCCTTGTGATGAGTAGAGACGACTTAACCTTGCCTATATAAGCTTAAGGCCATGCTCTCGTCAGAAACGTTCTCTAACCCTAATCTTATCATAAAGAGAGAGCTGAAACAGATTCTGAGAGAGAGAGTAGAAACAGATTCTGAGAGAGAGCAGAAGTCTTGAGCCATTCCTGTTCTTGCTGGGATTGTTGCTGCTGCGGTTGAATGAGTTCAGAGGTCGTGTACTCAAGAAAGATGTCGCTAAGTATGTCTTTTCGTATTTCAAATTGTGTGAAAGATCATGAACACACATATAAAGAAATCTAACAATTGACACTTTAAAAAAGTCATCATGCACTCATTTTCTATTAAAGATAAAGGAGAATTCTATTGTGAAGAGAGTCAATAATACTCCCTTAAAATAGAGTTTGTAACTAAAATAGTCAAATGTGGTAGTTGTTACAAGATTGGTAAACTGAGCGGTGTCTTATTCAATTCAAACTTTTATAGACTTTTGTAGAATTTAAAAGTCTGGATGTATTCAATTTAGATTTTAAAAGAGTTTATAAAAGTGTAAAGGTATTCAATTTGTGACTTTAAAAAAGTATTCAAATTATTTAAAATAGATTCTAACAAAAATGTATGGGAATTCTTGAAAGTAAATTGCAAAGAATTTTGAGTATCCACAATATAAGTGTGGTGATTATTGTGTTTTAATTAATAATTATTGGGGATTAAAAAGTATTTAAAAGTATTTAAAATAGATTGCTGATGGATGCTTGATCCCTTCATTCCTTGCATTGGCGCCCACAAAAGCACAAAGTCGAGCAAAAACACTTTCTTACTCAACTACAAAGATAGTAACTATTTTCAAGTACTTGTGGAACAAGAGCACATCAGGCAGACAGTTTTTATTCTAGGGTTGCCTAGCTGTTGAGAGAAACTCTTATACAGCGGGAATAACATTTTTTGCTCTCCCGTCAATAACACAATGACATGTGAGATAACTTTAACATGTGTCATTGCATTATTGGCCGCGGGGATAGAAAAACAATGCTTTCCCCATTGCATGAAAGTTTTTTTCCTAGTTGTTTCACACTTTGCACTCCAGTTCACAACTCCGAAGTAAAGGAAAGTAGGGCTGGACACGGTTTGGTTTGGTTTGGGTTTCACTCAAAATTGCACGCCGAACCGTAGCCTTCGGTGGAGAGATTTTTGGTGCTTAACCAGTGGCTGTAAAGGAATTGAGATGGAGGTTGCGAGAGAATTGAGGCGGAGGCTGCGGGATTCGGGCTCGACGACTTCCCAACTTGCCCCTCCACCTCCACGGCTTTAGCTTATTTATTCCCTTTGTAAAAATGGTTGTGTGGGGACCAAATCCCACGTAGCATGGCCTGACCCATATGCGATGATTAAAAGACGTGGGGTAGTCGATCTTCCCTCCCACTAGAAAAGTGCGGAGCGAGGAAGACATAACTCGATCATTTGAACCCCATGATCACGAAGTGGAGGATGGGATTCGCAAAGCTAGGGAAGTGGAGCTAAACCCAAGGACTCTAAACACTATAAAAGCCCAACCGTATCTCCAGCAAAGATAGGAAAAATTCAATTGAGCACCAAAGGTTTGCCGCACAAACACTAACTTGAGCATCATAGTGTCTTTTGCAGGTACTCCCCCCGTTTACATCGTTGGTTTTTGAAGAAGTAATCCGGAGTTCTGTTTAATCAAGGAAGTGTGGAGGCATTTCTTCTTGAAAGAAATCTCGCTCCCATAGTTAGCACCGTCTATGAGAAATCTTGAAAAATCAATCATAAAGAATTCATATATTTGTACAATGACACAATTCTGAATGTACAGGAACAAATATAGGAGATGAAACTACAATATCCTTGTATCTAGATCCTACGAATCAGTGGTTAACCAAAATGGGAGTGATAAATTGTAGCTATTAATCTTCTATACTAGGAAAGAAATATTTACGTTGACTTTTATTTCAATACTCCGCCTCAAGTTGGAGAGTGTATGTTGTATACTCCCAACTTGCCTAATAGTGAGCCAAAAGGAACCTTGGCCGAGGGTTTAGTAAATATATCAGCAATCTGTAGCATTGTTAATTAGTGTATAGGTTACACCAAGCCTGATTGAATGTTTTGTCTCACCAAGTGACAATCAAGATCAATATGCTTCGTTCGTTCGTTCGTAAAACACTGGATTCTTTGCAATGTAAAGAGCTGATTGATTATCACGGTGCCATACTGTTGGTTATGAATGTTGAATACCCAAGTCTTTGAGGATGCAATATAACCATGTGAGCTCACAACATGCATCTGCCATAGCTTGGTATTCTGCTTCTGTAGAGGAGCAAGCCACATTAATTTGGTGTTTTTTTTGTTTTCCAATAAATCAAAGAATCACCAAGGAAAGTACAATAGCCCGTAACAGATCTTCTGGTAGTCGACGTATAACGATTTGTGTAGCCGACAAACCAAGTGCTCCCCTTGTCGGCGAAGGCCAGATGAGGGAATCATGTAGATTTCTTCGTCTAATTCTCTATGAAGAAAAGCATTTTGGAAGTCTAATTGGTGGAGGGGCCAATTGTGTACAATTGCAAGAGCAAGCAAGCATCGAAAAACGACCAACTTAGCTGTGGGAGAGAATGTCTCCATGTAGTCCAAGCCTTCATGTTGGGTATATCCCTTGGCCACAAGGCGGGCTTTGTAGTGCTCGATAGAACCATCAGAATTATATTTGACTTTGTACACCCATTTGCAGCCAATTGGGTGTTTTCCTGTAGGTAAAGGTGTTAGGGACCAGGTATTATTTTGCTCAAGAGCCTGAATTTCCTTGTCCATGGCTTCTCGCCAAAGAGGGTCAGTCGAAGCTTGGGCAAACGTAGTTGGCTCAACAACTCGAGAGATGGAAGTTACAAAAGATTAGTGAGTAGAGGACAAAGTATGATAATTAAGAAATTGGGAAAGAGGGTATCGGGTGCCATTACCTTGTGTACTTGAAGAAGATGACAAACCAGAGTGGGGAGACATGGCGATGTAATAGTGGTAGTCGTGTAGGAGCACTGAAGGTTGTTTTAGGCTTTCATAATGTTGAAGCGGTGGTGGTGGGCGTGTATCATGTGATGGACTTTGTGGTGCACTAGATTGAGGGGATATATTAGATTGTGTGTGTGGACTACGTGGTAGTGTATCTAGATTAGGTGGTGTGGGTGTGCTAGAGTGTGGATCTGGGTTGGAGGATTATCTAGATTGGTTCGTGAATTTGACTTGGAAGGTGAAGTAGGCCTCATAATCATAATCATTTGGGGGGGTAAAGGCAAGACATGGATGGTGGTTACATCATGTTAAGCAAGGGGGTAAAGGCAAGACATGGATGGTGGTTACATCATGTTAAGCAGCAAACGGAAAGACATTTTCATGAAAAATAATATTTCGGCTATTGAAATTTGTTATCTAAGTCATAAACGAGATAAGCCTTTTGACCAAAAGGATAACCAACAAAAATACATTTACATGCCCATTTATCAAATTTATGAGAATGGTGTAAATTAGTTGCATAACAGAGACAACCAAAACAGCGAAGATGTTTATAAATGGGTGGACGACTAAATAAAAGTTCATAGGGAGTTTTACCATTTAAAAGTGAGTAGGAAGACGGTTAATCAGATATGCAACAGTGAGCACGCATTCTCCCCAGAAATTAAGAGAGAGATGTGCATGGAATCGCAAAGCTCGAGCGATCTTTAGAAGGTGTCGGTGTTTACGTTCCATGACCCCATTTTGTTGAGGTGTTGAGATGCAAGAATGTTGGTAAAGGGCACCATGGTCTGCAAAAAATGATTTTAGAGAATAAAACTCACCACCATTATCTACACGAATAGCTTTTATTTTTTTGTTAAATTGAGTGGAAACAAAGGCGAAGAAGGATTTAAGAAGACCTTCAGTATCAGATTTATATTGCATTAAATAAACCCAAGTGCATCTTGTATAATCGTCAACAATAGTCAAAAAAATATCCTGCACCGAAATGAGAAGGAATTTTATGTGGACCCCATATATCACAATGAATTAAATCAAAAGAAGCAATACTTGAAATTGAACTTAAAGTAAATGGAAGCCTAGTTTGTTTTAACGGGCAAAAATCACAAGATTGTTGGGAAAAGAAAATATCAGATTCATGTTGAGCCAAGATACGAAGGCAAGCATCTGATGAATGTCCTAGCCGCAGGTGCCAAAGGTTTTGTCGGGATAACGCATGGTGTGCGGAGGATGACGGTGGCTTCTGAGAACTATAGTTTGGATCAAACTAGTACAGGTTGCCATGCCGCCTACCCAGTCCAATCATCTTCTTCGTAACCAAGTCCTGTATATAACAAATATTGGGAAAGAATACAACACAACAATTAAGTGACTCTGTGAGTTTGGGAACTGACATCAAATTAACATTAAAGGATGAAACGCAAAGGACATCAGTAAGACAGAATTTTTCATCAAAAGTGATTTTGCCCGTGGATTTTATGGTGCCTTAGCCCCTGTGGGCAATCCTACGAGGGACATGGAGGATGGAGATATGCGTGTTAGAAGTCATGTGAATTAGTGATATGGTCCGTAGCGCCACTGTCGATTACCCAAGCTTGCGATAATTGGATTGCTTTTGAGAAAATAGACAAGAAGGAGAAGACAAACCTGCAAAATTTACTTGGGTTTGTGAAACATCTTCTTTACCTACATCGCCCATAATTTGTTGACATTGGTCTAGCGTAAGGTGAGGCGCGATGGACTAGAGATGATGAACTTGTGAATATGAGTTTTGGACATTATTGGCAGCATGTGACTTCCTTTGGTTGCCTTCGTGTGAACTGCTTCCTTTATCAGGCATATAGATTTCTTTGTTGTGCCACTTATATCCTAGAAGGAACCCTTTGAGATAATTGCAAGTATCAACTGTGTGAGTATCTCCATTGCAATGAGTGCAACGTTGAGGCTCTTTTTGGCCCCCTTGAAAAGAAGATCGAGGTTGTGAATTATGTCCTTGTTGTTAGCGGAATTGATAAGAGGGCTTAAAGAAACCCCCTTTCTTATTGTGGATACTCAACATGGCCATGCTTTCTGTATTTACATGGGTCATGTCCTTCAAACCAATGGCAAGGGCTCCATAAGGAGAATCTTGTTAATCCCATCAAAAATTGCATCAAGCATTGTTGTTCCTCGAGCTCGGCCAACGACTTCGTTGCTCCACAAGAGCAAACTTCTGTATCATTGTAGGAACTCAATTCATCCCAATAGCTCTTTAGTTTTGAATAATATGTTGCCAGAGACATATGATCTTGCATATGTATCGCTATGTAGCGTTGAATCTAAAAAATCCTGGGAGCGTTGCTCTGCGAAAATCATTCTTTTAAATCAATCTAAACTTTTTGGGACGTCTCAGCATAAATAACACTATTAGCAAGGTCAGGATCCAAAGAATTGAGGATCCATGACAAGATCATGTCATTACACCTCTACCATCGGTGATACTCTATAGGTTTCTTGGTGAGGGATGGCTTCACGATGGACCTTTCAATAAATCCTATTTTGGTTTTTGCACTCAGGGAAATTCATACTTCTCTAGGTGCTGTAGTTATCACCAGTCAGAGGCATGGAAGCCAATACCATGTTGGGATGATCCGAGTGGGGTATGCAGTAGGGAATAAGGATCGGTAGAGTCATTTGTATCTCTATTGGTCGTGGATAGGACTTCTCTCTGTCAACTGGTTTGGCATCGTTGTTTGGTGCGATTGGTGTTTATGGTGAAGAAAAAAAGGGTTGCTCTGATACCATGTAAGGAAACGTGGATTTCATATATTTGTACAATGATACAATTCTGAATGTACATGAACATATATAGGAGATGAAACTATAATCTCCTTGTATCTAGATCCTACGAATCAGAGTGGTTAACCAAAATGGTAGTGCTAAATTGTAGCTATTAATCTTCTATACCAGGAAAGAATATTTACGCTGACTCTTATTTCAATATATCTGAAGCCTCTTCAATAATCAATTTTGCATAAATTGAATATGAAAAGATTAAAGCTCCTCTTCTTCATATTCATACCATATCTATCTCTACCTTTTTACTGTTATGTTGAAATGCCTTACAAATACTTCTTATGAGGATTTTCATACAAAAAGAACACTTATGTTTTGTGACGCTTCAGAACATTATGCAACAACCGACAGCAAGCAGCAAATAGGGCAATTGAGTGTTGCCTATCTACACCAGAGAAATGTTTACTTGCTACTGATACTGGATCGATCTCTCATAAAAGATTACTGGACTTTGTAAGTTCAAAATAACATTAGGGTTTAGGGTTAGAAATGTGTCTTTTAACCACATAATGTTTGCGCCCTGAAAGGCAAATAAACGGTCAGAAAAGAAAGTTCCAACAAACTTCAATCATATGCACTTGAATCCCTGTACTAGCTGAAGTGGATAATAATACTTTGTAAGACGAGTAGGATAACATCGATAAACATGTGAAAACATTAAGGAAAACTAGTGAAAAACCCAAAACAAACTCAAACAAACCCAAAATATTTTCAAAAATACGAAAAAACACCTTATCTTTAGCACCAAAGACATGCAAGTCCTAACACCTCTCTCCTCCACCAAAGACCAGAGCAACATGTGAAGATTTTGTCTCTGTCCAACAGTTGTTGATGTGCATTAACAGTATCGGAGATAGTGTTTTGTTTGTTTGTGCATATGTTTGAGTGCCTTTTGTCTTAGTATGCATGCTAATTTGTTTTTGTGTTGTATCAGTTTGCATGTGAATGTGTGTGTAGAGTGTGATATGTAAGTTCCGAAAGATACAGAGAAGAGGAGCCTCTTCTCATCCTTAGCCAAGAATTGAAGTCGGTTAATGATTATATATAGTTTGAAGCTTCGAAGAGAGAAGTACACCAGAGAAGAAAAAATCTCAATACTCTCCTTCAACTTTCAATTAATAAAACTCGCTTTGTTCATATTCTCTCTCTTATTGCAAATATTTTCCATACAGTCTCTAACTCCGAACACAGTTAGTATTTGCAATAAGAGAAAGTATATGAACAAAGGGAGTTTTATTGATTAAAAGCTAAAGGAGAGTATAGCGATTTTTTCTTCTTTGGTGTACTTCTCTTTTCGGAGCTTCGAAATATTTTCCATACACTCTCTTACTCCGAACACTGTTAATACCTCTGATTCCCTTAGTTAACTTTTACTTTGTATTTAGGGAATTATAGTTATGCCTATGGACACGTGTCAAGTGTTGAGAATGATGGTGAATGTACACTTTGGATTAAAATAGTGAGGAAAAATGTTTCCATTTTCCCCGCTGTATACAACAAACTTAGTTTGTAAACCACTTCTTAATTGTCAATTATCATTCTGTAGGTTGACCTCGTGTACAGTTCTTTACTTGGGTGGCTGGAATATTTCTATTTAGTTTCATTGGATACAGTAGTCAAGTAAATGGTTCTTATCCGTTATTGGTCACCTGGGAGAGGTGGAAATAGATGATTACTGCCTTTTGGCAATGATATTTCAAACTTGGACGAAGCCTTCTGAATCTGAATATGGAGAAAAAAAGATCATTTGAAGAGAGGTCACTCAGTGTATTTGGAAACGTAAAAGTTGTTTCTAAAAAGAAGGAAAAAACCGGTGCCTTGTCATCCAAGAGTATTTGGATTCAAATTAGAGCAACTCCACCCCTAAGGGCAAGGGCAAGGGCAAGGGGGGGCAAGGGTGGGCACTATTAATGTGAATAGTGGCAGCCCTTGCATTTGTTGCTCCACCCATGGAAGGGCAAGGTAGGGCAATTACTATTCACTTTAATTTTTTTTTTACTTAAACAATCACGGTGGATACGATTTTCGGATAAGCTTTTGGGTTGCCACATGTCACTATTCATTAAAAAATTATCATATAAAATTTGATATAAGATTTCCAGATAACAATTTTGGATGAAATTTTCGGATAGGATTTTCGATTGCCATGTGTCGACATTTTGATGAAACTTTCATATCTCAATTTTCAAATAAGATTTTCGGATAAGATTCTCTGTTGACACGTGTCAAGATATATTAAAAAATTCTAAGCTCATATTTCAGATAAGATTTTCACCCTCTTAAATTGTGCCACGTGTCATCTCTATCTTGTAAATTTCTCTATAAAACTACACTCTCAACTCAGAACATCTCACACACTTCTCTATCCTTTCATTTCTCAGATTCAGAAAAACACATTATAGTCTCAATGTCAAACTTGAGGAGGGAGTTAGAGAGGCAACAACAAGAAGAGGAAGAAATCATGCGCAGACGGGCTGAAGAAGATCTTGAGATGGATGAAGAGGACGAAGAAGTTGTTTTAGCGGTCCATATGCTGAATCAATCAAGCCAATCCCATCGTCGTCGTGCCCCGAAAGTGGACAGACATAGGAATTCTCGAGGTAAGAATATCTTGGAAGATTACTTTATCCCACATTCTTTATATCCTGTTTCTTTTTTTCGAGGAAGATATAGAATGCAGCCCCATTTGTTCCAAAAAAAAAAACCATGCATGATGTTTGCAATCACGACACATACTTCGTTCATAAGCATGATGCTGTTGGGGTATTGGGTCATCTTCCGGAGCACAAACTTACAGCTGGTTTACGGATGCTTGCGTATGGGGCATCTGTAGACCAGGTGGATGAGATTGCTAGGATGGGGAAATCAAATGTCCTAGAGTGCTTGGTCAGATTTTGTGCTGCAATAAAAGCACTCTACACGGCAGAATACCTCCGCAAACCCACTCGGAGGGACCTCAAAAGGCTTCTACAAAAAGCTGAGGCTCGAGGTTTCCCAAGCATGATCGGGAGCCTCGACTGCATGCACTGGCAGTGGAAGAATTGCCCAACTGCTTGGCAAGGAGATTATGGGAATCGAAAGGGCCAAAAAGTATCATTTTGGAGGCTGTAGCTTCATTCGACACTTGGGTTTGGCATGCCTTCTTTGGAGTTGCCGGATCTTAGAATGATCTCAATGTGCTTGGTCAATCCCCAGTATTCAATGATGTCTTGAGAGGTCATTCCCCCCAGATCACGTATCAAATAAACAATACACAATATCAGGGTGCGTACTACCTAGCCGACGACATTTATCTGAGGTGGACGACATTCGTCAAAACAATTCCAAATCCCCAATTGGAAAAGGATAAAAGCTTTGCTGCCTTTCAAGAGGGCTATAGAAAAGATGTCGAAAGGTGTTTTAGCATCCTACAAGCTCGTTGGGCAATTATCAGGGGTGCTGCACGTATGTTTGATCAAGAGGTGCTCCGGAGCATCATGATGACCTGCATCATCCTCCATAACATGATTGTGGAGGATGAGTATGATTATGATGCCCCAGAGGTTTTCAAACCCGATCCCATGAACACGCCATTAACAAGAATTTATGAACGGCCAGTGGGACCAAATGGAGAACCAGTGGAGCACGAACTGTTGATTAGAGACGGTCCATACAACAACCCTATGATTGACCGTTATCATGAAATGCAATCTTCTTATATTCACGAGAGACGTCAAGTTGACTTGGTCGAGCACTTATGGGAGATGAAAGGCAATCACGGTGGATGAAGTCAAGTTTAATGCTTTGTTTGTGTGAGATTTGTAATGAATTAAGCTTTGTTTTTATTTATGCTTTGTTTGTGTGAGATTTGTAATGAATTAAGCTTTGTTTTTAATTATGCTTTGTTTTGTGTGAGGTTTCTCAATGTGTAAGGTTCATTTTTAATTATGCTTTATTATTATTAAATTGTTGTATTATTTAATGGTTCATTTATTTAATAAAAGAGAAACAATACAACAATTAATACATATGGTAACTCATTCACTACAACCTATTGGTTCTGATCATTCAACCAATCCGTGTTGCTAGGTCCATCTTCATGGAAAAGCTTTCTTCTAATAACATCTCTTCGTTTTAGCTTCAAATAGGCCTTTGTTTCAGGAGAGAAATGGCTCGTATCCATGGACATGATTTTCATCTCTCTGTCCTCCTGGTCTTTTTCTTCTGCCTTTTGTGCTAGAATTGCATTTGCTTCATGTCGGGCCTTGTCAGCTTCTTCTCTTTGCATTTCTCTCTCAAGTCTAAGTGCGCTATTCTTAGCAATTTGCTCCAGATATTTTGCACAATCATTGTTGGAAGTGTTCCCTTTCTTTGCCTTTGCCACTTTTCTCCCAATAGGCCTCGGCTCACGTTCGATTGGTGAGTCTTGATCCATTGGGGAGTCCAATGGTGAATCGATTGCCGTTGAATCGTGTAGCGGGGTCTCATTCAACACAACCTTGGACCAGTGGAAAGAATTTTGAATCTCGCACAATTCTTCACAACGTCCCAACAATGGTGATTCATGAAACTTTTTTTGCCCCCGCCCATGGCACAGAACCACATTTGTACTTGCATAATCTATTTCAAAAAATTAATTGGAAATGCAACAAAATATTAAAAAATTGGACATGGAAGAAAAAAAATATAACAATGAAAAGAATAAAATACAATGCAATAAAAAAAAAATTTGACATGGAAGAAAATATAGAAAAAAAGGACATGGAAGAAAATAGAAAAAATAGGAAATGCAAGAAAATATAGAAAAAAAGGAAATGCAAAAAAATATATAAAAAATTTGACATGCAAGAAAATATATAAAAAAATTTACCCTCAAGAAAATATAGAAAAAAAAAGAAGCAAGAAAATGGAAATAAAATTGTGACATTAAATTTAATAAATATTTTATCTCGTCCGAAAGATTTTAACCGCTTCTAATGTTGTCCCTTGCTTTTGCCAATGCATTTCTCCATTTCCCTAACTCTTTATTCAACATTTTCCACATACTAGCCAATTCCATTTCCGTACGAACGGAACCGGATCTTTCACAAAATTCTGCATGAATTTTTCTCCACATATGTTGGGACTTCATCTCATTGCCCGTGATCGGGCAATGACCAACCAACACTCACACAACAAAAGATCTTTCACGGTGCTCCAAGAACCTTCGGCTTCGATGGAAGTGGCCATTTCTATTTGTACACAAAATAGAATTTTTGAGTAGAAAATGTTGGGTGGAAAGTAAAAAATATTGAAAGGAGATGAATTTGTATGCAAATTTGGTGTAGAAAGTGAATGGATATGGTAGGTATTTATAGAAATAATTTCCAGAATTTTATTATATTTTTTAAAATTTTATTGCAATTGTTTTTTGAATTTTTTAAAGCCAAAAAATTGCCCAGCCGTTGGATTGTACAAAAAAAATCGATCGGAGGCTCAGGAGGAAGCCACGTGGCAAATAGCCGTTGGGCCATTGAATGACGCTCGCTCGTTCAAATTTTTTTAACGTTGGCGCGTGCCAATGTTAAAAAAATTTGAAACGGCGCCCTGACGTCAGTTTGCCTCGGGCTTGGGCTCGGGCAAAATTTGCCCGTGGGCTCGCCCGGGCTGGTAGGACCCCCAGGTTGCCTGGGCTCGGGCTTGCGCGCTGGAGCAGCTTGCCCTCGTTTGGGCTGCCTCCTGCCCGCCTCCCCCTTTAGCGCTGGGCTTGCTCTTAGTGCCTCTTGTTCTTCTTCTTTAAAAACTTTTATGCTTATTTTAATATTTGAAGTTATTATGTGCATCATATGGGCTTTGTGGTAGTTGTTTGATATCAGGCATAAATGCATCATATTTCGGAAAATGATTTTTAATAAACAATAAGAAACACGTTTTTTTGGGTTAATTACTCAAATGGTCATCAAATTTGTACTCGATTTACATTTTGGTCCCTCAATTAAATTATTCGTTCAAATGGTCCTACCGTTATATACCGTCAAAGTTTCCGTCAAATATAAGGGTAAAATCGTCTATAACCGTCCACAAAGTTGACGGAAACTTTGACATAATGTAACGGTAGGACCATTTGAAAGAATAATATAAAGTTGATGGACCATTTGAACGAATAATTTAATTGAGGAACCAAAATGTAAATCGAGTATAAGTTTAAGGATCATTTGAGTAATTTACCCCTTTTTTTAAAGGTTCTTTGTTGAACTGAGAGAAAAAAGACATCAATTCAATACTTCCTGAACAGAAGTTCCTTTCCTGAAAAGTGATTCTAAAACTCTGTTTTGTTTTCCTTTTCTGCCCTTGGTTCAAAAACTTGTCTACAATGTTGTTTTCATGGTTTGCAATTTCGAGAACAAAATATTCTAAGAATGAAAACCAAACTTGCCTGCATGCCATCCGAAAAGTGCCTTTTAAACCATCCAAGGTATGCATATATTCATTATGGATATAAAAAAAGTTATACATATGGCAATAAAAAAATTTCTCCTCACTCTGTATACAAAATAGAAAGGGCTGTACTTAAAGCTGCAAAATCCCTTCAAGGTGTAAGTCTCAACAAATTCAGCGAGGATGACCGGAAATGTCTGGCTTCAACTTGGATGAGCAGTTAAGAACCTTTCTATACAATCTTAATACCTCAAAACAAGGAAGAATGAAGCAGGAAACCCTTTTGCTATATACGAAACTAAATTGTAACTGCTTATCTAAAGGCAATGCTGAAGCTACTTTGCAAGCCTTTCTTACCCGGGCCGACAAAATTTCCTTTTTGCATCATGGCCACAAACTCGTTGTAATCTATGCGCCCATCCTGCAATTTTTTTTTAAAAAAATATTAACACAGGTAACTCTCACATGTAAAAATATCAGAAGCCTGGCTTGACTTATGCAATAAATATTAGTATAAACATGTAATAATGCAACAAAGACAAGGCACGGATTCTTGACATACCCTTTTGGGTAATCATGAGTTCTAAACCCCAAATCCACTGTACTATTTCAAACAACATTACCACGATAGTTAAAGAGCTTTTGCTTGACATTGAAGTCATTAATTTTGTTTGAATTCATTACTTAGGGTCGCAAAGCAGACATGCAGTTTGACCAAGTTTCATGCAAACTGCTTTCTAATCGGTCACCAAAAGGCTACTAGGTGCATACAATTTGTTTCATAAACTGACGCAGCAATTGAGTTTGCAGCCACCCGTACTCACATGATTAATTTGGTGCGTTTAGCAATAGCATGCCTCCTATGCTAGCAAACTGGAAATAGAACTGCCAATGCCATGTCAGTTTATAAAATAAATTTTTTGTATGAGTCTTTGTAACTCTCACATCACCCTTCGAATATGTGAACCTATTGCATCACTTTCCAAATAATGCTAGTTTACTATTGAATCATCCCAAGTTTAGACACTTGGGATCCATGCCTTATTTTGAGCCACATCATCATTCTATGCAAGGAAAAAGCTCACTCAACTACTTCCCATCCTAATATAGTACCAATGCTGTATTGTTAACATAGAATCACTTACATTGTCCTGATCAACTTCTCGTATCATTTCTTCAAGGCGAACATCCTCTATGCCAAACTCCTCACAAGCTAGTTGAAGCTCATCTGGAGTAATATAGCCACTTCCATCCTTATCAAAGTAGGAGAAAGCTGCAAATAGATGATCTTCTCTCTCAATTTTGTTTAGGTGCAATGTTGCAGCTACAAATTCTCCATAATCAATGGTTCCACTGTTATCTACATCCGCCTGCAAATCAGAAACTGTGTTACTTGGGATCTTAAAAAATCTCTGTAATACGATATTATTAACTTGCACTCCCTTAAAGAAAGACATTCTAACCTAGAAAGAAAATCTGTGTAATTTGTGACTGATGCAGGATGCATAGGACCTAAATTGTTTAGTTTCCTAATTTATTTGTTAGTTTCCTAAATTCTTCAGTTTTCCAAATTCTAGTAGGATTTCTAAGTTTCCTATTTTATTAGGAATAGGATTTCTATTTTAGCTAGGGATTTTTAATCCTATTGTCTCTAGATTTTAGTTTGCTATAAATACCCCTCTGTAGTTCTTTAAAATTCAGACTTGAATATTGATTAAACCTTCTCTTAAACTCCCTGATTTCTGCCTTCTTTCTATCTTTTCTTCCCTTCAACTTCTCATATTCTTTTCTATCCTATTGCTCCGAGTGTATAAACTAACACACCCAGGGCTGTACTACATCAATTGGTATTCAGAGCCTCTTGCTCCGCCGCTGTTACTCTGCTTTGTTGCCTCTACTTGTTGTCATGGCTCCCAACATCACCGTTGCCAATTTAGCTGAACAACATCAGGAATTCAAGGCGAAAATTTCTACAGATGTCACCAATTTGGAAAATCAATTCACCAAATTGATGGCTGATCAAAAGATTGAACTTTCGTCCATGTCCACAGATATTGCCAAGTTACAAGCTTCCGTCACGCTGCTCATCAACCACATCTCAACCGCGACTCCGGAACCATCTTCCACATCCGCTGTTCTCTCCAATTCGTTCACACCTTCTCTACAGGCCGGTCTCCTTCCCAATCCATCTAGGGATTCCAAGTTCCAAGGCCACCTAGGCTTTCCATCATCTTCTACGGGGACATCTATGGTTCGATCCAAACCACTTTTTTCCGCAGGACATGCACCTAAACCCCATTATACCCAACATACAATGGGTTCTCCTCTGGTGGACGCCACTATAACTCCCTCGCCTCCCCGACCACACGAACATCAAGTCGTCCACCGCAACTTGGATTTTGAGATCGCCCGTCATGCCAAGCCTACCGCCCCCGACTTCGATGGTCGCGGGGATCCTACTCTCTTTGTTGATTGGATATCTACTATGGAAGATTATTTTGAATGGTATGACATGTCTGATGCACAACGGATCCGGTTCGCCAAACTCAAACTCGTAGGAGCCGCATAGCAATACTGGAAGGCTACCGAGCATCATCTTCAACAACTGGGACAAACCCCTATGCTTTTATGGGATGAGATGAAATTGAAACTCCGTGAACAATACCTTCCATCTTTTTATCGTCAACAATTGTTAGATCAATTATGGACTCTTTCCCAAGGTAATTCGACAGTCCAAGACTATTATTTTCACTTTGTGGAGCACAAATTGCGTTCAGCCGTGCAGGAAGAGTTGGCAGTCACAGTTTCTCGTTTTATTCATGGCCTTCGGATTGATATCAAACGCGAGGTCAGTAGGTCACGTCCGGATGTGTTAGAAGATGCCTATTGCCAAGCCTTGGAAGCTGAGACGTATCTACGACCACAACGTCGATACACAGGATATCTGGTCAGCCTGTGACCACCACCCAAGCCCGCACTACCACTTCGGGTCTGAAGTCCGAATTTTCCGGACCATCTAATCCTACTGCACCACCTATCAAAGGACCGACCGTCTCTAATAATTCCCACATTGAATGTTTCCATTGCCATGCCAAAAGACATATTGCCTCTCGTTGCCCACAGCGCACATTAACTATCAGCGCTAGCACGGACAAAGTTTGTGATGTAGAGATTGTGGATCCCCTTGAGGGTATCTATGACCCAGAAATTGACGATTGTTTTGATGACGACGTACTAAATCAGGTTTCTGTTATGCGTTGTATCTATTCCGCACCCGCGCAGCCTGATTCATGGAAACGCACTAGTATTTTCCACACCTATGTTCCATGCAATAACCAAACATGTAAACTGGTTATTGATGGTGGTAGCACCATGAACGTCATCTCCAAGTCTGCTGTTACTCGTCTTAATCTTAAGCCCGAACCACATCCCCACCCTTTTCACGTAGCTTGGGTTGATAACACTAAACTACCGGTCACTGAGCGGTGTCTTGTTTCCCTTAAGCTAGGAACCTGCAATGAAGACATTTATTTGGACCTACTGCCTATGAATGTTGCACATGTATTACTTTGCAGACCTTGGCTCTATGACCACCGCGTGCAGAATTGTGGTCGTGAAAACACATACACTTTTCAACATGAAGGCAAAAGTATTACTTTGCGACCAGCCAATCCTGCGATTAAACCTACCAAGACTAATGTAACCACCTCCTCTCCATCACAGAAAGACAATGCGCCAGGTCGTCGGTTGGCTCTATTATCTTATGGCGATTTTGAGAAAGAAAGTCGGGAGACAGGGGTTGTATTTGCTCTCATGATCAAAGAGATATCTGCCGCCCCTTCTTATAAATCTGAACCTCTACATCAACTCCTCAATGAGTTCTCCGATGTCATGCCTGATGATCTCCCAGACGAATTACCACCCATGAGGGACATTCAACATGCCATCGACCTTGTACCCGGATCACAACTTCCGAATCTTCCTCATTACCGCATGAACTCGTCTGAACGTGCCGAGCTAAACACGCAAATTCAAGGTTTGTTGGATAAAGGATTTATTCGCCATAGCCTGAGCCCATGTGCTGTACCAGTGCTTCTTACTCCTAAAAAAGATGGCTCTTGGCGAATGTGTGTCGACAGTAGAGCTATTAATAAGATCACAGTTAAATATCGGTTTCCTATCCCACGACTTGAGGATATGTTGGATGATTTGGCAGGTTCCCAATGGTTTTCCAAGATTGACCTTCGTAGTGGTTACCATCAAGATTCGTATTAGGGAAGGTGATGAATGGAAAACAGCATTCAAAACTCCTGATGGACTATATGAGTGGCTTGTCATGCCATTTGGAATGTCTAACGCGCCTAGCACATTTATGCGCGTGATGACCCATGTTTTGCGTCCTTATATTGGTAAGTTTTTGGTTGTGTACTTTGATGATATCCTTATCTACAGCCATTCGAAAGAGGACCATCTGCAACACCTCCAAACAATTTTTCATATGTTACGCCAAGAAAAGTTGTTTGTTAATTTGAAGAAGTGTTCTTTCCTTCAAGAACAAGTTTTATTTTTGGGATTCATTGTTTCCGCAATCGGCATAAGTGCTGATCCTAACAAAGTTTACGCCATTGTAAATTGACCGCTTCCTTCAACATTAACTGAGACTCGAAGCTTTCATGGTTTAGCATCTTTTTACCGACGTTTCATTCCTGGTTTCAGTACTATAATGGCTCCTATTACGGACTGTATGAAGCAAGGCAAGTTCCGATGGACTCATGCGGCCACCCGAGCGTATGAGGCGTTGAAACAGAAAATGACAAGCACCTATTCTACGCCATCCGTATTTGACCAAGGTTTTGAAGTAGCATGTGACGCATCCGGTGTTGGCATTGGGGCGTCTTAAGTCGGGAGGGACATCCTGTTGCTTATTTTAGTGAAAAGCTTAATGAGGCAAAGCAAAAGTATTCGACTTACGACAAGGAATTCTACGCCATATTTCGTGCGTTACGTTATTGGCAATATTATCCGTTACCAAACGAGTTTGTCTTATATTCGATCATCAAGCGTTACGGTATCTCCATTCTCAACGTAACGTCGATGGCCGTCATATTAAGTGGGTGAGTATCTTTAGATTTTTACCTTTGTGATTCGACATCGCCGGGAGCCGATAATAAGGTTGCCGATGCACTCGGTAAAGTAGGCGTTATCCTTCAATCAATGACTGCACAAGTTGTGGGTTTTGATAAAATCAAATCTGAATATTCTTCTTGTCCAGATTTTGGTCTCATTTTTCAGGAAGTTACTGCTGTAAATCGTCGTGATCATGTTGATTTTCTGCTACGTGATGGTTATCTCTTTCGTGGAACACAACTATGCATTCCCGTACCTCTTTACGTGATTTCCTTGTGTGGGAATTACATGCTTTGGAGGCCTAGCTGGACATTTTGGTAAAGATAAGAAGATTACTCTAGTTGCCGATCGTTTTTATTGGCCCTCATCAAGCGAGATGTCGCCCACATCCTGGCCCAATGTCGCACTGTCGGCTGCGCCAAGGCTCGAAAGCAAAATACTGGATTATACACTCCTTTGCCGATTCGCATACTCCGTGGAAAGATTTAAGCATGGACTTTGTTCTTGGCCTTCCTAAAGCTGCACGCGGCCATGATTCTATCCTGGTTGTTGTTGATGTGTTCTCCAAAATGGCTCACTTTCTGCCTTGTTACAAAGCTGCTGATGCTTCTTATGTGGCCAAGTTATTTTTTAAAGAGGTCGCTCACTTTGCATGGGCTTCCTGTTTCTATTGTTTCGCATCGTGATATCAAGTTCGTTAGTTATTTCGGAAGACTTTGTGGAAGCTCTTTGGTACTTCTTTAAAGTTTTCGTGCATTTCATCCTCAAATGGATGGTCAAGCAGTGGTTAATCGTAGTCTTGGAGATTTATTACGATGTTTAGTCGGTGATAAGCACGGTAATTGGGACCTCATTCTTCCCGTAGCAGAATTTGCTTATAATAATTACATCAACCGAACTACGAGTAAAAGTCCTTTCGAAATTGTTTACGGTGTGCTGCCACGTCCACCCATTGATCTTGCTTCCCTTCCTATTGATGCCCGTCCTTCGGAATCTGCAACTACCTTTCTTGAGCACATTCGTCACCTACATGAGGAGGTTCGTCAGAAAATTTCTCTAAGTACGGAAACATACCAACTTGCTGCCAATACCCATCGTCGCTCTCAAGACTTCCAAGAAGGTGATTATGTTATGGTACGTGTTTGCCACTGAGCGATTTCCCAAACATTCTTTTAAGAAACTTCATGCTCGATCGATGGGTCCTTATCGTATCCTTCGCAAGTTGGGTGCCAATGCTTATTTGGTAGAACTTCCTTCGATGTTCATATTAGTCCCGTTTTCAACGTATCTGATTTGTTTCCATACCGAGGTACTTTTACTCTGTTGCGACCGCAATGACCCCGCTTATCGTTCCTCCTGCTGCTCCTCGCATGCCTGCTTCCCATGCTGCTCCTACAGATCAGATCTCACAAGTCTTAGATCATGAAGTGGTGGCTTCAGCCCTTGGGGGTTTTCTCGTTTTTGGTTCGTTGGGTGGGACATCCAGATACGATGCTACTTGGATTATCAAGATGAGTTTCGTCGGCTTGATCCTTCTCTTCTCCGTCAAGTTCAAGATGACTTGGTAGCAGCTGAAGTTGCGATACTCGTCCTCCTATTATTCATACTTACAGTCGGCGCCGTCCTCGTTAAACTCACCGGAGTCGAGTTCTTTTCACCGGAGGAGAATGATGCAGGATGCATAGGACCTAAATTGTTTAGTTTCCTAATTTATTTGTTAGTTTCCTAAATTCTTCAGTTTTCCAAATTCTAGTAGGATTTCTAAGTTTCCTATTTTATTAGGAATAGGATTTCTAAGTTTCCTATTTTATTAGGAATAGGATTTCTATTTTAGCTAGGGATTTTTAATCCTATTGTCTCTAGATTTTAGTTTGCTATAAATACCCCTCTGTAGTTCTTTAAAATTCAGACTTGAATATTGATTAAACCTTCTCTTAAACTCCCTGATTTCTGCCTTCTTTCTATCTTTTCTTCCCTTCAACTTCTCATATTCTTTTCTATCCTATTGCTCCGAGTGTATAAACTAACACACCCAGGGCTGTACTACATCAGTGACACTTGACAATTAACCGTTAACTTCTAAATGTTGACCTATTTGCTTCTTTTTCACCTTAAACAAGAATAGTTTATCTATCAGAAACTTTACTATTAAAAATTAAACTCTAGATCTTCTAATATTTTACAAATCTAGAATTATTTTTACATCTAAAGGCTCTACCATCGTACGAATTTAGTCGCATTTACCTTATTTATAAAACCATAAGTTCTATCATTGTTAATCAACAAATCGTATGCTGGCTTTTGTTTTTTGGCCAACCACAAGAGGTGCATCCGTAATTTGCCCATTTCAATATTTTATCTTCTATTGAAGAGGCCATTCTATATGAACCCAACTAATTTCTCTCTATACCCACCTAAAAATTAAGTGTATCATTCTTAAATTTTTTCTTTCATTTTTTTAACATCAGAAAGAACTTGCACTCATTTTTTCATTTCTTTTAAAAAAAGGTCACCGTTGCTGGAATGACCAGGGTGGCTATGAAAAGCACCGGCCAGAGAGGGTAAGCGGAAGTGTGGCAGGGAGAGTTAAGAGAGAGAGGCATGTATCTATTACTTTGGTCAAATTCTTCTAGGGGTTAAATATGTGTTACTACTATTCTACTTCTGACTTCCTGAAAAAGATAATAAATTACTAGAATTGAAAGTACTCCAACTTTGATCTTGTACGTACTGCTTGCATTAGATCATAAATTTCAGACTCCTTGAGATTAGCTCCAAATCTTTTCAATCCAGCCTTAAGTTCCTCAAAAGTGATTTGACCACTGTTGTCAGCGTCTATTATGTTGAACATTTCTTTGAGGCCAGCTATTTCTTCTTCAGATAAGCTCTCTGCAATGACCTGCAAAAAATTAAAAAAGAAATTATCATCCTTCTTGGTGAAAGACAATCCAAAAAACACTTCGTTTAAGTTATTAATCAAAGTTCCAGCCAAAAGACAAGTTATTTTCTTAAGTATTTCAATAAGTTTTATGTAACAACTTCAAATATTTAGCGCTCAATGTATCTAATGTTTGTGGCTGGCACAATCAGATACTTACTCTGAGAGCCATTTTCTTGAGCTTGTTCATTGCTGAAAATTGCTTTAAGCGACTTAGAACTGCAGAATCAAGAGCCTTGTCAGGAGCCACACCATCAACTTGCACCCAGGGATGGCCTGAAAGGAATAAAACCCACGTAATCAATTAAAAGAAAATGACATGCCTAAAAATGATCACAACATAATACATATAAAATGCCTATAATGTGTTGCAGCCGAAGTGATCCTTGCGCTTTCCTAAGAGGTTTAAAAAATAAGATTCGACTTCAACTGCTGGGTTAAGGTTTTTTAAACATCATAATAATTTGTAAAACTATATATTTCTATTTAATCATTAACAATCACATCTACTCTAGCCTTATATTGCCGATTTGAAAGACAAGGTAAATTTTTTAAAACCAAATACAGAAAAATAATGCTGATAAGACACATAATACACAAATGACTAGGAAGGAAATTGTCTTTCTTTTTAAGTATATGAGGTAGATGCTGCACCCATTAGAGCTCACAAAAAGAACTGAAAGGGTGAACATCAATGGGAGAATTACTCAGCAGTCAGATTTGCACCTGTTTTTGTTCAACTTCCACTTTCTTTTATCCTTTTTGGACAGCACATCAATATTAAGATTTTTTAACAGTCCAGAATAGTACTTAAAGCCTATGACCTAGAAACCTCCAAGTAGAGCAATCCAATGGTGATTTGGTAGCAATTAAGTACAAATAAGCGTTTAGTACAATCCTTTTTGGATTCTGATTAGTCCAATACCCTAGCTATAAATAAAAATCCCCAAATTTTACAATCAACAATCCTGAAAGAATATATATAAATATATATTTTTTAAACATTGAAAGAGACTCACACAAAACTTCATGTGCAGTCAATCGCCTTTTAGGGTCTCGAACAAGCATCCTTCTCACTAAATCTTTGGCACCATCGGAAATACTAGGCCAAGGGTCTGATGCAAAATCGAGGTCACCATGCAGGACCTGTTCAAATATTCCTTGCTCGGTTTCTGTGGAATCAGAACAAAGTAGTAAAAACAAGAAAATGGGGAAAATTATTACAATGATCAAAAGTAAGATCATATTTATTAAAGCATGACAGAACATCAAGAATCAAATGTATAGCAAGTCAAAAGTTCTCACCAGCCCAAAATGGAGGTACCCCACTTAACAGAATGTAAAGGATCACTCCAGCACTCCAGACATCTGCTTCTGGACCATAACGCTTTCGTAAAACTTCAGGTGCAACATAATATGGGCTTCCAACCACGTCACTAAATTTTTCTCCTGCAAGGAGGCAACCATGGATCTTTCAACTCTAGATTCCATCATTAAATTCTGAATAGTATAATCTTCAACTCTAGTTATATGATTTGTTTTAAAAAAAAATAAAAAATAAAGCACCAATGAGTCAAAAGAGCACAGAAAAGAAGCATGTTTTACCAAACTAAGTTTGGAAACCATGCACAGAAAACGAGTTAATGTATGGTTATTTACATTATCATAAAATCATATCCAATGCATCCTAGAAATTTGTATTGATTCAAATATTATATTGAAATTTCCACTGATGGAATCTCTCTTTTCGACTATTAAAACTTTAACAAAGTATTCTATTCTTTTGGTAACAAGCTTTTGTCATGAAATTCCAAAATTTCATTTTCCACAATGACCATACTTTGACCTCAAGCTAAAGTTCAAATCTGAAGTTGACAGTATAGGTACTGTAGCTTATCCCATGGTGTACAAGGTTAAGTAGAGTTTTGTGGAGAGATTAAAAAAAATACATTAGGAACGTACCACACTGGAAGAAGGTGGCTAAAAGCAAAATATTAAAAACTCATGTCATTGTCAGAAATCGAACAGCTAACTGATTTTGGTCATTACATATGGAAAGTGAACAAGTAGTAATAAAATAATTAGCATCCACAATAACCAAAATCAATAAACAATAAAAATGACCTCTCAACACTCTAATTTATTTTTTTAGAAGAAACGAACCATGTGCATGAACAAAGGTTCACTTTATCCAGATCCCAGAGGTGATACATTTTGCAATCATTACAGCAATTTGATTATTTAGGAATACTACAACAAAGCTATCCAAAACCATAAGTTGTTCAACACTGTATGAGAGGATGATTCATTTGGCTGAATTTATTTCTTAGAAGACAGAGGGTTGGTTTATACAAATCCCATAGGTGATGCCATTTGCAATCACTACGGCTATTTGATTATATAGGAATAAAGCGTCATAAAAGTTCTCCCAAACCAGAACCTTTCCAAAACTGTAAAAGGGGGAGGTACATTGCGTGAAACAAGCCAAACAAATGAGCCAAGATACAAAAGCTGTGAGTTGTGGTCCAGTGGTTGGGGGACTAGTTTGTTGGGGAACCCATGTTGGGGGTTCGAAACTCTGGAGGTACCTATCTAGCATTAATTTGCTAGTGTTTCCCTGCCCCCCAAAGATTATAGGGTTCGGCGGGTGGGCCCCAGTTTGGAAGCTGAGTCAGCAAAGCTGACAAAGTGGAGTTCTGGGATTTCAAAAAAAAAAAAGATACAAAAGTAGAAAGAAGATAGTCTGAGGTCTCAGGCATTCAGTGAGTGTGATTGCAGAGTTAATGGTTGAACAGTGTATAATAAGAGAATGACTTGGAATTACTGGTAATACAAATGTCATCCCAGTCTCAGCTCAAGGTATATAGGTTACTGAATGGATAGAGCACGAAATAAATTTATACCAAAAAGATGCAATGCCAATGAAAAAGTAGTGGCTCTCGGATATTTTGTGTAATGCTTATTTAAGAAGTGACTGTTATGGAAAAAACTTAGGTTAGGTTATTTTATTTTCCCTTTAAAACTTTCACGTGTTGGTAATAAGATTAGGGATCATGCTTATCATAAAAAATCTATTGATTCGAATTTACATCGACAAAAAATAATAGCATTTGTTCTAAACTCTCATTTTCTCATAAAATTCATACAAGTTCTAAACCATTCATGAGATATAACTTTTTCATATGTTACAGTACTTACTTTTTGAGCATTTTTGTAAATACTATCAACTACACAAGATTATTAAATTAAGAAATTCCGAATTTAAATTTCATTATCAAAATTTAAATTTTCTTAGAGAACCCAAGGAACCTAACATAAGCAATTGTACAGCAGTCTTGCCGCTGCTTTCCCTTGTTTTTGAAGCTACCAGACTGCGTCTGGTTTCCACAATCAGATCTTTTAGTTGGAACTTTGAAGCCTGGAAGAAGAAAATTCTAAAACTTTAACGCTTTTATTAAATGGGAGTATAATGTAAATATGGCCTCAGGTATTCCTATTCCCAGACTTAAGTATCCAAGAAAACTTATGAGTTAACTGGATGATTACTAAAGTAAAAGCTTGCATGCTAGAAGTGATTAGTTCAGAGACAAATGGTACAACGGCATAATGGTCCAGAACAAAGCCACGAAATGTTAGAACACGAATGAGTATCAAATTCATGGAAGATTCTCCAATAAGTATTTTATGTTAAGAATTGGTTAAATATTTCCAATCTCGACCGTTGGATTGCACATATGTTGCATATTAAATCTACCAACACATCTAATGAATGCAATCCAACGACTGATATTAGAAATATGTAACCAATCCTTAACTTAAATACTTATTGGAGAATCTCCCTCATTCAAAGCATATTGTAAGACAAGTGAGTGAAAGGATACAGTTTTAAAGATGATTGAAAGGAGCAGATGGACAATGAAATATTTAGGCAAAAAGTTTCTGTGGTCAGTTTTATGCACAATATTGTAATAGATCGCATTTCATTTGGTAGGAGCATTATAGACTTAAAGCCTTGAGCATCATAACTGAAAAAACATTAATAGAATAATATCTAAAAAGAGATTCCAATAATAAGAAAACAGCGCTATGACAATTACCTGGCTTCAAGAAAATAGATAATCCAAAATCAATAGTTTTGAGAAGTGCATCCTCATCCTGACTGACAAAAAGAAAATTCTCTGGCTTAAGGTCTCGATGCATAACCCCCAATGAATGGCAAGCTTCCACAACTCCAACTATAGTTCTAGTTAGCTCAGCTGCCTTTCTCTCTGTATAATGCCCACGCTGGATAATCCTATCAAAGAGCTCACCTCCTGCACATAATTCCATAACAACATGAACTGCTACAGCATCCTCATAAGCACCCTTAATAGATATAACATTTGGGTGCCCTGCCAAATGATGCATTATCTGAATTTCCCTCCTCACATCCTCCACATCCTCATCAGTTACTAACTTCCTTTTTGCAATCGATTTGCACGCAAACTCTTTCCCTGTTGCCTTCTCCACACACAAAAACGTTATTCCAAATTGCCCCTGTCCCAGTTTCCTCCCCAAACTGTAAAACTCCTTTAACTTTCCAGTTCTTGTTTGTAACACTGAACCGGTCCGAAGTCCTGCACTAGAGACCCTCTTCATCTGTGGTGGCTTTTTGGGTTTTGCGGATTGCTTTGGCTCAGTTTCTGGTTTTGGTATTGTCACTTGTTCTGGTGGTTTGTCTTGTACCGGCATAGGTGACTCAGGTTCCTCAGGTGTTGAAGTATCATTGATAGTTTCTCCGTTTGTGTGAACTGAGTCATCCGGCCACCGGTTTGGCCACATTACAGCCGAAACCGATTGGAAGAATCCATTCTTGGAAAGGCTCGGTCCAACGCAAGTATTCCCCATTTAGACCAACAATTAATTCCTTCCTTAACACTTCCTCAGCAGCAATATCTAACTCTACTGAATGTCTTAACAAAATATATAAGATCCAATCTACAATCTCCAAATTCGAGAAGTCAAATCCCTCTAGATTGACTTTATAGATGTAAAATAAAAAGCATTGATTTATACCCCAAAAAGTGATGTATAATTGCTACCACCAAATCAATAAACAGAAATCACTATTAACAACTTTCTGATATGGCATCTATGACAGATGAATTCCCTTCGATACAAGAAACAGAAAAAATAAATCTAAGAGTGCAACTACACAAAAATGAAGAAACTGGAGACAAGACAACCAAATAAAGAGAACCCAGAGAGGGTCAAAACTATGCTTGATCAGCGACTGAATCAGCAATTTGTACAACAAAGAACACACCTTTGAATCTGTGGATCACAAACTAAAGTCACTGAACATATAAGACCGCAAAACCAAGAAAAGGTCTACAGAAACAGGACAAAAGAAAAATACTAAAATGAGTAAACAAATCAATAAAAAGCTATCAAATTTGAACAATTCAACACCAAACTAGACTACCCAATTGAGCAAACGAAAGAGCAACTGAGTAGAATAATGGGTAGAAACGAATGATGGGTATATTGGTGAGAAAGAAAAGGATCAACCTTTGGTTTACCAGGGTACCTGCCTGCCTAGTAGAATACGCAGAAGCAGAGATAGGGAAAGAGAATGGAGGGTTTGTCTAGCTGTCTATATCCACCACTGGCAGTATTATTATATTATTATTTAGACAGGTTTCTGTGTGAGTGTAAGGAAAGACCACCAAGTAAACGCGTTGGGTCCAAACACGCAAAACCCCGGATTTCTTGGTTGCTTGCTTTTTGCTTGTGTTCATGTGAGATTTTTCGAGTTTTGGCTAGTTTTAGGTCCCACTTTACTCAGCCTTGTATATATACTGTTAAAATGAAGACATTTTTTTCTTTTTTCTTCTTTTTAAAGTCAAAATAAAATTTCAACTTTTTTACTCCGCCTTGTAATGCTCAAGTTAAAATTTGACTTATATGGTTAGACCGAAAAACCGCAAATACCAACTAAAGTTTTATAGTATCTAAATCGACTTATTATGAAAATTGACCATAACATTCGGTTTATAGAACCGACCGCAATATGTTGTTGTTGTTGCGGTTCTGCATATCCAAATAATGTGGTATATCGCAAATCGTAATATAATTTAATTAATTATTAAAATAAATACTTATAATTATTTTATATTAACGAACAAAGACTAGGACTTCATCATTTAGATGAATCTTTCTCTCTTCTCTCTTATCTCTTCTTCTTTTTTCTTTTTATCCTTCCTCTCTCTCTCTCTGTCTCCTATCTTCTTCCTCTCTGTGGGACTCACATAAGCTTTGAATGTATTACTAATGAAGTGTATTCTCCGCCAATCTCTTGAAGTTCCCTCTGAAGGAAACATTTTGCACTCATGAATTGGAAATAAATTTAGCCACAACTTATAACACAAAAACATTCTAAATGACAGATTAATTTTGCTTATTCAAGTTGAGCTAAGCTTATTTCATTTCACCCAAGTATTTTATAATATAGTGTCTTTGAGTGCCAAAAGAAAAACAGAGAAGGGCATAGAATTTACCCTTAAAGATTTTTCTTGGAAATCCAAGAATGATCACCTTTGAAGGAAAGGCCTTCTTATCCCTCTTTGATTTAAACTCCTTCACCTCAAAGCTCCAAAGTAGAAGCCCTCTACCTCACCACACCAAATGCTCTTAGAGATAAAAAGAAAACAACAAAGAGGCATTAGATGCTAGTCTACCTCTTTGTTGGACCAATTTTAGCTTATGGAAGATGAGAGATAAAGAAGATGCACTCACACATCAACCAAAGTGAAAAACCAAAATCATTGCTAGGTCTTCAACCCAACTTTAGTATTTATAGAAAAATACACACAAAAGGGAGGGGGAGGATTGAGAGAATCACTCCCCTATGGCCGATTTTGAGGGTGGGCTTGGGCTCTATTTTTGGGTCCATGGATAGTGTTGTCTCACAACACTTATCCCTTGGGCCCAATTGCATTTTGAGCTATTTTGTCCATTTCCTTTTAAATCACATTCACAAGCCCAATCCAATATATATGTCAAAGTTAATTCCATAATTAACTCTTAATTATGAATTACAATTTAACTCTTAAATTATAATTATTGTCTAACTTAATTGACCCGGTTGAACTCTTTGACTTTGGTCAATTGCTCCGGTCAACTTGTTGACTTTGACATTTGATTATTGACCATTGACTTGTGTCTCCTCATTGCATTTGTCTTCATTTGTACCTCTAATCACATTCTTTCAGTGTGCAGATCCGTAGGTTCCCTTTAGCAAGGTAGTGGGTTGACTCAACTCCTCAGAGATGAAATACGAATTAAATTCCACAATTAAATTATTCATATTAATAAAGATTAATTGAAACCTTTTAAGACTTCCACAAACCATGGTTGTCACCTAGCAGCGAGTCACGATTATCCGAGCTAAATAAGAAGTTGTGAAAGAACCTATTCAAATTGGAATGACCGTGCAATTGAATCATTCTCTTATAACAATGCTCCTTATTCACACTATCATATAATGGAATCTAATGTCAAATATATCAATGTGAATTATTCCTTTATATGATCATCCTAGTACGATTTGAAGACTTCTTCTTTCAAATCTTATACACTACTTTGGGCAGAGATTTGACAAATCATATCCTGGAGCAGTCTCTCTCCTTACTAAGAGTAGAGATCCTTTGTTGTACATTCATTTGCCTCCATGACTTTATTGAGAGTCCTGATAAACACCTTTAAGTTATGTCTCCTTTAACACAATTGTATAGTGCCCTCAAAGACTAACAACATAGCCACAGGACATCTATGATATCTCAGGTCTAAGGATTAGTTTGCACCATTATAATTTATGAGTTCTAGTTTGACTTGTGAGTAAAGACTTCCATACTAGAACTCATGCATTGGATCACGTTCAATGTACTTGTTCTCTTACAAGCACCTACACACATATCTAGGTGTCGCCACACTCAATGACTTGAGACCTCGCAATTCTCTACATATAGAGATGATACTGTGTGTACAGGTCTTTGCGGAATATCAACACCCAATTGATATTCCTATGACCAGGAGCATATTTAGGATTAAGGGCCATAACAAGTCTCGATGTATGTAATCTCATTATATAGTTCTCATGTACACCTTTTATATTCATAGGACTATAGTTATTTTGCTGTTATGATAATAAACCAAATATCATGGTTGAAAACAACTAGTGTTGCCCATGAATAAATTAATAAGTCATTATAAAAGATGTCCTTAACATTAATTATCATATAATTAATTGGCTTTAAGGGCATACTATTTTTTATTTAAATCTTAGCCTTGAAGAAATATCATTTGAATATTTATTAAATTAATATAACTTAATTAATAAATAATTAAACTTTTATCTAGTAGGAACCTGTGTTTCAATTAGTATTGCAAACTCATCGGTTGGGTTGGTAAATTTGTTAGATTGTTATTAGTGGGTTAGTTTAGTTGATTAATTGTGCATTAGCAGGATTGTGGATTGTATTGGTTTATTTTTAATAATAAAGTTATTCTCTTCGTATATGAGTTAAAGAATCATTGCAAATGATAGAAAGTTCTCCTTATTTCAGCATTATTTTTAAGCATGAGCAAACTCTTTTTTTGTTGATAGACAGTTATGTAATGTTATATTGTTCCCTATACCGACAATTACGGTATACAAACTGCAATATACTAACAATTGCGATATACCGACTGCAATATACTGACAATTGCAGTATACCGCAATATGTCGGTCGGTTCATGGTTCGTCTTTTTACCATACCGCAATATGTCGATCGGTTTACGATTTCATTAAAAAGTTGCGGTAACCGAACCGCAACCATGCTTAGTTATAAGATTTCTAGACAATCTTCATTGTATTTTTTTTAAATACCAGTTATAATTTAAATAAAAAATAAAAAACAATTTAACCAATACAAGAGAATGTATTGGTAAAGTGAATGGAATGGTGAAGGTATGGAACATGAGTTCTAGTTCAATAGCTCAATTACATTTTTGGAGTTTCTCCCTCAATTATGTAGCATAACCTTTGCATGAATGAACCGTCATAATGAAGAGAGTTGCTAGAGACACCAGTATTCTTTTTCATCAAATACAGACGCCAAATTTATTCATTAATTTTTCTCATAAATCATATACATTTTAAACCTCTTTTATAAATGACCTTAGCATTATTGAGCATCATTGAGTGTTCTTTTCCTCTTAATATTTATTTACATTGTTATTGATGTTAAATATATGCCCTAGAAGCCAACATAAAATCGGATAATTCTAAGGAAATAATATAATAATATAACCAAGGAGGCAACAATGTTACTTTAGATACATAACGTACACAAAGTAACAAGTCCATGCTTCAAGATATAAATGGAAAGTAGTCTAAAGAAGTTAGATGCATGAGACCTTTCCATTGACATGAATATCGTATCCTAAAATGTTCTTAGTCATAGGATCACCAATTGGACAATGGTGACCCACAAAGACTAGTACACATCATGTTTGCTCAATTAGGAGGATGACTAGTCTCAAAGTCATTCGTGTGGAGACACTGAGACTGTCACGACCCGACTCTCCTAGCACGATATTGTCCGCTTTGGGCCCCTGCCCTCACCGTTTTGTTTCTGGGAACTCATGAGCAACTTCCCAGTGGGTCACCCATCCTGGGATTGCTCTAGCCCCAACTCGCTTAACTTCGGAGTTCTAAGGAATCCGAAGCCATGTGAGCTCCCAAAAGGCCATGTGCTAGGAGGGGAAGTGCCCACACATATAAGGCACTTCACCTTTCCCTCCCGATCAATGTGGAATTGCTCACCGTTCTTACTTCCCCAAGCTCACGGATCTTACAATCCACCCCCCTTAGGGCCCAGCGTCCTGGTTGGCACACTTTCAGTCGGGGTCCAGCTCTGATACCATTATGTCACGACCCGACTCTCCTAGCACAATATTGTCCGCTTTGGGCCCCTGCCCTCACAGTTTTGTTTCTGGGAACTCAGGAGCAACTTCCCAGCAGGTCACCCATCTTGGGATTGCTCTAGCCCCAACTCGCTTAACTTCGGAGTTCCAAGGAATTCGAAGCCAATGAGCTCCCAAAAGGCCTCGTGCTAGGAGGAGAAGTGCCCACACATATAAGACACTTCACCTTTTCCTCCCCGAGCGATGTGGGATTGCTCACCGTTCTTGCTTCCCCAAGCTCACGGGTCTTACAGAGATAGATGTGTAGGTGCTCTATAGTAGATGGAGTCCACTAAACGCGATCAACTCTAGAATTCTTGTATGGAAGTCTTAATCACAAGTGTCAAACAAAGAATTCTAAGTTGTGATAATGCAAATTAGTCCTTAGACCTGAGACATCACAGTTGTCTTGTGTATAAGTTTTTTCTCTTTGAGAGCACTATACGGTCGTATCAAAATGATGTAACTTAAAGGTGTTCCTCAGAATTCTCAGCAAGTACACAAAGACAGGTGAATGTACAACATGGAATCTCTGCTCTTAGTAAGAAGAGAGAATACTCTAAAGTTATGATTCGTGAATCTTTGGCCAAAGTATCGTACGGAAATTGAAACAAGAACGTTTGCAATTTTATCAAATTGAATCATATAACCTAGAGATGTCATATTAGGGATTTTGACACGAGTTTACCATATCCCAATAACATGACATAGAATATTGAATTAGAGAAGGATCGAATTGCATTGCAATCACAAACTGACTAGGTTCTCTACATGAATTCTATTTAGCTTGGGTAACCATGGCATATTGCTAGGTGTCACTCATGGTTTGTGGAAGCCCTGTAAAGGCTAATTACAATTAGCCTTCGCCAATAGGGAGAATTGTATGGAGGGATATAATTCACACTTGATTCAGAGTGAATCATTCATACCCGCTGTCTCGCTAATTAGAACCTGTAAGATCGAACATTGAACAGGAATCGATTGGAAATTAAGAAAAGAATGAATGATTTTGTGACTTGGTTAAACTCAATGTGAAAGTCAAAGGTCAAAGTCAAAGGTCAAAGGTCAAATGGTTGACCCGACACTTGACATGGTCAACTAAAGATGACCGGGACCAACACTTGTTAGACAAGTGAGTGATTAAATTAGTTAAGTCACTAGACTAATTGAATTGATTAGATTAATTTAATTATTCAATTGAAGTTATGAAACTTTAATTAAAGGTCCCATATGACTTAAAAATTCAAAAGGGAATGGACCATATGGACTTAGGCACAAGTGTGACACATTATAGGATTAATGTGTTGGACCAAGATGGCACAAATAGGGCACACAAGGGGGAGGTGCGGCACACACATAAGAGAGGGTCATTTTTGTCAAGTGTGTGATAATTTTGGTTCTATATACGTGTAGCTATAGCACCTCATATTTTAGGATTTTTCAAGTTGGTAACTTTGGAATAGAGAAAACATAAAACTCTCTCTCCCTCTACCTCTTGGCTGCCCACACCAAGTGAGGAGGCTAGCAACCATTTCTCACTTGTTGTTTTCTCATTCTTTCATCCCTCTCAATCCTTGGTGAAGAGCTTTGGCGAGGTACATATCTTTGTACCTATTTGGAAAGCCTAAAAGTGGAGAATCAACATCAAAGGGAGAACCAACAACAAAGGGACCACTCCCTCTACTTGAACACCATTCTTGGTTTCAAGATTCGCTCAAAGGGTATGAACATCTCATCTTTCTCTCAAATATGATTTAGAAAGTCTTTGATGCACACTTTCATAAACTTATAAAGATTGGGACTTAATGAGACTTGCATGAATCCCTAGTTATTTAATGCTTCCGTTCTTACTTTGATTTCATATTAGATATGTCATACTAGGTGATTTATACTCTCAAAGTTTGGTTGTAGAGTTTTTTAGAAATCTCTACACAACTCCATTCCCATAATATTCCCTTCAATTGAAAACTAGAAATAATATCAGACCTTCACTCATGTAGTTATGACCATCTATTTGGGGCTGGTGAAAATTCACCCAAACCGGGCCTCATTTTCTCTTGGAAAAATCCAAGCACTTCTCCAACGAAATTGATTGGGCAACTTTGCACACCAAGAGGCAAGTCTGCCCTTACAAAAAAGTTGGTCGGGGGGTCCTATCTTCTCACAAAAAAATATCGGCCGGGTATTAAGGATGGAAAGTCGGCCTGGTTTTTGAGTTTCGGAGCCTTGGAAAGTCGGCCAGGATTGCGTGGAATACGAGCCGACGACTGGAGAACGTCACGGTCGATTCTGGCCAGGACTGGAGCGACGGGGAGTGTTTGATGGAGGTCTTAGCCGACTTGTTGGCGACTGCTGGTCTATGACTGGAGGTTTTGAAAATGGAAATGTCGGCCAGGTTTTTGGAGTTGTAGAGCGGCCCGGGTTCATTGGAGCAGAGGTGCCTGTGATTTCTGGAAGGAAGTTGGGCAAATGAGAAATAGGGCTAGAGGCTTCTTTTGTCGACCGGGGTTTTTGTTCACAAGGGAGATGCGGCCGGGCTAGAGGAGAAATCTTAGAGGTTTTGGAAGGAAGTTCGGCAAATAAGAAATAGGGTTGGAGGTTTCAAAGATGTGGCTGGAAGGTTTTCTTTTTAGTTAGAGTTCTCCTCACTATATATATATATATATATATATATATATATATATATATATATATATATATATATATATATATATATATATAAGCATAAATAAATAAATACATATAAAAGTGCGGTTGGAAATTGGCCGCCTAGTTTATGGGGCTCAAGTGATAAGGTTTTTGGAATGTTGGTGATTGGAGGGTTTTCACTTTATATATATAGAGTAATGCTCTAATGCGGACATCCGCAGTTTCTTAATATCCAGATGTGATGTTTTTAACCAGTCTTCTTGCATCCAATTACTTGTTTAGATAACTCACAACTTATATCAAGCTGAAACAACATAGTGGAACACCAATTCCAAAAGCTACCGCCATTGCAAGCCCAAAACAAAGACAGGTGTTCAATGGACACTATGCCAAAATTCACTTTATGCAACACTTAATAGGCATCGGTAAAACATGAAATCGATGCTATTAGTCTCTTAGGCATCAATTTTATAAAAAGCATAGCCATAGGGGTGTAAAGACATCACAACCAATACGGGTAGTCGGAGTGATGCCTTTATATGGAATTAACATCGATCGATATTTGAACCGATGCCATATATCTTTCAGCTTTTTTTAAAGTAAAAGTTTCAATGATCGATGCCTTATACCAAGGTCAACTCCCCAAAAATTTCAGCTTTTTCCCTCAAAAATTTCACCCTTTTCCCTCAAAAATTTCACCAAGTCTTAAACCTAACTCTCTATCTCTCTCTCTCTTCTCTCCTGTCAAAAACCCCAAAGTTTCTCTCTGCTCTCGAACTCTCAAAAAGAAAAATCACGAAGCACACAAAGTTCTTCTCCCTTTGCTCTCGACCTCTTAGTCGTGACCGTCCCTTACGGTTAGCTCTCAGTCGTCTCTGATCTTGAACTCTTCTCTCTCTCCTTGCGAAAGCTCAAAACCCTAAAATTTACGTATTTCACCCACAGGTTAACCTACTCCAAGGTCCAGATCTAAACTCTCAATCGCTCAATCAACCCTCAGTGCCCTCTGCCCTTGACTTCTTCTTTTATGTTTTCTTCCCTTCGTACTTGATAAACACACTTGGGTTTCTCTCGCATCGTAACTTTTGCCACTTCACCACCACTGCTCCGCACTCTCTGTCGGTAATTTTATTTCCTTCATGCTTCTAATTTTCATTTTTTATCTTCTTGTCGTTGGATTTTGGGTCAAATCCCCAAAACAAAACAAAAATTTGTTTTTTGGTTTAATTGGGCCATCAATTAAACCAACAGTGGAGTGCATGATTGAAAAAATATAGGAAGGAGATTAGTTTCGTTCAATAATATCGATCGATGAAAGAGGAGTGCATGAGATTAGTGTTAGGGTTTGAGGCTTCGCAGAAAAGCTCATCTCCTCGGGAGAGACGAAGAAAAGCATAGGAGGAGGAAGCTCTGTGTGGCCTATCAGCTCTGTGAGGGAGTGACGAGAGTAAGAGTGAGAGAAGCTCTCATATCATAATTCATAACCAACTGCCTGGTCCTCTCTTTATTTAATCTGTTTTTTAAATCTTTATTTAATCTGTTATTTTCCTCCTCCTCTATACGAGATTAGTATATTGAAAAAACACTAATCTCATGAACCAACAGTGGCCTCTGCTCTCTCCCAGACCATGCTCTCAACGATGATTTTGACCACCAAGTGAGCTTTTGTCGATTACCCATTTCTTTATTCTTTCTATTTAAGCTCAGACATGTGAAACGCAAGCTCTCTAAGTGTCTCTCAGTTATTGGTTGAAGGCAAAAGCTTGGTCCAGGACAGCGATTCTCAACAGACCTTCAGCGCTCAATGCTCTCACGACTGCAATGGTGTGTTTTTATCTCTTAAAGCAATCATTTTTCTTATTTTTTTTAGACCCTTAATTCTATTTAAGTTTTCGTTTGGAACCCATTTCTAAGAACTCCCATAATGAGCATACAGGGGGGCTAGATTGCAGAAACTGTACAAAAGCTGGGAAGATAATCCTGATATTGGTTTTATTGTAATGAAGGGTGATTGTTTTTCTTGTTCATCAATTTTGGTCCAATGCTTATGCTGATATTGCTTAATTGCGATTACTCAGGTGGCAGCTGACAAATTGTTTTGAATTTTTGAAGGGCAGTGGCAAGGCATTTTGTGCTGGTGGAGATATGGTTTCTCTTTATCATATGATAAACAAAGGTAGGACTCCATTCTGATTTGCTATCAAACAATTTTATAAGTTGTAAACATATATTTATGGCTTACATACTTTTATTTGATTTCAAATTTGATGAAGTTAGCATTATGTAGCCAATTGAAAGGGGTGCAAAGTAGATTTCTCTTTTATGGCTCTGTTGGTTTCTTATGACTATATAGCAAAATCTTTAATTTAATTTAACAAAATCTTTATGTTTGAGATTCATAATCTATTTTCTTTAACAAAAGCTATTCAAGTTGAATTCTGTTTTATGAGTATACATATATACACATATATGTTTGTACAAGTGTCGTTAAATTTAGTGTGCACTTCTATTCTTTTTACTTAATTAAAAACTTTGTAAACATATGCATATTAGGGAGTTGGTTATCAGCTTAGTTGTTGGTTTGGAATTGCAGAATTGCTGGATTTTTATACATTGTATGTATATTAAGTTGTGACCCTTGGAATCTACCAATATCTATAGCCATGCCATGCTCTTATTGTATCTAAATAAGCTACACTTAACCATTTTCTCTAAACTGCTCAAGCCAACTTTGATATGAGTAATTGGTTTTCTTAATTTCTTTTTCCAATAAACAAATTGTAAGTCATGCTTCAGCTTTGTTCAGCGACTTTCTAACTCTTTTTGTTTATGTAAAGAAATATTGACATGTATGCAACATGTCCCTTGCTACCAGTGCACCATGATTGTGGCTTATTTAGTTCTACTCATAGGTGAGTATCTTATATTATTTTAAGTTAATTGTTTTTGTTTTGTACTTATATTAATCTACTTATTAAATTTGTTCACTTTTGTTAGTTTGGAGATTGTGAAATGGAGAATGCATGACTGTTGAAGTGCAAATTCTGGTTAGTTATAGCCTTTAAATGAATATTATGTATTCTAGGACTTGATGACATTCTGCAGAAGTTCATATGTGAATTAGTTTAGTGATTTGGTTTGGTTGGAGAACCTGCCTATTGGGTGGTTTTGATAAGAACTTTGGAACTTTAGAACTGATTTAATTCAATAAAGAAGAGTGCAGTGGAAAGTTTGAGAAACAGAGGGAGAGTAGAGAGGGAACTTTCTTCTTTAGAACTGATTGGGTTCATTCAAAAATAATTCAATAACAATACAAGGCTTGTATAATAGCTTTTTGGTAAGACTAATACTAAATGAGTCTAAGGGCATACAGGCAAGTTCTACTGCCAAAGGGAATATTAGTTATGTGCCTTGGTGGAATGAGCTATCTGAATGTGGGAAAAAGGGACTTTCTGTTAAACCCAAGATGGGTGATGCATTGCTTTTCTGGAGCATGAGGCCTGATGCATAAACAATGCCTCTGAGTTTCAATACCTTTTTTTCTTCTCAGTCTTCTCTGTGTCTGTATATGTTTCTGGTCAACATCTTGTTTGTGCATGTTATAATATTGATGTGTTGTTGGTCTAATTTAGTGCAGAGCTGATGAAAAGAAAATGAGTTATTTTGCTAACATTTCAGATGGTGTGAGTAGCCTTTGCCATAGGTAGTTTTATTATTAAAAATTTGAGCTTTCTAATTTATATTTGGATTTTAAGCTTTCAATCTTGGTCAGTGATTTCATATTTTAGTTTGTCAAGTTCTATTTGGACAATACATATGCCATTACTAGTTGTTGAGTTCCTTCACCTTCCCTTTGGTAAAATATCGATTTACTAACATTTGGTAAATATGTATATTGAGCAATTTGAAGTGACATCATATCTTTTGCAAATTTAGTACCTTACACTTTTTAAGCTTATGTTCATATTTTTGCTGCTTGTGTTTACATTTTACATGCTCTTTTCTTTTTTTCTTTTTCTTTTTTCCAGTATAGAGCTAGACGGAAGTACACCCAAATGGAATAGGACGAGGTGCGAGAAGAATTGGTAACTCATGCGAGAAGAACTAAACATTCCTCCGTCATTTTACATGTCTTTATAGCTAGTATTTTGCTTATATAGACAAGTATGGATAATTTATGGTGTGGGGCTGCAAAAATTGTGATTGGGATGTGACAAGTATGTATCATTCAAGTATTTTGCTTATATAGACAAGTAAGGATATATTTAAATTAATGTTTATATATATGTTTTTTTTTATGAACTACACAACATGATTCAGAAATGATACCTTTTTGATATTCTAAGACAGTAACCAAGTAAAGTTTGATGTGGAACATGCAAAATGTCTACACTTTTCTTTCATAAGTGATGCCTATTGTTCAAAACAACTTCAGTTTTCCAGAAACAACTGAAGTTAAAAGATTAAAAAAACCACACTTCTATGATCACTGATGCCTAAAATTAGAAGTAGTATCAGCATTTATATAACAACCAATGCTATTTGAGGCTTTTCAAGTCCGAAAAAATGAAAAAGCGATGACGTATAACATAATTCGCATCGGCATTGTTGGTTTATGTGATGTCATAATGGATAATACGCATCTGTATAAAATATCCCACTGATACTGCAATAGTCCTTTAGCATCCTACATTTTGAACCCACTGATGCTGTTACAGGTTTAGGCATCAGAAGTCAACCCTTTTTTTGGCACACGGAAATCTTTTAGCATCGGAGTTTAAAAATTATGCGATGTCGTAACTATGTATAGGCATCGGGGAATGTCCGTTGCCAAAAGTCCGACTTTAGGCAACAGCTACCAATACCACGGAATTTTCGGACTTTAGGCAACGAATTTTCTCCGTTGCTAAAAGTGTTTTTTGGCATAGTGGGAAGACCAAAACAAGGCAATTGCCAATGAATTGGTTGGAGAAAGTAATAAAAGTGCTGGGAAAGTGGTGTAACATGTGTTTATACTTCCAATGCACTGACATACGATGATTTTGAACTTCTTGAATTCATTTAGTAGCACAACAAATGAAAAAAAAACTAAAACATCCGGATATTAAGAAACTGCGGACGTCTGCATTAGAGCATTATTATTATTATTATATATTTATATATATATGCATATTAATTCATCCAATATAATATGGGTGTTTGGAAAGGAATGCAAGTGCGGCCAAGTTATAAAGGTCCAATATTGGTCCCTCTCTGGCCGACTTTTCAATTAATCATTGTGGAATTTTTTATATATAAACATGCCGAATTTAGTTTACCAAGCAAGCCTATTGGTCTTTGTGGAATAATATACATATAAGTGAATATGGGACTTAGGTGAGGTTTTTCTCGGCGGACTAATTCTAAGAGCCCTGAGATTTCAAAGGTTATGGGGGTCAGCCCCATATCATTCCAAAGAACTCGAAGGGCCAAGCCCAAGCCACGGATTCATGCCCAAGAATTCCGGAGGTCAATGTGCACGTGACGGAGGCCTCACAAGGAAAGAAATTAAGGAGGTTGATAATGAGTCGGAATTTTCCAAAACGAGAGAAAATCAAGCAACCAAGAAATCTCCGCCGATGTGATCCACAGATTTAGGGGGCCTCAAAAGGAAATAATTTCAAAGAATTGATCTTTGGCCATTGATGGATGCCCCTATATAAACTTCACCAAGCGAAGACATCAGACACATCATCAGACACACAAACCTATTTTTCGTCTCGCACTTTTCTTTTCTTAGACTTAGGATTTTACTATTCAAGTACCTAGTATAACAAGTTCTTTATTTAATTAGTGTAAGTTTAAATTATTGCAATTTACATTATCTTGTTATTTAAAGTCTTACAAATTACATTACATTGTCATTAAAATTCAAGTTTATTTCAATCGCTTTACTTTTTATTGCTATTAAATTTTCATTAAGTTTAAATTCAAGTTTACTTTACTTTATCATTCTTATTGTTCTTCATCCGTTCTTGTTTATTTATCGCTTTGATCTATTTTATTGCACTTTAATTCTTGTCTTTATGTTTAAACACACATTTAGTTTAATTGCACTATTTTTGCCTAAAAACCTAAAAATCACAAAAACATCCATACGAAACCCAACCATCCTCGAGCCCGAGGAAGTGAAACAACCTAGGCCGAGAAGAGGTTCCTATGCTTGGTCGAGCAATGATGAGAGTCTCAAATTACATCTTTTTTATATTATTTTGGAGACTTTATGATATAATTTTGGCTTAATAAATATAATTTCACTTGTTGTTACATTTTATTCTCACCAATTAGATTTATGAATTTTCTGTATTAATTTGGTGAACTTATTAGGTGAATTTATCTTTTGTAGGAAGTTGGAAAGCCAAAAGAAGAAGATATATATTTGTCCAAGTTCAAGCCAAGTGTGAAGAGAATTGCTAGCGGATTTTATTGAAGAATTGATTGTGGGATTATTGTGATTATAAAGAGAAGTAAAGAGGGAAGAAGAGAAGACAAAACCGTTGAAGCTAAAGAGCCTATTTCATGTCATTCATAGCCATTTAATGCCCACTACCTCAACGTTGTTTCTTTTCCACCAACTCTCCACCATCAACACATGTTTAATCCAATTAATCCCTCACTTAAAACCTTCATTACCTACCATGAATGTATTAACTTTCCACTCACCTCATTGACTACTTAAATCACCCATCAACTTATTTGGCAAAGGAGACACTACGACAGATTTCTTGATCCATTTCATTTAAAATTTAGTTATGTTTTCCTTTGTAATGAGTTGTTAGAACTCTAGCTAAGGCTAAAGGGAATGTCCTTTGAGTAAGTTTGTGAATTGTTCTTTAATCCAATATACAGTATGAATTGCTAAATTCTTTTTATTTTCAACTCTTTCTGAATCATCTTTCTCAATTATTTTCCCACTACGAAGAGTAGTGACAGCCTTCACATGTTCATACTTATTTTCATTCAAAGAAGAAGAAGAAGGAGTAGTTACCTCTAACTGTGCATGTGGATTGGGTTGGACTTGAGAAGGAAATTTACCCTTTTCTTGAATTGACTATGAAGAAGTGAGATTGGAAAGAGTGCTCTTAATCTCACCAATGTCTTGTGCATTCTTTTGATTTGTGGTAGTTTGGCTTTGCATGAATTGCTTCATAACATCTTCCAAATTTGATGGCGATGATTGTCCTTCCACCTGTGGAGAATAATAAAAAGAATTAGATTTTTGTTGAGGCACATTATTATTAGTATTATTTCTCCAACTAAAATTTGGGTGGTTTAACACATTCTGGATTATAAGTTTCAGAAAAAGTGGATGGTTTTTTAAATTGATTCACAAAGTTTGCTTGATCATGCAACATTTCTCTGAAAGCTAGAAGTGTTGGACACTGTTTTGTTACATGTCCCATGACCCCACAAACTTCACAAATCTCAAAAATTTCTTGACTTGCAATTGAATTAACTTTTTGAGGCAATTTTGATTTTAGAGTTTCAACTTCCCTAGCCATTGTTGCCAATTGAGCTTTGAGACTATCTTCCTCCTTAAGGTGATAAAGACCCCCGCTGGAAGGATTAATAGAAGATTTTGCCTTTTGGGAATTATGCTCAAATGTGTTGGGAGTGCTCCAAATCTGAGATTTCTCTGCAATTTCATCAAGAAAATCAAAAGCATCTTCAGGATCTTATACATAAAATTTCCATTGCACATCATCTCAATAAATTGATGATCTTTAGGTGTTAAGCCATCATAAAAATGACTTACCACCCTCCATCTTTCAAAACCATGGTGAGGACATAACATTAACAAATCTTTAAATCTTTCCCAAGCTTGAGGTAAAGACTCAGTGTCTTTTTGAGAAAATGTGGTCATCTTTTCAAAGAATTTAGCAATTCATACCGTATATTGGATTAAAGAACAATTCACAAACTTACTCAAAGGACATTCCCTTTAGCCTTAGCTAGAGTTCTAGCAACTCATTACAAAGGAAAAAGCAATCACTTGATCAGAAGTTAGAAGCACACAATATCCATCCACTCACATTCCATCCAAGCCCAAATTTAAGGCTTGGTGGTGGCACGCCCCGCACTCAAAAAAGAAGAAGGACCAAAAGTTCCTTTTGTCAGCCTACCGAGCAAAGGAAACCTTATCAAAGAAGGCACCATTAGTTGCCGCCAAATCCGACCACTCAAGCTCGGCGGAAGGTAAATCTGATTGGTATCATTGGTTCAAAATTCTAGAGCCAAAGTTGAAGGATCATTGGAAGGCGATCAGAATATATGATAAGTTGCTCCTATGTGCGGGAAGCAACTTTCCTTGCGACCGATCTCTCATTATTGCTGCTTTATGCTTTTGGTCTACCTCCACCAATTGCATGAGGCTCAGCTTTGGGATGATGACGTCTAACCTTCTAGACATAGCCACGATAGTCAGCCTTTGCCCTCATGGAGATGATTTCTCAGCAGCCAACCTCCCGAATACCAGGGTGGGCTTAGATTTCCACAAGTCGAGCAAGACTTACGGGAGTTGGGTGAAGACTTATCTTGGCCATCACGGGGAATCAACTGACGCCCCTTCCACCAACGGCGTATCCTACACGGAGCATGTGGCATTTCTTGTGATGTGATTGTGCAAGTTCTTGGCGTGCCCGAAATCCGGTGGGATCACAAAGGAATTCCATGTCTTGGCGGAAGCACTTGCAACCGACCATCAGGTGGCCATGAGCCCTATCTTTCTCGCCTCTCTTAAGGAGTCCGCGAGGTAACCACCCAACTTTACTTTCCGGAGTTGAGCCTAGCCAAGATATGTCCTAATGATGAATCGCTCTTTGGCCCGCCCTTGCTCAACACCCCATGTCGGAAGCATTATGTCGAGGATTGCTTCTGATTTTTCTATGAGTGTCATGAGAGGACTAGGGAGCCTCTCTCCATTTGCCTAGATCATCGTTTTCGGGCATATCTAGCCTTGGATCTTTCCTCATTTCCTGCGGTTGAGATGAAGGAGGAAAGGCACAAAATGTGGGCGAGCATTCTCATCAGCCGAGATCTTCCATACAGCTTAATGGTAAACAAAGGTGGCAACTATCGTTGTGGTGGTGAGCTCTATTATACCGCCGCCACTGGCTACCAACTTGGTTTAGTAAAGAGCATTCCAATTCCACCAATGGATTCCGTCAAACCTACTTTCTTCGTGGCGGGGGGAATTTAAAGAGGTAAAGGAGGTCACCATGTTGGCCAAGGACAACCAAGACTTGGTCAAGTCCTTCAGTATCCCAATCAGAGATCCTCGGTTTAATGAACCTGATATTTTCAACACTTGGTGGAAAGAGATGTCGGCCACCTGGTTTCTTCAACCATGCTGGGAAATTGAAGATAGGATCTTCAAGAATTGCCCATGCTCATTGGCTTTTCAACAAAAAAAAGACAAGAAGAAAGCTCAAGCCAAAGGTAAAATGTTTTTTTCTTTTCATTTTTGATCATTTCACGTTTTTGCCCTAACACTTCAAATCTTACAACAGGTGCCCCCGAGAAAGAAAATACTACAGACAAAATTGTTGAGAGGGAAGCTTTCGCCAACCCCACCGATGCTAATTCGGATCAGGGCGAAAGGAGACCCATGTCCCCACCCAAGGTAGGCTACATTTCATGATTATTCTGCTTTTTAAATATTTGCACTTCCAATTTTTTGGATTCTTTGATGGGCATCTTTAGAGTCTAACCCCAACTTTTTAGATGATACTTCCGCCGGAAATATTAGTCCCCCACAACAATTCCTTCGGCCCAGAAAAATCCCACGGAACCTCTCGCCCCAAGGTTTGGCCGAAATTTTTTTAATTTTATTATTATTATTATTATTTTAAAACTAAATTAAACATACACAAAGTCGAGGTAAACTCATTTCCTATGCCCTTTGCATTTTTCTTTATGTAGCATTTCTTTCATGCTCACAAAATTTTCCAATTTAGTTGGTCGACATCAATGCCATGGGGTGCCCGGAAGAAATCTCTACGGAGTTACATGAGACGATTCCTCCCCCCCCCCCAAGGATTTTGCTATGGAGCCCATGGCCGTGCTGATCGAGGAGGAATTTCCTCACATTCCAAATCCCCAGGTTCATTGAAATCTCGATTTTTCAAAATTTCTTTTATACTTGCCCCCAATTTCTTACTTTAAAGCTTGAATATGTCAGCGAGCAATTTTTGGACCCGAGCTTTCTTCGACCGATATGACGGGCGTTGAGCACAAACAACAGCCTCTCTTCACCATGAGTTTGAACCCTTTGGGGCAATTCGAAGAAGCACAACTCCACAGGTAACCTTGCTCTACCTTAAGGTTTTATGAAGTTTCTATTTGTTAGAAAACTTATATCCTCATTATTAGGCAGATGAGGTGGAGCCTCCCGCTATCCCGGTCAACCAAGCGACCACCACTAGCAGTGCACCTTCTACCATTCCCACCGACGGAGGTGCAACACTTGAGCCCATCCTTACGCTAACATCAGGAGCTCCCACCTTGGTGGTCGATCCCAGCCTCATACTTATCTCAAATATGTGGGCAATTATTGTAACTTTCATGCCCCTTTGCTAGGTTGGAGGATCTTCCTCTCTCATTCTCGCTGGAGCTATTGAGGATCACTAGACAGAAGATGGAAGAAGTCAAGCCATGGCCTCCCTACTATCCCCTAAATAGGTATGAAAAAAATATATGCACACTTTATTTTCCCTACTTGGAAAAAACCTAATGGCCATGTATTTTTCTTGCAGACCTTAGGTAACATTTTTTACTTCATCGATCAAGGGGATGTATCCCTATCTTCGACGGAGGCCTCCACTCGCCTTGCCACTTCTTCTACCACGGTCGGGGCCCTACCAGATTCAGGAGCAGAGGCCCTACTTCATTCATATAGAGATGAGAGAGCCAAGCTTAAGGCCGCCATTGAGACTTTGGTAGATTCTGGTTTTTTCCAAAACCAACTCTGGGCGACTTTGATCACGTACTTCTTCGATCGGGTAGAGAAATTTGCCCCCAGCCGCCATTCTCTTCAGGAAGAACAACGGGTAGGCCATAACCTGGACCAGCAGATTGCCTCAACTAGCGCGACCATGAGGCAGAGGGTTGAGGATGCCAGCCAAATGCGGCAAGAGGTCGCGGATATCCATGAGCATTTGAGGAGACTTCTTGAAAAGGAAGCCGCCATCCTTGCCAAGGTCTACCAGATTGTTCGGAGTAATGGACCTCTTGAGGCTCAACTTCAATAGGATGTGGCGGCAGCGGGATTATACTAGGCAAGGAAGCTAACGATTCAATCTACCTTATCCGCTGGAGATTGTGCTATGGAGAGCTTCATGGCTGCCCTTCGCACCCTGTTCCCTGATGCTTAGGTTCATGTTAGGCCATTATTTGGCCCATTTTATACTTAGCTAGTCCCTATTTGTTTTTCCACTACATGTGATAGAACTAGTTTACCCACTATTTATTAGATCGTTGGTGAATGCTTAGGCCATTGTTTGGCCTCATTTTGTAGCAAACTTTTATCCACTTATATATATATATATATATGATATCTTTTCGAAGAGATCTTTTTATGAGATATCCTCCCAATGAAAATCATTACTTCATCACAATGATATTTCCTTGTAGTGGGCTATCTTTCCCCCATTTCCCAAGCCGTTGGATAATATTTTTTCAAAAATCGACCACTGATTGGCTAGTCATGCACCCGACCATTTTGGTCGCTCAATTTGTACACCCTCTTCCCCAAGACTTGGTGGACAAGAAATGGGCCTTCCCAAGTTGGAAACCACTTACCAAATTTTTGATTCTTCGATCCCACTAGAAGGATGGTCTTCCATACCAAATCTCCAACCCCAAAACTCTCCTTTTGTCGTATGTTCAAGCAACCACCTCTTTTTGGGAGGTTCCACTAAACTTGGAAATTTGGGCTGTTATCGATCTTTTATCCTTGGAGGCTTTAGACAAAGCCTTGCACACATATGGCCCATTGGCCACAATCTCGGCCAAGTTTACCCAGGCCGACTCTCCTTCCTCTTTTAGGAAAACCTCATCATCTCTTTCTTCCGAATCCATATCCTCAATGTGCACCGTGTGGACCACCATAGTTCAAGGGCCGGAGGGTTTGGTCGAATCCCTATAGAAGGTTGGCCGAGATATCGACCGACTATTTTATTGATCTTCTTTTAGAAGGGCCTCGTATCGGTTCACCCGAAGTAAGAGATCATAAATGTTGCGGAACTCAATTCCTTCGAATTTCTTTCGGAGGTCGAACAACATCCCTCCTTGGGCTAACTCTGCAAACTCGTTCTCCTGCATATTGACCGTGCACCTAGCCCTTGCTTTTCTAAATTGCCCCAAGTATTCTTGGACCAATTCATTTGGCCCTTGGCTTATCTTTGCGTAGTTGGCCATCAAGACTTCTAGCTCTGGCAGATAGAATTGTTCATGGAAGATTTGCTCCTTAGTTTACCAGTTCTGGATGAAGTTTTGTGGAAGCTTGACATACCATGAGAAAGTAGCTCCCGTGAGGGTACTTGAGAATAGTCTTAGTTTCAAGGCTCACGATGCCCAATTTCAGCACATTGGGCCGTGAATCGGCAAATGTGCTCTACGGTCGACTGAAGCTCGTCTCCCAAAAATACTGCAAAATCCGGAACTTTGAAGCCCCTTAGAAATTTCTCTTGATCAAAGTGCTCCGGACATGGCCTCTAGTAGACTGGTCTACCAATCCTCCTAGCATGGGGCACCATGTCTTGGATAATTTGTTCGACCACACCTCAGTCGATTGCTTGATTTCCAAGTAGCGGGTTATTCGCATTTCCGTGGAGATTATTCCACGCGCCGATTTCGGTGAATTTTTTAACATGAGGCCCAGCAAAATTAGCCCTTACCCTTGGTGAGCTTGTTGGCGGAATTGATTATATAACGGGAATCCTTGGAATTGGTTGACAGCTGTATATGGTTTGTTGTCCATCGACGGAACATTAACCGCTGAGCTGGATTGACCCCAGCTAGTGGATTAGGTTGGGGCGGATTCAACCCAAAGATGTTTGGTTGGGCATTCGCCTGAAGCCCCCTGCTGGCACTCCATTTGGAGCCACTTGGTTCTCATTTTGGCCATTTTGTTGACCTAGTAGTCGATCAAACCTCTCATTTATTTGAGCATTTTGAGTGGCAATGGTTTGAGCCATCTCTTGCATTCGCTTATTGTGGAGTTAGTTTGAAGTCTCCATTGCACGGATGAGTTGTTGGATTTCCAACGAAGTGGCTAGATTTGGCATCAAGACTAGTCCTCCAGCGACCTCCGTAACATCTTCAACCGATACGTGGTCGAAACCCAAGGCTGTACTGAGGTCGAGGCCATTTTTTCCTTGTTGAGTGCTCGTAATATTTTATGGTTGAGTATTCATGGGAAGTGAACCAACCATGCTTGTCTCTGATTCCGACTGAAGTCATGTGAATCCTTCCGACGGATTACTTGGGTGGTGGATATGCCCCCAAGTCACCTTTTGCCCACAAATCACAAACTTCAACTTCCGACACCGAAATAAGAGAATCATTCATCTTCCGCCGATGGAACTCAATCTTGAGCCTTCCATGAGCAATGTCGACCTTAACCACCAACCAAAGTATAATATGTCATATGAGGAGGCCAACTTCATTGTGTTTTTTTTAAATTAAATTTTTTTATAAAACTAATTGGCCAATTTGTTCAAGAATGAACCATGACCCTTATTAGAATCTATTGGACTACCTAGTAGGTGGCCGCGTAGAACAAAATTTTCATGGAGAGGCCAACCATGTTTTACTCCAAGCTTGGAGCCCTTCATATTCTTGACTCGGATCTTGCCATTTCGTTGGCAATGGGTTGAAGTACTAGGATGACTAGTACGACCCAAATGACTTCTGGCCATCACTTGGGCTGACCCTTCATTTCCCCCAAGTCCACTTGGTTGGCCAATCTTGGTCTTTGACTGGAGCTGGATAAACTTGACCACTTGCAATTGTGGTCTCACAATATCGAGCTTTTCTCCTACAATCATGTCTATCATTATTGCATCTTGGGTCTTGCTCCGACCTTCTTTTTCACTAGATTGTAGCTGATTACATCTTAGGATGGTTGCCTTGGGTTGAACGATATTTCCATTCTCAATGTTAACCACTTTTTGAGTCAGGCTCATTTTCCTCAACCAATGTGAGGTTTTCAATAGGAAGGTCGACTTGAACATTCAATTCTAAGGTCATCTTGCCCACCTCTTTCTCACTCTCATATTCACTACCAACCTCATTTTCCTTTAAATGAGTAGGAGGAGCGGGTGGCCAAATTGCGACCATATGAGGATTTTCCCCTTGTGACTTAGAATCAAGGTTGGGGTTGAGAGTTTGCCATTCGGCTCGTTGGCTAAGAACTTGCTCTTTGATCGCAAGTCACGAGGAGATTTCACGCAAACCTTGGATCAAAAGTTCGTTGGAAGCATAGAACCTATCCGCCATCTCCATAAATGCATCAGTGACTTTAAATGTTTTGTTTATCATACTTTGACGTTCTTTGTCCATGAGGTCAACATATGGCCTCTCACCTATGTTGAGAACATTTTGGCCATTATAGCCATTAGGATGATTCATTTGGTGGGAGCCATAACTAGGCCGATCATAAATATTGGCCGAATTATTTTGGCTACATGGTTAAGTATATTGCCCCCATGCCACTTGATTGGTTTGGCCACCAAGGCCATTTTGATCACTCAAACCATTTTGGTTAATAAGATCATATTCGCCAACATAGTTGTGCCCACCATATTCGCCCCCAAATCCACCAAAATAGTTGTGCCCACCATATTAGCCACCAAATTGAATACTTGAGTCATATTGGTTATTAGACACACCTTGATGGGTAAAATTATATTGGCCATAGTGGTTGTGGTCACCATGTTGGCCGATGGATTGGCTATTTGAGCCAAAAGAATCATAGTCGTTGTAGTTTATCGGCGGATAGGGATGTTGCCATTCCCTTCGGTCGCTCATATAGTGTGTCCCACTAGGCGTGCCAAATTATGTTTCCCTCTTTTCTCCGGGTAGGCCGATGGAATGAACTTTTGGTCCTTCTTTTATGAGTGGGGGGCGTGCCACCACCAAGCCCCGAATTTGGGCTTGAATGGAATGTGAGTGGATGGATATTGTGCGCTTCTGAATTCTGATCAAGTGATTGCTCGGCCTAAGTTTTTTCACTTCCTCAGGCTCGAGGATGGTTGGGCTTCGTATGGATGTTTTTGTGATTTTTAGGTTTTTAGGTAAAAATAGTGCAATTAAACTAAATGTGCATTTAAACGTAAAAACAAGAATTAAAGTGCAATAAAATAGATCAAAGAGATAAACAAACAAGAACAATAAGAATGATAAAGTAAATTAAACTTGAATTTATACTTAATGAAAATTTAATAACAATAAAAAGTAAAGCTATTGAAATAAACTTGAATTTAAATGACAATGTAATGTAATTTGCAAGAATTTAAATAACAAGATAATGTAAATTGCAATAATTTAAACTTACACTAAGGAAATGAAGAACTTGTTATACTAGGTGCTTGAAAAGTAAAATCCTAAGTCTAAGAAAAGAAATGTGTGAGACGAAAAATAGGTTTGTGTGTCTGATGTCTTCGCTTGGTGAAGTTTATATAGGGGCATCCATCAATGGCCAAAGATCAATTCTTTGAAATGCTTTCCTTTTGAGCCCCCCTAAATCCGTGGATCATGTCGGGGGATATTTCTTGGTTGCTTGATTTTCTCTCGTTTTGGAAAATTCCAAATCATTATCAACCTCCTTGATTTCTTTCCTTGTGAGGCCTCTGCCATGTGAACATTGACCTCCGGAATTCTTGGACTCGAATCGGTGGCTTGGGCTTGGCCCTCCGAGTTCTTTAGAATGATATGGGGCTAACCCCCATAACCTTTGAAATCTCAGGGCTCTTAGAATTAGTCCGCCAAGAAAAACTCCGCCTAAGTCCCATATTCACTTATATGTATATAATTCCACAAGGACCAATAGGCTTGCTTGGTAAACTAAATTCGACATGTTTATATATATAGTGAGTAGAACTCTAACTAAAAAGAAAACCTTCCAACTACATCTTTGAAACCTTGAGCCCTTTTTCTCATTTGCCCAACTTCCTTCCAACATCTCCAAGATTTCTCCTCTAGCCCGACCGCATCTCTTGTGAACAAAAACCCCCGGCCGATAAAAGAAGCCTCTAGCCTTATTTCTCATTTGCCCAACTTCCTTCCAAAAATCGCGGGCACCTCTGCTCCAATGAACCCGAGCGGCTCTACAACTCCAAAAACCTGGCCGACATTTCCATCTTCGAATCCTCCAATCACGAACCAGCAGTCTCCAGCAAGTCGGCCGAGACCTCCATCAAACACTCCCAGTCGCTCCAGTCCTGCCAAAATTGACTGTGACTTTCTCCAGTCGTGGGCTCGTATTCCACGCAATCCCAACCGACTTTCCAAGGCTCCGAAACTCAAAAGCCCAGCGACTTTCCATCCTCAATACCCGGCCGATATTTTTTTGGTTTTTGGGTTGGGGATATTTCGGCAATATCCCTTGTATATATCGTAATTATTTCGAATTTATCGCCGATATTTTCGACGAAATTTCGATCCCGATATTTTCGGTGCGTCAGCCACTTTAATTGGTGATAATATCGTGATATTTTCGAATTTCGTCGATAATATCGTGATAATATCGCAAGCAAATTTAGGCAAAAATTGTTAGAAAGTCATTGCAAGGGTGGGGATTCAAATCCCTGCCCACCCCTTTAAAATTCTGGCGCCTTTTCCAACTGAGTTACATGTCAACTTGTTATATTATTCCTTTCTTGTTCTATTTATACACACATATTTGAAAATGAAATAATTCACTTGAACGCACACACACACACAGGGGTTCGAACCCCTCCCCTTTCCAAGTTCTGGAAAGACTTAACCACCACGCTAGTCATCACTTTGTGATTATTTACTATAGAATCTCTATTTATAACTCTTCCGAGCTGTTTCTCAAAATAGAAAATAATTACTTATTGCTTTATATTTTTGATCAAATATGTAATTACTTAATATAATTTATTTATTTCCTATTTAATCCATTTAATGTTATTGATTATTTATTATTCATTATAAGTACTTACATTACTGAATTCCCCTTCAAATTGTTGCTTAATTACTTAAATCTCTATAATCATTTTCTTTATTTCCTATTTAATTCTTCCTTGGATAACTTTATTTATGTTCTTAGTTAATTTTCAATTCTCACTATTATTTTTTAAGCATGGTAAAGTGCCTAATTTTCATGACAAATCAAGTTGGTTTACATCTTTAATTATTTTTCATTTTTTTATTATAAATAATAAATATAAGAACGTGTACCATGTCAAGTGAATAACGTGAAATAAGGTTACTCATGTATCTTACCATGCAATTTATAAAGTGTAACATATTGTAGTAAAAATGATAAATAAATTACTAGATGGTGTTTAATTTTCTTTCATTAATTACTCCATATTTTCTAAATCACAGAGTTTGTCAACTCACAATATAATCAACTTAAATCACTCAAAACCACCATGCAATGCATTTCCTTCCAATCTTTTGTGTCAAAATAATAGATGATTGACTAAATAAACTATTATAAATTTTCATTAAAAATTTTCATGTATTTATCACAATTTCCGTGGTTTTTATCCAATTTTTATTGATATCGATATTTTCCCGATATTTCCGTGTTTTTGAACCACCGATATTTCTGAAACCTTAGATATTTAAGACCTTGATGGTGGGTGAGCTTGATCAGTCTACTATATGTTACCTGGTGAGGTCCAAGCTCCATATTACCCTGCCAGAGGAAGCGACCTCTAACAACCACGCAAAGTGATGAATATTTGCTCCTAATCATTCCTTGGGATCAAAGCAAGAGAACTAATGTTTGTAACATTAGAGAATTGGGTCCTTCACATGGGTGAATGGATTCAGGGCATGCTAGCATGGTGACCTTGGTGGCCGAGAGTGCGAATGATGTTGGTGATGTGGATGATGTGCTGGATCTGGACTTCGTCAAACGATTGTGGTTGAGGAAGGAGGTTGGGGTTCAATACCCGATGGCTTTGCCTTTTTGTAATATTCCAGTGTTGTTTTCATCATAACAAAAAAAAAAATCAAACTTTTACATCACAACTCCCTAGGCTCGCGAAACTCTTCCAGCTCCAAAATGCAACCCAAGCAACAGGTGGGGGCCACCAACCTGGGCAAGCCCAAAGGCAAATCCTGCCCGTGTTATTGCCTGCGATCTAGTGACGTTAAAGCTAACGCCAAGCTGGCGTCAGCGCACGAAATTTTGAATTATTTTACCGTTGGCGCCCTGCTTTTCCCCAATGGATAGAAGCCACGTGGCGCTTCCTGGGGGGTCCGATCAAGTCTTTCTACTCCAATCCAACGGTTGCCAATTTTTTGTGTAAAAAACAATTCGAAAAAATACCAAAAAATTCTGAAATATTTTTCTATAAATACCTACCAATATTATTCACTATAAATATGGACACATGTCAACCGAAAATCTTATCTGAAATTTGATATGTGAATTTTATAATAAATATGGACACATGGCCACCAAAAATCTTATCCAAAACTTTTATCCAAAATATGAGATGTGAATCTTATAATAAATATTGACACATGGCAACCGAAAATCTTATACAAATTAATTGTTTAAGTATATAAAAAATAGAATAATTTAAAGTGAATAGTAATTACCCTTTGCCATGGCAATGGGTAGAAACACAATTTACCTTTTGCAATGGCTGGCACCGATGTTGCACGAACACCGATACTCGACATGTGGACACGGGGAAACGGCAAATCTCAAAAAACTAGGACACGGTGACACGGCAATGAATTTTTTATTATTGTAATAATACTTATATATATTCAACAAAAACAAAATATTGATGTTTTACTCCAATTTCACAATACCATATATAGTGAAATTCAAGCTTTCTAAGCCTTTCAAATGTAGTTTATTAATTTTATATGAATTATAATTGAATTAACACATTAGTTGACCATGAGTAGGAGTTGATCTGTGTCCGAAGAGTATATTGACCATATATGGGGAGTGTCTTGACTGTGGACACGGCTTTGACCATTGGACATGGGTGTCCGAGGAGTGTCCGAGAAGTGTTCGAGTGTCCGACACTCCAACACTCCAACACGTGGGCTTAGTGGAGTGTCCATGCAACATAGGCTAGCACTATTCACATGAATAATAACAGCTTTTGCCTCTCCTTGTCATTTGCCATGGTAAATGGGTGGAAATGCCCTAACAACCCTAGATCCACGATTGTGTCCATGTCATATCTCTATTCGAGACGTTTTTCTCCATATGATAGATTCGGCCCGACAAGTACTCCTTCCTCTTGTTTTCCATTCAACGATCAGAACTTGACGTCATCCTTCAAGAATTAACCGTGATAAAATTGAAAGGTGCTTGGTCATCTAAGTTGAAAAAAAAAACATAGTTCTTTAAATAAAACTTAAACCAAAAATGTGGATAATCAAATGACAAATCAGTTTCAATAATTGGTGTTGATACCGTATCTAACCAAGCAACTAGGAGCAAATCCAAGCAAGGCAAAGAGTCCCACATTGGAATATTACAAGAAGTGAGGACCCTCCTTCACCTATATAAGGAGACCACTCTCCACTTAGAAAAGGATCCCCGAAGCTGGGCTTTATCTTTAGTTATGGGCTTCCCCATTATTCTCTTTATCTTTGGGCCCAGCCCTTTGTACAAATGTTAAATACACATTATTAATGAGAATACACTTCTTCGTGGACGTAGCCCATTCATTAAGGTTGAACCACGTATATCTTGTCTTCTGTATGCTTATCGCCTTCATCCATCATTAAGGGTCCTCACCCTCATCCATCACAAATCATTTCTAAGTTGAGCCCAGAAGTGTTGAACCATTTTTTGGCATCAACAGTTTGGCGCTGTCTGTGGGAATCGGCACAAAAAGCTTATGTCGTTCTCCCCTCATCAGTGCCCTTCGGCACCCCTACAATCAGCATCACCTAAGTTGCCGTTCGGCAATACCTTGATGGAGCAACCATGAATGCTAAGGCAACAATTGTAGAAGATACATTCCAAGGAAAGGCCAATCAGAATGTGGCTATCACTCTGCGTTTGCATGAAAAAATATGAAAACCAACATCTCAATAAAATCCAAGATGCCGTTCGGCAATACCTCCATTTCAAGCCCAAGGGGAAGCCCACGTAATTCATTTCGAAGAGAAAATGGCAAATGCTAAACGCCACACACATTCAAATCATGGGCCTTACCGTTCGGTACCCCTTTGAAGAATAAAAATATGGGGGCTTGAAGAGTAAAAATACGCGGGGCTCTCTTATTGGTGGGCCGGAAGCCACTAGCTCCTGCAACTACCATTTGGTACCTAGTGAATATTGGATAGGTGGGAAGCAACTATCCCATGGCAAACCAAAACTGACGAACAGTAGGAATAGAAAGTCACACGTGGTGATGCCTTATCAGAAACATCACTTTTCAAAAAAGATAAGTGGAATATCCTTGTCTTTTTCCCATTTCATTATTCTATTGAAAAAAGTGCATATCTAATTGAGATTAATAATTACCAACTAAAAGCTTTATCTGTGGCCTAGGTGCCGATGGGCAATATTGCCCAGTTTACATCAACTTTAGTCAAAAAGCATATGTGCTTATAAGGGAGATGACATTATTATATTGCGCAGCTAAGTGGCAAAAAGCACAACAGGAGACATTTCTCCAAAAGTCCCTTACGGCACCTAGCTACCATGGTTGCCTCATGCACTCCAATGCTAGTGGAAACCAAAGCTGCCGTTCGGCAGCCAAGCCATCAAATTCCTCAGGACACCCCAAGAAGTTCAAGCTACTGGTTTGAAGCAAATTTCAGGACCACCATGGCCTCTTCAAGTCAAAACGGAGCTTACAGACACATCTCCAAAAGCATGAATTGCAACTCCTCCACTCCATCAAAATCCACACGTTTTGGATTGTTACCATGCTTCTGAAACAAACCTGACAAATCCCTCATGGGAACTTCAAACTGAACGACGACATCGTTCGGCACATAAGGATAAAGAGAAATCCACAATGATGCCGTTCGGCACCCAACCACGGATTTTATCAGTACACCTAAGGGCCAAAGATCACTCAAGCCCCCCAAACCGTTCAACAGGTCGACTACGTCATTGTAGAAGAGCTCCACTTGTTTATGAGGCTCCAGCACGCCTTTGCTTCTTCTTCTTCGGGATTTGACTCGGTAATTGCAGAGGAAGACTTCATTTTTCAAGCTCATTGACCATTACAAGGAGATGAACAGATGCCATCTTTCACCTAGCTGTAAATTTCTCAAGACACCCATGGTGTCATACCCACTGAACGGCAAGTTGATAGCAGGTTTCAAAAGGCACGGCCAGTCCCACTTTATGTATCACCGATCAGCAACTACTATGTGTCGACCTTCATAGCTCGAACTGGACTGAAAATTTCCAAGAGCTTGAGAACTCGCTGGGCATGATACGCCTTCAGCCCACTCAATTGATCGGCATCGCAATATTCGGTAGCTCAGTCACTTACCGATCGGTACGCAGAGAGCATTCTCATCAAAGTACCACGAGGGTTGCCTCCTCGTTAGAACTTCCAAATTGCCGAACGGTAATGCTGGTCATGACTCGTCTAGGATCGAGCCAAGTGATGATTCCCAGACCTCCAACTGCTCGACAACTCAATGATTGGCATTCCAGCCTTCGGTGATCACTGATCAGCAAATACACACAACACCGCACCCCCAATTGGCTTCAGCACTCTCCCTGCCGAACGGAAGGGAATTACTCAAGATCAACTCTTTGACCACCTCTTCGGCAATCGCACCAACAGAGACTGCTACAAGCTTCATAGCTTTCCAAGATTGATCGGAACCACCCTTGCCGATCGGAAAGTTAGACGACACACCTGCTGATCGATAGGCCATTGACTGAAGGAATTGGACAGCCCCTAAACCATCTCCAGACATCGGCATCTCCATTGCCGATCGAAAGGTTTAGGTCACCTCCATGAGCGCTCCATCTCCAACGATCGGCAGCTTACCCCGCACGACCACGCCAAACGTGAAATGTCACACCCGCCGTTCGACAGGCGTCGTGCTAAAGGTAGGAGACTGCCCCAAAATTCCATCCGGTTGATCAACAACTTCAGCACCCTCCAGAAACATGATAGACACGATTGTCATCAGCTTTCATGTTGGGTTGAAGTTTTATCTAAAGATTGAAGGCCCCCACCATTACTCACTTTCAGGTGAGGCAAATCGGCACACCTCACAAGGGTATTACGGGCTTCAGCAACCCATGTTCCCTTATTGGGCTTTATGGGGCCGCCACTTGAAAAGCGCTGACATCACCCTTGAAGCTTGAAGCACTAATTGTGCCAATCGGCACTTGCCAACACAAAAGAGATATGGGGACCTACAGCACCCAATGAAGCTCAGCACAAGTCATACAAACCTCAATGATCAACAATCAAAGCTTATTGGGCAACAACACAACACTACTGTCCTCTTGCCATTCAGCTGAAGCATCTCCAAAACGATGCCATGTGCATCAACTGCAAGAGATAAGAAAACCCATCTCTATTCATTTTTCATTATTTAAGGGGTGATAGTATGTTAAAGAAATTCCTTAGACAAACTTATACATCATAGCCTTCGGTACGCATATGCATCATGGCCTTCGGCACATTTGCAACACACATGCAAAAGACGCGTACGATGCCTTCGGCCTCCCCGTCATCATCATACGACGAGCGCGAAGCCCTCGGCACCCCGTCATTAGTCGACGAGCGCGATGCCCTCGGCATCCCCGTCATCATCATACGACGAGCGAGAAGCCCTCGGCTCCCCATCATCATACGACGAGCGCGAAGCCCTCGGCATCCCCGTCATCATCATACGACGAGCGCGAAGCCCTCGGCTCCCCGTCATCATCCGACGCGTGCGATGCCTTCGGCATCCCCGTCATCATCATACGACGAGCGCGATGCCCTCGACACCCCGTCATTAGTCGACGAGCGCGATGCCCTCGGCACCCCGTCACCATACAATACGTGAGATGCCCTCGGCACTTCGTCATCATCCGACGCGTGCGATGCCCTCGGCATCCCCGTCATCATCATACGACGAGCGCGATGCCCTCGACACCCCGTCATTAGTCGACGAGCACGATGCCCTCGGCATCCCGTCACCATACGATGCGTGAGATGCCCTCGGCACTTCGTCATCATCCGACGCTTGCGATGCCCTAGGCATCCCCGTCATCATCATACAACGAGCGCGATGCCCTCGGCACCCCGTCACCATACGACAAGTACGATGCCTTTGGCACCCAACATCCTCGGCCACGCCATCATCATATTCATCATCATCTTCGACAATGTCCATGCTTGTGACTGGAGATGGTGCACTATACGGCTTGGAAGAAGGCTAAGGTGTTGCTTGGTCAATGTACTGAAAATTACAAGTTCCCAACCAAGAAGTACTTTCTTACTTGAGAACTTGGGAGACTTCTGATGATACTGTATCTAACCAAGCAACTAGGAGCAAATCCAAGCAAGGCAAAGAGTCCCACATTGGAATATTACAAGAAGTGAGGACCCCCCCTTCACCTATATAAGGAGACCACTCTCCACTTAGAAAAAGGATCCCCGAAGCTGGGCTTTATCTTTAGTTATGGGCTTCCCCATTATTCTCTTTATCTTTGGGCCCAGCCCCTTGTACAAATGTTAAATACACATTATTAATGAGAATACACTTCTCCGTGGACGTAGCCCATTCATTAAGGGTGAACCACGTATATCTTGTCTTCTGTATGCTTATCGCCTTCATCCATCATTAAGGGTCCTCACCCTCATCCATCACACATCATTTCTAAGTTGAGCCCAGAAGTGCTGAACCATTTTTTGGCATCAACAATTGGCATACAGTCCGGTAATAAAAGTTTTTTTAAAGGACAATGACATGAAATTAAATTCAATAATAAAACCCTGATCCGTAGGAGATGGATCGGTTTGAAAATTGCACTTCAAGTCCTTGCCCTTTTCTATTTTATAAATTTTTCCATGCTCATCCGTCGCATTCCCTCGCCACCACTTTTTTTTTGTTTTTTCTTCTATTGATTACAGATCTATTAGAAACCTGAACAATTATATTATACATGTTAAGTTATATCCAGTTGATTAAGAAAACAAACTGAATACCTCATATATATAGTTAGATGCCCCAAATCTTAAAATTTAATCCTTAACACATATAAAACAATATTGTTTTATATTTGTTTCGTCTAATAAATAATAGTAAATTAGGGTTTTCCCCTCGACAAATCGATCATTATCCTTCTCGTTTCAAGGTTGATTTTTAAACACATTTAAGACGATAATTAAGTTATTCATATTAGATCCCTAGATTCATGAGGTGAGAAAATCCATAGCTGAGTTACATATATGAATCAACGCTAATTCTATATGAACTCTGTAGAAACTGTATATTCAATCATAATATTTGAGATATTACAACCTATATTTATACCCAAACTATAAGATATCTTCCTAGTGGTTACAATGAAACGGAAAACCCATTATATCCTAATTGTTAAGGGGTTACAGGAGTTACTATAGTTAAGGGTCTTCAATGACAATACATTAGTGTTTTAGCTGTTATGTTATTATTAGCCTTTATTAGGATATAATGGGTTTTCCGTTTCATTGTAACCACTAGGAAGATATCTTATAGTTTGAGTATAAATATAGGTTGTAATATCTCAAATATTATGATTGAATATACAGTTTCTACATGGTATCAGAACTAATGGCTAATGCCGAGTAGCGATCCTCCAGTTGCCAACATTGAGAGTCGTTGGCGCTCCCCACCCATAAGGGTGTTTGTTTATGTATAGTCCTTTTCCCTCTCCTCTTCTCAAAGATGAATATGTTTTTTTTTCCTCTCTTCTACAGCCTAGTACTCTTCCACTCCTCATATACCTAGTCCCACTCCTCAGATACCTAACCCACTCCTCATTCATGTCCGTCTCTTGACATGATGACCATATATGTTTCTCTCAAAGACCACACCTCTCTATTGTTGATTTCTCCTAAATTTGTTCTGTTAACCCCTCAGTATTTGCAACCTTGAATCCTAATTAACATGTGTTTTTTTGGGTACAACAATTTATTTTACATCTGAATGCAATAAAACACAAACGTCGTAAAACGTTGCAAAGGGAGAAAAAACTTCAAACCATTGCCTTCTCCCCACTAGCTTCCCTCCATCTCCATCTGCATCCCATCTTCCAACCCTCCGACAGAAGCCAATGGGGCTGCAAAGTCAGCGACGTACATAATGACGGTTTGGCCATGGCGTTTAGAGGCACCGATGGCATATGTGCCTGCCTATGATGGTGGCCATTTGGCAATGTAATTTTTAATCGTAGAAAATTGAAAGAAAAAATAATAATGTTCAGGAAAAAAAAAAACACACCATCAAAATAAAAATTTTAGCGGACAACCGAACATATTTAGGGGTTCAAACATTTCATTGAGTGAATATGAATGATTTAATTCTGCCTCTTCATGCCAATTCTATAGGCATGTACAACCCAGAAAAGAAGAGAACAACGAAAGAAAAAGAAAAATAAGAAAACTATATTACAAAGAAAAGAAAAAAAAAGAACAGATTCTTTCTTTCTCTCTCTCTCTCTCTCTCTTCATGCATTCCATTGAACACGCGTGAAGCTAGAAGCCATGCATGCATGCAATATACAGAGTTTGATAATTATCCCATACGGTTGGCCGCACCACTATCATCATCACTACGGATCAGAAGCAATAATAGTATTGCTTTTATGGGAGCAAAATTGGAGGGCTGCCTTTGCAAAATCAGCTTGCGCATTGAATCCATAAGCTTTGTGCTCCTAGGTGTGTGGGACCCAACACCAACTTGATCTCTATCATCAACGGCCCTGATTCTTTCCCTCTGCAGGCTCTGCTTGTAGTTGATCTGCTCCTCCTCCTCTTCCTCCTCCTCCTCCTCCACCATCAACTTGGGTCTTCGAGAAGACTCTTTATCCTGCTGGAGCTTGCACTTGTGAAGCTTCACGTACTTCTTCATCTTCAACATATTAGATTTCAAAACCAAAAACCTTTTTTTTTTCTTTCTAAAAAAAATTATTATTTTTTCCAAGAATATTTGATTTTTTGGTGATTTACAAATTGGATGCATGTTGTGCTTTATTTATGCATTAGCTGGACGCGTTAATAATAACGACGTGTTTGGTTGGGACAGCTAAGTGTGAGACAAAAACTGTATAAAGCTGTTTTTTTTAAATTACCATTTCAACGAAGCAAAGGCTTATATTTGTTTGCCGTCGTGGTAAACTCATCTTTTTGTTTATTTTGTTGAAGTAGGTCCAAGAATTTCTTTGGAATTTTTCTTTTGGGGTTCTGTTTGGTCACCTAATTAAACAGAAATATCTTAATTTTCACAGATTTTTTGTTTACTAACTGTTTCACGTGTTGGGTACATAGAGTGTGAGAGGAATATATTCAAGTGGACACAAAATTGCATGAAAGATGACTTACTCCACCAAATTAGATGCATGTCAATCCAATTCAAGCCCACCTTGAGCTATTTGTTGGATCTTGAGTCACTGCATCTAGCATAGGTGCATTTACACACATTGTAGTATACTATAACTCACCACCTTATTATATGTATTCAATATCTTTAAAATAATAAAATGAAAACTCCCATATCAGGCAACAACCACCCACTCCCCAACCCAGGCCCTCTACTGCCACCAATTCCGCTGCCCCTCACTCTCTTTTCCTCTCTCTCTCACACACGCACCTTCCTGACTATTGGTAGGCACATATAAGATTTTCAATTGCAGTACTTGTGTGGCAAGTTAACTTTCATTTTATGAATTTGTATGTTTAATTTTAAATTGTTAAGACAATAGTTCCATGTCAGAGATATCACGATAGGAGAGAGAGAGATAGGGGTGGCAGCCATGGAAAGCAAGCGGTAGGGTAGGGGCGGCAGTGGGGTAGGGGTTGGATCTGGATGCTTGCTGATCAAGGTTCAAAATATCGATGATATCAGAAATATCGGTAGTCCAAAAACACTGAAATTTCGATAGAAATATCGGGATATTATCGATATCGATAAAAATTGAATAAAAACCACGGAAATTGTAAGAAAAACTTGGAAATTTTTATTGAAACTTTAGAGAATGTTTATTTAGTCAATTATCTATTAGTTTATCACAAAAGATTGAAAGGAAATGCATTGCATAATGGATTTAACTGATTTAAGTTGATTATATAGCGAGCTGACAAACACTGTGAGTGCACAAAATATGTTGTAATTAATGAAAGAAGATTAAACTAAGAACATAAATAAATTTATCCAAGGAAGAATTAAATAGGAAATAAATAAAATGATTATAGAGATTTAAGTAATTAAGCAACAATTTGAAGGGGAATTTAGTAATGTAAGTACTTATAATGAATAATAAAATAATCAATAATATTAAATGGATTAAATAGGAAATAAATAAATTATATTAAGTAATTAAGTAACTGATCAACAATATAAAACAATAAGTAATTATGTTAATTTTTATTTTGAGAAACAGCTCACACAACATATATAAATATGAGTTTCCATACATAAGAATCACAAAGTGACCACTAGCGTGGTGGTAAAGTGGCGAGGAAATATGCAAAAGGTCTGGGGTTCGAACCCCACCCCATCCCCACCCCCAATGCGCTGCGTGAGTTTTTGTCATTTTTTATAGTTTGGTCATGTCACGATATTGTCTCGACCATTTCAACTTGAATTTGAACAAAAATATCGGTCCCAATATTTTGTCGATATTTTCGAGGATATTTTCGATAAATTGACGAAATATAAATGAAATGTTGCAAAAATATTGGGACCCCAAAAAAATGATATTTTCGGCGAAAATATCGAAATTTAATACCCTGTTGCTGATACATTTATTTTTTATTTTTTAATATTTTATTTCAAAGGTATTTGTTTTGGTACAAACGATGATCAAAACTACAGGGGAGGGGGATTTCTCATACACACACACAACTATGATACCATAGGGATTTGAACCTGAGACCTCTGGTCTGCAAGTCAACATCTTCTGATGCCAACGTTTGAAGTCGGTACCTTTGAATTTCTCAGGCTTTTTGGCATGAGAGGTCTTACTTTCTGATTGTTCCATTATACTGTGTAAAGATTGTTAGAGAACAATCAGAATTTAACCAAATAACAGTAACACGAAAATATATTCTATACAAATAATCAAATCGAATCAATACAACAGAATCAAATAGAAATTACTAATTTGGATAGATGATAGAGTCCTGCAGAGTTGTAGTGTCCTTTAAACAGTATTTCTCCTCTACCCCTTGTGCTTGTAGTTTGATAGGAGTTTGTCCACCAGGATTAAACTATCACAAATCAAAGCCTAAGTACTGTGGCTTTGATTTCTAGCAAACAATGATATGATTTCTCTCAAGAAGTGTTTATGTGTAGAGAATGATAATGTAATTCCAAAAAGGGTACTGTTAAATGAACCCTAAAATTAACTGAGTACACCCTACTACCAAACTATTTATTGAATTACTAATTTACCCTAATATAAAATGACAAAAAATGATATATTGAATATTGAAACAAAATAATTTTAATAAGTACACTTACTCAACATATTGAACCCTAATCAAATTAGAATTTCAGAGTTTGATTCCAAACAGATTTGACATATTGAAGCTGCCAAACATAACTCCTTGCCAACAAGTCATGGTTTTTTATGGGTACTAAACTCAACTGTAGTAGTTTTGTAGTCCAACTCTTGGACAATGACTCCACTATTGAACAAGTTTGTAAGTCCAATTGGCCCGAACTTGATGCTGTTTCCGAGCTTTTTAATTGGCCCAAAGCTGAAAAGCTCGAATGAAGATGGTTGGATGGTGATTTCAATTGCATCATATTTGGGGTCATGAGTCGAAATTCTTCAGCAAGCAACTTTGGTGCAAAAAACTTGCATCTCAAAACAGAACAAGAGTAGGCATCTTACAAATGGATATATTCCAGGGTTGTACACATCCAGTATATAGACTCGACCTTTTTTTATTTATAATAAATAAACAGTTATTCGAATTCTGGAAGAGAGTCAAGTTAAAGTTTAAATCACCCTATGACTATTAGGACGATGAGGTAACTGTACCGTCATTGGCAAAATCCGTTTCATGGCCATTTCCTTGATGTGCATCAAGATCAATAATCATCACCCTGTATTGGCAAATAATGAGTGATCATATCCATACTTGAAAGTAGTTTTATTTCTTCTTAAATTATTATTGAAATTTCAAAACCTAGCCTATGATTTAAATTATTATTGGTTCAATAAGTGGGTGAATTCCTGAGGGTTCACTACTACAAAAATCGCAATAGACGACGGTAATTTACTGTCGTAAATTTACTTTCTCAACCGTCGAGGAATCGACCGACATCTTTTACGCATAAAACCACGTCGGTAAAATACCGTCGTCTATATTATATAAAAACGACACTTTACTAAAAAACCGACGTCTATTAACTTAAAGACGACGTTTTATAAAAAAAAATGACGTTTATTATGATTAAAGACGACGGTTTGTAAGAACTGTCGTCTATTATGATAGAACAGTCGTCTATTACATGTAAATACGACGGTTGTTATGAAATAACAGTCGTCTATTATTGTGAAATATGTCGTCTATTATGAAATAACAGTCGTTTATTATATTTAAATACGACTGTTGTTATGAAAAAAATGTCGTCTATTATGATAGAATAGTCGTCTATTGATGTAAAGACGCTGGTTTTTTTGAAAGAACTGAGGTTTATTATTACAAAGATGTTTTATTTTTACATTTTACCTTTTTTTTCCTTGCTTCCAATTGTTCTCTACAACTATTTTAGCTAAAAAACAACCATAATGCTTTGTGAACAATAAATTCAGCTCCAAACAACCATAATTTGTTTCATAAAACTTGAATATTCAATAATAATTACAAAATATCAATCTTCATTCCTATATATCTATACAAAATATCATATCCATAATATTAAACTATATATCACTGCATATGCATCTTCAAATGTCTCCAAAATATCTATACAACGATCCGAATTTCATCAATTTGTTCTTGTGTGTATGAGTTACCGTTGCCTTCTTGCAATCGCAAACAACAGGATTAAAAAAAGGAAGCAAGTTTTAGTTAGAGATACATATAACAGGATTAAAAAAAGAAACAAGAAAAAAAGCCGGAAGTGGGAATAACTTGAGAAATCGAAAACCGAAAACCGGAATGAGAGATTAGAATATGAGCAGCCGGAATGAAATGTACCTCGACTTGGAGCAACCTGATGGAGAAAGAAAACTTAAGGTCAAAATATGAGTTGAAGAAAGATAGCGAAATGTTATATATATAGGGTTTTGGGAAAATTCAAAAATTACATTTCGCGGTCAAATTTTTCAAAAGACCGCGTTTTTAAAAGACGACGTCAAGTAAAATAAAAACGACGTATAAATTAAAATATACACGACGGTTTTTAAATAATACGGACGTTATAAACATATACTACGCCAGTTATTTAAAAACCGACGTCTTAACTAAAAACTTCGGAGAAATAGAAATTTGTGCTAACAAGAAACTAAATATACAATCCTACTTGAGAACTCAGTTCTTGTTTTACACCCAACCGAAGTTCTTAGATGGGTTGGGTGTACAACAAAATCGAGTTCGCAAGAAAGACATTCTTGCATGAGAGGTGAGAATTGAGATATACAGAACGTCCGGAATAAAAACAGCAATTTAAACGAATTATATAGAATTGGAAAACTAAAAGTGACTTTATTAAGACTTGGAAACCGAAAAGGGCCATTATTTCGACTAGGAAACCTAAAAGCCGCCGTTTAGGTTCCCAATTTGGCGGATAAAGCGTGCCGATTCATTTCGAAAGTTTCAATTGAAACTTACAACGACGGTATTTATTTCTACCGTCGTCGTTATCTTGACGTTTATTCGGACTTTTGTTGTCGCGCTTGTTTTAAACAACAACGACGGTATAATTACTATAAATGACGTGAAAATGATTTACAACGGCGATATAATTAATAGAACTGTCGTATTATCTAAACAACCACGTCGGTATATTATATTATAACGCCGTAGTAATGATTTACCACCACCTTTTATTTATAAGAACTGTCGTAGTCTAACATCTAATACGGCGTAAAATAATAAATACCGACGTGGTTAATTACCTTACATGTCGTCTATTATATATAAAGACGACAATTTTTATGAAAGAAATGTCGTCTATTATATGTAAAGAAGGCGGTTTTGTGATAGATTTGTCGTCTATTAATGTAAAGACGACGGTTATTCGAAAGAACTGTAGTTTATATATCCAAAGATTTAGTAATTTTACATTTTTATATTTTTTTCTTGCTTCCAATGGTTCTCTGCAACGATTTTTTCTTGCTAAAAAACAACCATATATAATGCTTTGTGAACAATAAATATACTCAAGAATAATTTGTTTCATAAAACTTGAAGATCAATAATAATTACATACAAAATATTTACCAATCTTCATCTATATATCCATACAAAATATTTACCATTCCTATACATACAAAATAATTTGTTTCATTAAACTATAATTCGATCCGAATTTCTTCAATTTGTTCTTGTGTGGGTATGAGCTAGCGTTGCCTTCTTGCACTGCAAAACCAAGATTAAAAAAAAAGAAGCAAGTTTTAGTTAGAGATACATTTATAACTTGGATATAAACGACGGAAACAAGTAAAAAAGTACCTCGGATATAAGCAAGTTTTAGTTAGAGATACATTTATAACTTGGATACATTTATAACCAAGATTAAAAAAAAAGAAGCAAGTAAAATTAAACCGTGTATAAATTAAAATATACACGACGGTTTTTAAATAATAGGACGTTATAAAACTATACTACGTCAGTTAGTTACGAAACCGACGTCTTAAATACAAAAACAACAGAGAAATAAAAATTTGTGTTAAACAAGAAACAAAATTTTTAATCTTTCTGGGGAACTCAGTTGTTGTTTTGCACCAAACCGAAGTTCTTAGATTGGTTTGGTGCAAAAACACAACTGAGTTCCCAAGAGAGACATCTTGCATATGACTGAAACCATTCAGAGATGTGAGAATTCAGACTGAACGTTTGGAATAAAAACTACAATTTAAAGGAAATATTTAGAATTGGAAAACTAAAAGTGACTTAATTAAGACTTGGAAACCGAAAAGGGCCTTTATTTCGACTTGGAAACCTAAAAGCCGCCGTTTCAGTCTCCAATTCGCAGATAAAGCGAGACGTTTCAGTTCGAAAGTTTCAATTTGAAACCTACAACGACGGTATTTATGATTTACGTCGTCGTTATAATGACGTTTATTTCGACTTTTGTTGTCGCGCTTGTTTTAAATAACAACGACGGTATAATTCCTATAAACGACGTTAAAATTATTTACAACGACGATATAATTTATAGAACCGCCGTATTATCTAAAAAACCACGTCCTTATATTATATTATGACGACGTGGTAACTGCTTACCACCACCTTTTATTTATAAGTACTGTCGTAATCCAATTTATAATACGGCGTGAAATAATAAAAAACAGACGTGGTTAATTATCTTTACATGTCGGTATTTATAAAATTACGGTCGTATTAAATAGTACTTCATACGTCTCTAATAATACAATTACCGTCGTGTTCATTGGATGTTCAAAACGGCGGTATTATATGTAAAACGTCGTCTATAATTACTACGTCGGTATATTTACACATACCGTCGTTGTTTATTTGTTGTCTTTTTTTCTGATCGAATGGGCATGTTTAATAAGACGTCGCTTTTAAAGTTTTATGCGTCGTGTTTTAAAAATGCCCAAATGAATTTCCAATTTTTGGGTGTTTTAGTTTCTGATCCACGTCGGTTTTTATATTACCGTCGTCGTTTAAAATTTAACGACGGTATTTATTTTGTCCGTCGTCATTTTACCGACGTCTATTTCGATTTTTGTAGTAGTGGTTTTGATTTGATGAAGGGAAAACGAGTTGACATGAATAGATTTGATGAAGACGACCAATTTATGTAAAATAGGTTGTACTTAGTAGTAGGGTGTTGTGTGATCGAGTGTATTAGGGTGCATCAGGGGTATTTTTGGTAGTTAAATAGGGTGTACTCAGTTAATTTTAGGATTCGTTTAACAACACCCTTCCAAAAATATTCTATATCTGACTGGTTTGAACAAATTGTCAATATATAGAGGTTTGAAACCTCTTCATCCAATAGTTGTAATAACTGTTAAGCATAATTCGAATTTTAGATATTGTTATTATCTAAAAAATGAATATATTTTACAATTAAATATATATATTTATTAGCCAAATATATATATTCCAAGCCCAAACCAAGATGAGGCTCAACTTTGCTATCTTGGTCCACCACATTAATCTTATAATGTGTGACACTTGTGTCTAAGTCCATTTGATCTATTTCCTTATGAATTTCCAAGTCACATGAGACCTTAACTAAAGTTCCATAACTAGTCACTCACTTGTCTAACAAGTGTTGGTCCCGATCATCTTTAGTTGACCATGTCAAGTGTCAGGTCAACCATTTGACCTTTGACTTTCACCTTGACTTTGACCAAGCCACAAAATCATTCATTCTCTTCTTAATTCCCAATCGACTCCTCTTTCGGTGTGCGATCTTATAGGTTCCAATTAGCTAGTCAGTGGGTATGAATGATTCATCATGAACCAAGTGTGAATTGTATCCCTCCATACAATTCTCCCAATTGGTGAAGGCTAATTATAATTAGTCCTTACCGAGCTTCCACAAGCCATGAGTGACACCTAGCAGTATGGCATGGCTACCCAAGCTAAAAAGAAATCATTTAGAGAACCTAGTCAATTTGTGATTACAATGCAATTCGGTCCTTCTCCAACACAATACTCTATGTCATGTTCTTGGGATATGGTAAACTCGTGTCAAATCCCCTAATATGACATCTCTTGGTTATATGATTCACTTGGATGAAATTGCAAACGTTCTTGTTTCAATTTCCATCTGATACTTTGGCCAAAAATTCAACGAATCATATCTTCATAGTATTCTATCTTCGTAGTGTAGAGATTTCTTGTTGTGCATTCATCTGCCTCTATGTACATGTTGAGAATCCCGAGGAACACCTTTAAGTCACATCCTTTTGATATGACTATATAGTGTTCTCAAAGAGAAACAACTTATACACAAGACAACTGTGATGTCTCATGTCTAAGGACTAATTTGTAATATCAAAACTTAGAATTCTTTGTTTGACACTTGTGAGTAAGACTTCCATACAAGAATTCTAGAGTTGATCGCGTTCAGTGGACTCCATCTCTATAGAGTACCTACACACCTGTATCAGTGTCTCCACACGAATGGTTTTGAGACTAGTCATCCTCCCAATTAATGTGTACTAGTCCTTGCGAGTCACCATTGTCCAATTGGTGATCCTATGACCAAGAACATTTTAGGATATGATATTCCTCTAATAGAAAGGTCTCGTAAATCTAATTTCTTTATACTACTTTCCATTTATATCTTTATCCATGGACTTGTTACTTTGTGTACATTATGTATCTAAAGCAACATTCTTGCCCCCTTGATTGTATTTATTATATTATATTCTTAGAATTATTCATTTTTATATCGGCTTCTAGGGCATGTATCTAACAGTCTCCCACTTGCACGTAAAGCCAATCAGCCACACAATGTGTTTGAACTTGAGACACTTATCAAGTCATAGCTAATATGTTCTAGGCTTTTGTGATCTATGCGATATCAACTTTCTTGGCAACTTAGAGATGATCGGCTTCATGTGTAACCAGCTCATTTATATAACGTCTTCTCTGAATTTTGGATGCCTCATGAGACTTGAGTTCCTTGGCTTTAGTTATTGCTAAAGGAAACATACATATAATGCTTAGGAAATGAACTTTAGCCACAACCTATACAACAAAAACATTCTAAATGGCGGATTCATTTTGTTTATGCTAGTTGAGCTAAATGTTTTTCATTTTATTAACCCAAGTATCTTAGCCTAGTCTCTTTGAACATAAAAGACAAAGGAAAAAAGGGAATAGATCTTTACCCTGATGACCTTTTCTTGATTTCTCAAGAATGAACACCTTTGTTGGAAAGACTTTTCTTTCTATTGAAATGTTGACTCCTTCACCTCAAGGTTCCAAGATTGGAGTCATCTACCTCACCACACCAAATGCTCCTAGAGATGAAGAGAAGGCAATCAAGAAGTATGGATGCCAGTCTACCTCTTGATTGGACCAATTTTTGGTTTATGGAAGATGAGAGGCAAAGATGATGCACTCACTTATCAACCAAAGTAGGAAACCAAAAACCCTAGCTAGGTTTTCTCCTAACTTATGTATTTATAGGATGACACAAAGATAAGGGAGAGAGCTCTCTAATAGTGCCAAAATTTTGGTGGGTTTGGGGCTCCATTTTTGGGTCCATAGGTCATGTCATCTTATGTCACTTATCCCTTTGGGCCATTTTGTCCATTTCCTTTTAAATCATATTTAAAATTCCCAATCCAATATTTATCTATATGTCAAAGTTAATTCCATAATTAACTTTTAATTATGAATTATAATTTAACTTTTAAATCATAATTAAAGTCCAACTTTAATTGACCAGGTCGAACTATTTGACTTTGGTCAATTGCTCCGGTCAGCATGTTGACTTTTGACCGTTGACTTTGACATTTGATTATCAACCATTGACTTGTGTCTACTCATTTCATTTCTCTTCATTTGTACCTCTAATCACATTCTTTGGGTGTTCAGATCCGTAGGTTCTCTTTAGCAAGGTAGTGGGTTGACTCAACTCCTCACAGTTGATATACGAATTAAATTCCACAATTTAATTATTCCTATTAATAAAGGTTAATTGAAACCTTTTAGGACATTCACAAACCATGGTTGTTGCCTAGCAGCAAGTCACGGTTATCCTAGCTAAATGAGACGTTGTGAAAGAACCTATTCAAATTGGAATGATCGTGCAATTGAACCTTCTCTTATAACAATACTCTTTCTTCACATTATTAGATTATGGAATCCGATTGTCAAAATCCTAATGTGAATCATTTCTTTTATATGATTATCCTAGTAAGATTTGAAGACATCTTCTTTCAAATCTTATCCACTACTATGCACAGAGATTTGACAAATCATATCTTGGAGTATTCTCTCTCCTTTACTGAGAGTAGAGATTCCTTGTTATACATTCATTTGCCTTCATGACTCTATTGAGAATCCCGATGAACACATTTAAGTTATGCCTATTTTAACACAACTGTATAGTGCCACCAAATACTAACAACATAGCCACAAGACATCTATGATGTCTCAGGTCTAAGGATTAGTTTGCACCATTGCAATTTATGAGTTCTAGATTGACATGTGAGTAAAGACTTCCATGCTAGAACTCATGTGTTGGATCGCGTTCAGTCTACTTGTCCACCTACAAGCACCTACACACATATCTAGGTGTCACCACACTCTATGACTTGAGACCTCGCCATTCTCTACATATAGAGATGATACTGTGTGTACTGGTCTTTGCGGAATATCAACGCCCAATTGATATTCCTATGACCAGGAACATATTTAGGATTAGGGATCATGATAAGTCTCCTTGTATGCAATCTTATTACATAGTTATCATGTCCACTTTTATATTCCTATGACTATAGTTGTTTTACTGTTATGATAATCGACTAAATATCATGGTTGAAAACAACTGGTCTTGCCCATGAATAACTTAATAAGTCATTACAAAAGATGTCCTTAATAGTAATTATCATATAATTAGTTGGGTTTAAAGGTATACTACTAACAATTGCCCCATGAGAATTTTTCTTACTTTAAGAGCATCGATCTTTCATGGTAAGTGACATAATCATTATTTCGTACATTTTTATTATCTTTCTCTTAGATTCTTGCGATGTTCTTGAGTGAGTTTAGTCCATTTTTACTTAATTTTGTGTTTTACTAGGTTTGAAGAGTAAAAATGAAAAAGCAAGTAAAAGGAGCATTTTTGGGATTGAATGATGTTTCGCAACAATGTCCTGTGCAGATCAGACAACTTCACGGAATATACTGTATGTCCTCAGAGTGAACCAGATGTTGATCTTTATATCGTTGGAAAGATACGGATGTTAGCTTTCTATAGAATTTTACAGTTCGTGATTCGGACGTTTGTGGAGAGAGTTGTGGCCATTTTAGTACAGACAGTTCGTGCAGAATGTGTTCTGCGGGTTTTGTAAAATAATTCTTTTGAAGTTCATGTCAATTGCATTTGGGAAGTGTCTACAAGGATGTGGCGTTATTTTCTAAAGTCTGATCCTATATTTAGTAGGATTTTAGATGCCAACTCATCAAAGACAATTGGAGCCAAGTTAGGCGAGTGGAGTTATCAAAAAGAGGATTTGTTCCTTATTTAAAGATCATAAAAATAGGGTTCTCTTAAGCTGGAGTTGAAGGAGAGTCAAGGAGCCACTGCCATTGTCAAGTTCTCGAGCATCATCACAATCCATAAGTTTTATTTTATGTTTTCTAGTTTTTCCGTTATGTTTTCTTTGAACATGAATAACTAAATTATTCTCTAGGGCGAGGATGACGCCCGAGCATGGATAGTTTTGATTTTTAATGTTATTTAATGGATTCTAAGATTCGTTTAGATGAATGCTTAATCACTTTAGTTGTTGCTATTTTTTTAAGTTCTTTGACTGATCACCTTAGGGCTTTGCATCTAGTAAATTGGAAGATGAATTTGAGGCAGAACGCGCAATATAATTCAATTAGCTTCTTGTGATTAAGTGTGGTGAATTACATTATTGCTTGACGAAGAATAATGGTTTGCTTGGTTCCCTTGTTTTCTAGAACGTAATGAATCCAACTTGTTAAATTTATGCCTTAACCAGGATAGATTGTATGATTGGGTATATGATCTTTGTCTAAACTAGAAAAGAATCTTACACTTAAGGAAAACCATGTTCTAAGTGCCTGAAAATGACTTAGATATGGGAATTATCATCTAAAGAATCGAAAGAATCTGTTGAATGCATTGAAATCTAACTTGGATTGCTTGCAGTTGATTCCGAAACCCTAGACTTTCATCATTGTTTTCAACCTTTTAAAGTCAATGTTTTTATTCTCAATTGCTTGGATTAATTTCTTGTTTGTTTCACAAATTTTCACAACAACAATCTTTACTAAATTCACTTGTGTTCGTGTTTAGTTTTTCTCATATTTTGTGTTTTGTTTAGTTAGGTTTAATTTTAGGTCTTCGAATATTAAATTAATTTGGAATCCTCGTGGGAACGATACTTGGATTAGTCAAATGCTATACTACATCATTCTTGTGCACTTGCAAGGGCAGACCAGTAAGAACTACTCCTATAGAGGAGATTTACTTTTCATCCCAAAAGGGTGTTGACATATCAACTTTTGTTGCATAGATATATACTGCTCTTGGTTGTGAACTATGTTACAATGTCTAAGATTATCTAGAACAACTTTCTAGATTTAGTTCCTATATTATAGGAATTAGGATCCGATTAGAATCACTCAGGTGTACGCTTCCACTATGATGCTCTGATACTATCTCTCTTCGCTTATTTCGCCTTTTGTCTATTTGTGTTCTTCTAACTCAAAAAGACATACTTATCAATTGTCCAAGTTTTGATCCTAGGGTGTTATCATGTTGTCCTTAATATACGCTTGTATTAAGTGTAACTTGCTTTAGTAGTTTGGTCATATCATATATGATCGTATACTTATATGATAAGTACATGAACTCTTCATTTCCTTTCTTTTAGATTTCTTTTGAAGAAGACTTCACTTGGTGATGGCGTTTCTCCTTTTTAACTTTGAACGGGCTCCCACTTTTCCTTTTAGAATATAACCATTAAATGCTTATTCAAGATACCATTTATCTTGAATGTTATACGTGGTGTGTTAACAAAAAGAGTTGAATTGTCATAATTTTTTTTGATAATCCACTTGTGGTTTACAATCATTCATTCCACGTGTTTCATAACAAGCATCTATTAACTCCTTAATAGATACGACATCCTTTAGGTGATCTAGGATGTCCCACAAGTTTATCTTGTAAACTACAAAGTTCTAAACTTTATGTTTAAGATAACAATTTCAATCTTATTACCGTTCAATTGGACTTATCAAATATATTGTTATGCTTGGGCTTACGACGTAAGGAGGAATTTTGATGACTTATAATAAAAGATTATACTTTATTATATCCTTTGTGATAGAACTCATCCATTGAAATGAATTAAACTCTTAAAACTCTTTAAGAGATATCTTGTTCAAGCATTAACCCTTTATAACATTTAAAAGAGTGTTAATGCTCTCTACATATTTTCCATTTTCTATACTTTCTTGAAATCCTAAGTCTCTTGGACTTGGTATAGTCCAATCGAGAGCGATCATTGGTGAATGCTATACAAAAGATAATGGACACAATTCCGTTTGTTACTTAGATATATCTTATACAAGTTATATGATTTCTATTCTAGTTCCAAACATAGAGTGTTTGGATTTCTCAACCCTTAGATGCAATTCATAGGTAAAAATTGGAATATTTAAAGAACCACATATTGCTTATCCTATGAATATTATCTTGATTGTGAAGTCTAAACCTTTTAGAAATCATTCTTGTTTTAGATTTATCATATCTCAATATTCTAAATCATTCATGTAAGAACACTTTCATACACTCATCTCATAAAGCATATGAAGGTCAAATAACATATTACCATAATACGAATAGTCATACAAACCATAAAGCTATCTTCTAAAACATGAAGATAGCAAATAAGTACTTTATGCATCCCATAATAAACTAAATAAGTTCATAGGTTCATAAAGATCTCCATAAGCAAAAGAAAGACATGCTCGATGATTCCAAATCCTAGCACGCTTCATTTTCCATGAGCTTCCTACTTGTTCTTTGTCTCTACAGCAACATGACCTACAATAGATCATTGTTTGTTAAAATCAAGTAAGGTATAAACTTTTTCTTAGAACTTTAATGACAAAATGAATTGCACATTCAGCTCTATTGTCCTTCAGGCTAGCAAAGTAAGCCCGACAATTTCTCCTCCAATGTCCTTCCTTCCCACAATGGAAACATTGTCTCGTCGCCTCTTTTTCTTCTCTCTGCTTCTTCTTAACGCCTTCCTTGGGTATTAGAGTAGGTTTCCCTTTCTTCTTTTTATTGGCTTTGAATTTGCCTTTACCTATCTTATTAGGCTTAGCCGAAGAAGTTGATCCCTTCTCAAAAACAGCAACCATCCCATTCCCTCCTTTCTTGAAGGTCTTTTCAGCAGTCACGCACATGTTCAACAGCTCTGAGAAAGTGTGCTCTATCTTCCCCATATTGTAGTTCATAATAAATTGGGAGAAGGAATCAGAAAGGGACGCAAGGGAGATGTCAGTGGCCAAATTACGGTCCAGTGGACTGTCAACACTTTCTAGCTGCTCAATGAGTCCAATCATCTTCAGTCCATGTTGGTGAACTAGAGCTCCCTTGACCATCTTGGTCTTCAAAAGCTCACAAACGACGCTGAAACGCCTGTTATGTGTGCCTTCTCCAGAAAGCTCTTGAATATGAGATATCATGTCAGCAGCATAGATCATATGCTCATGTTGTTTCTGGAGTTCCTCATTCATGGAGGCCAGAATGTAGCACTTGGCCTAACAGTCATCATCCACGTGGTTGTCATACTTAGCACGTACTTCCTCTGAAGCATCTTCTACAAGGGGCTCTATGTCAGGAGCTTGCTCTAGTACATACACAATCTTCTCGATAGTCATGAATATCTTGAGATTGCGGTACCATGTTGGAAAGTTGTGGCCCTCTAGATATTGTTTGTCCAGGAGTTTGGTGAATGCAGTTCTATACATATAGCTAAGTGTTAGATTGATTTTAGATTTACCATTGACTCGGGTCTTTAAGTCAAATGGTAACTCCCACTATTTTTGGCAAATTTCCATATCGCTCATGATGGGATCCGAAAACTCTTAGTGGGATGGGAGGCTCCCTATTATCCGGATCACCGCATCATAATAGGATCTAAGGATTTTTCGGATAGTAAAGAGAAGGCGCGCTTGCATGTTCACATCTTGATGTGATTACCCATTTCATTCGGCCTCTAGCAAATGTGAACCCTCGAATATTATCGTGAAGTCCCATTGTACTAGTTAAGTATTAACCCACCATGCTTGCTTAGTTTAGGAATCAAACACAAACCACATCATAATAGAATGTTGGCCTTGCTTGTCCCTACCCTTGCAACATCAAATGCATGAAATGGATTTCTCCTAAACATGCGTGTATTGCTGTCAACCCCCCATATAGGAGGCAAGCCTTCACAAGTGTCATGCTTATTTAGAATCCACCATGGTGGAAGGCTACGCAAAGGACATCAAAAATGCCTTTCGTTTATCAACTTAATATTATCAATTGATTGAGGGAGTTTTGGGTCTCATCTTTTAATCTTGTTTAAACAATTTAATCAATTTGACAACATATTGTCCTAGAACAACCATTACTCCATTAAACATATTAATGGTCACATTATACTCCCACTATTTAGTTTCAAAAACTCAAATCAATTTCATAAAACTATTTTCTTTTTGAAATTGGGAATATGTGTTACTATTAACGAAATGCCTTTTGCATTTCTTAAGTATGGTTAAATAGTTGTCTATAGGCTCATGGATGATTATGGACGTTTCATTTTTGATTCAACATCGAGCCAAGATGTTGAATCTAGGTCTTTGGTAGGTGATTGATTTTATTATGTGTTTTAACTACTTTAAAACATTCATGGTTGGTGAGCGTTGGACCCAAGACTATTCTTAAAGTCCCTAACTAATCTTCTTTCTCCTTTGTCTTCTTCTCGGGCTTCCTTCTTCCTAATTACACAACTAATTTTGGAATGGAAGACTCAAAGCCCAATGGGCCTTGAGGGAATTACAATTTGAAGGGAATTTATGTTGTGGGTGTATGGAGATTTCTAAGAGAAAAAATCATCTAGCATGACATATTACATATGAAATCAAAATAAAAGCGGATGCAAGAAAAGCTAGAGATTCATACAAGTCTCATCTTAGGTCTCAATCTTTGTAGGTTTATAAAAATAGGCACCAACGACTCTGTAAGACACATATTCAAAAAGAGATTAGATACCCTTGGAGTGAATCTTGAAACCAAGTATGGTGTTCAAGTATAGGGATTGGTCCCTTTGATGTTGGCTCTCCACTTTAGAATCTCCAAATAAGTGCAAAAGTATACAGCTCCCCAAAGCTCTTCACCAAGGATGAAAGGGATGAGAGAATGAGAAACACTTAGACTTCTCTCTAGGTGTGGCCGGCCAAGGAGGGATTTGGGAGGAGGCTTGATGTTTCCACTCTTCCAATTTTACCAACTTGAAAACCCTAAAGTGTTGGGGTGTTATGGCCATGTATATATAGAGCCAAAATGTCACACTTGTGGCCCTAAACTCACACATGTGCCACACCCTCCTTCTCAATGGCCTCTTTGTGCTATCTTGGTCTACCACATTAATCTCATAATGTGTCACAGTTGTTTCTAAGTCCATATGGTCCATTCCCTTTTGAATTTCCATGTCACATGGGACCTTAATTAAAGTTCCATAACTTTAACTGAATAATTAAACTAATCTAATTAATTTAATTAGTTTAGTGACTTAACAAATTTCGTCACTTACTTGTCTAACAAGTGTTGGTCCCGGCCATCCTTAGTTGACCATGTCAAGTGTATGGTCAACCGTTTGACCTTTGACCTTTGACTTTTGACTTTGACTTTGACCAAGCCACAAAATTATTCATTCTCTTCTTAATTCCCAATCGACTCCTCTTTCGGTGTGCGATCTTATAGGTTCCAATTAGCGAGGCAGTGGGTATGAATGATTCACTCTGAACCAAGTGTGAATTGTATCCCTTCATACAATTCTCCATATTGGCGAAGGCTAATTATAAAAGAATTCATTTAGAGAACCTAGTCGGTTTGTGATTACAATGCAATTTGGTCCTTCTCTAATACAATACTCTATGTCATGTTCTTGGGATATGGTAAACTCGTGTCAAATCCCCTAATATGACATTTCTTGGTTATATGATTCACTTGGATGAAATTGCAAACGTTCTTGTTTCAATTTTCATCCGATACTTTGGCCAAAGATTCAACGAATCATATCTTCAGAGTATTCTCTTTTCTTACTAAGAGTAGAGATTCCTTATTGTACATTCACCTGCTTATGTGTACATGTTGAGAATCCTGAGGAACACCTCTAAGTCACATCCTTTTGATACGACTGTATAGTGTTCTCAGAGAGAAACAACCTATACACAAGACGACTGTGATGTCTCAAGTCTGAGGCCTAATTTGCAATATCACAACTTAGAATTCTTTGTTTGACACTTGTGAGTAAGACTTCCATACAAGAATTCTAGAGTCAATCGCGTTCAATGGACTCTATCTCTATAGAGCACCTACACACATGCATCAGTGTCTCCACACGAATGACTTTGAGACTAGTCATCCTCCCAATTGAGCAGACATAAACATTTTAGGATACGATATTCCTACGATGGAAAGGTCTCATAAATCTAACTTCTTTAGACTACTTTCCATTTATATCTTTATCCATGGACTTGCTACTTTTTGTACATTATGTATCTAAAGCAACATTCATGCCCCTTTGATTGTATTTATTAGATTATATCCTAAGAAATTATCCATTCTTATATTGGCTTCTAAGGCCTATATCTAATACTTCTCTCTTCGGAGCTTCCTAGCTATATACATAACAACCTCCTATCGCTTCAAGGCTTATGATGCCTTATGTATTTACATTGTGGAAAACTACAAACCTACTTCAGATTCCTTCACATGCACACACCATACAATCCAACAAATTCACATGCTGACTAAGACAAAAGGCACTCAAATATATGCACAAACAAACAAAACTTTTAAACAAGGGCTGCTGCGCAATAAGGACAAAATCTTCACATGTTGCTTTGGTCTTCGTTGGAGGAGAGAGGCCTAGGACTTGCTTGTCTTTGGTGCTGAAGATAAGGGGTTTTTCGGTCTTTTTGAAAATATTTTGGGTTTGTTTGAGAGTAGGCTGCTTCTTTTGGCTTTTTCACTAGATTCCCTTAATCATTTTATAATGGATAATTGGGTATGGTGTGCCTTACTACTTGGCTCCTTACAAACCGATTACCGTTTGACATATATTTAAAAATAAGTATTTAAATTATAAAAATAAAAAATATATGCATACATATTAGACTGTGATTTGTCTGCGAGAAGGCTTAGCTCCTTAGATGTAAAGAGCCGGTATTCTCCCTCAATGAGGCCTGGATTTTTATGTCATGTTTCTTTCTAAAGGTCATAAGCTGAACCCCTTTGCTAGTGTATATTGTGTGTTCAGATTTTAGAGACAGGTGGTATTGGAATGGTCTTTTAGGCCTGTAAATGTTTCCTTTTTTTTTGTCAAGCCTTGAACCTGGATGCCAAATGGGATGGGGGGAGGGGAAAGATGCTGCCAAACCACCGCAGCTAACCCTCATTGGCTTGTAAATGTTTCCTTTGGGATGTAAGAATGAAGTCTGCTTCACTGCTAGGATTCACAATTTAGTTCTCAATTCAAATGCTGAAATTGCTCTAGAACTTTTCTATGAGAAGAGGAGAGTAGCTGAGTAGGTCTCACACCAAGTCAAGCTGTAAGAGCTAGCCCTTCATTGGCATATCATTAAAAGCCATGGTGATTGGGATTCTAAATTGTACATAGGAAATTATCTAATTGAGATGATTTGCTAAATGTGTTTTGGAGGGAACATAATAAATTATTGTAGCTGCTTCAGTTTACATCAACCAGTACAAAACAGATACAGAGGAGGTGCTTGACTTTACATCAACCAATATATAATCAAACAATTGTAAGCCTACATTGGCAACCCCTGCACTTGAAGAAAGAGAGAGCACGCAGGAAAACCCTAAAAGTGTTCCAGTTTTTCTCTCACCCCTTGAATTGCCACTCCCTGTGGCACATGGAATGCGCCTGAGAATTCTGTGAATTTACCCATTTTAAGATGCAATGAAGATGGAACGCATGGTTGCATGCACCCCAAATTAGTGGGCAATCATCCCCAGGAAGTTTACAATCAGGACAAAAACCATCAAATGCCATCCTGCAAATCCCACATGTTTCATCTTGTGCATCCCATGTCCATGAAGCAACAGCATGCCACTGCAAGATGTTGACTTTCATTGTCTTCTCCTGCAACTGAGACAAACTCCTTGTTTTAAACTCAATGGCGCTCTTAAGAGCAACAGGTATGGTTATCACTGCAACAGTCTAATTCCGGTTCTGGTTCCCCTTCTTCTTCATCTCTGTATCTGCAAGCCCTGTGATAAATGTGTTTTGGTTACAGATCCAAAGATGGTTCTCAAACAAATGCCAGTGATATATGCACCTGTGTGAAATGGAAACTACATGTTCTTATGTATGTGGCTATGCATATGCGCACCCATAGTACTGTATATGTGTCTGTGTGTACCTTAGAATGAATATACTAAAAGCAACAGAAAAGAGAGACCTTGAAGTAGGAAGAGAGGTGAGTGTGGTGGTGGGAGGCGAAGGAAAGAGAAAGAAAGGGCAGGTAGGTGGTGAAGTGGTGGTGGGATGTGGAAAGAGAGAAATAGAGGCGAGGTTGGGGGTGTGGTGATGGGAAGTGTAGCAGAATGAGAGGGGTGATGGGTGGGTGAAATGGTGGTGAGAGATGGAGTGAGCAAGGGAGTGTGTTTCATCATACTAAGTGAAACCAGTCTAGTACTCTAGTCTCTAGTTAGCTCTTTTGACTTCACAAGAGCATAAAAACAATAGTGACATAAACATGGACAAACATTATAGTGACAGCACAGGTGCAAATATAACGAAGAAAACATGGACTAACTGCAGTTAATATTTCAATAAGTTTGCCTTACAAAAATAAGGTCAAACAACTTGTGCATACTTCACTCTTCTTTCCAGAGACAACTGGAACAAGGTGTGGGTACATGGTGTAACTGAGATAGCCAGGAGCTGCATAGTGTTAGCTGGATGAATGAGTTTCTTTAACTGTGGGTACAAGGTCTGACTGGATAGCCAGGAGATACATAATGTTAACTGAGCTGGATCAATTAGTTTCTTCTTATGAGATTGCAAGTAAATACTGAGAATAACAGAATCTATGACTTTAACATCTCATATACCCTTGAACTTTGAAAGTAGATGGGCATACTGCCCCTTCTCCACCATATGTGTTATTACTTCATGAGCTTTGGCAAGCTTTCCAGCATTTTGCAAATAACTTACTAGGGTGTTGTATGCGGTGAAATTCAAATTACAGCCTCTGGATTCCATATCCTTTAGCATGGAGCATGCTTCCTCTAACTTTCCTGCCATACAAACCCCATGTATGATAGCATTGTATGTAAATACATTCGGAAGCTGCCCATTAGTGATCATCTCATCAAACACTCCTTGTGCCTTCTCAAGCTCCCAGACCACAATATAACCCGTGATCATTACAGTGTAACAAACAATATCCGGTAAGCACTCATGCTTTATCATCTCATAAAAAATAAAAAATACTTGCAGCCATCCAGATTTTCAGGCCTGCTCAGTCCATCTATCAATGTTGTGCAGTGAAGAACACTTGGATCGAAACCCATTTCCTTCATGTGGTTCAAAAGACTAAGAGCTACAAGTGGTTTGTCTCCCTTACCAAGGACATGAAGAAGAATGTTGTAAGTATGAAAATCTGGACTGAATCCACTTCTACCCATTTGCTCAAGCAATTTCACCAATCTATATTTTGCATACATCATAACATTATAAGTTAGAATATCTGCACAGTGACCATCTATCAACATCTGTTGATAGACCCACTCAATCAACTTGTGCTGCTTCACCACAAGAAGGGAGTGCAAAATTACATTGTATGAGTGTTTAAATGGCCTATAGTTAAACGTCTTTGATTTGACCAATCTTTCCACAACTTTCTTCTTCAGGCCTGCCAAGTGCGTATCAAAATGTTGAATGTTTGTGCTGTAGTTGGATAGCCTTTCTCAATCATCTCATCAACTAGCTATCACATTGCTTTAAACTCCTCACAGTCTGCAAATATCCTCATCATTAAATGATATGTGTTTGCTATGTGCCTGTAATTTTCAAGCTGACCAGACCACAAAAAAAAACTTATAACCCAACTTTGCACACCTAATTTTACTTCAAAATTTTGAAGAGAACTTCTCTCACAAGAAGACCTGAAACCACTATATGCAACTCATCCAAAGCCGCTTTCGTATCAAACCCCCAGGGCCATCTTGTTGAAAAACTTCAAGAACCCTTGTGATATGAATCTTCGCATTCTTGAAGAAACCCGTCTCAGCAAGAAATACTCCCGGGGATGGTTCTCATACTCATAAACATTCTCATTCTCATCTAACATTGAATCTAAATCCAAACTTCTCCATATTCTCTTCAAGGGTTCCTCTATAAACTCATTCCCACTGCCCCCTTTATTCCCACCAAAGCATCCATCATTTAATTTTCGTGCTACGACAACATAACACGAAATTTTTTGAATAACCCTAGGAGCAAACAGGGATATACAGTTCATGGTTGGTACCTATTATCTGTGCAACTTTGCAGTACTTAATAAATCCAAGAATGACACCAATTAAACGAGAATTAAAAGCACACAGGACTTTAAAAGCTCTGTATTCTCAAATTTAGGGATGCTCATTAAAATGGAGGGAGCAAATTGCACAACAAGTAGTGAATCCAGCAGAAGCAGTTCGTTGAGTTGGGTATCTCCAAAATGTGAAAGAAGACGAGGGAGGACTTTGAGTTACCTGGAATTAAGCAATCTGATGAAGGCTTCAGTCTCTTGAAGCTTGGCTCCGAAGTCCTGCCAGGTGTACTTACTGCAAATAAAATTACTAAACGAATTTTAGAAACTAATACCCAACATTAATAATTTTGGACCAAAATAAATACAGAAAACCATAGTAATACATATCTATAACCATAAAATAAGATTTTAAAAACAAAACAAAAATTTGGGTGAATGAAACAATAAGGTCTGGCGACCTAACAAACGAAAAGGCCATTTAGCCTATAATTTCTGTCAATGGCCATGCGGCCAATTTAAAAAGAATAATAATAAAAAAGAGAAATGGCAAGTTAAATGGCTCTATGGCCTGCCAAGAAAGCCTAACTGAATTTGAAAACGGCAACTTGAGTTCCAATTGCATAGGGTTTGATTTGTGGATGGCATTGTAGCCAAATAGAAAAGGAAATTTCATTTGTAATCTTATCAGGACTTTGAATAACATAAAAAATCATTCCACAAATGGTTGCATAATCATAACTTGGAGAAGGACTCTCAGATGAGTAAGGCAAACATCATATCTGACCATAAGATCACCAACAGCATTAAGCCGGGCACTCAAACAGGAACAGTATCTGCCACACCTATTTCTTCATGGTCCTCTGTTCAAATTATATTGAGAAAGAAAAAAAAAAGGCAAATTATCAAAACACGCTATGACAATCATCCAAATGTACTCAGCATTTAATCAAACACTTGATGGGCAGTCTAAATAGGATATCATAACCGTGTATCGTGGCTTCAAATTTCAATTTCCTTATTGCCATCCCCACAGTGACAGAGGAAGATAGAATTTAAATTCAAAACAATGCACAATCAAACAACAAAGCCTACCTAGAGCAAAAATGAAAATGAGCTACAAATTAACCAAAAATAAATTAAAAGGGAGCTACAGCTTATAGCAGAGGAACATTCATATCAAGAAAAGAAAAAAAAACCAAAAAAATTTTAATTGTAACAGATTAAGGGAAAAAAATCACTAGATGAAACCCACTCTTCACTTTATGAATGAGAAATCGAAACAAATGAGGAAAAAAAAACCCATTAATCCAAAAAGTCCATTCTTATAAATGAACAAAGAGATCTAAGAACAAAACCCAAGAAGGAAAATAATTTTTTAAGAGCTAATAATACCTGATGTGCCGACAAATGGTGCTGACTGAGGAAGCTTTTTTCGTTTCTTTATGATTTTAGAAGGAAGGGCAAACGGTGTCTAGTTTAGTGGAAAAAGGACTTGACTTGCAGATAAAATGTCTTAGGTTTGAAAAACCGCAAATACCAACCGAGGTTTTACTACATCTAAACAGACATATCAAAAAAACCGACCACAACGTGCGGTTTATAGAACCGACCGTAATATGTGGTTGTTGTAACGCCCCTGGCCTAATTTTAAATAAATTAAATTAAATTAAAGGAGTTATTAAAAATGGGTAATTAAAAGAAGAAAAATTGGAATTTAATATTGAAAATAATTAATGAAGGGCAAAAAGGTCATTTTAATTTCGGGACGGAATTTGACGAAACGAGCTGCGTCATTGCGTCCGTCTCGTCGAAACGAGTTCGTTGACAGGCGGCACATTCGAATCGGAGTTATGGAACTCAAAGGGCATTTTAGTCATTTCTGAAATTAAATAAAATAATATAAGATCCACGTCGGCCAATCAGAAAGCGCGTACGCTTTCTCTTTCTTCGCGCATCTTTCTCTCTCCTTGAAATCGAGCCGTCGCCTTCTCTCTCTCCGATCTCTCGTCCTGCAACAGCTGGACTAGAGACCGGTGGCAAAAGAACCAGTGTGACGAGCTGGTCACATTCCACCGATTTTCGTCTCCGGAAACCTCCATTTTCGCTAGCAATATCAACTGGTATTTCGTCGGTTCTTCACAGCGTTGCGCCGCCTTCTCCGGTCACCTCCGGCATCGATCCAGGTATGAAACCTTGCCTCCTCTTCCTCCTCTAGCTTCCTGCATAGTTGGAATCGATCGATTTGGTCTAGAATCGATCGGATCTCAAACCCAGTTTTTGGTAGAATTTCAAGTTGGATTTCCGGCCAGTTAACGGCCGGTTCTCGACGGTTTTGAACTCCTCTCGTCGAGATGAGTCGATTGGTGTATGGGTTGGTGCCGGTCTTGATGATTTTGTGTTGGCCAGTTTTTTATCTAGACACCCACCTGTCAGCGACGCCTGTGGCGGCGCGTGGGCCAAGGTGTGGTGGCAATTCTACGTTCCTACGCGATCCTCATGCCTTCATGAACGCATGTGTGCCTGGATTTTGATTCATATGTCGTTTGACTATCGAACCAATGTACGCCTATTATGCGTTGTTTGGGTTTGATGGGTTCGGACCGTTGGATCGAATCCGAATTCACATATGTGGTTTCTAGTATTTCAAGGATAATATAGGAATTAACGAGTCGTGATTTGGAGTCCCGGATACTCTGAAATCGTTAACCTTAGGGTTAGGTTAAATTGTAACTGTCCGATCGTACGATCGTGAGCGATCCGACGGTCCGATCGAGACCAAACTTTCAGGACACGTTGTTTAGGCCGTGTTGAACCTATAGGAACTTTCGGATCTAAATTTGGAGGTCATTGGACCCACGGGCCCTAGTTGACCCAGTTTGACCAAGGGTTGACCGACGGTCTCCCGAGGTCGCTTTGCAATTCTTCGAACGTAGTTGACCTTGTTGGACCTTTATGAATGTTCAGATCGATTTGGAGGTCGTGGGCCCCGGTTGACCGAAATGGGATGTTTGACCGCCAGTTGACCGTGAGTCTTCCTGGGCGGTCTCACTTGTTAAAAGATGTAGCTTGACCTAGAAACTCTCCGTACGACATACGTGTTTACTTTGATTCCCGGGAAAAGTTAGGATTTGAATTTAAAGTTCTTGTTCGGTTCACTTTATTAATCCAATCATCGTATCTATCGCTTTAGGTACTCTGGCACTGCATACATAGCGGGCGGGACCCTCTTAGGGTTATTCAGCGTAGGACCAACAGTGAGTGGACCTTGTTTTCAAAAGAGCATGAATTGAAATATTGAATGCAAATGCATATAAAATGGGATTTAATAATTGTTTTAAATCTCGGATTTGATTACTTGAGTTTATCGGAATTTATTTGATAATGGTTTAAGTCTTGGTTTTGACTTTGGTTGAAGTATATTAAAAGGATTTGCATTTGAGGTTTATGCATGATTTGGGTTTTCGGTTTTTATGTGAGGCCCTGATGGTTATATTTTATGATTATGTATACTTTTGAGTATTGATTGGGACGTAATGAAGTCCGGTGGTTTTCATGTTGGATTTGGATTATATATTTATGGCGCGTTTACTAATCCGTAATCAAATTGAGAGGAATTGAATTGAGGAGGAATTGAAATAAGGCGGAATCAGAATCAGATTGCTGTTGAAGTTGTTTACTAAAACTGTTTGGAATCGAAATAGAATTCCATAAAGCTGTTTACTAATTGAGCAGAATCGGAATATAAATCAGTATGATTACTAAAATGCCCTTGTCCCAAATCAAATATTTTATATACTTTTTTTAATAAAATTTGATATAGTATATAATAGTAAGAAAATTTTAAATTGCTTTTTTATTTCATAGACACACTAAAATGATTTTGTTTATTTTTTTTATTAATAAATTTAAGTATTTCTATTAATTATTTTTTTATTTATAAATGTAAGTATATCTATTAAGTATTTTTTTTATATAAATGTAAGTATTTATATTAGTTAATCCTTAACACTTAAAATGATTTTGTTTTTATTTCTAGTGCTAAGGATAATCTTGGAAATAATGAAAGTAAGTGAGGGCATAAAGGGAAAAAAATTAGTATTCCGATTACTCCCTAAACCCGGAATCCAAATACCTCATCAATGTAGGGAATCCAAATCACCCAAACCTTGGAATTGAATTCCATTTTTCGTGTGGGCCCCACGCACTTTTGATTCCTCCCGATTTTAGTAAACACGGGTATAATCCGTAATCGGAATCGGATTCCTTATTCTCATTCCGATTACGGATTAGTAAACGTGTCATTAAGCTATTTTTAAGCTTGGAATCTTTATATTATTTTAAAGCATGGGATTTTCGAGTGAGTTTAATAACTTGAGTTGAGGTAGATTTTAAGAATCATTATGTGTACTATACATACATATACTTTGAGTTTTGGGTTACGAACGTTTTAAACGTCTAGATATTTATGTTTAATGGGTTATTATATATATATATATATATATATATATGTATACTTTGATAAATGTCTGGCCATGGATTCTACTTTGAAGAATCCTTAATTATACTTTGACTATATATTTTGAATATGGAGTTTTGGGGACGTTTAAACGTCCGAACATATATGTATACAGAATTGGACCTTCGGTTGGGTTTTTAAGAATCGTATTTATAAATTGAATATTATTATGTTTTGGTTTGATATTGAAATTTGGTATTTTACGAAGTTGTGGGATTATATTAATATTTGGGACTTATGTTGAATTTTGGTTTTGATTTGACGTTTCTCGACTTGAGATTTTAATATGAGTTGACATACTTAACTTGAGCATTGATTGAGATTGGAATATGGTTTTAAAATGAATATGACGTTTTAATTTATTATGGATTGATGTGAAGTCATTTGACGCTTGTGACTATTTTGAATATAGAAATATATGTTTGGGATGGTGATGTCCTTATTTTGAGTATTTATTGGTTATATGATTGATGGACTTGTATATGTCCAGGTGTCTGATGTTTTGGGGTTGGGTACATTGTGATTGAATATGTATATATTGATTATCGCGTGGCGATTGATTTGAGTGCGGTTGGCAACTTGTTATGTACCTTCCCCTGTTCTTATGATACGGTTACTTGAATATGGTTCGATCCGGTGCATACCTTAACGGGGTGTAGCTATAGACCCTTAACGGGGTAGTCTGCGCAAGACTTGTCACGGGCGTATGGGTATTGAGGGTCCCTACCCTGCGTGCCGGCTAGCTTAGTCCCATTTAGACGGCTCAACCCTGGGCACAGGGTCTCGAGGAGGCTGTACCTGTGTCCAGTCAAATGATCCCCTGTTGGATTGTTTTCCCCTGGTACTTGTGTTTGGTGTTGAGGTTATATTATACCTATACGCGTGTGTTAGTACCTTCATATTCATATTTCTTTTAGTGAGGATCTTTCCTCGCCTGGTCGTGCTTATGAGCACGTGGTTGTGAGAATGGGGAATATTGGGAAACAGTACTTGATATGTTGTATTTATTGGATTTTGAATCCTGAAACTGTTTTCCTATATATATATATATATAAATGATTTGAACTACAATTGATTTCTATATTGTTGTCGAGTTGGTTTTCTTGGCATGAACGAGATCTTTGGGATTTTAATGTTATTTTGGTATATGAGGATTTTATTATACTTTCGTGCTTGCGTTCCTCAAGTTATTTCAGTTTATGTTTTTATATACCTACATGGGTTAGTAATTTGGGAGGTTATGCCTCGGGAAAAGAAAACGGTTATGTTGCTTGGAAATGTTTGAATTGGGTTTCTCTTTGACTACTTTGAGATATTGTGGTTTTCAAATCAATAAAGTATATAAATGATTTCATATGCATGGTTTGCATCGTTTTGAAACGGTGGGGTTAGTACGTTGATTTAAGTATGGAAAACTTTGTTTTTGTCCACTCACACTCTTTCTATTTTGCGCCCCCCAAACTAGATTGTAGGACATCTTTGTCCCTTGTTGTAAACTTTGATATTCCACTGTTTAATTTGAAAGACTCTTAAATTGCTATGTTAAAGCCCGTTAGGGTTGAATTTGAAGGCCGGAGGCCTCTGTTGTATTTGTAAAGTATGCTGGCATTTGGGTATAGTATATCTGTTGTATTTTAGCATGTTGTTAATTTTGGGATAGTCCATGTTTCAGGGGAGACTCTGCCCGATTTTCGGCAGAAGTCTTGGCCCCTTTCACTTTTGTTGCAGGAAGAGGGAACTTGTTTAGTAAGTGGGCCCGGCATCGCGATGATGTCAGCAAACCAGCGGGGTTCGGCACGGGTTCCGGGATGGAATTCGGGTCGGGTCGGGTTCCGTTAGTTGTGGTTCCGCAATCCAAATAATGCGGTATACCATAAACCACAATATAATTTAATTAATTATTAAAATAAATAATTATAATTATTTTATATTAACGAACAGATGTTAGGGCTTCATCATTTAGATGAATCTTTCTCTCTTCTCTCTTATCTCTTCTTATTTTTTCTTCTTTTTCATCTTCTTCCTCTTTGTGAAACTCACCTAAGCTTTGAATGTATTACTAATGAAGTGTATTTTTTCCAACAATCTCTTCAAGTTCCCTCTATTTTTCTTTTTCAAATCTCAACCTTGAAGAAATATCATTTGAATATTTAATGAATTAATATAACTTAATTAGTAAATAATTAAACTGTTATTTAGTAGGAACCTGGGTTTCAATTAGTATTGCAAACTCATCGGTTGTGTTGGTAAATTTGTTAGGTTGTTAGAGCAACTCCACCCCAAAGGGCAAGGGGGGGCAAGGGCAAGGGGGGCCAAGGGCAGCCACTATTCACGTGAATAGTGGCAGCCTTTGCATTTGTAACTCCACCCCAAAAAGGCAAGGTAGGGCAAGGTAAGGCAATTACTATTCACTTTAATTTATTTTCCTTTTTTTTTTTACTTAAACAATTCATTTGGATACGATTTTCTGATAAGATTTTTGGTTGCCACGTGTCACTATTCATTTAAAAATTCTCATATAAAATTTCAGATAAGATTTTCTGATAAAATATAAAAATATCGGATAAGATTTTCGGTTGCCACATGTCCAAATTTATTAAAAAATTCACATCTCACTCATCCATACAATTGAAATACCTACTCACTCATCATAAAATTTAAATACTCCCGGTCCTCATAGTCTAACACAATCGAGTATGAAGACGGCTCAATCATTGGCGGAGGCGGTTCCACCGGATCTCCACCTTGCGGAGTATTTTCCTTCGGAGGATGTAATCGTGCCATTATTTCCTCCACGGAACGCACCACGGGAACCGATTGCGGGCATTGTTCGCTTGAGGAGCCAGGTGTAATGGTTTTCTTCACAGAACTGAACGAACCACGTGTATTGAATTTCGAACAATTCTTCACAATGTCCCAATATTGGTGATTTTTGAATTTTTTATTACCAAATGCACAAAACCACATTTGTGCTTGAAGAATCTATTAAAGAAATAAAATTGTAAATCCAAGAAAAAAAACATTAAAATGAATAAAACGGAAATTAGAAATTTGTTACATCATTGCCAACATTTTCACCGCTTCGAATCAATTCCCCTGCTTTTGCCAACGCATCTCTCCATTTCCCTAACTCTTTATTCAAAATTTTCCATCTACTAGCCAAGCCCATTTCCGTCCGAGTCGAACTCGATCTTTCACAAAATTCTCCATGAATTTTTCTCCATATATGAGAGAATTCATCTCATTGCCTGTGATCGGGCAATGAACAACTTTGACACAACACTCACACAACAAAATATCTTCAACGGTTGTCCACGTGCCTCCGGCTTCACTGGAAGAGGCCATTTATTTTTTTGACACAAATGGAATTTTGTGAAGGAGAAAAATATTTTGTGTGGAAAGTGAAAAATATTTGAAAGAGAAGAATTTGTATGAAGATTTGTTGTGAAAAGTGAATAATATTGGTAGGTATTTATATAAAAAAATAATAATAATCAGAATTTTTTGGTATTTTTTAAAAATTCCTAAAGAGAAAAATATTTGGTGTGGAAAGTGAATAAGTATGGTAGGTATTTATAGGAATAATTTCCATATTTTTTTTAGAATCTTAAAATATTTTTTGCAATTTTTTATACCCAAAAAACTCCTCAAGAGAAAAATATTTGGTGTGGAAAGTGAATCAGAGGCTCCAGCTTGATCCGCGTGGCGTCTAGCCGTTGGGGTTGATGTCAGTGCGTGGAACTCAAATTTTTTTTACCGTTGGCGCGTGCGCGCCAACGGTAAAAAAAATTTGAAAAACAAGGGCTAATGTCAGATAGCCCTCGAGCTAGTGGGCTGGCAGGATTTGCCCTTGGGCTTGCCCAAGCTGGTGGGACCCGCGCCTTGCCTGGGCTCGGGCTGCTGCGCTGGAGTGACTTGCCTGGGCTCGGGCTGCCTCCTGCCTGCCTGGGCCCCTCGCGCTGGACATGCTCTTATTAGTGGGTTAGCCGAGATAATCTCTAGCTTGCAATAAACTATTTAGTTGATTAATTGTGCATTAGCAGGATTATGGATTTTATTTTTAATAATAAAGTTCATTCTCTTCGTATATGAGTTAAAGAATCATTGCAAATGATAGAAAGTTCTGCTTATTTTAGCAGTATTTTTAAGCATGAGCAAACTCTTTTTTTGTTGATTGAAAGTTTTGTAATGTTATGTTGTTCACTATACCGACAATTGCGATATACCGACCGCAATATATCAACAATTACGGTATACCGCAATATGTCGGTAGATTCACGATTTCATTGAAAAGTTGCGGTAACCGAACTGCAACCACCTCTAGTTGTGTGTGTGAGAAATCATCCTCCCCTTTAGTTTACTGTGGTTTGTACTAAAAAAAAGGAGGAAGAAGGGTATTGTATTTGTCAAAGCAGAAAAATTTGTATGAAAAGGGGAGCACTGTTTTGCTATCCCCAACCAATCACAGACTGCCATGTGGAAAAATTATCACGCATGACATGTCCCAATTGACTGGGAATAGCAAAATAATGATATCCTCGTTTCACACAAGTGTTTCTCATGTCAAAGGTGAAGTTCTTTTTTTTTTTTTCTTTTTTTGGTCTGAAGAGTTCTTTCTTCGTCCTATAAAATAAAACGAAGATTGTCTGCTATTAAAAATACTTGGTTATTTAACCTAAAAGGAGGAATTTCTTTTTACAAACCAAAACATATGTATTGTATTTGCGTTTTTAATGTGTTATATCTCTGTCTGTTCATTTTTATCTGGTATATTTACACCACAACGTAGAAAAATAAAAAAGCACCCACGTGCTCAACAATAAAGTATATTTAAACTTTGTTATAAGAGGTCTGTAGCTCAAGTAGTACACCACAACAAAAACCCTATATTTAAACTTTGTTGCAAGCAGCTTGTAGCTCAACTAGAGTAGTTAAGAATAATTACCAGTGTACCTTAGCAGCTTGTAGCTCAACTAGAGTAGTAAAGAGCAATTACCACTGTACCTAAGGTCCTGTGTTCGAATTCCCTACCTCAATATTCTTGTATAAAAAACATAAACAAATTTTTTTTTAAAATAAAATAAAATAAACGTTTGATCGTAAACAGCAATTGCAAGCTAATGCAACCAACAGTAAAATAGTGGCAATTTACAACAACAAATAAACTGACAAGGTAGAAACTGGGAAATGAAGAAAAAAAATTTGATTCACAATGAACTCTCTGAAACATCATTCCATTTTGTAACTCTGATTTATATATTTACAAATAACTCTCTGGAGTTCATAACTTCATGCAATAACAGGATGCTTCAAGTGGGTAACTGTAAATTTAAGTCAAGTACATAATCTTTACAACAGAATTTAGTGTTACATGAATAAGCTTATGAAATATATCAGCTTATCCAAACGGAACAAGCAAAGTGCCACTAACACTAAGCCAATTCCCAAATAATCACCAACATAATTTATTAAAATCAGAATAATACTTGCCCGTATGTGGACAATTGAAACTAGCAGCCTGGAGCTGAATCATAACCGAACCAGACTCATACAATGTAGGTCTGCTTCAAATTCTTTCGACCACGCTTTCTTCTTGGGTTAGCACTAATCATGCAGGAGAAGGCATTGACCAGTTCAGAATCCTCTTCAGTTGTCAAAATCTTGGCTTTACTAGGATCAGCAAGGAGGAGCTTTGCCACAAGGTATCCTGCAATTGACCAGGTTTGGAACAGGCGTGACTGTTTTCCAATGAACCTACCTCTTTTGGTGTCATAGTATTCTGGCCACTTGTCTCGCGATATCCGTTTTTCAGCAACCTCAACAGCTTTTGCTGCAATTTCGGGTCTATTCATCTTTATGCAAGCGACAGTGAGCTGTGAAATACATCTATAATGTGTCATGGCATTGTAAGTATTTATTTCGGACTACCAATACTCTAATAAAATCAAGATGCCGTATGCGTTTGATAAACAATTGAAATGATATAGCAGAAATTCCGCACAGAGTTAAAAACAGCCTTACACACTATATACTAATGCACAAACTATTTACCAATACAATTCTATCCACAAATGGGTATTTCAAAATCAAAAGTCGATAATTGCCTCGTGTCCATCTATCAGTTAGAAGTACCTAACAACACAACAATAACAAACCTGCCATAGCAGAGTCGGCCAGGAACCTGCATTATGGTAGGACCACGGCCTGCATAAAAATATGAAGTGTGTGATGGAAAAACCAAAAAAAAAAAAAAAAATTATTAATAAGTTTGACTTATGGAAAAACCAAAAAGAAGAATTATTACTAAGTTCAACTTATTACGTGTTCTTTGGATCACTTCCAGTGATAATCTGCCACTCCTGGCCTTCAAGAGCAGGATAACAAATCTTAAATGGCATGTCCGCCACCAAATCTCCCCATTGGGCTTCAATTAGATCCAAAATAGCATGCGACTGATCTGTTGTCGCAATACTGCTTACTACAGACCACAAGTTTCCTAAAGAAAAAAATCGGAAATCCATATGAGCTGGTTGCAAATTTCCAATTAGATAGCCTCCTTTATTGGGCATCCATTCCACAAGCCACGAAGAAATTTGATCTGGGTAAATGTTGAACTTATTAACTGCATCATATGAGTACTCTTCAGTCTTGTATCGGTAGATTTCATTCAATTTTTTCAAATCAACCCAATAATACTCTCTGATATGAAATGACAGAGCTACCAGACGGTTGTTGAGTGCTCGAATAAGATCGACTGATCCATCCTCTGGAGCAAGCATCTCTCGTGCACAAAGTAATGCTGAATAGAAAAGGGACTGCACAGACGAAAAATGCAAATCACAAGATACAAAAGATTAAAAAATTTCATTCCATCTTGATTGTGTTTTTGGATCCTGGCCAATCATTCCCCTTTTACTACAATCTCATACTTTGTTTTCTGGGCCCGATAGATTATCTCTTCCCATCATTAATTAGTCTTTTTCAACTTGGATAAATATGCTTATTTCTTAAAACATTACTCAAGTTAAAACAACCTGGCACAGAAAAATGGTTCCTAGAAGAGGTCAACAAGACAAGACTGATTGACTACTTTTGTCCCCTTCATATTGATATTTCCTTGCCATATAAAATGACTGTTCAAGAATATGATACCTGGATTTCCAGTGGGTGACCATGAATTCCCATACGTCGATCTATCATACAAGAACCATCTGTCACCAATAATGTAGGGAACATATCAAAACCATCAGCTAGACATAACCTTAGAATCATCTTAATCCCTGTCTGCACATCAACTCTCTCCTGAACTGAGAGATCACCCGAGCATTTTCCATATGCACGTAACAAGATTATCCACCATAACCCTGAAAATTACGTAACAATATGAATAAGACTTCACAAATGTAAGAAGTGGAAAAGAAAAACCTATATTTTTAACTTTAAAACACTTGATGATCTTGTAGATAAATTTACCAGAATCCACCGGGGCAACACGGCCAATTGCTGCCTCTCCGAAGTCTGGATCCAGCACCTCTTCTGTCACAGATTCATCACCATCCAAGGGAACAGTACGCACTTTAAAACTAGCAGGCATCAAACCCTGACCAGGACTATGACAATCCATTGTTTTCTCCCAGCTCTGAAATATAAGGAATCACACTTGCTAAATAGGTTAACAAGTACAGAAAACAAATTGACAAATGATTCACGATGGTAACAAACAAGAATAAAAACATAAATGATAAAAAAAAATACATCTGATATGATGTATAATTTGAATAAATTCGACAGCAGATCACGAAATCTTTGTGATCTTCTCTATCTAATGAATGTGTGTCTGCTTTGCAATCGAAACGTCCTCTTACAAGAATGTTGTTACATGGGCAGAGATCCAAATAAGTTAACTCCTGGTTGCATATAACTGGACACACACACACACACACAGAAGCCTCAAGTAAGAGATACTTAAGACATAAGGAAAACATTGTGGACCCCATCCCGCAATGCAGTCCAAAAATCCAGATTGTCTATTTTTAAGGTCCCCATTGGGATATAATAAATACAGTGTTTCAGATTAACACTGAAACCATTGTGATGATAATCACAGGGCTAAATGTTTTCCAATTTGGATGATTTTTTGTGGGCATTATTCTTCAAGTGGACCAAAAATTAGACAATTCCGCTCATTAGACACCATTGCAGGGTGAGCCCAAACATTGTGTCCCATATTTGAATCCCTCTCCGTATATATGCACACATGAATACAAGCATAGACACATATATACACGAATTTGATTGAGAATCTGAACCGAATTTGATATATACAATTGCATACCACAAAAGTTCAACTAGACAATGTTTCTAGTCCACAAAATTTAGTGATATGAGAATGCACCATCTAGTGGAATAACAGAAGGTCTTTATTACCAGATTACAACATTACCTGCAACTGAAGGGTATGAAGTAAAAAGTTCCGAACAATATCATACTCCCCCTTCAAGAGGAAAGCTATGCCAGAAGGTATGAAATCACGAATAAAGACTTGATCATAATTTAACACATTGGCACTGGTAGGATCCTTTGCAGCAATGGTTCCAACAGGACTTCCGCAATAATAAACCATAGATTCACGTAGTAGATCCCACGCTTCATCCTCAAGCAAATCAACACTAATCTTGTGAAAGGCATCTCTAACTGTTCCATTTGTTCCATTAGGTGACAAGCCCTCCTTTTCCTGTTTCAACTGCTGAACATCTTGAAATTCCAAAGGATTCGGCACATTCACCATGTTGTTGATTGTGGTCAATTTCTTTGCACTATCCACAAACCATGTCCCATTCTCATCTTCTGTAGTTGCCCCTCTTATACTTTCAGCTTGTTGGCACTTGCAACTCTGAATCCAAGAATCACCTACGGTCATATTTCCAAACAAACCACTCCCTATCCCCTGAAATCGATAATTTCCTAAACGACTTCGTTGCATACCTGAACAACTGAGCAATTGCATATATCTTGAGACCCTTCTCTTCCGACATTTTAATTGGTATTTAGAAGAAAATATAGGATCACATTTGCTAGAACATGAATCAGTACTACAAAGGCGCGGTACAGCCCCGCAAAAAACTTGAAGAACTGCTTCAGAAGTGCCCATCAGCTTAATGATTGACGAATCCACTGGCCTGTATCAAGCTGATAATCCTTTCAAATATGAAATAGTCAAAGTGAATCCAAGACCTCCACTTCAACTTAAGGACAAGAATATACACCTTAAATCTGAAAAGGAGAAAACTTATTCAAATTTACTTAAACAAAAGTGTATCAATATTAGCAGAACTATAAATATAAAAAAAACTATATAAAAAAGGAAATGGAAGTTGGATTATGCATTGCCCAAATAGCAATCACTGCAAAAGTAAAAAGCATCTCCTTTTTCTTATATTCCTAATGAACCATATTGCTCTAGTTCTTCAATCTCTCTGAATTAAGCATGCAAAATAAAATAAGAAATCTACATTTCACATCAACATAAAAGTTAAACATATCAAAAATTTACTAAAGGAGAAACAAAAGTTCAACCAACCAAACTCATGACCATTCAAGAATGTACAAGATTTTCAATCAAAGCTATTAGATACAGAGTATACCCCAATAGGAAGCAACAAATATATAAAAATAACTTATGCAAGCCGGTACACAAAGAAAGCAGCTGATTAAAAGTAAACAAAATACAATAACAATTAAAGTTTTCAGGCAACAGAAGGCAGTAAAAGAAAACCCAGACAATGATTTTCAAAATCACAACAAAATTTAAAGCAAACCAAATGAATTGCTTACCAAATTGTAGCTATTTCCCTGGTTATCCACAAAAAAATCATAGACTTTAAGCAATTGGGTATGAGGTATTTTCCCAGGTTCCAAATGAGAAAAGAAAATGAATGGCAGTTCTTCAATCTATGAGAGAAAAATGGGTTTCGTTTGTACAAAACAGCAAACGTATCATACTAGGAAATCACATGTACGTTCTCCTACGCTTTTGCTTTCTTTTCTTTTGTTGTCCTCATGTTGCATCTTTTTCTTTCTTTTCTTATATTTTTCCGCTTTTGGGTTATTATTATTATTGAGGTCTCCGTTTTTTAAACTCTTCTTTTTCCTTGTACGAATTTTTTCAGCCTTCTATTTCTTTTCTTTTTGCTTTTCTTGACTTTCTTTTCTTTGTTCAACTTTTCTTCCTACTGTTTTTTCTTTGTGGACAACAACAGAACATGACAAATGTTATCTATTGAAAATAATTTATAATGGATAGGGGGCTGCAGACATTACCTATGAATTTTTTAGTGGATGTGCAATTTGGAAAGGCTAAAGGCTTTATAATAAAAAAATTAACAACCACATATCCTTATAATTTAAACAATACCAAAGTCATTCATAAGTCATAGAAAAAAATAGTATTACAAATAATCTACAATTATTGTCGACGAAATTTCATATCATGAAAACGCCATAAAGGTTGTTAAAAGCCCTAGAATTTTAAAGCCATAAAATAAAAAGCCTTTTATCATAAGGAGTTACAGTCCCATGAGTTGAATAAAAAGCCTTTTATAAGGCCCACGAGTTGCAGTCCCAATCCCATAAGGAGTTTAATAAAAATCATTTTCTAGGGCCCACGAGTTGCATCTGAATCGCTGCCTAGCTTTCCCTTTTTTTAAAAAACCCTACGTCGTTTTGGCCTGGATATTTTTAAAAAAAAATAGGCGCACTGTAGCTACGCAGCCCAGCACACACACAAGCAAAAGTTGGTTTAGGCACCCCAGGGGCAATCTGCAACGCCTCCAAAGGTTTTCTTATTATGGGAGGTGCAACTGCACCTCCTTACGTCTTAGTAGATCCGCTAGTATGCTACCCACCCTCCACCCGAGTTCAAATCCCTTTTTTTATAATTTAGATTATATTAAGTACAATATTATTTGTATAAATAAAAATAATAATTGTTATGGGAAAACATCCTCTTTTGTTAAGCCTAAACAGTTTCAATATGATTTTTTTTTTTTGAGGTCTCCGTTTATTAACTTCTTTTTTTTATAGATATAACTAAGGGTGGGGATGGTGCGGTTCGATATGGTTTCTCCTTGAAATTAGAACAGGAACCGCGAATTTTTTCCAGTGCGATTGGGATTTTGGCCAAAATGGCTAGAGAAACCACCAGTTCTGTTCTAGCAGTTTTCGATTTTCAGTTCTCAACCGGTTTAAATTACTATTATTTTCCAGGTTAGAGAAAAGGAGTACGTACAGAAAGAAAGAAAAAAACGGTGATAGAGAGGAAGATGGCGACTGAAAATAATGAAGATGAGAGAGATTAGATACGGTAGGAGTTAGGCTTAGTTAGGTAAGGTGTATGGGCTTCGACCCAAAAAAAAAGTATATGGGTTTTGAAGTTGGGCTGCTTAATTAGGTTTAGGCGAGTTGGGTTGTATGGGATATTCAATATAATATATACTAGCCTCTTGACACACGCTCACGAGTGTGCAAATCATGTTTTTATTATTGAGTATTATATTCTTTTTAATTTAAAAGGGAAGTTTTGAAGGCATTTGTCTCAAATTTTAGGAATAACTTCTCCTGATTTTATGGATAACGTGTTATATTCTTTTTTAAAGGGAGTTGCCTCCAATTTTAGGAATAACTTCTTCTGCTTTTATGGATAACTGTAGCACATGTTCTCTTTTTTTTTTCTTATAATTTTATTTTAATTTAAATAACTTATGAATGTACCATTTTATCCAAATTTAATAATGGATCTTTTGTTTTAGTATTTTTATTAACCAATGGCAATTGTGGAGATTTTGAAATTTTCACTTTTAAGATCTTCTGCCTTAATATATATAGATAAATATATTAACTCAACACGTCTGGTTCGGTATGGACCAATTTTTTGAGATGCAAAATCGAAACAGGAATCAGGTTGAACCGGTTCATTTTTGTTTTTGATATTTTTGTTGACTTTTTAGTCAACTTAGTTTTTTATGATTTTTTCCAATCCGGTTCGACTCGGCTTTCCGGTCTCGATGCCCACCCCTAGATCCAACACCTTATTGAAACTGCTTTGAGATTATATGGTTAATCAACTCACTATGATTTGTTTTTCCTAAAATGAAATAATTATTGACCAAGACACAATGGCAACTTCATTATTTTGGGGCTAAACTGGTGATTTGCCCTGAACTTATACCTAACTTTCAACTGACCACCTATCTTTTTTTAGAAAATTAAGGATATGAAATTTTTTTGGGCAAATTTGCCCCATGCCATCTACATCCTCGACATTTCATCCAATTTGCCGTTAAATTTGAGGGCAAATTGGCCATTTCGTACATTAAAAATAATTAAAAAAATAAAACTTTTAAAAATTGAAATAATAATTATAACAATAAATTCGTAATGTTAAAGAAACAAATTCGATACCACCAACATCACCACCCTCCACCCTTTGTCTCTTCTCCGCCCAATTACCCATGCCCTCCTTCTCCCTCCCTCTATTCTCTCTCTCTCTCTCTCTCTCTCTCTCTCTCTCTCTCTCTCTCTCTCTCTCTCTCTCTCTCCTCCTGTCGAGGTTGCAGAGAGGAAAACAAAAAAATATATGCAAACACACACCAAGAAGAAAAACTGATTTACACTAACACCCCTGAGTTTCTCCCTATTTTCACAAAACCTCAAGAGGTTTTAAAAATTACTCAAACAACCCTTAAGGTCTTAAATTGTTTTAACAAAACCCCTTTTTTTTCTTTCTAAAATTCCTTTTTAAAAAATGTTGACTTCATAAAAAGAAAATATCAAAATGTCAAATATTCCCTTAAATTTATAACTAAAAAAAAGGTAAACCCACCACCAGCATACATACTCCCCCTCTCCCTTCTCGACAAACACCCAACCGCCTAGGGGTGGGTATTGAGAGTCGATGGGTGGGGTTGGATCCGAGATATCAGGGGGAGGGGGGATGAGAGTCGATGGGTGAGATTTTAGTTTGGGGACATTGTTCCTCTGGTGCCAAGAAATTTAGGTGGGGTTTTGAGCGGTGGGTGGGACTATGGGTGGAGGAGGGCTGTGGGGTTGTGGGCTAAGGAGGGTGGGAGGATGTTGTTCAGGGAAGGGGTTTGGGTCCGAGAGAGAGAGAGAGAGAGAGAGAGAGAGAGAGAGAGAGAGAGAGAGAGAGAGAGAGGAATATAGAAAGAGAAGATAGACAGAAGGGCCATGGGTGGAGCAGGTGGGGTGTTTGTCAAGATGGGGAGAGGGGGAGTAATAGTGTGCTGGTGCGTTAATTTTTTAGTTATAAATTTAAAGGCAGATTTGTCATTTTGTTATTTTCTTTTTATGAAATCAAACATTTTTTTAAGGAATTTTATGAAGAGGGGTTTTATGAAAACAATTTAAGATATTAGGGGTTGATTGAGTAATTTTTAAAACCTCAAGGGGTTTTGTGAAAACACGAAGAAACTCAGGGGGTGTTAGTGTAAATAACTCTAAAAAATAAATAAGTAGGGTGCAGTAATTTTTAGACAACAACTCAACTTGGAATATGGAGATTGAATGAAGATGAAGTAAAGTGCACCAGAAAGAAATAAAAATGTTAAACTCCTATGGAGGATTCACACAAGAGGTCCACTTAGTAAAAGTTCTTTAAAAAGGATGAGGATTCAGTCGAATGATATAAGACAATTTGTTTAAGTTGATAATTCAACCAATAGAACGACTTCAAAAAAAAATTTGTGTGTGGATGTTTGGGTTTTTTGGGGAGTAAGGTAAGGTTGTGGATGTCCAAAAAAGAGGGAGACAGAAGGAGGAGAGGCAAGGGAAAAGAGACAGCAGGTGGAGGGTGGGGCGGTTGCAGTGCTAATTTCTGTGACGAGAGAGAATTGAGAGAGGAAGACACACTTTGCAGAAATCAAAACGAAAAAAATCAAGATCAAAACCCTAAAGCCTAAAGGAAGGGTCTGATGTGAGAGAGAGAGAGAGAGAGAGAGAGGTGGTGGAGCAGGGCGTGAATGGGTCTGGGTGTGGGATAGTGTTTTTTTTTGTTCTCTTTTTGTTATGTTTTTCCACAAAAAAAAAAATTAAATGAAATGTCGAAGATTTAGACGGTAAAGGGGAAATTGGCGGAAAAAAAATTCGTATCCTTAATTTTCTATTATAAAATAAAGATAAGGGGTCAATTGAAAGTTAGGTACAAGTTCAAGGCAAAATCACAAGTTTAGCCTTATTTTAATTGATAATGATGATGTGGTTGTTAGCTCTCTGCTCGGGATGCTTGGGCTGGGCATCTGTCCTTCATTCCCATCATTTATGACTAATCAAGACACAATGGCAACTTAATTGTAATGGACTAGCCTTAGATTGTGTGTAATCAGTTTTATGAGCCCAAATGTGCCTGTTTAACGTACGTCTTGGATTATCCAAACACGTTTCCTCGAACCATATTTTGCTAATTATTTCCTTTGGCGGAACTCCAACCAGATACCCAGTTTGATAAAATTTCTTTGTTGTATTCATAAAAAATTGGCTGGGTTTATGGTTTAATAATGTGCCATGCATATCTTAAATGAATTTTTTTTTAACACATTATCGAAAATGTGAAAGATTCGGAAATTCCAATACTTAGCCAATTTTTTGTAGTACACGGACCACTTGGAAGTAGAGCTGCAAAACATTCAATTTAGGAACGGTCTTTAGGAGCAAAAAAACTTACATGTAACGGGGATAGCAAACCCCAACTAATAACACATTGACATGTGGAAAAGTTATCCTACATGTCATTGCGTTATTGGCCGGGGATAGCAAAAAGTGTTGTCCCCGTCTCATCTTTCGGAAAGTACTAGAATGGCCCTAGGAACTTTCTAAAAGTCGTGCATACACTTTAAATTCCGGAAATTAGGATTTTGAATTAAAGTTCGTGGTTGAGTACTTTTATTAATTAAATCATTGTATTCTCTGAAATAGGTGCTTAGGCTCCACGTACCCAACATGAGGGACCCTCTATGGGTCGAGCAGCTCTGGACTTGTTGTGAGTGGACATTGTTTTTTTAAATGAGTATTATTTTTCAAATATGGAATTGCATGTATAAATGGGTTTTGATTGAAAGTTTGATTATTTTGAACAATATTATTGTCTTTAACTATGGTTTTACAATGTCTATGGGAATCTTGGTGCTTTATATTGCTTAAAAGTATATGGGTATTAAGTTTGGATATTGAGAATATCAGGATAATTGTGGATTTTGGATACCATGAATATTGGTTTATGGACATTGGTTTGAATGTGGATATAGAACATTGGTTTGTGGATTCCACCATGATATGTACCTCCTCTGTTACTGGATAATTGGATACATTCGACACATGGTAACTCTTTGGAGGTGTGTCGGGATCCGGGAACCCTTGGAGGGGTGTGCCATAGGACCTTGGTGGGGCAGTTTGCACACGTAAGACTTGTTTCAGCCACACGTGTATTGAGGATTTTACCGTGCGTGTTTGAGGAGCAATAGTCTCCCTGTTGGATTGCTCGTCCCTAGCCACATGTGAATTGAAGATTCTGCCATGTGGTCTAGTTAAAAATAGTCCCCGTGTTGGACTGTTTGCCCCGGTACTTATTAGTGATGTGGAGAAGGCTTATGCATATATATTGCTATACTTATATATCGGGTATGGAATTGCCATGGTTTTAAACTCAAAGTATACTATAACAAAGGATTTTATGGCATGGTTTTACATCATTTTTCATAAAACGGCGGGGTTAGTATGTTCGATTATAATTATGTTCAAACTTTATTTTTGTCAACTCACATTTCTATTTTGCACCCCCAAGCCGTAGCTCGACGAGACTCATGAACTAAAGCCAAGCCACTCTCCCCCGTGCATCCGACATCTTTGTAGGATATACCTTATTCATTTCCTTTTGAAATTCCTTGGATTGTAAATTAAGGAAGTCTTTAGATTACTCTGATATTGCCCATGTAAGGTTGAATTTGGAGTTGGAGGCCTATTTGTAAACTGTGTGCTTTAGCATTGTGTGTGCATCCAGTTGGAATTTTTAATTGTGTTGTTTTCAGTTGGAAAATTTGAGAAAATGTCCGTTTTTTGGGGGAGACTTTGCCGAACTTTTGGTAGAAGTCTTGGCCCTTTTTTTTTTAATTATTCGAGGGTTAAATTAATAAGTGGGTCCGGCATCATTTGGATGCCGGACGGGAAACATGGTCCAACATGGATTCCAATGGGGAATTACGGGCAAGTCTTGCCACTCTGGCATAGATTTCCCAACTAAGATTGCAAACTCAAGACAATAACAAAGAGATAAAGCTGGGAAAACCAAACGAGAACAATACAGAAAAAAAAAACTCTCACAAAAGAGAGGTGAAAAACTCTCACTAAATAGAGTTGAAAAACTCTCACAAAAGAGAGTTGAAAAACTCTCACAAAGGAGAGGTGAAAACTACGCATAAAATCCAAATAGAGTTTCTGCTACTTATTCCAAAAATATAAAAACTAAACAAGTCGGATTGCAACTCCGTTGTTACAAAGCCAACCTATTCGCAAACACCAAAGGATAATAGATCCACACCAATCGACTGTCTTCTTTCGCAATAGAGAAAATACACTGAAAAACGATAGATCCACTGAGATTGTTACAGAATTACACCATAAATGAGCTAACAAAACAAAGAGGGTGGGGATGATGTGGAATGAGGAGGCCAAGAGGATAGGAAGGGGAGGAGGTGGAGAGGAAAGAAAAAAAAGAGGAAGAGGGGACAAAAAGTACGGTAGTCACCACTCGTAAAAGGGGTGGCGGCTAGGGGTTTTCTCTCTTAGGCTTTCTTTTAGATTTTCTCTCTTTTTTTTTAAATAAATTAAAACATTAGTTGGAATAATTGCATTCATTTGTTTAATTTACTATTATTCTTTTTTATTTTTTTAATAATTGACAATCTTGCGGAACTATGTTTTTTAATAGGGTGATTTTATTAGTACCCTATTATTTACTCTTTACACCCCATACTAATTGTAAACATGAATAACCTATTTTACCGTTGTACATAATTACCGTTAAGGACAAATAATATTTAAAATAAAATAAAAATTGCTTACTACACCCCACATATGTTCCTGCAACCCTATTTAGAATTTTTTTTCTCAAGCCATCATGTTCATGCAACCCTAACAAGGTTTATACGCTTATATTGGTGAAAAAAAATATATTGTTTGTATTCATGAAGGGTGAGACTAAAGTTAGAGAGGCTTCGAATGAGATATGAGTTTATTTTTTTGGCGTTTTCCAAGTTTAAGGTTTCATGATGGTCGCAAGTTACGTTCAGCACAATAGTATCGAACTCGACATGAAAATTCGGTGGAAGGCCACCGAAAAATTGAACCTATTTCGGTGGATAGCCACTGAAAAATGGAAACATATTGTAAGGTTTTTATTTGAACCTTTATTGTATTTTGGCTCTTCTCTTAAACCAACAAAACCCTTGTAATATTAATTAGATTCTAGGTTAGAATCGGTGTGGGTTGAAGGGCTTCCAAGTCTCCTCGTTGCAAGTCAAAAGGTAAAACATTTGCATTGTTCACATGGATTAATCCACACTTCACTTGGATTGATCCACCGTACATTCATACATGCAGCTGTCTGTTTTCAGTTGTATTAATACTTTCTATGAAAGTATTAATCCATGCTGCGTCAGTTTTTCAAGTGGTTGGCAGATTTCTTTATTCTATTGATATTTCCTATCTGACTATACATGAGACTTTTCATAGTATTTAAATCTCCTATTTTATTTAACTTGAAAATATATTATCTTGCTTTCCATGAAACATGTTTTCCAAAGAATTATTTTTCAATGTCTCTTTATGACAAAGCATGGACTACTTTCTCTTTCATTCAATGTGTTTGGCATATTATATTCAATACATCTTGCTTTGGTCATATCCCTTTTGAGAAAACCCATCAACGGCTCTTTGTTCCCAAACTCATCAAGTTGATGACTTATTTTATTAAAAGCATGAAAGAAAACTTTCTCTTTCTCTTTTGGCACTTCTTTGCTTTTGTGCAACACATGTGCAAGCATGGGCTGTTTTCTTTTTCAAAATGTTTCCTTCTCATTCTCTTCTTGAGCAGTCCACCTTGCTTCTATGTCCTAGGAGAAACATCTCTCTTCTATATATATTTTCTCCTTGGTCTGTGGTAAGATGGAACTCATGTTTTCATAAACACTATTACGCATCACAAATATACATTCTTTGCAGAATCGTTTCCAAAGGTTTTTGAAAAACTTCTTATGTGCCTTTGAGCATTCAAAAACCCATTTATTGGTTCAGCCACTCTTGAACACTTGAGAGTATGTATATGATTGCATACACATAGATTGTCTCCAAGTTTGATTCATATTTATTGTGGCTGAATGTTTTGTTTCATGGTTGTTATTTTGAATTAAACTATATGCTTCAAGTTCATTACTTCTAGTTTAATCATCACAACACTTAGGTTTCATTTGTCTAGCTCAATCATACTTTGTGATTGAGATAGATGAATCTGTGAAACCATAACTCACTTCATACATCAAACTACATGCAACTAGAGCTTGGTGCTCGTGAGAGGATTTGCTGCTAAGAGATAAAGAAAAGGTGCTTGCGAAGGATTGGATTGTAGCTGCCTATAGGTGATAGATGAGCTAAGTCTTCTTTCGTTTTTCTTGTATTTCTTAATTGAGCAGATTGGATCTCTCCTGGCTTGGTGCCCCCAGTTTTCCCCTTGTTGGGTTTACGGGTTAACAAATCTTTGTGTATGTTTATATTCTTGTTGTCATTAGTTGTACTTGCTGCGGCTTGTTCAAATAACATCGATGCGCTAATGTGGATCAATACGTAGTTTCAATGTATTGATCCAAAACCACAAGGGTTTCTTTTTGTATCAATACGTGGTGTTTCTGTATCAATACGTGGTGTCTTTGTATCAATCCGGTTTCATGCGATCAATTCCTTTTACTCACTTTGCATATGCTAAGTAATTAAACACAATGGTTATGCATGTGTTTATGTTTCCGCTTATTAATTGACAGGACCCGACCGAATTCCACCGGAACCCGAGGACCACTGTTGATGGGCCCAACACCAACCCATGCCGGGCCCACAAACCGAGCAGATTACCCTCTTCCCGACCAAACAACAAACAAAGGGCCGAGACTTCTGCGAAAATCGGACAGAGTCTCCCCTACAAAGTGAACAATCCCCAAAGTTAAAACCTGCTCAAACAAGCAATGAAACAAAGCCCAAGCACCGGCATGCTACGGATAAACTACCCAGGCCTCGGCCAACAAATTAACCCTTACAGGCAATACAGAGCAATCTAAGAGTTTAGGAATTCAGCAGCGGAAAATAATAAACAGAATATGAGTTTAGGGTTCAAGGACAACAGATCCTACCCTTCAGTCAAAGCTCGAGAAGAGGAGCGCACGGCCGAACAGTGTCGACGCAACTATAGTCTGGGGGGCGCAAAACAGAAAGAGTGTGAGTGGACAAAAACAAAGTTTTACATACTTAAAACAATATACTAACCCCACCTTTTAAAACCATGCAAACCATGCATATGAAATCCTTTATATACGTGTTTGCTTTAGAAATCATATTATCTCAAATTACATGAGAGCAATCCAGCTCAAAACCTTTTTCCGAATAAAACACCCTTTTTCTTTTCCTGAGGCATAACCTCTCAATTCAACCCAAGCAGGTTTATAAAACATAAACAAACGGCCTTTGTTATTGTAAAGCATAAAGATGGAATAAAATTCTCATAACGTAAAACAAACCTTTAAATGCCGAATAATTCGTATACGTCAAGAAAACCCAACTCGACGACAATATAGACATTTATTGTAGTTCAAAGCATTTATATACATATATATAAATATCAAATCCGGATTCACAATCCCACGAGTAAAACATAACCAAGATCTTGAAATCCAATCAAATCAAGTCAAAGTAAGAGTAAAGTTTGCCCAACTTCCCCAACTCACAATCCTGTGCTCGCAAGCACGACAAGTAAGGAGGGATCCTCACTAAAAGAAATAAGAATACGAATATAATAACCCACGCATATACATATATATATATACATATATATATATATATATATATACAATAACAACTCAACACCGGATCAAGTGTACTGAAACCATCCAACAGGGATAGTTTAGCTGGATACGAGGACTACACCGCGGTGGCCGTACCCAGGGTTTAGCCGTCCATAGTAATGGATTATGCTACCCGACCCGTATGGCGAGTACGCATACTCAATACCCCTACGTCCGAACTAGTCCATGCGCTGACTAAATACTCAATTAAGAGTCTACGGCTACACCCCGTTAGAGCATGCACCGGATCGAACCATATCCAAGTAAATGTATCATCATCATCGAGCAGGGGAGGTACATAATACGGTGTTTACAACACTCACAACCATTGCCCTGCAATAATCCATTTATACATATTCATATACTTTCACATTTCAACCCACAATCATGCACCCAAACCCAAATACGATTACCGGACCCAAGCGTCCAAAATTCAAGGTCAACATATATATATTCAAAATAAGGACATCACCGTCCCAAACATATATTTCCATATTCAAAATATCAATATAATTATATGAGGGACCTCACGTCCCGACGCGGCATTCCAACCCAAAGATATATATAATTAAAGTATAAGGAACTCGTCAGTAAATACATACCGTTAAATCGGACGTGTAATCCAAAATATACATATGTATATATATAAATATATATATATATATATATATATACATAAAACATAAAGATCCTTTAAAGTACAAAAACTCAAGCCCGATCCCATATACATATCTATGTATATAAATATGTATGAATATACGTATAATCAATTCCCATTATTCCAAAGTATTTATTCAAAATCAATATATATATGTATGAAAATATACATATATATAATCAAAGTATAGGTAAATATACTTCAAAAGGTTTTAAACGCCAAAACCGAATACGTAACCAAACGGACTACGTTAACGTCCAAATATTCAATTATATAATTTATATATAATATAACAACCCTTTTAAATATAATGTCCCAATTTTAATACGAAAACCACTCGTTCACCACGTCCCGCTCAATACCCAAAGGTATAAATAATAATAAAATAGCCATCAGGGCCCTCAATGCAATTCCTTTTAATACATTTCAATCAAAGTCAGATCAAGACTTTAAATTATTAATAAATTCAAGATTTAAAACTATTAAATCTCATTTCATGCATTTCAAGCAAATCATTCAAATCATGCTCATTTGAAAACAAAGTCCACTCACCGTTGGTCTCTACTGCATAACCCTAAAGGGTCCCACTTGCTGCGTCAGGAAACAATGACCTAAAGCGATAGATACGAAGATTGGATTAGTGCGAAGTGAGCCGAACGAGAATCGAAAACTTAAACCCTAACAAAACCTCACTTAACGTGCACGTACGTCCCCACGAAGGATTCTAAGGTCAAACTACCTCTTTTAACCGGTGGGACCGCCCGGAAGACTCACGGTCAACCGCGGTCAAACACCCTTTTTCGGTCAACCCGCCCGCGGAACCCACAACCTCCAAATCGATCCGGACATTCCTAGAAGTCCAACAAAGTCAACTACACTGCAAACAGACCTCGGAGACCCTCGGTCAACCCTGGTCAAACTTGGTCAAACCGACCCTAATAGGTCAAACCGGCACGTGGGTCCCATGACCTCCAAACTTAGATCCGAAAGTTCCTACAGGTTCACTACAACTTAAAGAACACGTCCTGAAAGTTTGGTCACGATCGGACGGTCGGATTGCTCACGATCGCACGATCGGACGATTCTGATTTAACTCAAACTTCAAGTCGTTGATCCGAAGCATCTGGCTCGAATCACGATCCGTCAAATCCTACCCGATCCTAAAAATACGGGAACAACATACTTGGAAAAGGGACCGATCCAACGGCGAACATATCGAACCGGATAACGAGCAATAGGCGTAAATCAGATTCATTGTCATCCGAACTCCAATTGAAATCAGAAGACGCCACGCGCTCGTGACGACGTCACGGATAATTTAGGAATGAAGATTGACAATTACTAGTAGGCCCCGCGCAGCCACCCACACTGGCAGCGCATTTGGGTGCCCAAAGCGATAAATTTGACTTACGAACAAACTCCAAACCAAGAGCTGCCCTTTCACCAGCCTATACTACTCGATGATTGGAACAACTTATTCAACTACGAGAACTTGCATAGACGCCGGCAAGTGGCCGGAAATTCAATTGGAAAACCGGCCAAAACTTTGTGTTACAGATTCGATCCCCTACGCTATGAATTGATGAAAACCAACCATGCAGATAGCTAGAGCTCGAAGAGTAGTTAAGTTTTCATACCTTACTCGTCGAATTCCGTCGCCGGAGGAGGGAGAACGAACGCTCGAAAGATTACGTAAAATCCGGCCAGTTTCTTGCATTTTCCGGCGAACGGTGACCGTTCCAGAGGTGGAACCTGGCTGGGGTTGGAAGAGGAAGGCGTCACGGATCTTTTGGGACTGGTATCGCTCCATTTGGTGGCCGGATGAATCCGTGGCCACCAAAAAACCCATCGGTGCTGTTTTGGGAGGGGGGAGCTGCGCACGGGAGAGAAGAGACCGAGAGGGAGAGAAGAGAAAGGGAGAAGAAGAAGGGAATTTTCGGGTTTACTGTAGCGGTACTGTAGCCGATACAGTAAAAATCAGAATTTTTGTTTTTATTTTTAATTCTTTTCTCTTCTATCGCTTCCCGATCGTTACAATACGGAATTCGGTGTACCGCATATCCACGAACTCGTTTCGACGAGCCGGACGCAACGGCGCAACCCATTTCTCCAAAATCCTTATGGAATTTTTAAAGTGCCTAAAATACCCTTAATCCCAGTGGCAAAACTGTAATTTCGCCAAAATTATTTAAATTGAATAAATTCAATTAAATTGGGTCAGGGATGTCACATTAATTCTTAGCTGGGCTTAAAATTTAAAAAGGGTAGTCTTTTTCTTCTCGCCTACTTCACCCCCTCTCTGTAGGCTTTTAGAGCTTAGGGCCTGGTTTTACACATATTTCATAGATAGCCACTGAAAAACAGAAACACATTCGGTGGATAGCCACCGAAAAACTGACATAAATATAGAAATCAAAATTGAAATCAAACCTTAGCTTTTCAAAGGATTTTGAGGCCGTGCACGATGATGGGGTCGAGTTCCCCAATTAAAACAGAAAATTTGTGATGGGTTGAGGTCACGGGGTGCCAAGCGATGGGGGTTGCGATGCTACCAAGCGTCAGGGTTTCGAGTGTACAATTGTGGCAAGCGGCCTGAGGTGTACGGTGGACTGCGTTTGAATTTGACTATGGTGTGCAATGGGGTGCTTATGAAAAGCCAAGGCGTGCGATGGGGTGCCTGTGAAAATGAAGGGAGTGGCGATGAGGTGCCTTTGAAAATGAAGGGGGTTTTCGATGGGGTGTGTTTGATATGGGATAGGATTTACACAGATTAGTTAGGAATGAGATGTAGTGAGGGCAGTTTAGCAAGAAATATGGGGTGTAGTAGGTATTTTTAAATTTGACTAAGATTGAGTGGGGTGTACATAAAATCACCCTTTTTATTATTATTTCTTAATAGTAATAATTGGCTCTAATGTTCCATCTATGATTCGAAGATTAATAGCCAACGCCAATGGTTCCCACCACAATGGTGGTGGCTTCCTCCTTCCCTCCATGGCAGCACCCCAGTTCGAAACCTCGAACTCCAATGTAACAAAAAAAAAAAATTAATAGCCAACCCTATATGTCAACGATTTAATATAAATGATGATACATTTTCTCAGCTACCATTCCATTAATAAAGAAGCATGTACAAGTCACAAAATAAAATGAATTTCATTCACATATACAATTAATTAATTTAATAAAACATGTTGTTACTTCTAATTAAATTCTGAAACTATAATTCTCTAATGAATATCTAAACATGTGAAATTGTAATTTTTATCATTTTTTAAATTCTACATACATGACATCCATTCACACACTAAAATTTGCAATTGACCAAATTTTAAATTAGGGTTATGCACAATCCAAACCAATCCGCTAAAACCGACCAATCCAACAATCCAATCTAATTTTCATTGGTTTCGACAATATTGGTGGATTGGATTGGATCAAAAATGAAAATCCAATTGAATTGATTTGGATGACGAATCAAAATTTGAAATCCAACCAAAACCGAACCAATCCAATATATATGCATTCATATATATATATATATATATATATATATATATATATATATATATTGCTCTTCCCATACGTTCCTGTTGTAATATATATTAAAAAATAAATAATTAATATATTGATCTTACCCATACATAGACAACGTGCTCAATATGCTCAGAAACTCTCATATTTGTATTTCTCATACATAGCACAGCATGCTCAACATGCTCACAAACTCCCATATGTTATTAATATATTAGATATAGTAGTAGCATGCTTGCTTTACTTACCAAGGGTCCTCGAGTTTTGGTATATTATGAGCTAGCTCGGAAGAATTCCCACACACTTCATCAGCATATTTGGTAAGTGTTTATTATTTTTGGGTTCAAGAACTCAATAATTTTTTTGGCAATATATGTCTCTTCACCAAAAAATGATATTCTTGAGATCACAGATGATATTGAAGACATTGAATCAGGTAAATATTATTTCAAGATAACTTTCATATTTTAAATTAATTAGTACTGGTTTTATTATATTTATCTTAATATGATATTTTCTTCTTTGTAGAAATTTTGGGTCCTACATCAAAACATACATGGAATGAAAATTGATGTGGATGATTGCATGCTCTCTAACATGGAAGCCTGAAAGAGTTCTCAAAGTTTTTGGTTAACTTTAGTTTTTTTTTTTTAAAATAAAAAGAATGGATGTAGTTCTTAATGTAATGTTATTTTTAAATTTCATGTTGTATCTTCGGATTGAATTTTGAATTATATGTAATGAAAAACTAAAGTTCTTTTGCAATTATTATATTTTCATACAAATCGATCATCCAATCCAATCCAATTCAATGTAATCCAATGTACATTAGATTGAATTAGATTGGATCCTAATATCTGATTATATTGGATTGGATTGTAAAATTTGTAATCCAATAATAAATTGGATTGGATTGATAAGAAACCATTGGTTTTGTGACACCCCGAAAATTTCCGAATATTTTGTTTAAGCTCACAATAAAAATTTCACGGTCCAATTTGTGGTAATTTGGATTTTCATGAAATAACTATTGGTTATTTAAGGGAGGATTTATTTCCTGATACTTTGAAGTTGGAATTTTGGTAATTTGATTTCATTGAAAAATAGTAGACGTCCATATGAGCGTGTGGTATTTTTCAGAGAATTATTCGGAACTCGGAAGTATTTTTGGCGAGTTTCGGAAGTTGGGAAGAAGTTAAAAAGGAAAAGAAAAGCGATAAATTATTGTGCAGCAATATACCCACAAGTGGGCTACCGACACTCTTATCCTCTCTCTTATCTTTTCTATCTTCTTTATTCCTTTTCCTTCATCTCTTATTCCCTTCACATCTTTTCCTTCATCATTTTCTTCTTCTTCATCTTTTTCTCCCTCTTCAGAAACCCAAATCCGTGGGTCTTGGTCATTACCGTAGAACTCCTATCTCTAAAGCTCAAATCAGAAAACTTTGTTCATGAAAGTTGTTCACCTACTTGAGGACTATAATATATCCAAAAATCAGAGTAATCCAAGTACTCTAGCTATGTCTATGGTAAGTATGTTCGTCACTTCCTCAGATTCTGATGTCATTACCGTACAGCACCATATTCACTCTTGTATGTCAATTTTCCTTGCCCATATGACAATAAATCCTTCATGGAGGGTGTTCAGAATTTTGTTCTCTAGAACATATCCAAAAATCGTGGCAAACCAACCAGTGTAGCCTTCTCGGGAGTGGATGAAATGACACAAACTTTTGTTAGTTTTCAAGTGTAATTTGAGTTGGTTATTGTCTTTGGGAGCTCCACTCAGAAAATTTTGAAAAATTCAAAGGGGTAAGGTAAAGATTTAAGATGGTTTGATTTCTGGAAATTGTCTCTAAATTGTTGGCCGAAAGTAGGTATTGAAATTGGAAGGACCAAAAGATAAATTAAAACAAGGATGAGTGCCAAAGGACAAATAAGGTAAAATGTAAGGACCAAAGTGAAATTATGAATAAGTCCGAGGACTGAAATGTGATTTGGATAAAGTATAAGGACAAAAGTGAAATTATTGACTAGTGAGAGGAGTACATTGCAATTAAAAATAGTTATAAAGACTAAATTGCAAATAAGGATTTTAAGTAACATTTTTATAAAAATGACTGGACTAGGAATCAGTTGCCCAAGAAAGAACAGTTTGAGTTTAAAGGTGCAGAATGCAAGTCATGCATCAGCTTTGGATTCCAGGTAGGGGGACTCACTTTTGGACTTGTATTTTGTGTATGTATGACATATCATATGTTGTTATATGCGAAAACTGCACTATTTATGATTGCCATATATGCTTGGTTTTATGAATGCTTGACTTTGATTATCTGAATGCTTGACTTTGGTTCTCCAAAGTTTGGAGGGTATACGCCTGCGGGCATTATCCTCGACGACCTGAGGGTGAAAGGGGCACAACGACTTCTTTGGGTTTCGATTTCCTAAACCTCCGGAGGGGTTACGCGGACATACTTTACCAATACCTTACGCGTAAGGTATAGTTGATGAGGTGTAACCGGTTGAAATTGACACTCTCGCTACCGTACCAGAGGAGTTGGATTTAAATATAATTTCTAGTAGGGGTAGTTGACCTTAAAGGATCGGTTGTCAGATAAGCAGATACAAGAACGTTCCGAAACATGTTTACGAAAATTGCTTGAGCATGCCAATTAGTTTTGGATCCACAATAAATGGATACAGTTTGTGTATGTACATATTCTTTCACTAATTTTGAAATAAATTTATGGCCAATATTATTATCATTATTATATTTATTATTTATTTTAAAACCTGGCCGGGAGCCTCCTACGAGGCAAATGAACGTATGTAATGCTCACCCCTATTTTTGTTGTAGATTCCTTTCGTGGTTGACATCTTGGTGTGACCTCCTCGCTTGTCAACATTTGGCTCGTGTCTCACGTTGTTGTCAGGTTGTGAACCATATTCATCATAGTTGATCATATTTCACAACATATGTAAAAAATCTGAATTCTAGATGGTTGGTATATTTTCATTATCGGGTTGCAAAACAATTTCTGAGGAAATTAATACTATTCCATGACCTCTGGGTTGGTTTAACTCTCAAATAAATTTTGTATAATATTATAAATTATTTTTCCGCTATTATTAAACACTCTAATCCAACCCGTTTTAATTTTTTTTTTTTTATAAATGCTTAATGTATTTTGGGAATTTTGAGAATATAACCCTTGAATTTAAGTGTTATATTTTCGGAATCCTCAAGATACTTGCTGCTGTCATGTGTCTCGATTTTGGAACGTGACAGGTTTCAACCAGATGCTCAACCCTATTTTAAATGATTGCAGTTAGAAATCCCATCATCTGTTTGATTGCAGTTCTAAATCCCATCATCTACAGATGTGAACAATTTCGGGTCGGATAAGAAGCCAGTTGGTTGGATTTGACAAATTGCCCACGCAAAGAAGGCAAACAGCCAATTAGCCACTGAAGGTGGCATTTCCACGGTTTCAGCAAACTACACAACTCCCTATGCTGCTGCCTCCATGAATCGTACATGATCATCGAACGTCACGCAGTTAGTTGATACGAATTTCTGACAAATTCAGCCAGCCCGGTCGGCTTTTTCATTTTCATCTTAAGCCCCTCGCTCATCATTATTATTTTTCGTTTTAAAATCCCCTGGCTAGAGAATTTTAATTTCAACCCATAAACCAAAACAAGAAAATAGGAAAAGCCAAACAGAGAAAAAAGGGGAAGAGAGAAAGAGTGCTGGTTATGTTGGTCCATTTGGGAAGCTGAAGAGCCGAAGAGGTAGAAGAAGCAGAAGAAGAAGAGCCGCCCAGTGGCTGCAGTTGGGTGCTTGATTGTTGAGTGGTCAGCCATGCCTTCGCTTCAGCTGCTGCAATTAACTGAGCATGGCCGGAGTTTCATGGCGTCGAGGAGGTAATCAATCAATCAACCAATCTATCAATCTCTGTTGACAGTTTTTAAGTTTCAGTGACTCTTATTGTGTAGCTAATTGCATCATTTTTAGCCCTAAACGTTTCCTGAGAATCTCAATTTACTCTTTGATACACATGTAGTGATTTGGGCAGTGTTCATTTTTCTGTATTTCTGTTGATGGGGTTTGATTCTTTGATTGGTTGGCATCTGGGTGTTGCTAGATCCGATCTACTGCACGATTTTTGTCGTAATTTTATGTGTAGCCTTTAAATTCTTGCTTGTATTCTTTTCCAGATTACTAATTTTTGAATTTTCTTCCCCAAATTCTCTTCCTTGCGTGTTGATTTTTGTGCTTATGTTCTCATATAACTATTATGGTGGGTGCTGGCTTATGGTGAGGTTTGAGGGTGAAAGTATTTTATTTCTTACTATATATACTTTTATCTTCAACTTACTTATACTCAATGTTTGCCCATGTCTTCGCTAAGTTGGCTATGAAATTATTCTAGTATTATTGTCTTTTGGATAAGAGGCATTATGCTAATGATATATTACTGCACAGGAAAACTTTACTACTTGCCACTGGTATCGTAGTTGCTGGTGGGACTGCTGCATACGTTCAATCACGGTTAAACCATAAAAAGCATGATTCTCTTGGTCATTGTAATGGGCTGAATGATAATGAAGAAACAACGGAGAAGGTCGTGATGAATGATCATAAGTTAAAGAAACCTCCACGAAAGAAAGGGGGATTGAAGTCGCTTCAAGTTCTTGCTGCAATTCTCTTATCTGAGATGGGCCAAATGGGTGTGAGGGATCTTTTAGCTTTAGTCTCTATAGTGGTAAGTTTCTGGTTTGTACTACACATCTTAGATACAAAACTTGATCTACTTTCTTATATATTATGGAATTACACTTTCTGTTTCCCGTTTTTGGCTTTGAATTAATCTCTATTACTCTAAATTATGAGTATGCAAAACCTTCAACAAGATTGAAATATCCCTGTGGGAAATGCTATGTGGACAGAACAAAAGCACTCTTTGATTTTGTTTTCATAAGAAGTTTAGTTGTTAGTAAACTTTACTTATTATTTCAACTCAAACTTCATAAGTCAACCATTTCAATGTTTTACTTTACTTAATTCTATTAATGTGGGTGTTAAAATTAGAAGTGTTACCTAGTTGACAGTTTTTGTTTGTATTGTGGATCCAATGTACTTTTAACTGTGCATTTTAAACTTTGACACGTAACATTAGTTATGAAATTGGTGCTATCATAAATTTGCACTGGAGCATTTGATTTCGAGAAGGCCTATAACTATGCGGATGGGGCTTTCTTGGAATTTGATTTGGAACGAAAGGATTTTGGGACATGTTTGCATTCAGCTAATTTTTCAATTTTAGTTAATGGGGGACCAAGGTGTAAATTTGGAGCATCAAGAGGGTTAAGGCAAGAAGTTCCACTTTCTCCTTTCTTACTTACTGTGGTGGTGGATGGTTTGAGTAGGCTAATGGAAAAGGGAAAGGAGATGCATGAGCTAAGGGGTTTAGGTGAATGAAAAAATGGTTTGTTTATATGGACTTCAGTGTTGCAGGTGAATGAAAAAGGGGGTTTAGGTGTTTGGAACTTGGTAAGGAGAAATGAAGCTTTACTTGGAGAATGGGTATAGAGGTTCCGGCAAGAGAGTGAGGCTGTTTTGGTTGCAGTCATCAGAAGTACCTATGTGTTCCCCAAGGATGGGTGGGATTTCAAAGTTGTGATTAGTGGTTCAAACCAGGGACGGAAATGTTGGCTTGATACGACGATATATCGTCCAATGTGTCAAATTTTCAGAGTGTCAACACCAATACTGGGGCTAGCCTATTTCTCCCCCCAGCCCCCCCATATCGGCAATGTTTTGCTGATTTCCCTGATATCAGCCTAATAACCTAGAAATTTTCATGATTTTTGAAGGTAAGAGAAGGAAGAAGGAAGAAGATGAAAATTCAAACCAAAAAAAATTCTAATCATTGTTTAAACTCTCTAATTAAGTCAAATATGAACCAAATTAAATCTTAATTGAATAACCATCTACTAACCAAGCCATTTGATCAAACTAAATCTCCAATTAATCTAAATGATTATTCTAATCCAAATAAAACCAACAACATCAATGTACACCGATACCAAAAATGATATCGATATATCCCTGAAATATCCTTAAACTGGAAGGCAAATACTTCCTGCATGCCCAACATTTTCATCATTGTTTCAAACTTGATGTCCTCGGAAAGATACCTCTCAAGGTCTTCCTTCTTTTATTTCTTATTGTCAGGTTGGAGTGAGAAACAGAGAAAGGGTGGGGTTTTCGGAAGAGTGTTGAGTCAGGGGTAGTAAATTTGGTACATTTTTCCTTAATTATATAGATGATCTCATTTACATCATATTCCTTTTTTTTTTGAATAGAAACGAAATTTATTAAAAAGTGGAAAATTAGTACAACAGTGGATAAGTCATCCACCATCCAGCCTATCACCAGCCAGCTACAGACCACACAGAAAACACAAACAGCATCATCTAACTAATTCCAACGGGACTGCATAACCAGAGAAGCTGGTTGAAACAACACCATTTACAAAATATTCACATCGCCGCTGCCTCCAAATCCCTTAATATTGTGGCATACGAGTAATCTTTGAATTCCTTTGTGACAGAAGCCCATAATGCTGCCCAGTACTTAATTCTCTCCCATAGTTCCCCCACGCTCACTCCCTGATATACCTCAAAAATCCTCCTATTTCGCTCCATCCAAATGTTCCAAACAACTGAGTGTACCAAACATCCCCACAAGGTTAAAGCCCTCTTTCCTTTGCCCCAGATGACAAAATAGGAACTCATAAGATCATAGCAACCCTTAGGGATAACCCACACAGTTTTAACCTCCCTCAACACTCTCCACCACAGACTTAACGAGAAATGACAATGTAAGAAGAGATGATCCACACTCTCCTCACTTTTTCTGCATAGCACACACCATTGTGGAGACAGATTCATGTAGGGTCTCCTCCTTTGAACAAGGTCCAGAGTGTTTACTTTCCCAAGAGCCACCAGCCATGCTAGAACTTTCACCTTAGGAGGGGATTTAGCCTTCCATACTAGCGAATAGGGTGGAAAGATCTCCTCCATCCCGTTGCTGCAGAGAAAAGACTGGAAAGATTTACACGTGAAGCCTCCCGCCCCCTCAAGCTCCCACCGTCTCCTATCCAATCTTGAAATAGACCCTCTGACTCTGTCCAATACTCCCAATAGCTGAATCAGCTCAACTAATTCCCTCTCATTCACATTCCTTCTAAAGCCAAAGTCCCAATTGTGAGGGATAACCTGCATATCCGCAAACTGAGAGATACATAAAGTGTTCTTCGTCGATAGTGCAAACAATCTGGGAAAGCATTCCTTTAAGACCCCCTCCTCCGTCCAACTGTCCTCCCAAAATCTAATCCTTGCTCCATTTCCCACCTCAAACTTACAGCATTGTAGAAATGACTGATAACCAGAAGAAATATCCTTCCAAGGATTATAGGCTGATGCATAACCAGCCGGATTAGAGTCCCACCCATTCCTGGCCATCCCATATTTACTCCTAATCACCCGATGCCACAAAGCACTAGGTTCCAAAGGGAATCTCCACAGCCATTTAGCCCTCAAGGCTTCATTTTCCTTTAAAGAACCCACTCCAAGCCCTCCTACCTTCTTGGATTTGGCCACCAATTCCCATCTAACTAAATGATCCTTTTTCCCTTCCTCCACCCCTTCCCATAAAAGGATCTCATAAGTTTGTCCACTTGACTAACCACCCTCTTTGGCATTTTAAAAAGAGACATATAATAGGATGGGATACTACTTAGCACAGCCTGAATTAAAGTTAGCCTTCCACCTTTTGAAAGAAAGGCTCTCTTCCATTTTTGAAGTCTTTTCTGAATCTTTTCCACCACAGGATCCCAAAAAACTTTTGCTCTAGGATTACCACCTATGGAAATGCCTAAGTATTTCAAGGGCCACTCTCCCACCTCACATCCCCACCCACTTGCCAACAAATTCAGATATTGAGCACTATAATTAATTCCCACCAAAGCACACTTAGATTTATTTATTCTCATACCAGAAACAAGGCAGAAAAAGTCCAGCAGCTGCAACAGGTTAACCCAATACTCCTCCTCGTCCCCGAGGAGGAATAAAGTGTCATCGGCAAATTGAAGATGAGAAACCTCCACTCTGTCCCTCCCCACCATCATGCCATGTATCAAATTATTCTCTTGGGCCTTCTCCATAAGCCTACTCAGCACATCGATAATCAGCGTGAATAGGAAAGGGGATAGCGGATCCCCCTGTCTCACCCCTCTAGTTGCTGTGAATTTGCCTCTGGACCTCCCATTAATCATAATAGAAAAGTTGACCGACCGTAGACATCCTCTGATCCAATTCCTCCATCTCCCCCCAAACCCCTTTCTCTCCAAAACATCGTCCACAAAGTTCCATTCTACATGGTCATAAGCATGATCAAAATCAATCTTAAATACCAGTCCCGATTTGTTGCACTTTTTAACCTCCTGGACAGCCTCGTTTGCCACTAAAACCGCATCCAGAATCTGCCTATCTTTCACAAAGGCTCCTTGGGACAAGGATATAGTCCCTCCCAATACCTCCCTCAGTCTCGAAGCCAGAACCTTGGACACCACTTTGTATAAGCTTGTCACCAGGCTAATAGGTCTATAATCCTTTAGCTGAACAGAACCTTTCCTTTTAGGGATAAGACAAATTAATGTTTCATTTGTAATTGCATTGATGATCCCAGTATTATAGAAATTCTCCATCACCTTCATCAGCTCATCTCTTACGATGTCCCAGCAAGATTGAAAAAGAACAAGGTGAATCCATCTGCTCCGGGCGACTTATCTTTCCCACAGTCGAACACAGCATTGCGCACCTCTACCTCTTCAAAAGGCCTCTCGATCCATGCTGACTTTGCCGGGCTAATGGGGCACCAGTTTAACCCCTCCACACCCCATCCCGCATCCTCATTACTACTGTATAACCTCTTGAAATAATTAATAATCTCCGCCTCAATACCCTCTTCACTTTCAATCATCCCAACGCCCTCCACATCTAGTCTATCTATAAAATTTCTTTTCCTATAGCCCGTTGCCATCATATGAAAATATTTGGTATTGCCATCCCCCTCTCTTGCCCATTTGACTTTTCCTCTCTGTCTCCACCTCACTTCCTCCTTGTAAACAATATCATTCAGCAGAAACTGTAGGTCTTCCCTTTCTTTTCGCTGGTCACTGTCCAATCCTTCCTGCCCCTCCCGAATATCAAGGTTAGCAAGTCTAGCTTCAGCCTCCCTCTTAGCAAACTCCAGATCTCCAAACACTTCCTTGCTCCACCCTTTCAATTTTGCTTTCAGCAGCTTTAACCTCCTCATAAATTTATAGCCTTCCCAGCCCTCTAGTTGGTCTTCCCTCCACCATATCTTCAGAGCTTTCTTACAATCAGGGTGCTCCAGCCATGCATTCTCGAACCGAAAAGGCCCGGGCCCCCATTTTAAATTTGAAGTATCCAAGTCTATAGGGCAGTGATCAGAAACGATCCTAGGCAATGCCTTATGCCGTACTGCTGGGAACATATTCTCCCACCCACCTGTAAATAGGAATCGGTCAAGTCTCCTGCAGACAGCTCCCATCCTAAGATTGGACCATGTATAAGACGCATTTAGCAAACATGGATCTCGCAGGTTCGTTTCATGTATGAAACCATTGAAATCACGCATGCTTCTTGTCTCCCTTCCTCCATTAGATTTCTCCGAATTAAATCGTACGACATTGAAGTCCCCTCCGAGGCACCAATTATCCCCACATAAACCATTAAGATCAGCCAGCTCTTCCCAAAATGATCTCCTCTCCCTCTGCTTGCACGGCCCATATATGCCAGAGAGCCACCAGCAGCCACCTGATTTTTCCTCCATTTGAATTGACACCGAGTACAACCCCACTACTGAGTTTACAACGGAAACCGACTGCGTATTCCAGATAACCACAATTCCTCCCGATCTTCCCCGCGAGGGAGCATACACCCACTGTCTATACCGCACTCCCCAGACACTAGCAACCAACTTTCGATCAACCACCATTTTTTGGACTCAAGCAATATTACTATGTCTGGCTTATATCGCCTTAATTGGCTTTTCATCAACAACCTCTTTGACTTACTGCCTAACCCCCTAACATTCCAGCTTATAATCTTCATTAAATAGAAGTGGAGTCCCTTCGATCTGTCCTTGCCCTGATATTTCCTCCAGTAGCTGCCGACTCCGAAACACACTTCAATTTGCTTACTTTCCCACCCTTGCGTTGAAATAGGTTTCTCTTAAGAGGGACCAACGAGATATTAAGTTTTGACATCAGATTCCCCGCTTTGAACCTTGTGTTAATTGGGTCTGCACTCCTTCGCCCGAGTCTTCTTCTACTGTATTTTAGTTTCGGATCGTTGCTGGGTCGAGACCTCCAGTTATCTTCTTCATCTTTTTCGGCTTCTAGGCCCCTATCACTAGGGCCGACCGAATCAACAACCACCTCAGCTAAAAACCCAGGATCCTCCACAAACACATCGGCAAGAAACCCAGGATCATCTTCCAATACGTCAAGCTTGGCCTTCTCATCTTCAGATTCCTCAACGCAAGCCTCCGTGTCATCTGCAGAATCTGAGGCGGACTGCACCTCATCATCTAATTCGACAGAATTTGGGCAGAAGGAGGAATCACTGTCGGCATCTCCACCCTTTACCTGTGTCGACCCATCTCTCGCAACTGAGGACCCAGTCTCTACAGGTGAAGCGCCAGGCCTCGCAACCCCACCCGAACCCATCGGCTTCATTTGAAGATGAGAAACTCGTTGACGCCTTGTGCCTCTGGAAGAGGAGCCGTATTTTGAGTAAAAAGCAGATCCCGTTTTCAATCTAGTATCAGAACTCCTTTGCTCACTTAATACCTCCTTCTCTTTTGGGTCACTTTTTGTCCCAAAGTAAGGTAACACAACAGACCCCATCTCTTTGGCCCAATCAGCAGAATGGGCCCGAAGACACTCCCCACCTGCCTTATTGCCACTCCTTCCCCTTTTGTAATTTAGCTCACATGCTTTTGGGCCCTCTTGATTCCGGACTGCATTCAAGCCCACTCCATTACTCCCATTTTCAAATATACCCACGTGCCTCTCACCCTTAGCATCTCCAAATTGCCCCCTCCTTAAATAATACTTTGTTGTGACTCCCCAAACATTCCCTCGATCCAGTCTCTTGTCTGCCCACCACCCTGCTTCCAGCTACCATGCTAGCTCCCATATTGTCGTCCCGCAGAGCCTCAAAAGAGTTGCCCACTACTCCCCTCTTATCAAGAGAGCCTCGATCCCCTCCGCGCTCAGTTCTTTTGTCAGAGCCCACGCCCTGTTCCGTCCTTTCCCATCTTCCCATCGGATTCCGGCCAGCTATTGGGTGATGAAACTTCCGGTCGATTCTAGAGCCCATCCTTGAACCATAGCTGCTGAAATTGCGATGCACTGGAGGTCGGATTGCCGGAGACACCGGCCTAATTAGCACGTAATATACCTCGCCACCTTCAACCAGCTTTAATATACCCGGTAACAAACCGGTGCTGTTTTCTCTTACTTTAATTTTGGCTTCAAATAGATAGCTGAGATTTTCAGTATTCTCCGCAATTTCGATCAGTCCCCGCAAGCCGCTCCAATACGTTCAAAATACTTCTTGGACCACCAATGCATTGGAAGTCCCTTGATTGCAATCCAGCCGCCATAACTCACTATCTTAGTTTCGTTGCTTTTCAGCCCTCTTTCCCAACTAAACAACAGCACGTCTGGTTTCCCCTCCATCTCCAATTTTCCTGTAGTAAGGACCTTCAATGCCTCCAACTTACTATCGCATGCAAAGAAGGCCCTATTACATTGATAAGGGACCAGATTACAGTCTATCTTGAACCTGCTTATCAAAGCGTTACTGACCTCCTCCCAAGTCTGGTGAACCGCTTGTCTTTCACATACGACAACCCAGCTCCACTTTGACTCTCCCTCCCCCTTCTCCCTTGCTTTTTCCTTTTCTCCTCCTTCGTTGACCGTTTGAACTGCCTCCTTATAAGTCTTGTCGTGAATCCACTTGTTATCTCCCATGCCCTGCCGTTCATGTGTGGCTGAATTTTCCCTGTTGTTTCCATTATTTGCCCCATTTAAAATTGCCCGTAAGTTTTCCTTGATGCACCACCATCCTTCGTCATCTCTTCCTTGAGGGATCAATACAGTCTTCAGCACTCCGTGTCTGTTCTTAGTCAAGCTTAAGACCCACCCATTTTTGTTCCTGAATTTTTCCATCCAAAATTGGTAGGAGTCCCCCGAAATCTTCGAAAGAATCTTTGCCCTGCTTTCTCTAAAAGTTCCTGCAGTTGTTCCACCAACCATCCCACGCATCCCAGTTCCAGGGATAAGTGGAAAAATCGATTTCTGGCCATCTCCGTGATAAGAACCGAACCCCCATACGACAGCTCATCGATCTTTACTCTGTAATTCTTGTTCTCTACCTGAAAGAATTTCGGAACGTGTCTTGCACTCACCTCCCTTTGATACCCACTCATTCTTTCAACCATGTATATTTACATCATATTCCTTGCAAGCTTGTGTTCAGAGTCTTTTTCTTCTCCTTTGAGTTGGAACTTTAGTGTTTGTAGAGACTTGAATGGCCAGAGGGTGGGGAGATAACAGACTTTTGGCCCTCTTGGAGAACATGTAGGCCAAATGGAAGTTTATGGAAGTTGGTGTCTTTGGGAGTCCTCTTGGTAAATCTTATTCAAAAAATTAATGGACAATCTCTTTCTGCTCTTTTTTGTGCAACTTGAGAGGCCAAAGTACCTCTTAAGGTACGAGCATTTGCTTTGGATTGTAGCTAACGGGAGGGTGAATACTTTTGAGAGAACACTTGAGTATGCAAATCATCTTTCCAAACACTGTTTCCAATCTTGTATGGATCTTCTGTGAACTGTAATACCACCATTTCTTCCTTGGTTTCTACCAACCGGGTTTTGTTCTTGAATCTGATGTTTAGCTGCAATCTTAGTGATAGGGAGGAAGAGCTGTTTTCACTGTGGCAAAGAGGATTCCTTGTGCCCCTTCTAAACATTTTAAGGGTGTGGTTGGAATTAAAAGAATATAAGAAATATAAGGACTCTTTAGCATCACACAAATTCTTCTACAAGTCACCCTGAAGAATTTCAATGCGGCATCGCTGTTATAAAAGTAAGCGTAGTTGCTCAATTTCATTAATCAACCTTGTTTAAATTTTATCTTCCAAAAGAAACTCTAATTAAACCAAAAACTACAAATTTTGATGCCTTATTGAAGTATTTGTAACACCAACCAAACACTACCAAATCAAAAGATTATGAGGTCTTAGAATCTTCTCTTGGACAGAGTTCATTTTTAGCCTTCCCTTTGGGCGTCGGTATCTTCAGAATTTAGGGATAGTTATTTTCAGGCAATTTTGTAGATAGTTATGTTTCTCAGCTCTGTTTTGCAGTCTTTGTTGAATTGCCAAGCTAGCATCACCTAGCTACACTAGGGATGTATTGTGTATTTCTTTTGTAATGGAAGTATGTTTCTTATAAAAGGAAGAAAAGATTATGAGAAGGTCACCATCCAAATCAAATGACAATTATGTCTCCGCATGTGGGAAATCTAATTATGAATGATCCTTGTAAGTATATTATATTCTATTGTATGATCTATGGAGATATCCAACAGCTGGCCTTGTATTAGTCTTGAAAGTGCTCATGCATGGCCTCTACGTCATTAACATGATATTGCTTACATGTATCATTTTGATTGACGGTTTTACCTAGGTGTATATGCCCGTTGCATACCCATTGCCCTCTCACAACCTAATAACATGCACCCGTACTTTTACATTAAGAAAATGTGTATATACTAGCTTGGATTGGAGGAGGGTGATCATTAGAAGTTGCAAAGAAAGGTTTAATGCATTTGTTAATCTTGGACATGATATGAATAAAAGAAAATTTTATTGCAAAGCAAGCTAAAGTTCAATTTTCTGCTGCTATGGAACACCTATGGTTTGGAGCATGGATTGGGTCAAACTTCTCAATTTGGAGCATATTATGCTTATCTCAACACTTATTTTGCTTGCAGGTGTTGCGCACTGCTTTGAGCAACAGGCTAGCAAAAGTCCAAGGATTTTTATTTCGGGCAGCTTTCCTTCGACGCGTGCCATTATTTTTTCGGCTGATCTCTGAAAATATTTTATTATGTTTTCTTGTATCAACCATGCATTCTACTTCGAAGTATATCACAGGGACCTTAAGTCTGCGGTTCAGAAAAATATTGACAAAACTTATTCATTCCCATTATTTTGAGGTAGTTATGTTTACTATCTACTGATTATACTTTTTTAAAAAATTATTATCTGCTTATTACTTAATAATGTATTGTGTGTTAGTCTTCCTCTCACCTTGAGTTTCTTTCTTGATATTTTCTTTCAAACGGCTTCGCATCTTTATACTCAACGAATATTTCAACCATGTCAATTTTCATGTTTGATTTGTTAATATTTGTACATTGGTTTTATTATATTATACCTGTGCCAATACATTGAGAAATATAAGAACTGTAAAGAAATCATCAAGAATGAGATACCTAATTGACTTGATTTCTGTTGTGATATTATTTCCTTGAAGTTTGTTTACTGCAGTATTTTTCATTTACTCAAGCCTATCCCCGTGTTATTTAAGTTGAATCAACAGTGATTAAGGAATTTTTCCGTTTATTATCTTAGTGTAAGAATGTTTGCAGGGGTGCTACCTATCTTGTTTTCATCTTGAGGAGGAAAAGTCCAGCGGTTGTTTTTGTTTCTCTAAGTATTGATTATTTGTTGAGATATAAAAAGTTATTTCAGTCACTTTACTGTACTTAAATTTGACATCGAGACGTAATATTCAAATTCCCATGAAAATGTCAAGTAGTTTTAGTACATGCCTTGTACATGCCTTGATTGTAATGGGTAAATCCCTCTTGAGTTTATCACTAAATCCTTTCCATCTAAATTCACGACCTTTGAGAATCTCTATCTGCTAGTCTTATCTGATTGATGCAGGTACTTGGAATGAGAGGAAAAGTCAATAGATTGCATGTCTTCATAAAAAATTAGCTAATGATAAATAATGAGGGGGGTTTTATTGGAATAAATGAATTGAATAAAGGCAAAGCGACCAAAGATGTTACCAGCCTAACTGCTTACCAGACCTCTATCTCCCCTTCAAGGCCCTCAATATTTTAGCATTCTCCAAAGCTGGCACCTCCTGATCAGTCTTCCAGGACTTTTAAAAAGTGGCAATCCTAATCGTCAAATTGGTTTCGTAATTATTGCAACATATAAGTGGTGATCTGCCTAGTTTGTGGAAATCCTGATGACATCCTTCAGTGTAATTTTGAACTAGATTTTGAGTTGGGAGACTGGCTACCATTCATATTATGTTGTTTTGCATCTTTTGACTCCTTGGAAACTTTTTTCTTCCTAATAATTTTGCGAGTTTCAATTTTTAGTATAGTCTCCAAAGAATATAATTTCTAGTCTACAAATAATTTGTACGTTGATTTGGTGGAGAGTTCAGTGTCCAGATGTCATTTTCTTTTAATGATCTTATATTTACTTTTCATGCGAGTTCGATTGCTGTTACACTTGAATATTGATTTGGAATAAAATGGATCAGTCTTTATTTGTATGCATTATATTGTTTGGCCTTATCTTTGCCTTGTAATTATCTTTTGTGGTGTTTTAATTCTTGTTTGATTCTCAGAATATCGCATACTACAAAATGTCTCATGTTGATGGTCGGATAACTAATCCTGAACAAAGAATTGCAAGTGACGTGCCAAAGTTCTGTTCAGAGTTGAGTGAAATCGTACAGGATGATTTGACAGCTGTCACTGATGGTTTGCTTTATACTTGGCGGCTGTGTTCTTACGCCAGTCCTAAATATGTTTTCTGGATATTGGTAATTATTTATTGCACTAATTTGCAAATCTTTAAAGGAGTAAATAGATTAGATGTCGTGTGAATCTGATCACCTTCTCATAACTTGCAGTTAAGATGGTAAATATTGTCATTTGTAGTTAGCCAGCTGAACCTCTTATCTTATCTTTCAGGCATATGTAATAGGAGCAGGGGCCACAATAAGAAATTTTTCTCCTGCTTTTGGGAAACTAATGTCCAAAGAACAACAATTGGAAGGGGAGTACCGACAACTTCATTCACGTTTAAGGACCCATGCAGAAAGTGTGGCATTTTATGGTGGAGAAAGTAGGGAAGAATTTCATATTAAGAAGAAGTTTGAAACTCTGATTGGGCATATGCGTGTTGTCCTTCATGACCATTGGTGGTTTGGCATGATTCAAGATTTTTTATTGAAGTATCTTGGTGCTACAGTGGCTGTTATACTGATTATTGAGCCCTTCTTCTCAGGCCATCTGAGGCCTGACACTTCAACCTTAGGCCGCGCGGAGATGTTAAGCAATTTAAGATATCATACTAGTGTCATAATTTCACTATTTCAGTCTTTGGGAACTCTTTCTATAAGTTCAAGGCGGCTTAATCGTCTCAGGTAACTGATCTTGGGTGAATTGGAAATAGGAAATTGTCTTTGGCAACTCTTGCAATTTCGAAATGGAACTTTTTCTATGAATAGAATAAATTGCAGTTTATTTTCTTACAAGTTACAAGTATAAGGTTTCACTCAAAGGTGTCTTCTGTCTGTATGTATGGTCATAAAGCATGCCCTGTGCTCCTGACTGTTTCTAATTTGACCCATCTTTTTTTTTCTTTACAGTGGTTATGCTGATCGCATTTATGAATTATTGGCCGTATCAAGAGAGCTAAGTGTGGTCAATGGTAAATCTTCTGGGAGCAGAAATTGCTTTAGTGAAGATGATTACATTGAATTTGCTGGTGTCAAGGTGTGTATAATTTATTAAAATTTCTACCTGTTGGTTGTACCATTTTTGTCAATTATATGGTTTTATAGTGAAGGTGTTTTTCAGGTTGTTACCCCCACGGGTAATGTTTTGGTGGATAATTTGTCACTTAGGGTCGAATCAGGATCTAATCTTTTGATTACAGGTAACCACTGTGTCTCAAGAGTATTTTCCTATGGTGCTATTTCGTTCTATTTGCACTTGTTTCCTGTGTGTCATTGCTGTCTTTACATTCTTATCTATTGTGTTTCTTGCCAGTTTCTGCCTCAATTGCATTATTAAGTGCAAAAGAAAATTTGGTTTTACATGATAATATTTTGGTAGATCTATAAATAAATAAAAATGACCAGCATTTTGCAAAGCGTTCTTGGAGCACACGTCGTGACGATGAGTCAGCAAATTGTCCCAAGGTGCTGCTTGTATAGCAGATGTCACATTTGGCATACATGACAGAGGCGAGGTGCACTGTTAGTTGCTGAGGTTCTATTTTTAATTTTTTGTTTTGAAAAGTTTTAGACCAAAACGACACCATTTTTTAGTGCCCCTTTACTCCCTTTTTTATTTATTTAAGTGTGATTTGCTATTGACAAAAAAAAAAAGTGTGATTTGCGAAAAACCAAAAATTACCGTACAACACTGCGTAGCCTGCCATTTTATAAACCAAACATTTAGCTTCATTTATCTCTTAATGATAGTTCTGGCAGTGGCTTGTTTAGTAGGTGGTTTTGAAGCATGGTTTCTGGACTAATTGTAGTGTTCAACTAGTATGTAATTAATGGTACAATTCACTTTGTTTTTTAAATTACAAAAATAAGTTTAGGGTGCTATATGCATGACTTTTGTTTACATTTTCTTCTTCTTTCTTCGTAGTTTGCATGCCTTTGGAATCAAAGTATCTGCTCATTTGGACATATTGAACTTATAAAATGGGTGAGTGAGTGAGTGTGTGTGTGCGCGTTTGGAACAGATCTAATGGAGATGGGGTGGGGCCTGTAGCTATGAGGGTTAGAGCATGTGGCTACGAACCACGGTGTCGGGGCTTCAAATCCTTAACGAACAATATCATGTCTCTCATTAGTGCTTGTACACATGCTTCTAGAGCTACTCGATTAGGTACGCACCGGGTGCATTACCCCGATGGTGTCCTAACGTTCGTCTCCAGCAGCAGAACAACTTTTCTCAGAGAACGAATCTGTCAAACTTGGTCAGCCATTATAGAACAAGCAATCCTAACGTCAGCAGATTTGGTTAGGGGGAGGCAGAAATAGTACCTCAAGATCCATTCTGCATGTGTTTGTCTGTTTGTCTGTCAAAGTATCTGCTGACTTTGACATGTTGAACTTATAATATGTGTCGTATGTAAGTCAAGGTATCTATTGATTTTGATATATTGATCTTATACTATGAGTATGTGTGTGTATGTTGATAAGTACATTGAACTTATAATATATTGAAATCTTACTGAAGGTCCAAATGGTAGCGGGAAGAGCTCACTTTTTCGAGTTCTAGGAGGCCTCTGGCCCTTGGTATCTGGCCATATTGTGAAACCTGGTGTTGGCACTGATCTCAATAAAGAGATTTTCTATGTACCACAAAGACCATACACAGCTGTTGGAACACTTTGGGACCAGTTGATTTATCCTCTTACCGTAGATCAAGAGGTTGAACCACTTACACACAGTGGAATGGTGGAGTTATTGAGAAATGTGATTTCTCCATTTTATCCTTTTCCTCCTTGTCATTTTTGTTATATGTAGATCCTAAATATTGTGATAGTTCTATTGGAAGTTTATATGTTGACCTAATTATTGGCGGGAATTTTTGTGTTTTGTTTTGAAGGTTGACCTCGAGTATTTGCTAGACCGGTATCCACCTGAGAAAGAGATAAATTGGGGTGATGAATTATCTCTTGGGGAGCAACAAAGATTGGGGATGGCTAGACTTTTCTATCATAAGCCTAAATTTGCAATTCTTGATGAGTGCACAAGTGCTGTCACAACTGATATGGAGGAACGTTTTTGTGCTAAAGTTCGAGCGATGGGAACGTCATGCATTACTATCTCACATCGTCCGGCTCTAGTTGCATTTCATGATGTGGTGTTGTCCTTGGATGGTGAAGGTGGTTGGAGTGTTCAGTTCAAAAGGTTGGGTTGCAAATTTTGTTATCTTACACCATTTTTGTTTGTTAGTTTTGAAATAGTAGTTTCTTAGAATTTTCCCTTATAATTCCAGGGAGGATTCTCCTCTACTTAATGAAGGTGGGGAAAATACGATGTTGTCTGAGACAACCCGGCAGAGTGATGCAATGACAGTTCAACGTGCATTTGCCACGACTAGAAAGGTCTGAGTTAATTTTTTACTTTATTTTTTATGTTGATTCTGGATATATGACTGTTCTGGTTTTCTCCAACTGTTTAACAAATCTGTTTGTTAATTCATTTGAAGGATTCTACAATCTCAAAGGCACAATCTTACATTGGTGAGGTGATAGCTGTGTCTCCTTCAGAGGATCATAATGTTACACTTCCATTTGTTCCACAACTCCAAAGGGATCCTCGAGCTTTGCCATTGAGAGTAGCAGCCATGTTCAAAGTACTGGTGAGTATTTTGTTCTGTTACTTCAAATCATGTTACAGATGGATGTTATGTGATGTTCTGCCATCTGCCATCATAGTGATAAATGGTAGATTCTATTTTTGGCATTTTTAGGTATATTTTAATTCCTCTAGGTCACATTTACTTCCATATATCATCATATTTATAAGGATTGCTATATGACAATAGTTTCATCAATGCCTCCAATAACTCATCAAAAATAAATAACCTGAAATTACTAAGAATACCTGTTGCTGTGATTTTTTTTTATTATGTATCTTTAAGTTCACATAACAATATGAAGTAACATTCATGGTAAAAGATTAAAGGTTGCACTACCTTTCACCTTGATTCACTGCTAATGAAATTATGGTCTGTTCCTTGTAACTTTAAATCTTTTGTCCTCTTGTTTTGTAGTATATTTGATGGTTGTTTGGTTGTATTGCTTTTTGTTGAGGCGTCCTGATTGTGGCTGTCTTGTCACTGCATTTTCCTTTGTCCATCATCTTATTTATGGCAGGCTGTGTTCTAACTTCTAACCATCCGTTAAGATCCTGAAGTTATATTCCTTTCTTTCAGATTCCCACAGTTCTTGATAAACAAGGAGCACAACTGCTTGCAGTTGCTTTGCTCGTGGTATCGAGAACATGGATTTCAGATCGTATTGCTTCCTTAAATGGTATTTGCTCTTCCCTTAATAAGCATATGAGTATTTGAGGGATGATGCGATTTTGTGGTTGATTTATTTACTTGTTTATTTTCAAAAAGAAGACAAATTTAATTGCTGACAAACTGTACAGTTTGAAAGAAAGTATGACTACTACAAAGAGAACAAAGGCTGAGTAGTAATACAAATGCATTAATGCTAAAACGAAACCCGAACAAAACACAACACCTAACACACATCGACTTTCCAGCCTAACCAAATGTCAGTAAAAGATAAACTCCAACTTTCTGGGGAAAGAGAAGCCTCTATTGAGGGCCAAAACTGAACTTTATCGTGTAATTCCTTGTTCCATTGTCAATTTATGTGGTTAATTAATTTATGCAGGAACCACTGTGAAATTTGTCTTGGAGCAGGATAAGGCAGCCTTTATTCATCTAATTGGCATTAGTGTTCTGCAGAGTGCTGCATCATCCTTCATTGCACCTTCTTTAAGGTAGTTTCAGTACTCAACAGATTCAAAATTTTCTTAACCACTATAGATTTGTATGAATTTTTGTTTTTTTGTTTTTTTTGCAAAACTATCTGAACACCATTATAGTTTTTGAACTTACGGGATTATGTTTTCTACTTTTTGTATAACTTTACTGAAGTGTACATGTTGAAGCTGCGGAATATCTTTTTCCTTTTGGTTTTTATTTTTGCAAGTATCTTTTTCTGTTGCCAAAACTTCTAGAGAGGGAAGCCTCTTTTAGAGAAAGAGAGGAACACATTGTCTTCTACATGTCCTTCCAGTATTCGATCCATCTATTCTTTTAGGTCCCCTTCAAGAATCCCTTCAAAAGATCAGCGAAATTGGGAACTCTTGGTCACCTAGTTGAGGCTGTATATGTAGATGAACACAGAATTTCTGATGAACATGACTAACCAATTTCCAATTTGACTGATTTTTTTGTAGAGATGATCCTTAAAGGGTATCTAATCATGAGACTTCATGTGTGCCGCAACCCGAGGGTTCTCTTATCATATGTATATGTATATGCGTGTTTAAATCTTGGTTCATGAAGGAACTAAGTGAGAATCCTCTTATCATAATGTGAATTCTGTTTTTGTTGCGTAGGCACTTGACAGCCAGGCTGGCTCTTGGGTGGAGGATTCGTTTAACTCAACATTTACTGAAAAATTACTTGAGAAATAATGCATTTTATAAGGTAGCCATACTGAAATGTGTGATCAATTTTCTTTATCTAATTCTGGAAGTTTTTTTAATTTTTTGAGGATTTTTCAAAATGTTGGTTAAAGTTGTGTACATCCATAAATCTTTTAACATGCTGATGTTATTTTGATCTGTTGGCAGCGTTTTGTATGTTATTTAAGCTGTTCAATAAAAAAATATGAGAATGTTACCAGATTCATGGTCAATGCTATATACTGTAGGTGTTCAACATGTCAAGCAAGAAGATAGATGCTGATCAGAGAATAACTCACGACCTAGAAAAGTTAACCACTGACTTGTCGGGACTGGTTACAGGAATGGTAAAGCCATCTGTGGACATTCTTTGGTGAGCTCTGAACTCTTTACCTAATTAAGTTCAAAATTGTACCGGGCTTTGTTTCTCAAGATCCTCTTATTTGAGTTTCTGAAAGTTGGATTGGCTTCTTCTATTGTTGGTGGTTTTTTTTTGTTGGGTGCTGGGTGTTTCATTTTTCATTTTTGATCTTACTCTTGAGTGCTGTTACTATTTATAAGGTTCACCTGGAGAATGAAACTTTTGACTGGTCGGAGGGGTGTTGCTATATTGTATGCTTACATGTTGCTGGGTCTTGGCTTTTTGAGGGCTGTTACCCCTGAATTTGGTGATTTGGCAAGTCGTGAGCAACAACTTGAAGGAACCTTCAGGTAACTTCAGTTTAGTTGATTCCTATATTGCTGATGCTGAGCCATTTTTGGAAATATCACTCTCAAATATGACAATTTTCTTAAATTAGGTTTATGCATGAGAGACTGCGTGCTCATGCTGAATCGGTTGCTTTCTTTGGGGGAGGTTCTAGAGAAAAAGCTGTAAGCCTCCTAAAATCCTCATGTCTTTGTTTGAACACTATGCTTTTTTCTTAACGAATCGTCATTGACTTGCTGCGGACATAATTACAGAATTACTGTAAATAAATTTATAGTTGAGACTGTTAAAGCACTGTTTCCCCTTGGTTGGATTTATCCATTAGTTTTTATATGATGCAGCCCATGAATTTGATACAGAAATTCCTAATAGTAATATGACTAATAGTTAAGTTTCATTTTCGTACTCATGTAATCAAATTATCAAACAAATGAGTATGAGACACAACTATGGCTGGAATTGGTGGGCTAAGTAATTAATGTAGTATATAAAGGTGATGAGATCGAAGTGTGGGAGGCAACCATCTCCCTGAGCAGATCTAATTCAGTATTTTGTCCAAATCATATATAAAGTGAAACGATGGAAGACATTCTGGCTCCCTGGTGTGTTTGTATCCCTTCATATTTTATTCACTTTTCCTTTATCACCAAGTTAAAAGAAAAATAAATAAAGGAATGAATCACACAATTCAAATGATATTGCATATGAGTTGTTTCATCTCTAACTTAAATATTTTAATTAACAAATTCTGAAACTTATACAAGTTCACAACTAAATTTCAACATTGTTATGAATTGTTTGTACTTTGAGTACCCACTTATGTGTTATATATGGAAATTAACTGATTTACCTTTCTATTACTAAACAGATGGTTGAATCAAAATTCAAAGAACTTCTCGATCACTCCTTGTCTCTTTTAAAGAAGAAATGGTTGTTTGGAATTCTGGATGATTTTACCACGAAACAACTCCCACATAATGTGACTTGGGGGTTGAGCTTGTTATATGCCATCGAACACAAGGGAGACCGAGCATTAATATCCACTCAAGGTGGATTTACTTGTGATTATTGTAAAGATGCACTTACAATAATATATATATATATATCTCACATATATTATAACATTTTCAGGTGAGCTGGCACATGCATTGCGTTTCTTAGCATCTGTTGTATCTCAAAGCTTTTTAGCTTTCGGTGACATTCTTGAACTGCATAGAAAGTTCCTTGAACTCTCTGGTGGCATCAACAGAATTTTTGAGCTTGAAGAGCTTCTAGATGCGGCACAATCTGGTACATTTTCATTGTTCCTGAACAACCATGTTAGAGTTACATCATTTTCAGATTGATTGTATCTTCCTCGCTCAATGACTATCACTTCTATGAATTTAAATCACTTCTATGAATTTAAATTACTGACTTGTATAGCATATTTTTCCTTGTCTATAGAGTTGCTCTTAAATGCTTTGTTATTTAATTAGATGTTGACCATCTATTTCAGGATAACAGTTAGGATCTGTTCCTTGTGCCTCTTTGTAAATTGGAATGTTAATAATGATTTTGAGTGAGATTTAGTTAGATTCTAATGGATTGTTATATATACAAGAAGGTGGTATGCTTCTTGAGGCTCCCAACATTTTGGGGTCTGGGAAGGGTCAGATTTGAGCTTCCTTAGCTACTTGCTGTGAGGCTGTGTCCATTAAGAACAACTGGACTCTTTCGCCAATTCTTTCTCTATGGTATTATGGATCCTAACAATAATAATGCCTATAGAATTTGTTCAACAGTGTAGTTTGACCAATAGTTTCAGATGCATTGATCAAATTTGTGTGCCTTAGCTTGGTGCTTCTGCTACTCCCCTATTACTTGTGCCTCGGTGTCTATAATTTTGAATTTTTCACGTTCCTATGAGTTACCACTTACATGAAAGCATCTCCTGCTCTCCATCAATGGTGAAATTCATTCAAGAGAGTTTCGCTTATTTCAAATTAATGCTAACATGATGATGGCTTCTTTGGTGTGAAGCATATTGTAAATTGACATGTTAAGAGCTTATGTTATTCTCTAAACAGGACATCCCATCTTTCCTAAAGACAGGACCCGTTGAGAAAACCTCACTTCCACTCAGTTTTCTTTAACTTTAAGGCCCCTTTGGTTCACGGAAAGGATTTGATGGGAAATCATTTCCCATGTCATTTCCCAAGGGATGGGAAATTGTGATTCCTTTCCCATGTTTGGTAATGTTGGGAAAGTAACCGGGAAATATCACTTTATTTCATTTCCCATGTTTGGTTTGTGTAGGAATGTAAAACAAAGTTTGTTTAATTTTCCAATTATACCCATATGAAATTAAATAAAAAAAGAATGCATTTAATGCTATATTGTAATTCTAAATTGTTAATGGGGACAAAATAGTCATGAAAAATGTGCATGTAATGTTGGCTCATTTTCCCAAACTTTCCCATGAGGAGGGACAACAAAACCCAAGGGAGGAGGAGGGCTTCACTTTCCCCCCTACTTTCCCATGTGTCAGGCAACCGTTTCCCATGCCTGGACTTACTAAACATGGGAAAGCAGTTGATTTCCCATCCCCAAGCCTCCTTTCCCATGAACCAAACGGGACCTAAGTTTTCTTTGTTCTTAATTTTTCATGTGTTAAAGTTTTTGCATTTGGTAACATGTCAAGCCTATCTTCTTATTTGCTCGTTAGTTAGTATATACTTGTTGTGTGTCTAAATTTTTAAGTGAATATTCTTTTATCGTTGTACAAATAATTCAATTAGAATAAACCTATATTACCTATTTTTATATTGAGTTATCTGACATTTATTCATTCATGCAAGCATAGTTGTTGGTTATTCAGCGGCTTCTGAAGCTGATACTCTGTCACCGTCTAAGTGGAGAGATTTTCATTCTGAAGATGTCATTACCTTCTCAGAAGTTAATATCATCACCCCAGCACAGAAGATATTGGCTAGGGAGTTAACATGTGATATAGTACCTGGGAAAAGCTTGCTTGTTACTGGTTAGTGTGTAATTCTTTTTTCTTATTCTCATAGTCATTATATCTTTATCTTGCTACGAAAATCTATATCTGAGACACGCAATTCTTGAAGGTCCAAATGGGAGTGGAAAAAGTTCTGTCTTTAGAGTTCTTGGAGGTCTTTGGCCCATCACAAGTGGAAGAATCACTAAACCATCACAAAATGTTAAAGAAGATGTTGGATCTGGTTGTGGGGTGTTTTATGTTCCTCAGCGGCCTTATACATGTTTGGGAACACTCAGGGATCAAATTATATATCCTCTATCTTTTGAGGAGGCTGAGTTAAGGGCATTGAAATTGTATCGAGAAGGTGAATTTCTTTCATAATATCAGCTTCTGGTATGCTTATTATTTTCTGTTCTTCTCTCTTATTTACATGTGATTTATTCGTTTAGGAGTATGGAATTGAAGTGTTCATTTCATTGTTTATTTTTTATTTCAGTAATTTTCGCAAAAAATTTCAACATATTTTATTATGAGAATAAATCCTACTACTTCTGGTCCTGGGGTTCCCGCACTTGAAAAAAAATATATATTTTGCACTCATTAACAGAATACAGAAGTGCTTGTAAGTTTTTTTTTTCTTGTAAAGGGAAAGGATAATTTAATGAATTAAAATTGTCACTGGTACTCAAATTTCTCTGTTATAAATAAAATGGAGTAGGTGTAAGGTTGAAAAGAATGAGCTATTTTTAAATTAGTAAAAGTTATGCTTTTCTGCAATGTTTAATAAAAACTTCGTATACTGAGTTCTAGAGATACAATTTCATATTTGTTATTAAAAACATATTATAATTATAAAATGAATTTTTAGAAAGATAAAGTGGTAATAAGCATATGAACTATCCTTAGTAGTTATTAGAAAACCCATATTTCAGGAAACTAGGAATCAAATGAGGTTTTGAAATGTTAAATTTAAGTGAAATCAATTTTAGAAAGGATAAGATTAAGAAACAATATGTAATTAATAGAGACAAGATAGGCAAGACTCCAGGTGGAAGGAAGAGAATGACAATAACAAGAGTGGAGCTATGTAGTGAAAGAAAATGGTCGATCCCTTCAAAAAAAGAATAATTAGGGTTTTGGGGTTCTACACATTGGCAAATGAACGCAGGAAGTCCAAATATAGAATTGGCTTCAGTACAGAATTAGAGCACAAATTTATAGGCTGGAAAATGAATATAAATCTGAAGGACCTTGAAAATTAACTAATGAGTGGACTAACTGTGTTCCTTCATTCCCCCTATGAAGCTCTTTTATTTCTTGTCATAACACCAGTTCTTCTGAATTCTCGATTTCTGTTTAATCTAGCTTTAATGTAAAGTACATATGCCAAACCCTATTTCTTGATTGCTGTTAATCACCAAAATATTCGTTGAACCATCTAGATCATTAGACAGATCCCAGCTGTGAAATAATTGATCTTTGCCTCCTAGAGGCCACCACGCAGAGTGCACCAAGCATAGCCAGAAAAGCCCTATCTTGCCTTCATTTGATAGGACGTGCAACTGAAATCAGCAGGTTTAGTGATCCAAATCCTATAGAATATTGTAGCAGCAACAAAGCACTTTTGACATCCAGACAGTATTCAAATGCTAACCTTTACAGTAGTATCCAACTATAAGATGTTGATTTAATCTCATGAAATATAATTAGAAAAGGGAAACCATTAGCTTGCTTGTTACAAAGTTTGGGGAAATGAGTCTACATACCTTGTTAGCATGTATAATAGACACCTTTATCCTTTTTAATTGTGCTCTAATAACCTAGAAAGAAAAATAATTCTCTTTTCCACAATCGGGTTTTGAAAACTGTTCCAATTCAGGTGAAAAATCTTCTGAGCACACCAATATTCTAGACATGCGGTTGAGAACTATTCTGGAGAATGTCCGATTGAGTTATCTTTTGGAAAGGGAAGACGGTGGTTGGGATGCTAATCTGAATTGGGAGGACACTCTCTCTCTTGGAGAACAGCAGAGATTGGGCATGGTAAGCAAATATAATAGTTTCAAATCTTGCTTGAGCATGAACCTTCTTATTCTCTTTCAAGGATTTGCTTGCTGTCTGACTTGATACTTTGTGTTTTACAAGGCACGCCTATTTTTTCACAAGCCTAAATTTGCCATCCTTGATGAATGCACCAAGTACGTGACAGCTCCGCATTCTTTTTTGTCTTTTCTTTTTACACTCTAAAGAAATGTTGGTTATCTAATATTTGTTCTGCATATATGTCATCTTCTCTTTTTTATTCTTTTTCCCTTTTCCATGTTTATTTTTTCAAATAAATGGCAGTGCTACGAGCGTTGATGTTGAAGAACAACTTTATCGGCTCGCAAAAGACATGGGTATCACAGTTGTTACCTCCTCACAAGTAAGTACTACTATAACTATATGGAGGTGTATATCTTTCTGCATTTTGGTGTACATGAGATAACTTTATAGGACTTTTATCTGGTTCAGATCAGATCGCTTTGTGTGATTCTTTTTATTTAGTTTTATTGTTGGAATGCCAAGACCAATGGATGTAATGCCTCTCTGCTGGATATTCTTGCGATTTAGCTCGCTCATTATAGTTATTTCCCTCAAATTGTTATACCATAATTACGTCTGAGTTTCATACTTTTTTTTTCTTTCGCATGTTCTCAGCGTCCTGCTCTAATTCCATTCCATGCTCTGGAATTACGGCTCATTGATGGCGAGGGTAACTGGGAGCTTCGTTCAATAAAACAATGAGTTCACCATTGTGGAATTACAGCTTATTGATTGTTAGGGTAACTGGAGCTTCATTCAATAAAGCAATGAGTTGACGCTGTTTGCATCTGCAGCTAACCATTTGTACAGTGTAAGATGCTTTATTTTGGTGACTTACCATTTGTAGTATATCTTATAAGTCACAGTAAAGGCAAGCCAGAGCTGGTTTTCCTATCCAGAGAAATTTATTTATCTTAGAGCGAGCTGTGTTACTTTGCTCCTACATGACAGGTAGCCTGAAGGAGAAGCAGATCTCTTCGTTTTTTGTGCGAATTACTGTCGAATTGTGGACAATAAGATTGGAGCATACAACACGGTAATAATCTCTGTAGGTTAAAGAAATCTAGTAGTATGTACAGTTTTCCCCAATTTTCCCCAACTTTTGGGTTGTAAGAATTCATAATTTAATCATATTGATGAGCCTCCATGTAGGAAAAGAAATGTGTAGGTTATTGGGCATCTCTTTGTAAACTGTATCCTGCCCCCTCGTCCCCGTTATAACCAATATAGCAGTGCCTGCAGCTTCAATTCTTTGGATGCTTATTGCTTCATCGACTGTCATTTGCTTCATATGTTAGCGTTTGTTTGGCATTTTTCACAGCTTTATTATTTTATTTTGTTTCTTAGTCTTTTTTGTCTCAACAAGCTAACTAGCTACCTACTATACATATTTGTAGGGTTAAGTTCAGGTTAGTACTGTCCTTTACACCAAATTGCCTGTTTCCAGCGGTAGTTTAAATGTGGACATCTTAGTACCCTTAGCTTCGGTTTTCCTCAAGCTCTCTCAAATTTCGAATGTTGAAGAGTAAGTGATCTAAGGACCTCTCTCATATGTAGAGAGAAGCCTTTGATAGCATTGAATGTGATGGAGATAGGAGAGCTTAGGCCAGTTGTAGAACATCTCATCTCTTTAAAAAGAAAAAAAATTGGGGTGGAATAGTAGCTAGGGTCGAAATTTGACTTTTCATGTGCATGCCGATCTGTCACGCAACACTTCCGGCAGGTCGGACGGATGAGTCAGTGAAGATGAGACTCTCGGAGCAACTCGACTGGTTGCCCCACACTCAGAGACCGGTTGACAAGGTGACTCCTTGAACATCAAGTTATTGGAGAAACACGACGGGTCGCCCAATAATCAATAACAGGTCACCCAAGGCAATACTTGAACATTAAAAGCAAGGATTCTCATTCCTCTAAACCTAAATGCAGGTCAGCATAAAAACCAAGCTTCTGGCATGCATGTTATGAATATGTAATGCATGACGCCTTCATAACACAATCCAAGAGGTCTTCAATATTCATCAAATCCAACCGTAAACCTATTTTGACTTGATCACATGAAAATGATGCTTGTGTAAGAAATATACCGATTGTATTAATATTACAGTACAATTAAGAGTGGACGAAGGGAGAAAAAGACTACAACAAATTTTTTATACAAGGGGCTGAACAAAAAGATAAAAAAAAGTTGTAAAAGTAAGTTTGAAATATCACTTGTGGTGGGTTAGCCCAGCTTAGTTAAGGCAGCGTGCTTTGCCTCCTTGCACAAAAATTCAAATCTCCCTCTTATAAATTCAAGTAGTTTAGAAAATCGCTTTCTAAAAAGATAAAAATAAAACCAGTATAAAACCCAAAGTAGGGGTTGATGATAATTTCTCTAGTTTATATCATAATTGCTAATGGGACATTATCCAATAAGTATTTAAGTTAAGAATTTGTTATATATTTCTAATCTTGGCTGTTGGATTGCATCCCATGAATAAGGTGTATTTTTATATTGATGATTATGAAGTTGCAACACTTGTGGAGCCTTGGCTACATGCTTTTGTGGAGTTTTGTTTATATTTTGCTTGTATTTTGCTGCAGTGAAATTGTAATTTATTTTGGAGCTTTTGAATTTGGATTGTAATTTATAATTTGCTAAAGTTGGATTGATTTTGATGTGATAATGAACAAATTGGGCATGTCTGTAATATAATATAATTTTGGGTAGGTTTGTAATATAACACAATTTTGGGCTCAGGCCCAAAATCGGGAACCGCAAGAACCGAACCAGAATCGGACAAGTCCAGGTTAGTTCGGTCTTACATATGGATTTTCTTCATAATCGGACCGGACCAAATTGGTCTTCATTTTCGATTTAAGTTTCGATTTCATGCCAAAACCGGCCCAAACCGGATCGTGCCCAACCCTAGTTTCCATCCCAAGTTGAGTTGGAGAATGAAAACATCTGGCAGGGAGAGGGGGAACATCTCTAAATAAAAAGTTGTTTTGAGCTTCAAATATTTGCCAGCATATCATAATAGCTTTGGAGAGCTGGCAGGACACTGGACAGAATTTTCAGTAGGTAACATGTCAAGCCAAGTAATTAGATCAATTCCAATAGAAGGTTTCAGAAGATTATCATTCACACAGCTCCATATATTATTAACAAATGAGCAATTAAGAAACAAATGATGAATGGTTTCCTGAGTATTATTACAAAGAGGATGGCTTGTATGATCTTATTATTATTATTATCATCATCATATGTTAAGGTGCTCTGAGTAATTGAACATTAATTTCACTTTTAGTTGGTCTTCAATTTTATTATCTTTTTGTTTTATCGAATTCATACACCTTTTTTCTAATTACCTAATATTTTCTTAGAGATTCCAAATTCAAAGGGTAGTTTTTTTTGTTTTTGATTTATACGCAAGCGGTAGTTTAAACTACAAAAGGAGGCGAGTTTTTCACACACACTATTAAAGTCATGAAGATTTCAATTTGAAACCACTTATTTGCAAATGAAGATTCTTTTTACTAGACTAAATTCCAAAAAAGCAAAAAAGTTAACTGAAAATTACAGCGTACCTGTAGTTTTACCCCTTCAAGATTTACAACCGTAACACAATTTAAGTCCCGACGTCACGGCAGCAATACTCTCCGCTTTTACCCCCAAAATATGAAAGCTCCACCGTCGAAGAAGACCAAAATCCCCATCTCAACGTTCTAAATTCCCCCACTATCCTCCATCACATCGAAGCCCTTTTCAGTAATTTCCACCGAACATAACGTAAAAATATCAAACACCCCACCAGTCTCAGTCTCCCTCTCACACACAGAAAGACACACCCACTCTCTCTTTTTCTCTCTCTCTTCTTTTTTTCTTATTGGAGCCATCGAATTAATATAAAAAGAACAAAGAAGGCGCAATCTCGACCGTTCATCTCCCATCAAACGGTCCTCGCGAGTCGGCGATTGGTTTCACCCAAAACTCCCTCTCTGTGGTTTTTATCATAAACCCTAGCCGATACCAGTCCCCAAAACGCACTCTCCCGCCTCTCTCTCTCTCTCTCTCTCTCTAAAACGCAAATCCCGAAACTCGATCGATCTCCTCTCTCTCGTTCTTTTTCAGATCTCAGTTGTGTAGATTTGTTTCCTCTGTAAATTAGTATCTGTATGTACTTGTGTACTTCTTCCTCATAATCTCTCTTGATTTTCTTTCTGAAACACCCAGCGCTTTCTTTTTATTTTTATTTTATATTTTATTTTTGGTTGAGAAAATCTAAAACCAAATTATAATCGGTTTCTTCTTTTTCTTTTCTTTCATTTTTTGTGATTATATTTTTAATCGGTTTTCTTTTATTTTTCTCTGTATAAGAAAATAAAATCTGTATTTTATTCGTTATTAATGAGCCAACCTCGTTCCCAGTCCCGAGTCGAAGCGAGTCCATAGAGTTCCGAGTTCACCCAGCCCTGAAAATGGCGCCTGACCATGAGAGCTCAGTCGCTACCGCTTTCTTCGGTTAAGAGTTCCAATCACCCCGAGTTTGTGACGGAGTCGACTCGGAGATCGAGTCGGCGACTCACTGAGTCGAGGAGGAGGAGGCCCAGGGTGGTATTGCTTCGGAATCTGAGCACGGAAATGCCATCGGTGGAGATGAGACGGACGACCAGGGTTTTCGGGATGGGGATGGTGAAGGGCGGGGTCGATGGTGCTCGGGTCTTGCGTTCCGGGCGCCGCCTCTGGCCCGAATCCTCTGAGGCCAAGCTCCAGAGGGCCCACCATGGCGACGAGGACTGGCTCAAACTCATGAAAAGCCATGCGGACGACCCTGTTGTTGGTTTAAATAACAAGAAATGGGTTGGGGCCAACCAGATCGGTAGTCTAAGGCGAAACGCCACTGTTTCGAAGTCCCCAGTGGTCAAGAAGCCTCAAAGAAAGGAGCTTTTGGCAGAAGGGCTCAAAGAGCATAATAGGTATGGGATTGTGTATACCCGAAAGAGGAAGCGTGCCAGTGAAAGTCTTTCAGGGAATGTAGAGAAGGAAAGTGGATCTGATGATAGAATGTATGGGCGGAGGTTTGCTCGTAGGCAGAGGAGGAAGAAGAGTGAGGAGTTGGATTCCCATCTGGCTTTTGTGTGCCCAGAAGTGCTTCGCGTTACAGTGGAGTCTTCTTGGGCTCAGGGTTACTGCGCTGCTCGGTTTTTGTATTCTGTTTTGGTGTACATGACCAGGGCCGGTCTTGGGTTGACTGAATTTTCTGAATTTCTTGCTTTAGAGCCGATTGGCAGCATTTTTGCCTCCTGTGGCATTCAGTTCTCGCGGGTAAGTGGTGGTTCTCCACTGCATTTGATACATGTCACTGTAATGGGAATTTGATTGCAAAAAGGTGTCCTTTTGTGGTTTGTGAATATGTTGACGCTTATCTATTTGGTCATGAGTTTGATTTTTTATTTATTTGTTAAACCTTGTTTCAGGGTCGTTCTTGTACTAGGAGGTCTGGGGTTTGCAAGCTTTTTGGGGCCGAGCAGTTTATCCCATTGTTTTCTGTGGACTTTTCTGCAGTTCCTCCATGTTTTATGTTCATGCATACAAGCATGCATCTTAGATTCAATTATCAGCCAACTGTAAATAATCTGATTGATGGGCATGAAAATGACGAATTTATTGATCAGGGAGATGATGATGATGGTGAAAAACTTGATTGTATTGAGAACAGGCCTGTGTTGCATTCGAGTGTACGAGTTCCCAAATTAGCTTGTAGAAGCACCCAGTACAGGAATGGTTTAACCTCGCGTGGTATTCAGAAGCGGAGGAGTTCATTGAGGAGAAGACGGTCTAGAAATCCTTCACTAGTTTCCCTACGCAAACCCAATGGAGCCCTAGTTTCTGAGTTAATCAGTATTAGGAAGAATGGCCTCCCTTTTTCTTCTGTAGAATCTAAGCATATGCTTAGGAAGTCAGTTTCATTTTCCCCTGCAGGACACTTGAAAGCAGAGAGTTTGACCATGGAGGGATCAAAAAGGGATTTAAATTCGACTTGCTGCTCAGCGAATATATTGGTCACTGAATTAGACAAATGTTGTAGAGAAGATGGGGCAACTGTCATGTTAGAAATGTCTTCATCTGGAGAGTGGCTGCTTGTGGTCAAGAAAAATGGATTAACCCGATACACTCACAAGGCAGAGAAAGTAATGAGGCCCTGCTCTAAAAACCGTATAACGCAGGCTATAATATGGTCTGCAGATAGTAATGGTGATAATAATTGGAAGCTAGAGTTTCCCAATCGATGTGACTGGTCTATTTTTAAGGATCTTTACAAGGAGTGTTCTGATCGTGTTGTACCAGCTCCAGCAATTAAGTTCATCCCCGTGCCTGGGGTGCGTGAAGTCCCAGGTTATGCGGATAGCCACAGTACTTTTGACAGACCAGAATCGTACATTTCTCTGAATGACAATGAGGTGTCTAGAGCCATGGCAAAGAGGACTGCGAATTATGACATGGAATCTGATGACGAGGAGTGGCTGAAGAAGTTCAACAGTGACTTCTTTGCGTTGAATGAACTTCATGACCATGTTTCGGAGGATAATTTTGAATTGATGGTTGATGCCTTTGAGAAGGCATTTTATTGTAGACCGTATGATTTCTCTGATGAGAATGCAGCTGCTAATCTTTGTCTGGATATGAGGAGTAGGGAAGTAGTAGAGGCTGTATATAGTTATTGGATGAATAAACGGAAGCAAAAAGGGTCATCATCACTGCTTAGGGTATTCCAGGTACTAGTAACATTATGCTTCAAATATCATGTTGTATATTGGCAATACATCTATGTCAAGTTATTTAATGATATATGATGGGATTCTTATGCCTCGGGAAAATTTTGGTTTGACTTGTTTCTTTGTTAGATAGGGAATATTGATAATATTATTTTAATCAAAATTACTAATTTGTGTTTGTAATTGTTCTGATTTATTATTGTAGATAAATCTATTTGATGATTGTTGTATTATCAAAATTTATCACCATTCTTTTCAATGATGAGTAATTCAGCGCCCGTTCTCGCTCTCTATTGATGATATATACTGCCCATTGAATGAATTGCCATTGTTGAATTTCAGTATGCAATTTGTTTTTATTCTTTTTGCCTTGTACCAGTAGTGAGATTGTTGCAATGCAGTTTTGGTGGACTGGCAGTGATCTTTGTTTTATTTAATGTTGGGAATCTATGGATCTCAATTTTTAAATCCACAGAAATATATTTGAATGAACTGTCCGTAGCCTTCCTGATATTTAGTGGTCTACATGTATAGCACCGAGTTTTAGCCTTTGAAAGGAAATTTGTTTTTTTTTTGGGTACATATTATTAAATTTTTTTGTATACAACTCCTTAGCTCCCTTTTTTATCCTGATCTAGTGCACCTTAATTTGACAATAAGATCTGGAACCAGTAAACATAGTAAGAAAGGTAGCACATGTTCCATCAAAATTTCACTTTCAATCAGTGCTCTGGTCAGTACTGTGTAGGAAGTTGAACCACTGTGTATGTCAAGATGGGACTACTGAAATTTGTGGATGAATTTTTTATTTTTCTGGAAGAAATCTCATTGCAAATGCGATTTGCATATTTAAGTTCTGATAATTTGGGTATCTGTACACATTAATGACCCTTTCTAACCCTTTCTAACAGGGGCATCAACCGAAGAGAGCTCTGCTGGACCCAAAGCCTGTTCTGCGCAAGAGAAGATCATTCAAACGACAGCCAAGTCAACTTGGTAGAGGAAAACAACCTAGTTTCTTGCAAGGTACTTTTTCAATCTTTTATCAGGAAATCATGAGTTTCACAATATTTTTACAAGTCTACATGGTAGCGTATGTCGTGGCATTGACATTTGAATTTTTAGTAATCCACCAGCAGTCCAATACCTGCATCAAACATGGTATAAGGGCACACCTTATTTACTTCAGAAAGAAGTTCTAATTGGCACCTGCATATTTTTTTCTGTGCTTGCGTCAGTTGTCTTTTTCCTGTATGTGGCATTTGGGTTGTTCTAGACCAAATGCCCAGGTAAAGTATTTGACATTGGCAGATTGAACTGATTGCAGATGGGATTAAGTGTTGAATTTTGCTATCACAATCCATCTTAATGTTAATCGTGCCTCGCTTTTAAATTTCAGTTTCATCATCTCCTAAATTTTAGAATAAAAATAAAATTAAATGGTGCTGGTCATAGGGCAGCACATTCGCCAGCACACTTTGAGGAAGAAAGAGGGGTGCTGTGCTACTGTATAGTTATTTTTTAATTTTTTAAAAACATCGAAAAAGGATTTAGATTTCAGTATAGTTTTCTAATATTGGTCAGTGGATCAAGTAAAATGATTTTCCTATATTTTTGTGAAAAAGCAGGTGGACAAAACGAGTAATTTTATGGATTTTTATTACGCCCTAGTATTTCTTGATGTTCTGTGAGCTGTATCTCTTTGGTTGAATCTTAAATTTTTCCAGTAAACCCATTTTTTATAAATCTTTTGTTTGGTTTAAATGTTTGAAAGTGACACTGCAACATGCATTTATTGTGTTTGCTGTAAAAGATCTCATTTCTTGGTGTGGCTTTTCTGTTGTAAGAGAACTAATATCTGAACGGTATACACAGCTATGGCTGCTGAACAAGATGCATTGCAAGAGCAGAATGCCATACGTAAAGTTGAAGAAGCGAAAGCTGAGGCAGACAGATCCGTGGAATTAGCAATTCGCAAACGAAAAAGGGCTCAGTTGCTCATGCAGAATGCTGATTTGGTGACTTACAAAGCCACAATGGCCTTTAGAATTGCCGAAGCCGCCCAAGTTCTCAGATCGCCGGATGCTGCTGCAGCTTATGTACTTGATTGACCAATTTAGGTGTTATGAATCCTGATATGGTTGGATAACCAATTTAAATTACGGCATGGAGTGAAGCCTTGATGCCCCATGGCTGTTTTTGAAGCCTTTGGAAGACAGGTCTTGGATTAAGTACTATAATTTTGTATAGGTTTTGATTGGATGTACATTTGTATTATTATAACCTCACACCAAATTATCATTAGTGTACAAGTCGAACTAGTCGATTTTCTTGGTAAAAAAAGAGATTGAAAAAGGTGACAAGTACAGAAAATGTTAACCTTATGTTTTGTGTTCTTAAAGATATGGGTTAATTGCCATTTTGCCCCCTGAATTATGTTATAATTGTTAATTTATCTCATAGATTATTTATTCGGTAAATTAAGTGCTTAAATATATTAAAATGGCCACCTCGATCAGCCACCCAACCAGTCCACCTCCATCAGCCACCGTAAGCCCACCCCTCCACATCGACGGCATTTACCCCCACCCTTGACACCCAGCCACCTCTTCCTCCGGCGGCGACCCACCAGCCACCTCAAGCACATCACCCTACCTCATCTCTCTGATGCAGTTCCACAAGTTATATACCGTTGATGTCCAATTTCAAGATTCAAAATTTCATATGTAGAGGGAGGTTTCAAGATTCAAAATTTCATGTGGAGGGAGGCCGTGAAAAATTTATGGGCTTGAATCATCTGTCTTTTAAAGCTTATTGGGTTCAAAGCTTGTACTCTGATGCAGTTCCACAAGTTATACCGTTGATGTCCATTTTCAAGATTCAAAATTTCATATGTAGAGGGAGGCCATGAAAAATTTATGGGTTTGAATCATCTGTCTTTTAAAGCTTATTGGGTTCAAAGCTTGTGAGAGGTACGCTAGTTATGGGGATATGGGGTATGTAAAGCTTGTGTTTGATAAAATATTTCCCCACTCCTATTTTCTCCACTTACACCCCTTTTTGTTTTTTGTTTTATTTTATACTTTTTAATCAATTTTATTATTTTTCTTTCCTATTCTACCCTTATCCATTAATTTCTTTTTATTTCAATTTTATATTATTATTTTTTTCTTTGAACTTAATTTTCCAACTTGCACTCCAATTTCAATATTTTTTTCCCTGTAATCGAGTAAGAAATTAAGTATTTTTTTTCCTTTAGTATTGAAAATTGAGTGGAAGTTGAAAATTTAAGTATAAAGAAAAAGAAATAATATAAAAGTGAATTTAAAAGAAATTAATGTAGGGAAGAGTAGAATAGGAAAGAGAAATAACAAAAAAACAAAATTAATTAAAAAATATTAAAAATCGGAATAGAGTGTAAGTGGAGAAAAGAAGAGTGGGAAAATCAGCTCCCAAATGCCAAATACTTTTGCATTAAACTGGATGGTGTTGGCCTCTGCTTTTAAATTTTAATGGGTATTATGATGAAGCAATTACTAATTAGGTACTCTACTTTTATTTGATGCAAGAATTGGGAGTTATTGGCAATAAATTCACGTTTCACATGGAATGCAATGACAGCTGGGTTTGCTTGACGTAAAGCCCATTACAAACGTTGCACCCTCGAATTTGACATAGCTGAGTTCTACATCTGGTTGGAATGCAATAATCTCTAGTTTTGCCCATTTATTGGAAAAAAACTTTCATGGAACGGTAGTCCTATCCCCCTCCAATCATCGTGAGCCATGTGGACAACTTTATTGAGAGAGAGAGTGTTTTTGTCCACATGGCGCCCGATAATTGGAGGGGGATAGGACTACAGTCCTATCCCCGTTCCATGAAAGTTTTTCTCCATTTATTGGGTGCACTAAAAAATAGCGGTTGCAAGGGTGGGTGTGTGTGGGGGCATGTAGGTTTGGATTGGAGGTGGTGGCCATTTACCTAGGTTTTGTTTTCTTTTTCTTTTTCTTATTTTTTGTTTTCCATTTCAGTTTATTAATTATTTTCCAATTTTGATTTTGATTTTTTTAATTGTATTTTGTGACCTTGTACAGGTCACGGGACAAAAAAAATGGATGGACATCCAAAAAATTGAATGCGAGTCCCAAATTAAATTGACCATTTTCATATAATTTAAGTCTTTAATTTGCCGAAAAAAATATTCTAAAGGATAAATTGACAATTATGAGGTAGTTGAGCAGGGCTAAACGGCGGTTAACTTAGGTGATGCAAACTTTTACTGCTTCGTCGATGCTGACTGTATAGATATATATTCACGGTCAAGATTGTGCCATGTTCCACATCCTGCATATCCTGGATCTAGATTTTCTAAATTTTGTCTCTAATTTCATAGATGTTTTATATTGTAAAAATACTATTTAAATAGACAAAAATACCCTTAAAAGGTGATTTAGATGGGCTTAAGAAAAAGAAGTGATAGCAAGCAGACCAACAACTTTCAGATTTCATTTATTTTTTCATTGGTGTTTTTTGGTGTTTCATACGAAAGCTGGAGGAGAATGACAAGAAAAGTACAGAGAGAGAGAGAGTTAAGTCAGAAAGATGGCGTTGAGATGGTAAGTGCTAGTTGGTATTTGGGAGGGAAGGGGTTGTCTGAAAGTGAATTAATTTCGCTTTCACTTGGGTTTATTTAAATATGCTATTTTGCTATATTTGAAATTTTTTATAAAACTAATATTAATGAAAATTGTTGGTGAAATTTACGCCAACCATAAAAACTCCTCGCGAACGCTAACGATGCAAATGTATGTTGTTTTATTATTATTTTTAATCATTATTGATTGAGAATTGATTTGAATTTGAGACATCTTCTACAATTTGGACTAGAAATAAGTTACGTCTGTATCTAAAGTTATATTGGTATTGCACAGTGGGTATCTTACTAAAAAAATTTGGACCTTGATTAAAACCGAAAGAAACGAGGGATTTTATCCTGAAAAATGTCGCAGCTTGTTAAGAATAATTAATATTTTATGAGCTTTTTTTAAAAAAAAAAGTATGATACAATATGTGGGACCTGTGTCCTATATAAAGGCCTTTTCATCTCTCCATCACTATCAAGGTGTAGGTGAGCATCTTCAAGTGATTCTGCAAACGAGTTGACCGCACATCGCTGTTCTCCAATGTAATAGGCATTCTCCCAAGTAGGCCATGTTGCCTACTTCAAAAGGAATACGTGTATCGGCCTCCATCCATCTATTTTTTTATGATAAAATATCCTCTCCATTGAGTTTTCATGGGTAGTTGACACATAAACGATAAAGAAATCTAACTAAACTGTTTAATAATGGATGGTACAGATGCATTGCTTAGTCCAAAGAGGCCACCAACTTTTTTCATAAGGCAAATGGATACATAGCATACCACCTATATATGCTTCATTTGCATATATTCCTTTGAAGATGCCCTAAAGACACCATGTAAATTCTAACATCTATAGTACAAAATCATTTCCAAGGTAATAGATAAGGGAGTAGGCAAACCTTGTTTGTCTAGCCACATAGCATGCGTTTATGGAGTTCAAAATTATCTATTCCCTTTAAGTAGGCAATGTTGCATACTTGAAAAAGAAAAGGGTGTATTGGGTATCACCCACTTTTTATGATAAAATATAATATTTAATGATAAAGGTAAATGAGTAGACAACATGACACGTAGGTTCATATAATACATATTTGCCTACTTCCTTTGCATACTCCTACGCTCAAAATAGCAAAACCCTAAACTACAGAAAATGAATGGTAACCCAACTAGGGTGAACTATGATTGATAAAAAACACTAGGGTGAATTATGATGCATTTCGAGTGACTGTCTTATGGTAGTAACCTTTGTTGATGGCATGACCAATCGTTTGTGCACTCTAAGTTTTTATTTACCTTTCTTATATAAACCAAGAAAGAGATGCCTTCTTTTCTTCCTTGTTGTTCTCTTTGACTTCGTTCAGACTACAAATACAAAAACAGACGCATATGTTCTCTCTGAATTTTATCCAAGTTTTTTATATGGTATGGAAGGCTAGATTTTGTATGCTGCAGATTATTAAGTATTAGTTATTTCACTAATATTGTGCTGGATAGATACGTTTAGTTATAACTTAATAAATAGTAGTAATATAAAAGTTGATATTTGATATCATTGTATGTAACAACCCGATCCCAATTCAAGTTTAAAATATTAAAATAATAAGGCGAAGGACGGTTATACCCCGATTTAATTATTGGATTTAAAATTTGACTTTAAGTTCGGGAACGAATTTGGTGGAACGGAGTGCACCGTTGCGTCCGGCTCGTCGAAACGAGTCCGTGGACGTGCGGAACACTCGATTCCGAGCCCGAACGAACATTTAAAAGTTTAAAAACCCTAAGGGCATTTTGGTAATTTTTGAAAAGGGGTAAAATAGAAATAACCCAGCTGGCCAATCGGCCAGCGCGTGCCCACACCCCCCCAGACCCGTCTTCAACCTCGCGACCTCTCTCTCCCTCTGCGTTTTTGAACCAGCCATCACCGGTCGAGTTTCTGGCCATGCCGATCGGTCAAACCCCCACCGAAGCTTCCCCTCACCTCCCTCAACCCATCCCTGTCTTTGGTTTCGCCGGAAACCACCTCGAATCGCCTCTGCAAGCTCGAAAACCAATCGGGCTTTCTCTCCTTCGAACGCTCCGATCCGGCCACCAATCCCTTCGATTGAGGTGAGTTTTCTGAACCTTTTGAAGTGCTCTAGCTTGTTCTAAACTTGGTTTTGGCTGATTTGAAGTTTAGGATCGAATTGAATAACCTAGGGTTTGGGGTACGATCGGGTTGAGTTTCCGGCGTGTTTCCGGCCGGTTCTTGGCCGGTTCTCAATGCCAAAATACTCCCCACCACTCACTGATCACTTAGCCATAAGCCTTGCCCCGAAATTCCAAGGTTTTCCGTCGCCGGAAAAATTGCTCAAGCCACCCAACCTGGCCGCGCGTGGGCCAGGTGGTGTCGGTCATTCTTCGTGCCAAAACACCTCCCGTAGTCTCCCGAACGCGTAGGTATGCTCGAACGAATTTTTGGAAATCGTTTGAGCGAAGAACCAATGTTACCGGTTTGATTTAACTAGGGTTAACTTGGGTTCGTTGAGTTTGAACCGTCGGATCGTAACGAAACTTGGAAGTTAAGTAATTGGGAATTTTAGAAACCTATAGGAAGTTACGGATCGTCGATTGGAGGTCGGAAACCTATTGAACGAACGAATCGAACCTAATAAGGATTTAATCGAATATTTAATCCCGGGGACTTCCAAGTTAACTTAACGGCCTAAATTAGAATCAAATGGGCCCGGGAAACCTTTCAAATCAAAATTGAACACTTTAGGCCCAGGGGTCGGGATTTTCATTAAATTACTATGCCGAGCTATGGTTAATTAATAAATGGTTTAATTTTCGTAAATAGGTACTCAAGCTTCGGCGGAGTTGCAGGAAGGCCCTTCTAAGGGTCAGGCTAGCTCGGACCAACAGTGAGTGGACCTTTGATTTTTATAAATGCTTTTATTACATGAATGCTTATTTAATGCTTTTGTGGAATTATTGATTTCCAAATATTATTTATGATTTGCATATTAGAGTTTAATGGAATTTACTGAATATTCTCTATAATTTAACTTCCGAGCCTAAGAGTGAATTTTAGAATGAATTTCATGATTATAAGATATGAATTTTAGAATGGCTTGAGGAAAAACTTGTTTTTGAGTTATAAGATTATGAAAGGTTTCAAACCACTCTAGGTACCATATTGATGTTGCCTTCGGATTAATAATGCTGCCTACGGAATAAAAATTGATAAAGGTTATTACCCGGTCTACGGACCTACTGCTGCCTTCGGTTAAAGTCTGCGCGCATGACTCACGCCCCACGAGTCTCGGGGACGCTCGGACCGTGCGGAGCGAGGACGCGGCTTGGGTAAACTTTGTGTTTTCCGAGTCTAGCGAGGACGCGGCTTAGGTTGACTTTGTGTCTCCTAAGTTTTGCGAGGACGTGGCTCGGACCGACTTTGTGTCACCGAGTCTTACGAGGATTGGAATTGACGGATAAATAAAGGGTACACCTAGGTGGATTTTAAAAAGTTTGATTTGATAATAATTCTTTTTATGAATATCTGGTTTTGGTAAACTTGATTATCATATTTATTTATGCATGCTTTGATTTATTCTTTCTAACTATAGAATTGTTTTTCAATGCTTTACAGTGGGGCTAATTAGTTGTTTTTCATTTTTTTTCTAAAACTTATTTTCGGTCCACTCACATTTTCAATTGTTTTACGCCCCCAGGCTGTAGACTGTAGCTGAGCACCACCACCGGCCCTTCATCACCACCACCGCACTCATACGACCTTGTGTAGGGTCCTTGACCCGAAAAACTTTGTATTTAAGTACTTTAGAAGCTCTGACTTGCCCAACTGTTTGTGAGGCCTAAGGCCGTACACTTTAACTTCTGTTGTGTGTGAACCCTAAATTGTGCTTGCTGAAGTTTGTGGAGTTATTGTTGTGCTTTCGCAGGTGTATTTAATTTGGGGATTGAGCCAATTACAGGGGAGACTCTGCCGAATTTTCGGCAGAAGTCAAACCTTAAAATTCTGCTTTCTCTTGATTTCTTTATTAAATGGGCAAAATGGTCAAGTGTGTCCGACACCCGACAGATGTCGGACACGGACAGGGCTTGGCCCGGATTCCAAAGCGGAATTAGGATCGGGTCTTGTCATTGTAGATAGATCATATCTCTATGCTATTTCTAATTTCATTTTTGTTCCATAGTTTAAAAGCTGTATTAATTTCTACTTTGTTTCATAATGTTTTTGGTTTCATTGTCAATTTTTGGTATGTAGGGTTATTTTTTAATTAATATTTTTGGCTTACCTTTTCAGGCAAATGTCTAGTTTGAAAATTTTGATTAACTATGGTGGGAGGTGGGCTAATTCGATGTATAAAAATTGCAAAAGTAAAGGACTACTTGTTTCAGACAAAATTACATTTGAGGAACTCCGGAATAAAGTGTATGACATTGCCAATGTGGACCGAAATGAGAAGTGCATGGCCCACAGAGATAGTCGATGATGATGATGTAAGAGCTTTTATTTTTGAAAGCCTTTCAAGGTCTTACAAGATTCCATTGTGCATTACAGTGAAACGTAAAGTATTTTCCTACGGAAGTGGCAGCAATCAACAAACTCTACTGGTTGAGTTCGAACCAATGCCAATGAACCTCAACTTGGATACTCAAGGTGATTTAGAAGATTATGAGCAAGATAAGGATTTTGAAGATGACTTGTGTAACATCCCACATCGACCAATGGAGAGGGGGTGATGTGCCTTATATCTACAAGCCCACCTCCATCTAGCACATGGCCTTTTGGGAGCTCACTGGCTTCGGATTCCAAGGGAACTTCGAAGTTAAGCAAGTTTGGGCTAGAGCAATCCTAGGATGGGTGACCCACTGGGAAGTTGCTTGTGAGTTCCCAAAAACAAAACCGTGAGTGCGGGGCCCAAAGCGGACAATATTGTGCTACGGCGGAGTCGATCCGGGATGTGACAACTTGGGAACCGAAGAATTTGAGGACTCAGAATATGAAGTGGAAAATAATACAACACATGTAGATGAATGAATATTTAATTATATATTTTTTTAAAGTAGATCGTTTTATTGCATTTTTTGTTCTACAGACTACCTCTAAATTTGTGACAATTTTTTAAGAATTAAAGTTATGTTAATTTTTTTTTTTGGGTGAGAGGAGGAAATTATACTTGTGCATTGATTCAATCATTTTCTGAACTTTTGGTTCTAAATACTTTTTTTTTTGCCAAATAAATACATACATTTTATTTGGAGACAAATGGGAGAGAAGAAGATGAGAAGAAGAAGAAAAGAGATATGCAAACGGGAGAAGAAGAAAAGAGAGAGAGAGAGAGAGATGGAGAGAAGAAGAAAGAAAAAAAGAAAAGGAAAAGAGAGGGAGTGATGCTGGAGACAAATGGAAGAAGAAGGAAAAAAGAAATGAAAAAGAAATAGAGAGGTGATTGGAAAAGTGTTTGGAGGAAATATTCCAAAGTTTTATTTCATAAGGTTTCTTTTTTAGGTTTATGTGGGTTTTAAATTTGAGGGCATTTGTTTTTATTTAGGTGAGTTTTCTGCTATATTCAAAATTTTTTACAAAAACTGACATTTTTGAAATTAAGGGTCAAGTTTTGGCTATTTTCGATAAATACTCAGGATTCTTCCTCTGCTCCATAGTTGAAGACTTAATTTATTGTAGGGGGTGTGATGTGTTTGGTGAGTATTGCTATGATACCATTGTTGGTTTAAGGGTGAAGGGGTTTAGGACAAGAGACAATAGTTGAAACAAAGTGATTTTATTAATTTGGAGGAGAATAGTAAATAACTTAGTGTAGGCTAATTGGCCTCCTTAGTTTATTGGCTTATTGGCCATCACATTTACTTAGATTAGTTTGGGCTATTTGGCCCTCAACATACTTTTAAGGCTTTTTATCACAAATGGTCCTTTAGGTTTACAAAATTATCACAAATCGTCATTCAGGTTTTTTTGTGACACTAATAGTCATTCAGGTTATCATCTACTCATCAAAATGGTCATTCCTGTTAGTTTCCGTCAAAACTAACGTTAAAAATGGTCCTTCCTGTTACTTTGGTCTTTTGCTTATTGCTGCTAACTTCATCCACATCATATTCATCATACCCATGTGTGTTATGAAAATCCTCAGAGTTTTCCACATGATCTGAAATCTCCCCTGCAAAACCCATCTATTCAGGCTCCTCTTAAATCGGATTATCTTTTGATGATGAAAAGACGAAAGGTAATAGGACACTATTTTGGACTTCCAATGCGATGAAAAACACCATAAAATCACCCCCTTCCATAAAGTGGTTTTACAACACCATTCTCAAAGCAAGTGAATTCAGGAGATGGAGTAGCATACAGTGAAGATGATCCTTCAAGCTACCATTTGCGCAGGTACATAAGCTCCACAAACATACACATATCTACATAAATCATCTACCTCTCATGTTTCTCACTGCAAAAACCCCTTAGAGAAACAAGATGACGATGATGCAATCTGGCAAGGAGCACTATCTCTCTGCAGAACTCATGCTCCCCCTGCTCTGAAACTTTGTTCATCCGCTTCACTGCTGCCACTAAACCATCACTAAAGTGAGCTTTGTACACAGTTCCAAATCCCCCTCGTCCAATGATCGTGTTGAAGGTTTCTGTCGCCTTCTTTATTTCCTTGTAGCTGAATTTTCAGAACATAGATGGAGCACCTGCACTTATTTCCCATCGCAGAGAGGAACCCCAACAACAAAATTTCAATAAGGAACACCGGTCACTACGAAAGCAAATTAACAGGGGAAAAAAACTAGAATTGTACCTTCTTGAAACTTCCTCAACAATGAAGGGACCGACATAAAACCAATGGTGTTTCGTTATCAAAATCATCTACCTCCAAGAAAGCTATGGAGGAAAAAACTTATATATACTGCAGTTTAGAGCGCCAAAATGGAGGGACCGAGGAGGAAATGGAGGGAAATGGTTCTGAGGGTTGGGTTTGGTCAAAGGTTGGGTTGGGTTCTGTGGAATGTTGATATTATCATTTAAAAAGCAAGCACGGGACTGCACATGACTTTTTTAACGTTAGTTTTGACGGAAACTAACATGAAGGATCATTTTGATGGATAGAGGATAACCTGAAGGACTATTAGTGTCACAAAAAAACCTAAAGGACGATTCGTGATAATTTTGTAAACCTGAAGGATCATTTGTGATAAAAGCCTACTTTTAATTTGGGTAGCTTGTTTGCTCCCATATAGTTTGGGAGTTGTAGTGGTTAACTCCCAACCTCAAGTTGATTAGCTAGATAGCCTATTAGCTTAGGTTGCTAGCTATCTAGCTCAATTACATTGAGTGGGGTTCATGCCCTTTTATAGAAGTTCCTAACCGATATAGCCTTCATTTTAGCCACAAGTTTATGTAACTTTCTAGACTTAACTATATTATTCTACAATATCTAGTTACTTGGGTCGGTGGAATTCTCTTCATTTTTCTAGATTTCTCTTGAGCTTGGTGTTGCTTACTGTGCTGTGTAGGCTTTTCTTGAGCATTCTAGAATTGTGTAGTTACATCTACACAAATATGCATTACTTTTTCAACACTCCTCCTTAATGCATATTTGTGTTTCTCCGAGCATGCTCCTCCTGAAGCTAGTATTGATGAAGCTTTTGTTGATGCTGTAGCTACGTGCTGTTGTGGCACTTTCTCTATTCGTAGTTAGCTTGATAGTTCTTCACCGGCTATTTTTTTTCTTCTCAACGTCCAATTTTTTTAGTTTCCACATTCAGGCTTCTTTTTCTTTATCTTTTTCTAGATGCCTTGACTTTGTACACACCGCACATGGAGGAAAGTTTTTCCTGTCATGTCTATCTCTTTTATTTTCACTATCTCCTCCTCTAGAACTTTCTCTAGATCCTTCCCCTTCTCTAGATTTCTTGAAACCTTGAATTAAGTATTGATAGCACGTACCTTACTTCCTTAGAATCAGCCCATACGCTCAGAGTTGATTGAACGCGGCCCTTACTTCCAAAGCGATCGAGCTAGCTCTAATGCCCAATGAGATCAAACCAGCTTTGATACCACTTGTTGGAATTGTAGGGGGTGTGATGTGTGTGGTGAGTATTGCTTTGATACCATTGTTGGTTTAAGGGTGAAGGGGTTTAGGACAAGAGACAATAGTTGAAACAAAGTGATTTTATTAATTTGGAGGAGAATAGTACATAGCTTGGTGTAGGCTAATTGGCCTCCTTAGTTTATTGGCTTATTGGCCATCACATTTGCTTAGATTAGTTTGGGCTATTTGGCCCTCAACATACTTTTAATTTGGGTAGCTTGTTTGCTCCCATATAGTTTGGGAGTTGTAGTGGTTAACTTCCAACCTCAAGTTGATTAGCTAGATAGCCTATTAGCTTAGGTTGCTAGCTATCTAGCTCAATTACATTGAGTGGGGTTCATGTCCTTCTATAGAAGTTCCTAACCAATAGCCTTCATTATTAGCCACAAGTTTATATAACTTTCTAGACTTAACTATATTATTCTACAATATCTAGTTACTTGGGTGGGTGGAATTCTCTTCATTCTTCTAGATTTCTTTTGAGCTTGGATTGCTTACTTTGCTGTGTAGGCTTTTCTTGAGCATTCTAGAATTGTGTAGTTACATCTACACAAATATGCATTACTTTTTCAACAACACACTCTTCTCATTAAGCGATGCCAACTTCAAAGACTGTAAGTTGGTCAGCTGCATAATCCATTTTGCCAATACCGTTTGCTCTGGTGGTGCTAGCTGGATTGTCAGCCCCAGTTTTTGAAGGTTGATCAACTTGTCCTGCCGATCTTTCACAAGATTGTCCATACCTACAAATACACCTGATAATGTCTGCAAATTGCTCAAGGGAAGGGAAGTTGGTGCAGACATTTGAATACTCTGATTCAAAAACAAAAAAATTGAATTTGTGACAACCCAAATAACAAAAAAATAAATTTATGAGTAAAAGTTGCAAATACAAAGTAGAAGCATAGGTTGTACTCAGTTAATCAGGGTGTTGTGTGATAGAGTGTATTAGGGTTGTATCAAGGGTATTTTTGGTAGTTAAATAGCGTGTACTTAGTTAATTTTATATTTTGATTAAAATATTAGAGTGTACTTAGATCATAGGGTGTACTCAGTTAATTTTAGGGTTCGTTTAGCACCACTCAAAAAAATGGCTTTCAACTGTCCCCAAACTCTGTAAATACCAAGTACTAAAAACTCTCTCCTCTCTGTCAGCACCATCATATCCTCCTGACTCATGTATCTCATAAGTTAACCATGTCTCCTCAGACTCCTCCAAACCAAGCCATGCAGAAGAAAACAACCAGCAACTTCTCCTGACACCACATTCCTCCTGGAACTGCTGCTTCCAAGATTTTCATGCTTTTTATTTTATTTGTTACTACTTGTTGGGTTTCTTTTGAAATTGTTTCCTTTTCTAGTTTCACCTCAACTTTTTGATTTGAAGTATGCTTGTGTGAAGAGAAATATATAATTTTAAAAAGGGTGATACATAATCAAAGATGGCGGCTGCATTGGCGGGAGATGATCTTGTGGGGTCAGTGAGCAGTGGGAGGACTGATGGATCAGCGAGCAAGAGAAGTTGGGCTTCGACGAGTTTCCGAGACGTGTGCAGTGGGCAGGGGGATGTGTTTCAGCGCAGTGGGAGATCAGCAGATGATGATGAGGAGGAGTTGAAGTGGGCTGCAATAGAGAGGCTTCCTACGTTTGATAGATTGAAAAGAGGAATGCTTAAGCAGGTTTTGGATAATGGAAAAGTTGGTTATGAAGAGATTGATGTTACCAATCTTGGGAGGCTGGACAAGAAGCATCTCATGGAAAATATTCTCAAGGTTGCTGAAGAGGACAATGAGAAATTTCTTCTAAGGCTTAGAGAAAGGACTGATAGGTGATATTATTATTTTTTTGTTTTTTTCAAATATTTGTGGTGGTAAGTGTTTTTTATATGGTGATTTTACAATTGATATTTGATTTTGTATTAACAGGGTTGGGATTGAGATTCCACAGATTGAAATCCGGTTCGAGCATTTATCAGTAGAAGGGGATGCATATGTTGGAACCAGAGCACTTCCCACTCTGCTGAATTCCTACATGAACACCATAGAGGTACTTTGTTCTGTTTTCTGCCTTTCTGTACTGTTTCATTTGAATTTACTAGGACCGGATTTCTTTTTTCGTTTCAATTTCGATGTTCTTCGATCTGGAAAGGGCGAATCATTCCCACGTTGTTTGTTACTTAATATATGGTGATAGATATGACACACTTGAAGAAAAAGTTTTTCTATGCTAGTTTGATCATATTCAATAATATGAAATAAAATAAGCAACCTCCAGGATAATAGTTCATACTTCCAAAGGAGATAAGGCTTCAACCTATTAGAAGCTGGTAATGTTTGTATGTGTCTACTGATAGATGACTTTTGTTTACACTTATTCACCTTTTCAATTTTGTTTTTCGTGTGAATAGGGAATTCTTGGATTCATTAAGCTATTCCCGTCAAAGAAAAGAGTAGTCAAGATACTTCGTGACATGAGTGGAATAGTTAAGCCATCAAGGTAATGTCTAATTGATTTTATGAACCAAGCATGCATTATCACATGATTTCTCATGTTGTTTCTTTTTCCCAGTTTACATGTTGAATTTGGTTGTTCAGTGATTCCTAGACAGATATTGTCAATCAGATACCCAGATGTTTTCTAATAGGATAACTTTTCTGATGTGATTCTGATTTAAAATGAAGTACTAAATGGATTGAGTATGTATTTCACTGATTTTGTTAGCATTTTTCCAGAATGACACTGCTTCTGGGACCTCCGGGATCAGGGAAGACAACATTTCTGCAGGCACTTGCTGGCAAGACGGATAAGGATCTAAGGGTGCGGCATATCCTTCTTTTGAACACTAACAATGCCTTTCAAATATTGATGTCAAGTCATGTTAAGCTTCATTCACCCTCAGTCCAATTTTTCATCATGCAACATGTAGCACATGCTGAGATGTTACTAGAATGTTAATGATTTTTGTTAATTCCAATGTAGCCACACAGGTCATCTTATTTAGTACATTTTCCATTTTTTCTTTGGAAGGTTGACCGGTTCATAAAAATTGTAATCCCAGATTTGGAAATTGCTATCAGCCTTAGAAACTCTTTTTAAGAAGATTGCACAAACTGTTTCTGTAAATCTTGAAATTCTGATTGGACACTGATAAAACTCATAACAGGTATCCGGAAGAGTCACTTATTGTGGTCATGAATTTTCAGAGTTTGTTCCTCAAAGAACATGCGCTTATGTCAGCCAGCATGATCTGCACCATGGGGAGATGACAGTCAGAGAAACATTGGATTTTTCAGGAAGATGCTTGGGGGTTGGAACCAGATACGAGCTACTGGCGGAGTTATCTAGACGAGAAAAAGAATCAGGAATCACACCTGATCCTGAGATAGATGCATTCATGAAAGCCACAGCTCTGGCAGGACAAGAAACCAGTTTAGTAACAGACTATGTTCTGAAGGTTTGTTGCATTCTTGTTGGTTATTTATTTTTCAACTAACTACACAGTCTTACAACTGTAACTAATTAAAAAAAACTGTAACAGATACTTGGATTAGATATATGTGCTGATATTTTAGTGGGTGATGAGATGAGAAGGGGCATATCTGGCGGACAAAAGAAGCGTCTTACTACAGGTGTGTATAAAATACTCAAAAAGCAAGAGAAAAATACTTATCTGACAGCTTATTGTGACAACTTTTCTATATACAAAAATGCTCATTCCTGATAAGAACTTGGTCCTCATGGATGCAGGAGAAATGTTGGTTGGACCAGCAAAAGCTTTTCTCATGGATGAAATATCTACTGGTTTAGACAGTTCAACCACGTTCCAAATCGTCCGGTTTATGAGGCAGATGGTTCATATAATGGATGTCACCATGATAATTTCTCTTCTGCAACCTGCACCTGAAACCTTTGAAATTTTTGATAACATTATCTTAGTTTCGGAGGGTCATATTGTCTACCAAGGTCCACGAGAGAATGCACTAGAATTTTTTGAGAGTGTTGGTTTCAAATGTCCAGAAAGGAAAGGAGTGGCAGACTTCCTGCAAGAGGTTATTTCCAGAAAGGACCAAGAACAATACTGGTTTAAAAAGAACGAATCATACCGATACATTAGTGTATTGGAATTTTCTGATTATTTCAAAAACTTCCACATTGGCCAATACCTGTCTGAAGAACTTGGAAATCCTTATGATAGATCTAAAACTCATCCTGCAGCATTAGTGAAAAAAATGTATGGAATCTCAAACTGGGAACTCTTCAAGGCATGCTTTGCAAGAGAGTGGCTATTGATGAAGCGTCACTATCCTCTATATATATTCAAGACAACACAGATCACAATCATGTCAATAATTGCCATGACTGTATTTTGGAGAACAGAAATGAAGCACGGTAGATTAGAAGATGGGGGGAAATTTTATGGTGCGCTATTTTTCAGTCTCGTAATCGTAATGTTCAATGGGATGACAGAGCTTGCAATGACTATATTCAGGCTTCCTGTATTTTTCAAACAGAGAGATTTCTTGTTACATCCAGCATGGGCTTTCAGCTTACCAATTTGGGTTCTCAGGATTCCTGTATCATTGATAGAATCAGGAATATGGATCATACTCACGTATTACACTACTGGTTTTGCTCCTGCAGCTCGTAGGTATGTGCCTGAATGTGTAACCATCATGTGCATAAAATTCTGTTGATAACACCTACAAGTGATAACAAATTCTTTAAATTATGACCAGTAGCACATTTCAAACTTACGCAGGTTTTTCCGCCAGCTGTTGGCATTTTTCAGTGTGAATCAGATGCCCTATCTCTGTTCCGTTTCATTGCAGCTCTTGGAAGAACACCAATAGTTGCAAGCACACTTGGCACCTTCACGCTGCTATTGGTTTTTGTCCTTGGTGGATTCATTGTTGCCAAAGGTTCATTGTTTTAGTCTTTGTGCTATCTATACAGTTAATGACTCAATCAGCTGATTCTCTACAATCCCACACATTCTTAACTTGTTATCCATTTTACTTTAAAGGCAATGTGAGAATTTAATTTGTCCTTTCGTGCAGACGACATTGAACCATGGATGATATGGGGCTACTATATTTCTCCCATGATGTATGCACAAAATGCCATTGTCATCAATGAATTTCTTGACAAAAGATGGAGTGCGGTAAGATCTCCTTCATATTTTCTATCAATTTTTTTCCTTTGAAAGCTTTTCTTTTTAGGTGGTTTGCAGAGGAGGCTGTCTTTTGGAGCCCACAGCTATTCTTATAATTTGACTGACATAATACATTTTCTCTGTTACAGCCCAATATTGACCCAAGAATCTCTCAACCTACAGTTGGAAAGGCTCTTCTAAAGACTAGAGGCATGTTTACAGAAGAATACTGGTATTGGATATGCATAGGGGCACTCCTTGGCTTTTCACTGCTTTTCAACATATTGTTTACTGCAGCACTGACTTATCTGAACCGTAAGCTATAATCTCTCATAATAATCATTATTTCAGTAATGGGAATAAGATTTTGAGTCCAATAATGCTTTCAAAACCATATGTAGCTTTCGGAGATTCTAAATCCATTATTCTGGAGGATGATGATAAGCATAGAAGTAAAAAGCAGTCAATCTTAGATATAATGGGAGGCACAGAAATGAGTTCAACATCTACTGCCCCCTCGTTTGAAGGTTCAAGATCTAGAGTTTTACATACTGCAAATATTGCTTTTAAAAGGGAGGTACAGGAAGCTTGCTAATGATGATACTATGTGAATGACAGGTATCGATATGGCAGTGAAGAAACCTACGAAAAGAGGAATGGTCTTGCACTTTCAGCCTTTATCAGTTGCATTTGATCATGTGAACTACTATGTTGATATGCCTTCTGTAAGTCCTCTATGTGTCTTTATACAACATGCAGCATTACCATATGATAAAATTTTAAAGCTCGTTGCTTTTAAAGAAAACAATTTGATAAATATATACTTCAAAACACTGACAAATAAGAGCCAGACAGCTACCCTTTTAACCTAGCAATGCACTGTAACCAAAATTGATTATTTTTCAAATCTCTGTTTTTGTTTGTATAAGCTGTAGATGGAATGTCTACACATCTTAACAAGTACTATATGTTACTAATAATTAAGTCTTGGAAAAATTGTGCCGAACATTGTGAAGTATGTTGTAGGAATTTTATAAAGTTAAAGAAAAAAAAATCTGAAGTGAAGTATATTTTCAATATGTAAAGTCATTTGCCGAAATAAATGCTGAAAGTTGTGAGTTATTCATCAGGAAATGAAGAGCCAAGGAATTGAAGAGGATCGCCTCCAATTGTTACGAGATGTTAGTGGTGCTTTTAGGCCCGGCATTCTAACAGCATTGGTTGGTGTAAGTGGTGCAGGAAAGACTACCTTAATGGATGTGCTAGCAGGAAGGAAAACTGGTGGTTATATTGAAGGAAGTATCAGGATTTCTGGTTACCCAAAGAACCAAGCAACTTTTGCCCGAGTTAGCGGTTATTGTGAACAAAATGACATCCATTCTCCAAATGTAACAGTTTATGAATCTCTTCTGTACTCTGCCTGGATGCGCCTTGCTAAGGAGATTACGAAGGAAACAAGACAGGCATCATCTTTTGATACAAACTTTACTTTTTATATAGTGTCTGTACCAAATGCAGTCTTGGGTCTCCCATAAAATGTTACACACACAGATAAATAGGGATATAGGGATTGCCTCATAAATACTGATTGTGTTCAGTTTAGTTGTTGCTATATCAACAAGTCATGGATTTGTCATACTGTATTTATCATACTTTTTCTCCCTTCTGATATCTAGATGTTTGTGGAGGAAGTCATGGATTTGGTTGAGCTACACCCACTGAGGAATTCATTAGTAGGCCTTCCTGGAATAAATGGTCTGTCAACAGAACAGAGAAAGAGATTAACCGTAGCTGTAGAGTTGGTTGCCAATCCCTCCATAATCTTCATGGATGAGCCAACATCAGGTCTTGATGCAAGAGCTGCTGCAATCGTCATGCGTACGGTGAGAAATACTGTGGATACAGAGAGGACTCTTGTCTGCACTATTCATCAGCCAAGCATAGACATTTTTGAAGCCTTTGATGAGGTATCTGTCATTTCTCATCGTCAGAAATTCGTAACGAAATCCTATTTGTAATTGTTGTTAGCCATTTACTTTAATTCACTTTGATCATTTTTCTCATAGCTACTTCTGATGAAGAGAGGTGGACAAGTAATTTATGCCGGACCCCTTGGCCGCTGTTCTCAGAGGCTGATAGAATATTTTGAAGTGGGTATCACTTGTTACATGGTTATTAGAAACTGATGTGTTATAATTCCCAGTACTTTCAGTCAAAGAAAATGTCAAACAAATTTCTTTAACCTCCTGCAGGCTATTCCAGGAATTACTAAGATCAGAGATGGTTACAATCCTGCAACATGGATGTTGGAAATTACTTCTCCTACAGTTGAGGTTCAACTCCATGTGGACTTTGCTGATATATATCAGAAGTCTGAACTTTATAAGTAAGTGGGACATTTAGGCCCTTAATCGTCACTTGCATCGTTGTGCTGCATTTTGCTAATTATTAGGCTAACTCAAAGTTTATATCATTTGCTTCCTCCTTCCCAGGAAGAATCACGAACTTATTGAAGAGCTAAGCACTCCAGTCCCAGGATCCAAAGACCTTCACTTCCCCACTAAATACTCTCTGTCTTTTATTAGTCAATGCAAAGCTTGCTTCTGGAAACAACATTGGTCATACTGGAGGAACCCGCCATACAATGCCATCCGGTTCTTTTTGACCATAGTTATCGGTACTCTTTTCGGACTTATTTTCTGGAACAAAGGAGAAAAAACGTAAGTCATAAGGTCTCTTATTTTTCTGCTATTGTCAATATATTTTATTAAAATAGGCATGATGGTCACGGCTTACTTATCTGTAATACGATTAAGCATGCAACCCTAATTGGTATAAGCTCACATGATTGCTGGCACATTATTCTGAATTTTTACTGGTTGATATTGCATGACTGAAAGAAAAAAGGAAGAGGAGAGAAAATAAGAAAAGCCATTAACCTCATTATCTTGTTACACCATAGAACTCTGCATAGATATAATTACAAGTTCTATCTATCTCATTAGGAAATCATGTCATGCACCTCTGTTCATCTTACCAGCCTCTACAATCAAGTACACTATTCTTTGATTTTGTACTGTTACATATTTCTAAAGTTTATTGGAAAATTTTATCTTAATAGACACAAGGAACAAGACCTACTCAATCTGTTGGGAGCCATGTTTTCTGCCATTCTCTTCCTGGGAGCCACCAACACTGCCTCAGTGCAGCCTGTTGTGGCAATTGAAAGAACAGTATTCTGCCGCGAAAGAGCAGCAGGGATGTACTCTGCGTTGCCTTATGCATTTTCCCAGGTAAAACAAGCCGAAACCTTGATATTAAGCAGAGTAGGAAAATATGATGCAAGAGTAAATTCAAAGCAACAACTTTTGTCATATAGCCAAGTCTGCATATCTCAGTATATTAAAAATCTTATTCCCTGCAGGTGGCAATTGAGACAATTTACGTTGCCATCCAAACTCTGGTGTATAGTCTCATCCTTTATTCAATGATCGGCTTCCCTTGGAGAGTTGACAAGTTTTTTTGGTTCTACTACTTCATGTTGATGTGCTTTATCTACTTCACATTGTATGGCATGATGCTTGTAGCTCTCACGCCAGGCCACCAAATTGCTGCCATTGTGATGTCCTTTTTCCTAAGCTTCTGGAACCTCTTCTCTGGTTTCCTCATCCCTAGGTTGGTAAGTATCTGTATTCCGTAGGCACGCATACAAACTATGAATTGCAAATCTTTGAGTTAACTAGTCCACAAATTAACAAGAGAATAACATGTTAATCATTTTTGTGTGACTTAAAACTCAGCACTAGCAAGTCTCTGACAAAATTGGTCTTTAGGAAAGCTGCCATGATTAGAATCAGATCTAACTTTGATGGTGCTAATGATTAGAGTCATAAGTCTATATGGTGGCATGATAATATTCCTCATGTTTTATGGAGCAAATGATTTTAGTTATAAAATCTAGTGCCATGGCAACAAGTTGAAAATTATTTTAGTGAAGAGAAAGGATGACAGCCTCCCATTTTAATGACTTTAAGTAGTTATTTAAAAACAAATTATGGCATCTTATACTTGCTCATTTTTTCAGCAAATACCAATATGGTGGAGATGGTACTACTGGGGTTCTCCGGTGGCTTGGACAATCTATGGACTTGTGACTTCCCAACTGGGAGACAAAACTTCATTAGTTGAAGTTCCAGGACAAGCTCAAATGTCAGTGCAGACTTACCTTAAGACGAGATTAGGCTTTGAATATGACTTCCTTGGAGCCGTTGTTGTCGCCCATATTGGTTTTGTGCTCCTATTCTTGTTCGTCTTTGCCTACGGCATCAAGTATCTCAACTTCCAAAGGAGATGAGGAAGCATACTGGTTTTACTATGTATCAATGTTTTGTAGATTTTTCACAGCCCCAATTTTTTTTTGTTCTCGAAAATACTGATATATGTTGAAAAAGGAAGTGAGATTTGCTTTACGAATCACAGGGGCAGCACATTGCTGGATGGAAGTGATTAGGCTTCCCAAAAATATCATTATTGAGATGCTAGTGGTCAAAACCGAAGCATTTTGAGCACACAACGAGGCTCAAATTTCACCAGAGAAAAAGGATCACAATGTTGGAGTGGATCTTTCTGTGAGGCATTGAAAGAGACACTCAACCACAGAAGTTTATGTGTGTGTTTAGGGTGTTACTTTTCCTTCGGAAAACCGACTTGCAAGGAAAGGATACTTCAGAAAGAAGTTCTAATTGGCACACACATTGAAAGAGATCATATTTTTTTCTGTACTTGCGTCAGTTGTCTTTTTCCTGTATGTATTATTGGCATTTGGGTTGTTCTAGACCAAATGCCCAGGTAAAGTATTTGACATTGGCAGATTGAACTGATTGCAGATTGGATTAAGTGTTGAATTTTGCTATCACAATCCATCATAACGTTAATCGTGCCTCCCTTTTTAAATTTCAGTTTCATCATCTCCTAAATTTGAGAAAAATAAAATAAAATGGTGCTGGCGATAGGGCAGCACACTTTGAGGAAGAAAGAGGGGTGCTGTGCTACTGTATAGTTTTTTTTATAATTTTTTTAAAAACATCGAAAAAGAATTTAGATTTCGGTGTAGTTTTCTAATATTGGTCGGTGGATCAAGTAAAATGATTTTCCTATATTTTTGTGAAAAAGCAGGTGGACAAAACTGTTAGTGTTTTCTGGTGTGTGCAAATGAGAGTGACGAAAGGGAAGAAGAAGAAAATCAGAAATGACAACTGCTCTGCTTTCGTGAAGTAGATTTTAGTGATGGCAATTGCAGATGTGTTGTCACACTGCAATGGAGTTGCTTCAGTTTGAAGTTCTCCAAAGTCTTCTAGCACAAATCTGAGCTAAATGGCCTGTGCAGTAGCCTCGTATGCGCTTATGTATTCTGCTTCTGCTGTGGGCAATGCAACACAATTTTGCTTGACTGAAGCCCAAGAGAAAACACCACTGCCAAAAGAGAATGCATAACCAGATGTGCTCTTACTATCTTCAACTGATCCACCCCAGTCACTATCACAGAAGCCAATCAGCATTGCATTTTTTCCTTTCACATACTCTAAACCATAGTCTAGAGTCCCCTTGATATACCTGAGCACGTGTTTAGCAGTTCCATAGTGTTTGCTTGTAGGATAATGCATAAATCTAGCAAGCATACTAGAGGCATACATAATGACTAGTCTAGTGGCAGTAAGGTACAAGAGGCTACTTGCAATGCTTCTGTATTGTTCCTCACTTGTAGCTCCACTTCCATCATCTTTAGTTAACTTCTCAGTTGCTACAAGGGGTGTGGTCACAGTCTTGCATCCATTCAAGCCAAACTTGTTCAGTAGAGAGCTTGCATATTTCTTTTGGTGAATGAAAATACTTGAATTTGTTTGAACCACTCCCACACCAAGAAAATGATGTAGAAGGCCCAAATCTGTCATCTCATATTTCATCATCATGTCTTCCTAGAATTCATCCAGCAGTTCCTTTATACTTCCTGTATACACAATCACTACAAGACAGAAACCCTTCCACGACGTCTGATATGCGTCATGGAAGACGTTTCATGACGCGGTTCAGATGTCGTAACTGCGTCATAGAAGGGGGGTCATGGAAACTTTTTTAAAACCACGGCGTCCGATATGCGTCATAGAATCTAATTTCAATGACGCGGTCTGCGTGTCGTGCTATGATTTCCATGACGCGTCAGATATGTCGTAGATGTTGTTTTAATGACGTTAATTCCGCGTCATTAATATTATGACGTACATATGGACGCCGTCTATTAAGCTTTTACATGACGCAGAATAGACGTCATTGAATTTCACGACGTCTATTTGACGTCATTGAAATATTTTTCATGACGCATATGGGACGTCGTTGAAATATTTTTCACGACGTCTAAAAGACGTCATTGAAATATTTTTCATGACGCATATTAGACGTCGTTGAAAGTTTTAAAAATAAATAAAAAATTATAATATATCCATCGTTTAACTTAACGACGTGTCTTAGACGTCATTGAAACATGTTTGATGACGCATATTAGACGTCATTGAAATTTTAAAAAATATATAATAATAATTCTAATACATATATATCCCAGCATTTTAATTCTACAAAAATAAATTAATATATTGAAGCAAAGTCTTCACAGAAATGCTAACATACTTTAAATTAATATTACTACTCAACATGATTCTAGTATACATCATGACAAGTTTAAAAATTGTCTTTTAACTAATTCGACAAAGTCAATCCTATGAGTATGAGAAGATTTGATACTTGCACCGTCCAAAACAAAATAGACATCCAAAAAGATGAGCTTGATGATGGTTTGAGAGGATGCGATGCTTCATGTCCAAAAGAGGGCGTAGTTCCGGCCAAAATAATTACAACCACCATTAATATACCTGCTTTAAAACAGAAGATCAGAAAATGAGAATGAAGGTCTATAAATTACGAGCACACATGCATGAAAATTATCCAAGTCAGTAAATTCTTGGTCCAAATGTGAAATTTCTTTAGATCGAAATGTCTTGCCAAATAAAACAAGAGAATAAGAGAATCCAACAAAACTAATTTTAAGGACCAAAATTCACTGTAAGAAATACCAAGATTTATGAATTTGATTACAATTTATTGAATTGCCCAAATCACAGAGTAAGCATTTCCCAAACAAATCCCGAAAGCCAAAATCACAGAGTAAGCATTTCAAAGATTGTATGGGAGTGATGTAAGAAAAGAAGGAATGAGAAACTTAGAGAATGCTAGAAAACTGCATTTGCTATACGTGTAGTAGAGAGAAAAGTTCTATTGCTCATTCTATTCAGTACAATTTGTGTGACTCTCTTATAACCGTTAGAGGTACAGCTGGATACCTTTTTAGTTTGTTATCTTAGCCATTCATCTAGCAGCTATAGGATCATTACACCTGGCACAATTTGCCTTACATCACTTAAGCCTTACACTTGTCTTTTGAGACTAAGAGAATACACCAATATTAGAAACCAAGGCCTAAAACATTTCTATCAGCTTGCAGCTTATACTTCAATAGAATTTGTATATCTTGTATGATAAGTAATGTAGTGTTGAAAACTAGTGATTCTATATTGTTATCATGAAAGTTCAATCCAGTTTAGAAATCCTACCTATGTATATTGGATGAATCTAGTTCAAAAATTGGTTTTCCTAAATGGGACCGAAAACCTGCAAAAGTTGCCTAAAATGTAAAGAAAACACAACAAAAGCATTGTGGGCAGGTCATGCAAGAAAAACACATTTCTAAAGGATTCTTTGGAAATTAAGCTGATATCTTGCTCTCCTAACATATTTACGTAAAACATAGGACAAGAGCTTGCTTCTGTAAAATTTCTAATAGGAATATGATATCAATTTGCTTTTTCCATTTTTATTTATTTTTTTTTAAAGAAGGAAAACTTCTTCTGGGTTCAGTCTAACAGTAACATCATTTGGTCTCTTAATCAAAGAAGGAAAAGCTTTCTTTGCTGAATTTGTTAGTGCTTCGGTTCGTATCATTAATGTTTTGTAAAGCTTAGAATAAATGCAATCTCTACCCAATTTCCCACAAACAACATAAGCAAGGGAGGGTCATTTGTAGCTTATAGTAGCAGGAATCCATCTATTATAAGGGGCCTAGCTAGCAAAACAAAACATCACACATGGGAGGATGGATCATGGATGGGGAAAAGCTAAAAATAATGCCATGCAGAGCAGATGTCGTGACCTAAATATAGATGACAAGGGGAGGGAGGGCCATGCACTATTATAAGCAAACAAAAAGGTTCATGCCAATTTGTATAGTAAAGCTCTTTCTTTCATAAAGTTTAAAAATCATTCTAGGCAGCATGATATCAAAAAAGGGGGGATGAAAGAACCAAAATTCTTCATATCCAATCTAGTTCATACAAATTAGACTGCCACTAAGATCCCTCCATATGCTGTAATTGGATGTTAATGAAAGATGATGCGAAAGGACATTGTTAGAATTTGTTGTGTGGAACAGGGGAGGTCCTACATAAAGCAGGCAACCATGCATGCTCCTTTGGTGCCAGTGACAGCCACAACAACTCAAAGTTTCAGGCTTTTTCAGGTAATGTTATTTTACAAAAGAGAAAACAAAGTAAAGCTCACTGACCCTGGGCCCTGTCACTGCTTGAATATATCAACATGAAAGCTGACATGGTAAAAATATACTTTATACAAATAGCTGACATGGCAGGTCTCCTAAGAGACTTAGAAGCCCTGTAGAGACTTATATCTTTGCCATGAGGATCATTTTCTCATACTCATGAACTCTAGATGCTTCATTTTTGCCTTTACATTTTATCAATGCCTGATGGAAGTATTTATCTTTTGCGCCTCAAACCCAAAATTTGGTTTTTAACTACTCAATTAGTGATGCCAAATGTGTTTGATGCTCAATCAGTTCTATAGCTTGAGGTGAGATCACCTGTTGACATTGTGACAAGTATCTATAACTCAAATTGGAAGCTTCAGATTTAATAAGCTGAGCCAGGCGCTTCAGCTGATGGAGGGGGCAGGTCCAGAAGGATTTCCCTTCATCTCCTCTGTGATAGTTAGAGTTTTTTATTAGAGATACCCTAATGTTTTACAATCTAGCCAACACAGACCCACATGGTGGGTTCATACTAATAAATGCTCTGGTGTCATATGCAGAACTGTAAAATGGGTTACTTATCATAAATTAATTTTCTGTAGTAGATGTTAAAAAACTCTTTAAACGCAATACCCCAATACTTTCCTAAATAAATACCAATCATTGGAAGCTCCATCGGTGGCAATGTATCACATAGTCCTAGAGACGCAAAGTAAATAAGAACCATTATCTTCCAGAAATTATACAGATGGTGGGGTATGGACAGGGAAGTATAAGAGAATTTGGCATAAGAAAAGCGCATGTGTGACACATGGGCACCTAAGTTCATTAATTGCAATGTCTTATCATCATTGCGAAAGATGGTTTCCGGGTTCCAATGGCTAGAGCTATCTGTGGGTAAGAATGACTGCTTGCACATATATAGAGGTAGTTACATGTAAGAAAATGTACCCTTATCCAGATCCTCCCAGGCCAAAGGTCTTCATCTATCAATATTAATGCAGGAGCAAAGTTTTAACAATGTAGGGCTAGAAAAAAGGCTGTTTCTACAACTATCAGCATATTGCCCCATCCTACAAGTTTGCTGGCTACGACCCATATAAACAAAGTAGGCCAACCTCATCGTATAAATACTTAGTTGGTGATAAGTATGGAGGAGGTTCTTGAAAGAAGAAAATGAAGTATAACAGGAAATTGGAATTCTGTCTATGATAATCTAATCATTTTTGTTGAGTAAATCAAAGAATTACTGACTCCATTCATACGATGGAACTGAAATGCAACAAGCTTTGAAGTGTGAATAATGAAGAAGTGTCCACTCATTCATTATGCCACAAACACATAGATTAGCCAGCCATAAGAATGAATAGTGAAGAAGTGTTCATTCATCATGCGTTCATTCAGTTTTGTGCGAATATAAAACAACAATTGGTTGACATTCAAACTTCTTAAGCTTTCGAGAACAATGGTACAATAACAAAATTTATCATGACATCAGAGCAGGAGATCCTAAGGTCAGACTCTTGCAATTATAACCACTCAATTTATGTTCAACCACGAGTAGGAAGAGCTATTCTGACCGTTAAACAAATTTTGAACATTAGAGGCTGCAACTAAACAGTTCGATGCTTACCCAATTCTATGAGATAAGGCTCGCATATCCTGACGAATAACTAATTTGCACTCCGCAATGAAAACCCTATGAACACAGATCCAAGCTAATGCAATTATCAAGTAAGCAGACATAATTTGCACTGAAATTGAAAGACTCCTATACCTATGAAAATGATTAAAAAAATCGAAAGATCTGTGAATTTGCAGTGAAGTATGGGATAAAAAGATACAAAATAATTGTTAGCCCCCTTCTTGTGTTGACTTATACTTCTATAAACAATGGTAAACTGAAAAATTTATCATGGTATTAGGGTGGAAAATCCTTAGTTTGGATTCAAGCAACCATAACCTCCCTATTTATGTTGAATTTTACATGTGGATGGGAAGAGAACCACACATGAGGGAATGCTAAATATAGAATAGTTGTGGATCCACATCCTTATGACTTGCACTTTTTTCTGTTCTTGTTACAAATTACAATGACTTCTGCTTTTTTCTTTTTCTTTTTCCAGTTACAATGAATAATCCTTTTTTTTTTTCAGTTGCAATGAATTATGCTTTTGAGAACAATGGTAAACGAACAAAACATATTAAGTTTATTGCAAACTCTAATCACCCTGCATAGCTTCTTAATAATACTAGAAAATAACGTACAATCAATTACGTTAAGCATGACAGATAATGGTAGCGGTACCGATTTGCTTGTCGAAATAAAATCAATGAAGAAATTATCAAAGAGAAATTACCTGTAGCTTGATTTGGGACAGCCAGACAGTAAATCCTGCATAAAGATGGCACCATTTACCAGCCCTTCTAGCAGCTCCCTGCTACCCTCCTAATGTTGCAACTACTGCTCGAACATGACTGTAATACCAACAAAGCCCATTAAAAGATACTCATTGTTTTCAACCCCCCCTCAATAAAAAGGAAAATAAATTCTATTGACATATAGTACCTACTTAAACTTTGTAATATAGCACTTTCTCGCTTCGCACAGAGTCGAACCTTCAAAGAAGCAGCTCAAATTGATTAAACTTGTTAATAATAGGTGATAGTTTTTGTACAATATCAACTTTCAAGTCTTGTTTCATTCCAATCAAACAAATACAGGGTAACTAATAGCAATTAGATCATTTTTTCGAAAGCAAACATCCACGAGTAGATCATAGGACGTGATTAACGGATAAATGAGGTAAATACAAATATTATCGAAGCGGTATTAATAACGATGAGGAAGACAAAATCATATGTAATACGAAGACAAAGATAGAGATCGATGCGAGAAAACACAGGTTGGATAGGAGCAGAAGCAATTTTCCAACTCATTCATAAAAAACTTAGAATGAAAACAACACCAAAAAATCAAAAATCACTTTTAACGTTGTTTTGTTTTAACCTATGTCAGATAGTCAATTTATAATTCATAAGTACAGGAAAGAACTCAATCATATAGTAGAAAATTAAAAGGATTATTCCCTTTTTTTGTGAAAAGAAAATCAAAGGTTGTGGACACATTTGGTTTGCACCAGAGGGGTCTAATACAGAATAATGAAAACTTTTGTTTCGATTACAAGGGAGGCCAAAGGGGAGGAGATTCAAACTATGACATTGCATGGGGAGGGGTTTAAGTGTTCTCAACCACCGAGCTACAAGTGCCCACCGCAATAATACTCATTGTTGCATAAATTGTTTACATATTTGTACTACGTTACTGCTTGGTTAGCCATCACCCTTATCATTCACAACAGAATTGTTTTCTACTACAGTTATGAACTTATATTGCACATAATTTAAAATTTCAAACAAGAGGAGCAGCAGACTATAGTGGAATTGGGCCTTACCTTATACCATATCCTTTCTCTTTCAAGCAAGAGGAGCTGCTGGAGCGGCTGCCTTCGAAATCTAAGATGCAGAGATGAGACCGTACGAAGAGAGAGTGGAATTGGGTCTAAGTTGAGACCGTATGCAGAGATGAAAACGAAGAGATGAGACCGTATTTAAGAGAGAGTGGAATTGGGTCTGAGTTGAGACCGTATGCAGAGATGAAAACGAAGAGATGAGACCGTACGAAGAGAGAGTGGAATTGGGTCTGAGTTGAGACCGTATGCAGAGATGAAAACGAAGAGATGAGACCGTATGCAGAGATGAGAACGAAGACAAAAAAAACAATTTTAGGTTTAGGGTGAGTAAGAAAGACGCTGGAAAAAAACTGAGAACAAAATAAGGCGCGAATAAAATTGGTGAAAAAAAAAAGGCGGCAGGCCAAAAAGTATTTGGGGGATGAGTTTTATATCTAAGACGCATTCTAGACACTATTGTACATATAATTCTATGACGCAGTGGACGCGTCGTTAAGTTAATGACGCATATCCGACGTCGTTAAACTATAAACCTATTAATGACGCGGATTTAACGTCATCTAAAACCACTAGATTCCATGACACACATTCCGCATCATGAAAAATAATTTCAATGACGCATTTGGGAAACGTCATGATAATAGTGTCATAAACTTGTTTCAATGACGCATTTTAAAAACACGTCATAATTTATCACATTTAATGACGTGTATTTTTGATGCATCATTAAATCTGCGTCATAAAAAGCCTTTTTTTTTTGGTAGTGAATGTCATCTACATAGATAGAAACAATTAGGATGTCTTTGTCTCCCCTTGTCTTGGTATACAAGGTAGCTACACTTAGGCTCTTTTCAAAACCACACTGAGAGAAGTAGGTATCTATCTCTCCATACTAGGCTCTAGGTGCCTGTTTCAGTCCATAGAGAGCTTTATGCAGCCTGTACACCTTGTCTTCCATGCCTTTGATCACAAAATCCTCTGGTTGATCTATATAGACTTCTTCTTGCAATACTCCATTTAGAAAAGATGATTTTACATCAAGTTGATATTACTTCCATTCTTTTTGAGCAGCAAGTGCAATGAGGGTTCTAATATTGTCCAGTCTAGCTCCTGGAGCATAAGTTTCATTGTCATCCAGTCCAGGGTTTTGAGCATGACCTTTGGCCACTAATCTTGCTTTATTCTTTTGAACTGAACCATCCAAGTTGAGTTTGGTTTTATAAACCCACTTGACTCCAATAACTGGCTTCTTAGTTTGTCTATCCACTAGTTCCCATGTGCTATTCTTTTCAATCATTTGCAATTCATCCTGCATAACTTTTAGCCATGATTCATCTTGAGTTGCTTCTGCATACTTCTCTGGTTCTATGATGCACATATTGCACTGTGCAAGAACATCATCTAGCCTTCTCCATTTCAATGGCGAGTGATCATAGGCTTGTGAATTCCTTTCTTCACTGCTTATACCACTTGACATGTGTTGTGATGGTCTTTGAGATAGCAATGGACTCCTTCCATTTTGAGTTTGAGTCTGAGGAGATAGAGTAGTATCCTCATCTTCATTTTCCATACTGAGACCATCTTCACTTTGACTTTCATCTCTAAATGGTGCCACTGTTTCATCAGAGTGCTCTGTCCAGTTCCAAGAACCTTCTTCATCAAAGGTGACATCTCTTGACAATGTGAATTTCTTTGAGATTTGATCAAAAATCCTATATCCTTTCTCACAAGTTGCATACCCAACAAACACCCCCTTCACACTTTTAGGCTCGAGCTTGTTTCTTAGTTCAGTTGGCACATGAACATAACATAAGGAACCAAAAATTTTCAAATGTGCAATACCAGGCTTTCTTTCAAAAGGTGTGGTATTGTTCAAGGCCTTTTTAGGACACCTATTCAGAATGTATACAACTGTGTGAACAGCTTCTGCCCAAAGGAAGATACATCACTTCTCTGATGTATTTTCTCCCTCTGGTTGTATCAATGACCAATGAACCCATGCCAGCCACTTTCACAAGTGCACTAGTTGGCATTTGCGCTTTCCCAGCCACATTTGTTCTCACATCAACAAGCAAATCCATATTGCCAGTCATGTGATTGCTACAGCCACTGTCAATGTACCACTCCCCATTTGTTTTTGTCTCAGTGGTTGCACAATTTGCATAGAACAGATTTCCAGTCACTTCCATTTGGCTTGCACAATTTGCCTTTTGCACAGACTTGCCTCTAGTGCAATCTCTAGCCAAATGACCAAACCTATCACAGTTGTAGCACTTTGACTTCCCCTTATACCTACATTCACCAAAGTGGTACTTTGAGCATACTTTGCACTGTGGTTTTACACCTTCTTGACTCACTTGTTGTGATGAACTAAAGTTCTGCGTAGGATAGTTCTATTGAGGCTTGCCTTTTGATTCGCACTACTTGCCCTTGGAGTTCCAATTTTTCTTGGATGAACTAGATTGAGCACCATTCTTTGTCTGGCCTTTTGGACTAACAGCGAATGAGGCAAATGCCTTCTCAGCTGTATCAACATTCTACAATTCAAACCGTTGCTCTTGACTCTTCAAAATAGCAATTACTTCTTGCAATTCTACAGTCTCTAGGCTTTTAGTGTTCTCAATCACCAAGCAGATAGGATCATATACCTTGCTAGGACTAATTAAGACCTTTTGAACGAGTCTCTCATTCGAGAGAACTTCACTGATCGTTTTCATTTGATTAATCAGATCATTCAGTCTAGTAAGGTAAGTAGACAAAGACTCATTATCACGCATTCTAGTATTCTCCATACAACAACTCCTATGCCATTTTAGCAGAATTTGCATTGGCGATGCGTGGGAAGATTTGATTCGAGACGGCATTTTGTATAATGCCCAGAGCTTTTGCATCCTTCATAAGAATTGCAGCTATTTTCTCATCATCTTCTTCTCTTGAGAAATCAAGCTCAAGCAGCTTTCGTGAGCCTTGAACGAGCTTCAAAATACCTCAATCGTTTTCCTTCAAGGAGTGAAGCCTTGATGCCCCATGGTTGTTTTTGAAACCTTTGGAAGACAGGTCTTGGATTAAGTACTATAATTTTGTATAGGTTTTGATTGGATGTACATTTGTATTATTATAACCTCACACCAAATTATCAATAGTGTACAAGTCGAACTAGTCGATTTTCTTGGTAAAAAAAAAAGAATGAAAAAGGTGATAAGTACAGAAAATGTTAACCTTATGTTCTGGTGTTCTTAAAGATGTGGGTTAATCGTCATTTTGCCCCATGAATTATGTTATAATTGCTAAATTTATCTCATATATTATTTATTCGTTACATTAAGTACTTAAATATATGAAAATGGCCACCTCGATCAGACACCCAACCAGTCGACCTCCATCAGCCACCGTAAGCCCACCCCTCCACATCGACGGCACCCCCACCCTCCCTACCCAGCCACCTCTTCCTCTGGTGGCGACCCACCAGCCATCTCAAGCACATCACCCTACCTCATCTCTCTGATGCAGTTCCACAAGTTATACCGTTGATGTCCATTTTCAAGATTCAAAATTTCATATGTAGAGGGAGGCCATGAAAAATTTATGGGTTTGAATCATCTATGTCTTTTAAAGCTTATTGAGTTCAAAGCTTGTGAGAGGTACGCTAGTTATGGGGATATGGGGTATGTAAAGCTTGTGTTTGATAAAATTCCAGGGATGTGATTTCCCCACTCTTATTTTCTCCACTTGTATTCCCTTTTGTTTTTTATACTTTTAAATTAATTTTATTATTTTTCTTTTCTATTCTACATTTACCCTACATTAATTTCTTTTTACTTCAATTTTATATTATTATTTTTTCTTTAAACTTAATTTTCCAACTTGCACTCCATTTTTAATAATTTTTTTCCTCTAATCGAGTAAGAAATTAAGTATTTTTTTTTCCTTTAGTACTGAAAATTGAGTGCAAGTTGAAAATTTAAGTATAAAGAAAAAGAAATAATATAAAAGTGAAGTAAAAAGATATTAATGTAGGGAAGGGTAGAATAGGAAAGAGAAATAACAAAAAAGAACAAAATTGATTAAAAAATATTTAAAATCAAAATGAAGTGTAAGTGAAGAAAAGAAGAGTGGGAAAATCAGCTCCCAAATTCCAAAGCCAAATGTTTTTGCATTAAACTGGATGGTGTTGGCCTCTGCTTTTAAATTTTTATGGGTATTATGATGAAGCAATTACTAATTAGGTACTGTACTTTTATTTGATACAAGAATTGGGAGTTATTGGCAATAAATTCACGTTTATGTTGTTTTATTATTATTTTAAATCATTATTGACTGAGAATTGATTTGAATTTGAGACGTCTTCTACGATTTGGACTAAAAACTAGTTGCTTATGTATCTAAAGTTATATTGGTGTTGCACGGTGGGTACTTACTAAAAAAAATTTGGACCTTGATTAAAACCGAAAGAAACGAGGGATTTTATCCTGAAAAATGTTGCAGCTTGTTTCCTAATCATTAATATTTTATGAGGGGTTTTTTTAAAGTATGATTGATGTGGGATTAATTAGACTTTCTGTTCGATTAGCCCAACCCAATATGGAAGCCTGTGTCTATATAAAGGCCTTTTCCTCTCAGGTTAGTCTATAGTGAGGGGTCTTAAAGTGAGGAATTGGTGAGGGTTTTCCATCTCACCATCCAATGCACCCCCAAATGCTTTGTTGATGGTGAGATGGAAACCCCTCACCAATTCCTCACTTTAACACCCCTCACTATAGTTTCACCCTTTCCTCTCTCCATCACTATCTAGGTAGGTATAGGTGAGCATCTTCAAGTGATTATGCAAACGAGTTGACTACTTCAAAAGGAATACGTGTATCGGCCTCCATCCATCCACATATATATATATATATATATATATATATATATATATATATTTAAATTATGATAAAATATCCACTCCATTTAGTTTTCATTAGTAGTCGACACATAAACGATAAAGAAATCTAACTAAATTATTTAATAATGGATAGTACAGTTGCATTGCTTAGTTCAAAGAGGCGACTAACTTTTTTCACGAGGCAAATGGATACGCAACATACCACTTAGGTGGTTAAAGTACATATTTATATACTTCATTTGCATACACTCTTTTGGAGATGCTCTAAAGACACCATGTAAATTCTAACATCTATAGTTCAGAATCATCTCCAAGGTAATAGATAAGGGAGTAGGCAAACCTTGTATGTCTAGCCACATAGCATGCCTTTATGGGGTTCAAAATTATCTATTCCCTTTAAGTAGGCAATGTTGCATACTTGAAAAAGAAATGGGTGTATTGGGTATCACCCACTTTTTATGATAAAATATGATATTTAATGATAAAGATAAATGAGTAGGCAACATGACACGTAGGTTCATATAATACATATTTGCCTACTTCATTTGCATACTCCTATGCTCAAAATAGTAAAACCATAAACTACAGAAAATGAATGTAACCCAACTAGGGTGAACTATGATTGATAAACAACACTAGGGTGAATTATGATGCATTCGAGTGACTGTCTTATGGTAGTAGCCTTTGTTGATGGCATGACCAATCGTTTTTGCACTCTATAAGTTTTTATTTACCTTTCTTATATAAACCAAGAAAGAGTTTCTTAGGGCTTTGAGTTTTCTTTCACACTTTAAACTTCCGTTACTCTAGTTTTTTTTGGTTATCACAACTTTTTGATAAAAAGGCGGCAGAATTTTATTAGATTAATAGGAAAAAGAGTACAAAGGACATATTGTAAAGGGAGGCATCCCAATAGCAATATGGCAGACATAGGTAAAAACTTTCTCAGTGACATGAGCTAGTGAAAAAGCTAAAACAATATGGAGAGAATCACTCTTGAAAATAACTTTTCTATAACCTATTTCTATCGCCATAGTTTCCTCAAATATAGTCCAATGACCGAAAAAGGCCAAAACTAAAAATCTAAAACAACGCCGACAAAAGGAAGAACAAACGCCACTAATCTTCCTCCGAGACATGACATATTGAACGTCACCTAGTCACCCCATGGCCCCAACACGCCAATCAACAGTAGATCTACCATGACCATGTAGAAATACCTCAAAGCGCAAACCTGGAAGATTAGGCACATCCAAAGCCAACTCGGATTCATGGCAAGGGCAATAGATCTGCCAAAGGAAGACCATACCGACATAGATTCGCAAAAAATAAGAGAATACCAAGGATTCGGGGGAAACCAAGCCCCCCAAATATGAAGTGTAAAACTGACCGGGCATGCCCGAGCACCAAATAATAATAAATCTTGTTAGTATATACATAATTGTAAAAAAAAATATTTAAATGAAGTTGCAAAAAAAAATTACAAAATAAATGCAGTACATAAGTCAAATTTTGGTGCGGGTCCATATTGGCCCATTTAGTGGTCCAGCACGAGCATATCCCGAGCTCATATGTCGTGGGCTCGAACCGGGATTGATGATTTTCATAAATGGATGGGCCTAGCACGACCCGTTTATTAAATGAGCCAACTCTAAACGGACCGGCCGGACACGACACAACCCATTTGACAGCTCTAGTTCACATTACCTTATAGATTGAGAAAAGTCTAACAAATATTTGGGGTGTTTTAGAGATCTGAAAATATAAAATCACACACGTCAAACTTGTTAGGTACTTAATTTTGAGTGCTGCTAAACGAACCCTAAAATTAACTGAGTACACCTTACTATCAAATTATTTATTGAATTACTAATTTACCATAATATAAAATGACCAAAAAGAATATATTGAATTGTGAAACAAATATAATTTTAATAAGTACACTCTACTCACAATATTCAACCATAATCAAACATAGATAAGTTTTCGTATTTCTTGGTGCCCACGAACAACTCCCCGAGCACTGACAGAGGAGCAAGGAGGTGTCGTTGAATGGTGTATAGCAGATAGGAAGGGATATATAGCAATGATTTTAATCCAGCTAACTTACTTGCAACAGTATTAATCTTCGATGAGTGACTAGAAGAATTTTTCCTTTTCAGAGTAAAAAGTGATCTTCATAAGCATCTGATAAGGCAAACTTCCCAACAGATCAACGTGGAGGAAAAATAAACCTGATTCTACCAGCTGCAATATAGCCTTCATGACAACAGAAAAAGAGTTAATTTTAGTCACTAAATACACGTAGATTATAACCAAACAAGACATCAAGCTGGATATCAACAAACAAATAATCATACAAGTAGATTTACTTAATTTAAGGTCGAAGAACATGAGAAAGTATGGAATATTAAATAAATTGCAGACATTGAGATTTCCACTGCCCTCTCTAATAACATCACCAAAGTCCTCTACACCTTTGCTTTCCTGCCAAAGTAAAAAATTTAAATAAATTGCAGACATTGAGATTCATGAGTGTAGAAATTGCAATGAGCAAGAGCTGAAAAAGTATAACACAAGCAGAGGGACGAATTGATGTAAAAAGAGAAATCCGGTTTATGATTGGTATTAGGGTGTTATGTGATAGAGTGTATTAGGGTATATCAGGGGTATTTTTGGTAGTTAAAGAAGGTGTACTTAGTTAATTTTATATTTTGATTAAAATATTTAGGTGTACTTAGATTATAGGGTGTACTCAGTTAATTTTAAGATTCGTTTAGCAACACTCTTAATTTTTATTTGGATCCTAGTCATCGAATTTAACCAAAAAACAAATTATGATAGGTTGCATATAAGAAAAGACATGTCCGAAGTGGAAAACCCAAATTGTCTAAAGAAAAAATCTTCTTGGGTCTGCTTCTGTATTGAATAAAAGAAAGATAATATATACCCCTATTTAAGTCCTAAAAAAGCATTAGCATGCCCTGGTCCTAGAATAAGAAAGCCTCCCTCCTCCTAAACTTTTATTCAATCACACCTGTTAAAGGGATTGATTAATGACATAGGCACGCCAAATTAGTTATTTAAAAAATTATTCACATCCCATGACCTTCCTAGATTGAGAAGAGTCTAATAAATATCGAACCAAATTTAATGTCAAGCATAATTGACAGGAGAGTAAGCAAGCACCAAGAATTTTCTTGGTAGCATGGACCAAAATATCCATAATATCCCGATATTTTCATTGAAATTTCCGTGTTTTTGGACTACCGATATTTCCGATATCATTGATATTTTAGACCTCCATGGACCAAAAGATCGATAATATCGACGACATAGACCAAAAGATCGATAATATCGACGACATTGACCAAAATATCGATAATATCCCGATATTTCCATCGAAATTTTCGTATTTTTGGACTACCGATATTTCCGATACCATCGATATTTTAGACCTTGCTTGGCAGGGAAGGCTCATAAATTTAATGTCAAGAATTGACAGGAGAGTGTGATAGGAATTAGGAGTTGGAGGCAAAATTGTAAAACAATTTTGGTTAGTTAGTTAGCCGCGTGTCAAGTTTTAGTTGGGAATTTATTACAATTACTGTTGTATCCTTTATGGTGGCTTTATTATCAATTGGGGAGCTATTGTAGGTTCATGTTGATGAATATACAGAAAATGTTTTTTGGATTCTCTCTATTCTTGGTTAATCTCTAAGGTTGAAAGATAGAGTCTTATCAGAGTGCAAGCAAGTGCTAAAAACTCTTTCTTGAATTTTATGGGAAAGAGAGTCTCATAAATGAAAGGGGTGATTATGTATTATGTGAGAGAGTGGGGCAATGGCTGAACTTTCTCGTTTAGGTCCACCCCGCACTGTTATCACGTGAATGAAAGGGGTGATTATGTGAGAGAGTGGGGCAATGCATTCGGGAGGCTCATAAATGAAAGGGGTGATTAGCAAGTTGATACAGTGCTAAACCACTTGTTTAGGTCCACCCCGCACTGTTATCTCCTGATCAGAACCGTTCATTTTTTAGGTTGTCATAATGGAAACCATTTAACTAGTTAATGGTTAAATCATGTGATGACATTGTAAAGTAAGCTCAAACACGTGGTTAGTAACTTCCCAAATTATATAACAAGATAGCATTATATATGTACACATGTTCATCCTTAGATTAGCTATCCAAATTAAATATTTAGGGCCCGTTTGGTATCATACTTAGATACAATTTTATAAACTCAAAAACATGTTTGCTCTAAAACCTTGTTTGATAGACCCATTTTTAAAAATCCAAACCCAAAAAAAATTAAAAAACACCCCTATTATTAAAAAAAGAAGAAGAAATTTTATAGTTTTTTTGTTTCTCTCCTCCCTCTCTCTCTCTCTCTCTCTCTCTCTCTCTCTCTCTCTCTCTCTCTCTCGTCGCTCTCTATCTCTCTCTCTCTCGTCGCTCTCTATCTCTCTCTCTTGCACACCACCAAAATGGATAGGGTTTATGCCTCACATCTTTTTCCTTTTATGTTAATTTCAATTTGGGGATTAAGGTTTCTGATTTTCTGATTTTAATTTCAATTTTTTTAGATCTTAAAAATAGTTTGGAGTTCAATACCAAACAAGTTTTTTGATCTTAAAATCACTATTCGAAAACTCATGTTTTTAAAAAGAATTATAATTTTTTAATTTACTTTTTTTGAGTAAAATACTAAACAGGACCTTAATCACTCGACCTTGAATTCTGAATGGTTATTTCAAGTTCTAAATCTAGCAAACTTTTCAAAAGTTTAGGAAAAGAGGCTGCAGAGAAAAAGGAAAGTAAAATTAACAACTAGTGATGCCGTTTGATGAGATGTAACAGAGAAACGACACACCATTGAATTGGCACTAAGTTTCAAGGATCATCAAGTCAAAACGCCAATCAAATTGGACCTCTTTTTTTGAAGACCTTTCCTATTGAGAAGAGCGATAACATACTAAACTCACATACACTGACTACATAGATGCTAGAACTCGAACTCAAGACCTTTCCTGAATGAGCAATTGCTCCAAACCACTACACTACTGGGTCCTTTGCAATTGTACCTCTTCTTTTAAGCCAATTGGTTACATGATTTATAAAATAAAATATCTATTAAGAGCTGATTGTATAATAATTTATCATAAAATGGATGTCAAGTATTTCGATTCTCCCTATTCAATATCACTTATATCTCCTCTAATAAAGTGGAAAGTCTAGGTACTTAGTAAACCAAATGGCCACTAACAGCTCATGTGAAAATCAACTATTTAAGTAAGTATGACGTATGACTAATCAAATATTTTCATTTACCAACTAGCTATTAACCTAGTGATATTTTTCTTCTCAAAATAGAAAATATCCCAAATTCGAATATTCCTTCCGTTGATTTAAAAAAAAATTCGCATTTTTCTTAGGGTGATGACGAAAATTTAATTTCGAAATATGAAAAAGCAAATAAACAAAACATTTATGTTGCCTGGGGCCATATGAGCATGTAGTACTGTAACCAGGTCACTGGGATTCTTCCTCTGCTCCATAATTGAAGACTGAACTTATTGTAGGAAGGAACAGAAGAAGTAATAAGAAAGCTCAATATCCACCTCAAGTTACATATATAATATCTACTTTGTCCTTATCAGTGTACCGACCGTTTGGTTTGGTTTGGTTAAATTATTATTTTTTAATTTTAATTATTCCGATCCGATCCGTACCGAAATGTTTGGTTTGGTTAACATAAACAATATCTCTAACCCGACAGAAATCTGTACCGATCCGATATTTATACTTATTTTATTATTTAAATACAAAACAAGAAACCAAAGGTAAATACAATCAGAATTTTGTATCACTCTTGTATCGCTCCCGTATCACTTCTTTATCACCATTATATCGCTTCTTTATCACCAGGGTGTTGTAGCATTTTTAGGTCAGCGCGGAATTTATGAACTTCCTATATTTTCCAGTTTTGACATTTGTCCCTTTTTTACCTGTAATTTTCCAACAGTTAATCCAAATTTTATGTTCTTTATATTGTTGGATTAAAGAACCCAGCGTGGACCAAATATCAAAATCAGTTACATAAATGTACAAAATTCAGTAAAAAGTACACTCAAAGGTTCAAACAACAAACACAAGTGGCTCCCAGTACATCTTGAGTACATATTGAATGGTATAGTACTAAGTTATTTGATTTCGTACTTGGATGAATTAGACTATTGGATTTTTATATTTTACAAAGATAATTTGGTGTATTTGTTCAAGAACTTATGTTATGTTAAAGTATTATAAATTGTATTTTTATTAGTATATTTTTATTATGGTACTACTGACGTACCGACCCAATCCGAACCGAATGTTAGGTTAATCAATCCGAAGTCTACCAAAGTCTTTGATTTGGTTAACGGAAGAGAAAATGGTATATCGAAGTCTTTAGTTTGGTTAATGGAAGAGTCTTCTACCGTTCCGAACCGATCCGTGCCCAGGCCTACGTTACAGTCTCACAGATCCTTAGAAAAACCACGTCTTGAAAAGAGAATCTTGCCAAAATGGTGAAAAAAAAAAATTGTCCTCCAAGGATTTGGCTTTCAACTGTCCCCAAACTCTGTAAATACCGAGTACTAAAAACTCTCTCCTCTCTGCCAGCACCACCATATCCTCCTGACCCATATATCTCATAAGTTAACCATGTCTCCTCAGGCTCCTCCAAACCAAGCCATGCAGAAGAAAACCATCAGCAACTTCTCCTGACACCACATTCCTTCTGGAACTTGCTGCTTCCAAGATTTTCATGCTTTTTTTATTATTTGTTACTAACTAATACTTGTTGGGTTTCTTTTGAAATTTCTTCCTTTTCTAGTTTCACCTCAACCTTTTGATTTGAAGTATGCTTGTGTGAAGAGAAATATATAATTTTAAAAAGGGTGATACATAATCAAAGATGGAGGCGGCATTGGCCGGAGTTGATCTTGTGGGGTCAGTGAGCAGTGGGAGGAGGACTCATGGATCAGTAAGCAAGAGAAGTTGGGCTTCAACGAGTTTCCGAGACGTGTGGAGTGGGCAGGGGGATGTGTTTCAGCGCAGTGGGAGATCAGCAGATGATGATGAGGAGGAGTTGAAGTGGGCTGCAATAGAGAGGCTTCCTACGTTTGATAGATTGAAAACAGGAATGCTTAAGCAGGTTTTGGATAATGGAAAAGTTGGTTATGAAGAGATTGATGTTACCAATCTTGGGAGGCTGGACAAGAAGCATCTCATGGAAAATATTCTCAAGGTTGCTGAAGAGGACAATGAGAAATTTCTTCTAAGGCTTAGAGAAAGGACTGATAGGTGATATTATTATTTGTTTGTTTTTTTCAAATATTTGTGGTGGTAAGTGTTTTTTATATGGTGATTTTACAATTAATATTTGATTTTGTATTAACAGGGTTGGGATTAAGATTCCACAGATTGAAATCCGGTTCGAGCATTTATCAGTAGAAGGGGATGCATATGTTGGAACCAGAGCACTTCCCACTCTGCTGAATTCCTACATGAACACCATAGAGGTACTTTGTTCTGTTTTCTGCCTTTCTGTACTGTTTCATTTGAATTTACTATGACTGGATTTCTTTTTTCGTTTCAATTTCGACGTTCTTCGATCTGGAAAGGGCGAATCATTCCCACGTTGTTTGTTACTTAATATATGGTGATAGATATGACACACTTGAAGAAAAAGTTTTTCTATGCTAGTTTGATCATATTCAATAATATGAAATAAAATAAGCAACCTCCAGGATAATAGTTCATACTTCCAAAGGAGATAAGGCTTCAACCTATTAGAAGCTGGTAATGTTTGTATGTGTCTACTGATAGATGACTTTTGTTTACACTTATTCTACTTTTCAATTTTGTTTTTCGTGTGAATAGGGAATTCTTGGATTCATTAAGCTATTCCCGTCAAAGAAAAGAGTAGTCGAGATACTTCGTGACATGAGTGGAATAGTTAAGCCATCAAGGTAATGTCTAATTCATTTTATGAAGCAAGCATGCATTGTCACATGATTTCTCATGTTGGTTCTTTTTCCCAGTTTACATGTTGAATTTGGTTGTTCAGTGATTCCTAGACAGACATTGTCAATCAGATACCCAGATGTTTTCTAATAGGATAACTTTTCTGATGTGATTCTGATTTAAAATGAAGTACTAAATGGATTGAGTATGTATTTCACTGATTTTGTTAGCATTTTTCCAGAATGACACTGCTTCTGGGACCTCCGGGATCAGGGAAGACAACATTTCTGCAGGCACTTGCTGGCAAGACGGATAAGGATCTAAGGGTGCGGCATCTCCTTCTTTTGAACACTAACAATGCCTTTCAAATATTGATGTCAAGTCATGTTAAGCTTCATTCACCCTCAGTCCAATTGTTCATCATGCAACATGTAGCACATGAGATGTTACTAGAATGTTAATGATTTTTGTTAATTCCAATGTAGCCACACAGGTCATCTTATTTAGTACATTTTCCATTTTTTCTTTGGAAGGTTGACCGGTTCATAAAAATTGTAATCCCAGATTTGGAAATTGCTATCAGCCTTAGAAACTCTTTTTAAGAAGATTGCACAAACTATTTCTGTAAATCTTGAAATTCTGATTGGACACTGATAAAACTCATAACAGGTATCCGGAAGAGTCACTTATTGTGGTCATGAATTTTCAGAGTTTGTTCCTCAACGAACATGCGCTTATGTTAGCCAGCATGATCTGCACCATGGGGAGATGACAGTCAGAGAAACATTGGATTTTTCAGGAAGATGCTTGGGGGTTGGAACCAGATACGAGCTACTGGCGGAATTATCTAGACGAGAAAAAGAATCAGGAATCACACCGGATTCTGAGATAGATGCATTCATGAAAGCCACAGCTCTGGCAGGACAAGAAACCAGTTTAGTAACAGACTATGTTCTGAAGGTTTGTTGCATTCTTGTTGGTTATTTATTTTTCAACTAACTACACTCTAAGTCTTACAACTGTAACTAATTTAAAAAAACTGTAACAGATGCTTGGATTAGATATATGTGCTGATATTTTAGTGGGTGATGAGATGAGAAGGGGCATATCTGGCGGACAAAAGAAGCGTCTTACTACAGGTGTGTATAAAATACTCAAAAAGCAAGAGAAAAATACTTATCTGACAGCTTATTGTGACAACTTTTCTATATACAAAAATGCTCATTCCTGATAAGAACTTGGTCCTCATGGATTCAGGAGAAATGCTGGTTGGACCAGCAAAAGTTTTTCTCATGGATGAAATATCTACTGGTTTAGACAGTTCAACCACGTTCCAAATCGTCCGGTTTATGAGGCAGATGGTTCATATAATGGATGTCACCATGATAATTTCTCTTCTGCAACCTGCACCTGAAACCTTTGAAATTTTTGATAACATTATCTTAGTTTCGGAGGGTCATATTGTCTACCAAGGTCCACGAGAGAATGCACTAGAATTTTTTGAGAGTGTTGGTTTCAAATGTCCAGAAAGGAAAGGAGTGGCAGACTTCCTGCAAGAGGTTATTTCCAGAAAGGACCAAGAACAATACTGGTTTAAAAAGAACGAACCATACCGATACATTAGTGTATTGGAATTTTCTGATTATTTCAAAAACTTCCACATTGGCCAAAACCTGTCTGAAGAACTTGGAAATCCTTATGATAGATCTAAAACTCATCCTGCAGCATTAGTGAAAAAATGTATGGAATCTCAAACTGGGAACTCTTCAAGGCATGCTTTGCAAGAGAGTGGCTATTGATGAAGCGTCACTATCCTCTATATATATTCAAGACAACACAGATCACAATCATGTCAATAATTGCCATGACTGTATTTTGGAGAACAGAAATGAAGCACGGCAGATTAGAAGATGGGGGGAAATTTTATGGTGCGCTATTTTTCAGTCTCGTAATCGTAATGTTCAATGGGATGACAGAGCTTGCAATGACTATATTCAGGCTTCCTGTATTTTTCAAACAGAGAGATTTCTTGTTACATCCAGCATGGGCTTTCAGCTTACCAATTTGGGTTCTCAGGATTCCTGTATCATTGATAGAATCAGGAATATGGATCATACTCACGTATTACACTATCGGTTTTGCTCCTGCAGCTCGTAGGTATGTGCCTGAATGTGTAACCATCATGTGCATAAAATTCTGTTGATAACACCTACAAGTGATAACAAATTCTTTAAATTATGACCAGTAGCACATTTCAAACTTACGCAGGTTTTTCCACCAGCTATTGGCATTTTTCAGTGTGAATCAGATGGCCCTATCTCTGTTCCGTTTCATTGCAGCTCTTGGAAGAACACAAATAGTTGCAAGCACACTTGGCACCTTCACACTGCTATTGGTTTTTGTCCTTGGTGGATTCATTGTTGCCAAAGGTTCATTGTTTTAGTCTTTGTGCTATCTATACAGTTAATGACTCAATCAGCTGATTCTCTACAATCCCACACATTCGTAACTTGTTATCCATTTTACTTTGAAGGCAATGTAAGAATTTAATTAGTCCTTTCATGCAGACGACATTGAACCATGGATGATATGGGGCTACTATATTTCTCCCATGATGTATGCACAAAATGCCATTGTCATCAATGAATTTCTTGACAAAAGATGGAGTGCAGTAAGATCTTCATATTTTCTATCACTTTTTTTCCTTTGAAAGCTTTTCTTTTTAGGTGGTTTGCTGAGGAGGCTGTCTTTTGGAGCCCACAGCTATTCTTATAATTTGACTGACATAATACATTTTCTCTGTTACAGCCCAATATTGACCCAAGAATCTCTCAACCTACAGTTGGAAAGGCTCTTCTAAAGACTAGAGGCATGTTTACAGAAGAATACTGGTATTGGATATGCATAGGGGCACTCCTTGGCTTTTCACTGTTTTTCAACATATTGTTTACTGCAGCACTGACTTATCTGAACCGTAAGCTATAATCTCTCATAATAATCATTATTTCAGTTATGGGAATAAGATTTTGAGTCCACTAATGCTTTCAAAACCATATGTAGCTTTCGGAGATTCTAAATCCATTATTCTGGAGGATGATGATAAGCATAGAAGTAAAAAGCAGTCAATCTTAGATATAATGGGAGGCACAGAAATGAGTTCAACATCTACTGCCCCCTCGTTTGAAGGTTCAAGATCTAGAGTTTTACATACTGCAAATATTGCTTTTAAAAGGGAGGTACAGGAAGCTTGCTAATGATGATACTATGTGAATGACAGGTATCGATATGGCAGTGAAGAAACCTACGAAAAGAGGAATGGTCTTGCACTTTCAGCCTTTATCACTTGCATTTGATCATGTGAACTACTATGTTGATATGCCTTCTGTAAGTCCTCTATGTGTCTTTATACAACGTGCAGCATTACCATATGATAAAATTTTAAAGCTCGTTGCTTTTAAAGAAAACAATTTAATAAATATATACTTCAAAACACTGACAAATGAGAGCCATGTTGGAAAAAAATGGCTCACTTAAGGATACAAGGATCGAAGTGAGCGACTGGTCGCAGGTTTCTGGCGACCGGTCGTTTCCAGACAGAGTCGGTTTCGACCGGTCGCGCACAGGTCGCTTTGAAGCAGATTGCAAGTTTTGAATCTGCCTAAAAGCGACCAGTCGCAAGTTTCTGGTGACCGGTCGCGCGTCTCGAGCTGGGTTGAAATGTCAACGCGTTTTCTGCATTCTTTTCTAAAGTTAATTGGTCCCTACCTAACTCTAATTAACTCCAAAGGCTTTTTGTGAACCCTAGGAAGTGTGGCAGCTGCTGGGAAAGTCTTTTACACTTTTTAAAGTAGATTGGTGGCAAACCACTCCATAACTCTCCCTAAAACATGGATCTATTTAGGGAGGCTGGTCTGCTGCATGTGGGAAGCTTTCTTTGTCCTTTTAAGAAGGAAAAGTAGCTGAGAGCTAGGGTAAGTTGAGTAGTCAGAAGTGGGAAGCCAAGGGTGAGAAAGAGAGTGCATTTGTATCAAGTGTGTTGAGCAAAGGGGTGTGAGAGAAACAGATTGTGAGGTTGAGTTCTAAAGGGGTTTCCATTGAAACCAAAGCTGTAACTCTTTCTTCATTAGTGATATTTCTCAAGGGGAACACCAAAGAGGACATAGGCAATTGCTGAACCTCTATAAACACTTGTGTCACTTGTTCTTGGTTATTTTCTGAGTGTGTGTGTGTGTGTGTGACAAGTTCATTCTTGTGCTTGTCCAAAGTCCATCAACAACAAGATCTTAAAGGGGGAAGTGCATTCAATTGTACAACAAGTGGTATCAGAGCTGTGTTTGCAGCTGGTGCTAGTTCATTTCCGAAAGAACTAGTGTGTTGAAGATGGCAAGTGACAAGCAAGCTGAAGGTGGAAGCACTTCTCAGATGAAGCAGCCACAAGCAGCTAGCATGAAGGTGGAGTTAAAGCCATTTACTGGAAGGGAGAACTTCACTCTATGGCAACGAAGGATGAAGTCAGCTCTTGCACAACAACATCTCAATGTTGTTCTAGTTGGCAAAGCAAAGAAGCCTGCAACTATGACAGACGAAGAGTGGGATGTACTCGACGAGTTGACTAGAAGAGCCATCGAAAATTACATTGCAGACGAGGTGCTAATCAATGTAATGCAGGATACGGCGAAGCAGACATGGGAGAAGCTTGAAGAAATGTTTGCAGGAAAATCGCTATCCAACAAACTCTTTCTCAAGGAAGAGCTCCTTAATCTTCGGATGGAGGAGGGAGGTAATTTAATGGAGCATCTAAGCAGTTTTAATAGATGCGTTGCAGACTTGCAGAGGATGGAAGTTAACTATAGTACGGAGGATAAGGCACTTATGTTGCTCACATCCTTACCTCCGTCCTATAAGCACTTTCGTACTACTCTTATGTTCGGGAAGGTTACTCTGGATTTTGAGTCTGTGGTGCAAGATGTGATGACACACCATAGGATGGCTCAACGTTCGGGAGAAAGCTCTCAAGGTGAAGGTCTAGTTGCTAAGACCGGAGAGAGGAGCCGTTCAAGGAAGCGTGAAGGCAGGAAAAGCAACAGGGGAAGATCAAAATCCAAGTCTAAAGAAGGTTGTTTCAAATGTGGGTCAAAGGAGCATTGGTAAAGAAATTGCCCCATATGGAAGGAAAAGAAGAACAAAGGGAAGAATGCAGCTAACACAGTGGAGGAAGTCACAGAAAGTGATGGTGAGCTTTTATGTGTTAATAGCAATGTTAAAACTAATGCATTTGCTAATTATTCAAGGTGTTCCTCTTCCGATTGGATTTTGGATTCCGGATGCTCATACCATATGTGCTCAAACAAGGAGTGGTTTGACACATATGAGAAAGAAGAAGGTGGTGAAGTTATAATGGGGGATGGCTCGGTTTGTAGAGTCAAAGGCATGGGTACAATCAAGGTGAAGATGCATGATGGGACCGTTAGGACGCTTGGAATGGTAAGACATATTCCAAAGTTGCATAAGAATCTCATTTCCCTTGGAACTCTTGATAAGAATGGTTATTCATTTAGAGCTAATGGAGGGAAACTCATAATCTCAAAAGGTTCACTAGTGGTTATGAAGGGAGAAGTTCAACCTAACTGTCTATAGAGATTGTGTGGTACAACAATTACAGGTGGAGCAGCTGTATCCACAAGCAAGGACTCGGAGGATGAAACTCAGCTTTGGCATTTGAGGCTAGGGCACATGAGTGAGAGGGGCATGCAGGAACTACACAGCAGAAAGTTACTGAAAGGTGTTCGTAGTTGCAAGCTGGAGTTTTGTAAATATTGTACCATGGGAAAGCAATCAAAGGTAGCTTTCAAGCAGCAAGACAAGGAGGAAGGGAGCACAGGTGTGCTTGACTATATTCACACAGATGTTTGGGGGCCATCACCGATTAAATCAAAGGGTGGAGCTCGCTACTTCGTGACTTTCTTGGATGATTTTTCCAGGAAGGTTTGGGTCTACTTCATGATGGAGAAATCTGAGGTCTTCACCAAGTTCAAAGAATGGAAGGCGGAAGTAGAGAACCTAACCGAAAAGAAGATCAAGATCCTAAGAAGCGACAACGGTGGTGAATATAAAGACAACAAATTCCTTGATTTTTGCAGAGATGAAGGCATAAGAAGGCACTTTACCGTGAAGAAGACGCCCCAACAAAATGGAGCTGCAGAAAGGATGAACCAGACTCTCATGGAGCGTGAGAGATGTATGAGGATTCATGCAGATTTGCCCGAGTCATTTTGGGCAGAGTCAGTTAACCACGCTGCCTATCTGGTTAACCGATCACCTTCAAGAAATCTTGAGTTCAAATGTGCAGAGGAGGTGTGGTCTAATAAGTCTATTGATTTTTCTAATCTCAAGGTGTTTGGATGCAGTGCATATGCACTTATTCCAAGTGATGAAAGATCCAAGTTGAAGCCGAAGTCTCTTGAATGCATTTTTCTCGGTTTTGAGAACGGTGTGAAGGGCTACAAACTTTGGGATCCAGTGAACCACAAGAAAATACTCAGCAGGGATGTTGTGTTTGATGAGAAGACCACACCTATGAACAAGGTCAAGAATTCTGAAGCCAAGGAGGATGTTGTTGAGAAAGAAACAACCATAGAAGTGCCACTCATGGAGATGATCAAAGATACTTCACAAGAACAGCAAACTGGAGACGTCCAGGAGGAGGTGGAGTCTGACAATGAGGAGGAAGAAGCTGGGCAACAACAACAACATACTTAAGAAGAAGAAGCGGCTCAAGTTCAGGTGGAGCCGTCATCTATAGCTCGGTCCAGGCCCAGGAGAACCATCAAACCACCACAAAGGTTTGGATGGGACAAGGACGCAGTTCACTACGCCTTGAATGCTAGTGAAGAGGAGCCAACCACGTTCCAAGAGGCTGTTGAATGCAAGGAGCGGGAAAGTTGGTTGGAAGCTATGATGCAAGAGATGGAATCTCTACACCAAAACTCAGTTTGGGAGTTGGTTCCTAAACCCAAAGATCTCAAAGTTATTGGCTGCAAATGGGTGTTTAGGAAGAAAGAAGAAATGCATGCGAAGGGTGCCACCATGTTCAAAGCTCGTTTGGTGGCCAAGGGATACTTGCAAAAGGAGGGAGTTGATTATGATGAAATCTTCTCTCCTGTGGTGAAACACACTTCTATACGGCTACTTCTCTCCATAGTAGCACAAGATAACATGGAGGTGGAGCAAATGGATGTGAAGACTGCTTTCCTCCATGGTGACTTAGAGGAAGATATCTACATGAGTCAACCTCAAGGGTTCATTGAATCAAGCAAGGGAAATCTGGTGTGCAGATTGAAGAAGTCTCTATATGGGCTTAAGCAATCTCCAAGGCAGTGGTACAAGCGCTTTGATTCATACATGACTAAGATCGGGTATAGAAGATGTGAATCTGATTGTTGTGTCTATGTTCATGCATTCAAGGATGGTCATATCATCCTATTGTTACTTTATGTGGATGATATGCTAATTGCATGTCAAGATATGTCAAAGATCTAGAAGTTGAAGACATCGCTTGAAAAGGAGTTTGACATGAAGGATCTTGGTTCTGCACAAAAGATCCTAGGTATGGAAATAAGGAGAGATAGGGATGCAGGGAAGCTATGGCTGTCACAAAGTAAGTACATTTCCAAAGTACTTGAAAAATTCAACATGTTGGATTGTAAGCCCGTATCTACTCCTTTGGCAGAGCATTTTAAGCTAAGTGCTCAGGAATGTCCTTCTACGGATAAGGAGAAGGAAGAGATGAGTAAAGTTCCATATGCAAGCTTGGTAGGGTGTCTCATGTATGCAATGGTCTGTACACACCCCGACTTAGCCCAAGCCGTGAGTGTGGTGTCAAGGTATATGGCGAATCCTGGAAAACAACATTGGAATGCAGCTAAATGGATTCTCAGGTACTTGAAAGGCACCAAGAAGGTTCGGATATTGTTTGAAAGGCAACAAGGAAAGGCATGTGTGTCAGGATATGTAGATGCAGATTATGCAGGGGACTTAGACAAGAGAAGGTCCACCACAGGATATGTCTTCACTTGTGGTGGAGGACCAATTAGTTGAAGAGCAGTGCTGCAATCGGTCAGTGCCTTGTCTACAACCGAAGCAGAATATATGGCGCTAACAGAAGCTGGAAAGGAAGCAATATGGCTGAAGGGATTGGCAATAGAGTTTGGGATAGCTCAAGACTCGGTGGTGATTCAAAGTGACAGTCAAAGTGCAATTTGTCTGGTCAAGAATCAAGTGTATCATGGGAGGTCCAAACACATTGATGTTCGATACCACCGGATAAGGGATTGGGTGAACGATGGAGACATCATGGTAATGAAGGTTCATACATCAGAGAATGCTTCAGATTGTCTCACAAAGCTAGTCACAACTACGAAGTTCAAACATTGTTTGAGCTTGCTCAATCTTGTACCATGCTAAGATTGAGGTTGAGTTCTTGGGAGTCATCAGGACGATTCTCAAGAAGCTAAAGATGTCCTGGAAGGCAATAATCTTCTCAAGGAGTTTAGGCTCGCGATGGTGGAGATTGTTGGAAAAAAATGGCTCACCTAAGGATACAAGGATCGAAGTGAGCGACCGGTCGCAGGTTTCTGGCAACCGGTCGTTTTCAGACAGAGTCGGTTTTTACCGATCGCGCACAGGTCGCTTTGAAGCAGATTGCAAGTTTTGAATCTGCCTAAAAGCGACCGGTCGCAAGTTTCTGGCGACCGGTCGCGCATCTCGAGCTGGGTTGAAATGTCAACGCGTTTTCTGCATTCTTTTCTAAAGTTAATTGGTCCCTACCTAACTCTAATTAACTCCAAAGGCTTTTTGTGAACCCTAGGAAGTGTGGCAGCTGCTGGGAAAGTCTTTTACACTTTTTAAAGTAGATTGGTGGCAAACCACTCCATAACTCTCCCTAAAACATGGATCTATTTAGGGAGGCTGGTCTGCTGCATGTGGGAAGCTTTCTTTGTCCTTTTAAGAAGGAAAAGTAGCTGAGAGCTAGGGTAAGTTGAGTAGTCAGAAGTGGGAAGCCAAGGGTGAGAAAGAGAGTGCATTTGTATCAAGTGTGTTGAGCAAAGGGGTGTGAGAGAAACAGATTGTGAGGTTGAGTTCTAAAGGGGTTTCCATTGAAACCAAAGCTGTAACTCTTTCTTCATTAGTGATATTTCTCAAGGGGAACACCAAAGAGGACATAGGCAATTGCTGAACCTCTATAAACACTTGTGTCACTTGTTCTTGGTTATTTTCTGAGTGTGTGTGTGTGTGTGACAAGTTCATTCTTGTGCTTGTCCAAAGTCCATCAACAACAAGATCTTAAAGGGGGAAGTGCATTCAATTGTACAACAAGCCAGACAGCTACCCTTTTAACCTAGCAATGCACTGTAACCAAAATTGATTATTTTTCAAATCTCTGTTTTTGTTTGTATAAGCTGTAGATGGAATGTCTACACATCTTAACAAGTACTATATGTTACTAATAATTAAGTCTTGGAAAAAATTGTGCCGAACATTGTGAAGTATGTTGTAGGAATTTTATAAAGTTAAAGAAAAAAAAATCTGAAGTGAAGTATATTTTCAATATGTAAAGTCATTTGCCGAAATAAATGCTGAAAGTTGTGAGTTATTCATCAGGAAATGAAGAGCCAAGGAATTGAAGAGGATCGCCTCCAATTGTTACGAGATGTTAGTGGTGCTTTTAGGCCCGGCATTCTAACAGCATTGGTTGGTGTAAGTGGTGCAGGAAAGACTACCTTAATGGATGTGCTAGCAGGAAGGAAAACTGGTGGTTATATTGAAGGAAGTATCAGGATTTCTGGTTACCCAAAGAACCAAGCAACTTTTGCCCGAGTTAGCGGTTATTGTGAACAAAATGACATCCATTCTCCAAATGTAACAGTTTATGAATCTCTTCTGTACTCTGCCTGGATGCGCCTTGCTAAGGAGATTACGAAGGAAACAAGACAGGCATCATCTTTTGATACAAACTTTACTTTTTATATAGTGTCTGTACCAAATGCAGTCTTGGGTCTCCCATAAAATGTTACACACACAGATAAATAGGGATATAGGGATTGCCTCATAAATACTGATTGTGTTCAGTTTAGTTGTTGCTATATCAACAAGTCATGGATTTGTCATACTGTATTTATCATACTTTTTCTCCCTTCTGATATCTAGATGTTTGTGGAGGAAGTCATGGATTTGGTTGAGCTACACCCACTGAGGAATTCATTAGTAGGCCTTCCTGGAATAAATGGTCTGTCAACAGAACAGAGAAAGAGATTAACCGTAGCTGTAGAGTTGGTTGCCAATCCCTCCATAATCTTCATGGATGAGCCAACATCAGGTCTTGATGCAAGAGCTGCTGCAATCGTCATGCGTACGGTGAGAAATACTGTGGATACAGAGAGGACTCTTGTCTGCACTATTCATCAGCCAAGCATAGACATTTTTGAAGCCTTTGATGAGGTATCTGTCATTTCTCATCGTCAGAAATTCGTAACGAAATCCTATTTGTAATTGTTGTTAGCCATTTACTTTAATTCACTTTGATCATTTTTCTCATAGCTACTTCTGATGAAGAGAGGTGGACAAGTAATTTATGCCGGACCCCTTGGCCGCTGTTCTCAGAGGCTGATAGAATATTTTGAAGTGGGTATCACTTGTTACATGGTTATTAGAAACTGATGTGTTATAATTCCCAGTACTTTCAGTCAAAGAAAATGTCAAACAAATTTCTTTAACCTCCTGCAGGCTATTCCAGGAATTACTAAGATCAGAGATGGTTACAATCCTGCAACATGGATGTTGGAAATTACTTCTCCTACAGTTGAGGTTCAACTCCATGTGGACTTTGCTGATATATATCAGAAGTCTGAACTTTATAAGTAAGTGGGACATTTAGGCCCTTAATCGTCACTTGCATCGTTGTGCCGCATTTTGCTAATTATTAGGCTAACTCAAAGTTTATATCATTTGCTTCCTCCTTCCCAGGAAGAATCACGAACTTATTGAAGAGCTAAGCACTCCAGTCCCAGGATCCCAAGACCTTCACTTCCCCACTAAATACTCTCTGTCTTTTATTAGTCAATGCAAAGCTTGCTTCTGGAAACAACATTGGTCATACTGGAGGAACCCGCCATACAATGCCATCCGGTTCTTTTTGACCATAGTTATCGGTACTCTTTTCGGACTTATTTTCTGGAACAAAGGAGAAAAAACGTAAGTCATAAGGTCTCTTATTTTTCTGCTATTGTCAATATATTTTATTAAAATGGGCATGATGGTCACGGCTTACTTATCTGTAATACGATTAAGCATGCAACCCTAATTGGTATAAGCTCACATGATTGCTGGCACATTATTCTGAATTTTTACTGGTTGATATTGCATGACTGAAAGAAAAAAGGAAAAGGAGAGAAAATAAGAAAAGCCATTAACCTCATTATCTTGTTACACCATAGAACTCTGCATAGATACAATTATAAGGGTTTAGGAAATCAGAAGTTCTATCTATAAGGGTTTAGGAACTCTGCATAGATACAATTATAAGTTCTATCTATCTCATTAGGAAATCATGTAATGCACCTCTGTTCATCTTACCAGCCTCTACAATCAAGTACACTATTCTTTGATTTTGTACTGTTACATATTTCTAAAGTTTATTGGAAAATTTTATCTTAATAGACACAAGGAACAAGACCTACTCAATCTGTTGGGAGCCATGTTTTCTGCCATTCTCTTCCTGGGAGCCACCAACACTGCCTCAGTGCAGCCTGTTGTGGCAATTGAAAGAACAGTATTCTACCGCGAAAGAGCAGCTGGGATGTACTCTGCATTGCCTTATGCATTTTCCCAGGTAAAACAAGCCGAAACCTTGATATTAAGCAGAGTAGGAAAATTTGATGCAAGAGTAAATTCAAAGCAGCAACTTTTGTCATATAGCCAAGTCTGCATATCTCAGTATATTAAAAATCTTATTCCCTGCAGGTGGCAATTGAGACAATTTACGTTGCCATCCAAACTCTGGTGTATAGTCTCATCCTTTATTCAATGATCGGCTTCCCTTGGAGAGTTGACAAGTTTTTTTGGTTCTACTACTTCATGTTGATGTGCTTTATCTACTTCACATTGTATGGCATGATGCTTGTAGCTCTCACGCCAGGCCACCAAATTGCTGCCATTGTGATGTCCTTTTTCCTAAGCTTCTGGAACCTCTTCTCTGGTTTCCTCATCCCTAGGTTGGTAAGTATCTGTATTCCGTAGGCGCGCATACAAACTATGAATTGCAAATCTTTGAGTTAACTAGTCCACAAATTAACAAGAGAATAACATGTTAATCATTTTTGTGTGACTTAAAACTCAGCACTAGCAAGTCTCTGACAAAATTGGTCTTTAGGAGAGCTGCCATGATTAGAATCAGATCTAACTTTGATGGAGCTAATGATTAGAGTCATAAGTCTATATGGTGGCATGATAATATTCCTCATGTTTTATGGAGCAAATGATTTTAGTTATAAAATCTAGTGCCATGGCAACAAGTTGAAAATTATTTTAGTGAAGAGAAAGGATGACAGCCTCCCATTTTAATGACTTTAAGTAGTTATTTAAAAACAAATTATGGCATTTTATACTTACTCATTTGTTCAGCAAATACCAATATGGTGGAGATGGTACTACTGGGGTTCTCCGGTGGCTTGGACAATCTATGGACTTCTGACTTCCCAAGTGGGAGACAAAACTTCATTAGTTGAAGTTCCAGGGCAAGCTCAAATGTCAGTGCAGACTTACCTTAAGACGAGATTAGGCTTTGAATATGACTTCCTTGGAGCCGTTGTTGTCGCCCATATTGGTTTTGTGCTCCTATTCTTGTTCGTCTTTGCCTACGGCATCAAGTATCTCAACTTCCAAAGGAGATGAGGAAGCATACTGGTTTTACTATCTATCAAAGTTTTGTAGATTTTTCACAGCCTCAATCGTATTTGTTCTCAAAAATACTGATATATGTTGAAAAAGGAAGTGAGATTTGCTTTACGAATCACAGAGGCAGCACAATGCTGGATGGAAGTGATTAGGCTTCCCAAAAATATCATTATTGAGAGGCTAGTGGTCAAAACAGACTCATTTTGAGCACACAACGAGGCACAAATTTCACCAGAGAAAAAGGATGACAATGTTAGAGTGGATCTTTCTGTGAGGCATTGAAAGAGACATTCAACCACAGAAGTTTATGTGTTTAGGGTGTTACTTGTCCTTAGTAAAACCGACTTGCAAGGAAAGGATACCCATGTCTTTCAATGTTACTTTGAATTATAAGCAACATTGTATGTTTTCATATAAAAGTCCTTCAGTCTTGCCTTTGTGAAATGCACTACCGAGGTGCCATTGGGGTTCGAACTTGAGACTTGGTACCATTGAGGTTCGAACCTGAGACCACTGGTTTGCATTTTAGTAGTTGTGTTTAATCTCGTGTTAAATTGTGATCTTTCAGTTAGCATTTCCTTCCATTCAAATAATGAAAGGCAAATTTTTTAAATAGTTTATTTTTATAGAATCCAACGGCATTTTATTCATGAAAGTAGTCCAACACAGGGAAGGCAGCCTCAATAATGGAGTTAAGCCAACTTGGCCTTTTACAAACATGACTACAAATTACAACATAAACGGTAAATTAGCTTTTTTATATAATGGAAGGTACAACGTCTTATATGACAAGCAAAATATTAAGCTTTCCATGAGTTCAGAATAGAGAGTATTGTACTAATAACAAATGCTAGAGTTTACTTCAGTTCTTTACATGATATTTTCTGTTCTCTTTCGGGTATCTTTCGAGGAGAGTAAACCTAAACCACAATCCTTTAATTAGTGTTTGTGCACAGATATGAGCTACCTCTCATCAGGTTTGACGGGAGCATCGGCCAGGTCCTGAATCTCCTTCTTGCTCTTTATCACAGTCCAGTTCCTGGTATGGAAATCTACTTTATCCAAGTCCTCCACAATCCCCATATACCCATATAGAATTTGCTCCTCCACGTTGTCTCCCTGCATTCCTGCCTCTACGATTTCTCCATTGAAGGATGTTGCTTGCTCAAAATCTACTCTCCCACGCTTATGCTCCGCAAAATGCTTATGAATCCTCTCTGCATCTCCAAGTCCAGTAAAAGTTCCTAAGAACTTCACCACCAACATACTCTGGTCAGCAGGCTTCCCTAGGCACATCTTGATTCTTCCTTTGATTAAACCTTTACCTGCCATTTCAAGGAGAACCCAAAAGATTCAAATCAGAGAATTGTAATCCTAGCTCCAAGTAATTCAAAGATCTACGAATGCAAAAGGCATCTTGATATGATAACCACACAACCCAAATATTGTCACTGATTCAGATACTACATGCTAACAATTTTAGCTGATAGAACATGATACAGTTCATTCTTCTTTTCTAGCTTCACTTCATTTTTCTAAAGCTTTTCCTATCAACTTTATGCTCAAGCATTTGAAAGCCTTAGTACATCTGGAAATTTTCACCATTGGGATTTTTAAGAACAAAGTCACTCACCTCTTAGAAAAGCCTCAAGCGCTTCAATGGTAACCACCTTCCAATTTTGAGGATTGTTGTCTGACATAGAAATATTGTGGACAATAATGACTGGAGGCCAGAGAATCAAATCTTCCTTCTGAGCCAAAGCTTCTGCCTTGGGCAAGATCTGGGGAACCCATGTGACAGTGTCAGAGGGAACAACAGTACTCCACCCCAACAGAACACAAACTGCTTTGAGAAGGCCCAAGTGCTGTACCCTCAAACCAACTTTGTGAGACATAAATGCATGTGTTACCAAACGTCGAGTGTCCATGAACTCCTTTGAGAAGCTGTAACAGCATAGATAAATAAACAAATGAAAAATGACATATCACTTGTGAGTACAACTTCTACCCAAACAAGCGGAAGGCAGAAACATCAACAGTATCCCATTTAAACATGCTAATCAATACCATATTCAAATTCCATGCCCTAACAAGTATCATATATACAAATAATAAAAAGGAAATTTAAAAAAAAAAACTTCAATATATTCAACAAGGATAAATAAATAGTGAAAACAAAAACCAGATATTATTTCAAGACCCTCAACTGCTACAGCCTTGTTTGATTTAAATTAATCATCTCGACTCTCATTTGCTACAAAACTCGATTATCTCATATCAAGTAAAACACATTCATAAGATCCAATCTTTATACCAGCAACAAACTACCACAACCTCCTTTTATCAGGCTTGGGATAGACTCGTATCAAATTTAAGACAAGTCTGACACAGAAGATATCCTCGTAAAAGTACAAGTACACATCAACCTTGGAGCAGTAACAAAACAAGCCAATGCCCTGTCTAACACTCAATAAGACTTTGTCCAACGGTTGCTTTCTTAATTTCACCCCTTGAAGCTTTATGACATTTTTTATTATAAAATTTCTAATTTGGGCTCTAATAGTCTTTTCTAAAAGCTCTTAATTATCTTCCACAGCATATAGGAAGTATCCTACATATCCAAGAACCTCACAACCAAAGAAATATTTGGTCTTCCCATGTTACCTGAAAGATCATGTTAATAACACGCAAGACTGATTAGCAAAGTATCTTTTCCACCTATTTCTTAAAAGTCATTCAGCGATCTCTTGGGTTTGGTAAAGAATTCTAAACAGTAAGCAGCTTAATTTTCACAAGGATCAAACAGCTGTAATCCAATCATTACTGGTATCCAAACTTGCTTATCAACTCTCAGCCAGTAAACCAAATGGTTGATGTCAATGTCACTGTCTTCTTAGATCACTCCAGGTGCTATTGTAAAAGGGAATTTTGAGCCTACTCATGCATTGTATTCCAACAGAACCTATTTCTCCAACTTCCATTGCAAATCCTTCTTTTGCATTTCTTATCCAGCTTTATATGATTTTCTGCCGGACAATGACCCTTGTTTTATCAAATGGTGTTTGTCATTCCAACTAAGAAAGCCACGTTACTTAAAATTTCAACCATGATTGGTGAATGAACAACTCCAAAAGCACCATTCTCTATTAGTAGGCGTTTGCCCAACGACCAACATGGAAAAAATCAAATACCACATAATTTTCACGAAATTTAATGTCATAAAAAGCAACTTGAACTAGCATCATGGCGTAACTTTTATGGCTTCACCCACATTTGTGGAGCTCACCAGATTCATGCCTTCCTGCACTGAATTGATTCCAATTCACCACCCACCTCTAAACATTAACCAGATAACTATATAACAAAATCAAATTATTGGTCATGTAAAAATCCTAAAGAAAACCCTAGTAACAAAAGCTTAGAGTTACTGCATAGGAGTAATACTAAAAGTTTCCTGAATGAAAAGATCATAACTGGAGCCCCACTTGGAAAGAATATGATAGAAAAGAAAACAGACCTTCGGCCACATACGATGCAGAACAAAGTACCAGCCTTTCCTTGTTCCTTGTATCTTCTCTGGACAGCCGTGTTCATATTTAGCTTTTTAGAGTACTTTAAAAAGGCTTCATGTACCATTTTCATAAACTCCTCAGAATCCTCGGATGGCTCATGACCTGTAGAGCTCATCCCATTTTCTGATGGATCAGCATCATTACCATCATCTGCATGGACATCTTCTAGATAATTATCATTTCTTTTCCAAACTCTGTTCTGTTTGTGAACACCACTTTTTATATCAGTGTGGTTCAACTTATGTCTACTTAATGAACCAGATTTTCGATGACCCTTTAAATACCGATCACCATGTTTATAAAATCTGACTGAATGCCTTTGTGCTTGTGCCAAAGAGCGTTGAGATGGCAACCAATCATCGGATGCGTATTCATCATGATAGTTTCGCCCAACAAACCCCCTCTCAGCCTCACTGTATCTATTATGGTCAAATCCAGCTGAAGCAGATGTATACAAATTGCCTACATCTCCATCATTCCACTCTTCACCACTATCATATAAATCCTGGAATTCTCTAGATCTCCATTTATCAGACATAATTGTTCTAGGATTATGTGTACTTGTATCTATTCCAATAACATAGTTTCTTTTGGGCACCCTATCTGATGGTTCATACATTCCAAGCTCCTCTCTCCTAATCTGCATTCCAATAGTATGTCTACGCATTTCTGAATCATATGTAGACAGAGGAGACAGCCTGTCCTTATACTTCATACTCACATCTCTTTCCAAACCATAATCTGCTTTCAGATGTGAGATCTGACAATCCTGTGACGCACCGAAATGGCATATTTCATAATCTTGTGACATTCTCCTTCCAAAGTCGTCTTGTGTGCATCCAGAACCCAAATATTCCCCACCATGTTTTGAAGCATCTGATATCCTGCTTCTATCAGGGTAGTCTGATAATGATTGCCTTTGCAATGTAGGATTATTCAGCATAATGCCCTTTCTTGAGTTTCCAGAAGAATCCTCAGTATTATCTAATCTGTCCATAGCAGGGTTCATAATACTAGGTCTTGAAAAATTTCCATGATTATAAACCATTTGAGTATGATCATAGTTTAGTGGTGCTCGTGGATGAATCATTTTGTGTAAGTCATCAGATGGATATCCACGATCATCAACTGTCATTCCCCTTGATTTGGTGTGAAAATAATCATCATGCTCATCTCTAGTAGGACTACATCTCTGGTAAAATGAAAGATTCCTCTTACCAGAATCAGGGTCTCTAGAAGAATCGGCTAGTGGCCTTTGCTTATATGCATTGATGCTCAAGGAATCTGTAAGTTTCCGGCTGCTACTTGAAAATTCATCCAAAGAAGGCAAGTGCATGTCACCCCGATAAGATTCCTGAAATTCACTCCTTATGACCGTGGAGGAGCTAGAAAGGAAATCCTCCGAATGAGCACCTGACATCATGGGGTGCATACGATCCCTTGAAGGAAAAATGGGGTTCTCTCCTTTGTAGGATTTCGTCACCGGTAATCTATCCAAAGCAGCAGGGTCCAGATAATGAAGTCTTTCTTGCTCAAAATGGCATATATTCATGCTTCGTGACGATGATGGCAAGTGGGCACCACTCTCCCCAGGAGTTATCACAGGATACGGGTCTGGAGGGGGCCAATATGTTCCTAATACAGTGTTATCTTCGGTAAGGGCAGATTTTGATCCCCCTACTGCACCATCTTCCATATGCACTGATTTTTGACTCAACGTCCCATGTTTATCACCAGCTGACAATCTGATTTCATTTAATTCTTCTTTACTGATTCTAGAATCATTATGGTCAGACCCGTAAACTCGTCTACTATTCCAATCATCAGTTGCATTATATGTTCCAGGCTCAGCCAATTCTTGCCTGCGTGGTAACTCCAAACGAACTGGTACCTGTGGAGGCGGTGAGTAATTCCTACGCAAAACCCCAACCCCTTCATCAAAATGCGGCCTTTTCCGCATGTTGCCAAAAGGTTGCACTGGTGACGCCGATCTTGACCTCTGCCTCACCCGATCAGTCCTACCACCACCCAAATGCCACCCATAGTCCCTCCTATCAATATAATCAGTCCTTTGGCTCACACCCACATCCTGTTGCAATCCGTGAGGGCTCAAAGTCCCCCTAATAGAGTGATCAGCCGCCTCACGCCTTATATTACTCCTCCTACTACTACTATACTGGTCAGGACCCAATTCGAGTCGGTTGTCGGCACGCAATCTAGAAGCTGGGGATTGTCTATTGAAATTCTCATGCTTCCGCGATTGCATTTTGAAATTCACAGCTACTAGAAGCCCTCAGATTTCTATTTCATATATAATTGAATAAATATTATGGCAAGAGCTTGAAAACCCTAACCCTAGTAACACACATCCAATCACAGCGTAATCGAGGGACCCCTTACCAACCTTAACAACACTCGGACAAATGGATAACAAACAGATATCACCACACGGAAATTGAATTCCATGGAAAGAGAGAATTCTCATAAGAATTTCAAACCTTTTGTTGCAAATCCATGAAATTATTGCCCATGAAGAGAATCGATCTTATTGTAGAAAAAACACGATCTTTCTCAGTCTCTTTCGCTTCTTTCTTCTCCGATATTCCGATCCGTGAACCACAAACTTGCTGCCGCTTCTTCTTCTCAGAATTTCTGGTTCGAGCCAACGAGCATGAGAAATTGATCCAATTTGACTTGGAATTTCTTTGCTTTTTCGCTTTTGGTCGCTCAAAGAGTTTTCAGAATTGGATGAAAATTGGAAGTGGAAGATTCGGGTCGCTCTGCTTTTGGTAGTGGGCACACTATTTTAAATGCTTAATTACTTTTTAATTACTTGGGGGTGAAGATTAAGAAGGGTAATTATTTAAAGAAAAATTAGGACGTGATCCGACGTGACTGTTTGGCTTCATCTCCACCGTTGTTTACAATACTTTTCAGGTCATATTTTGTATTTTTACCAGAGAATTTCAGGTACCTGAGGTTTGGCCTATTTACTTTGAACCTCACAAATTTTAGGAAAATTGGCAGCTTTGCCCCTGACTCACATAATTTTTTCACTATGTCCCCATTTTGAAACCCAATCACAAATGTCCCCTATAAAAACTCTCTATTGACAATGTATTGTCTCCCTATTGCCATCCTTCACAAATGTCCCGCTACTCTCTCTCAAAAATTTGCTTTCTTCTTCTCCTTCCTCTCTGTTCTGCTCTCTCTCATATGAAACCCCAAATTTCTTCTTCTTTTCTTCTCTGCTATGCTTTATATGAGATGAAACCTTAATTTTGCATCTCCTCTCTCTCACTTATACCCAGCCCTAATTCCCAATTCTCCACATTCTTTTTTTTTTTTTGGTTCAAAGACCCATCTTCCTCATCCACACACCATTAGCCACTGCCAACACCACCAACCTTCAAAACCATTGCTCTGGTGTCCTCTACCACCTCCTTCCCTCAAAACCCAACTCGAGTCCACCTTCCCCAACCTCCAAAACCAAGCAAAGGATGCATTCCATACTGGGGTAATTTTATTTTGGGTCATTTAAAATGGTTTTGAGATTGATGTCTTTTTGATGATTTTGGTTAGTGGTAAAGTCAATAAATGGGTATTTCATGCTTTTTTGTTTTATGCATTTTGGATTTTTGATATGACAGCTTTTCTTTTGAGGTCACGCCTGAGTTATGCTATTGTTTTTGCTTGGATGGGTCGTGCTAGATGGGTGGGCAAAAATTGCCCACCAACTGTTCAACATATTGTCGAAAAGAAGCAACTGAACAATCAACATGCAATATACACACAATATGCACGCAATATAACATTTTTAGGATGGTTCAATCCACCCATACAATCCTCAATCAAATGGCCAGGCTGAGGCCAGCAACAAAGTCATAAAAGGGATCTTGGAAAAATGATTGAGGAAAACCCTAAAGAATGGCATTCTCTCCTCTCCAATACCCTTCAGGCGTACAGGACCTCGAAAAGGTCTGGCACGGGCACGACACCATTCGCACTCACATACGGCCATGATGCCATCTTACCTCTCGAGATTTCAGTGAAATCTTTAACGGTGGCTCGCCACACTGAATGAAGTAAGGATGAGTATAACCAAGCAATGGTTCAAGAGTTAGATGACCTCGACGAAGTTCGACTGGAGCCTTTGGATAAATTAAAGGCCCAACAAGAGATGGTGGCTAGGGCGTATGATAAGAAGACTAAGGCCAAGAGTTTCGGAGTTGGGGATTAAGTATGGAAAACTATTCTTTCGATAGGAGCGAGCGATCACAAGGAAAAGTCCTGGTGGCGCATAGCACTAAAGCATCATAAATCCCGATCTTATGCTAGAAGGTTTTCAGCTTTGGCTCCAGAGCTTTGAACCAACCATACCAATCCTTTTTGGGATCGCTGTTCAGATTATTTTTCTTTACCTTGGACTTTGTTCCTGTCGTGGTGACAGCATTGGGAACAGGCATATATGGCCAACCTCTGAGAGGTCGAATGCCCTCCCAAGTCTTCGACCATTCAAATTTCATTTTGTAGGGTGGCTGGTCGTCATGTTGTTTAGCCCAAATCACAACCACTTCATTAAGTAAAGAGGGCCCATAACAAATAAGTTTTCCTGATGTCAAATGGCATATGATTCCTCGGGTTGGCTTTGACTTTCATCCATGGCTTTCTTCAATTTGGCGAAATGAGATGTGAACCTGTAGGAACTTTCTGGACCGTCCTACCGTCCGATCAAGACCAAACTTTCTGGACACGTTGTTTAGGCCGTGTTGAACCTATAGGAACTTTTGGATGTAAGTTTGGAGGTCATGGGACCTACGGGCCCGGTTTGACCTAGTTAGGTTAATTTGACCAAGTTTGACCAGGGTTGACCGAGGGTCTCCCAAAGTCGCTTTGCCACGTAGTTGACTTTGTTGGACTTCTAGGAATGTCCGGAACCTTTTAGAGGTAGTGGGCTCAGCGGGCCCGGGTTGACCGAAACGGGGTGTTTGACTGTCGGTTGACCGTGAGTCTTCCGGGGCAGTCCCACTGGTTAAAAGGGGTAGTTTGACCTTAGAATCTTTAGTACGATGTACGTGCACGTTAAGACGGGTTTTGGTAGGATTTGAGTTTGAGGTTCTCGTTCGGTTCACTGTATTAATCAAATCCTCGTATCTATCGCTTTAGGTACTCAGGCACAGCATACGTAGCGGGCGGGACCCTCTTAGGGTTGTGCAGCGTAGGACCAATGGTGAGTGGACTTTGTTTTCAAACGAACATGATTTCAATGAAATGCATGAAATGAGATTTAATAATGATTTTAAATCTTGAATGTGATAACGGTAAGTCTTGGTTTGACTTTGGTTGAAATATATTAAAAGGGGTTTGCATTTGAGGTTTATGCATGTTTTGGGTTGCCGGTTTGTATGTGGGGCCCTGATGGTTGTATTTTATGATTATGTATACTTTTGAGTATTGAATGGGACATAGTGACATCTGGTGGTTTTTGGTATCGGATTTCGGATTATTAATTGGGTTATTTTGACCTTGGGGTCTTTACACTATTTATATATATATATATATATCTTGGGTAGGAAATACGGACGTTTGGGGTCGTCCGGATATTTATGTTTAACGGGTTGTTATATTTATATATATATACTTTGAATAAATACTTTGGAATAATGGGAAATGATTATATATATATATATATACATGTATCTACTTTGTTATAGAGTTTTGGGACGTATATGTATATGGGATTGGACTTTAAGTTATATCTTTAAAGAATCACTATTTATATTGTTTTAATTTATGGATTTTAAGGGATGTCGATGTCACATTGGGATTTGTGAATGCTTGGGCTTTGGTTATGTATTATATATATATATATATATATATATATATGCTTATATATATATATATGTATGTATATTTTGAATAAACGTTTCGGGGTTTGGACTTTATATTTTTAAAGGATGGTCACCAATACTATGATTTGGGGTCATATGTTTTATTTGGGGTTTGAATATGACTTTTTAATTGATTATGGATTGATATTCGGTCATTTGACGCATATGTCTATTTTAAATATGGAAATATATGTTTGGACGGTGATGTCCTGATTTTGAGTATATATCTTGGTTAGTTGACTGATGGACTTGTATATGTCCTGGTGTCTGATGTTTTCAGGTTGGGTACATGTGATTAATTGGGAATTGGAAAGTGATTGATTATATATATATGTTGTTATCGTGTGGCGATTGATGTGTGTGCGGGTAGCACCTTGTTATGTACCTCCCCCTGTTCTGATACTGATTATCGCGTGGTGATTGATATGATATGGTTACTTGGATACGGTTACCTTAACGGGGTGTAGCTGTAGACCCTTAATTGGGTAATTAGTCTGCGTGCAAGACTTGTCACGGACATATGGGTATTGATGGTTCCTACCCTGCGTGCTGGCGAGCTTAGTCCCATTTAGACGGCTTAACCCTGGGCACGAGGTCTCGATGAGGCTGTACATGTGTCCAGTCAAATGATCCCCTGTTGGATTGTTTTCCCCTGGTACTTGTGTTTGGTGTTGAGGTTATACTATACCTATACGCGTGTGTTAGTACCTTCTTATTCATATTTCTTTTAGTAAGGATCTTTCCTTGCTTGTCGTGCTGGTGAGCACGTGGTTATGTGAGAGCGGTAAAGATTGGGAAACAGTTGATATGTTATGTTTACTGGATTTTGAATCCTGAAATTGATTTCTATGTTGTTGTCGAGTTTGGTTTTCTCGGCTTGAGCTAGATCTTTGGTATTTTAATGTGGTTTTACCTTATGGGAACTTTATTCCATCTTTATGCTTATACGGTTAACAAGTTCTTCTATTTATGTTTTTATACATACCTACGTTGGGTTTGATTTGGGAGGTTATGCCTCGGGAAAAGTTTAAAGGTTAGTTTGTTCGGGAAAAAGGTTTTGAGCTGGTTTGCTTTCACGTACTTTAAGATAGTATGGTTTTTAAATCATTGAAGTATATAAAGGATTTCATATGCATGGTTTGCATTGTTTTAAAAGGTGGGGTTAGTATATTGTTTTAAGTATGTAAAACTTGTTTTTGTCCACTCACACTCTTTCTGTTTTGCGCTCCCCAGGTCATAGCCGTTGCTTCGACATTATTCGACTGTGCGCTTCTCTTCCCAAGCATCGACTAGACTGTAGGACTCTTTATCCCTATTCTGTAAACTTTAATTTCCGCTGTTTAATTTGAAACTCTTAGAATGCTCTGCATCGCCCAGTAGGGTTGTTTTGGTTGGCCTGAGGCCTATGTTGTATTTTTGTGAGCATGCTGGCTGTTGGGATAATTCTTTACTATTTGTTTCTGACAGGTTGGAATTTTGGGAAAGTCCATATTTCAGGGGAGACTCTGCCCGATTTTCGGCAGAAGTCTTGGCCTCTTGTATGTTGTTTGTCGGGAAGAGGGTAATTGTTTAGTTTGTGGACCCGACATGGGTTGATGTCGGTAAACCAGTTGGGTCTGGCTCGGGTTTCGGGGTGGAATCCGGGTCGGGTCCTGTCAGTACATGCCCACCTCCATCTAGCACGAGGCATTTTTGGGAGCTCACCAGCTTCGAATTCCATGGGAACTCCGAAGTTAAGCGAGTTTGGGCTAGAGTAATCCCAGGATGGTTGACTTACTGGGAAGTTGCTCGTGAGTTCCCAGAAACAAAACCGTGAAGGCATGGCCCAAATCGGACAATATCGTGCTACGGCAGAGCCAATCTGGGATGTGACAGAACACGGTTTTGTTTCTTGGAACTCACGAGCAACTTCCCAGTGGGTCACCCATCCTAGGATTGCTCTAGCCCAAACTCGCTTAACTTCGGAGTTCCCATAGAATCCGAAGCCAGTGAGCTCCCAAAAGGCCTCGCGCTAGGAAGAGAAGTGCCCACACATATAAGGCATTTCACCTTTCCTTCCCCGAGAGATGTGGGATTGCTTACCGTTCTTGCTTCCCCAAGACAAGGGTCTTACAATGTTCCAAGGAATCCGAAGCCAATGAGCTCCTAAAAGGCCTCGTGCTAGATGGAGGTGGGCATGTACATATAAGGCATATCACCCCCTCTCCGTTGGTCGATGTGGGATCTTACAATCCACCCCCTTAGGGGCCCGACGTCCTCGTCGGCACACTCGCACCACACGGTAGAGTGGCTCTGATACCATTCTGTCACATCCCGGATTGGCTCCTCCGTAACACGATATTGTTCGCTGTGGGCCCCCGCCCTCACCGTTTTGTTTTTGGGAACTCACGAGCAACTTCCCAGTGAGTCACCCATCCTAAGATTGCTCTAGCCCAAACTCGCTTAACTTCGGAGTTCTATGATATCCGAAGCCAGTGAGCTCCCAAAAGACCTCGAGCTAGGAAGAGAAGTACCCACACATATAAGGCACTTCACCTTTCCCTCCCCGAGCGATGTGGGATTGCTCACCGTTCTTGCTTCCCCAAGACACGGGTCTTACACCTTAGATCAAGGGGAGAGTTTTCATAATCCCAATGCCATTTTATTGACTAACCGTGTGGGTTGGTAGTGGTTGGGGAGTTCTTATTGAATGCCTAGAGCTCCGGAAGGCATTAATATTGGAAGGCATTAATATTGGAAGGATTTTCAAGGCAGAATTAGTTGTGGCCATTTAATGGCCAAATCCGTGAGATGAAGAAAGATCTATAAATAGGTCAGCAGAAGAAGAGAAGGGAACTCGGACTCAACACACAAAATCTATCTTTTTATCCTGCACTTTTCAATTCCTAGTCTAGGATTTTATCTTTCAAGCACTTTAGATTATCCAAGTTCTTCATTTTCCTAGTGTAAGCTTACTTTCTTGCAATTTAATTTCAATTTTCTTTAAAGTCAAGTTTAATTCAAGTCTTTATCGTTTTAATCTATGTTATCGTATTTACATTTCTATCATTCCGTTTATTGCATTTTCATTCATTGCTCTTATCACAAAATTCCTAAAAAATAGCCATACAAAGCTCAATCATCATTGATCCCAAGGAAGTAACCTAGGGCAAGAGGAGGTTCCTTGCTTGGCTGATCAATCGTTTGATTAGAAGTCAGAAGTGCAAACACACTCACACAATCTTTCCATCCAAGCCATTAAGTGGCTTGGTGGTGACATGCTTACGCATCTCAAGAGAAGAAGGATCAAAAAATCCTTCTATTGGCCTACTTGGCCAAAAAGAGGGAAACACCTCCAAAGGAAGAAGACACGGGAGGGAAAATCTTGAAAAAAATTTGAGTTGCAGAAAGAAAGTTACTTGGTTGAGATGATTTAACTTTCAAAGCTGTTGAGATGATTAAACTCCAATTTAAGAACTGTAGAAGTGTGAGTGAGAGAAGAATGGAAGCATTGTCTAGAAAAAAATTCCTTGGTTTGAAAGAAAGAAAGAAAACTCCTTCGTCTTAAAAAAAAAAAAAAAAAAAAAAAAAAAGTTATTGCATGCTTAAAGACAAAGTTACATTAAAAAAAAAAATTCCTTGGCATGAGCTTTCAACTTTCAAGAAAGAAAGTTGTTGACAAAATATTCTTTGGCATGAGATTTCAAATTTCAAGAAAGAAAGTTTGTTAGTATGAAAATTGGATTGCCATTTCCTAGACTCTAGCATAGGTTGGGAATTAGTGTGTGAATATCGTTTACTGGAAGTTTTGGCGCAACACATTCAATCCCGGATTTTCGAAGAAAGACTTGATCGATATGAAGAAACTAATTTCAGGTAAATCATGACATAATCATGAATTCATTATAGGATTCATAGTTGGAGTTATTTTCACTCAAGTGCTTTTTATATTAGTCCTCCTTTTAACAGGATTAGATTTTATCCCTTAAGGTTATTTTCCTATTTGGACTTTGTTTTGATTTAAATTAAAATATTGTTTTTAATCTTTGACTTGGAGTGCACAGTTTTCAATTACTACATAATTGGGTTCATTGATTCAGCTTGGGAAATATTGTTTCCAATTGCTTGCATTGAAAGCAATCATCACTTTCTCATATAAGTGCTAAGCTGACGTGTTTGAATGAAATTGGATTAACGACCATATATTGGTCTTGTTGCACTTCTCTTTGAAAAAGGAGAAGAGGTTTATATAATAAGATGACTAAATAGAATAGGATTTGGATTGAAGCAAATCTGATGATGCACATTTTTGATATATTGACTTAATGAATATTCTCTTACGAGATAACAATATGGTGGCATAAAACCAAGGCGTGCATCTTATTATACATAGAACTTTCGACATATGTTTTTTTGAGCTTATAGAATTTTTAAGAGAAAGATGTTGTCCATATCTTTGTGATAAGTCATCAAGTGTTCCATGTTTACTTGGTGATTTATCAAATTCTTTCATCATTCGTATTGCATTCATATGCATGTTCGGTGACTCATACGGTTGGGTGCACCAAGACCATGGTGGCGGTTTTCCTCCAGCGAGCTTGAATCGATCGTGACCAATATCGGATTCAACATAAGGAGAGTTGGAAGAACTCCGGCGAGCTTGAAGCAATCGTGACCAGTATTGTGTTCAACATAAGGAGTGTCGAAGATCATCCCCTGACAAAGTTGAGTTACGAAGAAGTTGGTAAACATTATCTAGAATGTGTCTAGGATAAGTGTGTGAGTACTTCTTGTAATCATCGTTCTATAGTGGATTTGTGTTAGACTGAGGAGTCCTGTGGATTTTCCCCAGAGGTGGTGTTTTACCACGTTAAATAATTCTCTGTGTGTTCCTTTATTTTATGTTCAGCACGTTTCAGGATTGATAAGCCATATCAATCTTGCTACCAAAGTTTATTTTTTTGTTTAATGATTATAATCTTAAATTGGCCTATTCACCCCCCTCTAGGCATTTTTATTCATCCTACAGGTAATTTCAAAATTGCTGACAAAATGGCCAAAAAATTCCTTGGCGTGATAATACTACATATAATATAATTATAATTAATTTAATTAAATAATTATAATCGGGACGGGCCGGCTTTTAAAGGGCTTAAAAATGAGGCCCAAGCCATACCTATTAGACATCAGGCCAGGCCAAGCCCGCCCATTATTTCGAGCAGGGTATGCCCACGCATCAAAAAATTAGGCCGAGTTCGGGCCAACCCATCGGGCTTGGGCTTTATTTATAGGCCTAGTTGATGGTATGGGGTAAACAGGGTCACTAAACCTTGGTCAAGAGATGAAAGTGAGTCAATTTGAGTTTGGAGAGGCAAAGTGAGATTTGACCGAAGTTTGAGAGGGCATTAGTGTAATTAACCATCCTCATCCCGACCTCTCCTTCTCTCCATCTCTTCATCCTTATCTTCTTCTCTCTCCCCCTCTCTTTCTTTCTTAGATATGGACGACGTGATGAGGACGAACACAGACAACACGTCGCCGTTCTTTGTGGTGCTCCCGGAGTACATTGAGAGCTTGAAGAAAAGATGGGCGGACTGGTGCGACAGATTGGGTTGCAATGGTGGTGGGGTTCAGATCTAGGGCGGGCTGGTGCGACATATTAGGGGAGAGAGAAAGAAAGGTGGAGAGAGGAAGAGAGGGAGATAGAGAGAGAGTGGGTCGGGGAGTAAGGGCTAAGGGGGTGGGTTGAGGGGTCTGTTGGGTGGATGTGGCTAGGGAAGTGGGTGGAGGTGGGGTGGCTAGTGTTGAGGATGGGGTGTGGTGGTTGTGTTATCATTAAAGGGATGGCTTGGCCGCAATTTTTTTTTTTAGGGGTAGGGGTTGAGATTGGTTGTGGGTTGCGGGAGGTGCATACGAAGAGGTGGCGGGGAGAATTCCCAAGCGGAAAGGGTTGTCGGGGTAGGTCGCTGGCGGATCTGTGGGTTGGGACGGAGAAGGTGGCTTAGGGAGAGAGAGGATGACGGTTGAGAAAATTCTTTGTTTTTTTTATTTGTTTTAATTATGTTTTAAAAATAATATTAATGTTTTATTACAAGTTTTTATTATTATTTTTATTGACACATCAGCATAAAAGTGGGTCCTTCACTTGCCACGTCATCAAAGTTAACAGACTTTAGGATGGAGTTGACGGTAGGGGGAAAGTGGCTCACCAAACCTTGGTCAAGGGATGAAAGTGGGCCATTTTGAGTTTGTGAGGTAAAGTGGGATGAAAGTGGGCACTTTTAGCAGAAACTGTTAGTTGACTAGGATTGACTAACAAAAAGTCAGCTTTATTTTATCCCTCAATTCCCTAAAAATATTTAAGAATTTATATATCTATATATACAATTATTCTCTAATGCAGATTTCTTAATGTCCGTGCTCGTTTTGTTTTCATGCAGGAATAGAATAATCTATGAATGAAGGCTTAAAAAATAAACTGTTTGCATTGTTGAAAAAAGGGTACCTTACGATTTTTTTCAATGATCCAAATCGTCTATTTTTCAAGTATTCATTTAAAGATTATCCTTGCAAAAAAACAGAAAAATTGAAAATCATTAAGGCATCTAATTGCTATCAACAAAATAAATGAACACGGTACTTCAAGAAAAGACTAAAATGACAATCATCTAATTGCGTGGTCAAATGGTTTCGGATTCAAGTGACTTTTTGCAGATATGATCTTTTAAGGAATATTTAAAAAGTAGACAGTTCGGATCATTAAAATACAATGCATGGTGGGCCCTACAAAGGTGTCCCGCAATTAAGCATATTTGAGAGATCCCTCAACTGAAGCTGTATGTATACAAGGACACCCTTGAAGGGCCCACCATGCATTGTATTTCAATGATCCGAACCGTCTATTTTTAAAATATTCCATGAAAGATCATATATGCAAAAATTCACTTGAATCCGAAACCATTTGACCACGCAATTAGATGATTGTCATTTTAGTCTTTTCTTGAAGTACCGTGTTCATTTATTTTGTTGCTAGCAATTAAAATGATTTTCAATTTTTCTGAATTTTTTTTTGCAATGATAATCTATGAATGAATACTTGAAAAATAGATGATTTGGATCATTGAAAAAAAATCGTAGGGTACCCTTTTTTCAACGATGCAAATAGTTTATTTTTTAAGTCTTCATTCATAGATTATTCTGTTCATGCATGAAAACAAACGAGCACGGACATTAAGAAATATCGAGACTCCTCATTAGAGAATAATTGTATATATAGATATATAAATTCTTAAATATTTTTAGGGAATTGAGGGATAAAATAAAACTAACATTTTCATATATTCCCTCAAAAATTATCTTTGCAAAAAAATCACTTGAATCTGAAACCATTTGACCACCCAATTAGATGGTTGTTATTTATAACCTTTTCTTGGAGCACTTGTTCGTCTATTTTGTTGATCCCAACTAGATGCGTTAATGATTTTCAATTTGCATGATTTTTTGCGAGGATTATTTATGAATGAAGACTTGAAAAATAGATGGTTTTGATAGTTGAAAAAAAAAATTCGTAGGGGACCCTATACGGTGTCCTTTAATAGAAGGGGATATATGAAAACTAAGCTAGAAGAACATAGAGTTTTAGAGAAAATGAAATGTTCAAGAGTTTTCTTATTTCTTCATTAAACAGATTACATGAGATGCACAACACTTATAGTTGCATAGATTCTGTTCACAATGTAAAAAAACCTTACAACAGATTAACAACTAATGTAATTGACCCAATCAGCATGACAAATAACTCAACCTCTGATGTAGACACGTGGCCTTCTACATCAACAGCCCCCCGCGATCTCATGATGGGATAATCCAATCATGAGATTGGAGCAGTGGAACCCAAATTGAGGAGAGCACATGCCTTTAGTGAGAATATCTACAACCTGTTGAGCAGAAGAAACATGTTGAAGCTGGAAATCACCACGAGTCACCCTTTCTCTGACAAAATGATAGTCAATTTCAATGTGTTTAGCTCGAGAGTGCAGCACATGACTGGAAGATAAGGCCATAGCAGACAAATTATCACAATGCAATAGAGGAACTTGAGCAAGAGGAAGATGCAAATCATGTAATAGGTGTTGTAACCAAATAATTTCAGCTGCAGTAATAGCCATGGCTCGATACTCAGCTTCAGTAGACAAACGAGAAACAAAATGTTGCTTTTTAGAACACCAGGTTATGGGATTAGCACCCAGAAAAATAACAAACCCTGTGGTTGATCTTCTGTCATTAGGACCATCCCAGTCAGCATCAGTGAAGGCATTTAACTGCAGTGGACCTTGTTTATAAAGCAAGCCATGATTAATGGTTCCCTTAAGATACCTGAGGATTCTTTTTACAGCAAGATAGTGAGTGTCTAAGGGAGAATTCATAAACTGGCAGACCTGATTAACTGAAAAAGCAATGTCAGGCCTAGTGAATGTAAGATACTGCAATACGCAACAAGACTACGATAGTGTGCAGGATCTGCAAAAGGCAAACTGCCACCTTTTAGAAGTTTCTGGTTTGGATGACATGGAGTAACACATGGTTTACAGTCCAAGAGTTGTGACTTGGAAAGAAGATCGAGGATATATTTGGACAGATTAAGAAAAATACCATCAGATTGATACTTGATTGTAAACCAAGAAAGTAATGCAAAGCTCCAAAAATTTTCATATCAAATTCTTGGGCAAGTTGATCAATCACAGTCTGAATAAAGTAAGCATGAGAACCAATAAGGATAATGTTGTCGACATAAAGAAGAACAGTGGAATCACCATATTTTATAATGATGGATCTGCAGCAGATGCTTTGAAACCCAATTGAGGTAAGAAGGAAGTAAACCTCTCATTCCAAGCACGTGGTGCTTGCTTGAGACCATAGAGAGACTTCTCAAGCTTGCAAACAAAGTCAGGATGAATAGAATCTATAAATCCAGGAGGTTGAGACATATAAACCTCTTCTTGAAGAACACCGTTAAGAAAGGCATTCTTCACATCTAGTTGTAATTTCCAACCAAAAGATGCAGCTAAAGCAAGCACTAAACGAACAGTAGAGGGTTTTACGACATGACTAAAAGTTTATGCATAATCCAAGCCAGCCTTTTGAGAAACCTTTGGCAACAAGACGTGCGTTATACCTAGCTATAGAACCATCATGATCGCATTTGATCCTATAAACCCATTTACAACCCACCAAATTTTTATGTACAGGGAGAGGAACCAATTTCCAAGTACCTTGGGTGTGTAAAGCATTGATTTCCTCTTGCATTGCCTCTTTTCGTTTAGGATTCTTTACTTCAACATCATATGTAGTTGGTTCAGGAAGTGAAGACTCAGAAGAATCTTGGAGAGTGGACAGAAAAGCTTTCCTCTTAATAATACCTGACTTGCTCCTAGTCTGCATAAGATGAAGATTAGTAGAAGGAATAGGTGGACCATTTGCAAATCCTGGGTTTGCGAAGAAGGCAAGGTACTAGAGGAAGATGCTTATTACTCACTGGTTAAATTTGTTGAAGAACTAACCATAAAGAAGGAATTATTGAGTGCAGCAGTAGCAGACAATTTAGTGGGGTCAAAATCAACCAATAGATTGGAAGAAGATACAACAGGTATGGAAGAAACCAAAGAAGAACTCTATGAACTTTTAGAAACATATGGTGAGCATAGAGGCTTAGAATTGCATGAGGGAAACACAGTTTCATCAAACAAAACATGTCTAGAAACAATTAATTTCCTGGTGGCTGAACCAAAGCAAATGTAGCCCTTGTATTGAGAAGCGTATCCAAGTAAAATACATTGTGTTGTTTTAGGCTGCAACTTATGAGTAAGATAAGGTTTCAAGGAAGGATAACAAGCACAACCCTCAGTAGATGACTAAGTAGTGGTGGTTTACCAAATAACACCTCAAAAGGATATTTCAGTTGTAAAGTCTGACATGGCATTTGATTAATTAAGTAAGCAGTAGTGGCACAAGCATGAAACCAAAACTATTCTTCAAGAGTGGCAGTTTGAAGCAAAGTGAGAGTTCTTTCAGCCAAGCCATTTGTTCAGGTGTATAAGGGCAAGATTTATGATGAATAATACCTTTGGATGACAAGAATTGCTGTACAGATGCAGATATATGTTCCCCTCCCCTATCACTTTGCAAAACCTTAATGGAAGCACCAAATTGATTCAAGACAAGAGCATAAAAGTGCACAAAAGTGGAACAAAATTCTGATTTATTTCGTAGAGGAAATATCCATGTGTAACGAGTACATTCTTCAATAAAGGTAATGTAATATCTAAAGCCTTCAAGAGAAATACAAGGAGCTGGTCCCCAAAGATCACTACCTCAAATGGTGTTGCTAACTTTGAAGACACCAAAGAAAAGGGAAGCTTAGTAAATTTGCCTTTTAAACAAGACTGACAAACAATAGAATCAGTAGAACTAGTTGAGGATAAGCTAGACTTCTCCAAGGCAAGTTGAACCATAGAATTGGTGGAGTGCCCCAAGCGACAGTGCCACGAAGTGGAAGTTATTTTCTATCCAAGAAATGCAGTTGCTGAAGAAACAGAGGAAGATGAGGAAGAAGAAATGGAGAATGGTAGTGGATACAAGCCACCATTACTCAGGCCTTGGAAAAGAACCCTCCCTGTGATAGCTCATCTAAGATGCATGGACAATGATTCTCTTTGCATAACTGATTAACTGATAGAAGACTACTAGACAATTTAGGAACATGTAGAAATGTATTAAGCTGGAAAGTATGATTATAGGTAGACAAAGTAGAAGCCCCAATGTGAGAAATTGCAAGACCTTCACCATTGGCCGCAGTAATAGCTTTATAACTGGTATAAGGAGAAGCAACATACAAATTATTCATATCAGCAGTCATGTGGTTTGTTGCACCCGAATTAGCAATCCAAAATCTTGAGGAGAATTATTTTGAGCAGTCATAGCACTCGTGGGAGGAACATTTGAGGATGATGGATAACCACTATTTCTGTAAAAACAAGTGAGAGCAATATGATTTGTCTTCCAACAGATTTGACAGCGAGCAACATCCTGAGTCTGAGGAGAAGTGGAACGATAACGACATGTAGCAATAATATGTCATTTCTTATTGCAAATTTGGCCAATAAGAACAGAGTGAGAAGAGTGAAATTGATGAAAAGGAGGTTTAGCCCCAAGAATACCATAAGAGGAAGGAAAATAGCCTGGCTTCCCGGAAAATGAGCACCATTTTTGTGAGGAGATCCATTGTTATAGAACTTGTTGCCGTTACCATTGTGATGAAAGGAAGAACTTCAGTTCCCATTATTTGGTTGATAAGGAAAAGCGGGAGCTGAATGAGCAGAGTATTGCATAGGAGGTCCAGATTGATGAGACATACCAGAGGGTGGAGGAGGAGAAAAACCCATATGCGTAGCAGCCATAGCAAACATAAAAGGAATCTGCCGAGAAGTCTTTTCAATTGTAGCCTCCTCAGCCTTGAGTTGGGACCAAAACTCCTTCAAAGAAATGACATTTTCATAGCCTCGAATTACAGCTTTAATAGTGTTATAATAAGAAGGTAAGCCTTTCAGAGCAAGAATAACAACATCTTCCTCAGAAATAAAAACACCAACTGCAGACAATTGATCCCTCAAATATTTGATTTTATGAAGATATTGATCAATAGACTTAGGACCCTTCCTGATATTCTGAAGATTAGTCTTCATCTAAAAAATATTGGTCCAAGTAACATTAGCAAACCATTCCTTGAGATTCATCCACATATCTTGAGATGTCAGACTACTTATTATACAAGAAATAGCAGAGGGAGACAAAGCAGCAGTGATTAAGGTCATCAAAGCCTTGTCATGATTCTTCCAAATTGTGTAGGCAGTTAGAGACAGAGCGGGTAGAATCACCAGTTGTAAATTGCGCAGGACAAGGCATCGAGCCATCAATGAAGCCCATAATGCCATTACCACGAAGCAGAAGCTCCATCTGAAAATTCCATGCCACATAATTTGAATCATCAAGCTTTACCGAAACAGTGTTATGAACACTTGGAATCAAAGAGGATATCGGCGATTGAATGAGCGCCAATTGAGTTGTAGTAACCGTGAACAAGAAATTAGGAATTCGCAAAAAAAGAGGAAATTAGGATTTAAGACGAAATAGGAGAACCAGAAATCGAAAATATTGCAAGAAAATTAGAGTTTCAGATATTGAGAGATTGAGAAGAACGAAGATTAGAGAAGAAAGCAGTGGAAAATAGATCGGCGACTTAATCGCAGGCTCTAGATACCTTGAAAACTAAGCTAGAAGAACATAGAGTTTTAGAGAAAATGAAATGTTCAAGAGTTTTCTTATTTCTTCATTAAACATATTACATGAGATACACAACACTTATAGTTGCATAGATTCTGTTCACACTCAATGGTCACATTGTAAAACAAACCCTACAACAGATTAACAACTAATGTAACTAATCCAATCAGATCATGACACATAACTTAGCCTCTGATGCAGACACGTGGCCGTTTATATCAACAATATATATATACATATATATATATATAAATTGAGAGATTACTCAAATAATTTTTATGAAGAGATAACTTTTAGAGTCCATTACTAATTTTTTTAATGACCAAAGCCGTCTATTTTTATGTCTTCATTTGTAAATCATCTTTGCAAAAAACGAGACAAATCGGAAATTATTAAGTCATTTAGTTGTGACCAACAAAATAGGCTAACACATTGCTTCAAGAAAGCGCTAAAATAACAACCATATGCCAATTTCTAGCATTAGTATTATAGAGAAACACTATAAATGGTTTTTGGCAAATAAATTTTTTTTAGTCGTATGTTATTTTTTAAATTTTAATTGATATAAGAAAGTTCAAATTTTCCATTTTAGCAATAAATTTATAGAAAAGAGCCCAGAACTCACCAGCTAGATAACTAAATATATGAATTTACATTTCCCCTCTCACAATTCAGTTTATATTGGGCATCCTCGTCATTTGTGTCGGGTGGAAACCACACGAGCTTCTCCATCAGGAACTCCATTATTTTATTTTCTTCATCTTTTTGTTGCTATTTCGTCATCCAAAACCTAGATTGGAGTGAGATTTCTTCAAGTTTTGGTTTAGTTCAACTATGCATTGTTGATTTTGAAGTGAGATTGTGGTGTAGGAGCTTCAATCAAAGCTCTATTCTTCGTCTCTGAGCTTCGATTCGAGGTAAGTAAGTTTTTTTTCGAAAATTGAGTCAACTGTTTCTTGTTTTGATATGTAAATAATGTTTTGGTTAGGTTTTGGTGTAAATAATGTTTTGGTTTTGATTTGTGCAGGTTTGGAGTTTCGATCTTTGTTCTTGACTTAGGATTGTGATTTTGTGAGCTTTTTGTTTCAATTCGTTAATTCTCTTTAGATTTCAGTTTGATTTTGAGGTATGTATGTGAAGTTTTGATGATAGGTTAATGCTTTTTTTTTATTAAGGGATTTTTATATTGGATTTATTTTTCAAATTTGTTATTTGGTCACCACTAGTTATTTGGATTGTTGGAAATTGATGACAAAGAAGGGTTTTTGAACCCCTACCAATTTGCTTAAACATTAGGCGATGTAGGACTGTGGCACCACTCCTGGTCGTCACAATCCACAAATTGTCAAAAAAAAAAAAAAAAAACCAATCTCTTTGTAAGATATAGTCTGCTTTGGACCCCGCCTGCATAGATTTGTTCTTAGGCCCCTTGCACAGATTTGTTCTTAGGCCCCCAGGCCGAAACACATCTTACTAGGGGAGATGAAATTTGCCCATATAAGGCACTTGACCTTTCCTCACCCAAGCGATGTGGGATTGTGACACCATCTTGTGGTCTCACACTCCACCCCATTTGGCCCGACGTCCCTATCGACTAGGGGTGGGAATCGGGACTGGAAAACTGGAACACCGAGTTGGACCGAATGGAAAAAAGGGGAAAAATGGTTGACTAAAAAAGTCAACAAACCGGCACCAAACTGGACCAAACAGATTTTGATTTCACACCTTACCAAGCCAGACCAAACTGGTTGTGTATTATTTTTTTTTTTTTACAAAATTATTTAATTCCAATGCTACATTTTTAATCTCATAACTAATATTTCCTCAAACTCAACTTCAAAAATATTGACTTGCATAAAAAAATTTTAGGAACAATACATTAAAAATAACAACTTGTAATTTAACAAATCAGTCAAAAAGTTGGGAGCAATGTATACTCCAAGCATGTAAAAATAGTAGGGCTTTTTATAAAGGATAAAATATAGTAGGTTTTTGTAAGAAACTGATGTGGGACTTGAAAGCTATCTACAATCCAACTGAAACCAAAGGCCAGGGCAGTTCCCCCAAATGCACTGATCAGGACACTAGCCCAAGGAAAAAAATATAAAAAGTTAGCATGCTGTTCAAGTCTAATTGGCCAAGCACAGAACACAAGGCATTCCCTAGAGGGGAAAAAAGAAGCAGAAAATAAGTAAACTTAAATGATAACCCAAACATGTTACCACAACATTTTAACCCAAAATGCTCAACTGCAGTTATGAAACTTAAAGAATGAAAGGAAAATAAAATAAAAATCAATATTTCCATAAGGCTTTATGACAGGACTCGACCCGAATTCCACTTTGGAATCCATGACCAACCCTGTGCATGTCCGACACCTGGCAGGCGTCAGACACCAACAACCAAAATACCCTTCTTACTTTAATCTTAAAACAACTTTTAGGGTTTAACTTTTACCAGAAAACCAGCAGAGTCTCCCTTAAAATTGACTATAATCCCAAAATTTCCACCTATAAAGAAAACAAAATTTAAATCTCCCAACCATTCAGCATGCACAGTCTAATGTCCATACACCAATTAACCAAAGTTACAATAGCTTCAGGCCCCTTTTACGCAACATAAATCACTCAACAACCTAAATCGGGTCTCAACTCTCATGACAACATAGATAAGTTATCAAATCCAATATGACATAACTGAGCAAATATCCAAAGCTTAACCTTGCGGCTGCACCTAGGAATTCTAGGTTGCCTACACACCCTTACTAAGGGATCAAGCCACTCGTAGTTCTTAATACAAGAAAACAAAGCTTAACCCATAAAGTACAAACCAAATATAGAATTACAAGTCACCCCTTACTTTCTATTCCATTGTCAAACTATGTAAACACATGAATTGATTATGCCTTCACACTTTCCTAAAACCAAACTCTTCAAACTCTAATCAATCCGCTGAAACTTAAGCAAAAGATATCGATTTTAATACAAACTTCGACCCATCACATATGTATATATATACAAGTTAAATCATAACATATATGTTATAAAACTAAGAAAAATTACTAAAACCACATTGACCACGAGAAAACCTTGATATCATCACGCCTCAATCCTTCACATGTAAAAATGAACCCATCACTTAAGAAAACATATGTGAATCATATGAAATCCTTAAAACTTAGAAAACCCAAATCCATTGTCTCATAAATCTGAAAATACTCTCCACCTAGGTGTACCCCCAAGCATAATCCGTCAATTCCAATAATAATCCATCAATTCCAAGTAATAATCTGTCAATTCCAAGTATCGCACATTTTACATCATCGCAGAACTCGGGGGACACGTGGTTCGCTTGAGAACGCATATCCTTGCAGATTTCGGGGGACACGCGGTCAGCCCGAGAACGCATATCGTTGCAGAATCAGGTGATCATCCCTGAAACGCATATCCCTCAATTCCCCTCGCTGGACTTAGGAAGATATAATCAACCTGAGAACGCAAATCCTCGCACCACACGGTTCATGCGTACTCGAGACTAGTGGGGCGTTGTCATAAGTGAGTAAACTATTCCGAAGGCAACTGGGGGGGTATACCTATGGTGGGTTTGAAAATCATTTTCCGAAACTTATCATAAAATTCATTTTTCTACAAATCCAACCAACTTTCCAAATCCTTTTTCAACTTTCCAAAACAACCCACAAGTAACATGCATAATTCCTTTAAAACCCAGCTTAATTCCAAAACTAAATTACCTTTCCAAAAATCAGTTCTTAAATAAATAAACAAAATCCCTTTTGAAACTGAGATCAATCCAAAAACCCATTAACTTGATTCAGACCATGCATAAACTTTCAAAACTGTTATCAAACTAAATTCAAGTATATATAATATACCATTCAGAAAACTGGTATTCATACTTCATCAATTCCAAGCCATTGAGCATATATTTGAATATAAACCTATAATCAAACATTTAATTAAATCCTTACTGACACCAAACTCGGCTATCAAGCTATTCCCGACTCACATACTTTTCCAAGTGTTTTATGAACATTTCATATATTCTCAAATTCATTCCAAGCCAATAATAAAAAAATATAAATACATCTTACTTGGAAATACAAGCGATAAACTAACTCATTCATAAACACTGGATAACACTGTCACGATATAAAAATCATTTATGCAACGACAACCACTAACAATTACAACTTATTATATGACCTCAACGAAGCTGACATGGCCCACTGTCTAAGTCCACTAGGCTCGCAAGGCGCACAACCTCCAGTTTACTATCCAATAGTTCCCATTGGCCCATGGTAATAATTTAAACTCATCTTAGGAGTTTCGTCACGATCCGACAGCCGGTTTGACCTCGATCGCGGAATTTGGTCAATTAGGCATGCGGGGCCCACGACCTCTGATTACCGACCTGAAAGTTCATATAGGTCTAACAAAGTCTGCTAACCACATCCCGAAGGTTTAGTCTCGATCGAGCGGTCGAATCTACGCCAATCGCACGCTCGAATAGCGATCGATTCATCGAACCCTACAATCATTGGCTCGGAGTATATGGGACTCCTGTCACATCCCGGCCCGGGCCCGACCACTTCCCGGGCTCAACTCCGCCATAGCACGATATTGTCCGCTTTGGGCCCCCCTCTCTGCCCTCACGGTTTTGTTTCTGGGAGCTCACGAGCAACTTCCCAGTGGGTCACCCATCCTGGGATTGCTCTAGCCCCCAACTCGCTTAACTTCGGAGTTCCCACAACTCCGAAGCCAGTGAGCTCCCAAAAGGCCTCGTGCTATTTGGAGGCGGGCATGTACATATAAGGCTTACAGGATCCCCACCCCTGGGCGATGTGGGATCTTACAATTCCGATTCTCGATTTGCAAGTTCCTACACGATTCTAGAGGTATATGGAATAACGTCTCTCAAAACGGGACCAAACCGACAGTCCAATCATATCCAACCCGATCATCACATAATAGGTAAAAACCCATTCAAGGCCCAAACGATAGAATTTCATATATCAGAGCATACCATCGTGCTCGGAATGATGTGGGGAACATTTTAGAACTCCACGGGCCATTGACCCCTGGCCCACGTGCGGGGGCCAAACGATAGAATTTTATATTTTCGAGCATACCATCGTGCTCAGGACTATGTGGGGAACATTTTAGAACTCCACGGGTCATTGACACTTGGCTCACACGCCGCCACCTGTCGCGTGGGTGCCTTGAGATATTTTTTGGTGATGAAAAATCTCCAAATTACCGGCCAATACCTATATCATCACAATAAGACTTACAAGGGGAGCGACTTTCATACCTGCGCCGACCTCCAATTTGGCCGGGAAGTCGCTGGAAATTCAATCAAACCGCCGGTCAATTTCTAGGTTTTCAAATCAACTCTCAAACTTCCAATTTTGATCCAATCCAATCGTACTATCAACTAGAGCTCGTTGAGTAGATGAAGAATCATACATGGATCGACAGATTTGGCATCTGAAATCGTCGGAAACGGGGTAGAAATTTTAGAGATTAAACGGAGCATTTCAAGCTCGTGCCATCGACTGGAAGAGCTGGGCTCATCTGGGATTTACCCAGACTTGGTCGCTAGACGACGACCGTTCTTTTTCGACTGATGGCGAGGCCTGACGTGGCCGGAGTGAGGAGATTGTCGGTCATTCTTAGCCGGCCTGGTTCTGTCACGAAGGGAGCGAGAGAGGAGAAAGAGAGTGACGCCAAGAAAGGGTGAGAGAGCTGGTTATTTAAATTTTATGAACAATTTCAATCATTCCCAATATGTCCTTTCTGTTTTCAGTCTTTTTCTCCTTCATTACAATTCGGAATTGAGTGTGCCGCCTATCTACAGACTCATATCGACTAGCTCAACACAACAGTGCAACTCATTTCCCCAATGCTCCGTTTAGATGAAGGAATTGCAAATTACGTAGAATTCGAAAATGACGGAATTTAGATTTCCGTAATTTCAATTTCTGGCAATTAAAGATTTTAGTGTTTGGATTTATGTATGTCGAATTTTGTAAATGACAGAAATTAAATTTTTCAAAAGAAAAAAAATCTAATAACCGACATAGAAGGTATTTTGCAAAGTATAAAATAACATATCGTTTGATGAACTAAATAACTCAACTTAAACAAACAGAGCATATTAGCAAACCAAATCACTCACCACGTGCAATAAACATCAGCAACATACTCTTTTTATTATTATTTGGGAGTGCCTTCAGCATCTAAAATTGTTTGTCATTTTCTATCAGCAAAGCACATGCTTTGAGTTGTTCATTTTCACTAAGACCTGGTACTGCTTGTACTTCAGCATATACCTCTGCTGGATTAAGGTTCTTAGTATCAACACGAATAAACTCTTCAACTGATAATACAGAGCTACACCATAAACACATATCACACACCAATATCCATGGGTATAGAGTATTTTGTTAAAACTTCCAAAAATCCAGCCATAGTGTCGCAAATATCACAAAACCCATTCATAACATATTCATAAATTTGGTCAGAAACACCAAATTTTGATAGCCATTCAGAAATCATGGTAGCCCTAAAATAGAAAAACATAAATTGAAGGAGAGAAAGGCTTGAAGACTAACCTTCATATTTGATCCAAAGAGACGTGTTACTCAAGAAGAACTCATTCTCCTTACTTCTCTGGCTCGCATCTTTTTTATGATTCCTTTAAGTGACAAGGCTCACAATCTCTGTTTTCCAGGGTTTTATCATAGGTTTTTGGCGATGTTTTTTTTTAATGAAAAGTTTGATGCTTTTTTTAATGTAAGTTTTGGCACACTGGAAAATATGAATTCTCGCACTATGGAAATTGTGAAATGACGCCTATTTTGGTGGAAATTAAACTTGGGAATTTGATGCCTCAATTTCCACGATTTTTTCCGCGCGTCATTTAATAAATTCCGTGCTTAAGTTGCCAAACAAGGGAATTGTCAATTTCTCCTCTTAAATTCTCGACTTTTAGCTAAATTCCGAGTTATTTTCTCTCATCCAAACGGAGGGCAAATTCCTTCCCAAACCAAGAGTCAACCTTAAACCACTATGAAACCCTAGGGTAAAATCGTCATTTCACTTTAGAATTTTGAAAATTAAATGAAATTTCGGGACGGTAAGTTACACTTTATATTTGCAAAAGGAATCACTTATATCTTAAGAAATATAAATACATATAGTGCACATGATGGGAAAAGAAGGAACAACTACAGTTGAAAGACCTAAGAATATGCAGGTAAGCTCTAGCGGCTGAAGCGATGAGAGTATAGCATATGTTGAGGTAGACCTACAAAATTAAAAAATTAAGCAGTAAATCAATCTTGTTACAAAACCCTTAGTTTGAACTAGGAAATCACATGAGCCAACCCATGACTACATCAATTGAGGTTCAACCAAGATTAAGCAAAAACCACTCAACCAGAAAATTCAGCAAAGAAAGTTAAATTAAGAAAAAAAGAAATAGAAATTCACACTTCATACTCTGTTATCCAAGTAGCCAATGAAATAAAAAAAGCCAAGAAAAGAGAGATGATATATAGAAACAAGAAAGACGAGAGAGATGTGTTCTTTCTGCTTAGAGGGAGAGAGATATAGATGGTGAGTCATTGGACTTGGCTGCTTTATAACAAGGGAGGATGAATGGGGAAGAAAGAGAGAGATAAAGAGAAACTTAAAAGTCAAGGGTTTGCAGCAGTCCCACATCGAATGCAAAGAGCAACTTCAGTTTTTTTTCCAATATAAATATCTTCACCCCCAAATGTGATCTCCACCGCATGGGCGGTGTAGCTGGGCTTCTTAACAAATGCTAAGTTGAGATTTTTAAAATGCTTTGTATGGCATGGAAATCTCTTAATATTTTTTGGTTGGTTGATCTCTTTGAAATTTGATCATTTGTTAATTTTCCTATTGGGTCTAGCTTTGATATCAAATTGTAACAGCCCAATCATTTAGTAAGATATTGTTCGCTTTGGCACTTGCACAGATTTGTTTTGGGGCCCCCAAGCCCAAAACACGTCTTATTAAGGAAGAGGAACTCTGCACATATACGGCACTTTACTTTCCCTCATCCAAGCGATGTGGGATTGTGGCACCACTTCTAGTCGTCACACTATTATTATTAGAATCTTCAATTTCCCAAATTTATCGATGTTGTAACCTTTCAAGGCCTCTCTGAAGTGCCACATCCAGAAAGTCACCTGTTGGTAAATGGATCTAAACCTTTACAAATTCATCTTCAAGATTATCAATAAGTCGTCGTTGAGTCTTAACTTTGCCCATCATGGCAGGCATCTCTTTTTTAAGATGGCTAATTCAATAGGCATGAATCTTATCAGCTCTAGCACATTTCATAAAATCATTGATTTCACGATGACACACTTTCTTTGGTATATCAACCAAATATGCTAGCATATCATCTTGTTATTTTTCAAAAATTTCTTTACCCACAGGGCCAAAAACTGCTTCGTTAACTAGTTTATATTAAATGAACCGATATAAACATGTACAACCTTCAGCGTATTCAAAACTTTTCTAACCGATCACATCAATGCACCCATAAACTCCCATCAATTGTCGAGGATCAGGGCGGATGTTTGATACTGATTTGTTTAGGACCACTCGAATCTTGTTATCATGACCATGTTGCGATGCAATTACACACTTAGTGCCAGTTTGGCATTGCTTATTTGGGGTAATAAGTGATTTTTAAAAAATTTTGGGAAGCCCAGCCCGTTTGGTAAACTATGAGAAAATCACTTGTTATTAAAAATTGCTGTGAGAGAAAGCTATAACGGAAAGCAGCTAATGAGGTGCTTTCATTTTCTGATTATGCAGGAATTAGTTTTGAAGAGGCGCTTGGTTTAATGATTATGCAGGAATTATTTTCTGATTATGCTGGAATTAGTACCAACAACACTTTTAACAAAAAGTTTACCAAACGCTAAACTGCTTTCTCTCACAGCTGATTTTTCTCACAGCAAATCTGACAGCGATTATTTTCACAGCACAGCAATGCCAAACTGGCCCTTAAACTCATCACTGATATCAAGCTTATGAGAGTCGAACATAAGTAGAATAAGATCACATTTTACAGCAAAATAGAGATCACCATTTTGCTTGCTGCCCATTAGGCCAAAATGGGTAGCCCAAGGCCCGATGTCGGGCTTTAAAGCTCGGCACGACCAACTTTAAGATTGGGTAGGGCTTGCGGTTTGAGCCCATTGAGGCACAACCCAATTAAGCCTGTCTAGGGTGGGGTTTGGCATTGCTTAAATTTTTAAAAAAGCAGCTTTAATAAAAATTTAGGATGATTTGGGTGTTTGGTAAACCAAAAAAAACTAGCTTATTTTAAAAACACTCCTCATAAAAAGCGATTTCTCAAAGTTAGCATAAACCAGCTTTCAAAAGCTGCTTAAAAAAAGAGCCGGTTATTTGATTAATGAAAGTTTCATTATTCCTATAATGCCCCTAAATATTTTACAAAATGACAACATTTGACCCTCTCACAAAATAGATCTCGCGACCTTCACTATCTCTCAGACCTTCACTGTCTCTCAGATCTTCACTCTCAAAGTCAGAGAGCTCTTCTCACGTTTGTTCTTCTGCCTCCTCCTGCATCTCAAAATTCCAGTCTCTCAATCAAGGAGTTAATTGCTAACAACAATCAGCTACTCATCAGTGAGTTCATCTTTTCATTACATTTATGATTTTTTAGTTTATATATGTTATGAAATTAGGTTTTTTTTTTTGTTTCTATGAGATTGGGGGTTTTGTGTTCTTGACTTTAGGGGGAAGACATGGGAGAGACAGAGAGACAGAAAGAGAAACATGTCTGTCCTAGATGCTTTTTTTCTCTAGATTACCCAACCATCATTGTTCATAGATTTACTCATTGTATAGTTTGGTACAGTTCCAAAATCTACATATATATATATATATATGATTGCAACCCAAGTCCCCAAGTCAAGTCCCGTGTTGATTTTTCCATTGTCCTAACCTTGTTGTCTTCAAGCTCAAACATAATTCCTTTGGACTTTAGTTTTAGTTCTCTTTTAGTTACAACTTACAAGACAAGAAAAGAGTGAAGAAGCCATTAGCTCCAGATCTGCGCCGCATCACTTGAACTCGAAAACTCAAGAATTTGTTGGTTGAACCGGATCTTATATGCACATAGCTGCAGAACCATGAATTTCATACGAAAATTGTAGATGTCAGGAACATAGAGACTTAGGGTTTTTATAATACTAAAAATTGGGAATTTATTGTTATATCTAATAACAATGGAATTTATGATTTGTTGGAAGAAGAAGCCAACGGCTTCTTCCTCCAAATCTGATGCAGAGAGGAGAAGAAGGGTAAGCGACTACATTGTTTGGTCTTTGGTGGTCGATAGAAACAAGGAGCTTTCTTTTCCTATTAGTTGATTTGGTCTTCTTTTATTTTTTGTCGAAAGTTGGTTTGGTCTTTGGTGGTCGATAGAAACAAGGAGTCCTTTTTTGGTCTTTTTTTTTCTTTGGTCAAAACTTGATTTGGTCTTTGGTAATTGGTTTTGTCGATACAATTACAATATCTCATTTTTTATTTTTTCCTATTTTCGCAATTAATTGGTTTGGTCTTTGGAAATTGGTGGGCTTAAATTTTTGGCCTTTTTCAATTAGAATTGGGCCTTACAAAAACAAAAAAAATTAATTAATTAATCCACAACACATACAGATTCAACAACATTGTTCCCTAGTAAGCTGGAAATATTGGCTAAGACTTTATGTCATCTTTGTCTCCTCTTGTTAGAATAGGCTTAGCTAGTTCCTCAAGTAATATATATTAAAGATTAGGAAAATTATATAGTTCTTGTTCTTATGTCAATTGTCAAGGTGATCAATTTATTTTCATGTGTGGATTCTTCTTGTTCTTGGTTTTCTTTCATGAATCATTAGGAAAAGTCCATGCTTGAACTCTTTGTCCCTTGTTGAGATTGAAAAGTGGGTTTAAGGAAGTTTTCTTGGGAGCCATCATCATTTTTAAACATATAGCATATAGTGGATTTGTCCATCTTGGCATATGCCCCTTCGAGTGTGGCCGGTGGAGAATTTGTCTTGGGAAAGCCACTCAATTCCCAAGGGATGTTTTTCGTTATTATTACATGAATAGTATAGATGAATATTCATACATGTAGGAAAAGGAAAGTTTGCTATTTTTATGCTTTCAATATATGCTATATTGGGATAATTATTTGCTATTATCTATTTCTCATACTCAATACATATTGCTTTAGTAAGGATGAGAAAGAATATGGGAAGTTCATCAAAAGCTCCAGCTACATGGAATAACCATAATATATCCATATTCTGTGATCTGTGCATCAAGGAGGTGGATGCCGGACGTCGTCCTGACACTCATTTTAAAAAAGAAGGATGGGAAAATTTGAGAGTCAACTTTATTAAAGAGACAGGACATAATTATGATAAGGGGCAACTGAAAAATAAGTGGGATGCACTCAAAATTGAGTGGAAATTGTGGAAAGAACTTGTAGGCAAAGAAACTGGTCTAGGGTGGAATTCGAGTAAGGGTACTGTTGATGCATCTGATGAGTGGTGGAATAATAAAATTCAGGTGCGTGCAATATTTCTTTTTAGATTAATCTTTTGTCTTCCCCTTTTTATTTTATTAACATGCATTTATATTAACAACTCAAATGTCTTTATAATGTAGATAAATGTTGAATATGCAAAGTTGCACAAAAAAGGCATTAATCCTGAGATGGAGGAGAAACTAGATAGGATGTTCATGAATACCACGGCCACTGGTGAACATGCTTGGGCACCTTCATGTGGTACACTCCCACCAGAAACTGAAGAGGCATCCATGGGTAATGTTATTCCACTTGAAGGAAGTGATGACTCATATGATTCCAATCCAACTGAAACGATTCAAGCTATCAAGAATGCTACTAGGAAAGGGAAAAGGAGAGCAACTGAACAATTGAATAAAAAGCAGCAAGATAAGAAAGGAAGAAAAGTTGGAGGTGCTGAAAAACTAGCTAGCCAAATTGACCGCCTTGTTGGTGTAGTTGAGAGTAGGAGCACAGCAACATCATTGATGATGAAAATGCAACTGGGTAGTAGTATTCCTGAAGTGATGGAAGTTGTATCATCTTTACCTGGATGTGAACCTACTAGCAATTTGTGGATGTTTGCGACTCGATTGTTTTTGAACCAAGAGAAGCGGGAGATGTTCTCTACCATGAAGACTCCTAATGTCAAGCTTGCATGGCTAACTTATGAATTTAACAACCAATAGGGCAATTGACTTATGACTCTGTTGTGCTTATGTTGTTTGGATAATTGACTTATGAATTTGTTGTGCTTTTGTTGTTTGGATAATTAGTTTGTTGTGCTTATGTTGTTTGGATAATTAGTTTGTTGTGCTTATGTTTGGATAATTAGATTATTGCAATGAATTATTATTTGGACTAAATTTACATCATAGATTATGGTTAATTGGGAGTGTTGATTATTATAATTATAAATTGCAGTTTATTTGAAAATATGAACAATCCAGATTATGAAGAAGAAGAGATTAACCTATCTATATGCGCTTGTGCACGAGCAATTGAATTATATTATCTGAAATATATTCATAAAAATCCTTGTATGGATTCTTCACAAACAGGTCATATCTGGTTGATGGAATTATTACAGGGGAATGATAGGCGATGTTATACCATGTTGAGGATGGACAAAGATGTATTTTACAGATTATCTGTTGAGTTGCAATCTAATTATGGGTTGAGGGGCTCTAGGAATATGAATTCCATTGAGATATTGGGAATGTTTGTACACATGCTAGGACATGGTGTGGGGAATAGTTTAGCACAAGAAAGATTTCAACACTCTGGTGAGACAGTGAGTAGATATTTTAGTTACATGTTGGATGTTGTATGTCATATGGCAATGGATGTCATCAAACCGATGGATTGTGAATTTAGTGATATTCCACAAGCAATATTGAGAGATTCTAGATATATGCCTCATTTTAAGGTAAAAATTGCATCTATCACTTCTCTCTACTTTTTATTGCTAATTATAATTATACACATTGAAAATTTTGTCAAACTATCATTTTTAGGATTGTATTGGTGCTATAGATGGAGTACATGTTCAAGCTTCAATACCACCTCAAGATCAAGTACCTTATATTGGTAGGAAAGGGATGCCAACTCAAAATGTTATGGCCGTATGTAACTTTGACATGCAATTTATATTTGCATGTGCCGGGTGGGAAGGCACTGCACATGACACAAGAGTGTTTCTCTCGGTTCTACGCAATGAAAATTTAAATTTCCCTAAGCCTCGAAGTGGTAAAACTTTTTCAATTAACCTTTGTGTTTTTCATTACTTTGTCCAATTATATATACATATTAAGAAAAATGAATGTTGTATTTCACAGGGAAATATTATTTAGTAGATGCAAGGTACCCACAAATGAGAGGTTATTTGGGACCATATAAAGGCGAGAGGTATCATCTCCCGGATTTTTGTAGGGGAAGCCAACCAACGGGTTATAAAGAGGTATTCAATCATGCTCACTCTTCACTTAGGAGCGTTATTGAAAGAACCTTTGGAGTATGGAAAAAAGGATGGAAAATTTTAAGAGATATGCCTAATTATCCATTCAACAAGCAAGTGAAGATAGTCATTGCTACAATGACACTTCATAATTATATAAGGAGGTATGCCCAACGTGACAGACATTTTGATGCTACAAATGATATCTTAAGTGAAGAGATAGGTGGGGATGTTGATGTACAACAAGAACTTCATAGTCTTCATGACAATGGAACACAAGAGATGGAAGCATTGAGAAATAGCATCGCTACAAGTTTAATGAATGCATCTAATTAGCTTCTTTATATTGTAGTCATCTATTTGGGCATATTAAAATTGAACAATTTTTGTATATTTGTTATGCTAACCCTCTCTGAAGCCCTCAAAAGACATTGTTATTATTAATATAACAATATTTAGAACTACTTTTTTTTACAATAGTAATTTATAATTTATGGTAAAATATGTGTGCTAATTGTAAATTATAATTTTTGATAAAAAAAAGTGTAAATAAAAAAAAGGAAAAAATTTATGTTGTGAAGTTTGTTTGTTTTTTTTTAAAGTAGAAAAAGAATGAAGAAAAAAACAAATAGTTTCATCATCATGCCCTTTTTGGTCATTTACACACACTAAAAGTACTTCTGATAAAAATTTACCAAACACTTTGACTACTCACAGCAGTTTTTCAAATACATTTTACCAAACGCCTAACTGCTTTTTTTCACAGCAGATTATTTTCACAGCACAGCAGAAGCAGTTTTTTTTAAAAGCACAGCAATGCCAAACTAGCCCTAGGTCTCGCTCATAAATATAATACCCAACTAAATACTATACTTCTTCATTCAATTTTCTAACTTGTCAAGCTTTATTCTCTCAAATTTCAAGCTCCAAATTTCTCAATCTCTCTAAATCCTCATTCTTTTGGTGATAGTGCTATCATTCTTTTATTTTCTCAAATTTCAAGTTCCAATTTTCTCAATCTCTCTAAATCCTCATCCTTGCTTGTGGTGGTGCTCTCATGCATGTTAGGAAAAATTAGTAAATAACTTAGAGTATTGGATCACTATATTAATACAGTAAGTAATATGTCTATACAAAAACAAATTATACAAACAGCAGAAAAATATAACACAGAAAGATAAAGAACACTAACTTTATTTCCAGATAGAGGCTTGCGTATTGGCAATGTCCTAAAGACAGAAGTTCTCCCCTTCTCAGTTCTTGAAGTTCAATGGACGTCTATCTCTCAGGATTCAATTATCTATAAATCAAGGATCCAACACCGGATCCTTGATCTTTGGCGAATGTGAATGTGCTTCTTCTCCAAAATGCAAAGTAAAAATATGTCTTATTTGAGTGCGTTGGAAATTTGTAAGTAAGTTCTGTGGCTATTGGATATTTAGTATTTATAATACTGATTACACCCTTTCAAACCACAACAGTTATAAACCTAATTTAGTATGTCTCATCCTTTTTAATTTAAATTATGCTGTGCAAAAACGAAAAAATAAGTTAATTATTTTCGTTTGGGTGTCTGAATCAAATTTCCCAAGAGCCCCAAGGCCCAAGGCCCAAGTCTTTAATTAATATAATTATTATTAATCTAGGCCATATCCAAAGCCGAGCCCATTAGCACAACACTCCAAAGTTAACTACACTTACCGAACTAACATGGTGCTAACTCCAACAATTCATTTGTAATAAAAAGTGATAAAAGACTTATAAAAAAGAAGTTAAAAAAATAGGCCCGACCCAATGGGGTTGGCTCGAGCTTTGACATTTGAAACCTTAGCCAGTTTCGACTCGACTTGAAAATTCCAAAAAACACATGAGGCTGGTCCAAACTTGGTCCGAACCCAAAAATTTCAGGTCAGCCCAGGACGAATTCTACAACAAACCATGATATAGTATTAGTGGAATTATACCTTCTTTGTCTTCGTTGCTTTTGTCTCCATAAAATTCCAAGAGTATCGACCAGTGTAACTTGAATAAATTGTTTATCTCATGGCTATTAAGCTGTGAAGAAACATCATTTTTTACTTAACAAAGACCAAAATCAAAACTTCTAAGTTGTACTAGGATTTCATCTAGAAATAGATGTGGCATTTGAGAACATTGAAATTTTGAATAAATGCACAGCCAAAAGTTGTGAGACTACTAAAAAAACATGTATACATGAACAACTATGATATTTTCACGAATACCGTCACTCTAATTCTTATTGGTTATCTATTTCATCTCTTGATTTAGATTCAAATATTCAAATTTTTCAAAAACAAAAGAAAATTTATTGAGCCAAATCTGGAGCCATCAAGCCATCCCTTCACACTTTAGCGTGATTGAATTTCAAGTACCCATAACCAAGCCACTTTCCTGTTGTTCTATACCTTTGTGATCAATTTTCTGCTTATAAGTGTTAGATTTGAATGATTCATGAACCCAGTTTGAAAAAACTTCAATTTTTTACAAACAAATTTGGGGGGTTTTTTGTTTTAAAGTTCATGAACCCATACTTGGATTTTTGCAACTATATTGTATTTTCATGAAGTGTTCATGTTTTCTTATTCATTAGGCGTGAAGGAGAAACATGATTGGCGTCGGAGACGACGGTCTTAGATGTGGATGAGTTTTTTGTTCATGTTTTTAATCATGATATTAAACTATTCTTAAAAAAAAAAGTTTTAATAACCAAAATAGTATTTTACTGCAGTAAAAGTAAAATAAAAGATGACATATTAATATTTAAACTAGTTTTTTCTCAATACTTAGATTAGATCCAAGGGTAGGTAACTACAACTTCCTTGGGCCATAGGGTTCAGGAGAATGTGACTGAATTCTTGAAACAAGAAGCAATACTTATTATATTGACACATCCACCCACCCATTTGCCATTTGCCATTTGGCAAGGGAAAGTAAGGGCAGTTACTATTCAATTGAATAGTATATGCCCTAGTAATTTTTTTTATGCTCTTTCACTTATTACCATGGCAACCCAATGACAATTATTATTCATATGAGATTAATTTTATTTTTATATATGATATTAATAAATAAAAATTTGCTAGGAATGTATAAATTTTTTTTGAATTATTTGGTAATTTTTCAGATTTTTTAAAATAATTTTTTTCTTCGCTGACGTCACTGCCTATCTCGCCTTATAGCCCTTGCCCGAGCTGGATGTCACCGCTGGAGCTGATTTGGGAGACCAGGGGCCTTTTGGCTGGGCTGGGCTGGGCTGTCCGCTGTAACTGCGCCTATCCATTTATCACCCATCCCACCTTTTCGATCTATTCGTCCAAAAAATTCCTCTCCGAACCCAATATCTTCCTTCACCTTATGCCAAGAGACCAAGAGACCAAGAATCAAACGTGGGGTCATCAGCCATAGCACTCTCCCTCATGTGCCCTCGATTGCTCGTCTGCTGTCGGCGGTCAGGTACTGTTCTGTAGCAGCGACGTCGACTATCAGGTACTGTTCTCTCCTCTGGAACTGAGTCGTTAAATCTTTCGTTCCAGATCGATACCGTACCGCGATTGGGTACGCTCGATCCAGATCGAAATTCGTAGGGGGATGAGCGAATTAGGCCACTATGTTTACAATTGATAAGGGTATTTTCTCCGTTTCCTATAGGCTTTGAAGGCCTGGGTCTGAGCAGAAAGACCGGATGGACCAGGTTAGTGATGGGCGTGCCATTTTTGTGAATTTGGGTCTTTGATTTTACTTTTTTTGTTTGTTTAATTTCTATGACTCTGATGTTTGTCGTTGTGCAGTACGAGAAAGTTGAGAAGATTGGTGAAGGAACTTATGGCGTGGTTTACAAGGCTCGTGATCGTGTCACTAATGAGACTATAGCTTTGAAGAAGATTCGTTTGGAGCAGGAAGATGAGGGGGTGCCAAGCACTGCCATACGCGAAATTTCACTCTTGAAAGAAATGCAGCATGGCAACATTGTCAGGTATATTGAATTCATTGTGACTAATTTAATCAATTAAGGGGTTTTATGAGAAAATTATTCATGTATTGACAGCTTGAACTTCATGTTTGGGCATTCAGTTTCTGTGAATCATAAAAATGCTGAAGGTGTTACCTGTTGTTGAGGAAAAGTAGACCTATGAATTTCAGACTTTTCTCTTGAGTTAATGTTTCTTTTTGGACCGCTGTAGCTTCGAGTTGTAGCATGTTCTTCTTTTCATTCCCTTTTAAATGGAAATTTAACGTATTAGAGAATCGAAAATATAACATGACTGAGCTAATTAATCACTGCTTATTTACTTCACTTCGAGCATGTTGCTTTGCCTGGCTTATCTGAGCTTGACTAGGAAAGTAGCGTTTCTTTTGGTGTCTAAGCATGAGCACCCCAAAAAATAAATTAGTGGAACAGGGATCCTCATAGAGATGTTTAAACAAAGTCATTGGGGTGTGTCCTAAACTCAGTGCTTCTAGAATGTATTTTAAATAGAAGACAAATTTAACATATTGAAAACTTTTTAATCTGCTTTCTTAGGCATCCACCATATTTCCTTATGGCTTGTTTACGTTGCAAGATTATTCATATTTGGCGCTTACACTTTTATTGTCTATCAGGGAAGATATTTTAACAAAATCTTCTAATGGGTATTTGATTAACAGGCTACAGGATGTAGTGCACAGTGAGAAGCGCTTGTATCTGGTTTTTGAGTACCTGGACTTGGATCTGAAGAAGCATATGGATTCTACTCCTGAGTTTGCAAAGGATCCTCGCCAAATAAAAGTGAGTGATTGTTTTCTTGTCTTTACAAACCTTTAATTGACCTAGTTGGTACATTTAGTAGTTATTTGATCAGCAAATTATAGTATTTCATCTCAGGTGCAGTCCATTCCTTGACTGTCATGGTTTGTAAATTTTGGCAAGGTTAGAGAGGCTGGAATGGAGATGCATGTGGGTGCTATTTTTTAATTTTAATTTTATTTAAGAAATTTAGCTTTCGTAAATAAGTATAAGAGGCTATCATTTGTAGGCTTTTTATTTAGCTTCCTGCTTTTCACATTTGTCATTTATTTATTTATGTACTTCTTCTCTTAGTTTGTAAAGCAGATTTCAAATACTTTATGGCCCAATGTTGTGTGATGCTTATGATGTTTATTTCTAGTTTCTACTGAGGTTACCGTACATCATTCTTGAAATTGTTATAGTGTTATGTAATCCATCCTGATTTTGAGAATAGACTACTGCAATAATAATCTTACAATGAAATGTCATTTGGCCATGTCCCGTTTCTGCAGATGTTCCTTTATCAGATTCTCAGAGGCATTGCTTATTGTCATTCACATAGAGTTCTTCATCGAGATCTGAAACCCCAGAATCTGCTGATAGATCGTCGTACCAATTCACTAAAGCTTGCAGATTTTGGACTGGCTAGAGCATTTGGTATTCCTGTTAGGACATTTACTCATGAGGTAAGAGTGATTCAGATCATGACATTTAGCTGTTGCAATAATTCGGATCAGTTTTCTTCCCTCTCATACTTTAATTAATAGCAATAGAAATCAAAGAAAAAATGTGGCAATTAGTACCACTTGAGCACAATTTAGTGCATCTGTTGCGATATGATGCAAAATTGAACTGATTTGCTCTAAGAAAAATCACATGTATTGAAATTAAAAATTAATATTTCTGAAAGCAATATTTAGGTAGTTTGATATGTTAACATTTGAGCTCTATTAGTGTGTCTTTGTTTGTGTTTAAATATTAACAATAAAGTCGACCAAAAAAAATAAAACAATAAAGTGATTTAACTGTTGGTGGTTCTGCGTAGGTGGTGACTCTCTGGTATAGAGCGCCGGAGATATTGCTTGGTTCCCGCCATTACTCTACTCCAGTAGATGTGTGGTCCGTGGGTTGTATATTTGCTGAGATGGTAAACCAACGACCTTTATTTCCCGGGGACTCTGAGATTGATGAATTGTTCAAGATATTTAGGTGAAAGATTCCCAACCAAATCTATGCTTTTCTTTCCTTCTTTTTTCCTTTTCGTGGAAGACATATGCAGCCAGATGGCTGTAGACCATGTTATGCATCCCATCATCCTCAATGTATCCTGTCATACTCACACTGTTGCTTTTCATATGAAGAATCATGGGTACTCCAACTGAGGATACATGGCCTGGAGTGAATTCTTTGCCTGATTTTAAGTCTTCCTTTCCTAAGTGGCTTGCTAAGGTAATTGACTTTATGTGTGTTGCTATCTAGTCCCATTATAAAATCGTCAACCTATGTGTTACTCATAATATTGAGAGAAGCATCCTTGACTTTGCAGGACTTGGCAACTGCAGTTCCAAATCTTGAATCAGCTGGTGTTGATCTTCTCTCTGTAAGTTCAGATTCAATTTATGCACTCCAATGGGAAAAAAATGTTCATATATGTACATCTACACTCTGATTTAATTGTGCGTCCTACACGAGTTCGCCAGTCCCACAAAGATGTTAGTATACGGGGAGTACTGTAGTTTCCCCTATTGCCAAAAGAGAAGTACCTTAATTTTCATTGGTAAAATTCGATAATCGAATTTGGAAAATAAAAAAAGAAGTTTCCTACGCTGTGATCGCCTGGAAGCAAGTCCTATTGGTGATTCATGTTGTCCATTTTTTTGTTAGTTTCCTTTTGTGAATTTATTTCTGCAACAACTTGAGGTGTAAAGTGGTTTGGTCGATTGCAAATTTTAATACGTTCATTCTTGACGCTCTCTCTGTTTCCAGCCCACATGACATGTAGCAAATTTAAGTGGGCTTGATAGATGAGCAGAAAATAATTGTTAAACACGACATGAAAGCATCTACTGCAGTTTGGTTTTCTATCATTTAAGTATTTGCCATTTTATCTTCCAGAAAATGCTCTGCTTGGATCCCAGCAAAAGGATTACAGCCAGGACTGCTCTTGAGCACGAGTACTTCAAAGATATTGCCTTTGTACCCTGATTCCTCCTATCGTCACTTCTTGGCAGAGAGTGTTTATACTATAGTGTAGCATCCTGTGAACTTTTCTTGAATGAGAAATGTGTGTTGCTCTTGTGATTTTTCTTGTGAACTTTGCTCGAATGAGAAATGTGTGTTGCTCATGGGATTTTTCCCCCCCATTCCTCAGACAGTTCCGATTATGTTGATTTGGCTTTCAGCAGACGTTATCATCAATTACAGTCTGCCCTTGGTTTCTTTCGTTTCCCATTTACGCTTAAAGATATAAAGTAGTAACATTTTCTGAGTTGCTTGTAATTGACAATGCATATCCTGTGAGACAATTTTCCCTCGAGGAATGTAAAGGATAGGTTTGCGTCTGATATTTTTGCTCATTTCATTTCACTTCAATGAAAATGATATTATCTCGTTTTCATCTTCCTACCAAAGCCGATTTTGCTAGAAATGAATCCGGTATGTTTGGTTCCCTCCAAAAATTCAGAATTGTTAAGAAATTGTAATGATTTATTGGCAAATAAGTGCCATGTTATGTTGTCAATTGAAGTGGAAATGCTTAGATTCTAGAATTACTTGCTTACAAAGTTATCTCACATGCAACCACAAGGTGTGGTGCGGTTGGCAAATTGCCACATTCTGGCGAGCTATTTGGTGTCTCAATGGCAGGGGTTCGATACTCGTTGAAAGCACCCCGAGCGGGGATTAATCCAGTATGTTGTTTGGTTCCTCCGAAAATTCAGAATTGTTAAGAAATTGTTATGATTTATTGGCAAATATGTGCCATGTTATGTTGTCAATTGAAGTGGAAATGTTTAGATTCTAGAATTACTTGCTTACAAAGTTATCTCACATGCAACCACAAGGTGTGGTATGGTTTGTAACCTCAATGGCAGGGGTTCGAAACCCATTGGAAGCACCCCGAGTGGGGATTAATCCCACCCTTCAGGTGTGGGAACACCTCGTGGTATTTACAAAAAAAAAAAAAAAAACTAGTTATCTCACATGCGGTTGCCGCATGGTTATAGCAAGGCTAATTATGTTGCTGTATCTTCTCGCAAACTTGGGGGCATTACATTTGCTAATTATAGTTCTATTTTTATTTTTTATGTCTATTTTCTTAATATAAGTGTTTTTATGCAATTAGTATTTGTTGGAAGTGATTTGATTCTAACGTAATGACCGAAAAGTGGACTTTTGAGATTGGTTTTCATTTGCAATGAATTGACTGACAGAATAAATGAAAAACGAAAGTAAATGAGCTTATGTAAACCAAGCATTGTTTGCTTGACACAGTTCCTCTTGCTTCAAGCAATGTTGAGCCATGGTTGCTATACATTCCTTGCGCAGTCAGTTACCCCCATTTGAGAAAGAGTCGGTCTCTGTCGAAAGTTGACATTTCAACTTCCTTTGTACAAAATTAAAGGAAATATTATCTCTAAGCTTGTAAAATGGAGAAGATGAAGTGTATCTAAATTTGACGACTGCCTTTTATTTTTCGAGTACATGTCATTTTAACTAGATTGTTCCACAACCCATCACTATCTCGTGACGAGAACATCCCGCCAAAATTTTCTTTATAAAATGAGATTGCAATAGAGAGGCTCTGATTGCTCTAATTGTAGGGGTTTAGATAATGATGGGATAAAGACCTAGATCAAAATGCACCAACAAAAGTCAATTAGGCCATGCTGTCTTCTTTTGAGCCCTTGGAAATTGTCTTCTCTTCCTGTCTGACAGATGTAGTCAAAAGAAAGCAAGAGATGAGGAGAGGAGAGAAGGCCTACCAGAAAAAGGAAAGGGGAGAGAGAAGTTTGAAGCAAAAGCAATATGATAGAGTAAATAGAATTAATAAGAAGAATACTTATAGGAGGTTGGTTTTGTGGATGCAGATAGAGACCAAATTGAATTTGGAGCTGTGACAAATGCAGAAAATAAAGAGCCTTGGGAGCATTTCCAGTAGTGGGAGGGTATCAACAGAGGAGAACGAGGATGATGAAGTTTCAAGATTGGCAATATCAACATTGCAAGCTAGAGAGGAAGAGATTGAGAGGAAGAAGATGGAAGTTAAGGAGAAAGTTGAACTTCAATTGGGTCGTGCTGAGGAAGAAACTAGGCGTTTGGCGCAGATTTGGGACGTAAGTTCAACAAACTTGTGATGGGATTTCTTTTCACAATTCGCTTATCAATTTATGTTAGACTATTAAAGCTATTGAAATAGGATCATGCATGTGCCCAAAAAAAATTACTTTGGTAATTAAGTTTAATATTAAAAGTAAAATATTGAGCCTTGGAGCGTGAACTTGTTACTAAAAGTTGAATTATGTGACGGAGGCAAAGCTAGGCCCCAAGCCTTGGAAGGCTAGAAGGGCACCCTACCCACTATGGGTAGGTAGCTACTAACAAATAAAATAGGAAGTCTAAAACGATGTGATGTTAGACTAGATCTGGCAAACGGGTCATGTTAGCGGGTTTGGGGGTCGTGTTCGTGTCAACCTGTTAAGGAAAACGAGTTGACACGACCCAACCCGTTAAGCTAACGGGTGGGATATGCTAGACCCAAACACGACCCGTTCAAATTCGCGAAAATCCGACACGACCCGTTATGACTAATGGGTCATGTTTTCACCCATTTAAAAAATAAATAATATTTTTTAACACATTAAAATAAAAATAATAAAAATAAAGGTGAAATCTTTAAATACATCTTACGCATTAGAAAACAAAACAAAAAACTTAGATAACATGAGCCTCAAATTAATCACAATTTAAACAAATTTCAATATATGAAACACCATCCATTTGTTGGGCTTGAATATTTATCTTCTGCATTTTCAGTATATGAAACATCATTCATTGAAACTTCAACAAACCCCTCATCCATGACTCCCACACCATTGGTAGTCTCTGCATCATCCATCAGCTGCAAGAGAAAAACCAAAGCTTATGATTTATCAATTGAATTACCTAGTACAGCAAATCCATCATGCCTACAACAATAAATTCATAAAATAAACTAGTTAAAACTTATGATTCCTTCACTTTCTTTTAGGTCTCATAATGATTCCTTAACTTTTAATACTAAAAAATTAAATTGACTTGGGTTAATGATTCCTTCACTTTTTTCTTTTTTTTCCATAATGATTCCTTAGCTAGTTAAAAGCTTATGATTCCTTCACCAAAACTAAACCCACGACTCTATCACTTCTGTATCTCTCTTTTTCTATTTTTTTTCCTTCTTCTTCTTCCTTAGATAGGGACTTTATAATGTAAATTTACAAAAATACCCTTGATCTTAACGGGTTAACGGGTCATTCACGAAAAATACTGTAACAACCCGTTAAAATAACGGGTGCTTAACGAGTTCACCCGTTATCAACCCGACCCGATAAGGCCAGCCCAAATACTGATAATTTCGTTCGAATTCGTGTCGTGTACAATATTGCCAGGTCTATGTTAGACGTCATGTAACACATTGTCGACACAGAAAATATAAGGATCCTATTTCAATTTTATTTAAACCTTTGTTAGATTATTTTTTTGTTCTTGATTAGGAGGCTTTGGTAATATATGGTTCACTAGTAATTTGAACCCAAATGACTTGCTTTTAGGACCCATTCTTCTTAGTTTGCCGTATAAATTACTTCCTAATGAAATTATATCATACGTTTACAATCTAGTAGGAGCTCGAAGTGATGGGAGATCCCATGAGGAAGGAACTTGCAAATGTAAGGAAGAAAATCGACATGGCTAACCGAGAGCTGAAGCCACTGGGACTGAGCTACCAGAAAAAGGTACTTAACAATTGCTAATTATGCTTAATTATACTTTCACCTAGTTACTACACTAATGTTAGAGCATGCATCTACTCACATCTTATTGACAACAGGAAAAAGAATATAAAGAAGCGCTGGCAAGCTTCAATGAAAAGAACAAAGAGAAGGCTCAACTTGTAACCACACTGATGGAGGTAATTACTAAGTCTCATTTGCTCTACAAATTTATTGTTCCATCCCATTCTGCACTTGGTAATTCTTCCAATTTGTAATCTGCTTACCAGATGCTGACCGAAAGCGAGAGATTGAGGATGCAGAAGCTAGAGGAGCTGAGCAAGAACATAGAACCCACACATTGAAATTTCCTAATGCTGATCAGTATTGTCTAATATATTCAATTTGTACCTTTCAAAATAAATTTTTTGGATGTATGAAGATTAAAGACTAAAGAGGAATCTGCATTCTTGGCAGATGTCTTGTTTCATTGTGTCAATCCAGATAAGAGAAATTCAAAGTTCTATGGTAAAACAGCAATGCAACTTTTCCAAAGGAATCTTACATTTTATTTTCTTTACACCAATAGCAAAGCTGGTAACAATTTTTGGAATTTTGAGAACCTATTATTATAATTATCTACAGTTTAAAACATTATGCAATTAATATGATTTCCAGGCAAAATACTTGTCAAGCAAGCATACACTTTATGTTTGACAAACTTTACGGAAGGGTGATGTGCCCAGCAGAAATTCATCCTAACCAGTACAGACCTCAAGACAGCTTATAAGAGAGTTTACGCAGTCGAATTTGGCGATCGAGTTCATTTATAACATATGCAAAGAAGTTTCAATAAATAATCTGAAAATTCCACATAGTGGTACTAAGAAGTTCGTTCATTTCATATATACATATACCTGTATACCTTAAAAAGGTCTACCATGCATAAGATACCAAATAGAGTGGATTCCAAGGATGTCAGAAAGACAGTAATATTGGCATCTTTCAACGAGTCTATGGTAGACATGTACAAGATCTTTAAACCAGTCTAGCAATGAGTTCACACGTGGAGGTTTGTGCCGGTGAAACATGAGAGAACAACACCGTAACTTCAATGAAAATGGAGATTGGTCACAATATATCTTTTAGAGGACAGCGCTTTTTTTGTTTTCGTTTTTTCACCTCCACTTAATTTGGCAGTAGTTGTTTGTACTCTGCCAGCAGCTTTGGGATGTCATCCATACGCAACTGAAAATCATCACATAATTAACAACCTATGAGAAGAGGGGAAATGACGGAAAGTATATATAAACAGAAACTAGAATGAAAAATACCGAAAGAGAAAAATATAAGCATGTGGTAAAGATAATGATTGATTTGATTGCATTGCATAACTAAACATAATTAATACCTGGTTAACATTTCTGATATGATAAAAACCATAAGCCACTTTTCCAGGAAAACTAGACTCGATGAACTGCATATGAGATCCACCATTCGCCCTATTATAGCCACAAAGCAAATTCCACAAAAGAGAAAAAGGAACAAAAACACTAATGAGCAAAGTTTAGAAATAAAAAATCCACAACCAATGGCTAAGAACACAGATATAAATCCAAAACAAATAGATTAATTATTTCGATAGATTCTGCAACAATGTATTAAAAAAAATCCACATATAATGATACCCCAATTAATCAAATTTCATGAATTGAATGTCTTGCACCTCTGTTTCAGAAAACACCAATTTTGAAATTTAAGCAACAAAACCAATCTGGTCCAGAGTATCATCTTGCTCCTACCATTGGAGGACTCCTAGCAGCATCATTTTGACTATTCTCCAGCTCACTGTACTTCCTTTTCTAAAATAACCCTTTTTTATTCTATTCTAATTTCTTGTACCATATATCATCAAATTGTTATTTCAATGTGGGAAAAATATATTGGATAAATTAAGTAAAAATGAAGTGAGCATGCAAAATTCCCAATAACACTTCCTGAGCTGTGATACAATTTCTATAATGGTTATACTGTACTGGAACCTAGGTCATGGACTCAACTCAACAATCCATGCTATGTGAGGATCATGAGCTAGAATAGATTATGATGTGATTACTGTGTATATCACAACTATATACATAAAATGCAAGACTGAAAATTTGTGTATAAAAAAGAATTAGAGCATCGTGTATGCACAGCCAAAGATAAATCGAGGACTCTAAGATAGCCATTTGTAGTTAAGCTGGTAATATCTTTAAAAACAACCACATAATCCTCAAAAAGTTCAGCTTGTTCTTACTGAAGACGACGAGTAATCAGGCGTTGGTAGTCCCGAAGCAAGGGTCCAAGCTCTCTAAGTGGTATATGCCTTGGTGCAGATTTCCTCCAGTGGTCACGAAGTGCCTGAGTTGTATTTTTGTTAGTTTTGTACTTTTTCAAACCACAGGTAGCCCTTATCATTTGAAACTCAAAGTGCCTAGTATCAGCATCATAAAAGTACCCTACCTGAATATCTGGAACCTGTTGATTACTAGAAACTCTTTCTCCAACCAAACTCGATGCTAGTTGAATAAATTCTTTGTCTTCCAACTCATCCACAATTGGAACACCATTACCAAGGCAAGAAACTGATATTCCTAATAGTTTTTGTAACTCTGAGACAACAGATTCTTCCATTTGGCTCTCCTGTTAACATTAGGAGGAAGTTAAATCTAGCAGTAAGCAAGTAATTTTTGGAACAAGTCAAAATATGCATGCATGCCCGAATTTTGGCAAAAAATTTTGAAGAACAAACCAACCAAGTTCAACATGATTCTAGCAGACATGATTAAGGGCAACAAAAAGTTTATGAAAGGCAGTTTACTACTTGATAACTCCATATAGAAAGTTGGATGTAATTAGAGGCATTTGCATTAACCTTGCTTTCAGATTGGACATTGTTATTTCCCGTCACCACATCCTTGTTTTGAGGTAGATTGGTTGGTGAAGTTGCAAGTAATCTCTTTGCAATAGAGTCCTCTACAGAATAAGCAAAACGTGACAATTAAAACATGTTAGAAATTGAGTCCTCTACAGAACAAGCATAACGTGACAATTAGAACTTGTTAGAATTAGGTTCTAATTCAACCTTCATGAGGCGTTAAAGAAATAAAACAAGGTTCCCTCCTGCTTGGAAAAATATATAGCAGGATCATGAAAATCTTTCTTAGCTAATAATTACATGCTTCTAGCATTTTCTCTTCTTCAATAAACCAACTTCTAAGAATTCTATCCATAAATTTTATCTTCGCTGACAAGATTTATGATGATTTTGGAGCCTGCACATCATGACCAAAATTACCCTCCAAACTGTGATATCAATTGGAATTGTTCAGTTGTAATATCAAAATCTAACCTTAGATTTTTCACCATCACCTGCAACATTTTGTAAGCGTCGGCAGGAAAAAAAAAAGGGTATAAAATAAACTGAATATCAACTACAAATCTCTTTTTCTTTCTTTCTTTTTTAGAAAGTTTGGCAAGATTCTAAGTTTATGGAAATTTTTGTGGTTCAGAAGATTTGGGGTTATGACCTAAGCACTCAATTTAAATCTCAAAGGCAACAAACTTAGATAGAAGATTGTTCACAAAGTAACCCAGTTCATCTTCAAAAGTGGTTAATGAGACAACAAGCAAATGATTAGATGAGAACAATAAGAAGACATATTAGTACCTTCGGGAACCAACCACCATAGATCACCAAATGTTGATTTTCCATCAAAGCCACCAAATAACAGATAACGCGAACCCATGCATGTTAGAGAATGATATGCTCGAGCAGGAGGGGGTTCATTGCCAGTAGGCAAGTGCTTCCACTGCGCAGAAACTTGATTCCAGAGGAAAGAAGAATTATAAATAAATTCACGAACGAAGGAAATAATTCAAACCATGTCAAGAAACAAAAATGTGCTGGGTATGGTCCGTAGGGAATGAATCACAATTTTGTAAATCAAGTTCTGCCAAAGAATTACAGTATCAGAACTATATCAAAAACTTAGAAATGTCTCACACTATACAGTTGTCTACTAAGTAAATAAGATATAATTAAGAAAATATTTCTTCAGCATTTAAAGTAACAACCATTTTGTTACTTTTTATAAACCGATCTTAATAGTGCAACACACTTTTCTATTTCATGTTTCCATGTTAAGTAGTGGATGTTAATGGCATTAGCCAAGTCTTCTGTACATGACAACCTGAAAGTTTCTATAGGTGCTCAATTATAGGATTATTCAAGAATGCAGTATCTTGGTGCGCAATGAAATACATTTTACTTAATTTTCGTCTTTAACCGAAGAAAAGTTTTATTAAACCTCAAAAAGTGGACCCATAAAGCACATGGGTTGTGAATACTGAAATTTTAATTGCAGCACTTGTGTCAGTTGAATGGTAGGCATATTGCTTGTCAAAACAGTAGTAGCGCGGTAAAATACAAATGGCTCATCAATATTATGATGGCACATTCCGCACAAATCAGCTAATAGACAAACAGAAAGGCAAGAAGTAGTCACCCCTGTCTAAAACAATGCAGTCATTGTAATAAATGTCATAACGACTCAACCAGCCACCCGTTCCATGGCCACCAAATAGCAACAGCTGCAAAGACAGTTTCTATAATCAGGTACAAAAGACATCAAGAAAATACTGAAAACAAAAGAAATAAGATGATATGATAATATCCATTGTCATCATCAATATAAATACGATTCCGGTAATCAACAACCATAGAATACAGAATTGAAGTTTACTTGCTTTGGCCAAAGTGTTACAAAAAGATAGTACTAGGGTAAACCTCTTCTCATTAGTGTAAGGTTCAGAATTTAAGTGTTTCTTCTTTATCTTATTGCGTGTGAGTGACAGATTTTTAGAATTGGTTGACCATTCATAATCAAACATCTTGACTTATTTATTTTAGGATATGCAGTTTCTTTCCTTTTTCATCTCTCCTCTCCTAATTTAAGGCTCGACGTACAATAACCATGCTAGCTCAAATTACCACCATATATGGAACTGATCACTGAAACAAGCTTTATGAGGGCAGATCTGAATGTTACAAAAAAATAATCTACAGCTTTCTGTAAAGAAAATATGAACCAACTTTTTAAGGTTAAGGTTCCTGTAGGTCAGAATCCAATTGTTTCTAGACAAATCTACACTACTTGCCATGAGAGCTGAATGCATACGACTTATGCAATAGTAAGGCAATTGTAAAAGTAACAAACAAATGAAATTTTCCACTAAAGAAAACATTCTGAAGCTACTTGTTCAAGTAGTGATGTCTATCACCAAGGAAGAAAGCGCTTAAATGGTGAACATGCAATCTGAGAATATGTATGTAAACTTAAAGCTTTGAATGATCCTTCTTCCTTTACTAAAATTATCCTATCCTAACCAGTTTCACCGTAATAACAACAGTACAAAGATAAACATAAGTGTAATGAAGTAAATGTCGTCCATGAAGGAAGTATATCAAACATAAAAAACTTAGGAATGTCAATTACATAGTGCCCTCCCGATGTGATGGTATGGCCACAACGTGGAGAAGGAGCTTGACCCGGAAGCTTCAATTGGGTCCACCCAGGTGTTTCATTCTCTTGCTTCCACAACAAAGAAGACAAAATACTAAATTCAGTTGAACAACTAAAAACCAAGTAGTAACATACATACACACAATGAGTATTTTGAATTGACATATATGAAGCTAGAGCTCATGGATTTGAGTACTTTAAAAAATGAATAAAAAGAAAAGCAAAGCTAAAAGAAACAAAAGAGAAGAAAATAATAGCCCTAAACATGTGCAGGTGCAAACAATCTCCATATCAAATACACGTGCGCTTCCAAGTGAAGAAATTGCAGGGAAGGGGGTTCCTTAATCCTTAAAGTACCATTTGGAAGACAGAAGCAAAACTAAAATGATGCATCCATCTTTCAGGAAAAACTCTTATGTATCTTTTGGTGGCTAGACCTCAGTTTGGTAAGGTTCAAAGAGGGTGCAACAAAAAACTAATACCATGGCTGAATGTCTAAAGGGATGAGTAATTATACCATTTTAATTTACATGGCAGTAATTAAAAGGTGAAAATCCATCATCTAGACTGGTGCTGTAATAGGAGCACAACAGTTATCTAGAGAGGAAACATAATATGCAATAAAATAATCTCAGAAATAGAGCAATTTTCAGAAACATGCGAACAAAGTAAAACTGGAAGTCGGAGCCATGACAAAACTCATGTTGTATAAACTTAAGGGAAGTAGTAGACTATCATACAAACAGGACTAACTGCTAACCTTCTTCGATTAGACCCTTCAGAGCCCATAAATCACCCATGATTGGACCTCCACCTCCTATGAAAGGCAAGAAGAGTACTCATGTCAGCTAAAAGCCGCTAAATCCACTAAAATGAACCCAAGCATCTAATGCTTGTCCTTACACAGAAAAGCAAAAATTGGCATATATGTGTATGAGCTATACAAAGAGTGAAAAGGAAAAGAGGAAGAAAACAAAAGCAGCACCAGCAGTGAATTGGAGATTGATTTTATATCAACAAACAAAAATAAATTAATATATCAACAAACAAACATAAATTCATATATCCTGTTACTTTAAATCAAACAGGTCAAGGTATGGACAGTCAAACAGTAGAAGTTTGTTATATCAAATTATTCAAGCATTCAAAAAGCTTATGAATACAATGTAGTAGTATTATCACTTAATAAGGAACACCCCAAATGACTAGTGCGAAAACATAGACCCTAAAATGATCTGCAATACGGGATATCCCGTGAAAAGAATGGTCTACCTGCACAAGTAAATTCCATAGGAAGACCCCATGTGGAAAATGAAAATTTCTTCTAGGGGTGATGGGGTTTACCTTGGAATTACAAAATAGTAAAAAACAAATTGTTATGCCTCAAGTAACTAGGTTGGTTTAATGTGATGTGAGAAATTGCTGAATTTTTCGGTAAGAAACTTTGATGGGAAATGAAAGAGTGCCAAAAAGAGGACAAGCTATCGGCTGGCCTACAAATGCTGACTAGCAATCAAAGAACTGACATAAAAATGGCAGAGACAGCAGCAACAAAATCTAAGACACTACGGCTTCAACATTAAGTTTCCAATTGATAAGAAAGGCAACTTTATTTCTCAACATTGACAAAATAATGAAAATAAACTTTTACAAATAACCATTCTATACATCACTTTCTTTTTTTCTGTTTTCTCTCTGCAAATTAGTTGCCACTATTGGAACATAGAAGGGAAGAAAATGAGTAATGCAACTGTAGTTACGTTGTGCCATATATTATCTACAAGGAACAGTAAATGATAACAAATTACATCCTTTTACCATAATGGAGGGTATTGCTCATAGCAAACTAAAAAAGAGTCAAATAAAATAAAATAAATTACACAGAGAGAGAGAGAGAGAGCAAAGAAAAGTGAAACTAGAATAAAGAGTCGGTTAATGAAATCCAAGAATTAACATAGTCAAAGCATGCTACTTCACCTCTGCCACCATAAACAAGCAACCTTTTCTCAATCATGGTAGCTGTATGACCACATCTTGCTGGTGGCAATGATCCAGTAACTGACAGCTCCATCCACTCTAGTGATACTGTTTAAGGAAGAAGATCAAGAGAGAACTGATTTACAACCATTTCAACAACTATTCTCAACCAAACATGAAGCAGAAAATAACATGTAATTCAAAAATCATAGAGAAAAAATTACTTGTATCCATGACATACACATCTGACAACCACTTTTTACCATCCCAGCCACCATACCTGCATTTGTTTGCATTTTACCCTAACAACAGTTAATAGAGAAACGTAACATCACCTATAAAAGATGCAATGAATATACTCACATAACAATTTTCCGATTTCCAATAGCTGAAGCTGCAGGAAAATCTCGTGCGGAAGGTAAGTCGCCAAAACTTGTTAACTCTGACCATTGCCATATATCTGGAATAAACATAAATTTGATTGAGGTAGAGAAAAATACTGTATTATTTAATCTAAGGGATGACTACCACAACATTCTATCCAACTTAACACATTAATTCTCCAAACTGAATCAAGAACAAACATTAATTTATATAAAACATATTTAATACTCATCAATTAAAGGGAGGCAAAAGAAAAAACACCAAACCATATAGATCAACTTTGATGAGCACTTACTTATCATTCTAAAGCATTGTCAGAAGCATATAATAAATATATTCTTACCAGTATCCAGGACCCAAAAGTCACCTAACCTGAAACCGAACTTCAATGTTAATACGATTTGCATTAAAGTAACAGAGTAATAGAGAAGAAAAGTTGTAAGTAGAACATGTAATGGATGTGAACATACCTCTTGCCACCCGAACGCCCACCAAAGATGAACATGTTACAATCAATCACAACAGCAACGTGAAATGCTCGCGGGCTTGGACCGACTTGTCCATCAGAGCCACCAGTGCACTCTGGCTGAAACCACAATTTGTTATCTGTGAAGGAAAAAAATTCCTGAAATCATATTATATAGGGAAAATGGTAATACCAATTATACCCAGAAATTCCAGAGAATAAAATTTACAAAAATTTGAACGAATTCATGAGAACCCAGATACAAAATATCAATCAAAATATGACTAAAGCACAATGAAATGTATAGAGACGGTGCGAAACAAAGTACCAATGTCATAGACGACGATATCGCTGAGAAACTTCTTCTCCAGAAGGCCTCCGAACACGACCACCTTCGATCCACCGATAATGACGGCAGTGTGACCACTGAGAATTCAAAGCATAAACCAAATTCAAATGGAAAATCTTCAAAGCTATGAACCCATATGAGAGAGAGAGTTTTTGCCTGCGAGGTTGAGGTAGAGTTCCAGCAAAGTCAGAGGAAGAAGCTCGAACCCAGTAATGCATTCTCTCTTCTTTCGCAATTCGCAGTGCTAATCACTGTCACTTCACTTGTCCACCGAATATTGTTCACCACCAAGCTCTGTTCTGTTTTCTTCTTCTTCTTCTTCTTCTTTTTTTTTTTTTTTTTCTCAGTTTTGGTCAAATCACCAAGCAGTGTTCTAAACTCTGAGCTATTCAAGTTATGCTTCCGATCCTTTTGTATACTTGCGGACCTACCGATCTTTTTGTATTTGAAGCGCTTTTATCACAAGCGTTTTTCGTCCAAAAAAAAAAAAAAAATCACAAGCGTTTTGAATTGACCATATTGTCCGCATACACACTAATTTGTTGATGATAGTCAAATCTCAAGGGTTTTTAACTGTAGAGCTCCCTTAATTTGACGTAGAGTTTCAATTGAGTCGGGCAATTTTTTTTGAGGCAATTACCCTAAATTACATCCGTTAATTTAACAAATAGTTTCAATTGGATCCTACCATCCAAATCTATCAAAATGAGGGCTAAAAACATCATTTCAAATCCCTCAATTGCTTATTCCTCTTCTACATGTTGAGACCCAAAAAATCTCAAAGAAGGTCCGAGCATATTTTTAGGCCCAATTCATTATCATGTTGTAAAAGGAACGTGGAGACCCATCAAATATGGCTACGAAGTGCCTAAACAAGATTTGATATTTGTGTCATGCCAAGCGAGACTACAATTTGACATGTCTGGAAGCCATGATACAGATTTACTAATTTCGCATGCAAACCTGTAAAGTTTAACAATGGCACATGCTCGAGCTCACCTAGCCCCAGTGGCGGAGCTAAAAGGTAGTATGTGGGGGGGAAGGGGGCCAGTATTATAAATTCAATATTATATAGTTATATTTGAACTAATATTGCATATGATGCTTAAGAAATAATAGGGTTTTCATGGAGTTTGGGGGGGCCACGACCATGCCAGGCCTGCATGTGGCTCCGCCACTCCTTCGTCAAGCATTATCTAACACAACCCCTAACCATTGTAGAACAACTTAGCCCAAGCATAAGCACGCAAATAACATGCCATGCCAAGCAACTCCCTTTAGTGCCAAACCACTCGACAAGATTAAGTGGGCCCCACATACATGCATGAGGCTTGCTGAGCGGGTTTTGGTATGGATGGATATGAGGGTCAACAAGGCCTATTGAGGTTCAAGAGGTGAAGATTTTGGGCTGCTTAGGAAAACCAAAACCCAAGCCCACTTTCTTGAGCCCAACACATGGGTAAGTAAGAGAGAAATTCCAGCACCCTTTCGCTTGAGATCGAACCATCCTTGCCCAATTCAAACTGAACCCCTTAAAATCCAGTTTACATAAATATCTAGGCTAATGAAAAAGATAGGCCTCAACATTTCTGTTTGACCATCACATTTACCCATCTTGACACCTATGAGTTCATACAAGAAAAGAGAAAGGAAGGTCAAGCTGGAGCGTTGCCTAGAAAGGAAGCCTCTACAAGGCCCACCTACACGAAGGCTTTGGGGCACCAAAATGTTTTGTCTCAATAGCCATGGATTCAACTTATTTTAGGGAGATTTCACTAATTAAGGGCATATTGGAAAAAGTGAAAGGAAAGAAAGGAGAAGACTTGGCCAAATGAGAAGAAACCATCAGGGTTTATGGGGTAAAGAGGAGTTACATCGCCTCTAAAAAGGAGGCCATTGGCTACCGAGAAAGGGGACCCAACTCAACTCAGGCAGGGCGAGCAAGCCTCTCCTCCAACTGTTGAAAACATCAAGCCCAATCACCATCCTTTCCATCTTATTCTTCTCTCTCTCTCTCTCTCTCTCTCTCTCTCTCTCTCTCTCTCTCTCTCTCTCTCTCTCTTAGAAAGCCCTACTCCAGATCGGAAACACTAATCCTCTTAAGCCAAGTTCAAATCATGGTCATCATCTTCTTGGTGAGAAACCTAAAGCACGAGCAAGCCCATTCTCATCACCCAAAATCTCAAGCCTTAATAATTTCCTTCTGCCCTTTTTCTCTTAGAACACCATGCTAAGCCCTAAACACCACCCAAACATTCCTACAAATCGAGTGGAAGCAATTCCAGAGTTGCGGGAAGATATAGTCTTGCTACAATTCCAAGGTTTTCCCTTTCCAACTCTCTCTCTCTCTTTCTTGCTAAACTTATGGACTCTTAGCTCCCACACCACAAGCCTCTCATGCCAAGCCTAGTCGTATCTTGATTCACTAAAGTAAGCTCTCATGCCAACCAAACCTGTACAATATCAATACTGTGACATCCCGAACCAAAATTAAATAAATAAATTAAAATAATCTAAATAAATTAATAAATATTTGAATTTAATATTTTATTTAATAAATTAAAGGTAAAAAGGTCAATTGGAGTTCGAAAAAGAATTTGGGGAATTGAGTCGCACCGTTGCGTCCGGCTCGTCGATACGAGTTCGTAGATAGGTTGCACGCTCAATTCTGATTTGTAACGAGCCTGAAAACCTCTAAAAAATAAAAGGACGTATTGGTAATTTTAAAATTTATTTTAAAACCCTAAATACCCATGGCCTCATCAGATCGCACGAACTCTCTCTCTCTCTCTCTTTGGTTTCTCTCTTCTCTCCCTCTCTCTCTTCGAGCCGTAGCCCAGCAAGAACTTTCGACGGCGACTGCGTCGCCGTCCGGCCATCGTTTCCAACGCCACAACTTGCAAAATCTTCTTCTCCCCTCTACACAACTCACTAGTTTTCTAGGATCAATTTCGAGCCGTGTAGCACCTGGACGAGGAGAAGAATCGAAATTTTTCCCGACACCGGCCACGCGATTCCAGCCACTTTTTCCGTCGATCAATGTATGGATCTTCATCCCCTGGGTGTGTTCTTGATGTTTTGGTAGTTGGTTTGGGTCAATTTGGTGTTTTGGAAGCTTGATTAGGAACCTAGTTTTTGTCCAACTTTGAGTGAGTTTTCCAGCCACTTCCCGGCCAAATTGGAGGTCGGGCTAGTTGAATAAATTGTTCCCCTAGATAAGCTTGTCATTTTGGCACAGGTATTGTCGAGTGTTTCGAGAAATTTCTGTCATTGGAAATTTCTCAAGACACCCAAATCTGCCCGGCGCGTGGGCCCAAGTGGTGGCCCAATATGTCCTAAAATGTTCCCCATGTCATCCCGAGCGCGACAGTGTGCTCAGATATCAATTTGGTTATCGTATGATAGTCGAATGGATTTACGCCTATTAGGCGTTATCTGGGTTCGATATATTCGGACCGTTAGATCGGCTCCAATTCCAAGTATGTTGCTCTTTGTATCTCTAGGATCGTGTAGGAATTCGCAGATTGAGAATCGGAGTCCCGAATACTCTAAATCATTGAGACTAAGTTTAGGCAAAACGATCGTCGTCCGATTATGCGATTGGTTTAAAATCCGACAGCTTGATCGAGACCAAACTTCCAAGATGCGTTCAGTAGACTGTGTTAAACCTTTAGGAACTTTCATATTGGAAATCGGAGGTCGTGGGCCTCGGGGCCCGGTTGACCAAGACGGGAAGTTTGACCGCCCGGTTGATTGTGAGTCTTCCGAGGTCGTTTCACCTGTCGGGAAGCTTAGTTTGACCTTAGAAACGCTCTATTAGACGTGCACTTACACTTTGAGCCCCAGGAACTTAGGATTTGTTTTTAAGTTCGTTGTCAGTTCACTGTTATTAATTAAATAATGTACTCATCAAAATAGATACTCAAGCTCCACGAGCTTCACATGCGGGACCCTCTCAGGGTGAGGTAGCTTGAGACTATCTGTGAGTGGACTTTGTTTTTAAACGAGCATTATTTTGAAGATTGAATCGCAATGCATATAAAATGGTTTATCTCGATCTTTGAAATTATAATATTGTTTTTAATGTTGATCTATGGTGTATTATGGATTTTCTTGGCTTTAGAGTTTTATATTGTTTTAATTATGGAACGGTCGGATGATCTTTAATATTGGAATTGGTGATTGTCTTGGGTTTGAATTTTATGCGTTGTGAGAGTTTATATATATGTATATACCTTGATTAAATATTTTGGGTATTGGGTATTGGACGTTATAGACGTCCGGAAATATGTGTATGTGGGATAGGGATACTTGGGTTGTATGGTTGTGAAAGAGGGTATTTGGGACTTGGCTTTGGTGTGGGGTACAGTGTTGTTGTTTTGAGGTGTCGGAGTCGCACCATGGTTTGTACCCTCTCTGGTTTACCCACACGCGGTGTTGGAAATTTCCGACATGTGTGACTGATTTGATTATGGTTGTTCTATACGTGGCGTTGGAACTTCGGGCGTATAGTAAAGATCCGGGAACCTTTGATCGAGTATGATGAAGGCCCTTGACTGGGTAGTCTACGCACGTAGAAAAGTGGTTTGGTTTGTACACACGTGGCGTTGGATATTCCGGCGTGTGTACGGTAGAGCGGTAGTCCCCCGATTGGATAGCTCATCCCTAGACGCAGGGTAGAAAGTTGAACCTTGCGGGCTAGTCAAGCAATCCCCGTGATGGATAGTTTCCTAGTACTTGTGATGGTGCGAGGATGATTTGGGAATTTATTATATCTATACTTATAGAATATATCTTATACTTATACAGTCATGGGAGTTTATTTCTGTTTATATTTATATATATCTATATGGGTTCGGTTTGGGAGGTTATGCCTCGAAAGAGGGTAGGTTGCTCAGGAAAGGTTTTGAGTTGGGGTTTTCTTTACCTATTTTGAGATATCCCAGTTTTGAATTGATTATGTATATAAATGATTTCAATTGCATGTTTTGCATCGTTTTTTAAACGGTGGGGTTAGTAGGTTGTTTTAAGTATGTAAACCTTTGTTTTTGTCCACTCACAATTTTCTGTTTTGCGCCTCCAGGCAGTAGTTGCAGTGAACCGATCATTCAAGCCGAGCACTCCTATTCTCGAGCTTCAACTAAACTGTAGGACATTTATGTCAATTTCTGTAAACTTTAACTTATATTGTTTAAATTCAAATATTCGTAGAATTACTCTGATATTGCCTATTTAGAATGGAATTTATGGCCGGAGGCCTATTATTTAATTGAAAGCATGCTGGCAATTGGGTTGTATTTTTTCTGTTATTTCTAACACGTTGAAATTTGGGTAATTTCCGTTTTCAGGGGAGACTCTGCCAAAATTTCGGCAGAAGTCTCGGCCCTTTTTCCTTTGTTTCAGGAAGAGGAAGTTTATTCTTTAGTATGTGGGCTCGACATCGGTTGGATGTCGAAATACCACAGCATCAGTCCCGGATTCCGAGGGATTCAGGGCCGGTCCTATCAAATACATCATCTCCAACTTCTTCCAAAGCTGTCGGAAGCCCATCCAAACCAGTAGCAGCTTTTGGAACACTTGGTGTAGCAACTGTTCCATTGTGTCTCTATCAAAGCCCTTTCAACACCTGCTCAAATCTATCGTCAAGCAATGTTCTTACAATAGTTGTTGTATCATTCTCATCAAAACTTGCAATGTACTAAGGGTGAAAGAGAGCTCAGTCTACAAGCCCATTGCAGCTCTCAACAAAAAAGACCCTAGCATAAATGGCGACTCTACTAGGGACCAGGCCATGATTCGATGATTCTTTCATAATGATAAGTATTGCGATGCAATACTTTTGTTGGTGCAGTAAACCATCAAGAAAACTAAACAATAAGAAGCTCTATGTTTCAATGTTGTGATGGCTATTTATTATTGAGCTAATAATGATTTCTAATATCTTGTATATTGTTTTTCCTTCTTCTGGAATTGCTTGCAATCAATTTGATTTTGATCTACTGCTAGAACATTTCATTGGAGAAGATGAGGCCAATCAAACTTTGACCAAAGCTAGATACCAAAAGAGATTATAATAACTCTGAACCATTGTTGGCTTACAAGGGGGCTCCATTTATAAGTTTGCCCTGTACTTATGCAATCAAGAAAGTTTCATTCCCATATGTCACTAGCATCTCTTAAGTTTCATTAAAATGTTAGAAGAAATTCATAAAGCACAAATATGAAAGAAGCTATTGTCACCAAACATGCTAACTTTCAAGTGTTGGATTACCCATCTACATCATATATCCAATACACTTAGGGGGCTCCTGCCAAGTGCAAGCCACAAGAGTGCTTTATGCCTACCCATCAAATCCATGCCAAGCAAATGGATTTTCTCTTTCATTTTCATGAGCCCAAGCAAACTATCAACGAATGATTCACATACCTAGCCATTTTCAAAAGAGGTAATTTTCCGAGTCATTATACTAGTTTCCAAAGCCAAATGCTAAGCTTTATCAAAGTCAATGAAAAATCCACACTTTACATTTTGAATTACAACCCCAAGCCACATTTATGCTGGCAAGACCAAATGATCCCAAAGCCATCATGCAACTCTAGCAAAAAATTATATCAACCTCTTGGGGACTTTTCCAAGGAATAAGGCACCATACCTCGAAAAAACAGGGATGAGCGAAGTGAGTATACAAACTCATTGTCAATTCTATTGTGGTTATCTTTCAAACTCATGCAACTACATGGTATAAGTGATCAAGGAAACTACTTGTGACTATGCAAAACTATTCAAAGGAAGCGCAATCTCATCAAGCTAGCAGTTGTCAAAAAAGAAGGAAAAGTGAGGAAGAATTTCACGTAGTTCGCGCAAACTTGACATGATCGACATCTCCCTTGCTCATTGGATCGTGCCATACATGCTAAAATTCTTACAACAAAAAGAGGAGAATAAGATAACACAACTCATGTAGTCGTGCCGCTGCAAGAATAAAGTAATCCAATAGTAGCCAAGAGGCAACTAGACTGCTACACTTAAAAGAGGGGTAACTTCAAGCAAATTTTTTTATAAAAAAAACAAGAAGAAATTTTAGGCATCTGCGTACGACTTAACATGCTGCCCAAGCTCCATGCCAAGCAATAAAGACTACTTAAGAAGAAATATGTAGCAACATCAGCATCTCTGAATCGTAGTTGATGGAAAGCTCAAGCTGAAGGAAAAGAGGTGATGCAAAGGGTGAAAAAATGTCATCTTTGACGGCACTCATGGCTCATGAAAAAATATCATCCATGAACAAAGCCATTTGATTATCTATCACATGACAAGAGGCTAATAAAGCTACTGCTAATGAGCAATACTTTCCGAAAATATTCAAGCAACAAGCTAAGCTACCAAGCTATCTCATGAAAAAAAAAAATAGACATGCTATACATGCCAAGCAACTCTTGCAAAAAAAAAAAAAAAAAAAAAAAAAGCTGTCCTTTTTCACATGCCAAGCAGATCAGGCACTATACCAAGTAAAAAAAGTGGAGTTCATGCAACATGCCTATGATCTCCATTGCTCTAAAGGAGCACATGAAAATTAAAGCTCTTCTTGGTGAAGGAAATACACTTGGGGGCTGGAAAATAAACACTTCACATTCACCACCATTACCAATGCTAGATCTCCCATGCAATCCTAAAAAGCCATTATTACTGAGCATTCCACCACAACTCGTAGATCAAAGTAACCTCTTATTAACGAACATGCCTACAATTGTTTTCCATACTCTTCTGCAAGCTATTTCATTCATTTAGGCCAAACCAAGCAAAAGACCTCTAAAGGGAAATACATGCTAACATCCTTCCCTTGTTGTATTCGTACTTTACCAAGAATTTGATCTGATGTAACCTAACACATACTCATTCCAACAACCACACAAAAGCCCAAGTTTTCATAACCAAAGTCAACCTTCTCCTAACACATACTCATTCCAACAACCACACAAAAGCCCAAGTTTTCATAACCAAAGTCAACCTTCTGTAATCCAAAAAATGATCACCTAAGAAACCACATCCAAAATTCAAGCTTCTACAACCAAACTCAAGTGTTATGTCCCCAAAACAGACTCACAATAGCAATCATAAACAATACCCGAGTTGCCGTAAAGGTTACAACCCATGTCGCTGCAAACAATACTAAAACTACTGCAACCAATACAACCCTGCTATAGCTAACAATTGATTTTTTATGCAACTGAATTAGTTGCACGAACAATTTTGAGACAATCTACAACTCAACTTGCATACCTCTAGCGATATAAATCTACATGGGGCTCACCTAATAGAGAGGAAATTGAACCCTCAAGGGTGCTTGTCCACCTCTGCAATTCTGAACAATCAAAGAAAGCACAATCTTCCAAGCCCTTACATTAGTTATAGTTGTTGAGCAAGCAAAAAATTCACAAACACAAATGTGCAACGAAGGTGCATGACTCCTTCCAACGCCACGACCAGTCCTTGGATGAGTGTAAGATGCCCATGTTTATCAGTATTAAATCAATAACGTTTCATACCAGTAAAGCATGCAACAGGATGCTAAACCCAAGTCATGGAAAAGCAAGAAGCAACTTCTATAGCTCTCAAATATATGAAAGGAGAATACAACTTCATCACATGCCTCTGGACATTGCTGAAGATCTTTCATTTTACTTTAGGCCTCTACAAATTTCATGCTAAATTCATCCAAGCATCATGAAGCCTTAAGTATCGAGCTGCAATGGACATGCTAGCCAAGCTATTTCGTGCAAAGTGAAGCAAAAAAAAACAACGAGCTACAACCTAACATTCCACAAGCTCATTACCAAGCATTTATGCTTAACAATTCTCTGCATCAATACAAATATTTCATGCCACTAACAAAGACAATTGTCATGCCCTGCATAAAAGAGACTTGATACATCAAGCAAACCATGCTTCAAGCATTAACAATGTTTTATTTCCTCATATTATTGTTGATCTTCTTTATTGAACCATCCAAAGTATAGACCAATAAAACCTATGTACCTTGCAAAACTAACAAGCCCAAAGTGAAGCCAAGATTCAAACTGCAACAGCTAAGATGAACACAAACGCTTCTGTTATGACCCTCCTATTAAGTCTCACCTATTCAACCCATCCTATGTGATAGAAAACCATTAAACCAATATATGCATTTCAAGTAGCCTCCGTAAACAGGAAATCATTAGTAATCCCATTCAATCTTGCGCCATTAAGAAGCATTTCAAACAACCTATACAAGCATTTCAAGAAGCTATTGTATAACATTCAAGCAGTAAGAGGCACTTCCAGTAGGTGCTGTAAGCATTTTCAGCAGGATGTGATAAACATTCAAGAAGCAGTTGCAAGCACATTCTAAAAACAAACATTCCACTGGCAGAGTTATTCCACAAACGAAAGCATTACAAACCCAAATATTTGGGGAGCAATGTTAAAACACTAGCAACAACTAAGCCTTATTGTTGAAGTTACCAAGGAGTGAAAAAGAATCCTTGTAAGTAATCAAGAGCTGTAGAGTTCGGGGTCCGGTGGCTTCTAATTTGAAGAATTGAAGTTCCTACAGCTATGATAATGTAAGCCTTTGACCTTTCGCAAAAGAAATACAACATGTTAAGCAAAATAAGTTTTCCATGTCGAAAACCAAAACAAATAAAAATCATCAAGCCAAGTGAAACATGTGCAATATACCAAGTAGTTTAATTCTCAACACGCCAAACTCACTGGTAAAGCAAATCAAAGCAATGCAAAGGCTAAAAGAAACTTACAAGCAATTACATCATGTCAAGCATACTCACTAGCCCAAGCCATATGCCAAGCAAATTACAATATGTCGACAAAGCAATCTAGGAATTATTGAGATCATTCAAATAGGTCCAAGCCCTAATAAAATGTTTCAAGCCATCTGCACACATGCCTAAACTTATGCCAAACCATGTCGTACGATATCAAGTTCATGCAATTTGTTTGCATAAAAATCCAATTCTATGGCAACAAGCAAGTAGCCTGAGCAAACTATAAAGGCCTCCATATGTCACCATCACTAAGCAATTTAAGAATAACATTTCATTCAAGCATCACAAGCAATTCAAGCATGAAGGTAGCAGTGACAAAATCCTTAATTCGAATCTCTTGCCAAAATACCTTATTAGTTTTCCACCAAAACCACAACCTCAACTGCGGGAACGTCAAAAATCACCATCACAATAAAACCCCGACATGCCGTAATACCATAAACAACTTCATGCTACCCAAGTCGCTGCCAATAGTTTGATTTTTGGGTTGGATTGATTATTTGGCCCACTTACATGCCCTTTCATGGCCCCAATAATCAAGGGGGCTAATGTTGAGGCCCAAGAAATCTCAAGGAATGTCCGTGCATATTTTTAGGCCTAACTCATTATTGTGCTACAAAAAGGATGCAAAGGCCCGTCAAATATGGCTACAAAGTGCCTAAACAAGCTTTGATATTTGCTCCATGCCAAGCGAGACTACACTTTGTCACGTGGGGAGGTCATGATATACGTTTACCAATTTCACATGCAAACCTATAAAGTTTAACAATGTCACATGCTCGAGCTCACTTAGCCCAAGCATAAGCACTCAAAGAACATATCATGCCAAGCAACTCCCTTTAGTGCCAAACTACCCGACAAGCTTAAGTGTTCCCAAGCCACATACATGCCTAGGGCTTGTTGAGCAGATTGTGATATGGATGGGTAAGAGCTTAAGTGGGCCCAAGCCATAAGGCCCATTGAGGGTTCAAAAGGTGGAGGTTTTGGGCTGCTTGGGAGCACCAAAACCCAAGCCCACTTTCTTGAGCCCAACACATAGATAAGTAAGAGAGAAATTCTAGCAGCCTTTCGCTTGAGATTGAACTAGCCTTGCCCAATTCAAACAGAAACCCTTAAAATCCAATTTAGATAAATATTTAGGCTGATTAAAAAGATAGGCCTCAACCTTTTTGTTTGGCCATCACCTTTACCCATCTTTTCCCATATGTGTTCACACAGGAAATGAGAAAGGAAGGTCAATTGTAGCATTGCTTAGAAAGGAAGCCTCTACGAGGCCCAACTGTGGGAAGGCTTTAGGGTGCCAAAATGTTTTATCTCAATAGCCATGGATTTAGTTGATTTTAGGGAGATTTCACTAATTAAGGCCATATTGGAAAAAGTGAAGGGAAAGAAAGGATATGACTTAGCCAAATAAGAAGAAACCATCTAGGGTTTATGGGGGTAAAGAGGAGTTCCAACGCCTATAAAAGGGAGGCCATTTGCTACCCAGAGGGGGGACTCAACTCAACTCAGGCAAAGCGAGCAAGCATCTCCTCCAACGGCTGGAAACATCAAGCCCTAGCCCTATTCCAGAACTAAAAAACTTATCCTCTCAAGCCAAGCTGAAATCTTGGTCATCATATTCTTGGTGAGAAACCCAAAGCACGAGCAAGCCCATTCTCATCACCCAAAATCTCAAGCCTTAATGATTTCCTTTTGCCCCTTTTCTCTTAGAACACCATGCCATGCCCTAAACACCACCCAAACATTTCTACAAATCGTCATCCTAAGATTCAAGCATCAGAATTAACTTTCTCTCTTTCAAGAAATCCATTCAAGCTGGTGGAAGCAATTCCAGAGTTGCCGGAAGATATAGTCTAGCTACGATTCCAAGGTTTTCCCTTTCCAACTCTCTCTCTCTCTCTCTCTCTCTCTCTCTCTCTCTCTCTCTCTCTTGCTAAAATTATGGGCTCTTAGCTCCCACGCCACAAGCATCTCAAGCCAAGCCTAGTCGTATCTTGATTCACCAAAGCAAGCTCTTATGCCAACCAAGCCTGTACAACATCAATACACCATCTCTAACTCCTTCCAAAGCCACCAAAAGCCCATCCAAACAAGTAGCAGCTTTTGGAACACTTGGTCCAACACCTGTTCCATTTTGTCTCTGGCAAAGCCCTTTCAACACCTCCTTAAATCTATGGTCAAGCAATGTTCTTACAGCAGCTGTTGTATTGTTCTCATCAAAACTTGCAATGTATTGAGGAGCCATTGAAGAAGACCAAAGCACTCCCTAAGGCTTCAACTCTTTCGAGGTGTTTTGTGGACCAGTGCCTAAAACTCAGACATGGGTGAAAGATAGCTCAGTCTACAAGCCCATTGCAGCTCTCAACAAAAAAGACCCAAACACTACCTCCTCAACCCCTCGCCACCATAGCTATCACCACCATCACAAGTGCTTTAGGTCCCACCAACTGCTTCTACCTCTTCAACCCCTCGCCACCATTTCTAATGGCTGCTTTGATTGACCCTTAACAACAATCAATTGGGGATTTGGTGTAATTTTGACTAGACCAATTTGCGGGACTCAATTGAAACTCTGAGTAAAGTTCAGGGACCTCTACATTTAAAAACCCAAATCTAAACTACAAATTGTTGCCGACGAGGTCTAGTCTAGTGGAAAATGACATTGACTTGTACACTAGTGGTCTCAGGTTCGAACTTCCATCACTTGTATTAAAATAAATTTTTTTTAATGTATACACACTAATTTGATCCATCAAACTTCATTAAATTAGGCACATGACTTTCATCAAAATATAGCACATCCACAAATTAAACAAAATAAAGTTCATGTTATTTGCTGGATAAGGTCATATGCTCTTCATTTAAAGTTTCACATTGAAGTTACATCAAAGAGAGCACATGAACTTGTTTAGCAAAAGCCATAAATTTAAAGCTTATTTGTTTTCTTTTTGGTGAATAGGTAATAGGTTGTATTTTGATGAAAATAAAATTTAAAGTTGATCACATACCATTAAGTGACTATTTTGTTAATAAAATTCAACAAGAGATATCAAATTGATGTACGCATCAAAAGATTAAGGACCAAATGGATTGATTTGAACATTTCAACCCGATTTCATACAAGTCATTGTAGTTTAAACAGTTCGCTGAATTTCATTTTCAGTCCTTATAGTTTGCTTGTGGGCCTTTGTTGGATGCCTCAACTATGCAAAATGCCCAGAAAACCAATGAGATTCCACTTTGGTGCAGCCTGATCTTCATGTGATGGCCATTGAAGAAGAAAGTTTGAAGCACTTTTAAGAGGCAAAATGAGCATGTGAGATCCAAACCCTTGAAGCAATAAGTTTTTAACGCCAGAAACTTGGAAAAAAAACCAATATTAAGAAGATGAAGACTAGTCTTATCCGTTAGAATCTTAAAGTAAAGAGAGAGAGGGAAACATCAAAAAAGAGAAAATGTTTACTTCTTCTTTTTTCTTCTTCTTTATGTAACGAATATGCATTGTCAGTTTTTCTTAATCATTAGATGATTTCGACCAAAAAAAATCAATACATAATATTTAGGGTTAATGACAATTTAGTACCATGTGGTTACCCTCGTAAGACATGTTAGTCCATGTCTTCTCGATTTTTACAATTCCCGGTCTTTTAAATTTGTTACAATGTGGTTCACCATTTGAGTTTCCATCAGATCTCTACAACCCCTCCCAATGAATCTAGAACCCACCCCTCATCTAGATTGATTTCTTCTCCCCCTCCTCCCACCTCCCACCTCCCACCCCTACTCGCAACTCACAACTTGCAGAACTCAAAATTAAAAAGCTAAAATGCGGGACATGTAGTGCCAAATAGGCAACTAACGGTGAGATCTGACAGAAACTATAAAGGTGGAACCAGATTGTAACAAATTTAAAAGACCGAGGTATCTAATTGTAAAATCGAGAAGATAAAGACTAACATGTCTTACGAGTGTAACCACAGGGTATTAAATTGTAATTAACCCTAATATTGCAAAATGCCTTCTCCTGTTCTCTTAACCTCCACACCAACTGTCACGACCCGACTCTCCTAGCACGATATTGTCTGCTTTGGGCCTCGCCCTCACGGTTTTGTTTCTAGGAACTCACGAGCAACCTCCCAGTGGGTCACCCATCCTGGGATTGCTCTAGCCTCAACTGGCTTAATTTCAGAGTTCCAAGGAATCCGAAGCCAGTGAGCTCCCAAAAGGCCTCGTGCTAGGAAGAGAAGTGCCCACACATATAAGCACTTCACCTTTCCCTCCCCGAGCGATGTGGGATTGCTCACTGTTCTTGCTTCCTCAAGCTCACGGGTCTTACAATCCACCCCCCTTGGGGCCCAGCGTCCTCGCTGACACACTTCCGGTAGGGGTCCAGCTCTTATACCATTATGTCACGACCCGACTCTCCTAGCACGATATTGTCCGCTTTGGGCTTCGCCCTCACAGTTTTGTTTCTGGGAACTCACGAGTAACTTCCTAGTGGGTCACCCATCCTGAGATTGCTCTAGCCCCAACTCGCTTAACTTCGGAGTTCCAAGGAATCCGAAGCCAGTGAGCTCCCAAAAGGCCTCGTGCTAGGAAGAGAAGTGCCCACACATATAAGCACTTCACCTTTCCCTCCCCGAGCGATGTGGGATTGCTCACCGTTCTTGCTTCCTCAAGCTCATGGGTCTTACACCAACACCCACCTCCTCCACTAGTATAGCGTTGATTGGCTAGCTAGTCATAAAGCATAGGCATGGCTATAATTGGAACACCAAACTTGATGCTCTCCAACACTCAGTTCCATCCACAGTGACTCACAAGCCCACCAACACTAGATTGCTACAGTATCTTTGCCTGTGGGGCCCAACCCTCCACTATCACTCCTTTCTCCCCCACCCTCTCTAAAAACCATTCTGGTAATACTTCTTCAGCTCTCTTACCTTTTTTTTCCTTTGGAAATCTTATAACCCAAATAACGCTCACTTTGCCAAGTTCTAACCCTGTTAGCTATCTCTTATATTTCCTCCTTGGACAGAAAGTACTCACTACCATCCAATTTCCAGATTCAGATGGGATAAACTCTTCCAAACTCTTATCATGCATACACAGAAAAGAAGTGGAAATTTTCTTTTCTGTTTTAGTTTGGCCATACAGGACAGCGCATAGGAAATCATCTAAAACAATTTTTTATTTTATTTTTCATTTGAATACAAGGGATATTGGGAGTGAGGATTTGAACATATGATATTTTTTTTTTGGTATATGGGTAATGCTCTTAACTATACGAGTTACACAGCCCTTCCAAACAATCTGAAATATTGAAAAGAAAGAAAAAAGAAAAAAGAAATTGTTTTTGTGGTCGAAAAAGAAAAATTAATTAGACGCTCATTCGTAGGCACGACCTTTTTGCTATAGAATTTAACACATATTGGTGGATTTGCATATACAACACAATAAGGATCTGGAGAAAAGCTAAAAAAAAAAATTAAGAATAACAAAGAGAAACTGTTCAATGAAACTCTTCTTTTTTTTCTTTTTTTTCCTACTATCTAGGATGTCACTGGCCATGCATTATTTAAATTCTAAGTTTGCTGAAAAAAAGGAGAATACTTATGTCCTAAATTAAATCTTAAGTTCATTTTTTATGTCCCTATATATTTTGACCCAATTATAATTAGAGAAAAAAGGTGATTCAACTGTCATTTCCCCTTCAACTTTTCCATTTTTCTTTATATAGGGTTTAGGGTATTTCTTCAAAGATGAAAGCAGATTTTAGAAAAACAATTTTCAAAATCTCATAATGAAAATCTCATAATGAAAAACTCATTTCTCACTTACAAAAAAAATGCAAAGAAGGAAGAAATTCAGAAAACTTTCTAAAATGCATGAGTGCTTAAGATTTCGTACCATTGAAATAGAATCTGGAAATAATTTTTTTTCTTTGAAAAACCCAGATCTCAAAAGAACTCATGAACCCTTCTCACTGAAAATGGCAGAGCCAACAAAATGCCTCTCAACAATCCCAAATGAAAGTGTTACCTGCTCTCTACCATCAGCCACCCTTTTGATAAATTAGGGCATCCCAAAAAAAAAAACACATGGCAGCAAATGATAAGAGCTTGAATAGGACAAGTGGTTAGGTAATAGACCACAGCTGTATTAAAAAATAAGCTATGATTTTAAAAAATTGACAAGTCAAAAAACGTCACTTGATTAAAAATGCATGCTGGAAATATTGGGTCTATCTAGACAAAGTATTGTGATGCATATGTTGATGTTCCTAATGATGTCCATTATAAATGAATGCACAAATTATCTTGGTTTTGTAGCCTCATAAGCTCTTCAATGTACTTCAACTTTCTACCAAATACCCAAGTCCAAATTTCTAAAGATGAGCTAAGAGGAATGACATACATGACAACTAATGGGGCATGCAGGAGAACACTATAATGCATGCAATGCAGACATAAAAATATTACCTTCAATGAGCTTGATTGGATTGGGCAATTATGAAGTTGATCTCAGCCACACTAGTTAAATTAGCACTAACTTGAACTAGCCTAAATTCTTTGAGCTTGATCATACATGTGAGATTATATATTTGTCAAGGAAAACTAATAACATTAGCTAAAGAAAACCTAACAATCTGTTTGTTGTGATTGAAAGATTTTATATATGAAAGAGGAAAGGTGCAGGCTTGTAAGGATGAATCTGTATATTATGTTGGTGTAAAAATGGTTACATAATGAATGCGGCTCCTCACTCTCTATCTATACAATAAATAGAGGCAGAAGAGGTGTTCATTGAAGCAGAAAGCTTGAAGCATTTTTAAGAGGCAGAAGGTGAGCGTGAGATCCAAATCCTTGAAGCGAATTGAAGTTTTTAATGTCATCAACTAAAAAAAAAAGATGAGAGACTGGTCTTAGCCCTCAGAGTAAGAACATAATTTGGGAGACGGGAACCATCAACAAAGAGAAAACGCTTTTGCTTTTTGCTTTTTTTATTTATTATTTAAGAATATGATATGTTAGTTTTTTAACCATTAGATAATATATATTTAAATTCGATCGCATATGGACATGAGAAGTCAAGCAAATTCCCTAGTATATAAAATGTAGGGTTAATGATAGTTTAGTACATGTGGTTACACCCTTAAGACATGTTAGTCTCTATCTTCTTAATTTTTACAATAACATACCCCGGTCTTTTAAACTTGTTACAATGTAGTTCCACCGTTAGGTTTCTCTGTTAGTTGCCTACATTGCGGTCCCACATTTTAATTTTTTTTAATTGATTAAAATATGAATAAAATATTTTTAAAAACAAAAAAAATAAAAATAAAAATATCTCATTCTCTCTCTCTCTCTCCCATGACCACCACATGCAAGCTCCACCCCCAAAACCCATCTCACAACTACCCTTCATTCCAGCCCGTCTCTTGATTTCTTCTTCCCCCCCTTCCCATGACCACCACATGCAAGCTCCAACCCCAAACCCATCCCACATCCACCTTCCACCCCATCCCGCAATCACAGCCCCACAAACCTAGAACCCAGAACCTCTACCCCGATTTCTTCCCCCTCTCCCCGCAGTTCTTCTCCACCACCCCGATTTCTTCAAAGGGCAACATACCATCACCTGTAGTTGCTAAATGGTCCAAGGAGAAGAGAGTCTGAGAGCTGAGAGTGAGTTTATGAGTCTGGGTTTTGTTGAGGTGGGTTTTGATGAAGTGGGGTTGGGTGGTATGGTGAATCCATGACTTTGAAACACACCTGAATCAACCAACAGACTTCACATGAAGTCGAGAGAGTATGTCTGCAAATTGCAATGATATCTTCTGAAAGGTTTGCCATTTACGCCTAAAAGTTCACAACTTGACCCTAAATAACCAACTAAAATATGGGTCTGCCATAAAATTTCTATAGTAAATTTGGCTTACATCCTTCAAATTCAATTTGCCTTACCTACAACTCTTCACTTTTTGTTCCTATAAATAATACCCAATTTGTATAAGTAAAAACCCATGACTAGGATCCAACTTAGCAAGTTACCTAATTAAGCATAAAATTTGATTTATTGTACTTTTCAGATTCTAAAAATACCCCCAACTAAGCCATTATTGCATTTTGTATATTAATGTAGGAATCAATATGAAAACAGTTTTTAATTGGATTGTATATAATGACAGATGTTGAATTTGGAAAGATCTCCAAATGGTTGTAATGGATATAGGAATTAATTTGGAAACATTTTTTAAATTTAACAATAAATTCATATTTAGGTAATCGGTTTGTTTAATAAAATATTTATGTTATTTTCTTTTTATGAATTATACATGTCTACTAATCTACTTTATAATTGTTTATGAATAATATTGTACATAATAATTATGTTGAAAAAATAATGTACCTATTACTTGGTCTATGAAAAATAACTAATAATCTTTTTATTGTTTGTTTTATGAAAAATAATTTACCTAGTATGAAAAGTGTACATGTTTTTAATTTATAAAAAGTGTACATAATTGTCTATTCCAATATACCTACATTAATTATACGACATCCAATATATCTACATTAATTTTAATGTACTTACAATTAGGATTTATGTATTATATGGCATCCAATATACCTACCATTTGAATAATATACCTACTACGAAATATGTATAGATAAATTATGGGCAAATGACAAAAGACACCCTGCTGGTTTGGGGTGGTTCTCAATATGGACCCTAGGGTATCAATTTTATCAATTTACACCCTTACGTTTGCAACATCGTCCAATTTCATCCTTCCGTTAAGTTGACCGTGTTGTCAATCATTAAATGCTGACGTGTCTATTGTGGGACCCACCTACTAACCAACCAGTTCTTTAAAAAATTTATATAAAATGATAAAATAACAAAAAATTTAAAAAATAAACTTAAAAAATCCCATCCCCTCCCCAACCCCCTGTTCACCCCCTCCATCGCCACACTTTCTGTCATTTCCCATCACAGCCATCTCAGCCATCCCAAACCCAAATGGGTTTGCTTCGTCTTGCTCAGAACCTCAGATTTCAAATACTCGAACGAAGAATAGCTCAAAACACCCGTAGGCAAGTTCCTCAGTAATGTCGCAGAGTACCCTGCGTACAGACCCAAGACGCCGTCATTTTCCAGGATCTTCAACAACACCTGCCATGACATCCCTTTGGCCCTGGCTTGCATTCTCTGCGTGATGAGCTCCTTCGGGACCATAATCGCGGAAGAGACAATATTGCCCATGGCTCCGGCCGTGGGAGGGATAAGAACGGGAGGGTAGTTGGGTAATTTGGAGAGCACCAACTTACCCAGCTCGCAGGTGCCAAAGTAGATGGCGGAGGAGCCGGTGGAGCCAACGATGACGGCTGAGATGCCGCTGTAAAATCCCGAGATGCCCTTGGTCTGGAAGGTCTTGAGGACTGCGTCAAAGGCGTTTGCTTAAATGTCTAAGGCACCTTTAGTCTGGAGCTTCGTCTTGATGGTGTCCAGAGGGTGGAGGCAGAAGTAGGTGAAGGCTCCGGCGATGCCTCTGCCGCTGCACCGATGAAGGAGCGCTCGAACACTGTGAGGTTCTTCAGTAAAATCTGGGTCTTGGGCTGGGTGTTGGGTCGGGAATTGGAGAACCAATTTGGGGCGGGGGAGGTGGTTGTGGAGGTGGTGGAGGCAAAAAATGGGATGTGGTTTTGGGTAGAGGTGAGGGTAGATTGGGAATTTGGGGTGATGAAATGGGTGAAGAGGCTATGGAAGTCATTCGAGGTTTGGGAATGGAGGTGGTGGTGGTAATCTTGATTGGATAAGGGGAGGCCCAGAGAAGCTGAGAGTCTGCTCTCCATGGCTGGCTCACTCAATTCTCTCTCTCTGGAGGTGAGCTTTATTCACTATTCAGAATTTCAGATGAGAGAGAGAGAGATAGAGAGAGAGCGAGTGCCATGGAAAATGAGAGTAGGAGGATGCCGATTTGGTTGAACAAAGTGAGTTAGGTACTGTATGTGGAAATTGGAAGTTGGGTGAGTTTCAACATTGTGAAAGCTTGAAGGAACAAAATGAGGACCTGGGTTTTCTGAGCACTTGGGTTTGGGATGGCTGTGATGGCAGTGACGGGAAATGACAGAAGGTATGGCGATGGAGGGGGAGAACAGGAGGCTGGGGAGGGGATGGGATTTTTAAGTTTTTTTTTTTAATTTTTGTTATTTTATCATTTTATATAAATTTTTTAAAGAACTGGTTGGTTAGTAGGTGGGTCCCACAATAGACACGTCAGCATTTAATGATTGACCACACGGTCAACTTAACGGAAGGATGAAATTGGACGATGTTGCAAACGTAAGGGTGTAAATTGATAAAATTGATACCCTAGGGTCCATATTGAGAACCACCCCAAACCAGCAGGGTGTCTTTTGTCATTTGCCCATAAATTATTATATGTAATTATGGTTTATAGGTAATATCCTGCCCCTAAGAAATTATTTAAATCCCTAATTGTAAAAAAGGACAATTTTACCCTTAGGATTTCTTAGTGCGTTATGGTGGATATTTTTGTTCGGAAAGGAATTTGGGGAATTGAGTTGCACCATTGCGTAGAGCTCGTCAATACAATTTCATAGATAGGTGGCATGCTCAATTCCAAGTTGTAACGAAAGAGAAAAAGTCTAGAAACGAAAAGGACATAAAGGTCATTTCCAAAATTGTGAGAAAACCCTAAATTTTCCAATTCCTTCTCTCTCCCTCGCGTCTTCTCTCTCTCTCTCTCTCTCTCTCTCTCTCTCTCTCTCTCTCGCACGACCTCTCTCTCCTCCCTCGCGACTGCACAAATAGGCCAGCAGCTTCGCCAGCCATTTCTCAGCCGTCCGGTCACCTCAGGCAACGAAACCAGTCCCAAAAGCTTCCTCTCTTCCTCCTCTACCTAGCCCACCCCTTTTCCCGGCCTGAAAATTCAACGAACGGCGATTGGAACGAGGAGAAATTTCTCCAGTTTTCTAACACTGTATTCGGCGATTCCGACAGCCAAATCCTTTGAGTGAGGTGTGGTTTTTCATCCTCTCAACGTCCTTTAGCTGTTTATGCAAGTGATTAGGATCGATTTCATTGTTTGAGGGTTCGATTTGGAACCCTTGAAGCCGGCGGCTTTGGCTGTGATTTCGGCTAGCTTTGGCCACTTTTTGGCCGGGGTCCACGATCTAAAAATTTTCCTTTAATTGTGCTTGACATATTGATATAAGGATTGACTGGTGATTTGGAGAATTTCCCTTTGCCTGAAATCTCTCAAGCCACCCACCGTTGGCGGCAGCGCGTCAGCTGGATGCCGACTGCTTGTTATCAACCTAGAATTGTCCCTTTGTCATCCTGAGTATGACGGTATGCTCAGATTAGCTAAATGTGATCGTTTGAGTATTATACCAAAATTTACCTATTAGGCGTTTTCGGGTTCGATACGTTCGGACCGTCGGATCATGACAAAACTCTTGGAACATATTAATTGGATTATGTTGAATCTATAGAAACTTTCGGATTGATAATCGGAGGTCGCGGGCCCTACGGATCCGGTTGACCAATATGGTAATTTAATCGTATTATTAATCACGGGTCTTCTAAGGCCATCTCAATTTTCGGAAAGTGATAAAATGGGCCTAGGAACTTTCTTAAGTCGTACACACGCAGTTTAAATTCTGGGCAAAAAGAGCATTTTGGGCATTCGTGCCAGGCACCTACTAGGTGTTGGTCACACACGAGGTTCGACACGGATTCCAAAGTGGAATTTGGGTCAGGTCCTATCATTATATGTATAGCTATATATACATATTATGTATGAACAAACATATATTATATGTATTATGAGAATGTTTTTATTTTTTGAGTCCAGCAACACCATAATAATGGAAAGGCTAGATATTAGGGATTGTTTAGGAAAAATCGTTGGATAACAAAAATGGCAGGGTTCTGTAAATAAGTAATAAGAAATGGACAACTTTTATCCTTCATGACATCCATTTTCAAAATTGGGTTTTGGTTGGAAGTAAATATGTAGATGAATTTTTGTATAGAATATTAGAGTTGCAAGGGCTTATTACATAATGACCCAATTTCTAATGTTCCATACCCATATATTGATGAACAAATTGAAAAAATTTGTAGCCAGACAAATTAAACATAATCTGAGAGAGAGAGAGAGAGAGAGTTTGAATGCATTCGATTTGAACATAATCTGGTTAATTTTGCGGGACAACAGCAAAATTGGAGGAGGCGAGGAGGACCAAAAGGTCGTTATGAGCCAGAACAAGTTCGATTTTATATCGTTCTCGGCCCAGGCTGGACCTGTCCAAACTGTTCGACGACCAGTCGTACGGCTCGGCGGAGGACAGCGAGCGTTTCATGTTGGAGGAGACAGTGGTGGAGAGAGCGGAGGCATTCGCGAAGGCCGAGAAATTGAGGGTGAGGAGGAAGGAGTGGGGGGGTTACATATCACCATTACCTTCTTCCTCTGTTGAGAGAGAGAGAGAGAGAGAGAGAGAGAGAGAGAGAGAGAGTTGTATTTAAACAAAATTCATATTTTTTTCTTCAGTTTTTTAATATTTTATTCACATTAAAAAAATTTAAACAAATTGGGACCCATATAGTGCCACATAGGCAACTAATGGAGAGATCTAAAGGAGACCTAACGGTGGAACCACATTTTAACAAATTTAAAAGATCAGGGTATGTTATTGTAAAAATTGAAAAGATAGAGACTAACATGTCTTAAGGGTGTAACCACAGGATACTAAACTGTAATTAACCCTAAAATCTAATAGACAATCCGAATCCTTAAACCCTTGCGTAACTAAAACTAAGAGCTAAAAAACATTGTAAAATTATGTGTATAAACATTTATGCTTCTGGATCCTTATATATAGCTTATGTGATCACAAAAAGTCATTAGAATAATTAAAGGGTGAACATAGGGCTCGTTTGGGAGTGATTCTGAATAGGCTAATCACTTATACAGAAAATCACTTCTCTATATAATCATTAATAGTGGTTTTAAGTGATTTTATGGAGAAGCACGTGGGATGTGCTTCTCCCCAAAAGTACACCTTAGTCAATTGAGGCATAATTATTATTTTTTAGTCCAATTTGCAAATGTGGGTTTGACCAGTTTGCTAGGGCACTAAGCTCGCCCTCATGCACTTAAGTTCGAGTGCCCCCTCTCGTAGATTAGACTGCTTTATAATAACTTAGATGCCAATGAGGTTGTACCACAGTGGTTTCCGTGGTCCCCTACCTTCCACATGGCACATGGGTTCGAAACTTGGTAGTGTGCAATCTTGAGAAACCCAACCCGATGATTTACTCCCTCCCCCTCCCTAACGTTTGACCAAAAAAAAAACTTAGACTATTTTTTGTATAAAATAATAAAAGATATATATTTATCTTAAAAACGTTTATTTTCAGTATAGACATACATATGGCCTGAGCATTCAAGCAATACAAACATAAGCTGATGTGAGCATTCATATTCATTAGAATGAGTATTGAATGGTCAACATCTTACAAAATATACTTTGGCAAAAAACAAACATCTTTCAAACACACAAAGAAAACCCAACGTCACCTACGTGACGTGACGTGAGCATTCAATAATTATCATACACATATGCGGATGTGAGCATTCAAAATCATTAGAATGATATTATTGAAGTCTCAACGTAAGTCTTTTCACTTAGATTCCCTTCTCGTACAAACTCGAAGCAATTCCTCCACGACCCCATCAATATCTTCATCCTCGTTCTTGTTCATGTTCTCTCTTATTTTCAATGCCTTTTTTCTCACACCCTCTCCAATTTTCTCCACAACCACATCTCTAATCACCTTTGCGATCTCTTCTCTTTGCAAGCTTCCTTCTCCTGTTCTCTTAACCTCCACACCAACACCCACCTCCTCTACTAATCTGGAATTAATTGGCTGGTCAAGATGCATAGGCATGGCTATTATTGGAACACCAAACTTGATGCTCTCCAACACTGAGCTCCATCCACAGTGACTCACGAACCCACCAACACTTGAATGCTTCAATATTTTTGCCTGTGGAGCCCAACCCTCCACTATCACTCCCTTCTCTCCCACCCTCTCTAAAAACCCTTCTGGTAACACCTCTTCAACCCTAGTACTTTTCTCCTCCTTAGGAAATCTTATAACCCAAATAAAGCTCACTTTGCTAAGCTCTAATCCGTGAGCTATCTCTTCTATTTGCTCCTTGGACAGAAAGTACTCACTGCCAAAGCAAACATACACAACAGAAGACCTTTCCATTTTGTTCAGCCATTTCATGATCAATGTTTCCTCATCAACTTGTTGATCCATTGGGTCTTGAACAAGTGTGCCAACAGGCACGATCTTCTTCCCCATTAAATCAGAGAGATAATTAATATATTGTTCTTCAATCTCTCTTGATGTCTTGACCAAAATGATGTTACAAGATCGAGCACTGCATTGGTGAACACGGTCTCCATCTTTGATGCCATTTGCTGAAGATTCCAACAGATTGCTGAACTTTTTAGCTTCGTAATCCTGAAGATAAATAGAAGGAAAAGGAAACTTGACACTAGGGTTCTTGAGATGGTGAATACTAAATGAAGTTAAGGCAGCACCCATGGTGCTGAATTCGATGGATGGAAAATTTTGCAATGAAGCTAGAGAGGGCGCCCATGGTTGAAGAAAATCATATATGAGCAAATCTGGGCTTAGGGTTTTCAGGATGTTGGAGAAGTTGTTGCTGGACATGTCGAAGGCCCTTTTGAGAGTGGACATGAGATTGGGAGGGAGGCCATTGGTGGTGTGGTAGTAAGGTGGGAGTTCAGGCAAGTCATCATGTGGAAGATGGAGTTCCACAAATTCAATGCAGTGAGAATATTTTTGGGAGAGTTTAGGCTTGATGGAGCTGAGATTTACAGGTGTGGAACAAATAAAGATGTGAAAATTTCTCTTGGTGGTCAGCTTCTTGGCTAGCTCTAGGTAGGGAGATATATGGCCGTGAGCTAGCCATGGAAGCATAAGAATAGTAAGGCTTCTTTGGTCAGAGTAAACCATATTTTCTTTTCCTTCTCTTTGCTTGAGGTTGCTCGATTATAGGGCTTATTGGTAGTTTGTTGTGGCTAGCTCTGTGCATATATATACACACACATACTGCATAATAGACGTTCCAAAAAAAAAACGCGTGGAGTCTTTGTATCAGTGCAGGCATCCGTAAGTTCGAGTTAGAACAAGCACCTATGATAAAGACCCAAAACAAGAATAGTTTAAACTTTCTTCTCTGTTTGGCTTGATATAAGATGAGTGCACCAAGCAAACCGACTAAATGTAGACACAATAAATAGGGGCTACAATTACCTAATAATATTAATGTAATAATACCAACTTTAATTATATAGATATGAGAAACAAAAAGTTTAACCTTGATGACAAGCGATATTAAGGGAGGGCACAATCGAAATTAGGACCTTGGAAGGAGAAGTATATGCTCTTAACAACTTCAGCTACAAATCCTTTGCAGTGACAATTTATGGTTTTAGTAATACTTTTGAATAGTTGGCTTCCTTCTATTTCATTATTATTTTTACTAAGGTATAAAGACTTTGAATCTCTCTCCTATTATTTTTCACATTCCACAAATTCTTTTCAACATTTCATGCATGCGTAAGATTCCCACTCGGATGGTTCAAGTAGCTAAGAAGTTTAAACTTGTTTTTGTTTGTTCGTCCTGATGTAAGATGAAAGCACGAAACATAAGGACAAACTACAACCAATATCAACATGACTTCTAGTATAACTCGTTCTCATTGAATTTGTATGCAATTCTTTTATGTGATAGACCATGTTGCCGTGAATGTTTAGGAGTCTTTCTATTATTTATGAAAAAGCTGCCCAACTAGTATTTGCGTTTCTGACTTTTTTGAAAAGACATCTCAAATTATGATTTCTCCTCCCAAAAGAAAAATTGACGTAGAAGGATCATGATCTTGGTAGTGAGATGACACAAATTCGAATCTAGGGTTTTCGAAGTGCCTAATGGACAAAACTAATAATTTATAAATATTTTTTTTTTCTCAATGCAGAAACACATATATCCTAAGTTCGAAGTCATCCTTTTTTTGTTTTATTTTTTCCTTTTTCAACCCTGAAGAAAAATTGAGTGCCACTCTTGCGGTGTAGATTGCAAGTTTTAGTTTTTTTTTTTACACCACTTTTTCTTGGTAGATTTTTCATTTTGAGTCTCTTATCTTCCAAACAGTTTTGGCTTGATGGAGTTAGGCTTACACTGATGATTCTATATATGCTGAGAATAATTCCTTTTTCTTTTCTTTAAATTTTTTTTTATTTTCTTGGTCGAAAGACCGGTGTAGCGATGGAGACAAGGCATGACATAAAAGTCTGAAGAAGAAAAACGTGGAAGAGCTTCATTTAGACAGTTGGTGGTGTAAGTATTGAGAATCAACAAATCTCTTTAATCACGTTTAAGTCAAGCCATAATTGTAGGATCTGCTCTTATGCAATCTTTCCATTATTCTGATTGTAATCAGTTGCAAGACTTTAGGCACAAGTTTAGTTACTTTAATTGTACAGCTTTTCCTTTCTTGTATTTAAGATTTGTATCTGCTTGCTAAAATATCAATGAAAACACGAGAAATTTCTCTGCAAGTTCTTCTCTTTTACCAATTTTAACATGGTATCAGAGCATCGATCTTCGATGGTCTAAGCTTCATTCCATTCCGCTGCAACACTTACTTTGAAGATGACGGGCGTCGACAATACGTCTCAAGATATCAAATGCAAATTCTTATTTGACACACACTGTGAAGGCAACCACTCCGTGGCACATAATGCGCAAGGTACTCCTTCCAAAAGTGGTGATTCATTCCATGGAATCCCTCAATTTACAGCACATGAATACCATCAGATCAAGGCTATGTTACGTGATGGTAAATTTCAGTTTTGTGAAAAAGTCACAGGTACATCCATTTCCAAATGTCATGTTGCTTCTTTTCATCAAGGTTCTAAGGATTGGATAATCGATAGTGGTGCCACTGACCACATAACATCATCACCCACTACTACAAAAAACAAAATAGACGACAGTAAAACCACGACAGAAAAAATAAATACCATCGTTGTATTTAGAAAGACGACGGTAAAATAAAACCGACGTGGATTAGTAGCTTAAACACCTAAAAAACGTAGTTTCGTTGGGGTATTTTTAAAACACGACACATGAAACTTAAAAAGCGTCGTCTTTGCAAAACACGCTAAACTTAAGTTATCTCAAGGACGTCGGTTTTAAAAAGAAGGGTCGTGTTTGCAAAACACGCTAAACTTAAGTCATCTCTCAACCTAATTTTTCACGCCCCGCTCAATGTTCTTAAGTTTCCCTCTCGATGAAAAGTCTCCTTCCTTCTCGATGAAGCCCTCTCTCCCTATCTGCGTTCAAACCCTCTCACTCCCTCTCTATCACATCTCTGAGCCTCCTTCTCTCCCTGTCCAGCAAATTGAAGATCCTGCTCTACGCTTTCATCAAATTGAACAAATGGGTAAAAATCTCACTCTCTGTGGTTTTCACCATATCCCTCTCAACGACCTCTTCCTTCTCCTTATTTTCGCACGATTTCATGTGTTCAGGGAAGCCCAAGCAAAATGGGTTTTGTAAAAAAAACGTCATCTTTACAAAAAAATCCACGACGGTTTTTGTAAAATAACCGTCGTCTTTACACACAATCCACGACAGTTTTTATAAATAACCGTCGTCTTTACATATAATCCACGACGGTTTTTGTAAAAAACCATAATCTTTACAAAAAAAATCCACGACGGTTTTTATAAATAACCGTCGTCTTTACATACAATCCACGATGGTTTTTGTAAAAAACCATCATCTTTACAAAAAAAATCCACGACGGTTTTTATAAAAAAATCGTCGTCTTTACAAACAATCCACGACGGTTTTTATAAATAACCGTCGTCTTTACATACAATCCACAACGGTTTTTGTAAACAAACCGTCGTCTTTACAAACAATCCACGACGGTTTTTATAAATAACCGTCGTCTTTACATACAATCCACGACGGTTTTTGTAAACAAACCGTCGTCTTTACAAACAATCCACGGTGGTTTATTTAATAATTACGACGTCGAATGTTATAAAATAAAAGGCCCTTTTTTTGTAATGGGAGATGTATTATTATATTATACCACGTCGACATTTATAACTTACAACGACATTAATTTCTTTTAAAGCGATGTTGTAACAACAATAAACATCGGTGTTTAAAAACAATACGACGTCTAAATCGTCTAAGACGTCGGTTTTTATTTATTTATTTCATAATATTCTTAATAAATTTTAAAAAATTAAACCGACAACTACTATTCTATCATTGAGAGATTGTCTTCCCCCTAAAGCTTTGAAAAATGTAATTTTTTTTTGTAAAAATTACAAATGATAAGAGAATTCAAAATTGTTTGTTTACAAAGCACAATAGTCCTTATACTTTCACAACATAACCCTAAGGTTTATGTGATCCATTGGTGGCCATAAATAAAAATTTATGAAATCCTGATTTTAGCCTTTTAATATAGAAGGCATTGTCGTAAGGAGTCCGTTGCAATTTTTAGTTTATTTTTGCATACTTGTGTTTTTTATATAATTTTTGTAAAATTTATGGTTTAGGATTTAGGGTTTAGGGTTTAGGGTTTAGGTTTTAGAGTTTATTAAAACGACGCCGGTTTCCTCTCAACTGCTTTTGGTCAATTACGGCCTTGGTAACGCGTTCGAATCCCAGGAAAACGAGAGCCCTCTTATTTATTTTTTATTTAAAATGAAGGTTTTATGGTGAGCGTCGTAAAAGTATTTACAACGACGTTTTCTTTAATCGACGGACGTAGTAAAGTTTTACAACGGCCCTATTATTTAAACACCGTCATTTATATTGTCAAATTATACGTCGGTTGTATTTTACTTTCCGTCGTCTTTAAAAACGCGGTCATTTGAAAAATTCGAGCGCCATCCTCAATTTTCAAAATTTGCCCTCAACCCTATATAACATTTCGCTATCTCTCTTCAACTCAAATTCTAACCTTTTAGTTTTCGCTCTCCATTCTCCATCATATCAGATTGAGCTTTCCCTCCCAAAGCATTGGTGATATACTCGAGCTCAGTCTCTGTAAGTACAAACCCTAATCTCATATGCTTGTCCTACTTTATTTTGGTTTTGTCTTCTCTTCGAGGTTGAGGTTGATGATGTTCAGTTGCCTCTTTCTTCAAGAAGTTAAGTGTGATGGTGCTAGACTAACAGTTGCACCTTCTGAATACTTTCTATTGCCCATAGTTATACCATTGGCATATAACCATGTAGTTCTATGGAAATATAGTCCAATTATAAAATTTCTCTATCACCTAATTTTATTTGTTTATAATCTTAACTTTTTTATCTTTCTGTCATTTTGATTTATTTGCAGGGATGATGGAGGATACTTCAAATGTGCATCATTTGTATGTTTGGATGAGAGGAAGGCTTGGATTAGGAGTAAATAGGTCTTGTTAGGAAAAGATTGTATTACTAATTACCATGTATCAATTGAATACTTATATTTAATTGGTAAGAAGTATGTTTGTTGTAGAATAAAGATTAGTTAACAAACAATCCACGACGGTTTTAAAAAAAAAAAAACCGTCGTCTTTATTCCTATAATTAACGATCTTTACCTCTAACCACGACGGTTTTTATAAAAAAATCGTCGTCTTTACAAACAATCCACGACGGTTTTTATAAATAACCGTCGTCTTTACATACAATCCACAACGATTTTTGTAAAAAACCGTCGTCTTTACAAACAACCCACGACGGTTTTTATAAATAACCGTCGTCTTTATTCCTATAATTAACGATCTTTACCTCTAAACGACGACCTTTTTTTACAAAAACCGTCGTCTTTACAAAAAATCCACAACAGTTTTTGTAAAAAATCGTCGTCTTTACATAAAAATAACGACGGTTTTGAGTAAAACCGTCGTCTTTACAAATAATAGACGACGGTAATTTACCGTCGTGGTTTTATGCATCAAAAGATGTCGGTCGATTTCACGACGGTTGAAAAACCGAATACACGACGGTGAATTACCGTCGTCTATTGCGATTTTTGTAGTAGTGACCTCATCTCTTGCATACATCGGCATCACATCCTTCTTCTGTCGAGTTGCCAAATGGGTCACGTGTCGATATAATTTCTACTGGTTCCTTGAAAATTAATTCTGACCTTGTTATTAAAGATGTCTTATGTTCCCTCCTTTAATGTCAATTTGCTTTCAGTGAGTAAGATAACTCGTGACCTTCATTGCACTGTCATATTCCACCCAGGATTTTGTATTCTACAGGACCTGACAACGAAGAAGGTGATTGGCCTGGGGAAGGAGCATAATGGTCTGTATTATCTTACTAAGCCCACGTATATCAAGCCACCACCTGCGGCACATACCACCTCCACCAATTCTGATTTGTGGCACTGTCGTCTTGGGCACCCCTCTGCTGCCCCATTACAATTTTTGTCCAAATCCGTATATGGTATTGCTTTCAATTTAAATTCTCATTGTGAAATCTGTCCAATGGCCAAACAGACTCGACTACCATTTTCTTTAAGTTCTATTTCTACGCGTGCACCCTTTAATTTGATACACTGTGATATATGGGGACCTCATCGCATTAATTCACATTCCGGTGCTCGTTATTTTTTAACCATCGTGGATGATTTTTCTCGTCACACATGGGTTCATCTTATGCAATTTAAATCTGAAACACAGGGCCTATTAAAATCATTCTTTGCTTTCGTGCGAACACAGTTCCAATGTCATGTTAAACAGGTTCGTTCACACAATGGGAGTGAATTTACTTCCATGCGTCCTTTCTTTAATGATTTGGGCATCATTTTCCAGCATTCTTGTCCTTCTACACCCCAACAAAACGGTGTCGTTGAGCGCAAACACCGCCACCTCCTTAATGTTGCACGAGCCTTACGTTTTCAAGCACACCTTCCCTTAAAATTTTGGGGGGAAAGCGTTCAAACTGCTGCATATATTATCAACCGTTTACCAACCCTTTTGGAAAAAGAACACCATATGAAATTCTCCATAAACAGGTACCCCAATATCACCATTTACGACTCTTTGGTTGCTTATGCTATGCCACCAATACCAAACCTTCTTCAAAGTTTGATTCCCGAGCAAGAAGATGCATATTTGTTGGGTATCCATTGGGTCAAAAAGCCTATAAACTATATGACCTTCAAACTAAGACATTCTTCTCTAGCCGAGACCTTGTTTTTCATGAACAAAATTTTCCATTTTCTACCTTGCCCTGTGACACCCAACTTGATCATTTTGAACATCTATGTTTACCTTTGCCTATTCACGATGCCATTACTTCCCACTCTACACCAATACCACCAATAGACACCCCAAGTCCTACACAACCTGAAACACTGCCACCTAGACATATTGGCCCACCACATGAAACACCATCACCTCCATACATTGACACACCACCTATTACTCAACTTGAACCAAACACATCACCTCAATTCAACGAATCTGACCAACATGACAGATCCTTATCCAATCCCACTCCTGTAGTTGCACCACGTCGTAGCCAAAGAGACCGCCAACCACCATCATGGCTCCAAGATTATCAATGCTCCCAGGTTCGTGTTAGTCCCCTTGGCCCATCATCATCTTCACGGTCAGGTACACACCACCCTCTCTCAAATTTTATTTCCTATAATCACTTGTCATCTTTTCACCGTTGCTTTCTCAGTAGTCTTTCTACCTCTATCAAACCCACAACATTTGCACAGGCTGATGCTGATCCTAAATGGAAAGAAGCCATGAAAGCCTAGCTTTTGGCTCTTGAGCACAATAATACCTGGACTATGACTCCACTGCCTTCTGGAAAACACGCCATTGGTAGTAAATGGGTCTATAAGATCAAGTATCATTCAGATGGCACAATTGAGCGCTACAAAGCGCGTTTAGTGGCAAAAGGATATACTCAAACAGAGGGCCTCGATTATACGGAGACGTTTGCTCCAGTTGCAAAACTTGTCACTGTCAAATGTTTGCTTTCCATTGCCGCTGTTCGTGGTTGGTCTCTTCACCAACTAGACGTGCAAAATGCTTTCCTCCACGGTGATTTGGATGAGGAAGTTTATATGCTGCCTCCTCCTGGTTTTCGTCGACAGGGGGCGAATATGGTGTGTCGACTCAACAAGTCATTGTATGGCCTCAAGCAGGCATCTCGTAATTGGTTCTCTCAATTTTCTACTGCTATCCAGAGTGCTGGTTATACCCAATCAAAGGCAGACTATTCCTTATTTACTCGTGTATGTGGTAAATCATTTACATCAGTATTGATTTATGTTGATGACATGATAATTACAGGAAATGATGACAAAGCCATACAAGACCTTAAAAAGTTCCTTCACACCAGTTTTCGAATCAAGGACTTGGGAAATCTCAAGTATTTTCTTGGAGTGGAAGTTGCTCGTTCAAAGAAAGGCATTTCCATTTCTCAACGAAAATACACATTTGATATTCTTGAAGATGTCGGGCTACTTGGTGCAAAACCTGTCAACTTTCCAATGGAACAGAACTTGAAATTGACTCCAACTGACAGTGAATTGCTCAAGGATCCTTCACAATATAGGCGACTTGTTGGGCGTCTTATATACCTTACCATCACAAGGCCAGACATAACCTACACAGTGCACATTCTTAGTCAATTTATGCAACAACCAAGGAAGCCGCATCTAGAGGCAGCTCATCGTGTCTTACGTTATTTAAAGAAGGCACCAGGCCAGGGTATTTTGTTTCCCACACAGAGTTCATTACAGCTGAGGGGTTATTGCGACGCTGATTGGGCTGGGTGTCCTACCACAAGAAGGTCAGTCACGGGTTTTTGCATATTCCTTGGTGATGCACCTATATCTTGGAAGAGCAAGAAACAAACCACTGTGTCACGTTCATCAGCAGAGGCAGAGTATAGATCCATGGCCTCTATCACCTGCAAGTTGGTATGGTTGAAATATCTTTTGGAAGACTTGCAAATTAAGCATGAACAACCAGCAACCTTGTTCTGTGATAACCAGGCTGCCTTACACATAGCGACAAATCCCGTATTCCATGAGCGTACAAAACACATTGAGTTAGATTGCCATACAGTGCGTGAAAGGATCCAATCAGGTCTTATTGCAACTACTCATGTACCTTCTGCCCATCAAATTGCAGATATATTCACAAAACCTCTTGGGAGTGCACTGTTCCATCACCATCTACGCAAGTTAGGAGCTTTGGATATCCATGCTCCAACTTGAGGAGGCGTATTGAGAATCAACAAATCTCTTTAATCACGTTTAAGTCAAGCCATAATTGTAGGATATGCTCTTATGCAATCTTTCCATTATTCTGATTGTAATCAGTTGCAAGACTTTAGGCACAAGTTTAGTTACTTTACTTGTACAGCTTTTCCTTTCTTGTATTTAAGATTTGTATCTGCTTGCTAAAATATCAATGAAAACACAAGAGAAATTTCTCTGCAAGTTCTTCTCTTTTACCAATTTTAACAGTAAGTGCATACGTAAACTCCAGATTCGAAGACTGTGTCCTCCAAAGGAGGAAAGAGTTGAAAGCGACAAACTACACTAGTCACAACATAGGAAAGCATCTTAAAGTAATTGTGTCGACTGTCTGGCAAAAAAAAAAGGTAATTGTATCGACTGATGAACTTAAACGAAATATTAACTCTTTGTTGTACCATAAGCACAAGACCTTAAGAAAACAATTCCAGATTTAAACCATAGAATATTTTCTAACCCACAAAATAATATAGAAAACAAATGCAAGAACAAGAGACTAGCAAGACTGAAATTGGTAGGTGAATGGGGTAAATTAAAACCCCAATGGATATATCTACGATAGCACCGATTAACTGTTACTCGTAACAATATAACTAGTCATGACTACTACTCATAGATTTATGAACAAACAAGCCCAACATAGACTCACCACAAATCAAATATTAAAACTTGCCAGCCTAAAAGAGAACTATGTGATAATCTACGCAATCAGAAGGACTCGTCAATTTAGGCATTCGCTGTGAGAGTAACAACTAGAGTGAAAGGTGTGTGAACATTCATAAGCATTTCAGAGATAATAGATACAGTATGAGTATGACTAGTCATAAAATCAAGAATAACACACTGGAAATGTTCACTTAGAAACACACCACTAGGAATTACTGGGGTTCATCACTCCAACCAGGCAATCCATTAAGTTAAGAAGATTCTTACAGAAAAAGTAATTACAACGAAATCAAGAAATCCTAGGTCTATTAAGGAAATGAGCACTAACTCCCTATGTAACATTCGTATCCAAACTTAGTTGAGCTATAGTAACTTGTTCTTCATGGAAATGGTAGCTAGTCCATAAGTTTTTTCACTCCATGGCACTGCAACTCAGCTCTGAATAGTAACATATGGATGAAATGTAGATTCGATGAAAGATGGAATCGACTTCTTCAAGAAACCATTCTTGAAGAAATTGATTCAAGAATCTGATCTAGATCTAGATGATAGTGTGTGTATAATTCTCCTAGAAGCAGATTTCTAAACCAAAACAAATTTTAAAAAATATAAACACATTTTAAAATCACAACCTCACTCATAGAAGAAAATACAGAGGAAGAAGAAACTCTCAAAATTCTCTCTTTCAAGGAAGTCTATTTCAAGGATCAAAGCAGATTTTAAAAACCAGCTTTTAAAATCTCATAATGAACAAAACAAACTTCACAGAATAGAGAATGCATAGTAAAAGTTTTACTCTAAAAAACTTCTCAAAGGGTGAAGAAGGTTTCAAAGATCAAAGCAAATTTTAGAAAAACATTTTTCAAAATCTCATAATGAAAAGACTTCATCAGAACTAGAGAAATATGCAGAGCTCTCTCAATAACCCTCAAATGGATTTCTCATAATTGATGGAGTGGATGCTGCTGTTAAGATTTCAGAAGGACGGATCCTCGGCCCACTATTAGCAACATCGATATTGTCCCCAACTTAGCCACCTACAAAGCCTAGTAGCCTTGGCCCTTTTCTCCCAAAAGTCGTCAGGATAGAAACCCTACTGCTGTAAAATTAAATTAAATTAAATTTTTTAAAAAAAAAATTGAGGCTCAAATGTTAGTTGTTAGTGAGCTGGCAGTAACATGTTACTCAAATGATGACTAGTCATACTAACTATTATTTAAATGCACGTAATATATGATTTTACCTTGAACGATTCTTGATTCCATTTGAGCCATGAAAAGGTTGATCTTAATTTCTGTAATCATCTTGAGTGCAGACTTAAACTAGCCTAAATTGCTTAAGCATGATTGATTACATACGAGATTACAAGTTTGTCAAGGAAAGCTAAAAACAATTAGCTAAGCACAACCTAAAAAAGACCCACAATTCAACGAGGCTGCTTACAATTAGTGTAAATGAGCAAACAACTTCACTATCAACAAATTAGCACAAATTAGCATGCTTATGAAGTATTTTGCAACCTCACAAACCAAGGCACCATATACACCAAATGATTCTCACTCAAACAATAAACAAAGAAACACACTCACAATGAAAGTGAAGTTACAAGATAGGAGATTGAATATCACATTTACAACATACATATAGGTTACAAGCACTAATTACAAATATTTAGCGAATATGTTACATAAAACTAAAAGGGTGGAATGATAATTAAGAGGTATGGTGGTCATACACCAACTCATGCATTTACGACATTGCCCCTTGAATGTCCACTAAACAACGATATAGTTGCCTCATTAAAAACTTTGCTTGGAAAACTATGTGCGACAAAACTTAAGCAAAGGGAAAAGAGTGCAACACAAAAGATATTGATATCACATTTGTCTCTCCTACAAAGTGAACTTTGATAATGTTTGTATAAAAATTGCTTCCACATTATTATTGGAAAATGTATGTGTGTCATCATTCATTTGAATCTTGTTGAAGTGAAAGTAATACAAAAATTATCAAGGCCATTTTCATAAAGTTTTTCACAATAACAATTATCAAAATAACATCATATTCTTTAATATCATAAAACAATAATATAAACAAACTCATACTTTACCTTTTCGAAGATAAATGTATCAAAAAATTACACGGCATAATATTTGGTATGCTATGCTAGCATGTCATAGGCTCTTCAAAAGTCCTAAATTTTTTGACAACTTCTTTAAAAATTTGAATATGTTGCAACGATATTGAACTTAAATTTTCAATCAAAGTACTCATTGAGGCAATTTAGATCATTTTCATTTAAAGAAAATTGGGTGCAAACATTGAGCTTCCTGCCTTCTTAGAGATTTTCTTTGAGCAATTTATTATATATTGCATGACCAATTATATCTCTTAGGATTTGTTCTTATGTATCATTCAAGAGATCTCTTACGTTATGCTTCAAACACTTCATAATCTTTATAGATTTTCCATCTAGATGTAAGTCTCCATGAATATTGAGATTGAAACAAGGAGTAAAAGAGCTTTAGTTTAAGAAATTTTTTCCCGGATTATTCTGTTTATAATGCTGGTGAAAATCCAATTTCCATTCTAGAATTTGTGAAATTTGTTATTTGGCTAAGCTAAAAGTATAATCTTGACAAAAAAAAAAGTATATGAAAGTTTCTCTTGATTGGCTTCTTGGGCTAGCTCTAGCTGTAAAGCGCCGCTTTACAGCTTTGCGAGGCGCATCTGCGAGTGGAAGAAGAAGATCACGCGAGGAAGGAGGCGCATCTACAATGTCGTCGTTTCAACTTTCTTAGAGTCCAATTGTTTTTGAACGCTTGGTTTTGATATTATCTATGCTTTAGTTTTAACGCAGCCCCTGCCACTATTTAAATATATTTAGCATTGTTGTCCTAATAAGTCCTAGCTTAGCCCTAATATTTAATATAAGCTTTGGTTCTTAATATATTACTTAATTTTATTTTTCTTCAACAAAAATTAGTTGTACAATTTAATTGTATTATAATATGGGTTGTGATTTCCCCACTCCCCTTTTATCCACTTACACTCCCTTTTGGTTAAATAATGCATTTTACTATAAGATAAAATGGGAGTGAGACCATATAATTATTAAAAAAGGGAATGTAAGTGGATAAATGGGGAGTGGGGGAAATGACTACCCTATAATATTTGTCTCATAACTTAATGTTCAAAGGGCTTACGCCTCACCGTGCTCAACTAAACACCTTGCCTCTACGCCTTGCCTTTCAAAACATTGGACTGAACTGTCATTTTTACCTTCGATCTTTTTCCATTTTTCCTTATTAACCATTTATAATATATGAACTCAAAACTTCCTACAGAACACCGAATGGTCTTTTGCCTTTCCATTCCTTTTAATTGTTAATTCAAAGTCTGAAAATGTTCTGTGTTTAGCTCCTGATAATTTAAAGGCTTAAAGGCTCAAAACTTGAACGAATATGAAAGAAAAAAGTCTTCACCGTTTATCCCCTTCCTGCTGAAGCTGTGCATGCTAATCACCCACTAAATCAAACATACAAATATGCTTTATGTTGTCTCAAATTGTTCTTTGAACTAAGTAGAGGTTGGAATACACTCGGGGTCAACATATTGTTCAAATACAAAACACTTTTTTTTTTTATATATCAAAACAAATAGAAACTGTTGAAATAAACATGCTTTATTAATTAGATTCATGCATTATGTATTTGGTTGATGTATAAGCATTTGGAAAGACTCTAGAAGTTGATTGGGTGCATGTATTCAAGACTAGGAAGTAGTGGGGCTTTATTACCTTTAGTGGTGGTGATTGCTATAAATGCCAAAGTCCTATAATCTGTTTTAGTACCCAAGCAATATGAAATAAATGTACCTTCTCTCAACTATTGTTTATTGTGAGTTTTATGAGTGAGGGTCCATCACCTTCCAACAAATTGGTATTAGAGCCATAAAAAGAAGTTTAGAAGATGGCGAATAGTTCAATGGCTCCATTTCAAGTTCCTCTGCTGACCAAAGATAATGATCACAATTGGGGTGTTAGAATGAAGACTTTGATTGGCTGCTATGATGCTTGGGAGGTCGTAGAGAGAGGAATTGGCAAACATGGAGATGAAGCAAATTTGACTCATGCCCAGAGAGAAGCATTGAAGGAAACAAGGAAGAAAGACAAGAAGGCGCTCACCCTCATCCATCAAGCCTTGGATGACAACACATTTGAGAAGGTTGCAAACGAGACAACAACAAAAAATGCGTGGGAGATTTTGCAGAATTTTTATAGAGGAGTTGATAAAGTAGAGAAGGTGCGGCTCCAAACCGTTAGAGGGGAGTTTGAAAGCCTACATCAAAAGGAATCCAAATCGATTTCAGACTATATGTTAAGAGTTCAAGCCAATGTCAACCAATCGAGAAGAGATGGAGAAGAAATTAGTGACACCTGTGTAGTTGAGAAAATTCTTCGCTCATTAGATTCAAAGTTTGAGCATATTGTTGTTGCTATTCAAGATTCCAAAGACCTGGACACTATGACGGTTGATCAACTTTTTGGATCATTGAAAGCTCATGAGGAAAATTGAAAAAGAAAACTCAAGAGCCAGTTGTGAAGAAAGTCCTACAAACAAAGCTCAATTTAAATGATGAAGAAAGCTCAAGAAGTGGAACAAATCGTGGTCGTGGAAGAGGAAGAGGTGGCAGAGGAACAAGAGGTGGAAGAGGAGGAAGAGGTGGCAGAGGCGATTTCAAGCCAAGTCATAATGAAGGAAGAGAACAAAGTTCTTATTCGTCAAGAGGACGTGGAAGATGGAGCAAAACAAATTAGCAAGGAAATTTTAGGTATGATAAATCACAAATCCAGTGTCATTCTTGTGGAGGATATGGGCATAAAGCATTTGAATGTAGAGGTGGTGGTGGAAATGTCCAAGGGAAGTCCAATTATGTTTAAGCAGACAAAGAAGCCACTTTGCTGTTGGCCTATAAATGTGAAGAAAAAACTAGATAGAATGGAGAGTTATGGTATTTGGACACCGGAGCAAGCAACCATATGTGCGGAAATAAAGATTTGTTCGTGGACCTTGATGAAAAGTTGGGTGGCAAGATCACTTTTGGAGATGATTCGAAGATTTCAGTTCAAGGCAAAGGTAAAATATTAATTCGATTGAAGGATGGCAGCCATGAATTTATTTCAAATGTTTATTATGTGCCTACTATGAAGAGTAATATTTTTGTGCTTGGGCCAATTGCTGGAGAAAGGATATAATATGCAGTTGATTGATTGCAGTCTCTCAATTAGAGATGAGCAAAACAGGTTAATTGCTAAAGTTCCAATGACAAAGAATAGGATGTTTTTGCTGAATATTCAAAGTGAAGTTGCAAAGTGTCTGAAGGATTTTTTTTCAAAGATCCTTCTTGGCTCTGGCACTTGAGATTTGGGCATGTGAATTTTGGTGATTTGACTTTGCTGTGAAAGAAAGAAATGGTGAAGGGCTTGCCATCTATCAATTCTCTGATACATCAAAGGTACACTTAATTTTGGTTTGTTTTATCTAGCATCTAATGAATTGAAGCTTGTGAGTTATAGTGATTGTGATTGGGCTGGAGATAAAGATGACAAAAAGAGCACTACATGATTTGTTTTTTACTTGGGAGATGCTGCTTTCACATGGTCCTCAAAGAAGCAACCCATTGTGACTCTTTCAACTTGTGAAGTTGAATATGTTGCTGCAACATCTTGTGTTTGTCATGCCATATGGCTAAACAATTTGTTGAGTGAATTGAATCTACCACAAAAGGAAGCTACTGAAGTTTATGTTGATAACAAGTCTGCATTGGCTTTAGGCAAATCCAGTTTTTCATGATAGAAGCAAGCATATAGATACAAGATATCACTGTAAGACTGAAAAAATAAATCTGCTATAGTCTTTAGGAAACTCACAATACCACTTGATCACTTAGATGTAGATCTGGACTGTTGATCTTTGATGAAGGCATGCTTGCTTCAATGACAGATGCTTCTGCAACTCTACGATCTCCTTATGCAGTACAATCAATGGGGCTAGAGGGGTGGATTCTGCAGTGTGATCGAGAGAGCAGGGACCTATCATATTTATACTGAAATGGTGCTAAACTTTACAGCTCTCTTCCCATTAAAGAAAACTGCAAATCCTTTCCTAGAGCACTAAGTTCTATTTCCATGTTCTTCATTCATTAGTTATTTAACTAAGATATCTTGATGCTCATTACACAAAGTGAATGGCTGCACATGGACAATTTTATTATCTTTACAGCTTTATAGCTTTTGTTTATATCTTATATTATTATAACACAACTTGTAGGATTGCTATAGCTTTAGTTTATCTGTTTTACACTCTGTATAAGCAGCTAGCATTGTTGTATATGGACTCTACTTCTGCATCTGAGTTGTATTCCACTAGGATGAGTGTAAAGCCCTCATTTATGCTTACATTCTCCCACTAGGGCTAACACTCAATCCATAGCTCAAATGCAGTTGTACTGTGTGGCCATGAGTTCACAACAACAAAGTCCTTTAATCAAATTCCTGTCGGACAAAAGTATTTATGCAAGACCAGAGGGAGCAATATTCAGTTAAACTTAAAACATTCCCCAAGATCATGTACACAAAAACTTTTATCTACATGGAATACCATCCAGATACAAACTGATCAATGTTTCATATAAAACTGAATTGTGTAACATGTACTTGAATCTTTATAATGAAACATCCAGTGGTCCTCCTTAAGACTATTTATAGTCAATTCTTGAGTTTTGATAATCACGGTTCCTTAATTTCAATTCAACCAAAATGATTATCAACAATGTGAAAACTTGATGCATATATATAACATCCAGTTGACTTCCTTAAGACTATTTCTAGTCATTACCTGAGTTTTGATAATCATGGTTCCTTAACAAATTAACCATACTAAATGATTATCAATAATCTTTATCAACAAACTGAAATACTTGATACACATTCAAAACAAATTGAATCTTAAATGCAGAGATAAGAAAACCTGAATGAAGCCAAGTATGAAATGCTTCTCCCACTATTACGCTAAGTGAATGCTTTCCAAGATCTTCATCTTTTCAACATGGCTCTTAAAACAGCTACTGATGACACAACTTTATTAAGTGGATTTGCAATCACAGACTTTGTGTCTATGTAATCCATCTTGACATGCCTCTCCTTGATCTATTCTTTAACCAGCAAGAAAATGCTTGGTACTTGTAAATCTTTAATAATTTCTTTAGAATAAAACTGCTCTTGTATTATTACAATAAATCTGTATAGGCATGGCAATAGATTCAACAATCTTCATTCCAATAAACTGCCCCTTCATCCAACAAGAATACATAACTAGAGTTCGACGTACTTCAAACTATCTGGACATCCTGCAAAAAACTCTCTCTCTTGTAAACCAGCATGTTACTCTTTGCCTTTTGCAGATATCTAAACACTTTCTTTACTGCATTCCAATAAGCGTTTCCAACATTGGACTAGATTATACTTAATACAACATAAAAATGTGATGCTAGTAACTGTAATACCACTGACTGTATCCTACCTTCATAAGAAATCTTTAAAGCAATTAACAAACCATATTAATTCCTATTTAAAAGCTTGAAATTCTCTATTGTTTCAATGTTGAAACCCTGAAGAGAATCTTGAACCAATTCAGTTAGCCAAACATTCCGACTGGTTGTCAAAATTAAAATTTATTTATCCTGCAAATCCTTTAAGCAAACCAGAAACAATCCTTATGGCATTAGAAGAATTGTATACAAAACAAATATGAAACTAAGCTCCCACTGATCTGCTATATCAAAACCTTATAATAGCAATGTAACTTTTTCTTCTTTTATCTTTTCTTTTACAAGCATAAAAACATGTATGAAAGCTTAGTAACAATCACAACCTTAGAACATCTATATTAACTTCAGTTTCAAATACCTTCAAGTTCCTTTATGAAAAATATGAACATGTTAACTAGACATACTCGTTCTATATGTTCATACAAAAACATAATCTTAACCATATTAATACTGTAAAATATGTCAAAGCCAAAATAACTCAAAACTGCAATTAACCTTAGGCTATGGCTTCACTTTGAGTTTCTTAATTGATGCATACTTTAAATTTCAACTGAATAGCTTGACAACCAAAACAAATCAGTGGAAAACTTTTGTGAATAAAACTTCATGAGCATGCAAGCGTGCAAAATGGGCTATAATTAACTTTAGGCTATAGCTCAACCTTTTGGTGAGTAAACTTTAGGATCTTACAAACTAGGGCAGTGTCTCAACTTGAAAAACTTTTGGTGAATGAAACTTACTGAGCTTATAAAAAGAGGGCAATGAGTGTGAAGTCCAAAAACTATACAACATTTCTCCCACTTGGACAAAACACTCACTACTCTTGAACTGAATATACACCAAAAACTTATAACTTTAAAACATGATAGTTATTTAATTTAGTATACTTTGATAAGATAATATCATATTACTTAGTATTACTTTAAATAATTCACAACACCATAGGTGCATCAAAACAAAAACAGAACATGCCAAATAAAAATCCAGCAATGACATGTACTTACTTGAAAAATTGTCACAATTTCTTTATTAGTTTGATTAACCTCAAAAATACTTAGAATCAAACTAAAGACATAAATCTTTAACAACAAAAATTTAGAGTCATTTTATGTCTCTTTAAAGGTCTAAAAAGACTTACAAACTTAACTTTATAAAACCTGCCAGCACAAAACTTTTCCAGAACAAAGGTTACTTTCAAATTTGCAATAATTATAATCCATATTCAATAACCACGAAAATTTGCAGTTCATAAGAAGACACATATACGTTCATCATGCAAAATCCACAGGTCATTTGAAAAGCTTTAGATGAGTCATTCATTAATCTTCACTCATAGTCCAGAATCTGTCAGGAAAACTTCTGTGCATCTCTATCAACTTTATAAATCCACCAAAAATTCAATTCTTAACAAATTTACATGAAATCAGTGTCTAAAGAAAACTTAGAAAGTCTACTTTATCATGTAATTTTATCATGAGCTAATTCGATACAAGAAATATCCAAACAGACATCATATCTTGAGATTTCAAAACTGAAAACTGAACAAAAACTTATGAGAAACTGACATGTACCTTAAGGGCTTTTGAAATACTTATGTGTCCAAACTGTATTTACTCCATACCACTTGAAAACTAAACCAAATAAGTCAGTGTTCTTTAAACAAAAACAATATGATATTCTTGAGACAAACTGCAGAGGTTTTAAATGAATAGAGTTCTTAAAAAACTGATGTTCTTTAACAAAGTGAGTTGTGATGTAAAAGCTCAAGTTTCTTTTAGGCTATCATTTAAAACATCTTTATTCTCACAACTGTATGTATGTTATATTCTCACTTTTGAGGAGAATACAACCTGTTTATAAAAACAAGATCACAAGACTAAACCACAACATGTCTTATCTTGTGCCATTATGAACTGAACCATACTAGTCCTCATTTGAGACGAAAATTTCATAATTTTGATCATTTAGCCTTGAATATTTAAGATGTTGTATTTGAAGAAGTGCTTTGGCAATTCAACCAATACAAAATCTTTCTTTAAACATGATCACAGAAACTTTAGTTAAATCTGTAGGGAAATTTATCTTTGATGGCAACGAGGTGCTCATCCCAGATTTTATTTTCTTTAGTGATGAAAATTATCTCTCTTTACGATATGAAAATAAATTCTGTAACAAGTGCTCTTGCTACAACACCCAAAAACAAAGCTATATACTTCAATCTTTAGAATCAAGCCAATTCATTTATACACCACCCTCCTTATTTCTATTCCTTATATAGTTTTTCTGAAGTCAAGACTTTTCCTTGCAAGGTTGTATACTATTTATTCCTTTTACTAGAGTTGCATTAAAGCATATCAGAATTTCCAGATTCATTATAACTGATTAATAACCAAAACTTAATTATAAACATGCTGAAAAGAAATTCCAGCATATATCAAAGCTTGTAATTCAATGTATACATAACAAAATTCGTATGTATAAAGCATGCTAACATCTCTTCATAAATACCTGCAATCGAAGGCAGGTATTGAATTAAAGGCAAAACCAATTTATACTTCTTGACATTGAATTACTCTCAAAGTTCTCTTTAGTCTTCTGTCATTGCTCATGAGCCTAAACCTGCAATTTTGTTAGCCTTATGTCATTTCTCATGAGCCTAGGTCTGTGTAGTTGTGCTTCCTCTGCTTGCAACAATAGTTCTTTAGTCTTCAATGCAAGGTCCAATTCCATAATTCCAAGAACAATAAGCAAATCCACCTTCCACTTTTTGTAGTTAATTCCTGTAAGTGGCTCTTATGGAGCTGAGGTTCATGGAAAGGGCATTAAAAACTGTCATTCACTGAATATGCAAATGTGAAAATCTTTATCCCCAATTCTGTATCATATTCTCATCTTTGCACAGAGTATATGATGTTTTCTTTATTATAACACCAACACATGATTACCATATGAATTAGCTTTATAAAAAACTTTCACCCTTAGGCAGAAAGATTTTATTATTCATATGTATCATATATTGTATTATACCACTGTCATTCGAACCACAGAGAACAATCTTGCTTTGGCATGAACTGTTCAACATGTTGTGAATTACAATGCAATTGGTGATCATATAAAACCAGGAACCAGTAAGATGTAATGCAAACTGAAGTGCTTTGGCAATATCATTTTGCATAACACCATTCTATGAACTTGATCACCATAGCTATCTTTTCTGTACTCAAAAATCAGATTAGTGACAGATATAGCATATAAAAGAACTGAATCGAAAATTAATCTATATTAAGGATTCAAGGGATTGTGAGGTAGCTCTGATACCAAATGTAAGACTGAAAAAATAAATCTGCTATAGTCTTTAGGAAACTCACAATACCACTTGATCACTTAGATGTAGATCTGGACTGTTGATCTTTGATGAAGGCATGCTTGCTTCAATGATAGATGCTTCTGCAACTCTACGATCTCCTTATGCAGTACAATCAATGGGGCTAGAGGGGTGGATTCTGCAGTGTGATCGAGAGAGCAGGGACCTATCATATTTATACTGAAATGGTGCTAAACTTTACAGCTCTCTTCCCATTAAAGAAAACTGCAAATCCTTTCCTAGAGCACTAAGTTATGTTTCCATGTTCTTCATTCATTAGTTATTTAACTAAGATATCTTGATGCTCATTACACAAAGTGAATGGCTGCACATGAACAGTTTTATTATCTTTACAGCTTTACAGCTTTTGTTTATATCTTATATTATTATAACACAACTTGTAGGAATGCTATGGCTTTAGTTTATCTGTTTTACACTCTGTATAAGCAGCTAGCATTGTTGTATATGGACTCTACTTCTGCATCTGAGTTGTTTTCCACTAGGATGAGTGTAAAGCCCTCATTTATGCTTACAATCACTACATAAGAGATTACGTAAGCAAGAAGGAGATAGAGCTGAAGTATGTGAAGTTGGAAGACCAAATTGCATATATTTTCACCAAGCCTTTGAAGTTGGAGACATTTAGAAGATTGAGAGCATCACTTGGAGTTTGTCCCAAACCAGAAAATCATGTTTAAGGGGGAATGTTGAAATAAACATGCTTTATTAATTAGATTCATGCATTATGTATTTGGTTGATGTATAAGCATTTGGAAAGACTCTAGAAGTTGATTGGGTGCATGTATTCAAGACTAGGAAGTAGTGGGGCTTTATTACCTTTAGTGGTGGTGATTGCTATAAATGTCAAAGTCCTATAATATGTTTTAGTAACCATGTCACATCCCGGATCGCTTCCACCAGAAGACGATATTGTCCGCTTTGGGCTGGGCCTCACGGTTTTGTTTCTGAACTCACGAGCAACTTCCCAAGAGGTCACCCATCCCTGGGATTGCTCTAAGCCACAACTCGCTTAACTTCGAGTTCCCACAACTCCGGCCTGTGAGCTCCCAAAAGGCCTCGTGCTATTTGGAGGTGGGCATGTACATATAAGGCACATCACCCCCTCTCCGTTGGCCGATGTGGGATCTCACAATCCACCCCCCTTAGGGGCCCGACGTCCTCGTCGGCACACTCGCACCACACGGCAGAGTGGCTCGATACCAAATTGTCACATCCTGCACCGCTCCGCCAGAAGCATGATATTGTCCGCTTTGGCCAGGGCCCTCACGGTTTATTTCTGGGAACTCATGAGCAACTTCCCAAGAGGTCACCCATCCCGGGATTGCTCTAAGCCACAACTCGCTTAACTTGAGTTCCCACAACTCCGGCCAATGAGCTCCCAAAAGGCCTCGTCTATTTGGAGGTGGGCATGTACATATAAGGCACATCACCCTCTCCATTGGCCGATGTGGGATCTCACAATCCACCCTTAAGGGCCCGACGTCCTCGTCGCACACTCGCACCACACGACAGAGTGGCTCGATACCAAATTGTCACATCCGGGATCGCTCCACTATAGCACGATATTGTCCGCTTTGGTAGGCCCTCACGGTTTGTTTGGAACTCACGAGCAACTTCCCAAAGAGGTCACCCATCCAGGATTGCTCTAAGCCACAACTCGCTTAACTTCGGAGTTCCCACAACTCCGGCTGAGCTCCCAAAATGCCTCGTGCTATTTGGAGGTGGGCATGTACATATAAGGCACATCACCCTCTCCGTTGGCCGATGTGGGATCTCACAAACCAAGCTATGAAATAAACGTATCTTCTCTCACCTATTGTTTATTGTGAGTTTTATGAGTGAGGGTCCATCACCTTCCAACAAACTTCATTCAAACTGAGAACCCAAAACAAACAGAAAAACTGGAATCTACACTGCTATCTTGTGGCCTCGTTAAAATCTTGCCTTAAAAACCCCTGTAAGAACAAGCCTTTGGCTCTAAAAGCCCTACAGAGGGGGTGAAGTAAGGCGAGAAGAAAAAGACTACCCTTTTTAAATTTTAAGCCCAAACTAAGAATTAATAAGCGGAAACATAAACACATGCATAACCATTGTGTTTAATTACTTAGCATATGCAAAGTGAGTAAAAGGAATTGGACTCGCATGAAATCTGGATTGATACAAAGACACCACGTATTGATACAGAAACGCCACGTATTGATACAAAAAGAAACCCTTGTGGTTTTGGATCAATACGTTGAAACTAATGATTGATCCACATTAGCTGCATCTTGATGTTATTTGAACAAGCCGCAGCTAAAGTACAACTAATGACAACAAGAATATAAACATACACAAAGATTTGTTAAACTTAAACCCAACAAGGGGAAAAGCTGGGGGCACCAAGCCAGGAGAGATCCAATCTGCTTCAATTAAGAAATACAAGAAAAACGAAGAAGACTTAGCTCATCTATCACCTATAGGCAGCTACAATCCAATCCTTCAAGCAAGCACCTTTTTCTTTATCTCTTAGCAGCAAATCCTCTCACGAGCACCAAGCTCTAGTTGCATGTAGTTTGATGTATGAAGTGAGTTATGGTTTCACGTATTCATCTATCTCAATCACAAAGTATGATTGAGCTAGACAAATGAAACCTAAGTGTTGTGATGATTAAACTAGAAGTAATGAACTTGAAGCATATAGTTTAATTCAAAATAACAACCATGAAACAAAACATTCAGCCACAATAAATATGAATCAAACTTGAGACAATCTATGTGTATGCAAATCATATACATACTCAAGTGTTCAAGAGTGGCTGAACCAATAAATGGGTTTTTGAATGCTCAAAGGCACATAAGAAGTTTTTCAAAACCTTTGGAAACGCATTCGCAAAGAATGTATATTTGTGATGCTGAGAATAGTGTTTATGAAAACATGAGTTCCAATCTTACCACAGACCAAGGAGAAAATATATATAGAATAGAGAGGTTTCTCCTAGGACATAGAAGTAGCCGAGTGACTGCTCAAGAAGAGATTAGAGGAAGGAAACGTTTTGAAAAAGAAAACAGCCCATGCTTGCACATGTGTTGCATAAAGCAAATGAGAGAGAGACAATTGAAACTACCAGCAACAACTTGATGAAAGAGCGGCTCAACAAAACAAAAGGAAGATAAAAGAGTTTTAAAACTCTTTAAGGGACCAAGTGTATTGACAAACATCTATAGAAAAGGATATAAAATTAGCATGAGTGTTTTGGAGCCAAGAGGTGCCAAAAGAGAAAGAGAAAGCTTTCTTACATGCTTTTAATAAAATAAGTCATCAACTTGAGAGTTTTGGAACAAAGAGCCGTTGATGGGTTTTTTTCAAAAGGATATGTCCAAAGCAAGATGTATTAAATATAATATGCCAAACACATTGAATGAAAGAGAAAGGGCAAGGTCCATAATCTGAAAAGTGGACTTTAATAAAGAGACCCATAACCCATCTCTTCCAAAGGTGGGAGACAACATAATTTAAGGGACAAGGGTATGGGTCTTTTAAAAAACAAAAGACAAGCTCCCTCAATATATTATAAAATAATATATTATGTTTCCACACACGTATTTACCAATCTCCACACACACCCATTGGGCTAAGGAGAAAACATTCAAAAAGGAATGAAGAAAGAATGAATAAAAGAAATCTGCCAACAACTTGAAAAATCGACGCAGAAGATGGATTAATACTTTCATAGAAAGTATTAATACAAATCGAAACAGAGCAATGACATGCATGAATGTACGATGGATCAACTAAGTGAAGTGTGGATTAATCCATGTGAACAATGCATATGTTTTACCTTTGACCTGCAACGAGGAGACTTGGAAACCCTTCAACCCACACCGATTCTAACCTAGAATCTAATTAATATTACAAGGGTTTTGTTGGTTTAAGAGAAGAGCCAAAATACAATAAAGGTTCAAATAAAAACCTTACAATCTCCTTTGGCCTTTTCTTAAACAAAAACCAAAATGAAATTCAAAGACTAACTCATCTAAAAAGTCAAAAGACATTTAGAATATGGAACTGCACAAGCTTCACAAGAAGGATTAAAAGATTTCAACTATAAGGTTCCAAAAATAAACAAAGTTTAGTCTATAGAATTGCAATATTTCTCCCCTTTTGTCTTAGAAAAGACAAAGGGTTCACAACCAAGATAATGTTGAGCTTGTCCAAGCAAAAAAAAGCATTTTGCTCCCCACAAACCAAGCGGCATAAGCTCCCCCATAAACAAAGCAAGATAAGCTCCCCATAAACAAAACACAAGTAGTTGCTTGTACAAAACACACAAAAAAGTACAAACAGAAACGTAAAGAAAAAAAAAACTAAGACTAAAACAATGATGTTGCACCCCAAAACAAGGCAAGAAGAAACAGATAACATGCAATCGAGATAAGGCAAACAGAACTTGTTTCTTCAACAAGTTGTCTTCTTGTTTTAACTCTAGCATGAGGATTGCCAATGATGAGATCACTAGGATGATTCTTACTAACCCAAGGAGCAGGAATAGGTTCCACAGGTTACATGTGAACACCTTCATGAGTGATAAGCTCAATAGATTTAGATGAAGGTGGTTCAAGGACAAGCGCACGGGGTTTTCCTTTTCCACATCATACAAGATGATACCATTATCATACATATGGTTAGAATTATCCAAAGAGTCATTAATAACAACTTTAATAGATTTCATGACATTCTTGGTTCTGTTTGTTATAGACTCTATAAGCTCTACTATTTGAAGAGTAACCAAGGAAAATTCCTTCATCACTCTTGGGAGGAAATTTTCTTTGGATGATCCCTATCTTTCAAAATGTAACACACACTTCCAAATACTCTAAAGTATTCCAAGTTAGGTTTCTTATCATTCCATAACTCATATGGAGTTTTGCAAGAGTTTGGCATCAAGTAAACTCTATTTATCAAATAACAAGCAGTGTTTATAGCCTCTGCCCAAAAATGTTTAGGCAAAGCCTTACTAGACATCATTACTCTAGCCATTTCAATTAGAAACCTAGTCTTTCTTTCAACACCACCATTTTGTTGTGGTGTGATAGGGGATGAGAAATTTGTCTAATTCCAAACACATCACAATATTCAATGAAAGGTGAGTTGGCAAACTCATTTCCATGATCACTCCTTATTCTAGACAAATGTTTCACTTTCTTTCCCTTTTCATTTTGCATTTTATTCATAATGGATTTAAAGTGATTAAAAGTTTCTCTTTGTCTCTTAGAAAAGCAACCAAAGTAAATCTAGAATAATCATCAACAAATATTAAGATGTACTTTCGTCCTCCAAGGCTAATGGTTTGAAAGGACCAACCAAATCTATATGAACAAGGTCAAGAAGTTTAGTGGTGGTTATGGAGTTCAAAGTCCCATGAACAGACTTTGTTTGTTTTCCTATATGGCACCCATCAAACAAATTTAGTAGTATTTCCAAACTTGGGAACACCACTTGCTATTTCTTTCTTAGATAGGTTCTCAAGATCTTTGATACTTATATGACCTAATCTTTGATGCCACAACACTATAGAGTTGTCAATTGAGAGTTTGCAAGCAACAATATTAGAAAACAATTTAGTCTCCACACAATAACAATGATTACTTGTTTTTAGACCCGTCAAGATAGTTTCTCCTTCTTTGTTGGAGACAATACATCTTTCTTTAGTGAAATTAACATTGCAAGAGTCTTGATCACATAGTTGACTTATACTTATTAAATTTGATTTTAGATTTTCAACATACAAGACATTTTCAAGCTTATTAATTCCTGGAGCAAAGATGGTTCCTTTTCCTAATATACTTGACTTGCTACCATCACCAAGCGTCACACTCCCAAGATTAGACATGGAGAGTAATTAAGAAACAAGCTCTTGTCACCGGTCATGTGACTAGAGCAACCACTATCAAAATACCAAGCATTAGAATTTTTCACAGATAAAGCATTCAAGACAACAAGACAAGTCTGATTAGATTTTCTTACCCAAACCTTTTTAGTTGGCATTTTAATTGCTTGTTTAGGCTTTAACATGTTTGAAATAATTGCAACTTCACTTAACAGATTTTGAACTTGTTTTTCTAAACTTAGAGAAACATTCTTTTCTTTAGTTTGAAGCAATTTGGTCTAATGTGTCCTCTTTATTACAAAAATGACAAATAGGGATGAAGACATTTTTTCTAGACATACCGTAACTTGAACCATTACTTTTAGTTACAAATTTTTGAAGTTGGTGATTCTCGACAGTTTTGGATTGATACTTGCGACACGTGATTGATCCATAAGCTGATACGGATTGAGCCATATAAGTTTTCGGATTGATCCACGAACTTGCACAGAATCTACAGCATTTACGAATTTTACTTCCTCATTCAATTTGACAATATCGGGGTAAAGCCAAGACTAGATTTATCACTACATGATTTTCCCATTTTAATCATGTTATCTATGTTTTGAGCACCACTAGTAGAATCAATTTCCTCTTTCTAGACAAGTCTAAGTCAAATTTTAACTTCTCATTTTCTTGTTTAAGTTGACTTACAAGGTTAGACAAATCTGTATTTTCTTGTTGTAGCATGACAACTTTACTAGAAAGATGCACACTTTGTCTCTTTATGTTGTAAGACACATTTACAAGTTCTTCGTATCTTTGGATTAGCTCCTCTTCATTATCAATAAATTCTACCTCATTTTCACTTTCTTCACTATCACTCCAAGTGGTTTCTAACACTTTATCTTTTGACTTATCTTTCTTTGTTTAGAGTGTTTGCACACTCAGAGGCCAAATGACTGTTCCACCACAATCATAACAATTTATTGAGACTTTATTTTCATTAGAAGCTGAGCAAGAAGTATAGTAATCACCATTCAAAATGGTGAGTGAGCCACAGAGCTATGAGCTCTCTATCTCTTTCCATAGAGATGACTTAGAGTCGGATCTACACTAATTAAAATGTAGTGCCCGCCGGACACCAATTGTAAGAACAAGCCTTTGGCTCTAAAAGCCCTACGGAGGGTGAAGTAGGCGAGAAGAAAAAGACTACCCTTTTTAAATTTTAAGCCCACCTAAGAATTAATAAGCGGAAACATAAACACATGCATAACCATTGTGTTTAATTACTTAGCATATACAAAGTGAGTAAAAGGAATTGACCGCATGAAGCTGGATTGATACAAAGACACCACGTATTGATACGGGAAACGCCACGTATTGATACAAAAAGAAACCCTTGTGGTTTTGGATCAATACGATGAAACTACGTATTGATCCACATTAGCGTCATCGATGTTATTTGAACAAGCTGCGCATAAGTACAACTAATGACAACAAGAATATAAACATACACAAAGATTTGTTAACCTTAAACCCAACAAGGGGAAAAGCTGGGGCACTAAGCCAGGAGAGATCCAATCGCTCAATTAAGAAATACAAGAAAACGAAAGAAGACTTAGCTCATCTATCACCTATAGGCAGCTACAATCCAATCCTTGACAAGCACCTTTTCTTTATCTCTTAGCAGCCAAATCCTCTCACGAGCACCAAGCTCTAGTTGCATGTAGTTTGATGTATAAAGTGAGTTATGGTTTCACAGATTCATCTATCTCAATCACAAAGTATGATTGAGCTAGACAAATGAAACCTAAGTGTTGTGATGATTAAACTAGAAGTAATGAACTTGAAGCATATAGTTTAATTCAAAATAACAACCATGAAACAAAACATTCAGCCACAATAAATATGAATCAAACTTGGAGACAATCTATGTGTATGCGATCCATATACATACTCTCAAGTGTTCAAGAGTGGCTGAACCAATAAATGGGTTTTGAATGCTCAAAAGGCACATAAGAAGTTTTTCAAAACCTTTTGGAAACGATTACGCAAAGAATGTATATTTGTGATGCGAATAGTGTTTATGAAAACATGAGTTCCAATCTTACCACCAAGGAGAAAATATATATAGAATAGAGAGGTTTCTCCTAGGACATAGAAGTAGCCGGTGGACTGCTCAAGAAGAGATTGGGAAGGAAACGTTGAAAGAAAACAGCCATGCTTGCACATGTGTTGCATAAAGCAAATGAGAGAGAGACAATTGAAACTACCAAAGCAACAACTTGATGAAAAGAGCGGCTCAACAAAACAAAAGGAAGATAAAAGAGTTTTAAAACTCTTTTAAGGGACCAAGTGTATTGACAAACATCTATAGAAAAGGATATAAAATTAGCATGAGTGTTTTGGAGCCAAGAGGTGCCAAAAGAGAAAGAGAAAGCTTTCTTACATGCTTTTAATAAAATAAGTCATCAACTTGAGAGTTTTGGAACAAAGAGCCGTTGATGGGTTTTCTCAAAAGGGATATGTCCAAAGCAAGATGTATTAAATATAATATGCCAAACACATTGAATGAAAGAGAAAGGGCAAGGTCCATAATCTGAAAAGTGGACTTTAATAAAGAGACCCATAACCCATCTCTTCCAAAGGTGGGAGACAACATAATTTAAGGGACAAGGGTATGGGTCTTTTAAAAAACAAAAGACAAGCTCCCTCAATATATTATAAAATAATATATTATGTTTCCACACACAGATTTACCAATCTCCACACACACACCCATTGGGCTAAGGAGAAAACATTCAAAAAGGAATGAAGAAAGAATGAATAAAGAAATCTGCCAACAACTTGAAAAACTGACGCAGCATGGATTAATACTTTCATAGAAAGTATTAATACAACTGAAAACAGACAGCAGCATGCATGAATGTACGATGGATCAATCCAAGTGAAGTGTGGATTAATCCATGTGAACAATGCATATGTTTTACCTTTTGACCTGCAACGAGGAGACTTGGAAACCCTTCAACCCACACCGATTCTAACCTAGAATCTAATTAATATTACAAGGGTTTTGTTGGTTTAAGAGAAGAGCCAAAATACAATAAAGGTTCAAATAAAAACCTTACAACCCCTAAAGGAAGAAAATCCGGTCAAGAAACAAGAGTACCACAGCAAGTGAAATCCAATATGATACTTCATTCCTTTCTCGTACAAAGTTGAATCAACTGCTCCACCACCCCATCTATCTCTTCATCCTCTTTCTTTTTGTGTCTCAATTCCATTGCCTTTCTTTTGAAGCCCTGTTCATTTTCTTCCACCACCACATCTCTGATGACTTTTTCAATCTCTTCCCTTTTAAGCCTCCGGTTCTCGTTGCGGCCTCCTCCCATTCTCTTAACCTCCACACCAACTCCAACGTCCTCTACTATTCTAGCGTTAATAGGCTGGTCAAGATGCATAGGCATGGCTACAATTGGAACGCCAAACTTGATGCTCTCCAACACTGAGCTCCATCCACAGTGGCTCACAAACCCACCAGTACTAGAATGCTTCAATATTTGTGCTTGTGGAGCCCAACCATCCACTATAATTCCCTTCTCCTCCACCCTCTCTAAAAACCCTTCTGGTAATACCTCTTCTACCCTAGTACCTTTCTCTTCCTTAGGAAATCTTATAACCCAAATAAAACTCACTTTGCTGAGCTCTAGCCCATGAGCTATCTCTTCTATTAATTTCCTCCTCAGATAAAAAGTACTCTGCCAAAGGAAACATACGCCACCGAAGATCTTTCTCTAGTGTTTAGCCACTTCATTATTTTTATTTCCTCCGAATCCACTTCTTTTGCTATAGGGTCTTGAACAAGTGAACCAACTGGCACAACCTTCTTCCCAATTAGGTCAGAGAGATAATCAACATATTTTGCTTCAATCTCTCTAGAAGTCTTAACTAATATGATCTTACAAGAACGATCGCTGCACTGCTTTGCACGGTCTCCATCACTGATGCCATTTGATGAAGATTCTAACAACTTGATCTTACTAGTCTCGTAATAGATTGAAGGAAAAGGAAATTTGACACCAGGTTTCTCGTCTTGGTGGGCACAAACTGACATCATGGCAGCACTGGTTGTGAAGAACTCGATGGCGGGAATGTTTTGTAACAAAGCTAGAGAGGGTGCCCATGGTTGAAGAAAATCATAAATGTACAAATCAGGGTTTAGGGTTTTAAGGATGTTGGAGAAGTTAGGGCTGGCCATGTCGAAGGCGGTTTTGAGAGTGGGCATGAGGTGGGGTGGGAGGCCATTGGTAGTGTGGTAATGAGGTGGAGTTCAGGCAAGTCGACATGTGGAAGATGTAGTTGCACAAGTTCAATGCAACGAGAGTACTTTTCAGAGAGTTTTGGCTTGATGGATCTGAGATTTACAGTGTGGAACAAAAATAGATGTGAAAATTTCTGTTTGTCAGCTTCTTTGCTAGCTCTAGGTAGGGAGATATGTGCCCATGAGCTAACCATGGAAACATAAGAACACTGAATTTTCTTTGATGAGAAGAATCCATTTTTTCAGACTTTCTTCATTCAGATATTTTTTTTTTGACAGATATAGTAATTGAGATGAGTAGATGCCAAAATATGTACACAGATGAGTCATGTGAATATAGGTTTTTCTTCGTCAGAAGAGACATGTGTAAGTGCATGCTTATATATAAGACAAAAGACATACGTTAGACTTCTGTATCTTTGTTTATGCGGATATAAATAAAGATGAAAGCAACAAAAAAAAACAAGGGTGATTAAGAAACAGACCCTTGCAACTCTAATATCCTAGACAAAAATCCAATTTTAAAAACTGATGCTCTGTAGGATAAAAGTGGTCCATCTACTATTTTCAAAACCATGCCATTTTTGTTACGTACTGGGTTTTCCTAAACAATCCCTATTTTCTAGTCTTTTAGTTATTCTAAATTTGCTCAACATTCGATATGAAATCAATTTCTTTTAAATCCCTAACCTTTCTCTAGCATTCAAAATTTTAAAATACTCTCAAAGTAATTTGTCATTGTTGGAACGTTCTAGGATAAATATATAATATATATTTGTTTGGAACTAGTAACATTGTTGGAATTGGGAAAATTGCATCCACCGATCACAATTCATTGGTCCATCATATGCCTCTTGGTCACGAGTGTTGAAAATGTTCGATGAACGATGTACTAGAGGGTAATGTGGCCTTGTATCGACAAACAAGTGAGTTCTTTCTTTTTCGTGAAGGATTAGGAAGTACAATTGTGTGGCCGATAAAGTACATTAAATTGTGTTAGCCTTGCATATTTGAGGTAAATTCTTGATTCTTCTTTTAACATGTAGATGGTATGAATATTCTTTGAGGTAATTTGTATATTTGAAGTCATCATGATCATGCATAAAAAATAAATAAAAATAAACGGTTAAAAAAGCAAGAATTTTGGTCAAAGTTAATGTTCACTATTGAATTCAAAGAGTATATTGTTTAAAAGTTGTTTTGATATGCAATTGGAATTTGGAACTTCTTTATATTAATTCTGAATTTGAAATGGTAAATGCGAAAGAATTTGGTTAAAAATTGAAATGTTGGATACGCAAGTATACCATTTTAGACTCTGGGAGTAATTGTTAGTGTATTGGATTTTGGATATGGTTTCTTCAGACTAACTCAGTGAGAGAGAGAGAGAGAAGGAAGAATTTACGATTGCTCTTTTGTAAATGCTCAGCTCACTCTATGAATGCGTGAGCAAACCTTTTTGTATATATTACACTTTTTTTTTTTTGGAATGAGCTCACACGACAAATACATGACCGTTAGCCCTTAGCTGGATTCACACAAGCTATCAGTGAATCTCAGCCATCCATCTAACACAAAACTAATTGACTTCTTTCAGCCTTACAAGAATCTAAGCCTTACACTTGTCATGCTCTAGGACTAAGTGAATACACAATTTAACACTCTAGGCTTAATATAATCGGCTCAACACTTACAATTCTACACTCCCCTTTAAGTTTTGAGCTGATTTCACACCAAGCTTGTCCCTGAGGTAGCAGAAACGATCCTTAGCCAATGACTTTGTAAAAATGTCTGCCAGCTGCTCATTCGTTGGACAATAGATCAAATCTATAATTCCTTCTTGCAAAGCATCCTTGATGAAGTGATATCTTCGATCAATATGCTTAGTCTTCTGATGAAACACAGGGTTCTTTGTAATAGCAATTGCAGCTGTATTGTCATAGTGCAATGGTGTAGCTTCAGCTTGAAGTTCACCAAAATCTTCCAATACAAACCTGAGCCATATTGTATGTGCTGTTGCTTCAGATGCACTGATGTATTCAGCTTCTGCAGTAGAAAGAGCAACACAATGTTGTTTGACTGATGCCCAAGCAAAAACACCACTGCCAAAAGAGAAAGCATATCCTGTAGTGCTTTTGCTATCATCCACAGAGCCACTCCAGTCACTAAGAACCCTCTTAGCAGTTCCATAATGCTTGTTAGTTGGACAATGCATAAATCTAGCAAGTAAGCTAGAAGCATACACTATATCAGGTCTTGTAGCAGTGAGTCTTGTAGCAGTGAGGTATAGCAAACTGCCTACAATCTTCCTATACATCTCTTCATTTGCTGGACCACTTCCATCATCTTTGCTCAACTTATCAGTTGCAACCAGAGGTATAGAAACAGGTTTACAATCACTTAGACCAAACTTTCTCAGTAGAGATGCTGCATATTTTCTTTGATGAAGAAAAATGCTGGTGTGAGTTTGAATAACCCCCATTCCAAGAAAGTGATGTAAAAGTCCCAAGTCTGTCATTTCATACTTCTCCATCATGTCTTGCTTGAACTCTTCTAGCATTGACTGACAGTTCCCTGTATAAACAATGTCATCCACATAAATGGAGACTATCAGAATTTCTGTTTCTCTTCCAGTTTTGGTATAAAGAGTGGCTTCACTTTGGCTCTTAACAAAACCACACTGTCCAAAGTAAGGATCAATTTCACCATATCAAGTTCTTGGTGCTTGCTTTAGGCCATAGAGAGCTTTGTGAAGCTTGTACACCTTGTCTTCACTCCCATTGACCACAAAACCATCTGGTTGGTCCACATACACTTCCTCTTCCAAAACACCATTTAGAAAAGCAGACTTTACATCTAGTTGATACAATTTCCAGCTTTTCTGACCTGCCAATGCAACTAGAGTACGAATTGTATCAGTCTAGCCACAGGTGCAAATGTCTCATTGTAATCAATACCTGGTTTTTGAGCATAACCTTTGGCTACAAGCCTTGCCTTGTTTTTCTGTACTGAGCCATCAAGGTTTAATTTGGTTTTGAACACCCACTTAACTCCAATTACTGGTTTGTCAGCTGGTCTGTCCACCAACTCCCATGTTGCATTCTTCTCTATCATTCCCAATTCATTCTTCATAGCAATCATCCATGATTCATCCTTTGTAGCCTCATCAAAATTTTCAGGTTCTGAAATGCAGAGATTGCATTTTGCCAGCACATCATCTAAGCTTCTCCACTTCAATGGAGTGTGATCAAATGCTTGAGTTTCTCTCATCCTGCTGCTTATGCTATCAGAAGAAGATTCATGAGAAACTGCAATTGGTGATGAAGTATGCTCATGAATCTCAGAGGTAGTTCTTGGTGACAAAGCTTCAGGTTGATCTGCTGCTCCTTCATAAGTGACCACAGGTATATAATTCTCAGAAGTTTGATTCCAATCCCAGGCTGCATTTTCATCAAATTTCACATCTCTTGAGAGTAAAATCTTCTTAGTAGCAGGATCATACACTCTATAGCCTTTTTCACAGACTGCATATCCCACAAAGATACCTTTAGTACTCTTTGCATCCAACTTCTGCCTTACTTCACTTGGTATGTGTACATAACACACACAACCAAAGATTTTTAGATGTGCAAGTCCTGGTTTTCTTCCACTATATGCCTCAAATGGAGTTTTGTTGTCAAGAGCTCTAGTAGGACATCTATTTAATAAATAGACAGCTGTGTGCACAGCTTCTGCCCACAGATGATAAGGCAAACTCTTCTCTTGGAGCATTACTTTTGCCATTTCAACCACGGTTCTGTTTTTCCTCTCCACTACTCCATTTTGTTGTGGGGTATAAGCCATAGTTAGTTGCCTTTGAATTCCCTCAGTGTCACATAGTTGGTTAAATTCACAAGATGTGAATTCTCCTCCTCTATCACTTCTCAAACATTTCACTTTGAAACCACTTTGCAACTCCACCATTGACTTGAATTTCTTAAAACAAGTTAAGGCATCTGACTTGTATCTAAGAAAATAAACCCATACCATTCTTGTGCAGTCATCTACAAGAAGCATGAAGTACTTGTTCCCAGCAGTGGATTCATTTTGCATAGGTCCACAAAGATCCACATGAACTAATTCTAAAGGACTGCTTGCTCTCCATGCTTGTCCTTTTGGAAACCATTCTCTATGCTGCTTTCCAAACTGACAACCTTAACAAACTCCATCTATTTCTTCCATAAATGGCAGTCCATGCACCATCTCCTTTTCTTTAAGTTGACTCAGTCCTTTTAGATGTAGATGTCCCAATCTCTTGTGCCACAGCCAAGTGGATTGAACTACACTGGCTTTTAGAGCAAAATGATCACTTGAAAGCAAATCCAATGGATAACATCTGTTTTTCTTCATAGGTACTTTAAGAACAAGATTCTCCAGTGAAGAGTCATCAAAGATGCTGCACATTTTACTTCCAAATACAAGGTAGTAACCATGTTCATCCATTTGGCCTACACTCAACAAATTCTACTTCAAACCAGGCAGATACATAACTCTCTAATGCATTTTCTTCCTGTGTTTGTTTCAATCATCAATGTGCCCATTCCTGCTATGCTCACTAAATCACCATTTGGCATTTGTACCTTGCCAATTACATTTGTTCTAATGTCTGTCAGCAACCTCTCATTTCTAGTCATATGGTTGCTACATCCACTGTCGACATACCATTCTCCAATTGTGTTTGTAGCAGCAATGGTACTGTTTGCATAAAACAAGTTGCCTGATACCTCCATTTGATTGGCACAATTCACTTTCTGCACATTCTTGTTTGCAGTACAATCTCTAGCCCAATGTCCAAAACGATCACACTTATAGCACTTAGATTGGCCCTTATATCTACATTCTCCAAAATGAAACTTAGAGCATACTTTGCACTTTGAGGTTTCACTCCATCTTGATGCACATATTGTGATCCATTTGAGCTCTGTGCAGCACACGCTTGTTGTGGCTTAGATTTAGACTCCCATGGTTTGTTGTTGGATTTCCAATTCTTCGAGACTTGGCGGGAACCAGTTGAGGACTATTCTTATTCGCCCTTTTGAATTTCTTGAGAAGGAGCCAAATGCCTTCTCAAAGCAGAGTCTACATTATGCAACTCAAAACGTTGCTCTTGACTTTTAGAATAGCAATAACCTCCTGTAAATCCACAGTTGCAAGGCTTTTTGTATTCTCAATCACAAGGCAAATTGGATCATAAGCTTTACTTAAATTGATTAGAACCTTTTGAACAAGTCTCTCATTAGATAGAAATTCATCATAGGTTTTCATTTGATTAATCAGCTCATTCAACCTAGTGAGATATACAGATAGAGATTCATTTTCATGCATCCTAGTGTATTCAAACTCACGTCTAAGGTTTTGAAGCTTGACCGATCTTACATGGTCATAACCATGATATTCTCCATATAGCAGATTCCATGCCATCTGAGCTGAATCAGCATTAGCAATACAAGGGAAGATCTGATCTAACACGGAAATTTGAATAATTCCTAGAGCCTTTGCATCCTTCATAAGAATCGCAGCCATTTTTCCATCTTCTTCCTCAGAAGATGTTTCCTCAGCTTCCTTCTTCTTCTTTGATTCTGAAATCGGAATTCCTTTCTCCACCAGAGTCCACAACCCATGCGACTTGAAGATGGTTATCATCTTGATTCTCCATAACTCATAGTTCTCACCGGAGAAAATTGGAGTTCTCACCTCCGAGCCTCCAGATCCAGACATCTTTGGTCTGAATAAGTCGATCTCACTTTTCAGATGCTAACGAAACTTCGACAACCGTCACAGAGCTTCAGGCGAGCTTCGATTGAGCTCAGTCACCTCACAGATTACGCCCAGACCTAAATTATCCAACCTGGCTCTGAGGCCATGTTAGTGTATTGGATTTTGGATATGGTTTCTTCAGACTAACTCAGTGAGAGAGAGAGAGAGAGAGAAGAAAGAATTTACGATTGCTCTTTTGTAAATGCTCAGCTCACTCTATGAATGCGTGAGCAAACCTTTTTGTATATATTACACTTTTTTTTTTTTTTGGAATGAGCTCACACGACAAATACATGACCGTTAGCCCTTAGCTGGATTCACACAAGCTATCAGTGAATCTCAGCCATCCATCTAACACAAAACTAATTGACTTCTTTCAGCCTTACAAGAATCTAAGCCTTACACTTGTCATGCTCTAGGACTAAGTGAATACACAATTTAACACTCTAGGCTTAATATAATCGGCTCAACACTTACAATTCTACATTAATGTGTGAAAATCTACTGACAAGTAATTGTTTTGCAAATTTCAGGCTGCCTAAAATTCACTACCAGGACTCTTTTTGTACATATTGGAAACCATTGAGCTCTTGTTATCAACTTATAACTTTCTGTTTGTAGTTCTTTTTAGTTAGTGTCTTGTTTTAGTTTTCTGTTTTTTTAAAAACAATGGAAACCGGCTGTTTTGGGTAACGTGTTAAAAGAAGAAAAAAAAAAACCACGCGCTCGTCATTCTTCAATCGTCTTCTTCAACCTTCATCTACCAAAACTAAAAAGCTCTCAAACTTTTCAATTCGTCTGGGTTCTCTCTTTAAAGGTTTCATGCCCTAATCTTCAGCTGTTTAGGCAATTCTCTCTCTCTCTATCAATTTACCTTTGCATTGTGCTTTTGTTTGTGTTATGAATTTCTGATTCTAATTTGGAATGGATTCTGGGTTTCTCTCTCTCTCTCTCTCTCAGTTTGAATTAATAAAAATAGTCATAATTTTTTTGATTTTATAGAAAAAAAAAATGTGGAAAGCAATGTTTCTCTGAGTTCCATTGCCAAAGTTGCCGGCTAATTTTTATTTATTTGTTTATGATTTTTTTTCTCTGTTTTCTTATCATATGTATTTGTTGAACTCAATCATGTAATACGAGATTATATCTCGGTTTTAGAAGAGTCAGTTGAAGACAGAAGCATTGGATTTTTTTTGTGTGCCAATAATTTAATATTCTTTTTTATTTCTTTGCTTCGCAGCAGAGCTGATCACTGACATAAGGCGATTGATAGCAATCTTGGTCGTGAGAAGCATCTTGTTGAGTGGGTAATTCACTTTGTTTGATTTTATTATGCGTACTACTATTGATAGGCTCTGGTTTTTAATTGGGTTTGGTCAATAGAATCTGGAATTTGGTTTATTAATCTGAAACTTGGTTCATGATGAATATGTGTGAATTTGGTTTATTAATTTGTTCTTGGGCGAGTTTTATTATTGTTGAATAATTTTGATAATGCTAGCAAAGTTTGGAAACGATTAGAGAGGTTTGAGTAATGCTAGCAAAGATTGAAAAGTTTGGTGTTGATAGTTTTTGTTTGTAGTCTTGCTGCCTATGTCTCAATATGGATGATTGACCTGATGACCAGCTGAAAAATGTGCTATAATATTCCAATTACTTATGATGAATGGTTGCTTGCTTTTTTTGTTTTGAATGATTTTTTTTGGATTAGGTTAAGTGCTTGCTTCCTGTTTTTTGACTGTAATGATGAATGGTTGCTTGCTGTTTTTTTTTTTCTTTGGATTCAAGTATTTCAATGATTTTTTTGGATTAGGTTAAGTGCTTGCTTCCTGTTTTTGACTGTAATGATGAATGGTTGCTTGCTGTTTTTTTTTTTTCTTTGGATTCAAGTATTTCAATGATTTTTTTGGATTAGGTTATCTCATGGTTCTCTTATTGAGTGGTTTTATTAGTATCAAGATATCAAGCCAAGGAAACTTATTCTAACATTTTACTATCATAGCTTATATATATAGCATCATAGGACACAACTTCGTTAGTGTTATAGTTTATTTGTTGCTTCATTGCCTTATGTTGCGATATATCTTGGATGATGGTAAGTAAAATGAATTAGTCACTTTGTTTTTTCTTTCTTGGGATTGATTCTAGAGTAATCGAATATTAAATGTTTTGGATTGAACATTATGCTTGATTGGTTATTTACTATGCATATTTTAATTATTGAGGCTTACTCCTTGTTTGCCTTGGCCTTTGAAGGCATTGAGTGTCAGCATTGGCTTTAACTTTACCATGAAAAGCCAGAGTCTGTTGAAAATCGATTACCGGGTTAATGTTATATTCGCAGAGAAGCAGCTTTTAATTTGCATCCTATATACAAAAAGAGTGGAGCAGTTGATCTTGCTTGACAGGTCTTGAGAGATCACTGCACTTTCTGAGTAAGCAACTGATATGAAAACATCAAAATCTAGTCACTCTTTTATTTGTGTACTTATTAAGCATATGGTTGATTCTCTAATAAATAACAGGAAATCTTTTTCTTTGTTGCAGATAATCATGTTCCTCACCTCAGATATTGTGACTGAATTGAATGAGAGGGTGGCCTCCTACTCCCCTAGTCTGGTTCTCTCGAAAATGCTGATTATTGTTTGTATCAACCGTTCATTTTGGCCTAATCCAGCTAAAGAAAGCGAGGGAAATGCTAAAGAGAAAGTCCTGTGATCAACTCAGCAATTTGCCTATCACATTATTGAAAAGCCAATGGTAAATCCTTTTTTTAATCAGATGCTAAAGCCCTTATGTAAATTCAAAACAAGGGCCAACTCATTTTTTTCATTACTTCATGAAAGTATATACATCACACACAAATGTTGAACCACATGATCAAGTCTTTTAATAGATAACAAACCGTTTGGATGAAAATTTAGAAATACAAACGGTGGAGATTTAGAGCTTGTAAGTAAATGGTATGAATATAAATGCTGTAATTTTTTTTCAACCATTAATGAGACGAATTTTTGGTGGAACAGATGATATAGGTTGATGCTTTATTGATATAAGGTCTGTTGTGTGATTTCTATTCTCTTGTCAATCCAGTACATACATTTTAACAGACCCAATAAGCCAGGTCCTTTTAACAGATAATGACCACCTGCTAAGTGCTATTGCCTGGTATGTAATAACACCTTTTGATTATAACTTCTTTCCAGGAAGCTAGTGCATCAATCTCAGGAGCTAATGTATGGACACGGCTTTTGTTTACTGTACCTTTGTCATATTTTGACTTCATAATCTATATACATAATATTATTGTGATTTTTTTTTTAAATATGGATTAGTTAAAAATATAGAATTTTAAAAAAAGCAATATGAAGTAACATAATAAATATTTAAAAAATATATATAATTTTAAGAAATTTATAGTCTCTGCAGACGAACCATTGCGTCAGCAAAACTTAAAATATTTTGGCAGGAACAGTGGACTTGGGCAATAAAGTATTTCATCGGGAAAATTGGGTGATGCAAAAATTCATAATTGAACAACCAATTTTTGTTCCGATGACTTTTAGGCAATGAAATGTTGTGGGGACGCAATTGGCTTTTCGTCGACCCTTGAAGTAGTTCATCAGTCAAACCAATGATTGATTCAATTCAGATCCATAGCTTAAAGTTGCTCATCAGGATTCTCAATAGAGTCATGAAGGCAAATGAATGTACAACAAGGAATCTCTACTCTCAATAAAGGAGAGAGAATACTCCAAGATATGATTGGTCAAATCTCTGTGCAGAGTAGTGGATAAGACTTGGAAGAAGAGGTCTTCAAATCTTATCACGATAATCATATGAAAAGAATGATTCACATTAGGATATTGACAATCGGATTTCATTATCTAATAATGTGAATAAGAAGTATTTATATAAGAGAATGATTCAATTGCACGGTCATTCCAATTTGAAAAGGTTCTTTCACAACGTCTCATTTAGCTCGGCTAACCATGATTTATAGATATCCTAAAAGGTTTCAATTAACCTTTATTAGTATAAAGAATTAAATTGTGGAATTTAATTTGTACATCATCTCTAAAGAGTTGAGTCAATCCACTACCTTGCTAAAGAGAACCTACGAATTTGCACACCTTAAGAACGTGATTAGAGGAACAAATGAAAAGAAATGAAATGAGGAGACACAAGTCAATGGTTGATGATCAAATGTCAAAGTCAACGGTCAAAAATCAACATGTTGGCCGGAGCAATTGACCAAAGTTAAATAGTTCAACCGGGTCAATTACGTATGACTATAATTATAATTTAATAGTTAAATTATAAAGTTTAATTATAAAATTAACTTTGACATATAGAAATATTGGATTGAGCTTTTAGATAGGATTTAAAAGGAAATGGACAAAATGACCCAAAAGGCAATTTGGGCCAAGGAATAAGTGGCATAAGATGACATGACCCATAGACCCAAAAATGGAGCCCCAAACCCACCAAATTTCGGCACAACTAGGGAGTTTTCTCCCATGCCTTTGTGTCATCCTATAAATAAATAAGTTATGAGAAAACCTAGCTAGGATTTTTGGTTTCCTACTTTGGTTGATGAGTGAGTGCATCATCTTTGCCTCTCATCTTGCATAAGCCAAAAACTGGTCCAATCAAGAGGTAGACTAAGGCCATCTCCAGTCATAGGGCTAAATGTAGTCCATGGCTAAAAATTTAGCCCTCCAAAATATTAATTTTTTAAAGAATAGTGTAGGGCTAAAATTTTCCATCTCCAGCCATGCATGGCTATATTTTAGGATCCTTCATATTTTATTATTTTGAGAAGCATGGGACCCACAAAAAAGTGGATGGATTTCAATGTGCAATATGAAAAGCACATGCATGGGGCCCACAAAAAATTTGGCCTAGGCCAAAGCTAGGCTAAATGTGGCCTAGTTGGAGGGCTAAAGGGCCAAATGTGGCCCTTCAAATTTGGCCAAAATTTTATTTAGCCCATGGCTGGAGATGGTTTTTGCATTATTTTAGGGCTATATTTGGGATATAGCCCATGACTGGAGATGGCCTAACATCCATACTTCTTGATTGCCTTCTCTTCATCTCTAAGATACATTTGGTATGGTGAGATAGAGGACTCCAATCTTGGAGCCTTGAGGTGAAGGAGTCAACATTTCAAGAGAAAGAAAAGACATTTCCAACAAAGGTGTTCATTCTTGAGAAATCAAGAAAAGGTCATCAAGGGTAAAGATCTATTCCCTTTTCCCTTTTTCTTTTTGTGTTCAAAGAGACTAGCCTAAAGATACTTGGGTTATAATGAAAAAGGTTTAGCTCAACTAGCATAAACAAAATGAATCCGTCATTTAGAATGTTTTTGTTGTATAGGTTATGGCTACAGTTCATTTACTAAGCATTAGATGCATGTTTCCTTCACTTCACACCCAGCTCAAACATTTTCATTCCCAAACTCACTCGATAGGTCATCAAATGCGTTAACATTTGGTATTCCTCTAGTAAATGACTCACACTCAATTCTAACATCACCTAGCACATCATCACCAATAACATCATTATATTCTCTATTAGGCATTGATAACACTACTGACCAACTAGGATGCATTGGGTAGTCAACAAAAAATACTTGTTTGACGTGAGAAGCCATAACAAATTGGTCATTCCTATGTCCAATTTTACTCATATCTACAAGGGTAAAACCAAGTTCGTCAACTACAAGGCTCGAACTGTTATCTATCCAATCACACCTGAAGACTAGGATTATAAACTTTTGGTAGTAAAGGTCCCAAATCTCTTGAATGACACCATAAAAACCCATATTTGAGACAATCAAATTTTTATATATCCTTGACACTACCAACTTGCATAGTATTTGCAAGTAAATAAACTCCACTATTTTGAACAGTTCGCACATCATCTTGTGCGCTTGGTGTTAAATTTAACACCTTTAATAAGATAGCTCTTATATGATGGCATTGCCATGCTTGGACTGCTAGCCACCTCAAATTTTTTGATACATTATTATTGTCTTTCCCATTGAGTTCACTTTGAACTTACAACTTAACCATATAATAATTCAATGTAACATAGAAACAAGAAAAAGAAAAGTCCAATATGTTATTCAATAACATATACCTTAAAGCGTAACCATTGAATAAAAGTGCTATTGTGCTTATCTTGCACCCACTTTGTTCTCTTTTTAAATTTTGAATAAGTGGTCTTGATGTGGATCATACGTTCCCTACCTGACATGTAAAATTCAAGCATTATGGTCCTTTGTAAATAAGAAAAACATAAGGAATAATTTAAAACATAATGAATAAAATTCTTACTTGATATAAGGTAGGACTTCCTCCGTATTCTCCAAGACATATAGATGTGCCTGGTTCAACAGGTCCCGATCAACTAAACCTCATCATCAGAGCTATTATCCAAGCTATATATTTAACCTCACTACTAGCTATATCATATGACTCATCTTCTTCATTTGCAAGGGCATTTGGGTCAACATTAGGAGTATTGTAGTCAACATAGTTATCAAAAAGCTTCACCATCCTTCTCCAACATCCTTTCTTCAGCATCACTATGCTCATATTTATTGTTTGAAAATTTAGGGACACTTGACCCTTCTTCCTCATCCTCATGTTCACTATTGGCTTCCCTAAGTTCCACACCATTCTCTGCTCCTAAAATCTCATTGTTTACTGTATTCGAGTCCTCAACTTGGTCTCTTGCAGTTAGAGCCTTATCATTCCTAACCATTGGAGTTTCTTCAACATGAGCCATATTAGTGTGTTTCAAGTAAATTACCATTACTCTTTGATAGGTAAGTGGCACTAGATGACACAATAGCATCCGTTTCTATATCAACTTTCTGTTGATATTTAAGGCTTTTAAAATTATAAATGTATGGTTTTAAATTTTCTTTTAAATTCATTTGGTTGTTTTCCTATTTATTATGGGGTTATACCATTTGAATTTTCAGTTTTTATTTTCTACTTATTGCCTTAATTCTTTGGTTTAAATTGTATGTAGAGGTTACAATTGTTGGATGCCTATAAAAGGCCACTCCTTCTTCACATTTCAGCGCACCGCAATGTGATTTCTCTCCTCCTATTTTCATACATTTTACTTTCCATATTATTATTTTTGAGCAACGGTTTTGTGACTTGGATACTTTTATCCGACTGTGAATGTGCTCATATAGTGAACCTTGAGCTAGAGTATTGGAAGTTGTATCTTAAAGTCTTGTAGACCGTTAGTACCTGCACGTAGGGAGGCTACAAAGGCTTTAGAGCAGCGTCTTTTACGTGCTTCACCATACCAAGCTTGCTTTCTTACTCTTAACTTATTTTACTTTATTTGCCTATTATTTGTTTCCTTATTTTTACTTTATTGTTAAAGCTTTGTTTTATACATTATTTAAATTTGGGTTTTACGGAAAAGGAAAAACACATTTTTAATAACACTTTCTCATAATACTCTGGTTGAGAACCTCTTGGTTCCCTCGACACAATCATTGTCCATTGGAATCTCTCCAACTTAGAACTCCTTCCTAAATTTTGACTCTTCTAATTTGATTACTATGATTCATCTAGTCTTCATAATCGAATCTCACTAGGTGATAATATTGAAAACTATAATCCCCAAATTTTAACTTTATTTCTCAAAATTTTAATTCAATTTGTGTGAGGTGGGCTTCACGTTGTTGCATCACCCACTGAGATTGATGGGAAAATGGCCCACGATATCGAATTATTAAAACATCCCATTAATGTTATTAATTTCGACGACATTTTGAATGGAGGTGACAGTAGACAAGTTGGAATATCAAAACTTAATCAATGGCGCAACGTAGGGGTGTGCATCAATCCGGTTGAACCAAACCGTATTTACCGGTTTGGTTTGGTTTTGATCAAGAAAAAGTCAAACGGTTTAAAAATCGAACTGAACCGTATATGGTTTGGTTTTGAGGTTTTGTAAACCGGCCTAAACCAAATTGGACCTTTTATGTGTATATTTATTATTTATATTATATTTTACATGTGTAATACTCTAATTAGGTGATAACTATATATGAATATTTGAATTGAGCTATATTAGTAGTTGAAATTTGACATTTTATGCCATGTTGAGCTTTAGGATGGTTTCGTACTTTGAAAAATGATTTAAGTATGGAGTAAGTTGTGAATTTATTGGTTATAATTGGGTTAACAATATTAAAAAAATGGAAAAGAAAATAGAATTGGGCTTATGCAAAATTCGGACCGTACCTACCCTAGTGCAACTTGAGTCACATTGATTTTCAGGGAATGCAAAATTTGACCTTGAGTTCGGGATCACTGAAAGCAATTAAGGCGAAAAGAAAAGAAAAACTTAAAAAGATCGGATGTCCCAATTGGACCAAAGACATAATTCTTTTTTTTCCAAGGACCAAACCAAAGCATCATTGGCTTATTGCTTTTGCACCGTCACTGTTCAAATGGTCGCGACAAAGAAGCTTCCTCTGTTCATTCTCAAGGGACCCAACTCTCTCTCGACAGTGAAAGTAAAAGTCCCCGTTAGGGTTCGTCATTCATGGAGCTTTCCTTCTAAGGTAAGCCAAATTTCCTTTTGTGCAATTTCTCATCTGGATGCTCTTCAATTTCATTCGTTTGATGTTAAATTCTCTGTAATTTGAAGTGATTCCCTGTCTTTCATGATTGCAGCAGCTGAAGCTTCAAGTTGGGGGTTGTGTTTAATGTTTCTTGAAAATGAACAATTCTAATCAGGACACGCAAGATCAGAGGTAATGATCATCTGGCCATATCGCATTTCTTTGGTTTGGGTTTTTTGATATGAGGGTTTCAATGCTTGAGGTCCTTCATCTTATATGGATGTGTTGTACTATCTCCGTCTCGATGTTGGTTAATAATTTTCTTTTCTGTAGCATGCTTTTCTACTTTTTGGGTTTGAAGGGAGCTGAAGAAAAGCCAAGAAATTGGAAATTTCAAATGCAAAGAGAAACTGGGTTTTTGTGGATTTGAGGTTTCAATTGTATATGATTATGATTTTCATTATTCTTTAGTTGAGTCGTGCTGTCTGTATTAATGCTTTTCACTTACACCTCAGTTGTTGCTGAGAAAATGTAGGAGAGTACATAATTTTTAGAATACCATTGCATTGTTGAGTAAGCAAATTATCAGGACTTAGTATTGATGCTTGGCATAATGGAGGTGATATTTTATACTTCCAAGATCAAATTAATATTAACCATATTATCTGACGCTGATGCATCTTTTCTTATTGTATTATTCTCAGAGATAGAATGGATGATTGAAAAACTCATCCATTTAGTCAAAAACGACTTTCGCCATTCACTTTTTAGTTTTGCCTTTTGAGATAATATATCCTGATGAAACAGTTTGAGTATTGACGTTTGAACCTTACAGATTGTTTGAAAGAGTGATTTATTGTTTTATTCCTTTTTAAATAATAATTTTGCTTCAAAGCTTCAAACCATAAATAGGAATGCATAAACACATCCACACAGCAATTTCTTCGTCTTCCTGTGGATTTTATGCCTTCTCTTTTTGGTGCTAATGAAATATAAATCAGGAGTAATTCGGGCATGGAGGATTCCACTGCAATGACTATTGAATTTCTTCGGGCACGGTTGTTGTCCGAGAGGTCTGTTTCAAGAAGTGCACGACAGAGAGTTGATGAGCTGGAACGAATGGTATATTTAATGTTATGGAAAAGTCTGTGGAGTTTATTTTGTTATTTCTGTTTCAAAGAACCTCAATGCCTCTCTCTCTCTTGTACTACTTTTACAATAGTTGTTTTGTAAACAATTCAGGTAGAAGAACTGGAGGAGCAACTTAAGATTGTTTCTCTTCAAAGAAAAATGGCTGAGAAAGCCACAGAAGATGTTCTTGCCATTTTGGAGAGCGAGGGGATAAGTGACATTTCTGAGGAGGAGTTTGATTCAAGCTCTGATCAGGAAACACACCAGGGATCCAAAGAGGGAAATAACTTGAAAAATGAAGACGGCAGCTTTGTAATTTCGAAGGTCCGAAGAAATGAACAGGAGGAACATTCAGGTTCTGATGCTGATTCTTCTCTCATACCTGGTAGAAGCTTGTCTTGGAAAGGCCGCATTGATTCTCCACGTTCTCGTGAAAAGTGTAAGGATATATCCGTGAGAAGACGTAGCAATTTTTCATCCATTGGTTCCTCCTCACCAAGACATCACCTTGGAAAATCCTGCCGCCAGATAAAACACAAAGAAACAAGGTTTGGTGATTTAGCTTACCTTGCTATTATTTGTGTGTGCTTATATACATACAAAGCATGTGTGCTTGATATATGCATGTATGGATTTAGGAGAATTATTAATGTGTACGTCCTCAGTATAAGAAAAGAGCACATTGTGGGGCCACCTTGCAATGTGGTCCAATGATCCGAACCCTCTACTCACCATTCATTAAAAATAAATCAATAAAATCTAAAACCGAAACCGTTAGCCATCTAATTTTCTTTAAATAAATAGGCAGATGTAATGTTTTTGATAAACAAAGTAATGTGATGATAGTCATTCTATCATCATTCCTTATTTATTGAAAACAGTTTTTTTTCTTCTTTCTATTTGTTGATTTTCTATGGGGATGATTCATGAAATGGAACTTTAAAAAATAGATAGTTTGGATAGTAGAACGACCTTACAGGGTGATCCCATAATGTGGTAATTTATTTTCTTAAAACCCGGAGATCCTCTTTAATGATTCTCCATATATATACACTTGAAAGTGATTGAAAGAAGTTGACAGTAGGGACTTGTGTATTACTCCCTCAATCATATTTGATCGGTTGATGTGCATATAAAATTCTAAGGCCTGTTGCTCACCTTAACCATCCATATCTGATCGACCTATAGGATATTGATGTAGGATGCGTAGGACCTAAATTTATTAGTTTCCTAATGTATTTGTTAGTTTCCTAGATTCTCTAGTTTTCCAAATTCTAGTAGGATTTCTACTTTTCCAGATTTCCAGATTTCTAGTTTTAAGTTTCCTATTTTATTTGGGTTAGGATTTCTGTTTAAGCAAGGGATTTTTATCCTATTATGTCTAGGTTTTAGTTTGCTATAAATAACCCCATGTAGTTCTTTAAAATTCAGATTTGGATATTGAGTAAACCTTCTCTTTAAACTATGTGATTCCTGTTCTTACTTCTCAGTTCTCTGATTTCGGTCCTTTCTTTCGTCCCTTCGATCTATATTTTCGTCTCCTCAACCTCCGATATTCTTCTTGTTCTACTATTCTGCCCTTTCTTTCGTCTTTTCGATCTATATTTTCGTCTCCTCGATCTCTTATATTCTTCTATGTTCTATTGTTTGAGTGCTTAATCTAATACCTACAGGCAGTTCTACATCAGATATATTTGTCTATCGTTTTCTTAAGTCAAAACACTAGGCATATGATCTTTGATTTCTTTCCTAAACCGAACCAGGATTAATGCTATATGAGAATCAAGGAATGAAAGAGAAGAGTGTAAAAAAATTAAAAGATTTTGAAATGTTATATTATTTTCAATAATTAAATATACAATTTTCATTATCTTAAAAAAATCAATCATTAATAAATGGAGGCAAACTCAACTATATCTAACAGTCCGAAAGATGTTATATTGTGTGTCAAAAAGGTGTTAACTGGTTTTTCATAACTGTTGCATTATAAACACTGCATTCGCTCCTTCTCGTGTAATCTGGAAAGCTAAAGTACCCCCCAAGGTAAAACTGTTGGTGTGGCTTATTGCTCATGGTAAGGTTGACACTTGTGATTTGATTCAAAGAAAAAAATTATAGTTTATATTTCTTTCCTAGCTGGTGTATTCTATGCAAATGTGCTAATGAAACACTGGATCATTTATTTATGTTTTGCCCAATCGTTTCCTTGTTGTGGGCAATACTATGTCAGGAGACGGGGATGGTTTGGGGCAACCATAACTCTGTTGCTGATTTCCTGGGGACATGTATGAATTTCTTTGGAGGAAGGAGAGGAGTAATTCTGGGCAATTGCGCAGTGATGGCGCTGTTTTGAGTGGTATGGGGAGAGAGGAATAGAAGAGTTTTTGAGAATTTTGAGGGGGGTGAGATCGATCAGACTTGGGATCGAATCAGGTTTTGGACTTCGCTATGGGCTTCTATGACCACTGAATTTAGGAATTCAAGTTTAAGTTTCATTTTGTTAGATTGGAAGGCTGCAACTGTGTAATTTGCGGCTAGCGCAGTTCTTGGCTCTTCTGCTGCCTGTTGTTTTCCTTTAGTATAGTCTCTTGTAGTTTCCTTTTTGGCTGTTTGTCTGTTTTTGCCCGCCTTTTCGGCCCTTGGGCTCTGTGGCTTCCTTAGCCACTTTCCTATATTGTTCTCCTTTCTTCGGAAATAAATTTAATTTCTTCTCCAAAAATATAAACACTGCATTCGCTGAGATACAATCCATGCTAGATTTACATCATAATGTTCATAAATTTATTATTATATGATATTCTCCCAACAATATAATACAATATATAAATTTGGAAATGGAAAATAAAGAAAGAAAACAGATTTTCCAGGCGAAACTTTTTGGTGTGTGAGCTCTTTATAAGTTTATAACTCTTAGTTTTAAGTGTGATGGTTTGATTAAAATTTTCAGATTAGACAAGTTTGATTCTCAAGAAAATGGAGTTGCTGCTTCTTCAGAAGGGCTTCCAAATTTCTCAAATGGTGGACCTGAGAAATTGAGAGAAGGTTCTGAATTCCCAGAAGAGAAGGTTTTATCCAATGATTCACTCTCAAGGACCAAAGAAAATCAAAGAGATAGTGACCTGGATTTCAATGGGCATGGAAGAGACAAAGACATGGAAAAAGCATTAGAACATCAAGCGCAACTTATTTGTGAAAATGAAGAGATGGAAAAGGCTCAAAGAGAATGGGAAGAGAAGTTTAGAGAAAATAACACCAGTACACCGGTATGCTTTATCTGAAACTGTTGATGTCATTGACCATGCAAATGCTTTTTCTTTGACTTAAAAGCTTATCACTGTTGTTCTGCATATTGGCTTAATGCTTGTAATATATGCCCTTCTGGACTATGTAGTGCTAGGCCATATGTTAGTCTTCTTGAATTGAGCATGATTGCACCATTTTCTAATATTTTTTAGACATACTTGACCTATTAAGTGATGCAATATAATTCAGCACATGTTTCTTTAAAGCGTTTTCAAAACATCTTTATTTTCAACTGTTTGTTTGGTATTGCATAGCTTAGGTTTAGAGTATGCTTGATAGTCAATAAGCATTTAATTGGTTGAAGTCACTTAGTTTCGAAGAACTTATTTATTTGTTTAAGCCAAAAACTGAACTTAATTATCTCCTTAAGCTGAAATTTGAACATACAAGTCATCACAATTGATAACATTATCAAATCACATAACAATTCGAGGGACCACCACATCATTATCAGAAAACTATTAAATACATGTCAGCACTAACAAAATCACTACCTCTGCAAATTATCATCAATGGCACACTCATCACTTTATTTTCACTAATTGCATCAGGAATTGGGAATTTAGGGTTATGGGATCGTCTTCAACAATGAATTCAGGAATTTCTTGTATGACCTTATCTTCGACCTTGTATCGATTCCTTTCCTTCGAAGAAAATAAATTTGGAAAATTCTTACCTTGTTCTTTACTCATCAAACTCTTTGTAAAACGTTTTCTTAATTGTCTACCAACTTTTGTAATAAATTTCCAATTGTCAGGCTACAATAAAATACACGAGGAAAGCAATCTATCTTCCAAGTGATCCAAACGTTCATCAACAAGTATAACATCGGACTCATGTTAATCACCAAACTCTCATTCAACAATATGATAAACAGAACCTGGATAATCAGATATAACTGCTGCCTCTTCTGCTCAATGTTTATTAATGGAGCTTTTTTTTTTTGGGTTGACACATACATTGTGAACTGGAAACTCAATACTAATTCTCTCCTTGATCTATAAACCAAACCCATAGCTTGTGTTCCCATAGAGAGGAAAATGAAAACAATCTAGTCAGCTTCTTACAGCACTAGGTGTAGGTATGGAATAAAATATTAGCTTCATACAGGACTAGTTATACATGTTTTTCATGTCAAATTCTAGCCATTTGTGTTTGAGGCTAAGTTGGCTGTTATTATTTGTGTTAACAGGTTGTATTTTCAGGTTTCTGTCAAGTAATAGTCAACCAAGAATTTACCTGTTAATTTAATATTAGCTTGGTGTTGTTTTATGGTATCCTGCTTAAAGTAGACACCTTTACCATAAGCTTTGTATTTTGTTTTCATAGCTTTCATGGCTTTGAGGCGCTTGCTCTAGCGATTGTTTGGGAATGAATATTGATGAATACGGCATTAGCCTCATGTCTTCTTAAGATATGTATTTTGTGTATGAGTGAGGACTTTCTGTGGGTTTAATTAAGATGAAACCAATTTAACCTTTCTTGAAATGAACATACAATAGGCGTTGTTCTCCTCGTGATGTCTGGTTTGCTACAAGTAGCATTTGTTTCTAAACAGTCATTGGGTTGCATTAGTCAATGATGGTAACTGTGCGTTTTTTTATCTAGGAAGTCGCTTCACTAATTATCCTCTTGTTTGGAATCTTAATGCACTAAACCTGGTGAGTTTTTGGTCATATAGGATTCATGTGACCCTGGGAACCATTCAGATATCACCGATGAAAGAGACGAGATCAAGGCTCAAACGCCATGTTCTGCTGGGGTGGTTGTTGCCCAAGCTCAAGAGGCAAAGTCAGAGGAAGGAGATGTTTGCCTACCTAAGGAAACGTTCAAAATTCAGCAAAATGGCTTCCTACCAGCTTCACGTGTAGATATGGGAGGGTTACAGGATCAGCTGAATAAAAGCACTGTTGCTCCGTCACAAGTTGAAGAATTTGCATTCCCTACCGAAAATGGAAAGCAAAATCATGAGAGCCTAGAAAACTATGCTCGTCACCCTTCACATGGCTCCCATCCTAACCCACTCGTGCATGGATCAGCCCACAACCGCTCATCAGATGCGTCTTCTTCTGCTGCAGGCAGTGGTTTCCATAAAGGAAATGCTTCAGGGAGCAGAAACGACTTATATGCATTGGTGCCTCATGACTCGCAGGATAGGTTGGGTGGTGTACTGGATGCACTTAAACAAGCAAAGCTCTCACTACAACAGAACATGACAAGATTGCCACTAGTAGATGGTACATCTGTACATAAATCCATTGAACCGTCTATTCCTGCTATGAAAACTGGAGACAGAGTAGAGATTCCTGTTGGTTGTGCTGGGCTTTTTAGACTACCAACTGATTTTGCAGTTGAAGAAGCTGCGACTCAAAGTAGCTTCCTCGGTTCTTCTTGGTCTGGAAGGTATTTTCCTGAAACTAGGGTTTCAGTAACTCCTGATGTACTTGTTACAAGCTCTTATGTTGAGACGAGACCTACCTTTTCCATGAATGCTGCGGATAGATATACCCCCAGTCCCTACTTTGAGACTAGACCAACTTTTTCTGCTAATGCTGCTGATCGATTCGTTCCCAATGCTTATGTTGAGAGTAGATCAAACTTTCCCTCAAATGCTGCTGAACCTTTTGTCGCTAGACCTTCCGTTGATACTAGATTAAATTTTCCTGCTGATAATAGATTTCTTAGCAGCTCCTATGCAGAGTCTGGGTCAAGAGTTTCTACGCTGCAGCCATATTTTGATCCTTACTTTGATATGGGGTTGCCCTCATCGAGATATGCCCAGCCTCCCTATCCCACCTATCCCTCGGTTCCAGACCGAACACCATGGATAACCTCTGATGAAGCACTAACAAGAGCCCTTCCGAGAAGGCCAGTTGGGGCACCAACAGATCAGTTTTCATTTTACGATCATGTTCGACCTAATATGTACAGATAGTAGCATGCCATTGCTAGTTATTCAGAGTGAAGCTTAGTAGAGAATAGTGGTTTTTGTAGAAAGGTTTTGAAGTCAGGGCCCTCTTCTTTATTGCCTGTGTATCCTCATCAGGTTTCTGTATTTATTGAAGGTGACACAGATTGTACACGCATGCCACCATTTATGCGTCCATCTTATGTTGTCTTCTGTTTAACGACTTATTCAAAGAATTCTTTGAGTTTCTGTATGTGGCCTAATGGAATACTTAAATTGATTGGAAAAAAAAATATTAAATAAAAATACCAACACTGAAACCTCCAAATTGTCCCGGTGTAAGTCCAGAAGAATGGCTCAAATAAGTTAAATATCTAATATACGGATTTTGATTGTAGACAATGAAATTGGGGCCAGAGTATTGTTTTATTTTTTAATACAAGTGATGGTTTAAATTATAAGGAGTGAGGGGGTTTCTCACACACACTATCAAGGTGCTATGAGAGTTCAAAGTTGAGACTACTCATCTGCAAATAAAAACCTTTTTTTTCACTTGGTTAGACTACGTTAGCAAACATTTTTTTATTCTCTGTTTTATTTTTATGAGGAAATAAAATTACACTAAACGGAAGCCACAAGGGCACGCACGCCCAATCAAATCAAAATAGAAAGGAATAGAACTACGAAGAGGTAAACCATGCTCCCAAAGCTGAGACGAGCTAAACCTGTGTACAAGAGAAGCAAGAGAGTCAGCTGTAAAGTCAGCCTCTCTGAACACATGTCGAAAGGACATATCATCACAGAGAGAGCCAAGCTGCTTGATATCTAGAACCAACATCTGGATATTCCAAGGAACATCAACTGATTGATTGATGCAATCAAGAATTAGCTTGGAGTCACCTTCCACCAAAATACGGCACCAAGCGCGATGAACAGCATGAGCCAAACCATCACGAAGGGCAAGGCATTCGGCAACAATGATGGAGGACTGACCAATATTCTTCGCCCCAGCAAGTAGAACATGGGAATTCCAGTCTCTAATAATAAACCCAGTAGCTGCCAAGGAATTACGAACAGAGCTGTCAAAATTGATCTTGATCCAATCAGGTGGAGGAGGTTCCCATTTAATAGAGATCATCCCCTTCCACCCAATTTCCAGTCAGATCTTTGATTCTAAGGATTTGATTGCGTTTTCTCCTAATAAGAGCTTGGGTACGAAAATATTTAGTGTTCTTGTCCCCCAATTGAAGCCAGTTGGCTCTAGCTTTCTGAGCATAGAACATTTCCTCTTGTTCCAGTAATTGCTTAAGGTCTAAGTTGAGTGCCCAATTTTCTAGCTAAAAGGTAAGAATCATCAGGTTTTAAAGCCAACTGTTGCTGGATAAAAAGCAACTCATCTTGAGTAGAGTTAAGATTGTGAAAGAGGTTCCAAAAAACCCTCTTATTCCAAGTTTTGAGCTGGCATTGGACTGTTTTGCAACAAGTGCTAACTCTAAGTTGTTGGGCAGCATTACCAAAGTAAGCAACTCATCTTCCTCACTGTTTAATATTTGCCTATGGACAACACAAATCAGGCCCATATGCCGATGACTCGAGCCTCTCATACCAGTAACATTCTTATTCCATATGCACACAACAACAACAAAAAAAACTGTCGAAAATGTGTCAAAATCCAAAGTTGGCCATTTAAAGTAGGCAATGTAATCATGGACATCCATATTCTAATGACATGCCAAAAATGCCTTATTACAATATCCACAGTTTGCACACTTTGAGGACTTTAATTCCCAAACCACATATACAAAGGTTTGCTACCCTCAAACTCGTCAAGTTTTATGATATGTAACAGAAGCAATTCAAACGAAAATCAGAATTTCGAACTCTGGTATTCGCCTACTACAAGGGACTTTATTGGACAAAATAATCTGAAACCTGAAGTTTTGAGTTTTTCTCTGGGAAAGAGATGGCACAATCTACCACATGGAAATGTTGTACTTGTTCCTCCCCAATGCCTTGAACCAAAGTAAAATTAGAACAGTACTTAAGACACAAAACAGCACCACAACGCACAGCACCAGACAACACATCAGGAACCTCCGTTTGGTCTTCTGTCCTGCAACTGCATTCTCCAGCCTTCTTTTTAATCCTTGCAGAAATCGAGGATGCTTCACATTGTGGAGTTCAAACCGAAACACAGAATGATATAACATATTTACCTGCAGCCAAAATAAAGAAATATGATTTCATGTTTGATTATTTTGCACGTTAAAAAGGAACCATAATTCCACTAAGCAAGTTTAGCCTTACCCAAAACCAAGCACCGCCGATGAATCTTCCTTCAGGATTTGTGTTAGTCCATGAAGTCTTCATTTGAGCTCTTTGACCACAGTTCAAAAATTCCATGGTCTCATCTCCACCAACCAGAATTGAGGACTGAGCTGATGCCATCTACATGATAGTCCACGGTTAAAATAGATAACAGTAATAAAGAGAGCATTCTGAAACTAAGAATAGAATCAAAGGAAATGAATTAGGCATAATCAGCCTATGAACTCTCTTACCGTCGTATTTCCTGAAGATTTGCTGCAGACTGGGCAACTGTAGTGACTCTGAGAGCAAGCCTAGCCAGACATAAGAATGTGTGAGATTTAATTCAATGACTTCTCTTAAATCTTTATTCAATAACACAGAGAACAGAAATTTAAAAAAAAATTAGTAAAACATGTATTATTTTCATGTGAGATAAATAAAGACCTTCACACAAGCTGAATGCATAAAGTGACCACATGGTAAAGCTCTAATGGTTGAAGTTGATGTGAACAAGAACTGATTGCAGATAGGGCAGTTAGTTTCTAGGCGTTTCTCCCAGCACTTGTGTTTCACCGAACCAATGCTCAAGCAACAATTGCATGTCATGCAGTGAAAATAATCAATGCCGAGGCCTTTACCAATGCGGCATAAATTGCAAAATGGACAATGGTATACATTCCTGAGAAAGGAAAAGTAACACTGATATTAAACCAGAAAATAGTTGCTGTCTACTGATATAAAGAAGAGCTATCATCTGTATAAAGAACAAAGTTTCCTGATAAGCAAATCTTATTATTTCACACCCTTCAAAATTATTAGCTTGAATAATTGATAAGTTGCAAGAACAAATTTTCGAATAAACTTCGGTACCTGTCATCATCAAAAAGTTTGCATGTACTACAATAATACTTTGCCATTTGGAATCCGTTGCAAGAAGGCGTAGAGCATATTGGCCCGACTGGCTGAATATTAAGACAGCGCATACACATCATTTCTGTTGTTGCTTTCCTGCAATAAAAAGAATCAAATGTCATCTAGATAGAATGGCTCAACTTGACAAGAAACTATATCACCTGAAAATTACCGATCAATTGTGTGATCGCTGCTCATGTCATGGCAAAATCTACATGTAAACAGCCTTCCACAGCAAGCAGCATGGAGTTTGCAGCTCCTTTTGTAGTGCTTACAACCATACACTCTTTTCTCAAGATCTTGAAATTCTGGTGACCGTCCCACTGAATGGTCACCATCAAAACTGTCCTCTGCTAAGGCTCGAGGCAAACTCTGCTGAGCAGCCATCCAGAAACTAAGATAGAAGATGAGTAGTTAATAACTAGAGAATATGACCAGGGCTTGAATAGAGTTATTAAATCATATGTTTGATGTACAATAAAATAATTTTAGAAATCTTAAAGCACATAGTTACCAACAGACTAACCTAGTCATTAGATTCTTCAAGTTATTCTTCTTACGAGACTTGACCGTGTAATCAATTCGCCGCAGGCTTCCTTGAAATTTAGCATATTGAATTAACAAAAACATAGAATGATGCAAAAGGGAACAAGATCAATATAGGATATCTGTGTGTTTGCAGCCTATTCAAGCACAAACCTTTTGGAGAAATCCTAGTTTCAAGCTTTCCAGTCTGTGAAGTTGAGAGTGAAGTTCCCTTCCAGCATTCATTAAGCCATTCGTTGAACATTGTATTTCTGGTAACCTGCTTGAAGTAATTCATCATCTTACTCTGTTCATCCTCAGAAAGTGCTGAAGTTACCCATGGTAACATGGATTTTAGCACTTCAGCACCCGTAGTCCCCAGTATGAAACCAACCATTTTGTTTTGCTCCTCAACAGAAAAGTGTTCTCCAAATAGTGGCCACAATTCAAGCTCTTCCCTGGACATGTGCTGGTCTACCATCATTCTCAATGACTTGAACATTACATGAACCCCGGTAGCTAACTCATTGTACCTTTCCACGCGGTCACTGGACTCACTACACTGGGTACTAGAAAACCTTATCGTACTTGTGTGAAGGTGTGAAAGCTCAAAAAGGACACCTGAAATATTTTGAAATGCCTGTTCCTCTTGCTTATGATCCAGTTTGTATGAGTGACTCACATTATGTAGTACATCTGTGGATTCCAATGCTGGATACACTATATAGTCCTTGGCATCACTATGAGCTTTGTATAAGCACCATAACAAACAGAAACATCCAATGAACTGCTGAAAAAATATCTCATCACAATTGCTGAGTCTTTGAGATTCATTGTCTAGATTTTCCAAGTCACGGCGTATTGCCTTATGAACTTGAAAAACAACATCAATTGGCTGTTCTGTAAGTCCAGTAGACGAAAAGCTATTATATGTTTCCCAGACTGAGTGAGATGGGGCAATAGAGTTGAGATGCAAGGAACTAATTGACTTAACCTTAGAGAAGGAACTAAGACCCGGATTGTTAATGTTTAGTCCTGGACATGGGATACAGCAGAACCCATGAGAGTTGGAAGCATTACTCTCTTGGTATGCAGCACAACAGATGTCTCTAGTCGACAATGCGGAAGCACAGGTACCCGATGATTGACCAAATTCTTCATTACGTTTACCAAACCTTTTGACAGAACAGCATCCTATTGCACTTGAGCAGAAGCTGTCATTAAAATGCTTGCTAGCCCATCCACAAAAGAGCTTGACCAGAGCAATATCTGATGCTGGTGCTGTGTTAAACAAATTTGTAAAAAAGGTTATATAACGATAAAGGAATATGTATGTCAACAACTAGCCATAAAGGGACAGATACAGAACCTGCCAGCTGCATGTTTTTGACAAAATTCCTGGCTTCATTTGCAGTCATTGAGTTTACCAGCCACTGCAAGGCACGCTCAATCAATTTCAAGGGCATCACACACAATGTTTGATGCAGAAGTTCCCGTTGTCTTGTGAACCTATTGTGCTTTCGCACAAGTGGAAGGACCTAGACAGACAAAGAGCTTAGCTGATGCTTTCAGGAACCAAAGGGGGTGTTTAGTGCTACAGGTTGTAGTAATGCAGTAGTGAGGAAAAAGTAAAGAAGCATAGGGTTTCTGGTACCATCTTTACATTATTAGAAGCGGGGAGATAAGAATATTTTTGGAAATCTCGTCATCTGCCAGTCATTTTCTTCCATGCATCATATACAAAACTAGTAAATAAATTTTTTCTGTGTACGTCTCTCTTTTGGTTCATTGTACTGGTGCACAATTACAGGGAGCATGCTGCTTAACTTTCCGAAAGCTATTTAATCAATTAAGAGATCCCACCTGAACTTCCTCATCATGGAAGTGCCGCGTTAAAGTTTCCATGATTTGATCAGCATGTGAGCATATCTTTGAATTAAGTTCAGCAACTGAAGAAGAGATTCCTCCTGCCTTCTGTATAATTTCAATCAAGCACCTAAACTGATTGAAAACACCTTCTTCTTTTGAGTGCTCCTGAAAAGATAAATTTTTTCCATATACTGCAGGATATATAACCTTGGACTCAGCAACACTACAACAGAAAACGAAACAGTATTTCAAATGAAAGCAAGGGTAAAAAACATCCATTGCTGCAAATTAATCAAGGGTCATTATGTAATAGGCCCTTGCAACTTTAATAGTCTATACAAAAATTCATCTACATATTTACTTCCAACCAAAACCCAATTTTGAAAATGGATGCCACGAAGGATAAAAGTTGCCCATTTCTTATTACTTATTTACAAAACCATACAATTTTTGCTATCCAACGATTTTTCCCAAACAATCCCTAACATCTAGCCTTTCCATTATTATGGTGTTGCTGAACTCAAAAAATCAAAACATTCTCATAATGCATATAATATATGTTCATTCATAAATAATATGTATATATAGCTATACATATAATAATTTACCTATACATATTTCGTAGTAGGTATATTATTCAAATGGTAGGTATATTGGATGCCATAAAATACCTAAATCCTAATGGTAAGTACATTAAAATTAATGTAGGTATATTGGATGTCGTATTTGTTAGAAATGTGCCCTAAGAGCCAATACATTTGATGTAATCTCCTTAGAATACATTTCGTATATGATAATAAAGGGCAAACTTATTTGTTATCTTTTACATCAATTAAAGAAACAAATGTCCAGGGAATGCTAAATAAGAGATAAAGTAATCTAAAAAGGTTAGATTAGGGAGACCTTTAATCTCTTACTATAGTATCCCAAAATGTTCCTAATCATAGGATTATCAAATGGGCATTGATAAACCGTCAAGATTAGCACATACTATGTATGCTCAATTAGGAGGATGGTTAGTCTCAAACCATTTGTGTAGATGACACTAATACAAGTATGTGGGTGCTCATTAGTGAATGGGTACACTGAACGCGATCAATCGTAGTTCTCGTATGGAGTATTTATCTACATGTCAAACGAGAACTCATAGTTGCAATAATGCAAATTAGTCCTTAGACCTGAGGCATCATGGTTGTCCTATGATGCGTTATTGATCTTAGATAGCTCTTAAAGGCAAGCCGTAAAAGATTTGTCTAAAGTGTTGTTGGGATCTCTTAATTCATCATAGGGGCATGTGAATGTACAATAAGGAATCTCTACCTTCGATAAAGAAGGAGAATGTTTCGAGATGTGATTCAGTAAATCTTTGGCCAAAGTATTTTGAACTTGATTTAGAAAGTTGTTCTTAATCATGTTCTATTGAATCATATGAGGTTATAAATCATATTAAGGGTTTGACATAATCAATCCGTACCTAATAATATGATATGAAACATTGTATAAGAGAAGGACCGTATTGCATTGTAATTCCAACTGAATAGGTTCTTCACCAATTCTGGTTAGCTTGGGTAGCCTTGATATATTGCTAGATGTCACTCTTGGTTCGTGGAAGTCCTAGGATTGATTGTGATCAATCCATATAAAGGAAAAATTAAAAGGGGTTTTAATTCAGTTGGTTAGAAAGAGTTCTAATATTTTCCCACCGCCTTGCTAATTAGAACCTAATGGATCGCACACCTTAAATGGTTAACTTTGAGGAATACATATGATGTTGTGGAAATAAATTTGATCAATTTGATATGGATGATTTACTATGTGTAAAAGAGTATTTGGGCCTCGGTAATAGTTAACGGAAGCCCAAATGGTTGGGTATTAAGCCCAAGGGCTTAAGACACCTAAACATTATGGTTTAAGTGTCACAAGGCCCAATTTTGGAAGCCCAATGGGATTTGGCCGAAAATGCATAAGTAAATGGGTATGGGAATTGTTTCCATAAGCCATTTTTCATAAGCTCATTACAAAAACACAATCCAACATCAACCAAATAAGTTTGGAAGATCAAAGAGAGATAAAAGAGAGTTTTCAAGAGTGAAACACTTTCATCTTTCAAGGGGTTTAGATTGAAACCAAGTCTTGTGGATCTAGAACTAGCATCCTTGTATTCCCAAGATTCTTCCCTCTCATCTCAAGGTTCCATTGGTGTGGAGACTTAGAGGCCATATACTTTTGTGGCTCACATGGAGGAGAAAGATCAAGGAGCAAAGATCAAAGATCAAAGAGGAGATCAACAAAGAGGAAGTCATCAAGAGAAGACCAAACACAAATTGGTTCATATAATTGCTTCAAGGGTAATTAGATCTTATCCTTTCTCTTGAAATTTCCATTTATGAAATCATATCAATGTTCATGGCTTAAGATACTTGGAAGAAGTTTTGTTTTTGATTTTAAACATCCACCATAAACTTCCGCTGCGATTAATTTGATTAAATGCATGTTTAATATTCAAATGAACTTCTCAAAAATGTTTTGAAAATCCTTCAATTGGTATCAGAGCCATAGGTCATGAACTTGATATGTTTCTAGGGTTTAGAGATGCATATATGGGTTGTAAATTCATTTAAAAGTATAATGGTTATACTTGATTTATTTTGATATGATTGAATAAAAATCAAATGGAGTGAAAGGGGTTGTTTGGGATTTTGGATTTCGGATTTATGTTTTGATGATTGATGCTCTCTTTGTATGCATATGTGTATGTATGAACATTAGAGCATAGTTGCATTAAAACCCCCATGATTTTAACTTCATGAAATATTTGATATTAAGAGCATGAGATGGTTAAAATGGAATATGGATTTTTCCGGAAATAGCAAGAACATTCATACTAGTTCATATGCATGTTCTTGGTGTTCTTAATGTTCTTGTTATGGGATCTTTTGATCCATAAGTTAGGTGATTAATTTTGTTGATTGTGTTAGTGGATTTTTCCACCAAAATTAGTCATAATGGTTATGATGATGTTTTATTATAAAATTGAAAGTTTTTTCAAAATGTTTCCACTTAATAAACTTTTATCCACCACACTAAAATTAATAAGATTACTTTGGTGAGTGTGTAGGGTCTATATAGATGTAAATGATAGTGATTTGATATAAAATGCAAAAGTTGATCAAATTATTCCTATCACTAATTATTTACCCACCACACTAAAATTAATTTTGATTACTTTGGTGAGTGTGGTTGGCCTACCTAGTCACATTCATGATTATTCACTTAGTTGGAAATCATGATCACCACTTTGTGTTATACAAATGCATGCTTTAACCCCACACCCTAGTGGATTAACTTTGGATCCATTATTAATTGTTGAATAGTTTTGGACCTAGTTGCAATATATGATAAGTGTAACTATGCCTAAAAGGTTTCTACAATTACATTTACTATTGTAGTAAAATGTTTTCACTCCATGGTAAATTTCTTTTATTTGAACATGGTTACCACTTGAATTAAACCCATATATATGTATGCAACCCAAGAGCATGTATTTACATTGCTAGTTTAATTGTTTAAAGCGTTTAAATAATTAAAGGATGGTTATGGACTTAGACCAAACAATTGAGCTATGTGATTGGCCGCCTATTGGATATGTAATTCGATTTTGATTGGCTATGTAATAATGAAATGGCTTTCATGCCTAATTTATTTTTATGCGCGCGTAATTAAAATGAATCACCATCCGAGACCATGATCCAACATGGTGGCTCGTGTTGGATCAACAAGAAAGTCCATAATCATCCTATAAGCCCAATGCAATTGGAATGTTCGGTAATGACAATAATCAATCAATTAGTAGTACCATGTATTCTCACTATCTTAAGCAAATGGTTTCTAAAATATTTAGTGGGAGTATTATGTGCTACTAATATGTTGCATTGGGAACCATTTAATGAGATTAGATAGGTAATTTTAACAGGATTAAAATTGGATTAAAATGAGACCAATTTAACTACCCTCAAAGCAATATTAAGTTGATAAGCGAAATGGCACTTTGAATGCTATTTTGTGGCCTTCCACCGTGGTAGTCTCTTATTGGGTGGCACATTTGCACCTTGTTGTACCTCAGTGAGGCAACATCCAGTACTTGTAACCATCCAAGGGAAGCCTATTACACATACTTGATGTAGTGCGGATAGATAACGAGTATGGCCAACAAACTGTTAGGTTGAGGACATACTTGAAACCCTATACCCACAAGCACGGTGGGAATAACTTAACTAAGACGAACGAAACCAACAAACTGTTAGGTTGAGGTCTAGTTCTCTAGAGGCCATAGTGATGGGTATTCACATTATGATGTGATTGGATAAGAGTATCCTCTCATTAGTAACATAGCAATCCAACAAACTGTTAGGTTGAGGAAAACTATGTAAAAGTGAGTCTCCCATCCCCACTAAGAGTTTCAACGGAAACTCTCGGATTTCAGGAGGGATATGAAATTTGCCAAAAATAGTGGGAGCTACCATCATGACTTAAAGACCCTAAGTCCTTGGTAGAAGATTAATCTAAATTAAAATCTATTTACGTTATGCAGAATTTCAAAATAACCATCACAAACCCAATCTCAAAGATACTTGACTCAAACGTCCAAGATGACGCGAACTATCCGGTTTGATTGCACAAACACCAACTTATCCTATAATTGGATGAGATTGATTGTGTATAAGAAAAACCCCACCACATACCCCTCTTGGTCCATATGCCATTGAGGAGGAGACAAAGGCTTATAAGAAGCATGTGTCGATGACAACCGAGGTAAAAGTTACATGTTGGCATCCATGAAAAGGTGAAGCTAATCTTAGCTTACAATACCATATGTAAACTTGTTATGACAAGAATGGTAAGAGGGTTCCGGTTAATCAACATTATATCAAAGTAATTTAATTACTTAAGAGATCGAAAAATATGGATTTTTCTTTGATGTTGAAGTTCAACAAGATTCTTTCTTTCATCCCTATCATCAGTTAATCCCGTATGTTATGAACTATAAAATGGGAAAGATGAACAACACCCTATTTGAGCTACTCAACATGGCTATAGTAGCTTAAATGAATATCTCAAAAGATAAAGGGTTCAAGGGGATAGTTGCAATTTTAGAAGGGTTCTTCTTCTTCCAAATCCAAACAAAAGATAAGGATAAAGGAGAGAAGAAAGGTTTTCTAAAAAAAAACCCAAGGGAGAAAGAATACAAAAGAAAGACAAGTGACTGAAAGGTACTTGTTTTCACTGTGACAAGGATGGACATTGGAAGAGGAATTGCAAGAGATGTCTTGCAAGCCTCAAGAGAAAAACCTTCAGAAGGTAACTCTCTTGTTCTAAAATTAGTAATTACAGTTAAAAGCTTCTAAATTGAATAGTTGATTCAGAAGCTAGTCAAAATGCAATTGTGTGCATGGACTAGTGGGAAGTAGAAGACTTGAAAAATGAGAGATGGTGCTAACTATGGGGAATTGCACTAATGTAGTTACCAATGCTATAGGCACCTAACATCTCAGACTACCCTCCAAAGAGGACCTGAATTTGAAATAATTGTTATTTCATTTCTGGATGTGTAAAGAACTTAGTATCCGTCTCTATATTTTTAAGAGATGGATTTGATGTTTTGTTTGACAAAATACTTTGTTCTATTTCACATATTAATCGAAACGTTGCTTATGCAATTTTGATTGATGGTCTCTTTTTATTTTAGAAATGAATGGTAGCATTAACTGTATATGGATTAAGATGCAACTAGACCTAAGAGGCCTAGAAAGAGGATAACTCAACCAAATTGTGGCACCTTAAACTTGGACACATTGGCCAAGATAGGATTCACCAGATGGCAAAATATGGATGTCTTGGATCTTTAGATCTTGCTCCTATGCCTACTTGTGAATCTTGTCTACAAGGTAAAATGACCAAGTCTCCCTTTACGGTAAAGGAGAAAGAGTTACAGAATTGTTGGGGCTAATCCACACAGATGTTTGTGGACCTTTGTCCGCAAATGCAAGGGGAGGTTATTCATACTTCATTACCTTTACCGATGATCATTCACGGTTTGGGTATTTGTACTTAATGAAGCATAAGTCTGAATCTTTTGAAAAGTTTCAGAATTCAGAAATGAAGTTGAAAACCAAACAGGCAAGAGTATTAAAATCCTTAGATCCGATCGAGGAGGTGAATACTTAAGCACGAGTTTCTTGATTACCTCAAGGAACATGGCATCTTATCACAATGGACTCCACCAGGACTCCACAACATAATAGGGTTTCTGAAAGGAGAAATCGAACCTTAATAGATATGGTTCGTTCCATGATGAGCTATCTTGATTTACCTATATCCTTTTGGGGATATGCACTTGAAACAACAATTCATTTGTTAAATAGAGTGCCTTCCAAATCCGTTCCAAAAAACTCCATACGAAATGTGGTTTGGGAAGAAACCAAGTCTTGGTTATATCAAGATTTGGGGTTGTCCAACATATGTCAAAAGACAAGATGGGGATAAACTAGATGCAAGGTCAGTGAAGTGTAGATTTATAGGATATCCCAAGGAAACTATGGGATATTACTTCTATCATGTCGACGAACAAAAGGTATTCGTCGCAAGGTCAGCTACCTTCCTAGAAAGGGAATATGCTCTTGATGGGAAAGGGGACATGAGATAGAACTCAAGGAATTGTCCAATGAGCTAGAAATCAACACTGAACCAAATGCAATCCCAGAACCACAACATGTTGTAACACAGACTCCACGTAGTTCAAGTAGGGTTAGAAGAATGCCTGAAAGGTATTATGGTTTCCTTTACGAAAACGAAGGAGAGTTAAATCTCCTAAGTGATTGTAAGGATATCGAAGACCCTTCGAACTACAATGAGGCAATGTCGGACATTGACTCTCAGAAATGGCTTGGAGCCATGAAATCCGAAATGGATTCTATGTATACCAACCAAGTCTGGACTCTAGTTGATCCGCCTCCTGGTATTGTACCAATAGGAAATAAATGGATCTTTAAGAGGAAGATAGGCTCAGATGGGAAAATAGAAACCTATAAGGCAAGGCTAGTAGCAAAGGGCTACAAGCAGAGAGAAGGAATTGACTATGAAGAAACCTTCTCTCCTGTCGCTATGACAAAGTCTATTCGGATTTGGCTTGCAATAGCTGCATACCATGATTATGAGATTTGGCAAATGGATGTGAAGACGGCTTTTCTGAATGGCCACCTTCAGGAAGAACTATACATGGATCAACCTGAAGGCTTCATTTCTAAAGCTGATAAGCATAAGGTATGCAAGCTACATAGATCCATTTATGGGTTGACGCAAGATTCTAGGAGTTGGAACATCCTATTTGATGAAGTTGTCAAATCATTTGACTTCATACAAAACATGGATGACCAATGAGTGTACAAAGACCAGTGGGAGTTTGGTAGTATTCCTAGTGATGTATGTAGATGACATACCACTTATCGGAAATGATATATGAATAATATCTTGATGAAGTTGTGACTCATTAAATCATTCTCAATGAATGATTTTAGAGAAGCATCTTACATACTCGGAATAAAGATTTATCCTGATAGATCTAAGAGAATAATTGGATTATCTCAATCCTTGTATGTTGATAAGGTGCTAATGAGATTTCATATGGAACAGTCTAAGAAAAGTTTGCTTCTAGTACGACATGGACTTAACTTTTCTAAGAGCATGTGTCCAAAAACTCATGATGAAATACAGCAGATGAGTGAAATCTCTAATGCATATGCAACAGGGATTCTCATATATGTCATAGCATGTACAAGACATGATATCGGTTATATGAGTATAACTAGAAGATATAAATCGAACCCATGATTAGATCAATAGGGAGGAGTCAAGTGTGTTCTTAAATACTTAAGAAGGACTAAGGACATGTTCCTCGTATGGGAGGAACATCGAGTAGCAAGTGGAAGCATTTACTGATTTGGATAATATATCTAATATCAATGATTGCAAATCCACCTAAGGGTACGTCTTCATTTTGAATGGACACGTAGTTAGTTGGAGAACAACTGAAGTTGAATAAGTTGTCGCTTTAGAAGCTACAATAAAATCTGTTTGGATAAAAGGTTCATTACCGAACTAAATAAGGTTCGACCATAAATGTCACAAGTACCTTTCTTGTGTGATAACAATGGGGCAATAGCTCAAGCCAAGGAACCAAGGTCTCATCAGAGATCCAAACACATAGAAAAATGTTACCATTAGATGGGACGTTTTGCATCCTAAAGGTTGCATATGCAAACAACGTAACAGATCCACTCACTAAGCCTATGTCACAGTCACAACCGGATAGACATACAGAGATAATGGGTATTAGATACAGGGCTATGTGGCTCTAGTGCAAGTGGGAGATTGTTAGAAATGTACCCTAAGAGCCAATACATTTGATGTAATCTCCTTAGAATACATTTCGTATATGATAATAAAGGGCAAACTTATTTGTTATCTTTTACATCAATTAAAGAAACAAATGTCCAGGGAATGCTAAATAAGAGATAAAGTAATCTAAAAAGGTTAGATTAGGAGACCTTTAATCTCTTACTATAGTATCCCAAAATGTTCCTAATCATAGGATTATCAAATGGGCATTGATAAACCGTCAAGATTAGCACATACTATGTATGCTCAATTAGGAGGATGGTTAGTCTCAAACCATTTGTGTAGATGACACTAATACAAGTATGTGGGTGCTCATTAGTGAATGGGTACACTGAACGCGATCAATCGTAGTTCTCGTATGGAGTATTTATCTACATGTCAAACGAGAACTCATAGTTGCAATAATGCAAATTAGTCCTTAGACACGAGGCATCATGGTTGTCCTATGATGCGTTATTGATCTTAGATAGCTCTTAAAGGCAAGCCGTAAAAGATTTGTCTAAAGTGTTGTTGGGATCTCTTAATTCATCATAGGGGCATGTGAATGTACAATAAGGAATCTCTACCTTCGATAAAGAAGGAGAATGTTTCGAGATGTGATTCAAGAAATCTTTGGCCAAAGTATTTTGAACTTGATTTAGAAAGTTGTTCTTAATCATGTTCTATTGAATCATATGAGGTTATAAATCATATTAAGGGTTTGACATAATCAATCCGTACCCTAATAATATGATATGAAACATTGTATAAGAGAAGGACCGTATTGCATTGTAATTCCAAGCTGAATAGGTTCTTCACCAATTCTGGTTAGCTTGGGTAGCCTTGATATATTGCTAGATGTCACTCTTGGTTCGTGGAAGTCCTAGGATTGATTGTGATCAATCCATATAAAGGAAAAATTAAAAGGGGTTTTAATTCAGTTGGTTAGAAAGAGTTCTAATATTTTCCCACCGCCTTGCTAATTAGAACCTAATGGATCGCACACCTTAAATGGTTAACTTTGAGGAATACATATGATGTTGTGGAAATAAATTTGATCAATTTGATATGGATGATTTACTATGTGTAAAAGAGTATTTGGGCCTCGGTAATAGTTAACGGAAGCCCAAATGGTTGGGTATTAAGCCCAAGGGCTTAAGACACCTAAACATTATGGTTTAAGTGTCACAAGGCCCAATTTTGGAAGCCCAATGGGATTTGGCCGAAAATGCATAAGTAAATGGGTATGGGAATTGTTTCCATAAGCCATTTTTCATAAGCTCATTACAAAAACACAATCCAACATCAACCAAATAAGTTTGGAAGATCAAAGAGAGATAAAAGAGAGTTTTCAAGAGTGAAACACTTTCATCTTTCAAGGGGTTTAGATTGAAACCAAGTCTTGTGGATCTAGAACTAGCATCCTTGTATTCCCAAGATTCTTCCCTCTCATCTCAAGGTTCCATTGGTGTGGAGACTTAGAGGCCATATACTTTTGTGGCTCACATGGAGGAGAAAGATCAAGGAGCAAAGATCAAAGATCAAAGAGGAGATCAACAAAGAGGAAGTCATCAAGAGAAGACCAAACACAAATTGGTTCATATAATTGCTTCAAGGGTAATTAGATCTTATCCTTTCTCTTGAAATTTCCATTTATGAAATCATATCAATGTTCATGGCTTAAGATACTTGGAAGAAGTTTTGTTTTTGATTTTAAACATCCACCATAAACTTCCGCTGCGATTAATTTGATTAAATGCATGTTTAATATTCAAATGAACTTCTCAAAAATGTTTTGAAAATCCTTCAGTATTTTAAATCAAGATTTCCCCCAATGTACGTATATTGGAATAGATAATTATGTACACTTTTTTGAAATTAAAAACAGATACACTTTTCATACTAGGTAAATTATTTTTCATAAAACAAACAACAAAAAAATTATTAGTTATTTTTCATAGAACAAGTAATAGGTACATTATTTTTTCAACATAATTAGTATGTACAATATTATTCATAAACAATTATAAAGTAGATTATTAGTCATGTATAATTCATAAAAAGAAAATAACATAAACATTTTTATTAGACAAACCGATTACCTATATATGAATTTATTGTTAAATTTTAAAAATGTTTCCAAATTAATTCCTACATATATTACAACCACTTGGAGATCTTTCCAAATTCAACGTCGGTCATTATATACAATCCAATTAAAAACTGTTTCCATATTGATTCATACATTAATATACAAAATGCAATAATGGCTTAGTTGGAGGTATTTTGGGAGTCTGAAAAGTATAATAAATCAAATTTTATGCTTAATTAGGTAACTTGCTGAGTTGGATCCTAGTCATGGGTTTTTACTTATACAAATTGGGTATTATTTATTGGAACAAAAAGTGAAGGGTTGTAGGTAGGGCAAATTGAATTTGAAGGATGTAAGCCAAATTTACTAATTAGTAAATTGAGCTTAGACCCATAAAATTCATTTTAAATCACCTACAGCCCTTCCCTTTATTTTTCTATTTAAAATACCCAATTCTTTCAAATAATACCCGATGATTAGGATCCAACTAAGCAAGTTACCTAATATAACTTAAAATATGATTTATTATATTTTTCGGATTCCAAAACTATACCCATATTTATAAGTTAACGTGTTATGTAGAGGGTGTAAGTAATGATACACGTTCAATTTGGAAAGATCTCCAATGGTTGTAATTGATGTAGTAATTAATTTAGAAACTTATTTGAAATTAAATATTAAATTCAACATTAACGTAATAAAAGTTTTGTGTGTTGTGTGTAAGTGGAGCTTATCAAATTGGAAAATGCTTCTAGAACCAAAAAAATTCAAATGGAGTTTTGCATGAATTATTTGACCAAATTAAATTGGTTTATTTATAGGTGTGATTAACGTTTTGGTTTATTTAATAAAAAAATTATGTTGTTTTCATTTTATGAATTATACGACTAGTAATCTATTTTATTATAGTTTTTTGAATAATAGTGTACATTCTAATTATGTTGAAAAATAATTTGATAATCTATTTATTGTTTGTTACATTTTTTTAAATGAACTTATTTTTTCTCTAAATAATGTATCTATTTTTCTCTAAATAAAGCACCTTTTATTTGTTTTATTAAAAATAATTTGATCATCTTGTTATTGTTTGTTTTATGAAAAACAATTTTTTTTCAAATGAACCTATATTTTCTCTCCAAATAATGTACCTATTTTTTTCTCTAATAATGTACCTAGTATAATGAACCTATTTTTTCGCTAAATTTTGTATCTATTTTTTTGCTCTAAAAAAATGTACCTATTACTTGGTTTATGAAGAATAATTTGATAATATATTTTTTTTTAATGAACCTATTTTTCTCTCTAAATAATGTACCTATTTTTTTCTCTAATAATGTACCTAGGATAATGAACCTATTTTTTCTTCTAAATAATGTACCTATTTTTAATTTATAAAAAATGTGCATAAATTTCAATTATACAACGTACCTATTTTTATAAATTATTGTGTACCTATTTTGGTAAATAATATACCTATATTTTTATATGTATATATTTGTATTTATATTTCATAGGTACATTATTGGAAAAAAGCACCTTATATTTGTATTTATATTTCATAGGTACCTATAATTTACATTTTTTTTTTTTTTGGTTTGCAATTTTAGGGGTGATATGTTAGAGGTAATGGCAACCAAAAGAAATGGGGTGATTGATATGTTATTAATATGGAGTATTAATTACAATTATGGCAGTTAATAAAATGCTTGAAATAAATTATAAATAAAATATGAAATCTGATGGCAATGATGTAAAAACTTAGAAATACTATGATCTCTTATGTCTTACTAGTCATTTAAGTTTGAAATTGGATTTTACACATAGATTTATAGAACGATGGGTATATATCTAGGAAATAGAAAATGTAAAGACTTATATTGGACAAGCCCTTTATAATAACGACACATACAACACATAAATAGTGTAAAACAAGCTAATGTTTTAGAGGACCTGTGGAAGATGCAAATTTCAGCAATAAATTGTAGCTTGTCACTGAAAGCCGACAGGTCATATGTAACAGCTTCAGAAATATGTATCTTCTCGGCCTCCTCAACTATCTCATTCAACTCTCTTTTAATAGCATTGTGCCAAAGCATTACAGTATCTATTGGATGCTCTCCAGTGAGCATGATATCTTTGTGATGAGATATCATGCTCGCCGGAGAATCTTTCCCTTCCATCCAGGAAAATATGACCTTCAATAAACAGAAAGATGTAATCAGCTGCATGTACTTGGTCAAAAACAACCTGAAAGAGCTCAAACTGAGCTTTAAATTAGCAGTCGAAAAATCGATCACCTGTGGGAGAAGCTTCTCCTCTGGTACTATCTTGTTCAGATCCTGATATTTATCAGGCGAAATCGAGCATGACAACCAGGGGAGGAACTTAGCCACTACACTTGTTGGGATACTGCAGAAAAGCTGCAACACCAGAGATGCCTGCTCTTCAAGTGAGAAGTTCTGAATAAGCAAAGGGAAGACCTGATGTATTGAAAAGACAAAAAAAAAAGTTATAATATTGACTCACTTCAATCCAGGATATGAAAAAAATAACTTATGCAGAAACAGTTACTCGCAATTCATTCACAAGGGTGCATGCATGTATGTGCACAAATGTGTACGTATGTCTCGTTATTATAAACTTTGAAAGGCATGACGTTTGTTTGTGAGAAATAGCATTTTTCACTGCCGAAAGTGATGTGATTATGATTATATATATAGAGTGGAAAATTTCATACGAGTGACTTTTGGGTTCACCTCATAAATCATCTACGCCAGAGAAAATCAGCCACACAGAAAATCAAGGACTGATTTTAAAAGAGTTAAAAGCGTTTTCTGAACTAAAAGCGTTTCTGATAGCGTTTGTCAGAAAAACTTGTAAGTGTTTCTCAGAACTAAGTTCTTCTTCAAGAAATACAATTAACACTTGGTCATTGAGAAATTTTTTTAACCAAATTAGTGACAGTGTTTCTCAAACTTTACAATTTATAGACATTTCGTTATCCTCTTTCCAAGATTTCTTCCAATTTGTTAAACCCGGCACAGTATACTCTAACTTGTTGAGTCAGAGGAAGAAGATTGAAGAACCAAATTGGCTAAATTTTTTACTCAGTGACCAAATTAAATTTTCATATAAAATCCAATAACAAAATAAAAATAAAAATAAAAATTTAACCTTCAAATATTGCATACTTTTTATGGGTTCACAACAACCGGTCTCACAGTTGCAGAGTTTTAATACTTCATATCATTATAGATGCAACAAAATTAAAAAACCTTACCTGCTCCTCTTCCTTTGTCAAGCCCTGACCAACCAAGGTTTGTAAGGCTACTGTAAGAAACGCCAACTCCCTTGGGAAAGTTTCCTCATTTTGTTTGCTAGAAATTAGCAGCTTAGACAGATGATCAAAAAGAGACTTTTCACCGACATGTTGAAGGAAGTACGTTGGTGCTATATTTTTCACGCGTGTATCAACAGCTGCAAATATTACCTACAATTCCAAACTTTCTTCACAACACCAACCCCAAATGTAATAGAAAAACTTGGGTAGGGAATCGCCCGACCACATGGTTAAAACATATTCTGCTTACATGTTTTAAACTAGACGGTACTTGTTAGTCAACCTGTCACTTGACAGAGACACAAGTTTTTTTCTCTAAATATACGTACTAATTAAATGACATAGGTACCTGTTTATTAGAAGTTTTACGTACCTCATCTTTGGCATTTAAGTAGTTCTCATACATCGACCGGAGAAAATGAAACCGCACTGTAAATGCTGCATGTTGTCCCATGCCATAGCCCATTGCCAACTGGTGCAGCACATGAAGCTCATTACATATCGCCTTATGAATGAATAAGATGACTGAAAGTGGTGAGTTTGGCTTGGATGATGATGAATAATCAACCATGTCTCCATGTTGCAACCCCATTAACGACATTGCAATCTTGCCTTGCATTTAGATTGTTGATTGCAATTAAAGTCCAATTAATAGAGGACGGGGGAAGGGAAGCTTATATAGGTGACGTGGTGTGCGCGTTGGTGGTTGAGTTTGGACACGATATTGAAGTCAATGCTTATCCAAACATGGATTAATAAACAAGTAATATTAACTCTGTTCATGAACTGACATTCAAGTGAGCCAAGAAATGCGCGCATGATTATTGCCATTTTATGACATTATAAACTGTCTACGCGGCAACACGTGGCAGAAATTGTTCAACAAATTTAAAACTAAATTAATAGTAATAATAATATAGAACAAATTTGCTTGCATGCATGAATCATATGATAATTTTCTGGTCTTAAGTGTGCATGATTCTTGCTATATTTGCAGGAATATAGGACCGTCCCTTATTGTTCAACTCTACAATAGAGCTTCACAACGAGAAATTATAAAATAGTACGGTATCACTACATTAGTGGGTGATGCTTCCACTCAGATATTGACACGTGTTCTTTTTTATAATAAAAAAATTTAATTGTTTTTCCGGCTTTACAGGGTCCAATTTTACCCTTTAGAATAAAATTTAAAAAAACAAAACAAAAAAGAAAGAAGACAACTCCAGACTTCGTTGCAGTGCAGCCCTTGCTGCCGCCCCCTCCGTCTATTTTCCTTCATCTATGTGTAACAACCCAATCCTAAATTAGGATTAAATTATTAAATTATTAAAGAGAAAGACAATTTTACCCCGATTAATTAATTAGATTTAAAAATTGACTTTTGTTCGGGAATAAATTTGGTGGAACAGGATGCACCGTTGCATCCGGCTCGTCGAAACGAGTCCGTGGACGTGCGGAACACCCAATTCCGAGCTCGTATGAACGCTTAAAGGTCTAAAAATGGTAGGGGTATTTTAGTAATTTCAAAAAAGGGATAACAAAATTTAAAACGCTGGCCAATTGGCCAGCGTGTGTCCGCCATCACCCCCACCCGATCATCTTCTTCCTCGCGACTCCAAACCCTAGCCGATCGAGCCAGTGGCGGCCGACCACGTTTCCAGCCAAACCGACCACCACGAACACCCCAAACTCCTCCTCTCTTCACCCTCGATTCCGGCGAAAAACCTCTCCAGCCGTCTCTGTGATCGAGTTTTGACGCCGGTACTGTTCACCGTCGTTCTCCTTCGTCCGGCCGCCATTTTTGTCGCACGAGGTATGTTTCCTCACCTACTCTTCGAGCTTGAACTGTTTTTGAGGTTGGTTTGGGTCGATTTGAAGTTTTGGAGAGAGATTGAGAATTTAGGTTTTTAGTTTCGGGATTGTTGAGCTTGACCGGGTTTCTCAGCCAAAACACTCCCCTCCGGCCACTGATCAATTTGGTATAGGATTTGCAGGTTGAATCGAGAATTTTCCGTCGCCGAAAAATTCTCTCAAGCCACCCAACCTGGCCACGCTTGTGGCTGCGCGTGGGCCAAGTGGTGGCGGCCCATTTTTCGTGCCAAAACACTCCTCGTAGCCTCCCGAGCGCGTGGGTATGCTCGGATAATTTTTTGGAAATCGTTTGAACGAAAAACCAATTTTTGCCGGTTAGAATTAACTAGGGTTAACTTGGGTTCGATAGGTTCGAACCGTTGGATTGTAACGAAACTTGGAGGGTATGTTGTTGGGAATCTTAGAAATCTAAAGGAACTTACGGATCGTCGATCGGAGGTCAAAGACCCTACGAACGGTCAAGTCGAACCCAATTAATAATTTAATCGAATATTTATTTCCGGGGATTATTAAAATTAATCTAAAGGTTAAAATCAAGCCTAGAGGGCTTAGGAACACTTCTTGCTAAGTTTGAACACTTTTAGGCCTGGTGGTCGGGATTTTTAATAAATTATCGTGCCGAGCTATTTTTAATTAATAAATGGTTTTAATTTTGCAAATAGGTGCTCAAGCTTCAAAGAATTTGTAGGAAGGACCGTCGAAGGGTCAGGCTAGCTCGAATGCACAGTGAGTGGACTTTTATTTTATAAATGGATTTTTATGCAAATTATCATTTTATTAAATGTTTATTATGGAATAAATTATAAAGTGTGCTTCTTGGAATTTATGGTTGAATTTTATTGAAATTTTAATATTTGTTTATGCTTTTCATTCCGAGCCCATGGATGATGTTTGGATTGAGATTATGATTACGGAATTTAAAGGGCTCAGGAAAAGATAGTGATTTAAAGTATATGATTTATGAAAAGTTTTAAACCACCCTATAGGTACCCTAGTAATGTTGCTTTCGGAAAGATTGTGCTGCTTACAAAATAAATGATTTGGATATTGGTTATTACCCTGTCTACGGATATAGTTACTTTTGATATAAGTCTGCACGCCTATGACTTCACGCCCCACGAGTCTCGGGGACGCCTTTGAACCGTGCGAAGCGGGGACGTGGCTCGGGTAAACTCTGTGTTTTCCGAGTCTTGCGAGGACGCGGCTGTAAGACCTGTGTCTTGGGGAGCAAGAACGGTGAGCAATCCTACATCACTCGGGGAGGGAAGGGTGATGTGCCTTATATGTGTGGGCACGTCTCTATCTAGCAAGAGGCCTTTTGGGAGCTCACTGGTTTCGGATTCCGTAGGAACTCCGAAGTTAAGCGAGTTGGGCCTAGAGCAATCCCAGGATGGGTGACCCATTGGGAAATTGCTCGTGAGTTCCCGTGAACAAAACCGTGAGGCGGGGGCCCAAAGCGGACAATATCTTGCTAGGGAGTCGGGTCGTGACATTAATGGTATCGAGCCTGATCCTGACCGGAAATGTGCCAGTAAGGACGCTGGGCCCCAAGGGGGTTAGATTGTAAGACCCATGTCTTGGGAAGCAAGAACGGTGAGCAATCCCACATCGCTCGGTGAGGGAAGGGTGATGTGCCTTATATGTGTGGGCACGTCTCTATCTAGCAAGAGGCCTTTTGAGAGCTCCACTGGTTTCGAATTCGTAGGAATTCAAGTTAAACGAGTTGGGGCTAGAGCAATCCCAGTATGGGTGACCCACTGGAAAATTGCTCGTGAGTTCCCATGAACAAAACCGTGAGGGCGGGGGCCCAAAGCGAACAATATCTTGCTAGGGGAGTCGGGTTGTGACAGCGGCTCGGTTGACTTTGTGTCACCGAGTCTAGCGAGGAAATGGAATTGACGGAAATATAAAAAGGGTACACCTAGGTGGATTTTAGAAAGTTTGATTTGATATTATTTCTTTTTATGAAATGAGAATTTCTGCTTTGGTGAAATTATATGAATATGTATATATGCATGCCTTGTTTTATCATACGAATATAGAATTGTTTTATAAGGTTTTAACAGTGGGGTTAGTATGTTGCTATACTATTTTCTAAAACTTTCTTTTTGTCCACTCACATTTTCAAATGTTTTGCGCCCCCAGGCTGTAGAGTTGTACCTGAGCACCACCACCGGCCCTCTTCACCGCCTTTGATTTCCGTGATTTCGTGAAAAACTTTGTAAATTAATTAGTTTAGTCGCTCTGAATTGCCTAAACTTATTGTGAGGCCCGAGGCCGTACATATTATTTCTGTTGGTGTGTGAAACTTTTCTTGTGCGTCTTTGGAGGTTGTGGCTATAAAATTGTGTTCTATTGCAGGTGTGAATTTTGGGAATTGAGCCACTTACAGGGGAGACTCTGCCGAATTTTAGGCAGAAGTCAAACCTTCAAATTTGTTTCTTGAATTTCTTTTTAAAAGGGGCAAAATGGTCAAGTGTGTCCGACACCCGACAGATGTCGAACATGCACAGGGCTTGACCCGAATTCCAAAGCGGAATTAGGGTCGAGTCCTGTCATATGTTTCTATCCCTCCATATATATATATATATATATATATCTCTCTCTCTAAGAATCACTTTATTTAATAGTTGGGTTCTCTTGTCAAACTCGTGTGAGATTGAGAGACAAATTGGATAAATAGAACTTGAATCTAGAGGTTTTGAGGGAGATTTAAGAGCAACTCCACCCGTTGGGGGTTGCCATGGCAAGGGGGAGGGGGAAGTTAGGGGGCTACTATTCACGTGAATAGTGTCCCCCTTGCAAATAGTAATATGCATTTCCACCCGTTGCCCTTTGCCATGGCAACTACTATTCATTTTTTTATTTTTTATTTTTACATAGGATTAATTTTAGTTGTATGTATTAAATTAATAATAATAAAATTGATAGGTATTTATTAAAAAATATTTCAGAATTTTTTGGATTTTTTGGATTTTTAAATTTTTACGTTGTCGACGTCGGTGGCGTCAGCACCCCCGATCGGCCCTCGGGCCCTTTCCCCTGCGGGCTTGCCCGATTCACGTGGGGCCCGCCCATTGCCCAGGCTGCCCAGGCCCGCTGGAAACTCATTTTTGGGCTCAGGCCCGTGGGACCCAGCTCCCCCCGCCTTGGCTGCAACCGGTGGAGTTGCTCTAAGGATTGGGGAGGAATACAAACAAAGAGGGAGTCGGGGGATGCGGTGGAGGGGCTGCGAAACCGGATAGAGGGGAGGCTGTGGCACCGTTATTTTTTTGTCTTTTATTTTTCTTCTGAAGGGTAAAATTCGAACCCATGTCAAGTTGGAAAAACAGTTCATTTTAATTTTATTTAAAAGACACACGGCAATATCTGAGTAGAAGTATCACCAACTGATATGGTAATACAAGAATATTCTATAATTTCTCCTTAATGACAAACAGATTAAGCAAAGAACCTGAAATAAATTTAAAAATGGTGCACTTACCTAATGCGTACATGGAGCTCGTAAATGGGTATAGAATGGTATAGATGGAGTATGCATCGCTAATGCATGCATGGTGTTGGTACACTCGCGAGAAGGGAATTATTTGGGAAGTTTTGCTATTAAATCATGATTAGAATTTGAAGAATGTTTGAGATGTGCAATCTTATAATTTTAGATTTTAACCAATGCTGTAAGAGAGAGAGAGAGAGAGAGAGAGAGAGAGAGAGAGAGAGAGAGAGAGTTAAGTGTATCCCTCCATAATACAATATACATAAATGGTTATCGTATGAATTGCTCATCAATTTATAGTCAACTTAGCATATATGGGCTTAGCTAAGTTGGCTATAGCGGATATGCTCTCCACTATGCATCCGAGTTCTAATCCCCTTCCCGTAATTTAGATTAATTTAAAGTAGAATATCACTTGTATAAAAATAAAAATAAAAATTTATAGTCAACTACTATAGAATCCCGTATTTTCAACAATCAATAATTTGCTCGTCCGGTAGTATTTTTCTTCCAATGCTGCAAAAGATAAATTTACTATAATAAAAAACACTTAATGAATTGCTCAATTACCCTTGTACTGATCCTATATGAATGAGTCTTTGCATCCTTAACATATGAGTTCAATATTGAGTGTAAATTGAGAGTTAATCTTCTCTACTTTATTTATGTTCTCTTAGTTTGTTGTGGACTAACAAGACAATAGAAGCCCTTTGTTTTTTAAATTCCAAATTTCGAATTACAGTTTCAGACCTTTGCATGACTATGCGATGCGACCAAGTTTACTTCTGGATAGGTAGCAAAGAAAGAGTTTCTCATTGTGGTGGAAATAGTGGTGGTGGTAGACGTGGAGGTGAAAGTGGTGGTTGTGGTGGAGATGGTGGTGATTGAGGTGGAGGTGATGTGGTGGTGGTGGTGGGGACGGAGGTTGAGGTAGACAATGTCAATTTTAAAAATTAATGCTTGTATTATGGGAATATTCATTAAAGGATATTTTCTGTTTCTTGTGAAAGCAGTTTTTCGAAAGCAACTTAACTTTAAAACGAAGCATATTTTTGGGCAAAAAAAAAACCCAAATGGGGCCTTATTTAGTAATTTTTGTGTGCATATTATTCATTTGTGCCGTAATTAGAAAATGAGCCCATTAAGAATAATTTGAGTTTTATTAAGGGAGGTTTTGTTTTTAGCCAACCCAAATTTTCATAATTTGGAAAAGGCCAATGCAGTTGTTTTGTTTCAATCCAAAACAACTGAATTCATTGGCCTTTTCCTAAGAAAAAAATTCTCCTTTGGCCTTTTCCTAAATAAAAGGCTTGGGTGACCCACAAGAAAATAAAAAATTACATTTTCTGATTTACATCTCCACCCATTGGAGTAAAAATCGCATTTACACTCCCCGGAGGTGTAAAGGGGATGTAAAAGTGGCTTTACACTTCCAAAAATAGACCCAACCATTAGTGATGCTCTTAATCCCTCTCTGCATAATTGAAGATGGGATGCGCTTCTGATCTTCATGCCCTTTTTACAAAGGGTAAATTGTTCCAAGTAGTAGCTTTTTCGTACATGTAGCCCTTGATTATTTCCTAGTATATATAGCCTTCTTAGCATTTCTCTATGCATGTTTGGTGATAAGATGGATGAATCTACTCTTAAACCTTCTTTTAGATCACCGCCACCCCTATGGGCAAGGGGAAGGCAAGGGCTGTCACTATTCATGTGAACAGTGGCAGCCCTTGCAATTTTGTTTCCACCCCTATGGGCAAGGGCAATTACTATTCACTTTAATTTTTTTCCTATTTTTTATACTTGTTGACAGGACCCGACCGAATTCACCTCGAAACACGTGCCGGATCCTGTGGTTTATCCAACATTAACCCAATGTCGAGCCCACATACAAAACAGAATCCCTCTTCCAAAACAAATAAAAGGGGGCCAAGACTTCAGAAAATCGGGGCGAGTCTCCCTGAAATAAGAGCATTCCCAAATAATTCAACTTTGATAAAACAAAACAAGATAAGTATATCCAAGTGCCTGCATGCATACAAGATACATCATAGGCCTCCGGCCTTGAGAATTAACCCTAATGGGCGTCTGAAAGCGAGTTCTAAGAGTATTCAAAATAAAGTAGTAGAATAAAGAGTTTACATAATAGGGGCAAGTGCCCTACAATCTAGTCAAGCCCGAGAAGATGAGTGCTTGGTCGAGCAGCTCAGATGCTACGACTACAGCCTGGTGGGGCGCAAAACAGAAAGAGTGTGAGTGGACAAAAACAAGGTTTCATATTTCAAATCAAATTTACAATTGCTTCAATCTTCCTGGGGTCCACATAGATTCCATTTGCAGAAATTACGTGTCCCAGGAAATCAACTATGTCTAACCAGAACTGATACTTACTTAACTTGGCATACAACTGCCGTCTCCTCAAAGTCTTCAATACCGCTCTCAAATGTTTCTTATGACCCTCCATAGTCCGAGAGTATACCAGAATGTTGTCTATGAACACAATCACAAAGCGATCCAAGTATGGTCTAACACTCTGTTCATGAGATCCATAAATGCTGCGGGGCATTAGTCAACCCGAAAGGCATCAGGAAAATCTTGGACAACAGGAACATCCTCCAAGTTCACTGTAGTGTCACGAGTGCCAATGATACGGGCTAAGTATCCCACACATCCCTTCTTGAGCAATCGCAATGCTGATATGGCTGAAATCAGACAAGATGAGAGAACTTTACGCTCTCCCCAGCATGCTCTCCAGAAGCAGGTTCTGGTAGTGGCGATGGGGGTGGAGATGGAGAAGGTCCCCTTCCTCCACGAAAATGTGTTCGTGGCCTACCACATCTCGTAGCATCCGAGTTGTTCGGCCGAGCGCTCCTCTTCTCGGGCTCGACTAGATTGTAGGGCACTATGTAAACTTTTTATTCTGCTACTTTATTTTGAATACTCTTAGAACTGCTCTGTATCTTGTATGCATGCTGGCTCTTGGATATACATATCTTGTTATGTTTTATCAGGTTGAATTATTTGGGAATGCTCTTATTTCAGGGGAGACTCTGCCCGATTTTCGGCAGAAGTCTTGTCCCTTTTTTTATTTGTTTTGGAAGAGGGATTCTGTTTAGTATGTGGGCCCGACTTTGGGTTAATGTCGGATAAACCACAGGATTCGGCATGGGTTCCGAGGTGAATTCGGGTCGGGTCCTGTCAACTTGGTATCAGAGCATTAGGTTCAATTTCTTTCGGACTTTGCGTTTTCTTGTGCACTGTCATACTAATAGTTTCTTTTGTTTCTTTTTGAAGAATCATGCCTCCGAGATGTGGTAGGCCACGAACACATTTTCGTGGAGGAAGGGGACCTTCTCCATCTCCACCCCCATCGCCACTACCAGAACCTGCTTCTGGAGAGCATGCTGGGGAGAATGAAATGGATTTCCGCCAGATGTTTGAGCAGCTCACCAGGTCGATGTTTACAGCCTTTCAGGGGAGACGTAATACTGAGGGTGCAGACATCAAGAGAATTAAGGAACTTAGGGCCCAGGACTACCATGACGGTGCTAATCCGGCCGTAGCTGAGGCTTGGTTGACTGATCTAGAGAGGGTGTTCGATGTCCTGAGATGCCCTGATGGGGACAAGGTCTGTTTGGCTGCATTCCTACTGAAAGGGAATGCATATCATTGGTGGAAGGTTGCTCGCAAAGGGTATACTGATCATTCTACCATTACTTGGGAGGAGTTCCAGCGTATCTTCTTCAATCAGTTCTACCCGCATTCCTACCGTGACATGAAGAAGGATGAGTTCTTGGAGCTCAGGCAGGGAAATATGTCAGTATTAGAGTATGAACAGAAGTTTGTTGAATTAGCTAGGTTTGCACCAGAGTTGATCTCTACGGAGACTGAGAATTGTAGAAGATTCATGAAGGGATTATGGCCCGATATCCAAGGTGTGGTCACGGCAACTGTGTATCCGACTATGAGGGACTTAGCTCAGGCCGCAGACAGAGTTGCACAGGCATTTAGCATTGGTGCAAATCCAGGGAGACGTCGTAGGGATACGACTAACTTTGGTGGACCGAGCCAGGGTCCATCAAAGAGGGGAGGTTCTAGTTCGGGTTCCGCGAGCAGTGGTTGGTCTGGAGGACGCGGATCTAGTTCTAGCAGTGGGAGATCTGGACCTAGGCCTAACTGGGGCCAGGGTAGTAGGCAGCAGTCTGGTGCCAGTACAGCTGGGGGCACCTCACATCGTGCTAGTTCAGGTTGTTACAAGTGCAGTCAGGTGGGACACTTCAGGAGGGATTGCCCTCTTCTTGAGCAGAGTAGTGGTTCTGGTTATGGGACTGGGGTTAATTGTTTCAACTGTGGGCAAGCTGGACACCGGAAGAGTGTTTGTCCGTATCTGACAGCCTAGCAGGGGCAGGCGTCTGTGGCTCAACAAGGGTAGAGTAGCTTTAGCCAGGGGCAAACTCAGAGTGGTGTCTCATCTTCTGTGGTTGGTACTTCTACCAGCAGCGGAGTTCAGTCCACCTCCTGTGGGAGAGGCGGAAGGAGTCAGAGGGGTCAGGCAGGTCCTTCGACTACCCAGGCTCGTGTTTTCTCTATGACTCAGGAGGAGGCACATGCCACACCAGATGTGATCATTGGTATGTTACCTGTTTTTGGTTTTCTTGCACAAGTTTTGATTGACCCTGGAGCCACGCACTTTTTTATTTCACCTAGGTTCATACCCTATGCAAGTGTCATACCTATACCTATAGTTGGGAGTTTTAGCATATCGTTATCTACGGGGGATGTCCTCTTTGCGGACAAGGTGTTGAGGGATAGTTTTATCCAAGTGGGTGATGCAGTGTTGGAAGCCGATTTGATTCCTTTGGATATCATTGATCTTGATGTTATCTTGGGAATGGATTGGTTGGAGAAGCATCGTGCGTCTGTTGATTGCTTCTTAAAGGAAGTAGTATTCAAGCCCGGGACAACCTGAAGTTACTTTCTGTGGAGTGAGTAAAGTTCTCTCATCTTGTCTGATTTCAGCCATATCAGCATTGCGGTTGCTCAAGAAGGGATGTGTGGGATACTTAGCCCATATCATTGGCACTCGTGACACTACGGTGAACTTGGAGGATGTTCCTGTTGTCCAAGATTTTTCGGATACCTTTCGGGTTGACTAATGCCCCCGCAGCGTTTATGGATCTCATGAACAGAGTGTTCCGACCATACTTGGATCGCTTTGTGATTGTGTTCATAGACAACATTCTGGTATACTCTCGGACTATGGAGGGTCATAAGAAACATTTGAGAGCGGTATTGAAGACTTTGAGGAGACGGCAGTTGTATGCCAAGTTAAGTAAGTGTCAGTTCTGATTGGACAGAGTTGATTTCCTGGGACACGTAATTTCTACAAATGGAATCTATGTGGACCCTAGGAAGATTGAAGCAATTGTAAATTTGGTACAGCCCACTAGTGTGACTGAGGTACGGAGTTTTCTGGGTTTGGCTGGCTATTATCGTCGTTTTGTGGAAGGGTTTTCTTCCATAACAGCACCTCTTACTCGGTTGACTAGAAAGGAGATCAGATATAAGTAGACGGAAGAGTGTGAATGGAGTTTCTAGGAGTTGAAGAGGCGGTTGACCACTGCATCTGTGTTGGCTCTTCCTGACAACCGTGGTAACTTTGTGATTTATAGTGATGCATCATTGCAAGGTTTGGGATGTGTCTTGATGCAACATGATTGGGTGATTGCTTATGCCTCTAGGCAACTCAAGAAGCACGAGCAGAATTACCCTACCCATGACTTGGATTGTTTTCCCCTAGTACTTGTAATTGGTGTCGAGGTCTAGTCCACCTATATGTATGTATTAGTATCTTCATATACGTATTTCTTTCAATGAGGATCCTTCCTCGCTTGTCGTGCTGTGGGCACGTGGTTTTATGAGAGTGGGAAAGAATGGGAATCAGGGTACTATGATATTACTTTTATGTCGATATGTTTCGTTTATTGACATTGAACATTAGAAACTAATATTATTCATAAAAGGTTTGAATTGCATGATTTCTGCATCGTTTTTTTTTTGAAACGGTGGGGTTAGTACTTTGATTTGAAATATGAAACCTTGTTTTTGTCCACTCACACTCTTTCTGTTTTGCACCCCACCAGGCTGTAGTCGTAGCATCTGAGCTATTCAACCAAGCACTCATCTTCTCGGGCTCGACTAGATTGTAGGGCACTTGCCCCTATTATGTAAACTCTTTATTCTACTACTTTATTTTGAATACTCTTAGAACTGCTCTGTATCGCCCATTAGGGTTAATTCTGAAGGCCGGAGGCCTATGATGTATCTTGTATGCATGCTGGCACTTGGATATACTTATCTTGTTTTGTTTTATCAGGTTGAATTATTTGGGAATGCTCTTATTTCAGGGGAGACTCTGCCCGATTTTCGGCAGAAGTCTTGGCCCCCTTTTTATTTGTTTTGGAAGAGGGATTCTGTTTTGTATGTGGGCTCGACATTGGGTTAATGTCGGATAAACCACAGGATCCGGCACGTGTTCTAAGGTGAATTCGGGTCGGGTCCTGTCAACAAGTATAAAAAATAGGAAAAAAAAAAATTAAAGTGAATAGTAATTGCCCTTGCCCATAGGGGTGGAAACAAAATTGCAAGGGCTGCCACTGTTCACATGAATAGTGACAGCCCTTGCCTTCCCCTTACCCATAGGGGTGGCGGTGATCTAAAAGAAGGTTTAAGAGTAGATTCATCCATCTTATCACCAAACATGCATAGAGAAATGCTAAGAAGGCTATATATACTAGGAAATAATCAAGGGCTACATGTACGAAAATGCTACTACTTGGAACAATTTACCCTTTGTAAAAAGGGCATGAAGATCAGAAGCGCATCCCATCTTCAATTATGCAGAGAGGGATTAAGAGCATCACTAATGGTTGGGTCTATTTTTGGAAGTGTAAAGCCACTTTTACATCCCCTTTACACCTCCGGGGAGTGTAAATGCGATTTTTACTCCAATGGGTGGAGATGTAAATCAGAAGATGTAATTTTTTATTTTCTTGTATGAAAGCATCAACACCATTGGAATCAAATATGAAAGCACCAGCACCGTTGGATCATACAACCCCATTAGTGCGCTGACGTCGCATCACATTTTCTTCTACTTCTCCCAATTTTCCACGCTCAAAGCTGATTCTCTCTCATGCTTTTTCAACCACAGGGCCCACTTAGCTGGATGTAAAAAACGATGGACATTTCCATCTATTTTCCCATCTCAAGGTGGCTTGATATTTTTGTAGCAATATACACCCTTTCATTGCAATTGGTTCCGGCCAAATAAGGTGTAAATGTGCTATACACCCCCTTATACACCTCCCCACTGGTCATGCTCTAAATAATGGTTTCCCAACCCGCGAGGTTGGTGCCTCTGCTAGAATTGATAAGAGCGTGGACTCCGCTGGGGCTCACAAGCACTGTGAGAAAAGCCCAGCAAGGCTTATTAAACGCTCTAGGCCTCACCAGGCCATCAAGTCCAAACATGGGCCACGAAGCCATGTGGGCCTGAGATCAGTCCCACTTGGGCTCCACAAGGTAAGTCTAAACGGGACTAATCATTGGGCAGCACGTCTCTAAAATAGATCAACATTGATCCCCAAGATCTCCCTCATTAATGAAGCATCAACAATCTAGGAGATCATGCTCACACATTTTGGGAAAGTATCTCACACGTCCCAAGTCAAATGGCTAATTGACTGGACGTGTGATATAATGGGCAATGACGCCCCAATTAATGTCATACGTGGCCTTTCATTGCAATAAACCAGCCACCTACGAGTCATATAAAATCCAATCACAACCAAAAGAAGGTAACGTTCCAAAGCAACCTAAGAAACCCCAATTCTTATTGTCTGGAATTGACATAAGCATCACAGACTCTTTGGCCCACACAACACCGGTGCATTCAAGGGCTAATGATCTTTCGTCCTCTTCAAGAGGAGACAAAATTATTCCCCCCAAAACGTTCTAATTTTTGCAAGTAACCCAATATTCCCTTTGTAAGAGCATCTTAAAGAGAGATGCCAAATGAAAAATATTAAATTTAAATTTTCTAAGTGGCAATTTGATACTGTGTAAATTTTTTACATTCACCCAAAATATCAAATACTATATTATAATTATATTTTAAAAAAATTTAAAAAGGGATTAGTAAGCTTTAAAACATAGGAAAGTATGGGTTCCAATCTTTTAAAATATTTTAATAACATTTGACATCAAGCTTTATGTGGATGCAATTTTGGCATCAAGCTTCATACCTTCAAATTCATGTAAAATTTGATTACTTGGTTGGAACGATTTTCTTTTTCAATTTTTGCAATTCTTATGTTCACGTCACAATCTGAAATATCGGTTTGAGATGTGAGATGCTCTAAGACAAGCCTATTTACTCTTCCATTGGTGACAAAAGTTTGCAAGTTGTTCTACGTCAAAATTGGAGACAATTAGCTTTATTGATGCTTCCAGAGAAGGTAAGAATTTTCACTCTCTTTTTCTAAGGTTTGTTATGTGCATCATAGCTTGGGGATCCAAAAATATAAAACAAAGGCTGCTTTTTTCATTTGAATAAATTCTATGATGTGTGTTCGGTAACGTTTTGGAGGTTGTTTTCATTTTTAAAACAAAAAATGAGTCAAAAACACGCGTTCGATGGCGTGTTTCATTCTCGTGGAAAAGCGTTTTAGTAAAATGAAAACAACTTCGTATACTTGTAGAAAACAAAAAAATGTTGTTTTTATTCTGAAACGCGTTTCTCATAAAACATTACAAAAATGGTCAGCGATTCGTGGCGTGTTTTTATTCTCGTATATAAAAGCAGAAAAAGTTGTTTTCATTCTCGCGCCTTAAATTTTCTAAGTATTAATCAGTCAACGTGCAAACTTGGTCCAAAACCTGTATACAAGTTTCTTAGAAAATCGCATCATAAACACCAAGACGTGGGACCAAAGAAAGCATCAACCAAATGAGCAGCCTCAGGCTGGCTCTTCTTCTAGTAAAAGTTTTAGGGTTAATTTTCAAGTGATCCACTTCTTCAAGAAACACGATCGATATCCATTTTGACTAGCTTAACCAATTGGCTCATAAGACAGCCCGACTATGCCCACACGATCAACAAGTTGACCAGTTCTTCCCATTTATAAAACGGAGATGTGTGGCCATGATTTGATACTTTGATCAAAATTCGAAGCTAGTACATGGTCATTTGTGTGTCTCCCAATCCAAATATTATCTAGAAGTATAAGAAATCTGCGCGTACCTTAGTTGGCATTACAAAGTCACCATGGCTTGGAAATCATCAAGCCAATATCTCAACACCTATATATATGGGCACAAATGGCCATTTCTAAAACCAAAAACACAAACGCTTGAGATCAATTTGGAATTCTAAAAGCTCAGCAAATCTTTGTACAAGCAGCTCAATCTCATCCTTGTTTTCTTCTTCAATTCAGAATATCGGAAAATCAAGTATTATATCCATGGAGAGGCCAGAAGGATATCCAGAAGTAGATGATGTTTCTACATGTATCGAGGCACCAAGCACAAGCACATCGTTTTTGGGCACCAAGAATGATATGTCACTTCTCGAAAGCGGTCTACTTAGAAGAAATTATAGTGACATAGGTGAGAATTACTACAGGTTCCAATCAAAAGTTGGTAAGTCAGTTGATCCAAGGTTCCTAGCGTTGGTAGAATTCTTTAGGGAGCTCTATTTTCGAAGGTTGGAACTATTCAAGAAAATATTTCCAGGTGGTCATGGTAAGTTTCTTGAGGTGCCAAAGAAATTGGCTTTGGTATTAGCCAAAGTGAAACCAGATCAAACCAAAGCGGTTCGGACTATGCAACGGAGTTTGAGCGTCGGTTCACCGCGAGATTTCAAAGGACACGAATCGGATATGAGGCTTGAACGATTCAAGGTAAGAACTATTGATGTAGATGATGGTGGTGTACAAGGTGGCCAAGGTAATGAAATTAAGTCCAACGATTCTAAATAGGAGTCCTTTTCGGTATACGACAGCCCTTCTGCACAGGTCATTCATCTATAAGAGGGCTGCCGTATGCCGCACCTCTACTCAAGAATTTCACATTGAGGAAACAGAAAGGAAGAGGGTCAAGATGGTGAATGGTTTATGAGCAAGTTAATTAGGAGAATATTTTGACTTTTTGATAGGATACTTTGTGGATATAAACAAATAATGGTGCCTGACTCTGCATAACTGCACCAAATTTAACAGTGTAATCCGTAAAGATGGAGAAGACATTTTCTCTCATTCATTGTTTGATTATTAATTCGTCCATGTATATTATATAAAAGTGGTTTCTTGAAACATAGCCATTATTTCTTTTGACAATTTCCGCAAATTGTCCTTCCCTTTTTTATGCGTGCACGTCCTTATTCTTTATAAGCAGACAATGAAACAAGTATCTGACCCTAAAAATAAAAGAGATTGTCAAATTTCAAAGAGACAGGTCAGCGGCCCATTACTAGCAACATCAATAGAGTTATATTAGTAGTGGAATAATTTATTATATATTTTATTTTATTTTGTCAAGTTTCGGGACTTATATTCCTCAACAAGCCCCCTCACGTGGGACCACCACATAGTAGGCCACACGTGAAGCCAAATCCACATTAGAGTCAAACATTCAAGCCCAACACGTGAACACTACGTATTGGGTAAGGGGTAAGGGTAAACATTCAAGCCCAACATGTGGACTCTACATATTGGGCAAGACGTAAGGGTAAAGGCCCAATATTTCAGGCTCAACCAATCAACCCGCTTTTATACCATGTCAAAATTTCAGAGAGATGGGCCAGCAGCCCACTACTAGCAACACCGATATTGTCCCCGAACTTAACCACTTACAAAACCCAGTAGGTGTGAGATTTTATCACAAAAGGCCTCGATGATATTAGTAGTGGAATCATTCATTATATATTGTATGTTATTTTGTTAAACTTCCGATATATGACTTATATTCTTCAACAGTATGAACCTTAACAATTTCTTTGCATAGATTTAGCTTCAACAATTGGTTTCAGCTTTTTATCGTAAAATGTCTTCAATAATTGAGTCACTCTGTACCTTTCAATAATAGAAGGCATTAAGTCGGAGCCAATCTCAGCTTTTAACCCTATTCAGCATCATTCTCCTTGGATCTAATTATAACCCTATCATTCCCAAACAAATTCAAAAAGAAAAGAAGAGAGTGCAAATTAACATGAATTTTTAACAGCAAGAAATTGAATTAGACTGCACAAAAGAAATCAACAAAAGTTCTTAATTAACCCAAAAAATAATAGGAAAAAGAATTGTGAAGCAATAATTTTCTATATATCTATCAAAAAAATTAGAAATGCCATATGAATTTTCAACAACTCCAATCACCTTAACCCAAAAAAATAATAGGAAAGAGAAATACTAACCCTAACGACATCCCATTTTCCATTCGAAAAATTTCACGTGACTTCCTTTCCAGGGTGTTTTAGACTTTTCGAGACCAAATTATGTTTCAAATTCCTTATGGCTCATCTGGTAATGTTTTCAAAAACAGTTCAAACATGTCTAACAATTCGAGAATAAGATAAATAAAGAATGTTGCATTATGTAATCAAGAGTAGTGATCTTTTGGTCACCAAGTGACCAAGGATCCATGGTCATCCACTATTGAATTTAAATCCAACGGTCCAATAGAGTTTCTTAAAAGGAGTGCAAAAATAGGTGGGCATTTAGATTTAATTCCAAAGTGAATGATCATGGATTCCTTGGTCACCTAGTGACCAAGAGAACACTACTCATGTAATCAATATGTGAGATTCGCATATCTCTCTCTCTCACTTCTCTGGTTTCTTTCTCAAACTATCTCTACTTCACTCTGAGATTCGCAGATCTCTCTCTCTCTTCTCTGGTTCTTTTCTCAAACTCTCTTTGGTTCACTCTGAGATTCGCAGATCTCCCTTTGGTTCCTCCTCAGATTCGCCGATTTCTCTTTGATTCCACTAGTTAATGGTCGGTGGTGGTTCGATGGGTAGATTGGTTTGGTTGGGTTTGGTGGTTCAATTAGGTATGAGTGGTGTTCATGGGAGTCGATTGGGTTCGATTGGCTAGTCTGTAGTGGTGGTTGTGGTCGAGTGATTGGGTTTAATGGTGGTGGTTGTGCTCTCTCTCCAATGTAGACGTTGAATTCGTAGTGTGAAAATGCTGAAAACTTCATTTTGACGTTTTCAGAATTATAATTAGAACATTGAATCTGTTTTTAGAAAACGTTTCCTAGGTTTTCACTTTCTCACCACCGAACGCACATTACAACAATTTTATGAGAATGAAAACGGAAAACGGCCTCTGAAAAGGCCACCTGTTAGCCCTTAATTTTTCAGAATTCTCCAAACGTTTTTTTTTTCTTACACAAGCCATTTTTTTTTAGAAATAAATCAAATCTAAGACCTCAGTTGTAAGGGCAAATGCTCTTAACTACTTTGACATACAAGCCCCCTTACAAACGTTTTTTGTTTTTTCTTTGCGTATCTCCATTGATTACAATTCAGGACTATAATGCACGTCTGTCTTTGGAAAGAAGCTGAGGACATGTTGATGATAATGTGTTTCTCTTTCTAATGACGTTCTCTTGCATGCATGCACGTTTTTTTTTACCATGACTGGTCTTTAAAGTAACCAAATGCAAATGGAAATGACAGTTCCTAAACTAATATCTTGATCGGAAATTAATTGCATCCTCAAATTCTCTCTTGAGGAAAGGTAAGTACTAACAGCCGAATTTCGGTACAACGATTGAACAGAAAAATTAAGGATGGAGAAAAGGGACAGTGTCTGCAGCTTCAATATTTAGGAGCATTTGTTGGAGTAGCTAAATAAAAAAGAAAAAGAAAGTTACAGCATCAATTAAAGAGAATAGGAATATAGTTGCCTGGTGTTGGAAAGTATTTAACTATTGCTTTCGGAGCATTTTTCCAATCAAATAAAAGTTGAATGTTGAATTGAAATGTGAAATTTTGGCTCAAAATCATTTTCTCAAAAGTTCATTCAATCTTACCTATGCCTCAGACTCTTCTTCTTATCCAAAATTATCTCTGTCTGTTGATTTTAATCCCTAGAGTTTAAAGGGGAGTGCTCGCCGCCAATCCGAACATATCCCTTCTGTCGATTTACAAGTGACAGTGAGGTGACACCAAGGAGCATACATGGGATGGGAGACAGAATTAAGGGAACCACAACCTCCAGCAATCTTTATCTAATTCTAGTTTTACAACTGATAGAACAAAACTGCCTAAGATAAGCCACCCTAAAATGGAAAGAAGAAAGAAATCACTTTCGCAAATATACAGCAAGCACATGAACAAACGCCCAACTTCCTAAGAGACAGTAACAGGGGTATTTACTTCCACACTTTTTGGGCATACCCGTTCTCATTCGCGGCCTGATCAGATGTTTGCGTATGTAGCTTGAATTCCACGGTACCATTGTATTTAGGGATTTGATGGGCTTTCTACATGCTCATTTGCCAAGTCCTTAGAAACCTGATTATTCTCAGTCAAGGGGGAAGCATTCTCCCTGGCATCTGCCACATCACCCTCCAATGGTAAGTTATCTTCTTGAATAGGGTCCATGCCACGGTTGTCATGGGTTCTTGATCCACGATTATTCAACATATAGCGATAAGAATGGGTATTGAAGGACTCTGTACCATAATGAGATCGAATAGCTGAACTGAACAAGGGTTGCATGCGCCGTTTTCTCTCAGGAAACTCGCGCAATGATATTCTACAAACAGGACATGTGGAATGCTGCTGAAGCCATATGTCTATACAGGTCACATGGAAGCAGTGCCCACAATTGGGGAGAATCCGCAATACATCATCACCATGGTATTCCACGAGGCAAACAGTACATCTGCCACATAACAAATCACAATTTTATTAGCAGGAAATACAAGGATTAAGGGAAACATGTTCAACCATGTTGATGGAAATTGAAATTGTTGAGAACTGAGAGAGAACTATAGGTGAAAGTCACCAAAATATTAACTCCCTCCTATGACTCTTATTTACTTCTTTTTTTTCTTTTTCCCCCAAAAGAGAGAATAAAGGGTAAGAGGGAAGAAAATTGCTGAAACATCTATTGAGGTACCAGAATAAAGGTTCTGTCTTTTCTTCATTTGAATGTACTGAAAGTGCAAACTTGACTCATTAAGGACAGAAAACAGCAGGCCTGATTTGGTAAAGTGATAAAATTCTTACAGATCAAAGGAAGATTGAAATGAATGGGATTAAGGAACCAAAATCCCTATAACATTGCTAGATACAAAAATAAGCATTCTGACCAACATAATAGAAAATCACGAAAATAGGATAGTGAACTGATAATGCAAAGGGAGGTTTTGTTTTTAGCCAACCAAAACTTTCATAATTTGGAAAAGGCCAATGCAGTTGTTTTGTTTCAATCCAAAACAACTAAATTCATTGGCCTTTTCCTAAGAAAAAAATTCTCCTTTGGCCTTTTCCTAAATAATTTTACTTTCTTTGACTAAAACCTAATAAATCTTAATGGCAAATATGCCAATATTCATGTAATGTGTTGGACTCGAATCAGTATTATTTGGTCAATTCACATTGATAGGCATGAACAAAGATAACTTTTAGTGCAGAATAACACTGGATAATCATAATAGGTGTTTAAACCACAGGCATACTTGCTACGTTTAGATAAGAATAAACTTAAAGCTAATGGGTTTCTTCTTTTTTCAGTTTAAACCCCTCATCTAGGAAGTAAGTTAACTGAATCAGTCTTAAGTAACATTATATTGTCAACATCATCACATCCTAGCCTATGTCCCACACAAAGAGAGTCAAACTGATACCACATTGTTCCAGATAAACTTTAAATGTCAAAAATCAATTTCTCATTAATTCCAAATTCAGATACTTATTAAAACCGATAACAGGGGCCAACCACAATTCCTAAATATGCCAGCATTACAAAAAAGAAAATCAAGGATTGCATCAGAAGGGAATACTGCAGTATTTAAGAAATAATACAAACAGTACATTTTAATTTCTGAATCCTCGGTGGACAAAGAACAAGTATAATGATCAACAACTTCTTAACATACTTTCTGGAATACTGCATAACTGCCCGCTGGCTTTCAAAAATATAATAGAAAGATCTATGATTATACATTGACTACAACCCAGGATGGATTAGAGGCTAAACAAGATTGATGCAGGCATGTAGTAAGACCTCATCTAATAATGTATAGTCTAAGCTTCCTTCTATATAAGTGTGTGTGTGTGTGTGTATTCACACAAACCATCCAATGACAAACCATCCAATTTTCATGGCCTAGTAACCTCCCTCAAAGTATAAGGAAATCTTTATTAAGAAAAGAATTAATCATCACAAATAGCATGTTGAAGATATTAAAGTTTTAACCCACTTTTCACTTCCACAGTCCAAAACAAATCTGAATTTTTCCATCAGGAAAGAAGGGTATAAAGCTTAAATTCTTAGCTTTAAGCATCCTAGCTGGCAAATGAATTAATATCATCAATCAGCTTGAATCCAATATTTTCATGTGCAGACACTTCTCTAGTAAGTCCAACCTACGGAATTAGAACTAGAAGCAATCGAGACCCTGATACTTCTTTTTCACTGGGCAAAAGACCAATGACCAGAGAAACTTCGATCAAAAGGTTGCAGACAAAAGTATAGGAAGATTGCATTACATATTCAAATTACTAGCTAACAGGTATGGGAAGAAAAGATTAAGAGGGTATTAATGACTTGTTTTAGATGAAATCAATGAATCACTATCATAAGACTTAATTCAGGTTTCCAACATGACACCATCCACAATTACATTCCCAGGGTTGCTAACTTTGTGGAGGCTAATAAAAGTTTCATTTCCTTTGAACTTGGTCAAAACAAAGAAAAACTAAGAGGTGTAAGGAAGTTTATAGAAGATTAATATGGTGTATCATACTATCATGTAAGTAGACAAAAAGAAAATATCCCAACAAATGGTGTGCTTCCCAAAAATACACACTATCATCACTCAGGCATACTTGTGGCGGCGTCTCAAATGGAAAGAGAAGACTAGTATCGTAAATTAAATAAAATAAATCAATACTATCTCTAAAGTACTTGGCTTTTGCAACTCTCAAAGGCTTAAAACCTGGAGTTGGTAGGTTTTTCAGTATCACATAACGAGAAAATTTAGAATCAATGATATGGTTAACAGAACAGACAAATCCCTGTCAAGGACCATCAGGAATAACAGTAAAAGATAAACATCCTAAAACAGTCTCCACTAAATTTACTGCTAAAGTTTCAAGGGAGAACTAAAGAGCAATGCAATGAGTTGTGCTTCAACTTTAAACTGCAACCGTTTAAATGCTTACAGGAAATAATTTAATTTGGTCTTTAAATCTGGCAATTTTGTATTCCTGCGATTAATTTCTAACTTGTTCTCTGAGTTTTCCAGATTTTAGTATGATTTTTAGTTATTCCAGATTTCAGTAGGATTTATAAGTTTCCTTTTTTTTTTTTTTGGTTAGAATTTCTGTTTTAGCAAGGGGATTTTTATCCTATTGTGTCTAGGTTTTAGTTTGCTATAAATACCCCTCTCATGTAATTCATTAGGGAGTTGAGATTTGAGATATTAAGAAAAGTTTATTTTCCAGAGATTGGAGACTTCTTGGTGTGAAGCCAAACCCCTGGAATGATTCCAGACCTATCCTTGTTCATTCTGATTTCTGTGTTTCCATTGTTTTCGGTTCCGCTAAATCACCTAAACACTCAATTCACCCATTTTCTACATCAAGCACTCCCCTTTATATACTTGGAAACCACAAGAGTGAACACTGAATATCATTAGCTGGAACAAGTCTTCCAGGAATAAGAATCTTCTCTACCTTTAAACCTATACTTGTCAAACCTCTATCATAGGAATTTCCATTTTGAATGCGGACCTATCAATTATTTGATTTATGGCCTACACATACCACCCACTGGAGACTCCAACCCTTCGCCTGGTCGACCTATATTTAGAAAACTACGTTTGAGAATCTAAATCCAATTAACTTTAAAGTACTTTTAACTCCATTTTCAATAACAATTCTATCCCAAAAATTGTGAAAGAATAATACACCCTACAAGAGTGAATTATTTCCAAATTTGATTTACAGCAATCCTATCAGATGGCCGTTGTAAACAAAGAAAACTCATCATAGACCTCGCAGTCATTTCAAATTACAAAAACTGAAAACATTAATTGAGCAATAGAACAATAAAAGAAATAACATACTGAGCATCTTCCACAGCTGAAAAAAATGCATCACTGTACTTCTTTGTTGGAAAGTTGGCTATGACTGCAGGTTCAACGCCATGTAACCCCCGTTCCAGCTGTACCATGAATTAAGTCAACCATTTAAATTCATGGTGAATTATAAGTATTCCACAGAAGTTATGGGTGTCACTATAAAAAGAAACAAAAGTGGGCAAATGTAAACCTCAATTGCCAAAATAAAAGCGTGTTTGCAAATGTAAAGATCTAACTGACAGTGAAACCAACAACAATCATGCCAAGCAAATTTCCATTTCCATTGGAAAATGACAAATACCCATATGCTATTTTATCTTAATAATGAGAAATACAAGGCAACTACTGATAAATGAAAATTCCATGATTGAAATTAAAACTAAAAAAAAACACTTACAATACTGAGATCGGATCTGGAAGCTATGGGGAAGGAGCGTCTTGAAACGTTCAGGTGAATCCGAGCACAGACAAGCCTGGTGCACACGAACACGATGAACATGGTGCTCACCGCGAACCCAATCACCGTCATCACCAGATTTATCCCAGACGATATCATAACTCTATTTGGGTTTTTCCCACTCAACCCAAAAATAAAAATCCAAAAATAAAAATCAACACCACTCAATCTCTTTCATATTCAATTTGGGTTTTTTCAGCAACACCCAGAATTCAAACCCAGCTCAAAAATACAAAAATGAAAATCAACACCCCTCAGTCTCTCTCATACTCACTGCACTGAACACAGTAGGATTGCCCACTGGCCTAGTGAAAAATGTTATTGAACTTTGTTGGTATTAGTGAGGAAGACTAATTTGGCTGTATGAGTGAAGAGAGGGGTGAAGAGGGGACTGTTTTATTGTTGGAGGGAAGAGGAAAAGACCAGAGAAGAAGGAAGCCATGGAGGAATGGAGCAGAGCCAGGGACTGAGGAAGCCCATGTAACTAGAGGCGCAGAGAGGGGAGAGATGTACAAGGAGGATTTGCTCAGATCCAAATCAAATCCAGGTTTTGGGAGTTGGGTTTAAGATTGGAGACTGAGTTACAAGGAGGATTTGCTCAGATCCAAATCAAATCCAGGTTTTGGGAGTTGGGTTTAAGATTGGAGACTGAGTTAAGTCACTAATCAGTAATCAGCGGCGGAGTTAGAATTGTAAGATTGGAGGCCAAATAGAAAATAAAGTACATCAAATACATATTATTTAAAACTTAGGGTTAAGTACAGTAAATCCCTCAAACTATAAAGCCATTTTCAAGTTAAATACTCATATTTTCAAAATTCACGAAGATATACTCAACGTCACGAAAGCTACGAAGACATACCCTCCGCAAGAAACCGTTGTAAAATCCATTAAACGCCGACGCACAAAAGTGACCCATTTTTTAACGACGCGACTTACATTTTACCAAAAATTAATAAAAAATTATTTTACTGTTTAAATTTTTTTAATTTTTTAAATAAAACTCTCTCTCTCTCTCTCACACAACCAGACGAACCCAGCCAACCGTCTCTTCTTCTCCTACCCAGCCAACCATCTCCGACACCAACCCATGCTTCTCCACCCAGCCACCATCTCCGACACCCACCACTCTCGTCTTGGAGGGAAGGGGAAGAGTCGAAGAGGGTCTCGAAGAGGTAGGAGATGGCTCCGGCTTCGGCTACGAGGTCGCGGCTGTCGGGGTGGAGCTTGGTGATGATCTCCCTTATGTACTTGTCATCACCGGGTCTTCATCATGGGTCGTGGCCTTAACGACCGAACTTCAAGGTCCGAGGCTATGTTCCGCCACTTTGGCTAGGTGATCTTTGGTTTGGTCCTTGACAGCCCCAATTGCCTTGCGAATTATGCTAGGTGCTATTGATGATAGGATTCAAAAAGCAAGAGGAAAAAGGGCTTTGTTTTTATTGATTACCTATGCTTTGTTCAAGGTTGTGCAGGTGTGGATCGAGACTGTAGAGGATGAAACAAGAGATCTGCTGACTTGGGTTAACATCGTAGACGGTGGAGATTGGAAAGGGTCACGGCTCATGGAGTTTGTCTTTGCAAAACCAGAGACCAAGGCGCCTTGTCTTCTTTCACTTTTCGAATTGTCTTTGGGTGTCATTGACGAACCCACAAACCCAGCCTCGCCCATCCGAATCCTCTAGAAATCCACAAACCTAGTCATTGGAAAAAATTGAACACCCAAGCTTTCAAACTGAAAGAGGGGGTAGATAATATGATCGAATCGCGGGTCGACAAGATCGGAGCCTCGAACCCGGCACAGGCAATAGGTTCCTCTTCAAGGTCCCGCCGGCTTCCTCTCGGCGAGACCTCCGTCTTCTCCGTCCGGATCTACGCCATCGTACCTTCCGCGATCACCTCATCGGCTCCGTCAAGAGAGGAGAGAGGGTTGGCTGGGTAGGAGAGGAAGAGTCGGTTGGCTGGGTTAAATGCAGTTGTGAGAGAGAGAGAGAGAGAGAGAGAGAGAGAGAGAGAGATTAGGTTTTTCTTTTTTTTCCTTTTCATTTAACATGTTTAATTTTTTAAAATAATTTAAACATTAAAATAATTTTTTATTAATTTTTGGTCCACGTGGAAGTCCACATCGGTTAAAAAATGGGTCCTACAAATGCCACGTCAGCAATTAATGATTAACTAACGGTTTGGCTAACGAAGGGGCAAATTGTAGGGTTTTAAATGACGTTGAGTATGTACTCGTGAATTTTCAAAATATATGTATGAACTTGAAAATGACCCTATAGTTTGGGGGGTTTACTGTAGTTAACCCTAAAACTTATTATAGTTAAATATTTCAAACATAATCATGTCTAATTTATTTTAAAGAGACTATTAACTTAAATTACAAGTTGTTGATTATTAAGTGTATATAATCATGTCTAATATATTATTATTAAATATATATAATATAGTAGAGGAGTGAGGTTAAAATTTTGGGGGGGCCAAGGTCACTCCTTACTTAGGAGTGGCTTCGCCCTTGTCAGTAATCACCATACAAATGGAACCAACTTACCTAATACGGTAGCGAGAGCGTCCATTTCCAACGGTTACACCTCGTCGACTATACCTCACGGGTAGGGTATGGGTAAAGTCTGTCCGCGTAACCCTTCTGTAGGTTTAGGGAATCGAAACACAAGGAAGTCGCTATATCCCTTTCACTCTCATGTCGTCGAGGATAATGCCCGCAAGCGTATACCCTCAAAAATTTGGAGAACCAAAGCCAAGCATTCATAAAACCAAACAATATGGCATCCAAAAATAGTGCATCTTTCGTACACAACAATATTTACTATGTCATACGTATACAAAATACAAGTCCGAGAGTGGGTCCCCCTACCTAGAATCCAAAGCTCAAGCATGACTTGCTCTCTGCGCCTTCGAGTTCAACCTGCCTCGCCTAGGAAACTGAGTCCTAGTCCAACATTTAAAAATGTTACTAAAAATTTCTTATTTACACCTAAGTCCTTATGCTTGTGTTTATTTTCACTTGGGAGATATCTAAGAAGATTTGAATGTGCATAAGTCTCTGAAACAGGTGGGGCAAGGTGCAACATGTAAACGTCGTGGTTTTCGAGTAGGGGGTACACAACCTCGTACTAGCCCACCAAAGGATAAAAATTTGAGGAAAAGTGTTAAGTCAAGTCTTGATGGAAAGAGATCTACTCAGGTTTTGACTACCAATGTCACGCCCCAAAATCGAGACACGTGACAGTGACACGTACATTGAGGATCTCGAAAATATAACACCTAGATCTGAAGGTTATACTTCCAAGGGGTTAATCGTTTTATTAGTCCTTGAACTTAGACCGAATTTGCATTTGAGTACCTCAATTTCCAACATAGTACCCATGGTCCTTTAACTTTAGTTTCGTTTGGACAACTAGTCCCACCGTTACTTCTGTTACTTTTTTCTGTTAAATGCAGGGGCAAAACGGTATTTTTTATTAAAACAAAAAAATGAATAAAAACAATATCTTGAAAATAACAATAAAAGAAAATCACATAAAAAATCAACAACAAAAAAAGAAAAATCAAGTTTGTGGGGAGTAGAAATTGGGATAGAGGGGGTGGGGAGAGAGAGTTTAATTTTAATTTTAATTTTTTAGTTTTTAAAATTTTTTATTAATATTTTAATCAATTTTTATACAAAAATATCATTTTGCCCTTGTATTTAACAGAAAAGTTAACAAATTTGACGGCAGGACCATTTGTCCAAATGAAACTAAAGTTAAAGGACCATGGGTACTATTTTGGAAATTGAGGTACTCAAATGCAAATCGAGTCTAAGTTCAGGGACTAATAAAACGATTAACCCTACTTCCAAGATTCCCAAAATATGCTTAGCCTTTTTAATTAAATAAAACGTGTTGTATCAGAGTTGTAAATGACAACGGAAAAATGAATAAAACATTATACAAATTTTATGTCGAAATACCAACCCCAGATGTCACGGAAGAGTACTAGTAACCTCATAAGTTATTTTACAAACCATAAAAATTAAATACACACCAACCATACAAACTTTATACAGAGGAAGGAAATGAACAAGAAGCATCCTCAACTCTTAGGAAATGAAATCATGACCTGTCAGAAATGATGAGGTACATGAACCAAATGTGTTGACAGGTACAGGAACAGCACCAAGTGACACTCAAGGATTATAATCTACATGAAAAAGTAGAGGTGAGCATCACATACGTTCATTTGCCCCATAGGAGGCTCCCGCCAGGTTTGAAAATAGATAACAAAATAACATAGTGAAAAGAATATGTACAAAACAAACCATTTTTCATATAAATATAGGAACTTCGTATCCGAAAAATACCGCAAGCTCGTATTGAGGTCTACTGTTTTTCTATGAAGTCAAAACACCAAAATTCTCACTTCATATTTTCTTAGATATGTTATTCTCAAACATAATGGCAATGTTTACTTGAAAAAAAAATGTCACTTACCTCAAAATGGACCGTGCAATTTTTCCTGTGCAATAAAAATATTCTGAAATTTTTCAGGGTGTCACAACCAAATTTGATAAAACTGTGATGGGTCCTAGATATAGGGCCCATCACAAGCAATGACGATATGATGTTTTTATGTTTGTGGTCTGGGCAATCCATGAACATTCCGTGCTCTAAGATTTCTTCTTAGAGATAAAAAGCCCCGTATTGTTTTTTTATCGGAAACTAAACAGACAGTGCACCATATGGAAGTTATTCAAAGGAAATTAGGAGTTGAGGACGGTATGCCAACCTTGTTTTATTAGAAATATTGGGAGATAGTTGGGGATGATGTAGTGAATTTTTGTTTGAATATTTTGAATCGGGGAGCTATTGTCAAGGCAATCAACCATACTATGCTAACTTTAATACCGAAAGTTGTTGGGCCAATGAAGGTCACCGAGTTTAGACCAATTAGCTTGTATACGGTGCTCTACATTCTTATATCTAAAATGATGATTAATAGGATGAAGGAAATTATGCCTTTTATTATTGCGGAATTTCATAGTTCTTTTGTCCCAGCAAGACTAATTACAACAACATTATTGTGGTTTTCAAAAGTTTTCATGTTGTTAAGCGTCGCTGAGGTAGTGGTTTGAAGAAGATGATTCTAAAATTGGACATGTCAGCTTATGATAGAGTGGAGTGGGATTTTCTTGAAGCAATGCTTCGGAGATTGGGGTTTAATGATTGATGGGTGGGGCTTATCATGGATTGTGTGTCCATTGTTACCTATTCTATTCAGGTTCGGGGGGAGGCGACGAGCATGATTGTGCCGACAAGAGGGCTTAGGCAAGGCGACCCCATCTCCCCTTTTTTTTCTTAATTTGTGCTGAAGGGTTGTCTGCCTTGTTATCCATTGCTCTCAAAGCCAAACAAATCACAGGAGTATCAGTGGCTCCTCTTTGCTGATGGTACCCTGCTTTTTTGTGATGTTCATTTATCTTATTGTGCAAACTTGCTTAATATTCTCATATTGTATGAAAGGGCCTTGGGCCAAAAAATTAATTTTGACAAGTCTGTGACGTGTTTCAGTCCCAAGACAAATCCTATAATGCAACAGTTGATCTCAGAGATGGAGTCTGTGGTGGAGGCATGTTAAGGCTTGGAGGGGCTTTGGCGCCCCCACCCCAAAATTTTGACAGAATTTAATTTTTGGGCTTTGGTTCCAACAAATGTAGAAAATATATATAATAAAAGTGCCCCCGCCTCGCCCACAATCGGGGCCGGTCCTGGGTGATCTAAGGCCCGGACAAAATTTTAGAGTGTGCCCTTTAGAAATAAATAAATTATTAAAATTACTATTTTTATTAATTAATTAATTTTTATTTAAATTATAAGAGTTTACAAAAGATAATAGAGAACACTTTGGGGCATCGTTAAAACCTTGTTTGAGCAAAACCTCAAACGAAGGAAAAAGAGTACCCGACATCAAAAACATTACATTTAACAACAAATTAACTAAGTGTCCACATGTGTCACCTTCAATATCCTCAACAATTAATCAAACCAAGCCAGCTTCAATATACAAGAATTTTTCAATTCATTATCTCCCAGCCAAATATTTATTCAAAGACCCTCTCAAACTTTGAGCAATCTCTTCTTCTTTTTTCTTTCTGTCTTTTGAAATTTCCAGAAAGTTGTTTTTAAGGAAACATTGCTTTTTTATAACAACCAGACAAGTAAAAAAAAACAAAAAAAACTAATGATGAAAAAAAACAATAAAACCTGGATTTTGAGCCTCCTTTCTCCAATTTGAACCTTTAACTTCCAATTACAAAGAGCAAAAATCTATCACAATTGATTTGTCGAGACAAATAAATAAAGAGGTTATATAATTTATAAAGATGAAAGAAAGTGAAGCAAGAATAAAACTAATCCAGTTGAAAGAAAAATCATCCAGTCCTAATCTGTGCTTTCAAGAATCAAGAGTGAACCGAAGAAGATTTCCTTGATAAAAATAGAAAACACAATAAAAACCCCTGTTTTTTTTAAAAAAAAAAATTTACTGAAAGAAGAAGATAAGAACATGAACAGGAGAGTAAATATTTGTTGAAGTGGAGAGTCATACTCTCTTTGAAAACAAAACGGTATTTAACATCAAACAAAACAAAACAAAATATATTATTATATAATATATGTTTTGAGTCAGATACAATGCATGGAAACCCATAAATATTAAAGTGTATACAGTGCAATGCGTGCAGCAGAGTGTTTGACTATTTTTTGAGTCAGATACAAAAGCCATGGAAACCCAAAAGCCATTCCTCATGTCAGTGTGACGTGCGTGCGTAGAGTGTTTGAATTTTTTTTGAGTCAGATACAAAAGCCATTCCTCATGTCATGTCAGTGCAGTGCATGGCAGAGTTTTTGAATTTTTTTTATAGGGAAATAGCCCTTAATGCCACCGGTTTAATAGTTTTAAGTGGAAATACCAAGTCTCCCCACAAATTTTGCAAATACTACCTATAAATATATATTTATTGTCCACTTATAGCCTATATATCACTTTTTCTGAAATTTAGTTCTCTCTCTTGGCTCCGTCTCTCTCTAATGCTCAGCTCTCACTCTCTCTTAGCTCTTTCTCTGTCGCACGCTGCTCTCGGTCTCTCTTGCGCAGCTCTCTCTCTCGTGTAGCTCTCTCTCTCTCTGACGCAGTGCTCTTCCTCCCTCAGCGGTGTGTATTCATCGAAGCTCAACTCCATCATTCACCTCCAAAGGTACTGTTCATCGTCATTTTTTTAGTCTGAAGTTGGTTTAGGGTTTATGGGTTTCTATGAAATTGGTTTAGGTGTTTCTTCGAAATTGGTTTAGGGTTTAGGGTATTCTCTGAAATTGGTTTACAGGTTAGGGGTTTCTCTGAAATTGATTTAGGGGTTAGTCTAAAATTGGTTTAGGGTTTATGGGTTTCTCCTGTGATGAATGTAAGGACTGCTAAGATTATTATTTATTTTCAGGCTGTAATAAGTTTAGCAAGAAGGCACGAAAATCTTTGGAAAACTAATCGCGGTGAGGTTCTTTTTTGGTTTTGTTTCCCATTTTATTCTTCCCTATAATGATTATTTATATGATTTGACTAGCTTTAATGTGTGCTTTTAGTGTCATTAGTTTGTCATGCGAATTGTAGCAAAACAGTACATAACTTCATTGCTAAAGCGGTTTACCTGGATCCAAAGTGTTGGTCAAATTATAAGAAATACGAAGAATAAGAAAGCGATGAAGAATCATTTAATTGATAATACACAATTGTCTTGAAGGGTGTAGGATGTATTTTAATCAAGATAATGTGATCATGAAATGCATTTGTTGCATTTGTTGAAAATCGACTCAGCAACTTATAGAACCACTTGAGAAAGGCTTTCTCTAGTTTGTCACCTCATATTGCACTTTTAGGCATAATTTTTCTTATTTTTCTGAATCTAACCGTGAATGCAACTACTCTAGTTTGATTTGGCTATTATATTGTGAATTTACTCAAATCAAGTAACATTTTTGTGTTCACAATATGCACTTTGAGCAATTGTTAAGTTTTTATATTCTTTAATACGAGACTAAATTTTGAAGATTGAGTATATGAGATGTATAAATATAATAATCGATTTTCACTTAGGCAATATCTAATTGTCTTTAGGTCACCAACAAACTCAAGTGTGAAAACTCTGTTATTCAATTTCTATGATTATTGTGTTGTTGAGGCTTGAGAGTTATAATCAATCTAGGCAGACAAGATGTTTGGGTGTGAGTCTTGGTGTTGGAGTAGCTAGTGAGTTTGACTATGAGTTTTATGATTACTCGAGCCTGAGCCCTTCTCTCTGCCTTCTCCTCTTCCACCATGGCCTCAAGGTATGCCATCAAGTTCCTTTCTTTCCTCAGAAAAAATTACACAATTATATTTTGCTGTTTTTGTAAAAGTTAGTAAAGCTAACAGGGGGGGACAGTTACTATGTTTGCATTAATTGTTCACTTTGCTTTGTGTTGAATTTTGATGTGAAAACAGAGTTTGAAAAATCCAGTGATGATGATTGGAAGAGAGGCCAATATACTAGACTCTGGAATTAATTCGGCAAGTCCATTAAACTCGGTATCATTGAAGATGTCGCTAACAGGAATCGTTTAGCAAAAGTCCTAAGATATGAGAGGTAAACATATTTTATTGTACTATTTATGTTTAGTTTTATTGGCAGTACTAAACGTCCTTGTACTGCCTTTATGGGGTTGAATGAAGAACTTTGAACTCTCTGGCAGCACCAAGTCGGATGGAAAATTGACTTCACTAGATCGGTACATTTCAAGGATGAAATGCGGGCGGGACATATATTACATTATTGGAGCTAGCAAGGGATCCGAGAGGTCTGCACTGATTAAATAAAAGAGTGTTTCTTTCTTTTTCGATGAATGTTCCCTACATTATTTGGGGGCTATGCTAGTGGACTGTTTTGTAATCGTTGGCTTCATTTGGACCTTTTACTTTGTCAATAGATTCTTGCATTTGGTATTGAGATTTTACGTAACGACACATATGAACTTGTATCGTATTGTTTAAATTATGTTTAAATTTAGGAGGTGATGAGGTCTATTGGCTGTTTTTTTAAAGTTAGAGGGCAATTCAATCAATTTGGCTTCATGGGTCTAAGTTGCTGTTTTTACATTGACATGGACTATAGAAACATGACTTAGTCTTCTCAAAGTCTGGACTACATTGCTCTGCTATGATGCTTTCTCTGGATTCACGATTTCATTTTCTTTTCTTTTCATTTTGTGATTTATCTACTAATTGTTGTTTTACCAATTGTGAGGTAATTAAGGCTATTGACATGCTTGGGTTTGAGATATGTATTTAGAGATTCTGATCTTGATGACTAATTTAGGGAATAGAAATTCGAGTTGGTTTAGGTGATCGAGAAGGCCACTTCTTAATATTTATGTAATTTTTTTCTTCACATTCTTTGATCAATATGTAACACCATTGAGAATATGTTTTATAGTCAATTTCAATTTAAAATCATAGTTGTTATTATTTTTTAAAATAATTTCTTACAATGTCTTACGGTGCAATTATGATGCACTGATCACTGCTTTTGAAAGGCACGTTGTTTCTTTCGTCCCCGTCTTCTTTTTGAATGAAGTAAGGCCTAAACCGTAAACCCATTGATGAGCCATAGTCAATATACATACAATATAATAGCAATATTAGACTAATATACAAGCACTAGAGAGGCAATAGTAGGTCAATATAACCGCAATCTGACGACAATAGTATCACAATATACATGCAATATGGTGGCAATATGCATACAATATCTATGCAATACGAAGGCAATATTAGTGCAATACACATGCAATAGGACGGCAATATTTAGTCAATCTACATACAATACACACACATATGCAGCACCTCCCAGGACACCAACTACATCAATTTCACTCCAATTGTAGTACGGTGAGATGACCAAGCATAATCTCGGAACATTTCAAGTCGTTGTAACAATGAAGAGAAAACAAGAAACATTCAATCAGCTAACAAGATCTGCATGGAACTCTGTAACAATGAAGAGAAAACAAGAAACAAAAGCGATGAAAGGGTGCTAGATTACCAAATATCATGTTGAGCACTGTGACCCATGTAAAGTTAAACTGCATAAATTAGTGTACTAGTTGTTCTTTATCTTTTTGAAGATTCATTAGTTCCAAAAATTAGTTATCCCTATTAGATGACATAATGTTTGAACTAATGGTCATCAACTCAATCCTGCCTTTGCTTGCTTGGAGAAGCTCATTTGTTTACATTTTTGTCAAAAGGTCTAATGGAAAACTATCTATCCATGCCAAATTAAATTCATGTGTTCTTTGTTTTCCTTACAGGAAAATGGAGTTCAAACAATGGACATATGTCAAGAATGAAAAACAGAGGAAGTGCATAATTCGTTTATGCCTAAAACGCAATAAATTGGTGATACGTTTGTGATACAGTGGTGATACAAAAGCGATGAAAGGGTGCTAGAAATTGCTATTTCTGTTTATTTTGGGCTTCTTCTTTTGTTTCATTTCAATTACTTGGCTTTAATAATTGGATGATTACGAGATGAATTTGTGTCAATTATTAATACAACAATTACATATATGAAAATTAAGGCGAACAACATATCGTATCACCAAACATAATCAAACCACCAAATGTAATCATCATTTTCTTCAACCCATCACGAAGCATTTGCATATTTATTCACACCTTCCTTTTTTGTAAATTATTTTTAGTTATTATTTTTAAAATAATTTCTTACAATGTCTTACGGTGCAATTATGATGCACTGATTGCCTGTTTTTGAAAGGCACGTTGTTTCTTTCGTCCTCATCTTCTTTTTAAATAAAGTAGGACCTAAACCATAAACCCATTGATGAGCCGTAGTCAATATACATACAATATAATAGCAATATTAGGCCAATATACAAGCACTAGAGAGGCAATAGTAGGTCAATATAACAGCAATAGTATCACAATATACATGCAATAGGGTGGCAATATGCATACAATATCTATACAATACAAAGCCAATATTAGTGCAATACAAATACAATAGGATAGCAATATTTAGTCAATCTACATACAATACACACACATCCATTACATACTACAATTTAGACATGCAAAATAAATCGCCACCGAACCCTAACAATACTATCCCGCGAAGGGAAAAGGAAGCCAACACACCTCCATCTTCTTTCCATATCTGCTACTCCTCTCAACTAAGTACCCGTCAAGATACTCATCTATGGATATCCACTTGTCTAAGGTGGCCACAGAAGCCTTGGAATAATTTTCACCAAGCTGGTTTGGCCCCAATTTAAAAATTGTGAAAAATGCCGCAGACCATTCATTGAGAATTCTCTGAAAGCGAAAAATTTACACTGTTAAACATCAACTGTTGGTTCATTGAGACTCCATTTCATTAACTGTTGGTTCTGTATATGCTGAAACTTGGAAGATGAACCAAAAAACTAACATACATTGAAGGTACCAAAGTCAGTGGGATTGAACATTTTGAAGCAATCTCTTGATGAGGCTGCTCCATCTCCATATATCTTAGTCAAAATGAAAGAGGATGCAGATTTGTATTAGTCAAGTTTTCTTTGAGATCATAAATTTGAAGGAAAAATAGGGATAATTTGACAAACCTCAAAGGTGAAAGCCATTGGCGCCCTTACAATATCAAACATATAATCAGTTGATGTCCCATGTGCGAGATACCTACAATTAAGCAGTATTAAAACTTAATAGAAAATCTTACAATAAGCATTTTAAAATAGTGAGCTTTAAATCCTTTAAAAACTCTAGCTCATGAGTTTCGGTGTAAAGATTAATGAGCCAAATTTTAGACCCAGGGTTTTCGCCTTGCAGTCCAACTACCCCTATGCCCTCACGAGTGCCAAATTTCCTCTGTCAAACCCTATAAAGAGTTGCCAACTTGTAAGTTTGAGCTCATATACTCACACTAGAGGTAAACAGCAAAGGGCATAAAAATATTGCTCACAATTTACGAAGAAATGTCGATAGATTGAAGTGGAAGAAGATGAGGATATGCGAAGGAGGTGCTTATCCATTATTTCAAATTCTAGCGGCCCTAATATTTCTAGCTCATGTTGTAGTATGCTCCTTAGATGGATGAAGCAAAATGCAGAAGTGTTTACATAAGCAGTTGACATTATCTAGTAAAAGCAAATTGCATCTACATTAATAATTATTAGGGAAAGAGTCTTGCAGTACATTATCAAAACGTTACCTTTATCAAGAGTTTGTCAAGGGTATGGTCTAAGGAGGCTGGGTCCAGGTTGGGTACAAACTGTTCTTTACTCAAGATTGAAAGGATTCGCAAAGCAAGCTCGGATGTAATGAGCTCCCTTCCATCTTGTCCAAAACTACGGAAGACAAGGAATCATCATCAAAAACACCAGCCATTACCAATCTGAGATTATCTATACACTTAAAAACATATGATAAATATTCTGTATTTCATTACTACAGTTTGATATAGTGTTGAAGTACATGTAAATACCCGCCTTTGTTTAACTTGAGAAATTAAAGAACATTAAGGCCTATAAACAGCCAACCCTGAATGCAAAATCTAATTAATAGGAATCCAACGCATAAAAATACATTAAAAACTTACAAGAAGGATCCGAAACTTTGGCCTGTCATCGAGTCTCTTGCCTTCTCCGGCAATAGGTAACTCTTGTACGAATGGTAAGGGTGAGTGCCGGTTCGGTTCATGCGGTCTTTGGGTGATGCGATCAATTCTTGTCCTTTTGATGCTTTTTCCAATGCTTCCTTTGCTTTCTCAAAATCCTTGGCAATCCTAAACCCATTAGCTACAACAAAAACAGAGTTTAAGCTGTAATCCCCATCAACCATTGTAATGAAGGCTTACAGTTGCACATAACATACATACCCGACTTGTTCATACGGAAGAGTAGCGCTTTCCCAATCGGCACTCCACCTTGTAAGACTCGAGCCTCGTTCTAAGCAATGGAAATTAAAGGCATTCAGTAATTCAAAAGAGAAAAATAATCAAATTTACTTTTCAAACAGAAAAGACAAAGCTTGACTTCTTCTCTTCCCCATGAACAAACAAACAAAGCTCAAGCAAAATCAAAATGTCGGTTACAGAATTCCAGAATTTATATATCAATCTATTCTTAGCATGCTCTTCTAGAGTTAGTATACCAACTTCATATGCAGATTATTGAAAGATTCAAAATTTATACAACTTCATCCAATTTCACACTGACCCAGGAAACAAAAATTGAAGTAAATGAAGCTCTTTTTCATTCTACCAATCAATTACTACCATAACTAATCAAAATCACCGGAAATGTTTCTATGTGTTAAGAATTAAGAGACAAACTTTGTCCTCTTCTCAACGCAAGGATTGACGCTAATGATGAGTTAAGGTTCGTGTTCAGACCAAGAACCCTTTCCCACTTCAAGATAGCAAGGGTGACTACTTCAATTACAGCCACTCTTCGATGGCCAAAAATTACATCCAAATATGCACCAAAATGCAAATACCATCTTAAAACAGAGTAAAACATACCTCTCAAACATACCTCTTAAACACAAAGTTGAGAAAAACTAAGTAGCAGTCCTTACATTCATCACAGAGAAACCCATAAACCCTAAACCAATTTCGGACTAACCCCTAAACCAATTTCGGAGAAACCCCTAACTGTAAACCAATTTGAGAGAATCCCTAAACCCTAAACCAATTTCGAAGAAACACCTAAACCAATTTCATAGAAACCCATAAACCCTAAACCAACTTGGACTAAGAAAATGACGATGAACAGTACCTTTTGGAGGTGAATGATGGAGTTGAGCTTCGATGAACACACACCGAGGGAGGAAGAGCAACTGCGTCGAGAGAGAGAGAGCTACACGAGAGAGAGAGGCGTGCAAGAGAGACCGAGAGCAGCGCGACAGAGAAAGAGCCAAGAGAGAGTGAGAGCTGAGCATTAGAGAGAGACGGAGCCAAGAGAGAGAACTAAATTTCAGAAAAAGTGATATGTGGGCTATAAGTGGACAATAAATATATATTTATAGGTGGTATTTGCAAAATTTGTGGGGAGACTTGGTATTTCCACTTAAAACTATAAAACCGGTGGCATTAAGGGCTATTTCCCTTTTTTATAGTTAGATATGAATTTTTTTCATACACATATATTATTTATGTGAACTACAAAAATTTGTGTGGCCTAACAATTAGGCCCCGTGCGGTGTACTGTTCGCACTGGGCGAACCAGCCTGCCCACAATGAAGAAAAGGTACGGATTCCCTTTACAACTAAAAGACTAAGTAGTAATTTTGGGGCCACCAATATATTAATAAAAAAATAAAAAAAGCAACCAATCAAATAAAGTTTCCAAAAAAAATCTCATTTATCAAATAGGAAGTAGACTTTTACCCAAACAAAAAAGATTGGGATTTTAATTTTTGTTCCCTATATGAACTATCGTAAACTTAGTCTTAAGCAATCTTAGTCTCTCAAGAATCTCTGTTCCGCAGCCGTACACTTCAAAAGAAAATAATTGAATTTGGGTGTTTGCTCTCCAACATCCTGCTTCAAATTTTTAATTCTTTACAGGTTAGATGACTTTACATAGTCATAGTTTTTTTTTCCACTGATTATTTATTCAATATTTATTTATATTTATATGTTAAGGTTGAAAATTTGAAATTTTTTAACGTCTTTTCTGGTTTATATGTTGGCCCCTCCACACATAAACTCATGGTTCCGCCACTACTTGGAGTGCGGATTGTGGCTTGTCTTGAACGCTACCTTGGTTCGCTCACATTAGCTACTCGGAAGAGATCTCAAATGCTCAACCACTTTCGGGAGCTCTTGTGGCGTAAGCTAAACATTTGGAACATGAAGCTAATGTCGGCGACAGGAAAGGAAATATTGATCAAGGTAGTTGGGCAGGCTCTTCCTACTCATACAATGAGAGTTTTTCAATTGCCGCAAAACTTGTGCAAAGAATTATCGGCTATGATAGCTCGGTTTTGGTGGGGGAAATCTAATCAATGAGCCATACATTGGATGGGGTGGCGAAAGCTGTGTCAACCTAAGGGCATGTTTACTTATCGGGAATGAAGAAAGTAAGGAATCGATAAATTTAGGAATCGGGAACTAATGAATGGGTATGAGAATAATCATTCCCATTAAGTCATTTACTAACCACATGAAATCAACACGAAATGGGGTTGATTCTCATTGTTATTGTTTACTAATTCTCATGAATTATAATCTAAACTAAGCTGGATTACTAAAATGCCATGCACATATTAATTATATTTTTACATATTACTAAAGGAGCATGTACAACAACCCAAGAGTTCGTCCTCTTCGTCCCATCTCTCACTCTTTATCTCCTCCATGAAGGAGCATATGTTGGGATGTTTTCATACTTACTTTTTTTGACTCTAGAGGCAAACTGTTGATCATGGAGCTTTTGTTGACTCTAGAGGCAAACTGTTGATCAGAAGATTGATGTTTTTGTTTTGTATTTGCTGTAGATATGCACAAAAAGAGTTTCACAAATGTGAAAAAATTCGTGCCCTATGATATATGATTTGTGTGACACAAAAGAATGAATTAGAAATACAAGGAACATGGGCAAAATATGTTTCTTTTCTCAACATTAACTAATTCAGATACATGGGAAGGTGAAAAAGTTCTTACATGGCACAAGGCGTTGTTCAGCTTCTAGGAGGCTTTAGCGTTTGGAACACAAACGTCAAAAAAGAAGTTTGAGTGTCTTGGAACTTCTTGGCGTGAGTTTGTATTTTTTTTCTAGGGTTTGGGGTGTTTTGGAATTATGGTAAAGTGGTAAGGGTATTTTTGGAAGGTATTAAGGAAAACAAGTAATGGGAATCGCATCGACTACCCCCGCTAGTTGATTTGATTCCTGGTTTTGAGGATCCGATTCACGGATTTTGGACGTGGGGCCCACATATTTTATCATTCACGATTGCAAGTAAGCGAGGTAAGTCGGGAATGGAAATCATTCCCTTTCCTCCCATACCCATTACTGATACGTAAACATGCCCTAAATGTATGGGGGGACTTGGTTTTAAAAAATTTAAAGCTTTCAATAAAGCAATGGTAGTGAAACAAGCATGGCATATTTTGGAGAACAATGGAGCTATATGGTTGTTGTGTATGGAAGATATGGCAGAGCTATATGGTTGTTGTGTATGGAAGATATGGCAGACACGTAATGATATGTTGTATGGGAATTTTGTTTCTCGTGTAGAGGATTTAGTGGAGAGAACAATGGAGCTATAAGGAAGTTACAAAGCCTGTTTGGTGCCGCCCAAGTTTTCTGGGTTTCTCAACAAATCAAGTGGGATAGACCGCCTCTTCATACCGCTATTCTTAACTATGATGGTGCTTTGGACCGCGAAGGAAAAAGGAGAGGCTTGGGGGTATTGTAGGGATAATATTCATTTGTGGCTTTGCTACTTTTGGTCCACCTGAATGTGTTAAGTACTGAATTGGTGGCAATGAGGGAAGGGTCATTGATGATGGGTTTTAAATGCAAACAATTATGTGCCTATTTGAAAGTCATAATAATCTTAACACATGCACATTTTTTTTATATATATGCTCTGGAAGAGAAAGTCCTTATTAAGATGATTTACAAATAATAAATTCGTTTTGATTTTACACGTTTTTTGTCTAATAAAATTTGTAAACTTTTAAATTCCTGAATCCACCACTTACTGTGATAGTCACCCATCGACCTTTTTATTTTATTGAAAACACCATGTCCATCACCATCCACTGAGATAATATTTTTTCTAACAAGAATTTTGAAGGAAGTTAAGCAGAGCATCACGTCACCTTTCGTGTTTTATTTTCCAGCTCGAAAATAGTGAAGTTCATCTCTAACTAAGGATTTAAGGTGCCAGATTTTTCCCTCTCCACCAACCAAGTAAAATGGTGGCCTGATTGTATAGCCAATGAATATCCATTGAAGTAAACCAAAAGTCTATGGCTTGAGAGGATGAGAAATCGTTGCGGAGAACAATCCACCCAACCTCTTCTGTTTCCATTTTTTTTCGTTTTCTTTTCTCCAAAGCCCCAAATCAAGAAACCCTAATTTCGCCCCAACTCCTCTCTCTTCGACACCTCTTTTTTATTTTATAATATTAAACTTTTAAGCCAAACTTTGCAAAAGTATATACGATCATACGATGGGAGATGGACGTTTACGATTTTTATGCATGTGAGTGGGGCAAAAGCGAAACACAAGGCTCCAAATGACTTCACTTCACGTAAACGCCAACCAAAGTATTCGGCTTTTAAATGGAGATGCTGCCACGAAGCAGACATATTGACATGGTGTGGTCCACATTTCACATCCACTTGTACAATTGGTACAAACAAATCACCTCCCTCTCGTGAATTATCAGACAGACTTTTTTGGTTGTTGGAGAACTTATTATCAAGATTTGTCACAAGATTTTGTCAAACATACAAGACCATTTCGTTTATAATTCTTTTCCAAATCTCTTTTTTAATTTTTAATTAAAAATAGAAAAAAATATATACAATAAGTGAGAAATGAGAAAAGAAAAAGGAAGAAATGAAGGATAATAGATGAAACCAGAGCCGGCCTTGGGGGTGGGCGAGAGGGGCCTTGGCCATGGGCCTCCAATTAAGGGGCCCCAAATTTTTTTATATATTATATATACTATTGTCCAATTTATTATAAATAAATAATAAAAAACTGAAACAACAAGCGATGAAATTAGGTTTCTTTGTTTTCTCTTCCCATAAGGTTTCTTCGTTTCCCACGCAAAAACATAAACAACATGTGCTTGAGGAAGACGATTCCTCTTCCCATAAGGTGATTCCTCTCCTAGTTAGTTTCTCCATGGAAGAACTTTATTTAATCCACCCATCTCTTAATAATCCACCACCATATTTTTCTCTGTTTTTCCCATCTCTCTTCAATCCATGCATTATTTTCAGTTTCTCTCTTTTTTCTCATATCATATTGTGACCTAAGAATCAATCTCACACTAAAAAGCTCACAAATTGTCTTTGAGATTGATGGTGACCAAGAGGGAAGGAACATGAGAAATTGAAAAGGTAATCATATTTATAATTTTTTTATATTTTATATTTGTTCCTATCCATCAAACTATTTTTTCAATTTCCAGATTATACACAGACAATGACTTTGCTATTAAGAGACTTAGACTCTGCTTTATAATTGACCAGGTAGGATTATGCTCTATAATTGTTTATTGTAAAATCATTATTCACGTGCTCTATGCGCTACGTAAAATCATTTTATTTGTTATTTTTTCGCAATTGTATACTAAGGGAAGGGGCCTCATTTAGTTTACCGCCTAGGGCCACCCAAAAGTCAGGGCCGGCCCTGGATGAAACAATACATATATAAAAGAAAGAATGTTTGAAAATAAAAAAAATTCTTTTTATTTTGTGTAGCATTCCATTCCATCGCTTTCCTCCGTACCTCTACCTATTTCCTAATTTCTCTAATTTATTTCCCTTCTATTTTGAACTAAAAAAGAAAAGTTGAAAACTAAGAGTAAGATTTTCGGGTTTTTAACAATAAGCCCATTTTAGCATGATATATTATATAATTACCCTTGACTATTTGGAGGGGAAAAGCTAAAAGTAATCGCTTGTTATTTTCTAATTGGTTTTAGAACATTTTTAACACACTAAGAATCAATTACAATTAGAAAATGACAAGTGCTAGTTTTGGAGTTTTCCCTCCAAATAGGCTATATATGGGTAATTGTATAATATGTCATGCTAAAATGGACCTATTAATGAAAAGCCCTAAAAAAATTTAGAGTGCTGCTAAACAAGAAAAGCTATGAAGGCATTTTCGATGTTTGCAGCAAGTCTGCAACATACCCATATGGTCGTGGATCTCTTCAAATCATCAAATATTAAACAACTCAGAAACTGTTCCCTTTGAACAATAAATTAAAACCAATTTCTAGAGGAAGGTTATATTAAACATTTTGGCCCATGAATAACAAATCAAGATGGTATAACCCATTTGATAACAAAATCAAAATGAAATTTACCAATACCAGACGACCACGGCGCCAATATAATGGTATGACGACGGTGTTAGTATGACGGTGGAGGAGACGATGTTATGAAGGAGGCGTTGCTATGTTTGGTGGAGGAGACGACAACGGTGTTTCACAATTCAATATATCATTTTTTGTCATTTTATATTGTGGAAAATCAATAATTTAATAAATAATTTGATAATATGATGTACTCAATTAATTTTAAGGTTCGTTTAGCAGCACTCAAAATAATTTGTAGAATATGTACATAAGAAGAATGCTAGTTACCTTTCCATTTATCTTCTCCTTCTTCCCTTCCCCACTCATGTTTTGATACCTAAATTTCACTTGCACATCAAACTAAAAAATTAATGCTCGGCCTTCCATTTATCTTCTTATTTCTAATTTAGAGATTTGTTAAGAATATATATATATATAGAAACATAAAAGCTATGTTTTCATAACATCAATTTTTTTCAGCCTGATGCCGGTGTGGAATTCACGTATCAAACCGTATGTGAGGGAAATAAAAAGACGAAGACGAATGAAAAATGTAACTAGCATTCCCCTTCCGCAAAGAATACATACGAACACAAACTTATAAAGTTCAAGTTTAGGCAAAATACATGTCGCATTCAGAAGTGTGACTTTTGTGGTCTCAAGCTCAACAACATTCATGGCGGTCACATGCTGTAATTCCATGGAATGGAAGGAGACACAGAAGCTGTATCTTGGGGAGTTAAAAGTATGTAGTAGCAGTTAGCCATGACATAGCACATGATTACTTTAATGTGCACAGCACAAGTACAGCCTGAAATTCTCACTTCTTACAGAAGCAGTTGGTTAAATTTAACTTCTAGCCGACAATTGAATACCAGAATGATTTATTATCTTCATCTAACAAATCAAGCTATTAACTATTTTACTTTTACACGCAGGCGGCAGGCAGGACAGTACTATGAGGAGGGAGAGGATGTAGAAATGAATGAGGATGCATGTATGAAACCAAAAATAAAAAAATAAAATGTATTTCAAATTTCTTAATTTTCTTTTTTAATTTTGTGTAGCATTCCATTACATTTTTTCTTCTCCATATTCTTTATTTTCTTTATGCTCTGCTTGGTTATTATTTCGGTTGTATTTTTTCTTTGCATCATTTTCTGTAACCGTTGTTGCGTAATGTACTTGGCATAATTTTTTTTTCCTATGCTAATATAAGATTTTCTATTTATGTTTGGTACCATTTTGTATTTTTTGATGTTTTATTGTATGTTTGATTAAAAAACGGGGTAGAATATAGTACATGACATACAAATACCTCAGGCCCCGTTTGGTTTATGGGAAAGGAGGCTTGGGAATGAGAAATCAATTGCTTTTCCATGTTTGGTAAGTCCAAGCATGGGAAATGGTTGCCTAGCACATGAGAAAGTAAGGGGGAAAGTGAAGCTCTCCTCCGCCCTTCGGTTTTGTTTTCCCTTCTTATGGGAAAATTTGGGAAATTAAGCCAACATTAAATGCACATTTTTCATGACTATTTTGTCCACATTAACAATTTAGAATTACAATATATATCATTCAATGCATTTTTATTTTATTTTATTTTATATGGGTATAATTGAAAAATTATACAAACTTTATTTTCCATTCTTACTCAAAAATACATAAGAAAATAAAATAAAATGATATCTCCCGGTTATGTTTAATTAAAAAACGGGTACATGACATAGGTTTACACATAGGCTTATTTATTGTTTTGTCCACTGACGAAATGATTTATTGTTTTGTCCTTGTCAATGTGACCTCTTGTGTCATTTTTCTAAGTGAAATCACTAAGTTGCTGTCGAGACATGAGAATGAAAATTGAGGCTGGAAGCAAATTACTTGAATACCACTTTCTGAAACAATGACATCCGATGAGATTTCTACTCTTTCATTCCAGGACTAAAACCCAATTACTTCCATAACAAAGCCGTAATTGAAAGAAAAAAATAAATACAGGTGGTCCACATATTTAATACAAACTAAAAGGAAAAACAAATAATAGAATAGGGGATAAAACGGATAAATTTTAAAAATATAAAAGAAAAAAGATCTGCATATCACAAATTATCAAAACTAATTAGTTTTTTCACCTAATTAATCAAACCCTAGGCTTGATCTTAGCTCTAAGCGTGTTCTTCATCACCACGGTAAACTCCAACTTCCCTGCAAAATCCAGTTTTGCACCAGTCGGATAAGCACTCCACTCAAACTCTTGCACCATCCTTGCCAGCATTAGATGAACATGCACCGTAGCCATGCCCAAACCCGGGCATATCCTTCTCCCCACGCCGAACGGCATCATTTTAACCCCAGTCACCCCAGTTATATCCGCCTCCTCCCCACCCGAAACGAACCGATCCGGATTGAATTTTTTGGGATCGGACCACAGTTTCGGATCCTCCGAAATGCCGGGCAAGTAGAACTCAACATTCACATCAGTTGGTATATCGTACCCCGCCAAGGTTGTAGGCTCAGTAACGGCATGGGTTAATGAAAAGGAGGTGGGAGGGTGTTTTCGTAAAAGCTCCTTCACCACAGCTTGCAAATAAGGCATTTTCTCCACATCTTTCTCGTCTACTTTTCTATCGCCCACACTCGCCTTAACTTCTCTGTAGAGCTTTTCTTGCACCTCCGGGTTGTCGATGAGCTGCGCGATCCCCCACTCGAGCGCTGTAGCTGTCGTGTCGGTCCCACCGTTTAAAAACTCCGAGCAAAGCGAGACCAATTCGGCATGCGACGGCGCCGATTTTCGTCCTTCAACCTTGAGATCAAACAGCGTGTCGAGGTACGAAAACGACGTCGCTTGGAGATCCGACCCCGGGTTCTCGAGCGCCCGACGACGTCGTTCGATGAACGGGACGATGTACTCGATCTGCTCGTTTCTCACTTCGAGAGCCCTCTTCCTTTGCTTGGAGAAAAACGGGCGTAAAATCGGCAAATAATCGTCGATTCTCGGGTCGAGTACGATTAAAACTGCTTTCATCATCTGATCCATTTTCTCCACCGTCTCCTCGTCCATCTCGATCCCGAAACACATCGCTAAGAGAATGCAAAACACGGCGAAGCGCGCTGTTTTCAGAACCGAAACGACGCCGTCGTTGGCCTTGGCCTCGGCTTTAATCCGCTCGATCAGTGTGTTCATGGCGTTTTCTCGAACACTTCGAAACTCCTTGAGCCGGGTCGAGCTGAGCATGTTCTGGACCATGTTCCGCCTCAGGGACCGCCACAAGGGGCCGTAGATTGAAGCGTTGACAGTGAACTTGTTGCAGCTGAAGATGGTTCGGGTCGGATTTTCTCTGGGTCGGGTAGCGAAGACCACCCCCTTCTCGATCAAGGCTTCGTGGACAAGCTTGGCGTCGCTTAGAATGATCATGGTTCGGGTACCCATTTTGAGAGTGAATATCGGGCCGTACTTGAGCCGCAGTTCGTCTACATATTCGAAGAAGGGCTTTCCGGAGCGGGCAAATTGGAAGAGGTTTCCAACAATAGGCCAACCCGGAGGTCCAGGAGGGAGATTGAGGTGCTTGGATTTGGATTTCTGGGTCAGCAAGAAGATCAGCCCGGAGATGAGAAATGCTAGAGCAGTGAAGAAGAGGTGGTAGTAGGAAGAGAGAGAAGCAGAGGAGAAAGAGAGGGTAGCCATTGATGAAGAGAAAGATAGTGCACTCTATGTCTTTGTGTTTTTGCCTCTGAGAAGATAGAGAGGGAAGGAAGTGTGGAGATACGAAGTGAAGTGTTGGGAAGTGAGAGGTTTAAAATGGGGAAAGCTTGAAATTGCAGGTGGGATCAATAAAGGCTCTTTCCTACCCCTTTCAAGTGACGGCTTCCTACAGAGGAGCGTGGTTGGTGGTGGGTGTATATTTTTAAATGCTAGCTCAAAAATTCTGTACAGCTTAAGAGCTCTCGTTTGTCGTGATTCTAGATATGCCAAATTTTAGGTGATTTTAAATGATTTTATGGATAAATATATAAAATGTGATTTTTTTCTAAAATCAATTAAAATAATTATATAAAGAATCACATGGCAACAAAAGTGATTCTAGACTATTAGATATAAAGAAGAGCAACTACTCCATTAATTTGAACACATGTTCTATTTTAATTTTTATAAATAAAATTTCTTTTTACGTTTAGTAATAAATTGGTGCGGTGATAGGATTGCGGAGTGTGGTCAGAAAATGTATGGCAATTTGTATGAAAAGAAATTAAATATTTTCCCAAAAGTGAAAGGATGCTTGTGAGACAGAGTAAATGAATTTGTTAATGTGGCTCCAAGTTCAAAATATTTAGAAAGCATATAAAATAGAAAAGCAACAAATATGAGTTAAAAATACTTGTGACAATGGTTGACTAGTGACTGGTGGTTTATGGATGGACGAATATTTATGGAGCTGCTTCTAAACTGTCTTTGTGAAGTGTGAGGGAACTCAGGGCTTATCCATGTTTATGTGGGTTTTATATTAAATTTGGTTTCATCTGCAGCCATGTGTTATAGGTTAAATATTGTCTTAAAATAATATAAAATCCATCTTCAGTTATGGTCTATAAAAAAAATTGGCCAAATTTAGAGGGTCACATTTAGTCATTTAGCCCTCCAACTAGGTTACTTGTAGCCCAGTTATAACCCATGACAAAAATTTTTGTGGACCCAGCATATGTGCTTTTCCAGAAGAGAAAGTATTACGTCTAAGCACAAAACATCTCATGCAACTGAAGATCCAAATGCTAATATTAAAGGTCTTGCGGCGTCAATAGTCGTTACTTTTGTTTTTCTTTAAACCTTTTTAAATGTATTTAAAATTCATTTAAAAAAATATGTAGGTCAGAAACATTTGACACATTGCCTTTTTTTCTTTTCTCTCTTTTTACATTCTAAATCCCATTCTAATATTTAATTAAAAACTAAAAGATTCAAATTTTATATGGCCTTGTATGGCAATTAATGTAACATGATTAGGATGATCATGTCATAAAGAGTAAGTGGCAAGCAGAGATGCCCCTCTGCAAAGTGAATCATTGATCTTGAAACCAGTAAACAAACACGATTATCCAATGTCATATTTGATAGATTTATAATTATAGTGATTATCCAATGTCATATTGAATAAACATTTATTCAAAGTAATTATAGTGAATCATCTCATGCAATTGAAGACCCTGCAAGTAAAATAAACATTTGTAGCATTTTTCATATGATTTTGATTCTTTCAAAGCAAAATAAATGTGTTGAAGAACCAATGTCAATTTACAAGTCTTAAAGAGAGAGAGAAAGAGGTTGCGGTTTTGATGACTAAGGTTAAAGAGGATGTTGGAGATGATTTTTATTTTTAATGTGGCTCACCTATTTTAGAAAGTCAAAGTTGTTTAAGAGGTTGTTAGAATGTTCTAATATCAACTTTTTAAATATATATAGCCATATGGCCAATATAAAACCTTACGACCTTGATATTGATTAAAGTTCAAATGGCCTATGTATAAGAAGATGGCCTTGTTGTCTTGTTTTAATTATGAAGGCCAAGCATCCATAAAAATGGTTAATTTACTTTTCTGTACCCTCCCTTTCCCTTGCCTAAAATCTTAACATCTGTCTATTAACTTAACATCAATATAACGCTGTTAACTCTGAAAGAAATAAAATTAAATAAAATAAAACTGAAAAATTAGAGGAGGACCAAGGACCCCAACATTCAAATGATTTACCCCACACCATCCAACTTGACGGCGACACCACCTACCTTCTCACCGCCAGCCAGCAAACCTCCCCTCCCATGTTTCCTCCCTTTGCTTCACACTTATGTTCCCTTCCATCACTATAATCATAGTGTGAGTTGATGCTGCTTCAATTTAGAGTGAAAAGGAACCTTCAAATCTCAGACTAGAAACTTGAATTTTTTAAGGAATCAACTTGAATTTCTCAAAGCTAAAGTCGTCGAATACACAAACCCACAATTGACCTATCTTGTTATTTGATCAATATTTTAGATCTGAGGAAAAAGAGAGAATAACCCAAAATAGGAGAATGAATTTCTAGAAAAAGGTCCTAACAATTTGGATATGGTGGAGTTTGAAGAGAGAGAAATGAGGGAGGCTTCTGTTGAAGGAAAATGTGAACCTCCAAACATAATTTCACCACCACTATTTAAATAATGGGGTTTTATTATTTTAGGTTCGACCCATTCAAGACGGTGTCTCTTAATTACAATCCCTTGCTTCAAGGGAACACCCTTTGATTCCACCATAAAGAAACAGAACGTGTGTTTGATTTTGCAGCTGCTCCCAAGTCGAACCTCGGGGTGCCTACGTATCCCTCGCGAGAATCAAGCCACTCGTAGTTCAAAGAATTGCAATGAATAAATGACTCATTGCAAAAGGGGAATTTCAATGAATTTGATTGAAAAGTGTTTGGGTGAATTTGGTTGAATAAACCAGGATTCGATTTTGAATATGTGTTTGGGGTAATTTGATTAAGAATAAACCAGGGATTCAAATTTGGTTGCGGTTGCGTCTATTGGTATGTTAGGCGCCTACGTACCCTTGATGGGATCAAACCAACGTAGTTCGAAATTTGGAAATTAATGGGTAAGTGTGACCCACTAATTAAGAATTTGTGTTTGAGATATTTGGAAATTAATGGGTAAGTGTGGCCCACTAATTAAGAATTTGAATTTGGGGCGGTTGCGTCTATTGGTATGTTAGGCGCCTCGTACCTTTTGAAGGGATCAAACCGGCGTAATTCCAAAATTTGGTAATTAATGGGTAAGTGTGGCCCACTAATTTGTATTTGATAGATTTGGAAATCAATGGGTAAGTGTGGCCCACTAATTTAGAATTTGTGTTTGGATTAGAAATTGTGTTTGGAAATTTGAGGATTTGTATGGGGACATTTGGTTGCGGTTGCGTCTATTGTAATGCTAGACTGCCTACGTACCCTTAACGGGATCAAACCGGCGTAGTTCCAAAATTTGGAAATTAATGGGTAAGTGTGGCCCACTAATTAAGAATTTGCATAGGTAGATGACCCATGGGAAAAATCGGATGGTTTTGTACCATTTTTTTTTGGTCAATGTCCAAGAAAAATAATGAGCAATTTTGATGAACCCATTAATTTTCTAAAATTGACATTTGCATTTGGACGCAAAATATGGCTATGAGGATTTTAAAATTAATCCATTAACCATATAATAGGCATTTGGGCCTCTGTAAATTTAATGGGTTACTTGAATTTCCCATTAAATATTTCTTTTGGGCTCATGAGAATTAATGAGCAATTTTTGTTCACAGCCCACTAATTTATTTTCAGGCCTTGAGACTTTCTTTTTATCAGCTGGCCATGTGCATAAACTGACCCACCATTGTAGCCTTCGTGGAACGAAGCCAGCGTGAAGCCCATCCTTTTAGTGAATTAGTCATCATCGAATTAGGACTTCCAGCATTGGAATTGTGAAGAAACTGTAGTCTTAATTGACTTGGAGAGAAAGCACACCACTGCCTGGACTTCTCACTATTTAGTGGGGTTCACGCTTCCCCTTTTTTTTTATGCTTAGCTTTGACAAAACCTGCGCACTTAGTCACAAGATCTGAGAGCCAATATATTGCCGTGGAGAAAGACTGGTCTACTGACAAAACCTGCTCACTTAGTCACAAGATCTGAGGGCCAATAGACTACCGTGGAGAAAGACTGGTCCACCGACTGCACCTTATCTGGTTTGTTTGCTAATACCGTGGGTCCATTCCTTTCTCTTGTTGCTGTAGCCAACTTTGTCATAGTTTAAAACAAAACACATAGCAACATCAGTCCTTGATTGCATCAATATGCATATACAAAGCAAAGTGGCGTACAGCCACTTTCTTCCCTTTTTTTTATATTTGGTTTGTTGACTCTTTGCTTTATCAACGTCCTTCAGGAGGACACATGCCCCCTTATTTTTTGTTGTCTTCTGCCCATTCAAGCAGAGCAATGTCTGTGCGCCATTTTTGTCTTCTCACACACCAACACAGTTCTTGCCGCTACACTTCGTTTTCTTTTTCTTTTTCTTTCTTGCGAACCCATTGTCAAATATCATACGAGGTTCAAGAAAAAGTGGGGCTGTGCAGAATTTAATAACCATCCTTGCGCACAGTCAGAATGAAATCCATACAAGAGTGGGCTTGTGCACCGTGACCTCTACCCTCATAATTTCCTTCTCCATTTGCTTTTAATTGCTGACTCTCCTTTTTCTCCTTGTCCTGTTTATATGCTAATAGCTGATATATATATTTTTTTTTTTGGTTTTGTTTCAGAGCAGAACAGACAGAAGAATTTAACGTGCTTTCGTCTTTAACAGAGAGGGAGAGAGCTAATCAGATTCTCCCAAGGCAGAGTGAAGAGAAGCAGATTGTTGAGGCATAGAGGAAAGGAAGCAAATTGTTACGGCAGGGGGGAAAGCAACAGGTACGAAGAATTTTTTTCAAGAACTTTTTAATTCTAGGGTTTCACACCCATGGATTTGCATCCAAATGGTTTAAGGGTTTACACCGTGGATTTGCATCCATATAATTTGAGGTTTCACACCGTGGATTTGCATCCATATGATTTAAGGGTTTACACCCGCGATTTGCATCCAAATGGTTTAAGGGTTTTACACCCACGGATTTCGCATCCATACGATTTAAGGGTTTCACACCCATGGATTTGCATCCAAATGGTTTTAGGGTTTCACACCCATGGATTTGCATCCATATGATTTGAGGTTTCACACCCATGGATTTGCATCCATATAATTTAAGGGTTTCACACCGTCACGAGAAAAGAAAAGAAAACCATCGAACTATACCGTAGTATTTTTCCTTCTCTGTCTGCTGCAATTCACCAGTACTTTTTAATCTGTCGATTGATCTCCTTTTTTTCTTTTCTGCAGTAGCCTTTTATAAGCCAACCGGATAAGCCTCCTTGGGTCATCAACACGTTTGAATTTCAAATAAGTGCTGATCGGGTTCCCCTCATTTTAGGCATGTTATCCTCTTTTTCCACCATTTTAAAATATAACATATATCCCAAAAGTTAATTATTTTTAAAAGGATATATATTAATTTGATGATGATTTTTTTTATCTCAACAGTTGCCCCCTCAAGCTTCGTGCGTGTAACGACTTTACGCGTGCGGAGCTTGAGAAGCTTTTGACTTCAACTGTAAACTAATTCCCTTTTGCATTCTCACTTTCAGATAATGGATGCGCACGGGAACCTTCGCAAAGAACATGCCCTTGATGCACATGGAGAGGCAATCACGACTGGTCCAGAATATATGAGATCTTTTCCTATGAGGTCAATCCACCTCTCCTTGCCTCCTGAGAGTCGTGTGACTTGGTTCAGTATTGATCAAGTGAATAGTGGACATTTCAGGTTTAACCCTCATGAGGAAGATAGAGTCATTCAGGTTTCCCAGGCACAAGGTGCTTACTTTCAAGCACACTGTTTGACGAAAGTAAACAACTCGTTAGATGGGGACAAAGAGTTTTTACCCAGAGATGAATTTTATCCGGTTATGCACAGGATGCTTCGTGAGCAAATTGCATGGGAGAGCAATTTCAGGTTTCATGGTCGAGCTACCTTTCAACCATTTATAATGGAATGGACAGAAACCATCTTGCATGATTTTGGAGATATTTTGCATCAAGCTGGTATTTTTGGTGCAGTGGCCGTTTCCCGGTACTCTTATGATTGTTGCTCTCATGTATGGAGAGCATTTTGCGAGCTATGGGGGCCTCTCTCCAACACCTTCCATCACGGAAATGGCGAAATGGGCATTTCTTTGTATGACCTGAAGGTTATCGGTGGATTACCAATTTTGGGCCTGCCTTATGATGAATTTATCCCTTTGAATGAAGAGTTATGCCGCGAAGACTTATATCCTTCAACTGTTGGGGAGCTTTTAAGAATCCATGCCCAGTTATACCTTTTCCATCAGAAAGATCAAGTTTACTGCCATCACTGGATTGAGCATTTTTTTCGAGGAGAAGCTGTATATGGAGCTACTGGCAATGGCAAGAATGTAATTCCTAAACAAGTAGCTGAGGCTAGGAAACTTCCTTTGAACATTTCTCACGAAGGTCAGCTGGCTGCTTTTCTAGCTTTTTGGCTTAGCCATTTTGTCATGCCTACTAGTAAGGCCATAAGGCCAGAGTGTTTCTATATGGCAAGTTTGATGGCGCGTGGGTTCAAAGTTTCACTTGCTCCAACGGTATTAGGCCTTATTTACCATGCTCTCGGTACAGTTGCTACTCACCCTAGAGGCCCTGGCCTGTCAAACGCATACTTTCCCATTCACTATGTGGTTGGATGGTTAGGCGAGCATTTTCCGGACCTGACAACTCGTCGATGTGATAGCGACTTTCCAGAATATTACCCTCTTCTTGCGAGGTATAGCCAAATCGAGGCCAAATATGTTGACCCCACCCGAGCTAGAATAATCTTCAGGAGTAATCTTGTAACATATCGCCCCAGTGTTTTTCTCGCACATGAAGATTATACCCTTTTAGACACAGAGGCTCTAGCAGATGATACGTTTGAGTACTTGATTTGCATGCGGTCCGCATTACTCCCTGCAAGGGTGGGTGGCCACCTTTGGTTGGAACCATATTACCCAAACAGATTTGCTCGCCAGTTTGGTTTTGACCAAGGAGTTCCAGCGAACAAGCTTCTATTTGGTGTTTGTGAGAGACAGCGATGTGGGATTGAAAAATTGGCGATAGCACAAGCCGTCCTCCTTCGCAAGGACACTACAGCGCGTTTCTATATTCCACGCTCCACTCGCATAGGGGAATGCTCTTGGTGGTATTGCAGATGGTGGATGACTGCATGTGCACCTTACATGGGATTTTCTGTGTCAAAAATTTTTTCAGTTGTAGACAAGCGCACCCCACGGAGAGACAACGTCTTTGTGACTGACAACTTGAAAAATATCTCGACAGGAATAAACAGAAGAGGTTTCAATGCAGCTTCCCCTTCTCATGGTGCCTCTTCGAGCAGAAGACATAAGAAGAGAACTCGTAATGCTATAAGGCCCAATGTGGGTCACTCCCCAAGGGTTGACCGAGACTCACACCTCAAACGAGCACGACATGACAATCACAACATGGTTGAGGTAGAGAGCTCAAATTATGTACTTGAGGAAGATAGTTCCAATCCAGCACCAGGGGAAATGAGACATGATGATGTTGTCTTCCCACGCGAAATGGAGCCTATACATGTAGATAACCCAGCTTTCGAGCATATTTCTTCATATGAGGGGGAAAACATTCTTCACGAGAGCGCCAACTCCCAGACAGGTGAGAGTTTCGAGACTGAAAGTGTGTCAGTCCCTCAAGTTGAAACCCAAACAGGTGGGAGTTTCGAGACTGAAAATGTGTCGGTCCATCAAATTGAAGAGTCTGATATGCAACAGATTGAGCATAACCCGACTGATAATCAATCTCCTGAAGGTTTAGTGCCGCCCGCAGCTATGGAACCTCCTCCAGCTATGGAACCTCCTCAGAATTTGGTATCTGTTGAGAATTTTGTTTGTAGGGTTCTTGGGCCTCAAGTGAACAAAAGCAGGCGAGAGTTCATCACCAGAGAAATTGAAGCCGTCTTTAACCTCCTCTACTCCTCAGAAACCCCTGCTCAACTTCTTATGCACCATTCTGAGGTATACAAGACCCTTGGACTTTTGTGGTCCATGGTTGACATTCTTGGGTGTGGTGAAGTCAAATTTAAACAATTTGCCGGATGTGTGGACCGGATTTTTGAGCTTGCCCTGCGACATTCCCAGAGCAGTGCCTATATTGAAGCTGTAGGAGATGTGAATGTTGATTTGATTCACGATTTGATCCGTCAACATGAGGAATGTTTGACCACCAAGCAAACTATTGAGGCGCAACTTGCGGAGACTGCTAAGGAGCTTGGCGACTTGGATGTCAAGGAAGCTACCATCAGGGAAGCAGAAGAGAGGGTTCGCCAGATGCGAGAAGAGCATGAAGCTACGAAAACTTCCCTCATTATGCAGAAGATAAACTTAGACGTTTCCCTGGAGTATCAGGATGAACAAGCAGCACAGCTTCAACAGTCAAGAATTGATGCTAAAGAAGAACTACTTCCCAAGATTGGAAGTACTCGACTCTCAATGAAGGCTCAAGAGCAAGAGATTCACAAGTTGGTGAACGCCCTGTTTTCTTCATGTTGCGAGCCCTAAGAGATGAGCTTACTATTATTATTATTATTTTTTTTTTTGTTTAGCATGCTTTTTCCCTTCAATAAGCATTCTTGTAGTATGGTTCATCCACCAAGAATTCGTAGGTAGTCCTTTGTTTCAGTATTCTTTGCTCTTGTAACGTGGTTTTTCCACAAAGAACAATTTTCAGAATAAAGATTTGGTAGGATTTTGCTTTCCTATTTCACAGTTTATACTCATGTGAAGTTGGAGTTCTTGCATAGTATACGGCAGTTTAACCACGTGCTAACACCATCGGTGGACAAGGATGAGTTCATGATAATTTACGGCTGCACCTAGCTTTTGGGCTAGCTTGCCTACGTACCCTGTGAAGGGATCAAGCCGAACGTAGTTCACCCTCCTTGAATTGAGGTAATGAAGGGAATTTTGGGACTTGTGACTGAATCTAGCTTTTTTGGGACTAGACTGCCTACGTACCCCTTTTGAGGGATCAAGTCGACCGTAGTTCTTTTGCTTGGGCCGCCCTTTCAGGTTTTCAGCCCACAAAGCCTTTTTTTTTTTTTTTTTTTTTTTTTTTTGGCTCTAAATTTTGCTTGGACCGCCTTTTCAGGTTTTCAGCCCAACGAGCATTTTTATTTACCCTAATTTTTGCTTGAACCGCCCTTTTGGGTTTTCACCCAACGGGTTTTTTTTTTTTTTTTTTTTTTTTTTTTTTTTTGCTCTAAATTTTGCTTGGACCGCCTTTTCAGGTTTTCAGCCCAACGAGCATTTTTATTTTACCCTAATTTTTGCTTGACCGCCCTTTCGTGTTTTCAAATCCAACGGTTTTTTTTTTTTTTTTTTTTTTTTTTTTTTTGGGTACCCTAACTTTTGCTTGAACCGCCCTTTCGGGTTTTCAGTTCAACGGGCATTTTTAAACCATCAGGCATAAAACTTCTTGACGAATTTCCCATTCACACAAGGATAGATGCATATGCCTTCAGAGTTTGACAACTCGTAGGCACCCTTGGAGAAAACCTTAGTAATGACGTAGGGCCCCTCCCACTTGGGTTGAAACTTGCCATGTATCTTCCTAGTAATGACAAAGGGTCTTCGGACAGTTAAAACCAAATCTCCAATTGAGAAAGATTTGAACTTAACCTTTCTGTTAAATGCCCCTGCCATTTGAGCTTGATAGACTTCGAGCTTTTGTTGAGCTGCCAGTCTTTTCTCATCTAGAGCATCCAGTTCTGCCAATCTCACATTTGCGTTTTCGTCAGGGTTTGTCAGCTGTAGAGCTACCCTTAACGATGGCAATTGGACTTCTAACGGTAGAACCGCTTCGGAGCCATACACCAAATTATATGGTGTACATCCTGTTGAATTGCGTACAGTCGTCCTATAAGCCCATAATGCTTCAGGAAGGCGTTCATGCCAGTCTCTTTTGTTTCCTGAGACCATTTTCTTTAGGATGTTACACAGTATCTTATTGAAAGCTTCCGCTTGGCCATTTGATGAGGGATTATAACTCGCAGAAAACGAGTGTTGAAACCTGTACTTCTCGCACAACTTGGTCATGGACTTGCACTTAAAATACAATGCATTATCAGATATTATCTTCGATGGAACCCCATAACGGTAGATGATGTGATTCCTTATGAAGTTTGTAACATCGTCTGCTCGTACCTCCTTTAAAGGAATTGCTTCAGCCCACTTAGAGAAGTAATCGGTGGCGGCTAAGATGTATTGATGTTGACGTGAGGACTTAGGCTTTATGATGCCAACAACATCCAATCCCCAGGCTTCAAATGGCCAAGACAAAGTTGTCGGATGCAATTGTTGGGGTGGTTGGTGTATGAAATCTCCATGCAACTGGCAATCTTTGCATGTAGTTGCAAATTTCATTGAGTCTCGAACCATTGTTGGCCAATAGTAACCCAATCTCTTCAGTTGATTTGAGAGTTTTGGACCGGCTTGATGAGCACCGCATGTACCAGCATGAGTATCATGAAGGGCTTTAGTTGCATCTTGTTTTGACAGACACCTTAACAGCATACCATCGAATGACCGTTTATATAAGGTGTCGTTTAAATACAGGAACCGGGTGGCTCTGCGTCGGACTTCAGCCTTTTTTCTTGGGTCATCTGGCAACTTTCCATGTTGGAGATACTCAATTATGGGATGGCGCCAATCGAGATCATCTGGTTCTCCCTCACATTCAGAAGCTGTAATGACGTTTGAATCAACAACTTCTTCAATTCTCTCTATAGCTGGGGGTAGTAAATGACGTTCCCCCACAATGATTTGGATATCCCTCTCATCAGGTAGCGTTAATGATGCAGCCAAATTAGCTAGTGCATCAGCTTTATCATTTTCTGACCTCGGGATGTGACTGACATGAATGTCTTGAAACTGCGCCATGAGATTTTTTGCCCTTTCATGATATGGGACGAGAGTAGCATTTCTGACTGCGTATTGGCCATTCAACTGTTTTACAACTAACTGTGAATCGCCGTATGCTTGCAAACAATCAATATGCATCTCGAGAGCAATTTCAAGGCCAATGATGAGTGCCTCATATTCTGCCACATTATTTGAACACAAAGCTAGTAGAGAGAATGAGTATGGGATTAAGCCCCCAGACGGCGTGATGAACACTAATCCTGCCCCAGCCCCTTTTCTTCTTGCTGCCCCATCAAAGTACAACTGCCATGTGAGGGCTTCTGTTGTGAATACCTCTTCGTCGGGCAAATCTTCGGATAACTCCATGTTGTCTGGAGTAGGATGGGCAGCCAAGAAATCAGCGAGAGCTTGTCCTTTGATTGCTTTTTGTGGCACAAATTTTATCTCAAACTCAGAGAGGAGGAGTGACCACTTAGCTATTCGCCCAGAGAGCACAGGCTTGGACATTAGATATCGGAGCGGATCGGCCTTGGAAATTAAAATGACTCTATGAGCAAGGATGTAGTGTCGTAATTTTTGGACAGCAAACACCAATGCGAGGCAGACTTTTTCGATGGGGGAGTAATTTTGTTCTGCCCCCACGAGTGTTCTACTCAAGTAATAGAGTGCATTTTCTTTTCCATCTTCATTATGTTGGGCAAGCAATGCCCCCAATGAGCGTTCTAATGCCGCAATGTACAAGATTAAAGGCTTCCCTTTAATTGGCGCCATTAGAACTGGCGGATTCAACAGGTATTGTTTAATGCTTTCCAAAGCATTTTGACATGCTTGATCCCATACAAATGGAACGTCTTTCTTCATTAGCCTCGAGAATGGCTGACACCTTCCAGAGAGATTTGAGATGAACCGTCGTATATAGGCTAGTCTCCCTTGCAGCCCTCGTAGCTCCCTTAAATTTCGAGGGGGAGGCATTTCATGGATTGCCGTGATTTTTGAGGGATCAATTTCAATTCCACGATGACGGACAACAAAGCCAAGGAATTTGCCTGAAGTTACCCCAAATGCACATTTTAAGGGGTTCATTTTCAATTGGTGTTTGCGGAGTCTATCGAAAACTCGTTTTAAGTCACTCAAGTGATGCTCCCTTTTTCTGGTTTTGACCACCAAATCATCGACGTAGCACTCGATGGTATTGTGCAGCATGTCGTTGAAAATGACTGTCATGGCTCTTTGGTAAGTCGCCCCTGCATTTTTCAATCCAAAAGGCATCACAGTGTAGCAATATATCCCTTTTGGAGTACGGAAGGCAGTCTTCTCTTGATCCTCTGGGGCCATTTTTATTTGGTTATAACCAGAGAATCCATCCATAAATGATAGAGCACCGAAACCGGTTGTTGCATCTACCAATAATTCTGTAATTGGGAGTGGAAACTCATCTTTTGGGCATGCATCATTGACATCTCTATAGTCCACACATATACGTAGTGCCCCAGTCTTTTTGAGGACTGGAACAATATTGGACAGCCAAGTGGGATACTGGACCTCTCGGATAAAACCGGCGGCAATAAGCTTGTCAATCTCGATTTCTATTTGGATTGTTAGCTCTGGCCGAAAACGGCGTGGAGCTTGCTTCACCCATCGAGTCTCATCAGGTATCCCAAGTTTGTGAACTGCAACGTTTGGGTCTAAACCGGGCATGTCTTGATAACTCCATGCAAATACATCTTGGTACTCTTGCAACAGTTGTGTGTATCCCTCTAACTCTTGTGGTGTTAACAACGCACTGACAAAGATAGGTTTTGGGTTGTCAACTGTACCAAGATTAATTTCTTGGAGATCATCAATGGTGGCTTGACCTCCCTCCTCCATTTGTGGTGGAGCTGGTTGGACTATGTCAATGAATTCCTCGATGTCTTGAGGATTATCGTCCTGGTTCACTGTTTCTTCGAAAGAAGTGCAATTGACTTAGACGAGGTCATCCTTTATTTTCACCCTTTTGGCCGTTTTGATCACAGCTTTCTCTTGACTCTTAACCTTCCACTTCCTTTTATTATAGGCTTTCCCTTGTTGAGGCTTGGAAGGGTTTTCCAAGCGTTGGAAGACTGAGGTGCGGGGTGGCTGTCTGCCCCCTATGCGTTTGAACACAGAGATGCGAAGCGGCTTTGTGTTCACCTCATCTTCTCTAAACATAGCTTGTTCCATGTTAGTGAGCACCTCGGGCTCGGAAACTTTCGGCTGTGGCCTTCGGAGAGTCACTTTGAGCATGCCACTCTCATTTTGAACTGTGAGGCCAGCATTGCTTTTCTTTGCTTTACGGCCTTTGAGTTTTATCTTTAATGGAGCAGATGTTGTTTCTGGGAATGATGCCTTTTGATGGACGACTACTCGTTTACTCGAGCCATCGTTTTTGCCAAAAGTAGTCGAAATGACCAAACTGCCCCCTGGGATAGATTGATTGATCTTTCGAAGAGGGTGAATATAGCTTGCTGTCATTAATGACTCCATTGTTTGTTTCAGCGAGCTTGTTTCCTTTTCACTGTGTTCCTTTTTGGAAGTTTTTACGACTATCTTCGGCTTGGAAGCCTTTGAAACCTGAACTTCTTCAACTTTTGAGGACAAGGTACCACGAGGTTTTAGCTTCACTCGGATGACTTTTGAAGTTTCGGATACCTCTGTCTTCTGTGATTTAGCTGTTTCGACAGTCGCCCCTTTATTCTCTTTATCAGCCTTTAAAGGTTTTATGAATGAGAGACCGGGTGAACCATAGAACTTGGCATCTGAGTAATTTACCTCTTCGCCTTTGAATGGGTCCATATCAGCTGCAACGCTCTTGACTTCCCCATCCACCAAGTATTTGAAGCACTGGTGAAGTGTAGAAGGGACTACGCCATATGCATGGAGCCATGGGCGTCCTAGCAGGACGTTGTATGAAGTGTTAGCATCGATCACATGGAATAAGGCGTCTGAATATAGGTCCCCTATTTCCATCTGCAGTGCAATAGAGCCCATGGCTTTTTGCCCAAGTTGGTTGAACCCTTGAATAGTCAGCATAGAGGGAGACAACTGTCGGGCACTCATCCCTATAGCATGGAGCGTCTTTAACGGGATGATATTCACGGCCGAACCACAATCTAATAAGATTCGATTAATGGTCGTGCCTCCAACTTCGCCAGTGACGTAAAGAGGTCGGTTATGGGATTTGGACCCAAGTAAAAAGTCATCTTCACCAAAAGTAATCGCCGCCAGACACGATGCACAAAACTTTGAGGTTTCGGTTGTGTGGACATCTGCTGATTTGAAACATGACTTGTACAAATCTGGGCTCATTAACGCCATTACAAGTGCTTCCCTAAGCTCTCTCGACATTTGTAAAGCATCATAGACACTTAAAGGAGCGGGGATGCGCTTAAGATGAGCCAAAATATCATACTTAACTGCATGTGATTGTGATGACTCCTTTGTTTTACCAGCATCGGGCTTAGGGTCCTTTGCTTTTGAAGAAGATGGCGGAACTTCCCCTGTACCTGTCTTTTTTGACAAGGAGACTTTGCTCTCTTTTGCTTTTGACTTCTTCTCAGTTTCAGCTTCCTCATTTTGTTGTGCTTTATCAGCAGATGGGATGCTTCGACCAGAGCGGAGATTAATTTCATCAACCTCTGCGTCAACCTCATATTCCTCCACAAAAACCATATTGCATTGAACAGTTTCTTCCTCAACCTCGGATTTACTCGAGAAGAATTCAACTGGCAAAAACTCCGTGAGTGTGACAGGGACCCTTGCGGGTTGCTCATATTCATCCTCTTGAGGGATTTGGACTTTCTTTTGCACCCTCTTCCTCTTCCTTTTATTTTTCAAGGATGGCATACCTCGAATCTTGACACCAGGACGAGTAGTAGATCTGTGATTGGGTGGGAAATGTTTGGCCATGTGTTTGGCCCTTTTAACAAATGTTTTCCACCCCTCAGCAGATTCGTCGTAGAAGAATCTTCCCATATCTCTAAACTGGGTGCGGTCATGAGCTCTTGAAGAGTGGGAATCTGTGGATCTTCAGACCAAGATGTATTTGGACACGTATCCACAATTGTGACTCCATTATCGACATTAACACCCACAGGTTTCGCTCCATCTGGTAATGAAGCGGTGAGTGTGAGCTTTTCCTCGATCATATTTGCCGCAGCTGACTGATGTCGAGCAGAAGAATCTATCACCAAGCTACCATTGTTGAGGAGCTCTTGGATTTTGTCCTTCAAGATATAACAGTCCTCTAGTGTATGACTGACAAGGCGGTGATACTTACAATACTTGGGGTCATTTGTCTTGTTTGCCTCAGCAGGACGCTTTGACTCAGGCAGAGTAATAGCTTTGGAGGCAAGGAGTTGGTCAAAGATTTCTTCAACATCATCATCGTCAAAGGAATATTTGACCTCTTTGCGCTCTTTGAGAGTAAGCCTTTTAGGTGGGTCCTTGGTTTGACCTTTGTCATTTTTCTTCTCAGTCTTGACAAAAGTGGCTAGTGACTCCCCCTTCGCAGACTTCTTGTCATTTTTCTTTTCCCCAAATTGAATTTTCTGGGTGGTAGACTTTTGGCGAGCGATTTGTCTTTCAACATTACTCGCCTTTGACACCAAAGCAGCGAATGATTGGGGTTCGGCAGTGGCAACAAAGGTTGCAATGTCCGGCACAAGGTTGTTGTAGCACATTTGCACTGCTGATTGCTCAGTAATTTTCTCCTGGCATTGGAGGTTAAGGCTTCTCCATCTCGTGATGAAGTCATTGACGCTTTCCCCTGGCTTCTGTGTAGTTTGAGCTAGATCCATGATCGAGACTTTCTTCTTGGAACTAACAAACTGTGCCAAAAATGCCTTTTGCATGTCATCCCATGTCAAGATTGAACCTGGCGGTAGTTGAGTATACCAAGTAAAAGCCGACCCTTTTAGGGATTGGACAAATTGTCGCACGAGGAATGCGTCTAATTGGGATGTCTCGCCACATGCTGAATAAAAATGTGCTAGATGTTCATGGGGTGAACTATTTATGCCATCAAATTTATCGAATATGGGCCGTTGATAACCCTTCGGAAATGGGATGGCGTCATAGTGAGAAGGGTAGGGCTTTCGATACCCCAGAACAGGAGGTGCAACGGACAATTGGAACTCTCGAATCCCCTCAGCAATTAATGCCTTTATGTCATTTGGGGAAATATTGTTCGTAGAGCTCTCTCCTTGTTCCTCCTTTCTTTCTTGTTCGTGGTTCTCGAACTCGTGTGCTTTGCCCTTGTCTCGCTCACCCACAATGGCTTTTTCCTTCAACTGAGCAGATAATAATGCAATTTCAGCATCCTTTTCTGCTAACCTCTGATTCATTTCCCTTCGTAGATCTTGCATCATTTCTCGGATTAAGGGCAATTCATCAGCATTCGAAGCACCAGTCATCATAACTTGCATGCTTTCCACTCCCTCATGAAATTTATTCCCTTGGGATACTATGCAATCATCTTCTTGAGTTTGAGATTCGGGATCATCATAAAGAGGATTGTATAGCAAATATTTGTCCAAGCGGGTTGAGTTTATGGCAGATAGCTCAGGAATAATCATCCCTAGCAAGTCTCGAGACTTGGAACGGGTCAATGGACCCATGTATGACCTCAATTGCCCCTGAGGTTTCGGGTCTACCCCCTGTGTTACGGAAACTTGACTGCTCAAAATATCAGTCACTTTTGCCTTTTGCCTGAGCTTTCTTTGTGGATGAGGTATGTTCACCACCTTCCTTTTCATGATGATGGCTTTGCTTTTACCCTTAGAAGAACACGGGTAAACCTCTTGTGATGTGGACTCCACAGGATGGGCTCTAAGGCTTGACGGAGGTTTGGCCCCTTGGACCTCGTTGTTTTCCTCGGAGTTGCCTTTTTGACATTCTTCACTAGTATCATTGGTAGAAGTCATCAAGACTGAATCCGTAGGATACAGGTTGACTGGGATAGACCCAATCATGATTTGAGCAAAGTTAGTATTACTCCTCCTAGGAGTCGGCACAGTTGGGGTGCTTGCGGTGTTCTTGCTCACCGTCACCATTGGGCTTGTCCTAGAAAGCTCGGATAAAACTGCCTCAATAGACAGCTTCTTTGCCTCCCTCTTCCTTAAAGCACGAGCAGCTCTCTTTCTTGCATTTCGGAGAGCGTTCTTGGACGGTGCTTTCTTCAGTTGGGTCTTGACAACCTTAGGAGTGGCATGAGGCCTGGCCCTTTGGATGGGCTTTGGAATAGCGCACTCACTGACGACAAAGGTCTTTCGGAAGCCCACTCGTTTGGTGCATGCATTCCTGGTAGTTTCGATCTTGTGGAAGAAGATTGTAACTTGTGGTGCCATTGCTTGTTTGGTTTTGTTAACCTGTGGCAAACACAAATTAATACAAACATTAATCACTTTATGATTGGAGATGAAAAGGTAAATGTATCCCACCGGGCGTGCCAAAAATTATGTTGAAGGAAAATGTGAACCTCCAAACATAATTTCACCACCACTATTTAAATAATGGGGTTTTATTATTTTAGGTTCGACCCATTCAAGACGCGGTGTCTCTTAATTACAATCCCTTGCTTCAAGGGAACACCCTTTGATTCCACCATAAAGAAACAGAACGTGTGTTTGATTTTGCAGCTGCTCCCAAGTCGAACCTCGGGGTGCCTACGTATCCCTCGCGAGAATCAAGCCACTCGTAGTTCAAAGAATTGCAATGAATAAATGACTCATTGCAAAAAGGGGAATTTCAATGAATTTGATTGAAAAGTGTTTGGGTGAATTTGGTTGAATAAACCAGGGATTCGATTTTGAATATGTGTTTGGGGGCGAATTTGATTAAGAATAAACCAGGGATTCAAATTTGGTTGCGGTTGCGTCTATTGGTATGTTAGACTGCCTACGTACCCTTGATGGGATCAAACCAACGTAGTTCGAAATTTGGAAATTAATGGGTAAGTGTGACCCACTAATTAAGAATTTGTGTTTGAGATATTTGGAAATTAATGGGTAAGTGTGGCCCACTAATTAAGAATTTGAATTTGGGGGCGGTTGCGTCTATTGGTATGTTAGATCGCCACGTGCACTTTTGAAGGGATCAAACCGGCGTAATTCCAAAATTTGGTAATTAATGGGTAAGTGTGGCCCACTAATTTGTATTTGATAGATTTGGAAATCAATGGGTAAGTGTGGCCCACTAATTTAGAATTTGTGTTTGGATTAGAAATTGTGTTTGGAAATTTGAGGATTTGTATGGGGACATTTGGTTGCGGTTGCGTCTATTGTAATGCAGATCGCTATACGTCACTTTAACGGGATCAAACCGGCGTAGTTCCAAAATTTGGAAATTAATGGGTAAGTGTGGCCCACTAATTAAGAATTTGCATAGGTAGATGACCCATGGGAAAAATCGGATGGTTTTGTACCATTTTTTTTTGGTCAATGTCCAAGAAAAATAATGAGCAATTTTGATGAACCCATTAATTTTCTAAAATTGACATTTGCATTTGGACGCAAAATATGGCTATGAGGATTTTAAAATTAATCCATTAACCATATAATAGGCGTTTAGGCTCTGTAAATTTAATGGAGTTACTTGAATTTCCCATTAAATATTTCTTTTGGGCTCATGAGAATTAATGAGCAATTTTTGTTCACAGCCCACTAATTTATTTTCAGGCCTTGAGACTTTCTTTTTATCAGCTGGCCATGTGCATAAACTGACCCACCATTGTAGCCTTCGTGGAACAGAAGCCAGCGTGAAGCCCATCCTTTTAGTGAATTAGTCATCATCGAATTAGGACTTCCAGCATTGGAATTGTGAAGAAACTGTAGTCTTAATTGACTTGGAGAGAAAGCACACCACTGCCTGGACTTCTCACTATTTAGTGGGGTTCACGCTTCCCCTTTTTTTTTATGCTTAGCTTTGACAAAACCTGCGCACTTAGTCACAAGATCTGAGAGCCAATATATTGCCGTGGAGAAAGACTGGTCTACTGACAAAACCTGCTCACTTAGTCACAAGATCTGAGGGCCAATAGACTACCGTGGAGAAAGACTGGTCCACCGACTGCACCTTATCTGGTTTGTTTGCTAATACCGTGGGTCCATTCCTTTCTCTTGTTGCTGTAGCCAACTTTGTCATAGTTTAAAACAAAACACATAGCAACATCAGTCCTTGATTGCATCAATATGCATATACAAAGCAAAGTGGCGTACAGCCACTTTCTTCCCTTTTTTTTATATTTGGTTTGTTGACTCTTTGCTTTATCAACGTCCTTCAGGAGGACACATGCCCCCTTATTTTTGTTGTCTTCTGCCCATTCAAGCAGAGCAATGTCTGTGCGCCATTTTTGTCTTCTCACACACCAACACAGTTCTTGCCGCTACACTTCGTTTTCTTTTTCTTTTTCTTTCTTGCGAACCCATTGTCAAATATCATACGAGGTTCAAGAAAAAGTGGGGCTGTGCAGAATTTAATAACCATCCTTGCGCACAGTCAGAATGAAATCCATACAAGAGTGGGCTTGTGCACCGTGACCTCTACCCTCATAATTTCCTTCTCCATTTGCTTTTAATTGCTGACTCTCCTTTTTCTCCTTGTCCTGTTTATATGCTAATAGCTGATATATATATTTTTTTTTGGTTTTGTTTCAGAGCAGAACAGACAGAAGAATTTAACGTGCTTTCGTCTTTAACAGAGAGGGAGAGAGCTAATCAGATTCTCCCAAGGCAGAGTGAAGAGAAGCAGATTGTTGAGGCATAGAGGAAAGGAAGCAAATTGTTACGGCAGGGGGGAAAGCAACAGGTACGAAGAATTTTTTTCAAGAACTTTTTAATTCTAGGGTTTCACACCCATGGATTTGCATCCAAATGGTTTAAGGGTTTCACACCCATGGATTTGCATCCATATAATTTGAGGGTTTCACACCCATGGATTTGCATCCATATGATTTAAGGGTTTCACACCCGTGGATTTGCATCCAAATGGTTTAAGGGTTTCACACCCATGGATTTGCATCCATATGATTTAAGGGTTTCACACCCATGGATTTGCATCCAAATGGTTTTAGGGTTTCACACCCATGGATTTGCATCCATATGATTTGAGGGTTTCACACCCATGGATTTGCATCCATATAATTTAAGGGTTTCACACCCGTCACAGAAAAGAAAAGAAAACCATCGAACTATACCTGTAGTATTTTTTCCTTCTCTGTGCTGCTGCAATTCACCAGTACTTTTTAATCTGTCGACTGATCTCCTTTTTTTCTTTTCTGCAGTAGCCTTTTATAAGCCAACTGGATAAGCCTCCTTGGGTCATCAACACGTTTGAATTTCAAATAAGTGCTGATCGGGTTCCCCTCATTTTAGGCATGTTATCCTCTTTTTCCACCATTTTAAAATATAACATATATCCCAAAAGTTAATTATTTTTAAAAGGATATATATTAATTTGATGATGATTTTTTTTATCTCAACAGCTTCAATGGCGGCGAAAGGAGGAGGGAGGCTTCGGTGGCGGTGAGGAGAGGACGGAGCCTTTGCTGGACGGCGAGGAAAGGAGGGGATTGCCGTCGGCGGGTTGGGGTAGGTGGCTGCGGAGCTCGATTGGATGCTATGTTTCTTTAAATTGCTTAGCAGTTTTTAATTTTTAATTTTGCTTAGAGTTAAGAGCGTTAAATGAATGTTGGTAGATGGACAGATGTCAAGATATTACGTAGGGGACATGAAGGGTACATAGACAATAAGGACAGCAGATCTGAAGTCCAAACTAAGTCTTTTGATATTACTTTTTTTTTAATAAAAAATATATGAGGTGAAGGGGGAATAGGACCTAGAACTTTGGTGAAAAGAGTAAATTCTCTTAATCACTTGAGTTACAAATCCATTGAATGAATTTAAATCCTAAATGAAAAAACATGAGAATTGGTTTTTAAAGGAAAATGGTAAATGGAAGAGGCTACAGTTATCAACTACACTTATTTACTGTTTTCTACCTAAGTGGCGTTTAATAAGAAAAGCGTCTCATTGCATTTACAAATAGAGATATTTAGTTATATACTCATTCTTAGCATTAATGATATAAATAAATCCTATATCATTTAATTTCTATAATAAATAAAAAACTCAAAAAATAATAGCTGACCCTATTCAATTTAATTTTAATTATTAAATTACTTTGATGTGCTGTTGAGTGTTTTGAGGGTTTTTTATTATAAAGTTTTGGGATTGGGCTTGTTTTAAGAAATCAATGAAAATTTTGTAAATATAGGAAGTTTGAAGCCTATTTGTTATGTTGTAAATGGACTTTGGGTGTGTTTCTAAAGTCCATTTCATGTAGGGTTTTTAATATATAATAATTTGAGCTCCTATATTGAGTATAATAGTGAATTCCTCTTAAAAGTAACAGGTTGTAGTTTAAATAGTAAATTTGGGTGTAAATTATGTATAAGACAATAAATAAAAAAAGGCATTGACTTGTAAACTAGTGGTACGATGGTAGTGTGTATGTTAGAAACTTTTTCCTCCATTTGTTTTTATCTAGACACTTTGATATCTCTCCTTTTTATGAAAAGCTTTGTTCTTGAACGTTGGGTTGGCGTTTTCAAGCCTAGACTTGTTATTGGTTGGGGGTTTTGGGGTTCTTAGTGAATTTTTATTTTTATTTTTGATATTGTAGAACCCAGTGTGATAGTACTTTTGGTTGGGAAAAAAAATTTGAACAAAAATGTTTATTTTATAAGTGTAGCTAGCTTCCATGATTCCATCCATATCTCATCATTATGATTTTCTTCAAGATTACAAGGCAACTAGTATGCATTGAGACAATTAAAAAAAAATTAGCCTCCCATTATGATCAAGCTAGACATTGTAGCACATATGACATATACTGTGCCAATAAACGCATGCAGCAACCATGCTCTGCATTTTAACCAAGAAAAAGAAAAAAAAAACATGTAGTCTGTACATATAGGTGCATGGTGTGTGATGCTTGCCATGAAATTAGCATGATCAATCTCAGCTGCTACACTCGTTGGGAACCTTTAGGAGTGATTTGCAATTAACAACAATTTAAAAAATTAAAAACAAAAACACATTTTCCTTAATTATAATATTAATCTCACGTGCACACATTTTTTTTTTTGAGATAAAATGCGCGCACACATAAACACACTTTGATTTATATAAGAATTTATGTACAGAAGTAAATCTTTTAATTTTAAAATTTTCAATGATATTGCATTTATGATCACATCACGTCATTTTAGAAGTCAAATTATGCATTTAAGATTTACGTGAAATCATTTATTGTAAGACTTTTGTCAAATTAATAAATACATGCATATCATGTCACGCGATTTGCAAAATCAATTCGTGAAGCTTCATGGAAGGTTTCAAGAAGTTATTGGCATGTTTATTAATTCGTAATTAGAATTAAAATAAGGAGTTGAATTCCTATTACGGGTACTCATGTGTGTTACTTCACATGGAGGAATCATAATGCGAGTGTGACCCACACAAAAATCAGGAATTCAACTCCTGATTTTGGAGGAATTTGACTTTTGGATGGGAGGTGATATTCTAATTCTTAGAGAACTAATCCATTAGGAATCCTTTTTTTTTTGGTAAGTATCACGAGGTGTTCCCACATATGAAGGGTGAAATTAATCCCCGCTTGTGGTTTGGCTTGCCCTTGGCCACCAACTGGAGGTGAGGCATCAGGCAGTCCGCACTGGAGGTGACAGTTTGCCAACCGCACCACACTTTGTGGTTGGAATCCATCTTTTTTATCCATTATATTCTCACACAATTTTAAAATTTTAAAATTTGCTATCTACTTTAACCCAATAACAATGGCATTTTAATAATCAATTTGGTTTCAATTCCAATTTATGTGAATTTAGTAAACAGCTTAGAAGGAATTAGTAGCACTCCTACCCCAATTTCATATTATTTAATAAACAACTTCAATAGAAATCCGGAATCTAACTCTCCTCACTCCAATCGAATTAGTATGTAATCCAACAAAAAACAGAAGTTATACGTAAGTTATGAAACAAGAAATAAGGAAAAACAAACAGGAAAGAAATAAAGCAAATATTTTTTCCCCGTTAAGACAAGAAAAAAAAGTTAATCTTTCGGGTAAGAGTATTAAATGCAGTCAAACCAGGAAGCTACAGTGAACTTTCTTCCCTCCTTCCTTAATTTGAAGCGGCCATCCTCTATGTATATCCTATACGAATTCTCTTTTCCTCAAATATTATCACGCATTATACCCTAATTTTTTTGCTTAACTTCAGTTTGCTTTCCTGTTTATTGATCTTCAACTATCAGTTTTCCATGTCCATGGCCATGTCTCGGAGGCCACGAAAACCGGCTGAACCGGCCTTTAATGCTGAAGAACATGCACCACCAGAACCGAAAACCTACAAGCAGAGGTGGCGGTTGGCCTTGACGGTCATATCCTTCACCAGGGCACTTAATACACTTGCCAAGAAAGTAATTTATGACAAAGGCCAAATACCTCGATCCATCTCTTACATATCCATTGATGTACCCACCAACGAAGACGATAATGCACGCGAGAGCAGTCGTTCCATGCTTGATCTTGATCAGAAGGCGCTTACTGATATGGTGAAGGACAAGAATCTTGATCTTTTGAGTCAATTTGGAGGAGTTCAAGATTTGGCTTCTACTCTTGGAACTGATGTGAAGGGGGGAATTGGCGGTGGAGAGGCTGATTTGATGCATAGGAAAGATGTTTTTGGAGCCAATGTGTTTCAGAAGCCGCCTGCAAAACGCTTCATGAGTTTTGTCACTGAAGCATTCAAGGACACAATCATCATAATACTTCTGGTATGTGCTATACTCTCTCTCGGGTTTGGCATTAAACAGCATGGCTTGAAAAACGGTTGGTATGATGGTGGTAGCATTGTTCTTGCTGTCTTGATAGTCGTTATTGTCACCGCTGTCTCGAACTTGAAGCAGTCGAGGCAATTTGATAAGCTTTCGACGAAGAGTAGCAACATAAGTGTTGAAATTGTTAGAGGTGGACAACGCCATCCCATATCAATATTTGATATTGTGGTGGGTGATCTTGTTTGCCTGAAGATTGGGGATCAGGTTCCCGCTGATGGGGTGTTCATGGAAGGGCATTCGTTGAAGGTGGACGAATCCAGCATGACCGGGGAAAGCGAACACATTGAGATCAATAGTGGAAACCATCCCTTTCTGTTATCTGGCACAAAGGTGACAGATGGGTTTGGTTTGATGCTTGTCACCTCTGTGGGCATGAACACAGCCTGGGGCGAGATGATGAGCTCAATAAGCCAGGATTTAGATGAGCAGACACCCTTACAGGCACGGCTTGAGAAGCTTACATCATATATTGGGAATGTTGGTTTGACAGTGGCTGTGCTTGTTCTTGTGGTTTCGCTGATTCGTTATTTCACTGGACACACCACAGATGACAAGGGGAACAGAGAATTCTATGGTGGCAAGACAAAGTTCGATGATGTAGTGAATTCTGCTCTGGATATTTTAGCTGCAGCAATCACAATTGTTGTTGTGGCAATTCCTGAAGGTTTGCCTCTGGCAGTTACCTTGACTCTCGCGTATTCAATGAGGAGGATGATGAATGACAACGCCTTGGTTCGAAGGCTGTCTGCGTGTGAGACGATGGGATCAGCCACGACCATCTGCACTGACAAAACAGGCACTCTTACTATGAATGAGATGAAGGTTAAAGAGTTTTGGCTTGGTCCAGAAGCAATGAAAGAAGAGAATCAGTCAGAGATAGCACAACCCATCCTCCAATTGCTCCATCAGGCTGTAGGCTTAAACACAACTGGCAGTGTTTGTATACCGAATTCTTTATCCGTCCCTGAGATTTCTGGTAGCCCAACTGAGAAAGCAATACTTTCTTGGGCTGTGTTTGATTTGGGAATGAATGCTGATGAAGTGAAACAAGGCTGTGAGATAATCCATGTTGAAACTTTCAATTCGGAGAAGAAGAGAAGCGGTGTTTTGATAAGGAGGAACGGTGAAAAGGCAACTGAAACCCACTGGAAAGGAGCTGCTGAGATGATACTGGCCATGTGCTCAAATTATTATGATAAGACTGGAAAAGTGAGAGCCATCAGTGATGAAGAAAGATTGCATGTTGAGTCAACTATTCAGAACATGGCAGCCAAAAGCTTGCGGTGCATTGCCTTTGCTCATAAAATTCCTGAAGAAGAGAATGAGGGTCAGGTTCATGAGAAGCTTGAAGAAAGTGGGCTGACATTGTTGGGGCTTGTGGGTTTGAAGGATCTGTGCAGACCTGGAGTTCGAACAGCAGTAGACGCTTGCAGAGCTGCTGGAGTGAAAATTAAGATGATAACCGGTGACAATGTGCATACTGCAAAAGCTATAGCTGTTGAATGTGGGATACTGAAACCAGAGGAGGATCTGGAGGATGAGGCAGTTGTAGAAGGTGTCCAATTTCGAAATTACTCACCTGAAGAGACAATGGAAAGGATCGATAAGATTCGCGTGATGGCAAGATCGTCACCCTTTGATAAGTTAAAGATGGTACAGTACTTGAAGCTGAAAGGCCACGTGGTTGCAGTGACAGGAGATGGAACGAATGATGCACCTGCCCTAAAGGAGGCAGATATTGGACTTTCAATGGGGATCCAAGGCACTGAAGTTGCAAAGGAGAGCTCAGACATTGTGATCTTAGATGATAACTTCGCTTCTGTGGTGACTGTTCTGAGATGGGGCAGGTGTGTATATAACAATATTCAAAAGTTCCTTCAGTTCCAGCTCACAGTAAATGCTGCTGCCCTTGTGATCAACTTTGTCGCCGCTGTTTCGTCTGGCAAAGTTCCATTGACTGCTGTCCAGTTGCTGTGGGTGAACCTTATAATGGATACATTGGGCGCTTTAGCTTTGGCGACTGAACAACCAACCAACGATCTCTTGGACAAGAAACCAGTGGGTTGAACGGAGCCACTCGTAACCAGAGTCATGTGGAGAAACCTCTTATCTCAGGCTTTGTATCAGATCACCATCTTGCTGACTCTACAGTTTAAAGGAAGATCCATCTTTGGCGTGGATGAGAAGATCAAGAATACCCTTATCTTCAACACTTTTGTTTTTTGCCAAGTCTTCAATGAGTTCAATGCCAGGTACATGGAGAAGAAGAACATACTCAAGGGGTTACTCAAGAACAAGTTGTTCTTAGCAATAATTGGCATCACCGCAGTTCTTCAAATAGTGATGGTTGAACTTCTGACAAAGTTTGCAAGTACTAAGAGGCTGAATTGGGGGCAATGGGGTGCTTGCATTGGGATTGCAGCGATGACTTGGCCGATTGGTTGGCTTGTTAAGTACATTCCTGTTTCTGGATAGCAGGTTCCAAGGCATATAGTTCCTGAAAAATTGTCAAACAGATAGAAACAAACTAATTCTTTTGTTGTTCTTTTACTATTCTTTTTTTTTTTTCAGTAGTTTCTCAAAGAGATTTTCTCGATCTAGGATTAGATCTATTGGTAAATGATGATGTAACTAGTTATAACTTATAACATCTTCAGCTCAATGATGCAATTCTCTTCTCTTTTTTCTTTTTTGTCACACTGACGCAGTTCTTTTATGGAACTAAAAAGAAACAATTCTTGCTTCAGCCCTTTTGTTTGCTACATAGTCAGAATCATAGCTACACACATACCTGTTACAATTAAAGGAATAACTCCTATCATGAAAAAGGAAAAAAAATCAAAGCAATAACAAAGTCAAGAAAAAAAAACGACTTCTTCAGTTGATAAAATCGAACGTTTTCAATTAGCCAAAACATAGTCAATGCCCTTTTTCCGCTGTTGGCGATTCATATCGAATGTCAAATTCGCGTAGCTGAGGAACCCTGTTTGGAGCATACCTGTTTCCAGCCAGCAATTTTGCAGCTTCCCTAGCTAAATAAAATTACAGAAAGCTGCACAATGTCTAAAAAAAATAAACATTCTTAATTGAATTTGCATACCATATATATTCTTAACAAACCTGATTTGTAACTCTTGATCCCTCCCCCACTTCCACCCCTAAAAAAATAAACAGGAAATAACTGAAGTTAACTTCAAAGACAGTAACAGAGAAATTTCACTACTTTCTCGCATTTTCCCTGTAAACAAACAAATCATTCTTATTATATAACAATGGGTAAAGTTTTAACATGGTTCTGATGCCTGTGAAAAAAGAACCCATGATTTACTGTGTTAGAACTAATTTAATAGAATAATTATTTTGGTTATTTTCCTTATTAACTGCTACAAATTTTATTTGCATTTTGAAATTCAATCTCATTTTGCCGCTAAAGATATGCATAGCATTTTAGATTCCTATTCACATGGAGCAATGTAAAATCGGAACTCCAACACAGTAAAAGAGAGAATAAAGTAAAGTTAGGGCAAACCTTCGATTTTGGTTTTAGCGGCCAATTTGTACTGTGAATCAAATGTTGTCTTCCAGGGTTCCCAGCGCCATGGGCCCTTGTGATCGATTTTGCGTTTAAGAGTAGGCAAAATGTCATTTATGATCCCTATAATTTGCTTGTTTTATCAGTTTAGTCTCTGTAGTTTAAATTCTATTAATTTTTCCCTGTTGTTTTAAATATCTCGCAATTCAAGGACATGTTACAAATTCTGTCAAATTTTTTTAATTTCATACAAAATTCTATCCAAAATACCCCGCTACATCAGGGATACGTACTTATTGCGTTTGGACAAAAATTTGGATGTGTCGTCCTTGAATTGCGACAATATCAAACTATAAGGGTGAAATTGCCATAATTGCAACCACATGGACAATGGCGGAAAATTCTGCAAACTACAAGGACCAAAAGTGACATTTACCTTAAAAGTATAGGTTTTAGTGAGGAGTTTTTTTATTTAAACCCCACACTTTTATTTGTTCACCTCATATTATAAGTTCACCCCAACTTCTAATTCAAAAGAAAACTCCACTATCTTCCCAAACTACCCCTCCCAACAGAAAAAAAAGAAATTAAAAAACTCATCAGCCTCACACCCCGCTATCTTGCCCCTTGTAACATCCCAAATCCAAAAATATTGAGAATAAATTAAAATAAATGAATTAAAAAATAATTTTTGGAATTTAAAATAATAAATAATATTTAAAGGGGCAAGGGTTTTTGAGACTGTCTCATCTCTTGGAAAGCACTGAAATGGTTAGGATGACTTAGAAAGGTTCGAGGGTCGGGAATGGTTGGATAGCCGGGTTTAGCTTCGGTATGGATTTAATTAAATGTATGATTATATGTTTATATTTAAATTTATGCTTGATAGATTGGAATTGATAAATTACAAACACTAATTTCTTGAATAAAGAACTACATGTGGCTTGATCCCTCAGTAAGGGTACGTAGGCAACCTAGATTAATCTAGGTGCAGCCACGGAAGAGAATGTTTTCGGAAATTGGTTATGGAGTTTTGGCTTCGGAATCTATTTAATATTTCAATTGAGTTCCAATTAAACTTATGTGTGGGCCCAAGGCCATTCAGATTAACTGTTTTTGATTGTGTGTGGATTTAATTTAAGCATGCTGAACGTTTGAGATTATAAAAATTGTATTATTACAGGTGAATTATATTAGGAAATGTCCATTTTTCTGGAGAGACTCTGCCGGTTTTTCTGCATAAGTCATAAGCACTTAAGTGGTTTTGCATTGGGAATTAGAGCAAAGGGGCAGTTTAGACTTCGTGCCCGGCACCTACCAGGTGTTGGACACGTACGGGGTTCGACTCGAATTCCAAAGTAGAATTTGGGTCAGGTCCTGTCACCCCTCACCACTCTAAGTTCACCTCATCTCACATTACTTTAAGAGATAAAAACACTATTGTCAAATGTGTTGCAGCATTATTATTATTATTATAAATTTGAGAATGAACTAAGAGGCTTTGATAGAGAAATGTTGACAATTAAATTGATATGCAAGTTACCATCATCAAACAAGAAATAATCTCACATTACATACCCCAATTGATGACCCATAAGCCATTATTTGCATACCGTATTTAGGGTTTGTGAAGAGAAGATGAGGGTGTAGTAGGTTTCTTGGATTGAAAGAGAAGAGTGATCTGGCATAGGGTGTAGAGGAGTTTGTGTTTTTCTAAAACTTAATATGAAGAGTGGTGGGGTGTGTGTAGATGTACTAGGGTTAAGTATTAAGTTGGATGACCTTTTTTGCCTTTTTACACAATAATAAAACTTAAGAGCTTAATGATTTAAGTATTAGGGTAAACAAAGAAAAGTGTGGGATTTAAATAGAAAAACTCTTTAGTGAGGTATGTGCAAAAAACAATCCGAGCAGCCTCAACGGGTTAAATCAAATAAGCTCAAGCAGTTTGGTCCAATTTTTACCTAAATAATGTAATTTTGTACCGAACTAAATCACAAGTGACTGAAAGGTACTTGTTTTCAATGTGACAAGGATGGACATTGGAAGAGGAATTGCAAGAGATGTCTTGCAAGCCTCAAGAGAAAAACCTTCGAAGGTAACTCTCTTGTTCTAAAATTAGTAATTACAGTTAAAAGCTTCTAAACTGAATAGTTGATTCAGAAGCTAGTCAAAATATATGCAATATGTGCATGGACTAGTGGGAATTAGAAGACTTGGAAAATGAGAAATGGTGCTAACTGTGGGAAATAGCACTAATGTAGTTGCCAATGCTATAGGCACCTAACATCTCAGACTACCCTCCAAAGAGGACCTGAATTTGAAATAAATGTTATTTCATTTCTGGATGTGTAAAGAACTTAGTATCCACCTCTATATTTTTAAGAGATGGATTTGATGTTTTGTTTGACAAAATGCTTTGTTCTATTTCACATATCAATTGAAAGCGTTGCTTATGCAATTTTGATTGATGGTATCTTTTTATTTTAGAAATGAATGGTAGCATTAATCGTATATGGATTAAGATGCAACTAGATCCGAGAGGCCTAGAGAAGTGGATACCTCAACTGAATTGTGACACCTAAAACTTGGAGGCATTAGCCAAGATAGAATTCATCGGATGGCAAAATGTGGAAGCTTTGGATCATTTGATCATGTTCCTATGCCTACTTGTGAATCTTGTCTACATGGCAAAATGACCAAGTCTCCTTTCACTGGTAAAGGAGAAAGAGTTACAGAATTGTTGGGATTGATCCACTTAGATGTTTGTGGACCTTTATCTACAAACGCAGATGGCAGTTATTCATACTTCATTACCTTTACCGATAATTATTCACGGTTCGGGTATTTATACTTAATGAAGCATAAGTCTGAATCCTTTTGAAAAGTTTCAGGAATTCAAAAATGAAGTTGAAACCAAACAGGCAAGAGTATTAAAATCCTTAGATCCGATCGAGGAGGTGAATACTTAAGCACAGGGTTCTTGATTACCTCAATGAACATGGCATCTTATCACAATGGACTCCACCAGGGACTCCCCAACATAATGGAGTTTTTAAAATGAGTTCCATGAGCTATACTAATTTACCTATATCCTTTTAGGATATGCACTTGAAACTGTGATTCATTTGCTAAATAGAGTGCCTTCCAAATCTGTTTCGCAAACTCCATACGAAATGTGGTTTGGGAAGAAACCAAGTCTTGGTTATATCAAGATTTGGGGTTGTCCAGCATATGTCAAAAGACTAGATGCGGATAAACTAGATGCAAGGTTAGTGGCAATTGAAACTATGACGAGCAAAAGTTGTTTGTCGCAAGGTCAGCTACCTTCCCAAAAGGGGAATACACTCATGATGGGAAAGGGGGACATGAGATAGAACTCAAGGAATTGTCCAATGAGCTAGAAATCAACACTGAACCAAATGCAATCCCAGATCCACAACATGTTGTAACACAGACTCCACGTAGTTCAAGTAGGGTTAGAAGAATGCCTGAAAGGTATTATGGTTTCCTTCACAAAACAAAGGAGAGTTAAATCTCCTAAGTAATTGTAAGGATATCGAAGACCCTTCGAACTACAATGAGGCAATGTTAGACATTGACTCATAGAAATGGCTTGGAGCCTTGAAATCCGAAATGAATTCTATGTATACCAACCAAGTCTGGACTCTAGTTGATCCTCCTCCTGGTATTGTACCAATAGGCAATAAATGGATCTTTAAGAGGAAGATAGACTCAGATGGGAAAGTAGAAACCTACAAGGCAAGGCTAGTAGCAAAGGGCTACAAGCAGAGAGAAGGGATTGACTATGAAGAAACCTTCTCCCCTGTCACTATGACAAAGTCTATTCGGATTTTGCTTGCAATAGCTGCATACTATGATTATGAGATTTATCAAAATGGATGTGAAGACAGCTTTTACGAATGGCCACCTTCGTAGAACTATACATAGATTAACCTAAAAGCTTCATTTCTAAAGTTGATAAGCATAAGGTATGCAAGCTACATAGATCCATTTATGGGTTGACGCAAGATTCTAGAAGTTGGAACATCCTATTTGATGAAGTTGTCAAATCATTTGACTTCATACAAAACATGGATGACCAATGAGTGTACAAAATGGCCAGTGGGAGTTTGGTAGTATTCCTAGTGATGTATGTAGATGACATACCACTTATCGGAAATGATATATGAATGATATCTTCATGAAGTCATGTGACTCATTAAATCATTCTCAATGAATGATTTTAGAGAAGCATCTTACATACTCGGAATGAAGATTTATCCTGATAGATCTAAGAGAATAATTGGATTATCTCAATCCTTGTATGTTGATAAGATGCTAATGAGATTTCATATGGAGCAGTCTAAGAAAAGTTTACTTCCAAAGACGACATGGACTTAACTTTTCTAAAGAGCATGTGTCCAAAAACTCATGATGAAATACATCGAATGAGTAAAATCTCTAATGCATATACAACAGGGATTCTCATATATGTCATAGCATGTACAAGACATGATATCGGTTATATGAGTATAACTAGAAGATATAAATCGAACCCATGATTAGATCAATAAGGAGTAGTCAAGTGTGTTCTTAAATACTTAAGAAGGTTTAAGGACATGTTCCTTATATGGGAGGAACATCAGAGTAGCAAGTGGAAGCATTTACTGATTCGGATAATATATCTAATATCAATGATTGCAAATCCACCTAAGGGTACGTCTTCATTTTGAATGGACACGTAGTTAGTTAGAGAACAACTGAAGTTGAATAAGTTGTCGCTTTAGAAGCTACAATAAAATCTGTTTGGATAAAAGGTTCATTACTGAACTAAATATGGTTCTGACCATAAAAGTCACAATTACCTTTATTGTGTGATAATAATGGGGCGATAGCTCAAGCCAAGGAACCTAGGTCTCATCAGAGATCCAAACACATAGAAAAATGTCACCATTAGATGGGACGTTTTTCATCCTAAAGGTTGCATCTGCAAACAACGTAACAGATCCACTCACTAAGCCTATGTCACAGTCACAACTGGATAGACATACAGAGATAATGGGTATTAGATACAGGGCTATGTGGCTCTAGTGCAAGTGGGAGATTGTTAGAAATGTGCCCTAAGAGCCAATACATTTGATGTAATCTCCTTAGAATACATTTCGTATATGATAATAAAGGGCAAACTTATTTGTTATCTTTTACATCAATTAAAGAAACAAATGTCCAGGGAATGCTAAATAAGAGATAAAGTAATCTAAAGAAGATTAGATTAGGGAGACCTTTAATCTCTTACTATAGTATCCCAAAATGTTCATAATCATAGGATTATCAAATGGGCATTGATAAACCGTCAAGATTAGCACATGCTATGTATGCTCAATTGGGAGGATGGTTAGTCTCAAACCATTTGTGTGGATGACACTAATACAAGTATGTGGGTGCTCATTAGTGAATGAGTACACTGAACGCGATCAACCGTAGTTCTCGTATGGAGTATTTATCTATATGTCAAACGAGAACTCATAGTTGCAATAATGCAAATTAGTCCTTAGACACGAGGCATCATGGTTGTCCTGTGATGCGTTATTGATCTTTGATAGCTCTTAAAGGCAAGCCGTAAAAGATTTGTCTAAAGTGTTGTTGGGGTCTCTTAATTCATCATAGGGGCATGTGAATGTACAATAAGGAATCTCTACCTTCGATAAAGAAGGAGAATGTTTCGAGATATGATTCGGTGAATCTTCGGCGAAGTACTTGAGCATGAATTGGAAAGTGGTTCTTAATCATGCTCTATTGAATCATATGAGGTTTATCATATTAGGGGTTTGACATAATCAATCCGTACCCTAATAATATGATTTGAAACATTGTATTAGAGAAGGACCGTATTGCATTGTAACTCCAACTGAATAGGTTCTTCACCAATTCTAGTTAGCTTGGGTAGCCTTGATATATTGCTAGATGTCACTCTTGGTTCGTGGAAGTCCTAGGATTGATTGTGATCAATCCATATAAAGGAAAAAAATTAAAAGGGGTTTTAATTCAGTTGGTTAGAAAGAGTTCTAATATTTTCCCAACGCCTTGCTAATTAGAACCTAATGGATCGCACACCTTAAATGGTTAACTTTGAGAAATACATATGATGTTGTGGAAATAAATTTGATCAATTTGATACGGATGATTTACTACGTGTAAAAGTGTATTTGGGCCTCGGTAATAGTTAACGGAAGCCCAAATGGTTGGGTATCAAGCCCAAGGGCTTAAGACACCTAAATATTATGGTTTAAGTGTCATAAGGCCCAATTTTGGAAGCCCAATGGGATTTGGCCGAAAATGCTTAAGTAAATGTGTATGGGAATTGTTTCCATAAGCTATTTTTAAATAAGCTCATTAGACAAACACAATCCAAGATCAACCAAATAGTTTTGGAGATCAAAGAGAGATAAAAGAGAGTTTTCAAGAGTGAAACACTTTCATCTTTCAAGGGGTTTAGATTGAAACCAAGTCTTGGGGATCTAGCACTAGCATCCTTGTATTCCCAAGATTCTTCCCTCTCATCTCAAGGTTCCATTGGTGTGGAGACTTAGAGGCCATATACTTTTGTGGCTCACATGGAGGAGAAAGATCAAGGAGATCAACAAAGAGGAAATCATCAAGAGAAGACCAAACACAAATTGGTTCATATAATTGCTTCAAGGGTAATTAGATCTTATCCTTTCTCTTGAAATTTCCATTTATGAAATCATATCAATGTTCATGGCTTAAGATACTTGGAAGAAGTTTTGTTTTGATTTTAAACATCCACCATATACTTCCGCTGCGATTAATTTGATTAAATGCATGTTTAATATTCAAATGAACTTCTCAAAAATGTTTTGGAAATCCTTTCATGTATATCATTTTGAAAATACCTGAGCTCTGTTTCTAAAGCTTTCAACTCATGTGGAAGGAAATCAGCAGGATAGAATTTCTCGACAAGTTTAAATATATGCTCAATATTGAATGACTTGAAGGAATTACGAGGATCCAATGATGAGCTAAGGGTAAGAAGTTCAACTGTTTGTCCGGAAATCTATCATTTAACTCCCCCAACATGCAATCTATAACATCATTAAATACATCAACACGATAGGCATGCTCAGTTATAATAACATCTTTTTATTGACAAGAACGACGTGTGCCCGTCATATAAAGAGGGAGAATTGCTGCTATGTTGGGTAGCAAAGAGAGAGAAAGAGAAACAAAATGTATAAGAGTCACTTGGGAGAGAGAAGACATAGGAGGACCACTTGGGCAACATATATGTAGGGTGTACATTTAATTTTGGGTTGGGCTTATAAGTTATAACACATATAGGTATGTTTTTTTGAAAAAGTTTGGGCTGAGTAGGCACCCAGCCTGCCTTGTGGGTAGCACCGCCTTTGTTCTTTAAGTCAACAATTTTGCTCCATTTAATTCGTCAGTTGTTTAGACTAAAGATAGAAATATCACCATGAATTAGAAATTTGATTTTCATTAAATCTCCATAGTTGATCCAATTTCTCCATTTAAGAAATTGGGCTCCTATTAAAGCTCCATGGAAAGGACGATTCCGTTTGTGTTGCCCCTGGGGTAACGTATGCACTTCAGTTATAAAACCAGATATGCACGTCAACCATAAAATAAAATAAATTTTATGAAATATGTTTTTTTGGTCAATAAATAAATTTAAGAATGGCATGAGAGTACTGCCAACGAATCCATGACGTTTACTGTCAGTACTCAAATAGGTGAACCAATGTCTATTATTCAACTGTGAGAGGTAATTAATGTGTAGGACCAATTAAATTCCCCGAAACATGTAAAATTTTCAGAATTTTTTAATACCAGCTATATTGGAGGGGAGAATTCGAACGCAAGACCTTGAGTGTAGAGGTAACCATTCTTAATAATTGAGCTACAAACCCTTTGCAAATTGACAGAAATTTTTAAGAGTTCTCTTTTCCTATTCATACCATGTTACTTATCATGAATATGCATTGAATATATTTTTTTAAAGACATTTTCTATTGAGAGGCGTGATAATATATTAAACTCACACACACACACTACATAGATGCTATAACTCGAACCCAGGACTGTTCTTAGGAGAGCAATTGCTCCAAACCACTACACTAGGTCATTTGTAGGTATTGCATTTATTATAATTCTTGCTTTCCATGTGTTTACTAACATATTGGTATTGAAATTATTATAATTCCTGACTTTTCATGCGTTCACTAACACATAAGTAATAAATAGGGTTAAATACATTTTTTGTCACTGGGTTTTACACAACAAAATTTCAATTTGGTCATTGAAATTTTTTTTTGCCAAATTTGTCACTGTATTATAAAAAATTTACCATTTATAGACTTGTAGTTAGGTTCTGTTAAGTTGTTGGGTAAAATACCTTTTTCATCACTGGGTATTACAAGAAATTTCAATTTCGTCAGTGGAAAAAAATTTAGCCAAAAGCCATGCAAATGCGACACTCTATTTTGAACTTTATTTTGAGATACGAACATATTTTGTCATGATATGATTCTTTTTTTTAGCCTTAATTGATGCTATACCAATTATAAATTTTTAGCCTACGAGCAGCATGTGCAAGATCATAGCATTTGCATGGATTTTGGCTAAATTTTTTTGCTCAATGATCAAATTGAAATTTTGTGTAAAATTCAGTGACCTAAAAGGTACTTAATCCAAAAACTTAACGGAAACTTAACGGCAAGTCTATAAATTGTAAACTTTTGTTAATATAGTGACCAATTTTTTCTCTCTACAATAGTTTTTGCACATATATATTGTTGTGTCACTTGGATGCTTAAAACGTTGTTTGCCTTAGGTTTTTGTTTTTTGTAGCGATAAAAATTAAACATTGAATTATTTTATGTTTTAGGTTTGTGATTTAAAGAATAAAAATGCCTAAAGAAATGTAAACCAAACAATCGAGATATATGCAAATAAACATTTTAGGGAGAGATGATTAGTTGGTATCGATTGTGCCAATGTACGGTACAAGGTACATTTTGAATTGTTAGTTCATGTTATTAAACATAGACCAAATATTGGCACAGTACCAACCAATCTTTTTAATAGATTTTTTTTTTATTTTTTATAAACAAAGTAGCCCACCATGAATGCTCGGTACCAAGCAATCTTTTTAATAGATTTTTTATTAACCTAAATGGCAAGTACAAATTTTAAAAGTCGCTGAAATGATATTGTCCTTAAAATAACATACTGTCCCAAAAAAACCTAAAAACAAAAGGTCTTGGCTTAGAAGACGTGCTGGTCTTCCATCTAAATTCACAAACCTGCAATTACCTTCTCATTCCTCTACTGTAATCCCTCCACAACACAACACACACACATATATATATATTATATGAAAGCCAGAGTGTGGCTTGGGTAAAGAAACCATAATTATTTTACACATCCATTCAGATAACAAATCAAACCATGAAAAGGCCACCAACAGGAACTAATCCTTACACTTTTTACCTTTTAATAAAAGTCCCCATTCAATGCTTTCTTACCTGGACAACTTAGAAAAGCACTTTCCCAAGCAACAAAAGCAAACATTGTTAAAACTCTACCTTAACAAGTTACATATTTACAGTCATAAAGAGAACTCAAATATTCTCTTTATTTAAATACCTTGTTCTAAACTTACTGGTTCTTTCCCTTGCTGAGCTTCACAGTTCCATATCTGTCCCACAAAATTTCTCCTCCATTAAACTGCATGTGAGAGGAGCTGGAGCTCACATCCATATTAGAACTTGATGGTGAAAGCCCTTCATCCATTAGTTGAAGCCCCATCCCATCCGGCCTTCGTTTCGAAACTTCCTGCTGGCCTTCATAACAAGAAAGTTGGCCATGGTACATGTTAGCTTTGGCATGTTCTTTGTGCTTCTTGTTACATTCTGCTGTCATTCTGGGAAAAACACTCATATTCTCCCATTTCTCTTTGCACTCTTCTACACTTCTTCTATAGCCCAAGCAAACCATTTTTGCAGCTATCTCCTCCCATAGTCCCTCCTTAAAACCCCCACCGTCTTGAATCGTGAGTTCCAAGCTTGTCCTGATCAGCTCTATTAAACTTGCAACCTCATGTTCAGTCCATCTGTTAATAGTATCATTAGCAATTTGAAGCTTTGAAATGTCATCCTTATCCTTGTCGTGGTTACTAATTCCATGTCTTGGAAATGTACCTAGAGCCTCCATTATTGCGGCATCTCGGCTTTCAACCCATGCTCTCTCCTTAGCCCAAAATTCATGTACTTCTCGATCGAACTTGGCCGCCTGTTGCTTCCTCCATTCTTCTTCTTGAGCTATCCTCTCCTCTTCTCTATGTTCAATACTCTTTAACATCTTCTCCATCCAAGCCTCCTGGGTGTTTATTACTTTCCCAATCTGTGAATTCACAAAGTCCTCCACCTGTGCTTTCCAGCTCTTCTTATTAACCGGCCTTGCACAACTTTGTTTCTCATTCTTAAGACTTCCCATTGACTGAAACATCATAAAATTATTAATGGCTGAAATTGAAAGATCGTCATCATTGTTCTCCGAGGATGAGGTCTGATCAAATTCAGTTGAGTTATTGGAGAAACTAAGGCTCTCACAACTGATGTGCTTTTGGTCTTGCACCACTTCTTGATTTTTAGGGTTAATAGTGTCATTTGGAGTAGTGTGATGATAAAGAAGAGGGTTCAATCTACCATAAGTTGACGACTGATTGCTAGTTTGATCTCCATAAATTGCTTCGAGCTGTCGAAAGAACCTGTAGTGCTTCCCATCTTGTCTCCCAGCTTTGCCTTCCTTGGTTTTCTTGTAGTACTTGTACAAGTTCTCAAACTTCTCTTTGCATTTCTTCCCACTCCTCTGGTATCCATGTTCCTCACCCATTATCCTGCACATCATCAAGAAATTAAGACATAGCAATAGAGGAAGGTGTTTTATTTAAAATCATAGGCATATCACATGTGCTTTCTTAGCCTCTACAAAATATTAAACAAAGTATTTAGGATCATGTAGACATTATTGTTATTAAAGTATTAAGATACCCACAGCAATATTCCTTTAAATAGCACTACAAGTTATTGAGATTATTATATTCAGCTAGATTTCCAAATTAAGTATTTCAGTTACTTTATGATTAAATTACCTTACAATGATGTCCTATGGAATGTGTTTCCCTTTTTTTAGAGCTAATCAGATTCCATTGCCCTAATTGAGCATGGATAGAAGGTCCCTCAACTAGAAAAAGAAAAACTATATATATATATATATATATATATATATATATATATATATAAATGATGGTGCAGAGAGTACTCTTGGACCAGTCAATTTGCATACCAAAACCAGACAAATATAAGAAAAGGAACACCTGGGTCTCTTAGTTAACTGAAATGGTTTGTCAGACTAATCTTCTAGCACTAAACTCAGAAATGTCAGTATCTAATTAAAAGAATAACATGTAAGAGAAAGATAGAAAGAAGACACCAGAAAAAAAGCAAAATTGGTAGATATATAAACAATAAAAAATGTGTCTATGCATATATATTTATATACCTAGAGACTTCATCCCACAAGGGTCCTTTCTGATTAGTCTCCTTGAACTTGGAATCAAGACCAGATCTAATCTCAAGAAGGGTAAGAGTTTCTTGTCTTGGCCATCTACAATTCATATTATCCCCTCCATCAGCATTCATGCCAACATTAATATTATTATTCCATCCATGTCCATGCTCCAAATCTATCCCATACAATGCAGCAACTGATGAAGTGGTGGCAGGAGCATTGTTGTTAGCAGGATGAGCTGCATCACAACCGTTGATGATTCTAGAATAATGAGGATGATGATGATGAAGATGATCAACCAAGCCACCAGCTGGAACAAGTATAGGCTGGTAATTAGGTTGAGCTGTGAGATTTCCATGTGCTGAAATTGGCTCTTGGAATTGTGAGGTCGTGCAAAACTGGGTTCTTGAGGCCATCAGCTGCCGGAGATCTGGAACTCCATACTCATCCATATCTACCACTCAAAAAGTTTTAGAGAGAGAGAGATAGAGAGAGAGAATTTAGGAGTTGCTTTTTGATAGAGTGTTGGGATGAAAAGGGAGGACCAAGATAGAATGTGAGCTTAATTTTTTATTATTTCATTGGAGACAGGATCCGAGTCTAACGCAACTTTCGTCACTCTTGCATCACTGTCAACCTCTGTGGATGTAGAGAGAGAGAGAGAGTGAGAGAGATTGAAAAAAGCAGTATACACATATGTAATACAAATGACTGATGGGAAGGCATGACACGAGGATGATAGAAGAAGCCAGTACGTACAAGTAAACAGTATATCATCCGTGTGTGGTTATTTACCCTTTTCAGTTTTGACTGGCCATCACTCAATCTTCTAGCTTTCCACAGGCATCTATCTACCACCTTAGTGCTTGCGGCGGCTAACCATGGCTCGCTTCTTGCTCCGACTGTGCTCAAGCGCCTAGCCTTCCTTTTCTTTTTTCTGTTACAAGCTACTCCTGCCAAAAGCTTGATTTATTAGGAAATGGGTTAATTAACAAGTTATATTAAGCCTACTCATTCAACTAATAGGATATGTACATTCTTTAGCAAGGGCCAAACTAGTTATTGTTCGAGTGATATTTCTCATCACTTAATTAATTTGTCTGCAACATAACGTTATGAGTAAATGGGATGGGACCGAATTGGAACATGGAAAGATTTGTACATGTGACACCTTTCATTACCGTTTTGTGGAAAATCATTACGTATGAATATGTGAGACACTAACCTTATTACAACTCCAAGTAAGTCGAGTAATTTCATTAGCTACCATATTACACGTTTTAGGCATAATATGACATTCAGTCATCATTCCCCTCGGCTTCACCCCTATCATCTTCACGCAAGCCAAAGACCAACCATGAGAATCAGACTCAAGCATAATGGGAAGAACCCAACACTTCAAACGCTAATTTTAACACACTAGGACCATTGCTATGAAGAGTATCCCACAGAGGGGATGGAAGTCTTAAATTTATGGGTTAATAGGTCTATTAGTCCCTGAACTTAGACCCGATTCGCATTTGAGTCCCTCAATTTCCAAAATTGTTCCATGGTCCTTCAACTTCAATTTCGTTATAACAAATGGTCATGACATCAATTTTGTTAACTTTTCTGTTAAATGAAGGGGTAAAATTGTATTTTTGTATTATTAGACATAAACAATTAATAAAAACTAATAAAAAATGAATTTCCTTAAGAAAATTATTTATTATTATTTTTAAAAAACCTCTCTCTCTCTCTCTCTCTCTCAGCCCCACAAACCCAGCTCAATCTCTTTACCCAACCTCTCAAATTCAAACAACCATGATTATTTTATGTTTATTAATCTTTTTCTTATTTTTAATGAGTTTTATTAATATTTTTAATACAAAAATACAATTTTAGCCATGCATTTAATAGAAAAGTTAACAAAATTGACGGCATGACCATTTGTTCTAATGAAACTGAAGTTGAAGGACCACGAGAACGATTTTGGAAATTAAGAGACCAAAATGCGAATCGGGTCAAAGTTCGGGGACCATTAAACCTAAAAACCCTAGATTTATAGTTTAAATGACACATGCTAATGTCTTTAACTTGGATTTAAAGATCCTTAGGGTCCATTTAGATGGAGTGATTCCAACTCTAAGGATTCATATATATGACATTATGAGGCTAAATTGTAAAGTTACAACTATGTATATCAAGAGTCAAACGACTCTTTCCAAAGTCATTTCAAATGTATTACTTCTAATCATTTCTAAGGACTAGATAAGTCATTTGTTTTCTTCATTTCCTTCTCATAATGTCATTCAAATGACTCTTTCCAAAAGTCATTTCTAAGGAAATGAAGAAAATAAATTGATTTCAAATGACTTATTTTGTATAGTCATTTCAATCAATTCCAAATGTATTACATATAGTTATTTCAAATACATTTAATAGAATGTTTATAGCTTCTTTTTTAGCAAATTTGTCATTGTTGTCTAATTCAAATTCTTTCTTTGAAATACGTTAATCTAAACAGAGCCTTCTATCAATTAAAAGTAGGGTAATGTGCCAAAAACCACCTTGAACTATCACGCTTGTTGAAATGTCCACCCTAAATTTTTTTCTCTGCCAATTTAGCCCTCGTATTTTTTTAATCTCCAATTTAGCCTCCACCGTTAGTTTTATGCGAATTCCATTCAAATATATGTTAAAAAGTCACATCAAGCACATGGGTCCCACATTTTATTATTATTTTAAATTTTAAATTGATAAAAATATGAATAAAATATTAAAACCCAAAAAATTAAAAATTAAAAAAACTCCCTCCCTCTCTCTCTCTCTCCTCTGCGTTCTTCCTCTCCCCCTTCGATTTCTCCTCCCCTCACGTAAAATTCCCTCCCTCCTCTCTCTCTCTCTCTCTCTCTCTATCTCTTTCTCTCTCTCTCTCTCTCTCTCTCTCTCTCTCTCTCTCTCTCTCTCTCTCTCTCTCTCTCTCTCTCTCTCTCTCTCTCTCTCTCTCTCTCTCTCTCACACACACACACACACACACACACACACACACACACACCATATATAGCCACACACAACGTCGGTCAGCTCAACAACATTTTACACAGCTTTCAAAATCCCCAAGCCACCAAAGCCACCACCAAAAATGGCTTCAGAGTCAAGCAGCAGCAGCAGAAGCAGCAGCCCATCAAAACGGTGGTCATTTTGGTGCAAGAGAACCGCTCATTCGACCACATGCTGGGGTGGATGAAGTCCCTAAACCCAGAGATCAATGGCGTCACCGGATCCGAATCCAACCTCATTTCCACCTCCGACCCGAACTCCACCCAAGTCTTCTTCGGTGACAGCTCCGCGTACGTCGACCCGGACCCGAGCCACTCCATCCAAGCCATCTACGAGCAAGTGTTCGGAGAGCCGTGAATGGAGGCCTCTATTTTCACAAGAGGTGGTTGTTTATTCACAAAGGAGCTTGTGCGGCGGCGGTGCTAATAGATCTAGAGGGCTCTGTTTGTGGAGCAAAAGCAACGGTTTGATTTTGTTGCTGTGGAGATGAAGTGCCATTGGGAAACAAGTAAAGAAAAATGAACTAGAACTAGAACTGGTACTGGAACTTGTGAAGATGTGTGAGAACCAAGGAGCACCAGAGTTTGGGGAGGGATTGAAGGCCAAGAAAACAATGGAGGCAACAAAGGCAAACATGAACCCATAAGCAAAAGCCATAGTTCTTCTGCGTCCTTGGGCTGGGTTTGATTAATTTATATTTTTCTTGGTTGGATATATGTAGAAGAATAAATTTGGTTTTGGTAAACGTGGTAGAAAAAGAAGAAGAACTGGGTTTTGGTAAGTTTTGGTGTTGTTGTAGTTGATGTGAAGGCAGAGGTTCTGGGTTTGGTTGGAATTTTACAGAGGAGATGGGTGAGGAGGAGGAGAAATCGATGTGGTGAGGGGGAGGAGAAATCGAAGGGGGAGAGGAAGAACGCAGAGGGAGAGAGGGAGAGAGAGAGAAAGTAGAGAAAAAAAATCAAATTTTAATTTTCTTAACGGAGATTTGGATGGAATTGGATGAAAACTAACGGTGGGGGCTAAATTGGCAGAGAAAAAAATTCAGGATGGACATTTCGATAAGCGTGATAATTCAGGTTGATTTTTGGCACATTACCCTTAAAAGTATGAAGAGCTACTTGCCATGTGAGGTGAGGATTGAGCACAACATTGCTCACATATCTAGCAATGTGAGGATAGACCCCTACCCGGCAGACTTTCAAGTGAATAATTGAAGTCAGACTCCGCATTTGAACAAATCAAGCAAAGGTCATTTTTTAGGGCCAATGGATTCTTGTGAGCATTGGACATTTGTCTTTGCCTAAAAGGGATTGTAGGTCCTTCTCTCACAGCTGGACATCACAGCTTATCATTTCTGCTTTTGTACGGACATATGTGATGAATAGGGAACCCTGATAGAATTAATATGATTCCGAAGGAAGAAAACAGTGGCCTCTTTTTAAAGTCATCATTGGATATATATTTCTCATAAATCATATAATCAGAAGACAAAAGCAGAGATTTTTCCTTTTTGTTCCCCTACTTGGCCTCTGTAAAATTTCTTCTTGCCTTCCACTGTTTTCCTTCCATACACAGTAATATTGTAGCTGGAAAATTGTATTTTCAGAGTTATATTACCAGGGTAAAGCATGACTTTTGTATAAGACGCCAAGGTGGAGGTTTGGTCCTTGTTATACCGGGAGTAATTATTTTGGCTCTCTGGTCACAAAGCACCACGTTGACAAGAAGAATATCTTCTAGATCAATAATTGGGACAATTTAATTGGCCAATTATTTAGACAAAAAATGGGGATAATTACCGTCAATTTGGAATTTGATTCTAATTGAATCTATAATTGACTCAATCTCTCCATTTAAGGGAAAAAATATTTTCCTTCCAAATGGGAAAAAATATTCTTTGAAAAACCCTAGAAATGAAGAGACCTATAAATACATGGCTACAACACACCTCCAAGGTAAGTCAAAACTAGAAAAACCCTACCTAGGTGTAACATCCCGAACCAAAATATTATAAATAAAATAAAATAAAATAAAATAAAACAAAACAATTAATAAATAATGGATTTAAAATTTAATCTAATGAGTTAAGGGTAAAATGGTCAATTTAAGTTGGGAATTGAGTTGCACTGTTGCATCTGGCTCGTCGATATGAGTTTGTAGATAGGCGATACGCTCAATTACTAGTTGTAACGAACCCGTAACCTCTGAAAAAGTGCACGACGTAACGGTAATTTTAAATTTGTTTGGAAAACCCTAAATACCCCATTGCCTAAATAGATTGGCATGTGCGAACCCTCCCCCTTCTCTCTCATCTCTCTCCCGATAACTCTCTCCTCTCTCTTCGAAGGAAATAGGCCAGCCATTCAAGGCCGGCGTTTGTGTCATTCCGGCCACCCCAAGCGATGACACCGGTCCCAAAAGGACCAGCCCGAGTTTCTCTTCAAGTCCCACTTGCTATCCCGCTAGGAAAGCTCGAGATTCGTTGGCTGCAACGACTGGCAGTTTGACCAGTTTTTTGGTGATTTCGGCAATAGAATTCGTCGATCAATGTATCCTTTTCTATCCTCTCGACATCCTCTAGTTGTTTTGGTAGGTTATTGGGATCGATTTTGAGTTTTTGAAACTCAATCCAAACCCTAGAATGTCCCGGTTTTTGGAGTGGTTTTCCGGCCACTTCCATGCCAAATTGGAGGTCGGTCTAATTGTAAAAGTTGCTCCCCTAGTTGCCCTGATCACGTAGGTACAAGTATTGTTGGGTGATTTGAGAAATTTCTATTTTCGAAAATTTCTCAAGCCACTCAAGCGCTGCCGGCACGTGTGGTGGTGCGTGGACCATGGGGTGGTGTCCCATTGTGTTCTGAATTGTTCCCCATGTCGTCACGAGCTCGACGGTATGCTTGGATTTCAATTTGGTTATCGTATGACAGTTAAATGAATTTTCACATATTTGGTGATAGTTGGGTTTGATATGATCGGCTGTCGAATCGGTCCTGTTTCCAAATATGTGGTTCCCTATACCTATAGGATCGTGTAGGAACTCACGGATCGAGAATCTAAGTTTCGGATACTCTGGATCAACGATGTTAAGGTTAGGTAAATAGGTTATCGTCCGATCGTGCGATCGAGAGCGATCCGACCATGTAAGACCCATGTCTTGGGGAAGCAAGAATGGTGAGCAATCCCACATCGCTCGGGGAGGGAAAGGTGAAGTGCCTTATATGTGTGGGCACTTCTCTTCCTAGCACGAGGCCTTTTGGGATCTCACTGACTTTGGATTACTTGGAACTCCGAAGTTAAGCGAGTTGGGGGCTCAGGACTACTATGGCGATGTTGATCCAACGATAGCTGAGGCCCGGCTCACAGATGTCGAGAGGGTGTTTGATGTCCTGAGATGCCCTGATGAGGATAGAGTCCGTCTTGCTACGTTTCTACTGAAGGGGAATGCGTACCACTAGTGGAAGATCGTTCGTAGAGGGTATGTTGATCCTACTGCAATTACCTGGGAGGAGTTTCATCATATTTTCTTTGAGCAGTTCTATCCTAACTCCTACCGTGACATGAAGAAAGATGAGTTCTTGGGGTTGAGACAAGGTAACATGTCTGTGCTAGAGTATGAGCACAAGTTTATTGAATTGTCCAGGTTTGCTCTAGAGTCGGTTGCTACTGAGGCTGAGAAGTGTAGAAGTTTTGAGAAGGGACTGTGGTTTGATATTCAAGATGTGGTCACTGCAACCGTCTATCCTACCATGAGAGTTTTGGCTCAAGCTGCTAACAAGGTGGCACATAAATTTAGTGCTGATGCAGGAAGGCGTCGTAGGGATACGACTGACTTTGGTGGACCTGGTCAGGGTCCATCAAAGAGAGGAGGATCTTGTTCGGGTTCTGCTGGTAGTGGTTGGTCAAGAGGTTACAGTTCGAGCCCAGGAAGTGGAAGGTCTAGACCTGGGTCAAACAGGAGTCAAGGTACTGGTCAGTAGTCGGTTGCCAATACGACTAGGGAGCCTTCACAGTGAAGTGGCTCAGGTTGTCACAACTGTGGAGAGGTTGGGCACTTCAGGAGGGATTGTCCTCTTCGTGTGCAAGGTAGTGGTTCTAGTTTGGGTACTGGAGTTAATTGCTACAACAGTGGGCAACCTGGACACTTGAAGAGTGTTTGCCCTTATCTAGTGGCCCAACAGGGGCAAGGGTCTATGGCCCAGCAGGGTAGAGTCAGAGTGATGCCTCATCTTTTGTGGCTGGTACTTTTACTAGCAGTGGGGTTCAGTCCACCTTCCGTAGAAGTGGCGGAAGGAATTCGAGGGGTTAGCCAGGGTGTTCGATGACTCAGGCTTGGGTGTTTTCTATGACTCAGCATGAGGCGCAGGCCACACCTGATGTCGTCTATGGTATGTTACCTCTCTTTGTTATCTTTTACGAGTTTTGTTAGATCCCGGAGTCACACTTGTTTAGAACATTTAGTGGGTACTATAGCAGTTATGGTTCTTCGTTCCAATGCGATCCTCGTGTTTTCATGAGCTCGTACGTATGTTCGAATTACGATTCGGACGTCGTTTGAACATCGAACGAACCTACGCCTATTATGCATTGTTCGGGTTCGATGTGTTTGGACAAGTGGATCGAATCCGAATTCATGTATGTTGTTTTCCGTATTTCTAGGATCATATAAGAATTGACAGATCATGATTCGGAGTCCCGGATACTCCGAAATCACAAACCCTAGGGTTATGTAAACTGTAATCGTCCGATCGTGAGCGATCCGACCGTTGGATCGAGACCAAACTTGCAGGACATGTTATGTGAGTCGTAGTGAACTTGTAGGAACCTTTGGATCTAAGTTTTGAGGTCGTGGGCCCCAGAGGCCCGGGTTGACCTATTTGGGAAAGTTTGACCAAGGGTTGACCGTGCGTCTCCCGAGGTCGTTTCGTCTTCTAACGAACATTGTTGACCTTAGAATCCTTCATACTAGCCTATGCCCACTTTGAGTCAGGATTTGTTAGGGTTTGACTTTAAGGTTGTCATTCAAAGTTCGCTTTATTAATTAATCATCGTATTCTTGAAATAGGTACTCAGGCACCTCATGATCCTCAGGCGGGACCTCCTATGGGTCGAGCTGCTTGGGACTATCTATGAGTGGACTTTGTTTTGAATGTGCATATATTTCAAAGAATAAACAACCGTGCATATGATTTGACGTTTCTCGACTTGAGATTTTAATATGATTTGATGTTTTCTAGACTTGAGTTTTCGATTCGGTTTTAATATGGATTTCGGTGATTGTGATATTTTATTTGATTGTTGATTGATATGCTGTCATTTGACACTTGTGACTATTTTAACTATGGAATTATATATTTGGGACGGTAATGTCCTTATTTTGAGTATTTATGATGATTATTGGATTGTTGGACGTATAAATGTCTGGGTGTGATATTTTGGGGTTTGGGTACATATGATTGAATATGTGATTATGGATTATTGAGTTGTGTTTGAGTGGAGTGTTGTTGGCGCCACTGTATGTACCTTCCCCCGGTTCTTATGGATATGGTTACTTGGATATGGTTCGGTTACATCAGATACCCGATGCACCCTTGACGGGGTGTGACTGTAGGCCCTTGATTGGGCGGTTTGCGCGCATAGAACCTGTTTCGGAGGTATGGCATTGAGGTTCCTGCCATACAAGCCTGTGAGCTTAGTCCCAATTGGATGGCTTAACCCTGGGCACAGGCCACCACGGTGTTGTCCCGGTGTCTAGTCAAACAATTCCTCGTTGGATTGTTTCCCCGGTACTTGTATTTGGTGTTGAGGTCCTGTTGTACCTATATGTATATATTAGTACTTTCGTATTTGTATTTCTTCTAGTGGGGATCATTCCTTGCTTGTATTGCCTATTGGCATGCGGTTATTTGAGAGTGGGAAAGAATAGGAAACAATACTATGATATGACTATTATGTTGTTATGATGACATTATTGGAATTTGAATGATTATGTATATAAATGATTTGAACTGCATGATTTTAGCATTGTTTTTGAAACGGTGGGGTTAGTACGTTGATTTGAACTATTAAAACTTTGTTTTTGTCAACTCACACTCTTTCTGTTTTGCGCCGCACCAGGTCGTAGTCGTTGCTTCCGTACTGTCTGGCCGAGCGTTTCTCTTCTCGAGCTTCGACTTGATTGTAGGACTTTATGTCCCTTATCTTTAACTTTAAATTCTATTGCTTTAAACTCGCATACTCTTAGAATTGCTCTGTTATTGCCCATTAGGGTTGGATCTGAAGGCCGGAGGCCTATGTTGTATTTGTATGCATGCTGACAATTGGTGCATACATATTCTGTTGTATTCTATTAGGTTGAAACTTTTGGGATTGTCCATTTTTCAAGGGAGACTTTGCCCGATTTTCGGCAGAAGTCTCGGTCTCTTTTTCTATTGTTTCGGGAATAGGGTTTCTGTTTAGTATGTGGGTCCGACATGGGTTGATGTCGGAACAACCACAGAATTTGGCACGAGTTCCAAGGTGAAATTCGGGTCTGGTCTTGTCAGACCACTAGATCGAGACCAAACTCTCTGGACGTATTTAGTAAACCTTGTTAGACTTGTATAAACGTTTAGATCGGAAATCTAAGGTCGTGGGTCCCGTGTCCCCGGTTGACCAAAAACGGGAAGTTTGACCAATTGTTGACCATGGGTCTTTTGAGACCTTCTCGTCCTTTGGGAAGGTACTAGAATGGTTTTGGGATCTTTCTAAAGTGGTGTACATTTATTAAGTTTTCGGGAACTAGGATTCGAATTAAATTCTTGGTTGAGGTTGATTGTTGGGTTGTTTTTGTGAGTGAACTTTGTTCATGTCAACTTTGTTTTCGGTTGTGGGAAATTCTTGAATTTGTGGGTGTATGGTTGGTAGTTGTAATTTTGGTTCATGGGGGTTATTGGTTATACTATCTAATTGGGCTTGGTTGTTATAATTGTACATGAGAATTTCATAGGTTATTAGAATAATTGTGTTCAAGGTGTTAATGAGTATTATTATTTATTATTATTATATCTTAAGTAGATGGATTTGAGTTTGGACTATGGTGAGTTTTGGATAGGTTGAGCCACATGTGGCGTTGGATTTTCCGGCATGTGCTCTCACTTGGATATGGATTATTTTACCCACACATGGCATTGGGCGTGTAGTAAAGGGGCGGGAACCTTTGATCGGGTGTGCCGTAGGCCTTGGTGGGCAGTCTACACGCGTAGGACATGGATTGGTTGAGCAACATGAGGCGTTAGATTTTCTGGCGTGTGGGCTCACTTGAATATTATTCACTGTTGCTTTACCGACATATGGCGTTGGATTTTCTGGCGTGTGGGCTTTCTTAGATGTTGACTATCGGTTAATTTACCACACGTGGCGTTGGATTATTCGGCGTGTAGTAAAGAATCTGGACATAGTGATTTGCCTGGAGCTGCATTAAGCTTGCTTTGCAGGTGTTTGGTCAGGATTTTCTCCATCCACCTGCCCGATTTGTCTACGCAGGTGGTTGGCCAGTTTCCCCCCTCCTCGGTTGCCTATAGTGATTTGTCGGTACCCACATTGAGCTTGCTCTGCAGGTGTCCGGCTAGGATATTGATTGCCACCCTGCTCATGTTGTGTATACAGGGTTGGTCATGACCCTTAGCCACCTGCCCGATTTATCTACACAGGTGGTTAGCCAGTTTTTCCCCATCCCCCGGTTGCCTGTGGAAAAATATATACTGTTGCCTTCGGAAAATATGTGAAGTTTGCCTTCGGATGGAATTAAAGGATTTATGAGTCGGGTTTATAAATGTAAGGTTGTTTGATTTTATATTATTATATGAATTGTGATCATTGTTAAAGAATTATGTGTGGCTTGATCCCTCAGTAAGGGTACGTAGGCAACCTAGGCTAACGTAGGTGTAGCCGTGAAATAACTAGTTGAGTTTTGTGTTGATTTGGTTTAGTAAGTTGTAGTAAGTGGTTGAATTTGAGGCCGAATGCCTATTAGGTAAAATATGTGTGCTTTACATTGTGCGTGCTGAAGCTTGGATAGTTTTATTTGTGTTTCATGGAGGTGAAAATTTGGTAAATGTTCGTTTTTCAGGGGAGACTCTGCTGAAATTTCTGCAGAAGTCTCGACTCCCTTTTCCCTTTGTTTCAGGGAATGGATTGTTTTTAGAAAGTGGGCTCGGCATTGGTTGGATGTCGTGAAAAACCACAGGATTTGTTGCGTATTTCGAGGAATTCTCCGTCCACTTTAGCTATAGTTGTATATTTCTCAAGATCTAATTGAACTAACTTAGGCATCGGGGTGCCTTTAGCCAACACCCTCGGTGTAGTCTACTTACTTCGGTTTGTTTTTCAGGGATTGGGGGAGACGAAGGAGAAGAAAGTTCGAGAGTCAAAAAATCAACACATGTGCTCAAACATTTTGGTACTTTTATTGAAAGCACGAGTTATTCTCAACGCGTGCTCTAAAATCAAAGGAACCCGTTTCCTCTCTTTGATCACTTAACCAAAGCCTTCCAAACAACCATGGTTGGAAGCAAACGTACGAGAAGCAAGGCCGCTGCGACTGGCCCAAACCGTCCACCTAACGGCTCCACAACTTGGAGCCAAGAACCATCCCACGGGCCTGCCCCTCTTCACGGCTCCTTGGTTGAAGCCGCACCACAACCATAAGCCTTTGCGACTAGAACCAGCGTGCCACCATCCATGGTGTCCCACCACAGTGACAACGCGACGCATGCCGCCACCTCAATCCACAGTGGCACCACTACTCGTGGAAATCATGTTGCCGCCACGGGCCACGTCCCAATTTTGGAACAACTCCATCTGTTCCCACCTTTGTCACCACACTTGACGTATGCTGCAGCATACACCTCCAACGAAATCCTAGCGAGTGTCCAATTGGGCTACACACAATTCTCTCATCTTGATCCATGCAGCCAAGTATAGCTCAGTTATAAAATCGACCAGTTGACTCAAATAGTAGAAGACTAAAACAACTTGGTTGGACAGCTCCTTAGGCAGATTGATTTGATTCGTACCTCATGAAGTACGTGGCAACAGACGCTCACTTGCCAGCTTCAGAAAAGCCAATCCACGGAGACAGGCCACAGAAGATCCCTCGCAAGCTCAGTCCACCAACAAGCCTCGTAAGTAGGATAGCCGAGGAGATCAACCCCCAAGAGTCAATGAGGAGGTCAATTAGCGACGCTCGAGTCATAGAAGACATCGATGTGAACCGCAAGCCTTGTGAGCAGATGATGTCGAGAAGCTTGTGAATGACCGGCTCCGAAATCTCAAGATTGGAGGAGACTTGGAGGAAACCCTTCGCAAGAAGGTAGACCAAGTGAACTCCTCCCCCCTTCACTGACAAGATCGAGCAGGCTGCTTTACCAAAGCAGTTCTTAACACCATCTTTCACGCCGTTCAAAGGGAGTCTGATCCTGAAAGTCATCTCAAGCATTTCAAGAGTGTCATGATCCTCTACAAAATTGAAGAAGCAGAGATGTGCAAGGCGTTCGCGACGACCCTGCGAGGGCCAGCTCAAGACTGGATCGGTAGCTTCAACAAGTTGACCCTCATCTTCACAAAGGAGTACACATTCTACCGGACGATCAACAAACAAGCTGACCACCTGTTTAACCTGCGCAAGAAGGCAAATAAGTCATTTCGAGACTACATCAAGAGGTTCAATGCAGAGAAAGGAAACATCGTGGGATGCGATGATCGAATCACTCCTCAGCTTTCAAGAAGGGCTTGCTAACCTAGTACAACCTGTACCGTGAGCTGACTATCGCTCCCAGCTAGACTCTAACAGAGGTCTTCGTGACCGCAGAACGCTACGTGCTTTGGGATGACGATTAGATCACCACCAAAAAGGCCACTAAGCAAGTCGATCAACCGCCCAATGAGGTAGGTCAGAGAAAAGATTGGTCAAGTAGCAGGAACCAGGCTAGAAAGCATAAGGCACAAATGTCAAGGAAATGGGCACCAACCATTTTTTTTGGTTAAAAATAAGGGGTGCCTAACTTAGGCAATTATCAATGGAGGTGCATAACCATTGTCTAATTTCTTGCCTAAATTCCACCAACCCATGTTTTTTGAAGCCTATATAAAGCATTTGTAGAGCATCCCCAAAATTAGAGAATTAGAGAGAGTTTGAGAGAAAAGCTTAAGAGAAAAGGCTTGTAAAATAATTTTTGTGAGGAAAAATTCTTAGTACAATTCGGGGTGGGTTGTGAGTTGTGAGTGTTGTAAACACTTTGTATATTTTCTCCCTTTAGTAAAATGATCTGCAGTAGATCCGGAGATGTAGGCACAATTGGCTGAACTCCGTTATCAAATTTGTGTGTGTTATTTCCTTTGTTATTTCGCATTCTCACTAATCTAGTTTATAGGGAAATCTGCGTAATTTCCTAACAACTGGTATCAGAGCATTTGGTGGTGAATTCTGTCAATTTTCTGCGAGGAATTGTCTGAAACGATCCATAGGAAGTCAGATTCGAGTGGGAGTGATGGCTGCAGATGAAGGGAAGGTGAAAATTGAAAAGTTCGATGGTGCAGACTTCAGCTTTTGGAAGATGCAGATCGAAGATTATCTCTATCAGAAAAAGCTTTATCAACGTCTTTCAGAAAATAAGCCAGAGGGTATGAATGATGAAGACTGGACTCTTCTTGACAAACAAGCCCTCGGAGTTATCCGATTGACGCTATCCCGCAATGTTGCTTTCAACATAGCAAAGGAAAAGACCACGGCGGGTCTCATGGCTGCTCTTTCCAGTATGTATGAGAAACCATCGGCCTCTAACAAAGTTCACTTGATGAGGCGGTTATTCCATTTGCGGATGACGGAAGGTGCATTGGTAGCTCAACATCTCAATGAACTCAATACAGTCACAACCCAGTTGAGTTCAGTTGGAATTGAATTTGATGAAGAAGTACGAGCATCGATACTTTTGTCTTCTCTACTAGAAAGTTGGAATGCTACTATCACGGTTGTGAGTAGCTCGTCGGGAAGCAATAAGTTGACATTTGATGATGTTCGTGATCTGGTTCTCAGTGAAGAGATCCGATGGAGAGAGTCGGGTGAATCGTCAACCTCTTCTGTTTTGCATACAGAGTCAAGAGGAAGAAATTCAACCAAAGGGAATGGACGCGGCAGATCGAACTACTGAGGTAGATCAAAGGACAGGAGGTCCAAATCCAGGAATCCTAATAATTCTCATAGCTCGAAGACCGTCGAGTGTTGGAACTGTGGGAAGACCGGGCACTATAAAAATCATTGCAAGAGTGCATCGAAGGACCATAAGGCGAAGGCAGAGGCAAATGTTACTTCCACCTCAAGAGGAGATGATGCGTTGATATGCTCTTTGGAGAGCAATGAAGAGTCTTGGGTGTTAGACTCTGGAGCATCATTCCACGCTACTTCGCAGAAACAATTCTTCGAGAGGTATGTCCCTGGAAACCTTGGAAAGGTATACCTTGGTGATGATCAACCTTGTGCTATTATTGGTAAAGGTGTAGTGAAGATTAAGTTGAATGGGTCCGTTTGGGAGCTGAAGGATGTCAGGCATATTCCCGACTTGAGAAAGAACTTAATCTCAGTAGGGCAGTTGGCTAGCGAAGGCTACACTACGATCTTTCATGGTGATGATTGGAAGATTTCAAAGGGCGCAATCATGGTTGCTCGAGGCAAAAAGAGTGGTACTCTTTACATGACAGCATGGGTGCTTTGTTCAATTGCAATTGCAGCAGGAAATGAAAATCCCAATATGTGGCACTAGAGACTTGGCCACATGAGTGAGAAGGGGATGAAAATTATGCACTCGAAGGGGAAACTTCCAGGTCTACAGTCAGTTGAGATAGACATGTGCGAAGATTGCATATTTGGAAAATAGAAGAGGGTCAGCTTTCAGACAAGTAGCAGAACCCCAAAGAAGGAAAGGCTAGAGCTCGTTCACTCTGATCTTTGGGGACCAACGACCATTTCATCCATTGGTGGGAAACACTACTTCGTGACTTTCATCAATGATCACTCTCGGAAGGTATGGGTTACTTCCTAAAGCATACATCTGAAGTGTTTGAGGTTTTCAAGAGATGGAAAGCTATGGTTGAAAATGAGACAGGTTTGAAGATTAAAAGGCTCAGAACCGACAATGGTGGTGAATATGAAGACACTAGATTCAAGAAGTTCTGCTATGAGCAAGGAATCAGAATGGAAAGGACTGTACCGGGTACGCCTCAACACAATGGTGTAGCTGAGCGTATGAACCGAATGTTGACAGAAAGAGCCAGAAGCATTCGTATATAGTCAGGTCAACACATCAGCTAACTTGATCAACCGAGGCCCATCGATTCCATTGGAGCATAGAATACCAGAGGAGGTATGGAGCGGAAAAGAGATAAAACTATCACATCTAAAAGTTTTCGGTTATGTAGCATATGTACATATTAGTGATCAAGGCAGGAATAAGCTTGATCCCAAATCTAAGAAATGCACCTTCATCGACTATGGCGATGATGAGTTTGGCTACCGCATTTGGGATAATGAAAATAAGAAGGTGATCGTGATCCGCAGCAGAGATGTGATTTCAACGAAGGAGTGATGTACAAGGACAGGCATAAAAATGACGCCAACGACACAGAGCAGAGTGGGCGAGTATTTGTAGATACAGATGATGTTCTAGATAGTCTCGTGACGAAGCCGATGGTAGCAAGTCGTCAACTTGAGGAACTCGTTGGACAAAACTGTGCGCAGTAGTCCGACACACTGCAGCCTCCTACTCCAGCTCCTGTATTGAGAAAGTCTTCTCGGCCTCATGTGCCTAATAGCAGATACATGAACTATTTGTTGCTGACTGATGGAGGGGAGCCTGAATGCTACGATGAAGCTTGTCAGGCTGGAGATGCTAGCAAGTGGGAGCTTGGCATGAAAGACGAGATGAAGTCTTTGATGTCCAACCAGAAATGGGAACTAGCTAAGTTACCCGTGGGAAAGAAGGCACTTCACAACAAATGGGTGCACCAGGTGAAAGAAGAGCATGATGGTTCTAAGAGATACAAAGCCTGACTAGTTGTCAAAGGATTCTAGCAGAAGGAATGAGTTGACTATACCGACATTTTTGCTCCCATTGTGAAGCTCAATACTATCAGATCATTGTTGAGTATTGTTGCCGTTGAAGATCTTTATCTTGAACAATTAGACGTGAAGACTGCATTTCTTCACGGAGACTTGGATGAGGAGATATACATGCACCAGCTAGAAGATTTCTCAGAAAGAGGGAAGAATAACATGGTGTGCAAACTTAAGAAGAGTTTGTATGGCCTGAAACAAGCTCCAAGACAGTGGTACAGAAAGTTTGACGGTTTCATGCTCAAGGAAGGTTTTCAGAAGTGTAACGCTGACCACTGTTGCTACTTCAAAAGATATAGGTCTAGTTATATCATTTTACTACTTTATGTCGATCATATGTTAGTAGCAGGTTCAGATATGGATGATATCAGAAGGTTGAAGCAGCAAATGTCAAAGGAGTTTGACATGAAGGACTTGGGTCCAGTAAAGAAGATTCTTGGAATGCAAATCACAAGAGATAAGCATAGAGGGATTTTGCAGTTATCTCAGGCAGAGTACATCAACCGTGTTTTGTAGAGATTCAACATGGGTGACGCCAAGCCAGTCAACACACCCTTGGCAAGTCACTTTCACTTATCCAAGGATCAGTTCCCTCATACGGAGGAAGAGAGAGATTTCAAGGCTAAGGTTCCTTACACCTCAGCCATTGGGAGTTTGATGTTAGCGATGGTCTGTACGAGACCAGACATTGGCCATGCAGTGGGAGTTGTTAGCAGGTTTATGTCAAATCTAGGGAAAGCTCATTGGGAAGCAGTAAAGTGGATTTTGAGGTATCTACAAGGCACCACAGAGAAATGTTTGTACTTTGGTAAGAGTGAGTTAAAAGTACAAGGCTTTGGAGGTGAAGTCGATCACAGAAGAAGCATCACTAGTTATATATTCACTGTTGGAAATACAGCTGTTAGTTGGATGTCACAGTTACAGAAGATTGTCACTCTATCCACTACAGAGGCTGAGTATGTAGCAATGACTGAAGCCAGTAAAGAGATGATATGGCTTCAAGGTTTGTTAACTGAGTTGGGATTCAAATAGGAGAAGAATGTTTTGCATAGTTATAGTTAGAGTGCAATACACTTGGCGAAGAATTCAGCATTTGATTCCAGAACCAAGCATATTGGACTTCATTATCACTTTATCAGATCTTTATTGGAATATGAAGTGTTAATACTGGAGAAGATCCAAGGAAGCAAGAACCCATCGGATATGTTGACAAAGACTTTGGCTATCCACAAACTGAAGTTGTGTTCAACTTCAGTTGAACTGCAAAAGTAACAAGATAGGAAAGATCTACTGCATAGATCGAGGTGTGAAGACAGATTGAAATCAATCTTCAAGTGGGAGATTGTCAAGGAAATGGGCACCAACCATTTTTTTTTTTTGGTTAAAAATAAGGGGTGCCTAACTTAGGCAATTATCAATGGAGGTGCATAACCATTGTCTAATTTCTTGCCTAAATTCCACCAACCCATGTTTTTTGAAGCCTATATAAATCCCTTAGCTCTCATTTGTAGAGCATCCCCAAAAATTAGAGAATTAGAGAATTAGAGAGAGTTTGAGAGAAAAACTTAAGAGAAAAGGCTTGTGAAAGAATTTTTGTGAGGAAAAATTCTTAGTATAATTCGGGGTGGGTTGTCAGTTGTGAGTATTGTAAACACTTTGTATATTTTCTCCCTTTAGTAAAATGATATGCAGCAGGTCCGGAGATGTAGGCACAATTGGCTGAACTCCGTTATCAAATTTGTGTGTGTTATTTCCTCTGTTATTTCACATTATCACTAATCTGGTTTATAGGGAAATCTGCGTAATTTCCTAACAACAACCTCATGGTTACTAGCATATGAATGCTACACACAGTTCACCATTCCAATACATCATATATTGGACCAAGTGAAAGACAAGTCATGGCCGAGGAGACCACCACCTTTGAAGGGAGATCCTGAAAAGAGGTTCACCAACAAGTACGACACCTTTCATGGAACTCACAGACATGAAACGATCAAGTGCCAAGATTGGAAAATGCATCTCGAAGAATTTGTCAGAGAGGGCCACTGCACAGATTTCGTAGCAAACAAGGCCATACAGTAGATCGAGGACCGCGATGCAGCTAAGGAGTCTCCACAAAAAGTCATAAGGATTAATACAATCCTAGCTTACTCTGAGGAGTTCAGGCTGACCAATAAGGAGAAGAAGAGGAAGATTAAACAGGCAATTGTAATCTCTCAAGTCTTAACCAGCTGCCCAGCAATCAAAGATGATCCAAGCATCGACTTCTAGAAGAAAGACCTGATCAGGCTTGATTTACCACACAACGATGCCCTTGTCATCAGCATCCAAATTGCACAAGCTGTGATCGAGCGAATTCATGTGGATGAGGGCAGCACAGCCAATATCCTACAGCTATTAGTTGTCCAGCAGATGAGCATGGAGACTAAGATCAACAAGTTAGCCAGGTCGCTGATCGGTTTCCACAGTGCGACTTCAATCATTATAGGCATAATAGACCTCGACGTGTACTTACCACCAGTGATCAACTCGTAGACTTTCATGATCATTGATGAAGTCTTCTCCTACAATGGCATGCTGGGCAAGATATGGATGGGAAAGATCGATGTTGTCACATCCGCCACGAACCAAAAGATCTGCTACCCCATCCCTGGGGGTGGTATCGGGAAGATCCACAATGACAAGGCGATGGCGAGAAGAAAAACAAGCAAGAATAGTTCATGTAAGTCGGACAGAATAAACAGCAGATGAAGTAGATCCCACTCCTGACATTCGAGCAGACCTAAAGGGGAAGGGAGTTGTCATCCCCCAATAGCAATCAAAGAGTCAGGACCAAGACGAGGGAATCTGTCCGGAGGTCTCCCCTGAAGAAGGATGGAATCCTGGGAGGATGTTGAGTTAGTACCCCTTGATCCTGACAAGCCAGATAGCAAAGCATAGATCAGCTCGTGCCTAAGCCCAGAAGAGAAGGTGGGGCTAACCACCTTCCTCCAAAACAACAAAGACGTGTTCGCGTGATCACCATCTAACACACCTGGCATCGACCCATAAATCATCTACCACATATCATCTGACACGCCTGGCACAAGGTAAAGGCACGCACAATAGTTAAAACTATTTAAGTGGGCCCCAAACCCTCTACCCAAACTTAAACAAATTAGCAGAGCAACTAAAAATTTAATTTACAACCCAAGAATACAGTGGGTAGAAAATGATAAAATAAAAATCCTAGAGATGCCTCGACGTGGTGGTCTCGACTTCAAATAATCTAGAACCTGGGGGGCGCAAAACAGAAAATGTGAGAGAATGAAAACAAGCTTTGAACATAATTTATATTCAACATAACTAACCCATTTCGTTTTAGAAAACGTACATATGAATGTCATTCAAAAACTTGAAATATCTCATTTCCTTAGATTCATAACCTAACATACTTTAATTATAACCATACTTTTAATGCATTCTAAATTTCTTGGAGAACATTGTAAAATAGTAGACTGAAAACCTTCAAAGTAACACCTTTTTACTCAAATTGTTTCAAACTCATAGACTTTTCTAATAATCATTTCCCCACCTTTAACCCTTTTGTTATAAAGTTAAGTAAAATCCATTTTTCCTGCAACCATACCATGTCCAAATTTCCAATCCAAACCTCATTTTAAAAAGGCTCATACCTGTGCAGAGTAGTCTCAATGCACATGCTCAAGAAACCTCAACCTGGAAATAAATCCACACCAAATTCCCACATAAATATATATATACACACACACCCATACCATCATTATGTACTAGGGGAAAACAATCCAACGTGGGGACTGTTTTAACTAGACCACATGGCAGATTCATCAATACAGTTGTGGCTATGGACGAGCAGTCGAACCGGGGGACTATTGCTCCCCAAACACGCACGGTAGAATCCTCAATGCCCGTGTAGCTGAAAAAAGTCTTACGTGCGCAGACTGCTTCTCCAAGGGCCTACGGCACACCAGGCCAAGGGTGCTCTGGTCATCATCATCATCACCACACGCCGGCATTGAGGTACATATCATGATGTACATCATGTACCGGGGAAAATAATCCAACACGGGGACTATTTTTCCCAAACCACATGGCAGACTCCTCAATATACATGTGGCTTGGGACGAGCAGTCCAATTGGGGGACTATCGCTCCCCAGACATGCACGGCATAATCCTCAATACACGTGCGTCTGAAATAAGTCTTACGCGCACAGACTGCTCGTCAAGGGCCTATGGCACACCCGGCTAAGGGTGCCCAGGTCATCCTCATCATCACCACATGCCGGCATCCCTCATCCATACCAACACGGGGAGGTACATATTTTGGTGCAATCCACAAACCAATATTCCATATCATACTCCATAGTCAAAATCGATATATATATAATATAATTCACTTTCCTTTATGAAATCCATAAAAAACCGAATTCCCGTATTCAAATTCTCATAAACAACCCAAAATCACCAAATCCCATAACCCAAATTCACATACTTTACTAATAATAATAATAATAATAATAATAATCTCTAGAAATCCCACATCTCATAGCAAAAGCCTAGACTAGCCCGTTAATAAAATTCCATAACCTCATTAACCCAAAATAAACCAATTTCCAATTCAAAGCACATTTATGCAAGCATTTCAATATTTGGAAAAACAATGCACATTTAAAAACAAATGTCCACTCTCAACTGGTCCAGAGCTGCTCAGCCCTGAGAGGGTCCTTCATGTGGAGTACGCGAAGATTGAATACCTACTCGAAAGAATAAACATATTTAATTAATAAAAGTACCCCACAACCAACTTTAATTCAGAACTCCAGTTCCGGGTCTCAAAGCATGTGCCCAACCTTTAAGGACGTTTATCGAGTCAAACTAGTACTTCCCCAAGGATGAGACTACCGCGGAAGACTCGGGGTCAACCGAGCAGTCAAACTTCCATAATGGTTAACGGGGCTCGCGAGGTCTACGAGCACTGATTTCCAAACTGACATATACATCTGACAAAGTCTTCTAAACATGTCCCGAAGGTTTGGTCTTGATCGAATGGTCATATCCATGTCAATTGCATAATCGGACGGCGATCGTTTCACCTAACCCTAGAATCATTGACTCGGAGTATCCGGGATTCTGATTCGCAATCCGCAATTTCCTACACGGTCCTAGAGGTACATGGAACAACATAATTGAAATGGGAATGGATTGAACCCGAATATCATATAATAGGTGCAATATCCGTTCGATAGTCAAACGGTAAGTGACCCACACGCCGCCACGCATCACCAGTAGCGGTGGTTGTCTTGAGAAAATTCCGACGACAGAAGATTCTCGAAACTCCTTGCAATACCTATACCAACACATTCAGACTAACAACGGGAGTGTCTTTTGTTCTCGAACCTCGGCTAAAAAGTGGCCGGAGCATCCCTGAACACGGCCAAGACTGCCGACCTAATATGGGTTTTGTGATTGACTTCTAAAAGTCCAAAATCGATCCAATCCACTTACATAAATAGCTAGAGCACGTTGAAAGGATGAAGAACCATACCTCGATCGCCAAATCATGGGTTTTCATTCTAGCCGCTAAATCATGGGTTTTCGAGCTGGGAAAAGGGATGGGTTAGGTAGAGGACGTCGATGCGAAACTTTTGGGACCAATTTCGCCTGAACCGGTGGCTGAATTGCGACGAAATCTCCTACCAAAGTCTGGCGTCATGCGGAGAGAGAGAGAGAGAGAGAGAGAGAGAGAGAGAGAGAAATGTCGCAGAGAGAGACAAGGAAGAAGAAGATAAAGTCCCCGTTACTGTAGCGGTATTGTAGCGCACATTCACAATTTTGAAAATTCCTATTACGTTCTTTCCGTTTCTAGACCAAAACTCCCTCGTTAAAACTAGGAATTGAGGGTGCCGCCAGTCTACAAACTCGGATCGACAAGCTCCACGCTATGGTGCAACTAAATTTCCCAAATTCCTTCTCCAAAAAAATGAGTAAAATACCATTAATCCTAAGGGAAAAAATGTAATTTCCTAATTAAATAATTAAATAAACACTTAAATTGAGTCGGGATTTTACAGCCTACATAGATGACATGCTAGTCAAAGCTCCTGAACGAGCAGACCACATCAAGAATCTTGCCGAGGCCTTCAACCTGCTCTGAAAGTACCGCATGAAGTTGAATTCGAGCAACATCATGTTTGGAGTCTCATCTGGCCGATTTTTGGGATACATAGCCACCCAAACAGCCATTGAAGCACATCCAAATCAAATCAAGGCCATCCTAGATATGAAGGCACCTACCACAACGTAGGAGATACAAAGTCTGACTAGCAAAGCAGTAACTCTCAACCAATTCCTCTCGAGATCTACCGACAAGTGCAGGCCATTCTGAAAGGCCTTGAAGAAAGTACAAAGAGACAAGTGGGATGAAGAGTGCGAAAGAACTTTTCAAACTTTGAAGACCTACCTCACTTCACCTTCCCTGCTCTCAAAACCCATGCTAGGAGTGTACTTAGCGGTGTCAAGCCCAACATCCGGTATTCTACAAGCCAAAAGATCTCCTCAATGCAAAGACTCGTAGATCATACTCCGGTCCTCATCTCGCCTGCATCAAATACCCGCAAACTCTCGAAGTGCTCTGCAAAATACGCGATGGCAAAAGTGGAAATCACGCTGGGGGTAGGTCACTTTCCCAGAAGGCTCTCGTCATAGGCTATTTCTGGCCTACCATGCTCTATGAGTCCATGGAGTATGTCAAAAGATGTGATCGATGTCAACGCTCTAAGTCGGTGCCCCGCCAACCAGGCGAAGTCTACCATCTGCAAAACAGCCCATGGCTATTCATGTAATGGGCCATGGACTTAGTGGGACCTATGCTGCCGGCACCTGCCAAGAAAGACATAATGATTGTCGCCACTGACTACTTCATTAAATCAATTGAGGCTGAAGCTCTATTCTCTACTATCTACTAAGGAAGCCGACGTGGAGCGATTTCTTTGGAAGAACATCATCTGTTGGTTTGGCTGCTCGCAGTCGATAAACACTGACAATGGGTCGTAGTTCATTGGCAAGCAGATCACCACATTCTTTGCAAAGTATGGCATCAACCGCACTTGTCAACTCTGAGATATCCTCTTCGACTGCAAACTCATCAGCCGTAGTCTCGTCAGCTACCTGCTCTTCAACTAATCCAATGTCCATCGCATTAATCTACTCATCTTGTTCAGGGGGCATCTCAGGGTAGGATAGTTTGATGTCTTCATCTTCAATAGAATGACAAGAAGCAGCCACTCTTATAGTCTAAGTAGCTAGCTTGTATGCATACACAACGGCCTCATACTTGGATACCTCAGTAGCTTCGCGGTAGGCATCAAACTTGGCCAATAGCTTGTCATAGCTACGGGTCATGTCGGTATGATTATGTTCGAGATGGAAGTAGGCCTTCTTTCACTCTATAAGGGCATCGGCAGAGGAGTCGAGTTCACCATCTTTCAGTGTAAGCGAGCTCTTCAGCACGGACAGGTTCCTCTTCAAATGAGACGCCGTTGTCTCAAGGCATGATTGCTCGACCGATAGCTTGCCAGTCAATTCATGACACCCCATGGCATCGAACACCTTTATGAAGAACTTCGACATTGGGAAGCGAAAGCCCAAAGAAAAGTAGAACAGGCAGAACGTGATGATCCTTGCATTTGGATCGTTCGGATCCGTGCGAGCCACGCTGTTCGTTGAAGGTTCCGCCAACCTAACATGCAAGTTATTTGGTATGGCAGAAGCAAAGGTGGCATGCCATTTCGGTAACTCAGCCTCAATCGTGATATGATGCAAGTTCACCATGAACCTTCTCTAATGCACTTTGGAGCCACCCCACAAATACATGGGCACCTAAAAACCTGATGACCTACTTCCCTTGTCAGAAGACATGATGGCTGAACAACGGCAAAAAAAGAGAAGAAAATCACAAGTCAAATTCCTAGTTTGTGGCTAGACCTGGAAAACGAGTCGTGTTAGCGGGTTTCGAGTCGTGTTCGTGTCAACCCGTTAAGGAAAATGGGTTGACATGACCCAACTTGTTAAGCTAATGGGTGGGATATACTAGACCCTAACATGACCGATTTAGAAAACAAAAATAAAACTTAGACAACATGAGCCTCAAATTAACCACAATTTAAACAAGTTTCAATATATGAAACATCATCCATTGAAACTTCAACAAACCCCTCATCCATGTCTCCCATACCATTTTCATTACATGAAACACCATCCATTTGTTGGGCTTGAATCTTTATCTTATGCATTTTCAATATATGAAACACCATCCATTGAAACTTCAACAAACCCCTCATCCATGACTTCCACACCATTGGTAGTAGGGGTGTAAATTGGATTGGAAAATCCGATTCCAACCGATTCCGGTCCGAAAATTTCCAAAAAAATCATACTCTGATACATCCGATATCCGAAAGTACCAAAATCCGAAATTTCCGATAAAATTCGGATCGGATTTGGAACCTATCTGTAAATTCCGACCCGAAAATTTCCGAAGTTCTCCGAACCAAATCCGATCCGATTTTTTCGATTTTTTCCGTAAAATTCCGAAATTATACTAATATTTTATGATTTATAATTTTAATTGCATTGTTTTTATTTTATAAGTCCTATATAAGTTTCATTTCTTATTTGTTATATTTAAGTACCCACGTACAAATATTCATATATACATGTATACTAAACACATGAGTATATATTACTTTATGATGATGTATGTGTCTATATAAAACACACATACATGTATACATAAGAAGTATACTCATGCCTATATAAACTAAAGGTTTATTATATATATACATATATGTGCATATGTATAGAAGTATATATTACTTAAGATAATGTATTTTTGGCTAATATAAGTTGTTTTGAATATAACAAAAGTGCATATGTATGGTAATTATATCCAAACATACTATATAACCAAAATGCATATGTGTGTTACCTATGAATCATGATATGAGTATAAAACTTCTTTAAAACTATATATTTTTGGCAAATATGCTTGTTTGAATATAACAAAAATGAATGTGTGTGCTTGTTATATCTAAGTATAGGGAGTATAATACTATTTCATTTGTATTCTATGTATGTGTGTATTTTTTGAACTTTTAAACAATCTTCATTTAAACATTCAATTATATAAAATCAAATCAATGGGGCTTGACAATTGTAGTTTTTCACTTATCTAGAGCAAAACTAACACTTTTTTTAAGAATGAACAAATATAAATATCAAAAACTATTTTTCCATTAATTTGTCATTAACAAATACCATGTGAAATACTTTCAGTTTGTTTTGGACGTATGTGTATATCTTTTTTTGTTACAATGTATGTGTATACATAAAACATTTCCCAAGTTATATTTATACAAACCAAGATTAAACATACATTTAATTAAATGAGACAGAAACTCTATCTCCCTATATTAATTAAACATATATATAATTATATGTAATATATATATATATAAGAAGTAAAAAACAAAAATAGTATATATCCCAAAAATATTTTGCAACAAACAGGTTCGAACCCTACACCTCCATGTAAGAATCATTCTCATTTTGCACTAGTGCAAACAACATTCTTGTGTAAATTTTCCATAAATATGGTATATAATTAGTTACTACAAATAATAAATATTATAAAAAAAATGTGAGAGCATGAGCATGCATATACATATGAAGATGCGCCGAAACCAATGCCTTTTTTCTTTCTTTTGTATTTTTTATTCTTTTTCTTCCCCATGGGCCATATCTCATCTTTCTCTCCCCACGCCTTCATTTTTTTATTTTTCCCATCTTCTTCTTCCTTCCGTCACTTTCCATCTCTCTCTCCCTCTTTTTTTTTCCTTCTTCTTCTCTCCCTCTCTCTTTCTTTTTTCCTCCATCCTCTACCAGTCTACGAAACTTTTTCCTTTTCTCCCTCTTTTGCTTCGTCTCTCATATCTCTCTTTTTTCCATCGCTCTCTCTTCTCTTCCTTCTTCTCCTTCTTCTTCCCGCTGTCTCTGTCTTCTTTATCTATTTTTTTTCCTTCTTCTTCTTCCTCTCCCCTGTCTCAATCTTGCCCTCTGTCTATTTTTTCCCTTCTTCTTGTTTTCTGAAAATTTCCAATTTTTCTGATATATCTGAATTTTTGGAATCGAAATTAGATTTGAAATTCCGAAATAATTCGGATTGGAATCGAAAGTTGTATTGTATTCCGAATAGTTTCGGATTGGAATTCGGAACACTGGTTTCCGATCCGTTCCGGCCGATTTACACCCCTAATCGGTAGTCTCTATATCATCCATCGGCTGCAAAAGAAAACCAAAACTTATGATTCATCAATTGAATTACCTAGTGCAGCAAATCCATCATGCCTACAACAATAAATTCATAAAATAAACTAGTTAAAACTTATGATTCCTTCACTTTGTTTTTAGGTCTCATAATGATACCTTAACTTTTAATACTAAAAAATTAAATTGAGTTGGGCTAATGATTCCTTCACTTTTTATTATTATTTCATAATGATTCCTTAGCTAGTTAAAAGCTTATGATTCCTTCACCAAAACTAAACCCATGGCTCTATCACTTTTATATCTCTCTTTTTCTATTTTTTTTCCTTCTTCTTCTTCCTTAGATAGGGATTTTATAACATAAATTTAAAAAATACTCCTGCTCTTAACGGGTTAACGGGTCATTCGCGAAAAATACTGAAACGACTCATTAAGATATCGGGTGCTTAATAGGTTCACCCGTTATCAACCCGACCTGATAAGGCCAACCCAAATACTGATAATTTCATGTGAATTTGTGTCGTGTTAACGTGTCGTGTACAATATTGCCAGGTCTATTTGTGGCACAAAAAAAAGGAGCCGCGCAGTCTACGCCGCACCAGGCAGCATGTCGCGATGCCATCAGACCCAATTACAGCCCAAGCTGTGGCGCAGCCTGGCCCACACTAGCACCAGCTCTCTTGCGCCAGTTGTCTCAGTTCTACAGTATTCGCATCCACCACAGCCGGCCACAACAGATGCCACTGCCATGATGCCACCTTCCAACAGCCGCCACCAATCTGTTCATTCTGTGCCAGTCACGGCGACAATCGGCCAACCAAGGCCAACCGGTCCGCGCCGCGAAGAAAAATTGATGAAAAAAATAATACCAAGAGTGACCAACCTTGATCTGTACGACAACTCCTCTCCCCAACAACCAGTACAATCCTCCAAGATCTCTCTCATAACCTAGAAAGTAGAGGAAAACAAGTTTGCAATTTGAAGAGGTGTGAAGAGAAGTCTCGCATTTATAGTAGTTTGGGATCCTTGACCTAGATGGAATCACAAGCCCATTCCGATTGGGAACCCAACTTCAGAAAAATAGAAAGTCAAAAGCCTCCTCCATTCGGGAGCCCAAGTCGTAGAAGGAAGCCCAGATGTGCCATGCAGAAGCTAGGGGCATTTGTGGGAGCAAATATTTTGGCGCTCCAATCACCATGTGGACAAGAAGAATATCTCCTAGGTCAATAATTGGGCCCATTTAATTGGCCAATTATTTAGACAAAAAATGGGGATAACTATCATCAATTAGGGATTTGATTCTAATTGAAATCCATAACTGACTCAATCTCTCAATTTAAGGGTGAAATACCCTAAATATGAAGAGCCCTATAAATACATGGCTATAACACACCTCCACGATAAGTCAAAAAAAAACCTACCTAGGTGCCACCAAAATCCTCTTCAGTGCAACACCTCTCTCTCCCTCTCTTCCTCACTGCTCCAGCAACCACCACACACTGCTCCGGCCACCCGGCTCTCCCCGTGAGAGAAAACGCCGTCCACTTTAGCTATTGTCGTATCTTTCTCAAGATCCAATTGAACTAACTTAGGCATCGGAAGGCCTTTGTCCAACACCCTCGAGTCTGGTCTACTTACTTCGGTTTGTTTTTCAGGGATCGAGGGAGACGAAGGAGAAGGAAGTTCTAGAGTCAAAGAATCAACATGCGAATATTCCCCACGCGGAATTTTGCTCAAACAAATACTCTGATTAAAAAGGTCTCACTCACCTAAGGACTTAAAAATGTGGACCTATGAGGACCTCTTTATTAGAAATCATTGGATTAATCTAACGGCACATGTAGTTAATAGTCTGAACCTTGACATTCTCCTTAGTTTGCCCAAACAATATTTTAATTATTCTAGGGACAAAAATGTGGACAAAAATAGTAAAATAGGGATGTGCATTCCCAACCATCTTCTCCCCTTCATCCCTTTCCCCTTTATGGTTGAACAAAACCATCTTCTCCCCATCATCCCCTTAATCTCTCCTCTTTATGGTCGAACAAAACCATACAAAACCATCTTTTCCCCTTCATCCCCTTCCTCTCTCCTCTTTCTGGTCGAAAACGTCTACTTTTCCTGGATTTCATCATAATCGTTTCATGTGTGTTAATTGCTCAAACATGTTTCCTTTTTATTTTTATTTTTATTTTTAGGGTTAGAATAATTAAAATGATTGTTTGAGTAAAACAAGAAGAATAAGTGAGTTTTAAGACTACTAATTATATGTGTCGTTGGATTAATCCAATAGATTTTATTAAAGACTACTCACAGGTCCTCATTTTTAGGTCCTTAGGTGAGAATGATTGCATATTAAAATATGTAAATTTGTAAAATATGAATGTCCATATGTTGTGCCCACAACAACCCATACTTCAAACTAGTTGATTGAACTTTATAACCAATGTAAAACCCAAAAGAATCGATCCTGCAACCTTAGGGCCCATTTGATAACCATTTCATTTTTCAATTTTAAGAAATTAAAACAGAAAACTTGTTTGGTAACCAATTTTAGTTTTTAAAAAAATTAAAATGAAAAATGTTTAAAAGTTGTTTGGTAACTTATTTCAGTTGTCAATTTTATGTGGAACTTGAAATATAAATTTTCGGGGTCAAATTGTGAATTGAGATCATAGAATGAAAGTACATGTTACAGAGAGTTCGTAGTATTTTTTGATGAATTGTTTTGAGTTAGGATGATTTTTTGGGTGAATTTTGGATCCGTAGGTATTGAAGCTTGGAATGGGTCCGTGGTTGAAAGCAACGGTTGAGCGGCTAGATCCAAGTCGAGAGGTCCCAAATACCGAGTTTCAGTAATTGTAGTTCAATGCAAAAAAAGAAAAAAGAAATTGATAATGAAAACTGAAAACTACTTTCAAGTTGTTTCCAAAAATAATAGTGCTTTTGAAAACTAAAAACGAAATATGATGCAAATGTTATAATACTAGATGGAATGGAAGCCTACCACACTTAGAAATGCTCTAATGACTCACCTCAATTTCCATTCTATAATGTATAAACCTACCACTATAGTTATAATTTATGTATTTCCTATGCCTATAAATAGTCTTCAAAGATGAATAAGAGGAGAAGAGTAGGAACTCATAGTTGAGTTCTTGAGAATTGTTCTTCCATATTGTTTTCTCTTCTTCCAAATTTTTCTCCAAAATCTTCTTAATTTACAACATGTTATCAGCACGAATTGCTCATCAACCAAGGTTCTTGGAGAGTTTCAATCTTGGTACATCTCTTTCTTATAATTCTTATTGAATTTCAATTCATTTGTTTCACTAACATCCATATATACTATTTGATAAAGTTTATGGCTAATGCTTTCTTTGCACAAGGATTCTCCAAAGTTGAAGGCAATAATAAATATGGATGCCATAAAAGAAATGGTGTTTGATTAGATCACAGCTTTCTAACTTTTGTTTTTGTAGGATCTTCATCTTATATATGTTATTCAAAATAACATAAACATACTTATTGTTATATATATTATAATCTAATAAACCTATATATGTAGTTCATGGAGAGGTCTTTCCCCCCACATTTATTTTCTTGTGGAGAGGAATTTCCCCCCACATTTATTTTCTTGTGGAGATGATTTTCCCCCACATTTATTTTTAAGTGACGCGGTTTTTGTCCTCACATTTATTTTCAATGGAGTGGTTTTTATCCCCCACATTTATTTTTAGTGGAGCGGTTTTTATCCCCTACATTTATTTTTAGTGGAGAGGTTTTTATCCCCACATTTATTTTATTGTATATTTACTTGTATTTAAAGTATGGTGTAGAATTAATACCCATACAAGCACATTTATTTTATCGTACATTTACTTTATCATTTAAAGTATGGTGTAGTATATACAAACCCGGACCAAAAGTTCCTTGATCCTTATCATACAATTACATCAGGACCTAAAGATCCTTGATGATGATAATGTTATGAGAGCTGGCAGTTTCTCCAGTACTATATATGTAAACAAGTGATCGGACCTGAAGATTCTTGATCTTTGACATTTAAATAAGGACTTGAAGTTCCTTGATAATGTAATGGTACCGTATACGTGAAAGGTGTCGTACACGTGAATAGTAAATGTATTTGCAAATGTATTATGAATAGTAACTATATAAGTGAATGGTGTCGTACACATGAATGATTGTTGTACTGGCAAACGTACTGTATACATGAACAAAAATTGTATTCATGAATTAATGAATAGTACCGTATACATGAATAGTGACATATGCATGAACAGTGCCATTTTGGGTAAACCATCATTGCATGTAAAATGGAACCTGCAGTTCTTTAAACTCATGGATGAGCAGTTAAATGAGATGTCATAACTTCCTCAATAACATGGACAATTAAGTAAGGGCCTGAAGTCCCGAAGTATGTACAGGAAATTATAAGAATGTCCATACCATGAGAATATGTGATTTTGGAAAAATCTAATAGTATTGAGAACCTGAAGTTCCAACAATTAAATGGACAACCCTTGAGGTATTATTACAAGTTGTGGCATACCACATATTTCTTTGGCATAAGGAAGAAATTTATTTTGTAAATTCCGGTTGTTAAGGATACACCGTGAAATGAGTAATATCAGGATAAACCTCAAAGGATGAAATGAAGCTCCCCATATTTTGTTATATTATATGATCTGGGCCGGAAACCCATGAATCTCAACATATCAGAAAATCCCGCACCTGAAGTTCTGAGTATATAGTAGTTAATGCTCTTCACTACTATATTGCGATATTATCATGGTCTTTCCTCAACTTATATTTCATGCCCATTTGAAAAAGGCAATTAAAATTATGAGGTTGTGTTTAACCCGAGGCCAGAAGTTCCGGGCACACATTCATTGAAATATATAATTTGAGAGAATTAATGTGGTTATTTGAACCTATATGGAAAAAAAGTTCCACACCGTTATTTTGAAAGGACGTAAAAATCACAAATGCAAGTTTAAAGGCTTTGCCCAAATTATTATTAACAGAAAGAAAGCATACAACAGATAGATTGTTTTTCACTTGCAAGAAATAAGCAGGCATTGTAAAATCTATCAAGCTACATTATGGCTTAGAAGTTCCTGGAGAATGAGAACGGCGCTACTCGAACTTAGCCATGAGCCTCTCATGGTCTTCCAGAATATTTTCATTGGAACTTTGTAGCGTGTCGAGTTTTGTCTGCATACCACTGGAATATGAGCTCACCATCTTTGATAAAGACTTATTTTGCTGTTTAAGGTTTTCAATATGTCGTTGAGAATCCTGAAGCATCCTCTGGAGAGATGAATTTTCGGTGACGAGCTCCTCAATCTCATTTGACTTGGCAAGAAAACAATGAGCCATGTTGGAAACAGAAGCAGCACTCTGAATTCAAAATGCTATTGAGTCATCAATAGCCTCTTTGTCAGACATTCCTGTTAATAATATCTCATCCATAGGAGTAATGAAATTCCTCGCTACTATGATAGCAGTTGTATCATTCATCATCAAGGAATCATTAACCGTGAGATGACGATTTTCGGATACAAAGGATGGACGCTAGATTTGGGCGTCACGAGTTATTTTGGGAGCAACATTTAAATCAAAACGATTTGGGCGAGAAGAAGATGAAGCCATTTTGAAAAGGTTTTGAGGAAAGTTTTAGAAAAGGCTGAACTTTCAGAAAATGGAAGGAAGTTGAGTTAAAACACAGTTACTCCAACCAGGCTTTACAAAGGCAATATCTATAGACGGAAAAGTGGCAACGTTTTCAGGATCCCAATATTTTCTCGAATCCCCATATTTCCTTTTTTCTTTTCCAATTTTTCAAACTTCACGTAATATTCATTATGCATGTCGACACTTTAGGGGCCACAAGGACAATTATTTTCGAACTAATCTTTCTTTCACAGATTTCACTGAATCATTTTTTTCAAAAGCATCTCGAGCACCTAACAAATTTCTGTAGTTAATTTGAGATTCACCGGATCAAACTATTCCTCTAATTTGTATAAATATGTTACTAACGAAATTTCTTTGCAGAATACATCCATTTTTCTCTAGTTTCCTCCATATCTAATGATGCAATATCCACTTGTTTTTCCTATTAGTGAGCACATGATGTGCTTAAGAAGTGAGACTATCTCTGATCATCCATTTAGGAAGCGAGACTATCCCTAATCACGTTTCAGCAATGTCTGGGAACTATAGGGCAAGCATATCCCTATGAAGCTCAGGGTTCCATCTTTGTTAGAAGAGATGGAAGCCCTAATCTAGATACCTTTCCCGTCTCCTTCCTTGATTGCTTACCTACCTTGTAATCAATATCATAATTCTTTGTATCTGTTCTTTCTTTTGATAACTCGTTGTCCATAAGAGACAAAAGAATTGTGATTTTGATTTGCAGGATATAACTAGATCATCAAGCGGCTCATTATATTTGTGGTGCCAATCCGAGCTTGAATGATATTTGAGCAAAGTTTCTTCCACATAAGGATGTAAGCAACAATGTGTTATTTCATGTTTTATCCCTATTAGTATTCTGGTATTTTGCTCCTAATAGGTGACATATTTGGTGATGAAAAAAAAAGGGGAGAAAAGATCGTTCTTGATGAACGGCATGCAAAGAACCATTCCAGAAGAATGGCTTCCAGATCGTTCTAGAACAATAACTTGTATCATGACCATTCTAGAAGAATGGCTTGTATCATCCTAATATGTATTCATGAATTATTAATGCAAATTTTACATATTTCAAGTTGAATACAATGATAATACACTACATAGATTAAAGTCTCAGAAAAGGCAAAACTTGAGCATAGTAGTGACCAATGAATTGCACGCCTACTGACTAGCAAATGATATGGATTGGGGTCCTAGAAGGACAATCCATTAACATGTCAACATTAATATGGTATACGCCTAATGCGTAGCAAATTGTATGGTTTAAAGTCCCAGAAGGAAAATTCATTGACATGTATGTATTAATCTATGGCGTGCCTGAAGCATGACAAATATATGGGTTATAAAATATTCCAACTCCCTGGATGGAGATTATCCACGCCTTATTTTAAATAACGCTCAATGGAAGGTTATGATCCACATTCTCACATAATTCCTCTTATAAGAGATTTATGTTTGGAAAAAGACAATGAAAGCCCCTGAAGTGGCTAGGGTACCCAAAAGCAAAGAAATGCTAATAATTGATGCATGCGCATGCACATGAGAATGGTGGGATCACGAATTGATGAATGATAATTTTTGGTTTCAGAGTAGCTACTCAAATCATCAATGGGCGGTGTTGAATGGAACCACATTCTATTATTAAATGTCGACAAAATTATTGGCCAAAATGGAAAGAGGCAATTACATATAAGAATGAATGGGAAAGAACAAACCCATAGTACGAACCCAAAAGGATGTTAACCCTGAAGGTTATACATGGGTGTTCAAAATAAAGAGGAATACACTCACCTTATATGACACAATGTTTCTGGTAGAAACAGAGAATGTTGAGGTTCTCCAGATTTATAGATGCAATTGTGCCTTCTTATTGAACATTTACGGAGACCAACATGCTATTTTTAAGGGTTATTAAATGCATGGAAGCATATTGCCATAAGCGATTCCCTAAAGATGTACGAGCAGGATAAATAGCTGGGTTAAAGCTATATGATGTGTCATGAAGTGTAATCCCTTAAATGAAATCGATGAAGGATTTAAATTGCATTAAGCAAGTCCTTGAATGACATGTGCCTGAAGCACAAATTTTGTACTCAATACTAATATGTATAAATTGCCTCAGTGAGTACATTCATTATGATATGGTTGCAACACATTACAACTCTTGAAGAGTTGATAATTGATCAAAACTCCTGAAGAGTTAATACTTGATTAAAACTCCTGAAGAGTTCCATAAACATTTGTCTCGGTCTGAAGATCAAGCATTATGCCAACGAGATTCTTACTTATACTAAGAAAGTATTGAAGCATTTTTATGTGGACTATCCGTTGGGCATTTAAATGATTTTTCGGAAGAATACTGGACCGGACATTGTATTTTCTAGATAAAGCTCATCTCCATCACCATTACTTTGGGATGATGTGACGCATATTTGATGCTATATCCGCATAACACTGTATACGGGCTTATCCTATTAAAGTAAGCTTACAAATAGCCCAGGTTGTTGGATACGCAGACTGTGGAAATTTCTATGATTTACATAGAGATGACTCACTGGAAATATATTTACTTACTCAACTAAAGGAATTTTTCTTTATGGCTACACCTTCCACTTAGTGCGGAAAATTATCCCTCCAGAAAAATAATCATGAAGTCATCAAGGAGATATTCATCAGGGGAGCATCCTGAAGTATGCTACATTGATACATGAAGACATCAAGAGATGTATGAAGACGTCAAGATGATTACTTTTCAGGGGGAGCATCCAACAATATTGCAAGATTGATGCCACTAGTAAAATATTCACACACTGTACTCTTTTTCCTTCGTCTAGGTTTTTATCCCATTGGGTTTTTCATGGCAAGGTTTTAACGAGGCAGTGTCAATGCCAACCACATTCAAAAAGATGATCATCATGAGAGATATTATGATAACATCAGGGGGAGTGTGCCATCAATACGGTCTTCACACACTGTACTATTTTTCCTTTGTTCAGGTTTTTATCCCACTGGATTTTTCCTGACAAGGTTATAACGAGGCAATGTCGCACGCTTGTCCGTGTTCATTATACACATGACAAAGTTTTATGCCACACATGGTTATATACTCTTTTTCCCTTCGACTAGTTTTTGTCCCACTGGGTTTTACTGGCAAGATTTTTAATGAGGCATATTCCATGTATGGTGGCATCCAAGGGGGAGTGTTATAATACTAGATGGGATGGATGCCTACCACACTTAGAAATGCTCTAATGACTCACCCCAATTTCCATTATGTAATGTATAAACCTACCACTATAGTTATAATTTATGTATTTCCTATGCCTATAAATAGGCTTCAAAGATGAATAAGAGGAGAAGTGTAGGAACTCATAGTTGAGTTCTTAAGAATTATTCTTCCATATTGTTTTCTCTTCTTCCAAATTTTTCTCCAAAATCTTCTTAATTTACAACAGCAAACAAATTTTCAATTATCAAATAACCCCAGCATACCTTTGAGTCGCCTTGTTATTCTGCGAAACAAGAATGAAATAAAATTCTTCTTTTTAGTAATTGCAATAAAAAATCATCACACTTGAGATCCAATTTTGGGGCCCAAGCCCAACAAATATCAAAATGCAATTAGCAAGTAAAAACCCCTTGCAACCCAAACCCAGAATATGAAGCCATAACGACCCGCCACTTGGCCCATCTCTACCATTGAATTACATGCTGCAGAGGAGCAGACCAATAGAATTTAGGGAAATAGCTCAAAATGCCACCCTTTTCATAATTTTAACTAAAAATACCACCGGTTCCCAAAATTTGTGGAACTACCACCTATAAATATATATTTATTGTCCCCTCATTGTACAGATATCACTTTTGCAGAAATTTTGGTATTTCTCAGTTCTCTCAGCTCCGTATTCACTCTCTCAACTTCCGATTCACTCTCTCAGCTCTCTCAGTCCCGATTAACTCCCTGAACTCCCGATTCACTCTCTCAACTCTCTCAGTCCCGATTCACTCCCTCAACTCCTCAACTCCCGATTCGGTCTCTCGGCTCTCTCGGCTCTGTTAGTTCCCTATTCACTCTATCAACTCGACTCCGTACTCACTATCTTTGTGTTCGCTTGCTCTTTGTGTCTCTGTGTCTCGGTGTATCTCCGTCTCTGTATTTGCTCTCTCTTTATAGCGCAGCTCTCTCTCTCCGTCTCTCCCTATTCACGAATAGGTTATTACAACCTTGAAGCTCTCTTGGATCGCTGACCTCGAATAGGTAGTGTTGATGATAATTTTCTTAATATGTATGGGATTACGTGAAATTTGTTTTATTTTGATTGCTTAGGTTTACATTAAATTGGTTACGGCTTTAATTGCTTTGGGTTAGGTTTTGAATCTTCATGCTCATCCATACGGGTTTTTACCAATTGCATTGATTGCTCTGGATATGTGAATCTTGAAACTTAGGATTTTCCATTTCATGTAGTTGATTTGTATAGTGTGACTTTGATGAATCGTTGTTACGTGTTAGTGTTGTATTGTTGTTGTGTTCATGTGGTTTTCTGTGGAATTGGTGTGTTATTCTTTGTGGATTAATGTGGTATTGCTGTTATATTGCTATTGTATGGCTTATATATTGCTATTGTATTGCTTTTATATTGCTATTGTATTGCTTTTTTATTGTTTCTGTATTGTGAGGAACTGAAATGTTGTTTTGTCATGGTCAGAAATGGAGACAATTGTTATTCTAGTTTGCTACAATGGAAAATGGGTAACGTCAAAGAAGATGTGCAAATATGAAGGGGTGACTCAAAAGGCGTAATAGTTCCACGGACCATCACATTTCTTTGGCTTGTTGGATCGGGTGCATCAAATTGGTAATACAAGCAATGAGGAAGACAAAGTTTGCTTAAAGTTCTCGGTTTTGGTGGCCTCGAATGAGTGGAAGCACATAAAGATTGAGGATGATGATGATGTCAAATTTTTATGAAGTACAATTGTGAGGTAACACCTTCAAAACTAGCTCCCTTACTCGTGAGTATAGAAGATCAAGGACTGACAAATGATATAGTTGATAGTACGCATTTCACGGCAGATAGTAGTCGGATGGGTCGTTCTTGATTCTTTGTTGTTGAAAGCAATGAAGTAACTCGGAATAATACAAATGTGGCTGATGTGGGAGGTGATGTTGGGACATATTTTATGGACATGATTGATTTTATAGGCGTGGAGGAGATGCGTGGTGGTGAAAATGATCTTGTGAAATGAAGTATCGGTGTACTCTGCCCGCCTAATTTGGGCGACTTGGACTCATCGCCGATTGCCAATAATGCGTTTAGGAGAATCTGATCCCACTCGTGCACATTATTTGAGGGAAATGAGTGAACAAAACCATTACAATGTGGCTGCTGTAAATCATGGAGAAGCACATTTGGACACGGTATTCGCGAAGTGATTGGAATCGAAAATTGAAGTTGGCCAAATTTTCCCTAGTAAGGGAGCGTTGTTGACCGAGTTACGGTTGACGGCATTGAGGGTCACTTTGAATTTAAAGTGCAATTCTCTTGCACAAAGAGGTTGCTTGTGGTTTGTTGTCAACGTCCATGCCCATGGCGGGTCCGAGCATCGAGAATTGGAGAATACAACTTCATGATAGTGAGGTGTACAGCTGTCCATGAATGTGATCGAGGTTCGTAAATGACAACCATCGGCAAGCGACCGCAGCACTTGTAGCCACTTCATTTAAAAGGAAGTTGAAGGATTCTCGGACAATATACACACCAAGTGACATAATGAGAGATGTGAAACACAACTTTGGTTTGACCATCCATTATTCGAAAGCTTGGAAAGCAAGGGAGTTAGCTCTATTGTCCATTAGAGGATCAGCCGAGGAGGCTTATTATATTCTTCCAGCGTATTGCTATGAATTGGAGCGTATGAATCCCGGCACAAAGACACACATCCAAACTGATGAGAACAATCACTTTGTGTATTTATTCATGGCAGTTGGTGCATGTATTAGAGGGTTTTGTTCTTCCATGCGCCCAGTGATAGCCGTGGATGCGACTCATTTAAAATCAAAGTACAAGGGTGTTATGTTTGTAGCAAATGCATTCGATGGCAATCGAAATATATATCCTCTTGCTTTTGGGATCGGGGATTTGGAGACGGATGCATCATGGCATTGGTTTTCACTAAACTTCATGAAGCCATCGGTGAGTGTCCCAATCTTGTCATCATTTACGATCGCAATGTTAGCATAGAGAATGTGTGGAACAAAGTTTTTCCAAGTGCGCAACATGGCATATGCTTTTATCATATGAAGGGGAACATGAAACGCGCTTGCAAGTTGAAAAAGCGTGATCAAATACTTATGCACTTTGAGCGGGTGCGAAATCTTATTCCATTGCTTTGAGTTTGAAAGTCATTTTCGGAAGATCAAGAGAAAGGAAGATGTTGCTCAATATCTTGAAGAGGCGGGGTTACATAAATGGTCTAGAGCTCACATGGATGGACGCCGTTACAATGTAATGACAACAAATATCGCGAGTCAATAAACTCAGTCCTTAGGTTTGCAAGGATGCTGCCGGTGGTTCATTTGATAGAAATTATTAATCTCCTTGTGAAATGGTTCACCGAACGCCGTGAGTTGGCTATGAATTGCACAGACATTGTGCCCCAATTTTGGCGAGAAGAAGTTGAGGAATAGGTTGGAGGATGCTGCACGGATGAATGTCGTTAAACTAAATAACGTGCAGTTTAATGTTTTGGACGGTCATATGGACGGTCTCGTGGATTTGACGAACAACGATTGTAGTTGTAGAAAGTTTCGGCTTGAGCGGCTACCTTGCAAGCATGTACTTGCGGTTTGCCGCTTCTTGAAAGTAAATGTATACTCGAAGGCTTCTCGGTATTATACTCGGAATACCTGGTTGGATGCTTATTGAGATAGCATCTACCGGTACAACCTCATGCAATGTGGGTTACTCCGGAACATGTTCGCAGTCGAGTTGTGCTGCCTCCCATGGCAAAGGTCATGCCAGGCAGACGGAAGAAGCTAAGAATTCCCTCGCAAGGAGAGGGCAGCAATACAAGAAAGTGCTCAAGGTGTGGTTCCACAGGCCACAATAAAACCACCTGTAAAAACAATATTCCTCTGCGCAATGTATCTTAGACAATACGATTTCTGTTGCTTTGTTGGGTTTCGTGGTTGTATTTCATGTGAATTGTGTTAAATTTGCATAATTTGGGAACACAGCATTGCTATACAGCATGCTGTGTTCCCTATTTATTGCGACTATATCGCCTGATATTGTATTCGTATTGTGGTTAGATTGACCTTATATTGTCCATTTATTGTACCGGTATTGCTATTGCAATGTAAACTCTGTCAGTACGAAATTAAAGGGCCTGGAATGTAACTCCAAATGGATGAAAAACATAAAAGTTCTTACAATTCCATTATTACACAGTTACCCGGATACTCCTACTACACCTTTTCTGATTGCAAATTCAGCCGATGCATGGGGCAAATGAGGGGCAAATACAAGGTCAAATGTCCTATGTGTTTGAGTAGATGTAGTTGGTGAAGGAGCATTACATTGTTAACCCCAACAGGCAGGTGATGTCTTGCCAAGAACACCCTTGAATTTATGCAATGTGCCCAAGCCAGTCCCAAAGCTGGAGTCACCCGTCTACCTGATGTGTGCAGGCACTCCAAGTTTCCCAACCTAACCCCATTCACTCCATCACGTGGCCCAATAAAATCCACCACTTGGTTGGTCACAACCACCGCCAACCCAAGCTTATTTGCTAAAGCCTTCAATGTCACTGATATCTTGAAGAACATTTCATACCGTTGTTTCAAATCCGTCGGTGTTGTTTGATAATGTGATGCGAGCAGTGCAGCAATGGAATCAATGACAATAAGTTTCACGAGTAGCAGGGTGTGATCAATGGCAATAAATGCTTCTATGTCTTCAAGGACATGGATGAGTTGTTGAGCATCATGAGCATACTGAACATATATGTCTTCCAATGGCTCCATCCCTATTAAGTTGGGGTATGATGCATGATAAAGTTTGCCTAATTGTTGCAATCGTGAAATGAGAAGTTGAAATCTGTGAATATGTAGAGGATGACCTCCCTAGTCCACCATGTGAGGTGGGAGCAGAGCCCTAACCGTAAGTTGGACAGAAAGTTGCGTCTTTCCGGAACCGCTCTCCCCTACCAATTCTGTTATGGAGTTGCAGGGTATCCCACCGCCCAAGCAGCCATCTAGTATTGGGCATCCGATGGATAATTTAGGGGTTGAAAGAGGAAGGAGCATGAGGTTGTGTGGTGTCATGGTTACGTAATTTAAGGGGGATATGATGGTGATGCAAGGTATGACTTGTATATATATAGAGTCCATATTGAAGGTGTGTCATGAGGCCATATGTCTTTTAAGGGATGTATACTTCATCCCTTTTCCAATTTTTCATTTCTTATTGGTTGACTTTTTGTAATTTGTTTGTCTAAGAAATTTTCAAAACCATCTTTGATGTAGTACTCACTTAAGTAGGATCGTATTGTACCTCTATTGCAGTATTATTGACATCATATTGCCATTAAATGTATGCTTATTGTATATTTATTGCTTCTATATCGCCACTTTGCCTTTGGACACGGATAAATTGTATGCGAAATACAAAAAAGCATCATAATTCCATAAAATCTAATCTCAAAACTTACATAATACAACAAGGCCACCCCATAGTTACATAATACAAAAAGAGGCCACCTGAACATGATTCCATTTTACATGTTTCCACATCCTTTACGACTCCAAAGTCATATGAAAGTGTCATAAATTTCTTGCTGTTGCCACATTCGAAGTTGCATACTCTTCAATTGCGGTGACGCGACCCATGAAATTCATGACCCGCCCACGATGATGTTGTCCCGGTTTCCTTACGGATCCACTATTTTTGCAAACTTACGAAATAGGTCAAATCCGTTTTCCACTTTTTGTTGCTTCAATGGCCCATTTCATCAGATTCCTTGAATACCAAAATTGCGATGGCAGGGCAATTTCAATTTTGGCTTTCATACCCTTTATATGGAGGAGATGCATGCGGGCATGATATCGAGACCGAATTGTGCGCTTTTTATGACACCCCACCTAGCTTGGCCCTCCACAATTTTGGAAACTATGTGTGCATGGAGATTTTTCCAAAACATGGTATTGCCTCGACATTCTTTGCAAGCCATGGACCAAGTCTGATGAGTGAATTGGGTGACTTGGCTGTTTGATCTCTCTTCCTTGATAAATGAAAGCGTTGGGTTTGGTGTGAGGTTATGGTCCATGGTTTAGGATATTTATTGTTGCCTGGTGTAGGACTCAAGCGGAGAAAAGTGGGACTAAATGCGATGTGAGTGAAATGAGAAGGGAAGGTAATGGCTGCAAGGAGTTAATGTGATGCAAGTTTTCCCTTGATTTGTTGGTGGAGTTTTGTCCAAATCCTTCATACAGCTGGGTTCATTAATATAGGCAGGCATTAATGATGTGGAGTCAATCAGACGATGGTGGCGGGAGAAGAGATTGGCTGCGGTCTTGGGCGGGATACTCTTTGGCGGGAGTTATGTCCGGTGGTTGTAGGCCTTTTTAATATATTTCTTTTTTGGATTGTGTGAATTTGGTAACATTTCCATTATCTAATTGAAACAATTTGCCTAATTCATCAACTCATTAAAATTGTCCAATATAGTAATTTTCTTATTTCCCATTTATGGAATTTCAATTCGTTTCCATTTTTCCATTTTTCCAATTACCCAAATTTCCAAATTTCCAAATTTCCAAATTTCCAAATTTCCTATATTCCTATATTCCTATATTCCTATATTCCTATATTCCTATATTCCTATATTCCTATATTCCTATTTTCCTATTTTCCTATTTTCCTATTTTCCTATTTTCCTATTTGCCTTTTGTCCTATTTCCAATTTTCAAATTTTCCTATTTTTATATTTTCGAATTTGCCTATTTCATATTTGCATAATTTGCATAATTTCGTATTTCCCCAAAGTTGCATATATTCCTCTATATATATCAAGTGGAATTTCCCAAATTCAGGTTTTCCCATTTTGTATTTCAAAAAATTGCCTACTTTGCCAAATGTACCAACTTATTCAATTTGTCCACTACTGATGTAAATGACAGCTAAGTAATAAATGGTGTAGTTTCCAATCACATCAATTTGATGCACCAACTAAATCCCAATATACTTCAGACAACTTTTTACATATAACTGAAGCTTCCTACCTGCTCGATTATATACTCCTATTTTCGGCTGAAATCCACACTTTCCGTTTCTCATTAAGGTTTGGTTGTGTTCATTTATTTATTGCTCCTAGCAGCAGTTATTGTCTTGCTATCTTTGCTGTAGTTTATTGCCAAGTAGTAAATGCTGTAGTTTGCAAGCCAATCACTTTAATGCACCAAGTAAATACCCAATAAACTTGAGACAAGTTCCTATATATCGAAGCTTCCTACCATTTCTGCGGCTTAGGCACGTTGTTAGCAGGAAGGTAATTATTCTTGGGCATTATTGTTGGTGTTATAGTTGTTTACAAGGGTTCATAGGGTCAACGACCACTGAATGTACGTTTATTTGTTTTTATGCAGTTTGCAGCTGTGATTGTACCCACATATTCTTAAAGATGTCGGATGTACGTCCTCCAAGCGAGCTTGTCGATTGCAGGAGACCAGCCATGGCATGTGCCGTTCCCATCTCCACCTCTCACTCCCAATGACGAGCCCACTTCATGCGGAAGTGAGGTGAGAGCCATGATCCACTTGAAAAAATCTCTGCCGTCAAGCACGACCTCCAATATTTGTCAAAGGCAACAGAGTGGTGGGAGACCAAATGTGTTCTTGATGGCCAAGTTATGGGAAACTTGGCCAACAAGTTGAACAAAGCATATGGCGGAGAAGTCAAGCAAACCCTAAAGGCAAAAAGTCGGAGCAAAGAGTTAGAGTCCCTCAAGTTCAAATTGGAAGAGAAAAAAAAAATTGCTGTCGACAAATTCAAAAAGTCTGAAGAATATAACCATGACATGGTTGAAAGTTTCAATAACGGCTTCGAAATGTTCAGAGATTATGCTTCGGTCATCTCACCGGACTACAACCGGAGTGAAATTGATGTACACAGTGTCCGGGAGGTCTTGAGTAAGGGTGGAGAGGAATGGGTCATCATAGACTCGTGCGGCAGCAGAAGGAAGGCCAAAGACATTGATCTTATGACGGACCTCTAGTAAGGGTGACTTCTGGTTCGGTTCATGCATTGCTGGGTGATGTCAAAGTGTTGCCTTCATTTTCCTTTCACGGGATAGTATTGTTAGGGGTCGGTGGCAATTTATTTTGCATGTCTAAATGGTTATGTCTTGGATGTGTATGTATTGTCTGTAGATTGACTTCAAATTGTTATCTTATTGTATACGTATTGTACTAAGATTGCCTTTGTATTGTATCTATATTGTATTCATATTGCTACCCTATTGTATGTATATTGTGATACGATTGCTCTCGTATTCTTTGTTATATTGACCACTTATTGCCTCTGAAATGCATGTAAAGAGATAAATCTTCAAACAGATAAAGAACAACTAGTAAACTAAATTTTGCGGTTTAACTTTGCACGGTCACGATCTTGAACATGATATTTCCTAACCATCTCTATACTTTGTGTATATTGCAGGCTTCTATGCATTCCAACCCTTCATTCTGAGGGACATCTTTTTGTAATATTATGGTTTCCACATTTGTTCATGGGGGTAAAGTAAAACTGACCCCTTTCTAAACAGTATGAGGTTCCAAATTCCTTATCATCGAATGCTAAGCGAGAGATAGTGTAATTGCTGCAGAAATTGTTTAAAAGGAACAGTCAAAGCTAATTTGAGATATCTTAAGATAGCTGTATGCTTGACTAAGTCCACTAACAGATTCCCAGTGTAGGAAATGAAATATACCTAAATCAACTTCAAAATGGGAACAGGTTAATGTGCCATGTAAGGCAATTAGCTATTGCAATGTAGACTGTACAATATTACACTAAACAATGTACAACGGGCCGAATATACGGGAAATGATTTCACCTAGCTAATCATAATAACTAAACCCACTACCTCTATCAAAATGGCTGGATTACCATATAACGCACCTCCGGCAAGCTTCTATGTCTACATCTTCATATGAAGGACTTCCTAACATAAGTGAGGAGCACAGTGAATTCCCAAGTCATAAGTCAGGTGAACTAAATTCTGAGACAAATTCGGATGACATTTACCTCATATATATGCCTCCCCCTTTAAACCCTCTGCAAGCTTGATCGGTAATATTGGATCTTGAAGGGTCAACTTTGTCCAACGAAATGCGGCACTAAGATGCTCGATGAATTTGACGGTCATGATTCCGCAAGAGAATGCTGTCGAGGCCAATAAGTTCGGAAATTAGAAGCGTAGTTATGTAAAATATCAATAAGCGCAATAAATTCACAAAGCTTACCCATCCCGTTGTTGTGGCACATCTGCAATGCCGCAAGCTGCAAATGGCGTAAACGTCGACATGTTCAGCCCCTTTTGCCTAACCTCTTCAACCTCGAGAATCCTCATAAAAGTGCATCTCGTACAGCACCCGTGCCAGTATCGCTAATAGGGTGCAGAAATTTAACCTTCGATTTTGAGGTAAAATCAATGTAGGAGTCATACGATTGCGGTATGTCAGTGAAGTCAATTTCAATTGCAACCAGTGTTTCCCTTGAAGATTATATGGAAAGTAGACCTTACGGACTTTTGTCCAAGCTTGCCCATACCCGTGTTGCCACGTACCGCGCACATAGTGATGTATATTGTTCGGGTTCTTTGGGCGGAAGGTCAATGGTGTTTGAAGCATTTGCCTTCTTCAAGCCTCGTGTCTTGGCGGAGTCTTTTGACGGGCTTAGTTAGAAATTGCTGCACACATTTAAATGAAGGCATATTACTGAGAATGACAAGCGGATGCAAGCGAAGCGATGAATGTGCGATGTGAGTAACTTGTTTACCTGCAAGGAATAATCTGCCGTTGTCCGGTGAGTTCCAAATACCAACGGATGAGAGAGTTGCCTTTTAGGATGAGAAAGGTAGCCATGTCAAGGTCTTTGTAAGTTGACGTATATGATATGAGCACAATTTCATACAAATGTACACTTAATAAAGGTGAGAAAACAATTGAATTATCGTAATAAAGTAGAGCTTTGTGTAATCTTACCCTTGAACTAATCCATTCCTTATCATCGATCGGTTTGTAGAAAAGATCGGCGCCCTTTGGACATGCTTCCGATTGCACCTCCGCACTACAATAGGTAAACTTGCAAGGGTGAATTTTGTACTCATCTCATAATTCTGACTTTGTTCATGACAAATACACACATGTATATTAAAGAATCCACATTTTGTCATTGCTATATGACTACATACTAGAATAAAATGAAGATTGGCCAACAAGTCGAAGTTAAAGAATCCTAACACGATATTGTTTTTCCACGCGATTACAAAACTCTATTATTGCCTTCACATCTTCAATGGGCAGGGGTTTTGATGGATCAAAACATGGCGGGGTTGGAGCCGCATCCAACACACTCAATGTCCTCTTTTTCCTCAAAGGATCAGTAAATGGACTCAACAATGTCTGGGCCGGGCGCTTGTTTCTGCACCCTTTACCTTCCACTTCTTGGTTTTCAACACTCGCACTACCTTCTTCATCACCAGCCATTCTAACTTTGGGTATGCTTGGAGGATTCATCAGACCTCCCGATGCCATACTGCTAGTTATTTTCCAATCTTCTAACAAAAACAACAGTCTTCTGCAGATTTCGTCACACCGGCCACATCTTGGGGTAGGCGGCTTCTCGGATTACTGCTCGGCTACTTCACGCACTTGTATGTCAGGAACTGGCGGCCATTACTGCCTCTTGGACTGCCATGGCTGCGGAGGGTTCGGCTCCATCACCGGGGACTTGTGTTTCCATTGCTGCCGGTTCTGTAGGCGGACTAACATAGTCATGTAATGGCGACAACTCATTGTCGCCTCCTTCATTCATATGAGGACTACCGAGGTCCTCATGTCCTTCCCCACCTTCATTCAACCCACCATTTCGTTTTTTCAGCTGCTCTATCTCCACCTTAAAATAGTGTTCCATTGAAGCGAGGGTGTTGCCGAAATCCTCCACACACTTTTTATTTTTTGCACACTCTCTTTCAAGTTTGAGTGACTCCTTCCGTACCATTTCTTCCAACTCATGCACTCTGTTGCGAAGCGCTCGATTTGAACTGGCTACATTGGCCAATTCATCCTTTGTCCTTTGAAAGTCACGCTTCAAAGCTGCGTAACTCGATGGGCCAGCGACTTTACCTGCTTGATCGATTATAATGAAAGTGTTACAATATTTCCAAAATATATCCCAAATACAGCAAGCTGTTTTCCTATTCTATTATGACGTATATATTGGACAAAATGTAATGCTTGCCTTAGAAGACTGACGGAAGGGTAGCGATTCGTCAATGTCATCATCTTTTTCTTCTAAAGAGGCAGAAATGCTGGTTTTTGTTCGGCGTCATCGGCAAACAACTCAACAATATCTTACGTATGCGTCAACATTGTCACCCCAAGTCCAATAGGGCTGCTGCTTGTCATTCTACGATTGGCGGGCGATTTGCACATCAACACGCAAGTTACACAGACAATATACATATCAGTCCACTTATTATATTTTCAGGGAACTTCTTCATTGCGAAGTCAGAAAATGCGGAGTGGTTACGGATTTCTGTTTTTGACCGTGGCGGAGAGAACGAACAAGAAAAAAGAGAGAGAGAAGGAAAGGAAATTAAAACAAAACAAAAAAAGAGGAGAGAGAGAATACTGAAATCGGGGAGAGGAAGAAAGAAGGCAAAAAAAAAGATATCCAATCTGAAGCGTTGAAATCATCCCACGGTCACAAACATAAATCCAAAACCACTCCGCATATTCTAACTTCGCAATGGAGAAGTTCCCTATATTTTCATATGCCAAACATTACCATTAAAAACATAACTAACCTCACGGTTCTCGAATACTTGGCTCATTAGCTCATGAAAACGACCAGTATTGCTCCTCCAATGAAGTATACGGGGTTGTAGGCATTATCATCGTGCACCACCAAATGCGGTGCAGCCAACGCAGAAAGACCTCATAAGCCCAAATCTGGTTTGAGCAAGAAAATGTAACTCACTTTGTAAACAAATGAAATTTAACTAAAACATGAATGGAAATTTGCTCACTGAAGTGCAAAGGCAAAACCTTTGATGTGGTACTCTCTTGGTCTACCCGTTGCCGTTGTCTTTGCTTTCTTTTGAGATATTTTTGTTTTCGCAGCTTTTTTGGGCACTTTCACTCATTGATAATCTGCACAAAGTGCCCTCGAAGTGACGCATTTGTCTTGGCATAAGACACAGCACCCCATGGATACTTCACAAACTCTTCAAGGTCTTCCGCCAACTTCAAATACCGCATGTCAATGTGGACATGTTTTTCACTTCCCAACAGCACAAAAACAGCAAAGTATACAAATCCTAGCTTCACTACATCATCCTCATCACCACGATCGAGGAAGGCTTTTTCTAATTCCAAAAGGTTGACAGTTTTATCGTTGCCAAAGTACTTCCTTTTCAATGAGCGAGTTCTCATTGGTGGCAATCGGAATGAAGGGAAGGTTTCCAAACCTTAGCCACTGTGACGACGCAAAATTGCTGCGCCGTGAATTGGATCACCTTATTGCCCACGATGAATTTTATCCCATTCACTTGGGAAGCTGTCTTCGGATCAGCCTTCCTCGGCAACAAGCCGTGGACAATTGGCGAAGTCCACTTCAGGTCCTCAATCGGTAGGAGATGACCAAAACAACTCTCTTCAAACCTTCGTAGTCATTGCGGACTGAATTTCTCCTTTATAAATGCGATTGCGGTCTTCGTATGGGAAAGGGACAATGCTTTTCCATGGAACTTTTCTTGCTCTGCAATCATCAACTTAATTGGAGACACCATATTTCCCTGCACGCCAATATTATAAAATTAATTTCAGTCCATTGCAATCTAGACAATAACAAGCAATCAACAATCAGCACTTATCAACTGCCTATTATAGGATATTAAGTGACAAATAAACAACAAATACAGAGCATAAACTAAACCCCAGCTATTTACAACTCACCTACTAATTCAACGGCTCAAAGCCAGTTAGAAAATTGTCGTATCCAAATAAATAGTGCTGGTTATAACTCTTATATCAGTTACAACTGTTCAGTAAGCCAGTTGAGGTTAGCTGTAACTATAATAAGATAGGTGCAATGTAATTGAACAAATCAGAATATCTAATTTCTTAGCACCTCTTATCTCTATAACCACTCTGTCAAAGGTGTGCTCACAATGGGGTCTTCTTCGACACAAATACTAATAACTAGCTGCTACAAATACCAATATCCTATGATCAAAGAGTACCTGTTCAGAATGTATGCATGTCATTTTTCTATTATAGATCAATTGTTCAAAAACATTGCACTCAAATTCATAATTGAGCTCACATATTTTGACCAAAAAAAAAAACAAACAAACAAACCAAAACAAACTCAGCACTTATCAAGAGCCTATTATTATATCATTGTATTCAAAGAGCCTATTACCCCACAATTGTATTCAAACGAACATTTTTTCTCTCTAAAAGCACATTTTGCTCTGCAAACTTGTCTATTTAAGGAGCCTATTGCTCTGCATTTTAAGTTTTTTTTTCCCCACTTTTCAGCACAGCTCATGCACTCATCAAACTAGCCTGCCCAAAAATACATTATAGAACCATATCATCGAAGAGAAAATAAGCATGATACAATGGTGTACCTCCACAAAAACATACGAATGAAAGACCAATTTATTTACTTTAACACTAACCAAAATCATAGATATGAAACCAATCTCAAAACCATATCAAATGACCCAAAACAAAAACCCATCACCCAATCCTTAGCTCAAATCACAATCACAATAAACAACAATAAATTAGGGTAATCTAAAGCCCGGACCATATATCTCGCCAATAAGCTGCAAATTTATTCCGTTAGCATTAAGTTACTAAATGCGAGTCGGACTAACAATAAAGTTCAGAAAATACGGATATGTTACCGCAAGATTCCCATAAACATCACACAAATTGTACAAACTAGACAAGGAATCATCGAGAATCGGACAATTTGAGAGAAACCCCTAAACCCTAAACCAATTTCAGATAAACCCCTAAACCAATTTCGGAGAAACTCCTAAACCCTAAACCAATTTCATAGAAACCATACACCCTAAACCAACTTCAACAAACCCCTAAACCCAAAGAAAATGATGATGAACAGTACCTTTTGGATGTCACCGGTGGAGTTAAGCTTCGATGAGAGAGAGAGAGAGAGAGAGAGAGCTACACGAGAAAGAGAGTGCGCAAGAGAGATTGAGAAAGACCGAAGAGAGGGTGAGAGCCGAGCGAAGACAGAGTGAGAGTTGAGCGACAGAGAGATCTTGAGCGGAGAGAGAGTGAGACGGAGCCAAGAGAGAGAACAAAATTTCTGAAAAAGTGATATTGGTGCAATCGGGGATAATAAATATGTATTTATAGGTGATAGTTTTAAAATTTTAGGGAACCGGTGGTATTTTGAGTTAAAATTATGAAAAGGGTGGCATTTTGAGCTATTTCCTAGAATTTAGAAGGGGAAAAGGCAAATGCCAAAATGGATCGAGTCGAATCTACCCTTTTCTCCCTTTCCTCGATTTCTTGCAAAATTTTGATGACCAAGAAAACATGTTAGGGCTCACTGCTTTCACACTCCCACCAATCTCATCATCTTCTTTAACTTCAACCTCAAGACCTCTATCAATTCCCTCACAAACCCTTCTCAATTCCTCTTCTTTACTGCTCAAACCCAAAACCCAAATACCAAGAAAACCCAAAAAATTTGTAGTATTTGCAAACAACCCCAATGCCAATGGGTTGAACCAGGACCCCAAGGATAGGAAAGAAGAGAAAGACAAAGAAGAAGAAATTGGATTCGGCAGTGGTGATGATGATTTGAGAGACAATCAACGGCCCTTATTCGGCAACATCAGATGGGGTGATCTGCTACTGGACCCAGATCCTAACAACATCTTGGCCGTCGGATTGACGGGGCTGCTGACGTGGGCAAGCGTGCAGGTGCTGTTGCAGCTCGTGTTCATTGCATTGGCTATACTTGTTGCTGCTGTTAAGTATTCTTTCATAGCTGCTGTTATTCTTTTCATTCTCATTGCCCTTCTTTAAGTGGGTGGTTCTTTCTGCCCATTTTGACCCTAAACTTTTGGTACAAATTCTTTTTTGTTGGTCAATGAGAGGGCTTCCCATTTTATTTTTGTGTCAATTTTTAGGTATAGGTGGTCAGGTTAATGGGTTGTTTGAAGCCTGGTTGAGTGTTTTGTAAATGCAATTTGTGCTGGTAAAAGAGAGAATTATGCAAATTTGTGCTGAAAAGCAATTGTTTATGTAATTACTTGCACTGTGACTGAAAATAAATTTCTTGTATCTTTATTGGCATTTAACTATTGTAATTTGAAAGGCATGTTCGCTAGGAGCTATCTTTTAATTAGCTCTTAATTTAGTGGTATTTCTCTTAATAGTGGAAGATGGCCCAAATTTGAATTCATTTATCGGCAATCAATATATTGAAGAGTTTGAAAGTTATGTTAGAAACCCACCAGAAAGGTTATCTTGGTGAGCTTTTCCACTGAAAAGAAATTACTGAAGTATCTCACTTAACCGATGTTTAAAGTGACCTTAAGTGTCCTCTTAACCGATGTTTTATGTTTCAGTTTACCACCTCCTTTACCATCATGTTTGTCAAAAATTCTATTAAAAATGCTAACATGACATGAATGAGACCCATTGTTATGGGTCCGGATCCCCTGCTATGATATCTTCCATGATCCGCTTGACTTTTATCCTTCACATGCCACCTCATTAAAATTTAATAAAAATGATATAAACTTGACACATCATCCTTACAATAAAAATTCAATTTACTCCTAATTAAAAATGGAAAAAAAATGTCCTAATTAACTTAATGTGAAACTTAACCCCTTGCAATCGTTTGCTATTTTTTCTCTTTTTTCCTTTCTCTCTGCACGTCTGCCCCCAAAAATCTCATTGTTGCCTCATCAATTCAAACATTCAATTTTGCCCATCGAAAAGTAATTCAAGTATTAATGAGTAGTGCATTCTTTATCTTCTTTTCTTTAATCCCTTATAACTCGAATTCTCTTTTCTGTGTTTGTAACTTCGGATCGGATTCAAGAAATTTAAATAGAATAAAATAATATGTTAGATACGTATATAGCAAAATTATCTATCTGGAACCATTTGTTATATATTTCCAGAAAAAAAATAGCTACAGCCGATGCCCGCATCCCAACATTGTGTTCTTCACAAGATTTTTTTGTCATCATTTGTGTAATTGGTACCAAATGCAAGTTTGGACATATGTGAAGAGGAGATTTTTTAATATATTTTTTTACACAAGAGAAAGAGATGTTTATCAAGAAAGAAGATCTAAGCAGAAGATCCGGATCCCATTGTGTTATACTCAATTATATGACATGTGTGCAAAAAAAGTACTTTAAAAATACTTTGGAAAAATTCAGATCTGAAATGAACAAAAAATATATCAATTCCCTCTTCTTCGCCTCCCCCATCCGTAGCGCAATTACCCCACCGCCCAATAGGGGTGGGCATTCAAACCGGCAAACCGGAAACCCGAGATGAACCACACCGGAAAAAGTAGAGAAAAATCGAGTTGACCAAAAAGTCAACAATTAGTCAAAAAACCTAACCGGACCGGTTCGACAGGTTTCGTTTCGATTCCATGTCTCAAAAAATCGAACTAGGCCGAATTGGATCGGCTTGAATATAATTAATTTTTAATTTTTATATGTATAGTGGGCTTATTTTACCTTAACATTCCATTTTCAACTTGAAGCCCAAAGAATTAGGCCTAAACCTATCAATTATACCTCAAGCCCAACACCTTCTTCTTCTTTCTTTCTTTTTCTTCTCTTTTTCTCTTTTTCTCACGGTCACCTCAAGTCAAGCCTGACACACACTCTCTCTCTCTTACTTCTCTCTTTCTCTCTTTTTTCTTCTTCTTTTCTCTCTTCCTTGTGCAACACTCTCCCTTTCTCTTCTTCTTCCTCCTTTTTGTTTTTGTTTTTCTTTCTATCCCACTCTTCTTCTTCTCTCTTTCTCTCTTTTTGTTTTTTCTTCTCTCTTTCTCTCCTGAAGAAAACCTAGCCTCAACTTATTCTCCTCTTTGTTTGATTTCTCTTTTAAGGTTCAGATATGGTTTTTCGCCGAAGCACCTAGTTGTAGACCTCCATCTTATGTCTCTGATGGCGTGGGCTGAGCGTGGGGCATGGTTGTCTCTGGTTTTTCTTTGTTTTTTTTTGTTTCTATGCACATATTTGAGTTTATCTTGTACATCTTGTACATCTGGGTTCAATTCTGGAGATATGGGTTAAGTTCTTGTAATTTTGGTTAAGAGCTTGTAGATCTGGATTTGAATTTTGTACATATGAAATCAGATTGTCAGGCAAATTTGAAGCTTAGTCGGAACTGGAAATAATCGGACCGAACCTAAACCAGTATGGGTTGGTCCGATTTTCTTTGGCATTTTAGTTAAAACTCGAACCGGACTGAACTGGATGAATAGTATCGATTTCGGTTCTAGTTTTGCCTGAGAATCGGGCGGAACTGGACAGTGCCCAGCCCTACCTCCCACTGCTCACCGCCATAACCCCTCCCTCTCTTTCTCTCTCCCAATCGCACTCACGTCGAGTGAAAACATGACTCAGACTTTGACAAACTAAAAAGTAATTAAACACAATAACTGGAAATTTTCTTAGAAAACAACAATTTTCCAACCTGAAAATTACAAAAAACATAAATCCCTAAATTCTGTAAAGCCATGCCAGAAGTTGATCTTATCACACAAAATCTCCACCTCATTTCCCTTACAACATTGCATGTTGGAATTACCCAACTGAAATTAGTTGCCTCAAACAACCTTAACCACATAGATAATGCAATTGGGCATAAAAGAAACAAATGGTCAGCCGGTGTGGGGGTTGTACTTGGATGGAGAAACCAATTTGGTGGCTCATCAATAGCAGAACCATAGCAGTGTTGAGCCCATTTTCTTTCACAAGGAGGAAGCAGGAGCATGACCCATTTTCAACAAAAGCACATGCTCAAAAGAGTGCCCCTTGAACCAAAACTCACTATGGTTTCAACAAGAATGAAAGACACATGGAATTTTTGGCTATTGAGAGCTTATTCAAGTGCCAACATCTCCCACTACCACCCTAAACTGCATGGTCGCCACGTTCCACCTCAGTCGAATATGACCGGTTGGGTCCAAGTTCAAATTCTACCAAGCTCTGCCTCAAAATCTCGATATACACGAGTCACAGAGGCAGAACTTGCGGTGTCAACTCCGGAAGGTTATTGGGTCGGGTTTCGGTGTTGCTCGATCTGGCCGGAACCGAGGAGAAGTGTGAGCCCCTGAAAATATTTGTATTTTTGGTTGGAGTCATTTCGGTGTTAAAAGAAATTTATGTACTTAAATTGGTGAACTTTTGAATTTCTGGAAATTGAATTTGAAATTTTTAGAGGTTATTTGGATTTATACTAAGTGTTAAAGAATTTTCCATAAAATATTTCTAAGGCCTTTGGATAAGTGAAGGTTATAGAAAATTAGTAGAGGTCCAAACGAGTCCGTAAGAATTTTTGGGGAATTTTTGGGAGCTCGGTTGAATTTTTTGTGAATTTTTGGAGTTATTTAGGTTATGACATGTGTCAGCGTCTAGTTGTTCCATGTGTGCTAACGTGGCAAGGTTGACAAGGAAAAAGAGACACCTGCCTCTTTGATCTCCCACGCCAGCAATTAAGGCTACCACATATTCTCTTCCTTTCCCCAAAGAATTCTCTCCCAACTCCTCACGAGTACTAAATCCGTGGGTACTGTTCATCACTCTTGAACTCCCATTTCTAAAGCTCAAATCAGAAAAGCCTCTTCATGAAAGTTGTTCATTTGCTCGAGGACTATAACATATCCAAAAATTAGCCTCATGCTAAAATCAGAAAAACTTCTTCATGAAAGTTGTTCATCTGCTCGAGGACTATAACATATCCAAAAATTAGCATCATCATATCATTCTAGCTACCTCAAACTAACTATGAACTTTCTGTGTTCATCCATAACTGGTGAGTTCTTTGTAGCTCGGTTTTCAACATTTTTCTTTAGTCTCTACTCCTCGTTTGACAAGATTTCTTTCTTTGAAGTTGTTTCTCAGTTTGAGAACTATGACATCTGTAACATCTCGACCCAAAAATAAGGAAATAAAAAATTTAAAATATGATAATTAAAATAAAATAATTTGAATTAATATAATTAATTAATGAAAATTTGGAATTTCAATATTATTTAATTTTAAAGGGGCAGTTTTGTAATTTAAAAAACCCCACATGCTGGCCAATTGACCGGCACGTGCCCCCGACCCCCTCCAACCTTCTTCCCCGACCAAAAACCCTCCCTCTCACAGACCAACGACGGCACCACCCAATCTGGTTCAGTCCGACCAAGCCCAGCCACCAGACCACCCAGGAGCTTCGACCCTCACCTCCCTCAACCCACCCACCTAGTTTTTCCCGCCAAAACCACCTCGATTCCGACTGGGTAAAACGAAGAAAAATTTCCGGGTTTTCTTGTCGGATTTCCGGCCAAACCATCGACTCCCACCCCCGATTCTGGTAAGTTCTAGTTTCCTCTTTAGTTGATTTAAGTGCTTTTGATGGTTGATTCAATAGATTTGAGGGTTTGGTGAAGATTTGAAAACCTAGGGCTTGAATATTATTATAGAACACTTTTGCTATCGAAGTCTTGTTAATGGACTTACTTTTGAGCTTGTTTACAATGGCTTTGCATTTTTCGAGTGAGAGAAAGTTGTAACTTTTGATATTAGTTGGATTGATTGTATTGGATTGGATTTCTATCCTTTGAAAGCAATATGAACAGTTTGTAATGCGTTAGTCTGCAATAGTTTCGTTCTATAAACATTGAATCTATGACTTTTACTTGATCACTGATTTAAGTTTATTAATGTTAGGAATTATGATATTGAAAGCAAATATAAAATTACCAGCTGTCCAATTAAGTCTGATAGTAAAGTTAAAGAGCATGGGCTATGAAATATCTTGGCTATTGAGATTGTGTTTATTGGTTTGAAATTGTATTATGTTATTTCGTGAATTTCTTGTCTTGTGTCTAATACTTGATATTGGAGGTCTATCGAATACTTGTATATGTTTGGGTTGAGTGTGTATATCCTTCCACTAGCAACTATGGGTTTTCTCCACATACTAGGAATATGTCCTTGGTCCTTCTGAGGTACTTCAACACAGTCTTCACTGATATGACCCACCCCGAATTCCCCTTTGGTATTAGTGTCGGACTCTGTTTCCCGTCCAGCATCCAACCGATGTCGGGCTCACTTGCTAATTTAAACCTCTCCCCCGAACAATAGAGAAAAAGGGTCAAGACTTCTATTGAAATGTCGGCAGAGTCTCTCCTGAAAAATAGACATTTCCCAAATTAAGAGTACTGTAGAAAAACAATAAAATAATCTTCCAACTTTCAGCATGCTATGTGTAATAACCCGAACCTAATTAATATTTAATTATTAATTTATTAGAGAAAATGACAATTTTAACCTTAGAATAATTTAATAGGTTTTAAAATTAACTTTTATTGTTCGGGAGAGAATTTGGGGAAGTGAGCCACAACGTTACGTCGGGCTCGTTGATATGAGTTCGTGGGTATATTGTGGGCTCGAATTAGAGCTGTAACGAAGATTATACGATTACAATTGTGTCGGGGCAAAATGGTAATTTAGCAAATCAGAAATTTTAAAAATAAAACAAAACCTCTATTCTCTCTATACTCCCGATCACGCAACCCCCCGGTGTCTGTTTGCTCCAGCCATGCCCTCCAACCTCCATAGCCACCGCCTCACGCTGCCACAACCAACGAGACCGGTTGGGTTAGGACCGCCACCACCCCAGCTCCTCGTCCCGCTGCAACGCAGCCACCGGCAGAGCTGGAAAACGCAAGAAATTGGCTAGTTTTTGACAAAATTTTCAGACGTTCGTTCTCCCTCCTTCGGCCACCAATCGGGTCAAGTGAGGTATGCTTTCTAACATATTTTCCATGCTCTAGCTGATGGTTGTGTAGGTTTTGATTGATTTGTAGCGTAGGTAACTCAAATTTCGAGTTAAAGTTTTGACAGATTTTGAGCTTAGGTTTTGACCCACTGACGGTCCAAATTGGACATCCCGTAGTTGAAGAAAGTGTTCGGGAGGTCGAGAACTTGTTGTAGGTGGAAGGACAACTCTTGGTTTGGAGTTTGTCCGAGCGACGAATTTATCGCTTTTTAACCATTAAAACTGCATGTGCGTATTCCTGTGCTTTTTCCCACTTGTAGACCCACTTTTCATTGTCAATCTTCATTCCTAAATTATCCTTACGTCGTCACGAGCGCGTAGGCGTGCTCGGATTTCAATTTGGAATTCGTATGACAGTCGAACGGATTTACGCCTATTGTGCGTTATCCGTCGGATTGGTTCAAATTCTTAGTATGTTGTTTCCTGTATTTCCAAGATCTTGTAGGATTCGACGGATCGTGAATTGGAGTCCCATATACTCCGAAATCGCGAACCCTAAGGCTAGGGTTATGAAAAATCATCCGACCGTCCGAATGTGCGATCGTGAGCAATCCAACCGTCCGATCGAGACCAAACTTTCAGGACATGTGTCCTAGGCTTGTTGGAACCTCTAGGAACTCTCATATCAGAATTTTGAGGTCATGGACCCCACGGGATCTCGTGTTGATTTTTTGGGACTTTATTGCTTTTTGAGTCCCAAGTCTCTAGTAAACCGTTCTAAGCATTGGAAAAGCTTATGTGGGCATAGGAATCATCTTAAATTTGATGCACGTGCTTTTAGGAGATGGGGGTTAGGTTTTTAATCAAATATTATATTGAGCAATTTTATTAATAAAATATTATGATGGTTTAATCAGGCACCCTAGGCACCAGTTGACCCGCAGGAGGGACCTTCGAAAGGGCCAGCTAGCATGGACCAGTACTGAGTGGACTTTTGGTTTTATAATAATTTTATGCAACTAAATTCCATGATTTGATCTTGAATAAATATTTTATGATCGATATTTTCCCATTATGATTTTACTGAGTTTAAATGCTTTATTTCATATGCTGCCGAGTTGAGAATGCCTAGAGTTTGTGGCATATAAGATTTTAGATAATTAACAGATTAAATGGCAGCAGAGTTTAGGAATAAACAAGAATTCATTTTATTTATCATTTACTTTTCTGAAATTATATTTTCTTAGAAACCACTCTAGGTAGCCGAGCATAATAAATGTTGACTTGATTGAATGTTGCCTTCGGATGTTATTGGTTGCCTTCGGTTAGGTCAGCATGCTAGACCCTGCCCCATGAGTACTAGGGGTACCCGGACCGTGCGGAGCGAGGAATGCGGTTTAGGCTGACTAAGTATCCCCTGAATCTAAAGAGGAACGCGGCTCGGGCCAACTTTGTGTCACTAAGACCAGCGACGACGTGTCACCAATGGTGACACGAGGAATTGACAGATTATGTGGGATAAAACGGAATTAAGGAATTGACGGAAATAAAATGGGTACACCTAGGTGGTAGGCTAAAGTTGTCTTCAGTGTTTTCAATGAACTGATGTTTGAATAAATGTATGAATGGCTATATGAATATAGATATGAATGCATTGATTTCAGTACGAGTATAAATGAAGAAATTGATTTAGTTTTCATAACTGTTTTTATAGTGGGGTTAGTACATTCTTATGTACTTTCAGAAAACTTTGTTTTGGTCCACTCACAGTTTTTAAATGTTTTGCGCCCCCAGGCAGTAGACGTGCAACAAGAGGCCACCACAGGGTAGATTCCATGCTCGCCCCCTTTCTCACTTTATGTAGGACACCTTTTGTAAACCAATAAATTTTCTTGTAAACTCTTAGTTGTTTGCTTTGATGAATTGTCCTAGGATGTAAATTAACTGTTGGATTGTAAACTTATGCATGCTAGCGGTTGGTTGATATAATTATGCTTGTTTTGCAGGTGCAAATTTTGGGGATTGATTAAATTACAGGGGAGACTGTTGAATTTTCGGCAGAAGTCGAACCTTGAATTTCTTTGAATTTTGACTAGATGGGCAATTAGGTCATTTGTGCCCGGCACCTGCCAGGTGTCGAACACGCACAAGGTTCGGCTCGAATTCCAAAGTGGAATTTGGGTTGGGTCCTGTCAATATGTCTCCCATCCATGCACAATCACAAGTAGTTTTATGAGCCTCAAGCCTGTTACACCATATAATGAAAACTAAAATCACTCATCAATTCAAATCGGGTTTTAGATCCGTCATAGCCTCATACACATTTTATTACCACCCATTCAGTAATAACTGATAAATAAACAAGCATTTAATCTCACCAAAGTTTCAATCGGGCTTCAGGCCCACCAACAAATTCAAACTGAACCCAACAAAAATACTAAACATGATTCGAATCCAATGACCACAACAAAATCCCAAAATATATTTTATTTCGTGGCTGCACCTAAGTTAGCCTAGGTTGCCTACGTACCCTAATTGAGTGATCTAGCCCCACATAGTTCTTTTAATAATGATATAGTTCACATAACATCCAATTTCCAAATATCTCAACTCAATTCCGAACTTTATATCAAACGTTCATACCTGTGCAGAGTACTCTCAATGCACATGCTCAATAAACCTCAAACCTGGAAATAATTCCACACCCATATACCGACATTATAACAATATAGAAGTTATACTGTGAGATCCCACATCGGCCAACGGAGAGGGGGTGATGTGCGCTATATGTCGCCACCTCCAAATAACACGAGGCCTTTTGGGAGCTCTGAGCCGGAGTTGTGGGAACTCGAGATTAAGCGAGTTGTGGCAGAGCAATCCCAGGATGGGTGACCCACCGGGAAGTTGCTCGTGAGGCCCTGACCAGCGGACAATATCGTGCTACGAGCGATTCGGGATGTGACAATTTGGTATCGAGCCACTTTGCCGTGTGGTGCGAGTGTGCCGAGGGCGTCGGGCCCCTGGGGGTGGATTGTGAGATCCCACATCGGCCAACGGAGAGGGGGTGATGTGCCTTATATGTACATGCCTCACCTCCAAATAGCACGAGGCCTTTTGGGAGCTCAGCCGGAGTTGTGGGAACTCAGAAGTTAAGCGTTGTGGCTTAGAGCAATCCCGGATGGGTGGACCTCTTGGGAAGTTGCTCGTGAGTTCCCGTAAACAAACCGTGAGGGCCCTACCAAAGCGGACAATATATCGTGCTATGACGGAGTGATTTTGGGATGTGACATATCTTGACTTTCTACATATCCTTATACACACTTATACCCACACCATCATCATGTATAAGGTGAAAAGAATCCAACACAGGGACTGTTTCAACTAGACCACATGGTAGACTCCTCAAAACACATGTGGCCAAGGACGAGCACTCCAACCAGGGGACTCATTCTCCCCAGACACGCATGGCAGAATCCTCAATGGCCGTGAGGCTGAATATCCGTCCTACGCGCTCAGATTGCCTCGTCAAGGGCCTACTGCACACTCGGCCTAGGGTGCCTGGATCATCATCATCATCACCACACACTGGCATCCCTCATCGCACATGTGGGTATCATCCATACCGAAATAGAGAAGGAACATATCAAGTACCGGGGGAAACAATCCAACACGGGGACTGTTTGACTAGACCACATGCCAACATCGCATTGGCCCTATGACTAGGGATGAGCTGTCCAACCGGGGGACCTCCGCTCCCAGCTTACACGTCGGCATCGCATCAATGTGTAGTTGAATCTATGAATCAAGTCTTACGTGTGGGTAACATCCATATCGAATCTGGGGGTACACATGATGGCGTGTAATCCACAAACCAATATTTCATATCATAATCCATAGTCACAATCAATATGTATATAATAAAATCCACTTTCCTTTATGAAATCCATAAAAACCGAATCCACATACTTTACTAATAATGATAATAATAATAATAATCTCTAGAAATCCCATATCACATAGCAAAAGTGGAGACTAGCCCGTTAACAAAATTCACAACCTCAATGACCCAAAATAAACCAATTTCCAATCTAGTCACATTTATGCATGCATTTCAATATTTGGAAAAAAAAAACAATGCGCATTTAAAAACAAATGTCCACTCACCATTACAACTTACTTTTTAGCCTCAACGGAGCCGACACTGCCCACCATCCAGGTCAACAGGGCTCGTAGGGCCCACGACTTTAAATTTGTTATATGCAATTCTTATTGGCCATTGGTAATAAGTTAAACTCATCCTAGGAGTTTTGGTTACGATCCGATGGTCGGTTTAACCTCGGTCATTGAATTTGGTCAATTAGGCCCGAGGGGCCCACGACCTCCGATTTCATATCCAAAAGTTCCTATAGATCCAACAAAGTCTACTAAACAAGTCCCAAATGTTTGACCTCGATTGAGCGGTCGAATCACTCTCAATCCTAGAGATACAGGGAATAACATATCTCAAAACAAGACCGATCCGACGGTCCAATCATATCAAAACCCGATCATCACATAATAGGTAAAAATCCATTCAATGCTCAAACAGTAGAATCTCATATATCCGAGTATACTGTCATGCTCGGGACGATGTGAGGAGTATTATAGGGCAAGGTGGGCTACCAAAGGGTGGCTCACGCTCTGCCACATGCCTTCGAATTGCCAGGTAATACCTATACTAAAACATTCAGACTAACAAGGGGAACAATTTTTATTCTTGGACGCTGGCCGAAAGTTGGCTGGAATAGCTAGAAAACCAAACAAACCGCCGATCAATTTCTAGGCTTCAGATCGAACACTTCCAAAATAATCCTAACCAACCATACCATCAACTAGAGCACGTTTAGTAGATGAAGAATCATACCTAGATCAACAGATTTAGTGGCCAGAATCGTTGAAAATTTCACAGGAAAATTATGAAACTCTTTACCCTTTCCGAGCTCCCATCGCCACCATGAATGGTTGTCGTGGCTGGAAAGTTACCCATACATGTTCGCCTGCCCTGGCCAATCATTTTCCGATCGGTCCCGTAGTCGGGGGTGGTCGGACGGCGGCGTTGTGTAGCACTCCACTTCCATTGGGAGAGAGAGATCGCGAGAGAGGAGAGAGCAAGTGGTGAAAAGTCACGCCGCCTACCAACTATCCCACTTAAAAAGAATCAAATTTTGAAATATTACGATTGTCCCACTCCACTTCCATTGACCAAAACGTCTTCGTTTCTACTCCAATTTAGGCCCACCACGTGTCTACGAACTCGTGAGCTCAAGCACTACGCAATGGAACCAAGAAATTTTCCAAAACCAGCCCCCGAACAAAAAGCCAACCCTAAACCACTAAGAAACCCTAAGGGTAAAGTCATCCTTTCACTTTAGAATTTCAAAAATTAAATTAAATTTTGGGACAAGATGTTCTGATCCAAGGTTTGATTGATATATGCTTGTGATGCTCACAACATAGTTGATATCAAGCCTCATGCACAGCATGGCATACATTTGGCTCCCAATTGTGGAGGAATATAGGATCCTCCTCATCTGCATCATTGCTTATGGGGCGGGGTCTTAGGGCTCAAACTCTTAGACATGTGAATACCATTCTAACTGGTAGAAAACCCTTCTTGGAATGTTCCATATGGAATCTTTCGAGCACCTTATCCATATATAGGGATTGAGATAATCCAATTAGCTTTCTCGATCTATCTCTATAGATCTTCACACCCAGTATGTTAGATGCATTTCCTAGATCCTTCATTGAGAAGGTCTTTGATAACCATAGTTTCACCGAAGTCAACTTGCTTATGTCATTTCCAAACATCAATATGTCATCCACATATAGCATGAGGAATACGACGCTGCTCCCACTGTTTTTCTTGTATACACAAGGTTCATCTCTATTTTGACTAAAACCATAACTCTTAACGGCTTCATCAAAACGAATGTTCTAACTTCTTGAAGCCTACTTCAGTCCATAGATTGACCTTTGAAGCTTGCATACTTTCTCCTTTCATTTTCAGATATGAATCCTTTAGGTTGATCCATGTAGATCTCTTCCTGAAGATTACCATTGAAAAAGCCATTTTCACATCCATCTACCATATTTCATAGTCATAATATGGTGTTATGGCGAGAAGTATGCGGATGGATTTTATCATTGCTACAAGAGAAAAAGTTTCTTCATAATCAACTCCCTCTCTTTTCTTATAGCCTTTACCCACTAATCTAGCTTTGTAGGTCTCCACCTTGCCATATGAGCCCTTCTTCCTCTTGAAGACCCATTTGTTTCCTATTGGTACAATACCTTCGGGAAGGTCAACTAGCGTCCAGACTTGGTTGGCATACATAGTACTTTGTTTGCACACATGTATCATCCAATGCAAATTCATTCTCAAGGAATCTTGCAGATCTTGTAACAATCACCTTTTGTTCATTTGGATGGTAGAAGTAGTATCCCAAAGTTTCTTTTGGATACTTAATGAATCTACACATTTCTGATCTAGCATCTAGCTTGTCAATGTCATGCTTCTTGACATAAGCCGGACAACCCCAAATCTTAAGATGATGAAGACTTGGCTTCCTCCCAAACCACATTTCATATGGAGTTTTGGGCACGGATATGAAAGGTACTCTATTTAGTAGATATGTTGCAGTCTGAAGTGCATATCCGCAAAAGGATATTGGTAAGTTGGTGTAACTCATCATTGATTGGACCATGAACATCAGTGTTTGGTTTCTCATGTCAAAGACACCATTGAGCTGTGGAGTTCCAGGTGGAGTCCAATGACACAGGATGCCACATTTCTTGAGATATTCAAGAAACTCAGTACTCAAGTATTCTCCTCAACGATCTGATCTTAGAATTTTGATACTCTTTCCTGTTTGCTTTTCTACTCGTTCTTGAATTCATTGAACTTTTCAAAGGCCTCGGGCTATTACTTTATTAAATATACATAGCCCAACCAAGAGTAATCGTCGGTGAACGTAATGAAGTAGGAAAAACCACCACTTGATGTAGCGGACAGTGGTCCACATATATCAGTGTGGATTAATTTAAGAAGCTTAGTGACTCTTTCCTCTTTTCCTGAAAAAGCCAAGTTTGACATTTTTCTTTGTAGACAAGATTCGCATGTGGGCATAGGGACTGAACCCAAAGATTCAAGGTTTCCTTGTAGAGACCATCGATTATAGTACCCTTACATATGAGTCGATTACCTTGTTGTAAAGAACATCCCATTCTGTTGAATGTTACAGTAAAATCTTCTTTCAGCAGTGTTGAAACATATATTAAGTTCTTTACGCAACTTGGAAAATAAAGACATTCTTTAAGTTCAGGTGTCTCTCCATGTGGTAGCTTAAGGTGGAAAGTGCCTACTGCTTTTGCAGATATTTGGGTACCATTACCGACACATAGAATTATTTCCCCTTTTGACAACTTCCTTTGATTTGCTAGACCTCGCAATGTATTGCAAATGTGTCTGCTAGCTCCTAAATCCATTATCCATGTGGAAGTCTCAACTGTCATTGCTGACTCAAGGACAAAATTGTTCTCTTCATAAGTTTTGTTCCTTGTGCATGGTAGATGTACATTACATCTCTTCTTCCTTTTCATATCCTTTTGGAAGCTAATCCCTTTCGATATTATATGGTTCATCGAGGCTTACTGTGTAATGTGTTATGGATCGGGTTCTACAGAAGTATCTAGAAACATAGTAGAAATTAAATTAGATTGTTTGGTTAAGGCCATAGATTTAGGGTCTTTAAATTCTATGGCTCCTCCCACTATTTTAAACAATTTCCATAATCCCTCAAAATTGAATATGAGAGACTTCTTTGGATTTTAAGATGTCTTTTAGCGGGATGGGTGGCTCCCTATTACTTGGATCACCGCACCATAATAGGATCTAGGGATAACACAAATAATAAAGAGAGAGTCCTTCTACTCATTCACATCATGATGTGAGTTCCCATACAATTTGGCCTCTAGCAAATGTGTACCCCCAAATATTGTCGTGAAGCACCATTGTACTAGTTAAGTATTAGCCTACTATGCTTGCTTAGTATAGGGATCCAAACATAAACCTCATCATAATAAAAATGTTGACCATGCTTGTTCCTATCCTTGCAATATCCAGTGTATAAATGAATTCCTCCAAAATAAGAGTACTTTGTTTGTCAGCCCCCCATATCTAAGGCAAGCCTTCACAATGGTCAAGCTTATTTAGAATTCACCATGGTGGAAGGCCACAAATAGGCTTTCAAAAAATCTATCGTTTCTCTACTTAATTTAGATAATTGAGGGTTTTAAGGTCTCATCATAAACATGCTTAATCCAATTAAACTACTTGGCCTAGGACAACTATTATTCTAAATCATATTAGTAGTTGTACGATACTCCCACTATTTGTTTTGAAAATCAAATCAATTTCTTATTTGGAATTAGGAATGTGAACTACTACTAACGGAAAGCCTTTGCATTTCCTTAAGTTTAGAAAAATAGTTATCTATAGGCTTATGGATGATGATGGACTTGATTTCGATCTAACATCTAGCAAAGATGTCGGATCTAAGGCCTTTGGAATGAGGTTAATTTTATTATGTGTCTTAACTACTTAAAACATTCATGGTTGTTTTGGGCGTCGGACCCATGAATAATACAAGTCATTGGACTTGATTATTCATTCTCTTGTTTTCATCAACGACCCTCCTACTTCCCTATAACTATTTGAGAATAGAGAATTTAAAGCCCAATCGATTCCGAGCTAGAACGAGCTCGAAAACTTTTGAAAACCTAAAGGACATAAAAGTAATTTTAAAATTATTAAAATACCAAGGGGCCAATCAAATTGCACGGCACTTTCTCTTTTCGGTTTCTCTCACCTCGATTCAACCCTTTCTCTCTTTTCGAAACAGCCGGACCTTTTGCCGGACTATTCTTCGCCATTCGGCCACGGCAGGCCAAGCTACAGCCTCCAATTTCTTCCTCTCTCTCTCTCTCTCTCTCTCTCTCTCTCTCTCTCTCTCTCTCTCTCTCTCCTCTTCACATCCACATAAGTTTCTAACCTCGATTAGTGGAGTTTGAGCCAGAAAATTGAACGAAAAATCATGAAAAAACCGCCCTTCGAACCCGAAAATTTCAAGTTGGTTTTCCAGCCGTAATACCTAACCCCAACCCTCTTTGGTATTTTCCCTCGAAGGTTTGGTCCAATTCCATCAAGATTTCACCGATCCAAACTAAGAAATTTTTCTAGGTTTCCAACGAGAAATCCGGTGGTTTGAGGTGTTTGCCGGCCAAGGTGGCCGTCGCGCTAGTTGGGTAAGTTACTCCTCTCACTATGTTTGATCTTTTGGTATAAAGTTTTTCTAGAGATTTGGAGATTTTTCATTGCCGGAAAATTTCTCTGGACACCCAACCTGGCGGCCGCGTGGGCCAAGTTGTGGCGGCCCATTTCCGTTCCAAACAGATTTTTGCCTAATAGGCGATATCCGAGTTCGATATGTTTAGACTGTTGGATCGGTTCCAATTTCATATGGTTTTGATGATTGAGATTTCATATGGTTTTAAAGAATGAACTGCATTGCATGTAAACTATATTATTTTGATGATTGAGATCTTAATATGGTTTTAATATCGATTTATGATATCCTTGGTCTTTATGATTGGTATTCAAGATATAAATTGTTTATGTTTGGTTTGAATTTATGTTTTGGGAATTTGAGTTTTATTTCTCTTATATATAAATATTATTTATATGTGGGGGTTGTGAGATTATGGACGTTAAGCGTCCGATTGTATATGTGGTTGGGTTTGGCTTATTTGAGTTTTGGTTATGAAAGCGGGTCCTTGAGACCCGGCTTGGGTAAGATGGGTTTTAGAGTTGTGGTTTTGAGGTGTCAGAGTTACACCATAGTCTGTACCATCCTTGATATTGTGTACACACGTGGCGTTGGAATTTCTGGCATTCGGGGCACATTTTGGTTACTCTCACTCTGCTACACGTGCGTTGGAATTTCCGACGTGTAGTAGAGATCTGGGCACCTTTGGTCGGGTGTGCTGAAGTCCTTGGCTGGCAGTCTACGGGCGTAGGACATGGTTGGATACGTACACATGTGGCGTTGGTTAGTACCGGCGTGTGTACGATACGCCAAGGACCCAATAGGGTTTTCTAGAGAGAGAGAGAGAGAGAGAGAGAGAGGATGACGCACGCCAAGGACCCAATAGGGTTTTCTAGGGTTTTTAACAAATTCCAAAATGACTTTCATGTCCTTTTAGTTTTCAGACTTTTCCTCGATCATTATAACTCGGAATTGAGCGTGCCGCCTGTCCACGAACTCATATCGACAAGCTCGACGCAACGGTGCAACTCAATTCCCTAAATTCCTTCCCGAATAAAAAGTCAAACTTAAACCAGTAAGAACCCTAAGGGTAAAATTGTCCTTTCACTTTAGAATTTCTTAAATTAATTAAATATTGGGACGGGATGTTACAACCTCTTCTTTTAAATCATATCCACTACTCTATGCAGGGATTTGACCAATCATATCTTAGAGTATTCTCTCTCCCCTTTACTGAGAGTACATCCCTTGTTGTACATTCATTTGCCTTTATGACTCTATTGAGAGTCCTGATGAGCACCTTTAAGTTATGCCTAATTTAGCATGACTATATAGTACCCTCAAAGACTAACAACATAGCCACAAGACATTTATAATGTATCAGGTCTAAGAATTAGTTTACACCATTGCAATTTATGAGTTCTAGTTTGACATGTAAGTAAAGACTTCCATGCTAGAACTCATGCATTTGATCGTGTTTAGTGTACTTGTTCTTCTACAAGCACCTACACACATATCTGGGTGTCCCCACACTCAATGACTTGAGACTTTACCATTCTCTACATATAGAAACGATACTATGTGTACTGGTCTTTGCGGAATATTAACGCCTAATTGATATTCCTATGATCAAGAACATATTTAGGATTAGGGATCATGATAAGTCTCCATGTATGTAATCTCATTACATAGTTCTCATGCCCACTTGTGTATTCCTTGGACTATGGTTGTTCTACATATTGAAAGATATAAGATTATTTATGTATAAAACAACCTTTCTTGCTCATTAATAACATAATATGTCATTACAAAAGATGTTCTTAACTCTAACTATTACATAATTAGATGGCTTTTAAGGGCATATATCTCACAAGGGGAGGATTTGGGGCAGTGATGGCTGCCCCAAGTGGTTAGTTGGGGAGGGGTCGTTGGGTTCAGAGAGAGAAAGAGAGACAGAGAGAGACTATTTTTTCTAAATAAAATAGTTTATTGATTTTTTCACACGTGGCACTTGGGTGTCATACATTTCAACAAAAAGTGGGTCCCACTCATGCCACGCTAGCATTTTTAAAAGAATTTTTCATGGACTTGATGACAAAGAGTAAATTGAGACACAAAGCACGGGTCAAAGATGCAGTTTGAGTCACTTTAACTTTTAGGGAGCAAAGTAAGATTTGACCATAATTTTAGGGGAAATGATGGTCAAATCTCACTTTACCACCTAAAAGTCCAAATGACCCACTATGCCCCTTTGACCAAAGTTTAGTGTTCCAAGTTGCCCCATACCGTTAACCTCATCCAGAAGGCCGTCAAAATTGATGACGTGGCAGAGGTTATACATGTGTTATTTACCCAAGATCATCTGAGTGGGTGATATGGCAAATTTGTGAAACCCATGTCCAGCATGGGAAAGGGTGGTGGTTGGACAAGTTGATTTTAATAAATAACATTAAAATAACATTGAAGATTTTTTAAATGAAAGATTATTTACAATTAAATAATTTAAAAAGCAAATAAAAAAAACGAAACAACAAAAAACAATAAAAGTGAAAAAAAAAAAAAAATTGCAACACTATCTTGTCTTCCCCACAGCATCTTCCCCGTCCATCATACACCCCAGCCACCATCATCCCCACTCTCACTCAACCACAGCAAATCTAGCCACCTTCCCACTCTCCCCTAGCAGCCCCTCTTTGTCTCTATGCCTCTCCATGTTGTCTCTCTCTATCACTCTCCCTATGTCACCAAACCCAACGGCCCCCTCTTTCTCTTTCGCCCTTCCTTGAACAAACCCACCCATACTAGTGGTGGTTGGACAGAGAGACATAACGGAAAAAATAAAAATAAAAAGCCCTTATCGATGGAAGGAGGAAGCTGGGGGGGAATGGTGGTGGTTGGCAGGTTGTTTTAAAAAATGTTATTTTAATGTTATTTTTATATTATATTATATCTTTATTTTTATTTTATGAGTTTTACTAATTTTAAATGATTAGGTCTGGATTTTTTGACACATGTACGAAATTACCAACAATCTTTTGCCACGTCATCAATTTGACAGTATTTTGGATGTAGTTGTAAGGGCCAGCTTTTAATACAAAACCTTGGTCAAGGAGACAAAGTGGAATTTGAACAAAAAAAAAAAGAAAATGGACAAAGTGGGTCCCTTAGACTTTAGGGGTCCTACAATAAATAAACCTTCTGCTTAATTGGGTCACATGGAGCTATGCAGAGAGTAACTTCAGAATTTTAGGTAAAACAAAGTGTGATAATATTTTGACAATTAATTACATGAGTATGCTTATTTAGCGTACATGAATAAAATATTCCAAATCTATTTAAGCATTATTTCGTTGTCGATTGGACTGTTTGAGTGTTTCTCATCTACAATGTGAAAACTAGTAAGACGAGGACGAAGAAATGATGATGATACGAACAAAACGACGAACATAAACGTGTATCCCATACAATTAAAAAAAAGATACATGGGTAAACTTATTTTGCTAAAAAAAGGGTTAAATAATATTTTGAACCGCACAAAGAATGGAATGGATTCATTGGTTGCTGTGGAAAATAGTATTATTTTGTTTTTCAATTGTTGAAGAACCTTAATTAACCAATAAAATTGAGCTCGTAGCGAAACAACATGTTGAAGTCACTTTTTTTTTTATTGGAATAAACATAAATCAAATCAAAAGGTTACCTTAACATAGCATATATCTCATACATAATTTCAGATTAATTTAGTCTAAAATAGAAGATGTAGGCGAAACTGTAATTTCAACACATCAGTTTCAAACTTGTGTACTCTTTGCCAAAGCTATAGGATAGAAGAATATATCATGGCATGTTTTTTCCTTCAAATAGAAGATCATCGCAACAATCACCTGTTACCATCCCACCTTCAGAAATAGTTCCGCCAATTTCCCAAGCGCAACTAATGGAGATATGTTTGCATTGAACCAAGGTCTCCGAATTTAATGCCTTTGGGGTTTGAATTGCGATAGAAGGTGCGGGAGAAACTGTAATTTCAACACATTGGTCCCAAACTTGTGTACTCTTTGCTAAAGCTCCATATTTATCGACATTGGATTTAGACGCAAGAGCAGAGTGGACGAATAAAGCATGACAAGTTTTGCCTACAGACACAAGCTTATGGCAACAACCAACTGTTACAGTCCCACCTTCGAAAATACTTCCACCAACTTCCCGAGCACAATTAATGGAGATATGTTTTTTACATTCATCCAAAGATTTTAGAATTAGATGTCTCAAAAGTTGGAATTGCGAAAGTTGTGAAAATAATTCTTGATGTGCTCGCCAAAACAAAAATGACCAACATTGGGTACATATTTAGTGCAGCCATAGTGCTTTTTGGTACGAGTTTAATTTTTTTCTTGGGGAAAGGCAAAGAGTTCTTTGATGGAGTTGAGTTTTAAGAGTTTCCTTATTTATAAGGGTTTGCAATGATCTGAGTTATTTGAAATATGAAAACGCCTTAGTATCTCATAAATACATAAACAATTTAATTCCTGTTGATTTTAAAGACGAGAGTTTCTTCAACTTACTTAAGTAACAATACATTTCCAACCAATAACCTCTTGTAATTTAACTTTACTAATTGTATGTCATTACTAGTGTCCAACGTTTTATATGCTTGGTTAAAAACTTTGTTGTCCTAGACTATGTTTGTGTACAGCAACAACATCCACTGTTTAATTAAGTGTTTGTTGTTCAATAAAATAGTGAAGTTCATTAATCGGAATTAATTTGTGTGATGAAGTAGAATCCTTAATTAGCTATCCTAATTATTCATTTTTTATGACATTTCCTATTGAGATGAGCGATAATATTTTAAACTCACACACATTACACGGATGCTAGAAGTCGAACCTATAACTTTCCATGAAGGAGCAATTGCCACTACACTAGTGGGTCCTTTGCAAATTTATTCGTTTTTATAAGGCAATGAACGTGACATCAAAAAAAAATTATTTTAATTAAAAAAAGTAGAAATTTTTGGCATTACAAATTGAATAATACTATTGTTCATTTCAAGAAAAATCATTTTAGTAAACATATTTAATTATAATCGGCTACATTTGTCTCTGAACAATGGATTATAACGTATATGTGTAACAACTGTGCAAGTTATGGTAACAACATACAACTAATCGAATCATTAAGTTTTCATATCCGATTTTAGACGGTAGGGATGATGTGATTTTATTTTATTTCAATTCTTGTGGGTATAATACTAGCTTAGATAGCTACAAGAGAGAGAAACTCTCTCCCCAAAATTTCGGTCAAATGGAGAAGTTGGGCTCTTTTTGGGTATTATGGATTTGTTTTGTCATACAACACTTATCCATGGGCCCAATAGGCTTTTTGGTATTTTGTCTTCTCTTTTAAATCATATTTAAAAGCTCAATCCAATATATATGTCAAAGTTAATTCTATATTTAACTCTTAATTATGAATTATAATTTAACTCTTAAATTATAATTATAGGCTCACTTTATTAACCCGGTCAAACTATTTGACGTGGTTAATTGCTCCGGTCAAAAATGTTGACTTTTGATCATTGACTTTGACCTTTGACCTTTGACTTGTTATTCCTTGTTTAATTTCTCTTCATTTATACCTCTAATCACATTCTTTCGGTGTGCAGATCTATAGGTTCCCTTTAGCGAGGTAGTGAGTTGACTCAACTCCTCAGAAATGATACGCAATTCCACAATTAATTCTTCATATTAATAAAGGTTAATTGAAACATTTTAGGACTTCCACAAACCATGGTTGTTGCCTAGCAGCAAGTCACGGTTATCCGAGCTAAATATGACGTTGTGAAAGAACCTAGTCAAATTGGAATGACCGTGCAATTGAATTCTTCTCTTATAACAATATTCCATATTCACATTATTAGATAATGGAATCTAATGTCAAATATCCTAATGTGAATTATTCTTTTATATGATTATCCAGGTAAGATTTTAAGACCTCTTCTTTCAAATCTTATCCACTACTCTGCGCAGAGATTTGACCAATCATATTTTGGAGTATTCTCTCTCCTTTCTGAGAGTAGAGATCCCTTGTTGTGCATTCATTTGCCACCAATATAACCAATATTTATAATCAACATAAGGACATCACCATCCAACACATATGTTTCTATATTCAAAATAGTCACAAGCGTCAAACGGACTATACTAACGTCCAAAACCGAATACGTAATCAAACGGACTATACTAACGTCCAAATATTCAATTATATAATTAAAATATAATATAACAATCCTTCTAAATATAATATCCAAAAACCCAAGGCTTTCATAATTCTCACATATGTAAAATAATCCAATATTATAATCCCAAAAAGATCCATAATAATTTCACCATACACAAAAACCACCGGACGTCACTACGTCCCATTCAATACTCAAAAGTATACATAATCATAAAATATGACCATCAGGGCCCCACATAAAAACCGGCAACCCAAACATGCATAAACATCAAATGCAAATCCTTAAATAAACTTCAACCAAAGTCAAAACCAAGACTTAAACCATTATCAAATAAATTCTGACAAAATTATAAAGCATCGAATTCCGGATTTAAAGCCATTATTAAATCCCATTTATATGCAACGCATTCAATTCTTTAAAATCATGCTCGTTTGAAAACAATGTCCACTCACCGTTGGTCCTAGACTGCACAACCCTAAGAGGGTCCCGCCCGCTACGTATGCGGTGCCAGAGTACCTAAAGCGATAGATATGAGAATTGGATTAGTACCGTGAACCGTACGAGAACCTTAAACTCAAATTCTACCAAAACCCGACTTAACGTGCACGTACGTCGTACTAAAGATTCTCAGGTCAAACTACCTCTTTTAACTAGTGGGACCGCCGGAAGACTCACGGTCAACCGGCGGTCAAACACCTTTTTCGGTCAACTCGGGCCCGCGGAGCCCACGACCTCCAAATGGATCCGGACATTCCTAGAAGTCCAACAAAGTCAACTACGTTCGAAGAATTGCAAAGCGACCTCAGGAAACCCTCAATCAACCCTTGGTCAAACTTGGTCAAACTCGGTCAAACGGGGCCCGTAGGTCCCATGACCTCCAAACTTAGATCCCAAAGTTCCTACAGGTTCAACACGGTCTAAACAACGTGTCATCAACGTTTGGTCTCGATTGGACGGTCGGATCGCTCATAATCGCACGATCGGACGATTACAGTTTAAATCAAACTTTAAGTCATTGATCCGGAGCATTCGGGATGCCGATCAACGATCCGTCAATTCCTATACGATCCTCGAAATACGAGGAATAACATACATGAATTCGGATTCGATCCAACGGTCTAAACACGTCGAACCCAAACAACGCATAATAGGCGTACATTGGTTCGATAGTCAAACGACATCCGAATTGAGATCCGCGCACACGTACTCGTTCACAGCGACACGAGGATCGTGTAGGAACTGAGAACCGCCACCACACCCCAGCCCACGAGCCGCCACACGCGCCACCGTGGGTGGTGGGTGTGTTGAGTAATTCCGGCCAACGCAAAATTGTCAAGACCGGCCCCAACCCATAAACCATTCAACTCATCTCGACGAGAGGGACTTAGAACCGTCAAGAACCTGCCAAGAACCAGCCGTTAACTGGCCGAAAAATCAACTCGAAAATCCGGCCAAAACTGGGTTTGAGATCCGCTAACCTAGAGGCCAAATCGATCGATTCTAACCCACAAAACATCAAGAATAGTTGAAAAGGATGAAGATTGATACCTGACTCAACTCAGACGGTTTCGGAACCGCCGGATTGAAGCCATGAAAAATTGAATTCGAACCAATCGAAGCCGTGGTCAGAAATGGAGGTTTCCGGCGGTGATCTGGGGTGGGTCTTGACTAGGAGGAGGAGCGGAGTCCAAAGGGACCAATCTCATGCGCCGCTGTGGTCTGGTTCGTCGAACCGAAGAGGGAGAAGGAGCGGTTTGGTTTCGAGGAGAGAGAAAGCGCGAGAGATGAGAGAGAACCGGATCTCATTTCTGATTGGGCCACTTGTCACTTTTATAATATTTTATTTTATTTTCAAAATAACGCTTACGTCCTTTTTACGTTCCGTAACTCGTATCGAGACGCTGCTCGTCAACGGACTCGTTTCGACGAGATGAATGCAATGGCGCAACTCGTTTCGCCAAATTCCGTCCCGAAAATATAGTTGACCAAAATGCCCCCTTTAATTAATTAATTCTAATAATTCTTATTTAATTCATTTTAATTCATATTTAATTCCTTATTTAATTATCTCAATTTATTTTATTTATTTTCTTTTATTTTTAGGTCAGGGACGTCACATTTGACACGAGTTTACCATATCCCAAAAACATGACATAGAGTATTGTGTTGGAGAAGGACCAAATTGCATTTTAATCATAAACTAACTAGGTTCTCTAAAAGAATTCTTTTTAGCTTGGGTAGCCATGACATACTGCTAGGTGTCACTCAAGATTTGTTGAAGCCTTGTAAGGACTAATCATTCATACCCACTACCTCGCTAATTAGAACCTATAAGATTGCACACCGAAAGAGGAGTCAATTGGGAATTAAGAAGAGAATGAATGATTTTGTGGCTTGGTCAAAGTCAAATGTCAAATGGTTGACCTGACACTTAACATGGTCAACTAAGGTTGACTGAGACCAACACTTGTTAGCCAAGTAAGTGACTTAATTTGTTAAGTCACTAAACTAATTAAATTAATTATATTAGTTTAATTATTCAATTAAAGTTATGGAACCTTAGTTAGGGTCCCATGTGACTTGGAAATTCAAAAGGAAATGAATCATATAGACTTAGACACAAGTGTGACACATTATGGGATTAATGTGGTAGACCAAGAGAGCACAAAAGGCCAATGAAGGGGAGGGTGCGGCACATGTTATCATTTTAGGTCACATGTGTGAGATTTTGCTCTATATATACATAGCCATAACACCCCAACACTTTAGGGTTTCAAGTTGGTAAAATTGGAAGAGTGGAAACATCAAACCTCCCTCCCAAACCTATCATTGGCCGGCCACTTAGTGTAGAAGGGCTAGCACCTACTTCTCTCTAAGTCCTTCTCATTTTCTCATCCCTTTCAATCCTTGTTGAAGAGCTTTGGGGAGGTGTTATCTTATTGCACCTTTTTCGAGAATCAAAAGTGGAGAGCCAACAACAAGGGGACCAATCCCTCTACTTGAACACCATCCTTGGTTTCAAGTTTCGCTCCAAGGGTATGATTATCTATTCTCTCTTTCAATGTGTCTTAGAGAGTCATTGGTGCCTTTTTCATAAACCTACAAAGATTGGGACCTAGGATGAGACGTGTATGAATCTCTAATAGTTTCATGCTTCCGCTTTTATTTTGATTTCATATGTGATATGTCATGCTAGATGATTTGTTATCTCATAGCTTGTAGGGTTTTAAAAATCCCTACACCCACATAAAATTCCATTCAAGTGGTATCTAGAGCCAAGGTCTATGAAAACGGTGCACCCTTTGAGTTTTAGACTGCATATGGGCTTAGTTTCATGGTTATAATTGTTATAACATGTCTTACCTTTCATGTTTGTCCATATTTATGGATGATACCTTGGATTTTACATGAAAGAGGATTTTCAAAATTGGTAAAAGGGGTTGGCAGCATAAGGGTGGTTTTTGGGCTTTTGTGATGCTCATGTGTATGTGATATACTTTGTTGTGTTGGTCTTGAAATTCTAAACACAAATATGATTTTTCCAAGATTTTAGGATATTATATAATTTTATGAGAAGTCATAAGAGAATAAGAATGTTCTTTGTGTTCTTGAGACTTTCATAAAATGTTCTTGTTGATCCTAGATAATTTTGTCTTTTGATTCATGAAATTGTATATGATATGACTGTTACATGTTAGACAAAAAAAATCTTATGACAAAGGCCACTAACAATTGTACCTTGTGTCCCTCATAGCCGTTTCATCTTTTGAAATTGGCCAATGAGATAAAAGATGCTTTGTAGGTACAATTGGTGATGTCATACATCACCGAACTCTCACCAACTTGCATGAACCACACACACACAACCCCTCCCCTCAAAATTTCGGCAGCCGCTCCATTGGAGACCCATTTTGGGTCTTCATGCAATTTCAATAATATTGCGTCCAAATTTAAAATATGGTATTTTCGGTTTTGACACAGAACTCTTTAAAATTGTGATTTTGCCCCAATGAACTAAAAACAAAAATTATTTTGTCTTTTAGTGAAACATTACAAGTTTATATTTGAATTATGGGTAATGCTAGGCTTACCACATTTTCCTACCACATCTCTAATAGAGGGTGGAGCCCACCAATACAATGGGGCCCACCTCTATTAGAGATGTGGTAGGAAAATGTGGTAAGCCTAGCATTTTCCTTGAATTATTTGTTCCATTGGGAAATAAGCTCATTGGTTCTAAGTCTCAATTGTTAGTGTTTACATATCCCTTATTGTTTAATTAGATTAAATAATTGGAATAAGGATGATTATGGACTTAAGGCCTCAAAACTAAATTGAGCTATGTGATTGGCCGTTATTCAGTAGATGAATGGGTTTGATTGATTATGTGGGTTGTAACTAATTTTTATTTCGAGGTTGTTTAATTAGGCAATTGGGCTTGTAAATTAAATAGAAGCTTGCATGCTTCTCCTCTCTCTTTCTCTAATGTAATTTCTATCTCCCTTAAATTGTAATTCCCTGGCCCATTGGGCCTTTAAGTTTTCTATTCCAAAGTTAGTTATGTAATTAGAAGAAGGGGGCCCGAGAAGAAGACAAAGGAGAAAGAAGATTAGTTAGGAACTTTAAGAATAGTCTTGGGTCCAATGCCCACCAACCATGAATGTTTTAAAGTAGTTAAAACACGTAATAAAATAAATCACCCTCCAAAGACCTAGATTCAACATCTTGGCTCGATGTTGAATCGAAAATGAAAAATCCATAATCATCCATGAGCCTACAAACAACTATTTAACCATATTTAAGGAATGTAAAAGCATTTCGTTAATCATAACACATATTCCCAATTTCAAAAATATAATAGTTTTATGAAATTGATTTGAGTTTTTGAAACTAAATAGTGGGAGTATAGTGTAACAATTAAAGGCCCATATGCTGTTCAAGGACAATATGTTGTTTAAACAAGATTAAAAGATCAGACCCAAAACTCCCTCAATCAATTGATAATATTAAGTCGACAAACGAAAGGCATTTTTGATGTCCTTTGTATGGGCTTTCACCACGATGGATTCTAAATAATCATGACCCTTGTAAAGGTTTGCCTCATATATGGCGGCCCTACAGCAAAGTACTCATGTTTAGGAGGAATCCATTTCATGCATTTGATGTTGCAAAGATAGGGACAAGCATGCCCAACATTCTATTATGATGAGGTTTGTGTTTGGTTCTTATACTAAGCAAGCATGGTGGACTAAGACTTAACTAGTACCATGGGACTTCACGATAATATTCTAGAGTTCACATTTGCTAGAGGCCAAATGAAATGGGTAATCACATCAAGATGTGAATAGGCAAGCACGCCTTCTCTCTACTATCCAAAGAATCCTTAGATCCTATTATGGTGCGGTGATCCGAATAATAGGGAGCCTCCCATCCCACTAAGAGTTTTAACGAAAACTCTCGGATTCCATCATGAGGGATATGAAATTTGCCAAAGATAATGGGGAGGTACTGTTTGGCTTAAAAACCCGAGTCAATGGTAAATCTAAAATAATTCATTCCATGTCCGGAACCGTATTTGCCAAACTCATGGACAAGCATTGTCTAGAGGGCCACAACTTTCCAACATGGTACCGCAATCTCAAGATATTCATGACCATCAAAAAGATTGTGTACATACTAGAGCAAGCTCCCGAAATAGAGCCCCTGTAGAAGATGCTTCATAGGAAGTACATGCGAAGTATGACAAGCACGTGGATGATGACTGTAAGGCCAAGTGCTACATTCTAGCCTCCATGAATGAGGAACTCCAGAAGCAGCATGAGCATATGATCCATTATACTGACATTATATCTCATCTTCAAGAGCTTTATGGAGAAGGCACACGTAATAGGCATTTCAGCGTCATTTGTGTGCTTTTGAGGACCAGGATGATCAAGGGAGCTCTAGTTCACCAACATGGAATGAAGATTATTAAACTCATAAAGCAGCTCGAAAGTCTTAACAGTCCATTGGACCGTAATTTGGCCACTGACATCTTCCTTGCGTCCCTTTCTAATTTCTTCTCCCAATTTGTTATGAACTACAATATGGGGAAGATGAAGCACACTCTCTTAGAGCTGCTGAACATGTATGTTACTGCTGAAAAGACCTTCAAGAAAGAATGAGGGAATGGTACGGTTGCTGTTTTTGAGAAGGGATCAACTTCTTCTGCTAAGCCTAATAAGAAAGGCAACTTTGGAAGAGGAATTGACGGGCTTACGTGGCTAGCCTAAAGGACAATAGAGCTAAAGGTACAGTTTACTCATGACGTCAATCGTCTCTAAGTTGTGAAGAAAGTTGATATAGCATACATCACAAAAGCCTAGAACATATCGGTTATGGCTTGATAAACGTCTCAAGGTCAAACATATTGTGTGGCTGATTGCTTTACTTGCAAATGGGAGACTGTTAGATATATGCCCTAGAAGCCAATATAAAAATGGATAATTCTAAAGAAATAATATAATAAATATAATCAAGGGGGCGTGAATGTTACTTCAGATACATAACATACACAAAGTAACAAATCCATGGATTAAGATTTAAATGGAAAGTAGTATAAAAAGTTAGATGCAGGAGACATTTCCATGCACATGAATATCGTATCCTAAAATGTTCCTGGTCATAGGATCACCAATTGGACAATGGTAACCCAAAAAGACTAGTACACAGTATATCTGCTCAATTGGGAGGATGACTAGTCTCAAGTCATTCGTGTGGAGACACTGAGACAAGTGTGTAGGTGGTCTATAGAAGATAGAGTCCACTGAACGCGATCAACTCTAGAATTCTTGTATGGAAGTCTTACTCACAAGTGTCAAACAAAGAATTTTAAGTTGTGATAATGCAAATTAGTCCTAAGACCTGAGACATCACAGTTGTCTTGTGTATAGGTTGTTTCTCTTTGAGAGCACTATACAGTCGTATCGAAAGGATGTGACTTAAAGGTGTTCCTCAGGATTATTAGCATGACCACAAAGACAGGTGAATGTACAACAAGGAATATCTACTCTTAGTAAGAAGAGAGACTACTCTAAAGATATGATTCGTTGAATCATTGGCCAAAGTATCAGATGGAAATTGAAACAAGAACGTTTGCAATTTCATCCAAGCGAATCATATAACCTAGATATGTCATATTAGGGAATTTAACACGAGTTTACCATATCCTGAGAATATGACATAGAGTATTGAATTAGAGAAGGATCGAATTGCATTGTAATCACAAACTGACTAGGTTCTCTAAATGAATTCTTTTTACCTTGGGTAACCATGACATACTGTTAGGTGTCACTCATGGTTTGTGGAATCCCTATAAGGACTAATTACAATTAGCCTTCGCCAATAGGGAGAATTGTATGGAGGGATACAATTCACACTTGGTTCAGAGTGAATCATTCATACCCATTGCCTCGATAATTAGAACCTATAAGATCGCACACCGAAGAGGAGTCGATTGGGAATTAAGAAGAGAATGAATGTTTTTATTGCTTGGTCAAAGTCAATGTGAAAGTCAATGGTCAAAGTCAAAAGTCAAAAGTCAAAGCTCAAAGGTCAAATGGTTGATCCGACACTTGACACAGTCAACTAAGGTTGACCGGGACCAACACTTGTTAAACAAGCGAGTGACTAAATTTGTTAAGTCACTAAAATAATCAAGTTAGATTAAATTAATTTAATTATTCAATTAAAGTTATGGAACTTTAATAAAGGTCCCAAGTGACTTGGAAATTCAATATGGAATGGATCATATGGACTTAGGCAAAAGTGTGACACATTATAGGATTAATGTGATGGACCAAGATGACACAAAACAGGGCACACAAGGGGAGGGTGCGGCACACTAAAGGGAGAGGGCAATATTGTCACATGTGTAGCTATAGCACCATAACATTTTAAGGTTTTCAAGTTGTTGAAATTGGAAGACAGGAAACATCAAACCTCTCTCTCAAACACTCCTTGGCCGGCCACCTTGTAGGAGAAGGGCTAGCACCCACTTCTCCTACAAGTCTTCTCATTTTCTCATCCCTCTAACTTCTTGGTGAAAAGCTTTGGGGAGATACAACCTCTGTGTACCTATTTGGAGAAACAAAAAGTGGAGAATCAACATCAAAGGGAGAGCCAACAACCAAGGGACCAATCCCTCTACTTGAACACCATTCTTGGTTTCAAGATCGCTCCAAGGGTATGAATATCTCATCTCTCTCTTGAATAGGATTTTAGATAGTAATTGGTGCACATTTTGATAAACCTAAAAAGATTGAGACCTAAGGAGACTTGCATGAATCCCTAGCTATTTTATGCTTCTGCTTTTACTTTGAATACATATTAGATATGCCATGCTACTTGATTTGCTCTCTCAAAGTTTGGTTGGAGATTTCAAGAAATCTCTACACCACCTTTCCCAAAATATTCCTTTCAATAAATACAATCAAAGGAGCATGAATGTTACTTTAGATACATAATGTACACAAAGTAATAAGTCCATGGATAAAGATATAAATGGAAAGTACTCTAAATAAGTTAGATTTACGAGACCTTTCATCAGAGGAATATCGTATCCAAAAAAGGTCCTAGTAATAGGATCACCAATTGGACAATGGTGACCCGGAAAGACTGGTACACACTATGTCTGCTCAATTGGGAGGATGACTAGTCTAAAGACATTCGTGTGGAGACACTGAGGCATGTGTATAGGTGCTCTATAGAGATGGAGTCCACTAAACGTGATCAACTCCAAAATTCTTGTATGGAAATCTTACTCACAAGTGTCAAACAAAGAATTCTAAGTTATGATAATGAAAATTAGTCCTCAGACTTGAGACATCACAGTTGTCTTGTGTATAGGTTGTTTCTCTTTGAGAACACTATACATTCGTATCAAAAGGATGCGACTTAAAGGTGTTCCTCAGGATACTCAGCATATACACAGAGGCATGTGAATGTACAACAAGGAATCTCTACTCTTAGTAAGAAGAGAGAATACTCTAAAGATATGGTTCGTTGAATCTTTGGCCAAAGTATGAAAGAGAATCCTATAAATATCATACTGCTATGTGTCACTCATGGTTTGTGGAAGCCTTGCAATGACTAATTATAATTACCCTTCGCCAATAGGGAGAATTGTATAGCGGAACACAATTCACATTTGGTTCAAAGGGAATCATTCATACCCACTACCTCGCTAATTAGAACCTATAAGATCGCACACCGAAAGAGAAGTCGATTGGGAATTAAGAAGAGAATGAATGATTTTGTGACTTGGTCAAAGTCAAAGGTCAAATGGTTGACCCAACACTTGTCATGGTCAATTAAGGTTGACCGGGACCAACGTTTGTTAGACAAATAAGTGACTTAATTTGTTAAGTCACTAAACTAATTAAATTAATTAGATTAGTTTAATTATTCAATAAAGTTATTCAACTTTAGTTAAGGTCTCATGTGACTTGGAAATTCAAAAGGAAATGGACCATATAGACTTAGGCACAAGTGTGACACATTATGAGATTAAAGTGATGGATCAAGATAACACAAAAAGGCCAATGAATTGGAGGGTGCGACACGTGTGATCATTTTAGGTCACAAAGAAGGATAAAAAAAGATGAAACCCAGTTGGGAATGCCCCTACATGGTCAGCCAACTAGGGGCAGAGGAAGCTACACGCTAGACACTATGGAGGAAAAGGAAGTTCCGAGATAGTGGAATGCCTACCACCTCCGAAAGCATTACCCGTAAAGTTTCAACTCAACAACTTAGTCCCCAGCAGATGACTAAGCTCACTATATTTCAGTTTGAGAAAAAATTACTATTGATGTTTTCGAGTTGTTCATTCAGTTATTTCTGTTCAACAAAGCGATATAATTAAACAAGCATCAATGCAAGTTCAACTTTTTCATTCAATGAAGTGTTCGAGATATATTCACCATCAGCAAAGGAAGGCACCCTTTCCGTGAGGGTAAACATTTCACCCTCAACAGTGGAAGTCACCCTTTCTGTAAGGGTGGGTAAACATCTTAGCATCCTCCGGGAGATGTTTAACGTAGAAAGCTCGACAGCTGGTTAACCCGTTAACTTAGCCAAAAGAGGATGAATTAGAGAGGTTTTTCAGTACCTGAACAAGATATTCATCATTTTAGTATGATCTACATCTCTGTGACCATCTACTGACTCAGGCACGGAAAACTCCACCCTTTTAATATGATCTGCATCTTCGTGACCATCTACTAATTTAGGAGCCCTTTCAACATTATCTGCATCTCCTTAAGACCATCTGCTGACTTAAGGCGTTGGAAGTTCTACAACCTTGAATATTCATCTAAAAAAGCGACAGCACACTACTCCAGCAACGCACAGCTCCATCCAGAGGTTTCTACCCAAGTGGCCAAAAGGTCCACCAAAGCTGCAATGCATAGCTCCCGCTACAGTTGTCCACCCAAGCGGCCAACCGGTCCACCAAAGCGGAACACACAGCTCTAGCTCTAATAATCCACCCAAGCGGGCAACAGGTCCACCAAAGCGACAATGCACAGCTTCGACTACAGTTGTCTACTCAACCGCTAATGGGCCACTCAAGCAATCCATAGACTCAACAAAATTTTTGGTTAAAACATTAACTGAAATTTATATTGCAAAGCTACCAACGGTCCCAAGTTCAACAAAAAGGATCGTCAACAATGGCTTTAGACTTGTACCCCAACTTGTAAATAGTCTTCATCTTCTACCCCAACTTGTAAGCATCAACAATGGCTTCAGACTTGGATTTTGGGCAGTCTTTTGGTAAACATCAAAATTGGCCAACAGCTTGTCATAACTGTGGGTCATAACAACAAACTCATGCTAGAGACGGGAATATGCCTCTTTTCACTCATGGAGGGCGACAGGAGAAGAACTGAGTTCGCCATCTTTTAAAACAAGAGAACTATTCAGTAGGGACATGCTTCTCTTTAAGTCAGATATTTTCTCCTCATTGCCGGACTGCTTGGTCGAGAGCAGGTCAGTATGAGCACCATTCTTCTTGTACAATTCTTTAAGCTAAGTAAAAGATGAGGCACCAGTAGACAAGCTCCGGATAGCCTCAGCAGCAAAAATCACCCATTTTTCAAGCAAAGTGATAGCCTCATCCTTCTACTTCTCTACAGAAAGGCTCGAGAATGTGCACCAGTCTTCAACTCAACGCAGATGATCAACCAATCCAGTACAAGCAGACGAGCTAGACAAGAAGTTCATCTTGATCAGATCGGACACGCATGCATTCCCAGCAGAGTTAGGCTTCTCAACCTTTCGACCAGCAGTTTGTGCACTTGATGAAACTTTCGCCTGAGCACACTACTCCATGGCCTTCTTAGTTGCAGCCATCCTCGCCTCAAAAGGAGTCAACAACGTTGGATCAGCTTCATACTTGACTTCTCGTAATTCGGCAAATCACGCACACTTGCCAGACAGAGGAGCAGCCTTCCCAGTTGGATCCCCATCCCTTGACTAATGCAGATGACTCAAACTCATGAGAGGAAACTCAGCAGCCCTCTGCTTCTCAACAGAAGAACCAGGCTTGCTGCAAACGTCTTTGCAGGGCAAGTTAGAGGTTTTGAGCTTATCTCTGAAGACTTGAGCAAAATATCCTAAATGTTCTGCATGCCATCGATTTTCTTGCTGTCAATGCCTACGAGGTACTTAACCCTGGTAGACGATGAAGAAGCAATTCCTGCCTTAGTCTTCACAATAGACGGGGTTTTTTTATGACTTTATCAGAGCGGAAGAAAGTCTACGCTTTTTCCTTAGTGGATAGTAAGTGGGGGAACTTGCGGACCATCGTCTGCATTGCCTTCCCATCTTCCGCTAACCTCCAGCATGTCCATGCTCCACGCATGATCGTAGGCACTAACGTTGTCAAACTGGTTCTCTTTATGTGCGTGAAGTTAGGCATATTTCTCAAAATGCCTTACTTCAAAGAAATAGAAGAACTTCTGCAAAGTTAAACCCAGCTTGAAGAAGCGACTCGGATTGTCGAAGCATATCACGGCACGGTAGACATTCAGAGTACACTAACTAGGAGCACACCCCATGGCATGGGACATTTTCTTGACCAACTTCGACATGGGAAATCTAAAACCCAAGCAAAAGTAGAATGGGTGGAATGTGATAATCCTTGCATCCGAATCGTTCGGATCCACACAATCCACAACATCGGTCGAAGCCTTTGCCAACTTCAAATGCAAATTATCCGGTATGGTAGAAGTAAACTGGGTCCGCCCCTTTTGTAATTGCGCCTCGCCCATGATACGAAGAAGGTTGGCCACGAATCTCTTCTTGTGCACTTGAGAGCTACCGCACAGATACAAAGGCACTTGTGAACCCGATGATCGACTCCCTACATCAGATGACATGATAATTGAGCATTTGCAAAAATGAAGAAAATCACAAGGCAAAAACCCTAGCTTGATACAAAAGGGAAAAAAAAGAAAAAAAGAAAAAAAGAAAAAGGAAGGTGCCAGCAAGACCCAAGTCGTGGCGCTGCTCGCGGTGATAACCTAGCCTGAGCAGCAATCATGCAGCCATCCATCTTGCTTGGCTCGCTCCAATCGAGCCCTGGCACGGTCTTGGCTCCAGCACAGTGAACAAAAAGAAAAACGGTGGCAACAGCTTCCAGCAGCCACCACCACTAGCCACGGCTCACGACGCATCAGTCGACGCCGCTGCTCCAAGCCGCGGCCGACAGTCCCCAAACCGGCCAACTAGTCTTCGCCAATAAGCCTTGAAAAATAAAAAACAATGAAAATTTTTGGCTTACCTTGGTGTGCATGATAACTCCTCTCCTCGACGGGCAATTCTCTCCTCCAAGATCCTTCTCTTCACAGCAAGTCAGAAAGTAAAGAAAGATAGAATTGCAAGATGATGAGTACGAAGATGAGCTTTGTATTTATAATGGTTCAGCATCCTTGGTCAAGAAGGAATCTCAAAAACCTTCTTCAATTGGGAACCCAACTCCAAGAAGGAATAAAAAAGCATCATCCAGTCAGGAGCCCAACTCTCATAAAGAGTCCAGCAACAATTGGGAGTTGGGGAACATTTGTGGGAACATGAATTTTGGCAACCAATCACTACAAGGTGACACGTGGATTGTGGACTATTCTTCAGGTCAAATAATTATATTAATTAAATTCAATTTAATTAATAAATTATTCTTGATTTACAATAAGAATATCTCCCCCAAATCAAGGATCTGATTTCTAGCAAATCTCCCTGATTATTATCTTATCATTTAAGGAAAAGAATAATTTTATTCCATATGGGAAGTATTCTCTACAAACCCTAGCCAATGAGGGGCTCTATAAATAGATGGCTACATTCAATATATGAGGTAACTCTTTCTAACTCTTTCTAACTCGAAAAACCCTAACGACTCTCTCTCTCTCTCTCTCTCTCTCTCTCCCACACAACTCCCCTCTCCGGGCTCCCGACTCTCCCCTTGAGAGACTACTCCATACTTTCAATTATTTCTGCATCTCCCCGAGACCATTTAACTGACTTAGGTATCGGAGGGCCTTTAGCCAACACCCCCCGGGTGTGCTCCATTTACTGAATCTATTTTGTAGGGATCGAGAAGAAAGAGGTTCGAGTTTCAAGAAAGGGATCCGCCTCGAATATTCTCCCATGAGATTATTTGCACAACCAATCAAGATGAAACTAAAACAAGTATAGGCTTAAGAACCTCTTTTAATCCTCTCAACCACCATCCCATAAAATGTTGGGAGGAGGAAAACCTAAGGCCATCTCCAAGTGAGGGTTTTTTTTGAGTAAATTGTCGTAGACCCCCATGAACTGGGACCCCAATCGAACTTAACCCTTGAACTAAAACATCAGCCAATTTAACCCTTGAATTAATTAAAAATGGCCAATTACACATCTGTCGTTATATTTTAGATAATTTCATCCAATTCTCTATTAATACTAAGGGTATATTTCTATTTTTGAATAAAATAAAAGTTAAACATATAAAATCAAAATTAAAATAATTAAAATAAATTAAAATAAAATTTTAAAATCAAACATATATAAAATAAAATTAGAAAATGTAACAAAAAAAAACTAAAAACAAAAACAAGATCTCATCTTCCCCAACCTCCATCCCCACCTCCCCCATACCCACCACCTGAAATGGAGGCACGCGTGGCAGAGATTGGGCATGTTTGGGATGACGGAATTCAAGACAGCATCGGAGAAGTCGCACTGGATGTATTCGACGGGGTGGTCAGTGATAGGAATTAGGAGTTGGTGGCATTAGTTAGTCACGCGTCAAGTTTTAGTTGGGAATTTGTTACAATTATTGTTGTATCCTCTACGGTGGCTCTATTACCAATTGGGGGAGCGATTGTACGATCATGTTGATGAATATACAGAAAATGTTCTTTTGTTCTCTCTGTTTCTGGTCAATCTCTAAGGTTGAAAGATAGAGTCTTATCATTAGTATCAGGCCATTGATCCTTTAAGCTGTTCCTTTAGTGTATGACTCATGCTCGTGTTCGTACTCGTTCAATATCAATGGATGCTCGTGTTACTGCGCTTGAAGCCTCAAATTCCAAAAACCAACTCATTTGGGAAACAATTCAGCATCTTCTAGAAGATAAATTCGCCTCAATCTACAAACGCCTCGATTCCATTGATTCTCGTCGTAAGGGTTCTGATCAGCCATTTCCGCCTCCATCTGATGATGACGATGGTGACGGCTTTCGCCGGCGTGGTGAGAGGGATCACCAAGAGCGGGAAAGGGGTTTTCCTTTTGAGAATCGTCTGCCCTTTGTTAAGATGGAATTTCCCAGATTTAGCGATGGGGATGATCCAATTGAATGGATTTACAAGGCAGAGCAGTATTTTGATTATTTTTCGGTGCCATCTGAGAAAAAGGTCAAAATGGTTTCTTTCCATTTGGATCGTGAGGCCTTGCAATGGTATCAATGGGAGGAATATGCTTCTTCCTTGTCCAAATGGGAAGATTTTACCACGGCATTTTGCAAAGAATTTGGCTCTCATGGGTTTGAGGATTTTGCAGAGTCGCTCTTTAAGCTTCGTCTCATAGGTCATTTGAAGGATTATATCGCTGAATTCTGACGATTGGCAACTCGAATCCGTGATCTTAGTCCAACTTTTCGATTTAGCTGTTTCATTGGAGGATTAAGAGAAGAACTCAAGCATGATGTCAAGTTGTTTCGTCCTGCGACAGTTCATGAGGCCATGAATGTTGCTCATGAAGTGGATGTTAAACTCCAAAAGTTGAAGTTTGCACATTCTTCTGGAATTTCTAAGGTAAGATTGCCTCTTTTACCCATACAAAATGATTTAGTTCCTGCTAAAACAGAAATTGTTCTTAGGAAGGATATGCCTATCAGGAAATTAACCCCTGAGGAAATCCAATATAAACGGCAGAATAATCTTTGTTTTTATTGTGATGAAAACTTTGTGAGGGGTCATAAGTGTGCAAGGAAGCAAATGTTGTTGTTGGATATGGGTTATAATAGTTCTGAGGATGAGGAAATAGTTCATGAATTACAACAACTTGAACAAGTAGCTGAGGTGAATGCTTGTTGTATCACAGCTTGTGCTTTGTCTGGTACTCCTGCCCCTATTGCTATTATGACTATGAAGCTCACTGCTATAATAAAGAATTGTCCTATTATGGTATTGTTAGACTTTGGAAGCTCTCATAATTTCACTGATATTGGCATGGTTAAGAAGTTGGGTTGGAAGTTAGATCAGTCTCATATTTGTGATGTCATAATAGCTAATGGTGGACAGGTTCAGTGTAAGGATTGTTGCGTTGCAGCTCTAAGCCTCAGCCTCCACAGCCTATTTCTTGTCATCAAATGGACAAGTTGTGGCAATCAGGATGTTATGAAGTGATTCTCTGTGCTGTGGAATGTGAAAATATGACCAAATCTGCAGATGATTTATCCTCACCACAACAGCATGAATTGCAAGCCTTGTTAGATTCTTTTTCTGCAGTTTTTGGCACACCAATGACTCTACCTCCTGTGAGAGACCATGATCATCGGATCCCACTGGTTGCTGGTTGTAAACCACCAAGCATTAGACCATATGCTTATGGACCACTTCAAAAGTCCGAAATTGAAAAATGTGTCAAAGAGCTTATGGATTCTGGATTTATAAGGAATAGTCATAGTCCTTTTTCTTCTCCTGTTTTGTTGGTCAAGAAGAAGGATAGCACATGGAGAATTTGCATGGATTATAGACAGCTAAATGAGTTAACTATAAAGGATAAATATCCAATTCCATTTATTGATGATCTGTTGGATGAATTGCATGGGGCGAAGTATTTTTCCAAATTGGACTTGAGGAGTGGCTATCATCAAATTAGAGTTCATCCAGAGGATATTGAAAAAACAGCTTTTCGGACTCATGAGGGACATTATGAATTCCTTGTTATGCCCTTTGGTTTAACAAATGCTCCATCCACATTTCAAGGTTTGATGAATGAGATTTTTCGAAATTGTTTAAGGAAGTTGTCTTGGTATTTTTTGATGATATTCTAGTTTACAGTACTTCATGGTCAGATCATTTGAGGCATTTACATATTGTTTTGGAAATTCTGAAGCATCATCAACTTTTTGTCAAGATGTCCAAGTGTGCCTTTGGAGTTTCTACTTTTGAGTATTTGGGCCACATCGTATCTTGGCAAGGCGTTGTAGCTGATCCTTCCAAATTAAACGTCGTTGCTGAGTGGCCTGTACCTACTTCTGTTAAAAGTTTGAGAGGATTTTTGGGTCTCGCAGGTTATTATCATAAATTTATTCCTCACTATGGTAGGGAAAGTTTCCCTTTGACTCAGTTAACCAAGAAGGATGGAATTTTGTGGACTCTATGGGCTACTGCTGCATTTCACAAACTCAAGGAACTCATGTTATCTCCCAGGGTTCTCGCCTTGCCAGATTTTACAAAACCTTTTATCATTGAGAATGATGCGTCTGGCTATGGTATAGGAGCTGTGTTACAATAGGAAGGACGGCCTATTGCTTTTACCATCAAGACTCTTGGTCCTAGAAACCAGGCCCTTTCTACTTACGAGAGGGAAATGATGGCAATTGTTCATGCCATCAAGAAGTGGCATCATTACTTACAAGGAAGACATTTTATCATTAAGAAAGATCACCATAGTCTTAAATACCTTTTCAGCAAAAATGGGTCACTAAGCTTTTGGGCTATGATTATGAGATACAATATAGGCAAGGGAGTGATAATAAAGCAACTGATGCTTTGTCTAGATTTCCTATTAGTCACATCTCTTCTACTGACCAAGTTCAAGTCTTTGCCATGGACAACTTGCCCACTGGAAACGATGTTGCTAGGCAGTATATTGAGAATTTAGCAATTACATATCCTTATCACAGTTGGATGGATGATTTACGAAGGTACAATGAGGGTGATCCTTGGATTATTAGCAATTACATATCCTTATCACAGTCTCTTTCAACAGCAAATCATTTACTCAAATTTCACATTAATAATGGTCTCCTCAAATATAACTCCAGAATAGTCCTCAGTCCTGATTCAGTTTGGAGGACTAATGTTTTTGCTGCTCATCACTCAGTTCCTACGGCTGGTCATGCTTGTTTCTTGAAGACTTATCAAAGATTATCTCGAAGTTTTTATTGGCCAAGTATGAAACATGATGTGCAGAAAATGGTGGCTGAATGTCACACCTGTCAACAACACAAGTATGAAGCTCTGACTCCAGCTGGATTATTGCAACCCCTGCCTATACCAGATAAGGTGTGGACTGACATCTCAATGGATTTTATTGTTGGGTTACCCCCTTGCCAAAGGAAATCTGTCATTTTTGTAGTAGTTGATCGTCTGAGCAAGTATGCCCATTTCATTGATTTATCCCATCCTTATTCATCTGCTACCATTGCTTAGATCTTTGTGGATCATGTGTTTAGGTTACATGGTATTCCTAGCTCTATTATTTGTGACTGGGATCCAATATTTGTTAGTGACTTCTAGAAAGAATTCTTCAAATTGCATGATGTAGTATTATGGATGAGCTTTGGTTACCACCCACAGACTGATGGCCAAACTGAAGTGGTTAATCGGTATTTGGAGACCTATTTGAGGTGCTTTGCTGCAGCTCAACCCAAAAAATGGTTGCTTTGGTTGTCCTGGGCAGAATTCAGTTATAATACAGCCTATCATACATCAACCAAGTTAACCCCATTTGAAGTTGTTTATGGTCATCCCCACCTTTGTTATACCATATGAGCCAGGCACTACAAGATTTTCCAATGTTGTGAAGCTTGTTGCAAGAGAGAATGTTAACCGTGCTAAGATCTAATCTCCTTACGGCACAGAATCGAATGAAGACTCAAGCTGATAAACATCGATCAGAAAGGGAATTTCAGGTTGGGGATATGGTGCATTTGCGATTGGTACCTTACATGTTACAGTCCTTGGCTTCTCACTCCTACCATAAACTTTTACCCAAATTTTATGGACCTTATGAGATACTGGAGAAGTTGGGACCAGTGGCTTACAAACTCAAATTGCCTACTGGTTGTAAGATCCACCTCGTATTTCATGTGTCTTATTTGAAGAAGCATTTGGGAACTCACGTGACTCCTTCTTTAACAGTACCTCGAATTACTGAAGATGGTATTGTGCAAGATGAGCCACTGGCTATTCTGGAAAGGAAGCTAGTCAAATGTGGCAATGCTGCATGGGCGGATGTCTTAGTGCATTGGATGAGTCACACACTAGAGGATGCCACTTGGGAGGACTACAATGACCTCAAGGCCAGATTTCCAGATTTCATTGCTCAGGTTGAAGCTGCTTTCAATTCCAAATGAATCAAGTTGCATTTTCTTTAACACCTCTGTTTTTGTTGTAATAAGTTTTCAATACTTGTAAACATAGCTTCAAAGGGAGGGATAATGATAGGAATTAAGAGTTGGAGGCAAAACTGTAAAACAGTTTTGGTTAGTTAGTTAGCCACGTGTCAAGTTTTAGTTGGGAATTTGTTACAATTACTGTTGTATCCTCTACGGTGCCTTTATTACCAATTGGGGGAGCCATTGTACGATCATGTTGATGAATATACAAAAAATGTTCTTTGGTTCTCTCTGTTCTTGGTCAATCTCTAAGGTTGAAAGATAGTAGAGTCTTATCAGTCAGCATTCCAATTTGGGCAGGGAGGGCGTGCGACGCCATAGACCTTCCATGGACCGCCGGGGATGTCGGAGAGCGGGAGGATTCATATACGAATGGTTTTTGATAAAGTATATGAATCCAATGGCATACTTTATCACTTTCTCAGAAACTATTCGTATACATTCTCAGTATACTTTCTCAGAGAAGGCATCCAATGGGATCTTGTTTCCATTGGATTCATATACTTTATCAGGGAAGGCATCCAATGGGATTAATTTCTTCTGGGTATAAATATGAAGGGAGGGATTATTACCATTGAGGTAATGTCAAGATACTTTTCTTTTCTGATTGTAATTATCATGTCAAGATAAATATGATGATAGGCGAGGATTTCGGGAGTACTTCGTGGTGCTTCATCTTCCTCAAATCTTTTCTGCAAAATTCAGGAATAAAATGTTAATTATGCATAAAAAGAAAAAGAAAAGGGAGTGATTTATGTGAATCGAATTAGAAAATTGCCTTGGCAGCGCCAACAGCTCCAGCCCACCACCAGCTCATGATTTTGGGTAAAGTTGGGGAAGAAGAACGAAGAAATGAAGATGAGGGAAATTGAATAGAGAAATTGGGAGTTTGGAGTTTGGAGTTTGGATTGGGAGGCGGAGAAAGACCAGTAGATGAGATTAGAAGAGATTGAATCTGAGTGTACCTGTCAGTCTCTTGGTGCGCCGAGACTTCCTCGCCAACTGGAGTTGTAATCTGGGCTGTTCAGGTAGCGAGAGAGGTTGTGGGTTTTTTGGAGAGCTGGGGTTTGTTGGTTGTAGAGGATGTGAGTTGTTGCAAATGGAGATGAGAAGGCACGAGAAGAAATTGGGGTTGAAAGTCAAAATTGCCCTCAATTTTTGTTCAACATGCGCCTCATGTGACATTATTAACGGAATTATGGATGAAATGTGATAAAATCTAAAGCGATAAAATTGGCTATATTTTTTTGTTCATGGACTAAATTGACTGATTTTTTAGTTTAGGGGTTAATTTCTACAAGGGTCATAGTGACAACCCTTTTCCAAAATCCCCAAAACTCATCTCCAAGAGTGGGCTACACAAAGAGCTCTATAAATAAATAAAAAAAAGGGGACGGCCACAAAAAGAGCCAATTCCTGTGGCCCTTTGGCCAACCAGGCTAAATAATTGGATGGGTTCCAGCTAACGTCACCTAGCTGTTATTTTTAAATTGGAAAAAAAATGACTTTTTTTAACTGAGTGGTGCTAAACGAACTCTAAAATTAACTGAGTACACCCTACTACCAAAGCATTTATTGAATTACTAATTTACCTTAATACAAAATGACCAAAAAGGTTATATTGAATTGTGAAACAAATGTAATTTTAATAAGTACACGCTACTCATCATATCCAACCCTAATTCATGTTTGGATTTATCACAGAGCTAGAACTTCTTTGATGAACCTCAGAAGTCTCTCAAACACACGGAGAAAAAATATGAAATCCCTACATTTTAATGAATAGAGGGATGAACGAAATGTTAGGACATAAGAGGAAAATCATTTTCTGATATGTTATTCTTCTCCTTCTTGGAGGAATTTACGCATGACTGAATGTGCAAAACTTGGAAATAAACTCAAATGATAGCCTAGTTGTTATGAGCAGTTAGTCTAATCAACCTAATCACGATCAGCTAAATTGCAGGTAAGTAGAATTGATATAAATCAATATGAGAATCCTTGCCACCACATAAAGTATCTGCTTATGCTCACAGTGACTTGGATTGCTATATGGAAGTAGTCTTTTAGCAAATGTCTGTGTCAGTTGCAAGCATTGTACTTAAGGTTTCCATCATGTTTTCTGTCTTTGCTTCCATTAGTTGGTTTTCTTTCTGACGCTCCTTTAACTGGAATTAACTCTGCATCACCTTGAATTAATAAACAATCAACTTCTGCGTGGAATTTTGCTTCTGAATTCTCCTGTGAAGTGAAATCCTTGTTATGAGTCATGTATTTTGGAGACTTCTCATCATTCAAACATGAACTTCTTTCGACGTTAGATGGCTTAATTTTTGTTTCCTTTTGCTCTAGCTTGAATTGAGAACATATTTCGACATCTTGTGCTAAAGCCATAACATGGTTTTGCAATGGTTTAGGCATATCTTTGAGATACAAATCATTCTGACTAGGTAGGTTTTCATTTACTCCACTGGGGCGACCCTGTAATTTACAGACATTATTAGGGCAACGATGAATTGAGTAAGAATGATTATGTCAGGTCATCGATTAATCAATATAAAAAATGTGGAAATACACAACTCTCATAACCAAAGAAAATAAAACAGAAGAAAGGATTAACAAAGAAAAGTAGGGATAGAAAAGGGAGACATATAGAAAGAGTACCTCACTTACAGGCTTCCTTTCCTGCTTATTATCTCTCCAAGAGCTGACACATTTTGCAACCCCTTCAGACTGTAAATCAACAACCACTTCACCATCAGTTCTCTTTTTACTGAAATCCTTCAAATCTTCTTCTTTTCCTCTGTTGCTTTTTTCAACCACCGATACTTCTTTGGGTTTGATGCTCAGTGATAGTGTATTATATGGTGTACCAAAGATATTTTTTTGTAGTTATCTATGGTGTACTTAGTTAATTTTACATTATGATTAAAATATTAGGGTGTACTTAGATCATAGGATGTACTCAGTTAATTTTAGGGTTCATTTAGCAGCACTTTTTTTTAATTTCTAAAAAATTCCTTCTTCTTTTTTTGTATAAATACCTACCTCATTCTTACATAATTTCTCACAACATTTTCATCATTTTACCTATTATCATTCCTCAATTTCATGATTTTACATAATTTCTCACATTCTCTTCATTCTTTTACAAACTTTCCTTCATCTTTTTCCATTTAAAAAAATTATTTCCTCCCATTGTTAGAAAAACTTACGGGTACTTCGAAGAAAGGAGGAAATTGGACCCGAATTCGAATTCAACATCCAACTATCATCCTACAATGCCGGGAGAAGATTATTTTTTAAAATTGTTAAGTTGGTTCTAAATTAATGTTTAAGTTGTTGTTTTTAAATTAATGTTTAAGTTTTTGTTTTTAATTTTAATTTTTTTATACATAGTAGTTTAATTAAATTAACTAATAAATTTACATAATTACTAAAAACTATTAAAATATTAAATTTAGCCCTTTGCTACTGGAGACGGTTAAAATGTAGCCTGACATTATTTCTTATAAAATCATTTTTTAGAGCATTTCCATCCCAAAGGGCAAGGGCAAGAGCAAGGAGAGGCAAGGGCTTGCCTTTGTAGTGGCAGCCCTTGCCTTTGTAGCTCCACTCCAAAGGACAAGGGCAATTACTATTCATTTTAATTATTTTTTCCTATTTTTTATACGTAAACAATTAATTTGGATAACATTTTTTGTTGTCACGTGTCATTATTTATTATAATTCTCATATCAAATTTCGAATAAAATTTTATGTATGAGATTTTCATATGGGATTAATTTTATTTATATGTATGAGATTAATAATAATAAAATTGCTAGGTATGTATAAAAAAAAATGTTTCTGAATTTTTTGGATTTTTTGGATTTTTTTAAATATTTTTTGGGTTGCTGACGTCATCACTGACGTCAACAAACCAAGCCAACAGACAAATCTTGCCCTTGGGCCTGCCCTGGCTAGTGGGTCTAGCCCTTGCCTACCTGGGCCCTTGTGCGTTTTAAAAAATGTTGGGGCAAAAGGCAGCCTTTTGCCTGCCCGAGCCCGTTGCGGTGGAACCGCTCTTAGGCTATCTCCAGCCATGGGCTATATCCCAAATATAGCCCTAAAATAATGCAAATCTCATCTCCAGCCATGGGCTAAACAAAATTTTGGCCAAATTTGGAGGGCCACATTTGGCCCTTTAGCCCTCCAACCGAGCCACATTTAGCCTAGCTTTAGCCTAGGCCAAATTTTTTGTGGGCCCCATGCATGTGCTTTTCACATTGCACATTGAAATCCATCCACTTTTTTGTGGGCCCCATGCTTCTCAAAATAATAAAATATAAAGGATCATAAAATATAGCCCTGCATAGCTGGAGATGAAAAATTTTAGCCCTGCACTATTCTTTAAAAAATTAATATTTTGGACGGCTAAATTTTTAGCCATGAACTACATTTAGCCCTATGACTGGAGATGGCCTTAAAGGGCTAAATGTAGCCCATAACTAAATATAGTCCTCCCCACCTAGAGATCTCCTAAAGATCCACGTATAAGCCCCAACTAGCCAACCCGTCTGTCAGCATGTAGCTTCTTGTACACTAGTGAAATTTTAAAAATGAAACAATCTGATGCCATGTTTATTTACAATGAACGGATATTTGAATTATTTTCATTCTTGACTACTTCTGCGTTTACTAATATATGAGTATCTAAATCATTACAATTCCCCTAAGTTTACTAGCATATAAAGAATCAAAGATTATCTTGATTCCACATTAAATTCATAATGCAATACCCGAAAAACTGAGAATTATTATGGGGAACCCATTCATTCTCTCCCCTATGCCTAACTTTCCCGATTCGGTCCACTAGGTAACTCACAAAGATGGAGAATCGATGGCAGGAAAGGATCGGATTACAGAGGATGAGTTCAATATACCGAACCATGGTAGGTCTGCCACTAGCCATAATGTCTCCTTGTTCAAAAATCCTAGATGTTTTTGTAAACAAAAAACTTCTCATAGTATAAATATGAGAAATCCATGGGATGAGTATACTTCATCTTAAGATTATACCTTAAATAGTTTATTCATTTGCCCAAGGCACACATAGTTTTCCATATTTCAACGCAGTAAACAACTAGTGCAATATTATAAATCATCTAGTCATACAAAAATAAGCTCAACTTTCAAATTGTTTGCTAAAACCTTTTATTCAACACCAATAAGTGTACACTTTTTCTCCAATAACCAAAGTAGGAGGGAATGACCAGTTTGTAATTAACCAAGGGATGGCATTGTAATAGAACAACTTATACTAACTTTTGCAGTATCATCAGCCACCTGCAAACAAAATAAAAAAACCAAAAACTAAGCTCGTCGGAAAACCTATATGGTAAGTATAATCATCAACTCCTACGTAAAGCACGAGCTAGCACTAACAAAAAAACAAAGTATGGTTTTAATTCCAACAGTGAACTGCGAAAAACTTATTTACAGCGAGATCCTTTTAGTCTGGATAAGTAATAAATTATTTAACAGAAGAGCGAAGAGTATATCAGATACATAAACCAAATTGCTAAAGCAGTAAAATAATAGATCAAAATAGACTGACTGACTAAACTGTAATACAGATCAAACAGGAAAAGCCGGAAATAATATCCCATGCTTTGCTTAGAAGCCCATTATAAGCTTGTACTTCTAACTTTATCAATATTGCTAATCTTATACTTGATAACTACCACTATTTCTTGAACAACAGCCTGCCCATCTTCATCTATAGTCGGACTCAGATGTATCCATGCATGCCTCTCTTTCCACATAGTAAACATGAGCAATCAAAGCAACCTTCAGCAAGAAGGTGAAGTCACTAGCCACTGAAACTTAGGACTCAATCTCTTTGCTGCCTGCCTAATTTACAGAAATGAAATTTATCTAACTTAAACTTTACCTGTGGAAGAGCAACCAAAGAACAAATGATTTGTGCTTTGAAAAAAATCATCTACGACAGAAGTAAGTCTGAGGCACATCTGGCATTATATTATAAGCCATTATATCTGATTCCAGAAACTTCTTTGTAAGCACTTGTTGGCGGCACAAGAAAAATAAACAAAAGAGGGGGTGGGTCCAAGAACTCCTTTGTTGCTAAATGCACTCTGAGTTGTCTCAAAACTACAAGGATTCAAGAAAACCGATTTCTTGCTAGTAAACCAGGACTTCATTTTGTAAATATCCACCCTCGTGCCATTGAATTGACAAACTAACTCGTCCAAACTTTGTTTCCACTAAGCACAAGGCATATCTCTTGATTTTAAAACCAAATACAAACCTTAGTTGGTTTTGTGGGTCAGTCAGACCCCTAATAATCCAAACAAATTTATTGACAAAAGACTGGGTTACCGTCCCTGCTGTCCTCAAGGCCTACAACCTTGTATTTCTTTTTGCAACCAGTTTGCTATTCTTCCCTGTCAACACTGGACCTTGCACTGAAACTATGAGTCAGTGACCTTGTACTAAAAACCCTGCTCTTCCTTACCTTTCTACGCTTCGAGAATGGCATAAGAACTGCCAATTATAGTGCCCTTGGAACTAGAAGGTCCTTTCATTGTTTCAAAAGTTCCATCTGCAACAATTGAATCTAGAACATCCAATTTCTTCCTTACTTGTTGAAAAGTTAATTGACCATCAGTGCATTCTCCGTTCCGATTCATTCCTTCTCAGATACTACAAAACGTTTCTACAAATGGTGATTATTGAAATCCATGATGACCGATTTCTGAGCCTGGGTCAACAACCTTTCGACGTTTTTCCGACAGGGTAAGTGTCCAAATCCTTAGAATCCAGGATAACTGACACCGTGATTGGCAATTTCCTCTTACAAGAATTAGACTTCACAGGCAAAGGCACATTTTCGCAACGGAGACTAAATTTCAAGATAGATGCATCACTGTCCTACTAGCCAAGAAATCCAAGCTCCTGTTCCACATTGAAACCCTCTAGCTCTACCAACACAACTTCATCTACTCTAAAAAATTTGATTTTCATTTCACAATTAAACACTTTCGTCATGTCCTCAGTATCGAATTCCCTTCCATAGCACTTGCGTCTCGATTTGATATGAAACGCATTTCAGGAAACCAAAATATGGAAGATAAATAAATCGAAAAAATAGCAAAAACAGGAAATTCAACGGACATGAAGCTAAGAATAAAAACCATTTCAATTTCTTAAAAAACCCGTTTCCGGAAACATAAAAATTGCAAACAAAAAAAGATAAAAGCAATGGAGATGAAGAACTTAGAAACGCACCGGTTCGGTGGCTACCAAGACGCTTTCTTAATGCCATTTAGCATGCCTTTAGAGGCCAGAGTACGAAAGACGATACGGGACATACGGAAGGTCTCGTAGACGGCGCGTGCGCGGCCGGAGAAGATGCAACGGTTCCTGACGCGAGTGAAGGAGCTGTTTCTTGGTAGCTTGGAGAGCTTGAAGCGGTTCTCCTCGCGCAGGTCGCTGGGAAGGCTTGGGTCCTTGCAGAGGGCCTTGTAGAGATTTCGTCTCAGCTCGTATTTCGCCGCCAGCAACCGGCGATGGTGGTCTCGGATATTGGCATTTTCCTCAGAAACTGACATTTCTTCCTTTTGGGTCGAGTGCTAGCAAAACTGATTTTGGTAGGGTTTTAAGCTTGGGCATAAGTCACGGCTTATTGTGAATTTTTTTTTTTTTGGCAAAAAATAATTTTTAAAAGGGAAGTAGCTCTAAATGCCACATTTTTTATAATTTTAATTGAAAATACCGACTCTTCCCAAAAATTTTGGAACTATCATCTATAAATATATATTTATTGTCCACATATCACTTTTAGCTCTTCTAGCCCTCTCTCTTTCTCAGCTCTCTCTCTCTCATATTTATCTTGTTGTTTCTCTCTTCCTCTCTCAGCGCTCTCTTTCTCCATCCACCACTCTCTCTCCGATAACTAACTACGCATCTTCTCACGAAGAAGAAGATCAAGAACAACCAACAAAACCCACATCTTTGCCCACAAAACCCAGTTCTTCCTCTTCCTCTATGTTTTCTTCTCTACCCAAATCCAAACCCCAACTTCGTCCCTCTTCGAATCCCTTCCGCAACCTAAACCCAAACAAAATCATCTTTTCTGAATATGACAGCATGTCTTGGCATTAGGTGGCCATTGTTTGAGCATTTTGGTCCAATTTTGGAGGGTTTTGAAGTCGTGGTTTACATGCCCTCTTCAAGAACAGCTTCTCCAGAAAATGAATTGTTGGAAATATGTAAGTTTTGATGTTAAATTGAATTTGATTAATGAAATTGGAATTGTGATTGATTTCGTCTGTGTTTTGTGTAGAAAGTGAAGTATTGGGATTGATTTTGTTTGTCCGAAACGACACATATGAACTTGTATTGTATTGTGGTTTTATTGCGATTTGTATTGTAGTGGTATTGCTTCTGTATTGCCATGGTATTGCTGTTATATTGCTGTTATATTGATATGTTACTGTAATTTAATAGGAATATATGTTGATGTCATTTTTCCTTATGTGCTTGTGATTTGTGTAGGAGTTGAGATTATTCATGGCTGAAGTATTATTTACGATCTCTCTTGCTCTGCTCTTCATATTTTTCTCAACATTTATGTGTTAATTTAAGCATGGTTCAGTTTTGGTTATGTTTGATGTGATGTTAGGACCTAAATTAGGTCATTTAAATGAAAGAAAATGAATTAATTAATTGAGTAATTAAAAGGAATTTAATTAATAAAATTGGAATTAAATAAGAATTTAATATTAAAGGGGGCTTTTTGGTCAACTATATTTTCGGGATCGAATTTGGCGAAACAAGTTGCGCCATTGCGTTCGTCTCATCCAAACGAGTCCATTGACAAAGCGACGCATCTCGATCCGAACGTTAGAATGTTTGGAGGACATTTTGGTCATTTCGAAATTTGATAAAACCCTAGGGCCAATTAGATTTCGTGTTCTCTCTCTCTCTCTCTCTCTCTCTCTCTCTCTCTCTCTCTCTCTCTCTCTCTGCGTGTGACTGTTCGCCTCCCTCCTCACTGCGATACACACCGGCCACTATTTGGGCGGCAACCACCACCACCGGACACCACGTGGGGCGGGACTAGACCGGCCCGGCCAGTATCCCGACCACCGCTGCGCGGCCGATCATAGGAAAAACCAGAAAATCGTCCGATTTTTCGGAAAATTCTCAGCGATCGTAGGGCAGTTTTCGGCCACCAAAATTGTCGCACCAGGTATGTTTCCTTACCCTCTCAACGTGATCTAACTGTCTGTGGGGTTGGTAACGTCAATTTGTAGCCTAGAACGTCCGATCTAAACCTAGGTTTTTGGCCGGATTTCGGGTTGGATTTTCTGGCTAGATAGCCAGCGGTTCTTGGCCGGGTTACACTGTTCTGAACTCCTTTCCTCACGCTGATTCGTTTGGTATATGGGTTGTAGCTCAATCCGATGTTTTGTCGTCGGCCGAAATTGCTCAACACACCCACCCCTCATAGTGGCGCGTGGGCCGGGGTGTGGTGGCAGTTCAATGTTTCGCTGCGATCCTCATATCATCGTGAACGCGTACGTATGCTCGGATTCCGATTCGGTTTGACTATCGAACCAATGTACGCCTATTACGCGTTGTTTGAGTTCGACGTGTTCGGACTGTTGGATCAAATCCGAATTCACGTATGTTGTTCCTCGTATTTCCAGGAATGTATAGGAATTGACGGATCGTGGATCGGAGCCCCGGATGCTCCGGATTAATGACTTTAAGTTTGAATTAAACCGTAACCGTCCGATCGTACGATCGTGAGCGATCTGACCGTCCGATCGAGACCAAACTTTCAGGACATGTTCTATAAGAGGTTGTTAACCTGTAGGAACTTTCAGATCTAAGTTTGGAGGTCGTGGGACCCACGGGCCCGGTTTGACCTATTCGGGATAGTTTGACCAAGTTTGACCAGGGTTGACCGAACGTCTCCCGAGGTCGGTTCATCTTCTAACGAACGTCGTTGACCTTAGAATTCTTCGTACGACGTAATTGTACACTTGAGTCGGGATTAGTTAGGGTTGACTTTTACGGTTGTCGCTCACGGTTCAATTTGTTAACTAATCCTCGTATTCTTGAATTAGGTTCTCAAGCTCTTCGTGATCCTCATGCGGGCCCCTCGCTGGGTCAGGCTGCTTGGGACTATCTATGAGTGGACTTTATTTTCAAACGAGCATGATTTTAAAGAAGTGAATGAAATGCATATAAATGAGACGTAATAATTGTTTTAAATCTTGATTTGACTTTTGATGAATTCATTATGATTGAATTGGTAATTGAGTTTTATACTTGATTTGGGTTGTCGGTTTGTATGTGGGGCCCTGATGGCTATATTTTATTATTATGCTTATCTTTAAGTATTGATTTTGGGACGAGTCAAGCGTCCGGTGGAAATTATGTACGGATTTGGGTATGGTGAAACTTTATGGAATTTCTTTGGGTTTTATATCTAATAATTGAGTTTATGGTTTTGTTGGGTTTTGGACTTTAATATTTTATCGTTACGAATGTCATGGTTTATACTTTAAGCTTTTGGAATTCATACTTTATATCCTTTTGGGAAACTTATACCTATTCTTTGAATTGAGTATTTGGGCGGTAAGATTTGGACGTTTGTATAGTCCGGTTGATTACGTATTCGGTTTTGATGTTTAAACCTTATGAATTATAATTACTTATACTTTGATTATATATATATATATATATATATATATGTATATCTACTTTGATATGGAGTTTTGGGACATATATGTATATGGGATTGGACTTTCGGTTATATTTTAATGAATCACTATTTATAATGTTTTAACTATGAATTTAAGGGATGTCAGTGATACGTGGGAATTTCAAATGCTTGAGCTTGAGTTATTGTATTTTAAAGGATCGTTATGTTATATATATATGTATATTTTGAATAAACGTTTTGGGGTATGGACTTTATATTTTTAAAGAGATAGTGCATATACTATGTTTTGGAGCATATGTTTTATTTGGGGTTTGGTTTGACGTCTTCTTGACTTGAGTTTTGAATACAGTTTTGAATATGCATTTTCGGTGATTATGACATTTGAATTGATTATGGATTGATATGCCGTCATTTGACGCTTGTGTCTATTTTAACTATAGAATTGTAATTTTGGGACGGTGATGTCCTTATCTTGGGTATATATATATGATGTTATTGGATTGTTGGACGTATATATGTCCTGGTGTGTGATTATTTTGGGGTTCGAGTACATGTGGTTAAATATGTATATATTGATTATCGTGTAGCGATTGGTTTGAGTGTGGTTTGGCACCTTGTAATGTTCCTCCCCTGTTCTTGAAAGCGATTCGGATATGGTTCGTCTGCATCGGATACCCAATGCATGCCTTAACAGGTGTTACCGTAGACCCTTAATTGGGTAGTCTGCGTGTATGACTTGTTTTGGACGTAGTGGTATTGATGGTCCCTACCATGTGGACCTGTGAGTTTAGTTCCATTTGGACGGCTTGACCCTGGGCACGAGGCCATTGCGATGCCGTCCCGATGTCCAGTTAAACCCTGGGCACGAGACCATCGTGAATGTTGTCCCGGTGTCCAGTTAAGCGATCCCCTGTTGGATTGTTTCCCCGGTACATGTGTTTTGGTGTTGAGGTCTATGTTACTATATGTACGTATTATTATCTTCGTATTCGTATTTCTTTTAATGAGGATTCTTCCTTGCTTGACGTGCTTGAGAGCACGTGGTTGTCCGAGTATGGGATTGAAAGGGAAATAGTACTATGATATGATTATTGTGTTGTTATATTGCAATTATTGGGATTTGAATGACTACGTATATAAATGATTACATATGCATGGTTTGCATTGTTTTGAAACGGTGGGGTTAGTACATTGATTTAAGTATGTAAAACTTTGTTTTTGTCCACTCACACTCTTTCTATTTTGCGCCCCTAGGCCGTAGTCGTGCTTCGATACTGTCCGGCCGAGCGCTCCTCTTCTCGAGCTTCGACTTGATTGTAGGACTTCGTGTCCCTTATCTTTAACTTTGTTTCCGCTGTTTAAACTTGCATACTCTTAGATTGCTCTGTTATTGCCCATTAGGGTTGGAATTAAAGGCCAGAGGCCTGTTAATAGTATATTGCATGCTGGCAGTTGGATATAAATATTCTACTGTTTTTGAACAGGTTGGAACTTTTGGGATTGTTAGTATTTTAGGGGAGACTCTGCCCGTTTTTCAGCAGAAGTCTTGACCCCTTTATCTATTTGTTTCGGGAAGAGGGTTTCTGTTAGTATGTGGGCCCGACATGGGTTGATGTCGGTTATCAGCAAGGTCTGGCTCGGGTTTCGAGGTGGAATTTGGGTCGGGTCCTGTCATTTGCAGGTTTTGAATTTAACTTGGAGGCTTGATTGGTTTCATTTCATATTATTGGGTTTGTTTTGGTTGCTTGAGCAGCTACTAGAGTAAAAGGGATGATGCTTCATGTAAATTCAACAATTAAATAGGAGATTTTTGTTTTCAAGTTGTTAATTCTTCAAATACTTGGTCATTTTTTAAGATTACGTTAAACAAAAATATGTATTGAATATTATTGTATAGGAGACCATGTAATTATTTTGATACCAATAAATGAAATTTTAGTTCAATTTACTTGAAAACTTTGGGATCTTGAGTAAGGGACGACAATCACATATACGACAATTTTGAAACATACAAGACGACAATGTAAGAATGGTTAATTATGACGATATCCATAGTTGCTTCCACTCCATTATAATGTCATGTAGATTATAAAGTGGCAATAGACATGCAATAAAAAAGTAATATGAAAGCAATAAACAAGCAATAAAGTGGCAATAGACAACCAATGCAAAAGCAATAAAAATGTTGAAAAAATAATTAATGACTTTGTATGGAAGTAGTGTTGTTTGAAATTACTATGTAATTTATTCATTGAAAGCATATTGTTTCCCGATGGTGAGTACGTGACCAAATTATAATTTGTTGCAGTTTTGTCTTGACAATTTCTGTTTCTTTCTCTTTTTCTTTTCATATTACACAAGGAAAGGAAAAGCGGCACCTAACAAATTTGAGGTTAACAGTTACACAATGTGTTTTAGTTGGTTTGTGCAGGTATTGATGTGCAAGTCATACACTGGCGTTGGAGACCATTTTGTGCATATTGTAATGTGTAGACAATGAGTTCTTTGAGATGCCTTCTGAAGACAAAAGCAAAGCTTCTATTATGAAAATGCCAAGCAAACTTGCAGCAAACTGTACACATCATTGATTATGCTTGTTATTATTAGGCTCCAAGAATTAGTAAGGACATCTAAGACATTATGTATTCTTCTTGTGGAGTCGTATGTTTCTAATATTTGTGTAATGTACTTGATACTATTTTTGAGGTCATTATTATAATTTATAATGATATGAAATTTTCATACATGGTTATTATTTTTTATGTACTATTTATTATCTGTAACAACTGAATATTGTAATAGTTCAACAATTAAAACATTATATAATCTGGGAAAGAGAGTACAAAAACATCCATAAGGTACTTGTTTATTGCCATTTTATTGATTTTTTTATTGCTTTTGCATTGGTTGTCTATTGCCACTTTATTGCTTGTTTATTGCTTTCATATTACTTTTTTATTGCATGTCTATTGCCACTTTATAATCTACATGATAGTATAATGGAGTGGAAGCAACTATGGATATCGTCAAAATTAACCATTCTTACATTGTCATCTTGTATGTTTCAAAACTGTCGTATATGTGATTGTCGTCCCTTGCTCAAGATCCCAAAGTTTTCAAGTAAATTGAACTAAAATTTCATTTAATGGTATCAAAATAATTATGGTCTCCTATACAATAATATTCAATACATGTTTTTGTTTCACGTAATCTTAAAAAATGACCAAGTATCTGAAGAATTAACAACTTGAAAACAAAAATCTCCTATTTAATTGTTGAATTTACATGTAGCATCATCCCTTTTACTCTTGCAACTACTCAAGCAACCAAAACAAACCCAATAATCTGAAATGAAACCAAGTAAGACCCCAAGTTAAATTCACAACCTGCAAACATAACCAAAACTGAACCATGCTTAAATTAACACATAAAATGTTGAGAAAAATACGAAGAGCAGAGCGAGAGAGATCGTAAATAATACTTCAGCCAAGAATAATCTCAACTCCTACACAAATCACAAGCACATAAAGATAAATGACATCAACATATATTCCTATTAAATTACAGTAACATATCAATATAACAGCAATATAACAGCAATACCATAGCAATACAGAAGCAATACCACTACAATACAACAGCAATAAAACCACAATACGATACAAGTTCATATGTGTCGTTTCAGACAAACAAAATCAATTACAATACTTCACTTTCTACACAAAATATAGACAAAATCAATCAAAATTCCAATTTCAGTAATCAAATTCAATTTAACATCAACACTTACATATTTCCAACAATTCATTTTCTGAGAAGTCGTTCTTGAAGAGGGCATGTAAACCCTGACTTCAAAACACTCCAAAATTGGACCAAAATGCTCAAACAATGGCCACCTAATGCCAAGACATGCTGTCATATTCATAAAAGATGGTTTTGTTTGGGTTTGTTTAGGTTGCGGAAGGGATTCGAAGAGAGACGAAGTTGGGGTTTGGATTTGGGTGGGTAGAGAAGAAAATAGAGAGGAAGAGGAAGAACTGGATTTTAAGGGCAAAGATGTGGGTTTTGTAGGTTGTTCTTGATCTTCTTCTTTGTGAGAAGATGCGTAGTTAGCTATCGGAGAGAGAGCGGTGGATGGAGAAAGAGAGAGCGTTGAGAGAGGAAGAGAGAACAACAAGATAGATATGAGAGATAGATCTGAGAGAGAAAGCTGAGAAAGAGAGAGAGAGCTGAGAGAGGGCTAGAGGAGCTAAAGTGATATGTGGACAATAAATATATATTTATAGGTGATAGTTCCAAAAATTTTGGGGAGAGGTGGTATTTTTAGTTAAAATTATAAAAAGGGTGGCATTTAGAGCTATTTCCCTTTTTAAAAAGAGCTTTTTAGGTGTGGGTGTCAATAATATCCTCCTATTATTATCACTCACGCGCCAATTAGTTTTTTTTTTCTTTTCAATGATTTTTTACTAAAATTTATTATAGAATTAAAAAAGATAATGGGTAATTGTATTTCATAAAAATAGCACTTATTTTCTAATTTTGTTTTTAATTCAAAAAAAAATTAATATGAAAAAAATGTAAATTTACTATATTATCCTCATTTAATTAATAATTTTAATTCTAAATGTTTGCATTAACCAATGACCATATATAGTACATAGATAGTTTCCTAAAAAAAATTCCCCTTAACCAAATAGAAGAGAAATGTTAACTTTTAGAGTGAGTTTTTTTATTTTTGTCATTTTTTTTTAATCAAGAGTGAATTTAATTAACCTTTAAAAAGAAGGCACAAATAGTCATTACAACGTTCCGTAACAGGAGAGCAGTAAGAGTGACCTTGTTAAAACCTTGGCATAAAAAACCCCTAAAAGGAGGAAAATCCGGTCAAAGAATAAGAGTGCCACCGCACCTCGATCATGAACAAAAACACAAAAATGTAACCTTTCCAAAAGAAAAAGAAAAAGATGTATTTTGTTTAATATTTTCCACGTCATAGTAGGAAGCCATAGTTTAACCATAAATGATAGCATTTTCTAACAATTTGATGATCACCTAGCTGACAAAGTCCATGTTAACTCCCCGTTGGAACCTATTGAGTTCAAATTTTCTTGAACATCACCCACATGCATCTCCTGTGCATACAGAAAAGGTCTGATAGGCATTTTTAGGCATTCAACATCTCCTCCGAGCATTTCTATGACTTTGTTCATGGAAGGCCGATCACTTGGCTTCATTTGAATACACCACAATGCAGTTATAACCATCTTTTTTATGATTTTCTTTTCCTCCTCATTAAAATCTCCTATCTCCAAGTCATTTCCCTTGTTATATTCGTTGTACGCCCATAATGGGAAGTAAGTTTGGCTTGAACGCTCTACCATTGAATGGAAATTCTTCCTTCGGCTTGCCATTTCCATAAGCAACATTCCGAAACTATAGACATCAGCTTTGTACGAAACACCTCCAATATTTTTGTAGAACAACTCAGGAGCAATATATCCCATTGTTCCCCGTGCTGCAGTCAAAGCGACAATGCTATTATCTACGGGATATAATTTCGCAAGCCCGAAGTCCGAAATCTTTGGGTTAAAGTTCTCATCAAGAAGAATGTTGTGAGGCTTGATATCAAAATGTAGAATTTGCATTTCACAACCTTGATGCAGATATTCGATCCCTCGAGCCACTCCGAGAGAAATCTCGTACATTTTCTCGCAACTTAAGGGCATGCTTTCCTCTTTAGAATAAATATATTTATCAAGAGAGCTATTAGGCATGAAGTCATATACTAGAGCACGATTTGATCCCTCAACACAATAACCAACAAGTTGCACCACATTAACATGGTGAATCCTTCCGATGGTAGCTACCTCACTTGTGAAGTCTTGCCCGTTACCTTTGGGCTTGCCCAAGAGTTTAATTGCTACAAAACGGCCACTGCGCAACTTTCCTTTGAATACGGAGCCATAACCGCCTTCACCTAACTTGTCCTTAAATTTACTAGTCATCTTTTTAATTTCTGAGTAAGAGTACCTTATTGGCAAGAAGTTGCTATCACTTTGTAGAAAATCTTCTATGATGCTATAACTCGACAAATGTCTTCTTCGCCATTTATAGATCACGAACGCAATCAAACATGGAACCCCCAAAATTAGTCTTGCTATAAAAAATAAACCTGCACAAGAGATATATCACCAAAAAGAATCATGAGTAAATAAATTTATTGGTTAGATCAACTAATGCTTTCAACATTTTTCTTGTTGTTTTGTTTTAGAAATATGTATTCTTTGATGTCATTCAAGAGGGTAATATATACAAGCCCTTACCGAAGCAAATGAGTGGCACCCATGCACGTCCTGCAAGAACCATAGCAAAAGTAGGGACAAAATCAAAGACTTGACTATAGGTTTTCGAAAAGCGAACAAAATCAAAGAATTGATTATGTGCAAGAAATACAAGTTCTTACTGATGGTTATCAAGGGACCCGCGTCAGGACCATAAAAAGAAATGTCCGGGAGAAAGTTCTTACGAATGTTAATGTACAACCATCCACGAGAAAAGAAAACTAAAGTGACAAAAAAATAAACAACATTAGCACATCGAGTCATTACTCTTTTCCAGCCACAAACTGCATCATTGCTCATGGACAAATTGTTTTGGTATGTCTTATTTTGAGCAGTGTTTTTTAGAACATCTCATTCAATGTTATTAATTAAGTATCTTCAATCCTTAACAAGCTCCTTTTGTCCTAGGTTCATTTTACACTAAAATATTAAAATATAACATATAGCCAGATAGAGAGAGAGCCTTTACCGTAAATAACCTCGCCTAGAAATCGAAAGAAACCTACACGAACAAAGAAGAAGATAACATTAGCACACCAAGTCCTTAAATTTAAGGATCAATTACATTTTGCATCCTTAAAATTACGTACAATTTGCCTAACAAACCTTAAAATTATCAATCGGTACACAATTTGCCCCTCCGTGTCTGAAACTAGTTGCTATTTTTTGACTGCTATATCGAAAAGCAAAGTTTAACTTGAGGGTTAGACTAATGATGTAAGAATTCTTAATTAATTTTTTTATAAGATTGTCATTCAGCTTTTATTATTTCTCTGGAAATTTGTTACAACATCTTAACCCAAGGGAAAAAAGTTTACCAAGGACTTCCTCTGTACATGACAGATTGATTATCTAGTATTATTCAATGACAACTTTGTCATGTGTTGTAAGTTTATATATAATCAAAATTTTGTAACACATTTAACTATGATACTGCAAGGGGCTTGTAATTCAAGCAATTAAGAGTATTTATCCTTGAATTCTTCTGAGTCCTAAGTTCGATTGCCTTTTCTCCTAATATCGCTTGTATAAAAATTAAAAATTAAAAAAGAAGAAGGTATTCCTATGGTAATATGCCATATGTTTTGGCTTGCAATTTGCACTGAATTTGGAGTGCAAAGGGTGGCTTTGGAATTTGATAGTTAGGAAGCTATTTCCAATATTCTCTGGACAGGTGTCAAATGAAGGTGTGTTACTGGATGAGATTGGATTCTTATTGACATTACAAGTCTGGCTAGAGAACATTACGAGAAGTCTGAATTCCCGTAACTTCCTTCTATACACTCTCACAAACTAAAAGTGCAACAAATTAGAAAGTGTCAATAGCCATGGCCTAGAATTCACGTACCTGGGATGGTGTGTGGAAAACATTTAAGATTAGAACTCCATTGGCCTTGGCAGATAGGACCTATTTCATCAGGCCAAAATACTCTAAGCTCAAAGCCATACATGAGGGCACTGTGTATGGATTCATAAGAGGTATTGTAGTCCTTAGAGTAGTTCAAGAGCGCCAAAGCCACCAACTCTGCACTGCAATCCTCGTTCAAATCCCCCACTTCCATATCCCCGACATTCACATAACTGTACGTCTTTTGTTGGACCAAAGAAGAAGCATTTATATTCAAGCATGGAGCCGTGTCCACGTACAGAGAAGAATTCACTGGATTCGAACACTTGATGTAAAATAGAGGTGTCGAAAGCAGATAACCTGACATATTATATGTGGAATACGGAGCTCTTAACGTAGGTGGAAAATTTTGAGGCATGGAGGAGCAATTGTTGTTCTGGAGGCCAGGATCTAGAAGTCGGATTGTTTGGTTGTGGTAGTTGATTGCCTGGACATAGTATTTTCCTGAAGGAGGTAGGTCTAGTAGTAGTGTAATGTTGTTCTCACAGGACAGAGTATACATTACATTGCCGCAGTGCTTTGGATCATGTTTTAGTCGGAAAGGATAGCTTATGTTGTGGATATTGCCGCAGGAAGAGGTACACTTAGTACCGTCGTCTTTCGCGTTACAAGTTTCACCGGATAACGCAACCACAAGAAGTGCTACTATCAAAACCCACCTAGACAAGGCCAAGAACCTGCTTCCCATGGAGACAGAGAGAGCAGAAAGAGAGAGGGAGCGAGAGAGAGAGAGAGAGAGAGGAATTTTTCAGAATTTCATATTGGATAACATTTGAAAAATATCAAAAGAAAAGTCATGCATCAAGCAAGCAATTTAATTATTAGAAGCCTAGCCTAGGTAAGCCATGACGTTAGAGAGTCAGTCAAATGGTCGACATAAGTTGATTGACAATAATTTTAGTGCCATTTCAGCCTGCTTTTGTTGACTTCTTTATTATGGTTTTCCTTGTGTTTCCAATATTATCCGGACAGGTGTCAAATGAAGTGGTTGGAAGGTTGGGTTTAGTTTCAATAAGAATTTATTGTGCGGCATGATTGTATCGTTTATATTTAATATTTAATTATTATTTGAACTAAGAAAGAACATTTGTGAGTGGACTTTTGATTTATTAAATGAGTTATGTAATTTAATTTCATTATTTGATCTTAAATAAGTTGTATTCAATAATCAGTGTGTTTATTGTTCGATTTATTGCTTTTAAATATTTTAATTCGCATGCTGACGAGTTGGATATCCTTGATGGATATAGAAAAGAAAATCTATTGAAATAGCAAATAAAATGGCAGTAGAGTTTTAAGTCAAAAGGAAATACGTATATTCATTAAATCCTTGATAAAAAATTATTTTCTTAGAAACCACCCTAAGTACCCAAGCATAATAAACGTTGCCTTCGGATAAATTGGTTGCCTTCAGTTAGGTCAGCATGCTTGACTTTGTCCCGCGAGTTCTAGGAATATCCGGACTGTGTGGAGCGAGCAGGGACTGACCTAAGTAGAGGTTAACCTGGGCTATAGCCCAAGTGGCTTTTATTACTTTTCAGCCCAAAGCCACGTCTAACCCACCATACTGCATAACCCACTTCATGCATCAGCATTTCAATATGTTCAATTTTCTTGGTGGGTCATATTTTATTAGTGGAATGTTAGCAAAAAAATTATTTTATGGGTGGAATCTTACAATTTTCTTTCCTCAATTTGTTGTTACTAAAATTTGGGGATTTTATAAAGTTCATGAAGAATAAATTAGGGATTTTTAATTTAGTGTTATGAATTATCAATTAGGGATTTGCAATTAGGTTTTTGTTTTCTTATTAGGTTTTGTATATAAGGTAAATTTAGCCCACCCCATTTTGAAATCCTGGGTCCGTCCCTGGGAGTGAGGAATGTGGTTAAGGCTGACTAAACATCCCCTGAATCCTGCGAGGAATGCGGCTCAGGTTGACGTGTGTGCCTGAGACCTGCAAGGAATGCGGCTCAGGTTGGCGTGTGTGCCCTGAGACCTACGAGGAATGTGGCTCAGGTTGATGTGTGTGCCTGACACCTTCGAGGAATGCGGCTCTAGTTGGTGTGTATGCCCTGAGACCTGCGAGGAATGCGGCTTAGGTTGACATGTGTGCCTGAGACCTGCGAGGAATGCGACTCAGGTTGGCATGTGTACCCTGAGACCTACGAGGAATGCGGCTCGGGTTGACTTCGTGTTATCGAGACCTGCGAGGATGTATCACATATATGGCCACATGTGTGGTACTTGGAATTGACGATATAAGTATGGAATTGATGGAATGCGTTCTCGGGTTGATTGGGTAATCTAGTTAACATTTTAACTAAATTCAATTAAACTAATGAACCTACTAAGTTAAATACTGAAGTGATTTTAGCTGGATGTTTTGTGAAGACCCTGACCCAAAAATAAAAGAAAATAAATTAAATAAGTGAGTTGGATAACTTGGATAATTAAAATGAATTAAAAGGATTAAAATAAGAATTATTGGAATTAAATTGGAATTTAATTATTAAGGGGCATTTTAGTCAACGATAATTTCGGGATGGAATTTGGCGAAATGAGTTGCGTCATTGCGTCCGGCACGCTGAAACAAGTTCGGGGACGTGCGGCACGTTCGATTCGGATTTGTAACGCTTAAAAAGGACGTAAGCGTCATTTCAAAATTTGTTAAATACCCTCACCCAATCAGATTTCAGATTTTTCCTTCTCTCTCTTCCCGCGTGCTCTCTCTCTCTCTCTCTCTCTCTCTCTTCGGTTTCACACAGTCACGTCCGGCGCCATTTTCCGCCACGGCGAGCTTCGATCCGGCACCCAAACTACTCAGCTCTCTCTCCTCTACAAAACCCATATGGTATCGAGGCCTGATCTTGCTCTGTTCGTTGTCGGGATCGAAGGGAAGAACCGGATCGAACTGTCACCATCGCCGGCGACAGCTCCGATCACCTCAGGCCACGGCTCCTCTTCCAAAAGGTTCGTCTCTTCCTCCTTGTTCATTTTTTGGGTGAGCACGACGGCAACTGGTGGTGTAGCCACCGTATTGAATCTCACAGATCCGACCAAAACCCTAGGTGGTTTGGCCATGATCTTGTGGTGGTTCCGGCCGGTTTTAGGGCGGTTCAGCCAGGTTCTGAACTCCCCTCCTCCTCCTGGTTCGATTGGAATAAGCCTTGTTGTCCAATTTGATGTTTTTCCAGTGACCGTATTTTGATCAAGACAACCAACCCACGGTGGCGCGTGTGGCGGCGCGTGGCACTGTAGCAATTGGGCATTTATGTTCCGTTGTGTTCCTCATGTCGCCATGAGCTCGTACGTGTGCTCGGATTTCGATTCGGACGTTGTTTGACGATTGAACCAACGTACGCCTATTGCACGTTTCTTGGGTTTGATGTGTTCGGACCGTTGGATCAAAACCAAATTCACATATGTTGTTCCTCGTATTTCTAGGATTTGATGGATCGTGATTCGGAGCCCCGGATACTCCGGATCAATGACTTGAGGCTTGAATTAAACCGTAATCGTGCGATCGTGCGATCGTGAGCGATCCGACCGTTCGATCGAGACCAAACTTTCAGGACACGTTGTTTAGGCCGTGTTGAACCTATAGGAACTTTCTGATCTAAGTTTGGAGGTCATGGGACCTACTGGTCCGGTTTGACCTATTCGGGTCGGTTTGACCAAGTTTGACCAGGGTTGACCGAGCGTCTCCCGAGGTCGCCTTGCCACGTCGTTGACTTTGTTGGACTTCTAGGAATGTCCGGATCCTTTTGGAGGTGTTGGGCTCCGCGGGCCCGGGTTGACCGAAACGGGGTGTTTGACCGCCGGTTGACCGTGAGTCTTCCAGGGCTGTCCCACTAGTTAAAAGAGGTAGTTTGATCTTAGAATCTTTCGTATGACGTACGTGCACGTTAAGTCGGATTTTGGTAGGGTTTAAGTTTACGATTCTCGTACGGTTCACGGTACTAATCCAATCCTCGTATGTATCGCCTTAGGTACTTTGACTCTACTACGCAGCAGGCGGGACCCTTTTAGGGTTATGCAGTGTAGGACCAACGGTGAGTGGACTTTGTTTTCAAGTGAACATGATTTGGTTGAATTGCATGAAATGAGATTTAATAATAGGTTTGAATCTTGAATGTGATGAATGTTTTAAGTCTTTGTTGACTTTGGTTGAAAAATACTAAAAGGACTAGCATTTAAATTTAATGCTTGATTTGGGTTTCCGGGTTTATATGTGGGGCCCTGATGGTTATTTTATTATTATTTATACCTTTGGGTATTGAACGGGACGTGGTGAACGCCCGGTGGTTTTCGTATTGGATTTTGATTATATAAATGAGCTATATTAAGCTTGGAATCGTTATACTTTATAAAATATAGATTTAATGGATTACTATACATAAATGAGAATTTATGGATCTTTTGGGATATTATATTTAAAAGGGTTGTTATATTATATTTTAATTATATAATTGAATATTTGGACGTTAGTGTAGTCCATTTGATTACGTATTCGGTTTTGGCGTTTAAACCTTATGAAGTATAATTACTTATACTTTAATTATGTATATATATATATATATATATATATATTTACTTTGAATAAATACTTTGGAATAATGGGAATTGATTATACGTATATTTATATATATTTATATATAGATATGTATATGGGATTGGGCTTGAGTTATTTTATTTTAAAGGATCATTATGTTTTATGTATATATATATATACATATGTATATTTTGGATTATACGTTTGGTTTAACGGTATGTGTTTACAAACGAGTTCTTTATACTTTAATTATATACCTTTCGGTTGGAATGCCTGTGTCGGGACGTGAGGTCCCTTATGTAACTATATTGATATTTGATTATGGTTTTAATATGAATCTATGATTTCAATGCTTATGACTACTTTGGATATATATGTTAGTCATTGGGTTTTGGACGCTTGCGTCCTAATGTTGGTGTTTTGGGTTGGGTACATAGTGATTGGTTGTGTATATATATATATATACTGGTGATCGCGTGGCAATTGATGTGTGTGCAGTTAGCACCTTGTATTGTACCTCCCCCTGTTCTGATACTGATGATCGCATGGCGATTGATATAATACGGTTACCTGGATTTGGTATGGTTCAATCCGGTGCATACCTTAACGGGGTGTAGCTGTAGACCCTTGATTGGGTAGTCTACGCGTGTAGGATAGATTTCAGAGTTATGGTTGGTAAGTTTTTACCATATAGGCGTGTGAGTTTAGTCCCACTTTGGACGGCTCAACCCTGGGCACGGTGTCTCGATGAGACTGTACCGGTGTCCAGTCAAATGATCCCCTGTTGGATTGTTTTCCCCTGGTACTTGTGTTTGGTGTTGAGGTTATACTATACCTATACGCGTGTGTTAGTACCTTCGTATTCATATTTATTTTAGTGAGGATCGTTCCTCGCTTGTCGTGCTTGTGAGCACGTGGTTGTGAGAGTGAGGAAGTTTGGGAAACTGTTTACCTGTTTTAGTTGCAGTACTTGATAGGTTTTTACTTATTGGATTGTAAATCCTGATTTTATATATATTTATATATATGCTTTGAACTACAATTGAGTTCTGTATTGTTATCAGGTTTGGTTTTCTCGGCATGAATGAGGTCTTTGGTATTTTAATGCTGTTTTGGGTATATGAGGATGTTAACTCGCAAGTGCACGGGCCATTGGATAGTATAGCTTGTGTAAGTACGAGGTCGATCCCACGAGGATTGATGATAGATTGATTGAATTTAATTCCCTGCACAAAACAGAAATCCAAAAGAAAATAAATAAAACAAGAAAGAAAGAAAAGAAATTAACTCAAGCAAATTAGTTACCAAGTTCAATTCATATTCTTAGATTGATTCTAGCTAAAGTATGATTAAGCCATGGTGTCTGGTCCTAACCTTGTATTTCTAATTCCCTAATTAGATCCTTGTTTTCGAACCTAAATTAAGCATTAGAAATCCATTAAGCATAGAAGAATGTTTTAAACAACCAAGCATGTATCTAATCCCTATTGTCGAATGTCCATACATACTCTTCCTATTCATAGTTCAATTTGAATTAATGCATGGTGTCTACTCTTAATTCAAACCAAGATAGCTAACATACAAGTTTTAATGGTGATCAATCATTCAAACAAGCATATTAACTTATAAGCATAATGAATAAGAACAAGAACTAAAATTGAAACTTGGAAACTAATTAAACTTGAAAACTAAAGAAAAGAAATTACATTACAATGAAAAATAAATTACAACTAAAAAGCAAAATGGTTTTGTTACAATAATTGAGAACTAAAAAGAAAACTAAGAGAATTTGAGGGAGAGAAGGGAGAGGAGCTCTAGAGAGATGTTTGAGAGTTCCCCCCCTTGGGGTGTGTTTACATGTTTGGAGAACTCACTATTTATAGGCCTAGGGGAAGTATAAATCTGATTATACAATTGAATTTATTAATCACACTCACTTCACCAACTTACACCACTCAATTCACCACTAAAATGATTAGCTCATGCATGACAATGCATTGCAGTCAGCTTGTGGGCTCGATTTGGGCTTGTTCCTTCACTCTAAAAATCTGCAAAAATATGGATCTTGAAGCTCTTTGTCTTATCTTTCCAAGCATATGCAGCCCAACTCAAGGAAAATTCGGGAAGGCCTTCAAAAGTCACTTTTGGCCCAGTAACGCAGATCCTGCCGATTTTGACCTTAAGCTGCCAAAACTTGTATAACTTTTTCTAAAGGACTCGGAATCACGAACCGTAAAATGATCCAGAAAATAGACTTCCGTATCTTTCCAATGACGTATGGCTCATTATCTGGTTCTTCTTGAGCAAGTACAGTCCAATCCGTGAAGTTGACTGATCTGCAGACACCGTTTGAGCTAACTTGTCTCCAAAATGCATTTAATGAGTTTTAAGCTTATTACACTGAAACAAACACAAAATAAATTAAAAGCACAAGTTTAACTCAAAAACATAACCAAATCATAAGTTAGAAGGGTACAAAATGATATGTAATTATGCACCGATCAAATACCCCAAACCTATATTTTGCTAGTCCTCGAGCAAAACAAAAGGAAAACAAAGATAAAAATAAATAAATAAATAAATATATTAGACCACTTTCGTAGGTAACTCGATTGCATTGAGCATATGCAACAAGCCTTTAAACCTCTAGGCATCCCTAGTAGGAGGAGTTGTGTCTCCTGAGGGTTTAATGAGATACGATACCCACAAACGTTTTCTTGACTCTGCAAAACAAAGTAGTTAGAAAACAAAAACAAAACAAAAATAAGTACAAAAACAAATACAAAACAATATTTCCGAACATTTTTGAAGAGAAATGACTCATGCACATGACTCAAAAGTTTTAACAATAAAAGCTCTTTTTTTAAACATTATTCACAATGTGGCAAAGTTCAAAACATAACATGCTCAAAGTGTAGTAGTGTGATAGCCAAATGCAACAAATTCTCCAATCTTAGTTTTCACACAAATTCAAAAATCATACAAAGCACAAATTCAACTTCAAATCTCACCAAAGTTGTCCTCTCACAAATGAATCACTCAGAAGAGGGCTACAATGCATCACTCAGTTATAAACATGAGATTAGAGTTAAACCATAAGGGAATTAACTCACAATAGAAAGATGAAGAACTTGCATTATATGATCTCAAGAAGGATGCTAAACACTTAAAAGTAGGAAAATGGATGCAATTCAATCACATGACATTTAAGATCAATTTAGGTCTTTATCATAGGTTGTAATGGGGCCAAGGGTGTAAGGTGAGTGAGAAATGAAAGGTATGGATAACACAAAGTCCAAAGAACTCATAATGTAAGAGCATAAAACAATTTTTTCCAAGACTTCGAATCATCACAATGAGGATTTTTTTTTTTTTTTTTTTTTTTTTTTTTTTTTTTTTGTTTTGAAAACTCCTTATACCTCCATTTATAAGAATTCACACTCCTTTCTTTTAATTGAACAACCACCAATTTATTTTGAGGCCAATAAAGAAACCCAAAAATGAATTTTCAATCAACCACAATCACAACATTCTCTTTTCTTCCACCAATTGGGTGATTTTTTTTTCAATATATAATACCCCTTCTCAAACTTAGTATGAAAAACACATCATAATTAAAGCTCATGAGTTCCTTAGAAAAGGTAAATACTTGTTTTTCAGGCTAAGGCGAGGAAATATAATTGGTTAAATGAAAGAAAAGGTTTACATGTAGGCTCAAAATGGTTAACAATGGAAAAATCATGCTTAAGCATGCATAAGGTTAGCTTGAAAGGCACAAACGATCCAAAGAGGGCCTTAATATCATTTCTTAAATGTCATGTAATTAAATTGAATATGAATGAATGACTTTTAAGTGCTCAACCAATTCAATGAATAATGAGATCAAACAACAACTTAGATGACAAGAAAATAAGAGTATGTGTATAACACTCATGAAATGAAGCACAAGGCTCAAAAGCTCACATTATATGGTTATACAAGTTTAATTTATGCTTGATACAATTCTTTGGATCATGCAAATCCTTTAATTGGAAAATTATGAAACAAATGGCAAGTGTAAAGAGGGTTTTGAACATATCATGCTAGAACGATGCCAAAAGTTTTAATTTTTTTTTATAGAAAGAAATCCAATTTTCATTTAAGTCATGCAAACATTTATCACAATCTCATCATATGTGTTCGGAAAGTGACTCAAAATAAAAACAAAGAAAGACTAAAATAAAACAGAAAAACAAGAAATTTTTTTTTAAAAAAAAAAAAAAATTTATTTTAAGAAAAACCAAATTTTCTTGCTAAACTCTAATACCCCCAAACTTAGAAATGAACATTGTCCTCAATGTTTAAAAATTAGGCACAAGCAATGTCATAACAAAAATGAAAGGTATTAAAGCAAATAAATATCACAAAATACAATAATTAAAATACAAAAAAATAAAAATTGCAAAACAACCAAACGAATAAAAATAAAATAAAAAACGAAAAACAAGAAGCCCTAAACACACCAAATACGCAAATTGAAACCCAAAGCCCACAATTTGAAACCCAAACCACGGTGAAACCCGACCCACAATGAATTTGAAGCCCACACGTTAAATTTTTTTTTTTGTTATTATTATTATTTTTAATTTTTAATTTTTAATTTTTTTCTTTTTTTATTTATTTTTTTGAAACGTGAATTGGTGGATTCTCAAACGAGGGTCCGTATGTCGTCTCGGGCAACGAAGCAAAGAGCCACGTGTCGACACATAGAGGCGCCGCAGAGCTCAAGCGAAAATTACGCATGAAAAGTCGTGACGACTTTGTTGAACGCGTTCGTTCGTAAAGGTTACGCCGCGACAAATTATTTTTGGGGACGGGGAAAGCCGAGGAAGGTGTGGAGCTCGAGTGGTGCTAGGGTTTGAAGTCTATAAAAGGAAACTAAGGGAGAAAAACAAAAATTACAGCCACACGGAAGAGAGAAAGGAAAGAAGAAGAGAGAAAAGAAAAGAAAAAAAGAAGAGAGAAGAGAGAAAAAAAAAAAAAAAGGTAAAGAAAATGTCGTCTCCTTTCCCATTTTCGCTCGATCTTAACCTAGCTCAACCAATTCAGACGTCGAGTCAAGGAGCAGCACCAACGTGGATGCCCTATTTTGGCTCAAGAAGAGGGCCCGTGATGATGAATGACACAATACTCATGGACAACGAAGTTGCCCTTGGAGTCGCAAGGAGTTTAGTGACTCCCGGAGATGCACGAGTGCTCGGCGCAAAGTGTGACAATCGAATCGCCGGTGATGCCATGGCACTGGCCGCACAAAACACGACCACTATCGCAATCGTGGGTTATCGCCTAATTGCAAAATCCCGTGAGTTGGAGCTAGTAAAGGCTCGAGTTGGCGGCATCGCAGAATGTGGTTGAGGATTGTCAAGGCATTATAAGGGACTTGAAAAAGGAGAGGACAAGGATGGTGGAGTTTAATCGACGTCGCCTAGAAGGTTTGCAGCGGAGAATAAACAGCTATCATCGATGGTAGATTTGTACGCCAAAGACATGCGCACGGCCGAGTCTATTGGGCGACCGGGTAGCGCAAGCAGCCAGAGCACGAGACAAGTGGTGCTCAAGCCAAGAGTGCAGCCATAAGTGCGATATTTGGGAGCTCAAGTGATGGGCCCCAAGAGGTCGTGCGTGAAGACCCAAAAGATGACGTCCGTAGGGCTAAACCAAGTTTCCAATTTTGGAATCGTGAAGCGTGCCATGATGATGCTGATCTTGTGAAGATGATGAAGAAGAAGAAGAAGAAGAAGAAAGAAGAAGACGAAGAAGAAGAAGAAGAAGTTTTATGTAGTTGTATTTTATGTATTTTTTTGTTTTTTGTTTTTTGTTTTTTTGTTTTTTTTTTTTTTGTTTTTTGTTTTTTGTTTTAAAGTTTTTAGTGATGCAGCTTTATTTAAAGTAATTTTTTTAAATTTTTAACACACAGAAACAAACAAACTAACCACACCACATAAAAATTAAAATAATAAAAATCACAGACTATAAAACAACTAAACAGAAAAGAAAACAAAGAAGTTCCAAATTGCAATTTTATTTTTTTATTTTTTATTATTTTTTGTAATTATTATTTAAGCAAGAATACAATACCCAAACTTAAATTTTTATTTAAACTAAACCATTATTGTAAAAAAAATATTTTAAGAAAACACAATTATACAAGCAACTCTAGGATGACCGTTAAGGGCCTCGAAAACACAACCAGGGGTTCCGGAAGGTTGGAGGGGTCACAATGGTCCCGCTTAAAACCCAAACTTCTTAGACACCGAAGGTGTCGCTAAAGAACTCCTAGACACAGCATAGACGGAGGTTGCTTACTGGAGTTACCAAAAGTTAGCTCATATGAAAAATCTTTTTAATTTTTTTAAATTAAAAAAAGAAACAGAAAATTAAAATTACTAAAATAAAAACAATACAAGTAAAAGAGAAAGGATTGGATACTCCCCTTGAAGCGATTAGGTCGAGCATGGATGCATTTGGAGGTAGCTACTCCTCCCACTACTCCATACTTTTTATCCTTATGATTGAAGTTTCCTTCTCTCTCTTTTTATTGAGCTATCTTATATTGCTAAAACAAATACAGAAAACTTGAAACAGAATTCAAATAATTAGGAATAAAAACTGAATTGAAAAAGGAAATACAAAAGCAAAATAAGTAGGGAAAGAAAATAGAACCAAACTATGCCGTCAATCCCCGCGGCAACGGCGCCAAAATTGTTGTTAACTCGCAAGTGCACGGGCCATTGGATAGTATAGCTTGTGTAAGTACGAGGTCGATCCCACGAGGATTGATGATAGATTGATTGAATTTAATTCCCTGCACAAAACAGAAATCCAAAAGAAAATAAATAAAACAAGAAAGAAAGAAAAGAAATTAACTCAAGCAAATTAGTTACCAAGTTCAATTCATATTCTTAGATTGATTCTAGCTAAAGTATGATTAAGCCATGGTGTCTGGTCCTAACCTTGTATTTCTAATTCCCTAATTAGATCCTTGTTTTCGAACCTAAATTAAGCATTAGAAATCCATTAAGCATAGAAGAATGTTTTAAACAACCAAGCATGTATCTAATCCCTATTGTCGAATGTCCATACATACTCTTCCTATTCATAGTTCAATTTGAATTAATGCATGGTGTCTACTCTTAATTCAAACCAAGATAGCTAACATACAAGTTTTAATGGTGATCAATCATTCAAACAAGCATATTAACTTATAAGCATAATGAATAAGAACAAGAACTAAAATTGAAACTTGGAAACTAATTAAACTTGAAAACTAAAGAAAAGAAATTACATTACAATGAAAAATAAATTACAACTAAAAAGCAAAATGGTTTTGTTACAATAATTGAGAACTAAAAAGAAAACTAAGAGAATTTGAGGGAGAGAAGGGAGAGGAGCTCTAGAGAGATGTTTGAGAGTTCCCCTTGGGGTGTGTTTACATGTTTGGAGAACTCACTATTTATAGGCCTAGGGGAAGTATAAATCTGATTATACAATTGAATTTATTAATCACACTCACTTCACCAACTTACACCACTCAATTCACCACTAAAATGATTAGCTCATGCATGACAATGCATTGCAGTCAGCTTGTGGGCTCGATTTGGGCTTGTTCCTTCACTCTAAAAAATCTGCAAAAATATGGATCTTGAAGCTCTTTGTCTTATCTTTCCAAGCATATGCAGCCCAACTCAAGGAAAATTCGGGAAGGCCTTCAAAAGTCACTTTTGGCCCAGTAACGCAGATCCTGCCGATTTTGACCTTAAGCTGCCAAAACTTGTATAACTTTTTCTAAAGGACTCGGAATCACGAACCGTAAAATGATCCAGAAAATAGACTTCCGTATCTTTCCAATGACGTATGGCTCATTATCTGGTTCTTCTTGAGCAAGTACAGTCCAATCCGTGAAGTTGACTGATCTGCAGACACCGTTTGAGCTAACTTGTCTCCAAAATGCATTTAATGAGTTTTAAGCTTATTACACTGAAACAAACACAAAATAAATTAAAAGCACAAGTTTAACTCAAAAACATAACCAAATCATAAGTTAGAAGGGTACAAAATGATATGTAATTATGCACCGATCAGAGGATTTTACTATATTTTACATTCTTCAAGTTTTTTAGCTTGTGTTTATATATACCTTGTGTGGGTTTAATTTGAGAGGATATGCCTCGGGAAAAGATAAAGGTTGGTGTGCTCAGGAAAAAGGTTTTGAGCTGGTAGGTTTTCACCTATTTTGAGATAGGGTAGGTTTTAAATCACTAAAGTATATAAACGATTTCATATGCATGTTTAGCATGGTTTAAAACGGTGGGGTTAGTACTTTGATTTAAGTATGTCAAACCTTGTTTTTGTCCACTCACACTCTTTCTGTTTTGCGCCCCCCAGAACGTAGTTGTTGCGTCGACACCGTTCGGTCGTGCGATTCTCTTCTCGAGCTTCGTTTGAAGGGTAGGATTGCTGTCCTTGAACCCTAAACTTTGTATTCTATTATTTCTATTTCCGCTGACTCTTAGATTGTTCTGTATCACCCATTAGGGTTGAATTAGTTTGGCCGGAGGCCTGTTATGTATATATTGTATGCATGATGGCGCTTGGGTTGTTTATCTGTTGCTTGTTTGACAGGTTGAAGTTTTGGGATAGTTCTTGTTTTAGGGGAGACTCTGCCCGTTTTTTGGCAGAAGTCTTGGCCCTTTGTAGGTTAAATTTCGGGAAGAGGGTAACTGTTTAGTTTGTGGGCCCGACATGAGTTGATGTCGGGCATGTCAACAGGGTCCGGCACAGGTTCCGATGTGGAATTTGGGTTGGGTCTTGTCATGTTTGGTTAAGTTTCTCTTGGATATAAAAAGGGCAAGAGTTATTGCTGAACGTTTGAGAATAAATTGTGGCTTATAGGTGGTAATTTTGGTGAAACGAGCAAATTACAGGGAGGACTCTGCTGAATTTTCGGCAGAAGTCAAAACCTTAAAAGGAGTTTTCTTCGGAGTTTTTGGTTTAAAAGGGCAGTTTGGTCATTGTGCCCGGCACCCGACAGGTGCCGGACACGCACAGGGTTCGACACAAATTCCAAAGTGGAATTTGGGTCGGGTCTTGTCATGTTAATTTATTAAATAATTCAGTATGAGTCCAATTCTTATCATAGAATTTGGGTGCAATCCACACACGTATTGTTAGTAATTCAAGTTCTCTGACTTGAATGCTACATGGGATTACATTCCTTTTCTAATTTTATGATGTAATCATATGTAGTTTTTCTTTTGAAATTTATTTTTATGTTTCAATTATGCCCTTATGATTTAAATCTGGAAAGACTGATTTATATCATAATAATTAACTAATTAATACAACTATTGATTCTCATTGCAATTCATAAATGGGTAAGAAATTAATTTTAGGCCAATAATTACTATATTTGACCTTTCAGGTAAATCAAACCACCCAAAGACATATATACCTCACCATAAGGTATTCACTAGTTGAAAGCATTTGATAAATTGAGATTAATTGTAGACATGTGATATTAATTTATTGACTGTAGTAATTAATAAAATTTAGAGGATTGACTGTACAATGACAATATGTGTAAATGTTTTAGAAATAATGGCCAAAGCTTTGCATACTTGGCTGGCCTGTTGAGTCGCTGGACCCAATTCTACGTCAAAAGAGAGGTGAACCGCATTCATAGTGTAAAAACAAAATTGGACCTATATCGAAGACTGTTGATCGTGGAGTATGAGGTGTTAATTTATTATATGTTGGTTGTTGACAAATTTTTCTTCTTGGGTGTAGGTGCCTCGGTTATCTTTTGTCAATGCAAAAATTTAGGGTCCGTTTGATAACATTTTCAATTTTGTGCTACAGTATAGAAGAAAAAGAGGGGGAATGGAAGTGAGAATGAGAGTAGAGATAAGATCGAAAAGGGAAAATGAGAGAAGAGGACGGTAGAGAGGAGTAACAAAAGTGAAAACAAAAACTAAAAATGAAATCTATTTGAAATTGTTTTACTTTCAAGTTTTTGTTTTCACTTTTGTTACTCCTCCCTCTCATACTTTCTCTCAATCTCATCCTTACTCTCATTCTCACTCTTATTTTCCTCTATGCTCTAGCACAAAAAAAAAAAAAAAAACTAAACACTAAAATTGAAATGGTTATCAAACATGCCCTTAAGTGGTAAAGTTAGTATAAGAAAATGTGGCCAGCTAAGTTGAAAAGCCGAAGTAACTGAACTGCTCTCTTGCCGAATCGTTTGACATTATTTGATACATTGCCCAATGTGTTAATAAGAATCATTTGTCATGTTTATTCTTTCTTGAATGTGTAGTTTAGATTTATGGTTTAACAACATAAGTATTTTCTTGACATTACAAGTCTGACGAGAGAACGTTATGAGAAGTCTTAGATCACTATTTAGAAGAATATTTCGAATTTCATATTGGATAACATTTGAAAAATATCAAAAGAAAAGTCATGTAACCACTAGTAAAAAAAAAGTGACAACAGTCACCATTATTTGTGACATTTGTGACCCTTTTTTTGACTTTTTTTGTGATTAAAAAGACTTTTAGTCACTTTTAATGTTTTTTTTAGTGACTAAAACCTTTAGTCACCCCCACAACAATCACTTTAGTGCCATTTAATTATGTTATCATATTTTTTTTTTTTTGTAATGAGCAAGCAAGCAATTTAATTATTAAAAGCCTAGGTAAGCCATGACGATAGAGAGTCAGTCAAATGGTCGACAAAGTAGATTGATAATATTTTAGTGCCATTTCAGCTGGTTTTGTTGACTTCTTGATTATGGTTTTCCTTCTGTTCTGGTCCGAGTTTTGCCCTTGGTTGTATATTCATTTATTTACTGTAAAAAGCGCCAAGCTTGTATCCGATTTCTTGTGAGTGGTCGATTGAAAAATCCAAATACATCTGCTCAGGAAAAAATCCAGGGTTTAAGAAAAAACAAGGAAAAAATCCAGTGCCATTTTTAGCTCAGAAATGCAGCAATTCCTCATCTCTTGCCTTTGCATATTGTATGTGGTTTTCGTCAAAGCCGTTGGAGCAGGCCAAGATACGTGCACAGAATCGAAGTGCAGTGGTGATCATGGCCTGGCTATTCATTTCCCATTCCGCCTCGGACATCATTGTGGTGAACCCGGGCTTGATTGCAATGGTAGACAGGAGAAGGTTCTTGAGCAGCAAGTAGCACTAGTAAAATTCTTTGTCAAAAGCATAGATTACAAGCGTGGGCTAATCGAAGTATATAGTCAAGATGGCTGCCTGCTGTTAAAGCCCTTAGAAACCCCTAACATTCCAATCTCCCCCTTCCACTTATTAGATTCCGACATACGCAACGTTACCTTATTCCATTGTCCTAGTCTTGCCAAAAGAGACGTGTATGCGTATCAAGTCCCCTGCCTCGGCGGCAGCCCTGGCTACAGAGTTTATGGCGTTTCTTCTTTTTTTCGATTATTTGATCACTTCCCTGCCCTACAGTCTTGTACAAGGATGTATGATGTTTTATCAGTTCCATTTGGGACTTGGGTTGGAGGTGACAGGTCTATCCTTCGCTTCAAATGGTCTGAACCGAATTGTACCGAATGTGAAGCAGAGGGCAAGAGGTGTAGATTGAACAACAATGGCAACAAAAGTGAAGTGGAATGTATTCACTTGAGGAAAGCAAGTAAGGATTTGTTTCGCATATATTCTGCTCAATTTTGTAGAGTTTCCAAAGTAAATCATATTTGCAAACTTGATGACCAATATGATAATCTACTACCTGCTGGTTCAGGGTGATTTTCACAAACATGACAATCTGATTTTGCAATTATGTTTATGTTTTATAGGCAAAACAATGGAATTCGTCGCAACAGGTGAGTTATCTAAGACTGATATTTTCTTTTCCTTTGTTTCATGTCCAGAAGACGTTGGAAGATAAGTGTTTGCTCAAGGATTGTATTTGCTTGCAGGTGCAACGGTGGGTTCATCCCTTCTTTTAGTACTGGTCATTGCAGTGTATCGTGTCTATAGCGCTGATCAAAAGGAAAAAGAGAATCGACTGAAAATCGAAAGGTTTTTAGAGGATTACAAAGCTCTCAAGCCAAGCAGATATTCATATGCAGATATTAAGAGGATCACAAATCAATTCAAGGATAAGTTGGGCCAAGGAGCCTATGGAACTGTTTTTAAAGGAGAGCTTTCTTCTGAATTCTTTGTTGCTGTGAAAGTACTTAACAATTCTAAAGGAAATGGGGAAGAGTTCGTAAACGAAGTGGGAATGATGGGCCATATCCACCATGTCAACGTAGTTCGCTTGGTTGGCTTTTGTGCTGATGGATTTAGACGAGCTCTTGTTTATGAGTTCTTCCCCAATGGTTCGCTGCAGGATTTCATTTCATCAGCAGATAGTAAGAACAGTTTCCTTGGTTGGGAAAAGTTGCATGATATTGCTATAGGCATAGCCAAAGGAATTGAATATCTTCACCAGGGATGTGATCAACGAATCCTCCATTTTGATATCAAACCCCATAATGTTTTGCTAGACCACAACTTCACTCCAAAAATTTCTGATTTTGGTTTGGCCAAATTATGTTCCAAGGATCAAAGTATAGTGTCAATGACTACAGCTAGAGGCACCATGGGCTACATTGCACCTGAAGTGTTCTCTAGAAATTTCGGAAATGTATCTTACAAGTCAGATGTCTATAGTTTTGGAATGTTGTTGCTAGAGATGGTAGGAGGAAGGAAGAATATTGGTTCAAGCACAAAGAACACAAATGAAATTTACTACCCAGAATGGATATATAATCTTCTAGAAGGAGGAGATGACCTACGAATCCATATTGGAGATGACGGAGATGGTAAAATCCCAAAAAAACTTGCAATTGTTGGGCTCTGGTGCATCCAGTGGCACCCGGTGGATCGCCCGCCTATGAAAATAGCGGTTCATATGTTAGAAGGTGGAGATAACTTGGCCATGCCTCCTAATCCTTTTGTCTCTGCAGGTCCTACAACAACACATGCAAGCATCCCAGCAAGACGCCAAGAGTTAGAAGCAATTGCTGAATTAGAGTAAAATGTATAAGTATATGTATACGCACCAATGTAAGTAATATTCACTACATATGTGCTCGAACTTGTTAAACATGTAATAATTCTAGCCTAAATTGAGTGAGTTGGGTATTAGATACTTTATTCAAGGGACATTGAAGTTATTACCTTTTTTTTTGGTTGAGAGATTTTGGGATTCCTATCGCTTGTGCATCAATTGGTAACAAAAAGTTGGTGTCCGTTGCATATTGATATATACCAATATAAAGATGGTCTCCATAACTCTTATAAAGATGGTAATTAGAGCATTCCCATTGGAGAAAAACTTCTTTAGGGAGAGAGCCTAGCCACAGATTGACTGGCAGGTTTATATCAAGTTTTTGGTTTCCAATTGATTTTGAGATACCAAACATTTTCGAAACAAACTCCAACAAAATCAATGGAGACCAAACTAATTATTCCGCAAAACTTTCTTTCAAATTTTAATTGAAAAAACAATACAAATATTTATTTTTCAACAATTGGGAAAAAAATAAAAAATCTCACCTCATAGATGCTTATGTCAACGATTTTACAAAAGAAAGAAATAAAAAATCAACGTGGTGGGGTACTCAAGGAATAAAATATCGATGATATCGGAAATATCGGTAGCTTAAATACGGAAATTTCGATGGAAATATCGGGATATTATCGATATTTCATTCATGTCGTCGATATTATCGATATTTTGGTTCATGGATATTTAAAATATCGATGGTATCGAAAATATCGGTAGTCAAAAATACGAAAATTTCGTGGAAATATCGATAATATTATGGATATTTTATTCCTTTGTACTCATTGATGCAAGAGCAAGACTTTCATTGGGAAGAAAACCTTGGAGTTTACTTTTCAAGTCTTGAGTGGGAAAATTCAATTCAATTGGACCATTGATGTTAGAAAGTCAGTCAACGGACTTGTAATATTAATTCCACATGCATTAGTCCATTTTCCATCCGCATCAACAAGTTCATTATCCGCCATTGACCATTCGTTTGGTCCCATCTGTTAAATGCAATCCAACAACAGTGCCATTAGGACTTAAAAGTACCAAATTACCCTCATATAAATAGATACTATTGTCCACTGATTGTCCTCACTGTTCGCTCCCTCTCGCGCAGCTCTCTCTTCGCGCTCTCTCTCACAGTTCTCTCTTCCTCTCTCTCTCAGCGTTTTCTCTCTCCATCGTCGCTCATGACCACCACCACTCTCTTTCTCCCTCTGTCGCGAAAACCTAAGCAACACTTTCTTTGTCTCTCTGCAATCGATGTTAGGGTTTGTTGAGGGGGTTCTTGAAGGCCAATCTTGGCGTCCCTCAGCTGCCCGGCCAAGGCTGTTCTTTCCACAGCTTCCGCACCAATACCTACGAGCTTACTTTCATGGAATCCCCTTCTGGCATTAAGGTTAGCTTTTTCAGTTTTCTCCGTCTCTTTTTTATTTATTTTATTTTTACTTTCAGATCTTGAAATTAAGAATTATGTTTTGATTGAATATGAATATGAAATATTTGCTGCTTCTGTTGGCAATTTTCTAGTATATTAGATCTAGCGATTTAGGATCGGAAAGAAAGGCCTCTCCTCTCACTCAGTTACATTATTGAACTTGAATTTGTGTTTAGCTTAGAAATTTGGACATGTGTGGTTGTGTTTGTGCATACCAAATTGCCATACAATTAGATTAATTCTTAATGTGCTGCTGCTGCATTCTTACTTTTTGTTTGGTATTTGTGTGTGCAGAATATCCTGGTCACTCATCCCAGGACCAGTTACCTGAATCTTTGAAGTACATTTACAACTTGTATGCGGAATATGTCGTGAAGAATCCGCTCTACACTCCTGGAACGCCAATCAGGTAACTGGTTCAGTTTCGATTATCGTAATGTAGTAAATGATCAATCTTCATAGTAAAAGGTTTCATCTCATAGGTCATAAATAGATAGTCATGCCTACTACATGGATTAATATTATCAGTTTTATAATTTTCTGCTCACACTGCGTCCCATTGGGATGCTCAAGTAAAGAAACTTAATATTGCAATTAGTGATAAACAAACTGTCTCCTTGCATGTTTTTTTGCACTATAACAAGACTAATATTTGAACTAGGTTATCTCTTGGTTTAGAAGGCATGTTTGATGCGTGTCATCTTATTGTTATTGTTAGTATTTTGTAAACTCTGTTTGTTTAGAACCTGCCTATGTTTCTTTTCCTTGTATATATAGTTCTATTAAATTAGTTTACTGGTGGCTTATCCATCTTTGATTAGAGTTAAATATATAGTGAGTGGAGATATAGAAGAGTGTAGGATGTGGAAGGGTTTGAGACCAGGGGTAGTATTCAAGAGGCTACCTGCTCTGTCCCTCAAGATCTCCACCAATTGCAACTTAATACCTCAGGTTCGCTTCTCTTAGCTTTCTTTCTGGGATTCTTCTTTTATTGTTTATTTTCATGCTTTGCTTTGCGTTTGTGGGTTGTAGTCTGTTTTATAGATCTGGGTTATGTTTAGCTGCTGAGAAAACTGACAATTTCCTTCACACTGTTCGCTGAAAAATTTATTTTTTCTTTGTTTATCATGAATTTTAACTCTAGAAATTGAATTCTGGTGCTACAAGGTATGAAAACTGATGTTTTCTAGTTTTAGACAATGCCCATTTGATGGCTTTTTCTAGCTTCAATTTTACTATTTGGACGACGAAAGCATATTGCAATTTGGATCTATATGCTGCTTGTGTGCTAGATGATCTGTTATTGGAGGCTGATGGATTGGCCATAATTAGGATAACTCACTAGTAATCAAGTACTTATCTTTTCTGTTATTTCAGTTTCTGGTTAGTTAAATTCATGTAAAAACTGGCCTATTATGTTTACTCCTACAAAATTTTCAGAATAGAGTAATCTTTCTAGTTTCTTACTCCTTTGGGGTGATTTCACGGGTGGTCTTACTACTTTCTACTTTTCAGTTCCAGAAGTTCCCACGCCAACGTCATATAGTTTTTTGAAAGGTTAGTAGAACTCAGTTTCAACTACTGGAATCCCATCTATATATTTAAGCTTTATTAAAACCTGAAGGCTGCAGAGGAAGTGGATGTGTGTTAATTTGATGAGAAATAAATGGTGAAAAAAACCTGTAGATTTGACACTTGCTTTAGAATTATGATGGAGGCTGTGCCTGAACTGAGCTGGGTAAATCTAGCGAAATGAATGGCTCTTTTCTGGGAAATGAAAAAGGCTTTGGGTGGGGGATTAAGGCAAAAGTTTTATGCAGTTGTGTTGGTTGATTCGGTCGGAGAGAAACAAAAAGGACTTCTGAAAAATGTAGTGGGGAGGGGGAGTGCAGAGTTTGGGGGACAAAGTCAGATTTCTGATGTGATTATGCACATCAGTTTCTTATGACTTTCGGGATATACCATTTTCTTTTATTTTCCAGATTTGAGAGCTGTTGCTTGTTAGGAGTCTAAGTGTTTTTATTTACTTTTTGCTATTTTTGGGACAGAGGACTGTTTTACCTTTCATTGATGTATTGAAGTGCACAGCTTGATCACTATCATCGTACTCTATTGTTGCAGGAATAAAATATTTTCTCATAAAAAATAGGTCTTTAGATCCCTTTCTGAGTATAGCTTTGATGCACTTTCTGAGTGATAGCTTTGATGCAATTTTTCTAGGGGTGGGTTTCTGGGTATAGCTTTGATGCACTTTCTGAGTGGTACCATTAAAAATGTTTTTTTGTCTCATAATTCGTGGAGATATCTGTCCATTGCATTTGTGCTGCAATGAGGCTGGTGTCTGGTTGGGATGGAGGAATGGGTGGATCAGGGAGAGAACTTTGTTTCCTAATCCCAAAATTTACAACACATTAGAAAATCATGTTCATGTCTGACTTTGGTACAGAAATCTGAACCAAAAATATAATCAAGATATTTAACAATTTTATGGACTTAAAAGTGGAGCAAGATACAGGGACCAAAAGATAATATTTTGAACTTTCTTTTACTTTTGATTTATTCTTATTGTGTGACTTAAACTTTGCCATGCATTTGCTTGGTGATGGCTTGTCTTTTGATTACTTATTGCGTTTCAGTTGTCCACTAAGGGGTTTTTCCAATGACTTAATGTTTTTGGTGTCATTAACAATGGCTGCTCATGAGCAGGATTTATGCACATCCATTAATATCAAACCAGCCCATTTGGTTGAACTCATCTTCTAACAGAGATTCAAGTGCCATGGCAGTGAGCTCAAGTTCCCATTTTTCCTAGCTAGTTCCAAAAGAAAGTCTTTTTCTGAACATATAACCACGATATCATGACAATATAACCACGACAGACATAAAAATTAGATATTTAGCAAATTTTAGGACAATACATCACATTTGTTTTGTCCAGAAGGACATTTAGTAACTGAAGCACACAACAGAACCACAAGAGTTCCTGATATGCCATCAAAAGAGCTCTGGGTTGCTTCACTTTGTGAAACAAACTAATGACAACCCAAAGATTTATGAGAAATATTGACACACATTAAGGATTCATGCAAACCTCTATAACTACTGATACTGCAGATATCAGATAGAACATTATACCAAATGTACCTAAAATCTAAATCCAGAGCTCATGGAAAGTGCAGGACTGAAATATATGTCAAAATTACTCAAGAACTGAACCATAGTTCTGAAATTAAATATAATAATTGGCACAAAAGAGTAAATCTGAGACACCCAAGTACGTACTTCTTAGTCAGGAAAATAAACCCAGAAAGATTTCTCTTTGTTGACTAAAGATAGAGCCGGCCCATAGGCTATGCGGAGGTGGGCGATCGCACAGGGCCTCCAAATTTGTAAAAAAATGCGGCTTTTATTAAACATCTTGCCATTATTATATTATATATATATATTATAATTATTATTATTTTAACCCAAAAAAAAAAAGTTATCTCAACTTTTCTTAAAAGCATGCTTTGCCTTTGCTTTTCCCCAATTTATTTCTTATCTCCCAACAACATACCCGTGCTCTCATCTCATCTCCCAAGTTCCCAACTTTTCTTTAATATTGAATTTTCTTTTACTTCTACTTATGAGGCCTCATTTGTTTTCATTACACAGGGCCTCCAAATCTAATGGACCAGACCTGACTAAAAAGAGCTAGTTTTTCCTACACCTTTCTGTTTCTCTATCTTTTATTTGTTCACTATTTCTTCTTTTGCAAAGGTCCAAATGTAATCAAAACATAAAGGTTATAAATAAATACATGGATGCCCTGTTTCAATGATTCGAGACAAGAACCTGATAGCCCATTGTAGCAAGAATGGACATTTTGGAACTGATCCACATCGAGCTTCTTGTTAATGATTCCCACAGTTGAACTGATCCACATCAAGCTTCTTTCTGAGTTGGATTTGTATAAAGATTGAGAAGAGAGAGAGAGAGAGAGAGCACGAAGAGAGAGCTGCGAGAGAGAGAGAGCGTGAAGAGAGAGGGCAATCAGTGGGCTAGAAGTCGGCAATAAGTATCTATTTGTATGAAGGGTAGTTTGGTACTTTCAAGTCTCAAAGTGATTATATCAGATTAAAATTTGTAAAGTGATTAATGGGAATAAGGGTTTGCCAAAGTGACGTTTTGAGACAATTCCCCTAGTTTTTATAACCCAAGACATGTGACCCCATAAAATTTTACTTAATTAAAATAGTAAAAACTTAGGGCATATTTGATAACAATTTCAATTTTCCTTTTTTGTGATTGAGTATAAAGGAAAATGATGGAGAATGAAAGTGAGAATGAGAGTGGAGATGAGATTGAGAGGGGAGGATGGGAGGTATGAGTGACAAAAAGTGAAAACAAAAACTAAAAACTAAAGGGAAATAGCGCAAAACACTATCCAAGACAAAACTTTTGAGTTTTTTTTTATTTAAACCCCGTATTTCTCTTTGTTCACCCCATATTCTAATTAAAATGTTCACAATTTCTAAGAAAACCTCACTATCTTCTCAAACTACCCCTAAATACACACCCAACATAAAAAAATAAAATAAAAAAACAACTCATCAACCTCACACCCCACACCCCACTATCTTGCCCCTTACCACTCTAAATTCACCTCAACTTCACAGCATCCTCAATAATTCTAGGAGAAGTCTCAAACCAATAAATAATATCACATTACAAGCCTCAATTGACGACCCACAAGTCACTATTTGCATACCGTATTTCGGGTTTGTGAAGAGAAGATAAAAGTTTAGTAGGTTTCTTGGATTGAGAGAGAAGAGTAATTTGGCAATAGGGTGTAGAGGAGTTTGTGTTTTTCTAAAACTTAATATGAAGAGTGGTGGGGTGTGTGTATAGATGTACTAGGGTTAAGTATTAAGTTGGATGACTTTTTTTTGTCTTTTTACACAATAATAAAACTTAAGAGCTTAATAATTTAAGTATCGGGGTGAACAAAGAAAAGTGCGGGGTTTAAATAGAAAAATTCAAATTTTATCCCAAAATAGAAATACTATCTATACATACATACTTATTGACCACCTATCCTGTTTGGCACACTTTTTCATTTTCTCTTCTGAATTCACCGTCGCTCTCTCTCTCTCTTCCTCGGTTCTTCTTCTCTTCTCCCGTCTCATCTCAAATTCACACTCTCAGCCCCAAATTTGGTTATCTTTCTCTCATAGATGAAACCCCAATTATGCGTCTTCTCTCTCCTCATTCTGCATCTTGTGGGTTTCACTTCTCTTCTCTCTTCTCCGACGAACCCTAAATTCATCTCAAGCCGCCAATCTCTCTCTCAAAATTTGGGTTTCTTCTTCGCTTCTTTTCTTCTATGTTCTCTCTCTCTCTCTCTCAAATTTGAAAAAGTAGGAGTTTTTTCTCATGCACTCTAGGCCGCCTCTCTCTGGATTAGTCTCTCGACTCGCCTTCTCCCATCCTCCTTCCTCGATTCCCCTAGCAGATTATTCATCACTCTCAATCAACTTGTGCAAGGTAACAAATCTCATTGTCTACTTCTCTTTCTACATATTGGATTTAGATTATTTAAATCAAGAAGTGTATTTCAACATGTTTTAAGAAATTGATTTATATGCCCCTAATTTGATTTAGGGTTAAATTATATGGATATTGAATTGTAAGTCCTAATTATCTGTGTTGCAATATTTTGGATTTATATTCTGTGTTTTTTGGACTTTGCTCTAATTTTTTCCTTATTTATCTTTGAAGGCCCATGTGCTTGGCTTCCATGTTCACATAGAGCAGCAGCTCCACACACACAATACTCCTGCTTAGGAGTTGGGACTTTCGGTTGTATCTTTGTTTGTCAGGTACAAATACACTTCTATAATTTAATTTAAGGGCTCTCTCTCTGTCTCTCTCTCACACATTTCAAAGAAGGAAGATAAAATTTGATGTTTATCACAACAGATAGTCACAAGCATGAGTAATTTAATTGTGTTTCAATTCTGTTAAACGTGCAATGTTGTCTCCTAGGCTAGGTTCCTTCTATATATGGACATTAAGCTTGGAAGATATGGTGATTTCGTGATTGCTCACTTGCAAGATTTACCTTGATATACTCCACCTGTAAGTCCTTGCCTAATTCACTTGTAGCATTTAAATTTTTCAGTATTTCTTGTGAGTTGTCTCTACAAATTTGAATAATCCTATGAGTTCAATTTTTAGTTTCCAAATAATCCAGTACAAGTTTTAAGTAATCACATTGGTGCAATTTCCTGTAAATAACCATGGTACAATTGATCACTTTATTGATATGTGTTTGAAAAGTATTGCTATTTTCCTACTATGATCAAAATTCTGGTTCTTCTAGGCTTCTAGCATTACAATAATCTTTTTCTCTCTGTCTCTGCATGTCCAGCATTGCGCCTACTTCCTTTTAACCAATCTAAAAAACTTATGGTTATATTCTTCAACAAAAATATTTTCTTGTAGCAATTCTATGAGTTGTAGGTAGGTGAACTCATTGTTTGCAGTTAGCTTGTACTAAGTAGTATGCAATAGTCATCTTCTTAAGTTGTATAAGAAGTGTGACCTTTCTGAAATCCAACTGCTTTGCCTTTTGCTGCTAAATGCTCTTTCATTCTGTATTTGGGCAATTAAATTCAGGTTTTGCTTTCTTATCGTTGATCTGTTAATAGAATGTTGCATATGAAATTTGAGATTTGAGGTCTGTTGAATCTCAAGCTCCACATATTAGACATTTCTAGGATGCAAAAATTACTAGGATCATGCATCATGTTTAGCTCCTGGTAAAATTTTTGAATGCTCTAAGAATCTGCTTTTGGATTATAAGTCATTTTGCTTCATAAATCAAATTGTTATTGTGTTGTGTTTGCCACTGTCATTATCTCCTCCAAAATTCAAAACCAAAATTCATTCTCCCATAAATCAAACTGTTGTTGTGTTGTGTTTGGATATTTCCACAAGTTGTTCCTCCTTCCTTTGTTGCACAAGTTGATGAAACATTTTGGTTTGAACATCATCATAGCCTTCAAGATCATTTCCAACATTGTCATCTTCGCCTTCATTCATTTGTTGGCTCACTAAGCCACCCACCCCTCTATACTCATTATACAAATTGAACAAACATGTTCTCACTTCACTCACAACCTCATCTATCTTATTTTCTTCAGCCTTGAGATTTTGGAAGATTTTCTTAAGCATTTGAAGTTTAAATCTTGGGTCTAGCACTAATGCTACAAAATTCATCTTGTTCACACTTTCAAAACTCCCCCAATACTTGTCAAACTTCTCTTCGTTGATGACGCCACCCTTTGCAAGACCAGATCTCTAGGATCATTTATTTTGAGTTCAATCTCAACTTGTAAACTAACCAATTCATGGAAAATATATTGGATGTAACCGTTTTGGTTGCACTAGTTTCAAGGTTGTGTCATAGAATTTCTTAAGAAAGTGAACAAATGAGATTGACTTCTCCCAATCTTCATTACTCGGAGGACCCACTCTCTTCATCCCATCCTTCTCAATCTCCTTAAAGTAAGCTTGAAAAGCTACATTTTCTGCCGCCATCCTATTGAACACTAACTTTTATTTGAATGCACAATCAAGCATTTTATAAGTTGAATTCCTCCTCTTCACCACATCCATTGGCACATTTGCCATCCCATCCATCCTCATCTCCAGGGCATGGTCCCTAAAAGAATCCAACCTTCCTGTATTTGAGTGAATATATTTTACACAATTCCTTATTCCCTCAATTCAGCTAAGAAGCTCCTTCAACCTATCAACAATCAAGTTAAGGATATGACATGCACACCTCAAGTGCAATACATGTCCCACCAAGCAAAAGGCTATTGAAATCCTTCATCCTATTTCCCACGTACACAATCGCCACATCATTTGATCTAAGCATTGTCAACTGTCATGCTAAACAGTTTTTCAATCCCCTAAGCATTCAAGCATGCACATAAAATCTTGCCTATGTCAACACCCTTGTGACTAGTGATTTTTGTGAAATTGATGATCATTTTATGCAAATTCCACTCACTATCCATGAAATGGGCTGTGACGACCATGTAGTTGATATTTTGGATCGAAGTCCAAGTATCGGTTGTGATACTTACCGTGATTACCTATCACACTCATTATCTTGGCTTTCTCAACTAAGAACAAATCCCAAACTCTAGCAACTACCTTTTGTCTATTAGGGATCTTGAACTTAGGCTGTAACTCATACACAAAGTCCTTAAACCCGCCACCCTCAACATGCCTAAAAGGGACCTCATCCCTTATGAGATACCTCACACATTTGGCTTCAATCCTTTGTTGATTAAAGGTGTGGGGAACCAATTGACCTTGACCGCCCATGGTCACACTTGTCAAGATCGATTGAGTCTTATCTCCACTCTCAGAAAGAGGAGAGAGCTTGCATTTCTTCTCTAGGTGATTTCTTATACCGGTTGTCCCATTTTTCCTAGAATCGCCCGACATCTCTAATTTGCAATAGTTGCAAATTGCAAGTACCCTTTCCATCCCATTATCATCTTTCTTGTGGACTTTCTTGGCAGTGTTGCCACACCACGGATTTTGGAGGTTTCCTCTTCCCTCCCACATTACCTAAATCTACTTGTGATTGTGTTTCGGTTTCTTTTTGGGATTGAGGTTCTTTTTTGGGTTGAATGGAAGGTGCACTTCCTGAGGCATTAGTGTTGGATTTGCTAGACTCAATCATATCCTAAAAACAAAAGACTTTAAGACACCATAACCAAAAACAATCACACACAACCTAACCAACCAGCAGACTAGTACACAAAAACAGAAAACAACCTAACCAACCAGCAGCTAGAAAAACATAAAAACACACCAACATATTTATACCTCAAATTAACATTCCAAACAAAAGTAGCAGTAGCTCACAGCAACACAATCCAAATTAAAGCAGCAACAGCAGACAGCAGCAGAAACCCCTCTGTCCACAATTAAAAAATTGTATTTACAAAAACCCCAAATACAAAACACCCTATAAACTCTAAACAAACCTGATCTTTGCAACCCTAATTGATTTCATCCTAAACAAACCCTATTTGACAGAAACCTCAAGAGAGAAGAGATATGGGAGAAAGAAAGGAGAGAAGAAAGAAGAGAGAAAGAGAGACGGAGGGAAAGAGAAAAGGATAGAGACAGAGAGACAGAGACAAAGAGACAGAGAGACAGAGATTTCTTACCAAAAGGCCGCGAACGTAGAGGAGGAGAAGAATTCATCCAGAAGGCAGCGAAGAACTCATCAGAGAAAGTGAAGATGTCGTCGGATCGGAGGAGAGGAGAGTAAAGTACGAGAGGAGGAGAGAGAGTTCGTGGGTTTGGCGAAAATGAAGAGATGAGATCGATGATTTTGAAGGAATCAACATTTTTCGGGTGATTCAGTGCAGCCGGCTCCATTGTAAACCCATAGAACTCTCCATTACACCCAATGAAATGCTGACACGTGTAATTGAAATAATAATTAATAAATAATATATATATATACATCGGTTCGGTCGGTAACCACCGGTTTAGGGAAATTGAAGACCGCTACCTTGTCCGAGACTCATCGGCTCGGTTCTAAATATCGAATTGGCATTGAATTTTTGGTCAACACGGTTAACCGCCTGTAAAAACCGGTCGGTTACCGCCGGTTTGCGGTTTTTTGGGTTGAACCGCTCAGCCTTAATAGTAGATAGATAGTTTGCTAAACAAAAAAATTCCCCTTAACCAAATGGAAGAGAAATGTTAACTTTTAGAGTGAGTTTTTTGTTTTTCTGTTTTTATATCAAGAGTGAATTTAATTAACCTTTAAAAAGAAGGCATAAACAGCCATTACAACGTTGTGTAACATGAGGGCAGTAAGAGTGACCTTGTTAAAATCTTGTAATAAAAAACCCCTAAAAGGAGAAAAATCCGGTCAAGAAAAAAGGGTACCACAGTACCTCCATCATGAACAAAAACACAAAAATTTAACCTATCCAAAAGAAAAAGAAAAAGATGTATTTTGTTTAATATTTTCCACGTAATAGTAGAAAGCCAGAGTTTAACAATAAATGATAGCATTTTCTAACAATTTGATGATCACCTCGCTAACAAAGTCCATGTTAACCCCCCATTGGAACCTATTGGGTTCAAATTTTCTTGATCACCCACATGCATCTCCTGTGCATACAGAAAAGGTCTGATAGGCATTTTTAGGCATTCAACATCTTCTCCGAGCATTTCTATGACTTTGTTCATGGAAGGCCGATCACTTGGCCTCATTTGAATACACCACAATGCAGTTATAACCATCTTTTTTATGATTTTCTTTTCCTCCTCATTAAAATCTCCCATCTCCAAGTCATTTCCCTTGTTATATTGGTCGTATGCCCATAATGGGAAGTAAGTTTGGCTTGAACACTCTACCATTGAATGGAAATTCTTCCTTCGGCTTGCCATTTTCATGAGCAACATTCCGAAACTATAGACATCAGCTTTGTACGAGACACCTCCAATATTTTTGTAGAACAACTCAGGAGCAATATAGCCCATTGTTCCCCTTGCTGCCGTCAAAGAGACAATGCTATTATCTACTGAATATAATTTCGCAAGCCCGAAGTCAGAAATCTTTGGGTTAAAGTTCTCATCAAGAAGAATGTTATGAGGCTTGATATCAAAATGTAGAATTTGCATTTCACATCCTTGATGCAGATATTCGATCCCTCGAGCCACTCCGAGAGAAATCTCATACATTTTCTTGCAACTTAAGGGCATGCTTTCTTCTTTGGAATAAATGTATTTATCAAGAGAGCTATTAGGCATGAAGTCATATACTAGAGCACGATTTGATCCCTCAACACAATAACCAACAAGTTGCACCACATTAACATGATGAATCCTTCCAATGGTAGCTACCTCACTTGTGAAGTCTTGCCCATTACCTTTGGGCTTGCCCAGAACTTTAATTGCTACAAAACGGCCGCTGCGTAACTTTCCTTTAAATACAGAGCCATAGCCACCTTCACCCAGCTTGTCCTTAAATTTATTAGTCATCTTCTTAATGTCTGAGTAAGAGTACCTTATTGGCAAGAAGTTGCTATCATTTTGTAGAAAATCTTCTATGATGCTATAACTCGACAAGTGTCTTCTTCGCCATTTATAGATCACAAACGCAATCAGACATGGAACCCCAAAAATGAGTCTTGCTACGAAAAATGAACCTGTACAAGAGATGTATCACCAAAAGAACAATGAGAAAAGAACTTGTAGATCAACTAATGCTTTTTCTTCTTGTTTGCGACATTATCTTCCTTTTGTTTGGAATCTATGTATTCTTTGCGGTCATTCAAAGGAAATATGCACAAGCCCTTACCCAAGCAAATGAGTGGCCCCCATCTACGGCCTGCACGAAACATAGAAAAAGTGCGAACAAAATCAAAGACTTGACTATAAATTTTTTAAAAGGGAACAAAATCAAAGAATTGATTATATTGCGTGAATTTCAAGATCTTACGGATGGATTGGAAGGCAAAGCATGGATGTCTAGCTGCAAGAAATACGACAGCAAATGTAAACAAAAACGAAGACTTGGACTAAGTTTGAATGGACGTATTTTCTATCACAAGTTCATTTCTCTCCACTCACCACAGTTGTTGTGCAATTGACCAAAAAAAAAAGAGGGGGGAAAAGAAAAATAAAGAGAGAGTACTTACCAACGTACACGTCTCCACGAGTAAAGAAAACTACAGTGACAAAAGTGAGGAAAAAAACACAACATTAGCATATGGAGTAGTCATTACAATTTGAAACCAAGTTTTGATACATACATACCTCTATTCCAAGCCACAAACTAGCCCCTTGGCACATTGGTTTAAATCTAACTAGCCTCTTGGCACATTGGTTTTATTTTTTATTTTTTTATTTTAATTTATTTTATGCCTTTTTCTTTACATATATAGAAGATGAAAAAGAGTTTATAACACATGTTTGGTGGAATCGTTATCTCCTGTCGTGTACTCAAAAGTTGTAATCAGAGAGAGAGAGAGACAAAGCTCGGTAGCTTACCTTTAGTAACCTCCCATCGCCATCGAATCAAACCTACAGTGACAAAGAGGAAGATAACGTTAGGACACTAAGGGGTCGTTTGGCGTAGCGGTATCGTAATGGGTAAATCGCAGGGCTGTTTCGGATTAGCTCGGATTGGCTGTGGATTAAGTCACGGCCTACGTTTGAAATTGCGTCGGTTAAGAAAATTTGGATTGTAAAAATAGTGAAGACTTATGTTTGGCGTTGTGTCTGACTAAAAAATAATATTTTAAATTTTAAATTTAATTAGAGATTTTAACATAAAAATAAATAAATAATTACACAAGCCAACATACATAGCCAACCCGTTTTGGACCACCAAAAAAAAAAGCAAACCCATCTGAATTGAAAAATACCCACCCTACCAACTCTCTCTCTCTCTCTCTCTCTCTCTCTCTCTATTTTCGTTTTTTTTGTTTTGTTTTCTTTCTAGTATTTTATTCTTATTTTCCTTCCTTCTCTCTCTCTCTCTTTTATTTATTCTTCTTTCTCTCTCTGTTTTTTTATTCTTCTCTCTTTACTTTCTGTTCTTCTTTTCTTCCTTTTGTCAGTGAAGAATGGAGTTAACACCCCAGGAAGATCCAAATAGGAGCAGCATCATAAGTATGCAGACCCATATTTCTTCTTCTTTTCTTTTTTTCCTTTTTCTTCTCTCTATTTCTGGTTTCAATATTCTCTGCTTTTCTCTTCTTTTTTGTTTTTGTTTTTGGAATTGCTACGAATTGGACTTAGATGGCAAAGAGATATGGTTCTGAGTTCTGTGGATGGCTGGGGCTGCGAAGAGAGATGGTTTTGCGGGTGGCTTGGGCTTCTCGGTGTTGGGTTTGTGTGTGGCTAGAGGGTGGTGGTCATGGAGGAGAAGAAATCCAGGGGGAGTGTTGGGTGATGGTTCTGCCACAATCTGTCAATTGGATATGGGGTGATGGGGTTTTGATTCAAGCCATTATTAACAAATTCAGCCGGATTCGCTTGTTCAAAATAGCACGATCGCTATTTTGCGAACCCAATTTTGGGTTCGCTATATTAGGAACGCGAGTCCGAGTGTTTTTTAACTGTTAGACTATATAATCCCATTTAAGTTAATCCCCTTCTGTACCAAACGTGGGTTTGCAGTGTTATTTTAGATAGTCCAGTCCAGTGAGGCATAGTGAGGCATACCAAACATGCCCTAAGTAATTAAAGTTTAAATTCAATTACATTTTTCACTCTTGTGGTTTGAGATTTGTAACAGTTTGACCAATGTCGTTTAAAAACTAACAAAAATAACCTTAAAGTTACAACATCTTATGGAAACAAAGTCTGACCGGAGTTTGAGTGCCCTTAACTTCCTTCTATGTATTCACAAACTAAAAGTGCAACAAATTAGACGTGGTCAATAGCCATGGCCAAGAATTCACGTACCTGGGATGGTGTGTGGAAAACATTTAGAATTAGAAGTCCATTGGCCTTGGCAGTTTTCATAAGGAGGCCAATATCCAACCTCAAAGCCATACATGAGTGCACTGTGTATGTATTTATAAGAGGTCGGGTAGTCCTTAGCGTAGTTCGAGAGCGCCAAAGCCACCCACTCTGCACTGCAACCCTCGTTCAAATCCCCCACTTCCATAGCCCCAACTTTCACATAACTATACGTCTTTGGGTGGACCAAAGAAGTAGCACTTGTGTTCAAGCATGGAGCAGTTTCCACGTACAGAGAAGAATTCACTGGATTTGAACACATGATGTAAAATATAGGCATTGAAAGCGGTGGCAAGAAATTACCGTATGGAAATCTTAAATTGGGAAGAAAATTTCGAGGCATGGAGGAGCAATTGTTGTTCTGGAGGACAGGATCTACAAGTCGGATTGTTTGGTTGTGGTAGTTGATTGCCCGGACATTGTATTTTCCTGAAGGAGGTAGGTCTACTAGTGTAATGTTGTTCTCACAGGACAGAGTATACATTACATTGCCGCAGTGCTTTGGATCATGTTTTAGTCGGAAAGGATAGCTTATGTTGTGGATATTGCCGCAGGAAGAGGTACACTTAGTACTTTCATCCTTGGCGTTACAAGTTTCACCTGCTAAGCCAACACCAAGAAAGGCTACAATTAAAACCCACCTAGACGAGGCCAATGATCTGGTTCCCATAGAGAGAGAGAGAGAGAGAGAGAGAGAGAGGTTGTTTGGCATTCAAACTAGTTTTATATTTAGACAGTTCTTTATATGAGATGGTAATTGCGTGTAAGCTGTACATCCGGAAGAATTTTCAAATTTCATAGTAATGAACAATATCAAAAGAAAAGTCATGACGCTAGAGAGTCAGTCAATGGGTCGTTTTCAGCCTTATTTTTTTGACTTTAGTTGCTGATTATGAATTTCGTTCAGTCAATGGTTATCATTCTTGACTGAACGAAACAAATTTTGTGACACCTTTTTCATGTCTTTTTGTTCATTTAAAAATATCAAAATAGTTAGGCGACGTTTTTGAATGGTATGTTGTAATCAACGGGACCAACACGATGATTAACAGTTAAATATCATATTAATCTGTTAGTCGCAGACTCGAATTTCCTAAACCCTAATTTTGAATATGTGTAATTACTCGCAAAACACTCGTATTATCAAGTAATTCTTTGATTGTTTTACATTCATGAAGAATTATTATTCACGAGTTATGTGTTTAGTAACCAAGTTGACCAACCGTTACAATCATCTAATTCGCTTCCAACCTAACAGAAAATCACGAGTGATGTGTTTCGTAATTGCGTTGACCAATCATTATAGTCATATGCATTTTTTCCAATATAACAAAAAGGAAGAAGTCTTATTTGTTTTGAATTAGTACTCACGTACATGAATTAGTCTCCACTAATTTGAGTTATTTTGCAATAGCTTCAACTTGAAATACAAACTATTATATGCTTTCAATCTCAGCTTGTGACAGATTCTATAAATATAGTAGTTTTGATTTTACTTATTTAACCAACTTTTAGAATATCATATGAGAATCCATTGTGATGTTTTCTTATATTGTTTGGTTCACCACTTTAGACCAAACCAAGTTTTGCCTTATAGTAATAGATAAAATAATAAGAAAGAAATCATCAAGATAATAAAAATTGTTGCAAATTCAGGAACCGTATTACTTGGGATGCAGTCAATTGGTCTATGCCTATAATTGATTTTCATACCAAAAAAGAAAAAGAAAAATCTTGAAAGAATATTGCACTCATCGTGACACTATAATTTAAAAACATGAAATATTTTTACGCACCACTTTAACTCAAAGTGTACCCTCGTCACTCTTCTCAACATTTGACACGTGTCCATTAATATAACCATAATTCCATAAATACAAAGTAAAGAGTTAACTATGATTTTTTTCTTTTACATCCAAAAATTATTCCAAATCATGTATAAGGGGCCTATGTGTAAATTTCAAAAAATAACATGGTCAAAAGGCCAGAAGATATTCGAAGAGAAGGATTCATTGCACCATATAAATAGTCAAAATATTCCATGCTTTTGTTGTCTGATTTTTTTGGATTTGTAATTAATGAATGAGTGGAGCTGAGGTGCGTGACTGTGAGTGATGGTGTGGTGGCCTTGGTCTTCCATTATTATCTTATCTGTTCATATCAGATGACTAGATCAATTCATAACGACAACAACAACAAGGTCCTGTCTTGCGACATCCAGAAGAATAGGTTAGTTCATGTTTTTTTTATTTTTATAAAATAAGTAATATATTTTCTTTTATTTTTAAATTGGTACTCAGTCTGTGGATATAGGCCTACACTCGATCCTTTAGCCCAATTAAGTCCAGTTGGGCCTTTATCTGTCCAACTCATGATTTTTGTTTGTTTGTATATTCATTTTATTTACTAAAAACCTTTATCATTCTTGACTTAGTTATCCAAATATATGTGCTTAGGGAAAAAATCCACCTGCATTATTAGCTCAGAAATGCAGCAATTGTTCATGTCTTCCTTTTGCATATTGCTATGCGTTTTCTTCACGGCTGTTGGAGCAAGCCAAAATTGGTGTACAGAATCAAGTGCAGTGATGATCATGGCCTGGCTATCCATTTCCCATTCCCATTAGGAAATCGTTGTGGCGATTCCGGGCTTGAATGCAATAATGGTAAACAGGAGGCTGTTCTTGAGCAGCAAGTAGTACTAGTAAAATTCTTTGTCAAAAGCATAGATTACAAGCGTGGGCTAATATATAGCCAAGATGGCTGCCTGCTGTTAAAGCCCTTAGAAACCCCTAACATTCCAATCTCCCCCTTCTACTTATTCGACACCGATATACATAACGTTACCTTATTCCATTGTCCTACTCCTTTTGTAAGAGATATATATACAATGCTTTCACCTCCCTGCCTTGGCAGCGGCCCTGGCTACAAAGTTTATGGCTTTTCTTCTGTCGCTGATTTGTTTGACTACTTACCAAACCTACAGTCCTGTACAATGATGTATAATGTTTTATCAGTTCCAAGTGGGATGGGAGATGGCTTCTCTATTCTTAGTTTCAAATGGTCGGAACCAAATTGTACAGAATGTGAAGCAGAGGGAAAGAGGTGTAGATTGAACAACAATGACACCAAAAGTGAAGTTGAATGTGTTCACGTGAGCAAAGCAAGTAAGGATGATAGTTTCGCTTAAATTCCGCTCAAGTTTTTACAGTTTTCAAAGTAAATCATATATGCATACATCATGATCAATATAATCTGCTACCTGCTGGTTAACATTGATTTTCACAAACATGACAATCTGATTTTTCAATTCTGTTTTACAGGCCAAACAACGAAATTTGTGGCAACAGGTGAGTTAATTAAAACTGGTCTTTTTCTTTTGCTTTGTTTCATGTCTAGAGGACGATGGAAGATATGCATTTGCTCAAGGATTGTATTTATTTGCAGGTGCAACCCTGGGTTCATCCCTTCTTTTAGTACTGGTCATTGCACTATATCGCGTCTATAGCGCTGATCGAAAGGAAGAAGAGAATCGATTAAAAATCGAAAGGTTTTTAGAGGATTACAAAGCTCTACTCAAGCCAAGCAGATATTCCTATGCAGATATTAAGAGGATCACAAATGAATTCAAGGACAAGTTGGGCCAAGGAGCATATGGAACTGTTTTTAAAGGAAAGCTTTCTTCTGATTTCTTTGTTGCTGTGAAAGTACTTAACAATTCTACCGGAAATGGGGAAGAGTTCGAAAACGAAGTGGGAATGATGGGCCGCATCCACCACGTCAACGTAGTTCGTTTGGTTGGCTTTTGTGCTGATGGATTTAGACGAGCTCTTGTTTATGAGTTCTTCCCCAATGGTTCGCTGCAGGATTTCATTTCATCAGCGGACAGTAAGAACAGCTTCCTTGGTTGGGAAAAGTTGCATGATATTGCTATAGGCATAGCCAAAGGAATTGAATATCTTCACCAGGGATGTGATCAAAGAATCCTCCATTTTGATATCAAACCCCATAATGTTTTGCTAGACCACAACTTCACTCCAAAAATTTCTGATTTTGGTTTGGCCAAATTATGTTCCAAGGATCAAAGTATAGTGTCAATGACTACAGCTAGTGGCACCATGGGCTACATTGCACCTGAAGTGTTCTCTAGGAATTTCGGAAATGTGTCTTACAAGTCGGATGTCTATAGTTTTGGAATGTTGTTGCTAAAGATGGTAGGAGGAAGGAAGAATATTAGTTCAAGCACAAAGAACACAAATGAAATTTACTACCCATAATGGATCTATAATCTTCTAGAAGGAGGAGATGACCTACGAATGCATATTGGGGACGACGGAGATGGTAAAATTCCAAAGAAACTTGCAATTGTAGGGCTACGGTGCATCTAGTGGCACCCGGTGGATCGTCCGTCTATGAAAATAGCAGTTCATATGTTAGCAGGAGGAGATAACTTGGCCATGCCTCCAAATCCTTTTGTCTCTGCAGGTCCTACAACAACACATGCAAGCATCCCAGCAAGACGCCTAGAGTTAGAAGCAATTGCTGAATTAGATTAAAATGTATAAGTATATGTATACGCACCAATGTAAGTAATATTAACTACATATGTGCTCCAACGTGTTGAACATGTAATAATTCTAGCCTAAATTGAGGGAGTTGGGTATTAGATACTTCATTCAAGGGACAGTTATTTCCTTCTTTTTTTTGGTTGAGAGGTTTTGGGATTCCTATCATTTGTACATCAGTTGGTAACAAAAAGTTAGTATACAAGTTGATGTCCGTTGCATATTGATATAATTTTTTTCTGATGGACCAATATAAAGGTGGTCTCCATAACTCTTATACTCTTCTTTTAGATATCCGAAAAGGTTATTAGAGCATTCCCATTGGAGAAATACTTCTTTAGGGAGAGCCTAGCCACAGATTGACTGGCAGGTTATATCTAGTTTTTGGTTTCCAATTGATTTTGAAATACCAAACATTTTCGAAACAAACTCCAACAAAATCAATTTAGACCAAACAAAAACAGAGCCAATAAAATAAAAAAAATTCATATCAGTTGCTTTCCAAAAATTTGGAATTTTGTTTACTCGTTAATGCTCTCTTTCAAGTTCTTAGGAGGATGAGGCTTAAAAGTTGGGATAATGTAATTTCAACAACTTGGAATTTTGTAGTTTTCCTTTGAAATTTCATGCATTGAAATTTTGGAATTTCAAGTTCTTAGGAGCATGCATTGATTGAAATTTCAACAATCGGAAAAAAAAGACAAATAGAAATCTCACCTAATAGATGCTAAATGTCAATGATTTTGGAAAAGAAAGAAATAAAAAATCAACGTGGTGGGAAGAAAAACTTGGCGTTTACTTTTCAAGTCCTCAGTGGCATCCCAAAGTTAAATTGGACCATTGATGTCAGAAAGTCAGTCAACTGACCTGTAATGCTAATTCCACATGCATTTGTCCATTTTCCATCCACATCTAACAAGTTCATTATCCACCCTTGACCATTGGTTTGGTCCCATCTGTTAAATTCAATCCAACAACAGTGCCATTAGAATGATGATATGAGGGGTTGTTCTTGTTCTTGCATGATTTTATTTTATTTTTGGTAAACTTCTTGCCAAAGCCCTATAACCGATTTATGTCCTCTCAATATCATTATTAAGGATCATAGTTTTATCAATTTGGTTAAGTTACAATACATTCTCAACCCAGAAGAACGTATAAATAAACCTACTAATTGTATGTACGACATTGATAATATATGTCCTATGACAACATGATTTTAAATTTTATATTGCATATATTTTCAGATATTTGTGAGACTATGAGAGATTTGATCTATAATTTAAGATGATATTTTGGAGGATATGAGACATTTTGGGTTAGCTAATGCATGTATTAGATAATGATAATTGATTTGACTATTGCACAATTTTTAAGAAATTTTTTTGGCTTATTAATAAGTCTGATAAGATATGTTCTCCACAAAATATTTTATGATGTTGAAACTAATTTTTACAATACTGTTGCCGAACGCATATTCACTGTTTTTATCATTTTCATATGTTCATACCAGACACGTTTTAGAGTGAGGTTTTTTGTTTTTGTTTTTATATCAAGAGTGAATTTAATTAACCTTTAAAAAGAAGGCACAAACAGTCATTACAACATTGTGTAACAGGAGGGCAGTAAGAGTGACCTCGTTAAAACCTTGCCATAAAAAACCCCTAAAAGGAGGAAAATTCGGTCAAGAAAAAAGAGTGCCATAGCACCTCCATCATGAACAAAAACACAAAAATCGGAAATTTTGGAATTTCAAGTTCTTAGGAGCATGCATTGATAGAAATTTCAACAATCGGAAAAAAAGAAAAAGAAAAAAGAAATCTCACCTAATAGATGCTAAATGTCAATGATTTTGGAAAAGAAAAAAAGCAAAAACCAATGTGGTGGGAAGAACAACTTGGAGTTTACTTTTCAAGTCTTCAGTCGCATCCCGAACTTAAATTGGACCATTGATGTCCGAACTTGTAATACTAATTCCACATGCATTTGTCCATTTTCCATCTGCATCTAACAAGATCATTAGCCACCATTGACCATTGGTTTGGTCCCATCTGTTAAATTCAATCCAACAACAGTGCCATTAGCTTGATGATAAGTAGGGTTGTTCTTGCATGATTTTATTTTATTTTTGGTAAACTTCTTGCCCAAGCCCTATAAGGTCATCTCCAACCCAAATCGGGCTAAACCCAAATTTCTCCATTTCAAAATACAACTATTCATGTATTGTCCGGACTCAAACAGTTTTTTCCTCCAACCATGCAGACTCATAATTTGGGTCCTCAACTTTATTAAATTGTTTTAAAAAGATTAACCTTTATTTTTTTTTTCTCGTTAATTTTTCTTGACATTATTTTTTTTTCAACCTTCGTGAATTAATTTTCTGAAGATTTTAACCTAAAAAAATCCAAAATATAACATAATTTCATTTTTTTTTTTTAAACAAATACAACAACACTTTATTTCATAGACTTTAATGAGGATTTATAGAGTTTGGGATGTGTTTTGTGGTTAGATCTGATTTAGAATATTTTCTTTATTTATTTTAGCTGTTGGATAATTTTTTTTTTTTTTTTTTTACCAAGTCACTTTTTAATCACAGTCGTTGGTTTAAACTAGCCATTACATTTGAAATACATAAAAATCAATTTTGCTGTTTGAATTGCAGCCATTAGATGGCAACGACTATAAGCCCATCTTGCGCCACACGTCAGCAACTTTCCCTTCAAATAGCCAACATGGCTGGCCCACCTCAGTTTCTCTTGCGTGCTGCAAGTTGCCTTCAATTTGGGGCCAACAAATTTTCCGCCTGGACTGGAAAGCTGGGCCAAATACCCCCAAAAACCAATCTGCCCAAAATTCCCCCACGTCCCTATACATGCATTGGGGATGAAATTAGACCAAAATTTGGGATTTTTTAGGTTTAGCCCACATGGTTGGAGAAGGCCTAACCGATGTAAGTCCTCTCAATATCATTATTAAGGATTAGAGTATTATCAATTTGGTTAAGTTACAATACATTCTCAACCCATAATAACATATAAATAAACCTACTAATTTGTACATACGACATTGATAATGTATGTCCTATGTTTTACACGCATGGTAAAGCATTTGTTCTACTCAACAATATTTTTGTATAAAAAAAGGATGCACGATTTAGTTCATTAGTTGTACGATTTCAATTAAAATTTTGAAGTTAACTAGTAATTGAAAATTCTTGGAAATAATTAATATTGTAAATTGATCAACACAGTATGGGAATGGCTCAATTAGTTTTTATAACCCAAGACACGTGACCCCACAAAATTTTACTTAATTAAAATAGTAAAAACTTAGGGCCCGTTTGATAACGATTTCAATTTTTGTTTTTAGTTTTCACGTAAATCCTAATCAAATATACTAAAGATAATCACTTTTGCTAAATCCTAATCAAATATACTAAAGATCAAATTTTGCCAAAATCTCATAAAATAGGGTGTCTTGCCGCTTGAATATACTAAGGGGCAAGCCTAAGTGAATCGCGAGGGAACAGAGAAGTTTTGCGGATGTTGTTCAAACCACAGAAAAACATGACAACACGCTCCAATCCTGCCCCGAACCCACCATGCGGAGGTGCACCGTATCTGTAAGAGCCATCGCAAGGGTTAACAAGAGCCCGAGCAGAAGAAACTTATGCTAAACAATATTATGCAGCAAAAGGTGTACAGCATGGTAAAAAGCAATTTTGTAAATAAATTTTTAATTGGAACAATTTAATAAAATAAAATAAAAACAATAACAAGGGAAGAAAAAATGACAATACCTAAAAGCATCGATATATGTTGAAATTGTTTTCAATTCAATGCCACATGCTAGTGCCCTTTCCTCGAGTAACTCTGGAACGTGCACACGCTGGGCGCCAGAAATTATCTCCTCACCTGAGGTATCGATAATAGATTACTAGATTTTCATTGATAATTGAAACCAAAATCATTCAGGATATAAATGCAACAGCCAAAGGATACCGGTGCAGCCATCGCGATGATTTACCTCGAATAAAAACATCAAATGAATTACTGTAGGCAGGATTATCGTGGCAAGGCATCGTATAGAATGGCCTAACAGCCAAAGGATACCGGTGCAGTATGTAGAACTCTGTGCCGTACCTATGGTCAAGTAAAATCCAGTTCAAATATTTATAATAACATAATGAAAATTAAACGAGAATATGAAGATATAGAGCAAAAATAAATAAAAATTACTTCTCCAGAACCAGTTGCCCTAGTTTTCTCTCAGCCTCAGTGTTAAGGTCCCCCATAGGATCCACTTCAACGCCAGCATCCTGTACAAGGAGATCAAACTTACATTAAAAAGAGAATTCTGAAATCAAGAGCAGGTCGTTCATAGCATTCCATGCATGAAAAAAAAAAATCTTCTATGTAAGATACATAAAATTAACATAGTAGTCCTAACCTTAAGCATTTGAACACCTTCTTCAAACGTAAGTCGTAGAGTTTCCGGCAAATACTGCAAATTTATGAAATGTCAATAATAATCAAATAGACAACAATACCAATATTAATTAAGGGAAAAAGAATCATTACCTTCAATGGTTCAAACGGATGCTGCCTCCCTACTGCTTCAAGCTCCTTTTGACAAGTTTTGTTCAAAGTGCCAAATATTGTAACAAATAAACGGTCAACAATATCCATCACCTGCAAAAACAAGCATTTAACTGCTCAATAACTCACATCCATGATCATATTGGGTTCAAGGGATAAGAAGATCTTAGACATTCAAATTCTACCTCAGAATAGTGCCAATCGATCTCCATTTCAACATCAAGACCAGTAAATTCACACAAATGCCTATGGGTATGTGAGTCTTCGGCTCTAAAAACAGGACCAATCTCAAATATACGGCCAAAGTCACCACAGATGGCCATTTGTTTGTGAAGCTGGGGTGATTGGGCGAGGCAGGCAGGTTGACCCTTGTAGTCGAGTCTAAACACAGCAGCACCGCCTTCACTTGAACCAGAAATAATTTTTGGTGTGTGGATTTCCAAAAAGCCTTCAGATAACAAGAACTGCCTAAAGATCTACACAATAACACAACCAATTACATATAGAACTAAACACTAACAACAAATATTCTTCAACTTACAAAAAGAGAAACAAACACAATAAACATATATCTTCAAAATGGTACAAACAAAACTTACAGTTACAACTTGACTCTGGATGCAAAATATCCCCTGATTCGCCGGTGTCCGCAAGTCAAGAACTCTATTATTCAATCGCGTGTCCTGATTAACGCGAACAAGTTTCTCTCCAGCCTAATAACACACCAAACAATGCAATAAATACACAAAATTTACAAAACAAAACAAACTAAATAATTTACGAAATTTCAAGAATCCAATTCATAAAAACCTCTCATCTTACTCTCTTAAATGATCATTGTACCTGCAAAGCTTTTTCATATTCAGCTTCGCTTCGTGCAGCATCCTCAATGTTAATAGGTAGCACAACAGCCTTAGTCACACAATACAATTTCCTCACTTGAACCTCCACCTAATCAAACCAATATTTCAAATCACAAACCTCCTTCAAATGGATCATCATTCCTTAAATACTTCTCTTTCAAAAACTTGGGCCCAAAACCATTCATTTTAATAGTTTAACTACCGACATTTGGAAGAGAGAAAAAAAGAGGATTATAATTACAATTATAAAACAAAAAGTACCTGTTGTGTGGTGCCTGTTATCTCAACAATACGAACAGACACAAGACCTTCAATATCGATAATTGATTCGCGGCTCAAACCAGAGACGTACTTCATCATCTGGCGGCTCACAGTATCAGGCTGGACCGTCGCCACACACTGCACGGTGAACCCTCTCTCTCTGACAACCACAAACGCTATGTTCTTCCCCATGGCTCGAATTGTCTGCGCTCGGCCTCTAATCCGCACCGAGCAATTCTCCAATTCATTGGTCAGAGCGCCGACCTTGGTCCGTCTGCTGACGTCCTCCACTCTCTTCGATTGTATCTCGTTGAGCGGAACGTCTCCGTAGTTGGCTGCAAGACGGTCCTGCTCGTCGACGGCAAGAGAGCGTGCCGAGGTGGCCAAGGCTTCTTGCTCTTGGCGCCGACGTAGCTTCTCTTGCTTCGCCGCTTCCTTCTTGGTGGCCTTTTTGCTGACGGAGGCTAAGTCTTCATTGGTCGGAGTTTGTGAACTACCTTCCATATTTGATATTTAAACCCTAAAAACAGCAAGCATCACAAGTTAACAACAGTTTATTGCAAAAAACAGAAACCATCCAATTAACCTAATCCAAAAAAAGTTCATTGACATACTTGAATTATAAAAATAAAAAAGCAAGAAACCTTCATCAGAAGAGTAAAAAAAACAGAAAGCGAGCACTATAATTGGAATATTATAGGACATTTATCAGCTGGTCATGAAATGAATCATCTATATTCAAACATAGGCAGCAAGATTACAAACAAAAATATCAACACCAAACTTTGCAATCTTTGCTAGCATTCAAACAGAGAAAAAAAAATTAAAAATTAAATTGGCGGCAAAAAAAATTGCAATTTAAAAAAATCCTTATTTTTACAAGAGCAATTTTTCACAATTTTAACCCCACTTTTTAAAAAAGTTTGAACAATTATGGGTTTTACCTTGAGTTGAGCGTGCCCAGGGACTGTCTTCACCGTGTCCAAGTCGTTGATGAACAGATTAGCGAATGTCAATCTCTGAAAAATAAACTACTCAATAACTTAACTATATTCCAATGAACTACATGGGAGTATTTATAGCAAACTAAAACCTCAAGACAATAGGATAAAATTCCATCATAAAGCAGAAATCCTAACCCAAATAAATTAGGAAACTAGAAAGCTAGAAAACTAAATGACCCGTTTCGTATTGGATTTGATTCCAATTTCTTAAAAAAACCTCAAAACTGGATTTTAAGTCTAAAGCCCAAAAAAGGCTTCTGGTAGGCCTATTTTTAAAATCCGCTAATATCTTTATTGCATAAAAACAGCAACCATCCCATTGACCTAATCCAAAAAAAAAACATTGAATTACTTGAATTTTAAAAATAGAAAAACAGTAAGAAACCTTCATAATAACAGATGGATCAACAAGTTCAGAATCAACCTCATCACATAAAGAAGCAAGAAAATCTGAAGGTTATGTAATGGAAGAGAATAATAACAAAAAAAAACACAAAATTCAGTAACGTACAATTTAATTGAGAGCTGATCGAGGATGGATAGAGAGAGAGAGAGTAGATGATGCTGAGAAGAACAAGAACAAGAACAAGAGAAAGAGGTTGTGGCTGTGGGTTGTGACGTCGAGGAGAGGTGAAGTAGGGTTATGGAATGGGTTTTGAAAATAAAACGTATATGGGCTTTAATTATTTTTTTCTGCGCAAATATATGGGCTTTAAAGTTGGGCGGTTTATTTGGTTTAAGGAGAATTAGGTTAAAGTACGAGATATTTTAAAATAAATAAATAGAAGAGAAAATGATTAAAAATTAGGTACGAAATCTCCCAGGGCAACAAATTATTCATTTGAGTTAAGGTACGAAATCTCCTTCTTCAAACCCTAAGTTCGTGTCTTTTTTTTAATGTTCGACTCGCAATGGCTGCCCTTTCCCACCCACTACGAATTCTTTGTTCTTACTCAATAGGTTCGTATGTTGTTTCTTTTTATTATTAGCATTGTCGTTTTCTTCTTCATGTATTTGGGTTCTTACTCAATAAGTCTATTCTGAAATTATATCCTGGTTTTTTCTTGGACTTTACTGTAATTCAGGGTTTTTTGTTCATGTTTCATTTTCTCTCTATACTTTATTTATTTATTTATGGATAAGAAACGAATTTTTATTAAAAAGAGTGGAAAAGTACATCTGAACTTGATATACTTATTTTCTGCCGGATCATTGGTTTTCTTTTTCAAGAGACAAGCTTACTATTTATGGCATTATGATACTGAGCTTTCACCCAGAAAAATTAGAGTATGCTTCTTATAGTAGTGATCCTTCTATTAATAGGGAGTGGAAAAAGAAATTTATTTTGTCATGATCACATCAAAATGCGAAGAAAGGTTAAACTGAGTGAGCAGGTTCATGAACCATGAAAAACATCAGTTACATCTTTTTGGCATCAAAAGCAGTGGTGAAGTCCAAAGAAAAATGATTCCCCTAATCTTTTCATCCCATTAGATTATCGAATTGATTGAAATTGAAAAGTAGATGCAAGAACATGGATGAGTTCATCCCATGGTGATATATGAGAGCTGTATTACCTGGAAAAGGGAGGAAATCGTTAGTTAAAGATACTGCTTCTTAGGCAAGTAACAGGAGATACTTTCCTACTTCGCCAGGAATTCAAGGATACACTTGCAAGGGGTATACAAAATTCATAAATGTTTCAAACTGGACAGAAAACTATGCACAAAGTTTCAACTGTGTCATTAAGTTTTCAACCAAGGTGTAGGGGATAAAAATATTAAGTACTCAAAACTTTGATGTCCATGCATGCTAAAGTTTGGTGTATGGATCATAAAAATTAAATTCCTATTAAAATAACAGTGCAACAAAGGCATTACAGTCAATGAGTTGTGACAGTTCAGAATTGTACTGAAAAAAAGTTGTTATTGCATTTCAAAAACATTGCGCGCAAGAACACCCTACCTGTCCCATTTCCATAAGACATATCTAATACTTTCAGTTTTGCTCTCAGGATTTGCATGTTAACCATGAGTAAGCCAAAAAGCCCCTTAAGGTCTCCAATCTGGAAATGACATATTCAGGAACATAAGAACGGAATCTACCAACTAAACATCTATGTCACAAGCTTGATCTAAAATTGCAACGGTTGAAGTGTTGTTACTGACATACCTTCATAAACTTAGCACCTCCAAATTATTCTTGCTTAAGACGGGATGTCCTAACATAGCGGGAGACATGCGTTGCTTTTCCATCTTTGATGTGCATACCATGAACCATACTGCAAAATGTTAAATATATAAAGTAATGCTGATCACATCTATCACTTTACTAATTCAGCCAGAGACATGGCTAATGAACAGAAACTATTTACTTATGCTTCTATCCCACTTGTTAACATGAAAACAGAATTCAATAAGATAATCAGCCTACATATAAATTGTTCAAAAGATTCGAATTCAAATAAGGCTGTGAATAAAGAAGCAGGGGACTCACCCATCTCCATCAAACATGAAAAGAGAGCAACAAAGGGCATCAGCACAAAACCCACATGGCTAAGAATCACTGAAATTTCTTTCCAAAAATCAAACATATGCTCTCTAAACAGACAGACCAAAGTTTGTTTCTTGGGCATGCCATGGCAGCTCTGTTAGGACAGAGCTACAATCAAAATAGAAATTGGCACATAGACCCACTCAGCTTCAAAGACTTCATGTAAGCATTTGACCAAACAGTTAATGGGCATCAAATGTTAAGAATGAATTCATAGATTCAAACAAACCAAGTAGAACACAACGCATTAGGAATAAGAGTAAAGAAAAAACAAGAATGGAGATGAAAACCAATTAGGAATCAAACAGCCAGAGATCGAAGATTTGTTACCAGAGAAGTTGATGGTCTCAACAGTTGATTTCAGAATAGGATCTCACTAGCCTCAAGGTCGTTTCTCAAAATCGAAACATCTGCAACACCGATTAGGAAGTTAGGGCATCAAACTTTTTGGAATCACACCTCAAAATCGAAATTCAAAGAGAAATCAAAACAGAATTCAAAATTGAACCTAAAATCAAGCTCTGCCTGAGTACCAAAGGAAAACCTAGCTGATTTAAGGACACAAAATCTAGGTTAAAGCCTTTCTTTATCAAATCAAACCTAGAGAATTAGGGAATAGAGAATCAGATTCAGAGTCACAATCGCACTCAAATCAAACTCAAATGAAATCAAAACTAACATTGAAACCAAAGAGAAATAGAAAGCTCACATGATATTGGATGAAAACTTAGAATCGAAACCACAGAGACGACGAGGACAACGAAGAGGACGCTCGCTCGCTCTGAGCTCTGAGCTCGCGCTGGTCTCGCTCAGATTTTGAAATTTAATAGGAATCTAGGAAGAATAGTCAGGAGAAGAAAAAGAACCATATCAAGTCACTTCTTGTAATTAACTTGTCCGAATATTGTTTCTTGGTATTTTCTTGTTGTGCAAACGGAAGCGGATTTTGTTTGGATCTAGATAGTCATTCTATTGGTTACAGCTGGCTAGGAAGGAACGATTTTAAAGCTTTGGTGTACCTTTTTACTGTGGGGCTGATTGTTGTGTTCTTAACAACTGGAGGGAAGAATTTTTTATTCGGGTATGTTTTGAGGTTTTTATTTTGTGCGTGTGGCTATTTTCTTAAGAATCGCATCATTTACAAACTCTTCCGATCGTCGTTTCTTTTTTCTGGATCAGGTTTTGTTTCTTTATCAAGTACAATATAACAAATCTGGCGAGATGCTAGTTGCCATAGATGTCTATTAAGTTCTGAAAAGAATTATCTCTTTATGTTGATTTTTCATGTAATCTCTCTTGAAGGAATTGCATAATAAACAAGAATGCTAAAACATATCTTGTATTTATGTTTAGATTGAGCCTTGGTGACAGTAGCTTGATCAATTTCCTCATGCGTGCTTTTATTAAATTTGAGTTTTGGATGTTATATTTATGTTAGTTCTATTTTGTATCTATCATTCTGAAACATTAGCTTGAGTATGAGTTAGGCGGCATACATATTTTGTATTCTGTTTTGTATTTCGATTTGTATGGTGGAGGGCTAACATTGCAAATGTATTAAAGTTCTTATTATATTTTAGAAAGTGAAACTTAGAAACATAAGCTTATGTATGTCAACATCAAAATATACTTCTTTGTTATTATAATCCCGAATGTGGATGAAAGGTGAACTCAATATTTGATGAAATGCATACTGGTACAGGCAAGTTAATTATATAGACTTGCCAAAGACAGACGTGAAAAAAAGTAGACATGGTAAACAGGTCGTGTTTGAGGTTTCGGTCGTGTTCATGTCAACCTGCTTTTTTTAACAGGTTGATACGACACGACCCATTAAGAAAACGGGTGGAAAATACCCGACACAACACACGACCTGCTACAATTCGCGAATAACACAACACAACCCGTTTCACTCGTTAAGAATAAAAAATTGAAAAATAAATAAATTATGCGCAAGGGCAATCCTCTCTCTCTCTCTCTCTCTCTCAGAGGAACCCCAACCCACCATGGTTGAAAACTGAGTGTGGGATTGAATTTCAATTATTCTGTAGACAAAGAAATTTTGGCGGATTAGGGTTTGGTGGATTAAATTGTGGGCCCTATAATTCGCTCAAGCGGCATATGACTCACCAAGATAAAGACGGACACCGGAGATGACACATATCAACATCTAAGAGCTTCATCAATCAAATCAAATCATACGCCAAAAGGAATAAATTATCCTTAATTGGTCATCTTCCTAAATCATGAGTTTATTTCTTTAAATGAAGGATTTTGACTTAATTACGAGCTAAATTAAATCTTTAGCTCTAATTAAATCAAATCATAAATCAATCCCACAAATCAAGGGATTTAGATTGGGAATTCCAAACCAAGACCCAATTCTTGGCCTATAAATACTAGGCTCTCATTCAGAAGAAGGGAATTAGGAGAAAAAGAGGCACACACACTCTGGAAAACCAGAAAGCTCTCAGCCCAAAACAATATCTAAACTCTCAAGTTCTTCGTCAAGCTCATGGAGAATCACCAAGTTTAACAAACACGTGCCGATTCCTTCACCTCCAAAGCCGAAGACTTTCCACCACGTGACACTACTCGTGGTCCTGACGTGTTCGAGATCAAGCCGTGACGGCCCTCGACGAAGTCTCAAATTCCGATTCAAAATCAAGTGCTTCGCACCCTTGAATCGTACACACCATTGGAGACCGAATCAGAGGAAATTCTTTTATTTTTGTAAAAGAATACCCACAGAGATTGTAACCTACACACTTGATAAATCAATACAAATATTATTTTGTACAAGTGTTCTTGTCTCATTTGTCACAGGAAAACTCGTGTTTACAAATTCATCAAATGATCTTAGTGATTTCAATAATATAGAATAATAATAACACAATGTTATAGTAAATATAGAACTATTTAAGATGTTGGCATATAGAACTCAACCACAGTGCGCAGAGAAGGAGAAGAGACGCTGGAGCTGGAGTCGTTGGACCCGGTGTTGCGCGCGGTGTTCCTTGGAGCAGATGCAGTCGAGAGGTGGGTCGGGTTCTTCTTTCTTTTCCTACGGTATTCTCAAAAAATGAAAAGAAAAAAAAAGCCTAGCCTCTGTCAAGCAGAAGAGGATGGGTGGGCTTACAGGAAGATGTTCTTCCAAATTTTATGTTGGGAAAATTAATATTGTATTTGTACTTATCTTTTTAATTTTCGTTTGAGTGTTTCCTGCATTCATTAGTTTTACTTTGTGCTTACTTTTATTTTCTTTTTAAACATTAAAGACAATGTTTGGTTTAGGTTTGAGGTGCGAAACATTTGATTTATGTTTTTTTTCATTTTTAGGTATTTTTTTTAGTCATGCAAAACATTGGTGGTTATGTTTCTATTAAATTGTTTTCATATGTAATGGATTTGAATATTGGGCCCACAATGCCGTCTTCAGTTTTTCGTGCTGAATCCAACCATATAAGGCTCATAATTTTCCGCATTTTCATTTAAAGTTACAACTGTTTTTTATGAACAGGAGTCTGTAACTGAAGTTTTTGTGCGATTTTGCACTATTATCTATTTTCAACGTGGGTTTTCATGGAATTCAAATATGTTTTTCTAGATTGTCTAAATAAGAGTTGGCGATTTTTGTCTGTTTTATGAACATATAAGTCTTGTCAAAATCCGTGCAGTACTTTGTGAGATAATTAGTGAAAATTGATATGACATCGAAACTAAAAAGAATAAGTTTTTCCGAAATGTGAATTCTAGTTAAAGCTATTACTTTTTCTTGCTAATATAGATGTAGATGCCATGTTTTGATCATGAATGCTTTACTAAAGTGTTTCCATGAAGGGTTATTGCATTATAATCTTTGCACTTCACAATATAATGCTCGTAATGTTTTGGTGGATAAGGTTGCTATGCTCGAATGACTATGGAATATTAGTGGACACTACCCTTGTGAGCGATAATTGAGCCAAAAGCCATTCTCTTGAGAGGGTTTTATTGTTTCTACTCTTAAACACTCTTTGATTTTGTTCTTAATTAGATTGCTCTCATTAGGTTTGTATTGGATACTAAAGAATGTTCTTACTTTTATAGGTACATCGCTTTCAAGTGGGATGGACCATGAGAGATGATGTTAGGCTATACATGTTTTCACCCACTTAAAGGCCTTTCATCCTACCCTTTTGGGTGCGTTGTTAACCCCTTTGTAACCAAACACATAGCTTTTCTTTCATCACCCTTGACAGGACCCGACCCGAATTCCACCCCGGAACCCGAGCTGCACCCTACCGGTTTGCTCCGACATCGACCCATGTCGGGCCCACAAACTACACAAGTTCCCTCTTCCCGAAATTTACAAAGAAAGAGGACAAGACTTCTGCCGAAAATCGGGCAAAGTCTCCCCTCAAATAAGGACTATCCCAAAATTCAACTTGTTCAACAGCAACATAAAATAATTATCCCAATAGCCAGCATACATACACAAATACCTAACAGGCCTCCGGCCATACAATTCAACCATAAAGGATGATACAGAGCAATCTAAGAGTATATGAATTCAACAGCGGAAAATCAAAGTTTACAACAAGGGACAAAGATGTCCTACAATTCAGTCAAAGCTCGGGAAGAGAAGCGCAAGGCCGAACAGAAACGACGCAACAACTACGGCCTGGGGGGCGCAAAACAGAAAGAGTGTGAGTGGACAAAAACAAAGTTTTACATACTTAAATCAAAGTACTAACCCCACCGTTTAAAACAATGCAATCCATGCATATGAAATCATTTATATACTTCAGTGATTTAAAACCCACCCTATCTCAAAATAGGTGAAAACCTACCAGCTCAAAACCTTTTCCCGAATAAACCAACCTTTTACTTTTCCCGATGCATAACCTCCCAAATCGAACTCACATAGGTATATAAAAACATAGACAAGAGAAATAGAAGAACATAAGCACTAAATTATAATTAAATCATCATATACCAAAACAACATTAAAATACTAAAGACCTCATTCATGCCAAGAAAACCAAACCCGACAACACTATAAAACTCAATTGTGGTTCAAATCATTTATTCATATAAATAAGAAATCAGTTTCAGGATTCAAAATCCAATAAACATAACATATCAAATATTGTAGCCAAATCAAGCACACTGCTTCCCAATCTTCCCCACTCTCACAACCACGTGCTCACAAGCACGACAAGCGAGGAACGATCCTCACTAAAAGAAATATGAATACGAAGGTACTAACACACGCGTATAGGTATAATATAACCTCAACACCACACACAAGTACCAGGAGTAAACAATCCAACAGGGGATCATTTGACTAGACACAGATACAGCCTCCTCGAGACCCCGTGCCTGTGGTTAAGCCGTCCAAATGGGACTAAACTCACAGTCTATATGGTAGAAACTTCCAAACCATACCTCCGAAACATGTCATACGCGCGTAGACTACCCCGTTAAGGGTCTACAGCTACACCCCGTTAAGGTATGCACCGGATTGAACCGTATCAAATCAATCGCCACGTGATAATCAATATAAGAACAGGGGGAGGTACATACCCAGGTGCCAACGTACTCAAATCAATCGTCACGCGATAATCAACATATATGCATAATCAATCACAATGTACTCAACCCCAAGACATTAGACACCAGGACATATACAAGTCCATTAGTCAAATACCCAATATAAATACTCAAAGTCAGGACATCACGTCCAAAACATATATTTCTATATTCAAAAAAATCACAAGGGTCAAACGACCGCATGACAGACCTTAATCAATTTAAACGTCCAAATCATTGAAAAACCATATTTAAATCTCAGTCAATGCTCAGCATGTCAACTCATTTTAAAATCTCAAGTCGAGAAACATCAAATCAAACCCCAAATAAAACGTATGCTCCAAAACATAGTATAAGTACTATCCCTTAAAAATATAAATTTCATACTCCGAAACGTTTATTCAAAATATACATATATATATATATATATATAAATATATGTATAACCAAAGTATAGGTAACCATTTCTTAAAGTAGATATATACATATATATATATATATTCAAAGTAGAGATATATAAATATATATATAACCATTTCCCATTGTTCAAGTATTTACTCAAAGTAGCTATATATATATATATAATTAATCAAAGTATAAAGTATTATTAATCATAAGGTTTAAACACCAAAGCCGAATACGTACTCAAATGGACTAGACTAACGTCCAAATATTCAATTATATAATTAAAATATAATATAACAATCATTTTAAATATAATATCCAAAAAGATCCATTAAACTCCCACTTTTGTACAAAATCAATTATTTAAATATAATATCCAAAAAGATCCATTAAACTCCCACTTTTGTACAAAATCAATTATTTAAATATAATATCCAAAAAGATCCATTGGTTTGATAGTCAAACGACGTCCAAATTAGAATCCGCGACACGTACGCGCTCACGGCGACATGAGGGTCACAACGGAACGCGTTGAACCGCCGCCACACCCCGGCCCACATGCCGTCGTGAGGTAGGTGGCTTGAGTAAAAACTGGCCAACGTCAAAACCTCATGTTGGCCAGCAACCCACATACCAACATGACCAGGAGGTGGAGGGGAGTTCGAAACCGGCCAAACCCGGCCAAGAACTAGCCGGTAACTGGCCCAAACTCCGCCCCAAAATCCGACCAGATCTGACTTTGGGATCGAATGGTTTTGAGGCCAAATCGATCCTAGATCATCCCAAAAACAGCTTAAGGAGGAAGAGGAGATTCGATTTCGTACCTGGATCGACGACAAAACTCGCCGGAACGTTGGAAATCACGCCGGTCAAAAATCGGCTCGAACCAGTCGCTCCAATCGCCAGAATCTGAGCTCTCCGCCCGGGATTCAGGGTGCGGCGTGATCGTGACTTCACGCTGGTTCGATTAGGACCAGTGCCGTGGTCAGCCGTGACCGGACGACGGTTCTGCGAAGAGGAGGAGGAAAGAGAGAGAGGAGAGAGAAACCGGATCTCTCTTCTGATTGGGCCACATGTCTTTTTATAATATTTTATTTATAATTTGAAGTGTCTAAAATACCCTTCACACTCCCAACCTCGTATCGAAACGCGCCGCCCGTCAACGGACTAGTTTCGACGAGACGAACGCAATGGTGCAACTCGTTTCGCCAAATTCCGTTCCGAAAATAACGTTGACCAAAATGCCCTTTAATTATTAAATTCAATTAAATTCCAATTTTATTATTTTAAATCCTTTTAATTCCTTTTTAAGTACCCATTTATTTAATCCACTTCATTTTATTTTATTTTCATTTATTTTTGGGTCAGGGATGTCACAACCCTTATTATCTTTGACCTATATAACCTGTTTCTAAGCCATGTCTTATAGCTTAGGATGTGCCAAAGTAATGAAAATTAAAAGGTTGAGCTCTACACCAGAGAATTGGCGTGTACCGAGGTGTTTGTGCAAAATTGCAAGAAGAAAATAAGAATAAGAAAAGAGAAAAAGAAAGAAGAAGAAAAAAAAATAGAAAATACTGGAAAAAAAGTATTTTGTAATTCGAAAGAGTAAAAGTTCGAAATCACTCCAAATGGAGTAGAGATGCACAATTCCTAGGCGCTGAGTACTAAAAATGTTCAAATAGAGCTGATCATGTACGTGATCATGAATAATGCATTAGTATGTCCTAAGTTTTTGTTATTCCTTTCCTTTATTTCTTACCCTGAGCCTAGCCTTGTATTACAACCAAAGTGAAAGACCTAAATGATCTTTTGGGAAATCTTGCTTGGAGGTGAGGTATGTATTCTTGTTCTTAGTATTCAATTCTTTTCATGAGACTTTATTTTCAGAAATTTCCGTTCTTCAAGCTAACCATATGTGTTAATATTTGATTCTCATTACATAACTTCATACACATATATGACATTTGAGTAGTATGATTTCACAATTGGCATTTGTTTGACCCGCACCAGAAGCATTGTGGAATTTGTATTAACCACGACGAATTATTTTAAAGTACTGTCGTGACAGTATCTCTGCACGACGGTAAGTTAATATTTTTTGTCGTCGTTACTCTATGTTACGGTGGTACGTGGGTAAATTGCACCATGTTATCTCCTTCAGACGACGTGAAGTTTAGAAAAGCGTTTCTAAGCTTATTGAAGTTGGCATTAGCGTCGTGGAATTTGTATTAACCATGACGAATTATTTTAAAGTATTGTTGTGACAGTATCTCTGCATGACAGTAAGTTAATATTTTTTGTCGTCGTTACTCTATGTTACGGTCGTACGTGGGTAAATTGCGTCATGTTATCTCCTTCAGACGATGCGAAGTTTAGAAAAGCGTCGTCTAAGCTTATTGAAGTTGACCTTTTTTTTTTGCTGTATTTTTATTGATTAGATGTTGGTTTTTAGTTGGAGATGACATAGTATGTTGTAACAACGTCAGTAATTTACCTTCGTGGTTTTATGTATCAAAAGATGGCGGTCAAAATCACGGCGGTTTAAAAACGTCTACAAGACGGTGGATTCCCGCCTTCTATTGTGATTTTTGTAGTAGTGGCATTTGCTTTTATCAGTGTATCTTTGTTCTAAGTATAATTTTAGAGGACCAATTGGTTTTATCTCTGTATCTTGTGTAACCACAAAACGACGGTGTTTTAAACTTAGCGTCGTCTTAAATAGCACACTACAACGTTCATAGTTTGTGAAATTTAAGACTGTGAGATCTACTCGGGCAATTTTGGGATTTTAAAACCCGTAAGTTGTGGAATTTAAACCCTTAAGCAAGCGCTCCAATTTGAAATGAAAATAAGACAAAGTGGCAAGAGTTTAGCGTTTTAAAAAAATATTACTCGTTCCAAACCCCTGAATAAAATTTATAAGCTTCTACTATTGATAGAACACAGCAAGAGTTCTTTTTATTTTATTGGTACATGAGAAATTCCATTAAAAGAAGCCCCATACATAAGAACATGCTAAAATGCAGAAACTGAACGTAGATAGAGCACCCAAACTAATCTAGGCACCCAAGAAAACAAATCTAGGAGCCCAACACTACTCTAGACACCCACATAAAAACAACTACACGAAAAACAACTACCCAAACTAGGAAAACAAGTAGAGAAAAGCTGCACAAGTGCTGTCATCATCACCTAGCTGACAGAGTACATGTCACCTCCATGTTAGAACATGTATGGTTCAAGTTATCATGGATATCTACAGGCATCTCTTGTGGGCATAGAAAAGGCTTGGGAGGCATTTGTAGGGTTTCAACATCTCCTTCGAGCATCTTTATAACTTCATTCATTGCTGGACGATCACTTGGCTTCATTTGAATACACCACAAGGCAGTTATAACCATCTTTTTTACAATTTTCTTTTCTTCCTCTGTTATATCCTCCATCTCCAACTCCTTTCCTTCCTTATATTGATCGTACACCCATGAGGGGAAGTAAATTTGGCTTGAATGCTCTGCACGTGCATTTAAATTCTTCCGTTTGCTTCCCATTTCCATCAACAGCATTCCAAAGCTATAGACATCAGCTTTGTATGAGACGCCACCAATATTTTTGTAGAACAACTCAGGAGCCATGTAACCCATTGTTCCCCTTGTTGCCGTTAATGAGACAATACTATTATCCGTTGGATATAATTTCGCAAGCCCTAAGTCAGAAATCTTTGGAACGAAATTTTCGTCAAGAAGGATGTTATGAGGCTTGATATCAAAATGTAAAATTTGCATGTCACAACCTTGATGTAGATATTCAATCCCTCGAGCTACTCCAAGAGAAATTTCATACATTTTCTTGTAACTTAGCATCATACTTCCTTCTTTGGAAAATATGTATTTATCAAGAGATCCATTTTGCATGAACTCATATACTAAAGCACGCTTCGAACCCTCAGCACAATAACCAACAAGTTGCACCACATTAACATGGTGAATCCTTCCAATTGTAGCTACCTCACTAATGAAATCTTCCCCATGAGCTTCGGACTTGACCAACATCTTAATTGCTCCAAAACGGCCACTGCGTAATTTTCCTTTAAATACCATGCCAAAACCTCCTTCACCCAACTTATTCTTAAATTTGTTACACATCTTTTTAATGTTTGAATAAGAGTACCTTAATGGCAGAAAGTTATTATCACTATGCAGAAAATCCTCGATGGTACTATACATGGATGAATGTCTTTTCCGCCATTTATAGATCAAAAGCGTAATCACAAATGGAGGCCCAACTATAAGTACTACCGTGAAATGTGTTACTGCACAAGAGCATTACCAAAAAAAATCATGAGAAAAGAAACTGACTAGCTTTTTGATGCACTCTTTTACACTTTATCACATCCTTTATGTCTATCAAATAGCTATGTAAATTATTTTGCAATTTCGTCTTCCCTTTTCGAAATCAATTTAGGGTGATGATTTTGGCATTCTATAATTACTCATAAATTACCTCATGGGCTCTTCATGTGTGAGTGGTAGAGTGTAAGAAGTGAAATTTGAATTACTAAAATTACGACACCAACAAAAGCACGCTCTTACCCATGATTAGTAGCAATGGACTACCTGCAAGAAATAAGACAAAAGTCGACAAAATCAATAAAGACTTTTGACTATATGTCTGGAAAAATGATAAAGTAAAATAAAAAGTACAATGTTGAATAATTAAAGAAAAGTGCAACTAAACGAACCCTAAAATTAACTGAGTATACCATATAATTTAAGTACACTCAAATATTTTAATTAAAATGTAAAATTAATTAAGTACACCATATTTAACTACCAAAAATACTCATGATATTCCCTAATACACTCTATTACACAACACCCTAATACCAATCATAAACTAAGTTTCTCTTTTTACATGAATTTGTGCAATCTTTTCAGGTTTTGGGTTCGTATAAAAATCTTTAATTTCATAATCCATTGTGGGAGTAGATTTGCTAACTCCTTCAAAAAATAATTTTGAACTGTATTTATGGGCTTACCGTAAATATGATAAGCCTAGTATTACCCCAAAAATAATAGCTTCCTCACGCACTATAACCAAACAAAAACAAAACACTTTGAGAAAGATCATTTACCGTAAATCATCTTCCACAGATCTTCCATAATACCTACAATATCAAAGAAAACAAAACTAGCACAATTGTAACTTTACCACATAACAACCGTAATATATACATATAATACTAGAAAAATCATATTTATGTACTATGATAAAATTTAGTTTGTCATTTATAGACGAATATAGTATTTCAAGAAAAATGACAACCATTAATTGAGTGGTTTAATGATTTCATATTCAATTGATTTTTTGCTGAGAAGATCTTTGAAGGTGTATCTAAAAGATAAACCGTCCCGATTTTTGAAATACAATTCAGAGTATGAGCCCATAAAAGTGTCCTCAATTTCAGATTTCGATATATATACATGTATACATATATATGACTAAAAATAAAGACGTACCTGTATTACACTCATCACCAACAACGGTCCATACGTTTAAGCTCGAAGCCATACATCAAGGCGTTGTAAACTATATTGACTGCACATAAGTAGAACACATGACTTTGGTCTTCCATTAGAGTTGTCGAAAATATCAAGAATATACAAGAGCACATCTCCTCAATCCGATCCCTTAATACACCGATTCTAGATGGGGTGAATTCTTTTGTGTGGGTTGGCTTGATCGGTTGAGCAGGGGCACTTGTATTTATATGCATCTACCTAAGAGTCTTGCCCATCAAGAAACTCTTAAGAAGTCCTTATTGCATTAGGTTTATAACTTCTAATCCACAATTAAGATAGGAATCCTTCTAGCTCTTATATTAGCCTTAAAACACTAACTTTAATAGAGCTGCAGGTTTAGTTGTATTTGAACTCCTAATTGATATCAAGTTTTAGAATCCTTTGATGATTATAAGACCACACTTTAATGAGATAGACATCTAAACGTCTAACATTCTCCCACTTGGTCTAATGATCATCAAGAACTCAATATCAATTATTGTAAGGCCTATGGAATTCAATTCAACTATAATTCCTAATCAAGTCACTGTCAATCAAAAGAACAAGCATGGAACTATCAAGACTTATTGAACATTTCAATATTTCAAGGTCTTTATAATTACCCATACAAGCTCTCAAGATCACATGTGACTTCCGTCAAGACTAGAATGCAGAATGATCATGACCAAACTTAATTTGTGTTTACAAAGGTCACTTTCATTCATACGCCCTCCCTTAAGAGATTACCAAGATCTCACCTTAATGACTCTGGTATGAATTCATGTCTTATGCAGTGACTGTAGCTAGCTATACTGCATTATGACATGTAACTGGATTCATTTGTCAAGAATAATAAACATAAAGCTGAAGTCACATAATATTTTAAAAGAACTGAACCAAATAGCTATAAAATAATTGAACTGTCTCCAAGAAAATAATGAAACTAAGTGAGATAAAACTTAGCTCCCACTGATTTTGCATATCCAAACTAAACGATATAACAAAATTATATCAAATTTCCCATCAACATTTTTGGGAATAACCTCATATAGTAAATCAATCAACCAATGCAATTTCCTTTCTTTTACCTTCTACCTTATAAGCTTGAAACAAAAACCTTAATGCTTATTAGTGATCATAAATTCAATGAAAGGTAAAAGTAATTGATTAACCACTATCAACTGAAAATATGAATTAACAAGAACAATTAACACATTCAAGCAATCTTTGTTCTTATTAGCCTTAAAGCCCTTAATGAAGAACTGGAACATTAAGTGATTAATCATAAACAGTCAAAACTAAATGTATGCAACATAGAAGATCATCGAATGCTCCCACTCATCAAACACATATTTTGCAACCAAAACATGTATCAAGAAATGAGCATAGAACAAATCATATTATTTTCACTGAAATTGTTTCCTCAGGATTAGGCCTCAACTTTAATTCCTTCAATTTATTTCTCAAAATAGCACATATCCTGAAAAACATATAACATGTCATGCATATTGGACTTAGTTGAGAAATAACAAAACCGTAATGAATGCATTAAACTTTATTTAAATTGTATATTTAATTTCTTTAACCAATGCAAGCATAAAATTATCAAGCACGGTAAGAACTTTATTAGCCAATAAAATACAATAGCCAGTCATCCAAAATCTTGGTCAGAAGCATATATGTGCACAAGGAAAACAAGAAGAGCACAAAACCAACACTATGTTAATCCCATACATAGTACTTAAGGGTGTAGAACTTCAATGTGCCATGTAACAAGAAATGAATTCCACTTATGCTCAAAAACCTTTATGAGTTTATAATGAGTGTGAAGCCCAAAACTTTACATCAATTCTCCCACTTGGGCAAACACTCACTACTTTACAATGCACTAAAACTTTATGTTTATAACAATTTTGATCAGATGGTGTAAAAGAACTTTCAATGTGTGCTCCTAATGCATTTCACAGTATAAGCCTAAATGCACAAAACTGTCAAGAAATTTCCAGCAACGATATGTGATTATTTGAGAATTTACCATCATTAATTTATAAGTCGGATTAGCATCAAATTTCTTAGAAGCAACCTAGAGACATTAATCTTCATACATAAAAATTATAGAGTCTTTTATAGCCAATTAAAAGGTCTAAAATTGATCTACAGAGTTACTCAGAAAATCTGTCAGCACATACTTTTTCTGAACACAGATCACTAATAAAATTCTCACAAATAAAATGTACATCCAATAATCACAAAACTTTGCAGAATTTACAAAGACACGTATATTCTTAACATATCAAAAATTCAGGTCATTTGAAGATCTTTAGGTGAGTCATTCAACAATCTTTATACATAATGCAGAAACTGTCAGGAAAATTCCTGTGCATCTGTTTCAACTTTATAAATTCACCAAAAATTCAATTCTCAACATATTTTCATGAAATCAGCGCCTACAGAAACCTTAGAAAATCATCCTTCTCGCCTAATTTTTCATTAGTTAATTCGAATTATAACTTCACTCTAACAGACGACATGTTAGTGTAGTTCAAAACTGAAAAATTGTCAACTATAAATTTATGAATGCTAACAATATACATCTCAAAATTTAGTTATCCTTATGCATTCTAAACATACAACATGACGTTCTATGTAAGTGCAAACAAAACAATTAATACCATATCACAAAGGTAAAATATAAAATATCACTTTATCAAGTTTAAACACTTTGAGCAATCAAAAGATTGTTCGTATCTTGAGTATTTTATATATTACAATGTGCCACTTTTGATTCAAAAGCCTTAATTAGAAGTGAAATTTGATCCATGCAACTCATTCAATTAAGAAATAACAATAGTACAATATTCTTAAACATGATCTAAGCTTCATTTTGCATGATTTTTGTTTTTTTCTTCAAATTATAACAAAACTTTATCCAAAATTTGCCATGCAAAAGCCCAAGTTTTATTTAGGTGATCATTCAAAATATTATCCTTCCTTAGGTATTTAGATCATCTTTCTTAATAATGAGCACGAATTCTATATAACATGACATATAATTAGACGTCGATATAACTGAGAATTAAAAACTATGATGCAATATCCATGGCAATAAATTGAGATGCTCCTTAAATGCAATACATCTGCAAATTAATACTTGTAATGCATGTAAACTTATATTCACAAAACAAATTTCTTTTAAGCTTGAGATTCAAAACTGAAAGTGTCAACTATAACAGTAATCATGCCCCAAACATATGCAGCAACACACCAAAATTATTATAGACCTTACAAAACAGCCAATTTATTTTATGATGAACACAACCTTATGGATTAATCCAACTTTACATGATTCAATCAATTAAATACGGATTAATACTTTTAACACGTGTGGATCAGTCCAACTGTACATGGTTTAATCCAAATCACCTACGGATCAATCCCTTTACATGTGAAGTTGCATTGATGCTACAAAACATTCACTTAAATGCATACAAAAGGCAACCAAGTCTCAAACATGTCCATACATAAACAAATAATATAGCCAAGCAAGAAAGTTCCAAAATAGCTCACGTTTCCCTTTATGTGATAAACCAAAATTATCTTTCCTTGAGTCATGAAAACAACTTTAATGACTATTTAAGATCACTATTAATAAATTATCATCAACAACTCAAATAAGTGAGATTTATCAAAACCGATAAATAGGACATGTATCAAGTTACAATCCATATAACAAAAACGAAACCGTATATGCGCCTAATGGAGTTAGGGTTCATTGTGACATTCCAAAATTTTTTTTTTTTTTTTTTTAAAAACAAACATATCTGAATAAGCTATCCCATAATGCTTAAATACCTGTACATTATTGATTCACACCTGTGGGTCGAGAATCAAACATGTTTTTAGTGATTACCAAAAGAGTTGATATATGAATTTCTTTTGTAGGTTAAATTCTCACATCTGTGGATAGAGAGAAATTCCTATTGATTCACATATGTTGTCTTTTGCATCACTCCACCATGAATATACATGGATAAACTGTCCCCAAAATCTTTACTTAAATACGTTAATTTATACCTGTGGGTGTAAATTACCATATTCCAAAATCCCAGACAATAAGCGCATAAACTTCCTGTGCAAGAAAGCTCACATCTGTGGATGTAGAGAAGACTTGCTAGTCTATGCGATCTGCTATCAGATTGTTCCATCATATTGTTATCAATCTGTAGAATTCCCATCTGTGGATGGAAAATAATACTGAAAGGCTACTAATATAGATGCAATTATTGACCAAACTGTTGAATGAAAACCACTCTTGTAACAGCTAAGCCATGGCTTGCTTAGCTTATGCAATCGAGATTTCCAGTCTTTGATCAATAGCCTTTCAAGCATGAATAATGATAAAGAACTTTATATCATGACATGCTTAACATAAAATGTTAGTGCAATAAAATATATGAAAAATAATACATGCTTCTGTAGATTTCAGTTATAGGTTTTAGCTTTATAGTTTGGTACTTTATAACCTTTTCACATATGTACACTTGTTATGCTTTTGTATAAAAATCCTGAAACTCAGCTTGGTTAGATATAATGAATAATGTGCAAAACAGAATTCTTGATAGTGTGATGCTTTAGTTTAGTATTGCCTTAAACTTTGATTATACACATATATATTCTTTGTACCACAATTCAGATATTAAGCATGCATCAAAACTTGAGGCCAAAATTTAATATGCCATAGAACATGATGATATTAAAATTAACATGAATAACTTGATTCATGGCAGAAGGAAACGAATACCATTTGATTAATAAATAATCATGACAAAAAGGCACTTTTTTGATGAAATTGATAATATATGCGGCAACTATATTTGTAAGACAGCAATTGCGAAAAACACTTTGCTGCATGCCACGCTAACCCCAAAACTGTAGGCATAATTGACCAATGTAAATTTTAGATGTATCAATTTTATGGGGTACTGTAAGCCACACACTAAATGCTAAGCCAGCATGCTTTCGCAAGTCAATTCAAAAGGCAATGAAACTGTATGTAATCAACTCAAGCTAGAGAAAGAGACGTCATACCTCAGTCCTTAAATATGGAAGCTTGGTGAGAGACAGCAAAACTGAAAGAAACCTTCGTAACCCAAAATCGCACACTGATCACGCCAAAATCGTACACAGCCAGCAACAGCAGAGAAGGTGGGCTATTCCTTTTGGTTCTAAATCATGCAGCCTAGGCTCTGATACCACATGTAAACTATATTGACTGCACATAAGTAGAACACATGACTTTGGTCTTCCATTAGAGTTGTCGAAAATATCAAGAATATACAAGAGCACATCTCCTCAATCCGATCCCTTAATACACTGATTCTAGATGGGGTGAATTCTTTTGTGTGGGTTGGCTTGATCGGTTGAGCAGGGGCACTTGTATTTATATGCATCTACCTAAGAGTCTTGCCCATCAAGAAACTCTTAAGAAGTCCTTATTGCATTAGGTTTATAACTTCTAATCCACAATTAAGATAGGAATCCTTCTAGCTCTTATATTAGCCTTAAAACACTAACTTTAATAGAGCTGCAGGTTTAGTTGTATTTGAACTCCTAATTGATATCAAGTTTTAGAATCCTTTGATGATTATAAGACCACACTTTAATGAGATAGACATCTAAACGTCTAACATCTGTAAGTAAAGTTTTTGTAATTTTCCTTGTACAAGGATTTACTCATCATAGTCGTCCACTCTATACTGCACCCGTCCTCCAAATCCGACGTCATTGTACCACCAACCTTGACATAGCCAGTCCTACTCCTATTATTAATGCATGGAGCAGTCACCACGTAGAGAGATGAACTCACTGGATTTGCACACTTGATAAAAGTTACAGGATGACTTGACGGATAATACAAATCCATCGGATAACTGAAGTTAGACTTGGCTAAAGGATAACGAGGAATGGAGGAGCAATTGTTCTGTTCAAGGCCAGGATCTACGACTCGGATTGATGTGTCATCGTAGTTTATGGCCAGCACCAAGAATTTTCCAGAACCTAAGCGCAATACCGTAATGTTGTTTTCGCAGTACAAGGTGTACCTCGAGTCCCCGCAGTACTTGGGGTCATGGTTTAGTCGGAAAGGGAAGCTTATGTTGTGGATGTTACCGCAGGAAGAAGGAGCACAACTGTAGTTATCTTTACCTGCAGTGACTGGAACGTGTACCAAATGAGCACTTGTGTTCTGGATATCATGATCCTTAGCGCTACAAATTTCACTGGATAATAAGTTAATACCTAAAAAGGCTACAACTAAGACCCATGAAGACAAGGTAAAGAGCCTTGTTCCACTTCCCATAGAGAGAGAGAGAGAGGTTTTTCAGAAAATAGATTTACAAGTTCTGGAGATATCTATCAGTTTGTTGTGATACAGAAGAAGCAGCACCGTTCACTCAAATTGGTTCTATCGATGTCAGAAAGTCCACGTCTCACAATTTCATTATCCTCCATTCCATTGGACCCCATCTATTAAATTCAATCCAAAACAGTAAACCACAATGCGAACCTACGGTCTAAAATGATTGAATTTTTGCCGACCTAAGATTTTGATCATGAGGACGAGGCACAATTGAATTATGTGAGCTTATTAATTGAGTTAAGTGAGGGCCACAATTGAATTTGTAACTAAAAGTTTGAGTAATAGCTGATGTTTTTCAAAAAAATTGAAAACCGATAGCTGTTGTTTTGCAAGTTGCATCTTTTTTGAAGAAAAGTTTAAAAATATCCAGAAAAGAGAATGTAAATTTGTGCTTGCCGACTAATTTCAAACAGACAAACAACAGCCTCGGAAGTTTCTCTGCATTCTTCTTTCCATGATAAAATAATTATAATAAATTCAATCTTCAATTCAGTGGTCAATGTAGATAGACAAGTAAACAACGTAAGTCTAGAATGTGACATTTCGTGGGACCGCCAAGTCAACTGTTGACTTTTATAGTCTTTTTTTCAATTTTGGCAATGGTGGCCCAAGTAGCCATTCTTTGGGTTGAGCAAAATTTTGGGTCCAGGTGATTTTGATTTTTAACGAACTTGAACACCATAATTAACCATAATTTGTAACCCTAATTATCATTAGTGGTAATCAGATTCTTTTATTTACAAGCTTGGTTAATTCTATTTCTTTGGATAACATGGGTCATTTTCCATTTGTGGCAAATAGAGCCCATGTCCTGCTTGCACATAGCCCTGTAGCTTGTTGGGCTTGGTGTGCGGAATTCAAGCCCAAACATACGGTGTTTTAAACTTAGCGTTGTCTTAAAAAGAACACTACAATGTTCATAGTCTGTGAAATTTAAAACTGTGAGATCTACTCGGGCAATTTTGGGATTTTAAAACCCATAAATTGTGGAATTTAAACCCTTAAGCAAGCGCTCCAATTTGAAATGAAAATAAGACAAAGTGGCAAGAGTTTAGCGTTTAAAAAAAATATTCCTCGTTCCAAACCCTTGAATAAAATTTATAAGCTTCTACTATTGATAGAACACAACAAGAGTTCTTTTTATTTTATGGGTACATGAGAGAAATTCCATTAAAAGAAGCCCCGTACATAAGAACATGCTAAAATGCAGAAACTGAACGCAGATAGAGCACCCAAACTAATCTAGGCACCCAAGAAAACGAATCTAGTAGCCCAACACTACTCTAGACACCCACATGAAAAACAACTATCCGAACCAGGAAAATAAGTAGAGAAACACTGCACAAGTGCTGTCATTATCACCTAGCTGACAGAGTACATGTCACCTCCAAGTTAGAACATGTTTGGTTCAAACTATCATGAATATCTACAGGCATCTCTTGTGGGCATAGAAATGGCTTGGGAGGCATTTGTAGGGTTTCAACATCTCCTTCGAGCATCTTTATAACTTCATTCATTGCCGGACGATCACTTGGCTTCATTTGAATACACCACAAGGCAGTTATAACCATCTTTTTTACGATTTTCTTTTCTTCCTCTGTTATATCCTCCATCTCCAACTCCTTTCCTTCCCTATATTGATCGTACACCCATGAGGGGAAGTAAATTTGGCTTGAATGCTCTGCACGTGCATTTAAATTCTTCCGTTTGCTTCCCATTTCCATCAACAGCATTCCAAAGCTATAGACATCTGCTTTGTACGAAACACCTCCAATATTTTTGTAGAACAACTCAGGAGCAATATATCCCATTGTTCCCCGTGCTGCCGTCAAAGCGACAATGCTATTATCCACAGGATATAATTTCGCAAGCCCAAAGTCGGAAATCTTTGGGTTAAAGTTCTCATCAAGAAGAATGTTGTGAGGCTTGATATCAAAATGTAGAATTTGCATTTCACAACCTTGATGCAAATATTCGATCCCTCGAGCCACTCCGAGAGAAATCTCATACATTTTCTTGCAACTTAAGGGCATGATTTCCTTTTCAGAATAAATATATTTATCAAGAGAGCTATTAGGCATGAAGTCATATACTAGAGCACGATTTGATCCCTCAACACAATAACCAACAAGTTGCACCACATTAACATGGTGAATCCTTCCGATGGTAGCTACCTCACTTATGAAGTCTTGCCCATTACCTTTGGGCTTGCCCAAGAGTTTAATTGCTGCAAAACGGCCACTGCGCAACTTTCCTTTGAATACGGAGCCATATCCGCCTTCACCTAACTTGTTCTTAAATTTACTAGTCATCTTTTTAATTTCTGAGTAAGAGTACCTTATTGGCAAGCAGTTGCTATCACTTTGTAGAAAATCTTCTATGATGCTATAACTCGACAAATGTCTTCTTCGCCATTTATAGATCACGAACGCAATCAGACATGGAACCCCCAAAATTAGTCTTGCTAGAAAAAATAAACCTGCACAAGAGATATATCACCAAAAAGAATCATGAGAAAATAAAATCAACTAATGCTTTCAACATTTTTCTTGTTGTTTTGTTTCAGATATATGTATTCTTTGATGTCATTCAACAGGGTAATCTATACAAGCCCTTACCGAAGCAAATGAGTGGAAACCATAGAGCTCCTGCAAGAAACATAGACAAAATCAAAGACTTGACTATAGGTTTTCGAAAAGTGAACAAAATCAAAGAATTGATTATATGCAAGAAATACAAGATCTTACTGATGGTTGTGTAGCCAACCGAGCCATTGCGACTTCCATAAAAATTAAGGCGGGGGGGAGAGTCCCCAGCACTAATGCGCACCCGTTCACGAGAAAAGAAAGCTACAGTGACAAAAAATACAAAAAAAGGGAAAAACAAAAAATAAACAACATTAGCACATCGAGTCATTACAATTTGAAATACCTCTTTTCCAGCCACAAACTGCATCATTGCTCATGGAGAAATTGTTTTGGTATGAAAAGCTCCTTTTGTCCTAGGTTCATTTTACACTAAAAAAATAAATTATAACATATAGACAGATAGAGAGAGAGAGAGAGCCTTTACCTGAAATAGCCTCGTGTAGCAATCGAAAGAAACCTATTGAAACAAAGAAGAAGATAACATTAGCAAAAACAAACCTTAAAGTTATCAATCTATGGTCGGGTCGGTGTGCCCAGACCTGTTCGGGTTGGCTACGTGGCGTCCTATCAACAGATTGACTAGTATTATGCAATGAAAACTTGTCACGTGTTATAAGTTTTTATATATAGTTAAGATTTTGTAATACATTTAAGGGTAACTAGGAGGTAGTACGCGTCTGGTAGCTGAGTTGAGTTGTGTCTTATGCTTTGGCTTGCAATTTGCATTGAATTTGGGAGTGCAAATGGTGGCTTCGGAATTTGATTGTAAGGAAGCTATTTCCTATATTCTCCAGTGAGGGCCAGGGTCAGGTATCAAATGAAGGTGGTGTTGCTGGATGCGATTCGATTCTTATTGAGAAATTTTCACCCTGCTATCTATTTGTCAGTTTATTGTCCTGCTCTAGTTCACGTCTAGTAGTTTTTTCTTTGTCCTTTTTGCATTGTAGATATTCGACGAAATGCCTCAACCAAAGTCAATTAAAAAGTTGGTACTTTCTTTATTCTTAGTTCTAGTGGTTTTTTCTTCTTCCTTTTTGCATTACAGATGTTCGATCAAACTCCTCAACCAAAGTCAATACTTTTGTTTACCTCCGTAGTCTGTGTGTCTGTTAATTTATTTGTGTCCGTCGGTCCAATTCTAATTTTACTTTTACTTTTGCCTTTTCTCTTTGTGCCTGTCAATCTAAATGTTCAAGCTAACTAGCTAACCACTTAGATGGAAAAAGAATCCACCATGTTAGCGGAAAACAATTTGTGGGTTGCGTTTTTACTTATTTGACTATGGTATCATATATGGTAGATCGTGATTTTACCGACTTGAGTTGAAAAGTAGAACTAAGTCAAATAACAACTTAAATTTTTGGACTGAAGTTTAAAGAGTAACGTTCTCTCTTGCCAGATAGTCTCACACTATCAGATATATTGCCAATGTGTGAATCTAAATCATTTATCATATGTATTCTTTGCTTGAATGAGTAGTCGAAATCCTAAGATTGACAACACATGTATTTTTCTGACAATTACAAGTCTGGCAAGAGAACTTTACCGGCGTTTGAGTGCCCTTAACTTCCTTCTATGTATTCACAAAGTAAAAGTGCAACAAATTAGACGTGGTCAATAGCCATGGCCAAGAATTCATGTACCTGGGATGGTGTGTGGAAAACATTTAAAATTAGTACTCCATTGGCCTGTGCAATTTTCTTCATGAGGCCAATATACGCCAAACTCGAAGCTATACATGAGTGCACTGTGTATGGATTTATAAGAGGGCGTGTAGTCCTTAGAGTAGTTCAAGAGCGCCAAAGCCGCCCACTCTGCACTGCAACCCTCGTTCAAATCCCCCACTTCCATATACCCAACCTTCACATAACTATACTTCTTTTGGTGGACCAAAGAAGTAGCACTTGTGTTCAAGCATGGAGCAGTTTCCACGTACAGAGAAGAATTCATTGGATTTGAACACATGATGTAAAATATAGGCCTTTGATGATATCCTGCACTGTCTGGATAATATGTTGCACTGTCTGGATTTCTTACACTGTATGGATAACTTACATTGGGAAGAAAATTTCGAGGCATGGAGGAGCAATTTTTGTTCTGAAGGCCAGGGTCTAGGAGTCGGATTGTTTGGTTATGGTAGTTGATTGCCTGGACATAGTATCTTCCAGCAGAAGGTAGGTCTACTAGTGTAATGTTGTTCTCACAGGACAGAGTATACATTACATTGCCGCAGTGCTTTGGATCATGTTTTAGTCGGAAAGGATAGCTTATGTTGTGGATATTGCCGCAGGAAGAGGTACAGTTAGTACTTTCATCCTTGGCGTTACAAGTTTCACCGGCTAAGCCAACACCAAGAAAGGCTATAATTAAAACCCACCTAGACAAGGCCAAGGACCTGCTTCCCATGGAGAGAGAGAGAGAGAGAGAGAGAGAGAGAGAGAGAGAGAGAGAGAGAGGTTGTTTGGGATTCAAACTAGTTTAATATTTAGACAGTTCTATATGTGAGATGATAATTGCGTGTAAGCTGTACCCAATTTTCAAATTTCATAGTAATGACGCTAGAGAGTCAGTCAATGGGTCGTAATAGGGCAATTGATGATTATGAGTCTCGTTCAGTCAATGGTGTGTATATTCATTTTATTTACTAAAAACTTTTACCATTCTTGACTTAGTAACGTTAAAAGAAAAGTCATGCCCCTAACATTCCAATATCCCCCTTCTAGTCATTACAGTGTACACACCGTTATAAGTAACATATATCTCCCTCTGGCTACGAAGTTTATGGTGTTTCTTCTGACATTGAATTGTTTTACTACCTACAGTCTTGTACAATGATGTATATTTTACAGAATGTAAAGCAAAGGGAAAGACATGTAGTTTCAATGGCACCAAAAGTGAAGTTGAATGTGTTGACGTGAGCAAAGCAAGTAAGGATGATAGTTTCACATAAATTCCGCTCAAATTTTTACAGTTTCAAACTAAATCATATATGCATACATGATGATCAATAATCTGCTAACTTTGTTGCTGTGAAAGTACTTAACAATTCTACGGTAAAGTCTCACTGTTAAAGAGTTTGGGTTACTCTAACACTCATTCAAAATCAGTCTAGAGCCAATAAAAAAAGATATAATATCAGTTGCTTTTCAAAACTTTGGAATTTTGTTTACTCGTTAATGCTCCATTTCATGTTCATAAGAGGATGAGGCGTAAAAGTTGGGATAATGTAATTTCACCGACTTGAAATTTTGGACTTTTCCTTTATGTCTTAGTTGAATGGGAAATTGGGGACGCTTGCTTTGAAATTTCAACAGAAAACACCTCATAGACGCTAAGGTAGCCAATTGAAATAGGAAGAGCCATAAAGAAAAATTGTCGATGATTTTGGAAAAGAAAGAAATAAAAAATCAACGCTGTGCAAGACTTTCATTAGGAGACAAACATGGAGTTAACTTTTCAAGTCTTCAGTCATGTCAGAAAGTCAGTCAACTAACGTGTAATACTAATAATTCCACATGCATTTGTCCATTTTCCAACTGCATCTAACAGGGTCATTATCCACCATTGGTCCCATCTGTTAAATTCAATCCAACAACCGTGACATTAATTAGGTTGATGATATGTAGGGTAGTTTGAAGTCCTCTCAATATCATTATTAAGGATAAGAGTTTTATTAATTTGTAAGCATAATAACTTATAAATAACATATGTCCCATGTTTTACATGCATGGTAAAAACATATGTACTCAACAATATTTTTGTACCCAAAAAAAAGGTGCACAATTTTGTTCAGTAATTGTATGATTTCAATATTGGAGTTTCAACAACTTGGAATATTGGAGTTTTCCTTTATGTCTTAGTTGATTGGGAAATTGGGGACGCATGCATTGAAATTTCAACAATTGGAAAAAGAAATCTCACCTCATAGATGCTAAATGTCAAAGATTTTGGAAAAGAAAGAAATAAAAAATCTACGTGGTGGGGGTACTCGTTGATGCAATACTTTCATTGGGAAGAAATTTAAGTCTGGAGTGGGAAAGTTCAAGTGGACCATTGATGTCAGAAAGTCAGTCAACGGACTTGTAATATTAATTCCACATGCATTTGTCCATTTTCCATCCGCATCTAATAAGTTCATTATCCACTATTGACCATTGGTTTGGTCCCGTCTGTTAAATTCAATCCAACAACAGTGCCATTAGCTTGATGATATGTGGGGTTGTTCTTGTTCTTGCATGATTTTATTTTATTTTTGGTAAACTTCTTGCCCAAGCCCTATAACCGATTTAAGTCCTCTCAATATCATTATTAAGGATCAGAGTTTTATCAATTTGGTTAAGTTACAATAAATTCTCAACCCATAAGAACGTATAAATAAACATACTAATTGTATGTACGACATTGATAATAGGGTTCCACCTCTATTAGAGAGATGATACACAATTTGTCTCTAAAGATGATCTCCTAGTATTTTCCTTGATAATATATATGTCCTATGTTTTACATGCATGGTAAAAACGTTTGCTCTACTCAACAATATTTTTGTACAAAAAAGGACCCACGATTTGGTTCAATAGTTGTATGATTTCAATTAAAATATTGAAGTTAACTAGTAATTGAAATCTTGGAACTAATAATATATTAATATATTGTAAATTGCTCAACACGGTATGGGAATTCTTTGACAAAAATTTAAAAGTTGGTACTTTGTTTATTGTCCTGCTCTAGTTCACGTCTAGTAGTTTTTTCTTTGTCCTTTTTGCATTGTAGATATCGACGAAATGCCTCAACCAAAGTCAATTAAAAAGTGGGTACTTTCTTTATTCTTAGTTCTAGTGGTTTTTTCTTCTTCCTTTCTGCATTATAGATGTTCGATCAAACTCCCCAACGAAAGTCAATACTTTTGTTTACCTCCGTAGTCTGTGTGTCTGTTAATTTATTTGTGTCCGTCGGTCCAATTCTAATTTTACTTTTACTTTTGCCTTTTCTCTTCGTGCCTGTCAATCTAAATGTTCAAGCTAGCTAACCACTTAGGGGGACAAAGAATCCACCATGTTAGCGGTAAACAATTTGTGGGTCGCGTTTTTACTTATTTGATTATGGTATCACATATGGTAGATCGTGATTTTACCAACATGAGTTAAAAAGTAGAACCCACCTAGACAAGGCCAACTTGAGTCAAATAACAACTTAAATTTTTGGACTGGAGACCCACATAGACAAGGCCAAGGACCTGCTGCTTCCCATGGAGAGAGAGAGAGAGAGAGAGAGAGAGAGAGAGAGGTTGTTTGGCATTCAAACTAGTTTAATATTTAGACAGTTTTTTATATGAGATGATAATTGCGTGTGAGTCAGTCAATGGGTCGTTATAGCGCAATTGATGAGATGATAGTGTCATTTCAGCCTTATTTTTTGACTTTAGTTGCCGATTATGAGTTTCGTTCAGTCAATGGTTTGTATATTCATTTTATTTACTAAAAACCCTTTATCATTCTTGACTTTGTTATCCAAATATATGTGCTTAGGGAAAAAATCCACATGCATTATTATCTCAGAAATGCAGCAATTGTTCATGTCTTCCTTTTGCATATTGTTATGTGTTTTCTTCACGGCGGTTGGAGCAAGCCAAAATTGGTGTACAGCATCAAACTGCAGTGATGATCATGGCCTCGCTATCCATATCCCATTAATCCTCGGAAATCGTTGTTGCGATTCCGGGCTTGAATGCAATAATGGTAGACAGGATGCTGCTCTAGTAGGAAAATTCTTTGTCAAAAGCATAGATTACAAGCGTGGGCTAATATATAGCCAAGATGGCTGCCTGCTGTTAAAGCCCTTAGAAGCCCCTAACATTCCAATCTCCCCTTCTACTTATTAGACAGTGTAGACACCGATATACTTAACGTTACCTTATTCCATTGTCCTACCCCTTTTGAAGGAGACATATATACATATCAACTCCCCTGCCTTGGCGGCGGCCCTGGCTACGAAGTTTATGGCGTTCCTTCTCACTATAATTTGTTTGAGTACTTACCAAACCTACAGTCTTGTACAATGATGTATAATGTTTTATCAGTTCCATATTTGACTTTGTTGGGATTTCGAAGCTCTATTCCTAGTTTCAAATGGTCTGAACCAAATTGTACAGAATGTGAAGCAGAGGAGAGAAAGAAGTGTAGATTAAACAAAAATGGCATCAAAGTTGAATGTGTTCACGTGAGCAAAGCAAGTAAGGATGATATAAATCTTTTTTCACATAAATTCCGCTCAAGTTTTTACATTTTTCAAAGTAAATCATATATGCATACATGATGATCAATATAATCTGCTACCAACATGACAATCGGATTTTGCAATTCTGTTTTACAGGCCAAACAAAGAAATTTGTGGCAACAGGTGAGTTAATTAAAACTGGTCTTTTTCTTTTGCTTTGTTTTATGTCTAGAGGACGATGGAACAAATGCATTTGCTCAAGGATTGTATTTATTTGCAGGTGCAACCCTGGGTTCATCCCTTCTTTTAGTACTGGTCATTGCACGATATCGTGTTTATAGCGCTGATCGAAAAGAAAAAGAGAATCGATTAAAAATCGAAAGGTTTTTAGAGGATTACAAAGCTCTCAAACCAAGCAGATATTCCTATGCAGATATTAAGAGGATCACAAATGAATTCAAGGACGAGTTGGGCCAAGGAGCATATGGAACTGTTTTTAAAGGAAAGCTTTCTTCTGAATTCTTTGTTGCTGTGAAAGTACTTAACAATTCTACGGGAAATGGGGAAGAGTTCGTAAACGAAGTGGGAATGATGGGCCACATCCACCACGTCAACGTAGTTCGCTTGGTTGGCTTTTGTGCTAATGGATTTAGACGAGCTCTTGTTTATGAGTTCTTCCCCAATGGTTCGCTGCAGGATTTCATTTCATCAGCGGACAGTAAGAAAAGTTTCATTGGTTGGGAAAAGTTGCCTGATATTGCTATAGGCATAGCCAAAGGAATTGAATATCTTCACCAGGGATGTGATCAAAGAATCCTCCATTTTGATATCAAACCCCATAATGTTTTGCTAGACCACAACTTCACACCAAAAATTTCTGATTTTGGTTTGGCCAAATTATGTTCCAAGGATCAAAGTATAGTGTCAATGACTACAGCTAGAGGCACCATGGGCTACATTGCACCTGAAGTGTTCTCTAGGAATTTCGGAAATGTGTCTTACAAGTCAGATGTCTATAGTTTTGGAATGTTGTTGCTAGAGATGGTAGGAGGAAGGAAGAATATTAGTTCAACCACAAAGAACACAAATGAAATTTACTACCCATAATGGATCTATAATCTTCTAGAAGGAGGAGATGACCTACGAATCCATATTGGGGATGATGGAGATGGTAAAATTCCAAAGAAACTTGCAATTGTAGGGCTATGAAACTTCCAGTGGCACCCAGTGGATCGTCCGTCTATGAAAATAGCGGTTCATATGTTAGAAGGAGGAGATAATTTGGCCATGCCTCCTAATCCTTTTGTCTCTGCAGGTCCTACAACAACACATGCAAGCATCCCAAGAAGAGGCCTAGAGTTAGAAGCAATTGCTGAATTAGAGTAAAATGTATATGTATACGTACCCATGTAAGTAATATTAACTACGTACGTCTGTGTGTCAGTTTGCTGTTTTATTTTATCTTGTTCTAGCATTGGTTCTGCGTGACTATTCAGACTCTCTTGTTAGTCAATGACATGTGTGGTACTCTTTCATACCATGGGGTTTATCCTTCATGAAGGTTTTAACGAGGCCATTGTTTCGTGTCGATCTATGTAAGCTACTTTGATTCTATGAATGAATTTCATTTCTCTAAAAACAGAAAACTACATATGTGCTCGAACTTGTTGAACATGTAATAATTCTAGCCTAAATTGAGGGAGTTGGGACATTGAAGGTTTGTTGTTGTTATTGTTGTTGTTGTTGTTGAGATTTTGGGATTCCTAGTTAAATGAAATGTATATTTTAGAGGAAAAACTACAGTAAACCCCCAACCTATAGGGTCGGTTACGAGTTCATACCCGATTTGTAAGACATTTATGAGTACATACTCAACGTCACGAAAACTTACAACTTGGCCCTCACCGTTAGCGAGATCGTCAGGAAGGGCGTTATCTGCCTACGTGGCGTCTAGCTGGACAATGTCTTAAGGGCATTTTCGGCATCTCATGACCATGGGTTTTGCGCCCAAACAACACGTGGCATTCAGTAATTTAAAAAAAAATCCCCAAAACGATTTCCAGAGACCCCCCAAATCGTCGAGACCCAAATCGATTTCCTCCCCAAATCGAAACTTATTCCCCAAATTGAAACCTAATCCCTATTTCGCATCGATCGAAACCACGGAGAAGGCTGCGTTACTGTAAGTTGAGATGGCGTGGGGTTTTCGTCCTCCTGGGTGTCGTGCTCCTCGTTACTGTAAGTTGCTTGGAGTTTTATTTGTCGACTTTCTAGCTTTTTGGTTTCGTCGGAAAGGGCTTGGGGTTTTGTTTGTATTAAACCTTTGATTTGCTTTGAAGTGTGGTTTGTGTCGGTGTGTTGTGGTCCATTTCTATCGGTGTGTTGTGGTCCATTTCTGTCGGTGTGTTGTTGGAAAAGCATAAAAAAAGTACTTTTTTGTCAGACCAAACTGCTTTGGATTCCAGACAATACTTAGTGGTCCAAGACCTCTGCATTTGTTTATGTCCTTGTTTATTCACCATTTTTGTAATCAACACTTGTTTATTGATAGGTTTGACTGTTATGTGGCTTTGTAGGTGAAGATGATAAGTTTACTATTCGAATGAACCATGGGGGTTCTCTATGTGACAACCTGTATGTAAATGGGACTCTGGACTTCATTGATTTTTGCGATAAGGACCAAATGTCTATGTTTGAAATTGGTCTGATGGTTAAAGAGTTAGGCTATGATGGTATAGTGTTATATCACTATGAGCTTCCCAACTCTTCTTCTGTAGAAAAGATTCTCTGTGATGAAGATGTTGTGAAAATGTGTGAATGTGTGCCAAGAGTGAGGGAGATAGATATTTATTTGACACAATTGGTTGATGACCCTTATACATTTTTAAACAAACACAAAGAGATGGAGCTGCAAAGGGTTGAAGGTTCCAGGCAACAAAAACAGAGGTCATTGGTGATTGAGGATCTAGGATATGCTGATTGTAGTCCTCTTGTTCCTTATAAGACAAAGAGCTATGTTGAGAAGGCAACTAAATATCCTGAGCCACATAAGGTAAAGATAGTGGAGCAAGAAGCAGTGAATGATGTAAGGGAATTTTCTGAACCTGAGGCACCAAAGAAGGGAAAGGCTACAAGGTCTTCAAAGGGTAAAGGTGTGGCTCAAGCTGAGGCACCAAACAAGGGAAAGGCTACAAGGTCTTCAAAGGGTAAAGGTGTGGCTGCACCTGAGGCACCAAAGAGAGGAAAGGCTACAAGGTCTTATAAGGGTAAAGGTGTGGCTGAACCTGAGGTGGAAACAGAAGGGGAAGATAGTGATGCATCAGCTAGTTTTGTTGACAGTGAGTATGGGGGGATAACATTGAGGAGATCGATGAGGAAAACAATTTTTTGCAACAGTGGATTCGACAGAATGCCCCAGTTGAAGATACTTTTCGGCCTCAAGAAGATGAAGAGATTGATGAGGTGGAAGGTGGTGTTGTTAATGAGGGGGAAGGTGATGTTGTTAATGAGGGGGAAGGTGGTGTTGTTAATGAGAGTGGGGTCCCTAATTCTGACAACTTGGTAGGTGGGGACCAACCTTCACAGACTGGTCAAAATGGGGACCAGCCTTCTCGGACTAGGAATTTTCCCTATACAGATCTTCAAGACAGTAGATTGGAAGATGGGGATCAAGCAGTGGAGGATGAGTTACGAAGTGTTCATTCAGAAGAAGATGATGATACACTTGCAAGGGTGAAAAAATTCAAACACTATAACCCTGAAACAGACAAACAAAACCCTGCATTTGATACTGGCATGATATTCAGTGACTGCAAGGTTTTTAGAGAAGCTGTTCGTGAATATTGCTTGTTGAGTGGGAAACATGTCACTTTCACCAGGAATGAAAGATTTAAGGTCAAGGCAGTGTGTAAAGCAGTGAGTTGTCCATGGCAGATTTATGTGGCTTCGAAAAACACTACAGATCGAAGCTTGGTGGTGAAATACTATAATCCTATTCATAATTGTGTCAGAGTATTTCAAAACACACACGGTTCAACTAAATGGTTGACAGACAAGTTCATGGCTAGAATTCAGTCAAATCCCACAATGCCTCCACACTCTATAGTGAGCTTAGCCTCTTCTGAGTTTAAAGTAGGTATATCTTGGATGAAAGCTTACAGGGCAAAGGCAGAGGCGCTTCGAACCATTGAAGGAACAGTTGCTGAGCAATATGGCATGCTCTGGCATTACTGTAATGAGCTGGAAGACAAAAACCCTGGCTCCACAACAAAGATGCAGTGTGAGTTTGTTGATGGTGTTCCAGTTTTTAAGCGATTGTATATTTGTTTAGGACCATTAAAGAGAGGGTTTAAGATGAACTGCAGGCCTTTTATTGGGTTAGATGTCTGCCATTTAACAGGGGTTTATGTTGGACAGTTGATTACAGCAGTTGGGATAGATCCCAATAACGAGACTTGGGTGCTAGCATATGCAGTGGTTGAGATGGAAACAAAAGAGTCATGGACATGGTTCATTGATCTGTTGGCCAAGGATCTGGACATTGTTAATTCACATGGATGGGCCTTTATATCTGACAAGCAAAAAGGTTTGTCTGCTGCATTTGAAGACATTGTGCCTAATGCTGAGATCAGATTCTATGTGAGGCACCTTTGGGATAACTTCAACAAAACTTTTAAAGGTAAAATTTTAAGGGATTAGTTATGGACATGTGCTAGAGCTACCAATGTGGCTTCTTTTAAGTATCAAATGGACGTAATGAAGACCTTACAAAGCGATGCTTGGGAGTGGCTTGCTGAGAAGCCACCAACACAATGGTCTAAGTCTCATTTCAAAACTCTTACTAAGTGTGACATGCTGCAGAATAACTTGTGTGAAAGTTTCAACAATACGATTAAGACAGCAAGGGACAAGCCAATTATCACAATGCTAGAGATGATCAGGTGCTTGTTGATAAGAAGGATCCAGTGGAGGAGGGACAAGATGAGCAGTTGGCCTCATCAAATATGCAATAACATTTTTTACCATGTCCAAGACAAAAAGTTAGAAGCATGCAATTGTACTGTGCAATGGTCTGGTGGTCCTAAATTTCAAGTGGATGCAGGAGGAGGTGACCAATATGTGGTGGACTTGGATAACCACACTTGTTCTTGCAGAAAGTGGGACTTGTCAGGCATTCCTTATGCTCATGGAATTGCTGTCGTACATTACAAAGACACCTGTGGAGGATTATGTGCATTCATAATACAGCAAGGACAGTTACATGACCCTCTATAACAATCTGATTATGCCAATTAATGGGTCACAGCTATGGGAGAAGACCAACCAGACACCAATAAAGCCACCAGCCTACACTAGACAACCTGGAAGACCTAGAAAGGTGAGAATAAAAGGACCTGAAGAGAGAATAGATAAGACTGGGACAAAATGGTTGGGAAGACAAGGAATGCGAATGAGTTGCAGTATTTGTGGTTCTAGTGGCCATAACAAAACCACTCATCATCGGAATCTACCTCCAAAGGAAAAACCAGTATCAAAGGGTAAAGGAAGACCAAGAAAAATAGCTAACCAAGACCCTGCTGTTGCTTCTGTGAGTGCCTATTATTATTGTTAGCCTATTTATTAAACTGTTTTCTTGTTTGACACCAATAGAACCTGAAACTGTTTTTTCCTTTGTAGGATGAAGCAAAAGCAGCTGCAAGAGCAAGGAGAAAGAGTGCATATGTAAGGGCAAAGGCTGCTGCTGCTGCAAAGAAGGCTGCACTAAATGCTTCCCAGCCAAATGCAGCTGATACTGCTGGAATTGGATTGAAAGCATCCAAGAGACAGAGAACATAGCCTGATGACTCTTAGTTTATGCCTTGTATTGTGTTTTGAACTAGTACAACTTTTGGTTTGGTGATGTGGCCATTTTGTCAACTTTTGGTATCTTTTTTCATGACTTGGAAATGGTTAACTTGCCAGATTAGGTGATTATGTTCATTTTGTCTTTTGAACTACAAATGTTTTATAAGTATGTATGTAGTTGGAACTGCAAATTTATTTAGTATGTATGTATTTTGAACTGAATATGTAATGGAAATTGCCATGAAGCAAACTGTCTGTGCATTTGGAAATTGCCTTCAAGCAAACTGTCTGTGCATTTGGAAATTGCCTAATGTGCATTTGGAATTGCCTAGCATTTCATACATATACCTCTTTCATACAAATTGACATGGGAGATTACACAAAACCACTTTCATACCCAAATGGCCACAAAAAACATCACCCAAGTCTCCTAAATACTGGACCCTAAAATTGAAGTGCTAATTTCACATTCTTGGAAGATCCAGCCTCTCTCCATTCCAATACAAGCATTCCCAACAACACAATTAAAAAAATCCACGAACCCAGAACACTTGCCCGTAGAAATCTCTGTGCTTTCAAGGCAGCTTCAACCTCTATTTTCAATTTTCGGTTTTCCTCTTCCTCCTTACGTAATCGTTTCAATAGTCCACATATCACAATCTTCGACCTTTCGCATACCTATGGATCATACCATTCAAAGAATCCACAACCTCTTCTTACCCCATAATCGGCGTAGCCCCAAAATCTTCTCCCAGGGTTGTAGTCAGTCCACGACGTTGTCAGACGACATTGATTACCGCACCGACATATGGGCTGACCCACTTCGCATCTTCGATTTGCAGACATCGTCGACCTCGTCGACATCGTGGACATCGGCGTCTTCGTCTTCTTCAATTTGGAACCTAGGGAATGATTTCTGTCGATTTGGGGCTTTAGATCTGAAGGGTGTATGGGTGTTTCGATTTGCGGGGGTGGGGGCTCGATAAGATTTTGGGGATTTTTTTAAATTACTGAATGCCACGTGTTGTTTTGGCGCGAAACCCATGGTCTTGAGATGCCAAAAATGCCCTTAAGAAATTGTCCAGCTAGACGCCACGTAGGTAGATAACGCCCTTCTTGACGATCTCACTAACGGTGGGGGCCAACTTGTAAGTTTTCGTAACGTTGAGTATGTACTCATAAATGTCTCACAAATTGGGTATGAACTTGTAACCGACCCTATATTTTGGGGGGTTTACTGTAGTTTTTCCTATTTTAGGCAGCACATGTCACTAATCAGGCCATTAGGTAAGGAATTCCCTACCCAAGTTTTTCTCTTCCAATTGATTTTGAGATACCGAAAATTTTCGAAACAACTAGCACTCCAACAACATCAATGGAGACCAAACTAATTATTTTCCAAAACTTTCTTTCGAATTTTAATTGAAAAAACAATACAACTCTTTCTTTTTCAAAGAAAAAATATACTTTGAGGTTGGAGATGATGAATCTTGAATGATTTGGGAAAATCTCACTGTTAAAGAGTTTGGGTTACTCAACACTCCTAAATTAGTCTAGAGCCAATAAAAAAAGATATCATATATCAGTTGGCCTTCTAAAACTTTGGAATTTTGTGTATTCATTAATGCTCTCTTTCAAGTTCATAGGAGAATGAGGCGTAAAAGTTGGGATAATGTAATTTCAACGACCTAGAATTTTGGATTTTTCCTTTATGTCTTAGTTGAATGGGAATTGGGGACGCATGCATTGAAATTTCAACAATTGAAAAAAAAAATATCACCTCATAGATGCTAAGGTTGCCAATTGAAATAAGAAGAGCCACAAAGATGGAGTTTACCTTCAAGTCTTCAGTGGGAAAGTTCAATTGATGTCAGAAAGTCAGTCAATGGACTTGTAATACTAATAATGCCACATGCATTTGTCCATTTTCCATCTGCATCTAACAAGTTCATTATCCACCATTGGTCCCATCTGTTAAATTCCATCCAACATTAGTGACATTAATTAGGTTGATGATATGTGGGGTTGTTCTTGCATAACCGATTTAAGTCCTCTCAATATCATTATTAAGGATAAGAGTTTTATTAATATGATTAAGTTACAATACATTCTCAACGCATAATAACTTATAAATAACTCTACCGATTGTACATATGATATTGATAATACATGTCCCGTGTTTTACATGCATGGTAAAAACGTTTGTTGTACTCAACAATATTTTTGTACAACAAAAAAAAAAGATGCACGATTTAGTTCAGTAGTTGTATGATTTCAATAAAAATTGTGAAGTTAACCAGTAATGGAAATTTTTTGGAACTAATAATATATTGTAAATTGATCAACACAATATGGGAATATTGCTCACTTGGTTTTTAGGCTTATTTATTGATATGCCTCTTGTGCTCTCAAATAGTCTCAAAGTGTTAGATATATACCATAGAAGCCAATATAAAAACGGATAATTTCTAAGGATATAATGTAATAAATACAATCAAAGGGACATGAATGTTACTTTAGATACATAATGTACACAAAGTAACAAGTCCATGAATTTAGTTATAAATGGATAGTAGTCTAAAGAAATTAGATACACGAGACCATTTCATACATATGAATATCGTATCCTAAAATGTTCTTGGTCATAGGATCACCAATTGGACAATGGTGGCCCGCAAAGACTGGTACACATTATGTCTGCTCAATTGGGAGGATGACTATAGTCTCAAAGTCATTCATGTGGAGACACTGAGACAAATGAAATTTACTACCCATAATGGATCTATAATCTTCTAGAAGGAGGAGATGACCTACGAATCCATATTAGAGATGACAGAGATGGTAAAATCCCAAAGAAACTTGCAATTGTAGGGCTTTGGTGCATCTAGTGGCACCTGGTGGATTGTCTGTCTATGAAAATAGCGGCTCATATGTTAGAAGGAGGAGATAACTTAAGCCATGCCTCCTAATCCTTTTGTCTGTGCAGGTCCTACTACAGCACATGCAAGCATCCCAGCAAGACGCTTAGAGTTAGAAGCAATTTCTGAATTAGAGTAATTCTAGCCTAAATTAAGGGAGTTGGGACATTCTAGCCTAAATTAAGGGAATTGGGACATTGAAGTTTTTTTGTTGTTGACATTTTGGGATTCCTAGTTAAATGAAATGTATATTCTAGACAGTACATGTCACTAATCATACCATAATTACGAATTCCCTACCCGAGTTTTTCTCTTCCAATTGGTTTTGAGATACCGAAAATTTTCGAAACAACTAGCACTCTCCAACAACATCAATGGAGACCGAACTAATTATTCGCCAAAACTTTCTTTTGAATTTTAATTGAAAAAACAATACAAATCTTTCTTTTTCCATGAAAAAAAATATACTTTGAGGTTGGAGATAATGAATTTTGAATGATTTGGAAAAGGTAAATTCTCACTGTTAAAGAGTTTGGGTTACTCTAACACTCCTTCAAAATCAGTCTAGAGCCAATAAAAAAGATATCATATCAATTGTTTTCCAAAACTTTGGAATTTTGTTTACTCGTTAATGGGAAATTGGGGATGCATGCATTGAAATTGGGGACGCATGCATTGCTTACTCATAGGAGAATAAGGCATAACAGTTGGGATTTTGAAGTTTTCCTTTACGTCTTAGTTGAATGGGAAATTGGGGATGCATGCATTGAAATTTCAACAGAAAAAAGAAATCTCACCTCACAGATGCTAAGGTAGCCAATTGAAGAGCCATAAAGAAATGTCAATGATTTTGGAAAAGAGAGAAATAAAACATCAACGCGGTGCAGGACTTTAATTAGGAGACAAACATGGAGTTAACTTCTCAAGTCTTCAGTCATGTCAGAAAGTCAGTCAACGGACTTGTAATACTAATAATTCCACATGCATTTGTCCATTTTCCATCTGCATCTAACAAGTTCATTATCCACCATTGGTCCCATCTGTTAAATTCAATCCAACAACAGTGACATTAATTAGGTTGATGATATGTGGGGTTGTTTTAAGTCCTCTCAATATCATTATTAAGGATAAGAGTTTTATTAATTTGATTAAGTTACAATACATTCTCAACGCATAATAAATTATAAATTACTCTACCGATTGTACGTACGATATTTGATAATTTATGTCCTATGTTTTACATGCATGGTAAAAAGGTTTGTTGTACTCAACAACATTTTCGTAAACAAAAAATGATGCACGATTTAGTTCAGCAGTTGTATGATTTCAATAAAAATAGTGAAGTTAACTAGTAATTGAAATTTTTTGGAACTAATAATATTTTGTAAATTGATCAACACAGTATGGGAATATTGCTCAATTAGTTTTTAGGCTTATTTATTTATTTATTTTTTATCAAAAGAGAAACTTTATTCGATAAATTTCAATAGTACAATTAAAGACATCTAAAGTACCAATTCTAAGAGGGCAACAAACTAATATGCTAAAAGCAAAACTAACTCAAACAAATAAACCTACTAAATTTGGTTAAGTTACAATACATTCTCAACCCATAATAACGTATAAATAAACCTACTAATTGTACGTACGACATTGATAATATATGTCCTATGTTTTACATGCATGGTAAAAACGTTTGTTCTACTCAACAATATTTTTGTACAAAAAAAGGATGCACGAATTTAGTTCAGCAGTTTTATGATTTCAATTAAAATATTGAAGTTAACTAGTAATTGAAAAATCTTGGAACTAATAATATATTGTAAATTGATCAACACGGTATGAGAATTGCTCAATTAGTTTTTATAACCCAAGACACGTGACCCCACAAAATTTTACTTAATTAAAATAGTAAAAACTTAGAGCCCATTTTCAATTTTGGTTTTTAGTTTTCATTTTTGGAAAATTGACATAGATAATCACTTGCTAAATCCTAATCAAATATACTAAAGATCAAATTCTGACAAAATTTCATAAAAAAGGGCGTCTTGCCGCTTGAATATACTAAGGGACAAGCCTAAGTGGATCGCGAGGGAACAGAGAAGTTTTGCGGATGTTGTTCAAACCACGTAAAAGCATGACAACACGCTCCACCTGCCCCGAACCCACCGTGAGGAGGTGCACCGTATCTGCAAGAACCATCGCAAGGGTTAACAAGAGCCCGAGCAGAAGAAACTTATGCTAAACAATATTATGCAGCAAAAGGTGTATAGCATGGTAAAAAGCAATTTTGTAAAGAACTTTTGATTGGAACAATTTTATTTAAAAAATTAACAATAACAAGGGAAGAAAAAATGTCAATACCTAAAAGCATCGATATATGTTGAAATTGTTTTCAATTCAATGCCACATGCTTGTGCCCTTTCCTCGAGTAACTCAGTACGTGCACACGCTGGGTGTCGAAATTATCTCCTCACCGAGGGATCGATAATAGATTAGATTTTCATTGATAATTAAAACCAAAATCATTCAGGATATAAATGCAACAAAGAATGTCGATACACCATCTCGATGATTTACCTCGAATAAAAACATGAAATGAATTATCGTAGGCGGGATTATCATGGCAAGGCATCGTATAGAATGGCCTAACAGCCAAAGGATACCTGTGCGGTATGTAGAACTCTGCCGTACCTATGGTCAAGTAAAATCCAGTTCAAACATTTATAATAACATAATGAAAATTACACGAGAATATGAAGATATAGCGCAAAAATAAATAAAAATTACTTCTCCAGAACCAGTTGCCCTAGTTTTCTCTCACCTCGGTGTTAAGGTCCCCATAGGATCCATTTCAACGCCAAAGATCATGTGCAAGGAGATCAAACTTACATTAAAAAGAGAATCCTGAAATCAAAAGCAAGTCATTCATAGCATTCCATGCATGGAAAAAAAAATTTTCTTCTATGTAAGATAAATAAAATTAACATAGTTGTCCTATAACCTCAAGCATTTGAACACCTTCAAACGTAAGTCGTAGAGTTTCTGGAAAATACTGCGAATTTATGAAATGCCAATAATCATAATCAAATAGACAACAATACCAATATTAATTAAAAGAAAAAGAATCATTACCTTCAATGGTTCAAACGGATGCTGCCTCCCTATCGCTTCAAGCTCCTTTTGACAAGTTTTGTTCAAAGTGCCAAATATTGTAACAAATAAACGGCCAACAATATCCATCACCTGCAAAAACAAGCATTTAACTGCTCAATAACTCACATCCATGATCATATTGAGTCCAAGGGATAAGAAGATCTTAGACATTCAAATTCTACCTCGAGAATAGTGCCAATCGATCTCCATTTCAACATCAAGACTAGTAAATTCACACAAATGCCTATGGGTATGTGAGTCCTCGGCTCTAAAAACAACCAATCTCAAACACACGGCCAAGGTCACCACAGATGGCCATCCTGTTTGTGAAGTGGGGTGATTGGGCGAGGCAGCAGTTGACCCTTGTAGTCGAGTCTAAACACAAAGAAGACCACCTTCACTTGAACCACCAATAATTTTTGGTGTGTGGATTTCAAAGCCTTCGGATAACAAGAACTCGCCTAAAGATCTACACAATAACACAACGAATTACATATAGAACTAAACACTACCAACAAATATTCTTCAACTTACAAAAAGAGAAACAAACACAATAAACACAAAACATATATCTTCAAAATGGTACAAACAAAACTTACAGTTCCAACTTGACTCTGGATGCAAAATATCCCTGATTCGCCAAAGGTCCGCAAGTCAAGAACTCTATTATTCAATCGCGTGTCCCGATTAACGCGAACAAGTTTCTCTCCACCTAAACACACACCAAACAATGCAATAAATACATAGAATTTTAAATAAAATAAAATAAAAACCAAAACAAAAAACCAAATAATTGACGAAATTTCAAGAATACAATTCATAAAAATCTCTCATCTTAAATGATCATTGTACCGCAAAGCCTTTTCAAATTCAGCATCGGTTCGAGCAGCATCCTCAATGTTAATAGGTAGCACAGCAGCCTTAGTCACACAATACAATTTCCTCACTTGAACCTCCACCTAATTAAACCAATATTTCAAATCACTAACCTTCAAATGGATCATCATCTAGGAAGCACGGACACAGATACGGATACGGCGATACGATACGATTACCTATTACCTGAGATACGGCAAATTGCCAAAAACTAGGATACGATACGCTCATGGATACGGCAATTAAAATATATATTAATATATAATTTATAATTTAAAACATATTTTAAATAACATAATATTATAAATTATAAATATAGTGTATCATTCTTGGGCTTTCTGTTATGGTTTTTTATATTTTTGGGCCTGTATAACTTGTTTCATATCTTTTTAGGCCCATTTTAATATTATTGATTAAGACCCAAAACCTATAAACATATTTTTAATGATTTTTTGTCAACATATTCTTAAGCTATCAGAGGGTTTTTACAACCACGACGTCGTTTGAGGGTTTTTATTAAAAATGAACAACTAGGTCTTCTTCTTCATCGAGCTTGCGCCGCTCCTTTTTCTTCTTCCACCATCTCTCGTCTCCTCTCACTCTCTCTGAATCTTCCCTTGAAGGCGCAGGTGGCCATGTAAGCTCCGAATCTTCCCTTGATTTTTATTCTTTCTGTAATACTAGTACCCTACTCTAAGCTATCATCTAAGCCCTTTGTAAATGAAATTATATCTGGAAATAGAAAAATTACCAGACTTTAAGAAATGGGTAGGCATTGCAAAGAGCTTAGATGATGGGTAGGAATCCCTTCTTCCTCTCTTTTGCTTCTGGCTTCAAGATAGACCAGAAGCGTATCCAAAATGTCTGATACTCGTGTCCAGAACCTAGGATACGCGTATCCGTTAGTCAAAGACCGTATCCGTTGACTCCAATACGTATCCAACGCGTATCGGAGCGTATCCGATGAGTATTGTATCCGATTGCGTATCCGATACGGGATACGGACCTAAGTCCGCGTATCCGTGCTTCTTAGATCATCATTCCTTAAATACTTCTCTTTCAAAAACTTGGGCCCAAAACTATTCATTTTAACTGCCGACATTAGGAAGAGAGGAAAAAAAGAGAAAAAAGAAGAGGATTATAGTTACAATTATAAAACAAAAAATACCTGTTGTGTGGTGTCGTTTATCTCAACACTAGGAACAGACACAAGACCTTCAATATCGATAATTGATTCGCGGCTCAAACCAGAGACGTACTTCACCATCTGGCAGCTCACATTACAAGCTGGACCGTCGCCACACACTGCACGGTGAACCCTCTCTCTAACAACCACAAACGCTATGTTCTTCCCCACGGCTCGAATTGTCTGTGCTCGGCCTCTAATCCGCACCGAGCAATTCTCCAATTCATTGGTCGAGCTCTGACGTTGGTCCGTCGGCCGACATCCTCCACTCTCTTCGATTGTATCTCGCTCAAGAAATGTCTCCGTAGTTGGCTGCAAGACGGTCCCGCTCGTCGATGGCAAGAGAGTGTGCCGAGGCGGTCAAGGCTTCTTGCTCTTGGCGCCGGCGTAGCTTCTCTTGCTTCACCGCTTCCTTCTTGGTGGCCTTTTTGCCGACGGAGGCTAAGTCTTCATTGGTCGGAGTTTGTGAACTACCTTCCATATTTGATATTTAAACCCTAAAAACAGCAAGCATCACAAGTTAACAACAGTTTATTGCAAAAACAGAAACCATCCAATTAACCTAATGCAAAAAAATTCATTGACAACTTGAATTTTGAAAAAAAAAAAAAAAGCAAGAAACCTTCATCATAAGAGTCAAAATACAGAAGGCAAGCACTATAATCGGAAAAAATTCATTGAAAAAAACAGCAAGCAACCATTTATCATAAGTAATTGGAATATTATAGGACATTTATCAGCTGGTCATCAAATGAATCATCTATATTCAGACATAGGCAGCAAAACTACAAACAAAAATATCAACACCAAACTTTGCAATTTAAAAAAATCCTAATTTTTACAAGAGCTATTTTTCACAATTTTAACCCCACTTTTTAAAAAAGTTTGAACAATTATGGGTTTAGGGTTTTACCTTGAGTTGATCGTGCCCGGGAGTGTCTTGACCGTGTCCAAGTGGAACAGATTAGCGGATTTCAATCTCTGAAAAATAAACTACTCAATAACTTAATCGTATTCCAATGAACTACATGGGAGTATTTATAGCAAACGAAAACCTCATGACAATAGGATAAAAATCCATCATAAAGCAGAAATACTAACCCAAATAAATTAGGAAACTAGAAAGCTAGAAAACTAAAGGCCCGTTTGGTATTGAATTTGAATTCAATTTCTTAAAAAAACTCAAAACTGGATTTTAAGTCTAAAGCCCAAAAAAGGCTTCTCGTAGGCCTATTTTTAAAATCCGCTAATATGTTTATTGCATAAAAACAGCAACCATCCAATTAACCTAACCCAAAAAAAAACATTGAAATACTTGAATTTTTTTTAAAAAAAGTAAGAAAAACCTTCATAATAACAGATGGATCAACAACTTCAGAATCAACGTCATCACATAAAGATGCAAGAAAATCTCAAGGTTATGCAGTGGAAGAAAATAATAACAAAAAAAACACAAAGTTCAGTAACTTACAATTTAATTGAGAGCTGAGAGGATGGATCACTACTACAAAAAAACACTTTGCGCGACAAAGTATTATTGGTCGCGCAAAGTACAATTTCGTCGCGCAAAACTTTGCGCGACAAAATTTTGGTCGCACAAAATCTGTCGCGCAAAGCTCGTGGAGAAAGGGTTTGCGCGACGAAAAATAATTTTTGTCGCGCAAAACTACTTTGCGCGACAAAGTTATGTTGGTCACGCAAACCTTTGCGCGACAAAGTAATATTGGTCGCACAAATCTTTGCGCGACGAAGTGTTATTTGTCGCGCAAAACTTTGAGCGACGAAGTGTTATTGGTCGCGCAAAACTTTGCGCGACGAAGTGTTGTTGGTCGCGCAAATATTTTAAATTTTGTCACAAGAAAGTCTTAAAAAAATTTCCCACGCAAATATTTTGTATGATTTTTCTAATTATATTAATTTTTCTTTTTAAATTTAATTTAATTGTATGATTTTATTTTTTTACATTACTTTAATTTAAATTGACATATTCAAAATAAATTGATCAAATTGTCCAATATATATATAATATTCACAATGTACACATAAATTAACAAAGTGCAATAATACAACCCTAAAATTGTTATACCCCAAATCCAACATCAATATATTAAGAAAACTCCAATCCTCACCCAATATATTCAACATCAAACCCCTCACAAACTCAAAACTAACTCCAAAAACACATATTAATGAAAAAAAATTTAAAATTTGGAGAGAATATATATTTTGGCAAGATTGAGAGTGAGTGAGAATGAGAGGGAGAAGTGAGTGTGAGAGAATTAGAGAAGATAGTGAGAGAGTGAGTGAGAGTGAGATATAGTGAAAAGAGAAATGAGAGAGTGAAACATAGTGAAGAGAGAGAAAGAAGAGAGATTAAGTGAAAGGAATGAGTGTAAGAGAAAGGGTAGGATTTGGGGAGAGGAGAGGTAAGAGTAGAGAAAGAAATTGAGAAAATGGAGGAGTTATTTCGGTTTTTAAAACCGTATCACTTTGCGCGACGAAACAAAATATTGGTCGCGCAAACCTTTGCGCGACGAATTGTTGGTCTCATAAAACTTTGCGCGACGAATTTTTGGTTTGTCTCGCAAAGTCTAAAAAAAATTTAAAAAAATTTCCCACGCAAAATTTTTGGGCCCGCCAAATTTTTAGAGTTTTGCGCGACAAACCAACAATTCGTCAGCGCGACGAAATGTTTGTCGCCAAAAACTTTGCGTGACGAATTGTTGGTTTGTCGCGCAAAGTCTAAAAAATTTAAAAAATTTCCCACACACAATTTTTGGGCCCGCCAAATTTTTAGAGTTTTGCGCGACAAACCAACAATTGTCAGCGCAAAGTCTTGCGCGACGAAATGTTTGTCGCCAAAAACATTTGCGTGACGAAATGTTTGTCGCCAAAAACATTTGCGTGATTTAATTGTTGGTTTGTCGCGCAAAGTCTTAAAAAATTTCCCACACAAAATTTTTGGGCCCGCCAAATTTTTAGAGTTTTGCGCGACAAACCAACAATTCGTCGCGCAAAGTCTTGCGCGACGAAATGTTTGTCGCCAAAAACTTTGCGCGACGAATTGTTGGTTTGTCGCGCAAAGTCAAAAATTAAAAAAATTAATTTTTTGGTAAAGACTTTATGGGACGAATTTAGATCTTCGTCGCGCAAAGTGACTTTGTGTGCGACGAAATAATTTAAATCGTGCAAAGTCAAAAATTAAAAAAATTAATTTTTATTTTTGTAAAGACTTTGCGGGACGAATTTAGATCTTCGTCGTGCAAAGTGACTTTGTGCGACGAAATAATTTTGTCGCGCAAAGTGAATTTGTGCGACGATGTGTTTTTCGTCGCGCAAAATTTAGTCGTGCAAGATTTTGTGGGACGAATTTTTGAGTTTCGTCGCGCAAAGTGACTTTGTGCGATTTAATTGGTTTTTGTCGCGCAAAAATTTGGTCGCGCAAGGGTATTTTTTTACTAGTGGATATGAGAGAGAGAGAGAGAGAGAGAGAGAGAGAGAGAGAGAGAGAGAGTGAATGATGCCGAGAAGAACAAGAACAAGAGAAAGAGGTTGTGGCAAAGGGTTGTGACGTCGAAGAGAGGTGAAGTAGGAGAAAAACTTTCCTGGCACGGGGATGCCAGGTCAGTTTTCCACCTCATTATCCCAAGCCAATGGGATACTGACAGCTGCCAACCTTTTCTAAAAGCTTTAAACATCATATTTTAATCAAAAAATCAACCAAAACATAAGAGTTTCTCTCTCATTCAATCTCCACATCCGTGCCAACCTTCCCCTCTCATCTCTCTCCTTCTTTTATCTTCTTCCTTCTCGCTTTTTTCTCTCTCTCTCTCCTGCAAGTGCCGCTACAATGCTCTTTTTTTTTTTTTTTTCGGTCTTAACCTTCAGTCGGTGCTTCAACCTCTTAATCTCAATGTCATTTTTTTCATTACCCATCAAAATGCACAAGGATATTAAAGCATGGTTTTTTTAGGAGTTACAAAAACTTGAGCTTTAAAATTCAAATTTATCTTTCATAACAATTTCACAAATCTTAGATGAAAATTTGTGAGCGAGTATTTGGAAGAGGAGAGGGAAAGAGTTGTTCTTTGAGGAGGGAGAAAAGTTTGATTTGAATTGGAGGAGAGAGAGGGACTTAAAAGGGGGAGGATTGGGTTCAGACTAGAAGAAAAAAAAGGCAAAGGTGGATCCCAAAGTAGAGGGAACGGAAAGGAAGAGAAAACATAAGTGAAAATCGAAGAAAAAAAAAAAAAAGAGGTTTGCAAAGAGCGCACTTTCAAAGTAGAGAGAGAGAAAACCGAGGGAAAGAGATAAAGAATGAGAGAGATGAAATAAAAGAGGAGTCAAAATAATAGACAGTGGCAGCATCCCATTGGCTTGGGATAATGAGGTGGAAAAGCGACTGGCATCCCCGTGCCAGGAAAGTTTTTCTCGTGAAGTAGGGTAATGGAATGGGTTTTGAAAAATAAAACGTATATGGGCTTTAATTTTTTTCTGCGCAAATATATGGGCTTTAAAGTTGGGCGTTTTATTTGGTTTAAGGAGAATTAGGCTAAAGTATCATATATTTTAAAATAAATAAATAAAAGAGAAAATGATTAAAAAGTCCCTTGGATGATCTCTATTGTCAAATAAGGCACGAAATCTCCCAGGTCAACAAATTATTCATTTGAGTTAAGGTACGAAATCTCCTTCAAACCCTAAGTTCGTGTCTTTTTTTTTTTTTTTTTTTAATGTTCGACTCGCAATGGCTGCCCTTTCCTACCCACTTCGAATTCTTTGTTCTTACTCAATATAGGTTCGTATGTTGTTTCTTTTTATTATTAGCATTGTCGTTTTCTTCTTCTTCATGTATTTGGGTTTTATTTATTTAGTTTAATTTTTTACTTTATGCAAATGAAAAGGAGAAGAATTGGAGCCTCTATTAAAATCATAAACCAGGTTCTCTATGTTTGTGATTCTATGTGCTTGGATACTAAAAGTCTATTCTGATATAGGAGGCAATACAAAGGCTGTCATTTTTATGGTCTTTTCTTTTTCTGAACCATGAAAAACATCTTTTTGGCATCAAAAGCGGTGGTGAAGTCCAAAGAAAAATGATTCCCCTAATCTTTTCATCCCATTAGATTATCGAATTGATTGAAATTGAAAAGTAGATGCAAGAACATGGATGAGTTCTTACAAGGCTTATCTACCTTTGAAAGAGCTAGAAGCTTCCCATGGTGATATATGAGAGCTGTATTACTTGGAAAAGGGAGGAAATCTTTAGCACCTCCAAAATATTCTTCTTGCTTAAGACGGGATGTCCTAACATAGACATGCGTTGCTTTTCCATCTTTGATGTGCATACCATGAACCATACTGCAAAATGTTAAATATATAAAGTAATGCTGATCACATCTATCACTTTACTAATTCAGCCAGAGACATGGCTAATGAACAGAAACTATTTACTTATGCTTCTATCCCACTTGTTAACATGAAAACAGAATTCAATAAGATAATCAGCCTACATATAAATTGTTCAAAAGATTCGAATTCAAATAAGGCTGTGAATAAAGAAGCAGGAGTCACCCATCTCCATCAAACATGAAAAGAGAGCAACAAAGGGCATCAGCACAAAACCCACATGGCTAAGAATCAGTGAAATTTATTTCCAAAAATCAAACATATGCTCTCTAAACAGACAGACCAAAGTTTGTTTCTTGGGCATGCCATGGCAGCTCTGTTAGGACAGAGCTACAATCAAAATAGAAATTGGCATATAGACCCACTCAGCTTCAAAGACTTCATGTAAGCATTTGACCAAACAGTTAATGGGCATCAAATGTTAAGAATGAATTCATAGATTCAAACAAACCAAGTAGTTATACTGTGTGATGATAAATTAGTCAAACAAACCATGAGTTTGAGGTGCAAAATTTAGACGCAATGCAGGAAGCAAATAAGTTCTCGGAAGAAAAGTAGTCAAACAAGCATAAAATCTACAAACAGCCAGAGTGAAGAAAATCTACAAGATGAAAAGTTTTCAGATTACACTCAAGTAGAACACAACGCATTAGGAATAAGAGTAAAGAAAAAGCAAGAATGGAGATGAAAACCAATTAGGAATCAAACAGCCGAGATCGAAGATTTGTTACCAAAGAAGTTGATGGTCTCAACAGATGATTTCAGAATAGGATCTCACTAGCCTCAAGGTCGTTTCTCAAAATCAAAACATCTGCAACACCAATTAGGAAGTTAGGGCAGCAAGCTTTTTGGAATCACAACTCAAAATCGAAATTCAAAGAGAAATCAAAACTGAATTCAAAATTGAACCTAAAATCAGGCTCTGCCTGAGTACCAAACGAAAACCTAGCTGATTTAAGGACACAAAATCTAGCTTAAAGCCTTTCTTTATCAAATCAAACCTAGAGAATTAGGGAATAGTGAATCAGACTCAGAGTCACAATCGCACTCAAATCAAACTCAAATGAAATCAAAACTAACATTGAAACCAAAGAGAAATAGAAAGCTCACATGATATTGGGAGAAAACTTAGAATCGAAACCACAGAGACGATGAGGACGACGAAGAGGACGCTCCCTCGCTCTGAGCTCTGAGCTCGCGCTGGTCTCGCTCAGATTTTGAAATTTAATAGGAATCAGGAGAAGAAAAAGAACCATATCGTTTGAGCTCGCACTTCTTGTAATTAACTTGTCCGAATATTGTTTGTATTTTCTTGTTGTGCAAACGGAAGCGGATTTTGTTTGGATCTAGATAGTCAACCCACATTCTATTGTTTTGTCAGATCTGGATTACAGCTGGCTAGGAACGATTTTAAAGCTTTGGAGTACCTTTTTACTGTGGGGCTGATTGTTGTGTTCTTGTCTATGATGTTCATTCAATGAAATCATATGATAACCTTAACAAGTTAACAACTGGAGGGAAGAATTTCTTGTTCGGGTATGTTTTGAGGTTTTTATTTTGTGTGTGGCTATTTTCTTAAGAATCGCATCACTTACAAACTCTTCCGATGCTAGTTGCCATGGATGCCTATTAAGTTCTGAAAAGAATTATCTCTTTATGTTGATTTTTAATGTAATCTCTCTTGAAGGAATTGCATAATAAACAAGACTGCTAAAAGATAGGAAGAAACATGGTTATCACAAATACTGATGTTAGTGCTCATGCAACTTAAAATAAATTTGAATTATTTTTTACTTGAACAATTGCTGGACAAAATGGACAAAATGCTTTGAACATGGAGTTAAAGAAGCAGAGATGGCAGAGAAAGGATTTTACATTCGGTCTGGAATCACAGTCGTACTGAAGAATGCAACTATTAAAGATGAAATTGTCATTTAAGTCCATCAATTTTATTACAGCGTAATTGTTTAGATTGAGCCTTGGTGACAGTACCTTGATGAATTTCCTCATACGTGCTTTTACTAAATCTGAGTTATGTATATTATATTTATGTTTACAGTAAGTACAGTTGTATTTTATATCTATCATTCTAAACATTAGCTTGAGTATGAGTTAGGCGGCATACATATTTTGTATTCTGTTTTGTATTTTGATTTGTAGGGTGGGGTGCTAACATTGCAAATGTATTAAAGTTCTTATTATATTTTCACATCAACCTGCTTTTATTAACTAGTTGACAAGACAAGGCCTATTAAGAAAATGGATGAAAAATTTCTGACATAAACACGACTGATACAACTTGTGAATGACACGACACGAATCGTTTCACTCGTTAAGAATACAAAATTGAAAAAAATTAAAAAATTTCATGCGCAAGGGCAACCTCTCTCTCTCCATCAAAGAAACCCCCACCATAGTTGAAAACTGAGTGTGGGATTGAATTTCAATAATTCGTCAAATGATCTTAGTGATTTCAACAATAATTCGTCAAATGAGACTATATAGTCCAATAGTGAAAAAATGCCTCACTCGCTTGTCTAATATAGTGAGCACGAAAAGTGGTTCGCTAAATAGAACGCTCCTAAATAGAAATCGCTAGTCCGACGCCTCTCTTTAAACAAATATTAGAATTTTTTATTATTATTGTTTTAAATCTTTAATTGGGTTTTTTAGCATTTATTTATTTTTTAGGTCAAAATCTGTAATTAAATTTAAATATTACATGAATTATTTTGATATTGCATTTGACCACATTTGTATTTAAGAAATCAAACTATAATAATTCACAAATGTTTGATATTCTTTTTATATTGAAACAAGTTTAATAATTCATGATGTGCTGCTTTCTTTATCGCAAGCAATTATTACCTTGTCAAATTATATTTTTCAGTTTAAAGTCAAAAGTCAAATATACAAAAATTATATATATATATATATATATATTCTTTTTTAATTATTTTTTACTTGGTCTTCCATGAAATATGTAAAATTATATAGAGTGAGTTTAGCTCCTTAATAATGTTTCGACCAACAAAAAATAGAAGATTTTGTAGTGGTCTTGGGGCAAGGCTCGAGCTTTGGAGTACCTTAGTCACAAATACTGATGTTAGTGCTCATGCAACTTAAAAGAAATTTGAATTATTTTTACTTGAACAATTGCTGGACAAAATGGACAAAATGCTTTGAACATGGAGTTGAAGAAGCAGATATGGCAGAGAAAGGATTTTACATTTGGTCCGGAATCACAGTCATCTTGAAGAATGCAACTATTAAAGATGGAATGGTCATTTAAATCTATCAATTTTATTACAGCGTAATTGTTTAGATTGAGCCTTGATGACAGTACCTTGATGAATTTCCTCATACGTGCTTTTACTAAGTTTGAGTTATGTATATTATATTTATGTTTACGATAAGTGCAGTTGTATTTGATCGGTGCATAATTACATATCATTTTGTACCCTTCTAACTTATGATTTGGTTATGTTTTTGAGTTAAACTTGTGCTTTTAATTTATTTTGTGTTTGTTTCAGTGTAATAAGCTTAAAACTCATTAAATGCATTTTGGAGACAAGTTAGCTCAAACGGTGTCTGCAGATCAGTCAACTTCACGGATTGGACTGTACTTGCTCAAGAAGAACCAGATAATGAGCCATACATCATTGGAAAGATACGGAAGTCTATTTTCTGGATCATTTTACGGTTCATGATTCCGAGTTCTCTAGAGGAAGTTATGCAAGTTTTGGCAGCTTAAGGTCAAAATCGGCAGGATCTGCGTTACTGGGCCAAAAATCACATTTGAAGGTCTTTCCGATTTTTCCTTGAGCTGGGCTGCATATGCATGGAAAGATAATTCAAAGAGCTTCAAGATTCATATTTTTCCAGATTTTTCAGAATGGAGGAACAAGCCCAAAACGAGCCCAAAAGAAGACTGCAATGCATTGTCAAGCATGACATATGCATGATGAAATGTTATTGATTGTGGGAAAGTTTGGTGAAGCATATTCAATACATATAATTGGAGTGGAGTTTTGCAGCAGCCAAATGAAGTAAAAGAAGATGAAGTGGGAGTTGCAACACTAAGCTTAAAGACAAGAAGAATTGTTTTCAAATGCAATTGTGTGTTAGGTAAAGTTAGTGAATTAAGTGTAAGCAATACTTAATTCAGATTTTCACTTCCCTTAGGCCTATATATAGTGAGGTTCTCCAAACTTGTAAACACACCCCAAGGGGGGGAGCTCTCAAACATCTCTCTAGAGCTCCTCTCCCTTCTCTCCCTCAAATTCTCTTAGTTTTCTTTTTAGTTCTCAATTGTTGTAACAAAACCATTTTGCTTTGTAGTTGTAATTTATTTTCCATTGTAATGTAATTTCTTTTCTTTAGTTTTCAAGTTTAATTAGCTTCCAAGTTTCAATTATAGTTCTTGTTCTTATTCATTATGCTTATAAGTTAATATGCTTGTTTGAATGAGTGATCACCATTAAAACTTGTATGTTAGCTATCTTGGTTTGAATTAAGAGTAGACACCATGCATTAATTCAAATTGAACTATGAATAGGAAGAGTATGTATGGACATTCGACAACATGGATTAGATACATGCTTGGTTGTTTAAAACATTCTTCTTTGCTTAATGGATTTCTAATGCTTAATTTAGGTTCGACAAGAAGGATCTAATTAGGGAATTAGGAATACAAGGTTAGGACCAAACACCATGGCTTAATCATACTTTAGCTAGAATCAATCTGTGAATCTAAATTGAACTTGGTAACTAATTTGCTTGAGTTAATTTCTTTTCTTTCTTTCTTGTTGTATTTATTTTATTTTCATTTCTATTTTGTGCAGGGAATCAAATTGAATCAATCTATCATCAATCCTCGTGGGATCGACCTCGTACTTACACAAGCTATACTACCCAACGCCTCGTGCACTTGCGAGTTAACAGTATTTTATATCTATCATTCTAAACATTAGCTTGAGTATGAGTTAGCCGGCATACATATTTTGTATTCTGTTTTGTATTTTGATTTGTAGGGTGGGGGGCTAACATTGCAAATGTATTAAAGTTCTTATTATATTTTAGAATGTGAAACTTGGGCTTATGTATGTCATATCAATTTCGACAAAAAAAAATGTATGTCACATCAAAATATACTTCTTTATTATTATATTCCCGAATGTGGATGAAAGGTGAACTCAAAATTTGGTGAAAGGCATACTGGTATAGGCAAGTTATATAGACTTGCCAAGACAGACGTAAAAAGTAGACCTGGTAAATTGATTGTGTTTGTTGATTTCAGGTCGTGCTCGTGTCAACCCGCTTTTATTAACTAATCGACGCGCCTATTAAGAAAATGGATGAAAAATTTATGACATAAACACGACCTGATACAATTTGTGAATGACACAACGCGAATCGTTTCACTTGTTATGAATACAAAATAGGAAAAAAAAAAACTGAAAAAAAAATTAAAAAAATTCATGCGCAAGGGCAACCTCTCTCTCCATCAAAGAAACCCCCCACCATACTTGAAAACTGAGTGTGGGATTGAATTTCAATAATTCGTCAAATGATCTTAGTGATTTCAACAATAATTCATCAAATGAGACTATATAGTCCAATAGTAAAAAAAATGCTTCACTCGCTTGTCTTATATAGTGAGCCTGAAAAGTGGTTCACTAAATAGAACACGCTAGTCCGACGCCTCTCTTTAAAAACATATTAGGATTTTTTATTATTATTGTTTTAAATCTTTAATTGGGTTTTTTTTAGCATTTATTTATTTTTTAGGTCAAAATCCGTAATTAAATTTAAATATTACAAGAATTATTTTGATGTTGCATTTGACCATATTTGTATTTGGAAAATCAAACTATAATAATTCACAAATATTTGATATTATTTTTATATTGAAACAAGTTTAATAATTCATGATGTGCTGCTTTCTTTATCACAAGCAATTATTACCTTGTCAAATTATATTTTTCAGTTTAAAGTCAAAAGTCAAATATACAAAAATTATATATATATTTCTGTTTTTTAATTATTTTTTTACTTAGTCTTCCATGAAAAATGTAAAATTATATAGAGTGAGTTTAGCTCCTTAGTAATGTTTCGACTAACAAAAAATAGGAGATTTGTAGTGGTCTTGGGGCAAGGCTAGAGAGCAACTAAGATAAATCTTGAGAAGCCAAAAAAAATATCAAAATTTTATTCTTCATAAACAATCATAATTTTATTTGTTTTATTTTTATTATTGTTTTAAATCTTTGAATTGAGTTTCTTTGTAGCATTTATTTATTTTTAGGTCAAAATCCCAAATTAAATTTAAATATTACAAGAATTATTTTTTAGTCCGACACAGCACCAAACATAGGTCTTCACTATTTTTACAATCCAGCTTCTTAGTCCGACACAAAGACCAAACGTAGGTCGATTACTTAATTCAAATTTTAGGCCAATTCGAGCTAATCCAAGACAAATCCTAGGATTTAGTCTAGTACATAACAATCCACCGTACCAAACGACCCCTTAATGCTTAAGTTTGTGAGTTATTCAATCACATGATGAATTGTTGAGTCCATTAACACCCATTGCTCTGTAATCCTCAGTATAAATGCTGAGTTCTTCTTTTATGTAATTCATTCGAATATTCTAAGAATCAGAGAAATACATCTAGGACTTTCTAGCTCTCTCAAAACCTCCTGTGAGATCCCACATCGGCCAACGGAGAGAGGGTGATGTGCCTTATATGTACATGCCCACCTCCAAATAGCACGAGGCCTTTTGGGAGCTTGCGCCGGAGTTGTGAGAACTCCGGGTTAAGCGAGTTGTGGCTTGGAGCAATCCCAGGATGGATGACCCATCGGGAAGTTGCTCGTGAGTTCCCGTAAACAAAACCGTGAGGGCCCCGCCCAAAGCGGACAATATCGTCCGTGGCGGAGCGATTCTGGGATGTGACAATTTGGTATCGAGCCACTCTGCCGTGTGGTGCGAGTGTGCCGACGAGGACGTCGGGCCCCTAAGGGGGTGGATTGTGAAATCCCACATCGGCCAACGGAGAGGGGGTGATGTGCCTTATATGTACATACCCACCTCCAAATAACACGAGGCCTTTTGGGAGCATCGCGGCCGGAGTTGTGAGAACTCCGGTTAAGCAAGTTGTGGCTTAGAGCAATCCCAAGATTGGTGACCCACTGGGAAGTTGCTCGTGAGTTCCCGTAAACAAAATCGTGAGGGCCCCGGCCCAAAGCGGACAATATCGTGCTACGGCGGCGGAGCGATTCGGGATGTGACACCTCCACTGTAATATGAGTTTTCCTTTCTTCTTCTCTATCCGAGTACCATGTTATCTTGGTATCGTAGCTTCGGATCTAAGAGATCTTGCATCCACTATTGTTCTACTCTTCGCAATAAAAGGTTTAGGGGTGATGACTGTTGTGGTGATGACAATAGCGGTGGCGATGGTGGTTTGCGGGTGATGGTGGGGAGGTAGTGGTGGTGGCCGTGGCGATGGGGGTGGGGTGGGGGTGGCGGTGGGAGTGAGGTGGTGGTGGAGGTGGTGGCGGTGGCAGCGGTGATGGTGATGATGCTGGTCGTCTGTGTAGGCTAATAGTGTGAGTGGGGGTGATGGTGATGCTAATAGTGTGGGTGAGGGTGATGGCGGTGGTGGAGGTGGTGGTGATGGTGTTGGCGGTAGTGGTGGTGACGGTGGGCATGATGGTGGGGCTAGTAGTGGGGTCGGTGGTGACAGTGGGGGTGGTGGTGGTTGTGCTAGGGGTGGGGCGATGGTGGTGGCGGCCGCGATGATGATGACTATGTTGGTGATGGTGGCAGTGGCGGCGACGTTGATAGCCACGATAAAATGGTTGGAATAGAAGTGGTGAAATCATATATTGAAAATAAAAATAATACATCTATCAAAATCTCTGGAGGAAGCTAAGGTGGCGTTTGGTAATGTTTTCGAAGGTTGGTTTCATTTTCAGAAAATAAAAATGAGTCAAAAACACGTTTAGTAACATGTTTTCATTCTCGTGGAAAACGTTTTCATAAAATGAAAACAAGTTCATGTATACTTGTAGAAAACAGAAAAAAGTTGTTTTCATTCTCATGGAAAACGTTTTCTCATAAAACATTACAAAAATGAGTCAAAAACACGTTCGGTAGCATGTTTTCATTCTCGTGGAAAATGTTTTCATAAAAAGAAAACAAGTTCATGTATACTTGTAGAAAACAGAAAAAAGTTGTTTTCATTCTCGTGGAAAACGTTTTCTCATAAAACATTCTCCAAAAACGTTACCGAACGGGCCCTAAGATTTTTCATGACCTAAAATTAGTCTATAATCAAACGAAATACTCCACTTTTTGCATTTCCTTTAAAATCAATCAGGTTTTGAATACACTCAAACTTTATTTGACTTCTAAAACTTTATAATTGAATATACCTAGATTTCGATGTATTTTTAAAAAATCAATTGAAATCTGAATTGAACACATCCAAACTTTGACAAACTCTTTTAAAATCTTAATTGAATACACTTAGACTTTTAAACTATTTTAAAATATTAATTGAATACACCCTAAAATCCTAGAAATACATCTAGGACTTTCTATCTCTTTCAAAACCTCCTCTGTAATCTGAGTTTTCCTTTCTTCTTCTCTATCTGAGTACCATGGTTATCTTGGTATCAGAGCTTCGGATCTAAGAGATCTTGCATCCGCTATCGTTCTGCTCTTCGCAATCTTCACATGATGGCGTTTCAGTTCATCACTCAGCTGATTTTTCTCTGGAATTAAATCTTCGATCTTTCTTTTGCTGGAAAAATTTGGGTATGTTCTCCAAATTTTTCAAGAATTTGATTTTTCTTATTCGTATATTAGAACACGAAGCACGAGGCATGAATTCTGTATAAGCACGAAGCATCTTTGAAATATTGTTGAATTTCTCTCTTTAATTCTGCAGTTGAAGCACGAAGCATATAGATCGTTGTTTTTATTCTGAAATTGAAGCACTAAGCATGGAAATTGTTTCTGCAAGCATGAGGTTGTGTTGAATTGCTGTGTATGACAAGTATTTCTAGTCTTGATTTGAAGCACGACGCCTAGAAAATTGCTTAAGAATTCTATCAATTGACAATTGTGACTCATTTGTTGACAAGAAAGCATCATGACATCATATGTTCCCAAAATTGGGGGTTTATTGGGGGTTATTACAATTAAGCTTTCCGAAGACAATTATGTTAAATGGAGCTATCAGCTACAATCTGTAAGGATATGACCTTTACGGTCATTTTGATGGTACAATTCCTTGTCCTCCTAAATATGTGGTCACTAAGTCTGAAGGCATTACACACGAACTCACTGCTGCCTATAAGACCTGGATTCAAGGTTGACAAGGCTTTACCGAGCTTATTGCTTGCCACATTATCGGATGAAGCTATGGAATATGTGGTAAGGTGCAAAACGGCTAGAGAAGTCTGGTGGAATTTGTCTGATAGGTATGCTTCAGTATCTTGTGCCAGAGTTAACCAACTTAAAACCGAGCTTCATACCATACATAAAGGAGGTGATACTGTGGATATATATTTTTGTGCGGTTGAAACATATTCGTGACGATTATGCTGCAGCGGTATCCAACTCTCAGATGATGATATTATCATCGCTGCCTTGAATGGATTGCCCCAGGAATTTGATATGATTAAGACTGTTTTATTTGAAAGAGAAAGTCCTATATCTTTGAAAGATTTTATAGCTCATCTACTGTCTGCTGAGAGAAATAGAGGCACGACTACAAGCACAGTCAGTCCATGATTGGTTTTATGGGAACCAGCACCTAGGAATATGGCTCATTTTCTCATATTGCACCATCTTCTCAACATTCTGTTACAAGTCCAACTGTAGGACACATTACTTCTCAGTCTCTTTCTTCTGCAATGACTGGTTTCTCTTGTTATAAATCACACTCTCAGAATCAGTCTTACAATTCTCAGCCTTCTCAGTCTCATGTTCAAAGTTCACCACATCAACAATCTTTGTTTTATCAATCTAGAGGACGAGGTTCTAATGGCAGGTTCTCATCTACACGAAGAGGAGGTTTCAATCCAAGATTGTCATCTGGACCAAAGACACAAGTTATCCCTGAATGTCAAATCTACAAGTCACACAGCTCCTAACTATTATTATCGTGTTGCAGATTCATCTACTTCTAATTCTACGGTTGAGTGCCAAATCTGTGGAAAGAAGGGGCATATTGCACTCAACTGCTATCACAGAGCCAATTTTGCATATCAGGGAACTACAACTCCTCCTTCTCTGACTGCCATGACTGCTCACACTCAAGGGGGAGCCTCTTTCACACCTGATGACCTATGGATTGCTGACAGTGGAGCATCACACCATATGTCTCATAATCTTTCAAATATGATGAATGCAACCAAATATCAGGATGGTGATAAGGTTACAGTTGGAAATGGTGCATGTCTGTCTATACATCATGTTCGTTCAGCCACTTTGCATAATTTACTAGGAGCCTTGATGTAGGATATGGGTGAGTTGAGAATTTAAGTAGTTTAGCGGAAGCGAAAACGATGGGATAACATAAAATAAATGGTAAAAGATGTCTTGGCTTCACACCAAGGAGTCTCAAATCTCTGGAAAATAAATTTTTCTTAATATTTCAAATCTCAACACCAAGGAGTCAATTGACAATTGTGACTCCCTTGTTGACAAGAAAGCATCATGACATCATCTGTTCCCAAAATTGAGGGTTTATTGGGGGTTATTACAATTAAGCTTTCCGAGGACAATTATGTTGAATGGAGCTATCAGCTACAATCTGTCTTGCAAGGATATGACCTTTATGGTCATTTTGATGGTACAATTCCTTGTCCTCCTAAATATGTAGTCACTAAGTCTGAAGGCATTACACAGAACTCACTGCTGCCTATAAGAGGAACAAGAGAGAAAATGGAAGCGAGAATGAGAGTGGACATGTGATTTTATAGGGAGGATAGGATGGAGGAGTAACAAAAGTGAAAACAAAAACTTGAAAGTGAAAACAATTTCAAGTTTTTGTTTTCACTTTTATTACTCCTCCCTCCCATCCATCCCTCTCATCCTCTCTCTCAATCTCACATTCACTCCCATTCTCACTCATTTTCCTCTATATTCTAGCATAAAAAATGAAAACTAAAAACTAAAATTGAAATGGTTATCAAACGGGCCCTTAAGTTGGATTTTTATTTTGTTATGGTTGAGCCCCTGTTTTTCTATTTATGACCTTCAAATTCCATGTTTTTTCCCACGAGGAATTTCTAAAGTTCTATGTGTTTTTATTTAAACAGGGGAACTGACTCATGCCAATTTAGAAATTATGACTTTTGTCAAAATCCCAAGTTTATTTTCCTCTTCCAAACACACTTTTGGTGTTTAAAAAAATCACTCTTTCCAAACCCTTGAATTAAATTTATAAGGTAAATGAGAAATTCCATTAAAATAAGGTCTCGTACATAAGAACATGCTAAAATGTAGAAACTGAAACCAGATGGAGCTCCCCAACTAATCTAGGAGCCCAACACTACTCTAGACACCCACACGAAAAACAACTACCCGTAAAGCCAACATCATAACCAGGAAAATAAGTAGAGAAATGCTGCACAAGTGCTGTCATCATCACCTAGTTGACAGAGCACATGTCACCTCCATGTTAGAACATGTATGGTTCAAATTATCATGAATATCTACAGGCATCTCTTGTGGGCATATAAAAGGCTTGGGAGGCATTTGAAGGCTTTCAACATCTCCTTCGAGCATCTTTATAACTTCGTTCATTGCTGGACGATCACTTGGCTTCATTTGAATACACCACAAGGCAGTTATAACCATCTTTTTTACCATTTTCTTTTCTTCCTCTGTTATATCCTCCATCTCCAACTCCTTTCCCTCCTTATACTGATCGTACACCCATGAGGGGAAGTAAATTTGGCTTGAATGCTCCACACGTGCATTTAAATTCTTTCGTTTGCTTCCCATTTCCATCAACAGCATTCCAAAGCTATAGACATCAGCTTTGTATGAGACGCCACCAATATTTTTGTAGAACAACTCAGGAGCCATGTAACCCATTGTTCCCCTTGCTGCCGTTAATGAGACAATACTATTATCTGTCGGATATAATTTCGCAAGCCCAAAGTCAGAAATCTTTGGAACGAAATTTTCGTCAAGAAGGATGTTTTGAGGCTTGATATCAAAATGTAAAATTTGCATGTCACAACCTTGATGTAGATATTCAATCCCTTGAGCTACTCCAAGAGAAATTTCATACATTTTCTTGTAACTTAGCATCATACTTCCTTCTATTCCTTCTTTGGAATAGATGTATTTATCAAGAGATCCATTTTGCATGAACTCATATACTAAAGCGCGCTTCGAACCCTCAGCACAATAACCAACAAGTTGCACCACATTAACATGGTGAATCCTTCCAATGGTAGTTACCTCACTAATGAAATCTTTCCCATGAGCTTTGGATTGACCAACATCTTAATTGCTCCAAAACGGCCACTGCGTAATTTTCCTTTAAATACCATGCCAAAGCCTCCTTCGCCCGACTTATTCTTGAATTTGTTAGACATCTTTTTAATGTCTGAATAAGAGTACCTTATTGGCAGAAAGTTATTACACTACTACAAAAATCGAAATAGACGTCGGTAAAACGACGACGGACAAAATAAATACCGTCGTTAAATTTTAAACGACGACGGTAATATAAAAACCAACGTGGATCAGAAACTAAAACACCTAAAAATTGAAAATTCATTTGGGTATTTTTAAAACACGACGCATGAAACTTTAAAAGCGTCGTCTTATGAAACATGCCATTCCGATCAGAAAACAGATAACAAATAAACAACGACGGTATGTGTAAATATACCGACGTAGTAATTATAGACGACGTTTTATATATAATACTGCCGTTTTGAACATCCAATAAACACGACGGTAATTGTATTATTAACAGACGTATCAAGTACTCTTTAATACGACCGTAATGTGATAATTACTGTAACATCCCTGACCCGATTTCACTATTCAATCCCAATTGTTTAGTCATATAAATAATTTTGGCGAAATTACAGTTTTGCCACTGGGATTAAGGGTATTTTAGGCACTTTAAAAATTCCATAAGGAACTTGGAGAAATGGGTTGCGCCGTCGCGTCCGGCTCGTCGAAACGAGTGCGTGGATATGCGGTACACCGAATTCAGAGTTGTAACGATCAAGAAGCGATTATAAAAAAAAGAAAAAAAAATTCAGATTACTGTAGCGGCTACAGTAGCACTTTGACGGCTCCCTCTTCTTCTCCCATTTTTCTTCCTCTCTTCGGGGCAGTCACTTTGACTGCCCATATCTCCCAGCTCCGGTGTCCGATTCAGGTGATCCCAGTCCCTAAATCTTCGTCTCTTCCTCCTCTACATAGCCTGCCCATTATCCCAGCTCGATAACCCACGGTTTTTAAACTGGAGCGACTGAAAGTTCGATGGTTATCAAACTTTCCGACGAGTTTTTCGGCGACTCCGGCAACCGTTTGGGTCTAGTGAGGTATGAAACTTCATCTACTCTTCATGCTCTATCTATTTATGTATGTTTTGTAGATCGGTTTTGAGCCTAGGTTGTTCGATTTAGAAACCCATTTTTGGCCGGTTTTGGGTCTGAGATTTGGGCCACTTGCCGTCCGTTTGAGACGTTCCCGTAGTTGAATAAAATGCTTAGGAGGTTGAGTTCTAGCTACCCCAGGAAGGATGACCATTGGTTTGGAGTTTTTCCGGTCACCGGAATTACTATGCACACCCAATTCCGGCGGGTGTCGGGGCACTGTTGTGGTGGTGCATTGTGTCCTAAAATGTTCCCCATGTCGTCCTGAGCGTGTAGGTGTGTTCGGGTTCAATTTTGGTTATCGTTTGACTGTCGAACGGATTTACGCCTATTATGCGTTATCCGGGTTCGATGTGTTCGGGCCGTCGGATCGGTCCCAATTCTTAGTATGTTGTTCCCCGTATTTTTAGGATCGTGTAGGATTTGACGGGTTGAGATTTGGAGTCCCGGTTACTTCGAAATCACAAACCCTAGGTTTAGGTTAAAGTGTAACCGTCCGATCGTGCGATCGTGAGCAATCCGACCATTCGATCGAGACCAAACCATGAGGACACGTTGTTTAGGTCGTTTTGAACCTGCAGGAACTTTCGGATCTAAGTTTGGAGGTCATGGGACCCACGGGGCCAATTTGACCTATTCGGGTCGGTTTGACCAAGTTTGACCAGGGTTGACCAAGTGTCTCCAGAGGTCTATTTGCCGTGTAGTTGACTTTGTTGGACTTCTAGGAATGTCCGGGTCGATTTGGAGGTCGTGGGCTCCGCGGGCCCGGGTTGACCGAAATAGGGTGTTTGACCGCCGGTTGACCGTGAGTCTTTCGGGGCGGTCCCACTGGTTTAAGGAGGTAGTTTGACCTTAGAATCTTTAGTACGACGTACGTGCACGTTAAGTCGGGGTTTGGTAGGATTTAAGTTTACGATTCTCGTTCGGTTCACGGTACTAATCCAATCCTCGTATCTATCGCTTTAGGTACTTTGTTTCTGCTACGCAGCAAGTGGGACCCTTTAGGGTTATGCAGCGTAGGACCAACGGTGAGTGGACTTTGATTTCAAACGAACATGACTTCAATGAATTGCATGAAATGCATGAAAGGAGATTTAATAATTGTTTTAAATCTTGAATGTGATAAATGTTTTAAAGTCTTGGTTTGACTTTGATTGAAATGTATTAAAAGGATTTGCATTGAGGTATATGCATGATTTGGGTTGCCGGTTTATTGTGGGGCCCTGATGGCTATTTTATTATTATTTATACCTTTGGGTATTGAACGGAACGTGGTGAACGCCCGATGGTTTTCGTATTGAAATTGGGTTATATAATTGAGCTATTTTAAGCTTGAAGTCGTATACTTTATAAAATGGGAATTTATGGATCTTTTGGGATATTATATTTATAAGGGTGGTTATGTTATATATTAATTATATAATTGAATATTTGGACGTTAGCGTAGTCCGTTTGGTTAAGTATTCGGTTTTGGCGTTTAAACCTTTTGAAGTATAATTACTTATACTTTGATTATATATATGTATATTTTCATACATATATATATTTACTTTGAATAAATACTTTGGAATAATGGGAATTGATTATACGTATATTCATACATATATATACATAGATATGTATATGGGATTGGGCTTGAGTTATTGTATTTTAAAGGATCATTGTGTTTTATGTATATATATATATACATATGTATATTTTGGATTATACGTTTGGTTTAACGGTATGTGTTTACTGACGAGTTCTTTATACTTTAATTATATACCTTTGGATTGGAATGCCCTGTGTCGGGACGTGAGGTTCCTTATGTAATTATATTGATATATTGAATATGATTTCAAAGGAATATGACGTTTCATCGATTACTTAATTTGTTATGCGGTCATTTGACCCTTATGATTATTTTGAATATAGAAATATATGTTTGGGACGGTGATGTCCTTGTGTTGAGTATATATATGGGTTATATGCTTGATGAACTTGTTTATGTCCGGGTGTTTGATGTTTTGGGGATTGGAAAGTGTTGGGTTATATATATATATATATATATATTTATATATTGTTTATCGCGTAGCGATGGATTTGAGTGCGGTAGGCACCGGTTATGTACCTCCCCATGTTCTTGATATTGGTTTAAATGGTTACTAAGACCACACGGGCTGATGAAGGATTCCAGCATGTGGGCTCGGTTGTCGATGAAGGATGCCGACATGCGAGTCTTGTTTGTCGATGAAGGATGCCGACAGGAAAAGTTTGTTTTGTCGATGAAGGATGCCGACAGGGACAATTTGTTTTGTCGATGAAGGATGCCGACAGGGAAAGGTTGTTTTGTCGATGAAGGATGCCGACAAGTGATTTAGTCTGCGCGCGTAGGACAGTAATATGGTTTGTACACACGTGGAGATGGTTATTCCGGCGTGTGTACGGTAGAGCGGTAATCCCCCAATTGGACAGCTCATCCCTAGACGCAGGGTGGAAAGTGGGCCCTGCGGGCTAGTTAAGCGATCCCCGTGCTGGATCGTTTCCCCGATACTTATGATGGTGTGAGATTATATTGGGATTATATATACTTATATTCGGGAACTTGTCATATTTTACGTATATTGGATTTTGAGGTTTATCATGGGTTATTACTTGTATATATATACATACATATGTATGAGTATATATATATACACACGTTATGAATACCTTACGGTTATGGGAGTTCATGTATGTCTATGTCTATATGTACTTATGGGTTGATTTGAGAGGTTATGCCTCGGGAAAAGAAAAAGGGTGTTTTGTTCGGAAAAAGGTTTTGAGTTGGATTGCTCTCACGTACTTTGAGATAATATGATTTCTAAATCAATCACGTATATAAAGGATTTCATATGCATGGTTTGCATGGTTTTAAAAGGTGGGGTTAGTATATTGTTTTAAGTATGTAAAACTTTGTTTTTGTCCACTCACACTCTTTCTGCTTTGCGCCCCAGTGCGTAGTTGCTTTCTTGTTCGGCCGTGCGTTCCTCTTCTCGAGCCTTGGTGAAGGGTAGGATCTGTTGTCCTTGAGAACCCTAAACTTTGTATTCTGTTATTCTATTCCGCTGTTGAATTCCTAAACTCTTAGATTGCTCTGTATTACTGTAAGGGTTAAATTGTTGGCCGTAGGCATGGGTAGTTTATCCGTAGCATCTTTGGTGCTTGGGATAATTATTGCTGTTGCTGGTTTGAGCAGGTTTTAATTTTTGGGAATGTTCATATTGTAGGGGAGACTCTGTCCGATTTTCGGCAGAAGTCTCGGCCCCTTTTATGTTGTTTGTCGAGAAGAGGGTTTCTGTTTAGTTTGTGGGCCCGACATGGGTTGATGTTGGGCCCATCAACAAGGTCCGGCTCGGGTTCCGGAGTGGAATTTGGGTCGGGTCCTGTCAATTACCGACATGTAAAGTTAAATAATCACGGCTACAATACATACAGAACGCCGTCTAATTTTAAAAATATCCACGTCTATCTTTTATTATTTTACGCCGTATTACACATTAGACTACGACAGTTCTTATAAATAAAAGGTGGTGGTAAATCGTTACCACGTCGTCATAATATAATATAGCGACGTGGTTGTGCAGATAATAGCAGTTCTTCGTGTAATTTTGAACATATCCACGACGGTCTAAATTTAATTCAACGCCGTTTCAAGTAATAACGTCGTTGTACATCTACTTTCACGTCGTTTCTATTAATTATACCGTCGTTGTTGTTTAAAACAAGCACGACAACAAAAGTCGAAATAAACGTCGAAAAAGACGACGGAAAAAATAAATACCGTCGTTGTAGTTTTCAACTTCAAACTTTCGAACTTAAACGGCACGCTTTGCCTGCTAAATTGGAGTCTTGAAACGGCGGCTTTTAGGTTTCCAAGTCGAAATAAAGGCCCTTTTCGGTTTCCAAGTCGTAATAAAGTCACTTTTAGTTTTCCAATTCGAAATAATTCGTTTAAATTGGAGTTTTTAGTCCATCCGTTCAGTATATCTCAATTCTCACCTCTCTGAATGGTTTCTGTCATGCAAGAATGTCTTTCTTGCTAACTCAGTTGTGTTTTTACACCCAACCCATCTAAGAACTTCAGTTGGGTGTAAAACAACAACTGAGTTCCCAAGAAAGATTGTATATTTAGTTTCTTGTTTAACACAAAGTTCTATTTCTCTGTAGTTATTTTTTATTTAAGACGTCGGTTTTATTCTGAGGGCCGTGAAAATATTTTACAACGACTTTGTTTGTAACTAACTGACGTAGTATATGTTTATAACGACCTTATTATTTAAAAACCGTCGTGTATATTTTAATTTATACGACGTTTTAATTTTACTTTCCGTCGTCTTTAAAAACGCGGTCATTTGAAAAATTTGACCGCGAATTGTAATTTTTCGAATTTGCCCTAAACCCTATATATATAACATTTCGCTATCTTTCTTCAACTCATATTCTAACCTTAAAGTTTTCTGTCTCCATCGTCCGTCGTATCAGATTGCTCCAAGTCAGAGGTACATTTCATTCCGGCTGCTGTTATAGTTGTAAATGTTACCTCTTTCTTAGTTTTATCACTCAGTTTTCAGTTTCTCAAATTAGTGAAGATAATTTGTTTGAACATTTGCAGTTTCAATATGGAAATCCAAATAAGTTATGCTCCCCCTTCTGGCCTTTGTTTCTTGTTTCCTCTTGCAAAAGGATTATAAATATATCTCTGACTAAAACTTGCTTCTTCTTTTTTAATCCTGGTTTTGCAGTGCAAGAAGGCAACGCTAACTCATACACACAAGAACAAATTGATGAAATTCGGATCGAATGGGCAGCATTTATGAGCAATCACATGTAGCCCCTCTTTTTCTAATTATAGTTTAATGCTATGGATACGATATTTTGTATGGATATATAGTAGGAATGAAGATTGGTAAACTATGTAATTACTATTGAATCTTCAAGTTTTATGAAACAAATGATTCTTGAGTATATATATGTATGGTGTGGATTATTTGGAGCTGAATTTATTGTTCACAAAGCATTATGGTTGTTTTTTTAGCTAAAATCGTTGCAGAGAACCATTGGAAGCAAGAAAAAAAAAGCTAAATTGTAAAATTACTACGTCTTTGGATATAATAAACGACAGTTCTTTCAAAAAAACCGTCGTCTTTACATTAATAGACGACAATTCTTTCACAAAACCGTCGTCTTTACATCTAATAGACGATAGTTCTTTCATAAAAATTGTCGTCTTTATATATAATAGACGACAGTTTTTGATAAAAACCGTTGTCTTTGCATATAATAGACGACTGTTATTTCATAATAGACGACAGTTCTTAAAAACCGTCGTCTTTACATATAATAGACGACATGTCTTTCATAAAAACCGTCGTCTTTAAGTCTAATAGACGACGGTTTTGAATAAAAGCGTCGTCTTTATAAATAATAGACGACGAGATTTTACCGTCGTAGTTTTATGCGTAAAATATGTCGGTCGATTTCTCGACGGTTGAAAAACTAAATTTACTCGTCTATTGCGATTTTTGTAGTAGTGTTACTACTATGCAGAAAATCCTCGATGGTATTATACATGGATGAATGTCTTTTCCGCCATTTATAGATCAAAAACGCAATCACAAATGGAGTCCCAAGTATAAGTTTTACCGTGAAATGTGTTACTGCACAAGAGTGTACCAGAACAAATCATGAGAAAAGAAACTGACTAGCTTTTTGATGCACTCTTTTACACTTTATCACATCCTTTATGTCTATCAAATAGCTATGTAAATTATTTTGCAATTTCATCTTCCTTTTTCGAAATCAATTTAGGTGATGATGACATTCTATAATTATTTTGGCATTCTATAATTACTCGTAAATTACCTCATGCGCTCTTCATGTTTGAGTGGTAGAGTGTAAGAAGTGAAATTTGAATTACTAAAATTACGACACCAACAAAAGCACGCTCTTACCCATGATAGTAAGTATTAGTAGCAATGGACTACCTGCAAGAAATAAGACAAAAGTCGACAAAATAAATAAAGACTTTTGACTATATGTCTGGAAAAATAATAAAGTAAAATAAAAGTACAGTGTTGAATAATTAAAGAAAAGTGCAATTAAATTAACTCTAAAATTAACTGAGTATACTATATAATCTATGTATACTCAAATATTTTAATTAAAATGTAAAATTAATTAAGTACACCATATTTAACTACCAAAAATACTCTTGGTATTCCCTATAATACACTCTATTACACAACACCCTAATACCAATTATAAACTAGGTTTCTCTTTTTACATGAATTCGTACCCTCTTTTCAGGTTTTGGGTTCGCATAAAAATCTTTAATTTCATAAGTTATTGTAGGAGTAGATTTGCTAACTCCCTTCAAAAAAATAATTTTGAACTGTATTGGTGGGCTTACCGTAAATATGATAAGCCTAGTATTACCCCAAAAATAATAGTTCCCTCACGCACTATAACCAAACAAAAACAAAACACTTTGAGAGAAGATCATTTACCGTAAATCATCTTCCATAGAATTTCCACAGTACTACCTACAATATCAAAGAAAACAAAACTAGCACAGTTGTAACTTTACGACATAACAACCGTAATATATACATATAATACTAGAAAAATCATATTTATGTACTATGAAAAAATTTAGTTTGTCATTTATAAATGAATATAGTGCTTCAAGAAAAATGACAACCATTAATTGAGTGGTTTAATGGTTTCATATTCAAGTGATTTTTTGCTGAGAAGATCTTTGAAAGTGTATCTAAAAAATAGACCGTCCCGATTTTTGAAATACAATGCAGAGTGTGAGCCCATAAAAGTGTCCTCAATTTCAGCTTTCGATATATATACATGTATACATATATATGACTAAAAATAAAGACGTACCTGTATAACACTTCTCACCAACAGGGGTCCATACGTTTGGGCCACATTCAACAAAGGGAAAATCTAACGTATATTTAAGCTCGAAGCCATACATAAAGGCATTGTGTATGTATCTGTAGACTGTAAGAAAAGTTTTTGTAATTTTCCTTGTACAAGGATTTACTCATCATAGTCGTCCACTCTATACTGCACCCGTCCTCCAAATCCGACGTCATTGTACTGCCAACCTTGACATAGCCAGTCCTACTCCTATTATTAATGAACTCACTGGATTTGCACACTTGATAGAGAGATGAACTCACTGGATTTGCACACTTGATATAAGTTACAGGCTGACTTGACGAATAATACAAATCCTCCATATAACTAAAGTTAGACTGGGCTAAAGGATAACGAGGATGGGAGGAGCAATTGTTCTGTTCAAGGCCAGGATCTACGACTCGGATCGATGTGTCATCGTAGTTTATGGCCAGCACCAAGAATTTTCCAGAACCTGAGCGCAATACCGTAATGTTGTTTTCGCAGTACAAGGTGTACCTCGAGTCCCCGCAGTACTTGGGGTCATGGTTTAGTCGGAAAGGGAAGCTTACGTTGTGGATGTTGCCGCAGGAAGAAGGAGCACAACTGTAGTTATCTTTACCTGCAGTGACAGGAACGTGTACCAAATGAGCACTTGTGTTCTGGATGTCATGATCCTTAGCGCTACAAATTTCACTGGATGTTGCCGCAGGTAAAGGGCCTTGTTCCACTTCCCATAGATGGAGAGAGAGAGAGAGAGAGAGGTTGTTCAGAAAATAGATTTGTTGTGATACAGAAGAAGTAGCACCGTCCACTCAAAGTCCGCGTCTTACAATTTCATTATCCTCCATTCCATTGGACCCCATCTATTAAATTCAATCCAAAACAGTAAAACACAATTGAATTTTTGCCGACCTAAGATTTTGATCATGAGGACGAGGCACAATTGAATTATGTGAGCTTATTAATTGAGTTAACTGTTGACTTTTATAGTCTTTTTTCAATTTTGGCAATGGTGGCCCAAGTAGCCATTCTTTGGGTTGAGCAAAATTTTGGGTCCAAGTGATTTTGATATTTAACGAACTTGAACACCATAATTAATCATAATTTGTAACCTTAATTATCATTAGTGGTAATCAGATTCTTTTATTTACAAGCTTGGTTAAATCTATTTCTTTGGATAACATGGGTCATTTTCCATTTTTGGCAAATAGAGCCCATGTCCTGCTTGCACATAGCCCTGTAGCCTGTTGGGCTTGGTGTGCGGAATTCAAGCCCAAATAGACGGTGTTTTAAACTTAGCATCGTCTTAAAAAGAACACTACAATGTTTATAGTTTGTGAAATTTAAAACTGTGAGATCTACTCGGGCAATTTTGGGATTTTAAAACCCCTAAATTGTGGAATTTAAACCCTTAAGCAAGCACTCCAATTTGAAATGAAAATAAGACAAAGTGGCAAGAGTTTAGCGTTTAAAAAAAATATTACTCGTTCCAAACCCCTGAATAAAATTTATAAGCTTCTACTATTGATAGAACATAGCAAGAGTTCTTTTTATTTTATGGGTACATGAGAAATTCCATTAAAAGAAGCCCCGTACATAAGAACATGCTAAAATGCAGAAACTGAACGCAGATAGAGCACCCAAACTAATCTAGGCACCCAAGAAAACAAATCTAGTAGCCCAACACTACTCTAGACACCCACATGAAAAACAACTATCCGAACCAGGAAAATAATTAGAGAAACACTACACAAGTGCTGTCATCATCACCTAGCTGACAGAGTACATGTCACCTCCATGTTAGAACATGTTTGGTTCAAACTATCATGAATATCTACAGGCATCTCTTGTGGGCATAGAAATGGCTTGGGAGGCATTTGTAGGCTTTCAACATCTCCTTCGAGCATCCTTATAACTTCATTCATTGCCGGACGATCACTTGGCTTCATTTGAATACACCACAAGGCAGTTATAACCATCTTTTTTACGATTTTCTTTTCTTCCTCTGTTATATCCTCCATCTCCAACTCCTTTCCTTCCCTATATTGATCGTACACCCATGAGGGGAAGTAAATTTGGCTTGAATGCTCTACACGTGCATTTAAATTCTTCCGTTTGCTTCCCATTTCCATCAACAACATTCCAAAGCTATAGACATCAGCTTTGTACGAAACACCTCCAATATTTTTGTAGAACAACTCAGGAGCAATATATCCCATTGTTCCTCGTGCTGCCGTCAAAGTGACAATGCTATTATCCACGAGATATAATTTCGCAAGCCCGAAGTCGGAAATCTTTGGGTTAAAGTTTTCATCAAGAAGAATGTTGTGAGGCTTGATATCAAAATGTAGAATTTGCATTTCACAACCTTGATGCAGATATTCGATCCCTCGAGCCACTCCGAGAGAAATCTCATACATTTTCTTGCAACTTAAGGGCATGATTTCCTTTTTAGAATAAATATATTTATCAAGAGAGCTATTAGGCATGAAGTCATATACTAGAGCACGATTTGATCCCTCAACACAATAACCAACAAGTTGCACCACATTAACATGGTGAATCCTTCCGATGGTAGCTACCTCACTTAGGAAGTCTTGCCCATTACCTTTGGGCTTGCCCAAGAGTTTAATTGCCGCAAAACGGCCACTGCGCAACTTTCCTTTGAATACGGAGCCATAACCGCCTTCACCTAACTTGTTCTTAAATTTACTAGTCATCTTTTTAATTTCTGAGTAAGAGTACCTTATTGGCAAGCAGTTGCTATCACTTTGTAGAAAATCTTCTATGATGCTATAACTCGACAAATGTCTTCTTCGCCATTTATAGATCACGAACGAAATCAGACATGGAACCCCCAGAATTAGTCTTGCTAGAAAAAATAAACCTGCACAAGAGATATATCACCAAAAAGAATCAAGAAGGTGACATCTGTCCGCGTTGGTGTGCCAACAAGAAGGTGATTTGTGACGAGAGAAGAGACAAGCAAATGACGCCCTGGGTGACTTGGGGCGTGGTCTTGTCTTGTATTACGAGGCCGATTGGACTGGATCGGGTTGGGTGAGATCATCCAAACAGATCATCCTTGCGACCCATGTCATCTATGGTCGGGTCGGTGTGCTCGGACCTATTCGGGTTGGCTACGTGGCGTCCTATCAACAGATTGTCTAGTATTATCCAATGAAAACTTGTCACGTGTTATAAGTTTTTATATATAATTAAGATTTTGTAATACATTTAAGGATAACTAGGAGTTACTACGCGTTTGGTAGCTGAGTTGAGTTGTGTCTTATGCTTTGGCTTGAAATTTGCATTGAATTTGGGAGTGCAAAGGGTGGCTTCGGAATTTGATTGTAAGGAAGCTATTTCCTATATTCTCCAGTGAGGGCCAGGGTGAGGTATCAAATGAAGGTGGTGTCGCTGGATGCTATCTATTTGTCAGTTTAATTCTTTTACAGAAATTTAAAAGTTAGTACTTTGGTTTTTTCTTTGTCCTTTTTGCATTGTAGATATTCGACGAAATGCCTCAACCAAAGTCAATTAAAAAGTTGGTACTTTCTTTATTCTTAGTTCTAAATGTTCGATCAAACTCCCCAACCAAAGTCAATACTTTTGTTTACCTCCGTAGTCTGTGTGTCTGTTAATAAGTAGAACTAAGTCTAATAACAACTTGAATTTCTGGACTGGAGTTTAAAGGGTAACGTTCTCTCTTGCCAGATAGTCTCACATTGTCAGATATATTGCCAATGTGTGAATCTGAATCATTTATCATATGTATTCTTTGCTTGAATTAGTAGTCGAAATCCAAAGATTGACAACACATGTATTTTTCTGACAATTACAAGTCTGGCAAGAGAACGGTACCGGAGTTTGAGTGCCCTTAACTTCCTTCTATGTATTCAAAAAGTAAAAGTGCAACAAATTAGACGTGGTCAATAGCCATGGCCAAGAATTCACGTACCTGGGATGGTGTGTGGAAAACATTTAGAATTAGTAGTCCATTGGCCTTGGCAGTTTTCATAAGGATGCCGATATCCAACCTCAAAGCCATACATGAGTGCACTGTGTATGGATTTATAAGAGGGCTTGTAGTCCTTAGAGTAGTTCAAGAGCGCCACAGTCGCCCGCTCTGCACTGCAACCCTCGTTCAAATCCCCCACTTCCATAGCCCCAACCTTCACATAACTATACTTCTTTTGGTGGACCAAAGAAGTAGCACTTGTGTTCAAGCATGGAGCAGTTTCCACGTACAGAGAAGAATTCATTGGATTTGAACACATGATGTAAAATATAGGCCTTTGATGATATCCTGCACTGTCTGGATAATATGTTGCACTGTCTGGATTTCTTACACTGTATGGATAACTTACATTGGGAAGAAAATTTCGAGGCATGGAGGAGCAATTTTTGTTCTGAAGGCCAGGGTCTAGGAGTCGGATTGTTTGGTTATGGTAGTTGATTGCCTGGACATAGTATCTTCCAGCAGAAGGTAGGTCTACTAGTGTAATGTTGTTCTCACAGGACAGAGTATACATTACATTGCCGCAGTGCTTTGGATCATGTTTTAGTCGGAAAGGATAGCTTATGTTGTGGATATTGCCGCAGGAAGAGGTACAGTTAGTACTTTCATCCTTGGCGTTACAAGTTTCACCGGCTAAGCCAACACCAAGAAAGGCTATAATTAAAACCCACCTAGACAAGGCCAAGGACCTGCTTCCCATGGTTGAGCTCTACACCAAAGAATTGGCGTGTACCGAGGTGTTTGTGCAAAATTGCACAAAGAAAAAAAGTATAAGAAAAGAGAAAAAGAAAGAAGAAGAAAATATTGGGAAAAAAAAGTATTTTGCAATTCGAAAGAGTAAAAGTTCAAAATCACTCCAAATGGAGTAGAGATGTACAATTCCTAGATGCTAAGTACTAAAAATGTTCAAATAGAGCTTACCGTGTACGTGATCATGAATAATGCTTTAGTATGTCCTAAGTTTTTGTTATTCCTTTCCTTTATTTCTTAACCCGAGCCTAGACTTGTATTATAACCAAAGTGAAAGACCTAAATTATCTTTTGGGAAATCTTGCTTGGAGGTGAGGTATGTACTCTTGTTCTTAGTATTCAATTCTTTTCATGAGACTTTATTTTCAGAAATTTCTGTTCTTCAAGCTAAGCATATGTGTTAATATTTGATTCTCATTACATAACTTCATACACATATGTGACATTTGAGTAGTATGATTTCACAAGGGGCATTTTTTTGACCAGCATCAGAAGCGTCGTGGAATTTGTATTAACCACGATGAATTATTTTAAAGTACTGTCGTGACAGTGTTTCTGCACGACTGTAAGTTAATATTTTTGTCGTTTTTACTTTATGTTACGGTGGTACGTGGGTAAATTGCGCCATGTTATCTCCTTCAGATGACACGAAGTTTAGAAAAGCGTCGTCTAAGCTTATTGAAGTTGGCCTTTTTTTGTTGTTGTATTTTTATTAATTAGATGTCGGTTTTTTGTTGGAGATGATGTAGTATGTTGTAACAACATCGGTAATTTACCTTCGTGGTTTTATGCATCAAAAGATGGCGGTCGATTTCACGACGGTTTAAAAACGTCTACAAGACGGTGGATTCCCGTCGTCTATTGTGATTTTTGTAGTAGTGGCATTTGCTTATATCAGTGTATCTTTGTTCTAAGTATAATTTTAGAGGACCAATTGGTTTTATTTGTGTATCTTGTGTATCCATAAGACGACGGTGTTTTAAGCTTACCGTTGTCTTAAATAGCACACTACAACGTTCATAGTTTATGAAATTTAAAAATGTGAGATCTACTAGGGCAATTTTGGGATTTTAAAACCCATAAGTTGTGGAATTTAAACCCTTAAGCAAGCACTCCAATTTGAAATGAAAATAAGACAAAGTGGCAAGAGTTTAGCGTTTAAAAAAATATTACTTGTTCCAAACCCCTGAATAAAATTTATAAGCTTTTACTATTGATAGAATAGAACACAGCAAGAGTTCTTTTTATTTTATGGGTACATGAGAAATTCCATTAAAAGAAGATCCGTACATAAGAACATGCTAAAATGTAGAAACTGAACGCAGATAGAGCACCCAAGCTAATCTAGGTACCCAAGAAAACAAATCTAGGAGCCCAACACTACTCTAGACACCCACACGAAAAGCAACTACCCGAACCAGGAAAACAAGTAGAGAAACGCTACACAAGTGCTGTGTCATCATCACCTAGCTGACAGAGTACATGTCATCTCCATGTTAGAACATGTTTGGTTCAAATTATCATGAATATCTACAGGCATCTCTTGTGGGCATAGAAATGGCTTGGGAGGCATTTGTAGGCTTTCAACATCTCCTTCGAGCATCTTTATAACTTCATTCATTGCCGGACGATCACTTGGCTTCATTTGAATACACCACAAGGCAGTTATAACCATCTTTTTTACCATTTTCTTTTCTTCCTCTATTATATCCTCCATCTCCAACTCCTTTCCTTCCCTATATTGATCGTACACCCATGAGGGGAAGTAAATTTGGCTTGAATGCTCTGCACGTGCATTTAAATTCTTCCGTTTGCTTCCCATTTCCATCAACAGCATTCCAAAGCTATAGACATCAGCTTTGTACGAAACACCTCCAATATTTTTGTAGAACAACTCAGGAGCAATATATCCCATTGTTCCCCGTGCTGCCGTCAAAGCGACAATGCTATTATCCACGGGATATAATTTCGCAAGCCCAAAGTCGGAAATCTTTGGGTTAAAGTTCTCATCAAGAAGAATGTTGTGAGGCTTGATATCAAAATGTAGAATTTGCATTTCACAACCTTGATGCAGATATTCGATCCCTCGAGCCACTCCGAGAGAAATCTCGTACATTTTCTTGCAACTTAAGGGCATGCTTTCCTCTTTAGAATAAATATATTTATCTAGAGAGCTATTAGGCATGAAGTCATATACTAGAGCACGATTTGATCCCTCAACACAATAACCAACAAGTTGCACCACATTAACATGGTGAATCCTTCCGATGGTAGCTACCTCACTTATGAAGTCTTGCCCATTACCTTTGGGCTTGCCCAAGAGTTTAATTGCTGCAAAACGGCCACTGCACAACTTTCCTTTGAATACGGAGCCATAACCGCCTTCACCTAACTTGTTCTTAAATTTACTAGTCATCTTTTTAATTTCTGAGTAAGAGTACCTTATTGGCAAGCAGTTGCTATCACTTTGTAGAAAATCTTCTATGATGCTATAACTCGACAAGTGTCTTCTTCGCCATTTATAGATCACGAACGCAATCAGACATGGAACCCCCAAAATTAGTTTTGCTAGAGAAAAAAAACCTGCACAAGAGATATATCACCAACAAGAATCATGAGAATATAAATTTATTGGTTAGATCAACTAATGCTTTCAACATTTTTCTTCTTGTTTTGTTTCAGATATATGTATTCTTTGATGTCATTCAAGAGGGTAATATACAAGCCCATACCGAAGCAGATGAATGGCACCGATACACTTCCTGCAAGAAACATAGCAAAAGTGGGGACAAAATCAAAGACTTGACTATAGGTTTTCGAAAAGTGAACAAAATCAAAGAATTGATTATATGCAAGAAATACAAGATCTTACTGATGGTGAGGTAAATGTGCTCAGGAAGTTTAATGTACACCCGTCCACTTGAAAAGAAAACTACAGTGACAAAAAATACAAAAAAAGGGAAAAACAAAAAATAAACAACATTAGCACATCGAGTCATTACAATTTGAAATACCTCTTTTCCAGCCACAAACTGCATCATTGCTCATGGAGAAATTGTTTTGGTATGACAAATATTTATGTTGTCAAAATGTGAATCTGGACACAATTTAGAAAGAGAACACTTTACATCTTACTTTAAACTTTGTAACTGAGGGTATTACATTTCCTAGTGGAATCAAGCCTAAAGTGAATTGGAACATGGGATATCATAAGTCCAAGAGTCTAAAGAAAGCTGACCACATACCTAATTGAAACAAAATAAGGTGCAACAGTACTGCATGCTTCCAACTACTATTTGGTTGAATAATTTTTGGAATCAATTCATTTCCCAACTTTTTTAATCTAAGAAATGTGGAAACATTTTTTTATATTTGGGTCTATTCTTAATCTCATTTATTTATAGGATAATACTTTTTATTTATCAATGTGGGAGTATATTGGAATTCGGTCTCTTCCAACATTGAGAAGAGAAGAGAAATACAATTAGACTAATATGTATAGTTGTATAGGCTATTTTATATGGTACATCAATATGTATTAACAAGTTGAGATAATAGTTTCTGCATGAGATGTGGACCCTTAACATTTATGATATATGTCGTTCAATTATAATTTTGTTTTATTTTTTAGAACATCTCATTCAATGTTATTAAAAATCGAAAAAATAACATATAGCCAGATAGAGAGAGAGCCTTTACCGTAAATATTCTCGCATAGAAATCGAAAGAAACCTACACGAACAAGAGAAGAAGATAACATTAGAAATCGAAACATTTTGCATTCTTGTGGTTTGATATATGTACAATTTGCCTATGCCTTTTAAAAATTGGCAAAAACAAACCTTAAAGTTATCAATCTATGGTCGGGTCGGTGTGCCCAGACCTGTTCGGGTTGGCTACGTGGCGTCCTATCAACAGATTGACTAGTATTATCGAATATAAATTTTCAAGCTAGCTAACCACTTAGATGGAAAAAAGATTCCACCATGTTAGCGGTAAAAAACTTAAATATGGTAGATCGTGATTTTACCAACATCAGTTAAAAAGTATAACTAAGTCTAATAACAACTTAAATTTTTGGACCGGAGTTTAAAGGGTGACGTTCTCTCTTGCCAGATAGTCTCACATTATCAGATATATTGCCAATGTCTGAACCTGAATCATTTATCATATGTATTCTTTGCTTGAATGAGTAGTCGAGATCCGAAGATAGACAACACATGTATTTTTCTGACAATTACAAATCTGCCAAGAGAACGTCACCTGAGTTTGAGTGCCCGTAACTTCCTTCTATGTATTCACAAAGTAAAAGTGCAACAAATTAGACGTGGTCAATAGCCATGGCCAAGAATTCACATACCAGGGATGGTGTGTGGAAAACATTTTGAATTACAAGTCCATTGGCCCGTGCATCTTTCAAGCCTAAATCCTAGATCAAAGCCATACATGAGGGCCCTGTGTACGGATTCATAAGAGGTATTGTAGTCCTTAGAGTAGTTCAAGAGCGAGAAAGCCACCCACTTTGCACTGCAACCCTCGTTCAAATCCCCACTTCCATAGCCCCAACCGTCACATAACTATACGTCTTTTGGTGGACCAAAGACGTAGCACTTGTGCTCAAGCATGGAGCAGTTTCCACGTACAGAGAAGAATTCACTGGATTCGAACACTTGATGTAAAATACAGGTGTCGAAGGCAGCTCATAACCTGATATATTATATATGGTATATGGATCTCTTAAGGTATACGTAGGTGGAAAATTTTGAGGCATGGAGGAGCAATTGTTGTTCTGGAGGCCAGGATCTACGAGTCGGATTGTTTGGTTGTGGTAGTTGATTGCCTGGACATAGTATTTTCCTGAAGGAGGTAGGTCTACTACTAGTGTAATGTTGTTCTCACAGGACAGAGTATACAATACATTGCCGCAGTGCTTTGGATCATGTTTTAGTCGGAAAGGATAGCTTATGTTGTGGATATTGCCGCAGGAAGAGGTACAGTTAGTACCGTCGTCTTTCGCGTTACAAGTTTCACCGGATAACGCAATCACAAGAAGTGCTACTATCAAAACCCACCTAGACAAGGCCAAGAACCTGCTTCCCATGGAGAGAGAGAGAGAGAGAGAGAGAGAGAGAGAGAGAGAGAGAGGGGTTGTAAGCAACCACAAGAAGTGCTACTATCAGAACACTATTCAGAAGAATTTTTCAAATTTCACATTGGATAACATTTGAAAAATATCAAAAGAAAAGTCATGCAGCAAGCAAGCAATTTAATTATTACAAGCCTAGCCTAGGTAAGCCATGACGTTAGAGAGTCAGTCAAATGGTCGACATAGTTGATTGATAATATTAACAATATTATCCGGACAGGTGTCAAATGAAGTTGTGTTACTGGATGAGATTGGACAAAAACTAAAAAGTTGGTACTTCCTTTACTGTCCTGCTTAGTTGTAGTGGGTTTTTATTTTTCCGTTGTGCATTGTAGGTATTCGACGAAACTCCCAAACCAAATCACCTTTGTTTACCCGCATAGCTGAGGTGTTAATTTATTAAATAATTCGGTTTGAGTCCAATTCTTATCATAGAATTTGGGTGCAATTCACACACGTATTGTTAGTAATTCAAATTCTCTGACTTCAACGCCATATAGGATTACATTCCTTTTCTAATTTTATGATGTAATCATATATATTTTTTCTTTTTAAATTTTTTTTTATGTTTCAATTATGCCCTTATGATTTAAATCAGGAAAGACTAATTTATATCATAATAATTAGCTAATTAATACAACTATTGATCCTGATTGCAATTCATAAACGGATAAGAAATTAATTTTAGGCCAATAATTACTATATTTGACCTTTTAGTTAATTATGATTTGAATTTATAAAATATTTTCTTGTCTATCCATTTTAATTTTGAAAATCCCATAAACATGTGCTGATACAATAAATAAATAAATAAATTTCCTATAATATTTCTTCTTCATCTTGTTCATCTTCTTCTTTCTTCTTCCTTGTTTTTCTTCTTACAATCCCATGGAGGAGGTATAATTATCTATGGACTAGGAATATACATGAATGCTATTTATCTATGGAGGACGTATATATATGAATGGTAATTACCTATGGAGGATATATATGCTATGAAATTACCTATAATGGTGCTCATTATAAATGAATGCACAAATTACCTTGGTTTTGTAGCCTCATAAGCTCTTCAATGTACTTCAACTTTGTAGCAAATAATGCCTAATTCCTAAGAGGAATTACATGAAAGTGTACATTTGGCAAGGAAAGCCAATTCTAACAATCCTAAAACTAACACTGCCTAATTTACAGAAATGAAATTTATCTAACTTAAACTACCTGCAGAAGAGCAACCAAAGAACAAATGATTTGTGCTTTGAAAAAAATCATATACGATAGAAGTAAGTCTTGCTAGTAAACCAGGACTAACCACCCTCGTCCATACTTTGTTTCCTCTAAGCACAAGGCATATCTCTTGATTTTAAAACCAAACACAAAGTTAATTGACCATCAGTTCATTCTCCGTTCCGATTCATTCCTTCTCAGATACTTCAAAACGTTTCTACAAATGGTAATTGTCGAATCCTGGATTACTGACACCGTGATTGGCAATTTTCCCCTACAAGAATTAGACTTCCCAGGCAAGGGCATTTAACCTTTATTTGAGCAAACCCACATAAAATTGAACAGCCAATTCATGCAGAAAAACAAAAACAAAAACAAAAAAAAAAACAACTTAAAAGACACAATTTCGCAACGGAGACTAAATTTCAAGATAGATGCATCACTGTCCTACTAGCCAAGAAATCCAAGCTCCTGTTCCACATTGAAACTCTATAGCTCTACCAACACAACTTCATCTACTCTAAAAAATTAGATTTTCAATTCCCAATTAAACAGTTTCATCATGTCCTCAGAATTTAATTCTCTTCCATAGCACTTGCGTCGATTTCATATGAAACGCATTTCAGGAAACCAAAAGATGGAAGATAAATAAATCTACAAAATAGCAAAAACATGAAATTAAGAGGTCATGAAGCTCAGACTAAACTCCATTTCAATTTTTTTAAAAACCCGTTTCCGGAAACATAAAAATTGCAAATAAAAAAAGATAAAAGCAATGGAGATGAATAACTTAAAAACAGTCATTACAACGTTGCATAACAGGAGGGCAGTAAGAGTGGCCTCGTTAAAGCCTTACCATAAAAAACCCCCAAAAGGAGGAAAATCCGGTCAAGGAAAAAGAGTGCCACAACACCTCCATCATGAACAAAAACACAAAAATCTATCCCAAAGAAAAAGAAAAAGAAAAACATGTATTTTGTTTAATATTTTCCACGTAATAGTAGGAAGCCCGAGTTTAACAATAAATGATAGCATTTTCTAACAATTTGATGATCACCTAGCTGACAAAGTCCATGTTAACTCCCCGTTGGAACCTATTGGGTTCAAATTTTCTTGAACATCACCTACTTGTATCTCTTGTGGACACAGAAACGGTCTGATAGGCATTTTTAGGCATTCAACATCTCCTCCGAGCATTTCTATGACTTTGTTCATGGAAGGCCGATCACTTGGCTTCATTTGAATACACCACAATGCAGTTATAACCATCTTTTTTATGATTTTCTTTTCCTCCTCATTAAAATCTCCCATCTCCAAGTCATTTCCCTTGTTATATTGGTCGTACGCCCATAACGGGAAGTAAGTTTGGCTTGAACGCTCTACCATTGAACGGAAATTCTTCCTTCGGCTTGCCATTTCCATGAGCAACATTCCGAAACTATAGACATCAGCTTTGTACGAAACACCTCCAATATTTTTGTAGAACAACTCAGGAGCAATATAGCCCATTGTTCCCCTTGCTGCAGTCAAAGAGACAATGCTATTATCTACGGAATATAATTTTGCAAGCCCAAAGTCAGAAATCTTTGGGTCTCATCAAGAAGAATGTTATGAGGCTTGATATCAAAATGTAGAATTTGCATTTCACAACCTTGATGCAGATATTCAATCCCTCGAGCCACTCCGAGAGAAATCTCGTACATTTTCTTGCAACTTAAGGGCATGCTTTCCTCTTTAGAATAAATATATTTATCAAGAGAGCTATTAGGCATGAAGTCATATACTAGAGCATGATTTGATCCCTCAACACAATAACCAACAAGTTGCACCACATTAACATGGTGAATCCTTCCGATGGTAGCTACCTCACTTGTGAAGTCTTGCCCGTTACCTTTGGGCTTGCCCAAGAGTTTAATTGCTACAAAACGGCCACTGCGCAACTTTCCTTTGAATACAGAGCCATAACCGCCTTCACATAACTTGTCCTTAAATTTCCTAGTCATCTTTTTAATTTATAGATCACGAACACAATCAGACATGGAACCCCAAAAATGAGTCTTGCTACGAAAAATGAACCTGTACAAGAGATGTTTCACCAAAAGAACAATGAGAAAAGAACATGTAGACCAAAAGAACCTGTACAAGCTCTTACCGAAGAAAATGAGTGGCACCCATCCACGTCCTGCAAGAAACATAGAAAAAGTGGGGACAAAATCAAAGACTTGACTATAGGATTTCGAAAAGTGAACAAAATCAAAGAATTGATTATATGCAAGAAATACAAGATCTTACGGATGGCTATCGCGGGACCCCCGTCAGGACCATCAAAATAAATTTCAGGGATAAGGTGAGGACCAATGTTAAAGTACACCCATCCACGAGAAAAGAAAACTACATTGATCAAAAAAAGGGAAAAAAAAACATTAGCACATCGAGTCATTACAATTTGAAATACCTCTTTTTCAGCCACAAACTGCATCATTGCTCATGTTGAAATTGTTTTGGTATGTCTTATTTTGAGCAATGTTCTCTTGTGAGAGACAAATGTTTATGTTGTCAAAATCTAAATCTGGAAACTTATAAATGAGTCAAACTTATGTCTGGAATTCACAATTTGACAAGATAAGCTGTCTATATTGTCATACAATTTAGAAAGAGAACAATTTATATCTTACTTTAAACTTTATAACTGAGGGTTTTGATATAATATTTGGTATTACATTTCCTAGTGGGATATCATAAGTCCAAAAGTCTATGACCACATACCTAATTGAAACAAAATAAGGTGCAGCAGTACTGCATACTTCAACTACTATTTGGTTGAATAATTTTTGGAATCAATTCATTTCCCAACGTTTTTAATCTAAGAAATGTGGAAACATTTATTTATATTTGGGTCTATTCTGAATCTCATTTATTTATAGGATAATACTTTTTCTTTATCAATGTGGGAGCATATTGAATTGGAACCTCTTCCAACAGAAATACAATAATTAGACTAATGTAGTTGGTAATTATAAGAAAATATTTTTACTATACACACCAGCTTTCTCCCAACTCTTTTTTTATTATAGAAATTCTATAATTGCATTCATAATTTAGCCAAAAAAGCCACTAGCCACGAAGGGTTAATACAAACTAGTCACAAAGGGCCATTACAATAATGGAGCGATCTAATATCGAAATTAAGACAATCTGGTAAGCCTCTATTAACAATCACGCAGGATCAAGGAAACTCCGACATAGATATCACAACTAAGATTGCAAGCTTAGAATAATCAAAAGAGAAAAAGATTGAAAAAACCAAGCTATAACAATACAAATGATACTCTCACAAAGGAGAGATGGAAAATTCTCACAAAGGAGAGGTGTAAAGCTCACTCAAAAGGAGAGGTGAAAACTGCAGAGAGAATCCAAAGAGTCTCAGCGACTTATTCCAAACATAAAAAACCCTCAAAATGGATGGTGGTGGAGATCCGACGCCGAAGCATAAATGGAGATCCGACGCCGCTTGTGATGGGTGGAGGAAAATCATAACAAAACAAAGACAAATAAGGGAAACCTTATGTCTCTGAAAATGGGGAAAGAGGAGAAATGAGGAAGAGAAGAGGGGAGAGGGGAGGAAAATAGTAGCTTCCTCCTCCCTCAAAGTGAAAACGGCTCTAGGAGTGTTTTTTGGAAGAGAGGGGCTAGGGTTTTCCTAGAAGCATGAGATCTAAACAGGAGGATATGATTCTAATTACTCATTTGTTTAGATATAGGGAAAAAAAATTGGGGAATGAGCTGGTGTATAAGTATTGTTTTTATTTACAATTAATAAACAACTGCTATGCTATGTGGTACATCAATACGTATTAACAAGTTGAGATAATAGCAAATAGTTTGTGCATGAGAGGTAGCCCCTTAACATTTATGATGTATCTCATTCAATTATTTTTGTTTTGTTTTTTATAACATCTCATTCAATGTTATTAATTAAGTATCTTTAATCCGTAACACGCTCCTTTTGTCCTAGGTTCATTTTACACTAAAAAAACAAACAAAAAAACATATAGCCAGATAGAGAGAGAGAGCTCTTAGAGCATCCACAATGATGCTCCCTATTTTTTAGTTAAAATTTAGCTAAAAACACACAAAAGTTATTTTAGGAGCTCTTTATAAAATTTGAACTCCAATCATACTCTCTAGATTAGAGAGTCATAAATACTATAGTTATTTTTAAATTCAATATGATTGGTCCATCTTTATAAAAAAATAATATAAAAAACAGTTAGCATTAATTAAAATTTTAAATTATGCATAAAACAAAGCAACATTAAATTATAGGGAGCCACTGGGAGTCCCTTCTCTCTCCTCAGATTTAGGAGCTCCTAGAGGTCTCCCTATTTTAGGAGGTGGATAAGGAGTATGGTTGGAGATAATTTTTCCAATTCCTCCCTAAAATTTGTCTTAGGAGGTGGTTTAGGAAGTCCATTGTGGATGCTTAACGTTAAAAGAAAAGTCATGCCGATAACATTCCAATGTCCCCCTTCTACTCATTACACCGTTATAAGTAACATATATCTCCCCTGCCTTGGCGGCGGCCCTGGCTACGAAGTTTATGGTGTTTCTTCTGACATTGAATTGTTTTACTACCTACAGTCAGTCTTGTACAATGATGTATAATGTTTTATTTTGGAGTGTGAAGGGAGATGGCATCTCTATTCTTAGTTTCAAATAGTCGGAACCAAATTGTACAGAATGGGAAGCAAAGGGAAAGACGTGTAGTTTCAATGGCACCAAAAGTGAAGTTGAATGTGTTGACGTGAGCAAAGCAAGTAAGGATGATAGTTTCACATAAATTCCGCTCAAATTTTTATAGTTTTCAGAGTAAATCATATAGCAAACATGATGATCAATAATCTGCTAACTTTGTTGCTGTGAAAGTACTTAATTCTATGGTAAAGTCTCACTGTTAAAGAGTTTGGGTTACTCTTACACTCCTTCAAAATCAGTCTAGAGCCAATAAAAAAAGATATCATATCAGTTGCTTTCCAAAACTTTGGAATTTTTTTTACTCGTTGATGCTCTCTTTCAAGTTCATAGGAGGATGAGGTGTAAAAGTTGGGATAATATAATTTCAACGACTTGGAATTTTGGAGTTTTCCTTTATGTCTTACTTGATCACCTCCTAGATGCTGAGGTTGCCAATTGAAATAAGAAGAGCCACAAACATGGAGTTTACTTTCAATGATGAAATAAGAAGAGCCACAAACATGGAGGTTGCCAATTGGAATTTTGTTTACTCGTTAATGCTCCCTTTCAAGTTCATAAGAGGATGAGGCGTAAAAGTTGGGATAATGTAATTTCACCGACTTGAAATTTTGGAGTTTTCCTTTATGTCTTAGTTGAATGGGAAATTGGGGACACATGCTTTGAAAATTCAACAGAAAACACCTCATAGATGCTAAGCTAAGGTAGCCAATTGAAATAAGAAGAGCCATAAAGAAATATTGTCGATGATTTTGGAAAAGAACGAAATAAAAAATCAACGCGGTGCAAGATTTTCATTAGGAGACAAACAGGGTCATTATCCACCATTGGTCCCATCTGTTAAATTCAATCCAACAACAGTGACATTAATTAGCTTGATGATATGTAGGGTTGTTTTAAGTCCTCTCAATATCATTATTAAGGATAAGAGTTTTATTAATTTAATTAAGTTACAATACATTCTCAACGCATAATAACTTATAAATAACATATGTCCCATGTTGTACGTCAAAAGAAAAGTCATGCCTCTATCATTCTTGACTTAGTAACCTTTATCATTATTTACTAAAAACCTTTATCATTCTTGACTTAGTTATCCAAATATATGTGCTTAGGGAAAAAATCCACATGCATTATTAGCTCAGAAATGCAGCAATTGTTCATGTCTTCCTTTTGCATATTGTTATGTGTTTTCTTCACGGCGGTTGGAGCAAGCCAAAATTGGTGTACAGAATCAAAGTGCAGTGATGATCATGGCCTCGCTATCCATATCCCATTAATCCTCGGAAATCGTTGTGGCGATTCCGGGCTTGAATGCAATAATGGTAGACAGGATGCTGCTCTAGTAGGAAAATTCTTTGTCAAAAGCATAGATTACAAGCGTGGGCTAATATATAGCCAAGATGGCTGCCTGCTGTTAAAGCCCTTAGAAGCCCCTAACATTCCAATCTCCCCCTTCTACTTATTAGACAGTGTAGACACCGATATACTTAACGTTACCTTATTCCATTGTCCTACCCCTTTTGAAGGAGACATATATACATATCAACTCCCCTGCCTTGGCGGCGGCCCTGGCTACGAAGTTTATGGCGTTCCTTCTCACTATAATTTGTTTGAGTACTTACCAAACCTACAGTCTTGTACAATGATGTATAATGTTTTATCAGTTCCATATTTGACTTTGTTGGGATTTCGAAGCTCTATTCCTAGTTTCAAATGGTCTGAACCAAATTGTACAGAATGTGAAGCAGAGGAGAGAAAGAAGTGTAGATTAAACAAAAATGGCATCAAAGTTGAATGTGTTCACGTGAGCAAAGCAAGTAAGGATGATATAAATCTTTTTTCACATAAATTCCGCTCAAGTTTTTACATTTTTCAAAGTAAATCATATATGCATACATGATGATCAATATAATCTGCTACCAACATGACAATCGGATTTTGCAATTCTGTTTTACAGGCCAAACAAAGAAATTTGTGGCAACAGGTGAGTTAATTAAAACTGGTCTTTTTCTTTTGCTTTGTTTTATGTCTAGAGGACGATGGAACATATGCATTTGCTCAAGGATTGTATTTATTTGCAGGTGCAACCCTGGGTTCATCCCTTCTTTTAGTACTGGTCATTGCACGATATCGTGTTTATAGCGCTGATCGAAAAGAAAAGAGAATCGATTAAAAATCGAAAGGTTTTTAGAGGATTACAAAGCTCTCAAACCAAGCAGATATTCCTATGCAGATATTAAGAGGATCACAAATGAATTCAAGGACGAGTTGGGCCAAGGAGCATATGGAACTGTTTTTAAAGGAAAGCTTTCTTCTGAATTCTTTGTTGCTGTGAAAGTACTTAACAATTCTACGGGAAATGGGGAAGAGTTCGTAAACGAAGTGGGAATGATGGGCCACATCCACCACGTCAACGTAGTTCGCTTGGTTGGCTTTTGTGCTGATGGATTTAGACGAGCTCTTGTTTATGAGTTCTTCCCCAATGGTTCGCTGCAGGATTTCATTTCATCAGCGGACAGTAAGAAAAGTTTCATTGGTTGGGAAAAGTTGCATGATATTGCTATAGGCATAGCCAAAGGAATTGAATATCTTCACCAGGGATGTGATCAAAGAATCCTCCATTTTGATATCAAACCCCATAATGTTTTGCTAGACCACAACTTCACACCAAAAATTTCTGATTTTGGTTTGGCCAAATTATGTTCCAAGGATCAAAGTATAGTGTCAATGACTACAGCTAGGGGCACCATGGGCTACATTGCACCTGAAGTGTTCTCTAGGAATTTCGGAAATGTGTCTTACAAGTCGGATGTCTATAGTTTTGGAATGTTGTTGCTAGAGATGGTAGGAGGAAGGAAGAATATTAGTTCAACCACAAAGAACACAAATGTAATTTACTACCCAGAATGGATCTATAATCTTCTAGAAGGAGGAGATGACCTACGAATCCATATTGGGGACGATGGAGATGGTAAAATTCCAAAGAAACTTGCAATTGTAGGGCTACAGTGCATCCAATGGCACCCGGTGGATCGTCCGTCTATGAAAATAGCGGTTCATATGTTAGAAGGAGGAGATAACTTGGCCATGCCTCCTAATCCTTTTGTCTCTGCAGGTCCTACAACAACACATGCAAGCATCCCAGGAAGAGGCCTAGGGTTAGAAGCAATTGCTGAATTAGAGTAAAATGTGTATGTATACGCACCAATGTAAGTAATATTAACTACATAAGTCTGTGTGTCAATTTGCTGTTTTATTTTATCTTGTTCTAGCATTGGTTCTGCATGACTATTCAGACTCTCTTGTTAGTGAATGACATGTGTGGTACTCTTTCATACCCTGTGGTTTATCCCTCACGAAGGTTTTAATGAGGCCACTGTTTCGTGTTGATCTATGTAAGCTACTTTGATTATATGAATGAATTCCATTTCTCTAAAAAAGAAAACTACATATGTGCTCGAACTTGTTGAACATCTAATAATTCTAGCCTAAATTGAGGGAGTTGGGACATTGAAGTTTTTTTTTGTTTTGTTGAGATTTTGGGATTCCTAGTTAAATGAAATGTATATTTTAGACGGTACATGTCGCTAATCAGGCCATAAGGTAAGGAATTCCCTACCCAAGTTTTTCTCTTCCAATTGATTTTGAGATACCGAATATTTTCGAAACAACTATCACTCCAACAACATCAATGGAGACCAAACTAATTATTCGCCAAAACTTTCTTTCGAATTTTAACTGAAAAAACAATACAAATCTTTCTTTTTCAAAGAAAAAATATACTTTGAGGTTGGAGACGATGAATCTTGAATGATTTGGAAAAGGTAAAGTCTCACTGTTAAAGAGTTTGGGTTACTCAACACTCCTAAATTAGTCCAAAGCCAATAAAAAAAGATATCATATCAGTTGCCTTCTAAAACTTTGGAATTTTGTTTACCCGTTAATGCTCCCTTTCAAGTTCATAGGAATATCAGTTGCTTTCTAAAACTTTGGAATTTTGTTTACTCGTTAATGCTCTCTTTCAAGTTCATAGAAGAATGAGGCGTAAAAGTTGGGATAATGTAATTTCAATGATTTGGAATTTTGGAGTTTTCCCATATGTCTTAGTTGAATGGGAATCGGGGACGCATGCATAGAAATTTCAACAATTGGAAAAAAAGAAAAAGAAAAAGAAAAAGAAATCTCTCCTCATAGATGCTAAGGTAGCCAATTGAAATAAGAAGAGCGCCAAAAAGAAATGTCAATGATTTTGGAAAAGCCATAAAGAAGAGCCACATACATGGAGTTTACTTTTCGAGTCTTCAGTGGGAAAGTTCAATTGATGTCAGAAAGTCCGTCAATGGACTTGTAATACTAATAATGCCACATGCATTTGTCCATTTTCCATCTGCATCTAACAAGTTCATATCCACCATTGGTCCCAACTGTCAAATTCAATCCAACAATAGTGACATTATTAAGGATAACAGTTTTATTAATATGATTAAGTTACAATACATTCTCAACCTATAATAACTTTAAAATAACTCTACCGATTGTACTTACGATATTGATAATATATGTGCCATGTTTTACATGCATGGTAAAAACGTTTGTTGTACTCAACAATATTTTTGTAAAAAAAAGAAGCACGATTTAGTTAAGTAGTTGTATGATTTCAATAAAATTGCGAAGATGTCATAGCAGTTGCTTTCCAAAACTTTGGAATTTTGTTTACGCGTTAATGCACTTTTTCATGTTCATAGGAGGATGAGGCGTAAAAGTTGGGATATTGAAATTTCAACGACTTGGAATTTTGGAGTTTTCCTTTATGTCTTAGTTGAATGGGAATTGGGGACACGTGCATTGAAATTTCAACGGAAAAAAGAAATCTCACCTCATAGATGCTAAGGTAGCCAATTGAAATAACAAGAGCCATAAAGAAATGTCAATGATTTTGGAAAAGATAGAAATAAAAAAGGGATTCTAAAATCTAGGTCCAAAACGATTAGTTGTCATTGAATTTAGTCCACATGTTTTTGATCCAAAATGACTACTTATAATTTAAGTTAGGAACATAAATTAGTCCTTTGACATTTATTACTTTTTTGTTGTGTCGATTTTACCCTTTGAAAATAAGGAAAACACATTGAAAATCTAAATTTAATGCATTATTTCCTTGTAGTTGAATTTTAGAATTTAAATTTTGAATTCTTTCCATGATAATAGTTACCTAATATATTAATAAAATACAATTTAATCAATGAAAAGTAAAGATCCACATATTATACCAATCAATCAGGTAAGTACTCACATAAAATTATGTACCTAACATACAGGTAAATAATGTTATTATTAGCAATGAAAAAAATTTAGTGATAAGTCGTGTTACCGATAAGTTATGAACATAAATTAGAATACTACATATAAGTTAGGAACATAAATTATATGACTACCTATAAGTGAGATACAAAAATAGAAAAATAAAATTGCTAATTATTATCTTTGTGATATTTTTGGGATATGTTTCTGATATTTTCCTTTTTTATTCAATGACAAACGTCATAAATGGCTAATTATTATTACTCGATTCAATGCCTAAGGGCCAACATTGGAACAAAAAATGATTTTTTAAAAATAAAAATAAAAAGATTACATCATAAATATTTTTAAAAAAAGTAATGTAATCCTATGTGGCACAAAAGTCAAAGGACTTGTGTCAAAGTCACCAAATCCAAGGATTAAACTCAACTTCTCAATGAGAATTTAGATCTATATCAACTTTTCTAAATAAAGAATCAACGTGGTGTAAGACTTTCATTAGGAGACAAGCATGGAGTTTACTTTTCAAGTCTTCTGACAGGACCCAACCCAAATTCCCCCTCGGAACTCGTGTTGAACCTTGCTGCACTCCTGGCAACCTACCTATGCCAGGCCCACTAGCAATTTAAACCCTCCACTCAGCAAAATCAAGAATAAGGAGCAAGACTTCTATCAAAAATTCGGCAGAGTCTCCCCTAAAACTGGACGTTTACCAATTTCGTTCACCTGTTAAAACGTAGTTTAATATCACCAAACTTCAGCATGCACAAAATAAGTCACACACAACAACCATACCGGCCTCCGGCCTTTAATCTAATCCTACCCAAGAGATGTCAAAGAAACTAGAATATGAATTAAAGTTTACAAATCTAGAAGCTTCGAAAGAAAGTAGACAAAAGTCCTACACTTTGCGGATGATACGCGGGGAAACGATTCGATTTGAAATTCACTGTAGCCTCGAGTTACGGCTTGGGGGTACAAAATAGAAAACGTGAGTGAACAACAGAACATTTAAACATATTTTTAATGAGAGTATTAACCCCGCCTTTTTATAAAAACGATGCAAAGAGACCATGCCTTGAAAAACCCATTTTTAACAACTTGCATTTAGAATAATTCCTTCCAGATTCCCTACTTACATAGTATAATATAATATATTACCCTGCAACTGCACCTAGGTTATCCTAGACTGTCTACGTACCCTCCATGAGTGATCAAGCCTCACGTAGCTCTTTTATGAAAACCTTTTAATTCCAGACCCGTTTCCCAATACCATAAAAAGTGATTATTCTTAAATTCCTCAAATCCGTTACAGCAGATCAGTATACACACACACACTACCCTCTGTCCAATGCACAACTAGTAAATATATATATATATATATATATATATATATTCACATATAATCCTTTCCCCACCTTTTGGTCGTTTCACACACTTTTAACCTATTTGCTCATATTAATATAATATCCTCCCACGCGCCGGCAACACATATGCCGGCAACACGCTCCCATATGCCGGCAACACATCGCGAGTATGGGTAACCTCTGTATTCCCCCACACGCTGGCAACACATCAAACGTGTGGTTAGCATCTGTATCCCTCTCACACGCCTGCAACACATCGCACGTGTGGGTAATATTTGTATCCCCCCACACGCCGGCAACACATCACACATGTGGGTAGCATCTGTATCCCTCCCACACGTCGGCAGCACATCGCACGTGTGGGTAATATCCATATCCTAGGGGTGATACATATAACGGTATAACTCAAAAACCCTACCATCAATATACACCAACATGCATCCATATTCAAAACCCTTTATATACACAAATACATACACATACCCAAACTCACCATTCCCATCAACCGAATAGACCGATTTTTCAACCACAGTTCCATTTAGTTCCGTAAACTCATTTAAATCATATTCAAAAGAAATCTTGGATATGCATGCGGTACAATACTTGAAAAAGGAAATAATGCTTCTTAAAACAAAAGTCTACTCACCAGAAGTCCAAGCTGGTACGACCCTATGAGGGTCCCTCCTGCGGATCACGTGGAGCCGGATCACCTATTTCGAAAGAATACCAAGGATTGGATTAATAACTGTGCCTAGACACGACTGTAATTGAAAACTCTAGTTCTCGGAATTCCAAGTGTATAATCGACTAGAAAGGTTCTACAGTCATTCTAATGTTTTCCAAAGGCAAGACGGTCTCAACGACCTGTGGTCAACTGCATGGTCAAACTTCCCATTTTGGTCAACCCGGGCCCGCGGGGCCCACGACCACCAATTTCTGATATGAAAGTTCCTACAAGTCCAACGAAGTCTACTGAACACGTCCTAAAAGTTTGGTCTTGATTGAGCGGTCGGATCTAAGCCAATTGCACGATCGGACGGAGATCGTTTCGCATAACCTTAGTCTTATTGATCCGGAGTATCCTAGTCTCCGATTCTCGATCCGCGAGTTCCTACACGATCCTCGAGGTACAGAGAACAACATATTTAAAATTGGAACCAATCCAACGGTCTAAATCTATCGAACCCGGATATCGCCTATTAGGCGTAATATCCGTTCGACTATCAAGCGATAACCAAATTGAAATCCGAGCATACCGTTGCACTCAGGACGACATGGGGAACATTTTTGGACAAATTGGGCTACCACACAGTGGCCCATGCGCCGCCACACACGCCGGTAGTGGCTTGGGTGTCTTGAGAAATTTCCAGTGACAGAAATTTCTCGAAATACCCGACAATACCTATAGAACCAGGACAACTAGGGGAGTGTTTTTGGTTCTTGGACCACGGCCGAAAACTGGCCGGAGCTAGCCAGATAGAACTAAACCGTGAATCCTAAGTGGGTGCTTTGAGAAATCTCTAAAACCTCAAAATTGATCCTAAATACCCAACCAAACAGCTAGAACACACTGAGAGTATGAGAAAACATACCTCAATCAACAAAAACTACCGCCAGAATGCTGGAAAACTGAACGAAAAAACTAGGGTTTTTCCGGCTTTGTTTGGTGCTATTATCGTCACTGGAGCGGTTGATCTCGTCGGAGAAGATGAGGGATAGGAAGAGGAGAGAGAGAGGTGGTTCTTTTGGGACCGGTCTCGACGGTTGGCGTGGCTAGATGGCGCCGTAAACGGCGGGCGTACGATGAGGAGAGAGAGAGAGAGAGAACACGCGTGAGAGAGAGAGAGAGTGAAAACCGGGTTTTGTATTTTTAAAACAACTTTTGAAATGACCGCTATGTCCTTTAGGTTTTTAGAGGTTTATGGTTTCATTATACCTGGGAATTGAGCGTGCCGCCAGTCTACGGACTCGTATCGACGAGTTCTACGCAACGGTGCAACTCAATTCCCCACATTCTTTTCCCAACTAAAATGGACCATTTTACCCTTATCTCAATCGATAAATTTCAATTCCATTATTTATCAATTAATTTAATTTATAATATTTTAGTTCGGGATGTTACATCTTCAGTGGGAAAGTTCAATTGGACCATTGATGTCAGAAAGTCAGTCAACGAACTTGTAATACTAATAATGCCACAAGCATTTGTCCATTTTCCATATGCATCTAAGAAGTTCATTATATGTGGTGCAATTGTAGGGCTCTGGTACATCCAGTGGCACCCGATGGATCGTCCGTCTATGAAAACAGAGGTTCATATGTTAGAAGGAGGAGATAACTTGGCCATGCCTCCTAATCCTTTTGTCTCTGCAAGTCCTACAACAACACATGCAAGCATCCCAGCAAGATGCCTAGAGTTAGAAGCAATTGCTGAATTAGAGTAAAATGTATAAGTATATGTATATGCACCAATGTATGTAATATTAACTACATATGTGCTCGAACGTGTTGAACATGTAATAATTCTAGCCTAAACTGAGGGAGTTGGGTATGAGATTGAAGTATTTTTATTGTTGTTGAGATTTTGGGATTCCTAGTTAAATGAAATGTATATTTTAGATAGTTGTCACTAAGCAGGCCATAAGGTCAGGAATTCCCTACCCAAGTTTTTCTCTTCCAATTGATTTTGAGATACCAAAAAATTTCAAAACAACTAGCATTCCAACAACATCAATGGACACGAAACTAATTATTCGCCAAAACTTTCTTTCGAATTTTAATTGAAAAAACAATACAAATATTTCTGATTCAAAGAAAAAATATACTTTGAGGTTGGAGATGATGAATCTTGAATGATTTGGAAAAGGTAAAGTCTCACTGTCAAAGAGTTTGGGTTACTCAACACTCCTAAATCAATCCAAAGCCAATAAAAAAAGATATCATATCAGTTGCTTTCCAAAACTTTTGAATTTTGTGTACTCATTAATGTTCATAGGAAGATGAGGCGTACTAGTTGGGATAATGTAATTTCAACAACCAGGAATTTTGGAGTTTTCCTTTATGTCTTAGTTGAATGGGAATTGGGCACACATGCATTGAAATTTCAACATTTTGAAAAAAAGAAAAAGAAAAAAGAAATCTGAGGTTGCCAATTGAAATAAGAAGAGCCACATACATGGAGTTTACTTTTCAAGTCTTCAGTGGGAAAGTTCAATTAATGTCAGAAAGTCAGTCAATGGACCCGTAATACTAATAATGCTACATGCATTTGTCCATTTTCCATCTGCATCTAACAAGTTCATTATCCTCCATTGGTCCATCTGTTAAATTCAATCCAACAATAGTGACATTAATTAGCTTGATGATATGTGGGGTTGTTCTTGCATAACCGATTTAAGTCCTCAACAATATCATTAGGAAATCTTTGAGAACTGGCATTTTTCATACTACATTTATCTGGCCTCTACAATAGAGGTGGTAGATTGTATTGATTCGGTGGGCCCATTTGTATTGGTGAAACACTCTATTAGAGAGGTGGTATAATGTGGTATGAAAAATGTGATAAGCTTTCAAGATTACCCATATCCTTATTAAGGATAAGAGTTTTATTAATATGATTAAGTTACAATACATTCTCAACGTATAATAACTTATAAATAACTCTACCGATTGTACGTACAATATTGATAATTTATGTCCCTTGTTTTACATGCATGGTAAAAACGTTTGTTGTACTCAACAATATTTTTGTACCAAAAAAAAAAAAAAAAAAAAAGATGAACGATTTAGTTCAGTAGTTGTATGATTTCAACAAAAATAGTGAAGTTAACTAGTAATTGAAATTTTTTGGAACTAATAATATATTGTAAATTGAACAACACATTATGGGAATATTGCTCACTTAGTTTTTAGGCTTATTTATTTATGTGCCTCCTGTGCTCTTAAAATAGTCTCAGATTGTTAGATATATGCCCTAGAAGCCAATATAAAAATGGATAATTTCTAAGGATATAATGTAATAAATACAATCAAAGGGCATGAATGTCACTTTAGATACATAATGTACACAAAGTAACAAGTCCATGAATTTAGATATAAATGGAAAGTAGTCTAAAGAAGTTAGATACACGAGACCTTTCCATACATATGAATATCGTATCCTAAAATGTTCCTAGTCTTCACCAATTGGACAATGGAGACCCGCAAAGACTAATACAAATTATGTCTGCTCATTTGGGAGGATGACTAGTCTCAAAGTCATTCGTGTGGAGACACTGAGACAGGTGTGTAGGTGCTCTATAGAGATGAAGTGTACTGAACACGATCAACTCTAGAATTCTTGTATGGAAGTCTTACTCGCAAATTAGTCTTCAGACCTGAGACATCACACTTTTCTTGTGTATAAGTTGTTTCTCCTTGAGAACACTATACAGTCGTATCAAAAGGATGTGACTTAAAGGTGTTCCTCAGGAAACCCAGCATGTACACAGAGGAATGTGAATGTACAATAAGAAATCTCTACTCTTAGTTGTAAACTTTATAGAAGATGTCAAAATATCAAGGACATCCCCTTCCCGTTTTCAGACCTGTACGGGTTCGTTACCACTTGGAATCGAGCGTGCCGCACGTCTACGGACTCGTTTCGACGAGCCCGACGCAACAGAGCAACCCGTTTCCCCATATTCTTCCACACAAAAAGTCAACTCTAAACAACTGAGAAACTCTAAGGGTAAAATTGTCATTTTACTTTAAAAAATTTCAAAACTTAAATTAAATGTCGGGGTGGGAATGGTGTATGTGTGTTGATACCACCATATTCGCATCAGGCCAGGTGACGAGTGGAAAATAGCGTTTAAGAGCAAGGAAAGGCTATACGAATGGCTGTGATGTCGTTCGGGTTGTCAAATGCGCTTATCACCTTCATGGGACTCATCAATCAGGTTCTTCGTTCATTTATTGGCTCTTGTGTAATGGTTTATTTTGATGAAATTTTAATTTATAGCACCACCAAAGTGTTAGAAATGTGCCCTAAGAGCCAATACATTTGATGTAATCTCCTTAGAATACATTTTGTGTGACATCCCTAACCTAAAAATAATAGAAAATAAATTAAATTAATGGAATTAATTAAATAAGAATTAAATAGGAATGAAAAGGATTAAAATAAGAATTATTGGAATTAAATTGGAATTTATTAATTAAATGGGCATTTTGGTCAACTGTATTTTCGGGACGGAATTTGGCGAAACGAGTTGAGCCATTGCGTCCGGCATGTCGAAACGAGTTCGGGGACGTGCGGCACGTCTCGATACGAGTTTTGTATCGCTTTTAGGACATAAAGGTCATTTCAAAATTTGTTAAATACCCCTCAGCCAATCTGGTTCCTTCTCTCTCCTCCTGCGCGTGTTTCTCTCTCCTCGAAACGACGACGTCTCTCTCTCTCTCTTCGATTCCGGCGACACAGGGCACGGCGGCGCACGAGACCGGTCGCGTTCAACTCCTCTCCTCCGTCCGGTCCTAACCCACCCAAGATCGGAGGCTGTCTCGCCGGCGTTTGCAGACTGGAACGTCTACAACTTCCGGCCCGATCCTCCATTTTTCCCGGTGACTTTCCGGCGTCTCCGACAAGCTCTGTCGTCGCGCAAGGTATGTAATCGACTCCTCTCCACCTGGTTAAGCTATTTCTGGGGTTATTTGGGAACAATTGGGCTGTTTTGTAATCGGATCTAAACCTAGGTTTTTGGCCGAATTTCGAATTGGTTTTCCGGCCAGTTCACGGCCGGTCCTTGGACGGTTCAGGGTGGTTTTGGACTCCTGATGTGGTGGTGAGTCGTTTGGTGTATGGGTTGCTACCCAATTCGCCGGCGCGTGTGGCGGCGCGTGGCGGCGGTGTGGTGGCAGTTCGGGGTTCCTATGTGTTCCTCGTGTCGCCGTGAACGTGTACGTGTGCTCGGATTTCGATTCGGACGTCATTTGACGGTCGAACCAATGTACGCCTATTGCGCGTTTCGTGGGTTCGATTTGTTCGGACCGTTGGATCGAATCCGAATTCACATATGTGGTTCCTCGTATTTCTAGGAACGTATAGGATTTGACGGATCATGATTCGGAGTCCCGGATACTCCAGATCAATGACTTGAAGTTTGAATTAAACCGTAACCGTCCGATCGTGCGATCGTGAGCGATCCGACCGTCCGATCGAGACCAAACATTCAGGACACGCTGTTTAGGTCGTGTTGAACCTATAGGAACTTTCGGATCTAAGTTTGGAGGTCATGGGACCTACGGGCCCAGTTTGACCTATTCGGGTAAGTTTGACCAAGTTTGACCGGGGTTGACCGAGCGTTTCCCGAGGTCGCCTTGCGTTGTAGTTGACTTTGTTGGACTTCTAGGAATGTCCTGATCCTTTTGGGAGGTCGTGGGCTCCGTGGGCCAGGGTTGACCGAAACGGGGTGTTTGACCGCCGGTTGACCGTGAGTCTTCCGGGGCGGTCCCACTGGTTAAAAGAGGTAGTTTGACCTTGGAATCTTTCGTATGACGTACGTGCATGTTAAGTGGGGTTTTAGTAGGATTTGAGTTTACGGTTCTCGTTTGGTTCACGGTACTAATCCAATCCTCGTATCTATCGCTTTAGGTACCTTGCCTCTGCGTACTCCGTAAGCGGGACCCTGTGAGGGTTGTGCAGCATAGGACCAACGGTGAGTGGATTTTGATTTCAAATAAACATGATTTGGATGAATTGCATGAAATGAGATTTATTAATAGTTTTAAATCTTGGATGTTTTAAGTCTTGTTGACTTTGGTTGAAAAATACTAAAAGGACTAGCATTTGAGTTTAATGCTTGATTTGGGTTTCCGGTTTTATGTGGGGCCACGATGTTATATTTTATTAGTATTTATACCTTTGGGGTATTGAGCAGGACGTGGTGAACGCGCAGTGGTTTCGTATTGGATTTTAATTATATAAATGAGCTATATTAAGCTCGGAATTGTTATATTATATTTTAATTATATAATTGAATATATATGGACGTTAGTATAGTCCGTTTGATTTCATACTCGGTTTTGGTGTTAAAACCTTATGATTAATAATACGTATACTTTAATTATATATATATATATATATATATATATATGGCTAATTTGAGTAAATACTTTGGACTAGTGGGAAATGGTTGTATATATATATATGTACTTTGGTATATATATATATATATATATACCTATGTAGATCTACTTTAAGAAAAGGGTTATTTATACTTGGGTTATATATATATATATATATGCTTATACCTTAGATTTGACGTTTTAGTGACTTGATTTTAATATGTTTTGATATGCTTGACTTGAGCATTGAATAAGTTTTGAATATGGTTTTAATGCGGGTTTTCGGTGATTGGACGTTTGAATTGATTTAGGTCTGTTATGCGGTCGTTAGACCCTTGTGATTATTTTGAATATCGAAATATATGTTTTGGACGATGATGTCCTGACTTTGAGTATTTATATGGGTTAGTGGACTAATGGACTTGTATATGTTCTGGTGTCTGATGTTTGGGGTTGGGTACATTGTGAATGATTATATATTATATTGATTATCGCGTAGCGATTGATTTGAGTGTTGTTAGCACCTTGTATTGTACCTCACCCTGTTCTGATACTGATGATCGCATAGCGATTGATATGACACGATTACCTGGATTTGGTATGGTACGATCTGGTGCATACCTTAACGGGGTGTATCTGTAGACCCTTGATTGGGTAGTCTGCGCGCGTAGGACAGATATTCGGAGTTATGGTTGGTAAGTTTTTACCATATAGTCCTGTGAGTTTAGTCCCACTTTGGACGGCTCAACCCTGGGCCCGGTGTCTCGATGAGACTGTACCGATGTCCAGTTAAATGATCTCCTGTTGGATTGTTTTCCCCTGGTACTTGTGTTTGGTGTTGAGATTATACTATACCTATACGCGTGTGTTAGTACCTTCGTATTCATATTTATTTTAGTGAGGATCGTTCCTCGCTTGTCGTGCTTGTGAGCACGTGGTTGTGAGAGTGGGGAAGTTTGGGAAACTGTTTACCTGTTTCAGTTGCAGTACTTGTTTGAATTTCAGTACTTGACAAGTTTTACTTATAGGATTGTAAATCCTGATTTTATATATGTTGATATATAAGATTTGAACTACATTTGAGTTCTGTATTATTGTCGAGTTTGGTTTTCTCGGCATGAGTGAGATCTTTGACATTTTAAATGTGGTTTTAGTATTTGAGGATTTTATTATATTCTCATGCTTACATTCTTCGAGTTATTTCAGTTATACTTATACATACGTATTTGAGTTCGTGTTTTGTGAGGTTATGCCTCGGGAAAAGTAAAAGGTTAGTTTATTCGGAAAAAGATTTTGAGCTGGTAGGTTTTCACCTATTGTGAGATAGGGTGGGTTTTAAATCAATCAAGTATATAAACGTTTTCATATGCATGGATCGCATTATTTTAACGGTGGGGTTAGTACTTTGATTTAAGTATGTAAAACCTTGTTTTTGTCCACTCACACTCTTTCTGTTTTGCGCTTCTCTTCTCAAGCTTCGTTGGAAGGGTAGGATTGTCATCCTTGAACCCTAAACTTATATTCTGTTATTTCTATTCCGCTGTTGAATTCTTATACTCTTAGTTTGCTCTGTATCACCTTTAGGGTTGAATTGTATGGCCGGAGGCCTGTTATGTATTTGTATATGCATGCTGGCGCTTGGGTTGTTTTATCTGTTGCTTGTCTGACAGGTTGTAAATTTTGGGATAGTCCCTGTTGTAGGGGAGACTGCTCGTTTTTCGGCAGAAGTCTTGGCCCCTTGTAGGTTAAATTTCGGGAAGAGGGAACTAGTTTAGTTTGTGGGCCCGACATGGGTTGATGTCGGGCATGTCAACAGGGTCTGGCTCGAGTTCCGGGGTGGAATTCGGGTCGAGTCCTGTCATTTTGTATATCATATATAAAGGGCAAACTCATTTTGTTATCTTTTACATCATGTAAAGAAACAAATGTCCAGGGTATGCTAACTAGTAGATAAAGTAATCTAATGAAGATTAGATTCAAGAGACCTTTGATCTCTAACTATAGTATCCCAAAATGTTCCTAATCATAGGGTTATCAAATGGGGATTGATAAACCGTCAAGTTTAACACATACTATGTATGCTCAATTAGGAGGATGGTTAGTCTCAAACCATTTGTGTAGTTGACACTAAGACAAGTATGTGGGTGCTCATTAGCGAATGAGTACACTGAACGCGATCAACCGTAGTTCTCGTATGGAGCATTTATCTACATGTCAAACGAGAACTCATAGTTGCAATAATGCAAGTTAGTCCTTCGACCTGAGGCATCTTGGTTGTCCTGTGATGCGTTATTGATCTTTGATAGTTCTCAAAGGCAAGCCGTAAAAGATTTGTCTTAAGTGTTGTTGGGGTCTCTTAATTCATCATAGAGGCATGTGAATGTACAATAAGGAATCTCTACATTCGATAAAGAAGGAGAATGTTTTAAGATGTGATTCAGCAAATCTTTGACCAAAGTATTTTGAGCTTGATTTTGAAAGTTGTTTTTAATCATGTTCTTTTGAATCACATGAGGTTATAAATCATACTAGGGTTTGACATAATCAATCCGTACCCTAATAATATGATTTGAAACATTGTATAATAGGAGGACCGTATTGCATTGTAATTCCAATTGAATAGGTTCTTCGCCAATTCTGGTTAGGTTGGGTAGCATTGATATATTGCTAGATGTCACTCTTGGTTCGTGGAAGTCCCTAGGATTGATTGTGATCGATCCATATAAAGGAAAAATCAAAAGGGGGTTTTAATTCCAGTTGGTTAGAAAGAGTTCTAATATTTTCTCACTGCCTTGCTAAATTAGAACCTAATGGATCGCACACCTTAAATGGTTAACTTTGAGTAATACAAATGAGAATGAGGAAATCAACCACCATAGACTTTCGCTGCGATTAATTTGATTAAATGCATGTTTAATATTCAAATGAACTTCTCAAAAATGTTTTGAAAATCCTACAATTGGTATCAGAGCCATAGGTCATGAACTTGATATGTTTCTAGGGTTTATAGATGCATATATGGGTCGTACATTCATTTAAAATTATAATAGTTATACTTGATTTATTTTGATATGATTGAATAAAAATCAAATTGAGTGAAAGGTGTTGTTTGGGATTTTGGATTTCGGATTTATGCTTTGATGATTGATGCTCTCTTTGTGTTCATATATGTGTGTATGAACATTAGAGCATAGTTGCATCAAAATCCCCATGATTTTAACTTCATGAGATGGTCAAAATAGAATATGAATTTTTCCGGAAATAGCATGAACATTCATATTAGTTCATATGGATGTTCTTGTTATGGGATCTTTTTGATCCATAAGTTAGGTGACTAATTTTGATGATTGTGTTAGTGGATTTTTCCACCAAGATAGGTCAAAAGATGATGATGATGTTTTATTATAAAATTGAAAGTTTTTCAAAATGTTTTCACTTGATAAACATTTACTCACCACACTAAAATTAATAAGATTACTTTGGTGAATGTGTAGGGTCTATCTAGATGGAAATGATGGTGATTTGATATAAAATGTAAAAGTCGATCAAATTATTCTTATCACTAATTATTTACCCACCACACTAAAATTAATTTTTATTACTTTGGTGAGTGTGGTTGGCCTACTTAGTCACATTCATGATTATTCACCTATTTGGAATAAGATCACCACTTTGTGTTATACAAATGCATGCTTTAACCCCACACCCTAGTGGATCAACATTGGATCCATTATTAATTGTTGAATAATTTTGGACCTAGTTGCAATATATAATAAGTGTAACTATGCCTAAAAAGTTTATACAATTACATTTACTATTGTAGTAAAATATTTAGACAGCCTCTGAATATGTTTTGTCTCAACTTATCTTTTATCAAATAATATCAAGGAGAATTTTCTCTCTAATTTTCTGATGGATTCCAAATTTTTGTTCTTTTAGATTTACGCTTATAATTTATTTGCTTGTACTGCGTCATTTCCGAAGAGATCTATCTGTCTGTTATACAGAAAAAGCAGCACCGTCCGCTCAAACTGATACTATCGATATCGATGTTAGAACGTCAGTCAACGGACAGGTAATACTAATCCCACACGCATTTGTCCATTTTCAGTCTGCGTCTCACAATTTCATTATCCTCCATTCATTGGACCCATCTATTAAATTCAATCCAAAACAGTAATTCTTTGTATATAGGTCGGGTGCCATGTGAGGGGAGGGGACCACGAAAACTGCTGTGGTACAACCCCATGTGAGGGGTGGGGGAGGGGACCACGAAAACCAACCCCATTGGCAAGATGAGAGTTTTTTCAACTTTGGTTAAGTCACAATATATTAATATTATCAAGTAAAACTTGAAATTTTTTTCATCACCTAGCTGACAGAGTGCATATTATTATTTTCTATTCCTTTTCTGCGTCATCACTAATCTCCAAGTCTTTTCCCTCACTATATTGGTCATGCACCCATGAAGGAAAGTAAACTTGGCTTGATTGCTCCACCAATGCATTGAAATTCTTTCTTCTACTAGCCATTTCCATCAGCAGCATTCCAAAACTCTACACGTCGGTTTTGTACGAGAGACCTTCAATATTTTTGTAAAACAACTCAAAAGCAATATATCCCATTGTTCTCTTTGATAAAAACTAGAAATTAAAATTGAAATGGTTATCAAACGGGCCCTTAAATTGGATTTTTATTTTGTTATGGTTGAACCCCTGTTTTTCTATTTTCTGAATTTTGTATTTGTGCTCCCTTGTATCTTTGTTTTGGCAATGAAATCTCATGCCTTTCGACCCATAAAAAAGAAGCAAGTACGGCAAGAGTTTAGTGTTTAAAAAGAAGACAAAGCGGCAAGAGTTTAATGTTAAAAAAAATTATTACTCGTTCCAAACCCCTGAATTAAATTTATAAGGTAAATAAGAAATTCCATTAAAATGAAGTTCCGTACATAAGAACATGCTAAAATGCAGAAACTAAAACCAGATAGAGCACCCAAACTAATCTAGGAGCCCAACACTACTCTAGACACCCACACGAAAAACAAATACCTGAAAAGCCAACATCAAAACCAGAAAATTAAGTAGAGAAACGCTGCACAAGTGCTGTCATCATCACCTAGCTGACAGAGTACATGTCACCTCCATGTTAGAACATGTATGGTTCAAATTATCATGAATATCTACATGCATCTCTTGTGGGCATAGAAAAGGCTTGGGAGGCATTTGTAGGCTTTCAACATCTCCTTCAAGCATCTTTATAACTTCATTCATTGCCGGACGATCACTTGGCTTCATTTGAATACACCACAAGGCAGTTATAACCATCTTTTTTACGATTTTCTTTTCTTCCTCTGTTATAACCTCCATCTCCAACTCCTTTCCTTCCTTATATTGATCGTACACCCATGAGGGGAAGTAAATTTGGCTTGAATGCTCTGCACGTGCATTTAAATTCTTCCGTTTGCTTCCCATTTCCATCAACAGCATTCCAAAGCTATAGACATCAGCTTTGTATGAGACGCCACCAATATTTTTGTAGAACAACTCAGGAGCCATGTAACCCATTGTTCCCCTTGCTGCCGTTAACGAGACAATACTATTGTCCGTCGGATATAATTTCGCAAGCCCAAAGTCAGAAATCTTTGGAACAAAATTTTCATCGAGAAGGATGTTATGAGGCTTGATATCAAAATGTAAAATTTTCATCGACAGATGGATTTGTCTTGTGATAACAAGGGTGAAGAGAGATTATCTTGTGACTATGGGTATTCCTTATCTTTAGTTTGCGCTTGCCGACTAATTTCAAACAGACAAACAACAGCCTTTGAAGTTTCTCTGCATTCTTCTTTCCATGATAAAATAAGGGTGGTGATTTTTCCACTCCTTTTTTGTCCACTTAGACTCCCTTTTGTTTTTTAATCGTTTTTATTATAACAAAAAATGGAATGTAAGTGGAAGGAGGAATGAGAGTATACAATTTCTAACAAAGGGTGTGTAAGTGGATAAAAAAAGAGTAGGAAAATCAGCTCCCTAAAATAATGGCAAAAAGTCATTTTTGGTACCTATGGTTTACCACTTTTACCACTTAGGTCCATGTGGTTTCGATTTGATCATTTTTGCCCCCGTGGGTTTCAATTTAAGCAATTCAAGGACAATTTTCAATTTTTGTCAAATTAGAGTAATTCTGGTTACTTATTGAGGGGCTTTTTGTCTAAAAACAAATTCTGAAAAAAGAAAAAGAAAAAGAAAAGAAGAGGGAGAGAGAGAGAGAGAAGACAACAGGGGTTGAGTCTCTGCACTTCCCACCCTTTCTTTGGTTGTGAGAATTTTTTGTTTGGTTTGGAGTGCGTATGATTTCTAGATCCCGTTCGAGGTCAAGATCAAGGCCTCCAAGTGAAGTTGTGCCTGGTAAGGGCTTCAAGGACTCTTCTCAAAGGTCCCATACGATAAGAAAGGCAAAAAAAAAAATCTGTTGATAAGAGAAACAAGGATCCTTGCCATGGAGAGGCAGATAAAGTGATTCCCACCTTAAAACCAAAGCACTTGTTCTCTGGAATTGCAAAAATCCAAAGGCGCTGGGATATATCAGGTACCTCTTGCATCAATTTTGACTAGCCTTGTCTTTGTTTAGAGCACCCTTTAGTGAAAACCAAAACAGAAAATCATATAGAGTGACTTTCTAATTCCTGTCTGACAGTTCACCCCGTCAATAGGGGGTTGGGTGTATGCACTAAACAACTGAAGTTGCTTAATTTTGTTTTTGTTGGGTTTGTAGGTACATAGAGTAGAGTTGAAGATTTCAGTCCCAGAAATTGGGATTTTAAGGTTACATGCAGAAAATCTGGGGATGAGTGTTTCAGTCGATGATGAGCAAACTGAGTTTGAGTATTACCTGCATAGTAATAATCATAAAGATGCAGAAAGAGAGAGGAGATGGAGTTGGGTGACGGGGGTGTGTAGTGGGAGGACATCTTATTGTTTTGGACCAAAATGCCGCTCAACAAGTAACGGCAATTACTCTAATTTGACAGAAAATTGAAATTTTCCTTGAATTGCTTATATTGAAAACACAGGAGCAAAAATAATCAAAACGAACTCACAGCCTAAGTGATAAAAGTGGTAAACGACTAAAAATGACTTTTATCGAAAATAATTATAATACATTCAATCTTCAATTCAGTGGGAACTGATCCTATGGTCAATGTAGAAATGTAAACAAAGTAGTCTAGACAAGTCAACTGTTGACTTTTATAGTTTTTTCATCCAAACATTTTAATTTATTTTTTCTTTTCTTTTCCTAGTCATTTAAGTGTTCATTGAATAATGGGAGGACATCTTCTTGGGTGCCATTTCGTTTTTCTGCAGCCTTAGATATGGTAAAAATTATCATCTCTTCCTTCTGCTTAATCTTTCTGGCTTTCTCCACAGTCCTTGGAGAACCCCAAGAGACCTGCAAAAAATTGAAGTGTGGAGATAAAGGCCCAGCTGTCCATTTCCCTTTCAGCCTCAAAGGCAGGCACCCAGATCACTGTGTCTTTCCTGGGTTTGTTCTATCATGCAATGAGAAGCATGAAACAATTCTTGACCTTCCAATTCCATTCAAATTCCCAGTCAAAAGCATAGATTATAAGGCTCAGGCAGTCCAATTATATGACCCAGAAAGCTGTCTTCTTGTGAAGCTTTTGAAAGTCTTCAACAAGTCAATCTCTCCCTTCCACTTCTCAAAAGATTACATGTATGATATTACCTTATTCAATTGTTCCTTAGCTGAGAGGCAACTAGATGAACCAGTGCCCTGCTTCAGTGGCCCTGGCTACCAAGTTTATTCTGTTGGTTCTTCCAACAACATTGAGAACTTGCCCCTACTGTCTTGTACAAAGATGTATAATTTGTCCTCAGTTCCATATTCTTCATACAAACCTGCCAATCTTTTTTTGGAGTGGTCTAAACCAAGTTGTGGACAGTGTGAGGCAAAGGGCAAGATGTGTAGATTGAAGAACAATGGCACCAGAAGTGAAATTGAATGTGTGGACTTCAGTAAAGCAGGTATGGCTAACATATATTTAACTTATTACAGATTCTTAATATTCTACAAGTCACTTTTTGCTTGCTTACTTGGAAGTTGAGAGCAGAGTAGTAGCATTATTTATTGGCTTTTTATCGCAAAACGTCCCTTGAAGTTGATGAAACTATCAAGTTGTATCCTTGTTTCTTTTTTTGTTCGTGGTCCTAGAGGTTAAATTGGCTAAATATATTTAATTGGTTCACATATATTTGAATTGTTACAGATTCTTAATACTCTGCTATACTAGTTAATAATCTGCATATGCGAAAAATACAATGCATTCATGAAATGAGATATTATCATCTGCAATCCACTTTTTGCTTACTTATTTGGAAGTTTAGACCAAAGTAGCAGCACCGTTTATTTAAAGGATATTTTCCAAGCAATAGCGCATTCTAAATACTTAATTTGACAGTGTAATTTCTTTTTTCAGGTAAAAAAAAGGAAATTAGTGCCAACAGGTGAGTTGTCAAATTGGGGTTTTAGTTTGTTCTATGTCTATATATGAGATCCTGGTGATATTTACCAAGTATTAATTTGCAGGTGCTTCGCTGGGTTCATTTGTTGTCTTACTCCTGGTGGTCGCAGCCTATCGTGTCTATAGTTCTGATAGAAAAGAAAAGGAGAATCAATTAAAGATTGAAAGATTTTTAGAGGATTATAGAGCTCTCAAACCTAGCAGATATTCATATGCAGATATTAAGAGGATTACAAATGACTTCAAGGACAAGTTAGGTGAAGGAGCCTATGGAAATGTTTTTAAAGGAAAGCTTTCTTCTGAACTCTTTGTTGCTGTGAAAGTCCTCAATAGTTCTAAGGGAGATGGGGAAGAGTTCATCAATGAAGTGGGAACAATGGGTCATATCCACCATGTCAATGTTGTCCGTTTGGTTGGCTTTTGCGCTGATGGATTTCGACGAGCTCTTGTTTATGAGTTCTTACCAAACGGTTCACTGCAGGATTTCATTTCATCACCAGACAATAAGAACAGTTTCCTTGGTTGGGATAAGATGCAAGATATTGCTCTAGCCATAGCCAAAGGAATTGAATATCTTCACCAGGGATGCGATCAGCGAATCCTCCATTTCGACATCAAACCTCATAACGTTTTGCTAGACCACAACTTCACTCCAAAGATTTCTGATTTTGGTTTAGCCAAGTTATGTTCCAAGGATCAAAGCATAGTGTCAATGACTACAGCTAGGGGACCTTGGGCTACATTGCACCTGAAGTGTTCTCCAGGAACTTTGGAAATGTGTCCTATAAGTCGATGTGTATAGTTTTGGAATGCTAATGCTTGAGATGGTAGGAGGAAGGAAGAATGTCGGTTCAGCCACGGAGAACACAAATGAAATCTACTATCCCGAATGGATTTATAATCTTCTAGAAGGAGGAGATGACCTACGCATCCATATCCGTGAAGAAGAAGAAGGTAAAATTCCGAAGAAACTTGCAATTGTAGGGCTCTGGTGCATCCAATGGCATCCAATGGATCGCCCTTCAATGAAAGCCGTGGTTCAGATGTTGGATGGAGGAGAAGCCTTAACCATGCCACCCAATCCCTTTGCCTCTACAGGTGCTGCAGGAACCAATGCAAGTACGGCTGCAAGAAATCTAAACATTCAGTTAGAAGCAATTCCTGAGTTGGAGTAACGTGTGTACTTATAGATTACATGTACACACACTTATGTATGCAATCAAGAATGATCATATAGTTCTTGATGTTTGTACTTGATCAGCACATGCCTCATGGTCCAGCACTGCATAGAATTTAGAAATAGGGGCGTTTCAATGACCCTAACACTGGACCTATTGCTACCACACAATCATGCTTGCTTCCCCAATAATGTGTCTTGCAGAAATATTGTTCTTCTAGTATTTTGGAGAGTATCTTGCGTTGGAGATGGAAGCCTAACATACAAGAGTTTAAAAAATCTCGGCCCTCCCCGCGCAACCCCAGTTGATTGAGAGATTAATTTTGAGAGGTTGGTGGGGTTGGGATGTTGAATCATCAACGACTACTTTCTAAAATGCCTAAAAAAGCAACCATTGAACCTTTATTTTTTTATTTATTTTTTTATGAAATAGGGGGAAAAATTGAACTTTGTTTTCTGATTCCTCGTTTTGCAGTTCTTCTCTAGCTTCCATGACCTTTGGCCTCTTCCATTAGAAATACTTCATCACGAAGGTCAGTTAATAAATCCTACAATTTCTAATAGACACAAGCTCAACTGAGTTGACCGTCGAAGAGTCTTTGATGAAAAACAGAAGCAATTGGTGACGGTAAATTTTAAAATGGGGTCAATTTAAGTTCACTTCATTATGGTTTGGGCGTGCACACACTGATTCTTGTCTCTTCAAACTTGGAAAACACAAAATTATAAATGTGGTCTACAAATGTGATACACTCTGTTTCTTAAAAACGGCAGTTAACAGAGTCTAGGGTTTCAAAAAAAAAAGTGTTTGTACCAAAAACTAGAAAAGAGCCCAACAAGGGTTATATCTATTATTCATTGGTTTTAAACTCATTTATATCAAAAGGGCTTTTTCTTTAATAATTGGGCCGCACCATGGATCAATTCTTTGAGCCTTTTTACCTTTTTAGATATGTGACCTTACCCATTCTTTCTAAATTCTAAATTCGGCACTTGCTGACCCACTTGCATTTGAAGGGTGATAAGCGCCAACACGTGGCTCGAAGCTGTTCATCCAGTTTAGGAAATCTTTGGGGTCCGATTGCAAATCTTGAAAATCATGAGCCTAAAAGGAGATTTCTCGACTAGTGGATTCTGACATCTTCCAGGAAAACCGTTAATCACCAGGCTTTTACCCAGTTATTAGCGTGTAAACCTAATTTCAATCCCAAATTCCAATTGTGACAGTAGAGGTGGAGTTAGACGACGAGGGTAGAGCCATGCTGCCGCATTCAATGCGATTTGAACAGTGATAATCATCCGAATCTTTTCAAGTCATCTAAACCACGTGGGTTAAGTAGAAATCAGAGGCGCCATTCTCCAGCTACAGGGAAGAGCCCAGTCTAAAGTTAGAGACATCCCATGCCTAATCACTACAAAAAAATAGGGCAATAGTCACCCTTTTTCACTAACAAAATTAATTTGGTAACAAAATTAATTTAGCCCAAAGCAAGGTATTCGTCGGCCCAATTAGGGTTTTCCATAGACCTGAACAACAATCTTGGGCCTAATTTCGATTTTTAGGCCCGATTCATGGTTTATTGACCACAACTTTGGTTTTTCTTATGTTTTGGCTAGGTACCAATAATATCTTCCATGCCATAAATGTGCAATTGAAAAAAAAATGTAGTTCGTACTCAGTCTAAGGCATAGAAAAGAACTTATCTGAGCTAGTACCCACTTGGAGCACAATGGCTTGATAAGAAGTCAAGAGCAAAGCAAAATCCATACAACACATATCATAACATACATCCATCATTTTCTGTTGGTCTGGATCCAGATCCAACAGTGGCACGCCTACGCACTACATCTAGGATTGGGCCAAGCCTGATCCAACTTTCAATTTTGCCCATATGTGGATTGAAAGCTCTTTTTGCCAAATAAAACAAACGATGCCGTCAGTCGAGTGGTCGAGGCATTGGTGTTGCGCGGTCTGAACCCTCCCTTGCAGAAAAAGACTTCAACAAAAACAGAGTCCATGCCCATTTGATCATGACCTAGCTAAAAGGGTCCATGTTAGCTCCCTGTTAGAACATGTTGGTTTTGTGATATTTTGATGATTGCTTATCAGCATCTGTTGTGGACACATAAAAGGCTTGGGAGGCATATGTAGGTGTTCAACATCTCCTTCAAGCATCTCTATGACTTTTTTCATTGATGGACGATCACTTGGTTTCATTTGTATACACCATAAGGCTGTTATGACCATCTTTCTAATTATTTTCATTTCATCTTCATTGACATCACCCATCTCCAAGTCCTTTCCCTCGATATATTGATCGAACACCCAAGAAGGGAAGTAAAGTTGGCTTGAATGCTCAGCTAATGCATTCAAGTTCTTCCTTCTGCTTGCCATCTCCATCAGCAACATTCCAAAACTGTAGACATCGGCTTTGTACGAAACACCCCCAATATTTTTATAGAACAACTCAGGAGCCATGTATCCTATTGTTCCCCTAGCTGCCGTCAAAGAGACAACGCTGTTATCTGTTGGATATAGTTTTGCTAGCCCAAAGTCAGAAATCTTTGGGTTGAAATTCTCATCCAGCAGAATGTTGTGAGGCTTGATATCGAAATGCAGAATTTGCATGTCACAACCTTCATGCAGATATTCAATCCCTCGAGCCACTCCAAGAGAAATCTCATACATTTTCTCGCAACTTAACGGCCCACTTCCTTCTTTGGAATAAATATATTTATCAAGCGACCCATTGGGCATGAAATCATAGACTAGAGAGCGCTTTGATCCCTCCACACAAAAGCCAACAAGTTGCACCACATTAACATGGTGAATCCTCCCAATTGTAGCTACCTCGCTCATGAAATCTTGTCCATTAGCTTTAGACTTTCCCATAATCTTAATTGCTCCTAAACGACCACTGCGCAATTTTCCTTTAAATACAGTGCCAAAGCCACCTTCACCCAGTTTGTCCTTGAATTTACCAGTCATCTTCTTAATGTCTGAGTAAGAGTACCTTATTGGGATGAAGTTGTTATCAGCCTGCAGAAAATCTTCTATGGTACTATACATTGACAAATTCCTTCTCCGCCATTTATAGATCAAAAGCCAAATCACAAATGGAGCCCCAAACATAAATTTCACAATAACAAGTCCTCCTGCGTAGGAAACATTATTAAATTAATCATAAGCAAATAAACCTTTTACGGTGCTCTATATCCACAGATTTCGAAGCTACAGCAGAGGAAGACATTGTCTTACCGATGCATGTGACGCCCATAATTGCAAGTCCTGCAAGAAATTAATACAGTAAAAGTGAACCGCCATTCAGACAAACTACCAAGTTACAAATAGTTACACAATTGGTCCACCATTCAGACAAACTATCAAGTTAACCGCCAATTTTGTTTTTTATAGCACACTAGAATGGCCTATTGTTTGCTTGCATGCATTCCAAGTTGATGCTACGTGAGAAAATTTTCATCTATCCATATCTAGCTAGAAGCTTCTCTAAAAAAAATTAAGGTCAAAGTTAAAGTGAAAATTTTCATCTCTCCATACCTTGAGGTCAAAGTTTTCTCTAAAAAAAAGTTGAGTTCTCATTAATTTAATCCCTATTGCGTCCATGTAGCCAAGAAATAAGTCAACTGAGAGAAATAAAGGTTCACTTGACAGAGGGGGCCAATAATATAAAGTGTAATTGACCATAACAATTAATATTTTCACTCGTAAAATGTCATTAAAAATATTATAGGAAGATGAAACTTTGAGAGAGAGAGAGAGATCCCTTACGTCGAATTACCACTGACAGAAATTCAAAGAAACCTACAAAACAATGACAAGGAAAAAAGGTAAGTAAAATTAGCACACTCTGGTCACTAAATTCAAATTTAAAATAGATACATTTTAAAGGACCAAATAAAAAAGATACAATTTTAATAGCTTCTCTCTGCCAACGAGAAATGGAATCCTTGACATCTTTAAAAAGAATCTAATTTTGCTGATTTTAGTAAGGGGCCTTTTGGATTGGGCGCTTGTTTAAATGCACTCTCTCACATGATGTGAGATCCATGAGCAGCGCCGATTGACTCTAGAGTCTAGACAAGGACGAGAAGGGCGACCGCCCAGGGGCCACTATATCCAGGGCCCATCTTTTGAAAAATTTATTTTTATTTTATTTTATCTAATATTTGGGTTGGTTCACTTTCTATATAATGGGCCCGATGGTTTGAGAAAAATTATTATATTATGTGTATTATAAATTTATTAAATTATTTATCTAATATTTCTGCTTGGTGACTTTTGAAAGTGTAAAACCCTTTCAATGCTCTACCTTTAAAGTTAGATTTTTCCATGCTATAAATCTTTTTTATTCTTCTTTTTTAAGCCTCTTCTAGTTCCAAACTCGGTTCTAATTTCTAATTCTCTTTTTCTAGTTTGAAACCCGGCTCTTCTAATTTCTAAACCTCTTTTACATTTATTGAATAATCATCCTCATTTTCTTTTGCTTCTCATGCTTCAAATCTTCAAAAATCTAAATTTTGTTTGAGGAATGGGGTTTTGTAATGGAAATCAATCAAGACCCTTTTATAACTAATCAAAAGGAAATAACTTTTTTGTAACCGACAAAAAAGAAATAACTTTTTCGTAGATTTGTGATTGTACGAAAGGGCCAAATTATTTACTTTTGCCCTGGGTCCTAAAAAACTCAGGGTCGGCCATGTCCGTGAGATTAATTTATGGAACCATGTAGGACTCATCCTATGCGAGAGTGAGTTGGAATGAGGCATGGTGTGCGTTCACGTACCTGTGATGCTTCTCGGATAACATCCTCTGGGCCATCCTATGCACATGTACATTGAACTAACAGGATAATAACTAAGCTCAAAGCCATACACGAGAACATTGTGTATGTAACTATAAGAAGCGTTTCGTTCTTTTTCATTCAAGGAAGCCATAGCCGTCCACCCTATACTGCATCCCTCCTCCAAATCCCGTGCGGCTGTTGGGCGCACGACGACGTAGCTATACGTTCTCGGTTGGGACAAAGAAGTAGTGCCCCCAGTACTAGCGGTAGTAGTACTATTCATGCATGGAGCAGTAAAAGTTTGAGTAATAGCTGATGTTTTTCAAAAAAATTGAAAACCGATAGCTGTTGTTTTGCAAGTTGCATCTTTTTTGAAGAAAACTTCAAAAATATCAAGAAAAGAGAATGTAAATTTGTTGATATTGGGTAGGTGAGTTAAGGATATCACATGATTGGTTTTAAGTCTACTTTGACAGCTTCACAAATCATTTAAGATGAAACTAGCAACATAGCTCCATTTATCATTTAGCTTATTGTCAATTTCATGACACTTTCCTTTCCTACTACTCTTTATTTACCCTTTGAATAACAGATGGATTTGTCTTGTGATAACAATGGTGAAGAGAGATTATCTTGTGACTATGGGTATTCCTTATCTTTAGTTTGTGCTTGCCGACTAATTTGAAACAGACAAACAACAGCATTGGAAGTTTCTCTGCATTCTTCTTTCCATGATAAAATAAGGGTGATGATTTTCTCACTCCTTTTTTGTCCACTTATACTCCTTTTGTTTTTTTAATAGTTTTTACTATAACAAAAAAGGGAATGTAAATGGAGAAAAGAGGAGTGGGAATATACAATTTCTAACAAAAGTGTGTAAGTGGACAAAAGAGGAGTGGGAAAATCAGCTCCCTAAAATAATGACAAAAAGTCATTTTTGGTCCCTGTGGTTTACCGCTTTTACCACTTAGGTCCATGTGGTTTCGATTTGATCATTTTTGCCTATGTGGTTTTCAATTTAAGCAATTCAAGGACAATTTCCAATTTCTGTCAAATTAGAGTAACTCTGGTTACTTATTGAGGGGCATTTTAGTCCAAAAACAAATTCCGAAAAAAGAAAAAGAAAAAGAAAAGAAGAGGGAGAGAGAGAAGACACCAGGGGTTGGGTCTCCACACTTCCCACCCTTTCGTTGGTTGTGATAATTTTTTGTTTGGTTTGGAGGAGTGCGTATGATTTCTAGATCCCCTTCGAGGTCAAGATCAAGGCCTCCAAGTGAAGTTGTGCCTGGTAAGGGCTTCAAGGACTCTTCTCAAAGGTCCCATGCGATAAGAAAGGACAAAAAATCTGTTCATAAGAGAAACAAGGATCCTTGCCATGGAGAGGCAGATAAAGTGATTCCCACCTTAAAACCAAAGCACTTGTTCTCTGGAATTGCAAAAACCCAAAGGCGCTGGGATATATCAAGCACCTCTTGCATCAATTTTGATTAGCCTTGTCTTTGTTTAGAGCACCCTTTAGTGAAAATCAAAACAGAAAATCCTATATAGTGACTTTCTAATTCCTGTTTGACAGTTCACTCCATCGATCGGGGGTTGGGTGTCTGCACTAAACAACTGAAGTTGCTTAATTTTGTTTTTGTTGGGTTTGTAGGTACATAGAGTTGAAGATTTCAGTTCCAGAAATTGGGATTTTAGGGTTACACACATAAAATCTGGGGATGAGTGTTTCGGTCGATGATGAGCAGACTGAGTTTGAGTATTACCCGCATAGTAATAATCATAAAGATGCAGAAAGAGAAAGGAGACGAAGTTGGGTGACGGGGGTGTGTAGTGGGAGGACATCTTATTGTTTTGGACCAAAATGCGGCTCAACAAGTAATGACAATTACTCTAATTTGACAGAAAATTGAAATTTTCCATGAATTGCTTATATTGAAAACCACAGGAGCAAAAATAATCAAATCGAAATCAAAGGGACCTAAGTGATAAATGTGGTAAACGACTAAAAATGACTTTTTACCGAAAATAATTATAATACATTCAATCTTCAATTCAGTGGGAACTGATCCTATGTGTAGAAAATGTAAACAAAGTAAGTCTAGAATGTGACATGTCGTGGGACTGCCAAGTCAACTGTTGACTTTTATAGTCTTTTCATCCAAACATTTTAATTTATTTTTACTTTTCTTTTCCTAGTCATTTAAGTGTTCATTGAATAATGGGAGGACATCTTATTGGGTACCATTTCGTTTTTCTGCAGCCTTAGATATGGTAAAAATTATCATCTCTTCCTTCTGCTTAATCTTTCTGGCTTTCTCCACAGTCCTTGGAGAACCCAAAGGGACCTGCAAAAATTGAAGTGTGGAGATAAAGGCCCAGCTGTCCATTTCCCTTTCAGCCTCAAAGGCAGGCACCCAGATCACTGTGTCTTTCCTGGGTTTGTTCTATCATGCAATGAGAAGCATGAAACAATTCTTGACCTTCCAATTCCATTCAAATTCCCAGTCAAAAGCATAGATTATAAGGCTCAGGCAGTCCAATTATGTGACCCAGAAAGCTGTCTTCTGGTGAAGCTTTTGAAAGTCTTCAACAAGTCAATCTCTCCCTTCCACTTCTCAAAAGATTACATGTATGATATTACCTTATTCAATTGTTCCTTAGCTGAGAGGCAACTAGATGAACCAGTGCCCTGCTTCAGTGGCCCTGGCTACCAAGTTTATTTTGTTGGTTCTTCCAACAACATTGAGAACTTGCCCCTACTGTCTTGTACAAAGATGTATAATTTGTCCTCAGTTCCATATTCTTCATACAAACCTGCCAATCTTTTTTTGGAGTGGTCTAAAGCAAGTTGTGGACAGTATGAGGCAAAGGGCAAGATGTGTAGATTGAAGAACAATGGCACCAGAAGTGAAATTGAATGTGTGGACTTCAGTAAAGCAGGTATGGCTAACATATAAATAACTTATTACAGATTCTTAATATTCTACGAGTCACTTTTTGCTTGCTTACTTGGAAGTTGAGAGCAGAGTAGTAGCATTATTTATTGGCTTTTTATCGCAAAACGTCCTCAAGTTGATGAAACTATCAAGTTGTATCCTTGTTTCTTTTTTGTTCGTGGTCCTCGAGGTTAAATTGGCTAAATATATTTAATTGGTTCACATATATTTGAATTGTTACAGATTCTTAATACTCTGTTATACTAGTTAATAATCTGCATATGCGAAAAATACAATGCATTCATGAAATGAGATATTATCATCTGCAATCCACTTTTTGCTTACTTATTTGGAAGTTTAGACCAAAGTAGCAGCACCGTTTATTTAAAGGATATTTTCCAAGCAATAGCTCATTCTAAATACTTAATTTGACGGTGTAATTTCTTTTTTCAGGTAAAAAAAGGAAATTAGTGCCTACAGGTGAGTTGTCAAATTGGGGTTTTAGTTTGTTCTATGTCTATATATGAGATCCTGGTGATATTTACCAAGTATTAATTTGCAGGTGCTTCGCTGGGTTCATTTGTTGTCTTACTCCTGGTCGTCACAGCCTATCGTGTCTATAGTTCTGATAGAAAAGAAAAGGAGAATCAATTAAAGATTGAAAGATTTTTAGAGGATTATAGAGCTCTCAAACCTAGCAGATATTCATATGCAGATATTAAGAGGATTACAAATGACTTCAAGGACAAGTTAGGTGAAGGAGCCTATGGAAATGTTTTTAAAGGAAAGCTTTCTTCTGAACTCTTTGTTGCTGTGAAAGTCCTCAATAGTTCTAAGGGAGATGGGGAAGAGTTCATCAATGAAGTGGGAACAATGGGTCATATCCACCATGTCAATGTTGTCCGTTTGGTTGGCTTTTGCGCTGATGGATTTCGACGAGCTCTTGTTTATGAGTTCTTACCAAGCGGTTCACTGCAGGATTTCATTTCATCACCAGACAATAAGAACAGTTTCCTTGGTTGGGATAAGATGCAAGATATTGCTCTAGCCATAGCCAAAGGAATTGAATATCTTCACCAGGGATGCGATCGGTGAATCCTCCATTTCGACATCAAACCTCATAACGTTTTGCTAGACCACAACTTCACTCTAAAGATTTCTGATTTTGGTTTAGCCAAGTTATGTTCCAAGGATCAAAGCATAGTGTCAATGACTACAGCTAAGGGGACCTTGGGCTACATTGCACCTGAAGTGTTCTCCAGAACTTTGGAAATGTGTCCTATAAGTCGAGATGTGTAAAGTTTTGGAATGCTACCGCTTGAGATGGTAGGAGGAAGGAAGAATGTCGGTTCAGCCACGGAGAACACAAATGAAATCTACTATCCCGAATGGATTTATAATCTTCTAGAAGGAGGAGATGACCTACGCATCCATATCCGTGAAGAAGAAGAAGGTAAAATTCCGAAGAAACTTGCAATTGTAGGGCTCTGGTGCATCCAATGGCATCCAGTGGATCGCCCTTCAATGAAAGCCGTGGTTCAGATGTTGGAAGGAGGAGAAGCCTTAACTATGCCTCCCAATCCCTTTGCCTCTACAGGTGCTGCAGGAACCAATGCAAGTACGGCTGCAAGAAATCTAAACATTCAGTTAGAAGCAATTCTGAGTTGGAGTAACATGTGTACTTATAGATTACATGTACACACACTTATGTATACAATCAAGAATGATCATATAGTTCTTGATGTTTGTATTTGACCAGCGCATGCCTCATGGTCCAGCACTACATAGAATTTAGAAATAGGGGCGATTCAATGACCCTAACACTGGACCTATTGCTACCACACAATCATGCTTGCTTCATCATGTGATCCTTGAAGTTTCAACGTTCCCCAATAATGTGTCTTGCAGAAATGTTGTTCTTCTAGTATTTTAGAGAGTATCTTGCGTTGGAGATGGAAGCCAAACATACAAGAGTTTAAAAAATCTCTGCTCTCCCCGCGCAACCCCAGTTGATTGAGAGATTAATTTTGAGAGGTTGGTGGGGTTTGGATGTTGAATCATCAACGACTACTTTCTGAAATGCCTAGAAAGGCAACCATTGAACTTTTTTATTTTTATTTTTTTAAATTTTTATAATGAAATAGGGGGAAAGATTGAACTTTGTTTTTTGATTCCTCGTTGTGCAGTTCTTCTCTTGCTTCCATAACCTTTGGCCTCTTCCATTAGAAGGACTCCATCACGATGGTCAATTAATAAATCCTACAATTTCTAATAGACACAATTTCAACTGAGTTGACCGTCGGAGAGTCTTTGATGAAAAACAGAAGCAACTGGTGATGGTAAATTTTAAAATGTTAAGTTCACATCATTGTGGTTTGGGCATGCAAACACTGATTCATGTCTCTTCAAACTTGGAAAACACAAAGTTATACCTCATTACTGTGACATTATGAACACCATTTTCGGCTTTGTACGACACAAGTCTATTATGAATATGGTCTACCAATGTGATACACTCTGTTTCTTTTTTGTTCAAAACGGCAGATTCCATATTAGTTGATCATCACCAAGCTAGTTGACAGAGTCTAGGGTTTCAAAAAAAAAAAACCTTTTTGTACCAAAAACTAGAAAAGAGCCCAAAAAGGGTTATTTCTACTATTCATTGATTTCAAACTCATTTATATCAAAGGGGCTTTTTATTTAATAATTGGGCCACACAATGGATCAATTCTTTGAGCCTATTTCTCATTTTAGACATGTGACGTTACCCATTCTTTTTAAATTCGGCACGTGCTGACCCACTTGCATTTGAATGGTGATAAGCGCCAACACGTGGCTCGAAGTTGTTCGTCCAGTTTTAGGAAATCTTTGGGGTCTGATTGCAAATCTTGAAAATCAGGGGCCTAAAAGGAGATTTCTTGACTAGTGGACTCTGACATCTTCCAAGAAAACCGTTAATCACCAGGCTTTTACTGGGTTAGAGCATCACCAGTGGGGAGTTGTATTTTCGGGGGTATAAAGCCACTTTTACATCCCCTTTACACATCCGGTGGGTGTAAATGTGATTTTTGCTCCAATGAGGAAGATGTAAATCCAAAGATGTATATTTGATTTTCTTGTCTTAATTTGTTTTTGTGTTATGTTTTTGTGTGTGTTAATTTTATAAATTAATTTTGTGTGTATTAGGTTTATTTTAATTTTTCAAACAAATAGACCTAAAAGTATTTAAATTCGGAGAATATATGATTTTATCCAACAATGACCGTTGGATCGTAAAATACAGTAATCTAAATTGTTGGTGTTATCTTAACCAATTGAAAAAGTCTTGCATTGATTTTTTTTTATTTTTTATTTTATAATCAAAGCTCCCAACGCTGCACAACTCAACCAATTGAAATGGGGCCCGCCACCATTAATTGTTGGGAGAGTTGGGCTCTATTTGCATGTTGTGGCGCGTACAACTTGAAAATTTTCAGCTATTCTCTCTCCTCTCTCCTACTTTCTCTTATGCAGGGCCCACTTACAAGATGTAAACCTCTATTTTTTTTTCATCTCCTCCGCTCATTCTATTTTACACCTATATACACCTAACCATTGCAGCTATTTCTGATCAAAAGAGGTGTAAATGTGATATACACCCCCTTATACACTCAACCATTGACATTGATGATGCTCTTATTAGCACGTAAACCTAATTTCAAACCCAGACATCCTTGTCTAATAATCCCTATGGCCACAACAAAGTTCCAAAATTCATCCGAACTCAATATAACCAAAATTCCAACTCATCCGAACTCAATATAACCAAAATTCCAACTCCATAGTAATCATAATCTATCTGCTGATATATTAAATTTCCTTTGACTTTTACTAGGCACTCCGCCACACCAATCCTGCGCTGGAATACAGGAGGATAATAGGGAATGCGAATAACACTCCCTTTAACAGATATTTTCCCATTGACATCCGTGGGATGCCACATTATAGTGCCCACCATATAAACTGATCATAATGTATCTGCAGGTTAACAGAAATCAAATTTCGTACATAGAAAAATGTACTTCACTGGTGGGTAGGTTCATCATAAGAAATGAAGAACCTCTGGTTGTACCATATTTTGTAAATGGACCAAAAATGGTCTACTTCTCACAATAATATATTTTAAAGGCACAGGCCCAACTTCTCTTTTCCCTTTTGAAAGCCGAAGGACCCTTTTGCTTAGTAGACCCTCAATAGATAAAAGAAATTAATAAAAGCTCACAGAGACAAGAAGCCCAAACCTTTAAGTCGCACTAAAGTTAAAAAGATCGGTAACCGTTACACATTGACCTACGTGAGGGTCTGAAGGAGATTGTCACCATTAATGACGACTTCACCTCCTTCTCACCCAGCAAAGAAACAAGCTGTACAAAAGCCACTAGAACCAGAAAGAGCCGAATTACCAACCAGACTTCCGAGTACAAAGGGCTCAAGTCAGGGGACTACTACAAAGGACCAGCAGTTTTATCGGAAACATCCCATCATCCTGCCTATGAACCAGTCCAGAGCTTCAGATCAGCAGCTGACTTTGGAAAGCAGCCAAATATCCTCTTTCAGTTTTCATCATTGAAGCTCACTCCTTGCCTATAAATAAAGAGCCTGCCCCACAGAAGAAGAGGACTCTCTCTCCAAACTAGACACAACGTCTCGAAAACACTTGAAAAACTCAAGATCTTTTCAAATCAGCCTGCTTAATATCTAGATAACTAGTTGAAAACTCATGCGTTCATCTTTTGTTGCTCTACCATCATCATGGTATGATTTTCTTTCGAATGATAAGTTCGAATTCACATATCTATCTGACTGGATAGAGAAATCTCCAGTCCTTCTTTGCTTTGTAATTTTTGTTTTGAAACGGATAAATGGATAAATTTAGAACTCTCATCTCTCTTTTACTATCAAGTTAAAATCAAATAAAGAGATTTCGGAATTTATTTTAGCTGTTTCGTTAATCATTTGTCAGTTAATCACTTATATGTATACATATTATAAATGTTCTGATAGATTAATTTAATTTCCCGCTCTCAAACTTTTAAATTTATCTTTCGGACCTAAAGGAAGGGTCTGGGCCCGAATAGGGTCAAATCAGTCCGAAAATAGAAGGTTGATCAGGCCCGAATTACATTATTGGGCCCGAATTGGTCATTGGCCCAGTCTGAGGGTTATTTGAATCCAAACTAGGTTTCTAAACCCAAACAGGGTATTACTAACCACGATCTTGGTTCCTCCCTTGTTTGATCAGGTGTTGCTCGTACCTGTCAAGCTGATATACACAAATGGAAGAATATTGAAGTCCTCTTAGTTGAGGCATAGAAAAGAACTAAACCAGGCCAAGACCCCCTTGGAGCACAATGGCTTGAGCAGAAGTCGAGAATAAAGGGGAAACACAATAAATCAACTCACGACACCATCACCATAAAACCAGGTCTATTTGGTTGGTGTCATACCCAATAGTGGCACACCAACGCGATTCCTGAATCGGGACGGAAGGAGTCGAAAGCCAGGGCCCGACCCGAGTTCACTCGATCTTGTCAACCTAATTCAACTTTCAATTTTGTCTAGAAATTGAGAGGATCCCCTTACGCGAGCCAAGAAGATCCAATCGGGGCATTAGTGTTGATCCAGCGTCCTCCTCAGAGCAACCTGATTCGTTTGAAATCACCAAAAAGAGAGCACGCGGGAAAAAGGACCAACATATTTTTGGCACGCCCGATTGGGACTTTCATTCGTGTATGGTGAGAAAAACCAGAAAGAAGGTTTACATGGCGGATTCCACTCTAGTCCCTAACGAAAGGAACAAAGGAATAGCAGAGGCAGAGTCATTAGAATCCTCCTCGGAAGATCCTTTTGATCGATTCAAAAAAACCATGAAAGAAGGTTTTCAGGCGATGACTAACTCCATGAATCACATGTCCCAGAGCGTCACTCAGAGTGTTGAGAAAGGACATTTGAACACGACCCTACAAGGGAACGAAACAAGGGCATATTTGACACAATTCTTTGAGCAGGTCATGCAAGCTGCCCAAGAAGAAAAAGCATCCCGAAAAGAAGATGAGATGTTAGAAAACCCCAAAACATCTACAAAAGTTCCAAAATATTCACCAGGCCAGACGAGTGGTCATGCTAATTCATCATCTCCAAAATTGGTAATCGGGGGCTCGTTCGGAATGCCTTTTCAAGCAAGCCGGACAGTCGGGTTGGATACAACTCCCATTCTTCCAACTGCTACGACGGTAGTTAGCCCAGCCAGAGAAGCAGGAAGCCATCAACTCGTGCCTTTTGGAACGCCTTCCAAATACCGGGCACCAAAAACTGGCGAGGCTGCCCTAACCCCAGAACCCATCGAAGGAACATGCATGCCAACAGATGGTGACAACCAGCAGGGTTCAACGTCCATATTGCCCACAATAATGGCAATAATGGGTGAAACGGACGGGGTAGACGAAATCATACAAGATTACCTGAACATATTCAAGGCTCGGATGATGAAGATGGGATAAGACCGATTCCACCTGACGGCGCTAAACCTGCACCAATACTCAACCCAAATTTGGCCATACGAAACGAGATTGAGGGACTAAGGCAACTCGTCCTCAATGGTCAGGCCGGAGTAAGAAGGCCGGCGGACCTACATATTAGAAACCATATCTCGCTTACATTGATGACTTGCCCTTCCCGAGAGGGTTCAAAGTGCCAAGCTCTAGCTTGTTTAATGGAGAAGATTTGTACGCATCAGCGTTGGAACACATAGGGCGTTTTACAGCCCAATGTGTAGCTATCGAAACCCATCCTCTATTGAAACTGAGACTGTTCTGAAGTTCACTTTCGGGCCAAGCTTTCACATGGTACTCGAATCTAGGTCCGACTTCCATCCCAGGATGGAATGAAATGGAAGGGGCTTTCATAGAGCAATATTATAGGGCCAAGCCTGAAGTAACTATCAATGATCTGATTGATATGAAATAGGGAGATCATGGAACAGTGCCAGATTTCATTGCACGCTTCAAAAAGCTCAAGATGAAATGCAAGATCCCTATGGATGAGAAGCACTTCATCAAGATGGCACAAAACGCTCTTAGGCTATCTCTCAGAAAGAAATTCGATGATCTGGAGTTCGTAGACCTACAAGATGTGGCTCAACGGGCTGGGAAATACGAATTATTGCTCAAATCCGAAGTACAAAGGAAGAATAGCTCCAAGCCAGCTTACTTCAAAAACCCAGTCCATCAGGTGGAAGTTACTGAAGAATCCGATGAAGAAAACAGGGAGAATGCATGTCCCGAAGTATCGGTAGCTGAGATTGTTCAAATCAAGACTCCTATTACCTGTAAAGTGGTGACGAGACTAGGAAAAAAGCAGAAAAACAATCCTGCCCCTACCAGAGGATTCGTGCCGTACAAGCAAAAGCATAAATCATACTCCTTCGACCTATCCAAGGCCAAAAGTATCTTTGACGAACTGCTAAGAGGAAAGGTGATCAGATTCAATGATAAGCACATTTTCCCTAAACAAGAAGAAATGAAGGGCAAAATATTCTGTAAGTGGCATAACTCTTTCTCCCATGCTATAAATAACTGTGTTCAGTTCAGGGACATCATTCAAGATCTCATCATTGAAGACAAGATCCTTTTGGATAAGCCTGCCACCATGAGAGTCGTTAATGGGCCTTTTCCTGTACAGATGGTTGGAATCAATTGGCCCGAAAGAAATAACAAGAGGAAGATCATCGTGGATATTGGCAAAGAAGGAGTTAGGAAAGTCACTTCAACAGCCCCAGACAGACCAAGGGCGACTATCACAGCGAGGATTGTGATGTGCAGTAAATGCAAGTGCGAATGTGGGCTGGAAATATCGGCCAAAGGTACGAAGATCAACAAATGATTGGTCAGAGAGGAGGCCAAGACGAGTCAAAATTTTCAGAAATCAGCAACCCAATCATATGGACCTTTCAGTCCGAAAGGTTCATACGGGGTTTTCCACAGAATAAACAAGGAGACCGAGAAAGAGGCTTTTACGAAAAGAATCTCCAAACGTATGAGATTGGAAGACCGAGAAGAATGGCGAACAAGGTTAACCTCAGCCCAAGATAGGGCATCTTCCTCACAACTAAGAGGATGGTCCGGCCAAAGTAGAAACAATTTGGATACCCACCCCTTCTAGTTCAACAAACGCTAGAATGGTCAAGCCCAAGGATTAAGAGACAATATGGAAAAGCTAGAGGAGATATGAAGAGTCATGTAGCTAGAAGTGGTGCGAGAACAAGGCCGATAGATTCTGGCTACGAGGCCCAAAGTGAAGGCCGATCAATCACGGGTGTCAACAAAACAGGATTTTCATCCACATCTGTTGGTCAGTCAACCATGGCTAGACTTGGTACAGCAACTCAAGAACTTGAATCAAGACCGACAAGACCTGGTCTGCAAGTTACAATGCCATGAAAGACAATCGAGGCAAGCTTTCATTGGAAGAAGAAGAAGGCGATAATCTATCCGATGAAGGAGATGAAGACTGGTTGAATTATGAGCTAAACCACAAAGAATTTAAAGCCGCCACGGGTCTAAGCATCAAAAGGACGGCTCCCCACCAAGCAAAGACAAGCAACTTGATCATATTCCAGCTTGACCTTTGGTACCTTGGAAGTAGGGCCCGAAGCAGCAATTGCAGGGCCAACTATGGTAACAACGAGACCGAAAATTCAGCTAGAACTCACGCAGCTGGATCAGGAAACAGATAGTTCGGGAAGCCAACCAATAGAGATCGAAGCAAAGTCGGATGCCCAACTTCCTCGTGTAATGCCAGTCAATATGGTATACACAGTTCAGCCTCTTATAGATCAAGAGAAGGCCAACCAGATATCATGGAAGGTGACAGCCTAACGGGAGATCATCCAACCGCACTAATCGGGGTAACATAAGATTATGACGAAAGACCCGACGTACTACGAATCAGAGATTCGGGCCCAATAGAGGGATGCACAATCGCCCCGAGAAAAGATGCCCCTCAGGTGTTCTTCGCAAGACCAACCAGGTCAATGACCAAACATTTGAAACCATTAGTCATCTCTGCAAGAATCAATGGAGTGCCCTTCAAAAGGGTATTAATCGATGGAGCAATTGCGATCAATATTCTTCCTTACAAAAGGTTGGAAAAATTGGGAAAAAGCAAAACAGATCTCATCCCTACTAATTTAACCGTTTCTAATTTTGCGGGAACCATTACTGCCACTCATGGCATTTTGATAGTAGATTTCGAAGTCGGCTCCAAAAATCTGATGGTATCCTACCTGGTGGTAGATAACACCTCCTCCTACCATGTGTTAATCGGTAGAGATTGGATACATCAGAGTATGTCCATACCCTCTTCCCTCCAGCAAGAGTTACTGATGTGGAATGAAGAAATTTAGGATTAAGAAATGGTAAAAACTGACCCAAAGCCATTCTTGCCATCAGCCAATAATATTAATGCCTGTTTCTACAATGAGGATATTGCTCCTCTAACTATTCTAGAATTAATCATGAACGGCCACTCTCCAGTAGTGATGGCCTAGAAGTTTCTCCAGCAAGGTCTTACCTTTTCAGCAGAAGAATGGGAAAGACCTCAAATCTCTTTTACTAGTTTCCATGAATAGAGAAGGCCCACAGAAAGAGGAGCCACCTCTAGTGGTCACATCCCTCGTGGATCGGCTGCAGATGGATGGGATAGAAGAATAGACACTAGGAACGAATCCAGCCAACTACATGGCAGAATTCATCTCCGAGGAAACTTGGACCGAACCAAAAGAGCCTGAGGAGGAAATTTAGCATGCACCAGCTAAGTTGAGCGAATCTCCGCTGGAGGTTCAAGACCCCCTCGAAGAGATCAACTTAGGTATTGAAGACGATTCGAGGCCCACATTCATAAGTGGCCTTTGGGATCAGTCCATAAGACAAGAGTTTATTGCCTTGCTGCAGGAATTCAAGGATTGTTTTGCTTGGCATTACCATGAAATGCCAAGACTCGACAGAGGGTTGGAAGAACACAAGTTGCCCATAAAAGAGGGCTATAAACCAGTAAAGCAACAAAAGCGAAGAATGTCTGTAGAGACCAAATTGAAAGTAAAGGAGGAAATTGAATGCACATTAAAGGTGGGATTCATCGAGACCACTCGATATTTCGAGTAGTTAGCAAATATCGTCCTTGTCCTGAAAAATGTCACTAAAGCTGTAAGAGTCTGTGTAGATTTCAGAAATCTCAACGAAGCTACTCCAAAGGACGAATATCCCATGCCAATGGCCGACATGTTGATCGATGGGGCAGCTCATAACCAGATCTTATCATTCATGGATGGCAATACAGGATATAACCAGATCATGGTCACAGAAAAAGACATTCACAAAACGACATTCAGATGTCCAAGAGCAGTGGGGGCATATGAGTACGTTGTCATGCCCGTCAGACTAAAAAACGCATGGGCCACATATCAAAGAGCGATGAATGCTATATTCCATGACATGATCGGGCATACTTTCGAAGTATACATCGATGACATAGTCATTAAATCACAAGAGAAGGCCGTGCATGTTCAAGATCTCCATAAAGCTTTTATCAGAATGAGACAACACCAACTGAAAATGAACTCGAAGAAATGCGCATTTAGCGTACAAGCAGGTAACTTCCTGGGTTTTCTGGTGCATCAGAGAGGTATCGAGGTAGATAAGAATAAAGCTAAGGCAATCATAGAGGCATCGGTTCCTAAAAACAAGAAGGAGCTGCAGAGTCTGCTCAGGAAAATCAATTTCCTAAGACGATTCATCGCCAACTCGGCGGGAAAAGTGCAACCATTCTTATCTCTGCTCAAGATAAAGGAGGGTGACCCATTTGCATAGGGACCAATTCAGCAGGAAGCGTTTGATCAGATAAAGAAGTATTTGAGCAATCCACCAGTCATCATGCCCCCAAAGAAGGGCATATCACTAAAATTGTATATTTCTGCTTCGAAAAATTCCATTGGCAGCTTACTGGCCCAAGACAATGACGAAGGAAGAGAACAAGCTGCATTTTATCTGAGCAAAATATTACAAGAAGTAGAGACCCGATATTCAGCTATCGAAAAGCTTTGTCTAGCACTCTACTTCACTGCGATAAAGCTGCGACACTACATGCTTCCTTTTACCGTCTATGTCATAGCAAAAACTGATCTCATCAAATACATGTTGAATAGACCTGTGCTCATAGGAAGTCTAGGAAAATGGATCCTGGCGTTATCTGAGTTCAGCTTCAGATACGTTCCTCAAAAAGCAGTAAAAGGACAAGCCATTGCAGATTTCCTGGCAGCCCACCCCTGTGTCGAGATCGAAGATTTAAGGACCTTGGAAATCTCTAATTTAGGATTTCCACATGAGCAGAGAGCCCCTAAGTATGAATTCAAATACACATCGTGTAAGTTACAGAATCACCAAGGACACGTTCTCATTCCTGTCAAGACAGTTCAAGTTAAACCATGGAAGCTGTTCTTTGACGAGTCTAAATCAGAATCGTCAACTGGCGTAGGTCTTGTCATAGAAGATCCTTTCGGGGCTAAATATGCATCCTCCTTTCAGCTCGATTTCGATAGTACTAACAACAAGGCCGAATACGAAGCCTTGATCATTGGCCTAGAAATGGTGCTGGAGCTCGGCGTCAAACATCTAGAAGTGTTCGGAGATTCTCAGTTGGTGATCTAGTAGCTGGCAAATGAATACAAGTGCAGAGATCCAAACATGGCAGCCCGAAATTTGAGCTATATGTTTAAAGAAATCTCAGTCAAATATGTTCCAAGAGAAAAGAATCTAGTTGCCAATGAAATGGCACAGATTGCTTCTGGTATCCAGATACAAAAAAATTAGTCCGAACGAACCATCAAGGTTCAGAAGAAGTTCTTGCCTTCAATCATAAGCAGAGGGATGGATCTTGAGATAAATACCAATGAGGTGCAAGCTGGTGATTGGAGGAAACCCTTAATCGACTACTTAACTAACCCATCCCCGAGGGTAAGTAGGAAAATCAAATATCAAGCCCCGAAATATGTATTAATGAACAATGAATTATTCCGATGGTCTGCTGAAGGAGTTCTTCTAAGATGTCTTGGGTTAAAAGAGTAGATGTGGGTCATGGGTGAAATTCATGAAGGATCTTGTGGTGCTCATCAGTCCCGAAAAAAGATGCGATGGCTCATCAAGAGATACGGCTATTTTTGGCCAACTATGGAGAAAGATTATTTCAACTATGCTAAAAGATGTGAAGACTGTCAGCGAAATGGCCTGATGCAGCATATACCGACAGTTCCTTTAAATGTGATCATCAAGCCTTGACCCTTCACGGGATGAGCTATGGATTTTGTGGGAAAAATCGCGCCTAGTTCCAGTAATGAGCACACCTTCATTATAGTCGCCACTGATTATTTCAGAAAATGGGTGGAGGCCAAGGCATTGAAATCCATTTCTTCAAATGCAGTGATCACTTTCATCAAGCACCAGATCGTTCACAGGTTCGGAATTCCAGAAATAGTCACAACAGATAGTGGCACTTCCTTCATTTCCAAGGAAATCCAAAATTTCGCTGAAGAATACAACATCAAGTTCGTGCAACCCAGCCCTTATTTTCCACGAGCTAATGGTCAAGCTGAATCTACTAACAAGGTTTTGATCAACATCATCAAGAAGATGGCAGACAACAATCCTAAGGATTGGCACGAGAGATTGTCCAAAGCTCTATGGGCAAGCCGAACCTCCAAGAAGACGGCTATAGGCACGACACCCTTTGCACTAACTTATGGCCATGATGCAGTTTTGCCACTATAAATTAATGTGCAATCTCTGAGATTGGAAAAACAACTAGGAATGGACGAGGCAGCCTACGCAGAAGCAATGATGCAAGAACTGAACCGATCCAAGCGCAATTCGGGAAATTAGTATGGCAGGCTATTTTGCCACTTGGAACTCATGTGGCAGGACTCGGGAAATGGAGTCCTACTTGGGAAGGTCCTTTCGTGATCCACATAATCGTAGGCAAAGGCGCCTATTTACTACAAGATAGCGATGGTACTGCGCATCAGCACCCGATCAATGGACAATGGCTAAAGAAATTCCTACCTTCGTTGTGGGAAACAACGGGCATTGTTCTTAGTAAAGACTGAACTACAGGGTTGTTAGATTTAAATATTCCTATCATCATTTTTGTAACAGATCACCCATGACAAGGGCAACTGAATACAAATAGCATATTTATATCAAAGCCAAATTGTGACTTTTCATTTTTGAGAATTCATTATCTCAAGCATAACAACTAACTTGTCCACTGAAACTGAAAAAAAAGAAATTGTCCAAAATAAACTTTAAGAATTACAAAAACAGATATAGCAGGGTTTTTATCTTGTCCGAAAAATGCAGAGTGTCTACACGGAGTTTATCAAGGCGAATTTGCTTCAGCTTCCCACTCCACACTTCCAGCTCGACTTCCACATTAGCTTTGTTCAGATTCTCTTGAGTCAAGGTCATAGTTGTCAACATTTGATCAGCTAAATCCTAGAGCTCTTGCTTTTGAGCCGGCACTTCCTGCAATTTGGCTTCTAAAGTTCTCAAACACCACCTCACTTGCCTCAATAGAGCTTCATGCTCAGCAAGTTCTTTATGTTAGGCTTCTATCTTTTCCCTCTTTTGAGATAGCTTTGTTTCTAATTTCGGAAGGAGAACCACTCTTCTTGAATTTGCCAATCAATGCCTCTAGGTCTGCCTTTGGCATTCTCAACAGAAGCTGCAAAGTGCAGGTAGGCCCGACAAAGCGAATCCAGGGGTCCAAAAACTCGGACATTCTGTTCTTGACTACCTTTTCTTCCAAGGAAAGCCCCAACCACCTCTCCGATAACATTTTAGCCCTCACCTTAGATATGAAGGCACTACCTGAGCTCTCAAATCGAGAAGCACTCGACCCCATTCCTTCCATAGGACCAACTGGAGGTTACGGAGCGGGGATTTGATCTTGGCGTTTCGTGCTCAACTTCTTGAGACATGGGGGGGGGCATCACCTTCATTCATTGGCATCTTGTCGACATGAAAGTCCCATGCATTACTTAAATCCTACCACAATTTTACTTCAAAAATTTAGAATCTGAAGAAAAACATACCACTTGAGCAACAACACAGCATCCCTCATTTGCACCAACTGCCTCTTCTGGCAGTGTTTCTTCAGGAACTGGGGGGGCACGCAGCTTCTTCTTGTACAGGCGGCTCAGGAGTAGGCTTTTCCAAATTTGGCTACAATAGACCAAAAACAATCAGTTCCCATATCCACGAAGTAGACACATTTCATCATACTTTCAACATACCTCAGTCAAATTGTCTACCCCACATTCATTCTCGGCTTGAGGATTTCCATGTTGACTTTCTCCTCCGTGGAGCCATTCCTCCTCAGCGGTCTGCCAGCAAAAAACAAATTTTTTTGAAGTCCATCTAAAAAAAAAAACATATTTCATATGTATAAATAACCAAAAAGGGTTATTTCTCACCTCAACAGAATGAGCTTCTCCTGAAACTCCTGATGGAACCTTTCCAAAGGAAGGAGCCACCTCACCCATTCCAACATTTTCTTCCTCAGGAACTTCCACAACTGGGACCAAAACAAGTATTGAAGCAATCAGAGGAGAAGAAGGAATTGGAACCTGCAAAACAAAACAAAAAAGTAATAAGAAAGGCAGAATTCGTGATCCTTGCTAAAAACATCAAATAGATTGACAAGAAAATCACTTGGGGAGCAATCAGAGTTGCTTCAGGCACCTCCACAGGGGAAAACTTAGCCCGCTTGCCTTGAATGATTTTCGGCTGAACTCGACTCCCACCACCACTCTTAGCCTCTTACGGCAGAGACCTCTTCTTGGCGCCCGATTGATCATCTACATCAGTTGACAAATATTTTAGACCTAAGATAACGAGAGAAAAGAAACCCTAGAAACTACTTCTTCTTTCTGGATTACCTAAAGAAGGAGAAATAGGTGGAACAATAATCTCAGGCTCATTAGCCTTTGAAGGGCTAACAGCCTTAGATACAGGAGAAATAGAGGCCCTGTTTTCACCAAATTCCGCCTCCTTTGAACAAGAATGGGAGCCTTTGATCTAGCAGAGCCGAACCTTCACCAACACCTTTACTTTCCCAAGCCACTAATTGGCTGGCTGAGTAGAAAGCCTGGTAGCCGGTAGAAATTGCATAAAAAAACAGAGACAGATAGGAAGAGAAGGTGAAACACAAAAACATGAAAGCAAAATAATTCTTACCAATCAGTGACAACTTATTGTCATCTGCAATCTGTTCAAGAAGGATCCGCTTATCCTTCTCGCTAAGCTCTCAACGGAAAGGACAACCTTCAAAGAGCTTCTTATATGCAGTGTCTGTGGCCCCAAATCTGCCATGGTAATGATCCCACCATGACTGAAAGGATTGGGTACAGCAGCAATCAGGTTGGTAGGGCTTTAACTCCAAAGCCTGGGCAGAATCCGCATATTTGGCACGAATCCGCATATAGGACGAGCCTTGTTGATCAAAGAATAGTTAAGTTCAGAATGACCTGGGGGCATCCAAGTCATCTCTTGAAGAATTGGGGGTTGTAGGCTTCCACACCATACGATAGTTTACGGAGTTCGTTCTCCCACCATGGGGTAGATCTAGCAGTTGAAGACATGAGAAAATGTCCATATTTTTAGAAGCCATAGGATCGTCAACACCTTTGGGACCCTTATAAACAAGCCTCTTCTTGAACCAGGAGCAGCTCTTCTTCAAACTCATCATCCATTGAGATGCATGTCTAGTCTTCCTGCCCCTGAAGAAGGTAAAGCATTCCTCGGTTGTCTTCCCAGAAATAGGACTCGAGAATCAAATCTCTTAAGGGCACGACATCAGGAGCAACCCGCGATTTCAGTCCCCTCAATTCGAAACGACCATTGAAGCCAAACCTGGACCATCCATAAAGGTCCCTTCACGTTAAGATTAATAGGCTCAACGGTTACCTCTCTTAAAGCTCTATAGATGGAAGCCAGAATCAGAGAACCAGTAGCAATATCTCTATATGATGCTAAGCCCTCGGCCAATTGAAGCCACTCCATGGTAATACAATTGGAAGCATTGGGGAAGATAAACCTGTTCAACCAATACAACAGGAACATCACATGCTCTCCATGGGGGTAGTCAACCTTTTGACCCATAACGTCCCCATAAAGGCCCCATAGGCCCGATTGGAACCTATCAGACCAGACAGAACTTCGAAGTTTTTCTTTCTCTCTTTTTCTTTAAAGGGGTCATCATGAAAATCCCCCAGCCAGTCAGCACTCCGCCCGTGAGGATGAAATCCAAAAACCACCGCGAGGTCAAGGATGGAAATCAACATCGGCCCAACCCCAAAGTCAAAAGTATTGGAGGCACTATTCCATAAAAGCAGGGCCGGACCCAAAAGTGGAGAGTCAGCCTGAAGTTGAATGGTCGAGCAGGTGATGGCATGATAAATGCCGTTAGCAAGCCAAGAATTTTTGTATCGAGGTTCCATTCTTTTCACCCAATCTACCCAATGGAGATCGACACTCGACACATCTATTTTTGGGGAAAATCTGGGCATCATTTTATTCCAATTCGACCAGTTGACCCCCTTTGAACAGCAGACAGGAATAAGTGCTCGAATTGGATGTAGCTCGTAATTCCAGAGTTGGCCAGCTTTCTGCTCCAGAAACCTAGGCCCCATAATGCAATGGCCATTCACGAAGCTAATGAGGTCCTTGCTGAGCAAAAAAAGGATGCGACCGGTGGCAAATCGTTCGACCCAACCGTCTAAAACGGCAACAAATTCCTTTACTCCAACCCCCAAGAGAAAAGCAGGACCCGAGGAAGCAGCCTCTGAGGAGGAAGATTCAGGAACGGCAGCAGGATTTTTCTTTGGCGCCATTTGATCAAAATTTTCTGCATACGAAAATTCAAAATTTGAAAAATGGAGGTTAGGGTTTTTTCTTGTTTAGAAAAGTTCTGGTTTTTGTTTTTGACATGACTGTGAGAAGACAGAAGGGTAAAGAGAGGGAGACGGTCACACATCAACCGTTTAAAACTTGGCGCATCTTTTTAAGCCAGCCGCATGTCAGGCAGTTTTTATTATGTGGCCAAATTGTGAGTTTTTGCAGATCACGACTTTCTACAAAGTCGTACCTAAACGCACATTGTGCGTCGTGAGCAATGAGCCTGCTTTATGAGGATAATCCCAAATAAAAACTTTTAGGGCTTTAAGACATATTTGCTTTTATTCCTTAAAAACGAATATCGGTGCATATTCTCTACTCATTAGAAATAAATGGCCAATTCTCTGCTTGAATTTTTCATTGGACATATTTAATAGACCAATTAATGGTTAGTTAAATGTAACCACCAGGAACCAAAATATGGATCTTAAATACCGAAAACTGTCAGAATTTATACAAGACAAAATAAATGTTCATGGCCCAAAACAGGATCAAACAGGTGGAAAATTAAGCTATAAATTCTAAAACGGTAGAGATAAGATCTGTCAGATTGTCCATGTCTAGGTCAAGAGCTTGGCTCATTGAAGCCATCTTCTTACTGGCTAACCTTGCCCGAAAGGCGCGAGAAGTCAAGTCTTGAACAGCAAGTTTACTGGCAGCAATTCGAGCCCAAATTTCTTCTAACTTAGCCTCCAATTCCGCTTTCAAGGAAAGGTCAGCAGCAATGTCAACTCTCAAGCTAGCTTCAGCAATGTCCAGGAGATCTTTAGTAGCCTCAGCAAGTTCCAGAAAGTGGGTCTTATTTTCATAATGATCCTCCATAACCTCTTCGGGATTTCTCGTGGAAGGGAGAATCTCCTTAAACATACTGATGTGCTTCAAAGTTTTACTCATCCATTGCTCCAGAGAATGACATGCGGGAGCAAGATGAGGCTTAACCAGAGAAATCGACTAAGGTGAGGCTGCATCCTTGATAAAGCATCAGGATTTGCCACTGGATCAAAATCAGGAGCTTTGATCAAATTCCAGAAAGTGCTGACAGCTGTTTATAACGATCCGCCTACCTTCTGTACTCGTAAGGTTAACATCTGTTTATACCAAGAATTTTTCGACCCGGAGCATGGTGAGGAGTGTCAATGAAATGAGCTCAAATTGGCATTTTGGCCAAGGGTCCCTCTTGTCCCAACCGTCATCTGGGCTCGGTGAAGCAAGCTTGGCCCAAGCCTCGCCCACGACCGAAAATCAAGCTCGGCCCAAGCCTCGTCCAAGGTCGAAAATCAAGCTTGGTCCAAGCCTCGCCCACGATCGAAAATCAAGCTCGGCCTAAGCCTCGCCCATGGTCGAAAATCAAGCTCGGCCCAAGCCTTGCCCACGACCGAAAATCAAGCTCGGCCCAAGCCTCGCCCACGACCGAAAATCAAGCTCGGTCCAAGCCTCGCCCATGGTCAAAAATGAAGCTCGGCCCAAGCCTCGCCCATGGTTGAAAATCAAGCTCGGCCCAAGCCTCGCCCACGACCGAAAATCAAGCTCGGCCCAAGCCTCGCCCATGGTTGAAAACCCGAGTCGAGCTCGATCCAAGTTCTACCTCGACCATGCCTTCATCAGACGAGACCAAGTTCCAAACCAACCGTGGCCGAAGACTCCGTCAGTTAACCCAACCACAAGACAAAGCACAATTTGTCTTCCAACTACAAAGGGATGTATTCTCACGTGAATCCACATGGCTTCACGTGGCTTCACATGGCTTCACGTGGCTATTGTCCGAAAAAGTGGAAAAGGGCAGACAAAAAATGACACTAAAAATGATTAGAATAATCTTTTGATGGGCAAGTTGAGTTGACAAGGAAAGCATGAAGTATTAATTGATGGGGCAAAAAGTCACCAACTTTTGGCTAAGAGGAGTTAAAAACCGCTCCCGCGTGCCAGACATGGTCCAACCATACTGGTCCCAAAAGATTTTGACCTTCACAAGGAGTTTTCCCTGACATTGCAGGGGACATCTTCTGCCAACGCCATATCCCCTATCCGGATGCTGCTCAAGTTGCCCAAGCTACCTACCATCTTTAATGATTTGTGCCATGCGAGCCACGACCTAGTTCTTCTTCAAGTGGACTTTTTCACTCAGACTTCTCCATTTCCGAGCTCCAGCTTCCCCTATAAATACAAGATCCTCAGCAACATTCAAGAGGTCCCCGACCAAACGAGCCTCCCACGGAGCAAAACTTATCTTTTCCAGTCATTTACCTTCTTGTAATGCACTTTCAATATTTTTACATGCTTTCCTAGGAGTAGTGGCAAAGTTAAGTTCTTCCATCCATCAAATAGATCATACGACCCTTGATTTTTCAAGGCGCCGGAGCACCATCCTTGTTCATCCACCCCATATATCGTACAGCCTTTGCAATCTAGCGAAGTTACTGAGCATCATCCAAATCATCCGACCGTATTCCACCATTGACACCATCACCAACGGCCTTGTAGCTCGTGCCGTGAACCCGACGGCCGAGACTTGTTCCTCTCTCGGCTACAATCGCTTTGAGCGAAGTCAGACCCAAACAAGTGCACTCAATCCATTCATCCATCCATCCAAATCATCTTCGAATGCACGGTAGACCGTGTTGGCACGCCCGTGCACACCCATCCAACACAAAGAAGGACGACTGTGTTGGCGCATATCCCCTCGGCCCAACCTTAGACCGTGAGAACCGTGAGATTTTGCGCAGCCAACATTTTTGGCACGCCCAAGTGGGACATTTGTCGAAGTCCATGGTGGAAACTCGGTCCCAAGCAAGGCTCAAGAAAAAGAGGTAGATATGCCTTCAGAATTCCCCGAGCCGAGCTCACCAACTATGACGGTCGAGGCCGAAGCTACCGTTGTTGGGAGCTCGGCCTTCATCCCTCGACGATGGCCTATTCGGCCGAGTTTGTGCACACACAATCTCCTTCCTTCGGAAGGGGTTATCCACAACGTGTCAATCATCGATCCACAAGCGACGGGATCACGGTGTATACGGCCAAGCATCACAATCTTTAGCCGCACCAATGGAAGACTTAATGGCCTGGCAGGTCTATAGGATCGAAACATCCTTCATGGCTGCGATGAAGGAAATTTCTTCAGATTTGCGGACTCTTCTCCAAGAAAGATTACCTCCAGTACAGCCATCATTATCTTCCATAACCGAACATAGTAGACTACGAGAAGCCAGGGTCGAGCCTTCGGCCGGACATCTGCTCAGAGTCTCGGTCAGAACATTCAACCAACGTTCAGCACTTGGGGGCAACCTCAGCAAACTTGGTTTAGTCCCGGCTCAACATATTCGGCCGAGGCGTTGCACGGCCAATATCAAATGGCCATATCCCAGACACAGTACAGTCCGACTTATGCGTCGGGGTCACAGTCACAGGTCGGCCCTGTCCATACTGCTGCAGTACAAACCCAGATCGGCCCAAGTTACTCGGCCGTGATACAACCACAACAGCCTTCAGGCTCTACATATATAGACATGCCGCATCAAGTAAATCGGCCCTATCCGAGTACCCTCGGTCCAGCGATTCGGCTAATCACCTTAGCCGACCTCAACAAATGCGATGCCATCCAGTCGGCGTTCGATTTCAAGCGGCCCTTCACATACGGCCATAACACATACGCGAGTTGGGCCAACACGATCACACGGTTCACAGATGCAGCTCGGCCCAACACAGCCGTAGGTATGCAAGCACTAGCTGCCCCTGTCTCCCTGGCCGAGCCCGTGGTACACCATGTCCAACCACTAAGACCGCATGATCAACTAGAAATGCAAGCCCCACAACCTCCTCCCGTGAGACGAGAGCCACCCATTCCGGCACTCCGAGTTGAAGATGTGAGGCGTATGATCGAAGACGGCATAGCCTAACTACGGCCGAGTAACTTGGGCCACCTATTCCGGCACTTTTTGACCGGCGCGGCATTCTCTTGGTTCATAACCTCCTGCCAAACTCAATCCGAGATTGGTCGGACATGGAAAGAGTCTTTCACGAGCATTTCTACCAGACCAACCGAGAGATGACTGTTGCCGAACTTGCGCGAATGAGTCAGTCGTCAGTCGAATCCCCTCGTGATTACCTCCAACGGTTCAGAACATGCAGGAATTGGTGTCGAACTAGTCTGCCTGAGAGAGAGTTTGTTAAGATGGCAGAAGAAGGCTTGGAGTTTGAGTACCGGAATAAATTCCAAGGCATTGAATTTCACGACATGCATGACTTGACCGAGAAAGTTGATAGATACGCGTCCTTTTTGAGGGAGGAAATTCAAAGGAAAACGGCCACAAAAGGGACGTACTACAAAAACCTAGTTGTCAGTTATGCAGAGACAGACGGACACGGCACAACCATCGATACAGAGATAGAAGTCAATTCGACCGAAGTAAATATCGACAAACCTTTCGTGTGCAAGGAGCTTGTCCGAGCTAACAACAGCAAAACAAAGCTTCCAGACAGCAAGTTCACGACCAGAGAACCAAAGAGCTATACCTTCGTGTTGGCCAGGGCTGAAGGCATTTTTGACCTACTCTTGGCCGAGAAGAAAGTGAAGCTATCATTCGGCCACAAAATCCCCAAGGCTGAGGAACTCAAGGAAAGACGTTCTGCAAGTATCATAGCTCTTGGTCTCATAGTACTAACAATTGTGTTGTCTTGCGCATCATCATACAGAAGCTGATAGATGAGAAAAAGCTTGAGTTTGCTGAGAAGCCAGCCATGAAGGTTGACACTAAGCCTTTTCCCCGCCAACCATCAACATGGTCGATGCCTACTTCCGGACTTAGTCGCCTGCACGGATAGAAGAGAAGGAGTAAGACCCAAAAAGATAAGACGGACGAGAAGAAGGGAAACGAGCTCGAAATGAGCTTTGTGCCCGATGTCGGCGTAGATCAACCCACTAGAGCCAAAAGAGCACAAGAGGAAGCCGAGCGAATCTTCTTGGATGGCTGATGAACAGCGTGCAATTCGGCCAAAGCATAGACCGACCGGTGCCGTTTCGACCGACTAGGAGAAAGGTTTTCATCAGGCGTGGAGAATCAAGCTACAGGAAGCCAAGTGCGCGGTGGAACCCAGAACTTTCAAGCCTCGATCGTACAGAAAGATCGTTGGTATAAAGCTCGACACTGGGGCAAGGCCGAGCCCTTGACAAAGACGTAACTACGAAGGATGCAGAGGCAAGCACGGCGGGCCAGGGCCGAAGGGTCGGGAACTTTCCTAAGGGTCTAACCTCGGCCGTAGGGCCCTTCACATCAGGTGATAGACTAATTAGGGAAAGAACTTCGGCCAAGAGACCAATGGCTGAGAGATCTAAATCAAGGAGTAAAAGCCCTGTCAAGGTCATACTCGGCCCAGAGGAGCTAAAGGTGCGGATACAAGAAGAGCCAGGAGGTGATAGGATTGATGTCTACAGAGGAAAAGATCCTCCCTTTTCACCAGCCGAACTAGCATTTCTCGAGGAATTCCACAAGAGGCACTCGGCCATCGACCTTTATGGCATGGTCCCTGAATATCAGGAGATCGTGGACTTGGTTCTCGCCACTCCAGAGGCCGAAGATATCCTCATCATCAAGGAATCAGACCCAGTAGTCAAGGCACTGTACCAGGCCAATCGTGAAGCTCGGGCCAAAGGGTTGTCAACATATCAACCCAACTTAGAAGAGCTCGAAGCCAAGTCGCCTTTTACTGTAAGAGACTTGGCTTACCTACGCCAATACTTCTCGGTGACCTCGGTTGATGTCTATTTCGGCCAAACGTTCAAGGAGAAAATTTAGATCAAACGGTTGGACGAGTACATCTCGGCCAGAGATTCCTTGGCAGAAGCCAAGTTACTTCTGAAAAGGAAGGTCGAAGCCCATGGCGACAGCTTCTCGGCCGAGAAGTTTAATTCGGCTGAAAGAGATATTCCTTCAAATTCGACTCAAGTTTTGCCAGATGTTTCGGCCGAGCATCTCATCACTGACCCAGCTGAGGGTGCCACGGCCGAGGACGAACCAATAGTTGGCTTATCAGACGATGAATATGGGGGCAATTTTGCACAAGCCGAAGACGGCATTGTTGAAGAAGACGAAGTCAAAGATGAAGGTACTTTTGAACCAAACGAGGTGAATATGAATATGGTCTTAGTCTTGCCATCCGAATTCTTAGCCCCACAAGGCCAAGGCAGTAATCTGGATGGTGATGTTTTTGAAGAACGGCCTAGCTTGGGGTCAAAAACCAAGGAAGAGTTGTTGGCTATAGAATTCAACGAGGTGATGCCCAAGGACGAGCCGAACAAGTACCGCCATCTCAAGCCTCTTTATATCTCGGCTCACGTAGAAGGCATGCCCCTCTCCAGAATTTTCGTAGACTGCGGAGCCACGGTCAACGTCCTTCCATATTCCATCATGAGGAAGCTGAACAAAACCAAGGAGGACCTTATCCCTAGTGACGTGGTCATGAGCAGCTTTTTTGGCGACAAGTCCAAAACCATTGGTGTGTTGCCATTAAAAATAACCGTGGCCGACCAGACGCGAGTAGCGGCTTTCAATGTGGTGGAGTCCAATGTCGACTACAACTTCTTGCTAGGCCGTGACTGGATCCATCAGTCCGGCTGCATCCCTTCTTCTCTCTTCCAACTACTGTTCTTTTGGGACGGCCAGAAGGTATCAATTCACCCGGCCGATGAAAAACCCTTTGAAGCCCATGCTGTACAAGCCAGGATATACGATGAGGACGTAGGATGGGTTGTTTTAAGCAGCTATGATTCGAATGGCCGACCCACATTGACCTCGGCCAAAAAGGCCTTGGAACTAGGTGCCGAGAATGTCCGCAGGGACTCGGCGCGTGAGGTGCTGATCGATCTATCAAGTTTTTCAAAATGTCGACACCGTGACCAAGGAGGAGGGGGCAGCAGCCATAGTTGATCTAGGTGAGCAGGCTGGGCGAATTATCCTTACAACCGAACTCGCCAATAAATCTGATCGAATTCTTACATGAGTCGACGATGGCGACGTACTAACTATCAACGACTTGGATCCTGCACCTACTGAGATGGAAGATAGCCGCCCCGAGGTACAAGATCCCTTGTCGGAGATCAATGTAGGAACCGAGGCCGACCCACGACTTTTATTTATTAGTAATCTTTTGAGCCCAGAATTAAGCACCGAGATGATCGGCTTACTTAACAGCTACAAAGATTGTTTCGCTTAGGAGTATCATGAGATGCCTGTTCTACCCAGGGATTTGGTGGAGCACGAGTTGAGGATCAAAGATGGGTTCCGGCCTTTTCAAAGACCTCCACGGTGATTTTCCACCGAAGTACAACTAAAAGTGAAGGAGGAAATTGAACGGCTTCTCAAAGCGGCTTTATTCGCACCGCCTGCTACGTCGAGTGGTTGGCCAACATCGTGCCAGTATTGAAGAAAACTGGAGCCTTGAGGGTCTGCACCGACTACAGAAATTTGAATTTGGCGACCCCCAAAGATGAATACCCTATGCCTATGGCCGACTTGTTGGTCGATGGAGCTGCAAAACACGAGCTCTTGTCCTTTATGGATGGCCATGCTGGGTATAATCAAATCTTTATCGCCGAGAGTGATGTCCACAAAACGGCGATCAGATGTCCAGGAGCCATAGGAACATACGAGTGGGTGGTCATGCCTTTTGGCCTTAAGAATGCTGGAGCAACATATCAGCAGGCCATGAACCTTATCTTCTATGATTTGATCGGCCGAACTGTGGAGGTTTATATTGACGACGTTGTCGTTAAATCAACTTCCAAGGCCGATCACTTGGGACACCTTCGCCAAGTGTTCGAACGGATGAGGAAGCATGGTTTGAAGATGAACCCTAAAAAATGTGCGTTTTGGGCCACAGCGGGAAACTTTTTAGGCTTTTTGATCCACCAACGAGGTATTGAGATAGACAAGAACAAGGCCAAGGCAATCATGGCCGCGCCCCCGCCGTCATCTAAGAAGGAACTACAGTCATTCCTTGGTAAGGTGAACTTCCTAAGGAGATTTATCTCTAACCTTGCTGGCAAGATTCGGCCGTTATCTCCTTTGTTGAAGCTGAGAGACCAAGATGAATTCGTCTGGACGGCCGAACATCAGAAAGCCTTTGATGAAGTCAAGATGTACCTCACTCAACCACCAGTCCTCATGCCGCCAAAACGAGGAAAACCATTGAAGCTCTACATCTCGGCCTTCGATAATTCTATCGGTTGCCTACTCGCTCAAAATAACGAATCAGAAAAGGAGCAGGCCATACACTACCTCAGCCGCACTCTTAACATGGCCGAGCTCAACTACTCACCCATAGAGAAATTGTGCTTGGCCTTGTACTTCGCAGCCACGAAGCTTCGTCACTACATGCTGCCCTCGGTTGTTCAGATCATTTCCAAGACTAACCTCATCAAGTACATGCTCACACGACCAATCATTCGAGGACGAATTGGCAAATGGACCATGACCTTGTCTGAATTCACCTTTCAGTACGTGGCTCAAAAATCAATGAAAGGCCAAGCTTTGGCAGACTTTTTGGCTTATCATCCAACCCAGGGGGCATTAGAGGAGGCCGAGGTCGAGATTGGCATGATTCACATGGAAAAGAATTTTTGGACCATGTATTTTGATGGTTCAAGCACTGAAGCTACATCTGGGGCTGGGATTGTGATTGAGTCTCCTCAAGGGCAAAAGTGGCAGTTTGCATTCCAGCTCGACTTCAGGTGCACCAACAACCAGGCCAAGTATGAAGCTTTGATTATCGGCCTTGAGATCTTAAAAAGAATGAAAGCGACTCGGGTGTTGGTCTATGGCGATTCCCAGTTAGTCATCAACCAGCTAACAGGGGAATGTCAGTGTGTAAGCAAAAATTTGGCCACTTATTACGTGACGGCACTTAATTCGGCCGACGGTTTCTCTAGGATTTCTTTCGAACAAGTCCCTCGAGCCAATAATCATGAAGCCAATGAGATGGCCCAAATAGCGTCTGGCGTGAACATTCCAGAAGGAGAATACAACCGCGTAATCAAGATCGAGAAGCGCACTTTGCCAACCTTGGCCGAGCGTGGGATGCCCACGGCCATCATGTCGGCCCACCTTGTTGATACGGCCGAAGAAGATTGGAGGTATCCTATCGTCAGCTATCTTCGTCATCCATCCGGTGATCATGAGAAGTCCATAAGATTTAGGGCTCGTTGGTATTTGATCTATCAGAACGAGCTTTATCGTAAAGGTTCGGATGGCTTGCTTTTGCTATGCCTTGGGATTAACAATGCCGGACAGTCATGGGTGACTCACATGAAGGAATCAGGCGTATCGGTCCGCATCAAAATGAGATGGTTGATTAGAAGACATGGCTACTATTGGCCGACTATTCTAAAAGATTGTATTGAATACGCAAAGGGTGCATCAAGTGTCGATATACGGCCCCATACAAAGAATGCCAGTGAAGCCTTGCATCCAATCACCAAGCCATGGTACATTCGTGAAGTTGGGCCGTGGACATCATTGGTAAAATTCATCCACCCTCATCAAATCAATATGCTTGGATCTTGGTTGCTCGACTACTTCACCAAGTGGGTCGAGGCAAAATCTTATAGATCAATTTCTAGCGCCCAAGTAGTCGAGTTCTTCGAACACTATATCGTCCATAGATTCGGGATTCCAGAAACAATTATGGCGGACAACGGCCCAGTGTTCATTTCAGCCGAGACCCAAGAGTACACTGAGAAATTGGGCATCAAGCTCATTCACTCAACCCCATAGTATCCTCAATCCAACGGTCAAGCTGAAGCAAGCAACAAAGTAATAAAAGGAATCTTTGAGAAGATGATTGAAGAAAGGCCAAGGGCATGGCATGACCTCTTGGCCGAAGCCCTTTGGGCGTATCGAACTTCTAAACGTTCAGCCACGGGTACTTCTCCATATGCCTTGACCTATGGCCATGATGCTATTCTACCAATGGAAATGACCATCCGATCACTCCGAGTGATTGAACAACATGGCTTGAACAAGAAAGACTGCAAGCAGGCTATGTGCCAAGAGTTAGAAGATCTGGAGCAGATAAGGATCTACGCTTACAACCTAATGCAGGCTCAGAAGCGGATCGCGGCAAGAGCCTACAATAAGCACGTCAAGCAAAAGACTTTTGCCGAAGGAAGTTTGGTTTGGTGAGCTGTTCTTCCTATCGGGACCAAGGATCCAAGGTTCGGCAAGTTCTCACCAACTTGGGAGGGACTGTTCATAATAGACAAGATCCTCGGCCTAGGGGCATACCAACTTAGAGACAAAGACGGAGAACAACCACAAGATGCCAATTAACGGCCAATACTTGAAAAGGTATATCCCATCTATATGGGAGACAACCGAGAAGCATTCATAAGAAATAGGAAAAATTGTAAGGACAATATGTTTATTCAAAGGGAAACAACAATAAATGTCGAGGCCGAACCACGGCCATAAAGTTCAAAAGGGCCTAACCACGGCCGGACAAGCAATAAGTATATGGTCCTTGCAAAAAAGAGAACGGCCTTTGGTAGGCCGACTGAGAAAATAATAATACGCGAAAATAATAATGTCTCAGATACTAGATCCCTTTGTTGATCATGGTCCACATCAAACCAATAATCCTCTTCCAGTGCATCTCCATCATCCATCAGCGCCCTTAACCGACCTTGCGCAAGCCTGGCCTTCATCACGACCTTCTGCTTCTCGTTGTACTCCTGAAGAACCTTCTTGCCAGCTTCCTTCGTAGTCAAGGCCAAGGCTTTCTCGGCCTCATATCGCTCAGCCAAGGCCGAACGCATCCTCTGAAGTTCGGCTATCGGTGCGTCAAGATCGGCAAGCTTCTTCTGGGTCTGAGCAGCAAATTTCTTCTTTGTCTGAGCCTCCACCATAATGGGCTCGGTCGCAGCCCTAGCATGCTCCATAAAGGTCGAATAGTCTTCTGCCTCGGCCAACTGAGTCTGTGCATAGCTGAACAATGGAATGGCTGTGGCTCCCAGGTCGAGGTGACGATGAAACTCGTCAAGCATCTCTGTGTTAAGAAGGCCATGAAAAGCAGCTCGATCCACGCACTTCTTGAACTCAGTGAACATAGCCCCATCTGCAATATGTGCTATCCCCACACTCAGAAACTGCTTCAACTCCACCAAGACCAACTGCACCACGGATGAGAGAGGGATGGCTGAGGAAGAACAGCCTATATCCTCGGTTAGGTTGGCAAACAGCCTGTTGAGCTCATCTGAAGAAGAGGCTGTGCCCTGAACAAAGATAGAGGGAGTTAGCTCAGAAATTCACAATGAAAACAACTTTGAGTAGAAAAAGGAATCACAACTCACCTCCGAAGCTGATGGCTGACCCTGACTTGGCGCTTGAGGAATTACTTGCTCAACCGAGGCTGACTGTGGAATAGTCTCGGCCTCAGTTGCTGTTTCGGCCTGGGCCGTGATCTCAGCCTGCACTACGGGCTTGGCCCTAGGTTCGTGAACTGATGGGATAGCTGGTATCTCGACCGTGGCTGAGGCCAGGGGGACGGACTGACTCTGCATAAAAAACTGAAATATATTCCAAATATTAGAAGGCTACGTACTCAATGATAGAAGTTCAAGTTAAAAGGATCTCACCATCTCAAGAGGCGAAATCACGACCGAAGATGTTGGGCGGCGCATATAGCCGAAGGGTGAAGTGGATGCTGCTGTGCGGACTGGTGCGACTGGAGTCAGGGGAATCGCCGTCGCTATGACTGGAGTCAATGGAGTAGTCGTCTCACCAGCGGACTAGAAGACGTGCAAAAGAAGGCCAGGTGAAAAAATGAAATGAGCATCAATCAGAAAGGAAGGCAAAATTCACGAGTACACTGTGAATTTACCTGAGTCTGGGCTGAGGAGTCCTCTAAAATGGAGAACTTTGTGTGCACGATCCTCTTGTTAACACCACACTTAAGTAGGATATGTCCGGGCAGGCGTCTATTCTCCGGATCCTCGACCATATTCCTGGCCCTCTCGGCCGCACGATCTTCCTCGGCCTCCCTTTGCTCTGTTCTGAGCTGGCTGATCTCGACCATAGTTGGCCGAAGGTGTTTCTCTGAAAGTTACATTAATCCATAAGCAAAGATTGAAAATGTGTGGATAAACGAAGGAATTTTCAAGGAGGGAACTGACACAGGGCGTGTTAAAATCAGCCGAGGTTAGGGACGGGCGCATCCTCCCTTTCATCACTCTCGGACTCGAGACTCTCTATCTGTCACATCGTGTCTGAATCGCTGGAGTCCGAGGCTGGAACCTCTTCCCTTGGCCTCTTCGGGCCTTGACCTAAGAAAACAACAAACAAAGGGGTACTTAGAGAAATTTTCAACAAAAGTTAGAGTGAAGAAGTAAAGAACCAAATGAAGCTTACCACGAGGAGCCACGGCTAAAGTAGTCTCGATCGAAGTGATTGGAGCCTCGGCCTCCAGCCAGAGGAACCTTCGCCTTGCTTCTTCTTACGCTTCTTCTTGGGATCGATTGTGGGCCCCCAAGATAAGTTCTTCAAGGCGAAGCCTCGGCCACTCTGTAATCTCCGGGACAGGACGAGGAGTGATGAAGCCTCGCTAGAAGCTTACAAATCTGTCGTCAACCATGTGAGCCCTCCTCCAACTCTTGGTGAAATCGGCCAAGCACTTCCTGGAACGTATCGATAGGGCCGAGCACCCTGTAGTGCTGGAATGCATCTCTCCAAGAGGACAACAAGTTCTTGGTCGGAGGAATCACGGGATTAACCTGGACAAGGCCAAGCGGCGGGCCACCATGTTGGGCAAATAGATCTCGGCCCGGCTTTAGCGTTCTTCCCCAAAGTCGGACCCGGTGAAGATCCCTAGCAATCGAGAATGGAGCCCCAAATCTCCCTAGCCTCCTTCCTCCTCTCTCTAGCCATCCTATCAATATCATCGAAGGAACGGAGGGAATGGCCGTTTAGCGCAGACCGTGAAGTCGACCTTGTATTCACGACTCATGGAGTAGAAGAACTCGAAGCAACCCTCGGCCGAGTTGTGCTTCTCATGGCCATTGGCTCGGTGTCCGCAAAGTTAGTCGGACCTCTCGGGTTAGGGAAATAGGTCTGCAACCGTAACTGGAATACCCACAGAGGACCACCATGCTTCGGACTCGGACACTGTCACCACAATATCATGGAGTACCAGTGCGTGCTTGCGAGGGTGGTGGGCCAAGTGCCGACTTTATACTGCGGCCAAGGAATCGGCTATGGCCGTGTACTCCAATGTCACCTTGTTGGAGTGCACACAAAATACAAACTTGCACAGCCAGTAGAGGAGGAAGGCCGCATGCTCATGCTTGCCGCAGGTTGCCGAACTCCTTTCTTCTCGTCGATTCGAGCGAACTCCTGTAGAATGTGGAGTAATTCAATTTGTTCTTGTTCCTCCCAGCCACAGGAAGGGAGTCCCAAAGACCCTTGAAGCTGCCGGCGTACTCGAGATCGTCATGATGGCATTTACTTCTCGGCCAATGGTAGGAAAGCCGAAGAGCGCAGCCATATCCAGGACCGTGGGCGTCATTGGGCCGACCCTCAAGTTCAGAGTATTCGTAGCCGAGGACTAGAAACATAAGGCCGAGACCAGGAGGGATTTATCCATCTTCACCTGTTTGTTAAACAACTTGATGGCATGGTAGATGCCCAACCTCTTCCATTGCTCTCCAAAGTAGTGCTCCATCCTTGGCAACCATGCTAGCCACTCTGGAGTTACCATTGGCCATTGGGTTTGAGGCCTTGGAGTTTCCCATTCTTTCAGATCACCGCTGAAGAAGCATGACTCATCAGCAATCTCGGCCTGGAATACTTCGGCCATACAATCAGAGATCCCATTTTCAAAGAATGGGCCAAGGAAGCATCGGCCAGTATACTCCTCAGCCTCATTCATAGTCTCATCAAGGATGTCGAACTCGGTCTCGCTCTCGGCCTCGGCCTGGGTCGAGACAATCTTCCCATAAGACTCGATCGTTCGGTCATGGACATTCTTCTCTTGCTCAGATGAAGTCGCAGAAACAGGGGTAGTCTCCCCAGTCGTCATGCTTCCAGATTTGAAAAAGAATGTTATCATGTTAATGTTTATTGCATGCTAGGAAAATGGGGGGGATACCATGTATCTCGGGTCACTAAAAAAAAAAACTCTAATCTGCCAAACGGCCTTCTCGGCCCAAGCCCTCTCGGTCTAAGACATGTTCTCGGCCAAATCTTCTTGGGTCAGGTCTCTCGGGTCAAAATCAAGCTCGGCCCAAGCCTCGCCCACGACCGAAAATCAAGCTCGGCCTAAGCCTCGCCCATGGTCGAAAACCGAGTCGAGCTTGATCCAAGTTCTACCTCGACCATGCCTTCATCGAGACGAGACCAAGTTCCAAACCAACCGTGGCCGAAGACTCCGTCGATTAACCCGACCATAAGACAAAGCACAATTTGTCTTCCAACTACAAAGGGATGTATTCTCACGTGAATCCACATGGCTTCACGTGGCTATTGTCCGAAAAAATGGAAAAGGGCAGACAAAAAATGACACTAAAAATGATTAGAATAATCTTTTGATGGGCAAGTTGAGTTGACAAGGAAAGCATGAAGTATTAATTGATGGGGCAAAAAATCACCAACTTTCGGCTGAGAGGAGTTAAAAACCGCTCCCGCGTGCCAGACATGATCCAACCATACTGGTCCCAAAAGATTTTGACCTTCACAAGGAGTTTTCCCTGACATTGCAGGGGACATCTTCTGCCAACGCCATATCCCCCCTATCCAGATGCTGCTCAAGTTGCCCAAGCTACCTACCATCTTTAATGATTCGTGTCATGCGAGCCACGACCTGGTTCTTCTTCAAGTGGACTTTTTCACTCAGACTTCTCCATTTCCGAGCTCCAGCTTCTCCTATAAATACAAGATCCTCAGCAACATTCAAGAGGTCCCCGACCAAACGAGTCTCCCACGGAGCAAAACTTATCTTTTCCAGTCATTTACCTTCTTGTAATGCACTTTCAATATTTTTACATGCTTTCCTAGGAGTAGTGGCAAAGTTAAGTTCTTCCATCCATCAAATAGATCATATGACCCTTGATTTTTCAAGGCGCCGGAGCACCATCCTTGTTACTTTTCCATCCACCCCATATATCATACAGCCTTTGCAATCTAGCGAAGCGCTGGAGCATCATCCAAATCATCCGACCGTATTCCACCATTGACACCATCACCAACGGCCTTGTAGCTCAGGCCGTGAACCTGACGGCCGAGACTTGTTCCTCTCTCGGCTACAATCGCTTTGAGTGAAGTCAGACCCAAACAGGCGCACTCAATCCATTCATCCATCCATCCAAATGATCTTCGAATGCACGGTAGACCGTACTGGCACGCCCGAGCACACCCATCCAACACAAAGAAGGACGACCTGTGTTGGCGCATATCCCCTCGGCCCAACCTTAGGCCGTGAGATTTTGCGCAGCCAACAACAGCACGCTCAGCTCTAGGTCCGGAAGACTCAAGCATACTCGCTCCTGGAAAAACAGGAATTCTCCCCCCAACAACTCCTCCTTTTGCAGCTGTATTCGGGCCCAATTGCGGTTCATAAGGTGGAAGATCTTCCCCTTCCTCAAGCTTGATGGTCCTAAGTTTTAAATGGATCTATTGGAATCTTTTATCCACAGCAGGAGGTTCCAAGACTTTTTCTTTTCCTGGTCTCTGCAAAAGAGCACTTACTATCAAAAAATGCAAAGGAAAGAGAAACTCTTTCAAAGCAAAGGGTCTAAAACAGACCTGAGGCACTGGCACAGAAGCCATCTTGGGCCTTCCCTCTTCCCTGGGAGGCGAATCTCTCCTTGCTCTTTTTTCCCCAGCCCATGAAATCATATATACACATATATACATTAATCCTCATAAACCGCCTCCAAATGCTAAATAAAATTGGCCCGAAAAGAATATTCTACCTTCTTCAGGAGCCGATTCAGGATTAACATCTGAGGCTGGGGCTGCGCTTCCTCTGAGGTGGTTCATCTTCATCTTCATCATCATCATCATCATCATCATCATCATCCTCTACCGGAGGGCCTTCCCTTTGTCTTTGGGAGCTGGATTCGAACTAGAAGGTCGAGAAGGGATGGGCGAGGCTGAAGGCCTTTCCACCCCCTCTTCTTCCAAGAGAACGTCGCGAGTAGATGGAACAGCACCTCGAGCTACGGACAAAAGAATCGAGAATCAGCCTCTATTAAAAGGGATCAAAATTCTGAAAAAAAAAACCTTACCAACATCCCCAGGCCCACTCGGTCCGCCCAAGACAGTTTCTGTCAAACACCACAAACAATCCAGATTGTTAAAAAATGGCATATCAGGCTTAAACCAAGGATCAATTGCTAGAAGGCAGAAAGTTACCTATCACCGCCATTCCTTGAAGGCGTTTCAGATTCCATAACATGGATTTCTCTTCTTGTTCTGTCATCGACTGGGCGAAGGGACAATCCTTGAAAGCCAAAGTATAAAGAAGCTGGGCAGATTCAGGAAGCCAAGAAAACAACCTGTTTTCCCAAAAGTCATGGAAGGCGGGGTACAGAGAGGAGATGGATCATAAGGAGACACCCTCACTCGGCTGCCCTTGTTCCTCCAAAATGTTCTCATGGCTTTAACCTCTTGAGGTGTCATGGCCAAATTCCACCAGGAGCTTGCCTTATTCACAGAACTATACCTTAGTTCTGGAACAACTTGGGCAAGCCTAAATTGCCTACTCACGAATTGAGGATTGTAAGCCTCCACTCCATGTACACACCTCTTGTTAGTATGGACCCCACCAAAGAAGAGATCCCAGCTGGACATACAGGAGACGCTTATGTCAGCATGGAGCTTGGACATGAAATCGGTTAACTCCTTCCAATGCACAGGAGCTTCATGAAGGCCCCTCTCCACAAACCAAGGCGTATCACAAGAGAGCGAACGGAGCCAAGTCTCTTTCTCTCTTTGCTTGCAATCTCTGAAGAATACAAAGCACTCTTCAGTATTAACCGGCCTTTTGGAGTTAATAGCCAGAGCGGTGGCCGGAACGTCATCTTCAAAGTACTTCAACTATTCATTCCCAAGATTAGGGAAGTACCATTCCAACCATATCTGGGCCATCCAGATAGGACCATAGACAACAATATTCAGCGGGTTGATTGTAATTTGGTAAAGACAGTGATAAAGAGAGGCCAACATGAAAGGGCCCGTGGCCAAACCTGTTTCATTGTGAAGAGTTTCTGCCAGATGCATGTACTCTGGCTTCACGCCTCCATCAACATGAGGGAAAATGAATTTGTTCAGCCAAAAAAGCAAGAACATCATATGTTCTTGATCACGATCAGCCATCCCCTGATACGTCATGATGAACCCAGAATAGGTCCTCAGACGCACAATCTCGGTCCTATTATCCTTCATCGGAGTCTCGAATATGCGATTCTTCATCTCGTAAGCCCCCAAGACATCTATGCTTATATCCCATGGTCTGAAGCCGAAGAGGACCGCCATGTCTAAAAGGGTAGGGGTCATAGGGCCAGGTCCGAAAGCGAAGGTGTTGGAAGTGCTATCCCAAAAACATAAGGCAACTCCCAACAGCAAGGCATTTAGGTCAATCCGGTGTTTCGACATCAAAATGGCATAATAAATCCCATTTTGCATTCATATATCTTTATACAAAGGCAACATTTCATCTACCCAACTAGCCCAGGATAGATAATCCTCGGTGACAGCACATCGGGACTCGAACCCAACCATTCGAAATTCGCCTCCCAAGTCCCCAGTCTATGTCTTCCAAACCGTACGGAAATGGCGCTCAGACCAACTGAGTGTCCAAAGCCTGTAAACTCTCAGGTTTGGACTAATGATAGTGAGGACCTAAAAACGGAGTCTTAAAGGGACCTCTCAGGCTCAAGGGAAAGGAAGAGTAAAACCTTATCGAACTCTTCATTTGTTCCTGCGTAAGAGCTGCCTGAAATTCTTCAGTGTGTTCGACCACACCTCGCCCAGAAATCCAATCAGGGGCGTCAATGGAGACCTTCATGGTTCTCGTCGTCTTCAGAGACATTGGTAGGGAGAAAATGATAGGAAAAGCTTAGGAAAATTCAAAAGCTGCAACGGTATCAAAAAGCAAACAAAATTTTTCACGTCAGTTTGCTCAGAGAGAAGGGAGTTCAAAAAATGAGAAGTTGAGGAGTTTTTCTACTCAGCAGGCCGAAATAAATGCCAGACGTGATCGGACAGTTGCTTCTGTCAGTTTGGCGCATTACTTTCGAAAATATTCTTTTTGGGTGATTTGACATCGCAAGAAAGCTGAAGAGTCTACTTCTCAAAATAATATATTTTAAAGGCCCAGACCCAACTTCCCTTTTCCTTTTTGAAAGCCAAATGACCCTTTTGCTTAGTAGACCCTCAAAAGATAAAAGAAATTAATAAAAGCCCACAAAGACAAGAGGCCCAAACCTTTAAGTCGCACTAAAGTTAAAAAGATCGGTAACCGTTACACATTGACCCACGTGAGGGTCTGAAGGAGATTGTCACCATTAATGACAACTTGACCTCCTTCTCACCCAGCAAGGAAACAAGCTATACAAAAGCCACCAGAACCAAAAAGAGCCGAATTACCAACCAGACTTCCGAGTACAAAGGGCTCAAGTCAGGGGACTATCTCAAAGAACCAGCAGTTTTATCGGAAACATCCCATCATCCCGCCTATGAACCAGTCCAGAGCTTCAGATCAGCAACTGACTTTGGAAAGCAACCAAATATCCTCTTTCAGTTTTCATCATTGAAGCTCACTCCTTACCTATAAATAAAGAGCCTCCGCCACAGAAGAAGAGGACTCTCTTGAAAACACTTGAAAAACTCAAGATCTTTTCAAATCAGCCTGCTTAATTTCCAGATAACCAGTTGACAACTCATGCGTTCATCTTTTGTTGCTCTACCATCATCATGGTATGATTTTTTTTTGAATGATCAGTTCGAATTCACGTATCTATCTGACTAGATAGAGAAATCTCCAGTCCTTCTTTGCTTTGTAATTTGTGTTTTGAAACGGATAAATGGATAAATTCAGAACTCTCATCTCTCTTTTACTATCAAGTTAAAATCAGATAAAGAGATTTCATAATTTATTTTAACTATTTCGTTAATCATTTGTCAGTTCATCGCTTATATGTATACATATTATAAATGTTCTAATAGATTAATTTAATTTCCTGCTCTTGCACTTTTAAATTTATCTTTCGGACCAAAAGGAAGGGTATGGGCCCGAATAGGGTCAAATCGATCTGAAAATAGAAGGTTGATTGGGCCCGAATTACATTATTGGGCCTGAATTGACTATTGGCCCGATCTGAGGGTTATTTGAATCTAAACTAGGTTTCTAAACCCAAACAGGGTATTACTAACCATGATCTTGGTTCCTCCCTTGTTTGATCGGGTGTTGCTCGTACTGTCAGGCGATATACACGAATGAAAGAATATTGAAGTCCTTTTAGTTGAGGCATAGAAAAGAACTAAACCAGGCCAGCACCCCTCTTGGAGCACAATGGCTTGAGTAGAAGTCCATAATAAAGCACAAACACAATAAATCAACTCACGACACCATCACCACAAAACCAAGTCTATTGGGCTAGTGTCATACCCAATAGTGTCACACCTACGTGATTCCCGAATCAGGGTAGAAGGAGTTGAAGGCTAGGGCCTAACCCGAGTTCGCTCGATTCTGTGAACCTGATTCAACTTTCAATTTTTTTCTAGAAATTGAGAGGATCCCCTTACGCAAGCCAAGAAGATCCAATCGGGGCATCGGTGTTGATCCAGCGTCCTCCTCAGAGCAACCCGATTAGAAAATTGAGTGCACGCTAGAAAAAGGACCAACAACATCTTATCAATGGAAAAAGGCCCATAATGTATCACATTTCTGGCACCTTATGCTAAAATTTATAGTCTCTCATCTTTCGAAAACCAGAGAATGCAAAGAAGATAACAATTTAATAGTAGAATCTTTAACGGGTAGATAAATCAATCATAGCGTACAATAGATGACCTGTCTTTGAACCAATGAATGTTTCAATCTTCTTCCAATCACTATCAAATCTGAATGCAACAGATGGAACATAAACGAAATTAGGAAACATCACAAAAATTATGAAATATAGCTTAAACTTAAATAACATTAGCATCAATACAAACAATAACAAAAATTCTAGATGAGAAAATGAATTGCCACTAAAATCCTTCTCTTTTCCCAAATACAAAGCACAAGCTTAAATTTGTATTGGCTTATAACTATAATAGGATCTAAATTAAGATAACAGTTGTACAAAAGTTAAAACATTTTATCTATGCTCCCCCCTACATCATTCTAACAATAAACAAAGCGGTAAATTCTCAGAAAAATTCGACTTTGTATCTCCCATAAATTAATAGATTCAGAATGCGAACAACTAACTAACAATCTGAGATTTATTCGACTATCCCTTACCACATGCCTAGGTCTTCTGGGTCTGGACCGCCTAAGCCCCTGCAACTTGTCAGTATTAGCCACACCCAAGACCGCCGATTTAAAAGTCCCGAAATTCCCAACAATCCTCTTCTCCAACTCCAAGCTCACATACGCCTTGACCAGGTTCGACACAACCGGATCGACCCACTGCCTCGAATTGAACATCAACCCAAACTCAGACGAAACCGAGCGAGACTTGGGTAGCGCCATTCTGCTCGGATCTGGGTTGTGGCGCTTGAAAGAGAGAAATGGGTGTCTAGATCTGGGATGTGGCTCTCGAAAAATAGAAGTGCGAATGAGAGATATCAAGGGAAGAAGTGGCGATGGGTATCGCTAGTTAAAGAAGATAGCGTCAAGTATTGAGAGAGAGAGCTTGAAAAGACCCAACCCAAATTTCCCTTTGGAATCCATGTTGAACCCCGTGCATGTCTGACACCTGGCAGGTGCTGGGCACGAATGACCAAAATAGCCTTTTTGCCCTAATCTGCAAAATGAAAACATACTTAAGGGTTTAACTTCTACTAGAAAACCGGTAGAGTCTCCCCTGAAAAACGGATATTTCCCAATAAATTTCCACCTGTATAATACGCAGTTATAATTCCCAATCGTTCAACATGCACAATCTAAAATTCACATACCAATTTACCAAAGTTACAATAACTTCAAGCCCCTTTATACAACATAAATAAGTTATCAATTCCAATATGACCTGATTGAGCAAATATCCAGAAAATAACCTTGTTGCTGCACCTAGGAACTCTAGGTTGCCTACGTACCATTATTAAGGGATCAAGCCACAAGTAGTTCTTTAATACAAGGAAATAGAGCTCAAACCAAAAATAGAATTACTAGTCACCCATTACTTTCTATTCCATCATCAAACTATGTAAGTACATGAATTGAATATTTCTTCCCACTTTCCTAAAACTAAACTCTTCAAACTCTAATCAATCCGTTGTAACTTAAGCAAAAGATATTGATTTCAAGACAAACTTCGACCCATCACATATGAATGTATAAATTAAATTATAACAGATATGTTATTAACTAAGAAAATTTAGTAAAACCACATTGACCATGAGAAAACTTTTATATTAATATAAATGGGTTAAACACAACATGCCTCAATCCCTCACGTGTAAAAACAAACTCATCACTTAAGAGAACATCGGTGAATCATATGAAATCCTTAAACGTAGAAAAAACCCCAATCATTTGTCTCATAAATATGAAAATAGGTATTAAAACATTCACCAATATGTACCCAAGATGAAATCATCAATTTCAGTTTAAAACATGTCAAAACTAAAAAGACTCTCCACCTAGGTGTACCCCCAAGCTTAGTTCGACAATTCCACCTAGCAGAAGTCAGGGAGATATACTCAACCTGAGAAAGCAAATAATTCATCAATTCCAAGAGACATTCCGTCAATTCCAAATGACACACATGTGGCCGCATGTGTGATACATCTTCGCAGAACTCGGGGGACACGAGGTCAGCTCGAGACACGTTTCTCATAGAACTCAGGGGACACATGGTCTGCCTGAGACGCTTATCCTCGCAAAATTGGGTGATCAGCCCGAAATGTGTATCCTCGCAGAACTCGAGGGACACGTTGTTTGAGAGATTTGATCGGTTCATAATTGTATATCATTTTGTACCCTTCTAGCATATGATTTAGTTATGTTTTTGAGTTAAACTTGTGCTTTTAATCTCTTTTATGTTTGTTATTCAGTTAATTGAGCTTTAGGTAGCAATGGGGGCCCAAATGTGCAAAATGGTCCAAAAATGTGCAGACTGAGTTAGCAATTTGTTTCAGCCTTAACTCCTTCCTCCGAACTTGGATTGGCCCAAATGACATGTGGTTGGAAAGATGACATTCTAAACTTGAAGATGGATGGCTCAATGTCATTAGTTGCTTAAGGGAAGCCCAATTCGTGAGCCCATGAAGTTTCTTGGTCATGATGAGCTGTGCATATGATGTGATTTCTGGTGGGATTCTCCATGAGCTACATGTGGGAGCTGCAATAGCGAGAAAAGAAGAGAAAGCGATGCATTAGTGTGGTTGGTGAAATGAGTGTTGTTGGTGGAGGCATTAATCAATTCAGAATTCTCCTTTCATTCTCCTTATAAATACCACTCCCATTCATTCCATAGAGACACATCCTTCACACCATCCTCCACACTCCCATAATTCCCCGGACACTCCGGACATCAACCCAAACTCTAAACACCTCAAATCACCAAAACTGTCCCCTGCAAGTCTGCCTTCCATTTCCCTACGAATTTCCTCTTTCTCAACCATCACCACTCACCCAAACTCATCCCAAATCACCTCCTTAACCTTCATACATTCTTCTAGACTTGGGGAAGTTCTTGGAGAAGTATTAGGCGTGGAGAAGCTCTTGGAGAAGCATTGGACACCACAAGAACTTCAGAAAAGGGTTTTTCTATTCTTGTTACATTCATTATGCTTTCTCATTTCTGTTTATGTTTCTTTCCCATTATGAGTAGCTAAATCCATTACTAGGGCTTCGATGTAGCCTAACATGAATATTCTAGGTTTATAAATTCCAAGTTTAAAGTTTGATTCAAGATTCATGCTCTTATTCATTATGCCTATCTACTTATATGCTAATATGAATGCCTAGCTACCATTGAGATTTGTGTATTTTGGTTGGAATTAAGAGTAGACACCACATGCCTTAATTCTAATTGAACTATGAATAAGATGAGTATGTATGGACATTCGCCAATAGGGATTAGATACATGCTTGGTTGTTTAAAACATTCTTCTATGCTTAATGGATTTGATGCTTGATTTAAGTTCGACAATAAGGACTTAATTAGGGAATTGGAAATACAAGGTTAGGATCAAACACCATGGCCTAATCATACTTTAGCTAGAATCAATCTTTGAATCTGAATTAGACTTGTCACTTGAATCGTTATAACCTATATTGGATTGTTATGGTGAATCGAATGCCCTAGTCTCCAAATCTGTTTCCAACCTCAAAACCACTATTTGATACACTTGTTTACCTTGCCTTTGTTTGCAATTTCGTTTTGTTTCATTTGTTTTCACAAAGTCAATCAATCTCTCTTTAAAATCTGCTTTAGACTTAACTTCTTGTTTCTAAAATTGGGTAATCTAAGTACATAACTAATTTTAACTTCTCAGTCCTCGTGGGTACGACCTCGTACTTGTCTTGCTATACTACTAATTGGCCTGTACACTTGCGAGTTAACAAAATTTTGGTGGGAAGGTTTTCAATTTGTTTTCTTTTGTCACTAATTTTTTTTTTTAAAAATGTCATTCAATCAATGCTATGGAGCTGCCATTAAGGTTTTCATATCAGATTTTTGCACTCACAAAGCTTTTGCTCTTAGAATTCTGGTGGCTAAAGTACCATGCTCAAATTCTTGAAGGAGAATAGTGGAGACTACCCTAGTGAGCTATATCGAGCCTATTTGCTTTCTTGAGAGGGTTTAAAGTGTTTCTAATTCTCATCCCTACTTATTTCTTCAATTCACTCTGAATGATCTCATTGTTCCATTTTGATTGAATACTAAGGATGATTGTCTTTTGCGAGATACCATGTGCTTGCTCTCACTCATGAATGAACTCATTGAAGTGATGTTAGGCTATGTGTGCTTAACCATTGTAAATGCTTTCTTTCTATCATAACCTTATGTGTGTTCCATCAGCCCTCTTGAAGCCAAACACTTCAAACCTTTTTATTCTATCACCCTCATCATTCCCCTACCTTTGTATCTCAATATGATATATTTAACCTATTGTAGCCATACCCTATAGCTTAGGAATCTACCAAGGTTTGCCAAGATGAAGTTTGAAGCAAGGAAGTTTCTGCCATGTACATGAAAGAAAATTAGTGTGAATCTATGCAATGAAGTTAAAGAAGAAGCAGATCAAATCAGAAAATAAGAAAGATAAAAGAGAAAGTGTTTCGATATGATCTAAGTGTGAAAAATAAGGTGTATGCCAGGTCATACCATCAAGTTTGCATCCATGCCATTCTAAATCAAAGATACCTTGCAGATCAATGAAGAATGCAACCTTGGTATGTTCTTAAGTTACTTGTTTTTCCTTCCAATTCTTCCATTTCCCCTAACCTTAGCCTTTCATTACAACCTTGTGAAAGACCTAGCTGATCTTTGAGTATGTATTCATGGGTGCTGGTAAGTATGTGTGTATCTCTATTCTTAGTATTTGATTCCTTTCATGAGATCTAACCAAAAATTGTGCTTCTCTGTCATATACTCACTTATGCTTGCTTGAGAGAATAAAACCATAGGTTCAAAGTGATTGAGTACTTTCTGCGAGAATTAGAGTCGAAGCATGTTCTTTCTTCAAAGTTTGAGTGTGCTTGCTTTGAAGCCGTGTGCCTTTGAGCTATAGCTTCCACCTTACACACTGATTGATCACTCCTCTTGGCAACTCTATGGTGTTGGAGGTATGACTCAAGTTTTCTTTCATTTTCATTAGTTGATTTCAAAGGTTTTCTAACCGCTTTGTTTTGTAGAGTCGGGAAAGCGTTTGTGGGTATCGTATCTGTTAAACCCTTAGGAGACACAACTCCTCCTACTAGGGATGCCTATAGGTTTAAAGGCTTGTTGCATATGCTCAATGCAATCAAGTTACCTGTGAAGTGGTCTAGTTAACTTCTTGTTTTTGTTTTTACCTTTGTTTTGTTTTCTTTTGCTCGAGGACTAGCAAAATCTAGGTCCTGGGGTATTTGATCGGTTCATAATTGTATATCATTTTGTACCCTTCTAGCATATGATTTACTTATGTTTTTGAGTTAAACTTGTGCTTTTAATCTCTTTTATGTTTGTCATTCAGTTAATTGAGCTTTAGGTAGCAATGGGGGCCCAAATGTGCAAAATGGTCCAAAAACGTGCAGGTGAGTTAGCAATTTGTTTCAGCCTTAACTCCTTTCTCCGAACTTGGATTGGCCCAAATGACATGTGGTTGGAAAGATGACATTCTAAACTTGAAGATGGATGGCTCAATGTCATCGATTGCTTAAGGAAGCCCAATTCGTGAGCCCATGAAGTTTCTTGGTCATGATGAGATGTGCATGTGATGTGATTTCTGGTGGGATTCTCCATGAGTTACATGTGGGAGCTGCAATAGCCAGAAAAGAAGAGAAACTGATGCATTAGTGTGGTTGGTGAAATGCATTAGTGTGGTTGGTGAAATGAGTGTTGTTGGTGGAGGCATTAATCAATTCAGAATTCTCCTTTCATTCTCCTTATAAATACCACTCCCATTCATTCCATAGAGACACATCCTTCACACCATCCTCCACACTCCCATAATTCCCCAAACACTCCAGACATCAACCCAACACTCTAAACAGCCTCAAATCACCAAAACTGTCCCTACAAGCCTGCCTTCCATTTCCCTACGAATTTCCTCTTTCTCAACCATCACCACTCACCCAAACTCATCCCAAATCACCTCCTTAACCTTCATACATTCTTCTAGACTTGGGGAAGTTCTTGGAGAAGTATTAGGCGTGGAGAAGCTCTTGGAGAAGCATTGGACACCACAAGAACTTGAGAAAAGGGTTTTTCTATTCTTGTTACATTCATTATGCTTTCTCATTTCTGTTTATGTTTCTTTCCCATTATGAGTAGCTAAATCCATTACTAGGGCTTGATGTAGCCTAACATGAATATTCTAGGTTTATAAATTCCAAGTTTAAAGTTTGATTCAAGATTCATGCTCTTATTCATTATGCCTATCTACTTATATGCTAATATGAATGCCTAGCTACCATTGAGATTTGTGTATTTTGGTTGGAATTAAGAGTAGACACCACATGCCTTAATTCTAATTGAACTATGAATAAGATGAGTATGTATGGACATTCGCCAATAGGGATTAGATACATGCTTGGTTGTTTAAAACATTCTTCTATGCTTAATGGATTTACGATGCTTGATTTAAGTTCGACAATAAGGACTTAATTAGGGAATTGGAAATACAAGGTTAGGATCAAACACCATGGCCTAATCATACTTTAGCTAGAATCAATCTTTGAATCTGAATTAGACTTGTCACTTGAATCGTTATAACCTATATTGGATTGTTATGGTGAATCGAATGCCCTAGTCTCCAAATCTGTTTCCAACCTCAAAACCACTATTTGATACACTTGTTTACCTTGCCTTTGTTTGCAATTTCGTTTTGTTTCATTTGTTTTCACAAAGTCAATCAATCTCTCTTTAAAATCTGTTTTAGACTTAACTTCTTGTTTCTAAAATTGGGTAATCTAAGTACATAACTAATTTTAACTTCTCAGTCCTCATGGGTACGACCTCGTACTTGTCTTGCTATACTACTAATTGGCTTGTACACTTGCGAGTTAACAAGATTTCCGGTGACCCAAAAATCTCCAAATCACCCTTCAACTCCTATACCAATTTTTCAAGCACGGTCAAGGGAGTCTTTTTAGTTCTTGGACTCGGCCAAAAGGTAGTGGAGCTAGCCGAAATCACGGCCGAAGCTTCTAGCTCAATGTGTTCCAAATCGAACCCTCAAACCTCCAACGATCGAATCTACTTATATAAAAAGCTAGAGCTCATTAAAAGGATAAAAAAAAACCATACCTCACTGGACGAAATCCTTGGCTGTAGTAGCCGAAAAAAGCCCAAAAACCGGCGAAGCTTCCCGTCGACATAGTCGACGATCCTCTGGTTTTGTGGCCGGGAAAGGGGGTGGGATGTTGTAATAACCTCAAAATTGGATTTTTGTTGTTATTAATATTCCGAAAAATCATACGAGGTTAATTAAATGTGTGGGCAATTTTTGAAGTGGTTTGGTGTGGAAATTATTGGATTAAGTGTGTTTAATCTCAATTTGGACTAAAATGCTCTTATGTTTAACTTAATGATTTTTCAAAGGAAGTTCAAGAAATTGAAGTGAGAAAATTATGATTCTTGGATGGAAAAATAGTTTACGTTGCTACGAGCTTGTGGTAATTTTTGGAGAGTTTTTCAGAGTTAAGATGAATTTTTAATGAATTATGGAAGTTGGACTAATCATAGGGTGACATGTGTCTTTAAAGAAAAAAACAACCATTTACTGTGCACATGTGAGGAGGTGGGGGCTGCTTAAGGGTGGGAAAAAATTGATAAACCGATTGAACCCAACCGAATCAACCCGAAAAATTGAATTTTTTGACAAAAAAAGTCAACTCTAGACCTTACCTAAACCGACCCGGTTCGATTTAATTTTTTTAAAAACCGGTGAACTTGAACCAAACTGCGTAATATTTAATTATATATTTATTTGCCATGTGCCATTGTCTCGATTGCCTCAAAGAAGAGTTTATAGTGAGTCCTGTTGCACTGGATCCCTTACTAAGTAACCTTACCTAACCTAACTCACCCACTCTCTTCTCAAGTCTCACTCACCCGTCTCTCTCTCTGTAACGCCCCTGACCTAAAAATACAAGGAAATAAAATTAAATAATTGAATTGGTTAATTTGGGTAATTAAAATAAATTAAATAGCAAAATTTGAATTAAATAATGGTTTAATAATTAAAGGGCCATTTCGGTCCACTTAATTTCCGGGATGGAATTTGGCGAAACAAGTTGCGCCATTGCGTCGGCTCGTCAAACGAGTCCGTTGACGGGCGGAACGCCCGATACGAGCTACGGATCGTTTGGAGGACATTTTGGTCATTTCGTAATTTGATAAATACCCCTCACCCAATCAGATCCCTCCTTTTCTCTCTCTCCTCTCTCTCTCTCTCTCTCTCCTCCCGATTCTCTCTCCCTCCTGCGATTTCAACACAGTCGCCACTTTGTGTTTGGCCGGGCGCCGCCTCATCCGGTCACCACTCAAGGTGGCACCGGTCCCAAAAGTTCGGCGACATCTCCCGGTCCTACCCACTGTCCGCCGCCAACCGCGCGACTCCTCACCGGATTTTGCGAAAAACTGCCCGATTCAGTCGAACTTTGACACCGTAAATGCGGTGAGCTCCGGCAACCAATGGCGTCGCGCAAGGTATGAAATCGAACCTCCTCCACCTCCTCTAGCTTCCTGCATAGTTATTTTCTTGAGATTTGGAGGTTTTGAAACGGATCTCGAGAGTTTAGGGTTTGGCCAGGTTTGGCCGGATTTCGATCGTGATTTCCGGCCAGCTGGCGGCGGTTCTCCACCGGTTCAGACCGGTTCTGAACTCCTCGCAACGTGGTGGTTCTATGGTGTAGGTGGTGTTGGCGGGGTGAAGGTTTGACGGTGGTCGGGTTTACTCTCCACACCCACCACCTTGCGCCGCGCGTGTGGCGGCGCGTGGCACTGTAGCATTTGGGCATTTTTGTTGCGTTGCGATCCTTGTGTCGCTACGAACACGCACGTATGCGCGAGTCTGTTTCGAGATCGTTTGGTCGCTGAACGGATCTCGCCTATTGCGCGATTCTCGGGTTCGATAGGATTGAACGGTCGGATCGCGTCCATTTTTGGATATGTTGATCCCCGTATTTCTAGGAGTCTATAGGATTTGACGGATCGTGATTCGGAGTCCCGGATATTCCGGAATCACCAACCCTAGCGTTAGGTTTATTAGAAACCGTCCGATCGTACGATCGCGAGAAATCCGACCGTCGGATCGAGACCAAACTTTTGGGACGTGTTCTTTAAACCGTAGTGAACCTATAGGAACTTTCGGATCAAAGTTTGGAGGTCATGGGACCCACGGGCCCGGTTTGACCTATTAGGGTCGGTTTGACCAAGTTTGACCAGGGTTGACTGAGGGTCTCCCGAGGTCTGTTTGCCGTGTAGTTGACTTTGTTGGACTTCTAGGAATGTCTAGATCGTTTTGGAGGTCTTGGGCTCCGCGGGCAGGTTGACCAAAACGGGGTGTTTGACCGTCGGTTGACCGTGAGTCTTCGGGCGGTCCCCAGTTAGAAGAAGTAATTTGACCTTGAAATCCTTCGTGGGACGTTTGGGGCACGTTAAGTCGGGTGTTGGTAGGATTTGAGTTAAGGTTCTCGTTTCGGTTCAATTACTAATCCAATCCTCGTATCTATCGCTTTAGACGCGTGGACTGCTTCTGTGACAAGCGGGACCGTAGGGTTATGCAGCGTGGGACCAACGGTGAGTGGACATTGTTTTTCAACGAACTTTATTTTAAAGAATGAATTGAAATGCATATGAAATGGTTTTCCTCGATAATTGGAATTTAAATATTGTTTTAAATCTTGAATTTGGATTTTAATGGAATTTCTTGAATATATTTATATTTTGAGCCTATGCATGTTTTGGGTCCCGGGTTTTATGCGGGATATGATGATTTTATTTTCATATTGATTTAATATCGGATCTTTGGAATTTATTGAATATATTGGATTATATTTAAATATTGAGATTTGTGGTTAATGTGAGTATTGGATGACATGTGGGATTATAATTTCGGTTTGGGTTTGAATTGTGAATTTTCTTGGGTTTTGTGACATTGGAGTTTTATATGGTCATTAAATTTACAATTTGGAGAATATGGGAAATATGAGAGATTTACAAATGCTTTGGATTTGGTTATTATATTTTAAGAATAAGTATTTATACTTTGATTATATTTGATAAGTTGGGGTTTACGGCTTTGCTGGTTTCAAGCTTATATAATTTGGTTATTTGAATCTTGGGATTCTTATATGGATTTAATTATGGAATTTTCTATTTACTTTAATATTGAAACTTATGAATATTGTGGGTTATATTCCCTACCTTGGGAATATATCTTATATTCTATACTTTTGCGAATCATATTTCATATCTTGGAAATTTATATCCTATACTTCAGTGAATCCATATTTTATATTGTTTTGGAAATTATATTCTATACTTTGGAAAGTTATATTTTATATTTTTAGGAAGTTATATTCTATACCTTTGGGAACCTATAATTTATATCTTTGGGAAATTATATGTATACTACTAAGAAATTTATATTCATATTATTAATTAAACATTTGGGCAATCCTATTCCGATAAATGTCGGGATTGGATTATATAATGGGATGATTCTACTTTAGAACTATTATATTATTCTATTTATGGGTTTATCGGGAAATTTCTTATACGTGGAATTTATGAACATCGTGGGTTTGCAATATATACTTTCATGGCTACTAAATATACTTTTACTAAGTATTTCGGTGTTGAATTTTACGTTTTTGAGAATTGTTATCTATCTTTCAATTATGGAACTTTATTATTATTTATACTTTGGAATTTGTATTATACGGATTATTTGGATTGTATTTGATAATTGAAGTTTATGGCCCTTTGGGAATTTATATCATTGTCTTGTTTTGGAATTATGATATATTATCAAAGCATCGGGATGTGTGTTGGTATTTGGATTTTGGTGGCTTTTGTGAGTATATACTTTGGGTATTAAGTTTTGGTGTGTATGTATGTATATACATTTTCGGTCTTTGACATATTGCAAGTATCTTGAGTTATATATAATATTTTCGAGAATGAATATATGTATGTTTGGCTATGTGTGGGTGCGTGGGTGTGGTTATTGTGGAAAGTGAGAAGTTGTTGGTTATGTCGGTTTGAAGTGCTATAAGCACTACCCTATGTACCTTCCCGGTTATGGAACTTTGGAAAATTGGATACTTGGATATGTTGGATACCGGTGCACCCTTGAGTGGGTGTGACTGTAGACCCTTAGCGGGGTAGTCTGCGCGCGTAGGACTTGTCACAGCGTCACAGTATTAAGGATTTTGCTGTACGTGCTGATAAGCTTAGTCCCGATTGGACGGCTTGTTCCCTGGCCACATGGTTGTTGAGGACTCCTCTATGTGGTGCGATCAAGCGATCCCCTGTTGGGATTGTTTCCCGGTACAATATTGTTGTGAGAGTCTTACTATGTATTTATTATTATTATTATCACAGTTCTTCCTTCTTTTCTTTGGGTGAGGATACTTCCTTGCCTGCGGTGCCTACGGGCATGCGGTTGTTTGAGTGTGGGAAAGCTAAAGGGTAAAGTTTACTTAAGGTGTGCGTATTTTGTTACTATGGTGGTTGTTGTTGTTTTTGAGTTCCGTGGATTCGTCTTGTTTTTGGAACTTTAATGTTGTTTTGTACGAGAACTTTATTGATTTTCGTGCTCATGAATTTCAAGTGGTTTATGTTTATATTTTATATGAGGATCAGTTTTGGGAGGTTATGCCTCGGGGAAAAAGGAAACGAAAAAGGTTTGGATTTTCTTTATTCCTTTATCATTTTAAAGTATTGGGTTCGGGAATCAACTACGTGTACTAAGATTTTGAATTGTATTGTTTTGCATCGTTTTAAACTAAAAGGTGGGGTTAGTATGTTGTTTTAAATATCGAAAACTTATTTTCGTCCACTCACACTTTTCTGTTTTGCGCCCCAGTGTAGTGCCGCGAACCGAACTTTCAAGCCGAGCTTTCCTTCCCATGAGCTTCGACCGAAGGGTAGGACTTCTATGTTCCTTCCTCTTGAGGTTGATTTGTCGTTTAAATTCAATTGCCTTTAGATATGCTCTGTTATCGCCCATTAGGGTTGGAATTAAAGGCCGGAGGCCTATTTCTGTATTCGTAGTTGTTTGCTGGCGCTTGGGTTGTAAACTGGGTGTTGTTTGACAGGTTGAAGATTTTGGGTAAGTCGGTTTTTCAGGGGAGACTCTGCCGAAATTTCGGCAGAAGTCTCGACCCTTTTCCTTTTGACTCAGAAGTAGGAAGTGTAATTCTTTAGTAAGTGGGCCCGACATCTGTCGGATGTCGGAAAACCACAGGGCTCGGCACGGATTCCGAGAGGAATTCGGGTCGGGTCCTGTCACTCTCTCTCTCTCTCTCTCTCTCAGCCCTCACTCACTCGAGCAGCGAGCTCGCCGCCTCTCTCTTGATCTAGTCTTGTCCACACCAAATCAATGTCTTGTCCTTGATCTCTCTCGATCTCTGTTATGGCCTCACCCTTCGCTTTCTCAGCCCTCACTCACTCGAACTCGCCTCCTCTCTCTCTCAGCCCTCACTCACTCCAGCTCGCTGCCTCTCTATCTCTCTCTCTCGATCTCACCCGCTCTTGTCCTCTCGAAATCGATGGCGACGGCTTAGGCGTCGTCATCGTCGCTCTCTCTCTATGGACCTCACCCTTTTCTCTCTTTGTCACCTCTCTACCCCCTCTGATTCAATTGATTTCAAGGTAAACATACTAGTTTTAGGGTTTTATGAAATTTTTTGTTTATCTTTTGCATTTTTTTTTTGTTAGATTTGCTTAGTAGTGTTAAAAGTATTAGCAGTTTTCATCAGTTTTAAGTGGTCCTATTTTGTAGGTCTAGATAAGCAGGTTGTTAGTGCCTTGCTTAATAATCCCGTTTGTTATGGGATCTCTTTGTTATTTGACTTAGTCATCTACCACGTTTAGGATTTGTTACAACGTGGGTTGCTTTCAGTTTTCTGTAAGGCTATATATTAGCCAATGTTTCTATTCAATAAAGTAAGTAGTTTTTCTCCCATTTACAAAGAATTTCTTAATACAGTAACAAGTGGTATCAGAGCCCACCCAGGGCCTGATCATAAAGATTGAAGCAGCAGCTTGAATTCTTGCAGTAGCAAGTAGACATGACGACAGAAAGCAACTTTGTTCAACCAGCAATTCCTCGGTTAGATGGTCATTACAACCACTGGAGCATGCTGATGGAAAACTTTCTGCGATCAAAGGAATATTGGCATTTAGTGGAGCATGGAGTTTCAGAGCTTGCAGAGGGAGCATCACCTGCGCAGACTAAAGAAGTGGAGGATCAGAGACTCAAGGATCTCAAGGCCAAGAATTATCTGTTTCAAGCTATTGACCGGTCTATTCTTGAAACTATTCTGAAGAAGGATACTGCCAAGAACATATGGGACTCATTGAAGCAGAAGTATCAAGGAACAGCAAAGGTGAAGAGAGCACAACTTCAAGCCCTTCGGAAGGAGTTCGAGATGTTGCATATGAAGGGAGGAGAGTCTGTAAGTGAGTATTTTGCTAGAACTCTCACAGTGGTCAATAAGATGCGTATGCATGGAGGAAAGATGGATGATGTGGCTGTTATAGAAAAGATTCTTCGTTCACTGACTGCCAAGTATGACTATGTTGTTTGTTCCATAGAGGAATCAAATGACATAGATAGTCTCTCGATTGATGCACTTCAAAGTAGCTTGTTGGTTCATGAACAGCGTATGAATTGTCATGTGATAGAGGAACAAGCCCTACAGATTGTTCATGAGGGAACCTCAGGAGGAAGAGGAAGGGGACGTAGCAGTCGAGGACGTGGAAGAGGTAGGGGCAGATCCAGTGATTTTGATAAATCAACAGTTGAATGTTATTATTGTCATGAATTGGGACATTTTCGATACGAATGTCCTAAAAAGGATAAGGAGCTTAAGTCAAACTTCACAGAAGCCGAAGAAGAAATGCTGCTGATGGCTTACATGGAGTTCAAGGAATCTAAGCACCATGACACTTGGTACTTGGATTCAGGGTGCAGTAACCACATGTGTGGAAACAGAGGCCTGTTTTCTGAAATTGATGAGACTTTCAGAGAACAAGTTAAACTGGGAAATGACACAAGTCTTGCCGTGAAGGGGAAGGGCAATATCAGAATTCGAATGAACGACAGTATGCAAACTGTTACTGGAGTTTTCTATGTGCCTGGGCTGAAGAGTAATCTTATAAGCATTGGTCAACTACAAGAGAAGGGGCTCACTATACTCATTCAAAAAAACCAGTGTAAGATCTTTCATCCAATAAAAGGTCTCATTGTTCAAGCACAAATGTCATCAAACAGAATGTTCTCTCTTCACACACAAAGCCAAACTGAAGACCAAACTTGTTTTGCTTCCACCACACAAGACACTGCATGGTTGTGGCACAGCAGGTATGGACACTTGAGTTTTAGAGGACTGAAAACGTTGCAGCAAAAGAAAATGGTGAAAGGACTTCCTCAGCTCGAGTCTCCAACAAGGATATGTGAGGATTGCTTGATAGGGAAACAACACAGGGATGAGTTTCCGAAGAAAAGCACATGGAGAGCAACACAAGCATTGGAGCTAGTACATTCAGATATTTGTGGACCCATTAATCCTACTTCAAACAGCAACAAAAGGTATTTGATTACTTTTATTGATGATTTTAGTAGGAAAGCATGGGTTTATTTTTTGAAGGAGAAATCAGAAGCCTTTGATATGTTTATAAGATTTAAGAATGCTGTTGAGAAGGAAATTGGACTAAACATAAAGTGTCTACGTACTGATCGTGGTGGTGAATTTACTTCAAATGAATTTACTAACTTTTGTGAGATGCATGGTATTCGTAGACAACTTACGACTGCCTACACCCCACAGCAAAACGGGGTTGCTGAGAGGAAAAATCGTACCATTATGAATATGGTTCGATGCATGCTTGCCGAGAAGAAAGTTCCAAAAACCTTTTGGCCGGAGGCAGTAAATTGGAGTGTACATGTTCTGAATCATAGTCCAACATTCACAGTGAAGAATTCAACACCAGAAGAGGCTTGGAGTGGTCACAAACCATCTGTTGAGCATTTTCGTGTTTTTGGATGCTTAGCATATGTCCATGTACCTGATCACAAGACAAGTAAGCTCGAAGACAAGAGCATGAAGTGTGTGCTACTCGGAGTAAGTGAGGAGTCTAAAGCATATAGGCTTTATGATCCAGTCACTCGAAAGATTTTAATTAGCCGTGATGTAAGATGTGATGAAGGGCAAGGCTGGGAATGGAGTGAAAGCAGCAACCAAAGGGCCATTCCTGCTAATTTAGAGAGCAATGAAGGGAAGGCAAGCATAGAAATGGGTTATGGGAATGATACAGAAGGTGGAGAAACTGATGGAGAAGAGTTAAGTCATACAGAAGAAGAAGTTATAGCCTCTCCACCAAGAGCAAGAAGACAGCCAGCTTGGATGCAAGATTATGTTAGTGGTGATGAGCTTTCGGAAGAAGAAAACACAGCACATTTTGCTATGTATGTAGACAGTGATCCAGTAGGATTTGAGAATGCGATAAAAGAAAAAAATGGAGAAAAGCCATGGATTTAGAAATAGAAGCTATTGAGAAGAACAACACTTGGGAACTCACTGATTTGCCTGCAGGGGAAAAATCCATTGGAGTAAAATGGATATTCAAAACTAAGCTCAAAGAAAATGGGGAAATTGACAAGTACAAGGCACGACTTGTAGCAAAGGGGTATAACCAAAGATATGGAATTGACTATGCAGAAGTGTTCGCTCCGGTGGCTCGACTTGATACAATTCGGTTGGTCATTTATTTGGCAGCACAGAATGGTTGGAATATATATCAACTTGATGTGAAATCAGCATTTTTGCATGGAGAGCTCAATGAAGATGTTTATGTAGATCAACCTCTTGGCTATGAGAAGAAGGAACAAGAGCAGAAAGTTTATAAGCTTAAGAAGGCACTCTACGGACTTAAGCAAGCTCCTCGAGCTTGGTATAGTCGAATAGAGTCTTACTTCATAAAGGAGGGTTTCAAAAAGTGTCCTTATGAGCATACACTGTTCATTAAAGCCGATGAAGGAGGTAATTTTCTGATTGTTTGCCCTTATGTTGATGATCTTATATTTACTGGGAATAATGAGCACATGTTTGCAAAGTTTAAGAAATCAATGATGGAAGAGTTTGATATGACTGATTTGGGAAGGATGAGGTATTTTCTTGGAATAGAAGTTATGCAGACAACCAAAGGGATCTTCATTGGACAGAAAAAATATGCATCTGAAATTCTTGAGAGGTTTCAAATGGTGGATTGTAATCCAGTTCAGAACCCAATTGTTCCTGGGGTTAAACTGGTGAAGAACTCAAGTGAAAATAAGGTGGATGCAACTTTTTACAAACAGATTGTAGGTAGCCTCATGTACCTAACAAACACTCGTCCAGACTTGATGTATGTAGTAAGTCTCATTAGCAGGTACTTGGAGTCACCAACAATCTCACATCTTCAAGCTGCAAAGAGAGTGCTTCGTTATGTTAAAGGGACAACTGATTTTGGTTTGTTTTACAAAAAGGGAAAAACAGGGGAGTTGATTGCTTATAGTGACAGTGATTATGCAGGAGATTTAGATGATCGAAAGAGTACTACTGGTTATGTTTTTAAGCTTAGTTCTGCAGCAGTGTCCTGGTCTTCAAAGAAGCAACCAGTGGTGACACTTTCAACTACTGAAGCTGAATTCATTGCAGCTACAGCTTGTGCTTGCCAAGGTGTTTGGTTAAGAAGGTTGCTTGAAGAACTGTTCTATGCTCAGAATGATCCAACAGTGATTTATTGTGATAACAGTTCTGCAATCAAACTTTCTAAGAATCCTGTGATGCATGGGAGGAGCAAGCACATAGATGTTCGATTTCATTTTCTCCGTGACTTAGCAAGAGATAGGATTGTGGAGCTTAGTTACTGTCAAAGTCAAGAACAAGCAGCTGATATCTTGACCAAACCATTAAAGGGTGAAGACTTCACAAGGCTGCGTGGATTGCTTGGAGTCTGTAGTGATACAGTAGTAAACTGATCTTGAAGATTCAGTTTAAGGGAGGATGTTAAAAGTATTAGCAGTTTTCATCAGTTTTAAGTGGTCCTATTTTGTAGGTCTAGATAAGCAGGTTGTTAGTGCCTTGCTTAATAATCCCGTTTGTTATGGGATCTCTTTGTTATTTGACTTAGTCATCTACCACGTTTAGGATTTTTTACAACGTGGGTTGCTTTCAGTTTTCTGTAAGGCTATATATTAGCCAATGTTTCTATTCAATAAAGTAAGTAGTTTTTCTCCCATTTACAAAGAATTTCTTAATACAGTAACAAGTAGATCATTAGGGTTTCGAGATTTTGGTATTATGTTGAAATTAACGCATTTTTTTTCTTAATTTTGCAGCTTAGCCTTTGCAGGTTTCGATTAATAGGCAAAATTGAAGGTATAACTATTTCTCTGCCTCAATCTCTACGCTAGGATCTGATTACATCAAAAGTTTAAACTTTGGTTTTAATCTCTAGGATAGGATCTGATAATATGATATGAATGATAACTTTTAATTGAATTACAGCAGACATTGAGTTACTGAGGTATTTGATCTCCAAATGTAATGATGTTAAAGGGCAATGTGATTTGGGTTTTGGTTAAATGCTATTTGTTTTGTTTTTGTTAAAAACTGTTTCGGTGTGACTATGTGAAGATTAAGTAATGTGCTTAGGTTTCTGTTCCTGTATGGCATGCCTGAAGTTATTGATATGAATGATAACTTTTAATTTAATATGGAATATGTAGAATTTGTTTTAAGTGTCATGAATCTGTTTTTGGTATATAAACATTGTTTTAATTGAATATACAATATGTAGAATATGTTTTAAGTGTCTTGAAGCTGTTTTTTGGTATATGAACATTGTTTTAATTGAATATACAATATATTAAAGCTGTTATGGATATGAATGATAACTGTTAATTGAATGTGCAATCTGTAGAATCTGGTTTTTGGTATATGAACATTGTTTTAATTGGATATACAATCTATAGAATCTGTTTGCCTCGAATCTGTTTTTTGGTATATGAACGTTGTTTTAATTGAATAGACAATTTATAGAAGCTGTTATGGATAAGCTATGATAACTTTTAATTGAATATGCAATATGTAGAATCTGTTTTAATTGAGATTGTCCGTAGAATCTTTTATATTGTTTCGTTCATATGGTTATATTTGTTTTGCAGCCAAATTCTTAAAAAGATCACAGTATTATGTTGCATTGATGCAGATTGATGGTGACTTGCTGCTGTGTTTCGGATTTTGCTAATTTTTTAATTTGTTTAAAGTTTTAACTTTGTTATGCCTTTGTATGAGTTGTAATTATAAGTTGGGGCTTTATATTTAGTTTATAAACTAAAAAAAGCAGGTTATAGTTGAATTTATGTTTTTTTTCTGCCAAACGAAGAGAGAAATAGTTGAATTTACATGGAGAGAAATAGTTGAATTTACATGATATGGGCAAGGAAAAACGAAATGGGCCTTAAAGGATGGCCTGTTTGAAAAACTGGTATTTTGAACAATTAACAATATTGGGCTTTTGAAAAAAAATCAACAATATTGTGCTTGAAAAAAAAAGCCTAATTTTGGGCTTTGAAAACAAAATCATATCGAGCTCCAGCCAGAACTGACAAAAGTCCAGAATCGAACCGTTATGTCTGGGTCGGCTTAACTTTGGCTTTCTTTTTTTACTCGACACAACACGAGAATCATTGATTTGGTCGTTTTGGCCCACGGGTCAGCTAAAATCTGACCCAATTCGAACCGTGCCAAGGCCTAGGGAGAAAAAAATAAAAGAGAAAAAATTTCTTAAAACTTTGAAAATTCATAACTTTTTGTCTGAAGCTCAGATTGCTGAATCGTTTTCGCCTACGTGATCGTGAGAATGAGGCTTACGATTTAAGGTAAATTCCAAAGCCTCTTTCTCAAATTTCGAAATTGCTCAAATAGTGGATTTTTGATTATTTAAGTTTCAAGTTCATAATTCAAGGTTATGTTAATGTCCTCGATGTCCTGAGCGCGATGGTGTGCTTCGTTTTGTGAGATTTCGTCATTTGACCGACGATCGGAGTCTCACAAATTTTGGACCGTTATATCAAACTTTTGATCGTGTCCAATTTTATATATGTTGTAACTAGTGTTGTGAGGAATTTGTTGGTATAGACAGATTGGTGATCGGATGTCCCGATCTTAAGTTGTAGTGTTTCAAAGTTTGTAGTGAGTGATCGTTGTTCGATCGTGCGTGATAGTGCGATCAAGAATAATCCGACCGTTGGATTGGGTCAAATTGAATGTGGGGTGAAGTTGGGACTATTTAGAGTCCATTGGTGCGACCAGATGCGAAATCTGAGGTCGTAGGCTTGAGGCGGATTTTTAGAGTGTCGGTTGGACGGTTAGGACACGCGGGATCCAAATAGTGACTTTTTGGACAATGGGTGTCAGTGGTCTTGTTTTGACGTCAACAATGTGTACGTCACGGTTTTGGAGTGTTTTGGATGATAATTGATCGCTTTGAATCCCAGGTTAGTCCAAATGGTATTTTCATAATTTGGGAGCCAAATTTCGGAGTTTTGTGCTAACTTGAGTCACATGCTTTGCTTAGGTTTTACGGAGCCAAAGTGCTTGTTGTGGACTCATGAGCTAGTAAAATTGTAGCAAGGACGAGAGGTGAATAAAACCATCCGGATCGTGAGTAAAATCACGAGTTATAATATTTATTATAATGTGGTTCTGATAATGTTAATGGATGTAATTAACATGTTGTGGTGGTTTTTTTGAGAAACTATTTTGGTGTGAGTTTAAAACCAATTAAATATCTTTCGATTTTAAATGAGTTTATGCAGGGTTTTAAGAAATGTATGTTATTCGTGGAGAACAGTCATGTTATTTTATAATTTTATTATGGTGTTCATAAGTGAATAACCATATAGATATATATAATTAAATATTTATTGTGGTGATGGATGTATCTTGGTAGAAAACAGTATTTAATGTGAAAATGACATTTATATTGTTTTCGAGTGGGTGGTGTTGTGATTGGAGGATAGATGTGAGCATGCATTGATTCCTTCAATGGGAAGATAATCTTTGTAAGGATTTGACCGTGGCAAGTAATTAGGGATTGTAACCTTGGGGTGCGAGGCCCCAAACCAGTTAGAGCTCTAGTTGTCGCCGTTACAGTGTTTATGAGGGTAACACATAGTTACTTTATATTTTTGTGGAGTTGTAAACGCGCATTGTACCATTTCAGTGGTGATGGTATATATGTTTGTGCGTTGAGAGAGTCAAGTGTATTCTCACTGTTAGTAGTATGCCCTTAAAGCCAACTAATTACATGATAATTAATGTTAATAACATATTTTGTAATGACTTATTAAGTCATTCATGGGCAAGACTAGTTGTTTCATTCAACCATGATATTTGGTCAAACAACTATAGTCCTAGGAATATAAAAGTGGACATGAAAACTATGTAATGAGATTACATACATGGATACTGATCATGATCCCTAATCCTGAATAAGTTCCTGGTCATAGGAATATCAATTGGACGTTGATATTCTGCAAAGACCGATACACACAATATTATCTCTATATGTGGAGAATGGTGAGGTCTCAAGTCATTGAGTGTGGAGACACCTAGATATGTGTCTAGATGCTTGTATAAGAACAAGTACACTGAACGCGATCCAACACATGAGTTCCAACATGGAAGTCTTTACTCACATGTATGACTATTACTCATAAATTGTAATGGTGCAAACTAATCCTTAGACCTGAGACATCATAGATGTCTTGTGGCTATGTTGTTAGTTTTTAATGACTCTATATAGTTGTGCTAAAGTATACATAACTTAAAGGTGTTCATTGGGACTCTCAATAGAGTCACGATGGCAAATGAATGTACAACAAAGAATCTCTACTCTCAGTAAAGGAGAGAGAATATTCCAAGATATGATTTGTCAAATCTCTGCGCAGAGTAGTGGATAAGATTTGAAAGAAGAGGTCTTCAAATCTTACCAGGATAATCATATAAGAGGAATGATTCACATTAGGATTTTGACAATTGGATTCCATAATCTAATAATGTGAATAAGGAGTATTGTTATAAGAGAAGGATTAAATTAAACGGTCATTCCAATTTGAATAGGTTCTTTCACGTCTCATTTAGCTCGGATAACAATGACTTGCTACTAGGCGACAACCATGGTTTGTGGATGTCCTGAAAGGTTTCAATTAACCTCTGTTAATAGGAATAATTAAATTGTGGAATTTAATTCGTATATCATCTCAGGGGAGTTGAGTCAACCCACTACCTTACTAAAGGGAACCTACGGATCTGCAAACCCAAAGAATGTGATTAGAGAATCAAATGAACAGAAATGAAATGAGGAGACACAAGTCAATGGTCAATGATCAAAGGTCAAAGTCAACGGTACCCAATCGAATCCACCTTGGAATCCGTGTCGAACCCCTTTGGACAAGACTTGTCCCGAATTCCTCCTCGAAATTCGTGACGAATCCAGCATCCTCATTCGGAAACCACCCATTGCCGGTCCCACTTACTAAAAATAAACTTTACTCTTCCCAAGACAAAAGTGAAGGGGCTGAGACTTTTGCTGAAATTTCAGCAGAGTCTCCCCTGAAAAATGGATAATTCCACAATTCAACCTGTTAAAAAACAACAGAATAATATGCACCAACTGCCAGCATGCACAATGTAAATCGCACACACATTTCAAATGGCCACTGGCCTCAAATTTCAATCCTTGAAAACAATAAACTGAAAAGTACCAAACAGAACTCAAACAGTTTATGTTGTGGTTGCACTTAGATCAATCTAGGCTACCTACGTACCCTCCGTGAGGGATCAAGCCACATGTAGCTCTTTGAGCCGACAAATACAATTCAGATACCAAACAATTAAAATCAAGTTTTACTTTAACCAATAATCACGACAATTCAACCTCTGACCACAAACTCATTTACCTTCACTCACTCCATTCTTGATATTCACAACTGAACCCAATTCCCAATATAGTAACATAATCTTTTTCCCATTTCCTATTACTTTTCTACACACTGGAAAGTCCAACGCCACGTGTAGTAAAGTAATATAAATCAAAGTGTACATTTTCCGAAGGCAACTGGGAAAGGGGGAAAATCTTGGTCGGGTACCTGTAGAGCAAGCTCAATGCGGGTACACGCGAACCAGTGAAGGCAACTGGGGGACGGGGAACGGGCTAGCCACCTGTGCAGACAAATCGGGCAGGTGACTAGGGATCCTGACAGGAACCTGCAGAGCAAGCTCAATGCGGGTCCAGACAAATCACTATATCCAGATCCTTTACCACACGCTAGAATATCCAACGCCTCGTGTGGTAAACCAACCGTCAGTATACCAAGGAGCCCACACGCCTGAACATCCAGCACCACATGTGGCTCGACCAATCCATTGTCCTACCCACGCAGACTACCCAGTCAAGGGCCTTCAGCACACCCGATCAAAGGTGCCTGGTACTACACGCCGGATAATCCAACACCACGTGTAGCGAGTGAAAATAACCAAATGAGCCCCCCACACGCTGGAAACTCCAACGCCACGTGTGGGTCTCGTACCAATCATCAAAGTGGCCACACACGCTGGATAATCCAACGCCACGTGTGGCCCACTGCCCAACTAACCATTTATATAATAAAATCACCAACTCGCATATTTACCACCGTTAAACACACACACACACACACACACATATATATATATATATTCATTCACAAACATTCTCTCAAACTTTCCACGCTAACCACTTTTATCAACCAGTATAAATAATGATTCTAAGAATATAATATCCAACCCAAAGCATTCGCAAATCTCACAAATTACTAATTTCCGTTAAATTCATAATTAGAAATAATATAGAAACACCAATGTCAACATAATCCAAGGAATTCATAATATACCACAATTCGACGTCAAGCAATACTAAAATTCCAAACATACCACCCAATACTCAATTTAACCACAAACCTCAATTATCAAATATAAACCAATAATTTCATAAAGCGTCAACAACCAATATTAAAACCGATTCCATAGTCGAGAAATCCATTTTGAGGATAATGCACTTTGAAAACAAAGTTTGCCCACCAAAACAAATCAATGTCCGACCTCAACCAAGAATTAAACTCAAACCCTAGTTCCCCGGATTCAAAGTGTGCGTGCACACTTACCGGAGAGATTCTAGAGTCAAACTACTCCTTTCAACATGTGGGACCACCTCAGAAGACTCACGGTCAACTGATTGGTCAAACTTCCCAAATAGGTCAATCGGGCCCGCGGGGCCCATGACCTCCAAACTTAGATCTGAAAGTTCCTACAGGTTCAACATGGCTTGTAAAACATGTCCTAAAAGTTTGGTCTCGATCGAATGGTCGGATCGCTCACGATCGCACGATCGGAAGGTTATGGTTTGCCTAACCCTAGGGTTAACGATTTCGGAGTACCCGGGACTCCGATTCACGATCTGCCAATTCCTATACGATCCTAGCAATACGAGGAACAACATACGTAAATTCGGATTCGATCCAACGGTCCGAACACATCAAACCCGAACAACGCATAACCGACATAAATCTGTTCGAGGTTCGAACGATGTCCAAATTGGAATCTGATAACACGTACGCACTCAGGACAACACGAGGATTGCTGGTAGCGCATGGGTGCCTTGATCAAATTTTGGCGATCGGGTTTTCGTTGAATCAAGCTACAAACTCTACACCATTAGACTCATAACAACCTCAGAAGTCTGAAACACCACTGAACCGCCCGGAATTGAGGGAAATCAAGGCCAAACCCGTGAGGGTTTTGGCCGGATTTTGAGGCGTTCGAAATGGCGGCGATGCTAACCATTGCCGTCACGCACCATGGGGGAAAGAGAGAGGGAGGGAAGGGCTACCTGAAGCAAGCGGAGCCGTCGCCTGAAAAGGTCGGAGTAGTCGCCGGCAATTATGGCGTTTTGGCTGGAAATTGTAGAGCTTCCAGCCGGCAAATGGCGGGGTTTCAGCCGTTTATGTGGGGTGGGTCTTGACTAGGAGGAGGAGATCTTTCGATCGAGACCAGCGCCGCCCCTAGTCGTGGCCTGTGTCACTTTGGAATCGAAGAGAAAGAGAGTAAGGGTCGTGGAGAGAGAGAAAGCGAAAAGAGAGAGAGAGAGAGAGAGAGAGAGAGAGAGAGAGAGAGAGAGAGAGAGAGAGAGAGAGAGAGAGAGAGAGAGAGAACAGATTCTAATTGGCCAAGGGTATGTATCAAATTTTTTATTCAAATTTCAAAAAGATGCTTACGTCCTTTTTACGTTCCAACGCTCAGATCGAGGCGTGCTGCCCGTCAACCGACTCATTTCAACAAGCTGGACGCAATGGCGCAACTCGTTTCTCCAAATTCTCATCCGAAAATAAAGTGACCATTTTGCCCTTTAAATACTATTTTATTTATTTAATTTAGGTCTGGGACGTTACATCGACCAGGTCAATTAAAGTTGGACTTTAATTATGATTTAAGAATTAAATTATAATTCGTAATTAAAAGTTAATTATGAAATTAACTTTGACATATAGATATATTGGATTGGGCTTTCAAATGTGATTTTAAAAGGAAATGGACAAAATAGCCCAAAAGGCAACTGGGCCCAAGTGATAAGTGGCATAAGATGACATGACCTATGGACCCAAAAATGGAGCCCCAAGCCCACTCAATTTTTGGCACCATTAGGGTGCCTTTTTCCCTGCCATTGTGTCATCCTATATATACATAAGTTAGGAGAAAACCTGTTTGTGCCTGAAATTCTCGGCCCTTGAGGTCGATCACATGACGGCGTTTCCTTGGTTGACTAATGCGTCGTTCGTCTTTCGTATTTTGATCTAGAAGAAGAAAATGAACCAAGTCCAAAAGACGGCTCTTGCGAAATTTGCACGGCCATGGTCTCAGGGTTGGGAGCCTCGGCGATGGCATCCATGAAGCCACAACCACGATGTCATTTGGCCGAAAATGAGCGGTTTCCTTTTACCCCACTGCCAAAGGAGGAGAGTGGAAAACCTGCCACTTGCTTGAAGTGGCTCCCACAATTCATTAAATAGGTAATGGCATTAACCTGTAACCCACGCAAAGAAAAAATCGTTGACTTTGCACAAAGGGCACGTGGGAAGAGAAAAGAAAAAGTTAGAAATAAAAGTGTAGTGATCAAATCGGGTTGGTAAGCAAGAGATTAATTTTCACCTGCCAACGTGAAGCATTAAATGCTTATCCTAGCACAATACATGGACCAACCATCAGGGCGGCCACCAAGATTTATAGAGGTCACACCACCGTACCTCACATTTCCCAACCACCTACTATCTCTAATCATCTACATCATGCAAGCCACAGCCTCACTTCCTTCTCCAAGGCCTCCTCTATAAATACCAGGCTCCAACCCCATTCAAAGGGTCCCCTACCATACAAGCCTCCCACGGAGCAAATTATCTTTTGTTGTCATTTACTTTCCAAGCAACACATTTTAATTACATTTACTTACTTTTCTAGGAGTAGTGGCAAAGTGTAAGAAACCTCATTCATCAATATATCAAACGACCCTTGGATTTCCAAAGCGCCAGAGCACCACCCGAGTTCAACTGTATTCCACCATTGATACCATCACAAACGGCCATGTAGCTTAGGCCATGAACCCGGCGACCGAGACTTGTTCCTCTCTCAGTCACAATCGCTTTGAGCGAAGTCAGGACCAAACAGGCTCACCTAATCCATCCAACACAAAGAAGAACGACTTGTGTTGACGCAAATCCCCTCGGCCCAGAATAATATGTCGTGGGATTTGAGCAGCCAACATCTTTGGCACGCTCAGTGGGACGCACTATTTCAATTAGCTACTGACGTCCATCGACGGTTTTCGTCAAACATTCATGGTTGAAACAAGGCCACAGGCGAAACTCAAGAACAAAAGGGTTGAAATGTCTCCGAAGTTCCCGAGTCAACTTCACCGACCAAGGATACTGAGGCCGAGATAATTGCTTGTACCTTTACCTCCATTCCAACAACGTCAGCCTACGCGACCGAATTTGTACAGGGGCGGCGGCCCAGTCGATCGTTCACGAGCAACGGGGCTACAATACTTTCATGGCCGCGGTGGACGCAATTTCTTCTGAGTTACGAACATTCTTTCAAGAAAGGTTGCCTCTCGCATCGCCATCAATGCCTTCCAGAACCGGACAAAGTAGACAGTATTCCGAAAAGACTGATCCTTACGAAGAGGCGCCGTTAGTCAAACATCCATTTCAAGCTGCGATCAGTATTCTGAACCAACGTTAAAAAAATTGGGACAGCCTCAGCAAACGTGATTCACTCCCAGCCCAACATATTCGGCAGAAGCTCTGCAAAGCCAGTACCAAACAACCGTACATCAAGGGCAATATAGTCTAACGTATGTGACAAGCCAACAACTTGGCCCCGTCCACACTGCAGTTGTACAGACGCGGATTGGCCCGAGTAACGTGGTCATAAAACAACCTCAAACGTACAGTCAAAGAAGCTTGGCCGCATCACAACTGCTACAGACGCCGATTCCTTCGTTCGGTCCTCAGTTCCAAGCCGGCCCGATAACTCCGATCGCATCCCAACCGCAATTGGGCCCAACTCAGTCTCTCGGTCCGTACCTACAGCTCGGCCCAGTTCGGATGGCCACGTCACAAACACAACATGGGCATATTCAAATGGCTACACCACAGCGGCAGATTGACCGAATGTACCTTGGACCAACCTACAACGCTCATGAGTTGCAATTTGGCCTAGCGGCCATGGCCGAGCCGACGACGCAGGATTCGTAGCTCAACAAGAGGTACATTAGGTCCAGTAACCGCTGCCTGGGCAACTTGAGCCAATCCCTCAGGGGCTTCAAATCGAGGATGTACGACGCATGATTGAGGACGGCTTGGCTCAACGACGGCCGGAAGCACCAAGATATACCAAGCCCTATCCAAGATATCCCTCGGAACTTAGGCTGCCGTAATTCATCTTGTTTCGGGGGATGGGCATACCTTTTCGATCGAACATATAGGCTGTTTCACGGCCCGGTGGGGAGGCAGACTCTAATGCCCACAAACTTCGGCTATTCGTCCACTCCTTAACTGTCGCAGCATTTTCATGGTTCATTAACCTCTTCACCGAATTCGGTAAGGGATTGGTCCGACATGGAAAGAGTGTTTCATGAACATTTTTATCAAACCAACCGAGAAATCACCATAGCCGAACTGGTGAGGGTGAGCCAAACGTCGGCGAAACACCCCGTGATTACTTGCAGTGCTTCAAGACATGTAGGAATTGGTGCTGAACCAACCTACCAGAAAGGGAGTTCGTCAAGATGGCCGAAGAGGGGTTAGAATTTGAATACCGAAAGAACAGGGGATCGAGTTTCATGATATGCATGACTTAACCAACAAAGTTGATAGGTATGCGTCCCTTTTGAAGGAAGAGTTGCAGAAGAAAACGGCTACGAAGGGAACGTTTTACAAAAACCCGGTCGTTGGTTATCTTTGGGCCCGACGTACGACCACGACCAACGACAACGAAGTAGAAGTCAGCTCGGCTGAGATCAATATAGACAAGCCTTTCGTATGCAAGGAGCTTGTCAAGGCCGACAACAGCAAGACGAAGATTTTGGACAGCAAATTCGCAACCCGAGAGCCAAAAGCTTATACCTTTAACTTGACCCGAGCCGAAGGAATTTTTGATTTATTACTGGCCAAGAAAAAGGTCAAGCTGTCAATCGGTCACAAGATTCCAAAGGTCGAGGAGCTTAGGGGAAAGACGTTTTGTAAGCATCACAGTTCTTGGTCTCATAACACTAACAACTGTATTGTCTTGCGTGACGTCATACAGAAATTGATAGACGAAAAGAAGCTCCAGTTCTCGGAGAAACCCGCTATGAAAGTCGATGCCGAGCCATTCCTTCCACCTCTCATCAACATGATCGACGCCCATTTTCAGGCCGAATGCGGGAAATTCTACGACCTACGGAGGCTAGGATAAGAGGGTCGAGGAGAGTGGTCAAAGCGAGAAAAAGCAGAGAAAGAGAAGGGGCCATTGCACGAAAGGGAGCCAGTGATTTGTGAATGGTGCAAAGTCGAGATCGGACATCCGAGGTCGAAGGAAAATAAAAGGAAGACAACTGAGTTCGCTCGCCCGGTCGTGAACCAAACACTAAGCCAACATGGTCGACATCCCATAGCTGGTGCCGTTTCGATCGGTGGGGGCAAGGGCCCCTGTGAGATGTTCGGCGACGAAGAGCGAACCACCCCAAGGCAACCTAAGACCTTCGGACTTAGGCAATGCGGGACGGCCGTTGATATCGAACTCGGCTGAGGCGGGACCGAGCCATTGACAAAGACTCAGCTAAGGAGGATGCAAAGTAAGCTCAGCAAGCCAGATCACAGTCGGCCCAGGGCGGGGGTCTAAACGACAAAAGAAAGAAACGACTTTGGACATACGGCCATCTACTCCGACCGACACTTCCATGGGCAGAAATACCAATACGAGGGGCCCAAGAATCGGAAGTCCTCGGCCTAGCGACGGAGACCCTTTCAGGGTGATAATCGGCCCAGAGGAGTTGAAGGTCGTAACCGAGAAAGGACTGATGGAGGCATCATAGATGTTTATCGCGGGAAAGATCCCCTGTTTTCACCAAACGAGTTGTCTTTCCTTGAAGAATTCCACAAGGAGCACTCGGCCACTGACCTGTACGGCATGATCCCCGAGTATCGAGAGATTGTGGAGTGGCACTCAAGAACGCTAAGGTAGAAGAGCTCCTTATTACCAAAATTTCTGACCGGCAACTAAGACTTTGTACCAGGCAAACCGTGAGGCCGAGCAAAAGGGTTACCAGCCTACCAACCTGACTTAGGAGGGTTAGAAGCCAAGGCTCCTTTCACCAGGGATGATTTGGCCTATCTACGGCAGTACTTTTCTGTAACCTCGAACGATGTCATGTTTGACCAGACAACCAAGGAGAAGGTCCGGATCGGCCGTTTAGATGAGTACCTCACGGCCAGAGATTCTTTGATCAAGGGTAAGTAGCTTCTTAAAAGGAAGTCTGAAGCTCCCACGGTTGTTAAAGCCCCCACGGCCTCGGTTGTTAAAGCCCCCAAGGCCGAAAATCATTTTTTCATGAAGGATCTAATGGACGACTTGCCAGTCCTTTACCTGAGGATGAAACCGAGGATGAACCCACAGTGGGCTTAGCCGATGACGAGTATGGAAGAATTTTCGGACAGATAGAAGAGGGGTTCACGGCCGAAGAAGGTGACACGGCCGAAGAAGAAACCGAGGGTAGAGATCCGCTAGGACCAAGCGAAGTGGACATCAATATGGTCCTGGTCCTACCCATCGAATTTTCGGCCTCAGAGGGCCAGGACGGCAACCTTGACAATGACGTGCTTAAGGAACGGCCTGATCTGAGGTCGAAATCGAAGGAAGAGTTATTGGCCGCGGCCTTTAACGAGGTCATACCTAGAGACAAGCCGAATAAATATCGACACTTGAAACCTTTATACATTTCAGCTCATGTGGGGGAAATACCCATGTCCAGGGTCTTTGTTGACTACAGAGCCACGATCAATATCCTTCCTTACTCCTTGATGAGAAAGCTAGATAAATCCAAGGAAGACATCATCCCTAGCGACGTAGTCATGAGCAGCTTCGTCGGCGAGAAGTCCAAAACTATTGGGGTTCTGCCGTTAAAAATAACTATGGCCGATCAAACGAGAGTGGCGGCTTTCTATGTGGTCGAATCCAGTGTGGACTATAATATATTGCTCGGCCGAGACTGGATCCATCAATCTCTCTTCCAACTACTCTTTTTCTAGGACTGCCAGAAGGTGTCGATACATCCGGCTTATGAGAAGCCATTTGAAGCATGAATCTATGATGACAATGTTGTGTGGGTTGTCCTCACCGTCCATAATGCAGGTGGACTGACCAGAATGTCGACCAAGAAGGTTTTGGAATTAGGAGCCGAGAATGTCCGCCAGGGCTCGCCGCGAAGTGTTGAACAACCTTACTAACCTATATTAATGTCGACGCAACTAAAGAAGAAGGGGTAGCGGCCGTGACCAGCCTGTTGGAACGATACTAGAACATTGGGTCGAGGAATCTCTACGGCCGAACTCACCGATTAATCTGATCGAGTTCCTACATGAATCAGATGACGATGATGTTTTAACCATCGTTGACGTGGAACTGGTGCCAGCCGAAATGGAAGAACCACGACCGAACCACGACCTCTTTATGTAAGCGAGCTATTGAACTCGGAGTTAAGACCGAGATTATCGGCCTGCTCTGTGAATATAAAGATTGTTTTACTTGGGATTATCATGAGATGCCCGGATTACCAATGAGTTTAGTCGAGCATGAATTAAAAATCAAGGAGGGGTTCAAACCTTTCCAACCATCACCAAGGCGATTTTCGGCCGAGGTACAACTAAAGGTCAAGGAGGAAATTGAACGGCTGCTGAAAGCTGGCTTTATTCGTACGGCTCAATATGTTGAATGGCTAGCCAACATTGTGCCAGTTTTAAAGAAGATAGGAGCTCTAAGGATTTGCTCCGATTACAGAAACCTAAATCTTGTGAACCCCAAGGACGAGTATCCCATGCCCTTGGCTGACCTTTTGGTGGATGGAGCGGCAAAACATGAGCTCCTATCCTTTATGGAAGGTCATGCTGGGTATAATCAGATCTTCATCGCCGAAAGTGACATCCACAAAACGACGTTCAGATGTCCAAGGGCAATTGGAACCTATGAATGGGTAGTTATGCCTTTCGGTTTGAAAAATGCAGGAGCAACAAACCAATGAGCTATGAATCTCATCTTCCACGACTTAATCGGCCGAACGGTTAAGGTTTACATCGATGAAGCGGGCTCACTGCCTGAAGATGAACCCCAAGAAGTGCGCTTTCGGTGTCACGGCAGAGAATTTCCTTGGGTTCTTAGTCCACCAACGCGGGATCGAGGTCGACAAGAACAAAGCGAAGGCCATCATGACTGCCCCCACCGAGAAACCAAGAAAGAGCTCCAGTCTTTCCTTGGAAAGGTCAACTTTCTAAGACGTTTCATATCCAACTTGGCTGAAAGATTTGGTCATTATCTTCTTTACTCAAGTTAAGGGACATATAGAAGTTTGTTTGGAAGACCATTATCTTCTTTACCTATCCCAGCCGCTAGTCCTCATGCTACCAAAGCGAGGAAAACCTCTAAGACTCTACATCTTGACCTCGGAAAGCTCCATTAGTTGCTTGCTGGCTCAAAACAATGAGTCCGAGCGTGAACAGGCCGTGCACTATCTCAGTCGAACCCTCAATACGGCCGAACTCAACTACTCACTGATAGAGAAGCTATGCCTAGCACTCTATTTTGCGGCCACCAAACTATGCCATTACATGCTTCCATCGGTCGTTCAAATCATCTCCAAGACTGATCTCATCAAATACATGCTCACACGGCCAATCATTCGCGGCTGAATTGGGAAGTGGAGTATGGCGTTGTCTGAGTTCACGTTTCAATATGTGGCCCAGAAGTCGGTTAAAGGACAGGCCTTGGTCTATTTCTTGGCCCATCATCCAACTCAGGGAGCACCAGAGGAGACAGAGGTCGAAATCGGTATGGTTCGCATGGAGAAGAATTACTGGACCATGTACTTCGATGGCTCTAGCACCGGGACCATGTCTGGGGTCGTCGTCGAATCTCCTCAAGGACAGAGATGGCAATTCGCTTTCCAGCTCAACTTCAAATGCACCAACAACCAGGCCGAGTACGAGGCACTCATGATCGGCCTCGGGATCTTGAAAGAAATGAAAGCCACCGGGTTCTAGTTTATGGCGACTCTTAATTGTCGATCAACCAGTTGACAAGAGAGTATCAATGCAGAAGTGAGAAGCTAACCACATCTTACGTAATGGCCCTCAACGCGGATGATGAATTCTCCAGAATCTCATTTGTCCACGTGCACGATGGAGAATGCAGAAATGGCCCGGATAGCCTCCGGCGTAAACATCCCTGATGGAGAATGCAACCGGGTGATCAAAATTGAAAAACGTACCTTACCAGCTTTGGCCGAACGAGGAATGCCAGCACAAGTGTCGTCGGTTGAGATTGTCGACACAACCGAATACACCAGGATGGCTGAAGAGGACTGGCGATTTTCCATAGTCAAATATCTCTGCAACCCTTCCGGCAATCATGAAAAGGCTACACGCTTTCGGGCTCGGTGGTACTTGATTTACCAAAACAAGCTTTACCGAAAGGGGTCCGATGGCATACTTCTACTATGCCCCAGATCTGAGGATGCTCGGGCAATAATGGGCGTGTCTCATGGAAGGAAATAATGGACGAGTCTCATCAGTCTGGCATCAAAATGAGGTGGCTAGTTAGAAGACACGGCTATTACTGGCCGACTATTCTGAAGGACTGCATTGAATATGCGAGAGGGTGCATCAAATGTCAAATCTACAGCCCTATGCAAAGAGTGTCAGCCGATGCCTTACACCCGATCACCAAGCCTTGGCTATTCAGGGGATGGGCCGTGGACATCATTGGCAAGATTCACCCAGCTGCATCCAACCAACATGCGTAGATCCTCGTAGCAACCAATTACTTTACTAAGTGGGTCGAGGCGAAGTAGTACAGATAAATTCTAGTGCCCAGGTGGTCAAATTCTTTGAAAGCCACATTGTCCACAGGTTCAGTATTCCAGAGAGCATCATGGCAGATAACGGTCTGATCTTCGCTTCGGCCGAAACCCAAGAGTATACCGAGAGAATGGGGATCAAGCTAGTTCATTCGACCCGTTACTACACCCAGTCTAATGGCCAGGGCGAGTGATAAGTGCATTATTTCATATATTTTTATACCTCTTATATTTGGTTTTTGTAGGGAAAGTTAATTAAAAAGTGCATTATTACTTTACTTTCCTTATTTTCAGCAATTTTGCGCTCTTGAAAGTATTTTGACAGAAAATTGACTTTTCGAATGAATTTTAGCGCAAGACCAATTGGAGAAGAAAGCTAAGATATTGAAGATCATTGTGTCAAATTTTCATAATTTTCTATCAAGCCAATTGCTCCAGACCTGCAAGTCAACACAGCCTAAGTTGAAATCCCGTCAGAACTGCACTGCTGTGGAAGATTGAGGAGTTGAAGACTTTCCCGATTTTTCCTAGTGGCGTACGATATATGCTCAGAAAGAATAGAGATAAAGCTACGTTTCTCATATTTTTCCAGAATTTTCTAGGAAGTGGAACGACCCCAAAACGTGCTTGCAAGATGGCTGACGTGTTTCCAAGTCAAATAAGGATTCCTTCTTTAGTTTGTTTCCTTAATTGTTTGGAATTTTGTTTTGCTTTAGGAGAGTTTTTCCAAACCTTTTTAGAGTAGGGTTTAGTTGTTTTACACTATATAAGGACACCCTAAGCTCTCTCTAAGGAGGATCATCCACATACCATAGACTTTTCACCATATTTTCATACACCCACAAATATATTAAAGAGAGAGCCAAGAGTTGCTGTCGCGGTGCTTTTGGAGCTTACGAAGGTGTTGCTGTGGAGATTCCGAAGATCAAGTCCATCGGCCAAATCGGTTTTATGACAATAATTCTCTCACTTATCTTTTCTTTTGTCATGAACTAATTTCTCTTGCTAGGGCTACAATGTAGCCTAACCATGAATACTTAATTTTTATAGTTATATTAATTTCTGATTATTATTCCATGTTGAGTATTTGTTACTGTTCTTAATGCCTTAAATATCTAGCTAATATTTAATTGATGATCCAAACGGAGACCGAGAGGAGATGTTTGGTGTTTGCTTCTTGTAACAAATACCATGACTTGAATGAGTGCCCGAGAGGGACTAACATGACTCATGTAGTTTTCTTGGAGGTTCTCATAGAACTTAATGAGTTCTTGATTTTCTAAATTCATTGCTCGAGAGAGAGTGGGTTGTTAATTAAGAATACTTTTGGTTGAGCCCGAGAGGAGATATCGAAATAAATTAGGAGAAACCAACTGTCAACATGGATAGTAATTAGGGTTAATTGGCTATAAGAATTAAGTGGAATTGGTTATGGTAAAATCGGATGCCCTAGTGTCTCATCAACTTGATTTTCCATCGTTAATTAAATTGCTATTTTTCATAACTGTTTTAGTTTAATTAAATCAATCAATCTTCCTAATTAATTGTTCAGATAAACTTAAGAATTAATCATAATTGGTAATTAATAGAAAATTACAGTCTTCGTGGGAATGACACTCTACTTACTTCTATATTACTTGTGTGGATTGTGCGCTTGAAATAAAATTCACAACTCCGAGGCAAGCAACAAGGTGATTAAGGGGATCCTTGAAAAGATGATCGAGGAAAAACCCAGAGCTTGGTACGACCTGCTCACTGGCACTTCTCCTTACGCCCTAACCTACGGCCACGACGCCATCTTGCCGATGGAGTTAAAGGTTCGGTCTCTTCGTGTTACCGAACAACATAGGGAAAGTAAGAGAGATTATACACAAGCCATGGCACAGGAGTTGGAAGATCTGGAGCAAAGGAGGTTTGACGTGTATAATCTAATGCAAGCCCAGAAACAAATTGTGGCACGGGCATATAACAAGAAAATCAAACATAAGACTTTCGCCGAGGGCGATCTAGTGTTGCAGGCCGTTTTTCCCATTGGAACCAAAGATCCACTGTTCGGCAAGTTCTCGCCGACTTAGGAAGGAACGTTTGTAATTGACAGGGTTCTCGGCTTGGGGGCATTTCAGGGTTCTTGGTCATCTCTGCCCCAACCGCGGCCACATGGTCTCATCGCTCGACGACAAGAGCACGGCGAACTTGGAGTTCAGCGTTTTGAGCCTCGACCTGTGCTATCTCGGCGTTCTCTCTCTTCACCTTTGGCCAGGCGGGTCTGCAGCTCGTCTAACTTGGTCGAATCTTGGAGGCCGAGAGCCATGGCCGTGTCCAGGCAGGCCCTGAATTCATCAAAGGTCTCGCCATTGGCCATATTAGACAGAAGGTTAGAACAAAGTAAAAGGTAATAAACCAATAAACCAGTATTAGACAGAAGGTTCACCTCTGTATCGGGTTGCGCAGCCAAGTCCTCAGCTTGTACCAGCACGGTCACGACTCTAGATTCTTCGACCAGAGGAGCTTGCGGCATGGGCGCCACGACCAAGGGGATTGGCGTCGAGCTCACCAAAGGAGCAGCCGCGGATGGTATGACTGGAGGGCATAAGGGCAGAGACGGTCTAGGGGGCTGAAGGCGAGAGACTCATTAGTTAAAGATACTACAAGAAAATAAGTCAAGTCATAATTATGGGCTAAGCACTTACCGAACGGATCACGATACCGCTTGAAGGACGAGGCGTAATTAGCTTCGGTGCAGCAGTCACGGCCAACGAAGTTCGTGTTGGCGCGACTATCACGGCAGGAGCCTTCACGGCTGATAAGTGTACGACCGGGGTGGTCACGGCCCCGGAAGTCACAACCACGGCGGCAGCATTCGAGGTTGGCTCGTCCTGAAAAGACCGAGTGATTAAAATATTTGAAGGCATGAAGGGGGAATAAGTAGAAGAGTTATCCAATTACCCTTGGAGGAGGAGCCTCGTCCTCGCCTTCATCTTCTGAGGAAGATAAGGCGATGTACAGCCTTTTCCTCGGTGGCGCTTGAGGTTCTGTTGCAACCGACATCTCCTCGGCCGTATCTTCTTCAACCACAGCCTCGGCCTCCGCCATTTCTCCCACCTCGGCGGCCTCGATGGCCTCCCCCTCGGCCTTTTCCGTGCTTGGGCTGCAGACAAAATGACCAAAGTTAGAAAATGGGCAGATATGAGTTATAATTTCTAAAGTTGGAGAAGAATAAGCACTTACCCTCGATGACGGTTGGCTCGACCGATGGTGGCAACGAGGTGGGCGTATCCACGGCAATCGATGAGGCCGAAGAAATGAACAGCGACCTGGCTGGCATCCTTGAAGCGAAAGGTGCGGGCTGAGGCGTTGACGGCACGGCAGGTCGCGGAGCCGCTAGATGGCGTTGGGTCGTAGCCGCAGTCGCGGCATAGGAGCCGAACTCTTAGCTAGGGCCTTCCTACCCTTACTCTTCATAGGGGGAGGGGGTCCCAATCTGCATTAGCCAACGCCCCCCTCACGGCCTCCTTCATCGTTCGCACAAACTTGGCCGACACAAAATCATCATACCAGGCCCTGTAGTCCTCGTCGATTGCGTTGTGCCGCATCTAAGGGACAAGGGTAAGGAAGGTCATCCCCGTTTGCAGTTGGAAAAAAATGTCACCCACACCGTGGGTGTGACCGACATCGGCCTTGCATGATGACAGTCGATTTTTGGAAAATGGAAGTTGTGGGACCGTTTGGATCAGACCAAATTGCCTCGCCAAGTCGTTCGGCAGGTATACTTCGGCCCCGACCTTTGAGAGGTCGCAGTAGAGGTCCCTTGAGACCAAGAACGAGCCCCATATCTCCTTGAGGTCATCCTCTGTTTGGCCGTCTGGGATAATAAAGAGGTCGTGAGCTAAGAAATGGGGGGAATGGCCGAGTGAGACAAACGCGAAGCTGCCCCCAGACCACTCGGTCAAGTTGTAGAAGAATTTGAAGCAGAAAATCGATGTGTTGTGCTTCCTGGGGCACCGGGCAAACGCATTGGCCAATGGCTTGGAGCAAGAACTGAAAAGCCCAGAGTGGGTCACCATGCTTCGCCTTCATACCATCGGTCACAATGTCATGAAGCATTCGGTAGATGTAACCGAGCAGGAAGGGGCCGAGCGCCAACTTTCCTCCATGCGCCAAGTAATCGGCCAAATAGGCAAACTCCAGGGTAACCTTGTTTGCTTGGCAGCAAAAGACGAACTTGCACAGCCAGTACAACAAGAACGTATCATGCTCGACCTCACCTAGAGGGGCGATGGGGTCATCCTCGGGGCTATCCTCCACACCGAAGTTATTATAAAAGTTGGAGTAGTTGAGCATGTTCTTTGCCTTTCCACTAGCTAACTTGGCAACCGTGGTCCAGGCGGCTTTAAAATTCCCCTCGGCCTCAAGGGCCGTGAGTTGGGTGTTCACTTCCACGCCAATTGGTGAGAGACCGAACAGGGCGGCCATATCCAAAACGGTCGGTGTCATCATACCAAACCGCAGATTCATTGTATTTGTGGCCGAGGAGATGGAACTTTGATGCATACCGCAGGGACCAATATATAACAATCGGCCTCTCTGGCATACCGCCCTCCAGATGAGGGCCGAGGAGATGGAACTTTGATGCAACTCCATCTTCGTACCAACGAGCGACAATGCTGCCCTCGACCGAGCCTTCGATCTCTCGGCATATGTTTTCGAATTCGGTGTAGAAGGCTTAGGACCTGGCTTCAACGGAAGAGGAGGTGGTTGCTGCCACTAAGGTTGATCGAAGTGTTGTTTTTTCAGAGAAAAAGTTTGAAGGAAGTGATGAACACGAAGACCACTGCTAACTGAAAACTCAGAAATCGGCAGAAAACTTGAGCTTTTGGATGGAAAAGGCAAGGAAGTGACCGGAATTATCACTGAGTGTAGATTAGCAAGAGGGATGAGAATGAGGGTGCTAGAAATCAGGTTCGAGAGGTCTTGGAATTCAAGGGGACATTTTGACAGAGTTTAGGCGTCTAAGAATTTTGAAAGCGTGATGAGGAATGGGGAAGAATGGGTTTTTATATTGGCGCTCGAATTTGAAACGAATGGACGTAGCTTTCTTGAGAAACGCAACGGCATGACAAGCGCTCTGGTGCGTTGAATATAAGCACACAAATTAAACCCTCTTTTTATCAATTGTAGTATGGAATGTAAGTAGGGATCGTTCTAGGCCGGGGATTAGGAGGGAGCTAAATCACTTGAGATCTGACTCAAAAACTTAAAACAAAGTTTAAAACACTAAATTAGACTCAAAGAATGCAAAACTATACTTTAAAACACCAAAACAAACCAAAAGACTCAAATCAACAAACGAACACTCAAAACTGCCTAAAAACCACTTTCTGGGCAGTTTTGAACACTAAGGAAGAATTTGGACGAAAATATGTTATAACTTGACTCAAGACACTTAAAAACACAAACTAAACCACTTTCTAACTAATATGACACTTCAAAATAAAGGGGGGATTGGTTTTGACGAATTTGGAAACAAAGAAAACAGATTGTAATTAAAACAGATTGTAAAACGAATTTGGATGAAACTATGGATGGAAGATTAGCTAGAGGGTTCTTCTCCACACATGACATACTTGCACATAAACCAATTTTCAGTTGTTCTTTCGATAAATCATGGAACTCAACACCCCAGGTTAATTAGGTCCGCTTAAATTAACCTTCAAGTTCTCCTTAAGTTATTAAATTGGATGGGAAAGCGCATACAACAATTCAACATATTCTTCAAAAGTCCTTTACGTGAAAAGCACAATAAAGATACAATCAAAGATCATTAAGCAATATGAGAACTATAAGTATTGACGAGGCATTCGTACTATGATGAGCATGAGACTCCTGCCAAGAATTCATTTAACGCGATCGTTTATAAGCGACCTCCACTACTTGTGAATATAAGATTGTAACTATTAGGTGAAACTCCCTTATACTCCAACATCATATTCATGCATGAAAACTAAGCGTGCACTCTTAATAAACATACACGAATAAGTTATCAATCAAGCAGTCAAACGAATTGAATTCACAACTTATGAAATCACAACTAAAGGTAATCAATTCATATTGCAAGTATGTACATGGTTTCGACTCACCCCCTAACTAAGAGGGGTTTAGTTCCTCATACTCACAACACATAGATTATTGAATTGAAACATTGAAAATAAAAGAAAGAAAACACCTAAACGTTCCAGCAATCCTCAATTGAATGGCAAGCCCATTCAAGGCACTCCTCCTAGCAGATGGTGGTAGTAAGGTAGTTCCCAGGACAGCTCCAAGCTCCTCTCTCCTTTGCAACTAGCTCTCTTCTCTCTTTGTGGAATCTGGATGGGTGTGTGAGTAGTGGTGGTTATGGATGATGTAGAATGGTGGAAGAGTGTCTAGGATGGGAGTATGGCACGGCTAGGAAGGTTTGGGGTCAGAAAATATGGAGATTGGTGAAGGATGGTGACTGCAGAGAATGGGTGAAGTTTTCTGGTGTGAATGGTGAGAGAATGGTTGAGTCCCCCTCTCTCTCTTTTTTTGCAACTGAATGTGTATCTGAATCCCCCTCATGTGAGTCTCTCTATCCCCCTTTAGAGTGTGAAATTCGTCCTCCCTTTGGTTGGTGTAAAGTAGCCCACCAGAAATCATGGAAACTGCTCCTTGATTTGTGCAAACATGTTTCCCCTAATTGGGCATGACTTAATTTGCTCCTTGAGACTTCCACAGCTGAAATGTCTCCCTAATTTGCTCAACATGTTAGGCTTAAAGTCAGGTACTGCTTATGTGAGGCACATGGCTCAAAGGAGATGTGGAACCCAAGGCTCATAAGCTGGCAGCTGCACATTAAATGCCTCCTGAGCATGGTTTAGTGTTTAACGGGCTGAGGACTCCAGATTTCTCCAATTGGGCTGAAATTTGGATATGTTATTCTAGACACCCATGTGAACAACTTCCATGAAGAATATCTTCTCATCCGATCTGTGTAGGTTACTGAAATGAGGCCTGCAAGATGAGCTACGAAACTGGACTGATAGGGAGTGTGGGCCAAATTGGGTTTGTCTTTAAGCTCAATTTCCTCTCATCCCAATCATGTCATAACATGCTTGAATTGCATGCATTCTGCTCCCTTCCTATCTTTAAATCTCCAATTTCGTCCATTCCTTTGGCTCCAAGCATATGATATCCATTCCAAGCTCAATTGTGCTCCAAAAGGCTCCAAAATGCATTACTTTGCATACTTTGCCCTTAAAACCTGAAAACACATAAAACTAGCTTAAAGGACTACTTTAACTAAGAAAACACAATGTAAACGCACAAGAACAAGCCATCTAAGTCGCATAATTATGCTCCTATCAAATTCCCCCACACTTAGCTTTTGCTAGTCCTCGAGCAAAACAAATCAAACAAAACCAAACAAGTAAACAAACATACTCTAGTCCTTCCAACATTTGCCTCAGGGATTTCCAATGCAAACGACACGTTAAAGATCATCATTTCCACAGATTTTAATCATCATCACACTTGAGCACATACTTAATCATGGTCACCACTTCCCAGTTCACATATAACCAACTAAAACGGTGTTTTGAATGTAGTAACATGCCTTAGAGAAGTTGCTCAATTCCTTACTAGATATGCACTCAATTTTCACACACATTTTCTGACTACCCACCCTACACTAGTTATATGTGAGAAGATTTATGTAAATATGAAAACGAATACTCACATACGTTATAGCCAAGAAACACTTTTCTGCGTATATGAATATGATCTCATGAATGGAATGCTACTACTTAGATGCGAGAACCAGTGACACCATATGCTCATACCAACTTCAAACTCCACATATTGAAACACATAATACTCAAGATAGAAGTGCAAGGGTTGAAACGGGGCTAAGGGGTATTAGCTAACAAAGAAAGGATGGGATAAACAAACGTTCTTAAAGCGAAGTAAACAAAGTAATGCAATCGACACTTAGAATTCACTTTAGAATGCAGAAATTAACTTTTAAACATAAGGGAAGATTCATGCAATACTTAGGGCCGAATTCATCTTTTTGGACCCCTTCTTCAACAACCAACAGTTGTGAGCTTATTCTCACTTATTTTTCAACTATTTTTCACTCTTTTCACAACTTTTTCTTTTTCTTTTCTATTTTCCACGATTTTTTTTTTTTTTTTTTTTTTTTTTTTTTTTTTTTTTTTGAATCATACACACACACACATCCCTTCCCCCACACTTGTTTTTCTGCATAAGAACAATCAAACGGAATTCATTCTAAGTCATGCTTCACTATGCTTTAAGAACAAGGGTATGGACAGTCCTATACTAGGCTTGGTGAGGATGATGTGGTTAACAAAGAACAAAGGCTAAACAAGGCTCAATGGGGTTAAAACCTACAAAACAAATGACATAGATGGGTTCGGCTATTTGGCTCTGGTTCACTACACAACTTCATCTTGAATATGTGTTATGCAATTCAATAACATGCTTTGAATGAAACGGGCATGAGTTCTAGTATTTGGAACTAAATGATGAAACGCCTTCTAAGTAGCAACCAAGGAAAGAATGATGAGATCATGCAACGACTTTAGAAAACAAGAATACACAGATTATCAGCTCTCCAAATAAACGTTTCGGCTCAAGTCTCACAAGGTTGTAGCGTTAGTTTGAGTTCATTCCTTCAGGCATGTTACAAAAACTGATTTTTCCTTTATGATTGCATGTGAATTCATAAGTTATAACCACAACCAAGCATAAACCAAAGAGTAAATCAAACTTTCATCCATGTTTGTAACTTTCTTTAACAGTCATGCAATTAAAAACCAAATCCTCATCATTGTGTTGGAAGGTACCCTAAGACACAAACACACAAAAACGACTCAAGAACGACTCTTTTTGGTATTTTTCAAATCTTTTTGATTTTTTCTTTCTTTTTCTGTTATATGACATTAAAACACATCAAAACACACTAAAAACACTTAAAACAGTGAGAAACAACATTAGAAGTGATAGGTGATAAAATCCCACGAATTTCATGCAATAAAAACAGCTTGTTTACCCCCACACTTAAACCAAACATTGTCCTCAATGTTTCAAACATAGACTCACACACAAACAAGCAAACAACACAACTAACAAACATAACAGAAATGGCAAAGTAAAAGCAAGAAAGAGAAGGGTTTAGGAACGCAAATCTGAGTTTGGAGCAAGAATTCCTTCGTTCCTCGTTTCAACACATGGGTTGCCTCCCAAGAAGCGCTTGCTTTAACGTCTTCCAGCCGGACGGTACCTCCGTTTAAACTTGAATAGGCCCCACGGCATGGAGGGGTACATCCTCCACGACATGCTCAACAAAGTTCTCATAGTAGGGCTTCAACCGATGTCCATTAACCTTGAATTCTTGTCCAGTTTTCAAACTTTGTATTTGGACTGCACCATGCACAAAAACATTAGTAATAACAAATGGACCAACCCACTTAGAACGTAACTTACCGGGAATAGACGAAGACGAGAGTTAAATAGCAACACTTTCTGCCCAATTGAGAAGGTTTTGCCTCTAATCATCTTGTCGTGGAATGCCTTGGTCTTTTCTTTGTAAATCCGGGCATTCTCATACGAATCATGCCTAATCTCTTCAAGCTCGTTCAATTGTAGCTTCCTATGATTTCCAGCCGTGTCCACATCCATATTGAAGGTTTTGACCGCCCAATGTGCCTTGTGTTCAAGCTCCACGGGCAGATGGCATGGCTTGCCATATACTAGCCGAAATGGGGACATACCAATGGGCGTTTTGTAAGCCGTTCTATACGCCCACAATGCATCCTCCAATCGCAAGCTCCAATCTTTTCTATTTGGCCCAACGGTCTTCTCCAAGATTTGCTTGATTTCTCTATTCGAAACTTCGGCTTGGCCACTTGTTTGGGGGTGATAAGGTGTGGAAACCTTATGCATCACATTATACTTCCTCAACAATGCTTCAATGGTGCGGTTGCAGAAGTGAGATCCGCCATCACTTATGAGCACTCTAGGCATCCCAAATCTAGAGAAAATGTTAGATTTAACGAAATCGCAACAACTCTAGAATCGTTAGTTCGGGTGGCTTTGGCTTCCACCCACTTCGACACATAATCAACCGCAAGTAAAATGTAAGTAAAACCAAAAGATGTAGGGAAAGGACCCATAAAATCAATACCCCAAACATCAAAGATTTCCACAACAAGAATGGGGGTTTGCGGCATTTGGTCTCTTTGGCCTAAATTTCCTGTCCTTTGGCATCTATCACATGTCAAACAAAAAATCCTAGCATCTCTAAACAACGTAGGCCAAAAAAAACCACATTCAAGAACCTTATGCGCTGTGCGTTGTGTGCCAAAGTGTCCACCACATGCATATGAATGGCAAAAACTCAAAATTGAATTAAACTCAGATTCAAGAACACAACGGCGCACAATCTGATCAGGGCAGATTTTCCACAAATATGGGTCATCCCATACATAAAAACGTGCATCCTTTCTAAGTTTGTCACATTGGGCCTTGCTTAGGTTGTTAGGAACTTGCTTAGACACCAAGAAATTGACCAAATCGGCATACCAAGGGGTACTTACCTCAATGGACAGAAGTTGTTCATCCGGAAACGTTTCGAAATGGGAAGAGGGTCCTCTTCACGCACCATTCTACTTAGGTGGTCAGCCACCACGTTTTCACAACCTTTCTTGTCCCTAATTTCAATATCGAATTCTTGAAGTAGGAGCATCCAACGAATGAGCCTTGGTTTGGCCTCCTTTTGGTGAAAAGATACTTCAAGGCTGCATGGTCAGTGAAAACAATTACTTTAGTACCAATTAAATATGATCTAAATTTATCTAAAGCAAATACAACCGCCAAAAGTTCTTTTTCGGTTGTAGAATAATTCAATTGAGCATCATTTAAAGTGCGGGACGCATAATAAATAACATGTGGCTGTTTGTTTTTCCTTTGACCCAAAACAGCCCCAAGTGCATAATCCGATGCATCACACATCAATTCAAAGGGAATGGACCAATCCGGTGGAGTGATGATTGGTGCCGTGGTGAGTAAGTCTTTGAGATGGTTGAATGCTTTCTCACACGCCTCGTTGAACTCAAAAGACACTTCCTTTTGGAGGAGACGGCATAGGGGTTGTGCGATCTTGGAAAAGTCCTTGATAAATCGTCTATAGAATCCTGCATGACCAAGAAAAGAACGAACCTCTCTAACCGAAGTAGGAGAGGGTAAGTAGCGTACAAGATCTACCTTAGACTTATCAACTTCAATTCCTTTTTCAGAGATTATATGACCCAAAACAATACCTTGTTTAACCATGAAATGACATTTCTCCCAATTTAACACAAGGTTTGTTTCAACACAACGTTTCAAGATTAAAGTGAGATTATCCAAGCAATCATCAAATGAATCACCAAAGACACTAAAATCATCCATGAAAACCTCAATAAACTTTTCAACATAATCTGAAAAGATACTTACCATGCATCTTTGAAACGTGGCTGGTGCATTACATAAACCGAATGGCATTCGACGATAGGCAAAGGTACCAAATGGACAAGTAAAAGTGGTCTTCTCTTGATCGTCCGGAGCTATGACAATTTGATTATATCCAGAATACCCATCAAGAAAGCAATAAAATGAATGACCAGCTAACCTTTCAAGCATTTGATCGATGAACGGCAGAGGGAAGTGATCCTTCCTTGTGGTGGCGTTGAGCTTTCTATAATCGATGCAAACTCTCCAACCTGTTTGGATACGGGTAGGCACAAGTTCGTTCTCTTCATTCTTTACCACAGTGACTCCGATTTCTTTGGAACAACTTGAACCGGTGAAACCCAACGACTATCCGAGATTGGATAAATCACTCCACAATCAAGAAGCTTGATAATCTCCTTTTTCACAACTTCCATCATTGGAGGGTTGAGTCGGCGTTGAGCCTCTCGAGTTGGTTTAGCCCTCCTCTAGAAGTATGCGATGCATGCACGTTGTAGGGCTAATTCCCTTAATGTCGGCCAAGGTCCATCCAATGGCTGTTTTGTACTCTTTCAACACCCGAATCAGTTTCTCCTCCTCCATTGTTGTGAGTGATGAAGAGACAATGACGGGCAACGTCTCTTTATCTCCCAAAAAATATACTTCAAATGGTCCGCAATGGTTTAAGCTCAAGAATGGGTGCCTGAATCACCAAGCTAACAACTTGTTAGTAGAAACGGGATTGGAATTGGGATTGGAGGCTTACCAATGTGTTTAGGTAACGACTCAAGGGCAGCAACCATCTCACTGATTTCCTTACTAGGGGCACGGCATGAAGTGATTCATGTGTGCCGTGGGTTAGCTTAATTTCTGCCCCCTTGGTTTTGAGTTCCACGCCTCTTGTAATGACCTTTTCAAGTGCATCGTCATTCAAATCTTCAAGATATCCCTTTACCACCTCCTTGGTCGAAATCCTCTTCCTAGTGGTGCACAACTCCTTTAAAAACTTGGCGTATCTCGGGACTTGCTTGATTGCATCCAACAAAGGTATGTTAACTTGAACTTTCCTAAAGGTATCAAGGATGTCCTTTTCAGCCTCTTCTTTCTTCGTTTGCATGAACCTACTAGGAAAAGGCACATTTGAAGGAAAAACATTAGTATGAACTGAATTGGACACATTCTTACCCTTATTGGCCGAATTGGACAGATTTGGGACTATGGAAGCTTGCGGCAAAGGTGTTCCCAGCTTTGCTGTGGGTGGCTTTGCTTCTTCATCTTCAAATCTCAGTTTTTCATCCTCTATGGGACCTGATGTTGATGGTTTAGAACCTGCCCCAACTTCTTTTCCACTTCTCAAGAGTATGGCTTTTGCACTTTCAAGCCTCCCTTCGGATTTTGAATGGTTGAGCTAGGGAGTTGACCGGGTCTCGAAATTTGCCCACGAAATCTGCAATCTGCCCAATTTGTTTCTCCAATTGATCCACCCTTTTGTCTTGGCTTTGCATAGCTTGGGTTTGCTTTTCTTGCCCCTGAGACAAAGTGGTTAGTATTTTAAGAAGTGCATCATTATCTAAAGACGAACTTGAAGCATTAGGGGTAGATTGTTGTGGGACTTGTGTGGGGACGTATGGCTTGTTGTAGAAGCCCGGAGGTTGCTGCCTAAAACCACCTTGTTGTTGGGGTTGTTGTTGCTCCCTCCACTTGAAGTTTGGATGGTCTCTCCACCCCGGATTGTACGTGTTGGAATACGGATCATTCCTTGACTGATTTTGGCCTTGAAACCCAATTGCGTTGGCGCTTTCCCATCCACCATTTTCAATCAATTGTGGGCACTTTTCAGAAGCATGTCCTTGGATAGAACACACACCACACACAATTGGTCCTTGCATCTTCATTCCTTCGGCCATCCGAGACACAATGGAAGTAAGATTAGCTAATTGTACATGAACGTCGGATTTGGAACTTACCTCATGCACTTGTTGCCGTGGGGTCCTCTTTGGCCAACGCCTTCGTATTGTTGAGCGTTCGACGCTCGATTAGCAATTAGAATCTTGGCAGCCATGGGTGTTTTGTCCACCAACGCTCCACCCGCCGAGGCATCGAGCATTTGACGTTCAATTGGTAGGAGCCCCTCGTAGAAGTATTGTAGAAGTAACTCCTCTTTCATCCGATGCTGTGGACAAGAAGCAACAAGTGATTTAAAACGTTCATAGTAAGTAGGAAAAGATTCACCTTCCTCTTGCTGAATTCCACTTATCCTTTTTCGTATGGTGATGACTCGAGAAGTTGGGAAAAACTTCTCCAAGAAAGCTCGCTTCATGCTCTCCCAAGATGTGACAGTTCCGGAGCCAATTCATACAACCAATCTTTCGCCTTTTCCAAGAGTGAAAAGGGAAAGGCCTTCATCTTCAATATACTTCCATCGACGTTGACAGGAGTCATGCTTGAACACACCACCTCGAATTCTTTCAAATGCTTGTTTGGATCCTCCATGGACAACCCATGGAACTTTGGAATGTGGTGCAACAAGCTCGACTTCAATTCGAACTCGGCGGTTTTATCTGCAGCAGCCTCAGGGTATTGGATGCATAAGGGTGCGGCATTGTCCAATCCCGGCGAAGCTCCTTGATTGTACGATTGTCCGCTGCCATGTCTTGCTCCTCTTCCAATTCCTCTTCAATGTCAACTTCAGATTCAGAGTTAGAGCTAGAACTAAGTAGATCAGGTGCTGGGTGCCTCCTCAACCTTCTCAAATCTCGTTCAAAATCGTCGTTAAAGTCCAAGATGTTTGCTCGAATGGGTTGAGAACTTCTGGTCATGAACTAGTACCTAAAAGGAATAAAACAACACAATGTCAGAAACTAAAACATATTGAAATAAACAGAAATAAAGATCCAAGGGATTAGCAATTGCTAATCCCGGCAACGGCGCCAAAAATTTGGTGCGTTGAATATAAGCACACAAATTAAACCCTCTTTTTATCAATTGTAGTATGGAATGTAAGTAGGGATCGTTCTAGGCCGGGATTAGGAGGGAGCTAAATCACTTGAGATCTGACCCAAAAACTTAAAACAAAGTTTAAAACACTAAATTAGACTCAAAGAATGCAAAACTATACTTTAAAACACCAAAACAAACCAAAAGACTCAAATCAACAAGCGAACACTCAAAACTGCCTAAAAACCACTTTCTGGGCAGTTTTGAACACTAAGGAAGAATTTGGACGAAAATATGTTATAACTTGACTCAAGACACTTAAAAACACAAACTAAACCACTTTCTAACTAATATGACACTTCAAAATAAAGGGGGGATTGGTTTTGACGAATTTGGAAACAAAGAAAACAGATTGTAATTAAAACAGATTGTAAAACGAATTTGGATGAAACTATGGATGGAAGATTAGCTAGAGGGTTCTTCTCCACACATGACATACTTGCACATAAACCAATTTTCAGTTGTTCTTTCGATAAATCATGGAACTCAACACCCCAGGTTAATTAGGTCCGCTTAAATTAACCTTCAAGTTCTCCTTAAGTTATTAAATTGGATGGGAAAGCGCATACAACAATTCAACATATTCTTCAAAAGTCCTTTACGTGAAAAGCACAATAAAGATACAATCAAAGATCATTAAGCAATATGAGAACTATAAGTATTGACGAGGCATTCGTACTATGATGAGCATGAGACTCCTGCCAAGAATTCATTTAACGCGATCGTTTATAAGCGACCTCCACTACTTGTGAATATAAGATTGTAACTATTAGGTGAAACTCCCTTATACTCCAACATCATATTCATGCATGAAAACTAAGCGTGCACTCTTAATAAACATACACGAATAAGTTATCAATCAAGCAGTCAAACGAATTGAATTCACAACTTATGAAATCACAACTAAAGGTAATCAATTCATATTGCAAGTATGTACATGGTTTCGACTCACCCCCTAACTAAGAGGGGTTTAGTTCCTCATACTCACAACACATAGATTATTGAATTGAAACATTGAAAATAAAAGAAAGAAAACACCTAAACGTTCCAGCAATCCTCAATTGAATGGCAAGCCCATTCAAGGCACTCCTCCTAGCAGATGGTGGTAGTAAGGTAGTTCCCAGGACAGCTCCAAGCTCCTCTCTCCTTTGCAACTAGCTCTCTTCTCTCTTTGTGGAATCTGGATGGGTGTGTGAGTAGTGGTGGTTATGGATGATGTAGAATGGTGGAAGAGTGTCTAGGATGGGAGTATGGCACGGCTAGGAAGGTTTGGGGTCAGAAAATATGGAGATTGGTGAAGGATGGTGACTGCAGAGAATGGGTGAAGTTTTCTGGTGTGAATGGTGAGAGAATGGTTGAGTCCCCCTCTCTCTCTTTTTTTGCAACTGAATGTGTATCTGAATCCCCCTCATGTGAGTCTCTCTATCCCCCTTTAGAGTGTGAAATTCGTCCTCCCTTTGGTTGGTGTAAAGTAGCCCACCAGAAATCATGGAAACTGCTCCTTGATTTGTGCAAACATGTTTCCCCTAATTGGGCATGACTTAATTTGCTCCTTGAGACTTCCACAGCTGAAATGTCTCCCTAATTTGCTCAACATGTTAGGCTTAAAGTCAGGTACTGCTTATGTGAGGCACATGGCTCAAAGGAGATGTGGAACCCAAGGCTCATAAGCTGGCAGCTGCACATTAAATGCCTCCTGAGCATGGTTTAGTGTTTAACGGGCTGAGGACTCCAGATTTCTCCAATTGGGCTGAAATTTGGATATGTTATTCTAGACACCCATGTGAACAACTTCCATGAAGAATATCTTCTCATCCGATCTGTGTAGGTTACTGAAATGAGGCCTGCAAGATGAGCTACGAAACTGGACTGATAGGGAGTGTGGGCCAAATTGGGTTTGTCTTTAAGCTCAATTTCCTCTCATCCCAATCATGTCATAACATGCTTGAATTGCATGCATTCTGCTCCCTTCCTATCTTTAAATCTCCAATTTCGTCCATTCCTTTGGCTCCAAGCATATGATATCCATTCCAAGCTCAATTGTGCTCCAAAAGGCTCCAAAATGCATTACTTTGCATACTTTGCCCTTAAAACCTGAAAACACATAAAACTAGCTTAAAGGACTACTTTAACTAAGAAAACACAATGTAAACGCACAAGAACAAGCCATCTAAGTCGCATAATTATGCTCCTATCAAATTCCCCACACTTAGCTTTTGCTAGTCCTCGAGCAAAACAAATCAAACAAAACCAAACAAGTAAACAAACATACTCTAGTCCTTCCAACATTTGCCTCAGGGATTTCCAATGCACACGACACGTTAAAGATCATCATTTCCACAGATTTTAATCATCATCACACTTGAGCACATACTTAATCATGGTCACCACTTCCCAGTTCACATATAACCAACTAAAACGGTGTTTTGAATGTAGTAACATGCCTTAGAGAAGTTGCTCAATTCCTTACTAGATATGCACTCAATTTTCACACACATTTTCTGACTACCCACCCTACACTAGTTATATGTGAGAAGATTTATGTAAATATGAAAACGAATACTCACATACGTTATAGCCAAGAAACACTTTTCTGCGTATATGAATATGATCTCATGAATGGAATGCTACTACTTAGATGCGAGAACCAGTGACACCATATGCTCATACCAACTTCAAACTCCACATATTGAAACACATAATACTCAAGATAGAAGTGCAAGGGTTGAAACGGGGCTAAGGGGTATTAGCTAACAAAGAAAGGATGGGATAAACAAACGTTCTTAAAGCGAAGTAAACAAAGTAATGCAATCGACACTTAGAATTCACTTTAGAATGCAGAAATTAACTTTTAAACATAAGGGAAGATTCATGCAATACTTAGGGCCGAATTCATCTTTTTGGACCCCTTCTTCAACAACCAACAGTTGTGAGCTTATTCTCACTTATTTTTCAACTATTTTTCACTCTTTTCACAACTTTTTCTTTTTCTTTTCTATTTTCCACGATTTTTTTTTTTTTTTTTTTTTTTTTGAATCATACACACACACACATCCCTTCCCCCACACTTGTTTTTCTGCATAAGAACAATCAAACGGAATTCATTCTAAGTCATGCTTCACTATGCTTTAAGAACAAGGGTATGGACAGTCCTATACTAGGCTTGGTGAGGATGATGTGGTTAACAAAGAACAAAGGCTAAACAAGGCTCAATGGGGTTAAAACCTACAAAACAAATGACATAGATGGGTTCGGCTATTTGGCTCTGGTTCACTACACAACTTCATCTTGAATATGTGTTATGCAATTCAATAACATGCTTTGAATGAAACGGGCATGAGTTCTAGTATTTGGAACTAAATGATGAAACGCCTTCTAAGTAGCAACCAAGGAAAGAATGATGAGATCATGCAACGACTTTAGAAAACAAGAATACACAGATTATCAGCTCTCCAAATAAACGTTTCGGCTCAAGTCTCACAAGGTTGTAGCGTTAGTTTGAGTTCATTCCTTCAGGCATGTTACAAAAACTGATTTTTCCTTTATGATTGCATGTGAATTCATAAGTTATAACCACAACCAAGCATAAACCAAAGAGTAAATCAAACTTTCATCCATGTTTGTAACTTTCTTTAACAGTCATGCAATTAAAAACCAAATCCTCATCATTGTGTTGGAAGGTACCCTAAGACACAAACACACAAAAACGACTCAAGAACGACTCTTTTTGGTATTTTTCAAATCTTTTTTTGATTTTTTTCTTTCTTTTTCTGTTATATGACATTAAAACACATCAAAACACACTAAAAACACTTAAAACAGTGAGAAACAACATTAGAAGTGATAGGTGATAAAATCCCACGAATTTCATGCAATAAAAACAGCTTGTTTACCCCCCCACACTTAAACCAAACATTGTCCTCAATGTTTCAAACATAGACTCACACACAAACAAGCAAACAACACAACTAACAAACATAACAGAAATGGCAAAGTAAAAGCAAGAAAGAGAAGGGTTTAGGAACGCAAATCTGAGTTTGGAGCAAGAATTCCTTCGTTCCTCGTTTCAACACATGGGTTGCCTCCCAAGAAGCGCTTGCTTTAACGTCTTCCAGCCGGACGGTACCTCCGTTTAAACTTGAATAGGCCCCACGGCATGGAGGGGTACATCCTCCACGACATGCTCAACAAAGTTCTCATAGTAGGGCTTCAACCGATGTCCATTAACCTTGAATTCTTGTCCAGTTTTCAAACTTTGTATTTGGACTGCACCATGCACAAAAACATTAGTAATAACAAATGGACCAACCCACTTAGAACGTAACTTACCGGGAATAGACGAAGACGAGAGTTAAATAGCAACACTTTCTGCCCAATTGAGAAGGTTTTGCCTCTAATCATCTTGTCGTGGAATGCCTTGGTCTTTTCTTTGTAAATCCGGGCATTCTCATACGAATCATGCCTAATCTCTTCAAGCTCGTTCAATTGTAGCTTCCTATGATTTCCAGCCGTGTCCACATCCATATTGAAGGTTTTGACCGCCCAATGTGCCTTGTGTTCAAGCTCCACGGGCAGATGGCATGGCTTGCCATATACTAGCCGAAATGGGGACATACCAATGGGCGTTTTGTAAGCCGTTCTATACGCCCACAATGCATCCTCCAATCGCAAGCTCCAATCTTTTCTATTTGGCCCAACGGTCTTCTCCAAGATTTGCTTGATTTCTCTATTCGAAACTTCGGCTTGGCCACTTGTTTGGGGGTGATAAGGTGTGGAAACCTTATGCATCACATTATACTTCCTCAACAATGCTTCAATGGTGCGGTTGCAGAAGTGAGATCCGCCATCACTTATGAGCACTCTAGGCATCCCAAATCTAGAGAAAATGTTAGATTTAACGAAATCGCAACAACTCTAGAATCGTTAGTTCGGGTGGCTTTGGCTTCCACCCACTTCGACACATAATCAACCGCAAGTAAAATGTAAGTAAAACCAAAAGATGTAGGGAAAGGACCCATAAAATCAATACCCCAAACATCAAAGATTTCCACAACAAGAATGGGGTTTGCGGCATTTGGTCTCTTTGGCCTAAATTTCCTGTCCTTTGGCATCTATCACATGTCAAACAAAAATCCTAGCATCTCTAAACAACGTAGGCCAAAAAAACCACATTCAAGAACCTTATGCGCTGTGCGTTGTGTGCCAAAGTGTCCACCACATGCATATGAATGGCAAAAACTCAAAATTGAATTAAACTCAGATTCAAGAACACAACGGCGCACAATCTGATCAGGGCAGATTTTCCACAAATATGGGTCATCCCATACATAAAAACGTGCATCCTTTCTAAGTTTGTCACATTGGGCCTTGCTTAGGTTGTTAGGAACTTGCTTAGACACCAAGAAATTGACCAAATCGGCATACCAAGGGGTACTTACCTCAATGGACAGAAGTTGTTCATCCGGAAACGTTTCGAGAAATGGGAAGAGGGTCCTCTTCACGCACCATTCTACTTAGGTGGTCAGCCACCACGTTTTCACAACCTTTCTTGTCCCTAATTTCAATATCGAATTCTTGAAGTAGGAGCATCCAACGAATGAGCCTTGGTTTGGCCTCCTTTTTGGTGAAAAGATACTTCAAGGCTGCATGGTCATGAAAACAATTACTTTAGTACCAATTAAATATGATCTAAATTTATCTAAAGCAAATACAACCGCCAAAAGTTCTTTTTCGGTTGTAGAATAATTCAATTGAGCATCATTTAAAGTGCGGGACGCATAATAAATAACATGTGGCTGTTTGTTTTTCCTTTGACCCAAAACAGCCCCAAGTGCATAATCCGATGCATCACACATCAATTCAAAGGGAATGGACCAATCCGGTGGAGTGATGATTGGTGCCGTGGTGAGTAAGTCTTTGAGATGGTTGAATGCTTTCTCACACGCCTCGTTGAACTCAAAAGACACTTCCTTTTGGAGGAGACGGCATAGGGGTTGTGCAATCTTGGAAAAGTCCTTGATAAATCGTCTATAGAATCCTGCATGACCAAGAAAAGAACGAACCTCTCTAACCGAAGTAGGAGAGGGTAAGTAGCGTACAAGATCTACCTTAGACTTATCAACTTCAATTCCTTTTTCAGAGATTATATGACCCAAAACAATACCTTGTTTAACCATGAAATGACATTTCTCCCAATTTAACACAAGGTTTGTTTCAACACAACGTTTCAAGATTAAAGTGAGATTATCCAAGCAATCATCAAATGAATCACCAAAGACACTAAAATCATCCATGAAAACCTCAATAAACTTTTCAACATAATCTGAAAAGATACTTACCATGCATCTTTGAAACGTGGCTGGTGCATTACATAAACCGAATGGCATTCGACGATAGGCAAAGGTACCAAATGGACAAGTAAAAGTGGTCTTCTCTTGATCGTCCGGAGCTATGACAATTTGATTATATCCAGAATACCCATCAAGAAAGCAATAAAATGAATGACCAGCTAACCTTTCAAGCATTTGATCGATGAACGGCAGAGGGAAGTGATCCTTCCTTGTGGTGGCGTTGAGCTTTCTATAATCGATGCAAACTCTCCAACCTGTTTGGATACGGGTAGGCACAAGTTCGTTCTCTTCATTCTTTACCACAGTGACTCGATTTCTTTGGAACAACTTGAACCGGTGAAACCCAACGACTATCCGAGATTGGATAAATCACTCCACAATCAAGAAGCTTGATAATCTCCTTTTTCACAACTTCCATCATTGGAGGGTTGAGTCGGCGTTGAGCCTCTCGAGTTGGTTTAGCCCCTCCTCTAGAAGTATGCGATGCATGCACGTTGTAGGGCTAATTCCCTTAATGTCGGCCAAGGTCCATCCAATGGCTGTTTTGTACTCTTTCAACACCCGAATCAGTTTCTCCTCCTCCATTGCTGTGAGTGATGAAGAGACAATGACGGGCAACGTCTCTTTATCTCCCAAAAAATATACTTCAAATGGTCCGCAATGGTTTAAGCTCAAGAATGGGTGCCTGAATCACTGAAGGTAACAACTTGTTAGTAGAAACGGGGATTGGAATTGGGATTGGAGGCTTACCAATGTGTTTAGGTAACGACTCAAGGGCAGCAACCATCTCACTGATTTCCTTACTAGGGGGCACGGCATGAAGTGATTCATGTGTGCCGTGGGTTAGCTTAATTTCTGCCCCCTTGGTTTTGAGTTCCACGCCTCTTGTAATGACCTTTTCAAGTGCATCGTCATTCAAATCTTCAAGATATCCCTTTACCACCTCCTTGGTCGAAATCCTCTTCCTAGTGGTGCACAACTCCTTTAAAAACTTGGCGTATCTCGGGACTTGCTTGATTGCATCCAACAAAGGTATGTTAACTTGAACTTTCCTAAAGGTATCAAGGATGTCCTTTTCAGCCTCTTCTTTCTTCGTTTGCATGAACCTACTAGGAAAAGGCACATTTGAAGGAAAAACATTAGTATGAACTGAATTGGACACATTCTTACCCTTATTGGCCGAATTGGACAGATTTGGGACTATGGAAGCTTGCGGCAAAGGTGTTCCCAGCTTTGCTGTGGGTGGCTTTGCTTCTTCATCTTCAAATCTCAGTTTTTCATCCTCTATGGGACCTGATGTTGATGGTTTAGAACCTGCCCCAACTTCTTTTCCACTTCTCAAGAGTATGGCTTTTGCACTTTCAAGCCTCCCTTCGGATTTTGAATGGTTGAGCTAGGGAGTTGACCGGGTCTCGAAATTTGCCCACGAAATCTGCAATCTGCCCAATTTGTTTCTCCAATTGATCCACCCTTTTGTCTTGGCTTTGCATAGCTTGGGTTTGCTTTTCTTGCCCCTGAGACAAAGTGGTTAGTATTTTAAGAAGTGCATCATTATCTAAAGACGAACTTGAAGCATTAGGGGTAGATTGTTGTGGGACTTGTGTGGGGACGTATGGCTTGTTGTAGAAGCCCGGAGGTTGCTGCCTAAAACCACCTTGTTGTTGGGGTTGTTGTTGCTCCCTCCACTTGAAGTTTGGATGGTCTCTCCACCCCGGATTGTACGTGTTGGAATACGGATCATTCCTTGACTGATTTTGGCCTTGAAACCCAATTGCGTTGGCGCTTTCCCATCCACCATTTTCAATCAATTGTGGGCACTTTTCAGAAGCATGTCCTTGGATAGAACACACACCACACACAATTGGTCCTTGCATCTTCATTCCTTCGGCCATCCGAGACACAATGGAAGTAAGATTAGCTAATTGTACATGAACGTCGGATTTGGAACTTACCTCATGCACTTGTTGCCGTGGGGTCCTCTTTGGCCAACGCCTTCGTATTGTTGAGCGTTCGACGCTCGATTAGCAATTAGAATCTTGGCAGCCATGGGTGTTTTGTCCACCAACGCTCCACCCGCCGAGGCATCGAGCATTTGACGTTCAATTGGTAAGGCGTCTCCTTGGTTGACTAATGCGTCGTTTGTCTTTCGTATTTTGATCTCGATGAAGAAAATGAACCAAGTCCAAAAGACGGCTCTTGCGAAATTTGCACGGCCAAAGGAGGAGAGCGGAAAACCTGCCACTTGCTTGAAGTGGCTCCCATAGTTCATTAAATAGGTAATGGCATTAACCTGTAACCCATGCAAAGAAAAAATCATTGACTTTCCACAAAGGGGCACGTGGGAAGAGAAGAGAAAAAGTTAGAAATAAAAGTGTAGTGATCAAATCAGGTTGGTAAGCAAGAGATTAATCTGCACCTGCTAGCCTGAAGCATTAAATGCTTCTCCCAGCACAATACATGGACCAACCATCAGGGCGACAACTGAGATTTATGGAGGTCACACCACCATACCTCACGTTTCCAGGCCACCTACTATCTCTAATCATCTACGTCATGCAAGCCACAGCCTCACTTCCTTCTCCAAGGCCTCCTCTATAAAACCAAGCTCCAACCACATTCAAAGGGTCCCCGACCATACAAGCCTCCCATGAAGCAAATTATCTTTTCTTGTCATTTACTTTCCAAGCAACACATTTTCAATACATTTACGTGCTTTTCTAGGAGTAGTGGCAAAGTGTAAGAAACCCCATTCATCAATATATCAAAAGACCCTTGGATTTCGAAGGCGCCGGAGCACCACCCGAGTTCAACTGTATTCCACCATTGATACCATCACAAATGGCCTTGTAGCTGAGGCTGTGAACCCGGTGACCGAGTTCAACTGTATTCCCCTGGTACTTGTGTTTGTGTTATGGTTATACTATACCTATACGCGTGTGTTAGTACATTCGTATTCATATTTCTTTTAGTGAGGATCGTTCCTCGCTTGTCGTGCTTGTGAGCACGTGACTGTGAGAGTGGGAAGTTTGGGAAACTGTTTACCTGTTTTGGTTGCAGTACTTGATTAGATTTCAGTACTTGATAGGTTTTACTTATAGGATTGTAAATCCTGATTTTATATATGTTTATATATATGTTTTGACTACATTTGAGTTCTGTATTATTGTCGAGTTTGGTTTTCTCGGCGTGAGTGTGATCTTTGACATTTTAAATGTTGTTGGTATTTGAGGATTTTATTATATTCTCATGTTTACATTCTTCAAGTTATTTCAGTTATACTTATACATACATATATGAGTTCGTGTTTTGGGAGGTTATGCCTCGGGAAAGGTAAAAGGTTAGTCGTTCGAAAAAGGGGTTTTTAAACTTTGTTGCTTTCATGTACTTTGAGATAGTACGGTTTTCAAATCAATCAAGTTTATAAACAGTTTCATATGAATGTTTGGCATGGTTTTAAACGGTGGGGTTAATACTTTGTTTTAAGTATGTAAAACCTTGTTTTTGTCCACTCACACTCTTTCTGTTTTGCGCCCCCAGACCGTAGTCGTCGCTTCGTTACTGTTCGGCTGTGCGCTTCTCTTCTCGAGCTTCGTTGGAAGGGTAGGATTGTCATCCTTGCACCCTAAACTTGTATTCTGTTATTTCTTTTCCGCTGTCGAATTCTTATACTCTTAGTTTGCTCTGTATCACCTTTAGGGTTGAATTTGTTTGGCCGAAGGCTTGTTATGTATTTGTATATGCATGCTGGCGCTTGGGTTGTTTTATCTGTTAGTGTTGGCCCCTTTCTTTGTAAATTTCGGGAAGAGGGTAGCTGTTTAGTTTGTGGGTTCGACAAGGGTTGTTGTCGGGCATGTCAACAGGGTCCGGCACGGATTCCGGGGTGGAATCTGGGTCGGGTCTTGTCAATGAATATGATTTTTGCATGAATTTAGGAATTTTGTGTGATTTATGAAGAGTCATACAGTTTTGAAAAACGTTCTTGAAATGTTATTGGTGTTCATGATATATTCATAGGAGTTCTTGTCAAGCATGCTTTTTGATCTTATTTGATACTTGACATTTGTATGTTGAATGTTAGTCAATAACATTTTATGACATCCTATGACATTTTCATATAGTATATAGTCCTTGTCCCCTAAAGTTTTAAAAATAAACCAATGAAAATGAAGATGCTTTTTGGGTACAAAAGATGGTACCACCTTGTGGTCCCAAAATCACACCATCTTTTTCAAAAATATCAACACACACAACACAACACAACACACACACTCTCTCCTACATGGTCGGCCCCAACCTAGAATCCCACCAAGGGCCCTCTCATGCAATTTCAAAATTTAGGGGCTGTTTTTGCAATTTTAAAAAATTATAGTTTTGCCCAAAACTTTAATTAATTGTGGTTTTGCCCCATTTCACTAAATGACAAAGTGTTTTTCGTCTTTTTGTGAAAAATGTTTATTTGTTTGAAATAAATGTTTCATTGAAAATAAGCCCATATTATCCAATAACAAGTTTGGAATTAGATTCTAAGTTTATTATCTAATGAGATTAAATAATTAAAGAGATGATTATGGACTTATGAACGCAAATGCTTGACACAATGTGATTGGCCAATTATTCATTAGGTGAATGGAATAGGTTTGATTTATTGGTTTGTAAATTAAATAGGGGCTTGCATGCCTCTCCTCTCTCTTAATCTCAAATGTAATTCCCTTAAAGTTCATTGGGCTTTCAGTTCTCTATCTCAAGTTCTCTATTCTCAAATAGTTATAGAGAAGTAGGAAGATCAAGAGAAGGAATAATCAAGTCAAAAATTACTTCTATTATTCATGGTCCAATGCCCAAAAACAACCATGAATGTTTTAAGTAGTTAAGACACGTAATAAAATCAACCTCCTTCCAAAGGCCTTAGATCAGACATCTTGGCTAGATGTTAGATCAAAATCAAGTCCATAATCATCCATAAGCCTATAGATAACTATTTATCTAAACTTAAGCAAATGCAAAGGCTTTCCGTTAGTAGTAGAGCATATTCCCAATTTCAAATAAAAGAGTTTTAAGAAATTGATTTGATTTGCAAAACAAATAGTGGGAGTATCGTACAACTACTAATATGATTTAGAATAATAGTTATCCTAGGCCAAGTAGTTTAATTGGATTAAGCATATTTATGATGAGACCTTAAAACCCTCACTTAACTAAATTAAGTAGAAAACCGATAGACTTTTTGAAAACCTAGTCGTGGCCTTCTACCATGGTGAATTCTGAATAGGCTTGACCCTGGTGAAGGCTTTGCCTCAGATTAGGGGCTGACAACAAGATGCCCTTGCTTAGGAAGAATTCATTTATACATTGGATGTTGCAAAGATAGGCTCAAACATGGACAAACATTTTATTATGATGAGGTTCATGATTGTATCACTACACTTTGCAGGAATGGTGGGCTAATACTTAACTAGTACAATGGTGCTTCACGATAATATTCGGGGTATACATTTGCTAGAGGCCAAATTATATAGGAACTCACATCATGATGTGAATGAGTAGAAGGACTCTCTCTTTATTATTTGTGCTATCCCTAGATCCTATTATGGTGCAGTGATCCAAGTAATAGGGAGCCTCCCATCCCACTAAAACTTTTTCAAGATAGAATACTCTCGAGTTTCGCTTTTGAGGGATTGCGGAATTAGTCAAAATAGTGGGAGGCGCCATTTGATTTAAAGACCCGAATCAATGGCCTTTATAAAATCAATCTAGTTTAAATCTGTTATGTTATAGTTATTTCGATATATCTGCAAACATGCACTCCAACACTTGACAAAAGAAACGTTACATGTAGAGAAGAAAATTTAGGCAAGGTGCTTCCTCTCGGTTGAGGAGCATTACATGGACACTACTGGTGCCATAATTCTTCATTTAAACAAGTTATAAAGAAGAGAAGATGTTATTGATGCCTCTCAGTTGTCTGAAATATTGTTAAGACCTAAATGGTCATAAGGGCATTAGTCCATAATAGACTAAGAATGATTGTGATCATTGAAAAGTAGGTCATTGAAAAGTAGGAGAGCTTATGCACTCTACTACATGGGAAACATATGCAAGATTTTTCCTTGTGTCACTCGCCAAAGGTGAATCACACTTTTTCAAATTGTTGTACGTGTGAGTCACAATTGAAACAAAGTCTTAAGAGAGACAGTGGGAGTAGGACCATATCGAAGTCAAAGGAGAAAAAGGTAAAAGAACTCCAAAGGAACATACTTTCATTACAAAAGGATGGACAATGGAAGGAAAATTTCTAACAGTTAAAACTTCTACTTGGATATTAGGATCATACACTAGCTTGTAAATGTTGCAAAGTGACTAGTAAGAAGTAGAAGACTCCTTAAGGAAGAGTAGTGCTTCATGTTTTGCAACACAACAATGATCTCTACAAAGAGTAGTTGGAAGCTACTTCCTTAAACGTTCTATATTAGAGGTAAATGAATTATAATCGCTTTTATATTCCTAAAGGAACTTAATTTCATCTTAAAGATGGAAATGTTGTTTTGTTTGACAAAACTACATTGTTCTTTATTCATAAGTAATTGGATTGCTACAATCTGATTAATAACCTCTTTTCATTTAAGAAATGAATGATAGAATGACTGTTTAGAAAATGATGCCTTAAAGACCCAAAAGGTCTAAGAGAGGGTTTACCTTACTAGAAGGGTAACACCTCAACAAGCTTCTCTTGTTTTATAGCATTCACCAATGATCACTCTTGGTTGGACTTTGTGTATCCGATAAAACACAAGTCCGAATCCTTTGAAATAGTTTTTTAAAGTATTCAAGAATGTATAAAATAGAAGAGAAGCATATTATGAAATAGTATTAAAACCCTGGATTAGATTAAGGAAATGAATACTAAATGATAAACGTTCCCTAGTAGTACTAAAGGAACATGGCATCATAATCATAATGGAATTCTCTTAGTGAGAAATCGAACCTTAATGGTTTTGGTTCTTTCCATAATGATTAATTGATATCCTATTAGGATGAGCATGGTTAATAGCAACACACTTGCCAAACCTAGCACCTTCCAAAGAACTTCATGAGATGTAGTTGTAATGAAAACTGGATCTTAATAATCTTAAGATTTGAGGTTGTCAAAGATATCAAAGGGTTGATATGTATAAGCTTAGAGTTAAACTTATTGAGTATAGATTTGTGTAATGTCGTAAAGGAAATTTTAGGACATTACTCTATCAACCGACAAGCAATAGTTGTTTCTCGAATCATGCTCTATATTCCTTGCAAGAGGATTAGCTTAAGATAGGAAACCACAAATCAACACTCAAGTGACAACTTAGTTCCGAGAAAAGCTCCACGTAGTTCGAATTAGATCCAAGAACCATCTTAGAAGAATGGGCTCAAGCTATAGTGACAAAGTGTATAAGCTATAGTTGTCCATCAATGAACTCAAGCAATCTCGTGGAAGCTAGAGACATTCATTTTGATAAGAAAGTCAAAGCGTTTGAATCTTTTCAAAGATATGAATGAATTTCTTGTATTACAAGAAGATTAGTGGGAGTTGAGTCATATTCCTAAAATTGTGTGTAGATGACAAACCAATTTAGGGAACGACATTGTATTGCCTCTTCATAAAGTAATAGCTAAAACATTCCTTAGGAATGACTTGGGATAAAAGCATAATGAAATTGATTTATCATGATAAATCTAAAATATTAAATTGAGCTAATTAGATTATCTCAAACCATGTGCTATGAAGTTCCATAATAGAAACTTCTAAAAGAAAGGTTACCTTCATATAGGATATGGAAGTCAACTTTCAAAAGGTGTATACCGTTAAATCCCAAAATAGCACAAGGAATTAATAGATATTTCATAGTGTGCAAGTAGCTATAATATCATTTATGATAGGAGTATCATAATAGATATCAATTAAGCCCAGGATCATAACCATGGCAACTGTCAAGTGCATCCTTCAGAATTTAAGAAAAACTAAGGATATGTTCCAAGATAAGGGAAAGAAAATCAAAGTAGAAAACGGAAGCGTGAAATAACTCAGATTTGGAATCTGAAGTGAACACCAGAAAATCCTTTTGGATATGGTTGGTTGACAAGGATATAAGTAAAGTATTATATCAAGCTCAACAGCGAAAGCAGACAATGTCACCGCTTTAGAAGTTAGCATGAATGTGTTTGGACAAGAATAGTTCATATAGTTCATATATGAACTATTGAATGGTTTTAACCATAAGGTTGGTAGTGTACCCACACTCCAACAATGATGGGGGAAAGATCTCAAGTCAAGGAACCAAGGTCTCATATGGAGTTCAAAACACTATGAGACTTAAACCACAAGATTAAGGAATCATGAGTGGGGATAAAGTCAGAAATCTCAAATAGCTTCTGCAGATAACATGTCAGATCCACTGCCTGAGCCTACAATGCCTAGCAGCATAATTGTATAAGATATACATCTAATTGGCTTTAGTGCAAGTGGGAGATTGTTAGTAGTATGCCCTTAAAGCCAACTGATTACATGATAATTAATGTTAAGGGCATCTTTTGTAATGACTTATTAAGTCATTCATGGGCAAGACCGATTGTTTTAACCATGATGTTTGGTCAAACAACTATAGTCCTAGGAATATAAAAGTGGACGTGAGAACTATGTAATGAGATTACATACATGGAAACTGATCATGATCCCTAATCCTGAATAAGTTCCTAGTCATAGGAATATCAATTGGGCGTTGATATTCCGCAAAGACCAATACACACAATATCATCTCTATATGTAGGGAATGGCGAGGTCTCAAGTCATTGAGTGTGAAGACACCTAGATATGTGTGTAGGTGCTTGCAAAAGAACAAGTACATCGAACGCGATCCAACACATGAGTTCCAGCATGGAAGTCTTTACTAACATGTCAAGCTAGAACTCATAAATTGCAATGGTGCAAACTAATCCTTAGACACGAGACATCATAGATGTCTTGTGGCTATGTTGTTAGTCTTTGATGGCACTATAGATTTGTGCTAAAGTAGACATAACTTAAAAGTGTTCATCGAACTCTCAATAGAGTCATGAAGGCAAATGAATGTATAACAAGGAATCTCTACTCTCAATAAAGGAGAGAGAATACTCCAAGATATGATTTGTCAAATCTCTATGCAGAGTAGTGGATATGATTTGAAAGAAGAGATCTTCAAATCTTACGAGGATAATCATATAAAAGGAATGATTCACATTAGGATTTTAACAATCGGATTCCATAATCTAATAATGTGAATAAGGAGTATTGTTATAAGAGAAGGATTAAATTGCACGGTCATTCCAATTTGAATAGGTTCTTTCACAACGTCTCATTTAACTCGGATAACAATGACTTATTGCTAGGTGACAACCATGGTTTGTGGATGTCCTAAAAGGTTTCAACTAACCTTTGTTAATACGAAGAATTTAATTTGTATATCATCTCGGAGGAGTTGAGTCAACCCACTACCTTACTAAAGGGAACCTAATCTGCACTCCCAAAGAATGTGATTAGAGAATCAAATGAAGAGAAATGAAATGAGGAGACACAAGTCAATGGTCAATGATCAAATGTCAAAGTCAACAATCAAAAGTCAACATGTTGATCGGAGCAATTGACCACAGTCAAATAGTTCGACCGGGTCAACTAAAGTTGGACTTTAATTATGATTTAATAGTTAAATTATAATTCATACATAAAGCTTAATTATGAAATTAACTTTGACATATAGATATGTTGGATTTGGCTTTTAAATGGGATTTAAAAGGAAAAGGACAAAATAGCCCAAAAGCAATTGGGCCCATGGGATAAGTGGCATAAGATGACATGACCCATAGACCCAAAAATAGAGCCCCAAGCCCACCCAATTTTCGGCACCATTAGGGTGCCTTTTTCCTTGTCATTGTGTCATCCTATATATACATAAGTTATGAGAAAACATAGCTAGGGTTTTTGGTTTTCTACTTTGGTTGATGAGTGAGTGCATCATCTTTGCCTCTCATCTTACATAAGCCAAAAATTGGTCCAATCAAGAGGTAGACTAGCATCCATACCTCTTGGTTGTATTCTCTTCATCTCTAAGAGCATTTGGTGTGGTGAGGTAGAGGACTCCAATCTTGGAGCCTTGGGGTCAAGGAATCAACATTTCAAGAGAAAGAAAAGGCCTTTCCAACAAAGGTGTTCATTCTTGAGAAATCAAGAAAACGTCATCAAGGGTAAAGATCTATTCCCTTTTCCCTTTTCTTTTGTGTTCAAAGAGACTAGGCTAAGATACTTGGTTTAAAATGAAAAAGGCTTAGCTCAACTTGCATAAACAAAATGAATCCGCCATTTAGAATATTTTTTTTTGTATAGGTTGTGGCTAAAGTTCATTTACTAAGCATTAGATGCATGTTTCCTTCACTCACTTCTATTGTCCAAAAGTGACATTGATGGTTGGATTGTTAATGAATTTTGAAATAGGTTTTGGGTCAGCTAATGACCTGACAGTTCTTAAAAAAATAAAAGAATTGTGATTGTGGTGAGTTGGTTGATTATGAGTACCTTGATTATACAAGGTATGCTAATGAAAGTGCATGTGACTGTATATTATGTGTAAAATGAAATATTTATAGTGGTGGTTGTGGTTTACTCATACAAGCTTTAGAAAGCTTACCGGGTTTGTTAGTGATGAACCCAGTACACTATTCAACGAGGTGTACTTGCAGTGTACCAGGCTGAATATGAAGCTTTGCTTATCTTCCTTGAGATCTTAATAGAAAAGAGAGCGGCCCAGGTGTTGGTCTATGGTAATTCCCAATTAGTCATCAACCAGCTAATGTGGGAATATCAGTGCATGAGTGACAATTTGGCTGCTTATTACGTGACGGCCCTTAACTAGGCCGACGGTTTCTCCAGAATTTCTTTCGAGCACGTCCCCCGTGTTGAAAACCATGAAGCCAATGAGATGGCCCAAAAAGCGTCCTGATTGAATATCCCAGAAGGAGAATACAATTGCGTGATCAAAATTGAGATGCGCACTCTACCAGCCTTGGTTGAGAGTGGGATGCCCACAGCCATCATGTCGGCCGACCTAGTCGTCATGGCCGAGGAGGACCGGAGGTATCCTATCGTCAGCTATCTTCTTCATTCATCAGGTGATCATGAGAAGTCAATATGATTTCGGGCCCCTTGGTACTTAATCTATCATAACGAACTTTATCATAATGGCTCGAATGGTTTGCTTCTACTATGTCTTAACACGGAGAACGCGCGGAAAGTCATGGGTAATACCCATGAAGGGATTTGTGGAGCGCATCAGTCCGGCATCAAAATGAGATGGTTGATCAGAAGGCACAGCTACTATTGGCCGACCATTCTAAAAGATTGCATTGAATATGCAAAGGGGTGCATCAAGTGTCAGATATATGACCCTATACAAAGAGTACCGGCCAAAGCCTTACATCCGATCACTAAGCCATGGCCATTCCGAAGTTGGGCCGTGGCAAAGTTCATCCACCTTCATCAAATCAACATGCCTGGATCCTAGTTGGTACTGACTACTTCACCAAGTGGGTTGAGGAAAATTCCTACAGATCAATCTCTAACACCCAAGTAGTCGAGTTCTTCGAGCACCATATCATTCATAGATTCGGGATCCTAGAGACAATCATGGCAGACAACGGCCCAATGTTCATTTTGGCCGAGACCCAAGAGTATACTGAGAAGTTGGGAATCAAGCTCATCCATTCGACTTCTTACTATCCTCAGTCCAATGGTCAGGCCGAAGCAAGCAATAAGGTGATAAAAGGAATCCTTGAAAAGATGATTGAAGAGAGGCTGAGGGCTTGGCATGATCTTTTGGCCGAGGCTCTTTGGGAGTACCGGACCTCAAAGCGCTCGACCACGGGTATTTCTCGATATGCCTTGACTTACGACCATGATGCTATTCTGCCAATGGAAATGAAGATTCGATCACTCCATGTGACTGAACAACATGGCTTGAACAAGAGAGACTACAAGAAAGCTATGTGTCAAGAGTTGGAAGATTTAGAGCAAGCAAGAATAGACGCTTAGAACCTAATGCAACCTCAAAAATGGATCTCAACGAGATCCTACAACAAGCACGTCAGGCAAAAGACTTTCGTCGAATGAGATCTGGTTTAGCGAGCTGTTCTTCCTATCAGAACCAGGCACCCAAGGTTTGGTAAGTTCTCAACAACTTGGGAAGGGCCGTTCATAATCGACAAGATCCTCGGCCTGGGGGCATTCCAACTCAGAGACAAGGATGGAGAACAACACAACATGCCAATCACTGTCCAATACTTGAAAAAGTATATCCCATCCATATGGGAGATGGCCGAGAAGAATTTATAAGAGATAGCAAAAAATTATGAGGACAATATATTTATTGAATAGGAAAACAGCAGTAAAATGACGAGGCTTAACCACGGCCATAAGTTCCAAGGACTAACCACGGCCAAAACAAAAGAAAAGGAAAAAGTAAATGTGTTGTCCTTACAAAAAGAGAACGGCCTTTAATAGGCCAACTAAGGAAATGACACTACTACAAAAATCGAAATAGACGTCGGTAAAACGACGACGGACAAAATAAATACCGTCGTTAAATTTTAAACGACGACGGTAATATAAAAACTGACGTGGATTAGAAACTAAAACACCTAAAAATTGGAAATTCATTTGGGTATTTTTAAAACACGACGCATGAAACTTTAAAACCGTCGTCTTATGAAACATGCCATTCCGATCAGAAAACAGATAACAAATAAACAACGACGGTATGTGTAAATATACCGACGTAGTAATTATAGACGACGTTTTACATATAATACCTCCGTTTTGAACATCCAATAAACACGATGGTAATTGTATTATTAACAGACGTATCAAGTGCTATTTAATACGACCGTAATTTGATAATTACCAACATGTAAATTTAAATAACCACGGCTACAATACATACAGAACGCTGTCTAATTTTAAAAATATCCACGTGTCTTTTATTATTTTACGCCGTATTACACATTAGAGTACGACAGTTCTTATAAATAAAAGGTGGTGGTAAATCGTTACCACGTCGTCATAATATAATATAGCGACGTGGTTATGCAGATAATACGGCAATTCTTCGTGTAATTTTTAACATATCCACAACAGTCTAAATTTAATAACGCCGTTGTACATCTACTTTCACGTCGTTTCTATTAATTATACCGTCGTTGTTGTTTAAAACAAGCACGACAACAAAAGTCGAAATAAACGTCAGTAAAAAGACGACGGAAAAAATAAATACCGTCGTTGTAGTTTTGAACTTCGAAACTTTCGAACTTAAACGGCACGCTTTGACTGCGAAATTGGGGACTGAAACGGCGGTTTTTAGGTTTCCAAGTCGAAATAAAGGCCCTTTTCGGTTTCCAAGTCGTAATAAAGTCACTTTTAGTTTTCCAATTCGAAATAATTCGTTTAAATTGGAGTTTTTAGTCCATCCGTTCAGTATAATCTCAATTCTCACCTCTCTGAATGGTTTCTGTCATGCAAGAATGTCTTTCTTGCGAACTCAGTTGTGTTTTTACACCCAACCCATCTAAGAACTTCGGTTGGGTGTAAAACAACAACTGAGTTCTCAAGAAAGATTGTATATTTAGTTTCTTGTTTAACACAAAGTTCTATTTCTATGTAGTTATTTTTTATTTAAGACGTCGGTTTTATGCTGAGGGTCGTGAAAATATTTTACAACGACTTTGTTTGTAACTAACTGACGTAGTATATATTTATAACGACCCTATTATTTAAAAACCGCCGTGTATATTTTAATTTATACGACGTTTTAATTTTACTTTCCGTCGTCTTTAAAAACACGGTCATTTGAAAAATTTGACCGCGAATTGTAATTTTTCAAATTTGCCCTAAACCCTATATATATAACATTTCGCTTATCTTTCTTCAACTCATATTCTAACCTTAAAGTTTTCTCGTCTCCATCCTCCGTCGTATCGATTGCTCCAAGTCGAGGTACATTTCATTCCTTCTGTTATAGTTGTAAACGTTACCTCTTTCTTAATTTTATCACTCGGTTTTCAGTTTCTCAAATTAGTGATGATAATTTGTTTGAACATTCTGATTTCAATATGGAAATCAAAATAAGTTATGCTCTCCTCTTCGGCCTTTGTTTCTTGTTTCCTCTTGCAAAAGGATTATAAATATATCTCTCGACTAAAACTGGCTTCTTTTTTTTTATCCTGGTTTTGCGGTGCAAGAAGGCAATGCTAACTCATACACACAAGAACAAATTGATGAAATTCGGATCGAATGGGCAGCATTTATGAGCAATCACATGTAGCCCCTCTTTTTCTAATTATAGTTTAATGCTATGGATATGATATTTTGTATGGATATATAGTAGGAATGAAGATTGGTAAACTATATAATTACTATTGAATATTCATGAATATAGCTAAATCAGGCAAATAGATAAAATAGTCACTAGAACTTCTTGTTGATCATGGTCCAGAGCAGGCCAGTGATCTTCTTCCGAGCGACCTTCTCGCTTCTCAAGATACTCCTACGTAACCTTCTTCCCCGCATCCTTTGCAGCCAAGGCCGAGGCTTTCTTGGCCTCATATTGCTCGGCCAGGGTCAAACATAGATTCTGGAGCTCAGCAATATGTGCATCAATGTCAGCGATCTTCTTCTGAATATGGGTAGCAGCTTTCTTCTTTGTCTAAGCCTTCACCAGAATTGGCTAGGTCACGGCCCTAGCATGCTCCATAAAGGCCGAATAGTCCTTCGCCTCGGCCAACTAAGCTTGTGCATGACTAAACAAAGGAATGGCCGTGGCTCCCAAGTCGAGGCAAGATCAAGCTCGCCCAACATCTCGGTATTGAGGAGGCCGTGAGAAGCCGATAGATCTACGCACTTCTTGAACTCAGTGAACATAGCCCCGTCCGCAACATGTGCCACTCCGAAGGCCAAGAATTCCTTCAATTGATCCAATGCCGACTTTGCTTCGGCCGAGAGGGGGACAGCCGAGGAAGAACACCCAATATCCTCGGTCAGATTGGCAAACAGTCTGTTGAGTTCATTTAAAGAAGAGGCCGTAACCTGGACAAAAAGGAAGGAGTTTAGATCAAAGTTTATGATGGAGATGCAACTCTGGGCAAGAAATGACATGTATTACAACTGACCTTAGACCCTGACTGTTGACTTTGACTTGACGCTGGAGGAGCTGAGTGAACGATCGAGGTTGCCTGCAAAACTAGCTCGACCTGCACTGTCGGCTCGGCCTGTACTGCTGTCTCGACCAAAACCGTAGGCTCGGCTTGAACCGTGGGCTCGGCCCTGGACTCGTGGGCTGTTGGAGTGTCTGGCATCTCTGCCATGGCCGAGGCCAAAAGGGAAGACAGAGTCTGCATAGAAGGGATATTCCAAGTGTTAGAAAGACGTGCACTTAGAAATAAAAATGTAAATAGAAGGGATCTTACCATTTCAAGCGACGAAGCCACGGCCGAGGTTGTTGGATCGCGCATCTTCATCATCAGAGATGGAGCATCCTGGACTTCGACCGAGGCATCTTCATCACCATACATGGAGAATCCTGTGCGTACGATCATCTTGTGAGCAACACGCTTGAGTCGAATCCGTCCAAGTCGACTTCTACTCCCCAAGTCCGCAACCATCTTTCTGGCCTTCTCAACCGGTCTATCTTCTTCGGCCTTGGCATCTTCCTAGGCCCTCATAGCTTCCTCAGCCTTCCTCTGCTCGGCCCTAAGCTGGCTCACTTCGGCCATTGTGGGCCAAAGTCGTTTCTCTGAAAGAGAAGCAACTCCTAAGTAAGTGTTGAAAATGGATGAATATACAAGAGACATATACAAAGAAGGAACTTACCTGGGGGCATATCGAAATCAGCCAAGTCAGGGGTAGGCGCATCCTCTTCTTCATCCTCAGACTCCCCATCTGTCTCATCATAATCCGAATCACTGGAGTCTAGGACTGAAGCCTCCTCCCTAGGCCTCTTTTGACCTTGACCTGTAAACAACAAATGAGGAGAATACTTAGAAAAATTTTCCAACAAGTGTTAAGGCCAAAGAAGTTAAAATCAGAGCTAGTCACCTTGAGGAGGCACGGCCGAAGCGGTCTCGGCTAAAGAAGGTATTGTCGTAGCCACATGAGCATAGGCCGAAGTAGTCTCAGGCCGAGAGGAAGAGCCTTCACCTTGCATCTTCTTCTGTTTATTCTTGGGCTCGGCTGTTGGTTCCCACGACAAATTCTTCAAGGTCGAAGCCTCAGCATACTCTGCAGTTAGTCTTGGGTGAATGAAGGCTTGCCAGAAGCCAACGAAACTATCATCAACCATGTAGGCCTTCATCCAACTTTTTATCTTAAATCGGCCAAGCGCTTCCTGGAACCTGTCTGACACAGTCGAGCAATCACGAGTGGGCTGGAAGGAATCCTTCCAAGAGGAGGCAGATTCTTGGTCGAGGGGATCACATGGACAACCTGGACAAGGCGAACTGACAGGTCACCATGTTAGGCAAGTATATCTCGGCCCTGGCTTTAGTGTTCTTGCTCAGCGTCAGACCCCAGTTAAGGTCCCTGGTAATTAAGATCGAGCCCCAATTCTCTCTAGCATCTCTCTTCTTCTCCTTGCTCAGTTTGTTCAAATCTTCAGCCAAGAAGGGGGGAATGATCTGTTGGCACAAACCGTGAAGTCAACCTTGAAGTTGCGGCTCATAAAGTAGAAGAACTCGAAGCAGACCTAGGCTGAGTTGTGCTTTTCATGGCCCCGAGCAATCCCATTGGCCATTGGCTCGGCCTCAGCAAAGTTGGCCAAACCCTGCACATTGGAGAAATATGCTTGCAACCAGAGCTGAAATACCCCACAAGGGTCCACCATGCTTTGGACTTAGATCTATCACCACGATGTAGTGCAGAACCCTATATGTGGTTACAAGGACGGTTGGGCTGAGCGCAAACTTTGTTCCCGCTGCCAAGGAGTTAGCTATATGAGTATACTCCAATGTCATTTTGTTGGATTAGACACAGAAAACGAACTTGCATAGCCAGAAGAGGAGAAAGGATGCGCGTTCATGCTCACCCACAGGTTGCCTAGCACCTCTCTTCTTATCAACCAGGCCGAACTCCATGTAGAAGGAGGAATAATTCAGCTTGTTCTTGTGCCTCTCTGCCTTGGAAAGAGAATCCCAGAAATCTTTGAAGCTGCTTGAGTGTTCTGGAACTATCATGATTGCACTGACTTCTCAGCCTCAGGCAGGCAGGCCGAAGAGCGCAGCCATATCTAGGACCGTGGGCGTCATTGGGCTGAGGTTGAGGTTCATGGTGTTGGTGGTCGAGGACCAAAAGCACAAGGCCTAGGCCAGGAGTGATTTGTCCATGTTCACTTGTTTCTCGAATAATTTGATGGCGTGACAAATGCCCAACTCCTTCCACTGCTCTCCAAAGTAGTGCTCCATCCTTGGCAACCACGCTATCCACTTTGGAGTAACCATTAGCCATTGGGTTTGAGGCCTTTGAACTTCCCAATCTTTCAGGTCTCCATGAAGGAAGCATGACTCGTCAGCAAGCTCGGCCTGGAACACCTCGGCCATACGGTCAGGCATTCCATTCTCAAAGTATGGGTCGAACTCAATCTCGCTCTCGGCCTCGGCCTGGGCAGAGACAATCTTCGCATATGACTCAATCGCTCGGTCGTGGATCATCTTCTCATCCTCGGCCAAAGCCGCGGTAACAAGCATCATCTCCTCGGTCGACATATTTTCATATATGAAAAAGGAATCTTGTCAATATTTTGAGAAGAATCTTTCGGTTTTTTGAAGAACACGAAGAATAGAAAATGCCAAAAAAACTAATAAATTTCCATAAATTTCATATCCAAGGTCCGAAACTCAACAAGATCGACAGGAACTTACTTGTGCTCGTCGAGATTGCGTGAAATCAGGAGATGGGTTGAGTGAAAAGCCACAGAGAGGTTCTGAACCCGGAGATGAACGAGGAAAGGTCTCGAGTCAGAATTCCGGAATTAGAATTAGAAACCAGAGAAAATTGGTCCAAGTAATCGTGAAATTCGAAGGGCCTCACCTGTTCTTACCAACTCGCACAGAATATAAAGATCAGAGAGATAAGGTAGTGGCGAGGACTGAGATTTCTACCACAAGAACGAGCAGAAACCCATATGTCAGAATCAAAACTAGACAAAATCGTTCGTGTGTTTGAGGGTTTTGGGAGTTCTTACCAGATTACGATGATTTGGAGCTTGAAAATTGAGAAACCACAAGAGACGGAGTGAGGGTTTGGAAACTTTGAGAAGTTTGAGTTTTGTTTGAAAATTTTCGAAGTGAAGAAGAAGATGAAAAAGGGTCCTATTTATAGAGGTGGGTTTCAAAAACACATGAATGGGTACTTGAACTGGCGCGACCTTTCAGATAAAAAGACATCAGTTGTCAAAAAGGCTGTCTTTTAAATGCGCCCTTTGTTACACTCTGCGAGAAAAATAACGGCTCCAATAGATTAAATGATTAAGTGCATTTATTACCCACTCTCTTTGGCATTGATGACAGAAGGACGTGCGGAGCTATATTGCAAGAACTTTCCTCGGCCGAAGAATCCAGGAATGAGGGGGTAATGTTTATACCTAGAATTTTTGACCCATAACACGATGAGGAATGTCGGTATACTTAGCTCAAATGGCCAAAGCCTTGGTTCAAACCTACACAGCCGTCTCTTGGCCCAAGCTCGGCCTAGCCACTAGTCAGGATCGGCCCAAGCGTCAATCTCAGCCTAACCAATAGCAAAGCTCGACCCAAGCATCAGGCAAGGCCTAAACCACCACCAGATGAGCTCGACCCAAGTGATGAGCTCGGCCAAACCATCAGATGAGCTTGACCTAAATGTCAAGCTCGGCCTAACGCTCCTCCTAAGATCAGCTTTTCCTCGGCCCAAGAACCAGTCTCGACCAAGCAGACCTCGTCCCAAGACAAGACTCTGTTCGGCCGAACCAACCATGGCAGAACAACTCCACCAGTCAACTTGACCACAAGCTGAAGTACAATCTGCCTCTTAGTTAAGAAGAGAACACTTTCACGTGATTTCACATGGCTTCATGTAGCCATCATCTTGGAAAGTGGAAAAGGGGAGACACTAGAGTCAAGTCTGGGGTGATTTTCTGAGACAACTAACGCACTGAAAGAAAACATAAGACAAGATTTTTGGAAGGAAGTGAAGACTTTCTACATCAAGACAAGCACACGCTTTGGAATTTGTTGATGGAGCTGTAGAGGATCATCAATGATGAACAAAACGAAAAAGGCATGTGTCCAAGACACTCCCAAGTCCTCCAATCAAATTTGGACGAGAGACAAAAATCCAAGGTTCGGCCAGGGCCGAGATTTAGCCAAAAACCCATGTTGCTTCCTTGATCTGTCCACATCTGCAGAAATCTAGCAATTAACAGCTGCCACAATCACTGAGAACAAACAAATCAAAGGCTAGTCCAAAAAGTCTTGTCAAAGGAAGAGAGAAAATCTTTCAAAGCCTCATCTTCAGCAAAGTGCAAGCTTCATCTTCTTCAGACTTCTCCATCTGCTAGCCCCAGCTCTACTCCTATAAATATTAGACCTCCAGCAATGTTGAAGGGGTCCCCGACCAAACAAGCCTCCCACAGAGCAAACTTATCTTTTTCCAATCATTTATCTTCTTGTAATGCACTTTCAATGTCTTTAAATGCTTTCCTAGGAGTAGTGGTAAAGTTAAGTTCTTTCATCCATCAAATATATCATACGAACCTTGATTTTCAAGGTGCCGGAGCACCATCCTTGTTACTTTTCGGTCCACCCTATATATCACACAACCTTCACAATCTAGCGAGGCGCTGGAGCACCATCCAAATCCACCAACCGTCTTCCACCATCGACCATCATCAACGGCCTTGTAGCTCAGGCCATGAGCCTGACGGCATAGAATTGTTCCTGTCTCGGCCACAATCGCTTTGAGCGAAGTCAGATCCAAACGGGGGAACTCAATCAATCCATTAATCCATCAACATCATCATCAAATGCACGGTAGACGTGCGGGCACGCCCGCTCACACCCATCCAACACAAAGTAGAATGACCTATGTTGGCGCATATCCCTTCGGCCCAATACAACAGGCCGTGAGATTTGCACAGCCAACATCTAGGACTTGGGGGCGTAAAACAGAAAATGTGAGGGGACGAGAAACAAACGTTAAACTTAAATTATATTCAACATAAATAACCCCCTCTGTTTTATAAAATTCATTTGTATACGTACATATTTACCAACCGATACTTGAAAATAATTCACTTCAGTAAGCTCATGCAATGACATACGATAAGGAAAAAACCATATAAGTAATACTCCTCCAATTTCTTAGAAAACAATATAACCTTGTTTATTTAAATAAAATAAAAATTTGGTGTAAAACCGTAAATTTAAACCCACCAAAATATCTCATTAACACAAAATATATTAAGCCAGTAATTTCCAAATAGCCAAACTCAAATTCAAACCTCATTCAGATATCCATACCTGTGCAGAGCAGTCTCAATGCACATGCTCGGAAAAATTAACCTGGAACCAAGTCTACAAATATACCCACACAAAAACCCACATACATATTTATATATAAACAAATTTATACGCTTGACAAACCAATCTTTAAAACCAAGGTATCCCATAATCCAATAATATAGCAAAAACACAAACTTAAACTGGACGTTTTTCCTCTTTCCCATACCATTCTCTTCCAGGACACATGCTTGTAAACACAACAAGCGAGGAAGGATCGTCATAAATAAATAAGAATGAAATTTACATATATACTTATACATAGGTATACCCACTACACCAATACTAGTACCAGGGAAACAACCCAACACGGGGATCATTTGAGTAGCCCGCAGGGTTTCAACTTTCTACCCTACATCTAGGGATGAGCTGTCCAACCGGGGCACTACCGCTCTATAGCACACAAGTCAGAAAATCCAACGCCACGTGTGGCCAAAACAAACCATGTCCTACACACGCAGACTGCCCGTCAAGGCCTATGGCACACCCAACCAAAGGTGCCCGGATCTTACCACACGCTGGAAAATCCAACGCCAAGTGTGGTAAAGTAACAGTAGCCAATAATCAAGTGAGCCCACAAGTGTGTCTGGATTCTTTATCACAAGCCGGAAAATCCAATGCCACGTGTGGTAAAGTAACCAGTAATTAGTATCCAAAGGAGCCCACACGCCGGAAAATCCAACATCATGTGTGGGTAAAGTAACCATAATTAATAATTCAAGTGAGTCCACCCGCTGGAAAATCCAACGCCACGTGTGGGTAAATAACCAGTATTCAAGGGGCGGTACATATAATGGCGTGTAACCCATAGCCAAAATATGAGATTCACTTTTATAAACCCATATATATATATATAATATACCCTCCCTTAATTCAATTTCCCAAAAACTCACAACCAAAACCAAATTCCCAATTTCTCAAAAGCACAAATTCCAAATTCCAAAATATTCACAAACTTCAAATATCAAATTTAAAATCCGATAATCCCATAACATAAACTCATAATGCTATCAAGACTCAAAATAATTCAAATCATAAACAAAACCTGTTTCCACATGCAAAATCCATATACTTCAATAATAATAATAATAAATAAATAATAACCCTTAGAAATCCCATATCCTCATTAACCCAAAATTAAATCTATTTTCAATCAAAACACATTTATGCAAGCAATTCCGTATTTGAAAAAGTACACTTAAAAACATATGTCCACTCACAACAGGTCCATGCTACTCAATCTTGAGAGAGCTCTTCCTCTCGAGTACGCGAAGCAAGAGTACCTACTCGAGAGAATAAACATACTTAATTAATACGCGGACCCAACAACGAACATTAACTCAAAACTCTAGTTCCCGGATCCCAAAGTGCTTGTGCAAGAATATCAGGGAGTTCTTAATGTAAATCTAATACTTTTCGAAAGGTGAAACTACCTCAAAAGACTCACGATCAACGAATGGTCAAACTTCCCAAATTTGTCAACCTGGCCGGTGGAGTCCACGACCTCCGAATTTTTATCCAAAAGTTCTTATAGGTCCAACAAAGTCTACTGAACAAGTCTGGAAAGTTTGGTCTCGATCGAGCGGACGGATCTAAACCAATCGCGTGATCATACGACGATCATTTTGCCTAACCCTAGACTCGTTGATTCGGAGTATCCGAGACTCCGATTCTTGATCCGCGAGTTCCTACACGATCCTAGAGGTACAAGGAATGACATAGTTGAAATTGGAGCCCATCCAATGACATATTCTTTTCACTGTTTTTCATGAACACTACTATGTTATTTTGCTATCTATTTTCAAACCTGGCCAGGAGCCTCCTACGGGGCAAATGAACGTATGTGATGCTCACATTTACTTTTTTTGTGTAGATCACAACCCTTGAGCTTCACTTGGTGCTGTTCCTGTACCTGTCAACATATTTGGTCCCTATACCTCTTCATCTATGCCAGGTCGTAATTTCCTTTCCTAAGAGCTTGAGGATGCTTCTTGTTCATTTCCTTCCCCTGCATAAATTTTGGGTGGTTGGTGTGTATTTAAATCCTTATGGTTTGTAAAATAACTTAAGAGGTTACTCGTACTCTTCCTTAACCTCTAGGGTTGGTATTTCATCAATACAGTCTGTATAATGTTTTATTCAGTTTTCTATTGTTATTTACAACTCTGAACTAACCTGTTTTATTTAATTAAAAAGGCTTATCGTATTTTGGGAATATTTTGAGTATAACCCTCGAATCTAGGTGTTATATTTTCGGGATCCTCAAGGTACGTGCCGCTATCACGTGTCTCGAAACGGTGGATAGTAGACACAACGAGCGGTTTCAGTATGAATAGTGATTTTAAATGAATAGTGATTGTGAATAGAAACTGTAACATCCCAACCCAATTTTATTATGAAATTACATTTTACAAGCGACATGCTCAATTCCGAGTTGTATCGAGAGAGAAAATATCTGAAAACTAAAAGATCGTAAAGGTCATTACAAAATTGTTAAAACCTTAGAAAAACCAGTTTTCTCTCTCTCCTCGCGCGCGTCTTCTCTCTCTCCCAGCGACGTCGTGGTTTTTAACGGCGATTTTGTCGCCGTCCGGCCATCCCAAGCCACAATACCGGTCCCAAAAGAACCCCATCATCCTCCTCTATCTAGCCCACCCAATTTCCAAACCTGAAAACCAGTGAACCGACGACGGTATCGACTAGAAATCTCTGCATAAGAGGTCATCATCGGCAAAGTTTCTGGCCAATCCAGGCCACGACATCACCTAGAAAAGGTAGCTCTCCTCTCCCTCTTGCTTTACCCTAAGTTGCATGAAAACATTGGTGGCCAAAGTCGCCGTTTCGAGGTTGGAAAGTTTCGGCCAAAACCCTCATGGGTTTGGCTTCGATTGACCTAGTTACGGCAACTTTTTGGCCAAAAGTGAGTCCTCTAGGTGTGATTGATCTGTTGGTATGGTCATTGGCTGACGATTTGGAGTATTTTGGTCGCGGAATTTACTCAAGCTACCCATGTGCTGCTGGAGGTGTGTCGCAACGAGTGGGCCACCTTACGGTGGTGTTCTAAAATAATCCCCATGTCGTCCCGAGCACGATGGTATGCTCAGAATAGCGATAGGTTGCCGTTTGACTATCGAACGAATATTTTGCCTATTATGCGATATCCGAGTTCGATAAGTTCGGACTGTTTGATCAGTCCCATTTTCAAATATGTCATTCCTGGAACTTTTAGGAATGTGTAGGAACTTGTGGACCAAGAATTGGAGTCCTGGATACTCCGAATCAATGATTCTCAAGTTAGGCGAACCAAGCAGGTTCTTTTGGATCGGAAGTCGGAGGTAGTGGGCCCCCCAAGCAGGTTGACCAATATGGGAAGTTTAACCACCATGGGTCTTCCGAGGTCATCTCATCCTTTGGAAAGTACTAGAATGGCCTTGTGACCTTTCTAAAGTCGTGTACACATGTTAAATTACAGGGAACTAGGGTTTTGAATTTAAAGTTCGTGATTGAGTACGTTTATTAATTTAATCTTAGTATTCTCTCGAATATGTCACGGGTTTGCAATGGTTTTAAAATCAAGTATATATTGATAAAGTATTTCACTGCATGGCTTTGGCATCGTTTTCAAAAAAGGTGGGGTTAGTACGTTCAATTATGAATATGTTCAAGACTTTCTTTTTGTCTACTCACATTTCTATTTTGTGCCCCCTGGGATATAGTTCAAGATGACTGGTAAACTCAAGCCAAGCAACTCTGCCCATACATCGACATCATTTTAGGATACTCATTGTCCATTTTTCTTTGAATTATTAAGGTTATGTAATTAAAGAATAATTCCTAGATTTGCTTTGATATGCCCATGTAGGGTTGAAATTGAGGTCGGAGGCCTATGTTGTAAATTGTGCGCTTAGCATTGTGCTTGCTAAAGTTTGGGATTTATATTATCTATCATATTGCAGGTAAATTTTTTGGGTAAATGTTCTTTTTCAGGGAGATTCTGCCCAAATTTCAGTAGAAGTCTTGACCCCTTTTCTTTATGTATGCTGGGAAGAGGGTTACAATAGTAAGTGAGCCCAACATCGATTAGATGTCGGACAGGTAACAGGGTTCGGGTCGAGTCTTGCAACTTGGTATCATAACATTAGGTTCAATTTTTTGTAGACTCCGCACCTCGTGTGCATCCTTAGTAAGCGTTCATGTAGTGTGTTCCAGTATGGAATGATGTCACAAGATGTCTTAGATACGTTTCATAAGTTCGTACCCTTTGAAACGTGGTGAACTTTAAGTTATGAGTTGTTAAAGTTTGAGTTAACTGTGAGTTCTGGCTAACTCAATGGAGAAGTAACAATTTTTGGAGTATGTTTGAAACGTGGTGAACTTTAAGTTATGAGTGTGTTTGATTACTGTGCTAAGGTGACCCTAAGGTAACTCTTGTGGTCATGAAATAGTTAGACCGAGGTCTAGTTGGTTTGGGCCTTGGGTTAACTTGCAAGTGATTTTGCGGTTAACTTTCACGAAAATTTTCAGGTGTTCGGAGTAAGTTTGTGCAAAACGCTAGTATAAGTTTAACCAAAGGAGGGTAGTGGAGATCGCTAATTAGATGACGACAAGTACATCATGGTTAGCAGGGGAATCGTTTGGTTTGAGATCAATTGTGTACTGGAACCAGTTTCCATATGACTGAGTATGGGTTAGTGTAGTGCACACATTTAGTTTGGAAGACGTAAGATGGTTGAGCCTCTCAACTAAGTCTTGGGAGTTTGACTGGTATTAAAGTATCACTAGTTGAAGTTGACGAATGAGGGTATTCCAGAGATTGCCTTTTTACTCCAAATGAAGCGTTGTGATATGCAACAATGTATCATTGCAAGGTTCAAGTTACATGTTGATGCAGCATGGTAGGGTGACTGCTTATGCCCCTAGGCAAACTCGGGAAGCATGAGCAGAGTTACCCCACCTGTGACTTAGAGCTTATTGTTGTAGTGTTTGCCTTTTAATTTGGCAACATTACCTATATGGAGAAACGTGCCAAATCTTATCGGATCACAAAATGTAATAGGTCGTAAAGACGTAGACTATAGTTAATCAAGGTTTATGGGTATACTCTTGGGTACCACCTGGCCGAGTTAATGTCGTTGTGGATTGTCGTAGTAGGAAGTGGGTTGGAACCCTAGCAAACCTTTTCGTGGCCTATCACCACCTTTGGGGTAAATGAGGAAAGTTGCGTTTGATTTGGGAATGGAGTAAGACCGAAGTTACTGGTTTCCATGTGAGACCCATGCTTGTGGAACGAGTGTTTGACACCCAACTGTGGGATTCTGAGGTGGATATGATAAGTTTAGATTGAAGAACGGTTCACGGATGAATGGTTGCAATGAGTACCGATAGAGCGTTGGAAACGGGAACTCGTTTGTGTGTACCTAAGCATGAAACTATAAAAAATGAATTATGGTAGGAAGCTTTGGGTATTAAGTTAAGTTTTAGTATTGCTTTTCACTCGCAAATCGGTGTACAATTAGAGAGAACAATTCAAATGTTGGAGGACATGTGGAGAGCTTATGTGATGTAGTTCAAAGGGAATTAGGATTCCCACATTCCTCTGATGATGTGTGTCTACAACAGTAATCATTCAAGCATTGAAATGGTTCAAGATGAGGCTTTGTACAGAAGAAGATGCTGGACTCCTATGTTTTGGAGTGAGGTTGCTAAGAGAATATTGGAGAAGCTAGAGTCTATGCAGAGAACAATAGACAAAGTGGCAGTGATAAGGGAAAAGCCTAAAATAACATGTTACCGACAGAAGGGTTATGTGGACGACCGGTCCAAGGATTTTGGTTTTACTGATGGTGATTGGGTTAGCTTGAAATTATTTTTCGTGGAAAGGTGTGATGAGGTTTGAGTAATGTGGGAAGTTCAACCCTATTATATCGGACCTTATGAAATCACTGTACGATTTGGACATGTAGGATATAGACTTGTTTTGCCTTCAGAACTATCCCGGAACCATGACTTGTTTCATGTATACATGTTATGGAAATACATACCCGACCTTTCCCGTATTCTGGAATATCAACTAGTGGAGTTAGAGGATATTTGACTTATGAGTAGCAGATGTGCAGACTTTGGATCAGATGGAGCAAGTGTTGTGCTATAGAACCATTACTGTAGTGAAAGTGTTGTGGAGGAGTTAGATTGTTGAGGAAACTAGTAGGAACTCGAGGAGTATATGCGGGCCCAGTAATCTGACCTCTTTGAGTAACATGTACGAAATTTCGAAGACGAAATTTTTGTAAATGGGGTAGTTTGTAACATCCAGGCCCAATTTAATTAGTTCATTATGAAATTACATTTTTGCCCTTAGGGTAAGGGTATTGTAGTCACTTTTTGTTCGGAAAGGAATTTAGGGAATTGAGTTGCACCGTTGGGTCGAGCTCGTCGATACGAGCTCATAGACAGGCAGTACGCTCAATTCCAAGTTGTATCGAGAGAGAAAATATCTGAAAACTAAAAGGATGTGAAGGTCATTTCAAAATTATTAAAACCCTAGAAAACCCGTGTGACGTCCCCGACCTAAAAATAAAAGAAAATAAAATAAATAATTGAGTTAATTAAATAAGAAATTAAAAATGAATTAAATAAGAAAAATTGGAATTAAATAAAAATTTAATAATTAAGGGGCATTTTGGTCAACTATATTTTCGAGACGAAATTTGGCGAAACAAGTTGAGCCATTGCGTCCGGCACATCAAAACAAGTTTGGGGACGTGCGGCACGTTCGATTTAGAGTTGTAATGGTTAAAATGGATATTTTGGTAATTTAAAAATTTGTTAAAACCCTAAAATCTGATTTGGACCAATCGAAACCAGCTCTCTCTCTCTCAATCTCTCTCTCTCTCTCTCTCTCTCTCTCTCTCTCTCTCTCTCTCTCTCTCTCTCTCTCGATCCTGCTCGAAACCTCTCTCCTTCGTTCGGCCACCACTAAGGGTGGCACCGGACCCAAAAGGACCGCCACCTCATCCCGGTCAAACCCCAGCAGTCCCCCGCCATCCACCGCTACTCAAGCAGCCGGAAAAACCAGATTTCTGGCCGGTTAAACCTCGAATTTTTCAGTCGCTCGTTTGCGCGATTCCGGCAACGGAATCCATCGAATCAGGTGAGCATTCTTCTTCTCTCAATCCCCTCTAACTGTTTTGATAGGTCGTGTGGTTCGATTCTGCGTTTTGAAGCTCAATCTAAACCTAGGTTTTTGGCGGATTTCGGGTTGAGATCCATGCCGATTGCTGGCCGGTCCTTGGTCGGTTCGGACCGATTTTGGACTCGAAATCTAGATTCTAAAGGTGTATAGGTTGTGGCTCAATTCGATAGTTTTACGTTGGCCGGAATTTGATCTAAACACCCAACCCAAGGCCGGCACGTGTGGCGGCGCGTGGGCCATGGTGTGGTGGTGTCTCTTAGTCCCAATACGACCCTCGTGTCGTCGTGAGTGCGTACGTATGTTTGGATCTCGATTCGGACATCGTTTGGACCTCAAACCAATGTACGCCTATTATGGTTTGTTTGGGTTCAATGTGTTCGGACCATTGGATCGAATCCGAATTCACATATGTTGTTCCTCGTATTTCTAGGATCGTATAGGATTTGATGGATCATGGATCGGAGCCGGATGCTCCGGAACAATGACTTAAAGTTTGAATTAAACCATAACCGTGCGATCGTGCGATCGTAAGCGATCCGACCGTCCTATCGAGAACAAACTTTCTGGACATGTTCTCTAAGCCGTATTGAACCTGTAGGAACTTTCGGATCTAAGTTTGTAGGTCGTGGGCCCCGCGGGCCCGATTTTACCTATTCGGGATGTTTGACCACCGGTTGACCGTGAGTCTCCCGGGGCGGTCCTACTTGTTAAAAGACATAATCGTACCCTAGAAACTCTTCGTACAACATACACGCACACTTTGAGTCGGGAAAAGTTAAGGTTCCGTTTTAAAGTTTCTCATTCGCGTTACTTTCGTGAATCCGGTTCTCGTATTCTGAATTAGGTACTCAGGCGCCGTATACACAACAGGCGGGACCCTCTCGGGGTCAAGCAGCGTGGGACAATTTGTGAGTGGACTTTTGTTTTGAAATGAGCATTATTTGAAGAATGAATTGAAATGCATGTAAAATGGTTTATTTCGGTCATTGAGGTTTTTAATATGTTTTGGATCTTGAAATTGATATTTCTTGGAAATGATTGGAATTTAATTTATATTTGGAGCTTATGCACGTTTTGGGATCCCGGGCTATATGAGGGACATGAGGGTTATATTTTAATATTAATTATATTGTTGTATTTGGGCGCAGTGGGAATTATATTATTGCTTGAAGTTATATTTGATAAGTGGAGGTTTATGGCTTTGTTGGGTTTCGGATTGTTATATAATTTGGTTATTTGAAACTTGGGATTTTATATGGTTCTATCTATGGGATTTTCGATTGACCTTAATACTTGAAACGTATGAGCATCGTGGCTTATATTTTATACCTTTGGGAAATTATATTCTATACCTTGAGGATTCATAATTTATATTATAGGAATTTATATTCTATACTTTCGGGAACCCATAATGTATACTTCTAGAAATTATATTTATATCATTGGGGAACGTGTATCTATATTGGGAATTGAACATTTTGAGCTATACTTTTAAGAGTCGTATTAATACCTTGTTTTTATATTTTGGATTATGTCTTCGGGTTGAAATCATATGCTTACGAATTGGTTCTTTATACTTTAATTACATACCTTGGGTTGGAATGTCAAGTGTCGGGACTTGAGGTCCCTTATGTAGTTTCACAGTTATATATTTATATATTGAGTTTCAACTATGAGTTTCGGGATATTTGGATATGGTCGGTTATGAAAGCGGGTCTTTGGAACTCGGCTATGGTTTGGGGTACTATATATTTGATGTGAGGTGTCAGAGTCGCACCGTGGTTTGTTATCCCTGGGTTACCCACAAGTGGCGTTCGAGATTCCGGCGTGTGGGGAATGTTCGTGGTTACTGTGTTTCACTATATGTGGCATTGGAGATTCCGACATATAGTGAAGGTCCGGGCACCTTTGATCGGGTGTGCTGAAGACCCTTGACGGGGTAGTCTGCGCGTGTAGGACAGTGGTTTGGTTTGTACGCACGTGGCGTTGGATTATTCCAGTGTGTGTACAGTAGAGCGGTAGTCCCCAGTTGGACAGCTCATCCCTAGACGCAGGGTGGAAAGTGGGCCATGTGGGCTAGTCAAGCGATCCCCGTGGTGGATCGTTTCCCCGGTACTTATGATGGTGTGATAATAGCTTGGGTTTATTATATTTATTTTCTGGAACTTGTCTTACTTTACATTGAGTCGAATTTCGGAAGGGGTTATATCTTATGACTTTTATATATGTATTTGAGTACGTGATGGTTATGGGAATTCATTTATGTTTTGTTTTTATATAACTCTACGTGGTTCGTTTTGGAGGCTACGCCTCGGGGAAGGAAATGAAAAAGGTCTAGGTTAATCAAAAGGTTTGGAATTGGTTTATTCTTTGACTATGTTGTGATATCATGGTTTTGAATCTATTACATATATAAAGGATTTGAATTGCATGGTTTTGCATCATTTTGAAACGGTGGGGTTAGTGCGTTAATTTAAGTATGAAAACTTTGTTATTGTCCACTCACACTTTTTCTGTTTTGCGCCCCCCAGGCAGTGGTGCAGTGAATTGATCGTTCAAGCTGAGCCTCCTCTTCTCAAGCTTCGATTAGATTGTAGGACATCTTTGTCCCTTGTTGTAAACTTTGATATTCTGCTGTTTAATTTGAAATACTCTTAGATTGCTCTGTTATCGCCCATTAGGGTTGAATTGAAGGTCGGAGGCTATTATGTATTTGTTATGCATGCTGGCGCTTGGGTTGCATATTCTGTGGCTTGTTTGACAGGTTGAAATTTTGGGTTTGTCCATTTTATAGGGAGACTGCCCAATTTTTAGCGAAGTCTCGGCCCCTTTTGCTTTTGTTTCAGGAGGAGGGATTACATTTAGTATGTGGACTCGACATTGGGTAGATGTCGGAACATCAGCAGGTCCTGCACGAGTTCCGGGGTGGAATTCGGGTCGGGTCCTGTCAACCCAATTTTCTCTCTATCTCCTCGCACACGTCTTCTCTCTCTCCTAGATTGTTTCTCTTTCTTCCCTCTCTCTCCCAGTGACACTGTGGTTTTGAACGGCAATTTTGTCGCCGTCCAGCCATCTTAGTCCACAATACCGGTCCCAAAAGAACCCCATCATCCTCCTTTATCTAGCCCACCCAATTTACAGACCTGAAAACTAGTGAATCGACGACGGTATCGACTGGAAATTTCGGCAGAAGCGGTCACCGTCTCCTGCGACGTTTCCGACCAATCCAGGCTACGCCACCACAAGACAACATTGGTTGTTGTAGCCGTCGTTTCGAGGTCGGAAAGTTCCAACCAAAACCCTCACGGGTTTGACTTCTATTGACCTAGTTCCTGCCACTTTTTAGCCGTGGCCCAAGACCAAAAGTGAGTCATTTAGGTGTGATTGATCTGTGGGTAAGGTCATTGGCCGACGATTTGGAGTTTTCTGGTTGTCGAAATTTACTCAAGCCACCCACACACTGCTGGCGGTGCGTAGCGACGAGTGGGCCACCTTATGGTAGCCCATTGTGTTCTAAAATACTCCCCATGTCATCCCGAGCACGGCGGTATGCCCAGATGAGCGATAGGTTGCCGTTTGACTATCGAACGGATATTTCGCCTGTTATGCGATATCCGGGTTCGATACGTTCGGACCATTCAATCTGTCCCATTTTCAAATATGTCATTCCGCGTACTTCTAGGAACGTGTAGGAACTTGTAGATCGAGAATCAGAGTCCTGGATATTCCGAATCAATGATTCTAGGGTTAGGCGAATCGATCACCATCCAATCGTGCGATCCAGATTAATCTAACTGCTCGATCGATACCAAATCCTCGGGACTTGTTAAGTAGACCTTGTTGGACCCTATAGGAACTTTCGAATTGGAAATCGGAGGTCGTGGGCCCCGCAGGCCCGGTTGACCAATATGGGAAGTTTGACCGCACCATTGACCATGGGCCTTTGGAGACCATCTCATCCTTTGGAAATTACTAGAATGGTACGTTTATTAATTTAATCTTAGTATTCTCTCGAATAGGTGCTCGAGCTCCGCGTAGCCAACATGAGGGACCTTCACAGGGTCGAGCTAGCTTGGACTTTTTGTTAGTGGACTTTGTTGTTAAACAATAATTGTTTTCAAGTGTGGAAATGCATGCATAAATGGGTTTTGATTCTAAGTGTGATAATTTGGGTTTATTGGGATCATGGAAATATATAAATGTGTTAACTATGGTTTTGCAACATCTATAAGAGTTTTGGTGCATGATATTGCATAAGGGTTATGGATTTTGATTTAAATTTGGGTTATTTGGGCTATGGGAATGGTGTGATATTATTCGTACTGTTTTCTAAAGGTAAAGTATATGAATCTTGATTAGTGAATTATGATGTTATCGGCAAGCATATAAAATTGATCCTGTGATGAAATTGAGAATATGGTCTTCATATATATTTTTGGAAATTGGGATTTTATGATTGGTATATATTGATGGTTGTGGGATATTTGAGTTCACCATGATATGTACCTCCCCCTTTCGGTACGGATGATAACCACACGTGCGATGAGGGATGCCGGCACGTGGTGATGTTGGTGATGATGATCAGAGCACCCTTGGCCAAGTGTACCGAAGGCCCTTGGCTGGCCAATCTGCGCGCGTAAGACTTGGATTCAGTTGCATGTTGATGCGATGCCGACTTGTGTGCTGAGAGCAGAAGTCTCCCAGTTGGACAGCTCATCCCTAGTCACAAGGCCAATGCAATGCTACCCTGTGGTCTACTCAAACAGTCCCTATGTTGGACTGTTTTCCCTGGTACATGATGATGGTGTGTGTTTATAATATGTGTATATATATATATATATAATGGGCACATTTGTGGGAGAAAGTCTTTTCGTTTTCTATTATATTATATAAATGGGGCTTATGGGTTTGCAATTGTTTTCAAATCAAGTATATATTGATAAGGGATTTCACTGCATTGTTTGGGCATTGTTTTCAAAAAAAGGTGGGGCTAGTTCGTTCAATTATGAATATGTTCAAAACTTTCTTTTTGTGCACTCACATTTCTGTTTTGCACCCCTAGGCCATAGCTCAAGGCGACTAGTAAACTCAAGCCAAGCAATTCTCCCCATACATCGACATCATTGTACGATGCTCATTGTCCATGTAAATTAAAGAATAATTCCTAGATTTTCTCTGATATGCCCATGTAGGGTTGAAATTGTGTGCTTAGCATTGTGCTTGCTAAAGTTTTGGATTTATATTATGTATCGTATTGCAAGTAAAAAATTTGGATAAATGTCCGTTTTTCAAGGTTGATTATGCTGAAATTTCGGAAGAAGTCTTGACCCATTTTCTTTATGTATGTCGGGAAGAGGGTTAAAATAGTAAGTGGGCCCGGCATCAGTTGGATATCGAACAATTAACAAGGTTCGACATAGATTTCGAGGGGAATTCAGGCGGGTCCTGCTAATAACTATGAATAGTAACTATGAAAAATATCATAATAGTGGCTTTGATGGTGGAGGAGAAAACGAAGATAGGGAAGATTGTTTTTGGAGAGTTTTGGTGTGAAGAAAATGGGAGGAGGAAATGGGTATTTATAGAATTCCCGATGACTTGGATTGATTTGAATATTTAATTCGAATGCCTGGATTAAAGGATGAGTTTTGGATCATGTATAGGAAGGTACATGATAGCTTCAAGATGGATGGTCTAGATGCATTCCCAACAACCAAACTAAAGGCCTAGATCAAGTCAACAATATTTGATTTGATCTATGGTCCAGATCTGATCTACGGTCCAGATCTAATCTAGAATCAAATGAACGGCTTAGATTAAACGTGCGTACGGTATAGCGCTATATTCCCTAGTTTTCCAATTCTTCCAAGTCTTCCAACCAATCAGATGTTATCATGTGGCATGGTGATATATTCCAACCAATCAGAAAATGGCATCAATCAAATCTATTTTCTTCTCCTATTTTCCAACTTTGAAAATTCACTAAAACTACGTTCAAACTCCGAAAAATACCACAAGCTCGTATTGTCGTCTACTATGCTTCTATAAATTTAAAACACCAAAATTCTAACTTCATAATTTCGAAAATATATAAATCTCAAACATAATGACAACAGTTACTTGAAAAAAAAGTCACTTACCTCAAAATAGACCGTGCAATTTTTATTGTGTGCGAATAAATATTCTGGAATTTTTCAGGGTGTCACAAACCAACTGTCAACATGGATAGTAATTATGGTTAAACCGCTATAAAAATTAAGTGGAATTGGTTATGGGTAAATCGGATGCTCTAGCGCCTCATGAACTTGATTTTCTAAGCCGTTATTTAAATTGTTACTTTTCATATTTGTTTCAATTTAGTTTAAAAAATCAATCACGCTCTTTAATCAATTGTTCAAATAAACTTGTGAATTAATCATGATTGGTACTTAATAGGATATTATAGTCTTCGTGGGAACGACACTCTATTTACTTCTATATTATTCGTGCAGATTGTGCGCATGTAATAATTTCACAACAAGTTTTTGGTGCCACTGCCGAGGACTGTTTTATTTTCTTTTTATTTGAATTTTTCTTTATATTTTTAGATACGTTGGATTTTGCCAACGACCCCATCTATGGTGGAAGAACAAGCACTGAGGGAATTTACATCTTGAGATTAAACCTTCCATGATCACCATGCTGCATAATTTATCCAAATTCTGTGGCCTGCCAAATAAAGATCCGAATATACATCTTGTGATATTTTTGGAGATTTGTGACACATCAAAATTCAATGGGGTGACTGATGATACGATTCGTTTAAGGCTATTCCATTTCTCCTTAAAGGATAAAGCCAAGCTTTGGTTAATGTCATAACCACAAGACTCCATCCAAACTTCGGATGATTTATCCAAGAAATTTCTTGCTAAATATTTCCCTCCAACCAAAACTACAAAATTTCAGCAAGATATTATGTCGTTCGCTCAGTATGATAATGAGCCTTTTTATGAAGCTTGGGAACGATTTAAAGATTTGTTGTGCAAGTGTACTCACCATGAGCTCCCAACCTGGATTCATGTTCAAACTTTTTATAATGGGTTGAGTCAAACAAGCAGACATTAGTTGATGCAGCACCTGGATGCGCTTTAATGGCAAAAATAGCTACCGAAGCATTTGAACTATTGGAGACCTTGGCTTCCAACAGTACTAGTGGCCGAGTGAAAGATTGAATCCAAAGCCAGCTGGGGTCTTGAAAGTCGTTGCTTTGATTGTGTTAACAACACAAATTTCTAACCTTAATAATAAAAAATTCTTTGAGTGTTAATGTTTTGAACACTAATACTAATGTTGGTTGTTATTTATGTGCAAGTCCTCATCCAAGTTCTGAGTGTACCACAGGGAACCCATTCGCGTCCGCTGAGCAAGTAAATCAGGTTGCATAATTTAATTGACAAATGAATGATCCTTATTCCAACACATACAACTTTGGTTGGAGAAATTATCAAAATGTGCAGAGACCACCACCTACATTTCCACCTCAAGAGAAAAAAAAAATTGGAAGATGCTCTTATTCGGATGCCTGTGTCTTCCACCCAATTTATGACTGAAACAAAAACCCAATTTCAGAATCAGCAAACTTCTATTTGGAATTTAGAGGTGCAAGTAGGCCAATTAGCTAATGTATTGAGTGGAAGAAACCAAGGAGCATTGCCAAGCCAACCCAAAATTAATATGAAAAATCAAGAACAAGTAATGGCAATCACTCTTTAGAAAGGGAAGCAAGTGAATACACGGTCGACTTGGAGAAAGAAAAATTAGAAAAAGAGGAAGACGTTGAGAAATCCCAAGAAGAAGAAAATTATGATGCTATGCCAATTCCTTCCCCTCCATGGAAGTCATATGTCCCACCGATCCCATTTTCGCAGAGGTTGAAGAAAAATAAAATCGATGAGAAATTTTCTAAATACTTAGAGATGTTCAAAAAGTTGCAGATCAACATTCCATTCACCAAAGGTTTGGAACAAATCCCAAATTAAGCAAAATTTATGAAAGACATCCTTTCAAGGAAAAAAAAACATTTGGTGAACATGAGAAACTCCAATTGACTGAGGAATGCAGTACCATCCTATAATGGAAGCTTCCACCAAAGAAAAAAGATAGAGGGAGTTTTCAAATTCCTTGCACTATTGGAAATAATTTCTTTGAAAGAGCTTTATGTGATTTGGGTTCTAGCATTAATTTATTACATTTATCTGTTGCTGAAAAGATTGGTACTGGTGAAATTAAATCCAATACTATTTCTTTGCAGATGGCGGACAAATCAATCACATATCCTAACGGAATTATTGAAGTTGTTCTAGTGAAGGTCAACACAATCACATTTCTGGCTGATTTTCTGGTTTTGGATATGGAAGAAGATTACATACTGACTAATTTTGGGCTGTCCATTCACGATTCTTGGGACGAATCTAATTGACATGGAAGAAGGGTTACTGACAGTGAGAGTTGGGAATGAAAAAGCGATATTCAAAGTTTTTGAACCAATGAAATTTCTAAGAAAAGCGAAGGATTGTGCGAATTGATAAAATTACTTGAAACATTTAAAAAGGAGACTCGAGCCATCCATTGGTACATGTCGCCACCTCCAAAGGTGACAACCCAAGGGTTGTATCTGTCTTGTGCTTGGATAAACCAAAACTGTATGACCCGGGAGGGAGGAATGAGTTAGAGGAAATTCAGAATAAATCAAATGAGAATGCAAGAATTTACAAATCCGCAGAAGAAGTGGCATATCAAGAATGAATGTGACGAAACAACCTTCAAAGTCAAGGGCATAGATTGAAACCACATATGGCAGCTGCATTTCTTTAGGATGAAACCAACGTCCTCCTCAATAACCCCAAGTAACACATCTAAAAGTCGGGTTATTGACTCTAAACTAAGCACTTGTTGGGAGGCAACCCAACTAGGTACTTTCGTTCCTTATCTTTTTAATTTTCATTTGTGTGTTTCTCGCATTCATTACTTTTACTATTCTTTGTCCTTACTTTTATTTTCTTTTTAAACATTGAGAACAATGTTTGGTTTAGGTTTGAGGTGGGTAACATTTGATTTATGTTATTTTTTATTGTTTTTAGTTTCTTTTTAGTCATGCAAAACATTGGTGTTTATGTTTCTATTAATCTGTTTTCATCTGTAATGGATTTGAAGATTGGGCCCACTATGCCGTCTTCAGTTTTTTGTACTGAATCCAACCATATAAGGCTCATAATTTTCTGCCTTTTCGTTTAGAAGTTACAACTGTTTTTCTGAACAGTGCAGGAACTGAAGTTTTTGCTATTTTGCAGTTTTATCTATTTTCAACGTGGGTTTTCATGCAGTTCAAATATGTTTTTCGAGATTCTATCTAAATAAAGAGGCGGCGATTTTTTGTCTATTTTATGAACATATAAGTCTTGTTAAAATCCATGCAGTACTTTGTGAGATAATCACTGAAAACTTATAGGAGGTCGAAACTAAAAAGAAGCAGTTTTTCTGAAATGTGAATTCTAGTTAAAGCTATTACTTTTTCTTGCTAATAGAGATGTAGATGCCATGTTTTGATCATGAATGCTTTACTAAAGTGTTTTCATGAAGGGTTATTGTATTATAATCTTTGCACTTCACAATGCAATGCTCGTAATGTTTTGGTGGATAAGGTTGCTATGGTCGAATGACTATGAAATATTAGTGGACACTACCCTTGTGAGATAATTGAGCCAAAAGCCATTCTTTGAGAGGGTTTTATTGTTTCTACTCTTAAACACTCTTCGATTTTGTTATTAATTAGATTGCTCTCATTAGGTTTGTATTGGATACTAAAGAATATTCTTACTTTTGTAGGTACATCGCTTCCAAGTGGGATGGACCATGAGAGATGATGTTAGGCTATGCATGTTTTCACCCACTTAATGGCCTTTCATCCTACCCTTTTGTGAGCATCGTTAACCCCTTTGTAACCAAACACTTAGCTGTTCTTTCATCACCCTTATTATCTTTGACCTATATAACCTGTTTCTAAGCCATACCTTATAGCTTAGGATGTGCCAAAGTGATGAAAATTAAAAGCTTGAGCTCTACACCAAAGAATTGGCGTGTACCGAGGTGTTTGTGCAAAATTGCACGAAGAAAAAAAGTATGAGAAAAGAGAAAAAGAAAGAAGAAGAAAATACTGGAAAAAAAAAGTATTTTGCAATTCGAAAGAGTAAAAGTTCGAAATCACTCCAAATGGAGTAGAGATGCACAATTCCTAGACGCTGAGTACTAAAAATGTTCAAATAGAGCTGACTATGTACGTGATCATGAATAATGCTTTAGTATGTCCTAAGTTTTTGTTATTCCTTTCCCTTATTTCTTAACCCGAGCCTAGCCTTGTATTACAACCGAAGTGAAAGACCTAAATGATCTTTTGGCAAATCTTGCTTGGAGGTGAGGTATGTACTCTTATTCTTAGTATTCAATTCTTTCATGAGACTTTTTTCTTCAGAAATTTTCGTTCTTCAAGCTAAGCATGTGTGTTAATATTTGATTCTCATTACATAACTTCATACACATATGTGACATTTAAGTAGTATGATTTCACAAGGGGCATTTGTTTGACCAGCACCAGAAGCATCGTGGAATTTGTATTAACCACGACGAATTATTTTAAAGTACTGTCGTGACAGTGTTTCTGCACGACTGTAAGTTAATATTTTTTCTCGTCGTTACTCTATGTTACGGTGGTACGTGGGTAAATTGCGCCATGTTATCTCCTTCAGACGACGCGAAGTTTAGAAAAGCGTCGTCTAAGCTTATTGAAGTTGGCCTTTCTTTTTTGCTGTATTTTTATTAATTAGACGTTGGTTTTTAGTTGGAGATGACGTATATGTTGTAACAACGTCGGTAATTTACCTTCATGGTTTTATGCATCAAAAGATGGCGGTCAATTTCACGATGGTTTAAAAACGTCTACAAGACGGTGGATTCCTGTTGTCTATTGCGATTTTTGTAGTAGTGGCATTTGCTTTTATCAGTGTATCTTTGTTCTAAGTATAATTTTAGAGGACTAATTGGTTTTATCTGTGTATCCATAAGACGATGGTGTTTTAAACTTAGCGTCATCTTAAATAGCACACTACAACGTTCATAGTTTATGAAATTTAAAATTGTGAGATCTACTCGGGCAATTTTGGGATTTTAAAACCCATAAGTTGTGGAATTTAAACCCTTAAGCAAGTGCTCCAATTTGAAATGAAAATAAGACAAAGTGGCAAGAGTTTAGCGTTTGAAAAAAATATTACTTGTTCCAAACCCCTGAATAAAATTTATAAGCTTCTACTATTGATAGAACACAGCAAGAGTTCTTTTTATTTTATCGGTACATGAGAAATTCCATTATGATAGTTCAAGAGAGAAGAGGTTAGAGAATAGTTGGTATAGTGTTTAAGATAATAGCTTGATGTGGAATAGAAATTTTTTTGAAAGAGTAACAAGATAATTTTATTTTATTGATTGAAATAAGAAAGGTACAAGGCTTTAGAGTTAGCTGATGGGAGAGTTACACAGTTGTAGTTTTTCAGAGTTTTGTTGCTTGATTATAGAGTTGTTTGAACTGACTCTCTAAGTGGGGAAATAACTAGAAAGTCGGTTGTGCACAATAACCGACTTTCTAATGTGTTTTTAGCCCCTTATTCAATTCTAGAGATATCTAGTTATAATACAAGATATAATTATTGGGATGTTTCTAGTAACCTTCTTTAGCTTGGCATCTTCTCTCAAATTTTCTAGAGTTTTCTAGTTTCATTACAAGTGTGCATTATTTTTAACACTCCTTCTTAATGCACATTTGTGTTACTCCGAGCATGCTTCGTAGCAGTTCAAATTTTGGTCTTAGAAGTGCATTAGTGAAGATGTCTGCAATATGCTCCTCTATCTTGCAGTACTTTAAATTAACTTCTCTGTTTGCTAAAACTTCTCGTAAGAAATGATGCTTGATGGCGATATGCTTTGTCCTGTTGTGGAACACTAGATTCTTTGCCATTGCTATAGCGGACTTGTTGTTGCAAAGCATTTCAGTAGCTTCTGTTTGGCACTCTCCTATATCATCAAATATTCTTCTGAGCCAAATAGCTTGGCAGGCTGAACTTGCTGCTGTTACTTACTCGGCTTCTGCTGATGATTGAGCCACATTCTCTTGTTTCTTTGATGACCATGAAAATATTCCTGACCCGATTGTGAATGCATAGCCTGATGTGCTTTTCAGGTCATCCACAGATCCAGCCCAATCAATGTCCGTATAGCCTAATAGTCTTGGATCTTTAGTGCACTTATACCATATGCCGTAGTCAATTGTGCCCTGCAAGTATCTCAATATTCTCTTTGCTGCACCATAATGTACTTGACTTGGATCTTGCATAAATCTTGATAGTAAGCTTGTCAAGTACATGATGTCGGGTCTTGTTGTTGTCAAAGTAGAGCAAGCTCCCAATGATACTTCTATAAACTGATCCATCTGCTTTACGAACCATCTTCCTTTCTTAACTTCTCATTGGTCGATAAGTGGAGTAGCCACGATCTTGCACCAGACATCTTGAACTTCTTGATGAGATTCTGAATGTACTTTTTCTAGCATATGAAGATTCCATCTTCTTCTTGGTTTATCTCAATGCCCAGAAAGTAGTGCATCAACCCAAGGTCACTCATCGTATCCCATGGTCCATTAGCAGTTCCTTTTAGTCCAATGGCAGTTCCTTTTAGTTTTAGTTTGCTGCAAACCTCTAAAGGATCGATTCGATTGCCTTTGATCTTCGGTGCTCTTCTCTTTCTCTCGATTGAAGTGCCCTCGGTTTCCTCTCATGTCAAAAGTCGGAAGCTTCAAACCCATCACAGCCCCACCAACAAATTCAAGAGCAAGATCATAACGACAATGAAATCGAAGAAGTCCAGTGCCAAATAGCAGTCTTGAATAGAACCCAAGTTCTGCTATGATAAGATCTAGGTGGCGGAGTTGTCTTGGATTGGGGAGATTGGGGAGATTGGGCGTGTGTGGTGGATGTCGTGTGGGGTCCTTGCGGTTATGGAAGAGAATATCATAAAGTATATGAGGGAAGAAGAGAGAGAAAATAAGTCGAGAAAAATGATTGGAAAATTCCTCTATATTATATTGTGTATATTGAGCACTATCTGTCAGAGCATATTATCTCACTCACGCACCCTATGAAATAACCGTTGGAGGAGAGAGAGTTAGATACACTCCTAACTTCAATCTCAGCCATCCATAACATACCCTTAGATTAGGACACTTGTCCATTGCCAAGCCTTATGAGACTTAACCAACCGATACAGTTCAAATCTTTATATCTCGGCCTATGAGTGAGGCCCAACCCACATATAACACTACAAATTAGCTCACTAATTTATACACTAACACTCCCCTTTAAATTTTGAACTGATTTCACACCAAGAAGTTCCTTAAGATAAGTAAACTGCTCCTTTGCTAGTGCTTTGGTGAAGATATCAGCTAATTGCTTCTTTGTGGGACAATAAACCAAGTCGATCACCCCTTCTGCAATGCCTCTTTGATGTAGTGATACTTCCTTTTAATGTGTTTGGTCTTCGATGAAATATAGGATTCTTAGTGATAGCTATGGCTGAAGTATTGTTCTGATTCATTGGTGTTGTTTCGATGCATTTCTCCAAAATCTTCCAACACAAACCTTAACCAAGTAGCTTGTGCGATTTGCCTCGATGCACTTATGTATTCAGCCTCACTGTGGATAAAGCAACACACTGTTTCTTTACAGATGCCCATGAGAAAACTCCACCGCCAAATGTGAAGGCATATCCGAAGTACTCTTCATGTCTTCTTGATCCAGAACCGATCCACTATCACAAAATCCAACCAAAACTGATCCTTCTCCTTTCTTGTTTTCCAAACCAAAATCTAGTGTTCCTTGAATGTATCTCGAACTCTTTTGGCCGTCCCATAATGCTTGTTTGAAGGACAATGCATAAACCGTGACAACAAACATGCAGCATACATTATATCCGGCCTAGTTGCGGTGAGGTAGAGTAGACTTCCAACTAGTTTTTGTATTGACCTTCATCGACTCCACTGTCATCATCTCTTCTTAACTTGTCATTTGGAACAAGGGGAATACCAATCGGTTTACAATCCTGCAGGCCAAATTTTTTGAGAAGTGTTGAGGCATACTTTCTACGATGTATGAAAATACAGTCTTCACTTTGTATAATTCCCATTCCAAGGAAATGATGCGGTAGACCAAGATCTGTCATTTCATACTTACGCATCATATCGACCTTGAAATCCTGCATCGGTTCTTGAGAATTGCCAGTATAAACTATGTCATCAACATATATAGATACTATGGCCAAGTTTGAATTTCCACTGCACTTTACACACAAAGTTGCCTCACTAGTACTCCTTTTGAACCCACACTGCACAAGATAAGAGTCTATCTCACCATACCAGGCCCTAAGTGCTGCTTCAATCCATACAAGGCTTTGTGTAATTTGTACACTTTATCTTCCTTACCTTGCACAAGAAATCCATCTGGCTGCTCTACATATACCTCCTCCTTAAGTACTCCATTCAAGAAAGTAGATTTCACATCCAATTGATACAGTTTCCTATTGTTCTTTGCAGCCAATGCAACAAGTGTTCGTATGGTATCTAATCTGGCCACAGTGCAAAGGTTTCGTTATAATCTATTCCTGGCTTTTGTGCATACCCCTTTGCAACAAGCCTAGCCTTGTTCTTCTGAACTGAACCATCTAAGTTCAGTTTGGTCTTGTACACCCATTTTACCCCAATCACAGGCTTGTCAAATGGTCTACTCACCAACTCCCATGTCTGATTCTTTTCTATCATACTCATCTCAGTTTCCATTGCCTTCCTCCATGCTTCATCCTTTGCGGCCTCATCAAAACACTCAGGCTCAACGACACACAAATGACACCTTTCATAAATTTCACTTAAATTTATGTACCTTAATGGTGTATCGTCATACTGAGGTGTGAGCTGTGATCTACTTAATTCACCACTCTCAGTATCTAATGAACTTTCAATTTCAACTTGAGACCCATCACCCATGGCTTGTTCATGAGGTTTAGTCTCTGCTTCTATTGTTCTCATGTCTGAAATTTCATCTGCAGGTAGTGGAATGCAAACTTCTTTCACTTTGTGTTTCTCCCAGTCCCATTTGCCATTTTCATCAAAAATTACATCTCTACAAAGCAAAACGTTCTGAATTGCAGGATTCAATATTCTGTATCCCTTCTCACATGCACCATATCCAATAAAAACACCTATAGCACTTGTAGCTTCTAGCTTATGCCTCAACTTTCCAGGAATAAGTGAGTAACACACAGAGCCAAACACCTTGAGATGTTTAACCCCAGGTTTTCTCCCACTAAACTTTTCAAAAGGTGTAGTGTTCTCCAAGGCTCTTGTAGGGCTTCTATTAAGTAAATACACAGAGGTATTCACTGCTTCACACCAAAGAGTGTAGGGAAGCTCCTTTTCATGAATCATGCACTTTGCCATTTCTACAATGGTTCTGTTTTTCCTTTCTGCAACTCCATTCTGCTGTGGAGAATATGCTACTGTGAGCTATCTTTCTATTCCCAGATTTTCACAAAACTGAACAAAATCGGTTGAGATGTACTCTCCTCCCCTATCGGTTCTCAACCTCTTCACATGGTATCCACATTGAAGCTCCACCATTGCTTTGAATTTCTTGAACACATGAAATGTCTCAGACGTGGTTCTCAAGAAATAAACCCAGCACATTCTTGAATAATCATCTATAAATGTGATGAAGTATCTATTTCCACCTAGACTTGGTGTTTGCATTGGACCACACAAGTCTCAATGAACCAGTTCGAATGGCTCCTTTGCTCTCCATTTTGATTATTTAGGAAATGGCTCGCTATGACTCTTCTCCAATACACATCCTTGACACACTGCATCACCATTTTGTATTTCAGGCAGCCCCAATACCATTGCTTGACTCTACAATAGCTTGAGACTTCTGAAATTTAAGTGGCCAAATCGCTTGTGCCATATCTTGGAACATTCTTGCACATTTGCTTTCAATGCAAGCTCCTTGATTGTGCTAAAAGTTAGAGGAAAACACATGTTCCTTTTTTGCTTTACACTCACAACCAAGTTGCTTAGAGATCTATCATCGAAGATGTCCACCTTATAGTCTCCAAATACAAGAAAGTAACCATGCTCAGTCATCTGCCCTACATTGAGCAGATTCTCTGCAAGACCAGGTACAAGCATAACCTCCTTAATACTCTTCCTTCCTTTCATTGTATCAATAACCAATGTCCCTTTCCCTGCCACTTCAACCAAAACACCAGTGCCTACTTGAACCTTAGCTTTCACCCTTCTATCAATATCCACAAGCAAATCTGCCCTAGATGTCATGTGGTTGCTACAACCACTATCGATATACCATTCATCACTTATCCTTCTGTCTTCTCCAGAGTGATTGGCATAAAACAAATTTCCAGGTTCTTCTACTTGACTAGCAAAATGCCATTGCTGTACTGACTTGTTTGTGTGACAATACCTTGCAATATGCCCGATCTTGTTACACTTATGACATTTGACCTTATTCTTAGGCCAACACTCCCCATAGTGTAGTTTGTCACAAAATTTACATTTATCCCCAGTGTTACTTCCCTCATTTCTCACAGAGGAACTAGCCTTGTTACCCCCTTGTGTTCCTTTTGGCTTAAAGTTCTTATGAGATTTGTTGGTGTTTTCTTGACCAGTAAACCTGTTTGGTTGAGATGCAATGTTCAAGCTAGCAAATGCCTTCTCAGTACCACTCTCACCATGCCTATCAAGTCTCTGCTCATAACCTTTCAAAATTGCAACCACATCTTGAGTATCAATGCTATCTAGATCTTTAGTATTCTCTATCACAGCTGCAATACTATCATAGGATTTAGGCAAACTGATTAACAATTTCTGGACAATGGGTTGGTTACTCGGATCGTCACCATAACTTCTCATTTGATTGATCAGATCAAACAATTTAGTAATATATCCAGAGAGTGATTCACTATCATTCATTCTAGTGTATTCAAAATCACGTCTAAGACCTTGAAGTTTCACAGATCTTACTTGTTTATCACCAACAAACTCTTGTTTCAGAATATCCCACGCAGCCTTCGCAGTTTCCTGAGTTGCAATTCTCGAGAAGATTTGATCTGAAACAGCACCTTGGATGATGCCCAGTTCTCTAGCATCCTTAACCACATGCTCACGCAATAGCTTCCTCTCCGCCTCCGTGAGTTCCTTTGCCTTCTTCTCCGAAATTTTGTACCCATTTACCGGATCCCATAGTTTGTGTGAGTAGAAAATGGTTTTCATTTTGATCTGCCAGAAATCAAAATTTTCGCCATTGAAGATTGGCGCTCTGAGTTCTCCTCCTCCAGATCCTGCCATGTTAGACTCGATCACCGATATGAACTGGAATCACTGTAATGAGCTTTTGCTGTGAATCCAAGCTCACCCTAACAAACATGACGCCCAGAAATTCAGACCCAACCTGTCACTGAGGCCATGTTAGAGAAATAGAATCCTTGCGGTTATGGAAGAGAATATCAGAAAGTATATGAGGGAAGAAGAGAGAAAATAAGTCAGAGAAAAATGATTGCAAAATTCCTCTGTATTCTATTGTGTATATTGAGCACTATCTGTCAAAGCATATTAGCTCACTCACACACACACTATGAAATAACCGTTGGAGGAGAGAGAGTTAGACACACTCCTAACTTCAATCTCAGCCATCCATAACATACCCTTTGATTAGGACACTTGTCCATTGCCAAGCCCTATGAGACTTAACCAACCGATACAATTCAAATCTTTATATCTCAGCCTATGAGCTGAGGCCCAACCCACATATAACACTACAAATTAGCTCACTAATTTATACACTTACAGGGTGGTGGGGGTGGGGGTGTAGCACACGGTTTCTCTTCCCCTTCATTTTTTGGCAGTTTGAATTATTCTTAATTTTTGTCAATCACATGCAAAGAATGATAGAAAGGGAGAGAAAGCTTATACAAATTGGACTAAAGGCTTCAGAACCCAGAAATTACTCTAATGGATTGGACTGAAGACTTCAGAACCCAGGAATTACTCTAATGGCCAATCAATCCTCCTCTTGCGCTTCCTTCAATCAAGACACCAGGTAAACTGAAAGTTCACTTTTTCATATTTCTTATGGTGGAAATTTGTAATTCTTTCGAATTTAGCAGTTGCTTTGCAATTGGGACAAAGGATGGCTTCAAAATATTCAATTCCAATACCGGGAGGGTCTGTTATGAACGAGGCAAGTGATCGAATTCTGGGGAATGCCTTTGTTGCTTTTGTGAATTAGGTATACAATTGGGTTTCGTTTTTGGTTTTGAGTGCAATTGGGTTTGGTTTGATCAGAAATTAGAAAGGAAATGTTTCTTGGGAATGCCTTTGCTGCTTTTGCATTCTTTGGTTAAGCAGAAGTGGGAAATTTGCTTTTATGAATTAGGTATACATAAATTACAAATGTTTTCTTTTGCAGATATTGTTGGTTAGACAGACTTTCACAACAATTTCAGTCAATGGAACAGTTGAAATTAGAGGTTGGATTATTCTTAATCCCTTCATTGTATTTGTTCCATTATGTCATATATCTGTATTTTTGCGAGATATGTGTTATCTGTTTCTTATATATTGTAAAAGAATATGTTTAGCTATACTTACTTTTTATTTAGTAAAATACATACTATGTTTTTCTTTTTCTTCCAACTTTTGTCTATCATCGATTGCTTTATGAAATGTTTTCCGAAAATTGGGCCAGTTGCACAAATTTGGATATTGTTGTTTGCCTTTTCTGTATATAGCAAGAAAGTTCTTATGTACTATGATGTTGGCTTCATTTATGCAGGTCATTTGTTTCTTGAGCTAGACTACCAATAGGCTACAATTGCTACAAGGAGAGGCCATCAATGGTTGAAGAAGGACAATTGATATATCATACACCTACCTAAATGAGGTCAATTTCTTCACTTGCTGCTTACCAAATGAATTTTTTGAAGAAAAGCTTACGTAAGAAAAGCTTGGGAAATTCTTTTTGCTAGATGAATTTCTTTTTAGTATAGTGTCTCTTTTGGGGTCACAAAAGGAAGTAGCAGCTACCAGTGTCCTTTCTAAGCGATGGCAATATGTGTGGACGTCTACTACAACTCTCAATTTTGATGCTGAATTTGGAAGTTGGATCGCAGGCAACGAAATCATGTTAAACTTGCCATTGCCAACAGCCTCATACAATAACCAATGGTATTGTCCTTTATTTTCTTTTACTTTCGCTCCTTAAGAGTTTCTTATTGTCTACAAGAACATTACTTTGGTAGCTATTGAACATTGTTATTTTCTTTTACTTTCGTTACTTTCATTGCTTTTATACAAACACAAAGGAATAGGTACTTTTGATACTTAGCCATTTTAAAGAATTTTGTGTACTTTTGATACTTAGCCATTTTTATAGTATGTACTTTTGATACAGACCTAGAGTTTTGATTCCTGCTTTAAACAATTGATTCTCTAGAAGGAAATTTGATATTTGAAATTTGGTGCCACTCTCTCATGTCGACCCCTTTTATATTTTGAATAATTAAGCTTAATTCAAATTTGTTAATAAATTCAGGATAACTAGCCTCCCTGCACGAGCTCTTGCACGTGCGGGAGCCTTTTTTTCCTTAAAGCGCACTACGCGCGACTTACAATTTTTCTGTTTTTTTAGTTTGCAATTGTATTTTTGTAGACGGGTATTTTATCACCCGTATTTTTCTAGACGTGCGTCTTAACGGTTTCTTTTTTTCTTTTATCGCGAGTAAACCATTTGGACGCATGTCTGGAAAAATAAGGGTGATAAAATTCCCGTCTACAAAGATACAATTGCAAATTAAAAAAACAGAAAAATTGTAAGTCATGCGTAACGCGCATGAAGGAAAAAAAGCATCCCGCACACACAAGAGCGCGTGCAAGGAGGTTAGTAACATATAAATAAACCTACTAATTGTACGTACAACATTGATAACATATGTCCTATGTTTTACATGCATGGTAAAAACGTCTATTGTACTCAACAATATTTTTTTAACAAAAAAACGATGCACGATTTAGTTCAGTAGTTGTATGATTTCAATTAAAATATTGAAGTTCACTAGTATTTGAAAAATCTTGGAACTAATAATATATTGTAAATTGATCAACACAGTTTGGCAATTGCTCAATTAGTTTTTAGGGGAATTGTCTCAAAATGACAAGCCGACCCGAATTCCAACTCGGAATCGATGCCGAATCCCGTTGGACAGGACCCGCTCCGAATTCCTCTTCAAAATTCATGACGAATCCAGAATCCTCATCCGGCAACCAACTGATGCCGGGCCCACTTACTTAGAATGACATCCTTTTCTTTGAAACAAAGGAAAAGAGATCAAGACTTCTGTCGAAATTTCAGTAGAGCCTCCCCTGAAAAATGAACTTTACCAAATTTTCAACCTACTTAAAAATCAATAGAAAATGAACACCAACAGCAGCACGCACAAAGTAAAGACACACAGTTTACAAAATTGGCCTCCAGCCTTCCATCCAATCCTTTAACAACTTTACTAGAACAAGTTACACAAAACTCAACAGTTTATTTTGTGGCTGCACCTAGGCTATCCTAGGCTGCCTACGTACCCTCCGTGAGGGATCAAGCCACACGTAGCTCTTTCCATCAATAATCACGATTTCATATTATATACAATTATTTTAAGTAATACCAACGATTAAATTTAGGTTCATTGCAACATCAAATTCGACAAGGCAACCTCTGAACACTTTTTGAGTCCCTATCCTTTTACCAGTTCTTTTCCCGTAACCATACCCTATCCGACGCGTATGTTGCTGAACAACACTCCCCAATTCAAGACTTAAACATTGATTCCTATGCATGGTACTCACGAAGCACAAGTTCAAGCATCTCAACCGAAAATGAATCCACATATATATCTATAATATGCATGTAAACATATATAAATATATCCATACCTCACACCATCATCGTGTACACAGGGAAGACAATCCAATCCGGGGATCGCTTGACGAGACACCAGGACAGCGCCATAGTGGCCTCGTGCCCTGGGTTGAGCCGTCCAAATGGGACTGGGCTCGCCGGCACGTATGGCAGAATCCTCAATACTCATACGTCCGCGACAAATCCTACGCGCGCAGACTACCCCGTTAAGGGTCTACAGCACACCCTGTTAAGGAATGCACCGGTACCCGACATAATCAACGTAATCGTATCCACAAGAACCGTCCAAAAGGAAGCCGGCACGTATGGCGGGAACCTCAATACTAATACGTCCATGCAAGTCCTACGCGCACAGACTACCCAGTCAAGGGCCTTCGGCACAACCGATCAAAGGTACCCAGTCCTCTACTACGCTGGATAATCCAACACCACATATAGGAAGTGAAAATAACCAAACGAGCCCCCCACACGCCTGTAAATCCAGCGCCACGTGTGGGTCTCGTACCAATTATCAAAGTAGACACACACACTAGATAATCCAATGTCAAGTGTGGCCCGCTGCCCAACTAACCATTTATATCATCCATTAACAAGCTCGCATATTCACCACCGTTAAACACGTATATATTCATTCTCAAACTTTCCAAGATAACCACTTGCCCAAAACAAAGCCGAGTCCTAAGGACCTGCTATCACGACCAAACAATTCCACCCATCCCTATCCCATATACATATACCGACCGGACAATAAAATTGTCTGTACACACAACCCAAATGAATCATAAACCTCAACTGATTTAAACCAAACCCACGAAATCCATAATATACCATGATTCGACGTCAAGCAATACTAAAATCCCAAACATACGACCCAATACTCAAATTAACCACAAACCTCAATTATCAAATATAAACTAATAATTTCATAAAGCGTCAATAACCAATATTAAAACCGTAATAAAATTCCATAGAAAAATCCCGAGATCAACCTAACCAAAATAGGTAAAATTCAAAACCCGACATAACCATAACTCCAATTATTAAATATAAATCCCAAGGAAGAAATCCAACACATTCTCACCGTGTCCAAACCGTACACGAAAACCACCGGACGTTCACCACATTCCATTCAATACTCAAAGATATAAATCATCATATTCAATATTTAAAATGATTATTAAATCCCATTTTTATGCATTGCATTCAATTCTTTAAAATCATGCTCGTTTGAAAACAAAGTCCACTCACCAATACAAATCGAAACCCGACCTCAACCGAGAGTTAAACTCAAATCCTAGTTCCCGGGATTCAAAGTGTGCGTGCACATTTACCGGAGAGATTCTAGAGTCAAACTACTCCTTTCAACATGTGGGACCACCTCGGAAGACTCACGGTCAACTGATTGGTCAAACTTCCCGAATAGGTCAACCAGGGCCCGTGGGCTCCACGACCTCCAAACTTAGATTTGAAATGTGACGACCCTGACCCAAAATTAAAAGAAAATAAATGAAAATAATTAAGTAATTAAATTTGGTAATTAAAATGAATTAAAAGGAATTAATTGGAATAAAATTGGAATTTATAAATTAAAGGGGCATTTTGATCAATGATATTTTTGGGATGGAATTTGGCGAAATGAGTTGCGCCATTGCGTCCGGCTCATCAAGACGAGTTCGTGGATATGCGGAACGCCTAATTCCGAGTTGTAACGAACACGTAACGGTTTAAAAATAAAATTTTAAAATTTTAAAAAAGGAATTTTCAGATTTTCTTGTAGCGGATACAGTTGCCGCTACGATTCCCCATGACCTCAGCCTTCTTATCCCTCTCTCTCTCTCTCTCTCTCTCTCTCTCTCTCTCTCTCTCTCTCTCTCTCTCTCTCTCTCCCTTGCACAGCCCCTCTCCCAAAACAGCACCGATGGGTTTTGGTGGCCACCGATTCATCCGCCCACCAAATGGGGTGATACCAGTCCCAAAAGAACCGTGACGCCTTCCTCTTCCAACCCCAGCCAGGTTCCACCTCTGGAACGGCTGCCGTTCGCCGGAAAACGCAGCCAAACCGCCGGATTGCAGTCAAACTTTCAAGCCGTTCTCCCTCCTCCGCAACGGAATTCGACGTATGAGGTATGAAAACGTAACTACTCTTCGAGCCCTAGCGATGCACGGATGGTTTCCATCAATTTCAAGCTTAGGTAACCTGATCTGTGAATCAAAGTTTGGCCGGTTTTGAGTTCAAGATTCCGGCCACTTGCCGTTCGTTTGGGACGTTCCCGTAGTTGAATAAAATGCTTAGGAGGTTGAGTTCTAGCTACCCCAGGAAGGATAGCCGTTGGTTTGAAGTTTTTTCGACCAACGGTATCGCTTTGGGCACCCAATGCGCTGCCAGTGTGGGTGGCTGTGTGGGGCCCACTTTTAGCTATCAATATTCATTCCTAAATTACCCTTACCTAGTAACGAGCGCGTAGGTGTGCTCGGATTTCAATTTGGACGTCATTTGACTATCGAACCAATGTACGCCTATTGCGCGTTATCTGGGTTCGATGTGTTCGGACCTTCGGATCGATTCCAATTCTTAGTATGTTGTTTTCCGTATTTTTAGGATCATGTAGGAATTGACGGATCGTGATTCGGAGTCCCGGATACTCCGGATCAATGACTTAAAGTTTGAATTAATCGATAATCGTCCGATCGTGACATCGTGAGCAATCCGACCATCCGATCGAGACCAAACTTTGAGGACACGTTGTTTAGGTCGTGTTGAACCTGTAGGAACTTTCAGATCTAAATTTGGAGGTCATGGGACCCACGGGCCCAGTTTGACCTATTCGGGTCGGTTTGACCAAGTTTGACCAGGTTTGACCGAGGCTCTCCCGAGGTCGCCTTGCCATGTAGTTGACTTTGTAGGTCTTGGGCTCCGCGGGCCAGTTGATCGAAATGGGGTGTTTGACTGCCGGTTGACCGTGAGTCTTTGGGCGGTCCCACTGGTTAAAAGAAGTAGTTTGACCTTAGAATCTTTCGCACGACGTGCGTGCACGTTAAGTCGGGTTTTATGCGTGGGATACTCTTTACGCTATGCAGCAGCGGGACCCTTTAGGGTTATGCAGCGTATGACCAACGGTGAGTGGACATTGTTTTCGGCGTGCATGATTTTAAAGAATTGAATGCAATGCATGAATGGGATTTGATAATTGTTTTAAAGTCTTGGTTTGACTTTGGTTGAATTATATTAAAATGAATTGCATTGAGGTAGATGCATGATTTGGGTTGCCGGTTTGTATGTGGGGCCCCGATGTTATATTTTATTAGTATTTATACATTTGGGGTATTGAACGGGATGTGGTGAGCGACCGGTGGTTTTCGTTTGGATTTTGATTATATAAATGAGCTATATTAAGCGTTATATTATATTTTAATTATATAATTGAGTATTTGGACTTTAGTATAGTCCGTTCGGTGTTAGCGTTTAAATCTTATGAAGTATAATTACTTATACTTTGATTATACATGTATATATTTATACATATATATATATATATATTTACTTTGAATAAATACTTTGGAATAATGGGAATTGATTATATGTATATTTATACATAATGTTTTATATATATATATATATACAGAGTCTCATTCTATTGAGGGATCCCTTAAATAATTTTATTTGAGGGACGCCTTTAGGATACCCTACAAATTTTTTCCAATGATCCAAACCATCTATTTTTAGGTCTTCATTCATGATCATCCTTACAAAAAATTAGACAAATCGGAAATCGTTTCAACATCCAATTGTGTCATACAAAATCAATGAACACGATTGCTTCAAGAAAGTACTAAAATTTCAATAGCTCAATTGAGTGGTCAAATGATATCGGATTCAAGTGATTTTTTGTAGAGATGATCTTTGAATGAGTATCTACAAAATGGACGGTTTAGATTAGTGAAATACAATCCGGAGTGGGCTCTACAAGGGGTGTCCTCAAATAAGCTTATTTGAGGGATCCCTCAATGGAAGCTCTCTGTATATATACATATGTATATATATATATATATATATACATATGTATATTTTGGATTATGCGTTTGGCTTAACGGCATGTGTTTACAAATGAGTTCTTTATACTTTAATTACATACCTTTGGGTTGGCATGCCTGTGTCGGGACGAGAGGTCCCTTATGTAACTATTTTGATATATTTATATATTGGGTTTCTCATACCATTTGACGTTTCTTTACTTGAGACTTTAATACGTTTTGACGTTGATTGAATGTATATTTGATTATGGTTTTAATATGAATCTATGATTTCAATACTTATGACTACTTTGGATATATATGTTAGTCATTGGGGTTTGGACGCTTGCATCCTGATGTTGGTGTTTTGGGCTGGGTACATAGTGATTGGTTGTGTATATATATATATATATACACTGTTATCGCGTGGCGATTGATTTGAGTGCTGTTAGCACCTTGTATTGTACCTCCCCGTGTTCTGATACTGATGATCGCATGGCGATTGATATAAATGGTTACCTGGTTTTGGTATGGTTCGATCCGGTGCATATCTTAACGGGGTGTAGCTGTAAACCCTTGATTGGGTAGTCTGCGAGCGTAGGACAGATTTCGGAGTTATGGTTGGTAAGTTTTTACCATATAGTCCTGTGAGTTTAGTCCCACTTTGGACGGCTCAACCACAGGCACGGTGTCTCGATGAGGCTGTGCGGTGTCGATCAAATGATCCCCTGTTGGATTGTTTTCCCTGGTACTTGTGTTTGGTGTTATGGTTATACTATACCTATACGCGTGAGTTAGTACCTTCATATTCATATTTCTTTTAGTAAGGATCGTTCCTCGCTTGTTGTGCTTGTGAGCACGTGATTGTGAGTAGGGAAGTTTGGGAAGCTGTTTACTGTTTTGGTTGCGATTTGATTAGATTTCATTACTTGATAGGTTTTACTTATTGGATTGTAATTCCTGATTTGATCTATATTTATATATATGATTTGAACTACAATTGATTTCTATATTGTTGTCAAGTTTGGTTTTCTTGACATGAACGAGTTAGTCAGCATTTTAAGGTTTGTTTTACCTTATGTGAATTTTATTCCATCTTTATGTTTTTACGTTAACAAGTCCTTTTGTTTTATATTTTATAAACCTGCATGGGTTGATTTGAGAGGTTATGCCTCGGGAAAAGTAAAAGGGTGTTTTGTTCGGAAAAAGGTTTTGAACTGGATTGCTCTCACGTACTTTGAGGAAGTACGATTTTCAAGTCAATCAATTATATAAACGTTTTCATATGCATGGTTCGCATTGTTTTAAACGGTGGGGTTAGTACTTTGATTTAAGTATGTAAAACCTTGTTTTTGTCCACTCACACTCTTTCTGTTTTGCGCCCCCCAGACCGTAGTGGTTGCGTCGCCACCGTTCGGCCGTGCGCTCCTCTTCTCGAGCTTTGACTGAAGGGTAGGATCTGTCGTCCTTGAACCCTAAACTTGTATTCTGTTATTTTATTCCGCTGTTGAATTTTTAAACTCTTAGATTGCTCTGTATTACCTGTTAGGGTTAAATTTGTTGGCCAGAGGCCTGTGTAGTTTTTCTCGTAGCATCTTTGGTGCTTAGGATAATTATTACTATTGCTTGTTTGAGCAGGTTTTAATTTTGGGATAGTCCCTGTTTTAGGGGAGACTCGCCCTGCTTTTCGGCCAGAAGTCTTGGCCCTTTCACGTTAGTTTCGGGAAGAGGGTAACTGTTTAGATTGTGGGCCCAACATGGGTTGATGTCGAGGCAAACCAACAGGGTCGGCTCGGGTTCCGGGTGGAATTCGGGTCGGGTCCTGTCATGAAAGTTCTTACGAGGTTGATACGGCTCACGATCACAAGATTGGACGGTTACGGTTTGCCTAACCCTAGGGTTTGCGATTTCGGAGTATCCGAGACTCCGATTCAAGATCCGTCAATTCCTATACGATCCTAGAAATACGAGGAACAATATACGTGAATTCGGATTCGATCCAATGGTCCAAACACATCGAACCCGAACAACGCATAACAGGCGAGATTCGTTCGAGGTTCAAACGACGTCAGAATCCAAATCCAAATCCGAGCACACGTACGCATTCACAATTACACAAGGATTGTATTGGAACGAAGAAACACATTTGCTACGATGCCCATGCGCCGCCACACGCACCGGGCGGTGCGTGGGTGCCTAGATCAAATTCGGGCGATCGCAAAATCGTTAAATCGAGGCACACCACCTATACCAAAATGATCACCACAACGAGGGGAGTTCAAAACCACTGAAACCCGTCCCAACATCAACCGTTAACTGGCCAAAAATTCGATCCAAAAATCCGACCAATTTGGGGTTTTAGATCCGTTAACCTAGAGGCTAAATCGATCCAAACCCACCAGGTAGAGGAGGAAGAGTAGGTGCGAAACCATACCGGATCAACGCCGGAGGTGGCTGGAGACGGCAGCGCAACGCTGTGAAGTTTTGATGAAAAACCAGTTTAAACCGCCGGCGTTTCTCGCAGTTTCCGGCGAAAACTTTGGGTGGGTCTTGACCGGCACAACGAGCTGGTTCCAATGGGACCGATCTCGAGTCCAGCCGTGACTGTGGAGGGAGATCGAGGACAGAAAGGAGAGGGTCGCAATGAGGAGAGAGAAAGCGAGAGAGAGAGAGAGAGAGAGAGAGAGAAAAAAAATCGATTCTCATTGGCCAACGTGGTTTTATGGAATTTTTAATAAATTTTGGAAATGACGCTTATGTCCTCCAAACAATCCAACGCTCGGATCGAGGCGTGCCGCCCGTCAACGTACTCGTTTCGATGAGCCGGACGCCCGTCACAATTCTCTCTACCTCTCTCGGTGCTTTCTCTCTCCATCGTCGCTCCACGGCCACCACCACTCTCTTTCTCTCTCTATCGCGAAAACCTAAGCTGCACTTTCTCTTTGTCTCTATGCAATCGATGTTAGGGTTTATTGAGCGGGTTCTTGAAGGCCAATCTCGGCGTCCCTCAGCTACCCGGCCAAGGTTGTTCCTTCCACAACTTCCGCACCAATACCTACAAGCTTACTTTCATGGAATTCCCTTCTGGCATTAAGGTTAGCTTTTTCAGTTTTTTGCGTCTCTTTTTTTTTATTTTTTTTATTTTTACTTTCAGATCTTGAAATTAAGAGTTATGGTTTGCTTGAATATGAATATGAATATGAAATATTTGGTGCTTCTGTTGGCAATTTTCTAGTATATTAGATCTAGCGATTTATGATCGGAAACAAAGGCCTCTCCTCTCACTCAATTACATTATTGAACTTGAATTTGTGCTTAGCTTAGAAATTTGGACATGTGTGGTTGTGTTTGTGTATACCAAATTGTCATACAATTAGATTAATTCTTAATGTGCTGCTGCTGCTTTCTTACTCTTTGTTTTGTGTTTGTGTGTGTAGATTATCTTGGTTACTCATCCCAGGACCGGCGACTTACGTGAATCTGTGAAGTACATTTACAACTTCTATGTGGAATATGTCGTGAAGAACCCGCTCTACACTCCGGGAACGCCAATCAGGTAACTTGTTCAGCTTCGATTATCGTAATGTAGTAAATGATCAATCTTCATAGTAAAAAGTTTCATCACATAGGTTATAAATAGATAGTCATGCCTACTACATGGATTAATATTATCAGTTTTATAATTTTCTGCTCACATTGCGTCCCATTGGGATGCTCAAGTAAAGAAACTTAATATTGCAATTAGTGATAAACAAACTGTCTCCTTGCATGTTTTTTTGCACTATAACAAGACTAATATTTGAACTATGTTATCTCTTGGTTTAGAAGGCATGTTTGATGCGTGTCACTTATTGTTATTGTTAGTATTTTGTAAACTCTGTTTGTTTAGAACCTGCCTATTTTTCTTTTCCTTTTAAACTGATTCTTTTGAATTAGTTTACTGGTGGCTTATCCATCTTTGATTAGAATTAAATATATAGTGATTGGAGATATAGAAGAGTGTAGGATGTGGAAGGGTTTGAGACCAGGGGTAGTATTCAAGAGGCTACCTGCTCTGTCCCTCAAGATCTCCACCAATTGCAACTTAATACCTCTGGTTCACTTCTCTTAGCTTTCTGGGATTCTTCTTTTATTGTTTTTTTTCATACTTTGCTTTGCGTTTGTGGGTTGTAGTCTGTTTTATAGATCTGGGTTGTGTTTAGCTGCTGAGAAAACTGACAATTTCCTTCACACTGTTCTCTGAAAATTTTATTTTTTCTTTGTTTATCATGAATTTTAACTCTAGAAATTGAATTCTGGTGCTTCAAGGTATGAAAACTGATGTTTTCTAGTTTTAGACAGTGCCCATTTGATGGCTTTTTCTAGCTTCAATTTTACTATTTGGACGATGAAAGCATTTTGCAATTTGCATCTATATGCTGCTTGTGTGCTAGATGATCTGTTATTGGAGGCTGATGGATTGGCCATAATTAGGATAACTCACTAGTAATCAAGTACTTATCTTTTCTGTTATTTCAGTTTCTGGTTAGTTAAATTCATGTCAAAACTGGCCTATTATGTTTACTCACAAAATTTTCAAAATAGAGTAATCTTTCTAGTTTCTTACTCCTTTGGGGTGATTTCTCGGGTGGTCTTACTACTTTCTATTTTTCAGTTCCAGAAGTTCCCACACCAACGTCATATAGTTTTTTGAAAGGTTAGTAGAACTCAGTTACCATTGCTTCAATCTCCATCATCTTGCTGTTCTGTTTCACCTACTGGAATCCCATCTATATATTTAAGCTTTATTAAAACCTGAAGGCTGCATAGGAAGTGGAAGTGGGTTAATTTGATGAGAAATAAATGGTGAAAAAATTCTGTAGATTTGACACTTGCTTTAGAATTATGATAGAGGCTGTGCCTGAACTGAGCTGGGTAAATCTAGCGACATGAATGGCTCTTTTCTGGGAAATGAAAAAGGCTTTGGGTGGGGGATTAAGGCAAAAGTTTTATGCAGTTGTGTTGGTTGATTCGGTCTGAGAGAAACAAAAAGGACTTCTGAAAATCGTAGGGGAGGGGGAGTGCAGAGTTTGGGGGACAAAGTCAGATTTCTGATGTGATTATGCACATCAATTTCTTCTGACTTTCGGGATATACCATTTTCTTTTATTTTCCAGATTTGAAAGCTGATGCTTGTTAGGAGTCTTAAGTGTTTTTATTTACTTTTTGCTATTTTTGGGAAAGAGGACTGTTTTACCTTCATTGATGTATTGAAGTGCACATCTTGATCAATATCATTGTACTCTATTGTGGCAGGAATAAATATTTTCTCATAAAAAATACGTCTTTAGATCCCTTTCGAGTATAGCTTTGATGCACTTTCTGAGTGATACCTTTGATGCAATTTTTCTAGGGGTGGGTTTCTGGGTATAGCTTTGATGCACTTTCTGAGTGATACCATTAAAAATGTATTTTTTTGTCACATAATTCATGGAGATATCTGTCCATTGCATTTGTGCTGCAATGAGGCTAGAGACAAGACCGGTTCCGAATTCCTCGGAACCCGGGACCGACCCGTGGTTTTCCGACATCCGACAGATTCCGGGCCCAATTACTAAATTAGAACTTGTTCTTTTTCAAAAAAATTTAGAAGAGATGGGCGAGACTTCTGCCGAAATTTCGGCAGAGTCCCATAAAAAACGGACTTTTACCCAATTTTACCTGCACATAATACAAATAAAACTACCCAAACTTCATCACGCACAAAGTTAAGTACACTGTACACATAAGATTTCAGAATAGACCTTTGACCTTAAACTTGATCCTTTAACAACAATTTACTAGAACAGGTTAGACAACATTCAAATAGTTATTTGCGGCTGCACCTAGGTTGTTCTAGGCTGCCTATGTACCCTCCGTGAGGGATCAAGCCACACATAGCTTTTTATTTCCAAAAGTCTCCATTCAAGAATATAAAGATATCATCCAAGTAAAATCAACAATTGAATTTAGATTCAATCTCAAGCTTAATTTCAACAATAATATAACTCACAAATGTTCATACACTTTTGAATTAACAAATCCTTAATCCAAAACCTCTTTCTGAAAACAATAGCATACTCGTACACCCACACACATACACATAAGCTCACATATATTTACACATATATACGTATATACATACATAAGTAATGCAATACATATACAAATATATGCATACGACCACAACATCAACACCATCACATGCCGGCATCCTACATCGAACGTGTGGGTAATACTCGTACCAATATCCTCCCATGTGCCGGCAACACATCGTACGCGTGGGTCACATCCATAACCTCCCAGACACCAGTAACACATCGCACGTATGGGTAACATATTTATACCTCCCACTCGTCGACATCCTACATCACACGTGTGGATATGATTCGTACCATCATTATCATCATCACCACACGTCAACATCCTTCATCGCACGTGTGGCTCCACACGCCGGCATCCTACATCGCACGTGTGGGTATGGTACTGAGCATCCGCTCACACGCTGGAATCCTACATCAGCCCGTGTGAGTAGAATACTCAGTATCCGAACATCAGTCTCTACCCACACGCTGGAATCCTACATCACCCTGTGTGAGTAGAGTACACAGTATCCACATATCAGTCTCTACCCTGGAATCCTACATCAGCCCTTGTGAGTAGAGTACACAGTATCCGCTCACGCGCTGGAATCTTACATCAATCCGCGTGAGTGACGTAAATCTGTATACCATAATTATAAACTCAACTATACATATATAATATAATATAGGATGCTTTTAACCGAAACCAGATCTCATATACTTAAATATTAATAATATTAATAATAATATTAATAATAACCATAATAACAAATGGTCCTTAGAAATCCCACATTCTCCTTATCCCAAATTAAATCAATCTCCAATCAATACGTATTAACAATAAGAAAAACCTACAATAGATATTCATAAACTTAAATAAATATTTTAGTAATAATAATAATAATAATTATTATTATTATTATTATTATTATTATAATCACATAACATCCAAAAAACCACAACATACCATAATCCACAATTCAAATTCCAAGCATTTATCAATATGAATTAAATAACCAACGACCCCTTAACAATAAATGATCGACCTCGCACAATTAACCGTCATTAAACATTACCAACCATTAATAAAGCAAAAAAAGACTCAAAGTATTAATATAACAATTAATAATCACAAATAAACAATAATATAGTCTCAGCAATAAAACACAATAAACAAAAATTTCATAAGTCCTAGGGCCATTCTAGTATTTTCGAAAAGATGAAACGACCTCGGAAGACTCACAGTCAACCGAGAGATCAAACTTTCCGTTTTGGTCAACTGGGCCCGCGGGGCTCACGACCTCCAATTTTCGATCCAAAAGTTTATGTGGGTCCACTAAAGCTTACTAAACACGTCCTGCAAGTTTGGTCACGATCGACCGGTCGGATTTCTCGCGATCGCACTATCGGACGGTTTCGTTAACTTAAACTTTAAGTCAATGATCCGGATCATCCGGGCCTCCGATCCGTGATCCGCGAATTCCTACACGATCCTAGAGGTTATATAGCAACAACATATTTGAAATTGGAACCGATCCAACTGTCCGAACATATCGAACCCGGATATCGCTTGTTAGGCGAAAATCCATTCGACTGTCGTACGATATCCAATTTCAAATTCGAGCGTACCGTCACACTCGGGATGATGTAGGGATAATTTAGGGACGGAAGTGGGCCACCACAGGTGGGCCCATGCGCTACCACACACTCCGGCAGCGTGTGGGTGGCTTGAGTAATTCTGGTGACCAAAAAAACTCAACACCACCTGTTAAGACCTATACCACACGATTCCTATCGATGAGTGGATCACTTTAGTCAACTGGTTCGAACGTCAATTTTGCCGGCAAGTGGCCGGAATTTCAACTCAAAATCTGACCAAAAATTGGGTTTCTAATCGTGTATTCCAGAGGCCAAAACGATCCAATCCAATTACACAGGTAGCAAGGACGTGATGAGAATGTTCAGTTTCATACCTGATTCACCGGAATCGCCGGATTAACTCGGGAAAGTTTCGAAGGGGGGTGGCCGAAGGAGGGAACTGCCGGCCAAAACATTGCCGGCTGGAGATGTCGCAGAGAGAGGGAAGTGAGGTCGGGGAGAGAGAGAGAGAGAACCTGATTGGGTGTTGGGTTTTTAAAATTATCTTCAAAATAACCAATTTGTCCTTTTTAAGTTCTAGAACTCGAAATCGAGTATGCCGCGCGTCTATGAACTCTTTTCAACGAGCCGACTGCTAAATTCTTTCCCGAAATTAATTGATCTTTTTGCCCCTTTGAATATTAATTAATATTTTAATTTCCAAAAAATTTCTTAATTAATTATTTTATTTTATTTATTTATTTAACTTAATTGTTTTTATTTATCATATTTTCATTTCTTATAATTTCATTTAAATTCCTCTATTTTTGTATCAGGATATTACAATAGTCTCTGGTTGGGATGGAGGAATGGGTGGATCAGTGAGAGAACTTTGTTTCCTAATCCCAAAATTTACAACACATTAGAAAATTGTGACATCCCTAACCTAAAAATAAAATAATTGAGTTAATTAAATAAGGAATTAAAAATGAATTAAAAGGAATTAATTGGAATTAAATAAGAATTTAATAATTAAGGGGCATTTTGGTCAACAATATTTTCAGGATGGAATTTGGTGAAACGAGTTGTGCCATTGCGTCCGGCACGTCGAAACGAGTCCGTTGACGAGCGGCGCGTCTCGATACAAGCTTTGGATCAAAATGAGGATATTTTGGTCATTTTAGAATTTGTTAAAACCCTAGGGCCAATCAGATTTCTGGTTTCTCTCTCTCCTCTCTCTCTCTCTCTCTCTCTCCTCCCGACCTCTCTCCTCGTGCGGCTAGCCACTGCTTATCCGGCCGCCACCGGGTCGGCACCGTCCCATAAGGACCACCACCTCGTCTCGGTCAAGCCCCAGCCCTTCCCCGACACCAGCAGCTACGGTATTCGTCCGAAAAAGCATAAAACCAGGCCAGTTTACTTCGAATTTCACGGCGTCATTGGCCGCTTCCAGCCACAATCTCCGGCAAACAAGGTATGAAATCAAACCCTCTCCTCCTGATCTAGTTGTCTGTTGGGTGGGTTAGGATCAATTTGTAGTATTGGATGCTTGATCTGCAACTCACATCTGGCCGGAACTTTGGATCAAAATTCCAGCCAGTTAACCGGCGGTTCTTGGCCGGTTCTCACCGGTTCTAGACTCCCCTCGTCAACGTGGTCATTTTGGTATAGGCGGTGTTGTCCAACTCGAAGAAATTCCATTGGCCAGAATCGCTCAAGACACCCAAACCCACGGTGGTGTGTGTGGCGACGTGTGGGCTGGGGTGTGGCAGTGGTTCAGTGTTCCGTTGCAATCCTCGTGTCGTCGTGAGCTCGTACGTATGCTCGAATTCTGATTCGGACGTCGTTTGGACCTCGAACCAATGTACGCCTATTATGGGTTGTTTGGGTTCGATAGGTTCGGACCGTTGGATCGAATCCGAATTCATGTATGTTGTTCCTCGTATTTCTAGGATCGTATAGGATTTGACGGATCGTGATTCGGATCCCCGGATGCTCCGAATCAATGACTTAACGCTTGAATTAAACCGTAACTGTGCGATCGTGCGATCGTGCGATCGTGGAGCGATCCGACCGTCGGATCAAGACCAAACTTTCAGCACATGTTCTCTAAGCCGTAGTGAACCTATAGGAACTTTCGGATCTATGTTTGGAGGTCATGGGACCCACGGGCCCGGTTTGACCTATTCGGGATAGTTTGACCAAGTTTGACCAGGGTTGACCGAGCGTCTCCAGAGGTCGGTTCGTCCTCTAACGAACGCCGTTGACCTTAGAATTCGTTATATGACCGTACGTGCACGTTGAGTGGGGATTAGTTAGGGTTCCGTTTTAAAGCTTCGTTTACGACACGTTCGTTAATCCGATTCTCGTCTCTTTGTTTAGGTACTCAAATGCCGCTTACTCGTGAGCGTAACCCTTTCGAGGGTTGGGCAGCGTGAGACCAACGGTGAGTGGACTTTTTTCAAATGAGCATGATTTTAAAGAATTGAATGGAATGCATATAAATGAGATTTAATAATTGTTTTAAATCTTGATTTGAGTTATGATTGAATTGGTATTTGAGTCTTATACTTGTTTTGAGTTGCCGGTTTATTTGTGGGGCCACGATGGCTTTATTTTATGGATATAATTATCTTTAAGTATTGAATTTGGGATGAGTCAAGCGTCCGGTAGAAATTATGTATGTATTTGGGTATGGTGGAACTTTATGGATTTTCTTTGGGTTTTATATTTAATAATTGAGTTTATAGTTTTGTTGGGTGTCGAACTTTAATATTTTATCGTTACAATTGTCGTGGGTTATACTTTAAGCCTTTGGAATTATACTTCATATCTTTTTGGGAAACTTATACCTATACTTTGAATTGAGTATTTGGGTGGTAAGATTTGGACGTTAGTATAGTCTCGGTTAAGTACGTATTCGGTTTTAGTGTTTAAACCTTATGAATTATAATTACTTATATTTTGATTATATATATATATATATATACACATATAGATCTACTTGGAAGGAATACATCGGATTATTGGGAATTGATTATATGTATATTTTTATATAAATGTACTTTGAAACTATATATATCTACTTTGATTATATATATGTATATCTACTTTGATATGGAGTTTTGGGACATATATGTATATGGGATTGGACTTTCGGTTATATTTTAAAGAATCACTATTTATATTGTTTTAACTATGAATTTAAGGGATGTCGTAATACGTGGGAATTTCGAATGCTTGGGCTTGAGTTATTGTATTTTAAAGGGTCGTTATGTTATATATATATATATATATATATATATACATATATCTTTATTTATGTATATATATATGTATATTTTGAATAAACGTTTCGGGGATTGGACTTTATATTTTTATGGGATGTTACCTATACTATGATTTGGGACATATGTTTTATTTGGGGTTGGTTTGACGTTTTCTTGACTTGGGTTTTGAATACAGTTTTGATTATGCATGTTCGGTGATTATGACAATTTAATTGTTTATGAATTGATATGCCGTCATTTGACGCTGGTGTCTATTTTAACTATAGAATTGTATGTTTGGGACGGTGATGTCCTTATCTTGAGTATATATGATGGTTATTGAATTGTTGGACTTACATATGTCCTGGTGTGTGATATGTTGGGGTTCGGGTACATGTGATTAAATATGTATATATTGATTATCGTGTAGCGATTGATTTGAGTGCGGTTGGCACCTTGTTATGTACCTCCCCCTGTTCTTGATACGGTCACTTGATATGGTTCTTATGGATATGGTTCGATCCGGTACATACCTTAACGGGGTGTAGCTGTAGACCCTTGATTGGGTAATTAGTTTGCGCGCAGGGCTTGTCACGAACGTGTGGGTATTTGATTGTCTCTACCCTGCGTGCCGACAAGCTTAGTCCCATTAGGACGGCTTAACCCTGGGCACGAGGCCATTGTGATGTTGACCCGGTGTCCAGTTAAATCCTAGGCACGAATCACATCAGGAATGTTATCCCGGTGTCCAGTCTAATGATCCCCTGTTGGATTGTTTCCCGGGTACATGTGTTTTGGTGTTGAGGTCTATGTTACTATATGTATGTATTATTATCTTCCTATTCGTATTTTTTTTAGTAAGGATCCTTCCTTGCTTGTCGTGCTTGAGAGCACGTGGTTGTCCGAGTGTGGGAAAGAAAGGGAAACAGTACTATGACATGATTATTGTGTTATTATATTTCAACTATTGGGATTTGAATGACTACGTATATAAATGATTTCATATGCATGGTTTGCATTGTTTTGAAACGGTGGGGTTAGTACAATGGTTTGAACTACTAAAACCTTGTTTTTGTCCACTCACACTCTTTATGTTTTGCGCCCCCCAGGCCGTAGTCGTGCTTCGATACTGTCCGGCCGAGCGCTCCTCTTCTCGAGCTTTGACTTGATTGTAGGACTTCGTGTCCCTTATCTTTAAATTTTTATTTCCGCTGTTTAAACTTGAATACTCTTAGTTGCTCTGTTATTGCCCATTAGGGTTGAACTTGTTGGCCGGAGGCCTGTTATGTATTTTTTGCATGCTGGCAGTTGGTTATACATATTCTATTGTTTTTGAACAGGTTGGAACTTTTGGGTTTGTTTGTATTTTAGGGGAGACTCTGCCCGTTTTTCGGCAGAAGTCTTGACCCCTTTATCTATTTGTTTCGGTAAGAGGGATTCTTTTAGTATGTGGCCCCAGCATCGGGTTGATGTCGGCAATCCAGCAGGGTCTGACTCGGGTTCCGGGGTGGAATCTGGGTCGAATCCTGTCAAAAATGATGTTCATGTCTAACTTTGGTTACAGAAATCTGAACCAAAAATATAATCAAGATATTTAACAATTTTATGGACTTAAAAGTGGAGCACAAGGACCAAAAGATAATATTTTGAACTTTCTTATACTTTTGATTTATTCTTATTGTGTGACTTCAACTTTGCCATGCATTTGCTTGGTGATGGCTTGTCTTTTGATTATTTATTCCGTTTCAGTTGTCCACTAAGGAGTTTTTCCAATGAATTAATGTTTTTGGTGTCATTAACCATGGCTGCTCATGAGCAGGATTTATGCACATCCATTAATATCAAACCAGCCCATTTGGTTGAACTCATCTTCTAACAGAGATTCAAGTGCCATGGCAGTGAGCTCAAGTTCCCATTTTTCCTAGCTAGTTTCAAAAGAAAGTCCTTTTCTGAACATATAATTAAATATGTAGAGGTATTTAGTTAAATACCCATTCTTAGCACTAATAATATAGATAAACTCTACACTATTTAATTTCTATAAACAAACCCAAAAAATGAATTTAATGCCCTACTGAATTTAATTATAATTATTAAATTAGTTTAATGCCCTATTGAGTGTTTTGGATTTTTTTTCATGAGGTTTTGGGGTTGAGCTTGTTTTAAGAAAACCATGGCAGTTTTGTAATTATAGGAAGTTTGAAGTTTCTTTATTATGTTGTAAATGCATTTTGGGTGTGTTTCCAAAGTCCATTTCATATAGGATTTATTTATTTATTTTTATTTATAATTTGGACCCCAATATCGGGTATAATAGTGAATCTTCATTAAATGTAACTATATACTTCTACTTATATTTCGCAGGAAAGAGATGGGACTAGAGTTTTGGTTCCAAGTGCAAGAGAATTGGTCATGTGTTGGGCTAACACAAATGATCGTAAAAAATTTCATCGTTTGCGAGCCTATTATACTATATGCAAGCCATTACAAAGTGGATAATCCTTCTAGCAGCCCAATGGGAAAATAACATGACTGCTAAATTCTTTGGTTGAATACTCAATCATCCAGTGACTAAAATTCTAAAACTTTCAACGTTAATCTTAAAACTATCAAAGCATCGAGCTTACCAAAAGAAGTCTCCATATATCAGGTCGCATATATGGTGGTATGCCACTCCAAGCCAACTCACGCAACTTCTCTACACAAACCATAGAAAATTAAATTTTTGAAAAGAGACAGGAAAAGGCAATAAAAGATACAAAGCTTGGTTAGAACCAAACAATGAGGAAATAGATATATCAAAAGAGTAAACAATAACAAGTGTACAAATTTAGATCACATGATGAGGTTGGCCACTGATCATGAAGATTGGGTTATACAAAAATGTAAAGCTCCTAAGCAAGAAACAAGACCCGGAACATATTCTAACAGTTACAAGCACGACCCTGCTGGTATAACTATAATTTCATCAAATTGAAGGGAGAAAAGAAAGGGGAAGGAGGTAATGACTTGGTCATTATACCCAGTATGACTGTTGTCCCTGAAAGGACCTTTGTGAACTTTATAATTCTTGCAGAATCAGTAGCTCTAGCACCCAGGGTGGATTTTTGTGCTTCTTTGGAAGTATTCTCAATATTTGAGGTTGATGAATTTAGGCCATTTGAATTTGCATTATTGCTTACCCTGTTCGGGTTCTGCACTTCTTCCTGTGTTAGTACTTAGAAGTAAAACCCAAGCTGTTACATTCTCAGTTAATAATTTATAGCAAATACTAAGATATGGAAATTTATTACAGAAAAGATATATCAAAATAAACCTCTAGGTCCTTGGACATGCGATCACTTGTTTCAGCATCATTGAATGAGAAAGCTCCTTTCATAGTTTGGAGAGTGTTTTTGTATGTTTGACTGATCAAGTGGGTCTGATCTTCTACTCAGTAACACTTTACCAGGAATACTACGCCCTTTGAGCAACCTAGATATCATGATAATATAACCACGACAGACATATAAATTAGATATTTAGCAAATTTTAGGACAATACATCACATTTGTTTTGTCCAGAAGGACATTTAGTAACTGAAGCACACAACAGAACCACAAGACTTACTGATATGCTATCAAAAGAGCTCTGAGTTGCTTCACTTTGTGACACAAACTAATAACAACCCAAAGATTTATGAGAAATATTGACACACATTAAGGATTCATGCAAACTTCTATAACTACTGATACTGCAGATATCAGATAGAACATTATACCAAATGTACCTAAAATCTAAATCCAGAGCTCATGGAAAGTGCAGGACTGAAACAAATGTCAAAATTACTCAAGAACTGAACCATAGTTCTGAAATTAAATATAATAATTGGCACAAAAGAGTAAATCTGAGACACCCAAGTACGTACTTCTTAGTCAGGAAAATAAACCCAGAAAGATTTCTCTTTGTTCACTAAAGAGAGCTAGTTTTTCCTCTACCTTTCTGTTTCTCTATCTTTTATTTGTTCACTATTTCTTCTTCTGCAAAGGTCCAAATGTAATCAGAACAGAAAGGTTATAAATAAATACCTGGATGCCCCGTTTCAAAGATTCGAGACAAGAACCCGATAGCCCATTGCGGCAAGAATGGACATTTTGGAACTGATCCACATCAAGCTTCTTGTTAATGATTCCCACAGTTGAACTGATCCACATCGAGCTTCTTTATGGGTTGGATTTGTATAAAGATTGACAAGAGAGAAATGAGAGAGAGAGAGAGAGAGAGAGAGAGAGCGCGAAGAGAGAGGGCAATCAGTGGGCCGTAAGTCGGCAAAAAGTATCTATTTATATGAAGGGTAGTTTGGTACTTTCAAGTCTCAAAGTGATTATATCAATTAAAATTTGTAAAGTGATTAATGGGAATAAGGGTTTGCCAAAGTGACGTTTTGAGATAATTTCCTAGTTTTTATAACCCAAGATATGTGACCCCACAAAGTTTTACTTAATTAAAATAGTAAAAATTTAGGGCATGTTTTGTGACGTCCCTGACCTAAAAACAGTTGAAAATAAATAAATAAATTGAGTTAAATAAATAAAGAATTAAAAATGAAATAAAAGGAATTAAATTAATAAAATTGGAATTAAATAAGAATTTAAATATTAAAGGGGCAATTTGGTCAACTTTATTTTCAGACGAGAATTTGGCGAAACGAGTTGCGCCATTGCGTCCGTCTCGTCGAAACGAGTCCGTTGACAGGCGGCACGTCTCAATCCGACCGTTGGATCGTAAAAAGGACATAATGGTCATTTCCAAATTTGAATAAAATAATATAAAATACCCAGTGGACCAATCAGAACGCGCGTTACCTTCTCTCTCCTCCCTCGCGCATTCTCTCTCTCCTCTCTCCATCAGCTCCAATCTCTCTCTCTCTTCGATTCTCCCACATCCCGGCATGGCGGCGCACGAGACCGGTCGCAAAAGAACTAGCGCACCGTCCCGGTCACGCCACACCTGAGATCCCTAGGAGACCTCCATTTCACCGTGCCGTGCAATCGCAAATCTCGCCGACTCGGGTTTTCGTTCCGGCGTCTCTGGTCATCTCCTCTAGCAAGAAAGGTATGAAATCGACTCTCCTCTTCCTCCTCTAGCTTCCTGCATAGTTGGTATAGATCGATTGGCCACAAACCAATCGGATCTCAAAGTCAGTTTTGGCTGATTTTTTATCGTGATTTTCAGCCAGTTCACGGCCGGTTCTTGGCTGGTTCATGGTGGTTCGAATGGTGTAGGCCTTGTTGCTAGATTCGGAGTTTGGTGGTTGGCCGAAATTGCTCAACACACCCAAACCTCACGGAGGCGCGTGTGGGGCGCGTGGGCCAGGGTGTGGTGGCGATTCTCTGTTCCAATACGATCCTCGTGTCGTCGTGAATGGGTATGTGTGCGTGGATTTCGATTCGGACGTCGTTTGGACCTCGAACCAATGTACGCCTATTATGCGTTGCTTGGGTTCGACGTTTTGACCGTTGGATCGAATCCAAATTCACGTATGTTGTTCCTCGTATTTCAAGGATCGTATAGGATTTGACGAATCGTGACTTGGAGTACCGGAAGCTCGGATCAATGACTTAAAGTTTGAATTAAATAGTAACCGTCGATCGTGCGATCGTGAGCGATCCGACCGTCCAATAGAGACCAAACTTTCAGGACGTGTTCTATAAGCCGTAATGAACCTGTAGGAACTTTCGAATCTAAGTTTAGAGGTCATGGGACCCACAGGCCCGGTTTGACCTATTCAGGATAGTTTGACCAAGTTTGACCAGGGTTGACCGAGCATCTCCCGAGGTTGGTTCGTCCTCTAACGAACGTCGTTAACTTTAGAATTCTTCGTACTACCGTACGCACACGTTGAGTCGGGATTAATTAGGGTTTCGTTTTAAGGTTATCGTTTCAGTTCGGTTGTTGATTAATCCTCGTATTCTTGAAATAGGTACTCAAGCTCTTCGTGATCGTCAGGCGGGACCCCCTCCGGGTCAGGCTGCTTGGGACTATCTGTGAGTGGACTTTGTTTTCAAACGAGCATGATTTTAAAGAATTGAATTAAATGCATATAAATGAGATTTGATATTGTTTTAAATCTTGGTTTGACTTTTGATGAATTCATTATGATTGAATTGGTATTTGAGACTTATACTTGATTTGGGTTTCCGGTTTGTATGTGGGGCCCCGATGGCTATATTTTATCAATATAATTATCTTTAAATATTGAATTTGGGACGAGTCAAGCGTCCGGTGGTAATTGTATACAGATTTGGGTACGATAGAACTTTATGAATTTTCTTTGGGTTTTATATTTAATAATTGTGTTTATGGTTTTGTTAGGTTTCGGACTTTAATGTTTGATCGTTACGAATGTCGTGGGTTATACTTTAAACTTTTGGAATTTATACTTTATATCCTTTTGAGAAACTTATACTTTGAATTGAATATTTGGGCGGTAAGATTTGGACGTTAGTATAGTCCGGTTGATTACGTATTCGGTTTTGGTGTTTAAACCTTATGAATTATAATTACTTATACTTTGATTATATATATATATATATCTACTTTGAATAAATACTTCGGAATAATGGGAAATGATTATATGTATATATATATATATCTACTTTGAATATGTATATATATCTACTTTGATATGGAGTTTTGGGACGTATATGTATATGGGATTGGACTTTCAGTTGTATTTTAAATAATCACTATTTATATTGTTTTAATTATGAATCTAAGGATGTCAGTAATATGTGGGATTTGAGAATGCTTGGGCTTTGGTTATTGTATTTTTAAAGGATCATTATGTGTGTGTGTGTGTGTGTGTATATATATATATATATATATTTTGAATGGACGTTTCGGGGTTTGGACTTTATATTTTTAAGGAATAGTTATCTATACTATGATTTGGGACATATGTTTTATTTGGGTTTTGGATTTGACGTTTTCTTGACTTGAGTTTTGAATACGGTTTTGAATATGCATTTTCAGTGATTATGACATTTTAATTGATTATGGATTGATATGTTGTCATTTGACGCTTGTGTCTATTTTAACTATAGAATTGTATGTTTGGGACGGTGATGTCTTTATCTTGAGTATATATGATGTTATTGGATTGTTGGACGTATATATATCCTAGTGTGTGATATTTTGGGGTTCGGGTACATGTGATTACATATGTAATATTGATTATCGTGTAGTGATTGATTTGAGTGCGGTTGGCACCTTGTTATGTACCTCCCCCTGTTCTTGATACTGTTACTGGATACGGTTCTTATGGATATGGTTTGTCTGCATCGGATACCCGATGCATGCATTAACGGGGTGTAACTGTAGATCCTTAATTGGGTAGTCTGCGCGTATAACTTGTCACGGGCGTATGGGTATTGATGGTCACTACCCTGCGGGCCGGCTAGCTTAGTCCCAATTGGACGGCTTGACCCTGGACATGAGGCCATTGCGATGCCGTCCCGATGTCCAGTTATCCTGGGCACAAGACCATCGTGAATGCTATCCCGGTGTCCAGTTAAGCAATCCCATGTTGGATTGTTTTCCCGGTACACGTGTGTTGGTGTTGAGGTTCTATGTTACTACATGTACATATTATTATCTTCGTATTCGTATTTCTTTTAGTGAGGATCCTTCCTTACTTGTGTTGCCTAAGGGCATGTGGTTGTCTGTGAGTGGGGAAGAATGGGAAACAGTACTATGATATGACTATTGTGTTATTATATTGAAATTATTGGGATTTGAATGATTACGTATATAAACGATTTGAATTGCATGGTTTGCATTGTTTTTGAAACGATGGGGTTAGTACATTGGTTTGAACTATTAAAATTTAAAACTTTGTTTTTGTCCACTCACACTCTTTCTGTTTTGCGCCCCCCAGGCCGTAGTCTTTGCTTCCGTACAGTCCGGCCGAGCGCTCCTCTTCTCGAGATCCGACTAAAACTGTAGGACTTGTTGTCCCTGATCTTAAACCTTGTATTCTGTTGTTTATTTCCGCTGACTCTTAGATTGCTCTGTTATTGCCCATTAGGGTTGAATTTGATGGCCAGAGGCCTATGACATATATTGTATGCATGCTGGCAGTTGGTGCATTGTATTCTGTTGTTTTCTGATAGGTTGGAACTTTTGGATTTGTCCTTATTTCAGGGGAGACTCTGCCCGATTTTCGGTAGAAGTCTTGACCCCTTTATCAACTGTTTCGGGAAGAGAGATTCTGTTTAGAATGTAGGCCTGACATTGGGTTGATGTCGAAACAACCACAGGATCCAGCACGGGCGGGTCGGATCCTATCAACTTGGTATCAGAGCATTATGTTCAATTTCCTTCGGACTTCGCTTTCATTGTGCACTCTTCCTACTAATGGTTTCCTTGTTTTCCTTTTCCAAGCATCATGCCTCCGAGAATAAAGGAAAATGATGAAGAATGGAAGCGAGAATGAGAGTGGAGATGAGATTGAGAGGGGAAGATGGGAGGTATGAGTGACAAAAAGTGGAAACAAAAACTAAAGGGAAATAGCGCAAATCCCACACTTCTCTTTGTTCACCAAAACTTCTAATTAAAATGTTCACAATTTCTAAGAAAACCTCACTATCTTCCCAAACTAACCCTAAATACACACCCAGCATTAAAATAAAAATAAAAACTCATCAACCTCACACCCCACACCCCACTATCTTGCCCCTCACCACTCTAAATTCACCGCAACTTCACAGCATCCTCAATAATTCTATGAAAAGTCTCAAACCAAGAAATAATATCACATTACATACCTCAATTGACGACCCATAAGTCACTATTTGCATACTGTATTTCAGGTTTGTGAAGAGAAGATGAAAGTCTAGTAAGTTTCTTGGATTGAGAGAGAAGAGTAATATGGCAATAGGGTGTAGAGTAGTTTATGTTTTTCTAAAACTTAATATGAAGAGTGGTGGAGTGTGTGTATAGATGTCTTAGAAATTTAAGTGTTAAGTTGGATGACTTTTTTTGTCTTTTACACAATAATAAAACTTAAGAGCCTTAATAATTTAAGTATTGGGGTGAAAAGAAAGAAAAGTGTGGGGTTTAAATAGAAAAATTCAAACTTTATCCCAAAATAAAAATACTATCTATAAATACGTACTTATTGACCACCAATCCTGTTTGGAACACTATTTTGTCTTCTGAATTCACCGTCGCTCTCTCTCTTCCTCGGTTCTTCTTCTCTTCTCTCCCGTCTCATCTCAAACTCACACTCTCAGCCCCAAATTTGGTTCTCTCTCTCTCAGAGATGAAACCCCAATTATGCATCTCCTCTCTCCTCTTTTTGCATCTTGTGGGTTTTACTTCTCTTCTCTCTTCTCTGACAAACCTTAGATTCATCTTAAGCCGCCAATGTCTCTCTCAAAATTTGGGTTTCTTCTTCGCTTCTTCTTCTCTTCTATGCTCTCTCTCTCTCTCTCTCTCTCAAATTTGAAAAAGGAGTAGGAGTTTTCTCTCATGCACTCTGGGCCGCTCTCTCTGGACTAGTCTCTGACTCGATCTCTCCCATCCTCCCTTCCTCGATTCCCTAACAGATTATTCATCACTCTCAATGAACCTATGCAAGGTAACAAATCTCATTCTCTTCCTCTCTCTTTCTACATGTTATTGGATTTAGATTATTTAAATCAAGAAGTGTATTTCAACGTGTTTTAAAAAATTGATATGCCCCTGATTTGATTTAGGGTTAAAGTATATGGATATTGAATTGTAAGTCCTAATTATCCGTGTTGCAATATTTTAGATTTATATTCTGGGTTTTTTTTTGGGACTTTGCTCTAATTTTTTTCCTGATTTGTCTTCGAAGGCCCATGTGCTTGGCTTCCAGTTGACATAGAGCAGCAGCTCCACACACACAATACTCCTGCTTAGGAGTTGGGACTTTCGGTTTCATCTTTGTCTGTCAGGTACAACTACACTTCTATAATTTAATTTAAGGGCGCTCTCTTTCTCTCTCTCTCTCTCTCACACACACACACATTTCAAAGAAGGAAGATAAAATTTGATGTTTATCAAAACAGATAGTCACAAGCGTGAGTAATTTAATTGTGTTTCAATTCCGTTAAACGTGCAATGTTGTCTCCCTAGGCTAGGCTGCTTCTATATATGGACAATTAAGCTTAGAAGATCTGGTGATTTCTCACTTGCAAGATTTACGTGGATATACTCCACATGTAAATCCTTGCCTAATCACTTGTAGCATTAAGTTTTTCAGTGTTTCTTGTGAGTTGTCTCTACAAACTTGAATCATCCTATGAGTTCAATTTTTAGTTTCCAAATAATCCAGTACAAGTTTTAAGTAATCACATTGGTGCAATTTCCCTGTAAATAACCATGGTGCACAATTGATCACTTTATTGAATATGTGTTTGAAAAGTGTTGCTATTTTCCTGCTGTGATCAAAATTCTTGTTCTTCTTCTAGGCTTCTAGCATTACAATAATCTTTTTTTCTCTGTCTCTGCATGTCCAGCATTGCACCTACTTCTTTTTAACCAATCTAAAAAATTTATGGTTATATTCTTCAACAAAAAATATTTTCTTGTGGCAATTCTATGAGCTGTAGGCAAACTCATTGCTTGCAGTTAGCTTGTACTTAGTAGCATGCAATAGTCATCTTCTTAAGTTGTCTAAGAAGTGTGACCTTTCTGAAATCCAACTACTTTGCCTTTTGCTGCTATTTGCTCTTTTGATTCTGTATTTGGGCAATTAAATTCAGGTTTTGCTTTCTTATCGTTGATCTGTTAATAGAATGTTGCATATGAAATTTGAGATTTGAGTTCTGTTGAATCTCAAGCTCCATACATTAGACATTTCTAGGATGCAAAAATTACTAGGATCGTCCATCTTGTTTAGCTCATGTAAAAATTTTGAATGCTCTAAGAATCTGCTTTTGGATTATACGTCATTCTGCTTCATAAATCAAACTATTGTTGTGTTGTGTTTGCCACTGTCATTATCTCCTCCAAAATTCAAAACCAAAATTCATTATCTCCCATATAATTGCCACTGTCATTTCCTCTTTGATTCTCAATTTGATTTGAATTCTATTTTGAGTTGTGATGTTGGTTTTTGTTTTCAGTTCTATTTCTGTTCCTATTTTGAGTTGTGATTGGTTTTTGTTTTGAGTTCTGGTATTGATTTCTGTTTTCAGTTGTGGCATTGGTTTCTGTTTCTATTTTGGTATTGGTTTCTGTTTTGAATTTTGGTATTCTGTTTCTATTTCTGTTTTGGTACTCTCCAAACTCCTGGGGTTTGTAGCTTCTCGATTGATATTCATATTTGGGTCTTTTTGAGCTGCAATTGGTTTGATTATTTGAGCTTCCCATTATATCAAATGGAAATTATTTGGGCCTTTGAAATTCAAATTTGTTTTTTTATTGCTTGTTTATTGTCATTCTATTGCCATTTTATTGCTTTGTGGTGGACAATTAACTTCACTCTTAATAATAGTGAACTCTCTTCCCTCTTAACAATTCACTTCACTCTTAATAATTTTATTGCTTTGGGCCATTTTCTTTGCTTCTCTTGTGTCTTTTCAGGTAAATGAAAAGAAAATTAGATTTCCCCTTTCTCTGTTTAGGGTTTTTCCTCCACCACCTCTCTCACTTTCCTGTCCTCAACCCCAACCCTTCTTCCCTCAAAACGCAACTCGACTCCACCTTCGCCAACCTCCAAAACCAAGCAAAGGATGCATTCTATACTGGGGTTTCAAGCTATGTTCCCAAACATTCTTCTTGGAAAAACCCAGTTTGGGGCCGAATTGCAGTAAATAACATGTAGTTCTTAAAATGCATTTATTTGGTTTGTTACAAACAATTGAATTGATCCTGTTATTGCTATAAATTGTAGGAAAGAAGGAATATTATGAAACCCAATTTGTAACACTTAGTAGAAACCTAATTCTCTTTTCCTGCATTTTCATAGCAACTTAATAGAGAATTTAATGGTTGTTTGTGGTTTGTTTTCTACTCTTTGTTTGCTCTTTTTGATAATCATGTAATGTCTTGGTAATTAGTTGGCAAGAAAACGTTTGTTGAAAAAGAAATGGGATTGATTAGCTTTTTTTTTTTTTTGTAGGAGTTGGTTTCACAATTGGATGTGGAGAGGGCGGCTCATACTTGATGCGGAGCAGGACCACCATTAGCATACTACTTTCTTAGGGTGCTTATATATGGATGTCATTTCTATTTAGTATATTTCAAGAGATTGGATATGTACCCTAACTTTAAGACTTTGAATAGTGTACCATCAAACCCCATAATGTTTAGCTAGACCACAACTTCACTCCAAAAATTTCTGATTTTGGTTTGGCCAAATTATGTTCCAAGGATCAAAGTATAGTGTCAATGACAACAGCTAGAGGAACCATGGGCTACATTGCACCTGAAGTGTTCTCTAGGAATTTCGGAAATGTATCTTACAAGTCGGGTCTATAGTTTTGGAATGTTGTTGCTAGAGATGGTAGGAGGAAGGAAGAATATTGGTTCAACCACAAAGAACACAAATAAAATTTACTACCCATAATGGATCTATAATCTTCTAGAAGGAGGAGATGATCTACGAATCCATATAGGAAATGACTGAGATGGTAAAATCCTAAAGAAAATTGCAATTGTAGGGCTCTGGTGCATCCAGTGGCGCCCGGTGGATCGTCCATCTATGAAAATAGCGGTTCATATGTTAGAAGGAGGAGATAAACACATGCAAGCATCCCAACAAGACGTCTAGAGTTAGAAGCAATTGTTGAATTATGTGTAAGCACCAATGTAAGTAATATTAACTACATATGTGCTCGAATTTGTTGAACTTGTAATAATTCTAGCCTAAATTGAGGGAGTTGGGACATTGGAGTTTTTTTGTTTTGTTTTGTTGAGATTTTGGGATTCCTAGTTAAATGAAATGTATATTTTAGACAGTACATGTCACTAATCAGGCCATAAGGTAAGGAATTCCCTACCCAAGTTTTTCTCTTCCAATTGATTTTGCGACACTGAAAATTTTCGAAACAACTAGCACTCCAACAACATCAATGGACACCAAGCTAATTTTTCGCCAAAACTTTCTTTCGAATTTTAATAGAAAAAACAATACAAATCTTTCTTTTTCAAAGAAAAAATATACTTTTGAGGTTCGCGATGATGAATTTTGAATGATTTGGAAAAGGTAAAGTCTCACTTCAAAGAGTTTGGTAATACTTCCATTCAAAATATGCCATGTGTTATTTTTTTAACAATAATTAAAGTTTTTTGGACAGCTGGACTTTGAATTTATTTTTATCTTTAAAATAAAATTGAGAAAATTGAAAAAAGGAAGATTCACTGCCCATCCGTTGCCTCCCCTTACTGCCGCGCCTTCCCTCTCTTTTTCTCCTCCCTCCATCTCTCTACTCCATAAAGAACAACTATCGGCCATAAAGAATCCAGTGTATTTCCATACAAAGCATTTTGAACCATTGGATCGGCGTGCAAAGAGCATAGCAACACCTTTTTTGGGTTCATTTTCCTCCACAATATTACCCGCGGGATCAAGATTCTACTCCTCCTTTCACTTCCTCATACAAATTAACACAAAACAACGCCAATCCAGTTTACAGATTAGTTTTTTTTTTCTTGAGCTATGCTTGAAAATGAAAAACTCAATTAAAGATTCAGATTTTTTCAAACTGGGATCTACAAAGTCATGGATACTCCAGACAGAAGCTAAGAATTTCTGATATTGGTTTTGGAGAGAAAGATACAGAGAGTGAGAGAGATTGAGATGGAGAGGAAGAAGAGAATGAGGGAGCGGCAAAGGAAGACAGTGCGAGGTAGGGAACTGGGTTGTGGTGTGGTGGGCTATGGCGTATTTTGTTTTTTTGGTTATTTAAAATTTATTGAAAAGGGCAATAACGAATTTTAAATCCAACTGTTAAAAATATTTTAAATAGAAGTATCACCAAGCTAATGTGGTAATACAGTAATATTTTATAATTTTTCACTTAACACTTCTTCAAAATCAGTCCAAAGCCAATAAAAAAAGATATCACATCAGTTGTTTTTCAAAACTTTGGAATTTTGTTTACTTGTTAATGCTCTCTTTCATGTTCATAAGAGGATGAGGCATAAAAATTGGGATAGTGTAATTTCAACGACTTAGAATTTTGGAGTTTTTCTTTATGTCTTAGTTGAATGGGAATTGGGGATGCGTGCATTGAAATTTCAACAATTGGAAAAAAAAAAAAATCTCACGTCTCATAGATGCTAAGGTAGCCAAGTGAAATAAGAAGAGCCATAAAGAAATATTGTCAATGATTTTGAAAAATAAATAAATAAAAATAAGCCTATGTCTAAAGGACGAAATGTCAATTTTTTTTAAAACCCATTTCCTGAAACAAAAAAATTGCACACAAAAAAAGATAAAAGCAATGGAGACGAAGAACTTAGAAACAGCCATTACAACGTTGTGTAACAGGAGGGCAGTAAGAGTGGCCTCGTTAAAACCTTGCCATAAAAAACCCCCAAAAGAGGAAAATTCGGTCAAAGAAAAAGAGTGTCACAGCACCTCCATCATGAACAAAAACACAAAAACCTATCCCAAAGAAAAAGAAAAACATGTATTTTGTCTAATATTTTCCACGTAATAGTAGGAAGCCAGAGTTTAACAATAAATGATAGCATTTTCTAACAATTTGATGATCACCTAGCTGACAAAGTCCATGTTAACTCCCCGTTGGAACCTACTGGGTTCAAATTTTCTTCAACATCACCTCCATGCATCTCCTGTGCATACATAAATGATCTGATAGGCATTTTTAGGCATTCAACATCTCCTCTGAGCATTTCTATGACTTTGTTCATGGAAGGCCGATCACTTGGCTTCATTTGAATACACCGCAATGCAGTTACAACCATCTTTTTTATGATTTTCTTTTCCTCCTCATTAAAATCTCCCATCTTCAAGTCATTTCCCTTGTTATATTGGTCGTACGCCCATAACGGGAAGTAAGTTTGGCTTGAACGCTCTACCATTGAACGGAAATTCTTCCTTTGGCTTGCCATTTCCATGAGCAACATTCCGAAGCTACAGACATTAGCTTTGTACGAGACACCTCCAATATTTTTGTAGAACAACTCAGGAGCAATATATCCTATTGTTCCCCTTGCTGCCGTCAAAGAGACAATGCTATTATCTACGGAATATAATTTCGCAAGCCCGAAGTCAGAAATCTTTGGGGTAAAGTTCTCATCAAGAAGAATGTTATGAGGCTTGATATCAAAATGTAGAATTTGCATTTCACAACCTTGATGTAGATATTCGATCCCTCGAGCCACTCCGAGAGAAATCTCGTACATTTTCTTGCAACTTAAGGGCATGCTTTCCTCTTTAGAATAAATATATTTATCAAGAGAACTATTAGGCATGAAGTCATCTACTAGAGCACAATTTGATCCCTCAACACAATAACCAACAAGTTGCACCACATTAACATGGTGAATCCTTCCGAAGGTAGCTACCTCACTTGTGAAGTCTTGCCCGTTACCTTTGGGCTTGCCCAAGAGTTTAATTGCTACAAAACAGCCACTGCGCAACTTTCCTTTGAATACGGAGCCATAACCACCTTCACCTAACTTGTCCTTAAATTTACTAGTCATCTTTTTAATTTCTGAGTAAGAGTACCTTATTGGCAAGAAGTTGCTATCACTTTGTAGAAAATCTTCTATAATGCTATAACTCGACAAGTGTCTTCTTCGCCAGTTATAGATCACGAACACAATCAGACATGGAACCCCCAAAATTAGTCTTACTGGAAAAAATAAACCTGCACAAGAGATATATCACCAAAAAGAATCATGAGAAAATAAATTTATTGGTTCGATCAACTAATGCTTTCAACATTTTTCTTGTTGTTTTGTTTCAGAAATATGTATTCTTTGATGTCATTCAAGAGGGTAATATATACAAGCCCTTACCGAAGTAAATGAGTGGCAACCATCCACGTCCTGCAAGAAACATAGCAAAAGTGGGGATAAAATCAAAGACTTGACTATAGGTTTTCGAAAAGTGAACAAAATCAAAGAATTGATTATATACAAAAAATACAAGATCTTACTGATGGCTTTGTAGGGAACCGCGTTAGAAGCACGATCAGTAAGGTTGGGGCGAGGGGTAAAGTACACCCATTCACGAGAAAAGAAAACTACAGTGACAAAAAAAAAAAGGGGAAAAACAAAAGATAAAACAAAGCACATCAAGTCATTACAATTTGAAATACCTCTATTCCAGCCACAAACTGCATCATTGCTCATGGGGAAATTGTTTTGGTATGGCTTATTTTGAGCAATGTTCTCTTAAGAGACAAATATTTATGGGAATCTGGACACTTATGAAAAAACTCAAACTTATGTCTGGAATTCACAATTATGATGTATCTCATTCAATTATTTTTGTTTTGCTTTTTAGAACATCTCATTCAATGTTATTAATTAAGTATCATCAATCCGTAACAAGCTCCTTCTGTCCTAGGTTCATTTTACACTAAAAAAACAAAATATAACATATAGCCAGATAGAGAGAGAGCCTTTACCGTAAATAACCTCGCCTAGAAATCGAAAGAAACCTACACGAACAAAGAAGAAGATAACATGAGCACACCAAGTCAGGTATCAAACGGTGGCTTGCAATTTGCATTGAATTTGGGAGTGCAAAGGGTGGCTTCGGAATTTGATTGTAAGGAAGCTATATCCTATATTCTCCAGTGAGGGCCAGGGTCTGGTATCAAATGAAGGTGGTGTTGCTGGATGCGATTGGATTCTTATTGAGAAATTTTCACCCTGCTATCTATTTTTCAGTTTAATTCTTTTACAAATATTTAAAAAGTTGGTACTTTGCTGATAGTTTTTTCTTTGTTCTTTTTGCATTGTAGATATTCGATCAACCAAAGTCAATTAAAAAGTTGGTACTTTCTTTATTCCTAGTTCTAGTGGTTTTTCTTCTTCCTTTCTGCATTATAGATGTTCGATCAAACTCCCCAACGAAAGTCAATACTTTTGTTTACCTCCGTACTCTGTGTGTCTTTTAATTTATTTGTGTCCGTCGGTCCAATTCTAATTTTACTTTTACTTTTACTTTTACTTTTACTTTTGCCTTTTCTCTCTCCCATGGAGAGAGAGGGAGAGAGAGAGAGAGGGGTTGTTTGGCATTGAAACTAGTTTAATATTTAGACAGTTTCTTATATGAGATGGTAAATGTGTGTAAGCTGTATGAAAACACTATTCAGAAGAATTTTTCAAATTTCATATTGGATAACATTTGAAAAATATCAAAAGAAAAGTCATGCAGCAAGCAAGCAATTTAATTATTACAAGCCATGACATAAGTTGATTGATAATATTTTAGTGCCATTTCAGCCTGCTTTTGTTGACTTCTTTATTATGATTGATTATGGTTGCCGAAAGAGACATATTTGCGTATCAGGTCCCCTGCCTCGACGGCAGCCCTGGCTACAGAGTTTATGGCGTTTCTTCTTTTTATACATTATTTGAGCAATTCCCTGCCCTACAGTCTTTTATCAGACATATTTGCGTACCAGGATGTATGATGTTTTATCAGTTCCATTTGGGACTTGGGTGGCAAGTGACAGATCTTTTATCAGTTCCAATCGTTTCAAATGGTCTAAGCCAAATGTGAAGCGGAGGGCAAGAGGTGTAGATTGAAGGACAATGGCATCAAAAGTGAAGTTGAATGTATTCACTTGAGGAAAGCAAGTAAGAATTTGTTTCACATATATTCTGCTCAATTTTGTAGAGTTTCCAAAGTAAATCATATTTGCAAACTTGATGACCAATATGATAATCTACTACCTGCTGGTTCAGGGTGATTTTCACAAACATGACAATCTGATTTTGCAATTATGTTTGTGTTTTATAGGCAAAACAATGGAATTCGTGGCAACGGGTAAGTTATCTAAGACTGGTCATTTCTTTTGCTTTGTTCCATGTCTAGAAGACGTTGGAAGATAAGTGTTTGCTCAAGGATTGTATTTACTTGCAGGTGCAACGCTGGGTTCATCCCTTCTTTTAGTACTGGTCATTGCAGTGTATCGTGTCTATAGCGCTGATCAAAAGGAAAAAGAGAATCGACTGAAAATCGAAAGGTTTTTAGAGGATTACAAAGCTCTCAAGCCAAGCAGATATTCATATGCAGATATTAAGAGGATCACAAATCAATTCAAGGATAAGTTGGGCGAAGGAGCCTATGGAACTGTTTTTAAAGGAGAGCTTTCTTCTGAATTCTTTGTTGCTGTGAAAGTACTTAACAATTCTAAAGGAAATGGGGAAGAGTTCGTAAACGAAGTGGGAATGATGGGCCATATCCACCATGTCAATGTAGTTCGCTTGGTTGGCTTTTGTGCTGATGGATTTAGACGAGCTCTTGTTTATGAGTTCTTCCCCAATGGTTCGCTGCAGGATTTCATTTCATCAGCAGATAGTAAGAACAGTTTCCTTGGTTGGGAAAAGTTGCATGATATTGCTATAGGCATAGCCAAAGGAATTGAATATCTTCACCAGGGATGTGATCAACGAATCCTCCATTTTGATATCAAACCCCATAATGTTTTGCTAGACCACAACTTCACTCCAAAAATTTCTGATTTTGGTTTGGCCAAATTATGTTCCAAGGATCAAAGTATAGTGTCAATGACTACAGCTAGAGGCACCATGGGCTACATTGCACCTGAAGTGTTCTCTAGAAATTTCGGAAATGTATCTTACAAGTCAGATGTCTATAGTTTTGGAATGTTGTTGCTAGAGATGGTAGGAGGAAGGAAGAATATTGGTTCAAGCACAAAGAACACAAATGAAATTTACTACCCAGAATGGATATATAATCTTCTAGAAGGAGGAGATGACCTACGAATCCATATTGGAGATGACGGAGATGGTAAAATCCCAAAAAAACTTGCAATTGTTGGGCTCTGGTGCATCCAGTGGCACCCGGTGGATCGCCCGTCTATGAAAATAGCGGTTCATATGTTAGAAGGAGGAGATAACTTGGCCATGCCTCCTAATCCTTTTGTCTCTGCAAGTCCTACAACAACACATGCAAGCATCCCAGCAAGACGCCTAGAGTTAGAAGCAATTGCTGAATTAGAGTAAAATGTATAAGTATATGTATACGCAGTATATGTATACGCACCAATGTAAGTAATATTCACTACATATGTGCTCGAACTTGTTGAACATGTAATAATTCTAGCCTAAATTGAGGGAGTTGGGTATTAGATACTTTATTCAAGGGACACTGAAGTTATTATCTTTTTTTTTTGGTTGAGAGATTTTGGGATTCCTATCGTTTGTACATATTGATTTGAATTGATTTGTGTCCATTGCATATTGATATAAATTTTGATATAGAGTTGATATACAAGTTGGTGTCCGTTGCATGTTGATATATATATATAATTTTTATTTTTTTTTTGGATGGACCAATAGAAAGGTGGTCTCCATAACTCTTATACCCTTCTTTAAGATATCTGCAAAGGTAATTAGAGCATTCCTGATAAGCTAATATTTTATATATATTTTGTAACCCTTTTATCTATTTAATTATTGTTATCCTTTATTTAAATTGTTTGTTTTAATATGTTTTGTGAGATTTGTGAAGGATTTATGGAATATGAGAAATTGAGCTAAAAAGGGCAAGAAGATGAAGATTGAAGATTAATTGGAAAAAAAAGCCAAGTTATTCCTTTCATCACAAGGAGTGTTATCAAATTTCCTAGTTCAAAATAGTTCAAGTCTACCAAGTCAACAAGGAGAGATAAAAGAAGACCCTAAATTAGTAGGAATCCTATTTTTATAATAATTGTAATTATACCTTAGATAGGTAGGATTTCTAGGAGTATTATAAATAGAGAGTTTAGGTCATTGATCAAAAAATCCACCACCACCGCTCTCTACACAATCCACCAACACCCCTCTCTACACTTTCAAGCCATCAAATTCCTACATACTCATACTCATAGCCGAAAGCCTTAAGAAGAACAAGAAGAGAGATTGTGCAACCTTGGCGTTCAACTTGGAGAATTCGATGCCGCTCATGTCTTCATCAACCGTCATGATTCTCAATAAGGCCTTCATGAACTAATTTCTTTTACTAGGGCTACGATGTAGCCTAGCTATGAATACTCAAATTCTTTGATATTGTTAATTTTATTTATCTATACATGTTGAGTGCTTGTTACCGTTCTTAATGCTTTCAATTAATTGGCCACTAATTGCATGATTAGAAGAATTGGGTTGAGACCGGAAGGAGATGCCTAATAAATAGCTTCTTGTAACAAGTACCATAAATTACATAGCCGACTCGGAAGATTAGGTTATGGTTTGTGTAATCTTTAAATGTTTTCCACAAATCTTAATGGGTTCTTAGCTATCTAAATTCATAACTAGGAATAGAGTGGGTTGACTGTGAGGAACACAACTAATATAACTCGGAAGAGAGTATTGGTGAGGTAAGGGAAAACGATTATCAACATGTTAGGTAATTAGGATTAACAAGCTAGAAGGATTTGGGTGGGATTAGCTAGGTGAAATCGGTGCCCTAGTACTTTATCATCCTTGTTTTCATCTCTTATATTATTTACTTATTTTTAATTTACTTGCTTAATTACATTTTAATCACCATAATTCTCTCATCGTTTAATTCAATTATAATTAGGAATAAATCATTCTAGTATTTAATAGGTTAACTTGATCCCTGTTGGAACGACACTCTACTTATCACTATATTAATTTGAGCGATATTGTCCACTTGTAATTATAAACATCAATTCCCATCGGAGAAAAAACAATATAAATCTTTCTTTTTCAACAATTGGAAAAATAAAATAAAATAAAAAAATCTCACCTCATAGATGCTAAATGTCAATGATTTTGGAAAAGAAAGAAATAAAACATCAACATGGTGGGGTTACTCATTGATGGAAGAGCAAGAGTTTTTTTTTGTGGTCAAATAAGAGCAAGACTTTAATTCAGAAGAAAAAGTTGGAGTTTAGTTTTCAAGTCAGTCAACGGACTTGTAATACTAATTCCACGGCAAATTCTACAATCCGTCTGGCGCATGGATGCGCCACCATTATAGACCATTGCATAAGCTGTTGTGGGATGTGGGGTAATCTACACCGTTGATAGTGAGTGACCGGTTAAATGGGTTGCTCCAGGTAAAAGAAAAAAAAAATCTGGCATGCAATTGCCAAAGCGTAAGGGGATATTTGCAGCTCGAGTACGTATTTGGCATGCAATTGGCATACAATTGGTAGGCTTTTGTATTTTCAGAATGCAATTACCAATGGAGTAGTCTGTTATTATACAGTTAATGTAATGAAAATGGCATGATATTTGTAAATATGGATGTTTACAAGAGTAATGTCTGAATTTACTAAGTTTACGAGAGCTATGTTCCATAACATTGTAAAACTCATCGTTAATGTTGTAATATCGTAATTTACAAAGATAACGACATGTTTTACAATATCAACGTAAGTAGGGACGTTGGGAAAGTAAATTTGTTCGTTGTAGTTGTAAACATGGATGTTTACAAGAGTAATGTCTGATTTTACTAAGTTTACAAGAGCTATGTTCCATAACATTGTAAAACTCATCATTGAGATTGTAATCTCGTAATTTACAAAGATAACGACTTGTATTACAATATCAACGTAAGTAGGGACGTTGGGAAAGTAAATTCGTTCGTTGTAGTTGTAAACATGGATGTTTACAAGAGTAAGGTCTGAATTTACTAAGTTTACGAGAGGTATGTTCCATTACATTGTAAAACCCATCGTTGAGATTGAAATCTCGTAATTTACAAAGATAACGACATGTATTACAATATCGACGTAAGTAGGGACGTTGGGAAAGTAAATTTGTTCGTTGTAGTTGTAAACATGGATGTTTACAAGAGTAAGGTCTGATTTTACTAAGTTTACGAGAGCTATGTTCCATAACATTGTAAAACCCATCGTTGAGATTGTAATCTCATAATTTACAAAGATAACGACATGTTTTACAATATCAACGTAAGTAGGGAGGTTGGGAAAGTAAATTCATTCGTTGTAATTGTAAACATGGATGTTTACGAGAGTAAGGTCTCAATTTACTAAGTTTACGAGAGCTATGTTCCATAACATTGTAAAACTCATCGTTAATGTTGTAGTATCGTAATTTACAAAGATAACGACATGTTTTACAATATCAACGTAAGTAGGGAGGTTGGGAAAGTAAATTCGTTCGTTGTAGTTGTAAATATGGATGTTTACAAGAATAAGGTCTGAATTTACTAAGTTTACGAGAGCTATGTTCCATAACATTGTAAAACCCATCGTTAATGTTGTAATATCGTAATTTACAAAGCTAACGACATGTATTACAATACGAAGGTAAGTAGGGATGTTGAAAAAGTAAATTCGTTCATTGTAGTTGTAAACATGGATGTTTACTAGAGTAAGGTCTGATTTTACTAAGTTTACGAGAGGTATGTTCCATAACATTGTAAAACCCATCGTTGAGATTGTAATCTCGTAATTTACAAAGATAACGACATGTTTTACTATATCAACGTAAGTAGGGAGGTTGGGAAAGTAAATTCGTTCGTTGTAGTTGTAAATATGGATGTTTACAAGAGTAAGGTCTGAATTTACTAAGTTTACAAGAGCTATGTTCCATAACATTGTAAAACCCATCGTTAATGTTGTAATATCGTAATTTACAAAGCTAATGACATGTATTACAATACGATGGTAAGTAGGGATGTTGAAAAAGTAAATTCGTTCGCTGTAGTTGTAAACATGGATGTTTACAAAAGTTAGGTCTGATTTTACTAAGTTTATGAGAGGTATGTTCCATAACATTGTAAAACCCATCGTTGAGATTGTAATCTCGTAATTTACAAAGATAACGACATGTTTTACTATATCAACGTAAGTAGGGATGTTGGGAAAGTAATTTACAAAGATAACGACATGTTTCTGAATTGCATTCTTTTTTTGCAATTTCCAACATACCGTTTGACAATTGTATTAATCGTTTGCAATTTCAAATATACTGTTTGTCGATTGCTGCTTTCCTTATGCATCATTTATGTGAACCATTTTCACAATATTATGGACATAGGCATTCTGCAAATTTGTGAACGATATCCTTACTTTTGTAAATTACAATACTTTGGTTTTTACAAAATGCGATGCGAGCATTTTGATGTTAATATTTAAATACAAAGTAAGAAAATATTTTCTTTAGGTTTTGTGTGATTTGAACTAAAATTCATTGTTTTTACTTTTAGGTACTTCAATCATGGAAACGGACAAATATCGAACAGAGGCAGAAATTGCACGCTGTCGTTTACCAATTACCAAATGGGCATGGGGATTTCGCACATTTGAATTACAAATACATAGGTACTGTTTGTCAATTTTCAACATGGCACGGAATTGTAATGATATTACGAGCTTTGACATTGAGTTCATCTTCAATTCATCTTCGTCTCAATTGTTGTATTATCTTGAAGTTTGGTATAAATGTTTTGGTGTGCAATTACCAAATCGTAAGGGGGTGTTTGCAATTTGAGTACGTACTTGGCATGCAATTGACAAGTTTTTGCATTTTCAGAATGCAATTACCAACTAATAAGTCTGTTATTACAATTACAACGTTAAGGATTATGAGAACCCTAATGTTGTAATCGTGGTACAAAAACTTGTAAATCACTACCTAAATCGTGGACCTTACATGTATATGGATCCATTTTACAACGTTTTGGTACCCTAGTATCCCAAAATTGTAAACTCGGACCTTAATCTTGTAAACCCACGTTTTACTAGAATAACGACCCCAATTTACATCCTCATGGTCCGGACTTACCTACTCTTTGTAATTTGGATCCATATCATTGTAAAATAAGGATTTACAACGTTAAGGATTATGAGAACCCTAATGTTGTAATTGTGGTACAAAAACTTGTAAATCACTACCTAAATAGTGTAACTTACATTGTAAAAGTCATAGTTAATGTCGTAATACTATAATTTACAATAGAAATGACCTTCAATACAATGTTAAGGTGAGAATGAACCTTGGAGGAGTAAATTGAGTCATTATCTTTGTAAACAAGGTGGTTACAACATTAAGGATTCGTATTACACTAACATGGACATACTTGTTCCATTACATTGTAAAAGTCATACTTAATCTCGTAATATTATAATTTACAACAAAAATGACCCCCAATACAATGTTAAGGTAAGAATGAACCTTGGTGGAGTAAATTGGGTCCTTTTCCTTGTAAGAACAAATATTTACAACAATAAGCACCAATAGTACACTATTATGGACATAGTGTCACGGGACGAGCGAGCGACGCGGCGCGGCGGAAGCAAAACACACATTTCGCTCGCTAAATCACAACCCGTGCGGCCCAGGATCCCTTCGGATCCCAGTCAGCCTTCTCCCATCTTCATGATATTCATGACTCTCACGACTCCGCGAGAGGTTCACCAGCAAGTGTCGTCTCCCATAGGCGCCATGCCCCATAGCTAGACAACGAGTCACATTACCTTGTGACAACACAATCACCCCGCATCCGGCAACGAACCCTCGACGCCCATACATCAAGCGTTGCATAAGACACGTCAACTGCATCGACCACGTCGCATGCCTAACTCGTGGCTCGCTCATGTCCAAGTCAAGACATAGCGATCCAACACACCATCGGTTTACCCACACTTCTGTCGGTCATTCCGTTAGCAATCCAGATAGCCCACTTCCTCAAGCTATACACGCAAGCTGTCACACTCGCATGTCGCCCAAGCCTTGGCGACATATATATTCTGAATGTCCCACATAACCATCTATGCATTGCATGGGGTCGCAGCCCATGCGTACCGGCATCCGAATATCTTCCTTCCCACATTGGACAAGGCCGAACCCAAGCCAAGTCCATCGAGTATTGTCAAATGCATCGCTTGCCGACGGCATAGCGAATGCCATACGTTGACCTCACTCTTTACCACGATGCGCAATACGAACGGCCCCGGGTGTCCGTACTGTCCTCGGGAATGTCCTTTCCCTCTGAGACATAGATTGCCCTTCAACAATCTCATGCCCGCCCCTATGACTACTTCCAATGTCATAAGGATGCTCGCTTAGTGCCACAAGGGTGTAAGCACCAGGGGTGGTGAAGAGCATGACACCATGTCACCCCCTATATAGCATTTTATGCATTTAGCCTTCTTTCGGGAAGGAACATCACCTATGCGCGAGGAGTCATAATTGGGCATAACTAATTCATACGAACTCCGAATGACGAACCGTCAGTTGCGTTGCGTGCGTCTTGTCATCACGGACGTCCCAGTATTTTTACCTTCCTCAGATTCCTCCCGTAACCTTCGGAAATACCCAAAATACCCGTCAGCCATGCAACCCGGCCAACACAAGTCATTCTAGCTCTTAAGCTCTCACCCTTCCACACTTAGACAACTTCATAAGCGCATAGATGTCCCAACGGAGTCACGGTAGCACTTGATTATGTGCGACCCGTGACAATAGGTATTCCACAAATTTGTAAACGATATCCTTACATTTGTAAATTACAATATTTAAGTTTTACATAATGCGATGTGGTCATTTTTATGTTAATATTTAAATATAAAGTAAAAAAAATATTTTCTTTAGATTTTGTGTGATTTGCACTAAAATTCACTGTTTTTACTTGCACATTGTCGTTTATCAATTACCAAACGGGCAGTAGGATTTTGCACAGTTGAATTACAAATACATAGGTACTGTTTGTCAATTGTCAACATGGCATGGTGTTTTTGTAGCAAAATAAGGTCAAATTGGTGAAGTTAATATGGATACCGAAAAAATTTGATTTTCTTTACTTTTTTATTTTTAAGAAAGGTACTTAAGTTTTTCGGAAAGCCACATAACTCTCAATTTGTCATAAGAATATGAAAATTGTTATATATTGTTTTTCCTAAAGTGAAAGCTACATAAATTCTTTGGGAAATCAAAATACATAAAGAGAATTCTACATTACCATGAAATGGAAATTAATTATTCTTTTAGTTTTTTTTTATTGAGGGACAAACAAAACAATTATTTATACACGAAAAATTTGTAGTTAACAAAAAAAAATTCTGTTTTGCTAATTGGAAAGAGCTACCCACAAATGTTGTGAAATAATTGAATGAATCATGAACACCAACCTCAGCCTGATATTTGTAAGTTTTATGAAATAATTGAAATAATTGAAATAATTGAAATAATTGAAATAATTGAAGGAATTGAATAAATTGTAACAAATTGCATTTTGCAATACAATTGCATTATACCCTAGAACTAATTGCATTTCGCAATGCAATTGCATTTCGCAATGCAATTGCATTTCGCAATACAATTGCATTAAGCCTATACCTTTAATAACCTTGACCTGCTGTAGCAGGTTATCGTTAAGTTTTTTAACAAATCAATTACATAAAGGATAAAAGGCGCATCCATGCGCCTGGCGCACTATAGATGGTGCCCTAATTCCACATGCATTAGTCCATTTGCCATCCGCATCTAACAAGTTCATTATCCACCATTGACCATTGGTTTGGTCCCATCTGTTAAATTCAATCCAACAACAGTGCCATTAGCTTGATGATGTGTGGGGTTGTTGTTGCATGATTTTATTTTATTTTTGGTAGACTTCTTGCCCAAGCCCTATAACCGATTCGAGTCCTCTCAATATCATTATTAAGGATAAGAGTTTATCAATTTGGTTAAGATACAATACATTCTCAACCCATAATAATGTATAAATAAACCTACTAATTATACGTATGACATTAATAATATATGTCCTATGTTTTACACGTATGGTAAAATCATTTGTTCTACTCGACAGTATTTTTGTACAAAAAAAGTATGCACCATTTAGTTCAGTAGTTGTATGATTTCAATTAAAATATTGGAAATAATAATATATTGTAAATTGATCAACACAGTATGGGAATTGCTCAATTAGTTTTTAGGGGAATTGTCTCAAAACGTCACTTTGGCAAACCCTTATTCCCATTAATCACTTTTAATCTGATATAATCACTTTGGGACGTGAAAGTACCAAATTACCCTTCATATAAATAGATACTAATTACCCTCACTGTTCGCTCTCTCTCGCGCAGCTCTCTTTTCGCGCTCTCTCTCTGTCTCGGCTCTCTCTCACAATTCTCTCTTCTTCTCTCAGCGCTTTCTCTCTCTATCGTCGCTCCACGACCACCACCACTCTCTTTCTCTATCTGTCGCGAAAACCTAAGCAGCACTCTCTCGTTGTCTCTCTGCAATCGATGTTAGGGTTTGTTGAGGGGGCTCTTGAAGGCCAATTTCGGCGTCCCTCAGCTGCCCGACCAAGGCTGTTCCTTCCACCGCTTCCGCACCAATACCTACAGGCTTACTTTTATGGAATCCCCTTATGGCATTAAGGTTAGCTTTTTCAATTAAGAATTATGGTTTGATTGAATATGAATATGAATATGAAATATTTGCTGCTTCTGTTGGCAATTTTCTAGTATATTAGATCTAGCGATTTAGGATCGGAAAGAAAGGCCTCTCCTCTCACTCAATTACATTATTGAACTTGAATTTGTGCTTAGCTTAGAAATTTGGACATGTGTGGTTGTGTTTGTGTATACCAAATTGTTATACAATTAGATTAATTCTTAATATGCTGCTGCTGCTTTCTTACTCTTTGTTTTGTGTTTGTGTGTGCAGATTATCTTGGTTACTCATCCCAGGACAGGCGACTGACGTGAATCTTTGAAGTACATTTACAACTTGTATGTGGAATATGTCGTGAAGAACCCGCTCTACACTCCTGGAACGCCAATCAGGTAACTGGTTCAGTTTCGATTATCGTAATGTAGTAAATGATCAATCTTTATAGTAAAAAGTTTCATCTCATAGGTCATAAATAGATAGTCATGCCTACTACGTGGATTAATATTATCAGTTTTATAATTTTCTGCACACACTGCGTCCCATTGGGATGCTCAAGTAAAGAAACTTAATATTGCAATCAGTGATAAACAAACTGTCTCCTTGCATGTTTTTTTGCACTATAACAAGACTAATATTTGAACTAGGTTATCTCTTGGTTTAGAAGGCATGTTTGATGCGTGTCATCTTATTGTTATTGTTAGTATTTTGTAAACTCTGTTTGTTTAGAACCTGCCTATTTTTCTTTTCCTTGTATATATAGTTCTATTGAATTAGTTTACTGGTGGCTTATCCATCTTTGATTAGAGTTAAATATATAGTGAGTGGAGATATAGGAGAGTGTAGGATGTGGAAGGGTTTGAGACCAGGGGTAGTATTCAAGAGGCTACCTGCTCTGTCCCTCAAGATCTCCACCAATTGCAACTTAATACCTCAGGTTCGCTTCTCTTAGCTTTCTTTCTGGGATTCTTCCTTTATTGTTTATTTTCATGCTTTGCTTTGCGTTTGTGGGTTGTAGTCTGTTTTATAGATCTGGGTTATGTTTAGCTGCTGAGAAAACTGACAATTTCCTTCACACTGTTCTCTGAAAAATTTATTTTTTCTTTGTTTATCATGAATTTTAACTCTAGAAATTGAATTCTGGTGCTACATGAAAACTGATGTTTTCTAGTTTTAGACAATGCCCATTTGATGGCTTTTTCTAGCTTCAATTTTACTATTTGGACGACGAAAGCATATTGCAATTTGCATCTATATGCTGCTGGTTGCTCGGTTAGTCACAGTACCGCCATCATGAACAAAAACACAAAAATTTAACCTATCCAAAAGAAAAAGAAAAAGATGTATTTTGTTTAATATTTTCCACGTAATAGTAGAAAGCCAGAGTTTAACAATAAATGATAGCATTTTCTAACAATTTGATGATCACCTCGCTGTCAAAGTCCATGTTAACCCCCCGTTGGAACCTATTGGGTTCAAATTTTCTTGATCACCCACATGCATCTCCTGTGCATACAGAAAAGGTCTGATAGGCATTTTTAGGCATTCAACATCTTCTCCGAGCATTTCTATGACTTTGTTCATGGAAGGCAGATCACTTGGCCTCATTTGAATACACCACAATGCAGTTATAACCATCTTTTTTATGATTTTCTTTTCCTCCTCATTAAAATCTCCCATCTCCAAGTCATTTCCCTTGTTATATTGGTCGTACGCCCATAACGGGAAGTAAGTTTGGCTTGAACACTCTACCATTGAATGGAAATTCTTCCTTCGGCTTGCCATTTCCATGAGCAACATTCCGAAACTATAGACATCAGCTTTGTACGAGACACCTCCAATGTTTTTGTAGAACAACTCAGGAGCAATATAGCCCATTGTTCCCCTTGCTGCCGTCAATGAGACAATGTTATTATCTACTGAATATAATTTCGCAAGCCCGAAGTCAGAAATCTTTGGGTTAAAGTTCTCATCAAGAAGAATGTTATGAGGCTTGATATCAAAATGTAGAATTTGCATTTCACAACCTTGATGCAGATATTCGATCCCTCGAGCCACTCCGAGAGAAATCTCGTACATTTTCATGCAACTTAAGGGCATGCTTTCTTCTTTGGAATAAATGTATTTATCAAGAGAGCTATTAGGCATGAAGTCATATACTAGAGCACGATTTGATCCCTCAACACAATAACCAACAAGTTGCACCACATTAACATGATGAATCCTTCCAATGGTAGCTACCTCACTTGTGAAGTCTTGCCCATTACCTTTGGGCTTGCCCATAACTTTAATTGCTACAAAACGGCCGATGCGTAACTTTCCTTTAAATACAGAGCCATAGCCACCTTCACCCAGCTTGTCCTTAAATTTATTAGTCATCTTCCTAATGTCTGAGTAAGAGTACCTTATTGGCAAGAAGTTGCTATCACTTTGTAGAAAATCTTCTATGATGCTATAACTCGACAAGTGTCTTCTTCGCCATTTATAGATCACAAACGCAATCAGACATGGAACCCCAAAAATGAGTCTTGCTACGAAAAATGAACCTGTACAAGAGATGTATCACCAAAAGAACAATGAGAAAAGAACGTGTAGATCAACTAATGCTTTTTCTTCTTGTTTGTGACATTATCTTCCTTTTGTTTGGAATCTATGTATTTTTTGCGGTCATTCAAGGGAAATATGCACAAGCCCTTACCCAAGCAAATGAGTGGCCCCCATCTACGGCCTGCACGAAACATAGAAAAAGTGCGAACAAAATCAAAGACTTGACTATAATTTTTTTAAAAGGGAACAAAATCAAAGAATTGATTATATTGCGTGAATTTCAATATCTTACGGATGGATTGGAAGGCAAAGCATGGATGTCTAGCTTGCAAGAAATACGACAGCAAATGTAAACAAAAACGAAGACTTGGACTAAGTTTGAATGGACGTATTTTCTGTCACAAGTTCATTTCTCTCCACTCACCACAATTGTTGTGCAATTGACCAAAAGAAAAAAGAGGGGGGAAAAGAAAAATAAAGAGAGAGTACTTACCAACGTACACGTCTCCACGAGTAAAGAAAACTACAGTGACAAAAGTAAGGAAAAAAACACAACATTAGCATATGGAGTAGTCATTACAATTTGAAACCAAGTTTTGATACATACATACCTCTATTCCAAGCCACAAACTAGCCCCTTGGCACATTGGTTTAAATCTAACTAGCCTCTTGGCACATTGGTTTTATTTTTTATTTTTTTGTTTTAATTTATTTTATGCCTTTTTCTTTACATATATAGAAGATGAAGAAGAGTTTATAACACATGTTTGGTGGAATCGTTATCTCCTGTTGTGTACTCAAAAGTTGTAATCAGAGAGAGAGAGAGACAGAGCTTGGTAGCTTACCTTTAGTAACCTCCCATCGCCATCGAATCAAACCTACAGTGACAAAGAAGAAGATAACGTTAGGACACTAAGTAATTAAAGTTTAAATTCAATTACATTTTTCACTCGTGGTTTGAGATTTGTAACAGTTTGACCCATGTCGTTTAAAAACTAACAAAAATAACCTTAAAGTTACAACATCTTATGGAAACAACTTTACCAAGGACATCGTTTCTACGTGATAGATTGATTGTTTTGACCGGTCTTAATCAGGTGGCCAAAGTCTGACCGGAGTTTGAGTGCCCGTAACTTCCTTCTATGTATTCACAAACTAAAAGTGCAACTGTTGAAAAACTAATGCTCATTTGTTCTACAAAATTCTGTTGAAAATTGGCTCACCATAGAAGGAATGATGGAATCCTTGTTAGATTTGGACTAGGTTTTCTCATTGTTTAGGAATCCTTGTCAGATTTGGATTGGATCTTCTAATTGTTTTGGGATCCTTTAGGTTTCCTATTCCTTGTATGACTGTACTAAAGCCCTATACTTATAAATAGGCACTTTAGGACTAGTTTTTCATAAGCACAAGACAAGCACAAATAGAGAGGAAAATTCAAGAGTGAATTTTCAAGGGAGGAACACAAGACAGAATTCAAGGGTGAATTCTTGAGTATTTCCAAGGGTGAGAGAAAAGAGATCTAGGGTTCTTGTGAGAGCTGAGGGGGTTCTTGATTGTAACCAAAGTTGTTCTTACATACTAGTGAATTTCTCGGGTGGATCACCAAGAGGACGTAGGCAGGAGGCCGAACCTCTATAAATCTTTGTGTTCTTGTGGGTGTGTTTGCTTTGTGGTTTGGTGTGTGTTTTATTCTCAAGGGATTTGTGTGTGTGCTGTTGCATAGTCCATCAACGACAAGGTCTTGGAGTGTTTTCGCCCAACAAGTTCTAGAAAAGTCAAGAAGCTTGAACATGATTGATAGACATGTTTGTGCTAAAGAAATGTGTGGAGAAATCTAGAATGCTTTGAGTTAAGCCCAAACTAATCTAAGCAAGTGTGATGGCCAATAAGTCAATAAACTAAGGAGGCCAATTAGCATAATGTCTCTTGTCCTAAACCCCTTCACCCTTAAACCAACAATGGTATCAGAGCACCACACACATCACACCCCCTACAATTCCAACAGCAAAAAATTAGACGTGGTCAATAGCCACGGCCAAGAATTCACGTACCTAGGATGGTGTGTGGAAAACATTTAGAATTAGAAGTCCATTGGCCTTGGCACTTTTCATAAGGCCAATATACTTCAAGCTCGAAGCCATACATGAGTGCACTGTGTATGGATTTATAAGAGGGCATGTAGTCCTTAGCGTAGTTCGAGAGCGCCAAAGCCACCCACTCTGCACTGCAACCCTCGTTCAAATCCCCCACTTCCATAGCCCCAACTTTCACATAACTATACGTCTTTGGATGGACCAAAGAAGTAGCACTTGTGTTCAAGCATGGAGCAGTTTCCACGTACAGAGAAGAATTCACTGGATTTGAACACATGATGTAAAATATAGGCATTGAAAGCGGTGGCAAGAAATTACCGTATGGAAATCTTAAATTGGGAAGAAAATTTCGAGGCATGGAGGAGCAATTGTTGTTCTGGAGGACAGGATCTACAAGTCGGATTGTTTGGTTGAGGTAGTTGATTGCCTGGACATTGTATTTTCCTGAAGGAGGTAGGTCTACTAGTGTAATGTTGTTCTCACAGGACAGAGTATACATTACATTGCCGCAGTGCTTTGGATCATGTTTTAGTCAGAAAGGATAGCTTATGTTGTGGATATTGCCGCAGGAAGAGGTACACTTAGTACTTTCATCCTTGGCGTTACAAGTTTCACCTTCTAAGCCAACACCAAGAAAGGCTACAATTAAAACCCACCTAGGCGAGGCCAAGGATCTGCTTCCCATAGAGAGAGAGAGAGAGAGAGAGAGGTTGTTTGGCATTCAAACTAGTTTTATATTTAGACAGTTCTTTATATGAGATGGTAATTGCGTGTAAGCTGTACATCCGGAAGAATTTTCAAATTTCATAGTAATGAACAATATCAAAAGAAAAGTCATGATGCTAGAGAGTCAGTCAATGGGTCGTTATAGGGCAATTGATGATTTAATAATGCCATTTCAGCCTTATTTTTTTGACTTTAGTTGCTGATTATGAGTTTCGTTCAGTCAATGGTTTGTATATTCATTTTATTTACTAAAAACCTTTATCATTCTTGACTTAGTTATCCAAATATATGTGCTCAGGGAAAAAATCCGCATGCATTATTAGGTCAGAAATGCAGCAATTGTTCATGTCTTCCTTTTGCATATTGTTATTTGTTTTCTTCACGGCAGTTGGAGCAAGCCAAAATTAGTGTACAGAATCAAAGTGCAGTGATGATCATGGCCTCGCTATCCATTTCCCATTCCCCCTCGGAAATCGTTGTGGCGATTCCGTGCTTGAATGCAATAATGGTAGACAGGAGGCTGTTCTTGAGCAGCAAGTAGTACTAGTAAAATTCTTTGTCAAAAGCATAGATTACAAGCGTGGGCTAATATATAGCCAAGATGGCTGCCTGCTGTTAAAGCCCTTAGAAACCCCTAACATTCCAATCTCCCCCTTCTACTTATTCGACACCGATATACAAAACGTTACCTTATTCCATTGTCCTACTCCTTTTGAAAGAGATATATATACAATGCTTTCACCTCCCTGCCTTGGCAGCGGCCCTGGCTACGAAGTTTATGGCTTTTCTTCTGTCGCTGATTTGTTTGACTACTTACCAAACCTACAGTCCTGTACAATGATGTATAATGTTTTATCAGTTCCACGTGCGATGGGAGATGGCTTCTCTATTCTTAGTTTCAAATGGTCGGAACCAAATTGTACAGAATGTGGAGCAGAGGGAAAGAGGTGTAGATTGAACAACAATGGCATCAAAAGTGAAGTTGAATGTGTTCACGTGAGCAAAGCAAGTAAGGATGATAGTTTCGCTTAAATTCTGCTCAAGTTTTTACAGTTTTCAAAGTAAATCATATATGCATACATCATGATCAATATAATCTGCTACCTGCTGGTTAACGTTGATTTTCACAAACATGACAATCTGATTTTTCAATTCTATTTTACAGGCCAAACAACGAAATTTGTGGCAACAGGTGAGTTAATTAAAACTAGTCTTTTTCTTTTGCTTTGTTTCATATCTAGAGGGCGATGGAAGATATGAATTTGCTCAAGGATTGTATTTATTTGCAGGTGCAACCCTGGGTTCATCCCTTCTTTTAGTACTGGTCATTGCACTATATCTTGTCTATAGCGCTGATCAAAAGGAAGAAGAGAATCGATCCAAAATCGAAAGGTTTTTAGAGGATTACAAAGCTCTCAAGCCAAGCAGATATTAAGAGGATCACAAATGAATTCAAGGACAAGTTGGGCCAAGGAGCATATGGAACTGTTTTTAAAGGAAAGCTTTCTTCTGATTTCTTTGTTGCTGTGAAAGTACTTAACAATTCTACAGGAAATGGGGAAGAGTTCGTAAACGAAGTGGGAATGATGAGCCACATCCACCACGTCAACGTAGTTCGTTTGGTTGGCTTCTGTGCTGATGGATTTAGACGAGCTCTTGTTTATGAGTTCTTCCCCAATGGTTCGCTGCAGGATTTCATTTCAGCCGCGGACAGTAAGAACAGCTTCCTTGGTTGGGAAAAGTTGCATGATATTGCTATAGGCATAGCCAAAGGAATTGAATATCTTCACCAGGGATGTGATCAAAGAATCCTCCATTTTGATATCAAACCCCATAATGTTTTGCTAGACCACAACTTCACTCCAAAAATTTCTGATTTTGGTTTGGCCAAATTATGTTCCAAGGATCAAAGTCTAGTGTCAATGACTACAGCTAGAGGCACCATGGGCTACATTGCACCTGAAGTGTTCTCTAGAAATTTCGGAAATGTATCTTACAAGTCAGATGTCTATAGTTTTGGAATGTTGTTGCTAGAGATGGTAGGAGGAAGGAAGAATATTAGTTCAACCACAAAGAACACAAATGAAATTTACTACCCATAATGGATCTATAATCTTCTAGAAGCAGGAGATGACCTACGAATACATATTGGGGACGACAGAGATGGTAAAATTCCAAAGAAACTTGCAATTGTAGGGCTACGGTGCATCCAGTGGCACCAGGTGGATCGTCCGTCTATGAAAATAGCAGTTCATATGTTAGAAGGAGGAGATAACTTGGCCATGCCTCCAAATCCTTTTGTCTCTGCAGGTCCTACAACAACACATGCAAGCATCCCAGCAAGACGCCTAGAAGCAATTGCTGAATTAGAGTAAAATGTATAAGTATATGTATACGCACCAATGTAAGTAATATTAACTACATATGTGCTCGAACGTGTTGAACATGTAATAATTCTAGCCTAAATTGAGGGAGTTGGGTATTAGATACTTTACTCAAGGGACATTGAAGTTATTTCCTTTTTTTTTGGTTGAGAAGTTTTGGGATTCCTATCATTTGTACATCAGTTGGTAACAAAAAATTAGTATACAAGTTGATGTCCGTTGCATATTGATATAATTTTTTTTATTTCTGATGGACCAATATAAAGGTGGTCGCCATAACTCTTATACTCTTCTTTTAGATATCCGAAAAGGTTATTAGAGCATTCCCATTGGAGAAATACTTCTTTAGGGAGAGCCTAGCCACAGATTGACTGGCAGGTTATATCTAGTTTTTGGTTTCCAATTGATTTTGAAATACCAAACATTTTCGAAACAAACTCCAACAAAATCAATGGAGACCAAACAAAAACAGAGCCAATAAAAAAAAAAATTCATGTCAGTTGCTTTCCAAAAATTTGGAATTTTGTTTACTCGTTAATGCTCTCTTTCAAGTTCTTAGGAGGATGAGGCTTATAAATTGGGATAATGTAATTTGAACAACTTGGAATTTTGTAGTTTTCCTTTGAAATTTCATGCATTGAAATTTTGGAATTTCAAGTTCTTAGGAGCATGCATTGATTGAAATTTCAACAATGGGGAAAAAAAAAGACAAATAGAAATCCACCTAATAGATGCTAAATGTCAATGATTTTGGAAAAGAAAGAAATAAAAAATCAACGTGGTGGGAAGAAAAACTTGGCGTTTACTTTTCAAGTCCTCAGTGGCATCCCAAAGTTAAATTGGACCATTGATGTCAGAAAGTCAGTCAACCGACTTGTAATGCTAATTCCACATGCATTTGTCCATTTTCCATCCACATCTAACATGTTCATTATCCACCATTGACCATTGGTTTGGTCCCATCTGTTAAATTCAATCCAACAACAGTGCCATTAGAATGATGATATGAGGGGTTGTTCTTGTTCTTGCATGATTTTATTTTATTTTTGGTAAACTTCTTGCCAAAGCCCTATAACCGATTTACGTCCTCTCAATATCATTATTAAGGATCATAGTTTTATCAATTTGGTTAAGTTACAATACATTCTCAACCCATAAGAACTTATAAATAAACCTACTAATTGTATGTACGACATTGATAATATATGTCCTATGACAACATGATTTTAAATTTTATATTGTATATATTTTCAGATATTTGTGAGACTGAGAGATTTGATCTATGATTTAAGATGATATTTTGGAGGATATGAGACATTTTGGGTTAGCTAATGCATGTATTGGATAATGATAATTGATTTGACCATTGCACAATTTTTAAGAAATTATTTTGGCTTATTAATAAGTCTGATAAGATATGTTCTCCACAAAATATTTTATGATGTTGAAACTAATTTTTACAATACTGTTGCCGAACGCATATTCACTGTTTTTATCATTTTCATATGTTCATACCAGACACGTTTTAGAGTGAGGTTTTTGTTTTTGTTTTTGTTTTTATATCAAGAGTGAATTTAATTAACCTTTAAAAATAAGGCACAAACAGTCATTACAACATTGCGTAACAGGAGGGCAGTAAGAGTGACCTCGTTAAAACCTTGCCATAAAAAACCCCTAATAGAAGGAAAATCCGATCAAGAAAAAAGAGTGCCACAGCACCTCCATCATGAACAAAAACACAAAAATCGGAAATTTTGGAATTTCACGTTCTTAGGAGCATGCATTGATAGAAATTTCAACAATCGGAAAAATAAATAAATAGAAATCTCACCTAATAGATGCTAAATGTCAATGATTTTGGAAAAGAAAGAAAGAAAAAACCAACGTGGTGGGAAGAAAAACTTGGAGTTTACTTTTCAGGTCTTCAGTCGCATCCCGAACTTAAATTGGACCATTGATGTCCGAACTTGTAATACTAATTCCACATGTATTTGTCCATTTTCCATCCGCATCTAACAAGATCATTAGCCACTATCCATTTTTTTTCTCGTTAATTTTTCTTGACATTATTTTTTTTTCAACCCTCGTGAATTAATTTTTTGAAGATTTTAACCTAAAAAAAAATCCAAAATATAATATAATATAATTTCATTTAAAACAAAAAAACAAATACAACAACACTTTATTTCATAGACTTTAATGAGGATTTATAGAGTTTGGGATGTGTTTTGTGGTTAGATCTGATTTAGAATATTTTCTTTATTTATTTTAGCTGTTGGATAATTTGTTTTTTTTTTACCAAGTCACTTTTTAATCACAGTCGTTGGTTTAAACTAGCCATTACATTTGAAATAAATAAAAAATCAATTTGGCTGTTTGAATTGCAGCCATTAGATGACAACGACTACAAGCCCATCTTGCGCCACGCGTCAGGAACTTTCCCTTCAAAAAGCCGACATGGCTGGTCCACCTCAGTTTCTCTTGCTTTCCTTCACGTGCTGCAAGTTGCCTTCAATTTGGGGCCCACAAATTTTCCGCCTAGACTGGAAAGCTGGGCCAAATACCCCCCCAAAAACCAATCTGCCCAAAATTCCCCCCACCTCCCTATACATGCGTTGGGGATGAAATTAGACCAAAATTTGGGATTTTTTAGGTTTAGCCCACATGGTTGGAGAAGGCCTAACCGATGAAAGTCCTCTCAATATCATTATTAAGGATTAGAGTATTATCAATTTGGTTAAGTTACAATACATTCTCAACCCATAATAACATATAAATAAACCTACTAATTTGTACATACGACATTGATAATATATGTCCTATGTATGTCCTATGTTTTACACGCATGGTAAAAACATTTGTTCTACTCAACAATATTTTTGTATAAAAAAAGGATGCACGATTTAGTTCAGTAGTTGTACGATTTCAATTAAAATTTTGAAGTTAACTAGTAATTGAAAATTCTTGGAAATAATTAATATTGTAAATTGATCAACACGGTATGGGAATGGCTCAATTAGTTTTTATAACCCAAGACACATGACCCCACAAAATTTTACTTAATTAAAATAGTAAAAACTTAGGGCCCGTTTGATAACGATTTCAATTTTTGATTTTAGTTTTCATGTAAATCCTAATCAAATATACTAAAGATAAGGGTGCTTTAGTTTATAGACACTATATATTTTACTAATTAGGAAAATACAAATTGAATTCACTTAATTAAGAAAAGGCCAAAGAATAAAAAAATAGGATGTAATTTTACAATCATGCATTACAAAAAGCTAAAAATTACAAAATATGCCATTATGCAAATTTTAAGTAATTCATTTTAAACCAAAAGACAGTTGTCACCATTTTAAGTAATTCATTGAAGACATAGCTTATGAAGGCTTGGCAAAAGAGGCGTTGGAGTTATTGAGCGAACTATGCTGTAGAGGGGTTGTGAAGAAAAGTTCTGCTGAACAGGTGGCAGTCAAGATGTAGCCTTTTACACAATTCATCTTTTGCTCTTGGATACTTTGCTCACAGCCTTGTGCAAAGATGGAAAGGTTGATAACGCAGTTGAGATACTCAATCAACTAAGTAGTAAGGGTTGCTCCCCTGTTCTAATCACATACAATACAGTAATTGATGGGCTCTCAAAGGTGGGAAAAACATAACGTGCCGTAGAGCTTTTGGATGAGATGCGCAAAAAGGGTCTAAGGAGTGACATAATTACTTATTCTTCTCTTGTGGGAGGGCTTAGTAGAGACGGTTGATGAAGCAATTAAGTCTGTCCATGATTTGGAAGATTCAGGTATCAAGCCCAATGCTATCACTTTCAACTCCGTCATGTTGGGGCTTTGCAAGGCTAAGCAAACTGGTCGTGCAATTGATTTCCTCGCTTATATGGTATCAAAAGGATGTAAACCTACTAAAGCAACATACACCATTGTCATTGACGGCATAGCTTATGAAGGCTTGGCAAAAGAGGCGTTGGAGTTATTGAGCGAACTGTGCTGTAGAGGGGTTGTGAAGAAAAGTTCTGCTAAACAAATGGCAGTCAAGATTTAGCCTTTCACACAATTCATCTTTTACTCTTGGATGGCAGATCATTGTTAAATTATTCCTTTGGATGTCATTAGCATCATTTCCCATGATAATGAAGGACTTCCCAGTGTCCAATTCTCACTCATTTTCTGTCATGAGGAGCGGAATCCAAAATCAATTTTGTTAGATGCCATATAACCTTGTCCTCACTTTTGTTTGATCTGATTCTTTTACTTTTGATGAATACTTGGTTGTCTCTCCAGTAGTGTTCACTATCTCAGTTTTATATAAATATTCATGTTTCCTTAATTATGCGAGCTTGCAATAGTGTTTTTCTGCAATGCAGTTTATGTTTTTTCTGCATTTCAATTTCTAACAAGTGTTGTTCAATTTGCAGAAAAAAGAAGAAGGAGAAAAGGAAGATGAAGACGGAGATAAAGAAGATGAAGAGGAAGACGAATAGGTATGCAGTTTTTTCTATTTTTTTTTGCAATTCAATTTCTCTTTTTCTGCATTGCAGTTTATGTTTTTCTGCATTGCAGTTTATGTTTTTCTGCAATGCAGTTTATATTTTTCTGCAACGCAGTTTCTAATAAGTGTTGTCCAATTTGCAGACCTCATATGTCAAATGCAATCATCATTTGTCGCATATCCAAGTTATTATCCATGTGACCTACCAATTCTACACTTCTCTATTTACAATGAGAGCATAGTTCAAAATAACATCAAATAAGTACAGAGCTACTTGCTAGAAGAAGAAGAACAACAACAACGAAGAACGAAGACGAAATAGAAATATGTGGCATAAATTAATTAATCAATTAACTAATGCTTTTCAGTAGGTGAATATTGCATCAGTTCTCTCCTGTTAGACAAGGCAAAATCACAGCTTGTTATCAGAGCAGGTGATTTTTGCATATGTTGTCTCTTATCTGGTAAGGGATGCATAGTATCCACTTCGGGCACCAAAGCTATCTGCACTGGTATAACTCAAAGTTTTGACGGTTTCAACAAGGGTTCCGACTTCTTATGCCTCGAGGAACCCCTTATCTTCCAAGTAAGAAATCACTTCTTCGGCCATCTCACATGCGGAAGCACACACTCCTCCCTTATGTATTAATGCTATCTGAAGGCAAATAAAGGATGACGAAACAATGAGACCTTTATTTTTCATTAAATAGAACAGTAACATCAAGCAACTACAGCCAAAAGTTAATATGTAACAATAGGTGAGTTACGACTATGTGCAACTGCAGCTACTCTTACATGTGACCCCGGTATACATCAGATCATCTTTCATTCCATTCTGCACCATATTCCTATAAGCTAATCAAACAAATGCAATTGAAATGGTGCGTGGTGCAATTTAAAGTAACTGATATATCTAAAATTTAAATTTCAAAAAATCCTACATCATGTTCTTGATCAATTAGATAGATCAATTATTCCAACCTCTACAGTGACATCACAAGACCAATACAGGGCACTGGCCTTTTACACGGCTGTTTTCTAGTGTGAGAGTAAATTGGTTCAAATTTATGGGTAACTAACAGGATTAACTGCTATTTTTTTTTAATTTCTATGCCCTAGCTTCATAACACAATGTATATTCCTCTTTATGAAGAGAAGAATCTATGTATATATGATATCTGCAGTAACTAAAAGATGTATTCTGCTTTTTCTCTAGATAGTGTACATACCTCAGAAGAATCAGATTCAGACTTAGAAGAATATGTTTTTCTCTTCATATCTGGTTCAGTCTCGGAAGAATCAGACTCAAACTCAGAAGAATCAGAACCGAGCAATTCTCCAATTCATTGGTCAGAGCGCCGACCTTGGTCCGTCTGCTGACGTCCTCCACTCTCTTCGATTGTATCTCATTGAGCGGAACGTCTCCGTAGTTGGCTGCAAGACGGTCCTGCTCGTCGACGGCAAGAGAGCGTGCCGAGGTGGCCAAGGCTTCTTGCTCTTGGCGCCGGCGTAGCTTCTCTTGCTTCGCCACTTCCTTCTTGGTGGCCTTTTTGCTGACGGAGGCTAAGTCTTCATTGGTCGGAGTTTGTGAACTACCTTCCATATTTGATATTTAAACCCTAAAAACAGCAAGCATCACAAGTTAACAACAGTTTATTGCAAAAAAACAGAAACCATCCAATTAACCTAATCCAAAAAAAGTTCATTGACATACTTGAATTATAAAAATAAAAAAAAAAAAAAAAAGAAGCAAGAAACCTTCATCAGAAGAGTAAAAAAAAATAGAAAGCGAGCACTATAATTGGAATATTATAGGACATTTATCAGCTGGTCATGAAATGAATCATCTATATTCAGACATAGGCAGCAAGATTACAAACAAAAATATCAACACAAACTTTGCAATCTTTGCTAGCATTCAAACAGAGAAAAAAAATTAAAAATTAAATTGGCGGCAAAAAAAAAATTGCAATTTAAAAAAATCCTTATTTTTACAAGAGCTATTTTTCACAATTTTAACCCCACTTTTAAAAAAGTTAGAACAATTATGGGTTTTACCTTGAGTTGAGCGTGCTCGGAGACTGTCTTGACCGTGTCCAAGTCGTTGATGAACAGATTAGCGAATGTCAATCTCTGAAAAATAAACTACTCAATAACTTAACTATATTCCAATAAACTACATGGGAGTATTTATAGCAAACTAAAACCTCAAGACAATAGGATAAAATTCCATCATAAAGCAGAAATCCTAACCCAAATAAATTAGGAAACTAGAAAGCTAGAAAACTAAATGACCCGTTTGGTATTGGATTTGATTCCAATTTCTTAAAAAAACTCAAAACTGGATTTTAAGTCTAAAGCCCAAAAAAGGCTTCTGGTAGGCCTATTTTTAAAATCCGCTAATATCTTTATTGCATAAAAACAGCAACCATCCAATTAACCTAATCCAAAAAAAAAAACATGGAAATACTTGAATTTTAAAAATAAAAAAACAGTAAGAAACCTTCTTAATAACAGATGGATCAACAAGTTCAGAATCAACCTCATCACATAAGGATGCAAGAAAATTTGAAGGTTATGTAATGGAAGAGAATAATAACAAAAAAAACACAAAATTCAGTAACGTACAATTTAATTGAGAGCTGATCGAGGATGGATATGAGAGAGAGAGAGTAGATGATGCTGAGAAGAACAAGAACAAGAACAAGAGAAAGAGGTTGTGGTTGTGGGTTGTGACGTCGAGGAGAGGTGAAGTAGGGTTATGGAATGGGTTTTGAAAATAAAACGTATATGGGCTTTAATTATTTTTTTTCTGCGCAAATATATGGGCTTTAAAGTTGGGCAGTTTATTTGGTTTAAGGAGAATTAGGTTAAAGTACGAGATATTTTAAAATAAATAAATAGAAGAGAAAATGATTAAAAATTAGGTACGAAATCTCCCAGGGCAACAAATTATTCATTTGAGTTAAGGTACGAAATCTCCTTCTTCAAACCCTAAGTTCGTGTCTTTTTTTTAATGTTCGACTTGCAATGGCTGCCCTTTCCCACCCACTTCGAATTCTTTGTTCTTACTCAATAGGTTCGTATGTTGTTTCTTTTTATTGTTAGCATTGTCGTTTTCTTCTTCTTCACGTATTTGGGTTCTTACTCAATAAGTCTATTCTAAAATTATATCCTGGTTTTTTCTTGGACTTTACTGTAATTCAGGGTTGATTTGTTCATGTTTCATTTTCTTTCTCTACTTTATTTATTTATTTTTGGAGAAGAAACGAATTTTTTATTAAAAAGAGTGGAAAAGTACATCTGAACTTGATATACTTATTTTCTGCGGGATCATTGGTTTTCTTTTTCAAGAGACAAGCTTACTATTTATGGCATTATGATACTGAGCTTTCACCCTGAAAAATTAGAGTATGCTTCTTATAGTAGTGATCCTTATGTTAATAGGGAGTGGAAAAAGAAATTTCTTTTGTCATGATCACATCAAAATGCGAAGAAAGGTTAAACTGAGTGAGCAGGTTCATGAACCATGAAAAACATCAGTTACATCTTTTTGGAATCAAAAGCAGTGGTGAAGTCCAAAGAAAAATGATTCCCCTAATCTTTTCATCCCATTTGATTATCGAATTGATTGAAATTGAAAAGTAGATGCAAGAACATGGGTGAGTTCTTACAAGGCTTATCTACCTCTGAAAGAGTTAGAAGCTTCCCATGGTGACATATGAGAGCTGTATTACCTGGAAAAGGTAGGAAATCGTTAGTTAAAGATACTGCTTCTTAGGCAAGTAACAGGAGATGCTTTCCTACTTCGCCAGGAATTCAAGGATACACTTGCAAGGGGTATACAAAATTCATAAATGTTTCAAACTGGACAGAAAACTATGCACACAGTTTCAACTATGTCATTAAGTTTTCAACCAAGGTGTAGGGGATAAAAATATTAAGTACTCAAAACTTTGATGTCCATGCATGCTTAAGTATGGTGTATGGATCATAAAAATTAAATTCCTATTAAAATAACAGTGCAACAAAGGCATTACAGTCAATGAGTTGTGACAGTTCAGAATTGTACTGAAAAAAAGTTGTTATTGCATTTCAAAAACATTGCGCGCAAGAACACCCTACCTGTCCCATTTCCATAAGACATATCTAATACTTTCAGTTTTGCTCTCAGGATTTGCATGTTAACCATGAGTAAGCCAAAAAGCCCCTTAAGGTCTCCAATCTGGAAATGACATATTCAGGAACATAAGAACGGAATCTACCAACTAAACATCTATGTCACAAGCTTGATCTAAAATTGCAACGGTTGAAGTGTTGTTACTGACATACCTTCATAAATTTAGCACCTCCAAAATATTCTTCTTGCTTAAGACGGGATGTCCTAACATAGCGGGAGACATGCGTTGCTTTTCCATCTTTGATGTGCATACCATGAACCATACTGCAAAATGTTAAATATATAAAGTAATGCTGGATCACATCTATCACTTTACTAATTCAGCCAGAGACATGGCTAATGAACAGAAACTATTTACTTATGCTTCTATCCCACTTGTTAACATGAAAACAGAATTCAATAAGATAATCAGACTACATATAAATTGTTCAAAAGATTCGAATTCAAATAAGGCTGTGAATAAAGAAGCAGGGGACTCACCCATCTCCATCAAACATGAAAAGAGAGCAACAAAGGGCATCATCACAAAACCCACATGGCTAAGAATCACTGAAATTTATTTCCAAAAATCAAACATATGCTCTCTAAACAGACAGACCAAAGTTTGTTTCTTGGGCATGCTATGGTAGCTCTGTCCTAACAGAGCTACAATCAAAATAGAAATTGGCTCATAGACCCACTCAGCTTCAAAGACTTCATGTAAGCATTTGACCAAACAGTTAATGGGCATCAAATGTTAAGAATGAATTCATAGATTCAAACAAACCAAGTAGTTATACTGTGTGATGATAAATTAGTCAAACAAACCATGAGTTTCAGGTGCAAAATTTAGACGCAATGCAGGAAGCAAATAAGTTCTCAGAAGAAAAGTAGTCAAACAAGCAGAAAATCTACAAACAGCCAGAGTGAAGAAAATCTACAAGATGAAAAGTTTTCAGATTACACTCAAGTAGAACACAACGCATTAGGAATAAGAGTAATGAAAAAGCAAGAATGGAGATGAAAACCAATTAGGAATCAAACAGCCAGAGATCGAAGATTTGTTACCAGAGAAGTTGATGGTCTCAACAGTTGATTTCAGAATAGGATCTCACTAGCCTCAAGGTCGTTTCTCAAAATCAAAACATCTGTAACACCAATTAGGAAGTTAGGGCATCAAGCCTTCTGGAATCACAACTCAAAATCGAAATTCAAAGAGAAATCAAAACTGAATTCAAAATTGAACCTAAAATCAGGCTCTGCCTGAGTACCAAACGAAAACCTAGCTGATTTAAGGACACAAAATCTAGCTTAAAGCCTTTCTTTATCAAATCAAACCTAGAGAATTAGGGAATAGAGAATCAGATTCAGAGTCACAATCGCACTCAAATCAAACTCAAATGAAATCAAAACTAACATTGAAACCAAAGAGAAATAGAAAGCTCACATGATATTAGGAGAAAACTTAGAATCGAAACCACAGAGACAACGAGGACAACGAAGAGGACGCTCGCTCGCTCTGAGCTCTGAGCTCGCGCTGGTCTCGCTCAGATTTTGAAATTTAATAGGAATCTAGGAAGAATAGTCAGGAGAAGAAAAAGAACCATATCAAGGCACTTCTTGTAATTAACTTGTCCGAATATTGTCTCTTGGTATTTTCTTGTTGTGCAAACGGAAGCGGATTTTGTATGGATCTAGATAGTCAACCCACATTCTATTGTTTTGTCAGATCTGGGTTACAGCTGGCTAGGAACGATTTTAAAGCTTTGATGTACCTTTTTACTGTGGGGCTGATTGTTGTGTTCTTGTCTATATGATGTTCATTCAATGAAATCATATGATAACCTTAACAACTGGAGGGAAGAATTTCTTGTTCGGGTATGTTTTGCGGTTTTTATTTTGTGTGTGGCTATTTTCTTAAGAATCGCATCACTTACAAACTCTTCCGATGCTGGTTGCCATAGATGCCTATTAAGTTCTGAAAATTATCTCTTTATGTTGATTTTTCATGTAATCTCTCTTGAAGGAATTGCATAATAAACAAGAATGCTAAAAGATAGGAAGAAACATGGTTATCACAAATACTGATGTTAGTGCTCCTTCCTTTGAAATTTAAGACTTGAAATGCTCATGCAACTTAAAAGAAATTTGAATTATTTCTGACTTGAAAAATTGCTGGACAAAATGGACAAAATGCTTTGAACATGGAGTTGAAGAAGCAGATATGGCAGAGAAAGGATTTTACATTCGGTCTGGAATCACAGTCGTACTGAAGAATGCAACTATTAAAGATGGAATTGTCATTTAAACCCATCAATTTTATTACAGCGTAATTGTTTAAATTGAGCCTTGGTGACAGTACCTTGATGAATTTCCTCATATGTGCTTTTACTAAATTTGAGTTATGTATATTATATTTATGTTTACAGTAAGTGCAGTTGTATTTTATATCTATCATTCTAAACATTAGCTTGAGTATGAGTTAGGCGGCATACATATTTTGTATTCTGTTTTGTATTTTGATTTGTAGGGTGGGGTGCTAACATTGCAAATGTATTAAAGTTCTTATTATATTTTCACATCAACCCGCTTTTATTAACTAGTTGACACGACACGGCCTATTAAGAAAATGGATGAAAAATTTCTGACATAAACACGACCTGATACAATTTGTGAATAACACGACACGAATCGTTTCACTCGTTAAGAATACAAAATTGAAAAAAAAAACTAAAAAAAAATAATTAAAAAAAAATTCATGCGCAAGGGCAACCTCTCTCTCTCCATCAAAGAAACCCCCCACCATAGTTGAAAACTGAGTGTGGGATTGAATTTCAATAATTCGACAAATGATCTTAGTGATTTCAACAATAATTCGTCAAATGAGACTATATAGTCCAATAGTGAAAAAAATGCTTCACTCGCTTGTCTAATATAGTGAGCTTGAAAAGTGGTTCGCTAAATAGAACACGCTAGTCCGACGCCTCTCTTTAAAAAAATATTAGGATTTTTTATTATTATTGTTTTAAATCTTTAATTGGGTTTTTTAAGCATTTATTTATTTTTTAGGTCAAAATCCGTAATTAAATTTAAATATTAAAAGAATTATTTTGATATTGCATTTGACCACATTTGTATTTGGAAAATCAAACTATAATAATTCACAAATGTTTTGTGACGCCCCTGACCTAAAAATACAAGAAAATAAAATAAATAATTGAGTTAATTAAATTGAGAAATTAAAAGGGAATTAAAATGAATTAATGGAAATTAATTGGAAATTAATAAAGTTAAGGGGTAATTGAGGTCATTTAATTTCGGAACGGAATCTGGCGAAATGGGTTGCGCCATTGCATTCGTCTCGTCGAAACGAGTCTGGTGATGGGTGGCACGTTTCGATACGAGGTCGAGAGCTTGAGGGGCATTTTGGTAATTTACAAAATGAATAAAATATTATAAAAAGCCACGTGGGCCAATCAGAAACCAGGATTCTCTCTCTCTCTCTCTCTCTCTCTCCCTCCAGCGCGACAAACGCAACCACCGCAGACGACCACCACCGACCACGGGCCGGTACCGTTTGAATAGCCAGACCACCCCTGACCTATCCCGACCAACCCCCGACGCCACCGCCGCAGATCCTCGCCAAAAAATGCAGAAAACCATTCGGTTTTCACCCAAAACTCACGGCATCGATCTGACCAGTTCAGGCCACCAATCTCGTCAAACCAGGTGTGTTTTCTCATCCTTTTCATGAGCCCTAGCTATCTGTGAGGTTAGTTTGGATCGTTATGGCTGTTTCGTGGCTTGATCTGAATTCCAATTTTTGGCCGGAGTTTGAGGTGGCGGTTGGGCCGTTTGCCGGCCGGTTCTTGGCCGGGTTTGGGCGGTTTTGAACTCCCCTCCTCCCCTAGTTTCATCTGGTATAGGTGGTGTTGGTTGGTGTGAAGGTTTGTCGTCGGCCGGAATCGCTCACCACACCCACACGTGCTACCGGCGCGTGTGGCGGCGCGTGGGGTAGATGTGGTGGCGGTTCTGGGGTCCGTTGCGATCCTTGTGTCGCTACGAACTCGTACGTGTGCGCGGATTCTAATTCGGACGTTGTTTGACGATCGAACCAACGTACGCCTATTGCGCGTCTCGTGGGTTCGATGTGTTCGGACCGTTGGATCGAATCCGAATTCACGTATGTGGTTCCTCGTATTTCTAGGAGCGTATAGGATTTGACAGATCGTGATTCGAAGTCCCGGATACTCCGAATCAATGACTTGAAGCTTGAATTAAATCTTAACCGTCCGATCGTACGATCGTGAGCGATCCGACCGTCCGATCGAGACTAAACTTTCAGGACACGTTGTTTAGGTCGTGGTGAACCTGTATGAACTTTCAGATCAAGGTTTGGAGGTCATGGGACCCACGGGCCCGGTTTGACCTATTCGGGTCGGTTTGACCAAGTTTGACCAGGTTTGACCGAGGGTTTCCCGAGGTCGCCTTGCAACGTAGTTGACTTTGTTGGACTTCTAGGAATATCCGGATCAATTTGGAGGTCGTGGGCTCCGCGAGCCCGGGTTGACCAAAACGGGGTGTTTGACCGCCGGTTGACCGTGAGTCTTCCGGGGCGGTCTCACTGGTTATAAGAGGTGGTTTGACCTTGAAATCCTTCGTAGGATGTACGTGCACGTTAAGTCAGGTTTTGTTAGGGTTTAAGTTTACGGTTCTCGTACGATTCACGATACTAATCCAATCCTCGTATTTAACACTTTAGGTAGTTTGACTTTACGTACTCTATAAGCGGGACCCTTGAGAGTTGTGCAGCATAGGACCAACGGTGAGTGGACTTCGTTTTCAAATAAACATGATTTGGATGAATTGCATGAAATGCATGAAATGAGATTTAATAATAGTTTTTAAATCTTGAATGTGATGAATGTTTTAAGTCTTGTTGACTTTGGTTGAAAAATACAAAAAGGACTAGCATTTGAGTTTAATGCTTGATTTGGGTTTCCGGGTTTTTATGTGGGGCCCTGATGTTATATTTTATTATTATTTATACCTTTGGGTATTGAACGGGACGTGGTGAACACCGGTGGTTTTCGTATTGAATTTTGATCATATAAATGAGCTATATTGAGCTTGGAAACGTTATATTATATTTTAATTATATAATTGAATATTTGGACGTTAGTATAGTCTGTTTGATTTCATACTCAGTTTTGGCGTTAAAATCCTATGATTAATAATACGTATACTTTGATTATATATATATATATAAGTATTTATATATATATATATATATATATATATCTTTACTTGAATATATATGTGTACTTTGGTTATATATATATATATATATATATATATACTTTGATTAGATATTTTGAATATGGGGTTTTGGGGACGTTTAAACGTCCGGACGTATATGTATACGGAATTGGACTTTGGGTATGTATTTTAAAGGATCGTTATGTATTATATATATATATATTTTTTGAATGAATATTTCGGGGTTTGGACTTTATATTTTTAAAGGATAGTTACCCATATTATAATTTGGGATCATATGTTTTATTTGGGCTTGACTATGAGGTTTTAATTGTTTATGAATTGATTGGGGTCTGTTATGCGATCGTTTGACCCTTGTGATTATTTTAAGTAGTGAATAATATGTGTGGGACGGTGAAGTCCTGATTTTGAATATATTTATATTGGTTAGTTGACTGATGGACTCGTATATGTCCTGGTGTCTGTTGTTTTGGGGTTGGGTACATTGTGATTGTATATATATACTGTTATCACGTGGCGATTGATTTGAGTGCTGTTAGCACCTTGTATTGTACCTCCCCCTGTTCTGATACTGATGATCGCGTGGCGATTGATATGAAATGGTGACCTGGATTTGGTATGGTTCGATCCTGTGCATACCTTAACGGGGTGTAGCTATAGACCCTTGATTGGGTAGTCTGCGCGCATAGGACAGGTTTCGGAGTTATGGTTCGTAAGTTTTTACCATATAGTCCTGTGAGTTTAGTCCCACTTTGGACGGCTCAACCCTGGGCACGGTGTCTCGATGAGACTGTACCGGTGTCCAATCAAATGATCCCCTGTTGGATTGTTTTCCCCTGGTACTTGTGTTTGTGTTATGGTTATACTATACCTATACGCGTGTGTTAGTACCTTCGTATTCATATTTATTTTAGTGAGGATCGTTCCTCGCTTGTCGTGCTTGTGAGCACGTGGTTGTGAGAGTGGAGAAGTTTGGGAAACTGTTTACCTGTTTCGGTTGCAGTACTTGATTGAATTTCAGTACTTGATATGTTTTACTTGTTGGATTGTAAATCCTGATTTTATATATATTTATATATATGATTTGAACTACAATTGATTTATGTATTGTTGTCGAGTTGGTGTTCTTGGCATGAAGGTGATCTTTGATATTTTAAAGATTGTTTTGGTTTATGGAGTTTTATGATACTTTCGTACTCACGTTTATCTAATTCTCCTAATTCTGTTTTACAAATATATAGGTTCGTGATTTGGGAGGTTATGCCTCGGGAAAGGTAAAAGGTTAGTCGTTCGAAAAAGGGGTTTTAAACTGGGTTGCTTTCACGTACTTTGTGATAGTACGGTTTTCAAATCAATCAAGTATTTAAAGGGTTTCATATGCATGTTTCGCATTTTTTTAAATGGTGGGATTAGTACTTTGTTTTAAGTATTTAAAACCTTGTTTTTTGTCCACTCACACTCTTTCTGTTTTGCGTCCCCCAGACCGTAGTTGTTGCGTCGACACCATTTGGCCGTGAGCTCCTCTTCTCGAGCTTTGACTGAAGGGTAGGATCTGTTGTCCTTGAACCCTAAACTTTGTATTCTGTTATTTCTTTTCCGCTGAGTCTTAAATATGCTCTGTATCACCCATTAAGGTTAAATTTGTTGGCCGGAGGCCTGTTATGTATTTGTGTATGCATGCTGGTAATTGAGATATTCTTATCTGCTGTGTTTTGGCAGGTTGTTAATTTTGGGTTAGTCCCTGCTTCAGGGGAGACTCTGCCCGATTTTCGGCAGAAGTCTTGGCCCCTTTCACTTAATTTTCGGGAAGAGGGTAACTGTTTAGTTTGTGGGCCCGACATGGGTTGATGTTAGGCATGTCAACAAGGTCCAGCACGGGTTCCGGGGTGGAATCTGGGTCGGGTCCTGTCATGTTTGATATTCTTTTTATATTGAAACAAGTTTAATAATTCATGATGTGCTACTTTCTTTATCGCAAGCAATTATTACCTTGTCAAATTATATTTTTCAGTTTAAAGTCAAAATTCAAATATACAAAAATTATATATATATATATATATTCTTTTTTTTAATTATTTTTTTACTTTGGTCTTCCATGAAAAATGTAAAATTATATAGAGTGAGTTTAGCTCCTTAGTAATGTTTCGACCAACAAAAAATAGAAGATTTGTAGTGGTCTTGGGGCAAGGCTAGAGAGCAACTAAGATAAATCTTGAGAAGCTAAAAAAAATATCAGAATTTTATTCTTCATAAACAATCATAATTTTATTTGTTTTATTTTTATTATTGTTTTAAATCTTTGAATTGAGTTTCTTTGTAGCATTTATCTATTTTTAGGTCAAAATCCCAAATTAAATTTAAATATTACAAGAATTATTGTTTAGTCCGACACAGCACCAAACATAGGTCTTCACAATTTTTATAATCCAGCTTCTTAGTCTAACACAGCACCAAACGTAGGTAAGTACTTAATCCAGCTTAGGCCAATTCGAGCTAATCCAAGACAGTCCCAGAATTTAGTCTAGTTCATGACAATCCACCGAACCAAACGACCCCTTAATGTATAAGTTTGTGAGTTATTCAATCACGTGATGAATTGTTGAGTCCATTAACATCCATTGCTCTGTAATCCTCAGTATAAATGCTGAGTTTTTCTTTTATGTAATTCATTCTGAATATTTTAAGAATCAGAGACATACATCTAGAACTTTCTAGCTCTCTCAAAACCTCCACTGTAATCTGAGTTTTCCTTTCTTCTTCTCTAGCTGAGTACCATGGTTATCTTGGTATCAGAGCTTCGGATCTAAGAGATCTTGCATCCGCTATTGTTCTGCTCTTCGCAATAAAGGGTTTAGGGGTGATGATTGTTGTGGTGATGGCAATAGTGGTGGCGATGGTGGTTTGTGGGTGATGGTGGGGGAGGTAGTGGTGGTGGCGGTGGCGGTGGCGGTGAGGTGGGGGTGGTAGTGGTGGTGGCGATGGGAGTGAGGTGGTGGTGGAGGTGGTGGTGGCGGCAGCGGTAGTAGTGATGATGCTGGTCCTGGCCGTGGTGGTGGTGATAGTGGGGGCGATAGGGGGCTAATAGTGGTGGTGGTGGAGGTAGTGTCGGTGATAGCAGCAGTGATGGTGACGATGCTGGCTGTGACGCCCCTGACCTAAAAATTAAAGAAAATGAATTAATTAATTGAGTAATTAATTTGGATAATTAAAATGAAATTATAAGAAATTAAAGGATTTAAATAAATAAAATTTGAATAAAATAAGAATTTAATAATTAAAGGGGCATTTTGGTCAACGATATTTTCGGGACAGAATTTGGAGAAACGAGTTGCGTCATTGCATCCGGCTCGTCAAAACGAGTTCGTTGACGGGCGGCATGTCTCGATACGAGCTTCGGATAGTTTTGAGGACATAATGGTCATTTCAAATTTTGAGAAAAATATGATAAAGCCACGTGGGCCAATCAGATTGCGTTTTCTCTCTCTCTCTCTCTCTCTCTCTCTCTCTCTCTCTCTCTCTCTCTCTCTCTCTTCCCTTCTCTCTCCTCCCTTGCGATAACCTCTATCTCCGTCAGCTCTCTCACTCTCTCTTCTCGTTGCCGGCGAATCAGGCCACGGCTTAGCCCGGCACGGGTCTCAATTTAACCTCCTCCCTCTCCCGGCCACGTTCCTCCCCTTTTGGTCGCCAAAATCGACGAATCCAGCCAGCGTTGTCGACTGGTTTTCTCTGAAACCTCACGACTTCGCGATGCCGTCCACGGCCACCCATCGCGTCGATCCATGTATGAAACCTTACCTCCTCTTCCTCCTCTAGCTTCCTACATAGTTGGCTTCACTCGATTTGAACTGGAAACAATCGGATCTAAACCTAGGTTTTTGGCCGGTTTTCAACATGAGATTCCGGCCGGTTGCCGGCCGGTTCTTGGCCAGTTCAGACCAGTTTTGGACTCACTGTGTGGTGGTGATCATTTTAGTAGTTGGGTAGTTGCCGGAGTGGAGGTTTGGTGGCAGCCCGTGGTGGTGGTGTGGTGGTGGTTCCTTGTTCCAATGCGACCCTCGTGTCGTTGTGAACGCGTACGTGTGCGTGGATTCCGATTCGGACGTCGTTTGACTATCGAACCAATGTACACCTATTTTGCGTTGTTTGGGTTCGATGGGTTCTGACCGTTGGATCGAATCCAAATTCACGTATGTGGTTCCTCGTATTTCTAGGAGCGTATAAGATTTGACGGATCGTGATTCGGAGTCCCGGATCAATGACTTGAAGTTTGAATTAAACATTAACTGTCTGATCGTGCGATCGTGAGCAATCCGACCGTCCGATCGAGACCAAACTTTCAGGACACGTTGTTTAGGCCGCGTTGAACTTGTAGGAACTTTCGGATCTAAGTTTGGAGGTCATGGGACCCACGTGTCCGGTTTGATCTAGTCGGGTTAGTTTGACCAAGTTTGACCAGGGTTGACCGAGGTTCTCCCAAGGTCGCCTTGCCACGTAGTTGACTTTGTTGGACTTCTAGGAATGTCTGGAACCTTTTGGAGGTCGTGGGCTCCACGGGCCTGGGTTGATCGAAAAAGGGTGTTTGACCGCCAGTTGACCGTGAGTCTTCCGGGGAGGTCCCACTGGTTAAAAGAGATAGTTTGACCTTAGAATCTTTAGTACGATGTACGTGCACGTTAAGTTGAGTTTTGGTAGAATTTGAGTTTGAGGTTCTTGTTCAGTTCACGGTACTAATCTAATCCTCTTATCTATCGCTTTAGGTACTTTGACTCTACTACGCAGTAGGCGGGACCCTTTTAGGGTTATGCAGCTTAGGACCAACGGTGAGTGGACTTTGTTTTTAAATGAGCATGATTTGAATGAATTGCATGAAATGCATGAAATGAGATTTAATAATGGTTTTAAATCTTGAATTTGATAACGGCTTAAGTCTTGTTTGACTTTGGTTGAAAAATAATAAAAGAACTAGCATTTGAGGTTTATGCTTGATTTGGGATGCCGGTTTGTATGTGGGGCCCCGATGGTCATATTTTATGATTTTGTATACTTTTGAGTATTGAATGGGACGTAGTGACGTCTGGTGGTTTTTTGTGTATGATTTGGGTACGGTAAAAATATTATGGATTATATTACATATATGAGAGTTACGTAAGCCTCGGGTTTTGGTTATTATATTTAAAGAATGGTTATATTATATTTTATTTATAAAATTGAGCTATATTTTAAGAATCGTTGTGTGTACTATACATATACTTTGGGTTTGGGTCACGAACGCTTTAAACGACTAGATATTTATGTTAATGGGTTATTATATATATATATGTATACTTCGACTAGATATTTTGAATATGGGGTTTTGGGGACGTTTAAACGTCCGGACGTATATGTATACAGAATAGGACTTTCGGTTGTATTTTTAAAAGGATTGTTATGTATATTATATATATATATATATATATATATTGAATAAACATTTCGGGGTTTGGATATTATACTTTTTAGAATAGTTATCTATATTATTATTTTGGGACTTATGTCGAATTTGGGTTTTGATTTGACGTCTCTCAACTTGAGATTTTAATATGAGTGACATGCTTGACTTGAGCATTGATTGAGATTTAAATATGGTTTTTCAATGAATATGACGTTTCAGTTGATTATGGTCTGTTATGCGATCATTTGACACTTATGATTATTTTAAGTATGGAAATATATGTTTGGACGGTGATGTCCTGATTTTGAGTATATATATTGGTTATATGCTTAATGGACATGTATATGTCCAGGTGTCTGATGTTTTGGGTTGGGTACATTGTGACTGAACATATATATATATATATATATATTGATTATCGTGTGGCGATTGATTTGAGTGCGGTTGACACCTGGTTATGTACCTCCCCCTGTTCTTATATTGATTATCGCGTGGCGATTGATTTGATACGGTTACTTGAATATGGTTCGATCCGGTGCATACCTTAACGGGGTGAAGCTGTAGACCCTTAACAGGGTAGTCTGCACGCAAGACTTGTTTTGGAGGTATGGTAGTGAGGTTTCTACCATATAGGCCTGTGAGTTTAGTCCCATTTGGACGGCTCAACCCTGGGCACAGGGTCTTGAGGAGGCTCTACCTATGTCCAGTCAAATGATCCCCTGTTGGATTGTTTTCCCCTGGTACTTGTGTGTGGTGTTGAGGTTATATTATACCTATACACGTGTGTTAGTACCTTCGTATTCATATTTCTTTTAATGAGGATCGTTCCTCGCTTGTCGTGCTTGTGAGCACTTTGGTTGTGAGAGTGGGGAAGATTGGGAAGCAGTGTGCTTGATTTGACTACAGTATTTGATGTGTTGAGTTTATTGGATTTTGAATCCTGAAATTGATTTCTATATTGTTGTCAAGTTTGGTTTTCTTGGCATGAACGGAATGTTTGGTATTTCAAATGTTGTTTTGGGTATATGAGGATTTTATTATCTTCTCGTACTTACGTTCCTCAAGTTATTTCAGTTTATATTTTATAAATACCTACATGGGTGATTTGGGAGGTTATGCCTCAGGAAAAGTAAAAGGTTGGTTTGTTCGGAAAAAGGTTTTGAGTTGGATTGCTTTCACGTACTTTGAGATAGTATGGTTTTTAAATTAATGAAGTATATAAACGATTTCATATGCATGGTTCACATTGTTTTGAAACGGTGGGGTTAGTACTTTGATTTAAGTATGAAAACTTTGTTTTTGTCAACTCACACTTTTTCTGTTTTGCGCCCCCCAGGCCATAGTTGTTGCTTTGACACTGTTCAGCCGAGCTCTTCTCTTCCTGAGCTTCGACTGAATTGTAGGACTTGTTGTCCCTTATCATTAACTTTGAATTCTGTTGCTTGAATTCATATACTCCTAGATTGCTCTGTATCGCCCATTAGGGTTGAGTTTGTTGGCCAGAGGCCTGTGATGTATGTTGTATGCATGCTGGCGCTTGGGTAGTATATTCTGTTTGTTTCTGGTAGGTTGTTAATTTTGGGATAGTCCATGTTTCAGGGGAAACTCTGTCCGTTTTTCGGCAGAAGTCTTGGCCCCTTTCTTTGTAAATTTCGGGAAGAGGGAACTTGTTTACTTTGTGGGCCAGTCATGGGTTGATGTTGGGCAAACCAGCAGGGTCCGGCTTAGGTTCCGGGGTGGAATTTGGGTCGGGTCCTCACACTGGCAGTGGTTATGGTGATGGTGACGGTGGGGGTGGGGGTGGTGGTGATGGTGGGGGTGATGGTAGGCTAATAGTGTGAGTGGGGTTGATGGTGATGCTAATAGTGTGGGTGAGGATGATGGCAGTGGTGGAGGTGGTGACGGTGGTGGTGATGGTGTTGGCGGTAGTGGTGGTGACGGTGGGGTTAGTAGTGGGGTCGGCGGTGACAGTGGGGGTGGTGGTGGTTGTGCTAAGGGTGGGGGCGATGGTGGTGGCGACCGCGACGATGATGACTGTGGTGGTGATGGTGGCGGTGGCGACGACATTGATAGCCATGATAAGATGGTTGTAGTAGAAATGGTGAAATCATATATTCAAAATAAAAATAATATATCTATCAAAATCTTTGGAGGGAAGCTAATATTTTTTTGGCCTAAAATTAGTCTATAATCAAACGAAATACACCACTTTTTGCATTTCCTTTAAAATCAATCAGTTTTTGAATACACCCAAACTTTGTTTGACTTCTAAAAATTTATAGTTGAATAGACTTAGATTTCGATGTATTTTTTAAAATCAATTGAAATCTGAATTGAATACATCCAAACTTTAACAAACTCTTTTAAAATCTTAATTGAATACACTTAGACTTTTAAACTCTTTTAAATTCTTTTAAAATCTTAATTGAATACACCCCTAAAATTAGAGAAATACATCTAGGACTTTCTATCTCTCTCAAAACCTCCCCTATAATCTGAGTTTTCCTTTCTTCTTCTCTATCTGAGTACCATGGTTATCTTGGTATCAGAGCTTCGGATCTAAGAGATCTTGCATCCGCTATCATTCTGCTCTTCGCAATCTTCACATGATGGCGTTTCAGTTCATCGCTCAGCTAATTTTCCTCTGGCATTAAATCTTCGATCTTTCTTTTGCTGGAAAAATTTGGGTATGTTCTCCAAATTTTTCAAGAATTTGATTTCTCTTATTCGTATATTAGAACACGAAGCACGAGGCATGAATTCTGTATAAGCACGAAGCATCTTTGAAATATTGTTGAATTTCTCTCTTTAATTCTGTAGTTGAAGCACGAAGCATATAGATTGTTGTTTTTATTCTGAAATTGAAGCACTAAGCATGGAAATTGTTTCTGCAAGCATGAAGTTTTATTGAATTGCTGTGTATGACGGTATTTCTAGTCTTGATTTGAAGCACGACGCCTAGAAAATTGCTTAAGAATTCTATCAATTGACAATTGTGACTCATTTGTTGACAAGAAAGCATCATGACATCATCTGTGCCCAAAATTGGGGGTTTATTGGGGGTTAATACAATTAAGCTTTCCGAAGACAATTATGTTAAATGGAGCTATCAGCTACAATCTGTCGTGCAAGGATATGACCTTTACGGTCATTTTGATGGTACAATTCCTTGTCCTCCTAAATATGGTCACTAAGTCTGAAGGCATTACACACGAACTCACTGCTGCCTATAAGACCTGGATTCAGGTTGACAAGGCTTTACTGAGCTTATTGCTTGCCACATTATCAGATGAAGCTATGGAATATGTGGTAGGGTGCAAAATGGCTAGAGAAGTCTGGTTGAATTTGTCTGATAGGGGTATGCTTCAGTATCTTGTGCTAGAGTTAACCAACTTAAAACTGAGCTTCATACCATACATAAAGGAGGTGATACTGTGGAAATATATTTCTGTGCAGTTGAAACATATTCGTGACCAGTTGTCTGCAGCAGGTATCCAACTCTCAGATGATGATATTATCATCGCTGCCTTGAATGGATTGCCCCAGGAATTTGATATGATTAAGCCTGTTTTATTTGCAAGAGAAAGTCCTATATCTTTGAAAGATTTTATAGCTCATCTACTGTCTGCTGAGAGAATTAGAGGCACGACTACAAGCACAGTCTCAGTCCATGACTGGTTTTATGGGAACCAGCACCTAGGAATATGGCTCATTTTCTCATATTGCACCATCTTCTCAACATTCTGTTACAAGTCCAACTGTAGGACACATTACTGCTCAGTCTCTTTCTTCTGCAATGACTGGTTTCTCTGGTTATAAATCACACTCTCAGAATCAGTCTTACAATTCTCAGCCTTCTCAGTCTCATGTTCAAAGTTCACCACATCAACAATCTTCGTTTTATCAATCTAGAGGACGAGGTTCTAATGGCGAGTTCTCATCTACACGAAGAGGAGGTTTCAATCCAAGATTGTCATCCGGACCAAAGACACAAGTTATCCCTGAATGTCAAATCTGCAAGTCACACAGCTCCTAACTATTATTATCGTGTTGCAGATTCATCTACTTCTAATTCTACGGTTGAGTGCCAAATCTGTGGAAAGAAGGGTCATATTGCACTCAACTGCTATCACAGAGCCAATTTTGCATATCAGGGAACTACAACTCCTCCTTCTCTGACTGCCATGACTGCTCACACTCAAGGGGGAGCCTCTTTCACACCTGATGACCTATGGATTGCTGACAGTGGAGCATCACACCATATGTCTCATAATCTTTCAAATATGATGAAGGCAACCAGGATGGTGATAAGGTTACAGTTGGAAATGGTGCATGTCTGTCTATACATCATGTTCGTTCAGCCACTTTGCATAATTTACCAGGAGCCTTGATGTAGGATATGGGTGAGTTGAGAATTTAAGTAGTTTAGCGGAAGCGAAAACGATGGGATAACATAAAATAAATGGTAAAAGATGTCTTGGCTTCACACCAAAGGATTTTGGCTTCACACCAAGGAGTCTCAAATCTCTGGAAAATAAACTTTTCTTAATATTTCAAATCTCAACACCAAGGAGTCAATTGACAATTGTGACTCCCTTGTTGACAAGAAAGCATCATGACATCATCTGTTCCCAAAATTGAGGGTTTATTGGGGGTTATTACAATTAAGCTTTCCGAGGACAATTATGTCTTGCAAGCATATGACCTTTACGGTCATTTTGATGGTACAATTCCTTGTCCTCCTAAATATGTGGTCACTAAGTCTGAGGCATTACACACGAACTCACTGCTGCCTATAAGAGGAGCAAGAGGGAAAATGGAAGCGAGAATAAGAGTGGGCATGTGATTTTATAGGGAGGATAGGATGGAGGAGTAACAAAAATGAAAACAAAAACTTGAAAGTGAAAACAATTTCAAGTTTTTGTTTTCACTTTTATAACTCCTCCCTCCCATCCTTCCCTCTCATCCTCTCTCTCAATCTCACATTCACTCCCATTCTCACTCATTTTCCTCTATATTCTAGCATAAAAAATGAAAACTAAAAACTAAAATTGAAATGGTTATCAAACGGGCCCTTAAGTTGGATTTTTATTTTATTATGGTTGAGCCCCTGTTTTTCTATTTATGACCTGCAAATTCCATGTTTTTTCCCACGCGGAATTTCTAAAATTCTATGTGTTTTTATATAAACACGGGAATTGACTCATGTCAATTTAGAAATTATGACTTTTTTCAAAATCCCAAGTTTATTTCCCTCATCCAAACACACTTTTGGTGTTTAAAAAAATTACTCTTTCCAAACCCTTGAATTAAATTTATAAGGTAAATGAGAAATTCCATTAAAATGAGGTTCCATACATAAGAACATGCTAAAATGTAGAAACTGAAACCAGATAGAGCACCCCAACTAATCTAGGAGCCCAACACTACTCTAGACACCCACACGAAAAACAACTACCCGAAAAGCCAACATCATAACCAGGAAAATAAGTAGAGAAACGCTGCACAAGTGCTGTCATCATCAACTAGCTGACAGAGTACATGTCACCTCCATGTTAGAACATGTATGGTTCAAATTATCATGAATATCTACAGGCATCTTTTGTGGGCATAAAGGCTTGGGAAGCATTTGAAGGCTTTCAACATCTCCTTCGAGCATCTTTATAACTTCGTTCATTGCTGGACGATCACTTGGCTTCATTTGAATACACCACAAGGCAGTTATAACCATCTTTTTTACCATTTTCTTTTCTTCCTCTATTATATCCTCCATCTCCAACTCATTTCCCTCCTTATACTAATCGTACACCCATGAGGGGAAGTAAATTTGGCTTGAATGCTCCGCACGTGCATTTAAATTCTTTCGTTTGCTTCCCATTTCCATCAACAGCATTCCAAAGCTATAGACACCAGCTTTGTATGAGACGCCACCAATATTTTTGTAGAACAACTCAGGAGCCATGTATCCCATTGTTCCCCTTGCTGCCGTTAATGAGACAATACTATTATCCGTCGGATATAATTTTGCAAGCCCAAAGTCAGAAATCTTTGGAACGAAATTTTTGTCAAGAAGGATGTTATGAGGCTTGATGTCAAAATGTAAAATTTGCATGTCACAACCTTGATGTAGATATTCAATCCCTCGAGCTACTCCAAGAGAAATTTCATACATTTTCTTGTAACTTAGCATCATACTTCCTTCTATTCCTTCTTTGGAATAGATGTATTTATCAAGAGATCCATTTTGCATGAACTCATATACTAAAGCGCGCTTCAAACCCTCAGCACAATAACCAACAAGTTGCACCACATTAACATGGTGAATCCTTCCAATGGTAGCTACCTCACTAATGAAATCTTCCCCATGAGCTTTGGACTTGACCAACATCTTAATTGCTCCAAAACGGCCACTGCGTAATTTTCCTTTAAATACTGTGCCAAAGCCTCCTTCACCCAACTTATTCTTGAATTTGTTAGACATATTTTTAATGTCTGAATAAGAGTACCTTATTGGTAGAAAGTTATTATCACTATGCAGAAAATCCTCGATGCTACTATACATGGATGAATGTCTTTTCCGCCATTTATAGATCAAAAATGCAATCACAATTGGAGGCCCAAGTATAAGTTTTACCGTGAAATGTGTTACTGCACAAGAGCATTACCAAAAAAAATCATGAGAAAAGAAACTGACTAGCATTTTGATGCACTCTTTTACACTTTATCAGATCCTTTATATCTATCAAATAGCTATGTAAATTATTTTACAATTTCGTCTTCCTTTTTCGAAATCAATTTAGGGTGATGATTTTGGCATTCTATAATTACTCGTAAATTACCTAATGGGCTCTTCATGTGTGAGTGGTAAAGGAGTGTAAGAAGTGAAATTTGAATTACTATAAAATTACGACACCAACAAAAGCACACTCTTACCCATGATAGTGAGTATCATTAGACCATCTCCAACCCATGAGGGGCTAAACCCAAATTTTCCCCCTCCAAAAAGTGACTATTTGGGTTTTGCCCGGACTCAAATTTTAAGTCCGCAACTTTATTAAATTGTTTAAGAATGGTTTAAGTCTATTTTTTTTATGGATAACTTTTCTTCATTTAATCTTTTCAAATAACTTCATAATTTAATTTTTTGAACAATTTAACCTAAAAAAATTGAAATTCTAATTTTTTTTTGTTTGTTGATTATTTGAGAAATGAGTGGGTATTTATGGAGTTTGAGGTGAGTGTTGGGGTTGGATCTAATTTAGATTAAGTTAAAATATTATTTTGATCTTTGGATTTAAATTTCAACCGTTGGATCTTTTTTTTTACCGTTAAAATAGTTTAGATTTAATATATATCGTTGATTTAAGTTAATATTAGAATATAAAAAAATACAAATAAGACAGCCAAAGCCCAACCTAGTGCTGACACGTGGCCCATGCCACAGACAAGCCCATCAGAATATGTAACCAGCGCGGGTCCCACCATTTTTCAGAAGCACATGGGCTCTGCCACCTCAGCGTGGGGTCCAGTGAATAGTATTGGGTCCAGGCAATACTTGGACCCATATTTGGGTCCAAATTTGAGTTTTCCCAAATTTTGGGTCCTTCATTTTCTTGGGTCAGGAGACATTTGGGGCAATATTTTGGGTTTGGGTCCTTGCATTGGAGATGGTCTTAGCGATGGACTACCTGCAAGAAATAAGACAAAAGTCGACAAAATCAATAAGACTTTTGACTATGTCTGGAAAAATAATAAAGTAAAACAAAAAGTACAATGTTGAATAATTAAAGAAAAGTGCAATTAAACCAAACTTAAAATTACCGTAAATCATCTTCCACAGTTTTTCCACAACACCACCTACAATATCAAAGAAAACAAAACTAGCACAATTGTAACTTTACCACATAACAACCGTAATATATACATATAATACTAGAAAAATCATATTTGTGTACTATGATAAAATTTAGTTTGTCATTTATAGACGAATATAGTGCTTCAAGAAAAATGACAACCATTAATTGAGTGGTCTAATGATTTCATATTCAAGTGATTTTATGCTGAGAAGATTTTTGAATGTGTATCTAAAAGATAGACCGTCCTGATTTTCGAAATACAATGCAGAGTGTAAGCCCATAAAAGTGTCCTCAATTTCAGCTTTCGATATATATACATGTATACATATATGACTGAAAATAAAGACGTACCTGTATTACACTTTTCACCAGCAACGGTCCATACGTTTGGGCCGCATTCAATAAAGAGAATGTTATCTAACGTATATTTAAGCTCGAAGCCATACATCAAGGCGTTGTGTATGTATCTGTAAGTAAAGTATTTGTAATTTTCCTTGTACAAGGATTTACTCATCATAGTCGTCCACTCTAAACTGCACCCGTCCTCCAAATCCGACGTCATTGTACTGCCAACCTTGACATAGCCAGTCCTACTCCTATTATTAATGCATGGAGCAGTCACCACGTAGAGAGATGAACTCACTGGATTTGCACACTTGAAAAAAGTTACAGGCTGACTTGATGAATAATACAAATCCTCCAGATAACTGAAGTTAGACTGGGCTAAAGGATAACGAGGAAGGGAGGAGCAATTGTTCTGTTCAAGGCCAGGATCTACGACTCGGATCGATGCGTCATCGTAGTTTATGGCCAGCACCAAGAATTTTCCAGAACCTGAGCGCAATACCGTAATGTTGTTTTCGCAGTACAAGGTGTGCCTCGAGTCCCCGCAGTACTTGGGGTCATGGTTTAGTCGGAAAGGGAAGCTTATGTTGTGGATGTTGCCGCAGGAAGAAGGAGCACACGCTACAAATTTCACTGGATAATAAGTTAATACCTAAAAAGGCCACAACTAAGACCCATGAAGACAAGGTAAAGAGCCTTGTTCCACTTCCCATAGATGGAGCGAGAGAGAGAGAGAGAGGTTGTTCAGAAAATAGATTTACAAGTTCTGGAGATATCTATCAGTTTGTTGTGATACAGAAAAAGCAGCACCGTCCACTCAAATTGGTACTTTCGATGTCAGAAAGTCCGCGTCTTACAATTTCATTATCCTCCATTCCATTGGACCCCATCTATTAAATTCAATCCAAACCAGTAAAACACAATGCGACCCTACCGTCTAAAATGATTGAATTTTTGCCGACCTAAGATTTTGATCATGAGGACGAGGCACAATTGAATTATGTGATCTTATTAATTGAGTTAAGTGAGGACCACAATTGAATTTTCAAAAAGTTGAAAACCGATAGCTGCTGTTTTCCAAGTCTACTTTGAAGAAAACTTGAAAAATATCCAGAAAAGAGAATGCAAATTTGTTGTTATTGGGTAGGTGAGTCAAGGATATCACATGATTGGTTTTAAGTCTACTTTGACAGATTCACAAATCATTTAATATGAAACTAGCATCATAGCCCCATTTATCATTTAGCTTATTGTCAATTTCATGACACTTCCTTTCCTACTACTCTTTATTTATCCTTTGAATAACAGATGGATTTTTCTAAGATGTGAGTGATTTCATTTGCATGTGAATGCAATTTCTTCTGTTCTTACCCACTTAAATTATAAGTCTCTTGTAAATAAATTATCGTGGATAAGAATAGTTGATTATAACAACCGGCTTGCGCAGTTTCGGTTGTTCGCATTTCAATGCGAATTCCTACTGTAGATTGAAGCAACGAAGCCATGCTCCCTGGAGGTAAAGCACAAAGGTATAGTAATGCAATACCACTATGTAATGCAGATTGGTATTCAATACCAGCCAACCGCACGATAGAATAATGCCGGTCATCCCCCCTCCTTGTAAGGTTGGTGTCTTTTGATAACAAGGGTGAAGAGAGATTATCTTGTGACTAACTATGGGTATTCCTCATCTTTAGTTTGTGCTTGCCGACTAATTTCAAACAGACAAAAACAGCCTCGGAAGTTTCTCTGCATTCTTCTTTCCATGATAAAATAATTATAATAAATTCAATCTTCAATTCAGTGGTCAATGTAGATAGACAAGTAAACAACGTATGTCTAGAATGTGACATTTCGTGGGACCGCCAAGTCAACTGTTGACTTTTATAGTCTTTTTTCAATTTTGGCAATGGTGGCCCAAGTAGCCATTCTTTGGGTTGAGCAAAATTTTGGGTCCAGGTGATTTTGATTTTTAACGAACTTGAACACCATAATTAACCATAATTTGTAACCCTAATTATCATTAGTGGTAATCAGATTCTTTTATTTACAAGCTTGGTTAATTCTATTTCTTTGGATAACATGGGTCATTTTCCATTTGTGGCAAATAGAGCCCATGTCCTGCTTGCACATAGCCCTGTAGCTTGTTGGGCTTGGTGTGCGGAATTCAAGCCCAAACATACGGTGTTTTAAACTTAGCATCGTCTTAAAAAGAACACTACAATGTTCATAGTCTGTGAAATATAAAACTGTGAGATCTACTCGGGCAATTTTGGGATTTTAAAACCCATAAATTGTGGAATTTAAACCCTTAAGCAAGCGCTCCAATTTGAAATGAAAATAAGACAAAGTGGCAAGAGTTTAGCGTTTTAAAAAAATATTCCTCGTTCCAAACCCTTGAATAAAATTTATAAGCTTCTACTATTGATAGAACACAACAAGAGTTCTTTTTATTTTATGGGTACATGAGAGAAATTCCATTAAAAGAAGCCCCGTACATAAGAACATGCTAAAATGCAGAAACTGAATGTAGATAGAGCACCCAAACTAATCTAGGCACCCAAGAAAACAAATCTAGTAGCCCAACACTACTCTAGACGCCCACATGAAAAACAACTATCCGAACCAGGAAAATAAGTAGAGAAACACTGCACAAGTGCTGTCATCATCACCTAGCTGACAGAGTACATGTCACCTCCATGTTAGAACATGTTTGGTTCAAACTATCATGAATATCTACAGGCATCTCTTGTGGGCATAGAAACGGCTTGGGAGGCATTTGTAGGCTTTCAACATCTCCTTCGAGCATCTTTATAACTTCATTCATTGTCGGACGATCACTTGGCTTCATTTGAATACACCACAAGGCGCTTATAACCATCTTTTTACCATTTTCTTTTCTTCCTCTGTTATATCCTCCATCTCCAACTCCTTTCCTTCCCTATATTGATCGTACACCCATGAGGGGAAGTAAATTTGGCTTGAATGCTCTGCACGTGCATTTAAATTCTTCCGTTTGCTTCCCATTTCCATCAACAAGATTCCAAAGCTATAGACATCTGCTTTGTACGAAACACCTCCAATATTTTTGTAGAACAACTCAGGAGCAATATATCCCATTGTTCCCGTCTTTGCCACAAAGCGACAATGCTATTATTCACGGGATATAATTTCGCAAGCCCGAAGTCGGAAATCTTTGGGTTAAAGTTCTCATCAAGAAGAATGTTGTGAGGCTTGATATCAAAATGTAGAATTTGCATTTCACAACCTTGATGCAGATATTCGATCCCTCGAGCCACTCCGAGAGAAATCTCATACATTTTCTTGCAACTTAAGGGCATGATTTCCTTTTCGTAATAAATATATTTATCAAGAGAGCTATTAGGCATGAAGTCATATACTAGAGCACGATTTGATCCCTCAACACAATAACCAACAAGTTGCACCACATTAACATGGTGAATCCTTCCGATGGTAGCTACCTCACTTATGAAGTCTTGCCCATTACCTTTGGGCTTGCCCAAGAGTTTAATTGCTGCAAAACGGCCACTGCGCAACTTTCCTTTGAATACGGAGCCATATCCGCCTTCACCTAACTTGTTCTTAAATTTACTAGTCATCTTTTTAATTTCTGAGTAAGAGTACCTTATTGGCAAGCAGTTGCTATCACTTTGTAGAAAATCTTCTATGATGCTATAACTCGACAAATGTCTTCTTCGCCATTTATAGATCACGAATGAAATCAGACATGGAACCCCCAAAATTAGTCTTGCTGGAAAAAATAAACCTGCACAAGAGATATATCACCAAAAAGAATCATGAGAAAATAAAATCAACTAATGCTTTCAACATTTTTCTTGTTGTTTTGTTTCAGATATATGTATTCTTTGATGTCATTCAAGAGGTTAATCTATACAAGCCCTTACCGAAGCAAATGAGTGGAAACCATAGAGCTCCTGCAAGAAACATAGCAAAAGTGGGGACAAAATCAAAGACTTGACTATAGGTTTTCGAAAAGTGAACAAAATCAAAGAATTGATTATATGCAAGAAATACAAGATATTACTGATGGTTTTGTCGTTAAGCCAGGCATGGCGACGACCATAAAAATTAATGATGAGGAGAGAGTCCCCGTACTCCCCATGAATCTTAATGCGCACCCGTCCACGAGAAAAGAAATCTGCAGTGACAAAAAATACAAAAAAAGGGAAAAACAAAAAGTAAACAACATTAGCACATCGAGTCATTAAAATTTGAAATACCTCTTTTTCAGCTAGGCCCGGTCTTGGTTCAGGTCCAACAGGGCCACAGCCTGGGGCACAAATTTTTATTATAGTCCATTGTGTATATACCCAACAATAATAAACAAATGAATTGGGAAGGAATTATTATATGAGGTGGGCATCAAGCAGCGTGCTGCGTGCATTCACTCTTGCAAACAGGCACGGGTGATGAATATTTTTTATATATTCCTTGAGCACATAAATATCTACTCCATATCTACAATTTAATATTAATTTCAGGTAAAAAATTATTCCTTGAGCCCATACATTGCCCACCAATCTGTAAAAATCTTCATTAACTGGCTGGCTTTGAAGATAGGTCTCTGATATGTTCTTCTCCATGCGCATGCCCACTGATTTCATCTTTGATATTCCCTATTTCATATTCTCCATGCCCATCGATTGTATTGAGTAATGCTAGGTTTATCACATTTTTGCATACCGCATTGATACCACCTCTCTAATAGAGGTGGAGCCCACCAAGACAATGGGGCTCACTTCTATTAGAGAGGTGGTATCAATGTGGTATGCAAAAATGTGGTAAGACTAGCATTTTTGTTTTGTATTGGCTCAGCAAATCATGTGCGATAGATTCTTGCTCTTGTTCTTGTAATATTGGAAGTTGGAAGTTTCAAATTGGAGAAAGGAGGCTCTAAATCCAGGTTTTATTGTTCTCTGTCTGTTCTTTAATTTTGTTGTTATTACTTGTGTGCTTGTTAAAAAAACAATGTTTCTTAAAAAATAACTTTTTTTTTTGGTGTAGGTGCATAAGATGTTGGTTTGCTTTGATTAATTGTGGAGGATATTAAAGCTGCCACACGTGGACAATTAGTTTTTTGTTGAATGTAATTTTTTTTATGTTGGGTACTTTTTTCATTTGTTGTTTTGTAAACTCTTATAATTTTAATATAATTAATTAATTAATTACTAATTTTAATAATTATTTTATGTATAAAGGGCACAATCTATAATTTTGTCCTGGGCATTTGATTCCCCAGGACCGGCCCTGTTTCCAGCCACAAACTGCATCATTGCTCATGGAGAAATTGTTTTGGTATGAAAAGCTCCTTTTGTCCTAGGTTCATTTTACACTAAAAAAATAAATTATAACATATAGCCAGATAGAGAGAGAGCCTTTACAGTAAATAACCTCTCATAGATATCGAAAGTAACCTACACGAACAAAGTGAAAACGGCTTTATGAGTGTTTTTTGGGAGAGAGGGGCTAGGGTTTTCTTCGAAGCATGAGATCTAAACAGGAGGATATGATTCTAATGACTCATTTGTTTAGATATAGGGATAAATAAAAAATTGGGGAATGAGCTGGTGTATAAGTATTGTTTTTATTTACAATTGATAAACAACTGCTATGCTATGTGGTACATCAATATTTATTAACAAGTTGAGATAATAGCAAATAATTTGTGCATGAGAGGTAGCACCTCATGCACAAACTATTTATGATGTATCTCATTCAATGTTATAAAAAATAATAAAAAAATAATAAAAAAATAACACAGACCTACACAAACAAAGATAGAGAGAGCCTTACCGTAAATAAGCTCGTATAGATATCCAAAGAAACCTACACAAACAAAGAAGAAGATAACATTAGCACACCAAGTCCTTAAACTTAAGGATCAATTACATTTTGCATTCTTGTGGTTTGATATATGTACAATTTGCCTATGCCAAATAAAAATTGGCAAAAAAAAAACCTTAAAGTTATCAATCGGTACACCATTTGCCATGACACTTGGTTAGCCTATATTTTACTTATATTGATGTCGTGCGGGATATTTTTCAACCCTCTATGTCAGCAAAACATAAGCCCCCAAGCCGACTGCAAAGTTTAACTTGAGGGTTAGACCAGCGTAGTGACTAATGATGTAAGAATTCTTAATTTAGGGTTGTTTCTGCTAATTTTTTATTTCTCTGTAAATTTGTTACAACATCTTAACCCAAGGAAAAAAAAAGTTTACTATTCCTATGGTAATATGCCGTATGTTTTGGCTTGCAATTTGCACTCAATTTGGAGTGCAAAGGGTTGCTTCGGAATTTGATTGTAAGGAAGCTATTTCCTATATTCTCCAGTGAGGGCCAGGGTCAGGTATCAAATGAAGGTGGTGTTGCTGGATGCGATTGGATTCTTATTGAGAAATTTTCACCCTGCTATCTATTTGTCGGTTTAATTCTTTTACAAAAATTTAAAAGTTGCTACTTTGTTTATTGTCGTGCTCTAATTCACATCTAGTGGTTTTTTCTTTGGCCTTTTTGCATTGTAGATATTCGACGAAACTCCGCAACCAAAGTCAATTAAAAAGTTGGTACTTTCTTTATTCTTAGTTCTAGTGGTTTTTTCTTCTTCCTTTTTGCATTATAGATGTTCGATCAAACTTCCCAACGAAAGTCAATACTTTTGTTTACCTCCGTAGTCTGTGTGTCTGTTAATTTATTTTTGTCCCTCGGTCCAATTCTAATTTTGGTTTTACTTGTGCCTGTCAATCTAAATGTTCAAGCTAGCTAACCACTTAGATGGAAAAAGAATCCACCATGTTAGCGGTAAACAATTTGTGGGTCGCGTTTTTACTTATTTGATTATGGTATCACATATGGAAGATCGTGATTTTACCAACATGAGTTAAAAAGTAGAACTACGTCTAATAACAACTTAAATTTTTGGACTGGAGTTTAAAGGGTAACGTTCTTTCTTGCCAGATAATCTCATACTATCAGATATATTGCCAATGTGTGAATCTGAATAATTTATCATATGAATTCTTTGCTTGAATGAGTAGTCGAGATTCAAAGATTGACAACACATGTATTTTTCTGACAATTACAAGTCTGTTAAGAGAACGTTACCGGACTTTGAGTGCCCATAACTTCCTTCTATGTATTCACAAAGTAGAAGTGCAACAAATTAGACATGGTCAATAGCCATGGCCAAGAATTCACGTACCTGGGATGGTGTGTCGAAAACATTTAGAATAATAAGTCCATTGGCCTTTGCATCTGTCATGATCAAGCCAAAATCGTAGATCAAAGCCATACATGAGGGCACTGTGTATGGATTCATAAGAGGTATTGAAGTCCTTAGAGCTGTTCAAGAGCGCCAAAGCCGTCCACTCTGCACTGCAACCCTCGTTCAAATCCCCCACTTCCATAGCCCCAACCTTCACATAACTATACTTCTTTTGGTGGACCAAAGAAGTAGCACTTGTGTTCAAGCATGGAGCAGTTTCCACGTACAGAGAAGAATTCATTGGATTTGAACACATGATGTAAAATACAGGTGTCGAAAGCAGATTATGTGAGATATCATCATATATGGTATATGGATATCTTACACTGTATGGATAATTTCGAGGCATGGAGGAGCAATTTTTGTTCTGAAGGCCAGGGTCTAGGAGTCGGATTGTTTGGTTATGGTAGTTGATTGCCTGGACATAGTATCTTCCAGCAGAAGGTAGGTCTACTAGTGTAATGTTGTTCTCACAGGACAGATTATACTCTACATTGCCGCAGAGCATTGGATCATCTTTTAGTCGGAAAGGATAGCTTATGTTGTGGATATTGCCGCAGGAAGAGGTACAGTTAGTACTTTCATCCTTGGCGTTACAAGTTTCACCGGCTAAGCCAACACCAAGAAAGGCTATAATTAAAACCCACCTAGACAAGGCCAAGGACCTGCTTCCCATGGGGAGAGAGAGAGAGAGAGTGAGGTTGTTTGGCATTCAAACTAGTTTAATATATGTGAGATGATAATTGCGTGTAAGCTGTACCCAATTTTCAAATTTCATAGTAACGACGCTAGAGAGTCAGTCAATGGGTCGTTTCAGCCTTATTTTTTTGACTTTAGTTTCGTTCAGTCAATGGTTTGTATATTCATTGTATTTACTAAAAACCTTTATCATTCTTGACTTAGTAACGTTAAAAGAAAAGTCATGCCCGTAACATTCCAACATCCCCCTTCTACTCATTACACGGAGTAGATACGAAGTTTGGGATTCCTAGTTAAATGAAATGTATATTTTAGACAGTACATGTCACTAACCAGACCATAAGGTAATGAATTCCCTACCCAAGTTTTTCTCTTCCAATTGATTTTGAGATACCGAAAATTTTCGAAACAACTAGCACTCCCACAACATCAATGGAAACCAAACTAATTATTCACCAAAACTTTCTTTCGAATTTTAATTGAAAAAACAATACAAATCTTTCTTTTTCAAATAAGAAATATACTTTGAGGTTGGAGATGATGAATCTTGAATGATTTGGAAAAAGTAAAGTCTCACTGTTAAAGAATTTGGATTACTCTAACACTCCTTCAAAATCAGTCCAGAGCCAATAAAAAAAGATATCATATCAGTTGCTTTCCAAAACTTTGGAATTTTGTTCACTCATTAATGCTCTCCTTCATGTTTATAAGAGGATTATGCGTAAAAGTTGGGATAATGTAATTTCAACGACTTGGAATATTGGAGTTTTCCTTTATGTCTTAGTTGATTGGGAAATTGGGGACGCATGCATTGAGATTTCAACAATTGGAAAAAAGAAATCTCACCTCATAGATGCTAAATGTCAATGATTTTGGAAAAGAAAGAAAGAAAAAATAAACGTGGTGGGAAGAAAAACTTGGAGTTTACTTTTCAAGTCTTCAGTCGCATCCCGAACTTAAATTGGACCATTGATGTCTAAAAGTCAGTGAACGGACTTGTAATACTAATTCCACATGCATTAAGTCCATTTTCCATCCGCATCTAACAAGATCATTAGCCACCATTGACCATTGGTTTGGTCCCATCTGTTAAATTCAATCCAACAACAGTGCCATTAGCTTGATGATATGTGGGGTTGTTCTTGCATGATTTTATTTTATTTTTGGTAAACTTCTTTTCGAAGCCCTATAACCGATTTAAGTCCTCTCAATATCATTATTAAGGATCAAAGTTTTATCAATTTGGTTAAGTTACAATACATTCTCAACCCAAAATAACATATAAATAAACATACTAATCTAATTGTACGTACGACATTGATAATAGGGTCATGCTAGGGAGGTCATTTTTGGAGATCAACTTGTATACCATCTCTTTAATAGAGGTGGAGCCCACTAATACAATGAGTCTCACCTCTATTAGAGAGATGGTACACAAGTTTGTCTCTAAAGATGGTCTCCCTACCATTTTCCTTGATAATATATATCCTATGTTTTACATGCATGGTAAAAAAGTTTGCTCTACTCAACAATATTTTTGTACAAAAAAGGATGCACGATTTAGTTCAATAGTTGTATGATTTCAATTAAAATATTGAAGTTAACTAGTAATTGAAAAATCTTGGAACTAATAATATATTGTAAATTGCTCAACACGGTATGGGAATTGCTCAATTAGTTTTTATAACCCAAGATATGTGACCCCACAAAATTTTACTTAATTAAAATAGTAAAAACTTAGAGCCCGTTTGATAACTATTTCAATTTTAGTTTTTAGTTTTCATTTTTTGTGTTTGAGTATAGAGGAAAAGAATGGAAAATGGAAGTGAGAATGAGAGTGAAGATGATATTGAGAGGGGAGGATGGGAGGTATGAGTGACAAAACGTGAAAACAAAAACTAAAAACTAAAGGGAAATAGGGCAAAATACTATCCAAGACAAAACTTTATCCCAAAATACTATCCTTAGCCAGACAATCTCGAAATACTATCTATTAGGGTGGTTGCAGTTCGGTTACCGCAACTTTTCAATGAAACCACGAACCGACCAACATATTGCGGTATACCATAATTATCGGTATATTGTGGTCAGTATACCGCTATTATATATCGGTATATTGCAGTCAGTATATGTTAACTCGCAAGTGCACGGGCCATTGGATAGTATAGCATGTGTAGGTACGAGGTTGATCCCACGAGGATTGATGATAGATTGATTCAATTTGATTCCCTGCACAAAACAGAAATGAAAAGAAAATAAATAAAACAAGAAAGAAAAAAAAGAAATTAACTCAAGCAAATTAGTTACCAAGTTCAATTTAGATTCACAGATTGATTCTAGCTAAAGTATGATTAAGCCATGGTGTCTGGTCCTAACCTTATATTCCTAATTCCCTAATTAGATCCTTGTTGTCGAACCTAAATTAAGCATTAGAAATCCATTAAGCAAAGAAGAATGTTTTAAACAACCAAGCATGTATCTAATCCCTGTTGTCGAATGTCCATACATACTCTTCCTATTCATAGTTCAATTTGAATTAATGCATGGTGTCTACTCTTAATTCAAACCAAGATAGCTAACATACAAGTTTTAATGGTGATCAATCATTCAAACAAGCATATTAACTTATAAGCATAATGAATAAGAACAAGAACTATAATTGAAACTTGAAAACTAATTAAACTTGAAAACTTAAGAAAAGAATTTACATTACAATGAAAAATAAATTACAACTAAGAGAAACTTAAAGGAAAATTTAGCAAAAGGATTTTGTTACAACAATTGAGAACTAAAAAGAAAACTAAGAGAATTTGAGGGAGAGAAGGGAGAGGAGCTCTAGAGAGATGTTTGAGAGCTCCCCCCCTTGGGGTGTGTTTGAAGGTTAGCCAAGCCTCCTATTTATAGGAGAAGGAAAGCATCAAACTCACATGCCAATATTTTTCTTGGTTTATTTAATTCCTTCTTTTGACAACAAGTTGTAAGAATGATCATAGCCACCTCAAGTTCACATGGGCATCCATCTCCTTTCATCATTTGGCTAGTTCCCACATGATGCTTTTGCTTTCTTTATTTCTTTACACAACCCTCTTCAATTATGACAAATAAAAATGCTTCTTCCCCACTATCAACAATAGCACATGCATAACTAATCATGACCAAGCAATTGCAGTCTACTTTTGGGCTCGTTTTGGGCTTGTTCCTCCATTCTGAAAAATCTGGAAAAATATGGATCTTGAAGTTCTTTGAATTATCTTTCAAAGCATATGCAGCCCAGCTCAAGGAAAAATCGGAAAGACCTTCAAATGTGATTTTTGGCCCAGTAACGCAGATGCTGCCGATTTTGACCTTAAGCTGCCAAAACTTGTATAACTTTCTCTAGAGGACTCGGAATCATGAACCGTAAAATGCTCCAGAAAATAGACTTCCTTATCTTTTCAATGATGTATGGTTCATGATCTGGTTCTTCCTGAGAAAGTACAGTCCAATCCGTGAAGTTGACTGATCTGCAGACACCGTTTTGAGCTAACTTGTCTCCAAAATGCATTTAATGAGTCATAAGCTTATTATACTGAAACAAACACAAAATAGATTAAAAGCACAAATTTAACTCAAAAACATAACCAAATCATAAGTTAGAAGGGTACAAAATGATATGTAATTATGCACCGATCAGTATACCACTATTATCGGTATAGGGAACTTTACAAATTTAATCGGCTAACCTACTAATAAAATCTAATCTTTTACAAACTTTTCTTCTACACATATGGAAAAAAAATTCTAATATTTTGCATACTTTTCTCGAGCTAGTTTTGCCTTTTAAGTCCAAGCATTTTGAACTTTACAAATATGAGCAAATAAACTCACAACTCAAATAAAGATTTAAACCAAAGCAAATAAATTTTAAATTAGTTATAACCCAAAAGAAAATTGCAATGCAAGAAATAGAGAACACTTTGGTTGGTGGAGACTGGATTTAAAGGACTCCGTTGTGATGTATTACCATCTACAAATAAAACAACACAAGTCTAGTAAATATGAACTAAGAAAATTAAAAAGAAATGAGCATATACAAAAAAACATTATAAGAAGCATAAAGAACATGAAAATAATAAACTAATTACTTAAAAGTTGTAACATGTTCCATTTCCTAGTAGAATTCTAACAGGACCCGACCCGAATTCCTCCTTGGAATTCGTGTCGAACCGTGTTACCCTTCCGACATCCAAACAATGCCGGACCCACTTACTAAATTAACTCTCTTCTCCGCATACATAAAGAAAAGAGGTCAAGACTTCTACTGAATTTTTGGCAGAGTCTCCCTTGAAAATCGGATATTTACCCAAATTTTTCACCTGCAATACGATACATAATATAGATCCCAAACTTCAACAAGCACAATACTAAGCACACAATTTACAACATAGGCCTCTGGCCTCAAATTCAACCCTTTTCTATAACATACTAGAACAAATCAAAACAAAACTCAAACAATTTATTTTGCCGCTACATCTAGGTTGCCTACGTACCCTTACTGAGGGATTAAGCCACAAGTAGTTCTTTCAACTAAAAATCACAATTCAGATAATATAAATATTATCCGAGTAAAACCAACAATTAAATTTTAGAATCATTCTGAACTTCAATTTCAACAAGTTATATAACTAAATATTGCCTTAAATTCTTATTAATGTCAAATCCGGTTACCCAAACCATTACCGACTTGAGTACTTCCCCATATCTCTCATGAATATTTTATAAATTCCTTTTTCCCATAATTTATAACTCAAAACCTTATTTATGTAACAATTCACATGTAATATGCATAATTCTTTTAAAACCAATCTTAATTTTGAAACTCAATTACCTTTCCAAAATAATTTCTTAACCTCATATCTTTTTGTATATAGTTAAGTAAAATAATTGTTTTCCTGCAACCATACCCTATCCAAGGCGTATGTTGCAAAACAAATAATTTCCAAATATCAAATGATCACACATGTGCAGAGTACTCTCCATGCACATGCTCAAGAAACCCTAACCTGAAAACGCATCAACATTTTATCCCATACATATATATTATGTATGAGATGTATGAGATTAAATCTGACATGAAACTTGCAATTGTAGGGCTCTGTGCATCCAGTGGCACCCTGTGGATCGTTCGTCTATGAAAATAGCGGCTCATATGTTAGAAGGAGAAGATAACTTGGCCATGCCTCCTAATCCTTTTGTCTCTGCAGGTCCTACAACAACACAATATGTATTAATATGTATTAACAAGTTGAGATAATAGTAAATAGTTTGTGCATGAGAGGTAGCCCCTTAACATTTATGATGTATCTCCTTCAATTATTTTTGTTTTGCTTTTTAGAACATCTCATTCAATGTTATTAATCATCTTTAATCCGTAACAAGCTCCTTTTGTCCTAGGGTCATTTTACACTAAAAAAATAAAAAATGACATACAGCCAGATAGAGAGAGAGTGCCTTTACCGTAAATAACCTCGCATAGATATCCAAAGAAACCTACACGAACAAAGAAGAAGATAACATTAGCACACCAAGTCAGGGCCAGGGTCAGGTATCAAATGGTGGCTTGCAATTTGCCTTGAATTTGGGAGTGCAAAGGGTGGCTTCGGAATTTGATTGTAAGGAATCTATTTCCTATATTCTCCAGTCAGGGCCAGGGTCAGGTATCAAATAAAGGTGGTGTTGCTGGATGCGATTGGATTCTTTTGAGAAATTTTCATCCTGCTATCTATTTGTCAGTTTAATTCTTTTACAAAAATTTAAAAGTTGGTACTTTGTTTATTGTCCTGCTCTAGTTCACGTCTAGTAGTTTTTTCTTTGTCCTTTTTGCATTGTAGATATTCGACGAAATGCCTCAACCAAAGTCAATTAAAAAGTTGGTACTTTCTTTATTCTTAGTTCTAGTGGTTTTTTCTTCTTCCTTTCTGCATTATAGATGTTCGATCAAACTCCCCAACGAAAGTCAATACTTTTGTTTACCTCCGTAGTCTGTGTGTCTGTTAATTTATCTGTGTCCGTCGGTCTAATTCTAATTTTACTTTTACTTTTGCCTTTTCTCTTTCTGTTCCGTTTGGTTCACGGAACGGATTTGATGGGAAATCACTTCCCATGTCATTTCCCAAGGGATGCGAAATGAAAGATTCTTTTCCCACGTTTGGTAATGCTGAGAAAGTAACCGAGAGATTTCACTTTGTTTCCTTTCCCATGTTTGTTTTGAGTAGGAATGTAAAACAAAGTTTGTATAATTTTACAATTATACCCATATTAAATCAATTAAAAAAAGAATGCATTTAATGATACATTGTAATTCTAAATTGTTAATGGGGGCAAAATAGTCATGAAAAATGTGTATTGAATGTTGGCTCATTTTCCCAAACTTTCCCATGATGAGGGAAAACAAAACCCAAGTTGAGAGGAGGGGTTCACTTCCCCCCTACTTTCCCATGTGCCAGGCAACAATTTCCCATGCCTGGACTTACCAAACATGGGAAAGCAATTGATTTCCCATCCTCAAGCTTCCTTTCTCATGAACCAAACGGGGCCTAAATGTTCAAGCTAGCTAACCACTATGGAAAAAGAATCCACTATTTTAGCGTTAAACAACATGGTAGATCGTGATTTTACCAAAGTCAATTAAAAAGTAGCTACTTTCCTTACTTATTTGATTATGGTATCACAATATGGTAGATCGTGATTTTACCAACATCCTTTAAAAAGTAGAACTAGGACTAATAACAACTTGAATTTCTGGACTGGAGATTAAAGGGTAACATTCTCTCTTGCCAGATAGTCTCACATTATCAGATTATTGCCAATGTGTGAATCTGTATCATTTATCATATGTATTCTTTGCTTGAATGAGTAGTTGAAATCCAAAGATTGACAACACATGTATTTTTCTGACAATTACAAGTCTGGCAAGAGAACGGTACCGGAGTTTGAATGCCCTTAACTTCCTTCTATCTATTCACAAAGTAAAAGTGCAACAAATTAGACGTGGTCAATAGCCATGGCCAAGAATTCACGTACTTGGGATGGTGTGTGGAAAACATTTAGAATTAGAAGTCCATTGGCCTTGGCACTCATAAGGCCAATCTACATCAAGCTCGAAGCCATACATTAGTGCACTGTGTATGGATTTATAAGAGGGCGTGTAGTCCTCAGAGTAGCTCAAGAGCGCCACAGCCACCCACTCTGCACTGCAACCCTGGTTCAAATCCCCCACTTCCGTATACCCAACCTTCACATAACTATACCTCTTTTGTTGGACCAGAGAAGTAGCACTTGTGTTCAAGCATGGAGCAGTTCCCACGTACAGAGAAGAATTCATTGGATTTGAACACATGATGTAATATATAGGCATTGAAAGTGGTGACAAGAAATTGTATGGATATCTTACTGGGAAAAAAATTTTGAGGCATGGAGGAGCAATTTTTGTTCTGAAGGCCAGGGTCTAGGAGTCGGATTGTTTGGTTGTCGTAGTTGATTGCCTGGACATAGTATCTTCCAGCATAAGGTAGGTCTATTAGTGTAATGTTGTTCTCACAGGACAGATTATACTCTACATTGCCGCAGAGCATTGGATCATCTTTGAGTCGGAAAGGATAGGTTATGTTGTGGATATTGCCGCAGGAAGAGGTACAGTTAGTACTTTCATCCTTGGCGTTACAAGTTTCACCGGCTAAGCCAACACCAAGAAAGGCTATAATTAAAACCCACCTAGACAAGGCCAAGGACCTGCTTCCGAGAGAGAGAGAGAGAGAGAGAGAGAGAGAGAGAGAGAGAGAGAGAGAGAGAGAGAGGTTGTTTGGCATTCAAACTAGTTTAATATTTAGACAGTTCTATATGTTGTGAAAATGGCTCACATTAATGATGTAGAAGGAAGAGAAGTTTGATTCGGGCGCTTGAGCGGGCACTGTTCATGGGTACTGTTAATTCGCTCAAGCAGATTCTGCAGGGCCTCGAGCAGGTTACTGTTCACGCTGTTCACAGCAGACTCGTTTTCTGCATTCTTCCCACATGTTCTTTGGTTCGTACCTAACTCCATGTAACTCCAAAGACTTTTTAAGAGTCAGAGGAAGTTTGGCAGCTACTGGGAAAGTCTTAAACATCTTTTAAGGTAGATTGATGGCTTGTTTGATAGCCAACCACTTCATGATTCTCCCAAAATCATGGGTCTTTGTAGGGTAGCTGGTCTACTGCAAGTGGGAGGCTTTCTCCTGTCTTTTTAAGAGGGCAACGTAGTTGGAAGCTGTTGAGCAAGAGTTTCCAAGGAGTTCAAAGGGCTAAGGGCTAGAGAGTAAGTCAAGGAAGCCAAGGGGAGAGAGAGCTCAAGTGTTGGAGTCTTGTAAGTGTAGAAATCAAGGAGGAGAAACACCAAGTGTGAGAGAGTGTTTACAAGTGCATCAAAGTGTTGAGCAAGGGGTGTGAGAGAAAAGAGAGCTTGGGGAGAGAATAGAGTTCAAAGGGTTTTCTTTGTAAACCAAGGTTGTAACTTATTCTTTCATTAGTGAATTTCTCAAGGGGATCACAAGAGGAAGTAGGCAAAGAGTTGGCCGAACCTTTATAAATCTTGTGTCATTTGTGCTTGATTATTTTCTGTGAGTGTGTAATTGTGTGATTCATCCATCATTGTGTTTGTTACAAAGTCCATCAACAACAAGATTATTAGGGGAGTGCATTCAATTGTACAACACTATATGTGAGATGATAATTGCGTGTAAGCTGTACCCAATTTTCAAATTTCATAGTAATGACGCTAGAGAGTCAGTCAATGGGTCGTTATAGGGCAATTGATGATTTGATAGTGCCATTTCAGCCTGATTTTTTTTTGACTTTAGTTGCTGATTATGAGTTTCGTTCAGTCAATGGTTTGCATATTCATTTTATTTACTAAAAACCTGACTTAGTTATCCAAATATATGTGCTTAGGGAAAAAATCCACATGCATGATTAGCTCAGAAATGCAGCAATTGTTCATGTCTTCCTTTTGCATATTGTTATGTGTTTTCTTCACGGCGGTTGGAGCAAGCCAAAATTGGTGTACAGAATCAAAGTGCAGTGATGATCATGGCCTCGCTATCCATATCCCATTCCTCCTCGGAAATCGTTGTGAAGATTCCGGGCTTGAATGCAATAATGGTAGACAGGATGCTGCTCTAGTAGGAAAATTCTTTGTCAAAAGCATAGATTACAAGGGTGGGCTAATATATAGCCAATATGGCTGCCTGCTGTTAAAGCCCTTAGAAACCCCTAACATTCCAATCTCCCCCTTCTACTTATTAGACACCATGGGCTACGTTGTCCATGATAACATTACCTTATTCCATTGTCCTACTCCTTTGAAAGAGAGATTGATACATATGATGTCCCCTGCCTTGGCCGGGGCTCTGACTACGAAGTTTATGGCATTTCTTCTGACGCTGTAATGTTTTACTACTTACCAAACCTACGGTCTTGTACAATGATGTATAATGTTTTATCAGTTCCACGTGGGATGGGAGATGGCATCTCTATTCTTAGTTTCAAATGGTCGGAACCAAATTGTACAGAATGTGAAGCAAAGGGAAACATGTGTAGTTTCAATGGCACCAAAAGTGAAGTTGAATGTGTTGACGTGAGCAAAGCAAGTAAGGATGATAGTTTCACATAAATTCCGCTCAAATTTTTACAGTTTTCAAAGTAAATCATATATGCATACATGATGATCAATATAATCTGCTACCTGCTGGTTAACGTTGATAAAAGCAACCATTGAACCTTCTAAAAAAAATGAAATAGGGGGGAAGATTGAACTTTGTTTTCTGATTCCTAGTTTTCGGCTTTGTATGAAACAAGTCTATTATAAATGTGGTCTACAAATGTGATACACTCTGTTTCTTTTTTGTTCAAAACGGCAGATTCCATACTAGTTGATCATCACCAAGCTAGTTAACAGAGTCTAGGGTTAAACAAAAAACAAACAAACCTGTTTGCGCCAAAAACTAGTTAACAGAGTCTACTATTCATTGGCTTCAAACTCATTTATATAAAAAGGGCTTTTTATTTAATAATTGGGCCACACCTTGGATCAATTCTTTGAGCCTATTTCTCATTTTAGATAATTTGGCACGTGTTGACCCACTTGCATTCGAATGGTGATAAGAGCCAACACATGGCTCGAAGCTGTTCGTCCAGTTTAGAAAATCTTTGGGGTTCGATTGCAAATCTTGAAAATTAAGGGCCTAAAAGTAGATTTCTCAACTAGTGGACTCTAACATCTTCCAGGAAAACCGTTAATCACCAGGCTTTAATTCGATTATTAGCGCGTAAACCTAATTTCAAACCCAGACATCCTTGTCTAATAATCCCTTTGGCCACAACAAAGTTCAATGGTGATTCACTGAGCCCTGAAATGCAGGTAGCTGCCTTAGGGTAAAACAAAAAACACAAAATTGAAGTAACCAGAAGCTTTGAAAGGTAATAAAACCAAGGAATAAAATATCGATGATATCTAAATATCTTGTCCAAAAATACTAAATTTCTAAATATCGAAAATATTATGGATATTTTATTCTCGAATAAAACCACTGACTGGTGATAAATACAAATATATTTTCACACAAGTTCGGAACTGCAAGTAGATATTTGAATTGAACAATCCGTTTGCGTTACAGGAATTTTGAGATACTTGACACCCATTTTCCCTAAAGACTACCGTTCGGCAACCTAACAAGAATTGAACAAGCTTTGTGTCGCCTTCGGCAGCCTAACAAGAGAAACAAGAGTGACCCCAAGAACAAACCAACAATGGATGAAGTAGCAAACATAGGCAATTGCACAACCTTCACAACAGATAAACTAGAAATGTATAAACAATCTGTACACACTATTGATCAAATACTAGAATAGACCAGAGCTCCGTCTACAATTAATGAGACAGCATTACAGATACTCTCTTCTTCGTTTCAACAAATCCACTCATCCGAACTCAATACAACCAAAATTCCAAATTATAGTGCCCACCATATAAACTGTTCATAATGTATCTGCAGGTTAACAGAAATCAAATTTCGTAAATAGAAAAATGTACTTCACTGGTGGGTAGGTTAATCATAAGAAATGAAGAACCTCTTATCAATGGAAAAAGGCCCATAATGTATCAAATTTCTCATCTATCGAAAACCAGACAATGCAAAGAAGATAACAACATTCATACACAACTCGGATCAAATTTCATGCAAATCCCCAACCTGAAATTGCCTAACACCCCTTTTGAGATATATTTCGTGCCCAATGTAAATATTAACAATTCAATTTCAACGCCATTTTACAATTTAATAGTAGAATCTTTAACGGGTAGATGAATCAATCATAGCGTACAACAGGTTGAACATAAACAAAATTAGGAAACATCACAAAATTATGAAATATAGCTTAAACTTAAATAACATCAGCATCGATACACACAATAACAAAAATTCTAGATGAGAAAATGAATTGCCACTAAAATCCTACTCTTTTCCCAAATACAAAGCACAAGCTTAAATTTATATTGGCTTATAACTATAACAGGATCTAAATTAAGATAACAGTTGTACAAAAGTTAAAACATTTTATCTATGCTCTCCCCTACATCATTCCAACAATAAACAAAGCAGTAAATTCTCAGAAAAATTCAACTTTGCATCTCCCATAAATTCATAATTCAGAATGCGAACAACTAACTAACAATATGAGATTTATTCGACTATCCCTTACCACATGCCTAGGTCCTCTGGGTCTGGACCACCTAAGCTCCTGCAACTTGTCGGCATTAGCCACACCCAAGACTGCCGATTCAAAAGTCCCGAAATTCCCAACAATCCTCTTCTCCGACTCCGAGTTCACATAAGCCTCGATCAGGTTCGGCACAGCCGGATTGACCCACTGCCTCAAATTGAACATCAACCCAAACTCAGACGGAACTGAGTCGAGACTGGGTAGAGCCATTCTGCTCGGATCTGGGTTGTGGCGCTTGAAAGAGAGAAAGGGGTGTCTAGATTTGGGATGTGGCTCTCGAAAAATCGAAGTGCGAAAGAGAGATATCGAAGGACGAAGTGGTTGTGGGTATCACTAGTGAAAGAAGATAACGTCGAGTACTGAGAGAGAGAGAGAGAGAGAGAGAGAGAGAGAGAGAGAGAGAGAGAGAGAGAGAGAGAGAGAGAGAGAGAGAGAGAGAGAGAGAGAGAGAGAGAGAGAGAGAGAGAGAGAGAGAGAGAGAGAGAGAGAGAGAGCTTAAGACCTGACCCAAATTCCACTTTGAAATCCATGTTGAACCCTGCATGTTCGACACCTTCTTCGCACGAATTACCAAAATAGCCTTTTTAATTTCTACCTAAAACCGATCTCCTCGAAAACGAACATTTTCCAATAAATTTTCACATGTATAATACCCAGTTTTAATTCTCAATCGTTCAGCATGCACAATCTAAAATTCACATACCAATTTACCGAAGTTACAATAACTTCAGGCCCCTTTATACAACATAAATAAGTTATCAATTCCAATATGACCTAACTGAGGAAATATCCAGAATTTAACCTTGCGGTTGCACCTAGGAACTCTAGGTTGCCTACGTACCTTTACTAAGGGATCAAGCCACAAGTAGTTCTTTAATACAAGAAAATAGAGCTCAACCCAAATATAGAATTACAAGTCACCCATTACTTTCTATTCCATGATCATCAAACTATGTAAGCACATGAATTGAATATTCCTTCCCACTTTCCTAAAACTAAACTCTTCAAACTCTAATCAATCCGCTGTAACTTAAGCAAAAGATATTGATTTCAAGAAAAACTTCGACGCATCACATATGAATGTATAAATTAAATTATAACATATATGTTATTAACTAAGAAAATTTAGTAAAATCACATTGACCATGGGAAAACTTTTATATTAATATAAATGGGTTAAAAACAACATGCCTCAATGCATAGTCCGTCAATTCCACTTAGCAGAACTCAGGGAGATATAATCAACCTGAGAAAGCAAATAATTTGTCAATTTCAAGTACCACACATGTGGCCGCATGTGTGATACATGACAGGACCCGACCCGAATTCCACCCCGAAACCAGCGCCGGACCATGTTGGTTGTTCCGACATTATCCCAATGCTGGGCCCACATACTAAACAGAAACCCTCTTCCCGAAACAATTGAAAAATGTGCCGAGACTCCTGCTGAAAATCGAGCAAAGTCTCCCCTGAAATATGGACAAACCAAAAATTCAGACCTGTCAGAAAACAACATAATAGAATATTCCAACTGCCATCATGCATTACAAATACATAATAGGCCTCCAGCCTAAAAAGTCAACCCTAATGGACAACAACAGAGCAATCTAAGAGTATTAAACAGGTAGCAGAATTTAAAGTTTATAAAATATGGACATAAAGTCCTATAGATTAGTAGAAACTCGAGAAGAGGAGCGCTCGGTCGGACCGTACAAAAGCAACGATTACGGCCTGGTGGGGGCAAAACAGAAAGAGTGTGAGTGGACAAAAACAAAGTTTAGTAGTTCAAATCAACATACTAACCCCACCGTTTCAAAACGATGCTGAAATCATGCAGTTCAAATCATTTATATATATATATATATATAATCAGTTTCAGGATCCATATCCAATAACCTAACAAATCAACAATGAAAATCATATCATAGTAAATTGTTTCCCATTCTTTTCCACACTCACATAACCATGTGCTCGTAAGCACGACAAGTAGGGAAGAATCCTCACTAAAAGAAATACGAATACGAAGATAATAACACGTACATAGAGTAATATAAAACCTCAACACCAAATCACGTGTACTGGGGAAACAATCCAACAGGGGATTGCTTAACTGGACACCGGAACAGCATTCATGATGGTCTTGTGCCCAGAGTTTAACTGGACACCGGGACGGCATCGCAATGGCCTTGTGCCCAGGGTCAAGCCGTCCAATTAGGACTAAGCCCACCAGCCTGTATGGTAGGGACCATCAATACCAATACGTCCGTAACAAGTCCTATGCGCAGACTACCCAATCAAGGGTCTATAGTCACACCCTGTTAAGGAATGCACCGGGTATTCGATGCAGTCGAACCATATCCATAAGAACCGTATCCATAGAACCGTATTCATAAGAACTGGGGGAAGGTACATACAGTGGTGCCAACAGCACTCCACTCAACACAACTAAATATACAATATTCACATATTCAATCACATGTACCCAAACCCCAAATTATCAGACACCAGAACATATATAAGTCCAACAATTCGATAACCATCATAAATACTCAAAATAAGGACATCACCATCCCAAACATATAATTCCATAGTTAAAATAGTTGCGAGCATCAAATGACATCATATCAATCCATAGTCTAGTAAAATGTCATAATCATCGAAAATCCATATTAAAAACCGTATTTAAATCTCAAGTCAAGAAAACGTTAAATCAAACCCAAATAAAAACATAAGCCTCAAATACCAATTCAAATTATAATGACTTCATCAAACGTCAAAACCAAGATTTAAAACAATTATCAAATCTCATTTATATGCATTTCATCAATTCTTTAAAATCATGCTCATTTGAAAACAAAGTCCACTCACAAATAGTCCCAAGCGGCCTGACCCGGAGAAGGTCCTGCCTGAGGATCACAAAGAGCTTGAGTACCTATTTCAAGAATACAAGGATTAATTGACAACTGAATCGGAACGATAACTTTAAAATGAAACCCTAACAAATCCCGACTCAACGTGTGCGTACTCTCGTACGAAGAATTCTAAGGTCAACAACGTTTGTTGGAAGGCGAGACGACCTCGGGAGACGCATGGTCAACCCTTGGTCAAACTTTTCCGAATAGGCCAAACTTGGCCCGCGGGGTCCATTACCTCCTAACTTAGATCCGAAAGTTCCTATTGGTTCATTACGGCTTATAGAATATGTCTTGAAATTTTGGTCACGATTGAACGGTCGGATCGCTCACGATTGGACTGTTACAGTTTACCTAACCCTAGGGTTTGCGATTCCGAAGTATACGGGACTGCAAATCACGATCCGTCAATTCCTATACGATCCTAAAAATATGAGGAACAATATATGTTAATTCGGATTCGATTCAACGGTCCAAACTCATCGAACCCAAACAACCCATAATAGGCGTACATTGGTTTGAGGTTCAAACGACGTTTGAATAGAAATTCGAGCACATGTACACGTTCACAACAACACGATGATCGTATTGGAACGGAGACCCGCCGCCACACCCTAGCCCACGAGCCGCCTGGGTCGGGTGCCTTAATCAAATTCCGACGACTCATAAAACTTCGAATCAAGGGCAAACCACCTACCACTAGGATCAGAACCTTGAGGTGAGTTCGAAACAAGCATGAACCGATCAAGAACCAGCCAGCAACCGGCTCAAACTTCGACGTGAAATCCAGCAAAAAATCTGTGTTTCAGATCGACAACCCTAGGCTACAAATCGACGGCAACCAACCTCAAAAACATCAAGAGCATGAAGAGAGGGTTTGAAAACTGACATGGATCGATGCTGGAGGTGGCCGGAGAGGACGGCACAACGCCGTGAAAAACCGGCCAAATTCCAATCGAAACCGCTGGTGAAAATGGAGGTTTCTGACGGGATTTCAGGTGGGATGTGATCGCCTCCTCACGCTGGTTCAAACGCGACCAGTCTTTAGCCTTGCCGTGGCCGGACGGAGGCATGGCGAAGGTGAGAAGGTGCGGCGTCGATGGAGGAGAGAGAGAGAGAGAGAGAGAGAGAGAGAGAGAGAGAGAGAGAGAGAATGTGTGAGGGAGGAGAGAGAAAGCATCTGATTGGGCAATTGGGTGTTTTTATAATTTTTTATTCAATTTGGGAAAAGACCAAAATGCCCTTTGAGTTCTAAAACTTGGATCGAGACGTGCCGCCCGTCAACGAACTTGTTTCGACGAGCCGAATGCAATGGCGCAACTCGTTTTGCCAAATTGTCGTCCGAAAATTAAGTGACCAATTTGCCCTCTTTATTTATTTAATTCATTTTTAATTCCTTTTAAATTTCTTATTTTACTTAATTAGTTTATTTTATTTTATTTTATGTTTTTAGGTCAGGGACGTCATAGTACATCCTCACATAACTCGAGGGACACGAGGTCAGCCCGAGATGCGTTCCTCGTAGAACTCAGGGGACACATGGTTGGCCTAAGACACTTATCCTTGTAGAATCAGGTGAATTATAGTTTGACATGTGAGTAAAGACTTCCATACTAGAATGCATGCATTGAATTGCGTTCAGTGTACTTGTTCTACATGTACCTACATATATATCTAGGTGTCACCACACTTAATGACTTGAGACCTCGTCATTCTCTACATATAAAGATGAACTGTGTGTACTGGTCTTTACGGAATATCAATGCCTAATTGATATTTCTATGACCAGGAACATATTCAGGATTAGGGATCATCATCAGTCTCTATGTATGTAATCTCATTTCATAGTTCTCATGTCCACTTTTATATTCCTAGGACTATAATTGTTTTACTGTTATGATAATTGACCAAATATCATGGTTAAAAACAACTGGTCTTGCCCATAAATAACTTAATAAGTCATTACAAAAGATGTACTCAACATTAATTATCATGTAATTAGTTGGCTTTAAGGGCATACTACTAACAATAAGTCTTGTTAAAATCTGTGCAGAGTAATCACTGAAAACTGATATGAGGTCGAAACTAAAAAGAAGCAGTTTTTCTGAAATGTGAATTCTAGTTAAAGCTATTACTTTTTCTTGCTAATAGAGATGTAGATGCCATGTTTTGATCATGAATGCTTTACTAAAGTGTTTTCATGAATGCTTTACTAAAGTGTTTTCATGAAGGGTTATTGTATTATAATCTTTGCACTTCACAATGCAATGCTCGTAATGTTTTGGTGGATAAGGTTGCTATGCTTGAATGACTATGGAATATTAGTGGACACTACCCTTGTGAGATAATTGAGCCAAAAGCCATTATTTGAGAGGGTTTTATTGTTTCTACTCTTAAACACTCTTCGATTTTGTTTTTAATTAGATTGCTCTCATTAGGTTTGTATTGGATACTAAATAATGTTCTTACTTTTGTAGGTACATCGCTTCCAAGTGGGATGGACCATGAGAGATGATGTTAGGCTATGCATGTTTTCACCCACTTAATGGCATTTCATACTACCCTTTTGTGAGCGTCGTTAACCCCTTTGTAACCAAACACTTAGCTTTTCTTTCATCACCCTTATTATCTTTGACCTATATAACCTGTTTCTAAGCCATACCTTATAGCTTAGGATGTGCCAAAGTGATGAAAATTAAAAGGTTGAGCTCTACACCAAAGAATTGGCGTGTACCGAGGTGTTTGTGCAAAATTGCACAAAGAAAAAAAGTATAAGAAAAGAGAAAAAGAAAGAAGAAGAAAATATGGGAAAAAAAAGTATTTTGCAATTCGAAAGAGTAAAAGTTCAAAATCACTCCAAATGGAGTAGAGATGTACAATTCCTAGATGCTAAGTACTAAAAATGTTCAAATAGAGCTGACCGTGTACGTGATCATGAATAATGCTTTAGTATGTCCTAAGTTTTTGTTATTCCTTTCCTTTATTTCTTAACCCGAGCCTAGCCTTGTATTATAACCGAAGTGAAAGACCTAAATTATCTTTTGGGAAATCTTGCTTGGAGGTGAGGTATGTACTCTTGTTCTTAGTATTCAATTCTTTTCATTAGACTTTATTTTCAGAAATTTCTGTTCTTCAAGCTAAGCATATGTGTTAATATTTGATTATCATTACATAACTTCATACACATATGTGACATTTGAGAGTATGATTTCACAAGGGGCATTTTTTTGACCAGCATCAGAAGCGTCGTGGAATTTGTATTAACCACGATGAATTATTTTAAAGTACTGTTGTGACAGTGTTTCTGCACGACTGTAAGTTAATATTTTTGTCGTTTTTACTTTATGTTACGGTGGTACGTGGGTAAATTGTGCCATGTTATCTCCTTCAGATGACACGAAGTTTAGAAAAGCGTCGTCTAAAAGCTTATTGAAGTTGGCCTTTTTTTGTTGTTGTATTTTTATTAATTAGATGTCGGTTTTTAGTTGGAGATGACGTAGTATGTTGTAACAACATCGGTAATTTACCTTCGTGGTTTTATGCATCAAAAGATGGCGGTCAATTTCACGACGGTTTAAAAACGTCTACAAGACGGTGGATTCCCGTCGTCTATTGTGATTTTTGTAGTAGTGGCATTTGCTTATATCAGTGTATCTTTGTTCTAAGTATAATTTTAGAGGACCAATTGGTTTTATCTGTGTAACTTATGTATCCATAAGACGACAGTGTTTTAAGCTTACCGTTGTCTTAAATAGCACACTACAACGTTCATAGTTTATGAAATTTAAAAATGTGAGATCCACTAGGGCAATTTTGGGATTTTAAAACCCATAAGTTGTGGAATTTAAACCCTTAAGCAAGCGCTCCAATTTGAAATGAAAATAAGACAAAGTGGCAAGAGTTTAGCATTTAAAAAAAAATATTACTTGTTCCAAACCCCTGAATAAAATTTATAAGCTTCTACTATTGATAGAATAGAACACAGCAAGAGTTCTTTTTATTTTATTGGTACATGAGAAATTCCATTAAAAGAAGATCCGTACATAAGAACATGCTAAAATGCAGAAACTGAACGCAGATAGAGCACCCAAGCTAATCTAGGCACCCAAGAAAACAAATCTAGGAGCCCAACACTACTTTAGACACCCACACGAAAAGCAACTACCCGAACCAGGAAAACAAGTAGAGAAACGCTGCACAAGTGCTGTGTCATCATCACCTAGCTGACAGAGTACATGTCACCTCCATGTTAGAACATGTTTGGTTCAAATTATCATGAATATCTACAGGCATCTCTTGTGGGCATAGAAACGGCTTGGGAGGCATTTGTAGGCTTTCAACATCTCCTTCGAGCATCTTTATAACTTCATTCATTGCCGGACGATCACTTGGCTTCATTTGAATACACCACAAGGCAGTTATAACCATCTTTTTTACGATTTTCTTTTCTTCCTGTGTTATATCCTCCATCTCCAACTCCTTTCCTTCCCTATATTGATCGTACACCCATGAGGGGAAGTAAATTTGGCTTGAATGCTCTGCACGTGCATTTAAATTCTTCCGTTTGCTTCCCATTTCCATCAACAACATTCCAAAGCTATAGACATCAGCTTTGTACGAAACACCTCCAATATTTTTGTAGAACAACTCAGGAGCAATATATCCCATTGTTCCCCGTGCTGCCGTCAAAGCGACAATGCTATTATCCACGGGATATAATTTCGCAAGCCCAAAGTCGGAAATCTTTGGGTTAAAGTTCTCATCAAGAAGAATGTTGTGAGGCTTGATATCAAAATGTAGAATTTGCATTTCACAACCTTGATGCAGATATTCGATCCCTCGAGCCACTCCGAGAGAAATCTCGTACATTTTCTTGCAACTTAAGGGCATGCTTTCCTCTTTAGAATAAATATATTTATCTAGAGAGCTATTAGGCATGAAGTCATATACTAGAGCACGATTTGATCCCTCAACACAATAACCAACAAGTTGCACCACATTAACATGGTGAATCCTTCCGATGGTAGCTACCTCACTTATGAAGTCTTGCCCATTACCTTTGGGCTTGCCCAAGAGTTTAATTGCTGCAAAACGGCCACTGCGCAACTTTCCTTTGAATACAGAGCCATAACCGCCTTCACCTAACTTGTTCTTAAATTTACTAGTCATCTTTTTAATTTCTGAGTAAGAGTACCTTATTGGCAAGCAGTTGCTATCACTTTGTAGAAAATCTTCTATGATGCTATAACTTGACAAATGTCTTCTTCGCCATTTATAGATCACGAACGCAATCAGACATGGAACCCCCAAAATTAGTCTTGCTGGAAAAATTAAACCTGCACAAGAGATATATCACCAAAAAGAATCATGAGAAAATAAAATCAACCAAGGCTTTCAACATTTTTCTTGTTGTTTTGTTTCAAAGATTTTTCTTGTTGTTTCAGATATATGTATTCTTTGATGTCATTCAAGAGGGTAATTAATATATACAAGCCCTTACCGAGGCAAATGAGTGGCAACCATCCACGTCCTGCAAGAAACATAGCAAAAGTGGGGACAAAATCAAAGACTTGACTATAGGTTTTCGAAAAGTGAACAAAATCAAAGAATTGATTATATGCAAGAAATACAAGATCTTACTGATGGTGAGGCGAATGTAGTCAGGAAGTTTAATGTACACCCGTCCACTTGAAATGAAAACTACAGTGACAAAAAATACAAAAAAAGGGAAAAACAAAAAATAAACAACATTAGCACATCGAGTCATTACAATTTGAAATACCTCTTTTCCAGCCACAAACTGCATCATTGCTCATGGAGAAATTGTTTTGGTATGAAAAGCTCCTTTTGTCCTAGGTTCATTTTACACTAAAAAAATAAATTATAACATATAGACAGATAGAGAGAGAGAGAGCCTTTACCTGAAATAGCCTCGTGCAGCAATCGAAAGAAACCTATTGAAACAAAGAAGAAGATAACATTAGCAAAAACAAACCTTAAAGTTATCAATCTATGGTCGGGTCGGTGTGCCCAGACCTGTTCGGGTTGGCTACGTGGCGTCCTATCAACAGATTGACTAATTATCGAATGCAAACTTGTCACGTGTTATAAGCTTTTATATATAATTAAGATTTTGTAATACATTTAAGGGTAACTAGGGGGGTGCTACGCCTCTGGTAGCTGAGTTGAGTTGTGTCTTATGCTTTGGCTTGCAATTTGCATTGAATTTGGGAGTGCAAAGGGTGGCTTCGGAATTTGATTGTAAGGAAGCTATTTCCTATATTCTCCAGTGAGGGCCAGGGTCAGGTATCAAATGAAGGTGGTGCCGCTGGATGCTATCTATTTGTCAGTTTAATTCTTTTACAGAAATTTTAAAAGTTAGTACTTTGGTTTTTTCTTTGTCCTTTTTGCATTGTAGATATTCGACGAAATGCCTCAACCAAAGTCAATTAAAAAGTTGGTACTTTCTTTATTCTTAGTTCTAGTGGTTTTTTCTTCTTCCTTTCTGCATTATAAATGTTCGATCAAACTCCCCAACCAAAGTCAATACTTTTGTTTACCTCCGTTGTCTGTGTGTCTGTTAATAAGTAGAACTAAGTCTAATAACAACTTGAATTTCTGGACTGGAGTTTAAAGGGTAACGTTCTCTCTTGCCAGATAGTCTCACATTGTCAGATATATTGCCAATGTGTGAATCTGAATCATTTATCATATGTATTCTTTGCTTGAATGAGTAGTCGAAATCCAAAGATTGACAACACATGTATTTTTCTGACAATTACAAGTCTGGCAAGAGAACTTTACCGGCGTTTGAGTGCCCTTAACTTCCTTCTATGTATTCACAAAGTAAAAGTGCAACAAATTAGACGTGGTCAATAGCCATGGCCAAGAATTCACGTACCTGGGATGGTGTGTGGAAAACATTTAAAATTAGTAGACCATTGGCCTTGGCACATTACATCATAAGGCCAATATACTCGGAGCTCGAAGCCATACATGAGTGCACTGTGTATGGATTTATAAGAGGGCGTGTAGTCCTTAGAGTAGTTCAAGAGCGCCAAAGTCGCCCACTCTGCACTGCAACCCTCGTTCAAATCCCCCACGTCCATAACCCTAACCTTCACATAACTATACTTCTTTTGGTGGACCAAAGAAGTAGCACTTGTGTTCAAGCATGGAGCAGTTTCCACGTACAGAGAAGAATTCATTGTATTTGAACACATGATGTAAAATATAGGCTTTTGATATCCTGCACTGTATAGATAATGTCCTGCCCTGTATCGATTATATATTGCACTGTATGGATAACTTACATTGGGAAGAAAATTTCGAGGCATGGAGGAGCAATTTTTGTTCTGAAGGCCAGGATCTACGAGTCGGATTGTTTTGTTGTGGTAGTTGATTGCCTGAACATAGTATTTTCCTGAAGGAGGTAGGTCTACTAGTGTAATGTTGTTCTCACAGGACAGAGTATACATTACATTGCCGCAGTGCTTTGGATCATGTTTTAGTCGGAAAGGATAGCTTATGTTGTGGATATTGCCGCAGGAAGAGGTACAGTTAGTACTTTCATCCTTGGCGTTACAAGTTTCACCGGCTAAGCCAACACCAAGAAAGGCTATAATTAAAACCCACCTAGACAAGGCCAAGGACCTGCTTCCCATGGAGAGAGAGAGAGAGAGAGAGAGAGGTTGTTTGGGATTCAAACTAGTTTAATATTTAGACAGTTCTTTATGTGAGATGATAATTGCGTGTAAGCTGTACCCAATTTTCAAATTTCATAGTAATGACGCTAGAGAGTCAGTCAATGGGTCGTAATAGGGCAATTGATGATTATGAGTCTCGTTCAGTCAATGGTGTGTATATTCATTTTATTTACTAAAAACTTTTACCATTCTTGACTTAGTAACGTTAAAAGAAAAGTCATGCCCCTAAAGGAGGCTAGGGGAGGCTAGGGGAGGGCTGGGGGGTTTGGGCTAAAATCTGTTTCCAGCAACAAATATTTGCCCGGGCAGAGTGTGGGACCCAAGAACCTGGGCTGGCCCAAGGGCAGGGCGAGCCCCAGGTCCAAAACTGGGGTGACGTCGTGATGACGTCAAGAACAAAAAAAAATTTTAAAAATTCGAAAAAATCTAAAAAATACAAAAAATTCTGAATTTTTTAAAATAAATACTTAGTCATATTTTTCACTTCCCACACCAAAAATCTTATCCGAAAATATTGTCCAAATTAATTGTTTAGGTAAACAAATTTGTGAAAAACAAAAAAATAAATAGTGTTTGCCTTTTCACACAAGAATCACTTTGGAAGACATATAACTTTTTTAGAGGGCAGCCACTATTCACGTGAATAGTAGCTGTCTTAGCTCCCCTTGCCATGGCAAGGGTTTCACTGCTGGAAGTGCTCTAACATTCCAATATCCCCCTTCTAGTCATTACAGTGTACACACCGTTATAAGTAACATATATCTCCCTCGGGCTACGAAGTTTATGGTGTTTCTTCTGACATTGAATTGTTTTACTACCTACAGTCTTGTACAATGATGTATATTTTACAGAATGTAAAGCAAAGGGAAAGACATGTAGTTTCAATGGCACCAAAAGTGAAGTTGAATGTGTTGACGTGAGCAAAGCAAGTAAGGATGATAGTTTCACATAAATTCCGCTCAAATTTTTACAGTTTCAAACTAAATCATATATGCATACATGATGATCAATAATCTGCTAACTTTGTTGCTGTGAAAGTACTTAACAATTCTACGGTAAAGTCTCACTGTTAAAGAGTTTGGGTTACTCTAACACTCCTTCAAAATCAGTCTAGAGCCAATAAAAAGATATAATATCAGTTGCTTTTCAAAACTTTGGAATTTTGTTTACTCGTTAATGCTCCATTTCATGTTCATAAGAGGATGAGGCGTAAAAGTTGGGATAATGTAATTTCACCGACTTGAAATTTTGGACTTTTCCTTTATGTCTTAGTTGAATGGGAAATTGGGGACGCTTGCTTTGAAATTTCAACAGAAAACACTCATAGACGCGAAGGTAGCCAATTGAAATAGGAAGAGCCATAAAGAAAAATTGTCGATGATTTGTAAAAGAAAGAAATAAAAAATCAACGTTGTGCAAGACTTTCATTAGGAGACAAACATGGAGTTAACTTTTCAAGTCTTCAGTCATGTCAGAAAGTCAGTCAACTAACGTGTAATACTAATAATTCCACATGCATTTGTCCATTTTCCAACTGCATCTAACAGGGTCATTATCCACCATTGGTCCCATCTGTTAAATTCAGTCCACACCATTGGTCCCATCTAACAATTAGCTTGATGATATGTGTGGTTGTTTTAAGTCCGCTCAACGCATAATAACTTATAAATAACATATGTCCCATGTTTTACATGCATGGTAAAAAGTATCTCTTGTACGTCACAAGAAGTCATGTCTATCATTCTTGACTTAGTAACCTTTATCATTATTTACTAAAAACCTTTATCATTCTTGACTTAGTTATCCAAATATATGTGCTTAGGAAAAATCCACATGCATTATTAGCTCAGAAATGCAGCAATTGTTCATGTCTTCCTTTTGCATATTGTTATGTGTTTTCTTCACGGCGGTTGGAGCAAGACAAAATTGGTGTAGAGAATCAAAGTGCAGTGATGATCATGGCCTCGCTATCCATATCCCATTCCTCGTCGGAAATCGTTGTGGCGATTCTGGGCTTGAATGCAATAATGGTATGATTTCAATATTGGAGTTTGTGAAATTGGGGATGCATGCATTGAAATTTCAAAGCAATTGGAAAAAAGAAATCTCACCTCATAGATGCTAAATGTCAATGATTTTGGAAAAGAAAGAAATAAAAAATCTACGTGGTGGGGTACTCATTGATGCAATACTTTCATTGGGAAGAAATTTAAGTCTTCAGTGAGAAAGTTCAAGTGGACCATTGATGTCAGAAAGTCGGTCAACGGACTTGTAATACTAATTCCACATGCATTTGTCCATTTTCCATCCGCATCTAACAAGTTCATTGTCCACCATTGACCATTGGTTTGGTCCCATCTGTTAAATTCAATCCAACAACAGTGCCATTAGCTTGATGATATGCGGGGTTCTTGTATGATTTTATTTTATTTTTGGTAAACTTCTTTTCGAAGCCCTATAACCGATTTAAGTCCTCTCAATATCATTATTAAGGATCAGAGTTTTATCAATTTGGTTAAGTTACAATAAATTCTCAACCCATAAGAACGTATAAATAAACATACTAATTGTACGTACGACATTGATAATAGGCCCCACCTCTATTGTAGAGACAGACACAAGTTTGTCTCTAAAGATGATCTCCTTAGTATTTTCCTCGATAATATATATGTCCTATGTTTTACATGCATGGTAAAAACGTTTGCTCTACTCAACAATATTTTTGTACAAAAAAGGACCCACGATTTAGTTCAATAGTTGTATGATTTCAATTAAAATATTGAAGTTAACTAGTAATTGAAAAATCTTGGAACTAATAATATATTAATATATTGTAAATTGCTCAACACGGTATGGGAATTCTTTGACAAAAATTTAAAAGTTGGTACTTTGTTTCTTTATTGTCCTGCTCTAGTTCACGTCTAGTAGTTTTTTCTTTGTTCTTTTTGCATTGTAGATAGAAATGCCTCAACCAAAGTCAATTAAAAAGTGGGTACTTTCTTTATTCTTAGTTCTAGTGGTTTTTTCTTCTTCCTTTCTGCATTATAGATGTTCGATCAAACTCCCCAACGAAGTCAATACTTTTGTTTACCTCCGTAGTCTGTGTGTCTGTTAATTTATTTGTGTCCGTCGGTCCAATTCTAATTGTACTTTTACTTTTGCCTTTTCTCTTTCTGCCTGTCAATCTAAATGTTCAAGCTAGCTAACCACTTAGGGGGACAAAGAATCCACCATGTTAGCGGTAAACAATTTGTGGGTCGCGTTTTTACTTATTTGATTATGGTATCACATATGGTAGATCGTGATTTTACCAACATGAGTTAAAAAGTAGAACCCACCTAGACAAGGCCAAGGACCTGCTGCTTCCCATGGAGAGAGAGAGAGAGAGAGAGAGAGAGAGAGGTAGTTTGGCATTCAAACTAGTTTAATATTTAGACAGTTTTTTATATGAGATGGTAATTGCGTGTAAGCTGTACGAGCACATCCAGAAGAATTTTCAAATTTCATAGTAATGAAAAATATCAAAAGAAAAGTCATGACGCTAGAAAGTCAGTCAATGGGTCGTTATAGGGCAATTGATGATTTGATAGTGCCATTTCAGCCTGATTTTTTTGACTTTAGTTGCCGATTATTCATTTTATTTACTATAAAACCTTTATCATACTTGACTTTGTTATCCAAATATATGTGATTAGGGAAAAAATCCACATGCATGATTAGCTCAGAAATGCAGCAATTGTTCATGTCTTCCTTTTGCATATTGTTATGTGTTTTCTTCACGGCGGTTGGAGCAAGCCAAAATTGGTGTACAGAATCAAAGTGCAGTGATGATCATGGCCTCGCTATCCATATCCCATTACCCCTCGGAAAACGTTGTGGCGAATCTGGGCTTAAATGCAATAATGGTAGACAGGAGGAGCAGCAACTAGTAAAATTCTTTGTCAAAAGCATAGATTACAAGCGTGGGCTAATCGAAGTATATAGTACTCAAGATGGCTGCCTGCTATTAAAGCCCTTAGAAACCCTTAACATTCCAATCTCCCCCTTCCACTTATTAGATTCCGACAGAGAAAACGTTACCTTATTCCATTGTCCTACTGAAAGAGATATAGGGTTTATTACTCCAATCAAAGTGCCCTGCCTCAGCAGCAGCCCTGGCTACCAAGTTTATGCCGTTTATTCTTACAATTATTTGTATGACTACTTACCAAACCTACAGTCTTGTACAATGATGTATAATGTTTTCTCAGTTCCATTTGGGACTTGGTTTGGAGGCCAGTATATTATTCGCTTCAAATGGTCAGAACCGAATTGTACCAAATGTGAAGCAGAGGAGGGAAAGAAGTGTAGATTGAACAAAAATGGCATCAAAGTTGAATGTGTTCACGTGAACAAAGCAAGTAAGGATGATATAAATCTTTTTTCACATAAATTCCGCTCAAGTTTTTACATTTTTCAAAGTAAATCATATATGCATACATGATGATCAATATAATCTGCTAATGTTGAATGGTTAACGTTGATTTTCACAAACATGACAATCTGATTTTGCAATTCTGTTTTACAGGCCAAACAACGAAATTTGTGGCAACAGGTGAGTTAATTAAAACTGGTCTTTTTCTTTTGCTTTGTTTCATGTCTAGAGGACGATGGAAGATATGCATTTGCTGAAGGATTGTATTTATTTTCAGGTGCAACCCTGGGTTCATCCCTTCTTTTAGTGCTAGTCATTGCACTATATCGTGTCTATAGCGCTGATCGAAAGGAAAAAGAGAATCGATTAAAAATCGAAAGGTTTTTAGAGGATTACAAAGCTCTCAAACCAAGCAGATATTCCTATGCAGATATTAAGAGGATCACAAATGAATTCAAGGACGAATTGGGCCAAGGAGCTTATGGAACTGTTTTTAAAGGAAAGCTTTCTTCTGAATTCTTTGTTGCTGTGAAAGTACTTAACAATTCTACGGGAAATGGGGAAGAGTTCGTAAACGAAGTGGGAATGATGGGCCACATCCACCACGTCAACGTAGTTCGTTTGGTTGGCTTTTGTGCTGATGGATTTAGACGAGCTCTTGTTTATGAGTTCTTTCCCAATGGTTCGCTGCAGGATTTCATTTCATCAGCGGACAGTAAGAAAAGTTTCATTGGTTGGGAAAAGTTGCATGATATTGCTATAGGCATAGCCAAAGGAATTGAATATCTTCACCAGGGATGTGATCAAAGAATCCTCCATTTTGATATCAAACCCCATAATGTTTTGCTAGACCACAACTTCACACCAAAAATTTCTGATTTTGGTTTGGCCAAATTATGTTCCAAGGATCAAAGTATAGTGTCAATGACTACAGCTAGAGGCACCATGGGCTACATTGCACCTGAAGTGTTCTCTAGGAATTTCGGAAATGTGTCTTACAAGTCGGATGTCTATAGTTTTGGAATGTTGTTGCTAGAGATGGTAGGAGGAAGGAAGAATATTAGTTCAACCACAAAGAACACAAATGAAATTTACTACCCAGAATGGATCTATAATCTTCTAGAAGGAGGAGATGACCTACGAATCCATATTGGGGATGATGGAGATGGTAAAATTCCAAAGAAACTTGCAATTGTAGGGCTACGGTGCATCCAGTGGCACCCAGTGGATCGTCCGTCTATGAAAATAGTGGTTCATATGTTAGAGGGAGGAGATAATTTGGCAATGCCTCCTAATCCTTTTGTCTCTGCAGGTCTTACAAAAACACATGCAAGCATCCCAAGAAGAGGCCTAGAGTTAGAAGCAATTGCTGAATTAGAGTAAAATGTATATGTATACGCACCCATGTAAGTAATATTAACTACGTAAGTCTGTGTGTCAGTTTGCTGTTTTATTTTATCTTGCTCTAGCATTGGTTCTGCATGACTATTCAGACTCTCTTGTTAGTCAATGACATGTGTGGTACTCTTTCATACCTTGGGGTTTATCCTTCATGAAGGTTTTAACGAGGCCATTGTTTCGTGTCGATCTATGTAAGTTACTTTGATTCTATGAATGAATTCCATTTCTCTAAAAACAGAAAACTACATATGTGCTCGAACTTGTTGAACATGTAATAATTCTAGCCTAAATTGAGGGAGTTGGGACATTGAAGTTTTTTTTTTTTTTTTGTTGAGATTTTGGGATTCCTAGTTAAATGAAATGTATATTTTAGACAGTACATGTCACTAATCAGGCCATTAGGTAAGGAATTCCCTACCCAAGTTTTTCTCTTCCAATTGATTTTGAGATACCGAAAATTTTCGAAACAACTAGCACTCCAACAACATCAATGGAGACCAAACTAATTATTTGCCAAAACTTTCTTTCGAATTTTAATTGAAAAAACAATACAACTCTTTCTTTTTCAAAGAAAAAATATACTTTGAGGTTGGAGATGATGAATCTTGAATGATTTGGAAAAGGGAAAATCTCACTGTTAAAGAGTTTGGGTTACTCAACACTCCTAAATTAGTCCAGAGCCAATAAAAAAAGATATCATATATCAGTTGGCTTTCTAAAACTTTGGAATTTTGTGTACTCATTAATGCTCTCTTTCAAGTTCATAGGAGAATGAGGCGTAAAAGTTGGGATAATGTAATTTCAACGACCTAGAATTTTGGATTTTTCCTTTATGTCTTAGTTGAATGGGAATTGGGGACGCATGCATTGAAATTTCAACAATTGAAAAAAAAATATATCACCTCATAGATGCTAAGGTTGCCAATTGAAATAAGAAGAGCCACAAAGATGGAGTTTACCTTCAAGTCTTCAGTGGGAAAGTTCAATTGATGTCAGAAAGTCAGTCAATGGACTTGTAATACTAATAATGCCACATGCATTTGTCCATTTTCCATCTGCATCTAACAAGTTCATTATCCACCATTGGTCCCATCTGTTAAATTCCATCCAACAATAGTGACATTAATTAGGTTGATGATATGTGGGGTTGTTTTAAGTCCTCTCAATATCATTATTAAGGATAAGAGTTTTATTAATATGATTAATTTACAATACATTCTCAACGCATAATAACTTATAAATAAGTCTACCGATTGTACATACGATATTGATAATACATGTCCCATGTTTTACATGCATGGTAAAAACGTTTGTTGTACTCAACAATATTTTTGTACAACAAAAAAAAAAAGATGCACGATTTAGTTCAGTAGTTGTATGATTTCAATAAAAATTGTGAAGTTAACCAGTAATTGAAATTTTTTGGAACTAATAATATATTGTAAATTGATCAACACAATATGGGAATATTGCTCACTCAGTTTTTAGGCTTATTTATTGATATGCCTCTTGTGCTCTCAAATAGTCTCAAGGTGTTAGATATATACCCTAGAAGCCAATATAAAAAACGGATAATTTCTAAGGATATAATGTAATAAATACAATCAAATGGACATGAATGTTACTTTAGATGCATAATGTACACAAAGTAACAAGTCCATGAATTTAGATATAAATGGATAGTAGTCTAAAGAAATTAGATACACGAGACCATTCCATACATATGAATATCGTATCCTAAAATGTTCTTAGTCGTAGGATAACCAATTGGACAATGGTGGCCCGCAAAGACTGATACACATTATGTCTGCTCAATTGGAAGGATGACTATAGTCTCAAAGTCATTCATGTGGAGACACTGAGACAAATGAAATTCACTACCCATAATGGATCTATAATCTTCTAGAAGGAGGAGATGACCTACGAATTCATATTAGAGATGACAGAGATGGTAAAATCGCAAAGAAACTTGCAATTGTAGGGCTCTGGTGCATCTAGTGGCACTTGGTGGATTGTCTGTCTATGAAAATAGCGGCTCATATGTTAGAAGGAGGAGATAACTTAAGCCATGCCTCCTAATCCTTTTGTCTCTGCAGGTCCTACTACAGCACATGCAAGCATCCCAGCAAGACGCCTAGAGTTAGAAGCAATTTCTGAATTAGAGTAATTCTATAGCCTAAATTAAGGGAGTTGGGACATTCTAGCCTAAATTAAGGGAGTTGGGACATTAAAGTTTTTTGTTGTTGACATTTTGGGATTCCTAGTTAAATGAAATGTATATTCTAGACAGTACATGTCACTAATCATACCATAATTACGAATTCCCTACCCAAGTTTTTCTCTTCCAATTGGTTTTGAAATACCGAAAATTTTCGAAACAACTAGCACTCTCCAACAACATCAATGGAGACCGAACTAATTATTCGCCAAAACTCTCTTTTGAATTTTAATTGAAAAAACAATACAAATCTTTCTTTTTCCATGAAAAAAATATACTTTGAGGTTGGAGATAATGAATTTTGAATGATTTGGAAAAGGTAAATTCTCACTGTTAAAGAGTTTGGGTTACTCTAACACTCCTTCAAAATCAGGTTAGAGATAATGAATTTTGAATGATTTGTTTACTCGTTAATGGGAAATTGGGGATGCATGCATTGAAATTGGGGACGCATGCATTGCTTACTCATAGGAGAATAAGGCATAACAGTTGGGATTTTGAAGTTTTCCTTTACGTCTTAGTTGAATGGGAAACTGGGGATGCATGCATTGAAATTTCAACAGAAAAAAGAAATCTCACCTCACAGATGCTAAGGTAGCCAATTGAAGAGCCATAAAGAAATGTCAATGATTTTGGAAAAGAGAGAAATAAAACATCAACGCGGTGCAGGATTTTCATTAGAAGACAAACATGGAGTTAACTTCTCAAGTCTTTAGTCATGTCAGAAAGTCAGTCAACGGACTTGTAATACTAATAATTCCACATGCATTTGTCCATTTTCTATCTGCATCTAACAAGTTCATTATCCACCATTGGTCCCATCTGTTAAATTCAATCCAACAACAGTGACATTAATTAGGTTGATGATATGTGGGGTTGTTTTAAGTCCTCTCAATATCATTATTAAGGATAAGAGTTTTATTAATTTGATTAAGTTACAATACATTCTCAACGCATAATAACTTATAAATTACTCTACCGATTGTACGTACGATATTTGATAATTTATGTCCTATGTTTTACATGCATGGTAAAAAGGTTTGTTGTACTCAACAATATTTTTGTAAACAAAAAATGATGCACGATTTAGTTCAGTAGTTGTATGATTTCAATAAAAATAGTGAAGTTACCTAGTAATTGAAATTTTTTGGAACTAATAATATATTGTAAATTGATCAACACAGTATGGGAATATCGCTCAATTAGTTTTTAGGCTTATTTATTTATTTATTTTTTATCAAAAGAGAAACTTTATTCGATAAATTTCAACAGTACAATCAAAGACATCTAAAGTACCAATTCTAAGAAGGCAACAAACTAACATGCTAAAAGCAAAACTAACTCAAACAAATAAACCTACTAAATTTGGTTAAGTTACAATACATTCTCAACCCATAATAACGTATAAATAAACCTACTAATTGTACGTACGACATTGATAATATATGTCCTATGTTTTACATGCATTGTAAAAACGTTTGTTCTACTCAACAATATTTTTGTACAAAAAAAGGATGCACGAATTTAGTTCAGCAGTTTTATGATTTCAATTAAAATATTGAAGTTAACTAGTAATTGAAAAATCTTGGAACTAATAATATATTGTAAATTGATCAACACGGTATGAGAATTGCTCAATTAGTTTTTATAACCCAAGACACGTGACCCCACAAAATTTTACTTAATTAAAATAGTAAAAACTTAGAACCCATTTTCAATTTTAGTTTTTAGTTTTCATTTTTGGAAAATTGACATAGACAATCACTTGCTAAATCCTAATCAAATATACTAAAGATCAAATTCTGACAAAATTTCATAAAACAGAGCGTCTTGCCGCTTGAATATACTAAGGGACAAGCCTAAGTGGATCGCGAGGGAACAGAGAAGTTTTGCGGATGTTGTTCAAACCACAGAAATGCATGACAACACGCTCCAGCCCTGCCCCGAACCCACCGTGAGGAGGTGCACCGTATCTGCAAGAACCATCGCAAGGGTTAACAAGAGCCCGAGCAGAAGAAACTTATGCTAAACAATATTATGCAGCAAAAGGTGTATAGCATGGTAAAAAGCAATTTTGTAAAGAACTTTTTGATTGGAACAATTTTAAAAAAAAATTAACAATAACAAGGGAAGAAAAAATGTCAATACCTAAAAGCATCGATATATGTTGAAATTGTTTTCAATTCAATGCCACATGCTTGTGCCCTTTCCTCGAGTAACTCTGGTACGTGCACACGCTGGGCGCCAGAAATTATCTCCTCACCTGAGGGATCGATAATAGATAATTAGATTTTCATTGATAATTAAAACCAAAATCATTCAGGATATAAATGCAACAGCAATGCTGATACAGCTATCTCGATGATTTACCTCGAATAAAAACATCAAATGAATTACTGTAGGCAGGATTATCATGGCAAGGCATCGTATAGAATGGCCTAACAGCCAAAGGATACCTGTGCAGTATGTAGAACTCTGCCGTACCTATGGTCAAGTAAAATCCAGTTCAAACATTTATAATAACATAATGAAAATTACACGAGAATATGAGGATATAGCGCAAAAATAAATAAAAATTACTTCTCCAGAACCAGTTGCCCTAGTTTTCTCTCAGCCTCAGTTTTAAGGTCCCCCATAGGATCCATTTCAACGCCAGCATCCTGTACAAGGAGATCAAACTTACATTAAAAAGAGAATCCTGAAATCAAAAGCAAGTCGTTCATAGCATTCCATGCATGGGAAAAAAAAATTTCTTCTATGTAAGATAAATAAAATTAACATAGTTGTCCTAACCTCAAGCATTTGAACACCTTCTTCAAACATAAGTCATAGAGTTTCTGGCAAATACTGCGAATTTATGAAATGCCAATAATCATAATCAATTAGACAACAACACCAATATTAATTAAAAGAAAAAGAATCATTACCTTCAATGGTTCAAACGGATGCTGCCTCCCTACTGCTTCAAGCTCCTTTTGACAAGTTTTGTTCAAAGTGCCAAATATTGTAACAAATAAACGGCCAACAATATCCATCACCTGCAAAAACAAGCATTTAACTGCTCAATAACTCACATCCATGATCATATTGAGTGCAAGGGATAAGAAGATCTTAGACATTCAAATTCTACCTCAGAATAGTGCCAATCGATTTCCATTTCAACATCAAGACCAGTAAATTCACACAAATGCCTATGGGTATGTGAGTCCTCGGCTCTAAAAACAGGACCAATCTCAAACACACGGCCAAGGTCACCACAGATGGCCATCTGTTTGTGAAGCTGGGGTGATTGGGCAAGGCAGGCAGGTTGACCCTTGTAGTCAAGTCTAAACACAGCAGCACCACCTTCACTTGAACCACCAATAATTTTTGGTGTGTGGATTTCGAAAAAGCCTTCAGATAACAAGAACTGCCTAAAGATCTACACAATAACACAACCAATTACATATAGAACTAAACACTAACAACAAATACTCTTCAACTTACAAAAAGAGAAACAAACACAATAAACACAAAACATATATCTTCAAAATGGTACAAACAAAACTTACAGTTCCAACTTGACTCTGGATGCAAAATATCCCCTGATTCGCCAGTGTCCGCAAGTCAAGAACTCTATTATTCAATCGCGTGTCTTGATTAACGCGAACAAGTTTCGCTCCAGCCTAAACACACACCAAACAATGCAATAAAATACATAGAATTTTAATAAAATAAAATAAAAACCATAACAAAACAAACCAAATAATTGACGAAATTTCAAGAATCCAATTCATAAAAATCTCTCATCTGAAATGATCATTGTACCTGCAAAGCTTTTTCAAATTCAGCATCGCTTCGAGCAGCATCCTCAATGTTAATAGGTAGCACAGCAGCCTTAGTCTCACAATACAATTTCCTCACTTGAACCTCCACCTAATTAAACCAATATTTCAAATCACTAACCTTCAAATGGATCATCATTCCTTAAATACTTCTCTTTCAAAAACTTGGGCCCAAAACTATTCATTTGAACTGCCGACATTAGGAAGAGAGGAAAAAAAAAAGAAAAAAGAAGAGGATTATAATTACAATTATAAAACAAAAAATACCTGTTGTGTGGTGCTGTTTATCTCAACACTAGGAACAGACACAAGACCTTCAATATCGATAATTGATTCGCGGCTCAAACCAGAGACGTACTTCACCATCTGGCAGCTCACATTATCAAGCTGGACCGTCGCCACACACTGCACGGTGAACCCTCTCTTTGACAACCACAAACGCTATGTTCTTCCCCACAGCTCGAATTGTCTACGCTCGGCCTTTAATCCGCACCGAGCAATTCTCCAATTCATTGGTCAGAGCTCCGACGTTGGTTCGTCGGCTGACATCCTCCACTCTCTTCGATTGTATCTCGTTCAGCAGAATGTCTCCGTAGTTGGCTGCAAGACGGTCCTGCTCATCGATGGCAAGAGAGTGTGCCGAGGCGGTCAAGGCTTCTTGCTCTTGGCGCCGGCGTAGCTTCTCTTGCTTCACCGCTTCCTTCTTGGTGGCCTTTTTGCTGACGGAGGCTAAGTCTTCATTGGTCGGAGTTTGTGAACTACCTTCCATATTTGATATTTAAACCCTAAAAACAGCAAGCATCACAAGTTAACAACAGTTTATTGCAAAAAACAGAAACCATCCAATTAACCTAATCCAAAAAAAATTCATTGACAACTTGAATTTTGAAAAAAAAAGCACGAAACCTTCATCATAAGAGTCAAAATACAGAAGGCAAGCACTATAATCGGAAAAAGTTCATTGAAAAAAAACAGCAAGCAACCATTTATCATAAGTAATTGGAATATTATAGGACATTTATCAGCTGGTCATCAAATGAATCATCTATATTCAGACATAGGCAGCAAGACTACAAACAAAAATATCAACACCAAACTTTGCAATCTTTGCTAGCATTCCTCAAACAGAGAAAAATAAATAAAAATTAAATTGACGGCAAAAAAAAGTGCAATTTAAAACAATCCTAATTTTTACAAGAGCTATTTTTCACAATTTTAACCCCACTTTTTAAAAAAGTTTGAACAATTATGGGTTTAGGGTTTTACCTTGAGTTGACCGTGCCCGGGGAGTGTCTTGACCGTGTCCAAGTCGAATAGATTAGCGGATTTCAATCTCTGAAAAATAAACTACTCAATAACTTAACTATATTCCAATGAACTACATGGGAGTATTTATAGCAAACAAAAACCTCAAGACAATAGGATAAAAATCCATCATAAAGCAGAAATACTAACCCAAATAAATTAGGAAACTAGAAAGCTAGAAAACTAAAGGCCCGTTTGGTATTGGATTTGAATTCAATTTCTTAAAAAAACTCAAAACTGGATTTTAAGTCTAAAGCCCAAAAAGGCTTCTTGGCCTATTTTTAAAATCCGCTAATATGTTTATTGCATAAAAACAGCAACCATCCAATTAACCTAACCCAAAAAACATTGAAATACTTGAATTTTTTAAAAAAAGTAAGAAAAACCTTCATAATAACAGATGGATCAACAAGTTCAGAATCAACGTCATCACATAAAGATGCAAGAAAATCTCAAGGTTATGCAGTGGAAGAGAATAATAACAAAAAAAAACACAAAGTTCAGTAACTTACAATTTAATTGAGAGCTGAGAGGATGGATATGAGAGAGAGAGAGAGAGAGAGAGAGAGAGAGAGAGAGAGAGAGTGAATGATGCTGAGAAGAAGAAGAAGAAGAACAAGAGAAAGAGGTTGTGGCAGTGGGTTGTGACGTCGAAGAGAGGTGAAGTAGGGTAATGGAATGGGTTTTGAAAAATAAAACGTATATGGGCTTTAATTTTTTTTTCTGAGCAAATATATGGGCTTTAAAGTTGGGCGTTTTATTTGGTTTAAGGAGAATTAGGCTAAAGTATCAGATATTTTAAAATAAATAAATAAAAGAGAAAATGATTAAAAAGTCCCTTGGATGATCTCTATTGTCAAATAAGGCACGAAATCTCCTAGGTCAACAAATTATTCATTTGAGTTAAGGTACGAAATCTCCTTCAAACCCTAAGTTCGTGTCTTTTTTTCTTTTTTTTTAATGTTCGACTCGCAATGGCTGCCCTTTCCTACCCACTTCGAATTCTTTGTTCTTACTCAATATAGGTTCGTATGTTGTTTCTTTTTATTATTAGCATTGTCGTTTTCTTCTTCTTCATGTATTTGGGTTTTATTTATTTAGTTTAATTTTTACTTTATGCAAATGAAAAGGAGAAGAATTGGAGCCTCTATTAAAATCATAAACCAGGTTCTCTATGTTTGTGATTCTATGTGCTTGGTTACTAAGTCTATTATGATATAGGAGGCAATACAAAGGCTGTCATTTTTATGGTCTTTTCTTTTTCTGAACCATGAAAAACATTTGTTACATCTTTTTGGCATCAAAAGCGGTGGTGAAGTCCAAAGAAAAATGATTCTCCTAATCTTTTCATCCCATTAGATTATCGAATTGATTGAAATTGAAAAGTAGATGCAAGAACATGGATGAGTTCTTACAAGGCCTATCTACCTTTGAAAGAGCTAGAAGCTTCCCATGGTGATATATGAGAGCTGTATTACCTGGAAAAGGGAGGAAATCGTTAGTTCAAGATACTGCTTCTTAGGCAAGCAACAGGAGATACTTTCCTACTTTGCCAGGATTTCAAGGATACATTTGCAAGGGGTATACAAAATTCATAAATGTTTCAAACTGGACAGAAAACTATGCACACAGTTTCAACTGTGTCATTAAGTTTTCAACCAAGGTGTAGGGGATAAAAATATTAAGTACTCAAAACTTTGATGTCCATGCATGCTAAAGTATGGTGTATGGATCATAAGGATTAAATTCCTATTAAAATAACAGTGCAACAAAGGCATTACAGTCAATGAGTTGTGACAATTCAGAATTGTACTGAAAAGAAGTTGTTATTGCATTTAAAAAACATTGCGCGCAAGAACACCCTACCTGTCCCATTTCCATAAGACATATCTAATACTTTCAGTTTTGCTCTCAGGATTTGCATGTTAACCATGAGGAAGCCAAAAAGCCCCTTAAGGTCTCCAATCTGGAATTGACATATTCAGGAACATAAGAACGGAATCTACCAACTAAACATCTATGTCACAAGCTTGATCTAAAATTGCAACGGTTGAAGTGTTGTTACTGACATACCTTCATAAATTTAGCACCTCCAAAATATTCTTCTTGCTTAAGACGGGATGTCCTAACATAGCGGGAGACATGCGTTGCTTTTCCATCTTTGATGTGCATACCATGAACCATACTGCAAAATGTTAAATATATAAAGTAATGCTGGATCACATCTGTCACTTTACTAATTCAGCCAGAGACATGGCTAATGAACAGAAACTATTTACTTATGCTTCTATCCCACTTGTTAACATGAAAACAGAATTCAATAAGATAATCAGCCTACATATAAATTGTTCAAAAGATTCGAATTCAAATAAGGCTGTGAATAAAGAAGCAGGGGACTCACCCATCTCCATCAAACATGAAAAGAGAGCAACAAAGGGCATCAGCACAAAACCCACATGGCTAAGAATCACTTAAATTTATTTCCAAAAATCAAACATATGCTCTCTAAACAAACAGACCAAAGTTTGTTTCTTGGGCATGCCATGGCAGCTCTGTTAGGACACAGCTAGAATCAAAATAGAAATTGGCATATAGACCCACTCAGCTTCAAAGACTTCATGTAAGCATTTGACCAAACAGTTAATGGGCATCAAATGTTAAGAATGAATTCATAGATTCAAACAAACCAAGTAGTTATACTGTGTGATGATAAATTAGTCAAACAAACCATGAGTTTAAGGTGCAAAATTTAGACGCAATGCCGGAAGCAAATAAGTTCTCAGAAGAAAAGTAGTCAAACAAGCAGAAAATCTACAAACAGCCAGAGTGAAGAAAATCTACAAGATGAAAAGTTTTCAGATTACACTCAAGTAGAACACAACGCATTAGGAATAAGCAAGAATGGAGATGAAAACCAATTAGGAATCAAATAGCCAGAGATCGAAGATTTGCTACCAGAGAAGTTGATGGTCTCAACAGTTGATTTCAGAATAGGATCTCACTAGCCTCAAGGTCGTTTCTCAAAATCAAAACATCTGCAACACCAATTAGGAAGTTAGGGCATCAAGCCTTTTGGAATCACAACTCAAAATCGAAATTCAAAGAGAAATCAAAACTGAATTCAAAATTGAACCTAAAATCAGGCTCTGCCTGAGTACCAAACGAAAACCTAGCTGATTTAAGGACACAAAATCTAGCTTAAGGCCTTTCTTTATCAAACCTAGAGAATTAGGGAATAGAGAATCAGATTCAGAGTCACAATCGCACTCAAATCAAACTCAAATGAAATCAAAACTAACATTGAAACCAAAGAGAAATAGAAAGCTCACATGATATTGGGAGAAAACTTAGAATCGAAACCACAGAGACGACGAGGACGACGAAGAGGACGCTCGCTCTCTCTGAGCTCTGAGCTCGCGCTAGTCTCGCTCAGATTTTGAAAATTTAATAGGAATCAAGGAAGAACAACCAGGAGAAGAAAAAGAACCATATCAAGGCACTTCTTGTAATTAACTTGTCAAGACAGACCCAAATACTGATGTTAGTGCTCCTTCCTTTGAAATTTAAGACTTGGTGACAGTACCTTGATGAATTTCGTCATAGGTGCTTTTACTAAATTTGAGTTATGTATATTATATTTATGTTTACAGTAAGTGCAGTTGTATTTTATATCTATCATTCTAAACATTAGCTTGAGTATGGGTTAGGCGACATACATATTTTGTATTCTGTTTTGTATTTTGATTTGTAGGGTGGGGGGCTAACATTGCAAATGTATTATAATTCTTATTATATTTTAGAATGTGAAACTTGGGCTTATGTATCTCACATCAATTTCGAAAAAAAAAAAATGTATGTCACATCAAAATATGCTTCTTTATTATTATATTCCCGAATGTGGATGAAAGATGAACTCAAAATTTGGTGAAAGGCATACTGGTATAGGCAAGTTATATTAGACTTGCCAAGACAGACGTAAAAAAAGTAGACTTGGTAAATCGATCGTGTTTGCTGGTTTCGGGTCGTGCTTGTGTCAACCCGCTTTTATTAACTAGTTGACACGACACGGCCTATTAAGAAAATGGATGAAAAATTTCTGACATAAACACGACCTGATACAATTTGTGAATGACACGACACGAATCGTTTCACTCGTTAAGAATACAAAATTGAAAAAAAAAACTGAAAATTTTTTTTTAAAAAAAAAATCATGCGCAAGGGCAACCTCTCTCTCTCCATCAAAGAAACCCTCCACCGTGGTTGAAAACTGAGTGTGGGATTGAATTTCAATAATTCGTCAAATGATGTTAGTGATTTCAACAATAATTTGTCAAATGAGACTATATAGTCCAACAGTGAAAAAAATGCATCACTCGCTTGTCTAATATAGTGAGCCTGAAAAGTGGTTCGCTAAATAGAACACGCTAGTCCGACGCCTCTCTTTAAACAAATATTAGGATTTATTATTATTATTGTTTTAAATCTTTAATTGGGTTTTTTTAGCATTTATTTATTTTTTAGGTCAAAATCCGTAATTAAATTCAAATATTACAAGAATTATTTTGATATTGCATTTGACCACATTTGTATTAGGAAAATCAAACTATAATAATTCACAAATGTTTGATATTCTTTTTATATTGAAACAAGTTTAATAATTCATGATGTGCTGCTTTCTTTATCGCAAGCAATTATTACCTTGTCAAATTATATTTTTCAGTTTAAAGTCAAAAGTCAAATATACAAAAATTATATATATATATATATATATATTCTATTTTTACTTGGTCTTCCATGAAAAATGTAAAATTATATAGAGTGAGTTTAGCTCCTTAGTAATGTTTCGACCATCAAAAAATAGAAGATTTGTAGTGGTCTTGGGGTAAGGCTAGAGAGCAACTAAGATAAATCTTGAGAAGCCAAAAAAAATATCAGAATTTTATTCTTCATAAACAATCATAATTTTATTTGTTTTATTTTTATTATTGTTTTAAATCTTTGAATTGGGATTCTTTTTAGCATTTATTTATTTTTAGGTCAAAATCCCAAATTAAATTTAAATATTACAAGAATTATTTTTTAATCCGACACAGCACCAAACATAGGTCTTCACTATTTTTACAATCCAGCTTCTTAGTCCGACACAACACCAAACGTAGGTCAGTACTTAATCCAGCTTAGGCCAATCCGAGCTAATCCAAGACAGTCCCAGGATTTAGTCCAGTCCATGACAATCCACCGTACCAAACGACCCCTTAATGCTTAAGTTTGTGAGTTATTCAATCACGTGATGAATTGTTGAGTCCATTAACATCCATTGCTCTATAATCCTCAGTATAAATGCTGAGTTCTTCTTTTATGTAATTCATTCTGAATATTCTAAGAATCAGAGAAATACATCTAGAACTTCTAGCTCTCTCAAAACCTCCACTGTAATCTAAGTTTTCCTTTCTTCTTCTCTATCTGAGTACCATGGTTATCTTGGTTTTAGAGCTTCGGATCTAAGAGATCTTGCATTCGCTATTGTTCTGCTCTTCGCAATAAAGGGTTTAGGGGTGATGACTGTTGTGGTGATGGCAATAGCGGTGGCGATGGTGGTTTGTGGGTGATGGTGGGGAGGTAGTGGTGGTGGCGGTGGCGGTGGCGGTGGGGTGGGGTGGTAGTGGTGGTGGCGGTGGCAACAGTTATGGTGATGATGTTGGTCGTGGCTGTGGTGGTGGTGACAGTGGTGGTGATAGGGGCTAATAGTGGTGGTGGCGGTGGTGGTGGAGGTGGTGGCGGCGATGGCAGCAGTTGATGGTGACGATCTTTGGCGGTGGTTATGGTGGTGGTGACAGTGGGGGTGATGGTAGGGTAATAGTGTGAGTGGGGGTGATGGTGATGCTAATAGTGTGGGTGAGGGTGATGGCGGTGGTGAAGGTGGTGACGGTGGTGGTGATGGCGTTGGCGGTAGTGGTGGTGACGGTGGGGATGATGGTGGGGCTAGTAGTGGGGTCGACGGTGACAGTGGGGGTGGTGGTGGTTGTGCTAAGGGTGGTGGCGGCTGCGACGATGATGACTGTGGTGGTGATGGTGGCGGTGGCGACGACGTTGATAGCCATGATAAGATGGTTGTAGTAGAAGTGGTGAAATCATATATTGAAAATAAAAATAATATATCTATCAAAATCTCTGGGGGAAGCTAAGATTTTTCATGGCCTAAAGTTAGTTTATAATCAAACGAAATACACTACTTTTTGCATTTCCTTTAAAATCAATCAGTTTTTGAATACACCCAAACTTTGTTTGACTTCTAAAAATTTATAATTGAATATACCTAGATTTCGATGTATTTTTTAAAATAAATTGAAATCTGAATTGAATACATCCAAACTTTGACAAACTCTTTTAAAATCTAAATTGAATGCACTTAGGGGGGTGTATTCAATTCATATTTTAAATGATTTTAAAAGAGTTATAAAGTTGATGGAGTTTAATTGAATTTAATTGAGTTTAACTGAATTCTACAAACTCCACATAGATTTTGACTGAATTCGTGTATAGATTTTAATGGAGTTTATAACACTCAAAAAACAAAGGGTTTAGGGGTGATGACAATGGCGGTGGCGATGGTGGTTTGTGGGTGATGGTGGGGGAGGTAGTGGTGGTGGTGGTGTGAGTGAGGTGGTGGAGGTGGTGGCGGTGGCAGCGGTGATGGTGATGATGCTGGTCGTGGCTGTAGTGGTGGTAACAGTGGGGGTGATGGGAGGGGTGGGGGGCTAATAGTGGTGGTGGTGGAGGTGGTGACAGCAGTGATGGTGATGATCTTTGGCGGTGGCTATGGTGGTGGTGACGGTGGGGGTGATGGTGGAGCTAATAGTGTGGGTGGGGGTGATGGTGGGGCTAATAGTGTGGGTGAGGGTGATGTCGGTGGTGGAGGTGGTGATGGTGGTGGTGATGGTGTTGGCGGTGGTGGTGGTGACGGTGGGGATGATGGTGGGGCTAGTAGTGGGATCGCGCGGTGGCAGTGGGGGTGGTGGTTGTTGTGCTAGAGGTGGGGGCAACGGCGGCGGCGGCGGCGACGATGATGACTGTGACTGTGGTGGTGGCGGTGGCGACAATGTTGATAGCCATGATAAGATGGTGGTAGTAAAAGTGGTGAAATCATATCTTGAAAATAAAAATAATATATCAATCAAAATCTCTAGGGAGAAGCTAAGATTTTTCATGGCTTAAAATTAGTCTATAATCAAACGAAATACACCATTTTTTGCATTTCCTTTAAAATCAATGAGTTTTTTAATACACCCAAATTTTGTTTGACTTCTAAAAATTCATAATTGAATACACCTAGATTTCGATATATATTTTTAAAGTCAATTAAAATCTGAATTGAATACACCCAAACTTTGACAAACTCTTTTAAAATCTTAATTGAATAAATCTAGACTTTTAAACTCTTTTAAAATCTTAATTGAATACACACCCTTAGACCTTTAAACTCTTTTAAAATCTTAATTGAATACACCCACTAAAATCAGAGAAATACATCTAGGACTTTCTATCTCTCTCAAAACCTCCTCTGTAATCTGAGTTTTCCTTTCTTCTTCTCTATCTGAGTACCATGGTTATCTTGGTATCAGAGCTTCGGATCTAAGAGATCTTGCAGCCGCTATCGTTCTGCTCTTCGCAATCTTCACATGATGGCATTTCTGTTCATCGCTCAGCTGATTTTTCTCTAGCATTAAATCTTCGATCTTCCTTTTGCTGGAAAATTTGGGTATGTTCTCCAAATTTTTCAAGAATTTGATTTCTCTTATTCGTATATTAGAACACGAAGCACGAGGCATGAACTATGTATAAGCACGAAGCATCTTTGAAATATTGTTGAATTTCTCTCTTTAATTCTGCAGTTGAAGCATGAAGCATATAGATTGTTGTTTTTATTCTGAAATTGAAGCACTAAGCATGGAAATTGTTTCTGCAAGCATGAGGTTTTGTTGAATTGCTATGTATGACGAGTATTTCTAGTCTTGATTTGAAGCACGACGCCTAGAAAATTGCTTAAGAATTCTATCAATTGACAATTGTGACTCATTTGTTGACAAGAAAGCATCATATCATCTGTTCCCAAAATTGGGGGTTTATTGGGGGTTATTACAATTAAGCTTTCCGAAGACAATTATGTTAAATGGAGCTATCAGCTACAATCTGTAAGGATATGACCTTTACGGTCATTTTGATGGTACAATTCCTTGTCCTCCTAAATATGTGGTCACTAAGTCTGAAGGCATTACACACGAACTCACTGCTACCTATAAGACCTGGATTCAGGTTGACAAGGCTTTACTGAGCTTATTGCTTGCCACATTATCAGATGAAGCTATGGAATATGTGGTAGGGTGCAAAATGGCTAGAGAAGTCTGGTTGAATTTGGCTGATAGGTATGCTTCAGTATCTCGTGCCAGAGTTAACCAACTTAAAACTGAGCTTCATACCATACATAAAAGGAGGTGATACTGTGGATATATATTTCTGTGCAATGAAACATATTCGTGACCAGTTGTTTGCAGCAAGTATCCAACTGTCAGATGATGATATTATCATCGCTGCCTTGAATGGATTGCCCCAGGAATTTGATATGATTAAGACTGTTTTATTTGCAAGAGAAAGTCCTATATCTTTGAAAGATTTTATAGCTCATCTACTGTCTGCTGAGAGAAATAGAGGCACGACTACAAGCACAGTCTCAGTCCATGACTGGTTTTATGGGAACCAGCACCAATATGGCTCATTTTCTCATATTGCACCATCTTCTCAACATTCTGTTACAAGTCCAACTGTAGGACACATTACTGCTCAGTCTCTTTCTTCTGCAATGACTGGTTTCTCTGGTTATAAATCACACTCTCAGAATCAGTCTTACAATTCTCAGCCTTCTCAGTCTCATGTTCAAAGTTCACCACATCAACAATCTTCGTTTTATCTATGTTTTGCATTTGGTCGCCATAATTTCGTTATAGTCCAGTCATCCACCAATACTTGAATCAACTGAATAGCGACCAAATTATTTGAAAGGGCGACGAACAAGTTTTGTTGCTATGTTATTAATTCGCGACCAAATAAATGTTTGGTCGCCTTTTATTGAATAGGATGCCTGCGAAACACCAAAAGCTAAGTGAAAATTGGCGCTTTAAATTTTGGTGAGAATCACGACCATTTTTGTTTGGTCGCAGATTAGTGTGAGCTAAGGAATTAATCAAAACACTGTCGTTTTACCTAGGTTAATAATTTGGCGACCAAAGGATTTTGTGGCTGATCTTCAAACTATAAATGAAAACTAAAAAAAAGTCCCCTTTCTAAACACTTTTATTTCCCTCTTTCTCACACCCACCGCATCTCGCATGCCCTAGAATCGACGACGCCGACAAAGCAATCCTCCACCGACGACTCGGTCGAAGCAGAGAAATCCTCCATCGACGACGCCGTCGAAACAAAGCATTCTTTGTTCCCCCAAGATTTACGATGGTCCGAGTTATTTCCCACCCGTCTGCACCCAAACCATCTCTTTGAGCAGTCAATTCTCTTCTATTCAAAGGTATTTTCATCTTTTGTTTATTCAACAATTGTTGTATAGTTATTTGATTTTGATTATTTCAAAATAAAATCTGTTTTTTTGTCTTAATAACAAGATCTTTTCTACCTTGCTCCCTTCTGTGTTGTCTCTGTTCTTCTTCTTTTTGTTCCTCTTTGTTTTTCTTTTTTTGTTCGTGGATGCCTTATCCACTTTGTTTGGCTTGGTTTTAAATATGAAAGTTTCTCTTCAAAAGAAAAAAACAACTTCGTTGCAGCCCTCAACTATTGAACTCGCGAACTCGTCTCCCCACTTCCTTCATATGCTGCCTTTACGTTAGGTATGAACACCATTTGCTCTTTATAATTGAGTTTTGAGTTTTGGAACATTTATTTGGCCATTTATTTGAGTTTTCTGTTGTGCTTGAGATATTTTGTTGGCCATCTATGATTTCTTGAAAAGTCGCATACCCTGGATCCGGTGGTGACAATGTTGGAAGCGGGTCATGTAAGTGTTTATTTGTTTCATGGGATGTTTGCTTTTGTCTGTGAGCTTATGCTCTATTTTTATTTTCATTATTGTATTTTTGTCAAAGAAACTTATCTTTATTCTTGTTATTATTAGTCTGCTTTTGTCAAAGACATGTCTTTATATTTTAGCTGGTTGCAAAAATGACAATAAGAAGAAGAAAAGAGGAAGGATATGGCATTGGCATTGAAGGTAAGTTATTTAATACTGCTGGGTACTTATGGTATTTGAGTGATACATGTTGATTTAATTTGAGTTTGTATGTTTGGTAGTGCTACAATAAATCGAAGTTAGAGGCACATTCATAATTCGGGGCTTGCAAATCAATATGAATTTTTAGATTGCCGGTCTTCCTCAAAAAGGAAAAGAAAAAGAAACAGTTAATTGTCACATGCAGAAAATAGCATTATTCATAGTTTTTGCTTGGATTTTGTACTGTTTGTGAATTTAGGTAATTAATTATTGTGGGTTGATGTATGTATTATTATTCTTAAATTGGGTTTGCTGAATTCGAGCCTACGATTGAGTCGCTATTAAGCTCGGAGGAGTTGATCTTTGTATCAATTTACTCGGTGATTATGAGGAGGATTTGAAACAGGTTGGATAATGCACTTTTGAATTGTATAGCATAACAAGATGTTCTTGCTACTTTTAAGCTTTATTGCATACTTTGAAAGAGGTAGTTACCAATACCTGGCAATTTGTTTTGAAAGAAAAATATGTTAATGGGTCATAATCCAACCATTTGTCTCGATTCTTATTGTGAATTTGGCTAAGTTTCAAGTAGAAAGTTTATTTACTCTCTCTCTCTCTCTCTCTCTCTCTCTCTCTCTCTCTCTCTCTCTCTCTCTCTCTCTCTCTCTGCTTTAACTTACAAATGATATGGCATTGGCATTGCAGTGAGTTAGAGTTCTTTCTTTGTAGGAAGTGCAATTAAGTCTTGAGGTGATTGGGTGTTGCAGCTTGTTTTCGTTTTACCTTGCTGCTGCCCCTTGGTCCACAGCATAATTTTTCTGTTTGAGCAATTTGATATATAATTGTCCTTGTGTTTTTATTAATTTTTAACACTAAAAAGAATCGTATTTTAAATTAAAGCTGGTCCTAAACCAATATACATGCATAGCTCGCCAAGGACTTCTGCACTATTGTTGTTATTGTTATTAGTTCACTAAACACGTTGAATAGGATATGGGATGCTTCCTTTGTGAGAAAAAGGTCTATAACCTCTATGTACTCATATAAGCATACCCACTCTCTTCCGCCAAAGATTTCGATGGCACGAGTTATTTTCCACTCTCCGCCCCTAGACCATCTACCCTTCAGCTTTTCTTCATCTTATAATGTGTTTAGAACAATGTCATTTAGGAGTCTAACTTTACTGGGGTAATATCCTTTTTTGCATGTCATATTTATTTGAGGAGGTGGAAGGATTTGGTTTGGGGTTTTGGACAGAGGACCATTTGAGGTAAGAACCTCTTCTTCTCGTTACACTCGAGTTCTATTGAAGGTGTGGATTATACTTTGGATTTTATGATTTATGTTTTCTAATGGGTTTGTGCTATGCATGGTATTAATCTTTACATTGTTTTTTGAACTGTTTTCCTTCTTCATTTGTGGTAATTGATGATGTGATTTCTGTTATTATCACAAAGGTATGCGTAGATACAGTCAATATTGAGAGGTATGAAAAATGAATTCAAATTTTATTAAGTTTGTTCAAATACCATTCTCGAACATTCTTAAATATTGATGACCAGTAATCATTTTTCTTATGTATATCCAAACTCTTTTTAATGGCTTATTTAGTTAAGATTGTGAATTTCAGCTTTGGTCTATATATATATATATATATATATATATATATATATATATATATATATATTATTTTTGTTGACCATTGACATTACCTTATTTTGTAGGAGGTGTAAAGGAAGATGATTGATGAGTTTGAGAAGCTCAAGCAACAATTGGCAGAGTGTTTATATTAGATCACAGCCCCTATTCCACAGTGTTAAAGATCATGACTACAAAACTTGGGGATACAAAAGACATAGTATACGACTTCTTTGTTTTTGGGTCAAAATAGTATACGGGCGTGATCTATAGTCTTAGAGTGGAGAAATAATGTAACTTGGGTTTACCAAGGACAAGATAGATGGAGCTTGGCGTCCAGTCTTTCAAAGGAGTGTTCTTCACTCGTTTATGTCTATTATTTTTGGATATGTTATGTGTAATGACTAGTATGCTTGTGTACTTTGGAATGGGAGAAACTTTTATTTGTCTCATTTTCTATTGATCTATTTACCTAAATTTATTGTTTTTGGAAATTACAATGTGTTAATGAACAAAAGATTAATATTATCACAAAACAAAATGCAAATATAATAATTAAAAACACTTTCTTTTAGCGACCAACGAAATAAGCTTTAGCGACCAAATACGGTAGTCACCAGAACCTATAGGCGACGAACCAATCTATTTGGTCGCCCAATCCTTCCTTAGTTCGCGGCAAATTTTGGTATTTTGGCGGGGACACTTCTTTATAGGCGACCAACTAATTACTGTTAGGCGACGAAATAAATTGGTCGCGTAAAGGTTTTGAAGACGAAAACAAAGTTTCGTCGCTCGATACTTTCAGCCACGAGCCTAAGGCGACGAAACTAGCGACAAAATTATTTCGTCGCCGCCAAAGGGTTTTGGCGACGAAATTTAACCTTTTAGCGACCAAATGTGGTGGTCGCCAAAAGGGTTTTTCCTTGTAGTGAGGAGGTTTCAATCCAAGATTGTCATCTGGACCAAAGACACAAGTTATCCCTGAATGTCAAATCTGCAAGTCACACAGCTCCTAACTATTATTATCGTGTTGAAGATTCATCTTCTTCTAATTCTACGGTTGAGTGCCAAATCTGTGGAAAGAAGGGGCATATTGCACTCAATCGCTATCACAGAGCCAATTTTGCATATCAGGGAACTACAACTCCTCCTTCTCTCGATCGCCATGATCGCTCACACTCAAGGGGGAGCCTCTTTCACACCGATGACCTATGAATTGCCGACAGTGGAGCATCACACCATATGTCTCATAATCTTTCAAATATGATGAATGCAACCAAATATCGGGATGGTGATAAGGTTACGCTTGGAAATGGTGCATGTCTATCTATACATCATGTTCGTTCAGCCACTTTGCATAATTTACTAGGAGCCTTGATGTAGGATATGGGTGAGTTGAGAATTTAAGTAGTTTAGCGGAAGAGAAAACAATGGGATAACATAAAATAAATGGTAAAAGATGTCTTGGCTTCACACCAAAGGGTGGCTTCACACCAAGGAGTCTGAAATCTCTGGAAAATAAACTTTTCTTAATATTTCAAATCTCAACACCAAGGAGTCAATTGACAATTGTGACTCCCTTGTTGACAAGAAAGCATCATGACATCATCTGTTCCCAAAATTGAGGGTTTATTGGGGGTTATTACAATTAAGCTTTCAGAGGACAATTATGTTGAATGGAGCTATCAGCTACAATCTGTCTTGCAAGTATATGACCTTTACGGTCATTTTGATGGTACAATTCGTTGTCCTCCTAAATATGTAGTCACTAAGTCTGAAGGCATTACACAGGAACTCACTGCTGCCTATAAGAGGAACAAGAGAGAAAATGGAAGCGAGAATGAGAGTGGACATGTGATTTTATAGGGAGGATAGGATGGAGGAGTAACAAAAGTGAAAACAAAAACTTGAAAGTGAAAACAATTTCAAGTTTTTGTTTTCACTTTTATTACTCCTCCCTCCCATCCATCCCTCTCATCCTCTCTCTCAATCTCACATTCACTCCCATTCTCACTCATTTTCCTCTATATTCTAGCACAAAAAATGAAAAATAAAAACTAAAATTGAAATGGTTATCAAACGGGCCTTTAAGTTGGATTTTTATTTTGTTATGGTTGAGCCCCTGTTTTTCTATTTATGACCTTCAAATTCCATGTTTTTTTCCACGCGGAATTTCTAAAGTTCTATGTGTTTTTATTTAAACAGGGGAATTGACTCATGTCAATTTAGAAATTATGACTTTTGTCAAAATCCCAAGTTTATTTTCCTCTTCCAAACACACTTTTGGTGTTTAAAAAAATCACTCTTTCCAAACCCTTGAATTAAATTTATAAGGTAAATGAGAAATTCCATTAAAATGAGGTCTCGTACATAAGAACATGCTAAAATGTAGAAACTGAAACCAGATAGAGCACCCCAACTAATCTAGGAGCCCAACACTACTCTAGACACCCATACGAAAAACAACTACCCAGAAAGCCAACATCATAACCAGGAAAATAAGTAGAGAAACGCTGCACAAGTGCTGTCATCATCACCTAGCTGACAGAGTACATGTCACCTCCATGTTAGAACATGTATGGTTCAAATTATCATGAATATCTACATGCATCTCTTGTGGGCATATAAAGGGCTTGGGAGGCATTTGAAGGCTTTCAACATCTCCTTCGAGCATCTTTATAACTTCGTTCATTGCTGGACGATCACTTGGCTTCATTTGAATACACCACAAGGCAGTTATAACCATCTTTTTTACCATTTTCTTTTCTTCCTCTGTTATATCCTCCATCTCCAACTCCTTTCCCTCCTTATACTGATCGTACACCCATGAGGGGAAGTAAATTTGGCTTGAATGCTACACACGTGCATTTAAATTCTTTCATTTGCTTCCCATTTCCATCAATAGCATTCCAAAGCTATAAACATCAGCTTTGTATGAGACGCCACCAATATTTTTGTAGAACAACTTAGGAGCCATGTAACCCATTGTTCCCCTTGCTGCCGTTAATGAGACAATACCATTATCCGTCGGATATAATTTCGCAAGCCCAAAGTCAGAAATCTTTGGAACGAAACTTTCGTCAAGAAGGATGTTTTGAGGCTTGATATCAAAATGTAAAATTTGCATGTCGCAACCTTGATGTAGATATTCAATCCCTCGAGCTACTCCAAGAGAAATTTCATACATTTTCTTGTAACTTAGCATCATACTTCCTTCTATTCCTTCTTTGGAATAGATGTATTTATCAAGAGATCCATTTTGCATGAATTCATATTCTAAAGCCCGCTTCGAACCCTCAGCATAATAACCAACAAGTTGCACCACATTAACATGGTGAATCCTTCCAATGGTAGCTACCTCACTAATGAAATCTTTCCCATGAGCTTTGGATTGACCAACATCTTAATTGCTCCAAAACGGCCACTGCGTAATTTTCCTTTAAATACCATGCCAAAGCCTCCTTCGCCCGACTTATTCTTGAATTTGTTAGACATCTTTTTAATGTCTGAATAAGAGTACCTTATTGGCAGAAAGTTATTACTAATATGCAGAAAATCCTCGATGGTATTATACATGGATGAATGTCTTTTCCGCCATTTATAGATCAATAATGCAATCACAAATGGAGTCCCAAGTATAAGTTTTACCGTGAAATGTGTTACTGCACAAGAGCATACCAAAACAAATCATGAGAAAAGAAACTGACTAGCTTTTTGATGCACTCTTTTACACTTTATCACATCCTTTATGTTTATCAAATAGCTATGTAAATTATTTTGCAATTTCATCTTCCTTTTTCAAAATCAATTTAGGGTGATGATTTTTGTGACATCCCTGACCCAATTTAATTGAATTTATTCAATTTAAATAATTTTGGTGAAATTACAGTTTTGCCACTGGGATTATGGGTATTTTAGGCACTTTAAAATTTCTGAAAAGAATTTGGGAAATTGAGTTGCTCCGCTGCGTCCGGCTCGTCGAAACGAGTTCGTGGATATGCGGTACACCAAATTCCGGGTTGTAACGATCGAGAAGCGATTAGAAAGAAAAAAAAAAAAGAATTTTCTGATTTTACTGTAGCGGCTACAGTGCTCTATTCATTTATATATGTATTGTAGATTGGTTTCAAGCTTAGGTCGTTTGATTTAGAGACCCATATTAGGCCGGTTTTGAGTTGGAATTTCCGGCCACTTGCCGGCCAAACTAGATGTTGCCGTAGTTGAATAAAATGATCCACTTGTTGAGTTGAACCTATACCTGAAGTATTGACCCTTGGTTTGGAGTTTTTCCGGTCACCGAAATTACTATGCACACCCAATTCCGGCGGGTGTCGGGGCACTGTTGTGGTGATGCATTGTGTCCTAAAACGTTCCCCATGTCGTCCTGAGCGCGTAGGTGTGCTCGGATTCCAATTTGGTTATCGTTTGACGGTCGAACGGATTTACGCCTATTATGCGTTATCCGGGTTCGATATGTTCGGGCCTTTGGATCGGTCCCATTTCCAAGTATGTTGTTCCCCGTACCTCTAGGATCGTGTAGGAACAAACGGACCAAGAATCGGAGTCCCGGATACTCCGAATCATTAACCCTAGGATTAGGTAACCCGGTTACCGTCCGATCGTGCGATCGTGAGCAATCCGACCGTTCGATCGAGACCAAACCTTGAGGACACGTTGTTTAGGTCGTGTTGAACCTGTAGGAACTTTTGGATCTAAGTTTCGAGGTCATGGGACCCACGGGCCGATTTGACCAAGTTTGACCGGGGTTGATCGAGCGTCTCTCGAGGTCGCCTTACCACATAGTTGACCTTGTTGGACTTCTAGGAATGTCCGGATCGATTTGGAGGTCGTGGGCTCCGGGGGCCCGAGTTGACCGAAATGGGGTGTTTGACCGCCGGTTGACCGTGAGTCTTCCGGGGCGGTCCCACTGGTTTAAAGAGGTAGTTTGACCTTGGAATCTTTAGTACGACGTACGTGCACGTTAAGTCGGGTTTTGGTAGGATTTAAGTTTACGATTCTCGTTCGGTTCACGGTACTAATCCAATCCTCGTATCTATCGCTTTAAGTACTCTGTTTCTGCTACGCATCAAGTGGGACCATTTAGGGTTATACAGCGTAGGACCAACGGTGAGTGGACTTTGTTTTCAAATGAGCATGATTTGAATTATTTGCATGAAATGCATGAAATGAGATTTAATGGTTTTAAATCTTGAATTTATTAATAGTTTAAGTCTTGCCTTGACTTTGAGTTGAAATACATTTGAAAGGATTTGCATTGAGGTGTATGCATGTTTTGGGTTGCCGGTTTATATGTGGGGCCCTGATGTTATATTTTATTATTATTTATACCTTTGGGTATTAAACGGGACGTGGTGAACGCCCGGTGGTTTTCGTATTGAAATTGGGTTATATAATTGAGCTATTTTAAGCTTGAAGTCGTATACTTTATAAAATGAGAATTTATGGATCTTTTGGGATATTATATTTATAAGGGTGGTTATATTATATATTAATTATATAATTGAATATTTGGACGTTAGCGTAGTCCGTTTGGTTACGTATTCGGTTTTGACGTTTAAACCTTTTGAAGTATAATTACTTATACTTTGATTATATATATGTATATTTTCATACATATATATATTTACTTTGAATAAATACTTTGGAATAATGGGAATTGATTATACGTATATTCATACATATATATATACATAGATATGTATATGGGATTGGGCTTGAGTTATTGTATCTTAAAGGGTCATTATGTTTTATGTGTATATATATATATATATTATACGTTTGGTTTAACGGTATGTGTTTATGAATGAATTCTTTATACTTTAATTATATACTTTTGGGTTGGCATGCCCTGTGTCGGGACGTGAGGTCCCTTATGTAATTATATTGATATTTTGAATATGGTTTCAAAGGAATATGACGTTTCATTGGTTATGAATTTGTTATGCGGTCGTTTGACCCTTATGATTATTTTGAATATAGAAATATATGTTTGGGACGGTGATGTCCTTATGTTGAGTATATTTATGGGTTATATGCTTGATGGACTTGTTTATGTCCAGGTGTTCGATGTTTGGGGTTGGGTACATTGTGATTGAATATATATGTATTGTTATCGCGTGGCAATTTATGTGTGTGCGGGTAGCACCTTGTAATGTACCTCCCCTATTCTTATATTGATTATCGCGTGGCGATGGATATGATACGGTTACTTGGATACGGTTCGATCCGGTACATGCCTTAACGGGTTGTAGCTGTAGACCCAATGGGGTAGTCTGCGCAGGACTTATTTCGGACGTATGGGTATTGAGGATTCTACCATACGGGCGGGTAGCTTAGTCAATTTTGGACGGCTTGACCCTGGCACGAGGCCATTGTGATGTCGACCGGTGTCGATTAAATCCTGGGCACGAGTCACACCGCAATGTTGTCGGTGTCCAGTTAAATGATCCTGTTGGATTGTTTCCCGGTACTTGATTGGTATTGAGGTTATAGTATACCTATACGCGTGTGTTAGTACCTTCGTCTTCTTATTTCTTTTAGTGAGGATCTCTCTTTACTTGTCGTGCTTGCGAGCACGTGATTGTGAGTTGGGGAAGATGGGGAAACTTTACACTTACTTTGACTTGATATTTGATTGGATTTCAAGATCTTGGTTATGTTTTACTTGTTGGATTGTAAATCCGATTTGATATATTTATATATATTTATATAAATGCTTTGAACTACAATTAATGTCTCTATTGCTTTCGAGTTGGGTTTTCTTGACGTAAACGAGTTATTCGGCATTTTAAGGTTTGTTTTACCTTATGTGAATTTTATTCCATCTTTATACTTTTACGTTAACAAGTCCTTTTGTTTATATTTTATAAACCTGCATGGATTGATTTGAGAGGTTATGCCTCGGAAAAGGTTAAAGGTTGGTTTGCTCGGATTACGATGTTAATGCCGGAATGTTTTCACATATTTTGAGATCATATGGTTTTCAAATCAATCACGTATATAAAGGATTTCATATGCATGGTTTGCATGGTTTTAAAAGGTGGGGTTAGTATATTGTTTTAAGTATGTAAAACTTTGTTTTTGTCCACTCACACTCTTTCTGTTTTGCGCCCCCCAGACAGTAGTTGCTTCGTTACTGTTCGGCCGCGCGTTTCTCTTCTCGAGCTTCGTTTGAAGGGTAGGATTGTCGTCCTTGAACCCTAAACTCTATATTCGGTTATTTCTATTCCGCTGACTCTTAGATTGCTCTGTGATCGCCATTAAGGTTGAATTGTATGGCCGGAGGCCTGTTATGTATTTGTGTATGCATTATGGCGTTTGGGGATTGTTATCTGTTGTGCTTTAACAGGTTGTTAATTTTGGGAATGTTCATATTGTAGGGGAGACTCTGTCCGATTTTCGGCAGAAGTCTCGGCCCCTTGTATGTCGTTTGTCGGGAAGAGGGTTTCTTTTAGAATGTGGGCCCGGCATTGAGTTAATGTCGGCATATCCACAGGGTTCGGCTCGGGTTCCGGAGTGGAATTTGGGTCGGGTCCTGTCAATTTTGGCATTCTATAATTACTCGTAAATTACCTCATGCGCTCTTCATGTTTGAGTGGTAGAGTGTAAGAAGTGAAATTTGAATTACTAAAATTACGACACCAACAAAAGCACGCTCTTACCCATGAAAGTAAGTATTAGTAGCAATGGACTACCTGCAAGAAATAAGACAAAAGTCGACAAAATAAATAAAGACTTTTGACTATATGTCTGGAAAAATAATAAAGTAAAATAAAAGTACAGTGTTGAATAATTAAAGAAAAATGCAACTAAATGAACTCTAAAATTAACTGAGTATACTATATAATCTAAGTATACTCAAATATTTTAATTAAAATGTAAAATTAATTAAGTACACCATATTTAACTACCAAAAATACTCTTGGTATTCCCTATAATACACTCTATTACACAACACCCTAATACCAATTATAAACTAGGTTTCTCTTTTTACATGAATTCGTACCCTCTTTTCAGGTTTTGGGTTCGCATGAAAATCTTTAATTTCATAAGCTATTGTAGGAGTAGATTTGCTAACTCCCTTCAAAAAAATAATTTTGAACTGTATTGGTGGACTTACCGTAAATATGATAATCCTAGCATTACCCCAAAAATAATAGTTCCCTCACGCACTATAACCAAACAAAAACAAAACGCTTTGAGACAGATCATTTACCGTAAATCATCTTCCATAGAATTTCCACAGTACTACCTACAATATCAAAGAAAACAAAACTAGCACAGTTGTAACTTTACGACATAACAACCGTAATATATACATATAATACTAGAAAAATCATATTTATGTACTATGAAAAAATTTAGTTTGTCATTTATAGACGAATATAATGCTTCAAGAAAAATGACAACCATTAATTGAGTGGTTTAATGGTTTCATATTCAAGTGATTTTTTGCTGAGAAGATCTTTGAAAGTGTATCTAAAAGATAGACCGTCCCGATTTTTGAAATACAATGCAGAGTGTGAGCCCATAAAAGTGTCCTCAATTTCAGCTTTCGATATATATACATGTATACATATATATGACTAAAAATAAAGACGTACATAAAGGCATTGTGCCACATTCAACAAAGGGAAAATCTAACGTATATTTAAGCTCGAAGCCATACATAAAGGCATTGTGTATGTATCTGTAAGAAAAGTTTTTGTAATTTTCCTTGTACAAGGATTTACTCATCATAGTCGTCCACTCTATACTGCACCCGTCCTCCAAATCCGACGTCATTGTACTGCCAACCTTGACATAGCCAGTCCTACTCCTATTATTAATGAACTCACTGGATTCGCACACTTGATAGAGAGATGAACTCACTGGATTTGCACACTTGATAAAAGTTACAGGCTGACTTGACGAATAATACAAATCCTCCATATAACTAAAGTTAGACTGGGCTAAAGGATAACGAGGAAGGGAGGAGCAATTGTTCTGTTCAAGGCCAGGATCTACGACTCGGATCGATGTGTCATCGTAGTTTATGGCCAGCACCAAGAATTTTCCAGAACCTGAGCGCAATACCGTAATGTTGTTTTCGCAGTACAAGGTGTACCTCGAGTCCCCGCAGTACTTGGGGTCATGGTTTAGTCGGAAAGGGAAGCTTACGTTGTGGATGTTGCCGCAGGAAGAAGGAGCACAACTGTAGTTATCTTTACCTGCAGTGACTGGAACGTGTACCAAATGAGCACTTGTGTTCTGGATGTCATGATCCATAGCGCTACAAATTTCACTGGATAATAAGTTGATACCTAAAAGGCCACAACTAAGACCCATGAAGACAAGGTAAAGGGCCTTGTTCCACTTCCCATAGATGGAGAGAGAGAGAGAGAGAGAGAGAGAGAGAGAGGTTGTTCAGAAAATAGATTTACAAGTTCTGGAGATATCTATCAGTTTGTTGTGATACAGAAGAAGTAGCACCGTCCACTCAAAGTCCGCGTCTTACAATTTCATTATCCTCCATTCCATTGGACCCCATCTATTAAATTCAATTCAAAACAGTAAAACACAATTGAATTTTTGCCGACCTAAGATTTTGATCATGAGGACGAGGCACAATTGAATTATGTGAGCTTATTAATTGAGTTAACTGTTGACTTTTATAGTCTTTTTTCAATTTTGGCAATGGTGGCCCAAGTAGCCATTCTTTGGGTTAACTGTTGACTTTGATATTTAACGAACTTGAACACCATAATTAACCATAATTTGTAACCTTAATTATCATTAGTGGTAATCAGATTCTTTTATTTACAAGCTTGGTTAAATCTATTTCTTTGGATAACATGGGTCATTTTCCATTTTTGGCAAATAGAGCCCATGTCCGGCTTGCACATAGCCCTGTAGCCTGTTGGGCTTGGTGTGCGGAATTCAAGCCCAAACAGACGGTGTTTTAAACTTAGCATCGCCTTAAAAAGAACACTACAATGTTTATAGTTTGTGAAATTTAAAACTGTGAGATCTACTCGGGCAATTTTGGGATTTTAAAACCCCTAAATTGTGGAATTTAAACCCTTAAGCAAGCGCTCCAATTTGAAATGAAAATAAGACAAAGTGGCAAGAGTTTAGCGTTTAAAAAAAATATTACTCGTTCCAAACCCCTGAATAAAATTTATAAGCTTCTACTATTGATAGAACATAGCAAGAGTTCTACTATTGATAGAACATAAGAACATGCTAAAATGCAGAAACTGAACGCAGATAGAGCACCCAAACTAATCTAGGCACCCAAGAAAACAAATCTAGTAGCCCAACACTACTCTAGACACCCACATGAAAAACAACTATCCGAACCAGGAAAATAAGTAGAGAAACACTACACAAGTGCTGTCATCATCACCTAGCTGACAGAGTACATGTCACCACCATGTTAGAACATGTTTGGTTCAAACTATCATGAATATCTACAGGCATCTCTTGTGGGCATAGAAATGGCTTGGGAGGCATTTGTAGGCTTTCAACATCTCCTTCGAGCATCCTTATAACTTCATTCATTGCCGGACGATCACTTGGCTTCATTTGAATACACCACAAGGCAGTTATAACCATCTTTTTACGATTTTCTTTTCTTCCCGTGTTATATCCTCCATCTCCAACTCCTTTCCTTCCCTATATTGATCGTGACACCCATGAGGGGAAGTAAATTTGGCTTGAATGCTCTGCACGTGCATTTAAATTCTTCCGTTTGCTTCCCATTTCCATCAACAACATTCCAAAGCTATAGACATCAGCTTTGTACGAAACACCTCCAATATTTTTGTAGAACAACTCAGAGCAATATATCCCATTGTTCCTCGTGCTGCCGTCAAAGCGACAATGCTATTATCCACGGGATATAATTTCGCAAGCCCGAAGTCGGAAATCTTTGGGTTAAAGTTCTCATCAAGAAGAATGTTGTGAGGCTTGATATCAAAATGTAGAATTTGCATTTCACAACCTTGATGCAGATATTCGATCCCTCGAGCCACTCCGAGAGAAATCTCATACATTTTCTTGCAACTTAAGGGCATGATTTCCTTTTTAGAATAAATATATTTATCAAGAGAGCTATTAGGCATGAAGTCATATACTAGAGCACGATTTGATCCCTCAACACAATAACCAACAAGTTGCACCACATTAACATGGTGAATCCTTCCGATGGTAGCTACCTCACTTATGAAGTCTTGCCCATTACCTTTGGGCTTGCCCAAGAGTTTAATTGCCGCAAAACGGCCACTGCGCAACTTTCCTTTGAATACGGAGCCATAACCGCCTTCACCTAACTTGTTCTTAAATTTACTAGTCATCTTTTTAATTTCTGAGTAAGAGTACCTTATATTGGCAAGCAGTTGCTATCACTTTGTAGAAAATCTTCTATGATGCTATAACTCGACAAATGTCTTCTTCGCCATTTATAGATCACGAACGAAATCAGACATGGAACCCCCAAAATTAGTCTTGCTAGAAAAAATAAACCTGCACAAGAGATATATCACCAAAAAGAATCATGAGAAAATAAAATCAACTAATGCTTTCAACATTTTTCTCATTGTTTTGTTGCAGATATATGTATTCTTTGATGTAATTCAAGAGGGTAATCTATACAAGCCCTTACCGAAGCAAATGAGTGGAAACCATAGAGCTCCTGCAAGAAACGTAGCAAAAGTGGGGACAAAATCAAAGACTTGACTATAGGTTTTCGAAAAGTGAACAAAATCAAAGAATTGATTATATGCAAGAAATACAAGATCTTACTGATGGTATTCTCTTCGTAATCTTCAGGATCATCAAAATTAATGCTGAGGAGAGAGTCCCCATGAATTTTAATGTACAACCGTTTTTACGAGAAAAGAAAACTACAGTGACAAAATATACAAAAAAAGGGAAAAACAAAAAATAAACAACATTAGCACATCGAATAATTACAATTTGAAAATACCTCTTTTCCAGCCACAAACTGCATCATTGCTCATGGAGAAATTGTTTTGGTTTGAAAAGCTCCTTTTGTCCTAGGTTCATTTTACACTAAATAAATAAATTATAACATATAGCCAGAGAGAGAGAGCCTTTACCGTAAATATGATAGCAAATATATCGAAAGAAACCTACACGAACAAAGAAGAAGATAACATTAGCACAACAAGTCCTTAAACTTAAGGATCAATTACATTTTGCTTTCTTGTGGTTTGATATATGTACAATTTGCCTATGCCATTTAAAAATTGGCAAAACCAAACCTTAAAGTTATCAATCGGTACACCATTTGCCATGACACTTGGTTAGCCTATATTTTACTTATATTGATGTCGTGTGGGATATTTTTCAACCCTCTATGTCAGCAAAACATAAGCCCCCAAGCCGACTGCAAAGTTTAACTTGAGGGTTAGACCAGCGTAGTGACTAATGATGTAAGAATTCTTAATTTAGGGTTGTTTCTGCTAATTTTTTAAAAGATTGTCATTCAGCTTTTTTATTTCTCTGTAAATTTGTTACAACATCTTAACCAAAGGAAAAAAGTTTACTATTCCTATGGTAATATGCCGTATGTTTTGGCTTGCAATTTGCACTGAATTTGATAGTTAGGAAGCTATTTCCCATATTCTCTGGACAGGTGTCAAATGAAGGTGTGTTACTGGATGAGATTGGATTCTTATTGAGAAATTTTCATCAATTTAATTATTTGACAAAAACTAAAAAGTTGGTACTTTCTTTATTGTCCTGCTTAGTTGTAGTGGTTTTTTATTTTTCCATTTTGCATTGTAGGTGTTCGACGAAACTCCCAAACCAAAGTCACCTTTGTTTATCCGCGTAGTCTGAGGTGTTAATTTATTATATGTTGGTTGTTGACAAATTTTTATTTTGTCAATGCAAAAATTTAGGTGAGAAGTAGAAAATTACCAAAAAGGCACAAGTAGAACAAATGATCTGAACAGCTTGGGGAACAAGTTACCAAAAAGGCACCGGAGTAGCGCCAGTCAACCTTCTCCGATGCCTAGGTGAGAAGTAGAACAAATGGGTGTTTGGGAGAATAAAAATGGACAGAGAGTAGAAGAGTTATTAACTTTGTCTGAATATAGTAGTATATTTATAGGAGAAGGGGAGAGCATATCTTCCGATTCTAGTTCTAGGAGAGTTCCCGTCATGTCTCCATCATGGTGAGAAGGTGTGCTTAGGCATGGGCTGCTGTACTGATTTCCAAGGGACCAGTCAACAAGTGACCTGGAGAGGATTAGGAATGCATTAAATGCTCCCTCCGGCCATCTGGTGACATCTGTCTGCCTTGGTGTGCCAACAAGGAGGTGATTTGTGATGGAGTTCCAACCACTCCTGGTTTGCCGCAATTGGGATCTGACGAGAGAAGACACAAGCAAATGACGCCCTGGGTGACTTGGGGCGTGGTCTTGTCTTGTATTACGAGGCCGATTGGACTGGATCGGGTCGGGTGAGATCATCCAAACAGATCATCCTTGCGACCCATGTCATCTATGGTCGGGTCGGTGTGCTCGGACCTATTCGGGTTGGCTACGTGGCGTCCTATCAACAGATTGTCTAGTATTATCCAATGAAAACTTGTCACGTGTTATAAGTTTTTATATATAATTAAGATTTTGTAATACATTTAAGGATAACTAGGAGTTACTACGCGTTTGGTAGCTGAGTTGAGTTGTGTCTTATGCTTTGGCTTGAAATTTGCATTGAATTTGGGAGTGCAAAGGGTGGCTTGAATTTGATTGTAAGGAAGCTATTTCCTATATTCTCCAGTGAGGGCCAGGGTCAGGTATCAAATGAAGGTGGTGTCATTGGATGCTATCTGTGGGAGTGATTTTCGTCCCCAAAAGAATATTCGTTAATGGATTCGCCTTTCTCCTTCCTCGAACTCCTTCTCCCCGCAAAACCAATCGGAGTAAAAAGACCACACCGGGGTGTTGGCCAAAGGCCCTCCGATGCCTAAGGTCGAGTGTTTCAGAAAAACAATAGCTAACAAAAGGGTACGGAGATTTCTCTCGGGAGAACCGGGTGGCGGAGCCTTGTGAAAGAGAGGGAGAGAGGCGTGGCAAGGAGAGGGAATTTCTGCAGTATTTTGAGAGCTTTGAATGGCTTACCTCATGCCTTGTGTAGCCTCCTATTTATAGAGCCTCGGGGCTAGGGTTTCGGATAGATAAACCCTCGTAGAGATAGGAATTATCCTTCCACAATAAATAGGATAATTACTGGAGTTTAGATAATTAACAAGGTTTAGAAAGCTGATAGGGTTTAGATAATTAATAGGATTTAGATAATTAATAAGGTTTAGATAATGAAAGGAGTTTGAATAAATCAGAAACTAGGATAAATAAGGAATTAAGGATTTAAATAAAGAAGGAATTAGGGATTAGAATAAACCCTTAATTTGTAGCAGAGTCCCTCGGTTAAATAACTCCCAAAAATAGGAAATGATTTAACCTAGGAATATTTATGGTTCCACAAATGCCCCCTACACGCATGGTGCGTGGTGGCATGTAGGAGATGTGGATTGATTGTTGGGCTGTTCAGCTGTGTCTAGGCTTCCTTCTTTGATTTGGGCTCCTGTTCGGAGGAGGGTTGTGACTTCATGCAGTTAAGGAGCCTCAATTGCTATAAGCGCAGTGGCCTTTCTTCGATTCTTTCCAAATTGCAAATTTGCTTCCTCTACTTTTTGTTTGTGAGAAAGATCTTGGAGGATTGTACAACTTGTCAAGAAGAGGAGTTGCCGTGCACATCAAGGTAGGTTATGGTCTCATTGATCTGCTTCAATTTGAATTTTTGATGTATGGCCGATCGACTTGATCTTACGCTGCAGAGGATGATATCATCAAGAAGCTCAACCTCTGCTCGGACATGGCCAAGGTTCATCATGCTCGAACATCCACCGCCAAGTTTCGTTGAATGGTGCCGGGTTCTTGAGCAAGTAGCCGAACAGGATGGAGGCGCAGATGTTACGGAGTAGGCAGATGAGGCCGTTGAGCAGTGACTAGAGTTGCCGAGCATGTCGCTAAACAGAAGATGTCGCATATGTTGTGAAGCGCATAAATGGGCTTGACTTGGTTAGTCGAAAAGTTGCCTACTTTCGTCTTGAGCGAGAATGCTCACATATCTCTCGATTATGACAAGCTCCTGGCTAGATTGGGCGCCTATCACAAGTCTCAAGAAACATCCAAGTTTGAAGCTATCACATATGCATACAAGCCGGGCTACTTGTATCGCACAAATGGGTCCGCTCACTTCTACGCCATTAGAGATGAAGACATCGAGATGCTCTGCCTCGACTTGTTCCTGTGCAAAGTGAGCAGGTTGATGTCGTGAACATGGAAGGAACTAAAGTGCAAAGTGGCCGAGGATGTGGTAGTTGAAGAGGATGGAGCGAGATGAGGACGCCATTGATGAGATGGTGGCGTATGTCCTAATGTGCAGTAGAATCGCTGAAAGCGTGGCTGATCGTGTGGACGTTGAAGAGATTGTTGATCGCTTGTCTCCTGGCGGCCATCGCTTGAGAGGGACTCCAATGAGTTTGTACTGTGAAGTAGCTTGCCTACAATGGAGGTAAGGCTTGTCGCTATGCAGCGTATGTCGGGGACATAGAGCTCGAAAAAGACTCCTTGAAGTTTGTACTTGGGAAGTAGCCTGCCTTCAGTGGAGGTAAGGCTCGTCACCTGTATGCATATGTCGGGGACATGACGCTTGAAAAAGACTCCGTTGAGTTTGTACTCGGGAAGTAGCTTGACTACAACGGAGGTAAGGCTCATCGCCTGTATGCGTATGTCGGGGACATAGCGCTTGAAAAGGACTCCGTGAAGTTTGTACTCGAGAAGTAGCTTGCCTTCACAGAGGTAAGGCTCGTCGCTTTGTATGTGTATGTCGTGATATAACGCTTGAAAAGGACTCCGTGAAGTTTGTACTCGAGAAGTAGCTTGCCTTCAAGCAGAGGTAAGGCTCGTCGCTTTGTATGCGTATGTTGGGGACATAGCGCTTGAATAAGACTCCGTGAAGTTTGTACTCGAGAAGTAGCTTGCCTTCAGCAGAGGTAAGGCTCGTCGCTCGTATGCGTATGTCGTGACATAGCGCTTGAAAAAGACTCCGTGAAGTTTGTACTCGAGAAGTAGCTTGCCTTCACAGAGGTAAGGCTCGTCGTCGTATGCGTATGTCGTGACATAGCGCTTGAAAAAGACTCCGTGAAGTTTGTACTCGAGAAGTAGCTTGCCTTCAGCAGAGGTAAGGGAGGCTCGTCGCCTGCTTGGAGCCGAGCTAGTCGGCTTGATCCGCGTCTCCCTCAGGACACTTTTTGTAGTCCGTTGTCTCCCTTAGGATGTTTTGGACATGGGCCTATAGTTCCTTAGGACGTTTTGGGCCTTTATGTGCATGCTCTAAGTTAGCATTTCTTGAACATTTCATTTGAATGAAAAATTTGAACTTGCATTGATGTTCGTATGAGTACATCGTTTTATTATAATAAAAAGATGAAATTACATCGTAAATAACTCTTCTTCAACTAGGTGGAGGGGCTTGGTCGCTTGCCAGAACTGTGCGAGGGCGGGAAGCTTCAAGGATAATACTTTCGGAGATGATGTGCATTCCATTGTCTTGGAATTTCCTTCCTTTCTAATGTGTCGAGTGTGTAGCTCCCTCTGCCCCCAGATCGGCTGATCACATAGGGGCCTTCCCAGTTAGGTTTCATCTTCTTCGACTCATGCCTTGGCACCGTAATGAAAGTTTTTCTTAGCACAAGGTCTCCAGTAGAATCGTCTGATTTTGGCCTTCTTGTTGTAGTAGGATGTGAGCTGTTGGTAAGTCGCAACTCGGACAATGGCCTTCTCTCGTTCTTCTTCGAAAGGTGTCAAGGTTGACCTTCATCTCGCTTACGCTCGATCCAAGCTGCCCACCTCAATGCTCATGGATGGAACCGTGATGTGAGGAGGGATGATAGCCTCGGTCCCGTAGGCCAAAGAAAATGGGGTTTCGCCAGTTGATCTCCTTTTGGTTGTGCGATAAGCCCATAAGACTCCGGGCAGCTCATCGACCCACTTCCCCTCGGCTCCTTCTAGTCTTTTCTTTAGGCAGTCCAGCACGATCTTATTATACGCTTCTACCTGGCCATTGCCCTGCGGATATCTGGGAGTTGACAAGTGGTGCTTGATGCCATGCTTTGCAAAAAATGCGGTGATCTGCCTTCCCACAAACTGTGTGCCGTTGTCAGTGACAATCGATTGTGGGCAGCCAAATCGGCAGATGATGTTCTTCCAGATAAACTGCTCAACGTCGACTTCTTTGGTAGAGGACAGGGCTTCGGCCTCGATCCATTTTGTGAAGTAATCGGTGGCGACGATCATCATATCTTTCTTGGCAGGTGCAGGTGGCATAGGGCCCACCAAGTCAATGGCCCATCTCATGAATGGCCATGGGCTATTCTGCAGATGGTACACCTCGGTACCGGTAAGTTGGGCACCAGCCTTGTACCGTTGGCATCGATCACGCCTTCGAACATATTCTCAGAGAGTCGTGGCGCATGGTCGGCCGTAAGTAGCTGCGTTGAGTGCCTTCTGGGCAAGTGATCTGCCCCCAGCGTGGTTTCCGCATTCTCCGTCATGTATTTTGCATAGCACCTCGAGCGTTTGCGGGTACTTGATGCAGGTAAGGTGAGGACCGGAGTATGACCTTCCAACAAGCTTGTTGTTGTGCATGTAGTATCTTGCAGCTTTACGCTTGATTTTTACGGCCTCGAGACTTCTCCTCCGGGAGATTCTCGTTTACCAGGTAGTCAATGATGAGGTCTTGCCGCCTAGGATCCTCATCAATCTGCATCGATCCGGCCGTTACGCCTCCTCGATACTTGGCTGGTCAAGGTGTTCAACCGGATAGAGCGTCTAAACCGAGTATCCAAAGGCTGATCCCGTGCTTGCTAGTGCGTCTGCATGCGCGTTTTCTGCCCGGGGCACTGTTGGATAGTGAAATTAGGGATTGTTTTCTCTGACTCCTGGACTTTGTCAAGGTACATAATCATTCTTGGGTGTTTCGCCATGTATTCCCCGAGGCCTCGATTTGTGATCACCGGGAATCTGAGTAGATGGCCAGCTTCTTGATTGATAGCTCCTTTGCTAAGCGCAATGATGAGCAATGCTTCGTATTCTGCCTCATTGTTTGAAATTTGGGAAGCCAAGCGTGATAGCTTGCTCCAACATGGTTCCATCCGGAGTGATGATGACGACACTGCTCCAGCCTCCTTTTTGGTTTGATGCTCCGTCTACGCGCAATCGCCACGTGTCTGCAGCGTGTCGGGTTCGCGGAAGAGGCCTTGCCTACACTTAAACTTCCTTTATTTTTGTTGACTATCTTCTCTTCTTGGTGATGGAGCAAATTCTGCCACGAAATCTGCCAAAGCACGGGCCTTTATAGCGGTCTTCGGCCGGTAAAGGAGGTCGTATTGACTTAGCTCAATAGCCCACTTCATGAGCCTCTAAGAAGCGTCAGGGCTATGTAGAATTGACCTTAGGGGATATTCGGTCATAACAATGATCCCGTGAGCTTGGTAGTAAGGTCGTAGTTTTCTTGCGAAACTACAAGTGCCAAAATGAGCTTCTCCATTTTCGGGTAGCGAGTCTCAGATCGAGGAGAGCTTTTGACGTGTAGAATACCGGATGTTGGGCCCCCACTCTTCTCGGATGAGAGCCGAGCCGACGGCCGAGCCGGACACCGCCGTATACACGAATGTGTCTTCGCTAGGTACAAAGCTTCAAAGCAGAGGAGGTGAGGTGAGATAGGCTTTCAAATTCTGAAAAGCTACTTCGCACTCCTCGTCCCATTTGTCTCTTTGCTCCTTCTTTAGCGCCTTGAAGAATGGTCTCGCACTTGTCGGTAGACCTTGAGAGAAATCGGTTGAGAGCTCTTGCTCCGCTGTCAAACTTTGTATTTCCTTCATTGTTGAAGGTGACTTCATCTCGAGAATGGCCTTGATCTGCCGTGGGTGTGCTTCGATACCTCGTTGAGTGACCATGTATCCCAAGAATCGACCGGATGACACACCAAACGTGCATTTACTTGGGTTTAGCTTCATGTGGTATTATGCGAGCAGGTCAAGGCTTCGGCAAGGTTTTTGAGATGGTCCGCTCGCTTGAGCTTTGACCAGCATGTCGTCTACGTAGACTTCCATAGTCTTACCGATCTGCTCCTTAAAAATTTTATTCACGAGCCTCTAATACGTTGCCCCTGCATTCTTCAGCCCAAAGGGCATGACCTTGTAGCAGTAAGTCCCCCTTTCAATGATGAAAGAGGTCTTCGCCTTGTCGTCTTCGTGCATCGTGATCTGATTGTAGCCGAGTAGGCGTCCATGAAGCCGAGCGGTGATTGCCGGAAGTGGAATCTATGAGTTGATCAATTCTGGGCAGTGGAAAGTTGTCCTTTGGGCACGCCTTGTTGAGGTCGGTATAATCGACGCAGACTCTCCACTTGCCTTTTTCTTGCTTGGCCACCAGGACAACATTGGCCAACCACTCCGCGTAGGAGACTTCTTCAATGAAGCCGGCAGCTATAAGTTTATCGATCTCGGCTTCAATGATAGCAACCCGCTCTGGAGCAAAGTTACGTCTTTTACGTACTCTTGGCTTACTAGCTGGGTTGACGTGGAGCCGGTGGCAGATAATCTTCGGTCGATACCGGACATGTCGAGATGGCGACCACGCGAACACGTCTTTGTTGTTCGAGGAAGGTGGTCACTCCACATTCTCTTCTGGGCTTAGGCACCAGCCGATCCGCGCTTTTCATGCTGGCTGATCAGGATCAAGGGGTACTAACTCAACGTCTTCTTCTGGCCTCCAGCCTTCTTCAGGGGATTTGTGGAACTGTAAATATTCCTAGGTTAAATAATGCCCTTAAGGGTTGTTTGAACCGACTCTCTAAGTGGGGAAATAACTAGAAAGTCGGTTGTGCACAGTAACCGACTTTCTAATGTGTTTTCAGCCACTTGTTCAATTCTAGGGATATCTAGTTATAATACAAGATATAATTATTGGGATGTTTCTAGTAACCTTCTTTAGCTTGTCATTTTCTCTCAAATTTTCTAGAGTTTTCTAGTTTCATCACAAGTGTGCATTATTTTTAACACATTAAAAGAAGCTCAGTACATAAGAACATGCTAAAATGCAGAAACTGAACGCAGATAGAGCACCCAAACTAATCTAGGCACCCAAGAAAAAAAAAATCTAGGAGCCCAACACTACTCTAGACACCCACACAAAAAACAACTACTCGAACCAGGAAAACAAGTAGAGAAACGCTGCACAAGTGCTGCCATCATCACCTAGCTGACAGAGTACATGTCACCTCCATGTTAGAACATGTTTGGTTCAAATTATCATGAATATCTGCAGGCATCTCTTGTGGGCATAGAAAAGGCTTGGGAGGCATTTGTAGGGTTTCAACATCTCCTTCGAGCATCTTTATAACTTCATTCATTGCCGGACGATCACTTGGCTTCATTTGAATACACCACAAGGCAGTTATAACCATCTTTTTTACGATTTTCTCTTCTTCCTCTGTTATATCCTCCATCTCCAACTCCTTTCCTTCCCTATATTGATCGTACACCCATGAGGGGAAGTAAATTTGGCTTGAATGCTCTGCATGTGCATTTAAATTCTTCCGTTTGCTTCCTATTTCCATCAACAGCATTCCAAAGCTATAGACATCAGCTTTGTACGAAACACCTCCAATATTTTTGTAGAACAACTCAGGAGCAATATATCCCATTGTTCCTCATGCTGCCGTCAAAGCGACAATGCTATTATCTACGGGATATAATTTCGCAAGCCCAAAGTCGGAAATCTTTGGGTTAAAGTTCTCATCAAGAAGAATGTTGTGAGGCTTGATATCAAAATGTAGAATTTGCATTTCACAACCTTGATGCAGATATTCGATCCCTCGAGCCACTCCGAGAGAAATCTCATACATTTTCTTGCAACTTAAGGGCATGTTTTCCTCTTTAGAATAAATATATTTATCAAGAGAGCTATTAGGCATGAAGTCATATACTAGAGCACGATTTGATCCCTCAACACAATAACCAACAAGTTGCACCACATTAACATGGTGAATCCTTCCGATGGTAGCTACCTCACTTGTGAAGTCTTGCCCGTTACCTTTGGGCTTGCCCAAGAGTTTAATTGCTACAAAACGGCCACTGCGTAACTTTCCTTTGAATACGGAGCCATAACCGCCTTCACCTAACTTGTCCTTAAATTTCCTAGTCATCTTTTTAATTTCTGAGTAAGAGTACCTTATTGGCGAGAAGTTGCTATTACTTTTTAGAAAATCTTCTATGATGCTATAACTTGACAAATGTCTTCTTCGCCATTTATAGATCACGAACACAATCAGACATGGAAACCCCAAAATTAGTCTTGCTAGAAAAAATAAACCTGCACAAGAGATATATCACCAAAAAGAATCATGTGAAAATAAAATCAACTAATACTTTCAACATTTTTCTTGTTGTTTTGTTTCAGATATATGTATTCTTTGATGTCATTCAAGAGGGTAATCTATACAAGCCCCTACCGAAGCAAATGAGTGGAAACCATAGAGCTCCTGCAAGAAACATAGCAAAAGTGGGGACAAAATCAAAGACTTGACTATACGTATTCGAAAAGTGAACAAAATCAAAGAATTGATTATATGAGATCTTACTGATGGTTTTGTAGTCAAAATTCAGACTGTGCTATCCAAAGTTTTTGCCTTCTCATTTTCATACCCAAAGTTTATTTTTACTACCAATTTAATACCAACCGTCAACCTGCCGTCAAAAAATCTGTTAAATCATGACATGGCGGTCAACAGACCCAAATGGACCACTCAAATTATGCCACGTGGAGTGACAAAATAAAAAATATATATATACAATTAATTAAAAATTTTAAAATTTTAAAAAAAGTCTTTTGTGTGCGTGCAGCACCTCCATCCGCGTCCCCGCTGCCAGCCACACACCACCTCCATCTGCCAATCCACCCATCTCCCGCAACCCACGGCTAACGCAAGTACCATATCAAATCCGACCCACACTTGCAACCTCATCGCCGTCCCTCCTACCTCCACCCTTCACTGACCTTGAAAATTTGACCCATGCTACCCAAAATTATCAACCCACCCATCATCCTTTCTCTTTGACAACAACCATGTTCAAGTATCAAGATCTAGGTTTCTTTGTGGAACATTGCATATCGGAGGTCTGCGAGTTCGATGGGGCTGGTGGTGACGCAACGAAGCATCGGGAAAGCCGTCGCTCGAACTGGGCCGCGACCTCCATATTTTCCAGCGCTTCGCCGACGAGATTCAGGCGACGGTTGATGGTGCTCCTTCCGGTGCTTGCAGACCTCCGTTTTGTTCTTCATTGAAGTTAGTTTGTCTTCATCGTTTTGTTCAGAGTCTGAGTTGCTGTGATGTTAAATTGGTTGTTTTTTTTCTCAGATCTGGGTGATGTAGACACTGAAGCTGATGGTGTTGGGGGAGGAGGGGTCCTCTCTTGAGAGAAACATGAAATATAAACCCTATCCTTGCATATCCTCCAAGGTTTTTAGAATCCCAACTGGATAACAATTGCAAATTGCACTTATGGGGGTGGATAGGGGTCTGTGGTCGATGGGGTTGCGGGAAGAGGGAGATAATTTTTTTTTTCAATTTTAATTTTTAAAAATATTTATTATGTTACATAAATGTATTTATTAATTTTAAATATTTGTCATCGTTAGATGCAGAGAGAGGAGAGAGAGTTTTCAAAAAATTATTTTTAATTTTCTTTAATTTTCAATTTTTTAATTGTTAATTGATTATTTTATTGTTTTATTATTTTATTTTAATGCCACGTCATGAGTTAACAGATCTTTTGACGGCTAATTGACGGTGGGTATGAAATTGGAAGGAAATTGAACTTTGGGTAAGAAAGTCTGAATTTTGGAAAACTTACAGGTAGTAAAGTGAAATTTATCCAAAAATAAATTATAACAAATAGCCTGAGAGAGAGAGAGAGAGCCTTTACCTGAAATAGCCTCGTGTAGCAATCCAAAGAAACCTACTCAAACAAAGAAGAAGATAACATTAGCACAACAAGTCCTTAAACTTAAACAAGGAATTATTTACATTTTGCATTCTTGTGGTTTGATATATGTACAATTTGCCTATGCCATTTAAAAATTGGCAAAAACAAACCTTAAAGTTATCAATCGGTAGTGACTAATGATGTAAGAATTCTTAATTTAGGGTTGTTTCTGCTAATTTTTTAAAAGATTGTCATTCAGCTTTTTTTATTTCTCTGTAATTTGTTACAACATCTTAACCCAAGGAAAAAAAGTTTACTATTCCTATGGTAATATGCCGTATGTTTTGGCTTGCACTTTGCACTGAATCCACCATGTTAGCGGAAAACAATTTGTGGGTTGCGTTTTTACTTATTTGACTATGGTATCATATATGGTAGATCGTGATTTTACCGACTTGAGTTAAAAAGTAGAACTAAGTCAAATAACAACTTAAATTTTTGGACTGAAGTTTAAAGAGTAACGTTCTCTCTTGCCAGATAGTCTCACACTATCAGATATATTGCCAATGTGTGAATCTAAATCATTTATCATATGTATTCTTTGCTTGAATGAGTAGTCGAAATCCAAAGATTGACAACACATGTATTTTTCTGACAATTACAAGTCTGGCAAGAGAACGTTACCGGAGTTTGAGTGCCCTTAACTTCCTTCTATGTATTCACAAAGTAAAAGTGCAACAAATTAGACATGGTCAATAGCCATGGCCAAGAATTCACGTACCTGGGATGGTGTGTGGAAAACATTTAGAATTAGTAGTCCATTGGCCTGTGCAATTTTCTTCATGAGGCCACCATACGCCAAGCTCGAAGCCATACATGAGTGCACTGTGTATGGATTTATAAGAGGGCGTGTAGTCCTTAGAGTAGTTCAAGAGCGCCAAAGTCGCCCACTCTGCACTGCAACCCTCGTTCAAATCCCCCACGTCCATAGCCCCAACCTTCACATAACTATACTTCTTTTGGTGGACCAAAGAAGTAGCACTTGTGTTCAAGCATGGAGCAGTTTCCACGTACAGAGAAGAACTCATTGGATTTGAACACATGATGTAAAATACAGGTGTCGAAAGCCGCCCAAAACCTGATATATTATATATGGTATATGGATCTCTTAAGGTATACGTAGGTGGAAAATTTTGAGGCATGGAGGAGCAATTGTTGTTCTGGAGGCCAGGATCTAGGAGTCGGATTGTTTGGTTGTGGTAGTTGATTGCCTGGACATAGTATTTTCCTGAAGGAGGTAGGTCTACTACTAGTGTAATGTTGTTCTCACAGGACAGAGTATGCATTACATTGCCGCAGTGCTTTGGATCATGTTTTAGTCGGAAAGGATAGGTTATGTTGTGGATATTGCTGCAGGAAGAGGTACAGTCAGTACTTTCATCCTTGGCGTTACAAGTTTCACCGGCTAAGCCAACACCAAGAAAGGCTATAATTAAAACCCACCTAGACAAGGCCAAGGACCTGCTTCCCATGGAGAGAGAGAGAGAGAGAGAGAGAGGTTGTTTGGCATTCAAACTAGTTTAATATTTAGACAGTTCTATATGTGAGATGATAATTGAGTGTAAGCTGTACCCAATTTTCAAATTTCATAGTAATGACGCTAGAGAGTCAGTCAATGGGTTGTTATAGGGCAATTGATGATTTGATAGTGCCATTTCAGCCTTATTTTTTTGACTCTAGTTGCTGATTATGATTCTCGTTCAGTCAATGGTTTTTTATTTTTCCATTTTGCATTGTAGGTGTTCGACGAAACTCCCAAACCAAAGTCACCTTTGTTTACCCGCGTAGTCTGAGGTGTTAATTTATATATGTTGATCGTGGAGTATGAGGTATTAATCTATTCGGGTTGGCTACGTGGCGTCCTATCAACAGATTGACTAGTATTATGCAATGAAAACTTGTCACGTGTTATAAGTTTTTATATATGTAAGTCTTGAATAAGTATACATATGAACTTAACACATACACACCTTGATCAGACATGACTTGCTTTGGAAGTTTTGTGATTGACCAGTTTTATGTGCAGCAGGGCTGTTCGGCAAAGGCTTGGCAGCTGGTCGGCAGGATGCAGCAGTGCTGTTGGCGGGTGCAGTGCAGCTGTCGGCAGATTCTCGTGAAGCAGGAATTTCTCTATGCTATCCGGATCTTTAACTCTCTCTTGATGGGGTGAGATTAATATGAGTAGTTTTCCGATAGCACAGGGACCTCCCTTTTATAGGTTTAGTTTAAGAATCCTCCTCATCATGGATTACTTAAACTCCTTTAACCAAAAGGATTAGGTATCTCAATCCATGTAGAAATAGGAAACCTTAAGCACTTGTATTTATATAAAACTGTCATATATCAAGCCTTAAATTAAATTGATCCTTGTAATCCTAATTGACATTGGACTAGTTATCCTTAAGTGATTAGAAGACCATCTTTAGAATTTGTATTAGAATGCAAATCTTACATTCTCCCACTTGGTCAAATAATCACTAAAGAACAATTCGATTTTGTATTAGAATGTCAACTACTGTAAGGCCTTGTGGAATACAGTTCGATTTTGTTTCCTCATCAAGCCACTTGTCAATAATGGAAATGATAATGAGTTATCAAGACTGAGCAAAGAAACTTCCATGAAGTCTTTACAACTACAGTTATCAAATCCAATATCACATAGGGCTTCCATCAAGATTGAAATCATAGAACAATCATAGCTAACCAAATTGACATAACTGCCATGATCATTCTTTAGTCCAACTTATAGGATTGCTCAAGATCCTTTCTTTTACTCTAGGTAAAAGACATCTCTATTATAAATGCAATACTTTAACAGTTAACCTTAAGCTAGCAACAAAACATTCACTGTTAATTGCATTCATATAACAAAATTGTTCATGCAAGCGGAACAAATTAACCAAAACAAAAAAAACCGAAACAAAACCAAAAGCAAAATCACTACTTTCAACTCTTTAAATGCGTTTTTGGAAGGCTAAACGACCTTAAATGGCCAAAAAACACCATATATCACAGCAAAGCTGTGAGTTTGATTCGTGACGACGTTCTCTTTTCGGAAAGGTATCATGCACCTCAATCGGAGCTCGGACGACAAATCTGCAAATTCCTGCTATGTCCTTTTCCCTTTGAAAACTAACTCACTGCTCCCACTGTTTTTAAGCATCAAAGCTGTATAATACTTCTATACCAGTTACATACCTCTTGAAAACATTATTTGGTAACCCTTGATCATGAGCCATTGATCCTGTCAAGCTGTTTGAATAGTTTAGAGCTTATCCTGTGCATAATTCATATTGCCTACCATGGAATCTTCAAGATTTGTCTTAATCGTACATATAACCTTATGCAATACTTCCATTGATCACTAAATTGTATCCAAGAAAATGTCGTTCTTCTGTTGCCTTATGTCAAGAGACTATAGTACTGCCATCATTCTACAACTGAATAGATAGAGTCCAATATACTGTTACCAAAACATTATGTCTCAATACCTCCCACTGAGTCACATATTCATGTATATATATATGACCATCTGTTTATAATAGCAATTTCGTTGGTCTTGCAAGGGAGTGTCGAAATGCAGTTGTCTTTGAGCAGATTTCCACTAGTCTAAAACAATGCTTCTTATTCCATATCTGTATCAAGAATTCCTCATTGTTTCCTGCAGCTTTCTCGGACTCAAAACTTCTATTTGCAGTTTCTCCACAACTATCTCTTTCAGTAATTCCAATAACTTTTATGAAGGTGGTTTGAAATTCAATTCTTGTATCCAATTTCCATTACTTTAGATGATTCAACTCTATCTCGGTCCTACAATCCCAAACTTGATTCTTTGACTGCCTTTTATTTGAGAGTCTGATTCATTTAAAGATCTCCTTCTCCCCTTTCTTGAATGAAGCCATCCAATCATCTTGGACAAAATTTTCTCACTTATTCTACGTTCAAGAAAGTGAAACTTCATATCACTAATATCTCTTGTTCCATCCTTCGAATTTCTTTGGTCTTGATTTCTAATGAGTTTTAAACTTCTGAGATGAATCCAACAATTTTCAACCTTGTGCCTCTTCCATAACTCTACTGCTTTTCTCAATCCTTTGTGTGTGATCTTTTTATCTTACTTAAAACATTCTCAGTCTACTAATAACGCTTATTTTCTTGCTTCTCATCAGTCTATTTAATTTCCTTGTTGATCATGCGAGAATAACCAATGTGCGCAGTTTTGGCTTTAAACGTCTTCCCAAGTATTCTGTGTGAAGTGTTCCCTTACTGCTTTTCTTTTCCATTTGTTCATATAGTTTGCCCTCGTCCTGTAAATCCAACCTTATGATTTTAGCTGTCATTCAAATGAGCATTGCATGTTTTCTGCAGTTGAACTGATATACCAAATCAATTTGTTTGTCTACCAAACTTTATTGCTGAAAATCGAAACAGACTTATCAAATTCCAAGTTGAAGTTAGATTTTAAAATCCTACTAAATGATTCTAACTTCATTGGTCGAGTCTTTTATACCAAAATTTTGCAGATACTTGATTCTTTTGTTTTGCAGTAACTGAAACATATTGCCAACAAGAATTCCTTTGCCAACTAATTCTTTATTATTGAAAATAGAAATACCAAAATCATCAAAACTCAAGGTGAGCTTTGATTTTACAAGCCTAGCAACTGAAAAGAGGTTCCTTGTCATAGAAGGAACATAAATAAACTACATCTACCAAATCAAAAGAAAAAACCAGAATCTAATTGAATCCTAACTGCTCCAATGAATTCCACTTGAACTTTGACTCCATTTCCTACGAACACACCTTCACTTTATCCTTGTTCTAGTCTCTTGGTTATGAACCCCTTCACCTTTGCCTTTGTTCTTCTCGCTTTTCTAACCACCTTTGGTACCTTGTGCAGTTCCTTTTCATGTGTCCAAATTTTCTGCAAAAGAAACATTTCAACCCAATTGGTTTTCCTTCTTTTTCCTTGGTATTTTCCTTATCTTTCTTTTCTGCAAAATTTCCCTTCCTTTCTTTGAATTGTTCGCCACGATAATCATGCACCATGTTCACAAATTTTCTCGACCCCTTTCCATGATTATATTGTTCTCTTCTTGAACACTTATTGTTATGAGATCATCCAATGTCCAGCTTTCCTTTTGAGCTACATAAGAACTCTTGAGAGTTTTGAATTCTTTTGGCGATGAATTCAATGCAAAATCACTACAACACAAGAACCCTTCTATGACGCCTCGATTTGCGTCATGGAAGTCATTTAATGACGCGGATCAGCGTCAGAATCCTACGCTATAGAAAGGGGGGTCATGGAAACTTTTTCAAAGCACGACGTCTGCTCCGTCATGGAATGGGGTTTCAATGACGCGGATAGTGTGTCGTGGAAACTTTTTCAAAGCACGACGTCTGTTCCGCGTCATGGAATGGGGTTTCAATGACGCGGATAGTGTGTCGTGGAAACTTTTTCAAAGCACGACGTCTGTTCCGCGTCATGGAATGGGTTTTCAATGACGCAGATAATGTGTCGTGGAAACTTTTTCAAAACACGACGTCTGTTCCGCGTCATGGAATAGGGTTTCAATGACGCGGGTAGGGTGTCGTGAAAACTTTTTCAAAACACGACGTCTATTTCATGTCATGGACTAAGCGCCATTGAACTTAATGACGTTGCTAAGACGTCATTGAAATATTTTTCATGACACAATTTAGACGTCGTTGAAATTCTTTAATTTTTTTCATAAAAATTATTAATCTGTATATATATCCCATTATTTTAATTATGCCAAAAAAAAAAATTAATATATAAAAACAAAAATATAGACACAAAGGCAAAGTACTCTAAATTATATTTGTATTATTCAAAATGATTCTAGTACATTAACATTGTCTTTAACAAATCCCACTAAACTATTTCCTTTTCAAGAAGTTAAAAATATGGAGAATGAAGCTTACAGGACAAAACAAAAACCACAAGGTGTTTTGGTATTTTTATCCAAGCCCATAATTATGTTCTTAATCTCTCCAGCACAAGAAAAACTCATAAACTTGCTCTTCTGTTGTGTAGAATGAAATTTTCCCAATATAAACAGTCATTGATGCCAGGAGTGCTTGTTCAAATTCCTCTTGTGATCCAGTAAATCTTCTATCCCAATATTGTGAAAGCTTCGATTGATCCTAATGGAAAATGAAAATGATGAAAGATGAGAGAGGGATAACACAGTTATGAAATGCATGTTGGATCACATAGGATAAGCTGTATTTTCATTAGTATTTCAAAGTGAGACTTGAAGAAGCATACAATAATCTGGATATGCACAGATGTACAATATGGCCACTAGAGTTCCCCTTTTTTTTTTTTTTTTTTTTTTTCTATAAGAGAAATGGTTATGAAAATAGAGTAAAATGAATCTAAGAAATCATAATGAATAAATCCCATTCAGTTCTAAAAAATTCACGGCACATGAGTAGCACAGGGTACTTGAACAAGAAATCTGGTTAAGTAATTACTATGAACAAATCTTTTTAAACATTTTTCAGAACTTCTCTAGCATCCACACATTTGATTGATTTGAACCAAATCGAAAACCACATCTTTTATATGACGATATAACAATTTATTTCCTGTTTCATATCCCAGTCAAGTTACAGAAACAACAACTGAGAAGTTCCAGAAAAAAAGCATTTGAAAGTAAGAAAAGAGCACACCTCCTGAAGCAATTCCCTTCTTTCGATAATTGATCAGGGCATTCATTACTGCTTTCCTGCAGATATAGTCTCTGAATTTTCATTTCTAAGCTCTTATTGGGAACCCATCTCAGGTAAGGGAAGAAATCTCTCCAATCAACATCAATTGCAGCCTCCATTATGTCAAGCACTAGAACCTTAAAGATCTCATCTCTCGACAATGTAGTGCCAAGCTCCTCCACATAAATGGAGTCTTCTATGTTCTTTCCTATTGCCTGCATATCCCATTATGCTAGTTGATTCTATGTTCTTGATTTTGTAATTGCAATGCCAAGTACAAGGAACAAAAGTCAAAGAATAATTTTTTCAAACGAAATGATGAAACACTCACTTGCTTCAATGAAATTCCAAAGAGTTCATATTCAAATATTTTCCTGAAATTAATAGCTGCTTGAGGAGCGTTCTTTACATGAGAATGCAATTGGCTTGCAACATTCTCCCTCATGGTATCTCTGTGGCTTCGGTGTCGCTTCTGCATATTATTAAATCGATTTATAACAAATGAAACAAGCCGAGAGCTAAAAGAGAGAGGGATAATCCTCCTTCAATATTTCAGCAATACTATCAAGTTCCAACAAAACCAATGGCTACATACTTCATGGTCAACATTGGATTCAATGTAAATGACAGTACCATTTGTTGCCCTCTTGAAGTAAATGACAGTAGCATTTGGGTGATCAAATTATATTAAAAGAGGGAACTAAACCAAATCTAACTACCCAATTTATACTTCTCTATTATCAAATTCTCATAACTTCGACTCTTGGCTTTCGAATTCTACATGGATATTTGTAATCTTAAATGTACAATGAAACAAAAAGTTAAGTATTACCATTAACAGAAGCAGAAGTTTTGACCACACACCTAAAATTTGCCCTCTAATTAATCTTACTATTTCCCCACATCCAGGTTGCCATGCATATCTCACTTTCATCACTCAAATCCAAATATTTGAACCTAAACATGATATCTAAGATCTATAGAAACCAAACTATACGGCAAAAGGAAAACAAAGAATTTAAATAATTTAATTCTATATGGCAATCCAAAATCCAAACCACCTAAACAAGCCTCAAATAGAAGAAAATAACATGTGCCTGTCTGCTGAAGGTTTAAGATTAACATCACACTCCAATAACACATTGCCAACCTCATTCCCACACAAAAAACAACTGAGTTCAAAAAACCCAAAAAACAAAAATCAAGAAACAAACAAATGTCTCCCTAATATATAAATGTCTCCCTAATATATTGACTTGAACTCTTTACTTTTGAGTTTAGTAACAATTGACTTGATTCTATTAACCAATTGTTTACTTTCGATTTTGGTACACCATTGTTATTTTAAGGGATTTTGGAGAAGGCATAGGAGGAAGTTGTATGTTACAGCTGGTGTTTTAGGAAGTTGATATCTTCTGTATAAACTGTATAATGCTCACAGACAAAGGCTTGCTGACCTGGATACCGAACTCGAGCATGAACAAGATAGAAACGAAGAGCTTATCAAGCCCAGTTAAGAGAGATCCCCACTTCAATTTCTGTATCCAGATATTTTGTTATTGAGTCCCTAACTACTTACTATCTGGATTCTAACATTATGTCTTTTTGTTCCCAATAATAGAATGCAAGCCAATTTTGAGAACATACAAAGAATTGCTGATACAACTACATTGCCTCATGCAATGCACTATTTAAATAGTCGGATAGATGAAGAGTTAGACCTTTTTCACCTTACCGAGAGGTTAATGCAAGCGAAGGGCCAATCAACATCTGCAGAGAAACTTGAATTATGGGATAGACTGAAAATTCTAAGTATGAATCTGACTTGACTGAATTTCTAAGTACAAACTTTAATTTATTTATATATTTGTCATCTATCAGTACCATAGTTTATGAATTCTGATATTTATAATCAGCTCACCTTGTATAGGTCTTGTATTTCTCCAGGTTTCACGAGAATGGTGTTGCCGTTGTGGGCAATGATGATCCTTAGCTTATGCTTTAATATGTCCAGATAATCTTCACAAAAGAAACTATCATAGATAAGCCATCATGAGATTCGAAGCATCTTGCTCTAATACCTAAAGAAATAATTATTATTTCTTTCAAAAAGATGAGATATCAACATGGAAGTTAGCGGTGGAAAATCTAATAACTCCTGCCTGCTGTACTGTGAAGACCAGTGTTGGTTGATATTCTATCTTGTCCATACATTTCCCTTCAATACTAAGATGACATATTTTGATACTGTACTTATCTATAGCATAACTAGAAGAAACATTGTGAATCAGAAACTGAAATTCAAATTAATACTTAATTCAGACGGGAGAAAATGACTACCTGGCCAACCACAATAACAAGAAAGCCATTAAACCAAAGGACCAGTTATTACTAACAAATTTTATCAACAAAATGTAAGAGCCCGCAAGAGTAAGCAACCAATTATAACAAGAAAATAAAAACAACGAATATCTCAAATAAAAGCAGCAGATACATCAGTTCTCTTGTACACTGCTATTAATTTAATCAAATCGAATTCAAAAAGAAAATTATAAGAACTCACATGAAATATAACTTGGCCTGCAGCTGTACCATTGTTAACTAACAAGTTGAATGAATCTGCATAATCAGAACTTCCCCTGTTAATTTTTGCAATAGTCAAGCTTAGCTAGATGTGCTTGAAAATGCAATTTCAATCAAGGATGTCATTGAAATTATCTTAGAAACATTAAGTAACACTCCAGCACACCCTAATTGCTATATAGCAAGACAATAAACCTAGAAACAAAAGAAAGTAAAATATGGTGCCAACAGAAAATGACTTTGAACACATACCAGAATCAGTGGCTTTCATGATTGCACTGCTGATAAATGGCACTTTTGAACACATTGCAGCTACCACCTGCAGAGCAGGTTCATTTGGACTCATGCAACATTATAATGTCTCACGAAAATACAGAAACACATGCATTGGACACTCCATAGTACACCCAAACAACTTATATGAGATGTGCAGAGAAAATTACAATCCAACCAACCAATCATTAATATAGTCAAGGTGCTCATCAACCTTATGCTATAGTCCTAATGATGGATATCATATATGTAAACGAACTCTATGCTGCCATATGCATATCAAGAAATTCTTCTCAACAATACCATAAAATGCATAACATATGAAGGCAAGCAATACTAATGTTTCATGATATCTAGCAACAGATTCATGACATTTGTACAGACCCATTGCAAACTGATTGTATCAATAGGATATACTTACATCTGGGGGTGTGGCTTTCAACGAACAAAAATGAGATTTTGGGATAATAAGAGAATGCCTGGGAACAAAAGTATGAAATTGAGTAAGTGGGAAACGAAACTGTCATGTAAAGATGATAGACTTGTACCGAGTCTTTCTATTATGCAGTGTTTACAGTACTAAAGAAATGCAGACAAAATTGCCACAACACTTGCAAGTCTACAATACAGAATTAAAGTCAAATCTCAAGCATATATGCAGACTTTACAAATTTACAAACAATACAGTATGGTCCGGTGGTCATGTGATGCTACAAAAAATCAGTAATAGAGACGTACAACATAGACCCAGATGATAGAACGCAGTAAATTTGATGAACTGACCTTAAAGAAAGCATTGTTGGTGCTATGAGAGCCCAGCATGAGTGAAGAGTGAACAGAAAAAGAAAAGAAAGAGAAGGAATAGATGAGAGAGAACGAAGAGAAGATTTGTGGGTGGGCTCAGAGAGAGAGAGAGATCCTTACACTAGGTCTGAGAATGAAGAGAAGATTTTAGAACGGTAGAGACAGAGAGAGCGCCTTAACGAAGGGAATAAAGCGGGCAAACTAAAATTTCACCTAAAAAAAGAGCGCCACGCGAAAAAAATTGGGGAAAGAAATTCTATATCTATGACGCATATTAGACGCCATGTTAAAAAAAAACCATGACGCGGAAGACGCGTCGTTAAGTTAATGACGCCTAAGTGACGTCGTTAAGCTATAAACTTTTTAACGATGCTGATCAGACGTCATTTAAAACCATTAGAATCCATGACACACATCCCGCGTCATTGAAAATAATTTTAATGACGCGTCCAACGAATGTCGTGATAACGGTGTCATAAAATTTCTTTAATGACGCATTTTAAAAACACGTCATAATTTATGATATTTAATGACGTGTATTTCCGATGCGTCATTAAATCTGAGTCATAAAAAGACCTCTTTTTTGTAGTGAATGCACCATCATATCATCATCTATAGTCATGTTCAATTCCTTCAACTTGTGTGCTATATCTGCCATGTTCATTATGTGAGCTCTTACACAACCTTGCCCATCATATTTCATCTCAGTCAACTTGTTTAGCAGGGCACCTTTCTCTCCTTTCTCAGACTCTTTAAATTTCTGTCCAATGGCTGCAAGAAAATCTTTGGCATTTTCGGACCTTGGAATGCTACCTCTCAAGGAGGGTGTCATGGTTCTCAGCATAATCAATTTAGCCATCCTGTTGGCCTTCTCCCATCTTTCATATTTCCTTTTGACATCCGCAGTTGCATCTGCAGCAGGCTCCTTAAGTGCATCCCATTTTAGAGTTATGTCATAGTCCATTAGCCCTAGTGAAATTTCCAGCTCTTCTTTCCACTTTAGATAGTTCGATCCAGTCAAGATCTCGATGGAATTGTAACTTGAAACATTCACTGTAATTTTAAAGAAAACATAAATACAAATCCCCAAAACTTTAATTAAACATTATTGATTTGCACCTGTAGGTTACAAATCAAACATGTTCCATGGTCTTAGAACAACAAATCTGTACAAGCAATCTTGAAACGATGAATGATTCCACATCTGTGGATAGAGGAACACTCATCGTTTGCTCATACAATCTGCTCTCTAAACCGTTCCATCACAATCTGTCCTCCTTGCACAATTCACATCTGTGGACAGAGAATGGTACAAGGAAGATCGAGTGCAATGCAATTCTGATCAAGAACCTTGAATGAAGAGTTTCCTGCATCGATTAAGTTGCTGTGGCTCACTTAATCGATTCAAGATTCTCCCCAAACTTTGATCAATTAGTCTTTCAAGCATGATTTAAGCAAATAACCTTATGCTTAACTCATACCTTAACAAATAAGATATGCAAATAAAACATACATGCTATAATGACTAGTGTTCTCTTTGAAATTACTCATGCTGTTTTAAACCAGATTTTAATCTTTGATGCAAATCATGTTTTGATTTATTCGTGATTAGGTTAAGAACATATAACCTGGCTCTGATACCACATGTAAGTCTTGAATAAGTATACATATGAACTTAACACATACACACCTTGATCAGACATGACTTGCTTTGGAAGTTTTGTGATTGACCAGTTTTATGTGCAGCAGGGCTGTTCGGCAGGCTGCTGGCAGCTGGTCGGCAGGATGCAGGCAGGCTATCGGCAGGGTGCAGGCAGGCTGTCGGCAGATTCTGTGAAGCAGGGAATTTCTCTATGCTATCCGGATCTTTAACTCTCTCTTGATGGGGTGAGATTAATATGAGTAGTTATCCGATAGCACAGGGACCTCCCTTTTATAGGTTTAGTTTAAGAATCCTCCTCATCATGGATTACTTAAACTCCTTTAACCAAAAGGATTAGGTATCTCAATCCATGTAGAAATAGGAAACCTTAAGCACTTGTATTTATATAAAACTGTCATATATCAAGCCTTAAATTAAATCGATCCTTGTAATCCTAATTGACATTGGACTAGTTATCCTTAAGTGATTAGAAGACCATCTTTAGAATTTGTATTAGAATGCAAATCTTACAATATATAGTTAAGATTTTGTAATACATTTAAGGGTAACTAGGAGGTACTACGCCTCTGGTAGCTGAGTTGAGTTGTGTCTTATGCTTTGGCTTGCAATTTGCATTGAATTTGGGAGTGCAAAGGGGGGCTTCGGAATTTGATTGTAAGGAAGCTATTTCCTATATTCTCCAGTGAGGGCCAGGGTCAGGTATCAAATGAAGGTGGTGTTGCTGGATGCGATTGGATTCTTATTGAGAAATTTTCACCCTGCTATCTATTTGTCAGTCTAATTCTAGTTCACGTCTAGTAGTTTTTTCTTTGTCCTTTTTGCATTGTATATATTCGACAAAATGCCTCAACCAAAGTCAATTAAAAAGTTGGTACTTTCTTTATTCTTAGTTCTAGTGGTTTCTTCTTCCTTTTTGCATTATAGATGTTCGATCAAACTCCCCAACGAAAGGCAATACTTTTGTTTACCTCCGTAGTCTGTGTCTGTTAATTTATTTGTGTCCGTCGGTCCAATTCTAATTTTACTTTTACTTTTGCCTTTTCTCTTTCTGCCTATCAACCTAAATGTTCAAGCTAGCTAACCACTTAGATGGAAAAAGAATCCAACATGTCAGCGGTAAACAACTTAAATATGATAGATCAGTGATTTTACCAACATCAGTTAAAAAGTAGAACTAAGTCTAATAACAACTTGAATTTCTGGACTGAGGGTAACGTTCTCTCTTGCCAGATAGTCTCATATTGTCAGATATATTGCCAATGTGTGAAACTGAATCATTTATCATATGTATTCTTTGCTTGAATGAGTAGTCGAAATCCAAAGATTGACAACACATGTATTTTTCTGACAATTACAAGTCTGGCAAGAGAACGTTACCGGAGTTTGAGTGCCCTTAACTTCCTTCTATGTATTCACAAAGTAAAAGTGCAACAAATTAGACGTGGTCAATAGCCATGGCCAAGAATTCACGTGCACAGGATCGCAAACCACTGTTTGCAGAGTACTGGGCCACCCAAATTTTAAAAACTCTTACCCCAAGTAGCCCAAATAGTCCAGTATTAAAAAAGAAAAAAATGAATAAGCACAACATTATTACTAGCCCAGTCACACATCAAGACAAAAGAAACCTTTTTTAAAATAGGGTTGTGAATTAAACAAAAGTGAGTTAAAAAAACAAAGAAGAATCGTCTTCTTCTCTCCAGTAAACAGCCAAGAGCACGTCCGCTCCTCCAACAAAGTGAGTCTTCTATTCTACTTATTTATTTATTTATTATTATATATCTTTTCTTATTCTTTCTTCTATTTTTCTTCTTATCAAATTTAATTTTGATTTTAAGCTTGTATTCTTTTCCTTGTGAATCATGATTTAATTTTAAGCTTGTATCAAATTTTGATTTAGGGATTTAGAAATTATGGCTCCTTTTTTTTTTTTGTCAATTCCTAATTTGTTGTTACCTAACTTGTTAGTTGATATGCTTATTGTGATTTGTTTTATGTACATACTCACATATTTTTTTATATTTCACACATAGGTACAACTTAAGTAGTTGCATTGCATATTTATTTATTGTATTTGTTGTTTTTGCATTTTATGTTTTTATTTATGTATAAGTACGCATTTTGAGGGGTAAGGTTCATTACGTCCCCCCCTGACTAGGTGTATGTTTTCTTGGTTATCAATGAAATTCACTTGTACCGTCGAATTTTGATTTATGTATAAATTGGTCTAAAAGTTAGCCCTAGTCAATTTTTAATCCTGAGTCCGTGCCTGCCTGGGATGGTGTGTGGAAAACATTTAGAATTACAAGTCCATTGGCCTTTGCAGCTTTCATGATCAAGCCAAAATCTTAGATCAAAGCCATACATGAGGGCACTGTGTATGGATTCATAAGAGGTATTGTAGTCCTTAGCTTAGAGTAGTTCAAGAGCGCCAAAGCCACCCACCCTGCACTGCAACCCTCGTTCAAATCCCCCACTTCCATATCCCCAAGCTTCACATAACTATTCTTCTTTTGGTGGACCAAAGAAGTAGCACTTGTGTTCAAGCATGGAGCAGTTTCCACGTACAGAGAAGAATTCATTGGATTTGAACACATGATGTAAAATACAGGTGTCGAAAGCAGATAATCTGAGATATCATATGGATATCTTAACGTAGGTGGAAAATTTTGAGGCATGGAGGAGCAATTGTTGTTCTGAAGGCCAGGATCTAGGAGTCGGATTGTTTGGTTGTGGTAGTTGATTGCCTGGACATAGTATTTTCCTGAAGGAGGTAGGTCTACTAGTTTAATGTTGTTCTCACAGGACAGAGTATACATTACATTGCCGCAGTGCTTTGGATCATGTTTTAGTCGGAAAGGATAGCTTATGTTGTGGATATTGCCGCAGGACGAGGTACACTTAGTACTTTCATCCTTGGCGTTACAAGTTTCACCGGCTAAGCCAACACCGAGAAAGGCTATAATTAAAACCCACCTAGATAAGGCCAAGGACCTGCTTCCCATGGAGAGAGAGAGAGAGAGAGAGAGAGAGAGAGAGAGAGAGAGAGAGAGAGAGAGAGAGGTTGTTTGGGATTCAAACTAGTTTAATATTTAGACAGTTCTATATGTGAGATGATAATTGCGTGTAAGCTGTACCCAATTTTCAAATTTCATAGTAATGACGCTAGAGAGTCAGTCAATGGGTCAGTCAATTGATGATTTAATATTGCCATTTCAGCCTTATTTTTTTGACTCTAGTTGCTGATTATGAGTTTCGTTCAGTCAATGGTTTGTATATTCATTTTATTTACTAAAAACCTTTATCATTCTTGACTTAGTAACGTTAAAAGAAAAGTCATGCCCCTAATATTCCAATGTCCCCCTTCTACTCATTACACAGTGTAGACACCGTTATAAGTAACATATATCTCCCCTGCCTTGGCGGCGGCTCTGGCTCCAATGTCCCCCTTCTGACATTGAATTGTTTTACTACCTACAGTCTTGTACAAATGGTCGGAACCAAATTGTACAGAATGTGAAGCAAAGGGAAAGACGTGTAAATGCAATGGCACCAAAAGTGAAGTTGAATCTGTTGACGTGAGCAAAGCAAAAGGATGATAGTTTCACATAAATTCCGCTCAAATTTTACAGTTTTCTAAGTAAATCAAATAAGCATACATGATGATCAATAATCTACTAACTTTGTTGCTGTGAAAGTACTTAACAATTCTACGGTAAAGTCTCACTGTTAAAGAGTTTGGGTTATTCTAACACTCCTTCAAAATCAGTCTAGAGCCAATAAAAAAAGATATCATATCAGTTGCTTTCCAAAACTTTGGAATTTTTTTTACTGGTTGATGCTCTCTTTCAAGTTCATAGGAGGATGAGGTGTAAAAGTTGGGATAATATAATTTCAACGACTTGGAATTTTGGAGTTTTCCTTTATGTCTTAGTTGAATGGGAAATTGGGGACGCATGCTTTGAAATTTCAACAGAAAACACCTCATAGATGCTAAGGTAGCCAATTGAAATAAGAAGAGCCATAAAGAAATATTGTCGATGATTTTGGAAAATAAATAAATAAAAAAATCAACGTGGTGCAAGACTTTCATTAGGAGACAAACATGGAGACAAACAGAAAGTCAGTCAACGGACTTGTAATACTAATAATTCCACATGCATTTGTCCATTTTCCATCTGTATCTAACAAGTCAGTCAACGGACTTGTAATACTAATAATATATTGTAAATTGATCAACACAGTAACGTTAAAAGAAAAGTCATGCCTCTGTCATTCTTGACTTAGTGACCTTTATCATTATTGACTTAGTTATCCAAATATATGCGCTTAGGGAAAAAATCCACATGCATGATTAGCTCAGAAATGCAGCAATTGTTCATGTCTTGCTTTTGCATATTGTTATGTGTTTTCTTCACGGCGGTTGGAGCAAGCCAAAATTGGTGTACAGAATCAAAGTGCACTGATGATCATGGCCTCGCTATCCATATCCCATTCTGCCTCGAAAATCGTTGTGGCGATTCCGGGCTTGAATGCAATAATGGTAGACAGGATGCTGCTCTAGTAGGAAAATTCTTTGTCAAAAGAATAGATTACAAGGGTGGGCTAATCGAAGTATATAGTCAACATGGCTGCCTGCTGTTAAAGCCCTTAGAAACCCCTAACATTCCAATCTCCCCCTTCCACTTAATAGATTCCGACATACGTAACGTACATTCCGACACACGTAACGTTACCTTATTCCATTGTCCTACTCTTGCTGAAAGAGATACAGGTTATCAAGTACCCTGCCTCAGCAGCAACCCTGGCTACGAAGTTTATGGCGTTTCTTCTTACATTGATTTGTTTGACCACTTACCAAACCTACAGTCTTGTACAATGATGTATAATGTTTTATCAGTTCCATTTGGGTATATTCTTCGCTTCAATTGGTCAGAGCCGAATTGTACCAAATGTGAAGCGGAGGGCAACAGGTATAGATTGAACAAGAATGGCTTCGGCATTAAATGTATTCCCTTGAGGAAAGCAAGTAAGGATGATAGTTTCACATAAATTCCGCTCAAATTTTTACAGTTTTCAAAGTAAATCATATATGCATACAAGATGATCAATATAATCTGCTAACGTTAAATGGTTAACGTTGATTTTCACAAACATGACAATCTGATTTTGCAATTTTGTTTTACAGGCCAAACAACGAAATTTGTGGCAACAGGTGAGTTAATTAAAACTGGTCTTTTCCTTTTGCTTTGTTTCATTTCTAGAGGACGATAGAAGATATATGAATTTGCTCAAGGATTGTATTTATTTGCAGGTGCAACCCTGGGTTTATCCCTTCTTTTAGTACTGGTCATTGCACGATATCGTGTCTATAGTGCTGATCGAAAGGAAAAAGAGAATCGATTAAAAATTGAAAGGTTTTTAGAGGATTACAAAGCTCTCAAACCAAGCAGATATTCCTATGCAGATATTAAGAGGATCACAAATGAATTCAAGGACGAGCTGGGCCAAGGAGCATATGGAACTGTTTTTAAAGGAAAGCTTTCTTCTGAATTCTTTGTTGCTGTGAAAGTGCTTAACAATTCTACGGGAAATGGGGAAGAGTTCGTAAACGAAGTGGGAACGATGGGCCACATCCACCACGTCAACGTAGTTCGTTTGGTTGGCTTTTGTGCTGATGGATTTAGACGAGCTCTTGTTTATGAGTTCTTCCCCAATGGTTCACTGCAGGATTTCATTTCATCAGCGGACAGTAAGAACAGTTTCCTTGGTTGGGAATCGTTGCATGATATTGCTATAGGCATAGCCAAAGGAATTGAATATCTTCACCAGGGATGTGATCAAAGAATCCTCCATTTTGATATCAAACCCCATAATGTTTTGCTAGACCACAACTTCACTCCAAAAATTTCTGATTTTGGTTTGGCCAAATTATGTTCCAAGGATCAAAGTATAGTATCAATGACTACAGCTAGAGGCACCATGGGCTACATTGCACCTGAAGTGTTCTCTAGGAATTTCGGAAATGTGTCTTACAAGTCGGATGTCTATAGTTTTGGAATGTTGTTGCTAGAGATGGTAGGAGGAAGGAAGAATATTAGTTCAACCACAAAGAACACAAATGAAATTTACTACCCAGAATGGATCTATAATCTTCTAGAAGGAGGAGATGACCTACGAATCCATATTGGGGACGACGGAGATGGTAAAATTCCAAAGAAACTTGCAATTGTAGGGCTACGGTGCATCCAGTGGCACCCAGTGGATCGTCCGTCTATGAAAATAGTGGTTCAAATGTTAGAAGGAGGAGATAACTTGGCCATGCCACCTAATCCTTTTGTCTCTGCAGGTCCTACAACAACACATGCAAGCATCCCAAGAAGACGCCTAGAGTTAGAAGCAATTGTTGAATTAGAGTAAAATGTATAAGTATATGTATACGCACCAATGTAAGTAATATTAACTACATAAGTCTATGTGTCAGTTTGCTGTTTTATTTTATCTTTTTCTAGCATTGGTCATGCATGACTATTCAGACTCTCTTGTTAGTCAATGACATGTGTGGTACTCTTTCCTACCCTAGGGTTTATCCATCAGGAAGGTTTTAACGAGGCCACTATTTCGTGTCGATCTATGTAAGCTACCTTGATTCTATGAATGAATTCCATTTCTCTCAAAAAAAACAACTACATATGTGCTCAAACTTGTTGAACATGTAATAATTCTAGCCTAAATTGAGCAAGTTGGGACATTGAAGTTTTTATTGTTTTGTTGAGATTTTGGGATTCCTAGTTAAATGAAATGTAAATGTTAGACAGTACATGTCACTAATCAGGCCATAAGGTAAGGAATTCCCTACCCAAGTTTTTCTCTTCCAATTGATTTTGAGATACCGAAAATTTTCGAAACAACTAGCACTCCAACAACATCAATGGAGACCAAACTAATTATTCGCCAAAACATTCTTTCGAATTTTAATTGAAAACCCAATACAAATCTTTCTTTTTCAAAGAAAAAATATACTTTGAGGTTGGAGGTGATGAATCTTGAATAATTTGGAAAAGGTAAAGTCTCACTGTTAAAGAGTTTGGGTTACTCAACACTCCTAAATCAATCCAGAGCCAATAAAAAAAGATATCATATCAGTTGCTTTCCAAAACTTCGGAATTTTGTTTACTCGTTAATGCTCTCTTTCAAGTTCATGAGGCGTAAAAGTTGGGATAATGAAATTTCAACGACTTGGAATTTTGTAGTTTTCCTTTATGTCTTAGTTGAATGGGAATTGGGGAAGCATGCATTGAAATTTCAACAATTGGAAAAAAAAAGAAAAAAGAAATCTCACCTCATAGATGCTAGGGTAGCCAATTGAAATAAGAAGAGCCATAAAGAAATGTCAATGATTTTGGAAAAGCCATAAAGAAGAGCCACAAACATGGAGTTTACTTTTCAAGTCTTCAGTGGGAAAGTTCATTTGTCCGTTTCCCATCTGCATCTAACAAATTCATTATCCACCATTGGTCCCATCTGTTAAATTCAATCCAATAATAGTGACATTAATTAGCTTGGTGATATGTGGGGTTGTTCTTGCATGACCGATTTAAGTTCTCTCAATATCATTATTAAGGATAAGAGTTTTATTAATTTGATTAAGTTACAATACATTCTCAACGCATAATAACTTATAAATAACTCTACCGATTCACTACTAGAAAAACAGCCATTACTCACTGATTTTTTAGATAGAAATACATAAAAGTAGCTTTTGAATTTTTTGGAAACTAATTCTCCCACCATGCCTATTAAAGGTATTTGGGATATATTTTGGTGTGTATTAGAAATAAAGTGATTTTAATTTTTTTCCCTTCATATTTGGGTCTTTTTATCAGTCCCAATTTGACAAATCAGCCAAACAAGCTTGGCTGGCTCCCCCTTTTTGTTTGCAAACTGGCTTGGCTCCTCTTTACTCAGTTGCCTTGGTGTTTTGCCTTCAATTGGATACTGACTTCTTTTTCTAGTCTCTTCCATTTATTAACTTTTTTCCTTAAAAAACTAATGTTTAATAGTGAAACAACATAGATAGAACTTTAAAAAACCTTAATTGGCGGCATAACTATTTCCCGCTGATTTCAAAATACGAAAGTTCAAATAGGCGGGAGCATGTCTCTATAAAACATAGAACCTTTAGTTTGGTATGAACAGACATGAACCAGCTCCTCTGCAAGAAATTTTTTCTTTGGTCGGTCTTTATGAAAGATCTAATGAGGGACCTCCCTATTTTCTTGTTGTTGGTCGGTCTTTTTGGCTATTTTCTTCCAAAATCTCTTCTTTTTCTTTGGGTTATCCCATCTTTCTCTCTATCTATCCCCTGTCTTGCACAATGAAAGAAGGCACATGCCTTTTCTTTTGTAGGGTAAGACAAGACTAGATGAGGATCAAGCATCAAATATGGAGTGACTTGGATCTGTTTTTGTTGTCGACTTTTGAAAGTGCTCATTGGACCATTCTCTTGAGTAGTCTAGAGATGAGAAGACCATCAATTTACAAAATAAAATAGTTGGAACAGAGCAGATGATACCAGCTCCTCCAGCCTCCAAAATGGGACGTGTCAGAGTTTTCCAGTTGATCAAACCTTGAGGAATTAAATATCGTAGAATAAGTTGATAAAAATCAATATTCGAAGTGCATTAATTTCAATTTTTAAAAGTAATGGGACTGATGGCATACTGATATATGAGATGATGCATATTAATCTGTATTGGTTAATCAGTACACAGTATATCATGATGTGTCTGATATAGTAGACAACATTCCAAAAATTAGTAGGCAAAGCTTGGACCCATTCAAACATGGCTTGGCTTAATTGAAATGGCTTGGAAATGAATAAGGCATTTGTTTAAGGGAAAATAGGGTAGTATTGATTCCCTAAATGGTATCCTATAACCAATAGCCACCCCAAACTAGGACACTGAAAAAACAATGGTGGCTGCATAGTCTCTATTGTTAAGTAGAGACAATTGATTGTCTCAAAAAACAACTATGGGGACAAATAAAATTCAATACCTAGTGTGAGTTTTTTTAGTAGTGATTCTACGTACCATATTGATAATATATGTCCTATGAACATGCATGGTAAAAACTTTTGTTTTACTCAACCCTATTTTTTGTACCAAAAAAAAAGGATGCACGACTTAGTTCAGTAGTTGTACGATTTCAATAAAAATAGTGAAGTTAACTAGTAATTGAAATTTTTTGGAACTAATAATATATTGTAAATTGATCAACACAGTATGGGAATGTTGCTCAAATAGTTTGGGTGCTACCAAACTATTTATTGAATTACTAATTTACCATAATATATATTGATAAAAAAGAATATATTGAATTGTGAAACAAATGTAATTTTAATAAGTACACCCTACTCATCATATTCAACCCTAATCAAACGTAAGCGAAAAACCAAACTTCCAAAAACCTTAGGTTTTTTTCCACATCAATGGCAATGCTAGATTTTGACAATGGTTGTTCTACTATCTGTATTTTCCTTCAACTTAATAAATTCATGCCAACATTGCAGTTAAATCTCCACTCCATCTCTCGTTCGACCAAAAAAAAAGGGTCTACATCTCTCTGAAATTGGCCTCTTTTGCATTATATGATGGCTTTCTCTATCTTACCTGTACGTCCACTAGTCATTCCAACCATAGTTATTATTATTTTATTCAAAAATAGCCAAAATTTAACTCCCAAATTTATAAATGTCAGTTTTTAAAAAAACTTTCAAATATAGCCAAAAAATCACTTAAATTGACCCAAATGTCCTCTAACATTTGGTTCTACAAAATAATTTTTCCCCAATTCTCTTTATCAGTCTTGTTTCAACTATGGTCATTTCTATTTAGAATTAGAAAAATCTTTACAATTCCACTCTCCAATCCAAGCCTCACTTGAGTCTCGGTTTGCGGTGTTTGAGTAGCATTATTATGTACCCAAAGTCTCATAACATTTAGTAGAAAACCTAGCAAACCATCAGTTGGCACAAAACAGGCAAAAATTATGAAATGAGAATTTTTTTCCTTTCTCTAACTACATAAACAAAATCAGCCGAGTGGTTACAGCCCCAAACTAAGCATTAGAGGATCAAGACTTGAGTTGTCACCGCTCGGAGTTTTCGGTTCGATGTTGTTGCTTTTGCCATCAAAAGACTCAACTTTCGAAGCTTTGAGATCGAAACGGCATTTGGGCAATAAGTCTTCTCTAGTTCATCCTATTCCATTGACAAATAAATTTGAAGTCCATCGGTGGCCTCGCCTTCCATCGATAGCAAACTCAATGGTGCCTACACGTATCGACGTTATGAGCTCCATCGACGTCAATCTCAAGAGGACAACTGTGGGTTGGGGTTTTTGGACAGTGGTTCTGGGAGTTGGATGTTGGGTTTAGGTCAATTTAAACAAAATCAAGACTGATAAGTTCACACGTAGCAACAGTAATTCAGGGTAGCCTACAGAAATCCTAGGGCAATATCAGAGCCTACTAATTAAATTTACACAAAGTTCGATTACAGTAGGAAATCCTACTTAACGGAAGTAGACGAGTGGTGGTTGATGGAATGCCCGGTTGTGGTGCTCTGGTACTTAATTACTGCCTGGGGGCTTAAAACATTAAAAACGTGAGTGGACAAAAGAGAGTTTTGTAAAATAATATCAACATACTAACCCCACTGTTAAAACCATTTGAAAATTTGTTTAATCATATTCTATATTCGTACGACAATCAAGCATATGTATATTTATATTCATATAAATGTTCATACATTCAATCAATTCATCAAAACCATTTGAAAGGCATTGAAAGAAATAACCATTTATTTCCACCTAGGTGTACCCTTCATATATCCGTCAATTCCATGATTTTTCTGTTTATTTCACACATTATTCCGTCAATTCCAAGGGTCACATAAGTGACACATCCTCGCAGAACTCGGAAACACAAAGTTACCCGAGCCGCATTCCTCGCAGTACTCAGGAGATACATAATCAACCTGAGCCGCATTCCTCGCTCCTCACAGTCCGGGTATCCCTAAGACTCGTGGGGCAATTGTCATACGCGCGTAGACTCAAACCAAAGGCAATAAAATGTCCGTAGACATATTTCTATCCAAAGGCAACTATTTAATTCCGAAGGCAACAATTTATTCCGAAGGCAACAATTTATTCCGAAAGCAACAATTTAAGGTACCATGGTGGATTTAAAACTTTCCTTAAATCTTGTATATAAAACGATTCTCAAAACATTCATAACTGTCTGAGCTAACCTCGCTTAATAGCAGATATAAATATTTAGAAATAAACTTCAATTCACAAACTCGAGCTCGGAGAGTAAAAACCACAATATCAAAATCATAAATCTCATTTCCAAAATAGTCACATGCTCGGCACATAATTCATAAACAAGTATTTATAACACATTTAAACACAACCTCATGCTTGAAAACGTAAATCACAATAATTCGTTCAAGATCTTTTAATAAAACTTTACTGCATAAAATCCATTTATAAAACAAAAGTCCACTCACTATGCGTCCGAGCTAGCCTGACCCTTCGAGGGTCCTTCATGCTATTTCGGTGGAGCCTGAGTACCTATTTAAGCGATTATAACATTTAATCAATAAAAAATAGCTCTGCCATAAATAAATAATCAAAACCCTGACCCCCGGCCTTTAAGTACGTGTACTCATCTTAAAAGAGTTCCTATGCCCAAATTGACCATTTCTGACAGTTGGAATGGTCTGAAAAGACCCGGAATTAATTTTCCAATTAAATTCTTATGTGGGTCAAACCGGTCACCCATGGGGTTCCCGACCTCCGATTGGAAATCCGTAAGTTTCTATAGGTTCCTAAAAATCCCAATTACCTATCCTATAAGTTTCGTTAAGATCCAACGGTCGGAATCTAACAATCCCTATTTAAGCCTATTAGGTAAAAATTGGTTTTACTGTCAAACGATATCCAGAAATTAATTCGAACATACCATTATACTCGAGACGTGATGAGGATGATTTTAGGATTAAAAAGGACACCCAAATAGTGCCCATGCGCCGCCACACGTGTTGGCAGTGTGTTGGGTGCCTTGAGCGATTTTTCATCGTCGGAAAAATTTCGCATTAACGAACACGGCTTATACCTACCTGATCAGGGTGTAGTGTGGAGAAATTAAATCCTAGGCCCAACCTCAATACCCGTCGGAAACTGACTAGAAAAATCAAGAACCGTTCCTACAACCCTAGTTTTCTCAAAACTGCTCCAAATCCTCTAATGAAATAGTCCCCTACCAACTCAAGAGGGTGAAGAATCAAACCTGAAATGGCCTGAAATACCGCAATAACTGGCCGAATTTTCTACTTGAAAATCCGGCAGTTTCCCCTCTAATTTCGCAGACGTTTTGAAGGATTTTTGGGTGGTGCAACTAGGTGGGGTAGGCCGAGAGAGGTGGGGGGAGGCGTTTGGAGGAGTTTGGGGCAGTGTGAGGTGGCTGGGATGGCTCCAGCCGTCGCTGGGTTGCACTGGAGGTGGGGGAGTCGCGCCTGAGAAGAAGAAATAAGGTGGGTTTGGTTTCGGGGAGAGAGAATCAGTTTTAAAACTGATTCCTTTTTCTTTTTTTTTAAAATATATATATATATAATTTATTTTTCTTCCTTTTTTTATTATAAGTTTTCTTCCCCGTTATTACTCAGAATTGAATGCACAATATATCCACGAACTCGTATCGATGAACCCATCACAACCATGTGGCTCAATTCCCCAAATTCATTTTTGAACAAAAAGTTAATTTTTAAACCCATTAAAATATTCTCGGGGTAAAATTGTCTTTTACTTAAATACTTTAATAATTATATATTAATTTAGAATTGGGTTATTACACTTTGAGCCCGTACATTAGTTGAAATTGAATTCAACTAACATGTTAAATAGATTCAAATCCAAGCCCAAACCAAATTCTGAAATATCCTTTCTCGTGGTTGCACCTAGATTAACGTAGGATGCCTACGTACCCTCCGTGAGGGATCAAGCCACACGTAGTTTTTTTTTTTTTTAAATTTTAAAATTTACAAAACTGCCCCTTTACGTAAAAATTTCACGCCCGTCTACGGACTTTATTCGATGAGCCGGACGTAATGGCCCAACTCGTTTCACCAAATTGTCTTCCTAATTTAAAATGACCTTTTTGCCTTTTAAAATATTAAATTTTATTTTAATTCCAAGAATTATTAATTAATTCATATAACTTTATTTATTTTATTAATTCCTTTTTTAGGGTCAGGGTGTTACACTCAGGGTAAAATTGTCTTTTACTTGAATAATTTAAGAATTTAATATAGATTTAGGAACAAGATATTACACATTTGGGTCAATTTAAGTTAGTTTTTTGTTATATTTGAAAGTTTTTTAAAAAACCGACATTTATGAATTTGAAGATTAAATTTTGGCTATTTTTGGTAAAAACTCTTCCAACCACCATCATTAATCAAGTTCCTTAAAAAAATTTGGGCAATGCATGAAAATGGAATTAAATTATGTGCCTTCTTAGAGTATTGGCCCAAGACCATACCGGGATTTGAACCCAGGCCTCTATAACCTACATGCAAATCTGGAATTCAATTAAACATAAAATCACATCCAGAGTGCTGTTGAAGTTTCTGGGTGATCAAACAAACAAATCCATGATTTCATCTTTATTTAAAGTTAACAATTCTTTGTCAAGTTCAAATTGAAAAGAAAATAAAGACCTGTTGAATATTTAGGCATCTTAGATGATTTTGTATGTTGAAAATGTGAATTAGTGCCCCATTTGTTGAACTCATATGAGCTTCATATGCATTTATATAAGGACCATACAGGAATTATGAGAATGTGATTTGTGAAAATACGCATGTGGGCGCGATTTTCGTCCCACAAGAATATTCGTCAAATCGGAATAAGAGGACCACACCCGGGGGGTGTTGGCCAAAGACCCTCCGATGCCTAAGTTAGTTCAAGTGTTTACAGGAAAACAATAGCTAACAAAAAGGTACGGAGCTCTCACGGGGAGAGAACCGGGTGGCTGGAGCCGTGTGTGGTGGCCGGAGCCTTATGTGAGAGAGAGAAAGAGTATGGCTAGAAGAGAGAGAATTTCTGCAAAGTTTCAGATAGAAATTTAGACGTACCTCAACCCTTGTGCGTAGCCAAATATTTATAGGAGCCTCGGAGGCTAGGGTTTCGGAAGAATAATTCCGCAGATGGAAAGGAATTATTCTTCCCGATTTGGAGAGATTTATGTAAAATCAAATCCCTAATTAAGGCAAGAATAAAATAAATCCCAATTGAATCAAATAACTCCCAATTAAATCGAGTAACTCCTAATTAGGTCAAATAATTCCCAAATGGAAGGAAATCAATTTGACCTAGAGTTTTATTGAGGGAGGAATTCGGTTACCACAACGCCCATAACATACTTGGTTGGCGGCTTTGCTGGGTTAAGTAGCAAGTTTGGCAGTTTTCGAATGGGTTTGGTGTTGTGTGATAGAGTGTCTTAGGATGTACCAGTGTTATTTTTGGTAGTTAAATATGGTGTACTTAGTTAATTTTACATTTTGATTTAAATATTAGGGTAGTGTACTCTAGATCATAGGGTACACTTAGTTAATTTTAGGGTTCGTTTAACAACACCCACTAGTTTTTAGGCTTATTTATTGATATGCCTCTTGGGTTTTCAAAAAAGTCTCAGATTACCCCATGTACTTTGAACTGGCTCAATATACCACATATGCTTTCATTTAGTGTATCGATTACCCATTCAGTTAGATTTTCAGAAAAGTTCCGTTAAGGGGCAGATGTGGTGGCCATTTGGTATTTTGACATGGACTCAACCATCGGTGGCCATAAGCCCGCAAAAATTTCCCCTTTAACCAAATTAACCAAGATTTACCAAACCCAATTTCCCCTATTAAATTTGTTTTGCCAAGCCTTTAACTTTGGGTTCCTCTTGATGCTGTTGTATTTTGCATCAATTGAAAGAATTCAACGGTTGTACTGAATAGAAGAGATTTCTAAAATATCTACAAGCTATAATAGAACAAATCATCTAGCATGGTGACGGGATCCGGCCCAAATTCTCCTCGGAACTCGTACCAGATCCTGTCGTTGATTCGACATTAACTCAATGTCGGGCCCACATACTAAACAGAATCCCTCTTCCCGAACAAATAAAAAGGGGGTCAAGACTTCTGCCGAAAATCGGGTACAGTCTCCCCAGAAATATGAACAATCCCAAAACATTTCAACCTGATAAAACATAACAGAATATGTATATCCAAGTGCCAGCATGCATACAAGATACATCATAGGCCTCCGGCCTCCAGAATTAACCCTAATGGGCGATACAGAGCATATCTAGAGGGTTCGAAGTAAAGTGGCAGAATATAAAGTTTACGGATAGGGACAGGTGTCCTACATCAAGTCGTAAGCTCGAGAAGAGATGTGCTCGGCCGGACCGATCGGACACTACGACTACGGCTTGGTGGAGCGCAAAGCAGAAAGAGTGTGAGTGGATAAAAACAAGGTTTTCACAATTCAAAACAAAGTACTAACCCCACTATTTCAAAGACGATGCAGAAATCATGCAATTCAAATCAGTATATTTATATAATCAGTTTTAAGATTCAAAGTCCAATAACATAAAAATCCACAATGATAATCATATCATAAGCTATATCCCGACCTTTCCCACTTTCACATAACCACGTACTCATAAGCACGACAAGTGAGGAAGTATCCTCACTAAAAGAAATACGAATACAAATGTAATAACACACGCATATATATATAAAATAGGCTTTTTATCGCAAATGGTCCTTTAGGTTTACAAAATTATCACGAATCGTCCTTTAGGTTTTTTTGTGACACTAATAGTCCTTCATGTTATCATCTACCCATCAAAATAGTCCTTCTGTTAGTTTCCGTTAAATCTGACGTTTAAAAAGTCAATAGGAGTCACATGCCTGCTTCATCCTTGTCCTTCAATTCCCTCTGCAGATTTCCTACCTGCGCCTCAAGTTGGCTTAAGCCTCTCATCATGTTCAACTTCTTTAACCAATCCCCTCAAAATGTATTTCAGCAGTCCACGCTTCCTTACCATGGACCTGCACGCTGTGCCATCACAGTCCACAAAGTAAACCTAACTAAAACCCCCAAAAACCCCACAGAGCTTTCGCTCAGATCCACAATGCTAAAAGTCCTCGCTCTCTCTCTTATAAATCTTCCTTTGCTCAATCAGCTATTATCCAACCCTTCATTCGCAGTCCCCACCAATCTCAGAACATACTTGTATGCCTGTATTTCTTCTGTTAATTTAATTTGATTGTAGTTTACGTTTCTAGGTCTTTGTTTTGGCACATGGGCATTGAAGCTTCTCTCAAGTTGGTGCCTAAATCTTGATTTTAGCTAATTGGCGTGTTCTAGTTTGAGAAAATTTGAAGAACATATATGATAAAGTCTCTGGTTTTAGTCATTGGGTGTTCTAATTTCTGGGTTTTGTTCAACTTGTGAAGTGGGCAGTGGATAATATATTCATAATGGTTTGTGTAGAATCTTGATGGCACAGCGTGCAGGTCCATGGCAAGGAAGCATGGACTGCTGAAATACATTTTGAGGGGATTGGTTAAAGAAGTTGAACATGACCAAAGGCTTAAACCAACTTGAGGAGCAGGTGGGAAATCTGCAGAGGGAATTGAAGGACAAGGATGAAGCAGGCATGTGACTCCTATTGACTTTTTTAACGTCAGTTTCAACGGAAACTAACAGGAGGGACTATTTTGATTGGTAGAGGATAACCTGAAGGACTATTAGTGTCACAAAAAAACCTAAAGGACTATTCATGATAATTTTATAAACCAAAAGGACCATTTGTGATAAAAAGCCTATATAATATAACAACTCAACACCAATCATAAGTACCGGGGAAACATTCCAAAAGTGGATGGTTTAACTGGATACAGGACAACATCATAATGGCCTGTACCCGAGGTCAAGCCGTCCGAACAAGACTAAGCTCGCCGGCCTGTATGGCAGAGTCCTCAATACCCATACGTCCATGACAAGTCCTACACGCGCAGACTACTCTACCCAATTAAGGGGCTACAGTTATACCCCGTTAAGGTATGCACCGGATCGAACCATATACCAGTAACAATAATATAATAATAAGGGGAGGTACATAACAAGGTGTCAACAACACTCACATCAATCGCAACACGATATTCAATATACTCATATTCACGCTCTTTCTATTTTCTCATCCATATATATGTACCCACCCAAAACACTGACATCCGGACTCAAAAGTCCAAAATTCAATGGCCAACATATATATTCAAAGTAGTCATACGCATCGAAAATCATAAATTCATATGCATGTTCATTTATTCATTGAAAGTCATGTGCATTCAAAAACAAAGTCCACTCACAGGTAGTCCCAAGCAGCTTGACCTTGGGAGGGTCTTGCCTGCGGATCACGAGGTTCCTGCGTACCTAATTCAAGAATACGAGTAAAGATCAACAACCGAACCTTAGAACAATATCTGGAATTCAAACCCTCAACTAATCCCAACCCCACGTGCACGTACAATTGTACGATGAATTCAAAGGTCAACAACACTCGTTGGGCAGCGGGACGACCTCGGGAGACGTGCGGTCAACCCTTGGTCAAATTCTTCCCGTATAGTTCAAACCGGGCCCGTGGGGCCCACGACCTTCAAACCTAGATCCGAAAGTTCCTATAGGTTTAGTACGGCTTATAGAACATATCCTGAAAGTTTGGTCTCAATCGGACGGTCGGATTTCTCGCAATCGTACGATCGGACGGTTTTAATTAAACCTACGCTAGGGTTGGTGATTTCGGAGTATCCGGACTCGAATCATGATCATCAATTCCTATACGATCTTTGAAATACGAGGAACCACATACGTGAATTCGGATTCGATCCAACGATCCAACGATCCAACGGTCCAAACACATCGAACCCAAACAATGCGAAATATGCGTACATTGGTTCGATGGTCAAATGGCGTCCGAATCAATATCCGAGCACACGTACGCGTTCAAAACGACACGAGGATCGCATAGGAACACAGACTCGTCACCACACAGCTGCCACGCGCCGCCACACGTGCCGCCGTGAGTTGGGTGGATTGAGTAAAAACCCGACGCTGGAATTTCGTCACTACAGGGGCAAACCATACATCAATCGAATCTAGAGGTGGAGAGGAGCTCGGAACCGGTGTGAGTCGTCGTAGATCCGGCTGGCAACGCCGCCAGATCACGGCCAAACCACCTAGGTTTTGGCCGAATCTGAGTTGTTTGGAACGGCGGCTACGCCGCCAAACGATGTCGCGCACCCACCAAAACAGAGAGAGGGAAGGTAGAGCTACCTTTTGCAAGTGGTCCCGTCGTTTGAAACCGCCGGAGTTGTCGCCGGCGTTAATGGAGATTTGGCAGGATTTTCAGACGCTTCCAGTCGCCGGTAGCCGCCAAATCAGCCGGTGAGATGGGGTGGGTCTTGATCAGGAGGAGGAGGTGGTTTGAACATGACCGGTCTCAGCCTAGCCGTGCCGGAACGAGAGAGAATGGAGAGAGAGAAGGTGCGGCGTCGAGGGTGAGGAGAGAGAAAGTCATAGGGAGGTGAGAGAGAGCGGTTCTACGATCCGATTGGCCCACTTGGCATTTTTATAATATTTTATTCAAATTCTGAAATGACCAAAATGTCCTTTTTACCATCCAATGATCGGATCGAGCGTGCCGCCCATCAACGGACTCGTCTCGAAAATAAAATGGACCAAAATGCCCTTTAATTTAATATTAATGATTTAATTCCAATTTAATTCTTTTTAATTCTTTTAAGTCCATTTTTAATTTCCCAAATTAATTACTTAATTATTTTTATTTATTTTAATTTAATTAAAGGTCCGAGACGTCACACATGGCATATCACAACATAGGTTTATGAAAATAGGCACTAATGACTTTTGAAGACACATATTCAAAGAGAGATTAGATGATCATACCCTTGGAGCGAATCTTGAAACCAAGTATGGTGTTCAAGTAGAGGGATTGGTCCCTTTGATGTTGGCTCTCCACTTTAGACTCTCCAAATATGTGCAAAAGTATACACCTCCCCAAAGCTCTTCACCAAGGATGAAAGGAATGAGAGAATGAGAAACACTTAGAGAGAAGTATCACAGGACCTGACCCGAATTACCCCTCAGAACTTGTGTCGAATCCTATTACCCGCCCGACAACCAACCGATGACGGGCCCAGTATTAACTTTAACCTCTCCCTCGCAATAATTTAAGAAATCCCAAACGGCAGCATGCTCAAGTAAAACTAACCATTCACACACAAAGGCCTTCGGCCTCAAATTCAAACCTAAGTGGGAATATCAGAGCAACTACTAGAGTTTAATTTTACAGTTTAGTTTCAAAACAAAATGAAACTACAAGTGAAACCCGACTAAGTGGACAGGCTAGGATCTCACCAACGAAGTATCTTACGTGGTCGTCCGAAGCTAAGCTAGTTACTTCCTGGGGGCGCAAAACATTTAAAATGTGAGTGGACAAAAAGAAAGTTTTTCTTGAAAATAATTATACAGAACATACTAACCCCGCTGTTAAAACCATTTGAGAAATCATTTAATCATTGTTCTATATTCGTACAAAAATCAAGCATACGTATTTATACATATAATAGTTCATGCATCAAATTAAAACATCAAAACAGCGTTCGACAGAAATCAAGTTTCAAACCATCTTTTAAATTCAATAAAACAGCAAGCTCAATATAAATCAACGACTTTCAAAACTCAATGCAATTCATATGAAAACTCTCCACCCAAGTCCACCTATGGGGGAAAACTGGCCAACCCTGTGTAGTATATCGACAGGGTGGCAGGGGACATCTTGAGGAACTCACTGGCCGGACACATACCAAGTAGGTATATGCATTTAATGAAGGCAACCTAGGGATGGGAAAACTAGCCAACCACCTATGTAGAAAATCAGGCAGGTGACTGTGGGAAATATCCTGGCCGGACACCTACATAGCAAGCTCATTGCAGGTACAGCTAAATCACAAATCACTGGCCGAACACCTGCATGATCAACACAAGTACATGCAATATACTGGTCAAACACCTACAGTAAGGCCTTACTGCAGGTACAAGCGATACACTAGCCGGACACCTACAAAGTAGTCTCTATGTAGGTACAAGCAATTCTAGTAATGTGTACAGACTCAACCGAAGGCAACCATAAATTCCGAAGGCAACTCATAATTTCGAAGGCATCTCATAATTTCAAAAGGCAATCGGAAGTAGGTTCCTAGGGTGGGTCTGAAATCCATTCTCAACACTTATTCATAGAAACTCTCTTTTTCCACACTCTTTCTCAAATCCTTTCTTAGTTTTCTCAAACAAAACACAAATCTTTCAAAACCAAACAAAGTTCCAAGTATGCATCATAATTAATAAAATAATCAAAATCCCCTTTAAAACCGAGATAAACCCTAATTTCACTATTTGCATTCCAAACGTTTATAACTCTTTCAAAATCGATTTCAAACCAAGTCCGAAACATTAATCCACAATTAAAATCATATCTAAACATTTAATTAAAAATTCCGTATATTAAACCACATTTAACTCATTTCCAAACATTTAATAAAACCCATCTTGAATATCAAACCACAATTAAAACTATATATAAATCATTTTCAACCAAAATTGAATACTCGTAAAGTAAACACCAAAGGCAATTCATTAACAAAACATTCATAAAAGAATTGTTTCATAAAAACTATTTAGAAAGCAAATGTCCACTCACACATGGTCCAAAGCACACATAACCCCCCACGGTTTCGTCCGTAGCGACACATTGCACCAAAAAACCTATTTGAGAGAACATAAGGATTAATTGAATAATCGAACCCAAAATTGAACTTCAAATCAATATCCTAGTTCCCGGGACTCAAAATTGTATGAACGTCCTTTAAGAAAAGTCCGAAGGCCATTTTAATACTTTCCAAGAGATGAGATGGTCTCAAAGATCACGGGCCAACTGTTCGGTCAAACTATTCCATATTGGTCACCCCGGGCCGAAGGGGCCCACTACCTCCGATTTTCAATCTGAAAGTTCCTATACGTTCAACACAATCTAAATAACATGTCCCAAAAGTTTGGTCTTGATTGAGCGGTCGGGTTACCCTCAATCGCACGATCGAACGGTTACCATTAACCTAACCCTTAAGTCATTGATTCAGAGTATCCGGGACTCCGATTCTTAGTCCTTGAATTCCTACACTATCTTAGAGGTATAGGGAACCACATATTTGAAAGTGGAAATAATCCGACAGTCCGATCATATCAAACCCAACTATCGCCTAATAAGTGAAAATTCATTCGATAGTCAAACCATAACCTATCGCAAATCCGAGCATATCGTCATGCTTGGGATGACATGGGGATTATTTTGGAACCTTAAGAGCAGCCACAAAGGGCCCCACGAGCTGCGGACAACCCCGGAAAACCTAGAATCTTTCCGACGTCGATTCGTGCAATCCAAATGAGGTTTGGGGTCGGGTCTTTGGGGAGAAAGATAGAGGAGAGGTAGGGAAGCTTTTGGGTGTGATATGGTGGCCGGTGGTGGTTGGACTTGGCCGAAAATCAACGGGAAATGGCAACGCAATCGGCGCCAAAACAGGGGGTGTTTCTCTCGAAATTTCAGCTCTAATATCTCAAATTCACGGATGCAAATGCAATGGGTGGAAAGAGGAAGGAGATGTGAGTGTTTTAGTACTAAGATCTTCACCGACTGTGGCCGGAATCAATGGGAAATGCTAGCCAAAGTGGTCGGTTGTTTGTTGCTAAAACACATAGGGGGTCTAATCGGGGAGAAAGAGAGGAAAGGGGGTCTGATCCCCTTTTTTTTAAAATTGAATTTTGACTTTCCAATTTTACCCCCGAACTTCTGAGAACCGAAACTTTCTCGTTTTAAGTCCGTTTTGAGCCCACAAAGTCTTTATGAAATCGTGAGGTCACGCTCTACGTAATGGAACCAAGAAATTTTCCAAAACTATTCCCGAACAAAAAGTCAATTCTAAACTCACTACGGTTAAAATTGTCCTTTATGATTTTTAAACCTTTTCCTCGATCGTTTTAACTCGCAATTGAGTGTGCCGCCTGTCTACAAACTCTTATCGACGAGCTCAACGTAATGGTGCAGCTTAATTCCCCAAATTATTTTCCCAATTAAAATTGACTATTTTACCCTTAGTCAATAGTAAAAATTTTATTTACATTATTTATTAATTAATTTATATTATTTAGGTTCGGGATGTTACAAAGTAGGTGCTAGGCCTTCTCTCTAGGTGTTGCCTGTCAAGGAGGGAGTTGGGATGAGGCCTGATGTTTCCTCTCTTCCAATTTTACCAACTGGAAAACTCTAAAGTGTTGGGGTGTTATGGCTATGTATATATAGAGCCAAAATGTCACACATGTGGCCCAAAAACACACATGTGCCGCACCCTCCGTCTTTATGGCCATTTTGTGCTATCGTGGTTCACCGCATTAATCCCATAACGTGTCACACTTGTGTCTATGTTCATATGATCTATTTCCTTTTGAATTTCCAAGTCATAGGGGACCTTAACTAAAGTTCCATAACTTTAATTGAATAATTAAGCTAATCTAATTAATTTACTTAGTTTAGTGATTTAACAAATTTAATCACTCACTTGTCTAACAAATATTGATCCGGTCATTCTTAGTTGACATGGTCAACTAAGGAATTGGGGACACATGCATTGAAATTTGAATTTTAGAGTTTTGGTTTCATTTATGTCTTAGTTGAAAGGGAATTGGGGAAGCATGCATTGAAATGTCAACAGAAAAAAGAAATCTCACCTCATAGATACTAAGGTAGCCAATTGAAATAAGAAGAGCCATAAAGAAATATTGTCAATGATTTTGGAAAAGAAAGAAATAAAAAAGCAACGTGGTGGGGGTACTCATTGATGCAAAAGCAAGACGTTCATTGGGAAGAAAAACTTGAGTTCACTTTTCAAGTCTTGAGTGGGAGAGTTCAATTGAACCATTGATGTCAGAAAGTCAGTCAACGACCGACTTGTAATACTAATTCCACATGCATTAGTCCATTTTCCATCCACATCTAACAAGTTCCTTATCCACCATTGACCATTGGTTTGGTCCCATTTGTTAAATTCAATCCAACAACAGTGCCATTAGAGCATCTCCAACAGTGGTAGCAAAAAAAACTCTTCAAATTGAAGTTTGTTGACCTACGTGGCAATTTGAAGAGCCTTATTTGCTACTTTAATATTTTGTGCCTCATCAGTCTCTTCAATTCAATTAATACAATATTTGACTTTAAACAATAATAATTAATAAAATTCTTTTTTTAAAAAGATAATATTCTAGAAAATAAATAATATTTATGAAATGTACATCAAACTCATCAAGCAAATAAATGTTTTTAGCCTTTCGATATGATTTTGATTCTCCCAAAACAAAATAAATGTTTTGAAGAGGTAAGGTCAACTTACCAGTTTTGAAAAGAGAGAATGGGGTTGCAGATTTGGTGACTGAGGTTGAAGAGGTTGTTGGAGAGAATTTTTCTGATGTGGCTCACCTATTTGAACATCCCAAAGTGGTTGAAGAGGTTGTTGGAGATGCTCTTAGCTTGATGATATGTGGGGTTGTTCTTGCATGATTTTATTTTATTTTTGGTAAACTTCTTGCCCAAGCCCTATAACCTATTTAAGTCCTTTCAATATCATTATTAAGGATCAGAGTTTTATCAATTTGGTTAAGTTACAATACATTCTCAAAACCAACTATTGTACATACGACATTGATAATATATGTCCTATGTTTTACATGCATGGTAAAAACGTTTGTTGTACAACAATATTTTTGTACAAAAAATGGATGCACGATTTCAATTAAAATATTGAAGTTAACTAGTAATTGAAAAATGTTGGAACTCATAATATATTAAAGTTCTTTCCCAAGCCCTATAACCGGTTTAAGTCCTCTCAATATCATTATTAAGGATCAGAGTTTTATCAATTTGGTTAAGTTACAATACATTCTCAACCCATAATAACGTATAAATAAACCTACTAATTGTACGTACGACATTGATAATATAGTATCCAAGACAAAACCAAAAAGTGATAGTATTTTGAGCTATTTATAAATACATAGTAGTTTGCCCAAATACAAAACATTCCAAGACAAAACTACGTATGTCTTTGGATAAGAAAGCAAAAGTGAGAGTAGTTTGCGCAAAATACTATCCAAGACAAAACTAAAGAGTATGCTCTTTTGATTCTGTATTTGGGAAATTAAATTCAGGTTATGCTTTCTTATCGTTGATCTATTAATAGAATGTTGCATATGAAATTTAAGATTCGAGGTTTGTTGAATCTCAAGCTCCAAATATTAAACATTTCTAGGATGCAAAAATTACTAGGATAATCCATCTTGTTTAGCTCCTGGAAAAAATTTTGAATGCTCTAAGAATTTGCTTTTGGATTATACGTCATTCTGCTTCATAAATCAAACTGTTGTTGTGTTGTGTTTGCCACTGTCATTATCTCCTCCAAAATTCAAAACTGAAACCAAAATTCATTATCTCGCATATAATTGCCACTGTCATTTCCTCTTTGATTCTCGAATTAATTTGAATTCTGTTTTGGTTTCTGTTTTGAGTTGTGATATTGGTTTCTATTTTCAGTTATATTTTTGATTTGTTTCTGTTTTGAGTTCTGGTATTGATTTCTGTTTTCAATTGTGATATTGGTTTTTGTTTTTGTTTTGGTATTGGTTTTTCGTTTTCAATTTTGGTATTCTGTTTTGGTGCTCTCCAAACTCCTGGGGTTTGTAGCTTCTCGATTGATATTTCATATTAGGGTCTATTTGAGCTACAATTGGTTTGATTATTTGAGCTTCCCATTTTATCTAGCAGAAATTATTTGGGCCTTTGAAATTCAAAATTGTTTTTTTATTTCTTATTTATTGTCATTCTATTGCCATTTTATTGCTTTATGGTGGACAATTAACTTCACTCTTAATAATGGTGAACTCCCTTCCCTCTTAACAATTAACTTCTCTCTTAATAATTTTATTTCTTTGTGTCATTTTCTTTGCTTCACTTGTTTTTTTTCAGGTAAACGAAAAGAAAATTAGTTTTCCCCTTTCTCTGTTTAGGGGTTTTTTTTCCCTCCACCACTTCTCTCACTTTCCAATCTTCAACCCCAACCCTTCTTCCCTCAAAACACAACTCGACTCCACCTTCGCCAACCTCCAAAACCAAACAAAGGATGCATTCCATACTGCGGTTTCAAGCTATGTTCCCAAACATTCTTCTCTGAAAAACCCAGTTTCGGGCCAAATTCCGGTAAATAACATGTAGTTCTTAAAGTGCGTTTATTTGGTTTGTTACAAACAATTGAATTGATCCCGTTAGTGCTATAAATTGTAGGAAAGAAGGAATATTATGAAACCCAATTTGAAACTGACTGGACCCTACCCAAAGTCCACTTTGGAATCCGCATCGAACCCTGCGCGTGTTCAACACCTGTCAGGTGACGGGCACGAAATTCCACAATGCCCCTTTTCCCTAATCCCAAAAATAAAACCACTTAAGGGTTTGGACTTCTGCCAGAAAACCGGCAGAGTCTCCCCTGAAAAATGGACATTACCCAATTTATTCCACATGTTAAAACGCAGTTTAATTTCACCAAACTTCAGCATGCATAAGACAATTTAATTTAAATGGCAATAGGCCTTTTTATATAACATAATCAATTATCCAGCTCTCCAGAACAAATTCTCTTCCTTGGTTGCACCTAGGTTAGTTTAGGTTGCCTACGTACCCTTTTTACGGGATCAAGCCACACGTAGTTCTTCCTCAAGAAATTAGAATTCAAACAATAAAATACAACCTTTTTATAGAGCTACCCTTACTCATTACATTTTATTCCAACATCACCCTGTAATCTCATTCATCTAAATTGGAAAACCTTACACAATTCTAAAGGCAACCTCCAATCAATCCGCTGAAACTTAAACAACATATACTGTTTACAAGACCCTCTTCAATCAGTAGTTAGGTGTATATACACAATCATATATACATATATATATATAGAGAGAGAGAGAGAGATAGAGAGAGAGAGATCTCATTATAAACAAGTAAGAAAACTTAAAAAGATTATTATAAAACATTGGCCACGAGAAATCTTTGTATCAAAACAATGGATCAAAAGAAATATGTTTCCAAGTATGTATTCAAAACATTCACCAATAAGCATTCAAGATAATTCGTTAGTTTCCGTTTAAAACATCTCAAATACTCTCCACCTAGGTGTACCCCCAATGATAATCCGTCAATTCCATCATTTTACCGTCAATTCCAAGTACCATATACGTGATACATCCTCGCAGTACTCGGGAAACATGAAGTCAACATAAGACGCATTCCTCGCAGTACATAGGGAACACTTGGTCAGCCTGAGATGTAAATCCTAGCAGAATCGGGTGATTAGCCCGAAATGCAAATCCTCGCACCACACGGTTCTGGCGTCCCTGAGAATCGTGGGGCGTTCACATAAATGAGTAACTGTTCCGAAGACAACATGGGGGGGGGGTAACTCTCGTGGTGGGTTTGAAAACCATTTCCAGAACTAATCATCAAATTCCTTTTTCCAAAATCAACTTCCTCAAAACCATTTTCCAAATCCTTTCCTGAATAGGTTATGAAACTATTTTTCCAATCATTTCTCAACTTTCCAAGCTCCCCCACCTTAACCATTATATATATTCATATAAACTCAATTAAGATAAACCCACAAGCTTGTAAAGTAAAACCATAATTAATTCTTATATAATCATTTAATTAAAAGTATCACATCATAAAAATCATTTATAAATCAAATATTCACAAACTTTCTCAATAATAATTATAAAAATGTGAAATCCTTTTCCCACTCTATCTTTTGCTATCAAGAAACATAAATTGTGTTTTTTGCCTCCCAAAACTAGCATAGAAGTGATTAAGCAAGCACAAAAATCAATCCAACAGCAGTTAGAAGTAGTTATCCAAGAGCTTATATTGGCAAACTACGTAACTTAGAAAAAGTTCAAAAACAAAGCAACTATTAAATATAAGATAAAGTACAAGCCCTATATAGAACACCAAAGACACATATTAAACAACACCAACAAAAGCACAAAGACACAACCTTTAACATTAGATACCTAGATTATAGGGAGCAAATAGTTAAACGCAAGCTCAAAGTCAAAATAACATATCAGTTTTATAAACCCAGCAATCACCACAATTGACAGGACCCGACCCAAATTCCACCCCGGAACCCGTGCCGGACCCTGTTGACATGCCCAACACCAACCCATGTCGGGCCCACAAACTAAACAGTTACCCCCTTCCCGAAATTTACAAAGAAAAGGGCCAAGACTTCTGCCGAAAATCGGGCAGAGTCTCCCCTGAAACAGGGACTAACCCAAAAATTTCAACCTGTCAAACAAGCAACAGATAAACAACCCAAGCCCCAGCATGCATACACATATACATAACAGGCCTCCGGCCAAACTAATTCAACCCTAATGGGTGATACAGAGCAATCTAAGAGTCAGCGGAAAAAGAAATAATAGAATACAAGTTTAGGGTTCAAGGATGACAGATCCTACCCTTCAGTCAAAGCTCGAGAAGAGGAGCGCACGGCCAAACGGTGTCGACGCAACAACTACAGTATGGGGGGCGCAAAACAGAAAGAGTGTGAGTGCACAAAAACAAGGTTTTACACATACTTAAAACAAAGTACTAACCCCACCGTTTAAAACAATGCGAAACATGCATATGAAACCATTTATGTACTTAGTTGATTTAAAAACCATACTACCTCAAAGTACGTGAGAGCAAACCAACTCAAAACCTTTTTCTGAACAAAACACCCTTTTACTTTTCCCGAGGCATAACCTCTCAAATCAACCCATGCAGGTTTATAAAACATAAAGGAAATGACTTGTTATCGTAAAGCGTAAAGATGGAATAAAATTCACATAAGGTAAAACCAACCTTAAAATGCCGAATAACTCGTTTACATCAAGCAAACCAACTTGACAGCAATAAAGACATTAATTGCAGTTCAAATCATTTATATATATATAAACATATATATATATATATAAGAAATCAGTTTCAGGATTCAAAATCGAAAACATAACCTAATAAATACTGTAGTCAAATCAAGCATATTGCAACCGAAACAGGTAAACAGTTTCCCAAACTTCCCCACTCTCACAACCACGTGCTCACAAGCATGACAAGCGAGGAACGATCCTCACTAAATAAATATGAATACGAAGGTACTAACACACGCGTATAGGTATAGTATAACCAAAATACCGAAAACAAGTACCAGGGGAAAACAATCCAATCGGGGATCATTTGACTGGACATCGGTACAGTCTCATCAAGACACCGTGCCCAGGGTTGAGCCGTCCAAAGTGGGACTAAACTCACAGGACTATATGGTAAAAACTTACCAACCATAACTCCGAAAATCTGTCCTACGCACGCAGACTACCCAATCAAGGGTCTACAGCTACACCCCGTTAAGGTATGCACCGCCTCGAACCATACCAAATCCAGGTAACTATTTCATATCAATCGCCATGCGATCATCAGTATCAGAACAGGGGGAGGTACAATACAAGGTGCTAACAGCACTCAAATCAATCGCCACGCGATAACAGTATATATATACAATCACAATGTACCTAACCCCAAAACAACAGACACCAGGACATATACAAGTCCATCAGTCCACTAACCCATAAAAATACTCAAAGTCAGGACATCACCGTCCAAAACATATATTTCTATATTCAAAATAAATCACAAGGGTCAAATGACCGCATAACAGACCTTACTCAATTCATAAACAATAAAAACATCATAGTCAAGCCCAAATAAAACATATGACCCCAAATCATAATATGGGTAACTATCCTTTAAAAATATAAAGTCCAAACCCCGAAATGTTCATTCAAAAATATATATATATATATATATAATACATAACGATCCTTTTAAATACATTACCAAAGTCCAATTCCGTATACATATACGTCCGGACGGATAAACATCCCCAAAACCCCATATTCAAAATATCTAATCAAAGTATACATATATATATATATATATAACCAAAGTATAGACAACCTTTTCTTAAAGTAGATATATATATATATATATATAGTTATATAACCATTTCCCATTATTCAAGTATTTATTCAAATTAGCTATATATATATAAATACTTATATATATAATCAAAGTATACTTATTGTTAATCATAGGGTTTTAACGCCAAAACCGAGTATGAAATCAAACGGACTATAATAACGTCCAAATATCCAATTATATAATTAAAACATAATATAACGGTTCCAAACTTAATATAGCTCATTTATATAATCGAAATCCAATACGAAAACTACTGGGCGTTCATCACGTCCCGTTCAATACCCAAAGGCATAAATAATAATAAAATAACCATCAGGGCCCCACAAACAAACCGACAACCCAAATCAAGCATTAAACTCAAATGCTAGTTCTTGAATATAAAACAACCAAAGTCAAGTCAAGACTTAAACCATTATCACATTCAAGATTTAAAACTATTATTAAATCTATTTCATGCAATTCATTCAAATCATGCTCATTTGAAAACAAAGTCCACTCACCATTGGTCCTATACTGCACAACCCTCAAAGGGTCCCGCTTACAGAATACGCAGAGTCAAGGTACCTAAAGCGTTAAATACGAGGATTGGATTAGTATCGTGAACCGTAAACTTAAACCCTAACGAAACCCGACTTAACGTGCACGTACGTCCTACGAAGGATTTCAAGGTCAAACTACCTCTTTTAACCAGTGGGACCACCCCGGAAGACTCACGGTCAATCGGCGGTCAAACACCCCATTTCGGTCAACTCGGGCCCGATGAGCCCAAGACCTCCAAATCGTTCCGGACAATCCTAGAAGTCCAACAAAGTCAACTACGTTGCAAGGCGACCTCGGGAAACCCTTGGTCAAACCTGGTCAAACCGGACCCGTGGGTCCCATGACCTTCAAACTTAGATCCGAAAGTTCCTATAGGTTCAACACGGCCTAAACAACGTGACCTGAAAGTTTGGTCTCGATCGGACTGTCGGATTGCTCACGATCGCACGATCGGACGGTAACGGTTTAATTCCAACTTCAAGTCATTGATTCGGAGTATCCGGGACTCCGAATCACGATCCGTCAAATCCTATACGTTCCTAGAAATACAGGGAACCACATACGTGAATTCGGATTCGATCCAACGGTCCAAACCCATTGAACCCACACAACGCGCAATATGCGTACGTTGGTTCGATAGTCAAACGACGTCCGAATCAGAATCTGCGCACACGTATGCGTTCACAATGACACGAGGGTCGTAACAGACCTGAGAACCGCCACCACCCCAACCCCACGCGACGCCACACGCGCCGCCATGAGGGTTGGGTGTGTTGAGCGATTCCGGTCAATGGAATTTCTTCGCTATAGCCACCAAAACCTATACCAATTGAATCTTCACGACCTGGGAAGCTTGGAACCGTGGTGAACCGCCCAAGAACCGGCGGCGATCGTAGGAAATCATGGCCAAACCGCCTAGGGTTTTGGCCCAATTTTAGCAGCTCAGATCGGCGGCTACGCCGCACGATCGATGTCGCGGTCACGCAGAAATGGAAAGAGGGAAGGGAGACGCACCTGATAAGGGTGGTGCCGCCGTCTGAAACAACCGATACAGTTGCCGGCGTCGATGGGAGTTTCGACCGGAACTTGCAGAGGTTACCGTCGATTCAAGCCGGCATTTCAGGCCACGAAACCAGGTGGGTTTTGACGAGGGAGACGAGACCTTTCGTTTGCAAGTGGTTTCATGGCCAGCCGTGCTGTGTGGAGAGAGAACGAAGAGAGAGAAGAATCGGAGAGAGAGAGAGAACGCGGGTGAGGAGAGAGAAACGCAGAGGGAGTAGAGAGAAACGATTTCTGATTGGCTGAGGGGTATATAACAATTTTTTAAATGACGCTTACGTCCTTTTTAAGCGTTACAATTCTGAATCGAACATGCCGCATGTCCCCGAACTTGTTTCGACGTGCCGGACGCGATGACGCAACCCGTTTCGCTAAATTCCGTCCCGAAAATAACGTTGACCAAAATGCCCCTTTAATAATTTATTCCAATTTAATTCCAATTAATTCATTTTAATTCATTTTAATCCATTTTAAATTCCATAATTAATTTACTCAATTAATTAATTCATTTTATTTATAAATTGGGTCAGGGTCGTCACAACAATAACATCTTGGTACTCAAATGTATGCATCAATATTCAGCTAGCAACAAGTGTATGACTCCCATCAACATAGAACATACAATATAAACTTCCTATGCTGGTCAACCATCCCCCCGTGTGGTCCAAGACCTCCAATTATTAATCCGAAAGTTCCTATAGGTTCACAATAGTCCAAATAACATATCCTATAAGTTTCGTCATGATCCGACGGTCCGAACGTATCGAACCCACAAAACGCCTAATAGGTAAAATTTGGTAGTATACTCAAACGGTCACATTACGCTAATTTGAGCATACCGTCGTGCTCGGGATGACAAGGGAAGTATTCTAGAACACAATGGGCAACCAAAAGGTGACCCACTTGCCGCCACACGCTGCCGGCAGCGCGTGGGTGGCTTGAGCAATTTCAGCGATCGGAAAATCTCCAAATTACCTGTCAACCCCTATACCAACAGATCAATCACAACCTTAGGAGCAATTTTTGGTCTTGGACCCCGGCCAACAGGTAGAACACTGCCAAACCCGTCGGAGAATTTTGGGTGTTTAAAACAAATCTTCAAACCTCAAAATTGACCCAAACTACCTACATAAATGGATAGAGCACATTGAGAGGATCAAAAACCATACCTCACTTGTCGGAATTGATGGCCGAAGTCGTTGGAAAAAGCCTCAAAAGCGTCGGCGACGAGGAGGTTTCGGGTTTGACGTTTTCAATCCAATTTTCTAGCTAATCTTGGGTTTTTGAGTTCGATTGAGGGGTGGGTTGTGTAGAGGAGGTGGAGAGGAGTGTTTTGTGGGTGGTGGCGCCGCCTGGAACCACCGGACGACTCTGAGAAGTTGAACAGTCACTGTGAACAGTGACTGTTGGGGGGGAGGGGGTCTCATGAGAGAACTGGGAAGCAGGGGAAATGAGGGAGGTGAGGGGGAATTAATATGATTCTCTCTTTTATTTTTATTTGTTATTGACACTTCCGCATATCGTAATTTCTTCGTTTCAACTCCGATTTGGGTCCACTAGGCAATGGTACCGAGAAATTTTCCAAAACCCTTCCAGAACAAAAAGTCAATTCTAAACCGCTAAGATACCGTCAGGGTAAAATTGTCTTTTACTTCAATAATTTAAGAATTTAATAACAATTTAGGAGCGGGATGTTATAGTAACACTTAACAGAAACCTAATTATCCTTTCCTGCATTTTCATAGCAACTTAATACATAATTTAATGGTTGTTTGTGGTTGGTTTTCTACTCTTTGTTTGCTCTCTTTGATAATCATGTAACGTCTTGGTAATTAGTTGGAAAGAAAACATTTGGTGATTTGTTGGAAAAACAAAATGGCATTTATTAGCTTTTTAAAAAAAATATTTATTTTTAGGAGTTGGTTTCACAATTGGATATGGAGAGAGCTACTCATACTTGATGTCGAGCAGGACCACCTTCATCATACTACTTTCTTAGGGTGCTTATATATGAATGTCATTTCTATTTAGTGTATTCGGGACTCCAACTCTCGATCCATAACTCCTACACGATCCTAGAGATACAAGGAATAACTTATCTGAAAACGGGACCAATCCGAAGGTCCGATCATATCAAACCTGATCATCACACAATAGGTAAAAATTCATTCAAGCCGCAAACGGTAGAATCTCATATATCCGAGCATACTTGGCGTGGGAAACATTTTAGAACTCAACGGGCATACTCGGGCAGTGCGTGGGTGTCTTGAGTAATTTTCCGGCGACGGAAAATCCCAAAAACACTGGGCAATACCTATACCAATGGATCAAGAACAACTAGAGGAGCATTTTTTGTTCTTAGACCCTGGCCAAAAAGTGGCCGAAACTAGGCAAATCACAGCCAAAACGGTCGGCCATTTTGGGGTTTAAGATCAAAATCTCAAACATCCAAATCAATCCCAAATAACCATACCATATACTATGACATAAAGAGAGGATCAAAATCCATACCTGGATCGCCGCGGCTCATGGAGGGGCAGCGGTGGCTGGGCTTTAGCCCTGACGGAAGCGCCGGTCATTTTCTGACCAGTCTCGTTGTCAAAGGTGGCCAGAAGACGACGTTGTGACCCTGGAAAGTCGAAGAGGCATGCATTGCCAGTTCTTAGGAGAGAGAGATCGCGAGAGAGGAGAGAGGTAGTGAAAAAAATGACGCCACTTGTCAGCTGTCCCACTTAAAAGGAATCAATTTTGAAATATTATGGTTGTTCCACTGCACTTCCATTGACCAAAACGTCTTCGTTTCAACTCCGATTTAGGCCCACCACGTGCCTACGAATTCGTGAGCTCGAGCACTACACAATGGAACCAAGAAATTTTCCAAAACCAATCCCGCACAAAAAGTCAACCCTAAACCACTAAGAAACCCTAAGGGTAAAATCGTCCTTTCACTTTAGAATTTCGAAAAATTAAATCAAATTTCGAGACGGGATGTTACAAACTACCTCCTTACAACAATTTTGTCCTCGAAATTTCATAACTCTCTCGGAGAGTTCTGAATCGCATATCAACCCCTAACCTTCTTAGAATTACAAGATAGCTCCACATGTTTAAATTTCCTGAAATTTAGTCCTTGTTCACACGGCAAATTTTCAGTTTCTTCCTACTTCTCCTTCAATGCCAAAAAGTTCAAATTTTTAATTTTTTAAATTTTTATACCTCCCCAATGTAAATTTTTTATATCTAGAGTTATAACTCCACCCGAACCGTTTATCTCCAGCGTGCATACATAGCACTTATTACATTCTTCATATGAAAACCTCAACAAATTTCTTTTCAAAGACATCTTGATGCCTTAACCTCAGCCATGTCGGGAAATCAAGACAACGTAATGAAACGTCAAACACTTAATCGTTCTTCACTTCTAAAATTACCATGTCCACCACAAAATCCTATAGTTGGGTGTCACACACCCGTTCAGGAAGCATGGGTCTCACATGGACACCCGCAAGTAACTTTCATTCTTACTCCACTTCTAAATCAAACGCAACTTTCCTCATTTCCTGAGAATCCACAACTATTCATTCCTCTGAAAACACATGCACAAAGAAAACCACATCTAACATATACTGTTTCTGGTTATGATATGAACTCCCATTGGTCCAACCCAAATGACACGCAATTCGACACTTACTCACTTAGCTACTTTGGTTCTTAAACTTTCTTCATCGGCCTTAAACACTTGTGATAAAACCTTGTCATTACTCTCAAACCACATGCTAATCCCAATAGGTCGAATGGTCATACAACCTAAGAAAATATCCCCAATGGCAAAAATATATCACTTCATTCTGTCTACTACAACACTCAACTCGGATGCAATCTCCGGAGTTTCTTTCTTGATCCCAAGACTCACTAGGCTCTCGGACTTGAGATACCCACGACTACATTATTTTTTCCCTGGATGTCACACAAGGGTAACATCCCAAACCTATTGAAGTATGCTAACCGTCATTTTTCTCTGATTCTCCCTTTTGAATTTCCAAAGATTTTAAGCCTTCGACCAATTTGATAAGAGTTCCAACCCTTCGGCGGGGCACACTGCCGTCAACTCCATTCATACATTGAAATTCCCCGAACATGGGTCAACGGTTTTCTCGAAACCTAAGTCTCAAAATTTCCCTTGCTACCTTGACGCACAACCACTTCCACCTGAGGAAATAGTCAACATCAAGGTAGTAGCCATACTAGTCCTCGGCATACCGTAACTTTCTCAATCCTCAAACACAACTAGTGATACTTTCACTACTAGTCAAACTCCCAAGACTCAGTTAAGAGGTTCAACGGTCCCCTACTTTTCAAACTAAACACGTGCACTACACTAACCTGTACTCAGTCATATGGAATGTTGTTCCCATATACAGTCAGATCTCGAACCACACTGTTCCCTTGCTAAAAGTGAAGTACTTGTCATTATCTCGTTAGCGATGTCCACTACCTCCTTTAGTTAAACTCATCATAATCCTAACAACCGAATCTTTTCCTAAAAGTTAACCGCAATATACCTTGCAAGTTAACCCGGACTAAAGCCCAACAAACTGAATTAAGGCTTGGTCTAACCATTTCAAGATCACAAGTGTTGCCTTAAGGTCTCATGGGCACAATAACCAAGCACTCGTTACCCCAAAATCCATTAATTCGAATTGAATTAACTAAAAATCACAGCCAACTCCAACAACCTTAAAACCCGTAGTCGAAGTTCACAAAGAATCAAAAGGAACAATTTGCAAAATGTACCTAAAACGTCTAATGAGGTCATCCACGTCGAAGAGGTGTCATTCCGTAACGGAACACACTACACCGCACGATACTAAGGATGCAAACAAGGTGCGGAGTCCACATGAAATTGAACCAAATGCTCGATACCAAATTGACATGACCCAACCCGAATTCCCCCTTGGAATCCGTGTTAAACCTTATTACCCATCGAACGTCCAAAGATGCCCGACCCACTTACTAACTTAACTCACTTCCTCACACAACAAAGAAATGGGGTCAAGACTTCTACCGAAATTTCAGCAGAGTCTCCCTTGAAAACAGACATTTACCCCAAATGTTTCCACTGTAAACATCACAATTAAATATCTCCACTGGTAGCATGATGTTTCCCTCTTTTTGGCCAAGTAGGCCAATGGAAGGATTTTTGGTCCTTCTTCTCTTGAGATGCGTAGGAGTGCCAGCCACTTGATGGCTTGGATGGAAAGATTGCGTGAGTGCGGTTATGCTTTTGACTTCTAATCGAACGATTGACCGGCCAAGCAAGGAGCCTCCTCTTGCCTAGGTTCTTTTTCTTCCTTGGGATCAAGGATGATTGAGCTTTGTATGGCTATTTTTAGGAATTTTGTGATAAGTGCGATGAACGTAAATGCAATAAACGAAATGACAGGAATGTAAATGAAATGACAGAAATGTAAATGCGATAAAATAGATTAAAGAGATAAAGACTTGAATTAAACTTGAATTTAAAGACAGTTGAAATTAAATTGCAAGAAAGTAAGCTTACACTAGGAAAATGAAGAACTTGGATAATCTAAAGAGCTCGAAAGATAAAATCCTAGACTATGAATTGAAAAGTACAGGATAAAAAGATATGTTTTGTGTGTTCAATCGGAGGTCCTCTTCTCTTCTTCTTACGACCTATTTATAGAGCTTCCTTGACTCACGGGTTTTGGCCATTAAATGGTCACAACTAATTCTGCCTTGAAAATCCTTCCAAGATGAATGTCTTAGGAGCTCTAGGCATTTAATACGAACTTCTCAACCACTACTAATCAGCCACTTGCAGGGAAACTTTGCTGGAGCTCCTAAGCATACTTCATGGGTCGGGCTACTTTGGCATTCTTAAGTTGAGGAACATTTTTACAACCGAGGATTTTCTCATGCAACTGAGGATTTTCTCATGCAACCGAGGATTATTCCTTTATAACACACACATATATATATATATATATATATATATATATATATATATGATAGTTTTTGTTGGCCAAAGAATAGCAAGCCGTGGGCCAAAGTGACTAATCATGCTAATCATGATATATATGTAAAGTAAAGCTCATCATGCCCACATTCACGTCATTTTCCCTCATTGCCAATATATTATATCAACATGCTTAGCTTTATATTGAAAAAGTTTTGATCAAGTTCCAACGGTCCGGCATCATTTCTGATCTTTTTGCAGAGAGTTCCACGCTCCTTTCAACAACTGCATCTGCTCAACTCCAATTTCCTCATAGCCATCTAGTGCATGTGTTTCTTCATCTAACCACAGCCAATTAATCCATCAACAGGTAACCCACTTTAACATGACAAATTCTTTCCATAGGTTGCCTACGTACCCCACTTTTAGGGATCAAGTCACACGTAGTTCTTATTATAGCCATATAGTTCATAAAAATCCGATTTCCAAAGCCCATATCCGAAAATCCCTATTCTCAAATTCACAACATTCTAAAACCCATAACTTAGTAATTATCCATAAACTCTAACAAACCCATAAAATATTGCAAAGTCATAGTTAGTCAAATATCAATCTCATAATTCCAAATAAACCAAGTTTCAAAGCAAACCATATACTTTGTCATTAGCAATCGAGTGCTAGTAATACTATATAATCTTGGCAAACCAACATGAAGAACATGCACAAAATACTTTTCCCGCAAACTATACCCTATCCAGGGCGTATGTTGCAAAACAATTTTGTCCACACTTTCCTGAAAACATATAACATATGTATATACGCACACCCATATACAATACCACACCGAAACCTCATTCCTAAAAACAATACCACATTCAAATCCCCAAATCCAAACCTCATTCCTGAAAACAATACCACACACATATACCCCCCCCAACACACACACACACACACACACACATATATATAATACATATGTATATACGAACACACCCTCACCATCATCATATACCAGGGGAAAAACAATTCAACACGAGGACTGTTTTAACTTGACCACATGGCAGAATCCTCAATACACATATGGCTAGGGACGAGTGTGCAACCAGGGACTATAGCTCCCAGCACACATGCCGGAATTCTAGCATATCACGTGTGGCTGAATCTCTGAATCAAGTCCTATGCGCCAAACTGCCCATCAAGTCCTTGGTACACCCGGCCAAGGGTACACAGGATCATCTTCATCACCTCCACACACCGACGTCCATCTTTGAGTGTGTGGGTATCATCCATCCAGAACATGGGAGGTACATATCATGGTATACATGTACTGAGGGAAACAATCCAACACGGGGACTGTTTGGCTAGACCATAGGCCAGCAACGCATTGGCCTTCTGACTAGGGATGAGTCGTCCAACCGAGGGACTATAGCTCCAGCACATATGCCGGAATTCTAGCATCGCACGTGCTGCCGCATCAAGTCTTACACGTGCGGACTGCCCGTCAAGGGTGCCCGATCTCATCATCATCGCCACACGACGACATCCATCATCGCCCGTGTGGGCCCACACGCCGGCATCCTTCATCACACGTATGGGTAAAGTATCAGTGTCAAAGGGGAGGTTCATATGATGGTGCAATCCACAAACCAATATTCATAGACATCAATATATACCAATTCCAAAAATCCAATTTCCCATAATCATATTCTCAACACCCACACCGTATCCTTATAAATAATAATAATAGTATTAACTGAATTAGTCTCGGAAAATCCCATATAGACTTATAAATGCCAAGATTAACCAATATGACGATTTATAACCTCAATACCCAATTTCCAATCAAATCACATTTATTCAAGCATTTTAATATTTGGAAAAACAATGCACATTTAAAAACAAATGTCCACACAATTACAACTCACTAAATGACCTCAACTGAGCCAACATGGCCCACTTTCTAAGTCAACTGGGCTCGCAGGGTCCGAGACCTCCAGTTTACAATCCAACAGTTCATATTGCCCCATGGTAACAAGTTAAACTCATCCTAGAAGTTTTGGTTATGATCCGACGGCTGATTTGACCTCAAACGTAGAATTTGGTCAATTTGGCCCGCGGGGCCCACGACCTCCAGTTTCCTATCAGAAAGTTCCTATAGGTCCAACAAAATCTACTAACCAAGTCTCGAAGGTTTGGTCTCGATCGAGCGGTCGGATCAATGTCGATTGTACGATCGGACGGCGATCGTTTCTCCAAACCCCAGAGATACGAGGAATAACATATCTCAAAATGGGACCAATCCGATGGTCCGATCGTATCAACTCGGTCATCACACAATAGGTAAAAATTCATTCAAGGCACAAACGATAGAATCTCATATATTCGAGAATACCAGAGTGCTCGGGGCGATGTGGGGAACATTTTAGAACTCAACGGGCCACTGACACCTGGCCCACGCACCGCCATGCTCCTCTAGCAGCACGTGGGTGTCTTGAGTAATTTTCCGAAGACTATTAATCCCCAAAACACTGGCCAATACCTATACCAATGGATCAAGCACAACTAGGGGAGCATTTTTTTTTCTTAGACCCCGGCCAAAAAGTGGCCGAAACTGGGCAAATCTCGGCCAAAACCATCGGCCATTTTGGGGGTTTAAGATCAAACTCTCAAATGTCCAAATCAATCCCAAATAACCATACCATCTGCTAGAACATAAAGAGAGGATCAAAATCCAAACATGGATTGACTACAATAGTCCCCGGAGTCACTTGAAATGGCGACTAAAGCTCTGAAACCTCTCGGACAATTTGAAGCTCGCCGTGGCTCAGGGAGGGGCAGGGTGGTTCGGCTTTAGCCTTGTCGGAAGCGCCATTCAGTGCTGGTCATTTTCTGATTGATCTCGTCGTCGTCGGTGGCCAGAAGGCTGCATTGTGCCGTCGGGAAGTCGAAAGGGCGCACAGCGCTGATTCTTGGGAGAGAGAGATCGCGAGAGAGGAGAGAGGAAGTGGGAAAAAAATGACGCCACCTGCCAGTTATCCCACTTAAAGGGTGGTGCCACTGCAGTTCCATTGACCAAAACATCTTCGTTTCAACTCCGATTTAGGCCCACCACGTGTCTACGAACTCGTGAGTTTGAGCACTACACAATGGAGCCAAGAAATTTTCCAAAACCAGCCCTAAACAAAAGTCAACCCTAAACACTAAGAAACCCTAAGGTTAAAATCGTCCTTTCACTTTAGAATTTCGAAAATTAAATTAAATTTTGTGACGGGATGTTACACCTATGAAGAGACTTTGCAATGGGCCTAGCACGTGCACTTCTAACAACCTTCTTCACATCATACTTTACAATGAGAAAGCAGAGATGGCGGCAATGAGCATAGTTGGGTAGACAAACATAGCGTTTGTAGGATCTGTGTTCGCATGCTTTCCGAGGATCCCTTCTTTGATGAGGCCCCAAAGCAGTAAAAGTGTCCCAAGCATGCTCATCCCCCTTGGTTTTAGAAGACCAACAAGGGCTCCAACCACAGCAAAGTAGCTTCCCGCTAGAAACTGGTGAATTAGTCAAAGAAACATAGATGAGATTACTGCTAGTACTGGTGAATTAGTTAAAGAAACTGGTGAATAAGTGAAAGCCCAATGGCTTGCTAGTACTGATATTGAACTCTAGGACTCATATAGTGCTCATTCAAGGTAAAAAAAAAACATGGAGGAGATGAAATTTCAGGTACTTTAGGATCATACGCGTCAAACATCGACTTGACAACATTGAAGTGCGTAAAAAATAATTACCCAATCATCTCAGTTTGCTAAATTAAAACAACAAAATGAGATACACTATTGCTAAGTTACAATACATTCTCAATGCATAATAACGTATAAATAAACCTACTAATTGGACGAACAACATTGATAATATATGTCCTATGTTTTACATGCATGGTAAAAACGTTTGTTCTACTCAACAATATTTTTGTACAAAAAAAGGATGCACGATTTAGTTCAGTAGTTGTATGATTTCAATTAAAATATTGAAGTTAACTAGTAATTGAAAAATCTTGGAACTAATAATGTGACATCCCTGACCTAAAAATAGAAGAAAATAAATTAAAAAATTGAATTAATTAAATAAGGAATTAAAAATGAATTAAAAGGAGTTAAATAAGTGAAATTGAAATTAAATAGGAATTTAATATTAAAGGGGCATTTTGGTCAACTTTATTTTCAGGACGGAATTTGGCTAAATGGGTTGCGTCATTGCGTCCGTCTCGTCGAAACGAGTCCGTTGACGGGCGGCATGCCTCGATCCGACCTTTGGATGGTAAAAAGGACATAATGGTCATTTCAGAATTTGAATAAAATATTATAAAATACCCACGGACCAATCAGAACGCACGTTTCTCTCTCTCTCTCTCTCTCTCCTCGTTTCTCTCTCCTCCGACTCGATCTCCCTTTGTCTCTCTTCGATCTCTCTGGTTCCGGCACGGCTGCGAGTAAGACCGGTCAAGATCGAACTGTCTCCTCCTGCTAATCAAAACCCACCCCTTCTTGATGCCGGAAAACTCGAGATTTGCCGGCGGCGAGCTCTGTAAGTTCCTGCTGAACCGCCATCTTTTCTAGCGTTCGTTCCAGCTGCTCCGGATACGCACGGTGTTGATCAAGTTCAGTTTTCGAACCCTCTCTTCATGCTGGTGATGTTTGTAAACTTGGATTTGATCAATTTGGTCTCAAATCAATCTGATCTAGAACCTAGGTTTGGCCGGTTTTGGCCGTGAGTTTCCGGCCAGTTCAAGGCCGGTTCTTGGTCGGTATTGGGCGGCTTTGAACTCCCCTAAGCATCCTGGTTCGATTGGTATAGGTGGTGTAGCTTGGTTTGACAATTTTCCGGGTGACCGGATTTACTCTAGACACCCAACCCACGACGGCACATGTGGGGGCACGTGGGCCAGGGTGGGTGGTGTCTCTTTGTTCCGTTGCAACCCTCGTGTCGTCGTGAGCGTATACGTATGTTCAGATTCCGATTCGGATGTCGTTTGGACCTCGAACCAATGTACGCCTATTATGCGTTGTTTGGGTTCGACGTGTTCGGACCGTTGGATCGAATCCGAATTCACGTATGTTGTTCCTTGTATTTCAAGGAGCGTATAGGAATTGACAAATTGTGATTTGGAGTCTCGGATACTCCGAAATCACCAACCCTAGCGTTAGGTTTAATTGAAACCGTCTGATCGAGAGCGATCCGACCGTCCGATCGAGACCAAACTTTCAGGACACGTTGTTTAAGCCGTAATGAACCTGTAGGAACTTTTGGATCTAAGTTTGGAGGTCGTGGGACCCACGGGCCCGGTTTGACCTATTTGGGATAGTTTGACGAAGTTTGACCAGGGTTGACCAAGCGTCTCTCGAGGTCGGTTCGTCTTCTAACGAACGTCATTGACCTTAGAATTCTTCGTACGACGTAATGGTTTCAAATGCTTGGGCTTGGGTTATTGTATTTTAAAGGATCGTTATGTATTGTATATATGTATATTTTGAATAAACGTTTTGGGGTTTGGACTTTGGATATTAAGGGATAGTACCTATACTATGATTTGGAACATATGTTTTAGTTGAGGTTTGATTTGATGTCTTCTTGACTTGGGTTTTGAATATGCATTTTCGTTGATTATGACATTTTAATTGATTATGGATTGATACGTTGTCATTTGACGCTTATGTCTATTTTAACTATAGAATTGTATGTTTGGGACGGTGATGTCCTTATCTTGAGTATATATGATGTTATTAGATTGTTGGACTTATATATGTCCTTGTGTGTGACATTTTGGGGTTCGGGTACATGTGATTAAGTATGTATATATTGATTATCGTGTAGCGATTGATTTGAGTGCGGTTGGCACCTTGTTATGTACCTCCCCTGTTCTTGATACGGTTCTTGGATATGATTAAATGCGCATCGGATACCGGTGCATGCCTTAACGAGGTGTAACTGTAGACCCTTAATTGGGTAGTCTGCGTGTATGACTTGTTTGAAATGACAGGACTCGACCGAATTCCACCGGAACCGAGCGGACCACTGTTGATGGGCCCAACACCAACCCATGTCGGGCCCACTAACTAAACATTACCCTCTTCCCGACAAAACAACAAACAAAGGGCCGAGACTTCTGCCAAAAATCGGATGAGTCTCCCTACAAAGTGAACAATCCCCAAAGTTAAAACCTGTTCAAACAAGCAACGAAACAAAGCCCAAGCACCGGCATGCTACGGATAAACTACCCAGGCCTCGGCCAACAAATTAACCTTACAGCAATACAGAGCAATCTAAGAGTTTAGGAATTCAGCAGCGGAAAAGAATAAACAGAATATGAGTTTAGGGTTCAAGGACAACAGATCCTACCCTTCACCAAAGCTCGAGAAGAGGAGCGCACGGCCGAACGGTGTCGACGCAACTACGATGCAGGGGCGAAAGCAGAAAGAGTGTGAGTGGACAAAAACAAGTTTTACATACTTAAAACAATATACTAACCCCACCTTTTAAAACCATGCAAACCATGCATATGAAATCCTGTATATACGTGTTTGCTTTAGAAATCATATTATCTCAAATTACATGAGAGCAATCCAGCTCAAAAACCTTTTTGCGAATAAAACACCCTTTTTCTTTTCCCGAGGCATAACCTCTCAAATCAACCCAAGCAGGTTTATAAAACATAAACAAACGGGCTTTGTTAAAGTAAAGCATGAAGATGGACTAAAATTCTCATAAAGTAAAACAAACCTTTAAATGCCGAAATATTCGTATACGTCGAGAAAACCCCACTCGACAAAGCAATATAGACATTTATTGTCGTTCAAAGCATTTATATACATATATATAAATATAACAAATCCGGATTTACAATCCAACAAGTAAAACATATCCAAGATCAAATCCAAATCAAATCATCAAGTCAAAGTAGTGTAAAGTTTCCCCAACTTCCCCAACTCCCAATCCTGTGCTCAAAGCACGACAAGTAAGGAGGGATCCTCACCGAAAGAAATAAGAATACGAAGGTACTAACACACGCGTATAGGTATAATATAATCTCAATACCAATCAAGTACCAGGGAAACAATCCAACAGGGATCATTTAACCGGATACGAGGACTACACCGCATGGCCCCGCACTGTGGTTAAGCCGTCCATAGTAATGGATTATGCTACCCGACCCGTATGGCGTAGTACTCAATACCCATACGTCCGAACTAGTCCATGCGCTGACTAAATACTCAATTAAGAGTCTACACTACACCCCGTTAAGGTATGCACCGGATCGAACCATATCTCAAGAATCGTATCATCATCATCGAGCAGGGAGGTACATCTCAAGGTGCTACCCGCACACACATAAATCGCCACGCGATAACAATATATATATATACATTCAATCCCGGTGTACCCAACCCCAAACATCGAACACCTGGACATAAATAAGTCCATCAAGCATATAACCCATAAATATACTCAACACAAGGACATCACCGTCCCAAACATATATTTATATAGTCAAAATAATCATAAGGGTCAAACGACCGCATAACGAATTCATAACCAAGTAAACGTCATAATCCTTTGAAATCATATTCAAAATATCAATATAATTATATGAGGGACCTCACGTCCCGACGCCGGGCATTCCAACCCAAAGATATATAAAATTAAAGTATAAGGAACTCGTTCGTAAATACATGCCGTTAAATCAAACGTATAATCCAAAATATACATATGTATATATATATATATATATATATATATATACATAAAACATAAAGATCCTTTAAAGTACAAAAACTCAAGCCCGATCCCATATACATATCTATGTATATAAATATGTATGAATATACGTATAATCAATTCCCATTATTCCAAAGTATTTATTCAAAATCAATATATATATGTATGAAAATATACATATATATAATCAAAGTATAGGTAAATATACTTCAAAAGGTTTTAAACGCCAAAACCGAATACGTAACCAAACGGACTACGTTAACGTCCAAATATTCAATTATATAATATATATATAATATAACAACCCTTTTTAAATATAATATCCCAATTTTAATACGAAAACTAGGGCGTTCACCACGTCCTGCTCAATACCCAAAGGTATAAATAATAATAAAATAGCCATCAGGGCCCCATAATAAACCGGCAACCCAAAATCATGCATATAACTCAATGCAAATCCCTTTTAATACATTTCAATAAAAGTCCAACCAAGACTTTAAACTATTAAAAATTCAAGATTTAAAACCATTAAATCTCATTTTCATGCATTTCAAGCAAATCATTCAAATCATGCTCGTTTGAAAACAAAGTCCACTCACCATTGGTCTCTACTGCATAACCCCAAAGGGTCTCACTTGCGTCAAGAAACAGCAGACTAAGCGATAGATACGAAGATTGGATTAGACGTGAACCGAACGAGAATCGAAAACTTAAACCCTAACAAAACCTCACTTAACGTGCACGTACGTCCTACGAAGGATTCTAAGGTCAAACTACCTCTTTTAACCGGTGGGGCCGTCCGGAAGACTCACGGTCAACCGCGGTCAAACACCCTTTTCGGTCAACCCGGCCCGCGGAACCCACAACCTCCAAATCGATCCGGACATTCCTAGAAGTCCAACAAAGTCAACTACACTGCAAACAGGACCTCGGGAGACCCTCGGTCAACCCTGGTCAAACTTGGTCAAACCGACCTAATAGGTCAAACCGGGCACGTGGGTCCCATGACCTCCAACTTAGATCCGAAATTTCCTATAGGTTCACTACGGTTTAACTAACACGTCCTGAAAGTTTGGTCACGATCGGACGGTCGGATTGCTCCGCGATCGCACGATCGGACGATTACGCTTAACTCAAACTTCAAGTCGTTGATCCAAGCATCTGGGGCTCAATCACGATCCGTCAAATCCTACACGATCCTAAAAATACAGGGAACAACATACTTGGAAAAGGGACCGATCCAACGGCCCGAACATATCGAACCCGGATAACGCGCAATAGGCGTAAATCCGCTCGATTGTCATCCGAACTCCAATTGAAATCCGAAGACGCCTACGCGCTCGTGACGATGTCACGGATAATTTAGGAATGAAGATTGACAATTATTAGTAGGCCCCACGCAGCCACCCACACTGGCAGCGCATTTGGGTGCCCAAAGCGATAAATTTGACTTCCGAACAAACTCCAAACCAAGAGCTGCCCTTCCATCAGCCTATACTACTCGATGATTGGAACAACTTATTCAACTACGAGAACTTGCATAGACGCCGGCAAGTGGCCGGAAATTCAATTGGAAAACCGGCCAAAACTTTGTGTTACAGATTCGATCCCCTACGCTACGAATTGATGAAAACCAACCATGCAGATAGCTAGAGCTCGAAGAGTAGTTAAGTTTTCATACCTTACTCGTCGAATTCCGTCGCCGGAGGAGGGAGAACGAACGCTCGAAAGATTACGTAAAATCCGGCCAGTTTCTTGCATTTTCCGGCGAACGGCGACCGTTCCAGAGGTGGAACCTGGCTGGGGTTGGAAGAGGAAGGCGTCACGGATCTTTTGGGACTGGTATCACTCCATTTGGTGGCCGGATGAATCCGTGGCCACCAAAACCCATCGGTGCTGTTTTGGGAGGGGAGCTGCGCACGGGAGAGAAGAGACCGAGAGGGAGAGAAGAGAAAGGGAGAAGAAGAAGGGAATTTTCGGGTTTTACTGTAGCGGTACTGTAGCCGCTACAGTAAAAATTAAATTTTGTTTTTATTTTTATTTCTTTTCTCTTCTATCGCTTCCGATCGTTACAACACTAATTCGGTGTCTGCATATCCACGAACTCGTTTCGACGAGCCGGACGCAACGGCGCAACCCATTTCTCCAAAATCCTTATGGAATTTTTAAAGTGCCTAAAATACCCTTAATCCCAGTGGCAAAACTGTAATTTCCCCAAAATTATTTAAATTGAATAAATTCAATTAAATTGGGTTAGGGATGTCACACGAAAGCATTGGTATATTGAGGGTCTCTACCATGCGAACCGGTTAGCTTAGTCCCAATTGGACGGCTTGTCCCTGGGCACGAGGCCATTGAGATGCCGTCTCGATGTCCAGTTAAACCCTAAGCACGAGACCATCGTGAATGCTGTCCCGGTGTCCAGTTAAGAAATTCCCTCTTGGATTGTTTCCCCGGTACACGTGTTTTGGTGTTGAAGTTTATGTTACTATATGTACGTATTATTATCTTTGTATTCGTATTTCTTTTAGTGAGGATCCTTCCTTGCTTGTCATGCATGCGAGCACGTGGTTGTTCGAGTGTGGGAAAAAAAGGGAAACAGTACTATGATATGATTATTGTGTTATTAAATTGCAACTATTGGGATTTGAATGACTACGTATATAAATGATTTCATATGCATGGTTTGCATTGTTTTGAAATGGTGGGGTTAATACGTTAATTTAAGTATGTAAAATTTTGTTTTTGTCCACTCACACTCATTTTGTTTTGCGCCCCCAGGCCGTAGTCGTTGTTCCCGTACGCTCCGGCCGAGCGCTCCTCTTCTCGAGCTTTGACTTGATTGTAGGACTTCGTGTCCCTTATCTTTAATCCTTGTATTCTGCTGTTTATTTCTGCTGACTCTTAGATTGCTCTGTTATTGCCCTTTAGGGTTGAATTTGAAGGCCGAAGGCCTCTGTTGTATTTGTATAGCATGCTGGCATTTGGGTATGGTATATATGTTGTGTTTTAGCAGGTTGTTAATTTTTGGGTTAGTCCATGTTTCAGGGGAGACTCTGCCCGATTTTCGGCAGAAGTCTTGGCCCCTTTCACTTTTGTTTCGGGAAGAGGGAACTTATTCAATAAGTGGGGCCGACATTGGGACAATGTCGAAACAACCACAGGATTCGGCGCGGGTTCCAGGTGGAATCCGGGTCAGGTCCTATCAAATAATATATTGTAAATTGATCAACACGGTATGGGAATTGCTTAATTAGTTTTTATAACCCAAGCCACGTGACTCCACAAAAATTTACTTAATTAAAATAGTAAAAACTTAGGGCCCGTTTGATAACGATTTCAATTTTAGTTTTTAGTTTTCATTTTTGGGAAACTGACATAGATAATCACTTTTGCTAAATCCTAATCAAATATACTAAAGATCAAATTTTGCCAAAATCTCATAAAACAGGGCATCTTGCCACTTGAATATACTAAGGGACAAGCCTAAGTGGATCGCAAGGGAACATAGAAGTTTTGCGAATGTTGTTCAAACCACAGAAAAGCATGACAACACGCTCCAGCCCTGCCCTGAACCCACCGTGCGAAGGTGCACCGTATCTGTAAGAGCCATCACAAGGGTTAACAAGACCCAGAGCAGAAAAAATTTAAATTGGAACAATTTTTAAAAAAAAAATAACAATAACAATAACAAGGGAAGAAAAAATGACAATACCTAAAAGCATCAAGATATGTTGAAATTGTTTTCAATTCAATGCCACATGCGCTTGTGCCCTTTCCTTGAGTAACTCTGGTACATGCACACGCTGGGAAGCAGAAATTACCTCACCTGAGGGATCGATAATAGATGACTAGATTTTCATTGATAATTAAAACCAAAACCATTCAGGATATAAATGTAACAACAATGTTGATACAGCCATCTCGATGACTTACCTCGAATAAAAACATCAAATCAATTACTGTAGGCAGGATTATCGTTGCAAGGCATCGTATAGAATGGCCTAATAGCCAAAGGATACCGGTACAGTATGTAGAACTCCGTGTCGTCCCTATGGTCAAGTAAAATTCAGTTCAAACATTTATAATAACATAATGAAAATTAAACGAGAATATGAAGATATAAAGCAAAAATAAATAACAATTACTTCCCAGAACCAGTTGCCCTAGTTTTCTCTCAGCCTCAGTGTTAAGGTCCCCCATAGGATCCACTTCAACGCCAGCATCCTGTACAGGGAGATCAAACTTACATTAAAAAGAGAATTTTGAAATCAAAAGCAGGTCGTTCATAGCATTCCATGCATGGAAAAAAAAAATCGTCTATGGAAGATAAATAAAATTAACATAGTAGTCCTAACCTTAAGCATTTGAACACCTTCTTCAAACGTAAGTCGTAGAGTTTCCGGCAAATACTGCAAATTTATGAAATGCCAATAATCATAATCAAATAGACAACAATACCAATATTAATTAAAAGAAAAAAGAATGATTACCTTCAATGGTTCAAACGTATGCTACCTCCCTACTGCTTCAAGCTCCTTTTGACAAGTTTTGTTCAAAGTGCCAAATATTATAACAAATAAACGGCCAACAATATCCATCACCTGCAAAAACAAGCATTTAACTGCTCAATAACTCACATCCATGATCATATTGGGTGCAATGGATAAAAAGATCTTAAACATTCGAATCCTACCTCAGAATAGTGCCAATCGATCTGCATTTCAACAACAAGACCAGTAAATTCACACAAATGTCTATGGGTATGTGAGTCCTCGGCTCTAAAAACAGGACCAATCTCAAAAACATTGGCCAAGTCACAAAACAAACCAAATAATTGACGAAATTTCAAGAATCCAATTCATAAAAACCTCTCATCTTAAATGATCGTTGTGCCCATAAAGCTTTTTCAAATTCAGCATCGCTTCGAGCAGCATCCTCAATGTTAATAGGTAGCACAGCAGCCTTAGTCACTCAATACAATTTCCTCACTTGAACCTCCACCTAATTAAACCAATATTTCAAATCACTAACCTTCAAAAACTTAGGCCTAAAACCTTACATTTTAACTGCCGACATTAGGAAGAGAGAAAAAAAAAAGAAAAAAAAAGAGGATTATAATTATAATTATAAAACAAAAAATACCTGTTGTGTGGTGCTTTTTATCTCAACACTAGGAACAGACACAAAACCTTCAATATCGATAATTGATTCGCGGCTCAAACCAAAGACGTACTTCACCATCTGGCGGCTCACAGTATCAAGCTGGACCGTCGCCACACACTGCACGGTGAACCCTCTCTCTCTGACGACCACAAACGCTATGTTCTTCCCCACGGCTCGAATTGTCTGCGCTCAGCCTCTAATCCGTACCGAGCAATTCTCCAATTCATTGGTTAGAGCGTCGACGTTGGTCCGTCAGCTGACATCCTCCACTCTCTTCGATTGTATCTCGTTGAGCAGAACGTCTCCGTAGTTGGCTGCAAGACGGTCCTACTTGTCGACGGCAAGAGAGCGTGCCGAGGCGGCCAAGGCTTCTTGCTCTTGGCGGTCAACCCTAAACCATCCAATTAACCTAATCCAAAAAAATTCATTGACATACTTGAATTTGAAAAAAAAAAAAAAAAAAAAAAAACAAGAAACCTTCATCATAAGAGTCAAAAAAGCAGAAAGCGAGCACTATAATTGGAATATTATAGGACATTTATCATTGGTTGAATCAGCTACACTACAAGAAAAAACCTTTTCTGCGACACCAACTTAACTTTGGTCGCCCAATAGAGTTATTAGCGAGGATATTTTGTAATTTCGTCGCCAAATATTTCGTGAGATTTAGGCATGGGTTAAGACTTCAACCAACTGATTGGCGACAAAATTTTTTCGAAGGGTGACCAAACTATTTCGACGTTGTTCAATGAATTCGCGACCAAATGCAATTTTGGTCGCCCCTTTTTCAATTTTGCTTACCCGCGAAGTTGAAAATTAAATGCGACCAAAATATTTGGTCTCTAAGTTTTACTTGGTTCGTCTGCAAATGAAAGTTGGCGCCCAAAAATTTCGTCAGATTTAGCGACGAAACAATTGGTCGCTGATCCTTGAGAGGTTATCAAAACTACATCGTTTTACTTGTTTGGCCTTTTGGATTTTGTGGCTGAGTTTTAGACTAAATTAAAAATTCCCCAAACCAACCGATTCCCCCAAACAAAACAACTGACGCCTTCAAGTCAATCCTCCATCGACGCTCCCAGCGCAATCCTTCGTCGATGACCAATCACGCATATATCCACCCTCTCTTCCTCCCCGCTCCAGATTTCTCATGCCATGAGTTATTTTTCCCATTCTCTCTTCCCCTCTGGATTTCTCTACTCCACTTGCTGCTACATCAACACTCTCCGACTCACGCAAATACCAGAGATTCTGTACAATCTTTTCACCCACAAACCAACTTTGATTCAACAGTGTGTTCATTTAATTATTTTGTTTATTTAACCAATTTTCTGAAATTATTTTATTTTGATTCTATAAAAATAAATCTGGTTTGTTTTTGTGATAATAATGAGGTCGTAGACAGCCCCTCAACCACTGAGCTGGCGAAGTCCTCCTTCACCACTTCTTCATCTGCTGCTTCTATGTTAGGTATAGGTATGACAACTAGTTTCTCTGTTTTTAATTTTTTAATTTTTGAGTTTTGAGTTTTGTAACATGTTAGTATTTATGAAATTTAATCAAGGGTCATTGAATTATCAAATAGATCGAAAGCTGAAACAAGTTTTTTTCTTTTTCTTTTCTTCCCTCTTGCTTCTGTCATCTCTCTTCATTTTAGTTTATGGTTCTTTGTATGTGGATAATACCAGTGACCAACTTAATAAATAGCACTTGCCTTTTATTTTTTATTTAATATTCTTAATTTGAAATGAGGAACCTGTACCTTTTACATAGGTGTCGATTTTTTCATAGGTGACCAACTTATACATGTTGTTTTACCTCCTTTTAATATTTTTGTGCTTCCCTTGTTTTAATACCTTTACCTAAAAATAATTTATTTCTACCTTTGGACTTGGGAGACACCACATCCCAGTTTTGGGCCATTTGGTTTTATCTTGGGGATTTCTCTTGAATATTTAGTGCTTTTTGTGATTGGTTTTATTATGTTGTTGTTTTGGGTAAATGAGCAAAAGAATAATGCTTTTGGCATTTGCTTGTATTATGATGATTAGTTAAACTTAGAAGGCGGAGGCATATACTATTTTGAGTTTGAAGAGTAATTTGATCTAAAGCTCTCTCAAAATTAAGTGATTTGCTATGTTTGTATTTTCTAAAATTAGTTTTCTTGGTTTAGACCGTGCATAAACATTCCCATATAGATCCATTTCTTTTTGTTGGAGAGAGAGGAGATCTTATCTTATTTTTGTTGTCTTTTTTAACAGAGAGAGATAATTTGGTTATACAAGGGGGTCACTTACAGCTGCTCTTTCTATCCTTATGGTTATAACTTTCCTGTTTTTTGTCTCCTGCATGCCCTTTTCCTCACGAAAATAGTAAGTGTGAGATCACTGAGAGCAGGGCCTAAGATATGCAAGAAAAAAGTTTCCTTTCTTCAGTTGAAGTTAAAGTGCATTAACTTATATGAACTCCATTTTTATAAGGAAATTAGTCTACTTTGAATTAAGTTTGTCTTTTCTTGATGATATATGTATGTAAGTTGGAGATTTTAAATTGGGCTTGTTTGTACTTCTGCTCATCTGCATATATAGCAAGAAAAGGAGTGATGGTTCCAATGGAGCAGATCAAAGACGTACCACATTAATACCAATTTCTCTTTTGTTCCAGTTTTTTTTTTTTGCAAGTAATGGTTGTATACCAATATGAAATTAACTACTAAACATTAAGTGTGATTGTTTTACTTCACGAGGTTTTCATATATTATCCTAGGGAAGAGCCGCTGTGAGAAGGCTGCCTATCATGCTCAACATATTCTAGCTCTCTTGCTCCTTTTCCCTTTGGCAAGTTTTCAAGTGTTATGGTGAACTCTCTTCCCTCTTAGTAATTTTTTTCATTATTAACTTCACTATGATATGGAGATAATATTCACATTAATACCAATTTGTCTTTTGTATTACTCTGTATATACATATTTATATGAGTACATTTTTGACATTGTTTTATTTTGTTTTTTTGTAGAGGCAGATGATGAATGAGTTTGAGAAGCTAAAGCAACAATTGGTAGAGTACGAGTTCATGTCACGGTCCATATCCCACAAGCTTGGTCTCTAGTCTTCATGTGGAGAAATAATGAATGCATAACTTGGGGTTACAAAGGGAAAGAAAAATCGGAGCCCGGTCTCTAGTTTTTTTTTAAAATTTTTTGGTGAACTTGGACTCTAGCCTTTGAGTGTTCTTCATTCATTTACACTTCTTGTTTTTGGATATAGGGTACGAAATTTATGTATACTTAAAAAACTAGTATGCTTGTGTGCCTTTGAATGTTTAAAACTTTATTTATATCATTTTCAATTGATTTTGTTTCCCTAAATTTGTTGTTTTCTGAAATTACAATATGTTTATTTATTGTTTTTGAGGAACTTCGCATCCTTTTTAATTGACAAAAAAATAAAATTTAAAAAATTAAAAAACACATTTTAGCGACGAAAGAAGTAGCTTCAGCGACGAAATCCCTTGGTCACCAGACCCTATTGGCGACGAACATTACATTTGGTCGCCCAATCCCTTTTAAGTACGCTCCAAATTTTGGTCTTTTCGCGGAAGGCTACCTTCGTAGGCGACCAAATAAAGTCTATTAGGCGACGAAAATATTTGGTCGCTTAAAGAATTTGGTGACGAAAATCAGCTTTGGTGGCTTGATACTTTTAGCCACGCACCTAAGGCGACGAAAGGTTTTGGTCGCCAAAAGCATTTTTCCTTGTAGTGCTATATTTAGACATAGGCAGCAAGACTACAAACACAAATATCAACACCAAACTTTTCAATCTTTGCTAGCATTCCTCAAACAGAGAAAAAAAAATTGACAGCAAAAAAAAATTGCAATTAAAAAAATCCTAATTTTTACAATAGCTATTTTTCACAATTTTAACCCCACTTTTTAAAAAAGTTTGAACAATTATGGGTTTAGGGTTTTACCATGAGTTGATCGTGCCCGAGGACTATCTTGAACGTGTCCAAGTCGTTGATGAACAGTTAAAGAATTTCAATCTCTGAAAAATAAACTACTCAATAACTTAACTATATTCCAATAAACTACATGGGAGTATTTATAGCAAACTAAAACCTCAATACAATAGGATAAAAATCCATCATAAAGCAGAAATCATCCTAACCCAAATAAATTAGGAAACTCGAAAGCTAGAAAACTAAAGGGATCGTTTGTGACATCCCTGACCTAAAAATATGATAAATAAATTAAAAGAAACTAAAATAATAAAATTGGATAATTTGGATAATTAAAAAGGAATTAAAATGAATTAAATAATAAAATTGGAATTTAATTATTAAAGGGGCAATTTGGTCAACGATAATTTTCGGGACAGAATTTGGTGAAACGAGTTGCGCCATTGCGTCCGGCACGTCGAAACAAGTTCGAGGACGTGCGGCACGTTTGGATTGGAGTTTTAACGAGAAAGAGGGACGTAATCGTCATTTCAAAAATTATTTTATACCCCTCAGCCAATCAGAATTGAGATTCTCTCTCTCTTTCTTTCTCTCTCTCTCTCTCTCTCTCTCTCTCTCCTCCCGTCCTATTCAAACTCGAAAATTGTTACTATGTACTGTTTCGCCAGCAGTTTTCTTATCCGGCCGCCACCTGGGCTGGGACCGGTCCCAAAATGACCGGCCAGTTTGCGCCTTCCAACCCCACCGCAGCCCAGCCTGCGTTGCCTCCGTCTGTCGCCGGAAAAGCCAAAAAACTGGCCAGTTTACCTCGAATTTTCAGACGATCGTGGAGGCTATTCTGGCCACCAAAATTGTCGCACCAGGTATGTTTCCTTAGCCTCTCAACGTGATCTAACTATCTGTGGGGTTGGTTACCGTCAATTTGTAGCCTACAAGTCTAATCTAAACCTAGGTTTTTGGCCGGATTTCGAATTGGTTTTCGGCCAGTTCACGGCCAGTCCTTAGCCGGTTCAGGGTGGTTTCGAACTCTTGGAGTGGTTGACAGGACCTGACCCAAATTCCACTTTGGAATCCGAGCCGGACCCTGTGCGTGTCCGACACCTGGCAGATGCCGGGCACAAATGACCTAATTGCCCACCTACTACAGTTTCAAAGAAATTCAAGGTTCGACTTCTACCGAAAAATTCGGCAGAGTCTCCCCTGTAATTTGATCACTTCCAAAAACTTCACCTGTCAAACAAGTATACATTAAATCAACCCAACTGCCAGCATGCTTCAACAAACATTCAAACAGTTAATTTACATCCTAGGGCAATTTCTCAGAGCAATCTACTAAGAGTTTACAAGGAAATTTAGTTGGTTTACAAAAGATGCCCTACATCGAGTGAGGAAGAAGCGGAGCGAGAATTCTGCCCTGTGGTGGTCTCCTAGTGCACGCCTACTGCCTGGGGGCGCAAAACATTTGAAAAGGGTGAGTGGACAAAAAGAAAGTTTTACAAAATAGCGTAAAACCATACTAACCCCCTTGTTAAAACATTAGAAAACAATTAGAGATATAATCGTACCAGAAAGATAAACATGTATAAAACATATTTATATAAGTTTCTCGAAATCAGGAATTCTCATTTAGTAACAGAAACCAATTTAATTCAATAAAAAGCAATTAAAATAAGAATTTTCGGAAAGACTTTTCAATTTCCACCTAAGCGTACCCTTTTCCAAGATTCCGTCAATTCCATATCCTCGTAAGACTCGGTGACACAAAGTCGGTCCGAGCCACGTCCTCGCAAAACTTAGGAGACACATAGTCAACCTAAGCCGCGTCCTCGCTAGACTCGGAAAACACAAAGTTTACCCGAGCCGCGTCCTCGCTCCGCACGGTCCGAGCGTCCCCGAGACTCGTGGGGCGTGAGTCATGCGCGCAGACTTAAACCGAAGGCAACAATAGGTCCGTAGACCGGGTAATCACCAATATCAATATTATATAATCCGTAAGCAATATAACCTTTCCGAAGGCAACATTCATTCCGAGGCAACATCTAGGGTACCGAAGGTGGTTTAAAACCTTTCATAAATCATTCATATATATAAAAACAAATCCTCACCTTTCCGAGCCATTCAACTTTCGCAATATTAAACATAAATATCATTTTCCCATTTCAATTCCATGCTCGGAACAATATTCATAACAAATATTTCAAATAAACGATTGAGATCAAATTCAAGCTTAAACCCGTAAATCATAAAGTTCATTTCAAGAAATCAATATTTGCTCGGAATAGAAATCATAAATGAATATTCCAGAAAATCAATTAAATTCTATTATGCAACTTAAAGATATTATTTGGAAATAATTAAATCTATAATAAACTTTTAATAAAACAGTTATTGCATAAAACTCGTTTATAAAATAAAAGTCCACTCACTCTTGGTCCGTGCTAGCTGAACGTTTCGAAGGTACCTCCTGCGGGTCAATCTGCGCCCGGGTGCCTGATTAAATCATCATAATATTTTATTAATAAACTGCTCAATATAATATTTAATTAAAAACCCTGACCCCCGGCTCCTAGAAGTGCGTGCACTAAATTTAAGATGATTCATATGCCCACATAAGCTTTTCCAACGCTTAGAATGGTTTAGAGTGCCTCGGGACTCAAAAAGCGTTAAAACCCAAAAAGTTAACCCGGGACCCCGTGGGGTCCACGACCTCGAAATCCTGATTCGGAAGTTCCTAAAAGTTCCAGTCTGCCTAGGAGACAAGTCCCGAATGTTTGGTCTCGATCGGACGGTCGGATTGTTTTCCGTATCCTTGACCCTAGGGTTGGCATTTTCGGAGTATCCGGGACTCCGATTCACGATCCGTCGATTCCTACCCGACCCTTAAAATATGGAAACCAACATACTAAGAATTGGGACCGATCCAACGGTCTGAACACATCGAACCCAGATAACGCGCAATAGGCGTAAATCCGTTCGACTGTCAAATGAACTCCAAATTGAAATCCGAGCACGCCTACACGCTCGTGACGACGTAAGGATTAAAGTAGCAGAAATTTTGACAATTAAAAGTGGGCCGGCGCATGAGAACACGCACTGGCAGTCCCGATAGCTTTAAAAAGCGATAAAATTGGGCGTTCGGAAAAACTCCAAAGCGGGAGCTATCCTTCCGCCTACCACAAGTTCTCGGCCTCCCGAACACATTTCTCAACTACGGGAAAGTCAATTTCGGACCCTAAGTGGGTTAAAACCTAAGTTGAAAATCGGCTGAAACGTTACTTCGAATTTTAACCTATCTACGCTGCGATTCGATCTGCACCTACCCAACCACCAGCTAGAGCATGAAAAATAGGTGAAGATACATACCTTACTCGTCCCGATCGGTGGCCGGAGGAGGGAGAAATCAGCTGTCAAAGTTTTGACAGAAAATCTGCCAAAACAGGCAGATTCCGGCAATTTACGCGGCGGCAGGCGTCGGGGGAGCTGGGGTGGGACGGCGGGACCTGGCCGGTCCGATTGGGTGAGGTCTGTTGTGGTGTGGTGGCGTGAGGTGGTGGTTTGCAGAGTGAAGGAGGCGTCGGGCCGAAGAGAAAAACAGGGGAGGGGGAGAAAAATGTCGCACGGGGGGAGAGAATCAGTTTTAAAACTGATTCTGATTTTTTTTTTTTTTGACTTGCTAAATTACCATTCTACCCTTCATTTAATTTTTATTGTATTTCCTTCGTTACAACTCCGATTCGAGCCCACAATATACCCACGGACTCGTATCAACGAGCCCAACGTAATGTTGTGGCTCGCTTCCCCAAATTCTTCCCCGAACGATAAAAATTAATTTTAAAACCAATAAAATACTTTAGGGATAAAATTGTCTTTCACTTGAATACTTTAATAATTAAGTATTAATTTAGGTTCGGGTTATTACAGTGGTGGTAATCAATTTGGTATAGGTCTTGCCCTTCGATTCGATATTTTACGATCGTCGGAAATTGATCTAGACAACCACCGATCGGCCAGCGCGTGTGGCAGCGCGTGGCGGAGGTGTGGTGGTGGTTCTTGGTTCCATTGCGACCCTCGTGTCGTTGCGAACGCATACGTGTGTGCGGATTCTAATTCGGACGTCGTTTGACGATCGAACCAACGAACGCCTATTGTGTGTTTCATGGGTTCGATGTGTTTGGACCGTTGAATCGAATCCGATTTCACGTATGTGGTTCCTCGTATTTCTAGGATCGTATAGGAATTAACGGATCGTGATTTGGAGTTCCGGATACTCCGGATCAATGACTTGAAGTTTGAATTAAACCGTAACCGTCCGATTGTGCTATTGTGAGAAATCCGACCGTCTGATCGAGACCAAACTTTCAAGACACGTTGTTTAGGCCGTGTTGAGCCTATAGGAACTATCGGATCTAAGTTTGGAGGTCATGGGACCCACAGGTTCGGTTTGACCTATTCGGGTTGGTTTGACCAAGTTTGACCAGGTTTGACCGAGAGTCTCCCGAGGTCGCCTTGCCACGTAGTTGACTTTGTTGGACTTCTAGGAATGTCCGGATCGAGAGGTCATGGGCTCCACGGGCCGGGTTGACCGAAACTGGGTGTTTGACCGCCGGTTGACCGTGAGTCTTCCGGGGCGGTCCCACTGGTTCAAAGAGGTAGATTGACCTCGGAATTCTTAGTACGTGCGTACTTGTGATGTTACGTTTATTGGATTTTGAATCCTGAAATTGATTTCTTATATATATATATATATATATATATAGTTATATATATATATATATGATTTGAATTACAATTGATTTCTATGTTGTTGTCGAATTGGGTTTTCTTGGTATTATTCGGCTTATGAGAATTTTATTCAATGTTTATGCTTATACGTTTAGCAGGTTCTTCATTTATGTTTTACAAACTTACATGAGTTCGATTTGGGAGATTATGCCTCGGGAAAAGTAAAAGGTTGGTTTATTCGGAAAAGGTTTTGAATTGGGTGTGTCTTCACCTATTTGGAGATAATGTGGTTTTTAAATCAATCAAGTATACAAACGGTTTCATATGTATGTTTCGCTTTGTTTTAAACGGTGGGGTTAGTACTTTGATTTAAGTATGTAAAACCTTGTTTTTGCCCACTCACACTCTTTCTGTTTTTGCCCACTCACACTCTTCCTATCTACCTTAATATTGTGAGTCATATTATATACCTTTGGGAATATATATATATATATATATATATATATTTATATATATTCTATTCTATGAGAAATCATATTTTCATATCTTGGAAAATTATATCCTATACTACGGTGAAACTATAATTTATATTCCTTTGGGATAATAGGTTTTATACTCTTGGGGATATGTATATATATTTTTATATATATACATATGTGAAATAATACTTTATTTATACCTTTGGAAATCTATATGTATACTTTTGGGTTATACTAGTAAGAGTCGTATTTTAAGACTTAATCACATAATTTGGATTATGCGTTTGGCTTAACGGCATGTGTTTACAAATGAGTTCTTTATACTTTAATTACATACCTTTGGGTTGGCATGCCCTGTGTCGGGACGTGAGGTCCCTTATGTAACTATTTTGATATATTTATATATTGGGTTTCTCATACCATTTGACGTTTCTTTACTTGAGACTTTAATACCTTTTGACGTTTCTTTAATTGGGTTTTGGACGCTTGCGTCTGATGTTGGTGTTTTGGGTTGGGTACATTGTGATTGGTTATTGTATATATATGTATATATATCTTGGTGATCGCGTTGCGATTGATGTGTGTGCGATTAGCACTTTGTATTGTACCTCCCCTGTTACGTCTTGATGATCGCATGGCGATTGATATAATACGATTTACCTGGATTTGGTATGGTTCGATCCTGTGCATACCTTAACGGGGTGTAGGCTGTAGACCCTTAGCACGGGGTAGTCTGCGCGTAGGACAGATTTCGGAGTTATGGTTGGTAAGTTTCTACCATATAGGCCTGTGAGTTTAGTCCCACTTTGGACGGCTCAACCACAGGCACGGGGTCTCGATGAGACTATACTGTGTCGATCAAATGATCCCCTATTGGATTGTTTTCCCTGGTACTTGTGTGTGGTGTTGAGGTTATACTATACTTATACGCGTGTGTTAGCACCTTCGTATTCATATTTATTTTAGTGAGGATCGTTCCTCGCTTGTCGTGCTTGTGAGCGCGTGTGTGGGAAAGTTTGGGAAACTATTTACCTGCTTTCGGTTGCAGTGCTTGATTGGATTTCTGTACTTGTGATGTTACGTTTATTGGATTTTGAATCCTGAAATTGATTTCTTATATATATATATATATATATATATATATATATAGTTATATATATATATATATATATGATTTGAATTACAATTGATTTCTATGTCGTTGTCGAATTGGTTTTCTTGGTATTATTCGGCTTATGAGAATTTTATTCAATGTTTATGCTTATACGTTTAGCAGGTTCTTCTGTTTATGTTTTACAAACTTACATGAGTTCGATTTGGGAGATTATGCCTCGGGAAAAGTAAAAGGTTGGTTTATTCGGAAAAGGTTTTGAATTGGGTGTGTCTTCACCTATTTGGAGATAATGTGGTTTTTAAATCAATCAAGTATACAAACGGTTTCATATGTATGTTTCGCTTTGTTTTAAACGGTGGGGTTAGTACTTTGATTTAAGTATGTAAAACCTTGTTTTTGCCCACTCACACTCTTTCTGTTTTGCGTCCCCCAGACCGTAGTCGTCGCTTCGTTACTGTTCGGCCGTGCGCTTCTCTTCTCGAGCTTCGTTTGAAGGGTAGGATTGTCGTCCTTGAACCCTAAACTTTCTATTATGTTATTTCTTTTTCGCTGACTCTTAGATTGCTCTGTATCACCCTTTAGGGTTGAATTTGTTTGGCCGGAGTCCTGTTATGTATATATTGTATGCATGCTGGCGCTTGGGTTGTTTATCTGTTGCTTTCTAGCAGGTTGTTAATTTTGGGATAGTCCCTGTTTCAGGGGAGACTCTGCCCATTTTTCGGCGGAAGTCTTGGCCCCTTGTATGTTTTGTTTCGGGAAGTGGGTAACTGTTTAGTTTGTGGGCCCGACATGGGTTGATGTTGGGCATGTCAACAGGGTCCGGCACGAGTTCCGGGGTGGAATTCGGGTCGGGTCCTTTCATCGTTTGGTATTGGATTTGAATCCAATTTCTTTAAAAAACTCAAAAATAGATTTTAAGTCTAAAGCCCAAAAAACACTTCTGGTAGGCCTATTTTTAAAATCCGCTAATATATTTATTGCATAAAACAGCAAATATCCAATTAACCTAATCCAAAATTTTTTTTTGAAATACTTGAATTTAAAAAATAAAAGTAAGAAACCTTCATAATAACAGATGGATCAACAAGTTCAGAATCAACCTCGTCACATAAAGATACAAGAAAATCTGAAGGCTATGTAGTGGAAGAGAATAATAACAAAAAAAACACAAAGTTTAGTAACTTGTAATTTAATTGAGAGCTGGGAGGATGGATATGAGCAAGGAATTAAATTTTGATATTTTCGCCGATATTTCGGCGAAAATATCGTGTTTTTGGGGTCCCGATATTTTCACAACATTCCATTTATATTTCGTCAATTTATCGAAAATATCCTCGATAATATCGCCGAAATATCATGAGCGATATTTTCATTCAAATTCAAGCTGAAATGGTCAAAATATCGTGAAATTATCGATAATATCGCGACATGACCAAACAAACCTAAAAAAATACAAAAATACAAGAAAATCTGAAGGCTATGTAGTGGAAGAGAATAATAACAAAAAAAAACACAAAGTTGATAATATCGCGACAATATCGCAACATGACCAAACAAACCTGAAAAATACAGAAAACTCACGCAATAGCGCATTTGGGGGAGGGGTTCGAACCCCTGCCCTTTGCATATTTCCTCGCCGCTTTACCACCACGCTAGTGGTCACTTTGTGATATTATGTATGGAAACTCATATTTATATCTGTTGTGTGAGCTGTTTCTCAAAATAAAAATTAACATAATTACTTATTGTTTTATATTGTTGATCAGTTACTTAATTACTTAATATAATTTATTTATTTCCTATATAATCCATTAATGTTATTCATTATTTTATTATTCATTATAAGTACGTACATTACTAAATTCCCTTTCAAATTGTTGCTTAATTACTTAAATCTCTATAATCATTTTATTTATTTCCTATTTAATTCTTCCTTGAATAAATTTATTTATGTTCTTAGTTTATTTTCAATCTTCACTATAATTTTTTATGCATGGTAAAGTTCCAAATTTTTGAACTACTCCCCATCTTACCATGCAATGTATAAAGTGTAAAATATTGTAGTAAATCATTATATATAAATGATTATGGTGTGTTTAATCTTCTTTCATTAATTACAACATATTTTCTACACTCAGAGTGTTTGTCAGCTCGCTATATAATCAACTTAAATCAGTTAAATCTATCATGCAATGCATTTCCTTCTAATTTTTTGTGATAAACTAATAGATAATTGACTAAATAAACATTCTCTAAAGTTTCAATAAAAATTTCCAAGTTTTTCTTACAATTTCCGTGGTTTTTATTCAATTTTTATCGATATTGATAATATCCCGATATTTCCATCGAAATTTCCGTGTTTTTGAACTACCGATATTTCCGATATCATCGATATTTTAGACCTTGGATATGAGAGAGAGAGAGAGTCGATGATGCTAAGAAGAACAAGAACAAGAACAAGAGAAAGAGGTTGTGGCGGTGGGTTGTGACGGTGAAGAGAGGTGAAGTAGGGTTATGGAATGGGTTTTGAAAATAAAACGTATATGGGCTTTAATTTTTTTTTTTTTGTGTGCCCAAATATATGGGCTTTAAAGTTGGACAGTTTATTTGATTTAAGGAGAATTAGGCTAAAGTATGAGATATTTTAAAATAAATAAATAAAAGAGAAAATGATTAAAAAGTCCCTTGGATGATCTCTATTGTCAAATAAGGTACGAAATCTCTTAGGGCAACAAATTATTCATTTGAGTTAAGGTATGAAATCTCCTTCTTCAAACCCTAAGTTCGTGTCTTTTTTTTTTTTTTAATGTTTGACTCGCAATGGCTGCCCTTTCCTACCCACTTCTAATTCTTTGTTCTTACTCAATAGGTTCGTATGTTGTTTCTTTTGATTGTTAGCATTGTCGTTTTCTTCTTCTTCATGCATTTGGGTTTTATTTATTTAGTTTAATTTTTTACTTTATGCAAATGAAAAGGAGCAGAATTGGAGCCTCTATTAAAATCATAAACCAGGTTCTCTATGTTTGTGATTCTATGTGCTTGGCTACTAAGTCTATTCTGAAATTATATCCTGGTTTTTCCTTGGACTTTACTGTAATTCTGGGTTGTTTTGTTCTTGTTTCATTTTCTTTCTCTACTTTATTTATTTATTTTTGGATAAGAAACGAATTTTTTATTAAAAACAGTGGAAAAGTACATCTGAACTTGATATACTTATTTTCTGCCGGATCATTGGTTTTCTTTTTCAAGAGACAAGCTTACTATTTATGGCATTATGATATCATTTAACTGAACTGAGCTTTTGCCCTGAAAAATTAGAGTATGCTTCTTATAGCAGTGATCCTTCTATTAATAAGGAGTGGCAAAAGAAATTTCTTTTGTCATGATCACATCAAAATACGAAGAAAGGTTAAACTGAGTGAGCAGAGTTCACACTACAAGAAAACAGGTATTAGTGGCCACCTACTTGGTCACAGAAACTACCCTTTTTGTTCACTGAATGCAGTCAGTGTCCAAATATTGGTGGTCACTGGGTGGTCACTAGCAACTCGTCACAAATTCTATTTAGTGCCCAATGTCAACCATTGGTCACTACAACACAATGAATTAGTGATTATGCCAGTGTGGTCACTAATAAAAGTGAGATTAGTGACCGTAACTTTGGTCACTAAAGGGCTACAATTTGGTCACGAAAACACTCATTTTGGTCACTAAAAGAGGGTCATGTGCCCACATTAGTGACCTACTTGCTTGGTCAGTAATGTATTTCAAAAGATGGTAACTAATTAGGTTTACCTATCCCTGTTCTTTATTGAATTATAATATGAAATCACAATTAATTTCTTTTTAAATAGTGATGTAGATCTCAAAAGCAATCCATACATCTTTTCAAAAGCAATCCATACATCTACCATTCTTCCAACAAATTCACAAAATGCCTTAAATCTCAAAAACTAAAATTCTAGGTATTTAAGTTGAACCTAAATGTCAATTGTTTCCCAAAAACAAAGAGCATAAGATTCATCACTAGTAGATTGTCCTTTGTCCTCTGATATACTAGAAATTTATCCATAAGACATGCATCAAACAAATAATATCAGCTTAATTATATACCAATTTTATGATGTTACATGAACCTCTTATTAATTAGTCACACAATGTCTTCAGCCTTTTATAAACTATAAAGAAATGATTGGCAAATTACAAATTCATAGATCAAAAAACAGTGAGAAGGGTGAGGTCACTTGGTTACGAACGATAACCGTTCCCAGTCACAAATTTTACAGTTAAAGCATGATATAAGTTGAACAGAACTTCAATTTCCAGGTATGAGTTGATAAAGCATGATATAAGTTGCCCAAAGAAAACTGAAAAGAGAATAACTTTACAGTATAACTAGTTGAAATTAATAAAAAACAATAATTTTGAAACTTCCACACCTGAAAATTGCATGAAAATTGCATAATTCTCAATAATTGCAAAATCATGCATCATGACCGTCTGCTACTGTTATGGGTATAGGATCATGCATGAAACCATCCTTGGAAATAACTCTATAAGTGATATATGGCGGAGTATGTTGTGAATAGCCCAATTTAATCATCTCGCCTGCATTAGGTACATCATAAGTTGAGAGGAAATTTGAAATTTCCTTATAAAGGCAGAATAAATTTCTTTCTATAAGAATGTGCTTACCATTGAATGGGTCAACCTTTGGATGAGCAGTGAAGCAATGTATCTATCTCTTGTCATAATCCAGTAAGCCAACTGTTTGCACACTAGAAATAAACCGAAGTACAAATTATTTGAGCCCACAAAGATATAGGAGGCAATACAAAGGCTGTCATTTTTATGGTCTTTTTTTTTATTATGAATCCAAGGTATCCCCCGCACGTAGGCGAGGACTAATCCCTCGAGCCGGGTCGGACCCCATTTAGGGGGCAAGCTCTCCAAATGATGGCTGCTTCATTCACAAGGCTCGAACTCGAGACCTTGCTTAATGGGAACAAGCTCCTTACTACTTGATTGAAATTGAAAAGTACATGCTAGAACATGGATGAGTTGTTACAAGGCTTATCTACCTCTGAAGGAGCTAGAAGCTGCCCATGGTAATATATGAGAGCTGTATTACCTGGAAAAGGGAGGAAATTGTTAGTTAAAGATACTGCTTCTTAGGCAAGTAACATGAGATACTTTCCTACTTCGCCAAGATTTCAAGGATACACTTGCAATGGGTATACAAAATTCATAAATGTTTCAAACTGGATAGAAAACTATGCACACAGTTTCAACTGTGTCATTAAGTTTTCAACCAAGGTGTAGGGGATAAAAATATTAAGTACTCAAAACTTTGATGTCCATGCATGCTAAAGTATGGTGTATGGATCATAAGGATTAAATTCCTATTAAAATAACAGTGCAACAAAGGCATTACAGTCAATGAGTTGTGACAGTTCAGAATTGTACTGAAATGAAGTTGTTATTGCATTTCAAAAACATTGCGTGCAAGAACACCCTACCTGTCCCATTTCCATAAGACATATCTAATACTTTCAGTTTTGCTCTCAGGATTTGCATGTTAACCATGAGTAAGCCAAAAAGCCCCTTAAGGTCTCCCATCTGGAAATGACATATTCAGGAACATAAGAAAGGAATCTACCAACTAAACATCTATGTCACAAGCTTGATCTAAAATTGCAACGGTTGAAGTGTTGTTCCTGACATACCTTCATAAATTTAGCACCTCCAAAATATTCTTCTTGCTTAAGACGGGATGTCCTAACATAGCGGGAGACATACTTTGCTTTTCCATCTTTGATGTGCATACCATGAACAATACTGCAAAATGTTAAATATATAAAGTAATGCTGGATCACATCTATCACTTTACTAATTCAGCCAGAGACATGGCTAATGAACAGAAACTATTTACTTATGTTTCTATCCCACTTGTTAACATGAAAACAGAATTCAATAAGATAATCAGCCAACATATAAATTGTTCAAAAGATTCGAATTCAAATAAGGCTGTGAATAAAGAAGCAGGGGACTCACCCATCTCCATCAAACATGAAAAGAGAGCAACAAAGGGCATCAGCACAAAACTCACATGGCTAAGAATCACTGAAATTTATTTCCAAAAATCAAACATACGCTCTCTAAACAGACAGACCAAAGTTTGTTTCTTGGGCATGCCATGACAGCTCTGTTAGGATAGAGCTACAATCAAAATAGAAATTGGCATAAAGACCCACTCAACTTCAAAGACTTCATGTAAGCATTTTACCAAACAGTTAAAATTCATAGATTCAAACAAACCAAGTAGTTATACTGTGTGATGATAAATTAGTTAAACAAACCATGAGTTTGAGGTGCAAAATTTAGACGCAATGCAGGAAGCAAATAAGTTCTTAGAAGAAAAGTAGTCAAACAAGCAGAAAATCTACAAACAGCCAGAGTGAAGAAAATCTACAAGCAGGAAAGTTTTTAGATTACATTCAAGTAGAACACAACGCATTAGGAATAAGAGTAAAGAAAAAGCAAGAATGAAGATGAAAGCCAATTAGGAATCAAACCGCCAGAGATCGAATATTTCTTACCAGAGAAGCTGATGGTCTCAACAGTTGATTTCAGAATAGGATCTCACTAGCCTCAAGATCGCTTCTCAAAATCGAAACATCTGCAGCACCAACTAGGAAGTTAGGGCATCAAGCTTTTTGGAATCACACCTCAAAATCGAAATTCAAAGACAAATAAAAACAAAATTCAAAATTGAAACTAAAATCAAGCTCTGCCTAAGTACTGTTGATGCTCTTTTTGGGAGGGTCAACCTAGGTAGGGAGTATTGGATCTTCAGCAGGGGAGAAGGTGTGGACCTTCAGCAATTTGTGAACCTGCAGAAGACAAGGTAGGAGAAGCAGTTGTTAAGCCTCAGACACCAGTGTGGTGCCGGCCGAAGGCTCTTCGATGCTTAAGTCAGCTAAGAGTGGTAAATTTGGCAGAGTAACAGTAAAAGTGAGAAAGTAGTCCCTTTTCGTCTTGGGTTTTGTTCCCTATTTATAGGGAGGTGGAAATGGAAGGTTTGCACAAAGTTTCAATGTGGGACTTTGTGCAAGTCGTTGTGGTGGTGACATGTATCCCTGGAGGCTAGGTTCGGCAGTCGGGAGCTTCGGCAGGTATTGGTTGCCTTGGAAGAATGTCTTCCTTCGGCAGGGAAGAAGGAGTGTCTTCCTTCTGCAGGGAAGAAGGCGTGTCTGCCTTGGTGCTAGTCGTTTTGGTGCTAGATATGCTCAGTTGATTATGGTGTAAACAAGTACCAAACGAAAACCTAGCTAATTTAAGGACACAAAATCCAGCTGAAAGCCTTTATTTATCAAATCAAACCTAGAGAATTAGGGAATAGAGAATCGATTGAGTCACAATTGCACTCAAATCAAATTCAAATGAAATCAAAACTAACATTGAAACCAAAGAGAAATAGAAAGCTCACATGATATTGGGAGAAAACTTAGAATTGAAACCACACTACTACAAAAATCGAGATAGACGACGGTCATTTACCATCGTGTATTTTGTTTTTCAACCGTCGTGGAATCGACCGACATCTTTTGTTGCATAAAACCACGACGGTAAATCACCGCCGTCTATTCATATAAAGACGACACATTTGATAAAATAAGCCGTTGTTATAAATTAAAACGACAGTTTATTTTAAAATCCTGACGTTGTTAAAATATACAATGTCGTACACAAATAAAAACCGACGTCTATTCACTCAAAAATAAACAACCTGGATAACTTTAGACATCACTTTTAGAAAATAAACGTCGTTTTACAAAGGAACAATGTCATTATTTACAAAAATACAGCCATAAACATAAGTAACCACGACACAAATTATAAACTTAGAGACGTTGAAAAGTCAGTTTACGTCGATAATTTAAGCGTAGATCGACGTAGTTAATAATATTAGATGGCCATTTTATTTTTAAAACTGACGTCTATATCTATATTACCACGACATTAATAATTTCCAAAACAACGTGATTTTAACTATCCACGTCATGAATAAAACCATAACCGACGTTATATCATTTTTCTGACGTATTTATTTCTAAAGAAGGCGTTGTTAAGACTTCAAATGTCCTATGTCATAGAAATTCAAACGTGGCTACTACTTTATACTTCGATTATATAATTAATTACGTCGTTATTATACTTTTAGACGTCTGTTCTTAACGTCTTACCGACGTGCAAAATAAATTTCAAAACTGAAAAGACGACATCTTTAATCAAAACCAACGTTGTTAAAGAAGAAAAACGTCAGTTTGTTTTACAAATATGACGTTGTTAGCATTGACAACGTCTTATTCGGATAAAAACCGACGTCTATTCAATGAAAAATTTAATTTTAAAAGATCCACTTTGATAACCTTAGACGACCCTTTCAGAAAACCTACGTCGTTTAAAATAGAAACAATGTCGTAAGTTACTAAAATATAAACTTAATATGATGTAACCACGACGGAAACTATAAATTGATCTTCGTTGAATGACGTCTAACTAAACATTACCACGACTGTCCGTACATTACCGCCGTTGTTCTATTGTTATCTACGTATCTTTGAATGAATTGACCGGTCATGATAGTTATTATTTAGACGTCGGTACATATATTATGGATGTAAACGTCGTTAAATATCATTGAGACGTCTTATTTTGCAATTTTTCAGATTACCGTCGTGTTTTGCATCTGAACCCATTTTTTTATTCTTGAAAGTTATGTTGCCAAAACCTGCATAATGAAAGTGAAAGAAATACATTACAATTTCTTGCAAAATTAATGTCATACACAGCCATTTATGGCATAAATAATGTCATAAATCACAATAGCATCATTCAATCCATATATCTTCACACCCATCTCGAATATTTTCACTCCCAAACTCACGGGCTAGTTCATCAAATGTGTCAACATTTGGCATCCCTCTAGTAAATGGCTCACACTCAATTCTAACATTACCTAAGTCATCATCACCAATAACATCATTATATTATCTATTAGGCATTGATAACACTACCGACCAACTATGATGCATTGGGTCGTCAACAAAAAAACTTGTTTGACTTGAGAAGCCAAAACAAATTGGTCATTCCTATGTCCAATTTTACTCAGATCTACAAGGGTAAATCCGAATTAAATCGACTACAAGGCCGGAAGTGCTATCTATCCAATCACACTTAAAGACTGTGATTGTAAACTTTTGGTAGTCAAGATCCCAAATATCTTGAATGACACCATAAAAACCCATATTTGAGACAATAGGGTTTTTATCCTTGGCACTAGCAACTTGCATAGTATTTGCAAGTAAATAAACTCCACTATTTTGAACTGCCCGCACATCATCTTGTGCCTTGGTGTTAAATTTAACACCTTTAATAAGATAGCTCTTATATGATGGCACTGTCATGCTTGGACCACTTGCTAGCCACCTCAAATTTTCTGATACGCCATTATTTTCTTTCTCATTGATTTCCCTTTGAACCTGCAAATTAATCATATGTTAATTCAATGCAACATAGATATGACAATAAATCAAACTCCAATGTTTTATTCAATAACATATACCTTAAAGCGTAACCATTGAATGAAAGTGTTGTTGTGCTTATCTTGTAGCCACTTTGTTCTCTTTTTATATTTTGGATAAGTGGTCTTGAGGTGGATCATATGTTCCCTACATGACACAGAAAATTCTAGTATTCTTGTCCCTTGTATTTAAGAGAAACATAAGGAATGATTTAAAACAAAATGATTAAAAGTCATACTCGATATATGGTTGGACTTCCTCTGTATTCTCCAACACATATAGATGTGCCTGGTTCAAAAGGTCCCAATCAACTAAAGTCACCGAGCAACCTGATAGTGGCTTTGAAAGTCCCATCTTCTGGTTTAATGGCACTCCAATTGCTCTAATATCGATAAATGCTCAGTGCAAAACTCCACAGCCTTCTTGACTATATAGCACTCAGCAATGCAACCTTCAGGATGATTACGGTTATGAACATACCCCTTTAGCACTTTCATATATCTTTCGAACGGATACATCCATCTAAAATAAACAGGCCCACATAGACGAACTTCTCGACAAGATGTACTACTAGATGAACCATGATATCGAAGAATGAAGGGGAAAGTATTTCTCAAGCAAACACAAAGTAACTACTACATCTTCTTCCAACTTATCTAGAGAGGAAACATCCACGGTCTTTGCACATATAGAATTGAAGAAGAAGCACAATCGAGTTATTGCATACCTTGCGAGGCTTTTCCAAAAGCAGGCAATTACCACATGGAGCAATTGTTGCATCAAGGTATGCCAATCATGTGATTTTAGGCCAAGAAGTCTTGAATCTTGTAAAGATACAAGATTTTTATGTTTGAAGAATAACCTTCAGGGACCTTCATACCATAGAAAGAATTGCAAACCGTTCTCTTCTCTGCTCTCACTACTACAAAAATCGCAATAGACGACGGTAATTTACCGTCGTAAATTTACTTTCTCAACCGTCGAGGAATCGACCGACATCTTTTACGCATAAAACCACGACGGTAAAATACCGTCGTCTATATTATATAAAAGCGACACTTTTACTAAAAACCGACGTCTATTAATTTAAAGACGACGTTTTTATAAAAAAATGACGTGTATTATAATTAAAGACGACGGTTTGTAAGAACTGTCGTCTATTATGAAATAACGATGCGTCTATTATATGTAAATACGACGGTTGTTATGAAATAACAATCGTCTATTATTGTGAAATATGTCGTCTATTATGAAATAACGATCGTCTATTATTGTGAAATATGTCGTCTATTATGAAATAACAGTCGTTTATTATATGTAAATACGACGGTTGTTATGAAAAAAATGTCGTCTATTATATGTAAAGAAGACGGTTTTGTGATAGAATAGTCGTCTATTGATGTAAAGACGATGGTTTTTGAAAGAACTGAGGTTTATTATATACAAAGATGTTTTATTTTTACATTTTACCTTTTTTTCCTTGCTTCCAATTGTTCTCTACAACGATTTTAGCTAAAAAAACAACCATAATGCTTTGTGAACAATAAATTCAGCTCCAAATAATCCATCTTCCTATGAATCTAGAAGAATAATTTGTTTCATAAAACTTGAATATTCAATAATAATTACAAAATATCAATCTTCATTCCTATATATCTATACAAAATATCATATCCATAATATTAAACTATATATCTCTACAACGATCCGAATTTCATCAATTTGTTCTTGTGTGTATGAGTTACCGTTGCCTTCTTGCCTTTATAAAACAGGATTAAAAAAAAAAGGAAGCAAGTTTTAGTTAGAGATACATATAACGGGATTAAAAAAAAAAGAAACAAGAAAAAAAGCCGAAGTGGGGAGCATAACTTATTTGGATTTCCTCGACTTGGAGCAAATAAACTTCAAATAATTTGAGAAACTGAAAACCGGAATGAAAGATTAGAATATGAGCAGCCGAAATGAAATGTACCTCGACTTGGAGCAACTTTGATGGAGAAAGAAAACTTAAGGTCAGAATATGAGTTGAAGAAAGATAGCGAAATGTTATATATATAGGGTTTATAGAAAATTCGAAAAATTACATTTCGCGGTCAAATTTTTCAAAAGACCGCGTTTTTAAATAAAAATGATGTATAAATTAAAATATACACGACGGTTTTTAAATAATACGGACGTTATAAACATATACTACGTCAGTTATTTACAAAACCGACGTCTTAAATAAAAAAAACTTCGGAGAAATAGAAATTTGTGCTAACAAGAAACTAAATATACAATCCTACTTGAGAACTCAGTTCTTGTTTTACACCCAACCGAAGTTCTTAGATGGGTTGGGTGTACAACAAAAACTGAGTTCGCAAGAAAGACATTCTTGCATGAGAGGTGAGAATTGAGATATACAGAACGTTTGGAATAAAAACAGCAATTTAAACGAATTATTTAGAATTGGAAAACTAAAAGTGACTTTATTAAGACTTGGAAACCGAAAAGGGCCTTTATTTCGACTTGGAAACCTAAAAGCCGCCGTTTCAATTCCCAATTTGGCAGATAAAGCGTGCCGATTCATTTCGAAAGTTTCGAAATTGAAACTTACAACGACGGTATTTATGTTTACCGTCGTCGTTGTACTGACGTTTATTCGGACTTTTGTTGTCGCGCTTGTTTTAAACAACAACGACAGTATAATTAATATAAACGACGTGAAAATGATTTACAACGGCGATATAATTAATAGAACTGTCGTATTATCTGAACAACCACGTCGTTATATTATATTATAACGCCGTAGTAATGATTTACCACCACCTTTTATTTATAAGAACTGTCGTAGTCTAAAATCTAATACGGCGTAAAATAATAAAAACCGACGTGGTTAATTACCTTACATGTCGGTAATTATAAAATTACGGTCGTATTAAATAGCACTTGATACGTATGTTAATAACAGCCGTCTATTATATTTAAAAACGTCAGTTTTTATTAAAACATGTCGTCTATTATATATAAAGACGACAATTTTTATGAAAGAAATGTCGTCTATTATATGTAAAGAATGTGGTTTTGTGATAGAATTGTCGTCTATTAATGTAAAGACGACGGTTATTTGAAAGAACTGTCGTTTATATATCCAAAGATTTAGTAATTTTACATTTTTATATTTTTTTTCTTGCTTCCAATGGTTCTCTGCAATGATTTTTTCTTGCTAAAAAAACAACCATATATAATGCTTTGTGAACAATAAATATACTCAAGAATAATTTGTTTCATAAAACTTACCATATGCTTTGTGAACAATAAATATACTCAATAATAATTACATACAAAATATTTACCAATCTTCATTCCTATATATCCATACAAAATATTTACCAATCTTCATTCCTATACATACAAAATAATTTGTTTCATTAAACTATAATTCGATCCGAATTTCTTCAATTTGTTCTTGTGTGGGTATGAGCTAGCGTTGCCTTCTTGCACTGCAAAACCAAGATTAAAAAAAAGAAGCAAGTTTTAGTTAGAGATACATTTATAAACTTATTTGGATTTCCTCTAACTTGGATATAAACGACGGAAAGTAAAATTAAACCGTGTATAAATTAAAATATACACGACGGTTTTTAAATAATAGGGCGTTATAAACCTATACTACGTCAGTTAGTTACAAAACCGACGTCTTAAATACAAAAACAACAGAGAAATAGAAATTTGTGTTAAACAAGAAACAAAATTTTTAATCTTTATGGGGAACTCAGTTGTTGTTTTGAACCAAACCGAAGTTCTTAGATTGGTTTGGTCCAAAAACACAAGCGAGTTCCAAAGAGAGACATCTTGCATGACTGAAACCATTCGAGAGATGTGAGAATTCAGACTGAACGTTTGGAATAAAAACTACAATTTAAAGGAAATATTTAGAATTGGAAAACTAAAAGTGACTTAATTAAGACTTGGAAACCTAAAAGCCGCCGTTTCAGTCTCCAATTCGCAGATAAAGTGAGACGTTTCAGTTCGAAAGTTTCGAATTTGAAACCTACAACGACGGTATTTATGATTTCCGTCGTCGTTATACTGACGTTTATTTCGACTTTTGTTGTCGCGCTTGTTTTAAATAACAACGACGGTATAATTAATATAAACGACGTTAAAATTATTTACAACGACGATATAATTTATAGAACTGCCGTATTATCTAAAAAACCACGTCGTTATATTATATTATGACGACGTGGTAACTGTTTACCACCACCTTTTATTTATAAGTACTGTCGTAATCCAATGTATAATACGGCGTAAAATAATAAAAAACAGACGTGGTTAATTACCTTTACATGTCGGTAATTATAAAATTACGGTCGTATTAAATAGTACTTGATACGTCTCTAATAATACAATTACCGTCGTGTTCATTGGATGTTCAAAACGGCGGTATTATATGTAAAACGTCGTCTATAATTACTACGTCGGTATATTTACACATACCGTCGTTGTTTATTTGTTGTCTTTTTCTGATCGAAATGGCATGTTTAATAAGACGACGCTTTTAAAGTTTTATGCGTCGTGTTTTAAAAATGCCCAAATGAATTTCCAATTTTTAGGTGTTTTAGTTTCTGATCCACGTCGGTTTTTATATTACCGTCGTCGTTTAAAATTTAACGACGGTATTTATTTTGTCCGTCGTCATTTTACCGACGTCTATTTCGATTTTTGTAGTAGTGTCTTGACAAATTCCAAGGCCCTGGAGGCAAGCGAGTACGTCTTTCTCCATACTCGGGTTGCAAATCAGTCTTGACCCCATGTTCAATAAATCTAAACGAGCAACAATCCCATCTTTATTTTTCCAGGGATCTCCAACAACGTACCAATGATACTATCGCAAATATTCTTCTCAATGTGCATCACATCGAGGGAATGCCTCACAGAATGTATTTCCAATACTCGAGATCAAAGAATTTTGACTTCTTCTTCCAACAAACTCTGTCACCGTCATTTTCACCTCCACCTCCCCTTTTTCGACCCCATTTGTAATTAATACCTTCAACCCTTTGTAGCACTTCTTCTCCGGTTAATGGCTTTGGAGGCATGTCATATTCAGGTTCCCCATTAAAAGCTGCACACCGCCTTCGATATGGATGATTTGTTGATAGCCATTTTCTATGCCCGATGTAACAGATTTTGTGGCCATTTTTCAACCTATGACTAGGCGTATCAACGCCGCATATTGAACAAGCTTTATATCCTTTAACGACACAACCAGATAAGTTTCCATAGGCGGGAAAATCATTTATTGTTCATGGTAGTGCAGCTCGAGTGTAAAGTATTCTCCTAAGTGTGCATCATACACTACTCTAATCCCATCCCACAAAGATTTTAAATCATCAATCAAAGGCTCTAAGTAGACGTCTATATCATTTCCGGATTGTTTAGGACCAGAAATCAATAAAGTCAATATCATGAACTTTCGTTTCATGCATAACCATGGTGGGAGATTGTATGTAACTAAGATAACTGGCCAGCAATCGTATACGCTACTTAGAGAAGCGTGGGGATTGAATCCATCGAGATGAGAGAGCCAGTCTCAAGTTTCTCGGCTCTTTACCAAACTCGGGCCATTTATCATCAACGAATTTCCAAGACGGGAATCCGCCGGATGAGACATCTCGACCGTCAATTTATTTTCTATCGACATGCCAAGTCAAACTCTTAGATGTCTTACTTGATTGAAACATCCTTTTAAACCTTGGAATTGGTGGAAAATACCACACCACCTTTGTTGGGACACCCTCTTTCAAAAGCGAATCTTTGCCTTCCTTCCACCTTGAGATACCACAAGTAGGACAATTAGTTGAATCTTCATAATCCTTCCTATACAAGATGCAGTCATTGGGGCATGCATGAATTTTCTCATAACTCAGCCCCAATGCACAAAAAGTCTTCTTTGCCTCATACATAGAGGAAGGTATTGTATTTTCTTACGGAAGCAAATCTCCTTGAAGTATCAACAATTACGTAAAGCAGACATCACTCATCCCATGTTTTTCTTTCAAATTGTATACCTTCACTAATGCCGACAACTTTGTGTACTTACTACAACCAGGGTACAAGGGTTGATCTCCATCCCCAATCACATTGGCAAACTCATAAGGATCGGATCCAACATCTCCTAAATCATTATCACCCATATCTATTTCTTCAGAAACAAAACTATCCCTACTATGGTTATGATCTTCATCCACATTTCTACTAGCATTAGTAGTTGAAATGTCCAATTCTTATAGCTTTGGTCAACTCCATTAAAGTACAAGTGGTCCCTTATAATTCCAACCCCAAACAATCGAAAATTCCCACATTTAACACATGGACAATGAATATGTGTTGTAGTTAGAAGATTTCCTACAGCAAAATCCAAAAAGCTTCCACCCCTAACTCATATGCCTTCGATCTTCTATCCACATGCATCCATGACTTATCCATCACTGACACTATAACCTATAATATATAATAAAGTAAAAGGACAAGCAATGAATATCACTACAGAATATTATGTACATTTTAAAAGCAAGTAATATGAGTTACGACTCGGTTTTTCCATAAAGCGACATATTTTATAAAGCAGACTGACGGTTTTTGTAAAAACAGTCGTCTTAGGCTACTAAAAGAAAAGAATGAACAAAGAAGATTATATAAATTTAAATAACAAGTAAAAGATACAAACGACGGTTTTTATATAAAGCGACGTATTTTATAAAGCAGACGACGGTTTTTGTAATAACAATCGTCTTAGGCTACTAAAAGAAAAAATGAATAAAACAGATTATATACATTTAAATAACAAGTATAAGATACAGACGCCGGTATTTTACATAAAGCGACGTATTTTATAAAAAAGACGACGATTTTTTGTAATAACGATCGTCTTAGGCTACTAAAAGAAAATAGTGAACAAAGCAGATTATATAAATTTAAATAACAAGTATAAGATACAGACGACGGTTTTTTACATAAAGCGGCGTATTTTATAAAGCAGACGACGGTTTTTACATAAAGCGACGTATTTTATAAAGCAGACGACGCTTTTTACATAAAACGACGTATTTTAAGATTACAGACGATGTTTTTACATAAAACAACGTATGCTAAAAAAAAATTAAATCTCCTTTGCCATTCCACATCCAAGAACAAATTAAGAACCAAATAAATATAACACGTATCTGAAATATTGATTAAGACCCATAGCAAATGAATTTTTATGAAAAGCATGCAAATATTAAGACTTTTCACGACAGTGATTAAGAAAACCTATCTCAAGAACCATTCCTATGAGGACGCATAGCAAATGAATTTTTATTCATTGAATGATGTACAACAGAACATCATTCAATGAATAAAAAGCAAAGTCAGATTACGTTTGTACTTAAGAACCAGAACAGAATATCATTAAATGAATAAAAATTAGAGTGAAGAGATTAAGGTTCGAACTTACAGTAAGCGCAGAGTGATAGGTTAAGAATTAGAGTCAAGAATTAGGGTTCGAACTTATTGCATTCGACAGAGGCCGGAGAGCACAACTAAAAATTAGAGTTGAAGCGAGAAAGCGAATTATTTAACACTTAGAGCGAAAAATGAAAATTTTAGGTCACGCGTAAAATTTTCAGATTGCGCGCTTCTTTAAACATCGACGAAACAAAAGAAAACCGTCGTTAAAGTGTTAATTTTAAACGACAGTTATTATTTTTATAGTGACGTTATTTTAGTTTTTTACGTCGCTATATAATAAAGATGGATGTCTAATTGATAAAATCTATGTAATTTAAATCGACGGTAAATATATAAAATATGACATTTTAAATAAAATTTGACGTCATTAAAATAATAACACCGTCGTCAAAAAATATTAAGTATCCAGGATTGGTGTTGCTGGGATTCGAAATGGTGTCGCATGGGTGGAATTGAAAGAAAACAAAAGAGAAAACCGGCGTCGTTTCAATAAAACCTAAACCCTAATCCTAAACCCTAAACCTTGAACCCTAAACCCTAAACCCTAAACACCGAACACCGAACCCTAATCCCTAAACCCTAAACCCTAAATTATTTTAAATTAAAAAATAATAAAATAATACAAAAGGTTAAGGGTGGTTTTGTCTAAACCCGAAAATAAAAAAGAAAACCGTTTTCTTTTCAATAAAACCTAAACCCTAAACCCTAAACCCTAAATTATATAAATTTTAAAATATTATAAAAAAAATTATAAAGCATAAGAAAAATTAACCAAAAATTGCTACAGACTCCTTATTACAATGCCTTGTGTACCAGGATGATAAAAACATATTTTTAATATATTTGAATTTATCACAACCATGGATGACACAAGCCCCATAAGAATATGTTATGAAACTACAAGTGTTGTTGTGATTTATCAATAAAATTTTTTGTCACGAATTAAATTTAAAATTTTTTACTCAAAAAACATTTTTAAAGCATTAGTGGTAAGAAAATATATCAATGAGAGCATTATAATTTCTGTTTTTTTTTTTGGAATTTTTTAAAATTTATTACAAATATTATAAAATAATTTCAATTAAAATCAAATAAAACCACGTCGTTATGAATTCATAACGGCCGTTGTAATATAATTAGACGTCGGTGTAAAGTAAAATATAGCCGTTGTATGTACCGACGTTTTAAATAGAACCTTTAACGTCATTATTTTTTTATAGACGCCGTATTAATCACTTTACACGTCGGTGTGAAGGAAAATATGGCCGTTGTATTTACCGACGTTTTAAGTACAACTTTATACGGCATTATTTTTCTATATATCGCCGTTTTAATAGATTTCGACGTCGGTAATAAAAATTTACCGACGTTTTAAGTGCAACTTTATACGGCATTATTTTTTTATATATCGCCATTTTAATAGCTATAGATGTCGGTAATAAAATATCGCCGTTGTATTTACCAACGTTTTAAGTACAACTTTATACGGCATTATTTTTCTATATATCGCCGTTTTAATATCTTTAGACGTCGTTATTGTTGAATATATCGACGTTTTAATATCTTTTGACGTCTATTTGAATGAAAATAATAACTTTTTTAATATAACGCGTGTTATATTTGTATACATGTCATTTCAGATACGTACCGACGTGGTTTGGTTGTATACATATCATTTTGGTTATGTACCGTCGTGTTTTTTAAAAAATTCTTGTGATTTGATAGTTTTATACAAAATTTTAATTCATACTTAAAAAAATGTAAATTATAACCAAAATATTTACAAAAATTGTCAATTCTTGTGATTAATGTTTGTCTAATTCCCCTAATCCATATGAAGGCTTACAAATTCTGCCCATTCCTGCCTAACTTCATCAATGGCTTCTTGGGGGTATGGTGATTGATCTTTTCCCTCAGCATACTGCAAGCCATAAAAATAATAATAATAAAATGTTAAATAAAAAAATAAAATGTTAAATGTTAAAATATATAATTTTTCCTTTTACCTTCTTCTCAAATTCCGATCACGGATCCTCGATGATGTCCTTCATAAAGCGCATTACATAGTACCCACACTCTACATTGCTTGGTTGCTTTGGAGTGCCTTTTAGAGTTTTCCAAATGGGTGATTTCCTGCCGTGCCTGCCTATGTGGGTATTATAGGTTTTGATAGCACTGTTTCAAGGCAACAAAGTGTTATTGAAAATACGGAAACATAGTTGATAAAAATAAACACCTGAACAAACAAAACCGTCGTGGTAATTATATACGTACGTCGGTTCTTAAAATAAAATGACGTTATATGACAATTAAGACGACAGTAACTTAGAACCGACGTGGTATGTTATAATTACGACGTAAAATAACAAATTTCAGATTTATCCTTAAGCTTAGAAGAAATACAGATAAAATCAATTACAGAGAAAATTAGAGTGAGAGAGAGAGAGAGAGAGAGAGAGAGAGAGATAGTGGGATCACTTAAGTGAAGAAAGCTTGCTATACAAACACATAGGGGTAAATCAACTTACGTGTTCACCATGTTTTTGCACTCGTCATCAATCATTCGGTTTGGCGGTGGATCCAGAAAATAAACAGTCTCTCTCTTTGCTCTCACAATGAACAAGACCCAATGAAAGCTACACACAAAAAAAAAAAAAAAAACATAAAGGTTAAACACTTTAATGTACAATGCATCATACAAAGAAAATCTTGGTAAGGTGACTAACCCTGGATTGTAAGGCATCAAGAAAATCTGTTCCCCATATGTCCTTTGAAGTCTAGTAGCTAACGCACGTGATCTTTGAGTTAATGAGCCGAGTTAGCACTAACTTGAGCGGGTCCACAAGGCCAACCATGTTCAACATATTTGAAGTTTTCAATGTTTCAAATAGGCACCTAAATATATGAAATGATCCAATGAGTTATTCCTTTTTAAAGAAAGAAAAGTTTAAAATGAAAATTTGATAAGGACAATTACCTCATGTATACAAAGAATGACAAGTGGCTCCAACTTCTTCCATTGCTGCAATTTGACTAATATCTTCGTGCAAGATGAAGGTTTCACGATTATTTCCAAACACTTCCTTCTCAATTGTAAAGGTCATAATCCTATCATGAACCCTCAATGTCGTCTCAAAGATAAGAACAAAGGGCTTGTAGAGAAGAAGGCAAGTCTCCCACTTGTTGTTCCTTCTCGGGAACATCCATGACCTTGGCCTTCTGTTTTAAAAATACACAAAGATAGATGTTCAAAAAAAAATTACATGAATACAAAAAACCGACGTGGTATTTATATACAGACGTCGGTTCTTAAACTAATCCGACGTTATATTACATTTCAGACGACGGTAAATTAAAACCGACGTGGAATATTATAATTACGACGCAAACTACTTTCCTTTTTCAAATTCACAGTTAACAAATTTCAGGTTTATCAACTTTCTTAGCAGAAATACAGAAAAAATCAATTGTAGAGAAAATTAGAATGACAGAGAGAGAGAGAGAGAGAGATAGTGGGATAACCTATATGAAGAAAGCTTGTGATACAAGTAAACTAAATAGGTCACCCTCTATACCGTCGTGGAATGTCTATCTCAACGACGGTTTTTTCAAAATTGTGACGTGGTGTGTGATTTAAAACGTCGGGAACTAATAACCGTCGTTGTATTACATTTATAACGACTCTAAAGATAAATAACGACGTCTAAAAATTAAGAAACAGAGAAATTTAAATCGAATTAACTTACCATTTTTCTTCCCCACTTGTTCTCGCATTGTTATTTTCACCCTCAAAATTGATGGCTTTCACACCAATTGCCCCAGAGCAGCTTGCTTTGTCGGACATTGGATTTTTGGGACTTTGCTCTTGAGCTTGGATTGGAAATGGAGGAGTTGACTGTTTGATCATGTTGGCATCAAAATTTGGAAGCCATGGCGCACTTGAGTCGATATATTCTCCCTCTCACTGCTACCAATTGTTGTGTTCTAGCCTCAAATTTCAGTTGCTCTTCTTGCACAATAGTTACGAGACGTTCTTCGAATTTATCTTCAAACTTTACCCTTCGTTGTCTAGGTAAATTGAAGTATTTCAGAGTGGAAACCCCAGTCCTCGCAGCTCTAACTCTCCTGGATGCTCGGGACCCAAAGCCATAGTCAACACATCATTGCTTCCCGATACAAGTGAGAGTGCCTTCAGAGACTTTTTGTTGCAATTCATCCTAACACAAAGACACATTAAAGTCAACAAAAACAGGAAGTCAGATCCACATGCAAGTCTAATTAAAAATTAAATGCAGTCTATTACAAATTTAAAACAGAAATTGTCTAAATTTAGAAGCTTACAATTATTTTTGCTTTTTCTGCAACTTTTGGATCGGGAAAGTTACCTGTTTGTCTTCTCCGGCCTTCTTCCATAAGGTAGATCGATCAATTTCTACCCCGGGCATGGTTTCCTCCAAACTCTCCTCCAAACCAACATATCCTCGTCGAGACAACCGATGATTGTACTCGCATTTCTCCCTACTGCTTTTGTTCGGTATGCACAGCCTCAAATTCTTTGGATAACCTTGAAGCTACAAAGCCATCCCACTTTGTGCTTTCAATATGAATGGATATAGTTTAGGGGTTCATTTAATTTCTCCTTCTCATTGATGAATGGAAGGATATGCTGCCTAGTTAGTTTATTCTTGAAATCCTTCCATTTCTTTCCAGCAGAAGATAAGACCATGTTCTTGCCCCCTTGCCTACAACAAAAGCCATGTCAATGGCTTCCCAAATCTGCTCTTTTACATCGTTGTCCACTTGTTTCCATTTAAGGTCAGAAAGTGGGACTCGGAGCGTGCCAAGACACCAATGTAGGACTGCATCTTCTTATTTGCAAGGCCATATGGTTGACCCTTTTTGTTGTACTCAATCACCGGCTTGATTTTCTGAAACTTTCTCTTCACAACACGAGGCATTGTGGTTATACCACGCCCGACTTTGGTTCTTCAACAAAAGTAGTCGTCTTTGTCTGAAGCTTTATCAGTGAAGATACAAACTTCATCTTCTTAGAGGATTTGGTTGTAGCTTGTGAAACTTCAAGATCTTTACCTTGATTCTTTTCCAAGGTAGCTTTCTTTTTGCTCAAGCTAGAAGCCTTACTTTGAGATTGAGAAACCATGTTCTGAGATAAAAATCAAACCTGCAAGTGAAATTATTTCAGATTATAAACTACTAAACACGACGGTAATTTTAATAATACGACGTAGTATTTAACATCAAACGACGCTATCTATTAAGTAATGACGTAATTTAAATTTATCACGTCGGTAGTTATTTACCGACGTGGATAAATACATAAAATGTCGTAAAAAATATGTCACCGTCTTCTTATTGATAAGAACTCAAACACAGGGTATATTTATTAGAATTGGAAAAAATCTGTGTGCATGTAATTCAAATCGTACAATAGTAAAATAATTATATGAACAAAAATATAATCATTTTCAAACATGAACTTAAGGAACCAACTTAAATTTAAAATATTTCATATTTTACAATACTAAAAACGGCGGTAAGTTTAAAACACGTCGTAGTATTTAGTTTCACACGACGCTATATACTAACCACCGACGTTATTACTGTTTTATCACGTCGTAGTTAATTACAGACGTGGTTTAATTAATAAAACGACGTAAATAATCAGTTACCGTCGTCTTATTAACATGAACAACAAAAAAGCAGATTATTTTTCACTTCTAATTAGTTATTTTTCTTTATATTATATCAAATTGGAAAAGATTAAATGAATTACAAAACTAACACTTATAATGATTTTCATCTATTGCTATTGAGAAAAAAACATGGAAATGGCAATATTTCATAATTTTCAAACATAGAAAACGATGGTAGAATTTATTTTATGACGTCGTTATTTAAATACCGTCGTCATTATATACTTCAAATGTCTCAAATAAGACGGCACCGTCGTCGTATTAACAAGATACAAAAAACAGTGTATTGGTACGATACCCTTTCCTTCTTTGTACATAAAGTGAAAAACGAAAATGATTTTCAAAAGAAAAAAACATATAAACATTTCAAAAGATAAAACATATAACGAAAGTTTAAAAAAGTACGAAGCAATAGTTACCTTTTTCTTGCAACGAAAGTTTTCTCGGGTTTTCTCGTCTTTAAAGTGGTATGTTCTGGTCAGTGACAAAGGCGAAGTGTGGGAAGACGATTAGTTTCAGACAGGGACGAAGACGAAGAGTGGCGACTTGGGAAGGATAAACGAGAGGAGTGTGAAATTTTTCTCGTAATCGAAACAGTGCAACTTTAGTAGCAAAATATTTAAATAATGTCGAATTGTTATATAAGACGACGCTATTTATAAAACATGACGTGGTATAAGTAAAATAACACGACCTCATTTATAAGATACCGACGTAGATACCAATGGAAAAAAATCTTTTAAAAACTTAAAACGACGGTTCACAAATAGGCACCGACGTATAAAAATTAATACGACGCTCATTTAAGGAAAACGACGTGGTTACTACAACTCTATACGACAGTAGTATTATATTATCCGCCGTTGATTGTTTACAATTAAACGTCATGATTTATAATAGAACCGACGTGGTTAATAAAAATAATTTCTAACATGCGATACATCTGTTAATAATACATTACCGTCGTGTTTATTTGATGTTTAACACGGCGGTATTATATGTAAAACGTCGTCTATAATTACTACGTCGGTATATTTACACATACCGACGTTGTTTATTTGTCATCTGTTTTCTTACCGGATTGGCATGTTTCATAAGACGACGCTTTTAAAGTTTCATGCTTCGTGTTTTAAAAATACCCAAATGAATTTCCAATTTTTAGGTGTTTTAGTATCTAATCGACGTCGGTTTTTATATTACCGTCGTCGTTTAAAATTTAACGACGATATTTATTTTGTCCGTCGTCGTTTTACCGACGTCTATTTCGATTTTTGTAGTAGTGCCACAGAGACGACGAGGACGACGAAGAGGACGCTCGCTCGATCTGAGCTCTGAGCTCACGCTGGCTCACTCAGATTTTGAAATTTAATAGGAATCTAGGAAGAATATTCAGGAGAAGAAAAAGAACGATATCAAGGCACATTCTATTGTGCAAACTGAAGCGGTATTTTCTTGTTGTGCAAACTGAAGCGGATTTTGTTTGGATCTAGATATTACTATCATGTTTTATTTTTAAGTTGTTGGATTAGTTGGTGGCTAAGTGTATCTACATAGTCAACCCACATTCTATTGTTTTGTTGGTGTACCTTTTTACTGCGGGGCTGATTGTTGCGTTCTTGTCTGTGAAGTTAATTCAATGAAATCATATGATAACCTTAACAACTGGAGGGAAGAATTTCTTGTTCGGGTATGTTTTGAGGTTTTTATTTTGTGTGTGGCTATTTTCTTAAGAATCGCATCACTTACAAACTCTTCCGATGCTAGTTGCCATAGATGCCTATTAAGTTATGAAAAGAATTGTCTCTTTATGTTGATTTTTCATGTAATCTCTCTTGAAGGAATTGCATAATAAACAAGAATGCTAAAAGATAGGAAGAAACATGGTTATCACAAATACTGATGTTAGTGCTCCTTCCTTTGAAATTTAAGACTTGAAATGCTCATGCAACTTAAAAGAATTTGGATTATTTCTGACTTGAAAAATTGCTGGACAAAATGCTTTGAACATGGAGTTGAAGAAGCAGATATGGCAGAGGAAGGATTTTACTTTCGGTCTGGAATCACAGTCGTACTGAAGAATGCAACTATTAAAGATGGAACTGTCATTTAAATCCATCAATTTTATTATAGCGTAATTGTTTAGATTGAGCCTTTGTGACAGTACCTTGATGAATTTCCTCATACGTGCTTTTACTAAATTTGAGTTATGTATATTATATTTATGTTTAAAGTAAGTGCAGTTGTATTTTATATCTATCATTCTAGACATTAGCTTGAGTATGAGTTAGGCGGCATACATGTTTTGTATTCTGTTTTGTATTTTGATTTGTAGGGTGGAGGGCTAACATTGCAAATGTATTAAAGTTCTTATTATATTTTAGTAGAATGTGAAACTTGGGCTTATGTATGTCACATCAATTTCGACAAAAACAAATGTATGTCACATCAAAATATACTTCTTTATTATTATATTCCCGGATGTGGATGAAAGATGAACTCAAAATTTGGCGAAAGGCATACTGGTATAGGCAAGTTATACAGACTTGCCAAGACAGATGTTAAAAAAGTTTTATATATATTCCTTTTTAAAATTCTTTTTTTACTTGGTCTTCCATGAAAAAGGTAAAATTATATAGGGTGAGTTTAGCTCCTTAGTAATGTTTCGACCAGCAAAAAATAGAAGATTTGTAGTGGTCTTGGGGCAAGGCTAGAGAGCAACTGAGATAAATCTTGAGAGGCCAAAAATAATATCAGAATTTTATTCTTCATAAACAATCATAATTTTCTTTGTTTTATTTTTATTATTGTTTTAAATCTTTGAATTGGGTTTCTTTGTAGCATTTATTTATTTTTAGGTCAAAATCCCAAATTAAATTTAAATATTACAAGAATTATTTTTTAGTCCGACACAGCACCAAACATAGGTCTTCACTATTTTTACAATCTAGCTTCTTAGTCCGACACAGTACATAACGTAGGTCAGTACTTAATCCAGCTTAGGCCAATCCGAGCTAATCCAAGACAGTCCCAGGATTTAGTCCAATCCATGACAATCCACCGTACCAAACGACCCCTTAATGCTTAAGTTTGTGGGTTATTCAATCGCATGATGAATTGTTGAGTCCATTAACATCCATTGCTCTGTAATCCTCAGTATAAATGCTGAGTTCTTCTTTATGTAATTCATTATGAATATTCTAAGAATCAAAGAAATACATCTAGAACTTTCTAGCTCTCACAAAACCTCCTCTGTAATCTGAGTTTTCCTTTCTTCTTCTTCTCTATCTGAGTACCATGGTTATCTTGGTATCAGAGCTTCAGATCTAAGAGATCTTGCATCCGCTATTGTTATGCTCTTCGCAATAAAGGGTTTAGGGGTGATGATTGTTGTGGTGATGGCAATAGCGGTGGTGATGGTGGTTTGTGGGTGATGGTGGGGAGGTAGTGGTGGTGGCCGTGGCTGTGGCGGTGGGGTGGGGGTGGTAGTGGTGGTGGCGGTAGGAGTGAGGTGGTGGTGGAGGTGGTGGCGGTGGCAGCGGTGATGGTGATGATGCTGGTCGTGGCGTGGTGGTGGTGACAGTGGGGGTGATAGGGGCTAATAGTGGTGGTGGCGGTGGTGGTGGTGGTGGAGGTGGCGGCTGCGATGGCAGCGATGATGGTGACGATGCTGGCGGTGGTTATGGTGGTGGTGACGGTGGTGGTGGGGGTGACGGTGGGGGTGATGGTAGGCTAATAGTGTGAGTTGGGGTGATGGTGGGGCTAATAGTGTGGGTAAGGGTGATGGCGGTGGTGGAGATGGTGACGGTGGTGGTGTTAGCGGAAGTGGTGGTGATGGTGGGGATGATGGTGGGACTAGTAGTGGGGTCGGAGGTGACAATGGGGGTGGTGGTGGTTGTGCTAGGGGTGGGGGCGATGGTGGTGGCAGCCTCGACGATGATGACTGTGGTGGTGATGGTGGCGGTGGTGACGACGTTGATAGCCATGATAAGATGGTTGTAGTAGAAGTGGTGAAATCATATCTTGAAAATAAAAATAATATATCTATCAAAATCTCTGAGGGGAAGCTAAGATTTTTCATGGCCTAAAATTAGTCTATAATCAAATGAAATACACCACTTTTTGCATTTCATTTAAAATCAATAAGCTTTTGAATACACCCAAACTTTGTTTGACTTCTAAAAATTCATAATTGAATATACCTAGATTTCGATGTATTTTTTTAAAATCAATTAAAATCTGAATTGAATACATCTAAACTTTGACAAACTCTTTTAAAATCTTAATTGAATACACTTAGACTTTTAAACTCTTTTAAACTCTTTTAAACTCTTTTAAAATTTTAATTGAATACACCCCTAAGAATCAAAGAAATACATCTAGGACTTTCTATCTCTCTCAAAACGTCCTCTGTAATATGAGTTTTCCTTTCTTCTTCTCTATCTGAGTACCATGGTTATCTTGGTATCAGAGCTTCGGATCTTGCATCCGCTATCGTTCTGCTCTTCGCAATCTTCACATGATGGCGTTTCAGTTCATCGCTCAGCTGATTTTTCTCTGGCATTAAATCTTCGATCTTTCTTTTGCTGGAAAAATTTGGGTATGTTCTCCAAATTTTTCAAGAATTTGATTTCTCTTATTCGTATATTAGAACACGAAGCACGAGGCATGAATTCTGTATAAGCACGAAGCATCTTTGAAATATTGTTGAATTTCTCTCTTTAATTCTGCAGTTGAAGCACGAAGCATATAGATTGTTGTTTTTATTCTGAAATTGAAGCACTAAGCATGGAAATTGTTTCTGCAAGCATGAGGTTTTGTTGAATTGCTGTGTATGACGAGTATTTCTAGTCTTGATTTGAAGCACGACGCCTAGAAAATTGCTTAATAATTCTATCAATTGACAATTGTGACTCATTTGTTGACAAGAAAGCATCATGACATCATCTGTTCCCAAAATTGGGGGTTTATTGGGGGTTATTACAATTAAGCTTTCCGAAGACAATTATTTTAAATGGAGCTATCAGCTACAATCTGTCGTGCAAGGATATGACCTTTACAGTCATTTTGATGGTACAATTCCTTGTCCTCCTAAATATGTGGTCACTAAGTCTGAAGGCATTACACATGAACTCACTGCTGCCTATAAGACCTGGATTCAGGTTGACAAGGCTTTACTGAGCTTATTACTTGCCACATTATCAGATGAAGCTATGGAATATGTGGTAGGGTGCAAAACGGCTAGAGAAGTTTGGTTGAATTTGTCTGATAGGTATGCTTCAGTATCTCGTGCCAGAGTTAACCAACTTAAAGCGAGCTTCATACCATACATAAAGGAGGTGATACATGGAAATATATTTCTGTGCGGTTGAAACATATTCGTGACGATTATGCGCAGCGGTATCCAACTCTCAGATGATGATATTATCATCGCTGCCTTGAATGGATTGCCCCAGGAATTTGATATGATTAAGATTGTTTTATTTGCAAGAGAAAGTCCTATATCTTTGAAAGATTTTATAGCTCATCTACTGTCTGCTGAGAGAAATAGAGGCACGACTACAAGCACAGCCTCAGTCCATGACTGGTTTTATGGGAACCAGCACCTAGTAATATGGCTCATTTTTTCATATTGCACCATCTTCTCAACATTCTGTTACAAGTCCAACTGTAGGACACATTACTGCTCAGTCTTTTTCTTCTGCAATGACTGGTTTCTCTGGTTATAAATCACACTCTCAGAATCAGTCTTACAATTCTCAGCCTTCTCAGTCTCATGTTCAAAGTTCACCATATCAACAATTTTCGTTTTATCAATCTAGAGGACGAGGTTCTAATGGCAGGTTCTCATCTACACGAAGAGGAGGTTTCAATCCAAGATTGTCATCTGGACCAAAGACACAAGTTATCCCTGAATGTCAAATCTGCAAGTCACATAGCTCCTAACTATTATTATCGTGTTGCAGATTCATCTACTTCTAATTCTATGGTTGAGTGCCAAATCTGTGGAAAGAAGGGTCATATTGCACTCAACTGCTATCACAGAGCCAATTTTGCATATCAGGGAACTACAACTCCTCCTTCTCTGACTGCCATGACTGCTCACACTCAAGGGGGAGCCTCTTTCACACCTGATGACCTATGGATTGCTGACAGTGGAGCATCACACCATGTGTCTCATAATCTTTCAAATATGATGAATGCAACCAAATATCAGGATGGTGACAAGGTTACAGTTGGAAATGGTGCATGTCTGTCTATACATCATGTTCGTTCTGCCACTTTGCATAATTTACCAGGAGCCTTGATGTAGGATATGGGTGAGTTGAGAATTTAAGTAGTTTAGCAGAAGCGAAAACGATGGGATAACATAAAATAAATGGTAAAAGATGACTTGGCTTTACACCAAAGGGTTTTGGCTTCACACCAAGGAGTCTCAAATCTCTGGAAAATAAACTTTTCTTAATATTTCAAATCTCAACACCAAGGAGTCAATTGACAATTGTGACTCCCTTGTTGACAAGAAAGCATCATGACATCATCTGTTCCCAAAATTGAGGGTTTATTGGGGGTTATTATAATTAAGCTTTCCGAGGACAATTATGTCGAATGGAGCTATCACCGCAATCTGTCTTGCAAGCATATGACCTTTACGGTCATTTTGATGGTACAATTCCTTGTCCTCCTAAATATGTGGTCACTAAGTCTGAAGGCATTACACACGAACTCACTGCTGCCTATAAGAGGAGCAAGAGGGAAAATGGAAGCGAGAATAAGAGTGGACATGTGATTTTATAGGGAGGATAGGATGGAGGAGTAACAAAAGTGAAAACAATTTCAAGTTTTTGTTTTCACTTTTATTACTCCTCCCTCCAATCCTTCCCTCTCATCCTCCCTCTCAATCTCACATTCACTCTCATTCTCACTCATTTTCCTCTATATTCTAGCATAAAAATGAAAACTAAAAACTAAAATTGAAATGGTTATCAAACGGGCCCTTAAGTTGGATTTTTATTTTGTTATGGTTGAGCCCCTGTTTTTCTATTTATGACCTCCAAATTCCATGTTTTTTCCCACGCGGAATTTCTAAAGTTCTATGTGTTTTTATTTAAACACGGGAATTGACTCATGTCAATTTAGAAATTATGACTTTTTTCAAAATCCCAAGTTTATTTCCCTCATCCAAACACACTTTTGGTGTTTAAAAACATTACTCTTTCCAAACCCTTGAATTAAATTTATAAGGTAAATGAGAAATTCCATTAAAATGAGGTTCCGTACATAAGAACATGCTAAAATGTAGAAACTGAAACCAGATAGAGCACCCCAACTAATCTAGGAGCCCAACACTACTCTAGACACCCACATGAAAAACAACTACCCCGGAAAGCCAACATCATAACCAGGAAAATAAGTAGAGAAACGCTGCACAAGTGCTGTCATCATCACCTAGCTGACAGAGTACATGTCACCTCCATGTTAGAACATGTATGGTTCAAATTATCATGAATATCTACAGGCATCTCTTGCGGGCATATAAAAGGCTTGGGAGGCATTTGAAGGCTTTCAACATCTCCTTCGAGCATCTTTATAACTTCGTTCATTGCTGGACGATCACTTGGCTTCATTTGAATACACCACAAGGCAGTTATAACCATCTTTTTTACCATTTTCTTTTATTCCTCTGTTATATCCTACATCTCCAACTCTTTTCCCTCCTTATACTGATCGTACACCCATGAGGGGAAGTAAATTTGGCTTGAATGCTCCGCACGTGCATTTAAATTCTTTCGTTTGCTTCCCATTTCCATCAACAGCATTCCAGAGCTATAGACATCAGCTTTGTATGAGACGCCACCAATAATTTTGTAGAACAACTCAGGAGCCATGTAACCCATTGTTCCCCTTGTTGCCGTTAAAGAGACAATACTATTATCTGTCACATCCTGAATCGGCTCCGCCGTAGCACGATATTATCCGCTTTGGGCCCCGCCCTCACGGTTTTGTTTCTGGGAACTCACGAGCAACTTCCCAGTGGGTCACCCATCCTGGGATTGCTCTAACCTAAACTCGCTTAACTTCGGAGTTCCCATGGAATCCGAAGCCAGTGAGCTCCCAAAAGGCCTCGTGCTAGATGGAGGTGGGCATGTACATATAAGGCACATCACCCCCTCTCCGTTGGTTGATGTGGGATATTACAATCCACCCCCATTAGGGGCCTGACATCCTCTTCAGCACACTCGCACCACGCGGCAGAGTAGCTCTAATACCATTTCTCGATTTATGCGTGTCATCCTTGCGCAGGGGCCATGCTAATCCTCTTTGTATCGTTCCAATTTTATCGGATGTCCCCTTGGTATCGAGCATTAGGTTCAATTTCCTTCGGACTTCGCGTTCCTTGTGCACTCTCGATCGTTAACTTTCCTGTTTTCCTCTTACAAGGATCATGCCTCCGAGATGTGATAGGCGGAGAACTCGTTTTTCCCGAGGCTGGACTGCCTGTTCCCCCTTCCCCTCCACCTATTATTGAACATGCGGGCGAGAATGAACTGGGTCTACGCCAAGTGCTTGACTAGTTCACTTGAACCGTTACTACAGCCTTCAAGGGATATGTAACACTGAAGCTACCGATGTTAAGGGAATCATGGAATTGGGAGCTCATGACTGTTTCGGCAGAAGTTTCGGCCCTTTTCCCTTTGACTTGGGAGTAGGAAGTATAATTCTTTAGTAAGTGGGCCCTGCAGGATGCAGGAAAAACCGCATGGTCGGTCCCCGGTTCGGGGGAATTCGGGGCCAGTCCTGTCATTATCCATCGGATATAATTTTGCAAGCCCAAAGTCAGAAATCTTTGGAACGAAATTTTCGTCAAGAAGGATGTTATGAGGCTTGATATCAAAATGTAAAATTTGCATGTCACAACCTTGATGTAGATATTCAATCCCTCAAGCTACTCCAAGAGAAATTTCATACATTTTCTTGTAACTTAGCATCATACTTCCTTCTATTCCTTCTTTGGAATAGATGTATTTATCAAGAGATCCATTTTGTATGAACTCATATACTAAAGCGCACTTCAAACCCTCAGCACAATAACCAACAAGTTGCACCACATTAACATGGTGAATCCTTCCAATGGTAGCTACCTCACTAATGAAATCTTCCCCATGAGCTTTAGACTTGACCGACATCTTAATTGCTCCAAAACGGCCACTGCATAATTTTCCTTTAAATACCGTACAAAGCCTCCTTCACCCAACTTATTCTTGAATTTGTTAGACATCTTTTTAATGTTTGAATAAGAGTACCTTATTGGTAGAAAGTTATTATCACTATGGAGAAAATCCTTGATGCTACTATACATGGATGTATGTCTTTTCCGCCATTTATAGATAAAAACGCAATCACAATTGGAGGCCCAAGTATAAGTTTTACCGCGAAATGTGTTACTGCACAAGAGCATTACCAAAAAAAATCATGAGAAAAGAAACTGACTAGCATTTTGAGGCACTCTTTTACACTTTATCACATCCTTTATGTCTATCAAATAGCTATGTAAATTATTTTGCAATTTCGTCTTCCTTTTTCGAAATCAATTTAGGGTGATGATTTTGGCATTCTATAATTACTCGTAAATTACCTAATGGGCTCTTCATGTGTGAGTGGTAAAGGAGTGTAAGAAGTGAAATTTGAATTACTATAAAAGTCAACAATACTATATTTTTTAAGTTTTAAAGTTTAGCCGAAGGTATGCTATCTAAATCATTTTTTTTACACATTTTGTAAAAGCTAATGCTATATTTTTAATTTTATAATTAATATTTTTCCAAATTCAACTTCATTTGACCGGATGAATAGTACCGATTCCGATATGAGCTTGAAACCGAACCAAACCGCGCCCACCCCTTACCCATGATAGTGAGTATCATTAGCGATGGACTACCTGCAAGAAATAAGACAAAAGTCGACAAAATCAATAAAGACTTTTGACTATGTCTGGAAAAATAATAAAGTAAAATAAAAAGTACAATGTTGAATAATTAAAGAAAAGTGCAATTAAACCAAACTTAATACCGTAAATCATCTTCCACAGTTTTTCCACAATACCACCTACAATATCAAAGAAAACAAAACTAGCACAATTGTAACCTTACCACATAACAACCGTAATATATACATATAATACTAGAAAAATCATATTTGTGTACTATGATAAAATTTAGTTTGTCATTTATAGACGAATATAGTGCTTCAAGAAAAATGACAACCATTAATTGAGTGGTCTAATGGTTTCATATTCAAGTGATTTTTTGCTGAGAAGATTTTTGAATGTGTATCTAAAAGATAGACCGTCCTGATTTTTGAAATACAATGCAGAGTGTAAGCCCATAAAAGTGTCCTCAATTTCAGCTTTCGATATATATACATCTATACATATATATGACTGAAAATAAAGACGTACCTGTATTACACTTTTCACCAGCAAAGGTCCATACGTTTGGGCCGCATTGAATAAAATCTGACGTATATATAAGCTCGAAGCCATACATCAAGGCGTTGTGTATGTATCTGTAAGAAAAGTTTTTGTAATTTTCCTTGTACAAGGATTTACTCATCATAGTCGTCCACTCTATACTGCACCCGTCCTCCAAATCCGACGTCATTGTACCACCAACCTTGACATAGCCAGTCCTACTATTATTAATGCATGGAGCAGTCACCACGCACTACAAGGAAAAAGCCTTTTGGCGACCACCACCTTTGGTCGCTAAAAACTTAAATTTCGTCGCCAAAACACTTTAGCGACGAAATAATTTCGTCGCTAGCTTGGTCGCCTTAGTTGTGTGGCTAAAAGTATCAGGCGACAAAAAAAAAATTACGTCGCCAAAATATTTGTGCGACCAATTTATTTCGTCGCCTAACAGTAATAAGTTGGTCGCCCATAAAGACTGGTTCCCGCGAAAATACCAAAATTTGCCGCGAACTAAGGAATGATTGGGCGACCAAATAGATTAGTTTGTCACCTATAGATTCTGGTGACTACCGGATTTGGTCGCTAAAATATGCATATTTTAAGTGTTTTTAATTATTTTATTTATATTCTATTTTGTGATAATATTAACATTTTGTTCATTAGTAATTTCGAAAAACAATAAATTTAGGTAAATAGATCAATAGAAAATGACATGAATAAAAGTTTTTTCCATTCAAAAGTATACAAGAGCATACTAGTCATTCAAGTACACAAAACAATGATAACATATCCAAAAATAGTCGGCATAAACGAGTGAAAAACTCTCCACTCAAATATGGGAGGGCAAGCTCTATATATTCTTGCCCTTGGTAAACCCAAGTTCTGCAGTAATTATTTCACCACAATAAGACGAGAGGCCAAGCCTGTATACTATTTCAACTATAAAAAAAAAATCATGTATACTATGCCTTTTGTTACCCCAAGTTTTGTAATCATGATCTTTAACACCTGTGAGATAGGGCTGTGATCTAATATCGTGGAATTCCCAAACACTCTGCTAATTGTTGCTTGACCTTCTCAAATTCATCAATCATCTTCCTTTACAAAATAAACAAAACAAGGAAATTTCAATGGTCAAAAAGATGCCAAGACCAAATTTAAATAAATATATATATAGAGACCAAAAACAAACAATTTTCGACAACACAATTACAAGAAATCTTGCCCAAAAGCTGAAATTCACAATCTTAACTAAATAAGCCATTAAATGGTCCTCTGTTATTCTTACCTCAAATGGTCCTCTATCCAAAACCTCAAACCAAATCCTTCCACCTCCTCAAATAAATCAGACATGCAAAAACAGGATACCCCAGTTAAGTTAGACTCCTAAATGACATTGTTCTAAACACATTATAAGATAAAGAGAACCATAAACCCAAATAAGGCAATCACCCATTGGGTTGTAAGAGCTTACCAAACGAAAGCTTTACTCTTTCCCAACAAGCATTTCAGTTTCTGAAATGGATAAGGCCTTCATATGATGCTAAAACCAGGTACATAGTTAGCACTAAAATCATGGTTATCAAAAACTTGCATGTATGTAGGATTTTCACCGTTTTACATTTTTCCAACCAAAAGAAATTTAAAAATACTTGAAATTATTACAATATAATAACTAAAAAGATTAAAAGGGACATAAAATTATAAACCTGTTTAGCGACTTCCATGTGTGTCAGAAAGGACGTGACCCCTTGTCCGATCAAACTCTTTCTTTTTATGTTCAAAGCATTGGCCTTGCAGCATTTCTGTTTTGATTACATATATGAATTGTTATATTCTTCCTATGTAATAGTTAGAATAAGTTTCCAATCAAACATGAACTAATAACAATTAACCATAAACAAGTATTAGTTTTAATGTTTTCCATGCAAATAGAAACATTTAAGGAAAACTTTTTCAGTTTCCACTAGAATACAATGAAGAAATGAAATAAAAAGAGGATTGAATTGAAATAAAATAACATGAAAAATTCTTTAAAAGTGAAAACACAAGCTAAGAGAGGATGGTCGTAGTGAAAAACTAGAAGTCTAGAAGATATTTCTTTATCATATTTTCAGGCCCAAGACACAGTTTGCTTAAGCACATGCTAGGCACTTACTCTTCTACCATTGCTAAGCAAATAGACACTTCAACAAAAATGTGGAGTGTTTTCCTATAGTTGCAATAGCTTTGTGATACCCTTGAACCCATTGAGACCCTACAACAAAAAAAAGCCACAGGAAATAGATAGAGCAGTGAAAGTATAGTGATCCAACCATACAAATTCAACCCATCTACTTTCTGAAGGAAGTCATGAGAGGAGGACTTCGCCAATTCAATGGTTGAGGGGTTGCAACGACCTTGTTATTATGACAAAAAAAAAAAGCAGATTTTATTTTGAAAGAATCAAAATCAAATAACTATAGAACAATTCTTGAATAAACAAAAGAAGAAAATACTTTTGAATCACTGCTTGGTTGTGGCTGTAGAGATTCTGAATATTCTGGAGAACTGAAGAGTAGATGGTCTGTGGCAGAGACAGTTGAAAATAACTCAGGCCATCAGAATTCTTGGGGGAAGAGAGTGGGTATGTCCATACGAGTGCTTGGCCGACGTCGGTGGCTGATTGCTTTGTCAGCGTCGGAGCAGGTTAGGGTGTGCGAACTGAAAAAGGGAAATAGCCTGTTGGGAAGGGGAATTTTTATTTGTATAGTCTCAAATTAGCCCCAAAATAATTTGGTCGCCAAAATGGCAACATATGCAAAACGACATCATTTTGATGGGTTTAATTCTTAGCTCACACAGATCTGCGACCAAAACCGATGGTCGCAAAATACCCCGAAATTTTTAGAGCGAATTTTCGCTTTGCGACGACACTGGCAAACATAGCGACACAAATTTTTCGTCGCCTATAAATTTTTTAATTTCTCACACATTTTATTCAATGAATGGCGACCAAACTATTTTTGGTCGCCACTTCCAACCATAACTACGAAAAATTTCGTTGCCATTCCTAAGAATTTGATAGCAATTCATTTGCTTTATGTCTTGGACGATGCCTAAATATCATGAAACCTTTGGCGACCAATTGGAAAATTTTTGTCGCTAATTTCCTTTTTGGGCGACCAAAATTGATTGGTCGCTGAAAATTTCGTCGCTAAAGAGGTTTTTTCTTGTAGTGACGTAGAGAGATGAACTCACTGGATTTGCACACTTGATAAAAGTTACAGGATGACTTGACGGATAATACAAATCCATCGGATAACTGAAGTTAGACTGGGCTAAAGGATAACGAGGAAGGGAGGAGCAATTGTTCTGTTCAAGGCCAGGATCTACGACTTGGATCGATGTGTCATCGTAGTTTATGGCCAGCACCAAGAATTTTCCAGAACCTGAGCGCAATACCGTAATGTTGTTTTCGCAGTACAAGGTGTACCTCGAGTCCCCGCAGTACTTGGGGTCATGGTTTAGTCTGAAAGGGAAGCTTATGTTGTGGATGTTGCCGCAGGAAGAAGGAGCACAACTGTAGTTATCTTTACCTGCAGTGACTGTAACGTGTACCAAATGAGCACTTGTGTTCTGGATGTCATGATCCTTAGCGCTACAAATTTCACTGGATAATAAGTTAATACCTAAAAAGGCCACAACTAAGACCCATGAAGACAAGGTAAAGAGCCTTGTTCCACTTCCCATAGATGTAGAGAGAGAGAGAGAGAGAGAGAGAGAGAGAGAGAGAGAGAGAGGTTTTTCAGAAAATAGATTTACAAGTTCTGGAGATATCTATCAGTTTGTTGTGATACAGAAGAAGCAACACCGTCCACTCAAATTGGTACTATCGATGTCAGAAAGTCCACGTCTTACAATTTCATTATCCTCCATTCCATTGGACCCCATCTATTAAATTCAATCCAAAACAGTAAACCACAATGCGAACCTACTGTCTAAAATGATTGAATTTTTGCCGACCTAAGATTTTGATCATGAGGACGAGGCACAATTGAATTATGTGAGCTTATTAATTGAGTTAAGTGAGGACCACAATTGAATTTGTAACTAAAAGTTTGAGTAATAGCTGATGTTTTTCAAAAAAATTGAAAACAGATAGCTGTTGTTTTGCAAGTTGCATCTTTTTTGAAGAAAAGTTTAAAAATATCAAGAAAAGAGAATGTAAATTTGTTGTTATTGGGTAGGTGAGTCAAGGATATCACATGATTGGTTTTAAGTCTACTTTGACAGCTTCACAAATCATTTAAGATGAAACTAGCATCATAGCTCCATTTATCATTTAGCTTATTGTCAATTTCATGACACTTTCCGTTCCTACTACTCTTTATTTATCCTTTGAATAACAGATGGATTTGTCTAAGATGTGAGTGATTTCATTAGCATGTGAATGCAATTTCTCCTGTTCTTACCCACTTAAATTATAAATCTCTTGTAAATAAATTATAGTGGGTAAGAATAGTCAATTATAACAACCGGCTCATGCAGTTTCGGTTGTTCGCATTTCAATGCGAATTCCTACTGTAGATTGAAGCAACGAAGCCATGCTCCCCGGAGGTAAAGAACAAAGGTATCTTAATGCAATACCACCATGTAATGCAAATTGGTATTCAATACCAGCCAACCGCGCAATAGAATAATGCAGGTCATCTCCCCCCCTCTCCTTGTAAGGTTGGTGTCTTGTGATAACAAGGGTGAAGAGAGATTATCTTGTGAGAGCATCTCCAACCGATATGTCAATTCCAATGTGGCAAGTTTTGACAAAAAAAAAAGACAGTTTTAAGTCTCCAACCGAGATGTCAAATCCTAGCTGGATTGACATCCTTCACTTTTGCTGTCAAAATTGACAGCCCACAAGTTGAGATGTCTTTTATTATTTTATTATTATTTTAAAACTGGGCCCACTCCTTCTCTCCTCATCAATGTATAATTTTTACCCTATATAATATTTTACTCTTAAATATTGAGCCCACTTGCCTTTAAAAATAATAAAATAATATGTATATTTGACATATCGGTTGGATAAAAAGTTTCACAATATGTCAAATTGCCACATAAGCCATCAAATTTAAATTTGATGTTTAGTATTTGACATCTCCCTTGGAGATGCTCTGACTATGGGTATTCCTTATCTTTAGTTTGTGCTTGCTGACTAATTTGAAACAGACAAACAACAGCCTCGGTAGTTTCTCTGCATTCTTCTTTCCATGATAAAATAAGGGTGATGATTTTCTCACTCCTTTTTTGTCCACTTATACTCCTTTTTGTTTTTTTAATAGTTTTTACTATAACAAAAAAAGGAATGTAAATGGAGAAAGGAGGAGTGAGAATATACAATTTCTAACAAAAGGTGTGTAAGTGGACAAAAGAGGAGTGGGAAAATCAGCTCTGACAGGACCCGACCCGGATTCCACCCCGGAACCCGACCCGGACCCTGTGATCAACCGACATCCACCCGATGTCGGGCCCACTTACTAAAAGAATCCCTCTTCCCGAGACAAACACACAAGGGGGTCAAGACTTCTGCCGAAAAACGGGCAGAGTCTCCCCAGAAAAACAACCAAACCCAAAGTTCCAACCTGTTCAAAAACAACAGAAATAGTACAACCAACTGCCAGCATGCAATAAATACATAACAAGCCTTTGGCCAACAAGTTTGACCCTACTGGGCAATAACAGAGCAACTAAGAGTATTCAAGTTTAACAGCAGAAATTTAAAGTTCAGAGAAGGGACACGAAGTCCTACAATTAAGTCGACGCTCGAGAAGAGAAGCGCTCGGCCGGAAGGTACAGTAGCACGACTAGGGCCTGGGGGGCGCAAAACAGAAAATTGTGAGTGGACAAAAACAACGTTTAGTAGTTCAAAACAACATACTAACCCCGCCGTTCCAAAACCATGTAAACCATGCAATTAAAATCCGTTGTATATAAAATTGATTCAAAAACCAATATCTCAAAATAATTCGAAGGATAAAACCAAACCAAGCCTTTTTCTTTACCCGAGGCAAAACCTCTCAAAACTAAACCGCGAAGACAAAAATATAATTAAAAACGGAAAGAACTTGAAAATCAAAAGCATAAGAATATAATAAAGTTTCCAAATGACAAAACAACGTAAAAAGTCCAAAGATCAAGATAATTCCAAGAAATCCAAAACCACTACAAAGTAAATAAAAACACTTAAAAGACTTTAACCCTTTCTTCCCCACACTCAAAACAACCGCATGCCCGTAGGCACTGCAAGCGAGGAAGTATCCTCACCGAAAGAAAATAAGAATACGAAGATACTAACACACGCGTATAGATATAATATATAACCTCGACACCACAACAAGTACTGTGGGGAAACAATCCAACAGGATTGTTTAACTGGACACCGGACAACATTCACGATGGTCTCATGCCCAGGATAATCGGACATCGGACAGCATCGCAATGGCCTCGTGCCTGTGGTCGAGCCGTCCAACGGGACTAAGCTCCCCGGCCCGCATGGCGTAGTCCTCAATAACCATGCGTCCGAACTAGTCATACGCGCAGACTACCCAATCAAGGGTCTACGGCTACACCCCGTTAAGGTATGCACCGGATCGAACCAAACTCCAAACCATAGTCACCATCAATAATAGGGGGAGGTACATAACACAGTGCAACTGCACTCAAACCAACACCACACGAAAAACCACATACCAATTTAACCACATGCACCCATCCCCAAAATATCACACACCACAACAAATATACGTATGACAAACTAACAACATCAAATAGTCAAAATAAGGACATCACCGTCCCAAACATACCATACTATAGTTAAAATATTCACAAGCGTCAAACGACGGTATAACAAATCCAAAAACCATTAAAATGTCAAACCCCAAAATAACCCATATGCTTCAAAACATAGTAGGTACTACTCTTTAAAAGTATAAAGTCAAACCCCGAAACGTATTATTCAAAATATACACGTATATATACACATATACAAATATTATATATAAAACATAATTAACCTTTAAAATACAATAATTCAAATTCAAGCATTTGAAATCCCCACGTATAACTGACATCCCTGAAATTCGTACTTTAAAACAACATAAACAGTGATACAATAAAATATAACCGAAAGTCCAAACCCGTATACATATATGTTCGAAAACTCCAAATCAAAGTAGATATACTTATATACTCAAAGTAGATATATATTTATATATATATTCAAAGTGGATATACATACTTATTTTCAAAGTAGATATATATATAATATATATTCAAAGTAGATAAGTATAATTATTTTCAAGTAGAGAAATATATACAATATACATTCAAAGTAGATATATATATACATATATATATACATAAGATCAATTCCCGATAATCCGACATATATTTCCGATAGCCCCATTTATCCGACATGTATTCTCGATAGCCTCAATAATCCGACATGATCCTTCCAACTTGATCTATATGTATATATATATATATACACATATATATATATATAGTCAAAGTATTAGCATGAACCTAAACAATAAGGTTTAAATACCAAAACCAAATACATAAACAACCGGACTATACTAGCGTCCAAAACTTACCGCCCAAATACTCAATTCAAATGTAGGTATATTTATATAGTCAAAGTAGATATATAAGTTTTCCGAAAATATAAAAGTATAAATTCCAAAGGTTAAAAGTATAAACCACAACATACGTAATAATAAAATAATAAAGTCCGGAACCCAACGAAACCATAAACTTAAATATTAAATAAAACTCGTACGGAAAATCCAATAAACTCCACCGTACTCCAATCCAAACATAAATACTACCGGACGCTTGACTCGTCCCAAAATCAATACTTAAATATAAGCATAATACTAAAATATAGCCAACAGGGCTCCACAACCAAACCGGCAATCCAAATCAAATATAAAACTCAAATACCAAAACAATCACAATAAATCCAATCAAAGATCAAATCAAGCTTTAAAACAATATTTAAATATCATTTACATGCATCACATTCAATTATTTAAAACCATGCTAGTTTGAAAACAAAGTCCACTCACCGTTGGTCCCTCGCTGCCCAACCCGAAAAGGATTCCACACGAGGATCACGAAGCGCTTGAGAACCTAGTTCAAGAACACGAGGATTGAGATTAACAACCGGACCGAAGCGATAACCTAAAAAGTCAACCTTAACCAAACTCAACTCAAGTGTACCAAAACGTCGTACGAGGAATTCTAAGGTCAACGACGTTCGTTAGGAGACGAGACGACCTCGGGAGACGCTCGGTCAACCCTGGTCAAACTTGGTCAAACTTACTGGGATAGGTCAAACCGGGCCCGTGGGTCCCATGACCTCCAAACTTAGATCCGAAAGTTCCTATAGGTTCACTACGGCTTAGAGAACACGTCCAGAAAGTTTGGTCTCGATCCGACGGTCGGATTTCTCACGATCGCACGATCGGACGATTACGGTTTAACTCGAACTTCAAGTCATTGATCCGCAGCATCCGGGGCTCCGAATCACTATCCGTCAAATCCTATACGTTTCTAGAAATACGGGGAACAACATACGTGAATTTGGTTTCGATCCAACGGTCCGAACACGTCGAACCCAAGCAACGCACAATAGGCGTACGTTGGTTCGACAGTCAAACGACGTCCGAATCGAAATCCGAGCACACGTATGCGTTCACAACAACACGAGGATTGCACGGGATGGAGAACCGCCACCACACAGCCGCCACGCGCCGCCACACGCGCCGCCGTGAGGGTGGGTGTCTTGAGTAGTTTCTGGCCACCGGAAAGTTGTGGAATTAGGGTGCAATACCCATAGCAATCGAACCAGGGGAGGAGGGAAGCTCAGAATCGGGCTGAGCCGCCCAAAACCGGCCGGAAAAGCCGCGGATCACGGCCAAACCACCTAGGGTTTTGGCCGGATCTGTGTTGATCTGAACGGCAGCCTACGCCGCCTGTGTTTTGTCGCGCACGGTGGGGAAAGGAAGAGGGGAGAGAGGCGAACCTTTTCCAAGTGGTGGCGTCGGAGGAGACGACCGGAGCTGTCGCCGGCGTTAATGGAGGTTTTGCCGGAAATTGCAGAGCTTCCTCGACGATCGCCGTCGAATTGGCGGTGAACTGGGGTGGGATGTGACCGGAGGAGGAGGCGGTTCGTTTGCGACCGGTGCCGTGGCGATGGTGGCCGGACGACGGAGTTGCGTCGGTGAACAGAATCGGCGCGATTTTGAGGAGAGAGAGAGGTCACGCGAGGAGAGAGAGAGTGACTGACCAATCAGATTTTTCCTTTTGTTTTTATCCCTTTTTAAATTATTAAAATATTACACTTTATCGCTTGTTAACCGAATTGATCGTGCCGCACGTCCGGACTCGTTTGACGTGCCGACGCAATGGCGCAACCCGCTTCGCCAAATTGTCGTCCGAAAATTTAGTTGACCAAAATGCCCTTTAATTAATTAAATTCTTATTTAATTCAAATTTCATTATTTTAATCCTTTTAATTCATTTTAAATTCCTTTTTAATTCTTTATTAGTTTAATTCAATTAATTTATTAATTTTCTTTAATTTTTGGGTCAGGGTCGTTACAAGCTCCCTAAAATAATGGCAAAAAAGTCATTTTTGGTCTCTGTGGTTTACCACTTTTACCACTTAGGTCCATGTGGTTTCGATTTGATCATTTTTGCCCCTGTGGTTTTCAATTTAAGCAATTCAAGGACAATTTCCAATTTCTGTCAAATTAGAGTAACTCTGGTTACTTATTGAGGGGCATTTTAGTCCAAAAACAAATTCCGAAAAAAGAAAAAGAAAAAGAAAAAGAAAAAGAAAAGAAGAGGGAGAGAGAGAAGACACCAGGGGTTGGGTCTCTGCACTTCCCACCCTTTCTTTGGTTGTGATAATTTTTTGTTTGGTTTGGAGGAGTGCGTATGATTTCTAGATCCCGTTCGAGGTCAAGATCAAGGCCTCCAAGTGAAGTTGTGCCTGGTAAGGGCTTCAAGGACTCTTCTCAAAGGTCCCATGCTATAAGAAAGGACAAAAAATCTGTTCATAAGAGAAACAAGGATCCTCGCCATGGAGAGGCAGATAAAGTGATTCCCACCTTAAAACCAAAGCACTTGTTCTCTGGAATTGCAAAAACCCAAAGGCGCTGGGATATATCAAGCACCTCTTGCATCAATTTTGATTAGCCTTGTCTTTGTTTAGAGCACCCTTTAGTGAAAATCAAAACAGAAAATCCTATATAGTGACTTTCTAATTCCTATTTGACAGTTCACTCCATCGATAAGGGGTTGGGTGTCTGCACTAAACAACTAAAGTTGCTTAATTTTGTTTTTGTTGGGTTTGTAGGTACATAGAGTAGAGTTGAAGATTTCAGTTCCAGAAATTGGGATTTTAGGGTTACACGCAGAAAATCTGGGGATGAGTGTTTCGGTCGATGATGAGCAGACTGAGTTTGAGTATTACCCGCATAGTAATAATCATAAAGATGCAGAAAGAGAGAGGAGATGGAGTTGGGTGACGGGGGTGTGTAGTGGGAGGACATCTTATTGTTTTGGACCAAAATGCCGCTCAACAAGTAACGGCAATTACTCTAATTTGACAGAAAATTGAAATTTTCCTTGAATTGCTTATATTGAAAACCACAGGAGCAAAAATAATCAAATCGAAATCACAGGGACCTAAGTGATAAAAGTGGTAAACGACTAAAAATGACTTTTTACCGAAAATAATTATAATACATTCAATCTTCAATTCAGTGGGAACTGATCCTATGGTCAATGTAGAATGTAAACAAAGCAAGTCTAGAATGTGACATGTCGTGGGACTGCCAAGTCAACTGTTGACTTTTATAGTCTTTTCATCCAAACATTTTAATTTATTTTTTCTTTTCTTTTCCTAGTCATTTAAGTGTTCATTGAATAATGGGAGGACATCTTATTGGGTACCATTTCGTTTTTCTGCAGCCTTAGATATGGTAAAAATTATCATCTCTTCCTTCTGCTTAATCTTCCTGGCTTTCTCCACAGTCCTTGGAGAACCCCAAGAGACCTGCAAAAAATTGAAGTGTGGAGATAAAGGCCCAGCTGTCCATTTCCCTTTCAGCCTCAAAGGCAGGCACCCAGATCACTGTGTCTTTCCTGGGTTTGTTCTATCATGTAATGAGAAGCATGGAATAAATTCTTGACCTTCCAATTCCATTCAAATTCCCAGTCAAAAGCATAGATTATAAGGCTCAGGCAGTCCAATTATATGACGCAGAAAGCTGTCTTCTGGTGAAGCTTTTGAAAGTCTTCAACAAGTCAATCTCTCCCTTCCACTTCTCAAAAGATTACATGTATGATATTACCTTATTCAATTGTTCCTTAGCTGAGAGGCAACTAGATGAACCAGTGCCCTGCTTCAGTGGCCCTGGCTACCACGTTTATTCTGTTGGTTCTTCCAACAACATTGAGAACTTGCCCCTACTGTCTTGTACAAAGATGTATAATTTGTCCTCAGTTCCATATTCTTCATACAAACCTGCCAATCTTTTTTTGGAGTGGTCTAAACCAAGTTGTGGACAGTGTGAGGCAAAGGGCAAGATGTGTAGATTGAAGAACAATGGCACCAGAAGTGAAATTGAATGTGTGGACTTCAGTAAAGCAGGTATGGCTAACATATATTTAACTTATTACAGATTCTTAATATTCTACAAGTCACTTTTTGCTTGCTTACTTGGAAGTTGAGAGCAGAGTAGTAGCATTATTTATTGGCTTTTTATCGCAAAACGTCCCTTGAAGTTGATGAAACTATCAAGCTGTATCCTTGTTTCTTTTTTTGTTCGTGGTCCTCGAGGTTAAATTGGCTAAATATATTTAATTGGTTCACATATATTTGAATTGTTACAGATTCTTAATACTCTGCTATACTAGTTAATAATCTGCATATGCGAAAAATACAATGCATTCATGAAATGAGATATTATCATCTGCAATCCACTTTTTACTTATTTGGAAGTTTAGAGCAAAGTAGCAGCACTGTTTATTTAAAGGATATTTTCCGAGCAATAGCTCATTCTAAATACTTAATTTGACAGTGTAATTTCTTTTTCAGGTAAAAAAAGGAAATTAGTGCCTACAGGTGAGTTGTCAAATTGGGGTTTTAGTTTGTTTTATGTCTATATATGAGATCCTAGTGATATTTACCAAGTATTAATTTGCAGGTGCTTCGCTGGGTTCATTTGTTGTCTTACTCCTGGTCGTTGCAGCCTATCGTGTCTATAGTTCTGATAGAAAAGAAAAGGAGAATCAATTAAAGGTTGAAAGATTTTTAGAGGATTACAGAGCTCTCAAACCTAGCAGATATTCATATGCAGATATAAAGAGGATTACAAATGACTTCAAGGACAAGTTAGGGGAAGGAGCCTATGGAACTGTTTTTAAAGGAAAGCTTTCTTCTGAACTCTTTGTTGCTGTGAAAGTCCTCAATAGTTCTAAGGGAGATGGGGAAGAGTTCATCAATGAAGTGGGAACAATGGGTCATATCCACCATGTCAACGTTGTTCGTTTGGTTGGCTTTTGCGCTGATGGATTTCGACGAGCTCTTGTTTAAGAGTTCTTACCAAACGGTTCACTGCAGGATTTCATTTCATCACCAGACAATAAGAACAGTTTCCTTGGTTGGGATAAAATGCAAGATATTGCTCTAGCCATAGCCAAAGGAATTGAATATCTTCACCAAGGATGCGATCAGCGAATCCTCCATTTCGACATCAAACCTCATAACGTTTTGCTAGACCATAACTTCACTCCAAAGATTGCTGATTTTGGTTTAGCCAAGTTATGTTCCAAGGATAAAAGCATAGTGTCAATGACTACAGCTGGGGGACCTTGGGCTACATTGCACCTGAAGTGTTCTCCAGGAACTTTGGAAATGTGTCCTATAAGTAAGATGTGTATAGTTTTGGAATGCTACTTCTTGAGATGATAGGAGGAAGGAAGAATGTCGGTTCAGCCACGGAGAACACAAATGAAATCTACTATCCCGAATGGATTTATAATCTTCTAGAAGGAGGAGATGACCTACGCATCCATATCCGTGAAGAAGAAGAAGAAGGTAAAATTCTGAAGAAACTTGCAATTGTAGGGCTCTGGTGCATCCAATGGCATCCAGTGGATCGCCCTTCAATGAAAGCTGTGGTTCAGATGTTGGAAGGAGGAGAAGCCTTAACCATGCCTCCCAATCCCTTTGCCTCTACAGGTGCTGCAGGAACCAATGCAAGTACGGCTGCAAGAAATCTAAACATCAGTTAGAAGCAATTCCTGAGTTGGAGTAACATGTGTGCATATAGATTACATGTACACACACTTATGTATGCAATCAAGAATGATCATATAGTTCTTGATGTTTGTACTTGACCAGCGCATGCCTCATGGTCCAGCACTACATAGAATTTAGAAATAGGGGCGATTCAATTACCCTAACACTGGACCTATTGCTACCACAGAATCATGCTTGCTTCATCATGTGATCCTTGAAGTTGCAACGTTCCCCAATACTGTCTTGCCGAAATATTGTTCTTCTAGTATTTTAGAGAGTATCTTGAGTTGGAGATGGAAGCCTAACATACAAGAGTTTAAAAAATCTCGGCCCTCCCCGCGCAACCCCAGTTGATTGAGAGATTAATTTTGAGTGGTTGGTGCGTTGGGATGTTGAATCATCAACGACTACTTTCTAAAATGCCTAAACAGCAACCATTGAGCCTTCTAAAAAAAAAATGAAATAGGGGGGAAGATTGAACTTTGTTTTCTGATTCCTCGTTTTCGGCTTTGTATGAAACAAGTTTATTATAAATGTGGTCTACAAATGTGATACACTCTGTTTCTTTTTTGTTCAAAACGGCAGATTCCATACTAGTTGATCATCACCAAGCTAGTTAACAGAGTCTAGGGTTAAACAAAAAACAATCCGTTTGCGTTACAGGAATTTTGAGATACTTGACACCCATTTTCCCTAAAGATAAATGAACTCGGCAGCCTGACAAGAGAAACAAGAGTGACCCCAAGAACAAACCAACAATGGATGAAGTAGCAAACATAGGCAATTGCACAACCTTCACAACAGATAAACTAGAAATGTATAAACAATCTGTACACACTATTGATCAAATACTAGAATAGACCACAGCTCCGTCTCCAATTAATGAGACAGCATTACAGATACTCTCTTCTTCGTTTCAACAAATCCACTCATCCGAACTCAATACAACCAAAATTCCAAATTATAGTGCCCACCATATAAACTGTTCATAATGTATCTGCAGGTTAACAGAAATCAAATTTCGTAAGTAGAAAAATGTACTTCACTGGTGGGTAGGTTCATCACAAGAAAGAAGATAACAACATTCATACACAACTCGGATCAAATTTCATGCAAATCCCCAACCTGAAATTGCCTAACACCCCTTTTGAGATATATTTCGTGCCCAATGTAAATATTAACCCCATTTTACAATTTAATATTAGAATCCTTAACGGGTAGATAAATCAATCATAGCGTACAACAGGTGACCTGTCTTTGACCCAATGAATGCTTCAATCTTCTTCCAATCACTATCAAAGCTGAATGCAACAGATTGAACATAAACAAAATTAGGAAACATCACAAAATTATGAAATATAGCTTAAACTTAAATAACATCAGCATCGATACAAACAATAACAAAAATTCTAGATGAGAAAATGAATTGCCACTAAAATCCTACTCTTTTCCCAAATACAAAGCACAAGCTTAAATTTATATTGGCTTATAACTATAACAGGATCTAAATTAAGATAACAGTTGTACAAAAGTTAAAACATTTTATCTATGCTCTCCCCTACATCATTCCAACAATAAACAAAGCAGTAAATTCTCAGAAAAATTCAACTTTGCATCTCCCATAAATTCATAATTCAGAATGCGAACAACTAACTAACAATATGAGATTTATTCGACTATCCTTTACCACATGCCTAGGAACTCTGGGTCTGGACCGCCTAAGCTCCTGCAACTTGTCGGCATTAGCCACACCCAAGACTGCCGATTCAAAAGTCCCAAAATTCCCAACAATCCTCTTCTCCGACTCCGAGTTCACATAAGCCTCGACCAGGTTCGGCACAGCCGGATTGACCCACTGCCTCAAATTGAACATCAACCCAAACTCAGACGGAACTGAGTCGAGACTGGGTAGAGCCATTCTGCTCGGATCTGGGTTGTGGCACTTGAAAGAGAGAAAGGGGTGTCTAGATTTGGGATGTGGCTCTCGAAAAATAGAAGTGCGAAAGAGAGATATCGAAGGACGAAGTGGTTGTGGGTATCACTAGTGAAAGAAGATAACATCGAGTACTAAGCGAGAGAGAGAGAGAGAGAGAGAGAGAGAGAGAGAGAGAGAGAGAGAGAGAGAGAGAGAGAGAGAGAGAGAGAGAGAGAGAGAGAGAGAGAGAGAGAGAGAGAGAGCTTAATAAGACCCGACCCAAATTCCACTTTCAATCCGTGCCGACCTCAGCATGTCCGACACTGTCAGCCAAGACGAATGACCAAAATAGCCTTTTTGACCTAATCCGCAAAATGAAAACATACTTAAGGGTTTAACTTCTACTGGAAAACTGACAGTCTCCCCTGAAAAACGAACATTTTTCAATAAATTTCCACATGTATAATACCCAATTTTAATTCTCAATCGTTCAGCATGCACAATCTAAAATTCACATACCAATTTACCAAAGTTACAATAACTTCAGGCCCCTTTATACAACATAAATAAGTTATCAATTCCAATATGACCTGACTGAGGAAATATCCAGAATTTAACCTTGCGGCTACACCTAGGAACTCTAGGTTGCCTACGTACCTTTACTAAGGGATCAAGCCACAAGTAGTTCTTTAATACAAGAAAATAGAGCTCAACCCAAATATAGAATTACAAGTCACCCATTACTTTCTATTCCATGATCATCAAACTATGTAAGCACATGAATTGAATATTCCTTCCCACTTTCCTAACACCAAACTCTTCAAACTCTAATCAATCCGCTGTAACTTAAGCAAAAGATATTGATTTCAAGAAAAACTTTGACGCATCACATATGAATGTATAAATTAAATTATAACATATATGTTATTAACTAAGAAAATTTAGTAAAATCACATTGACCATGGGAAAACCTTTATATTAATATAAATGGGTTAAAAACAACATGCCTCAATGCATAGTCCGTCAATTCCACTTAGCGTAACTCGTGGAGATATACTCAACCTGAGAAAACAAATAATCTGTCAATTTCAAGTACCACACATGTGGCCGCATGTGTGATACATGAAAGGACCCGACCCGAATTCCACCCCGAAACCAGCGCCTGACCATGTTGGTTGTTCCGACATTATCCCAATGCTGGGCCCACATACTAAACAGAAACCCTCTTCCCGAAACAATTGAAAAATGTGCCGAGACTCCTGCCGAAAATTGGGCAGAGTCTCCCCTGAAATATGGACAAACCAAAAATTCAGACACTGGAAAATAACATAATAGAATATTCCAACCGCCATCATGCATTACAAATACATAATAGGCCTCCTACTAAAAATTCAACCCTAATGGGCAACAACAGAGCAATCTAAGAGTATTAAACAGTAGCAGAATTTAAAGTTTATAAAATATGGACATAAAGTCCTATAGATTAGTAGAAACTCGAGAAGAGGAGCGCTCGGTCGGACCGCATGAAGCAACGACTACGGCCTGGTGGGGGCAAAACAGAAGAGTGTGAGTGGACAAAAACAAAGTTTAGTAGTTCAAATCAACATACTAACCCCACCGTTTCAAAACGATCTTTGAAATCATGCAGTTCAAATCATTTATATATATATATATATATATAATCGATTCAGGATCCATATCCAATAACCTAACAAATCAACAACGAAAATCATATCATAGTAAACTGTTTCCCATTCTTTTCCACACTCACATAACCACGTGCTCGTAAGCACGACAAGCAAGGAAGAATCCTCACTAAAAGAAATACGAATACGAAGATAATAACACGTACATAGAGTAATATAAAACCTCAACACCAAATCACGTGTACTGGGGAAACAATCCAACAGGGGATTGCTTAACTGGACACCGGGACAGCATTCATGATGGTCTTGTGCCCAGAGTTTAACTGTGCACCGAGACGGCATCGCAATGGCCTTGTGCCCAGGGTCAAGCCGTCCAATTAGGACTAAGCCCACCAGCCTGTATGGTAGGAACCATCAATACCAATACGTCCGTAACAAGTCCTATGCGCAGACTACCCAATCAAGGGTCTAATGCACCGGGTATTCGATGCAGTCGAACCATATCCATAAGAACCGTATCCATAGAACCGTATTCATAAGAACTGGGGGAAGGTACATACAGTGGTGCCAATAGCACTCCACTCAACACAACTAAATATACAATATTCACATATTCAATCACATGTACCCAAACCCCAAATTATCAGACACCAGGACATATATAAGTCCAACAATTCGATAACCATCATAAATACTCAAAATAAGGACATCACCGTCCCAAACATATAATTCCATAGTTAAAATAGTTGCGAAAATCAAATGACATCATATCAATCCATAGTCTAGTAAAATGTCATAATCATCGAAAATCCATATTAAAAACCGTATTTAAATCTCAAGTCAAGAAAACGTTAAATCAAACCCAAATAAAAACATAAGCCTCAAATACCAATTCAAATTATAATGACTTCATCAAACGTCAAAACCAAGATTTAAAACAATTATCAAATCTCATTTATATGCATTCCATCAATTCTTTAAAATCATGCTCATTTGAAAACAAAGTCCACTCACAAATAGTCCCAAGCAGCCTGACCCGGAGAGGGTCCTGCCTGAGGATCACGAAGAGCTTGAGTACCTATTTCAAGAATACGAAGATTAATTGACAACTGAATCGGAACGATAACTTTAAAATGAAACCCTAACAAATCCCGACTCAATGTGTGCGTACTCTCGTACGAAGAATTCTAAGGTCAACAACGTTCGTTGGAAGGCAAGACGACCTCGGGAGACGCATGGTCAACCCTTGGTCAAACTTTTTCGAAGAGGCCAAACCTGGCCCGCGGGGTCCATTACCTCCTAACTTAGATCCGAAAGTTCCTACTGGTTCATTACGGCTTATAGAATATGTCCTAAAATTTTGGTCACGATTAAACGGTCGGATCGCTCACGATCGGACGGTTACAGTTTACCTAACCCTAGGGTTTGCAATTCCGAAGTATCCGGGACTGCAAATCACGATCCGTCAATTCTTATACGATCCTAGAAATATGAGGAACAATATATGTTAATTCGAATTCGATCCAACGGTCCAAACTCATCGAACCCAAACAACTCATAATAGGCGTACATTGGTTTGAGGTTCAAACGACGTTTGAATCGAAATTCGAGCACATGTACACGTTCACAACAACACGATGATCGTATTGGAATGGAGACCCGCCGCCACACCCTAGCCCACGAGCCGCCGTGGGTCGGGTGCCTTAATCAAATTCCGACGACTCATAAAACTTCGAATCAAGGGCAAACCACCTACCACTAGGATTAGAACCTCGAGGTGAGTTCGAAATCGGCATGAACCGATCAAGAACCGGCCAGCAACCAGCTCAAACTTCGACATGAAATCCGCAAAAATCTGGGTTTCAGATCGACAACCCTAGGCTACAAATCGACAGCAACCAACCTCAAAAACATCAAGAGCATGAAGAGAGGGTTTGAAAACTGACATGGATCGACGCTGGAGGTGGCCGAAGACGACGGCATAACGCCGTGAAAAACTGGCCAAATTCCAATCGAAACCGCCGGTGAAAATGGAGGTTTCCGACGGGATTTCAGGTGGGATGTGATCGCCTCCTCACGCTGGTTCAAACGCGACCAGTCTTGAGCCTTGCCGTGGCCGGACGGAGGCATGGCGAAGGTGAGAAGGCGCGGCGTCGATGGAAGAGAGAGAGAGAGAGAGAGAGAGAGAGAGAGAGAGGAGAGAATGTGTGAGGGAGGAGAGAGAAAGCATCCGATTGGGCAATTGGGTGTTTTTATAATTTTTTATTCAATTTGGGAAAAGACCAAAATGCCCTTTGAGTTCTAAAACTTGGATCGAGACGTGCCGCCCGTCAACGAACTCGTTTCGACGAGCCGAATGCAATGACGCAACTCGTTTTGCCAAATTGTCGTCTGAAAATTAAGTGACCAATTTGCCCTCTTTATTTATTTAATTCATTTTTAATTCCTTTTAAATTTCTTATTTTACTTAATTAGTTTATTTTATTTTATTTTATTTTTTTAGGTCATGGACGTCATAGTACATCCTCACATAACTCGAGGGACACGAGGTCAGCCCGAGATGCGTTCCTCGTAGAACTCAGGGGACACATGGTTGGCCTGAGACACTTATCCTTGTAGAATCAGGTGAATTATAGTTTGACATGTGAGTAAAGACTTCCATACTAGAATGCATGCATTAAATTGCGTTCAGTGTACTTGTTCTACATGTACCTACATACATATCTAGGTGTCACCACACTTAATGACTTGAGACCTCGTCATTCTCTACATATAAAGATGATACTGTGTGTACTGGTCTTTACGGAATATCAATGCCCAATTGATATTTCTATGACCAGGAACATATTCAGGATTAGGGATCATGATTAGTCTCTATGTATGTAATCTCATTTCATAGTTCTCATGTCCACTTTTATATTCCTAGGACTATAATTGTTTTACTGTTATGATAATTGACCAAATATCATGGTTAAAAACAACTGGTCTTGCCCATAAATAACTTAATAAGTCATTACAAAAATGTACTCAACATTAATTATCATGTAATTAGTTGGCTTTAAGGGCATACTACTAACAATAAGTCTTGTTAAAATCTATGCAGAGTAATCACTGAAAACTGATATGAGGTCGAAACTAAAAAGAAGCAGTTTTTCTGAAATGTGAATTCTAGTCAAAGCTATTACTTTTTCTTGCTAATAGAGATGTAGATGCCATGTTTTGATCATGAATGCTTTACTAAAGTGTTTCCATGAAGGGTTATTGCATTATAATCTTTGCACTTCACAATACAATACTCGTAATGTTTTGGTGGATAAGGTTTCTATGCTTGAATGACTATGGAATATTAGTGGACACTACCCTTGTGAGATAATTGAGCCAAAAGCCATTATTTGAGAGGGTTTTATTGTTTCTACTCTTAAACACTCTTCGATTTTGTTTTTAATTAGATTGCTCTCATTAGGTTTGTATTGGATACTAAATAATGTTCTTACTTTTGTAGGTACATCGCTTCCAAGTGGGATGGACCATGAGAGATGATGTTAGGCTATGCATGTTTTCACCCACTTAATGGCATTTCATACTACCCTTTTGTGAGCGTCGTTAACCCCTTTGTAACCAAACACTTAGCTTTTCTTTCATCACCCTTATTATCTTTAACCTATATAACCTGTTTCTAAGCCATACCTTATAGCTTAGGATGTGCCAAAGTGATGAAAATTAAAAGGTTGAGCTCTACACCAAAGAATTGGCGCACAAAGAAAAAAGTATAAGAAAAGAGAAAAAGAAAGAAGAAGAAAATATTGGGAAAAAAAGTCTTTTGCAATTCGAAAGAGTAAAAGTTCAAAATCACTCCAAATGGAGTAGAGATGTACAATTCCTAGATGCTAAGTACTAAAAATGTTCAAATAGAGCTGACCGTGTACGTGATCATGAATAATGCTTTAGTATGTCCTAAGTTTTTGTTATTCCTTTCCTTTATTTCTTAACCCGAGCCTAGCCTTGTATTATAAATCAAGTGAAAGACCTAAATTATCTTTTGGGAAATCTTGCTTGGAGGTGAGGTATGTACTATTGTTCTTAGTATTCAATTCTTTTCATGAGACTTTATTTTCAGAAATTTTTGTTCTTCAAGTTAAGCATATGTGTTAATATTTGATTCTCATTACATAACTTCATACACATATATGACATTTGAGTAGTATGATTTCACAAGGGGCATTTTTGACCAGCATCGGAAGAGTCGTGGAATTTGTATTAACCACGATGAATTATTTTAAAAATCTTGTCGTGACAGTGTTTCTGCACGACTGTAAGTTAATATTTTTGTCGTTTTTACTTTATGTTACGGTGGTACGTGGGTAAATTGCGCCATGTTATCTCCTTCAGATGACACGAAGTTTAGAAAAGCGTCGTCTAAGCTTATTGAAGTTGGCCTTTTTTTGTTGTTGTATTTTTATTAATTAGATGTCGGTTTTTAGTTGGAGATGACGTAGTATGTTGTAACAACATCGGTAATTTACCTTCGTGGTTTTATGCATCAAAAGATGGCGGTCGATTTCACGACGGTTTAAAAATGTCTACAAGACGGTGGATTCCGTCGTCTATTGTGATTTTTGTAGTAGTGGCATTTGCTTATATCGGTGTATCTTTGTTCTAAGTATAATTTTAGAGGACCAATTGGTTTTATCTGTGTATCTTGTGTATCCATAAGACGACGGTGTTTTAAGCTTACCGTTGTCTTAAATAGCACACTACAACGTTCATAGTTTATGAAATTTAAAAATGTGAGATCTACTAGGGCAATTTTGCGATTTTAAAACCCATAAGTTGTGGAATTTAAACCCTTAAGCAAGCGCTCCAATTTGAAATGAAAATAAGAAAAAGTGGCAAGAGTTTAGCGTTTAAAAAAAAAAAAAAATTACTTGTTCCAAACCCCTGAATAAAATTTATAAGCTTCTACTATTGATAGAATAGAACACAGCAAGAGTTCTTTTTATTTTATTGGTACATGAGAAATTCCATTAAAAGAAGATCCGTACATAAGAACATGCTAAAATGCAGAAACTGAACGCAGATAGAGCACCCAAGCTAATCTAGGCACCCAAGAAAACAAATCTAGGAGCCCAACACTACTCTAGACACCCACACGAAAAGCAACTACCCGAACCAGGAAAACAAGTAGAGAAACGCTGCACAAGTGTTGTGTCATCATCACCTAGTCGACAGAGTACATGTCACCTCCATGTTAGAACATGTTTGGTTCAAATTATCATGAATATCTACAGGCATCTCTTGTGGGCATAGAAACGGCTTGGGAGGCATTTGTAGGCTTTCAACATCTCCTTCGAGCATCTTTATAACTTCATTCATTGCCGGACGATCACTTGGCTTCATTTGAATACACCACAAGGCAGTTATAACCATCTTTTTTACCATTTTCTTTTCTTCCTCTGTTATATCCTCCATCTCCAACTCCTTTCCTTCCCTATATTGATCGTACACCCATGAGGGGAAGTAAATTTGGCTTGAATGCTCTGCACGTGCATTTAAATTCTTCCGTTTGCTTCCCATTTCCATCAACAACATTCCAAAGCTATAGACATCAGCTTTGTACGAAACACCTCCAATATTTTTGTAGAACAACTCAGGAGCAATATATCCCATTGTTCCCCGTGCTGCCGTCAAAGCGACAATGCTATTATCCACGGGATATAATTTCGCAAGCCCGAAGTCGGAAATCTTTGGGTTAAAGTTCTCATCAAGAAGAATGTTGTGAGGCTTGATATCAAAATGTAGAATTTGCATTTCACAACCTTGATGCAGATATTCGATCCCTCGAGCCACTCCAAGAGAAATCTCGTACATTTTCTTGCAACTTAAGGGCATGCTTTCCTCTTTAGAATAAATATATTTATCAAGAGAGCTATTAGGCATGAAGTCATATACTAGAGCACGATTTGATCCCTCAACACAATAACCAACAAGTTGCACCACATTAACATGGTGAATCCTTCCGATGGTAGCTATCTCACTTATGAAGTCTTGCCCATTACCTTTGGGCTTGCCCAAGAGTTTAATTGCTGCAAAACGGCCACTGCGCAACTTTCCTTTGAATACGGAGCCATAACCGCCTTCACCTAACTTGTTCTTAAATTTACTAGTCATCTTTTTAATTTCTGAGTAAGAGTACCTTATTGGCAAGCAGTTGCTATCACTTTGTAGAAAATCTTCTATGATGCTATAACTTGACAAATGTCTTCTTCGCCATTTATAGATCACGAATGCAATCAGACATGGAACCCCCAAAATTAGTCTTGCTGGAAAAATTAAACCTGCACAAGAGATATATCACCAAAAAGAATCATGAGAAAATAAAATCAACCAAGGCTTTCAACATTTTTCTTGTTGTTTTGTTTCAAAGATTTTTCTTGTTGTTTCAGATATATGTATTCTTTGATGTCATTCAAGAGGGTAATTAATATATACAAGCCCTTACCGAGGCAAATGAGTGGCAACCATCCACGTCCTGCAAGAAACATAGCAAAAGTGGGGACAAAATCAAAGACTTGACTATAGGTTTTCGAAAAGTGAACAAAATCAAAGAATTGATTATATGCAAGAAATACAAGATCTTACTGATGGTGAGGCGAATGTAGTCAGGAAGTTTAATGTACACCCGTCCACTTGAAATGAAAACTACAGTGACAAAAAATACAAAAAAAGGGAAAAACAAAAAATAAACAACATTAGCACATCGAGTCATTACAATTTGAAATACCTCTTTTCCAGCCACAAACTGCATCATTGCTCATGGAGAAATGGTTTTGGTATGACAAATATTTATATTGTCAAAATGTGAATCTGGACACAATTTAGAAAGAGAACACTTTACATCTTACTTTAAACTTTGTAACTGAGGGTATTACATTTCCTAATGGAATCAAGCCTAAAGTGAATTGGAACATGGGATATCATAAGTCCAAAAGTGGGGACAAAATCAAAGACTTGACTATAGGTTTTCGAAAAGTGAACAAAATCAAAGAATTGATTATATGCAAGAAATACAAGATCTTACTGATTTCTTCTGAGGGACCCGCTTCATCAGCATGATTAGTAAAGTACACCCATCCACTAGAAAAGAAAACTACAGTGACAAAAAAAAGGGAAAAACAAAAAATAAAACAACATTAGCACATCAAGTCATTACAATTTGAAATACCTCTATTCCAGCCACAAACTGCATCATTGCTCATGGGGAAATTGTTTTGGTATGTCTAATTTTGAGCAATGTTCTCTTAAGAGACAAATATTTATGGGAATCCGGACACTTAAAAAAAAAAGTCAAACTTATGTCTGGAATTCACAATTTGACAAGATAAACTATTTATATTTCCATACAATTTAGAAAAAGAACACTTTAATTACATCTTACTTTAAACTTTATAAATGAGCATCTCATTCAATTATTTTTGTTTTGCCTTTTAGAACATCTCATTCAATGTTATTAATTAAGTATCTTTAATCCGTAACTAGCTCCTTCTGTCCTAGGGTCATTTTACACTAAAAAATAAAAAAATAACATATAGCCAGATAGAGAGAGAGAGTGCCTTTACCGTAAATAACCTCGCATAGATATCCAAATAAACCTACACGAACAAAGAAGAAGATAACATTAGCACACCAAGTCAGGGCCAGGGTCAGGTATCAAATGGTGGCTTGCAATTTGCATTGAATTTGGGAGTGCAAAGGGTGGCTTCGGAATTTGATTGTAAGGAAGCTATTTCCTATATTCTCCAGTGAGGGCCAGGGTCAGGTATCAAATGAAGGTGGTGTCGCTGGATGCTATCTATTTGTCAGTTTAATTCTTTTACAGAAATTTAAAAGTTAGTACTTTGGTTTTTTCTTTGTCCTTTTTGCATTGTAGATATTCGACGAAATGCCTCAACCAAAGTCAATTAAAAAGTTGGTACTTTCTTTATTCTTAGTTCTAGTGGTTTTTTCTTCTTCCTTTCTGCATTATAAATGTTCGATCAAACTCCCCAACCAAAGTCAATACTTTTGTTTACCTCCGTTGTCTGTGTGTCTGTTAATAAGTAGAACTAAGTCTAATAACAACTTGAATTTCTGGACTGGAGTTTAAAGGGTAACGTTCTCTCTTGCCAGATAGTCTCACATTGTCAGATATATTGCCAATGTGTGAATCTGAATCATTTATCATATGAATTCTTTGCTTGAATGAGTAGTCGAGATTCAAAGATTGACAACACATGTATTTTTCTGACAATTACAAGTCTGTTAAGAGAACGTTACCGGACTTTGAGTGCCCTTAACTTCCTTCTATGTATTCACAAAGTAAAAGTGCAACAAATTAGACGTGGTCAATAGCCATGGCCAAGAATTCACGTACCTGGGATGGTGTGTGGAAAACATTTAGAATAATAAGTCCATTGGCCTTGGCACATTTCATCAGGAGGCCATGCTACTCCAAGCTCGAAGCCATACATGAGTGCACTGTGTATGGATTTATAAGAGGGCGTGTAGTCCTTAGAGTAGTTCAAGAGCGCCAAAGTCGCCCACTCTGCACTGCAACCCTCGTTCAAATCCCCCACGTCCATAGCCCCAACCTTCACATAACTATGCTTCTTTTGGTGGACCAAAGAAGTAGCACTTGTGTTCAAGCATGGAGCAGTTTCCACGTACAGAGAAGAATTCATTCGATTTGAACACATGATGTAAAATATAGGCTTTTGATGATATCCTGCACTGTCTGGATAATATATTGCACTGTATGGATAACTTTCTTTGGGAAGAAAACTTCGAGGCATGGAGGAGCAATTGTTGCTCTGGAGGCCAGGATCTACGAGTCGGATTGTTTTGTTGTGGTAGTTGATTGCCTGGACATAGTATTTTCCTGAAGGAGGTAGGTCTACTAGTGTAATGTTGTTCTCACAGGACAGAGTATACATTACATTGCCGCAGTGCTTTGGATCATGTTTTAGTCGGAAAGGATAGCTTATGTTGTGGATATTGCCGCAGGAAGAGGTACAGTCAGTACTTTCATCCTTGGCGTTACAAGTTTCACCGGCTAAGCCAACACGAAGAAAGGCTATAATTAAAACCCACCTAGACAAGGCCAAGGACCTGCTTCCCATGGAGAGAGAGAGAGAGAGAGAGAGAGAGAGAGAGAGAGAGAGAGAGAGAGGTTGTTTGGCATTCAAACTAGTTTAATATTTAGACAGTTCTATATGTGAGATGATAATTGCGTGTAAGCTGTACCCAATTTTCAAATTTCATAGTAATGACGCTAGAGAGTCAGTCAATGGGTCGTTATAGGGCAATTGATGATTTGATAGTGCCATTTCAGCCTTATTTTTTTGACTTTAGTTGTTGATTATGAGTTTCGTTCAGTCAATGGTTTGTATGTTCATTTTATTTACTAAAAACCTTTATCATTCTTGACTTAGTAACGTTAAAAGAAAAGTCATGCCCCTAACATTCCGATATTCCCCTTCTACTCATTACACAGTGTAGACACCGTTATAAGTAACGTTACCCTGGCTACGTAGTTTATGGTGTTTCTTCTGACATTGAATTGTTTTACTACCTACAGTCTTGTACAATGATGTATAATTTACAGAATGTAAAGCAAAGGGAAAGATATGTAGTTTCAATGGCACCAAAAGTGAAGTTGAATGTGTTGACGTGAGCAAAGCAAGTAAGGATGATAGTTTCACATAAATTCCGCTCAAATTTTTACAGTTTCAAACTAAATCATATATGCATACATGATGATCAATAATCTGTGCTAACTTTGTTGCTGTTAAAGTACTTAACAATTCCACGGTAAAGTACCACAGTTAAAGAGTTTGGGTTACTCTAACACTCCTTCAAAATCAGTCTAGAGCCAATAAAAAAGATATCATATCAGTTGCTTTTCAAAACTTTGGAATTTTTTTACTCGTTGATGCCCTCTTTCAAGTTCATAGGAGGATAAGGCGTAAAAGTTGGAATAACGTAATTTCAACGATTTGGAATTTTAGAGTTTTCCCTTTTGTCCTAGTTGAATGGAAATTGGGGACACGTGCATTAAAATTTTAACAGGAAAAAGAAATCTCACCTCATAGATGCTAAGGTAGCTAATTGAAGAGCCATAAAGAAATGTCAATGATTTGGAAAAGAAAGAAATAAAAAATCAACGGGCTTTTCAAGTCTTTAGTCATGTCAGAAAGTCAGTCAACGGACTTATAATACTAATAATTCCACATGCATTTGTCCATTTTCCAACTGCATCTAACAGGGTCATTATCCACCATTGGTCCCATCTGTTAAATTCAATCCAACAACCGTGACATTAATTAGGTTGATGATATGTGGGGTAGTTTGAAGTCCTCTCAATATCATTATTAAGGATAAGAGTTTTATTAATTTGTAAGCATAATAAGAGTTTTACATGCATGGTAAAAACATATGTACTCAACAATATTTTTGTACCAAAAAAGGTGCACAATTTTGTTCAGTAATTGTATGATTTCAATATTGGAGTTTCAACTACTTGGAATATTGGAGTTTTCCTTTATGTCTTTGTTTATTGTCCTGCTCTAGTTCACGTCTAGTAGTTTTTTCTTTGTCCTTTTTGCATTGTAGATATCGACGAAATGCCTCAACCAAAGTCAATTAAAAAGTGGGTACTTTCTTTATTCTTAGTTCTAGTGGTTTTTTCTTCTTCCTTTCTGCATTATAGATGTTCGATCAAACTCCCCAACGAAAGTCAATACTTTTGTTTACCTCCGTACTCTGTGTGTCTGTTAATTTATTTGTGTCCGTCGGTCCAATTCTAATTTTACTTTTACTTTTGTCTTTTCTCTTTGTGCCTGTCAGTCTAAATGTTCAAGCTAGCTAACCGCTTAGGGGGGACAAAGAATCCACCATGTTAGCGGTAAACAATTTGTGGGTTGCGTTTTTACTTATTTGATTATGGTATCACATATGGTAGATCGTGATTTTACCAGCATGAGTTAAAAAGTAGAACCCACCTAGACAAGGCCAACATGAGTCAAATAACAACTTAAATTTTTGGACTGGAGACCCACCTAGACAAGGCCAAGGACCTGCTGCTTCCCATGGAGAGAGAGAGAGAGAGAGAGAGAGAGGTTGTTTGGCATTCAAACTAGTTTAATATTTAGACAGTTTTTTATATGAGATGGTAATTGCGTGTAAGCTGTACGAGCACACCCAAATTTTTTTTCAAATTTCATAGTAATGAAAAATATCAAAAGAAAAGTCATGACACTAGAGTCAGTCAATGGATCGTTATAGCGCAATTGATGATTTGATAGTGCCATTTCAGCCTTATTTTTTTGACTTTAGTTGCCGATTATGAGTTTCGTTCAGTCAATGGTTTACTAAAAACCCTTTATCATTCTTGACTTTGTTATCCAAATATATGTGCTTAGGGAAAAAATCCACATGCATTATTATCTCAGAAATGCAGCAATTGTTCATGTCTTCCTTTTGCATATTGTTATGTGTTTTCTTCACGGCGGTTGGAGCAAGCCAAAATTGGTGTACAGCATCAAACTGCAGTGATGATCATGGCCTCGCTATCCATGTCCCATTCCCCCTCGGAAATCATTGTGGCGATTCCGGGCTTGAATGCAATAATGATAGACAGGATGCTGCTCTAGTAGGAAAATTCTTTGTCAAAAGGATAGATTACAAGCGTGGGCTAATCGAAGTATATAGTCAACCTGGCTGCCTGCTGTTAAAGCCCTTAGAAACCCGTAACATTCCAATCTCCCCTTCTACTTGGTAGACACGTATACAAATAACGTTACCTTATTCCATTGTCCTGCTCCTTTTGGAAGAGACTTAGATATGAATCTCCCCTGCCTTGGCGGAGGGGACTACGAAGTTTATGGCGTTTCTTCTAACAGTGATTTGTTTGACTACTTACCAAACCTACAGTCTTGTACAATGATGTATAATGTTTTCTCAGTTCCATTTGGGACTTGGTTTGGAGGCCAGTATATTATTCGCTTCAATTGGTCAGAACCGAATTGTACCAAATGTGAAGCAGAGGAGGGAAAGAAGTGTAGATTGAACAAAAATGGCATCAAAGTTGAATGTGTTCACGTGAACAAAGCAAGTAAGGATGATATAAATCTTTTTTCACATAAATTCCGCTCAAGTTTTTACATTTTTCAAAGTAAATCATATATGCATACATGATGATCAATATAATCTGCTAACGTTGAATGGTTAACTTTGATTTTCACAAACATGACAATCTGATTTTGCAATTCTGTTTTACAGGCCAAACAACGAAATTTGTGGCAACAGGTGAGTTAATTAAAACTGGTCTTTTTCTTTTGCTTTGTTTCATGTCTGGAGGACGATAGAAGATATGCATTTGCTGAAGGATTGTATTTATTTTCAGGTGCAACCCTGGGTTCATCCCTTCTTTTAGTGCTAGTCATTGCACTATATCGTGTCTATAGCGCTGATCGAAAGGAAAAAGAGAATCGATTAAAAATCGAAAGGTTTTTAGAGGATTACAAAGCTCTCAAACCAAGCAGATATTCCTATGCAGATATTAAGAGGATCACAAATGAATTCAAGGACGAATTGGGCCAAGGAGCTTATGGAACTGTTTTTAAAGGAAAGCTTTCTTCTGAATTCTTTGTTGCTGTGAAAGTACTTAACAATTCTACGGGAAATGGGGAAGAGTTCGTAAACGAAGTGGGAATGATGGGCCACATCCACCACGTCAACGTAGTTCGTTTGGTTGGCTTTTGTGCTGATGGATTTAGACGAGCTCTTGTTTATGAGTTCTTTCCCAATGGTTCGCTGCAGGATTTCATTTCATCAGCGGACAGTAAGAAAAGTTTCATTGGTTGGGAAAAGTTGCATGATATTGCTATAGGCATAGCCAAAGGAATTGAATATCTTCACCAGGGATGTGATCAAAGAATCCTCCATTTTGATATCAAACCCCATAATGTTTTGCTAGACCACAACTTCACACCAAAAATTTCTGATTTTGGTTTGGCCAAATTATGTTCCAAGGATCAAAGTATAGTGTCAATGACTACAGCTAGAGGCACCATGGGCTACATTGCACCTGAAGTGTTCTCTAGGAATTTCGGAAATGTGTCTTACAAGTCGGATGTCTATAGTTTTGGAATGTTGTTGCTAGAGATGGTAGGAGGAAGGAAGAATATTAGTTCAACCACAAAGAACACAAATGAAATTTACTACCCAGAATGGATCTATAATCTTCTAGAAGGAGGAGATGACCTACGAATCCATATTGGGGATGATGGAGATGGTAAAATTCCAAAGAAACTTGCAATTGTAGGGCTACGGTGCATCCAGTGGCACCCAGTGGATCGTCCGTCTATGAAAATAGCGGTTCATATGTTAGAAGGAGGAGATAATTTGGCCATGCCTCCTAATCCTTTTGTCTCTGCAGGTCCTACAACAACACATGCAAGCATCCCAAGAAGAGGCCTAGAGTTAGAAGCAATTGCTGAATTAGAGTAAAATGTATATGTATACGTACCCATGTAAGTAATATTAACTACGTAAGTCTGTGTGTCAGTTTGATGTTTTATTTTATCTTGCTCTAGCATTGGTTCTGCGTGACTATTCAGACTCTCTTGTTAGTCAATGACATGTGTGGTACTCTTTCATACCTTGGAGTTTATCCTTCATGAAGGTTTTAACGAGGCCATTGTTTCGTGTCGATCTATGTAAGCTACTTTGATTCTATGAATGAATTCCATTTCTCTAAAAACAGAAAACTACATATGTGCTCGAACTTGTTGAACATGTAATAATTCTAGCCTAAATTGAGGGAGTTGGGACATTGAAGTTTTTTTTTTGTTGTTGTTGAGATTTTGGGATTCCTAGTTAAATGAAATGTATATTTTAGACAGTACATGTCACTAATCAGGCCATTAGGTAAGGAATTCCCTACCCAAGTTTTCTCTTCCAATTGATTTTGAGATACCGAAAATTTTCGAAACAACTAGCACTCCAACAACATCAATGGAGACCAAACTAATTATTTGCCAAAACTTTCTTTCGAATTTTAATTGAAAAAACAATACAACTCTTTCTTTTTCAAAGAAAAAATATACTTTGAGGTTGGAGATGATGAATCTTGAATGATTTGGAAAAGGGAAAATCTCACTGTTAAAGAGTTTGGGTTACTCAACACTCCTAAATTAGTCCAGAGCCAATAAAAAAAGATATCATATATCAGTTGGCTTTCTAAAACTTTGGAATTTTGTCTACTCATTAATGCTCTCTTTCAAGTTCATAGGAGAATGAGGCGTAAAAGTTGGGATAATGTAATTTCAACGTCCTAGAATTTTGGATTTTTCCTTTATGTCTTAGTTGAATGGGAATTGGGGACGCATGCATTGAAATTTCAACAATTGGAAAAAAAAAAATATCACCTCATAGATGCTAAGGTTGCCAATTGAAATAAGAAGAGCCACAAAGATGGAGTTTACCTTCAAGTCTTCAGTGGGAAAGTTCAATTGATGTCAGAAAGTCAGTCATTTGTCCATTTTCCATCTGCATCTAACAAGTTCATTATCCACCATTGGTCCCATCTGTTAAATTCCATCCAACAATAGTGACATTAATTAGGTTGATGATATGTGGGGTTGTTCTTGCATAACCGATTTAAGTCCTCTCAATATCATTATTAAGGATAAGAGTTTTATTAATATGGTTAAGTTACAATACATTCTCAACGCATAATAACTTATAAATAAGTCTACCGATTGTACATACGATATTGATAATACATGTCCCATGTTTTACATGCATGGTAAAAACGTTTGTTGTACTCAACAATATTTTTGTACAAAAAAAAAAGAAAGATGCACGATTTAGTTCAGTAGTTGTATGATTTCAATAAAAATTGTGAAGTTAACCAGTAATTGAATTTTTTTGGAACTAATAATATATTGTAAATTGATCAACACAATATGGGAATATTGCTCACTCGGTTTTTAGGCTTATTTATTGATATGGCTCTTGTGCTCTCAAATAGTCTCAAGGTGTTAGATATATACCCTAGAAGCCAATATAAAAAACGGATAATTTCTAAGGATATAATGTAATAAATACAATCAAATGGACATGAATGTTACTTTAGATGCATAATGTACACAAAGTAACAAGTCCATGAATTTAGATATAAATGGATAGTAGTCTAAAGAAATTAGATACACGAGACCATTCCATACATATGAATATCATATCCTAAAATGTTCTTGGTCGTAGGATCACCAATTGGACAATGGTGGCCCGCAAAGACTGATACACATTATGTCTGCTCAATTGGAAGGATGACTATAGTCTCAAAGTCATTCATGTGGAGACACTGAGACAAATGAAATTCACTACCCATAATGGATCTATAATCTTCTAGAAGGAGGAGATGACCTACGAATCCATATTAGAGATGACATAGATGGTAAAATCCCAAAGAAACTTGCAATTGTAGGGCTCTGGTGCATCTAGTGGCACCTGGTGGATTGTCTGTCTATGAAAATAGCGGCTCATATGTTAGAAGGAGGAGATAACTTAAGCCATGCCTCCTAATCCTTTTGTCTCTGCAGGTCCTACTACAGCACATGCAAGCATCCCAGCAAGACGCCTAGAGTTAGAAGCAATTTCTGAATTAGAGTAATTCTATAGCCTAAATTAAGGGAGTTGGGACATTAAAGTTTTGTTGTTGTTGACATTTTGGGATTCCTAGTTAAATGAAATGTATATTCTAGACAGTACATGTCACTAATCATACCATAATTACGAATTCCCTACCCAAGTGTTTCTCTTCCAATTGGTTTTGAAATACCGAAAATTTTCGAAACAACTAGCACTCTCCAACAACATCAATGGAGACCGAACTAATTATTCGCCAAAAGTCTCTTTTGAATTTTAATTGAAAAAACAATACAAATCTTTCTTTTTCCATGAAAAAAATATACTTTGAGGTTGGAGATAATGAATTTTGAATGATTTGGAAAAGGTAAATTCTCACTGTTAAAGAGTTTGGGTTACTCTAACACTCCTTCAAAATCAGTCTAGAGCCAATAAAAAAGATATCATATCAATTGTTTTCCAAAACTTTGGAATTTTGTTTACTCGTTAATGGGAAATTGGGGATGCATGCATTGAAATTGGGGACGCATGCATTGCTTACTCATAGGAGAATAAGGCATAACAGTTGGGATTTTGAAGTTTTCCTTTACGTCTTAGTTGAATGGGAAATTGGGGATGCATGCATTGAAATTTCAACAGAAAAAGAAATCTCACCTCACAGATGCTAAGGTAGCCAATTGAAGAGCCATAAAGAAATGTCAATGATTTTGGAAAAGAGAGAAATAAAACATCAACGCGGTGCAGGATTTTCATTAGAAGACAAACATGGAGTTAACTTCTCAAGTCTTCAGTCATGTCAGAAAGTCAGTCAACGGACTTGTAATACTAATAATTCCACATGCATTTGTCCATTTTCCATCTGCATCTAACTAGTTCATTATCCACCATTGGTCCCATCTGTTAAATTCAATCCAACAACAGTGACATTAATTAGGTTGATGATATGTGGGGTTGTTTTAAGTCCTCTCAATATCATTATGAAGGATAAGAGTTTTATTAATTTGATTAAGTCCTCTCAATATCATTCTCAACGCATAATAACTTATAAATTGAATAATGGGAGGACATCTTATTGGGTACCATTTCGTTTTTCTGCAGCCTTAGATATGGTAAAAATTATCATCTCTTCCTTCTGCTTAATCTTTCTGGCTTTCTCCACAGTCCTTGGAGAACCCCAAGAGACCTGCAAAAAATTGAAGTGTGGAGATAAAGGCCCAGCTGTCCATTTCCCTTTCAGCCTCAAAGGCAGGCACCCAGATCACTGTGTCTTTCCTGGGTTTGTTCTATCATGTAATGAGAAGCATGAAACAATTCTTGACCTTCCAATTCCATTCAAATTCCCAGTCAAAAGCATAGATTATAAGGCTCAGGCAGTCCAATTATATGACGCAGAAAGCTGTCTTCTGGTGAAGCTTTTGAAAGTCTTCAACAAGTCAATCTCTCCCTTCCACTTCTCAAAAGATTACATGTATGATATTACCTTATTCAATTGTTCCTTAGCTGAGAGGCAACTAGATGAACCAGTGCCCTGCTTCAGTGGCCCTGGCTACCAAGTTTATTCTGTTGGTTCTTCCAACAACATTGAGAACTTGCCCCTACTGTCTTGTACAAAGATGTATAATTTGTCCTCAGTTCCATATTCTTCATCCAAACCTGCCAATCATTTTTTGGAGTGGTCTAAACCAAGTTGTGGACAGTGTGAGGCAAAGGGCAAGATGTGTAGATTGAAGAACAATGGCACCAGAAGTGAAATTGAATGTGTGGACTTCAGCAAAGCAGGTATGGCTAACATATATTTAACTTATTACAGATTCTTAATATTCTACAAGTCACTTTTTGCTTGCTTACTTGGAAGTTGAGAGCAGAGTAGTAGCATTATTTATTGGCTTTTTATCGCAAAACGTCCCTTGATAGTTGATGAAACTATCAAGTTAACTTGGCTAACATATATTTGAATTGTTACAGATTCTTAATATTCTGCTATACTAGTCAATAATCTGCATATGCGAAAAATACAACGCATTCATGAAATGAGATATTATCATCTGCAATCCACTTTTTGCTTACTTATTTGGAAGTTTAGAGCAAAGTAGCAGTACTGTTTATTTAAAGGATATTTTCCGAGTAATAGCTCATTCTAATTACTTAATTTGAAAGTGTAATTTGTTTTTCAGGTAAAAAAAAGGAAATTAGTGGCTACAGGTGAGTTGTCAAATTGGGGTTTTAGTTTGTTCTCTGTCTATATATGAGATCCTGGTGATATTTACCAAGTATTAATTTGCAGGTGCTTCGCTGGGTTCATTTGTTGTCTTACTCCTGGTCGTCGCAGCCTATCGTATCTATAGTTCTGATAGAAAAGAAAAGGAGAATCAATTAAAGATTGAAAGATTTTTAGAGGATTACAGAGCTCTCAAACCTAGCAGATATTCATATGCAGATATTAAGAGGATTACAAATGACTTCAAGGACAAGTTAGGTGAAGGAGCCTATGGAAATGTTTTTAAAGGAAAGCTTTCTTCTGAACTCTTTGTTGCTGTGAAAGTCCTCAATAGTTCTAAGGGAGATGGGGAAGAGTTCATCAATGAAGTGGGAACAATGGGTCATATCCACCATGTCAATGTTGTCCGTTTGGTTGGCTTTTGCGCTGATGGATTTCGACGAGCTCTTGTTTATGAGTTCTTACCAAACGGTTCACTGCAGGATTTCATTTCATCACCAGACAATAAGAACAGTTTCCTTGGTTGGGATAAGATGCAAGATATTGCTCTAGCCATAGCCAAAGGAATTGAATATCTTCACCAGGGATGCGATCAGCGAATCCTCCATTTCGACATCAAACCTCATAACGTTTTGCTAGACCACAACTTCACTCCAAAGATTTCTGATTTTGGTTTAGCCAAGTTATGTTCCAAGGATCAAAGCATAGTGTCAATGACTACAGCTAGGGGGACCTTGGGCTACATTGCACCTGAAGTGTTCTCCAGGAACTTTGGAAATGTGTCCTATAAGTCAGATGTGTATAGTTTTGGAATGCTACTGCTTGAGATGGTAGGAGGAAGGAAGAATGTCGGTTCAGCCACGGAGAACACAAATGAAATCTACTATCCCGAATGGATTTATAATCTTCTAGAAGGAGGAGATGACCTACGCATCCATATCCGTGAAGAAGAAGAAGGTAAAATTCCGAAGAAACTTGCAATTGTAGGGCTCTGGTGCATCCAATGGCATCCAATGGATCGCCCTTCAATGAAAGCCGTGGTTCAGATGTTGGATGGAGGAGAAGCCTTAACCATGCCTCCCAATCCCTTTGCCTCTACAGGTGCTGCAGGAACCAATGCAAGTACGGCTGCAAGAAATCTAAACATTCAGTTAGAAGCAATTCTGAGTTGGAGTAACGTGTGTGCTTATAGATTACATGTACACACACTTATGTATGCAATCAAGAATGATCATATAGTTCTTGATGTTTGTACTTGATCAGCACATGCCTCATGGTCCAAAGCACTGCATAGAATTTAGAAATAGGGCGTTTCAATGACCCTAACACTGGACCTATTGCTACCACACAATCATGCTTGCTTCCCCAATAATGTGTCTTGCAGAAATATTGTTCTTCTAGTATTTTGGAGAGTATCTTGCGTTAGAGATGGAAGCCTAACATACAAGAGTTTAAAAATCTCGGCCCTCCCGCGCAACCCCAGTTGATTGAGAGATTAATTTTGAGAGGTTGGTGGGGTTGGGATGTTGAATCATCAACGACTACTTTCTAAAATGCCTAAAAAAGCAACCATTGAACCTTTATTTATTTATTTATTTATTTTTATGAAATAGGGGGAAAGATTGAACTTTGTTTTCTGATTCCTCGTTTTGCAGTTCTTCTCTAGCTTCCATGACCTTTGGCCTCTTCCATTAGAAATACTTCATCACGAAGGTCAGTTAATAAATCCTACAATTTCTAATAGACACAAGCTCAACTGAGTTGACCGTCGAAATGTCTTTGATGAAAAACAGAAGCAATTGGTGACGGTAAATTTTAAAATGGGGTCAATTTAAGTTCACTTCGTTGTGGTTTGGGCGTGCACACACTGATTTTTGTCTCTTCAAACTTGGAAAACACAAAATTATACCTCATTACTCTGAAACTCTCAACACCATTTTTGGCTTTGTATGAAACAAGTCTATTATAAATGTGGTCTACAAATGTGATACACTCTGTTTCTTAAAAACGGCAGTTAACAGAGTCTAGGGTTTCAAAAAAAAAAAATGTGTTTGTACCAAAAACTAGAACAGAGCCCAACAAGGGTTATATCTATTATTCATTGGTTTTAAACTCATTTATATCAAAAGGGCTTTTTATTTAATAATTGGGCCACGCCATGGATCAATTCTTTGAGCCTTTTTCCCATTTTAGATATGTGACCTTACCCATTCTTTCTAAATTCTAAATTCGGCACGTGCTGACCCACTTGCATTTGAATGGTGATAAGTGTAACAACCCGGTCCTAATTTAAGGATAAAAGAATAAAATATTGAAAGAAAGGACGATTTTACCCCGGTTAATTTAAGTGAATTAAAAATTGACTTTAAGATCGGGAAAGAATTTGGTGGAACGGGGTGTACCGTTGCGTCCGGCTCGTCGAAACGAGTCCGTGGACGTGCGGAACACCCGATTCCGAGCCCGAACGAACGCTAAAGGTCAAAAACTCTAAGGGCATTTTGGTAATTTTTGAATTGGGGTAAAATTGAAATAACCCAGCTGGCCAATCGGCCAGCGCGTGCAAACCCCCCTTCGTCTTCAACCTCGCGACCCCTCCCTCTCCCTTCGGTTTCGAACCACGGCGGCCAAGCACGTTTCCTGGCCAAACCAAACCGCTTGAGACCTCCACCGAACCCTCCTCTCGTCCTCCTCAGTCCATCCCCGCCATCGATTTTGGCCGAAACTACCTCGAACCTCCTCTCGCAACGCGAAACCAGTCGGGGCTTCCTCTGCTCGAACCTCGGATCCGGCCACCAAACCGATCGATTTGGGTGAGTTTTCTGCTCTATTTCTTGAGTTCTAGATGTTTTCAAAGTTGGTTTTGCTCGATTTGAAGTTTTGAAACCGATTGGAGAGTTAGGGTTTGGGTGATCGGGATTGTGAAATTCCGGCGTGATTTCGGCCGGTTCTTGGCAGTTCTCACTGCCAAAATGCTCCCCTCCACCCACTGATCACTTAGCCGTAGGTCTTGCCCCGAAACTCCAAGATTTTCCGTCGCCGGAAAAATCACTCAAGCCACCCAAACCTGCCGGCGCGTGTGGCGGCGCGTGGGCAGGGTGGTGGCGGCGGTTCTTCGTGCCAAAATGCCTCCCGTAGTCTCCCGAGCGCATAGGTATGCTCGAACGAATTTTTGGAAATCGTTTGAGCGAATAACCAATGTTACCGGTTAGGTTTAACTAGGGTTAACCCGGGTTCGATAAGTTCTAACCGTTGGATCGTGTTGAAACTTGGAAGTTAAGTATTTGGAAATTTTAGAAACCTATAGGAAGTTACGGATCGTCGTTTGGAGGTCGGAAACCTAAGGAACGAGTGAATCAAACCTATTAAGGATTTAATCGCTTATTTAATCCCGGGGACTTCCAAGTTAACTAAAAGGCTTATTTTGAATTCAAGTGGGCCCGGGAAACCTTTCTAAACACAATTGAACATTTTAGGCCCGGGGGTCGGGATTTTCTATTAAATTATTATGCCGAGCTTTGGTGAAGTATTAAATGGTTCAATTTTCGTAAATAGGTACTCAAGCTTCGGCGGAGGTGCAGGAAGGCCCTTCTAAGGGTCAGGCTAGCTCGGACCATCAGTGAGTGGACCTTTGATTTCTATAAATGCTTTTATTACATAAATGCTCATTTAATGCTTTTGTGAAATTATTGATTTCCAAATATAATTTATGATTTGCATATTAGAGTTTAATTGAATTTATGGAATATTTTCTATAAATTAACTTCCGAGCCTAAGACTGGATTTTAGAATGAAATGCATGATTTTAAGATTTGGATTTTTAGAATGGCTTGAGGAAAGGATTTGTTTTTTGAGTTATAAGACTATGGAAGATTTCAAACCACTCTAGGTACCCTATGGATGTTGCCTTCGGAAATATAATGTTGCCTACGGAATAAAAATTGATAAAGGTTATTACCCGGTCTACGGACCATTGTTGCCTTCGGTTTAAGTCTGCGCGCATGACTCACGCCCCACGAGTCTCGGGACGCTCGGACCGTGCGGAGCGAGGACGCGGCTCGGGTAAACTTTGTGTTTTCCGAGTCTAGCGAGGACGCGGCTTAGGTTGACTTGGTGTCTCCTAAGTCTTGCGAGGACGTGGCTCGGACCGACTTTGTGTCACCGAGTCTTACGAGGATTGGAATTGACGGTTGAATAATGGAATTGACGGAAATTACAAAGGGTACACCTAGGTGGATTTTAATTAAGTTGATTGAGTAATACCTCGTTTTTGAATAAGAACTTTTATGTCGATGAACTTTATAAATTGGATTTTTAATGCATACTTTAAATTATCGCTCGTTTATAGAATTGTTTTCAATGCTTTAACTGTGGGGCTAATTAGTTGTTATCTTTTTCCTAAAACTTATTTTTCGGTCCACTCACATTTTCAACTGTTTTACGCCCCAGGCTGTAGGTTGTAGCAGAGCACCACCACCGGCCCATCATCATCACCACTGCTCTCCCACTCTTCGTGTAGGGTCCTTGACCCGAGAAGAACTTTGTATTTAATTACTTTAGAAGCTCTGAACTTGCCCAAACTTTTGTGAGGCCTGAGGCCGTACACTTAAATTTCTGTCAGTGTGTGAGCCTAAACTTGTGCGTGCTGAAGTTTGTGGAATTAAATTGTGCTTTCGCAGGTGTAAAAGATTTGGGAATTGAGCCAATTACAGGGGAGACTCTGCCGAATTTTCGGCAGGAGTCGAACCTTAAAAACTCTGTTTTCTTAATTTCTTTACTAAAAGGGCAAAATGGTCAAGTGTGTCCGACACCCGACAGATGTCGGCCACGGACAGGGCTTGGCCCGGATTCCAAAGCGGAATTAGGGTCGGGTCCTGTCAATAAGCGCCAACACGTGGCTCGAAGCTGTTCATCAAGTTTAGGAAATCTTTGGGGTCCGATTGCAAATCTTGAAAATCATGGGCCTAAAAGGAGATTTCTCGACTAGTGGATTCTGACATCTTCCAGGAAAACCGTTAATCACCAGGCTTTTACCCAGTTATTAGCGCGTAAACCTAATTTCAATCCCAAATTCCAATTGTGACAGTAGAGGTGGAGTTAGACGACGAGGGTAGAGCCATGCTGCCGCATTCAATGCGATTTGAACAGTGATAATCATCCGAATCTTTTCAAGTCATCTAAACCACGTGGGTTAAGTAGAAATCAGAGGCGCCATTCTCCAGTTACAGGGAAGAGCCCAGTCTAAAGTTAGAGACATCCCATGCCTAATGGGTGATTCCAGAGACCAAATTGCCTATAAATAGGAAGTGAAGGTCAACGTAAAAGGGGACTCTCTCCAACAACAGACTTCAAACTCGATCTCCAAGTGATCACAAATTGAACTCTCAGTTTAAACACTTTAAACTCTCAAGATATCCAACTCCTAGTATCATCTTCTTTACATTATTTTCACTTTAATTCCAGCAATTTACGTTCAGTCTTTACATTAAATGCACCATAACTGTTTATTGCTGGACATGCTCGATTGAGGTTTTTGTGTCCGATTTGGGGCTTTTTAGCCCAAAGCAAGGTATTCGTCGGCCCAATTAGGGTTTTCTATAGACCTGAACAACAATCTTGGGCCTAATTTCAATTTTTAGGCCCGATTCATGGTTTATTGACCACAACTCTGGTTTTTCTTCTGTTTTGGCTAGGTACCAATAATATCTTCCATGCCATAAATGTGCAATTGAAAAAATAATGTAGTTCGTACTCAGTCTAAGGCATAGAAAAGAACTTATCTGAGCTAGTACCCACTTGGAGCACAATGGCTTGATAAGAAGTCAAGAGCAAAGCAAAATCCATACAACACATATCATAACATACATCCATCATTTTCTGTTGGTCTGGATCCAGATCCAACAGTGGCATGCCTACACACTACATCTAGGATTGGGCCAAGCCTGATCCAACTTTCAATTGCCCATATGTGGATTGAAAGCTCTTTTTGCCAAATAAAACAAACGATGCCGTCAGTCAAGTGCCCGGCATTGGTGTTGCGCGGTCTCGAACCCTCCCTTGCGAAAAAGACTTCAACAAAAACGAGTCCATGCCCATTTGATCATGACCTAGCTGAAAGGGTCCATGTTAGCTCCTGTTAGAACATGTTGGTTTTGTGATATTTTGATGATTGCTTATCGGCATTTGTTGTGGACACATAAAAGGCTTGGGAGGCATCTGCAGTGTTCAACATCTCCTTCAAGCATCTCTATGACTTTTTCATTGATGGACGATCACTTGGTTTCATTTGTATACACCATAAGGCTGTTATGACCATCTTTCTAATTATTTTCATTTCATCTTCATTGACATCACCCATCTCCAAGTCCTTTCCCTCGATATATTGATCGAACACCCAAGAAGGGAAGTAAAGTTGGCTTGAATGCTCGCCTAATGCATTCAAGTTCTTCCTTCTACTTGCCATCTCCATCGCAACATTCCAAAAGCTGTAGACATCGGCTTTGTACGAAACACCCCCAATATTTTTGTAGAACAACTCAGAGCCATGTATCCTATTGTTCCCCTAGCTGCCGTCAAAGAGACAACGTTGTTATCTGTTGGATATAGTTTTGCTAGCCCAAAGTCAGAAATCTTTGGGTTGAAATTCTCATCCAAATGAGAATGTTGTGAGGCTTGATATCGAAATGCAGAATTTGCATGTCACAACCTTCATGCAGATATTCAATCCCTCGAGCCACTCCAAGAGAAATCTCATACATTTTCTCACAACTTAACTGCCTACTTCCTTCTTTGGAATAAATATATTTATCAAGCGACCCATTGGGCATGAAATCATAGACTAGAGAGCGCTTTGATCCCTCCACACAAAAGCCAACAAGTTGCACCACATTAACATGGTGAATCCTCCCAATTGTAGCTACCTCGCTCATGAAATCTTGTCCATTAGCTTTAGACTTTCCCAAAATCTTAATTGCTCCGAAACGACCACTGCGCAATTTTCCTTTAAATACAGTGCCAAAGCCACCTTCACCCAGTTTGTCCTTGAATTTACCAGTCATCTTCTTAATGTCTGAGTAAGAGTATCTTATTGGGACGAAGTTGTTATCAGCCTGCAGAAAATCTTCTATGGTACTATACATTGACAAATTCCTTCTCCGCCATTTATAGATCAAAAGCCAAATCACAAATGGAGCCCCAAACAGAAATTTCACAATAACAAGTCCTATGAAACATTATTAAATTAATCATAAGCAAATAAACCTTTTACGGTGCTCTATATCCACAGATTTCAAAGCTACAGCAGAGGAAGAAATTGTCTTACCGATGCATATGACGGCTATCGCTGCAAGAAATTAATACAGCAAAAGTGAACCGCCATTCAGACAAACTATCAAATTATAGGAAGATGAAACTTTGAGAGAGAGAGAGAGAGAGATCCCTTACGTCGAATAAACGCTGACAGAAATTCAAAGAAACCTACAAAACAATGACAAGGAAAAAAAGGTAAGTAAAATTAGCACACTCTGGTCATTAAATTCAAATTTAAAATAGATACATTTTAAAGGACCAAATAAAAAAGATACAATTTTAATAGCTTCTCTCTGCCAGCGAGAAATGGAATCATTGACATCTTTAAAAAGAATCTAATTTTGCTGATTTTAGTAAGGGGCCTTTTGGATTGGGCGCTTGTTTTAATGCACTCTCTCACATGTGAGATCCATGAGCAGCGCCGATTGACTCTAGAGTCTAGACAAGGACGAGAAGGGCGACCGCCCAGGGGCCACTATATCCAGGGCCCATCTTTTGAAAACTTTATTTTTATTTTATTTTATCTAATATTTGGGTTGGTTCACTTTCTATATAATGGGCCCGATGGTTTGAGAAAAACTATTATATTATGTGTATTATAAATTTATTAAATTATTTATCTAATATTTCTGCTTGGTGACTTTTGAAAGTGTAAAACCCTCTACCTTTAAAGTTAGATTTTTCCATGCTATAAATCTTTTTTATTCTTCTTTTTTAAGCCTCTTCTAGTTCCAAACTCGGTTCTAATTTGTAATTCTCTTTTTCTAGTTTGAAACTCGGCTCTTCTAATTTCTAAACCTCTTTTACATTTATTGAATAATCATCCTCATTTTCTTTTGCTTCTCATGCTTCAAATCTTCAAAAATCTAAATTTTGTTTGAGGAATGGGGTTTTGTAATGGAAATCAATCAAGACCCTTTTATAACTAATCAAAAGGAAATAACTTTTTTGTAACCGACAAAAAGGAAATAACTTTTTCGTAGATTTGTGATTGTACGAAAGGGCCAAATTGTTTACTTTTGTCCTGGGTCCTAAAAAACTCAGGGTCGGCCATGTCCGTGAGATTAATTTATGGAACCATGTAGGACTCATCCTATGCGAGAGTGAGTTGGAATGAGGCATGGTGTGCGTTCACGTACCTGTGATGCTTCTCGGATAACATCCACTGGGCCATAGCCATACTAAGCACTCTGACCTAAGGCCCTGTTTGGTGGGCTGACTTGGGACTGGTTAGGATTGAACAGGGTATTGAATTTGGTTTGGGCTTGGATTGGGTTGGAACTTTAATAAGTTGTTTGATACATTAAGTTGGGCCAGACTACACTGGACTAAAGTCAGTCCTTTGTTTAGTACAAGTATGGGCTGGACTGCATTGGACTTCAAAAAAATTATTTTAATGTTTATTAAATTATTTAATATTAGAAATAATTAAATTTAATAAAAAAAACATGTACACAAAATTAAAAATAAGAAATCACATGAAGATACCATAAAAATATTCCAAAATATACTTCTAAAATAGCTCAAACCATATCCAAATTTAACAAAGCCATTAAAATACCTATTTGGCTTTTGCCCATCAAAATACAACAAGTCCAAAGTATAACAAAGTAAAAACTCAAAACTACGTTTCAACCACAAGATCTATGATCTCTAAGCGATGTCGTCACATACTCATACCTATCATCACCATCATCTAATGTCTTGAACACACGCACTTTTGCCGAATCAGGAATGTTACTCTCAGATGCTTCATCATCATCATCTAGAACCATCTCAGCAGGAGCTAAAGCAGAATTTCCAGTTGCACGGTCCTTGCCAAAAACTTTTTGAAGCCTATCAAACTTTGTAAAAGATTTATCTCTCCACCCAATAGCATCACTATGGTGCTGCAATAAAATAAAAATAAGATTTGTTAATCCAACCAAAACATAAACTAAATTAGAAAAAACAAAGAAATAGAAAAATGTATTTACCAACCTCTGCATAAGCATTCCACACCTCGTCGCTATCAACCTCTACACATTTCTTCTCATCATTCCAAGCAAAACCACTTTGGTTTAACATGTCAACAACAATACTATAATCTTTCTTCAATCTCTTCAATTTAGAATCCAAATGGGGTTTAACTCTAATAGGTGTATGTGGGATCAATAATCTAAGTTTAGTTTCTACCAATTTCATTGTCCCCGCTTTGAATGTGCCGGCGTCACAACGTTGACCACTCGCAACTAATTCATCAAGGATATTTAACAATGCTTCCTCTTCATTGGCTTGCCATACATATCTATTAGCCTTACCCTTAGACATCTACATAAAGTAACAACCACGCATATTAACAATATTAGCAATAACAAAATCACAATCTGTGACTTTCATTGGTTTGCTCCTAGATGTCACTATATCAGGTCCAGTCAGCACTACCATAGAGATAAGACTAAGAAGCACACTGCAACAAGCCTCTACTCACTTCAATGATGTATAGGTAAGGTTCTACCATTTGTATCTATTGAAAAATTGAAAGCTTGAACGCCAAAAGCTGTTTAATGAATCTAATCTGGTCCAAATGAAGAAAATTCCTATGACTTTAGCTTGGGGAAATGGAATTGATCAAAGTAAAATTTTAAAAGCATCGCAACATGTTACAAATAACACCATTCCAAAGACACTGCTAAGATGGCAGCCTTATATCACCACAACACTATAATAATAGTGTAGGTAGTAGAAGTGCAATAGTCTAGTATAATTGTAAACAATACAAATAACGATTCAAGATAACTGTAATATGATTTCAATCGCAATTTAACAACCAAATAAAAAACTACAAGCATAAGAAAATAATAACAAGCATAACCACAACCAGCATAACCTCAATAAATAAATAAAAGATTCAAAATCAAAACCTGATCAAAATTTTAAAAATTTTGTAAATCAAACACAATAATCGTGTAATAACAATCTCAAAACAAAATGTAAAAAAATTAAACAGAGCAAAGATCATATCAATAGCGGTGCAAGATATAATTCTCAAACCAAAACACAAGACAATGGCACAAGGAGCCCAAATGAGTCCCACCAAAAAAAACAAAATCAAAACCATATACAAGAAAAACTACAAAGAAAACCCCGAAACAAAAACAAAAGACTTGATGATCCAATGAAAACGATAAGTCTCAGACCAAAAATTAGCATCACTTTTCTCAGCAAGTTCATTGTTATTATGCGCTTACAATCTCATGTAAGCTAAAACAGAGTGTGATGATATCATATATTCTCTGGGCTTACAATCTCATGCTTGATATTATAATTCTTTTAGAAAGACAAAAGTCCATATATAACTTACTAAAAGCATAGCTACAAACTCATGGTAAACATACCTTCCTCCTCTGCTTAATAACTTACGCCTCACCAATAGCGATCGGGATGCCCAATAACTTCTCGTGCTCCATTCTGGGAAGAAAAACGGAAATCATCAAATGGAATACAAATAGCAAGACGCATATGCAAGTTGCAAGTTGCAAATGAAAGAGAATACTAAATATTAAAGCCACCCTTAGAAAAGAACTGAACAACAGAAATTTCCAAACAAAATAAGTTAACTGGAGACAAGTGATCACAATTAACATGTACGGCTCAATAATATCTCAACCCAACTGAAATCATATTGTGAAAACACCATTTTTAATATTTCCAATTCAAGCCTGTATTTTGAAAACGGTTATGAAAACCCTTAAGCTGCAATGCATGTATCGCCAAGTAGTATGCAAATAAAAGCATTCAAACGAACAAATCAAGAGTGATAAACCCAAATTAAAAATGAAATATTGTTGGATTATCAGCTCAGGAGCCCCGATATTGTTGGATTATCACGAAAAGCTTAGGCCCGTATAGTGAACATACCTTCGGAAAGGCTGAGGTGGAGGAGGAGGAAGAGGCATAGATGATCGAAGGAGCGGAGGTGGAGGCAAGGGTGTAGACGATCGAAGGAGAGATGAAGCGGAGGCGTAGACGATCGAAGGAGAAAGGAGGTGGAGGCGAGGCGATGTCGTTGTAAACCCGTGGTTCCCCTCAGGTTTACAATACTAGGGTTTGCTGGACTATTATCCCGTAGAAAATACAAGTCCGAACCAGTCCCATTGTGCATTTAGGCTCACCAAACGACGGTCAGGATTATAGTCCATTTTAATTCAAAAAGTCTGGTCCAGTCCAGCCCACCAAACAGGCCCTAAAAGGATAATAATAAAGCTCAAAGCCATACACGAGAACATTGTGTATGTAACTATAAGAAGCGTTTCGGTCTTTTTCATTCAAGGAAGCCATAGCCGTCCACCCTATACTGCATCCCTCCTCCAAATCCCATGCAGCTGTTGGGCCCACGACGACGTAGCTATACGTTCTTGGTTGGGACAAAGAAGTAGTGCCCCCAGTACTAGCGGTAGTAGTACTATTCATGCATGGAGCAGCGTCCACATAGAGAGATGAATTCACTGGATTCGTACACTTGATGAAAGTTAGAGATCTTGAAATCCGTACTCCACCAGTGCTACTATAATCATAAACGCTATATGAAGATCGATCTTGTATGGAATCAGATGACAAAGAATAGAGAGGAATGGAGGAGCAATTGTTCTTCTGAAAGCCGGGATCTACGACCCGAATGGTGTTGTTATTGTAGTTGATCGACTTTACGTGGAATTTTCCAGAACCTAGTTGCAACACTGTAATGCTGTCCTCACAAGACAGACTGTGCTTGCCGCAATGTTCGGGGTCGTCTTTCAGCCGAAAAGGGGAGCTTATGTTATGGATGTTGCCGCAGGAAGAAGGAGAACAGGCCTTGGCGTTACAAGTTTCACCAAATATTAAGCCAATAAGAAAAAAGCCTACAATTACAAACCTCCCACACAAGGCTCTTCTACTTTCCATGGAGATCCCAGAGGCTAGAGCTAGCTAGCTAGGTTTTTGTTTGACAAGTCTGGTAGTTGTAAGGCTCCCATTCAAACTAGAACTAATTCATATCTGGATGAACAAGAATAAGTCCAAACAGCTAGCGTTGATAGCAAGCTATGAAGATCGGCATTAAAAGTAGATGGTATTTTCTCTGAAGCTTCATTCAATTATTTGGATCTTAAAAGGGGACTTCGCCGTAATCAAAACGTTTTGACTAATTCGGAGAAAAGTGCTCCACTGCTTTTCAAATTATTTGGATGGTATTTTCTCTGAAGTTATGAAGATCGGCATTAAAAGTAGATGGTATTTTCTCTGAAGTTTCATTCAATTATTTGGATCTTAAATGGGTGACTTGGAGAAAAGTGCTCCACATGTTGCCGCCGTAAGCAAAACGTTTTGACTTGGATGGCTTTTGAAATTGTTATTTTGTTTGATGGTATTTTCTCTGAAGTTTCATTCAATTATTTGGATCTTAAATGGGTGGCTTTTAAAACAAGTCCAACCCCAAAACTTCATAAAAAACTCAAAACACTTAATAGGGCATTAAAGTAATTTAATAATTTAAATTAAATTCAATAGGGCATTAAATTCAATTTTTGGGATTTTTGAGTTTGTTTATATAAATTAAATGGTGTAGGGTTTATCTATAATATTGGTACTAAGAATGGGTATTTAACTAAACATATCAATATTTTTTTCCCCAACATGCCAAAGGAATGAACAATCTTATAGAACCCAAGTGAATAGGTATGGGGCACCCATTCATATAATGTGATAGTTCAGTCCATCTATTAGTGTTATAAAATAATAAAGGATTAACTACAGTAAACCCCCCAACTTATAGGGGTAATTTCAAATTCATACCCAACTTTTGTTGGCCCGTTTAGTCATGAACTTTTGGAAACCTTTCAAAAGACACTCCGTTACTCAATCTGTTAATAGATCTATTAAATCTTGACGTGTGATGTAAATCCCAATTTTTATGCTGATGTGGCACAAAAAAGTAAAAACTTTAAAAATGAATAAAATAACAAAAAATAAATTTAAAAAAGAAAAAAACCTAATCCCATCTTCTCTCTTCCCGTCTCTTCCTCTCTCTCTCTCTCTCTCTCTCTCTCTCTCTCTCCTATGAGAAGGTGGGTTTGGAATGCCCACCGCTAAACCCAGCCACAACACCCAACCTCCTCCCATCCCCAGCCCCATCTTACCCCCTATATATATCTCTTTCTCTTTCTCTCTCTCCAAACCCATCCCCCTCCTCCTCCGGCAAACCTAACCGCACCACCACAATGTCACTTTCACATCACGCCTCCCTCCCCTCTCTTTCTCTTCCTGTCATCTCTACCACAGATCTGACGAGGCCCAAACTCCAGATCTGTTGAGGGCACATCCCAATCGCAATACCAAATCCAAAGTACGAAGAAGATGATGCGTCATTCGACAAAGCCATGACCTGCATTTCCAGAATTTCAATCGCACAACTCATCCCCTTGCACATTCCCTAATTATATCTAACCCACAAACTCAATAACCCACATAATAACCAGATCTTGTTTTACTTTGTTAATTTATTTCTTTTGGAAATTTTGAGAGTTATTTTTATGATGATGATGATGGTGCATTTGCATGTGTTGGTGTTCCTATGAGGATGGTTATGCAGAGGTGAGGAGAGGGTGGGTGGTACGGTGGTGTAGAGGATGGCTGAGGAATTCCAGGGGTTGGATGTGGGTGCACAAAGCGGCCGCGGGGGGGGTGGGGGTGGTGAGAGAGAGACATAATGGGTTGGGGAAAATCGGAGGTAGAGGTCAAGTGGATGGGATGGTGGCTGGAGTCTGGGAACTCTGAGGTATTTTGAAGGAAAACAAAATATGTTTCCTATATTGAGATTGTTGGGAAAATCGCGGGGAGAGAGAAAAGGTGGGCTGAGAGAATTGGATGAGATGGGTGTGAGGAGGAGGGATGGAGAGAGAGACACACAGAAAGATGGAGGGGGAAGATCGTGGGGAGAGAGAAAGGGAGAGAGACGGAGGTTTCATGGTGGTAACGGTTAGGTTCGTCTAAGGAGGAGACGAGCTGCGTTTAGGGTTGGGGAGAGAGAGAGAGAGAGAGAGAGAGAGAATGAGGTTTTAAAAAATTAAAATAAAAATATCTTAAGAAAAATCATTTTTTATTAATTGTTTATGCCACATCAGCATAAAAAATTGGGATTTACATTGCCACGTCAGCATTTAACAGTTGAGTAACGGAGGGTGTCTTTTGAAAGGTTCCAAAAGTTCGTATGCTTAAGCGAAACGGTCAACAAAATTGGGTATGAATTTGAAATTACCCCTATAGGTTGGGAGGTTTCTTGTAGTTAATCCTTTATAAAATATGGATGCGAGAAGGACGAGTAATTATAGTGTGGTATTAGAATATGATATAATTCGTTCACGTGTTATGATATATAAGGTAGGTTTGGGATTGTTGTCACTTTTTAAAAAAGTTCTTTCTTCTTTGTCTTTGAAAATAATTAGGTACAGTAAAGTAAAGCGTCCATGTTTGGTCAACAATATTTTTAAAGTGCTATTAGTACAAAAAGCAATGTCAAAATCGTTTGGTAAATTTTAATATAAAATTGGTGTAACTGTTGAATAATGACTAAAATAGAAATGATGTTGAAAGTGTTATGTACTAATCATGTGGTGGTAGTGGGGGTGATGGAGTGGAGGTGGTGGTGGTGATGAAGGTGGAGTTGGTGGTTGTGGTAGTGGTGGTGGTGGGGATGGCGGTTGTGGAGGTGGTGGTGGTGGTGGTGTTGGTTGTGGAGGTGGTGGTGGATGTGGAGGTTTTGGTGGAGGAGGTGGTGGTGGTGGTGGTGGTGATGGTGGTGGAGGTGGAGGTGGAGGTGGAGGAGGTGGTGGTGGAGGTGGTGGAGGAGTGGTGGTTGTGGTGGTGGTGGTGGTGGCGGCGGTGGCGGTGGTTGTGGAGGTAGTGAATGTGGTGGTGCAAGTGGTGGAGTTGGATGTAGAAGTGGAGGTGGTGTCATTTTTAAAATGAATGATGCTATTTTGGGAATTAAAAGAATTTATTAAAGGTTCATCTCTGCTTTTTGAAAGCTTTAAAAGAACCCAAAGTTCGCTTTTAAAAATTTCTGTCGCTAATGCTTTTAAAATAATCTAATATTTTATTTTTACCAAACACTTTAAATTGAAGCATGTTTTTAGCAAAAAAAAGCAATCCCAAACGGAGCCTAAGTGGATATTTATTGATTAATATCAACTATATGGACCACTTATATTATAACACGTTGATAAATTATAATATTATGTGACCGTATTTCAGTACCATACAGTAAATATGGAATAATAATTAACAAAGCCATTCCAATAAAATTTAAAAGTGTCATATTATATGGCAGCATAACTTGATTGGTAATAAGGTCAGATTTATTGGCCAAACAATCCATCCAAATATATCAGATACAGATACGACCCTTTCTCTGCTTAAAAGATATCCATGTGCATTATCAGCTCAAGAATGCAGCAAATACTCATCTCTTCCTTTTGCATATTGTTAATGGCTTTCTCCAAAGTTCTTGGAGAAACCCAAAACATCTGCAAAGAATTGAGGTGTGGGAATAATGGCCCGCCTATCCATTTCCCTTTCAGACTCAAAGACAGACAACCAGATCACTGTGGCTATCCTGGGTTCACTGTGTCTTGCAATGAGAGACATGAGACTATTCTTCTTGAGCTGCCAATTCCAGTCAAACTCTCTGTCAGAAGCATAGATTATATGTATCAGCAAATCTACTTAGACGACCCGGATAATTGCCTGCTGGTAAAAGTTTCAGAAATCCTCAACAGGTCAATCTCTCCTTTCCACTTCTCAAAAGGGTACATGAACATTACCTTATTAAACTGTTCTTCAGTTCCAAATGATGGTAGGGTTCTAAATGGCCCCTGTCTCAGCAACCTTGGCAATCAAATCTATGCCATTTTTGATGACTACGAAATTGATAACCTCCAGTCTTGCACAAAGATGCATAATGTTCTATCAGTTCCAACTTTTTTGAGTTGGTCTACACCAAATTGCATAGAATGTGAAGCAGGAGGCAAGAAGTGTATACTGAAGAACAACACCAGAGCTGAAATTGAATGCGTTTTGAAGAAAGCAAGTAAGGGCAACAGTACATATTTTGCTTCACATATTTCGTGCTCAAATTTTTACACATCTTGTAAAGTGCCGGCAATTATCTTTCACAAACATGACGATCTGATTTGTGTCATCATCATTTACAGGTGCAGCAACGAAAATAGCGGCTATCAGTGAGTCACCTAACTGATTATTTTGCTGTGTCATGTCTAGAAGACATTGGGGATATATATTTACTTTTTAAGGATTGTTTTGCAGGTGCAACCCTGGGTTCATTCGTCCTCTTACTACTGGTTGTTGCAGCCTATCGGTTCTATAGCTATGATATAAAGGAAAACGAGAATCGATTAAAAATTGAAAGATTTCTGGAGGATTACAAAGTTTTCAAGCCAAGTAGATACTCCTATGCAGATATTAAGAGGATTACAAATCAGTTCACGGACAAGTTAGGCGAAGGAGCCTACGGAACTGTTTATAAAGGAAAGCTTTCTTCTGAAATCTTCGTTGCTGTGAAGGTCCTCAATAGTTCTAACGGTGACGGGGAAGAGTTCGTAAATGAAGTGGGAACAATGGGTCATATCCACCATGTCAACGTGGTTCGCTTGGTTGGCTTTTGTGCTGATGGATTTAGAAGGGCTCTTGTTTATGAGTTCTTCTCCAATGGTTCACTGCAAGATTACATTTCATCAGCGGGCAAATTGAATGGGTGTTGGGATAAGTTGCAAGATATTGCCATTGGCATAGCCAGAGGCATTGAATATCTTCACCAAGGATGTGATCAGCGAATCCTCCATTTTGATATCAAACCTCGTAATGTTTTGCTAGACCACAACTTCACTCCAAACATTTCGGACTTTGGTTTGGCGAAGTTATGTTCCAAGGATCAAAGCACAGTGTCAATGACTACAGCTAGGGGGACCATGGGCTACATTGCACCTGAACTGTTCTCCAGGAACTTTGGAAATGTGTCCTATAAGTCAGATGTGTATAGTTTTGGAATGCTACTGCTGGAGTTGGTAGGAGGAAGGACGAATGTCAGTTCACCCACAGAGAACACAAATGAAATTTACTACCCTGAATGGATTTATAATCTTCTAGAAGAGGGAGATGACCTACGAATCCATATGGGTGAAGAAGGAGATGGTAAAATTCCAAACAAACTTGCAATTGTAGGACTCTGGTGCATCCAATGGTATCCAGTCAATCGTCCTTCAATGAAAGCTGTGGTTCAGATGCTGGAAGGAGGAGAAAACTTAACAATGCCTCCCAATCCTTTTGCCTCTACAGGTGCCGCACAAACAAATGCGAGTAGGCCTGCAAGAAATATTAACGTTCAGTTAGAAGCGATTCCTGAGTTGGAGTAACATGTGTACTTATTTATGTCTATGTACTTATGTATGTAAAATTCATAATTCTATTGGTTCTGTTTTCTACTCACGGGAAGTGTAACCGTCCTTCCTCAACAACACATGTCGGAAATGTCCTGGGATAATTAGAAAAGAAGAAAATAAAAACAATCACAGTAATGCATGTGGTGCTATTTGATTGTCTTCATGTTCGAGAACAGTTTTGTGAATGAGGTGTTCCTATAACCCTAGCACTACAATGCGTAATAGGAGTGCTCCTATGAGCCTAACATAAACTTAGTGATAGGGATGCTCTTATAGCCCCGAGCATGTACCCAGTGCTTAGTGTGTTTCTGACTGAAGCATGTGCTCAGGCACTAGCCCAATACTCGGCATCCCATATGCCTCCAGCATATGCTCTCATTGAATATTGCTGCCGATCAGATAAAGAAGGAATAGTTGTCCTAAAATCATGACAGAGAACGAACTGAGGCATGACATGATTTAAGCTTACATACTGCCCAATCGAGGTATGTAAGCTTTCTGAATTCATCATGATCATGATCCTTGAAAGTTTCAAGGTTCCGAGATTCCCATTTAAATAAGACCAGTTTTGTGAATTTTTTTCTTACAGTATTTGATATTTAGTTGTTAGTTGTTACATATTGAGAGAAATAATGTCAGGAGGTAGTGGAGTTGGAAGGATGAAACATCAGAAATTTTCTAAAAAGCAAGAAATCGGTTTTAAGATGTGGGTTACACTAATTGATATGAGCAAATAAATAACCAACTAGAAAGGCAACCAGTGAATTTTCTTCCAAGTCTTAATATCACAATTCTCTACCTTGCACGAAGGTTTGTGTCTTATCCTTTGCTTCAATATGTAAGTTGAATGGTTCACTACATCAGGCTGTTCGCATCCTCCTGATCAGAGCCAGTATACTTCATAGTACAACTGCAAGGCTAACAAAGATTTCCTTCTAAGTTTTCAATTTTCACTTGTGTTCAAAATTGTTCTTATTTTCGCCTCAAAGTTTTTCTGCCAAATGTGTGATTCACCTTACAACTCTGTCAAAGTGAAGATGAGAGAAAGAGAGGTGAGTGCAAGATACGTACCAAGGTTATTCATCATTGAAGCAAAGGAATTCTGAATTAAGGTTGACGATCTGTCGTTTGGAGGGTCAATTCTAATCACTGAGAAGGTTAAGGGTTGCTTCTTCTATGTTTCCTTGAAGCTTACTTGTGTGGAGTGGTTGATTAAAGAATTGCAGAAGCTCCTGGTAAACACTGCTCAGAGATTCTTCAGAATCTTCAGGGGAGATTCTTACCAAGTGTGGGTTGAGAAGCTCAATAACTGGAAAGGTCACTTTCTGAGATTGACTAAGTGTTCACGGAGTCGTAAATTCCGTAGTGATTCCTCAAGGTCGACTCGATGAAGGGTGGATTAAGGTCAAAGAGAATTTAGAAGGGATCCTAACTGGGAAAAACAAACCAAGCAGAACTGGATTTTTGGAAGAAGTTGCCAGCAAAGACGCAAGTGTCAGTGGCAGACTTTCGTGTAAGAACTACAAAGAGGCGGGTCAAACCAAGAAGAGTGTAGAAGACAAGGAAAATGGCAGACGCTCTTTGTTTTTACCTGGATTTAATCTTGGAAAGAATCGCGATCCTAAATGTTCATCCCAGGATGCAATTAATAACGGAAAGAAGATCGTTGGACCCCAACCTGTTGAGGGGAAAGCATATGAAGACACAGGAGAACTGAATTGGGATTGGGCAGTGGTGATCGAAAGGAAGGCTGTGTATCAGTCTTGGAAGGAGATAAATGAGGCTTTAAATTCTTGGTTTAACAAGGAAATAATTCTGTACCCTTTCCTCAATAACCAAGCTTGCATGATCTGCGATAACAGGGAGGAGAAGCTGCATTTATTAAGAATGGGAAAATTCGCAATCTTGGATCAGCCGGACATTCTCTTTTCAAACTGGGAAGGAAATTGGAGTAGAACTGAGTCTAAAATTGTGAGCTACGGAGGGTGGATTGCAGTCGTAGGAGTGCCTCTGCACTTATGGTCTTCGAACACGTTCACCCTGATAGGGGAGGCGTGCAACGACGTTGGTTTCCTCCAACAGAAAGTCAAGATTCCGGTAGGCAACGAATCGGTGGTCGTCACATTATCCCCAAGATCTCCAGCAATAAGGCATAATCTAACCGTCGAAAATCACAAAAGTAAGACGACTTCAACTTGGACGGTGGTTAACCGGAACAGACGGCAAGCTACTCCGGCGAAAGACGATAATCGTATCGACACTGTTAAGGGGACCCAAAATTTTGTGATTCTCGAGAAGAATGATCATTCACCCATGGGGACAAAAGGAAATGATTCCCGATAGTGGCCAGTCTGAATCTGCAAGTGCGAATCGGTGGGGAACAAAGACTGTACTCCACTCATGAGGGTTGCCTACCCGACGAGGGAGACTATCTCTCCTGTGGGCCTTCCTCATTTAACGAAGCCCAACAAGATCAATGAAGCCAACATTAACCCAAGTGGCTGTCGACCCGATCAAGCAAGGCCCATTTCACCTATTTTGCAACAGTTCGCCTTTTACCCCTTTGGGCCTATAACTAACGGAGAAATCAATGGCGTTAATAAATGTGAAGTTCCACTTTTATTACCGACAAGTTCAGATTTGATTTCAACGTTTAGCTCTGAGAAGAAATTTCTCTCAAAATATGGCACACCAAATGGGATAAACACACGGCGTCGGAGATCCCCGTCGTCAAACCTCCAGTTCAGATCGGTGAAGCTTGATGACGCAATCGTGGCAAACTCTCTTCTATCCACAGCGGCTAACGGGATTGATAGCGACTCCTCCTTCTATCCTGCATCCGTTGACTTAGAGATGGTCAGAAAGCATTCATCTGCGAGTGCTACTGACGAGGATGAGGAATCGTCAGAAGACATGAAGCAGCGGCCGCCAATTTTAGAGTGCGAGGATGGGTTCATCGAGCAATTATTTGATGGTACACCACATCGTCGTGTGACGCCACTGGATGGCACTGGTGTCTGTACTTCTGTGGCGGCGAAGGAGGCTACATTATATTACAATACCAAAACCCATGGCAAATACAAATCTCGTGGTGTGTTGCCTAAAATGGGTTTATCCTTGTTCTCCGTGTTTGGACGAAGGATTTTGAAATGATGAAATTTTAAAATGATGGAATTTTGAAATAGAGGAGATTTTAAAATGATAAGATTTTGAAATGAAGGGATTCCAAATAATGAGATTTATAAAATCACTTATTTGGATAAATATTTTGTGAGTGAGATTTGATTGGGTAATTTTCTTGTAAACATAAGAATTTTTTTTCATGCCTTTTTTTTTTGGTTGTTCCATTTTTTTTTTCAGTTGTTATTTATTTTCTCATATCTCAGCCATATTTTCCAACCAGAACCGGTCTGATCCGGTTTGGTACTGGTTTGTTGACTTTTTTAGTCAACTGGTTTTTTTTTCCAGTTCTTTTCATTCGATCCGGTTTGGTGTTCTGGATTTCACCAAATTCGTCCAACCTTAACCAATCATGCACTGTTTGATTACCTAAAAACATAAACATTCATAACACTTTCCTAGTGTATTTATTGCTAAAAAAGGAACAACAAATATTCAAAATAGTGCTTAGATTAGCATATAAACCAAATCCAACCGGAGAGATAAAACAATGTAGAAAGAACCAAAACTTGAGACCAAAACTAATGAAAAATGGACCTTCGCTAATAAACACAAAACACAGAGTCTCATACAATAAAGTTACAAGGATATAAATGCTTTGAAACAATCCCAATTCATATCCCAAACTAAACCGTGTTTGAAATTAGTTTTCTAATCTTTCTTCATGAACTTCATGATAAAAGCCTTCCTCTTTTCAAGTGGAATCTTCAACAAGTGAAATTTTGTCTCATCATTTGCTAGCAACTCGATCACATCCCAACATTGATTTTCATCTAAATTTTGTCTCCTTTGTTACCCATATTTCGTTGGTGTTTCAAAATATGTGCCAGAGAATGCTCCATTTCTATGCTCCAACGTAAATTCTTCCCTTTTTTTCATATCACTTGCTTTGCTAGCTTCCACTAGAATCACTGACTTCTAAAAAGCAATGATTTTGTGGATAAACCATACAGCAGTGCAAGGTATAATAAGAACAGAGATAGACAATTTATGTGCTCAAGTTTGAGATCATTAAATTGAGTATAAATTAAGATAAAATATATGGTACATGCAAGCAAGCAATCTACATCACCCAAAACAGAGATAGACAGAAGACAATCCTATAATATATTTCAATGGGAAGGAAGATGGGGTAAATAAAAGGATACAACAAGAGAATAAAGTGGATGAAACAAAAATTGGAAAGTGTCTGCAACAATCTCAAGAAAGCTATTACCAGAAAAGGCTTCAGTACAACAAAAACAAACTAATGACATGCCAACTTTTCTGCTTTTCTTCATGAAAAGCAACAAATCACTAGATTATGAATAAAAATCTATTATAAAAATGAAAGGACTTCCCACAACATAATGGCTATCCCACCAAAGATTTTTTTTCAATGTTCTGCTCTCCAACAAGCATACAAGTGGATCACAACGAGATAAGTTAGAGGGATACATAAGCAGAACAAACTACGGCAACCAGTAATAAACACAAAGACATGTAAATAAGACAGGGACTGGTAAGAATAAGTATCATTGTATCAACAAAGAATCCAATCCAGCAGCAATTTAAAGGGTTCTTCCCGATGTACAATCAGCACTTTACTTTAGTACCAACTACCATTGCACCTTTGGAAGCTACTTCCCTTATTATCCATCAGGAGAGGCATATTCACACAGTTAACATAAAGCCCTGGTGGTCATTATAGCTCAGGGCTTGCATAAATTCAGTATTTCATTATTTACTATAGGCTTCTACCATTTACGATGTGTGTGTCCACATGCAAACACAAACAGCACTTTGGCCATTTTACAGAGTACATGAGTAATGATCCCAAACATACATCTGTTAAATATATCAACCTGAATTGACATACACGCACTATCAAATTTAGCTTTTTTCACAAGTCATGCACGTACAAACTAATGATTCATGAATAAGTACGATACTAAGTGTCGCTGGAGTAAAATATAACAAAGATAAAAGAGAGAAACAGTTAATTTCAGTTACCTTGTAATCACTAGACAAGGAGAAAACAAGTCCAGTTCACGTTATTTTCCTTAATCCAACTCTTTGCCAGGACCACGTCCACATTCGATGCCACCACCAGTGGTGTTGCCCAAGTTTTCCAGGCAGCCTCACCACCACTCTTTGCCATTTCCACAAAACGCCTCTCCAGCATGCTATCCCAATCAACCTCTTACCTGAAAAAGATTGAAAGATCAGATTGCTGCCAATACCTGAATTACTCTTACGGTACATAACTATCATCATAATTCCTCTTAAAGCAACAGCAAGCAGAAGATACTTCTACATTAACTAGATAAGTTAATTTCAATCTACAGATTCAGAAGTCAGTGTTCCTTTTAAAGAGTAAAGTCCATGACTGAAATTACAAGTATTACTTGAATCATGTAATTAGAGTTTTTTCCCCTTTCAGCCTAGTACCCATAAGAGGATCATAATTTCCAAACTACCTTTAAAGTTTACCTAAATTCTGGAATTCTCCTCCAGGGAACACTTAAGGAGTTCCCAAGAACATTGCTGGGGCATGTTTCTGCTTTGAATATGCGGGCCCACAATTAAACTTCCCTGACCCATACCATGCTAGATAAGGGGAATGGAAAGTGGAAGGATGAAAAGTACGCAGGTATGGTATGGATTCTTCATCCCTTGAGTTGTTTGGTACAGTGGAAAGTTCAGACGCAAGTTATCCTAGAAAAGTTATTTTATTATTCTTTCCATAATTCAAATTGGTTTGTGATAAAAACAAATAGGTATAAAATTGAGAAGACAATGCTATCTTACGTTCATATCCCTCTCCCAATCCATCCAGAAGCAGACTGATAAAAAAATGTTGGGTTCCAACCCAAGGGGTTGATTATCCATTCTTATGGAATTCATGTACGCTCCTGATATAACCATTCTTAGTTTGTTAAGGAAGCAATCCTCGCAATCACTAGTAGATGATGTAACAGGGGACACAAGAGCAATAAGAATAAAATTTTCCCCATTTCCAACATCGATTTCATATAACTCGTGGAAAACTTCTCTGAACTCCTGTATCAATGTTGTGAAAAATGATATATTTGGAGGAATAACATTTATAGCAAGGATCCCATTATCACAAAGAACTGAACTGGCAGCCAAAAGAACATCCTTCCTAACAAACTCAAATGGTGGAGCAATTATACCTTCTCCAGCATTACTTGAATCTAAATCAACTAGCACTACAACAAATTTAGTATCAATGTCATGGCCATCGAGCATGTCACGACCATGAGCACCAAAAGAACCCGAACTTTGTCCGTTACCTCCACCCGCAAGTTTCTCAATAACTTTTATTGCATCTCCAACGCAAACATTGATATGCTCGCCACCGTCTTCCAGTCCAAAATACTTCCTCGCAACCCTTAAAACCTCCATGTCCGACTCCACACCCACAACCTGAAAACCCAGTGCGGCTCTTCAAAATGCAAGCAAAGCTCCACCCCCAACACCTAAACACAAAGCCTTCGGCCTAAACCCACTTCGAATCCGTCCCTGAATATAAGAAGCAATCAGCTGAAGACTTGCCACCATAGGAACCAAATAAGGATGCACTAAAATACTATTATCCAGCCTAAACTCTACTTCTCCGATTTCCACACAATCCAAACCAAAACACATGTTGGGAACAATACGTACCTCCGTTTGAACCAAATTGGGCATTCTTTTAAACTTCAAACGCCTCCTTAACTCCCTCTCTGAAGCCTCACCACCACTCTCAATCTCCACATCTTCTACCACCATTTCACCAACCAAAGACCCAACACAACACTCCAAAACCACACTAAAAATCACATTATCCTCATAGCTCAAAATGGGTATCTCAGGAATGCCATGTTTGAAGCAAGACTTAGGAGATAAAGCAAGGAAAAGAGGTTTCAAACTCACCCCGAGTTCGCCATCACACGACGAATTGTTTCTAGCTGTACGGTGGTAGATTGCCGGTGAATGATGAACGTTGAATGGCTGGTTGCCGGCGAGGATTAGGCGGCAGATCCCAGGAGAGCTGAGACGGAGCTGGAGGTGACCCGACTCCGTGGAGAAGATCTAGTCGGACTCCCGATGTTTAGGGACGAGCATGGCGGCGACTCGGGTGAGCCGCCGAGTTGAAAAGGTGAGTCGAGAACGGCGACGCGGAGGAGAGTTGTTGAGTTGGAGGAGTTGGGGAAAGTGAAGGTTATGAAACGAGCGAAAATTCTACAGTCCGCGGGCGGATCGATCCGCCACTAATAAGGGCCGTAGGATGATTGTTGTGGGATGAGGGTAATCCATACCGTTGGTATTGATAACCGGTTAAAAGGTTGCTTCCGGTGAAAAGGGAAAAATATATCAATCTTCTTCTTCTTCTCACTCCCGCGTCCTCTCTCTCTCTCTCGATCCCCAGCAATTTGCCTCTGTCAGCTCGCAATTTCCTCCGTCTCTGCCTCTCTCTCTCTCTCTCTCACTCCCCTATACACGGTCTCTCTCGGCTCTACGCTTCATCTGCATCTTCTTCTTCTTCAAAACGGGTCTGTCTCTGCATCATCTTCAAAGTCGTATCTCTGTTCTTTCTGCTTGCCACCATCAGTCATTGTTGAATTGTTGTTTCTCTCTTCTTGATTGAGCACAAATTGAGGAAGGGCAAGTGGTGGATAACAAGTCATGCATCTTCAAGTCACTGTGAGTAAAAAAAAATTCCAATTTGTCTGAGGGTTACTGAGTTTCTGTTGGGCTTAAAAGAACCCATTGTAGTTTCAGTTGTTTACAAACAAGAAACTCACTTTGATATATTTCACAACACTAAAGGCAAACCCACTCTGTATTTGACACAAGTGTGGTCATATGAACAAAGAGAAATTCCATGTATGAGCTTTGACATTTAGTTCATAGGATTCATCATCAATTCATCCTGTCTAAATTGTTTTATTATACTGAACTTTTGTATAAATCTTTACGTATGCAATTGCCAAAGCGTAAGGGGGTATTTGCAGCTCGAGTACGTACTTGGCATACAATTGGCATAAAATTGGTAGGCTTTTGCATTTTCAGAATGCAATTACCAATGGAGTAGTCTGTTATTACAATTAATGTAATGAAAATGGCATGATATTTGTAGGCTTGCAAATTGGTAATAGGAATGCAAGAGGTACTTGGAGACGTAAATTTTGAATCCAAATTTTCAATTAGTATGGTCTTCAATTTTGAGAATGCAAGTTGAAAATGTGAAGTGGGGATGAGTTTGACAAACATGTAGCTCAAATTGGATTATAGTCTTGCAATTGACAAACAAACTAATCACATTTGCATTCCAGGTCGTGCTATTGCCATTATCTGTGTGCAATTATGTAACCTAGAATCTCTTAGTAATGACAAATCATTCATAAGTAATTTTATGTTTATACTTGTAAAAATGCAATTGACGTGTTTCCATTTATTTCAGATACTATAATGACAAGAAAATGGCAACATAGTGGGTGGTTCAAAGATACATGGCATGAATTGGGCTAAAACCTGGGTTAGAAACTTCTTATGTTCAATTGTACGTGATGTTGGCTTTATTCTGTATTCGAGAGAGTGGCGATAATTTGGAACTTTCGAGATATATCCTCACTATATTTATCAGTAGGACGTTGTCAATTATAGAAAACATCTTCACGATATTTAGGTCGACAATATCACACGACATATAGCAATTTTTACGCTATATACATGGGACATTGCCCAAATATCAAAGCTGCAAAAAAAAGCAAAATGATTTATCGCCTACGATTCTGCGATATTATCAAAATTGAAGACATTGCTTGAAACAAACCCAATGATATAACTGTATGTGCAAATGAGAGAACTCACTACCACAAACCCAAAAATATAACATCATGTTGAAATGAGTTATGTCACTAAAACAACCCCACTAATATGAATGTATTCGGTACATTGTAGTAACATATAATTATCAGAATCGTTAGCATCACCATTTTTCTATACTGACCGTAATGGAACCGACATTTACCATAACCCTAAGATAACCGACACATTCTATCCCTAACGGGAGCTATAATTACCAAAATACTAAATTGGGTTACAATTGCCTTACTGTAATTGACAACCATGTTGTTGACAATGAACAACCATACCTAAAGGTAGCAGCACAAGTGTTCTTGCTGGTCCATTTATTGGTAGTCAGGCAAAGTAGTTCTCACCCCGAGCCTTTCCATCATCTTTGAAGAATTATAATGGGGTTGGGAAAATTGGCTCATCTAACATGAAAAGGAAAAAAAAATTGATAAACAGTTTGTAGCAAATTGCAAACGACGTATACAATTGACAAACGAATAGTTACAAATTGCAAACGAATAATGAAATTGACAAACAATCCTTTGGAAAGATGCAACGTATGCGCTTACTCTGTTTACGAGAGGCATGTTCGTTAAATTTGTAAAACTCATCGTTGAGATTGTAATCTCATAATTTACAAAGATAACGACATGTTTTACAATATCAACGTAAGTAGGGAGGTTGGGAAAGTAAATTTGTTCGTTGTAGTTGTAAACATGGATGTTTACAAGAGTAAGGTCTGAATTTACTAAGTTTACGATAGATATGTTCCATAACATTGTAAAACCCATCGTTAATGTTGTAATATCGTAATTTACAAAGATAACGACATGTTTTACAATATCAACGTAAGTAGGGACGTTGGGAAAGTCAATTGGTTCGTTGTAGTTGTAAACATGGATGTTTACGAGAGTAAGGTCTGAATTTACAAAGTTTACAATAGCTATGTTCCTTAACATTGTAAAACCCATCGTTAATGTTGTAATCTCATAATTTACAAAGATAACGACATGTTTTACAATATCAACGTAAGGAGGGACGTTGGGAAAGTAAATTGGTTCGTTGTAGTTGTAAACATGGATGTTTACGAGAGTAATGTCTGAATTTACAAAGTTTACAATAGCTATGTTCCTTAACATTGTAAAACCTATCGTTAATGTTGTAATCTCATAATTTACAAAGATAACGACATGTTTTACAATATCAACGTAAGTAGGGACGTTGGGAAAGTAAATTCGTTCGTTGTAGTTGTAAACATAGATGTTCACAAGAGTAAGGTCTGAATTTACAAAGTTTACAACAGCTATGTTCCATAACATCGTAAATCCCATCGTTAATGTTGTAATCTCATAATTTACAAAGATAACGACATGTTTTACAATATCAACGTAAGGAGGGACGTTGGGAAAGTAAATTGGTTCGTTGTAGTTGTAAACATGGATGTTTACGAGAGTAATGTCTGAATTTACAAAGTTTACAATAGCTATGTTCCTTAACATTGTAAAACCTATCGTTAATGTTGTAATCTCATAATTTACAAAGATAACGACATGTTTTACAATATCAACGTAAGTAGGGACGTTGGGAAAGTAAATTCATTCGTTGTAGTTGTAAATATAGATGTTTACAAGAGTAAGGTCTGAATTTACAAAGTTTACAACAGCTATGTTCCATAACATCGTAAATCCCATCGTTAATGTTGTAATCTCATAATTTACAAAGATAACGACATGTTTTACAATATAAACGTAAGGAGGGACGTTGGGAAAGTAAATTGGTTCGTTGTAGTTGTAAACATGGATGTTTACGAGAGTAAGGTCTGAATTTACAAAGTTTACAATAGCTATGTTCCTTAACATTGTAAAACTCATCGTTAATGTTGTAATCTCATAATTTACAAAGATAATGACATGTTTTACAATATCAACGTAAGGAGGGACGTTGAGAAAGTAAATTGCTTCGTTGTAGTTGTAAACATGGATGTTTACGAGAGTAAGGTCTGAATTTACAAAGTTTACAATAGCTATGTTCCTTAACATTGTAAAACCTATCGTTAATGTTGTAATCTCATAATTTACAAAGATAACGACATGTTTTACAATATCAACGTAAGGAGGGACGTTGGGAAAGTAAATTCGTTCATTGTAGTTGTAAACATGGATGTTTATGAGAGTAAGGTCTGAATTTACAAAGTTTACAATAGCTATGTTCCTTAACATTGTAAAACCTATCGTTAATGTTGTAATCTCATAATTTACAAAGATAACGACATGTTTTACAATATCAACGTAAGTAGGGACGTTGGGAAAGTAAATTCGTTCGTTGTAGTTGTAAATATGGATGTTTACAAGAGTAATGTCTGAATTTACTAAGTTTACGAGAGCTATGTTCCATAACATTGTAAAACCCATCGTTAATGTTGTAATATCGTAATTTACAAAGTTAACGACATGTATTACAATACGAAGGTAAGTAGGGATGTTGAAAAAGTAAATTCGTTCGTTGTAGTTGTAAACATGGATGTTTACAAGAGTAAGGTTTGATTTTACTAAGTTTACGAGAGCTATGTTCCATAATATTGTAAAACCCATCGTTGAGATTGTAATCTCGTAATTTACAAAGATAACGACATGTTTTACTATATCAACGTAAGTAGGGATGTTGGGAAAGTAATTTACAAAGATAACGACATGTTTCTGAATTGCATTCTTTTTTTGCAATTTCCAACGTACCGTTTGACAATTGTATTCATCGTTTGCAATTTCAAATATACTGTTTGTCGATTGTTGCTTTCCTTATGCATCATTTATGTGAACCATTTTCACAACATTATGTACATAGGCATTCTGCAAATTTGTGAACGATTTGGATTCAAAATTTATGTCTCCAAGTACCTCTTGCATTCCTATTACCAATTTGCAAGCCTACAAATATCATGCCATTTTCATTACCTTAATTGTAATAACAGACTACTCAGTTGGTAATTGGATTCTAAAAATGCAAAAACCTACCAATTGTATGCCAATTGCATGCCAAGTACGTACTCGAGCTGCAAATACCCCCTTACGCTTTGGCGATTGCATACATAAAGATTTATACCAAAACTTCATACCTAACCTTCACCTGCTGTAGCAGGTTTTGTTTCATTTCTGTACAAAATAATGACCATGTGACTTGCACATGGTTTATTAAAGACAAAGGGCGGATCGATCCGCCTGGTGTACCGTAGCCGTTGCCATGAAACGAGATGGGGTTATGGTTTCCAATGTAGTTTTGTCTAGAACCATTGGAGTTCCAGCCCTTTTGACTGGGGTTGCCAATGCAGTATCCGTTTAGAGTGGGACATTATTTTGGTACCAAGATCAATTTAAGAAAATAATAAGAAAAAGAAATGGAAAACAATTAATAAAATAATGAGAAAAAGAAAAAGAAAATACCTAATCTCCTCCTGCCACCTTCCTCCCTAACCCGATCAACCTCAGTCATAGACCCGACTCACGGGGTGTGCTATGACCCGACTCACGGTGTGCGGGCTGGCAACAAGATAGTGGCCCAAAAAAAAAAGGCTTCCTACACACTTTTGGTCCATTAAGAAAATATCTTTTATGTAACATCCCGAACCAAGAAATAAGAGAATTAAAGTAAATTGTAATAAATAAATTAAAACAAGGGGAAATAAATTAAAATAATTTGAATTAATAAAATTCATTAATAAAAAATTGGAATTTAAAATATTATTTAATATTTAAGGGGCAATGAGGTTATTTTAAGTTCGGGAAAGAATTTGGGAAAATGAGTTGCGCCATTGCGTCCGGCTGATCGAAACGAGTTTGTAGACGGGTGGCACGCTTGATTTGGAGTTTTAACGAACAAAAGACTTTTGGTCATTTTGAAAATTGTTTAAAATAATGCTAAAATACCCTTGGGCCAATCAGAAAACGCATGGGGCTTTCTCTCTCCTCAAACCCGATTCACCCTTTTCTCTCTTTTCGTGAAACAGCTTCGGCCCTTTGGTCGGATTGTTCGCCGCCATTTGGCCAAGGCTGGCAGCGCCACCACCTTCATTCTCTCCCTCTTTCACTCCTCTTCACATCCATAGGAATATCTAGCTTCAATTCGTGAGGATTAAACCAAAAGATTGAACGAAAGAAAACCTAGAAACCGGCCCTCGAAATCCCGATCGAACAGTCACGATTCCGACCAACTCTGGCCGTAATACGTCACCCAAATCACTCCCCTAGCCCTCTTTGGTATTTCCCTTGAAGGTTTGGCCCAATTCCATCGAGATTTCACTGATCCAAACCTAGAAATTTTTCTAGGTTTTCCAACGAGAATCCGGTTGTTCGAGGCGTTTTCAGGCCAAATTGGCCGTCGAGCTAGTTGGGTAAGTTCATATCTCTGTGCTTGATCAGGTAGTATAAGTTTGGTTCGGTGATTTGGAGTTTTTCCGTCACCGAAAAATTGATTTAGCCACCCACACGCTGCCAGCTAGTGTGGCGGCACGTTGGCCCACTTGTGGTGACCCAACTTCATTCCAAAACATTCCCCACGTCGTCCCGAGCGCGATGATACGCTCGGATTTGGAATTGGATATTGTCAACGGTCGAACGAATTTTCGCCTAATAGGCGATATCCGGGTTCGATATGTTCAAACCGTTGGATCGGTTCCAATTTCAAATATGTTGCTCCTTGAACCTCTAGAATCGTGTAGGAACTCGCGGATCGAGAATTGGAGCCCTGGATGCTTTGAAACATTGACTTTAGGGTTAGAAAAAAATTAACCGTCCGATCATGCAATCGAGAGAAATCTGACCTTTCGATCGAGACCAAACTTTCAGGACGTACTTAGAAGATTGTGTCGGACCTTCAGGAACCTTCATATCTGAAATTGGAGGTTGTGGGCCCCGCGGGCCCGGTTGACCAAAACGGGAAGTTTGACCGCTCGGTTGACCGTGAGTCTTCCGAGGCAGTCCCACTTGTTGAAAGAAGTAGTTTGACCTTTGAAACTCTCCTTTCGACGTACACACACACACACTTTGAGTCCTGAGAAAGTTAGGTTTTTGTTTTAAAGTTTCGTTCGAAGTACGGTTTCTAATCCACTCCTTGTGTTATTCGAATTTGGTACCCCGGCTCAGTGTACGCAGCAGGCGGGACCCTCTCATTGTCAATCATTCTGGGACTATCTATGTGTGGACCTTAATTTTTTTAAGCGTGGATTATTTTCAATAATTGACTGCATTGCATATTAAATGATTTATTTTGATTATTGAGAATTTTAATATGGTTTTATAACGAATTATGCTACAATTTGGATTTTTATGATTTATGTTTGATTCTCAAGACATTCTGCTTAAGTTTGGATTGAATTCGTGTTTTGAGATTTGGAAATTTATTATATTCCACCGTTGTATATGTGTTTGGGTTGAAACATATAATTATGTCGGGTATGGGATTATATTAGTATTTTATTATCAATTTATGAGATTTTGTGGATTTTTGGATTTATGTTTGGATAATCGAGGCTCGTGTTTGAGTTTTTGGTTGTGAAAGCGGGTCTTTGGGACCTGGTTTGGGTGAGATGGGTTTCAGAGTTGTGGTTTTGAGGTGTCGGAGTTACACCATAGTCCGTACGATCCCTGATACTGTGTACACACGTGGCGTTGGAATTTCCGGCATGTAATAGAGGTTCGGGCACCTTTGGTCGGTTGTGCCGAAGGCCTTGGTGGGCAGTCTACTCGCGTAGGACATGGTTGGATATGTACACACGTTGCGTTGGTTAGTACCGGCGTGTGCACGGTAAAGCGATAGTCTCCCAGTTGGATTGTTTCCTCGCTACAAGTTCTTGGTGTCAATGTTGTACTATATACGTATATATATAACATTAGTATTACAAATCCCTTCTTATTTTATTTTCGATGAGGATCCTTCCTCGCTCGTGAAACCGTTGGGCATGCGTTTGGTGAGATGACAAGACCCGACCCAGATTCCACCCCGGAACCCGAGCCAGACCCTGCTAGTTTGCCCAACATCAACCCATGTCGGGCCCACAAACTAAACAAGTTTCCTCTTCCCGAAATTTACAAAGAAAGGGGCCAAGACTTCTACCGAAAAACTGGCAGAGTCTCTCCTAAAACAAGTACTATCTCAAAAATTACAACCTGTTCAAACAAGCAACAGTTTACAACCCAAGCGCCAGCATGCATATAACATACATCACAGGCCTCCGGCCAACAAATTCAACCATAATGGATGATACAGAGCAATCTAAGAGTATAAGAATTCAACAGAATACAAAGTTTAGGGTTCAAGGATGACAATCCTACGGCCTGGGGGGCGCAAAACAGAAAGAGTGTGAGTGGACAAAAACAAGGTTTTACAGTAGTTCAAAACAACATACTAACCCCACCGTTTAAAACAATGTGAACTATGCATATGAAATCGTTTATATACCTCATTGATTTAAAAACCACCCTACCTCAAAATAGGTGAAAACATTCCAGCTCAAAACCCCTTTTTCTGAACAACCCAATCTTTTACCTTTCCCGAGGCATAACCTCCCAAATCACTAACACAAGTAGGTATGTATAAAAACATAAACCAAAGCAACTTGAAAGTCTTAAGCATGGAAACAAACTAAAGTTCCCACGACAAAATAGCATTAAAGGTCCAATAGCCAGGATAAATCCAAGAAAACCCAAAACGACTTCAACATAGAAATCATATGTAGTTCAAATCATTTATAAATATGTAAGAAACCATTCTCAGGATTCAAAATCCAATAAACATAAAACATCAAGTACTGTAACCGAAACAGATAAATAGTTTCCCAAACTTCCCCACTCTCACATCCACGTACTCACAAGCACGACAAGCGAGGAACAATCCTCACTAAAAGAAATATGAATACAAAGGTACTAACACACGCGTATAGGTATAGTATAACCACAACACCAAACACAAGTACTAGGGGAAAACAATCCAACAGGGGATCATTTGACTGGACACAGGTACAGTCTCCTCGAGACCCTGTGCCCAGGGTTGAGCCGTCCAAATGGGACTAAACTCACAGGCCTATATGGTAGAAACTTCCAAACCATACCTCCGAAACATGTCCTACACGCGCATACTACCCCGTTAAGGGTCTACAGCTACACCCCGTTAAGGTATACACCGGATTGAACCATACCAAATTCAGGTAACCATATCATATCAATCGCCACGCGATAATCAGTATCAGAATAGGGGAGGTACAATACAAGGTGCTACCCTCACACACATCAATCGCCACGCGATAACAATATATATATATATATATATTCAATCATAATGTACTCAACCCCAACACATCAGACACTAGGACATATACAAGTCCATCAGTCAAACAACCAAAATATATATATACACAAGGTCAAGACATCACCGTCCCAAACATATATTTCTATACTTAAAATAATCTCAAGCGTCCAATGACCGCATATCAATCCATAAACAATTAAAACGTCATATTCCTTTAAAACCATATTCAAAGCCCAAATAAAACATATGACCCCAAATCATAGTATGGGTAACCATCCTTTAAAAATATAAAGTCTAAACCCAGAAATGTTTATTCAAAATATACATACATATATATATATATATATATATATATATATAATACATAACGATCCTTTAAAATACATAACCAAAGTCCAAGCATTCGCAAATCCCACGACATCGACTTCCCTTAAAATCCATAATTTAAAACAATATAAATAGTGATTCTTTAAAGATATAACCTAAAGTCCAATCCCATATACATATACGTCCCAAAACTCCATATCAAAGTAGATATATATATATATATATAAATATAACAACCCGTTAAACATAAATATCCGGATGACCCCAAACGTCCGTATCTCATACCCAAAATATAAATATATATATATATATATATATATAAACAGTATAAAGACCCCAATGTCAAAATAACCCAATTAATAATCCAAATCCGATACCAAAAACCACCAGACGTCACTACGTCCCATTCAATACTCAAAAGTATACATAATAATAAAATAGCCATCAATGCCCCACAAACAAACCGGCAACCCAAATCATGCATATACCTCAATGCAATTCCTTTTAATATAATTCAATCAAAGTCAAACCAAGACTTTAAAACAATTATCAAATCTCATTCATGCGTTGCATTTAATTCTTTAAAATCATGCACATTGAAAACAATGTCCACTCACCGTTGGTCCTATGCCGCACAACCCTAAAAGGGTCCCGCCCGCTACGTATGTGGTGCCGTAGTACCTAAAGCGATAGATACAAGGATTGGATTAGTACCGTGAATCGAACGAGAACATCAAACTCAAATCCTACCCAAAACCGGACTTAACGTGCACATACGTCGTACTAAAGATTCTAAGGTCAAACTACCTCTTTTAACCAGTGGGATCGCCTCAGAAGACTCACGGTCAATCAGCGGTCAAACACCCCGTTTTGGTCAACTCGGGCCCACAGGGCCCACAACCTCCAAATGGTTCCGGACATTCCTAGAAGTCCAACAAAGTCAACTACGTGGCAAACCGACCCCGGAAGACCCTCGGTCAAACCTGGTCAAACTTGGTCAATCTAGCCCGAATAGGTCAAACTGGGCCCGTGGGTCCCATGACCTCCAAACTTAGATCCGAAAGTTCCTATAGGTTCACTACGACTTATAAAACATGTCCTGTAAGTTTGGTCTCGATCGGACGGTCGGATCGCTCACGATCGCACGATCGGACGATTGGACGATTGCGGTTTAATTCAAACTTAAAGTCATTGATCCGGAGCATCCGGGGCTCCGATCCACGATCCGTCAAATCCTATATGATCCTAGAAATACGAGGAACAACATACGTGAATTCGAATTCGATCTGACGGTCGAACCCATAGAACCCAAGCAACGCATAATAGGCGTACATTGGTTCAACAGTCAAACGACGTCCGAATCAGAATCTGCGCGCACGTACACGTTCACAACGACATGAAGGTCGTAACGGACTCGAGAACCGCCACCACACCACCACCACGCGCCACCGTGGGTGGTGGGTGTGTAAAACGATTCCGGCCGACCAAAAACCTTTGAATCTGTCAACATCGCCAACACCAATCGAACCACCACGTTGAGGTGAGTTCGAAACCATGGAGAACCGCTGGAGAACCGGCCGTTAACTAGCCGGAATTCACAATCGAAAATCGGCCAAAACTGGGTTTCTCAGATCCGATTCCAAAACTCCAAATCGATCGACACAAGCTATACTGGAAGCTAGAGGAGGAGGAGGAGGTTCATTTTCATACCTGGATCGACGCCGTGGCTTGCCAGAGCGCCGGGAACGAAGCCGTAAAAAATTCGGTTGAACCAATCTCGATTTCTGGCGAAACTCGAGGTTTCAGGCGACGGCTTCAGGTGGGATGTGACCGGGGCAAAGAGACGCATCGTTTGAGACCGGTCTCAGGTCCGGCCGTGACCGGACGGCGGTTCTGTGAAAAGGAGGAGGCGGCGGCTCGTGGGATGAGAGAGAGCGAGAGGAGAGAGAAACCGGATCTCTCTTCTGATTGGGCCACATGTCTTTTTATAATATTTTATTCAATTCTCAAATTACCAAAATGCCCCTCAAGCTCCCGACCTCGTATCAAAACGCGCCGCCCGACGAGACTCGTTTCAAAAATATCATTGACCAAAATGCCCCCTTAATTATTAAATTATTATTTAATTCATTTTAAATTCCTTTTAAATTCATTTTAATTATCCAAGTTATCCAACTCACTTATTTAATTTATTTTCTTGTATTTTTAGGTCAGGGGCGTCACACGAGATGATTGGTTTGGGTTGGGAAGAGTTGAGTTTGTTTTCAAAGGGTTTGGTTTTGTTTGGAATTCTTTTCGTTTTGGGTTTCGACTTTCATTTTCATATCTTTATAAGTTTGGTTCTCTGTTCGGGACTTAAGGTTGGGTGTTTGAGCCGATTTTGAGTTTTCTTTATCTACATTAAGATTATCTTGATTTTAAATTTGATTATGTATATAAAAGTTTAAACTGCATGATTTCTCATTATTTTCAAAACGGTGGGGTTACAACTTTGGTTTTAAGTATGCAAACCTTTATTTTTGTCCACTCACACTCTTTCTGTTTTGCACCCCCTGGATAGTAGTGATCCAAGCTGAGCATTCACGTCGAGCTTCAATTAAAATGTAGGATATCTCTGTCCATTATTGTAAACTTGATTTTTGGTTGTTCAAATTGTATACTCTTAGATATGCTTTGAAAATGCCCAATAGGGTTGAAAATCTAAGGCTGGAGGCAAAAATTGTAAACTGTGTTGTTAAACTGTTGTGTGCTGGCACTTGGGTTGTTTCTTGCTGTTGTTCTGTAGGTTTGAATTTTTGGGAAAGTTCATTTTTAGGGGAGACTCTGCCAAAATTTCGGCAGAAGTCTCAGCCCTCTTTCTAGTAACTTTGTAAAAGAAAAAGTTCAAAATTAGTAAATGGGCCGGCATTTGATAAATGTCGTAATAACCACAGGGTCGGTCCTGAGTTCCAAGGAATTCAAGGGCGGTCCTGTCATTTTATGTGTGAAACTAATGTTTTTTTAGCTTTATTTTAAACTTTTTTAGCTTTTTATTATTTATCTTCCATAGAATTTGATTAAAGAAAAATTCATATTAACTTAGGGTTCATAAATTTTCCGAACATACTTATGAAAAGTCTGAAGGAAGAGAGGCATGAGGTGATCGATGGTGAAGGAGAAGCTAGCAGGCGGTGGCTAAGATGACACAAGATGGAACTCGACGTGAATTGGCGAGGGTTTCTCTCGACTTTCGATTCAATTAGGTTGGAGAAGGTTGGGGTGCGAAAAAAGAGCCAACCAGTGCGAGAGAGAAAGATAGACATAGTAAGATTGTAGACTAAAGTCATCTCAAACCTTAACTGGAACTAACCAAGAAATTGACGTTTCTGTGCTTTAAAAAAAACTGATTCTGCTGTGCTGCGAGCATAATAAGTTGTGAAATAATGCAATTAGGTGTTTTGTAAACTAGATTTGTAAAAGTGCTTTGGGTAGTCAAAGTGTTTGGTAAATTTTTATGCAAAAATGCTTTGAATGTGTATAATGACTAAAAAGAGTACAAGCCTTCAAGGCATAAAACATCACTTGAATAATTAATGGGAAATGAGGCATAAAATATTAATAAAAAAACTTAATAATCAATTGAAAATGAGAAATACTTTTAAATATTTTTTAAAAATTAATATTTATAATCTTGGCAACCCCTCATCATCTTCTCTCCGCAGCATCTCTACCCTCCCCCATCCCCACCCTCCCACTACAATCTCTCCTCTCTCTCTCCCACCCCCTCCTCTCCTTCCGGCCACCCCCTCCCGGAGCTCTGCCCAAGCCCCTCCTACCCGACCCTAATATCTACTCACCACACCTAGCCCCTTCCCCACAACAAACCCCAGCCAATCACTGTTTATGCAAAAATCCTCGCGGGAGAATATTCGCCTTGTGATTTTTCAACCTTCGATCTTCCTCTTCTCTCTTCCTTGATTCCTGTAAAAAGACCAGAGTAAGTAGACCACACCCAGGGGGTGTTGGCCAAAGGCCCTCCGATGCCTAAGTTAGTTCAATTGAATCTGGGCGAAACAATAGCTAAAAAGGGTACGGAGATTTCTCTAGGGTGAGAACGGGGTGGCCGAAGCCGTGTGTGGTGGCCGGAGCCTTGTGCAGAAAATATGGAGATGGGAGAGTGGAGAGGGAGAGAGCTTTGGGTATTTTTCTCGGGTTTTAGAAGTAGGTTTAGAAGTACCTTGAATGATGAATGAAGTCATCTATTTATAGGAGCCTCGGGGCTAGGGTTTCATAGAGAATAAAACTCTTATTAGGAAGGAGTTTATTCTTTACCCAAATTGTAGAGATTGAGTCTGATAATATCCTTTTACTTGATGATGATAATATCTATTTATTTGATGATGATAATATCTCCTTATTTGGATAATATCTAAATTAATGATATTATCTTATTAAATGAAGATAATATCACATAATTAAGATATTATCTCAATTTTCTGGAATTAATTAATTGGCCAAATAATGGGCTCAATTAATTAATTTAAGGGATATTCTTCTTTTCCACGTGGCGCGCCGTAATTGGAGATGTAAATATTTGCTCCCACAAATGCCCCAGGTTACGCATGGCACTTGTGTGGCATGTAGGAGATGAATTTATTTTTCGGGCTCTCCAACTGTGTCCGGGCTTTCTTCAGTGAGTTTGACTCCTTTTGCAGATTAGATTCCCAATTGGAGTGGGTTTTTGACTGTTCTTGGAGTTGGGTTTCTAGTAGGAATGAGCTTGCGATTCCTTCTTGACCTAGGATGCCCAACCTGTATAAATGCAGGGCTTCTCTTCACTCTTCTTAACATCGCAAACTTAACTTCTCTACTTTCTAGCTTGAGAGAGATCTTGGAGAATTTGTACTGCTTGTCGAAGAGAGGAGTTGTCATGCATCCCAAGGTAAGTCGAGCACGTATATTTTTTCTTCATCAAGTCTTTTTCGCTGCGAGGACCAGTTGGGTGGGACCAGGCTGGTTGTCGTTGTGACTGGCTGCCGAAGATGGTTGGAGCAGAGGTGGTCGTTGGTGGCTGCTAAGCGAGTATCGGGAGGAAGTCAATGGACTGCCCCGCCAGGATGTCGAGAGATGGAAGCAGAATGATCCAGGGCTTGATGATCTGCCTACTGGTCAAGAGAAGTGTTCTGCTAAACCCCCTTCCAATAGGAAGGCCGATGTCAAGTCCTCAAGAAATGAAGCTGCTTCTTCTCGTGCGAAGAATGTGTCTCCGTTGAGGAAGAAGTCAAAACTCTCTTATGCTGAGAAGACACAAATAAGAGCTATTCCCCCGTCGTCTGCTAGGGTTAAACATCTTGTTGATGCAGATAGCAAGAAGATCGACGGTATGCACAATATTCGGGATGTTCCACTCAGCCTCCTGTTGACAAGCTTGGAGATCGTGATTTGCTCTGTGAAGTAGTTCGTGCGCGATCTAGTTCACCTGCTGAGAGGCAAAGAGATGTCGACATTCCTCTCCGAAGTTTGAGTTGTCTGCATCAGTCAAAGGATGGAGATTGAACTAGGAGGTCTGCTCATCAGTCTAACCATCATGATACAGCTGTCGAGTCACTAGCAGTCAAGCGTGGAGTTGATTCAGCATCGTTGACTTCTTTGGAGGTGAGGTTGGCAGTGGCTAAGAAGGCGAGAGAGTCATCCGCCTGGGCGAAGGGTTCTTTTGCAATGTCAGCGGAAGATCCCAAGGTGGACAAGTCCAGCCCTGTAGGGGATGCAGGTGTGTCTGATTTGCTGAAGACGAACTTCCCGTCAAGCCCGTCTTCCTACGTCAAACTGGTTGATCACATCCATCAGGTTGGCGATCTTGATACCTTCTCGAGTCTTTCCTTGGAAAAACAAAGGGAAGCAACATTTCATCTGCTTCAAAAAGGAGTAGTTTTTGCTGTTGAGACTATCCAGAACTCGTTTGCTGCTACCCCTTCTTCTGCGAGATGGAGAAGAAGAATGCTGATTTGACTGGCAAGCTCTCTACCAAGCAGATCCGTTATGAGAAGAAGACGTCTGAATTGAGGTTCATGATATCTGAGCTGAAGAGTTCCCTTGCTGAGAAGGATTCTGAACTTAACTCTTTTGTTGCCGACTTGGTTAGTCGAAAAGATGCCTACTTCCGTCTTAAGTGTAAGAATGCGGACACCTCCCTCAGTTATGACAAGCTGCTTGCTAGATTTGGCGCCTATCACAAGTCTGCTGAGAAATACAAACTTGAAGCTATCACAGATGTGTACAAGCTAGGCTACTTGGACTGCACAAATGGGTCTGCTCCCTTCTATGCCATTGGAGATGAAGACATCGAGACGCTCTGCCATGACCTGCTCCATGTTCAAAGTGAGCAGGTCAATACTGCGGACATGGAAGAACCTGAAGAGCCGGTGTCCGAAGAGGCAGTAGTCGAAGAGGATGGAGCAAAAGAGAATGCAACTGATGAGATAGTGGCAGATGTAGCGGATCAGGTAGGTGAAGCTGCTGAAAGCGTGGCTGATCAGGTGGATGCCGAAGAGCCTGTTGACTAAGGGTCTACTGCCGGTGTCTCGGAGTAGATGAAGACTCCTTTATTTCTTTTCAGCTTTTGTAGTCTGCGTTCTTGTTTAGAATAATTAGTCATGTTTGACTATCTTCTTTTTGTTGAACTTGGCCGGTTGGTCACTTTGTTATGAAAATTTCAGTTATTTTTTCAACTTCAATTTTCATCTTGTCTTGTGAACTGCATGAGTAGCCGGCCAGTGTCTTGATTGTGTATCTCCCTTAGGATGTTGAAAGGAGCCAGGGTCCCTCTTGAGGGACTCCGGGCGTCTTCTGCTCATTCTTCAAGAAACTTTGGCTGTCATGCCTCCTTTAGAAAGGTGATAGGAGCCAGGGCCCCCTTGAGGGACTCCGGGCATCTTCTGCTCATTCTTCAAGAAACTTCGGCTGTCATGCCTCCCTTAGGAAGCTGACAGGGACCAGGGTCTCCTTTGAGGGACTCCAGGCGTCTTATGCGTCTCCTGAATGACATTTTTGGTCGTCGCCCTACGTCTCCGGAGGACGCCGCTTATGGGCAATCGCATGACTATCCCGCCTCCCTTAGGAAAAGGATAGGGACTTGGATACCTCCCTTAGGAAATTCCTGGCGCACTCGAGTCTCCCAAAGGACGCTTCTTTGCGGGCTGCATCTCCCTTATGGTGCTTTTGGTCGTCGCCCTGCGTCTCCTGAAGGACGCTGCTTATGGGCAACTTATATGGCTATCCTGCCTCCCTTAGGAAATTCCTTGCGCACCTCGCGTCTCCTGGAGGACGCTCTTTGTGGGCTGCGTGCCCCGAAGGATACTGTGTGACCATCCTGCCTCCCTTAGGAAACGGATAGGAACCTGGATACCTCCATTAGGAAATTCCTGGCGTACCCTACGTCTCTCGAAGAACGATTCTTTGCGGGCTGCGTCTCCCGAATGACGCTTTTGGTTGTCGCCCTGCGTCTCCCGAAAGACGTTGCTTATGGGCAACTGTATGGCTATCCTGTCTCCCTTAGAAAACGGATAAGGACTTGGATACCTGATCGGGGCATAATTACATATCATTTTGTACCCTTCTAACTTATGATTTGGTTATGTTTTTGAGTTAAACTTGTGCTTTTAATCTATTTTGTGTTTGTTTCAGTGTAATAAGCTTATGACTCACTAAATGCATTTTGGAGACAAGTTAGCTCAAAACGGTGTATGCAGATCAGTCAACTTCACGGATTGGACTGTACTTGCTCAGGAAGAACAAGATAATGAACCATACATCATTGGAAAGATACGGAAGTCTAGTTTCTGAAGAATTTTACGGTTCATGATTCCGAGTCTTCTAGAGAAAGTTATACACGTTTTGGCAACTTAAGGTCAAATTCGGCAGCATCTGCGTTACTGGGCCAAAAATGACTTTTGAAGGCCTTCCCGATTTTTCCTTGAGTTGGGCTGCATATGCTTAGAAAGGTAAGACAAAGAGCTTCAAGATCCATATTTTTCCAGATTTGTTAGAGTGAAGGAACAAGCCCAAATCGAGCCCACAAGCTGACTGCAAATTGCTTGGTCATGATTAGCTATGCATGTGCTATTGTTGATAGTTCTTGGTTATGATTAGCTATGCATGTGCTATTGTTGATAGTGGGGAAGAAGCATGTTTATTTGTCATAATTGAAGTAGGTTGTGTAAGAAATAAAGAAAGCAAAAGCATCAAGTGGGAACTAGCCAAATGATGAAAGGAGATGGATGCCCATGTGAACTTGAGGTGGCTATGCAACTTGTTGTCAAAAGAAGAATATTGGCATGTGAGTTTGATGCTTTCCTTCTCCTATAAATAGGAGGCTTGGCTAACCTTCAAACACACCCCAAGGGGGGGAGCTCTCAAACATCTCTCTAGAGCTCCTCTCCCTTCTCTCCCTCAAATTCTCTTAGTTTTCCTTTTTAGTTCTCAATTGTTGTAACAAAATCCTTTTGCTAAGTTTTCCCTTAAGTTTTTCTAAGTTGTAATTTATTTTTCATTGTAATGGAATTTCTTACTTTAAGTTTTCAAGTTTAATTAGCTTCCAAGTTTCAATTATAGTTCTTGTTCTTATTCATTATGCTTATAAGTTAATATGCTTGTTTGAATGATTGATCACCATTAAAATTTGTATGTTAGCTATCTTGGTTTGAATTAAGAGTAGACACCATGCATTAATTCAAATTGAACTATGAATAGGAAGAGTATGTATGGACATTCGACAACAGGGATTAGATACATGCTTGGTTGTTTAAAACATTCTTCTTTGCTTAATGGATTTCTAATGCTTAATTTAGGTTCGACAGCAAGGATCTAATTAGGGAATTAGGAATACAAGGTTAGGACCAGACACCATGGCTTAATCATACTTTAGCTAGAATCAATCCGTGAATCTAAATTGAACTTGGTAACTAATTTGCTTGAGTTAATTATTTTCTTTCTTTCTTGTTGTATTTATTTTCTTTTCATTTCTATTTTGTGCAGGGAATCAAATTGAATCAATCTATCATCAATCCTCGTGGGATCGACCTCGTACTTACACATGCTATACTACCCAACGCCTCGTGCACTTGCGAGTCAACAATACCTCCCTTAGGAAATTCCTGGCGCACCCTACGTCTCTTGAAGGACGCTTCTTGTGGGCTGCATCTCCCGAAGGACGCTCTTGGTCATCGCCCTTCTTCTCCCGAAGGACGCTGCTTATGGGCAATCGTATTTGAAGTGTGAGCCATTGTTGGTAACCAGCTATTGTGGGTAGCCAAACCGGCAGATGATGTTTCTCCGGACAAATCATTCCACATCGCCTTCTTTAGTAGAGAATAGAGCTTCTACCTCGATCCATTTAGTAAAGTAGTCGGTGGCGACAATCATCATGTCCTATTCTGCGGATGATAGACTTCGGCAGACAAGTTAGGAACTGGTTTGTACCGTTGGCAGCGATCGCATCTCTTGACATACTCCGTGGAGTCATGGCGCATGGTAGGCCAGAAGTACCCTATGTTTAGAGCTTTCTGGGCTAGTGACCTGCCCCAAGAGTGGTTGCCACACTCGCCGTCGTGTATTTTGCTGAGGACCTCAAGTGTTTGAGGGTATTTTGTGCAGGTGAGATGAGGGCCGGAGTATGATCTGCGAATGAGCTTTGTGTCTTGCATGTAGTATCTCACAGCTTTTTGTTGGACCTTCCTAGCTTCGGACTTGTCCGTTGGCAGATTTCCATTCACGAAGTAGTCGATGATGGGGTCTTGCAAGCTGGGGTCTTCATCAATCTGCATTGTGTCGATTGGCTCTCTTTCTTCGATGCTTGGTCGGTCAAGGTGTTCGACCGGGATGGAGCGTCTGAACTGGGTATCCAGTGCTGATCCTAGGCTAGCTAATGCATCTGCATGAGTGTTCTCTGCCCGAGGAACTTGTTGGATGGTGAAAGTGGAGAAATCTTTCAAAAGTCCCTGGACTTTGTCGAGGTACTGGATCATTCTTGGATGTTTTGCCATGTACTCGCCTGAAGCTTGATTCATGATCAGCTGGGAGTCTGAGTGGATGACCAATTTTTTGATCGACAGTTCTTTTGCTAGGCGCAGTCCGGCAAGCAACGCCTCGTATTTTGCTTCATTGTTTGAAGCTGGAAAGCCCAACGTGATGGCTTGTTCCAACAAAGTTCCGTCTGGGGTGATTATGATGACGCTTGCCCCCACTCCCTTGTGATTTGATGCTCCATCTACGTGCAACTGCCACGTTTCTTTAGGTAGGTCTGGATCGGCGGGAGAAGTGTCATCTGCTCCCGAATTTTCCCTGCTTTTCGTGACCAACTTCTCTTCTTCGGCTGTTGAAGTAAACTCTATAACAAAATCTGCTAAAGCCTGGGCTTTTATGGCAGTCTTCGGCCGGTAGAGGAGGTCGTATTGGCTGAGTTCGGTAGCCCATTTCATGAGTCACTGAGAAGCATCGGGATTGTGGAGGATTGACCTCAAAGGAAATTCTGTCATGATAATTATCCGATGAGCTTGATAGTAAGGCCTTAGTTTTCTTGCGGAAACTACAAGCGAAAAATAAGCCTCTCCATTTTCGGGTAACAAGTCTCTGCATCGAGAAGAGCTTTTGAAGTGTAGAATACTGGATATTATGCTCCCAGTTCTTCTCGAATGAGAGCTGAGCTAACTGCTGAGTTGGACATCGCCAGGTAGATGAACAAATTTTCGCCTGGTATCGGTTTTGAGAGTAGGGGAGGTGAAGTGAGGTAGGTTTTCAAGTTTTGAAAAGCTACTTCGCCCTCGTCATCCCATTTGTCTTTGTGTCCTTTCTTCAAGGCTTTGAAGAATGACCTGCATTTGTCGGTAGATCTCGAGAGGAATTGGTTGAGAGCTGCTTCTCTGCTCGTTAGACTTTGAATCTCATTTGTTGTGGCAAGTGACTTCATGTTGAGTATAGCCTTGATTTGGTTTGGATGTGCCTCGATGCCTCTTTGGGTGACTAAGTATCCTAGGAATCGGCCTGACGAGACTCAAAATGTGCATTTGCTTGGGTTCAACTTCATGTTGTATTTTCGGAGCAGGCTGAATGCCTCAGCAAGATTCTTAATGTGGTCTGCTCGTTGGGGAGCCTTGACTAACATGTCGTCTACGTAGACCTCCATAGTTTTGCCAATTTGCTCCTTGAAAATTTTGTTTACTAGCCTTTGGTAGGTTGCTTCGGCGTTCTTCAGCCCGAAGGGCATGACTTTGTAGCAGTATGTACCCCTTTCGATGATGAAGGAGGTCTTGGCTTTGTCGTCTTCATGCATCATGTTCTGATTATAACCGGAGTAAGCATCCATGAAGCTTAGTAGTTGATTGCCGGAAGTTGAATCTACGAGCTGATCAATTCTTGGCGAGTGGAAAGTTGTCTTTAGGACATGCCTTATTGAGGTGCAGTGTAGTCGATGCAAACTCTCCACGCACCTTTGTCTTTCTTTGCTACCAAGACAACGTTTGCTAGCCATTCTGCGTAGCAAACTTCTTCAATGAAATCGGCAGCTAGGAGCTTGTTGATCTCGGCTTCGATGATGGCGACTCGCTCAGGAGCGAAGTTGCACCTCTTCTGTGCTACTAGCTTGATGGCTAGGTTGACGTGAATGCGATGGCAGATGATCTAGGGATCGATGCCTAGCATGTCGGATGGCGACCATGCGAATACGTCTTTGTTATTCTGGAGGAAGGCCGCAAGTTCTACCTTCTCTTCTTGGGTTAGGCGCGAGCCGATCCGTGCTTTTCTTTACGGCTTGTCGGGATCAAGGGGTACTAACTCAACGTCCTCTTCGGGCTTCCATCCTTCTTCAGGAGAGACCTCTGGACGGATTCCCACAACTTGATCCTGGTTCTTTGATTGCTATTTGGGAGTAGCTATTCCCTTTCCTTTCTGGTCTGTTTGGATGTTGGGAACGGGATCTGCTTTCTCCTCCGCTTGTTCTACTCCCTTCAGATCTGCTTGACTCACAGGGAAACACTGCGTTTACTTGCTTTTCTTCAGCCCTTGAGCTGAGCATTTCCTCACCATTGCCTGATCGCTGTTGATCTGGCTGACACCGCCCCCAGGGATTGGGTAGCGGATTTTCTGATATGTGGCGGAGGTGATGGCGTTGATCTTGCCAATCCATGGTCTGCCCAGAATGCTGTTGTAAGAGGAGACTTCATCAATGACCATGAATGTTTGTGAGTTGATTACAAGTCGAGAATAGACGTCGAGGTCTATCGTACCCACAGTAACTGTTTTCGCGCCGTTGAAGCCAGTTAGTGACCTGACTGATTTGTTGATCTTTGTCTCCCGGCCCATCTGTTGGATAACTGCCAATTGTAGGATGTTGGCCGTGTTACCCTCTTCTGCAAGGACTCGGTCGACCATGGCCTGAGCGATTTGAATGCTGATGACTAGGGCGTCATTGTGTGGCAGATCAAGGCCAATTAGATCTTTCTTTTGGAAGCCGATCACGTGATCGTCTTCTGCCAGGGGAAGGCTAGTTGAGACTTGGGAGATAACAGTGGCCTGTTTAATCTTCCTCTTGTTTTCTTTTGCTGGTCAACCCAGATTCCTTGGAGTCGGCCAGGATCGTGTTAATCCTTATAATTTTTTGGGGAGGTTCCTTGGCGGCGTCGCGGTCCTCGATCTGCTGGATGACCTTTTTTGCTATGAACTCGGTGCAATGGCCTTCTCTCACAAGCTCTTCGAGGTGCGCTCTCCAAGAAAAGCAATTGTTTGTGGTGTGCCCGTGCGTCCCGTGGAAGGCACAGTATTTTCTAGTATTATTCTTGTCTGGATCTCCCTTTAAGGGTGGCGGTCTCCTTACCCAAGGCTTGTCCTTCACTTGGGCTAAGATGTGATGTATGGGAATGGAGAACTTGGTATACTTCTCTTCTGCCGTGGCGTCTCCTAGTGGGCGCGACTTGCGTTTGTCTTTGTTCCATCGAATCCTAACATAGAAGATGTGCAAGAGGTCAATGCGTTCAATGGAAGGCCCCGAAATGATCCTTATTCCAATACCTATAATCCGGGGTGGAGACAACACCCAAACTTCTCTTGGAGCAATTCACATAATACAATGGGACCTTCCAATTCCTCAAAGCCGTACCAGCAGCCCTATCAAGCTCCTCCCACACATCACGAAGATCCTTCTATCAAGGAGATGCTATCTCAACTCTTGAAGAAATCAGAAAGATATGAACAAGAGGTTGCATCACTTAAACAAAGTCAATCAGTGTTGGAAAAGAGTCAATCCAAATTTGAGGTTCAGTTGGGACAAATAGCTTCTACTCTAAACAGATTAGAGAGAGCAGAAAGTCAATTTCCAAGCCGTACAAAAGCTAATCCTAGGAATCATGAGCAGGTTCAAGCTATTATCACTTTGAAAAGTGAAAAAGTGGTTGACAACAAGACTGGAAATCCAGAGATCACTGATAAAGAAGAAGATGAAGGCATGGCAGAAACAGGGCAACAATTTGATAACAAATTTGGGGGCTCTTTGAAATCTGAAAGTGCCGCTACTACTATTAACAAAGTTATTGAATCCCTGCAGCATGTCCATCCTACTACAAATACAGAATCTCATGGTCCTCTTCCTTTCCCTCAACATGACAAACATGCTAGAAAAGAGAAAAATAAGGGAGACATTATGGAGCAATTTAAGAAGGTGCAAATTAATATTCCTTTACTTGATGCAAACAAACAAATCCCTTCATATGCAAAGTTTTTAAAGGATATTTGCACCAACAAAAGGAGGTTTGAAGAGCATGAACAAGTGATGTTATCGGAAAATGTGAGTGTTGTGCTTCAAAGAAAGTTGCCACCCAAGCTTCAGGATCCCGGAAGTTTTACAATCCCGTGCACCATTGGAAAAAGAAAATTTGACAAAGCATTGCTTGATTTGGGAGCAAGTGTGAACTTAATGCCTTACTCTGTATATGAACAACTTGGGTTGGGGGAACTAAAGTATGTCGCGATCTCTTTACAACTCGTGGATCGTTCTGTGAAGTACGCAAGAGGCATTGTTGAGGATGTACTTATCCATGTTGATCAACTTATCCTCCCTGTTGACTTCGTCGTCTTGGATATGGAGGAAGCTGAAATTTCAGGTCGTGAACTCCCTCTCTGTGACATCCCTGACCTAAAAATACAAGAAAATAAAATAAATAATTGAGTTAATTAAATTGAGAAGTTAAAAGGGAATTAAAATGAATTAAATATGAATTAATGGAATTTAATTAGAATTTATTAATTAAAGGGGCAATTTGGTCAACGTTATTTTCGGAACGGAATTTGGCGAAACGAGTTGCGCCATTGCGTCCGTCTCGTCGAAACGAGTTCGGTGACGGGTGGCACGTTGCGATACGAGCTTCAGATCGAAAGGAGGACATTTTGATCATTTTGAATATTCCCTCTCTCTCTAACCGGCTCTCTCTCTCTCCTCACTCGCGATCTCTCTCTTTCTCCGATTTACTCTCTCCCAATCACCGCCGGAAACGTCGAGTTCTGCGGCGCGATCCACCGGTTTTTCTCCGGTTGTTCACGGCGTAGTACCGCCGCCTTCGACCACCTCGTCATCAAACCAGGTGAGCTTTGAATCCTTTTCGCTTGGCCTTGCTATTTACGGGGTTTTGGAGATCGATTTGGTGGTTTGGGGAGTGGATCTAAAAGCTAGGGTTTGGCAGGAATTCGATATGGGTTTTGAGGTGGTTGCCGGTTGGTTACGTGGCGGCTTCCACCGGTTCGAGCTCCACTCTTGGTGGTGGTTCGTTGGGTGTAGGCGGTGTCGTCCAATTTGAGGTTTGGTGGTTGGCCGGAATCGCTCAACACACCCAAACCCACGGTGTCGCGTGTGGCAGCGCTTGGGCTGAGGTGTGGTGGCGGTTCTGTGTTCCAATGCCATCCTCGTGTCGTTGCGAACGCGTACGTATGCGCGGATTCTGATTCGGACGTCGTTTGACTGTCGAACCAATGTACGCCTATTGCGCCTTTCATGGGTTCGATGTGTTCAGACCGTTGGATCAAATCCGAATTCACGTATGATGTTCCTCGTATTTCTAGGAACGTATAGGATTTGACGGATCATGATTCTGAGTCCCGGATACTACTGGATCAATGACTTGAAGTTGGAATTAAACCTTAACCGCTCGATTGTGCGATCGTGAGCAATCCGACCGTCCGATCGAGACCAAACTTTCAAGACACGTTGTTTAGGTCGTGTTGAACCTGCAGGAACTTTCGGATCTAAGTTTGGAGGTCATGGGACCCACGGGCCCGGTTTGTCCTATTGGTCGGTTTGACCAAGTTTGACCAGGTTTGACCGAGGCTCTCTCGAGGTCTCCTTGACACGTAGTTGACTTTGTTGGACTTCTAGGAATGTCCGGATCGATTTGGAGGTCTTGGGCTCCGCGGGCCCGGGTTGACCGAAACGGGGTGTTTGACCGCCGGTTGACCGTGAGTCTTCCGGGGCGGTCCCACTGGTTAAAAGAGGTAGTTTGACCTTAGAATCCTTCGCACGACGTACGTGCACGTTAAGTCGGGTTTTTTAAGGTTTAAGTTTACGGTTCTCGTGCGGTTCAAGATACTAATCCAATCCTCGTATCTATCGCTTTAGGTTCGTTGACTGCTCTACGCAGCGGCGGGACCCTTTAGGGTTATGCAGCGTAGGACTAACGGTGAGTGGACTTTGTTTTCAAATGAGCATAATTTGAATGAATTGCTTGAACTGCATAAATGAGATTTAATAGTTGTTTTAAATCTTGAATGTTTAAGTCTTGTTTGACTTTGGTTGAAAAGTATTAAAAGAATTAGCATTTGAGTTTAATGCTTGATTTGGGTTGCGGTTTGTTTGTGGGGCCCTGATGGTTATTTTATTATTATTTATACCTTTGAGTATTGAGCGGGACGTGGTGAATGCCCAGTAATTTTCGTATTGGATTTTGATTATATAAATGAGCTATATTAAGCTTGGAACCGTTATATTATATTTTAATTATATAATTGAATATTTGGACGTTAGTATAGTCCGTTTGATTTCATACTCGGTTTTGGCGTTAAAACCTATGATTAATAATACGTATACTTTGATTATATATATATAAGTATTTATATATATATATAGCTACTTTGAGTAAATACTTGAATAATGGGAAATGGTTATATAACTATATATATATATGTGTACTTTGGTTATATATATATCTTTACTTTGAATATATATATATATATATATATATGTATATCTACTTTAAGAAAAGGTTGTCTATACTTTGGTTATATATATATATATATATATATATATATATATATATATATATGTATGTATGTATACTTTGATTAGATATTTTGAATATGGGGTTTTGGGGACGTTTAAACGTCCGGACGTATATGTATACGGAATTGGACTTTGGGTATGTATTTTAAAGGATCGTTTTGTATTATATATATATATATAAGTTTATATATATATGTATATATTTTGAATGAACATTTCGGGTTTGGACTTTATATTTTTTAAGGATAGTCACCCATATTATGATTTGGGGTCATATGTTTTATTTGGGCTTGACTATGAGGTTGTAATTGTTTATGATTTGATTAGGGTCTATTATGCGGTCGTTTGACCCTTGTGATTATTTTAAATAGTGATTATATGTGTGGGACGGTGATGTCCTGATTTTGAATATATATATTTTGGGTAGTTGGTGATGGACTTGTATATGTCCTGGTGTCTCATTGTTTTGGGGTTGGGTACATTGTGATTGTATATATATACTGTTATCGCGTAGCGATTGATTTGAGTGCTGTTAGCACCTTGTATTGTACCTCCCCTATTCTCGATATCGATGATCGCATGGCGATTGATATGATATAGTTACCTGGATTTGGTATGGTTCGAGCCGGTGCATACCTTAACGGGTGTAGCTGTAGACCCTTGATTGGGTAGTCTGCGCGTAGGACAAATTTCGGAGTTATGGTTGGTAAGTTTTTACCATATAGTCCTGTGAGTTTAGTCCCACTTTGGATGGCTCAACCACAGGCACGGTGTCTCGATGAGATCTGTGCGGTGTCGATCAAATGATCCCCTGTTGGATTGTTTTCCTGGTACTTGTGTTGGTGTTGAGGTTATACTATACCTATACGCGTGTGTTAGTACCTTCGTATTCATATTTATTTTAGTGAGGATCGTTCCTCGCTTGTCGTGCTTGTGAGCACGTGATTGTGAGAGTGGGGAAGTTCGGGAAGCTGTTTACTGTTTTGGTTGCGGTATGCTTGATTTGACTACGATATTTTATTAGGTTATGTTTTGGATTTTGAATCCTGAAACTGATTTCTTATATATATATATATATATATGTTTTTATATATATAAATGATTTGAACTGCAATTAATGTCTTTATTGCTGTCAAGTTTGGTTTTCTTGATGTAAACGAGTTATTCGGCATTTTAAGGTTTGTTTTACCTTATGTGAATTTTATTCCATCTTTATTTTTACGTTAACAAGTCCTTTTGTTTATATTTTATAAACTGCATGAGTTGATTTGAGAGGTTATGCCTCGGGAAAAGTAAAAGGGTGTGTCGTTCGAAAAAGGGGTTTTGAACTGGAATTGTTTTCTCATACTTTGAGATAGTATGGTTTTCAAATAAATCAAGTATATAAACGTTTTCATATGCATGGTTCGCATTATTTTAACGGTGGGGTTAGTTCTTTAATTTAAGTATGAAAAACCTTGTTTTTGTCCACTCACACTCTTTCTGTTTTGCGCCCCCCAGACGGTAGTCGTCGCTTCGTTACCGTTCGGCCGTGCGCTCCTCTTCTCGAGCTTTGACTAAAGGGTAGGATCTGTTGTCCTTGAACCCTAAACTTTGTATTCCGCTGTTTAATTTGAAACTCTTAGAATGCTCGGTATTGCCTGTTAGGGTTGAGTGTATTGGCCGAAGGCCTATTGTGTATTTGTTTATGAATGCTGGCGCTTGGGATGTTTTATCTGTTGCTTGTTTGACAGGTTGAAGTTTTGGGATAGTCCCTGTTTTAGGGGAGACTCTGCCCGTTTTTCGGCAGAAGTCTTGGCCCCTTTCACTTTAGTTTCGGGAAGAGGGTAACTGTTTAGCTTGTGGGCCCGACATGGGTTGTTGTTGGGCATAACCGCAGGGTCCGTCTCGGGTTCCGGGGTGGAATTCGGGTCGGGTCCTGTCACTCTCATCCTTGGTAGACCCTTCATGGCTACTGCAGGTACGAAAATTGATGTTAAATCTGGTTTACTGACCATGAATGTGCAAGATACTACTATAAATTTTCAGGTCTTTGAAGCTTTGAAAAGACCCTTGGATCCTTATGATTATTTTCACGTCGAAGTTGTGGATCCGATTATAGAGAAGACATTTATTGAATTGAGCCTCACATATCCTATAGATAATATTGATTCTTTTGAATCATGTGGCTTATATTATGGTTATTTGATTCTTTAGAGTTATATAACTTGCGCGATTTATTGAGACTAATATGTAGAGGCCTAACATTCTTTTGAGTCTTTGTTTTGTTTTGTTTTGTTTTGCTTGAGGGCAAGCAAAGTCTAAGTTTAGGGTATTTGATATAACCATTATTTCGTACATTTTTATTATCTTTCTCTTAGATTCTTGCTATGTTCTTGAGTGAGTTTAGTCCATTTTTACTTAGTTTTGTGTTTTACTAGGTTTGAAGAGTAAAGATGGAAAAGCAAGAAAAAGGAGCAATTTTGGGATTGAAATATGATGTGCAATTCTAGGAGCAGAATTTCCTGTGCAGATCAGTCAACTTGACAAAATATACTGTACTTCCTCAGAGCGAACCAGATGTTGAGCCTTATATCGTTGGAAAGATATGGATGTTAGCTTTCTGTAGAATTTTACGGTTCGTGATTCAGACGTGTGTGGAGAGAGTTGTGGCCATTTTAGTACAGACAGTTCGGGCAGAATGTGTTCTGCGGGTTTTGCAAAAATAATTCTTTTAAGTTTAATCCTTGGAGTTCAATTTATGTCAATTGCATTTGGGAAGTATTTACAAGGATGTGGGGTAATTTTCTGAAGTATGATCCTATATTTAGTAGGATTTTGGATGCCAACTCATCAAAGTTAATTGGAGCCAAACCAGGAAAGCAGAGTTACCAAGTCACAAAAGGATTTGTTCCTTATTTAAAGAAGATCAGAAAATTAGAGTTTTTCATGCTGGAGTTGGAAGGAGAGTCAAAGAGCCGCTGCCATCGTCAAGTCCTCGAGCATCATCATAATCCATAAGTTTTATTTTATGTTTTCTAGTTTTTCAATTATGTTTTCTTTGAACATGAGTAACTAAATTATTCTCTAGGGCGAGGATGACGCCCGGCATGGATAATTATGATTTTTAATGTTATTTAATGGATTCTAAGTTTCTTTCATATGAATGCTTAATCACTATTTTAATTATTGCTATTTGTTTAAGTTCTTTGATTGATCACCTTAGGGCTTTGCATCTAGTAAATTGGAAGATGAATTTGAGGCAGAACCAGCAATATAATTCAATTAGCTTCTTGTGATTAAGTGTGGTGAATTACATTATTGCTTGACGAAGAATAATGGTTTGCTTGGTTCCCTCGTTTTCTAGAATGTAATGAATCCGACTTGTTAAATTTATGCCTTAACCAGGATAGATTGCAGGATTGGGTATATGATATTTGTCTGAACTAGAAAAGAATCTTACACTTAAGGAAAACTATTCTCTAAGTGCACGAAAAGGACTTGGATACGGGAATTATCATCTAAAGAATCAAAAAAATCTGTTGAATGCATTGAAATCTAACTTGGATTGCTTGTGGTTGATTCGAAATCCTAGACCTTCATAATTGTTTTTCAACCTTAAAATTAACCCTTTTATTCTCAATTACTTTTATTAATTTCTTGTTTGTTTCATAAATTTTCACAACAACAATCTCTACAAATTCACTTGCGTATCAATTAGATTTAATTTAGGTATTTGAATATTAGATTAATTTGGAATCCTCGTGGGAACGATACTTGGACTTGTCAAACGATATACTACATCATTCTTGTGCACTTGCAAGGACAGGCCATCAATCTTTCAAATCCTCCTTTGACTTGGAGAAATTAATTCCAAGTCTCAGTAGTACTTTCTCCTCCATGACAGAAAACTCAACTAAGATAAAACCCTATTTGACTTGGAGACTTTGCTTCCAAGCCCATGCCATATTTCTTTTATTCCTTTTTCAGATTGGGTTTATTTTATTCAACTTTCCTACTTTCTCTCTACTACCCAAGTCCTTCCTAAACAAATATTTTTTTTCCTTATTTTTGGAGGATTTCTCTTGGCCTATAAATACAAAGCCTTATACCAGACTCTTCGACCATCAAATATTCATCCTACCACTTCTCTACACCATAATTCCATACACCCAGAGAAATACAAGAGAGAGCTAAGAATTTGCTGCTGCCGTGACTAAGGAGCTTTCGAAGGTGTTCCTATGGAGATTCTGAATATCAAGTCCATCGGCCAAATCGGTTTTATGACAACAATTCTCTTGTTTATATTTTCTTTTGTCATGAACTAATTTATCTTACTAGGGCTACGATGCAGCCTAACCATGAATACTTAATTTTTATAATTATATTAATTTCTGATTATTATCCCATGTTGAGTATTTGTTACTATTCTTAATGATTTAAATATATAGCTAATATTTAATTGATGATCCAAACGGAGACCGAGAGGAGATGTTTGGTGTTTGCTTCTCGTAACAAATACCATGACTTGAATGAGTGCCCGAGAGGGACTAACATGACTCATGCAGTTTTCTTGCAGGTTCTCATAGAACTTAATGGGTTCTTGATTTTCTAAATTCATTGCTCGAGAGAGAGTAGGTTGTTAATTAAGAATACTTTTGGTTGAGCCCAAGAGGGGATATCGAAATAAATTAGGAGAAACCAACTGTCAACATGTATAGTAATTAGGGTTAATTGGCTATAAGAATTAAGTGGAATTGGTTATGGTGAAATCGGATGCCCTAGTGTCTCATAAACTTAATTTTCCATCGTTAATTAAATTGCTATTTTTCATAATTGTTTTAGTTTAATTAAATCAATCAATCTTCTTAATTAATTGTTCAAATAAACTTAAGAATTAATCATAATTGGTAATTAATAGGAAATTACAATCTTCGTGGGAACGACACTCTACTTACTTCTATATTACTTGTGCGGATTGTGCGCTTGCAATAAAATTCACAACAAGTTTTTGGCGCCGTTGCCGGGGACTGTTTTATTTTCTTTTAATAGGTACTTTGCTCTGTGTATGCAACGTTCTCTTACCTTAGAACTCATACCACTTGACCCATAAATCGAACGTACGTTTCATAAGCGGAACAGAGGACGCAAAAAGCACACTTTGGTGGAACCATCACCCCCACCTATAGCGAATGAAGCTGAAAGAGCAGTGAGGAATTTGCCCCCAATGGCAACTCCCACTACAAGGAAAAACCCTATTGGCGACCAAAGCATATCGTCGCTAAATATCATTGGAGACGAAAATATTTCGTCGCTAATGCCGTCGTTGAAAGTGCGTGGCTGAAAGTATTAGGCGATGAATCTCAATTTCGTCGCCAAAACCTTTAAGCAACCAAATTATTCCGTCGCCTAACAGACTTTAGTTGGTCCCCTATTAAGGAAAGTTCGCGCGAAAACACCAAAATTTGGCGCTAACTTGAAAGGGATTGGGCGACCAAATATACTTTTTCGTCGCCTAAAGGCTTTGGAGATTAACAAAATTCGTCGTTGAAGCTACTTATTTCGTCACTAAAATACACACATTTTATCTTATTTTTTTTGTCAATTAAAAATAGGGAGTTTTCTCACAAGCAATAAATACACTAATTTGTACTTTCGGAAAACAATAAATTGAGGCAAACAAAATCAATTGAAAATGATATAAATACAAGTTTTTCACATTCAAAGGTATACAAGCATACTAGTAATTTAAGTACACATAAAATTGGTACCCTATAACCAAAAACAATGAAAGAACTCTCCACTCAAAGACTAGAACCCAAGCACATATTTTCTTGCCCTTTGTAACCCCAAGTTTTGCATTCATTATTTCTCCACATTAAGACTAGAGACCAAGCCAGTGGGATAAGGACTGTGATATAATCTTGTGGAATTCTAATCACTCTACCAATTGTTGCTTCACCTTCTCAAACTCATCCATCATCTACCTCTACAAGAGAACAAAAAAAAATGTCAATATGTATATTTATATATATGTATAAACAGAGTAATACAATAGACAAATTGGTATTAATGTGGTATATCTTTGTTCTGCGCCATTGGAACCATCACTTTTCTTTTATTGCTATATATGCAGATGCGCATAAGCACAAACAAGCCCAATTTAAAATCTCCTACTAACATACCTATTCCATCAAGAACAAACTTAAACTCAAAGTAGACTAAGTTTTTTTTAAATTTTTTTTAATAATAAAAATGGAGTTCATTGTTTTTCGTCTCAGTTTCATTTGCAACTTATAACTCACATGGTATCCAAAATTTCAGGCAGTGCATGCCAACTCAATCGAGTCAACTCCAAAAAATGAGAGAACGACAATATTAATCAATAAAAGAATCATGAAAGAGGGTGATGAAGGAGTTTCTTAGGAAATTTCAAGTAGAATGCAAATAGCTGGAAAAAACTTAGGCAATTAAACTGGAAAAATAATTCACGTCAGCAAATCGGAAGACTGTAGCATACAGAGAATATAAGATATCGTCTTGTATACAAATATAATTCATCAAAAGCAAGCACTTCGTAAAATGGGAGAAGTATCATGGAAGTAAAGAATGTACCCTTGCTTTTCTTTTAGCCATTTGTCAATGCATTCCATATGGAATTCATGACAACACGGGAGAACTCTTATTTATCTCCTTCATACTCAGCCAAGCAAATTAACACCTGTTCATAGGATCAACATTAGAAAAATTATCTTGAACCACAACAAACTTAATTAGGATTAAAACATTACTCCATAAAAATAAAAAAATTTGTAATGGGGATACAATATATATAGATAATTTCAAGTTTGAACCGGTAAATCCTCAATCTATGTGTCAAAATAAATCATGTAGCATGAGGACTGAAGTTGTATAAAAAGGTATTTTGAAGTTGGAATGAACACTGAGATGTCTCCATTATGATTAACCTCGGAAATGAAAGAACAACAACACAACTGTTTAATTCAAACATGAGTTCACAGGAAGCTTTCATCACTATTAAAGCTTCAATGAAAGCTTTACGGGCTGTTAAATTTTCAATAGAATAGAGCTTAGTTCATGGTGACAGGGTATAGGAAAGGAAAATAAGGCAAAAAGACAAAAAGAAAAACAGGGAGAACAAAGGACTAACCCAGTGGGTCAGAGAATCAGTGCTTACTAGACTTCTATCATTTTGTAATCAATCACAACCTTAACTGGAACACCTCAGTGCCTTACAAGATTTCTTCTTATCATCCTGCACATTTACAAACACAGAAATAGAGCAACATACTACACTGAAATAGGGAGAAAAGGATAAACCTTGTTTATCTTCAACTACACACTGTTAGAGTTTAGCTAACAGTTTCAATTGGACTCTAACGATTTCAATTGGCTAATGGTAACAAAATTTTAAGCAAAAATGAGATATACCTCTTAACCAAGTATTTCAAAATGAAACCAACTGCAAAACATAAAACATACTACACTGAAATAGAGAGAAAAGGATAAACCTTGTTTATCTTCAACTACACAATGTTAGAGTTTAGCTAACAGTTTCAATTGGACTCTAATGGTTTCAATTGGATAATGGTAACAAAATTTTAAGCAAAAATGAGATATACCTCTTAACCGAGTATTTCAAAATGAAACCTACTGCAAAACATAAAACATTTGAAAAGATTCAATTTCTGAAAATTACACATGTCTTTGAGTCTTGGACAAGTTGATCATTAATATGCAAATTCAAACAGGGCCAATTGTGATTAAAGTCCACAAAGAAAGAATAAAGGCATTATTAGAATATGGTAAGCGTTAACCTTTGATCCAGTTACAACATTAAAAGAATAAAACATGTGTGATAGTCTATATGCTTATTATAGTATAAGGACTATTCATCTGCAATCTAAATAAGTTCATGAAAGAAAAACCAAATAACACATACAGATCAACCCTCATGACAATCTACCCAGATTATATTGGTAGATGAAAGTAATATTTAATAAAGGAGTCAAACTTCATGATTTGCAATTCTCATTCTCCAACTACATCCTCAGCCTCTCAAAAATTTAAAATAGATGAAAAGCGTCCCAATTTAACATTCAGACCAATACCCATCACAAAATGCAATAACAGCAAACACAGTAGTAACTTAAATATAAGTACCACAGAAAAAAACAATTGGAGTTGGTCTGTGGCTGAAAAGATTGTAGAGAATCTCTGGTATATGTGTGGATCAGAGAGTGTTGGTGTAGCAGCAAGTGGTTGGCCTGGAAATAAATCATCTCAAACACATATTTCTCTCTGTTTACCATATGTTTAATAAAAATCAAATATTCAAATGCATGTGATATTGGAAAAGTGAATGGAAGAACAAAAACAAGACAATTTATTCTAGCACACTAGAAATCGTTAGGGACACTACTATACAATCAAATCCATAGACTGAGTTAAGCAATTATCTTCAGCTTTCAGGTTTTGCTCAACTCAATCAGGAAAAGTTTAATACTTTTAAGTATAACAAAGATCAACAGAGTATTCATTCTCTTATTAAATATACACATAGTGTAATCAAAGTAATTAATGGTAAAAAAATTAAAAGAGTAGAACCTCATGGTCACAGTCCACAAGCTGCTCCTCACTCATACATACGAACTCCCCTGTTGCCAAATAAGGAGCTCCTTCCAAATGACCAGCACGACCCACAAGAACCCTTATTTCACCGTCACGACTCACACCCCAAAACAAGAACCCTGGTGGTGCTTCGCTAGGCGCAGGTTCGCCTTGACGACACCGAAGCTGGAGAAGAGGCGCAAAAATCTGGGTTAAGAAATCCGGAGGGGGAAGAGAGATATGGAGGGATGAGTAAGAGAGGGTGGGTATATGTGATTGCCGCATTGGAGGACTGTGTCGCGAGCGCCGGTGGAGGATTGGGTTCAAGGCGTCGATTGTGTTGTGGGGAGATGAAGAGAGAACTTAATTGGGGAATTGATGGGTTGGGGAAATTTTATTAAGTTAATAGTCTAAAAATCAGCCACAAAACTATTTGGTGGCCAAAAGGCAAATCAAGTTAAACGACATAGTTTTACTACTTTAGATTCATACCTCTCAATGATCAGCGACCAAAACCAAATTGGTCGCTAAGTCAGATGAAATTTTGGGCGGCAACTTTCATTTGCAGACGAACGAAGGAAACTTAGAGACGAAATAATTTAGTCGCCTTTAATTTTTGGATTACGCGGGTAACCAAATTGAAGAAGGGGCGACCAAAATCGTATTTGGTCGCGAATTCACTAACAACGTCCAAATATTTTCATCGCCCTTCTATGGAATTTTGTCGCCAAGTGGTTTGGTCGAAGTCTTAAATCATGTCTAAATCTGATGAAACTATTTGCGATGAAATTACAAAGTTTCGTCGCTAATAACCCTATTAGGAGACCAAAGTTGAGTTGGTCGCTAAAAATTTGGGGGCGTAAAAGGTTTTTCTTGTAGTGTCCCTCGGCGATCCGACGTCCTGTTATTGCAGCCAACAATTTTGAGATCAAACCAGCTCACGAACACCATGCTATAAAATACGTCTACATTTTGTGGTTTGTCGAATGAAGATCCAAATGCACATCTAGCGGTCTTTTTGGAGATTTGTGACACATTCAAGTTCAATGGGGTAACTGATGATGCGGTTCGTTGAAGGCTATTCCCCTTCTCCTTGTAAGATAAAGCCAAACTTTGTTTACTGTCACAACCACAAGACTCTATCCGTACTTGGGATGATTGATCCAAGAAATTCCTTGCTAAATTTTTCCCTCCAGCCAAAACTGCAAAATTCAGGCAAGATATTATGTCGTTCACTCGGTATGATAAGGAGCCTCTTTATGAAGCACGGGAACGATTCAAAGATTTATTGTGCAAGTGTCCTCATCATGAGCTCCCAACCTGGATTCAAGTTCAGACTTTCTACAATGGGCTTAGTCAAACAAGCAAGACATTAGTTGATGCAGCAGCTGGAGGTGCTTTAATGGCAAAGATAGCTACCGAATTATTTGAACTATTGGAGACCATGGCGTCCAACAGCTACCAATGGCCGAGTGAGAGAATGAATCCGAAGCCAGCTGGGGTCTTGGAAGTCGATGCTATGGCTTTGCTAACATCACAAATTTCTAACCTTACTAAAAAGGTTGATTCTTTGAGTGTTAATGCTGTGAATACTAATACTAATTTTGGTTGTGATTTTTGTGCAGGTCCTCATCACAGTTCAGAGTGCACCACAGGGAACCCATTTGCGTCTGCTGAGCAAGTCAATCAGGTTGCAGAATTTAATCGACAAAGGAATAATCCTTATTCCAATACATACAACCCTGGTTGGCGAAACCATCCAAATTTCTCATGTAGCAATAATCAGAATGTGCAAAGACCAACACCTAGTTTTCCACCTCAAGAAAAGAAGCAAGGATTGGAGGACATAATCACTCAACTTGCTGGAAATATCAACACTTTGTCCGTCAATAGAAATCAGTTTATGAGCAAAACTGAGATGACCCTTCAGAATCAAGCAGCCTCTATCCGAAATTTGGAGGTGCAAGTAGGCCAATTGGCTAATGTATTGAGTGGAAGAAACAAAGGAGTATTGCCAAGCCAACCCGAAATTAATCCAAAAATCAAGAACAAGTAATGGCAATCAATCTTCGAAAGGGAAACAAGTGAATTTAGTGATTGCCTTGGAAAAAGAAAAATTAGAAGAAAATGAAGATGCTGAGAAATCCCAAGAAGAAGAAAATTATGCTGCTACACCGCTTCCATCCCCTCCATTGAAGCCATATGTCCCACCAATCCATTTTCCGCAGAGGCTGAAGAATAATAAAATTGATGGGCAATCTTCTAATTTCTTGGAGACGTTCAAAAAAGTGCAAATCAACATTCCATTTGCTGCAGCTTTGGAACAAATGCCAAGTTATGAAAAATTCATGAAAGACATCCTCTCCAAGAAAAGGAAATTTGGAGAGCATGAGAAAATTAAACTGACGGAAGAGTGTAGTGCCATCCTACAACGGAAGCTTCCACCAAAGCAAAAAGATAGAGGGAGTTTTAAAATTCCACGCACTATTGGACATAATTTCTTTGAAAGAGCTTTATGTGATTTGGGTTCTAGCATTAACTTACTATCTTTATCTGTTGCTAAAAAGATTGGCATTGGTGAAATTAAATCCACTCTTGTTTCTTTGCGGATGGCAGGCAATTCGATCACATATCCGGATGGAATTATTGAAGATGTTCTAGTGAAGGTTGATAAACTCATATTTCCGGCTGATTTTCTGGTCTTGGATATGGCAGAAGATTCGACACACGGCTAATTTTGGGCCGCCCATTCTTAATTACTTCACGCACTCTAATTGATGTGGAAAAAGGGTTACTAACTTTGAGAGTTGGGAATGAAAAAGCGACATTCAAAGTTTTTGAAGCAATGAAATTTCCAAGAGAAGCGGGGGATTGCTTTCACATTGAATTAGTTGATGAAATTGTTTCAGACACATTTGAAAAGGAAATGCCAAGCCATCCATTGAAAGCTTCATTGGTACATGCCGCCACCTCCAAAGCTCACAACCCAAGGGTTGTATCTACCTTATACTTGGATGAACCAAAACCATACGACCCAGGAAGGAATGGGTTAGAGAAACTTCAGAATAAATTGTATGAGAATGTGAGAATTTACAAGTACCGTAGGAAGGAGTGGCATATTAAGAATGATCGTAACGGTACAACCTTCAAAGTCAAAGGCCATCAATTGAAACCACATGTGGCAGTCGAATTTCTTGAGGATGAGACCAACATCCTCATCAATGATCACAAATAACACATCCGAAAGTCGGGCTATTGACTCCAAACTAAGCGCTTGTTGGGAGGCAACCCAACTAGGTACTTTCGTTCCTTATCTTTTTAATTTTCGTTTGTGTGTTTCTCGCATTCATTACTTTTACTATTCTTTGTCCTTACTTTTATTTTCTTTTTAAACATTGAGGACAATGTTTGGTTTAGGTTTGAGGTGGGTAACATTCATTTTATTTTAAATTTTTTGTTTAAGTTTTTTTTTGAGTCATGCAATACATTGGTGTTTATGTTTCGATAATACTGTTTTCATCTCTAATAGATTTGAAGATTTGGCCCAGGTTGCTATCTTCAGTTTTTCGTGCTGAAACCAGACATATAAGGCTCGTAATTTTCTGACTTTTCGTTTGGAAGTTACAGCTGTTTTTCTGAACAGGGGTCTGGAACTGAAATTTTCTGCGATTCTGCACTGTTATCTGTTTTCAACATCAGTTTTCATGCAGTTCAAATCTGTGTTTCGGAATTTTGTCTAAATAAAACTTGTGCCAATTTTTGTTTATTTTCTGAGCATATAAGGCTTGTCAAAATTCATGAAGTACTTTGTGAGATAATCACTGAAAGCTGATCTAAGGTCAAAACTAAAAAGAAGCAGTTTTTCTGAAATGTGAATTCTAGTTAAAGCTATTACTTTTTCTTGCTAATGGAGATGTATATGCCATGTTTGATCATGAATGTTTTACTAAAGTGTTGCCATGAAGGGTTATTGCTTTATAATCTCTGCACTTCACAATACCATGCTTGTAATGTTTTGGTGGACAAGGTTGCTATGCTCGAATGACTATGGAATATTAGTGGAGACTACCTTTGTGAGAAAATTGAGCCAAAAGCCATTCTTTGAGAGGGTTTTATTGTTTCTACTCTTAAACACTTTTCAAATTTGTTCTTAATTAGATTGCTCTCATTAGGTTTGTATTGGATACTAAAGAATGTTCTTACTTTTGTAGGTACGTCGCTTCCAAGTGGGATGGACCATGAGAGATGATGTTAGGCTATGCATGTTTTCAACCACTAAAAAGCCTTTTATCCTACCCTTTAGTGTGTGCCATTAACCCCTTTGTAACCAAACACTTAGCCTTTCTTTCATCACCCTTACTATCTTTGAGCTACATAACCCGTTTCTAAACCATACCTTATAGCTGCCAAAGTGATGAGTATAAGAAGGTTGAGCTCTACACCAAAGAATTGGCGTGTACCGAGGTGCTTGTGCTAAATTGCAATTGAAAAGAAAAAAATAGAAGAAGAAAAAAAAAATACCAAAGAAGAGAAGAGAAAAAAAAAAGTATTTTGCAATTCAAAAGAGTAAAAGTTCAAAATTACTCCAAATGGAGTAGGAAAGTTGCACAAGTCCTGGATGCTGAGTACTACAAAAAGTTCAAAAGAGCTGGCCGTGTATGTGATCGTGAAGGATGCTTTGGTATGTCCTAAGTTTTGTTATTCATTTCCTTTCTTTCTTACCCCAAGCCTAGCCTTTCATTACAACCAAAGTAAAAGACCTAATTGATCTCTTGGGAAATCTTGCTTGGAGGTGAGGTATGTACTCTTATTCTTAGTATTCAATTCTTTTCATGAGACATTATTTTCAGAAATTGCCATTTTTCATACTAAGCATATGTGTTAATATTTGATTTCCCTTACATAACTTCATACACATATGTGACAATTGAGTGTAAGCCTAGGATTCCGAGAGAAAATTATAGAGTGATATCCAGTGAGGATTAGAGTCAAGGCGAAATAATTCCATGTCGTTCGAGTGTGGTTGTTTTTAAGCTTTGATGTTATGAGTTATGGTATTACACGTTACACTATGAGGCAATCTACTCAAAGTGGCATAGCTTTAGTAATGCAATTGTGATTGGCATGCATTGGGTTTTATTAGTTTGTTTAAAGTAGTGCATTTAACGACTTGTTTTGCAATAAAGCGTTTGTGGGTATCGTAACTGGTAAACCCTCAGAAGACACAACTCCTCCTACTAGAGACACCTAGAGGTTTAACGGCTTGTGGCACATGCTAAGTGCCATCGAGTTTAACTGCGAAAGTGGTTTAGTTAGCTTTTCGTTTTGGTTATGTTCAGTTTTAGGACAAATTGTCATCTAGCAAAATAAGACGACAGTAATTAGGTCATTCGTCATCTATTACAATTATTGTTGTAGTGACTAGTACGTTCAAACATATAACATATTATGAATTGGCATTGTATTGTAACTTAACCAAGTTGAAGAAACTCATGTATTTAATATGGAGATGAATTAAATCGGTTATGCATTCATGAGGTACTAAGGCATTTTCATATTCCAAATAACTCCGTCCCTTGCAAGCAACCTTATAAATTAAAAAGCACTTAAAACTCAACTCCATCCAACAGCTTCTTTCACATTTCCTGAGGAAATCAAAACTAACTGGGTACTAGAAAGCATTATGGCCACACTATATGTATCCATTATTGGTCACTTTTCTTTTGGCGAATTCGTCTAGAATGATTTTCGTTAATTTCAAAATTCCAACCTAAGAGGCATCAAATTCGAAGACCTTGGATGAATGTAAGAAACATGTGACATCCCTGACCTAAAATTAAATGAAAATAATTAAGTAATTAAAATGGGTAATTAAAATGAATTAAAAAGTATTCAAAAGGAATTAAAATAATATAATTGGAATTTAATAATTAAAGGGGCATTTTCGTCAACAATATTTTCGGGACGTAATTGCGCCATTGCGTTCGGCTCGTTGAAACGAGTCCGTTGACGGGCGGAATGTTTCGATACGAGTTACGGAAGTTTCGGAGGACGTAAGCGTCATTTCAAAATTTGAGAAAAATCTGATAAAGCCACGTGGGCCAATCAGATCTGGTCTTTTCACTCTCTCTCTCCTCCTTTCTCTCTCCTCCCTCATGATCTCTCTCTCTCCGTGCACTCTCTCTCTTCGATTCAGACAGCACCGGCCACGGCTGAGGGCGGCGCTGGTCTTGATCGAACCGCCTCCTCCTCCCGGTCACGCCGCACCCTGGATCCCGGCCGAAGACCTCGGATTCCGTCAACTGGACCGACTGGTTCGAGCCGGTTTTTGGCCGGTGTGATTTCCGGCGTTACGGCGAGTTTGGTCGTCGATCCAGGTATGAAATCGAATCTCCTCTTCCTCCTTAAGCTGTTTTTGGGTTGATCTAGAATCGTTTTGGCCTCTAGAGTATCCGATCTGAAACCCCAGTTTGGCCGGATCTTTGGATCCATTTTCAGGCCAGTGGCCGATGGTTCTTGAGCTGTTCTCACCGGTTCTGAACTCCCCACGGTGCCTAGATTCGTTAGGTATAGGCGGTGTAGGCTGAATCGCGGGTTGAGTGTTGGCTAGATTTGCTCAAGACACCCGCCACCCACGGTGGCGCGTGGGTGGGGGTGTGGCGGCGGTTCACCGGCCCGTTGTCATCCTTGAGTCGTTATGAACGCGTACGTGTACGCGAATTCTGATTCGGACGTCGTTTGACTGTCGAACCAATGTACGCCTATTGCGCGTTTCGTGGGTTCGATGTGTTCGGACCATTGGATCGAATCCGAATTCACGTATGTTGTTCCTCGTATTTCTAGGAACGTATAGGATTTGACGGATCGTGATTCGGAGTCCCGGATACTCCAGATCAATGACTTGAAGTTAGAATTAAACCGTAAACGTCCGATCGTACGATCGTGAGCAATCCGACCGTCCGATCGTGACGAAACTTTCAGGACGTGTTCTATAAGCTGTAGTGAACCTGTAGGAACTTTCGGATGTAAGTTTGGAGGTCGTGGGCCCGGTTTGACCAGTTTGACCAAGTTTGACCAATTTTGACCAGGGTTGACCGAGGCTCTCCCGAGGTCGCCTTGCCACTTAGTTGACGTTGTTGGACTTCTAGGAATGTCCTGAACCTTTTGGAGGTAGTAGGCCCAACGGGCCCTGGTTGACCGAAACGGGGTGTTTGACCGCCGGTTGACCGTGAGTCTTCCGGGGCAGTCCCACTTGTTAAAAGACGTAGTTTGACCTTAGAATTCTTCTTACGACGTAATGGTGCACTTGAGTCGGGATTAGTTAGTGTTGACTTTTAAGGTTATTGCTTCGGTTCGGGTTATTAATTAATCCTCGTATTCTTGAACTAGGTTCTCAGGCTTCTCGTGATACTCAGGCGGGACCCACTTGGGGTTGGGCAGCGTGGGACCAACGGTGAGTGGACTTTGTTTTCAAAAGAACATGATTTGATTGATTGAATGACATGCATATAAATGAGATTTAAACATTGTTTTAAATCTTGATTTGACCGTTGATAAGTTTATTATGGTTGAATTGATATATGAGTTTTATACTTGATTTGGGTTGCCGGTTTGTTGTGGGGCCCTGTTGACTATATTTTATTATTATTATCTTTAAGTATTGAATTTGGGACGAGTCAAGCGTTCGGTAATATTTACGTACGGATTTGGGTATGGTGGGAATTTAATGGATTTTCCTTGGGTTTATATTTAATAATTGAGTTTATAGTTTTGTTGGGTTTCGGACTTTAATATATTATCGTCGCGAATGTCGTAGGTTATACTTTATATCATTTTGAGAAACTTATATATATACTTTGAATATAATATTTGGACGTTAGTATCGTCCGGTTGTTTACGTATTCGGTTTCGATATATATATATATATACGTATAGATCAACTTGGAAGGAATATGTCGGATTAATGGGAATTGATCATATGTATATTTATATATATATATATATATATATATATAGGTATCTACTTTGAATGTAATTATGTATATCTACTTTGTTTATATGTATATATATATATATATATATGTATATCTATTTTAATATGGAGTTTTGGGACATATATGTATATGGGATTGGACTTTCGATTATATTTTAATGAATCACTATTTATATTGTTTTAACTATGAATTTAAGGGATGTCAGTGATATGTGGGAATTTCGAATGCTTCGGCTTGAGTTTTGGTATTTTAATGGATCGTTGTGTTTTAGATATATATATATATATATATATATATATATATACTTAGTTATATATATATGTATATTTTGAATAAACGTTTCGGGGTTTGGACCTTATATTTTTAAGGGGATAGTACCTATACTATGTTTTGGAGTATATGTTTTACTTGGGGTTTGACTTGACGTTTTCTTGACTTGGGTTTTGAATACGGTTTGAATATGGTTTTTCAATGGTTATGACATTTTAATCGTTTATGGATTGATATGCCGTCATTTGACGCTTGGTACTATTTTAACTATAGAATTGTATGTTTGGGACGGTGATGTCCTTATATTGGGTTTATATGTTGTTATTGGATTGTGGGACGTATATATGTCCTGGTATGTATTATGTTGGGGTTCGGGTACATGTGATTAAATTATATATATTGATTATCGTGTAGCGATTGATTTGAGTGCAGTTGGCACCTTGTTATGTACCTCCCCCTATTTGTGACACGGTCACTTGATATGGTTTGTATGGATACGGTTTGATCCGGTACATACCTTAACGGGGTGTAGCTGTAGACCCTTGATTGGGTAGTGAGTCTGCGCGCAGGACTTGTTACGAACGTATGGGTATTGATTGTCTCTACCTTGCGGGCCTGTGAGCTTAGTCCCATTAGGACGGCTTAACCCTGGGCACGAGGCCATTATGATGTTGACTGGGTGTCTAGTTAAATCCTAGGCACAGTCACATCATGAATGCTGTCCCGGTGTCCAGTCAAAATGATCCCTTGTTGGATTGTTTCCCCGGTACACGTGTTTCGGTGTTGAGGTCTATGTTACTATATGTAGGTCTTATTATCTCCCTATTCGTATTTCTTTTAGTGAGGATCTTTCCGTGCTTGTCGTGCTTGCGAGCACGTGTTTGTCCGAGTGTGGGAAAGAAAGGGAAACAGTACTATGATAAATTTATGGGGTTATTATATTGCAACTATTGGAATTTGAATGAATACGTATATAAATGATTTCATATGCATGGTTTGCATTATTTTGAAACGGTGGGGTTAGTACATTGGTTTGAACTACTAAAACCTTGTTTTTGTCCACTCACACTCTTTCTGTTTTGCGCCCCCAGGCCGTAGTCGTAGCGTCTGAGCGGTCCGGCCGAGCGCTACTCTTCTCGGGACTGTCTTGATTGTAGGGCATTGCTGCCCCTTTCATGTAAATCGTAAATTCTGTACTTGATCTCGAATACTCTTAGTTGCTCTGTATTTGCCCTTTAGAGTTGAATTTGATGGCCTTAGGCCTGGGATGTATTTATTTAGCATGCTAACTGTTGGTGTATACATATTCTGTTGTATATATTTTCAGGTTGAACTTTTGGGATTGTTGTTGTTCTAGGGGAGACTCTGCCCGTTTTTCGGCAGAAGTCTTGACCCCTTTATCTATTTGTTTCGGGAAGAGGGATTCTTTTAGCTTGTGGGCCCGACATGGGTTGGTGTCGGGCATATCACAGGATTCGACACGAGTTTCGGGGTGAAATTCGGGTCGGGTCCTGTCAAAACATATCTCCGTTACATGCGTTCGGAAGTCGCAAAAAGTGTTTTCGATGGTGCAACTATATATAACTAATTATTGTTGCCATGATCTTGTGTCTCTAGGAAAAAGATGTCATGATCTATTCTTCATAGTAGCTGTCGTGTCTTAACCCAATAGCGACACATCTAAAGCTTTGATAAGAAGTACACAAGTTTGGAGCCGATGCGTTGAAATTATTGTTTCCCTACCTCTGTTATCTCTTAACTAAAGAACTAAATTGATCATAAATTATGTATGAGATATATGCCATATGAGAGTTACATTTTAATTTAGGTCATGCAAAAGAAGAAAGTAATTTTTAGTATGTGGCTTCACTAGTAGTTCAATTTTCATTGTTACTTGATCATCTTGAACACTTTATGGAACCGGATAGATGAAGAGTAAGAGAGAAAACACAAGTGAACACTCAAAGATAAACAATTTGCCACTCTAAGGAATCCACTAAAGAGATAAGAGTTAGAAAACAAGAAGAAATCATTCTTCTTAAAAAAAGGCAATCTCACTCAAAATCTGGATGTGCTACGCCTTAATGGGTGAGGGGTTTATATAGTCATTGGATCGTATACTATTATTATTTTACTATTACCATGTGTACGGTCATTGTTTTCGTCCTAATCGTCATTAGTTTCCTCTTCTTCATGTTACTCTTTTTCACATCAAAATCAACAATTGAAGAAAGCAAGGTTATATATATTTGAAGTATTTTATTGATATACACTAAATAAGGGTATATACTTAGAGAATCCAAATTCAATTTCTGAATCAATATAAATCAACTTTCCCTTATTCATGCCAGTCACAATCAATAGTAAATGTACATTACTGAACAAAGAAATATTAAGTATGAATTAGAGCACAAAGGTGTATATATATATATACCCCACTTGACTGATCACCATCTGAGCTTTGCTGGGAAATACTTGTCAATGAGGGACAAATAATAGGGCTTGACCTTTTCGACATCAACTCGAACTTTGCTCTTGCTGTAGAGGTCATACTTGTTGAATATCATAAGCCACTTGAGATTCTCTTGATCCTCCTTGTTCATGAGGTGTTCATATGCCCCTGCTTTGTGCAGAGGGTAAAACGAATGGTACCGGACAATGAACAAGCCAGCCTGAGGCAAGGTGGTTCCATTTTCCTTGGCCACCAAGTACATGTAGTCATCATGACCCCAAGACATGACAACATTTTCCAGTCCACATCCTTGTGAGTAAATTCCATACTTGGTGTTGTAGGAAGGGTTGTTGCAGTCAGGATTTTCCTTGAAGTACTTGTGGTGCACAATAGATTCATCAAAAGCACACCCTAGAGGGTGTGTGTCTCCAACCACAGCCCATTGGGGAAGCCCTCCAAAGCTAGGAAGCAGAAGCACTTTTCCAAGGTCATGAATAAGGGCAGTCAAGTGCAGCCAATCTTCATTTGGGTAGTCTTTTCTAATGGCTTCAGCTGTTTGCAACAAGTGCTCAATTTGGGGCTCATCCAAGTCAGGGTCACTGTCATCCACAACCTCATTGAGGAGTTCACAACATTCCCATATGCTCATTTCAACTCTGTTCAATTTTTTGTACACCACCCTCATCCTCTTCACGAAATCGTATGTTTGATTTATGTGGTTCAGCCGGTAGAATTCTTCCACGCTTCGCTGCCTTTCGTTTTCTACATTGTAGTCTCTAAATGATTGGCCAAACGAATTGATTTCCGGGGCAATGAATGCATCGCTTGATGCTACAACTTCTTCGTTGGTCTCAGAAGAAAGCTTCTGGTCCTCACCTTGTGACACAAGCTCTGGCTGCTCAATGGGGATAGCCATTTTTGCCTCCTAAAACTCAAGCAAAAGAAAACAAAGAAACAGAAGCAGATACTTAGGTAATTTTGATTGGTTATGGCAGAACATTGTGCCATCTTTTATAGTCACATAAAAAGTCCTTGCATGAAAAATTGGAAGCCTGAGAGGTCCTTAACTGAAAAATTAATCTGTTTTCCTAACTATTTTATCCAATTGTCCGAAAGAAACGGTCAAATACAGTCTGAAACAAATTATTTAGTTTGTTAAAAAACAGATAAGGTGGCCCATATTGGGAAAATAAGAGCTGTCTTGAAACAAAGTGATTAGAATTTCTAAGTAAGCACGAGGCAGATTTAGCCAGTGTGGATGTCACCTCTAAATTCTTTCCCTACTTTATGGGGTATGAGATCAATGGTTTACTTTTGTGGCCCTCTAGATTCATGAACGGCCTTAGAGAACCTCTAGAAGTTATAGGATATATAGGAGAGTGACAAAAATAAGGATGTGGGAGAAGAAGTAGGGTGAATTACCAAAAATACCCTTTATCTTTTTGATAAGAAATACCTTCCTAATTTGTCTTTGGAATTTTTCTTTAAGTTTTTAAGATTCCAACTTAAAGAAGAAAATCGTATCATTTAGTAATAATAATTTTAGACAAGTTAAATAGCCATAGCTTTAACCCATATTTTTGGGGCATACCTTGATATACTAATAAGTTTCAACTTTGAATAAATGCTCAATTTTTTTTTCTTTTTCTGTCAATTAAAAATAGGATTTGAAGGGAAGAATGAGTTGAATAATTATGGTTGAAGTGGGTCAAACCAAATCCTAACTTGAAAGGACATGAATGCCACTCAATTTGATGGAGGAATTAACAAACTTGACAGAAGAGGGCACATTGACACGTTTTGAAAGATTAGAGGGGCTCAAAACAAAATGGAAAGTTCTAAGGGCATAGTGGAACAAGGTCTATATAGTTCAGGGGGCATTGCTAAAATTTTCCTGGACATTTTTGGGGGGTCGTTTGTATTATTTGCTATGAACATTTGCTTTTTTATCTTATTTTATAATGCCATACTACCATATTTTTTTTGGATCAAAGAGAAACTTCATTAGTTAAACTTCAACGGTCCAATCATAGACATTAACAAGACATCTAAAGTACCAATCCCAAGAGGGCAACAAACTAACGCGAACAAAAGCCGCACTAAAACTACTAGCCCACATCACCACAATTAACCATAAGCCCAAACAAAAGCCCACAAACCCAACATAACCAAAACCCTAAAACAACCCATCAGCCTAAAAAAACCCTACCACCACCACCTGAAGAAGCTCCATCGCGGCCACACCCACCACCACATCTGTAACAGATATGGGGAAAATATGATTTACAGTGATCTACCTGGGCATAAGAGCGAACAAATAAACGAAAACAACAACCTTGCAAAAGAACAATTGGGTGATTTGCAGCAACCTCCGTCAAAGATGTAGAATCAAATTTAAAGAAAACTTGAGCGGCGTTAGGGAGCGGGTTTTGGGAGAAGGATTTGATTGAGACCATAGACTAAAAGGGGTGATGGGGAACTTCAATTTAAGCATGTCTTAGAAGAAATCACCACGAGGATTTGATTGAGACCATACTGCCATATGTGTATACCTTTTATGTATTTATGCTTCACTGCTGTTTAAAGTAACTTCTGCAATCATAAAGGTTTTTTATTTTTTATATAACTCTTAAACAAAGTTTGCTCATTGTTATATTACCTGAGTTTGGTAAGCACCATCCTCTAAAATTTTGTTGGTTTCTTTATTGAAATTATCCATTCAAAACATGCTAATGAAGGAATGCTTGTTTAAGTAATTGGATGTTGTGCCCTAAATGGAAAATCAGTAAAAGTTGTCCTAAAATGGATGATGGGATTTACAATGGTCCCTGGTGTGCTGGTCGTTATATTATTTGATGACAAATTTCTGGTGCGCTGATAGTGATTTTGAATTTTACACTTTCTTTCCATTAGGTTTGAAATTATGCTTGGTATTTATAAATTATAATAGACATGAATTTTCAAAGTAAAAAGATTGTAGAGTAATAATTTTTTGACAAAATTGTAGCAATGGTCCCTCGACTAAGACCCAACTTTATTATTCGTCCCTTATGTCTCAAAATTGTTATGGTGTTGTTTCAATTAGATCTTGCATTGCACCACTAGTCCTTTCCGTCAATTCTGTTTGTTTAAATTTTCATCAAAATTGATCACATGTCAAGCACATGATAGATATTTTAGGAGTAAATAAGACTTTTACCCAGCCACCACCTCTGTCTACCATCCTCTCTCCCTTTCTCTCTTCGAATGAACCAGGTGCACCCCAACCACCACACTGGAAAATTAAACCTAAGCAACCTAAACCCACCATCCCCACCACCCCATACCTTGCTCCTCCTCCTCGCTGCGCACATCACCCCATCCCCAAAAATTCTCAACACACCCAACCTCTTCTTTTCCTCCTCAAATTCAACAATTTTCCCAAATCCAAGACAAATTCAACAATATTTTCCCAAATCCAACACAGTTCAAGGTCAAGGAGGAAGGACCCATCTAACAAACCATGGGTTGATCCAGTTTTTTGTAGTAATAAACTGGTGTTCGTCGTGTTTCGAACAATATGATGCCCCGGCCGCTAGCATGCTGTACTTTGGCAACTAAGCGGTTTTGCTTTTGTGTCAAGGAAATGTAGTGGAAGAGACCTGGGCCTGAGATGGGCTTAGAGGCTTTTCCTTGGGGGAGTGCGATAGGCGTGCCACTACTAGTAATACTTTTTTAGTAGAAAGAGAGGGTGAAATGGTGTTTATGCCGTGGATGTGTTGTGCTCTTGTAATCTTTCTTCTAATCAAAGCCACTGTGCTCTAAAGATGGGAATCTGGCTTTAGATAGGTTTTTTTCAATGCCTCAATGAAGAGGACTTTAATATCTCAATTATGATGGAATAAAATGCAGGAAGGATTGTGGTTTAGCCCGTTATCGGGCAGAGAATTCAATAACAACTTTTTGCATATAAACTATTCGATGGACACAGTACATTTGCCAGTAAGTAAATACAAGATTAAAAAGACTGAAATGAACTAAAGTGTAGTAAAATAAGGTCTAATAGAGCTAGAAGAGGCCTTGTTGGACAGAACACAAGTTTTATCTGATAGAACAACAATCTACTTGAGACAGTGCTGGAGTGTCCGATGAAGATCTGCTAGAGATGTTTGCAGCTGGAACTTGTCTAAACCACAAGCATTGGACATAAAATGAATCTTATCGGGCAGAAACTGTAATCTACTTGAGACAGTGCTATAGTGCCCGATGAGGATCAGTTAGAAATATTTGCAGTCAAAACTTGTTTGAACTACAGATAAGAAACTTGTTCTGAATGAGTGAGCTGGAAATTGATACCAAATATCAAATAATACCAAGCGTTGCTAGCAGAACATATAGATTACAAACAATAACAATGTAATTCCATTCAGGAGTTGTCAACTGGGAATTAGACAGAGTATGTGTTTGGGAAAAGAATAGAATTCCAATCAGGAGTTGTCAATTGGGAACTCAGAGAATAGGAAGGGATTTGATTCAAGACTTGGCTTTGGTCTGCAGTGAGATGCTTTGCAAGAGATTGAGTAGAAGACGTTGAGTCTGGTTTTTAGACGAAGTTGTGTGTGTCCCTTGCAATGAGCTCCTTCTTGCTATTTATAGGCTTTAAGGTTTGCAAGCTGGCTGGCTGTTGGATAGGCACTGCCATTGTAAATTATAAAGAATAAATGAATGCAAAATGATTGACAAGCATGGGCGTTCGGCCGCTTTTGATATGTTCTATGCTGAATATTCTTTTGTTCAACCAGTCCTTTATTGCCACTTTGGAGACAATGAAGCATGACATCTGTAAAAGCACAACAGTTTTATTATTTTCAAATCAGAATCCAAACCACGCCCCTTCTTAATCCTTTAACACTGATTGTTTAAGTGATTAAATCATTTAGAGAATGGCTTGGGTCCTGATGATTTTAGCATGGGATGTGTTAATAACCTCCTTAAATGGATCTTTTTAATGCATTAGTTCAGTTATTGCTTCAAACACTTTTTGTCCGAAATGGGACTGTAGCATCAGACACCACTTTATCCGAAGTGACGTATGATGACGTCATACGTGCTTCTATCCGAAGTAACATTGTAGCTTCGGACGCAAGTCTGTCCGATGTTTGACTATGCGCTGGTCAATGTTTGCTACTTTTTTCTCTCCAATGGGCCTGGGCCATGAAAGCTTCGTTTGGGCCTTCTTTATCTGCTGTGATGGATTTTTGATCGTTGGGCCCAATTTAATAAGCCATAAAATTGGCTTATTAATTGTAGAATTTACCCTTGTGTTAATTTTGGTCTGAACATTTGCCCCTAATTTTAATCAGTTTAAAAAACTGTTTAAAATTAAAAGGCACGATCTTCTGGATGATGCTTCGCTACTAGCCACGTGTTGGCGCTATTCATATGATAACTTCTTGAGTATTGAATGTACGCGCCACACCTTTGAATTTTTAATTGTTTCTTTACTTTCAAAACGGCTAAAAGACTACCCATCTTCTTCCATCTACAATACTCAGTAGAAAAGCAAAAATTGAAACCCAAATTCACCAAAAATTCCATTTTCTCCGACGTTGCAATCTCTTCTTTCCTCAAGCAGAAACCTTTGATTCTCAGTTAATTTCCAACAATTTTGTTCGAGTTTCAAAGCTTCTCGGACAGAAATGGCACCGAGGATGACAATGAAGAGGAAGGACCCCAAGGAAGAGAATCTCATCAAGGCCGCGCCTTTCTTGACTGGAGAAGGGGAGTTGCTTGAAAGGTAACAAAACAAGGCACGTCTGGAAGCCCTAGTGAAGAACAAACAAGAAGAGGTAATTTGTTGGAACCCCATCACTCTTTTAGACATGAATATGGTTTTAGGGCCTAGGTATGTAACTAGCAAACCTCTAGGTATCACCTCTGTAGAATCAACTCAGACAAGGGCAAATATACTGTTTAGAGGCCCTTATACCCCTTGTTGGGATAACTGGGAGGCCAATTTTAGGAGATTGTATCCCTATAGCAAGCTATTGAGACCTGGCACCACTTGGAAGGATTGGGTGGTGGAAATGGATTCCCAATTTGGTCCTTACTAGAGAGCCAATGGCATTTATGACGCCATTCTTTTTAGCCTCCGAGACTTGAAAATAGAGTCATCCATCTTAGCATCTTCTCCGATGTTTTGGAATAGCTCTTCAAACACTTTTGATTTTGGAGTAGGTCCTATGACACCAACTCTGCTAGACATGGGAGAATCGCAGACTGTATAGGTGATTATCAGAGAAGAGTTAGCCAAGGAGAGAAGTTGGAGAGAGAGTGTTTGACTTCAAACAAAGAGATAACTGACCACTTAGCCTTTTCTAAGTTCAAAGAGTACTTCAGGAAGAAGTACCATAAGGACCTAGAGCAAGAACACATGATGTTCTTGTTGTATTGGATCAATAGGTTTATCTTTCCTAATTCCTCCAATTGTGTCCGAGTAGAGTGGCTTCATTTGGCAGAGGCTTTACACAACCATGCGAGACATATCTATTTGAAGGGAATATTGTGGGAATGGTGTTATGTAGAGATTTATAAAAATCTACAGCCAAACTTGAGAGTATAAATCACCTAGCATGCCATATCTAATATGAAATCAAAGTAAGAGCGGAAGCATTAAATAAACTAGGGATTCATGCAAGTCTCAATTAGTCCCAATTTTTATAAGTCTATGAAAGTGTGCACCAAAGACTCTCTAAATCCTATTTGAGAGAAAGATAAGATGTTCATACCCTTGGAGCGAATCTTGAAACCAAGAATGGTGTTCAAGTGGAGGGAGTGGTCCCTTTGTTGTTGGCTCTCCCTTTGATGTTGATTCTCCACCTTGTAGCTCTCCAAATAGGTACAAAGATATGCGCCTCCCCAAAGCTCTTCACCAAGGATTGAATGGGATGAGAAAATGAGAAGACAACAAGTGAAGAGTGGTGCTAGCACCCACACTTGATGTGACCGGCCCAAGGGGTTAGGGAAAGAGAGCTTGATGTTTTCTCTCTTCCAATTTCACCAACTTGAAAACCCCTAGGATGATAGGATGCCATAGCTACACATTTATAGAACCAAAATTTCACACATGTGACATTAAAACCCTAAAAGCCACATGTGTGCCACCCCCCTTTATGTGCCATCTTTTTGTGCTATCTTGGTCCACCACATTTATCTTATAATGTGTCACACTTGTGCGTAACTCCATATGGTCAATTCCCTTTTGAATTTTCAAGTCATATGGGACCTTTAATTAAAGTTTCATAACTTTATTAATTTAATTACTCTAGTGACTTAACTAATTTAATCACTCACTTGTCTAATAAGTGTTGGTCTCGGTCATCCTTAGTTGACTGTGTCAAGTGTCGGGTCAACTGTTTGACTTTGACCTTTGACTTTCACATTGACTTTGACCAAGTCACAAAATCATTCATTCTCTTTTTAATTTCCTAATCGATTCCTTTTCGGTGTGCGATCTTATAGGTTCTAATTAGCAAGACAGTGGGTATGAATGATTCACTCTGAATCAAGTGTGAATTGTATCCCTCCATACAATTCTCCCTATTGGCGAAGGCTAATTATAATTAGTCCTTACAGGGCTTCCACAAGCCATGAGTGACACCTAGCAGTATGTCATGGCTACCCAAGCTAAAAAGAATTCATTTAGAGAACCTAGTCAATTTGTTATTACAATGCAATTCGGTCCTTCTCTAATTCAATTCTCTATGTCACATTTTTGGGATTTGGTAAGCTTGTGTCAAATCCCCTTATATGACATCTCTTGGTTATATGATTCACTTGGATGAAATTGCAAACGTTCCTGTTTCAGTTTCCATCCGATACTTTGGCCAAAGATTCAACGAATCATATCTCAGAGTATTCTCTCTTCTTACTAAGAGTAGAGATTCCTTGTTGTACATTCACCTGCCTCTGTGTACATGCTGAGAATCCTGTGGAACACCTTTTTAAGTCACATCCTTTTGATATGACTGTATAGTTGTCTCAAAGAGAAACACCCTATACACAAGACAACTGTGATGTCTCAGGTCAAAGGACTATTTGCATTATCACAACTTAGAATTCTTTGTTTGACACTTGAGAGTAAGACTTCCATACAAGAATTCTGGAGTTGATCGCATTCAGTGGACTCCATCTTCTATAGAGCACCACACATCTGTCTCAGTGTCTCTACACGAATGACTTGAGACTAGTCATCCTCCCAATTGAGCAGACATAATGTGTACCAATCTTTGCGGGTCACCATTGTCCAATTGGTGATCCTATGACTAGGAACATTTTAGGATACGATATTCATGTGTATGGAAAGGTCTCATGCATCTAACTTCTTTAGACCGCTTTCCATCTATATCTTAATCCATGAACTTGTTACTTTGTGTACGTTATGTATATGAAGCAACATTCTTGCCCCTTTGATTATGTTTATTATATTTATTTCCTTAGAATTATCCATTTTTATATTAGCTTCTAGGGCATATATCTAAAACTATTGGCCAGTGGGTGTTGGCCTCTATTTACAGATGTTTGCATGATGTGACAGTGGACCCTGTCAACATGAACATCAATGGACCAATTTGGATGGTCCAGATATGGCTACAGTTTTCCAGAGTTGAGGGCTCCTGGGGTGACCATCAGGGATGACATGGTGCCTGCACACACTTTGATTGAGAGTGAACTTCTTGAGCCAACTACAACTTTCTGTCTGGCAATCTTCAAACACAGCACTCAGAGGTAAGAAAGCCAATGGTATCCCTGGTTTAAGGACAGGCTGATTTATGAGACTCCCTTCCAAGCTGGCAGAGCTAAAGAAGAATTTGCTTCAAAGGCATTTGCATGCCTACTCCCAGAGATTTGGCCTATGATGGTAGCAAACTTCATCAATACACTTATGGAGTAGAGGCATACAACCCTTATTTCTGTGGGAGGCAGCTGGGTTGTCAACAAGTGATACCAAAGTATCTCTACACTGGTATGAATCTAGAAAGCTCATTCAGAGCTCCCAAGATCAACTTAGTGGATGTACCAAGGATTTCTGGGGGATGGTGAGGCACGTGCCATCTTTGGAGATGATTGGGTATACTCCTAGCTGTCAACGCTCAGACAGCTTTGTATGGTGGTCTCGATGTCTCAACAAGTAACTTCTAGCAACCGACTTTGGACGCTTATGGAGATCTCTTCAAGGGCTGTGATTTTACAGTTGGAAAGACTGCCGAGAACATGGAGATCACCGTGAAGAAGATTGAAGCGGGCAACCAAAATTCTTCTATTAGTAAGCACTTGTACTTTGTTCTGAATTTGCATAGAATGCTTGCTAACCACTTTCTGGTTTGTCTTTTCTACAGAGAGAGCACAAGCTCCAGGGCCAGAGACAACTTCTCAAATTATGATGGCCTTCAAGATGGTAAGACACTTCTCTGTTTTCTTTAATTATGTTTGGCCATATTATGTTCGATGTGCATGATTTCCAACTGATCTTTGCTTGCATTCTCTTTTCAGGTGAAGTTGGTGATGAGGAGGATGATTCTCCTTTGATCATAAACAAGAGAAAAAGAAGCTGAGAGAAGGCAGAGCGAATTTCCCCGAGGAAGAGAGAATGACTCATACTCGATTGAGCCAAGTACTACAGTGAGAACCTCCTTCCTCACCAGAGGAGACAATACAAACTTGATTAGCCAAGAGAAGTAAAGTTTTTATAACCTTGATTTGACATTCTTGTCTTTTCAAAGATTTATCGGACTAACTTTTGTCTTTTGATTTCTGCGATTAAAGCCTTGGCTCGTAGAAGAAAAGCTCCTGGGGTACCAACAACTCAACCAATGACTTCTCAAGAAAAAGAGAGGAGGAAGAAAAAGAATCCAGGATGCTGATGTTGAGGGACTCAAACAGCCTGAGACTGCTAAGGCTTCAACAACGTCAACTGTGAGTAGGGAGTCTCTCCTGGCAGATCCCAAGATTCAAGAACTTTCAAAGAAACCAAGATCAGGCTTGCCCGATGTCCTCTAGACAGTAAGCAATTTCTTCTTTTTCTAGTTCTTCATTAATTTCAGCCTTTTGTTTAGGCTTTAACTAACTACATTTTGCTTTCTTAGCTCAACGAGGCGGAGATCAAGGAAAGAGCAGCTATGGGGAAGTGATAATGGAGCCTCCTGCTCTTAGCATTGATGCTTCTAAAGTTGATCCAACTACTCAAGTAAGACCATTGGTGGTCTCTTAATTTTGGAAAGTATGGATCAAAGAGAAATTATGACTTTTTGACTATCTTTTTGCAGCTTAAACCTGTTTGAACCTACACTTCTCAATCCAAACAGACACGAAAGGCATCCGCTTCTCCTTCTATGGTAAGTGTAAGCTTTAAAGTTAGTACAGAGTAAACCATTATTTGGTTTAATCAAGACTAACATTGAGTTTTTGTTTCCAGCCTCCAAGGGTTTCAACTCCTCCATCAACAACCACAGTTTCGAGACACAAACTCTCTCATTACCACAGGTATTTTTCTTCCCTAATCATGCTAATATTAGCACTTGGTTTAGGTAGACCATGGTTTGGTCCTTCTAACTGTTTTGCCCATGTTGTGCAGAAAAAAGCTAAAGTTGCCCCAAGTATGGACAAGGTGATGGAGAGTTCTAAAGGTGTGCTTCCGGATCCTGCCCATTTTCTGCAGTCACTAGTGCAAATTCGTCATGAAGTCATCATAGAGAGCATTGGAACCGAGGAAGGTGGACATCGATAGAAAAGCCCACACTGTTGGTTCACATTACTCCTACTCCTTCCAGCCATCAAGTAAGCATATTACTCAGGTTGTCTCTTTGGCTTTTGGGATAATTATATTGATATGACTTATTTGTTTTGTAGTTGCCACACACTGATCTGGAGCTGTAACATGTTGAATGGGGCCATGTCTTTGGTAATCTTCACATCCCTTACTGTAGTTTGTGCAATCTTTCTCCATTGTTGGCCAGAAATAGCCATACCTTTTTAGCAACCATTTCATCTTTCTGGCTAACTGGTGAGCTCCACAGGTTCCTTCATGTACTTCTACCATTACTTTCATTTACTCTTTCAATCCGATGCATCTCAGAAGCAGTCCATTACCTGCCTTTCTTAGCAAATTATCATTAATCAAGACATAATTTGGAGATAGAGATTTTATCTTCCTATTTGTTTGGCTTGAAGGATCTGTAAGATAGTTGCAAAGAGGTTCTCCAGTTAGCTTCATCTTCTAGTTATAAGGAATTTAACTCTATGTCCATACATATGGTAAGAACAGAAGGCAAGGTCCTTTTTTTGGATTGGGATGATCTTGTGGGATTCTTGGACTTGGAAACCAGAAGCAATTTGAGCCATGTCATTAGCTGCTAGATTCTTCTCTCTTGATATATGCTCAGCAGTAACCTCTGTAAATTGAGAACAAAGATTTATGGCTACCACATAATAGGCTGCCATGTTTGGATCTCTGCATTTATACTCATTGATTAATTGTTTGATCACCATAGATTTCCAAATGCTGCACTTTCAACTCCAACAGTATTTCAAGTCTGATGATGAGAGCTTCATATTCTACGAGATTATTGGTGCTTTAAAAATCCAGTTCAAAGGCATATGTAAACACTGCCCCCTTGGATTTCAATCACAATTCCAGCACCTGTTCAGGTGTCTATTTTAGAACTATCAAAGAATAGCTTCCAGGGCACAATCTGTATCATGTGTATTGAACTTGGCAAATAACGGATGCCATGTTTAGTAAGTTCCACAATCCCAACCTCTAGTGACTATATATTCTCCATTTTTGTACTAGGATGAGTTGCTAGAAAATCAACCACTGCTTGGCCTTTTTCATAGCCTTTTGTGGAACATATCGAAAATTGAATTTAGACAAAGCAAGTATCCACTTCCCTAAACGGCCTCTTAACACAGGCCTAGAAAGCATATACTTGATCAAATCTGTATTGGCAATGATGTAGACAGTAAAAGGCAACATGTAATGCCTTAATTTGATTGTAGAAAAGTATAGGGCCAAGCATACCATTGCAGTGGGAGAGTACCTTGTTTCCATTTCTTGTAGGATTCTACTCAGATAGTAGATTGCTTGCTCATTTCCTTCATCATTATCCTGAGCCAGTAGGCTCCCAATGGATGTGTCTGATGCTGAGATATATAGCTTTAATGACCTTCCTTTCTTTGGTGGCATTATCACTGATGGATTGGTCAAGTATGCTTTGATTTCTTCAAAGGATTTCTGCTTAGATTCTTTCCATACTAATTCTTTTTCTTCCTTAATTCTAAGAAGAGCAGAGAAAGCATGTACCTTGCCAGTGGAATTGGCTATAATCTTCTTAGGAAATTGATTTTTCCAAACAGGCTTTGAAGTTGTTTTTTGTTCTTGGGTGCAGGAGCGTCAATTGTAGCCTTAGCCTTGTTTTTATCAACCTCAATACCCCTTTGATGCACCAAGAAACCTAAAAGGTTGTCTACTTGTACTCCAAAGGCACATTTCTTGGGATTCATCTTGAGTTTGAACTTCCTCATTCTGATAAAGGCATTTTTGAGATTAGCCACATGGCTTGGCTTGTCTTGAGATTTTACCACAACATCATCAATGTGAACCTCAATAGTATGTCTGATCATGTCATGAAATATGGAATTCATGGCTCTCTGGTAAGTGGCCCCTGCATTTTTTATTTCAGAAGGGCATTACCACATACTCATAAGCTCCAGCTGCACCTGGACATCGAAATGCAGTCTTATGGATGTCTTCTTCAGCAATCATAATATGGTTGTACCTTGTGTTACCATCCATGAATGATAGCAGTTGGTTATGTGAGGCTCCATCAATTAGCATGTCTGCCATTGGCACGGGATACTCATCTTTTGGAGTTGCTTCATTTAGATTTCTGTAGTCTACACAGATTCTTACTCCTCTGGTGAGTTTCTTTAACACATGGACAATATTAGGTGTATTTGGCTGTTATGATAAATCCTGCATCCCTTAGCCTATTGATTTCCTCTTTGACTTTTAACTCAGTTTCGATGGATATCCTTCTCTGAGTTTGCTTGACAGGTTTGTAACCTTCTTTGATTGGCAGCCTGTGCTCCATAAGGTTTCTGTCTAGGCCAGGCATTTCATGATAATGCCAAGCAAAACAATCTTTGAGCTCGTGAAGTACAGCTGTGATTTCTGTTTTGAGGGAAGGTTCCAAGAGGCCACTGATAAATGTTGGCCTTGGATCTTTTTTTGTGCCAATGTTGACCTCCTCTAAAGGATCTTGTACCTCAGGGATTGAGTTATCAAAAGGGGATGGTGCCATGTTAATGATTTCATTACCATCAGACATGTCGTACTTCTAATCTTCCATTATGAACTCTGCCATATTGACAGTTTCACCCTGTTTCAATAACTTCTTCTCTTGCCAATAGATGCGTGGTCTTCTAATCAGATCTTGAAGTACAGTAGCCCAATCTTTGGCATCCAATGTTATCTGTATTATTGATGGGCCGGTTTGGTCTAGAACTAAATCTGTGACCATTATTTCGTAATTACCTTTCTTGCTAGGGAAAATTTGTCCGTCCATTGTGTTGTGGCCTTCTAATAGCAAATTATCTACCAAGAAAGGAGTAGTCTCTGGCTCATAGTAGATAGCTTCAAGTGCATTTGTAGAATTTACAAATGGTTGGGGATCTGCTTCAATCAATACTAAACCATCTTTGTCTGCATCCTATTGGAGCAACTGTTGGTGCATTGTTGAAGCAATAGACATGCTTTGGTGGAGGTAGTCTATTCCAAGTAAGACATGATATGTGGAGATTAGGGGTGGGCATCGGGACCGGAAAATTGGAAAACCGAACCGAATCGGATGGAAAAAACCGGTTGACTAAAAAGTCAACAAATTAACATCGAACTGGACCGGACCGATTCTGGTTCTACACATTACGAAATCGGCTCAGACCGAACCGAACCGATTGTATTAATTAATTAATTATTTATTTATTTTAAAACATCTCAGCCAATTCTAATTAACCCAAATAAAGAGCCCAATTCTCCTAAACTTTAAAGCCCATATATCTTTTATTTTCAAAGCCCATTCCATAACTCATTCCATAACCCTACTTCACCTCTCTCATTCCTCCCTCTTCATCATTTGCTCCACCTCTTTCTCTTACTCAGCATCATCGACTCTCTCTCTCTCTCTCTCTCTCTATCTCATGATCGACTTCCACCGCCACTCTTTCTCTTATTCTTCTTCTTCTCAGCATCATCGACTCTCTCTCTCTCTCTCTCTCTCTCTCATTTCCGTCCTCTCAGCTCTCAATTAAATGGTAAGTCACTGAACTTTGTGTTTTTTTTTGTTCTTTTCTTCCATTGCATAATAGATCTGAGATTTGAGATGAGGTAAATTTTACTTATTTCTCATATGAAACATTTCTAGTTGGAAATTTGAAATTTGGGCATAGTTGATATTTTATTTCTGGATATATGTAAGGGTAATCCTTCGTTCGTGGTTGTTAATCCCAAAGATGCCAATAGCTATCAACAATCTTATCTCCAGGTAATTCTGTTATGCTAATCTTCCCTTGTTTCTATGTGTACGTGAAATAGTTGCCCTCTTTATTTGTTAGTTTTATTGACCTGACATCTTTACTTTTCTATTAAGATTGATCTCATATGGGTTTGTTCATTGTAGGAAGTGCTGAAGATGTATATTACGGAACTTTACTTTTCACACTATGAGTTTTGAAATTTGCTTTTCATTGCCTGAACTGTAGAAGTTTTTCAAAATAAGATGTGGTTTGATGTTTTTCTGGTACAATAGATAAGGTTTGAAGAAGGCTCCTCATCGTGTTGCCAAGGCCCTCCGAGAAGGACAAGGGGAAAGATGGAGCAGTTGTTTTTTTTTTCTTTTTCACTGGAGCAGTTTGAATGGAATTTCTATAATTTTATTCGATTTATTATGGAATTTCTGTAATTTTATTCGATTTATTATTAATGTTTGCTAGATTCAGTTTGCCATGATTGGATGAGAATTGGGCTAATGGTGGATTTGTTGGATAAATTTTTTTAAAAATTCAGTTGGGCTTAAAGCTTTAAAAAAATAAATAAAATAAAATAAATTGGGCTCAAGAGCCGGTCCAATCCGGAAAATCGGACTGGATATAAACCGGCCCAGGTTGTTTCGATTCTTTTAGGTATTTTAGTTAAAAATCGGACCAGACCGGATGAACAGTACCGGTTCCGATTTTGATTGAAAACTGGATCGGACCGCGCCCACCCCTAGTGGAGATTGTATCCACCACAAAGCAAGAGATATTGATGGTTTTGTCACCAACTATAACCCTCACAGGGAGTACCCCATATGTTTGATTAACTTCCCCATCGAAGTCAGAGACAGTCATCTCTGTGGGAATCAATTCTTCTTTAGTCTTCCCAAGCCTGTGTAAGTGTTTTGCTAGAAGAATGTTTATTGCAGCCCCTTCATCTACCAGGACTTGGTAAAAAGAACTCCCTCCAAGTGAGCCTTTATGAACATTGGCCTTAGATGATCAGTCATTTTGCTGGTTGGCTTACCAAATGAAGTCAAAGGTTGTCCAAGATCCCTTAGGGTTGGTTTCTCTCTTTCCTTGCATTCTTGAGTCCGATCTTGATCCATAGGATCATTCAGCCCAACAAATGCTACTACTATTTCCTCAACCAAGTAATTTCCATCTAGAAAGTGTGATTGGTTGTCTTTTGCCATAAGACTGGCAGGTAAGACACAAATCATGTTGACAGAATGGGAGATCAATAGTCTTGGATTTTCTTCTTTCTCTTCTTCTTTTCCAGGCTTTAAACCCAGATCTTCTTTCAAGATCTCAGATTCCAAATCAAAATCTTATAACCAGCTTTCATCACTGTCTGTTTAGTTAATGATGAATTCATCTTCTTCTTTGGAGTTTTGTTCTCCAGTTGGTTTTTCGGACAAGATTTGCTCTGACTTTGGACAGAATTCAATGGCCGGTCTTTCAGGAATGGTTGCCTCAACGACCTTGCTTTTCCCTTTCTCACATCGGCATCCTTCTCCATGAATGGTTTCTTTTGCCATCAGACATAAATTGGCATGTTCTACTATCTTTTTTGCAATACCAAACCGTCTCTGTGCTTTTCAGAGTTGAGTTTTGGTGAGTTCTGTTTCAGGTCTACCACCCATTTTTACAACAAACCATCTTCCTTCATGCATCATGGTTCCATATGGTTCCTCAAACCTTTTGATATTTGGCTTGCTTGGATTTGGAATATTACTTGAGCAGGAAGCAATGATAAGTTTATATTTTATATATATTTTGTAACCCATTTACCTATTTAATTATTGTTATCCTTTATTTAATTTGGTTGTTTTAATATGTTTTGTGAGATTTGTGAAGGATTTGTGAAATATGAGAAAGTGTATTAAAAAGGACAAAAAGATGAAGATTGAAGATTAATTGGAAAGAAGCCAAGTCATTCCTTCCATCACAAGGAGTGTTATCAAATTTCCTTTTTCAAGATGGTTCAAGTCTTATCAAGTCAAACAAGGAGAGATTAAAGAAGACCCTAAATTAGTAGGAATCCTATTTTTATAATAATTGTAATTATACCTTAGATAGGTAGGATTTCTAGGAGTATTATAAATAGAGAGTTTAGGTCATTGATCAAAGAATCCACGAACACCCCTCTCTACACTTTCAAGCCATCAAATTTCTACATACTCATACTCATAGCCGAAAGCCCTAAGAAGAACAAGAAGAAAGCTTGCGCAACCTTGGCGTTCAACTTGGAGAATTCGGTGCCGCTCATGTCTTCATCAACCATCACGATTCTCAATAAGTCCTTCATGAACTAATTTCTTTTACTAGGGCTACGATGTAGCCTAGCTATGAATACTCAAATTCTTTGATATTGTTAATTTTATTTATCTATGCATGTTGAGTGCTTGTTACCGTTCTTAATGCTTTCAATTAATTGGCCACTAATTGCATGATTGGAAGAATTGGGTTGAGACCGGAAGGAGATGCCTAATAAATAGCTTCTTGTAACAAGTACCATAAATTACATAGCTGACTCGGAAGATTAGGTTATGGTTTGTGTAATCTTTAAATGTTTTCCACAAATCTTAATGGGTTCTTAGCTATCTAAATCCATAACTAGGAATAGAGTGGGTTGACTGTGAGGAACACAACTAATATAACTCGGAAGAGAGTATTGGTGAGGTAAGGGAAAACGATTATCAACATGTCAGGTAATTAGGATTAAGAAGCTAGAAGAATTTGGGTGGGATTAGCTAGGTGAAATCAGTGCCCTAGTACTTTATCATCTTTGTTTTCATCTATTATATTATTTACTTATTTTTAATTTACTTGCTTAATTACATTTTAATCACCATAATTCTCTCATCGTTTAATTCAATTATAATTAGGAATAAATCATTCTAGTATTTAATAGGTTAATTTGATCCCTGTTGGAACGACACTCTACTTATCACTATATTAATTTGAGTGATATTGTCCACTTGCAATTCTGGTGAAATGCTTTTTGTCACATCCTGCATCGCTCCGCCGTAGCACGATATTGTCCGCTTTGGGCCGGGGCCCTCACTGCTTTATTTACGGGAACTCACGAGCAACTTCCCGAGGTCACCCATCATGGGATTGCTCTAAGCCACAACTCGCTTAACTTTGAGTTCCCACAACTCCGGCCGGCCACTCCCAAAAGGCCTCATTCTATTTGGAGGTGGGCATGTACATATAAGGCACATCACCCCTCTCCTCGTTGGCCGATGTGGGATCTCACAATCCACCCCTTAGGGGCCCGACGTCCTCGTCGCACACTCGCACTACACGGCAGAGTGGCTCTAATACCAAATTGTCACATCCTGCATCTCTCCGCCGTAGCACGATATTGTCCGCTTTGGGCGGGGCCTCACGGTTTGTTTCTGGGAACTCACGAGCAACTTCCCAGAGGTCACCCATCCTGGATTGCTCTGCCCACAACTCGCTTAACCGGAGTTCCCACAACTCCGATCGCCACTCCCAAAGGCCTTGTTCTATTTGGAGGTGGGCATGTACATATAAGGCACATCACCCCTCTCCGTTGGCCGATGTGGGATCTCACAGTTCGGGTGTGATATTTTAGGGCTAGGTACATTTTGATTGACACATGTATATGTTGATTATCGTGTGGTGATTGATTTGAGTGCGGTTGGCACCTTGTTATGTACCTCCCCCCTGTTCTTATGATACGATTATTTACTGTTGGTTCGATCCGATGCATACCTTGCGCGACGTCATGAAAAACCGGTTGAAACCAGTTGATCGTTGCCGGCGAAAATCAGCGGTGGGACTTGACGACGAGGTCGAGCCGGTCCTTTTGCGACCGGTCTCGTGGCCGGCCATGGCCTGTGTCGCCGGCAACGAAGTGAGAGGAGGGCGGCGCTAGTTCGAGGAGAGAGAGAGAGAGAGAGAGAGAGAGAGAGAGAGAGAGAGAGAGAACGCGCTCTCTGATTTACTGAGGGGTACATCTAGGGTTTCCAACAAATTTGGAAATGACGCTTACGTCCCTCGAACCATCCAACGCTCAGATCGAGGCGTGCCTCCCGTCAACGAACTCGTTTCGACGAGCCGAACGCAATGGCGCAACTCGTTTCGCCAAATTCCAATTAATTTATTTAATTCCTTTTTAATTCATTTAATTACCCAAATTACTTCATTCATTTTATTTTATTCATTTTATTTATTTTATTTTTATTTTTATGTAAGGGACGTCACAGTCAAGGTCTAAAATATTGATGATATCAGAAATATCGGTAATTAAAAAACACGAAAATTTCAATGGAAATATCGGGATATTATCAATATCGATAAAAATTGAATAAAAACCACGGAAATTGTAAGAAAAACTTGGAAATTTTTATAGAAACTTTAGAGAATGTTTATTTAGTTAATTATCTATTAGTTTATCACAAAAAATTGGAAGAAAATGCATTGCATGTTGGATTTAACTGATTTAAGTTGATTATATAGCTAGCTGACAAACACTGTGAGTGTAAAAAATATGTTGTAATTAATGAAAGAAGATTAAACACACCATAATTATTTATATATAATGATTTACTACAATATTTTACACTTTATACATTGCATAGTAAGATACATGAGTGATTTAGTACCACATAAAATTCCCATGAGGTTCAAATTTGGCACTTTACCATGCTTAAAAATTATACTCAAGATTGAAAATCAACTAAGAACATAAATAAATTTATCCAAGGAAGAATTAAATAGGAAATAAATAAAATGATTATAGAGATTTAAGTAATTAAGGAAAAATTTGAAGGGGAATTTAGTAATGTAAGTACTTATAATGAATAATAAAATAATCAGTAACATTAAATGAATTAAATAGGAAATAAATAAATTATATTAAGTAATTAAGTAACTGATCAACAATATAAAATAATAAGTAATTATGTTAATTTTTATTTTGAGAAACAGCTCACACGACATATATAAATGAATTTACATACGTAATAATCACAAAGTGGCCACTAGCGTGGTGGTTAAGTGGGTAATGCAACATGGAAAGGGCACCTTTACACAAGAAAGCTGAAAAAACAAAAACGAAGAAAAAAAGTAAAAATGAATTTTAAAAAAATATTATCAAGTTGCTTTACTAGTTTGTTCATTCTCACTGTATCAGTTGAAAAATATCACTCGTATTTTCTTCTTCGTCAAGACCATGAAGAACCTCTCGATGATTCTTGTCCTTGCCATTTTAATCACATGCTGCGTTACCCACGTCAAATCGGACGCCTCTGATCACCGCTACAATGATGTGGCGACACTGTCCCTCTCTACGCCAATAAAGTTGGCCCCTTTCACAACCCTAGGTCTCATCTGGATCTGACTTTGGATATGGAGAAATCCTTTGTTTGGATCTCCATTTTCAGATACTCTTCATGCAATTGCTGATTTTGGAGGATTCTTATTGCTTCCAAAGGTGCCCCTTGTTGTGCGTGAGTAAGATTTTCTTTCATTTTTTCTGGTTTGTTCATGTCACGATATTATCAATAATTTTGATAATATCGCTATATTTTAACCATTTCAACTTGAATTTGAATGAAAATATCGATCTCGATATTTTGGCGATATTATTGAGGATATTTTCGATAAATTAACGAAATATACCTAGAATGGTTCGAAAATATCGACTAAAAAAAAAGATAATTTCTCCGAAATCGGCGAAATTATCAAAATTTAATACCAAGGTTTTAGTCTACTTTGACAGCTTCACAAATCATTTAAGGAGCCTTTTCGGCTTTCTCCACAGTGCTTGGAGAACCCAAAGAGACCTGCAAAAAATTGAAGTGTGGAGATAAAGGCCCATGACAGGACCCGACCCGAATTCCACCCCGGAACTCGAGCCGAACCATGTGGTTTAACCGACATCATCGCAATGTCGAGCCCACAAACTAAACAAGTTCCCTCTTCCCAAAACAAAAGAGAAAGGGGACAAGACTTCTGCCGAAAACGGGCAGTCTCCCCTGAAAACAAGACAAACCCAAAAGTTCAACCTGATAGAAAAACACAAGATAAGAATATCCCAACTGCCAGCATGCAATTCTAATACATAACAGGCCTCCGGCCAACAAATCCAACCCTAATGGGCGATAACAAAACAATCTAAGAGTATTCAGAACTAAATAGCAGAAATAAAGTTTACAGAATAGGGACAAGTGTCCTACAGTTTAGTCAAAGCTCGGGAAGAGAAGTGCTCGTCTGAACAGTGTCGAAGCAACGACTAAGGCCTGTGGGGCGCAAAACAGAAAGAGTGTGAGTGGATAAAAACATGGTTTTACATACTTAAATCAACATAGTAACCCCACCATTTAAAACAATGCAAACCATGCGTATGAAATCATTTATATACGTAATTGATTCAAAACCAACTATATCTCAAAATAGTCATAGGATAATAATCCAATTGAAAACCTTTCCGAACAACATAACCCTTTTAAATCCTTTACTCGAGGCATAGCCTCCCAAATCACGAACCTAAGAAGATATATATAAATAAACCCGAAATGACTTAAAGAACGTAAACACGAAAATACAATAAAATCCTCATATAGCAAAACAACATTAAAATCCCAATAAATCAATTAAATCCAAGAATCCATATCAATAACATTGTAAACGTAATTTAATAGAAATCCCTTTCTTTCCCACACTCACACGACCGATCCTCACTAAAAGAAATAAAAATACGAAGATAATAACATGTACATATAGTAATATAAAACCTCAACACTAAACACATGTACCGGGGGAAACAATCCAACAGGGGATCATTTAACTGGACACTGGGACAACATTCTTAATGTGACTCGTGCCCAGGATTTAACTGAACACCGGGCCAGCATCACAATGGCCTCGTGCCCAGGGTCAAGTCGTCCAATCGGGACTAAGCTCACAGGCCCGCATGGTAGGGAACCTCGATACCAATACGTCCAAAACATGTCATACGTGCAGACTACCCAATTAAGGGTCTACAGCTACACCCCGTTAAGGTATGCACCGGATCGAACCATACTCGAGTAATCGTAACATAAGAACAGTATCCACAAGAACTAGGGGAAGGTACATATAGTGGCGCCCACGGCACCCCACACAAACACAACTCAACAATCAATAATCACATGTACCTAAACCCCAAAATATCACACCAGGACATATAAGTCCAACAATTCAATAACCATCATAATTACTCAAAATAAGGACATCATCGTCCCAAACATATAGTTCTTTAAAATAGTTGCAAGCATCAAATGACAGCCTATCAATCCATAATCAAGTAAAATGTATATTCAAAATAGTATTCAAAACTCAAGTCTAGAAAGGTCCAGTTAAAACCCAAATTAAACTAAAAGTCAATAAACCCCAATTATCAATATAATCCCACTAATTCGCAAAGTATCGATATAAACAAAGTATACATAAATATATAACCCTTCCCCTTAATCCAAGTATTTATTCAAGGTAGCTAGCTATATATATGTATATACATTTTCAAGTAGTTATATATATATATATATATATAAAATCAAAGTATATATATATATATCCAATATAAGTATAAGTATTATTATTTATAAGGTTTGAACGCCAAAACCAAATATGTAATCAACCGGACTATACTAACGTCCTTTCTCAAAATAATATAAAGTATAAATTCCCAAAAGCTTAAAGTATAACCCAAAGAAAGTCCATAAAGTTCTACCGTACCCAAATCCGTACACAATTACTACCGGATGCTCCACTCGTCCCAAATTCAATACTTAAAGATAATTATATTAATAAAATATAGCCATCAAGGCCCCGTATAAAAACCGGCAACCCAAATCATGCATAACCTCAAATACCAATAACCTCATTGAAGCCAAATTCATGATATAAAACAATGTTTAAATCCTAATTTATATGCATCGCATTCAATTCTTTAAAATCATGCTCGTTAGAAAACAATGTCCACTCACCGATGGTCCCACACTGCCCAACCCTAAAAGGGTCCCGCTCGCTGAGTAAGCGGCGTTTGAGTACCTAAACAAAGAAACGAGAATCGGATTAACGAACGTGCCGTAAACGAAGCTTTAAAACGAAACCCTAACTAATCCCGACTCAAAGTGCACGTACGGTCGTACAACGAATTCTAAGGTCAACGACGCTCAAGGAATCACGATACGACCTCGGGAGAAGCACGGTAAACTCCCGGGTCAAACTTGGTCAAACTTGATCAACTCGGGCCCGCGGGGCCCACGACCTCCAAAACGTTCCGGACACTCCTAGAAGTCTAACCAAGTCAACTAAACACGTCCCGAAGGTTTAGTCTCGATCGAACAGTCGAATTTCTCACGATTGCACGATCGGACGATTTTCATTAAATTCAAACTTTAAGTCGATGATCCGGAGCATCCGGGCTCCGATCCACAACCGTAAAATCCTACACGATCCTAAAAATACGGGAAATAACATATTGAGAATTGGGACCGATCCGACTGCCCGAACACATCGAACCCAGATAACGCGCAATAGGCGTAAATCCGTTCGACTATCATACGAACTCCAAATTGGATTCCGAGCACACCTGCCATCCTTCCTAGGGTAGCTAGAAATTGACCTCTGAGCATAAAGTTCAACTACGAGAACATCCAATTCGGACCGGAAGTGGCCCAAAACTCAGACTCAAAACCAGCCAAACTTAGGGTTCAAAATTGAGCTACCAAACTTGAGAATCGATCTAAACCAACCATACAGGCAGCTAGGGCTCGGAAAATAGATGAGGAAGCATACCTTACTCGTTGAATTCCGACGCCGGAGGAGGGAGAACGATCGCTCGTAACGTTTACGTAAAACCGGACGATTTTCTTGATTTTTCGGCTAACCGGGCTGTCGACGGCGAGGGAGGATGGCTGGGGTAGGTGCGGAAATCGTCACGGTTCTTTTGGGACCAGTCCCGCCACCAACAGAGGTCGGAGGTGGCAGCGATGAGGTTATTTCCGTTCATCGTTTCCATCGGGGTTAGGGGTCTCGCGTGAAGGAAAATGGGGGTTGTCACGGTCTGTACCAGGGGGCTGAATCAATTTTTATTGTTTTTTTATTATTTTATTTTTGAATTACCATTAAATCATTTTTAAGCGTTACAACTCCGAAACAAAAGTGCCGCACGTCCCGAACTCATTTCGATGAGCCGGACGCAATGGCGCAACTCTTTTCGCCAAATTCTCGTCTGAAAATTAAAATGACATCAATTACCCCTTAATTTATTAATTTCTAATTAATTCCATTTTTATTAAATAATTTTCTTTTATTTCAATTTACTTGCCCAATTTAATTTCTTCGTCTTAATAATTTTATTTTCCATTGTTTTTAGGTCAGGGACGTTACAACCTACCCACCTTATAAGAATTTCATCCTCGAAATTGTACGACTACTTCAGTACACCAACTTCGTACCCTTCCACTCCAAAACCAAAGTAACATCCCGACAATACTCTACTTACACCTCCAAAACAACCCACTTCCAAAACTCACAAGTTAAATTCTTAATTTTTAATTTATTTTTTTATATGAAAATCTCAACAAAATTTTCAAATCTTAAGATTTCTTTAATCTTTTACGTACGTCCAATTCTAGTTTCGGTTACGTCACTAAGTGTCCTAGACAAGTGTTACATCGGGATCTAAAGAAACTATTACAAAACAACAAAGAGAGGGAACATACCATAGACGACATCGGGTGTTGCCTATGCCTCCTGCTGGGTCATAGAAAACACCCGAGCCTGAGTCGTTGAACGCCCTAGCTAACCCCTCTGATTTCTCCCACCACTTCCACGGAAGGTAGACTGAACTCACTGCTGGTTGAAGTACCAGCCACAGAAGATGAGGCATCACTCGGACTCTGCCTCAGACCACTGCTACCCTGCCCCTGCTGGTAGGGCTGGCAAGGGGTCAGGTCGTGCCGGGTTCGTGTCGTGTCGGAATTATATATGTGTCAAATTCGGGTCAACCCGTTATGACCCGTTTAATAATCGTGTAAATTTCGGGTTGACCCACTAAGTGATAGCAAATAAAAAAATAAAAAATCTAAATTTTGATAATTTAATCAAGTAATTACATTTTTTTAAAATATAAAATAGTTATTTCATTTTGCCTATCTCGATGTATAAAGATTGAGAAAGAGAAAATTAAAAAAATGATGAAAATGAAGAAGAAACGAATAAAATAATTATTGCATTTTGAACAACGCCATCAATTGTTTTTTTAGTGGGAGAAATCAAAGAGAGAAGATGAGATTGATGATGATGATATGAGAGATTATGAGAGAAAAAAAAAATAGACACTACCATATTTTTGTTTTGTTTTGTTGATTGGACATGCGCTAAAATAGTTATGCATGTAATTTTTTTGAATATAAATATCAAATAATACATGTGAAATTCTAGTTCTTTGAAAACAACTTGTAAAGACATTATAAATATCAAATGTTGTAGCACATAATCACAAAGAAATCAGTAGCATGGTTGATAAGGTGCAAAAGGATGGAAGTGGCAGGGGTTCGAAACTCCTTGTGTGCATTTGACCCTCAATTTTCTTTAATTTTTTTGCGGGTTGGCGGGTTGTACACGGGTGGAAAGGTATTTTAGCTGGTTGGCGGGTCGATTTTTTCGCGGGTCGAGTTGACAGGTATTTTAGCAGGTTGGTGGGTTGATTTTTTCGAGGGTTGGCAGGTTGTACACGGGTTGACACGACCCATTTAATAAATGGGTAAAACATGTATTTTAGCGGGTTGGCGGGTTGACCCGAAACCCACCCGTTTATAAACTGGTCAGTGGCGGGTTGACCCAAAAATGACCCGTTTATTAATCGTGCGGGTTAGTGTCGTGTTTTTTTCGTGCGGGTTTCGAGTCGTGTATCGGGTCGAGTCGGAAATTGCCACCCCTACTTGCTGGGCCACAAACCTTTGCCCCTGGGCCATCAATTCTTGCATTGCTGCACCGCTCCAAAAGAGGTTAGGACAGTTCCTCTTGGTATGCCCAACTTGCCCACAAGCAGAACAAGTTAGGCCGCTTCCTTGACCATGCTCACCACTATGTAGGGAATGGGGACAATCCCGCCTGAAGTGTCCAACCTCGCCACACTTGTGACAAGCTGAGCTACTCCGTTGTGAAGAACCCCAAACTATACTGGCAACCGACTGTTGACCAGCACCCTGTGCACGAAGAGGACAATCCCTCCTGAAGTGCCCAACCTCGCCACACTGATGACAACCTGAGCCACCTGACCATCCACTACAAGCAGAACCAGAACTAGATCCTTCTCTCTTTGATGGACCCTGACTAGGTCGACCAAAGTCAGTCGTATCCCTACGACGTCTAATTGCACCCGCACTAAACCCATGTGACACTCTATCAGCAGCTTCAGCCAAAGCTCTCATGGTAGGATAGACAGTTGCAGTGACCATAGCTTGAACATTAGGCCGCAAACCCTTTTTAAACCTTTTGGGGGGTACGTGACAGCGTTGGCCGGCGTAGCCGCCGTGGCCAACGCCTGAAACTTCGACCAAAACCTTAACTGGTTTGGCTCCGATCCGGTGGCTTGCCGGTCGATTTTGGGGCGGCTCAACCCGGTTTGAACTCCCTATGTTGGGGTGGCGCATGTGGCGGCGGTGTGTTGGTGGTTCGCTATTCCGTTGCGATCCTCGTGTCGTTGTGAATGCGTACATATGCTCAGAATTTGATTTGGACGTCGTTTGAACCTCGAACTAATGTACGCCTATTATGCGTTGTTTGGGTTTGATGTGTTCGGGCCGTTGGATCGAGTCCGATTTTACGTATATCGTTCCTCATATCTCAAGGATCATATAGGAATTGATGGATCGTGATTTGGAGTCCCGGTTACTCCGAAATCGTAAACCCTAGGTTTAGGTTAAAACGTAACCGTCCGATCGTACGATCGTGAGCGATCCGACCGTCCGATCGAGACCAAACTTTCAAGACTTGCTATTTAAACTGTAATGAACCTATAGGAATTTTCAGATCTAGTTTTGAAGGTCGTGGGCCAGGTTTGACCAACTTTGACCAGGGTTGACCGCGCATCTCCCGAGGTTGTCTCGCCGTCTAACGAACGTCGTTGACCTTAGAATTCGTCGTACAAGCGTACGCACAACTTGAGTCGTGTTTAGTCAAGGGCTTATTTTAAAGTTATCGTTAAAGGTTCGGTTCTTAACCGTATGCTCGTATTCTTGGAATAGGTACTCAGGCACCTCACACGGCACAGGCAGGACCCTCCCAGGGTCAGGTTGCTTGGGACTACCTGTGAGTGGACTTTTTTTTCAAATGCACATATCTTTCAATGAACAAATGAGCATGCATATGATTTTAATGATTTCAATGCTTATGACTACCTTAATTATATATGTGGGTCATTGAGTCGTGGACGCTTGCGTCCAGATGTCTGTACTTTGGGGTTGGGTACGTATGTATGGATTGGAAATTGGAGGGTATATGAATATGTGTGTCTTGATTATCGTGATACAATTGATGTGTACGTTAATGACACGTGTTATGTACCTCCCCATGTTTTCATGTTACGGTTCGATCCAGTACATACGTTAATGAGGTGTAACTGTAGAACCTTGAGTGGGTAAATCGTCAGTGCGCAGGACTTGTCACAGCAGTATGGGTATTGCGAATTCTGCCATACTGACCGGGTAGCTTAGTTCCCTTTGTGGACGGCTTGACCCTGGGTACGAGGCCATTGCGATGTTGTCCCTGTATCTAGTTAAACCATCCTCTGTTGGATTGTTTCCCCGATACTCATGATTGGTGTTGAGTTGTTATATTACATATATGCGTGCGTTATTACTTTCGTACTCGTATTTCTTTTAGTGAGGATACTTCCTCACTTGTCGTGCTTATGAGCCCTTGGTTATGTGAAAGTGGGAGAGGTCGGGATATACCTTACTATAATATGATTATTATTGTGGATTGTTTTATGTTATTGGACTTTGGATCCTGAAACTGATTATATATATAAATGATTCGAATTGCATGATTTCTCGCATCGTCTTTGAAACAGTGGGGTTAGTACTTTGATTTGAATTGTAAAAACCTTGGTTTTGTCCACTCACACTCCTTCTGTTTTGCGCCTCACCAGGCCGTAGTCGTAGTGTTTGAGCGGTTCGACCGAGCGCTGCTCTTCCCGAGATCACTCTGATTGGAGGACACTTCTGTCCCTATCATGTAAACTTTAAATTCTATACTTGGATTTGAATACTCTTAGACATGCTCTGTATCACCCTTTTGGGTTGGGATTTGTTGGCCTGAGGCTTGTGATGTATGTTGTAAGCATGCTGGCACTTGGTATTGTATATCTATTGTGTTTTATCAGGTTGAATTATTTTTGGGTATGTCCATATTTCAAGGGGGACTTTGCCCGATTTTCGGCAGAAGTCTTGACCCTTTGTGTTTTCTTGCGTGTACTCTTGTCGCTAATAATTTCTTTGTCTTTCAATTGCAAGAATCATGCCTCCGAGATGCGGTAGGCCAAGAACTCGTTTCCGTGGTGGAAGGGAGTCTGTTCGACCAATTCGCTTGGTCTATGTCTTCAGCCTTTCAGGGGAGGCGAAATGCTGAGGGTGTAGACATAAAAAGGGTTAAGAAGTTGGGAGCCTAGGACTATTATGGCGGTACTGATCCAGCCATAGCGGAGGTGTGGCTCACTGATCTTAAAAGGGTTTTCGATGTTCTGCGATACCCTGATGAAGATAAAGTTTGTATGGCCGTCTTTCTACTGAAGGGAAATGCTTATCACTGGTGGAAGGTTGTGAGAAGAGGGTATGCTGATACTAATGCTATCACTTGGGAGGAATTTAAGCGTATCTTCTTTATTCAGTTTTATCCTCCCTCCTACCTTGATAAGAAGAAAGATGAATTCTTGGCACTGAGATAGGGGAATATGACAGTACTTGAGTATGAGCACAAATTCATTGAACTATCCAGGTTTGCCCTAGAGTTAGGGCTGAGAAATGCAGAAGATTTCTTATGGGATTGTGGCTGGATATCCAATCTATGGTCACGACAATCGTATTTCCAACGATGAGAGATTTGGCTCAGCCGACAGTGGTGGCCGAGACTTTTAGGGTTGGTGCTAGTCTTTGGGAGGCATCGTAGAGATACGACTAACTTTGGTGGACCAAGTCAGGGTCCATCAAAGAGAGGTTCTAGTTTGGGTTCCGCAAGCGGTGGTTGGTCCGGAGGGCGCGGATCTAGTTCTAGCAGTGGTACACTTGGGGACACCTCGCGGCGGTCCAGTTCGGGTTTTCACAAGTGCGGTCAGGAAGGACACATCAGAAGGAATTGCCCTCTTCTTCTGCAGGGTAGTGGTTTGGGGTATGGGACTGGGATTAATTATTTCAATCAGGCAATCGGACACGGGAAGAATGTTTGCCCATATCTCACTTACCCACAGGGGCAGGGGTTTGTAGCCCAAAGAAAAGGTGGGTCTCGTGGCCAAAGAAAAGGTGGTAGTCATAGTCAAGGGCGGACTCGGAGTGATGCCTCATCTTCTGTGGTGGGTACTTCTACTAGCAGTGGGGTTCAGTCCACCTCCCGTGGGCGAGGTGGAAGGAACCAGAGGGGTCAATTTGGGGGTCCCATGACCCGAGCACGTGTGTTCTCTATGAATTAGCAGGAGGCTCAGGCCACACCTGATGTTATCATTGGTATGTTACCCATTTTTGGTTTTCCTGCACGAGTTTTAATTGATCCCAGGGCCACACACTCATTTATTTCACCTAGTTTCTTATCTTGTGCAAGTGTCAAACCTATACCTATAGTTGGGAGTTTTAGTATCCCTTTACCTACTGGGGACATGTTGTTTGCGGACATAGTGTTGAGGGATAGTTTTATCCAGGTAGGTGATGCAGTGTTAGAAGCCGACTTGATTCCCTTGGATATCGTTGATCTCGATGTTATCTTGGGGGTGGATTGGTTGGAGAAGCATCGTACGTCTGTCGATTGTTTCCGAAAGGAAGTGGTATTCCGTAGCCCGGGGCAACCTGAAGTTACTTTCCGTAGAGAGCTTAAAGTTCTCTCATCTTGTCTAATCTCAGCCTTAATTGCAAGGCGGTTGCTCAAGAAAGGGTGTGTGGGATATTTAGCCCATATCATTGACACTCGTGATGTGACTGTTAATCTGGAGGATGTTCCTGTTGTTTAAGAGTTTCCTGATGTTTTTCCGGATGATCTTCCTGGTTTACCTCCCTAGAGAGAAACTGAGTTCACCATTGAGCTTATTCCGAGTACCAACCCTATCTGCCAAACACCTTATCGAATGGCACCTGCTGAATTGCGTGAGTTGAAGACTCAATTGCAAGAATTGGTTTATCTTGGCTTCATTAGACCTAGTGTTTCCCCTTGGGGTGCACCAGTGTTGTTTGTAAAGAAGAAGGATGGTTCTATGAGATTGTGTATCGATTACAGGTAACTGAATAAGGCGACAGTGCATAATCGATATCCCTTGCCTCGTATTGATGACTTGTTTGATCAGTTGAGGGGTACCAAGTACTTTTCCAAGATTGATATGAGATCGGGTTACCACCAGCTCAGAGTCAGAGAAGAAGATATTCCTAAGATTGCATTTCAGACCAAGTTATGGTCATTATGAATTCTTGGTGATGCCTTTCGGGTTGACTAATGCTCTGCGTTTATGGATCTCATGAACAGAGTGTTCCGACCTTACTTGGATCGCTTTGTGATTGTGTTCATGGATGATATTCTGGTTTACTCTCGGACCGTGGAGGGTCATAAGAAACATCCGAGATCGTTGTTGAAGACTTTGAGTTGACGGCAGTTGTATGCCAAGTTTAGTAAGTGTCGATTCTGGTTGGATAGAGTTGATTTCCTTGGGCACGTGATTTCTGCAGATGGGATCTATGTGGACCCCGGGAAGATTGAAGCAGTTGTGAATTGGGTGCAACCTACTAGTGTGACCGAGGTATGGAGTTTTCTTGGGTTGGCTGGCTACTATCGTCGTTTTGTTGAAGGCTTCTCTGCGATAGCAGCACCTCTTACTCAGTTGACTAGAAAGGATGTTAGATACGTGTGGACGGAAGAGTGTGAACAGAGTTTTTAGGAGTTGAAGAAGCGGTTGACCATTGCACCTGTTTTGGCTCTTCCTGATAATCGTGGTAACTTTGTGATCTATAGTGATGCGTCATTACAAGGTTTGGGATGTGTTTTGATGCAACATGATCGGGTGATTGCTTATGCACCAGGCAACTCAAGAAGCACGAGCAGAATTACCCTACCCATGACTTGGAACTTGCTGCGGTGGTGTTTGCCCTGAAAATTTGGCGGCACTACTTGTATGGGGAGACTTGTCAGATTTTCACTGATTACAAGAGTTTGAAATACTTTTTCACGCAGAAAGAATTAAATATGCGACAGAGGCGTTGGCTGGAGTTGATCAAGGATTATGATTGTACTATTGAGTACCACCCCGGCCGAGCTAATGTCGTGGCTGATGCATTGAGTAGGAAGACTACTGCTAGCTTAGCTCACATCAAGGTGGCTTACCTTCCACTTTTGGTGGAGTTGAGAAGTGATGGTGTAGACTTAGAAGTGGTTCGACAAGGTGGGTTACTTGCTAGTTTTCATGTGAGACCCATACTTGTGGAAAGAGTGATTGAAGCCCAATATGCTGACCCTACTCTTTGTATGATAAGACTTGAAGTCGAGAATGGTACGCGAACGGATTATTCAGTGAGAAGTGATGGTGCCTTGGTGGCTGGGACCCGTTTGTGTGTACCGAAGAACAATAAAGATTTAAAAAGGGAAATTCTTGAGGAGGCTCACTGTTCACCTTACATTATGCATCCTGGTAGTACCAAGATGTACCAGACTATTCGGGAGTATTATTCGTGGCCGCATATGAAGGGGGACATTGCTGAGTATGTGAGTAGGAGTTTGATCTGCCAACAGGTGAAAGCGGAGCGGCAGAAACCATCAGGACTTATGCAACCTCTTCCAATTCCAGAATGGATGTGGGAGCATATCACCATGGACTTTTTATTCAAACTTCCTCGTACTGTGAAGGGACATGACGGAATTTGGGTGATTGTTGACCAACTCACCAAATCCGCTCACTTCTTACCTATCAAAGAAACTTATTCCTTGGCGAAGCTTGCTAAACTCTTTGTGGATGAGATTGTGAGGTTGCATGGGGCACCTGTGTCTGGCAGAGACCCTATATTTACATCGCGTTTCTGGAAGAGTTTACAAGAAGCTTGTGGTACTAGATTGAGGTTCAGTATTGCTTTCCACCCACAAACCGATGGACAGTCGGAAAGAACGATTCAGACCATGGAGGACATGTTGAGAGCATGTGTGCTTTAGTTGAAAGGTAGTTGGGATACCCATCTTCCCTTAATCGAATTTGCTTACAACAACAGTTATCATTCCAGAATTGGGATGGCTCCTTTTGAAGCTCTATATGGGAGACAGTGTCAGACTCCTATTTGTTGGAATGAGGTGGGTGACAAGAAGTTAGAAAAGATTGATAGTATTCGTTTGACAACGGAAAAAGTTAGAGTAATCGAGAGAAGTTGAAGATTGCGCAGAGCAGACAGAAAAGTTATGCAGACAATAGGTCCAAGGATCTTGAGTTTGCAGTATGGGATTGAGTATTCTTGAAGTTATCTCCTTGGAAGGGTGTGATGAGGTTCGGGAAACGTGGGAAGTTGAGTCCCCGTTACATCGGGCCTTATGAGATCACCGAACGTATCGGACCTGTTGCTTATCGACTTGCTTTGCCTTCTGAATTGTCTCGGATTCATGATGTGTTCCATGTATCCATGCTACGGAAGTATATGCCTAATCCATCTCATGTACTTGAATACCAGCCTATGGAGTTGAGTAGTGATTTGACTTATGAGGAGGTACCAGTACAAATTTTGGATAGGAAGGAACAAGTGTTGCGTAACCGATCTATTCTTGTAGTGAAGGTGTTGTGGAGAAGTCAAACTGTTGAGCAAGCTACGTGGGAACACGAGGCACGAATGCGGGCCCAGTATCCTTACCTATTCGAATGACGGTATGAATTTGGATGAAATTTCTTTAAGAGGGATAGGTTGTGACGTCCCGACCTTTAATAAAAAATAAAATGAATAAATATAATTTGGTAACTTAATTAGGAAATTTAAAAAGGAAATTAAAAGACATAAAATGATTAAATTGGAATTAAATAATTAAATTAAAAATAAAGGGCACTTCGGTCCACTTAATTTTCGGACGCGAATTTGGCGAAACGAGTTGCGTCATTGCGTCCGGCACGTCGAAACGAGTCCGTTGACGGGCGGCATGTTTCGATACGAAGTCGGGAGCTTGAGGGGCATTTTGGTCTTTTGGCAAAAGCGATAAAATCATAAAAGTGCCCCAAGCCGACCAATCTGGTTCTTTCTCTCTCCTCCCTCACGTGTTCTCTCTCCTCTCTCTATCTCTCCTCCACGCAGCCGGCGCCTTCTCACCTTCGAAACACCACCGTCCGGTCACGGCTGGACCTGAGACCGGTCCCAAACGACGCGCCTCCTCCTCCTCGTCAAAACCCACCCCATCTTGCCGGTCGATTCAACGCCATTCGTCAACTGGGGGCGCTGCAACTTCCGGCAAAACCGCCATTGATGCCGGCGAGAGCTCCGGTCACTTCAGGCGGTGATACCACCACCAAAAGGTAGCCCTCCTTCCTCTCTCTCTGTTTTGGGGGGTGCGCGACAGCGTTGGCCGGCGTAGCCACCGTGGCCAATGCCTGAAACTCCGGCCAAAACCAATTGCGATGTTGTCCCTGTATCCAGTTAAACCATCCCCTGTTGGATTGTTTCCCCGGTACTCATGATTGGTGTTGAGTTGTTATATTACATATATGCGTGCGTTATTACTTTCGTACTTGTATTTCTTTTAGTGAGGATACTTCCTCACTTGTCGTGCTTACACTACAAAAAACATGTCTTTTTATGACGCAGATTTAATGACGCATTGAAAATACACGTCATTAAATGTGATAAACTATGACGTGTTTTTAAAATGCGTCATTGAAGTGAGTTTATGACACCATTATCATGACATTTGCATGATGCGTCATTAAAATTATTTTCAATGACGCAGGATGTGTGTCATTGATTTGAGTACATTTAGACGACGCCTATCATACGTCGTTAACATTGTGAATTTAACGACGTCTTCTACACGTCATGAAGTACTTATACGACGACGCATGAAATGCGTCATAGATGTACCCTATACGACGACGCATGATCTGCGTCATAGATTTTTTAAAATTAACGACGTCTTGTACACGTCATGAAATACTTATACAATGACGTAAGACATGCGTAATAGGTGTTAAAAAAAATTAACGACGTCTTCAACACGTCATGAAATGTTTATACCGCGACGCATAATGTGCGTCATAGATGTACCCAAAAATTTTCAGCCTCTGGCGCTCTTTTTTTTTACGAAAATTTAATTCCCCCCGCTAGTTTCTATAAACCCTCTCGCTATCTCCAACTCCAATTCAGACCAAAAAAACAAATATCCTACCCTAATTCCTCTTGTTCTCTCTCATCTAGCAACCATATCACAAGACCTCACGCATCTTGGCTCTAGTTCTAAGCAGAAATTCTATTTGTTCCCAAAGCTCCTCATGTCTGCACTCTTAAGGTAACCCTCTCTCTCACACACTCTTTTTCTCCAATATTGATACAATGATATCCCTCTCCTTTGCTATCTCCCCCTCCCAACCTTTCTCTGAGTTGGGTTTGACATTGGTGGTTCAATTTGGGTTCAATTGGGTATGTTCAAGATTTTATCCTAAAATTCGTTTGATTGGAGACCAAGATTTTATCAAGATATCATCTCCCTCTTAAAAGATGAATTTATTATCTTAAAAATGATTTCTTTTCTCAGTGATTGGCATATGCCTGCTAGCTGGTTAATGTAGCAAGCGCAAGATTCTTTTTGCTGCTTGAATTATGTTTCTTTCTTTTTCCGCCCGTACAAATCCTTCTTGCTAGCTTTATATTTAAATTAGATTAATAAGACTTTAACTGATTGTGTTTTACTATGCCAAGTTATGGACAATACAAAAGGCCGTGTGGGGAGATTGACAAGTTTGAAGGTGGCTTGGAGGTGTTTTCTCGTGGCTATGAGAAATTTGGGTTCACACGTAGGTATTACTTTATCTGATATCTGTAGGAATCCAAGCATGTTTCCATGTTTTCTACCCACTGTTACATGTGTTTTTTCCCCCAATGCCTCTGTTTTTCTAAGTTATAGGTTTATTTATAGTTTGGTTTGGAAGTCTCAAGGATTGCATATAAAGTATATTGCTTGAATATGATGGAAAGCACCAAACTTTGATTTTATGGCTGGAAAAGTTATTGAAATCAATATTGGTTTCCATGAATATACAAGCAGCAGGTATTTTTAACAGTTTGCCATGAATATTGCTGAAATCATTGGGGTTACGAATTTTGTTTCTGAGTGTATATCTTCTCACAACTGATGGAACCAAAGAGATTCTATTATCATTCACTTTTCTGAAATGTATGGTTTGGGATTTTGTAGTTGCAGGAGAAGAGGATGAAAGTTAACATCTTGTGTATCCTTGTCAATGTGTTTGCAATTCCTTTCTTTTAAATGCACTGCCTTTATACTATTTATAACTATCGTTTATATATTCCTTTTCTTTCACTTCTATGGTGTTAACTTTGTTGCATTTATTTAATCCTGGTAGAATGAATTTTAGCTTGACGGTATTGAATTAATATGATTTGGCTTCTTCAAGAATTACTAATTGTTGATCGGCTTGAAAATTTTACATTGTGATCTTGTTTGCTAATTAATTTGCCTGTACTTGAAACGTGTTTGTTGTGAAAGGTATTGCACACATTTTATACGAACAGTTTTCTCTTAACTGACTCTCTTTGCGAATATCTTCTGTGCTTTTCAAATAGAGTATGTCCTCTTTATCTCTTCTCTATCTGTTATATTCACTAATCAATTGCTGCACTTGTGAATGTTTATAAATTTAACAATGATGTACCCTTTTTGGGATATGTTCTATTTCGTCTACTCTTGGAGCTCTAAACCTTATCCTTTTCAACCTGCAGGTGGCATGTTGTTGCTTCATGGACATAGGATGCACAAGATGAAACATGTGGGCATTGCAGGATGGCATTTGATGGTTGTTGTCCTAATTGTAAGTTCCCTGGGATGATTGCCCACTAAGTAAGTAGCTAACATTATTCGCTTGATGCCTTGCATAATATTTCATGTTTTACCAATTTCTGATGCCTCTCCTATTATTAAAAATCCAAGCCCGCAATAGAGTTTCAGATTGACCTATACACTTGTGCTGTCTGAGCAAATGTTGTCTCTATACAGATTTGGTTATGCCTTTTTTCACAATTTGTGTGGGTCTTCCTACTCATTCATATATAATGGCATAAATTCATATCAATGCTTTGTTTCACAATAGTATGGAATATGCAGTTCATTGTTAATTTACAAGCATTGGCATTTGGATTTTTTTTTTCTTTTTCTTCAATGGGCATCAATTTTTTTGATGGAAAAATTTCAAAGGGACATGGAAGAAGTATGTATTTTATTAAGAAGGAAAAAGATATCGAAGCTTAAACAACTTTGTTAATTACAACAAGAAATCTCATAAAATCAGAATGTAAAATAATAAATTTGATATGTCAGAAAAATAGAGAAATTTGAAAAGAAAGAGAATGAAAAAGGATTACCGGCATATCTTTGTACTTTTTCTCCGTAAACTCAAGGTCTGACAAGACATGCATACAGTTTATACAACAATAGGTCCAAAAATATAGCAGAACAACTTTTCCTTTCAGATCCTGCCCAACATATTTATCAAAACTAAAGCTATACAATAATCTTGGTTTAACCATGTAGAAGTTTAAGCTTTATACAAATTACCCTGCTAAACTTAATGGGAGCTGTATTCAACCAATCAAGTTTTTCTGGAAATTCTTGCAAGATAGGAGCAGTTCCTCTTGCAAAGTAAAAGATAATTCATTTAAGCAGGTTTTACATATATAATTATGCAAATTAACAACAATGATATAAGAATAGCTACAAATACAAATTATATAAAAAAGGCAGCAAAATCCTTATTTACCTAGTTTCCAGGTCCGATATATAGTTCACAAATTGTTGGATTCTTTCAAATCTTGATTCACCTATAAAATAATTAATGGAAGTAAAGAAAATTGTAGTTTTCATTGGATATAATTTGAAAGAATTCATAAAGACATGTTAAACGGATAATTAAAATTAGGTTTCAATGTAAACTTGTCTTTTCATAATAAATGTACAATTACAAAAGATAAAGAAGGACTAGGAGAAAAATAAAATTAATTGCAGCGGGGAAAAGAATGTACCAAAACCAGAGGTGTGACATCGATTACCTTCCTTACATTTAAGGAGGAATGTATTTATGCATGACGTGTATCATCTCCCTCTTAAAAGATGAATTTATTATCTTGAAAATGATTTCTTTTCTCATTGATTGCCATATGCCTGCTAGCCTCCTGCAGATGGATACCAAAACCGAAGGGGAAGTTCAACAGGACATAATACTGGAAGCCCAAGCGGATGCTTGGGAGAAAACTCAGATTAAGAAGATCCGGAGGCGGTAAAAACCAGTTTTTGGGTGATTCTATTATTGAAATCTTTATATATAAAAAAGTCATTGTTGAAAGCTTGCTTAAATGTTGCTTAAATTTCTATGGAACTCTTCGATTTCTTCCTTTTGAAATGGTAAATTATCATTTTCAGGTATGAGAAAGTGAAATCTGCAATTCTTGCTTGGGAAAATGAGAAGAAGATGCAAGCAAAAATTAAGATGGAGAAGAGAAAGGTACAGTTTAACAATCATTGTTTTTTAATTCTAGTTTGTGAACACCAATGATGAAGATCACCTCTCAATGAGTTGTTGAAATTGCAGAGTGAATTGGAGCAGCGAAGAGCAAGAAACATGCAACATTACCAAATCAAGCAAGCAAGAATTGACCAGATAGCAGGAGGAGCAAGGGCACAAATGGAAGAGAAAAGAAAAAAAATGAAGAGTCCAAGGTGAGAGAAAAGGTTAAAAGGATTAGATCAAAAGGCAAAGTTCTTGTTAAATGTTTCTGCTTCACTTGCTACTACGAAGGGAATCACTTGGACTTGAGAAACTTTGTCTTGGAGCAATGAAGCTGCCACTGGATCTTCTGCTGATTAAGTATATTAACTATATTATGGCTTCCGAACAGTATATCCTAACTTACTTTAGGAAGACAAATCGCAATTTAATTGGTGGTTTATAAATCTTCTCAAACTTCATAGGATTGGCTTTGTGGGATTAGTTAAAGACAATTTTAATGTACTAGAATCAATTTGAATAATAGAAATATAATTTGGAGTACTTTGCCTTTGTGTCTTCATTTTTGCTTTTATATATTAATTTCTTTTTGCATAATTAAAATGATGGGATATATATATAGAGATTAAGAATTTTTATTTAAAAAATTATATAATTTCAACGACGTCTAAACTGTGTCATGAAAAAATTTTCAATGACGTCTCGTCAGCGTCGTTAAGTTCAATGACGCCTAGGCCGAGTCATTGAAACCTCATTCCATGACGCAGAAAAGATGTCATGTTTTGAAAAGGTTTCCATGACACGCTATCTGCGTCATTGAAACCCCATCCCATGATGTAGAACAAACGTCGTGTTTTGAAAAAGTTTCTACGACACATTATCCGCGTCATTGAAATCGCATTCCATGACGCGAAACAGACGTCATGTTTGGAAAAAGTTTCCACGACACACTATCTGCGTCATTGAAATCTCATTCCATGACGCTAAACAGACGTCGTGTTTTGAAAAAAGTTTCTATGACCCCCCCTTTCGACGACGTGGGTTACGACGCCTGATCCGCGTCATTACATGCCTTTCATGATGCAAATCAGACGTCATAGAAGGGTTTTTGTGTTGTAGTGTTATGAGCCCATGGATATGTGAAAGTGGGAGAGGTCGGGATATACCTTACTATAATATAATTATTATTGTGGATTGTTTTATGTTATTGGACTTTGGATCCTGAAAGTGATTATATATATATAAATGATTCGAACTGCATGATTTCTGCATCATCTTTGAAACGGTGGGTTTAGTACTTTGATTTGAATTGTGAAAACCTTGTTTTTGTCCACTCACACTCTTTCTGTTTTGCGCCCCACCAGGCCGTAGTCGTAGCGTTTGAGCGGTTCGACAGAGCGCTGCTCTTCCCGAGATCACTCTGATTGGAGGACACTTCTGTCCCTATCATGTAAACTTTAAATTCTGTACTTGGATTTGAATTCTCTTAGACATGCTCTATATCACCCTTTTGGGTTGGGATTTGTTGGCACGAGGCCTATGATGTATGTTGTAAGCATGCGGCACTTGGATATTGTATATCTGTTGTGTTTTATCAAGTTGAATTATTTTTGGGTATGTCCATATTTCAGGGGAGACTCTGCCCGATTTTCGGCAGAAGTCTTGACCTCTTTCTCAAATTTGTGCGGGAAGAGGGAGCTTGATTGTATGTGGGCTCGACATTGCGATGATGTCGGTATATCACAGGATTCGGCACGGGTTCCGGAGTGGAATTCGGGTCGGGTCCTATCAACTTCTGAAAAGATTTCACGTATGATATTACCTTATTCAATTGTTCCTTAGTTGAGAGGCAACTCGATGAACCAGTGCCCTGCTTCAGTGGCCCTGGCTACCAAATTTATTCTGTTGTTTCTTCTAGAAGCATTGAGGACTTGCCCCTATTGTCTTGTACAAAGATGTATAATTTGTCCTCAGTTCCATATTTTTCATACAAACCTACCAATCTTTTTTTGGAGTGGTCTAAACCAAGTTGTTGACAGTGTGAGGCAAAGGGCAAGATGGGTAGATTGAAGAACAATGGCACCAAAAGTGAAATTGAATGTGTGGACTTCAGTAAAGCAGGTATGGCTAACATATATTTAACTTATTACAGATTCTTAATATTCAACAAAGTCACTTGATGAAACTATCAGGTTGTATCCTTGTTTATTTTTTTTCGTGGTCCTCGAGGTTAACTTGGCTAACATATATTTAATTGTTACAGATTTTGTAACAACGTCGGTAATTTACCTTCGTGGTTTTATGCATCAGAAGATGGCGGTCGATTTCACAACGGTTTAAAAACGTCTACAAGACAGTGGATTCACGTCGTCTATTGCAATTTTTGTAATAGTGGCATTTGCTTATATTAATGTATCTTTGTTCACTACAAAAAAAAGGACTTTTGATGACACAGATTTAATGACACATCAAAAATACACGTCATTAAATGTCATAAATTATGACGTGTTTTTAAAATGCGTCATTGAAACGATTTTATGACACTCTTATCATGACATTCGCTAGACACGTCATTAAAATGATTTTCAATGACGCAGAATGTGTGTCATGGATTCTAGAGGTTTTAGACGACGTCAGATCCGCGTCATTGATAGGTTTATAATTTAACGACGTCGTCAATGCGTCATTAACTTAACGACGCGTCCTCCGCGTCATAGAATTATATTTACAACGACGCGTCTTCCGCGTCATAGAATCTTTAGCACTTTGACGACGTAGCATATGCGTCATAGATTTGTAATTTTTTCCCTCATAAATTTTCGCGTGCCGCCCTTTTTTCACCAAATTTAAGTTTGGTGCGTCTTTTTTTTTGGGGTCAAATTCTATCTCCCTTACAGAAGCCTCATATTCTATCTCCAATCTCTAACTCATTCTTCAATCCCAAATGCCCTCTCAGATCTCTTCTTTCTCAGACTTTGCAAATTTCTTTCTCTCTCTCTCTCTCTCTCATCAAATCCCATCGAAACCCTCCCTCTCTTTCTCTGGCTTCTTGTATCCCTCTCTCACAATCTATGGCTTCTCTCTCACTGGAACATTCAAGAGCTTCATCTCCTCATCAGCTAGAAGACATTAGCTGTCCGGGGTATGAAATTCCAAAATTGTTCAGCCATCAAAGTGAGGGATCTTCAATAAAGATTGAGCTTCCTCGTGATTGGTTTAGCACAGATTTCTTGGGTTTCGCTCTATCTCTTGTTGGTGCATATGCGATCGATGCAGGGGAAATGAAGATGGTGAGTGGATGCAAGTACAACTTCAAAACTAGTAATGGTGAAACGCCTGCACTTCTCTCTCTCTCTCTCTCTCTATATCCCAATTCGGATATTTTTCTGCCCAGCCCTATGGTGAGATGTTGATAGTCTATTTTCCACTTGCTTGCCTTCATTTTGGTTTTATTATAATAGAGCTCACCCTGCTATTATTTGGGATTATTTTCAGTGCTTTTGGGGGTAATCCGTTGGCCAGTGCAGTTGCTGTTGCCTCACTAGATGTAATCAGAGATGAGAGACTTGCTGAAAGGTATTACATATGTAGTGTGATGTTTTTAGTATTGAGATAACTGAAAACAAAAGCTGGAAAGTGACTAACGAAGTCTTGCTGAAATATTTTATTTTTGGTCATGTATATTATCGGGTGGTTGAGAACTAAAATATGGAGAATGCATTATCTCTTTATATAATCAAAATCTGTTGCTCAAGTTCACAGAGAGATTTTGGCATGCCAATTTATGAATGAGATAATGATCCGTGGTGATCCTTAAGGGTGTTTCTTCTATCCTCTACTCCTAGATTTTATATTTGGGGATTTATATTCGGATGACTGATTAAGGAATAAATATGTAATTATCCTGCATAGTAGCTTTAAGTTTTTCTTTTCTGAACTCAAGTTTGAAGAACTTAGCATCATGATCAATCTTTAATGTTCAGATTGCAGTCAGGCTGCAAACAATATGATTTTGCAGTCAAGCTGCAATCAACATGATAAATAATAAGAATACTTCCTGAAAGAACACAGGTCCATACATTAATTTGCTAACCAATTCACTGAAGCACTCTCCTCACTAATACTCAGCTTCCATGAGTCCCCGTCAACTGCTACTCCCTTTTCTGTCTCTACCTTTCTTTCTCCTCTGTTTTCTAATTAGTTTGCTCTTTGTTTGGTTGCTGAGAAAATATTAGACATGATATATGGAAATGAAATTTCCAAAATTTCGTCTTCTGCATGGTCATGACTTGAAAAACAAGTGACTGGATTCCCAGGTTTGTAATAGCTGTTGATATACCTTTTACTTGTTATTTATGATAATTTGCTTTCGAATTATATGATCCAGTAGAATAAGCACAAGTGTTTTTGTAATAGCTGTTGGCGTAATCCAGATTATAGTTTTATGTTTCACTTACTAAGCACTATAGGAACAAATCCAGTTCCTCTACATTGACTTGTGACATAATTTTCTGCTGGATTTTGTATGACATGAAGCTTATCATGCGCATTGCACCTGAACTATATCTTGACTTGATGGCTTATGCAGACTACAATGACTTGATGACCCTGACCGAGGAAATGTTGAGTGGTATGGCTCAAACCTTATTTTGCACTTCTCCATGTCTTTGAAACTACTTGGATTTCTTTGCTGATATATATTAAATCTAAAATAGAGATGGTCAAGGAACTCACTGGTGGATACAAAATCAAGTATCACTCAAATGGGCTCGATAAGGATCCAATTGAGATTGACTTCACTCCTCCTTTCAGGTCTGTAAACTAATTCATTATTGGTCATGCATGTTATAACTGAAACAGATTTGAAACAACTTATCTGATGGTTTTAACTTGGACTGTGTTGCAGGAGGATCGACATGGTTGATGAATTAAATCAGATCGCAGATCTCAACATAAATCCAGCAGATCTCTCTAGTGATGAAGCTAACAAATATCTTAAGGAGGCATGCAAGAAGTTTGATATCAAATGTTCTCCTCCTGAAACAACAACTCGTTTGTTGGACAAGGTAATTTTTTTCTTTTTCCCCTTTCCAAAATATTATTGATATCTTCTGTTATTTTTTGCACTTGTTCTCTCCATCCCAGCTCTTTATCCTGTGGTAAGCATGTTCAATAACTTGAGGAGACATCAGACAAACATACGCAAACATGAAAAGAATTCAAGCTCATTAAACCAGTATCTTTCTAGGAGCAACATTTCACTATATTTATGACAACATGAGACCAAATTCCTCAGAAAATTGGTTTCAGAGTTTTTTTTTTTGGTATTAAAAGCTAGGAAATATGTGGAATTGGTCATTGAGTTCTCATATGCCTTGTAAATCAATGGTTGGAAGCATAACTTCAAATTTCATAGCAATGCCTTGCAAGTTTCTCCATGATTTATGTACTAAATTTAAAATGCTTTGCATGCACAATTATTGTGTTATAAAATTAATTTTGAAGATTGCAGTTTGCAGTTTGCAATGATGGTGTGTAATCAGATATTAAGGTTGAAATTGGATGCTAACTGTCAATACAAAGTTTTCCAAAACCATCTTGGTACATGTGACTGGTGCCTTGAAGTCAAGCTCCTGAACTTAGTTTAGTATGTTTACCAGGTGGTTTGTTAACCTTTACTTTGCTTAAACCTAATGCTATCATTTTTCTTTTGGGGATGGAATCCAAAGTTATTGCATTATCTTAGAAGCAAGAAGAAATAAAGCGAGAAGCTACTTTTTATTTCTTTCTTTGGTCTGAACCCTCACCATCCTTTGGTTGAGTTATCTTTACAATAACATTTATTGGTATAAAACTGAACATGTTATGGTACTTTTATTTTTATTTTTGTTAAATGGCAGATTTTCACTCATTTTCTGTTTTGTTTTAAAGCAGGTGTATTAATTGGTGGTTGTAATTATTTTAGTACCATCTACACCCTCTTTTGGACATGAAGCATCACATCCTCTCAAACTATCATCAAGCTCATCTTTTTGGATGTCTATTTTGTTTTGGACGGTGCAAGTATTAGAACTTCTCATACTTCGTAGAAGACTTTGTAGAATTAGTCATAAAGACAATTTTTAAACTTGTCATGATGTACTAGAATCATGTTGAGTAATATTAATGTAAAGTATGTTAGCCTTTATGTGAAAGCTTTGCTTCTGTATGTTAATTTCTTTTTGTAGAATTAAAATGATGGGTTATATATATATATGTATTAGAATTATTATTATTATTTTTTAAAATTTCAATGACGTCTAATATGTGTCGTCAAAAATATTTCAATGACGTCTCAAAAACGTCGTTAAGTTCAACGATGAATATTTTATTTATTTAATAAAATTTCAACGACGTCAAATATGTGTCATGAAAAATATTTCAATGACGTCTTATAGACGTCGTTAAATTCAATGACGTCCATTCTGCGTCATAGAAAGCCTGAATAGACGGCGTCAAAAGAAACGTCATAATATTCATGACGCGGACTTGACGTCATTAAAAATACATCTATGACATATCATACGCGTCATGGAAAAAATAAGACGACGCGCAAACCGCGTCATTGAAAGCACATTCTATGACGTATATCAGACGCCATGGTTTTAAAAAAGTTTCCATGACCCCCCCTTCTATGACATAGGTTACGACGTCCTAACCGCGTCATTAAACGTCTTCCATGACGCATATCAGACGTCGTGGAAGGGTTTCTGTCTTGTAGTGGTTCTAAGTATAATTTAGAGGACCAATTGGTTTTATCTGTGTATCTTGTGTATCCATAAGACAACAGTGTTTTAAACTTGGCGTTGTCTTAAATAGCACACTACAATGTTCATAGTTTATGAAATTGAAAAATGTGAGATCTACTCGGGCAATTTTGGGATTTTAAAACCCATAAGTTGTGGAATTTAAACCCTTAAGCAAGCGCTCCAATTTGAAATGAAAATAAGACAAAGTGGCAAGAGTTTAGTGTTAAAAAAATATTACTCGTTCCAAACCCCAGAATAAAAGTTATAATAAGCTTTTACTATTGATAGAACACAGCAAGAGTTCTTTTTATTTTATCGATTACATGAGAAATTCCATTAAAAGAAGCTTCGTACATAAGAACATGCTAAAATGCAAAAACTGAACGCAGATTGAGCACCCAAACTAATCTAGGCACCCAAGAAAACAAATCTAGGAGCCCAACACTACTCTAGACACCCACACAAAAGCAACTACCCGAACCAGGAAAACAAGTAGAGAAACGCTGCACAAGTGCTGTCATCATCACCTAGTTGACAGAGTACATGTAACCTCCATGTTGGAACATGTTTGGTTCAAATTATCATGAATATCTACAGGCGTCTCTTGTGGGCATAGAAACGGCTTGGGAGGCATTTGTAGGCTTTCAACATCTCCTTCGAGCATCTTTATAACTTCATTCATTGCCGGACGATCACTTGGCTTCATTTGAATACACCACAAGGCAGTTATAACCATCTTTTTTATGATTTTCTTTTCTTCCTCTGTTATATCCTCCATCTCCAACTCCTTTCCTTCCTTATATTGATCGTACACCCAGAGGGGAAGTAAATTTGGCTTGAATGCTCTGCACGTGCATTTAAATTCTTCCGTTTGCTTCCCATTTCCATCAACAGCATTCCAAAGCTATAGACATCAGCTTTGTATGAGACGCCACCAATATTTTTGTAGAACAACTCAGGAGCAATATATCCCATTGTTCCCGTGCTGTCGTCAAAGCGACAATGCTATTATCTACGGGATATAATTTCGCAAGCCCAAGTCGGAAATCTTTGGGTTAAAGTTCTCATCAAGAAGAATGTTGTGAGGCTTGATATCAAAATGTAGAATTTGCATTTCACAACCTTGATGCAGATATTCGATCCCTCGAGCCACTCCGAGAGAAATCTCGTACATTTTCTTGCAACTCAAGGGCATGCTTTCCTCTTTAGAATAAATATATTTATCAAGAGATCTATTAGGCATGAAGTCATATACTAGAGCACGATTTGATCCCTCAACACAATAACCAATAAGTTGCACCACATTAAAATGGTGAATCCTTCCGATGGTAGCTACGTCACTTGTGAAGTCTTGCCCGTTACCTTTGGGCTTGCACAAGAGTTTAATTGCTACAAAACGGCCACTGCGCAACTTTCCTTTGAATACGGAGCCGTAACCACCTTCACCTAACTTGTCCTTAAATTTCCTAGTCATCTTTTTAATTTCTGAGTAAGAGTACCTTATTGGCAAGAGGTTGCTATCACTTTGTAGAAAATCTTCCATGATGCTATAACTCGACAAATGTCTTCTTCGCCATTTATAAATCACGAACGCAATCAGACATGGAACCCCCAAAATTAGTCTTGCTCGAAAAAATAAACCTGCACAAGAGATATATCACCAAAAAGAATCATGAGAAAATAAATTTATTGGTTAGATCACCTAATGCTTTCAACATTTTTCTTGTTGTTTTGTTTCAGAAATATGTATTCTTTGATGTCATTCAAGAGGGTAATATAGACAAGCCCTTACCCAAGAAAATGAGTGGCAACCATCCACGTCCTGCAAGAAACATAGCAAAAGTGGGGACAAATTCAAAGACTTGACTATAGGTTTTCGAAAAGTGAACAAAATCTAAGAATTGATTATATGCAAGAAATACAAGATCTTACTGATGGTTTTGTGGGGACTCGGGCGAGAAGTAATGTTGGGGAAAGGGGTAAAGTACACCCATCGACGAAAAAAGTAAACTACAGTGACAAAAAAAAAAGGGAAAAACAAAAAATAAAACAACATTAGCACATCAAGTCATTACAATTTGAAATACCTCTATTCCAGCCACAAACTGCATCATTGCTCATGGGGAAATTGTTTTGGTATGTCTTATTTTGAGCAATGTTCTCTTAAGAGACAAATATTTATGGGAATATGGACACTTATAAAAAAAAAGTCAAACTTATGTCTGGAATTCATAATTTGACATGATAAACTTAGAAAAAGAAAAAGAACACTTTAATTACATCTTACTTTAAACTTTATAAATGAAGTTTAACATTTCTGATGTATAAGTATTGTTTTTATTTACAACTTTATATTGCCCCTTAACATTTATGATGAATCTCATTCAATTATTTTTGTTTTGATTTTTAGAACATCTCATTCAATGTTATTAATTAAGTATCTTTAATCCGTAGCAAGCTCCTTTTGTCCTAGGATCATTTTACACTAAAAAAATAAAAAATAACATACAACCAGATAGAGAGAGAGAGCCCTTACCGTAAATAAGCTCGTATAGATATCCAAAGAAACCTACACAAACAAAGAAGAAGATAACATTAGCACACCAAGTCCTTAAACTTAAGGATCAATTAAATTTTGCATTCTTGTGGTTTGATATATGTACAATTTGCCTATGCCTTTTAAAGAAACTCTATGTAAGCAAAACATAAGCCCCAAGCCGACTGCTAATTTTTTAAAAGATTGTCATTCAGCTTTTATTATTTCTCTGGAAATTTGTTACAACATCTTAACCCAAGGAAAAAAAGTTTACCAAGGACTGCCTCGGTACATGACAGATTGATTATCTAGCATTATTCAATGAGAACTTTGCCATGTGTTGTAAGTTTATATATAATCAAAATTTCGTAACACATTTAACTATGAGGCACTATAATGGGCTTGTAGCTTAAGCAATTAAAAGTATTTATTCATGAATTCTTCTAGGTCTTAAGTTCGATTCTCCTTTCTTCTAAGCAATTAAAAGTATAAAAAATTAAATAAAATAAAATAAAATAAAAAAGAAGAAGGTACTATTCCTATGGTAACATGCCGTATGTTTTGGCTTGAAATTTGCATTGAATTTGGAGTGCAAAGGGTGGCTTTGGAATTTGATAGTTAGGAAGCAATTTCCCATATTCTCCGGACAGGTGTCAAATGAAGGTGTGTTACAGGATGAGATTGGATTCTTATTGAGAAATTTTCATCAATTTAATTATTTGACAAAAACTAAAAAGTTGGTACTTTCTTTATTGTCCGGCTTAGTTGTAGTGGTTTTTATTTTGGGAAATAGCCTTAAATACCACTGTTTTTTTTAGTTTTAAGTGGAAATACCAAGCCTCCCCAAATTTTTTGCAAATAACACCTATAAATATATATTTAGTGTCCAGTTATTGCCCACTCAACACTTGATCTGAAATTTAGTTATCTATAAGCTCTCTATTCGTTCTCTCTCTCTCTCTCTCTCTCTCTTCTCTCTCTCTCTCTAACCCAGCTCTCCTTCTCTTTTCGTGCAGAAGTATCCCTCTCACGCAGCTCTATCTCGCTAGCATCCTGAAACCCCTCATCGACCCCATCTTCTAGGTATGTCTTCTAAATAACGTAAGGTCGCACCGCTTGCAACCTTGAAGTCGTACTCCATTGCTGACCTCCAATAGGAGTTCTTGATGGTCATTTTCTTAATATCTGTGGGATTCTATGAAATAGGTTTTATTTTCATTGCTTGGGTTCTTTGTGAAATTGGTTTTATTATAATTGCTTTGGGTAATTTTTGAATCTTGATGCTCATCCGTGCAGGTTTGTACGAAATGCATTTAGATTGGCCAGGATATGTGCATCTTGAAACTTAGGATTTTCCATTTGATGTATTAGATTTGTGTAGTCTAATTGTGATGATACATTGTTCGATCTTTGTGTTATTGGTGTTTTATTGTTGTTGTGTTGTTTTATATTGCTGTTGTATTGCTGTTGTATTGCTATTGTATTGCCTGGTTATTGTGGTTGTATTGCAGTGATTTGGTCGTGGCTTCAAATCTGTTAATGAAATGTTGTTTTGTCATGGTCAGAAATGGAGACAATTGTTATTACGGTTTGCTACAATGGAAAATGGGTAACCTCAAAGAAGATGTGCAAATACGAAGGGGGTGACTCAAAAGGCTTAATTGTACCACGGACCATCACATTTGCTGAACGTTGGATCGTGTGCATCAGTTGGTAATACAAACATGGAAGACAAGGTTTGCTTAAAGTTCTCAGCTTTGATGGCCTCAAATGAGTGGAAGCACATAAAGATTGAGGACAATGATGATGTGAATTTTTTATGAAGTACAATTGTGAGGTAACACCTTCAAAACTAGCCCCCTTACTCGTGAGTATAGAAGATAAAGGACTGACAAATGATGTAGTTGATAGTATGCATATGACGACAAATAGTAGTCGGATGGGTCAGTCTTCAGTTGCCATTGTTGAAAGCAATGAAGTAATTCGGAATAATACAAATGTCGCTAATGTGGGAGGTGATGTTGGGACAGATTTTATGGACATGTTTGATTTTAGTGAGGTGGAGGAGATGCATGGTTGTGATAATGGTACTCAAACAAATGAAGTGTCAGTATACTCTGCCCCTCCTATTTTGGGCCGCTTGGACACATCAGTCCAATTCCCAATAATGTGTTTAGGAGGAGAATCTGAACCCACTCGTGAACATCATTTGAGTGAAATGAGTGAACAGAACCGATTACAATGTGGGTGGTGTAAATGATGGAGAAGCATATTTGGACACAGAGTATTTGCGAAGTGATTGGAATCGGAAAATTAAAGTTAGGCAAATTTTCTCTAGTAAGGGAGCCTTGTTGACCAACTTACGGTTGAGGGCATTGAGAGGCCACTTTCAATTTAAGGTGCAATTCTCTTGCACAAAGAGGTTGCTTGTGGTTTGTTGTGAACGTCCATGCCCATGGCGGGTCCGAGCATCGAGAATTGGAGAATACAACTTCATGATTGTGAGGTGTACAACTGTCCATGAATGTGATTTGAGGTTCGTAAATGACAACCATTGTCAAGCAACCGCATCACTTGTAGCCACTTCATTGAAAAGGAAGTTGAAGGATTGTCGGACAATATACAGACCAAGTGACATAATGAGAGATGTGAAACACAACTTTGGTTTGACCATTCATTATTCGAAAGCTTGGAAAGCGAGGGAGTTAGCTCTAATGTCCATTAGAGGTTCAGCGGAGGAGGCATATTATATCCTTCCAGCCTATTGCTATGAATTGGAGCGTATGAATCCCGGCACAAAGACACACATCCATACTGATGAGAGAAATCACTTTGTGTATTTTTTTTATGGCAGTTGGCGCATGTATTAGAGGGTTTCGTTCTTCCATGCGCCCAGTGATAGCCGTGGATGCCACTCATTTAAAATCCAAGTACAAGGGTGTTATGTTTGTAGCAAATGCATTCGATGGTAATCGAAATATATATCCTCTCGCTTTTGGGATCGGGGATTTGGAGACGGATGCATCATGGCATTGGTTTTTCACTAAACTTCATGAAGCCATTAGTGAGTGTCCCAATCTTGTTATCATTTCTGATTGCAATGTTAGCATAGAGAATGTCTGGAACAAAGTTTTTCCAACAGCACAACATGGCATATGCTTTTATCATATGAAGGGAAACATGAAACGCACTTGCAAGTTGAAAAAGCGTGATGAAATACTGATGCACTTTGAGCAGGCTGCGAAATCTTATTCAATTGCTGAATTTGATTGTCATTTTGGCAAGATCAAGAGGAAGGAACACGTTGCTCAATATCTTCAACAGGCAGGGTTACATAAGTGGTTTAGAGCTCACATGGATGGACGCCGCTACAATGTAATGACGACAAATATTGCAGAGTCAATAAACTCAGTCCTTAGGTTTACAAAGATGCTGCCAGTAGTTCATTTGATAGGGGAAATTATTAATCTTCTTGTGAAATAGTTCACCGAATGGCGTGAGTTGGCTTTGAAATGCACAACAACATTGTGCCCCAATTTTGGCGAGAAGAAGTTGAGGAATAGGTTGGATGATGCTTCAAGGATGAATGTGGTTAAACTAAATAACGTAGAGTATAATGTTGTGGACGGTGATATGGACGGCCTGGTACATATGACGAACAACAGTTGTAGTTGCAGGAAGTTTCAGCTTGAGCAACTACCTTGCAAGCATGTCGTTGCAGTTTGCCGCTTCTTGAACCAAAATGTATACTCCAAGGCTTCTCGATATTACACTCGAAATACTTGGTTGAATGCTTATTCAGATAGTATCTACCCGGTACAGCCTCAGGGAATGTGGGTTATTCCTAAAGATGTCCGAAGTCGAGTTGTGCTACCTCCCATGGCGAAGGTAATGCCGGGCAGACGGAAGAAGCTGAGAATTCCCTCACAAGGAGAGGGATGTCGTACAAGAAAGTGCTCAAGGTGTGGTTCCACGGGCCACAATAAAAGCACCTGTCAAAACAATATTCCACTGCGTAATGTATCTTAGACAATATGATTTGTGTTGGTTTGTTAGGTACTATCAATTTCAATTTTATGTAAGGTGGATTTGGTGTTATGTGGAATGTTAAATCTGTTAAAAATGCATATTATGGGTTGCATTGTTATAGAGCGTGGTGTGTTCCCTATTTATATTGACAGTATAGCTATCGTATTGTACCCTTATTGCTTTCAGATTGCTATTATATTGTACTTATATTGTATATATATTGATCTTATATTGTCTTGGTATTGCTATTGCAATGTAAAGCGTGTAAGTACGAAATAAAAGGGCCTGAAATGTAACTTCATCGGAAGCCACAATATTAAAGTCCTTACAATGCAATTATTACGCAATTACCGTGATACTCCTACTACACCTTCTTTTGTGATTACAAATTCAGACGATGCATGGGGCAAATGTGGGGCAAATACAAGGTGAAATGTCCTATGTGTTTGACTGGATATTGTTGGTGAAGAAGCATTACGACTGTTAACCCCAACAGATTCCTCATGTCTTGCCAAGAACACCCTTGAATTGATTCAATGCGCCCAAGCCAGTCCCAAAGCTGGACTCACTCACTGCACGATGTATGCATCCACTCCAAGTTTCCCAACCTCACCCCATTGATTCCATGATGTGGCCCGATAAAATCCACCACTTGGTTGGTGACAACCACCGCCACCCCAAACTTATTTGCTAAAGCCTTCAATGTCCCTGATATCTTGAAAAACATTTCAGACCGCCGTTTCAAATCTACCGGTGTTGCCTCATATTGTGATCGGAACAATGCAGCAATGGAATCAATAACAATGAGCTTAACAGGTAACCGGGTGTGATCAATGGCAATAAATGATTGTATGCCTTCAAGGACATGGATGAGTTGTTCAGCATCATGAACGACATGAACATATATGTCTTCCAATGCCTCCAACCGTATTAAGTTGGGGTATGATGCATGATAAAGTTTGGTTAGTTGTTGAAATCGACGAAATGAGAAGCTGAATTCTGTGAATATGTATAGGGAGGAGCCCCCTAGTCTGCCATGTGAGGGTGGGAGCTGACCTCTTACCGTTAGTTGGAAACAAAGTTGCGTCGTCCCGGAACCGCTCTCCCCTACCAATTATGTGATGGAGTTGCAGGGTATCCCACCGGCCAAGCAGCCATCAAGTATTGGGCATCCGATGGATAATTTAGGGGTTGAAAGAGGAAGTAGCATTAGGTTTTGTGGTGTCATGTTTCTATAATTGAGGGGGGATGTGATGGTGATGCTAGTGCAAGCCATGAATTGTATATATAGAGTCCATATTGAAGGTGTAATGTAGGCCATGTGTCCTTTCAGGGATGTATACTTCATCCAGTCCACCTGAAATATTATTATTTTTTAATTTTTAATTTTTTTGTTTTGTTTTAATTTTTGTTGTGTTTGTGGACCAAAAAATAAACAAAAAAGTCTGATGACGACCTAGTGCAATATTATCCTATTGTAACTCTATTGTCCTCTTATTGTGACTCTATTTTACCCTTATTGATATTATATTGCCATTATCCGTATGTGTATTGTCCAGTTATTGCTGCTATAATCATTTGAACTAGATAGGGATAAACTGTATACGCACAAATACATAAAGAGGCTTCATATTTCCATCGCATCCAAGTCCAAAACATACATAATACAACAAGAGGCCACCTCATAGTTACATAATACAAAAAGAGGCACCTCATAGTTCCATTGTACAGGTTGTTTCCACAACATTTTACAGTGTCCAAAGTCATATTAAAGTACCAAAAGTTTCCTGCTGTTCACACATTCGGAGTTGCATCCTCTTCAATTGCGGCGACCACCACCCATGAAATTCATGACCCCGCCCACAGTGATGTTCTCCCAGTTTCGTTCTGGATCCACTATTTTTGCAAACTTGCGAAATAGTTCGAATCCGGTTTCCACTTGTTTTTGCTTCAACTGGGCCATTTCGTTACATTCCTTGAATAACATAACTGCAGTGGCAGGGGCAATTTCAATTTTTGCTTTCATACCCTTTATATGTAAGAGATGCATACGGGCATGATAACGAGACCGAATTGTGCGCTTTTTTATGACACCCCACCTAGCTTGGCCCTCCACAATTTTTGAAACTATGTCTGCATGGAGATTTTTCCAAAACATAGTATTGCCTCGACATTGCTGCAGACCATGGACCAAGTCTGCAGTCAGTGAATTTGCTGACTTGGTTGGTGTTTCAGTCTCGCTTCCTTCAGTAATTGAAAGCGTTGAGTTTGGTGTGAGGTTAGGGTCCATGGTTTTGGATATTTCTTGTGGGTTGGTGGACGACTTAATTGGACAAAACTGGGACTTAATGAGATGTGAGTGAAATTAGTGGGGAAGGTAATGGCTGTAATGGCTGCAAGTAGGAGTTAATGTGATTGACGTTTTCTAATGGCTTCAATTTGGAATATTTTTCCAATTTTCTAAGTTTCTAATTTTCCAATTTTCCACTTTTCTAATTTTCCTATATCGTATTTGCCAAATTTCCTTTTCCTATGTTCCTATTTCTTTGTGGCAATTTTTGTATTTTACCAAATTTTGATATTTTCCTATATTTGTAAGTTCTAATTTCCCAATTGATTGGTTTTGCCAATCTTCATTTCCAAATTTCCAAATTTCCTATTTCGTAATTGCCTAATATTCTTGTTCCTATGTTCCAATTTCCTATGTGGCAATTTTCCAATTTTTCCAATTTTTCCAATTGTTTACATTTTCCTATATTTGTAATTTGTAATTTGGAATTTCCCAGTAAGGTATTTTTCCATTTCCTGATTTTGCAATTTGGTTTTCTTTTTTCAAAATTCCTTTGATTGCTTAGTTATGTAGTCCATGTATTGCCTGAAATGCAGAGCCAAAGAGTCAATGGTGCACAGTGCACTCCCATCAAATGAATGGACCAACTACATACCCAATTTTGTCATATATACAGCTGTCACTAACTCCTTATTCAATACAATATATCATCCTCAAGTTCCTATATATAACAGAAGCATTTCCTCAATATCTTCACGTCAAGTAAACATAGAAAGGTTATTATTCTCAACTTACTACAGACTTACCATATTGTTGTTTTCAAGTTTTCAGAAGTAAAAAGTAGAGACTGAATGTGCTTTGAAATTTTTATTTTTTTTTGCAGACTGCAGCTGTAAATTGTCCCACCGATAGTTCATCATGTCGGACGTACGCCCTCCAAACGCCCATGTGTGTTACCCGGGAGACGAGCCATGGCATGTGCCGTTCCCATCTCCACCTCTGACTCCAAATCACGATCCCACTTCATCCGGAAGTGAGGCTGAGAGCAATGATCCACTTGACCAAATCTCTGAAGTTAAATAGGAGCTCCAATATTTTTGTAAGGCAACAGATTGGTGGGAGACCAAATGTAATATTCATGGCCAAGTGATGGGAAACTTGGCCAACAAGTTGAACAAAGCATATGCTGGAGAAGTTAAGCAAACTCTAAAAGCAAGAAGAAGGAGCAAAGAGTTAGAATCCCTGAAGTTAAAATTGGAAGAGACAAAGAAAAATGTTGTCCAACAATTCAGAAAATCTGAAGAATATAACCATGAAATGGTTGAATCTTTCAACAACGGGTTCGAGATCTTCCGAGATTATGCTTCGGTCGTGTCACCAGACTACAATTGGAGCGAAATTGATGTAGCTGGTGTCTGGCAGGTGCTCAATTGGGGTGGAGAGGGAATGGCTCATCATATTCTCGTGCATGCAGTGAGGAAGAAGGCCAAAGACATGGATCTGTTGCTGGACCTCTAAACATTTGCATTTACCCGAGTTTGTGCAGCTGGGTAAGGGTGGCTGCTAGTTCAGTTGATGTTATGGCAGGTGAAGTGATGTGAAAGTGTTGGCTTCGTTTTCCATTTGTGGGATAGTATTGTTAGGGTTCGGGGTAGTATTATTTTGCATGTCTAAGGTGAAGGTTGTCTGAACAGGATGTCTACGAATTGTATGTAATTTGACCTAATATTGCTATCATATTATATGTATATTGTCTTAATAGTGCTATCATATTTATATATATTGTATTCATATTGCGACCCTATGATGCACAAACTTGTTATGAAAACAGGCTGGTTTTTTCAAATAAAGCAATGCTAGGAAGTTTCTTTTGAAGAAGCGGGTTGTTTGTCCCGCCCTATGGATTCTCGTGTAAAGCATATTAGTCAAAAATAGGAAATTATATATATATATATATATATATATATAGCCATGCATCTAAATTTGGAAAATTAATATGAACCAAAAATAATTACAAGAACAAACAGTTGGTTATAAAACAGAAAATAAAGTAAAAAATGATTCTAGACTGATTTAAGTCGGAGCAAAAAACATAATCCAAACTGCTTGATCTAATAAAATGAAAATATAAAGCGATGTTGCGATTCATTTTTGTTTGACTTCTTTGGCAGTTGGAAATTAGTAGAGATATTAACATCATATGCATATGATTATTGAATTACATTGGGAAATACCAATAACTGTTCCCATATGATCAAGTTTATTGATGAAACACTATTCATATACTTTTTCATACTTGGAAAGGAAAGGGAAGGGAAGGGAAGAAACAACAAAAACAAAAGCTAGTTATGTGGTACTGAGAGGCAGTACTCCATTATACGTACATAGTAGCCTATGTGGATATCAAATTAAAACAAAAGGAGTCAAAAAAGACAGAAAAAATTGGCGAGTTTTATCTCTTTTTATATTTTGGTTACAAAGAAGCTAAGTTCTTGTTGTTGAAATAAAACAGAAATCTAAAAGAGAGAAATGAATCTAGACTGAATTTTGGCCTCAAAAGAAAACAGAATCAAAACTACTTGTAACCCAAGAAAGGGAAATAATGCGGGTATTTTATGAAAATGTATACTCCAAAAGAAAAGCCCAATTTGATAACCGAATGAGAAGTACATCCCTACTGGTATTGATTATACGTACAACCCAATTTCGATTCACAAAATCAAAAATCATGCATATTCGTACTCGAAATGTAGTGCAATTTATCTGCCATGTCTACAAAATTGATATAGGTGATGTGCCATGTAAGGCAACTAGCCACCGAGAGGCAGTACAATATTGCATATCACTGAAATGCACAACATGGTCGCAAACCCTGTACATGATTTAACGTTGCTACACAGAATAACTAAAGCAATTAGCTCTTTCAAAGTGGAAGGAGCACCATATAAAGCAACTCCACTAGAGCTTCCATGTCTGCATATTCATAGTAAGGATTCCAATTTTCCAATTAAATTCTGACTGAATGGGCAAGTGATAAGTGAAGACTGAATTAAATTGAGAAACATTATCACATCTACCTTATATATACGCCTCCGCCCTCAAAGCCTCGATCGCAAGCTTCAGTCGTTAATAGGTGATCTTCGATGGGTCAACTTTATCCAAAGAAATGCCGGCAGTGAGATGCTCGATGAATTTCACTGTCATTATTCCGCAAGCGGCACTGTCGGGCCAATAAGTTGTGAAATTAGAATTGCACTTATTTACAATATCGATAAACTCCACTACATTAACATAGGTTACTTACCCATCACGTTGTTGCGGTATATCTCCAATGCTACAAATTGTGAATGGGGTACACTTGGACATCTGCATCCCCTTTTGCTTCACCTCTTCAACCTCAGAAGCGTCATAAAAGTGCATATTATACAGCACTCGTGCCAAAGTGTCACTAATGGGCTCAAGATATTTGACTAACTTGGACCGTGAGGTAAAAACAATATAGGAGTCATACACAGTCGCAGTATGTCTCACGAAGTCGATTTCTACTGCCACCCAATGGCACCCTCGAAGATTATACGGGAAATACACCTTTCGGACTTTGGTCCATGGTTGAGCATACCCATGTTGCCATGTACCGTGCACAAAGTGATGTATCTTTTTTAGGTAGCTGGGTGGAAGGTCAGCGATTTTTTGAGCAGTTGCTTTCTTCGATGCTCGTTTCTTTGCAGGCGGTTTGACCGGCTCTAAAAATTGCTGCAAACATTGAATTGCAGGGGCATTACATAATGATGAAAGGATGACACGAAGCGATGAATTGTAAAATGTTAACATTTGTACCTGCAAACAACAATCTGCAGTTGTCCAAAGGTTCCAAATACCAAAGGATGAGAGAGTTGTCTTTTCCGTATGAGAAACGTCGCCATGTCAAGGTGCTGAAAGTTGACGGAAATAATATGACCACAATTTTGTAATACAATTGTACACATAACAAAGGTGCGAAAACAATTGAATTATCCTAATGAAGTAGGGTTCAAATTCTTACCCTCGAGCTAACCCATTCGGTATCATGTATAAGTTTGTAAAAACAATTTGGGCCAACTGAACTTTGTTCGAGCTGCACCTCCGCACTACAATAGCCAAACTTCCAACGGTGAATTTTGAACTCATGTAATAATTCGAACATTGTATAATATGACAAATACATACATGTCTATTAAAGGTACCTATATTTTCTGGAACGTATATCACTTCACACTACAATAACATGAATATTGGATTTCGAAGGTAAAAAATCCTGACCTTATATCGCTTTTCCGTGCAAAGGCAAAACTGTATTATTGCCTTGACTTCGTGAATGGGTAGGGGTTTTGTTGGATCAAAACATGGCTGGGTTGGCTCCGCATCTGAACTAGTCATCGACCTCTTCTTCCTTAAGGGATCGGTAAATGGACTCAACAATGTAGTGGCTGGTCGCTTCTTTCTACACCCTTTACCTTCCATATCTTCTTTCTCAACAGTGGTGCAACCTTCCTCAATCGTTTCATCACCAGCCACAGTAACATTGGGTATGATGGGAGGATTCATTTGACCTCCCATTGCCATAATGTCCCCCTTTTTCCAATCCTCCAACAAAGATAACAGTTTTTTGCAGATTACTGCACCGTCCACCTCCTCCGGAGCAGAAGCTTCTCAACTTCTGGCTGCTGAGCTTGTTGCTGCACTTGTATATCAGGAACTGAAGCGGCCATTTATGCCTCTTGGCCTTCCATGGCGGTGAAGGCATCAGCTCCAAAACCGGGGACTTGTGCAGGTGTTTCTGCCTATTCAGTGGTCGGCATAGTATTTTCAGGCACGGGCGACATGTCATTGTCACCTCTTTCGTTCATATCAGGACAACCGACTTCGTCATGCCCTTCCCTATGTTTATTCAACCCACTATACCGTGTTTTCAAATCCTCTATCTCCATCTTAAAGTAGTGTTCCATTGAAGTGTGGGTCCTGCTCAAATCGTCCAAAGCCTTTGTATTTTTTTGACACTCCTTTTGTGCCATTTCTTCCAAGTAATGCACTTTCTTTCTAAGCGCTCGATTTTCACTGGCTACCTTTGCCAACTCACGTTTGAAACTGCGTAACTCAGCGGATGACTGTTTACCCTACATTCAGTTATAATGCAACTGTTACAATAGTTACGAAATATAACCCACATATTGCTAATGTATTTCTACTGTATCATCACTGTATTGCTAATATATTGCTAATGTATTGCTATTGTGATGCTATTGTATTGCTATTGTATTGCCTACATTGAATATATACTAATTATATAGCAGCGCCATTAAGTTCATTATGACATATATATAGCAAAAAGGTCATGCTTACCTTAGAAGACGACGGAAGGGTAGCAGTTCCGTGAACTTCATCATCGAGATGTTCAACAGAAGTGCTGGTTCTTTCTACGACGTCATCGCCAAACAATTCCACAATTTCTTCGGTGTTTTCAACACTGTCACCCCAAGTCCAATAAGGCTGCTGCTTGTCAATTACAGTTGTTCGAAGAAGTTGCACATCAACCTGCAATTTACACATAGCAACTAGATATCAGTAAACCTATTTTTTGAATGACATGCAAAACATTAGTATTACGAACATAACTAACCTCACAGTTTTCAAATACTTGGCTCATTACTTCGTGAAAACAAGCCAAAGTATTGATCCTCCATTGTAGTATACGAGGGACGTGGCCATTCTCTTCGCGCACAACGAAATGCAGTGCAGCCAATGCTGGAAACACCTCAAAAGCCCATATCTATTTTCAACAATAAAATATCAATCACTGTAAACAAAGTAAATGGAACTTATACATTAATGGATATTTGCTCACCTGAAGTGCAAAGCCAAAACCTTTGATCTGGTACTCCCTTGGTCTACCACTTGCCGTTGTCTTTGATTGCTTTTCTGATTTTTTTGGTTTTATGGCTTTCTGGGGCACTTTCACTCGCTGGTAATCTGCACAAAGGGCCCTCAAAAGTGAGGCATTTGTCTTCGCATATAAAACAGCACCCCATGGATACTTCAGGAACTCTTCAACGTCTTTCGCCAATTTCAAATAGCGCATGTCAATGTTGACATGTTTTTCACTGCCCAACAACACAAAAATAGCGAAATATAAAAGTCCAAGCTTGAAGACGTCCTCCTCATCAGCGCAGTCGATGAAGGATTTTTCGAGTTCGGAAAGGCTAACAGTTTTATTGTTGCAGAAGTACTTCTTCTTCAATGAGGAGTTCTCATTTGTTGCAGTCGGAATGAAAGGAAGGTTTCCAAACTGCAGCCCTGTGATGACGCAAAACTGCTGCGCTGTGAATTGTATGACCTTGTTGCCAACGATGAATTTGATCTCGTTGACTTGAGAAACTGTCTTCGGGTCAGCCTTTCTCAACAACAAGCCGTGGATAATTTGTGTTGTCCACTTAAGGTCCTCAATTAGTAACAGATGCCCAAAACAACTGTCTTTGAACCTTCGTAACAGTTGCGGACTCAATTTGTCCTTAATTGTACTGATCGTCGTCTTTGTATGGGAAAGGGTCAACGCCTTTCCCTGAAATTTATCATCCTCATCAATCATCAACTTGGCTTTCAAAACCATATTTCCTTGCACACCACCATTATATAAATAATTTCAGGCCGTTGAAATATACACAATAAAAAGCAATAAACACACAATACGTATGCATATCAAGGCAATAGGCACGAGATATATCGCTGATAAAAGTACAATACAGGGACAATATAACCTTATATGCATTGCATGTATGTTCACCAATGTCCCATGACAGAAAAAATACAAATTCATTGTACCTTCAAGCCTTATATTTTCCCTCCACAGGTCTTGCTCTTATATTTTCCCATTTCCTTCTCTTATATTTTCCAAATTTCCTTGTGTTATATTTTACGTATAATGTAATGGAACATCCTATGAATTAATGGCAACCACAATAATGACTCCAATATGCCCTCCTTTCAAATGTAAGGAAATGAATGAAATTGGGACCATCCCTTTAGTATTTTCTTAACAAAATAAGAGATTTGTATTTATTGTGCCTTTATCAATATCAAAGATAAATTAATAAATAAACCATCAAAACTGTATAAAATGTGTGTTAGACATGTACAATTACAAAATTAAAAGTTCACCTCAGAAACAAAGTTTTCTAAGTATCCATACACAAAAAGAAAAGCAAAAGCTTAAAGAGTTAGGTTATAGCAAAATCCATGGCCCCATTTCTCTAAACTACACCTGCTAGTGGCAGGTTCCCATCTTCGCTCATTTCCGCTTTCTTTTAAGCAGACAATGATCAAGCACAAAAGAGCAAACTTTTAAAGAACTCATATTACACCACATATGGTTCTTTGCCCCTTGTTTAGACATTGAATATTCATCCCCAAACTGAAATTCCAAATAATCACAAGAAAATATGAAAAACAAAGAAAACTTATCCATATCCAATATGCAAGCCCAAAAGTTAGTAAATAGAGTAAAAGCAAAATTATGTCAAATTAACAAGTATTATTCTGAAACAAAAAGTATGATATGGTTGGGAGCATATAAGTTAAAAATGATATACACAGGTTAATTGTCTTAGACTTTAGATATCATCTTCAAGAAAGAAAATAGATACCGATTAGACTTGTAAGAAGGTTAAATGCAATGGTCATAAAGACCCATAGTAAGCCACCAAATACCAATTAATAACTACTACAAAAACCCAGATGAGACAGAGAGGTGGCTCACGACTCCTCATCCTCTTCAAACCTCTCTTCCTATTTCTTTTGTTTTCACTCTTCTCGTTCTAAATCTTGAATGCAAACCAACCACATTAAATGCCAATCAAAAAACACCTTTTCATTTGCCAAACACCTGAGACCAATATGGATGCAAAGCAGCAGTTTGGGTCTTGGGATTTGGTGGTTTTTGGGTTTCTAAGTATGACAGACAGAAATTGATTGAGGAGGATGGAAATTGACATGAGATGGAGGTTGTGAGAGGTTGAGAACAAAGGGGAAGATGGTTGAGAGAGGGATGATGATAGAGGTTTGAGGGAAAGAGAGGGAGAGGGTTCGGAACAAAATGAGAGCGCCAAATTTGAAAACTAGTGAAAGAAAAACAGCAGCACCTGAAAAATAAATTGAAGGAAACAATCATACATCTATGATGCCTAATAACCGTCATGAAATCAATGACGCAGAACTCACGTTGTGAAAATAAAATTGTACGACGCAGAACTCACGTCATGGAAATAAAATTCTACCACGCGGACTCAACGTCATTAAATTGATGAGGCTTATCAAATGTCATTAAACTACAAAATACTTAATGACATATATCTAATGTCATCTAAAGATAACAAAATCCATCACACACAGACCACATCATTGAAAACTATTTCAATGACGTGTTTCTTTCACTGCCGTAAAAGGTATAGTAAAAATTGCTTTCAATGACGCGCATTTAAAACAAGTCAGAAATAATATAATTCAATGACAGATATTTTAGACACCTCTAAAATGTCAATACAACATCACTAAATCAGCAATACACCAGCAAAAAAATAGCAATACAACATCAATAGCAACAACAAAACAACAGCAGTGCAAGCATCATTCCACAAACAACAAACCCATTCACTGTTTCAAACAAGGAATCATCCGAATCAGAAAATTTCAAAGAAACCCCTAAACCAATTTCAGAGAAACCCCTAAACCCTATACCCAAAACCCCAAAACCAATTTAAGAGAAACCCCTAAATCCTATACCCATTTCAGAGAAACCCCTAAACCCTAAACCAATTTCGAACAAACCCATAAAACAATTTCATACAAACCCATAAACCCTAAACCGTAAGGAAATGTCGGTGAACAGTACCTGTTTGAGGTGAACGATGAAGTTGAGCTCCGTCTGAACAGATTCCGTTGGGAGAGGAAGAGGGAAGAGAGAAGAGAGTGAGAGCTGAGCGACGAGAGATGAGAGAGTGAGAGCTGAGTGACGAGAGAGTGAAGAGAGTGTGAAGAGAGTGTGAGAGACGGAGCCAAGAGAGAGATGATTGGCGGGAGGTGAATTTCAGAAAAAATGTTAGGTGAGCAATAAGTAGACAATAAATATATATGTATAGGTGGTGTTTACAAAAATTTTGGGGAGGACTGATATTTCCACTTAAGACTAAAAAACCGGTGGCATTTAAGGCTATTTCCCTTTTATTTTTCCGTTTTGCATTGTAGGTGTTCGACGAACTAGAGTTTAAAGAGTAACGTTCTTTCTTGCTAGATAGTCTCATACTATCAGATATATTGCCAATGTGTGAATCTGAATAATTTATCATATTTATTCTTTGCTTGAATGAGTAGTTCAGATTCAAAGATTGACAACACAAGTATTTTTCTGACAATTACAAGTCTATCAAGAGAACCTTATCGAACTTTGAGTGCCCATAACTTCCTTCTATGTATTCACAAAGTAAAAGTGCAACAAATTAGACGTGGTCAATAGCCATGGCCAAGAATTCACGTACATGGGATGGTGTGTAGAAAACATTTAGAATTAAAATTAGAATCCCATTCGCATCTTTCATGATCTTGCCCAAATCCTAGATCAAAGCCATACATGAGGGCACTGTGTATGGATTCATAAGAGGTATTGTAGTCCTTAGAGTGGTTCAAGAGCGCCAAAGCCACCGACTCTGCACTGCAACCCTCGTTCAAATCCCCCATTTCCATATCCCCAACATTCAGATAACTGTACGTCTTTTGTTGGACCAAAGAAGAAGCATTTATATTTAGGCATGGAGCCGTGTCCACGTACAGAGAAGAATTCACTGGATTCGAACACTTGATGTAAAATACAGGTGTCAAAAGCAGATAACCTGACATTATATGTGGAATACGGAGCTCTTAACGTAGGTGGAAAATTTTGAGGCATGGAGGAGCAATTGTTGTTCTGGAGGCCAGGATCTACGAGTCGGATTGTTTGGTTGTGGTAGTTGATTGCCTGGACATAGTATTTTCCTGAAGGAAGTAGGTCCACTACTAGTGTAATGTTGTTCTCACAGGACAGAGTATACAATACATTGCCGCAATGCTTTGGATCATGTGTTAGTCGGAAAGGATAGCTTATGTTGTGGATATTGCCGCATGAAGAGGTACAGTTAGTACCGTCGTCTTTCGCGTTACAAGTTTCACTGGATAACGCAACCACAAGAAGTGCTACTATCAAAACCCACCTAGACAAGGCCAAGAACCTGCTTCCCATGGAGACACAGAGAGAGAGAGAGAGAGAGAGGGGGTTGGTGGGGGTTGTTTGGCATTCAAATGAGTTTAATATTTAGACAGTTTTCTAAATGAGATGGAAAATGTGTGGAAGCTGTATGAGAACACTATTCAGAAGAATTTTTCAAATTTCATATTGGATAACATTTGAAAAATATCTAAAGAAAAGTCATGCAGCAAGCAAGCAATTCAATTATTAGAAGCCTAGCCTAGATAAGCCATGACGTTAGAGAGTCAGTCAAATGGTCGACATAAGTTGATTGATAATATTTTAGTGCCATTTCAGCCTGATTTTGTTGACTTCTTTATTATGGTTTTCCTTATGTATCCAATATTATCCGGACAAAAACTAAAAAGTTGGTACTTTCTTTATTGTCCTGCTTAGTTGTGGTGGCTTTTTATTTTTCCGTTGTGCATTGTAGGTGTTCGACGAAACTCCCAAACGAAATCACCTTTGCTTACCCGCGTAGTCTGAGGTGTTGATTTATGTATGTTGGTCGTGGAGTATGAGGTGTTAAGTTATTACATGTTGGTTGTTGTCAAATTTTTCTTGTTGGGTGTAGGTGCCTCGGTTATATTTTGTCAATGCAAAAATTTAGGGCCGTTTGATAACCTTTTCAATTTTTTGTGCTATAGTATAGAAGAAAAATAGGGGGAATAGAAGTGAGAAAATGAGAGTAGAGATGAGATTGAGAGGGAAAATGAGAGAGGAGGATGGTAGGGAAGAGTAACGAAAGTGAAAACAAAAACTAAAAACTGAAATCTATTTGAATTGTTTTACTTTCAAGTTTTTGTTTTCACTTTTGTTACTCCTCTCCTCTCCTACTCTCTCTCAATCTCATCCTTACTCTCATTCTCACTCTTATTTTCCTCTATACTCTAGCACAAAAAAAAAAACTAAACACTAAAATTGAAATAGTTATCAAACATGCCCTTAAGTGGTAAAGTTAGTATAAGAAAATGTGGCCGGCTAAGTTGAAAAGCCGAACTAAATCTAACTGAACCGTTCTCTTGCCAGAATGTTTGACATTATTTGATACATTGCCAAATGTTGAATAAGAATCATTTGTCATGTTTATTCTTTCTTGAATGTGTAGTTTAGATTCATGGTTTAACAACATAAGTATTTTCATGATATTACAAGTCTGACGAGAGAACGTTACGAGAAGTTTGAGAACACTATTTAGAAGAATATTCCAAATTTCATATTGGATAACATTTGAAAAATATCGAAAGAAAAGTCATGCAGCAATTCCTCATCTCTTGCCTTTGCATATTGTATATGGTTTTCGTCAAAGCCGTTGGAGCAGGCCCAGATACGTGCACAGAATCGAAGTGCAGTGGTGATAATGGCCTGGCTATTCATTTCCCATTCCGCCTCGGACATCATTGTGGTAAACCCGGGCTTGATTGCAATGGTAGACAGGAGAAGGTTCTTGAGCAGCAAGTAGCACTAGTAAAATTCTTTGTCAAAAGCATAGATTACAAGCGTGGGCTAATCAAAGTATATAGTCAAGATGGCTGCCTACTGTTAAAGCCCTTAGAAACCCCTAATATTCCAATCTCTCCCTTCCACTTACTAGATTCCGACATACGTAACGTTACCTCATTCCATTGTCCTACTCTTGCTGAAAGAGATATATATGCGTATCAAGTACCCTGCCTCAGCGGCAGCCCAGGCTACAGAGTTTATGGAGTTTCTTCTTTTTTTCAATTATTTGAAAGCTTCCCTGCCCTACAGTCTTGTACAAGGATGTATGATGTTTTATCAGTTCCATTTGGGACTTGGGGTGGAGGTGACAGGTCTATCCTTCGCTTCAAATGGTCTGAACCGAATTGTACCGAATGCGAAGCAGAGGGCAAGAGGTGTACATTGAACAAGGATGGCATCAAAAGTGAAGTTGAATGTATTCACTTGAGGAAAGCAAGTAAGGATTTGTTTCACATATATTCTGCTCAATTTTGTAGAGTTTCCAAAGTAAATCATATTTTCAAAACTTGATGACCAATATGATAATCTACTACCTGCTGGTTCAGGGTGATTTTCATAAACATGACAATCTGATTTTGCAATTATGTTTATGTTTTATAGGCAAAACAATGGAATTCGTGGCAACGGGTGAGTTATCTAAGACTGGTCTTTTCGTTTGCTTTGTTTCATGTCTAGAAGACGTTGGAAGATAAGTGTTTGCTCAAGGATTGTATTTACTTGCAGGTGCAACGCTGGGTTCATCCCTTCTTTTAGTACTGGTCATTGCAGTGTATCGTGTCTATAGCGCTGATAAAAAGGAAAAAGAGAATCGACTGAAAATCGAAAGGTTTTTAGAGGATTACAAAACTCTCAAGCCAAGCAGATATTCATATGCAGATATTAAGAGGATCACAAATCAATTCAAGGATAAGTTGGGCCAAGGAGCCTATGGAACTGTTTTTAAAGGAAAGCTTTCTTCTGAATTCTTTGTTGCTGTGAAAGTACTTAAGAATTCTAAGGGAAATGGGGAAGAGTTCGTAAACGAAGTGGGAATGATGGGCCATATCCACCACGTCAACGTAGTTTGCTTGGTTGGCTTTTGTGCTGATGGATTTAGACTGTTGTGAATTAGAACCAACTCACTCCCTTCAAGACCTTGTTGTTGATGGACTTTGGACAAGCTCAAGGATGAACTTGTTGCACACACACACACAATCAGAAAATAACCAAGAACAATGAACACAAGTATTTATAGAGGTTCAGCAATTTGCCTACGTCCTCTTTGGTGATCCCCTTGAGAAATATCAATAATGAAGAAGGAGTTACAGATTTGGTTTCAATGGAAACCCCCTTAGAACCCAAGCTCACTATCTGTTTTTCTCTCTCACCCCTTAGCTCACTCACTTGATACAAGATGCTCTCTCCCTCTCTCTTGGCTTCCCTAATCTGAATACAACACTTACCACAAGCTCCAGCTACTTAGCTCTATAAAAGAAAGAGAAAAGAAGCCACCCACATGCAGCAAACCAGCCTACCTCAAAACATGGATCCCTAATTTCAGGAAAACATAATGATGTAGGCTCAAAGCAACCCACTAGTCTCCCTAATCAATGTTTAGGACTTTTCTGGTGGTTTGCCAACTGTCTTTGACTTATACCAACGTTGGGGTTGCATGTGAATTGGTAGGGACCAATTAGCATCCAAAGAGAGGGCAGAAAACGTGCTGAAAAAACAGCACAAAGACGAGGCGTGCGACCGGTCGCTCAAAACCTGCGACCGGTCGCTTACACCGTAGCTTCTACGACCGGTCGCCCAAACCTGCGACCGGTCGCTCCCTCTGATTCTTGTAACCTTAGGTGAGCCATTTTTCCAACAATCTCCACCATGGCGAGCCTAAGCTCCTTGAGAAGATTATTGCCTTCCGGGACATCTTTAACTTCTTGAGAATCGTCCGGATAACTCCCAAGAACTCCACCTCAATCTTTAACATGGAACAAGATTGAGCAAGCTCAAGCAATGCTTGAACTTTGCAGCTGTGATCGGCTTTGTGAGACAATCGAAGCATTCTCTCGATGTATGAACCTTCATTACCGTGATGTCTCCATCATTCACCCAATCCCTTATCCGGTGGTATCGGACATCAATGTGTTTGGACCTTCCATGATACACTTGATTCTTGACCAAGCAAATTGCACTTTGACTGTCACTTTGAATCACCACCATGTCTTGGGCAATTCAATTCCTTTGCCAATCTCTTCAGCCATACCGCTTCCTTCAAGCTTCCGTGAGCGCCATATACTCCGCTTGATAGTAGACAAGGCACTAACCGATTGCAACACTGCTCTCCAACTAATCGGTCCTCCACCACAAGTGAAAACATATCCTGTGGTGGATCTCCTCTTGTCTAAATCCCTGCATAATCGTAGTCTACATACCCCGACACACTTGCTTTTCCTTGTTGTCTTTCAAACAATATCCCAAGCCTCTTAGTGCCCTTCAAGTACACGAGAATCCACTTCGCTGCTGTCCAATGAAGTTTGCCGGATTCGCCATGTATCTTGACACCATACTCACGGCTTGAGCTAGGTCGGGCGTGTGCAAACCATTGCATACATGAGACACCCTACCAAGCTTGCATACGGAACTTTGCTCATTTCTTCCTTCTCCTCCTCCGTGGAAGGACATTCCTGTGCACTTAACTTAAAATGCTCCGCCAAAGGAGTAGACACGGGTTTGCAATCCAACATATTGAATTTTTCAAGTACTTTGGTAATGTACTTACTTTGTGACAGCCATAGCTTGCCTCCAACCCTGTCTCTCCTTATTTCCATCCCTAGGATCTTTTGTGCAGAACCAAGATCCTTCATGTCAAACTCCTTTCCAAGCAATGACTTCAATTCCTGGATTTTTGACATGTCTTTACATGCAATTAGCATGTCATCAACATAAAGAAGCAAAAGGATGATATTACCATCCTTGAATACATGAGTGTATACACAGCAATCAGATTCACATCTTCTATATCCAATCTTCATCATGAAAGAGTCGAAGCGCTTGTTCCATTGCCTTGGAGATTGCTTCAACCCATAGAGAGACTTTTTCAGCTTGCAAACCAGATTTTCCTTGTTTGCTTCAATGAACCCTTGAGGTTGGCTCATGTAGATGTCTTCCTCCAAATCACCATGGAGGAAAGCAGTCTTCACATCCATTTGCTCTACCTCCATGTTCTCTTGTGCTACTATGGATAGTAGTAGCCTTATAGAAGTGTGTTTCACTACCGGAGAGAAGATTTCATCATAATCAACTCCCTCCTTTTGCAAGTACCCTTTGGCCACCAATCGAGCTTTGAATATGGTGGCTCCCTTCTCATGCATTTCTTCTTTCTTCCTAAACACCCATTTGCTGCCAATAAGCTTGCGATTCTTGGGTTTAGGAACTAACTCCCAAACTGAGTTTTGGTGTAGAGATTCCATCTCTTGCATCATAGCTTCCATCCAACTTTCCCGTTCCTCATTCTCAACAGCCTCTTGGAACGTGGTTGGTTCTTCTTCACTAGCATTCAAAGCATAGTGAACTGCATCCTTGTCCCATCCAAACCTTTGAGGTGGTTTGATGGTTCTCTTGGGCCTGGACCGAGCTATAGATGATGGCTCCACCTGCTCTTGAGCCTCTTCTTCTTCTTCTTGAGTTTGTTGTTGTTGTTGCCCTGCATCTTCCTCCTCAATGTCGACTCCACCTCCTCCTCGAACGTCTTCGATTGGCTGTTTTTGTGAAGTTTTCTTGAACACCTTCTTGAGTGGAACTTCAATGGTTGTTTCTTTCCCAACAACATCCTCCTTTGCCTCTGAATTCTTGACTTTGTTCATAGGCATGGTCTTCTCATCAAACACAACATCCCTGCTGAGTATCTTCTTTAGGTTCACATGATCCCATAGCTTGTAGCCCTTCACACCGCTCTCAAATCCGATGAAAATGCATTCAAGAGACTTTGGCTTCAACTTGGATCTTTCATCACTTGGAATAAGTGCATATGCACTGCATCCAAACACCTTAAGATTAGTATAATCAATTGACTTATTAGACCATACCTCCTCTGCACATTTGAACTCAAGATTTTTGGAAGGAGATCGGTTAACCAAATAGGCTGCATGGTTAACGGACTCCGCCCAAAATGACTCGGGCAATCCTGCATGAATCCTCATGCATCTCTCACGCTCCATGAGAGTTCTATTCATCCTCTCCGCAGCTCCATTTTGTTGGGGCGTCTTCTTCACGGTAAAGTGCCTCTTAATGCCTTCATTCCTGCAAAACTCAAGGAACTTGTTGTCTTTATATTCACCACCATTGTCACTCCTTAGGATCTTGATCTTCCTTCCGGTTAGGTTCTCTACTTCCGCCTTCCACTCTTTGAATTTGGTGAAGACCTCAGATTTCTCCTTCATGAAGTAGACCCAAACCTTCCTGGAAAAATCATCCAAGAAAGTCACGAAGTAGCGAGCTCCACCCTTTGATTTAACCGGTGATGGCCCCCATACATCCGTGTGAATATAATCTAGCACCCCTGTGCTTCCTTCCTCTTTGTTTCGCTGCTTGAAAGCCACCTTAGATTGCTTTCCCATGGTACAATATTTGCAGAACTCAAGCTTGCAACTTTGAACACCTTTCAACAACTTTCGGTTGTGTAGTTCCTGCATGCCCCTCTCACTCATGTGCCCTAGCCTCAAATGCCAAAGCTGAGTTTCATCCTCCGAGTCCTTGCTTGTGGATACAGCTGCTCCAATTGTTATTGTAGTACCACACAATCTATATAGACAATTAGGTTGAATCTCTCCTTTCATAATCACAAGTGAACCTTTTGAGATTATGAGTTTCCCTCCATTTGCTTTAAATGAGTAACCATTCTTATCAAGAGTTCCAAGGGAAATGAGATTCTTACGCAACTTTGGAATGTGCCTTACCATTCCAAGCGTCCTAACAGCCCCGTCATGCATCTTCACCTTGATTGTACCCATGCCTTTGACTCTACAAACCGAGCCATCCCCATCATAACTTCACCACCTTCTTCTTTTTCATAAGTGTCAAACCACTCCTTGTTTGAGCACATATGGTATGAGCATCCGAATCCAAAATCCAATCGGAAGAGGAACACCTTGAAGAATTAGCAAATGCATTAGTTTTAACATTGCTATTAACACATAAAGCTCACCGTCACTTTCTGTGACTTCTTCCACCGTGTTGGCTGCATTCTTCCCTTTGTTCTTCTTCTCCTTCCATATGGGGCAATTTCTTTTCCAATGCTCCTTTGACCCACATTCGAAACAACCTTCTTTTGCCTTGGATTTGGACCTTCCTCTGTTGCCTTTCTTGCCCTCTTGCTTCTTTGAACGGCCTCTCTCCGGTCTTTGCAACTAGACCTTCACCTTGAGAGTTCTCTCCCGAACGTTGAGCCATCCTATGGTGTGTCATGATGTCTTGCACCACAGGCTCAAAATCCAGAGTGACCTTCCCGAACATAAGAGTGGTTCGAAAATGTTTATAGGGCGTAGGTAAGGATGTGAGCAACATAAGAGCCTTGTCCTCCGAACTATAGTTAACTTCCATTCTCTGCAAGTCAGCAACACATCTATTGAAGCTACTTAAATGTTCCATTAGATTACCTCCCTCCTCCATCTTGAGATTTAGGAGTTCTTCCTTGAGGAAGAGCTTGTTGGATAGTGACTTCCCTGCAAACATCTCTTCGAGCTTCTCCCATGTTTGCTTTGCCGTATCCTTCATCACGTTGATGAGCACCTCATCGGAGAGGTAGTTTTCGATAGCTCCTCTAGCTAACTCATCAAGTACACTCCACTCCTCATCTGTCATGCTTGTTGGCTTCCTTTCCTTTCCAACCAACACAACGTGGAGGTGTTGTTGTGTGAGGGCTGATTTCATCCTTCGTTGCCAAAGAGTGAAGTTCTCCTTCCCTGTGAAAGGCTTTAGCTCCACCTTCATGCTTGTTGCTTGTGGTTGCTTCAGCTGCTGTGAACTGCTACCACTCTCAACTTCCTTGTCACTTGCCATCTTCAACACACTAGCACTCCAAAGAAAGAACTAGCACAGCTGCCAACACAGCTCTGATACCACTTGTTGTGAATTAGAACCAACTCACTCCCTTCAAGACCTTGTTGTTGATGGACTTTGGACAAGCTCAAGGATGAACTTGTTGCACACACACACACACTCAGAAAATAACCAAGAACAATGAACACAAGTATTTATAGAGGTTCAGCAATTTGCCTACGTCCTCTTTGGTGATCCCCTTGAGAAATATCAATAATGAAGAAGGAGTTACAGATTTGGTTTCAATGGAAACCCCCTTAGAACCCAAGCTCACTATCTGTTTTTCTCTCTCACCCCTTAGCTCACTCACTTGATACAAGATGCTCTCTCCCTCTCTCTTGGCTTCCCTAATCTGAATACAACACTTACTACAAGCTCCAGCTACTTAGCTCTATAAAAGAAAGAGAAAAGAAGCCACCCACATGCAGCAAACCAGCCTACCTCAAAACATGGATCCCTAATTTCAGGAAAACATAATGATGTAGGCTCAAAGCAACCCACTAGTCTCCCTAATCAATGTTTAGGACTTTTCTGGTGGTTTGCCAACTGTCTTGGACTTATACCAACGTTGGGGTTGCATGTGAATTGGTAGGGACCAATTAGCATCCAAAGAGAGGGCAGAAAACGTGCTGAAAAAACAGCACAGCACGAGGCGTGCGACCGGTCGCTCAAAACCTGCGACCGGTCGCTTTTACACCGTAGCTTCTACGACCGGTCGCCCAAACCTGCGACCGGTCGCTCCCTCTGATTCTTGTAACCTTAGGTGAGCCATTTTTCCAACATAGACAAGCTCTTGTTTATGAGTTTTTCCCCAATGGTTCGCTGCAGGATTTCATTTCATCAGCGGACAGTAAGAACAGTTTCCTTGGTTGGGAAAAGTTGCATGATATTGCTATAGGCATAGCAAAAGGAATTGAATATCTTCACCAGGGATGTGATCAAAGAATCCTCCATTTTGATATCAAACCCCATAATGTTTTGCTAGACCACAACTTCACTCCAAAAATTTCTGATTTTGGTTTGGCCAAATTATGTTCCAAGGATCAAAGTATAGTGTCAATGACTACAGCTAGAGGCACCATGGGCTACATTGCACCTGAAGTGTTCTCTAGGAATTTCGGAAATGTGTCTTACAAGTCGGATGTCTATAGTTTTGGAATGTTGTTGCTAGAAATGGTAGGAGGAAGGAAGAATATTAGTTCAACCACAAAGAACACAAATGAAATTTACTACCCATAATGGATCTATAATCTTCTAGAAGGAGGAGATGACCTGCGAATCCATATTGGGGACGACGGAGATGGTATAATTCCAAGGACAATTGCAATTGTAGGGCTACGGTGCATCCAGTGGCACCCGGTCGATCGTCCGTCTATGAAAATAGTGGTTCATGTGTTAGAAGGAGGAGATAACTGAAGGATTTTCAAAACATTTTTGAGAAGTTCATTTGAATATTAAACATGCATTTAATCAAATTAATCGCAGCGGAAGTTTATGGTGGTTGTTTAAAATCAAAAACAAAACTTCTTCCAAGTATCTTAAGCCATGAACATTGATATGATTTCATATATGGAAATTTCAAGAGAAAGGATAAGATCTAATTACCCTTGAAGCAATTATATGAACCAATTTGTGTTTGGTCTTCTCTTGATGATTTCCTCTTTGTTGATCTCCTCTTTGATCTTTGATCTTTGATCTTTGCTCCTTGATCTTTCTCCTCCATGTGAGCCACAAAAGTATATGGCCTCTAAGTCTCCACACCAATGGAACCTTGAGATGAGAGGGAAGAATCTTGGGAATACAAGGATGCTAGTGCTAGATCCCCAAGACTTGGTTTCAATCTAAACCCCTTGAAAGATGAAAGTGTTTCACTCTTGAAAACTCTCTTTTATCTCTCTTTGATCTCCCAAACCTATTTAGTTGATGTTGGATTGTGTTTGTGTAATGAGCTTATGAAAGATGGCTTATGGAAACAATTCCCATACCCATTTACTTATGCATTTTCGGCCAAATCCCATTGGGCTTCCAAAATTGGGCCTTGTGACACTTAAACCATAATGTTTAGGTGTCTTAAGCCCTTGGGCTTAATACCCAACCATTTGGGCTTCCCGTTAACTATTACCGAGGCCCAAATACTCTTTTACACATAGTAAATCATCCATATCAAATCGATCAAATTTATTTCCACAACATCATATGCATTTCTCAAAGTTAACCATTTAAGGTGTGCGATCCATTAGGTTCTAATTAGCATGGCAGTGGGAAAAAATTAGAACTCTTTCTAACCAACTGAATTAAAACCCCTTTTAATTTTTCTTTATATGGATTGATCACAATCAATCCTAGGACTTCCACGAACCAAGAGTGACATCTAGCAATATATCAAGGCTACCCAAGCTAACCAGAATTGGTGAAGAACCTATTCAGTTGGAATTACAATGCAATACGGTCCTTCTCTTATACAATGTTTCATATCATATTATTAGGGTACGGATTGATTATGTCAAACCCCTAATATGATTTATAACCTCATATGATTCAATAGAACATGATTAAGAACAACTTTCTAAATCAAGCTCAAAATACTTTGGCCAAAGATTTACTGAATCATATCTCGAAACATTCTCCTTCTATATCGAAGGTAGAGATTCCTTATTGTACATTCACATGCCCCTATGATGAATTAAGAGACCCCAACAACACTTTAGACAAATCTTTTACGGCTTGCCTTTAAGAGCTATCTAAGATCAATAACGCATCATAGGACAACCATGATGCCTCGTGTCTAAGGACTAATTTGCATTATTGCAACTATGAGTTCTCGTTTGACATGTAGATAAATACTCCATACGAGAACTACGGTTGATCGCGTTCAGTGTACCCATTCACTAGTGAGCACCCACATACTTGTATTAGTGTCATCTACACAAATGGTTTGAGACTAACCATCCTCCTAATTGAGCATACATAGTATGTGCTAATCTTGACGGTTTATCAATTCCCATTTGATAATCCTATGATTAGGAACATTTTGGGATACTATAGTAAGAGATTAAAGGTCTCCCTAATCTAATCTTCTTTAGATTACTTTATCTCTTATTTAGCATTCCCTGGACATTTGTTTCTTTAATTGATGTAAAAGATAACAAATATGTTTGCCCTTTATTATCATGTACGAAATGTATTCTAAGGAGATTACATCAAATGTATTGGCTCTTAGGGCACCATTGATGTCAGAAAATCAGTCAACGGGACTTGTAATACTAATTCCACATGCATTTGTCCATTTTCCATCCTCATCTAACAAGTTCATTATCCACCATTGACCATTGGTTTGGTCCCATCTGTTAAATTCAAGGGAGCTTTAGTTTTCACACACAATATAATTTAGGGTGCTTTAGTTTATAGACACTATATATTTTACTAATTAGGAAAATACAAATTCAATTCACTTAATTAAGAAAAGGCCAAAGAATTAAAAATATGATGTAATTTTACACTCATGCATTATAAAACGCTAAAAATTACAAAATATGCCATTATGCAAATTTTAAGTAATTCATTTTAAACCAAAAGACAATTGTCACCATTACAAAAATAATTATTATTACAAACGGTCAGCATCCAATTCTTATGTTGACGAAGTTGGCAGGTAAAGCTTCCACTTAATGTTAGATTGCAATCTCCTCTCTATCTCTCTCTCTCTCTCTCTCTCTCTCTCCCCATGGAAAAAAACTTTCATGGAACGGGGATAGGACTGTAGTCCTATCCCCTCCAATCATCGTGAGCCATGTGGACAACTTTGTTGAGAGAGAGTGTGTTTTTGTCCACATGGCGCTCGGTGATTGGAGGGGATAGGACTACAGTCCTATCCCCGTTCCATGAAAGTTTTTCTCCTCCCCATGGTGTTATACTAATCTAATAATAAGTTAAAGAATGCACATTTATTTTTTGCAGTGAATGGGATCAACCTCAAAGTTCAATTCTCATCACGATATGTATTGGGTTCTTAAGTTTGATTGAGGAGCAGCCGTTCAATATGAATTTGAAATACATGTGGAATTTCAGGACTACGCAATAGATACACCCATGAATAAATCGGCGTGGCCCGTAGGAGGTGATATATCTCATGAAGTGAAGATTGATGTTAAACCCATCAGTGCAATTGCAGCGATAAATATCAAAATTATGGGTGGTTGGTTTTCAAAAAATATAAAAATTACACGCAATGCCACTTCTTCTAAGGCAAGCACACTATGCCACATGTCCACTTCCGGAAATCCCCCTCTCGGCCAGTCGTCACCAGTCACCGCTACTAGCCAATTGTCGTCACAGCCGCCGCCGCTTACCACCTGCCAACCATTGCCGGGGACTAACTCCGTTGCCCTTTATTCACCCTAAAAAAATATAAGATTTTGTGACATTGAAGGGACTTGAACCTTGACCCTCAAAGGAGAGAGCCTCACTGACAAACCACCACATAAACTACATTGTAGAAAAATATAAACTGCAATGCATAAAAACATAAACTATGTTGCAGAGAAACATAAACTGCGATGCATAAACATATAAACTGCAATGCAAAAAAACATAAACTGCAATGGAGGTGCTTTCATGATTGTGATAGGAAAGATGAAAATGAACAAAAATAGAAAATGGAGGTGTAAAATTTGAGGTTATATTAGTAGTTATGGCCAGCAAAAAAAAGTTTTAAGGGTTATAGTCACCTTGCAATCAGTGTCAAACCTGAAAGTTGTGGGGACAAAGCAGGTCGTTTAACTTCAGGGTCCAGTCTCATCAGCAAAGCATACAATGTTTACATCATACTGCAACAAAAGTTAAATAAAATAATCAACTGATGCCTGTAAGTTCCATCCAGACAGTCTTTGGAGAAAGGAACTAGAATGGGCAATAGTGTGCCTTTAAAAATAGACGGCAAACTTCTTAGAAACCACCATTAAGGAGTAATTTGATTATATTCGATTTTTTAGAGCCTTTACCGTGTGTGCTGGTATTCGGACGTTAACTTTATTTGCTTGGAGATCATAAACATATATTGAAGCATCATTACTTGCAGCTACAAGCTCTCGCCCATCAGTTGAAAATTTAATTGAGAAAATTCCAAATTCGTCCTCATCGCCATCAACAGAAAAATCCAAACCTTCATGAATTTCATGAACAGAAAAGGTTATCTTTAAATGTAAGAAAGAATAAGTATGAATAAGAAAGTGATTCTATGAAGCGCACCATCATAATAGAAAATCACCAGATTATTAAAATTGAATAAGTAACTATCCAAAAAATAAAATGTACACTTCAAAAACTACAAAAACAGGTTATAATGAGATAAACCTAAGCATTATAGTGGGGAGTTGTAACATCTTGCAAAATCATCAGTAAACAGATTATCCAGGAAAAACAATAATTTTGAAATGAAGTCAACAAAACATCCCTAAGCCAACCTCAGATATCATAGCTAGGAAGTAATATTCGCCAGCTTTCATGATCTGGTAACATTAATAAACGTTCCTACTATATTTGCCGTCTCGCACTCCGGAGCCACCAAGGCTTCCAAGGAGTACCGCCTTAAGTCTGGTGGTTCCGACCGAGATCTGTTTACAGAGAGATCTGATTTTTTTTTTACCTGATTTTGGCCAGCCCTTTTAAACAATAACGGTAAAATTGTATTTTACCTTTATAATTTAGACCGGCCCAATGAATGTGGGCTTGCTCTTTGGCCAAATCTAAAAGAAAATTTTAATTCCTATGTTTAAAGCCCAAACAGAAATAGGATATGTATTAAAACCTGATTAGTAAAGATTCTTTTTGCTAAAACCTAATTTTTCTTAATAAAAATAGTACTAGTTGAACGGTGCTAAATTTTTAACTTGAAACACAAATGACACACATGTATATCTTCTAGCCTATCTAGGCTGTTGCTGTTGGACTCCAGCCGACCCACAAAAGATATTTCAATTGTAGACTGGAGAGAGAGAGAGAGAGAGAGAGAGTTCGGTTTGTTTGTGTTGTGTTGTAACGTTTGGAATTTGGAGTAACGTGCTTTTTTGAAACATCAATTAAATGAAAACCGAGAAAATTAAAATAAATATTAGTTTTGCACACGAAAGAGGAAATGTTTGAAAACAAAAGAGGAAAGTTTTCTCGATTGGCATGTCAGCAAAAGGGGGACCGGCAGATGTGAGTTGAGGAAGCCAGTCAGCCAGCCAGCTTAGGAGCAAGATTCGGAGATTTTCACAACTCAAATTATTAGTATATATCTTTAAAGGCAAGCCGTTTCTCTCTTTGTTTTGTTTTGCTTTCCATTTTTTAGTTTCTCGCGAGTATTCATCTTTCAATATTTAGCTTGTAAATATTTCATTAGATTTTAAGGTAATAACTTTAGCTAGTCCACCTGTTGAAAAATTCCTGGTTCCGCACTAGACTAGTTATGGGATATGAGAAAAGATTTGTTATACATCTAAACTGTCATATAATCTTAGAACATGATGCAACAACAGGAAAAATATTTACCTTCATGGTTTTATGCGTCAAAATATGGCGGTCGATTTTACGATGGTTTAAAAACGTCTACAAGACGGTGGATTCCCGTCATATATTGCAATTTTTGTAGTAGTGTCATTTGCTTTTATCAGTGTATCTTTGTTCTAAGTATAATTTTTGAGGACCAATTGGGTTTATTTGTGTATCTTGTGTATCCATAAGACGACAATGTTTTAAACTTAGCGTCGTCTTAAGTAGCACACTACAACGTTCATAGTTTATTAAAATTTAAAACTGTGAGATCTACTCGGGCAATTTTGGGATTTTAAAACCCATAAGTTGAGGAATTTAAACCCTTAAGCAAGCGCTCCAATTTGAAATGAAAATAAGACAAAGTGGCAAGAGTTTAGCGTTTTAAAAAAATATTACTTGTTCCAAACCCCTGAATAAAATTTATAAGCTTCTACTATTGATAGAACACAGCAAGAGTTCTTTTTATTTTATCGGTACATGAGAAATTCCATTATGATAGTTCAAGAGGGAAGAGGTTTAGAGAATAGTTGGTTTAGTGTTTAGGAGAATAGCTTGATGTGGAAGAGAAACTTTTTGAAAGAGTAACAGGATAATTTTATTTTATTGATTGAAATAAGAAAGGTACAAGGCTTTAGAGTTGGCTGATGGGAGAGTTACACAGCTGTAGTTTTTCAGAGTTTTCTTTCTTAATTATAGAGTTGTTTGAACCGACTCTCTAAGTGGGGAAATAACTAGAAAGTTGGTTGTGCACAGTAACCGACTTTCTAATGTGTTTTCAACCACTTGTTTCTAGTAACCTTCTTTACCTTGTCATTTTCTCTCAAATTTTCTGGAGTTTTCTAGTTTCATCACAAGTGTGCATTATTTTTAACACATTAAAAGAAGCTCCGTACATAAGAACATGCTAAAATGCAGAAACTGAACGCACATAGAGCACCCAAACTAATCTAGGCACCCAAGAAAAAAAATCTAGGAGCCCAACACTACTCTAGACACCCACACGAAAAACAACTATCCGAACCAGGAAAACATGTAGAGAAACGCTGCACAAGTGCTGTCATCATCACCTAGCTGACGGAGTACATGTCACCTCCATGTTAGAACATGTTTGGTTCAAATTATCATGAATATCTACAGGCATCTCTTGTGGGCATAGAAACGGCTTGGGAGGCATTTGTAGGCTTTCAACATCTCCTTCGAGCATCTTAATAACTTCATCCATTGCCGGACGATCACTTGGCTTCATTTGAATACACCACAAGGCAATTATAACCATCTTTTTTACGATTTTCTTTTCTTCCTCTGTTATATCCTCCATCTCCAACTCCTTTCCTTCCCTATATTGATTGTACACCCATGAGGGAAAGTAAATTTGGCTTGAATGCTCTGCACGTGCATTTAAATTCTTCCTTTTGCTTCCCATTTCCATCAACAACATTCCAAAGCTATAGACACTACCACATTTTACTATTTGTGCGACGAAACAATTTTCGTTGCACAAAGTACATTTCCGTCGCACAAAAATTAGTGCGACCAAAACATCGTCGCGCAAAGTTCATAAAGAAAGACTTTGCGCGACGAATGAAGGTATTTGTCGCGCAAACCCAGAGCGACAATTAAAATATCGTCTCGCAGTACTTTGCGCGATGACATAGTTTTTGTTGCGCTTATACAGCGCGACGGTGACATTTCGTCGCACAGTGTTGTAGGGACGAGATAGATATCTGTCGCGCAAAACCTTGTGCAACGAAATGTCCTTCCGCGACGAATACACACTACTCGCGCTATACTTTGGACGACGGCCCATATTTGCGAGACGAAAAATATTTTTCAAATTTGTTTTGCGAGACGAATTATTTCAAAAATTAAATTAGATTTTTAGTAATAATAAAATGAAATTGTAATTAAAAAAATATACTGATTAAATAAAAAATAATTGATAAATGTTTAAAATGTAATTACAAAAATTAAAAACTAATCGAAAAATGTGAAGTCCACATTGTCGTCCTGCAGATGCGGCTCGAACGGCTCGATATTGTCAACAGGGGCAGAGGCCGAAGGTGCAGAGGTCGAAGGGATGGAGGTGTGGTGGCCAAGCTCGGGCTGGAGAGGCTCGGAGGTCGACGGGGGACCAAAATCCGGAAGATGAAAGCCAGACCGAACCAAGGAATCCACAAGCGTGGCGAGTTTGGTCTTCAGGTTGACCACCTCGCTGTCAAAGCAGCCACTGGGGCGAGTTTGATCGCGATGATGAAGGGGCTCGAGGTTCCCGCCGACGGGCATTCCCCATCCCCCGACAATAAGTCCTTGGCCTCCTCTCGAGAGTCTCGATCCAAGGTCTCCGTGAGGATCTAAAACCCCGCATCCTGTGGAGGGTCCACAGACTCGAGCGGAGTCTCGGGAGGAAGCTGGGAGGCGGACTCCTGAAGAACCACCTGGCTCTTCTCAACCATCGTCGCCTGTTGAATAAAACATAAAACTTTAATTAAAACATTCATAAAATAGCCATAAAACTTGAATAATAAGCTACCAATTAAATAATACTTACATGGAGGGACTCGGCCAACTCATTCCCTGGTCGAACGTAAACGTCAATCTCCGGAATTTAGACCCCCTAAATTGAACAAGTGAATAAAAATGTTATTAGTACAAAAACAAAAATTCAATTTCATGACATATTACAAATTGAAAATAAATAAATTTATTATTACCCGCCACCGCGCCTCCATCCTATATGAGAAGGGCATGGAACCGGAATGGTGGAGAAGAGTCTTCTTATCTCTATTGCCCTTATTAGCCTTCGCCATCTTCTATTATACAAAAAATAAACGTATTAGTTCAAATTAAAATGGAATATAAAAATTAAATAATTATTAATGAAAACGTCTAATTTTCAACTTAATTGTAACGACCCTGACCCAAATTTAAAGGAATTAATTAAATTAAAATGAATTTGGTAAAATAAGGAATTAAAAAGGAATAAAAAGATATTTAAATTTAAGAAATTGGAATTAAATAAGAATTTAATAATTAAAGGGCAATTTGGTCAACTATATTTTCGGGACGGAATTTGGCGAAACGAGTTGCGCTATTGCGTCCGGCACGTCGAAACGAGTTCGTTGACGTGCGGCACGTTCGATTCGGAGTTGTAACGCTTAAAAAGGACATAAAGGTCATTTTGAAAATTGTGAAAAACCCCTCAGCCAATCAGAAATCGCGTGCAACTTCTCTCTCCTCGCGATCTCTCCCTCTCTCCGGTCACTTTCTCTCTTCGATCTCTCAGCTCCGGTCACGGCGGAGGTTGAGACCACATGCAATGGAACCAGCTCGTCGAGCCGGTCAAGACCCACCCATGATCTGTGCCGGAAACCTCCATTCTAGCCGGCGTCTCCGGCAAGCCACGTCGTCGCGCAAGGTATGAAATCGAGTCCCCTTACCTTACTTAAGCTTTCTGTATGGTTGGTTTCATCCGATTTGGTGGTTTTGGAACGGATCTAGAATTCTAGGGTTTGGCCGGTTTTGGCCGGACTTCTACCGTGATTTCCGGCCAGCTGGGTGGTGGTTCGTTTGGTATAGGTTTCGGGTGGAGTGGTGGTAGTTGGTGGTTGGCCGGAAATTGCTCACCACACCCACCACCCACGGTGGCGCGTGTGGCGGCTCGTGGTGGTGGTGGGTCTTTGTTCCATTGCGATCCTCGTGTTGCTACGAACGCGTACGTGTGCTCGGATTTCGATTCGGACGTCGTTTGACTGTCTAACCAATGTACGCCTATTGCGCGTTTCGTGGGTTCGATGGGTTCGGACCGTTGGATCGAATCTGAATTCACGTATGTGGTTCCTCATATTTCTAGGATCGTATAGGAATTGACGGATCGTGATTCGGAGTCCTGGATACTCCGGATCAATGACTTGAAGTTGGAATTAAACCGTAATCGTCCGATCGTGCGATCGTGAGTGATCAGACTGTCCGATTGTGACCAAACTTTCGGGATGTGTTCCCTAAGCCGTAGTGAACCTATAGGAACTTTCGGATGTAAGTTTGGAGGTCATGGGACCCACGGGTCCGGTTTGACCTATTCGGGTCGGTTTGACCAAGTTTGACCAGGGTTGACCGAGCGTCTCCCGAGGTCGTCTTGCCACGTAGTTGACGTTGTTGGACTTCTAGGAATGTCCGGAACCTTTTGGAGGTAGTGGGCCCAACGAGCCCGGGTTGACCTAAAAGGGATGTTTGACCGCCGGTTGACCGTGAGTCTTCCGGGGTGGTCCCACTGGTTAGAAGAAGTAGTTTGACCTTAAAATCCTTCGTAGGACAATTGTACACGTTAAGTCGAGTTTTGGTAGGAGTTGAGTTTAAGATTCTCGTTTCGGTTTGATTACTAATCCAATCCTCGTATCTATCGCTTTAGGTACGTTGACTCTGCTACGCAGCAGGCGGGACCCTTTAGGGTTATGCAGCGTAGGACCAACGGTGAATGGACATTGTTTTTCAACGAATATCATTTTAAAGAATGAATTGAAGTGCATATGAAATGGTTTTTCTTTCAATTATTTGGATTCAAATATTGTTTAAATCTTGGAATTGGATTTTAATGGTATTCCTTGAATACAATTTATATTTGGGTTTATGCATGTTTGGGTCCCGGGCTTTATACGGGACATGATGTTTGTATTTTCTTATTGATTTAATATGGGATCTTTGGCATATCATGAATTCATTTGAATATGTTTTATAATCAAGTTTTGTGGTGAATTGAGTATTGGGTGATATGTTTGGAATCTTAATATTATTTTGGTATTGAAATATGGATTTCTTGGGTTACGAGACATTGGGGTTTTGTATGGTTTTCAAGTTATGAATTTGAAGGATATTGGGAATTTGTGGAATTTGCGAATACCTTGGGTTCGGTTGATATACTTTAAAAATAGTTACTTATACTTTAAGTATGTTTGATAAGTTGAGGTTTACGGTTTACCGTATTTCGGATCTTATGAAATTTGGTTATTGAATTTTGGAAGTCTATATGGTTCTAATTATGAAAGTTTGTAATTACTTTAATATTTGAAATCTAAGAACATTGCGGGTTATATTCCGTACCTTGGAAATATATATGTATTTTATACTTTGCGAAATCATATTGTATATCTTTAAGAATCTATATTTTATACCTTTAGTGAAATTATATTATATACTTTTTGGGAAATTATATTATATACTTTTGAGAACTTATATTATATTACCTTAGGAAATTATATTCTATATCTTTGGGAACCTATATGATATACTTTTGGGAAATTATGTTTATACTATCGGAATTTATATTTATAATTTGAATTAAACATTTGGGCGGTTAATTTGATAAATGTTGGGTTTCGGTTATATTTTTGGGTTATTTGACTTTGGAGTTTTCATATTATTTTAATTATGGAGTTGTCGGATAATTTCTAATGTTTGGAATTTATAAACATAGGGGGGTTTCCAATATATATACTTCCATAATTAATAGTGATATATTAGCTAAATATTTCGGTGTTGGGTTTTACGTTTTGAGAATTATTATCTACTTTCGATTATGGAACTTTATATTTATTTAACTTTTGGGACTTGTATTATACGGATTAATTGGGGTGCATGTGATTCTTGGAGTTTATGTCCGTTTGAGGTTTATATTATTGTCTTATGTTGGAAGTATGCTATTTTATCAAATTATCGGGTTATGTGTTGATATTTGGATTTTGGTGACTATTGTGAGTATATACCTTGGGCATTGAGTTATGGTGTATATATATATTCGGGTCTTTGACATATTGCAAGTATCTTGAGTTGTATAATATTTTCGAGAATGGATATATGTATGTTGGCTATGTGTGGGGTACGTGGGTGTGGATATTGTGGAAAGTGAGAAATGTTTGGTTATGTCAGTTTGAAGTGCTATATGCACTACCCAATGTACCTCCCCCGGTTACGAAACTTTGGAAAGTGAAGATTTGATGAAATGGATACTGGATATGTCGGATACCCGGGGCACCCTTGACGGGGTGTCGCTATAGACCCTTGATTGGGTAGTATGCACGCGTAGGACTTGTCTCAGGCGTACGAGTATTGAGGATTCTGCTGTACGTGCTGATAAGTTTTGTCCTAGTTGGACGGCTTGTTCCCTGGCCATATGGTTGTTGAGGATTCCTCTATGTGGTTCAGTCAAACGATCCCTTGTTAGGATTGTTTCCCCGGTACAAGTATTGGTGTGAGAGTCTTACTATATATTGTTATTATTATTTATTATTATTATTACAGTTCTTTCTTCTTTTCTTTCGGTGAGGATACTTCCTCGCCTGCAGTGCCTACGGGCATGCGGTTGGTTGAGTGTGGGAAAGCAAAGGGGTAAAGTCTACCTTTGGTGTGCGTACTTTGTCACTATGTTGTCGTTTTGGGTTGCTTGGTTTTATCTGGGTTATTGGAAGTTTAATGCCGTTTTGATATTTGGGAATTTTCTTGATTTTCATGCTTACGATTTTCAAGTGGTTTCTGTTTATGTTTACATATACGCGGATCAGTTTTGGGAGGTTATGCCTCGGGGAAAGGAAACGAAAAAGGTTTGAAATTTATTTATCCTTTTTATTTTATTGAAATATTGGTTTGGAAATCAACTACGTATACAAAGGTTTTGAACTGCATTGTTTTGCTTCGTTTTTAAAAATAAAAGGTGGGGTTAGTATGTTTGTTTTAAGTAGTGAAACTTGTTTTTCGTCCACTCACACTTTTCTGTTTTACGCCCCCAGGCGGTAGTGCCGCGAACCGAACTTTCAAGCCGAGCTTTCCTTCTTGTGAGCTTCGACCGAAGGGTAGGACTTCTATGTCACTTTCTCTTGAGGTTGAATTGTTGTTTAAATTCAATTGCCTTTAGATATGCTCTGTTATCGCCCATTAGGGTCGGATTTGAATGGCCGGAGGCCTGTTTTGTTTTCTTGGTTGTTTGCTGGCGCTTGGGTTGTAAATCCGTGTTTGTTTGGCAGGTTTGAAGATTTGGGTAAATTGGTTTTTAAGGGGAGACTCTGCCGAAATTTCGGCAGAAGTCTCGGCCATTTTCCTTTTGACTCGGGAGTAGGAAGTGTAATTCTTTAGTAAGTGGGCCCGACATCTGTCGGATGTCGGAAAACCACAGGGTTCGGCACGGATTCCGAGAGGAATTTGGGTCGGGTCCTGTCATTAATATAAAAATAAAATTACCTTAAAGTCGGGATTCTGAAAATGCTGGCAGAGCCACGTCCAGCTATCCTCCCGCCCCTCAAGCTCTTTCGGGCAACCCTCCTGAAGAGCGACCTGTGGATCATCAAATGCCGCAAAATGGTGGTGCAGGTCGCTCTTCCACTGCTTGTACCTCTCAGAGAAGAGTCTGTTGACGTATGCCAACGACTCATCGTCGAGGTCCCCCAAATTGTAGTTCGCCTGCAATAAATTAATTACATATATTAAATAATAGAAAAATATAAAGTATGAGGAAAAATAATTGAAATGTAGTATACATACCAACAATTGTCCGCGCACCTCCTCCTTGATCTCGTCAGGCATCGCCCTCCAAGACTTCCATTTCATCGGGCAATAGGTCCGAACGACACTTCCAACGTCGTGGGCCAATCCGCTATGCAGCTCCGGCGTTGGTGTTGCCCGATGCCGCTCGTCGTATCCGATGTTGATACGACTGTTGGTCACCCGGGTGACCTTCGCCGTCTTCAATTGACGACAAGGTCCTCGGGCGTTCTTCTTGGCTGCAAAAAAATATAAATTGAACGTTAGATAACAAAACATACAAACAACTTGGTAAAAGACAAATGGAGTTAAGACAATATTTACCTGGCTGTGAACCCGACGCCTCAGTAGCAGAACTCGACAAAGTGTCGATTATGCGGGCAGGCCGATGACGACGTTTGGCACTAACCGGTTGCGCCACTGATGACGTAGATGACGCAGGCGCAGGGGCCACCCCAGGACCAACCGGCAAGTGGTCCATCGCGCCGATGCGATGGCGGTGACGTCGAGCCGGGAGAGGGGCGGAGCCGGGGGAGACGAACTATGTGCACTCGTCGCTGCCCTACAACCTCTAATATGCTCGACATCTGTATATTTTTCATTCAAAATACCGTAAAAATTTTAGTTAATCAAATTCCCAATTAATAAATAAAATTTAATATGCTAAACCAAAATTAAAAATATAAAATCAAAACACCTACAAATAGAAATCAATGATACCTAACCAACTATCAGACTAAAATCTCTACGTCATTAATAATTCAATTAATCCTAACCAACCATCAGACTAATCAAATAATCCTAATTCAATTATGCCTCATATAATCCTAATTCAAATAATCCCATATAATCCTAATTCAAATAATCCCATATAATCATAATTTAATTAACCCTAACAAACTCTCAGTCTAATTAAAACCCCTACAAAGAATTCAATTAATCCTAACCAACCATCAGACTAAAAACCGATACATATACACAATTTAACAAAACACCCACAATTATATCAAAATACCAACAAACGCAGCAAATAATTCAATACATTTAAAAAATAAAATTGGGATAGGGAATGATTATTACCTTAAAGCTGTGAGAGGAGGAGGAGAGAGCCTGCGAAAGGGAGAGAGCGGCTGAGAGAGGAGGAGTGAGCTCGAGAGAGGAGCGAGAGAGAGAGAGGAGCAAAATGAGGGGGAAGAAGAACCTAGCGCGGTTTAATTAAATAAACTTGCGCGACGAACAATTTTCGTCGCGCAAACATTAATGCGACAATAAATTTTAATACTGAACTTGCGCGACGACAAAAACCGTCGCGCAAAGTGATCAGATCAACATTGCGCGACGAGAAAATGAAAGAGTGGGTCGCGCAAGTTTCCCAAGATTCGAAAAGGCGGTTTTTAAAATATTCAACAGTCTGAACTTGCGCGACGACGAATTTCCGTCGCTCCAATTTTTTGCGCGACAATTACATTTATTACTGAACTTGCGCGACGACAAAAACCGTCGCGCAAAGTTATCAGATAAACATTGCTCGACGAGAAAATTAAATAGTTCGCCGCGCAAGTTCCCAATTTTTCGAAAAGGGGCCATTTTAAATATTCAACCGTCGAAACTTGCGCGACGATCAAATAGTTTCGTCGTGCAAATTGTTTGCGCGACCAAAACCATCGATATCATCGTCGCGCAAGTTGTCGAAATATCGAAAAGGCGCCATTTTAAATAATCAACCGTCGTATCTTGCGCGACGACAAAATATTTTCGTCGCGCAAGTTTTCCGACATTTCTGAAAATGCGCCTTTTAAATATGAACAGTCGCAATTTGTGCTACGAATAGAAATTATTCGTCGCGCAACGTGTATAACCTCACCCTAAACCCTAAACCAGATAAACCCTAAACCAGATAATCCCTAAACCAGATAAACCCTAAATATAGCCCTTGCGCGACGACTAATATTTCTGTCGCGCAAGTTTTCCGACATTTCTGAAAATGCGCCTTTTCAATATGAACAGTCGCAATTTGCGTGACGAATAGAAATTATTCGTCGCGCAACGTGTATAACCTCACCCTAAACCCTCAGAGAAACCCTAAACCCTAAAGCCTTTTAAATATCAACCTTTACAATTTGCGCGATGAAATATTGCTTCGTCGCGCAAAATGTAAAATTACCATACCCTAAACCCTAAATTAAAATGTTTGCGCGACGATAGTCCTACATATTTCATCGCGCAAAATGTTTTGCGCGACAAATAATTCTGTTTTGTCGCGCAAAGTTGTTTTATTCAAGGGTTTTTTTTATGTTTCTTTCTAGATTTTTTTAATTTGTAGATTTTTTTCTCTTTATCTCTAGTGTGAATATCTCCATATAGATATATTAGGGGTGTATTCATAAGAAAAATATATATGAACATTATTCATAATAAAAATAATGATACATATGAATCAAATATACTTGCATAAAAGAAAAGTTCATGGATATTATGTTATACTTGCATAAGAGAAAAGTATAAAGCATTTTCATTTATACATAAGATAGTTAAATTACAAAACATTTACCTAACTATGTTTTACATGTCAAGTCGCAAATAAATTGCATTATTCATCATCTGAACTATAATAACCTTCGTTATCGTCGCTATCATCACTTTCGGTCTCCCAATCCTCCTCTGATCCATCACTGTCATCGTTCGGGCCCACCGCAACATCGTATCGCGGAAGATCACCGAGGTCAATTGTAATTGACTGAATGGGTATTTCGCGTGAAGATACTCCTTCTATATGAAATGGTTCTTGTATAACATTTGTATATCGAAGTGTTTCCGCATCATTTTCCATTGATGATTCTAAACGTAGGTCAGCAACGTTGTCAACATCGTCGTCAGCTGGGTCTTGTTCGGTATAGCATACACGTTCCTCTCGATCCATCTTCCGAACAACTTTCCAACCTCTCCGGCTTTAGGGTCATCTAGATACACGACCTGTTTTGCCATGTTTGCCAAAATGTAAGGGTCGTCATCATACTAACTTCTGTTAATGTTCATAGATAGTAAGCCATGATCAATTTTAACACTTCCCTGCCTATTTGGGTTTGTATCAAACCATCGACACTTAAACATGATCACTTGGTATCGATCTTTGTAAAGCAATTGCACGACGCTTGTTAATTTGCCATAGAAATCAATGTCTGTACTTTCGCCGCCACCTGGGACATGGACACCGCTGTTTTGCGTACACAACTTGTCATCTCGTGTAGCCCCCAAAAACTTGATGCTGTTAACATTGCAACCCGAGAACAATTCTGCGCGAATCGGCCCGAACGCCAAGTTATATAACTCTTCACTGTAAGTGGGGGAATTCGTTGCTTTCAATGTATTCACCTAATATTATACAAAAACATTCTCGTGTTAGTTTGAGAAAATTAAATACTACAATATATATGTCAAATACAAAACACTTATAAAAACTTACATTGCTGAGAAACCATTGTGGGAACAATTCTCAGTGTTTCTTGGAATACAAATGTGATGGATGTGCTCGCTTCATCATCTCTTCATGCTCATCTAAGTATGTCATTATCTCATGACAATTGTTAAGTACGAACCAATGCACTACCTCCATGTCAATTATGGAAAACGACTCTCCCCGTCCAGGATCTCCAAAGGGTCGTGCGGTTTGGCAAAAAACAGAGTTTCTCCTTTCTCAAACCTCCGTCATTATTGCGTTGAGGATGATTGAAAGCAATCTCAACATCTTTTAAATACATTCCACAGAAAGTAAGCGACTCATATTGCACCCAAGCCTCTACAATTGATCCTTCGGGCTTCGCCCTGTTGCGTACACTTTTTTTTCAACTCCCCGAGAAGCCTGGCGCAATCAATCAATAGGATACAAATTAGCAAGCGTGGGATAATTATGCATACAAATAACGATGAGGATTATATACCTTTCTATTGGATACATCCACCGATATGTGACAGGACCAGCAAGCAATGCCTCTTCGGGCAAGTGAACCATCACGTGGATCATACTTGTGAAGAAAGTCGAGGGAAGATCATCTCAAACTTGCTTAGGACTTGGACAATGTCATGGCGCAATCGATTAATGTCTGATTTTCGCAACGTTTTTGCTGTCAGTTGGGAAAAAAATATTGACAACAACATTATTGGCTTCACTACATCTTCCGGCAATAGATGTCGAATACCCACAGGAAGTAGGCGTTGCATAAACACATGGCAGTCATGGCTCTTTAGTCCAGCAAATTTAACCCCGTCAACATTCACGCAAAGCGGAATATTAGAAGCATACCCATCGGGAGACTTTACAGACGATACAAATTGTAGAAACTCTTTTTTGTCATTCGGTTTCATAGAAAAAAAAGCAAGATCTCTTCTAACTTTATCACTGTCCCTATTCATCCATAAACCCTTTCGTATGCCCATTCTTTCCAAATCAAGACGAGCTTTGATCGTGTCCTTTGTCTTGCCCTCGATATCTAGAATTGTGCCAATCAATGTGTCAAAGACATTTTTCTCAACATACATAACGTCGAGATTGTGCCTCAATTTTAGTTTCGACCAATATGGGAGCTAAAACATAGGCTTGTGCGTCCAGTTCATATGTGTAGCAGGTCTTGTCCGACTCACAGTTTTTCCGAACGGACCAAAATCCAACCGGTTAAGCTGTGACAAAATCTGATCGTCGGACCATTCTCTAGGTCTGAGACGATACTCAGTGTTACCGTCGAACTCTTTATCCTTATCCCACCACTCATGGTCCCATGGCAACCATCTCCGATGACCAAGGTAACAAACTTTCCCAGCGTGCCAACCAGATATTACATCATCTTTGCATACAGGGCATGCCATATAACCCTTAGTGCTCCACCCAGAAACCATTGCATATGCAGGAAAATCATTCACAGTCCACATAACTGCTGCTCGCAAAGTGAACATCTTCCCAGTAGATTTATCGTACGTACGCACACCATTTGTCCAAAAATCCTTGAGCTCATCAACCAACGGCCTTAAGTAAACATCAATTGACCTGCCAGGATCCTCAGTTATCAAAACAGTCATCATCGTGTATTCTTTTTTCATGCATTTCCAAGGCGGCAAATTATATGGGAATACGAAAATAGGCCAAGTGGTGTGGTGTTGGTTCAGAACCCCGTACGGATTGAATCCGTCAGTGGCAAGACCCAATCTAACATTTCTGGGATCGGCAGTAAACTCAGGGAACGTTTGATCGAACTCTTTCCATGCCTCTCCATCTGCAGGATGCCGCATCACATTGTCGTCTACCCGTTTTTCCTTATGCGATCTCATGTCTGTGGCAGTGTGCTTCGACATATATAACCGCTGCAACCTAGGTTTCAAGGGCAGATAACGCATGACTTTTTGTGGAATCTTAGTCGTTCTAATCTGCGATGTTATTTTGAACCTCGACTCATTGCATATAGGGCATGTATCCAATGTTTCATACTCTTTGTAGAATAAAATACAATTGTTTTTGCAAGCGTGAATTTTTTCATAACCCAATCCAAGACCATTCAACACCTTTTGTGCGTGTCTATGGTCTTTCGGCAAACAATTGTCCGTCGGAAGCATTCTCTTGAAAACCCCCAAAAAGTAATCGAAACACTGGTTCGACATACGATACTTTATTTTTCCCTGCATTAGCTCCACAATGGCCGTGAGAACGGAAAAGCTCTCGCACCCCGGGTATAACTCTTGGTTGGCATTTTTTAACAGTTTTTCATATTGTTCGAATTCTGCACTGTCTATTGGTGTAGGCACGTCATCTTCCCCTTCCTGATTGATGTTGGTCGATGCAAATGGAAAAGCATCGTGTATAATATCCATGACTTGATCATTAGGATCCACAATAGGTTCAATATTGTCCACTCTTGTGACATTTGAAGACGAAGCATGGTCTAACTGTTCCCCATGAAGGTTCCAAATGATATATGTCTCAATCATTCCATTTCTTACTAAATGAAATGCAACATTTTCAATTGTCTCCCACAACGTGTTGTTACACCTCCTACAAGGACAACGGATTCTAGTTGCACTCGGGTTGTGTGTACGTGCAAACTCAATAAAATCCCCGATTCCATCCAAGTATTCGTCTGCGCATCTATTCGGGTTTTGTATCCACCTCCTGCTCACAATTCCTGGAACCACAATCACAACACAACAATCACAACAACTTCATACGAAGTCATAATGTCACCTTATGCCTCCGGTAAGGGTCCTATCCCATTCGGGAATGCATAGTCATGTCACGTAATGTACGGCTACATGAGATTAGATTTCGACGTGGATGAATTTCGGCAGCATCTCGATACAGTTCTTGAGGTGTACCGTAGGTATAAATACCTACATACCACCCGAAGAACGTACAGAGATAACACCGAAATCTCCACTATCGAAACCTAATTTTGTAGCCGTACATTACGTGACATAACTATGCATTCCCAAACTGTCCAAATAATGGGACAATTCAATAATTAATTGGACCGCAGTCATGCTTTACGCATCCATGCATGAAATCCAACTAATCTCGAACGGGAAACTAAGTGTTACTCAAAATAAAAACAAAAGTACGAAGTTAATTTCAATTAATTTCGTACATCACAAACACATTAACACTATAATATAAATATAATTTCACAAAACAAATATAAACATAACAAATAAAGTTTAACATAATATAAATAATTTTACATATCCTAAAATATAAAACAAAGAAAATACCTTCTCAATCGTTCTCCACAAATCGTTAATCACACGTAATATCCCTGTAGACAACGAAATTAATTGCATTAGAATGAATTTAAATTAATACTTTTACACTAACGACAAAAAATACTTACCTAATGAACGTAGTAAATTCCCAGTTCAGGCAGAGATAGAGGAAGAGGCAAGCTGCAATTTTTTGCAGTTTGCCTCTGCAATGGCAGAATCCAGCTTATATATTGAACCATGGATTTTGCACGACGAATATATTTTCGTCGCGCAAACAATCTATTTTTGTCGAGCTAAAGGTCTTATTCGTCACGCAAAAAGATTTTTTTTGCCGCTCAAAACGGTTGGATATTATACTTTACGCGACGATGAAATAATTTTTGTCGCGCATAGATTCGTCGCTCAATTATTCATATTCATCTCACAAACGATCAATGTCGACGCTCAAGAACGTATGACATCAAAAATTGCGCGACGACAAGAAATTTCGTCGCGCACTGGTTTGGCGCGAAATGAAATTACCCGCGATTTTTTGCGCGACGAAACTTGTTGTCGCGCAAGTTTTTGCCGCCAAATTTAGAACCCCGCGTATTTGTTGCGCGACGATAATTGATATTGTCGAGCTAAAGGTCCATGTGCGACGACATTTTTCGTCGCGCAAGATTAATAAAATAAAATTATTATCCTCTATACTATGCGCGACGAAAATAATTTTTCGTCGCGCAATATACACTTGCGCAACGAATTGTGTTTTGTCGGCAAAATACCGTCGCGCAAATAGTAAAACGTAGTAGTGAGACATCAGCTTTGTACGAAACACCTCCAATATTTTTGTAGAACAACTCAGGCGCAATATATCCCATTGTTCCCCGTGCTGCTGTCAAAGCGACAATGCTATTATCTACGAGATATAATTTCGCAAGCTCGAAGTCGGAAATCTTTGGGTTAAAGTTCTCATCAAGAAGAATGTTGTGAGGCTTGATATCAAAATGTAGAATTTGCATTTCACAACCTTGATGCATATATTCGATCCCTCGAGCCACTCCGAGAGAAATCTCGTACATTTTCTTGCAACTTAAGGGCATGCTTTCCTCTTTAGAATAAATGTATTTATCAAGAGAGCTATTAGGCATGAAGTCATATACTAGAGCACGATTTGATCCCTCAACACAATAAACAACAAGTTGCACCACATTAACATGGTGAATCCTTCCGATGGTAGCTACCTCACTTGTGAAGTCTTGCCTGTTACCTTTGGGCTTGTCCAAGAGTTTAATTGCTACAAAACGGCCATTGCGTAACTTTCCTTTGAATACAGAGCCATAACCGCCTTCACCTAACTTGTCCTTAAATTTCCTAGTCATCTTTTTAATTTCTGAGTAAGAGTACCTTATTGGCAAGAAGTTACTATCACTTTGTAGAAAATCCTCTATGATGCTATAACTCGACAAGTGTCTTCTTCACCATTTATAGATCACGAACGCAATCAAACATGGAACCCCCAAAATTAGTCTTGCTGGAAAAAATAAACCTGCACAAGAGATATATCACCAAAAAGAATCATGACACTACAAGAAAAATGGTCTTTGTTGACGGCTAAAACGTGTCACCTAACACATTACTTGACGGCTCAAAAACCGTCAAGAGTGTGGGTATCAATAAAAGGTACCCCCTTTCTTGACACCTTTTAACCGTCAAGTAATATGCGTTCTTGACGGCTAATAGCCGTCAACTAACACTTTCGTGACGCGCTTTCAACGTCAAGTTAAATTTACTTGACGCATTTTAACCGTCAAGTAACATTTGTTCTTGACGGCTATTAGCCGTCAACTAACACTTCCTTGACGCTTTTTAAGCGTCAAGTTACACTTCCTTGACACGTTTTAGCCGTCAAGTAATCCTTCTAGTTGACACCTTTTAACCGTCACCTTTTAAGTGTCAAACATATTTCTTGACATTTAAAAGCTCTTTCTTGATGGATTTTAGCCGTCAAGAAACAAGCACTTATATTAAAAAATAATAATAATAAAAAGCTGTCAAAACGGACTTTAATAAACCAAATTGAAATTATACATCCACTATAAGAATATACTTATATACAATACCTTAATATACAAAGAAGATTATGATATTTCAAACTATCTATAGTTCAATAGTATTGAAATTACAGAAACAAACAGATATAGTAGTGCCAACGTCGTAATCTGCCTCACTGCTATAAACCCATATAGTTTCATTATCGTCTACACCTGTAAATGGAAATAAATAGTCATTAAGCCCACCAATTACAGAAACAAACAGATATAGTAGTACCAAAATTTTTTTATATTAAGGAGTTAGAGCAAAAAGGAGAAGTGGTATAAGAACAAAATGGTTAACATTTAAAGAAACAAATATTAGAGCACAATAGAAAAAGAAATTAACCAATTACATAAGACTAGACACAAGCACCCTACAAACTAAACTATGAACACGAAAAGAAATATGTAGTTAAGAAATGGTGCCAAAAAATGGTACCATTCCAATATGAATTTGATGAACAATTCTTGTAAAATGGAAATAAATTCATGCTTGCTCAGGCTAAAATACATATCATGATTACTTCACAAAATTTATAATTATATCTACAACTGAACATATTCAGCGTCAATGGATTCAAGCCTCCTTGCTGAAGCCTATGACCCTCATTGATTGCATTAATCTGTCAAACAGGAGCATATGCATCAAGGGGAGGGAGGGGGAGAGAGAGAGAGAGAGAGAGAGAGAATCAGGTCATGCTTTCCAATGAAAGTGGTTGGATGAGAATCGCATGAGTTCATCACTGATTTGGTATCAGATGACCATAGTTAATTATTAGTGCATCAATCTTAAATATCAATTTTCATAAAAATCGTGCCACTTGTACCTAAATATGAAACTTATTCATCAAAATCAGAAAGCAGACCCATAATAATGGCAGAAAATAAAACATACCATTTGTCAAGATCAAGACCAACAATGAAATTAACAAACTTTTCCTGCACCAAACAAAAAGATAATGTCTCTACTAGAAACATGTTCCTCTCTTATAACAGAGACAACAAATTTCATTCCTCAACCCAATAAAAATACAAGTCATACAATAGTACTTATAAAGCAATGAGTAGTGAAAGAATTCGAACCTGAAGCTTATTAATAACTTTTTGTTGCTTTGTTTCTTGCCTTGCAGCAACATCATAGTTGCTTTTAGATCTGCTCAGTCTTTACCCATTCTCCTCTTGCCTTGCAGCAACATCATAATAGCTTATGGCTACCTGCTTCATGACTACAAACAAGGGGAAAGCTACTTGAACAAAATTGGTTTATTACTCTTGTAGTATACTAAAACAAATTAAAATCAAATATTAGCAAACCCATGATCAAATAATGTCTAACCATGACTGCATGCAAGCAATAAGCGTTCACCATTTCGTTTGCTTCAAAACATGACTGCATGCAAGCAATAAGCGTTCATAGGAAACTTAATGGCTCCAAATTAATGTTAGGAGCTTCTTCAAAGTGCAAGAAAGGCCTTAATATCAATAATTACTTTATAAGAGTCAATTTCAAACTACTAAATTTTCTATGCACAACTAACTGGATCAACCTCATAAGAAGAGATTTTTTAAAGGAAAAAAACAAATATTTTTAAAGGACGTAACACAAGCAAACAAGGATAAGCGTGCATCAAGGAGAAATGTAGACCACTAAATTAGCACAAATAATCTTTCAAATTCCACAAGACCCTACAATACCTGAAACAAGTCAGGGCTTTCACAAATTCCACAATCGTGCGCACAGCTTATTATTCTTCTTTTTATATAAATAAATTTTCAAAGCATTCTTAGGATCGAATCACACTCTGTTTTGATGTGATCCCAAATTATTTTGTATTCTAACAATCTCCTCCCATGTTTGGTGTACACTATCCTTCAGCAGTTGTGCAGGTCTAACACATCGCAGTTTCAATGTAATATAATAGGGGTAGACACGGTGCATTTTGGCCAGATTCTCATAAAAATTTGGAACCCAAACCAATACTATTCATCTGGTCCAGTTAGATCCCTGTTATCTTCTTCATTTATTACAAAGTTTTGGATCTTACAAGAAGTAAACACAAGGATACAAAGCAAGTCAGTCAAATATTCAGAAACTCCTCCAATTTTTGGTAAGTATGAATGAGTAAAATTTTGGGTGGGAAACAGCACTGAAACAAACTATAAAGATACAACCAAATTTACCAATGAATTTCAAAACAGAATAATAGAAAGGAAACGCAAAAGGCTGAAAAGCAAAGCAAGATAATTGGAACCTGAAAAATAAACCAGAAAACACAAAAAAAAACGAACTGAACAAAATTTACATTGTAGCTTAACATTCCCAGATAAGAATTTTCAGATTCTTAAGTGTTAAAACCATAAAAGAACAACTCAAACCAGAAAACCAGAACTTTTACATCAGATTTAACAACCCAGAGTTTCAAGATTCATAGAAATCAATAACAACATCAAATTGAGAAACACTCAAAAGAATCATATGCCTCAGCAAAACTAAAAGCAAGGAAACCAAGAGCAATCGAAACAAAACCCATTTGTGAGAAACCCACACAGATGCAGAAAAGTACAATCAATCTTAAAAATAGAACCTCAACGATGAAGAAAAGAAGAATCTTGGTATACCTGAATGAAGCAATAATGGAAAAAGATAAGCAGAAGTTGAGCAGAGACATTCTTGTGCTGGGAGTAAATCTGAGCCAACGTAGACCTCACAATGTCTCAGCTTCTGGACATGTCTGCGATGATAAGATTGTGAGGTCCAAGATGGCTCCTGCATTATTAATATATAACGCAAGGTTCAAAAATAATATAGACTACAACTGAGAGAAAAAAACACATGCAATGGAACAGAGGATTCTCAAGACAATATAAGCAAAGTAACATAAAAACCCTGGGGTTTCAGACCTCAATAACAGGAAAGCCAGCATATATAAACTAATTAAGAGATAAAATTGAACTAGATCTAATGCTTATTAACAAATTGTGAGAAAAATAAATACCTTGGTTCTTGTGAGGCATTAGGAATGACCCCAAATCCGTTCCAAGAACACATGATTTTTTCCTTTCCAGGAAGAACCTGGAAATCAAATTAACGAAAAAAATGAAACAAAAATCGTCAAAAATTAATTAAAATGAAAAATACCAGAAAAGAAAAAGATAAATATGACCCAACGCTATCCAAAATAGCGACAATATGAAGAGTTCCAAAGAACTAAAATATTTAACGAAAAATTGGTTTATGCAAGAACACCAATATGAAGAGTTCTTTGGCATAGTAGGGCCGTACTAATATTTACCTTGATTTAGGTGTATCCAACTATGAGTATGCTGGATTGTCGCCAACATTGGTTGTGATTATTCCTTATGCCGTTTTCTACTATGTGGACGAGACCCAGAAACCGACGACGACGACCCTGATGATGCCTGCGACATCGAAGACCAGCTCATCTTCTCCTTTGTCTCTATGATCTGTCGCCTGAGGTTAGATGGTAGATCTGATGTTCTAGGCGTTCCCCCTCTCGGCAGCTCTAGATCTGTTTTCAAGGACATCGTCGTCGTTGACTGTGACGATGACCGTCACCTCTTTGTCTCTGTCTCTCTGATTTCTTTTCTGTCGAAGAGGTTGTATGTCTTCTTGGTGGTGGTGTCGACCTCACGGCGTCAGTTTGCGAGTGTCGATGAAGTCTGGGATGAGGGTTTGCTGAATCTGTTTTGCCGGATCTCTTGAAAGAACGAGTGAAAGAGGGTTTGTTGGATCAGTTTGGATTCTACAAGTGAAAGAAGAAATGAAAGGAGACACAACACTTAGATATTTTTGGACTGAAATAAAGAATGCCTGAGGCCCTTTCCTTGATTCTTAGAAGCGTCAGCTATAGGGTGAGTTCCTTGATGGTTTCTTAGAAGCGTCACGTACAAAGGGTATCAATTGACGTTTTTAAAAAATGACAGGGAAGGGTGATATATAGTTGACGGATTTTTAAAAATGACAGGAAAGGGTGTATATAGTTGACATTTTAAAAAAACCGTCAAACGCTACTGAAATAGTTGACGGCTTTGCAAGGAAACGTCAATTATGTAGTGTCAATTAAAGCCAGTTTTCTTGTGACAAAATAAATTTATTGGTTAGATCAACTAATGCTTTCAACATTTTTCTTGTTGTTTTGTTTCAGATATATGTATTCTTTGATGTCATTCAAGAGGGTAATATACAAGCCCATACCAAAGCAAATGAGTGGCGCCCATCCACTTCCTGCAAGAAACATAGCAAAAGTGGGGACAAAATCAAAGACTTGACTATAGGTTTGCGAAAAGTGAACAAAATCGAAGAATTGATTATATGCAAGAAATACAAGATCTTACTGATGGTATTCTCTTCGGAACCGCCAGGAGCATAAAAATTAATGCTGGGGAGAGAGTGCTCATGAATTTTAATGTACAACCGTCCACTAGAAAAGAAACCTACAGTGACAAAAAAAAATACAAAAAAAGGGAAAAAAACCAACAACATTAGCACATCGAATCATTACAATTTGAAATACCTCTTTTCCAGCCACAAAATGCATCATTGCTCATGTGGAAATTGTTTTGGTATGACAAATATTTATGTTGTCAAAATGTGAATCTAGACACTTATAAGAGAGTCAAACTTATGTCTGGAATGTACAATTTGACAAGATAAGCTGTTTATATTGCCGTACAATTTAGAAAGAGAACACTTTATATCTTACTTTAAACTTTGTAACTGAGGGTATTACATTTCCTAATGGAATCAAGCCTAAAGTGAATTGGAACATGGGATATCATAAGTCCAAAAGTCTAAAGAAAGCTGACCACAAACCTAATTGAAGCAAAATAAGGTGCAACACTACTGCATGCTTCCAACTACTATTTGGTTGAATAATTTTTGGAATCAATTCATTTCCCAACTTTTTTAATCTAAGAAATGTGGAAACATTTATGTATATTTGGGCCTATTCTGAATCTCATTTATTTATAGGATAATACTTTTTCTTTATCAAAATGGATGGTGGTGGAGATCCGACGCCGAAGCATAGGTGGAGATCCGACGCTGCTTGTGATGGTTGGAGGAAAATCATAACAAAACAAAGACAAATAGTTGAAACCTTCTGTCTCGAAAATAGGGAAAGAGGAGAAATGAGGAAGAGAAGAGGGGAGAGGGGAGGAAAATAGTAGCTTCCACCCCCCTCAAAGTGAAAACGGCTCTAGGAGTGTTTTTTGGGAGAGGGGGATAGGGTTTTCCATGAGATCTAATCAGGAGGATATGATTCTAATTACTCATTTGTTTAGATATAGGGATAAAAAAATTGGGGAATGAGCTGGTGTATCAAGATTGTTTTTATTTACAATTGATAAACAATCGCTATGCTATGTGGTACATCAATATGTATTAACAAGTTGAGATAATAGCAAATAGTTTGTGCATGAGAGGTAGCCCCTTAACATTTATGATGTATCTCATTCAATTATTTTTGTTTTGTTTTTTATAACATCTCATTAAATTTTATTAATTAAGTATCTTTAATCCCTAACAAGCTCCTTTTGTCCTAGGTTCATTAATTACACTAAAAAAATAAAAAATGACATATAGCCGGATAGAGAGCCTTTACCGTAAATACGATCGCATATATATCGAAAGAAACCTACACGAACAAAGAAGAAGATAACATTAGCACATCAATTACATTTTGCATACAAAATAAAAACTTGGTTAGCTAGTTTTGATACGAGGGTTAGACCAGCGTAGTGACTAGTGATGTAAGAATTCTTAATTTAGGGTTGTTTCTGTTAATTTTTTAAAAGATTGTCATTCAGCTTTTATTATTTCTCTGAAATTTCTTACAACATTTTAACCCAAGGGAAAAAAGTTTACCAAGGACTTCCTCTAGATTGATTATCTAGTATTATTCAATGAGAACTTTTTCATGTGTTGTAAGTTTATATATAATCAAAATTTCGTAATACATTTCACCCACTTAATGGCCTTTCATCCTACCCTTTTGTGAGCATCGTTAACCTCTTTGTAACCAAACACTTAGCTTTTCTTTCATCACCCTTATTATCTTTGACCTATATAACCTATTTCTAAGCCATACCTTATAGCTTAGGATGTACCAAAGTGATGAAAATTTAAAGGTTGAGCTCTACACCAAAGAATTGGTGTGTACCGAGGTGTTAATCACTCCAAATGGAGTAGAGACGATAATTCCTAGACGCTGAGTACTAAAAATGTTAAAATAGAGATGACTGTGTACGTGATCATGAATAATGCTTTAGTATGTCCTAAGTTTAGTAAGTCTAATAACAACTTAAATTTTTGGACTAGAGTTTAAAGGGTAACATTCTCTCTTGTCAGATAGTCTCACACTATCACATATATTGTCAATGTGTGAATCTCAATCATTTATCAGATGTAGTCTTTGCTTGAATGAGTAGTCGAAATCCAAAGATTGACAACACATGTATTTTTCTGACAATTACAAGTCTGGCAAGAGAACATTACCGGAGTTTGAGTGCCCTTAACTTCCTTCTTTGTATTCACAAAGTAAAAGTGCAACAAATTAGACGTGGTCAATAGCCATGGCCAAGAATTCACGTACCTGGGATGGTGTGTGGAAAACATTTAGAATTAGAAGTCCATTGGCCTTGGCAATTTTCATAAGGTCAATCTACTGCAAGCTCGAAGCCATACATGAGTGCACTGTGTATGGATTTATAAGAGGGCGTGTAGTCCTTAGAGTAGTTCAAGAGCGCCAAAGCCACCCACTCTGCACTGCAACCCTCGTTCAAATCCCCCACTTCCATATCCCCAACATTCAAATAATTGTACGTCTTTTGGTGGACCAAAGAAGTAGCACTTGTGTTCAAGCATGGAGCAGTTTCCACGTACAAGCATGGAGCAGTTTCCACGTACAGAGAAGAATTCACCGGATTTGAACACGTGATGTAAAATACAGGTGTCGAAAGCAGATAACCTGACATATAATATGTGGCTGTTGATGCCAAAAAATGGTTCAGCACTTTTGGGCTCAACGGTGATGTCTTCGCCTTCGGTATGCCTAAAGCCTCGGTGGAGCGTCCGATCTGTAAGACAAGAAGCGCTCGGTAAGACCTAGGGCACCGGTGTGGTACCGGCCGAAGACTCTCCGATGCTTAAGTTAGAATAAGTACGGAGTGAGTAGTAATTTTAGCAGAGTAATAGCTAAGTGGCCGAAGGCTCTTGATTACCTCCTTTTTGGGACTTGTGCTTGTCTTTATAGACTTTGGGAGGTGTGCATTTTGGGTATAATTTCGATGTGGGACTGTTGACATTTCTCACATAAGCTCCACGTGTCCTGAATTAGATTTGGGCAATGTGCCCCTGTTTTGTTCCTTTCGGTAAGGGTGGTTGCCGGAGGTGATCATGCCGAAGGCAATTGAATCTCCACGTGTAGCATTTTCATTAGTTGTTCAGATTGGGTATAAACAAGAGTCCCCCAAGTTCGCAGCTAAGAGAATCTTAGCTGGGGACTTGTGCAATTCATCGGTACCAAAGAGTTCCGAAGGCTCGTCGGTAGGACCTTTTGGTTGGTGGCGTCACGTTCTGACGTGGGTTGCCATTTGGCATCCCCGTACTGAGTAGTTCTTTGTGTCTCTTGGGACTATGATGCCGAACGGTAAGCATTTGGTGCCGAACGGTGGTGGTCCAGGCTTGCTTTTCGTTCGGCAGGGTGGAGAGCATGACACTTAGTCTTCTGTGCCCAGTGTGTCAGACCGTCTGAGTGGCTATATGGTGCCACGTGTCGGACGCGTGCGTCCGTAGCAGAGCAATGATTGCGCCGTTTGGATTCTCGAGGCAGAAAGTCGGTTTCTTCGTCTATAAATAGGGGGTGAGGGCTGAAGGCTCGCTCACTTGCGTACTGAGAGCTAAAATTTGAATTTTGGAGGCGATTTCCGGCGAGCAATTTCCGATCAAAAGGCGATTTCCGATCATCAGTTTCACGGCGGAGCGATTTCCGGCGGATCTCAACCACCGCAAGAAACAAGGTATAGCCCCTTTTTATCCATATTTTTCGATCAAATGTTGTCCTTTTGCATGAACTAGGAAGAACTGTTCAAGAACTTCACTTAGCATTCGGTAGATAGGATACCGTAGGTAGATTTAGGCTTAGGACCCTTAGTTTGATCTTCGCATGGCATTTAGTTTCCTTTTCTTTTGTTTGTAGATGTCCGATAGCGAATCTTCGTACGATGGTGAACCTAATGCGTTCGATGGGGATTCATCGGACGGCCAGCGCGATACCGATAGCGCATCATTAAGCTGGGATACTGCCGAAGACCAAGGCGCCGAAGCTGAGGTCCAGATACCAAGGGTCGTTCCTTGCCACGGCAAGGGAAAGGTTCATCCTTCGGTAGAGGCTGTGCCGTTGGCCGTAATCCCGTGCAATATTGAATGTGCTAGCACTAGTCAATATTGTGAATTCTTGATGAGGGATACTCACAGGGCCGAAGGGCATGTGAGTTATCAATCGGAAGCCTCCACGTCCGATTGCGTGGGCGCTGCTGTCGAGACCTCTTCTATTCCGGTAGTAACCTTCGTCCAGCAGGGGACTCCTAGGGTGCCGATCAGCGAACCATTAGAGACCCTCTATGGAGTCGACTACCTAGAGCCGAACAAGATCACCGAACGTGAGCTGGCCGAGCTTCGTGCGGAATACCTTATTCCCGACTCGGTGAAGTGGAGGATTCCTGGCCCTAGGGAGTCGCTTAGTAAACCGGAGAATGGCGAGACGGTATTTTTTACTGACATGCTGAAGCTGGGGGTTAGGCTACCGTTACAACATGCCGTACAGAGCATTCTTGCCCATCTGGGGTATGCTTTCGGCCAGTACAATCCCAACTTCTGGGTGGGGCTCATGGGAGTCATCACCGCATTCGGCATGGCTGGGGAGGGTGCTCCTTCGTACGAGCAATTCTCCTACCTCTACAGCATCACCAAATCGAAGAGTGCCGACCATGGTGGCTGGGTACAGGCTAACTGCCTTCAGGCTCGGGCAAGGGGTCACTTCGTGAGCTCAGTGCCGACCTCCAAGAAGTCGTGGAGGAATCGGCGAGTCCTTATTTCCGGCAACTGGGAGTCGGAACCCAATAGGCAGTGCCTTTTTGATGTTCCAACTTCCTTCCAATTAGCTGGTGAGAGTGTTGGTAGTACCGTTAGATAGATAGGATTCGGTATTGTTCAAGTTTACCGAATGTGGCTTAACTTGGTGTTTTATTCTTTTGCAGGGAAAATCAAGCAGCCGATTCCCACTAAATCGGAGATCAAGAAGGTCGATCGAGTAAGGTCGAAGGTGCCAGATTCCGTTCGGACATATCCGGAGTTTCTTTTCACGGCAAACCTGATCAAGGCCGGCCTCGTCGAACCTGCAGAGAGTAAGTTACCCCTACCGTTCAGTATTTTGTTAACACATTTCTTGTGGCATACTAACTTCTGGCTTCTACAGTGACTGACGGAAGGAAGGAAGCCGAGGCGAGGAAGATGTCCGAAACCTTGAAGAGGCAGATGCAAGCTGGGCAGAAGGCTCGGGCCCAGCAGAAGCAGCATAAGGGAGGCTCTTCGGCACCTAGAGTCTCTGTCCCTGAGCCTACCGATGAGGAGCAGGAGCACCAAGTCCTCTCCCAGAGGCTTCGGCAGGTGGAAGCCAAAAATAAGAAAGCCGAAGAGCTGGCGGCGGCGAAGGAGGCCTATCGCCAAGTCACTGCAAACGGCCACTGGTCGTGGGTCTCGAGACTGGCCCCTTGCCGAAGAAGCCACGAGCTCCTGACTTCTCGAGGGTTGTGCTGAGGGCGGAAGAGGATGCCGAACCCAACGCTGATTCGGTGACAATAGCTTGCCCTTCCAAATCCGTTTAGTTTGTGAACCATATGATAGTTGGTTCACAAATGGATTTGGAAGAGGTCGATGAGTTGCCGAAGAAGGCTCTCAGGGAGAAGGCAGGGCGTGCCTTCGTGCTCCGTGCTTGGTAAGCACCTAATCTTTAGATTGTATTCGTACCGTTCTCTTTGCAACTTTACTGATATCCTTGCTTTCTTTTCAGGCTTCGATGGATATGTGGCTGTGCATGAGCCGAGCCATCAATGATGCCGAACGGGTGAAGAGGAACTACGAGCTCGGCCAATCCAAGGTTGCCGAAGCTTCCAAGGTTTTGCAGGACAATGCAAACCTTGCAAAGGACAAGGAGGGTGCCGTTCGGCAACTCGCAGCCTACCGAGGAGAGGCTCGCTCAGGTGCAAGCTAGCCTCAACGAAGCGGTGAGGGCAGCCTTCGAGGCCGAGGTGGCGAAGCGAGCTATCCACGTGGCTTTGGAGCAGAGCGGCGGGTATCTGCCGAATTCACAGTCCTTCTTGATACGGAGATTGGATCGGAGATGATGGACTTGGTCTACCGTTTCAAGCGCTTCAACCCTGGCACAAAGCTGAATCTGAATTTTGCTGCCGACCCCCACCACTCCTCGAAGGTTTTACTGAAGAGATGATAGAGGAGTATGCTGGGGAGGACGCCGAGGCCGAACCCAACGCCGATGCTACTGCAGAAGCAGATGCCACTGCCGATGTCAAAGCCACAGCCTGACTAGATTTTTATGAAATTTGTAATTTATCGTTGTCATAAGGCAACTTTTTTGAACAGTTATGCCGAAAGGCATTTTACATTATGCTTTTTATTTAATGCAATGCACTTTACTTTCTTTTTTGTCTTGAGGCGCTTGCATTTTTCTGCCGAATGGTGATACCGTTCGGCTTCATTTTTGAATGTTGCCGTAGGCTATCTTAGGTATTTTCCTCATTTTTGATCAAGTGATAAACTGACGGTAGTCTAGGTTTATTTCTTAATGAATACTCACCAAGGCGAGGCGTTGCCGTGGGCTCACAATAATTTTAAATGTTAATCAAGTGATAAACCTGACGGTAGTCTAGATTCATTACTAATAAATACTCACCGAAGGCGAGGCGTTGTCGTAGGCTTACGACTAATTATGATTTTAAATTAAGGGATAAACCTGACGGTAGTCTAGGCTTATGACTAATGAATACTCACCGAAGGCGAGGTGTTGCCGTAGGCTAACAACAATTTTAAATGTTAATCAAGTGATAAACCTGACGGTAGTCTAGGTTCATTACTAATAAATACTCACCGAAGGAGAGGCGTTGCCATAGGCTTATGACTAATTAGGATTTTAAATTAAGGGATAAACCTGACGGTAGTCTAGGCTTATGACTATTGAGTACTCACCGAAGGCGAGGTGTTGCCGTAGGCTAACAACAATTTTAAATGTTAATCAAGTGATAAACCTGACGGTAGTCTAGGTTCATCACTAATAAATGCATCACCGAGGGCGACGTGTTGCCGAAGGCTAACAATAATTTTTATAATTTTTAATTCACACCTTTTTAGAGCCACACAAAGATTGCCTCAAAGGGCTTTCATTTAACTTCTTGCCGAATTGTCTAAGTACAAATTGTGTTCGGGTACCGATGGTTCCCCCACAAGAAAAACAAAAACAGAACTCGCCGAAGGCTTAGTTGCTATTTGTAGTAGTACTTGAGATGCTCAACATTCCATGGATGGCCGAGTGTTTTGCCTTTGGTGTCCCTTAATCGGTATATGCCAGATCTGCTTATGCCGATAACCTCATATGGGCCTTCCCAGGATGGACCGAGGGTCCCTTCCGTTGGGTTCTTGGTTGCAAGTGACACTTTACTCATGACCCAGTCGCCGATCCAAAATGACCGAGGCTTGACTCTTGAATCATAGTACTTGGACACGCGCTGTTTGTAAGCCTCATTCCGAAGTGACGCGTGCATTCGGCGTTCTTCAAGGAGATCAAGACTTAAGGCAAGATGGGCCTCATTAGCATCAGCCGAGAAGTTTGCCGTTCGGTAGGTTGCCTCTTCGATTCCTACAGGTAGTACCGCCTCTGAGCCGAAGGCGAGGGAAAACGGTGTCTCTCCTGTAGACGTTCAGTAGGATGTCCGAATAGCCCACAATGCTTCTGGTAGCTTCTCTGGCTATGAGCCTTTGGCTGCGCTTAGTTGCCGTTTCAGGAGTTTCTTGATGATTTTATTTATGGCCTCAACTTGGCCGTTGGACTGAGGATGAGCTGGGGATGCAAAGAAAAGATTGATTTTCAGGCGTTTGCATAATTGCGAAAGGTGTCGAGTCAAATTGCTTGCCGTTGTCGGTGATTATAGCGTGCGGTATGCCGAACCGGCAACATATGCTATCCCACACAAAGTCTTCGATTCTTGCTGCCGTTATAGTTGCCAAAGCCTCGGCTTCGACCCATTTGGTGAAGTAATCCACAGCTACCACGGCGTATTTGACCTTTCCCTTTCCTTGCGGCATAGGACCAATTAGGTCCAGTCCCCATTATGCGAACGGCCATGGACTTACTATCGGTGTCAAAGGCTCGGCAGGAATATGGGGTATGCTTCTGAACCTCTGGCATTTGTCGCATTTCTTGACCATAGTAATTGCGTCTTGATGCATAGTCAGCCAATCATAGCCTTGCCGAACGGCTTTGTGTGCGAGCGACCGACAGCCTGAATGATCTCCACAAACGCCCTCATGAATTTCACGAAGGACGTAGTCCCCCTGATCGGCAGTGATACACTTGAGGTATGGTGTGGTATAACCACGTTTGTACAGAACGTCATTGATTATTGTATACCTGGCTAATCTGTACCTCGTCTTCCGAGCGTGCAGTTTGTCGTTAGGCAAGGTACCGTTTGCCAAGTAAGAATATATGGGAGCCATCCAAGTGTTAGCGTACTGAACGGTACATACAATCTGCTCGGAAGTGCTTGGCCTGATCAGGATTTCAACTGGCACCCTTCGTCCAACTTTGTCATCTATGGCCGAAGCCAACCTGGCAAGAGCATCGGCATGACTGTTTTCTACCCTCGGTATTTGCTAAATCTCAAAGGCCGAGAATTTCTGCAACTGATGGTGCGCTGCCGATAAGTAAGCCGACATGGACGGATCTTTCGCGGCGAAGTCTGCCGTTACCGGGTTCACTATGAGCTGGGAGTCGCTATAGATAACGATCTGATTGGCCCCCATGTCTTTAGCTAGCCGAAGGCCAGCTAAGAGAGCCTCATATTCGGCTTCATTGTTAGACGTTCTGAAGTTGAAGCGAAGAGCATACTCGATCTTGTTTCCTTCAGGTGTGGTTAGGACTAGTCCGGCACCGCATCCTTGTTGCCTTGCTTGCCTCCCTTTAGAGCCTTGAAGAATGGTGCACACCGATCGGTAGCCCTTGATATGAACCTTGTGAGAGCAGCTACGCGCCCTGTAAGGCTCTGAATATCCTTCTGGGTCCTCGGCCTCTCCATATCCACCATAGCTCTGATTTTTTCGGGGTTTGCTTCGATTCCTCGTTGGCTGATCATGAATCCCAGGAATTTCCCGGAAGATACACCGAAGGCGCACTTCATCGGATTCAGCCTCATACGGTATTCTTTAAGGATGCCGAACATGATTGATAAATTGTGCAAATGTTGGTCGGTAGTCTTACTTTTCACCAACATATCATCGACATAAACCTCCATGATGTTGCCGATGTACTCTGCAAAGATTCGGTTGACCAGCCTCTGGTACGTTGCGCCTGCGTTTTTCAAACCGAACGGCATAACATTGTAACAGTAAATGCCTTTGTCCGTTATAAATGTCGTATGTTCGCTATCGGCAGGGTCCATGAAGATCTGGTTGTATCCTGAGTAAGCGTCCATGAAACTGAGCAATTCATGTCCGGCAGTCGCATTGACGAGCTGGTCGATTCGTGGGAGAGGGAAGCTATCCTTCAGACAGGCTTTGTTCAGATCGGTGTAATCTTGACACATCCTCCACCCACCTTTTGCTTTCCGAACCATGACTGAGTTGGCCAACCAAACAGCGTAGGTTGCCTCCCTAATGAAGCCGATGGCTTGCAGTTTGTCGACTTCGGCTTTCATGGCTTTGTACCGTTCGACATCATATGACAGCTGCTTCTGGCGTACAGGTTTGTAGGCCGGTGATATACTGAGTTTATGGGAGATGACCTCAGGTGAAATGCCCGGCATGTCATTGTAAGACCAAGCGAATACCTCAGAATGCCGACGCAAAAATTTAATGAACTCTGATCGAAGGGATGCCGTTAGCATCGTACCGATCTTCACACACCGTTCGGGGTATTCCTCATGTAAGATTACCGTTTCCAGGTCTTCCATCGGCTGAGCTTGCGCTACTGGCATTTCGTCCCTAGGGACATCTGGGGGCTCATTATCGTTCGGTATGCTAGCCACAGTGAGCGTCTCCTTGGGCAATCTGGGTGCTACCGAATTGAGTGCCGTTTCATAACACATCCGAGCGCTCAGCTGATCGCCCTTTATTATGCCGATGCCACAGCAAGTTGGAAATTTCATGAGCAACATATGGGGAGACAAATGAGCTTTGATTGTAGTGAGGGCCGTTCGGCCAATGATGACGTTATATGCCGTTGGGCAGTTCACAATAAGAAATTGATCATACACCATTGTTCTTCTTGGCACCGTGCCGAAGGCGACGGGCAAGCTGACAGTGCCGACTGGCTAGACCAAATCGCCTGAGAAACTTAGGAGAGGGGTGAGCTGCCGATTGACGTGCTTATCACTTACTCCCAGTTCCCGAAAGGCATCGGCAAATATGATGTTCACTGAACTGCCGGTGTCGTTGAGCACTCTCCCTACGTCGAAGCCTGCAATCTCCGCACGGATTATCATTAGGTCGTCGTGTGGATGGAGGATTCCCCCCTCTTCTTCCTCACAGAAGGTGATGGGCTCCCACTGGACCTTCGGTGCCTTTTGGTGCCAATTTCCCTCTATGCCGAAGACCTGGGGGTACTGGGCTACTCGAACATACTGCTTTCTTGATCAGTTCGATAACCCTGCCAGATTCGGCCCTCCACTTATGGTGCTGATCATATTGATTTGCCGAGCGGGACCCTGGGTAGGCGGCTGCTGTGGCCTTGCAATGTACTGGTCAAGCTTGCCCTCACGAATTAATCGTTCTATGATCTTCTTCAAAGTAATGCAGTCTTCGGTATTGTGACTGTTATGATGGTGATATCGACAAAACTTTCCGGTGTCCCTGTTATCTTGTCGATTGGGCTTTCAGTTTACTGGCTTAGGGATGATCTCTTGCTCATTCATGAGCACGGCCTCATAAGTGGTATTAAGCACAGTGTGCACCTCCTGTTCTTGATTCGGCAGAGGGCCCCGGTGGTCGTTACGGAACCTTCCCTTGCTCTTCTTATTGTTTCCCTGCCGGAAGCTGGAGTCGTCCTTCCGTTTGTTCGACGCAGGCTCGACTTTACGAGGGGTGTATGTTTCAAATGCCGAGCTCTCCTGCGGAACCGTAGGTTCGGTCCTGGAGTTGAAGTATTCCGCTTGAGCATGGATAGCAGCCTGCTTCATTAGCTCATCATAAGTTTGCCAATTGTTTGTGTGCACCAGATACCGAAAGTGGGAGGGCCGAAGGCCACTCTTAAAGGCGCCGAAGGTTGCCCTATCATCGGTTTCTAGGCACCGAGCATATTCATGGCTGAAGCGAGCAGCGTACTTCCTCAAGGGCTCATCTTCTTGCTGCCGTATGGTGTAGAGATCATCGACAGAGTACAAACGGTCCGTTTGGATCATAAAGTCGTTCAGAAAAATATGTTTTAAGTCTTCGAAGGAATCTACGGTACCAGGCTCTAATCGGTAAAACCAGTTGAGTGCTCCTCCGGTAAGCGCATATTGAAATAAAAGGCATTGTCCCTCATCGCTCAAACCTTTGCATCCTAGAGCCGATTGGAAGGTATGAAGATGAGTCAAGGGGTCTTCCACTCCTGTGTAGAAAGGTATGTGCAAACTCTAGACGTCCTTCACCTGCCGACAGTTTTTTATGCGGTCGGTGAATGGTCCTGGCCGAAGCTTGCTCCACCCCGGCTCTTGAGAGCGAGACCGTTTGTCTTCCATCTTCTCGCACTCTCTGCATGAGGAGGCGGACCACTGGTCTCGGCTTGGGACCTCAGATTCCCTATAGTCCTCCGATCTGTGTGGTGACCGCCTGGGGTTAACCTCCGAGTACCTCGTTGGCATTGCCGAACGGTAGGCAGTACGCCTTGTTCCTGATGGAACGTACTCAGGGTCTGATTTGGCAGTGGATTCTTGGCCTTGCATCCGCCGAATGGGTGATTTGTCACCCAGAACCCTTAGTCTGGAATAGCCAAGATGTGCCCCTATTCTGATCGGAGAATGTGATCGACTCTTCTCCTGTTGCCGATCAATCAGTCGGTGACGACAGTCGGAATAAACTTTTTGCGGTTGATGGGGCTTGTCTTGAGGTGCCGACACTACCAATTGCTTGGATGGTGCCTGTGCCTCCTTTCCTGCCTTCTTCTTTTTCTTCTTCTTCCGAACTGTAGTTTGCCAGCTTCTGGAAGACCCAGTCGGGACGTTCTCTGTCTGCTGCTGGATGAGTTGTTCGTCAACTTTGGATGACAGCAACTTGTTGTGTTCTTGCATTTTTGCCATGTCCTGCCGAAGTGCAGCAATCTGGGACAAGAGTTCAGCTTCGGCAGCGGACTGGAGTGTCGATGTGTCTCCGATAGTAGTGCGCGGAGGTAAGGCCGGGCTCCCTCCGGTCTGCCTGCCGAACGGTAAGTCCTCCATTGCCGAAAAAAATAAAATTTTAGTTGGAATTTGTATTTTTTTAAATTAAAATTTAAAATTTTAAAAAATAATGTTAAAAAAATCCAGTTCAAAACCGGAAAACCGAGAACTGGACCGGAACCTGTGAAAATTGTCGCTTCGTTTCAATTTTCTAGTATATTAGATATAGCGATTTAGGATCGGAAAGAAAGGCCTCTCCTCTCACTCAATTACATTATTGAACTTGAATTTGTGCTTAGCTTAGAAATTTGGACATGTGTGGTTGTGTTTGTGTATACCAAATTGTCACATAATTAGATTAATTCTTAATGTGCTGCTGCTGCTTTCTTACTCTTTGTTTTGTGTTTGTGTGTGCAGATTATCTTGGTTACTCATCCCAGGACCGGCGACTTACGTGAATCTTTGAAGTACATTTACAACTTGTATGTGGAATATGTCGTGAAGAACCCGCTCTACACTCCTGGAACGCCAATCAGGTAACTGGTTCAGTTTTATAATTTTCTGCTCACACTGCGTGCCATTGGGATGCTCAAGTAAAGAAACTTAATATTGCAATTAGTGATAAATAAACTGTCCCCTTGCATGTTTTTTTGCACTATAACAAGACTAATATTTGAACTAGGTTATCTCTTGGTTTAGAAGGCATGTTTGATGCGTGTCATCTTATTGTTATTGTTAGTATTTTGTAAACTCTGTTTGTTTAGAACCTGCCTATTTTTCTTTTCCTTGTATATATAGTTCTATTGAATTAGTTTACTGGTGGCTTATCCATCTTTGATTAGAGTTAAATATATAGTGACTGGAAATATATTGTTTTTTTTTTCATGCTTTGCTTTGCGTTTGTGGGTTGCAGTCTGTTTTATAGATCTGGGTTATGTTTAGCTGCTGAGAAAACTGACAATTTTCTTCACACTGTTCTCTGAAAATTTTATTTTTTTCTTTGTTTATCATGAATTTTAACTCTAGAAATTGAATTCTGGTGCTACAAGGTATGAAAACTGATGTTTTCTAGTTTTAGACAGTGCCCATTTGATGGCTTTTTCTAGCTTCAATTTTACTATTTGGACGATGAAAGCATATTGCAATTTGCATCTATATGCTGCTTGTGTGCTGGATGATCTGTTATTGGAGGCTGATGGATTGGCCATAATTAGGATAACTCACTAATCCCAAAATTTACAACACATTAGAAAATCATGTTCATGTCTGACTTTGGTTACAGAAGTCTGAACCAAAAATATAATCAAGATATTTAACAATTTTATGGACTTAAAAGTGGAGCAAGATACAGGGAGCAAAAGATAATATTTTGAACTTTCTTTTACTTTGATTTATTCTTATTGTGTGACTTCAACTTTGCCATGCATTTGCTTGGTGATGGCTTGTCTTTTGATTACTTATTGCGTTTCAGTTGTCCACTAAGGAGTTTTTCCAATGAATTAATGTTTTTGGTGTCATTAACCATGGCTGCTCATGAGCAGGATTTATGCACATCCATTAATATCAAACCAGCCCATTTGGTTGAACTCATCTTCTAACAGAAATTCAAGTGCCATGATAGTGAGCTCAAGTTCCCATTTTTCCTAGCTAGTTCCAAAAGAAAAGCCTTTTTGGAACTTTTAATTAAATATGTAGAGATGTCTAGTTAAATACCCATTCTTAGCACTAATAATATAGATAAATCCTGCACCATTTAATTTCTATAAACAAACCCAAAAAAACCCCAAAAATGAATATAATTATTAAATTACTTTAATGCCCTATTGAGTGTTTTGGGTTTTTTTTTAGGTTTTGGGGTTGAGCTTGTTTTAAGAAAACTATGGCAGTTTTGTAATTATAGGAAATTTGAAGTCACTTTATTATGTTGTAAATGGATTTTGAGTGTGTTTCTAAAGTCCATTTCATGTAGGGTTTTTTTATAATTTGGACCCCAATATTGAGTATAATAGTGAATCTCCTAACTATGTAAATGTATACTTGTACTTATATTTTGCAGGAAAGAGATGGGACCAGAGTTTTGGTTCCAAGTGTAGGAGAAATGCCCTTGTATTTGATAGAGGTCATGTGTCGAGCTAACACGAATGATTGTCAAAAATTTCATCTTTTCTATATGGTTTGCATGTATAGTTGATGTCTTGTATGATTCTTAATGTAGATAAAGGATGGGATTCATTTCATAGTACCAACAGATGGCAAAACCCTCGGGCTCGATAATAAGAGCAGTGACTTTTTTAATTTTTATTTTAGTATTTTTCTGATGTGAGCAGCTAATAGTACTATATAATGTTTGTAATAATATTTCTTCAATTCTTATACAAGTTGTTGTACGAGGATCATTGGCAAATATATCAATCATATTGAAGAGATACATATATGGTGCTTGTTATACCTTATTTATATGATAATGAATAATGATCTAGCATTTCCTTTACAAAATAACCTTATACAATCAAGACTTGAAAAAGAAGTGATAAGAAACAAATATAAGTGCAATAACCAGGCAATACAACAACACTACAATGGCAATAGAATGACAATACAAATGCAATAGGGGAGCAATACAATGACAATACAAAAACTCCACTTTCTCACTATAATTTCATTCCACATTCCCACTATATATTCATAATCTACAAGCATATTACAAAAAGGACGTGACGTCCTTAATGGAATCATATTTTACACTCCTATATCGTGAAAATACACTCGAGCAAGGAATGGGCAGAGAGGCTTTTGTAAAAGTTGAGGATGTAAAAGATGTTCTTGACTTGAAGGTGGATTAGTTACTGGCCAAAGGCTTCTTAGGAAATTATTTTCCTTTTGCTTATTTTGGTTAATATTATCAAGATATTTTGACAGAATAAAGATGAAGTGAGCAACATTTTGTAAATAATGCACGTTTTAGTTTAAGGGTTGAAACAAAAAGCAACTTAATTTGGTCGGCGATTGGTTGTTGTCTACATTTGTTAGTATTATGGTATATTTGTTGACCTTTAATTTTGCTCACTTATATTTGGTGTGTGTGATGTACATATGAACTTGATATTCTTATTTTTTACGTATTGGATTATTATTTCTTTTTTATTCAAGAGACAACTTGCAATTTATGGTATTATAATATCATTTAACTAAACTGAGCTTTTACCATGAAAAAATTAGAGTGTGCTTCTTATAGTAGTCTATTGCCTTTTTATTGCTTATCTATTGTCTGTTTATTGCTTTCATATTGCCTATTTATTGCTTGTCTATTGTTTTTTTTTGCTTGTCTTTTGTCTTTTTATTGCTTGTCTATTGCCTTTTTATTGCTTGTTCTGCTAAACAAGATTAGTAAAGGAACCATAAATTATGAAATATAATTTATTCTAGATGGAACTCTGTTGTCTTGGTTTCCGTGGTACATAATGAAGATGAAAATTATTCAAACATCATGGGCGATCTTACCGTTATTTGTAGAGTGTTCATATACACCAAACTTAATTGAGCAACCGACTTTCTAATGTGTTTTTAGCCACTTACTTGTTCAATTCTAGAGATATCCAGTTATAATACAAGATATAATTATTGGGATGTTTCTAGTAACCTTCTTTAGCTTGTCATCTTCTCTCAAATTTTCTAGAGTTTTCTAGTTTCATCATAAGTGTTCATTATTTTTAACACTCCTCCTTATGCACATTTGTGTTACTTCGAGCATGCATCGTAGCTGTTCGAATTTTGGTCTTGGAAGTGCCTTAGTGAAGATGTCTGCAATCTGCTCCTTTGTCTTGCAGTACTTGAACTTAACTTCTCTGTTTGCTGAAACCTCTCGTAAGAAGTGATGCTTGATGGCGATATGCTTTGTCCTGTTGTGGAACACTAGATTCTTTGCCATTGCTATAGCAGACTTGTTGTCACAAAGTATTTCAGTAGCTTCTGTTTGGCACTCTTCTATATATTCAAATATTCTTCTGAGCCAAATAGCTTGGCAGGCTGAACTAGCTGCTGCTACATACTCGGCTTCTGTTGATGATTGAGCCACATTCTCTTGTTTCTTTGATGACCATGAAAATATTCATAACCCGATTGTGAATGCATAGCCTGATGTGCTTTTCAGGTCATCCACTGATCCAGCCCAATCACTGTCTGTATAGCCATATGCCATAGTCAATTGTGCCCTACAAGTATCTCAATATTCTTTTTGCTGCACCATAATGTACATGACGTCGGGTCTTGTTGTTGTCAAAGTAGAGCAAGCTCCCAATGAGACTTTTATAAACTGATCCATCTGCTTTACCTGAACCATCTTCCTTTCTTAACTTCTCATTGGTGTTAAGTGGAGTAGCCACAGTCTTGCACCCGGACATCTTGAACTTCTTCAATAGATTCTGAATGTACTTTTTCTGGCATATGAAGATTCCATCTTCTTCTTGGTTTATCTCAATGCCTATAAAGTAGTGCATCAACCCAAGGTCACTCATTTCAAATGTCTTCATCATATCTTTTTTCAATTATTTCATCATTGTTTCCTGTATAAATAAGATCGTCCACATATAAGGAGACAATCAAGATATCAGAGTTACCTCGAGTTTTGGTGTAGAGAGTAGGTTCGCTTTTGCTCCTTCTGAAGCTTGCGTTGATGAAGTACTTGTCTATGCGGCTGTTCCATGCTCATGGAGCTTGTTTGAGTCCATACAATGCCTTCTTTAGCTTGAGTACTTTATCTTCTCCTCCTTGTTCAATAAATCCTTGTGGTTGCTCCACATAGATTTCTTATTCGAGCTCTCCATTTAGAAATGCAAACTTTACGTCTGGTTGATATATTCTCCATTTCTTTTGAGCTGCTAGTGCTACCAGTGCTCTTATAGTGTCAAGTCTTGCAACTGGTGCGAAGGTCTCATTCTTTTGTTGCCTTCTTTGCCCAACTGTAGGAGTTTTTGGATTAGAAACCCTTTTTCAGCTATGTCCCATAATTCTTGAGACATAAAATAGGTTTTCATCTTAATGCTCCAGAAATCATAGTTTTCTCCAGTGAAAATAGGAAGAGGGATAGAGTTTTGGCTAGTGGTAGACATGATGGAGGATTAGAGTGAACCAACGCCCAAGGTTGATCAGAACAAGCTCTGATACCACTGTTAGTTTAAGAGAAAAGAGGTTTAGAGAATAGTTGATTTAGTGTTTAGGACAATAGCTTGATGTGGAATAAAAAACTTTTTAAAAGAGTAACAAGATAATTTTATTTTATTGATCGAAATAAAAAAACTTTTTACACAGTTGTAGTTTTTCAAAGTTTTCTTACTTAATTATAGACTTGTTTGAACCGACTCTCTAAGTGGGGAAATAATTAGAAAGTCGGTTGTGCAAAGTAACCGACCTTCTAATAGCCACTTGTTCAATTCTAGAGATATCTAGTTATAATAAAATATATAATTATTGGGATGTTTCTAGTAACATTTTTTAGCTTATCATTTTCTCTCAGATTTTCTAGAGTTTTCTAGTTTCATCACAAGTGTGCATTATTTTTAACACATTAAAAGAAGCTCCGTACACAAGAACATGCTAAAATGCAGAAACTGAACGCAGATAGAGCACCCAAACTAATCTAGGCACCCAAGAAAACAAATCTAGGAGCCCAACACTACTCTAGACATCCACACGAAAAACAACTACCCGAACCAGGAAAACAAGTAGAGAAACGCTGCACAAGTGCTGTCATCATCACCTAGCTGACAGAGTACATGTCACCTCCATGTTAGAACATGTTTGATTCAAATTATCATGAATATCTACAGGCATCTCTTGTGGGCATAGAAACGGCTTGGGAGGCATTTGTAGGCTTTCAACATCTCCTTCGAGCATCTTTATAACTTCATTCATTGCCGGACGATCACTTGGCTTCATTTGAATACACCACAAGGCAGTTATAACCATCTTTTTTATGATTTTCTTTTCTTCCTCTGTTATATCCTCCATCTTCAACTCCTTTCCTTCCCTATATTGATCGTACACCCATGAGGGGAAGTAAATTTGGCTTGAATGCTCTGCACGTGCATTTAAATTCTTCCGTTTGCTTCCCATTTCCATCAACAGCATTCCAAAGCTATAGACATCAGCTTTGTACGAAACACCTCCAATATTTTTGTAGAACAACTCAGGAGCAATATATCCCATTGTTCCCCGTGCTGCCGTCAAAGCGACAATGCTATTATCTACGGGATATAATTTTGCAAGCCCGAAGTCAGAAATCTTTGGGTTAAAGTTCTCATCAAGAAGAATGTTGTGAGGCTTGATATCAAAATGTAGAATTTGCATTTCACAACCTTGATGCAGATATTCGATCCCTCGAGCCACTCCGAGAGAAATCTCGTACATTTTCTTGCAACTTAAGGGCATGCTTTCCTCTTTAGAATAAATATATTTATCAAGAGAGCCATTAGGCATGAAGTCATATACTAGAGCACGATTTGATCCCTCAACACAATAACCAACAAGTTGCACCACATTAACATGGTGAATCCTTCCGATGGTAGCTACCTCACTTGTGAAGTCTTGCCCGTTACCTTTGGGCTTGTCCAAGAGCTTAATTGCTACAAAACGGCCACTGCGTAACTTTCCTTTGAATACAGAGCCATAACCGCCTTCACCTAACTTGTCCTTAAATTTCCTGGTCATCTTTTTAATTTCTGAGTAAGAGTACCTTATTGGCGAGAAGTTGCTATCACTTTGTAGAAAATCTTCTATGATGCTATAACTCGACAAATGTCTTCTTCGCCATTTATAGATCACGAACGCAATCAGACATGGAACCCCCAAAATTAGTCTTGCTAGAAAAAATAAACCTGCACAAGAGATATATCACCAAAAAGAATCACTAGAAAATAAAATCAACTAATGCTTTCAACATTTTTCTTGTTGTTTTGTTTCAGATATATGTATTCTTTCATGTCATTCAAGAGGGTAATCAATACAAGCCCTTACCGAAGCAAATGAGTGGAAGCCATAGAGCTCCTGCAAGAAACATAGACAAAATCAAAGACTTGACTACAGGTTTTCGAAAAGTGAACAAAATCAAAGAATTGATAATATGCAAGAAATACAAGATCTTACTGATGGTTGTGTTGCCAACCGAGCCATTGCGACTTCCATAAAAATTAATGCCGGGGGGAAATTCCCAAGCATTAATGCGCACCCGTTCACGAGAAAAGAAAGCTACAGTGACAAAAAATACAAAAAAAGGGAAAAACAAAAAATAAACAACATTAGCACATCGAGTCATTACAATTTGAAATACCTCTTTTCCAGCCACAAACTGCATCATTGCTCATGGAGAAATTGTTTTGGTATGAAAAGCTCCTTTTGTCCTAGGTTCATTTTACACTAAAAATAAATTATAACATATAGCCAGATAGAGAGAGAGAGAGCCTTTACCTGAAATAGCCTCGTGTAGCAATCGAAAGAAACCTATTCAAACAAAGAAGAAGATAATATTAGCACAACAAGTCCTTAAACTTAAGGATGAATTACATTTTGCATTCTTGTGGTTTGATATAGGTACAATTTGCCTATGCCATTTAAAAATTGGCAAAAACAAACCTTAAAGTTATCAATCGGTACACCATTTGCCATGACACTTGGTTAGCCTATATTTTACATATATTGACACTTGGTTAGCCATGTCATCTATGGTCGGGTCGGTGTGCTCGGACCTATTCGGGTTGGCTACGTGGCGTCCTATCAGCCGATTGACTAGTAGTATCCAATGCAAACTTGTCACGTGTTATAGGTTTTTATATATAATTAAGATTTTGTAATACATTTAAGGGTAACTAGGAGGTACTACGCGTCTGGTAGCTATTTCCTATATTCTCCAGTGAGTTGAGTTGTGTTGTGTCTTATGCTTTGGCTTGCAATTTGCATTGAATTTTGGAGTGCAAAGGGTGGCTTCGGAATTTGATTGTAAGGAAGCTATTTCCTATATTCTCCAGTGAGGGCCAGGGTCAGGTATCAAATGAAGGTGGTGTTGCGAAATTTTCACCCTGCTATCTATTTGTCAGTTTAATTCTTTTACAAAAATTTAAAAGTTGGTACTTTGTTTATTGTCCTGCATTGTAGATATTCGACGAAATGCCTCAACCAAAGTCAATTAAAAAGTTGGTACTTTCTTAATTCTTTATTCGATCAAACTCCCCAATGAAAGTCAATACTTTTGTTTACCTCCGTAGTCTGTGTGTCTGTTAATTTATTTGTGTCCGTCGGTCCAATTCTAATTTTACTTTTACTTTTGCCTTTTCTCTTTCTTCCTATCAATCTAAATGTTCAAGCTAGCTAACCACTTAGATGGAAAAAGAATCCACCATGTTAGCGGTAAACAATTTGTGCGTCGCAATTTTACCTATTTGATTATGGTATCACATATCGTAGATCGTGATTTTACCAACATGAGTTAAAAAGTAGAACTAAGTCTAATAACAACTTAAATTTTTGGACTGGAGTTTAAAGGGTAACGTTCTCTCTTGCCAGATAGTCTCACACGATCAGATATATTGCCCATGTGTGAATCTGAATCATTTATCATATGTATTATTTGCTTGAATGAGTAGCCGAGATTCAAATATTGATAACACATGTATTTTTCTGATAATTACAAGTCTGGCAAGAGAACGTTAACGGAGTTTGAGTGCCCGTAACTTCCTTCTATGTATTCACAAAGTAAAAGTGCAACAAATTAGACGTGGTCAATAGCCATGGCCAAGAATTCACGTACCTGGGATGGTGTGTCGAAAACATTTAAAATTTGTACTCCATTGGCCTTGGCACATTTCATCATAAGGCCACTGTACTCTAAGCTCGAAGCAATACATGAGTGCACTGTGTATGGATTTATAAGAGGGCGTGTAGTCCTTAGAGTAGTTCAAGAGCGCCAAAGCCGCCCACTCTGCACTGCAACCCTCGTTCAAATCCCCCACTTCCATAGCCCCAACCTTCACATAGCTATACTTCTTTTGGTGGACCAAAGAAGTAGCACTTGTGTTCAAGCATGGAGCAGTTTCCACGTACAGAGAAGAATTCATTGGATTTGAACACATGATGTAAAATACAGGTGTCGAAAGCACATAACCTGATATATTATATATGGTATATGGATATCTTAACGTATACGTAGGTGGAAAATTTTGTGGCATGGAGGAGCAATTGTTGTTCTGGAGGCCAGGATCTAGGAGTCGGATTGTTTGGTTGTGGTAGTTGATTGCCTGGACATAGTATTTTCCTGAAGGAGGTAGGTCTACTAGTGTAATGTTGTTCTCACAGGACAGATTATACATTACATTGCCGCAGTGCATTGGATCATCTTTTAGTCGGAAAGGATAGGTTATGTTGTGGATATGGCCGCAGGAAGAGGTACAGTTAGTACTTTCATCCTTGGCGTTACAAGTTTCACCGGCTAAGCCAACACCAAGAAAGGCTATAATTAAAACCCACCTAGACAAGGCCAAGGACCAGCTTCCCATGGAGAGAGAGAGAGAGAGACAGGTTGTTTGGCATTCAAACTAGTTTAATATTTAGACAGTTGTTTATATGGGATGGAAATTGCGTGTAAGCTGTACGAGCACATCCAGAAGAATTTTCAAATTTCATAGTAATGAACAATATCAAAAGAAAAGTCATGACGCTAGAGAGTCAGTCAATGGGTCGTTATAGGGCAATTGATGATTTGATAGTGCCATTTCAGCCTTATTTTTTTTACTTTAGTTGCCGATTATGAGTTTCGTTCAGTCAATGGTTTGTATATTCATTTTATTTACTAAAAAACCTTTATCATTCTTGACTTAGTTAAAAGAAAAGTCATCCCCCTTCTACTCATTACACAGTGTAGACACCGTTATAAGTAACATATATCTCCCCTGCCTTGGCGGCTACGAAGTTTATGGTGTTTTTTCTGACATTGAATTGTTTTACTACCTACAGACTTGTACAATGATGTATAATGTTTTATTTTGGAGTTTGAAGCAAAGGGAAAGACGTGTAGTTTCAAATGGCACCAAAAGTGAAGTTGAATGTGTTGACGTGAGCAAAGCAAGTAAGGATGATAGTTTCACATAAATTCCGCGCAAATTTTTACAGTTTTCAAAGTAAATCATATATAGTGCATACATGATGATCAATAATCTGCTAATTTTGTTGCTGTGAAAGTACTTAACAATTCTACGGTAAAGTCTCACTGTTAAAGAGTTTGGGTTACTCTAATACTTCTTCAAAATCAGTCTAGAGCCAATAAAAAGATATCATATCAGTTGCTTTCCAAAACTTTGGAATTTTTTTTACTTGTTGATGCTCTCTTTCAAGTTGATAGGAGGATGAGGCGTAAAAGTTGGGATAATATAATTTCAACGACTTGGAATTTTGGAGTTTTGCTTTATGTCTTAATTGATCACCTCATAGATGCTGAGGTTGCCAATTGAAATAAGAAGAGCCACAAACATGGAGTTTACTTTCAAGTCTTCAGTGGGCAAGTTCAATTGATGTCAGAAAGTCAGTAAATGGACTTGTAATACTAATAATGCCACATGCATTTGTCCATTTTCCATCCGCATCTATCAAGTTCATTATCCACCATTGGTCCCATCTGTTAAATTCAATCCAACAATAGTGACATTAATTAGCTTGATGATATGTGGGGTTGTTCTTGCGTAACCGATTTAAGTCCTCTCAATATCATTATTAAGGATAAGAGTTTTATTAATTTAATTAAGTTACAATACATTCTCAACGCATAATAACTTATAAATAACTCTACCGATTGTACGTGCCATATTGATAATATATGTCCCATGTTTTACATGCATGGTAAAAACGTCTGTTATACTCAACAATATTTTTGTAAAAAAAAAAGGATGCACGATTTAGTTCAGTAATTGTATGATTTCAATAAAAATAGTGAAATTAACTAGTAATTGAATTTTTTTGGAACTAATAATATATTGTAAACCATTGGATCCAGTGTGCAAAGAGCATAGCAAAGTTAACTAGTAAAGAACAATTATCGCACATAAGGAATCCAGTGTATTTCCATATAGAGCATTTTGAACCATTGGATCCGCTTGCAAAGAGCATAGCAACACCCTTTTTGGGTTCATTTTCCTCCACAATATTACTTGTGACAGGACCCGACCCGAATTCCACCCCGGAACCAGTGCCGAATCCTGTGGTTAACCGACATTACCCCAAAGTCGGGCCCACAAACCTAACAAGTTCCCTCTTCCCGAAACAAAAGAGAAAGGGGACAAGACTTCTGCCGAAAAACGGGCAGAGTCTCCCCTGAAAACAGGACAATCCCAAAAGTTCAACATGTTAAAAAACAACAAATAAGAATACCCCAAATGCCAGCATGCATTAACAAATACATAACAGGCCTCCGGCCAACAATTCCAACCCTTATGGGCAATAACAAAGCAGTCTAAGAGTAAGCGGAAGTAAACACTTGAATACAAAGTTTAGGGTCAAAGACAACAAGTCCTACCCATCGCGATTCTCGAGAAGAGAAGCGTACGGCCGAACAGTAACGAAGCAACGACTACATCCTGGGGGGCGCAAAACAAAAAGAGTGTGAGTGAACAAAAACAAGTTTTACATACTTAAATCAAAGTACTAACCCCACCGTTTAAAACAATGCAAAACATGCATATGAAATCATTTATATACTTTATTGATTTAGAAACTATATTATCTCAAAATATGTGAAAACATTCCGGCTTAAAACGTTATTCCGAGCAAATCAACTTTTATTGTTCCCGAGACATAGCCTCTCAAATCAACCCATGCAGGTTTATAAAACATAAACAAAAGACTTGTTAACGTAAAAGCATAAAGACGGAATAAAATTCACATAAGGTAAAACAAACCTTAAGATGCCGAATAACTCGTTTCGTCAAGAAAACCAAACTCAACAACGATATAGAAATCAATCGTAGTTCAAAGCATTTATATAAATATATAAAAGATCAAGATTTACAATCCAATAAGTAAAACATATCAAGTACTGAAGTTCAATCAAGTACTACAATCAAAGTAAGTATAAAGTTTCCCAATCTCCCCAAATTCACAACCACGTGCTCACAAGCACGACAAGCAAGGAGGGATCCTCACTAAAAGAAATAAGAATACGAAGGTACTAACACACGCGTATAGGTATAAATATAACCTCAACACCAAATACAAGTACCAGGGGAAAACAATCCAACATGGGATTGCTTGACTGAACACCGGGACAACATTCATGATGTGACTCGTGCCCAGGATTTAACTGAACACCGGGTCAGCATCACAATGGCCTCGTGCCCAGGGTCGAGCCGTCCAAAATGGGGACTAAGCTCACTAGCCCGTATTGGCAAGAACCTGTAATACCAATACGTCTATGACAAGCCCTGCGCGCAGACTAAATACCCAATTAAGGGTCTACAGCTACACCCCGTTAAGGTATGTTACTTGAGGGGTTCATTTTCCTCCACAATATTACTTGAGGGGTCAAGATTCTACTCCTCCTGTAATAACCTCAAAATTGGGATTTTGTTGTTATTAATAGTCCAAAAAATCATTCAAGGTTAATTAAATGTGTGGGCAATTTATTGAAGTGGTTTAGTGTGAAAATATTGGATTTACAAGTGTTTAATCTCAATTTGGACTAAAATGCCCTTACATTTAATTTAATGATTTTTCAACGGACGTTTAAGAAATTGAAATGAGAAAATTATAATATTAGATTGGAAAATCAAGGTCGAACTCACAAACGCTTAGGTGCAAACGGTTCATGAATCGGAGTTATAATGGAGGAGGAATTAAATTTTGAAGTTTCGAAATTTAATTAGATGACTAAATAGTGAACAGTAAACAGTGCTATTTTTGGAATTCTATAACTTCGAGGGTCACGGAGCAAATAGCAAAAAAAGCACAATATTACCTACAGTCATATGGGACAGTTCTTTATATAATATGGTAATTGCGTGTAAGAAAAGTCATATGGCAGAAGAATTTTCAAATTTCATAGTAATGAACAATATCAAAAGAAAAGTCATGACGCCTGAATTTTTTTGACTTTAGTTGCTGATTATGAGTTTCGTCAATGGGTCGTTGTAGGGCAATTGATGATTTGATAGTGCCATTTCAGCGTTATTTTTTTGACTTTAGTTGCTGATTAGGAGTTTCGTTCAGTCAATGGTTTGTATATTCATTTTATTTACTAAAAACCTTTAGCATTCTTGACTTAGTTATCCAAATATATGTGCTTAGGGAAAAAATTCACATGCATTATTAGCTCAGAAATGCAGCAATTGTTCATGTCTTCCTTTTGCATATTGTTATGTGTTTTCTTCACCGCGGTTGGAGCAAGCCAAAATTGGTGTAGAGAATCAAAGTGCAGTGATGATCATGGCCTCGCTATCCATATCCCATTACCCCTCGGAAATCGTTGTGGCGATTCCGGGCTTAAATGCAATAATGGTAGACAGGAGGATCATCAACTAGTAAAATTCTTTGTCAAAAGCATAGATTACAAGCGTGGGCTAATAGAAGTATATAGTCAAGATGGCTGCCTGCTGTTAAAGCCCTTAGAAACCCCTAAAATTCCAAGCTCCCCCTTCGACTTAGAAACCCCTAACATTGAAACCGACATACGTAACGTTACCTTATTCCATTGTCCTACTCTTGCTGAAAGAGATATAGGGTATCAAGTGCCCTGCCTCAGCAGCAGCCCTGGCTACCAAGTTTATGGCGTCTATTCTGACGATGATTTGTTTGACTGCTTACCAAACCTACAGTCTTGTACAATGATGTATAATGTTTTATCAGTTCCATATTGGCCTTTGATGGGATTTCAAGACTCTTATACTTTCAAATGGTCTGAACCAAATTGTACAGAATGTGAAAAAGAGAAGGGAAAGAAGTGTAGATTGAACAAAAATGGCATCAAAGTTGAATGTGTTCACGTGAGCAAAGCAAGTAAGGATGATATAAATCTTTTTTCACATAAATTCCGCTCAAGTTTTTACATTTTTCAAAGTAAATCATATATGCATACATGATGATCAATATAATCTGCTACCAACATGACAATCGGATTTTGCAATTCTGTTTTACAGGCCAAACAACGAAATTTGTGGCAACAGGTGAGTTAATTAAAACTGGTCTTTTTATTTTGCTTTGTTTCATGTCTAGAGGACGATGGAACATATGCATTTGCTCAAGGATTGTATTTATTTGCAGGTGCGACCCTGGGTTCATCCCTTCTTTTAGTACTGGTCATTGCATTATATCGTGTCTATAGCGCTGATCGAAAGGAAAAAGAGAATCGATTAAAAATCGAAAGGTTTTTAGAGGATTACAAAGCTCTCAAACCAAGCAGATATTCCTATGCAGATATTAAGAGGATCACAAATGAATTAAAGGACGAGTTGGGCCAAGGAGCATATGGAACTGTTTTTAAAGGAAAGCTTTCTTCTGAATTCTTTGTTGCTGTGAAAGTACTTAACAATTCTACGGGAAATGGGGAAGAGTTCGTAAATGAAGTGGGAATGATGGGCCACATCCACCACGTCAACGTAGTTCGCTTAGTTGGCTTTTGTGCTGATGGATTTAGACGAGCTCTTGTTTATGAGTTCTTCCCCAATGGTTCGCTGCAGGATTTCATTTCATCAGTGGACAGTAAGAAAAGCTTCCTTGGTTGGGAAAAGTTGCATGATATTGCTATAGGCATAGCCAAAGGAATTGAATATCTTCACCAGGGATGTGATCAAAGAATCCTCCATTTTGATATCAAACCCCATAATGTTTTGCTAGACCACAACTTCACACCAAAAATTTCTGATTTTGGTTTGGCCAAATTATGTTCCAAGGATCAAAGTATAGTGTCAATGACTACAGCTAGAGGCACCATGGGCTACATTGCACCTGAAGTGTTCTCTAGGAATTTCGGAAATGTGTCTTACAAGTCGGATGTCTATAGTTTTGGAATGTTGTTGCTAGAGATGGTAGGAGGAAGGAAGAATATTAGTTCAACCACAAAGAACACAAATGAAATTTACTACCCAGAATGGATCTATAATCTTCTAGAAGGAGGAGATGACCTACGAATCCATATTGGGGAAAATGGAGATGGTAAAATTCCAAAGAAACTTGCAATTGTAGGGCTACGGTGCATCCAGTAGCACCCGGTGGATCGTCCGTCTATGAAAATAGCGGTTCATATGTTAGAAGGAGGAGATAACTTGGCCATGCCTCCTAATCCTTTTGTCTCTGCAGGTCCTACAACAACACATGCAAGCATCCCAAGAAGAGGCCTACAGTTAGAAGCAATTGCTGAATTAGAGTAAAATGTATATGTATACGCACCAATGTAAGTAATATTAACTACATAAGTCTGTGTGTCAGTTTGCTGTTTTATTTTATCTTGTTCTAGCATTGGTTTTGCGTGACTATTCAGACTCTCTTATTAGTCAATGACATGTGTGGTACTCTTCCATACCCGGGGTTTATCCCTCATGAAGGTTTTAATGAGGCCACTGTTTCATGTTTACCTATGTAAGCTACTTTGATTCTATGAATGAATTCCATTTCTCTAAAAAGAAGAAAACTACATATGTGCTCGAACTTGTTGAACATCTAATAATTCTAGCCTAAATTGAGGGAGTTGGGACATTGAAGTTTTTTTTTTTTTTTTGTTTTGTTGAGATTTTGGGATTCCTAGTTAAATGAAATGTATATTTTAGACAATACATGTCACTAATCAGGCCATAAGGTAAGGAATTCCCTACCCAAGTTTTTCTCTTCCAATTGATTTTGAGATACCGATAATTTTCGAAATAACTATCACTCCAATAACATCAATGGAGAGCAAACTAATTATTCGCCAAAACTTTCTTTCGAATTTTAATTGAAAAAACAATACAAATCTTTCTTTTTCAAAGAAAAATATACTTTGAGGTTGGAGATGATGAATCTTGAATGATTTGGAAAATGTAAAGTCTCACTGTTAAGGAGTTTGGGTTACTCAACACTCCTAAATTAGTCTAGAGCCAATAAATAAAGATATCATCAGTTGCTTTCTAAAACTTTGGAATTTTGTTTACTTGTTAATGCTTCCTTTCAAGTTCATAGGAATATAAGTTGCTTTCTAAAATGTTGGAATTTTGTTTACTCATTAATGCTCCCTTTCAAGTTCATTGGAATATCAGTTGCTTTCTAAAACTTTGGAATTTTGTTTACTCGTTAATGCTCTCTTTCAAGTTCATAAGAGGATGAGGCGTAAAAGTTGGGATAATGTAATTTCAACGACTTGGAATTTTCCTTTATGTCTTAGTTGAATGGGAATCGGGGACGCATACATTGAAATTTCAACAATTGGAAAAAAAGAAAAAAAAAGAAAAAAAGAAAAAGAAATCTCTCCTCATAGATGCTAAGGTAGCCAATTGAAATAAGAAGAGCCATAAAGAAATGTCAATGATTTTGGAAAAGCCATAAAGAAGAGCCACATACATGGAGTTTACTTTTCAAGTCTTCAGTGGGAAAGTTCAAATGATGTCAAAAAGTCAGTCAATGGACTCGTAATACTAAAAATGCCAAATGCATTTGTCCATTTTCCATCTACATCTAACAAGTTCATTATCGACCATTGATCCCATCTGTTAAATTCAATCCAACAATAGTGACATTATTAAGGATAACAGTTTTATTAATATGATTAAGTTACAATACATTCTGAACCTATAATAACTTTAAAATAACTCTACCGATTGTACTTACAATATTGATAATATATGTGCCATGTTTTACATGCATGGTAAAAACGTTTGTTGTACTCAACAATATTTTTGTAAAAAAAAAGATGCACGATTTAGTTCAGTAGTTGTATGATTTCAATAAAAATTGTGAAGATATCATAGCAGTTGCTTTCCAAAACTTTGGTATTTTGTTTACTCGTTAATGCTCATTTTCATGTTTCTAGGAGGATGAGGCGTAAAAGTTGGGATAATGTAATTTCAACGACTTGGAATTTTGGAGTTTTCCTTTATGTCTTAGTTGATTGGGAATTGGGGACACGTGCATTGAAATTTCAACAGAAAAAAGAAATCTCACCTCATAGATGCTAAGGTAGCCAATTGAAATAACAAGAGCCATAAAGAAATGTCAATGATTTTGGAAAAGATAGAAATAAAAAAGGGTTTCTTAGATTTAGGTCAAAAACGACTAGTTGTTATTGAGTTTAGTCCACATGTTTTTGGTCCAAAATGACTACGTATAATTTAAGTTAGGAACATAAATTAGTCCTTTGACATTTCTTACTTTTTTGTGTCGATTTTACCTTTTGAAGTAAATAAGAAAAACACATTGAAAATCTAAATTTAATGCATTATTTCCTTGTAGCTGAATTTTAGAATTTAAATTTTGAATTCTTTCCTTGATAATAGTTACCTAATATATTAATAAAATACAATTTAATCAATGAAAAGTAAAGATCCACATATTATACCAATCAATCGATCAAGTACACATATGAAATTATGTACCTAACATATAGGTAAATAGTGTTATTATTAGCAACGAAAAATTTTTAGTGATAAGTCGTGTTACCTATAAGTTAGGAACATAAATTAAAATACTACATATAAGTTAGGAACATAAATTATATGACTACTTATAAGTGAGATACAAAAATAGACAAATAAAATTGCTAATTATTATCTTTGTGATATTTTTGGGATATGTTTCTGATATTTTCCTTTTTTATTCAATGACAACGTCATAAATGGCTAATTATTATTACCCGATTTAATGCATAAGGGGCAACATTGGAACAAAAAAGGATTTTAAGAAAATAAAAAGAAAAAGATTACATCATAAATATTAAAAAAGTAATGTAATCCTATGTGGCACAAAAATCAAAGGACTTGTATCAAAGTCACCAAATCCAAGGATTAAACTCAACTTCTCAATGAGAATTTAGATATATATCAACTTTTCTAAATAAAGAATCAACATGGTGCAAGACTTTCATTAGGAGACAAACATGGAGTTTACTTTTCAAGTCTTCTGATAGGACCCAACTCAAATTTCTCCTCGGAACTCGTGTCGAACCCTGTTGCCCTCCCGGCAACCCACCTATGCCGGGCCCACTTGCAATTTAAACCCTCCACTCAATAAAATCAAGAAAAATGAGCAAGACTTCTACCGAAAATTCGGCAGAGTCTCCCCTAAAATTGGAAGTTTACCAATTTCATTCACCTGTTAAAACGCAGTTTAATATCACCAAACTTCAACAAGCACAAAATAAGTCACACACAACAACCAAACCGGCCTCCGGCCTTTAATCTAATCCTACCCAAGAGATGTCACATCAACTAGAATATGAATTAAAGTTTACAAATCTAGAAGCTTCGAAAGAAAGTAAACAAAAGTCCTACACTTTGCGGTTGATACGCGGGGGAAACGATTCGTTTTGAAATTCACTATAGCCTCTAGTTACGGCCTGGGGGTACAAAACAAAAAACGTGAGTGAACAGTAGAACATTTAAACATGTTGTTAATGAGAGTCTTAACCATGCCTTTTTATAAAAACGATGCAAAGAGACCATGCCTTGAAAAACCCCTTTTAAGGACTTGGATTTAGAATAATTCCTTCAATATTCCTTACTTACATAGTATAATATAATATATTACTCTGCAGTTGCAGCTAGGTTATCCTAGGCTGCCTACGTACCCTTCATGAGTGATCAAGCCGCACGTAGCTCTTTTATGAAAACCTTTTAATTCTAGAACCATTTCCCAATACCATAAAAAGTGATTATTCTTAAATTCCTCAAATCCGTTACAGCAGATTAGTACACACACACTACCCTCTGCCCAATGCATAACTAGTATATATATATTCACATATAATCCTTCCCCACCTTTTGGTCGTTTCACAGACTTTTAACCTATTTGCTCATATTAATATAATATCCTCCCATCCGCCGGCAACACATCGCAAGCGTGGGTAAAAATTTGTACCCTCCCATATGTTGGCAACACATTGTGCATATGGGCAACCTCTGTATTTCCCCACACGTCGGCAACACATCGTACGTGTGGGTAGCATATGCATCCCTCCCACACGCCGGCAACACATCACACATGTGGGTAGCATCTGTATCCCTCCCACACGCCGACAACACATCGCACGTGTGGGTAATATCCGTATCCTATGGGTGATACATATAATGACATAACTCAAAAACCTTACCATCAATATACACCAACATACATCCATATTCAAAACCCTTTATATACACAAATACATACATATATCCAAACTCACCATTCCCATAAACCGAATAGACTGAGTTTTCAACCACAGTTCCATTTAATTACGTAAACTCGTTTAAATCATATTCAAAATAAATCTTGGATATGCATGCTGTACAATACTTGAAAAAGGAAATAATGCTTCTTAAAACAAAAGTCTACTCACCAGAAGTCCAAGCTGGTACGACCCTATGAGGGTCTCTCCTTTGGATCACGTGTAGCCGGATCACCTATTTCGAAAGAATACCAAGGATTGGATTAATAACTGTGCCCAGACACTACCTTAATTGAAAACTCTAGTTCTCGGAATTCCAAGTGCCTAATAGATTAGAAAGGTTCTACAGTCATTCCAATGTTTTCCAAAGGCAAGACGGTCTCAACGACCTGTGGTCAACTGCTTGGTCAAACTTCCCATTTTGGTCAACACGGGCCCGTAGGGCCCATGACCACTAATTTTTGATCTGAAAGTTCCCATAGGTCCAACAAAGTCTACTGAGCACGTCCTGGAAGTTTGGTCTTAATCGAACGGTCGGATATAAGCCAATCACACGATCGGACGGCGATCATTTCGCATAACCGTAGTTTTATTGATCCGGAGTATCTGGGACTCTGATTCTCGATCTGCGAGTTCCTACACGATCCTAAAGGTACAGAGAACAACATACTTGAAACTGGAACCGATCCAACGGTCTGAACCTATCGAACCCGGATTGAAATATGAGCATACCGTTGCACTCGGGACGACATGGGGAATATTTTTGGACATATTGGACTGCCACACAGTGGCCCACGTGCTGCTACACGCGCCGACAGCGGCTTGGGTGTCTTGAGAAATTTCCGGCGACGGAAATTTCTTGAAATACCCGACAATACCTATACCTATAGAACCAGGACAACTAGGGGAGTGTTTTTGGTTCTTGGACCACGGCCAAAAACTAGCCGGAGCTAGCCCCCAAACCGTGAACCCTAAGTGTGTGTTTTGAGAAATCTCTAAAACCTCAAAATTGATCATAAATACCCAACCAAATAGCTAGAACACACTGAAAGGATGAGAAAGCATACCCCAATCGACAAAAACTATGGCTCGAATCGCTGGAAAACTCGCCGAAAAAACCCTGGTTTTTTCGGCTCTATTTCGTGCTATTGCCATCGTTGGAGCGGTTGATCTCGTCGGAGAATATGAGGGATAGGAAGAGGAGAGAGAGCTAGTTCTTTTGGGACCGGTCTTGACGGTTGGAGTGGCCGGACGGCACCAAAAACGTCTTTTGGAACGACGCGTGTATGATGAGGAGAGAGAGAGGGAGAAGACCCATGAGAGAGAGAGAGAGTGAAAAACTGGTTTTCTATTTTTTTTTTTAACAATTTTTGAAATGATCGTTATGTCCTTTAGGTTTTCAAAGGTTTACGGTTTCGTTATAACTCGGAATTGAGCGTGCCGCCAGTCTACAGACTCGTATCGACGAGTTCTACTCAATAGTGTAGCTCAATTCCCCAAATTGTTTTCCCAACTAAAATTGACCATTTTACCCTTATCTCAACCGATAAATTTCAATTCTTTTATTTATTAATTAATTTAATTTATAATATTTTAGTTCGGGATGTTACATCTTCAGTGGGAAAGTTCAATTGGACCATTGATGTTAGAAAGTCAGTCAATGGACTTGTAATACTAATAATGCCACAAGCATTTGTCCATTTTCCATCTGCATCTAACAAGTTCATTATATGTGGGGTTGTTCTTGCAAGTTGCATAACCTATTTAAGTCCTCAGAGTTTTATCAATTTGGTTAAGTTGCAATACATTCTCAACCCATAATAACGTATAAATAAACCTACTAATTGTACGTACGACATTGATAATATATGTCTTATGTTTTACATGCATGGTAAAAACGTTTGTTCTAGTCAACAATATTTTTGCACAAAAAAAGGATGCACGGTTTTGTTCAGTAGTTGAATGATTTCAATAAAAATAGTGAAGTTAACTAGTAATTGAAATTTTTTGGAGCTAATAATATATTGTAAATTGATGAACATAGTATGGGAATTTGCTCAATTAGTTTTTATAACCCAAGACATGTGATCCCGCAAAATATTTCTTAATTAAAATATTAAAATTTTAGGGCCCGTCTGATAACGATTTTAAATTTATTATTATTATTATTATTATTGTTTTAGTAGAAAGAAGAACATCATTGATTGAAATCAAGGGGTACAATCACATCGATCTCTATAAATGATTTTAAGGAGGAACATCTTCATCCTAAATAAGCCCAACGCCAATGGAGAGGGCCAAATGTCAAATTAAAGCAATATAGCTTGGTCAGGCGAAATATCAATCCAGTCCATATATTGAGTTGAATAGCAGTTCACCTTTTGCCTGGACCAAAGATTGGTGGAGCCCAATCACACAAGCCACTTGCTCCCATGTGCAAAGTCAGATTAAAAATACGTGTTATTTATTCAAATGGTCCGCAAACTTATATCCGATTTACATTTTGGTCCATCAACTAAATTATTTATTCAAATGGTCCGCAAACTTATATCCGATTTACATTTTGGTCCCTCAACTAAATTATTCATTCAAATGGTCAACCAACTCTATATTATTCGGTCAATTGGTCCCACCGTCTAATTTTCTGTTAGATTTAACCAAATGTTAGGGTAATTATGACATTTCATAATGAAAAAATAAAAATAGTGTTAAAATTAATACAAAATTAGAAAAAATTGAAGAAAAAGAGAGAGAAAATGCTCAGACCCAAACCTAGCGCCCCCTCCCCCGGATTTCTTTGCCCCATTCCCACACAGGGAAGGGCACAAATTTAAAGCAATAAGAAGCATAGAGGAGACAAGGTCAAAGTTGAGAAGGAAAACTCTTATTCCAACGTGGAATCTGACTCAAGAAGCTCCAACTATGTGTTTATGCATAGTCCAATTTTGACTAGTAATGGGAAGCAAAGTGGAAGGTCAATGAGTCATTACGGAGAAAACAGTGATGAAGTTCATGCAAGTGAACAACAATACAGTGAAGAAATTCAAATTGGTTATAGTAAAGAGAATGTAGGAGAAGTTGAAGGTTTTCCTCAAGATGACTTTCCAGCAGACTTGCCATGGAAGGTTAAGGGTGAAAAAACAAGAATCATAGGTCCTTGAAAGATCAGGACCCCTCCCCTTCTGCTTTCCCCTCTCTTTCTCTTTGGCGCCCCTCTCTTGGCGATTTGGGGTTTGGCGATTTGGGCATGGAGGAAAGTTGTGGTGTTGGTGAAGCTGCTCATGGAGGAAGGTTTGGCGATTTGGGCATGGACAGTTTTACCCTTATATTTGATAGCAACATTGACAGAATGTAATTATAAGACCAATGGACCGAATAATATAGAGTTGATGGACCGTTTGAACTAATAATTTAGTTGGGGGACCAAAATGTAAATCGGGTATAATCAACTACCTGCTGGTTAACGTTGATTTTCACAAACATGACAATCTGATTTTGCAATTCTGTTTTACAAGCCAAACAATGGAATTCGTCGCGAATCGTGAGTTATCTAAAACTGGTCTTTTCTTTTACTTTGTTTCATGTCAAGAAGACGTTGGAAGATAAGTGTTTGCTCAAGGATTGTATTTACTTGCAGGTGCAACGCTGGGTTCATCCCTTCTTTTAGTAATCGGTCATTGCAATCAGATCGTGTCTATAGCGCCGATAAAAAGGAAAAAGAGAATCGCCTGAAAATTGAAAGGTTTTTAGAGGATTACAAAGCTCTCAAGCCAAGTTGATATTCATATGCAGATATTAGGAGGATCACAAATCAATTCAAGGATAAGTTGGGCCAAGGAGCCTACGGACCTATTTTTAAAGGAAAGCTTTCTTACGAATTCTTTGTTGCGGTGAAAGTACTTAAGAATTCTAAGAGAAATGGGGAAGAGTTTGTAAATGAAGTGGGAATGATGGGCCACATCCACCACGTCAACGTAGTTCGCTTGGTTGGCTTTTGTGCTGATCTAAGAAGCACAGATACGCCATTTAAGGTGCGTATCCCGTATCTGATATGTGGAGAGATACGATACGCTGTTAACTTGCAAGTGCACGAGGCGTTGGGTAGTATAGCATGTGTAAGTACGAGGTCGATCCCACGAGGATTGATGATAGATTGATTCAATTTGATTCCCTGCACAAAACAGAAATGAAAAGAAAATAAATAAAACAAGAAAGAAAGAAAAGAAATTAATTAACTCAAGCAAATTAGTTACCAAGTTCAATTTAGATTCACAGATTGATTCTAGCTAAAGTATGATTAAGCCATGGTGTCTGGTCCTAACCTTGTATTCCTAATTCCCTAATTAGATCCTTGTTGTCGAACCTAAATTAAGCATTAGAAATCCATTAAGCAAAGAAGAATGTTTTAAACAACTAAGCATGTATCTAATCCCTGTTGTCGAATGTCCATACATACTCTTCCTATTCATAGTTCAATTTGAATTAATGCATGGTGTCTACTCTTAATTCAAACCAAGATAGCTAACATACAAGTTTTAATGGTGATCAATCATTCAAACAATCATATTAACTTATAAGCATAATGAATAAGAACAAGAACTATAATTGAAACTTGAAAACTAATTAAACTTGAAAACTTAAGAAAAGAATTTACATTACAATGAAAAATAAATTACAACTAAAAAGCAAAATGGTTTTGTTACAACAATTGAGAACTAAAAAGGAAAACTAAGAGAATTTGAGGGAGAGAAGGGAGAGGAGCTCTAGAGAGGTGTTTGAGAGCTCCCCCCCTTGGGGTGTGTTTGAAGGTTAGCCAAGTCTCCTATTTATAGGAGAAGGAAAGCATCAAACTCACATGCCAATATTCTTCTTGGTTTATTTAATTCCTTCTTTTGACAACAAGTTGCATAGCCACCTCAAGTTCACATGGGCATCCATCTCCTTTCATAATTTGGCTAGTTCCCACTTGATGCTTTTGCTTTCTTTATTTCTTTACACAACCCACTTCAATTATGACAAATAAACATGCTTCTTCCCCACTATCAACAATAGCACATGCATAGCTAATCATGACCAAGCAATTGCAGTCTGCTTTTGGGCTCGTTTTGGGCTTGTTCCTCCAATCTGAAAAATCTGAAAAATATGGATCTTGAAGTTCTTTGAATTATCTTTCCAAGTATATGCAGCCCAGCTCAAGGAAAAATCGGAAAGACCTTCAAATGTGATTTTTGGCCCAGTAACGCAGATGCTGCCGATTTTGACCTTAAGCTGCCAAAACTTGTATAACTTTCTCTAGAAGACTCGGAATCATGAACCGTAAAATTCTTCAGAAACTAGACTTCCGTATCTTTCCAATGATGTATGGTTCATTATCTGGTTCTTCCTGAGCAAGTACAGTCCAATCCGTAAAGTTGACTGATCTGCAGACACCGTTTTGAGCTAACTTGTCTCCAAAATGCATTTAATGAGTCATAAACTTATTACACTGAAACAAACACAAAATAGATTAAAAGCACAAGTTTAACTCAAAAACATAACCAAATCATAAGTTAGAAGGGTACAAAATGATATGTAATTATGCACCGATCATACGTTGTGGATACGTACGGATACGAGTGGGATACGTACCCGAGTCAACGAATATGGTCAACGACGAAGAGATACGCGTATCTGACGTTACAGACACGCGTATCCGATTTTGAGGATACGTTTTGAGAGAGAAAATAAAAAATTGGCACAAATTAGAAGTCTTCAAGAATACGAATTGTCCTTACCTGTTTTGGAATCAGATCTTCTTCTTCTTCTTTTTCGGAATCAGATCTTCCTCTTCTTTTATATATTATAAATAAAGAAGCCCTTAGCCACCACACCATACCCACTCATCAATTATTTTCTTCTTCTTGAACCTTCTGGTGTGGTTGCCGTGAATTCTCCTTTTTTGTTATGTTCTGGTTCTGGATATGGTTTTCGTTTTGCTTTTGGTTTTGTGTTTGCTTCATTCAAGTTTCAAAAGTCAAAGCCCAGATATGTAATAATTGATAATATTAATAATATTAATGAAACCCAGATATGTTTCCCCCCACCCACGTGCTTTGGTAACAAAGCAATAACTCAAGCCCATATATGTTTCGAAGGCAAGATAGTAAATTATTAATTGGTTTTGCTGGCTCCCTACCCCCAACCCACGTGCTGATGAAGAATCAAGTATTTATTAGGTTTTAGTCAAAGAAAGTAAAATTATTTAGGAAAAGGCCAGAGGAGAATTTTTTTTCTTAGGAAAAGGCCAATGAATTCAATTGTTTTGGATTAATACAAAACAACTACATTGGCCTTTTCCAAATTATGAAAGTTTTGGTTGGCTAAAAACAAAACCTCCCAAGAATCAAAGTTTAATTCATCCAGAAAGGTCTTTTTCTTGGAGTTTTCAAATGGTTTCAAAGGATAAAAAACAACTCTATAAATATAAAAGGGCAAAAGGAAAAAAATATAAAATAAAAATTAATTAATTTCACGTTGAAAACAGTGGACTGATACACGGAATGGATGTTTGGCCCATTTCTTTATTTTAAACGATTTTTGTTATGAATGATTGATTGAGACTTGTTTTTTTTTTTAGAGTTTAAATTTGAAATTATTTGAATTTTTATGTTAATTAAAATATGTTTTAAATTATATATATTGTTATTATTATATTTTAATATAAATTTTTAATTGTCGTATTCATGACGTATCGTATCCTAATTTTTGAAGATTTGTCGTATCCCCGTGTCATGTCGTGTCGTATCGCCGTATCAGCTGACAGTAAGAACAGTTTCCTTGGTTGAGAAAAGTTGCATGATATTGCTATAGGCATAGCCAAAGGAATTAAATATCTTCACTAGGGATGTGATCAAAGAATCCTCCATTTTGATATCAAATCCCATAATGTTTTGCTAGAACACAACTTCACTCCAAAAATTTCTGGATCAAATACATTGTCAATGACAACAGCTAGAGGCACCATGGGCTACATTGCACCTGAAGTGTTCTCTAGGAATTTCGGAAATGTATCTTACAAGTCGGATGTCTATAGTTTTGGAATGTTGTTGCTAAATATGGTAGGAGGAAGGAAGAATATTGGTTCAACCAAAAAGCACACAAATGAAATTTATTACGCATAATGGATCTATAATCTTCTAGAAGGAGGAGATCACCTATGATACCATATTGGAGATGACAGAGATGATAAAATCCTAAAGAAACTTGCAATTGTAGGGCTCTGGTGCATCCAATGGCACCCGAGGATCGTTTGTCTATGAAAATAGCGGTTCATATGTTAGAAGGAAGAGATAACTTGGCCGTGCCTCCTAATCCTTTTGTCTCTGCAGGTCCTACAACAACACATGCAAGCATCCCAGCAAGATGGTTAGAGTTAGAAGCAATTGTTGAATTAGAGTAAAATGTATAAGTACATGTATACGCACCAATGTATGTAATATTAACTACATATGTGCTCGAACGTGTTGAACATGTAATAATTCTAGCCTAAATTGAGGGAGTTGGGTATGAGATTGAAGTTTTTATTTTATTTTTTTTTTTTTTGGGTTTAGATTTTGGAATTCCTAGTTAAATAAAAGGGAGCTTTAGTAATATACCCAAAAGAGGACCTGAAATTAAAAAAAAAACCCTATATTGAATTCACTTTATAAACATATCCAAAAATTAATTACTACATAACAAATAAGTGTTGAACTTTTTATAAATTACATCTCTGTCATTGATTAACTTAAAACAAGCCCAATACAAAAAAACATAAAAAAAAATCCAAAACAAGCCCAGCAAACCAGCCCATATTTTTTTTTAAAAATCCAAACTTAAGAAAAAAAAAATCAAAAATACCAAGAGCATGTCCTCACGACCCTTCCTTCTCCATCACATTGTTAATACCATGTCATTGAAGTACATTGTTAATACCATAAAATTATATTGTTAATACCATGTCATAAAAGTACATTGTTAATATCATGTTATAGAAGTACATTGTTAATACCATTTCATACAAAAAACTAAAAAAAAACCAAAAAAAGCTCAGCAAGACATCTGATATCCTTTGCAAAAACCACCTCCAATTGTTCATAGTTTCACCAGAAATAATCGCAAAGGCAAAAGGAAATACCTCTACAAGAAGAAAAAAAAGTACACTTTTAATACTATGTCATAGAAGTACACTGTTAATACTATGTCATCGAAATTAACTCAGTTGTAGGGTATGAACAATATAACAACTGTTCATACCACTTACTATGACAGGACCCGACCCGAATTCCACCCCGGAACCCGAGCCAGACCCTACTAATAACCGACATTAACTCAATGCCGAGCCCACATTCTAAAAGAAACCCTCTTCTTGAGAAACAACATACAAGGGACCGAGACTTCTGCCGAAAATCGGGCAAAGTCTCCCCTAAAATATGTACAATCCCAAACTTAACAACCTGTCAACAACACAATAAATAACAATCCCCAAATACCAGCATGCATACACAAATACATAACAGGCCTCTGGCCAAACAATTTAACCCTAAAGGGTGATACAGAGCAAACTAAGAGTTTAAGAATTCAACAGCGGAATAGAATAACATAATACAAGTTTAGGGTTCAAGGACGACAATCCTACCCTTCAAACGAAGCTCGAGAAGAGAAGCGCACGGCCGAGCGGTGTCGACGCAACTACGGTCTGGGGGGCGCAAAACAGAAAGAGTGTTAGTGGACAAAATCAAGGTTTGACATACTGAAATCAAAATACTAACCCCACCGTTTAAAACCATGCGAAACATGCATATGAAATCCTTTATATACTTGATTGATTTGAAAACCATACTAACTCAAAGTATAAGAAAACATTTCCAGTTCAAAACCCTTTTTTCCAAACAACCCAACCTTTTATTTTTCCCAAGGCATAACCTCCCAAATCAAACCCCACGCAGGTTTATAAAACATAAACAAAAGGACTTGTTAACTTAAAAGCATAAAGATGGAATAAAATTCACATAAGGTAAAACAAACCTTAAAAATGCCGAATAACTCGTTTACGTCAAGCAAACCAAACTCAACAGCAATATAGACATTAATTGCAGTTCAAATAATTTATATAAAAAATATAAAGATCAGGATTTACTATCCAATAAGTAAAACACATCAAGTACTGAAATCAAATCAAGTACTGCAACCGAAAACAGGTAAACAGTTTCCCAAACTTCCCCACACTCACAACCACGTGCTCACAAGCACGACAAGCGAGGAACGATCCTCACTAAAATAAATATGAATACGGAGGTACTAACACACGCGTATAGGTATAGTATAACCTCAACACCAAACACAAGTATCAGAGGAAAACAATCCAACAGGGGATCATTTGACTGGACACAGGTACAGTCTCATCGAGACCCCGTGCCCAGGGTTGAGCCGTCCAAAGTGGGACTAAACTCACAGGCCTATATGGTAGAAACTTCCCAACCATAACTCTGAAATCTGTCCTACTCGAGCAGACTACCCAATCAAAGGTCTACAGCTAGACCCCGTTAAGGTATGCACCGAATCGAACCATACCAAATCCAAGTAACCGTATCATATCAATCGCCATGCGATCATCAGTATCAGAACGGGGGGAGGTACAATACAAGGTGCTAACTGCACACATCAATCGCCACGCGATCACCAGTATATATACATAACCAATCACTATCCAATTCCCAACAAATCAAACACATGTACCCAACCCCAAAACAACAGACACCATGACATATGCAAGTCCATCAATCAACTAACCAATATAAATACTCTAAGTCAGGACACCACCGTCCAAAACATATATTTTTATATTCAAAATAATCACAAGAGTCAAATAACCGCATAACAGACTTACTCAATTCAAATGTCACATTTCCTTTAAAACCATAATCAAAACCCAATCAATGCTCAAGCTCAGAAAACATCGAATAAAAACCCAACTTAAACTAAAAGTCAATAAAGTTACATAAGGGGCTTCACGTCCCGACACAGGGCATTCCAACCCAAAGGTATATAATTAAAGTATAAAGAATTCATTTGTAAACACATGATGTTAAACCAAACTATAATCCCAAAATAAGTGGTTAAGTTATAAATACAACTCTTACGAGTATAACCCAATAGTATACATATAAATTTCCAATATATAATAATATGATTTCCCAAAGTATAGAATATACATATATATATACGTCCCAAAACTCTATATCAAAGTATATATATATATATAATCCTTTCCCATTACTCCAAAGTATTTATTCAAAGTATATATATCCGTTAAACATAAATATCCGGATGACCACAAACGTCCGTATCTCATACCCAATATATATATATATATATAAATAGTATAAAGACCCCAAGGTCAAAATAACCCAATAAAGAATCCGAAATCCAATGCCAAAACCCATCAGACGTCACTACGTCCCGTTCAATACCCAAAGGTATAAATAATAATAAAATATAGCCATCAGGGCCCCACAAACAAACCGGCAACCCAAATCAAGCATTAAACTCAAATGTTAGTTCTTTTAGTATTTTTCTACCAAAATCAAACAAGACTTAAACATTCATCACATTCAAGATTTAAAACAATTATTAAATCTCATTTCATGCAATTCATCCAAATCATGCTCATTTGAAAACAAAGTCCACTCACCGTTGGTCCTACGCTGCATAACCCTAAAAGGGTCCCGCCTGCTGCGTAGCAGAATCAAAGTACCTAAAGCGATAAATACGAGGATTGGATTAGTACCGTGAACCGAACGAGAACCTTAAACTCAAACCCTACCAAAACCCGACTTAACATGCACGTACGTCATACGAAAGATTCTAAGGTCAAACTACCTCTTTTAACCAATGGGAAAACCCCGGAAGACTCATGGTCAACCGACGGTCAAATACCTCGTTTCGGTCAACCCGGGCCCGCGGAGCCCACGACCTCCAAATCGATCCGGACATTCCTAGAAGTCCAACAAAGTCAACTACGTGGCAAGGAGACCTCGGGAGAGCCTCGGTCAAACATGGTCAAACTTGGTCAAACCGACCCGAATAGGTCAAACTGGGCCCGTAGGTCCCATGACCTCCAAACTTAGATCCGAAAGCTCCTACAGGTTCAACACGACCTAAACAACGTGTCCTAAAAGTTTGGTCTCAATCGGACGGTCGGATCGCTCATGATCGCACGGTTACGATTTAATTCAAGCTTCAAGTCATTGATCCGGAGTATCTGGGACTCCGAATCACGATCCGTCAATTCCTATACGATCCTAACAATACAAGGAACCATATACGTGAATTCGGATTCGATCCAACAGTCCAAACCCATCGAACCCACACAACGTGCAATAGGTGTACGTTGGTTCGATAGCCAACGACGTCCCGAATCACAATCCGAGCACACATACGCGTCAGAGCGACACAAGGATCGCAACGGAATCAAGAACCACCACACCACCACCACACGCCGCCACACGCGCCACGGTGGGTGGTGGTCGTGGTAGAGTGATTCCCAGATTCGCTTTTCTTCGATCCAAGCTACAACCTATACACCAATGGACTCAGAACAACCCCAGGAGTCCAAAACCGCCATGAACCGGCCCAGAACCGGCCGGAATCTCAAATCAAAATCCGGCCAATTCAAGGGTTTCAGATCCGATCACCAAATGGCAAAATCGATGGAAACCACCTATGCATGAAGCAAGAGGAGGAACAGGAGAGTTGATTTCATACCTGGATCGCAGAGATTGGTGGCCGGAAGCAGTAGTGCGAAGCCGGTGAAGTTTCAAGAAAGCCGTCGGGTTTTTCGTGTTTTCCGATGGCTACGCCGGCAGATCGTGTGAGGATGGCCTGGGTGGAACCAGGGTGGCTAGCCGTCGCTTTGGGATCGGTCCCAGCTCGGTGGTGCGGCGTGGCGGCGGCTGCGGTGTTAAACCGCCGAACTCACAATCGGGGAGGGGGAGACGAACCGTCACACGCAGAGGGGAGAGAGAGAGAGAGAGAATCTGAATTCTGATTGGCTGAGGGGTATATAACAAATTTCGAAATGACGCTTACGTCCCTCTTTCTCGTTACAACGCCAATCGAACGTGCCACACGTCAACAAACTCGTTTCGACGTGCCGGACGCAATGACGCAACCTGTTTCGCCAAATTCCGTCCCGAAAATAAAGTTGACCAAAATGCCCCTTTAATATTTTATTATTATTTAATTCCAATTAATTCCTTTTAATTCATTTAAATTCATTTTTAATTCCTTATTTTATTAACTCAATTATTTTAATTCATTTTCCTTTATTTTTAGGTCAGGGATGTTACATACTAGAATTTAACAACTACATCATTTCATTTGCATAATATGTACGATAAAAGTGTAAAACTGCAAAAACTCCATGTTCGTAAACCAGAAACTGAGTTGATTTCACCAAGGCCTTAAAGATAAGTAGCAAGCATTCAAAGTAAAGATGGCAACGAACCTATCCCACATTGGAGCCATACTAAGGATGAAATTAAGCTTCTGATGTATAGATTCTTGCATCTCTTTCTTTCCACCACGGAAGGCACTCTTAATCCAACCAGAAAACATACTTTTTGGTTCTGGTTTCAGCTGTACCCACTGGTCATAGGTTATGACTTCTGATGGAAAATTGCTTGACTGAATGGTACTGCAAGAAAAAAAATATGTGTGAGCAAATGCAGAAATGTTAGTAACAACAGAACTAATTAGATCCCAAATCCCCCCTAAATGTTTTTCTTAACGACCATCTGCAATACATAGCTTTATACGTCAAGACCTTTAAACCACATATATCCTACTCCTGCATGTCAACAACTCTCAAGCACCTCTCTCTGATAGTGTTTTAAAATCCTCCAATGGGGAAAGAAGACAATGTGCTGCCTTATGAACAACATCAAATATAGATTCTATGAATATCTCGATTGCTAAATGAAGATCCCATTGCGCATAAGTTGAAGATGAGAAGACCAGTGGAGAGAATAGAAATGATGCATGTGCTTTGCAAAATGGTACATAAAGTACAGGGCAGTAACTCAATGATGCTCAATCACGATCACTAGTAATATTCAAAGCGGAAAAAAAAATGAAAATAAAAAAACAGGGCAGTAGCTATGTGGATGGAAATTGTACTGAAAAGTCCAAGTAAGAGCAACAAAGAACAGATCTTATGTTGCATCCAAAAGATGAGAGGGCTAATCGCAAGACATCCACTGATAATAAGCACGATATTGACAATTGAAGAAAGCAAAGACACGAGATAGACCAGCATGTCATTACAATAGAATACACAGAAGCCTAGAAGTTGGTTATATACATGCAAGAACAGAACTTAGCCTTCCAAAAAAGGATGAACCATACATCTACATTCACACATGATGGTGATCCTAGATAGACAGTTTAAGGCTAATAGAGTGAAATAATTAAGAATGACCTGCTGGTTTGAGTGAGCCTCAAATCGAGGAGCCTTGGACCTCAGTTTCTCTGCCTGATCATGCAGGTTATAGTGGAGGTAATTGCGAAGCAGAAGGTTGAGAAGTGTTTCCTGCATCACATTGTTTTACACATGTAAGAAACCGGTAAAACAGACACAATTGCTTATAATATTATGATTTACCTGACCCAGCTCATCATGGCGCAAAGTTGCAATCCGGTGAAGATTAAGGAGATTTCTGTTAATGACTGAATAAATTAGTTCTAAGGGAATAAGTGAAATTTAAAAATAAATAAAAAATCAATCAGACCTTTCCTTAGTACAAAGACATTCTTACGTCAAAAGAACACACAGACAAACACAACTCACTAAAAAGAATCTTTAAATCGTGATATCATACAACTCACCCTCTAATCTCTGCAAGATCACCAGTCAGTTCATAGCTAAGGGAGTAATAGAAGTAAAGCCTGGATGCCAGAACATCGATGGTTCTCCTATTGAGGTTCTTAATTCGAGCAATGCTTGCCGAGGCACAAGCTTTAGCCTAAAAAACCGCAATGCAACATTATTACAAACGAACTTCTTTTTATTTTTATTTTTTTGAAGTATAAGACCCACATGTAATGACAAGTATAATGCTTCACCTCATTGTATTTTTTCTGATCAATCAGAAAAATGAGCACAAGCAAGTAGGAGTAAACTCTAGCTCTGGCAAGGCATGCTTTGAGGAAACTTGGGTAGCAGATGTTGCAGTATCAACGTCCATGTCATGTTCATCGTCCTGTGTAACCAATGTTTCATATTCCCGGGGCTCAAAAGTAAAAAGAACATTGACCATACAAGCTTAAATCCAAAATTCAATAAGGTAGATCCAAAATCACCTTTGGAAGATACGAGGATAGCCGGTTGTGAACCTCAGATCCGGGGGAAAGGGCAAAATTGAGGAATGCTGGGAGCACAGAAACCTTCAGCTTCCGCCTCAACACCATGGTTAGCCAAACGGCACGCACAATTCGCCGAACCTCTCGAGTATATGCAGCAGTCTCAATCCAGTAAACCCGACCTTTCTCCGACATCCAGAGCAACGGTTTACCACTCGCCGATTCGTCCGATCTTGCGACCTCTGATGCCGTCGTTTTGCGGTGATCTTGGCCGGAGCCTCGAAGCTAAAGGAGCTAGATCTTGGACTTTTGTCTCCGGAAAACTTCAAATTTTCCGCGGACGATGACGATAACGCCGACGAAGATAAGGTTGTTGTGGTGGTGGCTGATGAGGCGTTGAAGCACTTCTGGCACATGTTGTTGCTGGAGGGATTGGCTGTGACGCCGCAGTTGTTGACGCAGTGCGTTAGAGTTTCGCGGACCTTGAACTCCATCTCTCCAATTGATTTTGAGATACCGAAAATTTTCGAAACAACTAGCCTCCAAGAACATCAATGGACACCAAACTAATTATTCGCCAAAACTTTCTTTTGAATTTTAATTGAAAAAACAATACAAATATTTCTTTTTCGAAGATAAAATATACTTTGAGTTTGGAGATGATGAATCTTGAATGATTTGGAAAAGGTAAATTCTCACTGTTAAAGAGTTGGGTTACTCAACAAACCTAAATCAGTCCAGAGCCAATAAAAAGGATATCATATTAGTTGCTTTTCAAAACTTTGGAATTTTGTTTACTCATTAATGTTCTCTTTCAAGTTCATAGGAAGATGAGGCGTAAAAGTTGAGATAATGTAATTTCAACGACCGGGAATTTTGGAGTTTTCCTTTATGTCTTAGTTGAATGGGAATTGGGGAAAAAAGAGAAAAGAAATCTCACCTCATAGATGTTGAGGTTGCCAATTGAAATAAGAAGAGCCACAAACATGGAATTTACTTTTCAAGTCTTCAGTTGGAAAGTTCAATTAATGTCAGAAAGTCAGTCAATGGACCTGTAATACTAATAATGCTACATGCATTTGTCCATTTTCCATCTGCATCTAACAAGTTCATTATCCACCATTGGTCCATCTGTTAAATTCAATCCAACAATAGTGACATTAATTAGCTTGATGGTATGTGCGGTTGTTCTTGCATAACCAATTTAAGTCCTCTCAATATCATTATTAAGGATAAGAGTTTTATTAATATGATTAAGTTACAATGCATTCTCCACATATAATAACTAATAAATAACTCTACCGATTGTACGTACGATATTGATAATATATGGCCCAAGCTTTACATGTATGGTAAAAACGTTTGTTTTACTCAACAATGTACCAAAAAAAAGAAAAGGATGCACGATTTAGTTCAGTCGTTGTATGATTTCAATAAAAATAGTGAAGTTAAATAGTAGTTGAAATTTTTTGGAACTAAATAATATATTGTAAATTGATCAACACAGTATGGGAATATTGCACACTTAGTTTTTAGGCTTATTTATTAATATGCCTTGTAAGACCCCGTGTCTTGGGCTTAGAAAGCAGAGAACGGTGAGCAATCCCACATCGCTCGGGGAGGGAAGGGTGATGTGCCTTATATGTGTGGGCACGTCTCTAACTAACACGAGGCCTTTTGGGAGCTCACTGGCTTCGGATTCTTAGGAACTCCGAAGTTAAGCGAGTGGGCGCTGGAGCAATCCCAGGATGGGTGACCTACTGGGAAGATATTGCTCGTGAGTTTCCAGTGACAAAACCGTGAGGGCGGAGGCCCAAAGCGGACAATATCGTGTTAAGGGAGTCGGGTCGTGACATGCCTCCTGTGCTTTTAAAATAGTTTCAGATTGTTAGATATATGCCCTTAAAGTCAATATAAAAATAGATAATTTCTAAGGATATAATGTAATAAGTACAATCAAGGGGCATGTGAATGTCACTTTAGATACATAATCTACACAAAGTAACAAGTCCATGAATTTAGATATAAATGGAAAGTAGTCTAAAGAAGTTAAATACACAAGACCTTTCCATACATATGAATATCATATCCTAAAATGTTCCTGGTCATAGGATCACCAATTGGACAATGGTGACCTGCAAAGACTGGTACACATTATGTCTGCTCAATTTTATGGATGACTAGTCTCAAAGTCATTCGTGTGGAGACAGTGAGACAGGTGTGAAGGTGCTCTATAGAGATGGAGTCCACTGAATGTGTTCAACTCTAGAATTCTTGTATGGAAGTCTTACTCACAAGTGTCAAACAAAGAATTCTAAGTTTTGATAATGCAAATTAGTCCTCAGACCTGAGACATCGCAGTTGTCTTGTGTATAAGTTGTTTCTCTTTGAGAGCACTATACAGTCGTATCAAAAGGATGTGACTTAAAGGTGTTCCCCAAGAAACCCAGCATGTACACAGAGGCATGTGAATGTACAATAAGGAATCTCTACTCTCTGTTGTAAACTTTGTAGATTGCATATAAATAGAACACATACCTTAGGTTTTCCATAAAAGATGTCATAATATCAAGGTCAAATACAAGAGCTCTTCTCCTCAATCCGATCCCTCATACACTCATTCTAGATGGGGTGAAGTCTTTAGTGTGGGTTCCCCGTGATCGGTTGAGCAGGGGCACTTGTGTTTTATACGCATCTGCCTAGGAGTCTTGCCCATAAAGAAAATGGGGTATATAGTAGTCCTTATTGCATTAGGAAATAAAACCCTAGTCCATCATAATTAGGAATCCCTTTAGGGAATCCCTTTAGTCCATGTATTGAACTGAAACACTTATACAAAGACTACGGGCCGAGTAGTAATTAAGTCCTTGATCAATATTGAGCCTGTAACATCCCGAACCAAAATAAAATAAAATAATATAAATAAAATTAATTAATTATTTAATATTGGAATTTAATATTTTATCGGATGAAGTATGGGTAAAAGTTCAATTTAAGATGGGAAAGGAATTTGGGGAATTGAGTGGCACCGTTGCGTCCGGCTCGTCAATACGAGTTCGTAGACAGGCGGCGGGCTCAATTCCAACTTGTAACGAGCTCATAAACCTTTGGAAACTAAGCAGACATAATCGGCATTTTGAAATTTGTTTGAAACCCTAAAACCCCCGACCAATCAAAGCACACGTTATCTCTCTCTCCCTCACGTGTTTTCTCTCTCTCCCGACAGTCTCTCTCTCTCTCACTCACACACTCTCTCTCTCTCTCTCTCTCTCTCACTCACTCACTCACTCTCTCTCTCTCTCTCTCTCTCTCACTCACTCTCTCTCTCTCTCTCTCTCTCTCTCTCTCTCTCTCTCTCTCTCTCTCTCTCTCTCTCTCTCTCTCTCTCACACACACACACACACACACACAAGCCTTGACTTCTCACCGGAGATTCAACACCATCCGGTCACCACGATCGATGCCACCGTTCAAAAAGGATCGGCCAAGCCCGCGAACACACACAGGTTGAAGCCCAGCCGCCTCGACCTCTCATGGTGACGAATCGAGCTCGGTAAGGGCTAGGACTGTGAGAATTTTCCATTGCCGTTTGGGGCAATTCCGGCTACCATTTTTATCGAATCATGTATGGTTTTTGACCTCCTCAATGTGCTCTAGCTGTTGGTATAGGTTGTGAGGATCGATTTTCAGTTTTTAAAACTCAATAAAAAAAACTAGAAATTTTCGATTGTGAAATTGATTTTCTGGCAAGTTCCTGCCACTCTTTGGCCAGGGTCCAAGACCAAAAGTGGCTCCCCTTGTTGCACTGAACACGTAAGTATATGTATTGTTGGGTGATTTGAGAAATTTTCGTCGCCTGAATTTCTCAAGCCACCCACCGGCTCCCGGAGCGTGTGGCGGCGCATGGGCCTATGTGTGGTAGCCCATTTTCATCCTAGAATGCTCCCCATGTCGTCCCGAGGGCGACGATACGCTCGAATTTCAATTTGGTTAGCGTATGAATGGATTTACGCATAATAGGCAATATCTACGTTCGATATGTTCGGACCGTTGGATCGGTTCCAATTCTTAGTATGTTGATCTCTGTACCTTTAGGATCATGTATTAGCTCACAGATCGAGAATCGGAGTCCCAGATACTACGGATCATTGAGATTAGGGTTAGGAAACCAATAACCGTCCGATCGTGCAATCGAGAGAAATCCGACCGCTCAATCGAGACCAAACTTATCAAGCCTCAAAATAGAGACACGTCACAGCGACACGAACCTTGAGGATCCCAAAAATACATTACCTAGATCCGAGGGTTATTCTCCCAACATTCCCAAAATACGATAAGCCTTTTTATTTAAATAAAACGGGTTGGATCAGAGTTGTAAATAACAGCGGAAATCTGAATAAAACATTATACAAACTTTATTGTCGAAATACCAACCCTAGAGGTTAAGGGAAAGTACGAGTAACCTCTTAAGTTATTTTACAAACCACAAATTTAATACACACCAACCATCCAGAATTTATACAGAGGAAGGAAATGAACAAGAAGCCTCCTCAAGCTCTTAGGAAAGAAATCATGACCTATCAGAGATGAAGAGGTACAGGGATCAAATGTGTTGACAGGTTCAAGAATAGCACCAAGTATAGCTCAAGGGTTGTGATCTACATGAAAAAGTAAGGGTGAGCATCACATACGTTCATTTGCCCCATAGGAGGCTCTTGGCCAGGTTTGAAAATAGATAGTGAAATAACATAGTAGTGTTCATGAAAAACAGTGAAAAGAATATGCACAACACAAACCATTCCCATATAAATATAGGATTGAAAGTGTATTTTTAATTGGCTATTTCCTAGCAAATGTAAAGAGTCTGTAAGTTGGTTATTCCTAGTCTTAGAATTAATTGTAACTTGCGACGGTCAGAACTTGCGGTAAATGAGGAGCATGATTGACTAGTGTTACACGGCAAAGCTCTTTTTTGGTAAGAATCATTTGCATTCATATAGGATTTGTTTTCCCAATTAAAGATTGATTTGGTGTAAAGTCTATACAAATCTGCATAGAGTCTGAAATAAGGAAGAGGTTTAAATAAGGCCAATCTCTTTGATTATTAGGTAAAAGAGTTAACCTAGTATATAAAGGGTTGGGCTGGAAGTTTTCAACGACTCCTTTTTGTACTCTATTCAAAAATTGTGAGATTGTTTTATAAGATCAAGGGAGAGAGATAAAAGGCTGTTAGGTTCTTAGATTTATCTAGGTGATAGTCTGAGAGCATAACATATCATTCATTCATCATGGAACTTTGTGGAAGCTTTGCTTGTGAGGAAGATCAACCTGCGTGAATTGGTGTTCTTCCAAGAGAAAGTGAAGAGGACGTGTTCGTACAAGACAAGAGTATTTGATCAATCTTCTTTTGTGGTGTAAGAAAGTATCAATTGAGTCTTGTAAATGACCTTAAGTTTTTAGTGAAATTGGCTGTGTGCCTTGAGGTTTTTCTCTCCTGTGTGGAAGGTTTTTTCCTCGTGCGAGATTTCGTACAAATACTTTGTCTTCGTTTATTTTCTCGACTTGTTGCGTTTTTATTTTTGCTATGTAGTACAAGGATTGAATCACATATCAATCCTGCATATTGCATTTTAACATTGATCCATCTAGGTTTACATTAACAAGGATCAAAACAGATGGCATGCTCACACAAATTTTGCAAACGTTTTCTTGGGTATCCATAATATGCTTGTCTGACAACCAGCCCCAATAGGCCAACTACCCCTACCAGAAATTAAAATATAACCAACTTACATGGTACAGTAGCGAGAGTGTCCATTTCAACGGTTACACCTCGTCGACTATACCTCACGCGTAGGGTATTGGTAAAGTCTGTCCGTGTAATCCCTCCAAAGGTTTACGAAATCGAAACTCAAGGAAGTCGCTGTTCCCCTTTTACTCTCAGGTCATTGAGGGTAATGCCCGCAGGCATATACCCTCCAAAACTTTGGAGAACCAAAGCCAAGCATTCATAAAACCAAACAATATGGCATCCAAAAACAGTGCATCTCTTTTGCACACAACAATATTTACTATGTCATACAAAATACAAGTCCGAGAGTGAGTCCCCCTACTTGGAATCCAAAGCTTAAGCCTGACTTACCCTCTGCGCCTGCGAGTTCAACCTGCCTCGCCTGGGAAACTAAGTCCTAGTCCAACATTTAAAAGTATTACAACAAATCCTTGATTACACTTTAGTCATTTTTCTTATCTTTAATTGCACTGTGGTCCTTAAACTTAATCCAAATTTCAACTTAATCCTTATAAGTCCTTCAAGTTCCAAGTAATTTCAAAATAGTACTTGCACTTTCTGAAAAATCCAAAATTGTCCCAATAGTCCTTGAAGTTCCATCTTTCCTCCGAAAACGGTAAAATCACGATGCGGTAAAATTAAAGTCTAAATAGTATTTTGTTGTTTGTACACATGGACCAGAGGAATAAGTATAATTTAGTTCTGGAATTTTAAGGAAGGGAAATGGCAAAAATATTATCCAATTTGATTAGATTTCAAATGAACAGAGTAACAGCATATGAAACAGATTTTAGGAATAACTTGGAAATTACCCAATTATAAAATAATAAAAATTGAGTAATTGACAAATTTAAATTGGGCAGCATAACAATTAGGAATGGAAATATAGAATTAAAAATGAATAAAAGACGAGGTGAGAGCGATAAATTACCTAGGTAAAATACTATGATGAATAGTAGTCGCGGGTGAAGATTGCACGAAACAATGAATAGTAGACATCGTGAGCGATTTCGGGATGAATAGTAACAATGAATAGTAATTTCTCAAGATGAATAGAAATTTCTGAAAAATATCGGAATAGTGGCTTTAATGGTAAAAGAAGAAAGGAAGAGAGGGGAGAGGTTTGGTGTGAGGAAATGAAAGAATTATGGGAGTATTTATAGAATCCCTCGACGGCTTGGATCGATTCGAATATTTAATTCGAATGCTCAGATTAAAAGATGTGTTTTGGATCATGTGTAGGAAGATACAAGATAACTCAAGATGGATGTTCCAGATGCATTCCCAACAACCAAATTAAAGGGCTAGATCAAGTCAAAAGTTTTTTATTTTGATCTACGATCCAGATTTGATCTAGAATCAGATCAACGGCTTAAATGAGTGAACCTAAGAATAGTAATTTGAGTCAAAGTCTTCTAAGTCTTCCAACAAATCAGATGTTGACATGTGGCATGATGATAGGTTCCAACCAATCACAAAATGACATGTGGAAATTCTAATTTAATTTCATATTTTCCAACTTTGAAAATTCACTAAAAATACTTCCCAGTTCCGAAAAATTATCCAAAAAATACCACGAGCTCGTAATGTCGTCTATTAATTTTCCATGAAGTCAAAACACCAAAATTCTAATTTCATAATTTCAGACATATGTTAATCTTAAACATAATGACAATACTTGGAAAAAAAATGTCACTTACCTCAAAATGGACTGTGCAATTTTTACTGCATGCGAAAAATATTCAGAAATTTTTCAGGGCGTCACAAAACTTCCAGGACGTGATTAGTAGACTGTGTCAGACCTTTAAGAACTTTCGGATCGAAAATCGGAGGTCGTGGGCCTGGGAGCCCGATTGACCAAATTCGGGAAGTTTGGCCACTCGGTTGACCGTGAATCTCCCGAGGTTATTTCACCTGTCGAAAACCGTTAGATTGACCTTAGGAACTCCTTGGTAGTCGTGCATTTACACATTAAGTTTCAGGAACTAAAGTTTGAACTTGAATCCTCGGTTGAGGCTATCTAACGAGTTTTGGTTGTGTTTGGACTTTTGATTTAGTGTGCTTTGCTCTCTGGATATTTGATATGTATGTGTTTACTGCTTTAATATTGAGACTGAGAATATTGTTTAATTGTGAGTATTGGAAGTTATATTTATATGACATTTTGATATTTGAATTATTGTGGATGAGTTTGGATTGTACGTTTTTGAGAGTTGTTGTCTCTATGTTGATTAAATATTTGGGTAGTGATGTACGGTTGGTTAGGTATGTGGAGTTGGAATCCTTGGGTGAGTTTAGTTGTGAAAGCGAGCCTTTGGGACTCGGCTTTTTCTAGACAAGTGGTTGTTAGTTGAGTTGTGAGTTTGATTGATTGGGAGTTGGGCAACACGTGGCATTGGATTTTCCGGCTGTGGGGAACCCATTTGGTTACTTTCACTCGACTACACATGGCGTTGGAATTTCCGGCGTGTAGTAGAGGTTTGCCGTAGGTCTTGGCAAGAAATCTACGCGCGTATGACAAGAATTGGATGAACTACACGTGGCGTTGGATTATCCGGCGTGTGGGCTTTTTGAGATGTTGATTGCTGGTTTCTTTACCATACGTGGCGTTGGTTTATCCAACGTGTGGTAAAGAATCTGGACATTGTGATTTGCCTATACCTGCATTGAGCTTGCTGTGCAGGTGTCCGACAAGGATTTTCTATAGCCACCTGCCCGATTTGACTGCATAGGTGGTTGGACAGTTTCCCCATCCCCTAGTTGCCTTCATTAATTGCATGTACTGTGCTGATCACACGGGTGTCCGGCGATGATTTATGATTTTCCTGTACCGTATTGAGTTTACTCTGTGGGTGTCCAGCTAGGATATTGTCCGCCACTCATTTTCCTGTACCGTATTGAGTTTACTCTGTGGGTGTCCAGCTAGGATATTGTCCGCCACTCTGCTCATGTCATATGCACAAAGTTGGACGGATCCCTAGCCACCTACCAGATTTGATCGCACAGTGGTTAGCTTGATTTCCCCATCCCTCGGTTGCCTTCGGAAAAAGACACCGGTCACCTTCGAATTATCGATGTCTTCGGACATCCTGGTTTCCTTCGGATATATTGGTGTCTTCAAACATCCTGGTTTCCTTCAGATATATCGATGTCTACAGACATCTCGGATGCCTTTGGAAGTTATGATTTTGGTTTGGATTGTGATATAATAACAAATTAAAGGAATTTAGAGTCGGGTAATAAACGTAAGGCTGTTTTGATATATATTTTTTAATTATTAATGTATGAATCGTGATCATGGGAAAAGAATGACGTGTGGCTTGATTCCTCAATAAGGGTACATAGGCAACCTAGGTTAACCTAGGAGCATCCGCGGAATAACTATCTGAGTTTCGTATTGACTTGTTTTTAGTAGTTATAGTAATTAGTTGAATTTGAGGCCATAGGCCGTTATGTAATCTGTATGCATGATGCTGGTTGGAATTATTTAAATTTTGTTTACATTTGAAATTAATTTGGGAATATTTGTTTCTCAGGGGAGACTCTGCCGAAATTTGAGTAGAAGTCTCGACCCTTTATCTTAAATTACAAAGGAGAGGTTTTTGTTAGTAAGTGGGTCCGACAACAGTTGGTTGCCGGAGGAGGATACTGGATTCGTTAGAGTTCCAATGAGCAATTCGAGGTGGGTCCCGTCCAAAGGGGTTCAGTACGAATTCCAAGAAGGAATTCGGATCAGGTCCTGTCAGAGCCCAAGACAACCCAATGATGATTAGAAGACCACTTAAGTGGGTAATTAGAATAATCCAACGTCTTGCATTAATAACAAGAGAGAATACTCTAAAGATATGATTCGTTGAATCTTTGGCCAAAGTATCAAATAGAAATTGAAACAAGAATGTTTGCAATTTCATCCAAGTGAATCATATAGCCAAGATATGTCATATTAGGGGATTTGACACTGGTTTACCATATCCCAAGAACATGACATAGAGTATTGTATTATAGAATTACTGAATTGCATTGTAATAACAAACTGACTAGGTTGTCTAAATGAATTCTTTTCAGCTTGGGTAGTCATGACATATTGCTAGGTGTCACTCATTGCTTGTGGAAGCCCTGTAATGACTAATTATAATTAGTCTTCGCCAATAGGGAGAATTGCATGGAGATGGGAATTAAGAAGAGAAACTTGCAATTGTAGAGCTTTGGTGCATCTAGTGGCACCAAGTGGATCATCCATTTATGAAAATATCAGATCATATGTTAGAAGGAAGAGATAACTTGGCCATGCCTCCTAACCCTTTTGTATATGCAGGTCCTACAACAACACATGCAAGCATCCCAGCAGGACGCCTTGAGTTAGAAGCAATTGCTGAATTAGAGTAAAATGTATAAGTATATGTACGCACCAATGTAAGTAATATTAACTACATATGTGCTGAACTTGTTGAACATGTAATAATTCTAGCCTAAATTGAGGGAGTAGGGTATTAGATACTTTATTCAAGGGACATTGAAGTTTTTTCTATTTGTTATTGTTGTTGAGATTTTGGGATTCCTAGTTAAATGAGATGTATATTTTAGATTGTACATGTCACTAATCAAGCCATAAGGTAAGGAATTCCCTACCCAAGTTTTTCTCTTCCAATTGATTTTGAGATACCGAAATTTTTTGAAACAACTAGCACTTCAACAACATCAATGGAGACCAAAGTAATTATTCGCCAAAACTTTATTTCGAATTTTAATTGAAAAAAAAATACAAGTTTTTCTTTTTAAAAAAAATAATACTTTTAGGGTGGAGATGATGAATGTCGAATGATTTGGAAAAGGTAAAGTCTCACCATTAAAGTGTTTAGCGTACTCAACACTCCTTTAAAATCAATCCATAGCCAATAAAAAAGATATCATAGCAGTTGCTTTCCAAAACTTTGGAATTTTGTTTACTTGTTAATTCTCTCTTTCATGTTGATAGGAGGATGAAGCGTAAAAGTTGGGATAATGTAATTCGAACGACTTGGAATTTTTGAGTTTTCCTTTATGTCTTAGTTGAATGGGAATTGGGGACGCATGCATTGAAATTTCAACAATTGGGAAAAAAAAGAAAAAGAAAAAATAAAACTCACCTCATAGATGCTGAGGTAGCCAATTGAAATAAGAAGAGCTGAGAGGACCCGACTCGAATTCCACCCCGGAACCCGCGCTATACCCTGATGTTGTTCCGACATTATCCCAATGCCGAACCCACATACTAAGCACAAACCCTCTTCCCGAAACAATAGAGAAAGGGGCCAAGACTTATGCCGAAAATCGTGCGAGTCTCCCTGAAAAACGGACAATCCTAAAAGTTCCAACCTGCTAGAATACAATATAAATGAATACACCAACTGCCAGCATGCATACAATATACATCATAGGCCTCTGGCCTTCAAATTCAATCCTAATGGGCGATAACAGAGCAATTCTAAGAGTATGCGAGTTTACAGCATCAGAATACAAAGTTAAAGATAATTGACTTAAAGTCCTACAATCAAGTCGAAGCTCGAGAAGAGGAGTGCTCGGCCGAAGAGTATGGAAGTGAAGACTACGGCACTGGGGCCCAAAACAGAAAGTTGTGAGTGGACAAAAACAAAGTTTTAGTAATTCAAATCAACATACTAACCCCACTGTTTCAAAATGATGCCGAAGGAAGGATCTTTACTAAAAGATCTTTTCAAATCAACATATCCACATGCCCGTGTACAATGCAAGCAAGGAAGGATCTTTACTAAAAGAAAATACGAATATGAAAGTACTAATTCATACATATAGATAATATAGAACTTCAACACCAAACACAAGTACCGGGAAACCATCCAACATGGGATTGTTTGACTTGGCACTAGGACAGCACTGTAGTGGCCCATGCCCAGGGTTGAGCCGTCCAATTGGGACTGGGTTCACAGGCTCGTATGGCAGGAACCTCAATGCCAATACGTTCGTGACAAGTCCTACGTGCGCAGACTACCCAATCAAAGGTCTACAGTCACACCCGTCAAGGGTGCACCGGTATTCGATATATCCAAGTAACCGTATCCATAAGAATCGGGGGAAGTACATACAGTGGAGCCAACAACACTCCACTCCAACACAACTCAATATTCATTATTCACATATTCAATCACTTTCCAACTCATATCAATCATATGTACCCAAACCCCAAAATATCAGACACCTGGACATATATACGTCCATAACTCAATAACCAACATCGATACTGAAAATAAGGACCTCACCGTCCCAAACATATATTTCCATACTTAAAATAGCCGCAAGCATCAAATAGCCACATAACATCCTATAATCAAATAAAGTCTCAAGATCACCAAAAATCCACATTAAAACCGTATTGAAATCTCAAGTCCAGAAAATGTCAAATCATATTAAAGTCTCAAGTCGAGAAACGTCAAATCATATGCATGGTTGTTTATTCTTTGAAAGATATGCACATTCAAAACAAAGTCCACTCACAGATAGTCCCAAGCAGCTTGACCCTTAGAGGGTCCCGCCCGAGGGTCATGAGGTGCCTGAGTACCTATTTCAAGAATACGATGATTAATTAACAACCGAACTTTGAACGACAACCTTAAAGTCAAACACTAACTAATCCCGTCTTAAAGTGTGCGTACGCTCGTATGAAGAATTCTAAGGTCAACGACATTCGTTGGAAGACGAAACGACCTCGGGAGACGCACCGTCAACCCTTGGTCAAACTTTCCCGAATAGATCAACCCGGGCCCTTGGGGCCCACGACCTCCTAACTTCGATCTGAAAGTTCGTACAGGTTCATTACGGCTTATAGAACACGTCCAGAAAGTTTGGTCTCGATTGAACGGTCGGATCGCTCATGATCGCACGATCGGACGGTTACGGTTTACCTAACCCTAGGGTTTGCGATTTTGGAGTATCTGTGACTCCAATTCACAATCCGTCAATTCCTATACGATCCTAGAAATACGAGGAACAACTTACGTGAATTCGGATTCGATCCAACGGTCTGAACACATCGAACCCGAACATCGCATAATAGGCGTAGGTTCGATCGAGGTTAAAACGACATCCGAATCGGAATCCGAACATACATACGAGCTCAAGATGACACGAGGATTGCATTGGGATGGCAAGCACAGCCACCACAGCCCCCACGCGCGAACACATACGCCGGCATAATGTGGGTGGCTTGATCAAATTCCGGCCACCGAAAAATTGTTGAATTGGGTTACAACCCATGCACCAAACGAACCAGCACCTAGAGGGGAGTTCAAAACCGCCGAAACTTGGCCAAGAATTGGTCGGATTTTGGGCAAAATCAAGGCCAAACTACCTAGGGTTTTGGCCGGATCTGGGTTTCTTGGAATGGCAACTACGCCGCCAATCCTTGTCGCGGTCACAGGGGGAAAGAGAGAGGAGGAGAAGGGCTACCTTTTCCAAGATGAGCTGTTGCCTGAAAAGGCCGGAGCAGTCGCCGGCGTCGATGGTGATTTGGCCGGAAGTTGTAGACGTTCCAGTCGGCAAACAACGACAAACTGGACGGTGAACTGGGGTGGGTTAAGACCGGGAGGTGATGGCCATTCGAATGGGACCGGTCCCGTTCGCTGCCGTTGCCAGAATCTTTGAAACTGAAGAGAGAGAGAGAGTGAGGGTCGTGAGAGGAGAGAGAAACCGAAGAGAGAGAAAGAGAATCCGGTTTTTGATTGGCCAACCCGTTTTTATAATATTATAGTCAAATTTGGAAATGACCATAATGTCCTCCTTACGTTCCATAGCTCGTATTGAGGCGTGCCGCTCGTCAACGGACTCGTTTCGACGAGCCGGATGCAATAAAGTTGACAAAAATGCCCCTTAATTTTTAATTTACTTATTTAATTCCAATTTTATTAATTAATGCCTTTTATTTTATTTTTAAACCTTATTTTATTTTATTTTATTTAGTTTAATTTAATTATTTATTTTAGGTCTAGGACGTTACAAGAGCCATAAAGAAATGTCAATGAGTTTGGAAAAGATAGAAATAAAAAAGGGCTTCTTAGATCTAGGTTCAAAATGATTAGTTGTCAATGAGTTTAGCCCATGTATTTTGGTCCAAAATGACTACCTATAATTTAAGTTAGGAACATAAATTAGTCCTTTGACATTTATTACTTTTTTGTTGTGTCGATTTTACCCTTTGAAGTAAATAAGGAAAACACATTGAAAATCTAAATTTAATGCATTATTTCCTTGTAGTTGAATTTCAAAATTTAAATTTTGAATTCTTTCCTTGATAATAGTTACCTAATATATGAATAAGATACAATCTAATCAATGAAAAGTAAAGATCCACATATTATACCAATCAATTAGGCAATTACCCGCATGAAACTATGTACCTAACATACATTTAAATAGTGTTATTATTAGCAACGAAAAAAATTTAGTGATAAGTCGTGTTACCTATAAGTTAGGAACATAAATTAGAATACTACAGATAAGTTAGGAATAAATTATATGACTACCTATAAGTGAGATACAAAATAGACAAATAAAATTGCTAATTATTATCTTTGCGATATTTTTGGGATATGTTTGTGATATTTTACTTTTTTATTCAATGACAAACATGGTAAATGACTAATTATTATTACCCGATTCAGTGCAAAAGAGGCAACATTGGAACAAAAACTGATTTAAAAAAAATAAAAATAAAAAGATTACACCACAAATATTAAAAAAGTAATGTAATCTTATGTGGAACAAAAATCAAAAAACTTGTATCAAGGTCACCAAATCTGAGAATTAAACTCAACTTCTTAATGAGAATTTAAATCTATATCAACTTTTCTAAATAAAGAATCAACGTGGTGCAAGACTTTCATTAGGAGACGAACATGGAGTTTACTTTTTAAGTCTTCAGTGGGAAAGTTCAATTGGACCATTGATGTCAGAAAGTTAATCAACGGACTTGTAATACTAATAATGCCACAAGCATTTGTCCATTTTCCATCTGCAATCTAACAACTTCATTATATGTGCGATTGATGATATGTGGGGTTGTTCTTGCAAGTTGCATAACCGATTTGAGTCCTCTCAATATCATTATTAAGGATCAGAGTTTTATCAATTTGGTCAAGTTTCAATACATTCTAAACCCATAATAACGTATAAATAAACCCACCGATTGTACGTATGACATTGATAATAGGGAGCTTTAGTTTTAACACACAAAATAGTTTCCTAATTTGGTAAATAGGAATTCAATTTTAGCTAATTAAGATTAAGACAAAGACTAAAATACAGTACCTACTTTTACCATAGTATAATTAAAGAACATCAGTATTACAAAATATGCCATTATGCCATTATGCCATTATTTACAAATTTCAATATTTAATTTTAAACAAAACTCCTCCTACGGCCCAAACTTCTCCACTTCCTCCTACAGCCAAAACTTCTCCACTTCCTCCTACAGCCCAAGCCTGCTACAACATCAAACCAGCTCGACGACATCAAAACCACCTACGACATCTCGGCAAACATTAATTGCGCGCGTCGATTTGATTTCACATCAACCAGACTAGTCCTTTCCTTCGTTTCTTCACTCCTCCACACTTTCATTCACTCCTTCCCAAAAAACTCAAAAAAATTACTCAGAGACGATCGTTCGCTTTCAGATCGGAACCATTCGCAACAACAAATAGCATCGTCGACGATCATTCACTATAAACCACCAACGATCTAAACCGATTCTCACTCTCTCGAAAAAAACCGATAAGAAACTCAACGCTCTAACACATTTGCCTTCGTTTTTGCGGATTTAAGAGTTTAAAGATTTTAGTTACTGTTGATTTTGGATTTGGAAAAATGGATGAGTCTTTCGATTAACATCTACTCTTGGTTTAGGTTTTGCCTTCGTTTATAGGGATTAAGGATTTTTGAGATTTTACCTCTAACACATTTGCCTGCTGTTATATCTGCTCTTTCTAACACATTCTTCATTCTGCAATGCACTTTAGGTTTTGGGTTCAGTTTTGGTTTCAACACCTCTAAAACCCAAAAAATACCAAAGAAAGAGAAAGAGCATCAAATATATCTGTTTTTTGCATTATGAAACAAGAAGCAGTTTCTGGTCAAAATTGTAACCAATGGAAACTGCAGTGCAATTTTTGATAAAGCTTCGCAACAATTATCTTCTTGAAACCTTGAAAAAACACATCTATCATAACTGAGTCTCAAATCCAAATAAACTTCAAGATGCAGAGAGTTTTATATATTTCTATTATGTTTTGTGTTTGAGGAAAATTGATTGTGTTTGACGGTAATACCACACATACATATATAGTATCCTAGGGAATAAGGCAATTCTGATGACATTGATATATTGGTGGTGAATGGTGATGCATACTTAGGTGGTGGTGCAGTTTGTGTTTGTTTCTTGTCACTATGTGCTCATTAATGAGAATGTCGTGCATCTCATCAACCCTTAATTATGCTCATTAAGATGTGAAGATCTTTAAGTTTTGTCGAATTCATAGCTTAATGTTATGTTGCTATGAATCCACTTTATCCAATGCAGTTTCCCCTTTATACAATGCAGCTTACTCCTTTTAAATAGTTTTGATACTTCTTGTGTGTTACTGATGTCAAGTTGATGTGTCTTTCTATTATGTTTTGTATATTTGATTGGTTTATGTGCTTTTGGGTTTAACATTGCATTTCCTGTTCTACACAGATTGCAATGCAGAGAACTCCAAACTGCATTGCAATTTTTGTTTACTGTTTTCCGCTCAACTATTTATACTTCTTCCTTGTAGTTGTCCTAATAGTGTTTTCATCCCTTCTAGTTTCATATCACAAATAGCACAAGAAATGTCACAGCAAAAGAAGGAAGCACAAATTCAACCAAAGCCAAGATTCAAAACAATGGATCAAAAGCAAAAATCAAAGCCAAGCTATGACCGGAAAACAAGGAACCCGAAATATGTCCAATTTCGATGTAGCGCAATGCGTTCAATGACATCATTACAGAAGTCAAAGACAAGCTAAATGACAGGCAAATGGAAATCATGAAGAAAACACCTTCTTGGAACTTGATTGAGGTGTTTTACAACGGAAGAATTGACATAAAGAACATGAATAAGTCGAACCTCGACTTGGTACAGCTGCTCAAGAAGTTTGACCTAGATACCAAGTCCTTCAAATTCGGCACCAAATCATTCAAGGTCACAGCAAATGCCGTGATTGAGATTCTAGGACTACTAAACGAAGGAAAATCTGTCGAACTTGGCACTGAAAAATGCACTTCAACCTTCCAAACAAGGCACTTTGGAGAAAAATCAAAACCATCAAAAGGCATGGTAGAAAAAGAATTACACAAGACAATTGCCTTGGCAAACGAACCAAAGAAAGAAAAGGCCAAGGAAAAGCATAAGAAGAAAACAAACAAAGGAAAAGCAAAGAAAGTAGCAGAAGAAGAAGAAGAAGAAGGGGAGGAAGAAGAAGGGGAAGACAAAGAGGAAGAGGAGGTTGCTGACGACGACTAGGATGTGGTCGACCTAATTTTGATTCTGCTTTGCATGACATTCCTCTTTGCCAACTCTGCATCCACTTTGCACTGGACACTCATTGAGCAATGTGTGAATCTAGACACACTTTCAAGCTATTCGTGGGCAAGAGCTGTTTCAACCTACATAAATGACTCCTTGATCACAAAGGCAAAAGCAAAGAAGGAAGGAGAAGCCTCTATGGGAGCTGTTTCTGGTTGCACTATCCTAATATTAGTAAGTAAACACTGGCTTATGCCATGCAGTTTCCTGGAACTGTCGTGCAGTTTCCTGGAACTACCGTGCAGTTTCTTGGAACCGCAATCCACTTTCTGTTTTATCTAATGCAGCTTCCAACCTGATATATCTTGTTTTTGAACTGTGCAATTTCTACTGTGTGAGAGGACAAACATCATATAACTAATCATTGGTAAGGAGAAAGAAACTCCTGCAATTCTTAAATGGAGTCTTGCTGAACTCCACACAAGATTCCACCAAATCAATAACGACTTGAATGACATAGAGGTATCCAATTTATTGCATGTTCTATTTTAATGTATCTTGAATGTGAATCTATGCTAATTCATTGTCATTGTACAAGGTATTTTCAAAAACTCCGAAAAGCGAAACACTACCAGTGAAGAGGGAGACCCTATTGACAAGGTAATTAGAATCTGTACACAGTGGCTTATGCATTGCAGAAAGGGAAATTGCAATGCAGTTTCCATTTTATCCGAACCAGTTTCTAAATCATTCTCATTGTACAGGGTATTTTCAAAACTTATAAAAAGAGAAAAGCTACCAGAGAAGAGGGAGATCCTCTTGACAAGGTAATTAATATTTGTAAACAGTCGCTTATTGCAGTTGCCGTTTTATCCAATGCAGTTTCTAATTAGTTTCCGTTTAAGTAGCAGGACAAGAAAAGCCTGATGATGATGATGATGATGATGAGACTCCAGAATTAAAAGAGATGAGAAAAAAGAAAAGGTTTGAGATTGGAGTTGGAAAACAACCGGTTGGAATTCAAGACCTCTTAGTGGAGTCCATGACAGCCCAAATCAACTACCGCCAACGCCAAGTGTTGACTGCACAAATTCTCAAGGCCTGGGGTTCCGGGCCGAGGGGATCTGCGTCAACACAGGTCGTCCTTCTTCAGTGCCTGGGTGATTGTGCGCGGGCGTGCCAGCACGGTCTACCATGCGTTTGAGGGTGATTTGGACAGGTGAGTGGGTTGGGTGCGCCTGTGTAGGTCTGACTTCGTTCAGAGCCATCGTGGTCGAGAGAGGAACTGATCTCGGCCATCAGGTTCACGGCATGAGCTATAAGGCCATTGATGGTGGTGTCGATGGTGGAATTCGGTGGTTGGGTTTGGATGGTGCTCCAAAGCCTTACTAAATTGTGAGGGTTGTATGATATATGGGGTGGACGGAAAAGTAACAAGGATGGTGCTCCGACGCCTTGAAAATCAAGGGTCGTATAATATATTTGATGAATGAAATCTCTTACAATCTGCCACTACTCCTAGGAAAGCAAGTAAATGTATTGAAAGTGCATTACAGGAAGATAAATGACAGGAAAGTGTAATTTGCTCCGTGGGAGGCTTGCGTGGTGTTTGAACCTTTTAAATGTAGTTGGAGCCTGGTATTTATAGAGAACTTTGGAGAAGAAGTCCTTACATGGCGTGGATTTTTAGAGATAGTGGATGGTTGGTCAACATCTGGAAATGGGAAGTATGGTGGTGTGACCTTCATGAAGGTTGATTGTAGTCGCGATAGTTGGTCCATGTATTGTGCTGGGAGAGGCATTTAATGCCTCAGGTTGGCAGTTGGTGACTTCTTCTCATAAACCAATCCCCTTTGTTTACTAACCCAATTTGCTCACCAAACATTTATCTCAATCACTTCCCTCCTTCCCACGTGCTATGTGTAAAGTCAACAACTCTCCCCTTGCGTGTGTACAGCTAATGCCATTACCCGTTAAATGCGTCGTGGGGACCACTCCATCAAATAGTAAGAAACCTTCCTTCTTTGCATGTAATAATATATATATATATATATATATGGTGAAAGTTTAATGGGTTGTGGGTTGCTCGGTCTCGACCCTTCATTCTTCCTTCTCTCCTTAGCCAAAGCATGGCCACCTCTACTTCATTTCAAACACCCCATGTGGGCCGAAGAAAAAGCATGTTGGAGTGCAAAGTTGGCTTGGCCGAGAGTGGCTTGTGGTTTTTCTTTCCTCTTTGACCAATTGCACGGCCATCATTCTTGCATGCAAAATATAATATATGTGCTCATATATTATAATCAATTAGTCACCACTTGCATGCATGCATTTCATCATTTATTCTTCATTTCCTTGGCCGAGGCTAGTTTCTCAGTTATTTCCATGCCATAGCTTCCCCAAGGCCGTTGAATGTTGCTTGGCCGTCCCTTCCTTCTTCACTTTTGCACGGCCACAGCCCTGGCTGTAAGTTTATCTTTATGTATGGCCATGGTCCTTTCTTTCTCTATAACTTGGCCTTGACTATTTCCATGACCATGGTCATCTCCTCCTTGTCTTGGCTATGGCCGTTTGCACGTCCATCTTTGGCCTCAAAACTTCGGTCACCGATCTTGGCCGTTAAATTCAGCCGTTGAACTTGGTCATCAAACTTGACAGTCAAGCCCTTCGGTGGTCAACTCCTCGGCAGTCAAACTTCTCACCGGCCAACATCTTCATGGTTGTACGTGGCCCTCTCTTTTCCATGCAAAAACCATTTCCTTGTAAAAATGGCCTCCAATTTACGCAGCCCCATATTAGGCAAATATGAGATAATTTTTGGCATAAACACCAAGATCCTAGCTTTGTTTGCCCAAAAAGCTTAAAACTGTGGAAGGATGAAATTAATAAAGCCAATGAGAAGAAAATGATGGAATTGTGGGATATATTCATCAAAGCAGAAAAGAGATCAAACGAGCTAGAAGAGGAGTTGGAAACACACAAACAGAAATTAACTGATGAAGAATTGGTGACTGCTACTATGACTGTGGAATCTACAATTCATCTTACTGAAATACAAAATCTGAAAAAGAGGATTGCACAGTTTGAAGGCAATGAAACTCATATTGAGCTGGAGACAAGTGCCAAGGAAAGGGCGATTGAAGAAAAGTACAAGGCAGAACTTGAAAGCATGTTCTCGAACCCAACAATATTTGAAATAGAGCGGGATATGCCTACAACACAACCAACAGAACTAGCTGAAGAGATAGAAGAAGAGAAAGAAGAAGAGAAAGAAGAAGAGAAAGAAGAGGAGAAGGAAGAAGAGAAAGAAGAAGAAACAGAAGAAGAAACAGAAGAAGAGAAAGAACAAGAAAAAGAACAAGACAAAGAGGAAGAGAAAGACGAAGAGAAAGAAGAAGACAAAGGAGAAGAGAAAGAAAAATACAAAGAAGACAAGGACAAACAAGAAGAGAAGGAGAAAGAAGAAGACAAAGGAGAAGAGAAAGAAAAATACAAAGAAGACAAGAACAAACAAGAAGAAGAGATGAAGAAAGAAGAAGAGAAGAAGCAAGAAGAAGAGAAGAAGCAAGATGCTCAAACACATGATGTTCCTACAAGAATACTAAGGCTGAAGAACAGAGAAAGAAAGAGGCGTCAAGCATCTTGCTATTAGTACGAAAAAGATAAGCAACCAAAAAAGAAGGAGGCAAAAAAGGATCATGAAGAATTTCCACAATTCAAGCTTATCTATTCCGAGGAGCCATCAACACAAGAGGATCCTCAAAAACATATGGAAGTATGCAATTATTGCAGTTCAAGATCTTTTTTTTTCCTTTCTGTTTTCTACATTGCAGACAACGGAAACTGGCAATTTCCGTTTCCTCCAATGCAATTTCTGTTTTCTCCATTGCATAATTGGAAATTGCAATGCAGTTTCTAGTTATCCAATGCAGTTTCTAATTAGTTTCAGTTCAATCTGCAATCAACACAAGAGGCATCTCAGCCTGATGCCACCGATCCATTTCCTCATTCCCCAAAAAGAACAAGCCGTAATGATCCGGTAATTGTAGGTCCTGGAAAAATTAGATGATGAAGATGAACCTTCAAAGAAGAAACAAAAAGGGCCAATGAAGAAATCTCTAGGATGGGGAAGAAGGAAGGTCTGGCAGAAAATCCCAAAAGAGGACAGGGACAAAATTCAGGAATACTACTTAAGTACTACACCCGAGTAATATCCCTAACCCAACAGAACAATTATTTCGTCTTTTTATTACAATTAACGTGAAACTAATCTTGTGAATTTCGTGTATTCAAATCCACAACACTGTCTTTTGGCAAGGACTCTGTTCTAAGAAATTGACAAACCGTGATATCAAATATATTGTATGGGACTTGAAAGCGCCCCAAAGCGTAAATCTAAACTACTAAAACACACAGCATCTTTAGTTCTTATTTGTGCCTCCTATATTAACCATTAACAATTCCTTTTTCTCCAATCAATGTGAAACAGGTAATTGAATTCTATATGGCACTTGAGGAGGCGAAAATAGGGCCCATGCAGACAGATACTCCACAAGACATGTCTCCATGGACTTGGGTAAGAATTACTTTCATAATTCAAAATTGATTAAGCAGAACCTTTGCCGCTGCGATTTTTCGAAAAAAATATCTTGACGAATTGCCATTCAATGCTTGCAGTCATACTTGAAAACCTCCAAGGACCAAACTTGGCATAGGAACTTTTATGAATCATTGTTGGATAAACTCGGGAAATGCAGTGTGTTATTCTTCCCAATCATTTCAAGCTCCGAGTACCCCTACACCCTCCTCACATTTCACAAGCTAGAACAAAAGTGGAGACACTACAATCCACTCAGGTCATCGGGAAAAAGAAAAGAAGAAAGATGCATTGACATTGCTCATGAAATTGTAAGTGGAATGAACCTGTCTAGATTTCTCAGCACAAACACAAAGCGCAATGCGGTTTTACGTATTGTACCTCTTGCCTATTTTCAGACCAAAACCATAATATGCAATGCACTGATTACACTTTCTTTCTTTTTTATTCTTCTTCTTTAAACAGGTTAATATTGTTGAAATGTGGCTAGAATACATCAAACCTGAGGCACAAGCTTTCTTAGAAAGTCATAAAATACCAAAACTTAAGAAGAAAAGTCGGTTGCACCACATGCCTGTACCCGAACAGATGTCACCAAATGAAGAACTCACTGTCAACTGGATTCTGCAGAGTCCATGCCATTTTCCATTTGAGGACAACACAGAATGTGCTCAACAAAGTTCATCTTCGTAAGAATTCTTTCTACTCAACTATTCATTACAATTTGAAATCATTCAAAACCAAAAACTAATCGCATATTCATTTGCAGGTTGGATTGTGGCAAGTTCGTGATGTTCTACATGGATAAAATAGCACAAGGACAACCAATTCCAAAAAGCGTTGACAAGAAGTTCATGGATGAATATCGAGCAAATACATCATGAAACTACTACACCACAAACACTGTGACATTAATCGTCTCGAGTGATTTGTCCTTTGTTAACTTAAGACAATATGTATCTTAATTCTTCTAGTTGTTTGTGAAACAAGAAACTGCACTAGTGATTTGTATCTTAATTCTTTTGGATTTGTCTATAGTTATGGGATATGAAAAAAAAAAAATCTTCTTAAATGTGAAAAGAAACCAAAAGGTAAATCCATGATCAAAATGCAGAGACAATTTTATAAATTTCAATAGACAATTCTCCAAAAATCTTGCTCAAATTCAGTCACTTGCTTCATAAAAATTCCACTAAACAGAACACAAGCAAAGCACTCATTAACACAAGTAAAAATCCCAATAGCAAAACACTCATTAACACAAGTAAAAAAAAAGTAAGAAACCCAACCATTTACCAAAAATTCCATAATCTCCAATAATTTCAAAACACTTGTACAAATATCCAATGATGACATATGTTTACCTATGTCTCATTAATAGAAATTATTCTGAAATCGAATTATGAAATAAGAAACTGCACTGCAGTTTCTAATCAATACCTGCAACAAACAGAATCTGCTCAAATGTGAAAACAAGCATTGAATGACACTTAAAAATGAATATCCATTGATGAAACAATTGTATAATTTTCATTAACTTCAAAAAAGAATCATAATATCCAATTAGAAGCTGTGTAGCCAATTAAAAGAAACTAAAAATTGCAATGCAGTGTTTGCAAAAATTGCAATGCAGAAACTGACTATACATTCACTAAACCATATCTAACATAAGCAATCGTCAATTGAGAAGGAATGTTCATATCACCGCCTTACAAGTCTTCCTGTTGTGCCCAACAACACTGCACCGACTGCATTTCAATGGCCTTGTACCTTCACCAAAAGCTTTGATCCTCTTTGTTGGTGGTCTTCCAGCTGGCCTCTTTGTAATTGGTGGAAGCACAACTCTAGCAGCTGAACCGTTGCTGACCAAGCCTTTGCCAATATATGGAATAGGAAAAATAGGACTCTTACAGGCATTTCGAAAGAAGTCAGACCTGTAGTAACACTCAACGTAATCATAAACTGAATCTTTCTTTGCCAGAATTGTAGCCACGACATGTGTACAAGGAAAACCATCAATTTGCCAAAGACGGCAAGAACTTATCATTTGCCCAAGATCAACCATCATAGAATAATCAGCAAATACTACAAAAACAGTGCAACTAGAATGACGAACTGCCCAAGTCCTACCAGCCTCCGCATTTTCCCATAGTCTAGTTTCCATCTCTAGACACAAAATTGTTGTCCACTTCTCCGCTTCAATTCGTCGTTGAGAATTCAATACCAACAATTTCTGTCGAATCCCTTCTATCAAAGGTAACACCAGCAAATCTCGAAATACACCAACCCAGTTATTAAATGACTCAGCTAAACTGTTTGCCATCTCCCCATAACACATTCCTTTGAAAAATGCGTTGGCATAGTGATCTTTAGACAAATCAGATATAAATGTCTTCACTTTCGAACTCCCAACAATCACCAACTCATCCATTGCTACTTTAAACTCTTCCTCTGTAACAGCATATGCGAATCTACTAAATAGATTGATAACATGGTCTTGGAGCTGTTTCCCATAACCTGACTTCGGGTACTTCGATATCAAATTCTGTTTCAGGTGATAGTAACAGTAGGAATGAGGCCATCCAGGAAACACAGCCCCCATTGCATTTAACAAACCTTGATTACAGTCCGCGAGAAAAAGTCACCATTCTCCCCATCGGTAGCAATGTAGTAGCCAAATGTTGAAGAAACCAAGTCCAATTCTCCTCTGTCTCATAATCAACAACTCCAAAAGCTAGAGGATAAAATCTTGCAAAAAAAAAAAAAACCCAAAAGCACAAGTATAAGCAACAAACGGAAAATGCGGTGCGGTTTCTAAAAACAAATCTACTCAAATTCGAAAGGAAACAAAAGGCAAGGATCAAAGTATTAAAACTAAGTTCAAACACATATAAGTCCATCAATAATTGTATCATTCCCGTAGAGTTTCAAAAATTATTCGGAAATCGAATTATGAAACAAGAAACTGCACTGCAATTTCTGCTTAAAAACTGCAACAAATGAAATCTGCAGTGCATTTTATGAATGCTCAACAAACAATTGGTAACATACAAGCAATATTACACAAAACAGTAATGCATATTACACAAAAATGTAATACAGTACAACAACCATACCTTGATTCCCATTCTTTCCAGAAGCACAAAGAAGCTGCCTCTTGTACTTACTCTTCAAAAATGTAGCATCAATGCACAACAAGGGGATGCAATATTGAAAGCCAACAATGGAACTCCCAAACGATACAAAAAACCGTCTAAAGCGATTAATTCCAGCTTCACATTCAAGCTCGCACAGAGAACCACCGTTAGTTTCCTTTACGGCGTCCGCATACCACACTAACTCATTGAAGAACTTCGACTCATCACTGTGAACGTCCAGTTTAGCTAACTCTTTGCCAAACCATGCATGGTAGTATGAAATGTCCATACCATAATAAGCTTTGAACTCATTGATGATCTCAATTGGCTTCAACTCTGATTTTGCACGAATTCTGTCAACAATGAGAGAGGACACCACACCTCATCATCTTACTCTTTGATTCTCGTATCCGACCCGCACATGTATGCACATTATTTAAAGTCCGAATTACAAAACAGCCAGTAGCTTCACAACGAGACCCATAAACATGCCAACTACAACCCTCCAACATCTCATTCGAACAAACAGCAATCACCCGCCTCTTGTCATTGTCGGCATATAAGAAATTAAATCCTACTTCAAGAGCATACTTGCACAATTTCAACCGGAACTCCTCTACACCACCATCAAACTTCTGCCCTACATTCGACAACAAGGGCTTCACACTTGCTCTCTTCGACCTGCCCAAAAATTTATTTGTCTTCGACAGTACTAGAACATGAAGACTCCCCCTTCTCACATGCTATCAACTCCTTATTTCCACAAAAATCGACATTATCCTCACTGCTCCCGCATAAATCCTTAACTAAAATATCCACACTCTTCACATTTGATATCGAAAAATATGCCATCATCATGTCTAAATCACTATCCGTTTCTAGTAAACAACTCGAATAACCAGGCAGCGAATACTGTAACTTGTAACTAGCCAACTGCAAACCCCTAAACCTTAGAAAAAGTCTTCAAAACATCAACCATGGATGACTTTGGTGAAACTGAAAACATAATGGTTTCAGACTTATATGTGCACTTGGCTATGACACAAACCTCCATTAGCCTTGAAAATGCAAACAAAACAACAAACAAAAAGAGAAAATAATTCAAATCAGTAAATAATGTAGATGAGCAATTGTAACATTCCCATAGACTTGCAATGCAGTTTATGACAAAACATAAGCAGTTGTAACATTCCCATACACTTGCAATGCACTTTATGAAACAAGAAACTGAACGGCAGTTTCTGCTAAAAAACAGTTTATGACGGAAAATAAAAAAACTGCGAATAGAAACCACGATCAAAATACTAAAACTAAATTCCAAAAACATATAAGTCGATATAAACGAAAAAAGGTTCTAAAGTATTCATACCTCAACACCTAGGACTGCCAAAAATCTCCCCAACCGAATAGCAGCTCAAAATCAAATCTGATCACAAGACGAAGAAGATACGGTTTAGCATTGAACGCCACAAGATCACGCCACAAAACTGAGCTCGAAATACCAAAACTAAGGAGAATAGAAATTGCCTAAAACTGACCTAGATTACGCATGCAAATAGAACGAAAACCAGAATAAAATAGAAAAACGAAGAAAATCGAATGAAAACCTACCAAGAAATCGAACCTCCAATCGCAAAACGAGAACCAGAGCTCCGAAACCTCAAAGCAGAACAAAAACGATAAATAAGCTCAAATACTGTGTAGTTTTAGCAGCCAGGGGTAAAAGAGTCATTTACTTTGTAAGTGTTAAAGATGGGCCGGGCTTTTTAAGAAGAAGGGTAGCATTGTCTTTCCAATTTTTTTTTTTAAGCTGGCCCAACGAAATTGGGCCTCCTCTTTGGTCTAATCCAAAATAACAATTCTTTCCTAGGTATTAAAACCCAAACAAAAATACCAAATGTCTCAAATACTTATTACCAAAGTTTCTTATGTCTAATACCTAATTTTTCTTTGATAATATATGTCCTATGTTTTACATGCATGGTAAAAACATTTGTTCTACTCAACAATATTTTTGTAAAAAAAAAAAAAAAAAGGATGCACGATTTAGTTCGGTAGTTGTATGATTTCAATAAAAATTGTGAAGTAAACTAGTAATTGAAATTTTGTGGAAGTAATAATATATTGTAAATTGATGAACACAGTATGGGAATATTGCTCAATTAGTTTTTATAACCCAAGACATGTGATCCTGCAAAAATTTTCTTAATTAAAATAGTAAAAATTTAGGGCCCGTTTGATAACGATTTCAAATTTATTATTATTACTATTGTTTTAGTAGAAAGAAGAACATCATTGATTGAAATCAAGGAGTGCATTCACATCGTTCTCTACAAATGATTTTAGGGAGGAACATCTTCATCTCAAATAAGCCCATCTCCAATAGAGAGGGCCAAATATTAAATTTAAGCAATATAGCTTGGCCAGGCGAAATATCAATCCAGTCCATATATTGATTGGAATAGCAATCCATCTTTTGCCTGGACTAAATTGGTGGAGCCCAATCACACAAGCCACTTGGTCTCATGTGCAAAGTCAGATTAAAAATAAGGGTTATTTATTTAAATGGTCCTCAAATTTATACCCAATTTACATTTTGGTCCCTCAACAAAATTATTTGTTCAAATGATCCATCAACTCTATATTATTCAGTACATTGGTCCCACCGTTCAATTTTTTGTTAGATTTAACCAAATTTTAGGGTAAATATGACTTTTCATAATTAAAAATTAAAAATATGGTTAAAATTAATACAAAATTAGAAAAAATTGAAGAAAAATCCCCGGACCCAAACCCACCCCCTCCCCACGATTTCTTCACCCCACTCCCGCATAGGGAAGGGCACAAATTGAAAGCAATAAGAAGCATAGAGGAGACAAGGTCAAAGTTGAGAAGGAAAACTCTTATTCCATTGTGGAATCTAACTCAAGAAGCTCCAACTATGTGTTTATGCAGAGTCCAATTCTGACTAGTAATGGGAAGCAAAGTGGAAGGTCAATGAGTCATTACGGAGAAAACAATGATGAAGTTCATGCAAGCTTGAACAACAATACAGTGAAGAAGTTCAAATTGGTTATAGCAAAGAGAATGTAGGAGAAGCTAAAGGTTTTTCTCAAGATGACTTTCCTGCAGACTTGCCATGGAAGGTTAAGGGTGAAAAAAGATAAGAATCGTAGGTCCTTGAATGATCAAGACCCCTTCTGCTTTCCCCTCTATTTTTCTCTCTCCCATTCGCGCCCCTCCTCTTGGCGATTTGGGCATGCAGGAAGGTTTGGCGATTTGGGCATGGACAGTTTTACCCTTACATTTGACGCAACATTGACAGAATGTAACAGTAGGACTAATGGACCGAATAATATAGAGTTAATGAACCATTTGAACTAATAATTTAGTTGAGGGACCAAAATGTAAATCATGTATAAGTTTGAGGACCAAAATGTAAATCGGGTACTAGCACATCGAGTCATTTCAATTTGTAATACCTTTGTTCCAGCCACAAACTGCATCATTGCCGATGATGAAATTGTTTTGGTATGTCTTATTTAGGCAAATATTTATGTTGTCAAAATGTGAATCTAGACACTCATAAAAGAGTCAAACTTATGTCTGGAATTCACAATTTGACAAGATAAATTGTTTGTATTGCCATATAATTTAGAAAGAGAACACTTTACATCTTAATTTAAAATTTAGGGTTAATTGCTCAAATGGTCCTCAAATTTGTGCCCGTATTACATTTTGGTCCCTCAATTAAATTATTCGTTCAAATGGTCCATCAACTCTATATTATCCAGTCCATTGGTCCTACCGTTACATTCTGTCAATGTTGCCATCAAATGTAAGGTGTAAAACAGTCCGTAACCATCCACAAGGTGATAAAGTGGTGATAAATAGGTGATAAAGTAGTGATACAGTGGTGATAAACTGGTGATAGAAATTGCTGTTTGTGTTTACCTTTGGTTTCTTGTTTTATTTCATTTCTTCTACTTTTCTTTACTCATTTCTAGTATCCTAATTGTACTTTTACCTTTGTGCTGTGTTAGATAAGTGTTCTTTATGTACTCAAACTAGAACTTTGTATAAGCCTCCAATTCCTCCTAGGAACGATCCAGTATGTACAAATCTATACTCCAATAGATTCGTACACTTGCAAGTATTTTTAATTGGATGATTAGCACATTAATTTGTGCCTGCCAATTATTAATACAACATCAATCCATGCATTATAATCCAATACCAATGAATCCTCTAATTGAGACAGAAACCTATTTGGTCTTTGACATAAGTCTTTTTGAATACCAGCCAATCTAGCTAGAATAAGAGCTTTCTTTTGTTTGAAGTGGCCAAAAATATTTTGGTTCCACTATTTTAGAGGGGCAATTAAACCATAGGACTTATCAAGAGCAAAAGGAGGAGTCTGCCCCCATTTTTGCGTCACAAAATCTTTGAAATTTCCGTGCTGTATCCACATCATTTCAAATCTAAAGGGTTTGGCATTTGGAGAGGAGATCATGAGGGACTGGAGGGAGATTTTAATAGGACAATGGTAAAATACAATTAGGATACTAGAAATGAGTAAAGAAAAGTAAAAGAAATGAAACAAAACAAGAAACCAATGGTAAACACAAACATCAAATTCTATCACCCATTTATTACCATTGTATCACTACTTTTTCACCTATTTATCACCACTTTATCACTTTGTGGACGGTTATGGACGGGTTTACCCCTTACATTTGATGACAGCATTGACATAATGTAACGGTAAGACCATTTGAACGAATAATTTAATTGAGAGACCAAAATGTAAATCGGGTTCAAATTTGCAGACCAAATGAATAATTAACCCTTAAACATTATAACTGAGGGTTTTGATATAATATTTGGCATGACATTTCCTAGTGGAATCAAGCCTAAAGTGAATTGGGACATGGGATATCATAAATCCGAAATTCTAAAGAAAGCTGGCCACATACCTAGTTGAAACAAAATAAGGTGCAACAGTACTGCATGCTTCCAACTACTATTTGGTTGAATAATTTTGGAATCAATTCATTTCCCAACCACTACAAGAAAATCAAGTATTTACGGCGCTCCATTTACGGTGTGCATATATTGCGCGCCGTAATAAGTTAATTTTTATGGCGTGCATTGGTGCTCGCCATAAATGAATTTTTGCCCCCGTTTTTTACGGTGTGCTTTCAGTGCACGCCGTATTCTTTTGTTAGTTATGGCGTGCCAGCAATGTGCACTGTAAACTCTAATACCATTTATAGCGTTCTTTTTACGCACGCCGTAAAAGAGGTTACCATCAATGGCGTGCCTTTTATGCACGCCGTGAATTCCAATTTTTTCCTCGAGCTTTTTTCGCTTGCCGCTCTCTTTTTCACCAAATTTAAGTTTGGTGCGTGTTATTCCTTCCATAAACCCCCATATACTCTCTCCAACCCTAACCCGCTCTTTAACCCAAATCCTCTCTCATCTCTTCTGAGACTACATTTCTCTCTCTCTCTCTCTCTCTCTCTCTGGCTCTCCCTCACCAAATCCCACATTAACCATCTCTGTTCTTGACTTTCTTTTCAATTGGGGGAAAAGAAACCATTACTTTGGTTCCGGGATGAACATCTGATCTGTTCTAAGCCACCTCTTTCCCAAAACAATCTATTTTTTCTCCCTTCCTCTCCCTCTCTCTCTGGTATTTTGTTCGATTAAACCTTTCTGCAGTCAGTAAGGGTTTCAGTAATAGATTTAAGAGGAAATTATTTCAAATCCGTATCTCGTTCTCTCGGTTCGACTCGCTCCACTAGCCTCTCGTTTCCCTAACAGATTAGCCTCCACTCTCAACAGGTAACAACCCCCTTTCTCTTACTCTCTCTTTCTAATTGTGAATGTGAGGATTTGGAATTTCAACTTGGCATTGTAGTTTAGGCTTATTTGCGTATTGGATTAGGTTATATTATTTGACTATTCAATTGTAAGACCCAAAAATATGTTTGGTTTTATATAGAAATTGAGGTAATTTTTTTGAAATTATATTGTAGGTTTTTCTTTGAAAGAGATTTTGTTCCAATTTCTTTTCTCTGTTTCATTATTGTTTTACTTTTGATTTTTTCCATTACAATAGAGTCATGTGTGGCAGATAGCAGGTTTTCAACTGATGGTCTGGATCTGCCTTAAAATGGTGCCCCACAAGTGTTCAATGAAAGGTCTGAACAAAGAGAGTTTGATGCAGGTGCTTTGTTTTGATTATGAATAAGAATTTTTTTCTTGGGCTGAGTATTCCATGTTTTCTTAGTCTGCTTATAAACTTTAATGTGAATCTGATTGTCGTCACCATGGATATACTGCTGCATAATCTCTGGTGTTGTTTCTTTAATTTTTGGTTGCATTGGCATTTAGTCTTGCACATTTGTTTTGCCTTGAAATGACAGAAATCAGAAATCACGTCTGGTTTCTATAGAAAAAACAGGGAAACACAGCTTGATTATCAATCTGATTTCTATGTAGTGTGTTTCCTTGAACAGAAGTGAGGCTAATTTATAAGGTTAAGCACAAAAACCTTGTAAGTCTAGATGAATTTTGTGAAGAACCATCTGGTATGTACAAGCAGTGATTATGTATTTGGAATTGGTATAGTTATCAATGAACCCTTGAGCTTAATTAGATGTTCCTTGATGGTCATCTCTTTTCTGAATTAGGCTTTGACATTTGTATATTGGTGACCTAACAAATGTGGATGCTCAATTAGTGTGTGTGTGTGGCTGGGTGGTGGAGCAAGAGGAACTCAATGAATCCTTGATTTCCAAAACTAGATGAATATAGCAGACCAGTATAAGGAAGGAATAGTTGACTAGCTTCTGAATTTATGTTTGCTCCCCAAATACATAAATAATTTTGTGAACATTTTTGTGATATGGTGAAGAAATTTCTTTTGGATCTTACCTTTATGATAGTAGGCGATTTGTAAACCAAAGAAGATATTATGGCATTACCGTGTCCCATAACCTTATTGGAATAATGGAAAATCTCTTTTTTTTTAACGAGGAGTTAATTGTAAGAGTTATCTTGACCCCATGCCATTTTACATAGGAGAAAATAGACGACAACAATTTGATAATGGGGCAATCTCTACTGTTAATGATTTTTTGATAATAGCTTTTCCCGAATTTAATTAGAGTTCATAATGTGTCATAATATGTGGTTGCAATTTAATTAGAGTTCATAATATCTGCTTGTTGGACATGCCTATATACCTTGATTTGGTGCAATGAGTTTATGTATTCACCTGCTATTCCTGTCTTAATTTGTGTTCATTAAAATTTTGACAAGCAGTGTCGCTCTATTCCCAATCCATTTGTGTGTCAAAGTGAGGATCAATACGGGCAGGATGAACCCGGAAGAGACATAATGACATGGGATGCACTTCGGAAGGGCACGTAGGGATTCCAACACCGATCTTATAATATTCTTACCTGCAATTGCCACTCCTATGTAGCCGACAACCTAAACAGGTTAGGCTTTCGTTCTGGTGGGTGGAATGTGGTGAACCTTGCAGCTCTGATCTTCCTCAAGGGTAAATGGGTGAGCACAGCATCCCTGGTGCGGTCTTTTTTACCGTTTTTAATAGCATTCGGTCTTGGAGTTGCATTTGCAGGTTCAACCTTCCTAACTTACATATCCTTCACGGCCTTTCTTGTTGGATGGTTTCTTCTTGGTACTTACTGTTTCAAGAGTTTGATCCATTTGTAAGATTTCTGTTATTTGAAGTCAGTCATACAGAAACCATGTTTTTAGAGACGTGTGATTCATGTGTATACAACAGTGGCATTTGCCAGCTACTTTGAACATTTTAAATAGCCCCTGATCTTTCCTGTTAATTTCTAAGTGTTTGTTTCCACCAAAAAGGCATGTGATCCAAGAATTGAATGCTGTTCCAATTTTAAAGTTTATAGTTTGTTCTTTTATGTTGGTTTCTTGGATTTAAACTCTGCTTTGGTCCAAGGCAATATTTATATAAGTATATTTGTTAATATGAAATAAGGGTAGTTAGGAAATTAATTAATTTTTTATAAAAAAATCAAACACGGCGTGCTTCGCAGGCCTTAAATGTTAATAAACAGCTCTATTATGGCGTGCATTGTGTGCCATGAAAGATATTTTACGGCACGCCAAGACGCCGTAATTAGTTGTCCAAACTTTTATGAGAGCTCAATTATGGCGTGCGTTATTAACACTTGCGGCAAGCCAATGCACGCCGTAAAAGAAAAATACTTTTACAACACGGCCTTTTATGACACGCGGTAGCATGCCGTGAATGGTCTTTACGGCGCTCATTGCACGCCGTAAAAGCCAATTTTCTTGTAGTGAACTTTCTTAATCTAAGAAATGTGGAAACATTTATTTATATTTGGGTCTATTTTGAATGAATAATACGTTTTCTTTATCCATGTAGGAGCATATTCGAATTGGAACATCTTCCAACATTGAGAACAGAAATACAATTAGATTAATGTGGTTGGTAATTATAGGAAAATATTTTTACTATACACACCAGCTTTCTCCTAACTCATTTGTTATTAATTTTATTTTTTGAGAAATTCTAGGATTGCATTCGTAATAACGGAGCGATCTAACATCGAAACTAAAACAATTTGGTACAAATCCATTAATGATCACGTAGGATCGATGAAACTCTGGCATAGACATCTTAACTAAGATTGCAAGCTCAATAATCAAAAAGATAAAAAGCTTGAAAAAACGAAGCTATAACAATACAAATGTAACTCTCGCAAAGGAGAGATGAAAAGCTCTCGCAAAGGAGAGATGAAAAGCTCTCACAAAAGGAAAGGACTACAAAGAGAACCCAAAGAATCTCAGAGACTTATTTGAAACATAAAAACCGTAAAATGGATGGTGGAGATCCGACGCCGAGACATAGCCACTTGTGATGGTTGGAGGAAAATCATAACAAGACAAAGAAAAATAGGGCAAACCATCTGTCTCTGAAAATGGGGGAAGAGGAGAAAAGAGGAATAAAAGGGGAGAGAGGGAAGGAAAACACTGGCTTCCTCCCCCCTCAAAGTAAAAAGGGTTGTAGGAGTGTTTTTTGGAAAAGAGGGCTAGGGTTTTCCTAGAAGCATGAGATCTAAACAGGAGGATATGATTCTAATTACTCATTTGTTTAGATATAGGGACAAAAATGGGGGAATGAGCTGGTGTATAAGTATTGTTTTTATTTACAATTAATAAACTAGTTATGTAGTACATCAATATGTATTAACAAGTTGAGATAATAGTAAATACTTTGTGCATGAGAGGTAGCCCCTTAACATTTATGATGTATCTTCAATCCATAACAAGCTCCTTTTGTCCTAGGTTCATTTTACACTAAAAAAATAAAATATAACATATAGCCAGAGAGAGAGAGAGAGAGCCTTTACCTGAAATAGCCTGTGTAAAAATCGAAAGAAACCTACACGAAAAACGAAGTAGATAATGAAGTAGATAACATTAGCATTCCTGTGGTTTGATATATGTACAATTTGCCTATGTGTTTTAAAAATTGGCAAAAACAAACCTTAAAGTTATCAATCGGTATACCATTTGCCCCTCCGAGTTGAAACTAGTTGCTAGTTTTTGACATGACACTTGGTTAGCCTATATTTTACTTAGGATATACTAGTGATTTTCCCCCTGAACTTGTACCTAACTTTCGATTGACCCTCTATCCTTTTTTTATTATAGAAAATTAAGGATATGAATTTCTTTTTTTCACCAATTTCCCTCATGCCGTCTAAATCTGCAACATTTCATCCAATTTGCCGTTAAATATGAGGGCAAAATAGTCATTTTGTACATTAAAAATAAATAATAAATGAAAAATAAAGTAAAAACCAGAAAATTCAAATAATACTCTCTCTCTCTCTCTTTTTGTAGGTGTAGACGAAGTAAACCCAAGGGCGAGGGGGTGGCGGACTGGGGAGGGGGTATGATAAGTGCAGTATTTTCTATATTTTTATACCTCTTATATTTGGTTTTTGTAGGAAAATTTAATTAAAAGTGCATTATTACTTTACTTTCCTTATTTTCAGCAATTATGTGCTCTTGAAGGATTTCGGCGGAAAATCAACTTTTTGAATGAATTTTAGCGCAAGACCAATTGGAGAAGAAAGATAAGACATTGAAGATCATTATGTCAAATTTTCATAATTTTCTATCAAGCCAATTGCTCCAGACCTGCAAGTCAACACAGCCTGAGTTGAAATCCCGTCAAAACTGCACTACTGTGGAAGATTGAAGATTTGAAGACCTTTCCGATTTTTCCTAGTGGCGTGCGATATATGCTTGGAAAGATTAGAGATCAAGCTACGTTTTTCATATTTTTCCAGATTTTTCTAGGAAGTTTAATGACCCCAAAACGTGCATGCAAGTTGGCTGACGTGTTTCCAAGTCAAAGAAGGATTCCTTTTTTAGTTTGTTTCCTTAATTTTTTGGGATTTTGTTTTGCTTTAGGAGAGTTTTTCCAGACCTTTTTAGAGTAGGGTTTAGTTATTTTACACTATATAAGGTCATCCTAAGCTCTTTCTAAGGGGGATCTCTACACCATATTTTTCCACCCACTTTCATACACCCAGAGATATATCAAAGAGAGAGCCAAGAGTTGCTGCCGCGGTGCTTTTGGAGCTTACGAAGGTGTTGCTATGGAGATTCCGAAGATCAAGTCCATCGGCCAAATCGGTTTTATGACAACAATTCTCTTGTTTATATTTTCTTCTGTCATGAACTAATTTCTGTTGCTAGGGTTACAATGTAGCCTAACCATGAATACTTAATTTTTATAGTTATATTAATTTCTTATTATTATCCCATGTTGAGTATTTGTTACTGTTCTTAATGATTTAAATATCTAGCTAATATTTAATTGATTATCCAAATGGAGACCGAGAGGAGATGTTTGGTGTTTGCTTCTTGTAACAAATACCATGACTTGAATAAGTGCCCGAGAGGGACTAACATGACTATGCAGTTTTCTTGCAGGTTCTCATAGAACTTAATGGGTTCTTGATTTTCTAAATTCATTGCTCGAGAGAGAGTGGGTTGTTAATTAAGAATACTTTTGGTTGAGCCCGAGAAGGGATATCGAAATAAATTAGGAGAAACCAACTGTCAACATGGATAGTAATTAGGGTTAATTGGCTATAAGATGGTGAAATTGGATGCCCTAGTGTCTCATCAACTTGATTTTCCACCGTTAATTAAATTGTTATTCTTTTATAATTGTTTTAGTTTAGTTAAATCAATCAATCTTCTTAAACAATTGTTCAGATAAACTTAAGAATGAATCATAATTGGTAATTAATAGAAAATTACAGTCTTCGTGGGAACGACACTCTACTTACTTCTATATTACTTGTGCGGATTGTGCGCTTGCAATAAAATTCACAACAGGGTAAAAAACAAAGAGGAGGAGGTGAGGGCAGGGGTCTGTGGGGTGGGGGATTGGTTTGGAAGTGGAGGGTGGTGGTCATGGGAGAATGGGAGGAGGAAGGGTGGAGATGTAAGGGGTTGGCATTCGGTTTACTATTTTTCTTCAATTTTTTCCCAAAAAAAATAATTTTTTAACTGAAAATTGGATGAAATGTTGAGAATTTAGACGGTAGGGGGGAAATTGGCGAAAAAAAATGTTCATATCCTTAATTTTCTAAAAAAAAAGGATAGGGGGTCAATCGAAAGTTAGGAACAAGTCCAGGGGGTAAATCACTAGTATACCCTTTTACTTATATGGATGCCATATTGATTTAGAAGGCTATGATTTTCTTTACAGTGTGTTTGGATGAGGGATGACATGACACTTGGTTAGCCTATATTTTCAAACCTCTTTGTATTTAGAAGGGTATGATTTTTTTTATGGTGTGTTTGGATGAGAGATTTTGAAATGATGGGATTTTGAAGTGAGTGGATTTTGAAATGATGGAATTTTGAAATGAGGGGATTCCAAGTGATGAGATTTATAAAATCACTTGTTTGGCTAAATATTTTGTTGGTGGGATTTGATTGGGTAATTTTTTGTAAACATAAGAATCTTTTTTTTTGCCTTTTTTTAGTTGTTTCGTTTTTTTTTGCTGTTCCTTTTTTTTAGCTGTTATTTTTTTCTCATTCAAACACTACATATCATCAAATTACATAAGTCATTTGAAATTTAAAGTATAATTAATAATACATAATTGGAAGTAAACCATGTTTGAAATTCATTTTCTAATATTTCTTCATGAACTTCATAATAAAAGCCTTCTTCTTTTGAAGTGGAATCTTATTCAACAAGTGAAATTTTTGTCTCATCATTTGCTAGCAACTCGATCAAATTCCTAACAAAACATTTCAAACAAATTAATTGATGGAAATGTCATGTGTCACAACCATATATACAGAAACAATATAACGTAAACAAATATGACTTTCCCATCCACTTATAACACAAATAAAACAAAACAGCTACCACAATGAACTGTTTAAATATATAGCAAAACAATTTGCTGCAAGCTAGAAATAATTCAAGAGACTAAAAAGCATAAATCATTCAACAATTTAACATGAGTCATTGAATATGTTGAACAAAGCTTCAAAATTCAAACATTGCATTCACATTTGCACATTGTTAGACATATATGGGAAACTTCACGCAAGAACATCTAAGCATGCAAATAAGAAGAGCCTCCTAATGTATGAAAATGCCAATTTTTGTACAGTGCATAAAAAGTGCCACATTAGGCTCTCTCTGGTCCTCCTAGCTCTGTTCACAAACAGATTCACCATGTTAAGTTGTAGAAAGTGAATTTCATACATTGGCATTCTTGTTTTTCTAAGTTTATAGCGTTGGTATCTCAGAGCTATATAAACAGTCTATAACCTTTCATAACATCATAGGGCGCATTTGATCATCCATAATATAAGAAAGCAGCTCAAAACTCTCCAGATTTCTTAAACAATGAAAGCTACTAAACAATGCTAATTATAATCTTGCTATGTTCACAAAAAAATCCCAACAGTTAATAAAAAGAACAAAGGATTTAGGGTTTTGAATGAGTGACAACCAGCAACCAGCAGCTTAAATTCCCTAATGCATGCAAATAAGAAGAGCCTTCTAATGTATGAAAATGAAACCCAAAACAATAGAAATATGAAGATGACCTTAAAGAAGTTAAGTATAAACGGGCTGCAATAAGAGCGATACTCACAAAGCAGATAGCTCATAGCTCCCTTTCTTGGCCTCAAATCCCAAAGTCTCATGCTTACATGTATACCTGCAGAACATTTATTGGGAGCTCTTTTGAGCCTGCAGAAAAAAGTAGCATATAAGCATGGCAGAAAAACACACACACACACGCAATTAAGTGATTAATACTGATCCACAAGAGAAGAGGAAAGCATATAGATATATAAGTAACCCAATTCCTTGAGATTCCCGGTCCACAGCTGCATTGCAAGCAGTGACTTGCTGTAATGGCATAGCTCCCATTGGGTATGATTAAGCCGTAATCTGCAGCATATCTCGGGAAGTTTGATGCACAAGCTGCAATTGTTAGGAACAAAATCCAGACAAACAAGACATGAGTTCACCATAACCACCCAAAAGGAAAAATTCAAAAATTCATGATACGGTTATTGGTTGGAACTTTGAACACATCAAAACCCATTAACATACACAAACTTCACGACTAGTGCAGCAATTGTAATCAAACCATGATGCACTAATACCACCAAGCTAGAACAGAACAATTATAAGCTTACCAAAACACAAAGTACCCACAAACTACAGCTTCATAATCAACTCAACATACCCAAACAGGCCCTAACGTATTATTCATCACACTTAATCAACATGTGCAAGGTAACAAATCCCATTCTCTTCCACTCTCTTTCTACATGTTATTGGATTTATATTATTTAAATGAAGAAGTGTACTTCAACGTATTTTAAGAAATAGATTTATATGCCCCTAATTTGATTTAGGGTTAAATTATATGGATATTAAATTGCAAGTCCTAATTATCTGTGTTGTAATATTTTGGATTTATATTCTGGGATTTTTTTTGGACTTTGCTCTAATTTTTTTCCTGATTTGTCTTTGAAGGCCCATGTGCCTGGCTTCCACGTTGACATGAGCAGCAGCTCCACACACACACTTCTATAATTTAATTTATGGGCTCTCTCTCTGTCTCTCTCTCACACACACATTTCAAAGAAGCAAGATAAAATTTGATGTTTATCAGAACAGATAGTCACAAGCGTGAGTAATTTAACTGTGTTTCAATTATGTTAAACGTGCAATGTTGTCTCCCTAGGCTAGGTTCATTCTATATATGGACATTAAGCTTAGAAGATCTGGTGATTTTGTGATTGCTCACTCGCAAGATTTACCGGGATATACTCCACCTATAAGTCCTTGCCTAATACACTCGTATCATTTAAGTTTTTCAATGTTTCTTGTGAGTTCTCTACAAACTTGAATAATCCCCTGAGTTTAATTTTTAGTTTCCAAATAATCCAATACAAATTTTAAGTAATCACATTGATCACTTTATTGAATATGTGTTCGAAAAGTGCTGCTATTTTCCCGCTGTGATCAAAATTCTTGTTCTTCTTCTAGGCTTCTAGTATTACAATAATCTCTCTCTGTCTCTGCATGTCCACCATTGCACCTACTCTTTAAACAATCTAAAAAACTTATGGTTATATTCTTCAACAAAAAATATTTTCGTGTAGCAATTCTATGAGCTGTAGGTGAACTCATTGCTTGCAGTTAGCTTGTACTTAGCAGCATGCAATACTCATCTTCTTAAGTTGTCTAAGAAGTGTGACCTTTTTGAAATCCAACTGCTTTGCCTTTTGCTATTTGCTCTTTTGATTATGTATTTGGGCAATTAAATTCAAGTTCTGCTTTCTTATCATTGATCTGTTAATAGAATGTTGCATATGAAATTTGAGATTTGAGGTCTGTTAAATCTCAAGCTCCATATATTAGACATTTCTAGGATGCAAAAATTACTAGGATTATCCATCTTGTTTAGGTCGTAGTAAAAATTTTGAATGCTCTAAGAATCTACTTTTGGATTATACGTCATTCTACTTCATAAATCAAATTGTTGTGTTTTGTTTGCCACTGTCATCCATCTTGCCACTGTAATTATCTCCTTCAAAATTCAAAACAGAAACCAAAATTCATTATCTACCATATAATTGCCACTGTCATTTTCTCTTTATTTCCTCTTTGATTCTCGAATTGATTTGAATTCTATTTTGGTTTCTATTTTGAGTTGTGATATTGGTTTCTGTTTTTAGTTCTATTTCTGTTTCTGTTTCTGTTTTGAGTTGTGATTGGTTTCTGTTTTGAGTTCTGGTATTGATTTTTGTTTTCAATTGTGATATTGGTTTCTGTTTTGAAGTTTGGTATTATGTTTCTGTTTCTATTTTGATACTCTCCAAACTCCTGGGGTTTGTAGCTTCTCGATTAATTTTTAGTATTTGGGTCTATTTGAGCTGCAATTGGTTTGATTATTTGAGCTTCCCATGGAAATTATTTGGGCCTTTAAAATTCAAAATTATTTTGTATTGCTTGTTTATTGTATTCTATTGCCATTTTATTGCTTTGTGGTGGACAATTAACTTCACTCGTAATAATGGTGAACTCTCTTCCCTCTTAACAATTAACTTCACTCTTAATAATTTTATTGCTTTGTGCCATTTTCTTTGCTTTTGTTGTTTCTTTCCAGGTAAACAAAAAGAAAATTAGTTTTTCCCCTTTCTCTGTTTAGGGTTTTCCTCCACCACCTTTCACACTTTCCTGTCTTCAACCCCAACCCTTCTTCCCTCAAAACCCAATTCGACTCCACCTTCGCCAACCTCCAAAACCAAGCAAAGGATGCATTCCATACTGGGGTTTCAAGCTATGTTCCCAAACATTCTTCTTGGAAAACCCCAATTTGGGGCCGAATTGCGGTAAATAACATGTAGTTCTTAAAGTGCGTTTATTTGGTTTGTTACAAACAATTGAATTGATCCTGTTAGTGCTATAAATTGTAGGAAAGAAGGAATATTATGAAACCCAATTTGTAACACTTACAGAAACCTAATTCTCTTTTCCTGCATTTTCATAGCAACGTAATAGAGAATTTGACGGTTGTTTGTGGTTTGTTTTCTACTCTTTGTTTGCTCTTTTTGATAATCATGTAATTTCTTGATAGTTGGAAGAAAACATTTGGTGATTTGTTGGAAAAAGAAAATGGCATTGATTAGCTTTTATTTTTTATTTTTTTGGTAGGAGTTGGTTTCACAGTTGGATGCGGAGAGGGCGGCTCATACTTGATGCCGAGTAGGACCACCATCAGCATACTACTTTCTTAGGGTGCTTATATATGGATGTCATTTCTATGTACTGTATTTCAAGAGATTGGATATGTACCTCAACTATAAGACACTTTGTGATATTTTGAGTATCATATTTAACAACAGTTCCCTTATATACAATAAAATAATGACACAATAGACAAGCAATAAACATGCAATAGGAACGCAATAAATAGACAATAAACAAGTGATACAATGTCAATAAATATGTAATAAACAAGCAATAGATATGCAATATACACGCAAAAGAAAGCAATAAACATGCACTACATACATCGAATGTATGCAATGTGTTTTCCTAAAAAAGGGCGTGACGTCCTAAAAAAATAACTTGACGTCCAAGAGTTTTCAGCTATCAAAGTATGAGTCAACTTTTTAGTTTCTATGCCAGTGACATTATATTGGCAATGTATAGCGCTCATATTGCTTTTGTATTGCTCATGTATTGGCTTTGTATAACGCCGGCTTTTTTATTGCATTCTTATTGTCTTTTTATAAAAAAATTATTTTCATCTTAGAACCTTTTATGTACTTGAAGTTGGACTATCAAGTTGACTTCATCTTCTTCTCCAGACATGTTGCAAAGCAACTAGAAGGTACCAAAAGTCTAGAGAAAGAGAGCCAAAACCCAACCTTTGAAGAGACTTTGCGATGGGCCTAGCACGTGCACTGCTAGCAACCTTCTTTACATCATACTTTAGAATGAGAAAGCAGAGATTACGGATATTGGGTAGACAAACACAACTTTTGTAGGATCTGTTCACATGCTCTCTGAGGATCCTTTATTTGATGAGGCCCCAAAGCATAGTGTCCCAAACATGCTCATCCTCCCTTGTCATTAGTGAAAGCACAATGGCTTGCTAATACTGATATTGAACTCTAGGACACATCTATCGCTTATTCGATGTAAAACATGGAGGAGATGAAACTTCAGGTACTTTAGGATCCTACGCATCAAACTTCCACTTAAGAGAGTGTTCAATCGCTTGACAACATTGAAGTGAGTACAAAATAATTACCCAACCATCTCATTTTACTAAATTAAAATAGCTTCCCCTCACAGTCATTAACTATTTACAATCCAATTGGTCAAAGAAAATTATGCTTCCTAAAGTATGTAAGGTTTTTATTTGGGGTATCATTGTATTTTGGCTCTTCTCTTAAACCAACAAAACCATTGTAATATTAATTAGATTCTAGGTTAGAATCAGTGTGGGTTGAAGGGCTTCCATGTCTCCTCGTTGCAGTTCAAAAGTTCAAAAGGTAAAATCATATGCATAGATCACTTGGATTAATACATTCTCACTTGTATTAATCCATTCTGTTTTCAACTATCTTCTATGCGTCAGTTTTCAGATTTCTTTATTCTATTGATATTTCCTATCTGACCATACATGAGACTTTTCATAGTATTTAAATCTCCTATTTTATTCAACTTGAAATTATATTATCTTGCTTTCCATGAAACATGTTTTCCAAAGAATTATTTTTCAATGTCTCTTTATGACAAAGCATGGACTACTTTCTCTTTCATTCAATGTGTTTGGCATATTATATTCAATACATCTTGCTTTGGACATGTCCCTTTTGAGAAAACCCATCAATGGCTCTTTGTTCCCAAACTCATCAAGTTGATGACTTATTTTATTAAAAGCATGAAAGAAAACTCTCTTTCTCTTTTGGCACTTCTTTGCTTTTGTGCAACATATGTGCAAGCATGGGCTGTTTTCTTTTTCAAAACGTTTCCTTCCCAATCTCTTCTTGAGCAGTCCACCGGCTGCTTCTATGTCCTAGGAGAAACATCTCTCTTCTATATATATATTTTCTCCTTGGTCTGTGGTAAGGATGGAACTCATGTTTTCATAAACACTATTCTCGCATCACAAATATACATTCTTTGCAGAATCGTTTCCAAAGGTTTTGAAAAACTTCTTATGTGCCTTTGAGCATTCAAAAACCCATTTATTGGTTCAGCCACTCTTGAACACTTGAGAGTATGTATATGATTGCATACACATAGATTGTCTCCAAGTTTGATTCATATTTATTGTGACTGAATGTTTTGTTTCATGGTTGTTATTTTGAATTAAACTATATGCTTCAAGTTCATTACTTCTAGTTTAATCATCACAACACTTAGGTTTCATTTGTCTAGCTCAATCATACTTTGTGATTGAGATAGATGAATTTGTGAAACCATAACTCACTTCATACATCAAATTACATGCAACTTGAGCTTGGTGCTCTTGAGAGGATTTGCTGCTAAGAGATAAAGAAAAGGTGCTTGCTGAAGGATTGGATTGTAGCTGCCTATAGGTGATAGATGAGCTAAGTCTTCTTTCGTTTTTCTTGTATTTCTTAATTGAGCAGATTGGATCTCTCCTAGCTTGGTGCCCCCAGTTTTTCCCCTTGTTGGGTTTTCTGGGTCAACAATTATTGTGTGTTATTTACATTCCGCTGTTACTAGTTTTAATTTATTAACCACGAAATTGTTTGTGTTTGTGCTTGTGTGCTTTTAAAGAACTTAAAATTTAAAAAGTGTAGTCTTTTTCTTCTCGCCTACTTCACCCCCCCTCTGTAGGCTTTTAGAGCCAAGGGCTTGTTCTTACAAAGTAGTTGTCACTCATAGGTTGGAAATTGCGTGAAAAAGCATAGAAATAGAAAATATTTAGTAAGACAGAATACAAAATAAACAAGAAATTGTAGGCTTTCTCCGGATAAAATTTAATATCCTTTAAAACAACAGAAAAGGGAAAGTATCTGTTGAGAAATAGAACCTCTAAGCGCTGGAGGTCGTAATTGCAGGGCTTCCTTTGCATTGGTCAAGTTATAGATGTCTAATACGTTATTCCAGCTTGGAACAGTCATGTTCCTTACAAGTCCATTTGCGACAGCTCCAGGGAAGAGAAGGGCTTTACAACATGAACAAGAAAGATCACTTGCAATCAATTAGGAAGAAGTGGCATGCAATGGTGTGGTACACATGCCAAATATGCATGGAACTCTGTAACAATGAAGGAAAATATAAGAAACATTAAGCCAAACATGAGTTTTACATTTACCTTTCCTTGATATACTTTTCCACAAAACACAACCACTAACAGATATATAACGCGAATATTAAACTTGAGCTCATTCACAAGAGATACCAACTACATCTAACTTAAGCTACCCCTACAAATAATGAACAATTAAGAAAGGCACATCCATGTCAATCCTTGGTAATAAACCTCACTTTGAAGGAATATCAAAGTTTTTCCTCAAAGGTTTATCATGAGTTTTATGTTACATATAGATTTCAAGAAATAGACAAGAACCAATGAAACAAAGCATCATGTCATAAGACTCCACAAGAAGAATACATAATGTCTTAGATGTCTTTACAAAATACTAATTCTTGGGGGCTAATAATAACAAGTATAAGCCAAACTTATTTGCTAGTTCTCTTCAAAAGTCATGATCCAAAATCCACTAGCTGACTAGTCTCTCCAATCTACCAAAATATTTCATTCATTGATAGAATATAAGTTATTTGATAAAACAAACCAAAAAACATAAGCTCTCAATGGCAAATATTTCATTCATTGACAGAACATCAGATATTTAATTAGCCTACTTCCATACAAAGTTATCAATTATTTTCATGAAATGCAGAATGGCATGTCAATAATTGTGCTTTCACCCCACACATTTGCTAATTTGAAGCACAATGCATCTTTCCATATATACACTTTAGCTACGTTCAACTATATTTCTGTTATGTATAAGCTTTTCATAATTTCTTATCATTTTAAAACTTTTACTGGTATTGAACTTAAGACAACAATGAAAACATTTTGAGGCAGTTTGAATACGTACAACAGAGCAAGCTATCACAATTGCAGAATACCTCTTGCCAATTCATTGGCCATAAAATCAGAAAGGATTAGGCAAGCAACAATAAGAAGGCAAGAATAATCTCAACTCCTACACAAATCACAACCAGATAAAGAAAAATGATATCAACATATATTCCTATTAAATTACAGTAAAACACCAATATAACACCAAAACACAGCAATATAACAGCAATGCTACAGCAATACTACTACAATACAACAACAATAAAACCACAATACAACTGCAGTAGCAAATCAACAATGCTACTTCACTATGATAATAACGAGTTCATATGTGTTGTTACAACAAATCCCAATACCAAATGCAATGTAAACAAGAGCCATGCCAAGTAGGAAGGCTTCAAAGTGCAGACAGAAGTACTGACTGTAACACTTCAACACCCAACTACTGACACTGAGGACTCAGATCCAAGATATGGGCAATTGTATGGTCTTACACTGAGCTTCATGTTTAAGTTTGTTGAACTGAGGGAAGATCCCCATGCAACCCAAAGAACAATACTTACAAGGAAATTCTAGTGACTCTGCTACCTTCTCCAATGCCAGACATCTGATGTCTCCAAGTTCTTCTCTACAAGTCCCGCACCAGTTGTTCACCCTCAATTTGCAGATGCAGCACAGAGTGTGCCCATTTAGGCACTGCAGAAACCGAAACTTTGATAATCAACTAGTTCCAAACTTCTAAGTTCCAACCAATTTAAGCAGTGAATCAAACTGAAAACTCTAGTTGCAAGCTTAACATCTAGGAAATCAAATCATCATGAAACTCAAAGCAAACCCACAACTCAAAACATCATTTTAAACCAGGAAATTAAATTCTCCAAAAAAAAAAGGGTAAATTTTACTTTACTACCCGTAAGTTTCCTAAAATTCCGACTTTGATACCCAAAGTTTTTCTCTCTCACTCTCATTCCCAACGTTTACTTTTACTATCAATTTCATACATCAATCCATGTTTCTGCTAGATCTCACCGTTAGTTGCCAACGTGGCATAGTGGGTCCTACATTTTTCACATTTTTTAATTTTAAATTGATTAAAATATGAATAAAATAATTATAAAAAACCTAAAAATCATTAAAAAAACCCCACCTCTCTCTCATCTCTCTCCTCACCGTCTCTCTCTCTCTCTCTCTCTCTCTTTGGATGAACCCATCTCCATCCCAAACAAGCCATCTCTCTCCTTATCGTCTCTTTCTCTTCGGATGAACTCAGAGCCACACCCAATCGCCACCTCCAAAAGTACCCAGCACCCAACGCCACACCCCATCTTCATCTCCAAGTTTTCCATATTCCCCATCTCCATCTTCAAGTTTGCCAGATTCCCCATCGCCATCTCTACGTTTGACATCTCCAAAAGTTCCCATTCCACATGGATTCGGGCGTCAACAACGACGGTTGCCAAGACCGGGTTACGAAGCGGGTCGATGCACGCTGCTACCCGATTAAGCCTCGGATCTCCCGAATCCAAGTTTGATTTCGAAATGGCGATCGGGGTTGGAAGGGAAGTCACGGTTGAGACGATGTTGAAGCTGCTTGAGATTTGTAACATTGTGTTTGTGGACATCCAGGCTCTGATTCGAGCTTTCGATGGTGTTGATGGGACTGTGAAGCTTGTGGGTTTGAAAGAGTGGGTTTTTCCACCTTTTGCCGTGAATTGGGTTTTTAAAGGGGTCATGGAGGAGGCCTTGTTTATGGAGGTTGAGGAGGTTAGGAAGTTCACCGTGCCGTTGTGACGAGAAAAGCGTGGGTGTATAGTGTCTTTGGAAAGATGGGGAAGTGGAAGTTGGGCCATTTTCGACAAGCCAGGTTGATCCGATAGGTGCTAGAGACAATTTCTTAGGGCGGGTTTGTTGTTGGGCTTGTCAAGCTTCGTCTTTTCTGTTTGAAAAGTAAATTTGATTACTTTTCTCTGTTGAATTACTCTTACGTATGAACAAGCTGGTATGTATGTTATGTGCAACTGTAAGCCTTCATTACAATGGGTTACTTGGGTTTGCTTCGCCAGGATGGTGGTTGGGGTGGGTTTGTGTCACGACCCGACTCACCTAGCACAATATTGTCCGCTTTGGGCCTCCACCCTCACGGTTTTGAATCTGGGAACTCACGAGCAATATCTTCCCAGTGGGTCACCCATCCTGGGATTGCTCCAGCACAAACTCGCTTAACTTCGGAGTTCCCATGAACCCGTAGCTAGAGAGCTCCCAAAAGGCCTTGTGCTAGGAATAGACATGCCCACACATATAAGGCACTTCACCATTCCCTCCCCGAGCGATGTGGGATTGCTCACGTTCTTGATTCCCCAAGACACGGGTCTTACAGTTTGCCTGGCTATGCGATTGGGTTGTTTGGGGTTGTATCTGAAGTAGAGGTGTCAAATGGGTCGGGCCGGCCCAACACAACACGAGTCCACCTGTTTAAATGGGGCACGGCACTGCCCAAGCATGATTATTAATGGGCCGGGCTAGGCACAACACGAAAGCTTGGGTTGTGCCAGGATTAAAAAATTAAGCCCAATGTGCCGGGCTGGCCCGCAACCCGATATCGGCTGTGCTTGGTGCTAACTGCACACACATCAATCGCCACGCGATAACAGTATATACATAAACAATCACATTGTACCCAACCCCAAAGCAACAGAAACCAGGACATATACAAGTCCATCAGCCAACTAAACAATATATAAATTCAAAGTCGACATCACCGTCCAAAACATATATTTCTAGATTCAAAATAATCACAAGGGTCAAACGACCGCAAATCAAATTCATAATCAATGAAACGTCATATTCATTTAAAACCATACTCAGAAATATAATCCAATATCAATCAATGCTCAAGTCAAGCATATCAGTTCAAAACCGAATAAAACGTAAGTCGCAAGGATATACATATCATAAAATATAGCCATGAAGGCTCCAATACTTAAACCGAAAACCCGAAGTTCATAAACGTAATTATTAATTAAATTCCATTAAAACCATGAATCTTCAAATCCAAGATTCAAAATGAATATCCAAAGTGTGGGTATATATAACCAAAGTTTAGTTCACCGTTTCTTAAACCATTAATATATCTTTTCTAAAAACCTTTATTCAACGTATAAGTATTATTCGTAAAATATATATATATAATAACCCATAAAACATAAATATCCAGACGACCCCAACGTCCGCATTTCATACCCAAAATACATATATAAATAATATAAAGACCCCAAGGTCAAAATAACCCAATTAAATTCCCAAGGTCAAAATAATCAAAATCAAATACTAAAATCCACCGGGCGTTCACCACATCCCGTTCAATACCCAAAGGTATAAATAATAATAAAATATAACCATCAGGGCCCCACATATAAACCGGCAATCCAAAACATGCATACACCTCAATGCAAATCCTTTTAAATGTATTTCAACTCAAAGTCAAGGCAAGACTTAAACTATTAACAAATTCAAGATTTAAAACCATTAAATCTTCATTCATGCATTTCATGCAATTCATTCAAATCATGCTCATTGAAAATAAAGTCCACTCACCGTTGGTCCTACGCTGCATAACCCTAAAAGGGTCCCGCCTGCTGCGTACCAGAGTCGAAGCACCTAAAGCGATAGATACGAGGATTAGATTAGTACCGTGAACCGTACGAGAATCTTAAACTCAAACCCTACCAAAACCAGACTTAACGTGCACGTACGTCGTACGAAAGATTCTAAGGTCAAACTACCTCTTTTAACCAGTGGGACGGCCCCGGAAGACTCACGGTCAACCGGCGGTCAAACACCCTGTTTAAGTCAACTCGAGCCCGCGGAGCCCGCGACCTCCGAAAGGATCAGGCCATTCCTAGAAGTCCAACAAAGTCAACTACGTGGCAAGGTGACCTCGGGAAAGCCTCGGTCAAACCTGGTCAAACTTGGTCAAACCGACCCGAATTGGTCAAACCAGGCCCATGGGTCCCATGACCTCCAAACTTAGATCCAAAAGTTCCTATAGGTTCAACACGACCTAAACAACGTGTCCTGAAAGTTTGGTCTCGATCGGACGGTCGGATCGCTCACGATCGCACGATCGCACGGTTACGGTTTAATTCAAAATTAAAGTCATTGATCCGGAGCATTCGGGACTCCGAATCACGATCCGTCAATTCCCATACGATCCTAGAAATACGAGGAACAACATACGTGAATTTGGTTTCGATCCAACGGTCCGAACCCATCGAACCTGCACAACACGCAATATGCGTACGTTGGTTCGAGGTCCAAACGACGTCCGAATCAGAATCCGCGCACACGTACGCGTTCACAACGACACAAGGATCACAATGGAAGGTTGAACCACCACCACACCACCTAATGGATCAAGGCACACCACCTATACCAAAAGACTCACCGTGGCATGAGGAGTTCAAAACCGTCACGAACCGGCCAAGAACCGGCCGTGAACTGGCCGAAAAACCAATTCGAAATCCGGCCAAAAACCTAGGTTTAGATCTGATTACAAAGCAGCCCAATCGTTCCCAAATAACCCCAGAAATAGCTTAACCAGGTAGAGATGAGTCGATTTCATACCTTGCGCGACGACAGAGCTTGCCGGAGACGCTGGAAAGTCACATGGAAAAATAGAGGTTTGGCTGTAACTTTTAGAGCTTGTCGTCGATTCGAGCTGCTGTTTCAGGCCACGAAACCATGTGGGTTTTGACTGCACGGAGGAGACGAGTCGATCGGTGGTGGTCTCGAGCCTTGCCATGCTGGAATGAGAGAGAATTGAAGAGAGAGAGTGTGACTACGAAACCGGAGAGAGAGAGAGAGAGAGATCGCAGGAGGAGAGAGAAACCGAGGAGAGAGAAAGGAAAACCGGAATCTGATTGGTCCAAGGGTATTTAACAAATTTTGAAATGACCAATATGTCCTCCGAACAATCTAACGCTCGGATCGAGACGTGTTGCACGTCCCCGAACTCGTTTCGACGTGCCGGACGCAATGGCGCAACCCGTTTCGCCAAATTCCGTCCCGAAAATATTGTTGACCAAAATTCCTTTTAATTATTAAATCATTAATTAATTCCAATAATTCTTATCTTAATTCTTTTAATTCATATTTAATTAATTCAATTAATTTAATTAATTTTCCTTTAATTTTAGGTCAGGGGCGTCACAACCTACCCACATTATAAGAATTTCGTCCTCGAAATTCCACGAGTACTTCGGTACACAAACTCCGTACCCTTCAAGTCCAAAACCAAGTGACATCCCGCACCAACCACACTTCCAACATTACAACCACCAACTTCTTAAGTTAACAAGTTTAATTCTTTATATTTTAATATGAAAACCTCAACAAATTTTCCAAATCTTAAGATTTCTCTTTAACTTTTATGCACAACCACCGTTGGGTTCGGACAAGTCACAAAATGCTCCCAACAAGTGTGACTCCGGTATCTAACGAAACACGTGCAAAACAACAAAGAGAGGGATCATACCATAGACAACATCGGGTGTGACCTGTGCCTCAAGCTGAGTCATAAGGAACACCCGCGCCTAAGTCGTCGAACGCACTGGCTGACCCCTCAAATTCCTTCCGCCACTTCCACGAAAAGTCGACTGAACACCAACACTAGTAAAAGTACCAGCCACAGACTACTTTGCCCCTGCTAGGTCACAGTTCCCTGCCCCTACTGGGCCACCGATTCTTGTAAAGCTGAACCACTCCGAAAGAAATTGGGACGATTCCTCTTGGTATGCCCAACCTACCCACCAACGTAACAAGTTGAGGACGCAACCTTGACCATGTCAACCACTCTGTACGGGATGGGAACAATCCTGCCTAAAGTGTCCAACCTGACCGCATTTATGACAACTCACACAAGACGTTGCGAGCTATCCCAAGTTGTACTGGCAACCAACTGCTGCCCAGCACAATCAGACTTAGAACTTCCACTCTTTGATAGACCCCGCCTTGATCCACCAAATTCAGTTGTATCTCTACGACACCTTCATGCACCAACACCAGCACAAAACCTCTGTGCCACCCAGTCAACTGCTTCAATCAAGCACTCATGGTTGGATAAATAGTGGCAACGACTACAACTTGAATATCCAACCACAGACATCCATCCTTCAACCCTTCCGTACAACCCGTTCCACGTTACTTCGATTAAACTACAGGCACCAATGGCACTTCCACCAACTGCCCAACTCTCAAAACTAAATCGAGACGCTCAACCATCTTACACCTTCTAAACTAACCTCGTGGATCACGACAACCACACTCAGTCGCAAGGAATTTTGTTGCAGCAACAAAGGTTTGTCAGGCTTACCCCGACCATCAAAACATTCCCCGTAAATCAACTGCAGAATCACCTGCCAGTTAACTCATGGTTCAACTCAATGGCTTCAATCCCAATCATTCCATGTCCACAATTTGCCTTAGGGTCACCACAAGCACTCAACTACTTAAAAACTTCAACTTTCATTACCAGCCTTAGCCAACTCCACGACTGCCTGGGCTCTTGGGCTTGAGATACCCACGACGAATTTAACTTCCATGGATGCCACACAAGTGCAACATCCCAATTTAGCGAAATTCTGCTAACGGATCAAACTCCAAATTCCATTCAAAAACGAAGGCAAGCAAACCACTCCAGAACACCGTCAGGGCACCTCATGACATCCAACACCAATTTCGATTAGTGAACCAGCTCCCAGCCTCAGCCGGGTTAGCACTACCCAATTAGTCATGAGATCCCAAATTATCTAATTCTCTTAACTCTTCCGGGTGACGTCTCCCACGTAACACAGTAACATTGATCGAGTAAACTGGTCAAGCACTTGACGTAGCTCCAGCTCTCTCACGCTCGTTTGTTCAATGGTAGGTGGAGGAAGAACAGACTCTCAAGTATCGGGAAAAGAATTCTCCACCTATAACATCTCGGAAGCACGAAACTTGAAGAAGAAAAACAGGAAAACACAGAAACCATTTGCAACAAAGTGCACAATGGAAGCGAAGTTCGAAAGAAATTGAACCTAATGCTCTGATACCAAGTTGATAGGACCCGACCTAGATTCCACCCCGGAACCCGCGCCGAACCCTGTTGATGTGCCCAACAACAACCCTTGTTGAGCCCACAACCTAAACAGTTACCCTCTTCCCGAGATTTACACATAAAGGGGCCAAGACTTCTGCCGAAAAACGGGCAGAGTCTCCCCTATAACAAGGACTATCCCCAAAATTAAAACCTGCTCAAACAAGCAACAGAAATAATTATCCCAAGCGCCAGCATGCTACAGATATACAACACAGGCCTCCGGCCAACAAATTTAACCCTAACAGGTAATACAGAGCCATCTAAGAGTCAGCGGAAAAGATATAATAGAATACACAGTTTAGGGTTCAAGGACGACAAGCTTACCCTTCAAATGAAGCTCGAGAAAAGAAGCACACAGCCGAACGGTAATGAAGTGACGACTACGGTCTGGGGGCGCAAAACAGAAAGAGTGTGAGTGGACAAAAACAAGGTTTTACATACTTAAATCAAAGTACTAACCCCACCGTTAAAAATAATGCGAACCATGCATATGAAAACGTTTATATATTTGATTGATTTAAAAACCGTACTATCTCAAAGTATGAGAAAACATTTCCAGTTCAAAGCCCCTTTTTCCGAACAACCCAACCTTTTATTTTTTTTCCCGAGGCATAACCTCCCAAATCAAACCCGACACAGGTTTATAAAACATAAACAAAAGGACTTATTAACGTAAAAGCATAAAGATGGAATAAAATTCACATAAGGTAAAACAAACCTTAAAATGCCGAATAACTCGTTTACATCAAGCAAACCAAGCCTGACAGCAATATAGACATTAATTACAGTTCAAATCATTTATATATATAAAAACGTATACATACAAGATCCGGATTTACAATCCAATAAGTAAAGCATATCAAGTACTGCAACCGAAACAGGTAAACAGTTCCCCAAACTTCCCCACTCACAACCACGTGCTCACAAGCACGACAAGCGAGGAACGATCCTCACTAAAAGAAATATGAGGAACAACATACGTGAATTTGGTTTCGATCCAACGGTCCGAACCCATCGAACCCGCACAACGCGCAATATGCGTACGTTGGTTCGAGGTCCAAACGACGTCCAAATCAGAATCCGCGCACACGTACACGTTCACAACGACACGAGGATCACAACAGAAGGTTGAACCACCACCACACCGCCACCACGCGCCGCCACACGCGCCACCATGGGTGGCGGGTGTCTTGAGTAAATCCGGCCAACCAAAAACTAATGGATCAAAGCACACCACCTATACCAAAAGACTCACCGTGGCCTGAGGAGTTCAAAACCGTCACGAACCGGCTGTGAACTGGCCGAAAAACCAATTCAAAATCCGGCCAAAAACCTAGGTTTAGATCCGATTACAAAGCAGCCCAATCGTTCCCAAATAACGCCATAAATAGCTTAACCGGTAGAGATTAGTCGATTTCATAACTTGCGCGACGACAGAGCTTGCCGGAGACGCCGAAAAGTCACCGAGAAAAATGGAGGTTTGGCCATAACTTTCAGAGCTTGCCGTCGATTAGAGCCGCCGTTTTAGGCCACGAAACCAGGTGGGTTTTGACCGCACGGAGGAGACGAGTCGATCGGTGGTGGTCTCGATGAAGGATTTTCAAAACATTTTTGAGAAGTTCATTTGAATATTAAACATGCATTTAATCAAATTAATCGCAGCGGAAGTATATGGTGGATGTTTAAAATCAAAAACAAAACTTCTTCCAAGTATCTTAAGCCATGAACATTGATATGATTTCATAAATGGAAATTTCAAGAGAAAGGATAAGATCTAATTACCCTTGAAGCAATTATATGAACCAATTTGTGTTTGGTCTTCTCTTGATGATTTCCTCTTTGTTGATCTCCTCTTTGATCTTTGATCTTTGATCTTTGCTCCTTGATCTTTCTCCTCCATGTGAGCCACAAAAGTATATGGCCTCTAAGTCTCCACACCAATGGAACCTTGAGATGAGAGGGAAGAATCTTGGGAATACAAGGATGCTAGTGCTAGATCCCCAAGACTTGGTTTCAATCTAAACCCCTTGAAAGATGAAAGTGTTTCACTCTTGAAAACTCTCTTTTATCTCTCTTTGATTTCCCAAACCTATTTGGTTGATGTTGGATTGTGTTTATGTAATGAGCTTATGAAAAATAGCTTATGGAAACAATTCCCATACCCATTTACTTATGCATTTTCGGCCAAATCCCATTGGGCTTCCAAAATTGGGCCTTGTGACACTTAAACCATAATATTTAGGTGTCTTAAGCCCTTGGGCTTAATACCCAACCATTTGGGCTTCCCGTTAACTATTACCGAGGCCCAAATACTCTTTTACACGTAGTAAATCATCCATATCAAATTGATCAAATTTATTTCCACAACATCATATGTATTTCTCAAAGTTAACCATTTAAGGTGTGCGATCCATTAGGTTCTAATTAGCATGGCAGTGGGAAAATATTAGAACTCTTTCTAACCAACTGAATTAAAACCCCCTTTTAATTTTTCCTTTATATGGATTGATCACAATCAATCCTAGGACTTCCACGAACCAAGAGTGACATCTAGCAATATATCAAGGCTACCCAAGCTAACCAGAATTGGTGAAGAACCTATTCGGTTGGAATTACAATGCAATACGGTCCTTCTCTTATACAATGTTTCATATCATATTATTAGGGTACGGATTGATTGTGTCAAACCCCTAATATGATTTATAACCTCATATGATTCAATAGAACATGATTAAGAACAACTTTCTAAATCAAGCTCAAAATACTTTGGCCAAAGATTTCTTGAATCACATCTCGAAACATTCTCCTTCTTTATCGAAGGTAGAGATTCCTTATTGTACATTCACATGCCCCTATGATGAATTAAGAGACCCCAACAACACTTTAGACAAATCTTTTACGGCTTGCCTTTAAGAGCTATCTAAGATCAATAACGCATCATAGGACAACCATGATGCCTCGTGTCTAAGGACTAATTTGCATTATTGCAACTATGAGTTCTCGTTTGACATGTAGATAAATACTCCATACGAGAACTACGGTTGATCGCGTTCAGTGTACCCATTCACTAATGAGCACCCACATACTTGTATTAGTGTCATCTACACAAATGGTTTGAGACTAACCATCCTCCTAATTGAGCATACATAGTATGTGCTAATCTTGACGGTTTATCAATGCCCATTTGATAATCCTATGATTAGGAACATTTTGGGATACTATAGTAAGAGATTAAAGGTCTCCCTAATCTAATCTTCTTTAGATTACTTTATCTCTTATTTAGCATTCTCTGGACATTTGTTTCTTTAATTGATGTAAAAGATAACAAATAAGTTTGCCCTTTATTATCATATACGAAATGTATTCTAAGGAGATTACATCAAATGTATTGGCTCTTAGGGCACATTTCTAACACTCGAGCCTTGCCGTGCCGGAATGAGAGAGAATCAAAGAGAGAGAGTGTGATTGTGAAACCGGCGAAAGAGAGATCACAGGAGGAGAGAGAGACCGGGGAGAGAGAAAGGAAAATCGGAATCTGATTGGTCCAAGGGTATTTAACAAATTTTGAAATGACCAATATGTCCTCCGAACATTCTAACGCTCGGATCGAGACGTGCCGCACGTCCTCGAACTCGTTTCGCCAAATTCCGTCCCGAAAATATCGTTGACCAAAATGCCCTTTAATTATTAAATCATTAATTAATTCCAATAATTCTTATTTTAATCCTTTTAATTCATATTTAATTCTTATTTAATTTATTTTCCTTTAATTTTAGGTCAGGGGTGTCACATAGAAGTTTTCCATGGTGGTATATATTTTTTTTTAATAGAGACAATTGTATTGATAATCGAAAGGACAAGATATCCATGATCATACAACAAAAGAGAAAACAGAAAAACAGAAAGCAACACTAAAAGGAAGAAAAAAGCTAGACTACGGGAACCAAGAAAGTATCTAAGCTAGAAAACTTGTAAAAATCATCTTAAAACTGCTGTGATATCTCTCATAATTGTGGAATAGTGGTAGTCTTTGAACTGCCCAGAAACAGAGGCCAACAGAGTCACCCAAAATTTAGCCCTCTCCCATAACTCCTCAGGTGTTACACCTGTATGACCTTGAAAGATTCTTCTATTGTGTTCCAACCAAATATTCAACAAAATAACTTGAAAAAGACAATCTCGTAGGATTCGAGCTTTCTTCCCCCTCCCCGACACCGCCAGCTTGATACTTAGGAGCTGAAAACACCCTTTAGGGATCACCCATTCCATTCCTAGTGTACACAACATCTTCCCCCATAATTGAATTGAATATGGGCAGTGGATGAATAAATGATCACTGTTTTCTGCATTCTCCTTGCAAAGAACGCACCAAAAAGGAGATATACACGAATATGGATGCCTCCTTTGGATAAGGTCGCAAGTATTAACCTTGCCTTTCGCAACTAGCCACACGAAAACCTGGATTTTCGGGGGTGTCTTCACCTTCCAGATTGAGGTGAAAGGGGAAAAACCTTCCCTAATGCCAAAAGAAGAAAGAAAATACCTAAAAGACTTGCACGAAAACAGCCTATTATCCTCAATGTCCTGCATTCTCCAGTCAATCTAGAACTCGCTAAATCTGACCTTCCCCAATAAGTCCAACAGAATTATCGCTTCATTGATTTCCAGCTCGGACAAGTTCCTTCGGAATCCAAAATCCCAATTGGGGGCTGTTCTTGAGTGTTAACAAAACTTGAGATATTTAGATTCTTCTTCCGGGATAAGGAAAAGAGTCTAGGAAACAAATTTTTTAGTAACCCTTCCTTTAGCCAAATGTCCTCCCAAAATCTAATTTTTTTCTCCGTTGCCAACAGAGAATCTGCAGCATTGAAGAAAAGAATCATATCCCTTCGAGATCTCACGCCAAGGATTTCTGCAGGACAAATTAGTTGCCCGTCACTATGCCAAAAAGGGCTTTAGCAACGGATAAAATCCATTGCCTATTACACATAAATACCATGGTATTCAAGCCTGTTGCCTATTCCTATGTAATAGGCAATGATATTCTCCGTCATTGTTTGTCACTTACTACATCGGATATCCGTAAACTCCGATGCCTAAATGATTTCCGTGTGCCAAAAAAATGTTGACTTCTGACACCTAAACCCGAAACAGCATCAGTCGTTTCAAAAGGGAGGAGGCTAAAGAGGTATAACATCATCGTAGTTTTAAAAGGGATGAGGCTAAAGAGGTCTAACAACATCGGTGATATCTACTATCTTTGATGCATATTATCAATTACAACATCGTAGAAACAAATAATGGTGTTGTGAATTATGTTATACATCATCGTTTTTATTTTGCGAACGTGAAAAGCCTCCAATAGTGCTGGTGGTTACATAAATGCTGATGCTACTTCTCATTTTAGGCATCAGTGATAATAGATGTCTGGTTGTTGTTTTTATCTTTCAACTTCAGTTATTTCTGGAAAACTGAAGTTGTTATAAACAATAGGCATCATTTATGTAAGGAAAGGGTAGGTATTTTGCTTGTTTCACATCACACTTTACTTAGTTACTGTAATAGTATTTAAGAAAGGCCTCATTTCCAAATCATGTTGTGTTGTCATTGCTCATAAAAAAAACATTATATCAACAGTAATTTGAATATATCCATAATTGTCTATATATATATAAGCAAAATACTTGAATGATCCATACTTGTCACATCCAAATCACAAATTTACCAGCCCTACACCATAAATTATCCATACTTGTCTATGCATAAGCAAAATACTAGCTAGAAAGACATGTAAAATGAAGGAATGTTTAGCTTAATCAAAAAGCCATTCTAGGACATGACTTGCCAATTCTTCTCGCACCTCATCCAATTCCATTTGGGTGTACGTGTCCTTCCTTCTAGCTCTATACTGGAAAAAAAAAACACATAGAATGTAAACACAAAATATGAACATAAGCTTAAAAAGTGCAAGGTACTAAATTTGCATAAGATATGTTGTCACTTCAAATGAACCAATATGCAAATTTACGAAATCATATTGGTGAACAAGAAAATCTAATTTGTCAATCAATCTAATTAGATAACAAGAAGTCATTAATTGGATCCCACTTCATGTTTAAACTAGCAATTAAATGATCATGTGATGGGGTAGAGAGTTGGACAAGCACAGCTAGCATTTTTTCTCAATTGACACAGACCTAACTACCAAAAAAACAGAGGCACATTGCTGTGAAAAAAAATTACACAAGGTTCATATTAACATAGACCTAACTACCAAAAAAACAGAATTTCCAAATTTCCATAAGTACCTTATTTCAAAATTCAAGGGAGGAATCTTTACAAATGTCCTTCATGTATCTCAACACAAAATACCCACATGACTTGCCATCGCTTTGTTTAGGAGCACCCTACATTTTTACACAACAATTCAGCATTTAGTTAGTTAGGTTCCTTAAAATTAATCTTACAATGTTTGTGAAATACAAGCATACCGAAAGCATAATCCACATTGGTAATTTACGAGGTCGTCTCCCAATTTGCGCATTGAAAGCTTTGATCCCACTTTAACAGATAAATAACACTTGTTATAGACCGTAAGCCAAATGCAAAAAATTTACGTATTAAGGAAATAACTAAGAGAGACGGACTTACTCATTTACAACAGTTTTCCATGCATCATGAGGGTGATGAGCCCCAAGAGGATCCATGACATACACATTATCTTTGTCCTCATCAATTATTGTTAGGATCCAATGTCCCCTAATGTTAATTCAAAACATATTAGTAATACCCAAACATTCCTTGTAAAAATAAAAATAAAACCACTTTACTTACCCAGGATTATATGGAATCAAAAAGATGCTGTCAATGCTCGTTTGTTTCAAACATTTCGTAATGTATTCCGACCTCAAATTCCCATCTCTTGGATCATGTGCGGTACGTGCTGGGTCCATAAATCCAATCACTTGATCCCTTTGTTGGCTTTTTACCAAGCGAAACAAATAGCTGTCAACCATTTTCCATAGTTACTAACTAAATGAGACACAAGATTAATAGCCAATATGAGAAACAGAAAATTATAAAACATCAAGTTACTATTACCTAATATAAGTAGTTATTATAGCTTGTCCTATTTCTCTCATTTCAGCGAACGCGATAACTTGTTCTTGAAAGATGTATACAATCTTTTTCACACCAAATATGTCCTCGTCAATATTTGTGGAGATAGTTTGACCTTTGGACATCACTTGATGTGCGTATGCATATAAAACCTTGCAAGACTTTAGAATTGTTGGTGATATAGACTTGAATAAAGTCTTTGCTAATTTTTCCTTTGTAGTTTCCCTCTTCTTCTACAATTATTGCATAAAGCAGAAGGTTATATATAAATATATACAATTACATACATATTAGTTAGAATAAAACATACAAAGCTTAAAAGAAAAGAAGTTTACCACTTTATCATCAAAGACAATAAGATCTTGAGGCCAAGCTACTTGCGACCCAATGGCATCCTCAACCGTTTCTAACACTCCTTTCACAGGGATTGGTAGTGGAGAATCTCCCTTTAGTGCACAATTCACAGCTACTCTTATGTTCCCCTCTCCCAAAGGAACATTATGAACCAGCTGGTTTGGCCCATTAATCGCAACTATTGTGCCACTTGCAACAAGGTTTGCCTTTTCGCCGAAAGCCATTTTGCATTCTTTCCCCTAATATGCATATAAAAGACAAGTCACAAATATAATTGAAGGATTTTCAAAACATTTTCGAGAAGTTCATTTGAATATTAAACATGCATTTAATCAAATTAATCGCAGCGGAAGTTTATGGTGGTTGTTTAAAATCAAAAACAAAACTTCTTCCAAGTATCTTAAGCCATGAACATTGATATGATTTCATAAATGGAAATTTCAAGAGAAAGGATAAGATCTAATTACCATTGAAGCAATTATGTGAACCAATTTGTGTTTGGTCTTCTCTTGATGATTTCCTCTTTGTTGATCTCCTCTTTGATCTTTGATCTTTGATCTTTGCTCCTTGATCTTTCTCCTCCATGTGAGCCACAAAAGTATATGGCCTCTAAGTCTCCACACCAATGGAACCTTGAGATGAGAGGGAAGAATCTTGGGAATACAAGGATGCTAGTGCTAGATCCCCAAGACTTGGTTTCAATCTAAACCCCTTGAAAGATGAAAGTGTTTCACTCTTGAAAACTCTCTTTTATCTCTCTTTGATCTCCCAAACCTATTTGGTTGATTTTGGATTGTGTTTGTGTAATGAGCTTATGAAAGATGGCTTATGGAAACAATTCCCATACCCATTTACTTATGCATTTTCGGCCAAATCCCATTGGACTTCCAAAATTGGGCCTTGTGACACTTAAACCATAATGTTTAGGTGTCTTAAGCCCTTGGGCTTAATACCCAACCATTTGGGCTTCCGTTAACTATTACCGAGGCCCAAATACTATTTTACACATAGTAAATCATCCATATCAAATCGATCAAATTTATTTCCACAACATCATATGCATTTCTCAAAGTTAACCATTTAAGGTGTGCGATCCATTAGATTCTAATTAGCATGGCGAGTGGGAAAAATTAGAACTCTTTCTAACCAACTGAATTAAAATCCCCTTTTAATTTTTCCTTTATATGGATTGATCACAATCAATCCTAGGACTTCCACGAACCAAGAGTGACATCTAGCAATATATCAAGGCTACCCAAGCTAACCAGAATTGGTGAAGAACCTATTCAGTTGGAATTACAATGCAATACGGTCATTCTCTTATACAATGTTTCATATCATATTATTAGGGTACGGATTGATTATGTCAAACCCCTAATATGATTTATAACCTCATATGATTCAATAGAACATGATTAAGAACAACTTTCTAAATCAAGCTCAAAATACTTTGGCCAAAGATTTATGAATCACATCTCGAAACATTCTCCTTCTTTATCGAAGGTAGAGATTCCTTATTGTACATTCACATGCCCCTATGATGAATTAAGAGACCCCAACAACACTTTAGACAAATCTTTTACGGCTTGCCTTTAAGAGTTATCTAAGATCAATAACGCATCATAGGACAACTATGATGCCTCGTGTCTAAGGACTAATTTGCATTATTGCAACTATGAGTTCTCGTTTGACATGTAGATAAATACTCCATACGAGAACTACGGTTGTTCGCGTTCAGTGTACCCATTCACTAATGAGCACCCACATACTTGTATTAGTGTCATCTACACAAATGGTTTGAGACTAACCATCCTCCTAATTGAGCATACATAGTATGTGCTAATCTTGACGGTTTATCAATGCCCATTTGATAATCCTATGATTAGGAACATTTTGGGATACTATAGTAAGAGATTAAAGGTCTCCCTAATCTAATCTTCTTTAGATTACTTTATCTCTTATTTAGCATTCCCTGGACATTTGTTTCTTTAATTGATGTAAAAGATAACAAATAAGTTTGCCCTTTATTATCATATACGAAATGTATTCTAAGGAGATTACATCAAATGTATTGGCTCTTAGGGCACATTTCTAACAATAATACAAGCTAAACATATCAATTTCAGCAAGCATTTATATCAATTAAGTAGAAGATGGAGTGAAAGAAAGAGATCGTAGAGGCCTAGGAAAAAACCAGAGGCCTAGGAAGCTTCACAGTTAATATCAGAAGTCAAAAGATCAGAGGCCTAGAAAGAGATTGTAAATTTTGATGAAATACAACTGTACTTACAGCAATCAAAAGATCAGCAGTTACAGAAACAGATCTGATCCCCTCTTTGACAACCTTGCAAATTAAGGCAAATACAAATTAACATATTATTTACAAAGTAAACACAGAAATTAAGGCAACTTGGACTAGAAAACTGTACAATATTATTTACAAAGTAAACACAAAAATTGAAGCTTAGTAAAAATAAAAATAAAAAGCTAATCTACTAATAGAAGTTACAGCCACCTTCAGTGTATTGAACATGTAAGGAATGTTTAAAATCCCACCTTAAATTTGCAACTCAACAAACTACCCAAACTGATAAATGTTCTATCTTAGATAAAAGAACAATTCAAAACCTAAACTGACAAATTACACTTAGAAAATAGCAAAACCACTTGTCAAACTAATTACATAACAAACTAAACACATGGACTGTGAAACTGATGGTGGCAATTTGTGACGTCAATTCAGTTCCCATTGCATAGTCAATGAGCTTTGCAATGGTTCACCTGTCTTTCTCATATGAGAGTTGTAGGAATTTTGTTTGATGAATTACATAAATGGTCAATACCAAGCCAAGCTCTACGTATTTTACTAACTTGATGAATGTGAAAAAAACCCAATTATGTTTATAGCTTAGACTGAAAGCAAACACCTATCAAAAACTAAAATTCCCAAAACTCAATTCTACATGAAAATACAAAAGCCACGGAATCAAATTATCAAATAAACCAAGCCACCGAATCAGATTAAACCATCAAGCGGGTTCCAAGATAATCAATCACAAATTTAGCAACATAACACAACAAAAACTATAAAAAATATTTTAAAAAATTGATTCAGTGCCGATTACTAAAATTTGAAGATTTTCCTAGTATTGAGAGAAAAATGTTTAACCTTAAATTTTAGTTGGGAAGAGAGAAGAAAAGCTTACCAGAAGAAGAGGTGTGGGGTGTGGTCAAAACCCTAACTTTTGGGGGAAAGGGAAATGTGCTTCGAACTAGTAGATGAAATCACACAATTGTCAACTTAAACTTCCGTCCGAGTGTCCGGGCTTGAGAAATTGCGTGAGCTGGCTTGAGAATCGTCGAATGGAAGAATGATTCTCACCGTGAATCGTAATGGTTGAGCATCTCGAGGGTTTTAGCAAGAATGGGGCAGTGATGGGAGAGAAGAAAGAGAGAGTTTCGGAGGGATTGAAGGAGAGTTTTGTTCAGAGATGAATTTTTAGGGTACAGTTTGAGTGAGTGAAAAATTGAGAGGGAGTTAGAAGAATTGGGGCTAGAGTTTGAGAGGGAGCTGAAGTTTCAGAGAGAGTTTGCGAGGGAGAGTAAAAATTTTGGGTTAGGGCGTTGACTCGGACTTTAGGCATCAGTAGGTATATTACCAAAAAATGACCCTCTTAAAAATAAAATAAAAACTAATCACTTTAGGCATCTATATTTATGTAGATGATGCTAAAGGGGAATAAAGCCATCGTCATAAATAAACAAAAATGCGCGCTGATGTCTTTATACCTGTTTAGTATCGTTATTTACGAAATTGATGCCTAATCGCTAATAGCATCGATTTCCCTCTATACCGATGCCTATCTAGTGTTGCTGTAAGTGAAATTTGACATAGTGCGTTTAGTGTCCCATCCATTTGAGTCAACTCCGTACTTACTCTTGATGACCCTATGCCACATCGAATTGGTTTCAAGTGGAAATCTCCACAACCATTTGGCTCTTAGTGCATCATTTCTATCTTTTAGAGACCCTATTCCGAGACCACCTGCCTCTTTGGATCTAATCACCGTCTCCCACTTCACCAAATGGCTTTTCTTTCCGTCTTCTAAGCCTTCCCAAAAAAATTAAGCATCAACTGTTCGATTTTGGCAGCCACACCTCTAGGCATCTTGAATAAGGACATATAATAGGTTGGAATACTACACAAAACAGTTTGTATAAGCTTTAATCTACCTCCTTTAGATAAACAAGCCCTCTTCCATTTTTCTAGTCTTTTTTCCACCTTTTCCACTACTAGGTTCTAGAAAGTAAGAGCTCTGGGGTTTCCCCCAAGAGGGAGGCCCAAATACGTCATAGGCCAGCTACCCACCTCACATCCACAACTTCCCGCCATATTATTCAGAGACTCACAATTGAAATTGATTCCAAATATGCAACTTTTAGCTTTATTAATCTTCATTCCAGATGCTGCAGAAAACAACTTCAACAACTCTTAACAAATTTGTCCAGTACTCTTCCTTCCCGTCTAAAAAGAAAATCTTATTGTTTGCAATTTGGAGGTGAGATACTTCCATGTGGTCATGCCCAGAAACAAGACTGTGAATTAGATTAACTTGAGCCTTTTCTAGAATTCTGCTTAATACGTCACTAACCAAGGTGAAAATGAACGAAGATAACGGGTCCCATTGTCTCAACCCCCTAGATGCCCTGAACTTTTCTCTTGGTTTTCCATTTATCATAACGGAAAAACGCCCCTTAACCTACTTTACTAAAACGCCCCTTAACCCTGGTTTAAGGAAAAAGGTGAGTCGACTTCTGTCGAAAATCCGGCAGAGTCTCCCCTGAAAAGTGGGCTTTTCCCAAAATTTCCACCTGTTAAAAACAACAGAAAATATCCCAACAGGCAGAATGCAAAAAGCGGAAGCACACAGATTAATAGGGAGGCCTTCGGCCTCTACCTCAATCCTAGGTGAGCGCTACGGAGCAATCTAAAGAAATTTAAACTTTACAACCTGTGCAAAGGATAGCAAAGTAAAAATACACGAAAACTCCTACAGGAGCCATTAGCCGTGATGCCTCGACGTGGTGGTCTTGACCTCGGGATCTAGTACCTGGGGGGCGCAAAACAGAAAATGTGAGTGGACGAAAAATCAAACTTTAAACCTCATTTTTCAATGAACATACTAGTTCAAAAAAAAAATTTCAATGAACATATAACCCCCTCCGTTTTCACAAATAATGACAAGCGTTATGCAACAAAAATCCTTGTATAAATGTACATATAACCCTCTATTAAATTCATATCTTGAAATACCATAATGAAAAATGTAGCTTTGCTACTTCGCAAATTCTTGGAAACCACAAACTTAAACACTGAATTCTTAAAATAAAAACCATGGAATTGAATCCATCCAAAAATATCCCGTTTAAGTAAACTATAATTAACTCCTTTGAATAACTTCCCTTTTTCCTGGAACCCAATCATCCAGCTTCAAACCTTAATTTAAAATCAGACTGCGAAAGACCGTCCCTGCACATATTCAAACGTAATAAATCCTGGAAATAACATCCATAGACACACCCACATATATATTATAATAACATAAATGTAAAGTCTCAGAAAATCCCAACAAGGAAAATATAAAACCAAAATGACTAAAAACCAAGAAAACCCAAATTCCCAACCAATCAAGCTTCCCGACGCAATGCCCGTAGGGCACAGCAAGCAAGGAAAGATCCTCACTTAACAAAAAATAAGAATGGAAGTATGGTAATAGGTATATATATATATATATATATATACATATATTAATAGTAAGACTCTTAGACCAATACTTGTACCGGGAAACAATCCAACAAGGGGATTGTTGACTGACTACATGGAGAAAAATCCCTTCACAACCATGTAGCCAGGGAACAAGCCGTCCCAACTGGGGACTAACTCCCAGACACGCACAGAAGAAAATACCTCAATATCAATATTGTGCGGTTGAATAAAGTCCTACGCACGCAGACTGCCCGGCAAGGGCCTACAGTAACACCCTGTCAAAGGTGAACCGGGTTCCGTTGTATCCTGTATCCATTTCAGTAACCAAGTATCCGGGGAGGTACATAAAGTGGTGCTAATAGCACTCCATCTAGTATACATAATCCCTGACATACCCTAAATTCCAGGGTATTCAACCCGTACCCAAACCCGAACACAATAACATCCGGACGTTACCCCGTCCATAATTGACACACAAAATATGTGTACAATAAGAATATAGACACAAGTGTCCCAATATATTTATATCCGGAACCCAAAGTATTCATAAACTTCCAATATCAAATATAATCCGTGAAACCCATAAAACACAAATTCCAAACTTGAAACCAATATGTAACTCCATAATCAAAAAGTAGATAGAATTTCTTAAAAACGTGAAATCCAAGACTCGAAACATTTAATCAACGTATAAATATAAACTATAAATTCCCAAAAACATAAAATTCACACTCAACAAATTTCAAATATTAAAGTCAATAGAAAATTCCTTGATTTAAAACAATATAAAAATTCCAAGATCAAAATTACCAAAGTAAATAATTTCGAAAACCAACATGACAATAACCCTCAATTTGTCAAATATAAAACTCAAGAAATTCCCGGGTATTTCACCATACCCAAACCGTATACAAAGATTACCGGACGATGGTCCCGTCCCAAATTCAATACTCAAAATATTTAATTAAATGTATAACCTTCAATGTCCCACAAATAAACCGGGACTCCAAAACATGACAGGACCCGACCCGAATTCCACCCCGGAACTCGCTCCGAATCCTGCGATATGCCCGACACCAACCCATGTCGGGCCCACAACAAAACAGTTACCCTCTTCCCGAGATTTAAACTACAATGGGCCAAGACTTCTGCCGAAAAACGGGCAGAGTCTCCCCTAAAACAAGGACTAGCCCAAAACTTCAACCTGTCAAACAAGCAACAGATAAACAACCCAAGCGCCAGCATGCATACAACATATACAACACAGGCCTCCGGCCAACTAATTCAACCCTAGAGGTGATACAGAGCAAACTAAGAGTTTAAGAATTTAACAGCGGAAAAGAATAACAGAATACAAGTTTAGGGTTCAAGGATGACAATCCTACCCTTCCAACGAAGCTCGAGATGAGAAGCGCACAGCCGAACAGTAACGAAGCGACGACTACGGTCTGGGGGGGCGCAAAACAGAAAGAGTGTGAGTGGACAAAAACAAGGTTTTACATACTCAAATCAAAGTACTAACCCCACCGTTTAAAACCATGTTAAACATGCATACGAAACCGTTTATATATTTGGTTGATTAGAGAACCGTACTATCTCAAAGTACGAGAAAACATTTCCAGTTTAAAACCCATTTTTCCCAATAAACTAACCTTTTACTTTTCCCGAGGCATAACCTCCCAAAACACGAATCCATATACATACGTATAAGTATAACTGAAATAACTTGAAGAATGTAAACATGAGAATACAATAAAATCCTCAAATACCAAAACAACATTTAAAAAGTCAAAGATCTCGCTCACGCCGAGAAAACCAAACTCGACAATAATACAGAACTCAAATGTAGTTCAAATCATATATATAAACATATATAAAAATCAGGATTTACAATCCTATAAGTAAAACTTATCAAGTATTGAAATCTAATCAACTACTGCAACCAAAACAGGTAAACTGTTTCCCAAACTTCCCCACTCTCACAATCACGTGCTCACAAGCACGACAAGCGAGGAACGATCCTCACTAAAAGAAATATGAATATGAAGGTACTAACTCACGCGTATAAGTATAGTATAACCATAACACAAACACAAGTACCAGGGGAAAACAAGCCAACATGGGATCATTTGACTGGACACCGGTACAGTCTCATCGAGACACCGGGCCCAAGGTTGAGCCGTCCAAAGTGGGACTAAACTCACAGGACTATATGGTAAAACTTACCAACCATAACTCCGAAAGAAATCTGTCCTACGCGCGCAGACTACCCAATCAAGGGTCTACAGCTACACCTCGTTAAAGTATGCATCGGATCGAACCATACCAAATCCAGGTAACCATTTCATATCAATCGCCATGCGATCATCGATGTCGTAACAGGGGAGGTACAATACAAGGTGCTAACAGACACAAATCAATCGCCACGCGATAACAAAGATATATATACAAATATATATATATACACAACCATTCACTATGTACCCAACCCAAAACACCAACATCAGGACATAAACAAGTCCGTCAAGCATATAACCCATATATATACTCAAAATCAGGACATCACCGTCCAAAACATATATTTCTATATTCAAAATAATCACAAGGGTCAAACGACCGCATAATGATTAATATTAAATCAAACATCCTTTTCATTGAAAAACCATATTTAAATCTCATTTAATGCTCAAGCCAAGCATACAAAAATCATATTAAAATCTCAAGTCCTTAAGACGTCAAATCTAAGGTATAGACATATATATATATATATATATATATATATATATATATATATATATATATATATATATATAACCCAAGTATAGATAACCCCTTTTCTTAAAGTAGATAAACATATGTATATATATATAACCAAAGTATAGGTAATTCCTTTTCTTAAAGTAGATATACATATATATATACATATATATATATATATATATATATATAACCAAAGTACATATATATATATATATATATATAACCTTTTCCCATTAATTCAAAGTATTTACTCAATTAGCCATATATATATATAATCAAAGTATACGTATTATTAATCATAGGGTTTTAACACCAACAAAGTCAACTACATCGCAAGGCGACCTGGAAAGCCTCGGTCAAACCTGGTCAAACTTGGTCAAACAGACCAATATGTCAAACCAGACCCGTGGGTCCCATGACCTCCAAACTTACATCCGAAAGTTCCGACAGGTTCAACACGACCTAAACAACGTGTCTTCAAAGTTTGGTCTCGATCGGACGGTCGGATCGCTTCACGATCTCACGATCGGACGGTTATTGATTAATTCAAACTTTAAGTCATTGATCCGGAGTATCCGGGACTCTGAATCACGATCCGTCAATTCCTATACATTCCAAGAAATACGGGGATCAACATACGTGAATTCGGATTCGATCCAACGGTCCGAACCAATCGAACCCACACAACGCACAAAAGGCGTACATTGGTTCGACAGTCAAACGACGTCCGAATCAGAATCCGCGCATACGTACGCATTCGTAGCGACACGAGGATCGCTTAGGAACACAGAACCGCCACCACACCACCACCACGCGCCGCCACACGCGCCACCGTGGGTGGCGGTTGTCTTGATCAAATCCGGCCAACACGAAAATGTCACAACCGGTCCCAACCCATACACCGTTCGACTCATCTCGATGAGAGGGACTCAAAACCGTCGAGAGCCGGCTAAGAACCGGCCGGCAACCGGCCCAAACTTCGAAGTGAAATCCGACAATAATCTGGGTTTCAGATCGGGTGCACAAACCACCAAATCGAACCGCACGAATCCGAAAAACACATAGAGGAGGAAGAGAGGATGAAGATACATACCAGACCCGCCGCCGTTCGTCGCCGGAGCCGCCAGATCGAAGCCGGAAACAATGGAGGTCAAGCCGGAGCTTCCAGTCGATCGCACAACCTCCAGCCGGCGAGATCAACTCCAATCTTGGGTGGGTCTTGACCAGCTCGTCACGCTGGTTTGAACAAGACCAGTCTCGAGCCTTGCCGTGACCGGAGCCGTCGGATTCGAAGAGAGAGAATGAGTTGAGTCGCACGGAGGAGAAAGAAGCGAGGAGAGAGAGAGAGAAGGCGAGATCTGATTGGCTGAGGGGTACATAACAATTTTTGAAATGACGCTTACGTCCTTTTTAAGCGTTACAATTCCAAATTGAACGTGCCGCACGTCCCCGAACTCATTTCGACGTGCCGGACGCAATGACGCAACTTGTTTCGCCAAATTCTGTCCCGAAAATATCGTTGACCAAAATGCCCCTTTAATTATTAAATTCTTATTTAATTCCAATTAATTCCTTTTAATTTATTTTAATTCCTTTTAATTTCCCAATTTAATTAAATCACTTATTTTATCTATTTTCTTTTAATTTTGGGTCAGGGTCATCACAAAACGTGCATAAACTTTGAATATAATTTAAATTCCAATAACCTCATAAAATATTCTATCCAAGATTTCAAATATCATTAAAACCCCATAGTCAAAGCGACTAGTTTTATAAGCATAAATTTCCCGATAATTCCATCAAAAATCAAATCCAAGACTTAAACAATATTTGAAATCCCAATCATCAAGATAAATCATTTCATATGCATTGCAATTCGTTCTTTAAAAATATGCTCGTTCAAAACAAATGTCCACTCACAACAAGTCCACGCTGCTCAATCCTTAGAGAGCTTTTCTTCCGAAGTACGCGAAGCAAGAGTACCTAATTGAGAGAATAAACGGTTTAATTAATACGCGTACCCAACAACAAACTTTAACTCAAGACACTAGTTCTCGGGTCTCAAAGTAAGTGTACATGACTACCGGGAAGTTCCTAGAGTCAAACTACTCTCTTCAACAGGTAGGACCACCTCGGAAGAATCACGGTCAACCGATTGGTCAAACTTCCCGAATAGGTCAACCGGGCCTCCAGGGCCCACGACCTCCGATTTCCGATCCGAACATTCCTAAAGGTTCAACAAGGTTTACTAAACACATCCAGGTAGTTTGGTCTCGATCGAGCGGTCGGAACTGCGCCAATCGCACGATCGGACGGTAACCGGGTTACCTAACCCAACGGTTAATGATTCGGAGTATCCGGGACTCCGATTCTAAATCCGTCAGTTCCTACACGATCCTAGAGGTACAGGAAACAACATACTTGGAAATGGGACCGATCCAACGGCCCGAACATATCGAACCCGGATAACGCACAATAGGCGTAAATCCGTTCGACTGTCAACCAAATTGGAATCCGAGCACACCTACGCGCTCAGGACGACATGGGGAACATTTTAGGACACAATGCACCACCACAACAGTGCCCTAGAACCCGCCGAAATTGGGTGTGCATAGTAATTCCGGTGACCGGAAAAACTCCAAACCAAGGGTCAAGACTTCAGGATAAATTCAACTCAACAAGTGGAGCATTTTATTCAACTACGGCAACACCTAGTTTGGCCGGCAAGTGGCCGGAAATTCAACTCAAAAATCGGCCCAAAATGGGTTTCTAAATCGAACAACCTAGGCTTGAAACCGATCTACAATACCTACATAAATGGATAGAGCATGAAGAGTAGATGAAGTTTCATACCTCACTCGACCGAAACGGTTGCCGGAGTCGCCGGAAAACTCTTCGGAAAGTTCGATAACCATCGAACTTTCAGTCGCTCCAATTTAAAATCCGTGGGTTTCTGAGCTGGGGGAATGGGCAGGCTATGTAGAGGATGAAGAGACGAAGATTTAGCTGGAATCACCTAAAACGGACACCGGACGGAAGAGAAATTGCCAGTCAAAGTGACTGGTCCGTTAAGGGAGAAAAATGAGAGGAAGAGAGGAAGAATCGGGGAAGAAGAAGAGATCTGCCGGCACTGTAGCAATTTTACTGTAGTCGGACACAACGGCGCAACTCAATTTCCCAAAATCTTCTAATCGCTTCTCGATCGTTACAACTCGGAATTCGGTGTACCGCATATCCACGAACTCGGATCGACGAGGCGGACGCAACGGCGCAACTCAATTTCCCAAATTCTTTTCAGAAATTTTACAGTGCCTAAAATACCCTTAATCCAAGTGGCAAAACTGTAATTTCACCAAAATTATTTATTTGACTAAACAATTGGGATTGAATAGTGAAATCGGGTCAGGGATGTTACATGAAGACCCTCGGTCAAACCTGGTCAAACTTGGTCAAACCGACCCGAATAGGTCAAGCCAGGCCTGTGGGTCCCATGACCTCTAAACTTAGATCCGGAAGTTCCTACAGGTTCAACACGACCTAAACAACGTGTCCTCCAAGTTTGGTCACGATCGGATGATTACAGTTTAATTCAAACTTTGAGTCAATGATCTGGAGTATCTACAACTCCGATCCACGATCCGTCAAATCCTATAGACTCCTAGAAATACGGGGAACAACATATGTGAATTTGGTTTCGATCCAACGGTCCAAACACATCGAACCCACGAAACGCGCAATAGGCATACGTTGGTTCGATCATCAAACGATGTCCGAATCGAAATCCGTGCACATGTACGCGCTCACGGTGACACGAGGATTGTAACGGAACCAAGAACCACCACCACACCACCACCACGCGCCGCCACATGTGCCACCGTGGGTGGTGGGTGTCTTGAGCAATTTCGGTGATCGAAAAACTATCAAATCGAGCCACAAGACCTATGCCAAACGAATCAGAACGTAGAGGGGAGTTCAAAACCGTCGCAACCCGGCCAAGAACCGACCGTCAAACGGCCCAACCGCCTCCTCAAACACCGGCCAAAAACTGGGTTTGAGATCCGCTAACCTAGAGGCCGAATCGATCGATTCTAACTCTCAAAACACCAAGAACAGCCGAAAAGAATGAAGATTGATACCTGCCTGACTCCACGCAGACGGCTGTCGGAATCGCCGGAACCAAAATGCAGCACCGGCCGGAATTTGCAGACGTTCACGTCCGTCAACGCCGGCGAGTCAGCCTCCGGGAAGGGGTGGGTTAGGACCGCACGGAGGAGACGAGTCGAATGCGACCGGTCTGAGCCCCAGCCGTGCGGTGTGTCGCCGAAATCAAAGAAAGAGAGAGGTTGGTCGGGTTTGAGGAGAGAGAGTCCACACGTAGAGAGAGAGAATACTCGCTCTCTGATTGGTCCAGCCCTTTTATATTATTTTATTCAATTTATGAAATTACCAAAATGTCCTTCTTAGCTTCTGTAACTCGTATCGAGACGCGCCGCTCGTCAGCGGACTCGTTTCGACGACGAAAACGTAATGGCGCAACCCGTTTTGCCAAATTCCATCCTGAAAATATAGTTGACCAAAATGCCCTTTAATTATTAAATTCCAATTTAATTCCAATAATTCTTATTTAATTCATTTTAATTCATATTTAATTCCTTATTTAATTATCTCATTTAATTTTAATATATTTTATTTTATTTTTAGGTCGTGATGTCACATAGACCCCCAAACACTAGCCACCGTCTATCTATCCATTATCTCCTTCTTTGTTTCCAACAAAATTACGATGTCTGGTTTAATTCTTCGTACTTGTTCCTTTACCAGTAATCTTTTCCTTCTACTTCCCAAACCTCGGACGTTCCAACTGACTATCTTCATTAATGAGAGTTGTAGTCCCTTGTTGGAATCCTGTTCTCCTCACTTTTTCCAGTACCCTTAAACACGGAAGCACCGTTGGATGTACAAGGTTTGCCGCGCCTTCTGTGTGCCAGATTCTTCTTTAAGGGCATCAATGATATGTCCATTCGGTTGAGTAGAGATTTAGGCACGCCATCTTTACGTCCGTGAACTCGACGCTTTCCTTCTTTTTCTGGAATAGTACATAACTTATGGAATGGATGCTGAACGATCGATGGTACTTCATTCTCCTCTATACCTAGAACCCCATTTGACTGCAAGTTGGCAGGAGGGATGCCATCTACGGACCAGACGAATCTGTTGGGTTCATCCACAACGTCGAAAATCCCGTTAAGAATTCCCTCCTCACCTGTGAAAGCATCGGTATGTTTCGGTTCGTCGTACGACGAAATTTCGTCGACGAACACAGAATCCGATGATTGTAACTTGAGCGAAGAATCCACTGATTCTGGGCAAAACGAAGAAATTGATTCATCGTCATCTTTCTGGACTGTCTCAGATGAGAGTGTAGTACTTATTTGCCTTAGAGCGTCTGGGTTGGAGAGACGATAATCGATGTAAGGCAGACCCCGTCTGAGACCACTTCTTCCTTCGCTAGTCGTTCTTCCAAATCTTAAAAGAAAGCGAACAGTTTAGTTAGGCTTAGAAGCGGCACAATTGCTCTTTGATTGAGAATGAAAGTTAACTTTATCTTTTCTATGAGTCTGGGCTGGCTCACTTAAAGATTTAAATTTCAACATAGGCTTGGGCTCAGACGATAATCCACAAAAACCACATGGAACACCGGGTTGGGCTTCCAAATTCAAAATGGGCGCAGCAACACTTGGGCCCGTTCTCCCTTCAGGTTCAAAATTAAAAATGGGCTCAGCGGAAATTGGGCCTGTTTTCCCATCAACTACGTTTGTGGCCAAGTCCAAAATAGGACCTGAATAATTTAAGTTCTTGAAAACCCCATCCTCTTGCCCCCTTTCAACCTTTCCCCTTCCAAAAAGAACTTTTGACTTTTCAACCGCCTTATTAATTGTCATTGAATGCTTTGAATGCTGGTGGAGAATTGCAGAAGGTTGGCGTCCACCGTTGAGTTCGTGCGATCTAGTTGTAATTGCTTTTCCACTTTGCGCGAAGCCACAATCTGCTGTCTCTCCCAAAATTCTGCTGTCAAGTCCTCCTTGGTTTCTTCAAAATTCCTGACACCACTTTGCCGACCACCATTAATGCCATTTGCCCGTTCCGCGAGGGGGATTAAAGTGTTGCCTGACAATCTCTGACACGTCTGACCCACTTCATCTGAAGGTGAAGTTGAAATCCGATTCCGTGCCGGAGTGGGCATAGCAAACCGCACAGTGGTGGGTTGAATTGCCGGAGATATTGGTCTGATCTTCACAAAATAACTCTCAGTACCTTCGTTGATTATCACGATCTCCGATCCACTTCAAGCATACCTCCACATTCGTTGCCAATTCGCTCGAAAAAAAATCTTTTCTCCACCAATGCATAGGAAGTCCAGAGACTCTAACCCATCCTCCATAACTGACGATTTTGGGGATATTATTCTCCAACCCACGTTCCCAACTGTATAGCAAGACATTTGGTTGTCCCTGCAACATCAACTTATCAGAGTTGCAAATTTTTATGGCCTCTGACTTACTATCGCAAGCGAAGAAGAACCTATTAATCTGGTACGGAACTAGATCAATATCTTTGTTTAACCAACTTGATAAGGCAATCCTGATATCTCTCCAAGCTTGATGCACACCCTGTCTTTCGCAAGCCACCACCGAAGTCCAATTTGTTTTATCACCCATTGTGTCCTTCTCTTTAGAAATCCATTCAGTTGTATTCTCGTTTTGCACTGCCTCTTGGTATGTCATACCCGGATTTCTGCCTCTTGTGTGCGATGCGTGATTATCAGTTTTTCCCAAGTTCAAACTTTTCCCCCTATCAAAATCGCCTATAAGTTTTCTGTAATCTGAGTCCAGCAAAAATTGTTTCACCCCTGGTGAACCACTACAGATCTTAGAATGCCATGTACACACTTTGTTAGTCGCAGATGATTGCCCTTTCCGTTGCTAAGCTTCTCCACCCAAAGTTGGTAAGAATCTCCTCTGTATTGTCGGAAAAAGCTCTGTTCTTTGTTTCCCAAGAGTTTCTACAGCTCTTTCACCAACCAAACCACACATCTTAGCTCGAGAGAAATATGGAATGCATGCTCTCTTACAATCTCAGTAATCAGGATTGACCCGCCGAATGATAAATCGTCTATCTTAATTCGGAAAGTCTTTGCTTCAATGTTAAAGAGCCTAGGTACATGTCTCTCACTCACAACTCCCCTTCCTCTGTATTACCTGGAAAAGGAAGGAAATTGTTAGTTAAAGATACTGATTCTTAAGCAAGTAACAGGAGATACTTTCCTACTTCGCCAGGATTTCAAGGATACACTTGCAAGGGTTATACAAAATTCATAAATGTTTCAAACTGGACAGAAAATTATGCACACAATTTCAACTGTGTCATTAAGTTTTCAACCAAGGTGTAGGGGATAAAAATATTAAGTACTCAAAACTTTGATGTCCATGCATGCTAAAGTATGGTGTATGGACCATAAAAATTAAATTCCAATTAAAATAACAGTGCAACAAAGGCATTACAGTCAATGAGTTGTGACAGTTCAAAATTGTATTGAAAAGAAGTTGTTATTGCATTTCAAAAACATTGCACGCAAGAACACCCTACCTGTCCCATTTCCATAAGACATATCTAATACTTTCAGTTTTGCTCTTAGGATTTGCATGTTAACCATGAGTAAGCCAAAAAGCCCCTTAAGGTCTCCAATCTAGAAATGACATATTCAGGAACATAAGAACAGAATCTACCAACTAAACATCTATGTCACAAGCTTCATCTAAAATTGCAACGGTTGAAGTGTTGTTACTGACATACCTTCATAAATTTAGCACCTCCAAAATATTCTTCTTGCTTAAGACAAGATGTCCTAACATAGCGGGAGACATGCGTTGCTTTTCCATCTTTGACGTGCAAAATGTTAAATATATAAAGTAATGCTGGATCACATCTATCACTTTACTAATTCAGCCAGAGACACGGCTAATGAACAGAAACTATTTACTTATGCTTCTATCCCACTTGTTAACATGAAAACAGAATTCAATAAGATAATCAGCCTACATATAAATTGTTCAAAAGATTCGAATTCAAATAAGGTTGTGAATAAAGAAGCAGGGGACTCACCCATCTCCATCAAACATGAAAAGCGAGCAACAAAGGGCAATAGCACAAAACCCACATGGCTAAGAATCACTGAAATTTATTTCCAAAAATCAAACATATGCTCTCTAAACAGACAGACCAAAGTTTGTTTCTTGGGCATGCCATGACAGGTTTATTAGGACAGAGCTACAATCAAAATAGAAATTGGCATATAGACCCAATCAACTTCAAAGACTTCATGTAAGCATTTGACCAAACAGTTAATGGGCATCAAATGTTAAGAATGAATTCATAGATTCAAACAATCCAAGTAGTTATACTGTGTGATGATAAATTAGTCAAACAAACCATGAGTTTGAGGTGCAAAATTTAGACGCAATGCAGGAAGCAAATAAGTTCTCAGAAGAAAAGTAGTCAAACAACCAGAAAATCAACAAACAACCAGAGTGAAGAAAATCTACAAGATGAAAAGTTTTCAGATTACACTCAAGTAGAACACAACGCATTAGGAATAAGAGTAAAGAAAAAGCAAAAATGAAGATGAAAACCAATTAGGAATCAAACAGCCAGAGATCGAAGATTTGTTACCAGAGAAGTTGAGGGTCTTAACAGTTGATTTCAGAATAGCATCTCACTGGCCTGAAGGTCGTTTCTCAAAATCGAAACATCTGCAACACCAATTAGGAAGTTAGGGCATCAAGCTTTTTGGAATCACAACTCAAAATCGAAATTCAAAGAGAAATCAAACTGAATTCAAAATTGAACCTAAAATCAAGCTCTGCCTGAGTACCAAAGGAAAACCTAGCTGATTTAAGGACACAAAATCTATCTTAAAGCCTTTATTTATCAAATCAAACCTAGAGAATTAGGGAATAGAGAATCAGATTCAGAGTCACAATCGCACTGAAATCAAACTCAAATGAAATCAAAACTAACACTGAAACCAAAGAGAAATAGGAAGCTCACATGATATAGGGAGAGAACTTAGAATCGAAACCACAGAGACGAAGAGGATGACGAAGACGACGCTCGCTTGCTCTGAGCTCTGAGCTCGCGCTGGTCTCTCTCAGATTTTGAAAATTTAATAGGAATCTAGGAAGAATAGTCAGGGGAAGAAAAAGAACCATATCAAGGCACTTCTTGTAATTAACTTGTCCGAATTTTGTTTCTTGGTATTTTCTTGTTGTGCAAACTGATGCGGATTTTGTTTGGATCTAGATATCATGTTTTATTTTTAAGTTTCTTGGATAAGTTGGTGGCTAAGTGTATCTACATAGTCAACCCACATTCTATTGTTTTGTCAGATCTGGGATACATCTGGCTAGGAAGGAACGATTTTAAAGCTTTGGTGTACCTTTTTACTGTGGGGCTGATTGTTCTGCTCCTATCTGTGATGTTAATTCAATGAAATCATTTGATAACCTTAACAACTGGAGGGAAGAATTTCTTATTCGAGTATGTTTTGAGGTTATTATTTTGTGTGTCGCTATTTTCTTAAGAATCGCATCACTTACAAACTCTTCCGATTCATTTCTTTTTTCTGGATCAGGTTTTGTTTCTTTATCAAGTACGATACCAAAATCTGGTGAGATGCTGGATGCCATAGATGCCTATTAAGTTCTGAAAAGAATTATCTGTTTATGTTGATTTTTCATGTAATCTCTCTTGAAGGAATTGCATAATAAACAAGAATTCTAAAAGATAGGAAGAAACATGGTTATTGTTTATACCCTATTTGACCAAGCAACTAGAAGCAACTCTAAGTAAGGCAAAGAGTCCCACGTTGAAATTTTATAAAAAGTGAGGACACCCCCTCACCTATAAAAGGAGACCACTCTCCACTTAGAAAGAGATCCCCCTAGACATGGGCTTTATCTTTAGTCATGGGCTTCGCCCTTCTTCTCTTTATCTTTGGACCTAGCCCATTGTACAAATGTAAAATACACATTATTAATAAGAATATACTTCTCTGTGGACGTAGCCCATTCATTAAGGGTGAACCACTTATATCTTGTCTTTTGTATATTTATCGCTTGCCCAAATCTTCACACACATGATGAACCATCATACATCATCTCTAAGTTGAGCCCAGAAGTGCTGAACCATTTTTGAGCATCAACAGTTGGGCATCGTCTGTGGGAATCGACACAAAGCTTATGTCGTTTCTCCTCTTCTTGAGTGCCCTTTGCCACTCTCCCAATCAGCATCTCATAATTGCCGTTTAGCAATACCGATGCTGAAGCAATTATGAGTATTCAAAACACAAAATACGGAAGACATATATTTGTCAAAGCAGCCTGCCGTTAGGCACCCATTCGAAGAGTAGAAATGTGGAGACTCAAGTTTCTTTTTACGAAGTCTTTGACGCGTTCAGCAAGCGAGATACCATTCGGCACCCTTCTTTGCATGGCTTCAATGACTAAGAGAACCATGCAAGGAAAAGCCAACCAAAATATGGCTATCACTTTGCATAGTTTGCATAACTGCACCAATTTGGAGGTTACTGAATGTCTTGCCGTCACTTTGCATGCCCACATGCAAACCAAAGTTTCAATATGAAGGATGCCCACATGCATATTCCCCAAAAGTTATAGCCTAGCATGCTGATGCATATAAGGCGCGAAGGAAGCCACCATAAGCCCCACCATCTGAAGACAAAATACGAGCTTCAGATCGGCACCTCACAATATGTGGGTTACCATACGGCACACCCGCAAAGAAATTTCTATAGACACCCAATATCCACTTGGGCAACAGAACTGTCCTCTTCCCATCAGCAGAAGGCATCTCTCCAAAAATCTCTTATGGCACCTAGCTGCCATGCCTGCCTCATGCGCCCCACAGATGCCAATCGGAACCAATGATACCGTTCAGCACCCCAAGCAAAGAACTTCATCAAGGCACCCATGCCACATGATTGAGAGGATACAATATGTGAAAAGCATAACATCCATGGAGGAATAGAAAGTCACAAGTGCTGATGCCATCTTAGAAGCGTCACATCATTCTCCAAAATTATGCCCAGCTGCCGAATGTTTTGCAAATTAAGCTAGGAGCAGCTCTTCAATGGAAAGGTGAAGCCTACCGAACGGCAAGACAGTGGACAGTGAATGACAATGCTTGCTGCCAATTATCCATCAGCTCCAAAAAGCTCTCAGAGAAATTTCTCCTTAAAGCCCCCCATTATCCGAAAGGCACTCTATGCATTGCCCAGTATAAAGATAAGTGCAACTTTCCTTATCTTTATTGTTTAATATAAAAAGGTGCATGCCTACGTTATTATGATTAGCTATGATAAAGCATAAGCCCTTTATGCCTCTCGGCAATATTACCACAATTGCTATCAAAGGGTACATGTGGTTGATAACAAAAGCCATTGTGGCTCATCTTTAATTTAATTTAATCGCCCATCTTTTATGGCTCCAGAAGCTTACCGAAGCCATCTACTACTCAATGCCTATTGTCATCAACTTTAGACAAAGGCACATGCACTTGAAAGAAAACACCGATGACACCTAGCTGCCATTCTGCTTCATGCACCCCTCAAATGCTAGTGGAAACCAAAGCTGCCGTTCGGCACCCCCATGACAACAAATTACTCAGGACACCCAATGGGAAGACAAGTGCCGACAACTTCACAGTTATGAACTTGACTGGCGAAGTCCATGCTCAAACAAATGAATGAACCCAAGATATTCAAGGCACAGCTATCGATCCCTCACCTATGCCGAACGGTATCTACCATCTCTCAATAGATCACCGGCCTTCGACACCCCATTGTCTCTGTCAAACACAATGGCTGTCTACAATCCGCATCTTAGCACCTCCTTTGTCCTGAACCAAGGGTACCGATCGGCACTCAGAGAGGATCATCCTCAAGGCACCAAAGATGCCGAAGACACCATCCTGTGCTTTGGCAACTACACAAGCAGCTGTTCTGTAGTTCTTTTCTCTCAGACCCCAAATTACTCAATACAGCCAACGGCACCAAGAACCGAAATCAAACAGCAACTATTTGCCTCAGATTCAGAAAACCAGATAAGCAATACGGATTGATCGGCACCCAGTGCACATCTCCAATCATTTAGCTTCAGCCAATAGCTCTCAGAAGCCGTATCCACCTCTGAAATTCTGCCCAGTACCATACGGCATCCCTTATCAACCAGACTCACAAGGGGGCTTGCCTCCTACAAAACCTTCACGAAGTCTCACCAAACCTATCTGCCTACAAGGCCTATCCACAGAAAAATACAGAGTACTGTTCCGCACTCAAAGCAAAATTTTTCTAAACACCCATGGTGTCCAGTGAACAACTTCATACATGTTGAACAGGAAATCTAACGACTGGGGGGCTTCAATGTCAAATCCTCTCCTCCATTCCATAATCTATCTCAGACCATCACAACGGTGACCTCCTTCGGCAATACGGCAGCTTCATCGCCGATCGGCAAGTCGACGACCTCATTGAAGAAGAGCTCCATTTGTTTATGAGGCTCCTGCACATCTTTGCTTCTTCTTCTCTGAGATTTGGCTCTGTAATTGCAGAGGAGTACAACTTCATTTTCCAAGCTCATTGACCATTACAGGGAGCTGAACAAGATGCCATCTCTTACTTCTCTCTACCAAAACCTCTCAAGACACCAAGCCCACCAAACCGTTCCGCAACGCCTTTGCCGATCGGCAAGTCGGCGACGGTACCTTCAAGAGCTCCCAAACAGTACCCAATTGATCAGAAAGGCCCCTGACCGAACGGAAAGCTTGACCTGAATGGTAACGCCTGGCATGACTCACCTGGGACTCACCTTCTGAACTGGACAAATCACCCTCCCGTTCGGTAGGACATCATTGAGCCAAGTGATGTGCCCAGACCTCTAGTTGATTTACAATTCATTAATCGGCAGCTCTACCGATCATCGATCGATGCCCACAACGGATGAATGACCATATTCATGGCAGCAAAATCTCCAATTGCCGAACGGCGACGACAAGCATGGCTCAACTCGAAGCTACACACTCAATAGCACAGGAACAGCTTGCCAAATGGTACCCCAAGGGTTAAGGCCAACATGTTTCTTGGAATCGCGCTCGGCAGCAACAACAAATCAAATTGACGAGCCCAAATTGCCGTCAATCTTGAAAATACATGCTCCGCAGAATCCCACCGTGAATGGACATCTTCAAGCCACCATAAGGAGCTACACCTCGTCAGCATTCATACACCTACCGTTCGGTAGCTTAGCCAAGAGACACACCCATACCGATTGGTGGCGAAGGATTGCCGCCTCCGTCTGAAAAATCCCACATACTTGAAGGGAATTATAAGCTTCACCGCTCAAAGTTTTACGGTGGCCCTATCCACTTTTACAAAATTAAAAAGGGCACGTTGGTTGAGCAAAAAGGATGGCCCTTATCTTCGGCAACAGTGAGCCAACATCCACTAAACTTGTGGTAGCCCATTTAACAAGTTCGACACCAGCATATCATTTTCAACATTCCCATGCCCATCACTTGTGCCCATCAACCACTTGCCAACACAAAAAAGATATGGGGACTACGGCACCCAATGAAGCTCAAGACAAGTCATACAAGCCCCACTGATCAATAGTCATATACCATTGGGCAACTCTCAACCCAACATCCCTACCGATCGGTACCTTGCTCTTCAACAGAATTCAGTCACCAACCAAGTGACCAAGAGGTACAACTCATACCACACTGCCTTTCGACACATAAGCATCATTACATGCGCATGATTGCCTTCGACGCATATAATCATTGGCTTATACGCCAAAGGAAAAACCCACGCCTATTAGCCATCGCAATAGCCACGCCTATTATTTGTAGCGCCAACAGATTGGCGTCTTCTGTGGGAATCGACTAGATTCGACCCATATCTTTATTTGTTGAGCAACGATGAATCCACCTTCATCCCTCAATGCTGATGGTCCAATCATCGGCCTCGCGAGCAAAGCGAGCCCAGCCCCTCCACTCATCACGCCACGGTGGAAACCCTGCAAAGGGAAATTGCAAGAATGCAGGAGCACAACAACATCATCTCTTCCAAACTCGACGACACGCAGAGACAGCTGTATGACCAACAGTCCCATTCGGCCCAGCTATAGGATGGCCTCGAACAGACCATGCAGCTTTGACAGGAGCAATCCTACAAAAGCGTCCCGAAGCCAAGTGGTCGGGACAAGGGAAAGGAACCAGCGACCGGCAGGACTTCTGCCTCCCGACGACTGTTCGTACCCTCAGGGGAACATCGTCAGGAGTATCAAGTTTACTCTGACTGCCGAGACAGACTCAACGACCGGCGTATGTAACGGTAGCCGTCGCCAATCCCGACCAGCACACGGCCTGACGATCGGCGTATGGATACAATGGGAAACTGATCCCTCATCCGCCGAAGGTACGGCACGATCGGCCTCGAGGAAACGGACGAATCCGACTACGCTCCAACATCACCAAGAACCACAATCTCCTACCGATCACCAGGGCCCTACAAAGGGAACCAGCATGCCGACCAAGCAATCGGAGGTGACGATCGGCGAAATAGAGGCCGCGACAGGAACGGACCCAACCATCCAACGGAGCGCTTCGGCGACGATCTCCCATCTACCGACCCAACCATCCGACTCCTCTTTCAGAAAATCAACCGGATCGAGGAGGAACAGAATCAGTCCCGACAACTGGCTTGGGGGAAAGTCCAATCAGAGCCATTCAACGATCGAATCCGAACGTTCAGGCATGAGAAGGATGTTCAACCCCTCAGGATACGTTCTACACAGGGATTGAGGATCCAGTGTCTCACTTGCACACTTTCCAATCGACAGTAGGCTGCAAAGGGCTCACAGATGAAGGCCAGTGCCTACTCTTTCCCTCCACCTTAGCTGGAGCCGCACTGAACTGGTTCTTCCGACTGGAGCCAGATATGGTTAGTTCCTTCGATCAATTGAAACAAACTTTTCTTAATCATTTCATGATACAGACCGATCGTCTTTATTTTGCTGATGATCTTTATACCATCCGGCAACGAGACGACGAGCCTTTAAGGGAATATGCAGGCAGGTTCAGTCACGAATACTCTCGGTGCCCATAAACCGACCACCGAGTGACATTCGGCGCCTTCAAAAGCGGCCTCTGATAGTCCCAATTCTGCTACTCTGTCCACAGCAACAACTGGACAACTTACGGTGAGCTGATGAAGTAGGCAGCCATCCACGCCAAGGCCGAACATTTCAACTCCAAGGGCGGACCTACGGTACCCCCTGGTCCATCGGCGCCATCGGACCAGGCCCCGGCCTATGACTGATTCCCATCTGCCCTGCCAGCAAAACCTGCACCCTACCGAACGGCAACCCCCGTGCCCAGTTCTTTCACAGCTGGAAATAAACGGAAGGACGGTTTCCAGGGTCGGCAGGACGAGGGCAAACACAGCAAGGGCCTTGATGGCCGAAGCGATTTCAAGGGCCTAAAATAGAATCGGTCGGCAGAGATTTTCACTCTCATCAACACCACATACGAGAGCGTTCTCATGAACGAGAACCAGATGATACCAAAGCCCAGCACGACAAGGATACCGGCGTGTTCTGCCGATACCACCAGTACAACGGCCATGACAAGGAATCGTGCATTGCCCTCCGCAAGATCATTGAACGCCTCACTAGTGAAGGCAAGCTAAACCAGTACCTAAGTGATCGGCCCGCCTCCGAACCACAGGCGAACTGACAGATCAACATGATCAGCAGAGGCATACCAATCGCCGAAGCCAGCAATCTGTCAATTAAAAACTACGTGCTAGCCGTTCGGCACTCACAGGTCCTCAGCGTGTCTGAAGGGCACAACAACATGGTCCAACGAATCGGCTGTGAACCAATCACCTTCTCCGGAAAAGGGCATTATGTTCCCCCATTCCGACCCCATGATCATCCGGGCTGACATCGCCCATTTCGACGTAGGCCGAATTGTAATCGACACAGGTAGCTCGGTCAATGTACTTTTCACCGACGCCTTCAACGCCCCCGAAGGTCAGTCATCTACACCCACTTCCTAATTGTTGATTGCCCAATGGCCTACAACGCCATCATCGACAGGCGGGCATTAACAAGGATGAAGGCCGTCCTATCACCACACATGCTCCTCCTCAAGTTCCCAACACACTCTAGCGTCGGCCAAGTGCGTGGGGATCAATTGAGCGCACGGACATGTTACGTATCAGCATCGAAGGAATCGGCAAGGGCCACGCCAAGAGAGTCGTATTCAATCTCTACCTCCACCCAAGTCGCGCCGAACGACAAGGGGACTGGTCAACCTGATGATCCAAGGGACGAAATCGTCACGCCGCAGACTCAACCCATTGAGGATCTCGAGTCGGTAGCCCTCTCCGAAGAGCAACCCGATCTGCAGATCAGGATCAGCACAACCCTTCGTCCATCCCTGCGGGCTGAATTTCTCACTTTTCTCAGGGCCAATTCGGAAGTCTTCGCCTAGTCTTACAACAACATGCTTGGCATTTCACCCGACTTAATCAGCCACAAGCGGACATTTCCCTCCCTCCAGCCACTGCACAAAGTCACATCACAAACGGCATTATATGAAGTTAAGGATAGATTCAGAAATTAAAACCTGCCGAACGGCAGCACTTACTCTTCTCTTTCTCCTCTTCCGCCTGCTTCTCGTTGTTCTCAGCTTGGGTAATCAGGCCCGCCTTGAACAAATTGTCAAGCGCAGCAACATCTTGTGAAAACGGTCTTCTTCGGAAATCTTGCTTCAACACACTCAATCGCCTTCACGCTTCCTTCGAGGCGCTCGACCGCTTCAAGGAGACTGAAAATGAACACTGGTTAGATTCGGCACACAAGCATTATGTATACACAATCGACAGTCAAATGCAATACAAAATGCAACATGTATTTTCAACTAGGCAACTACAACTACCGAATGACATCCTAAGGCCTACCGATGATCTGAAACATCGTAGGTATATGCCGTTCCACCTCAACACCTGGTGCCGATTCCCAATCTCCAGACACAAGAACCCGACACTTGCACCAGGTCTTCTGCGAGCTCGACACGCCGCACACAAAGTGCCCCCGTTGACCGGCATGCAGGGAATTTGATCGCACTCCACCCCTTGGTCAGCACTTTTGGCCCTTGTCACACTGTACAGTTGGGCAAAATGCTTGTAGCTCGGCACACCCTCTTCGGCAATGCCGAACGCGGAGGGTGATCCAAAAGTTTGGGTTAAACTGCCCAGGCGCGTAACCGATCGCCGCCAACACCTTCTGTATCGATGGCCTCACCCAGAGTCAAGCCCATGTTTAAACACATCGGTAAAGAAGACCGTCTCCCCATCTGATTTGCTAAGGGACTCCAACGGTCCTGGGATCCGCATCACCACTGAATTCGGGATATGATACTCAGCCCGAATCATCAGCTACCGCCTCGGTCACAAGACGTTCGGCTCGGATGATCGACCAGAACAGCCTCCTTCAGCTTCGCCATCGGAATCCGTTGCTTCCTCACCACGCTTAGGACACCCTCTCTAGGGGCCGCTACCGAAACCTCCGCATTCTCGTCTCCACGACCGGACGTCGAAGGCAGATTCTTGTCCAAACTCATTATTGGACTACAAGTGCCACCATCCTCGGTAGGCAAATCCACCATCTCCACCTCAGAATCAGTGCCTTCAAAGTCGGCACTCCGAAGCTCAGACGACGAGCTTTCGGTAGTTGACTCATCACCAAAAGCCCCACGGCTATCACTAAACTCCGACTCGCTATCTGACATCTACAAACAGAAGGAGAAGTAAACTAAATGCTATGCTCGAGATCAGCCTCATCGATCCTAATGCACTTATGCCCATGTTCATAACAAGTTCATCTATGTTCTTACATGCTCATGTGTGTTCATGTGTGTTCATACAAGTTCATAGATTGTTCAAACAAAAACCACAAGTTTGATCCAATTTCAGGCATAGAAAAGCTACATACCTTGTTTGCACGGTGGTTCACACTCGCTGGAAATCGCCTTCAACGCCGTATACAACTCGCCGGAAATCGCCTCTCTCAAGCTCGGTTTGCTCTCAAAATTTCTAAGTAACCCTTCTCTCGCTACCTTCGTCCTATTTATAGGACGAACCGAGCATCGGGATACGAAACGACGCGACCCCTATAGCTTCCTCACGACACGTGTCAAACATGCATAGAAGCCTAGGCGTCGCTCGTCTTCACTGAAATTTTTTCTTTCCATACGCACAAACACCGCTTGCATTTGGCTCCGGCATCCATGTAGGGACGAGTTTTCACACACCCTCCATGCCGAACAGCATCCATGTAGGGACGGGTTTTCACACACCCACCATGTCGAACGGCACCTATGCAGGGATGAGTTTTCACTCACCCTCCCATGCCGAACGGCACCCATGCAGGGACGAGTTTTCACTCACCCTCCATGCCGAACGGTACCCATGCAGGGGCGAGTTTTTCCCTCACCCTCCATGCCGAACAGCACCCATGTAGGGACGAGTTTTCACTCACCCTCCATGCCGAACGGCACCTACTCCGGTCCATCCTTCCACTTCCACGCTCCCTCCTTACTCGGGGACTTGGGGGACTATGGGAACCGCCATTGCCAATCACGGAGAAATGGCCAAAATCTCCATTAGGGGCCGGGTCAGAATGCCGAAGACACGTGCAAGTTCCCAACCAAAAAGTCACTTCTCAATCGGAAACTTGGGGGACTCCTGTTTGTACCATATCTGACCCGCCTCTCAGACCGTGACACGTGGAAAGGCCCATGTCCCACACTGACAAGCACCGCCTGACGAATCGGGAGGTCCATTCGGTGCGGACGACCGATTCAATGCCAGCATGGCCTCTCTGCCCATTCCGGCTGGTCCAGCCTTACAATCGGCAGTCACCTCCTGCTGATCGATCACTACCCGAACAACGAGCATCGTGTCTCTTCGGTACGCCATGCCGATGCTACGTCATCCCAGATATCTTGCGGATCTTTCTCGGGTCCTCCGTCAGGATATTTACTCCAACACGTGTCAGCTTCGGAAGGCACTTCTACGAGTCCCACATCGAAACTAAGTGCTTGGAGAACCCCCAGGTCGCTCTATAAATAGAGCCCCTTGCCCCTAGCTATAGGGTAAGGACTGCTCACTTGACTTTATGCCTTTGCACTGTCATACGCCGGTATCGTATGTCTGATCAAGTCTCTTCTTTGGCAAGGATCCAAGCATCATCTGCCGAAAAGAGAAAATCTCTCTCTCTCTCTCTCTCTCTCTCAGGTTCATTCGGTCCCTTGACCGTCCACATTACTTGTAAGTTGCCTTTAACTATTATCTGTTTAATTTTAGCGCAAACAGCCATAACCGAGAGTGGTATTTCCTTCCTTGGCCAATTGCATGGCCATCCTTGGCCTTAAAGTTTTTTCCATGGGGGCGAGCACTACTCATGCCCTCAGTACTATTCATCGACCGAGCACTATTCACTTGTATTTGCATGGCCATCTTTCTTCATGATTGAACGTGGCCTTCTCTTCTTCATGCAAAAAACCATTTCCATGCACAAATGGCCTCCAACTTACACAGCCCCATATTGGGCAAATATGGGATAATTTTTGGCATAAACAGCGTGTGATGCCCTCGGCACCCCCGTCATCATCATACGACGAGTGCGATGCCCTCGGCACCACGTCATCATCCGACGAGTGCGAAGCCCTCGGCTCCCCATCATCATCCGACGCATGCGATGCCTTTGGCATCCCTATCATCATCATACGACGAGTGCGAAGCCCTCTGCTCCCCGTCATCATTCGACGAGTGCGATGCCCTCGGCGTCCCTGTCATCATCATACGATGAGTGTGATGCCCTCGGTACCTCGTCATTATCCGACGCGTGCGATGCCCTCGGCACCCCTTCATCACACGACGAGCGCGATGCCCTCGGCACCCGTCATCACATCCATACACGCGTGCGATGCCTTCGTCCTCCCACCATAAGCTCGACCCTCGGCCTCACCGCATGTGCTCAGCCCTTGGCCTCACACCATGAGCTCGTCCCTCGTCCTCACTCCATGTGCTCAGCCTTCGGCCTCACTCCATGTGCTTGGCCCTCGGCCTCACTCCATGTGCTCAGCCACGACCTCACCTATGGTTCAGCCCAAGCACTCCACCGTTCGGTACCTACTTGCCTTCAGCACCCGCCATCATCATCTTCGACAACGCCATCATCATCGTCATCTTCGGCAATATCCATGCATGTGACTGGAGATGGAGCACTATATGGCTTGGAAGAAGATTAAGGTGTTGCTTGGTCAGTGCACTGGAAATTACAAGTGCCCAACCAAGGAGTACCTCCTTACTTGAGAACTTGGGGGACTTCTATTTATAACCTATTTGACCAAGCAACTAGAAGCAACTTTAAGCAAGGCAAAGAGTCCCACATTGAAATATTACAAGAGGTGAGGACACCCCCTCACCTATAAAAGGAGACCACTCTCCACTTAGAAAGGGATCCCCCTAGACATGGGCTTTATCTTTAGTCATGGGCTTCGGCCATATATTTAACTTATTAAAGATTCTTAATATTCTACTAGTCACTTTTTGCTTGGTTACTTGGAAGTTGAGAGCAGAGTAGCAGCATTATTTATTGTATCCTTGTTTTTTTTTTGTTCGTGGTCCTCGAGGTTAACTTGGCTAACATATATTTAATTAGTTCACATATATTTGAATTGTTACAAATTCTTTCATGAAATGATATATTATCCAAGCAATCCACTTTTTGCTTACTTATTTGGAAGTTTAGAGCAAAGTAGCAGCACTGTTTATTTAAAGGATATTTTCCAAGCAATAGCTCATTCTAAATACTTAATTTGACAGTGTATTTTTTTTTCAAGTACAAAAAGGAAATTAGTGCCTACAGGTGAGTTGTCAAATTGGGGTTTTAGTTTGTTCTATGTCTATATATGAGATCCTGGTGATATTTACCAAGTATTAATTTGCAGGTGCTTCGCTGGGTTCATTTGTCGTCTTACTCGTGGTCGTCACAGCCTATCGTGTCTATAGTTCTGATAGAAAAGAAAAGGAGAATCAATTAAAGATTGAAACATTTTTAGAGGACTACAGAGCTCTCAAACCTGGCAGATATTCATATGCAGATATTAAGAGGATTACAAATGACTTCAAGGACAAGTTAGGGGAAGGAGCCTATGGAACTGTTTTTAAAGGAAAGCTTTCTTCTGAACTCTTTGTTGTTGTGAAAGTCCTCAATAGTTCTAAGGGAGATGGGGAAGAGTTCATCAATATCCACCATGTCGTGCTAATGGATTTCGACGAGCTCTTGTTTATGAGTTCTTACCAAATGGTTCACTGCAGGATTTCATTTCATCACCTGACAATAAGAACAGTTTCCTTGGTTGGGATAAGATGCAAGATATTGCTCTAGCCATAGCCAAAGGAATTGAATATCTTCACCAAGGATGCAATCAGAGAATCCTCCATTTCGACATCAAACATCATAACGTTTTGCTTGACCACAACTTCACTCCAAAGATTTCTGATTTTGGTTTAGCCAAGTTATGTTCCAAGGATCAAAGCATAGTGTCAATGACTACAGCTAGGGGGACCATGGGCTACATTGCACCTAAAGTGTTCTCCAGGAACATTGGAAATGTGTCCTATAAGTCAGATGTGTATAGTTTTGAAATGCTACTGCTTGAGATGGTAGGAGGAAGGAAGAATGTCGGTTCAGCCAGGGAGAATACAAATGAAATCTACTATCCCGAGTGGATTTATAATCTTCTAGAAGGAGGAGATGACCTACGTATCCATATCTCTATGTGTAGAGTAAGTGTATTGTGAAGAGCAGTCATCAAATGATAAATCCCCAAAACAGTTTTGCATGTAATTGTTCAAAACAAAATAATATAAATATACATATTTTAGCATATTATCACAAAAACATAAGCAACATGGTGGTTAAGGCATTGGAGGAGTGAAATGGCAAAGGTTTGAATCCCCTTTGTGTTTTTTTTCCTTTTTTCAATTACATCGATATTTTCGATATTATAGCGATATTTTCACAAAATATTGCTGAAGTGTGAGCAAAATTATCGACATTGATATTTTCCGATATTATGGTCGATATTATCGATATATATATGATATGTGTATGGATACGTTCTGAAATATCCGTGACCCAAAAAAACATAATATCCTCGATATTTCGTCAATATTATCGATATTTTAGGCTATGATCATCACCAAGCTAGTTAACAGAGTCTAGGGTTTCAAAAAAAAAAAGCTGTGTACCAAAAACTAGAAAAGAGCCCAACAAGGGCTATTTCTACTATTCATTGGTTTCAAACTCATTTATATAAAAAAGGCTTTTTATTTAATAATTGGGCCACACCATGGATCAATTCTTTGAGCCCATTTCTCATTTTCAATTTGTGACCTTACCTATTCTTTCTAAATGCAGCATGTGCTGACTCACTTGCATTCGAATGGTGATAAGCACCAACAAGTGGCTCGAAGCTGTTCGTCTAGTTTAGGAAACGGGGTCCGATTGTAAATCTTGAAAATCAGGGGCCTAAAAGGAGATTTCTCGACTAGTGGACTCTGACATCTTCCAGGAAAACCGTTAATCACCGGGCTTTTACTCGGTTATTAGCGCGTAAACCTAATTTCAAACCCAAATTCCAACTATGATAGCAGAGGTGGAGTCAGACGACGAGGGGAGAGCCATGCTGCAGCATTTAATGCAATTTGAATAGTGATAATCATCCTAATCAGCTCAATGTTAGTAGTATGCCCTTAAAGCCAACTAATTATATGATAATTAATGTTAAGAACATCTTTTGTAATGACTTATTAAGTTATAAATGGGTAAGACCAGTTTTCAACCATGATATTTGGTCTATTATTATAACAGTAAAACAACTATAGTCCTATGAATATAAAAGTGGACATGAGAACTATGTAATGAGATTACATACATGGAGACTTGTCATAATCCTTAATCCTAAGTATGTTCCTGGTCATAAAAGTATCAATTGGGCGTTGATATTCAACAAAGACCGGTACACACAATATCATCTCTGTATGTAGAGAATGGTGAGGTCTCAAGTCATTGAGTGTGGCGACACCTAGATATGTAGGAGTTTGTAGGAGAACAAGTACACTAAATGTGATCAAATACATGAGATCTAGTATGGAAGTCTTCACTCACATGTCAAACTAGAACTCATAGATTGCAATGGTACAAACTAATCCTTAGACCTGAGACATCATAGATGTCTTGTGGCTATGTTGTTAGTCTTTGAGGGCACTATACAGTTGTGACGAAGCAAACATGACTTAAAGATGTTTATTAGGACTCTCAAGAGAGTCATGGAGGCAAATGAATGTACAACAAGGAATCTCTACTCTCAGTAAGGAGAAAGAATACTCTAGGATAAGATTGGTCAAATCTTTGCACAAAGTATTGGATAAGATTTGAAAGAAGAGATCTTCAAATCTTATCAGGATAACATATAAAGGAACAATTCACACTAGGATATTTGACATTAGATTCCATTATCTAAGAATGTGAATAAGGAGCATTGTTATAAGAGAAGAATTCAATTGCACGGTCATTCCAATTTGAATAGGTTCTTTCACAACTTCTTATTTAGCTTAGATAACCATCACTCGCTACTAGACGTCAACCATGGTTTGTGGAAATCCTAAAAGGTTCAAATTAACTTTTACTAATAGGAAGAATTAAATTGTGGAATTTAATTCATATGTCAACTCTGAGGAGTTGAGTTACTACCTTGCTAAAGGGAACCTACAGATCGCACGCCGAAAGAATGTCAAAGTCAACGGTCAAAAGTCAACATGTTGATCGGAGCAATTGACCAAAGTCAACTAGTTTAACCAGGTCAATTAAGTGAGACTATAATTATGATTTAAGAGTTAAATTAAAATTCATAATTAAAAGTTAATTATGGAATTAACTTTGACATATATATTAGATTGGACTTTTAAATATGATTTAAAAGGAAATTGATGAAATAGCCAAAAAGGCAAATGGGCCAAAGGGATAAATGGTATGAGATAACATTACACATGAACCCAAAAATGAAGCCCCATGCCCACCCCTAGAACCACTATGAAGGGAGATAGTTTCTCTTTCCCCTTGTGTTGTGTTATCCTATAAATACTAAAGTTAGGAGAAAACTTAACTAGGGTTTTTGGCTTATCATCTTTTGGTTGATGTGTGAGTGAAATCTTTAGCCTCTCATATTCCATAAGCCAAAATTGGTCCAACCAAAAGGTAGTCTAGCTCATGCAGGATCGTAGGACCTAAATTGTTTAGTTTCCTAAATTGTTTAGTTCTCCAAATTCTAGTAGGATTTCTAAGTTTCCTATTTTATTAGGAATAGGATTTCTGTTTTAGCTGGGGATTTTAGTCTTATTGTCTCTAGGTTTTAGTTTGCTATAAATACCCCTATGTAGTTCCTTAAAATTCAGTTTTGAATATTGATTAAACTTCTCTTAAAATCCCTGATTTCTTCCTTCCTTCTATCTTTTCCTCCCTTCAACTTCTCATATTCTTTCTGTCCTATTTCTCTGAGTGTTTGAACTAACACACCTAGGGCTGTACTGCATCAATTGGTGTTCAGAGCCTCTTGCTCCACCGCGGTTACTTTGCTTCGTTGCCTCTCCTTGTCGTCATGGCTCCTAACATCACTATTGCTAATTTGGCTGAACAACATCAGGAATTCAAGGCAAAAATTTCTGCAGATGTCACCAATTTGGAAAATCAGTTCGCCAAATTGATGGCTGATCAAAAGACTGAATTTCGAACATGTCCACAAATATTGTCAAGTTACAAGCTTCCGTAATGCTTTTCGTCAACCACATCTCAACCGCGACTCCTGAACCATCCTCCACATCCGTTGTTCTCTCTAGTGCGTTCACACCTTCTCTATAGGTTGGTCTCCTTCCCAATCCTTCTAGGGATTCCAAGTTCCAAGGCCACCTGGGCCTTCTGTCATCTTCTGCAGGGACATCTATGGTTCAATCCAAACCAATTTTTTCCGCAGGATCTGCACCTAAACCCCATTATACCCAACATAGGATGGGTTCTCCTCTTGTCGCCTCGACCAAACGAACATCACGTCGTCCACCGAAACTTAGATTTTGAGATCGCCCATCATGCCAAGCCTACCGCCCCTGACTTCGATGGTCGCGGGGATCCTACTCTCTTTGTACATTAGATATCGGCTATGGAAGATTATTTTGAATGGTATGACATGTCCGGTGCACAACGGATCCGATTCGCCAAACTCAAACTTGTAGGAGCCGCAAAGCAATACTGGAAGGCTACCGAGCATCATTTCCACCAACTAGGACAAGCCTCTGTGATCTTATGGGATGAGATGAAATTGAAACTCCGGGAACAATACCTTCCATCTTTTTGTTGTCACCAACTATTAGATCAATTATGGACTCTTTCCCAGGGTACTTCAATAGTATAAGACTATTATTCTTGCTTTGTGGAGCACAAATTGCGTTTTGCCGTGCAGGAAGAGCTGGCAGTCACAGTTTCTCGTTTTATTCATGGCCTTCGGGCTGATATCAAACGTGAGCTCAGTAGATCAAGTCCTTAGAAAATAATAATAAACTAAAATGGAAAACAAAAAATGGAAAAAAGAAAAAGAAAATACCTAATCTCCTCCAGCCACCTTCCCACCTAACCCAATTAACCTCAGCCATAGGCCCGACTCAGAAGGTGTGCGGGCTGGCAACGGCATAAGGCCCCAAAAAAACAATGGGGCCTCCTACACACTTCTAGTCCATTAAGAAAATATCTTTTATGTAATATCCCGAACCAAGAAATAAGGAAATTAAAGTAAATTGTAATAAATAAATTAAAATAAGGGGAAATAAATTAAAATAAAATTAATTAATAGAATTTTGGAATTTAAAATATTATTTAACATTTAAGGGGCAATGAGGTCATTTTAAGTTCGGGAAAGAATTTGGGAAAACTAGTTGCGCCATTGCATTCGGATGGTCGAAACAAGTCCGAAGACGGGGCGACAAGCTTGATTTGGAGTTTTAACAAACAAAAAGGAGTTTTTGGTCATTTTGAAAATTGTTTAAAATAACGCTAAAATACCCTTGGGCCAATCAGAAAACGCGTGGGGCTTTCTCTCTCCTGAAACCCGATTCTCCTTTTTCTCTTTCTTTGTGAAACAGCTCCGGCCCTTTGGTAGGACTGTTCGCCGCCGTTGGCCAAAGTTGGCAGCGCCACCACCTCCATTCTCTCCCCTTTCACTCCTCTTCACATCGATAGGAATATCTAGCTTCAATTCATGAGGATTAAACCAAAAAATTGAACGAAAGAAAAACCGAAACTGGCCTCGAAATTCCCATCGAACCAGCCACGATTTAGGCCAACTCCGGCCGTTATGACCGTAATACCTCACCCAAATCACTCCCCAGCCCTCTTTGGTATTTCCTCGAAGGTTTGGCCTATTTCCAATGAGATTTCACCAATCCAAAACTAGAAATTTTTCTAGGTTTTTCAGTGAGAATCCAGTTGTTCGAGGCGTTTTTAGGCCAAATTGGTTGTCGAGCTAGTTTTCCGGCAAAATTGGTCGTCGAGCTAGTTTTCCGGTGAAATTGGTCGTCGAGCTAGTGTGGTGACCCAATTTCATTCCAAAACGTTCCCCACGTCGTCCTGAGTGCGACGGTACGCTCGAATTTGGAATTGGATATCGTTCGACGGTCGAACGGATTTTCTCCTAATAGACGATATTCGGGTTTGATATGTTCGAACCGTTGGATCGGTTCCAATTTCAAATATGTTGTTCCTTGAACCTCTAGGATTGTGTAGGAACTTGCGAACCGAGAATCAGAGCCCCAGATGCTCCGAAACATTGACTTTAGGGTTATGAAACAATTAACCCTCTAATCGAGAGAAATTTGACTGTTCGATCGAGACCAAACTTTCAGGACGTACTTAGAAAACCGTGTCGTACCTTTAGGAACCTTCATATCAGAAATTGGAGGTTGTGGGCCCCACGGTTTAGTTCACGAAAACAGGAAGTTTGACTACTTGGTTGACCATGAGTCTTCCGAGGTGGTCCCACTTGTTGAAAGAAGTAGTTTGACCTTAGAAAATCTCCTTTCGACGTACACACACACACTTTGAGTCCCGAGACAATTAGGTTTTTGTTTTAAAGTTTCGTTCGAAGTACGGTTTCTAATCCAATCCTCATGTTATTCGAACTAGGTACCCCAGCTCAGCGTACGCAGCATTTGGGACGCTCTCAGGGTCAATCATTCTAGGACTATATCTATGAGTGCACCTTGTTTTTAAGCATGCATTATTTTCAATAATTGACTGCACTGCATATTAAATGATTTGTTTTGATTATTGAGAATTTGAATATGGTTTTATAACGAAGTATGCTATAATTTGGATTTTATGATTTATGTTTGATTCTCGAGACATTCTGCTTAAGCTTGGATTGAATTAGTGTTTTGAGACTTGGAAATTTATTATATTCCACCTTTGTATATGTGTTTGGGTCGAAACATATAATTATGTCGGGTATGGGATTATTTTAGTGTTTTATTATCAATTTATGAGATTTTGTGGATTTCTGGATTTATGTTTGGATAACTGAGGCTCGTGTTTGAGTTTTTGGTTGTGGAAGTGGGTTTTTGGGACCCGGTTTGGGTGAGATGGGTTTCAGAGTTGTGGTTTTGAGGTGTCGCAGTTACACCATAATCTATACCATCCCTGATTGTAACATCCCTGACCCAATTTCACTATTCAATTCCAATTATTTAGTCAAATAAATAATTTTGGTGAAATTACAGTTTTGGATGGGTTAAGTCTAAAGTAAAAGACGGTTCAGGGGAGAATGGTTACCTTGTGTAACATTGGAGTAATAGGTTAATTCCTGAAGACTCGTTGCCCAGTGTACTTCTTTTTACGGTGAAGTATCGGATGTTCAATGACATTGTTTTGACTTCTTGACCTTGTCGGAGTCATGGTGATGTCTTGGAAATATTTGTTGAGGTTTTCAGTTGAAGAAAGTAAGGACTATGTTTGTTGGCAACGAAGGACAAGTTGTAGAGTGAAAGGAAGTTGTGTAGTCGAAGTGTGATTTATAAAGTTAAGGGGCTGAAGTGTAGCTCACTCTATTTCCAAGTTGGTTGCGGAATTTCGAGGACGAAATTCTTATAAGGGGGGTAGGTTGTAACATCCCTGACCTAATTTCACTATTCAATTCAAATTATTTAGTCAAATAAATAATTTTGGTGAAATTACAGTTTTGCCACTGGGATTAAGGGTATTTTAGGCTGCCCATTCTCCCAGCTCAGAAACTCAAGGATTTTAAACTGGAGCGACTGAAAGTTCGATGGTTATCAAACTTTCCGAAGAGTTTTCCGGCGACTCCGGCAACCGTTTGGGTCGAGTGAGGTATGAAACTTCATCTACTCTTCATGCTCTATCCATTTATGTAGGTATTGTAGATCGGTTTCAAGCCTAGGTTGTTCGATTTAGAAACCCATTTTAGGCCGGTTTTTGAGTTGAATTTCCGGCCACTTGCCGGCCAAACTAGGTGTTGCCGTAGTTGAATAAAATGCTCCACTTGTTGAGTTGAACATTTACCTGAAGTCTTGACCCTTGGTTTGAAGTTTTTCCGGTCACCGGAATTACTATGCACACCCAATTCCGGCGGGTTTCGGGACACTGTTGTGGTGGTGCATTGTGTCCTAAAATGTTTCCCATGTCTTCCTGAGTGCATAGGTGTGCTCGGATTCCAATTTGGTTATCGTTTGACGGTCGAACGGATTTACGCCTATTATGCGTTATCCGGGTTCGATATGTTCGGGCCGTTGGATCGGTCCCATTTCCAAGTATGTTGTTCCCTGTACCTCTAGAATCGTTTAGGAACAAACGGATCAAGAATCGGAGTCCCGGATACTCCGAATCATTAACCCTAGGGTTAGGTAACCCGGTTACCGTCTGATCGTGAGATTGGCGTAGTTCCGACCGCTCGATCGAGACTAAACTGCCTAGACGTGTTTAGTAAACCTTGTTGAACATTTAGGAATGTTCGGATTGAAAATTGGAGGTCGTGGGCCCCGGAGGCCCGGGTTGACCTATTCGGGAAGTTTGACCAATCGGTTGACCGTGAGTCTTCCGAGGTGGTCCCACCTGTTGAAGAGCGTAGTTTGACTCTAGAAACTCCCCGGTAGTCGTGTACGCTTACTTTGAGACCCGAGAACTAGTTTCTTAAATTAAAGTTCGTTGTTGGGTACGCGTATTAATTAAACCGTTTATTCTCTCAAATAGGTACTCTTGCTTCGCGTACTCCAAAGGAAAAGCTCTCTAAGGATTGAGCAGCGTGGATTTGTTGTGAGTGGACATTTGTTTTGAACAAGCATATTTTAAAGAATGAATTGCAGTGCATATTAAATGATTTATCTTGATGATTGGGATTTCAAATATTGTTTAAGTCTTGGATTTGTTTTTGATGCAATTATTGGAGAAATTTATGCATATAAAATTAGTCGCTTTGACTATGGGGTTTTAATGAGGTTTTGAATCTTGGATTTGATTTTTATGGAATAATTGGAATTTGAATTATATTTGAAACGTATGCATGTTTTGGAGTCCCAGTTTATTTGTGGGACATGGATGGCTATACTTTAAATTAAAGATCTTCGAGTATTAAATTTGGGACGGGACCATCGTCCGGTAATTTTTGTATACGGTTTGGGTATGGTGAAATACCCGGGAAATTCTTGAGTTTTATATTTGACAAATTGAGATTTATTATTATGTCGGGTTTCGAAATTATTTTCTTTGGTTAATTTAATCTTGGAATTTTTATATTGTTTTAAATCAAGGAATTTTCTATTTACTTTAATATTTGAAATTTATGAATGTCATGAGTTTGGGTTTTATGTTTCGGGAACTTATAATTTATTTTATACCTTGAATTAAATGATTTGGGTGGCAAGAATGGACTTTAGTATTGTCCAATTGATTTTATATTTGGTTTTGGTGCGTATACTTTTACGAATAATATTTATACTTTGACTAAAGGTTTCGGGATTGGATTTTGTGTTTTTGAGGATTTTTATATACTTTGCAATTATGGAGTTATATATTTGTTTCAAGTTTGGAATTGGTATTATATGGATTATTGGGTTATATTTGATAATGAAAATTTGTGAATATTTTGGGTGTCAATTATGGACGAGGTAACGTCCGGATATTATTGTGTTCGGGTTTGGGTACGGGCTGAATACCCTGGAATTTAGGGTATGTCAGGGATTATGTATACTAGATGGAGTGCTATTAGCACCACTTTATGTACCTCCCCGGATACTGGTTACTGAATGGATAAAGGATACAACGGAACCCGGTTCACCCTTGGCGGGGTGTTACTGTAGGCCCATGCTGGGCAGTCTGCGCGCGTAGGACATTGTTTCAGCCGCACATTATTGAGGTATTTTCTTTTGTGCGTGTCTGGGAGTTAGTCCCCAGTTGGGACGGCTGGTTCCCTGGCTACGTGGTTGTGAAGGAATTTTTCTCCACGTGGTCAGTCAACAATCCCCTTGTTGGATTGTTTCCCCGGTACAAATATTGGTATAAGAGTCTTACTATTTATATATAATATATATATACGTATTACTATAATTCCTTTCTCATTTTTATTTTAAGTGAGGATCCTTCCTTACTTGCTGTGCCTACGGGCATTGCGTCGGGAAACAGTGGGTTGGGAATTTAGGTTTTCTTGATTTTTAGTCGTTTTGGTTTTATATTTTCCTTTTTGGGATTTTCTGAGACTTTACATTTATGTTACTATAAATATATATGTGGGTGTGTCTATGGATGTTATTTCCAGGATTTATTATGTTTGAATATGTGCACCGGGACGGTGATGCACAGGTACATATTTTAAATTGAGGTTTGAAGCTGGACAGGTTGGGTTCCAGGAAAAAGGGAAGATATTCAATGTTGTTAATTATATTTTACTTAAATGAAGAATTTTTGGATGGATTCAATGCCATGGTTTTATTTTAAGGATTCAGTGTTCAAGTTGTGGTTTCAAGAATTTACGGAAGTAGCAAAGCTACAATTTTCTTTATGGTATTTCAAGATATGAATTTAATAGAATTGTTTTCAAGTATCTGTCCGTATAAATATATATGATTATACAAGGATTTTTGTTGCATAACGCTTGTCATTATTTGCGAAAACGGAGGGGGTTATTATGTTCATTGAAAAAGGATGTTTAAAGTTTGATTTTTCGTCCACTCACATTTTCTGTTTTGCGCCCCCCAGGTACTAGATCCCGAGGTCAAGACCACCACGTCGAGGCATCACGGCTAATGGTTCTTGTAGGAGTTTTCTTGTATCTTGACCCTGCTATACTTTACTCAAGTTGTAAAGTTTAAATTTCTTTAGATTGCTCCGTAGTGCTCACCTAGGATTGAGGTAGAGGCCGGAGGCCTCCCTATTAATCTGTGTGCTTCTGCTTTGTGCATGCTGCCTGTTGGTTATTTTCTGTGTTTTTAACAGGTGAAAATTTTGGGAAAGCCCACTTTTCAGGGGAGACTCTGTCGAATTTTCGGCAGAAGTCAACTTTCCTATTTCCTTAAACTAGGGTCAAGGGGCGTTTTAGTAAAGTAGGTCCTGCGTCGGGGTAGTGTCTGACGGGAAGCAGGGTTGGACACGAGTTCCGAGGGGGAATTCGGGTCCGGTCCTGTCACTGATACTGTGTACACACGTGGCGTTGGAATTTCTGGCTTGTGGGACACATTTTGGTTACTCTCACTATACTACATGTGGCGTTGGAATTTTCGGCGTGTAGTAGAGGTCTGAGCACCTTTGGTTGGGTGTGACGAATGCCTTGGCGGGCATTCTACGCGTATAGGATATGGTTGGATATGTACACACATCGCATTGGTTAGTACCGGCGTGTGTACGGTAAAGCAGTAGTCCCCCGGTTGGACAGCTCAACCCTAGTCTCGGGATGATGTGATGTCCTCCCGTGTCTAGCCAAACAATCCCCCGGTTGGATTGTTTCCTTAGTACAAGTGCTTGGTGTCAGTGTCGTACTATATACGTATATATATAACATTAGTATTACAAATCCCTTCTTTTTTTCTTCTTTTTTTGCGATGAGAATCCTTCCTCGCTCGCGATGCCGTTGGGCATGCGTTTGGTGAGATGAGTGGTTTGAGTTGGGAAGAGTTGAGTTTGTTTTCAAAGGGTTTGGTTTTGTTTGGAATTCTTTTCGTTGTGGGTTTCAACTTTCTTTTTCATATCTTTATAAGTTTGGTTCTCTGTTCGGGACTTAAGGTTGGGTGTTTGAGCCAATTTTGAGTTTTCGTTATCTATATTAAGATTATCTTGATTTTAAATTTGATTATGTATATAAAAGTTTAAACTGCATGTTTTCTCATTATTTTCAAAATAGTGGGGTTACAACTTTGTTTTTAAGTATGCAAACCTTTATTTTTATCCACTCACACTCTTTCTGTTTTGCGCCCCCCAGACTTTAGTGATCCAAGCTGAGCATTCACGTCAAGCTTCCTTTCCTCAAGCTTCAATTAAAATGTAGGACAATTCTGTCCATTATTGTAAACTTGATTTTCTGTTGTTCAAATTGTATACTCTTAGATATGCTATGATAATGCCCAATAGGGTTGAAATTCTAAGGTCATAGGCCAAAATTGTAAACTGTGTGTTGTTAAACTGTTGTGTGCTGGCGCTTGGGTTGTTTCTTGCTGTTGTTCTTGCAGGTTTGAATTTTTGCGAAGTTAATTTTTCATGGGAGACTCTACCGAAATTTTGGTAGAAGTCTAGGCCCTCTTTCTTGTAACTTCATAAAAGAAAAAGTTCTAAATTAGTAAATGGGCCGGCATTTGATAAATTTCGTAATAACCACAGGGTCGGTCCTGGGTTCCAAGGAATTCGGGGCCGGTCCTGTCATTTTATGTGTGAAACTAATGTTTTTTTAGCTTTATTTTAAACTTTTTTAGCTTGTTATTATTATTTATCTTTCATCGCATTTGATTAAAGAAAAATTCATATTAACTTAGGGTTCATAAATTTGCCGAACATACATACGAAAACTCTGAAGGGAGAGAGGCATGAGGTGATCGATGGTGAAGGAGAAGCTAGCAGGCGGTGGCTAAGATGACTCAAGACGGAACTCGACGCGAATTGGCGAGGGTTTCTCTCGACTTTCGATTCAATTAGGTTGGAGAAGGTTGGGGTGCGAAAAAAGAGCCAGCCAAAGGCAAGAGAGAAAGATAGACATAGTAAGATTATAGACTGAAATCATCTCAAACCTTAACTGGAACTATCCAAGAAATTGACGTTTCTATGCTTTAAAAAAACTGATTCTGATGAGAAATACTTTTAAATATTTTTTTAAATTAATGTTTAAAATCTTGGCAACCCCTCATCATCCTCTCTCTGCAGCACCTCTACCCTCCCCAGCCCTACCCTCCCACCACTACAAACTCTCCTCTCTTTCTCTCCCAACCCCTCCCAGGAGCTCTGCCCAAGCCCCTCCTACCCGACCCCAATATCTACTCACCACACCCAGCCACTTCCCCATGACAAACCCCAGCCAATCACCACCATTTTCTCTCTCCCCTCCTCCAACCACTCAAGACGCAACCCACCGACTCAAATGCGCTATAGCGGTGGCCGGATCCATCAAGCGCCATACTCACTGCCCAAATATGAATATAGTGTTTTTTACTCTATTTTAATTCAAATTAATATAAAGTTTACGAATCTATTGATTTGATGATCAACACATAAAAATTCAATTTAATTCAGACCCAAGAAGTTACCTAATTTGATGTGAGAAGAAGGAAGAAGAAGTGTTCAGACTGGAGAGGAAACCCAAATAGAACAAATAGGAAGGTTAAGGGCTCTCATTTTGGAAAAGTAATAAGGGTGTTATGGGAAAAAAAAAATTTCATTAAAGGAACCGGTGACTTTTTTTAAATTGATTTCCAGAAGTAAGGGTGGAGCTCCTTCAAGAATCTGCTACCAGAGATCTAAGATTTTAAATAAGCAGCTGTCTAATACTTTACCAAATGCTTTGGTTGGTTAAATTTATTTTAAAAGCCACTTTTTTTATAAGCACCGCACTCCCAAATGCAGGCTAACTTGAATCAAGATTTGAGGACACCGATAACTCCCTTACGTTGAAGTGAGCTCGGCTTTGAATGCCTCTCTGTTTGTAGTTGAATGCCCTAGTCTTCTCTCTCTTTGTTTAGTTGAATGACTTGGTCTTCTTCTTTTTGTTCAAAGAATGCCTTAGTTTGTTTTTTTGGTTGAGAACTTAAGGGTCCATTCGGTAACGTTTTCAGAGAATGTTTTCAAAGAATGAAAACAAGAAAACGAATTTGCATTTTCATGATTTGAAAATGCGTCTAGTAGATTAATTAGAAAACATCTTCTGAAAATGAAAATAGTGAAAACGTGTCTGGTACAATTCGATAAAAACTCTAACAAACAAATTATAACTTTTATTAAAATGCATCATGGAATTTATATGTGAACTATTTTTTAAAGGCCTTTTTTTGTTCATGTCTCCTCTAGAAAAATAATATTTAAAAATTAGAATAACATTATAATGTAGAAGAAGAAAAAAACTAGAATTTTCTTTAGAGAACTTTATTTAAATAAATAAAAAAACCTCAACCCCACCTTCCCTTGGCAAACAAAAAAACAACCCATCTTCCCAACTTCTCTTTCACTGTTTCTCTGCGGAACCCACCTCAATCCCATCTAGTCCACTCCCTTCCTCTAACCCTTCTGTTACCTCTCTCTATCTGTCTCCCTCCCAATCCCTCTCTCTCTCTCTCTCTCTCTCTCTCTCTCTCTCTCTCTCTCTCTCTCTCTCTCTCTCTCTCTCTCTCTCTCTCTCTCTCTCTCTCTCTCTATTGCTTCATCTTGTCCACCTTCTCTGGCTCATCATGAAACAGAGCAAAATAAATCCCAGCAATAAGTCCAATAATATACTAATCAAAGTGAGTTGATACCCATAATAAATCAACAACTAGAATTTAGAGAGAGTGGATGTGTGGAAATTTACACAAATAAATGAAGATCTTGATATTCATAGAGAAGAGGGCAAGACGTATTAGTTAAGTTGGACATTGTTTCACTGAACAGCTGATAAATGAAGACCCATAGACACAGAAGGGACGAAGGTCGAGCTTGGTCGTAGGTGTTTTCCGCATTTTCACTTTTGCCGTGAAAACGATGAAAACATACTTTTCTTGTTTTCTAATTTAAAGCACAAATCAGAAATCGTTTTCAATATATCATTTTCAGTGTTTTGGGAAACTCCTCGCCGAACGCATTTCTATGTTGTTTTCATTCTCATAAAACAAAAACGAGCTCCAAAACATTACCGAACAGCACCTAAGATTTTTGTTGTTTTTAAGTATGTAAGCTCCGCCTCACAACAGTACTTTTCAAATTTGGCTTTTGATGCAAATAAGAGAACGATGGTTTGTTAAAAATCGCCGTCCTTAAAACAGTGGCATTTTAAAAACTAGTTGTTCAAACGTTTTACAATAGACGACAGTTTTAGGACAAATTATCATCTAGCAAAATAAGACGACAGTAATTAGGTCATTCGTCATCTATTACAATTATTACTGTAGTGTACGTTCAAACATAACATATTATGAATTGGCATTGTATTGTAACTTAACCAAGTTGAAGAAACTCATGTCTTTAATATGGAGATGAATTAAATCGGTTATGCATTCATGAGGTACTAAGACATTTTCATATTCAAAATAACTCCGTCCCTTGCAAGCAACATTATAAATTAAAAAGCACTTAAAACTCAACTCCATCCAAGAGTTCTTTCACATTTCCTGAGGATATCAAAACTAACTGGGTACTAGAAAGCATTATGGCCACACTGAATATGTATCCATTATTGGTCATTTTGCTTTTGGCGAATTCGTCTAGAATGATTTTTGTTAATTTCAAAATTCCAACCTAAGAGGCATCAAATTCAAGACCTTGGATGAATGTAAGAAACATATCTACGTTACATGCGTTTGAAGTCGCAAAAGTGTTTTCGATGGTGCAACTATATATAACTAATTATTGTTGCCATGATCTTGTGTCTCTAGGAAAAAGATGTCATGATCTATTCTTAACAGTAGCTGTCGTGTCTGAAGCCAATATCGACACATCTAGAGCTTTGATAAGAAGTGCACAAGTTTGGAACCGATGCGTTGAAATTATTGTTTCCCTACCTCTGCTATCTCTTAACTAAAGAACTAAATTGATCATAAATTATGTATGAGATATATGCCATAAGAGAGTTACATTTTAATTTAGGTCATGCAAAAAAAGAAAATAATTTTTAGTATGTGGCTTCACTAGTAGTTCAATTTTCATTGTTACTTGATCATATTGAACACTTTATGGAACCGGATAGATGAAGAATACGAGAGAAAACACAAGTGAACACTCAAAAATAAACAATCTGCCACTCTAAGGAATCCACCAAAGAGATAAGAGTTAGAAAACAAGAAGAAATCATTCTTCTTAAAAAAGGCAATCTCACTCAAAAGCTGGATGTGCTACGCCATAATGGGTTCAGGGTTTATATAGTCATTGGATCGTATTATCGTATACTAGTATTATTTTACTATTACCGTGTGTATGGTCATTGTTTTCGTCCTCATCGTCATTAGTTTCCTCTTCTTCATGTTACTCTTTTTCACATCAAAATCAACAACCGAAGAAAGCTAGGTTATATATATTTGAAGTATTTTATTGATGCACTAAATAGGGTATGTGCCTAGTGGAGGCAAAGTTGGGTCTAATCATGGTTTGGGCTTAGAATATATATATATGGGTAATAAATATATATATTTAATTGTCAAAAGATGGGCCTTGGTGCTCTGTTGATTTAATTAATAATATATTTTTATTAATTAGAAATTCATTTTCAGATAAAATCATTATCTGAAATTCGAATATGTTAAATAGTTAATGTAATTGTTGGATGAAGAGGTGTCAGACCTCTATAAATTGACAATTCGTCCAAACCAGAAAATACAATTTTGAACAACATTATCATTCTCACATTATAATCACTTCCTGAGAGAAATCATATCACTATTCGCCAGAAATCAAAGCCAAAGTGCTTAGACTTTGATTTGGGATAGTTTAATCCTGGTGGACAAACTCCTATCGAACTACAAGCACAAGGGTAGAGGAGAAATACTATCTAAAGGACACTGCAACTCTACAGGACTCTATCATCAATCCAAGTCAGTATTCTTAATTTATTTTATTGTTGTATTGAATTTGATTATATATATATATATATATATATATATAAAGCATATTTCGATTTGTTCATTATTCTATTATTTGGTTTTATACTGATTGTTTTCCAACACATTACTGAACAAAGAAATATTAAGTATGAATTAAAGCACAAAGGTATATATATACCCCACATGACTGATCACCATCTGAGCTTTGCTGGGAAATACTTGTCAATGAGGGACAAATAATAGGGCTTGACCTTTTCGACATCAACTCGAACTTTGCTCTTGCTGTAGAGGTCATACTTGTTGAATATCTTAAGCCACTTGAGATTCTCTTGATCCTCCTTGTACATGAGGTGTTCATATGCCCCTGCCTTGTGCAGAGGGTAAAACGAATGGTACCGGACAATGAACAAGCCAGCCTGAGGCAAGGTTGTTCCATTTTCCTTGGCCACCAAGTACATGAAGTCATCATGACCCCAAGACATGACAACATTTTCCAGTCCACATCCTTGTGAGTAAATTCCATACTTGGTGTTGTAGGAAGGGTTGTTGTAGTCAGGATTTTCCATGAAGTACTTGTGGTGCACAATAGATTCATCAAAAGCACACCCTAGAGGGTGTGTGTCTCCAACCACAGCCCATTGGGGAAGCCCTCCAAAGCTAGGAAGCAGAAGCACTTTTCCAAGGTCATGAATAAGGGCAGTCAAGTGCAGCCAATCTTCATTAGGGTAGTCTTTTCTAATGGCTTCAGCTGTTTGCAACAAGTGCTCAATTTGGGGCTCATCCACAACTTCATTGAGGAGTTCACAACATTCCCATATGCTCATTTAAACTCTGTTCAATTTTTGTACTCCTCCCTCATCCTCTTCACGAAATCGTACGTTTGATTTATGTGGTTCAGCCGGTAGAATTCTTCCACGCTTCGCTGCCTTTCGTTTTCTACATTGTCGTCTCTAAATGATTGACCAAACGAATTGATTTCCGGGGCAATGAATGCATCGCTTGATGCTACAACTTCTTCGTTGGTCTCAGAAGAAAGTTCCTGGTCATCCTCACCTTGTGACACAAGCTCTAGCTGCTCAATGGGGATAGCCATTTTTGCCTCCTAAAACTCAAGCAATGTATGTAGGATTCAAAGAAAACAAAGAAACAGGAGCAGATACTTAGGTAATGTTGATTGGTTATGGTAGAACATTGTGCCATCTTTTATAGTCGCATAAAAATTCCTCGCATGAAAAATTGGAAGCCTGAGAGGTCCTTAACTGAAAAATAAATCTGTTTTCCTAACTATTTTATCCAATTGTCCAAAAGAAACGTTCAAATACAGTTTGAAACAAATTATTTAGTTTGTTAAAAAACTGATAAGGTGGCCCATATTGGGAAAATAAGAGCTGTCTTGAAACAAAGTGATTAGAATTTCTAAGTAAGCATGAGTCCGCACCAAAAAAAGTAAAATCATGAGGCAGATATAGCCAATGTGGATGTCACCTCTAAATTATTTCCCTACTTTATGGGGTATGAGATCAATGGTTGACTTTTGTGGCCCTCTAGATTCATGAACAGCCTTAGAGAACCTCTAGAAGTTATGGGATAGGAAGGAGAGTGACAAAAGTAAGGATGTGGGAGAAAAAGTAGGGTGAACTACCAAAAATACCCTTATCTATTTTGATAAGAAATACCTTCCTAATTTTTCTTTAAGTTTTTAAGATTCCAACTTACAGGAGAAACTCTTATCATTTAGTAATAATTTTAGACAAGTTAAATAGCCATAGCTTTAACCCCTATCGTGTCTTACTACTACCAACATAGTTACATAGTAGTCGCTTCCACGAGTGGCAGTGTCTCAAAGAAGCTGATGAATTTTACTCAAAGGAGCCCCATATTTTTGGGGCATACCTTGATATACTAATAAGTTTCAACTTTGAATAAATGCTCAACTTTTTTTCTGTTAATTAAAATTAGGATTTGAAGGGAAGAATGAGTTGAGTAAATTATGGTTGAAGTGGGTCAAACGAAATCCTAACTTGAAAGGACATCAATGCCACTAAATTTGACGGAGGAATTAACAAACTTGACGGAAGAGAGCACATTGACACCTTTTGAAAGATTAGAGGGGCTTAAAACCAAATGGAAAGTTCTAACGGCAAAGTGGAACAAGGTCTATATATATAGTTCAGGGGCATTGCTAAAATTTTCCTAGACATTTTTGGTGGGTCGTTTGTAGTATTTGCTATGAACATTTGCTTTTTGATCGTATTTTATAATGCCTTTATACTGCCATATTTGTGTATGTTTGGTATACCGTATTAGACTATGGATAGGAGTAAATAGTCCATGTCAGTTGTTTGGTGTTAACTTGTATTATTGAGTTACCTAACTATTTTAAATGAGTTGGGCTTTTAATACTCTCCTTACACGACTAATTAATACAACCCACACACCCGGTTTAGATAATATACGCTTAATTATAGGGAAAAAGAACACACATGTTCACATGAAAAATCACATCTTCTTCTCCCTAGGATTCTTCTATTCTATCTTCTCCACAGGTTATTCTCTTCACTCTTCTCCAGATATCCATCTCTCTCACTCATACACTCTCCAATATGCTTTTTCTCTCTTCTTCTGTCTTCATCTTTTCTTTGTTTATATATTTCATCTTTTATTAAATTTTTGTGGAATTAGGTTATGAGTTTTTCCTTTATGATTTTTTTTAATCGAATGTTTAATTGTTTGTATGTGATATAGTAATTCGACATTGTGGGAATCTTTAGCAAATAAAGTGATTGCGTAGGAATATAATTGCATTGTAGAATTATTTATTTGTCTGCAATTTTTTTTTGAGTCTCTTGATTTTTATTTTTATTTTGGTCTGTTTTAATCCCAGACCTCTTGAATTTATTTCCTCAACTTCCAGAAGGGAGTGAAAGGGTATAAGTTATGGGATATAGTGAATTAGAAGATTTTTTTTTAAAAAAGGTCTTTAGTAGAGTTATGGTGTTTGATGAGAAGCCTATGCCTATGACTAGAAATAAAATAAAAACGAATGTGAGAGGAACATACCACAAGGTTCAAAGCTCGCTTAGTGGCCAAGGGTACATGCAAAAAGACGGAGTTGATAATGAGGATGTATTCTCTCTGGTGGTGAAACACACTTTTATATGGTTATTATTGTCCTTAGAAGCTTTGCATGACATGAGGATAGAACAGATAGATGCAAAGACCACCTTTCTCCATGATGATTTAAAGGAAGATATCTACATGAGTCAACCAAAGGTTTTGTTGAAGTGGGTTAAGAAAACCTGGTTTCTCAATTGAAGAGATTTTGTGGTGACTCTTGTATGCAATGATTTGTACGCGACCGAACTTACCGAAGCATTTAGTCTAGTTTCGAGATACAAAGCGAGTCCAAGTAAACACACTGGAATGTAGTGGAGGATCGATTAGTTGGAGACCGATGCTACGTACAATTGGTTTGTGCCATGTACTAATGATTTTTAGTATATGACATTGATAAAGGTTTCTAAGGTTAGGAAGTTATATGGTTGAATAGGTTGACTAATGATTGCTTAAAAAATAGCTCTGTGGTGCCAAGAAGTGATAGTGAAAGTGCTAATGTTTTTTCAAAAATCTAATATTTAATGGAACAAAGCATATAGAAGTTCGCTATCATCAAATTAGGCACTGGTTGAATTCAGGGGTCATAAAATTTTAGAATGCTTAACATTCTTTGACCAAACCTATCACAGCGGAGAAGTCCAAACATTCTATAAGCTTACTCAATCTTTTCACATGCTAGAAATTTGGTTTAACACCTTCTCACTTGAGATGCGTTGAGTCAAGTGGTCTCTTGCCATGGTGAAGATTCTTGAAGGATTTCAGGATTGTCTTCAGGAATATTAAAAGATCTTTAGAGTTACAAAGATTGTTGTGAATTGGCTCGCCACCCATTGCCACACTTAGAGAGACAAGTTTAAGTGGGCAGACTTTAGGGAGGGTGATATATACCAGGAAATCACCAGTACCTTTTAATGGCAATCAAAATGTTTTATTCTGGTTTTGCCTCTTTTTCCCCTTGATTTCTTTTGGTTTGGTTAACTTAATGCAGTAAACATTGAATCATTCCTGATTTTCTGTAGTGCTTGGATGCGAAAATGATGTATTTTATTTCTTTTGTTTTCTTGGTCAACGTTTTTGCAAACAAATTATAGTACAGAGCATTGTTTCAAACTATAACATAATATGTTGGTATACATATATGGTTGGCACCAAATGGCCTCGCCTGTTGGTATACATATATGGTTGGCACCAAATGGCCTCGCTTATACCAGGAATGGCCTACCAGAGATAGCCTAGCCACTATGTCCTACCTAATGTCCTAGCCAAAACACCCGAGCCGAAATACCCCACCTGGGGTATCCTACACCCGAGCCGAAACACCCTACCCGGGGTGTCCTACACCCGACCCCAATATGTCACACCCGATCAATATGTGTTAGCCGACCCCTAATGCCTCCGCTATGTGCTGACCACTACGCATACCTTTGGTAACATATCACCACGTGCATCCTGACATCAGTCCACTGCCCTCGTTCTCCGGGCTGGCCTCACTCCCCAAAAGAGGGACCACTAAGTCTGGTCCCCCACGTGCCACGAGTACCAAGAAGACAGGCCCATGCCTCCTCCTAGCCGGTCTCCCACGCCTCTGCCACTTGCCCATTAAACAATGGCAAGTGGCCCTCCTCTCTTGCCTATATAAGGGAAGAGACCCCTCTCCAGCGGGGGCTTTTCTCCGACTCTCCTCTCCATGAGAGATCCAGACTCTCCCATTCTCCTCTCCATGGGCATATCCAGAGACACCCAAGCTCTCCCTCTTTCTCTTGTATTCAGGCTCTCAAGCCTCTCTCTATGTATATTGTAATACTCACCCATAATAAATACCAAAGCTCTCCAGTGGATGTAGCCCTATTCATGGGTGAACCACTCTAAATCTGTGTAATGTGTGATTGTCATATCCGTGTGCTAAATCACCCGTTAACAGTTGGCGCCGTCTGTGGGAAATGACACAAAAGGCTAATGTTGTTCCCGTTTCTCCACCGTGAAGCTCATCTCCACCATGAACAACCGCCTTCATGGTCTCTCTCCTCCATATAGTTCCATTTGTCTCCCTGCTTATACAACGCAGTAGCCAAAAGAAAGGCCCAGTTTAGCCTCACTGCCGACCACCCAACAGATGGGAGTGCTCATGCCCACGCTAGCTGCGAGCACCTATACAAACACTTGCGACGGTCTTAGCACCATTGCCTACACTGCCGACCTCTCCAACCACCGTGCAAAAACCAGGCCACAACTCTGGCCAAAACTTCTCAAGGCACACAAGCTCCATTCTCGCCTCCCTGCCTCCATTTTTGAGGCCCCATGCCATTACGCAGCTCCTCCTCCCAGGCACCACCTCCGTCACCGCCTAAACTGTGGCACGCCAGAGAACTCGCCACTATCATTATGTATACAGGTGCCACTTCACCGGTGTCACCATCATAACTGGGGGACTTCACTTCATGGGCTCCAATGCTCTCACAGTCCATATCGGCTCATATGGCGCACGCCGCCGCTAAACTCATATACATCTCCACCGAAAACCACATTCGTGGTCTAGCTACTCCTAGCCGACCAAGGCGAACAAAAAAGGGCGCACATGCTCTGCTGCAAAATTAACTCATGACACCCATGTCCCTCCACCTTTGAAAATCAAGAGCAGCGAACGAGAAATGGCTCGGCTATCCTCTGAACGAGAAACTAGTCAGTCCCATGACTTCCAAGCAAATCTCGCCATTACCGCCAACCAGCCCCCCTTGAACTTAGCACACATGCTAAGACAAAAAGCAGCAAGCAAAGCAAGAAAGGGAAAAAATGGCTCGGCTCCCACATGCTCTCTCTGTTGGAGATCAACGGAAGAGATAAGTCATCTCTTTTGCACCTTTTGTGATTTTTACAAAAAAATATATTATGTCACATTACCATCTGTCGCCATATGCCATCACATGAAAAACCCTCGGTAAAGTGCCATGTGCCTTTGCCATCTATTTAGTATCAGAATGTGTAATTATTTGCTGACCAAAGCCCATCACTTGCCCAACACATGGTCCCTACATGCTCACATGCTATGTTTTGGAGGCCACCCAAAGAGATGAGCATATTTGTTAGACTAGCAAAGTCCATCACGTATCATCTTTGATAAAGTGCTATGGTTCTATAATATTTATATTCAACTATGCATGCATTGCAACTATCTCTATAAAGCAGCTTCATTTTTATATCCATCAAAGAGATTCTGCTCGGCTCGGTGCCAAACCAGCTAGAGGTCACAACCACACCCCACCAGTATATTTACCCCTTATTTTTATATCCCCTGTCGCTTTTGGTGTTTGTGCTCGGCTCGGTCCCAAAGTATCCCACCAAATCACCTTACCTACATAGCAGGTCAGGCCTCATCCGAGCCGACCCGGTCCCAAGGCCTACCACGTGAAGGCACAAAATACATATATATATATTTGTATATATGTTCGAAAATGACCGACCCACTTACACAATATTATTATGTGATCAGCTCAGCACCACACCTCCAAGGTGTTAAAGTCAGCTCGGTATCACCTCTCCAATATGTGCTAAGCTCAGCTCCGTGCCACACCTAGCCCGGTCATGCACCACTTTGCATAACTGAACCGCCAAGGGTGAGCCACTAGACCACCTTGCATGCGTGGGAAGAAAAAGACTCACCAGACCACCTTGCATGCGTGGAAGAAAGACTCACCAGACCACCTTGCATGCGTGGGAACAAAAGGCCAACCAGACCACCTTGCATGCGTGGAAGAAAAAGACTCACCAAACCACCTTGCATGCGTGGAAGAAAAAGACTCACCAGACCACCTTGCATGCGTGGGAACAAAAGGCCAACCAGACCACCTTACATGCGTGGGAGAAAAAGACCCACCAGACCACCTTGCATGCGTGGGAGAAAGTAGTCTCACCTGGTTACTATGCCAAAATAGTCTCACCTGGTTACTATTCCAAAATAGTCTCACCTGATTACTATGCCAAAGTAGTCTCACCTGGTTACTATGCCAGAATAGTCTCACCTGATTACTATTCAAAAATAGTCTCACCTGGTTACTATGCCAGAATAGTCTCACCTGATTACTATTCAAAAATAGTCTCACCTGGTTACTATGCCAAAGTAGTCTCACCTGATTACTATGCCAAAGTAGTCTCACCTGGTTACTATGCCAGAATAGTCTCACATGGTTACTATGCCAAAGTAGTCTCACCTGATTACTATGCCAAAGTAGTCTCACCTGATTACTATGCCAAAATAGTCTCACTTGATTACTATGCCAAAATGGCTCACCTGATTTATTATATCCACCATACCAAAAAGGACCATGTTCTCACAACCAGTGGCGGATCCAGGAAATTTCATTCCAGGGGTCAACGTCTAAAGGGTTAAAAAAACTTATACAAAATATACCCATAAAAATGAAACGATAAACAGATAAGCAGAATTGTTTTTCTTGCTTGGACAATCTATAATCAAAAGAGATGGTAGTAGATCCAGCAACAAATAAGACTCTCAAACCAATTGGGGAGGACAAATTTCTATTACTAACATGTGAGAAAATTCAAATACCTCGAGATTTGCTCCAAGCTCTCTATGCTTCTCTATTGAATCTTGTCCACCAGAAAATGCATACCTGTTTATCTGCACATGCACACAAATTCTTTATTTTGTTAATCCTGAAGAATTTTTGGACCATTTGGACTGTGATCTCATGTAGAAAAATTTGGCACTGTAAAACTACGGTTTGGTGGTGTGGGAAAGCTAAGACAAGAGTAGATGGGGGTTTTGGAAAAGGAGGACAGCTATTTGAAGAAATAGAGAAGCATGTTTTTTTCACAGAGAGTTTAAAAGGTTACACTTTGAAACCTTGCATCAATGAAAGACTAGGGCCTAAATGTATCTGCACACATCAAAAGTGTAAGGTTTCAAAGTGTAACCTTAGCACCCCCCACCAGAAAACATTGGTCAAATGAAACAGATGTGGAATAATTTAACAGTCTCTAGTGCAAAATCATTGGTCAAATAAAAGAAAAAAAATCAGAAAAATAAACAGCCAAACAAATACAGAAAGTCAGATTCTGCATAAAAATCATCAACTAAATTCAGCTGGCTAATTTAAATATTGTATCTTTCTTATCCCGTTTTAAAAACTTAGGAACCACTTTAAGTAGCACATACGTATTCTGGTGCCAAAACCATAAAGTACCTGCATGGCAGGGAAGAAAGAAGACTCAATCAAAGCAGGTTTCTGATACCAATCCGTGGAGCGACATCTCGTGTCATTCTAAAATAAGGATCCTGGACAAATCGCAAACAAATATAACATGGTATTATTAGTAAATAAAAGAAAATAAGAAAAACAGCATTCACTAAAACAAATAAGCACGCAAAGTTACTGAAACTATAATCATCCCACTCTCCATGTTTTATCCTCTCAAAAAGTGTTACATTTAAAGGTGAGGTGGTTCCCTACAAATTTAGCCAGGAAAAAGAAAAACAACAACCCTCATCTTGGTTTAGTTGGGGTTGGGGATTTAGGGTTGAGAACTTGAGAAGAGAAGAGAGAAATGAATCAAAACTGATTTGGGGAGGGGGATCGGGCTGAGAAGAGAAGCAGCAATTGCTGCCTTTTTTTAATTTTAAAACCTGTGCCAAAACGACGTCGTTTTGGCCAGGTTTTTTTAAAAATCACTTAAGTGCAACGACGTCGTTTTGACGTCGCGCGAAAAAAAAACCCACTTAAGTGGAGCAGCGTCGTTTGGCGTCAAGAGAAAAAAAAAAAAAAAAGACTCGCCGCTGCGCGCTGGCTGCAAGCAGCAGCGCTGCACAGCAAGGCTGGAGCTTGCCCCTTTGGGGCATTTCGTCGAACACCTTGCGAGGGTCAAGTGTGGCAGCTCTAATGGAGGATTTCAGAGGTTGCAGGGGTCAATTGACCACCCTTGCTCCTCTGTGGATCCGCCCCTGCTCACAACTACAGCCAACCAGACCACCTTGGAGAAAATGGCCTACCCGAGCAGCTTGCATGGCCAATCTCCACGTTGCATGGCGCACCGGGTAACTTGTATGACCAATCTCCACGTTGCATGGCGCACCCGAGCAGCTTGCATGGCCAGCCTCCATGTCATGGCCTACCCGAGTAACTTGCATGGCCAATCTCCACGTTGCATGGCGCACCCGAGCGACTTGCATAGCCAGCCTCCATGTCATGGCCTACCCGAGTAACTTGCATGGCCAATCTCCACGTTGCATGGCGCACCGGGTAACTTGCATGGCCAACCTCCACGTTGCATGGCGCACCGGGTAACTTGTATGGCCAATCTCCACGTTGCATGGCGCACCCGAGCAGCTTGCATGGCCAGCCTCCATGTCATGGCCTACCCGAGTAACTTGCATGGCCAATCTCCACGTTGCATGGCGCACCGGGTAACTTGCATGGCCAACCTCCACATTGCATGGCACACCCGAGTAACTTGCATGGCCAATCTCCACGTTGCATGGGGCACCGGGTAACTTGTATGGCCAATCTCCACGTTGCATGGCGCACCCGAGCAGCTTGCATGGCCAGCCTCCATGTCATGGCCTACCCGAGTAACTTGCATGGCCAATTTCCACGTTGCATGGCGCACCGAGCAGCTTGCATGGCCAGCCTCCATGTCATGGCCTACCCGAGTAACTTGCATGGCCAATCTCCACGTTGCATGGCACACCGGGTAACTTGCATGGCCAATCTCCACGTTGCATGGCGCACCGGGTAACTTGCATGGCCAACCTCCACGTTGCATGTCGCACCCGGATAACTTGCACGCTCAATCTCCATGGCATAGCCGACCCAAGCAGGTCGCATGCTCGATCTCCACGTAGTAGCCAACTCGAGCACTATTCATGCTCGATCTCCTCCATGGCGTAGCCGACCGATCACTATTCATGCTCGATCTCCTCCATGGCGTAGCCGACCCGAGCACTATTCATGCTCAATCTCCATGGCATAGCCGCCCGAGCAGGTCGCATGCTCAATCTCCACGTCGTAGCCGACCCGAGCAGGTCGCGTGCTCAATCTCTATGGCATAGTCAACCCGAGCAGGTCGCATGCTCAATCTCCACGTCGTAGCCGACCCGAGCAGGTCGTGTGCTCAATCTCCACGTCATAGCCGACCCGAGCAGGTCGTGTGCTCAATCTCCATGGCATAGCCGACCCGAGTAGGTCGCATGCTCAAATCTATAGGTCATAGCAGACCCAAGCAGGTCGCATGCTCGATTTCCACGTCATAGCCGACCCGAGCACCTCGCATGCTTAATCTCCACATCACAAGTGGACCTGATCACCTTGCATGATTAATTCTCCAAGGAACAAAAGCTTCCTCTCTCCAAAGTACAGGTTGATCACCTCCGCCAACAATGGTTTTACTTAAAGTTCCCAGTCGACAACTAGTTCTCAACTGGAAACTTGGGGGCTTGGGGGACACCATGTATGTCGGCTCGCCTCACTACCATCTCCAACCTGTCCCACCATGGTTAGAAACAGATAACGAAGTCCTGCCATGGTTAAAGTGAGACCAAAAAATGGTATATCTCCGGTAAATTAGTATGAAGTATGTCACATAACATCATGTCATCAACACATACATCTTCATCATGTCATCATCACATACATGTTCATCATGTCATCATCACATACATCTTCATCATGTTATAAATGTGATATCGCATGTGTGAACTCCATTATGGCTCGCCTCACCACCAAGACCTCCCAAGGTTTGGCTCTCCATGATTTAGTTCGCCACAATGCTTATACAAGCTCGCCAATTGAGACCGACATAACTTGGCTCACCACCAAGACCTACCAAGGTTTGGCTCTCCATGATTTAGCTCGCCATAATGCTTATACGAGCTCGCCAATTGAGACCGACATAACTTGGCTCACCACTAAGACCTACCAAGGTTTGGCTCTCCATGATTTAGCTCGCCACAATGCCTATATGAGCTCTCCAACTGAGACCGACATAACTTGGCTCACCACCAAGACCTACCAAGGTTTGGCTCTCCATGATTTAGCTCGCCACAATGCTTATACGAGCTCGCCAATTGAGACCGACATAACTTGGCTCACCACCAAGACCTACCAAGGTTTGGCTCTCCATGATTTAGCTCGCCACAATGCCTATATGAGCTCTCCAACCGAGACCGACATAACCTGGCTCGCCATTTGAGACCTACTAAGGCTCAGTTCGCCATCGAAGGGTGTATAGCTTGCACGACCTCCAACCATTTGCAGCTAAGGCTCGTCGGCTCGGCCAGCAAATTGACTTGAAAGTTCCAGTCAAGAACTTGTTCTCAACTAAGAACTTGTGGGCTTGTTGGTATACATATATGGTTGGCACCAAATGGCCTCTTTGTTGGTATACATATATGGTTGGCACCAAATGGCCTCGCTTATACCAGGAATGGCCTACCGGAGATAGCCTAGCCACTATGTCCTACGATGTCCTAGCCAAAACACGAGCCGAAATACCCCACAGGGTATCCTACACCCGAGCCGAAACACCCTACCCGGGGTGTCCTACACCCGACCCCAATATGTCACACCCGATCAATATGTGTTAGCCGACCCCTAATGCCTCCGCTATGTGCTGACCACTACGCATACCTTTGGTAACATATCACCACGTGCATCCCGACATCAGTCCACTGCCCTCGTTCTCGGGCTGGCCTCACTCCCCAAAAGAGGGACCACTAAGTCTGGTCCCCACGTGCCACAGTACCAAGAAGACAGGCCCATGCCTCCTCCTAGCCGGTCTCCCACGCCTCTGCCACTTGCCCATTAAACAATGGCAAGTGGCCCTCCTCTCTTGCCTATATAAGGAAGAGACCCCTCTCCAATGAGGGCTTTTCTCCGACTCTCCTCTCCATGAGAGATCCAGACTCTCCCATTCTCCTCTCCATGGGCATATCCAGAGACACCCAAGCTCTCCCTCTTTCTCTTGTATTCAGGCTCTCAAGCCTCTCTCTATGTATATTGTAATACTCACCCATAATAAATACCAAAGCTCTCCAGTGGATGTAGCCCTATTCATGGGTGAACCACTCTAAATCTGTGTAATGTGTGATTGTCATATCCGTGTGCTAAATCACTCGTTAACAGAATATATCAAAGAAACAAGATTGTTGATGTGGAGTTCTATTTTATCTACTAGGATTTGTTTGGCTTTTGATGTGAGACTGCCACATTATTTATAATATAATTAAGAGCTATTTAGTTATATACTAATTCTTAGCACTAGTGATATAGATAAACCTTCTATAAACAAATCCAAAAAATGACAGTGACCTTATTGAATTTAATTTTGATTAGTAAATTACTTTGATGACTTGTTGAGTGTTTTGAGTTTTTTTATGAGGTTTTTGGATTGGGCTTGTTTTAAGAAATTGATGGTAATTTTGTAATTTATAAGAAATTCATAGCCCTTCGTTTTGTTGTAAATTGGCTTTGGATATATTTCTAAAATCCATTTCATGTATGATTTTTTTAATAATTTGGTATAATTAAAGGATTAAAAACATGTACTAGTAAAAAAAAGTTATTTGTCTTTACTTCAATATTTAACCTATTAGACAGTTAATACATTATTTTTTAACATCACATTTAATCTATTAAAAACTATTGTTTTTGCAATAAATTACTGATGTGACAGTTTTACATCAAAAGCCAAGTTGACACTAATAGATAAAAGCAAAGCAGAGGATCTAAATTCATAAAAATTTATTTTATAAATTTCAAGCATCTTAATGGTCTCATCGGTGACAATTTTCTAACACAATGTTTCAATAATAAGTTATGTCACATAAGACATACGATTGCTGTGACATGAAATTGATTTCTGCTACATGATATCATATGCCAAATCATTTATTTTCTCCTAATTGTTTGTTTTTATCAACAAAATTTTATCAGAATAAACAATAACACGCACTCTTTCAACCAATAGCTTAATGCAAATCTTTGTCGCATAAATGACACAAATATCAGAACGAAGTTAAAATGCTTACACTGGCATGTCTGGGATGAGCGAGCGCCATTATTCAAAGGGTTTGAACTTGAGCAAGGATTTTGGTTTCTATATTGCCAATGAACTGAGTTGGAATATCTCTGACTGTTGTCAACTTCAGAAGGAAAATCCATAGCAAAGGACCTGCCCATCACCATACTTGAAGGATATGAACCATTGCTGCAATTTTGGTTGGTTAGCAAGAAACTGCCTGAGCTGTTTCCTAGGTTAGTTAGTTATACATAGTGATGCTCAATGCTTCCAACGTGAAAACAATCTCAGCCTCTCATCTCTCTAAAATAATGGATCACTCTCCACATGTCACTTGGACAAATTACAATAAAGGCCCTACACTTGGTTTAATTACCAAACTGAATACACACATGATTACAAGGCCTTTCTTAAGCTAAGCTTTAATTAGCTCATAGCTTATACACTAACACTCCCCTTTAAGCTTTGAGCTGATACGACTCCGAGCTTATCTCTAAGAAAGTTGAACCTCTCCTTTGGTAAAGACTTGGTAAAGATGTCTGCCACTTGGTAGTAGGACAATAAACCAAATCAATAACACCTTGTTGTAGAGCATCCTTGATGAAATGATACCGCATGTCAATGTGCTTTGTCCTTTTGGTGAAACACTGGATTTTTAGTGATTCAAATTGCAGATGTGTTATCACATTTCAGAGGTGTAGCATTTGCTTGTAATTCACCAAAATCCTCCAAAACAAACCTAAGCCAGATTGCTTGAGTTGTAGCCTCTGAAGCACTCACATATTCTGCTTCTGCAGTTGAGAGAGCTACACAAGTTTACTTGACAGAAGCCCACGAGAATACCCCACTTCCAAATAAGAATGCATATCCAGATGTACTTTTGCTATCTTCAATAGAGCCTCCCCAATCTCTGTCACAGTATCCAACCAACACTGCCTTCTTGCCTTTTTCGTACATCAAACCATAGTCTAATGTTCCTTTAACATACCTTAGCACCCTCTTAGCTGTTCCATAGTGCTTATTAGAAGGACCATGCATATATCTAGCTAGAAAACTAGCAGCATACATCACATCTGGTCTTGTAGCAGTAAGGTACAACAAACTTCCTACAAGCTTCCTATATTTCTCTTCATTTGCATCATCCTTAATCAACTTCTCAGTGGCTACAAGAGGAGTAGACACAGACTTACAACAATTTAAGCCAAATTTATTCAACAAAGAAGCATACTTCCTTTGATGAATAAAGATGCTTGAATCTGTCTGAATCACTCCCATTCCTAGAAAATGATGGAGAAGTCCCAAGTCTGTCATTTCATACTTCTCCTTCATGTCTTCCTTGAACTCATTCAACATTTCTTGATTGCTTCCCGTGTATACTATATCATCCACATAGATGGATACAATTAGTATATCATTTTCTCCCCTTGTCTTAGTATAGAGAGTGGCTTCACTCAAGCTTTTCTCAAATCCACACTTAGCAAAATAGCTGTCAATTTCTCCATACCAAGCTCTAGGTGCCTATTTTAACCCATAAAGGGCCTTGTGCACTCTATAGACTTTATCTTCTTTGCCTTTAAACACAAATCCCTCAGGTTGCTCAACATACACTTCTTCTTGCAGTTTTCCATTCAAGAATGCATACTTGACATCTAGTTGATATAGCTTCCAGCCCTTTTGTGCAGCAAGTGCAATTAAAGTCCTGATTGTGTCCAATCTAGCAACTGGAGCAAAAGTCTCATTATAGTCAATTCCTAGTTTCTACACATATCCCTTGGCAACCAATCTTGCCTTGTTCTTTTGCACTAAACCATCTAGATTCAGTTTGGTTTTGAACACCCATTTCACCCCAATAACTTGTTTGTCACTTGGTCTGTCTACAAGTTCCCAAGTCCCATTTTTCTCAATCATAAATAGTTCATCTTCCATTGCTTTTATCCATGCCTTATCTTGTGCATCTTCCTCATACTTCTCTGGTTCCACAATGCAGAGATTGCATTGTGCTAGAATATCACTGATGTTTCTCCATTTAACTGGTGTATGATCATAAGGTCTTGTGATCTCAACAGTTTCATGGATATTTCTCTCTTGTTCTTCAACTTGAGAAGAAATGCAAGGACTAGAATAACTGTCTTTTACTTCTGTCACGTCATGAAGACTGGAATCAATCACAGTTCTAGATTGATCTTGAGTATTTGTCACTGCAATAGGCATCTTTGTTTGTGGTTTCCAATTCCAAGTCATACTTTCATCAAACACAACATCTCTTGACCAAATCAACTTCTTAGTGAAAGGATCAAATACTATGTACCCCTTCTCACAAACAGCATATCCAACAAATACACCCTTGACACTCTTAGCATCAAGCTTCTGCCTTGTTTCAGTTGGTACATGTACATAACAAAGTAATCCAAACACTTCGAGATGGCCAATGCCTGGTTTTCTGCCACTATATGCTTCAAATGGGGTTATATTTTTCAGTGTTTTGGTAGGTGATCAATTGAGAAGATACACAGCTGTGTGAACAGCTTCTGCCCATAGAAAATAAGGCATATTCTTCTCATGAAGCATTGCCTTGGCCATTTCCACCACAGTCCTATTTTTCCTCTCCACAACACCATTTTGTTGTGGGGTGTAGGCTGTGGTTAGTTGCTTTTGAATTCCACTTTCTTCACACAGTTTTTTGAATTCACAGGATGTGAATTCACCTCCTCTATCACTTCTCACACACTTCACTTTGAAACTGCTTTGCAATTCTACCATCGATTTAAATTTTCTAAAACAGGTTATTGCATCTGATTTATACCTTAGAAAATAAACCCAAGCCATCCTTGTGCAATCATTAATAAGTAGCATAAAATACCTGTTTCCAGCCATGGATTCAGTCTGCATTGAGCCACACAGATCTGTGTGTATTAGTTCCAGTGGGTTTCTTGGTCTCCAAGCCAGCTCTTTAGGAAACCAGTCTCTATGTTGTTTTCCCAATTGACATCCTTCACACACACCCTTGGTTTCTTCTAGATATAGAAGACCATGAACCATATCTTGTTCTCTCAATTGTTTGAGACTTCTGAGATTTAGGTGACCTAATCTCTTGTGCCAAATCCAAGTGCACTCTGTCACACTGGCCTTCAATGCAATGTGATCGTTTTGCATTAAAGATAGAGGATAGCACCTGTTGTTTTTCATCTTGACCTTGATAACCAATTTATCAAGTGAAGGTCCATCGAAAATGAAACACATACCACCACCAAAGAGAAGATAATACCCATGTTCATCCATTTGCCCAACACTCAACAAGTTTTCTTTCAAACCAGGTAGAAACATGACTTCCTTGATGTATTTCCTGCCTGCACTTGTATCAATCACCAATGAGCCTATGCCAGCAACATCCACCAAGCGTCCAATAGGCATTTGTACCTTTCCAGAGATATTAGTCCTTACATCAACAAGTAGTTCAGCATTTCCAGTCATGTGGTTGCTACACCCACTATCAATGTACCAATTCCCATTCATTTTCACTCCGATGGTAACACTATTAGCATAAAACAGGTTTCCAGTCATCTCAGCTTGATTGACACAATTTGCCTTTTGAGTAGCCTTACCTATTGTGCATTCCCTAGCCAAATGTCCAAATCTATCACAATTAAAACATTTAGGCTTCCCCTTATATTGACACTCACCAAAGTGAAATTTGGAACACACCTTGCATGTGGTTTAGCTACATCTGGTTTCATGAATCCTGCAGAAGTTGAATTCTGTGTAGGATTGGCAAATGTTCTTTGTTGAAACTTAGGCTTGGACTCCTTTCCTTTCGAGTTTGAATGCTTATATGATTTAGCTGCACCATCATAAGCATTACCACTATTCTGCCCCTTTTGACTCACAGAGAGAGAGAGAGAGAGAGAGAGAGAGAGAGAGAGAGAGAGAGAGAGGCAAAAGCTCTTTCAGTGGTATCCACATTATGCAGATCAAACCTTTGTTCTTGACTTTTCAAAATAGCCACAACTTCCTGCAATTCCACAATCTCCAAACATTTGGTATTTTCAATAACCAGATATATAGGGTCATATGGTTTACTAAGACTAATCAACACTTTCTGGACAAGTCTCTCATTAGTTAGAAGCTCACCAAATGTTTTCATTTGGTTTATCAAGTCATTTAGCCTAGTCAAATAACCAGATAAGGTTTCATCATCTCTCATCCTAGCATACTCAAATTCACGCCTCAGATTTTGTAGTTTTACAGACCTCACCTAATCACCACCATGATACTCTCCATACAGCAAATCCCCTGCCATCTTCGCTGATTCAGCATTGGCAATTCGTGGGAAGATTTTATCTGAGACAGCATTCTAGATAATACCCAGAGCTTTTGCATCTTTCATATAAGTAGCCGCTGTTTTCTCATCATCTTCCTCTTCTGAGCTTCCTTCAGCCTTCTTCTTCTTTGGATCTGAGGTCGTAACCCCCTTTTCAACCAATTTCCATAACCCATGCGACTTGAATATCGTCGTCATTCTGATTCTCCAAAATTCATAATTCTCACCGGAGAAGATCGGAGTTCTCACTTCAGAACTTCCAAATCCAGCCATCTCTTAGCTTAGATGAAACGAATCACAAGTCGAAATCTGATTTTGTGAAATTTTTGCAACTTCGCCCGAGCTCAACCAATCTTGAGTGGAGCTCGATTTCTTACACCCAGATCTTAATTGATCGAAGCTGGCTCTGAGGCCATGTTGAAGTTTTGTAATGTCAGTGTATTTTCTTAATAAAGAAGAAAGGAAAAGAAAGAGGAAAAACAATTATCTGAAATGGTTTTTTCTATATCACTCTGCTTTGCACGCAGCAGAGAATGTATATGTATTTCTTACAAAAAAAACTCTCTCACTGTGCATAACAGTTAGTTATACATAGTGATGCTCAATGCTTCCAACGTGAAAACAATCTCAACCTCTCATCTCTCTAAAATAATGGATCACTCTCCACATGTCACTTGGACAAATTACAATAAAGGCCCTACACTTGATTTAATTACCAAACTGAATACACACATGATTACACGGCATTTCTTAAGCTAAGCTTTAATTAGCTCATAGCTTATACACTAACAATATATTGAATAGAAATTATATTTTTTATTGTGGCCACACCGCCTATGGTTAATCACTTTACAAAACTCATAAACTGCTTTTAGTAGTTAGTTTCTTCAATTTAGTACATTGCCCTCAATGAAAGTGTGGTAAAAGTGCAAATTCAACTGTTGCTAAGGTGGCTCGTTGGCTATGACAGTGGTGATTTTAGCATTTGTTTTGTTGGTCATGGGAGATAATATGAGTTTACAGTTTTGCCTCATCAATCGTACTACAAGAACTTTCAATAAAGAAAAAAAAATTACATAACACTAGAGGATCCAAAAGTTTTCCCAAATTTCAGCCAAAATCATCAATTATCTTAGTGTGTTGACTACTAAAATAAAAGTGAGATGAGTTAGGAACGAATAAAACCCTGGCACATCAAATTGACATCGAAGAAATGATAATTTATTTTATTCGTTGAAGTATTATTTTTGGGTAGTGATTTCCCCACTCCCCTTTTATCCATTTACACTCTCATTTTGTAGAGAAAATTGAAAATTATAGAGTGGTACTGTACTACCACATCAGCTTGTGATACTCCCATTAAAAATATGCCATATGTCATTTAAGAATAATAATTTTTTTTTTTTACAGCTAGACTTGGAAGCTAGTTATTATCTTTTGAATAAAACTAAAAAAATCAAAAAATCAAAAAAAGAAAAAAGAAAATAGCCACCACGCACCCCGGCCCGTCGTCTACCTGCTTCCTGGCCGCTGCCCACTCCCTCTCTTTTCTTCCTCTCTCCGTCCTCGAAGATAGGGATTGAGAGTGTGAGGAAGATGCAATTGTAGTTGGTGTTGTTGTGTTTGAGGGAAGTAAGAAAGAGTGGGAGGTGAGAGAGTTGCAGAGAAGGGCATGGTGTGGTGAGAGAGAGAGAGAGAGAGAGAGAGAGAGGTCAAGGTAGTTGAGCAGGTTGATTTGATCATTAGCCCATTTAGATTTAGGCAGTATTGAAAGTTGAAACACCCACGACCCGATACAACATACCCATCTGCTTTACCAACGAAACCTCTCCTAGTTATTCCAAATGGGTATACAGCATACCCATCTCTCTCTCTCTCTCTCTCTCTCTCTCTCTGGTCCTTCTCGTGCATGATGTAAATTTTCGAACACCTGAAAAAGAGTATCCAAAAATCACAAATTAAATTACTCGCAAGCGCACGAATCAACAATAGTATAGAGATATGCAAGTACGAGGTCGAACCCACAAGGACTGATAAAAACAACTTAATTAATTAAATCACACTAAACCCAATTAAACGAACGATTGATTGATTTGAGTGATGAATTAAAGAAAATGTAAATTGCAAGAATTAAAAGAAAGAAAACTAAAACACTCAACAAAGATAAAGTTTAAAAGAAATCAAGTTATGAAGATCTAAGGTTATGAATCCACCAATGACAATCCTATTTCCTTTTCTTAGAGCCAATTACTATCCAATTATGATGCCAATGTTAAAGGTTGTTCTTTCTAAAGTATGAAGTAAGCCTGTCAAGATCATAAATCGTGTATCCCTGTATGCAATTCTATCCTATCAAGGTGTTAAAATTTAACATATAAGAACCCGTTAAGATTAGAAGAATTCAATCAACCAAGTAGGACTAGTGGATGACGTTTCTCTCCTAGCTATCTACTCTTCTTAATCTTAGTTCTAGTAAACGTAGTGGATGGCGTTTCTCTCCTAGATTTATCCAATTATCTAGATGCAAAGTTCCTAGTGGTGATCAAGCAATAGGATTTCAAACCTAGAATAAAATTCACACAAAGATTAAGAATTTAACAAGGCATATAATTGAATAGAAATCAACAAAATACTTCACAAATAATCATGTCATGGCTTCATCATAAACCTTAGAAAGGAATTTAGTTACACATAGTCATAATAATAATCACAAGAGAAGTCATGAAGAAATAAAACCTGGAAAATAATGGTGTTGCACACTCTTAAGCTCTTTGTCGTCTCTTGAATAGAAATTGTGTAGAAGGTCCTTAGAGAGAGCTTAAGGTGGCCTTATATAGTGCAAAATAACTAAACCCTAATCTCAAAAGGTCTGGAAAAACTCTCCTAAAAGAAAACAAAATCCTAAACAATTATGGAAACAAACTAGGAAAGAATCCTTCTTTGACTGGGAGACACGTCAGCTAACTTGCACGAAATCTTTGGGGTCGTTTCACTTCCTAGACAAATCTGGAAAAATATGGGAAACGTAGCTTTATCTCTAAGCTTTCCAGGGACGTATTACACGCCACTTAGAAAAATCAGGAAGGTCTTCAAATGTTCAATCTCCCATAGCAGCACAGTTTTGACGGGAATGCAGCTTTGACTGTGTTGAGTTGCAGGTCTGGAACAATTGGCTTCATAGAAAATTATGAAAATTTGACACTATGATCTTCAATGTCTTAGCTTTCTTCTCCAATTGGCCTTGCACTAAAACTCCTCCGGAAAGTCGATTTTCCATCAAAAACCTTCTAAGAGCGCAGAAAAGCTGAAAATAAGGAAAGTAAAGTAATAAGGCTCTTTTTAATCAACTTTCCCTACAAAAACCAAATATAAAGGGTCTAAAAATATAAGAAATAAGGCACTTATCAAACACCCACAACTTAGATTTTGCTAGTCCTCGAGCAAAACAACACTTAAGAACAAAGATTCAACACAAACAAACAAGCAACTAACTTCCCAACATTGATCTCAAAGATAATTGCCAAACGTTAGATATATAACTTCCAAGAAATAAGCGACAATAACTCAAGACATTATCAAAGGGTTAACCAAACTTTAATTGAACAACTTGGAGTGTAGTGTGTGAAATAGCCAACATTAATACAACTCACAACTTCAACTTCACAAGAATTAAATAACCAAATAAGAACAAGCTTCGACTTCAAATCTCACCAAGGATGTTCACTCCAATGAAAGCACTTGAAATTTGACTAGTTATTGTCACTCATATATATGTGAGAGAAATCAAAACAATGGGATGTACTCACATAATCAAAATGAAGGCACAAAATATGAATAAATGATCTCATGGAAAGATATCGCATACTTGAAAATATTTAAACCATTCGACCATAGTCCTTCCACATCTATTCTCCACATGATGAACCACACTCCTCCTTGGATCAAGTAGGACTTTCACTAAGGTTGTAATGGGGCTTAAGGTGATGAGTGAAACAAGAAAAGGACATGGAGAACAACAAGGTCTAAGGAATTTATAGAGCTTTCCATGGAACTTATAACATCTTGCACTTTGAGAACATAACTTCATCTTGATACTGTCTCTTTTTTTCCTTTTTGGGGGCCTAACTCCATTAGCTTTCTAATCAACCCATGTAGCGAGTTTTCAGCCAATGACTCCCAAGCTAGATAGCTTTAGGGCATTAAATGTAAAACACTCATCAGGCTTAATAACTCGAGTTGAAAAGGCTTGAATTAAACTTTTTATTAAATTTTTTTCAACAGTATCCTTTTATTTCCAAATGATTGAACAATTTGTGCAATTCTCCTTAAACCATGAAAGTACTCTACAATACTCCTTAGAAGGATAAGAAACTTTTATGAAAGGCTATGGTGAGGAGAATAAGACTAAGAACGAAAAAGGCTTACATTAAAGGCACAAAAGGTTTAACTAGGGGTAAAAGTGATATGGGTTGGCTAGAAAAGCTCAAACGAAAGAAACAAGGCCTATATCATTTTCTTGGATCCATGTGATTCACGAAGTATGCCTCAAATAGATAATGAAAGTAGTTCTAGCAAATAATTTAAATATCCTTAAGTACTTGATCAAAAGAAAGAAAAATGAGATCACAACGACTTGTAGACAAGAAAATTATAGAATACCATATAACACTCAAGAAAGGAAGGCATAGGCTCAAAAGCTCACACAATGAGGGTTACATAAGTCTATACTCGCTCTTCTTTAGCAATTTAATGTCTTTTGGATTTTTTATTTTTTTATTTTTCAAAAGTCATATTACATGGCTATGTGCATAGAGTTTTACCAAGATCATAAAAATATGGCTAACACAAAGATAATGTAAAGTATTATTGTCATGCTCACATTGTCTTGGAAGTTAATTCAAAATAAAGACCAAATCTCATCATAGAATTGGGAAGTAGCTACCAAAGACAAATAATAATAAAAATTCAAACTAAAATGAAAATATTTTTGGGTTTTCTTGAAATTTTATTTTTAAAAAGTTAAATAAATAAAAATGGACAAAATGAAACCAAAGAAAACTAAAATGCATAAAAACATAAACTAGTTAAATAAAAGTAGTTTTTGACCCAGTGCAAAGAATTAGGCATATTTCAAAAACTACTTGGCCAAATTTGACGTTCTTTATATGGTTGGATTCAGAACGCAAAAACAAAGAACTCCCCGCAGGCCAAAGTACAAAAACAGCAGCCAAAAAGAACAGAATTTAAAACAAAGACAGAGGACTGTTGCATATATTATGAGACCAAAGAACACAAACACCCACAACTTAAAACAAACATTGTCCTCAATGTTTAAAACAAAGAGAACAAATTCATGCACAATCAATTTAAGAGAGAGAGGGTTTGAGAACTTATCGGGTTTTATAGGTGTGTGGATGAGCAAGAATTTGTCGAAGTGAGAGAAGATCGGCAAAGCAACGAACTCAAACACCCACAACTTGTTTCTTTGAATGCCAACGGACCCATAATAGCTCCTAAAAGTCTCGGAGTGTGATGAAATTGGAACGAAATTGAGCTAGATATGTAAGCCAAAAAAATCTGGAAATCCAACTTTTAGTGACGAAAAATCTGATGAACACCGTCACTGAAACTCTTTTACCAACGAAAAATTTGATGAACACCGTCGCTAAAACCTCTTTGGTGACGAAAAAGCTTCAAAGTTCTGGGCAAAACAGCAGCATAGTGTTTTTGGGTTTTAGGTCCTTTTTGAGCTTCAAATCGTCCTAAAACATAATGTAGGCTACCTGAGACCCTCAAACCTAGTCCAAATCATCTGAATAACCATTCTAAACATGTTGGTGGCTTCAGATTAACCTGAAAAACAGCAAAAAATATATTAGGCAGAAATTCTATTTTTGACCAAAATAAGAACATAAAAGCTATTTTTCAATTTTCTGGCATCTAAACTCAGCCAATGACCAAAACCCCTTCTTTAACACATTTGGAACATGCTGCAATCATCAAAAGGCTAGAAAAGTTTGAAAAATTTTCTTTGGAACACAAAATCCCTTTTTTTTATGACTCAAAACTTTAACAAAAACAACAAAAACAAAAACATGAAAATTGTAAGAAAAATCACACAAACTAAAAGAAAAGTTGAGAATGCTTGGGTTGCCTCCCAAGAAGCGCTTCTTTATAGTCATGAGCTAGACTTTTCGAATGTCTACGATGGTGTGGATGTAACAAAGAATGCTACTTCTTCCATGTTAAGTGTGGAATCCATGTAGTGCTTTAGCCGCTGTCCATTGACCTGGAACTCATTCCCATTGTGCAAATTCTTTATCGTAATAGCTCCATGAGGAGAGACTTAAATCACGTCAAAGGTCCAGACCACCTAGAGCGTAGTTTGCCCGGAAAGAGTCGAAGTCTTGAATTGTAGAGTAAAACTTTTTGTCCGGGGGAAAACTCCTTGCGAAAAATAGCTTTGTCATGCATCATCTTGGTTCGATCCTTGTAAATTTGTGCATTCTCATAGGCTTCATTCCTTAGCTCGTCCAACTCATTCAATTGTAGTTTTCTCTTATCACCGGCGGCTTGGTAATCGAAATTTAACTTCTTGATTGCCCAATAAGCTTTGTGTTCCAACTCTACAGGAAGATGACAAGCTTTACCATAAACTAGATGGAATGGTGACATTCCAATTGGCGTCTTGTATGCAGTCCGATATGCCCACAGTGCATCCCTCAATTTGAGAGACCAATCCTTGCGTGATGCATTAACAGTTTTATCAAGAATCTTCTTAATCTCCCTATTTGATATTTCCACTTGACCGCTTGTTTGAGGGTGGTATGGGGTTGCAACTCGGTGATGAATGTTGTATTTGGCCATAAGAGCATTGAAAGCTTTATTGACAAAATGTGCTCCACCATCGCTTACAATAACTCGAGGTGTGCCAAATCGTGGAAATATGGTGCCTTGTAGAAAACGGAGAACCACCTTGTGATCATTTGTTGGTGATGCGATTGCCTCTACCCACTTGGAGACATAGTCTACAGCGACAAGAATGTATTGGTTGCCAAGGGAAGATGGGAAGGGTCCCATGAAGTCAATGCCCCAAACATCAAACAACTCCACTACTAGTATGCCTTGTTGCGACATCTCGTTCCTTTTTGAAATATTTCCAACTCGTTGGCATCTATCACAAGTAGAGCAAAACAAATATGCATCCTTGAAGAGTGTAGGCCAGAAAAATCCACTTTGCAATACCTTGGCAGCTGTCCTATTCGGTCCAAAATGTCCACCACAAGCGTAGCTATGACAAAATTTTAGAATGCTCTCATGTTCACTTTTCGGCACGCACCTTCTTACAACTTGATCGGGGCAATGCTTATACAAATATGGGTCATCCCAAAAGTAATACTTGACCGTAGAGAAGAACTTCTTTCGTTGTTGAGTGCTAAGATTAGGGGGCAAAACTCCTTTAGCAAGATAGTTGGCTATATCGGCAAACCAAGGTAGCTCGTCACTAACGGCAAAGAGTTGTTCATCTGGGAAGCTTTCATTCAAGGGGAGTACATCTTCTTCTACATCATGTGTGTGTGGAAGACGGGAGAGGTGGTCCGCTACAACATTCTCCGCTCCTTTCTTGTCTCTAATTTCCAAATCAAACTCTTGTAGGAGAAGCACCCAGCGAATAAGTCTAGGCTTGGCATCTTTCTTTGCCATGAGATGTTTCAAAGCGGCATGATCCGTGTAGACAATGACTTTAGACCCAATTAAATAAGATCTAAACTTCTCCAAAGCAAAAATCACAGCGAGCATCTCCTTCTCGGTGGTGGTGTAATTCAACTGAGCATCGTTCAAGGTTCGACTAGCGTAGAAGATGACATGGGGAAGCTTCCCTTTCTTTGTCCCAAAACAGCACCCACTGCATAAACACTAGCATCACACATTAGTTCAAACGGCAAGCTCCAATCGGGAGCCGTGATAATAGGTGCGGAAGTAAGGAGTTTTTTCAAAGAATTAAAAGCAACTAAGCACTCATTATCAAATGTATATGGTGTGTCTTTGGCAAAGAGATTGCACATGGGGCGGCTAATCTTGGAGAAGTCTTTGATGAAACGTCGGTAAAATCCGGCATGTCCAAGGAAAGAGCGCACATCTTTCACGGATGTAGGAGGTGGCAACTTTGCTATCAAATCAATTTTGGCCTTATCAACTTCAATTCCCTTGTGTGATCTCAGGTGTCCTAACACAATGCCCTGTTTAACCATAAAGTGACACTTCTCCCAATTTAAAACAAGGTTAGTTTCTCGACATCTTTCTAATACCAATTTCAAATTTTCCAAACAATGATCAAAAGAAGACCCGAAAACAGAAAAATCATCCATGAAAACTTCAATTATTCTCTCAACCATATCGGAAAAATACTTATCATGCAACCGTTGGAATGTGGCGGGAGCATTGCATAGACCGAAAGGCATGCGTCGGTATGCGAAGGTTCCATAGGGGCATGTAAAAGTTGTCTTCTCTTGGTCCTCGGGAGCGATTGGAATTTGATTATAACCTGAATAACCATCAAGAAAACAATAATGTGAGTGGCCCGCTAACCTTTCAAGCATTTGATCAATAAAAGGTAAAGGAAAGTGATCTTTTCTAGTAGAGGAGTTCAATTTTCGGTAATCAATGCAAACTCTCCATCCGGTTGTTTGTCGTGTGGGCACCAATTCGTTGTTGTCGTTCTTGACTACAGTGATTCCAGATTTCTTTGGCACGACATGAATCGGGCTAACCCACTTGCTATCTGAAATAGGATAGATCACACCCACATCTAATAGCTTCAAGACTTCCTTTCGAACTACTTCCTTCATATTGGGGTTTAATCTTCGTTGTGCTTCGATTGTAGGCTTAGAACTTTCCTCCAAAAAGATTCGATGCATGCACATGGCAGGGTTAATGCCTTTGATGTCAGCAATAGTCCATCCCAACGCCAACTTGTGCTCTTTGAGGACTTTTAGCAGTTGCTCCTCTTCAAATGCATTCAAATCGAATGCAATGATCACTGGAAGAGTCTTGGATTCTCCTAGAAAAGCATACTTCAAGTGTTCAGGCGGTGGCTTGAGTTCCACGGTTGGTGCTTGCTCAATGGATGGCAAAACACGAGGTAGAGGTGGTCCAAGTGGCTCCACTGGTTGCCTCCATCTTGGTGGTTGGATTGGGGCAGAGTCAAGGGCTGCAATAATGTCCATGGCTACCTCATCTCCCTCTATGCTCAAATCTTGATTTTCAATGCAAGTCTTCAAAATGTCTCAGTAGGCGTTTGCTAAGAAGTTGGCATGGACGATTGGATCAAGGAGATCTATGCGGCTACACTCTTCTACTTGAGATGGTCTTTTAATGCTTCAAACATCTTGAATTCCACTGAATCATCCTGAATTGAAGCTTGAGTGTACCTTCTTTAACATCTATGAGTGCCCCAGTGTAGCAAGGAAAGGACGCCCAAGAAGGATAGGAATGTTTCGGTCTTCTTCCATGTCAAGCACGAGGAAATCTGCTGGTAGTATAAACTGCTCCACTTTAATTAAAACGTCTTCAACAAGGCCCTTAGGATAGGTCACGGATCGATCCACCAATTGCAGGAAACAGATGTTCTTCTTAACTCTCCAATGCCTAGCTGCTCATAAATAGAAAAAGGCATGAGGTTAACACTTGAACCAAGATCTAAGAAAGCTTTATCAAATTTAAAATCACCAATGAAACATGGAAGAGTAAAACTCCTGGATCTTGTAATTTCGGAGGCATCTTTGTAATCAAAACTTCGCTGCAACAATAAGTGAGTTCGATTTTCTCATGGTCCCCAAATCTTCTCTTGTTCGTGCAAAGATCCTTCAAGAACTTAGCGTCTGACGGGATTTGCTTGATGGCATCGAGCAATGGAATATTGATTTGAACCTTCTTGAATTGATCTAAGATATCCATCATATGCTTATCTTTTCTTTGCTTCTGAAATCTTTGTGGAAAAGGCATAGGAGTGTCATAAGCTTTCGACTTGGGAGCGAGGTTAGCATGTTGCTCATTTGGGGCAACGGTGTGTGAAGTACTAGGCAAATCTGACTTATCGAATTGTTGGGTAGATTCTTGTCTTGATTTCAGTTGCTTCTTGTTCCTCTTGCTTGCTCTTTTGCTTCTCAATTTCTTCCCTCCTATCATACGGTTTGCCACTCCTTAGTGTCCTAATTGCATTAGCTTGTCCCTTGCCCTTTGGATTTGCTTCGGGTTGACTTGGAAATCGCCCATGTTCTCGTTCACTCAACATGGTTGCCATTTGACTCATTTGCATCTCCAAATTTGTGATTGCCTTGGTGTTAGCTTGCTGCCCTTTTTGGGTTTTTTGGAGTGATTGCAACATTTGGGCGTTGGCTTGTTGAAATTGAATTTGGTTTTGCATGAGTTGTTGCATCATATCTTCCATTGATGACTTCTTTTGTTCTCTGGAGCTTGGGCTTGTTGGAAATGAGGATTTCGTGGAGCTTGTCCTTGATTGTTGTTGTTCCAAGAGAAATTGGGATGTCGTGCCCAACCCGGATTGTAAGTGTTGGAGAATGGATCGTTGTTGGGACGTCGATATGTATTCATAACCATGGCCTCTTCTTCTTGAATCAATGGATCGGCGGGACATGCTTCGGTTACATGAGCAGTGCTTGAGCATAGAGCACACTTCTCCTTCTTCACATTCGCCAACAAAGGAGTGATAGCTTGCAATTGACGGCTCAATTGGGCAACTTGCTCTTCCAGGACCAACTTCGAATTTACTTCATAAATTCCTCCTCTTTTAGGGGCTGATGAGCTTGGCTTGCTTCCTTCCCTTGATTGGATGTCCCATTGTTGAGAATTTTCACTTATAGTCTCAAATGCTTCAATGGCTTCCTCCGCGGTCTTCCTTTTCAAACTCCCTCCAACAGTGGCATCGACGGTGTTGCGGCTTTGAGGAGTCAAACCCTCATAGAAAAATTGGGCCTTTTGCCATTCACCATACCCATGGTGAGGGCATCGTAGAAACAGGTCCTTGTAGCGCTCCCAACACTCATAGAAAAGTTCACCATCATATTGAGCAAAATTCATAATTTCTTTCCTCAGTGCATTCGTCTTTTGAGCGGGAAGTATTTTAGAAAAAATTTTGCTCTAGATCATCCCATGTTGTGATTGTTCTTGCTGGAACGGAATTAAGCCACGCCTTGGCTTTGTCCTTCAATGAGAATGGGAAGAGGCGAAGACGCACTTGTTCATCGATAATTCTCTCATAATGGAACGTAGAGCATATGTCGAAAAATTCCTTCACGTGGAGATAAGGGTCTTCCATGACCTTCCCATAAAAGGTTGGTAGAAGTTGAATCGTCGCGGTCTCAACTCGAACTGCCCGGTTGTATTAGCAAGGACGATACTGACGGTGCGTTGTATGTAACGGGTGCAGTGTAATCTCCAAGTTCTCTACGCTCGTTATTTACTACATCACCCATTTTAGATTGTTCCTCTCTAGCCTTCTCTTCTCTTTGTTTTCGACGAATGGCTCGAAGTTGTTGTTCAATCTCCGGTACAAATTCTACAAGTTTGCTAGTCGACGATCGCGTGCAGTCATGCACCTACAAAAACAAGTAGGTGGAGTGAAAACGTTTGCAAAAGAAGAAAAAAATTGATGAATTAATGAAGTAAAATAATTGTTAATTGAAAGAAGTAACCAAGCAGGCAATTAATCAAGAAAGAAACAGGAATCCTACTTAGGTACGGGAAAAACAAAAATTGACGTTTTTTTTTTAAAAAAAAAATTTATTTATTTATTTTAATTTTAAAATTTAAAACAAACTGAAAGTTCAATTTTAAAAAAAAGCGAAACAGAAACAGAAAATTCAAGTAAAGTGCAACTTCCCAATTAAATTGTTTTTGCCTCAATCCCCGGCAACGGTGCCAAAACTTGATGTAAATTTTCGAACACCTGAAAAAGAGTATCCAAAAATCACAAATTAAATTACTCGCAAGCGCACGAATCAACAATAGTATAGAGATATGCAAGTACGAGGTCGAATCCACAAGGACTGATAAAAACAACTTAATTTATTTATTTATTTTAATTTTAAAATTTAAAACAAACTGAAAGTTCAATTTTAAAAAAAAAACGAAACAGAAACAGAAAATTCAAGTAAAGTGCAACTTCCCAATTAAATTGTTTTTGCCTCAATCCCCGGCAACGGTGCCAAAACTTGATGTAAATTTTCGAACACCTGAAAAAGAGTATCCAAAAATCACAAATTAAATTACTATAGCGCACGAATCAACAATAGTATAGAGATATGCAAGTACGAGGTCGAATCCACAAGGACTGATAAAAACAACTTAATTAATTAAATCGCACTAAACCCAATTAAACAAACGATTGATTGATTTGAGTGATGAATTAAAGAAAATGTAAATTGCAAGAATTAAAAGAAAGAAAACTAAAACACTCAACAAAGATAAAGTTTAAAAGAAATCAAGTTATGAAGATCTAAGGTTATGAATCCACCAATGACAATCCTATTTCCTTTTCTTAGAGCCAATTACTATCCAATTATGATGCCAATGTTAAAGGTTGTTCTTTCTAAAGTATGAAGTAAGCCTGTCAAGATCATAAATCGTGTATCCCTATATGCAATTCTATCCTATCAAGGTGTTAAAATTTAACATATAAGAACCCGTTAAGATTAGAAGAATTCAATCAACCAAGTAGGACTAGTGGATGGCGTTTCTCTCCTAGCTATCTACTCTTCTTAATCTTAGTTCCAGTAAACGTAGTGGATGGCGTTTCTCTCCTAGATTTATCCAATTATCTAGATGCAAAGTTCCTAGTGGTGATCAAGCAATAGGATTTCAAACCTAGAATAAAATTCACACAAAGATTAAGAATTTAACAAGGCATATTGAATAGAAATCAACAAAATACTTCACAAATAATCATGTCATGGCTTCATCATAAACCTTAGAAAGGAATTTAGTTACACATAGTCATAATAATAATCACAAGAGAAGTCATGAAGAAATAAAACCTGGAAAATAATGGTGTTGCACACTCTTAAGCTCTTTGTCGTCTCTTGAATAGAAATTGTGTAGAAGGTCCTTAGAGAGAGCTTAAGGTGGCCTTATATAGTGCAAAATAACTAAACCCTAATCTCAAAAGGTCTGGAAAAACTACAAAATCCTAAACAATTATGGAAACAAACTAGGAAAGAATCCTTCTTTGACTGGGAGACACGTCAGCTAACTTGCACGAAATCTTTGGGGTCGTTTCACTTCCTAGAAAAATCTGGAAAAATATGGGAAACGTAGCTTTATCTCTAAGCTTTCCAGGAACGTATTACACGCCACTTAGAAAAATCAGGAAGGTCTTCAAATGTTCAATCTCCCATAGCAGCACAGTTTTGACGGGAATGCAGCTTTGACTGTGTTGAGTTGCAGGTCTGGAACAATTGGCTTCATAGAAAATTATGAAAATTTGACACAATGATCTTCAATGTCTTAGCTTTCTTCTCCAATTGGCCTTGCACTAAAAATCCTTCGGAAAGTCGATTTTCCATCAAAAACCTTCTAAGAGCGCAGAAAAGCTGAAAATAAGGAAAGTAAAGTAATAAGGCTCTTTTTAATCAACTTTCCCTACAAAAACCAAATATAAAGGGTCTAAAAATATAAGAAATAAGGCACTTATCAGTGCACTTCAACTGCTTAATAATTGAATGAAATTGGACCTTTTTCAATGCTGATGAGATCTTGCAGGTTCATTCACGGGTTTAAGAGATCTTGCAATTTGAGAGAGAGAGAGAAAAGAGGAGGATGAAGAAGATGGGGAGGGGCAGAAAGGGGAGGCAGTGCGGTGGCGGTGTAGGGGGATTGGGTTGGGGTGGGAGGTGGATTCTGTCGCCTTCTATCATATGTTCTTTTCTTTTCTTTTCATTTTTTTCTTTTTAAGTTTATTCTAAATGGTATAAATGTTTTAAATCCAACTGTAAAAAAAAGTTCAAATTTTTTATAAAACTATGACACATGGCATATTTTTAATGGGAGTATCACAAGCTGATGTGGTAGTACAGTACCACTCTATAATTTCTCCATTTTGTAGATGCTGAACCTATTGCGGTTATATTTTGTTGTGCTGAGATTATTCCTTTTTTTTTGTTTGCCTCACATGATTTATTGGTACGGAAGTTTTTAATATAGGGAAATAGCGGTAAATACCACCCGTTTCCTAATTTTTTCTGGAAATACCACTCCCTAGATGCAGATTTTGGGAATACCACGTATAAATACAAACCTATTGACCACCTATCCCGTTTTGCACACTTTTGAATTCACTGTCGCTCTCTCTCTTCTTGGGTTCTTTTTCTCTTCTCTTCCATCTCATACTGAAAGAAAACATAACTCTCTCAAGCCCAAATTTGGTTCTCTCTCTCTCCCGTCTCACCACCACCACTCTCTCGGCGCCTGCGACCACCACCACTTTCTCTCTCGGCGCTCCGTAACCACCGCTACTCTTTGTCTCAGCTCTGCGACCACCACCAGCTGCAACATTGAAAGTTGAAGTCCTCTCTCTCTCTATCCCGTTTCCTAGTCAAATTTTCCAGAAAATTCCAGCTGGGTTTTCACTGGAATCCAGTCCAGGAAAAGTTTTATCAGGTTGTGAAGTTATAAGGGGTCTGGATATTACTTGAGGAGGAGATTAAGGGTCTGCTGCATAGCTCAAGAATCCGACAACAAAAGCAATGGCAAGTTCTTCAAATTCTCTCCTTTTGCTTTCAATTTCTTTTGTGGTTCTTATTTAGGATTTTTTTGAACCAAAGATTTGTGCTTTATGAGTTTAATTCCAACTTGTTTATGAGTGTTCTCTGTAGGGAGCAATTCTAACCACTAGAAAGAAAAATTAGAAATAGGAAGCAATCTGCCGTTTGGTTTGGTTGAGTAGCATGCATGGATAGATTTGGAGGAGTGGTTTTGAATATGGGTTTTGTTGTTGTGTATGAAAAGTGAAGGAGCCAATTGTTATTTTCTTTCTTATAGTGATAAGAATTTTATGTTGCTCTAATGTTTATAAGTGAAAAATCAAGGGTCAGTTTAACATTTATTAGGAAAATTTAGTTAATTGCTAGGTAGTTAAAATTGAGAAACTAATTGTTATGAATTAAGAACAAATGGGAAATTTTTGTGGTATTTCTTAGCAAAAAAACAACCCCAATTGGGAGTAATTTAGTGGCTGAGTTGCTTTTCTTAAATGATGTGAAGGGAATGGTTTTAAATATTTGTTTCGGTGAAGAACCTCCGGAGTCACTATTTATGAATGAATTAAGGAGGAGGGGTATGACTCCCAGTTCTTTACTTGAGGAAAAAGGGAGAATTGAGTAAGGAGGGGTATGACTCCCAGTTCAGCGCTTAGAGGTTCTATTTCTCAACATATTCTTTCCCTTTTGTGTTGTTTTAAAGGATGTTCAATTTTATTTGGAGGAAACCTACAATTTCTTGTTTATTTGGTATTCCTGACTTACTAAATATCTTCTATTTATATGATTTTTCACTCTATTTCCAACTTTGTGAGTGACAACTACTTTAGGAAGCATAATTTTCATTGTCCATTTGGATTGTAAATAGTTAATGACTGTGAGAGGAAGCTATTTTAATTTAGTAAAATCAGATGATTGAGTAATTATTTTTTACTCACTTCAATGTTGTTAAGGGACTGAACTTCCTCTTAAGCTATTTTAATCTGTCTAGGTTCTTGAGCAAAGAGTAGAAACTTTGGAGAGAGAACTTGATGCTGCCATTACAGCTGCTGCTCGTTCAAAAAAATGACAAGCTGTGGCAGCAAAAAAGGCTGCTGAATTACATGCACAGGAAGTTACAAAAGAGCTCGAGAACACCTCAAGTATGTGCAATCCAAATATCTCATTTTTACCATTATTTGGGCTGTGTGTATTGGTAGGCTTACAAATTATAATTTCCTTGAGTATGAGAAGTCTGATACTATTTTTTAGTAAAGGGTTCTGTGTTAGCAGTAATCACCAACATCAATATTGACTTCCACATCTAGAGAAAAACCTAGACAGATTAATATCCTCATAGCTTGTTATGTCCTCCTTAGTCCTTACTAACTGAAGAACCATGGGCTACTAAATTTGTAATGGCAAGGATTTTTGTTGGATGGCCTTAAATTAGGACTAGAGATAAATAAGTGGCACATATGCAGTTACTTAGGCTTATAAAAGGAGATTGATACTTCCAAATTAGTTCCAAGTTGTACCCATAAGAAAATAGTATTCCAAACAATTGAAGGGATTCAGCCTACTTTTGTGTTTTTTGAAGCATTGAAAATGGGAGCCATTTGGGTCCAACATTTTTGTAAAACATGGAAACAACATCAGAAAATAGTTTGTTTTGGAGTCTTGTGAGATATGAGTCCCACCAACCTTATTTTAGATGGGAGTGAACTCCACTGCCATAAGCATATGTAGAGGAGCTATTTGAAAATGTCAACTGAATATCTCCTGGGGTTCCTTGTCAAGCTTAATCCAATTTTTCCGGCTCATACATGTATGTACAAGTTTCCTTTAGGCTATGAAAGACCTTTACTTTTGCTCACTCTTACAACCTTTTTATAAAAGGGGTCAAGAGATGACATATTGGATGTCATGTCTGTGGCTTTTTGCCTCTGCCCTAAATCTGGTTATGTAGCTATCTTGCTCAGCTAAACTTGAATAAATCCATTATATTTCCTATTGTTGATTTGCTATTGCAATTGTATTATTGTTTTATTGTGGTTGTATTGTAGTGGTATTGTTGTTGTAATGCCATGGTATTGTTGTTATATTATTGTGTTATTGGTGTTATATTGCTGTGTTACTGTAATTTAACAGGAATATTTGTTGATATCATTTTTCTTTATCTGCTTCTGATTTGTGTAGGAGTTGAGATTATTCTTGGCTTTCCAAAATCTCTCTATTAAATATGGTTTGGCTTGAGCAGCTGCAAGCGTAAAAAGGATGATGCATGTAAATTCAACAATTAAATAGGAGATTATTGTTTTCAAGTTGTTAATTCTTGAGATACTTTGTCATTTTTTAATATTATGTGAAACAAAAACATGTATTTAATATTATTGTATAGGAGACCGTGTAATTATTTTGTAACAATTAAATGAAATTTTAGTTCAATTTACTTGAAAACTTTGGGATCTTGAGCAAGGGACGACAGTTATGTATACGACAGTTTTAGAACACACAAGGCAGCAGTGTAAGAGTGGTTAATTCTGACGATATAGGAGTGTAAGAATGTGAATCAAACCAATAGTTGCTTCTTCTACAACAAATTATAATAATTAAGAAAACCAATCCAAAATCAAGTCTCCACTCCATTGTAATGTCACGTAGATTAAGTGGCAACATATATGCAATAAATAAGCAATAAAGTGGCAATAGACAAGCAATACAAAAGCAATAAAAATGCAATAAACAAGTACCTTATGGATGTCTTTGTACTCTCTTTCCTAGAGTACAAAGACATCCATGAGGTACTTGTTTATTGCCATTTTATTGCTTTTGCATTGGTTGTCTATTGTCACTTTATTGCTTTCATATTGCTTTTGTATTGCATATATATTGCCATTTTATAATCTACATGATATTATAATGGAGTGGAAGCAACTATGGATATCATCAAAATTCAAGTTGTAGCTTAAGAATTTGTAATATTCCAACTTCTTTGCATGAACGAAGGCAGAGGAGCAACCAACTCTAGGCTTTCTAGTTCTGAAAGATCACAATCTAAATGTAGTTCCAAATTTTGCAAAACCATTTGCTTACAATGAAGATGCAGGCGGGGATTCTTTTTGGAGACACTTCCGCTGTCCATATTGAGATCAAACGGGAGATTTTTACTCTTGGGAAACTCCTCATCCAAGTACCTCCAACAAAACAAAATTGAATTCATATCGTTTAACTTCCTTAGCAATTCAAACCAAAATGCATAACAATAAAAACGAAATCGTAGCAACATAATGTCACTGGCATAGAAACTAAAAAGTTGACTCATACTTTGATAGCTGAAAACTCTTGGACGTCAAGTTATTTTTTGAGGAAGTCGCATCCTTTTTTAGGAAAACTCATTACATACACATTCGATGTATGTAGTGCATGTTTATTGCTTTCTTTTTACGTGTATATTGCCTATATATTGTTTGTTTATTGTATATTTATTGACATTTTATCACTTGGTTATTGTCTATTTATTGCTTGTCTATTACATGTTTGTTGATTGTCTAGTGCGTCATTATTATTGATTCGTATTCAAATTTATTTATATTTATCTTTATCTCACATTTATCATAGAGAACTGTTGATAAATATGATACTCAAAACATCACGAAGTGTTTATACACTATTCAAAGTCTTAAAGTTAGGGTATATATCCAATCCCTTATGTAAACATTTACTTGGAAACCTCATAAGCCATACATAATGCATGGAGAGTGTTAATTGTTTCTGTTTTGTATGTTTCTAGTATAATACATAGCAATTGCCTGCAGTATGGAAACACAAACCATTTTTTGGTTCTTCTCCACTGGATTTCAAATCTACTGAAACACAAATAGAGTATTTGAAAAACAAAAGCAGAGAATTCGATTCAAGAAAACAGAACTGCCATTTCGTCAGAGATCCTCGACATGCACTTGTCAAATCTTAAATAAGTTAAGGCATCTTAACATAATACCCACTCTTTTCTTCAGCATTTTCAGAACCTCCTACAAGTAGGAAGGTAAAAAACATAAACGTCCAACTTCAAAATCCCACCCTTATTAGAAAAAATCAACCAAAGAACATATGTATAATGTATAACAGCAACTTTTAGAATACTTGCTTCTTCTGGGTTCACCTTTAACACCGGCAAAGAGTTCTTTTAAAATGGAGAAAGGGGAACACAAAATTACATGAATAACAGATACACAACTTATTCACAATACATAACCAACTATGTTTTAATGCTCATTTCCTGGAACTCTTGTGAGTGTATGGTCACATGCACAATGCAATTTAGGACCACTTGATCAAATAAGGTCAGTGAATTATGCTGAAGCTAAATATGAATTTTTGAAAAAGTAAAAACTGAACAACACTTGGTGCTACTCATCTCATGAACACATAAAAACCAATTCCATTTCATTAAAACTATTGAATTCATTTTAGGATGAACTAATTTAACACAGCCACTTCCAAAGAAAACTACAAGCAAATCATTTTATAAAACAATAATGAAATAATAAGTGATTCAACCACAAGGCCTTCACTGTTTAACTGCATGGAGTGCTCCCTTTGATTAGAAAGACTTTTCTCAATTTTGGTTGAGACCGCATTTCTAGTTTAAAAAAAACCTCTACCTTCTTTTCCCATCGCATCATTGGCTCCATACTCAATTCTCTCTTTTTCCTCAAGCAAAGAACTGGGAGTCATACCCCTCCTCCTTAATTCATTCATAAACAGTGACTCAAGGTTCTTCACTGAAACAAATATTTAAAACCATTCCCTTCACATCATTTAAGAAAAGCAACTCAGCCACTAAATTACTCCCAATTGGGGTTGTTTTTTTGCTAAGAAATACCACAAAAATTTCCCATTTGTTCTTAATTCACAAAAATTAGTTTCTCAATTTTGACTACCTAGCAATTAACTAACTTTTCCTAACAAATGTTAAACTGACCCTTGATTTTTCATTTATAAACATTAGAGCAACATAAACTTCTAATCACTATAAGAAAGAAAATCAAAATTGGCTCCTTCACTTTTCATACACAATAACAAAACCCATCTTCAAAACCACTCCTCCAAATCTATCCATGCATGCTACTCAACCAAACCAAACAGCAGAATGCTTCCTATTTCCAATTTTTCTTTCTAGTGGCTCAGAATTGCTCCCTACAGAGAACACTCATAAACAAGTTGGAATTAAACTCATAAAGCACAAATCTTTGGTTCAAAAACATCTTAAATAAGAACCACAAAAGAAATTGAAAGCAATAGGAGAAAATTTGAAGAACTTGCCATTGCTTTTGTTGTCGGATTCTTGAGCTTTGCAGCAGACCCTTATTCTCCTCCTTAAGTAATATCCAGACCCCCTATAACTTCACAACCTGATAAAACTTTTCCTTGACTGGATTCTGAGAAAACCCAGCTGGAATTTCCTGGAAAATTTGACTGGGAAACGGAGATAGGAGAGAGAGAGGACTTCAACTTTCAATGTTGCAGCTGATGGTGGTCGCGGAGCTGAGACAGAGAGTAGTGGTGGTTACGGAGCGCTTAGAGAGAAAGTGGTGGTGGTCGCAGAGTGCCGAGAGAGTGGTGGTGGTGAGACGGGAGAGAGAGAGAGAACCAAATTTGGGCTTGAGAGAGTTAGGTTTTCTTTCAGTATGAGACGAGAGAGAAGAGAAAAAGAACCCAAGAAGAGAGAGCGACAGTGAATTCAAAAGTGTGCAAAAGGGAATAGGCGGTCAATAGGTTTGTATTTATACGTGGTATTCCCAAAATCTCCAGCCAATGAGTGGTATTTCCAGAAAAAATTAGGAAATAGGTGGTATTTACCGCTATTTCCCTTTAATATATAGAAATAACTTTCTAAGAACAAGGTAATGATTTCATTTGTGTCATAATAGGAATCGATTATCTCGGAGTTCATATGCGTGCACCTACAGAAAAGAACATTAGCATATCTACGAGTGTATTTAAAACTTGATTAGAATAGTACTGTAGTCAGTATAGGGCATAACTTTCGCTAAATTTACTTTCAGGTATAAAAAACAAGAAGATGGTATTGGTATAAATATACTTTCCGTACGAGCAATTTAGCCTATTTCAACTTATGTATGCGAAATTTGTCTATTGAAACTTTTATAGTGCAAGCATTAACAGATGAATTGTGTTTGTTTCGTATCGTGCATATTCAATTTAGGCCTAGGAAAGCAAACAAAGTTGCGCATGCTTTAGCCCAGCACGAGCATGCTTTAAATTTAGAATCCAGTTTGTATTGGCTGGAACATGTACAAATTTGGCTTGATTCTCTTATTCAAACTGACAGTGATGTATGTTGTGATTTCTGTTGAAATATTAAAGTCTTTCAACCAAAAAATTAAAGTAAATTGATGCCCGTGATTGGTAGTTATTATTTATAATTGGTCTTGCGCCCAAGTATTCATTCTTCATTGAACTAACTTGCTCTTGACAAACTTAAAAACAGTTATCCGACTGGCAAGCCCCTTTGCCTGGTTCTTGTGAGCTTAACACGGATGGGAGCAGGAAGACTGATACTGGTTGTATTGGAGTTGGTGGTCTTTTGAGAGACTCTGCTGGAAACTGGATAAAGGGTTTCTCTGTCCATCTAGGTGTTTGGCTCTGTTCTCGAGGATGAATTATGGGGCCTTTTTGGGGAGAATACTTACAGGAGATATCACTATTTTGTTATTCCCGGCCAATCATGATATGACATGCGTGATAACTTTTCCACGTGACATTTTGTAATTGGCCGGGGATCCCCGTTTCATACAAATTTTTCTATTTTATGGGGCCTTAATTTAGCTTTGGGATGCTAGCTCTGTTGTGGCTTTATTAACCAGCCCCATTGCTCATACGCACCCTCTCTTTAGCCTTATTAATTACTGCAAATTGAAGCTGCAACAGGATTGGAGATGCTCTCTCAAGCATGTGCTGCAGGGAGCAAAACTGTGATGCAAATGTCTTGGCCAATATGAGTTATGATCTGGTTTGGGGTGTGCACTTCTTTGATCTGGCCCCTCCTGTCTTGCTACTACTTTGACACGTCTCTGAATTGATTCCACGTCGTCGATCTTGAGAGCGGCACGAACCTACACGATCGTCAATCACCACCAAGGCACGAACACTCCAACGAAGAGAATGATATGATGTGTGCTAGGTTGATTAGATTCACAAGGAATAATCCAATCAACCTAATGATGTTATGCTCAATAAACTCTAGTAAAGATGATGAATGAAAAACTCAAGAGTTCATAAAAATTAACTCACTAGGGTTTGATGCAAAAAGCCAATTTTTGAATATGTGAGTTCTTCAAAATTTATGTTTACTAAAACAAGGATTCCTAGAAGAAACGCACGCCAAAAAGACCCAATACAATTAGGTCAAGGATTCCTAGAAGAAACGCACGAAAAACAAAATAGAAAAAACGGAAATACCGTGTTTCCACTCGAGCACCTGTGACAGTCGCTTGTGCAGCAGAATTAGAAAAACTGTCTGCTCAAGCACCAGTCAATCCGCTCAAGTGCCAAAACCCAGAATGCTCAAACGCGTGTGCCGCTCGAGCACCACTAAGCCAGCTCTAGCTGCAGTAACCTAACTCAATGTAAATCTGATTTATTCAATACCAAAACACTTGTGAATGCATGAATGCAATTTTAAAACGTTTTAAGCTCATTCTAAATGACACTAACCACCTAGAAATGCATGTATGGTATCTAGGTCTAACTTACCTCACCTAAATGCATATAAAGCCTTGTTTGATGATGCACGATCGAATATGTGCAACTTCAATCTTCTATCCGCATCTTCTTGCTTTGCCAACTTCATAATAACCTCACTCAATACTCAATCTAAAACATCCTAGTGCCTACATAGACAAGAAGCTTAGGCTAGGGAATGCCAATTTACAAATATGAGACTTACATCTGCTGATGCTAGATGTCCGGCTAGACCTAGGATGATCTCATACGTACAAAATTTGAAGATTTATGTTATGTTCATATAAGAGATTATTGGTTTGATCTTATTAGAAAATGTGTTACTTTCACATGATCAATGTGAAATGCTTGATATATTAAGGCCCTGTTTGGTGGGCCAGATTGGACAAGAGTGTATTGGGCTTGCTGCTGGACCAGACTTTGAGTATGTTGTTTGGTGTTGTTCTTAACTTTGAACTAGACTGGACTTAAGGTCAGTGCACTGTTTGGTACAAGATTGGACTGGATTGCACTGGACCTCAAAAAAATTTGTTTATTATTTTTTTAGTGTTTATTAAATTATTTAATATCAGAAATAATTAATTAATAAATGCACATAATTAAAATTAAGAAAGCCCCATCACATACTACTTCTAAAATAGCTCAAAACATATCCAAATTTAACAAAGCAATTAAATACCTATTTGCTTTTGCCCGTCAAAATACAAGAAGTCGAAAATATAACAAAGTAAAAACTCAAAAGGATGTCTCAATCATGAGATCTATGATCTCTAAGCAATGTCGTCACATACTCGTACCTATCATCACCTTCATCTAATGTCTTGAACACACACACTTTTGCTAAATCAGTAAATAAAGTAAGTAAAGAGATTCTATTTGAAACATTTGATTCCTGAGGGGAGGAGGTAGGATTGGAGAAGAGGGAAAGGGAATCAGATTTTTCATGCCAAAACTACCCTCATATTTTTTCTACAAACCCAAAAATACCCATATAACCCAACAAAATGCCTTTGTTGGCCATGCGATGGGGTTTTTAAAAGAAAAAAATTATTTGTCCGGTGTATGTGTGAAATGGTATATACTATGCTAAGGCTTTACAGTGTGTATGTGTGAATCTTACTTAGAAGATAACCGAAGTTAATAAAGTTTTTGATAAGGAGAGTTATAAAGTGTTTGATCACTTACAACCCGAATTCCCCAATTGCCTCTAAGACACTCTCTGATTTCAATTTTAATTTAATAATAAAAATTTTAAAAAAGTTTCCAACAGGATGATGTTCCTGGTAAACTCTCAATCGAGTCTTAGTGGATATAAGTAAGACTTGGTACATAGAAACCCCCCACTTCCTGTGTCATGTGTTTGTCTTTTTTGCCAGAGTTTCTTGGGTTTGTGCATGCTGTGTTATTTATTAGCAATTTAGCTCTGAAGAATCAGATTGTAGAGCAAGGCCACAAGGTTAACTTACTCATGTCCAAAACTGTAGGTACTCTGATGAGAGCAGATTGTAGAGATTATTTCAGTTTTTCTTATACATTTTAGGCCCCAAATTGAACTAGTTTTCAATCGCATGGCAATTCCAATCCATATTTCATAACATTCTATAATCATTCATCATGAAAGTACCATCTTCTATAGTTTAAATTTCTAAACATTCATCACCAAACATTCAACACCAACCTGCGAAGTGCTTAAGTATAATCTGAAAAGCAACGCAAGAAGCACAGTACAATACTTCAAACATAATATAAAATCCCTTGTTCCACAAGCCTGACAAACCAAAGTACCATACTTCAAACATATTATAAACATAAGTCTTTTTTTTTTGTCAAAATATTATAAACATAAGTCTATTAGTGAAAAAACACATCCAAGTCTATGAGTGAAAAAACACATCTCTAATGCTTCAAAACAACAACAATTCTTCATGCACCAAGGCTTCAGTCACTGGCAGTGGCGCTACTAGTGCAAACTTTTCCACGAAGCTGAAATTTTTTAATTTCTACAAGAACATCCAAAATGCGAGATAAATCATTGACAAAGTTCAACACAAATTTTTAAAAAAACATAAAAAACAGTGAACATCACTTACCATTTTCCATTTTCTCCAAAGCTTTATAAAAGTCAATGTCATTCTCAGTGGGCTCCTTGTTGAAGTCAAATGCTTCAGATTTCAACCAATCATTGGTGCAAATAAAGGCCTCAACTGTTTTGGGGGTCAAACAAGCACGAAAAGGATCCACAACCCTATTTCCAACACTAAATGCATCTTCTAAAGGCACGCTTGAAACAGGAATAGAAAATATATCCTTTGCAACCTTAGATAGGACTGGAAACCTTGGAGAGTTTTTTCTCCACCAATCCAACAAATTGAATCCTAAATTTGTTGGATTCTCAGGTGCCTCCAGTAAGTACTCGTCAACTTCATTCCTAACCCCAACTTTCTCTTTTCTCATTCTAATAAATCTTTCAAGCATTGGATAACAGTTGGAAGCACTTAAATTCCCGCAACTCTCAACATTAGCCTTCACATAGGATTCGGCAGATTCTGGATTCTCTTTCTTATAGTGCTCATACAAGCGCATTAAAAGATCCTTCACCCCAAGTGTCATCTCATCAATCTTGGAAGCATCAACTTCCAAATCACCAAAGCTGTATTCAACATAATCCATTTTGTAACAAGGATCAAGAACCATTGCCACAATCATAAGTTGGTTCACTTCTTCTACACTTCCCCAATGTTTGTCATACTTCTTTTTCATTGAAGTTGATACCCTTTTCATAAAAGGGTCCCCACTTGTAATCATTGAGTTCAAATCATCTACAATAGAACACATCTCATGGAATGGAACATTGGAAGTGACCGTCTTATAAGAATTAAACTTCAAGGTTGCCTCATAAAATCTTTTCAAGATTTTGATAAAGGCCCTTACATACTCCCAATCTGTGGCTGTTGGAGGCCTCACCTTTTTTCTTCTCATCATCCCCTTCGACCTTTCTCTTCTTTTTTTGCTTTTCATCCCCACAGTCACCACATTCCTCAAAGTAAGTTGCAAAGTACGAGTCCTCTTCTTCCAACCTCTCAAAACCCCTTTGCAACTTCAAGGCAGCCTCTAACATGAAGTAGGTGGAATTCCACCTAGTTTTACATTCCAAAGGTAGTAGAGCTTCGTTACCATTACACTCAAACCACACACAATGCCTGAAATTTTCTAATCGAGATGGGGAGGATCTTGTATACCTACAAGCCTTGCGAATACTCTTAATTGAGTCATGCAATTCATTCAACCCCTCGTAGACAATCAAATTGTTGATGTGAGCACAACACCTCATATGTAATAAATCCCCATCAAACAAAAGAGTGTTCCAACACCCCAATCGCTTCTTAATATACCTAATGGCAACATCATTAGCAACATCATTGTCAGCCGTGATAGTGAAGACTTTTTCAATGTCCCAATCAATCAAACAGTTCTCAATAAGTCTCCCAATGGCGTTACCATTATGGTTTGTAATCTGACAGAAATTGAGGAGTATTTTGTGCAATGTCCAACCATCATCAATGAAATGTGCTGTGAGAGCCATATAGTTGACATTTTGGATGGAAGTCTTAGTGTCGATGGTAAGAGACACCCTTTGTGAATTTAGAGATAAGACACTCTTGATTTTGGCCTTGTGATCTTGAAAGAGATTCCACACATCTCTAGCAATGGTTATACGAGACGGTGGATCAAATTCAGGTTGGACCTCTCTCATAAACCGCCTAAACCCTATCCCTTCCACATGCCTAAACGGAAGATTATCAAGTATTATCATCTTCACACAAGCAAGTCTACTTCTCTCTTGGCTATATGCATGTGCAACTAGGGCTCCCTTCTTCTCAAATGAAAAGGTTTTTTGTTTGTTTTCCCCTCTCAATGGAGAAACCCCAGCACATTTTTCTCCCAAATGTTGCACCAGGGTATATGTGCCATTTTTAACAGGATCACATGCATAATCTGTATGACAATGGTTACAATAAGCCCTAGGCCCTAAATCACTCCCAGATTTCACTTTTTCCATAATAAAATGCTTACATACCTCTGATGTTTTCATAGTTAGCTGTCTCTTTCCTGAAGTGGGAGGAAGTGGGAGTATTGCAATTGCTCCCTCTTCAACTACTGGTGGTGCATTAGAAGACATAGGTGTACAACTCGGACTTGGAGTGGTGAGAGGTGTGTTAATGCTATTGCTTTGTGAACTACATTCCATTATCACCAATCTGAAGCCTGTAAACATATTCAATTGAATTCAATCCAATGTATACAATGGAATTCAAAAACTGATTCAATGGATATAATTGGAGCAGTGTATTTGGAATTCAATCCTACGTATTCAATGGAATTCAAAAACAGATTCAGAGGTGTGTTTATCTATATTCTGATTGGAGCAATAAAAGCAACAGACCAATTGGTAAATGATAAATTTGATGCAGATTTTGTAGAAGAATAAAAAACACCAATGAGCATAATCCTGAACCAAAGAAAGAGGAGAGTTGAAAAAGAAAAAACTAACTAACTAATTATGAGACAGATTACAAAAAGGGAACGACATCAAGAAAGTGATCCAGAATAATAATGTATTCAGGTCATTTGCATTCATCTTGTCTGTTATTTTGGAGTGTTTAGTTCATTGCTCATATTCCTTTCAATTAATTCTTGCTGCCGGACTGACCGATCATAATTATCAATGTCATGTAATTACCATAATTGGTATAAGATGCAAAGTGGAATCAGAAAACCTACAGAACCTCTATCTCAAAATTTTAAAACAGTTTAATGCTTGAAGGGCCATCCATTTATTTAACAATTTGATATAGTACAACAAAATTAACATTCTTTGTAACCTTAGCTTATTTTTAGGTTTGTTCTCATTACAAATACGTTGCAAAGTTCAAAGGTTTGTCATCTCAGAAGGATTATGCAAATTAGGGAGGCTCTTGGCACAAAATTTGGCTTGTATATCAAAATAGTCCGCTGATGTTAGTGAAAACCATGCAGCAGCAGTTTTTACTCTTCTTCTTTTTTTTTCTTTGTTTTGCTTCCATATGTGATTTTGTTTTCCAATTTCCTCATCAGTTGAAAAAAAAAAAACAAGTTTCTCACAGTATCAACCTTCTTAAAGTCAGCTTTTCTTGGTGATAAACTTCAAAAAGGATCAGATCAAACCCACAAACAACATTCACACATACAAGAATTCACCTAAATCAAATCAAATCAAATTAGATATAAATAAGCTTATAAACCAAACATAACCCAAATGAAATAGAATCCCCAATCTGCAGTAACAAGGGCAAAAAGGGAAACTAAAACTTACCAGATTGCAGAGAACGGAGAAGAGTAATTGAGCTCTCGACGAGCCAGAGAACGGAGTTGCAGAGATGAGAGAGGAGGCGGCGATGGCAGTCCCCCAGATGCCCAACCCTAAAAAATTTGCAATTTGCTACACCCTACTTATATTTCGTGCATTTGGGGCACATTTTTCAAGAAAAAAGTTTGAAGCGTGCCAAATTATACGATAGCATATCTCTATTGGAGGTCTGCTCGGTTCGGTTTGGTTTGGTTTCCATGAAAGCCGATCAAAAACTTCAAAATCGAAATTCTCAATTTTGGGTATAAATGTGGTAGTAGGTAAACTTGTATAAATTCTTTCAGTCCAATAGGAATAACATAAATTTTCATTCATTTGTCTGATGATTTTGTTTCAAGGAGCTTCAAGAGTTTGATGCATATTTTATGCGAAGTGCACAATCAGATACCCAACACGAAAGTCAGACTAAAAAAGAAAAAGAATACCCAACAAAAACATTTTTCTCTCTCTCATGTCAAAAGGTGTAAAACCTAAGAGCATCTCCAATGATGGTATGAAAAAAATTTTTTAAATTGAAGTTTGTTGATGCGTGTGATTTGAAGAGGCTTTATTTGCTACTTTAATATTTTGTGTCTCATAAGTCTCTTCAATTCAATTAATACAATATTTGACTTAAAACAATAATAATTAATAACCTTTGAAATAATTAATAACATTCTTTTTTTTTAAAGATAACATTTTGAAAAATAAATAATATTTATGAAATGTACATCAAACTCATCAAACAAAATAAATGTTTTTAGCCTTTTGATATGATTTTGATTCTCCCAAAACAAAATAAATGTTTTGAAAAGGCAAGGTCAACTTACTAGTTTTGAAGAGAGAGAATGGGGTTGCAGATTTGATGATTGAGGTTGAAGAGGCCGTTGGAGGGAATTTTTTTGATGTGGCTCACCTATTTGAGCATCCCAAAGTAGTTGAAGAGACTGTTGGAGATGCTCTAAGAGCATCTCCAAGGGTGATGTCAAATACCAAACATCAAATTTAAATTTGATGGCTTATGTGGCAATTTGACATATTGTGAAACTCTTTATCCAACCGATATGTCAAATATACATATTATTGTATTATTTTTAAGGACAAGTGGACTCAATCTTTAAGAGTAAAATATTAAATATGGTAAAAACTGTACATTGATGAGGAGAGAAGGAGTGGGCCTAGTATTAAAATAATAATAAAATAATAAAAGACATCTCAACTTGTAGACTGTCAATTTTGACAACAAAAGTAAAGGATATCAATCCAGCTAGGATTTGGCATCACGGTTGGAGGCTTAAAACTATTTTTGTTTTTTTTTTAGGTCAAAACTTGCCACATTGGAATTAACATCTCGATTGGAGATGCTCTAAGCTCGATGGTTTTAATCCATGTATTAGCTGTTCTGACAACAACAAAAATTTCAATGTTTTATCTGCAGATAAGAGCAAGTCCACCGCGCAGTGGCAAGAGGGGGCCCAAGGCCAGGAAAGTAGCTCTAGCACACGAGATCCAGTCCGGCCAAGGAGTGGGACCCACGAGCCCATGCAAGCCCACGGGCAAAAACATTCCGAGCTATTGCGTAAAAAAAATTTAAAAAATCGAGAAAAAAAAATTCTAAAAATTTCCAAAAAATGAAAATTTTAGAAACAATTTTTTTATACATACCTAGCAATTTTATTTTTAATAATGTCATACATATAAATACAATTAATCTCATACAGAAAATCTTATCCAAAAATTTTATCTAAGATTTGAGATGAGAATTTTATAATAAATAATGATACGTGGCAACTGAAAATCTTATCCAAATTAATTGTTTAAGTATAAAAAATAGGGAAAAAAATTAAAGTGAATAGTAATTGCCCTTACCCTTACCCATATGGGTGGAAACAAAATTGCAATGGCTGTCACTATTCACGTGAATAGTGACAACCCTTGCCTTGCCCATAAAAGTGGAGATGAGGACCTAACTCAATTGCAAGATGGTAATCAAGTCAATCTCTCTCTTTCGTAACTCCTTTGTAAGCATTTCAAGTCACAAACTACTATAAAAAAAAAGGACTTGGTTTTAGAGCAAGTGCAGCACAAGAGGTTTCCCTGGGAAGGAGGCAACCCAAGCAACCAAGGAGGCTCCACCTGCAAGCAAAACAGTTCTGGTAAAGAGGTGGGCCCCCACAACCCAGGCAAGCCCATGGGCAAAAGTAGCCCGACTTGCTGCACGAGGGATGACGTCAGCAATGTAAAAAAAAAATCCAAAACATTCATAAACAGTTTTTATACATACCTAGCAATTTTATTATTATTAATCTCTGACATCTAAATAAAATTAATCACACGCGACACTTACAATGTTTCGTTTTTATTATTTTGCAATTGAATTTTTTGAGATGGTCATCTTAAAAGTTTTGCTTATTTTTATCGTCCATACTTTTCTAGAAGCTTTTCTCAACAGTTTCTTTAATTTCTTTTATTGAGCTTAAGCTGTTGAGCCGAGCTTCTAGAAAAGTACGGGCGATAAAAATAAGCAAAACTTTTAAAATGACCATCTCTAAAAATTCAATTGCAAAATAATAAAAATGAAGCATTATAAGCGTCGCGCGTAGCGCGTGTGATTAAAAAAAAGCCTCTCGCATGCGTGGAAGTGCGTGGAGAGATGCTAGTATCCCATTAAAATTTTTTTAAAAAAAAACTGTGTTTATGAATCAATTTTCTTCATCTTTATTTTTTCATTTATGACAAATTATAATTTTCATCAACCATTCAAACCATACGAATTGAAAGTGCATAAATAAAGCGATTGATTAACTAAAGTTACGAAAAACAATATGTACATAGTTAATATAAAGTACCAAAAAACAATGTACACACATAGTGGAACATGATTTTCAAATTAACGCCACTTTTTCCATCCATTGGTCCACACTTGATGCTTCAAATTAACACCACTTTTTCCATCCATTGGTTTGCATTTGGTGTTTCAGATTTTTATTTGCAATCTACAATTAATTGTTAAAATCCAATAATGTCATAATATCTTTGTTGTAAGTTGGTAATAGTTGTAATCATGTAATCAATCACCTTTGAATTAGACAATTTTCCCATAGCGACATTTCGACTTCAATTATTTGAGGAAGACTGTAACAAAAGTATTTCGTCATTATCATGTTAACAATCAGGTACTCATATTTGAATATATAAAATTGGGACGTGTTACCCTAATCTTATCTTTAAGCTTTTTCTCATAAAGATGTGTATGATGCTTGTAGAACTGTAATAAGAAAATGCAATTTCATTTATACTTAAAATTTGAAAATTATTTAAATTAGTGCACGGTCATATGAAATGAAGATCCTAAGGAGGGTACCTGATCTAGGAAAACTTTATGGTTAAGATTAATCCTCTTTCTATGTGCACATTTTCACATTATTAAATAATGAATTACATAACCAATGCAAAAGATATAAATTATAATATGAACAATAAAAGGATCTGATAAATATATAAGTAATATACCTAAACCATTTGACAATCTTGTAGGTCCTTATGATATGAGGAGTACTTGCCGTTTTCACTTCTGCCAGTGCCTTTTTCATGCGCCTACTAAATAAAAACTTGTATAATGTTTAAAGATTTCTAAATATATATATATATATATATAATTTTGGAATACATATTACTCATGCTTCTTTCTTTTCCACTATTTGAGAATTAGTTTGCTGAGATAATTAGTGTTCACTCCAACTTTGATGCCCCAACCAACCAGGTGCAAAAATAGAAACACGTCTGTTACAGGTTTCATCCATAGGCAATGCTTTCTTCATTTGATGTTGCAAATCTAGTACCATTCCTATTAAGTTAGGCCTGCATAATGTATAAGCATCGTAAATAGTACAACGTTATGAAAAATCATACAAACACATTAGGCCATCTAATAAACATATTTCCAATGAAAAGGAAAAGAGTGCTCCTTTGGCTTCATCCTTTCTTTCTTTGACAATTAAATAACCATGCAGGTGTTGTATGTTATTTTTTTAATGGAGATGCTGCAAGTAGTTGTTTGATATCATTGAAATTTATAAGCTCAATAAAATCGTTCTCATTTCTCACAAATAATATGTATACTTATAGCATGTATATGTAAGTAGCAACCTGAATGAGTATACTTAGAAGAAAAAATGCAATAAAGAAATACACGTGATATCCAAAAACCAAATCTTATTTCCCATAATTGAATTAGTGATGACACATAACCTGCAATGTTTGTTTAACATGAATATCCCAAATTTGAAGTAGTGTATCCGAGGAAGAAAGCAATGCAAAAATAGAAAATAAAAAATCAAAGTAAAAGAAGCATTAACCAAGTTGTAGAAACAAAACCCGATAAAAACCAAGTTAATAGAAGCAAACCGAATTGGAGAAGGATTATGTAGCTTAAAGAGACTGATCAAACCCAATATAAGACTCTGGAATCTGGTGGACACCTACAAAATTGTTTTATTACCAAAGTTCACTGTAAGTATAGTTATTCTAATTTGGTGCTTACTGACGAATAAATTGCTGTAAATTAGAGTTCACTATGACAGAATAAATTGCTATAAAGGAGAAATCCTAAAATGAATAAAGAAAATAAAAATTGATGCCGACATAAAAAAAAATACTCACATTATCAGGGAAGAAATGAGGTCAGTATGCGTGAAGGAAAGGTATGTTCCAAGAGAAAAGATTGTTCTCAACAATAGTTTTGGCAGTGAACCCAAGTATAATCCAAGGCTTCTGCAAAAATAAAAAAAATCAGTATATGGTGTTGGAAGAAACTGACCCGCATTAACTGTAAGACCCGTGAGCTTAGAGAAGCAAGAACCGTGAGCAATCCCACATCGCTCGGGGAGGGAAAGGTGAAGTGCCTTATATGTGTGGGCACTTCTCTTCTTAGCACGAGGCCTTTTGGAAGCTCACTGGCTTCGGATTCCTTGGAACTCCGAAGTTAAGCGAGTTGGTGTTAGAGCAATCCCAGGATGGGTGATCCACTAGGAAGTTGCTCGTGAGTTCCCATAAGCAAAACCGTGAGGGCAGGGACCCAAAGCGGACAATATCGTGCTAGGAGAGTCGGGTCGTGACATTAACACATAGATAAGTATGGGAACAAAATTACCTCCAATTGCATAGTGGCAGAGCTGGGATGAGAAGGGTTGTTTCGTATGTTTGTTGTATTGCAAACTTTGCACGTAGTTAAGATAGCCAGTGAACAAAATGAAGAGGATATAAGTAACATGGTTTGGCTGGGTTGCGAATTCGTGGGTTTTGAGGTGTCGGAGCTTTTTCTCCACGTTCTTGTAACGGTTGTGAAGTTGTGCATATTTTTCTCAATGTGTTTCTTCTATAAGCACATTCTTCTTCTTCTTCTTTGAAAAAAAAAAATTTTAAATTGCACTTCTTGTTCAGTACGTCCCCATATTTTTATTTTTTTGGTTATTTATTTTGTTTTTGCAACTACACTTCTTCTGCAACAGGTCTGTTTTTTTCTTTTTTCTTAAATTTATTTATTAAAAGTGAAATTTTAAGTAACCCTTTTCTTTTAATTTAATTGGTTTTAACTGCTCTTCTTTCTTCTTTTTTTTTCAAATTGTTTTACAATAATTTTTTAAACAAATGTTCTTCTTGCGCACGTATTCTACTTAATTTAACTGCCCTTCTCCTTATCCAAAAATAAACCTGCTATTTTTTTGTGCTCTTCTTCGTTTCCGTCTTTTTAAAAAATTGAGTGTTGTTTTACTTTTTTGCCATCCTTTTAATAAAATCTATGTGTTTCAATATTTTAGTTTACTAAGGGTATTATGGGGGTTTATATATATTTATATATATAAAGCCAAAATCTCATACAGAAAATCTTATCCAAAATTTGATATGAGAATTTTATAATAAATAGTGACACGAGGCAACCGAAAATCTTATCAAAATTAATCATTTAAGTATAAAAAAATAGGAAAAAAATTAAAGTGAATAGTAATTGCCCTTGCCCTTATCCATAGAGGTGGAAACAAAATTGCAAGGCTGCCACTATTCATGCCTAATCTCTACTGTTATAAAAGCCACGCAAAAACAGTTGGGTCACATGCTTTACCCAAAAATATTGGATAGAAAGATCCCTAAAAAAACCAATAGCTCATGAGAAGACGAGAAAATACAAAGCCACGAAACTCGGCCAGATTGTGCGAAAAGAACAGTTCCTTTCAGTTTTCACCCCATCATCCCTCGATCAAGGCATTAATTTATTTCAGTTGCAGAAAACTTTTTCTTCAGTGCTCTCCTCTTCGTCTCTGCTTTCCTCCTCTCTTTTTTTGTCTTTTGTTTTTTGATGTTGTATGAACTCATGACAACATGAAGGAGGAAAATGGAGAAGCAAAGAGAAATACAGTGAAAAAAGGCAAAAAAGAAAAGCAGAGGGAGGGATACAAGAGAAACAAAATGCCTTTCGCTTTGGTGGTGCCAAACTCTCTGATTTTCTAACCGTTGAAAATTCCTTCCATCTGTATCTTCTCCTTCTTCACGTTCTTCCCCTAGAGTCCTCCATGACCCACGTCCTACGCCGTCACGATCTTCATCGTCGTCTTTGACAGCGCCTTTAGAGTATCGGTTTCAAAGGCATGTGATAAGTGTCTGCAAGACGGAGCCTTCGAGTTTGGCTTTGAAGAGGTAGGGGCCGATGACGATTGATATTCCAGTAGCGCCATTGAGTTTCAAGGTTGAATCGCCTGAGGGAGCAGAGAGAGTGGACGTGGTGGAGGTTGAAGAGGATGGTTACTCGGTGTATTGTAAGAGAAGGAGAAGGGGTCTCACAAAGGATTGCTACTCAGCTATTGTTGATCTTTGCGATGATTCGAGACATGTAATTCTTTTGCTTTGTCAAAATTTTGTTTGTTTGCTGAGAAAATTGTGAAAATTGAAATGAATTTCTTTAACAGAAAGGTCTGAAGCTCTCTATTTTTTACCCAACAAATTAACAGAAAATAGACGTATGCAATAAAACCCAAAGTGCAAGAAACTCACCGTTTACAGGTATTCCTCTCTGTTTGAATTTTGGGCAATTTCATTTGTATTTTTAGAAATTTGAAGTTTTCTTTATTTTCTGTAGGAATGGGGAAAATGGAGAAATAACAGGCTTGATTTTTTTCAGTGGTTCAATCACCGTTTACAGGTATTCTCTATGTTTGAATGATGATTTGGGCAATTTCATTTGTATTTTTAGGAATTTGAAGTTTTCTTTATTTTCCAGTCAATGACTTTAGTTTTTCTGTGCAAGGAAGATACTTGGCAACAGGTTGGTTGACAATTAAATTCTTCAGTATGTTTTGGATTTTTAATTCTATTCACTCTCGATTTGATTTTGATCTATAATTCTATTTTCAATATTATTCTATTTTAGTTTTGATATTTTCCTTTATTTTTGTTAACTATGAATTGGTAAGATAGAAGAACATTGTTGTTTTCTTTTACTTTCGTTCTTTAATGTGAATTGTTAACAAAGTAGATTTTCAATGGGGGTTCAACTTCCCAAAGTGCAGGAGGCTTGCAGAGGAATTGATGAGCTCCTTTCAACAAAACTCGATTACATTAAAATAATTGTTTATTATATGTTTTCACTACACCACTTAAGTGATATATCTTTTTGGGAATCTGTCAAACATCTTTCAGTTTTTTGCACTACTCTCAACCAAGGTCTGAAATTTTGATAATTTCGCCGAAATATCGGCGAAATTATCGTATTTTTGAAGGTTCAATATTTTCGCAAGCTTCCAGTTATATTTCGTCAATTTATCGAAAATATCGCCGAAATATCGATCTCGATATTTTCGTTTAATTTTCAACTGAAATAGTGATAATATCGCGATATTATCGAAATTATCGATAATATCACGATATTATCAAAGGAAGAAAAAAGGAAAACTCAGCAATGATAACCCCTGGAGATTTGGTGGAGCTTCATGGGGTCGTAGTAGTCCAGGAGGACGTGTAGGCTGGCGGCGTTGTTCATGACAAGGATAGTGATTGTTTGGCGAGTGTTGATCTCATCAGCTAGCCTTGTTTGGGTCAAGAAGCTGTTGTATTGGTTGTTGACAGGACCCGACCCAAATTCCACCGGAACTGAGCCGAACCTCGTGGATATGCCGACATCAACTCAATGCCGAGCCCACATTCTAAAAGAAACCCTCTTCCCGACAAACGACATACAAGGGGCCGAGACTTCTTGCCGAAAATCGGACAGAGTCTCCCCTAAAATATGAACATTCCCCAAAATTAACGACCTGTTAAAACACAACAGATAACAATCCCCAAACGCCAGCATGCATACACAAATACATAACAGGCCTCCAGCCATACAATTCAACCTTAATGGCGATCACAGAGCAATCTAAGAGTCAGCGGAATAGAAATAACCGAATACAAAGTTTAGGGTTCAAGGACAAGAGATCCTACCCTTCAGTCAAGGCTCGAGAAGAGGAGCGTGAAACCATGCAAACCAGAAAGAGTGTGAGTGGACAAAAACAAAATTTTACATACTTAAAACAATATACTAACCCCACCTTTTAAAACCATGCAAACCATGCATATGAAATCCTTTATATACGTGATTGATTTGAAAACCATATTATCTCAAAATATGTGAAAACATTCCGGCATTAACATCGCATTCCGAGCAAACCAATCTTTAACCTTTTCCGAGGCATAACCCCTCAAATCAATCCATGCAGGTTTATAAAATATAAACAAAAGGGACTTGTTAACGTAAAAGTATAAAGATGGAATAAAATTCACATAAGGTAAAACAAACCTTCAAATGCCGAATAACTCGTTTACGTCAAGAAAACCCAACTCGACAGCAATATAGACATTAATTGTAGTTCAAAGAATTTATATAAATATATATAAATATATCAAATCTGGATTTACAATCCAACAAGTAAAACATAACCGATCTTTGAAATCCAATCAAATACAAGTCAAAGTAAGTGCAAAGTTTCCCCATCTTCCCCAACTCACAATCACGTGCTCACAAGCACGACAAGTAAGGAGAGATCCTTACTAAAAGAAATAAGAATACGAAGGTACTAACACACGTGTATAGGTATAATATAACCTCAATACCAATTAAGTACCAGGGAAACAATCCAACAGGGATCATTTAATCGACACCGACAACATTGCTGATGTGACTCGTGCCCAGGATTTAATTGGACACCGGGTCAGCATCACAATGGCCTCGTGCCCAGGGTCAAGCCGTCCAAAATTGACTAAGCTACCCGGCCCGTATGGCAAAATCCTCAATACCCATACGTCCGAAATAAGTCCTGCGCGCAGACTACCCCGTTAAGGGTCTACAGCTACACCCCGTTAAGGTATGTACCGGATCGAACCATATCCAAGTAATCGCATCATATCAATCGTCATGCGATCATCATCATCAGAACAGGGGGAGGTACATTACAAGGTGCTACCCGCACACACATAAATCGCCACGCGATAACAATACATATATATTCCATCACAATGTACCCAACCCCAAACATTGAACACCTGGACATAAACAAGTCCATCAAGCATATAATCCATATATATATACTCAACATAAGGACATCACCGTCCCAAACATATATTTCTATATTCAAAATAATCATAAGGGTCAAACGACCGCATAACAAATTCATAACCAATGAAACGTCATATTCCTTTGAAACCATATTCAAAATTTCAATATAATTACATAAGGGACCTCACGTCCCGACATAGGGCATTCCAACCCAAAGGTATATAATTAAAGTATAAAGAACTCGTTTGTAAACATATACCGTTAAACCAAACGTATAATCCAAGATATACATATGTATATATATATATATACATAAAACATAATGATCCTTTAAAATACAATAACTCAAGCCCAATCCCATATACATATCTATGTATATAAATGTATATAAATATATATATATATATATAAATATACGTATAATCAATTCCCATTATTCCAAAGTATTTATTCAAAGTAAATATATATATGTATGAATATATACATATATATATATATATAATCAAAGTATAAGTATTATACTTCATAAGGTTTAAACGCCAAAACCGAATACATAACCAAACGGGCTACGCTAACGTCCAAATATTCAATTATATAATTAATATATAATATAACCACCCTTGTAAATATAATATCCCAAAATATCCATAAATTCTCATTTATGTATGATAATCCATTAAATCTATATTTTATAAAGTACACGACTTCTAGCTTAAAATAGCTCAATTATATAACCCAATTTCAAAACGAAAACCATCGGGCGTTCACCACGTCACGTTCAATACCCAAAGGTATAAATAATAATAAAATAGCCATCAGGGCCCCACAATAAACCGACAACCTAAATCATGCATATACCTCAATGCAAATCCTTTTAATACAATTCGATCAAAGTCAAACCAAGACTTTAAAACAATTATCACATTCAAGATTTAAAACAATTATTAAATCTCCTTTCATGCATTTCATGCCATTCATTGAAATCATGTTCATTTGAAAACAAAGTCCACTCACCGTTAGTCCTACGCTGCATAACCCTAAAGGGTTCCACTTGCTGCGTAGTAGAAATAGAGTATCTAAAGCGATAGATACGAGGATTGGATTAGTACCGTGAACCGAACGAGAATCGTAAACTTAAATCCTACCAAAACCCGACTTAACGTGCACGTACGTCGTACTAAAGATTCTAAGGTCAAACTACCTCTTTAAACCAGTGGGACTGCCTCGGAAAACTCACGGTCAACCGGCGGTCAAACACCCCGTTTCGGTCAACCCGGGCCCGCGGAGCCCACGACCTCCAAATCGATCCGGACATTCCTAGAAGTCCAACAAAGTCAACTACGTGGTAAGGCGACTTCGGGAGACGCTCGGTCAACCCCGGTCAAACTTGGTCAAACCGACCCGAATAGGTCAAATTGGCCCCGTGGGTCCCATGACCTCCAAACTTAGATCCGAAAGTTCCTACAGGTTCAACACGACCTAAACAACGTGTCCTCAAGGTTTGGTCTCTATCGAATGGTTGGATTGCTCACGATCGCACGATCGGACGGTTACACTTTAACCTAAACCTAGGGTTTGTGATTTCGGAGTAACCGGGACTCCAAATCTCAATCCGTCAAATCCAACACGATCCTAAAAATACGAGGAACAACATACTAAGAATTGGGACCGATCCGACGGCCCGAACACATCGAACCCGGATAACGCATAATAGGCGTAAATCCGTTCGACAGTCAAACGATAACCAAATTGGAAACCGAGCACACCTACACGCTCAGGACAACATGGGGAACATTTTAGGACACAGTGCACCACCACAACAGTGCCCCGACACCCGCCGGAATTGGGTGTGCATAGTAATTTCGGTGACCGAAAAAACTCCAAACCAAGGGTCAAGACTTCAGGTATAGGTTCAACTCAACAAGTGGAGCATTTTATTCAACTACGGCAACATCTAGTTTGGCCAGCAAGTGGCCGGAAATTCCAACTCAAAACCGGCCTAATATGGGTCTCTAAATCGAACGACCTAGGCTTGAAACCAATCTACAATATGTATATAAATGGATAGAGCACGAAGATTAGATGAAGTTTCATACCTCACTCGACCGAAACGGTTTCCGGAGTCGCCGGAAAACTCGTCGAAAAGTTTGATAACCATCGAACTTTCAGTACTCCAGCTTAAAATCCTTGAGTTTTCGAGCTGGGATAATTTGCAGGCTATGTAGAGGAGGAAGAGACGAAGATTTAGGAACTGGAATCACCTGAATCGGACACTTGTGGAGGGAGAAATCGCCAGTCAAAATCTGGCCCAAAGAGAGGAAGAAAAATGAGGGAGAAGAAGAGAACCGTCGGGGAGAAGAAGAGATCGTTTTTACTGTAGCGGTATTGTAGCCGCTACAGTAAAAATCAGAAATTTATTTATTTTAATTTTTATTTATTTTAATCGCTTCTTGATCGTTACAACCCGGAATTCGGTGTACCGCATATCCACGAACTCGTTTCAACGAGCCGGACGCAACGGCGCAACCCATTTCTCCAAATTCCTTATGGAATTTTTAAAGTGCCTAAAATACCCTTAATTCCAGTGGCAAAACTGTAATTTCACCAAAATTATTTATTTGACTAAACAATTGGGATTGAATAGTGAAATCGGGTCAGGGATGTTACAGTTGTAGTCTAGGAAAGCTGAGAGAATTTCAGTGATGTGGGCTGACGAGATTGTGGCTGTGAGGGCCAAGAGAGAGAGGACAAAGAGAGCTTTGCTCAGTGAGGCCATTTTAGGTTTGACTTTGAGTGAGTGCGTGAGAGAGAGTTTTATGAGTTAAAAGAGATGAGTTTTGGGGAGTTAACTACAGTTAAGGAAGGGGGGTTTTGGTTGGGTTTAACGGTGGTTAGGTTTAGGAAGGGCCATGTGGAGGGAGGCAAAGTACGTTTCTTCACAGCTAGAATGGAAAGCATGGGTTTTGTGTTATTTGGCAGAGATGGGTTGCTTGGTGCTTCTTGTATTTTGTTTCTTTTGGGTGAAATGACTTGAATGTCCTTATCATTTTGGTGGGTTTCCGTTGGGATAAGGATGATTTGTGATTATGTTGTGTAATATATATCTTATTATATGTAATGTATCAAGTGTAATATATTGCAGTAAATTATTATAACTAAAAAATTATCATGTGTTTAATTTTCTTTTACTAATTACTACATATTTTCTAAAGTCACAGTGTTTGTCAGGTCGCTACATAATCAACTTAAATCACTCAAACCCACAGTGCCATGCATTTCCTTCCAATTTTTTGTGATAAAATAATAGACAATTGACTAAGTAAACATCCTTTAAACATCCTCTATCGATATATCCGTGTTTCTGAACCACTGATATTTCCGAAACTCTCGATATTTTAGACCGTGCTCTCAACTATAATTAAGTGTTTCTATGAATTTTGATGAAATTAGAGGTGTATATTTGAGTATGTTCTAACCTGATGTGATTTATGTGTTTGCATAGGAATGAGAATGGAACTAATCCCATTTTCATTCATTTTTTAAAGTTGTCTTCGGCTCTAATTTCCTTTGTTTTTTGTAAAAGCAGATTCGGATTGCTGCAAGAGACTTTGATATTGAAATTGATGGCAAAGAAGTAGTAGTAGGAGGCTTTGATGTCCAAGCAGACGTATGCAATTAGGCTTTGATGTAATGAGATTGGTTTTAAATAAAGACGTATGCAATTAGTTATTGCATCTGTTTCAAATTCCCTTCAATAGTTTTTTTTTATTATTTTATCGTGTGTAAACTATTGAGACGGCATCTAGAAACATACAGGTGAACTCAGAAAACTTTTAGATGAAAATCTCAAAAAATTCAATTGCAAAATAATAAAAATAAAAATTGTTGATATATGCATCTAGCAAAATACAATTGCAAAAAAATAAAAACAAAACTTTACAAGTCGGGCATAGCGTGCGGGAGCTTTAGTTTTAAAACATAATATAGTTTATTAATTTGAAAATGGGAATACAATTTTATCTAATTAGCATAAGGCTAAAGACCAAAAAGTGGTACCTAATTTTACAATAATATAATTAAAAAATATCAAAATTACACACAATGCCACTCCCTTTAAAAAAAAAGATAAATTAAACAAACACGTACCACAAAATGCTCAGAGAAACAAATTGAAAAAGTGAAAACTGGAAAAAGAAAATAAAGGTGAAGGTGCAGGAATAAGTACCGTGCTTCCATAGAAGAGGGGCAAATCTCGGGAGGCTCTGGTTAAGCACCACAAGCGCATAGGTTGGAGAAGGTGGGATCGTAGGGAGGAGAAAGGTTGAGGAATGAGACATGAGCTCCATGGCGGTACACTTGCTCGCTTATTGGCTTTTTTTTTCTGTTGGTTTGGTTTTGAGGTTCTTCAGTTTGAATTGAAATGAATTTGGTTGAATTCAGACGAATGCAATAAAAAAGGCGTAGGGATTAATAAGTCAAAGACGGAGGTGGACGTGGACCGTTCATTCGAATGCTAATTTGACCATTACACAGTAAGTACCATAAACCAGAGAGAGACATCACTTTGGATTACAGTTCATCAATATTATAATAAGAATAATTATTATTATTTATTAATATACCATAAATTAGAAAGAACAAACATATATCAACATGTCATCCATCGTCAGACCTACGAGCTAGAAACAGAGAAGAATTTTCGCCTTGTTCAACCTCTGACCGCACACACTGACAGCCCAAAAGTCGTCAGTTGTTAATTCCAGACCCTATTTTTTATTTTAAAGATAAATCAAATTGACCACGGGTGCATTAATTTGAAAGTTAAATTCAACCGTCTAATTGATCGAATTACCACCCCACATAACAGTATCATAATGGTGTTACAGCTCCTCATGGAAGGTTTATCGAAGAGAAGGATGGTATGCATTTTGCTTTCTCTAGTTGACAAGGTTTTCTTTTGCCTCTATTAGGCTACCGGCTTCTGAAACTTTGGCCTACTGTAAAATCTGACAAAAAAATTACAACAAATAGAAAATGCAGTGCAGTTTATGAAAAAAAAAATCTGCTAAAAAAATGTGAAAAGAATCCAAAAGCCAAAGTCATGATCAAAGTACTAAAACTAAGTTCAAAACACATTTAAGTAGGTCAGCAATTGTAACATTCAACAGACTTGCAAATATTATTATGAAATTGAGTTATGAAACAAGAAAATGCATTGCGCTTCTGGTCAAAATCGCAATAACCGAAAATCGCAGTGCGATTTATGAAAACAAATTTGCTCAAGTGTGAAAAGAAAACTAAAGGTAAAGCCATGATCAAAGTACTAAAACTAAGTTCAAAACACATTTAAGTCTATGAGCAGTTGTAACATTCCCATAGACTTGCAAAAATTATTCTGAAATCGTATTATGAAACAAGAAGCGCCATGCGATTCGGTCAAAAAGTGCAACAAACGGAAATCGCATTGCGCTTATGAAACAAAATCTGCTCAAATGTGAAAACGAGCATTGAATGGCGATTAAAAATGAATATCCACTGATTAAACAATTGTATAATTTTCATTAACTTCAAAAAGAATCATAATATCCAATTAGAAGGTGTAGCCAATTACAAGCAACTAAAAGCTGCAATGCGGTGTTTGCAAAAACTGCAATGTATAAACTGACTATACATTCACTAAACCATATCTAACATAAGCAATCGTCAACTGAGAAGGAATGTTCATATCACCGCCTTGCAAGTCTTCATATTGTGCCCAGCAACACTGAACCGACTACATTTCAATGGCCTTATACCTTCACCAAAAGCTTTGATCCTCTTCGTTAGTGGTCTTCCTGGCTAAACCAAAAACCAAAAAGTAAAAATCAATCCACAATAAAAAAATATTACAATGCAGTTGGTTCGTGATTTTGAAACGACGAGCAAAAAGAGATATGCAGATGAAAGCATAAGCAACCTCCGGATAGTAAATGACTACATTATCCAATTTTCGCAAAATTAGCCAACAGGCGATTAATACGACAAAATGGATCCAACAACACCAGGACATCTTTTCAAACAAACAAACAAAATGGATCAAACAAACAAACAAAAAGAAGAAGAAAAACCTATAAAATTAACATTATTTTCAAACCCCCAATTCCAAATACAAGCAAATGCATTAAAAGCGAATGAAAGAGAAAGAGGCTCTCACAAGTGGAGGAGAGTCGATCTCCTTGAAATACCCAAGCATCCTATACACACACACAAGAAATAACTGAACCAAGTATCAATTGACTGATTCCGTGCATCTAGAGCCAATAACCAAACTTAAGTGAAAAGAACTTTCAAAAGCCACGCCCATATCTTCTTTCACCAACTTTCATGAAAAGGGATGAAATGGGAAATGCATCAACTTATGCTACAGGATCACCATTCTCACGGTTCATCAATGAATTTACCAACAAATGATAAAAATTTGCTTAAGACGAACCATGATCTCAAATTGCTATAGGAGAGTAATCTATAGGATACTGATCCAATATGCAACAGATCAAAATTATATCACCATGTCAAGGAGAAAATATATTTGAAACAAGCAAAGGGCAAGTGGCAATCCTTGTATTAGAGTTGTATCAACTATGGAATCAGCTTCAAAAGAAAAGAAAGCTCCCTCTGAGAACTCTGGCTTTGATTTCACTGCATCTGCATCTTTCCGTCTCCTTCCAACAGATTGCTGCCCCCTCCGGTCTTCAACAGCTTGTTGGCTTAATCATATTCGACATCTGCTCCGTGATCTCTTGCACAAGATCTACTATCACTCCCTCGATTCCCATTAGGTGCTGCATCTTGCCACTGCCAACGACGCGCCGTACGAAGTCACAGCCACTTTGCCGTCTCGACCTCTGGACTCAAGAAAGAGAGAGAACAAAGTCCCCTGACTCATAAGATAGATCTGGTTTTGGCAAAGGCTCTTTTTTAAAGAGTAAAATTGTATTTTACTTCTATAATTTAGACAGGCCCAACGAATCTGGGCCTTCTCTTTATCCTAATCCAATATAACAATTCTTTCCTATGTATTAAAACCCAAACTAAAATACACAATGTATCAAATACTAATTAGTAAAGTTAATTATGTCTAATACCTAATTTTTCTTTAAAAAAAATATCTCGCACGCCCGGACGAATCAAAACCCAAAATGAAACTTGAGAGCAGAACAATGATTATTCAAAAATTGAAAGGTGGGAAATTCATCTTCCAGACCTTCTTCACTTCTAATGCTTCCCGTTTCACTGTTTCAGAAAGATGCAGAGCAAAAACCAGAACACAGTGCTCAAAACCAAAAATAAAAGGGAAAACAAAGATAAAAGCAATTTGCACAAATGGGATGTTGAAAAGAGAGGCCAAGACAAAATCGAATAATGCTTTGAAAAGGAAAGGAGAGAGAGAGAGAGAGAGAGAGAGAGAGAGAGAGAGAGAGGAGGGGGAGGTTTGGACACACTAGGTACCAGAAAATCCAAAACAAAACAAGCAATGCAAAATAGGAAAGAGAAAATTAAGAGGGTAGGGAAAAAATAAAAAAAGCTAAAGAGAAATTGGAATTCAAGAATTGACTTGGAGAATTGAACAATTTTTTTCCTTCACGCGCGCTACGCACCACTTATAATTTTTTTTTTTTAGTTTGCAATTGTATTTTTGTAGATGAGTATTTTATCACCCGTATTTTTCTAGACATGTGTCTTAACAGTTTATGCACAATAAAAGAAAAAAAGAAACTGTTTAGACGCACGTCTAGAAAAATACGGGTGATAAAATACCTGTCTACAAAAATACAATTGCAAACTAAAAAAACAGAAAAATTGTAAATTGCGCGTAGCGTGCGTGAAGGAAAAAAGGCCTCCTACACGAGCAAGGAGGCTAGTGAGAGAAAAAGATAAGGAGAGAGTGAGTTAAAAACTAATTATATTATATAATAAATAAAAGAATTTTAATTAATGAGACTTAATCTCAGCCATTCAATGCATTTTAATTTGAAGGTTGAAAACTTGTGTTAAAAACATGGTATGTATATATACGGTAATTTTCATTTTACTATGTTGAAGTTTATTGAGTTTCAGCGTTCAATACATCAAATTTTTTTCGTCTCAATCACATATATAATGTTTCTTTTCTTAACTACTTTCATAACTCATATCACGTTCACCTTAGTTTTTCAATTGAATTTTCAGCTGCTTTACCCCTGAACTATGACCTTAATCAAACTTACCCCCTAAACTAAAGTATCAGCCAATTTGTGACGCCCCTGACCTAAAATTAAAGGAAATTAAATTAAATTAATTGAATTAATTAATTAAGGAATTAAAAAGGAATTAAATTGGAAAAATTGGAATTTAATAAGAATTTAATATTAAAGGGGCATTTTGGGAAACAATATTTTCATAACAGAATTTGGCGAAACGAGTTGCGCCATTGCGTTCGGCACGTCGAAACGAGTTCGTTGACGTGCGGAATGCTCGGATCGGAGTTTAAACGAGAAAAAGGACATAATGGTAATTTCCAAAATCAAATAAAATATTATAAATATCGCTTGGACCAATCAGAAAGCCAGTATCTGCTTTCTCTCTCTACGCGCGTCTTTCTCTCTCCTCGGAATCGAGCCGCCGCCTTCTCTTTCTCCGATCTCTCTCGTCCGGCAACGGCTGAGGCTAAGACCGGTCCCAATCGATGCGTCTCGTTGTCCTCGTCAAAACCCGCCGTAGATCGTTGCCGGATAGCTCCATTTTCGCCGGTGCGATCGACTGGAAATCTCCGAAACTTCACGGCGAGTTTCCGGTGGCTCCGGCAACCTCTCGCGTCGATCCAGGTATGCTTTCGAACCTCCTTGAGCTGCTCTAGGTGTTTTGGGGGTGGGTTGCCGTCGATTTCGACGTTTGAGAAAGGATCTGAAATCCTAGGGTTTGGCCAGTTTGGCCGGATTTCGATCGGGGTTTTGAGGTGGTTGCCGGCCGGTTCTGTGGCGGCTTCCACCGGTTCTGAGCTTCCCTCCATGCTCTGATTCGAATGGCATGGGTCTCGTTGCCTGAATCGAATGTTTGGAGTTGGTCGGAATTATTCTAGCCACCCACCACCCACGGTGGCGCGTGGCGGTGGTGTGGTGGTGGTTCTTTGTTCTTTTGCGACCCTCGTGTCGTTGTGAAAGCGTACGTGTGCGCGAATTCCGATTTGAATGTCGTTTGACGATCGAACCAACGTACGCCTATTGCGCATTTCGTGGGTTTGATGTGTTTGGACCGTTCGATCGAATTCAAATTCACGTATGTGGTTTCTCGTATTTGTAGGAGCGTATAGGAATTGATGGATCATGATTCGGAGTCCCGGATACTCCGGATTAATGACTTGAAGTTTGAATTAAATCGTAACTGTCCGATCGTGCGATCGTGAGCGATCCGACTGTCCGATCGGGACCAAACTTTCAGGACACGTTGTTTAGGCTGTGTTGAACCTGTAGGAACTTTCATATGTAAGTTTGGAGGTCATGGGACCCACGGATCCGGTTGGACCTATACGGGTCAGTTTGACCAAGTTTGACCAGGTTTGACCGAGGCTTTCCCGAGGTCGCCTTGCCACGTAGTTGACTTTGTTGGCCGAAAAAGGGTGTTTGACCACCGGTTGACCATGAGTCTTCCGGGGCAGTCCCACTAGTTAAAAGAGGTAGTTTGACCTTAGAATCTTTCGTACGACGTACGTGCACGTTAAGTCGGGTTTTGGTAGGGTTTGAGTTTAAGGTTCTTGTACGGTTCACGGTACTAATCCAATCCTCATATATATCGCTTTAGGTACTTTGATTCTGCTACGCAGCAGACGGGACCCTTTTAGAGTTATGCATCGTAGGACCAACGGTGAGTGGACTTTGTTTTCAAATGAGCATGATTTGAATGAATTGCATGAACTGCATAAATGAGATTTAATAATTGTTTTAAATCTTGAATGTTTAAGTCTTGTTTGACTTGGTTGAAAAGTATTAAAAGAACTAGCATTGAGGTTATGCATGTTTTGGGTTGAAGGTTTTTATGTGGGGCCCTGATGGCTATATTTTATCGTTATTTATACCTTTGGCTATTGAACGGGACGTGGTGAACGCCCGGTGGTTTTCGTATTGAAATTGGGTTATATAATTGAGCTATTTTAAGCTTGAAGTCGTTATACTTTATAAAATATAGATTTAATGGATTATTTTACATAAATGAGAATTTATGGATCTTTTGGATATTATATTTAAAAGGGTTGTTATATTATATTTTAATTATACAATTGAATATTTGGACGTTAGTGTAGCCCGTTTGATTACGTATTCGGTTTTGGCGTTTAAACCTTATGAAGTATAATTACTTATACTTTGATTATATATATGTATATATTTATACATATATATTTACTTTGAATAAATACTTTGGAATAATGGGAATTGATTATATGTATATATATATATATACAGATATCTATATGGGATTGGGCTTGAGTTATTGTATTTTAAAGGATCATTATGTTTTATGTATATATATATATATATATATACATATGTATATTTTGGATTATACGTTTGGTTTAATAGCATGTGTTTACAAATGAGTTCTTTATACTTTAATTATATACCTTTGGGTTGGAATGCCCTGTGTCGGGACGTGAGATCCCTTATGTAACTATATTGATGTTTATTGACTTTTGGTTTAAGTTGGGTTTTAATTATGATTTTAAAGGAAATGTGACATTTGATTTGAGTAAGGTCTGTTATGCGGTTATTTGACCCTTGTGATTATTTTGAATATAGAAATATATGTTTTGGACGGTGATGTCCTGACTTTGAGTATTTATATGGGTTAGTTGACTGATGGACTTGTATATGTCCTGGTGTCTGATGTTTGGGGTTGGGTACATTGTGAATGATTACATATATATTGTTTATCGCGTAGCAATTGATGTGAGTGATGTTAGTACCTTGTATTGTACCTCCCCATGTTCTGATACTAATGATCGCATGGCGATTGATATAATACGGTTACTGAATTTGGTATAGTTCGATCCGGTGCATACCTTAACAGGGTGTAGCTGTAGACCCTTAACTAGGTAGTCTGTGCGCGTAGGACAGATTTCGGAGTTATGGTTGGTAAGATTTTACCATATAGGCCTGTGAGTTTAGTCCCACTTTGGACAACTCAACCACAGGCACGGTGTCTCGATAAGACTGCAGGTGTCGGTCAAATGATCCCCTGTTGGATTGTTTTCCCCTAGTACTTGTGTTTGTTGTTGAGGTCGTATTATACCTATACGCGTGTGTTAGTACCTTCGTATTCATATTTATTTTAGTGAGGATCGTTCCTCACTTGTCGTGCTTGTGAGCACGTGGTTGTGAGAGTGGGGAAGTTTGAGAAACTATTTACCTGTTTCGGTTGCAGTACTTGGTTCGATTTCAGTACTTGATAGGTTTTACTTATTGGATTGTAAATCCTGATTTTATATATATTTATATATATGATTTGAACTACAATTGATTTCTATATTGTTGTCAAGTTTGGTTTTCTTGACGTAAACGAGTTAGTCGGCATTTTAAGGTTTGTCTTACCTTATGTGAATTTTATTCCATCTTTATGCTTTTACGTAAACAAGTCCTTTTGTTTATATTTTATAAACCTGCATGGGTTGATTTGAGAGGTTATGCCTCGGGAAAAGTAAAATGGTGTTTTGTTCGGAAAAAGGTTTTGAGCTGGATTGCTCTCACGTACTTTGAGGTAGTATGGTTTTTAAATCAATTAAGTATATAAATGATTTCATATGCATGATCTGCATTGTTTTGAAAAGGTGGGGTTAGTACTTTGATTTAAGTATGTAAAACCTTGTTTTTGTCCACTCACACTCTTTACATTTTGCCCCCAGGACCACGATCGTTGCTTCGACCTTTGTTCGCCGAGCGCATCTCTTCGAGCATCAACTAGACAATAGGACTTGTTGTCCCTGATCGTTCACTTTGTATTCCTTCGTTTATTTCCGCTGACTCTTCGATTGCTCTGTATCACCCAATAGGGTTGAATTGTATGGCCGGAGGATTGTTATGTATTTGTGTATGCATGCTGGCATTTGGGGATTGATATCTGTTGTGTTCTGACAGGTTGAAACTTTTGGGTTTATCCTTATTTCGGGAAGAGGGTTTCTGTTCGTATGTGAGCCCGACATGGATTGGTGTCGGGCTAGTCAACAGGGTTCGGTACGAGTTCCGGAGTGGAATCTGGGTCGGGTCCTGTCACAATTTAGCACTCGAATTAATAAAAACAACCAATTTAGCTCTTGTCGTTAAATTTTTCAAATTTCATCCAATTTTCTGTTAATAATAAGTGTAAATTTGTAATTTATTGTAAAATAAAAGTCAAATACATAAAACTGAAATAAAAAATAATATTAAATTTTTAATTAATATATTAATGAATAATTATGAAATACTAAAAAACCGAAAAAGCAAAATTAAAAATTAAAAAACTCCATCGCTCTCTCACTTTCTCTCTTTGTGATAGGGCTAGGCACGGGACGGTTTTCTCATGAAACTCGAACCTGAACTAGAAATGAAGATCGGTTCGGTCTGATTTGATTTTGATGAAAATCCACAAGCAAGATCGAACCAACCCGAACCTACCCAGTTCTCGGTTTGAGCCTGAGCCCAAACTTGTATTCTATTACAGACTTGTCCAATTTATATTTTATACATAATACAACTTTTCAGTCTTAGTTCATTATCAAATAGGCCTAAGCCCAAATTTAAACTTTCAGCAAGCTTTTTAACACATCAAAATCAATCCACAAGGTGTGGTCAAGTTGGCTAACTCGGCTTTAGCTTTGGCGGACTTCCCTGGTAATAGGGGTTCGAAACCAGCTAGAAGCACTATGTGGCTGGCGTGAAGCCGAAGCGCAAGCGTGAATTAGTCCCTTGGTTGAAAGCTTTGGGGAAATCGCATGGGGTAAATCCCCCGAACTAAAAATAAAAAATAAAAAAATCAATCCAAAGTTAAACAAAAAAATTCCCAGCAAAAAAAAAAATACGATCCACAAAAACAAAACTTAACGAAATACACAAAAATACGATCCATTGTCGTCCCGTAGTCCTTGTATAACGAAATACACAATTCAGGAACTTCACTTCCCTCCATGTCAAGCTTTTGAAGCATATATTCTACAGCGAAAATTCATAGAAATTTTATTCAAACAAACATTTCACATAAAAGCTTTAAAATCCATAATCATAAAGCATTCCTCCTCTTGAATATTCTTAGTGATTTGTACTGAAATCCCCGAACTCAGAGGATAGAGGGTGTCATATTGCAGCTTTTGATCCTCGTTTTCCATCTTGATCTAGAAGGCTTCAAACCAGAGGAATTGAAAGAAAAAAAAAAGCATTAAGCATATTAACAAATCCTACATGCTAAAAGTAGTAATGAAACTTCCGATGTTTACAGTTTAAAACTTCATTTTTTGATGGAAAATCACAATACCATCAAACCTAATCCTCACCCAAAAAAAATCAATATTTTATTTCCAAACCATAAAAAAATTCCAAAACTAAAAGCAGCTGAGAGAATCAAAGAGGAGCTCAGAGAGAGAGAGAGAGAGAGATAGAGAGATAGAGCTAGATGAAGAGGAGCTACATACAAAGTGGAAGCTGCGAAGTGCTAGAGGACATAGAGAGTTAGCGGGTCACAAAATCGTAGGGGGAAAAGAAAAACAGAAGAGAGAGAGAGAGAGAGAGAGAGAATCTGACCTGCATGACGGTGATGACAGAGAGAGGCACGACGGCTGAAAGAGGATGGCTGAGAGAGGCGTAGCGTCGCAATGGCTAAAGGAGAAACGATTACAGAGAGGAAATGGGATGGGAGGAAGAAAAACCTAAGTCGATCGATCGATATAGTATAGGCGATGATCTTGTGTGTGCCCGCCCTGTAACCTCCTACACAACCCATAAAAAACGGCCGCATGTTAAATATAGAATATAAATATATATATATAAATTAATTGGATTGGACCGGTTCCTTGTGGTGGAAAATTGAGGCTGAAACCAGTATGAACCGGTTCGGTTTGGATTTTGTGCTGGTTTTTTACTTTTCCGGTTAACACGGTTTTCTCCGATTTTTTTCGGTTTGGTTTGGTTCAGTTTTGCGGTTCCAATGCCCACCCCTACTTTGTGCTACTCTTTCTCTGGGCAAAGCTTTCGCTACATCTTGGAGCTTTGTCAATTCCTCCAAACAAAAAGACTACCAACATCACTACAAAACAAGTTTGAACGTGTTAATTAATTAGTTAAATGGATTCGAAGAATGATGGGGTTGGGATCTAGCTAGGGTGCGGGTGGGAATGGGCTAGCAATTAATTGGGTTAGAGGGATAGGATCTGTGTTGAGCATGAATTTTAACGTTGCGAATTTGGGATGTGGTTGGAGGAGGCATTTTTTTGGCTTGTCAGAAAGGAAGGGAAGAGACTGAGGATTGCTACATCATATTTTTTGATATGGGTTGATTTTAGATTTACAAATTTATAGAGAGTCTTGCCTCATGAGCCCTCGCTCTCTATATCTCCAGTCGATGTTGGAGTTTCAGTCCATCAACCAATTGATTAACCCAAACCCATAGTTGAGAAGGATCTGTTCCAGTCCATAAGGCTGCAATTTGCTGCTCTATTAGGGAAGATGAGGATTGGGAGGGAAAGTTGTTAGAAAGACTATATTGCGCTCCAGCTTTATTCCACGTGAACCTCACGTGTAAATTTTGACGGAACTTTGGATAAAATCAACTGAAATTTAACGGTATGAGTGAAATTAGCGAATTTATTTCATTTGGGTGCTAAATTGGCAAATTTTTTTAATTCATAGGTAAGTTCGAGTAGGGTCATAGTTCGGGGGAAAACGACACATTGCTCGTTTCAATCATAGCCCTAAATAAGTTTTACAATAATTACTATATATTATAGTATTTAATATATTAATCTTAATCAGAAACATATGACCCCAAAGGTAAACCCTAGCCTCCCACCCTTTAGCGGCGCAGTGGTGAGGCCTCCGCCTCTGCTCCCTAACCCCCAATCTAGCCCTTATCTTCCTCATCTCTCTTCCATCTCAACCCCTCTCTTTTTGTATCCCCATTTTTTTTATTGCCTTCTTTCCTTCTCTTTCCTATCTAGTGGATCTTGGTTTTGTTTTTATTATTTCTGGCTGCAGGTTTTTTTTGGTTTGGGTGATTTTTGCTTGGCTATAATAAGAGTTACCGATGGTGCTATCTATCTCGACAGAGGAGGCGGCGTCGACGTCGGTAGAAGCAACAGTTGCTATGCTGGTTCGTATGTGATGTGGAGGCAAACACTGTGACAGGACCCGACCCAAATTCTTTGGAATCGATGGCGAACCCCATGCGTGTCCAAAACGTAGCAGGTGTCGGGCATGAATGACCAAAATACCCTTTTTTCCCTAATCCCAAAAATTGCTTTAGGTTTTACTTTTACCGGAAAACCGGCAGATTCTCCCTTAAAAAAGGCTCATTCCCACAAATTTCGACCTGTAGAAAACACAGTTCAAAGTCCCTAAACATTCAACATGTACAAAACAAATTAACAAACATTAAAACATTTAATCTGAATGGCCACAAGACTTATAGACGTTTAGAGTTATATCAGAGCATGTCTATTCAAGTTGAATTTACAACTACAACAAAGGAAATCCTACATGAGGAAAATTATAAGAGTAGCGGAAGAAGAAATGCCCTCAAGTGGTGGTCTGGCACTCTTCTACGGCCTGGGGTGCAAAACAATAAAAGCGTGAGTGGACAAAAATAAATGTTATTAAAAATAATATAAACGTACTAACCTCACCGTTTAAAAACCGTTTTGAAAGACCATTCAAACTGTTGTTCTATGTTCATATAGGAAAACAAGATTCATATTTATACACATAATATCTCATTCGAAAAGATAAGTCATCAATTTCAATATAAAACATCTCAAAACTGTAAATACTTTCCACCTAGGTGTACCCCCATAGAGAATCCGTCAATTCCACTAATGTTCCATCAATTCCAGTAATATTATGTCAATTCCAGTAATATTCCGTCAATTCCCCTAGCAGAATCGGGTGATTAGCCAGAGGCGTAAATCCTATTAGAATCGGGGGACACGAGGTCAGCCTAAAATGCAAATCCTAGCATAATCGGGGGACACGAGGTCAGCTCAAAAAGCAAATCCTAGCAACACACGGTTCGGGCGTCCCCGAGACTTGTCGGGCCAATTGTCATACGCGCGCAGACTCATCCAAAGGCAACAAATTGTTTGAAGACATTTTAATATCCAAAGGCAACTGGGATGTCCGGGGACATCATTATATCCAAAGGCAACAACTAGGGTACCTATGGTGGTTTTAAAAACCTTTACTGAATAAGTTATAAAATCTCCCAAACCTTTCCTCAAATTCAGTTCTCAAACCATTCTCAACTATCCCAGCTAATAACATTTAACAATATGCATAACCATATAAAATAATAATCTCAACCAAAACTGAATGCTCGGAAAGTAAAAATCGTATATAAATCATTCATAAAACATTTCATAAAAGCATCATTTCATAAAAACCATTTATAAAACAAATGTCCACTCACGGTGGGTCCAAGCTTACTTTACCCTTCGAGGGTCCCTCTTGTTGGGCAAGTGGAGCCGGGACACCTATTTGAGAGATTACAAGATTTGGTTAATAAATATGCTCCACCACAAACCTTTATTCAAAAACCTAATTCATGGAATTTAAAGTGTGTGTGTGTACTACTTTAGAAGGTCCTAGGTCCATTTGATCACTTTCCGAAAAATGAAATTGTCTTAGGAGACCTGTGGTCAAATTTCCCATATTGGTCAATCGGGCTCGTGGGGCCCATGACCTTCGATTATCAATTTGAGAGTTCCTATAGATTCAACATAATCTCTTTATGATAGGACCCGACCCGAATTCCACCTCTGAATCCGTGTTGAACCATGTTACCCTTCCGACATTCCACCGATGCCGGGCCCACTTACTAATTTAAACCTCTACCCCGTAATGTAAGGAAAAAGGGCCAAGACTTCTACCGAAATTTCGGTAGAGTCTCCTCTGAAAAATGAACATTTCCCCATATTTTCCACATGCACAAACATCATACAATCGAAATCTCAACCTTCAGCAAGCACAATGCTAATCACACAATTTACAACATAGGCCTTCGACCTCAATTTTAACCCTACATGGGCAATATTAGAGCAATCTAAGAATTTATCCTTTAATTTACATAACCATAACAATTCCACTGGAAAGTGAAAGTGTAAATCCTACAATGAAAATGAATGTACAGAGAGAGTCGCTTGGCTTGAGTTTACTAGTCACCTTGAGCTACGGCTTGGGGGTCGCAAAATTGAAATGTGAGTAGATAAAAATAAAGTTTGAACATATTAATAACTAAATGTACAAATCCCACCTTTACAAAACGATGCCAAAACATGCAACTTTACAATTATGGCCTTACACTTCCGCATATCACAACTTCTTCGTTTCAACTCCGATTTGGGTCCCCTACGTGTCTATGAACTTGTGAGCTCAAGCACAACGCAATGGAACCAAGAAACCATTCCCGAATAAAAAGTCAACCCTAAACCACTAAGAAACCATAAGGGTAAAATTGTCATTTTCTTTAAAATTAGGAATTTAAATTAATTCTTGGGCGGAATGTCACACAAAGCGAAACACCATTGTTGCCATGATTTAGTTGCCGCTTTTGGCAGTTTAATGTTTGGAGTTACAATAATGAAAATTGCCGGTTTGTGTGGCTTGGGGTTTAGCTGGTATGGCGTTATGGATTTCTTTGGTTGCCGGAGACCATGTAGAGTGGTGTTATGTTGCTTTTTTTTCTTCTAGTTTTCGACTGCAATACAGATATGCCGTTGCGCGGTGGAGATGTATTATTAGTATGAGTATGAGTCCTTCGAGATGCTGAATCAAATGTTTGAGTATTTGTTGGTTTATGCGTAATTCTCTCCATATCAAATCAACATGTTGTGTTTGGTCATTGGAGATGTTGTACTCATTTTGGCTATTTTGTGACTTTATACGATGATATGTTTCATCAATAATAATTACTATCGCTTTTCTAAAAAAAAAAGAGTTATCTTTAAATTTTCTTTTGAAATTTAAAAGTTATTTTACTCTAAATAAAGAGTTATCTCGTAAATTTAATACAGCCCAGTGCCCACTTGTCAATTATTTCATACATATTGGTAATCGTCTCTCATTTAGTGTAATAAATAATCATAAAAATGAAAACAAACCGTAAAAAAGAAAATTCTGGAATATCTCATTGGCAATGGCATATGCTTCCCAACAATATAAATCACAAACTTCAAATAACAAAAGCACATATATTTTGCCCTATAGGCCATATCATAATAAAATTAAAATTAAAAATCACATTTTCCTCGTGAAACCAAAGTGGCACGCTCTTGGCTTCCCCTAAAATGCTTCGCCCTCACACTAACAAAAACCTCAGACAATCTCATCATCATCACCTTTAGCCATGGCTGCAGCCACCAACAATAGCCTTTCTGCTGACAGCTTTACGCCACTTTCTCCAACCTTCCAGCGACGAATGGGTGCGTAGGTTAAGCCCGTCACCCGGGCAGCTCACCAATAGCAGACACATCCCGATGCTCGGATTTCTCTGCGCGCGCCGCAAGAGTTGGATAGTCACCTCCCTCTCGTCCTTCTCTCACGCCTCGGCGGCTGCTCACCAGAGCCGGCTGCCCGCCCACACCCTTCCCCTAATTCATCAGCAAATCGCGAGCTTCTCTTGCAGTTTTGAGACTCGGCGCCACAACCACTCGAGCGCGTGCCAGCTCGGTTCGGCTTGCGGCGCCGGCGCGGCGTCGATATGGCACGCCTTGCTCCCTTCCTCCGGCGACCGGAGATCTCGAGATCTCCGCCGGCCGGCGATCCACTACGAGCTTAAGGGAGAGGGGTCGTGGAACGCCGCTTGGGACGCACGCCCAGCTCGCTGGCTCCATCGTCCCGACTCGGCTTGGCTCCTCTTCGGCGTCTGCAACTGCCTAGCCCCGATCGATTGGGCTGACAACTCTACTCCCGACGGAAACGACGACGTTTCGAACGAGAATGCTGAGAGTTGTGATTCGAGAGGTTCAGCTGCTCCTGATCAGAACAACATTGATAGCTCCGCTGATTACAGAGTTACAGGTCACTTTTTTGTTGTTGTAATTATTGCTAATTAGGATCAGTTTCATCAATTAATTGACATTTGTTATATGAAGAATTGTTTTTTTTTTTAAATAATTAAGAAGAAAGCTCTCATCTTTTTCATTTGGAGTTTTTGGATTCTCCACTAAGATTAGTCTGTTGAGAAATGCTATGTCATATGGGCACTTTTTGGTTGTGAATTTTTAATTGGTTTAATTGAAAGCCACTATTCTTAACTTTTCTTTTTTGGAACTTTTGCTAATGCTTTGTTTAGTGACTCTTTGTGTTTGTTTGTGGGTGCATGCGTACGTGAGTTTCTACTTTCGTTGTCTTTGTTTGTTTTGACTTCGATTTTCCGTCAAAACATCCTGAACCATAAGTTGATTCTGTTTGAGATAATAACAGGGGTGCCAGCCGATGGTCGATGCCTATTCAGAGCGATAGCACACGTGGCTTGCTTGAGACATGGGGAGGAAGCCCCTGATGAGAATCGTCAGAGAGATCTAGCTGATGAATTAAGAGCTCAAGTAACTTTCATTCATTTTGAGGCATACATGTTTTTTTGTTTCCTTAGGCATTGAAAATTTTACCAAATTGTTTATGTGTGTGCTGTATTTTCTTATTGAGGTGATTTTGTTTTGTGTAGGTTGTAGACGAGCTCTTAAAGAGGCGGGAGGAAACAGAATGGTAAGCTTTTGTGATTTTGGACTGAAATTTTTGAATTTGTTTTTGTTACTGTATCACAGAAATGATTTGGTTTTTAATCTTTTATGAAATGCATGATTAGGTTCATCGAAGGTGATTTTGATGCGTATGTGAAGAGACTTCAACAGCCTTACGTTTGGGGTGGAGAACCTGAGTTGCTGATGGCTTCTCATGTTTTAAAGTGAGAACAAGCACTTTTGTGTTGTTTGTTATACCTTCAACCATGATTGTTGATGCTTTCTCATTCTGGGTAGAATTGTGTTAACTCCATAGGCCCGATTGCCCTTCCTACTTATTTGGATTCTCATACCATCATGTTGCCCTATATGGAGTTTGTGATGCGTTTCTACTCATGTACATGTGACGAGGGTGTGTGGTTTAGTTTCGTGGCATAGGGTTTTAACTAATCTGTGGTTGACTTTAGTTAAGCATTTTGAGCTACATGTTGGGATATTATTGGGTTTTATGTTAGGATTTCTATATTCGGATTTGTGTGACTTCAATAATAGGTTGCATTGTCATTGTGCTCGACAATTTTGAGCATTTCAAAATATCAGAATTTAAGTTTGGAGTTTAGTTTCTCAGCCTGGGGTTTTTATATTCTTTCATTTAGTCTTTTCCATCTTCTCTTCCCAGGTTCTAATTTAGTCTTTTTCATGCAAATGGCTTGCTTTTTCCCCCGTAAGTTTTAGTTTAGTTTAGCTGCCATGGCTGTGTATTTTGTGCTGTCATTCTTTTTTTATTTATTGATTAATTTTCAAAGGGGACACTACCTATCCTGGTTCTACAATTTTAGTTTCCATTTAGCCTTTCTTTCGGTTTTTTTCTGGAAAAGGGTGTGTTATGATCTATATAGCAATCTGCTTAGTCTTTAAGTCTGACACAATGTTTTACTCCTCAGGAAACCAATATCTGTCTTCATGATAGATAGAAGCTCGGCTGGTTTGGTTAACATAGCAAATTATGGTGAAGAGTATCGGAAAGAAGAGGAGAAACCAATCAATGTTCTCTTTCATGGATATGGACACTATGACATCTTGGAGTCTTTCTCAGAACAGAGTCTGAAGAAACTAACCGTGTAGAAGCTGGATATGGTTATATAAACATAAATTCCTTGGGTTCAAATAAATCACATTGTTGTAGAAGAGCTTACAACTTTAGCGAGGGAAGAGTTTCCCCGACGAGGAACATGTTTCAAGTTCATTAGTTTGCTGCAATGACCTTGATTCAAGTAATAGGTTAAGACAAAGTAGCTAGGCTGAAGGCAGGGAAGGCTAGCCAGTCCGGCAACTGCTGGCTGCTGAAGAGGAGTCAATTAGCGATTCCAGCTTCTTAGAGATAATGATTTGAATAAATATTTCCTTCCAAGGACAGCAATTGGAGTTCCGTTGCATTCATTAATTTGGCTGGTTCAATTTTGTAGGTTCATTATTTTTGTTTGAAAACTCAAAGGCAGACACATTACTTGATACCTTTAGTTTTCCGGTGTTCTGGTTGGCACACATTCTATAATTGGTAACCGTGTTTTTTTTTTCTCAGATTTGTCAGGAAAATTCGATTTCCTCCTTTTAAACTTGACAGTAGCTTATATTTTGTAGTCGAATTGCATGGACAGGTGGAAATGCTTGTTTCTTCCATTGGCTGGAATTGTTGTCAGTGATTCGATAACGGAGTTCATATTCTTCCAACTTCATTAGAGTATATGCTAAACTCCTAAATTACTGTAAGTTGGGAGAGTTTATTGTAACTGCTTATTTACGGCGCATGGGTGGGTAACCTGGCTACATTCGGTTCTTTAGCTGCTCCAGTAGTTGTTCCTGCTAACCGCCCTCTGTGTGTTTCTCTAAATTCTGCCTCTCCTCTGGTATTATTTTCCCTTTGTTAACTCTGGGAGCACTCAGTATAATTAAACACTTTTATCTTGCTTGGTTATTTCGGCTTTGAGATTGGAATTTTCTTATTTGCTAACTTCTTGCAGGTCTGTTTTCAATTGTTAGTGGGTAATTTTCAAGTCAAGAGAAAAGAGTTGGGGAAAAGTTTAGGGTCAGCTATGCCAATTCTTAGCTGACGTCTGCAAACTGTAGCGTACTGATTCTACAATCTTTTAGAAGTCAGTTTGGAAATGTATTCAAGCAGACATAAAGCCTTGTATCACAATTCTAAAGATATACACAAAATTCACTCACTATTGTTGTATCGTATATGTTGGGAAGTTACCCGTTTGTTTTTATAAGGCATATCTTAAAATTACTCTAATTTACGGAGATGAGGATTCAAACTTGAGCGGAAGGAGACCTGCATTTTTGTTTTTAAGCAAACTAAATCAAAAGGTAATTCGGCCACTGTATATGTTCATTTTTATAATGGGAGTAAGACTTCATGCCAAGCATGTACGACGTTTCTCTTCCTGTCGCATTTTATGATGGACACTTGGACAGCAAAGTGTTCAACAAAATTGGATTACCTAATACATCTTTACTTTTCTAACGTTGTCAATGTCATGCTTCCTTCCTTCTACTAAGATTCTGATTCTTGTAGAGCAAGCAAGGTTTGACAATATTTCTCGACTTCATGTAACATCAAATTGGGACCAAGCCGACGTGATTCCCTTTCTTGTTCAACCCCGCCACACGTAACATGAGGGGTGGGTTGGAAGGAAGTGTGAGTTAGTGAGTTTACTTACGTTACGTATCACTTTGTCATCCCCCATTGAAGATTACAAGTTTTTACTTTAATGCGACATCCTTTTTTTACTCGTTTATATTAATGCTTGTTACTCTAATTCAATATTTATATTTGACTATCTATTTTTAAAAAATGTTCATTATTGCATCAGAACAAAATTATGCAAATATGATCCAATTTTTTTAATATATTTTTTTTTATGATTCTATTGATCGGGTGTTTCTAAGCTTCAATGCGAAAACGAGTAAAATGAAGAGGATGAAAATAATGAGGGTGAGGACGGAAAAGACAAACATAGACGGATTCCAGGGGAGGGGGGGAATCCGGGACGGGTCTTATCAAATTAAATGACAGGACATGACCTGAATTCACCATCGGAATCCGTGTAGAATCCTATTACCCGTCCGACATCCAACCGATGTCGGGCCCACTTACTTATGTGTACTCTTTTCCCTGCACAATTTAAGAAAATGGGTCAAACCTTCTACCAAAATTTCGACAGAGTCTCTCCAGAAAACAGACATTTCCCAATTTTTATACCACCTGTAAACAATGCAATTCATAAAAATCTATCCCAACCGCAGCACACACAATGCTAATCGCACACAAATTACAATATAGGCCTCTGGCCTTAACTTCAACCTTACCGGGCAATATCAGAGCAAAACTAAAGAATATAACTTAGTTTACATAACCAAATGTTTACGAAAGGAATTGAACGTCCTACACTGATGTCGATGTACATGGAGAATTTCTTGGCTTGAGTTACTAGTTGCCTCGATCTATGGCCTAAGGGCGCAAAACAGAAATGTGAGTGGATAAAAAGAAAGTTTGAATATAATTTTACTTGAACAAACTAACCCCACCTCTTTAAGAAAACAATGCAAAAACCTTGCATTGAAAACCTTTATCAGTATATCCTTGATTTAAAATCATTTGCAATCCCATAAGCCCCGTTTATATAATATAATATAATAGAAAACCAAAAATATTTTTCTTCTCAAAAATTCAATGACGCACCCAAAACAATTCAAAGCAAAACACAAACAGATTTATTTTGCAGTTGCACTTAGGTTAATCTAGGTTGCCTACGTACCCTCATTGAGGGATCAAGCCACACGTAGTTCTTTTGTTAAAAACCATAAAGTTCATAAAATACCAATTTCCAAATACTATAACTTAATGATTATCCATAAATTCAAGCAAGACCATTTATATAATATACACACACACACACACACACATAGAATTTCTCCCACCCTTGTACCCATTATATATATACATACACCAACAACATGTATCAGGTGAAAAAAAAATCCAACATGGGATTATTTTGACTAGACCACATGGCAGAATCCTCCACGCACATGTAGCTAGGGATGAGCAGTCCAACCGGGGACTATTGCTCCCCAGACACGCATGGCAGAATCCTCAATACACGTGGGGCTGAAATAAGTCTTACGTACAGACTGCCCGTCAAGGCCTTCGATACACCCGGTCAGGGGTGGCCGATTGCCAACACACCTCCAAAGAGTTACTGTGTGTCAAAAGTAAACAATGTAGTCGAGGATGTACATATTATGGTAACACAAGTATTACAACCATCAATACATACCATTCTCCAAACTCGATATCCAAATATCCCTGTTTCCCACAATCATGATCGAATTCAATATTCATAATCCATGTCCTTTTTCATTAGCATTCAGTACTAGTAATATCAACATCAAAACTCCCATAACCCAAATATATCATTATGCAATATCATGCACCAAAAATCCACATAGATATTATAACAACTTAGTTTAGATATTTATATATTTCCGAAAACCCAATGAACGCAAGTAATTAGATTTAGAATCAAAAACCATTTATGCATGCATTTCCACATTTAAAATCAATGATTGTTTAAAAAACAAGGTACACTCAAAGAAAGTTCAATCATTTAAAATCAATGATTGTTTTAAAAACAGGGAATGACATACTTGAAAATGGGACCGATCGGACTGTCCAAACCTATCGAACCCGGATATCACCTAATAGGCGCAATATCCGTTCGATAGTCAAACGGCATCCAATCCTTAATCCGAGCATACCGTGGCGCTCAGGAGGATGCGGGGGAAATTTTATAGCGCAATGGGCCGCCACAAGGTGGCCCACGTGCCGCCATGAACTCTGGCAGTGGTGGTGTATTGAGTAATTTTCGGCAATCGGAAAAACTTCAAATGTACTGCCAATACCTATACCCATAGAACCATCACACCTAGCGGAGTAATTTTGGTCTTGGACCCAGGCCAAAAAGTGGCCGAAATCGGGTCAATCGAAGCTAAATACGTGAGGGTTTTGGCCGAAATTTCTCAAGGTTCAAACAGCGGCTACGGCCACCAATGTTGTCGCAAACCTTAGGGAAAGCAAGAGCGAGAGGAGGGCTACCTGTTCCATGTGGTGGAGCTGCCGGAAACGTCTCCGGTGATGGTGGCTGTTTCTAGGCGATTTTCCAGTTGATATCATCGTTGATTCTTTGGTTTTTCTGCCGGGAGGCGGGGTGGGTCGGGTAGAGGACGTCAAGCTGGTCATTTTGAGTTGGGGTTCGTCGCTGGTCGTGGCCAGGGCAGAGAGAACTCGCAGTGTGTTGAGGAGAGAGAGGGAAATCATGCACGCGCCGGGGGTGGGGGTAAAACTGGGTTTAAGGGATTTTGACAATTTTTGAAATGACCAATACGTCCTTTTAGTTTTTAGACTTTTATTCGATAATTATAACTCGGAATTAAGTGTGACGCTTGTCTACGAACTCATATCGACGAGCCCGATGCAACGGTGCAACTCAATCCCCAAAATTCCTTTCCGAACAAAAAGTGATTAAAAATACCCTTACCCCCAAGACAAAATTGTAATTCATAATTTCATAATTAAATTGGGTCGGGATGTTACATTAAACTCGCAATTACTCATTTACATATAGCATGTTCGTACTACTCACAAGTTAGTAACGTATGAATGCGAATTCTTATGTGGATGGCATGGATGAATATTTATATTACTTCAATAATTGAACGTGATTATCGATGTAACATATGTTCATTTATGGTATAAGAACAAAATTTTGCAAATATGATCCAACTTTCTTTTGTTTGTGATTGTATTGATAGGGTGTTTCTGATCTTCAATGTGAAAACGAGTAAAATGAAAAGGATGAAAATAACGAGGTTGAGGACGAAAAAGACAAACATACAACTGATAATAGTAAAAGTATTTATACTAGTAGATCTAATAAATAAAAAAGTATTGGACTAAGTTTATTTTTTTAGGAAAAATTAAAGAAGAAATGGCCAACGAATAGACACTTAAAAATTACCATTCTTTTTTAATTAGTATCTTGATTTTTAAAAAGGTGAAAACAATGGTAAAGAGGAATTCGTTGACATGAAGAATTGTTAACTATAGTTCTTTTGAATTGTTCAAAATCATTAGGTAACGGTAGAAATTAAACAAGTACCAAATGCACATATAGAAATATTTTTTTTCCCATTGTACGAACATAAATTATGTTAAAATGTTACACTCTCATACCATATATCACATACATAATTTATTATCCATTTTTTCTCCATTTAATGGACACAAGAGTTAGGTGGAAGTGTAATTGCAGCACATTGGCTCCAAACTTGCGCACTCTTTGCCACAGCTCTAGATTTGTCAACATTGGGATTGGATGAAAGGACAGAGTTGAAGAATAGATCATGGCATACTTTGCCTATAGATACAAGTTCACGACAACAACAATTACTTACACTAGCCCCGCCTTCAAAAATACTTGCACCAAATTGCTTACCGCAATTAATGGAGATATGTTTTTTACATTCATCCAAGGTCTTCGAATCTGATGCCTCTGAAGTTGGAATTCCGAAATATGCTAATGGACTCACCAAAAGCAAAATGACCAATAATAGATACATATTGAGGGCGGCCATAGTGCTTTGTAGTACTGAGTTAGTTATTATTTTATACGGGAACTAGAAAGAACTCTTGGATGAAGAAAAAGTTTTAAGTGTTTGTTTATTTATAAGGCTTTTTTTAAGGGTTCAAGTGATTTGGAATATGAAAACTCCTTTGTACCTCATAAATACACAACCGATTTAATTCCTCTTCATATTAAAGACAAGAGTTTCTTACATAAATATAGTCCAATGGTTTATACTCAAGGTAAAAACGTACGTTTCCTATAAACGGTGTTTTTGTACAACAACCGGAGATGCACTATTTTAATTAAGTAATTCCTTTTTTACTTCAATAAAACAATAAATTGCACAAATAAAAATTAAATCGTATGATGAATTTTGATGCTTTATTATCCTTGTTATTCGTTTGAAAAATGACGCACAAACAATATCTTGTAAATTGAACAACACAGTTAAGAATTGTTCATTTTATTTTTATAAAGCAAGACATGTGCCCCCACTACAATTTTTCTTAAATAAAAAAGTTGAAATTTATGGCAACAAAATGTAATAGTATTCCTTATTTATAGCAAGTCCATTTTAACAAAATAATTGAATTATAATTTTGCTACATTTGTGTCATAATATAAGTCCAAAGATTGTGTAAGATATGACTACAACTTACAACGAATCGAATCAACATAGTGATTCGAAAAGACAAAAACAATGGAACTTCCTATACATTTTCTATTACGAAGATTAATAGAATACAAAAACTGTAAAAAGTATATAATAATACGACTAACAAGTTTTAATGTAACCTATGTGCTTATATGGACAAAGCTATTCTTAAAATTAAACAACTTAAGACACTAGTATTCCATCTTGATGCCCTTTTAAATTTGATTATATTTCGAATTTATTCTGATTCGAATAGAGTTTATATTATCTTTACGGAACTTATTATTGATTTTAGCATGATGGAATTTTTTTAAATTTAAAAGTAGATCTATTAGAACACAAGAGTACTATTACATTGATGAATAATGCAACACGAATTTCTTTAATTTTGTAACACCTGTCCCAAATAATTATTTATTTAATTACTTTTTGTGAATTTTACATTTTTTCCATAAGGGTAGGGGTATTTTAGTCACTTTTGTTTGGAAAGGAATTTGGGGAATTGAGTGGTACCATTGCGTAGAGCTTGTTGTTACGAGTCTGTAGACTGGTGGCACGCTCAATTCTGAGTTGTAATGATTGAGAAAAGCTCTGAAAACGAAAAGGATACATTGGGAAATCTGGAATTTGTTAAAAAACCCTAAAATACCCGCACTTGTCCAAATGCCGGCTGTCCCTGTCCCTACAGTTGAGCCAGTCACACAGACCTGCCAACCACCAAGGTTGCAAATGTTTGACGAGGAGCCGAAGGTGCAAGCTCAACAACCTCCGCCTGCGAGACCAGATCCACCTCTTCTGGCACTTGGAGTTGAAGATGTACGACGTATGATAGAATACGGCCAAGCTTAACGACGACTGGAAGCTCCCAGATATGTCAAACCTTATCCATTTGAGATTGATCATACACTGCTCCCTCAGAATTATGGCTTGCCTACTTTTTGTTATTCTCCGGGGATGGACATACCTCTTCAATCGAGCATATTGGCCGTTTTACTGCCCAATGTGATGAAGCGGACTCTGATGCTCAAAAATTTCGGTTGTTCGTTCATTCCTTGACCGGCGCGGCATTCTTTTGGTTCATCAACCTCTTGCCAAACTTGGTTCGAGATTAGTCCAACATGAAAAGAGTCTTCCACGAACATGTTTACCAGACCAACCGAGAGATGACCGTCGCTGAACTTGCGCGAATGAGCCAGATGCTAGGTGAATCCTCTCGTGATTATCTTCAACGGTTCAGGACATGCAGGAATTGGTGTTAAACTAATTTTCCCCAGAGATAGTTCGTCAAGATGGCAGAAGAAGGATTAGAGTTTGAGTATCGAATGAAATTCAAAGGTATTAAGTTTCGCGACATGCATGACTTGACCAAGATAGTCGACAGATATGCCTCCTTGTTAAGTGAAGAAACTCAGAGGAAAACGGCTACCAAAGGGACATACTATAAAAACCCGGTTGTTAGTTATGTGGAGACAGGTGACCATGACACAGCCACCGATGCGGATATAGAAGTCAATTCGGTTGAGGTCAACATTGACAAACCTTTCTTTTGCAAGGAGCTTATTAGAGCTGACAAAAGCAAAGCAAACCTTCCAGACAGCCAGTTCACGGCCAAAGAACCAAAAGGTTACACCTTCGAGCTAACAAGGGCCGAAGTCATTTTTGACTTGCTCTTGGCCGAGAAGAAAGTCAAGTTATCATTCGGCCACAAAATTCCCAAGGCCGAAGAACACAAGTGAAAGACGTTTTGTAAGTATTACAGTTCTTGGTCTCTTGGTACTAACAACTGTAGGTATCACAGTTCTTGGCCTCATTCGGCCACAAAATTCCCATGGTCGAACTTGCACGACATTATACAGAAATTGATAGATGAAAAGAAGCTTGAATTTGCTGAGAAGCCAATGTAAAATGAACAATGTAAAACCTCTTCCCGCATAAGAGGAAGTCGGCCGAGTCTTCCCGCATGGTCGAGGAACAATGTAAAACCTCTTCGACCTTTGGCCCCAATCTCACCAGTCTAGAGGTCGAAGAGGTTCTCATTACCAAGGGGTCGGACCCAGTAATCAAGGCATTGTACCAAGCCAATCGTGTAGCTCAGACCAAGGGATTATCAACATATCAACCTGACTTAGAGTAGCTGGAAGCCAAGGTGCCTTTTATTGAGGGTGACTTAGCATACATGCGCCAATACTTCTCGGTCATCCCGGCCGATGTCTTGTTCGGCCAAACATAAGAGGAAAATATCTGGATCAAACGGCAAGATGAATACTTCTCGGCCAGGGACTCATTGATAGAAGCCAAGTTACTTCTGAAGGGGAAGACCGAAGCCCACAATGACAATGCCTCGGTCAAGAGACTTTATTCGGCCGAGGAGGATATCTCTTCAGATTTGACCAAAGTCTTGATAGATGGTCCGACCGAACCTTTGATCACAAACCCTACTGAGGACAAACCGACCGCGGACGAGCCTATAATGGGATTGTCAGACGATGAGTATGGTGCAATTTTGGACAAGCCGAAGAATATGCTGCTGAAGAAGACGAAGCCAAGGACGAGGGTACTCTAGGACCAAGCGAGATGCATATGAATATGGTTTTAGTCTTTCCAAGGGAGGAATCCTGATGGCAATGTCTTTGAGGAACGGCCCAACATTGGGCCGAGCTCTAAAGAAGAATTGCTAGCTATGGATTTTAACGAGGTGATACCCAGGGACGAGCCGAACAAGTACCGCCATCTCAAGCCTCTATATATCTCGGCCCATGTGGAAGGAATGCCCATCTCTAGAATCTTTGTTGACTACAGAGCCATGATAAACGTTCTTTCATATTTCCTTAAGAAGAAGCTGAACAAGACTAAAAAAACCTCATCCCCAACGATGTGGTCATGAGCAGCTTTGTTGGCGACAAGTCCAAGACCATTGAGTGTTCCATTGAAAATAACCGTGGCCGATACGACACGAGTAGAGGCTTTCTACGTGTTAGAGTCCAACGTCGACTACAACATTCTACTCAGCCGTGACTGGATCCATTAATCCAGTTGCATCCCTTCCTCTCATTTTCAACTATTGTTCTTTTGGGACAGCCAGAAGGTATCAATCAACCCGACAGATGAAAAACCCTTTGAAGATCATGCCGTACAAGCCAGGATATATGACGACGATGTGGGATGGGTTGTTTTGAGCGGCCATGACGCAAATAGCCGACCCACAAAGACCTCGGCCAAGAAGGCCTTGGAGCTAAGTGCCGAGAATGTCCGCAAAGACTCGGTGCGAGAGGTGCTGAGAGGTGCCGAGAATGTCCGCAAAGGCCTTGGAGCTAAGTGCCGAGAAGGCCTTGGATCTATCAAGATTTTTTTAATGTCAAACACCACAACCAAGGTGGAGGGGCAGCGGCCATAGCTGATCTAGCTGAACGGCTGCTAGAACACTGGCCGAGCTGTCCCTATGGCCGAACTCGTCGATAAATATGATCAAATTCCTATATGAGTCAGATGACGGCAACGTACTAACTGTTGATGACTTGGATCCTATACCTGCCGCGATGGAAGATAGCTATCCTGAAGTTCAAGTTCCTTTGTTTGAAATTAACATAGGAACTGAGGCCGACCCACGACCTTTATTCATTAGTAAACTTCCGAGCCCTGAATTAAGCGCCGAAATGATTGGCCTACTTCGCGAGTACAAAGACTAGCGATGGAAGACAGCTATCTTGAAGTTCAAGATCCTTTGTTGGAAATTAACAAAGGAACCGAGGCCGACCCACGACCTTTATTCATTAGTAAACTTCCGAGCCCTGAATTAAGCGCCGAAATGATTGGCCTACTTCGCGAGTACAAAGACTACTTTTCTTGGGATTATCATAAGGATCAAAGACTAGTTCAAGCCCTTTCAACAACCCCCACGATGATTCTCTGAGGGGAAACTGAAAGTGAAGGAAGAAATTGAACCGCTTCTCAAAGCCGGCTTTATTTGTACTACTCGCTACGTCGAGTGGTTGACCAACATTGTATCGGTATTGAAGAAAACTGGGGCTTTGAGGGTCTGCATTGACTACAGAAATTTGAATTTGTCAACCCCTCAAAGATGAATACCCCATGCATATGGCCTACCTATTGGTGGATGGTGAGCAAAACACGAACTCCTATCCTTTATGGACAACCATGCTGGGTATAATCAAATCTTCATCGCTGAGAGTGATGTCCACAAAACGGCGTTTAGATGCCCGGGAGCCATCGGAAAATATGAGTGGGTGATCATGCCATTTGGCCTTAAGAATGATGGAGCAACATATCAGCGGGCCATGAACCTCATCTTCCACAATCAAATCGGCCAAATCATTAAGGTTTATATTGATGATGTCGTCATCAAGTCTACTTCCAAGGCCAATCACTTGGGTCATCTTCAACAAGCGTTTGAGTGGATGCGGAAGAACCATTTGAAAATGAATCCCAAGAAGTGTGCGTTTGATGTCATGGCGAGGAATTTTCTCGGTTTCTTGGTTCAAGGAGGGATCGAGGAGGACAAGAATAAGGCCAAAGCTATCGTGGGTGCACCCCCGCCGAAGTCTAAAAAAGAGCTTTAGTGCCAATTTGGCATTGCTTATTTGGGTCATAAGTGATTTTAAAAAAAAAAAATTGGGAAGCCCAGCCCATTTGGTAAACTATGAGAAAATCACTTATTGTCAAAAATAGCTGTGAGAGAAAGCTATAAAGGAAAGCAGCTAATGAGGTGCTTTCATTTTCTGATTATGCAGGAATTAGTTTTGAAGAGGCGCTGGGTTTAATGATTATGCAGCAATCATTTTCTGATTATGCGGGAATCAGTACCAACAACACTTTTAACAAAAATTTTACCAAACGCCAAACTGCTTTCTCTCACAACTGATTTCTCTCACAACAAATATGACAGCGATTATTTTCTCAGCACAGCAATGCCAAACTGGCCCTTAGTCTTTCCTTATCAAGGTAAACTTTCTAAGAAGATTTATCTCAAATCTTGCTAGGAAGATTTGACCGTTGTCTCCATTATTGAAGTTGAGAGCCAAGATGAGTTCATTTGGTCAGCCGAGCATCAAAAGGCTTTTGATGAAGTCAAGAGATACCTTACTTAGCCACCAGTCCTCATGTCACCAAAGCTAGGAAAACCATTAAAGCTCTACATTTTTTCCTCGGACAATTCCATCAGCTGCCTACTCGCTCAAAATAATGAATCAGAGAATGAGGAGGCCGTACAATACCTCAGCCGAACCCTCAACACTGTCGAGCTCAACTATTCGCCCATATGATCTAGTCTAGTACTGGACTATGTATTTTGATGGTGCAAGCACTGAAGCTACATCTAGTGCTGGGTTATAGATCGAGTCTCCTCAAGGACAGAGATGGTAGTTTGCGTTCCAGCTTGACTTCAAGTGCACCAACAACCAGGCCTAGTATGAAGCCCTGATTATCCGCCTTGAGATCTTAAAAGAGATGAAAGCTACATGGGTATTTGTATATGGTGATTCCCAGTTAGTCATCAGCCAACTAACAGGGGAGTATCAATGCACGAGTGACAAGTTAGATACTTATTACGTGACGACCCTCAACTAGGCCGAGGGTTTCTCCAGGATTTCTTTCGAGCACGTCCCTCGTGTCGAAAATCATGAGGTTAACGAGATGGCCCAAATAGCTTCAGGCGTGAATATCCCAGATGGAGAACACAACTGCGTGATTAAGATTGAAAAGCGCACACTACCAACTTTGGCCGAGCGTGGGATGCCCTGTCGACCGACCTGGTCGCCACGGCCGAGGAAGACTATCGATACCCTATTGTCAACTATCTTCGTCATCAATCGGCTGATCATGAGAAGGAAAAATTTAATAGTATTCTATATTTATAGTAAGTCCATTTTAACAAAATAATTGAATTATACTTTGCTACATTTGTGTCATAATATAAGTTCCAAGATTGTGCATGAAACATCCCGACCCAATTTAAGTGTTTATTTAATTATTTTATTTGTAAAATTACAGTTTTATCCTTGGGGGTAAAGGTATTTTAGTCACTTTTTGTTCGTAAATGAATTTGGGAAATTAAGTTACACAGTTGCATGGAGCTCATCGATATGAGTTCACAGACATGCGGCAAGCTCAATTCCGACTTAAGATGAATAAGTTATTATCCACGGAAGTATAGTAGCACAATTGTAATTTTTTCAAAGTCAAACTTTACAATATATGGGTCAGACCTCTTCCTCTTCATTTTCTCTCTCCTCCAGCCTGTGACTCCCTCTCTCGCGCAATAACCAAGCTAGCGATCTCTTTGTTCCAGCGACGCCAAGGCTCATCACCGATAAGAAAAAAAGGGCCACCGACTAGCGATCACGTTGGGACCTTTTTCCCGACGTGCCCTGCGACGTACGACACCTGCGAAGCTTTGAAAGGGGCCACCAGTTTCTATTGTTTCAGTCACAGCTTCAGGCAACTCCAGCGGCCGTTTACGTCGATCTAGGTATGGATTTCGATTCTCCCTTCTTCTCGTGCTCTTGTTGATTGTGTACATGGTTTGAGTTGATTTTGAGAGTTTGATTTAGACACGCTTAAAGGTTGGCGGTTTTAGGGTGCTTGAACTGTGGGTGTAGGTATTGGCCCGTGATTTGGTGGCACGTGCCGGCAGCTAGTGGTGGCCCATTGTGTTATAAAATGTTCCCCACGTCGTCCCGAGCACATCAGTATGCAAATATTTGAAGTTGGGTACCATTTGACTATCGAACGGATATTGCACCTATTATGATAGGACCCGACCTGAATTCCTCCTTAGAATTCATGTCGAACCTTGTTACCCGTTCGACATCCAAACAATGATGGGCCCACTTACTAAATTAACTCTCTTCCCTACACAATTAATAAAAATGGTCAAGACTTCTACCGAAATTTCGGCATAGTCTCCCCTGAAAAACGGACATTTACCCAATTTTTATTTTCACCTGAATCATCACACTTAAAACATCCCAACCAGCAGCACATATAATGCTATTGCACACAATTTACATATAACGTACTAGAACAAATCAAAACAAAACTCAAACAATTTATTTTAAATTTGCGGTTACACCCAGGTTGCCTACGTACCCTTACTAAGGGATCAAGCCACACGTAGTTCTTTCAACCAAAAATCACAATTTAGATAATTAAATATCGTCCAAGTAAAACCAACAATTAAATTTTTGAATCATTCTCAACTTCAATTTCAACAAGTTATATAACTAAATATTACCTTAAATTCTTATCAATGTCAAATCTGGTTACCCAAACCATTTCAGACTCGAGTACTTCCCTATATCTCTCCTAAATATTTTATAAATTGCTTTTTCCCATAATTCATAACTCAAAACCATTTTCCTGAAACAATTCACATGTAACATGCATAATTCTTTTAAAACCATTCTTAATTCTGAAACTCAATTACCCTTCCAAAATCATTTCTTAACCTCATATCCTTTTGTACATAGTTAAGTAAAATCATCTTTTTCCCGCAACCATAGCCTATCCAAGGCGTATGTTGCAAAACAAGTAATTTCCAAATATCCAATCTCGATTTCCGAACATCATATCGAATATTCATACTTGTGCAGAGTACTCTCAATGCACATGCTCAATATATATATATATACACACACCCCACACCATCATCATGTACCAAGGGAAAACAATCCCACACGGGGACCGTTTTAACTAGTCCACATGGCAGACTCCTCAATACACATGTGGCTAGAGACAAGCAGTCCATTGGGGGGGACTATTGCTCACCAGACACACACGACAGAATCCTCAAAACCAGTGCTGCTGAATATCCGTCCTACGCGTGGACTACCACGCCAAGGGCCTTCAGCACACCCTGTCAAAGGTGCCTGAGTATCCTCCCACACGCCGGCAACATTGTAAAAATAATAATCTCTGAAATTCTCATGTCACATTGTAAAAGCCAAAATAAAACCAATAACATAATTCATAACCTCATTAAACCAAAAAAATAATATCCAAACAATTCATCATTATTCAAGAAATTCCATAATTGAAACACAGGGTGCAAACCGCAAACCAATTTCCATAAACCAATATTCACGGTAATCAAAATTCATAATTATCCATAAAAACCAAAATCTCATATTCAAATTTCATAAACAAACCCAAATCCACATTACTAATAATGATAATAATAAAAATATTAATAATATTGATGATAATAATAATAAATCTCCGAATGTCACATTTCGCATTGTAAAAGCCAAGCTTAATCCAATAATAAAATCTGTAATTTTATCAACCAAAATAACCAAGTTCTCAATCAAATCTCATTTATGCATGCATTTTCATATTTCAAAACAAATGCTAATTTAAAAACAAATGTCCACTCATAACTAGTCCAGAGCTGCTCAACCCTAAAAGGACCCCTTCTATGGAATACGAGAAGATTGAATACCTATTCGACATAATAAACAGATTTAAGTAATAAAAGTACCCCACAACAAACTTCAATTCAAAACTCTAGTTCCCAGGTCTCATAGTTTGTGCACAACCTTTAATGAGATTTATAAGGTCAATCTAGTACTTTTCCAAGGATGAGATGTCCTCAGAAGACTGGGGTTCAACTGAGCGGTCAAACTTCCTATAATGGTCAACCGGGCGTCCACGACTCCGATCTCCAATCCAACAAAGTCTACTAAACATGTCCTGAAGGTTTTGTCTTGATCGAGCGGTCGGATCAATGTCGATCGCAAGATCGAACGACGATCGGTTCGCCTAACCTTATCATCAATGATTCTGATTATCCAGGACTCCGATTCTCGATCACCAAGTTCCTACAAGATCCTAGAGGTACAGGGAATGACATATTTGAAAATGGAACCGATCGTATGGTCTGAACCTATCGAACATGGATATCCCATAATAGGCACAATATTCGTTTGATAGTCAAATAGTAACCTATCGCTAATCCAAGCATACCATCGTGCTCGGGATGACGTAATGAGTATTTCAGAACAAAATGGGCCCCCACAATGGGTCCCACATGTCGATGATAGCACATGGGTGTATTGAAAGATTTCTGGCGATAGGAAAATCTCAAAAGCACCGGCCAATCTCCTTACCACAGAACTAGCACACCTATGGGAACTTCTTTTGGTCTTCGATCCCAGCCAAAAAGTGGCTGGATATAGGTGAAAAAGGGCCAAACCCGTCGGCCAATTTAGGGGTTTTAATTCAAACTCTCAAACTACAAAAATCGATCTAAACCACCTATACAAACAGCAATAGCACGTGAAAGGGATGAAAACCCATACCTTGATCGAAGGAAACAATCGCCGAGTCGCCGAAACAACGTCGAAAATCGCCAACACTTCCTGTCAAAACAGCTGGTTATCTTTGGGTTTTTGAACTGCGAAATGGACTGGGTTAGGTAGAGGAGGAAGAGACGAAACATGTCCGAAAAATTCTACTAAACATGTCCCGAAGGTTTTGTCTCGATCGAGCAGTCGGATCAATGTTGATCGCATGATCGGTGGCGATCGGTTCGCCTAACCCTAGCATCAATGATTCAGAGTATGCGGGACTCCGATCCTCGATCAACACGTTCTTACAAGATCCTAGAGGTACGGGGAATGACATATTTGAAAATGGAATCGATCGGACGGCTCGACCCTATCGAACATGGATATCCCATAATAGGCCCAATATTCGTTCGATAGTCAAACAGTAACCTATCGCTAATCTGAGCATACCGTTGTGCTCGGGACGACGTAGAGTATTTCAGAACAAAATGGGTCCCACATGTCGACATGTCGACGGCAACACGTGGGTGTCTTGAAAGATGTGTGGCAACGGGAAAATCTCGAAACCACCGGCCAATCTCCCTACCATAGAACTAGCAGACCTATGGGAACTTCTTTTGGTCTCCGATCCCAGCCAAATAGTGGCTAGATATAGGTGAAAAACGACCAAAATCGTCGGCCAATTTAAGGGTTTTAATTCAAACTCACAAACTACAAAATCGATCTAAACCACCTATACAAACAGCAATAGCACGTGGAAGGGATGAAAACCCATACCTTGATCGACGGAAACAACCGCCGAAGTTGCCGAAACAACGTCAGAAACCGCCGACACTTCCCTTCGAAACAGCCGATTATCTTTGGGTTTTTGAGCTGCGAAATGGACTGGGTTAGGTAGAGGAGGATGAAATCGCCGACAACAGTGGCTGGACGAGAGAGAAATTGCCGGAGAAACCACTGGCTGCTGCACGTGCACATAGAGAGAAAGAGAAATCAAGGAGAGAGAGAGAGAGAGAGAGAGAGAGAGAGAGAGAGAGAGAGAGAGAGAGAGAGAGACGCAAGAAGAGAAAGAGTGCCCATATTTTTTAAACTTTGATTTTACGAAAATTATTATTGTGCCACTGTACTTCCGTATATCATAACTTTTTCTTTACAAATCAAAATTGAGCTTGCCGCCTGTCTACAAACTTGTATCGACGAGCTCTACCCAACGGTGCAACTCAATTTCTTAAATTCGTTTATGAACAAAAAGTGACTAAAATACCCCAAGGACAAAAATGTAATTTTATAAATAAAATAATTAATAAAACACTTAAATTGGGTCGGAATGTTACAGTTGGAATTGATGAATATTTATATTAATTCAATATTTAAGTGTGATTATCGATGTAAAATATGTTCATTTATCGTATAAGAACTAAATTTTGCAAATATGATCCGATTATCTTTTGTTCATGATTGTATAGATCGGGTGTTTCTTATATTCAATGTAAAAACAAGTAAAATGAAAAGGATTAGAATAACGAGGGTGAGGACAGAAAAGACAAACATATAAGTGATAATAGTAAAAGTAATTATACTATTAGATCTTTTGTTCATGATTGTATTGATCGGGTGTTTCTGATATTCAATGTAAAAACAAGTAAAATGAAAAGGATTAGAATAACGAGGGTGAGGACAGAAAAGACAAACATATAAGTGATAATAGTAAAAGTAATTATACTATTAGATCTATTGGGAGCTTAGCATCCTTTACAATAACAGTTCCTTCATGAGTTACGTTGAAAATATCCCAAACTTCCTTAGAAATATCACAACCAAAGATATATTGAAATTGTTCAAAAGAAACAGCATTAAATAAAGCATTTAACCCATTTTGATTGTTTGTACTATGTTGCACTTCAACGGTAGTCCATTCTTCTCTCGATTTAGGAATTGAGCATTCTACATCATCTTTTCCAGTTGATTTTATAGGTTCAGAATATCCGTGGGAAATCAAGTGCCACACACGGTTATCAAGAGACCACAAGAATAACTAGATTTTAGCCTTCCAAGCGCCATAGTTGTTGCCATTGAAATATGGAGGATTTGCAGCTGAGCCCATGACACGATCCATCCTAAGATATGTCAGATCTTATTGAGTGTGTCCAGCAGCCCGCTCTGATGCCAATCGAAATTACCTGTAGGATAGCTAAAACACTAGAGTGGGTGAATAGTACGTTTAAAAATGTTAAACGTAACACAGGAACAAAAACACACCCAGAGAATTGATAAATTATTTCAATCTGCTGTGTAAGAAATAAATTGTTAAGCGTAACACTAGAACAAAAACACGCCTAGAGGATTGATAAGTCGTTTCAATCCTTAACTATGCTGAGAAAAATAAATCAACACGCAGAGAATTATTTTACTTGATAAAACCCCACATCTCGGGAAAATCCACGGGACTCCTAAATCTAAAACAAATCCACTATAGAATGATGGTTACAAGAAGTACTCACACACTTATCCTTAACAATTCTAGATAATGTTTACCGGCTTCTTCATAACTCAACTTCTCGCTGGATGTACTTCTTTCTCTCCTTATGTTGAATCTGATACTGGTCGCAATCGAATTCAAACTAGCCGAAGGATGCTTCACTACGCTCGGTGTACACTCAACCTTATGAGCCACTAAACCTTATGCAAATGAATGAAACACTAATTGATAAATCACCAAGCTAATCTTACAGTTGATGATTTATCTTAAGAAGTGAAGCACAACAACTTTCTTTAACTCTTTAGGAACTAGAAAACTGAAGTTGAAAGTTGTGTGGAAAATGAAGCACAAGCTTCCTTTTTATAGTGGTTTTCTAAAGAAGGAAAAAAAATCAATCAGCACCTAAATTGATAATCAAATAAATTGATTTATAAAGAAGACTGATTGATCTCCACTCAATATGTCACAAAGAGATCAATTTAGAATGAATGGTATAATGACAAAGATGACTCTCAATCAGACAGAGAAACAGAGAATACTTTTGAACGTGAAAAATTGGAAAGCAGTTTTGAATTGAAACAAACGTCCTTTAAATGACAAGTATTCCCAATCAAACTTTGATTGCTTTAAAATCAGAGTTCCAAACAAATACTTGATTTGAAAACAATTCTAAAATTAGCACAATCATAATGCATGATTGAATGATGATATTACCTCAGAATACGTTGACTGAAATAGCTGCCTTCGATTGAGGGATTGTTAAGCTGTTTCAATCCTATCATCGTCAATCTTGCCCTTTGAATTATTTCATAGCACGTTTACCACCTATGCTAGCCTCTGTTAAAAGTCTAGGGAATATCAATCACAAAATTTCATACTAACAAAAGTGAAGTAGTAATTGAAAATTACATAACACACAGTATCTTTTAAATTTTATCAACATAGTTTGGAATGCTCCACCAGAGTATTGAGTCCGATTGGCAACCCATGTGATACAAGATGAAGCCGACAAATGGTGGGATGAATATATTTGTAACTTTGGCCTTTCCAGATTATTGCAGGTGGGTGACTTTTACAAAGATTTCGCGGACATTCCGGTAACCCTAAACCCTTTGTCACTCACTCCCTAGCTGAGTTTGCTTTATACTGTTCTCAATCTTTTTGCTGATATTTTATTTCATGAATTAATCCAGTTGTTGACTATTAAAAAGCATTTTGGCTACCGACTGTTTTGAGAGAGCTTTATTTTTTTTTAAAAAAAATTCTATTTCTGCATCTTGATACCAGCTTCATTATTCCCAAGCAAAATCCCATATCATTTGTTATTACAAATCAGCAGCCCTTCAATTACATAATTCTTGAGACCAAATCCATATGCTATTGCTGCTTGTTGGTGCTTCTTTTTACAATACAAGGCAGTTCCAATGCCATATATAACTTACCCGCCCTGTACTCTCATCCTTGACATTTCCTAGACTATCCACAAAGAAATAACTTAATTTGAAGCATCGCTCATCAGAAAAGAATAACCTATAAACAATCTAAAACAGCTACAACTCCCGGACAAAAATAAATAATAATAATAATTTCATCTTTCCTTGACAATGACAGAAGGGATGTTGATGAATGAATTCTTGAAACAATGTGTACGGCTATGAGTTGGGGACAAAGGTGCCGACATAACCAACTCCCGCAATGAAGAATGCAACCGATTGGATGAATAGGTAGATAAAGTAGCCATTCTTTCCAAAGGCAAGGTCATAGCAGCCACAGAAGAAGAGGTAGAATCCAACAATGAGCTCAAGCATATGTAGTCTGTTTATTAGTAATCACAAGAAAAGAAATGTACACTTCATATTCTTGCTTTTGAAATAGATGTAACATTTTACATTTTAATTTGGAATTGCTTCCCTCTTTTCTGCATAAGCAAGCATAAAATGGACAATTCTATCGAAATTTGGGGCGATAAAAGAATAAAATAAAATAGAAGTCATTAGTTACTCAATGAAGTTATCTCTGAACACCATGCACACACGCTTCTACATATAGTTAAGAAAGTTCTTTGTTCTTTTTCTTAGTTTTTTAACATTAAAACATTTGCAGCGGAAGATTTGAACTTGAGACTTATCTCTGTCACTATTTTTCCTGTAAAATCCATTTTGGATTTCATGAATTGTTCTGGTTTATCTCTGTTAAAATATTCGCCCTTAAGACAAAGACTAGTTTTGAGTTTTGACAAGAGGTGGCATCAAATGCTATCAAAAAAATGGAAAAGTTATTCATTTTAAAGGAATTCTATAAACAGAACAGAAACCAAATGCATAGAAATATACCTTTCTCCAATTCTTAATTGAGGTTTCCTGGGAGCTTTTGCACCTAATTTTTTCTTGAGAGCATCTCCCAGTTTCTCAGTGACGACCCATTCATTTACTCTCCCTGCTTCAAAAAGACCTATAAATGTTGCCTTAGTCCGGTGCAGAGACATGACATTCTCAAAGAGGATCCAGAAAATCAATAGGTGGAGTGATCTGTAAATATGACCTTTGAAAGCATTAGCAATGAATAAGTAAATACAAAGGAAAACATTTGCATATCTGTCAATGCAGAGCTAGAAGTTCTGCAGGTTTGCTAAAGTTTATAATAGGTTGAAGCAACAGCGTTACCCACAGTAAACCCAAACCACAAGAAAACCCTGCGTTTTGGGTTGAAAAGCTAAAAAGCTTGCCATTAATAATGCAACATACCACAAGAGCAAAAAGAAAACTGGCTCACTAAAAAGGGAAAAGAACAAAGGGGAGAATAGGAGACCTAGGAGTTCCAACAGCATTGAGAAGAGTAATGGTAGAAGGAATGTAAACAGCACCCCAAATGGGAACTTGAACTTCAGGAACCAAAACTGTTGCTGGAAAAATAACACAGTAGAAGACAAATGTGACGATATGTGCTACAATTTTGCGAACAAAGAAAAAGCTGTAGATCACATGAAACTTCTTCAATGGGGACACCTTCTGCAATATATTATAAAGTAACAGTGAGTATGAAGAAATAAGCTTAAGCAAAAACTAAAACAGATATGGTGGGGAAATACCTTGTTTCTCACAATCTCCATTACCATCTTTCTAAAGAGATTAGCAGGGCCACAAGACCATCGATGCTGCTGATAACGGTAGGCTTTGAAAGTACTTGGCAATTCATTTTTCACCTGAAATGTAGACAATTGTTAATATGAGATCAAACGTGAAATGATCACATTGAAAATATCACACAACGAGGAAAAGTCCAATGAAAAGTTGACTACCGGTTGCTCTCTACTCAGGTTGGTTAGTAAATAAGTTTCCAATGTTTTCCCAACATGTTTTCATATTCCATCTACAGTACATGCACTATACATGCATGCACGCCTTTATCTTCCCAGAAACAAAGAAAGCATCATATGGGATTTGCTCATGTCAATGGAATTGTACTAAAACAGCATAATTTTATTTCCAAGGTAATTTACGAAACCTTAATAACAGAGGATGTCTAATTCTAGCTCGTTGTAAGATTAGGTAGCTAACTACTTTTGAGATTTCTTGATATTTTTGCAAGACTACAACCGTTTTAACAAACTTCATTACCTTAAGGTCAGAAAGATACACAAATTTCCAGCCTCTGAGACTAGCTCGGACTGCTAAATCCATGTCCTCCACTGTTGTGCGGTCCTTCCATCCTCCAGCCTCATTGAGCGCTGCAATTCTCCACACACCCGCCGTGCCTGCATCACATTCCCAGTGTCATATCATTAATTGGGGAACTTGAAACTTTTCTACATAGCTCCGTTAGTAATTTTCAAAAAATAAAATAAAATATACCATTGAAACCAAAGAAGGCATAAGTTGCAGACCCCACTTCTTGTTCCACCGTGAAATGGTAATCCATTGACATCTCTTGCATTCTTGTCATCAAGCACTCATCCGAATTTACTGCAATGCCACCAAGAAACCATCATCATCCTTACCCTTACCCTTGTGTGTTTACAAGTCTATTTTCCTTTATTGGATAACCAGTAAAGACTTATCCTCTCTCTCACAAGTTATTTCACAGCAGAATCTAAACAAATTCAATTAAAAATCCATAAAACTGAAAAGCCCTGCATTTGTTAAGTGCTCGATTAATCGGTATTTGGTTTCTTATGAATCAAAGTAGAAAAAAAAAACGCTAACAGCTAACAAACATATGTGGACTAAAACTTCTCCTGTATCTAAGCACTAGGCTTTAGATTTCTATATCTGTTTTAAAGAAAAGAAGCATTGCCAAAGAGACCCCGAAACTTAAATCTAAAAACCAATAAATTCATAATTCATAGCAAGGATGGTTGTCACCAAAACCAAACCAAAGCAGTAACGAGCTTAATTTAATTAAAAACAATAAAAACAAGATTAATCATAAGATTACCAAATTTCCAGCGAGCTTGAACAAGAGCAATATCAGAGTTGTGGACGAGAAATGGAATGGTGCGGTAAAGAAAATCAGGTTCAGGTTGGAAGTCAGCATCAAAGATGGCTACATAGTCACACTGTTTGACATAACTGTGCTTCATGCCTTCTTTGAGAGCCCCTGCTTTGTACCCATTTCTGTTGTCTCTGATCTCGTACCTTATGTTTATTCCTTTGCTTGCCCATCTTTGGCATTCTAACTGCACCAAATCCTGTAGTTTTTTTCATGCCAAAAACCCACATCAGAAATGGAAAGGTCAATAAATTGCTGCTTTGGACTCTTTTCCCAAAAGGGAATGGCTGAGTTTGGAGACCTTATGGGTTTTTTTTTTTTTTTTTTTTTGGTTGCTCAGGCACTTTTGGGTTGCTTTGCACTTTTGGGTTGGTAATATTAGTTAATGGATTTTGATTGGGTAAAATTTCTCTATGAGGTTGACCAAGATGACTTATTGTTTATTCTCTTTGATAGACATATTTTCTGGTGAAAAGGCCATTGAAACACTTTTATATTCAACTACTCAACTACTCAGTCAGAGGTAACACTAAAAAATTTAACTTGTTCTCTTGTCTAACCGTCTAACATATTACGCCATCAAATTACTAATATCAGTGATTGATCATGTTTGTTTAAATGCCTGGTATGGATTTACACTTTACCAGAGCAATATAACATATTGGTCTATCAACTTCAGTTCAAGAAAATGCAAAAGGAAAAAAAAATCATTACATTTAATAAATGAGTTTGAAGAAAGAACCTTAATGGTTGGATCTGTTGAATCATCAAGAACTTGAATTATGACCCTATCAGAAGGCCAGGAAAGCCCACATGCAGCTCCAATAGAAAGCTGATAAACCTGCATCAACAAAAAAATACTCCAAATACAAAATAAAAAAACTAAATCTTTTCAAAATAAAAAAGAGAAAGAAAGAGAAAAGAAACAAGTACCTCTCTTTCATTGTACATAGGAATTTGCACAAGAACCATAGGGTAAGCTGAGTTGCCAAGCTCAACATCATCCTTAATGGCCTCCCATTTCCAATGTTTCACAGGCCTTCTTCTAAACAGCTTAATCAATATTATTATTATGCCCATGTACACCTTCTCCACAAAAAGCATCACAGACATGCCCAAGCACACTACCACCAAAAACTTCAACAATGGCACAATCAGTGGGGCTTTGGCTTGCTGCAAAACCAACCCAAATTGCCCTCCTTGCAATGTGTCCATTGTAAAGAGAAAGAAATGAAAAAACTGAGTTGGATGGGACTAGAAGTGCTTTTTTTGGGTTTGGGACTAGAAATGCTTATTGGTTATATAGTAAAGGTGTTTCTCTGGCTTTGCGAAGAGAACAAGCTTCTTTTTTGTTCTGTATCTAGCTTTTGGTTGAATTGATGTGTTTGCACTGATTTTTGCTTCTGAGTTACTTCAAGCTATTGCAGGAGAGCTGGATGCACTTGTGTCAGTGAATTTGGATCCAAGCACTCTCTCTGGCTTTATGATCACGAATGAAAACTTGAAGGAACTAAATTTAGACTTTACTCAAAAAATCACCAAGAAAAACACAAAAACAACCCATGCCTGATGAGAGAGAGAGACAGCCAGAAAGACAGAACCAAATATAATTAAGTGTCTCTCTTTCTCTTCACTAATGGGAGGCTGCCGTGCTCCGCTATTTATGAAAACAGAGAAGGCTTACTGCTTGAGGCTGCAAATTATGTGTGACATGCAGTGTATGTATATATATAAGGAAAAAGAAAAATAATAGCGATATGAAAAACAAGAGACAGGTCAAAATGACAAGGACAGTGGACCGGAAACAATGTGTCACATTTCGGCAGCGTTTGCATTACAATTTACAACTATTCTGAAGAAAAGTAGAGTTGTTTTATTAACATAAGTTGAGCCTCTATAAATTCCTTTTGCTACTCCCATTTTTTTCTTCTTAATATTAAATGCTCATTAACTGGAATTGGCTAGTTTATCTATCATTTTCTTGGAAGGTAAAACGTTGGTTATGCCTTGAATTAGACCCCAATTAATCGAGTTCTGGATTCTTTTGGGTGGCTCCAAAACTAAGAGCATCTACAATGGGCTCCTTAAACCACCTCTTTAGACAAATTTTAGGGAGGGATTGGAAAAATACAACTCCAATCATGCTCCCTATCCACCTCCTAAAATAGGGAGACCTCTAGGAGCTCCTAAATCTGAGGAGAGAAAGGACTCCTAGGCTCACTATAATTTAATCGCTTTATTTAATGAGTATTTCAAACTTTTAATTAATGCTAACTATTTTTTATATTATTTTTTAATAGAGATTGACCAATTAAAAAAGAGTTATAGCATTTATGACTCTCTAAACTAGAGAGCATGATTGGAGTTTAAATTTTATAGAGAGCTCCTAAAATAACTTTTACATGTTTTTAGCTAAAATTTAACTAAAAAATAGAGAGCATGATTGTGGATGCTCTAACTAGGTTTATTTCTTCAGAAATTTAAATGTTCAACAATTAATTGAGGGTAAACGAGGGTTCGATATATACCACACATTCAAACAAAAATGTACACAATTAATTATTCAAAATAACAACCTGGCTAGCATAATATGCAACTCAGATTACTTAACCTTTAGCGCTTGAGGGAAATATTATATACACTAAGGGGGCGTTTGGTAAATAGGGAACTCAAAAGCTTTGATTTTTCTTAAAAACAAGCAGTTCTCAAATCTATTTTTAAGATTCAAAAACTTGTTTGGTATGCAACTTGAAAACTGTTTTCAAATCTTAAAAATTTGAGAACTTGTTTGGTTGAATTCTTGAAAACATTTTCTTTTCAAATTACATTTTTGTCCTTGGGGTAAGTGTATTTTGGTCACTTTTTTGTTCAGAAAGGAATTTGGGAAATTGAGTTGCACCGTTGCATGGAGCTCTTCAATGCAAGTTCGTAGACAGGCGGTGGCGCCACCACTTCCAACCCATTTTCCGGCGTCGTCTAACCTCCATTGCCGCCGCAACCTTCACGAAAAACACTCCTCACATCCTCATCTACAAATACCCATAAAAGATCCGACCTGATTAGCCAAAGGATAGCTCAAATTTTCAGTTGGAAAAACAACCCAAATATTACCCCGTCGGTGCCGAACTTTCTCAGTTCAATTTGACCATCATGAAAAAGTTTCCCCAACCTCTCTTTTGTCTTTTCCCCAAAAGATCCGGTCCCATACCTTGCCGGAAAACCCAAACCAATGTGGGAGAAATCAAGGGTTTTCTCGTCGGAAAACCTTAAAATACGGCCATCTCTAGTCACTTTTGGCCGTCGACTCAGGTATAAAGAAAACCTTAAACCCAACCCGACTATCATTGCAATGTTTATTCTGCTGGAAATGTAAATTTGGAAATCTTAGTCAGAGAGAGAGAGAGACGAGAACGGGAGGAGAGATAGAGAAAGCGTGGAGAGAGGAGAAGAGAGAAAGGCAGAGAGGAAAAGAAAGGAGAGAGGCGCGGTGGGTTGTTAGAAAAAAAACTGAAAAACATATATTTTTGTTTTTAATAATTGGGGTGTTTTTGAGTTGTTCTTGAGTTTGAGTTTTTAAAAATATGGCTACCAAACAGGTTTTCTTTGTTTTGGACTCAAATTCTTTTTTTGAGTTTAAAAAGTTGGACTCAAGTTGAATACCAAACAAGCCCTAAATTTCTTCACCAAATGATATGTTAGTCTATCATTTATTCAAATTTGGATCCATTCTTAACCTTATTTACTTTTAAGAAGACTCTAATATGTGCACAGACACATCATTTAATTCGTGAATAAACTTGGCTAAAAAAAATCGGTATCTCTAGTATCATTGATTTTTTTAAACAAATAACATTCAATGCTTATAACCTTTTGAAGCAGTCTACCCAGTTAGTAAATTTAAGGTATATGTCGGCGTGACTTGTGGACTTGCATTTACTTTCCTTATACGCCAATGATTTCTACATTAAATGTGATTGATTTACTTTAATTCTTGATTTCCTACTATAAATGGAATTATGAATTATTTCTTTCTTTTACCTACAAGGATTTATTGTACTATAAATATACCCTCTTATAAGGAGAAGAATACATAGAAAATTCTCACAAACAATATTCTCTCATAGTTCATCATATTTTAGCATAGTATTAGAGCGGCGATCTTAGGATTACAGCTAAACTCTAGCCAACCACACGCCGACGCAGCCATGGGGGATCAAAATCCGATCATTCCCCATGTAGGTAGCACCACCAATTCCTCTACCACCCAGACCAAGAAACTAGAAGAACTGAAGTCCCAGATGACCCAATTTTTGAAGATCCAGAATCAGACCCCAACCAAGAACCGTGAAGAATTAACCGCCCAGATGACCCAATTTTTAAAGATACAGAACCAGGCCTTGACCTCGACCTCGACCCCGATCTTAGAAGAATTGATGTCAAGAATGACCCAGTTACTGAACAAGACCTCGACCCAGACCCAAACTCCGACTTAGATTCATACCCATATACTAACCAAGACTCAGATCCCAACCCCAACCCAGAATCAGACTCATACCCATATCCTTACCCAGCTACCGACCCACACTATACAATATGAATTTTCCAGTGCACATATTACGACTTCCCGAATAAAGCTCCAAACAAATGGAATAAATTGCACATACTGTGGCGATCCAAGACACACTCATGAGACTTGTTTCAAATTGAATGGCTACCTCGATTGGTGGGATGAACTCCAAGATTGAAGACGGCGTGAAGCTGTAAGGAGTGGTTCTCATTATGTATTCCATACTTCGAATACGAGTGATTCCACAAGATGGATCATTGACTCCAGCGCAACCGATCATATGACGTTGGACCTTGATATGATTTTATGAGTACCACCCAACCGAGATGAACTCGTATTGTTAACGTCAACGGGGTTACTTATCCTGTGACAAGGGCTGGCACTGATGCTCTCTCATCCCCTCTGTCATTGCCTAATACTTTACTTGCTCCATCTCTATCCCATAGGTTAATGTCAATTGGTCAGGTTCCTGAACAATTGAATTGTTGTGTACTAATCTATCTGACTTTTTGTTTGCTTCAGGATATTCACACTAAGGAGATTATTGGTCATGGTACTAAAAGAGGGGGGATATATTATGTAGATGACTTCAGTACAAGCATGGCTAACAGTGTGGCGAATTCCTCTAATAGCAAACAAAGGCAAATCTGGTTATGGCATTGTCATTTGGGACCTACATCCTTTAGTTATATGACGCATATTCTACCAAATTTATTCTCAGGTTTCAAAGCCTCCGACTTCAAATGTGACAATTGTATTTTGTCCAAGTGTCACCTTGTGCCCTATCCGTTGAGTACAAGCAAGTGTACAACTCAATTTACTTTAATTCACTCTTATGTCTGGGGACCCTCACCTATCACTACTCCTTTTGGCATTCGATGGTTTGTCACATTCGTTGATGATTGTACACGAATGACATGGCTTTATTTGATAAAGAATAAAAATGAAGTGTTTTTAGGGTTTTAGTTCTTCTAAAAACTGATGAAAACTTAGTTCAATGCTCAAATACAGATTATTCTCTCGACAATGGTGGAGAATTTGTCAATCATGACTTTCTGACTTACTTCCAACAGCATGGAATTATCCATGAGAAGATCTGTCCTCATACACCACAACAAAATGGTGTTGTTGAACGAAAGAATCAACATCTTCTTCAAACAACCCAAGCACTTCTGATTGGTGCTCATGTTCCTCATCATCACTAGGATGATGCTATCGTCATCGAAATTCACCTAATCAATCACTTGCCTTTTAGTGTTTTGAACTTTACAACTCCCTTACAAGTGCTCGCACAACACGGGCCCCTACCCTCTATTTTGGTGCTCACACCCCGAATATTTGGATGTGTGGCATTCGTTCATCTCCACAAAACTCACCCCAACAAACTTGATCCATGTGCACTTTGTTGTATTTTTGTGGGATATGCCACTCATCCGAAAGGCTACTGATGTTATCATCCTATTACCCGACATACCTATATCACTTTGGATATGACCTTTTTGGAATTTGAGATGTTCTTTCATGACCCGGTGCCCAATTCTCCACTTCAGGGGGAGACGTGGAGTAAAGCGAAGACTTGAAACACTCTAGAAGATGAAAAAATTGAAGTCAATAAGGAAATGACTAGTCGTTTGGACCATAACGACCAGTCGCTTTGAATAGTGAGCTCCCTGGACAAAACGACCAATCGCCCTGAACTTGACGACCGGTCGCCTCGAACAGCAGAACACGATAGTTGGCCTCGGACTAAAACGGATGGTTGCCCTGAAGAATGTGACCGATCGCCTGTGTTTGAAACGTCTCTTAATTTGACTACTTCTGCTTCTGCCGAGGAGGAAGACGAACCAGAATACAATGAAGAACGCCGCTCTCATTTTACATTACCAGACGACCAATATCCTGAGAACATCCTTGAGGTAAATACCCCTACAACTCTTGTGAATTTAGTTTATGATTATGTTGGATACCAATTACCTTTCAGGCAGAACAGGGGAAAACCACCAAATCGGTATTCCCCTGATATTGGCAAATCTTCGAAGTATTCAATTGCCAATCATGTATCCACTCAAAGATTGGCTGACCAACTAAAGGAGTTTGTGCATCAATTGTCTACTATTGACATTTCCACTAAGGTGACTAAAGCATTGAAAGATTCGAAAAGGACTTGAGCAATGAAGGAAGAAATGAAGGCTCTAGAAAAAAAAAATCAGATGTGGACACTCGAGACATTATCCCAAGGAAAAAGAATGGTTGGATGCAAATGGGTGTCTACTGTCAAACACAATGTCGATGGGTCCATTTAATGATACAAGGCCAGACTTGTGGCAAAAGGGTACACACAGACCTACAACATCGATTATGAAGAAACTTTTGTCCCCGTAGCAAAGCTTAACATCGTCAGGGTAGTATAATGTCTTGTAGCTAACCTGGATTGGCCACTCCACCAGTTTGACGTAAAGAATGCTTTCTTACATGGTGAACTCACAGAAGAAGTATACATGCATGTTCCACCTAGATATACAACAACTACTCAGACTAATATAGTGTGCAAGTTACAGAAAGCACTATATGGTTTGAAATAGTCACCAAGTGCATGGTTCGGAAGATTCACTTTGGCAATGAGGAATTATGGGTTCAAGCAGAGCAATTCATATCGTACTCTATTCTTGAAACATCAGGATGGAAAGGTAACAGCTCTAATAATCTATGTCGATGATATGATTATTACAGGAATGATGAACATGAGATATCTCAGCTCCAAGACTACTTGGCAACGGAGTTTGAGATGAAGAACCTTGATGGGCTCAAGTACTTCTTTGGTATTGAGGTTGCCCAATCAAAGTAAGGCATATTTCTCTTTCAAAAGAAATATGTCTTGGACTTGTTGACAGACACATGAATGCTAGATTGCAAACCTAAAGATACCCCTATTGTTTTGAATCACTATCTTGGAGAATACTCGGATCAAGTTCCAACTAACAAAGAAAGATACCAAATGTTAGTAGGAAGATTGATCTATTTATCACATACTCAACCAGATATTGCTTATGCGGTTAGCATAGTCAGTCAGTTTATACATTTTCCAAGTGAATAACACATGAATGCGGTTCTTCAAATACTTAGGTATTTGAAATCTGCACCTGGAAAATGACTTATGTTCTCAAAACATGGTCATTTGAATATTGATGGTTATACATATGCATATTGGGCGGGTGGTGTAAGTGATAGAAGATCCACACCTGTTTACTGCATATTTGTCACATCCCAGATCGGCTCCATCATAGCATGATATTGTCTGCTTTGGGCCCCGCCCTCACGATTTTTGTTTCTGGGAACTCACGAGCAACTTCCCGGTGGGTCACCCATCTTGGGATTGCTCTAGCCCAAACTACCTTAACTTCGGAGTTCCCATGGAATCCGAAGCCAGTGAGCTCCCAAAATGCCTTATGCTAGATGGAGGTGGGTATATACATATAAGGCACATCACCTTTTCCTCCCCGAGCGATGTGGGATTGCTCATCGTTCTTGCTTCCCCAAAACATGAGTCTTACAATCCACCTTCCTTGGGGCCTAACGTCCTCACTAGCATACTTCTGGTCGAGGTCCAGCTCTGATACCATTCTGTCACATTCCAGATCGGCTCCGCTGTAGCATGATATTGACCTCTTTGGGCCCCGCTCTCAAAGTTTTTGTTTCTGGTAACTCACGAGCAACTTCCCAGTGGGTCACCCATCCTGGGATTGCTCTAGCCCAAATTCACTTAACTTCGGAGTTCCCATGGAATCCGAAGTCAGTGAGCTCCCAAAAGGCCTTGTGCTAGATGGAGGTGAGCAGGTACATATAAGGCAAATCACCTTTCTCTCCCCGAGCAATGTGAGATTGATCACCGTTCTTTCTTCCCCAAGACACGGGTCTTACAATATTCGTGGCAGGTAATTTGGTGACATGGAGGAGCAAGAAATAGAAGGTAGTAGCGCTATCTAGTGCAAAAGCATAGTTCAAAGATATGAACAAAGGAATTTGCAAACTCATTTGGCTGCGTAGATTGCTTACTGAACTTGGATATGGGCCAACATCCGTAATGAATCTCTTTTGTGAAAACAAGGCTGCTATAGCTATTGCATAGAATTCGGTTCAACATGATCGCACCAAACATGTTGAGGTGGATCGACACTTCATCAAACAAAAGCTTGAGGCTAAAGTGATTCAGTTTCCTTTCGTGAAGTATAAGGATCAATTGGCAGATATCTTGACAAAGGCAATTTCCAATAAGGCATTCCACAATTCACTGGACCAGTTGGGCAATGGTGATATCTGTGCACCAACTTGAGGGAGAGTGTTGGTGTGACTTGTGGACCCACGTTTACTTTCCTTCACGCCAAGGATTCCTATATTAAATATGATTGATTTACTTTAATTCTTGATTTCCTACTGTAAATAAAATTAATAATTATTTCTTTCCTTGACCTATAAGGATTTATTGTACTACAAATATACCATACTACAAGAAGAAGAATATACAAAAAATTCCCACAAACAATATTAGCTCATAATTTCTCATCTTTAGCAGTATAGACATATTTTGGTGGGGTTCTATCTTTGTGTTTTTATTATCATTTTGCTTCAACTGTATCTTGACTGCTTTTTTCTATGGACTAGGTAATCTGTGGGATTTGAAACCATCATCCAAAAAAAGTGAGGAAGAGTGATTCTAATTGAAGAATCATCACACCATTATTTTTTTTGTTTACCCAATTATGCTATTAAACTTTTAGATCTTACAGACCTTCTATTAGACCATTAAGGGGACCATGGCTATTGTGTGCTTGTCTTGTACACAAGGTAGATCAACTTGCTCTTTACCTCTTTCGCTGATTATAGCAGTGAATATAATTAAGCCCGCTTGCATTCCCCTCTCTTTGGCTGTTTCTAGAATAAGGAAATGATTGGGAACCCTCTCTTATCTTACTGTCCAAATGCAGGTCCTCTGTGACATGACAATAATTCATGGTTATGATCATTTTTTACGGCATTGGGCAGACTTTGGGTTTAGAGGGTATAAATTATTAGACACAGATTTCGTTTTCATGATATGGTAATTAAACATCCAATTCGTCAAGACTTAGAGCATCTCCAACAGGGAATTTTTCTGATGTGGCTCACCTATTTGAGCATCCCAAAGTGGTTGAAGAGACTGTTGGAGATGCTCTTAGGACCACCAAAAAGTATAGTTATAAAATGCTAGTTACTTTCTCTCTATCCTTTCTTCTTTTACATTGTCTAATCATCTTATGCCACTTATATTTATGTATGAGTGGAATATACGTGATATAGAGTGAATGGGAAAAGCAAAAAAGGAAAGAAAAGAAGGAAAGGTGGCTAGTCCCTGTCTCGAATTAAAAGACAAGTATTGTTAAGATAGGCATATAATAGTCATTTCAGCTCAAAACCTAGGTCATTTTCAAAGAAATTAGAGTGTTTGCCATAGCCAGGGTGAGATGCCTTATTATAATTGCCTAACTAATTTTTCTCAAGCGGAAAAGTAATTGGATAATTAGTAACTAATGTGGACAAATCACAAATTAAGTAAGAATCGACAAGCCAACTGTGAGATCGTAAATATCAATTAGACTAGGTTGGTGCAAGAAGCAGGAATTTCTTAAAACTCACATGGTACGAGGCCCCTGCAAAATTATAACAATGTACAATGATTTATTTATTAAAAGCATGAAAAATGGAATACACATTGACAATATAATACTCATAATTACGAGCATATGCATGATATATGCAAAAATATGAGAAATTATGAGAGAATTTTGTTTGTGGGAATTTTGTTTGTGGGAATTTTGTGTGAATTCTTCTTCTTGTATGAGGGTATATTTATAGTACAATAAATCTTTGTAAGTCAAAGAAAGAAATAATTCATAATTCTATTTACAGTAGGAAATCAATAATTAAAGTAAATCAATCACATTTAATATAGGAATCCTTGGGGTGTGTGGAAAGTAAATGCGAGTCCACAAGTCACGCCAACTCACTCTCAAGTTGGTGCATAGATATCGCCAATGCCCAACTGGTTCAGTGAATTGTGATACGCTTTACTAGAAATTGTCTTTGTCAATATATCTGTCAATTGATCCTCGAACTTCACAAAAGGAAACTGAAGAACTTTAGCCCCAAACTTCTGTTTGATGAAGTGTCGATCCACCTCAACATGTTTTGTGCGATCATGTTGAACCGGATTCTGTGCAATAGCTATAGCAGCCTTATTGTCGCAATAGAGATTCATTACGGATGAAGGCCCATATCCAAGTTCAATAAGAATCCTACGTAGCCAAAGGAGCTCTGCTTGCTTGAACCCATAATTCCTCATTGCCAAAGTGAATCTTCTGAACCATGCACCTGGTGACTGCTTCAAACCATATATTGCTTTCTATAACTTCCACAACATACTAGTTTGAGTAGTTGTTGTATATCCAGGTGGAACATCCATGTATACTTCTTCTGTGAGTTCACCATGTAAGAAAGCATTCTGGTGGAGTGGCCAATCCAGGTTAGCTGCAAGAAATAGTAGTACCCTGACGATGTTAAGCTTTGCTACGAGGCAAAGGTTTCTTCATAATCGATATCATAGGTTTGTGTGTACCCCTTTACCACAAGTCTGGCCTTGTATTGTTCAATGGAACCATCGGTATTGTGTTTGACTGTAAACACCCATATGCAGCCAACTATTGTTTTTCCTGGGGGTAATTTCTCGAGTGTCCACGTCTGATTTTTCTATAGAGCCTTCATTTCTTCCTTCATTGCTTGAGTCTATTTCGGATCTTTCAATGCTTCAGTCACTTTAGTGGGAACGTCAATAGCTGACAACTGATGCACAAATGCCTTTAGTGGTTCAGACAATCTTTGAGTGGATACACGGTTGGCAATTGGATACTTCGAAGATTTGCCAGTATCATGGTATCCAACATAATCATCAACTAAATTCACAGGAATTGTAGGGACATTTACCTCAAGGATATTCTTAGAAGATTGGTCGTCTAGTAATGTAAAATGAGAGGGGGGGTCTTCATTGTATTCCCGTTCGTCTTCCTTCTCGGCAGAACCCGAACTAGTCAAAAAGGTGTTTGATTCAAACCTTGGAAGTTAAGTTTAAAAAGGTGTTTGAGTGTGTTTGGTTAAGGTGCTCAACTCAAAGAATGATTAGTTTGTGGCGGAATTTTAGAAGGAAAAGTTATAGAAGAAGGGATAAAAGTGATATATAACATATATAGCGTATATTTCAGCCTTGACCATGGCGCACATTACTACTGTTTCAAGGTCATTTTGGCCACTAAGTTTAGCCTGACAGTTTAGAAAAGTTAGAGGTTAAAGCTCACTTTTTCAGGATGTCAAGTTAATTTTGTCAGTTTTTTTTTTCTTTCATTTTTTGTACTCACAACCTTGAAAATTGATTGTGTGAGGCAGATGGTCACTTATGTTAACTTTTTAATTGTCTTGAGCACTCTTTTTTCTTTTTTCTTTAGCAGTTGTGTTCTGCAATAAGCAGAAGCAACAATGAGAACTAGAAGAAATACAAGAAGTTTTGGAGAACTTAATTGGATTTCCTACTTAACGTGTAGATCAAAATTTTAGAATGTTCTGCAATAATTTCTTTGACTATACCCATAGTCTATTGTCTACACCTAACAAATGGATAACAAGTTGGTCTTTACGAAAAATAATTCAAGGAAATTATTTTGATAGAACGGCTCAACGATACGGTCAAGTGTTTGTGCTGCCCGTAGCCCACAGCAGGTGGGAAGTCTCTTAATCTTTCTATTTTGGCAAACCCATGACAGCAGCCAGAAGCAACTCTCTCGTACCACACTTGAAATCGATAGGTTTGAACAAATTTGTCTGAAATTAATGCTAATGCAAAGTAATGTTGAAATATGATCTGATCTCCTGATTAAACTGTAATTCTTTTCACACTTGAAAATGAGAATTCAGTGTTATATATAACATTGTATTCATTTTAGTATAAATATTCAAATATAATTGGCTACATGCGTCTCTTAATATTGGATTCTATATGTGTCTCATTCTACATGTGTCTCTTCTTTATGATCAATTTAGAAAGTTTATTTATATAGATTGAGCATTTTAATTTGGGTTATCCATGTATAGTATGCTCCTGAGTAGTCTTAGGTTTAAGTCCCCATAGTACCCGTGTGTAGGGATGGCAGAAAACCCCATCGGGTCAGGTACTCGTCGGGTCCCCGACCCTAACGGGGAGAGATTTCGGAGACTAATCGGGGACAGTACGGGGATCCCCGAATTGTAAAAATCCCCGTTGGGTATGGGCCGGGGATGGTATTGATATCCCCATCCCCGGACCCGACCCGATAATTATATATTTATTTTTTAATTAATAACTATATAATGGAATATAACAAAACATAAGTTACCCTAGAGCCACTCCTCATTCCTGCTAAATACACTACACACCAGCCGCTAGGAATCCCTCTTAGGTTGCTGCAATTGGTCCACCTATTCCTCCTGCAGATGGTGGAAGATATCATGGAGGAGCACGGAGCTTGGATATGAGAGTATATTAGCAGTTGTCAATATATAATCATCGAAGCCTTGCTTTTCTGCTTTCAAAATAAAATTTTCCCCTGGCTAGATGGATAGTTTGATACTAATATTAATATTGGTTGTGGATTTGTTAAGTTCTTTGGATTTATACTCACTTTACATTGTGTTTTGAAGGATTTGCAGTGAAAAAACTCATCTTACAGTTACTGTGTATAATCTTCTCCAATGGGGGATTCGGGGTGGGTTTGGAAGATAGTCCCCGATGGAGACGAGGACGGGAATTCCCCGAAATTTTTTATAGGGGATGGGGAGCGGGGACGGGGATAATATTGCTATACCCGGCTCCAAACCGGCCCGTTGCCATCCCTACCCATGTGTATGAGTTCCCTGCTCCCCTTCCTAACTTTTGCAAAAACAAAAACCCAAAAAAAAAATTATGCAAACATAATCCAGCTTTCTTTTGTTTGATTGTATTGATGAGTAAGACGACAAACAGGAAATCAAGAATGTATGGACAAAAACGACAACCATACACGTGATAATATTAAAATTAATAATATTATACTCCATTAAAAAGAAATTTAGAATTTATTTTGGGGAAAAATAAGAAAGAAATGCTAACGAATACAAAAACTATATTCCGGGTGTTAATCTCTCAATATTTTAAACCATACGAACAACATTATATAGTCATTGGTAAAAAATCTTGAAATATAATCTGATCTCCTGATTAAAAGTAACACTCTTTACACTTGGAATAAGAAAATTCAGTGTAAAGCATGTAAACTGACAACATTAGGCAAAACTGGTAAGCGAAAAAGGTAAAAAAGCAAACTCAAATGTCAATGTTACGGCATGGATGATGAAAAAGACATTTTTCTTAAGGCTTCAGGCACTGCCTGCCCACATTGTTCAAGGATCTTCATCAGTGGTCCAGCAAGCTCTGCGTCTTCTCTGGTAAACAAGCTATGCAATACACCATTCACAGTGTAGCGACCCATTCTCGTGAGGATTTGGACGTAACTGTCAATTGAGAGAGTCATATCGGGTATAATTACAACTTCATAATCACCCAATTTGGTTGTATCAATTTGGTCTATGTCAATCATGGAGACTGCAGGCCTGGCCCTGCCCTTGGATTCCACACTGAACAGATGACAACGACAAACAATGAGTCATTTGCACAAAGAGAGTATAAACATACAAAGAGCAGCATCTACAAGACATCAAAAGGGAAGCAATACTCTTTCCTTTGCAAGCACGCTGCGGTATCCAATCAACTTTGGTTTCTTTAAATGATAGATTAAGAGCAATTAAACCGAGAATGTACCTAAATTCAACCTTATAGTCCAATGTAAACTAACTTCTACGTTTCTGCATACGATCCTTCAAATTTATGACTAGAAACTCAATTGATTGAACAAGTTGCCTTTAGTTTAAACCCTAAAGCGGGATAATAATCAAGTCCAAACATATATCCATCATGAAAAAAATGAAATGAAAGTCATCAGAACCTGTTCCCAACTTCGGAGAAAACTGAGGCAGGTGAGATGGAATAGCCCTTGAACTTTAGCGCATTAACTAGTTTATGATGCTTGTTATCTTTCCCTACTATATATAGCACCTTTGAAGCCTGAGGACGGAATCGACCACCGTAAGCCTGATCAAGAACTTGGATGGCCTGCAAAAGTATTTGACAGTATAGCTGAAAATGCTACTTCAAGGATATCCAACTGACAAATTAAATAAATAAATAATTACCACGAACGCACTTTCTCCACTATAACTCAGTAACATCTTCTTACAAACTACTCATGTATTTATTTATTTATTTTAACACGAGAGAGAGAGAGAGAGAGATCAAAAGTATTTATGCGAATAATTTTATGGAATCCTTCTCACTTCTCACCGGGTACGTGAAATAATTCTGGACTCATGAAAAGAGTTCCAAGTTCCCCTCTTCAACAAACCAACCCTAAGTACTCTAATTATCATTACCATCCAATTCTTCAGATTAAGATATACATTAGGCATTGAGGCTTACAGCTCCTCCATTTTCAACTCTGAAAAGTTAACATCCTCTCAACAATACCTCTAACCAATGTTATCTTCTACTTTTAAAAATATATATATCAAACTTCTTACATAAAATAAAATAATTCGACAGTTATAGTAGCAAAATGAAACAAATTACGTATAAAAAAACAAATTAAGGAACGATTTTATTTTTGGAATTATAGTTAACCGCACAATTAAATTTTTGAGAAAATCATATACATACCTTTGGTAGTTTTTCTTTCAAGAGACAAATGTTTACAGACTGAATGATGCATGCACTTTGACTGGTGACAGAATTATTTAGAGATAATCTATGGACTGATCCCATCAGAAGATTTTGTAACCCTCGTACACAAGCATGTCTATAGCAATCGCTGAAAACAACTGTATGGGTTTTTCCACTCATAGATTGGTGAATGGAGTTTATTTTATCAAAGCAACCTTGTTTATAGAAAGATTCCAGTCCATCAACAACCTGTTCAAGTGACAAAAGGGATGCATTACAAACGTTTTTTCCCGTTCTGAAAACAGGTAAAAAGAAAAAGAAAATAACATTTCATGATGGTAACACTTTGGTGGATTGATGATCATTGATTGAAAAAACTGAACTGTTAGTTTTCATTGGTCTTCTGGTGAAATAAACAATATATTTCATAGAGCACTAAACAAAGCATCGGCTAAAGGCCTCTGTGAGCTAACTAGACAAATTCTACACTTATGTCCACACACTCAAAAATATAAAAACAACAACAAAAATTCCTAGGAATCCAATATATGAAAGCTTAAGTAACAGCGGTAGTGTAGTTATATCTATATAAGGTAATCAAACGTGCACCAGATATTAGATATTGCATAACAAGTAAACAAGTTCACAAACACATTACCAGCAAGGAAACACCAGATAGATCTACGGCCTTCAAGGAAAGAAGCTCCGAAAGTCTTTCAGGTGTTGCAATCATAAACTCAGGTTCAGAACTCTTCAGACTATTTACAAAACCAATATTTAATCAGCAACTGAATCAAGGCAAAACTGTATATGAAAGGCTACGTAGATCCAGCACACACAATAAAAGCACAGAATCAACAACTTATATATATATGTTCCCCTTCTATTGAGGGAGGGACACCCTTTAGGGTACTTATGAATTTTTTTTCCAATGATCCAAACCATCTATTTTTTAAGTTTTCATTCATAGATCACCCTTGCAAAAAATTAGACAAATCGGAAACCGTTTAGACATCTAATTGTGTCCTACAAAATCAATAAACACGGTGCTTCAAGAAAGTACTAAAATTTCAATAATTTAATTGAGTGGTCAAATGATATCGGATTCAAGTGATTTTTTGTAGAGATGATCTTCGAATGAATATCTACAAAATAGATGGTTTGGATTAATCAAATACTCTTTATTTAATTGAAGGGCAATAACATAAATATAAATAACTATAACGGATATGAAAGTTCCACACAAAAAACAAGGGTATCCAAATGGTAAATGTCTCATCAAGAACCAACAAGGCACTGAACTTGAACAGTTTTGCAAGTATTCATTTCGACTGTCAATTGCATCCAGGTTCATAACTGGGGTTTCAAGCAAAATGCATACAGTTTTTTAAATGGACCAGACTAAAAAATGATTTACAAAGGGATTTAGCCAGCTAGGCTAGGCACACTGTACTTGAGTATATTAACGCCAACTTTTTGTCATACCATAGGTACAAGAATGCCCATGACAAAAGCTCCAGTATTCTGAATAACCTAATTATCGGCTTTGGATTCTAATAAAAGGCCACTTGCCATAAACTTTGGGTAAAATGCACAATAAACATTGCCGAAATGGCAATATCCTTAGGCACCAATTTCATAAGATCAGAGTCGATATTTACCCTTCAATCTGATGATGTAAGGAAGCACCAGGGTGTATACTCACTGTATGTATTCCAAGAACCTTCAAAGGTTTGCATACTGAACGTACCTTCAAAAATATCAAACAACCAGATTAATCTTTTAACGAGGGCATAGCAATGTCTATTATATCATGCTTAAATTAATATTTTCATGCCCCCTATTTATGTCACTTTTATGGTGTCTATATTGAACCTTACAGTGTTCAGCCACTCAAACTGGTCTTTAAAAATTTCAACCATGATTGCTTAAAACCATTACGTAAAGACATTGAACTGAGGGGCAAGACCAACGATAGCTAAACTACTATAGGGTTTAGCTAAGCTACTATATTACACAAACCTTGGTGGCTTTCTCCTGAGATGGAACAAGGAACAAAAGAAATGGGCTGGTTACTGACAGATCTTCTTCATCCTTTCTAGAAATTGAATCAGCAGCGCTGGAAACCATCCATGCAATTTGCTCTATTGTAGAAGAAGTTCCACTTGTCTCTAGTATATCCTTTCGAGCTGAATAACATTTCCAAAACTCAACTCCCCAAGTACTAACAAATAAAGGCTTGTCCTCCTCATTATTGTAGGTACCATCACAACGCAATGAATTTTCTATTGCATTCAAGCACTGAATAAGATACTTAGATGGGCAATCTAAGTTTTCAGAGACCTGTTCATGATGCCCATAGATGCCACCATTCCCATTCAGCTGAGTCTTTTTCCTTCCTGGGTCAATTTGGCTTTTCTGGGCCATGCTATTAATCGATGTCAGTGATTTCTTTAGCTCATCCTTCAAACCTGTTACTGTCTCCTTTTCCTGCCCTGGATTATCTACCTTTTCACTATTTCTTAGAGTTTCTTTACTTTTTTCGTTCAAAAACACCTTCTCATGCTTACGTGGAAGCATCTCCCTCTTGGTTGTTTTTCTTTCAAAAGTCCTTGCACCATTCCTGTCGTTGAAGGGATCATCAAGGGTAGGAAGGCTAAAGCACATACCCTGTAATGTCATGATAAATAAAACTGGTGTTACTTACTCAGGACCAGATATTCAAATCTAAATGCTTCCCTGAAAATTCCTCAAATATAGGAAAACGACTGTAAAACTTGGCCTCACATATCATGTGGAAGGTAGCAACACAAGAACAACTTAGGAAGCCACAGTTATAAATTGACAAAAATTTTGCAATCTTTAAAGAAAATACCTGATCCACATATTGTTACAAACACTCTGAAGAAGATAACAGAAGGGAAAAAAACTCAAACTAATCCCATAGTAAATGTACAGTCTTTAAAGAAAAAAAACTCATGCGCGCACACACAACTTATTCACCAATAGAGAAAAAAATTTATCCAACTTAGACTCCATATTGACACACCGCAAAGAAATAAGCACAAAACCCCGAAAAGAATCACATAATAAAATAAAGAACCCATAATTTCATTTTCCATTTACTTCAATGCAATCTTAACAAAATATCACAAATTGACATTCAAAAATCCAATCTTTAACATGCAACAACTTCCAACCAAGATACGAATTTCTCTTCTTCTTTTTTCTCCATGTGTTGTTTTTAGTCCTACAAAATCATCAAATTTAAGGAACCGTGTTACCCCAAGAACAGAAAGAAAGAAAGGCAAACGGCAAGTACCTGACATTTGCTTCGTTTACCAGAATGGCGGCGCTTCTTAGCGGCGATAATGGAGGCAACGCGAGCAGAAACTGCAGAGGCAGAACCGTCGTTCTTGCGGAGCTTCTTTCTATTGACCTTGTTCTGCTTCTTCCTCACTGCATCGTCACCTTTCGCCATAGCAGCAACGCTCAGAGACAGGGCAGGTTGCTCTTCTCTTCAAGTGAGGTCGGCGGTTTCTAGTGTGCGCCTTTCGTGAGACTTTAGTTGCGGTTGGGGGTGTAAGGGTAGTTTGGTCATTTGAAAACTCTATTGCAAGAATTGAGCTTCTGCTGTGTCTGAAACTGATGCTCGTTTAACGTGCGAGGTGCGAGGGTTCGCGACGTAGGAAGGAAGAACGAATTCTATTGTAAGCCCAAACTTATTTGAGATGGGCTTTTTATTTTAATTAAGATTAGGTGGTCGAAAAGCCACAATTAGGGGTGGGCGTGATCTAGTTCGGTCCGATTTTTATTTAAAACTGAAATTGAAATCGGTACTATTTAATCTGTCCGGTTTTAGTGAAAAAAAATTATGAAATTAGGCGGCCAAGTTTGAACCGATTTTTTATTTTCCCGGTTTTGGACCATATTATTATTTTGTTTTTCACATTATTATTTTTATACAAATTTCAACTAAAATTTTATTTTTTGGCCTTGAAAATTAACAAATGATCCAATTTAATGCAAAAGGAGATATTGGGCCTAGAAAAGAGAGATATTTTGAAGTCAGGCTTGGAGAGATATTAGTTATGAGATTAAAAATGTAGCTTTGGATTTAATTAATTTTGTAAAAAAAATAAAATAATACACAACCGGTCCAATTCAGTTTGGTAAGGTGTGAAATCAGTTTGGTTCGATTCGGTGCCGGTTTGCTGATTTTTTTCCATCCGGTCCGACTTGGTGTTCCGGTTTTCCAATCTCGATGCCCATCGCTACACACAACTGAAAACTGTTTACACGACACCCAATCCTTTTACCAATTTTTTTTTCTCTTTATCACAAAACATTCCTAAGGTTTAGGAAATTATCAATTTGCGTCTTTTTTTTTCTCATTTGTGATCTTCATTAACATGCGTGCTCAAAAGTAGTTTATGTCGTCTGGTTCTGTTAAAAAGTATGTCAAATTGATGACTTAGCACATATTCATAATTAACTTTGATTTTAAATTAATGATTTTAAAAAAAAAGTCATATGTTATTTCTTTTTTCGGACAAGCGATTGGGGGAGGGGGACTTACACTAATATTCATTGGGTGCCTGGGGGTTTCGAACTTGTACCTGTATGGATGGAGGTTGAAACTCAACCAACTAAGGTATACTTCACTGACAATGTTATTGTTGATAATTCAAACAACAAATGTAAATTAGCTTGGGATTCTGAAACATATTAAGAATTAAATTTCAAAACATATAGCTCATAAAGAGTTAATAACAAACAAAAATAACGAATAATATGGAAATTGGGGAAACAAAGATTTCAATAAAACCTAGTGTTGAGGCCCAAAAAAGTCACGAGAAGCCCAAAGATATTTAAAGCCCAATATAACATATAATGGTGGTCATGCGTTAATCCAAGCTGTATTTTTGGGAATTAATTCATTTAGTATACATGCCATGCCAAGCCAATAATACATTTTTTTCTATGCCAATCGCTTACCAAGCCCACATGAACCCAAGTCATGTGGTTCACGGGGCTTGCACGAGGGATTGTGGTGTGGAAGGTTACAAAGGTCCACAAGGCCCACAAAAGCTCTTGGATAATGGAGACTTTGGGCTAGCTACTTGGGAGCACCAAAGTCCAAGCCCATTACTTAGAGTTCTCCAATGTGGGTGAGCAAATGAGATATTCTTCAAGCAACTCCCTATTACCTGTTGGAAACAAGCTAATTCCGACACTTCCTTTTACCCATAGGAAATAGTCATTTTCCAATGCCTAGCTTTACTTACTGGAAATAAGAATGTCCCAATGCTCCCTTTTACCCATAAGAAATAGTCATCTTCCAAAGCCTAGCTTTGTCTGTTGGAAATAATCATGCCTCAATGCTCCTTTTTAACCATTGGAAATAAGCTAGTTCCAGCACTTCCCTTTACCTATTGGAAATAAAGGAACACCCTCACCCTCTATAAATTGTTATTCATGCCTCAAGCACAAATCATTCAGCCTAGAGCCATCAAGCCCCCCATCATGTGGCTACTGCAAGCAACACAATAGCCATCGACCATTTCTTCTTCAGCCATCCCCTTTGCTTTGGCTGCTGCAAGCATTCCAGGAGCCATCAACCCTCTTCTTTAGCCATCACAACCATTTCTTCTACTTCCATAGCCCTTCAAGCCTCAAGCTTTTCCTTACATCTTCCCTATAAAACCTCACTAAGCAATACATCAAGCTTTTCCTTCCCTCTTATACCCTTCCAAGCTATAAGCACCATAACCTTTAATTTCTCAAACTCAAGCACATCCAACACCAAGCCAAGCACATGCATTCTCATTTGCTAAACTTGTGGGTCTTTAGCTCCCACACTCCAAGCTCTCATGCCAAGCTCATATAATCTCAGTTCAACATCATCAAGTCATCTTCAACCATCCAAAAGCTTGACCAAGCATTCGTCAAGCTGCTGGAAATCTACTCAAGCCACCCATCCTTCATCTCCATCTCTTTCTCTCTCTCTCTCTCTCTCTCTCTCTCTCTCTCTCTCTCTCTCTCTCTCTCTCTCTCTCTCTCTCTCTCTCTCTCTCTCTCAAAAAGCTCCATCCCAAATCTGAAACACCCATCCTCTCAAGCTAAAACCATAGTCATTACCTTTTGGTAAGAGAAACGCAGGCAGCACAAGCTTTTCGTCTACCTGCCGGAAACACAGAAAATCTCAAGCCTTAATCATCTCCTTATGCTCGTTTCCTTTTAGCTCCCACACCCCAAGCTCTCATGCCAAGCCTAGTAGTATATTGATTCACCAACGCAAACTTTCATGCCAAGCCCATGCAACATCATTACACCATCTCCAACTCTTCATCAAGCTGCCGGAAATGTCAGTACAAAACACGCAGCCGCTGGAAGAAGAACGAAGTACTCCCCTGGGACTTGCTTCTCCCTCGGGATGCTTTGGGTCTAGTCCTCGCTAACTCAGAAAAAGGGGTAACGAAGGCTTGATTCACCACTCCATGGCGGTCCAATAATCAACTTCATCCGTTGCTCTTTCCAGCAACCCAGGCCCATTCGTCAAGCTGCTGGAACGAAAAAGACCCCAACACCTAGCATACTTGAAAGGTTCATATTTAAATAGAGGTCTTGCGGACACTTCATTCACAACCTTTTTATTTCATTTTGAATACAGTATGTACAAAAATGAAATATATAAACAATTTCTTCATATGTGTTTTATTACTGCATTTTAGGGCATGCATTCATGCAAGCATAAAGGTCTATATAACCAACAAGTTAGGGGGTGGATAAAGCATGAAGATTCACTGCAGATCGAGAGACAATGATTTTGACTTGCAAATTTTGGCAGATGGACAAGAAACTACTTAGAACCCAGAAGGTAGGATGAGCCACCCTCAAAAAATCAATTCATAGCATTCCATTGAAACTTAGAAAGAGAGTAAAGAAAATACACCAATGATCCAACCTTGTTTGAGAATACAACCTAGAAATGAAGAGAGAAAAAAAAATTAAAAAGATGAGAAACAAACCTTAGATCTAGGTATTAGGAATCGTGGAGACAAATTAAAGAATAAAGGTTTGAAGAGAAGATGATAAAAAATAAAAAATAAAAAGAAGAAGAAGAAGAAGAAGAAGAAGAAGAACTGAGTACTAATCGTGAGGGAAGAGAAATGACGGTTTAGGAAAAGTGAAGAGGATAGTAGATGTCATTTGTAAAAGCCTAGGAGGATAATTTGTGCATTTACGAAACATTCATTAAAGAGCACCGGTTCCCCAATCTGCTTTCCACATAAGCGGAAATGAAATCAAACTCCTAGCAGCTTCGTCAAATAGTTGTGGCTAACAACAATTATTCTTAAAATCATATTATTTTTTCATTTACCAAACAGGTTGGTGGAAAAAAAAAAAAAAAAAAAACTTTCCAAGAAAGTCATTTTTGCTCCAAATAAGCAATGTCAAACGGGTATTTAATATATTCACTACTTTGTTTTAAGAATATTTTAACCTTTCAATTCAAGCTAAATATTTTTTAATTGAGATGGACCATTTATATTTAATTAAAAAATAATTATAGTATTTATGACTCCCAAAACTAAGGCGCATGATTGGAGTTCAAATTTTATAGAGTTTTCTTAAAATAGCTTTTGTGGGTTTTTAGCTAAATTTTAACTAAAAAATAGGAAGCACCAAAGCCCAAGCCCATTTTACTTGGAGTTCTTCCATATGGGTAAGCAAATGAGATATTTTCTCACACCTCATATTACCTACTGGAAACAAGCCAATTTCCGATACGTAGTTTTACCTACTGGAAATAAGCATGTCTTAGTGCTCTCTTTTACTCGTTGGAAATACGCTAGTTCCAGCACCTCCTTTTACCTATAGGAAATAAAGGAAGATCCTCGCCATATATAAATTGGCATTCATGACCAGGCAAAGGGACCCTTCTCTAGGTTGCTGCAAGCATCCAAGCAACCATCGACCCCTTCCCTTGGCCGCTGCAAGCATCCCAGCAGCAACCATAACCTCCTCAAACATTTCTCTCACATTTCTATCCTTACAACCCAGACACAAACATAACCCCAAACCTTTACTTCATCCTCATATCTCTATAATGTTGGTGTGAATCAATAATAAAATTAATTCCTTTATTGTAATTGATTTGTAATTATCGGAATACCGATTTGACCAGGATTGCATTTATTTCCTTTTCCTCATTGTATTTATTTCCTAGATAGGCTTGTATTTGTATACCTATAAATACCTCCTTGTGAGAAGAATAGAAATATACTGAATTATTCCGAACCCTAATTCTATTTGAGTTGGTATCAGAGTAGTGATCCTAGGATCCTGCTCCCGCTGCTATCCTTACTTTATATTACTTACCCTTGTCGTCGTACCTTGATGCCTACCTTGTTGCCGTACTTGCTAACGTACCTTGCTGCCGTAATTTACCACCATACCTTGCTGCCGTAATTCGCCTCATACCTTGTAATTGTTACTACTTCCGTACCTTGCTGCCGTGATGAATTTGTTTATTCGTCTTCCCACTGCCAAAAGTATTTAAGAGGCAGTGTCGCATACATATTATGAAGGTGCTGATAGATCCATTATTTATGTTTTATCTCGCAAAGTTATGGAGACTAAGCATGTAGGAAAACCCGTTGCATCATATTTTTCTTATTTGAGAGCTCTCTGGCAGGAGCTTGACCAACGTAAGCCCATTACCTTTACCTAGGCTAACGTTATTAAGGTTCACCAGAAGAAGATTGATGAGGAACGTGTCTATCTGTTTCTGACTGGTCTTGATGATATTTATGATGCTATTAGGGGAGAAATTCTTCATACAGACCCATTTCCTAACCTGGAGAAAGTATTTGCCACTGTGAGGTGTGAGGAGCAACGCCGACATACCATGCTTAATTCGGGCAATGCTTCCCATGTGGCTATGCTGTCAAGAAACATGGGACTCAATTGTTGACTCAGCATCCCTCTCATGGTTCTAGTGATGGGAAGTGTACTCACTATGGCAGTACTTGTCATCCTGTGTACAAGTGTTTTCAAGAGAATGGATACCCCGAGTGGTGGGATAGCTGTTAACTCGCAAGTGCACGAGGCGTTGGATAGTATAGCTTGTGTAAGTACGAGGTCGATCCCACGAGGATTGATGATAGATTGATTCAATTTGATTCCCTGCACAAAATAGAAATGAAAAGAAAATAAATGCAACAAGAAAGAAAGAAAAGAAATTAACTCAAGCAAATTAGTTACCAAGTTCAATTTAGATTCACGGATTGATTCTAGCTAAAATATGATTAAGCCATGGTGTTTGGTCCTAACCTTGTATTCCTAATTCCCTAATTAGATCCTTCTTGTCGAACCTAAATTAAGCATTAGAAATCCATTAAGCATAGAAGAATGTTTTAAACAACCAAGCATGTATCTAATCCATGTTGTCGAATGTCCATACATACTCTTCCTATTCATAGTTCAATTTGAATTAATGCATGGTGTCTACTCTTAATTCAAACCAAGATAGCTAACATACAAGTTTTAATGGTGATTATTCATTCAAACAAGCATATTAACTTATAAGCATAATGAATAAGAACAAGAACTATAATTGAAACTTGGAAACTAATTAAACTTGAAAACTAAAGAAAAGAAATTACATTACAATGAAAAATAAATTACAACTAAAAAGCAAAATGGTTTTGTTACAACAATTGAGAACTAAAAAGAAAACTAAGAGAATTTGAGGGAGAGAAGGGAGAGGAGCTCTAGAGAGATGTTTGAGAGCTCCCCCCCTTGGGGTGTGTTTACAAGTTTGGAGAACCTCACTATATATAGGCCTAGGGGAAATGAAAATCTGAATTAAGTATTGCTTCTACCTACAAACTCACTTCACCAACTTACAACACTTAATTCACACAATTGCATTTGAAAACAATTCTTCTTGTCTTTAAGCTTAGTGTTGCAACTCCCACTTCATCTTCTTTTACTTCATTTGGCTGCTGCAAAACTCCACTCCAATTATATGTATTGAATATGCTTCACCAAACTTTCCCACAATCAATAACATTTCATCATGCATATGTCATGCTTGACAATGCATTGCAGTCTTCTTTTGGGCTCGTTTTGGGCTTGTTTCTCAATTCTGAAAAATCTGGAAAAATATGGATCTTGAAGCTCTTTGAATTATCTTTCCATGCATATGCAGCCCAGCTCAAGGAAAATCGGAAAGACCTTCAAATGTGATTTTTGGCCCAGTAACGCAGATCCTGCCGATTTTGACCTTAAGCTGCCAAAACTTGCATAACTTCCTCTAGAGAACTCGGAATCATGAACCGTAAAATGATCCAGAAAATAGACTTCCGTATCTTTCCAATGATGTATGGCTCATTATCTGGTTCTTCTTGAGCAAGTACAGTCCAATCCGTGAAGTTGACTGATCTGCAGACACCGTTTGAGCTAACTTGTCTCCAAAATGCATTTAATGAGTTTTAAGCTTATTATACTGGAAAAAACACAAAATAGATTAAAAGCTCAAGTTTAACTCAAAAACATAACCAAATCATAAGTTAGAAGGGTACAAAATGATATGTAATTATGCACCGATCAATAGCTATAAGGAGAGAATGGCTCGTGAGGGCCGTGACAACGACAACAGTAGGAATGAAGGAAAAGTTGATGTATGTATGACTGAACCGGAACCTCTTGCTGCCTCCGTGTCTCACGTGGTGTCTGTCACTCATTCTACTCATGTGGTAGATACTGCCCTTCTCCAACAATCAAGTAATATTGGCCTAGCTCTTCTTGTTGTTGATTCTCAAAAGGATCATGGTTGGATTCTTGATTCTGGAGCTACTGATCATATGACGTTTGATGCGTCTCTTCTTCAGCATCGTCGTTCTCCTGCTTGTTCTATTGTTGCTAATGCTAATGGTGTGTCCTCTCCAGTTGCTAGTGCTGGAAGTGTTGATTTAACTCCCTCTCTGACATTGGAACATACTTTATTGGTTCATGCGCTCTCTAATAATTTGTTATCTATTCCGCAAATAACAAAGCAATTAAATTGTTTAGTATTAATCTATCCTACTTTATGTCTTTTTCAAGATCTCAGCAGCGGGGATTAGTGGGGGTGGTACTAAGAGAGGGGAATGTACTATGTGGATGATGTGGGCGCAGGCAAATCTTTATTTGTCAAGTGTTCGAACAGTGCATGTATGGATCAACTGTGGTTATGGCATCTTCATTTGGGTCATGTTTCTTTTGGCTATTTAGAACATTTGTTTCCTTCTCTATTTTCGGATAGTAAACCTTCAAATTTTTAAAGTGTGACACATGCATTATGGCAAAAAGTCACCGTGCAACTTATCCTAGTAGCTCTAATAAAATATTTATGCCTTTTGCTTTCGTATATTCTGATGTAGGGGGTCCTGCTCCAGTTACTACTACCTCTGGCTTCCGTTGGTTTGTTATTTGACGTGGTTGTACTTGATGAAAAATAAGAGTGATGTTTCTGCATGTTTTCGGATTTTTCACAAGATGATTAAAACTCAATTTTCTACTACTTTAAAGGTGCTTCATTCTGATAATAGTGGTGAATATGTTAATCAGGTCTTACAAAGTTATTTTTAGGAAAATGGAATTCTTCATGAGACTACTTGTCCCTACACACCTCAGCAAAATGGTGTGGCTGAAAGGAAGAATAGACAAATTCTTGAAATTACTCGCGCCAGTTTATTGGTGCTCATATGCCACCACGGTTTTGGGAAGACGTCATCACCCCTGCTGTATACCTTCTTAATCGTGTTCCTACCAGAGTTCTTCAGTTTAAGACACCCTTGGAAAAATTGGAGGCTTATGTTTATATCCCCTCTCATCTCATTCTCCTCCCACATGTTTTTGGGAGCGTTGCTTATGTGCACTTGCAAATGTTAGATGCATGCACTTAAAGACAACTAATTATGTAATGATTAGTGTTAATGACATCTTTTGTAATGACATATCATGTTATTAATGGGCAAGACAGGTTGGTTTAAACAAGATTATACTACCTTTAGAAATGTAGAACAACCATAGTTCTAGGAATACATAAGTGGACATGAGAACTCTGTAATGAGATTGCATACATGGAGACTCATCATGATCCCTAATCCTAAATATGTTCCTAGTCATAGGAATGTCAACTGAGCGCTGATATTTCACAAAGACCAGTACACACAGTATCACCTCTATATGTAGAGAATGACGATGTCCCAAGTCATTGAGTGTGTCAACACCAAGATGTGTGTGTAGGTGCTTATAGGAGGACAAGTACACTGAACGCGATCAAACATGTGAGATCTAGAATGGAAGTCTTATCTCACATGTCAAACTAGAACTTGTAGATTGAAATTGTGCAAACTAATCCTTAGACCTGAGACATCATAGATATCTTGTGGCTATGTTGTTGGTCTTTGAGGGCACTATATAGTTGTGTTGAAGCAGACATGACTTAAAGGTGTTTATCAGGACTCTCAATAGAGTTATGGGGCCAAATGAATGTACAACAAGGAATCTCTACTCTCAGTAAGGAGAGAGGATACTCCATGATATGATTGGTCAAATCTCTGCGCATAGTAGTGGATAAGATTTGAAAGAAGAGGTCTTCAAATGTTACCAGGATAATCATATAAAGGAACAATTCACATTATGATATTTGACATTAGATTCCATTATCTAATAATATGAATAAGGAATATGATATAAGAAAATGATTCAATTGCACGGTCATTCCAATTTGAATAGGTTCTTTCACAACGTCTTATTTAGCTCAGATAACCATGACTCGCTGCTAGGCGTCAACCATGGTTTGTTGAAGTCCTAAAAGGTTCAAATTAACCTTTACTAATATGAAGAATTAAATTGTGGAATTTAATTCGTATGTCAACTCTGAGTAGTTGAGTCAACCCACTACCTTGCTAAAGGGACCCTACGGATCGCACACCGAAAGAATGTGACTAGAGGTACAAATGAAGAGAAATGAAACGAGGAGACACAAGTCAATGGTCAATGATCAAAATGTCAAAGTCAACATGTTGACCAGAGCAATTGACCAAAATCAAAGAGCTCGACCGAGTAAGTGAGACTATAATCATGATTTAAGAGTTCAATTATAATTTATAATTAAGAGTTAATTATGGGATTAACTTTGACATATATTGGATTGGGCTTTCAAATGTGATTTAAATGAAGAGGGACAAAATAGCCCAAAAGGCAATTGAGCCCAAGGGATAAGTGTTTTGAGATAACACTATCCATGGACCCCAAATGGAGGCTCATGAACCCACCCCAAAATCGGCCATCGGGGAAAGAGTTTCTCTCTCCCCTTGTTTGTGTTTGTCCTATAAATATTAAAGTTAGGTGGAAGACCTAGCTAGGGTTTTGGCTTATCATCTTTTGGTTGATGTGTGAGTGCAATCTTTAGCCTCTCATCTTCCATAAAGCTAAAATTGGTCAAACCAAAAGGTAATCTAGCATTTAAGGCCTCTTGGTTGTCTTCTCTACATCTCTAGAAGCATTTGGTGTGATGAGATAGAGGGCTTCTATCTTGGAGTCTTAAGGTTAAAGGGTTCTCAATCAAAGAGGAAAAGGAAGGCATTTCCTACAAGGTGTTCATTCTTGGAACTCCAAGAAAAGGTCATCAAGGGTAAATCCTATACCTTTCTCCCTTTTGTTTTTGTGCTCAAAGAGACTAGACCCAAAAGATACTTGGTTTTTAATGAAAAAGGCTTAGCTTAACTAGAATAAACAAAATGAATATGCCATTTAGAATGTTTTTGTGTTATAGGTTATGGCTAATGTTCATTCCTAAGCATAAGATGTATGTTTCCTTCAGCAAAAACACCAACACACGAAATTGGATCCATATGCTGTGCAGTGTGTTTTTATAGGTTATCACCCTCATCAGAAGGGTTATCGGTGTTTTCATCTGCCTACTCGTCGTTTTTATGTTACTATGGATGTGACGTTTTCTGAGCATGAGATGTATTTTGCTCATCCAGTATCCTCTTCTCCTCTTCTGGGGGAGAGTAGTGTTGAAGAGTTGAAGTGGATGGAGATATTTCAGGATAATATTTAGGTTAATTGGCTAGCAATGCATGATGTGATGGCTAGTACAGAACCTACCGCCCCTGCAACTGAACCAGTCAATGTCGTCACCCTTCCGGCAGCTGAACCAATCAGCGCTGTTCTTCCGACAACTGAACTAGTCACAATCGTCCTTCCTGCAGTTGAACCAATCAGTATCGCCCCTCTCTCTACTACCTCTCCAGTACCCAATCCCAATTCTCCTCATGCTGACATCCCTGAAGTAAGTATAGAATCTTTGATTAATACTAACAATGATTGTGAAATTGTTGAGAGTAGTGTGTGTCAGTTACCACCGAGAAGTAATCGTGGGAAGCTGCCAGATAGATATTCACCAGAACTTGCGACAAAGAAGAAATATCATATTGCTCATTACATGTCTACCCACAGATTATTTGAAGCTTGTCAGGCCTTTGTAAATCAAATGTCTATGGTGACTATTCCTAGTAAAGTGCAGGATGTGTTATCTGATTCAAAATGGGCCAGTGCTATGACTGACGAAATGGAAGCTCTTGAGAAAAATCAAACATGGGAATCAGTGCAATTGCCAGAAGGGAATAAGCATGTTGGTTGTAAATGGGTTTATACCATTAAACACAAACCGGATGGATCTATTGACAGGTATAAAGGCAGACTTGTGGCCTAAGGTTTTACTCAGACTTATGGTATTGATTATCAGGAGACATTTGCACTTGTGGTTAAGATCAATATTATTCATGTCTTATTATCGCTAGCTGCAAACTTTGACTGGCCATTGCAGCAATATGATGTAAAAAATGCCTTTTTACATGGAGACTTACAGGAAGAAGTCTACATGTCATTGCTGCCAAGTTACGGTGCCCCTAATGATGCTAGTGTTGTGTGTAAATTGAAGAAGGCATTTTGTGGATTGAAGCAATCTTCGAGAGCTTGGTTTGGTAGATTTCGTCTTACCATGACAAAATATGGTTATGAGCTGAGCAATGTTGATCATACGCTATTTCTCAAGAGGCAGAATGGTAAGTTAACAGCTCTTATTATTTATGTGGATGATATGATCGTGACCGGTGATGATCTTAATGAAATTGGCAAACTAAAAGGTTATCTAGCTTCTGAGTTTGATATGATGGATCTTGGTGGATTAAAATATTTTTTAGGCATTGAAGTAACCCGCTCTGAACAAGGAATTGTGTTATCACAAAGAAAATATGTTCTTACTTTGCTAAAGGAAACAGGTATGCTTGGATGTGAACCGATTGGTACTCCTATTGATAGGATCGGCCCTGAATTCCTCGGAACCCGAGACCGACCTTGTGGTTTTTCCAACATCCGACAAATGCCAGGCCCACAAACTAAAGATTACAATCCCACTTCCCAAGGAAAAGAGAAAATGGCCGAGACTTCTGCTGAAATTTCGGCAGAGTCTCCCCTGAAAAACGAACTTACCAAAATTCAACCTGCAGAAACACAAAATAATTACAACCAACTGCGAGCACACAACAATTTAAGAACACACAGTTGTAGTTCTGGCCTTCTGCCTTAGAATTTCAATCCTAATGGGCAATATCAGAGCATATCTAAGATAGATTTTAAGTTTACAACTTCGATTACGAAATTTAAAGAAAGTTTACAAGAACAGGATCCTACTTAGGTTTGAGGCTCAAAAGTCGATGTTCGGCTTGGATTGCTATTGTCTGGGGGGTGCAAAACAGAAAAGCGTGAGTGGATAAAAATAAAGGTTTTCACATGGTTAAAAACAAAACTATAACCCCACCGTTTAAAAATAATGAGAAAACATGCAATTTACTTTTATAAGCATAATCGAAGTTTAATATCACACTTTATATATATATATATATATATATATAATCAAATTTAAAATCAATATAATCTTAAAAATAATTAAAGAAAACTCAAGTTTTGACTCAAACATCCGAAATGAAGAAATTTCTAAACCAAAACCAAACCTCTTACAAACAAACTCATTTCTTCTCAACCCAAACCACTCAACTCACCAAAACGCAAGCCCAAAGGCACTGCGAGTGAGGATGGATCCTCACCGAAAGAAAACAAGAAAGGATTGTAATAATAATAATAATAATAATAATAATAATAATAATAATAATAATATATAATATACGACACTGACACCAAGCATTTGTACCGGGGAAACAATCCATCCGGGGGATTGTTTGGCTAGACACAGGATGACATCACATCATCGCGGGCCTAAGGTTGAGCTGTCCAACCATGGGACTACTGCTCAGGAGAACACACGCCAGCATTGCATCGCACGTGCTGCCCAAACTCAAGTCCTATGCGCATAGACTGCCCGCCAAGGCCTTCGGCAGACCCGACCAAGGGTGCCTGGACCTCTACTACATGCCGGAAATTCCAACGCCACGTGTAGCAAAGTAATAGTATCCAGATGTGTTCCACATGCCGGAAATCTCCAACGCCACATGTGGACACACTATGAGGGGATGTACAGACTGGTGTAATACCGACACCTCAAAACCACAACTCAAAAACCCAAATCACCCAAGTCGGGTCCCACAAACCCACTTTCACAACCAATCAACTCAAACACTAATATAATCGGACGGTTAACGTTCATAACTCTCAACCCCAATATATAAATAGTATATACTAAAGTACCAACCTCAAAATCCCCAAAAACACCAAGACGATTCAACTTAAACATAAACATCACTTATCCAACAAGAATTCCAGAAATCCATAGAATCCCATAAATTAACAATAAAATACTAATATAATTCCAAACTCGACATAATTATATTTTTTAACCCCAACACATATGCATTCAAATATATAATATAATAAATCTCTAAGTCTCAAAGCATGAGTTCAATTTCAACCTACGCAAAATGTCTCGAAAACCGAACATATATTATAAAATCCAATTGTAGCATATTTTAATATAAAACATTATTAAATTCTCAAGAATTAATATAAATCACTTAATATGCAATGATATCAATTCTTAACAACAACGCATGTTTAAAACAAGGTCCACTCACAGATAATCCCAAAAAGATTGACCCTTTGAGGGTCCCGCCTACTGCGTACATTGAGCCGGATCACATAATTGAATAATAAGAGAATTGGATTAAAACCTGTGAAACGAACAAGAACCTTAAAACGAAACCTAACTTTTTCCCGGGACTCGTGATGTGTGTGCAAGTCAAACGAATAGTCCTTGAGTCAAAACTACGTCTTTCAACAAGTGGGACCGCCTCGAAAGACTGATGGTCAACCGGGGGTCAAATTTCCTGTTTTGGTCAACCGGGCCCTCGGGGCCCACGACCTCCAATTTCAATCCAAGCGTTCCTAAAAGTCCAACAAAGTCAACTACTCACATCCCAAACGTTTGGTCTCGATCGAACTGTCGGATTTCTCACGATTAGACGATCGGACGGTTTTCGTTCAATTAAACTTTAAGTCATTGATCCGGAGCATCCGGGGCTACCATCCTCGATCCGTGAATTCCTACACGATCCTAGAGGTTCAAGGAGCAATATATTTGAAATTGGAACCGATCCAACGGTCGGAATACATCGAACCAAGATATGGCCTATTAGGCAAAAATCCAATCGATCTTTGAACGATATCCAATTTCAAATCCGAGCATACCGCCGCGCTCGGGACGACGTAGGGAACGTTTTGGAACGGATTTGGGCGACCACAAGTGGGCCCACACGCTGGCAGCTTGGGTGTCTTGAGGAAATTTTCGGCGACGGAAATTTCTCAATTTATCCTACGAAACCTATATCTACACGATTAGTACAACGAGGGGAGTGATTTTCACTCTCGGCCCGACCCCAAAAGTCACCAGAAACCATGGAACTCGAAACCCTCAAAACCCTAGGTTTTGAAACTTCACCAAATCCTCAAATCAATTGAAAATAAACCCAAAAACACTTAGAGAAACTCAAAAGGATGTAGAAACCAACCTGGATTGACGATTACACTTGCCAGCACCGCCGAAATTTTCGTCTGAAAAATAGGAAAATTCCAATCGACGAAGTCGGAGTTTGAGGCGTTTTCGATCGGGAAAATCATAGGGGTTGGATAGAGGAGAGGAAGAGGAGGCATTTGGGTACTGGTTCGAAGCTTGGGGTGGCCGGATTGCTTGGAAAACCAGTCAAAAAATTCGGTGATACAGTCGCGTTTTGAGAGATTTTTGGGCGAGATCTATCGGGGGTAGGTAAATCAGAGAAGGGGAGAAGGTTTAGAGGCGTTTGGACGGCTAGGCTTGGCAGGAAATCCGGCGCTGCCGTCTGCAAGTGAGAGAGGGTGAGGGTTTTGGTCAGGGAAGACAAGACACGGGGGGAAGAGGGGGAAAACGCGTGTTGATTGGGGTTTTTAATTTTATTTTAATTTTTAATTTTAATTTTATTAAATTCTAAAATTTCTTAATTAATTATATTATCTTATTTTCTTTACTTATTTTATTTATTTTACTTTATCTCATTAATTTAATTTACATTATTGTCTTTTTTTCTTTTTCTTTTCGGTCGGGATGTTACACCTATATAACAAAATCATGGCTTGGAGGAGTATCCAGATCAAGTTCCAATTGATAAGGGACGATATCAAAGGTTGGTTGGTCGTTTGATTTATTTGTCTCACACTAGACTTGATATTGCCTATTCAGTAAGTTTTGTGAGTAGGTTCATGCATAATCCAAGTGTATGACATACGAATGCAGTAGTACAAATTTTGAGGTATTTGAAATCTGCACCAAGAAAAGGTATGATGTTCTTAAAGCATGGGCACGTAAAGGTTGTGGGATATACAGACTCATATTGGGCTGTAAAGGGGGATATGATAAGATCAACATCTGGTTATTTCACATTTGTAAGAGGAAATTTGGTTACTTGGAGGAGTAAAAAGCAGAAGGTTGTGTCTTTGTCTAGTGCAGAGGCTGAGTATCAAGCTATAATGAAAGGCATTTGTGAATTACTATGGTTGAAAAGGCTTATGGGGGAGCTGGGTTTTCCTACTGAGGAGTCTAGGACGTTGTATTGTGATAATCAGTCAACAATTAAGATTGATGAGAATCCAGTTTAGCATGATAGAACGAAACATGTAGAGATTAATCGGAATTTATCTATGAGAAATTGGGAGGGAAGATTATTGAAGTTATGTATGTTAAGACTAATGAACAATTGGCTGCTATGTTGACAAAGGCCGTATCAAATCAATCCTCTATAGATTCACTTGTCAAGCTGGGCATCTGCAACATCTATGCACCACCTTGAGGGGGAGTGTTGGCATGAATCAAGGATAAAATTAATTCCTTTATTGTAATTGATTTGTAATTATAGGAATACCGATTTGACCGGGATTGTATTTATTTCCTAGATAGGCTTGTATTTGTATACCTATAAATACCTCATTGTCAGAAGAATATAAATATACTGAATTATTCAGAACCCTAATTCTATTTGAGTTATAACTCATAAACTTCTCTAAGAATCATACCCATAAACATCATAGCCTTCAAAATCCCAAGCTATGCATTCGATCACCATAATCAAAATGTCATTAACCACCAAATCTCCTAAAATCCTTTTTCCCAAGCTCAAGCATAGCCAACACCAAGGGAAACACATGCATTCTCATTTGCTAAACTTGTGGGTCTTTAGCTCCCACACCTCATGCATCTCATGCCAATCCCTTTTCTAATTTTGTCTCAAGCATTGAATGTCATTTCCATTTCCAGTTCAAGGATCCAATGAAGAGTCCAAACAAAGCACTCCCTAAGATCCACTATCTTTCGGAGTGTTTTTGGCCTAATTCTTGCTAACTCATAAATGTGTTACACAAAGGTTTTATGCACACCTTATTTCTAGTGATCCAGCAACTGAGTCAAGCCTTCCTACAAAAAGACCCCAACAATCACCTAATTGTTCTTTGTAATGGTTGTTTTGGCATATTTGTTCACTCTTATGCGTAGTTAGATCGTTGAAAGTCATGGTTTTCCCAGATCTATCACATGTTTTGTTGCTTTAAGACTATATGAGATAGTGGGTGTAAACCGCGGCGACGCTTGTTTAGGTGGTGGTGGTGGTGGTGGTAGTGTTCATTTGAAGCATCTCCAAGAGAGTTGCTATCCTCTCATCCCTAGCTATTTTGACTAAAAAGAATGAAAATTCTAACTGCAACATAGTCCCTACTTGGCTCCATATTTTGGAGAACAAACTTTTGGTTCTCTACATCTAGCAAGGAGGAGAGAGAAAGTGAAAGCCTCGCCAAAGAGAAAGAGAGAGAATTAGGGGGAGAGAGATAGAGACATTTGGGAGATTGGTGGGGTTGGTTTTCTACTTTTCCTTTAAATATATTTGATTTGTAAGAGAGAGGAGAAAGAGAAAGTGAGAAAAATAATAAAATATTTGAGATTAGCCAAAATAGAGAACATTGCTGGAGGAAACACCTTTTAAGTAGTTTGTTATAATGACTTTTAACTATTTTAGATAGAATTTGGCTAAAATTTGGAGACTCTCCTAGAGATGCTCTTACACACCTAGATTGATTTAGATTGATTTTTGTGAGCCTTGTTTGGAATTATGCTTAATGCGGTCACGTGGCATATGGTAGTTTTTTTAGCATGTTATTTTTCCCCTTCTCTTGTCTGTCACTTTTATCTCATACCACCATCTCCTCTCTATCAGTGTAGATTCTCTCTCTCTCAAACTCTCAGTTTCAGCCGTAATCCCTAATTTTCATTTCCTCAGCCCATATCTCGAACTCAAACCCTAACCCAAACTGTCATCTCTTATCTCTCATCTCGCACACTCTGTTTCTCTCTCAAACTCCCAGACGTCGCCGGTCAACAAGGGTCATCAACTGCAGTCTGCAAAGGGTAATCAAATTTGATTAGGACTCTCAAGTAAGTAAATTTCGTTCTACATATCAGCTAAAATAAATTTGGAATTTCAGGTTCGCAGTCTCAGCATGCCCAAATCGTTGGTTCAAATCCGTGAACCGAAACAGAGTCTTAATGTTGGGGGTTTTTTTTTTTTTTCAAAGAAAGCTAAATTGTGAATTCTTCCTTGTCAAATGGTTGGATTGCACTTGATTAGACTTAGAGGGTCCATGAGTACGGAATTTAATCATCTCAGTTTGGGTTATCATATTTTTATTTTTTTTATATTGTAAAATTAGCTCTTGGACTTCAAGGGAAGGTCCTTGTATATCGTGGTGTTATCTTTCATGTTTGGATTTGGTTTGGTCATGAAAATTTTGTACTTTCTGCTTTTATTAGATGTTGGGTTAGGCCAGGGTTTAGTAAATGTGAAACTTTATGATCTTCTTGATGGATAATACTAATACTTTTCAACGTGGCTTTCAGGGTTGCTCAAATGGAGGATGCCCAAGAAGTATCTGAAACAATGTCAGACAAATCATCTGAAAATACACAGGAAACTCGCGATGAAATGCTTTCAAGGCACAGGTTGTTTGCTCATCAAGTCTGCATTTTTATCAGTTCTTTTCTTCTACTTATTCTTATGATGTTGTATTTGGCTGGTGGTTACATGTGTATTGTAGTCAAACACACTTGTGGTTGCCTAATACGATGGTTTATCTTCAATATATTTGCATTGGTGAAATTGTGTTGGTGGTGCGTTTTCATGTTCTCCAAGGAGTGGTTGATATAACAAGAGTGACGATTTATTATAGTTTCATTGTGTTGTGGCTGGTACCTTAAAATTGTTTAGGTCGACTTTGTTAACTTTCCCATAGATAGTTCTGTTATTCCCCCTTGACATGCCTGCTTATACAGGAAAGAGATATCCAAACTTCAGGACAAGGAAACTGAAATGAAGAAGACAGCTGCCAAAGGGAGCAAGGCTGAACAAAAAGCTAAGAAAAAGCAGGTGGAGGTAGAGATTTCTCGGCTTTCTGCTAAGCTTAAAGACAATCATGCTGAAGAACTTGCTTCATTAGGCTATAGCACTAGTAATGGAACTGAGAAAGCCAAACTCGACAATTTAGTGAAAGCCATAGCTGGTGTTTCTGTTACCAGTCAACCTGACCAAGCAAAGCCCAGCAAGAGTTCAAAGAGGCGGGAGAAAAGGGCTCAGCAAGATGCAGCTAGGGAGCAAAGAATTCAAGAAGATCAGAGCAACCTAGTAAGTGATCGAATGATTGAGAATGAGAAACTAGAGAAAAAGCTGGAACCGCTTGGTTTGACCATTAATGAAATAAAGCCCGATGGTCATTGCCTCTACCGAGCTATCCAGGATCAGCTGGCCCATCTTTCCAGAGGTTCATCACCTTACATGTACCAAGAGCTTCGAGAAATGGTGGCTGCTTATATGAGGGAGCATGCATCTGATTTTCTCCCATTTTTCTTGTCAGAGAATCCAGTAGATCTCTATTCAGAGGATTCACTTGCAGAGAGGTTTGAGAACTACTGTAAAGAAGTGGAGTCAACAGCGGCATGGGGAGGACAACTAGAGCTTGGTGCTTTAACTCACTGCCTCAAAAAGCATATCATGATATACTCAGGATCCTTCCCTGATGTGGAGATGGGCAAGGAGTACAAATTTGATAGCAGCAGTACTGGTTCATCTGATTCGAGTATTATGTTGTCATACCATAAGCATGCATTTGGGCTTGGTGAGCACTATAATTCTGTGGTCCGAATATGATCATCGAATGGCTGCCGCAACCCACGAGGAAAACACACTTGGTTTGCTCATCACTTGGTTTGTAATTTGTGGTGTGAACAAGCACGTTTTGAGGTCTAAATTAATTATTGATACCACAGTAGACAGTGGTTATATTCAGATTGGTTTTCCTTTAAGTTTTCTAAATTTTCTGGACTAAGTTTTGTAGCCAAAAGTCTAGTAATCCCTTCAGAAGCAAAGTTCAGTGCTGTCATATCTGTAATTAGAGGTTTGTTCCTGATTATTGCTTTATTCTCGGAGTTTTGAAAGGAATGGAATGGCATGGAAAGTTGTAATGAAAAAAGGGAATGAAATGAGAAAGGAAGGGAACAAAATCTTGTTTTGTGAGTTTGATCTGCACTCTACTCTACTGCATAACCTTTTTTCCTTGTTAAATTTTGTTTCTTTAAATTTTGATCCATGCATTCAAATAGGACATTTTAAAAAAATCTTAAAACATTGAGTCTCTTTCAAGTCTCGACCAAAAAAATTATTGAGTCTCTTTTAAAGATTATTTATATGAGGCTGTTTATGTTTTGTCGTTGGTGCGCGATTAGTAAATTCCTACGTAAATCCATACCGGTGGCAGCTGGTAGTTGGGTGCCATGTTTAAGTTCTTCTGGCTCGACGTTGATGATGAGAATAGCCAATCTCCCTCTGAACTTTTTTCATCAAAAAAAAAATTGAGGTTAGAAATGGGGGGAAGAAATTTGATGCCAATGAACAACACGTGGTTTATGCCGATAAATTTGATCTGTGAATTGACAATGAGAAACTTAGAGCACATTTGCAAGGTATGCAATGGAAGGTCATGGAATTGGAGACACTGTGCAAGAAAATGCAAAATCAAGAGGATCAAGCCACTCATACAAGATATTTGCCCAAGTTCATGATAGAAGTTTAGCATTTTATGCCATTAGTTTTAAGTATTATCTCATATTTGTATAGCACAAGGAACGGAATTTTTGTGTTTCCAACAGATTGCATAACTAAAGGGTGTAATAAAGAATAAAATTTCAAAATAAGACGCTTTTTTTTGTAGAGATATATAAAGCTGCATGAAAAATTATAGCGGCATAATTATACAAAACTGGTCAATCTACTCCTCACTATCATATCTCTCGCAATTTCATCCAAGATACCATCAAATAAAATCATGTGTTGAACCTTTTGAGGGCATCTTGGTCATATCATGCCATGTTCTTTACAAAAAGTGCCCTTAAATGTCGTCAAAAGAAAGTCAAGTGTTGAGAATGTGACTTACCAAAATGATATTTATGGCCACTTTTTATTTATTTATTGAATAAGGCGTGAAATTACAAAGAGGCCCTTAAAAGTGACTCATGTGTTCAATACGTGACCTTATTTGATGGCATCTTAGTTAGAAGGACTCTAACTATGAGGGTAGATTGACCAGTTTTATATAGTTCCGAGGAGGATGGGGAAGGGGGAATTGATAATCTGAGGAGAAAATATATCATTTGACTCTAATGTTAAACAAAAATGCATTTTTTCACAGTAAATTAAATAATACGCACTTGCCAAACAGAGATATCTTAATCCATTGTCGCTTTAGGATCTCAAACCCACACTTGGGTGAGGCTCACTATAAAATGATTTGGTTTCAGTCTCTATTTGATCGTCACTGTTAGGACTTTTGAGACCATAAGTTCAGCATCATCAACATAGACAAAATAAACTCACAAAGCACATGTTGTGGATAAAAATAAAGAAACTGTATCGGGTATAATCTGCCGTTGAACAAGTGCATCTCTCTTTCCAAAACAGTCCCTATTTAATGACAGCTTTCTGGACTTGTCCAAAACAGCGTTCAAATAAAAACACCTCTCTTTCCAATAGTCGTTGAATAAGTACGCATCTAGCTTTTAACTTTAGCATCCAACAGTCGAAAGTGTATGGTTGACTTGGGCATGCCTATCTCTTTCTTATGCTCTCATCTCATCAGTATAGCGACTCACCCAAATACTGGATATTCTTCTCATTTGCTTATAGGTGTCACTGCATACACTGGAGAGAGAGAGAGAGAGAGAGATGGGAACGGTGGCTCCAAACTTGATGGAAGTATCTGCAACTGCAAGTGTTCACAAGGAAAACGGTGTGGTTGCCAACCCTCCAAAAGAGCTTGATGCAGGAGCCTTGTTCGTCCTCAAATCTCAAGGTTAGTGCTCAGTATATGTCATATGATATGATCCTGTTTGATTTTCTTTTTACTTTATGCCGGAGCTTTCAGTAGTATCAGTACTATTGCAAAATCCTATAGTGAGGGTTTCATATATGAAACGTGTGTATCTTCTGTCATCAACTCAACACTGGCGTGTCATAAGTATAACTATGGTTTTATAAATACACAGCAAAAGTTAACTATAGTTATGCCTATGGATACGCGTCGTATTGAGGATGGTGGTGAGAGTACACCTTGGGTTAAAGTGATGAGCAAAAATGTTTCATTTATATGAATCATTTGGCTAATGTAAATGTCCGCATCTATGGTCCGCACTCTTTTCTCTCTTTTTTTTTTTTTTTTTTTTTTGCTTTTTAGGAGTAATAATTCTTAACTTTATGCCCAATTTTCATTTTGGTCTTCAAACTCAATTTCACTTTGTCATGTACTATTGGTCCTATTGTCATATTTGTTACATTATTTTCTGTCAAATTTATAGGGGTCATTTCAAGTCCATCAAGTCCCCTAGAGTTTTTAGGAGCAATGATCCGCAAACTTGAAAAATGGCTCTTTAGTTCCTTAGATTTGACGGACCAAAATACAAATTGGGCATATCTTCAAAGCTCTATGAGATAAAGATATAATTATAAGATGTATTAATTTACTTCTCCCTCTCTAAATGTTTTGTATGTGGTTTGATTTGTGATATAGGGTCATGGTTGCATTGTGGGTATCACTTGACGACATCCATAGTGGCTCCCGTGCTTCTAAGTCTTCCCTTCGCGCTCACCTTGCTAAGCTGGGTTGGAGGACTCATATGCCTTGCCTTGGCTGGTTTGGTCACTTTCTATTCCTACAATCTTTTATCTCTGGTTCTGGAGCACCAAGAAAAGCTTGGACATCGTCAGCTTCGCTTTCGAGACATGGCCAGAGACATTTTAGGTGAGTGTAGTTGTCATTTTAGTGTTTTCTTAAATCATCGTGTACATCGATTTTGTTGATAACAACTAGATGTCTTAATGGTTTTCAATTTTTTTTATTTTTTTCCAAAGATGATCTCTGAACGAAGATTGAAAACATAAACGGTTTAAATCGTTGAAGTATAATTCACAATACAGATCCCACAGAATGTCTATTTGAGGGATCTCTCCATAAAATGAGACTATATTTATGCATGTGGTTAAATTGCCAGGTCCTGGATGGGGCAAATATTTTGTTGGTCCTTTGCAATTTTGGATATGCTATGGTGCTGTTATTGCTTGCACTCTACTTGGAGGGCAGAGCCTTAAGGTTAGTGTGTCCCCCAGATTTGTCATTACCTATATATTTAGTATACTTTGGTATACATTTTCTTAGTATAAACTTCATGTTTTGGAGCTCCTAATCCCTTTCATGTTGTTTTTTTCTTTAATTGAAACTTTATATGTTAGTGAACTTGGTAGATTTATGCATAAACTTAATATAATTGTCTTTTCTTTGGGTTTCTTTGGCAGTTTATTTACCTGCTTTCCAACCCAGATGGGAAAATGAAGCTCTACCAATTTATAACTATGTTTGGAGGCGTGACACTGGTTTTCGCTCAAATGCCATCCTTCCACTCCCTAAGGCACATAAACCTTGTATCTCTTATCCTTTGCCTTGCATTCAGTGCTTGCGTCACGGCTGGTTCCATATACATTGGTATTATTATGGCATATTTGATAACCATTTTATTTTCAAATTTCAAATTTCTTTTCATTTTTTTTGAAAACTGAAAACTAATTTTCAAGAAAAATACACTTTTTTTTTCTTTTGCAGGACATTCTAATAAGGCTCCTATAAGGGACTATACCGTGAAAGGAAGTGCAAAAGACCGTAATTTTGGTATCTTCAATGCCATTTCAATCATCGCTACCACATATGCAAGTGGAATAATCCCTGAAATACAGGTATTTTACCTATTTTTCATTCATTTACTTGCTTAAATTTTTCCTCATGAATTGAAACTAGAAAAATGTTTTCTTGTCAAACAATCAAGAAAAATTTGCGAGATTGTTCGTGTGATCACGTGGTAGTGTACAAAAATTATTTACCATGTTAATAAGACGAAATTCACAAGTTTTGGCCAACACCACAATCTATTTTATGAACCGATTCATTTTCACTTTTTAACTAGGTGGTCATTGATAGATCGTCCACGCAAAAATTTACTCAAATTGAAAAATATTTAATTATCTAAGTTTAATTAAATAAATAAATGAACACAATGTTTTCAATGAACGAGTAAATAATCAAGCTAATAATGGTTGAACAATCATTTGGATGAAATTTCACAAGGGTAGCCATTGAATGAAGTACTAACAATTGAATGGTTAGGATTATGAATTTACATTGTGGAGTAGTCCCAAACGAGTAACTAGTGGCATATGAACTTACTGGTTAGGGCTTGTGAGCTCTTTAATATATATGAGCTAGAATAACAGTTCGATGATAGAATAGGTTAGATTGTTTTCCAAGAAAACAATATTGCCATAACAACAATCAATTATTTATGTATTTGAAAGATAATGGGCTAAGAAATCAATCAATTATTTCTAATTATTTGAATTCAATGGGCTAAAGATGTATCAAACTTGCAGGCAACATTAGCTCCTCCGGTAAAAGGCAAGATGTTCAAAGGCCTATGTGTTTGCTATAGTGTGATAGTGACAACATATTTCAGTGTGGCAATCTCTGGGTACTGGGCGTTTGGCAATCAAGCAATGGGAACAGTTCTTTCTAATTTTATGGGTGATGAGAAGCCTTTACTGCCTACCTGGTTTTTGGTCATGACCAATGTCTTCACTCTTTTGCAAGTTTCTGCTGTCACAGTGGTAAGACAAACAGAAAAGCTAGCTTCAACATTTCTTATCCAAAAGCCCAAATTAACCTTACAAATTACTTTTCCAATTAAAAAAACGTACTAATTCATTTTAAAATGGACTTTTGTGGGTGGACTTTCAAGCCCACAAGAAACCCAAACGCTAACCAACATAAGTTTAATGTCTAACATGTGTGCATCTTGAGAGCAATAAAAAAAACATATTACACGTGGATTATGTCAAGTTGGCAAGCGTCATCTTACACCCAAGTTCAAATTTCCGTTCGTTTAAATTAGAATTTAGGATTATTTAATATCTTTGATTAGTAAATTTAGGGGTATAATTGGAAGTTTGGATCTATTTGTGGGTGATGGGTGCACAGATCAAATGCTTGAGTGCATTTAGAAGCTCCACGCATGGAGAAATTTTTAAATGTTCCTGCACCACATTGTATCATCCAATAAACTTAGGGACACGTGGATTTACTCTCCAATTTATTACATTATTTTTTATGGCGTAGAAATTTGCATTGGAAATATTCAACGTATCTTATATCAGTGGATAAGACACTGTGACACTGGTGTCACGAAACACCCAAAAATTACTCCCATGCATGTTACTCCACAAAACTAACATGAGTCTGTCTATCTGTAGGTTTACTTGCAGCCAACAAATGAAGTGTTCGAGAAAAAATTTGCAGACCCAAAGATGCCTCAATTTTCCATCCGTAATGTTGTGCCGAGATTGATTCTCCGGTCACTGTCCGTCGTCGTAGCTACAACATTTGCTGCAATGTTGCCTTTCTTTGGAGATATCATGGCCTTGTTTGGGGCATTTGGATGCATTCCTCTGGACTTCATTTTGCCAATGATTTTCTACAACGTAACTTTCAAACCCTCCAAACAGAGCCTCATTTTTTGGGTGAACACATTGATAGCAGGAGTTTCCTTCTTGTTAGTCGGGGTAGGGGCAGTGGCATCTGTTCGACAAATAGTTCTTGATGCCAAAACGTATCGCTTGTTTGCTAACATGTAAAAAATAGTGGAAACAGTATGCATCTCATTTCAGTATCTATAAATGAAAATTCGGAGCCTTATAGATATAGATGGTCCACATAATTCTCTGATATTTAAGAAGTTTTCTTTTCAATGATTAGAAACATGGCATCAAGGTTTTCAATCATTTGAATGAGCCCAAGGTTTAGGTATGATAGGTAAATCGTACCTAAGCTTGTTGGGGGTTGGGGGGGTTACGTGTCCCTAAATAATGGAGTCCTCAGTTAGAACCAAAAATGGGCTTCAAGAACAAGTCTTGCCATTCGACCGAGTCCCCCTAATGTCGATGTCAAATATCAAGCCACTTGGCGCAAGGTACAAACAAAATGGTTTTTTTTTTCATTACTAGCTCTTTTTGCACACAAATTATGTATATTTTTTTAGTACAAGTGATAGTCTAAACTAGAGGAGATGTGGGTTTCTCTCTCTCACACACACAATCAAGGTGTCATGAAGTTCAAACCTAAAACTACTAGTTTATAAGTCAATGTCATTTTCTTTGGGTTAGACTTCGTTGGCCAAATTATCTAGATGTCAGAGAGAACAAATTAAAAGGATAAAGTATATTGATGATAATCCTAGTGTCACGTATAATGTATTAGACGCACCATCCATAACAAGAAGGTTTGTGCCACTAGCAAATGGTGATGGATAACCCATGGAAGTGAATGATTCAGAATCGTCCATGAAAAGGGATTAATTAGCATCGAGTAAGCCTCAAATATGATATTCCATGAGATGGGGCCACCACTTAGGGGTGATAATTTCTGACACAACTTAATACACGGCTCGAAATCTGCACAAAAAAATTAGCAGGTCAACCCACACAATTAAATTTTCAGGTTATTTTTGGGTCAACCTGTCATTGACCCCTTAATAAACAAGTGGGTTTTCAACCTGCTAAAATACATATGTAACTAGTCAAAATACCTATGTAACCCGCCAACCTACTAAAATGCTCATGTAACCTGCCAACCCATTTCTTTGTTTTTTCTTCATTCTTTTTATTTCTTTTACTTCTCTTTCTCAATCTTCATACATAGATGGAGGCAAAATGTAGTCACTATTTTATATATATAAAATAAAAAATGCAATTACTTAATTAAATTATCAAAATTCAGGATTTTTTTATTTGTTTTTTATTTATTATCACTTAGCGAGTCAACACGACACGAGCCGAACGAGAAATTAGCGGGTCAATCCGTACACGACACGTTTATTAAACATGTCGTGTTTGGGTTGAACATTCTTGACACGTATATAATCCTGACACGACTTGAACTTGACACGAGACGACCCATTTTTAGCCCTTCACCACAACTAAACCTTCTTGTTTAGTAGTAGACTCTATATAATCTCTATATATAGGATCCATAAATTCTCTGCTCTTCATCAATGAAATTTAGTATTAGACAAGTATGACTCCACAAATTAAAATGAGGATTGTGATTTTTGTTTCGAACCGCTTTTATATGGATTTAAAATATTTTGTTATTGACTTGCAAATTAGTAGTCTCATATTCGAACCTCTATGGTACCTTAATAATTTTGTGTGTGTTGTGTGAAAAACTCCTTCCCCTCTAATTTAGACTATGCTTTCACTTAAAAAGGAAATTATGATAATCTACCTAAAAAAATTGATTATGACTTAAATAAAACACAAGTATACTCTCATGATGAGAGTTCATTCAACTTTCAACTTTCAACTTTGTTTGTTTGTGCAAAACAGAGCATGTACTTTATAATAAACTACCACCATATAATATTAGAAATAGTAATGCCAAAAGTAATTAATCAAATTAAATTGAACAATCATGAGGCTTTGCCACCAAAGTCTCATCTTGGGTCCCCTTAGCACAAAGACAAAGACAAAATAGACTCATCAACTAAGCATATAATTTTTGACCAAAAAAAAAACTAAGCATATAATTTAAAATGAAAAAAAAACATTGAGTTAGGCAAATAAGCCATATTGGTCAGTCAAATTTTAATTAAAAGTCATTAGAACATTCCCTAATTTTACACATTTGCTTTGCATGTCGGTCCCTCCGTACGCCATGACCCGACCCGCTTTGCAGATACAATAAAGGCTGGGGGCAGAACGGTAAAACGTCATGTTTCCGCGTGGTCGCCATTAATGATTGTGACGGGTCTCTCTCGATCGGGTTTTTGAATTTCAGTCCTTATAGTTTAATGTATTTCTATTTTGTCCTTGCATCTTTTTTGTTCAATACATAAACGGAACAAAAGAATTAATTAATGCAAATTTTTTCTTTTTTCTTTTGCGAATGATTGATTCATTTTGTTACTAATTGTCGCTATGCCATGCTCTTCTTTACCATACATTTCTTGCAAAAATTGCTATCAGTATATTATTGAACAATCAAACAAACGTATGCTGAAAGTCGATATACAAATTGATTATAATGAAATTGCAAAACACTTTCCTTGATACTTACATGTTGAAGTGTCAATTCCAATAGTCTTTCTCTTTTGTTTGTATCATGACTGACCGAGTCTTAGAGGTGTTAAACGGATTAGGTAGGCACGAGCACGGTCTATTTAAGTAAGGCCCGACATGGTACGGCCCGTATCTTTAAGTGGGCCGGGACGAGATTATTTGGCCCCATGGGCCGAGCCGAGATAATTAGGCTCCATGGGCCTTGGCCGACCTGGCCCGTTTAAAACCCATTTATTAAATTATATTTATTTTAGAGAAAAATAACACATAATATTATTACATTTATATCTTAAATTCAAGTCTATTTCTTTTCTCTAATTTAATGTTTTCTTTATATATAAAATAATAATTTTATTTTTCCAGTTTCAAATTTTAAAATCCAAACAATAATTTATTCATGTTCTATTTAAAAATACTTTAAATAAAGTTATGGACCTCTTTTTTAACAAATAATAAATCTTGTTTGTATGTACATAATTGTAAAAAATATTTAAATGAAGTTGTAAACAAATTACAAAAAAAAAAAAGCAATACATAAGTTAAATTTGTCATGGGCCCATCTCGGCCCGTTTACTGGCCTAGCTTGAGCCTGTGTGGGCTAAGTCTGTGGACTCGGGCCGAGATCGATGATTTTTAAAAATGAACAGGCCCAGCATGACCCTTTATTAAATGGGCCCACTCTAAATGGGCCAATCTAGCCCGACACAGCCCGTTTGACACATCGAGTATAACAAAATCAATTTTCTCTTTGGAAGTAACAAACTATCGTTTGGCGTTTGTCAGTTGAAGGTACGTCTTAGGCTACATTAGATAGGCCCCGTGCTAAGGGAGCCCATCGGCCTCAATATCCGCCATCATCTCTAGAAGGACATTTGGAGCATATAAATACATTATGAGTAATGCTATTTGGACACACAACATTGACACCCGCTGATGTGTCGATGTGTCATTATTCGTCTTGTTAGAAAGAGAAAGTAATGAGAAAAGACGAGCTAATGACACATTGACACATCAGCGGATGTTAGCTAAGTGTGTCAATGTTGTGTGTCCAAATAGCATTACTCATACATTATTCAGTAAGAGAGATAATCACATGTATGGGGACACTTTGGTCATTTTCACCAAAAATTTGCAAAAATATAAAAAATGACTTTCTATATCCAACAAAATATATGAGAAATATGTTATATGAACATTTATAGCACATCAACATTTTATTCGTGTAGAGAGAAATAAAACACGTATGGCCGTATTTTGGCCATTTGCCTACAAATCCACATTTTCCAATTTAAAGATTTCTTACTTCATAATATGCATGATTATGAGTTTTAGGGATTCTCAATAGCTTCTAGGGTTATATCATATAAGGTAGGGGCATATTCTAAATTTGTTGGACCATATGTTATTCTGCCGTAGTTAGAGCATCTCCAATATCCTCTTTAACGACTTTAGAATGCTAAATTAGGTTAGCCACAATATTTCATTTTGCTTTGGAATAACAAAACTCACATTTAAAATGCTAAAATATTATATACAGTTTTATAACAAATGAAATTGGGATGGTCAAGTACCAAACCCATTAGACGTGTACAATTTCGGTAGGTCAAAAAATCTTTCCAATTGAGAACAATTGATCCCACCTTTAATTTTAATTTCCACTCAATTATTGAAAAATTAAAAATATAATTTCTTAACAATTTCCTATATGAATGGATAATATTCAAAAAATTAAAATGCATACACTTGAAAGAGTTCTGTGGGCAAATAACGCACTAGTGTGGTGGTTTGGAGTATTTACTCTATCAGGCAAAGTCCTGGGTTCGAGTCCTAGCATCCATGTAGTGTGTGTGAGTTTAGCATACTATAGCTCCTCTCAATAAGAAATGTCCTAAAAAAAAAAAGTTCAGTGTACAAGGCTTATCGAAATAAAATTGGACTTACCTGCTAATCAGTGGACCTTGAACTTTTCCTAGTGAAATAAAATTGGACTTACTAGGTAAACAGTGGACATGAATGTCTTAAGCTGTTTGGCCATTCGTATAAACCAAAACAATAATTCTCACATATAAAATCGCACTTATATGCAGTATAGTCGAAATTATACAATTCATGATGACAACCAAACAAACGGAGCATAGTCGAAATTTGCACTTATATTCATCATGAAGTCTACAATTCATGATGACATTTGCAGTATAGTCGAAATTCCACCTATATCCATCGTATTGAAAAAATTAATCAACTTAATTTGTTGAGAAAAAAAGAGTATAAAATAGATTGAAAGGTTACGTTTATTTTTATTGACATTGAATGTTTAAAATGGTAGAAGCTGTAATTTTACATTTCGTGTATTAGATGAAATAAGGGCATGTTTACATATCCGAAATGGTTATGGGTAGAATAAGAGCCATTCTCATTCCGGAGAGGGGAAGTGGGATTGGAGAATAGTGAAAGGGAAACAAGTTTTTCATGCAAAAAATACCCCTCACAAATATAATTTTTTTCATATGAAAAATTGTAGTAGTCTTTGGGAAAAAAAAACAACAAAATTTTAATGGCATTTTTGTAATAAAAAAGTATTTTACATTCCGATTCATGATGGTTAATAAATATTTTAATGAGAATGAACTCTATTTTCATTTCGATTCCTGATATTTAGCAAATAACTTAATTGGAATGCATGACTCCCATTCTTGTTTAACCCGATTCATGATTACTCCAAATCTTGATTAGTACTAATTGCATTTGTATTATGTCTTTTTAACAAAATCAATTCTCTTACAGTGCGTTTGGATGAAGGAAATAAACTTGAGATTTTGACAGAAGTCGAAATTTCTAAATTGACATGAACCAATTCCCGTGTTTAGATAAAAAAACATAAAAATTTAGAAATTCTACGTGGAAAAACCCATGGAATTTGGAGGTCATAAATTCCAACTTTACATTCTATCTAAAAGTCGTTGTTTCTAAAATTTCAAGAAAGATTGAGTTTTTTAAAAAGACAACTTTACAAATAAAAGTTAAATTCCATATTTTAAATCCGTCACCTAAACAAGAAATTTTATAAATTCTAGAACATTAATTTCCGTCATTTTAGATTCTGTCATTTATGAATTCCTTCGTACTTTTAAATTTCTTCATCCAAACGCACTGTTAATTTTTTTTGAATTTCCCATTTAACTAAAGCACACATGGAATGAACTGATTCTCATTCTAAATAAGGATTCGAGGCAAGCAAACGCCGCCTATAGAAATAGATTCAAGAAAAAGTATGAATCAATTATCAAATTCTTTTTTTTTTGCAGAACAAAGAATTAAAGGGGACAAAGAAGATAAATTTGTGAAAGAGAATGGACAAAGTTAGCAAGACACAAAAAATTGGGGGTAGGTAGGTATAAATGTTTAGAGGACAGAGGGTCGAAAATGCAAAACGCACAGGATTAGATTTGTCATAACTAATAAGATATGTATCTTAAATATCACTCGTTTTTGCTTTTTCCACATTTTCTGCTTCTCTTCCATTTGGGCTGCGAAAGCTCCCACTGCAGCTTCCCCGCTACTTCCTCTCTCTCTCTCTCTCTCTCACTCTCTCTCACTAAGCTGGACTCTCTCTCTCTCTCTCTCTCTCTCTCTCTCTCCCTCTCCCTCTCCCATTTCTAATTTTTGGGTAGAAAGATTCGTCGGTTACTTCTTCTTCACATGATCGGTGAGCTTTTTAACATGTTTATATATATTTTTAATTAATTTTTGTGCATATGATCGTGCCCTTTTTCTTGTTTACTTCATTTGAACAAAGAAATTGGAAAACAGAGTTGTCTAAATCTGGGTTGATGCTTTTAGTGTTTGTGAATTTGCTTGGCTATACAACTGACGCTGTTATCTAAATCAGTAAATCTGGCTTCAATTTTTTTTTTTATTGTATAAATTTCTTAATTATCCAAGTAGAAAGAAAGATAAAGTTCAGAAATTATATAGAAAAATAATGAAAAGAAACTTTTTGGATTCTGAAAAATGGATCTTGGAATTTTGCTGAGTTATGTAATGGGATTTTGATTTTGGGTTTTAGGTTTCTGTCATTTCCTTGTATAGTTTTGGCACATGTTGTTATGAACTGTTTTGCCCAAAGATTTATTTTCTTGTGATTTTTGGTGCTTTTCTTTTTTAGTGAATTCTGAGGTTAGTTGTTGAGAAAAAGTCTATGGGGTCTTCTGAGAGGAGTAGCTTTCTTTTCCTCTTCTTTTTTTCTTTTTATTTGTGGATCTTGGATGCATGAAATTCTTAAAATCCTAGTATTCTTTTACTTCCCAAAAAGAAACTTAGTTTTCTGATTCTACCCAAATTCCTGTATCAAAATTTTAGTAACTGGATTATATTCCCCCGTCTCCCCTTCCTCTACTTTTCGTGTAGTAGACAAGCAACCTAGGAGAGTATTATGGTAATTAACTTTTTGATAGGAAGCTGTCTAGTCTGGGTGTTTCTTCAAGTTAATGCCCTGAATTTTAGCTGTTTGACCTAATCGTTTGATCATAGGTTTATAAATTTTTTACAGGATCCAGAAATATGATGTGGGGTTTGACTTAGAGATCATTTATCAAAACCTTTTCTGGGTGTAAGAGATGGCTGCAGAATCGTGGTTTCGCAGTCTTTGGAAGACTAAAAGGAAGCATGAAGGGCCTGAGAAAGCAGTGATTGGAGTTTTGGCCTTTGAAGTTGCAAGCTTGATGTCCAAGCTGGTCCATCTATGGCAATTTCTGAGTGATAAACAGGTTAATAAGCTAAGAGAAGAAATCACAAATTCAGTGGGTATAAAAAAGCTTGTGTCAGATGATGATGACTTCATTGTAGGGTTGATATGCGCCGAATTGGTTGAGAATATGGTCCGAATGGCGAAATCTGTGGCCAGGCTTGCGAAAAATTGTACTGATCCTACTTTGAAGAGTTTTGAGAATGCTTTTACTGGTTGGATCAATAATGGTATTGACCCTTATGGATGGGAATTTTCATGGAAGACGATGGAAAGGAAAGCTAAGAAGATGGAGAAGTTCATTTCAGCAAATGCAAATTTGTATGAAGAGATGGAAGTGCTTACAGAGCTTGAACAAAATTTGAGGAGAATGAAGGGAAGTGATGATTTAGATGGTGTGAATTTGCTTGAGTTTCAGAAGAAGGTAGTGTGGAAGCGGCATGAGGTGAAGAATTTGAAAGAGGTATCTCTGTGGAACAGGACTTATGATTACATAGTCCTCCTTTTGGCAAGATCTCTCTTCACAATGTTCAGCAGGATCAATCATGTCTTTGGAATTCAACAGATGGTAGATGCTGGTGATACCAAAGATTCTGGAATTATTAATTCTGATCACATTAATCGTAGCAATTCAGTTTCTGCACTAATGCAATCTTCAGTCCGTCCATCTAAGAATGGTCTTCCAAGATTTGCGTCAGGTCCCCTTGGGAGGTTTAGTGCTATATCAGGGCCAATATCGGAAACAAATAAAACCAACAATTGCCATTCAGGTCCTCTTGGTGACTCAATTACAAAATCAGGCCCTATTTTGGGAAAGAATAGAGATGTCAACTTTTTTTCAGGCCCTCTTGGGAGGTCAACAACAAAGTCAGGTGCAATTGCTGCAACGAATAGAACCATCAGGAAGTTGTGGAATCTCTCCTACACTATTCGTGGGAAGAAATCACACACAAAGTCCAATAGGTTGACTCAAGTTGGACCTTTCAAAGGATGCATGATAACTGCAAACAATTCATCCATCGCCAATTGCTACTTGAGTTCCAATGATGTTCGTTCAGCAATTCTCAATGTAGCCAGAGATTCCAATTCAGGCATACTAGCTTCTGGCAACAAAAGTCATCCTAGTACATCAATCATCAGTTCGAAGCACAAGTTGTTGGATGCTCCACCTGAAACCCTTGGTGCTGCTGCCTTAGCACTGCACTATGCAAATGTTATCATCGTAATTGAGAAGTTAGTTGCATCTCCTCACTTGATTGGTCTTGATGCAAGAGATGACCTGTACAATATGTTGCCTGCAAGTGTGAGAGCTGCATTAAGGGCCAGACTAAAGCCATACAGTAAGAGCTTGACTTCATCAGTTTATGATACAGTTCTTGCTGGAGAGTGGAATGAGGCAATGGCAGGAATATTAGAGTGGCTGGCACCTCTTGCTCATAATATGATAAGATGGCAATCCGAGCGGAGTTTTGAACAGCAAAGCTTGGTTTCCAGGACACATGTGCTTTTGGTACAAACCCTTTACTTTGCAGATCAACAAAAGACAGAAGCAACAATAACAGAGCTGCTTGTTGGGTTGAATTATGTCTGGAGATTTGGCAGAGAAGTCAATGCAAAAGCACTATTAGGGAGTGGTAGCAGTAGAATCTATGATGAATTTTTGGATCTGGATGGGTAGTATAAATTTCAGATCACGGCAATTACCAAATCATTTTCACGACTAACCACATTAAGCAAATGCTTTCACCTGGCTAGTCGATGAAATTCCCGAAGGCTATTGGACAGATTGATCGTTTCTTGGTCCCGGAGAAAGAACCACTACTTTCAATATGATTGTATTACAGGCATCCTTGGTAAGTTAAAAGGTAGAGACTGAGCTTCCGAACATGATTTCTTTTGGTGAGAGTTCAAGCCACTGGAATTGGCTCCTCTATTCTTTTATTCCCACAGCATGGTTTGCCGTATTTACTTAAGCTGTGTACTGTGTATATTTCATCAGCTATACGTTTTTAAAATAATTGATTGTAAATCTAGTATAGAAGGTTCTCTCCATGCCTCAGGCCTCTTATGGTGAAGCATGTTCTTTTCTTAGCGACATAATTGTGATGGTGGTGAGCTTTATGTCGCCATAGATGCACTAGCCTTGTCTGTTACTTGAATACCAGGTCTTCCCTCATCTTCAGTAAGCGCTAACTTGTTTTGGTTTGAATTTTGAGGATGTTTTCTACAATTTTTTTTTTTATAGATTAAGAAGTATTTTATACACATTTTAGATAATTAGTTAAATTTGAATTCCATTACTTAGGAGAGTGAATAGAAATTTGTCTGAGCTTGTATTGCAAATCCAAAAATTGCAATGTATTTGCAGATGTTTTACCCGGGTTTGAAACTCCATCTCATTAGATTAGAGTAGTTTAGAATTTCGCATCATAAAAAAAAAACGGAGTTTTTTAAAATTTCAGTATTAAAACTTAATTTATACAAAAGAACCCTCGAATTGTTAATACATGCTTTACGTTAAAATTCAGGCAATCCAAAATATCCAAACCCAGTCAAAGAAAAAGTCCCTAGGTATATAGTTAATAATTTAAATTCATATATTTCTTCTAATTGTTTCATAGAAGTACAAATTGTGATAATTCGATACGACTTTTTATTTATGATTTTTATCACCAAAACGTCCGATATGCACGAAGTTATGAGTTTTTGTCATTAACTTTTTTATGTTAGGGATGATCCTTAGGATATAGTTGAATTGAATATCTAGGCATATTAGCGAAAGTGAAAAACAATGAAAAAACAGAAAAGAGATGAATAAATATAGGTTTAGAATCACTCTAGGGGCTTCACAGCAGAATTCCAATCTCTTAAAAATAAACTTTACTCAATAACTCGACTCTCATTCCAACAAACTGCGTGAGGGTATTTATAGCAAACTAAGCCCTAAACGATAAATATACAAAAGACAAGATATACGTGGTTCACTCTTAATGAATGGGCTACATCCACGGAGAAGTATATTCTCATTATTATAATAATGTGTATTTTACATTTGTACAAGGGGCTGGACCCAAAGATAAAGAGAAGAAGGGCGAAGCCCATGACTAAATATGAAGCCCAGTTTCTGGGGATCCATTTCTAAGTGGAGAGTAGTCCCCTTATATAGGTGAAGGGGGGGCCCTCACTTCTTGTAATATTCCAATGTGGGACTCTTTGCCTTGTTTGGATTTGCTCATAGTTGCTTGGTTAGATACGGTATCAATAGAAACTAACAAATAAAATATTAGAAAACTAATCAACGATGTCCGCATCACTATACTTTAAGTTGGTCCATGTAGTTGGATTTCGTCAAAAAACTTGTTAAATTGCTGACGTTGCTTAAGGATAGATCGATCTAAGCTCTATGGTGTAATGTTACCAAGCGCATGTTGATGTCCGGTTGTATGAAAGACCAGTCTAAAGTTGCACTGATAACAAGCTCATTCGTTGTTCCTATAAAAAAAAAAAGAAGCTCATTCGTTGTTAAAAGACCAAATGGTAGTTCACTTTTTTCGTGAAGTCCCTGTCAGCTTTCTCTTTGGTCAAATTGAGGATAAATTGACACAATTTGGGTGTTAATTCCTTGAGGATATTTTTGTCAAAACAAATTATGAATTGTCTTAAAAATTCTCTTCAAAGTTAGTTGAGTGCAGTTTGACTTAAAAGTGTGGAAATAGAAAAGGAAGGAGTGCCCCGAACGAAAATAAGTCCAATAATAATAGATGGCGTGCGAACCGCTATTCCTTTGAAAGGCAGGTAAAGCCCATCATCGCCGATTTCCACCCACAACAAACAGCGACGACAAAACCTCACGTCTCCATCTCCATTTTCTCGATTTCTCTCTCTCTCTCTCTCTCTCTCTCTCTCTCTCTTCTATTATCTTGTCAAAAGTTGGATAAACGGTGTCGTTTCGCCGCATGGCAGCGCCAAAGCCCCGCTCAAGCTCAGGTCGATCGACGCCTCTCAGGGACTCTTCCGAGTCCGAGAAGATGGAGGCCACTGGTAGCTGGGACGCCCTCGACTGGACCATTGAGGTCCTCTTCTTTCTACTATTCTAGGGCTCTGTGCCTGCAAATTTTCCATTTCTAATCAAATTTACTTCATCAATTTCCTCAATTTTGTTTTGTTTCTTGTTTTTCCTTTGCAGCCGGTTTACCGGTCCGTTTCTCGGTCAGTTTCGCATGTGAAATTAGAGTGCTTGCTTGAAGCTGAGCAGGTCGAAGTTGAGGTACTTGGAATTCTTTGTTCTCAATGTTGAATTCTTGAATTATAATGCGAAATAGGGATTGTTGAAGTACAATGTAATTATTTTGTTCTTGTAGTTTTGAATGTTTCTTTGTAATTTAACAATAGATACTGACGAAGATGGATGTAATGTGGTGTTTTGTTCATTAACTAATGGTATGCATAAGAAACCTTAATTTTCAAAGTTTACTTTCAGGGGTATGGCGTTGTTCTTGTAAATACTGATGAGGCAGGTACCTTGATAGTGACCAATTTTCGTCTTCTTTTCTTGGTAAGTAATTCATATGTTCGTTTTATGCATGTCCCAAGGAAAATTCATGTTAGAAGAGTGAATAATCTTGCTAACACTGAAATTGATGTTAAATATGTGGTAATCTAGAGTGAGTAATGTAGAACTTAGAAGAGTGAGTTTGAAACAAAAAGCTCTCTCTCTCTCTCTCTCTCTCTCTCTCTCTCCCTCGGTTGAAAATTAGATATGTCCCTAAGGGTGTCCACGAGCTCTTAACCACTTAGGATATACTATTTTTCCAATGTGGGATCTTGAGTCCTACCATTCCATCACGCTTCCGTACCCAACGTCTTCGTCAGTATTCATTGACTCTATATCATGCGCATACATAACACTGATCATTTTAATCAACCCTTTAGGTCTCCCTTTCCATAGAATGGGGCCCAGTTGTGTAGTGAAACTAGGCTCTCATACCAATTGTTAAGAGCCCATGGATAGAACTTGCCCATAAAAACCAGCTTGTAAGGGAAGGGTGCCCAAGGGCTCTTAAACCACTCTAGGATATGCTATTTTTCCAATGTAGGATCTTGAGTCCTAACAACACTGGTATAATTATGTAAAGCCATAAATTTACATCTTGGGCTGACCTTCAGTATCTGTATGAATAGTGTCAATAGTCAGCCATATTAATCCGGCCTGTCCAGATTTTGTTTCATATAATCTGCTCTCATACATTGTTTCAATGTGCAATTGATGCATATGATGAGGAGGAAGAAGGTGATGGGGAAAATTGGAAAAAACAAACGGGAGAAGAAAAAGCTTCAAGATTTGTGAGAAGAAATTGGAGATCCCTTGCTTATATTATGCTATGTTATACTTGCTTAGTGCGAAACGCTAAGAGAGGAGCCCTCTTACCTATCAATGGATAGATCTCCATGATGTCAATTCTGGCCCTATGGTTTGCTCATTAAAAAGAATGGTCTTCTACTAGATATTGCATTTGTTAGGTCTTATTTCTGTGTATTTTACGGTTAGTGAAATTGTTTGCCCCTAAGTTGCCTATGGTTTGGAGTAATGTAAAACATTTAATTCGTGTATTGAATAATCTTTGATATAATGACGGTCTTGGTTGGTGGTGTACTTGTGTGTTCCTATTTTTTTCTACCATAGGTTATTTGATATTCTTACTTTTGGTTTTTCAAGAGTGAGGGAACTAGGAATGTTATTGCACTTGGCACGATACCTTTGGCAACAATTGAGAAGTTCAACAAAATTGTAAGTTCTAATCTCTTTATATACATATTTATCTTTTGTGATAACTTTGGTTTTGGTGCTCCAGTCTCAAATATTTGTACTTGTAACTTTTACAGGAGATGCCTGGTCGCATGTTTTTAACTGTCAGTGAAATGCTTTAATATTTATTATTAAAAAGAAACCTATTCATATGGAATATTTTATTACATTTGTAACTACAAAAGCTCTCTCATCCAAGTCCTCTCTACCTCTATCATGTTTTGCCATTCGTGCTTTCCCTATTGGTTGTTCCACTTTGCTGGTGATATACCAACAATACATCGGTGATCAACCCATTTTGACACATGATATTTTTCTTTTGAACCTTTTACCACTTCACTTGTTGTCGCATTTTCTTTGTTTCTTTGTTCTTTTTCTTTTGAGAATAAATTCATTCCTTGCCATGTTTTGAGAGATGGCAGAGCTTTAAGACTACTTAAGTTTCATTGGTTTTGTTTGCTCAACTAAATCATTGAATGGACTCAAAAAGAAAAATGACCAATATATATATGTCTGTTAGTGATCGGACTCTTTTAATTATTTTACTATTCAATGTTGCTTTTCACCTTTTATTGTGCTTTTCTTTGTGTATATGGCAATATCCAGTTCATTGTATTTCCTTGAGTTTGTAGGATGTAAAGAATCAATCAACCCCTCGTCAATCTGACAAGACTCCATCAAGGCGACTGCTTCAGGTCATTGGTATGATTTCATATGAAGTACTCATGTTAATTTTGTATTGCTTTAAATCTTTTTCTTGTTTAATTGGTTGTTATGTGAGATTTCGTGTATCATTTGAAGAATGTGTTTGATGAGAGGTCTGGATTCTATCCTAGATCTAAACTAATTCAGTCAAATTGCCGTTTTAATGGTAATTTGTAGATTGTTAGATAGTTTTGGTGAACCACACAGAAATCCTCAGCACTGCTAAGTATGGGTCGTGTTGCAGTAACATGGTTATCTGGCTGAGTGCTATTAAAGATCAATGGTTTTGTGCAGGCGAAAGTTTTCCTCATGGTCTACTTTGATTTTCTCAAATAGTGCCAGTTTGCATTTCCGCAGACACACACCCTCTCTCTCTCTCTCTCTCTCTCTCTCTCTCTCTCTCTCTCTCTCTGTGTCTCAGTGTGTGGTGAGAATAGAACTAATACAATTTTGAATGCCCACTTAAAGAAGCCTTCCAATTTCTTTTCCGTTATGATCAATCTGAGAGTGTTCATGATCATATGCATTAGTTCATTATGATCCTTTATTAATTGATGTTTGTGAAATTTAAGGTTCCTTCAATAAGACTTAGCTGTGTAGCTGTCTATATTTTGTATAAGCAATCTTTTCTTTTTAATTCCATAGTAACTACTGGAATTGTGGCTCCAACTATGAGTGGTTGTGTATGGGATCCGTTGATTAGATACTCATATATTTTATTAAATCTAGTCTGCTAGTCAAATGGTAGGTCTTCTGCAGAGACTGTGAGAGAACTAATAATTCCATGCATTTGTACTTTGCAGGTAAAGACATGAGGATCATCATCTTTGGCTTTCGCCCTAAAACAGGGCAGGTAAATTTTACTGTGAATACTTCTTGACTCTTTTGCATTCCGGTCCAGTATATCTCTGTTAAAGTTTTTATATCCTTAAAATTTTGGTTAAAGACTATCAAATGGTTTATGGTGTATAAAAACTCAATGACACTTTCAAAACTAATGTTATCAAATTAAGATTATCATCCTTTTCTTTTTAGAGACAAAATGCACTTTATGAAATCCCTTACATTGATTGTCTAATTAACATCAGTCATCATCATCATTTTTCGCCAAAAATGAGGCGGTCAACATAGGGGGAAATCACTATCCTTTTACCATGTTGTGAAAATCGAGGCCTTAGCTTTAACTTTCACAAAAAATGCCACAAGTTCGGTCGAAATTTTGGGCAGTCTCACCAATATTTCAGCAAGAATAATGCAGCAGCATATTGCAGCAACTAGCAACAGCTGAAACCAAGTTTGTAACAGCTGCTGGCAGCTGCACAAAGGGGCAGCACATCTGGACCACATATACAGAAATAGTATTATGTAAACTATACTTATATATGTACATTATGCTTATATATGTCACTTTATATAATACTTAAAAATTACAGCCTTATAAAATTACAAAATTGTGGCCAAGCTCTCCGCTGCATAAAGTACAAACTACAAAAAACTATGATGAAAATAGTAGTTTGTTATGGTGAAGTAGGAGACGGTGATTAGATCCAAAGAGGCAGGTGGTCTCGGATTTGGGTCTCTAAAAGATAGAAACGATGCACTAAGAGCCAAATGGTTGTGGAGATTTCCACTTGAAACCAATTCGATGTGGCATAGGGTCATCAAGAGTAAGTACGGAGTTGACTCAAATGGATGGGATACTAAACGGGCAACTAATTTGTCCTGTAGAAATCCTTGGCGTGAGATCTCGAAGGGATATGATTCTTTTCTTCAGTGCTGCAGATTCTCTGTTGGCAACGGAGAAAAAATTAGATTTTGGGAGGACATTTGGCTAAAGGAAGGGTTACTGAAAAAATTGTTTCCTAGACTCTTTTCCTTGTCCCGGAAGAAGAATCTAAATATCTCACGTTTTGTTAACACTCATGAACAGCCCCCCAATTGGGATTTTGGCTTCCGAAGGAACTTGTCCGAGGTGGAAATCAATGAAGCAGTAATTCTGTTGGACTTATTGGGGAAGGTCAGATTTAGCAGTTCTAGATTAGACCGGAGAACCTGGGACATTGAGGATAACGGGCTGTTTTCGTGCAAGTCTTTTAGGTCTTTTCTTTCTTCTTTTGGCATTAGGGACGGTTTTTCCCCTTTCACCTCAATCTGGAAGGAAAAGACACCCCCGAAAATCCAGGTTTTCGTGTGGCTAGTTGCGAATGGTAAGGTTAATACTTGCGACCTTATCCAAAGGAGGCATCCATATTCGTGTATATCTCCTTTTTGGTGCGTTCTTTGCAAGGAGAATGCAGAAAACAGTGATCATTTATTCATCCACTGCCCATATTCAATTCAATTATGGGGGAAGATGTTGTGTACACTAGGAACGGAATGGGTGATCCCTAAAGGGTGTTTTCAGCTCCTAAGTATCAAGCTGGTGGTGTCGGGGAGGGGGAAGAAAGCTCGAATCCTACGAGATTGTCTTTTTCAAGCTATTTTGTGGAATATTTGGTCGGAACGCAATAGAAGAATCTTTCAAGGTCATACAGGTGTAACACCTGAGGAGTTATGGGAGAGGGCTAAATTTTGGGCTGCTCTGTGGGCCTCTGTTTCCGGGCAGTTCAAAGACTACCACTATTCCATAATTATGAGAGATATGACAGCAGTTTTAAGATGATTTTTACAAAGTTTTCTAGCTTAGATACTCTCTTGGTTCCCGTAGTCTAGCTCTTTTCTTCCTTTTTCTGTTGCTTTCTATTTTCTCTTTTGTTGTATGATCAAGGATATCTTGTCCTTTCGATTATCAATACAATTGTCTCTATTAAAAAAAAAATCAACTTGAAATGGCTTACAAAACCGTGGTGTCTTGTATCAAAGCTGAAATGTTTTTAATGATGTCATGTGAAGTTGTGAACAGCAGTCTAACATGGGTATTGTTTTTCACCCCCAAAAAAAAAATTGCAGAGAAGTGCAGTATTTAATGCACTATTAGAGTGTACTAAGCCTGCGAGTCTATGGGATCTTTATGCTTTTGTTTCTGGACCTTCCAAATTCAATAACACCAACCCAAAGGTGCGGTTACTAAATGAGTATCTTCGGCTTCTTGGAAAAGGCTCCTTACGTGCATCAATGAATATGATTGAAGATGGTTCATTCACATTTTCCAATGATTTGTGGAGAATAAGTAGTATAAATTCCAGCTATACAATGTGCCAGAGTTATCCATTTGCCTTGATAGTTCCGAAATCCATTACGTAAGAGTTTGAGATGCATCCTTCCATACTTTTGCCCTAAGACTTTTCAGGGTTTAATGAGGCTTGCTTCATTGCCTTGGAACTACACAACTAATAATTTTGCATGGTTGTTGATGCTAGTGATGATGAAGTGCTCCAGGCTTCCAATTTCCGTGCAAGAGGTCGCTTGCCTGTAGTTACATGGTGTCATCCAAGTATGCTATAAGTCTTTTGTTGCTCTGTTTGTTGTGGTATTTGTACTTGCTTCGTAATATTCTTGACAACTTACAGAAACTGGAGCAGTTCTTGCACGTTCTTCCCAACCCATGGTTGGTATCATGATGAATATGAGAAGGTAATATAAACTATGTTTTCAAAGTGGAATCTCCTGTCTTTTTGTGCACACAGAGAGTACAGACATGCATGACACAATCAAGGGGACATCCTAAAAAGGAATGTACCTTTGATGCTTCGAATTTAGAGCACATATATTATCATATATTTTGGTTTATTTTATATATTTATGAAATTGTGTTGATCCACATATTCACATCCATTAATTTGCCTACAGCAACACCGATGAAAAGATTGTTGCTGCACTTTGTGCTCAACTTACTGGTACAAGAGGTAAACAGAGGTAAGTGATACGTTTTCTTCTCCATTTTGCTTTGTACTTTTGTTTGTGTTATTTTTTCACGTTCATGTTTTCTTGTTTCATCGACTTCCTAATGACTTAGCATCGCTAGTGGGGCATGTTGCAAAACAACAAGCATTAAGAAGTGTTTTAAAGCTTTTTAAAAGCCTCTATGTCCTTCCATGATGCATGTCCTCATTAATTACTTTTTAACATTTCTTATTGCATAAAATTCTTCTATGCATGGGAGCTTTTTTAGTTCAATAAGTAGAGGTGGTGTTAATCATTTTCTGATAAACAAATTCGGTTGTACTATTTAATAACATGTATTCGTATGATATATATACATATATATATTATTTATTTAAAAAGTTAAAATGATTGATTTATTTCTTTCTATGTACCAGGAAGCTATATATAGCTGATGCAAGACCTCGAAAAAATGCTTTAGCTAATGGTGCCATGGGAGGTGGTTCTGAGTCATCTTCAAATTATTTTCAATCTGAGGTATTATGTCTATGGTTTGAAATTTTCATTTGAGCATCTTATGGTGTTTAATATCAAAATTATATAATGTACTATTTTTTTTTGGGGGTGTATCAGATAGTTTTCTTTGGGATAGACAACATACACACAATGAGAGAGAGTTTTGCCCGGCTTAGGGACTACTTAGACACTCATGGTGCCGCTTCATCGGATGGGATGTCATCTTTCTTGGTTAGTCTTGATATCTTATGAATATTTGGATTGTTTATCTGTGTTAAATTGTGGTGCTTATAGTTTGTTTTTCTTCTGATGGCTATAATGTATCTTGTATTATAGGTATGATAAAACATGGTTTTCTTTACTTTTGATGGATCTCGTCCATCGGATCTTGTATTTATTTATTTTTTGTTTTTTCTTTAATAAATTTCCAGTTTCTTATTAAAAAAAAATTATAGCTATTATCTCTTCTCGTCTCGAGAATACCATGAGAAATAGGCAGTATAGTTGGGATAAGGTTATTCGGGAACTGCAATTCCAAAGCATGAATGTCAATAAGTAGCTTGTCTCTTAAGTTGTGGCATCACCAAGTTAAACGACTTTGATTTACGTCAAAAATTGGTCCCTAAATAAATTTCATCAAAAATTGGTGTTCGGATTTGAAGTCGAGTTTCACTTTGGCCCCCTACAATTCCTTCTGTCAATTTTCAGGGTATATTGGGGACTGCCTTCTCTCTCTTCCCTCTCCCATTTTCTCTCTCATCTGATGATCGAACCCCAAGGCTGCATCTCCCCTCGCATCCCCAACAATCTTCTGAAGCTATAGGACTGGTTCTGAATATGGGTTTCCATAAACAGTAACATACCCATCCATCAATTTATTCCACACAAACCTTTATAAGAAACATCCACTTCTCACGTCAAAAATTTGCAAACCTAGAAGTATAAACACCCAAAAACTAAGAACACAATTTGTATCTGATATTTTTCTGTAAAATTTTCTCAAAGTTGAATATATACTCATTGACTAAATCAAAATTTTTGGGCAAGATCCCCGTGTGTCAAAACAAATGAGCAACAATTCTGTAAAGATAATTTCAGTGCACCCCGTTACAACTGAAGAAAAAAAGTGTTGAGGGTTAAATAATCCCTAGAAGTAAGATTTTTATACTCTGCAACAAGTAAGGTTTTTATTTTTTTACCAAATGAGGGTTATTCATATACTAGGAAGGTGCCGATTCCAATATTAGATGTATTAAATCTGAAAGTGGAACAAGAGTACTTTTAGAGAGATGAGAGGGTTGTGGTCCCCAATCCCATGGGCCTCAAAGTGGCTTTGCCACTGATGTTAAGGCTTTCTAAGAAGCACTGTTAAAAATATCGATTTTGGTGAAAGTATTTACAGTGAAAAAAAAAGGAGAGAAAAAGAATAAGGGAAGATGAAGTTTCTTATGGCCTTTGTTTTAAATTTAACCCAAAAAAAAGTTGTGTTTGAGGTGGGTGAGAATATATGTTTTATACTTGTTGCCATTGATAGAGACACGGTGGGTGGACTTGGGGTGGAGGCAACCTAAGCAGTATGTCTGCTTCAGTGTCAACTCTTGGGGACAGTGGTTGGTTAATACATGTTCAAAGTGTCTTGGCTGGTTCTGCTTGGATTGCTGCCCGTGTTGCTTTGGAGTCGGCATCGGTGCTTGTACATTGTAGGTAAGTTATATTATTGTTGCACTCCATCAAATTAGCTGATTCAGTGCTTCCATTTATGGAGTTTTAATCTCTAAATAAGCCATTCTTTTGTTTAGTGATGGATGGGACAGAACTACCCAGCTGATTTCGCTTGCCAATTTGCTGCTTGATCCATACTATCGGACGGTCACAGGATTTCAGGTATCTGCTGGACATAATTGGACAGTTAAAGTTGCATTTTTATCTGTGGTCCTTGAGTCATATTAGACTTAGAAAATTCTTTCTAAGCTGTTCTCATTTATGATGCTAGTTTTTCTTCAATTTTATGAATACTTTACATGCAAGGTGGAATGTAGGATAATTTTTATTTTGGCAAAATATGCCAAAAGTCCCTAACAGAAACTCATTTCTGTTAAAAAGGAGTGCATTTGTTTCCGTTTATTAGGTGGTCCTTCCGCGGTTTTGATGTCGGAGTGTCGATTGCTTGGAATGGCACACCTTTTGGGGTTCCACTACAAATTTTTTTTCAATGATTCGAATCGTCTAATTTTCAAGTCTTTATTTATAGATCATTGCGGCAAAAAATTAGATAAATTGAAAACCATTAAGACATCTAGTTGTGACTAATAAAATAGATGAACATGGTGCTTCAAGAAAGCACAAAAATAACAACCATTAATTGAGCAGTCAAATGGATTTGGATTCAAGTGATTTTTTGCAGAGATGATCTTTTAAGGAAACCTAAAAAATAGACTGTTCGGAGGGTTTAGTATGGTTTAGGGGAATTTAGGGTTTAGGGCAGTACCTTACATTGTAAATTCTCAATTGAAGCATTGACATTTTTTAAGAAATGAAAATAAAATGACAAAAATAAAAAGATTGTTGAAAAAAAAAACATTTCTGTTTTTGGACCGCATAGAGAATATAATCTTCTGCCTGACTGGGTGCAGAGAAAGCTTATGTCTAGGGACCTAATGCCGAAAGCTCCTTTTATTTCCCTTTTTATTTTAACTTTAGACATGCTCGAGTTGCATACTTGGCAAAATTGTGAAACTGGTACATATCCTGGAATTCAATTTCTTACAGGGTTGCACTGTAAAAAATTTAGTTTAAACATATGGTCAGGTGCTGAAAGTAGCGTCTGTCTTTTGACTTAGAACATTCAGAATGTGCACTTGTTATTTAATGTGACTAAAAAATACTTTGATTATTTTCATCTATGCAGGCACTTATTGAGAAAGATTGGCTAGCATTTGGTCATCCATTTGCAGATCGAGTGGGCATGCCAACTGTAACAGGAAGTTGCAGCACACCGTCTGAATTGACAAGGCAGTCCTCTACTGGGAGTATCCAGTCATCACCAATGCGTCAGCCGTCAGCATCATTCACATCTCAAACGCCTACGTCTCATGCACAGAACAACTATTCTCCCATATTTCTGCAGGTGTGCATTGTTATGTGGGTATATGATAAAGTATTAACTCACTATTTTATACTTCTAAATCAATGTCAATTTTTAAATGTTGAGGATATCATTCAATTAATAGCTATTGGTTATTATCCGATGGCTATGGTTAGAATCTGAAGTGATGACAGAGCAGCACTGTTGTCACCTCCCAACTCTCCCCATCCACCTCTTTTCCCATCTTCCTAGAGAGTTAAACACAAAAATATTTTGCTCAACTCGCATACCTCCTAAACAAAATATTCCTAAAATACCTTATATTGGTTGTGAATAAATGTGTATCTAGGTAGTTATCTTTTGCATCTTCTTAGGACTTATCTTATTTCACTATTGTTCATCTAATTTTGTTGTTCCACCTGATTACAATAAAAGTACATCATCTCCAATTCTTTATGTTTTTGAGGTTCCTAGTTACAAATGCATTGTTTGTTTGTTATTTGATGTTTTATTCCTGTGCACAAATAGGAGCAGCCAGGTTTATTAATTGAGAGATGTAAGAGTGACATCCAATATATAATTACGTATTACCAAAATTGTAAAATAAGTGGTTAGTTCTTTGTTGAATTTGATTTCAGCAGCAATTCACTCTCAGTCCAACTTCCAGTTTGTTGTCAAGTTTTCCTTTTTCATTTCGAATGTTGCATGCTAGATTTTTCTGCACTTTCTCTCCATTTGAAAGGAGAATGTGTTGCACTGAAAATTGTGGTCTTCAGCATTCATACAGTAATTCATCTAGCTTTTATTTTGATGCAGTGGGTTGATTGCGTTTCACAATTGTTGCGAATGTATCCTTTCGCTTTTGAGTTCTCTTCGGTATGTATCCTTCTTCCAAAGTACACTTGTTTCTCTTTTTGATGAAACTGATCACAAATGTAGTTGAATGTGTTATCGAACAGCTTTATCTGTTCATTTAATTTCCGTTTGTGGTCAGGGAACAATAGTTCATTAACTTTTCTACTGGTATATGACTTAGGCTTTCCTGGTGGATCTTGTGGACTGTGTTCTATCCTGTCGCTTTGGAAACTTCTTCTGTAATAGGTAAATTCCTTTATGAGCATTAACCTTGATACAGTTTGTTATGGGGCTTTGATCTTTTGCATACACTTAAATTGATCCGCCTTCCTTTAGATTAGACTGCATGATGAGAATCAAATTAATATCTAGATATCTCAAGATGGTGAATTCACAGTTTTGTTTAGTATCTCAGATTGGCTTTTCTTACGAGCGCTATATGATGTAGGCATACGTTGATGGATTTGATTGTCCATGGTTATGAGAGGGAAAAGAATGACAAACCTTGAGTTCTCAAAAGAAGTTTAAAAGCTGAAGGCTTAACTTTATTGTTAATTGAAATTTTAAGTAATTTACAACATAGCTTATAGCCTCTATTTATAAGAGGATAAAAAACCTTAGCCCTAACAAAATTAAATCCTAATTTTCAATGTAAATAGTTTCTACTTTCCAAAAATCCCGAAAGTCAAAACCTAATTAAATAAGCTCCTGCATTTTGTGGAAGGTAACCTGTGAATATCATTATATGCATACAAGAGGAGCTCAAGTGGCAGTTTAGTTTTTGTTGGTTTTTAAATTATTATTATTATTTTTTCCTGGCTAGGGTTTATTACTTTAGGGTGTGGAGTCAGGTACCTAAGATATAAACAGGTGAAAAAACAAAATAACAAAGGTTATTCCAGCAGACCATTATGCAGGAGACTTGAGCAGTAACTATAGAGATTTCGTAAGTGAATTGTGTAACCTAGTCATCATGTGATTTACTCTGTAATGATGTACGTGTACACATAATACTAAGTCATCATATGATTGCATGTAGCGGGCCGCAGTGATACTCTGGACATAGGATGGGGAAGAATCTAGAGCAGGTTGTGTTCCAAATGCTTAGACATTGATAGGGCAAGGTAGTGGATCTAGTAGATCGACTAGCTGTTTCAACTACGCTTTTGAAGCTTGGAAAGGATTAGACTTTATTATTGTTTTGAAAGATGTAGCATAAAAATTAAGCTGGTAAACAAAAATCAACGTACATGATGCATTGGGATGAATATCAAATTTTGTTCAGGGGAGACTCATGATATGAGTTCAGAAATTTCTTATTTTGATTCTACTCGTGATAATTTCTATTACCTTTCATTTTTAATCACTTGGTGTCCTTTTCAGAATGTTGATAGTTGTGAGGTTTTCTAGTTGTTCATATGCATTGATATCATAGTTACCCAAATTCTCCACTTGGTCAACATCTATTTTTTGTTCTTCTCGCCCCTGCCGCCGCCCCGCCCCCTTGAGCTTCTTTCGAGTTCATCATGGTTTGGTTATTTAATTTCTTTTTATTATTATTCTAGAGAAGTACTGAAATTTGAAATAGACTAACTTAATTCTCCTGTTTGCTTATCTATTTCAGTGAAAAGGAGAGGCAGCAATGTGGTGTACCTGAAGCTTGTGGATGCATGTGGGCATATTTGGCCGATTTGCGTGCTTCAAGGGGAAGTTCCCATGTGCACTATAACTACTTTTATGATCCATTGAAGCATGATGGTCCAATATTGCCTCCAGCAGCAGCTTTAGCACCAACTCTTTGGCCTCAATTCCATCTCCGATGGGCTTGTCCCTCAGAGGCTCAAGCTGGAGAGGTTGAAGCTCAATTTAGGAAGTTGGATATTAAATTCTCCGAACTACAGAAGGTAATTACTTCTAGGCCCTACAGAAGGTGAATGAATGGCTGGACTGTTAAATTGCAGGTTCAAACCTAGTAGGACTTTCCAGTCGAAAGCTTTAAGTATATATTTGTGTGTTCTTGAGCTCTCTAGAACTCAAGACTCGGACTCTTTTTCTGACTAAAAAAGAAAATTGTAAAATCAACTCAATCGAGAGTATATAAAAAGTGGATTATGAAATGAAAGCAGAAGACAATCAGACATTCTGTTTATGAAATGCCAGTTAAACATATTTTTATGTTTCAAAGGTATCTGTTCTTAATCTTTTATTTACAATCTCTTTTCAATATTGCTCACAATTTCACCCAAAACTTTAAAACATACTGCAACAACTTGTGAAATTGAACCCAAGTGGCCTTTTGGTCATTATTTATGTCAATATGAGATGATTATTTTATTTTATTAGGTAGATCCAACCTGAATATGATCTGTTTCATTGTGTCAACAATGCCAACCAAAAGAAAAATGTGTATGCATCTTTTTGTTGCTTGCAAGTTGTGTTTTAAATTACCACCCCTATTTCACACTCACCCGATTAAGGATACAACAAACAATTGGGATGGTCAATTAACATTTTGTTTGTTGTGCCTACTATGTTTTTGAAAGCAATGATTTATGTTTTGCGCATCTCTGATCATTACTTTCCTAGAAATAAAATGGCATTCAAAATTTGCTATGTGACATGAATAATAACATTACTGTTGTTGGTTCTGTATAAACTCCTCACAGGAAAAAGAAGCGGCAGAAAGGAAAGCTAAAGAAATCACTGCCGTTATGGAATATTTGAGTGCAGATTTGCAAAATGAAAAGCAAGTCAGCAGCTCAGCTATGAATTTGGCCAAGAGGGCAAGCAAGGAAAGTGAGGCCATAAAGCGAGCTATACAATCACTGGGATGCAAGGTCCACTTTTCAAGCAGTGGAGATTGCACCGTCAACCTTGAAAGTAGCCAAATTGAACCTCCACTGAAGTCATCTTATCCCTCAAAAGAAGCAGATGGCGCTGTGCAGCGTGATGATAAATCAGACCTCTCTGTTTCAATTACAGTTATGGCAGATGATGTGGTTTCCAGCAACCCAATTGGTCGAGTATGCGAAACTTTATGCCCTTTACGCATGCGAGATGGAGGCTGCAGGTGGCCAGATGCTGGCTGTGCTCAGTTGAGTAGCCAATTTGTCGGACTGAAGGCCAACTACGAGGCATTTGATAAACTTTCTATTTATGATAGCTATTTCCAACCTAAATGAACAGTACTTAGATTTTTAGCTGTTGGAGGTTTGAGCACCAACTCACTCCTCCAAGGTTCTTCCTATTGAAATTTTCAGGTAGAGTTCCGAGTCTCTTTAGAACATCCCAAGATTTTTTATAGAATACTTATCAAATGAACATGAGAGCAATGCAGATGGAGGGACCCGAAAATTGAAGGATGGGTCTTGAGATCTTTTGTACAGAGGATGTAGAGTTAGTTGAAGACCATTTTTAGTATAGGCAGGTCTGTGGAGTGGTGAAAGGAAAACCAAAATGATACAAGCAAGATCTGGTGTATATATGGTCGTCTACTTCTCATACACTTTTTGTCAGGTGCTCGTATGGAAACCATAAGGGCTAAAATTTATCTCCTAAATGAGGTTAGCCTGCGTACAGATTTTAGGCAATTTGAGTTGTGTAATTTTTTTTTGCTTATTCTTGTCGTCATCGATCGATGTATACAAGGATTGATTCGGACGCAATAAAATTTTGCTTTTCTTTTAGTGGAAATATCTTCCTCTATTTTCTAAACTTTTGAACATTGTCAAACAGGAAAAAATAAAAATGTGTACTTTTAAAAATTAATTGAAAGTACTAAATATTCAAATGAATTTAAACCAAACCTTTTTATGGGCTTTTATATTTGTTTTTGTGAATTACAATTTATCTTGCTCTTTTATCAACAGAGGAATAAGGGGAGAGAGAAGGTTAAAAAATATAAAAATTGGCAAAGCGCTATAGAAGGAAAAATGTACATGAATATTCAGAATATTGAATTCCCATAACCAATACATAAAACCGATAGTAGAGATTATAGGTACGTACTGTTGTTGCCCTGGATATGGTTGGTTGGCCATTGTAGATTGCCACCAAGCTATTTATAACTCTCTTGAACCTTTTGCCACCAGTCAATGTCATTTTGCCCTTCCAACTATCCTGGGTGGGTGTCAACCAGACTGCATATGCTACACAGATGATTCCATCACTTTTGGAGAAAATGCATCCATAGCATGTGACACGGGCATCTTCAACTTAGAAGACGAAACCATCACCCAACACTGCCCTCCAAGTTATTGTGAAAATGGTGTCCCAACACCATTTTGGATTAAGCCATCGTTTAGTGGACTCTGCTAATTAGCTTCCAAGTTCATCCTAATTAATCTTATGTGTCACTAGTACAACCTTTTCAGCATACACTGTTAGTACAGAACAGACATTGCAAATCTCTTTCTAAAAGATTTGACACAAAGATAAGAAAAAAAGGTTGAAGAAATGTACCCTAAAAGGCTGGTGTGCAATTGAGGCGTTGAAGAAAGGTTCTACCTCCTAGTAGTTCTTAAGCTGAATAGTTTTTACCATTATAAAGGTTCTATCTCTAGGGAGTGCTTGTTTTTGCTTGCCTAGTGTTTGTTCAGCTGACCATTCATATCCATAGAGCCCTTCCTCATTGCCTGAACCGCCGCCGCCCTTTCCTCGTCCCCTTCCTCATCTTCCCTTTCCATTCTACTAATCATGTTTTCCAGCATTCCACAATAGGCAAGCCATCAGCCCCAGATTTGGAGAAGACAAACACTAAACATATATATGGCCAAAAAAAGGGAGGAGAAACTTTCAACACTTCGGTTATTTAGAGGAGGTGCATGCAAACCCCCCCTTGTAAGGTAGTGCCATCCATTTTGGAAATTCGCCAACATTTGCAGCAAAATAGTTCAACAAGTTGTGAGAGCTCGACATGATGGTGATGAAATCAATATAGTTTTGACACTCGTCAAATTCCTTTCCCTTTCTCTTCTTCTATTACACACGTTATGTGGTTTAAAGAAGTTCATCCTCAGTTTTAAGAAGCCAAGCTTCGTTCTTTAAATAAATGAACCGCAACTGGTAAATCAAGTATCCAAAAGAAATGCTCCATTATTAATCCTTTAATTCGCCTCAACTAATTAAACATTTGGTTGTATATATACTGCCAAATTGTCAGGCAACAATTAAAATTAGACATAAGAAAGATTTTACATTTTTATTGTTACTCAATGGTTACAAGTTACAACACGACTAGCAGTAAATAAGCTTAAAAGAATTAGCTCAGGGAAATTAGAGAAAAAAAGAAGGCGAACTTAATGGTTAGGAGATTGGTCAGCTCTGTGCAGAGATGAAATGGGAGCCGAAAAAATGTATGAACTGTGAACTAATAATTCATAAATTTCCTACATTTGGGAGCTTTACATGGGCATTAACCAGACTTCTTCCTTTGTTTTCTTATTACACAACCGTTTTACATTTTACAATCACAGTGAACCAACTGCCTTACCCAGCTGCTTCCCTTGCTATCTTAATGCACAATTGTTAACATTTACAATGAACCGTCTTAACTTGTCTACTTTCGTGCTCTCTCTCACGGAGACTCTGGTTTTCTGAGGGAAATTACAGTCATGCGAATGCAAGGGGATCCACTGAAACAGAACATCCGACATCCGTTTCAGGACCAGTGGCACTTCATAGAAACTTAAACCGCACTTCAAAACATGGGAACGGATGGCTCCATAAGCATTAGCTAATCCTTCCTGTCTGATCAATCAAAGTTCCAACTTGGTCTCCACATAAAGCTCTTGATAGATTTCCAGGTTCCAGCAAATTGAAAATTACAACTACAGACAAAGCACATTTATTCTTAGTAAAAATGAGGGTTTAACATTTGTGCAAGTAGGAAAGGAACGAGACCAACCAGGAATTCCATTCTCTTCACAGTATGTTAATGCCATGACGTCCATGGAGGTAATGCCTCTAGAAACAACCTCCCTATAGCAAGTATGATCAACAGTGACACTGTTGCTACCAGAATGACACTCGTATATGCCATTAAAGTTTGTACCCTTAAGGACTGCCTCTGCGTTAACTGAACCAGAAAACATATATGTACACCTCATGGTTAAAATATGGAACAGAAAGAGAAAGGAACAAGAAGCATTGAGAAAACAAAAGTATATTAGAAAAAAAGCATATAGGGGACATGGTAGAATCTCACGCTCAGAAGCTCGCAAGGCTGCTGCAATATCAGTGGTGAAGAGATAATTTCCAGTGCCAGCACCAATTCCACCAAATATAACAACTCTGCCTTTCTCAAGATGTCGTATGGCTCGAAGCCTGTTATATGGCTCAGAAACCTCTGGCATTGTTAATGCTGTTTGGACGCGTGCCTGAACACCTACCTTCTCTAAAGCTGATTGAAGTAGTACAGAATTCATGACTGTTGCCATCACACTGGTAAGAAATCAACGTCAAAACATCAGTATGCTTCTACCAATCCAAAGTTTAGGATAAGTGTATTGATTACTTATTCCATTCTTGAAAAAAAAAGTTAAGATATAAATGCAAAGATGTAAGCAAGGAAAGGATTTTCTTTTTATTGACCGAAGCAAACAAAGGGATAAGCCTAAAAGATTTTACTGATACCGACATTACTTTACACCCAGATAGGCAGCATATGCAAAATCTAGCTAATTCTAAAAATCCCTCCAATTTTCTATCCAAGCCTAACAATCCACAAGGCCACTAAATAAAGCATATACATGCTACACAAAACATCCAGACACACTTAAATCAAAAGGGGCCCCCTTTAAGTACCCAAAACTAGTTTTGATTAAGAAGAATGACCATTCAAACATAAATTGAACAAAAGTAGAAGGCACCAGACAAAAATTGCAATTACAGTCATAACATGGGCATTACCCAATTTGATGTTGCTCATTGACCATTTGAACACAATCAAGATGATATCCAAGCCATATAATTGAACAAAAGTAGCGGACACCAGATAATAATTGCAATCACAGTCAAAACATTGGACATTACCCAATTTGGTTTGCTGTAGATCTATCCAATCCAGTAGAAGACACCCATGTGTCTCCACAAAAGAAATTACGGCTGCCAACAACGATTGCTACCTTTACAAAGAATAGAATTCAAAAAATTGAAGTTAAGAGAAAAACCACAAATATTATAAAGGATTGGAAGTAAAAACTATTGTTAAAAAAGAAATGCAAGTTCAGGAAACACCTCCACCCCAAGACGGCAAGCTCCTGCCACTTCTCCAGCTATCTGCGTTGCTACCTAACGACAGAAAGAAGCAGCTCAGATTATTTATTCAGCACACTTGATCAAATATCAATAACCTGTCAGCTAAAATTTGCACCTTGGGGTCGATGCTCTGGCAGTCCCCAGCTAATGCAGCACCACTAATTTTAAGCATTACTCTTTTCCATTTTAGATTTGGCATCGATTTGGATTTCAGGTTGTTTGTAAATGCAGCAGTGCTGCCAGCCATGTATCTGCCAATAGAAATATCTGCCACTCACTGAAGATGTTTTGTTTGGGAGAAGAAAACCAATAATCACTAATCACACACACCCAACTAGCTTATTTTACTCATTTGAGCAACAAAACCTATAAAGGTAGCCCACAGTCGTCTTCAACCAGTAACAACACCAAAACATGAAAGCAATGCCATTAACTCTATTCCAAGGGGCGCACTTTTTTCAGTCAAATGGCCCAAAAGGACAGCTACAGAAACAAGTCCAAGCAGTTTCATATATTTCACATTCTCTTGTATTGCCAACTGACTTGAAATTTTATTTCTCACTTGCCTAGTCTTAAAACCACGTAAAAATTCACAAACCCCGTTTCATAATTCACACAAAATCACAAACCCAGCAAACCAAAACAATCAATTCATCAACAAACTTATGCCAGATTTATTTCTACAATTTACAATACCTCTTAGGCTGCTTAGCCACATTAGAATTGGCTCTGCCACTGCCGCGTTCCTCATCCGAACCACCGCCATCTTTAGGCACAAGAGAACTCCCCAAAATTACCTCAAGCTTCTTGAACCAATGCCAATGACTGGCCCCCAACCCACTACTAGTGATCCTCTGCAGCTCCACCTTGTACCTTTTCTTCAAATTGTCAATCTTATTCTTGCACTGCTCTACGGTCTTGTACGTTGACTTATTACCACCACCAGTCCCACATCGCTCGCTGACCAATTCAGCCACCTCCTCCCAGTCCCTCCCTCTCAGGTTTCCCCTGTTCAGCTGATTGAATTTCTCAGTGAAAGCTTCTAGAAGACACGCGATGGCCGTGTCGCTCCACTCCTCGCGGTCCTTCCGATAGTCACCCCGCTGCGACGCCGTTTCCGGTCCGCTGGAGGACTCGGCTTCGGTAGTGCTGGTGGTAGGGTTAGGGTTTGCGGAGGAGGGTTTGAGCTTTTTGTAGTAGTAAGAGCTTCGTTTAGTGCTGGGAGTTCGGGTCGGGTTCGGACTTCGGTCCGGGTCGTCGGGGAAGGGTCGGGGGAAGAAATCGCCGTCGTTGGAGGTGGTGGTGGAGTCGATTTTGTCGCGGGGGCGCGGCGGCGCGTGGAGGTGAGAGGAGGGGTCGATCAGAGGGAAATCGTCGGAGGAAGCCATTAGGGTTAGGGTTTGAGATTGAGGAGAATGGAAGGAAGGAGACGACGGCGTTTGAGGTTAAGTGACGGAACGTTGGAGACGGCAACGGAAGGGTTAGGGATTCGGGAACTAGGGAGACTGTGTTGTCATCAGTCGTAACGGTTCCGTCAACTACGTCAAACGTCTGCTTACACATTTACACTTGGACTGGACCAGCACGTCTCTATTCATTTGGGCTGTGTTTGGTATGCCTCACTGGATTGGATTAGACTGTACTATGCTAAATAGTACTTGAAACCCATATTTGGTGAAAGAGGGGACTAACTTAAATGGGATTGTACAATCCAAGAGTTAAAAAAACACCGGACTCGCTCGTCCAATTCAGTGAGGATCAAAAGCGGTTCGCAAAATAGCAAGCGTGCTATTTTGATTGCGCGAGCAACACAGCCTTCTCTCTCTCTCTCTCTCTCTCTCTCTCTCTCTCTCTCCGACAAGATGCTCCCAACGAGATTCGTGGTATTCTTTGATGAAGCAAAACCAGTAGATGAAGCAACAACAATTCTCCACACCACAAAAGAAAGTTAAAATAATTTCTGAATTCATTCACAAGTGTTCCTTCGTTTTTTTTCTCTCTGTCACAAATAAGAAACCCTCCCACCCCCAACTTGCTGCACAGAGAATAAGAAAACAGAGCTTGGATCCCCTGCGAATCATCAAGTGAAATTCAATATGGATGGAGCTTTGAACTTTGCATGCTGGTTTGGGTTGTGTAGCAAGAGACCATTCTGGTACGCTTGTAGGAGAAGTGAGAATGGGGAGGGGAGATCTGGTGGGGGACGACGGCGCGGAGATCTCAGATCTGGTAGGGGACGACAACGCGGAGATCTGGCTAGGAGTCAGTCTTGGCGTGCATTGTGTGGTTTATGTTTGGGTCGTTGTCTTCAATTGCAGTGCTTTAATGGAAGGGTTGCACAGATTGTGGGGAAGGATAAAGAAGTTGTTGAGAGAGGAGGGGGAGAGAGACGGGGAGAGAAAGGAAGAGACAGGAATGGTTTTTTTAGTTTTTATTATTTTATTCATTTTTTAGTTTTTACTTAAAGTTAAATATATTTTTAAGTCAAAATCCTTAATTAAATTTAAATATTAAAATAATTATTTTTTAACCGACAGAAAGATCAAACATGTGCCTTCACTATTTTTACAATCCAAATTTTCTTAACCGACGCAAAGACCAAACGTAGGCCGTGACTTAATCTAATTTTAGCCAATTCGAGCTAATCCGAGATAGTTCCAAGATTTAGTCAGTGCCACGATAGTCCACCATGCCAAACTACCCTTGCTGTACATAAATTTTCTGTTTTTTTTATTACATTAAATTTTATTTTTATATCGAAATAATAAAATTTAAAAATATAAAGGAGAATGATGATTTTTCTCTTTGTACTTGGTAATGATGCTACACCTAAAATTAAATTGATGAGTAAAAATACTCCATTTACCAAAATAATTAATGTGTTTCATCAAAATCGTCGATTTATGTGCTATCGATTTGGGAAATCAGTTTGTCAATTTGGTTCATCAGTCAAATTTCATTTAAAAAAATTAAGAAATTGAAATTAATATGATAAAAAACTCAATAATTTTAAAAATTTCAGTTCAATTAAAAAACTTAAATCAATACTTTTTAATTAAAAAAATAATCTATATTTCATAGTTCAATTTGAAAATAAAAGGTGGACCACAGAGGAGATGCGCAGGGAGGTGGTGAAGTAGGAAAGATTGGGGGGGTGTGTGGAGAGGATATTTGGGACTACTTATAGAAAACACTTATGCTCATAAACGGTTTTGTGAAATGGTGATTTTATTAGCACCCCATTATTTGCTCTTTACACCTCATACTAATTTTAAACATAATAACCTATTTTATCTTGTACATAATTACCGTTAAGGACAAAAAATATTTAAAATAAAAATAAAAATTGCTCACTGCACCCCACACATGTTCCTGCAACCCTAGTTAGACTTTTTTCTCAAACCATCATGTTCATGCAACCCTAACAAGGTTTATACGCTTATATTGGTGAAGAAAATATCTTGTTTTTATTCATGAAGGATGAGACTGAAGTTAGAGAGGCTTTGAATGAGGTATGAGTTTATTTTTTGGCGTTTTTCAAGTTTAGGATTTCATTCTGGTCGTTGGTTACGTTCAGCACACCAGTACCGAAAGCGACAGGAAATTTCGGTGGAGTGCCACTGAAAAATGGAAACAGATTTGGTGGACAGCCACTGAATAACGGAAACAGATTCGGTGGACAGCCACTGAAAAACGGAAACAAATTCGGTGGACTACCACTGAAAAACGAAAACAAATTCAATAGACAGCCACTAAAAAACGGAAACAAATTCGGTGGACTACCACTGAAAAACGAAAACAAATTCGGTGAAATGCCACTGAAACATTGAACCTATTTCGGTTGTATTTGACCGGCCGTTAACTTAAGATGCGGTGGAGATCTATCGTAACGTGGAACGGGGTTCGGTGGTGTATTACCGAATTTTACCTACTATTTAATGACAATGAACCGAAATATATTTATTTTTTCAGTAACTTATTGTCGACTACAAATTTAATGCAAGCTATTTTGACCTTACTCCAATTGAATGAACAAAAAGAAGGTGACGCCGCTACTGAAGGCAACAATGTTGGTACAGAATGTGTAATGAACTATAGTGATCAATTCACAACTTATTCAGTAATTATTTTGAGTATTTTGAAAAAAAAATAAAAACAAAAATCAACTCAAACTAAGAGACCATGAAAACCACTATGGTACAACCCCACTGGCCAAGCAAATGTTTATTCATGTAAACTAAAGGGATGAAAACATAAGTACTACTGTACAAGCAACTATTTGTCGCATTTGAACTAAAAGGTAACTGTTTATTACATGCTATTCAAAACTCATGATGAACAAATGCTATTCAAAACATACACAAATTTGATGCATAGCCACCGAAAAACTGATACAAATTTGGTGGAATACCACTGAAACAATGCAACAATTTCGGTGGTAACCCACCGAATATAACATCTCTTTTTAGCAAACCAAGGTCGAACTATACTCTTCCACTGTTTAATCAACCCTTAGAAATATAGAAATCAAAATCAAAATTGAAATCAAACCTTGGTTTTTCGGAGGATTTTGAAGTCGTGCATGATGATGCGGTTGAGTTCCCCAAATAAAACCACAAAAATTGTGATGAGGGTAAGGTCGCGGGTTTGGGGTGCCTTTGGAGTGTGCGATTAGGTTGAGGTTTGCGGTGGAGTGCTTTAGAAATTGAATGGGGTGTGCATATGGGGCAGCGTGTGAAAGGCATGGGGTGTGCGATGGGGTGCCTCTGGAAATGAAGGGGAGTTTGCGATGAGGTGCTTTGATATGGGATAGGATTTACGCACATTAGTTAAGAATGGGGTGTAATGAGGGCAATTTAGGAAGAAATATTGGGTGTAATGAGTATTTTTAAATTTGATTAAAATTTAGTAGGGTGTAAAGAGAATGTGAGGTGTAAATAGTAAATAGCGAGGTATAAATAGTAAATAATGAGGTGTAAATAAAATCACCCTTTATGAAAAGTTGAAATTTTCGTTAGACGCTTCATATAAAAGCATTTAGAAATGCTTTTCGATAAAGCGCTATTATGAACCATAAGTCCTTCAAAATGTTTTTGTCAAACGCAATCAAAAGCACTTTGGGTTAGAAGTTAGAACTCATCAAATTGGCGTTCCTCCTTGTCCCATGATAAAGATTTTGGTATAAAAATTTGGTATAGATCGCGTTCAGACAACATTAATTATGGTATCAAGAACTTTAACAAGCTTCACTGTTCGTCTTAATTTGGCATGCAGATGTCCTCAAAATTTGGCTGCAAATGCAACTTGTTTGGCCACTCGAATGGTATTTTGTCCAGCTTTTCTTGGTACACGTATATCTTGATCCAATTTATCAAAGTAGATTGTTAAGAGGTCGAAGGTCCAAGATTTTTGTATCAGAAAGTTAAATCTAGTTTGTGCAGCACAACTAATCACATCCATGAGATGCGTAACCCATTATCAATCAATGGGAACCAAATCAAAAGAGCAATTTAATCTAATAACTAGCAGTGACAAAATGAATGGAGGAAATCAAAAGGGAAGACACTTTCTTTACTAAGCAAGCACACTGATGTTTTGATGGACTGGTTTTCTTACAAGAGGAATCCAGAAAGTAACGTGCATTTTTGATGTTCCATATTTCGAGGGTTAACTATGGCATATGAAAAACCTATTCATCAGGAGAAGATCGTTCATCATCAGAAGACCCCGCCTTTCGATCCCTTCTTTCGTTCCATCTTGCCCAGATCCACCTCAAAACAAGAAATCCCCCAATAGCGTAAACCTGAAAGTACACAGTAAATTTACAAAATAATTAAAGGAAATAAGTAGAACTTAAATTAGAAGGACACCCAGATGGTCTAGTTCTTTATTTTCCTTTTGTGTCTGTTCAAAATTCACAACTGGAGAAAAACTTGCATGAAAAGGTCGTATAAATCAGTTGTCTTTCACTCTCCAGGAGAGGAGAGAAAAATACAACCTGTGCATATACCACCGGTTCCAGCTAAGTTTTTCTTCCATATCTGAAACAAGTGTACTGAAACCTCAACCATCTGGTCAGAGTACCCACAAACAAGCACATTGCTAAAGCAGTTGAAAATTCATTGGGCAAGCTGAAAAACTGCCAATTAAAAATATTAGAAAAGAGTACAAAGTTGTCATTGATTAAAAAGAAAAGCCAACGTGTACCCAAAAAAAAAATTGAAAAGCCAACACAACGGCTAATATAATCAACCAAACAGTTACTGTCCTTACTAAATGTTCAGATGACTGCCAAACACAAAACCAAAGTCTAAAAAATGCAGGTATTCCACAGCCCACCCATACCCCCTCTTATTCATAATCTTTAACTCAAAATTTAACAAAAATGTTATTCTGTATACAATATATGGCCTTCAGCATGATATTTAAACCCCAAAATGCGTAGTTTGCACCTACATAGACACCCCGGAAAAGTTGTGGTCCTATCTAATTCCCCTCGTTTAATTCAAGTATCAGTTTATCATAGTGAGTGAAAGTTGATATGAGATGTGGCAAAAAATAAATGGGTGATCAGTACAAACTACAAGGAGGCGAATGAATGTGTACTGAGAACAGGAAATATTAACAGGGAAAAAAACACTAAATGAAACAAGATGGAGAAGAAAGAAAAAAGCTCATTGAGACAAATAACGGACAGAAAGCCAATGAACTTTGCCGCTAATGGATTGACTATTAGCATGCTATTGCATAATCTGAACTGAAGTGCAAGTTTGGATACTAGAAAGCCACAAAGTTGGAACTTCACAGAGAGATCCGATAATTTCGTCACATCAGGAGAAGACAAGGATCCACATGGTATTAACTTTCAGCCTCTCACCTCAACGAGTAAAGGTATACAACACGAACATAGGCAAACTGAAGGAGACGGTGGAGAGCAGGGCTAGTGACCTATCCCATCTCCTTGAAAAATGAAATATGCATCTTCTTCTTCTTCTTCTTTTTTAGTCAAAACAAAGAAATCTTTTTTTTGAAGAAACAAAGTGAAAACAATGAAATATTAACCACCTTTCTGAGAGCTTCTATTGAAATCAGTGCCACTAATGGGACTTTACTAAAATATCTAAAGATTCAGTTGACCATGAACATATATCCAGGTGTCTCACAAGAGATGCAAAGCTCATCCAGTCAACAAGTATCAAACTGTTACCAAACAGATGTTCCACGTCTTACAGCCTTACAAGCGAAATAATTAAACCATAAACTTTGTTAATTACATTCCATAAGATACTGAAATGTTAGGTGGAAGGAACTGTCTTGTTCAACATAAATCATTCAAATTCTGGGCAACATACTCCATCCACTATTAAGGTACCAAAAATAGCTGATAAGTACCTCACATATTGGTCGAGTCATAGATTCACTCAACTATAACTATGTAATTTCTTATCTTGTGAATTAATACTTGATATTCATCACCCCACCTAAATCTCAATGACAACTTCCCCTACACACTCTTTCAACCATACCTACGGAACCCACTTGAGACTTTCCACCACTGTGCAAAAATAATCATCATTTGACATTGGCATGACTGTCATCACCAATCTTCAAAACAAAATCTCATAAAATCAATATGCTGTTAAGTAAACAGATGTCCTCATCCTTGCCGTACTTCCTCCAAATCCCATAGTCCATATATTTACTAAGCTAGGCTGCTTAACCACTTAAGGATATATAGACTGCTCTCTGTTACAAGCATCTTGCTGCTTGTCTCAAGGTTTCAGTGGACTATAATCAAGTAATAATGACTACAAATTTATGTCTCTTGACAGACCTTGAGGACAAATAAATAGCAAGGTGAGTCTATAGGCTTCATGGTACAAACAAAATTCAGAACCTTCTGTTTGACTTCTTTTTTTTTTTACCCCTTTCTTGGGAAAGCAATGCAAACTTTGATAGAGGGTTGTGAATCCCAAGTTGGATGCCAAAAACCCCTTTCTTTAAGTGTTACTCCTTCCTTTCCAATTTTGGTTTTTTGTAGTCCAAAGTTCAAACAAATTACTTTTTTTTTTCTGATAGATTTCTGTCCACACAACATGATATGACATTTGTTTGTACCCAAAATTTATTTTCTTCCAAATTCCTTTCCTTAAGAAAACTTTAATCTTCACCTAATAGGATGCATGAAAGCCAACTTACATACATTATGAATGAAAACCCATGTTTCAAATACAACTAATTCTAAACCCAAACAACATAACACACAAGGTTTCATTTTCTTTCTTCATTCCCTCCATTTATTCTCAATAACCAACATAAATTCATGTAAATCAGAAAAAATAAATAATAAAAGGTCCAAAAAGCCATGCCTGCCAGAGTATAATAGGATTGGAAGTCTTATTTGAAGACTCTTCATTCTCAACCGCCACAGGAGGAGGAACAACAAGTTGCGCTTTTGGGAACCTCACAATGTCCGGTTTCTGAGTCTTACTTTCAAGTCCTTCATCACCAGCTACTGCTTTCCTCGGTTCATCTTCAACAGCCACGCCTGCTTCTGGTTCTTGCTTCAAGAATGGAAATTGAAGCTTGAACTTGGGAAACAGTGAGAATAAGTTTTTGGGTCCTTTAGGATCTTCTTCTTTGCTTACAATCTCCGAGTTTTCTGCCATTTTTGCGAAAGAAGTGTGATTCTGAAAGTGGGGTTGGCGGCTTGTAAACGGCGGAGGAAACTGAGTAGGAGATGTTGAAAAGGCATTTGTTCGCTGATTTTATTATATGTTTCCATCACTTACACCAGAACGTCCTCGTCTAATTAAAATTTTAAAAAATAAACATTCTTTTCCTTTTTATTTTTATTTTTATTTTGGATAAAACACATTGTAGTCTTATTAAGAACAGAATAAAATAAAAGCTTTTAATTATAAATTTTCTTTTAACTTTATCTTTTAGTTACAATGAGGGCCAAGGCCCAGATATTTTTTGTCTAAAGGCGCAGATTTTTTTTAATGAGTTCTGCTATTTTTTCCGTCGTATTTTTCTACACACTTCATTTTCTTATCAACTATGTAAATTTGAAAAAACATAATCTTTTCTTTCCACATGTCACGTTTCCTAAAATACCTTTCAATTATTAAATTTTTTAAAGACATTTCGTGGCCTCTGTCTTGCTTCTTGTGGTGATACTTTTCACCATGGTTGTTTCGAATGGATTTTATAAATGGTAAGGAAGCGGATTTCCTTGTTGAAATTTGTGAGAGCTTTGCTTTGAGTATATTTCGAGGCTCTCAATGAAAGCACCAAAATGTTTGTGCAAATTTCATCCTAAGAGAATATTCGCAAATAATTCTTCTCTCTTGATCGTTCCCCTACTAGATTCCCTGCAAAATTGAGCATGCCGTATGTCCATGAACTCGTATCGATGAGCTCGAAGCAACGGTGCGACTCAATTCCCCAAATTATTTTTTGAACAAAAAGTCAACTCTAACCACTAAGAAACCATAAGGGTAAAATCATCATTTCACTTTAAAATTTCGTAAATTAAATGTAGGGGTGTGATGTTACAAAATCTATTTTTCATTTGAACCCATATATCATGGGAACTAGTACACCCAATAGCATAAGAAATTGCAGTGGAAGAAAGAGTTGCAATAAACAATTGCATCAAGGCATGATCATGCATCTTCCAAAACTGATAAGCATCAGTTTCAATACCTTGTACATCTGAGGCTTCATCAAAACAATGAGGACACATTCGTGAGCCATCAATAAAACCCAAGATACCATGACCCTCAGGAAGAAGTTGCATTTGGAAATTCCATGTAAGATAATTTGTATCATTAAGCTTGACTGTTACAGAAGCAGAAACAGTGGGAATCAAAGTGGCAATGGGAGATTGAATAATCTAAAGCTAAGTAGTAGTCACCATACTGAGATTTCAAGAAGAAAAGAAGAGAATTTAGAAGAAAAGAACAGGAATTTGGGTTGAGAAGGAAGAAAGTTTCAGAAAAAGAGAATATTGTTTGTGCAAAAATCCTCACGGGAGAATATTCGCTTTGAGATTCTTCAACCTTTGATCTTCCTTCTCTCTCTTCCTCGATTCCTGTAAAAAAAGACCAGAGTAAATAGACTACACCCGGGGGGTGTTGGCCAAAGGCCCTCCAATGCTTAAGTTAGGTCGAGTGTTTGTAGGAAAAACAATAGCTAACAAAGGGTACAGAGCTCTCACGGAGAGAGAACCGGATGGTCGGAGCCGTGTGGAGAAAATATTGAGAGAGGAGAGTGGAGAGGGCTTTGGGTATTTTTCTAGGGTTTTAGAAATAGGTTTAGAAGTAGGTTTAGAAGTACCTTGAATGATGAATGAAGTCATCTATTTATAGGAGCCTCGGAGGCTAGGATTTCGTAGAGAATAAAACTCTTATTAGGAAGGAGTTTATTCTTTACCCAAATTGTAAAGATTGAGTCCATTAGAGATTTGATTGGGATCTAGATCTCCTAATTTGATGATGATAATATCTCCTTATTTGGATAATATCTAAATTAATGATATTATCTTATTAAATGAAGATAATATCACATAATCAAGATATTATCTCAATTTGTGGTATTAATTAATTGGCAAAATAAATGGGCTTAATTAATTAATTTAAGGGATATTCTTCTTTTCCACATGGCGTGCCATAATTGGAGACGAAAATATTTGCTCCCACAAATATAGAAGAAGAACTTTCAATGAGACCAAAGATCAAACAAGTAATAGGCAGAGCAAAGTACACGAAATTGGTTTACTTGTTTTGAGTAGAGAAAGAAGCTAGAGAAGGAAATCAAAGAGAAAGAGAGTGCGGAAGCCGAAGAACAGAATATCACGATCGATCCATGGCTCGTGATGCCATGTTAAGATAGGAAGATTGAAGAAGATGATAGCTGAGAATATAAGAAACAAGCAGAGAGAGTTTTAGAGAAAGAGATAAAAGGATTGTTGTATTTTCTCATTAAGCTTAATTGAGCACAGTTACAAGGTATGTATCAACACAGCTAAAGCTTTGTTTACATCTCTAACTTCTCTAACCTCTTCTTAACAACACTAACAGTTTTCCTAAACTACCTAACAAGACTAACAGAATCTCAATATCTTTATTCTTGAATCTTCTGACACATGGCAGCACTAGAACCATTGATATTTTTATAATAACAACTCCTAAGTACTTGAGCTACAAATCCCATACCAATAGTTATAAATTTTTTTTATATAATTAATTTGAAAACATGTTTGTGAAATGTTTTTAATTTTAACTAAGTTGGCTTGACTAACGAAGTGGAACGCAACTATCCAAGTATAAATGGCAAAGAAATAAAATAGAAAAAGCATTTTGACCTTCTAAGAAAGAAAAAGAAAAGAAAAAGAGAACTACAATGACTTGTTTTTTCTTTTAATTTGTAATTTTTTGGTCTGGGATAAGTCTCACAAACAGGGACGCATGTACGTACCTTCCAGGCTCCCATCGTTTCCCTTATCCCCTGTGCTCGGGTCCAAACGCCGCGTGGCCTCCTAACATCACCCACCAAACAAAAATCTTTATTTTATTTTTTCACCGTAATTAAGTAACTTAGTTTAATTTAATTAATTACTGTTCAGAAACTAATCACTACGAAACTCAATCAACGCAGACCAAAAAAGAAAAGTAAAAAATTTCAAAAGCGTCCAAAAGCAGCTTATCAAAGTCTCACTCTTTCTCTGATCACATTCACAACAGCAGCCTTGCAGTTGCTCTTCTTCTTCTTCTTCTTCTTCTTCTTGTTCTTCGGCGAAAATGCATTCGAATCACTTGCTTCTGGAAGAGCCTATCAGGATGGCCTCAATTCTCGAGTCTTCTAAGTCTGTAAGTCACTCTAATCTCTCATTTTTGAAGTTGTAATTATTTGCTTTGTTTCTTCAACAAGTAACAAAGTTTAGTGTGTTTGGTTCCTGAGAAAAATGAAGGGAATAAATTAATGGAAAACAATGCCTCAGTTTTCGCTGAACTGAACTTAGCGCTACTTATTTGGCTTTCTTTTGTTTCTTAAACTAAATTAAAGCAGCAGAAATTGGAGAAAGGGTTTTTGTGAGTTACTAGTATGAATCAACTCTGTGTTAGTGGATTTTCAATAAATGTGATTGAATATGTATGATCTTGTTTGCTTTTTCTTATGATGTGCTTGGTAGCTGAGAAAATGCGAGAATAGGAATTACAGTGTTGGCTGGTGGGTATTTGTCATTTGTTGAATTTGCGGTCATATTGATGTCGAAGAATTTGAATGCCTGATTAGGTTTGATGTTGAATAATAAATTTTGCAGACATTCTTTCCTGCAATGACAAGGATTGTTGGAACACTTGGTACAAATTCACAATCCGTTGAGACAATATCTGGGTGTTTGAAGGCAGGAATGTCTGGTATTACCCACCTTTTATGTTTGATTTTCATTATTCTTTGTCAAATTACGAGTTACTGATTCTTATTATTGCTGTCTCCCTTCATCTATTATAGTTACGTAATAAATGGATGATGAACATTGTACCGGCTATGTACCTCTTTTCTGGCAGTGTTTTTTAGGACCCTTTTGCATTTTCTTAGTTGTGAAGGTAATAAATGTGTGCTTGCTTGTTTTTAGCAAAGCCTATTTTCATTTTTAGAAAGTTTAAATTTGAATTTGATATGCAATTAATTTTACTAACTTAAGCATATAGTTTTTTCGGTCCTCCTCCCCATCTAGTTTACATTTTCTTACTCGTGAAGGTAATAAATGCGAGTATGCTTGTTTTTGGCAAGATAAAATTTGGATATGACATGCTTTTGGTTTTACTAACTTCAGTATATAATTTTTTCCACTTCCCACCCCCTGAAAAAAATAGTGGCGCGATTTGATTTTTCATGGGGCAATGCTGAGTTTCATCAAGAGACGTTGGAAAATCTGAAGATCGCAATCAAGAATACCAAGAAACTCTGTGCAGTAAGCCGGTTATTCTTATGTGCTCTGCATTTGGTCTCTATATTATTTAACTTTATAATGACCCTTTTATTCATGGTTTTAATAACTTTGCATTTTGTGTACTGCATTATTTACTCTGTTATGCCCCTTCCACTAAAGCACCTTACTTCATGCAGTCTTCATTTAGTACATAATAAGTATTTTTCTGACTTGGGTTTGTATACATTCTGAGTTACATGCCTTGTCAACCTTTGGACATGTACGCCTACAAGTCAGTTTTTTTACCCTTTTTTCTCAGGTTATGCTAGACACAGTTGGTCCTGAGTTGCAGGTAGTGAATAAATCTGAGCTCCCCGTATTTCTTCAGGAAGAGACGCTGGTTGTCCTAACACCCGATCTAGACAAAGAAGCCACTTCAAATCAATTACCCATAAATTTTAGTGGGCTTTCAAAGGTATGTATGATTGAAAGATACCATTCTCAATACTGTCTCTATGAAAGACATATGTTGGGTTTCCTTGATATTATCTTGCAAGATTGGGATCTTTGCTTTGATCGGATCTATAGCTATGAACTTTGCTGCACCAATCTACTTCCTTGAGTGATTATGAAGTAACTGTTTTTGCACTTACCAAACTCTGTAACCCGGAAAGAGGCTGGCTTATCCTTGCATCAGTGAGGACTGAGGTTTATCAAGCATTGGTTATTTGTCCGATGGAGTTTTACTATTTGGTGGAGAAATAGGGATATGTATATACACCCATTAAGTACACTATTATTAAGAGGACCTTCTTTGTAAATTGAACTTTGAAACAAATCTTTATACAACTTTAATAAAAAAGATGATTATGGTGAAAACAAGGATGGAAATATCGGTCGATATATCTGATTTTCAGAGTGTTGACACAGATATTCCCGAATTTCCCTGATATTTCCCGATATCTGCCCAAAAACTTAGAAAAGTTTCTTGATTTTTGAAGGTAATTGAAGGAAGAATATGCAAATTCAAAACAAACAAAAATATCTTATTAAGTCAAATATGAACCAAATTAAACCTTAATTGAATACCCATCTACTAACCCAGCCACAGAATCAAACTAAATATCCAATCAAGCCTTGTTCACCTGAAACAACTTGTGGAGCTCCTTATGAGGAACCAGATTATTGACCAACTAGTTGGGTTAATCCCAAGTAACCCATGTATGTGTGGACAGTAAGGAGCTTAGAGACATTTGTGCACCAAGGTTGAAAGAAACTATGCAATTATGCATAAATTAGCCATTCTAATCAAAGTTTTATTTTCATGCTTTTCATGAACGCGCATTATATACGCATGAATTTCATCATGTGAAATTATTTGTTTAATACATGCATGGATAATGGAACTAAAATCTACGCAAGTTTTATTTCAAAATTTCATGTTTTAGAGCCAATATCTGTCTGTTTTGTCAAATTTCACCGATACCAAAATGGATATCGATATATCCCTTGAAATATCCGTAAATTGGGGGGCCGATACTATCTGCACGGTCAACATTTTCATCCTTTGGTAAAAACACATTAGAAAAAAACAGGATTTTCTTTCACAGGTTATTTCTCCTAGCACTTCAACCATGTTATGCATTTCAACCAACCTACCCAACCCATTTTTACTACACATGCATCACATTCAAGGATCACCATTGGATGGAAAAAAATAATCAAATAGGAAATCCTTAAGTCATTTGATTATTATCGTGATCATTTCTATTTTATTAGAAACCGTGTTTGTCTATTTATTTGACCACAATTAATTTACCAAACATTTTCAAATTTTTGTCTCCATTGACTTTGATGGGAGAGAGAGGAGTAAGCATTCTACATTCAGTTAAAAAGTTTGTGGTGATTCTTTTGCTTGTTTCAGTCTTGAATTTTTGCTCTATTTTAGACTTTTCACTTCTGGTGTAGAATTACTATACACAAAGGAGAATAATTTTCACAAGAGTTTGAGGAATCAATTCATCTTGTACGTTCAGGAATGCTGCCTTCTTCATAGAGTTTGATTTTGACTTTTTGCTCTTGCTTTTACTCCTAACTTTCATGGAAGCATGTCGAAGCATATTTAGTTATTTATATCTATTTTGCAAGATGTCTCACGGTCTCACGGTCTCACGGTCTCACCTTATGCTGGCATTCTTGCAATGGATAAAGTCCAATTTGGTCTTTGCAGGTAGTGAAGAAGGGAGATACTATTTTTATTGGTCAATACCTCTTTACAGGAAGTGAAACTACTTCCGTGTGGTTGGAGGTAAGGAAGTATCCGAGATATGAGTTCCACTATGAAGTTGGTTTGTCTCTGCTGATTTGTTATAATTATATAATAAACATCTAGGCATGTCAAATTCAACTCCTTGCCCAGTCTCTTGTCACTTAGTTTGAAATTAAAACAACGCAACAGCCACTTGCCTCATTGCTTATGTGCCTATTTCAAAGCAATCGGGACCAGATTTTGAGAGATAAGGAATGCTGACATTCAACTGAAAATTTCCTTGGTAGTAGGAGAAGCTTTGGTGACAGAAAACAGAGTACTATAACTTGATAGAATATTTGGCAGTGGAACCTGCAGCGTCTCAAGCCCCACTAGTTGTTCTTTCTTACAACTATGATATTTAAAGGGGACTATCAGAAGTTATTAATTCGATAGGTCACCGGCCTCCAAAAACTCTATAATTAGAACCTCTAGGAACTCTGAATTTGCTGCCCACAGTATGGTCCTGCAAGCCTTGTCTTATGAGATTATTGTTTTCAGTCCCTCCGTTCAGTATCTCCAAGTGTTCTGTTTGCAGATGTCTTTTGAGAAGTGCCCTATTTCTTTTTCTTTATCTTTTTGTTATCTTTATGGAATATTCTCAGGAAAATAGAGTCGTAATTTGCATCTTGTTGTAAAGTTTTTCTTTCACAATGCAGGTCAACGAGGTGAATGGTGAAGATGTGGTTTGTCTCATAAAGAATTCTGCTACCTTGTCAGGACCATTGTATACTTTGCATGTCTCTCAGATTCGTATTGATCTGCCTACACTTACAGATAAGGATAAGAAGGTCAGTTTATCTGTTGGAAAGGAATACTTTTTTCTTCACAGTATTAGATGCTAACATAATTATGTCCATCTACAATGCCGAAAACCAAATTGTCTGATTGTCTTTTTAGTACTTCCAATGGATTGCCAACAGTTTTTAATGGCCATCCAAGGATTCATTAACTTGTGTCATATGTTTTTGCATTGCACTTTCATAAGGCAAATATTAGATGCATTTGGAGTGGTGTGGGTTTTTCTTGGAGTTGTCGTTCCTTCTTGGTTGAAAGGTTGTTGCAGAGGCTAACAAAAGGTGGTCACTCTTTGGTGGAGTGGGATTTTGTTGCTTTGGTAGATTGTTTGGTTGGAAGGAAACAATTGTTTTTTTTTCCTCTTTTGACAAGGAAGATGAAGTGCATCTTCTTTAGAATAAGAGTAGATTTCCAACCTTTTTGTGGATTTTTGTCAAAGTCTTTTGGGCATAAAACATTTGGTATAATTCATCTTGATTGGGGGCAGTTTCGGTATGAGTGTAATGTTTGTTTTGCTTTACAGGGTGTACCTTGCAAGTGACAGATTTCTTGTCCAATTTATTTGTATCCTTCTTCACTTTACAGTAACAAACCTTATGTTTCTTATAAACAAAATAAAAACTTGTGGATTCACTCTTCGAGTGTCGTCACTCATCACTTCTGAAAGTTGGCTTGTTCTCCTAATTTTTTTTTTATAGTGATGGTAGATCCTGGTTTATTTGGTTGTGATAGCAATGGTTTTTGTAGTTGAAAGTTGATCAAAGTTTGTTCTCTATAGATGGTAATTTACATTTCCTAGATCGATGAGGTAAAATTTAGTTGTTGAAAATCAATTTCGAGCAAACTTTATGTATGAAATTATTTTAATTTCCAAGGAGATCTTGTTCTTACATAGTTTGTTTATTTAATGCAATTCCTTTTTGAACATTTTAATAATTTATCAGGTCATAAGCACTTGGGGTGTTCGTAACAACATTGACTTCCTCTCATTGTCATATACCCGTCATGCTGAAGATGTTCGCCACGTAAGGACTGATCTTCCTGTTATGATGTTCTTATGTTAAATAAAATCTTGAAAGACTACTTTTTTCTCCCTATTCATCCTTAGTTTATGACGTGGTTAGCTTGTATTTAGGGCTTAATTTACTGGGTAATATAATTCTGTTTCCCTTTTACCTTTTCAAAATTTAAGGAGAAACTAAGTATTCTCATATTGTTATTTTATTTTAACATTGGTTGTTCTTGCTTTTATGCAGGCCCGCGAATTTCTTTCAAAGTTAGGTGACCTGAACCAAACTCAAATTTTTGCAAAAATTGAAAATGTAGAGGTGAGTTGTTTTTTGAAAAACAATGAATGACAGTTACAAAATTTTCCACCATCTCCTTCATATCACAGTTACCACCTAGACACATGGGTTTGACATTTGTTGAAAGTCCACAGTATCTAGGCAGTAATGGTAGTAAGGAATGCTTGCCAGAAAAGGATAATTTGTAATGACCAGATTTTTCAATATCATACTTTTGCTTGGATTAAATTAGTTATTTTCCTCCATTTTTTGTAGGGATTAAATCATTTTGATGAAATCTTACAAGAAGCTGATGGTATTATCCTCTCTCGTGGAAATTTGGGGATAGATCTCCCACCCGAGAAGGTAAGCTTTCAAATCTCAGAAATAAGTATCTTATGGTATTTTATTATTATTATATAAACACTTTGGTGGTCATACTTTCTATATGTCTTTGCATAATGCGCATAGCTTTACAAGTATATGAGAAAATCAGTGTCAAAATTCAAACAGTGACATGATACTTATATGACTTGAGAACCAAGTTGCACTTGTATGTGGCCCCATCATACTGTATGTTTGTCAAATCCATGGTTTGTTAATGTGAATAGATGATGGTATACTTGAATGAGTTATATTCCATGATGTCAACTATAAGAAATAGTGCTTATCAAATGTAGATTTCCTGTGATGTCAACCTGAAAATTGGGGGTACCTACAGTAATGAGGATTGGTTACCACATGTTCTTTTAGGGGTGTGTGTGTTTGTGTGCATGCTTGGGTGGATGTGCTTCTACATTTACTTTTAGTTGGAAGTTATTTTGTATGGTGAAGCTTGAATATGCTGGTACACACTCCTTGGCTCTTCCAGGTATTTTTATTTCAAAAGGCTGCTGTTTACAAGTGCAATATGGCTGGAAAGCCAGCAGTGGTGACTCGGGTTGTGGATAGTATGACAGACAACCTAAGACCTACTCGTGCTGAAGCAACTGATGTTGCTAATGCTGTACTGGATGGTAAATTTTTGTCTTTTGACATTAAATATGCTGCTTTTTTATTTTTATTTTTTATTTTTATAACTTTTAGTGGATGTCAGCGTCTTATTGCTGATCTGGATGGTGTGTATTACTTTTTCATGTCATCATGGATTCGCATAGATTGTTGTTCTGCTGGTGTTAGTAACCATCATTATTGTAACATTCCTGTTGATTGAGCTTTGACGGTCCCACTGTTTCTTAAGCCTTTTTTACAAGTTAGTGCTATCATAGGATACAAGTATGACACGTGCCAATTGGGATCTTATTTATTTACCTTTGAATGCTATTTGTGCAGGAAGTGATGCAATTCTTCTAGGTGCGGAGACCCTACGGGGTTTGTACCCTGTTGAGACCATCTCCATTGTTGGAAAGATCTCCGCTGAGGTAACTCCATTTTCGTATTGTTGTAAAGCAATCTAGTATTGACTCTCTCTCTCTCTCTTCCCCCACCCCAATGTGGGGATGAGCAAGCGAGAAACCTTCCAGCTATAGCATCCCTGAATTTTCTGGATAACGTTTTCCCTTTACTGGATGATGCAAGAGCAATGTTCAAATTATAATGGATAAGCATGTACAAGTACTTTAAGAGTATTTGTACATATGATGCACTAAATGCAATTTCGACTTGTATTTTGGGTTCACTGTTTTGGAGTGTTATAGTCATTGTCTAGGAGAGAAAGTTCTTAAAGTGTGCAAAAACTTCAGATTTGTGTTTCATAAAATATAACCAAGTGAAATGAGAAAAATCTTATGTAAATGAGACATAATATTCGTAACCAGTGCAAGGAGTAGGTGGTTGCCAAACATCAGAATGCACAAGAGAAAAAGGAGAGTGAGCACTTACGTTATTGGAAACAGAAAAGGGTAGTTGTGTGGATTTACCCAAGGCACAACCCTTGCAAAAGGAATGATCAATTTTGAAGATTTTGTTTACCAAAAAAGGACATGACTTTATGAGATGGATGTCCTAATATATGATGCCATAAGGATGATGAATGAATAGAAGAAGATAAAGCATGAAGTCGAGACAGGATGGAAGGGAATTTATAAAGACCATTGCGACATAGGCCCTGAAAAAGTAGAGAACCATTAGAATGATCAAAGGCACAGAGAACTTTGTTTAACCTATAAGAGCGGGAGCCAAGAGTCAATGAGATGTTACCGGTATACTTGATGGGCATCTATGTATTATTACCAAGCACAACGGAGTCATGGCCAGTATATGGAACACGGTGTTGCAGCAGGGCTGGATTGCTAATCATATGAGTGGATGCTCCTGTACCCGGATACCATGCAGTGTCATAGCAAGGCACATGGGAAGAAGGTGGGGGTAGGGCCAGCAAGCTTGAGACTAGCACGAGCCACATGACACAAAGTCGGACAAGTAAGAGCTGTGTGTCCAGTTCCATGACACAATTGACAAACCAAACCTTGAGCCGCAGGAAACATATTTGAAGAACTAGTGGAGTCACAGATGAACAAGAGAGAAAGTAGCGGTGCTAGAAAGTGGCAACGGCGAGAGTGGCTGGGCTTTGCAGATCGACTTGAACTGAGTAGGGAGGAGAAAAAAAATAATTCAGCTCGATCAGACAGCAACGGCAGCGGTGACGCGGCTGTATTTTACGATTCTGGCGTAATCTGCGCAAAACCAGAGGATGGCGATGGCTGGGCCTTGTAGATAGGCCAAATCTGAGTAGGAGAGAAAAATAAGCTTGATCAGAGTCGGCCTTTCTGAATAATTATTCGTCTCTCAAGGAGGAAATTTATACAATACAGAGAGTAATAAAAAAAAGAAGAAATAAACAGAGATCCCTAATATACAGGAATATACAATTAAGAGAGTTGACTAAGACAATATATATATATCATAAAGGCCAGATTATGTGGGCTGCCTAACAGGATGCATGTGTTGTAGGATGGGTTATCAAAAGATTGTTAGATATTAAAGTACAATGGCAAGACAAAGTTCTCAGTTCACATTTATTACATTAGTTTTTTTATATCAGTTATCATGAACTGAATTTTAATTATTTTTATCAAAATGCTGTATGCAGGCTGAGAAAGTTTTCAATCAAGATCTGTATTTTAAGAGGGCTGTCAAATATGTTGGAGAACCAATGACCCACTTGGAATCTATTGCTTCCTCTGCGGTAGTTTTTTGCTTTCAGTGTTTTCCAAATTCTATTTTTTATTTTTTTATTGTACCATTGGCCTGAACCCTGAAGAGATGTTTGTTAACTGAAGCTTGGTATGAAGCATAAGTTTTATTTTTGTTAGGATAGTGAAATATTAAATAAAAAAGTTTATCTTGTTCTAGGTACGGGCAGCCATCAAGGTGAAGGCCTCTGTAATTATTTGCTTCACTTCATCTGGACGAGCTGCAAGGTGATTTTCTCTTATCTCTTCTTCTATCTTCCTTTGTCTATTAGATTGAAATGCTTAAGGAGTGGGTAGCTATGGCTTATGGGATTTGATTTCATGTAAATTTTTAATTTCCATATTGAACTTCAGATAGATGCTTCATACTTTAATTAAGAAACAGTTTTCCTTTATGATGTTATATACAAATCTGTTGTAATTGTCATGCTCACTCTTGCATATATTGGTTTTGATACTTGGGCATTGTTGTAGGTTGATCGCAAAGTACAGACCAACAATGCCTGTGCTTTCTGTTGTAATTCCTAGGGTCAAGACAAATCAACTCCGATGGAAATTTTCTGGTGCTTTTGAGGTTTGTTACTGACCTGATTTGGTTTATGCACTTGCAAGGTTACATTTCCAGGTTCTGCTAGATGCTAGAATGTGGCTACTAAGGCCATCTCCAGTCATAGGGCTAAATGTAGTCAAGGATTAAAAATTTAGCCCTCTAAAATATTAATTTTTTAGAGAATAGTGCAGGGCTAAAATTTTCCATCTCCAGCCATGCAGGGCTATATTTTAGGATCTTTTATATTTTATTATTTTAAAAAACATGGGGCACACAAAAAAGTTGATGAATTTTAATGAAAAGCACATGCATGGGGCCCACAAAAAATTTGGCCATTGGCCTAGCGCAGGGCTAAATGTAGCCCGATTGGAGGGCCAAAGGGCCGAATGTGGCCCTCCAAATTTGGCTAAAATTTAGTTTAGCCCACGGCTGGAGATGGGTTTTGCATTATTTTAGGGCTATATTTGGGATGTAGCCCATGACTGGAGATGGCCTAATGGCTTTATCCTGTTGAAACATAATCCCAGAGCATTTCTGTCAGTCCATTTCCTTTGAATCTAGAAGGTCTAGGGTTCTTTCAACTTATCTCAGTTCCTATGTTGATTTTTTTTCTTACTCCCTTTGTCCCACGCATAATTTTCTGTCAATGGAGTCTGTAACTAATTCTTTCAAATCATATTGAAACCCAATTGTTGAGTATGTGGATTGAGAGTTCATTTGGGAGTGTGGTGAAATTCGTTGGAATATAAATCCAACATTTGGCAATTGTAAGCATTGTATGTCAATAGATAATATCTTGAGCCTCTCCACCCAATATAACTTTAGCATGGTATCAGAGCAGATTCGTTTTGGGTTGGATGCTCTAACTTTAGCATGGTTTCAGAGCAAATAATTCATCAGCATGTCAAGACCCAATGGTCACACGTGCTCCACGTCACCCAATAAAACTGATCCACATGTTTGGCTCAATTCTGCCACACATTGCCAATTGAAAATAGAAATTGCACATCGGGAATTCTAAACCTTGCTGACAATATCTAAATATCTTGAACCTCTACACCCATTGCCCATTGGTTTTGGATTGGATGCTCTACTTGAACATATATCTCTTATGGACTCAGTTTAAATTTGAGAACAGAACAATGATTAGCAGACAATCTTGTTATTGGAGTTACTCTTCTTTCTCTTTATGCATTACATCCTCCAACTGAATTTGATGCTCATCGTGTGTATCTTTTTCTTATGATGAATGTCTGGCAGGCAAGGCAATCACTTATTGTTAGAGGCCTTTTTCCCATGCTAGCAGATCCTCGACATCCAGTAAGAATTATTCTGCATCATTTTTAAATTATTTCAGTCCCATATGCTTGGAAAGGCAAACATATTGTCTCTTTCTGAGAGCATATTTCATCTTGTGAGTCCTTTATTTTTTCAAATTTTTTGCACACAGAAAAAATAATAATAGCAGTTTTGCAATGGACCTTTCTATATTCCTTCCACCTTCTGACATGATATGTGTTTGTGTGTAATTTGCAATGAGGGAAGATGGTCGCCTTCATTGTGTTGTGTTCTCTCCACAATTGGGATATTGATTTTCTTCTGGTTTTGATATTTTCCTCATTTTAAAACTCAGAACGATAAAATGTTATAGCTTTACCAAAATATCTTTCTGTCTCACAAGTTTGGTATTAATTTGACACCTCGAGTGAGTATGATTTAAAGGGTTGTTATACTGGAAAGAGGAAAGAAAGTAAACATTTTAGTATGAATTGGGAAATTAATTGTGTGAGGCATCAATTTGCAGTTATTGCTAGACATTCTCTTTAAGTAGTAGTTTTCTTTCTTTCCCTAGCCTTTCCACTTGAGGATCATTGTGTGGCACATGTGGCAGTGCACATGTTACACCGTTTTCATTGGACTTATTCTCTTTTAAATTGAGATTTTACCTACTTTAGGAATAAACAGTCTCTTTGTTGAAACAATGTGGAAATGTGAGCATAATTTGGGGTTGAGATGCTTTCACTCAAGCATTTAGAATCAAATCTTGTGTTTTGTTTTGATTTTTATTATGTATAAAGGAAATATTGAAAGCAAGATATATCCTGTTGATTACATAGGAGAAAACAATGATGAATTCATATCACATGGTTTACAGATCTTTCCTTCTGTTAAAATTGATCGAGTTGGGTTTCTTGTTGGCCTTGAACTTCTTATAATCATCTTATGCAGCCCTAGTGAATAATATAGTTGAAAGAAATTTTTCCACACTCACTTCCGATATGTATTTTCAAAAATCTAGGTGAGCAGTTATTAAAAGTTTCTTCTTGGCTAGGGAAGAATGGAAGATTGCTTGCATAATATTAGCAAAATTCTAGATTACTTGATGTCAAAATGATTAAAACAAAATCCCCATATGGTAGGAAAAAAATCTGGGGAGGCTACTTTTAGGGACATGAGTTGGTTACATTCATCTCAATGATGCATATACTTTGCATGCTTCATTCCCCATTAAATCAGACTGAGACATTTTCTTTTGCTCCTGCAGGCTGAATCTACCGGTGCAACAAATGAATCGATTTTGAAGGTGGCTTTGGATTATGGTAAATCCTCTGGTGTCATAAAGTCACATGACCGTGTTGTGGTTTGCCAGAAAATCGCCGATGCTTCTGTGGTGAAGATCATCGAGCTTGAAGATTGATGTCAACATTGCAACATATTTCTAAGTATATATTACAAGTTTTTCTTGTAAGTTCTCCATGTCCCTACCACCCTTCTTTTCCAAAAATAAGCAAAGATGTATAAGAAACTCCACACGGATGGAATTTCTGACTTTGTAGTTAAATTACAGTAAACTTCTGCTCCTTTGTCTTTCCAAAAATACCAGTTCTCGAAACATGAATATTTCAATGTGTAAAATATTTATTAAGACCAACTTTAGTCTCATTTCAAGGCAGAGGATCGAATTAAGCTTTATCATTTAACGAACACAGTCACTACTTTTTAGTCCGCTAGCTTCGAAGTTGTTAAATAACCAATACAATTAGAGTTTAATTTAATTTGTAACCATCCCATGGAAATTAACATCACAGAAATTACTGTGGTGTGAGGATGTCCTCAAACCCATTTTTAACTTTGCATATGCTTTTCCCATTTTTAACTCATGTATGATTCAAATGATTTTTACTTTGTTTTGTTTTGTTTTTCTTTTTCGGAAAATAAATGTGCTTCAAACAAGACTGGGAGCCAATATCAGCAATAAAGAAGAAAAAGAAAAAAAAAACGTGGATACTCTTCTTTTTTTTCCTTTCAGAAAATGGATATTATTTTGTTGTTTTGGAAAGGGATTTTGTCTTTTTCATGTTCGCTGCGCAGCCAACAATGTGGCGCATCGCCTACCATGTTTTGCCTTGAGTTTAGAGGCTGCTAGATCTTGGTTTGGAGGATCACCCGACTTGATTCGATATGTTCTTCATGAGGATTGTAACCAGTAATTTTTTTTACAGGTATGTCTAGGGGGATGGGAGGTGCTTTTTGCTGACAGCTGACTTGCGTTTAGTGCAAAGGCAAAGCATGCGGATTGGAATAAACAGTCTGCAATTGAATATATTGCTCTCTATGAACCCCCTCCAGGCTCCATCTAACTGCTACAATGATCTTTCTTTACATATAATTTGATAGAGAAATGAAAACATATTCATCCAATTTCTTTGTGCAAAAGGTGATAGGAAAGTCAAAAAATAATTAAGAGAATGGATCATATTTTTGAGATCAATGTGAGCTTAAGGGATACCTATTCCTTCGGTAGGCAGATCATGATTCATGAGGAGATAATATTGGTGGTGCAACTGTACAACCATAGAAACGGTGGATTTCAAACCTTAAAGTACAGCTGGGTGTGAGAACTCTCCCTCCATCCTTTCCATTACAACATTCAGGAATATACCTAGCCGCATAGTCTAGGCAATCATTGCACTGTGGCTCGTTCGAATCAGAAGTGCACTCTACCAGTGCATGTATGGTTTTGAAGTCCGGGGTTATTGCATTTTCTGTGGCAAACCTGGATTGAACAAGATCAGAACCAGTACTAGATATGCTGCTGCTCTGCTTTGTAGGCCAGCCAGATAGCAATGTTCTTAGTGTGTGATTGAACCTGACCAAGTCCGAGACATTATTCGGGCTAATAAGAGCTATGGTTGGGTTCAAATCGACAACACCAAATATAGACTTGTTCGAGTATCGTAGCGTGCAATTTTCATACCATCCAAATGCCTCCTTTTGGTTGGGACACATCTCTAGGATCTTGAGGGCAGAGTTCTTGACACAAGTTTGGCAGTTCTCAAAGTCAACATCTCCTCTACAAAGTGCAATAAGATTAACTCTGTTGGGGTCTTCTCCAAAGGAAGAATTGAAGAACCCATTAGTGGCATTGATTTGGGTTTGAGAAGAGGAGGAGGTCAAGAGGCTGTTGAGATTTGCCTTGAAAGTAGAGTTGTTGGTGTAGTTTCCAGTATCTGAACAAGAGTGGACAATAAAATCTGGCTGGGATGTGGTGTGAATGAGAATGATCATCAGTATTCAGTAGAGAGAAGGAAATCACTTTCCAAGAACTCATTGTTTTCATTAATTTTGAATTGTCCCTCAGTGATCTGTGAATTCCAAGATCTTAATTAATCTTGAAATGAAATACAATATAAAATCCCAGCCTAAATGAAAAGTATGTGCTGATGAAAAAGTCAACAATACATTCTCATTGGAAGCAAAAGCTCTGCTTTCTTTGTGTGTGCCTCTTGGCCTTTGTCAAAGGGTGCAAGGTAAGCGAGGATCGTAGCTTAACCCAAGCGACTTCACACCGTTTTAATTTTTCAATTTGATTTTCTGAGTCCAAGCCGGCCGGACAATTCTCTAGAAATTATATAGCATGTCTTTGAGTAATGCCATATTCTGAAAATTGAACTGTAACTGCAGGTCTTTTGATCAAGTAACTTCTGTTGCCGCTCAAAACAGACAAGTTCATGGAGATAAACATGCATAACAGTGAAGCTAGAGCATGCTACTTTTGAGAAATGGAGTTCATTCATAGAATCAAGATAGCTTACATAGGACGACACGAAATAGTGGCCTCGTTAAAACCTTCCTGAGGGACAAACCCCAGAATAGGAAAGAGTACCACGCATGTCATAAACTAACAAGAGAGTGAAGAAACAGTCACATAGGATCAAAGCTAGAACAATTAAGGAAAAAAACAACAAACCAATACTTAGACCCCTGACGAAACACTACAACACAACCCAATTGTCAAAAGAGTCCTGCTATGAAATCGTAGTCCTTTGCTCAGTTACAAGATAGTGAGAGTATCCGACAGAGTCGTGCTACGTAAGAAGCCATTTATTGCAATAAATATATCAACTTGATGCAAGAACACAACAACTAAACTTTAGTGCTAACATAGTAAATAAGCCAAAATTTAAAGCTTAAATTTGTTACAGAATGGTTTGGTAGTCGACCATTAGCGAGGATATGGTTCAGTAATATTTGAAGGCGCATTTTCTGAGACATAGACAGAGAGGCTTTTGGATTGGTCTGACTCAGGCAATGCAGATATGTCTGATCCAGTGTTGTGATGCATATAGAATCCAGGTCGTGAGGGTACTGGAAGTGCGAGAGACTGGCTGTTAAGCATGGATACAACTGAAGCCACGGTTGGCCTGTCCACCACTTTCTCTTGCACACACAGTAAACCAATGTGGATGCATCTTATTGTTTCGATTCGTGAACTTTTCGTCAACATGGGATCTATGATGTTTTGAATTTTATCCTCTCTCCAATTTCTCCAGGCCTATAAAAGTACATCAATATAGTCAAAAAGGAATTTCACCAAGGTAAAAGAGAGAATACACTGACTTAATGTTTTCATACTCACATAGGTTAGCAGGTGCTCTTCATTTTCGAATCTACCAATCATTTTACCGCTAACAATTTCAAGAACTAATACCCCAAAACTGAAGACATCCGTTTTGACAGAAAAGCGACCATGAATTACATACTCAGGAGCCATATATCCACTGCATGATTATATTCCATTTATTAGACATGTAAGTTTTTCTTCCTTCTTTTTTTATGAAGCTTTTTGAATTTTGTTGCAAGGAGGTAACAAAATGAAAATGTAAGTTAGCTTGCAATGTTATCACAGTACTTACTAGGTTCCCACAACTGTCTTTGTATCTCCTTCAGTTTGATCAATAACAAACAATCTTGCCATTCCAAAATCAGCAATTTTGGGGTTCATATCTTCATCTAACAAAATGTTGCTGGCTTTGAGATCGCGATGAATAATTCGAACCTGGGAATCTTGATGAAGGTAAAGAATCCCTCGAGCAATGCCTCCTATGATCTTGTAACGTGTTTCCCAATCCAAATGCTCGTGATTGTTTGGGTCTAAACATTTTCGTGAAAAGAAATATAACTGTTTTTATCTTAAAGAAATATAACTGTTTTTATCTTTAAGAAAATATTGTGAATTATACCAAATTTGAGGTAGAGCAAAAATACCAAAAATGAAGTGATCCAGACTTTTGTTGGGCACGTATTCATAAATGAGGAGTCTTTCCTCTGCTTTCAAGCAAAATCCTAGGAGCCTTACTAAATTCCGGTGTTGAAGCTGAGCAAGTAGGATGACCTCATTCTTAAATTCACGATCACCTTGTTCAGAACTCTTAGAGAGCCTTTTCACGGCTATAGGTTGCCCATTAGATAGCCTACCCTGAATGTTTAAAGAGAAAAATAAGGAGACGATGCTTGGATTAATCTTTTTCTAGTGAAAGTGTTTGGTTTGTTACCTTGAAAACAGCTCCAAATCCCCCTTGTCCAAGCTTATTTGCATCAGAGAAGTCATCTGTTGCAGACCTTATAGTTTCAAAATCATAATGCAACGATTCCACCAAATCAATTTCATCCGAATTCTCATCTGAAAAGGAACAACTTAGATCACGAGCCTCTACATTTAGAGGTTGTGCATTTACCCGCATTTCTCAACATCTAAATCATTCCAATAATCTAACCGTTTAAGACATGACACATAAATGTAATTAGAATGGTCCAAATATTGAAAAATGCGAATAAATGCACAACCTCTAAATGTAGAACCTCAGAATCTGAGAAGAACTAAATTAGCAAATAGAATTCCAAAACTTCAGATGAGATAAACGCATTTTAAAGAGTAAAGAAAGTGTGACAATTAAACAAAGTTGAACTTACCTTCACCAAGTTTTACCCTTCGTTTCCTTACTCTTAAGAAAATGCATATGCTGCTGAGGATAGTGACAAAAGCAACCAAAGCCACAAAGATGATGATGACAGTTTGTTTTGTGTTACTCTTCTTTTTGGCTGAAAACAAATGGATTCTTTGTATTAACAGACATCGATTGAATGATATGCAGGGTAACCATACTACCATAACCGTATATACGTACCATCTTTGGGTGCTGGTGCTGGTGCTGGTGCTGCTGGAACTGGAGCTGAAACCTCTACTAACGAATCGGCTGTAGACCTATAGAAAAGATAATCCTCAAACCTTAAAGTACAGCTGGGTTTAATAACTCTTCCTCCATACTTTCCAACACAACATGCTTGAATATGTAAGATGGACTCCTTAAGGCAATTGCTGCAATTTTGCTTGTCTATGTCTGGAGTGCACTGAACAAGTGCAAATATTGTTCTAACTCCTGGGACAGATGCATGTCCTGCTGCAAATTTTTGAAGAGAATCCCCTGATGCAGCTCTGTCGCTTAAATTACCCAACAAGGAGATAAGCACCAGCCCAAACTGTTGAGAATTAGTAACAGGATTGGGGCTAGGCAAATCCCTAACAGGGGACTGTTTCTCAATACCAAATATCAAGTCGTATGTGTATCTCACCATACATTCTTCTGCCCAAAAGATTGCCTCCTTCTGACTTGAACAATTTCGCAACAGACTATGAATGGATTTGGTGAGACAAGCCTGACAACGTTCCCGTAAGAGGTCTCCTCTGCATAATGCAATCGCATTGACCTTGTTGGGGTCTTGTCCCCTTGATGAATTGTAAAACCCGTAATTGTTTTCAGTGTTGTTGGGGAAGGAGAAGAGGAGGCTGTTGAGGTTTTCTTCGTACTTGTCACCTGCTTTGTAGGTGCCAGTAGTATCAGAGCATTTCCAGCAGTACTCAGCTTTTGCTGTGCACATAGGAATTTCATCTTTGGCTATGATAGGAGCAACAAGGTTTAAGATGATAATAATAGAAATGGAAAGATGAATGAACAAAATCAATGATCTTAAGCAACCCATTTTTCTTGCTCAATTCACAAGTAGCAGCTTCAAATTGACTAGCTAGCTAGTATTATTTATCGGGCCATTTGTTGACTTTTTAACCCATATCATAAGTTTCGTGACTCTTGTGTAATGCGGGCTGATGTCAGCCGCACTTTGTAGCTCAGGTTGTACTGCATCCTCTCCTCCATATGCTCTACGGGTCTTTGAGGAAGACAAGTGAAAAGTGATACTTCTTGGAGGAAATTCAAAGGTCCCTTCCCTTCTGTATTGTCTCTCTTGCTTGGTCATTGGTTGGGCCCAAGCCAAGTGACTTTTTTAGAAAAGATAAAATAAAAAACATTCGATTGCGGAAGACTTTTGCGGGCAGCGGGAAAGAAATAAGGGCCTGTTTGGTATCCAACTCAAAAAATTGAAATAAAAAATTATGATTTTTTTTTAAATATGAGTTTTCAAATACTAATTTTAAATCTAAAAACTTGTTTAGTATTGAAGGTTTCAAAAACTCGTCTTCATGGGTATCTTACTTCCCCAGCTTGTTGTCGAGTAGGAGCTTGTAGTCGCTCTCCCTCTCTGCACCTTCTTCTCTTCTCCTCCTCCTCCTCCTCCTCTCTCTCTCTCTCTCTCTCTCTCTCTCTCTCTCTCTCTCTCCACATGTGAGTCTCTCTATGCAACCAACAGCAGATTTGCCTACAACAAAAAATAAAAAATCTCATGAACTTTCCAAGCTTCACTCTCCCTCATCCATAACCCAGAGATTCTTTCTGCTTCACAAGTAAACATTTTTTCAATGCACAAACGCCCAAAAAACCAGCAATTGCAAAAAGAACACCGACGAATGCGATGGCGATGAAACCAATCAGATCTACTTAAATGGAAGGAAACAAAAATCAATTTGTGAAATTGAAAACAGTCCAGAAGCTTCCAGGAAATACCTGAAATCAAAATCACAGACGTTGACGAAAGTTGAAAAATGAAATAAGAGCCAAACAACACAAAGATCGCAGAAGAAGAAGGAATTTGGAGTTTGATCAAGCTCTGAAACTTCTAGGAAATTGAGGATGGAGGCAGTTGATTGAAGAAGAAAAGAAGGCCTTAGGGAGAGAGAGAGAGAGAGAGAGAGAGAGAGAGAGAGAGAGATGAGAGAAGGCACGGTGTCGTTGTGAGAAAAAAAAACTGAAAAATAGATTTTTTGTGTTTTCAAAAGTTGGGGTCTTTTTGAGAGGGTTTTTAAAATAGGCTTACCAAGCATGTATTTTTTTGTTTTGAACTCAAATTCTAGTTTTGAGATTAAAAAGTTGGATTCAAGTCCAATACCAAACGCCCCCAAGTCTTTTTTTGTTTTTGGACACAGAAAGAACAAAGTCGGTCCAAATTTGGAGCCTAAACTATTGCAAGGGGGCTTGGTGCTTGGGCTTGTCATGTTGGCTAAATTAAGAAGAAAAGTGCTTTATTATTTCCTATATTTTTATACTTTTTATATTTGGTTTTTATTGGGAAAGTTAATTAAAAAAAGCATTATTACTTTATTTTCCGTATTTTCAGTTATTCTGCGCTCTTGGAAGTGTTTTGACGGAAAATCGACTCTGCGAATGAATTTTAGCTCAAGGCCAATTGAAGAAGAAACATAAGACATTGAAGATCATTGTGTCAAATTTTCATAATGTTCTACTAAGCCAATTGCTCCAGACTTCCAAGTTAAGACATCCTAAGTTGAAATCCCGTCAGAACTGCACTAGTGGCGTGTGATATATGATTGGGAAGCTTAGAGATCAAGTTACATTTCTCATATTTTTTTTCAAAATTTTCTAGAAAGTAGAACGACCCCAAAATGTGCGTGCAAATTGGTTGACGTGTTTTCTAGTCAAAGAATGATTTTTCTCCTAGTTTGTTTATTTAGGGCCCGTTTGATAACGTTTTCAGAGAATATTTTCTAAGAATGAAAACAAAAAAACGAATTAACATTTTCAGGATTCGAAAATGCGTCTGGTAGATTAATTGGAAAACAGCCTCACAAAATAAAAATAGTGAAAACACGTATGGTAGGACAATTTGAGAATAATAATATGTGAGTTATTTTTCAAGTATATTTTTGCTAATTTCTTGTTCTAAAAAAATATTTTAAATAAAGGATAAAATTATTATAAACAATGAAAAATGTATAATTGGAGAATAATAATGTATAATTAAAAAAAATTATGATGTTAGAAAAACCTAGATAATAAATTCTATTATCTTTAGTTTAAAATAAATATTTAAAGATAAATATGAAATTGAATAATATAGATGGTTTTATCATAAAATTAATATACATTGGTGTAACAAAAAAAAATTAATGAAGTGCAACGAAAAAAAAAAGAAAAATCAGACCAACAAAAAAAAATTGAAAAAAAGTAATCAGACCAATACACTGGGTAGAAAATGAAAACAATAATTTGGTGTTTTCAGTTTTTGTACATGACTTTGAATTTGTTTTCAAAAAACGAATTCCATTGAAAATGAAAACGAGATACCGGATGCGTTTTTGGTAGAAGATGAAAACGGGGCCTTGAAAATCTTACCGAACAGCCCCTTAGGAGTTTTTTTTTTCTTTAGGAGAATTTTTCTATACCTTTTTAGAGTAGGGTTTAGTTATTTTACATTAAATAAAGCCACCCTAAGCTCTCTCTATGGAGACGATATACCTTTGATACAACTTTTATACACCCACAAAATATCAGAGAGAGAGAGAGTGCTAAGAGTTTATTGTTGATGTGCTTGAGGAGCTTTTGAAGGTGTTCCTATAGAGATTCTGAAGATCAAGTCCATCAGCCAAATCGGTTTTATGACAATAATTATCTTGTTTATCTTTTCTTTTGGCATAAACTAATTTCTCATGCTACGACTACGATGTAGTATGACCTTGAACACTTAATTTTTATAATTATATTAATTTCTTATTCCTATTACATGTTGAGTATTTGTTACTATTCTTAATGCCTTAAATATCTAGCTTGATAGGACCAACCCCAAAAATCCTCAGAATCCGGGACTGATCATGTGGTTTTTTTTTTCCGACATCCAACTGATGCCGGGCCCACTAATTAAAGAACACACTTCCTCATCCTGAAAGGAAGGAAAAGGGACCGAGACTTTTGCTGAAATTTCGGCAAAGTCTCCCTTGAAAAACAGATATTTACCAAATTTTCGACCCTTTCAAAAACAACATAATAAAAATCCCAAATGCCAGCAGGCAACACACAAAGTTCACAATAAGCCTCTGGCCTTACATTTAATCAATACAGGGCAATAACAACGAAATCCACAAATTGTTTCTTTACTTTACAGATAGCCACATAATTCAAATCATAACCCAAACAGTATATTTTGCGGCTGCAACTAGGTTAACCTAGGTTGCCTACGTACCCTTACTGAGGGATCAAGTCACACGTAGTTCTTCAAACCATCAATCACGATTCAGATAATATACAAATATTTAAAGTGATAACCACATATTAATTCCCTTAAACATTAATCCATTCCCCGCTATAGTATAATAATCTTTTTCCTATCCATGTTACTTTACTACACGCCGGAAGGTCCAACGCCACATGTAGTAAAGTAACAGTAATCAAAGTGTATATTTTCCGAATGCAACTAGGGGATGGGGGAAAAACTAAGCAACCACTTGTGCAGACAAGTCGAGCAGGTGGCTAGGAAAGTCCTGGCTGGGTACTGCAAAGCAAGCTCAATGCAGGTACCAGCAAACCACTGGAAGCAATAGGGGAGGGGGAAACTATCCAACCACCTGTGCAGTCAAATCGGGCAGGTGGTTGGGGAAAGATCCTGACCAGGACTCTGCAGAGCAAGCTCAATGCAAGTTCAGGCAAATCACTATGTCCAGATTCTTTACCACACGTCGGAAAATTCAACGCCACATATGGCTCAACCAATCCATGTCCTACGTCACACCTGATCAAAGGTGCCTCAATCTTTACTATGCCGGAATTTCCAACGCCACGTATAGTAAAGTAACAGTAACCAAAATCAGTCACACACGCCAGAAAATCTAATGCCACGTGTGGCCCAACTCCAACTAACTAAGTTCGCAACTCACTCACATAATTAAAATATAATAATAATAAATAATAATAACTATAGAAAACCCTAACTCCGACATCCCAAAGCCGAGTCACATAGTCATATAGGTAAATAATAAAATCAAACCCCAACAATTAAATCAAGTATTTCATAATCCCATAATCCATATCAAACCCAAATGTATCAAACCCGGATAACGCCTAATAGGAGTAAATCCGTTCAACTGTCATACGATAACCAAATTGGAATCCGAGCATACTGTCGCGCTCGGGACGACATAGGGAGGATTTTGGAATGGAAACGTGCCGGGCAAATTGGGTGTCTTGAGAAATTTTTCTACGACGAAAATTGCTTGAAACATCCGGAAATACCTATACCGTTAGAACGAGCACAACGAGGGGAGCAACTTTTAAATTACACTCGATCCTCAATTTGGCCGGAAAGTGGCAGGAAAATGCGATTGAAAATCAGTCAAAACCTAAGTTTTGGGATCGATCTAAAACTCACAAATTTACTCAAAATGCCTACCAAAACAACTAGAACGGGAAGAGTGGATGCGAAACTCACCTAGATCAACGAAAATCACCACTAGAAACTCCAAAAACTCGCCAGAAAAAGTGGCAAAACTGCTAGTCGAAATCGCCAGCGAATCTAGAGCTTTCCAGCTGGGAAATGGGGTGGGTCGTGACCGAGACGTCGAGCTGGTTCGAATGGGACTGGTTCCGTGGCCATAGGTGGTTTGAGGGTGTGGGGCGATGGCGAGTACGGGAGGAAAGAGAGAGAGAGAGAGACTGAGGGAGGAGAGAGAAAGAGATGCGTGCAAGAGAGAGAGAGAGAGAGAGAGAGAGAGAGAGAGATACTCACGTTCTGATTGCCCAGAAGGGTATTAGGGTTATTTTAAATAATTTTTAAAATTACCGTTATGTCCTTTTTGTTTTTAGAGGTTTCCGGGCTCGTTATAACTCGGAATTGAGTGTGCCGATTGTCTACGAACTCGTATCAACGAGCCTAACACAATGGTGCCACTCAATTCCCCAAATTCTTTTCCCAACTCAAATTGACCTTTTTGCCCTTAATTTATTATTTTAAATATTAAATTCCTTTATTTATTAATTAATTGATATTATTTTTATTTATTTATTTATTTATTTTGGGTTCGGAATGTCACATAGCTAATATTTAATTAATGATCCAAGCAGAGACCGAGATGAGATGTTTGGTGTTTGCTTCTCGTAATAAATACCATGTCTTGAATGAGTGACAGAGAGGGACTAACATGACTCATGCAGTTTTCTTGTGATAGGAATTGGGCAAAATTGTAAAACAGTTTTTGGTTAGTCAGTTAGCCACGTGTCAACTTTTAGTTGCGAATTTGTTAGAATTACTGTTGTAACCTTGACGGTGGCTTTATTACCAATTGGGTAGCCACTGTACGATCATGTTGAGAAATACATAGAAATGTTATTTGGTATTCTCTGTTCTTGGTCAGTTCCTATGGAAATTTGAAGATTAACTATGCAGTTTTGGCATGGGAATGAGCAAATTTGTTTGTCCAGTTCTAAGCCTCAACCTCCACAACCTATTTTTTGTCATCAGATGGACAAGTTGTTGCATTCAGGTTGTTATGGAGTGATCCTTTGTGTTGTGGAATGTGAAAATATGGACAAGCCTGCAGATGATTTATCCTCACCACAACAACATGAATTGTAAGGCTTGTTGGATTCTTTTTCTGCTGTTTTTGGAACACCAACTACTCTACCTCCTATGAGAGAACAAGATCATCGGATTGCACTGATTTTTGGTTGTAAACCACCAAGCATTAGACCATATGCTTATAGACCACTTCAAAAGTCAAAAATTGAAAAGTATGTCAAAGAGCTGTTGGATTCTGGATTTATAAGGAACAATCATAGTCCCTTTTTTTCTCCTGTTTTGTTGGTCAAGAAGAAAGATAGCACATGGAGAATGTGCATGAATTATAGACAATTAAATGAGTTAACCATAAAGGATAAATATGCAATTCCACTAATTGACGATCTATTGGATGAATTGCATGGGGAAACGTATGTTTCCAAATTGGACTTGAGGAGTGGCTATCATCATTTCAGAGTTCATCAAGAAGATATTGCAAAACAATTTTTCGGACTCGTGATGGACATTATGCCTACCACCCTTCTTTTCCAAAAATAAGCAAAGATGTATAAGAAACTCCACACGGATGGAATTTCTGACTTCGTAGTTAAATTACAGTAAACTTTTGCTCCTTTGTCTTTCCAAAAATAACAGTTCTCGAAACTTGAATATTTCAATGTGTAAAATATTTATTAACTCTAACTTTAGTCTCATTTCAAGGCAGAGGATCGAATTAAGCTTTATCATTTTACGAACACCGTCACTAATATTTGGTCCACTAGCTTCAAAGTTGTTAAATAACCAATACAATTAGAGTTTAATTTAATTTGTAACCATCCCATGGAAATTAACATCACAGAAATTACTGTGGTGTGAGGATGTTTATATGCCTCAAACCCATTTTTAACTGATGTATGATTCAAATGATTTTTACTTTGTTTTGTTTTCTTTTTCTCTTTCTGAAAATAAATGTGCTTCAAACAAGACTAGAAGCCAATATCAGCAATAAAGAAGAAAAAGAAGAAAAAACATGGATACTCTTCTTTTTTCTTTCAGAAAATGGATATTATTTTGTTGTTTTGAAAAGGGATTTCGTCTTTTTAATGTTCGCTGCGCCGCCGACAATGTGGTGCATCGCCTATCATGTTTTGCCTTGAGTTTAGAGGCTGTTAGATCTTGGTTTGAAGGACCACCCGACTTGATTCGATATGTTCTTCATGAGGATTGTAACGAGTAATTTTTTTAAGGGTATGTCTAGGGGGATGGGAGGTGATCTATCAGGTTAAGGTTTCCTCCACCGATTGCAGTTGAGAAGATAGACTAGTCAATTAGTCTAATGACTAAATTCTTATATATAGAGACTGCTCGCCTAATCGCTCTAGATTACACCCTGATATTTTGTACTTGTTTTAATCCGTCTCATCAATAAAATATTACCGCATTTTCTAAACAAAAAAATGGGGAATTCTTCTTTTTCCTTTGAAAGGGTTTAGGCCTAGATTTTTATTAAAGTTTCATATAGATGGAAGGCACGGGAGAGTTTTGTTAACGCTCAAATACACGCTTGTCGAAGCTGAATGCTGTCAATGCTTGCCAGCATGTGGTCTCACCTGAGGTTTGGTGTGGGGCCAGCAAGTCGTCTTTATCAAAGACATAGAGGTGTAGCTTATTCTTCTTAGTGCTGGTCATGTCAAGTCATTGACCGAGTAGTTATGAGTCGAGTTTGAGAAAAACTTTCATGTAACGAGGATAATACTTTTTATTATTTCGGTTAATAATGTAGTGATACGTAAGATAATTTTTTCACGTGTTATTGTGTTATGAACCGAAAATAGCAAAACAGTGTTATTCTCTTTATATGTAAGTTTTTTTTCTGAGTTGAGAGCAAATAGTAAACTAACAAAGATTTAGGGACCGGAGTGGAAATAGCTCAAGAGGAAGCGCCCCTAAGACATTTCTCTGCACATTCTAAATTAGAGCAAGAGGCTTTTTGCCGACGCTCTATAAAAACAAGGAAAGTCAACAATGCATCAAATTGCTTTTTGCTGACAGCTGACTTGCGTTTAGTGCAAAGGCAGAGCACGCGGATTGGAATAAATGGTCTGCAATTGTTTTATGTTGCTCTCTATGAACCCCCTCCATCTAACTGCTACAATGATCTTTCTTTACATATAATTTGATAGAGAAATGAAAACATATTCAAACATTATTACATGGGAGTGTAGGCACTTACCCAGCAGATGTTGTCACTATATACTGTGGTGGAGTCAGAATTTCATATGTAGGGGGCCTATTATAAAATATAAATAAATAAAAATTCAAACTTACAATACATGCTACAGTAATCAAGAGGATAATGTTATATTCATATTTAGATCGATGCAATAGATACTAAGTAATATTAGATTTGATAAGAGTTTAAATTAGGTTATACCTTGAGGCCCAAAACCTTGTGACTTAAGGAAAGTTTTGAAGCCAATTAAAGGGGTCCTATTTATTTCCTTTTGCGTGAACCGTTGCTTAATGGACTTAGAGTGTTAGTCAAGTCGGCCCTTGGTGATGAGTAGAGACGACTTGACCTAGCCCTATATAAACTTAAGACCCTGTTCTCATCAGTAGGGGTGGAGCCACACTGGCACCAGTGTGGTCCCGAGCCCCCACTCAAGTTTTTTTATATTTTAAAAGTAATATACTGTTATGTATATTATTTCAAATACTTTACGTTTTGATATGTATCCACATGTGTTGTGGCGGACCTATTAAGGCACAAAGAGGTGCTTTAAATTGCCCTTTTGCTCAGCTAATGGTGGTGCACTCAAGGTGTACAGATTACCTTATTTAAGTAAATGTCTTTGTCCTTTTACTTTCATTTATTTTTATATTACTCCATTTACTTAAGTTTACAATGTAAATAAGGAAGTACCCCCTATTTGGATTCAAATAAAAATACTAGAAAATCAAATTCCCACCAAATCAAAATATAAAAAATCGGTTTTAGTGCAAAATACGATTTAGGCTAAAAATGATAGCTCATTAAGTCAATATATACTTCATACTAAAATCCCATAAAATCAAGTTTTCTTATTTGATGTGTAAGGAATAAAAGCCGCCAAAAATTATCTTGAGAAAATGATTATTCCGAAAAACCATTTTTCATACTTAGAATGTATTTGTCTATCCTATTGTCGAGGACAGTTATGATTGCAACCAATAAGCAATATAATTCTTGACATATGTGATATATATACTATTTTTCGTATGTATTGTGAGTTCAAATTTTTGATTCTTTATAATTTATAAGAGGCCCCCACACACATAAAATCCTGGCTTTGCCACTGCTCATCAGACATGTTCTCTAACCCTAATCTCATCATAAAGAGAGAGCTGAAACAGTTTCTAAGAAATAACAAAAGTCTTAAGCCGTTCGGGCCTTGGTTGGTGTTGCTGCCGCTATGATTGAATGAGTTATGAGATCATGTACTCAAGGAAGATGGCGTCAGGTATGTCTTCTATGTATTTCAGTTTTGTGTGAAAGATCATGGACACTTACACAAATCTAACAGTTGGTATAAGAGAACATGGTTACTCACACACACTGAGATCGTTTTCAAGCATGCCTATTGCGATTTCTTTATCCGTTGATGCCATGACTATTTTGGTTATGTTTAAAATTTTGATGGTAGTTTAAACATGCTTTCTAAACACCATGAATATTAAAGAATATGGAAAAAGCATCTTTCAATTGATTTTTCATATCTTCAAACTTTAAACTCATTTTTGACCTACTAGATGACCTTAAAACCTAAAAATGACATTACATCATAGCAAAGTAGTATGTTTTGTTAGTTATGTCATTCCCTATTTGGAAACATATAATGGGACAAAAACGGACACCAAAAACCCCTAAAACATTGTTCACGTCAGAAACACTATTCACGACAATTTTAGGGTTCTTTGAAATTGTTTGGTTGGTTATTTTCTGTGCTAGATAGGAACTTATTTTTGTTCTGAGAATCAACAAATTTTTCATATCAAAACCAAACTTAAATACTCAAACCCTAAAGAAAAAACCAAAATTGCATCATAACTAAATTACTTGATAAATTTCTTCAACAAATACAATCTATCATGTAATCTATTTATGATGACACAAAATAACACGTAATCTATTTGTAAGCTATAAGTAATTTCTTACCACAAAGATGTGATACTTAATTAAGAAAGCTTACATATGTTATTTGTTAGTTTTGTGAATTAAAGTTAAAGTGAAAAATTGTTTTCTCTTAACAAATTGAGAATCAGTTTCTTGGAAAGTACTTAAACCTTCTTTTGCAAATCCTTATTCCTCAATCAATTTCTTGCAAATTGAAACACTCACTACTACAAAAATCGCAATAGGACGACGGTAATTTACCGTCGTAAATTTACTTTCTCAACCGGCCGAGGAATCGACAGGACATCTTTACGCATAAAACCACGACGGTAAAATACCGTCGTCTATAATATATATAAAAACGGCTTTTACTAAAAGCGGCGTCTATTAATTTAAAGGCGACGTGTTTTTATAAAAAAAAATAGCGTCTATTATAAGTAAAGATGACGGTTTGTAGAAGTAAATCTATTATGAAATAACGATCGTCTATTATATAAATACGACGGTTGTTATGAAATAACGATTAAATACATTATTGTGAAATATGTAGTCTATTATGAAATATGATGAGTCTATTATTGTGAAATATGTCATCTATTATGAAATAACGATGCTCTATTATATGTAAATACGGACGGTTGTTATGAAAAAAATGTCGTCTATTATATGTAAAGAAGACGGTTTTGTGATAGAATAAGTCGTCTATTAATGTAAAGACGATGGTTTTTTGAAAGAATAGCGAGGTTTATTATATCCAAAGATGTTTTATTTTTACATTTTACCTTTTTTTCCTTGCTTCCAATTGTTTCTCTACAACGATTTTAGCTAAAAAAACAACCATAATGCTTTGTGAACAATAAATTCAGCTCAAATAATCCATCTTCCTATGAATCTAGAAGAATAATTTGTTTCATAAAACTTGAATATTCAATAATAATTACAAAATATCAATCTTCATTCCTATATATCTATACAAAATATCATATCCATAATATTAAACTATATATCTCTACAACGATCCGAATTTCATCAATTTGTTCTTGTGTGTATGAGTTACCGTTGCCTTCTTGCCTTGCAAAGCAGTTAAAAAAAAAGAAAGCAAGTTTTAGTTAGAGATACGATTCTTGATTAAAAAAAAGAAACAAGAAACAAAAGCCGAGAAGTGGGGAGCATAACTTATTTGGATTTCCTCTAACTTGGAGCAAATAAACTTCAAATAATTTGAGAAACTGAAAGGAATGAAAGATTAGAATATGAGCAAGGAATGAAATGTACCTACGACTTGGAGCAACTTTGATGGAGAAAGAAAACTTTAAGGTCGAATATGAGTTGAAGAAAGATAAGCGAAAATGTTATATATATAGGGTTTAGGGCAAATTCGAAAAATTACAATTCGCGGTCAAATTTTTCAAAAGACCGCGTTTTTAAAAACGACGGAAAGTAAAATCAAAGCGGCGTATAAATTAAAATATACACTACGGTTTTTAAATAATACGGGCGTTATAAACATATACTACGTGCTTATTTACAAAAGCAAGCGTCTTAAATAAAAAAACTTAGGAGAAATAGAAATTTGTGCTAAACAAGAAACTAAATATACAATCCTACTTGAGAACTCGGTTCTTGTTTTACACCCAACCAAGTTCTTAGATGGGTTGGGTGTACAACAAAAACTGAGTTCGCAAGAAAGACATTCTTGCATGAGAGGTGAGAATTGAGATATACGAGCGTTTGGAATAAAAACAGCAATTTAAACGAATTATTTAGAATTGGAAAACTAAAAATAACTTTATTAATACTTGGAAACCGAAAAGGGCCTTTATTTCGACTTGGAAACATAAAAGCCGCCGTTTCGATCCCAAATTCGCATGAGATAAAGCGTGCGATGCGGTTCGAAAGTTTGAATTGAAACCTACAACGGCGGTATTTATGTTTACCGCTTCGTTGTACTAACGCTTATTCGGACTTTGTTGTCGCTTGTTTTAAACAACAACGGCGGTATAATTAATATAAGCAGCGTGAAAATGATTTATAACGACGATATAATTAATAGAAAAGCCGACATTATTATCGAACAACCACGTCGTTATATTATATTATAACGCCGTAGTAATGATTCTACAACGGCTATATATTTATAAGAACATGGCGTAGTCTAACATCTAATACGGCGTAAAATAATAAAAACAGAGCGTGGTTAATTACCTTTACATGTCGGTAATTATAAAATTACGATTGTATTAAATAGCACTTGATACGTATGTTAATAACGTCTATTATATTTAAAAACGTCGATTTTTTATGAAAACATGTCGTAAATCTGTATATATAAAGACGACAATTTTTATGAAAGAAATGTCGTCTATTATATGTAAAGAAGTCGGTTTTGTGATAGAATTGTCGTCTATTAATGTAAAGACGGTTTATTTGAAAAGAAGCTCGTTTATTATATCCAAAGATTTAGTAATTTTACATTTTATATTTTTTTCTTGCTTCCAATGGTTCTCTGCAACGATTTTTCTTGCTAAAAAAACAACCATGTATAATGCTTTGTGAACAATAAATATACTCAAGAATAATTTGTTTCATAAAACTTGAAGATCAATAATAATTACATACAAAATATTTACCAATCTTCATTCCTATATATCCATACAAAATATTTACCAATCTTCATTCCTATACATACAAAATAATTTGTTTCATAAAACTTGAAGATTCAATAATAATATTAAACTATAATTCGATCCGAATTTCTCCAATTTGTTCTTGTGTGTGTATGAGCTAGCGTTGCCTTCTTGCACCTTTGCAAAACCAAGATTAAAAAGAAGAAGCAAGTTTTAGTTAGAGATAAATTTATAAACTTATTTGGATTTCCTCTACTTGGATATAAACGACGGAAAGTAAAATTAAACCGTGTATAAATTAAAATATACACGACGGTTTTTAAATAATAGAGGTAGTTATAAACTCCTATACTACGGCAGTTAGTTACAAACCGACGTCTTAAATACAAAAACAACAGAGAGAAATAGAAATTTGTATTAAACAAGAAACAAAATTTTTAATCTTTACGGGAACTCGATTGTTGTTTTGCACCAACCGAAGTTCTTAGATTGGTTTGGTGCAAAACACAACGAGTTCCAAAGAAGACATCTTGCATATTTGAAAACATTCGAGATGTGAGAATTCGGTGTGAACATTTGGAATAAAAACTACAATTTAAAGGAAATATTTAGGGAATTGGAAAACTAAAAGTGACTTAATTAAGACTTGGAAGCAAAAATGGCCTTTATTTCGACTTGGAAACCTAAAGCCGCCGTTTGATCTCGAATTATAGATAAAGCGAGGCGTTTGATTCGAAAGTTTGAATTTGAAACCTACAACGACGGTATTTATGTTTTAAAATCGTCGTTATCTAATCGTTCATTTCGACTTTTGTTGTCAGCGCTTGTTTTAAATAACAACGACGGTATAATTAATATAAACGACGTTAAAATGATTTACACGGCGATATAATTTATAGAACTGTGTCAGTATTATCGAAAAACCAGACGTTATATTATATTATGACGACGTGGTAATCGGCTACCACCACCTTTTATTTATAAATGCTGCCGTAATCCAATGTATAATACGGCGTAAAATAATAAAAAAAGCAGGCGTGGTTAATTGCCTTTACATGTCGGTAATTATAAAATTACGATCGTATTAAATAGTACTTGATACGTCTCTAATAATACAATTACCGTCAGATGTTCATTGGATGTTCAAAACGGCGGTATTATATGTAAAGCGTCGTTATAATTACTACGTCGGTATATTTACACATCACAGTCGTTGTTTATTTGTTGTCTTTTCTCGATCGAATGGCATGTTTAATAAGACGACGCTTTTAAAGTTTTATGCGTCGTGTTTTAAAAATGCCCAAATGAATTCAATTTTTAGGTGTTTTAGTTTCTGATCACGTTGGTTTTTATATTACCGTATTCGTTTAAAATTTAACGACGGTATTTATTTTGTCCGTCGTCATTTTACCGACGCCTATTTCGATTTTTGTAGTAGTGACTCAACTGGATCAAACTTCAAAAGATGAAAGTTTGATTTTTTTGAAGTCATTCTCGGAATGAATGTGATCGATTATGATCTCACTCATGATTATATTTAATTCAAGCTAGCCGTTTTGTTTATGTATCTTGTAGTACAGCTCTGAAAGCTATGGAAAAATGAGAAGTATCTGGCGTTGTAATAGGTGCCACTCTTGTCAACTTATCATGAATGAGATTCTAGTAAAGAATATAAGGGAGCTAATTAAGAAACGAAACAAAGATGAGTTGCAGCGAAAAAATGGGTTGAGGGTCAGCAACAGGTGTCGACTTTATGGAGGACCCATTGTTAGTAGTATGCCCTTAAGGCCAACTAATTACATGATAATTAATGTTAAGGACATCTTTTGTAATGACTTATTAAGTTATTTATGGGCAAAACTAGTTGTTTTCAACTATAGTCCTAGGAATATAAAAGTGGACACGAGAACTATGTTATGAGATTACATACATGGAGAATGATCATGATCTCTAATCTTGAATATGTTCCTGGTCATAGGAATATCAATTGGGCGTTGATATTCCGCAAAGACCGATACATAGTATCATCTCTATATGTAGAGAATAGCAAGGTCTCAAGTCATTGAGTGTGGCGACACCTAGATATGTGTGTAGGTGCTTGTAGGAGAACAAGGATACTGAACGCGATCCAATGCATGCATTTTAGTATGGAAGTCTTTACTCACATGTCAAACTAGAATTCATAAATTGCAATGGTGCAAACTAATTCTTAGACCTAAGACATCATAGATGTCTTGTGGCTATGTTGTTAGTCTTTGATGGCAATATACAGTTGTACTAAAGTAGACATAACTTAAAGGTGTTTATCGGAACTCTCAATAGAGTCATGGAGGCACATGAATGTACAATAAGGAATCTTTACTCTCAGTAAAGGAGAGAGAATACTCCAAGATATGATTTGTCAAATCTCTGCGCAGAGTAGTGGATAAGATTTGAATGAAGATCTCTTCAAATATGACTAGGATAATCATATAAAAGGAATGATTCACATTATGATATTGACAATCGGATTCCATAATCTAATAACGTGAATAAGGAGTATTGATATAAGAGAAGGATTCAATTGCATGGTCATTCCAATTTCAATAGGTTCTTTCACAATGTCTCATTTAGCTCGTATAACCTTGACTTGCTGCTAGGCGACAATCATGGTTTGTGGGTGTCCTAAAAGGTTTCAATTAACCTTTGTTAATAGGAAGAATTAAATTATGGAATTTAATTCGTACATCATGTCTAAAGAGTTGAGTCAACCCACTACCTTGCAAAAGGGAATCTACGGATCTGCACACCCGAAGAATGTTATTAGAGGAACAAATGAAGAGAAATAAAATAAGGAGACACAAGTCAATGGTTGATAATCAAATGTCAACGGTCAAAAGTCAACATTTTGACCGGAGCAATTGACCAAAGTCAAATAGTTCGACCGGGTCAATTAAGTGTGACTATAATTATGATTTAATAGTTAAATTACAATTAAAAGGTTAATTATGGAATTAACTTTGACATATAGAAATACTGGATTGGGTCTTTTAAATATGATTTAAAAGGAAATGGACAAAATAGCCCAAAAGGCAATTTGGGCCAAGGGATAAGTGGCATAAGATGACATGACCCATAGACCCAAAAATGGAGCCCCAAAACCCATCCCAAAAACCGGCCACACAAGGGAGCTCTCTCCCTTGGCCTTGTGTTGTCCTATATATTCTAAAGTTAGGAAAAAATCTAGTTAGGGTTTTTGGTTTCCTACTTTGGTTGATGTATGAGTGCATCGTTTTTGCCTCTCATCTTCCATGAACCAAAAATTGGTCCAACCTATAGATAGACTAGCATCCATACCTCTTGGTTGTCTTCCCTTCATCTCTAAGAGAATTTGGTGTGGTGAGGTAGAGGGCTTCTACTTTGGAGCCTTGAGGTGAAGGAGTCGACATTTCAAGAGAAAGAAAAGGTCTTTCCAACAAAAGGTCTCATTCTTGAGAAATAGAGAAAAGGTCATCAAGGGTAAAGATCTATTCCCTTTTTCCCTTTTGTTTTGTATTCAAAGAGACTAGGCCAAAGATACTTGGGTTATAATGAAAAAGGTTTAGCTCAACTAGCATAAACAAAATGAATCCGTCATTTAGAATGATTTTGTGTTATAGGTTGTGGCTAAAGTTCATTTCCTAAGCATTAGATGCATATTTCCTTCACTCATAAGGAGGTACACGGCTACAAGGGACAATCTTAGAATTGTCGTAAAGCTTAGTTTTTGTGCTTATAGGAAAGGACGAAACATCAATAAGCAACTTCGATACAAGAATCTCCTAGTGGAGTATGAGAAACCTAGGTTATGGCATTGACGTTTAGGGTACATTTCAAAAGAAATGTTGAAAATTCTTGTTAAAGAACAAGTCTTGCCACCACTGACCTTCAATGATGACAAAATTTGTATTGAATGTGTTAAAGGTAAACTCACTAAGACTAAAAAGAAAGGTGCAACTCGCAATAGTGATATTTTAGAGATCATCCACACAGATATATGTGGGGCATTCCCTCATCCAACCATTGATGGAGATCGATATTTCATCACCTTTATAAATGATCATTCTCGTTGGTTATCTTTACCTCATAGTACAAAAGTCTCAAGCTTTTGAGATGTTCAAAAAATTTCAAACTTAAGTTGAAAGGCAACTTGAGAAAAAATATTAAAATTGTGAGATGTATTGGAGGTCAGATAGAGGTGAAAATTGTGAGGTTAGATAGAGGGTGAGCTGCTCGATTACACAACTCCAAGAACTCCACAACAGAATGGTGGGGTTGAAAGAAGGAATCAAACTTTGAAGGACATGATTCGTAGCATGATTTCAAAATTGATTTGCCTAAGCATTTATGGGGAGAGGTGATCAAAACAACAAACTACATACTTAATAGAGTGCCCAACAAGTTTGTGCCTAAGACACTTTTCGAAATTTGGACTACAAGAAAGCCGCTTACAACATCTTTCATGTATGTGTTAGATATATGACCTAGAAGCCAATATTAAAATGCATAATTCTAAGGAAATAAATATAATCAAATGGGTAAGAATGTTACCTTAGATACATTACGTACACAAAGTAACAAGTCCATGGATTAAGATATAAATGAAAAGTGGTTTAAGGAAATTGTATGAGACCTTTCCATTAATATGAATATCGTATCCTAAAACGTTCTGGTCATAGGATCACCAATTGGACAATGGTGACCCGCAAAGACTAGTAAACATTATGTCTTCTCAATTGGGAGGATGACTAGTCTCAAAGTCATTCGTGTGGAGACACTGAGACAGATGTATAGGTGCTCTATAGTAGATAGAGTCCATTTGAGACGCGATCAACTCTATAATTCTTGTATGGAAGTCTTACTCACAAGTGTCAAACAAAGAATTCTAGGTTGTGATAATGCAAATTAATCCTTAGACCTGAGGCGTTACAGTTGTCTTGTGTATATGTTGTTTCTCTTTGAGAGCACTATACGGTCATATCAAAATGATGTGGCTTAAAGGCGTTCCTCAGGATTCTCGGCACATATACAGAGACAGGTGAATGTATAATAAGGAATCTCTACTCTTAGTAAGAAGAGAGAATACTCTAAAGATATGATTCGTGAATCTTTGGCCAAAGTATCAGATTGAAATTGAAACAAGAACATTCACAATTTCATCAAATTGAATCATATAACCTAGAAATGTCATATTAGGGATTTTGACACAAGTTTACCATATTCCGAGAATATGACATAGAGTATTGAATTAGAGAATGATCGAATTGCATTGTAATCACGAATGACTAGGTTCTCCAAATGAATTCTTTTTAGCTTGGGTAACCATGACATACTACTAGGTGTCACTCATGGTTTGTGGAAGCCTTGTAAGAACTAATTGTAATTAGCCTTCACCAATAGGGAGAATTGTATTAAGGGATACGATTCACACTTGATTCAGAATGAATCATTCATACCCACTGCCTCACTAATTAGAACCTATAAGATAACACACCAGAAAGGAATCGATTGGGAAATTAAGAAGAGAATGAATGATTTTGTGACTGGGTCAAAGTCAATGTGAAACTCAAGGTCAAGGTCAAAGGTTGACCCGACACTACACTTGTTAGACAAGTGAGTGATTAAATTAGTTAAATCACTAGAGTAATTAAATTGATTAGATTAATTTAATTATTCAATTGAAGTTATGAAACTTTATTTAAAGGTCCCATATGACTTGGGAATTCAAAGGAATATACCATATGGACTTAGGCACATTATAGGATTAATGTGTTGGACCAAGATGGCACAAATAGGACACACAAGGGGGTGTGCGGCATACACATAGGGGAGGGCATTTTTGTCACCCTTGTGACATTTTGGTCCTATAAATGTGTAGCTATAGCATCCTATCATCCTAGGGTTTTCAAGTTGGTGAAATTGGAAGAGAGAAAACATCAAGCTCTCTCTCCCTAATCCCTTGGGCCGGTCACATCAAGTGAGGATGCTAGCACCACTCTTCACTGTTGTCTTCTCATTTTCTCTTCCCATTTAATCCTTGGTGAAGATATTTGGGGAGGTACATATCTTTGTACCTATTTGGAGAGCTACAAAGGTGGAGAATCAACATCAAAGGGAGAGCCAACAACAAAGGGACCACTCCCTCTACTTGAACACCATTCTTGGTTTCAAGATTCGCTCCAAGGGTATGAAATCTTATCTTTCTCTCAAATAGGATTTAGAGAGTTATTGGTGCACACTTTCATAGACTTATAAAGATTGGGACTAAATGAGACTTGCATGAATCCCTAGTTTATTTAATGCTTCGCTCTTATTTTGATTTCATATTAGATATGACATGCTAGGTGATTTATACTCTCAAAGTTTGTTTGTAGAGTTTCTAGAAATCTCTACACAACACCATTCACATAATATTCCCTTCAGTATGGGGTTGCAAGGTTGAAGCTAGAATCTATAATCCTCAAAAGAAGAAGCTTGATCCTAAAACGATTAGCTACTATTTTATTGGTTATCCTACAAGGTCAAAGGGTTTTAGATTTTACTGTCCAAATTATAGTACCCGAATTGTTGAGACTGGCTATGCAAAGTTTATAGCAGCATGAGGAGAATGTTCTTGGGAATGATGATTTTATTTTCGAAGAAGAAGGTGATGTAGCTATGATCGAGAATGATGAACAATATGTTACACCCTTGATTCTTTTAAGTGATACTGTATTGGAGCCTCCTCAGTTTGAAGAACCAATTGATCAACCACAAGAACAAGTTGTTGAAAATCTTGAACCAGATAATCAACCAAAATCACCGAAACCGAGAAGATCTGATAGACCAAGAAAATCTACAACAAATTCAGATTATGTGTATTTATAAGAAGCATATTTTGACATTGGAGATGAATTTGATCCAACAAGTTTTAAAGAAGCTAGGGAGAGTTAGAATGCAGACGATTGAGGGAAGCAGTGTTAAATGAACTCAAAAGCATGAAGAATAATAAAGTATGGGAATTAGTTTAATCTCACAAGAGCCAAAAATTGGTAGGCTCGAAATGGGTGTTTAAAAGAAAGAAGGATAAGGATGGAAAAATTGAAAGATTTAAGGCTCGATTGGGAGCAAAATGATTCACTAAGACGTTTTCTCCAGTTTCCACCAAAGATTCTTTCCGCATAATTATGGCATTGGTGTCGCATGATGACTTTTTTTTTTTATACATCAAATGGATGTAAAAACTGCTTTCCTAAATGGTGATCTTGAATAAGCTAATTTTATGAGGCAACCTGAAGGGTTTGCAAAGGAGGGAAAAGAGCATATGGTATGCAAACTTGACAAGGCGATTTATGGACTGAAGCAAGCAGGAGGTGGTATTTAAAATTCCATCAAATTGTCTCATCATATGGTTTTGAAGAGAAAATAGATCTTCAATGCATTTATCTAAAGAAGTGTGGGAGCCAATTTATTTTTCTAGTATTGTATGTCGATGATATACTTTTGACTACAAAATTATCACAATTTATTGAAGGACACTAAGGTGCTATTGTCAAACAATTTTCATATGAAGGATTTGGGAGAAGCTGCTTTTGTGTTAGGCATTGAAATTCAGAGAGACCGAGCTCGAGGTCTGCTAGGCTTGTCACAGAAAACATATATTGAAAGAGTACTTAAGTGTTTTGACATGAGTATGTGTTCTGGACAGAAAGTTTCGTTATCTAAATGAGATTTGAAGAAGGAGCTCTAGTTAGAAGCATTATGTACGCACAAGTATGTACAAGGCTAGACCTAGCCTTGTGCATTAGCAAGATGGGGAGATTTCAGTCTAATATGGGATTGTAACATTGAATAGCTAGAAAGAAGATTCTAAGGTACCTACAAAGAACAAAGGCTTACATGTTGATTTACATACGCACATAGAATTCGAAGCTTGTTGGTTATGCTGATGTGAATCTTGGAAAAGCAGAGGATGATTACATCTCTACTTTAGGTTTTATTTTCAAGATGGTAAGAGCAGCTGTTGCTTGGAAAAATGCTAAACAAACTGGTGTTTCGAGTTCAACCATATTTTCATAATACATAGTTTGCAATGAAGCCACTTCTCATGCAGTATGGCTAAGGAATTTTATCAAAGATATTAAGGTGGTGGACTCGATTTCTACACTAGTACAGACAACACAACGACTATTTTTCAGTGCATGAACAATAAGATGTCGCCTAGACATCAGCATATAAATAGAAAATATTTGATAGTGAGGGAGAAGGTAGCTGACAAAGTAGTGAGGTTTTATCATATCAGAACTCAAGAGATGATTGCAGATCCGTTTACAAAGTTTCTGCCTTCTGAAGCTTTCCTGAGACATGCTGAGGGTATGAGATTATTTCCTAGATTTGATGCTGCAATCTAGTGGGAGTCTTGTTCCCATTTTGATAGTTCTCTAGTATGTCTAATTTTGCTATTTTTCTAGATTGAGGAATTTGCATTTAGGGATATTAATTTGGTTCACAGTTTTGATTATTGAATAATTTCTACCATTTTGACTATTTAGCTATTTAAACTTATTATGCATTTTGTTTATACATGTGAGTTTATGGTCTCTTTGAGATACAATTCTTTTAATAACATTGCGGATTGACTCTTGTTAAGTCGTAAAGGGGTATATGTATTGAAAAGCATAACAATTCACATTACGCATCAGTACATGTTAAGGTTCATGTTTATAAGCACTTCATGTGTTTTGATATTGCATTATGTGATTACAGATGGCCTGTTTCCATAAAGTATAGCAGTGCTTGTCTATAGTTCGTTTTGTCTAATCGTTTTTCACTGTAGCTTGAAGGGAATGACTTAACTATTTTAAACTCATGGCCAATAAAGATTATTAGACTGTTTTAATACAGAAGTTTAGTGCTCTAGTGCTTGATCTAGTGGGAGAATGTTACATTCCTATTTAGATTGGTGCACTAAATATTAAGTTATATCAGGTTTGATAAGAGTTTAAATTAGGTTATATCTTGAGACCCAAAACTTTGTGAATTAAGGAAAGTTTTGAAGCCAATTAAAAGGTCCTATTTATTTCCTTTTGTGTGAACCATTACTTGATGGGCCTAGAGTGTTAGTCAAGTCGACCATTGGCGATGAGTAGAGACTACTTGACCTAGCCCTATATACACTTAAGACCTTGCTCTTATCAGACACGTTCTCTAACCCTAATCTCATCATAAAGAGAGAGCTGAAATAGTTTCTGAGAGAGAATAGAAGTCTTAAATCGTTCGTGCCTTTGCTCGTGCTGCTGCCACTAGAATCGAATGAGTTCTAAAATAGTGTATTTGGGGCATGTTTGGTAGGCCTCACTGGACTGGACTGGGTTAATTAGGACTTAAAACCCATGTTTGGTGAAAGAAGGGACTAACTTAAATGAGATTATATAGTCTAACAATACAAAAAATGCCTCCCTCGCTCGTCCAATCTAGTGAGCCTCAAACATGGTTCGCAAAATAGCGAGCTCACTAAACAGAACACGCGAGTCCGAGCCCTAGAACGCCTCTCTCTCTCTCTCTCTCTCTCTCTCTCTCTCTCTCTCTCTCTCTCTCTCTCTCTCTCTCTCTCTCTCTCTCTCTCTCTCTCTCTCTCTCTCTCGTTTCCTTCAACATCGACTCTGCTCTTCTTCGATGTTGTACTCAGGCAATTTTTTTTTTTATCTCTCCCTTTACATACCTCTCTTATTCCTTCATGGGTATTGTTAATTTGTATGATTTTTAATACGATTTTCAGTTCCATCTCCAAACCATGGTGAAGAACATGAACAGGAAGAAAGAGAAACGATTCTGCTTCAATGGCCATCCCCAAAGAGCCCGTTTCATATTTGCCTAAAGGTATCAAGTCCTGTTATTCTAATTTCATCAAATTCTATGATTATAGCTTTCTTCGAATCCCTCTCTCTCTCTCTCTCTCTCTCTCTCTCTCTCTCTCTCTCTCTCTCTCTCTCTCTCTCTCTCTCTCTCTCTCTCTCACTCTCTTACCTTTGCTTTCAGAGAGTTTTGATTTTTCTTTTTTTTACATTGGTTGTGCAGCAATGGACACCTCAGAGTTAGGGGCTCACAACCCAAGTGGTGGTGCTTCCAGTTTGTAAGTATCAAGTATTACCAAGCAGTCAATTTTTATAAGATTATTAGGTTTTTCTATTAGTGGAGTGATGATCAAGACCACAAATTTAAAATCTTAAACCTTAAAGACACATTTCTATATGATTTTTTTCGACATATTGATTTGTGGTCTTGATTTGTGTGTTAATTGGGTATTATAGCTATTGCTAAAAGATTATGGGTGAGGTTTCTTTCTGGGTTCAATTCAAATAAACAAGTGCATATGTGGTGCAACATGGTCTTTAATTTTTGTGGATGTTTACTAGTCTTCTTGTGTGAAAATATAGGTTCTTTACTTTATAAGATGTTGCAGAGTTTCAAATCTAACCGAAATCGATTCCATTCATAATTAAACTTGGAATGTATTTTTTTTATTCACTAGGTAGATGTGTTAGATGGACTGGTATTACTACATGACATGACAAACCTTGCAAATCCTCACTTTGATTGTCATCATATGATGGTTTTCTAGTACAGAGTTCTTCGACAAAGCCGTAACTCTGCTACTCTCACTATGAAGTACTTTTTGCCTGTGATCTAGCTTGGTTACTTCTTCGTCATGTTTTGTGGCTCAGAAGGAATTGTTTTAACATCACTCTGTTTTTGGGTGTCATTCGAGCATGGTTCGAATGGGTAATGAGGAGACTTGTTTTTGTAGCTTGTTGATACTGCTCTGTGATTGATCATGTCATGGGTGCAGGAATAGGGATAGGATTCAGCGCATGGAAGGAAAGAAATTTGAGGAAGGGGAGGGTTAAGGATTAATGTATTTCTTTTAAGTTTATAAGTTTTCAGCAGAATAAAAATTTGTTATTCATTAAAATCCGTTGGACGTTGATGGTTTCACGTAATTAGTGTTATAACTATTACTGGCACGCAAACATCGAGGAACAGACAATGTTAGTTTGTCAATGATGTAATGATCTAAGAAATTAAAGTATGCCAATAGTTGCAGTGAAACTTAAATAATTGCACAGTGGTCATTAACACTTAAACCTTCTGTTTGTTTTGGATCGTCAAGCTACTTAAGTTATTTTGATGAATTTTGTATATTTAGTTATTTTAATTCCTCTTTTCACAATTTACTCTCATAATTGATTCTTCCTTACCTTTCGTACTCAACTCTTGGTAATTTACAGTTTCAGCATGAATTTATAGTTACAGTTCAACAGCAACATCTTGACCATGGTATGCTTTTGCACGCATTATGATTAACCTCTTCCAATTTATCAAGTCATGGATCATATGGACCTCATGAAAAGGTGATGGTTTCAGAAGCAGTAAGCGCAGTGCTACAAAGGAAGCTTCCACCCAAGCTCAAGGATCCAGGGAGTTTTACTATAAATATTATTGTTGGTGATACAAAAGTAGAAAAGGCCATGCTTGATTTAGGAGCTAGAATTAATTTAATGTCTTATTCTATTTTTCTTCAGTTAGGTTTGGGTGATTTAAAACCAACTACTATGTCTCTACAATTTGCAGATCGTTCAATTAAATATCCAAGAGGCATTGTAGAAGACGTTTTAATAAAAGTTGATAAATTAATAATTCCTGCTGATTTTGTGATTTTAGATATGGAGAATGCACCTTTGCATGACCGAGACTTGCCTATTTTGCTAGGACGCCCATTCATGGCTACGACCAATACAATAATTGATGTGAAGGATGGCAAGCTCACCATGACAGTACTAGGCGAAATTGTGGAATTTAAAGTGTTTGATTCTATGTCCAATCCTTCAAATTCTTTTGAATGTTTTAAAATTGATGCTTTGGATTGGAAGATGCAAGTGAGTGAATTGGATGAGCTCCGGAATGAAGCCCATGAGCATGCGAACATTTATAAGGAAAGGACCAAGCTCTGTCATGCTACAATCATTCAACAGAAGGAGTTCACACCATATATGATAGTTTCACTTTGTAACTCATGTTTGAAACTTTTTCCAAGTAAATTAAGATCAAAATGGATGGGTCCATTCAAAGTGACTCAAGTGTCTCCTCATGGTGCGATCGAAATTGAGAACGAGCAGAATGGATATAAGTTTAAAATCAATGGGAATCGATTGAAACTTTACTTGGAAGGCCCCTCGGGAGTCATGGATTTGGTAGACTTTGTGGAGCCTTAGATTCTGCCCTCCGTCTTGCGTAGACGTTAAATAAAGCGCTTGGTGGGAGGCAACCCACCTAGGTAACTTTGTTTCATAATTTCTATTTTCAGTTTTTTGTTTGTCTTTTTTTGTTTGTTGTCTTTTAATTTCATACATCCCATGCTTATCCTAACCATTGATTGCATTCTATATTTTTTTAAACATTGAGGACAATGTTTAGTTTTAAACATTGAGGACAATGTTTAGTTTAGGTGTGGGGGTGTGGAATTGAATTTTTTATGTGTTTTTGTTCGTTTTTGTTTTTGTTTTCTTGTTTTTGTTTTTCATTCTCTGTTTTTCTGTCTCTGAAAACGTAAGGTTTATATTTGGTTAAAACTGTTTGTTCTGCTAATGAATCTGAAGATTTGGTCTGTGCTGTCTTCTTAGATTTTTCGTGCTGAATCCATTCATATGAAGAGCATAAAAATCTGATTTTTCGTTTGGAAGTTATGATTACATTTTCACTAATAGGTCAAAACTGGAAAATATGTCATACGATTCTGCACGTGTTCTGTTTTAGACGTCTGTTTTCACAATTTTCCAAAACCAATTTTCGGAATTGTTCTGAATGAAAGTTGTGTGTTTTTATGTCTATTTTCTGGGAGTATAAAATTGGTCAAAATATTCAGAGTATTTTTCAAGATATTCACTTAAAGCTGGACGTTGATCAAAGTTGAAATTTTGCAGTTTTTGAAACCTTTGTTTTCTAAGTTAAGGTACTACTTTTGCTTACTAATGGAGGCTTGTATGTTATGCTTTGATCACTAATTCTTTACTAAAGTGTTGCCATAAAGGTTTTTGCATCATAATCTACTGCACTCACATTGCCATGCTCTTAATGTTTTGGTGGACAAAGTACCATACCCGAATGATTGGGGAAGAATAGTGGAGACTACCCTTGTGATGTGACGACCCTGACCCAATTTATAAGTAAAATGAATGAATTAATTAAGTTAATTAATTTGGATAATTAAAATGAATTAAAAAGGAATTAAAAAGAATTAAATAATAAAATTGGAAATTAAATATTAAAGGGGCATTTTGGTCAACGATATTTTCGGGACGGAATTTGGCAAAACGAGTTGCGCCATTGTGTTCGGCTCGTCGAAACAAGTCCGTTGAAGGGCAGAACGTCTCGATACGAGCTTCGGTTAGTTTTGGGGACATAATGGTCATTTTTAATTTTGTGAAAAATCATATAAAGCCACGTGGGCCAATCAGATCTCATTTTCTCTCTCTCTCTCTCTCTCTCTCTCTCTCTTCTCGCTTCTCTCTCCTCCGTGCGACTCAGCTCTCTCTCTCTTCAGGTTCGACGTTTCTGGCCACGGCTTGGGCCGGCATCGGTCGCGTTCGAACCAGCTCAGTGAGCTGGTCACGCCGCACCCTGGATCGAGGCCGGGAAGCTCCATTTTCGCCGGCAGTTTCATCTGCAAATCTTGCCGGAATCTGCACCTTCGTTCCCTGCGCTCCGACAGGCTACGGTGTCGTGCAAGGTATGAAAACAACTCTCATCTTCCTCCTCTTGCTTCCTGCATAGGTGATTTCGATCGATTTGGCCTCTGGGTTATCAGATTTGAAACCTAGATTTTGGCCGGAGTTTGTGTCGACGGTTGGGCTGTTTGCCGTCGATTTTGGGCCGGGTTCAACCGGTTTTGAACTCCTCAGGCCATGGTGAGTCTTTTGGTATAGGTGATGTCCCTCAATTCGATGATTTTCGGGTGGCCGGAATTGCTCACCACACCCACCACCCATGGTGGCGCGTGTGGCGGCGCGTGGTGGTGGTGTGTTGGCGGTTCTTGGTTCCCCTGCAATACTCGTGTCGCTACGAACGCTTACGTGTGCGCGGATTCTGATTCGGACGTCATTTGACGATCGAACCAACGTACGCCTATTGTGCGTTTCATGGGTTCAATGTGTTTGGACCGTTGGATCGAATCCGAATTCACGTATGTGGTTCCTCATATTTCTAGGAACGTATAGAATTTGACGGATCGTGATTCGGAGTCACGGATACTCCGGATCAATGACTTGAAGTTTGAATTAACCGTAATCGTCCGATCGTGCGATCGTGAGTGATCCGACCGTCCGATCGAGACCAAACTTTCAGGACACGTTATTTAGGTCGTGTTGAATCTGTAGGAACTTTCAGATCTCAGTTTGGTGGTCGTGGGCCCCGTGGGCCGGTTTGACATGTTTGACCAACTTTGACCAGGTTTGACCGAGGGTTTCCTAAGGTCGCCTTGACACATAGTTGACGTTGTTGTACTTCTAGGAATGTCCGGAACCTTTTGGAGGTAGTGGGCCAACGGGTCCGGGTTGACCGAAACGGGGTGTTTGACCGCCGGTTGACCGTGAGTCTTCCGAGGTGGTCCCACTGGTTAAAAGAGGTAGTTTGACCTTAGAATCTTTCGTATGACGTACATGCACGTTAAGTCGGGTTTTGGTAGAGTTTGAGTCTACGGTTCTCGTTCCGGTTCGGTTACTAATCCAATTCTCGTATCTATCGCTTTAGGTACTTTGACTCTGCGTACGCCGCATGCGGGACCCTTTAGGGTTATGCAGCGTAGGACCAACGTTGAGTGGACTTTGTTTTCAATGAGCATGATTTGAATGAATTGCATGAAATGCATGAAATGAGATTTAATAATTGTTTTGAATCTTGAATGTTTAAGTCTTGTTTGACTTTGGTTGAAAAATACTAAAACGAACTAGCATTTGAGTTTAATGCTTGATTTGGGTTTCCGGTATTTTATGTGGGGCCCTGATGTTATATTTTATTATTATTTATACCTTTGGGTATTGAATGGGACGTGGTGAACGCCCGGTGGTTTTCGTATTGGATTTTGATTATATAAATGAGCTATATTGAGCTTGGAAACGTTATATTATATTTTAATTATATGATTGAATATTTGGACGTTAGTATAGTCCGTTGGATTTCATACTCGGTTTTGGCGTTAAAACCCTATGATTAATAATACGTATACTTTGATTATATATATATAAGTATTAATATTTTATGTATAACTACCTTGAGTAAATACTTGAATAATGGGAAACGGTTATATAACTATATATATATATATATACTTTGGTTATATATATATATATATATATATATATATATATGTATATATATTTATATATCTTTACTTTGAATATATATATATATATATATGAATATCTACTTTAAGAAATGGTTGTTTATACTTTGGGTTCGGGATACGGACGCTCTAAACGTCCGGATATTTATGTTAATGTGTTATTATATATATATATATATATGTATACTTTGAATATGGGGTTTTGGGGACATTTAAACGTCCGGACGTATATGTATACGAAATTGGGCTTGAGTTATTGTATTTTAAAGGATCATTATGTTTTATGTATATATATATATATATATATATATATATATATATATACATACGCATATTTTGGATTATGCGTTTGACTTAACGGCATGTGTTTACAAATGAGTTCTTTATACTTTTATTACATACCTTTGGGTTAGCATGTCCTGTGTCGGGACGTGAGGTCCCTTATGTAACTATTTTGATATATTTATATATTGGGTTTCTTATACCCTTTGAGGTTTCTTTACTTGAGACTTTAATACGTTTTGATGTTGGTTGATTATATATTTGATTATGGCTTTAATATGAATCTATGATTTCAATGCTTATGACTACTTTGGGTATATATGTTAGTCATTGTATTTTGGACGCTTGCGTCCTGATGTTGGTGTTTTGGGTTGGGTACATAGTGATTGGTTAGGTATATATGTGTGTGTATATATACTGGTGATCGTGTGGCGATTGATGTGTGTGCATTTAGCACCTTATATTGTACCTCCCCCTGTTCTGATACTAATGATCGCATGGCGATTGATATGATACGATTACCTGGTTTTGGTATGGTTCGATCCGGTGCATACCTTAACGGGGTGTAGCTGTAGACCCTTGATTGGGTAGTCTGCGCGCGTAGGACAGATTTCGGAGTAATGGTTGGTAAGTTTTACCATATAGTCCTGTGAGTTTAGTCCCACTTTGGACGGCTCAACCCTAGGCCCGGTGTCTCGATGAGACTGTACCGGTGTCCAGTCAAATGATCCCCTATTGGATTGTTTTCCCCTAGTACTTGTGTTTGTGTTATGGTTATACTATACCTATACGCGTGTGTTAGTACATTCATATTCATATTTCTTTTAGTGAGGATCGTTCCTCGCTTGTCGTGCTTATGAGCACGTGGTTGTGAGAGTTGGGAAGTTTGGGAAACTGTTTACCTGTTTCGGTGGCAGTATGCTTGATTTGATTACGGTATTTAATAGGTTATATTATTGGATTTGAATCCTGCAACTGATTTCTTATATATATATATATATATGTTTATATATATAGAAATGCTTTGAATTACAATTGATTTCTGTGTTTGCTGTCGAGTTTGGTTTTCTTGACGTAAACGAGTTATTCGGCATTTTAAGGTTTGTTTTACCTTATGTGAATTTTATTCCATCTTTATACTTTTACGTTAACAAGTCTTTTTGTTTATATTTTATAAACCTGCTTGGGTTGATTTGAGAGGTTATGCCTCGGGAAAAGTAAAAGGGGGTTTTGTTCAGAAAAAGATTTTGAGCTGGTTTGCTCTCACGTACCTTGACATTGTATGGTTTTCAAATCAATCAAGTATATAAATGATTTCATATGCATGGTTTGCATTGTTTTAAACGGTGGGGTTAGTACTTTGATTTAAGTATGTAAAACCTTGTTTTTGTCCACTCACACTCTTTCTGTTTTGCACCCCAGACCGTAGTCGTCGCTTCGACACTGTTCGGCCTCGCGCTCCTCTTCTCGAGCTTTGACTGAAGGGTAGGATCTGTCGTCCTTGAACCCTAAACTTGTATTCTGTTACTCTATTCCGCTGTTGAATTCTTAAACTCTTAGATCGCTCTGTATTACCTGTTAGAGTTAAATTTGAGGGCCAGAGGCCTGTGTAGTTTTTCTGTAGCATGTTGGCTGTTGGGATAATTGTATATGTTGCTTGTTTAAACAGGTTGTAACAATTTGGGATAGTTCTTGTTGTAGGGAGACTCTGCCCGTTTTTCGGCAGAAGTCTTGGCCCCTTTCTTTATAAATTTCGGGAAGAGGGAATTAGTTTAGTTTGTGGGCCTGACAGGGGTCGATGTCGGGCATGTCAACAGGGTCCGGCACGAGTTCCGGGGTGGAATCTGGGTCGGGTCCTGTCATGTTAACTATTTGAGCTTTGAGCCATTCTTTGAGAGAGTTTTATTGTTTCTACTCTTAAACACTCTTCAATTTCATTCTTTATTAGAAGATCTCATTAGGTTTTGCATTGGATACTAAAGAACTTTCTCACTTTGTGTAGGTACACTGCTTTCAAGTTGGATGGACCTTTAGAGATGATGTTAGGCTATGCATGTTTCCACCACTAAAATGCCTTAATCCATACCCTTTGTGTGCACCATTTACCCTTTTGAAGCCAAACACTTAGCATTTTTCCTTCATCACCCATATCAATCCTTACCCATTTAAACCGATTCTAAGCCATACCCTATAGCTTGTGAGATGTCAAGGTGATGAGGATAAAGTCGAGAGGTTGAGCTTTACACCAAAGAAGTGGCGTGTACCGAGGTAGAACGTGCTAAATTGCAAGTGTTTAAAAAAAATAAAAGATAGAAAAAAAGTCAAAGAAAAATAAAAAGAGCCGTAAAATTGAGCCAATAAAGAAGTATGCAATTCGAAAGATCAAAAGTTCAAAATCATTCCAAGTGAAAAGCACAAAATCCTGGACGCCAAACACCAAATTTGACAAGAAGAGCCAACTATGTATGCTGAAAGTTTGCATGAAGAAGCCTTGGCATGTCTCAAGTTCTAGTTTTTCCTTCCCTTTCTTGTATAGCCCATAGCCGAGCCTTACATTACAACCCTAATAAAGACCTAACGGATCTTTTGGAACATCTGGCTTGGAGGTGAAAGTATGTACCTACGTTCTTAGTATTTAATTCTTTTCATGAGATCTATTTCCAGAAATTGAGCTTTTATTTCTTAAAATTCATATGCGATAAATCTTGCTTCCCTATACATGAACTCTATTCGCATATGCTTGATGAGAGTGTAAACCTAGGTTCCGTGTGAAAATAAGAGAGATTCCTTTGAGGCCTAGAGTTGAGACGAATTCTATCCTTAACATTGAGGTATGGTTGCCTTTAAGCCAATGTATTTTGAGGGTTGGTTTTACACTTCACACATGGTGCATTTAGTTGAATGACATAATTTTAGTCTTGAGATAGTAGTTTCCGCATACATTGGTTTTTATTAGTTTGTTTCAAGTGGTATTTTAAAGTTCTTTTATTTTGTTTTGTGGAGAAAGCGTTTGTGGGTATCGTAATTGGTAAACCCTCAGGAGACACAACTCCTCCTACTAGGGACACCTAGGGGTTTAAAGGCTTGTGGCACATGCTAAGTGCCATCGTGTTTCCCTACGAAAATGGCCTAGATTAACTTCTTGTTTTGTTTTCTTAATTTGTTTTGTTTTTGTTTTGCTCGAGGACTAGCAAAAGATAGGTTTGGGGGTATTTGATATAACTCCATATTTGTACTCATTTTCTATACCCCATTCCTATGATTTGCATTAGTTTCTTTTGTGAAATTGGTTGTTTTGATGTGTTTAGTGTGAGTTTTGTAGGAAATCATCGCTAAAGTTGAGTTGGAGCTAAAAAGAGAAAAATATGGTGAAAAAGAGCAAAGAATGCCTAAATTTGGAATTAGCAACTTGGAACTCAAGAAACTGTCTGTGCAGATGCGTCAACTTTGCGGATTTACCTGTACGTGCTCAGGAAGAACCAGATAACGTGATTTATATTCTTGGAAAGCTCTGGAAGTCTAGTTTCTGAAAAATATTACGGTTTGTGATTTTGAGTTTTCTAGAGAAAGTTACATCAGTTTTAGTACCAGTGGGTCAGTGCTGGAATTTTGCACGAGTTTTGACAGCTTTGCATCACAAGTTACCATTCTTGGTAAACAGGCTTTTGGACGTCCTTGGGCAATTAGGAGGCACCAAAATATTGTGTTAATTCAATTATAAGTTAGCTATTTTTGCTGGGATGGTTGGCGTTTGGTCTAGTCAAAGAAGTGCATCAAAAGTCAAAGCCTAACTCAACTAGGAAAACAAATTCCCTGCTCTAGATGGATTTAATTCCTATCTTTTCTCCAAAACCTAGAAGCTTGCCTATAAATACATCTTTTGGACCAGCTTTGAAGGGAGAACCCTAGCGCATATTGTTCAAGATCCCAAATCACCCAACTCATATATTCACCTTCTTAGCCGTTCATGGCCTTCAAGATTTGCCGGAGGAGGAGTTCAACTACAATGGATTCATCTAAGGGTTTTTCTATCTTAATTCAAACTTTGTATTTTATGTTCATAAATATATTGTTTGTTTCTAAGATGGCTATGGGTAACTAAATTCTTTGCTAGGGATCCAATGTAACCTAACATGATGATTCTATGTTATTGAGTTAATACTTTATTTTTAATCAATTTATATTCCTTGTTTCATTCATTATTATAATTGTGATCTTGATACTTGTAATTGGCCATTATAGGTATTTTGGATTGTCTAAGATAAGATTGGGCGAGGGGTTCATCCTTAATCTTATATGCACTATGAATGAATGAGTTGTTGTTAAAGCCGGGGTTCAAGCTAAGACACTTCTTGGTTCTATTGTTCTTCGTAAACTTAATGGGTTCTCGATTAAATTTGACTATGGGGTTCATTAGTTGGGTTTAGTTGAGGATACTTGGTGACACCGCGGCCGAACGAATCATCATAATAAAGAAAGAATGAACCCTAGGAATTGAATTGAAACTTTATTCTCAAAATTAACTCAATACATAGAATAGGATTGTTATGGTGAAGTCGGAATCCTAGCTTTCATCCATTGATTTTCAAAACCAATTTCCAACCTTTGTTAATTTTATTTTCTTGATTTTCAACACTTAGATTAAAATTGAGTAATCTTATTTTTAGCTATTTTAGTAGTTTTAATATTTCGTTTTATTTTCTAGTTTTTCTTAAGGTATTCATATTTGGAATTAATTGATAAACTTTGCAAATCTCTGTGGGAACGACTCTCGTATTTGCTTGCTATACTATCATATCGATTCGTGCACTTGCGAGGTATAATTTTTGTTCATCACCAGGGCATCACTCGAACGAGTGCCTAACCTGTAACAAACAGGTCAATCTAGCTGAGGCGATTGTCGACGGAGATGAGGAGGATAATGTGGATGCAGACTACGAAGGAGCAGAATTTGCAAATGAGGATGGTGATGAGATAGTCAATTTACTGCTGCAGAGAGTCCTTTTATCCCCAAAACAGGAGGTGGGGCAACGCAACATGATTTTTCATTCACTTTGCACAATTGACAACAGAGTGTGCAGTGTGATTGTGGATAGTGGCAGTTATGAGAATCTTGTGTCCAAGAAATTGGTCAAATATTTACAGCTTCAAACACAAAAGCATGAGTCTTTGTATGCATTGAGGTGGGTAAAGAAAGGACTCGTGGCAAGCATTACAAATAGGAAGTCTTGTGTGACGTGATCGATATGGATGCTAGTCGTGTATTACTAGGGCGTCCTTGGCAGTATGATATGGACGCTACACATAAAGGATGTGACAATGTGTATTTGTTCAATTGGGTTTCCCATAACATCGCTATGGCTCCCGTCAATGAATCTGGAAAATTAGAGAAGTCGACGAGCTCGAGTTTTCTGGTCATGTCGAACAGCGAGCAAGAGTTTGAGGAAGACATTAAAAAAGCTAATGTCGTGAACCCTGTGTATGTGAAGGGGCTATTGGCTGCCTTGCCAGAGGGTGTGTCTTGCCCCAGAGAGGTAAAGAAAATTTTAAATGATTTTCAAGAGTTGATTGCAGATGATTTACCTAATGAGCTACCACCCATGAGAGACATACAACACCAAATTGACTTGGTGCCAGGAGCTAGTCTTCCTAATTTGCCCCATTATCATATGAGCACTAAGGAGAATGAGATTCTCAGAGAAAAGATAGAAGAGTTGCTGTAGAAAGGGTTTATTCGAGTTAGTATGAGTCCATGTGCAGTTCTGGTATTGTTGGCTCCGAAGAAAGACAGTAAATGGCGCATGTGTGTTGATAGCCGAGCAATCAATAAAATCACCATCAAGTACAAATTCCCAATTCCACGTCTGGAGGGCATCACCAACCACTCGTACAACCCATCCTTGCTCTAAGGTGTTTTCAAAAATTGATTTGAGGAGCAGGTACCGCCAAATTCGGATCAAACCTAGGGATGAGTAGAAAACAACTTTTAAGAGCAAGGATGGGTTGTACGAGTGGTTGGTGATGCCATTTGGGTTATCAAATGTACCGAGCACATTTATGAGACTTATGAATCAGGTTTTGTGTCCCTTTATTGGTTCATTTGTTGTAGTTTATCTTGAAGATATTCTAATTTACAGCAAAACCAAGGAGAAGTATCTAATACATTTGAGGGAGGTTTTGGAGGTTCTGCAAGAGTGTACTTTCGTTACAAACAAGTTACTTTTTCTAGGTTATGTTGTGAGTGCAGATGGTATATACGTGGATGAAGATAAAGTGCGAGCTATTCCGGAGTGGCCTACCTCTAAAACAACCAGTGATGTAAGGAGTTTCCATGGCCTTGCGACCTTTTACAAGCCTTTTTTTGGCCATTTCAGTACCCTGACCGCACAAATTACTAAGTGCCTGAAGCGTGGAAAATTTAATTAGGGTGAAGAGCAGGAGAAAAGCTTTGCCCTCATTAAAGAAAAGTTTAGCACAGTACCGGTTCTAGCCTTTCGCAACTTTGAGAAGATATTCGAGATTGAATGTGATGCGAATGGAGTGGGTGTAGGAGCTGTTTAGTCTCAAGAGAAGAGACCGGTTGCATTTTTCTAAGAAAAACTCAGTGAAGCACGCCAAAAATGGAGCACTTATGACCATGAATTTTATGCAGTAATTCGAGCCCTGAAACAATGGGAGCATTATTTAGTGGAGTGGGAGTTTGTGCTTTACAATAACCACCAAGCCCTGAAATTAATCATCAGCCAGAAAAATGTGAACAAGATGCATGTCAGGTGGGCTACATTTCTGCAGAAATTTCCATTTGTTATTAAACATAAATATGGAGTTTTTAACCGTGTACCAGATGCACTGAGTCGACAAGCAACTTTGCTTGTTACCTTGGATCAAGAAGTTGTAGCTTTCGACTTTCTGAATGAACTATATGAGACTGATGAGGATTTTCAGGAAAACTGGGCTAAGTGTGTTCGCAATGAACCAATGATAGATTATCATGTTACTAAAGGGAATTTATTTAAGGGCAGTCGATGGTGCATTCCTATGTCTTCTCTAAGGGAGAAACTGATTCGAGACTTGCATGGGGGTGGACTGAGTGGCTACTTAGGCCGTGATAAAACCATTGCCAGTATGGAGGAGCGTTATTTTTTGTCACACTTGAAGTGAGATGTCGGCACTATTGTGTGGAAGTGCTACAACTGTCAGGTATCTAAAGGGCAGTCCCAAAATACTGGTCTTTATATGCCTTTTCCTATCCCTGATGATATTTGGCAAGACTTGTTGATGGATTTTGTTTTGGGACTTCCTCGTACACAACGAGGAGTCAATTATGTTTTTGTTGTGGTTGACAAGTTTTCCAAGATGGCTCATTTTATTGCTTGCAAGAAAACTGCAGATGCTTCCAACATAGCCAAACAACAAGGGAGGTTGTGCGATTGCATGGTGTCCCTAAGTCTATTACATCATACCGTGACACCAAATTCCTTAGATCTTTTTGATAACCTTGTGGAGGATGTTTGGTACAGATTTGAATGGTAGTAACACCACTCATCCGCAGATGGATGGACAGACTGAGGTTACCAACCAAACCCAGGGAAACATGGTTAGGAGCATTTGCGGAGATAGGCTAAAGCAATGGGATGTTGCACTGCCACAGGTGGAGTTCGCGTACAACAATGATCATTCTTCCAGAGGACAATCACCTTTTGCCATTGTTTACAATACGGTGCCTAGGTATGTGGTTGACCTGGTCAAGCTTTCAAGAGCCCAGAAGACTAGTGTAGCTGCTGAAAATATGGCTGAACAGTTTCAGACTGTTAGGGAAGAAGTAAAGGACAAGCTAGATAGGACCAATGCTAAATTTAAGGTCGCCGCTGACAAGCGTCGCCTTGTGAAGTTGTTCCAAGAAGGAGATTTTGTGATGGTTTAATTGAGGAGAGAACATTTTCCAATTGGCACCTATAGCAAACTAAAACTTCGGAAGTATGGCCCCTACAAAGTTTTGAAAAAGATTAACGGCAACGCCTATGTCGTGGATCTTCCTTCTTCCATGGGCATATCGAGCACTTTCAATGTTGCAGATCTACATGAGTTCCATGATGATGAATTACTTTATCCTAAAGATAACTCAGGGTCGAGTTCTTCGGAAGTGGAAGAGACTGATGTAGAACAGATGGTTGATGCGATAGAGGAGGATCTGGAGTGGCGCGAGCACAAAGGGAAAACAGGCAAACTACAGGTTTGGCCTCCGAGCTCAGAATCGGGCTCATAACCCGTCATTTCAAAGAGAACGGTGTCATGAGTACAACTCATTGATTTGCCATGATGTATGGGCTTTTTCGGGAGTCCGAGATCATTTGGCGGTCTTAAATACAGTTTTAATGTTTTCTTTAATTAAAATTTTAGGAAACTTGCTATTTTCTTATTTTTAATTCCTCGGGTTTCTAGGAGTATTTAAACATCTTTTAACCCGTGGCTAGGGTTTATGTTATGTTTTTCAGATTTATCAAATAAACCATTGAGGTTTCCTCAATTCTTCTTGGTGGATTCCATAGTTTCGTGTTATAGGCTAAGGTTTTAGCCAAATTATTTGTCACACTGCGTCAGTACTCAATGAAGATGACGTCAGGTATGTCTTCTATGTATTTCAGTTTCGTTTGAAAGATCATGGACACTTATAGAAATCTAACATATCATAACATCATTTAAATTACATACATAAAAAATATATATACAACTTTTTTGCTTTGGTAATAATCTACACATAAATTGGAAGACCCATTAAACTCAATATAGAGAATAAATCAAAATTTCACAAACCCAAACAACAAAATAAAAAATTTCACAAATCTAACAGATCGTAACATCATTTATAGTACATACATAATGTCACATGTTGATGATAATAGACTGACAAAGAGGGGGAAACAAGTGATTTATTCTTTAACAAACTATGAGAGAACAAATCATCTAGCATGACATATCACATAAGAAATCAAAATAAGAGCGGAAGCAAGAAAAAGCTAGAGATTCATACAAGTCTCATCCTAGGTCCCAATATTTATAGGTTTATGAAAATAGGCACCAATGACTCTCTAAGACTCATATTCAAAGAGAGATTAGATGAACATACCCTTGGAGCAAATCTTGAAACCAAGAATGGTGTTCAAGTAGAGGGATTGGTCCCTTTGATGTTGGCTCTCCACTTTATACTCTCCAAATAGGTGCAAAAGTATACATCTCCCCAAAGCTCTTCACCAAGGATGAAAGGGATGAGAAAATGAGAAACAATTAGTGAGAAGTAGGTGCTAGGCCTTCTCACTAAAAGTGCCAGCCAATGAGGGGTTGGGAGGGAGGTTTGATGTTTCATCTCTTCCAATTTTACCAACTTGAAACCCTAAAGTGTTGGGGAGTTATGGCTATGTATATATAGAGCCAAAATGTCACACATGTGAGCCAAAATCCCCACATGTGCTGCACCCTATCTCTCAATGTCCCTTTTGTGCTATCTTGGTCCACCACATTAATCTCATAATGTGTCGCACTTGTGTCGAAGTACATATGGTCCATTCCCTTTTGAATTTCCAAGTCACATAGGACCCTAACTAAAGTTCCATAGCTTTAATTGAATAATTAGACTAATCTAATTGATTTAATTAGTTTAGTCACTTAACAAATTTAGTCACTTACTTGTGTAACAAGTGCTGGTCCCAGTCATCCTTAGTTGACCATGTCAAGTGTTGGGTCAACCATTTGATCTCTGACCTTTGACTTTCACCTTGACTTTGATGAAGCCACAAAATCATTCATTCTCTTCTTAATTCCCAATCGACTCCTCTTTCGATGTGCGATCTTATAGGTTCTAATTAGCAAGGCAGTGGGTATGAATGATTCCATCTGAACCAAGTATGAATTGTATCCCTCCATACAATTCTCCCTATTGGGGAAGGCTAATTATAATTAGTCATTTTCTACAAACCATGAGTGACACCTAGCAGTATGTCATGGCTAATTAGCTAAAAAGAATTCATTTAGAGACCCTAGTCAGTTTGTGATTACAATGCAATTCGGTCATTCTCTAATACAATACTCTATGTCATGTTCTTGGGATATGGTAAACTCGTGTCAAATCCCCTAATATGACATCCCTCGGTTATATGATTCACTTGGACGAAATTGTAAACGTTCTTGTTTCAATTTCCATATGATATTGTGGCTAAAGATTCAACGAATCATATCTTTAGATTATTCTATCTTCTTACTAAGAGTATATATTCCTTGTTTCACATTCACATGCATTTGTGTAAATGTCGAGAATCTTGAGGAGCACATTTAAGTCACATCCTTTTGATACGACTGTATAGTGTTCTCAAAGAGAAACAACCCATGCACAAGACAACTTTGATGTCTCATATCTGAGTACTAATTTGCATTATCAAAACTTAGAATTCTTTGTTTGACGAGTAAGACTTCGATACAAGAATCCGAGAGTTGATCGAGTTCAATGGACTCCATCTCTATAGAGCACATACACACCTATCTCAGTGTCACCACACGAATGACTTGAGGCTAGTCATCCTCCCGATTGAGCAGACATAATGTGTACTAGTCTTTGCAGGTCACCATTGTCCAATTGGTGATCCTATGACCAAGAACATTTTAGGATACGATATTCATATGTATGGAAAGGTCTCGTGCATCTAACTTCTTCATACCACTTTCCATTTATATCTTAATCCATGGACTTGTTACTTTGTGTACATTATGTATCTAAAGTAACATTCATGCCCCTTTGATTGTATTTAATATATTATATCCTTAGAATTATCCATTTTTATATTGGCTTCTAGGACATATATGTAATAGATACTTCAATTTCGGAAGAACCTACTCATCACGAATCTCAAATAGTTGGACCTAAAAATTTGATGCTACATCTTTAGAACGGGATCCAGGGAAACACATTGCAATTTGTGAATACCCCATTAATCAACATGATGAGATTCGAAGGGCGTATATCAAATTGGGGCCCTATCTGTTAGTAGTATGCCCTTAAAGCCAACTAATTATATGATAGTTAATGTTAAGGACATCTTTTGTAATGACTTATTAAGTTATTCATGGGCAAGACCAGTTGTTTTCAACAATGATATTTGGTTTATTATCATAAATAGTAAAACAACTATAGTCCTAGGAATATAAAAGTGGACATGAGAACTATGTAATGAGATTACATACATGGAGACATATCATGGTGCCTAATTCTAAATATGTTCATGGTCATAGGAGTATCAATTGGGCTTTGACATTCCGCAAAGACCGGTACACACAATATCATCTCTATATGTAGAGAATGACGAGGTCTCAAGTCATTAAGTGTGTCGACATCTAGATATGTGTGTAGGTGCTTGTAGGAGGACAACTACACTAAACGCAATCAAATACATGAGTTCTAGTATGGAAGTCTTTACTCACATGTTAAACTAAAACTCATAAATTGCAATGGTGCAAATTAATCCTTAGACCTGAGACATCATAGATGTTTTGTGGCTATGTTGTTAGTCTTTGAGGGCACTATACAATTGTGTTGAAGCAGACATGACTTAAAGGTGTTTATCACGACTCTCAATAAAGTCATGGGAGCAAATGAATGTACAACAAGGGATCTCTACTCTCTGTAAGGAGAGAGAATGCTCCAGTATATGATTGGTCAAATCTCTGCGCAGTGTAGTGGATAAGATTTGAAAGAATAGGTCTTCAAATCTTACCAAGATAATAATATAAAGGAACAATTCACATTAGGATATTTGACATTAGATTCCATTATCTAATAATGAGAATAAGGAGTATGATATAAGAGAAGGATTGAATTTCACAGTCATTCCAATTTGAATAGTTTCTTTCATAACATCTTATTTAATTCAGATAACCATGACTCGTTGCTAAGCACCAACCATGGTTTGTGGAAGTCCTAAAAGGTTCAAATTAACCTTTACTAATAGGAAGAATTAAATTGTGGAATTTAATTCGTATGTCAACTCTGAGGAGTTCAGTCAACCCACTTCCTTGCTAAAGGGAACCTACGGATCGCACACCGAAAGAATGTGACTAGAGGTATGAAAAGAAATGAAATGAGGAGACACAAGTCAATGGTCAATGAGCAAATGTCAAAGTCAAACGGTCAAAAGTGAGCAATTGACCAATGTCAAATAGTTCGACCCGGTCAATTAAGTGAGACTATAATTATGATTTAAGAGTTAAATTATAATTCATAATTAAGAGTTAATTATGGAATTAAATTTGACATATATTGGATTGGGCTTTTAAATGTGATTGTTTTGGTTGATATGTGAGTGCAATCGTTAGCCTCTCATCTTCCATAAGCTACAATTGGTCCAACTAAGAGGTAGTCTAGCATCTAAGGCCTCTTGGTTGTCTTCTCTTCATCTCTAAGAGCAATTGGTGTGCTGAGGTAGAAGGCTTCTACTTTGGGGCCTTGAGGTGAAGGAGTTTAAATCAAAAGAGGGATAAGAAAGCTTTTCCAAAAGGTGATCATTCTTGGATTTCCAAGAAAAGTCTTCAAGGGTAAAATCTTATGCCTTTTCTCTCTTTTTCTTTTAGCACTCAAAGAGACTAGATTATAAGATACTTGGGTGAAATGAAATAGGCTTAGCTCAACTTGAATAAGCAAAATTAATCTGCCATTTAGAATATTTTTGTGTTATAAGTTGTGGCTAAATTTATTTCCAAGACATGAGATGCCAAATGTTTCCTTTACTATCAACCTTAACTTTTTGAGTATCCAAGGACTTTGTTCGGGAAATAGAGACGTCAGTTACAATCTTGGTTCTCACAGTTTTCATGGTTAGAGAATTTTCCTTCGGCACATAAGGCATATTGTTTACCATGCTTTGTTTTTGAAAAATATCCAACAAGAGGGTGTGCACTAATTACTAATGGGTTGAACAATTGGAAAAGAGTTAATGACGGAAATTTTTTTGCATTTTTGCTTCATGTTGGAAGTCCATCTTCACCACATAACAAATGTGTAAGATGTGCTGAGGACTTAATGAAATCTTCTCAACATATTGAGAAAGTTATTCATAAACAACCGAAAGAGCAAATTTTGAAGAACCGGTTACGGCTCAAGGCAACAATTGAGAGTGTTTGGTGGCTTAGATTTCAAGCATGTGCTCTTAGAGGTAATGATGAATCGATAGACTCAATGAATCGTGGCAATTTTATTGAATTGATAAAATATACAGCTCAATGGAATGATAAAGTTGCTGAAATAGTTTTAGATAATGCCCACAGAAATGCTAAATATATCTCAGGGTTGATTCAAAAGCAAATTTTACATATTCTTGTAGACAAAGTTCAAACAAAAATTCGTGAAGAAGTTGGAGAATCAAGTATTCTTGTTGATGAAGCAAAAGATGCATCTAATCGAGCGAAAATGCCAATTGTTTTAAGATTTGTTTATAAAGATGGTTTTGTATGAGAATTTTTTTTTTGAGATTATGAGGATTGAAGATACTAGTTCTTCAACACTTAAAGCATTTAAGATTGATGATATTTGCAAGCTTGCAAAGAAATTTTATCATGCTAATTTCACTATTAAAGAATTGCGTTTGTTGAGGTGTTAGCTAGAGCATTTTGAGTTTGAAGTACATCAACATGATCTTGATATCTTTCAAAATATGTGTACTCTTTCTGAACTATGTCAAGTTTTAAATAAAACAAACAGAGCAAAGGCATATTATTTGATGAATAGGTTGGTTCGTTTAGTGTTAACTCTTCCTATTTCTTCAGCAACTATAGAATGAGCATTTTCAACTATGAAACATGTTAAGACTGTACTTCGCAACATGATAGAGGATGAGTATCTTGCAGATTCCCTTATTGTCTATATTGAGAAAGAACTTTCGGTGAATATTGATTCATATTCAATAATCAAAGACTTTGGTTTACTCAAGGAGTGTAGGGTTCCACTTCACTAGGTCAACTCGTTTATTATTTTTATTATTATTGCAATGTAATATTTGTTTGATGTTTTAAAATATGCTTTTAATTTGATGTTTATTTATATATATTTTTTAAGAAAAATAAGCTTATAATTGATATCTCATTAAAAAAAAATTATTAGTCCACCCCTAAAAAAATTCATGGTTCCGTCACTAGGACCTTTCTTACTTTGTATGTGGCTACTTTTATTAATTGAGAAATAAAGAACCAACATCGTTCCACCTAAATTTCGACGCCACCAAAATCCCAACGCCACCCAAATTTAGACTCCACCAAAATCTCGACGCTACATACTTATATCCTTACCTACCCACTCACTTGGTTCCACTATCCACAACAATTGGAATTTCTTTGGGGATGAACATGGGTTGAGAGAGAGACACACACAGAAAGATGAAAGAGAGAGGCAAGGAATGATGGTGGGTGGTGGGTGCAGGCAATGGCTTCTTAGGTAGGGGATGTTGTGGGGGTGGCGGTGGCTTGTTGGGTGGGTTGGGTGAGAGGCACTGGGAGGGTTATAGGGGAAGGAGAGAGGTAGAGAAAGGATTTTGATGGGGTCACTGGAGGATATTTTGGATTTGGCTTTGGGGGCATTGCGGAGGAGATAGAGTGGAGTGGGGGAAGAGAGAGAGAGTTTGCTGGACGTGGGTGGTGGCTGAGGTTGTGGGGTAGGGCTAGGGTTTGGGGGTCGGGGAAGGGGTGCTTGGTTAGGGCTGATGGGTTTTCTTTTTTATTTCATGTTTATAAATTTTTTTCTTATTTTTAATTATTTTTTAAATGTTTTACTAATATTTTAAGCAATTTAAGTTTAAAAAGGTGGATCCCACAAATGTCACATCAACAACTAACGAAAATTTTGACGGTAAAAAAACGCTGAACCAGATTACAAAAATTGAAAGCTTAAGGTATGTAATCGTTAAAATTGAGATCGCATGGACAAACACGCCTTAAGAAAGCACTTCAGCGATTGCCTTGCCATGGCAAGGGGGGGCTAGGGCTGCCACTGTTTTTTCTTTCTTGAAACTAATTAATTGAACTTAATTGGGCCTAAACAAGTAAAAGGAAGATTTAACACACCATTCTTGGGCTCACCTTTGAGTCACGCTTGTCTCCCTCGACAAAAGAAAAAAACAAGCAATTTATTGAATATCTACTACAAGAGGAAGCGCTATTGGAGGAAGAACAAGAAGGTAAAAACCCACAAGACTATTGCTTATATTTCTATTGAAAAAGACATGGTAGAAAAACTTGATTATGTAAAATTAATTGATATTTTTGCATCGAAAAATGAAAGACAAGTGATATTTAAGTGATGTTTTGATGCATTTTATAAAGTTGTTATGTGAATTACATTTAATTTGTTTCTTTTTAGGTTACAATTGTGACTTTGAGTTCATATATATATATATATTTTTTTTTCTACTTATAAAAAAATCACATAAATATACATAGAAAGTAGAATGCCACATTTTGATGGTTCGTCTATGGCCTCCAAAACCTTAGGATTGCCACTTAATCATACACTACAAGAAAAACAGGTATTAGTGGCCACCCGTTTGGTCACAGAAACTACCCTTTTTGGTCACTGAATGCAATCAATGTCCAAATATTGGTGGTCACTGGGTGGTCACTAGAAGCTCGTCACAAATTCTATTTAGTGGTCACTGTCAATTATTGGTCACTACAACACAAGGAATTAGTGATTATGTCAATGTGGTCACTAATAAAAGTGCGATTAGTGACTATAACTTTGGTCACCAAAACACTCATTTTGGCCACTGAAAGAGGGTCACGTGCCCACATTAGTGACCTACTTGCTTGGTCACTAATGTATTTCAAAAGATTGGTAACTAATTAGGTTTACCAATCCTAGTTCTTTATTGAATTATAATATGAAACCCCAATTAATTTTTTTTTTAAATAGTGATGTAGATCTCAAAAGCAATCCATACATCTTTTCAAAAGCAATCCATACATCTAACATTCTTCCAACAAATTCACAAAATGTCTCAAATCTCAAAAACTAAAATTCTAGGTATTTAAGATGAACGTAAATGTCAATTGTTTCCCAAAAACAAAGAACAAAGATTCATCACTAGTAAATTGTCCTTTATCCTATGTCCTCTGTTTGTTCTTTGTCCCATGTCCTCTGTTTTTCCTCTGATATACTAGGAATTATATCCATAAGACCTGCATCAAACAAAGAATATCAGCTTAATTATATTATATACCAATTGTATGATGTCACATGTAGTTCTTATTAATTAGTCACACAATGTCTTCAGCCTTTCATAAACTATAAAGAAATGATTAGCAAATTACAAATTCATAGATCAAAAAACAGTGAGAAGGGTGAGGTCACTTGGTTACAAACGATAACCGTTCCAAGTCACAAATTTTACAGTTAAAGCATGATTTCAGTTGAACATAACTTCAATTTCCAGGTATTGAGTTGATAAAGCATGATATAAGTTGCCCAAAGAAAACTGAAAAGAGAATAACTTTACAATATAACTAGTTGAAATTAATAAAAACACTAATTTTGAAACTTCCATACCTTTGGTCTGAAGTACAAGGGGAGATCCATGAAAATTGCATAGTTCTCAGAAATTGCAAAATCATGCATCATGATGGGGTCTGCTACTGTTATGGGTATAGTATCATGCATGAAACCATCCTTGGAAATAACTCTATAAGTGATATACGGCGGAGTATGCGAATAGCCAAATGTAAACATGTCGCCTGCATTAGGTACATCATAAGTGGAAAGGAAAATTTCCATATAAAGGCAGAATAAATTTCTTTCTATAAGAATGTGCTTACCATTGAATGGGTCAACCTTTGGATGAACAGTGAAGGAATGTGTCAGTCTCTTGTCATAATCCAGTAAGCCAACTGTTTGCACACTAGAAATAAACCAAACTACAAATTATTTGAGCCCAGAAAGATATAGGAGGCAATACAAAGGCTGTCATTTTTATGGTCTTTTCTTTTTCTGAACCATGAAAAAGCAGTGGTGAAGTCCATAGAAAAATGAAGAAAAATGATTCCCCTAATCTTTTCATCCCATTACATTATCAAATTAATTGAAATTGAAAAGTAGATGCAAGAACATGGATTAGTTCTTACAAGGCTTATCTACCTCTGATAGAGCTAGAAGCTTCCCATGGTGATATATGAGAGCTGTATTACCTGGAAAAGGGAGGAAATCGTTAGTTAAAGATACTGCTTCTTAGGCAAGTAACAGGAGATACTTTCCTACTTCGCCAAGATTTCAAGGATACACTTGTACGAGTATACAAAATTCATAAATGTTTCAAACTGGACAGAAAACTATGCACACAGTTTCAATTGTCATTAAGTTTTGAACCAAGGTGTAGGGGATAAAAATACTAAGTACTCAAAACTTTGATGTCCATGCATGCTAAAGTATGGTGTATGGTTCATAAGGATTAAATTCCTATTAAAATAACAGTGCAACAAAGGCATTACGGTCAATGAGTTGTGACAGTTCAGAATTGTGCTGAAAAGAAGTTGTTATTGCATTTCAAAAACATTGTGTGCAAGAACACCCTACCTGTCCCATTTCCATAAGACATATCTAATACTTTCAGTTTTGCTCTCAGTATTTGCATGTTAACCATGAGTAAGCCAAAAAGCCCCTTAAGGTCTCCAATCTGGAAATGACATATTCAGGAACATAAGAACGGAATCTACCAACTAAACATCTATGTCACAAGCTTGATCTAAAATTGCAACGGTTGAAGTGTGGTTACTGACATACCTTCATAAATTTAGCACCTCCAAAATATTCTTCTTCCTTAAGACGGGATGTCCTAACATAGCGGGAGACATACGTTGCTTTTCCATCTTTGATGTGCATACCATGAACCATACTGCAAAATGTTAAATACATAAAGTAATGCTGGATCACATCTATCACTTTACTAATTCAGCCAGAGACATGGCTAATGAACAGAAACTATTTACTTATGTTTCTATCCCCCTTGTTAACATGAAAACAGAGTTCAATAAGATAATCAGCCTACATATAAATTGTTCAAAAGATTCGAATTCAAATAAGGCTGTGAATAAAGAAGCAGGGGACTCATCCATCTCCATCAAACATGCAAAGAGAGCAACAAAGGGCATCAGCACAAAACCCACATGGCTAACAATCACTGAAATTTATTTCCAAAAATCAAACATATGCTCTCTAAACAGACAGACCAAAGTTTGTGTCTTGGGCATGCAATGACAGCTCTGTTAGGATAGAGCTACAATCAAAATAGAAATTGGCATATAGACCCACTCAGCTTCAAAGACTTCATGTAAGCATTTGACCAAATAGTTAATGGGCATCAAATGGTAAGCATGAATTCATAGATTCAAACAAACCAAGTAGTTATACTGTGTGATGATAAATCCGTCAAACAAACCATGAGTTTGAGGTGCAAAATTGAGACGCAATGCAGGAAGCAAATAAGTTATCAGAAGAAAAGTAGTCAAACAAGCAGAAAATCTACAAACAGCAGAGTGAAGAAAATCTACAAGCAGAAAAGTTTTCAGATTACACTCAAATAGAACACAACGCATTAGGAATAAGAGTAAAGAAAAAGCAAGAATAAAGATGAAAATCAATTAGGAATCAAACAGCCAGAGATCGAAGACAATCAAGCTTTTTGGAATCACACCACAAAATTTCTTACCATAGGAGCTGATGGTCTCAACAGTTGATTTCAGAATAGGATCTCACTAGCCTCAAGGTCGTTTCTCAAAATCGAAACATCTGCAACACCAATTAGGAAGTTAGGGCATCAAGCTTTTTGGAATCACACCACAAAATTGAAATTCAGAGAGAAATCAAAACTGAAATCAAAATTAAACCTAAAATCTAGAAATCGAAACCACAGAGACGAAGAGGACGCTCGCTCGTCGAAGAAGACGGTATCGCTGGCTCTGGTCTCGCGCGCGCTCTTGTCTCACTCTGTCTTTGTTTTTTCTTTTTGATGCGGTACCGTGTTTTGAAAAAAAATAATCAAGTTTAAAAAAAGTTAATTGGTCACTGATGTATCAAATAAGAGGAGCAAGGCTACCTTACCATATGTCTTGGTCTCTAATTCAGTGACTAATTTAAATACTGGTCAGAAAATTTAGTCATTAAAAATTAAAAATTAGATGCCAATCATTTTAGTGACCATATAATATTATTACTCATTAAATTTACTGTATTTGTGACTATTATTTATTTGGTCACAAGAAAATTGGTCACTACTGACCTTTTTTCTTGTAGTGATATTTGGCATGCATATATTTCAGTAAACTAATTATAAGTCACTAATACGTGCATAACTTGTAACAATATGCTCAATTGTTCGTGCCCAAATCGTGAAGACTAAAAAATGCTTGATAAACTTATGTAGTATTATGTAGTGTCATATTTTGTTAGGGAGGACTAGACTAGACTAGGGGTGGGCATCAAAACCGAAATACCGATACCGTCCCGAAACCGTGTCAAACCGTGCCAATCTCGTGTCAAACCGTTTGGTGTTGATGCTTAAACGGGATGAAACCGTGTCATACCGTTACTGTTTGGCACGACACCAGTATTAGATTTGTGATCCCGTTTGGTGTCATACCGTACCGAATAGTAACCAATTATTATTAAATAATAAAAATAAATAATAAATATTAATTTAATCCCAAATTTTCAGATTCAATTTCTCTCTCATCTCCCACGAACGATTATTTTCAGATCCAGAAGAAGCTTTTGTTTTCCAGGTCCGTGTCTCTCTCCTTCCCTCCACCATCGATTGATCCATCTCAAGAATCTCATCTTCTTCTTCTCCTCCTCCTCCTCTCTCTCTCTCTCTCTCTCTCTCTCTCTCTCTCTCTATGTTCTTTTCCTCTCACTCTGTGTCGAAGTCGAACCATCTACTCATTGGAGTAATCTCACTCGGGAGCATCACGCTTCAACCGTGATGCTTTAACAAGAAGACTAGGTTTGGCTTGACAAGCTTTGATTTCTCCAAATCCTCTTCAAGTGCGGAAGACTTTCCCTTGCGCAGAAGAATCTTCCGAGCTTCCATAGCTCATCGCTTCGCCACAGTACATACTCGAATTGTCATCTTCTTCTTCCATGGTTTCCTATAGAACAACAAAGTTCTAAGGAATCATTGAATTGAACAAAAGCAAACCGAATCGCCAAATGCAAAACAAGAAACCAAAGAAAACCCAATTCCCTAATACCAAAATTATTATGACATACGTGCATAAATATACACAGGAGAACTTGCGGTAATAAAATTTAACAAAGAAACATTTATCCAATCAAGCCATATTTGGTAGCTATTGCAAAAGCGAAGAAAAAATAACCCAAATTTTAGCCTATTCTAAACGGTATCGCTTTGATACCGAACCATACCGGTCCCGTTTGGGGCGGTATGGTTTGAACGTGTTGTGAAAATCTTCCATCCCGTGTCATACCGTCCCGAAACTATTATTCGGTATTGACACCGGGATGACCTCCATCCCGTGTCATCCCGTACCGTGCCCACCCCTAGACTAGACTAGAAAAATGCCCACATTTTATGTGCATTGAAGGCATAATGTGAATATGTTGCCTAACTTGGAGGATGAATGGGGACATCTATAAGAGGTTGATGACTAAAACTTATCCCCCTAATCTCCTTGAAATTAGTGGCATTATAGGGGATACGTTTTAGTAATTACCCTCTTATAAATAGTCCCTAGTTCATCCTTCAAGTTAGACTACAATAGCACAAGAAATGTAGGCATTTTGTTAGTCTAATCTAGTACAGTCTAGTCCTCCTACCAAACGAGGCTTGAGTATACAATGGAAGAGAAATAATTTGGCAACCAAGCTACTTTTTCAGCACGTAAACATTTTGTTCCATGGGAAGACAACGAAAGGGCCTAATAATTTATAAAACAATTTACACAACGGACATGCATAAACAAAGACGATCCATCGCTTGTGCAAAAAGTTATCCATTTAAATATGATCATGAAAAACCTTATGAATCATTTACGTGGTTGAATCAATGTCTACCAACTATTACATCAAAAGAAATTTTTGAAAGAGCCGCACTTCGGCCCAAAGCCCAAAAAGCCCAAAAAGAATTTTTTTATAAAAATAAATAAAAATAAAAACTAACTTTTTACTGCCTCGCCCAAGCGAAGGAGTCAAATGGCGGTCCTCAAATCTGACCGTTTACCTTCTAACTGGGTAACAAGGAGATAATAAAAATCCGAATTATGCTTTTGTTATTTTATTTTTATTTTTGTTATTAATCTGCAGTCTCAATTGACCAAACTCGCTAGGCTTACTTGCCTTGTAGGTGAAGTATGTGACAGTAACGTATTCTTCACTCTATTTTTATTTCCTTATCTGTAATTCATTTTTGTTTTGCCAAAAAATTTGCTGCTCCACTTGCATGATTTAATAAGTAAAAATCTTTTGTTTTTGTTTTTGTTTTTACTTTTACTTTTTACTTCCAGACGACAACTGTTCTTACAAAACCTCCTTCTTCAATATGACAAAGGGTTTGTGTGACGTTAGAATTTGAAGTACAGCTTTACCCATGGGTGTTTTTTTTTTTTTTTTTTTTCAGCTTTTGATTCTGCTATTTAATTTCTAATTAGTAAAAACAAAATATGCGTAATTTATAAATCCAGTTGATACTTGGCATACATGCACTTTCCATAGCATGCTTATCCATCAATTGTTGACCATTTCTATTTTGGATTAATTTTGCTTATAAGGATTCATGTGTTTAGATTTCTTACCACAATTGAAGGAAGATTTGAATGTTGTTTAAGATAAAATATGAGTGATATGTGTTATAAAAATGGTTAAGAACTATCTTTTTACAGTCACCTGAGAAAGAAATAAACATAATTATTGTATGTTTATTTATTAGGAACGGAGGAAGTCACGAGTCGGAAAACTTAGATGAGGACTCATGGAATTGGAATTGGATCAACTACTCCCTTAGTCCGATTCCATTCTTGATTTTGAGAGAGTATTTGATTATAGAGTTTAACGTGAAACTCACATAATTTTTTGTTTAACGTGAAACTCATGAATAGGAATAATTCCAATTGTCATGTGTTGATATCGTTTCAATACCCACGTGTTAGTAAACACATGAAAGTAAAAATCGGAACATTTCAATCCCATTCCTGATAAGTAAGCATGATATTATTAATTTTTGATTTGGAATTGAAATTGCAACCCAATCTTACCCCTTTTTTTTTCCCTTCTTTTTCTTTCAGAGGTAAAGATGATAATTTATTTTGAAAAGGTTTTTAATTTTTTGAAAATGTGCACAAGGTTTTATGCAACTGACGCGGGTTTCTATGCTGTGTGTGGTGGCAAATGGTGAAAGGACCAGTCTAACTAGACCAGCTGGGTTTCAAGTCACAGCTTTTGTGACCCCAATTACACTGCAAACAGAAAATGTAATTATTTTCAAAAGTAAATATGGAATTTTTTTAACTATACAGATATGAAAGTAAAGTTTTACTAAATTTGTTTTGACGCTTGAGTTACGGGTAGGGTAGGGTTTGCTTGGTTGGGCAGAGGAATTTTTGTTTTAATTTTTTTAAAAAAAATCTTAAATCTTTTATTTATTTATATGAGAAATAGAAATGATAAGACTCAAACTTTTGCCAGAGATGGTGGAGTAAAGTGTTGTATGGTCGTAGCTAGAAATAGACGAATTAAAACTAGTTTTGGACAAAGAATGACTATCTCATATAAATAGCAATAATCACTATCTCACCGGAATGATGTAAAACTGCACTTTTAATGTATAAAGACTTTTTAAAATTAAAGAAAAATACATGCAGCAATTACCGGTAACTACTTAGCAAGAAAAACTCATTGTATTTGTAACTATTATCTCCTTGTAATTGTTTTTTTCTTTATTTTTATTTGTTTAAGGAAAATTTTTTATGGTTAGTAAATTATATAGAGTATTATTAATGTAGAATAACGTCATGGTGGTATTTGCTAACTTACACTATCATATTAATTCTAAAAGAATTAATACAAATAATATTTTCTTTTCAAAAGAACATACTAGCCTCTTGATACACGTTCCTAAAAGTTTTTAAATAAAATTTAAAAATTTAAATAGTAAAATAAAACAACAAATTAAATTAAGAAATAAGAAAAAAAAAGGATAACTTTCATCTCCCTAGTCATTTACTCATATAAATCTGTTTTGTTTGAACAGTTTCTTTAGCAAATGACATTTTAGGATATTAAAACTTCAAAAATTTCACCAATTCTTAACAATTTCCTCTTTATTAAAAAGAGAAATGAAGGAAAAAATAAAACATAAAAATAGAAGTAAAAAAGAAATAAAAATTACTAGGGATATTATATCACTTTATTTGGCTGATATTTCCGAACTTGTTGTATAAGTAGGCACAATTTTCTGCCGTTTCACTCAAACCAAACCCAAAAGCCATGACACAAGTAAAAGGGAACAGATCAGAATAAAAATTAAATCGAAAACAGTTTCTTGTAAACTAAGGCATTCCCATCATTTCTTCAACACCAATCAAAGCCCTATCGCTTGCTTTTCCTTCCACCAAATCCCCAGAAGCCTCCATATCAAAGACCAGACCAAAAACCAGACCCATCTCTGAGCTTTTGGACTCATGGGTCGCGAAGCAGAGCAACCAAAAACATTAGTACTCGCAGCCACAGCTCCAGCCACGCCGCCGCCAGCCCCAACGGCTTTGGCTCCGGGCTTCAGGTTCCACCCAACAGACGAAGAACTCGTCATTTACTACCTCAAGCGCAAGGTCTGTCGAAAACCCTTCAAATTCAACGCGATCTCCGAGGTCGACATCTACAAGAGCGAGCCTTGGGACCTCGCAGGTAATACCCACCTCTCCAATTTTTTTTTTAATTTTTTTTAATTTTGTAACTGGGTTTTTTAATTTTTGTGTAAAATTTGCTTTTTATTGAGTTTTTTAAGCTTTTGTTTGCTTAATGTTTGTGTTTTATAAGGAAACTTGCCTTATTATGTTTGTGGGTCTTCCTTGCTGATTTTTCGGCTGAGATAACGCTTGGAAATTTTGTGCCTTTTTGGGCTTTTTTAGATTCTGGGTTAAAATTTTGTTTATTTATTGAAATTTTTACATGGGTTTTTAGATAAGTCGAGCTTGAAGAGCAGGGACCAGGAGTACTATTTTTTCAGTGCACTAGACAGGAAGTATGGAAATGGGGCAAGGATGAACAGGGCTACAAACCTAGGGTACTGGAAGGCCACAGGAAATGACAGGGCAGTCAAGCACAACGATATCATTGTGGGGATGAAGAAAACCTTGGTTTTTCATAGTGGCCGAGCTCCTGATGGGAAAAGGACTAATTGGGTTATGCATGAGTATAGGCTTGTTGATGAAGTATTTGAAAAAGCTGGGCTTGGTGCCATTCAGGTGAGGCCTTGGCCTAATTTTCGTTAATGCTTTTATGTGCTATAAGCAACTTTTTTGTTTATGAGAGAAATGCTGGTTTTGCACTTGTGTTATGCTAATTTTGGTTTGATGATTGTCTTAAGTTTTGGCGTTGGAGCTGAATAGTTGATTTTAGTGGACTGCTGAGCTTGGTTTATATTGTCTTGCAATAATGTGAACTACTGAGATCCCTACCTACATTTTATTGAAGCATCCAAACACTATTTTTATTTTAGTGGTGGCTATTGCTATCTTCTGGAGATTGATTCATTATTTTTGTTGTTATCTTTTTTCTTTGGGGGCTGCAGGATGCATTTGTGCTGTGTAGAGTGTTTCATAAAAGCAACATAGGACCACCAAACGGGCACAGATATGCTCCTTTTGTTGAGGAGGAATGGGATGATGATGACAAGTTAACTCTGGTTCCTGGACAAGAGTCCCGGAATGAAGCTGTAGCTGGTCGGGATGCATTTATTATAGGAAATGGTCATGCTGCTTGTAGGGAACAAAATGCTCATGCTGCATGTAGTGAACAAAATGCTCATGCTGCACGTAGTGAACAAAATGCTCATGCTGCATGCATTGAAGGAAATGATCATGCTGCATGTAATGGAGAAAATGGTCATGGCACTTCCGTCCAAGAAAATGGTCATGGCACTTCCGTCCAAGGAAATGGTCATGGCACTTCCGTCCAAGGAAATGGTCATGGAACTTCCGTCAAAGGAAATAGTCATGCAACTTCAGTCGAAGGAAATGGTCATGGAACTTCAGTCGAAGGAAATGGTCATGGCACTTCCTTCCAAGAAAATGGTCACGACACTTCTGTCAAAGGAAATGGTCATGGCACTTCTGTCAAAGGAAATGGTCATGTTACTTCTGTTGAAGGAAATGGCCATGGCACTATGATTGAAGGAGATGATCATGAAACTACTAATGAGGGTAACTGTCAGGAAATGGTGGAATATGGTCATGATTTGCACAACGCAGGAAATCATTTTGAGCAGGTTTGTGTTTTTCAGTTTATTTCTGTCTTCCTAAGTTTATTCACATAAAGTTTTGTGCTCTTTTATTGTATAGGCTGAATTTGCTCATATTATGCAGATTTTGATTTCTCCACTTTGTCTTTAGTTAACATCATGATGATTGTGATTGATACAAGACAAATAACTATTCATTAGAATACCCCAATCAAAGCATGCAAACAACCAAATGAAGCATGCATATTGTTTTTGTTTTTGTTTTTAACAAACATGCACCTTGTTTTGATCGAAGGTCCTTAATTTAGGCATATGGGATATTTCATCATTTGTAGGTATTAGAAATTTCAATGAAACATGTGTAATAATAAAATGCGGATTATACTGTATGCTTAGAAATGAGAGTAAACATCCAATATGCTGCACCAAAAGAAAGGATGTATACTACATGCTCAGAAATGAGAATTTTTATTTATTATTTGTTCCGTGGACTGAATTCACGGATTGCTAATCCAACTTCTCAATCTTCTTGTGGATTGTAATTTTCTAAACCGAATCGTTTACTTTTTCTTCTATGTATTTGTTCTTTCCTTGAATAAGTTTTTCACAAAATACTGACTAATTTATTTAGATGATAACCGATGGCCCCTTGTTTCTATGCCATCCCTAGATTTATCATTTTAAAGGTGTCATCATGATATCATTACAAACTGGAATTCTTACATAATTTTGAAATGGAAGTTTGAAAGACAATTTATGGAGGCTTCCTTATATGGAAGAAGCTGCAATGACTGCTTGATGAAATTGTAATTAGTCTGACAAGGTACTCTTTGAAGGATGGGGTATTCTATTTGCCTTTGGTTTGGAATTAGAACATGTGGTTTGTGAGAACTTCCTATGAGTGTTTTTGTGTATTATTTGCCCTTGATTTAGCGTAACTATATTTTATGTTCCAATAATCAGTAACTGTTTTGACAGTGGTCTCTAAATGAATTGTTCTTCAGATATGGCTTCTAATGTTGTATCTCCAATCGTGCTAGAATTTGGCCGTTTGAACTTTGAAGTCTTGGAGAATTTTATTCCAGAAAGAAAAAAAAGTCTTTGGAGAATTATTCTGTTTTCTGGAGCTGTGGCCTAAAATCGGTACCTTTGAGGATACATAGCAAACATGGTGGAGCCCCTTCGGGTTACATAGGATGGTACTTTAGATTAGGGATTGCAGTAAAATAAGTAAAGTACATTGAGAGAAAGATATCAGAAGGTGGAATAGTTAAAAACTGAGTAGGCTGTTGATTTTGTTGGATTTTATAGGTTAAAGTTTGAGATCAAGTTGTAGAAAGAAGTTGACAGCATTTCTTGCTGAAGGTGATAACAAAACGACGATTCTAATGACATAGACTGTAGCATGTTGGAATTTTTGAAAGACCAGGTGGTGAGGAAGAACTCTTGGAGCATCGAAATGGTAACTACGATTTAGGTTCAGATCTGATGACTAAGCGGGTGTTGGATTTATGAGGCTTTTGCCCAACAATCTATCTTCTTGATTCCTAAGCGGGGCCAAATGGTGAACATTCAAGTTTTGCAGTTCCCAAGATTTCTTAGTATGCCAAACAATTCTTCTAGTTAATACCTAAGTCAACTTAGCGATGGTACACTGAAGGAACTTAACCAGGCGATTGTTCAAGTCACTGGTCTCCCCAACCCTTATATCCTTATATCAGCAGGTGCCTGAAGTTGTGTTTGTAGATTGTGTTTCCATGTGTGGAGTCTTGATTTGGGAAACTATATCATGGCACATATGACTTGCCAGTCTATTTGTTTTCCACATGAAAAAGGTTGTGTTTTTAAAAATTGGAAATATGGTTAAACTAAGGGATAGCTATACCCTAAAGAAAAGCCTGGGATGGCGACTAAGGTTTCTCCATTATCTGTGCTCTCCTTTTCTTGTTTATTGGCTTTCTTAAAGTTAATTAATAGATCCTTCTGGTGTTTAATCAGATTTTGACGGTCTTAATTAGCCCCATATAGTGAGTAGAAACATAAGGATCTCCATTGAACTCCAATATTAACTATCATGTCCTTACATGGCTTTATGTTGGAGATAAAAATATTAGATAGAACTGAAGAAAAATAAAGAAAATTATTAGAAGGTAATTTTTACCCCATGTTAAATGTTCTTTTGAGTTTTTTTATTGCATTGGTCTGTAGAAGTATATGTCACATACAGCTGGAAATCATTACATCCTAGGCTTAGAATAATATGAAACCATTTTTTATTTTTTATTTTTTATAATTATTATTATTTTTAAACTAAAACCACTACTTAGATTGTTCATAGTGCTACTTTATGGCACTGACACCACAGTATCAGCTAATGTAAGTTGGCTCTTTTTGACCTGTATATAGAAATCATGGATGCAAAAACTGAATGAAAGACACATACGCCTTTCTGTTTGTGCCTGAAATTCTTGGCCCAAGAGACCGAACTGATTACAACTTTGTATGACCGAAACTGACCAGCCGTAGGAGTCATTTCGGGTCGATTTTTTAGACAAAAGAAAGGAGTCAAAATATTGGGCCACGACCCTTGCAAAGGTATGCACGGCCACGGCCGTGGTACGAACCACACCGTGATTCGGCTAAGGAGGAACCATTTCGTACCCATGGCCAAGGTTAAAATATCCGCTGCCACTTGCTGGGGGTGGTCCCCACGGTTCATTAAATGGGTAATGGCTTAGGATGTGAACACGAAGGTCTAAGTCGACGGTCTCACTCAGAGAAGCATGTGGAGGGAAGGAAATGACGGCGCTAACATATTTTAAGAATAAACATGTGGTGGGCAGATATCATTAGGTAAGGATGAGGACCTTAACTCGCGGAAAAGTGACCAACTGCCAGGAGAATTAAATGCTCCCTCAACCACCAAATGTTGGGAATTAAATGCTTCTCCGAACCCAAGATCCGGGCCAGTTTTCATGGCGGTGAATTGGACATCATGGCGGTCACACCACCATACTCCTTGGTTCCAAGTCACCTACTACCTCCCATCAAGCCACACCTTATGAAGACATGGACCCACTTTCTTCTCCGAAGTTTTCTCTATAAATATCAGGCTCCAACTACATTCAAGGGGTTCAAACACCAAAACAAGCCTCCCACGGAGCAAATTATCTTTTCTGTCATTTACTTTCAATCGCACCGTAATTTTCAATACATTTATGTGCTTTCCTAGGAGTAGTGGAAGTTTGTAAACAAATCCATTCATCAATATATCATACGACCCTTGAGTTTTCAAGGCGCCGGAGCATCATCCTTTGTTACTCTTTCGCTCATTCCATATATCATACAGCCTTTGCCATCCGGTGGAGCGCTGGAGCACCACCCAAATACACTCATTGTTTCCACCGTCGACATCATCACCAACGGCCTTGTAGCTCAGGCCGTGAACCTAACGGTCGAGATCTGTTCCTATCTCGGCCACAATCGTTTGAAGTAAAGTCAGATTCAAACAGGCGCACCGAATCCAATCGCTTACCGCACATAGCACCCTCGAATGCACGGTAGATCGTGCTGGCACACCCGCGCGCACACTCAACACCAAGAAGGATGACCTGTGTTGGCGCATATCCCCTCGGCCAGGACCACCAGGCCGCGAGATTTTTGCACCGTCAACACTTTCAAAGAACCAAACTACCTGACCATATTTCTGAGGATTGCAACGGCATTTAGAGACTCTTGAATCATTATAAATCTCTCAATTTATTTTTTTCTCTCTATCTTTGAACTCTAATCTTTTGTTGAAACTATCGCTGCTTGTGCAATTTAGATTTAGATTTACAGGTTATCATCTATTATTGTTGCTGTGTTGTGTGCATCATGTCAAGAGTTTATCATGTAAGTGAATATACACCAAAAGAAGTAGATAATGACGTGCTATTGTAAGCAGCCAGAGTTGATATCATGTTATTTTGTGTACAACCAACCTGACCTGTTTGAAACATTCCATTAATATTGTTCTTTATTACAATAGATCTGGGTTGTACCGCAAATATGTATTGGACTTGTTTGTTCATCGTATTTGACTTGGAATTTTCTTTTGTATTTTCAATTCACCATATATCCAAAATTTGGTTGCCTGTCTTGTTTGCTCATTTCAGGATACTCAGCCCATCAGCAATGCTCTTGTGACTGGTGCTGAACTTCCAACACAGAATGAAAATGATTTACCTCTTTGCAAGACAGAGAGAATGGATGATTATCCCATGACATGTGTGGTTAATCGAGAAGAGAGATTGGATGATTATCCGTCACCAGGTCCAGATGATGCACAACCCCTGCTATCTTTGTTTAATCGACATCCTGGGCAACTACGCCAGTATAAAAGAAGGCGGCATAATGATTCAAATTCTAACCATTCAAATGCTTCTGAGATTTCAAGTGGGATGACACATGACCCTTGCTCGTCTACAACAACAACAGCGTCAACTGAGGCATCGATGACGACGACAACAAGAAATTTTCTGTCTGCACTGGTGGAGTATCAGCTGTTAGAATCCCTTGAACCCAAAGATACTACTCCACCACCACCGCCTGAATTTAATGCTGCTTTGCTTCATTCGTCTGTGCCTCCTAGCTGCTTGAAATACGTAGAGACCTTGCAAAATGAAATCCACAAGATCTCTATTGAGAGGGAGACTTTGAAATTTGAAATGATGAGTGCCCAAGCCATGATTAACATTCTTCAAGCACGAATCGATCTTCTAAACAAGGAGAATGAGGATTTGAAGAGGAACAATGTCTGAGTTGCCTAGTGGTTCGTAGTCGTATGTACTCGTAGTGTTCTTTGTATGAGTTAACGGCCCCATATGGGCCCTGTTGAACTATCTTCAGTGAGTATGTTTTCCTTGATAGAGTCGGGAACTGTCTCTGTTGTTAATTGAACGATGTTGTAAACTATAGCAAGCTTGTTGTACCAGTAGCAAGCTGAACTATGTTGTATCTTTATGGCTTGGATTAGCCTGTCATCGAAATCGGCAGTTTAGACCTGAATTATGTTAAATTTCAACATTATTGCCTTCGTTAGATAACCAAAGTATTTGTTTAGTCACTGCATAGTTGAATGTGGCAAGTACCACTCTTAGACGACTGGGCTAATACCTTAGTTTTGCATAAGAATGACTTGGCATTCAATGTTCTTTACAGTTAAATTAGGAGCAAGAGATTATCTGAGTTGTGGTTGATGATATTATTCTGTCTAATGCTTTAGCGTCTGTATCTTCTTAACAATCAATATTGATAGACACCAAATTATTACATAAACTTTTGATTACTAATTGATTTGCCAATTTCTTATAAAAAGATCTAAATTGATTTTCAAATTTCTTATAAAAAGATCTAAATTCGATCTAGACGAAAACAAATGAAACATTGTCACATCAAGTAGGGGTGAGCGCGCGGTCCGGTCCGGTTCGGTTTCGAGCTCACACCGGACTCGGAATTGGTACTATTCATCCAATCCGGTCCAGTTTAAGTGAAATTTTTTGGAAAAACTGGTCGGTTCGGTTCTAACAGGTTTTGGTTCGGTTTTGACCGGTTTTCATTTTAAACCCGTTTTTTTTAAATATATATTTTTTTATTTTTTAAAAAATACAAATTATAATAAATAAGTTATTTTTTGGGTTTGAAAATTAACAAATTATCCAATTCATACAATAGGAAATGTTTTGAAGTTGAACTTGGAAAAATATTAATTATAAAATTTAAAATATAGCATTAGATTTAAAAAATATGTAAAAAATTAAAATAAAATAACAGGTCCAGTTCGGTCCGGTTCGATTTCGGTGCGGTGCGGTGTGAAACCAGAACCGATTTCAGTCCGGTTTCGTGACTTTTTTGGTCAACCGGTTTTTTTTGTTGATTTTTTCTCTCTGTCAGGTTCGGTGCTCCGGTTTTCCAGTCCGAATGCCTACCCCTAACATCAATTATTAATTATAAGTTGGTATTTCTAGTATTCTGGGCGCCAATGAAAGCCAAACACCAACTGAGGGGTCAGCTTCAAAAGTGATATTTAGAGCATTTTCACCGGGATGGCTAAACCCAGGCATGAGGGGGCTCAAGCCCTAGTTGGAGCATCCAGCGCGCAAAGCAAGCTCGGGCAGGAAGTGGGTCCCAACAAACCAAGCAAGCCCAAAGGCAAAACGAGCCCGGGCCCTTGCTTGGGGGCTACTGATGCCAACATGGCCTCAGCGTCTGTGTTTAAATTTTTTTTACCGTTGGCGTCAACCCTGATTTCTGCCAACAGCTAGAAGCCACGTCGCTCGACAGCCTTGATTTCCGCCAACAGCTAGAAGCCACATGGCTTGTCCTAGGTTGTCCGATTGCTTTTTGTCCTCCAATCCAACATCTCTAATTTTTTTTTTCAAAAATACCAAAAAATTCTGATTTTATTTATTTATAAATACCTACCAATATTCTTCACTTTCCACACCAAATCTTCATACATTTTCTTCTCCTTCCAATATTATTCACTTTCCACACCACATTTTCTTCACTTTCCAAATTTCATTTGTGTTCAAATACAAATGGCATCTTCCATCGAAGCTGGAGGGGCGTGGACAACCATGGAAGATGTTTTGTTGTGTGAGTGTTGGGTCCAAATTGGTCATTGTCCGATCACATGCAAAGAGATGAAGTTCTCTCATATGTGGAGAAGATCGGATTCCGCTCGTACGAAAATGGCCTTGGCTAGTAGGTGGAAAATTTTGAATATAGAGTTGGGGAAATGGAGAGATGCGTTGGCAAAAGCAATGGACAACATTCGAAGCGGCGAAAATCTTGACAACAAGTTAAATTATTTGTAATTTCCGCTTTATTAAATTTAATGTCCTATAATTTTTTCAATTTTTCTTGCATTTCCAATATTTTTTTAAAAATAGATTATGCAAGCACAAATGTGGTTCAGTGCCATTGGCCAAGTCAAAAAATCTTTCAACAATCACCAATGTTGGGAGATGGTGAAAAATTGTTCGAGATTCAAAATTATTCCCACGAGTTCGACCGTTGTGTTGAACGAGATGCCGCTCCACGATTCAATGGCAAAAGGAGCCGAGGCCTATCGAGCATACCCATCGCTATGGCAACTTTGTTTGTACCATATCTGACCGGCCTCTCACTCCATGAAACGTGGAAAGGGTATGACACCAAGGAAGGCCTCATGGCCCACGCTGGCAAGCCTAGCCGGACAAATCGATAAGCCCCTTCGGTACCCACGACCAATTCTACGCCCAACATGGCCCTGTAGCCCATGCTGGCAGGTCCTGTCCTACAATTGGCAGGCGCCTCCAGCACCATTCGCCGATTGTTCATTGACCGGCCCATGGTCGGCAAGTGCGTTCGACACATCTTATCGATTCAACCTCCCATAAGGTATCTTGCAGAAATTTCTCAGGTTCTGCACCGGTATATTAGCTAGGACACGTGGCAGCCTTGCAAGACGCTCCCACGAATCCCACGTGTCCCACATCGACATCTCACACCAGGAAGACAGCCATAACTCCTTATAAAAGAACCCTTTGCCCTAGGGTTTAGGGTAAGTGAGCTCTACTTGACATACATGCTTTTGCATTGTCAATAAGTTGACCCCTCTCTCCTTAAGCTAACTTTAGCATCGGAGGGCCTTCGGTCGGTACCACACCGGTGCCTTAGGTGTCACCTACTTCTTTCTTATCTCTTTAGCACAGATTCAGCATCGCCCGCCGAAGGAAAAGTGTTCACAAAAGGCAGATCTTGTCCCTTGATCGTCCACAACATCTGTAAGTTTGTCCTACCACTACCTGTCTAGTTTTTGCACAAACAAACTTGTTCATCATCTTCTTCCTCCTCCCTTTCTTCTTCAACTCGTCTGTTCATTCTTTCTTTCATTTCTCGCACTTGCCTCTCCAAGCATCTCCTCATGTTCGACATTGAGAGTGAACTATGAAATCTAAAATCTGAGAAATGAAATGATAGAGAGGATATTGTGTGAGAGGTATGAGTTGAGCCTCTAGTTTTGTAGAGAGATTTAGAAGATAGAGATGACACGTGGTACAATTTTAGAGGGTGAAAATCTTATCTGAAATATGAGATTTGTATTTTAAAATAAATATCGACACGTGGCAACCGAGAATCTTATCCGAAATTTGAGAGGTGAATTTTATAACAAATATGGAGACGTGGCAACCGAAAATCCTATCCGAAAATCTTCTCCAAATTAATCGTTTAAGTAAAAAAAAAAAAAAAGTTAAAGTGAATAGTATTTACCCTTTGCCATGGCAATGGGTGGAAACATAATAAGCATTTTGTAAGGGATGCCACTATTCACATGAATAGTAACAGACATTGCCTTGCCCTTACCCTTTGCCATGGCAAATGAGTGGAAGTGCTCATAAAAAGCAAGCTCAAGGCTCGAGAGCTAGTGTGTGGAGAGATGCTTGTGATAGAAGCCTTGGGTATAATTAGTGCATATTAAATGATTTAGAATTCATTTACTAGCTCAAGAACTATTTTGAAAGAACAAAAAAAGTGCAAACCTCGTGTAATTTCTTAGGTTGCTTGGATTCTATTAGGGATGACAATTTTTTCCCAGGTTAGCGATTTCGCAAGGCTTCACCCCTAATAGGTCGGATATGAAGGATAGAAATTGAATGTCGTGGTGGGGCAAGGAAGGTATTCAAATCCCCGATCCGAGTCCTTCCCATTTAGAATAATATTGTTTATTTTTCTTATGAATATATTGTATATTAGATTAAATTGAATAATACACATATTATATTTGTATTAAATTAAATAAGGGTGCTGATTTCCCCACTCCCATTTTGTCCACTTACACTCCCTTTTGTTTTTTAACACTTTTTACTATAACAAAAAAAGGAGTGTAAGTGGACAAACAAGGAGTGGGAATATACAATTTTCAACAAGGAAGTGTAAGTGGACAAAAAATGAGTGGGAAAATCAGCTCCCTTAAATAATACATAAAAAAAAAATTACAAGTGTATGTTGCCCTAGTTGAACAGTTTTTAACTTTTGTTATGGGAGGTGAGGGTTGGGGGGAACTCGTTCCCGAATGAAGGCAAGCGGGGATCGTGACAGGACCCGACCAGAATTCCACCCCGGAACTCGTGCCGAACCCTGTGGTTGTTCCTACATCAACCTATGTCGGGCCCATATGCTAAAAGAAACCCTCTTCCCGAAACAAATGAAAAAGGGGCCGAGACTTCTGCCGAAAATCGGACAGAGCCTCCTTTGAAAATTGATCAAACCCAAAAGTCTCAACCTGATAATTTACAACAGAATATAAATATCCCAACCTCCAACATGCTTACAGAATACAACATAGGCCTCTGGCCATCAAATCCAACCCTAATGGGCGATAACAGAGCAATTCTAAGAGTATGAAAGTTTACAACAACAGAATACAAAGTTAAAGATAAGGGACTCGAAGTCCTACAATCAAATTGAAGCTCGAGAAGAAGAGCGCTCGGCCGGACCGTACGGAAGCAACGACTACAGCCTGGTGGGGCGCAAAACAGAAAGTTGTGAGTAGACAAAAACAAGGTTTTAATAGTTCAAACCAATTTACCAACCCCACCGTTTCAAAAACGATGCAAAGATCATGCAGTTCAAATCATTTATATACATATTCATTCAAATCCCAATAATCGCAATATATCAACATAATAGTCATATCATAGTACACTGTTTCCCATTCTTTCTCACTCTCACATAACCACATGCCAGGAGGCAATACAAGCAAGGAAGGATCCTTACTAAAATAAAATACGAATACGAAAGTATTAATACATACATATAGGTAATAGAGAACCTCAACACCAAACACGAGTACCGGGGAATAATCCAATAGGGGATTACTTGACAAGACACTAGGACAGCGCCATAGTGGCCCCGTGCCCTGGGTTGAGCCGTCCAAAAGGAACTAAGCTCACCGACACGTATGGCAGGAACCTCAATATCAATACGTCCGTGACAAGTCCTGCGCGCAGACTACCCCGTTAAGGGTCTACAGCTACACCCCGTTAAGGCATGCACCGAGTATCTGACATAATCAAGTAACCGTATCCGATGTAATCATATCCAATAATCAATATTTGCATACCCGTTCATAATCCACCTTCCCATACACACACAGGTACCCAACCCTAAAACAACAGACACCCGAACATATATACGTCCAACAATCCAATAGTCATCATATATACTCAAAATAAGGACATCACCGTCCCAAACATATATTTCCATAGTTTAAATAGCCACAAGCGTCAAATGACAGCATATCAATCCAAAATCAAGTAAAAGGTCACATTCACCGAAAATCCATATTAAAACCGTATTTAAATCTCAAATCAAGAAAACGTCAAATCGTATGCATGGTTGTTTATTCATTGAAAGATATGCACATTCAAAATAAAGTCCACTCACAGATAGTCCCAAGCAGCGTAACCCTGGGAGGGTCCTGCCTGTGCAGTATGAGGTGCCTGAGTACCTAATACGAGAATACGAGGATTAATTAATAAACCAAACATTGAACGATAACTTGAAAACGAAACCCTAACTAATCCCGACTCAACGTGAGCGTACATTCATACGACGAATTCTAAGGTCAACGATGTTCGTTAGAAGACGAAACGACCTCTGGAGAAGCACGGTCAACCCTGGTCAAACTTTCCCGAATAGGTCCAACCGGGCCTGCGGGGCCCACGACCTACAGGTTCACCACAGCTTACTGACACACGTCCTGAAAGTTTGGTCTCGATCGAACGGTCGGATCGCTCACGATCGGACGGTTTTGGTTTAATTCAAACTTTAAGTCACTGATCCGGAGCATCCGGGGCTCCAAATCACGATCCGTCAATTCCTACACGATCCTAGAAATACGAGGAACAACATACGTGAATTTGGATTGGATCCAACGGTCCGAACACATCGAACCCAAACATCACATAATAGTTGTACATTGGTTCGAGGTCCAAACGATGTCCGAATCGAGATTCGAGCACACGTACACGTTCACGACAACACGAGGGTTGCAACGGAACAGAGAACCGCCGCCACACCCTGGCCCAAGCGCCGCCGTGGGTTGGGTGTGTTGAGCAATTTTTGGCCAATAGAATTTTGTGAAATTAGACTACAATCCTTATACCAATCGAACCAGCTCAATGAGGGGATTCCAAAACACTACAGAACCGGCCAAGAACCGGTCGGAATCTGGGCAAATCACAGCCAAACTCATTAGGGTTTTTGGCCGGATCTGAGCCGTTCGAATCGGCGGCTACGCCGCTAGATTTTGTTTCGCACGGTGGGTGAAAGGAAGAGGGGAGAGAGACGGACCTTTTCCAAGTGGTGGCGTCGGAGGAGATTATCGGAGCTGTCGCCGGCAACAATGGCAGTTTCGCCGGATTTTCAGACCCTTCCAGTCACCGATAGCTGCCAAATCAACCGGTTAGATGGGGTGGGTCTTGACCAGGAGGAGGAGGCGGTTCGAACGTGACCGGTCTCAACCTCAGCTGTGCCGGAATGAGAGAGATCGGAGAGAGAGAAGGTGATGGTTCGCGGGTGAGGAGAGAAAGAGTCCGAGTGAGGAGAGAGAAGGGTTTCGTGCGTTATGATTGGCCAGCGTGTATTTTATAATATTTTATTAAATTTTGGAAATGACGCTTACGTCCTTCATATGATCCAATGGTCAGATCGAGGCGTGCCGCTCATCAACGGACTTGTTTCGACGAGACGGACGCAATGGCGCAACTCGTTTCGCCAAATTTCGTCTCGAAAATAAAGTTGACCAAATTGCCCTTTTATTATTAAATTCCAATTTAATTCCAATTTTTCTAATTTAATTCTTTTATTTCCATTTTAATTACCCAATCAGCTAATTCAATTATTTAATTTATTTTAACTTAAATTTGGTCCAAGACGTTACAGATCGGGAATCCTGTATTTGAATATTACGGATATGGACATGGGAGTGGAGATAGAAATGCCATACCTTGCTCGAATTCGCCCGGTTTCCATGCCTACATCCTATGGGCAAATAAGATAGATATAACTTGGACAAACATAAGGAAGCTCTATATCTTAATGAATCTGGCCATGGCCCTCCCTAGGGTTGAATATTCGATTGAAATTTTTTGGCATGGTTTTGAAAAGAAAACCTCAAACCCTAAACTAAAAATTCATGCCTAAGTTGTGCGAATGCTTGTGCATCAAATACATTCCCAAATCATGAGAGAAAAATTCCAAGGGGGGCTAAGGGTATGAGATTCCTCATTCATGGGTTTGACAAATCCATGTGGTAGGTTTCATTTCCAATCACTAGCTTTACCAAACATGGGAATAGTTTCACACAACCTTTCTCAGACTTCTAATCAGCGAACCAAACGGAAAATATGTTTTGCCTTCAGCATGGAAAAAAAACAATCGTTTTGCCCAAGATTAGGCATAATGTATTTTCTTGTAAGATTTCATTGAGAAATGTTGTTTTGAGTGTGCATATCAATTTGAAGTTCAAATGCTATGCAATAAACCAATAACAATCTGATAAACCCCAATCTTGCAGCAAGGGAAAATGTTTCATCAGAATCTACTCCTTCTATATGAGTATATCCTTGAGCTGCCAACCTTGAAGTTCAAATACTATGCAAGAAGAGATGATAATAATATTTTTTTTACCAAAACCGAACCAACGTTTTATGTCCAATTCTGTATGTTTTATTGATAAAATTACAACCACTAATACCAAACCAAAGAAATGTATCTCAGCTTGGAAACTAAACCCTTTTATGCGCACCAGGGATGGCAATTTGTACCCGTTTTTTGCTAAACCTGTGGGGGCGTGCCTTATTGCCCAGGGATGGGAATACTATCCTCGCCCTCGCTTCGCTTTCCAGTTTAAGTTCATAAGTATTAAAAAATATATTATACATAGCTAATTCACAATTTTAAGTTTTAATTTGTGTTTATAATGCGGAACTTAAAAATAACATTTTTCTTGAGATCAAATTGTGAATTTAATGTCATAGAAGGAAAGTGTTTTTTTTTAGGACATTTCATATTGAGAGAGGCGATAATATACTAAACTTACACACACAACACGAATGCTAGGACTTCAACCCAGGACCTTGTCTGGGAGAGCAATTACTCCAAACCACTACACTAGTGGGTCCTTTGCCATAGAAGTAAGTGTTTTATTGCAAAGAGAGTGTAACATTTTCTTATTGAAATTTTTAGAATTATGATGAATTTTTGATGAAGTTCGAGTGTGGAGATCCATAGCTGGTGGTGCAATTTTCTTTTATGCCCTTTAAGAAACACCAAATAAAATGTTTCGAGTAAAAGAGTATGGGTGTAAACTATCATTTCCATAATTCCATTTATGACCAAATAGAAGAAAGATTATCATTTCTTTTTCCTATTCATTTCTCTTGGACAAATTATAATTTTTGAGTGTTGCTAAACGAACCCTAAAATTAATTGAGTACAACCTACTATCAAACTCTTTATTGAATTGGGAAACAAATATAATTTTAATAAGTACACCATACTCACCATATTCAACCATAATCAAACATAGAGAAGGTTTCGTATTGCTTGATGGCCACGAACAACACGTTGAGCACTGGCGAAGGCGCAATGAGGTGTCGCTGAATGTTCAAAGGCACAATGAGATGGGTTGTAATATCGACGCTCATTTCCATCCGTTGTTGGAAGAAGATCTGTGCAGCAGTACAAGTTCAAGGCCACAAAAGAACAAAACCCGCTGAGGTTGACTTCAGATTCCTATGCTTTGAGATTCTTGTAGTTTCAAGTTTTGTTAGTTATATAATATCTTAAATAATAGTAATAATCTGATTAATATGTTTACTCATGGGATCATGAACCAGTCATCTAAGATTTCAATATGTAAAAACAAATATTCTTTTGTTGTTTTGACCACAAAGCTTTACAAACAATCAGTGAATGGTTTCTTGCTCTGTAAAAGAAGTGTGAAACACTTTCATTTTACCTAAAAAAAAGAAAAGGAACCCATAAAACTTTCATAAGATGATAGAACATATTTGGAAGGCAACAAGTTCAATCCAAAAATAAGAAATAAATAAAGAAAATCACAAGGATTTACAAAACTCAAGCTTTGAATTGAAGGAGCTAGCAAATCTACTCCCACACCAGCTTATGAAATTAAAGATTTTGATGCAAACCCAAAATCTGAAAAGATGGCACAAATTCATGTTAAAAGAAATCTGGTTTATGATTTGTATTATGGTGTATCAAGGGTATTTTTGGCAGTTAAATAGGACGTACTTATATCATATAGTGTACTCAGATAATTTTAGAGTTCGTTTAGCAACACTCTAATTTTTTTTCTTTAACACACCAATTTTGAAAAAATGGTTGTGGACTACACATGCCCAAAAACTCTTTCCTATAGATGAGTCATACCATAATGGAAAAGTAGATTTGATCCAAGACAAGTGGGCTTAGGTTTGAAATCCCTAGACACTAGTGTGTGAGAGTAAAACCCAAAAAGATAGACTATTTCCTACAGAAAAAGAAATTTTTTTTGAACCATATAATTAAAAACTAATAATGGATCTCATATTTCCTACATATCCATTTTCTAGTGTCATTGTTGTAGGTAACTTGACGGATGCAATTACATCAGCCGTATTGTAATCAAAACATCCATGCCACATGGAACCTGAACAGCATCGCCACATCAGTCAAATTTTGACGTCGGTGAGAGAATCATAAAATTACCAGCCTGTGACGAAGCAAAATCACCAGCAATTCTTTTGGTACAGCTTCTCTCTTAAGCAAAAGTCACTATATTTACCAAAAACTCTAGTTTGGTCGCACTCTCGCACCTACCCAATGGACTCTTCAACTCTTCTCCGTCGTCCCCAACTATCTACCCTCTGATTTCGATACAATTCAAACCCTAATCTAACCCTAATTCCCAATTATTGAAATTTCTTTCTCTTTCGAAAACCCCAATTTCCTTGAGTTTCTTCGACACAATTTTCCATTTTTACTGGATTTGATTAAGTCATGGGCCGTAGCTCACTCGCTCCTGGGTTCCGATTCCACCCGACCGATGAAGAACTGGTCTGGTACTATCTGAAGCGTAAGGTGTCCGGGAAAAACTTCCGATTTGATCCCATCTCCGTCATAGACATCTACAAGACAGAGCCCTGGGACCTACCTGGTCAAAATCTGATTTTTTTTCTCTAAGTTTCCCATATATGTGTATATATAGGTGGCCTGCGTCTATATTTTTGATTTATTTTTGCTGGGTTTTCGATTTTTGGTCTTAATAGGCAAGTCGAAGCTGAAGACTGGGGATTTGGAGTGGTACTTCTTCAGTTTTTTGGATAAGAAGTATGGAAATTCGTCGAGGACGAATCGGGCTACTGAAAAAGGATACTGGAAGACTACTGGTAAGGACCGCCCGGTTCTACATAATTCCAGGAATGTCGGGATGAAGAAAACCCTTGTTTTCCATAGCGGGCGGGCCCCGAAAGGTGCCAGAACCAATTGGGTTATGCATGAGTATCGCCTTTCAAATGAGGAGCTGGAGAAATCTGGAATTCAACAGGTTTGGATTTTTGTTTTTTTGTTGCATTTTTTGATGTTATTGATTTGGGATTGATTTTTGGGTTTGTGGTGGTGGTTGGATCCAGAAGGATCCGTATGTGCTTTGTAGGATATTCCAGAAGAGTGGAACGGGACCGAAGAATGGGGAGCAGTATGGTGCTCCTATTGCTGAGGAGGAATGGGACGATGATGATGTGACTTGTGTACCTGGTGAATTGGCGGCTGCTAATGCAGTGGCAGTCAGCGAAGGGCCATATGTGGAGACAAATGATGTCAGCAATGGGGCATATGTTAAAGCGTTTGACACTGATCAGGTTCTTAATTCATTTTAGCTTTTGCATTTCATGTTTGGGAGGTGAATTATGTTATATGGGGACAGGTAGATTTGGCTAGAGTTACTGAACTAAAACATAAGCAGAACACTTCGACCAAAAAAAAAAAACATAAGCAGAACACGAGTTTTGGGAAACCCCTTTGATGTGTTATGATCAAGGTATTAAATATCGGTTGTTCCGGAAATATCGGGAGTCCCAAAATGTGGAAATTTCGACGGAAATATATTGATAAAAAATGAATAAAAACCATGGAAATTGTTATAAAAATATGGAAATCTTGAATGAAACTTTTAGACATGTTCATTTAGTCCATTATCTACTAATTTAACAAAAGAAATTGAAAAAACTTAATTGCATGGTGAATTTGTGTGACTAAGATTGCATATAATGAGAATTACTAAACTTTGAATGTATACACATTAATTTTATTTATAATTAAATTTAGTATTGTTTATGAATAAGCGAAAAATCAAGATTTTGATGAGAAAATAATAAGTAACTAAGTATCTGTAAACAAAATAATAATAATAATATTAATTTAGACTTTAGGACATTTGTGAGAAGATGTACTTTATATGGATAAGAGAGATAGGGGATTGTGGGTAAAAAAAGAGGAGCGGTTAGTTTATAAATAAAGAACAAGTGAAGACAATCACAAACCAAACGTCAGCTCAGTTGGTAGAACGTGTAGAGGTAATTCAAATGGTGGTTGGGGTTCGACTCACCCCAATGTTAAAGTGGTTTAATTTTTTAAATATCACTGATGATGTGCGATAAAGTGGGCGAATGTAAATGGCATCCAGGTATGTCACCGAAATCTCGATAATGTCAGTGATAATTTGACCAAAATAAATTGTAAGTGAGCTGTAATGTTGCCTCGATAATTTTGCCGAATATATTGCCCAAAAATTCGATATTATCACGATAAAATAAAGAAACTTGCCAAAATATCCAGATGTGAGAAAAACGAAATTATCGCCAAAATATCGACGATAATATCGATATTTAAGTGAAAATGTTATATCTTTAATGTGTCCAGCTATTGGAGTTTAATTATGGCAGAGAGCACTGCTTGAATAATCATGGAGAACTAGGCTCTAGTTTTTAGGTCAAATGATTTTAACTTGAATCCGACTGTGCTTTACATGACTATGTTGAAAGGTCTCCATTGTATTCGAACTTGAAGGTAGTGAAAATACAATATGTTAAAAGAGTGTAAAGTTCCTGAAGTATATGCACATACATGTATGAGTTACCCAATGTCAGCAAATGAACTTGTTCCGAGGAATAACTAAAACAGCCCACTAAGTTACTTAAATAGAATTTTAACTTCTTATTTCTGCTGCTGCTGTTATGGAGAGCAAATTCAGAACAACTATCTCATTAGTCATTGAATCATTGTAGTGTGTTTTTCACGTGATTATATATGCTCAGGCTTTGGTGATCATCTTTTTTTATTTATTTTTTTAAAATCAGATTATTGGTGATTCTTTCTTTAATTTATGAAAATTGCTCCCAGTTAAGGCTGAAACTGGGCATTACTTTACTATATACAGCACTTTTGCATGCCTTGAACTGTAAATTTATATCTTATTTGCATTCTTACATTTGTTTGGAATGAGAGTGTGATTGAATTACTAAATAACCTTAATTTTTGCACGTGTTATCCAACTTATTTAATTTGGAAAGGGCACAATTGAAATTTTACCCTCTTTTGTTGACAAAGAGGTTCTCTTAAATTACGAGTATAGATATGAATTAGTTCCATAATACGTATAACTTGCCAGGTGCCTGCTTTTTCTGCCAGGTTTTCTTGTTTAGTGTATTCATGATTAACCTATGCACTGCCTGTGCTATTTAGGTTCTTATGCTTAGATGCTGTACATTTATTATTTTTTCAGAATTTTGACACGGACATTCCATCTGAATGTGCACCTCCTCCATTGAACTTTTATTATGGGGAGACGAGCAACTACGTTGAGCATTCTGGGGAGTTTGTTGATGATGGTGCAACAGCTGTGATAGGCACTGGGGAAACTTCGGAATACCATGAAGACCAGAAGTTCTTTGACTTACCAGTGGATTATGAGATGGGTGGAAAGCCAGTGAAAGATGAATATATAACTTCAGAAAATTGTGATGACCTGAAATTCTTTGACCTTACAGAGCACTATGAGGCGGATGCAAAACCAGTCAAAGATGAATGTTTCATTGAACCAAGCAATTATACGAATCCTGCTGATGTCAATTACCCACTTAATGAACCTTATTTTAACACTACTGAAAATCCACCAGTTGGTGATGGGTTTTTCCTTGAAACTAATGATCTTTCAAATCCAGTTGAGTCAACTGCAGGCTTTGACATGCTTGATGAGTACCTTACATACTTTGATGTGGATGATGACATTTCTCAGTATATTGATTTTGATTCCTGTGGAATGATGGGGGTTGAAAATTCTGTTCCTGACCAATCTCCAGTTGACCAGAAGGTAGAAGTTTACTTGAGTTTCTTCCTCCTGTTATTTTGAATTTTAAGTGGCATCTTTCAATTAACAAACCGTACTATAGCAGCTTGTGAATGGTGAAACTGAGCTACTACCAATGGGAGTTGAACATCTTGCACAAGCAGAGGATACCAATGATGCATCTTCATCGAAGCAAAAGCCAGAGTTCAAGCTTGAATCAGGTATAACATCTTAATTTGAGCTAGCAGGATAGCATCATTAGCTCGTTTAGAAACTTATATATGTATATTAAAGAGTATTGAAAGCTTATGTTTGGTACATGATATTTTAAGAACTTTCTATATTTTGTAAATGGTCTTCTTTCACTTTCTGGGCTCATTCTTGTGTGCCTTTTTTGTGGTCTAGACGGTAACTATCCCTTCATCAAAAAGGCCAGTCACATGATGTTGGGCAACATACCTGCTCCACCAGCATTTGCTTCAGAGTTCCCTGCTAAAGATGCAATTCTTCGGCTAAATTCTGGTGCAGCATCTTCCAGTTCAGTTCATGTTACCGCTGGCATGATCAGAATTAGAGACATAACTTCAAGTGACAACAGGATGGACTGGTCTTTTGGCAAGGACGGGGTTGTCAACCTTGTCTTTTCTGTTCAGCTGTCGCAGAATGATGGCAATTCTGGCAATCTTGTGCCAATGGATGGCTCACTCTCTGGAAAGACAGGATGTGTGGTGATGCGGGGCTGGTTTTTGTTTATGTTCTTCTGGGTCCTATTTCTCTCAATGAGTTTCAAAATTGGTAGCTATGTGTATACCAGGTGATGCTTCTTCAGTAGGGGTGAGTTTTCGATGGAACTGGTGGGACTATCTGGTAGTGAATTTCCCCCGAGCCTGACTAGGGGAAAGCATGTTCTTGCACATTCGATATTTTAATTTAATTTGTATACCGTATACTAATTGCAGAACCTAATTATTTATACAAACCATTTGCATAAGATAGTCTGTGTTTTCTATTTTGAATAGTTCTACCGTAAACTAACTGCAGAACCTAGTTATTTATACAAACCATTTGCATAAGATGGTCTGTGTTCTATTTTGAATAGTTATATACTGAACTTATACATAACTGAAGTTTTGTTTTATGAATTACTTTGTTTTAACTTCTTGTTTTATATACTATTTACTTGTAATTGAAGCCTAGACAAACTATAATGTTAGGGTGTGTTTTACAACTATTTTGCTTACAAGAAGGGAGCAAATGCATTACTCAATTCGACATCAATGGTTCTTTACATCACATGATGCCCTACTCTGCAGGAGCTCAAATGCTTGGGAAAGTTAAAATTTGTCATGCTTTTGACATCGGACGTGATTCCGTAGCATCGGAACATGTACAGCATGAAGAAAATAATATCGTTTTTGGTTTTTGGTAGCACCACCGTCGATGGTTTTGAGAAAAACGTTTGTGAGCGTTCGTTGACTTCCATATTTTCCAATTTTCTTCAATCCTCATATGTACTAAGTGCGTAGGCAAATGTCACCATTGGATTGTTTTTCAATTCATCCAACAGCTGAAGATTTGGTCAATGGTTTGGAGAAAAACGTTTGTGAGCGTTCGTTGTACAGATTTTCAGCCCTCTGTAGTTTCACTTAACCTCTAAATCCAAATCAATTTTGCCGATTGATGGTGCTTGTGGGTTCCCCACATGCAATTGAGAGGAAGGAAGCTAAGCATTTGCTTATCTTATTCCCACATACAATAAGAGGCGCACATTCTCAGTTAATTACTGTAAGAGACGCCCATAGTAGGCACTAGCCACTTGGGGTAAACAGCTAATTGATGATGATGTGATATAAGGCATTTCGGAATATACAGTTATTTGCCACTACTTACATTACATCTAGGCTACAACCCAACAAGCAATGCTAGAAGTAATGCTAGAACAGGCTACAACTCAACAAGCAATGCTAGAAGTAGGCATCAATGTTTAAGATCCAGGGTCCACAACAGAGACTTATTACAATCACAAAATTTAATGAGTTGCATTACTACCTCATTCTCATGCGTACACTACTACATAAATAATTTTTGTACCACTTGCCTCATCTGCTCAATTAAATGTTCCCGAAACATAGAGGTATCTGCTTAGGATTACATCTCTCCAGGAATCCATGTATCCTCGGGTAAATCACAAACAGGAATACCCTGGAAAGCAGCAAACATGGGAACTAAGATGACTGGTGGTATCAACAATACAGAAAGTATCAAAAGTGTAACAATTAAAAACATACCTGCCCAGTAAGGTGACCAACACATCTTTTCTCAGCTAGTAACTCAGCTTCACTCTGCAAAATTTATAGTGTCAAACAAGACAATTAGTCCAAACTCTGAAAATAATAGCTGGGGATGAATTGAAGAAGATTCTCTCTCTCTCTCTCTCTCATATGAACCAAATTTCGTTTCTGCAGCACATTATTTATAGTTTAGATTGAATGCTAAGACGTACTGTGTCCCTAATGATACCAAGAATTGATGTTAATCAATTAGTTAAATCAGTTATCCTAGTCATTGTCAGCAAATCTACTATGATATCTGCTTGTTCACTCAACTGCATTTATCGAGCATAAATTTCTTATTTCCATGCTTCCAGAGTACTTTATTCGGTCAATAGTGAATAGAAGCCTTGAACGGATAAGAAGAGGGCATACCTTCTTTATTCGCTTGAGAAGATAGTCATCAAATTGTATGTCCTTCACAAGTTCATAATCACCGTCTCCCTGGAGAGTTATAATAACTTATCGGAAGTGCCTACATTATAATCATAAACAGTAGGAAAGGAAAATCTCCTACATAAACTTACTTTAGATCTGCAAGGCATACTGAATACTATATCCTCTGCTATACCATAGGGATTTCCGGTGGTGCAAACCTGCAAGAGAATGGCAGACTAGAATTAGATATTAAAATAACCATGAACGTGTTTGTCACTGAAGAAATCTAAAATAATTAAGTTCATTGGTTGATGGACTCTGTTATCAACCTGTGGAATTTCATATGCATGTAGTATATACACAAGCAGACTTTTTTTGGCAACCAAAAAGTAGAGAGCGAAAATGTAAGGAAATGGAAAAGACGTTTCAATTTAATTGCTTCTGCTTCTCATAGAGTTGGGGGCATCAAAGTACTCTGTCTCTCCACCATCACTTATGAAGTAGGTTCTGATCATATGGTCGGTCAAGAATGGTCTGGTTCTTACAGAAGGTAGACAGTATCTATAAGCTTACATGATGTGCATTCATATCAAACAAGCATGAACTTACTGCAGATGAAAACCAATCACCCTCAGGGGTAGGAGTAACCAAAGACTTCATAGCATCTGCAATTGACACGGCAGTTGATGCGGCTGAGGATCTTCCCCATTTTTTGATGAGCACACCTCCTCTCTGCAAATTGAAGGTTTTGAGGATGAGAAGTAGATATGGTCTAATAACAGACAATGTTGAATCATGGAAATATATGTCCCACAGTCTTACCTTCTGGATGCTTTCAGTAAACTCCTCCTCCAACCATTTGTTATCCTTGATGACCTCTTTGGCAGGCAAGCCATTAATTCTAGCATTTAAGAAGTCTGGAACCTGATAAGAATTACACAATTCTTCTTCAAAAAGAGAAGGTAGAGAACATTATCCACATTTTAATAACAGTGTGTTTAAATAACCTGAGTGGTTGAGTGATTTCCCCAGATGGTCACGTTTGACACTGTATCATAGAAGACACCTGCTTTGAGGGCTAGCTGAATAAATCATAAGCCCAATATGTTATCATTCCTTCTGGTCATGATATCCTAAAGTATCACTTATGTTACTTAATGTCTGTGAGATATATTTACCTGACATTTGGCTCTGTTTTCATCCAGCCGTGTCAAAGCATGAAAATTTTTTGCAGGTATGTTTGGAGCATTTTTTAAACAAATGAGTGCACTGCATAAGGAAGAAATATAATTAGCAGTGACAGGCATATTACATTTCTCCACTACCTGTGCATCCCTCTGCCCCAAAAAAGTTAAAAAGTGAAGGAAAATAATAACTTACTTTGTGTTACAAGGGTTGCCAACTACTATCACTTTGACATTACGAGATGCAACGGCATTAAGAGCTTTTCCCTGTGTTTTGAGATAAAAAAAAATATAATTAGAAAGTATAGACCCACTTGTGTTACTACATAGGAGAGGCACACATGATATCATATGAATATCTAATGGAACCTGCTCGACGAAAATCTGCCCATTTAGATCCAACAAGTCAGCTCTTTCCATTCCAGGACCTCGAGGCTTTGCCCCTATTAAAAGAGCCCATTCTGCGTCTTGGAACACCTCATATGGATCAATGCCTATGCTCACCTCCCTCAACAACGGAAATAGGGAATCTTCCAATTCCATAGCAACTCCTGCACACATAAACTGTCCTCTTAATTAGCCATATACATACCAACCATAATTCAGGAGAGTTCGAGCTCAGTGATGCTGAAGAAAGATACCTAAGCAGAACACGTTAACTTACTGAATTCGAAACTTGTGCAAGTCATTCCAATATATCAATCATTTTATCTTTCACTGTAATTCTAGCTGACTGCCTTTCTAACATCACTATATGCATGTTACTTAATTTTCTCACTGCCAAAACACAGACACAACCTCAGGTAAGGGTATCCAGGTATCTGACATAGTGGTCAAAGACCTTGAACTCAGTCCAGTGATAGGACGCATTGACATACTTTTATTCAATAAAGTGCTTACTTGAATTGTATCAATAACTTGATTACAATTATATGCACACATAAGCTTATAGCTCATCCTGTCTGCATGTGTTTGTTTGCCTCCTCACAACTATAAGGGTGGAAACCAATCATAAGTGGTTGCACAGATATCTATGTTTACTTATTCTATTATGTGTGTAATTTCAGGTAGGGTTCTAGATCACACTGCAGACAATAAATAAATGCTACTTTGCAATGCACATTTATGTAATCTGTAATCAAATAATGTCTATTTCAGAACCATACCTTCAAGAGCTTGTAACGACCTTTCAGATCCCAATAGCTTCAATGCAACAGGTTGGTCTGGCCCAAAAACCTCACCGGATGCAAGCTGGATAAGAAGAAAATCATGTTGCCAATATTGAACGCTGTTAAATTCTAATAATAAAACAAGAAGCTATATTTCAATAGTGAATATAATATACTGCGAAAATAGACGGGCGGAATTCCTTCTCTTTAATAAAAGAGGCAGAACTTTCATTTTACAATCTAAAATAGATTAGTCAAAAGCTTGGAGTTCAAAGGATGACCTTAACCATTTCCTACAAACTAAAGACTATCATTTGGAAATCACCTTTGAATCTCTAGTGGGGAGTCCTACAGCAGAAAAGAAAAGGCCACAAAGAGCCATCAAAATAACAGCCGGGAACAAATAAAATGTGTCATTGCATGATGTTTTTATGCTCACGCTACAATATGTCAAGGCTCCATCCTACAATAGTATGAATTACCACATGCTAGTTGGGAACTGAATGGAGATACATCCAAATGCTAACTAGCAAATAAAAGTAAAATCCAATTTCTTGTCAGTTCAGATACTACACGCTACATGCTATGGCACATTCTACTGCTCTATTTTCCAGTTTAACCCTAATATAGTTTAGACTGCTTCTTAGACTACACAGGTTATCGAAAAGATTGTAGTCTAAAACTAAGATAAACATGTAAGGATGGTTGCAGGCTTCAATGGCAATAAAACTCATAATTACAGAAATAGTAATATAACGTTTGTGTTAAATTATTAGGGCCAAACTGCAAGCTTAACTGATAATTTTCAGTCAATAAGTTTCAGAAAGAATCACTCATCAAGACCTCCACAATGTAAGAAAAAGAGCCAGAGGATTGGATGCAAGAAATACTTACTTTAAAGAGTAAATGATTAGATATCATCCCAGCTGCACCTGATACTGCAATATTAATTAATTTCTTCCAGGATTTTGTTTCTTCTTCCTGTGAGCATGACCAGAGTTATTAGATAGACAACATTGATATATAAAAGACTGATCTCAAGAGCCCATCTTTGCATAGGAAAAGAAACTGTAAGTTCATATTCAGATATGCTCTCTCTCTCTCTCTCTCTCTCTCTCTCACACACACACACACACACACACATTAACCTACCCAAGACTAGGAGCATGACTAACAATGCAAAGTATTCAGAATGAACTAAGAAAAAAAAATCTAATCACCAATTAGTCTAAATCAAATCAAGTTCTGAAGTAGAGGCACCCATCTGAACATATGCAAAAATTATCAATTGCTGAATAGCATTGGCATGCATCATGATTCTGCTAAAAGTCGTATCCAAAAGCTGAGAACACCTCATATACATGACACATTATAAGGGTTATGTGTGGAAAACTTTCAAGGGTTAGATATAATAGAACCACAAGAATCAGAGGACATCCAGCTTTCAGCGGCTGAAAATGCAAGGTGCTCGAAGCGTGCAAAACATGTCACTCATCTGAGCACACCCCTACCCACAACCGTATCAAATTAAAATACAACCTCAAAGCCATGAGAAAGGCATAATTTCAATTCAAATCCCCAATTCAGATATCTTTAAACTGCATGGTTTTTGTTTAAGCAGAAAGCAAAATTAGCAGACAAAAAGTTTTTGTCTGATTCACGATTTATGCAATAAAAAGTAAAAATTGATTCAAATATAAAACAAATAGGTCTCATCATAGAATCACTACTAAGGGAAGCAGAGCAAATTTTATGCCACTTGTTGATAAAGAGAGTCTGAATATGCATGGCAATTCAACTACACAAATTGACAGACGAAAAATAGGCACTTATATAACAAACTGAAGCTCCAGAATTATGCCTACTAAGTCAGGATCAAAACCCCATGAATAAATCCATAAGAAAATCCATTGAATCAGAATAAACCCAGATAATAAAAGGAAGAAAGCTTACAGCTTTGAGATCATAGGTCAGGCAGAACACGCCAAAGCACTCAGTCTTGGTCTTCGGGTCCTCGGTTTTAGCCGGAGCAGCAGGAGCTTGAACTTGACTGAGATCAAGAATGAGAATTACTACTTGCCGAAGGAAAAAAAACAGTGAAGAAAAGTACGGTGGAATATATAATGTAAAAAAGCTTACTTGGGTGCAACAGAGCAAGATATTCTGGCATTTTGAGTCCGTCGAAAAGCGACACGCCGGTGACTGCGGAGATGGGTCGAGGAGAATGGGAGCTGGGATGAGTAAACAAGGCCGGTCTTTGTGTATGAAGGTGTTGATAGCTCTGCTACTGCCATACTAGAAGAGACAGAGCGCTTCAGAGAGAGAGAGAGATAGAGAGAGACTGTGTAAAAAGATAGATGAAGAGAAGGTTTGTTTTGAGACAGAGACTGATTTGGAGGGAGAGGGAGAGAGGGAGATAGTGGATGATGAAGAGAAAGGGAGAGGAGGCAGAGTGTTGGAAAAGGATGATTTGAAATTTTTAGTATAAGGCCATGCAAATGACACTTGTCAACTCTGCCTCATCCATAAAAATCTATTTTCCTTTTTTCTCTTTTAGATTAGGCTCTGTAATTTGGTGGCCATGACTTTCAGTTGAACAATATATGCGTAGTGGAATATGAAAATTGCCATGTGAGAAGAGAAGGAAAACGTTTTCTTTTTCATTTTTCTAGGGTTTTTTTTTTTTTTGGTGAATAATAATAGTAAGCAGAATCAAACAAAAGTTCTTGCTTTGTTACCATGTGGTTGATTACCAAGGAAAAGGAGAACTTCAGTTTGTGATCAAAATATATGGTTGGTGTCTACTTCGGCAAGATGGTTTGAATTTTTAGTGAAAGTTATTTCTTCGTACAAAATTTAAAAAAATTGGTTGTAAGCCTATCTTATACCTTATAATGGGTTCTAAGTTGGTTATGCTAGATAGAATTAACGAGATGACACATAATTCTACAAGAGCAATCAACTTAGTCATATCAGACGATTATAATAACAAATAGGTGTTCTTGAAGTTTAGAGAGTCTACAATTTGCCAAATAAAACTGATTAACTACTTTTATCGTCGCATTCATGATGAATCGGTCATTTTCATACTAGCTAGTATAAAGCATCTATGTACAAAACTCAAAAAACTATCGATATTGTGAAATCATTTACAAAATATCGATACAACAGTGCTGAATATTTATGCATGATATTAAACACATTTTTTTCCCATATTAGAACCTTATAGCGACAAGCTGAAAAGAACTGTAAAAAATAATATTAGGCTACTTATTAATTAGACAATAAGAAAAGGTCCAACTTACACAATACTTTTTATAAGCAAAAACACAAGTTGAATATCCAAAAGATTGTTTATTGACTAAGCATTAGAGAAATTCGGATAACACGTCACCAATTTCATTCTAATAACAATGCTTTTAAAGGATGTGGATGATTGCACACGAGAGTCTTTCTATGGAACATTAATATTGGGCCTATATGTTATAAATTTCAAGTGTTTTTGAGTACTTTGAACAATTATCTAGGATTAGATGTAAAATTTGTCATTTGTAGGTTTCTAAAATAATATATACTTGTTTGCCTATTGAACAACCTTCTAACTATTGGTCTAACTTCTGACATCAACCCTGGAGGATCTATAACAGAGTTAGTGACATTGTTGCTACAAATAAAATTATTTGGTTTCCTTTTATGTTCTACTTGAGGATGGTTGTCATGAGGGCAAGATGTTTGACAAGATGCCTAAAGAGGTTGAAGCGAGCAAGGAGCCACGACAACTAGGCAAAGTATTTATGAGGTACTTGGGCGTATTCATATTCCATTATTCGGACCCTCACAAGAAACCTTATAAATAAATGAACACTTAAAACTCGATTTCATCCAAAAGTTCCTTCCATTTTCCAGCAAAAATAGAAACTAACTCGACACTACAAAGCACTATGGGAGCACTAAATATGTATCTATTATTGGTCATTTTGCTTTTTGCGGGTTTCAAAATTCCAACCTCAGAGGTATCAAATTCGTAAACCTTAGATGAATGTAAAAAATATATCTCCATTAAGTGCGCTCGCTAAGTTAGTGACAGTATTTTCGAAAGTGGGACTAGTGTAACTAATAGTTGTTGCTGTGATCTTGTGTATGTAGGCAAAACATGCCATGATACATTCTTCCACGCTTCTCTTTAGTCTAAACACAATGTCGACAAATCTAGAGCTTTGGCAAATAATACACAAGTTTGGAATTGATGTGTTGAAATTACAGTTTCCCCTGCACCTATCTCAGTTCAAACCTTAAAGGCCTCAAATTCGAAGATATTGGATGAATGTAAAAAAACACATCTCTATTAAGTACGCTCATGAAGTATTGGTGGCAGTATTTTCGAAGTTGGGATTAGTGTAACTAATGGTTGTTGCCATGATCTTTTATATGTAGGGCAAAACATGTCATGATCTCTTCTTTGACTCTGCACTTGCGTTTGAACCCAACATCGACAAATCTAGAGCTTTGGTGTTATTAACTGTTCAACCATTTCCTCATACAAGGACTCGACTAATTCGAATATCAAAGCATCAATGCAAACCTTTATTAAGGTACCGTTTGTAAAAACGTCAGGCTGGCAATGAGGGAGGGTCTTCATCTGGTTGAGAATAGAAAATGCCTCATCAATTAGATTTGAGAATACACTATATGGTGGTCTTCATTGTAGTTCAACGTTCCAATATTCGAATTCAATAATAGTGACTCAAATATTTTATGAATATATTCCTATAAAAAAAATGATGAATAAAATATATAGATTCTGCAGTACGTAGCATTCCAACAGCGAAAGTCAAAGACTTTGACATCGCTAGTTCTGTGGTTCCTACATGTTGTTTTAGTTGCAAAAAATGTCAAACAGCTAGCTAGTCCTTGAATCTATGGGCAGAATTTCATGAGCATAAACCAAGTCCACAAATTTAACATAAAGGGGCCTATATCTTTCTATCTCTATCTCTATATCTATCTCTATCTCCTTTTTAGTGCCCACCACTATTTTCTGATGCTTTTCAACATCCCACACCACACCAAGACAAGACTGTCTATATCACCATAACGTTTTGTATTTGATTTTCACTGCATATTCGTTTAAGTTTCAATTCAACAAGCCAAACCAAAAGAGGACAAATGTGTTTGTCTGTTTACGTTGAGAAAAGCAAGTTCCAACAAAAAAAATTGTTGGAAGGTGTTGAATTTATAGAATAAAAATAATGAATTGTTGGAGCGAAAATGTAAACAGATTCTTGTAACTATTTTACATTGATGGTTGAGCTTGAGCTCAACCTCCTCCAGAATAACATTCTAATTTGGGTGATAAAATTCTCTGGGATCCATTTTGATGGGCTCCTTTGGGCTGGAGTTCCAGTAAGAGCTTCTTTGTACTGTGGGATATTAAATGAAGGCCCAAGGCCTCAGCCCACCGCTTATTTAATATAGGGAAAATTTACTTGTCGTTCGTGTAGTTAGCCATATTTCCCCTTCCGTTCTTGTAGTTTCAATTTTGGCTTGATGCTGTAGTTTGATATCCATCGTAATTTAAGGACACGTGTAAATTTCTTCAATTTCATGACGGAATAAGCATGTATCTCTCATATGGAAAGGTATCATGAAATTGAATGAAAATTTGGGCGTGTTCTTGAATTGCGATGGATATCAAAATACATGGGTCAAATCAGAATTGAAACCACATGGACGAAAAATGGAAGATCCGAAAAACTACATGGACAATTTTTTTTTTGTCACGCCTCGAATTTTCAGCAACAAATAACATAAAAAGTTATTACTAAACAAACTAATCCAGGAAATGAAGCTCGGAACCTTCAATAAGAATACCAGGAATTTTTTTCTTAATATAGTACAAACTGTTCTGAACACAATGTCAATAATGACTCAACACTCCTGAGTCAATATTACATTCAAAATAACAAATTGAAACATCATCAATTTACAATAAGCTCCTAAGAGCTTATTCACACAACGGAAGTCACACAACGGAAGTCTAAATCACACCACACTAAGCATTCTATAAACAAAGCAGCATTTGAACTTCTATTTCCTAACCTACTCAAGGGTTCCTGTTTCCTACAAGATTAGCCTCTACACCGTTGAATAGTGTACCATGTTCACTAAAGAACAAACCCAGTAAGCTTTCTAAAGCTCGTATGAGAAAATCACAACCAGCAGTATAAATATGTCATTTTACACATAATATACAACCTCATGTACTTTCATTAGCATCACACAATCCTTGTATAATCAAGGTACTCCTTATCAATCAACTCATCCCAATCACAATTCTTTTATTTTCAAGAACTGTCAAGTCACCGCCTGTGACCTCAAAATCTGTTTCAAAGCTTAAGAAACACCAATCCATAATGTCACTCTTGGACAACATAAGTGAGAATATGCTAGACTCTCCCAACCACAGACATTGTTGCGAACCCCATGGCACATTGCGTAATCATAATCTGCCTCAAGGCTGCAACTATGTGTCACATGTAAGACTACTATAATGGCGACACTTAGATATCTAAATGGTTTGGGGCCTCGTACCTCAGGGTTCGATTCCCTAATTGCTTAGCACGGTCATACCATCTTTTAGGTCATCTTCCCATTGAGGAAGCCATGCATTCTCACCTACATCCTCCAATCACAACATCACGCACACCGAAAACAATAAAATGCACTCTCAACATTAAATATTGTTTTCTATCTCAAATACAATCATCACAACAATATATATTTATTTATATATATATTTACGTTCATTTATGAACACCACAATACAATCACAACATAATATGGTCATTCCCAAGAATACCATCAATTTTGCAAAATCCTGCAAACTCATTTAAAATCAAAATATATTTAATTGATTTTAAACTCACACAAAATAGTTTTCAAAACCACATTAGCATGTTATCCTTATTTCCATTAACATTATCCAAAACCACATTATAATAAATGTAATAAATGTGATTTTATTCACAATCTAGATGGTTTTACTCACCTCACGTTTAAGCTGCGTAACTTTAACAATTCACGAGTCCACAACAAGCACTCAAGCTCAACAATCCTCAAACTTTGGCTCCGCAAAACCCAAGAAAAGTTTTCCATTTAACTTGCCCCTCCTAAATGACGAAAATGCCTTTCGAACCAGCCTGAGGTCCAAAGTGATCAAATCTAGTCCACACAACTCCAAAACTGTGATGTACACACTATCGACGTTAAAACAAGACCAATGACACCCATTGTCCAAAAATGAACTATTTGGGTCACGTGGGTCCCACACATCCAATCGACACTCCAAAATTCTGCCTCGGGCCCAAAACCTCGGATTTGAAATCCGATCACACCAATGTACTCTAAATAGTCTAGACATCACCTTGCACGAACGAACTTCACGGTGTCGTCACGGCTTCATGGCTGATCCAATCACCATGATTCCAGTTGGGATGCCTTTCTTTCGATCTTGGTTGGCGGTGTTGATCACCTCAACTGGACATCGCCTTAGAAACAGCTGGAAATCCCTCTCCGGCAAGATCTCAAACCTCTCGGGCCAAAATGAAATTTTTGAGTTTAAACAGTGCCCTTCTTTAATTTATAAACAGTGCCCCACTAAGCTCTCAAACATCAGATTTCAAATCTAATCGTACCAATATACTATGAATAATCCCGACATCAACTTGCATCAATTTGGTGTCGATCCAACGATAACCTTATAGACGGCACAATCACGTGAGATCGAATGGCCAATCACCAATCCTTCTTTACCTAAAGACTCCTAAGATCGAAGTCCGATCACCAATCCTTCTTTATAATATCGAACACGATTCGACTCTCCAATCATCTCTAATATAACGGTCCAGATTTGCGAGGCTCCGATCGTGGATCAAACAACAGAATCTCGCAAATTCGAGCACACCATCGTGCTCAAGACAACGAGGAATACAAACTGTCTTCACAACTCAAACACAGAACCAACGCCACGTGCAGCCACTAAGCGTTGTGGTTTCGGTACTATTCTAGTGACGGAAAAATCTTAGAATCGGCTGTCCAAAACTGCACTTCCTAAAGGAACACGATGAGATAAACAACTTTAAAACTTTAAATCGACCCCTAAAATGGTCAAATTGCCTTTCAAAGTTATGGATTTCACTGTGCACGAACGAATTTCATGACGTTGTCACGATTTCATGGCTGATCCAATCACCGTGATTCAAGTTGAGTTATGTTTACAAGATGCTCCTTTTTCGAAATGGGGTTGGCAGTGTTTATCATGTCATCCTGACGCCACGATAGAAACCGCCGGAAATTGCCTCTCTATCGAGCTCTCAAACCTCTCAATGGCCAAAATGAAATTTTTGAGTTTAAATAGTGCCCATCTAAGCTCTCAAACCTCATATTTCAAATATGATCTCACTAATGTACTCTAAATAGTTTCAACATCACCCTGCATCAATTCGGACACGATCCAAAAGGCCAAATCATATTTGATCTAACGGTATAGATTTGTGAGGCTCCGATCGTTGATCAAACGACATAATCTTTCAATTTCAAGTAGACCATCGCACTCAGGACAATGAGGACTACAAACTATCTTCAAAACTCAGACACAGAACCACCGCCACGTGCAGCCACTATGCGTTATGATTCTGGTACTATACCGGAGAAGGAAAAATCTTCGAATCGCCGATCCAAAACTACACTTCCTAAAAGAAGGCGATGAGATAAACAACTTTCAAACTCGGAAGTTTACTTGAATTGACCCCTAAAATGGTCAAATCACCGTTCAAAGGTATGGGTTTCACTGTGCATGAACGAATTTCACCACATTGTCACGCCTTCATGGCTGATCCTATCACCGTGATTCAAGTTGGGTTATGTTCACTGGATGCTCCTCATTCGAAATGAGGTTGGCGGTGTTTATCACGTTATCCTAACGCCGCGGTAGAAATCACCTCTCCAGCGAGCTCTCAAACCTCTCATTGCCAAAATGAAATTTCTGAGATTAAACAGACCTCATATTTCAATTCTAATCGCACTCATGTGCTCTAAATAGTCCCGACCACAAACTGTCATCAAAACTCGGACATAGAACCACCGCCACGTGTAGCCACTGCGAGTTGTGGTTCGGGTACTATTCCAACGATGGAAAAATCATAGAACCGCCTTTGCAAAATTGTACTTCCTAAAGGAAAGTGACGTGATAGACAACTTTAAAACTTGGAAGTTTACTTGAATCGACCCCTAAAATGTTCAAATCGTCATTCAAAGTTATGGGTTTCACTGTGCACGAACGAATTTCATGACGTTGTCATGCCTTCATGGTTGATCCAATCACCATGATTTAAGTTGGGTTATGTTCACGGGATGCTCCTCTTTTCGAAATGGGGTTGGCGGTGTTTATCACGCCATCCTGACGCCGCCGCAAAAGCACCGGAAATTGCCTCTCCAACAAGCTCTCAAAGCTCTCATGGCCAAAATGAAATTTATGAGTTTAAACAGTGCCCATTTGAGCTACACCATATATAAACTCAAACACAACCACCACCACGTAGAGCCACTACGAGTTGTGCTTCGGGAACTATTTCGGCAACGGAAAAATATTTGAATCGCTGATCCAAAACTACACTTTCTAAAAGAACGCGATGAGATAAACAACTTTAAAACTTGGAAGTTTACCTGAATCGACACCTAAAATGGTCAAATCGCCGTCCAAATTATTTGATTTCACTGTGCATGAACGAACTTTATGGCGTTGTCACACTTTCATGGCTAATCCAATCACCGTGATTCAAGCTAGGTTATGTTCACGAGATGCTCCTCTTTCGAAATGGGGTTGGCGGTGTTTATCACATCATCCTGACGCCAAGGCAGAAACCGCCGGAAATCTCCTATCTAGTGAGCTCTCAAATCTCTCATGGCCAAAATGCAATTTCTGAGTTTACACAGTGCCCATCTGAGCTTTCAAATCTGATCGCACTAATGTACTCTAAATAGTCCCGACATCACCTGTATCAATTTGGGCATGATCCAATAGTAGGATCATTCTAGATCGTAGAATCACGTGAGATAGAACGGTGATCCCTCGCCTTAATTTCGAAACACAACAACTTAAGATCAGCAAGTCCGATCACCAATCCATCTGTACCTATAGACTCCTCACAGCACCAGCTACAACATATATAAAATTAGACACGATCCAAAGGCCGAATCATCTCCGATCTAATGATCCAGAATTAAGAGGCTCTGATTGTTGATCAAATGATAGAATCTCCCAATTTCAGACACAGAACCATCGCCACATGTAGCCACTACGCACGTTGTGCTTCGGGTAAAAAATATTCGAATCATCGATTAAAAACTACACTTCCTAAAAGAAGGTGATGACATAAACAACTTTCAAACTTGGAAGTTTACCTAAATCGACCCCTAAAATAGTCAAATTGCAGTCTAAAGTTATGGGTTTCACTGTTCACGAATGAATTTCACGGTGTTGTCACCCCTTCATGGCTAATCCACTCACCGTGATTAAAGTTGGGTTATGTTCACGGGATGCTCTTCTTTCAAAATGGGGTTGGCGGTGTTTATCGCGTCATCTTGATGCCGTCGCAGAAAATGCCGAAAATCGCCCCTCCAGCGAGCTCACAAAGCTCTCATGGAAAAAATGATAATTTTGAGATTAAACAGTACCCCTCAGTGCTCTCAAACCTCAAATTTTAAATCTAATCGCACCCATGTACTCTAAATAGTCCCGACATTACCCTGCATCAATTTTGGCCATATGCAACGGTAGGATCATTCTAGATTGTACATTCATGCGGGATCGAACAGTTATCCCTCACCTTAACTTCGAAAAATAATAACATAAGATCTCAACGCCCGATCACTAATCCTTTTGTACCTATAGACTCCTCACAACACCAACTATAACCTATATAAAATCGGACACGATCCAATGACCCAATCATCTCCGATCTAACGGTCCAGATTTGCGAGGCTTCGATCGTTGATCAAACTATCGCGCTAAGGACAACGAGGACTAAAACTATCATCAAAATGTTAGTAGTATGCCCTTAAAGCCAACTAATTACATGATAATTAATGTTAAGGACACCTTTTGTAATGACTTATTAAGTTATTCATGGGCAAGACTAGTTTTCAACCATAATATTCGGTCAAACAACTATAGGTGGACATGAGAACAATGTAATGAGATTGCATACATGGAGACTGATCATGATCCCTAATCCTGAATATGTTCCTGGTCATAGGAATATCAATTAGGCGTTGATATTCCGCAAAGATCGGTACACACATTATCATCTCTATAAGTAGAGAATGGCGACACCTAAATATGTGTGTAGGTGCTTGTAGGAGGACAAGTACATTGAACGTGATCCAACGCATGAGTTCCAGCATGGAAGTCTTTACTCACATGTCAAGCTAGAACTCATAAATTGCAATGGTGCAAACTAATCCTTAGACCTAAGACATCATAGATGTCTTGTGGCTATGTTGTTAGTCTTTGAGGGCACTATACAGTCATGCTAAATTAGGCATAGCTTAAAGGTGCTCATCAGGATTCTCAATAGAGTCATTAAGGCAAATGAATGTACAACAAGGAATCTTTACTCTCAGTAAAGGAGAGAGAATACTCCAAGATATGATTTGTCAAATCTCTGCGCAGAGTAGTGGATAAGATTTGAAAGAAGAGCTCTTTAAATCTTACCAAGATAATCATATAAAGGGAATGATTCACATTAGGATTTTGACAATCGGATTCTATAATCTAATAATGTGAATAAGGAGTATTGTTATAAGAGAATGATTCAATTGCACGGTCATTCCAATTTGAATAGTTTTTTCACATCTCATTTAGCTCGAATAACCGTGACTTGCTGCTAGGCGATAATCATGGTTTGTGGATGTCCTAAAAGGTTTCAATTAACCTTTATTAATAGGAAGAATTTAATTCGTATATTATCTATGAGGAGTTGAGTCAACCCACTACCTTGCTAAAGGGAACCTACGGATCTGCACACCCAAAGAGAAATGGAAGTTGATGCTCACAAACTTCTTCCTTAAACTCACCTTGACCAGCATCTTCTACTTGACTCTCCATGGTATCGTCTTGAAAATTTTCTCCTTGTTTAGCACTTAACGAATCATCAATGAATTGACGTTCTTGAGATTCCTTTTTCTTCATACAAACATTGATCACGTTAAATTTATCCCCAAAATGGCACCTGGTTGCTTCTATTTTTGCAAGACGACGATCAATGAGTCTGAATCGTTCTTCAGATCTAGTGTTCGAATCTGCCACTTGCTTTGTTAGAGTTTCGAGCATTTGAACAATCCATTCATAGACCATCTTTGGCATGTTTGTCTTACCGGCCGTAATTGGAGCCATACACTAAACATACAACGTGCAGAAAAAAGAGTCGAAAATTTTGAACCCAAGGAAAACGAAAACTAGGCTATGATGCCAAATTTGATGTAGGATATGGGTGAATTGAGTGTTTTGGTAATTTAGTGGAAACGAGAACAATGGAAAACATAAAAAATAAAGATAGGTCTGGAATCACTCCTGGGGTTTTGGCTTCATACCAAAGGGTTTCGCTTCACACCATGAAGTCTCCAATCTTTGGAAATTAAACTTTTCTTAATATCTCAACAACTCAACTCTCTAACGAATTACATGAGAGGGGTATTTATTGCTAAAACCTAGAGACAATGGGACAAAAATCCCTTTGCTAAAACAGAAATTCTAACCTAAATAAAATAGGAAACTTAGAAATCCCACTGAAATCTGGAAAAACTAAAAATCCTACTAAAATCTGGAAAACTTAGAGAACAAGTTAGAATCTAATCGCATGAATACAAAATCGCCACATTTAAAGATCAAATTAAATTATTTCCTCTTCCATCTCTTTCTTTTGTAAACCCTAATGGGTTTGACAAAGATGTCCTCATCAATTTTCCTTGGTTGAGAAGAACTCGACTCCGGCGAGTTAGAATCAAGCCAGGTTGAATTGATGAGGACATCTTTGTCAAACCCATTAGGGTTTACAAAAGAAAGAGATGGAAGAGGAAATAATTTAATTTGGTCTTCAAGTCTGACAATTTTGTATTCTTGTGATTAGTTTCTAACTTGTTCTCTAAGTTTTCCAGATTTTTGTAGGATTTCTAAGTGTCCGATTTTATTTAGGTTAGAATTTTTGTTTTAGCAAGGGTATTTTTATCCTATTGTCTCTAGGTTTTAGTTTGCTATAAATACCCCTCTCATGTAATTCGTTAGGGAGTTGAGATTTGAGACATTGAGTAAAGTTTATTTTCCAGAGATTGGAGACTACTTGGTGCGAAGCCAAACCTCAATAGTGATTCCAGACCTATCCTTATTTGTTCTATTTTCTATTTTCCATTGTTTTCGCTACCACTAAATTACCTAAACACTCAATTCACCCATATCCTCCATCAATAACCCCTCTCAAATCCACAATTAAACGAACTCCTATCCTCTCTTTTTTCACTCTCCGTCTTTAGTTTGGACCAACAACATAAATCTGCTAAGGCGATATGAAACCCCATGCAACAAATAAAAGTTAATGCCAATGTGCAAGTTTTCAAGACTTTCTTAGTATTCAAGACTAGATCTGAGATTTTCATGTTCTAACATAATCCTGGTTTCAGCACTAGATGAATTATGAGATGAATAATTAATAGGGCATAAATAATCCTACAAAAGTTATATCACTGGCTAGCAAGCTATTATTATTAGAACAGAGTTATGCACGCGAATGCTTGGCTCAATAGTTAACGAGTAAAATCACGGGTTACAAATATAGACAAGCATGATTTCTTTTCAAACAAATACTAAATGATTTTGTATTAAAACAAACGGAGGGCGGCAATGATGCAGCCTCATAAACTACAGAAATTTCATAGATCAAGTAAGAGATCCTTTTTCCAACCAGAAAACTCATACATGCTAACAATATCAAAAGAGATATCTTAATTGGGAAGTGCAAATTACCGCATTCTTGGCAGGTAGAGTGGTTTCTAAGGGCAAACATTATTGACTGGGTTCAACTCAAGTTATTTAAGAGATGAAACGTGTCTCAAATAAGGGTAACCCAGTCTCCATCCATTATTGCATCCCTACTCCCAATCTCACTGTATTCACAAAACCTGGAATTACATTTCAACTTCCATTCTCCAAGTTCTCTAACATTGGGATAACCCAGTCTCCATCCATTATACCATCCCCGACTACTTTGAACTCCTTGATTTCCTTTGGAGCTGGCATTTCTCTAGTATTTCGACTCCCTAGGAAAACAAGGTCCAACATTTTCCTCCGAGCATCATAAATTGGATTAGACTGAATGAGGCACCCTTTACTATATGCCTCTCTAAGAAATACAGTTAAACTATTACGTCTGGTTGATATGTAAAAAATTCCGGGGTGCTTCAAGATAAGCTCACGCACATTAACTTCCATAGCAAAATCCCTCCGAAAATGAGCTAACCTTTCAACCTCAACCATCTTCTCTGCTGTCAAACTCAAGAACTCATGAAGAATACCAACCACCCGTTTCTCATACCTCTCAATCCCTCCACAAGTATGAATGCGGACAGACTCTTTCTTGTCATAAGGCTTCACATAAGGAAGCCTTTGCCAATTCTTCAACTTATCTCTAAACCCTGACTGGATCTCAAACCCAATTGGGAAATTGATAGGGAATGCATACTTTGTCTTGAACTCACTCAACCACTTCTCTCTAAAATCCTTCTCTTTCCATTTCTCAACTTCAGCCACATCAAAATTTTCATCTCTACTAATCAATTCTACAACCTCTAAATCAACCAACTTAAAATCCTTCGAATATTTACCAAGAATAGATTCCCTGAAATCCACAGGCAACCCCAATTCTCTGATAGGAATTAGGAGTTGGAGGCAAAACTGTAAAACAGTTTTGGTTAGTTAGTTAGCCATGTGTCAAGTTTTAGTTGGGAATTTGTTACAATTACTGTTGTATTTTCTACGGTGGCTTTATTAGCAATTGGGGAAGCCATTGTGGGTTTATGTTGAGAAATATACAGAAATGTTCTTTGGGTTCTCTCTGTTCTTGGTTTATCTCTAAGGTTGAAAGATAGTCTTATCATTGGTATCAGGCCATTGATCCTCTAAACTGTTCCTTTAGTGTATGACCCGTGCTCGTGTTCGTACTCGTTCAATATCAATGGACGCTCGTGTTGCTACGCTTGAAGCCTCTAATTCTAAAAACCAACTCATTTTGGAAGCAATTCAGCGTCTTCTTGAGGATAAATTACGCCTTAATCGACAAATGCCTCGATTCCATTGATTCTTGTCGTGAGGGCTCACGATCGAGCCATTTCTGCCTCCATCTAATGATGACGATGGTGACGGCTTTCGCCGAGCGTGGTGAGAAGGGATCACCAAGAGCGGAAAGGGTTTTCCTTCTAAGAATCGTTTGCCCTTTGTTAAGTTGGAATTTCCTCGATTCAGCGATGGGGATGATCCAATTGAATGGATTTACAAGGCGGAGCAATATTTTGATTATTTTTCGGTGCCATCTGAGAAAAAGGTCAAAATGGTTTCTTTCTATCTGGATCGTGAGGCCTTGCGAGTGGTATCAATGGGAGGAATGTGCTTCTTCTTTGTCCAAATGGGATGATTTTACCGGGGCATTTTGCGGAGAATTTGGCTCTCATGGGTTTGAGGATTTTTTTGAGTCACTCTTTAAGCTTCGTCAAACAGGTCCTTTGAAGGATTATGTCGGCTGAATTCCGACGATCGGCAACTCGAATCCGTGATCTTAGTCCTACTTTTCGATTGAGCTGTTTAATTGGCGGATTAAGGGAAGAACTCAAGCATGATGTCAAGTTGCTTCGTCCTACAACAGTTCACGAGGCCATTAATTTTGCTCATGAAGTGGATGCTAAACTCCAGAAGTTGAGGTTTGCACATTCTTCTGGAATTTCTAAGTCAAGATTGCCTCTTTTACCCATACAAAATGATTTAGTTCCTGCTAAAACTGAAATTGTTCCTAGGAAGGATATGCATATCGGAAATTAACCCATGAGGAAATCCAATATAAACGGCAGAATAATCTTTGTTTTTATTGTGATGAAAAATTTGTGAGGAGTCATAAGTATGCAAGGAAGCAAATCTTGTTGTTGGATATGGGTTATAATAGTTTTGAGGAGGAGGAAATAGTTCATGAATTACAACAACTTGAACAAGTAGATGAGGTGAAAATGCTTGTTGTATCACAACTTGTGCTTTGTATGGTACTCCTGCCCCTATTGCTATTAAGACTATGAAACTCACTGCTGTCATAAAAAATTGCCCTGTTGTGGTATTGTTAGACTCTGGAAGCTCTCATAATTTCATTGATATTGGCATGGTTAAGAAGTTGGGTTGGAAGTTAGATCAGTCTCATATTTGTGATGTCATGATAGCTGATGGTGGACAGGTTCAGTGTAAGGGTTGTTGTGCTGCAGTTCCTTTAGCCATAGGGAATTATGTGTATACTTCTGATATGTTTGCTTTGCCATTGGGGGGTTGTGACATTGTGTTAGGGGTTCAATGGTTGTGAACTCTTGGTCTAATCTTGTGGGACTTTGAGAGATTAACTATGAAGTTTTGGGATGGGAAGGAGCAAATTTGTTTGTCTAGTTCTAAGCCTCAGCCTCCACAGCCTATTTCTTGTCATCAGATGGATAGGTTGTTGCATTTAGGATGTTATGGAATGATTCTACTGTCTTTGTGGAATGAGAAAATATGACCCAACCTGCAGATGATTTATCCTCACCACAACAGCATGAATTGCAAGCCTTGTTGGATTCTTTTTCTGCAGTTTTTGGCACACCAACGACTCTACCTCCTGTGAGAGACCATGATCATCGAATCCCACTAGTTGCTGGTTGTAAACCACCAAGCATTAGACCATATGCTTATGGACCTCTTCAAAAGTCCGAAATTGAAAAATGTGTCAAAGAGCTAATGGATTATGGATTTATAAGGAACAGTCATAGTCCTTTTTCTTCTTCTATGTTGTTAGTCAAGAAGAAGGATAGCACATGGCGAATGTGCATGGATTACAGACAGCTAAATGAGTTAACCATAAAGGATAAATATCCAATTCCACTATTGATGATCTGTTGGACGAATTGCATGGGGCGAAGTATTTTTCCAAATTGGACTTGCGGAGTGGCTATCATCAGATTAGATTTCATCCAGAGGATATTGAAAAAACAGCTTTTCGGACTCATGAGGGACATTATGAATTCCTTGTTATGCGCTTTGGTTTGACAAATGCTCCAGCCACATTTCAAGGTTTGATGAATGAGATTTTCCGGAATTGTTTAAGGAAGTTTGTCTTGGTATTTTAGTTTACATTACTTCATGGTCAAATGATTTGAAGCATTTACATACTGCTTTTGGAAATTCAAGCATCATCAACTTTTGTTAAGATGTCCAAGTGCGCCTTTGGAGTTTCTACTATTGAGTATTTGGGCCACATCGTATCTAGGCAAGGCGTTGCAGCTGATCCTTCCAAATTAAACGTTGCTGCTGAGTGGCCTATACCTACCTACTTCTGTTAAAAGTTTGAGAGGATTTTTGGATCTCACAGGCTATTATCGGAAATTTATTCCTCACTATGGTAGGGAAAGTTCCCCTTTGACTCGCTTAACCAAGAAGGATGGATTTTTGCGGACTCAGGGGCTCTTGCTGCATTTCGCAAACTCAAGGAACTCATGTTATTTCCAGTGGTTCTCGCCTTGCCGATTTTACAAAACCTTTTATCATTGAGAGTGATGCTTCTGGCTATGGTATAGGAGCTATGTTACAACAGGAAGGAAGGCCTATTGCTTTTACCAGCAAGACTCTTGGTCCTCGAAACCAGGCCCTTTCTACTTACGAGAGGGAAATTATGGCAATTGTTCATGCCATCAAGAAGTGGCATCATTACTTACAAGGAAGACATTTTATCATTAAGACAGATCACCATAGCCTTAAATATTTTCTCAACCATAAGGCTCACACTCCTTTTCAACAAAAATGGGTCACTAAGCTGTTGGGCTATGATTATGAGATACAATATAGGCAAGGGAGTGATAATAAAGCAGCTGATGCTTTGTCTCGATTTCCTATCAGTCACAGCTCTTCTACTGACCAAGTTCAAGTCCTTGCCATGGACAACTTGCCCACTGGAAATGAATTTGCTGGGCAGTATATTGAGAATTTGGCAATTACATACCCTTATCATAGTTGGATGGATGAATTACGAAGGTACAATGAGGGTGATCCTTGGATTATTAGTAAAAAGCAACAAGTTCTAGCTGTCGATGATCCTACACAATTACCTCATGCACAATCTCTTTCAACAGCAAATCATTTACTCAAATTTCACATTGACAATGGTCTCCTCAAATATAACTACAGAATAGTCCTCAGTCCTGATTCGGTTTGGAGGACCAAAGTTTTTGCTGCTCATCACTCAGTTCTTACAGCTGGTCATGCGGGTTTCTTGAAGACTTATCAAAGATTATCTCGGAGTTTTTATTGGCCAGGTATGAAACATGATGTGCAAAAAATGGTGGCTGAATGTCACACCTGTCAACAACACAAGTATGAAACTGTGACTCCTACTGGATTATTGCAACCCCTGCCTATACCAGATAAGTTGTGGATTGACATCTCAATGGATTTTATTGTTGGGTTACCCCCTTGCCAAGGAAAATCTGTCATTTTTGTAGTAGTTGATCGTCTGAGCAAGTATGCCCATTTCATTGCTTTATCCCATCCTTATTCAGCTGCTACCATTGCTCAGATCTTTGTGGATCATGTGTTTAGGTTACATGGTATGCCTAGCTCTATTGTTTGTGACAGGGATCCAATATTTGTCAGTGACTTCTAGAAAGAATTCTTCAAATTGCATGATGTAGTATTACGGATGAGCTCGGGTTACCATCCACAGACTGATGGCCAAACTGAAGTGGTTAATCGGTGTTTGGAGACCTATTTGAGGTGCTTTGCTGCAGCTCAACCCAAAAAATGGTTGCTTTGGTTGTCTTGGGCAGAATTCAGTTATAATACTGCCTATCATACATCGACCAAGTTAACACCATTTGAAGTTGTTTATGGTCAGCCCCCACCCACTATTACACCATATGAGCCAGGCACTACAAGATTTGCCAATGTTGACAGAAGCTTGGCTGCAAGGGACTGAATGTTGACCTTGCTGAAATCTAATCTCCTTACGGCACAGAATCGAATGAAGACTCAAGCTGATAAACATCGATCACAACGGGAATTTCAGGTTGGGGATATGGTGTATTTACGATTGGTACCTTATAGGTTATAGTCCTTAGCTGCTCACTCCTACCATAAACTTTTACCCAAATTTTATGGACCTTATGCGATACTGGAGAAGTTGGGACTAGTGGCTTACAAACTCCAATTGCCGGCTAGTTGTAAGATCCACCCTGTATTTCATGTGTCTTGTTTGAAGAAGCATTTGGGAACTCACGTGACTCCTTTAACATTACCTCGAATTACTGAGGATGGTATTGTGCAAGATGAGCCACTGGCTATTCTGGAAAGGAAGCTAGTCAAACAAGGCAATGCTGCATGGGTGGATGTCTTAGTGCATTGGAAGAGTCACACACTAGAGGATGCCACTTGGGAGGACTACAATGACCTCAAGGCTAGATTTCCAGATTTCATTGCTCAGGTTGAAGCTGATTTCAATTCCAGATGAATCAAGTTGCATTCTCTTTCGCACCTCTGTTTTTGTTGTAATAAGTTTTCAATACTTGTAAACTTAGCTTTAAAGGAAGAGTAATGATAGGAATTAGGAGTTGGAGGCAAAACTGTAAAAAGTTTTGGTTAGTTAGTTAGCCACGTGTCAAGTTTTAGTTGGGAATTTGTTACAATTATTGTTGTATTCTCTACGGTGGCTTTATTACCAATTAGGGAAGCCATTGTGGGTTTATGTTGAGAAATATACAGAAATGTTCTTTGGGTTCTCTCTGTTCTTGGTTTATCTCTAAGGTTGAAAGATAGAGTCTTATCATTCTCTCCTAACCAACCTCAAAGCATGGAGATGAAGAGTGCCACTCACAGACATCATCAATAACTTCTTCACCCGATGAACAACTAGCTCCAATTGTTTCATAGCATCTGCTTCTTCCTCTATTAAACCCATCATTTTCTTGCTGATCCTACAACACAAATTGCGCCGTACCGGATGCGTAAATACCTCGAAAACATGTGGGTATTTGTGAACAAAGGCGCCAATCCCGACATTAAGTCCAACGAGGTTCCTGCCAAACCATGATAAGCTAGATTATGAGAATATAAGAATGGGAGATGATAATTTTCTGGTTTCAACACTTCATTGATTGATGTTGTGATTTGATTACATGCAAGAAGACATATATATACAAGGTATAAAACACATGTGGAAAGAATGCAACTATCCTAAAGTTAAGCCACCCCAAAATATGGTAGGCTACCAACTAAGGTAGGTGCCAAACTAGCCACACTAATTGACTTCTACTAGCTAAACATTGTAGGTGCCAAACTAGCGACATTAATTGACTAATAGACAACCTAATTAACAAACTAACTAACAAACACAATAAATGCCTTCACACCACAAGTCAACACTCCCTCAAGTTGGTGCATGGATGTCATCAATGCCCAACTTGCCAAGAGAGTTGTGGAAGGCTTAATAAGAGACTGCTTTTATTAATATGTATGCATAGAACTTCTTCTTAATAAAATGCTGATCCACTTCAACATGCCTCATCACGTGGAGCTAAGGCCACATTTTAATCATTTTGGTCTTGTTGGTGGCAAAACCTAATCCAGGTGCAGCCGCTTGGTCGGTAGATCACAGAAACCATGCGAACACGGCCAAGGCAAAGCAAAGAACACAGAAACCCTACAAACATGGCAAAGGACATAGAAACCTTGCGAACACGGCAAAGGACACAAACCCCGCGAACACGGCAAAGGACACGAAACCCTGTGAACACGACAAAGGACACGAAACCCTGCGAACACGGCAAAGGACACAGAAACCCTGCGAACACGGCAAAGGACACGAAACCCCGTGAACACGGCAAAGGTAAGGTAAAGGACACAGAAACCCTGTGAACACGGCAAAGGCAAGGTAAAACCAAACCCTAAAAAATAAGGTAAGGCAAGGTAAGGCAAAGCATGGTAAAACCAAATCCTTAAAAATAGAATAAGGCAAGGTAAGGCAAAGTATGGCAAAACCAAATCCTAAAAAATAGGATAAGGCAAGGTAAGGCAAAGCATGGTAAAACCAGACCCTAAAAAATAGGATAAGGCAAGGTAAGGTAAGTCAAGAGCAAGGGCAAGGGCAATGGGCATGATTGCAATGGAAACACACCAGTAAAGGCACGAACATGGCAGGAGCAATAACACCGGTCACCATAACAGGCAAGAGAAATAATACTGGCACCAACAAGAGCAATACAAGGCACTGACACCAACAAGAGCAATACACCGTCCCCAGCAAGAGACATAACAGGCAGGAGCAACAACAACACCGGCACCAGTAAGAGACAGGCAGCACCACACTAGCACTAGTAAGAGACAGGCATGAGCAATAAAAGGCAAGTAGACAATGGTAGCAACAAAGAATAAAGAATAAAGAATACAAGGCAAGGCCACCAACGGTGGCAGCAGCAACATAAGAGACAATGGTAGCAACAACAATAGCAATACAAGGAAGGCAGGGCCACCAACGGTGGCAGTAGCAGCAGCAATACAAGACAGGAGAGAGCCACTACCGGTGGTAGCAGTAGTAGTAATACCAATCAGGGCCACCAATGGTGGCAGCAGCAACAGCAGAGACAACTTCTCTTCATTCCCCCTCTCCCCTTGAAGAGAAATGGTCGATGAAGCCATATGATAAGTGGTACTTGAGGAACAGGCACAGACAATCAGCCATGGCAGCACGGCAGGTGAATTGTAGCAGAATAGATGAGCAATGGTGTCACTCCCCTTCAAATCTGACGATGTATGAGAGTCAAGATTTGGAGAAAGTAACGGTAGGTGAATTGCAGCGGAATATATGAGCAATGGTGTCACTCCCCCTCAAATCTGACGATGTATGAGAGTCAAGATTTGGAAGATTTGGAGAAAGTAACAGTAGGTGAATTGCAGCGGAATAGATGAGAAACGGTGTCACTCCCCCTCAAATCTGACGATGTATGAGAGTCAAGATTTGGAGAAAGTAACACCCAAATAAAGTTGTATTTATCTCCCCCTCAAATCCGACACTGGTAGAGGTCGAGATTTGGAAGAAGAGAAAGTGAAAGAGCAGAAAAGAGAGGTTGAATGGATGTGGACAATTGGAAAATAAATGTGATTAAGCATGAGAGGAAAATAGATAGGAGCATGCGGTTAAGTATGTAAGGGAGCCAACATAGAAAAAGATGATAAAAGATACTAGTGGAAAATTAGGCAGAGAAGAAAAAAGGGTGTGAGGCAAATAGGGAAAAAAGAATAGCACAAAAGAGAAATGTGGAATGACATGTGAGTGCACATAAAGAGAAAATGACGAAAATTGTATGGGTGGATGGGTACAACGTGAGAGATGTTGAAGAAAGGTGCAAAAAATGATAATAAAAAAAGATATGATAGTGTGGAAAAAAGAGAGAGATGATAGAGTGGAAAAAGTGTGGGAAGTGGGAGGAAAAAAAGGTGAAGGAACCGAAAGTGAGAGGAAATAATGTGGGAAAAGAAAAGTAGTGGGAATAAATAAGTAAGAAAGGAGAGAGAGAAAGGGAGAGTCTGTGAGGAAATAGACAAAGAGAGATGAATGGATGAATGTTTGGTAAGTAGGGTAGAGAGTAAAAAGGTGAAAAAGAAACCAAAAAAAGAATAGGAATAGGAAAACACAAAAAAGTTGGCATGACCATGAGAGAGAAGAAGTCGTATGGGAAAAGAAAAGGTATACAATAATACAAGATAGAAAAAGGACAAGAAAAGGAAAGCCATAAGCTGGCAAAAGCAATAAAAGGACTAAAAAACTTAATAAAGACAAGAAGAAAGTCAAGAAACCCAGCACGTGGGCAAGAGAATAAGAGACAGAGAGAGCTCAAGAGACAGAGCTTAGTTGGTCGGCAGAGAGAGAGAACCGCAAAAATTCCTCAGAGCTCGAGAGAGAGAGTCTGAGATAAACCAAGAAAGAAAGTTCAAAAAGCATAGAAGTGGAGATGGATTTCAAGAGAGGAAGAGAGAAACCAACGACAGAAAGGAAGCAGTGGCTGTGCAAGAGAACAACAATGGCAGCATAGTATAGCAACACAAAGGCAAAGGTCGGCTAGGAGAAGGCTCGGCGAGCGGTGACGTGGCTCGCGGAGGAAAGAAATGGCTCGGTGAGCTGTGAGGCTCACGGAGGATAGACATCAAGAACCAAGAACACAAATCAGGATTGTGATTACAACCAATTTCAAGATAAGGCAAAGTATGAGATAGGTAGGGATAAGCAGATGCAGCGGAATGGTAAAACAACCAAAGGAACACAACACAAGTTTTGTGTTGGAACCATGTAGGCAAAGCAAAGGCAAAGGTAGAGATAGAAATAATGTAGCAACAAAGTATGAGCAAGGTTAAGTAGAGGCGAGAACAAGGTAAGAACAAGGCAAGAACAAGGTTAAGAACTCATATGAGAGGATGAGTAAAAGAAAATGACTATACAAGATGAAGACCCATTATGGGTGAGGGATGATGAGTGCCAACGACTCTCAATTTGGCAGAGGTTTATCACAGGTTAGGATCTATGCTCTGATACCATGCCAAAACATGATAAGCTAGAATATGAGAATATAGGAGAATATAAGAATGGGTGAAGATAATTTTCTGGTTTCAATACTTCATTGATTGATGTTGTGATTTGATTACATGCAAGAAGACATATATATACAAGGTATAAAACACATGTGGAAAGAATGCAACTATCCTAAAGTTAAGCCACCCCAAAATATGGTAGGCTACCAACTAAGGTAGGGGCCAAACTAGCCACACTAATTGACTTCTACTAGCTAAACATTGTAGGTGCCAAACTAGCCACATTAATTGACTAATAGACAACCTAATTAACAAACTAACTAACAAGCACAATAAATGCCTTCACACCACAAGTCAACAGTTCCTCCATCGGGACATTAACTGTAAGGATACAAAGGGTCCGCGCTTCCGACTGGACATGAGGCCATGGAGTTTTAGGATGATATCGAGTTTCTTGAGGTGGGTTGTGAGTTTGTCTAGCTTTGAGTCCCTGGTTCGATCTTCTAAGCGTGTTTGGGCGGAAATTATAGGCTTCCTCCACCTCTTTTGCACAAATGAATTGAAGGGGCCAAAAGGGGTCACTTGTGAGCTTAATGAGCAAGCTTTGAACTTGAAGAGGCTGAGTTTGGAGCTTTCTAACAGCCTCATGGGGTCTGATTTCTGGTGGGTTGAGCTCCAAAACTTGAAAAGTTTTAAACTTTCTTCAGCTCAAGTCCCACAAGAAGCAAACTCTTTGAATCAAACAAAATTTGAGAAAAGGAAAATGAAGCAACTTTTTTTCATACAGAGTGAGCTAGCAAGAGACAGAGAGAGAAAGTTGACCAATTATCGGAGTGTTGATCAGTGATCGTCAATATGAGCTTGGAAAACCAAGGCTTATGCATTTACAGAGTGAAGAGAACCTCTGCAAACTGATGCGCTGATGTTTGAAATTGCAACGACGAAGAGTTAAGAACCAGAGGAGTAACAAACCTTTCAGCGCCCTTTCCAATACCACGCCACGCCACGAGAGAGATCTATGGTAAATGTCACAAATGGTACGGTAATTGTCAGTTAACAATTGTAATTTCAATTTTGTCAATTTTATCTTTGAGTTACTTTCATTAAGCCCTTAGTCATATATATATATATATATATTTATTTATTTCATAAGGAAGAGGAAGGGGAGTATTATACGAGAGGGATCAGGTGAGAACGCTTATGTGAGAACATTATATAAGAATCAATCCCAGCCATTGAAATGCATCTGAACGGTTGAAGAGAAAAAGCAAGCTTAGGGTGCATACGGGTAGGCTACAGTTTCCCCTTAGCAGAGGTGTCAAGTCACGCCTGGTTCGAAAAAATGGCGCCTTTCTTGTCAATGGAGTTGTGAAGGAACCCTAGTCATATGACCCAAATAACTACCAGAAAAATGGCGTCTTTCTTGTCAATGGAGTTGTGAATGAACGCTAGTCATAACACCCAAATACCTACCAGACATCAAGTTCTCTATTCCTCATCTCTTCTCACGTAAACTCCCTGGTGTAATCGCTTTCTCTTTGACTTGCTCTTCCGCCGTCGCAGTAACCTCCGTCATCTAGTAATTCTCTTCGAACGTCCTCAATCGGCACGTTTCGCCGAATTCTCTCTCTCTTTGATATTAAAGTTTGCATGTTATATTGCACTCACTTAATTTAAATTGCTTTAGGATTTTAGGGTGGATTTGAGGGCTTGATTTTCCGGGTAAAAGTAGTCTGCTTGTGTACGGATGTGTTTGCAAAAATATAAATTGGCCTGAGTAATTTGTGTTGTGTTTTGTACTTCGTATTTTTGTTTGCATTCTGGTTGTTTGTTGTGTTATCGTAAAATTCGAGGAATCTTCATCCTGCTCCTCATTGTAATCCCGCTTTGGCCATGTAGTGGTGTGAGTGTAGGGCATAATTTTAGGGATTTAATGGGGCTTGGAAAACAAATAATAATAAGTACCAAGAGAAGTAGAACGCATAAGAGAAAATTGAATCTTAACTCAATATGAGATGATTTGGGATGCATAAGGAGCAATGCATCTTGTAGTAGGTATCAATTCTCAGATCTCGAATTTGTTGGAATCAGTGTTTGTAGATGAAATTATGTATCTTAATGTGTTCAAAATAGTGTATCAGCTTTGTAACTTGAAATGTTGAAAATTCTGTTAGTAGGTATCAATTATGTAATGTGTTCAAAATAGTGTATCGCTTTGTAACTTGAAATGTTGAAAATTCTGTTAGTAGGTATGTAATGTGTTGAAAATAGTGTTTGTAGGTTTGAAAATGTGTAGATAATATTGTGAGTAGGTATCACTTCGTATGTTAATATGGTCATAATATTGTGAGCACGTATCGCTCTGCTTTCTTAAGCAAAAGGTGTCTCATTGCGGTATAAAATGGATTGTGGGTTTGAGCTTAGTTTCCTGAGTCGAGGTCTATTCTCGCACGGGTGAATAATCTGTGTGTGGCGCAAATGATCTGTGTAATTTTGGGGCGCATTTCAGTGAGTCGCTTATGGAAAGATTTAGAGAGAGCTGTTTTGGGCACCTGTTGGGACTCCATAAAATTGCATTTAGTGGTCAAATTGTGCATGGTCTGGCACTCCGGCGAGTCGGAGGACTTGGTGTGAAGGACATGATGGGACTTAGTTATGCAATAGGGTCCAACGTTGCTCAATTCAGTGTAAAGGATTTTTGTTTGATAAGTGGTCTGAAATGTGGAAGAGAGCCTGACATAACGTCTGCCGGGGAAGATCATAATCGATTTATGAAAGCGCATTTTACCAACAGGAGTCACATTACTTGCCAGGACTTAGAAAATGCATTCCTAAAGTCCGAAAGAGGAAGCGAGGACTCGTTCAAATTGGGACTGCTGTATTTTGTGGAGTTTGTGATAATGGGTAAACCCCAAAATGTAAAGATAAATGAGGACTATTTACATTTGGTTCATAAAATGGATGAATTCAACAAATATCCGTGGGGATCTATATCGTTTGAGTGTCCTGCAAGATACTCGTTGTTTGTTCCAAGGAAGAAAGAGAGAGATGAAGACAAGGATGGGAAGGGGAAAGGAGAGAAAAAGCGAAAAAAGGCGGTGCGGAGTTCAAGTGAGAAAAGGGAAGAAAAACGTGGAGGATGAGAAGCCTAAAAGAATTAACAGACTCGCATGGAATATAAAGGGATTGAGCTATGCTTTCCGTATGATTTAGTTCAAAATTAGTGTTTGTAAAATTTAAGTTCGTAACAAAGTACCGACTTTGATAATCTATTTGTTGTAGATTTGGGCGTATGAATTAATTGCTGAATTGGGAATTCCCCCTTAGATATTGTAGGCGGGTTGACGAAACCGCATTAGTCCCTTGAATTTGCCGGTGGGAATCCACAGATAAAGTGCCTCGAGTTTAGAAAGCTGAACGCTTATATATTTCAAAGCAAACAGTGTGTAGTTAATAATTGATTTGAATAGTATGTTGGTTTCATGAGGAAAGTCACATTACTATTGTATATGACATGTTAATCGTATATGTTTGACAGCTGTTATATCAAGGCTCTTACGACCAAGTGAATTGGAGATGAGGCAACCATATTGGAGTTGGGGATCAGATGTTCCTGAATGTGATGCACCTAATGTAGCCCCGCGGGTATGTAAGGACCTTGATGAATTAAACTCTGTTGTGCAGCAGTTGAGGAATGAGGTTGCGTATTGCACCGTGAGAAGGGTGAGTCGGAGGAGAGAGTTTTACGCTTGGAAAAGTGTACCAGTCATGCAAGGCTAGGAAGAGTGAGGATGATGGAGAGGAGAGGTTTAAGAGTGAGGATGCTGGAGAGGAGAGACATAAGAATGAGGATGCTGGAGAGGAGAGACATAAGACTGAAAATGCTGGAGAGACTGAGGATGCTGGAGAGGAGAGACATGAGACTGAGGATGCTGGAGAGGAGAGACATGAGACTGAGGATGCTGGAGAGGAGAGTGATAAAACCGAGGAAGGTGGAGTAGCCGAATCGAGAGAGGAGTGTGTACAAAATGCGAAAGAAGAGGTGCAGTATACAACCCCGGATATAAATTGGGATGATCCAGATGTGGTGTGTGTCACCCTTGTTAAATTCCTTACGAATCCTCCTCGAAGGATTGATATGTCCACCATGGAGGGTGAATGTGGCGAAGATATTATAGTTGGGGTGGGGCGAAAGAGGGTCGGGAAGGAGTCGACTCTTGGTCCTATGACGAAGAGGCCAAGGGCGTGGTAAGGGAAACTCCATGGCAAGGTCGGGAGATTCCCGATATTTCGAAGGACACAATTGCTGACCCCCTAAGGCCTGTTCCTCGTGATTCCCTTATGGAGGTGGCAAAATTCAGCTGGGAATGGGGACAAGAAGTAAAGTAAGTTCCCTTTGTCCGTCCGTAGTGAAATGTAAATCGCTTATTATGATTACCTATTGAGTCACCGGTGAAACGGAATTGATAATAACAATGATTGACAAATATAGTTCACATGTGCGGTTATGTGGAGACGAAGCTATGGAAGGTTCGCATAACTTCTTTGTTCGGTTCTTTGACCAAGGATGGTTGGTTGGATGACTCGGTAAGCATTGATTGATTTGGGATTTTGTCGATAAGCCCTTGCTATGTAGTAATTTATTGATTTACTAATGGAAACAACCCTTTTATGTAGAACATTGACATGGCCTTGCATTTGCTACGGGAGCGGCACAACAGTCCGCAAGTGGGTGGGTTCTCGATCGACGACATCGACACCACTTTTCGTGTCTGTATTATTTCATAAGCATTGTTTGTTTTGAAATTCGTGATCCGTTATGATGCATAACTCGTGTGCCACTATGCAGAATTGTGCTGCCTTAGATTACACGCAAATGAAGTCGTATATGGGAAAGGACGAGAGGCAAAGACAAAGAACGGTCTCACCGGGAATGGTGAAGGGCGAAGGGCATAAGTTGGCTAAATCATGGTCGCCTGCAGGAATCAAGTTTTTGCCCTTCAACCTACAAAGGCAGAAGCATCGGATCTTACTTGTGATCGATTTAAAAGGGTGTGAGATAAGGGCATATGATTCAAAAGTAGATCTGTGCGTAACTCAAGCCATCCAACGGGTGCAGCCGGTGTCCAAAATATCGCCCGGTTGTTACACGAAGTCGATATATTGGCGACGGTCTACTTCGCAAAAGTGAGTGGCCAGTTATTCGCGTTTTGGATGCACCCCAACAAGTAGGCGGGTGAGTCATATTCGACCTAAACACATTGTGTTATGAAAGTGCGCTTTGTTGTACAATGAAGGACAGCTTCTTCGATATGTTTCAGGGCGATCGTGGGATGTACATTCTCAACATCATGCGAGTTTCGACCTCCAATGTAGACCTAGCCAATATTTCCCCTCATGCCATGCCCTTGTATCGGTTGAAGCTCATTGTGCGCTTGTTGCAGGATATTGGAACCTCGTGATTAATTAGGAGAGGCAATATGACATAACCGAGTGGGTGTAGTATATGAACTTGCAAACTTCATTTCACCGAGTGGGCGGTTTGTAATTATGTAGGTAACAGTTGTTGAACTCAAGAAATTCATATAGCTTGGTATTGGCTCAATTCTCGAGATACGTAACTAACCTTTCTATAATATAAGGGAAGCTCAAAGAGCTTTGTTCGCATGCTTGAGGGCATCTTTCCCGCTTGTACGAAGGTTTTGAAAAAGGTAGTTTTGACTCTTGTTAATCACCACCTCTCTAATAGAGGTGAGCCTCATTGTATTGGTTTAGAGAGATGGGACCCACCTCTATTAGAGAGGTGGTGCTCACCACATGTGGTGAGCATAGCATTACTCAATGACCAAACTCTTCTTTATGATCCAACTCCCCTTTTGACTTCAAATTAAAGAATAAGTTTTTTTGGTTCAAATACAACCTGTACGAAACCTTGAACACATGTTGTTGATACTATGCTGAACCATAATTTGAAAATGGTGCCACACTTTTTTTTGCAAATGTGGAATAAATAGGAATGTTTCTTGTTTACAAACAAGATTGTGAAGTTCAAGATGCAGGCATATCAAACGCTCAAAAATTCATTTCCTTATTATGCTCAATGATTAATTCATAATAGTACATTTGCAAACACTTCTTCATATTTCATAGCTGTCCGGATTAGAAAATTACAAAATATATACTTGAAAAGCCAAAACAGAACACAGTTTTAAAATATATACGTGAAATTGGTTGAAGATTTCCAGACGCAAAAAGTTTCTTACTTCTTCATCACTTGAACTGCCAAATTCAGAAATGATAGAACTAACAACAGTAGGAGGATATTTTTAATGCCCTTCACTATACGGATGACTTCAGCATATGCATTAAGTTCCTTCACATCCAGCTGGTTTTGAATTTGAGATTCAGTTGCCATGTTGCCTCCAGTCACCCATTCATAGCCACTACACCTTGTAGCTCCCTAAAAAAACATAATAAAGTTACATTTTTCAGTTTCGGATTACAATGTCAGACCCAATTCTTCTACTCTGTAGCAGTTTTCGTTGGCTTAGGCAATGGCCGATATGAGTTAGTGTTATTGGCTTAGGGAAGATAATACTTACATATGTTGTGAAGCACTTCCAATACGGTCTGCCCATATTGCTTTCAGATTTGGAAATTAGCATAACCATATCAGAATTGCAGTGCCGACACCTCTTTCCTTGAGTGTTTGTTGAAGAATTCGACATGGCTTTGCCTGAAGGGAAAATGAAGATAATGAAGATGACAACCCTTGAAAAATTTGTTGAAAACCCCAAAAAATTTCCTTAAATTCTGAAAAGGAATTGTATTTTATTTTTGGGGAGAACTAAGATGGAGTTTCAAGTTTGAATTGTCCTGTTTTGGTCGTAATAATCCGTGATCGTGAGCGGCAAATTCAAAATTTGCAGGAATGTTTTTTATTTGTTAACCTAACCCATGAGCGGGAAAGATAGGCATTGGTTTAATATTTTTAACCCTAAGCGAGTCCACAAGAAACCCTAACCCGCAGCGCCAAACCCCTACACCCTTGAAGTCGTTTAAAATTTGAATATTTAAGTGGCAAGGATTACAAAATAGAAAACTCGACGAGTGGCGGCATGGGAATGCGACGCGTGGCGGTCGTGGTTGCAGCTCCCACTCCAGCGCCTCCACTTGGCATTTCTTGTATTTTTTATTCAGTTTTTTCCCAAAAATCGTTAAAAATGCATGAAAATTACGGAAAAATTTGGGAAATTTCCTAACTATGTGTGGGGATGAAGGCTTCATATGGAAAGTACAAACCCTGGTTTAGGAGCTAGTGAAAAATAAAATTTGGGAACCAACCCTACATTCGGATGATGCAAATGAAAACACTAATACACTTTGTAAACCCTACACTCTCATATGTTCGATCACATTAATCCAATATCCAAATTTGTTTGCCCTGCCCTTTTTCTGGAAATGTCATCGAAGGAAATCTCGTCCCGATCGCTGAGTAATTTTTCGGGAATTTTTCACCCTCAAATTCGATTTTTAATTGAATATTTAAGTGGAAATTAATAAAAAATTTAAAAACTGACGAGTGGTGGCATGGGAATGCGACGCGTGGCGGTCAGGGTTGCAGCTCCCCACTCCAGCGCCTCCACTTGGCATTTCTTGTATTTTTTATTCAGTTTTCTTCCCAAAAATCGTTAAAAATGCATGAAAATTACGGAAAAATTTGGGAAATTTCCTAACTATGTGTGGGGATGAAGGCTTCATATGGAAAGTACAAACCCTGGTTTAGGAGCTAGTGAAAAATAAAATTTGGGAACCAACCCTACATTCGGATGATGCAAATGAAAACACTAATACAATTTGTAAACCCTACACTCTCATATGTTCGATCACATTAATCCAATATCCAAATTTGTTTGCCCTGCCCTTTTTCTGGAAATGTCATCGAAGGAAATCTCGTCCCGATCGCTGAGTAATTTTTCGGGAATTTTTCACCCTCAAATTCGATTTTTAATTGAATATTTAAGTGGAAATTAATAAAAAATTTGAAACATGCCGTGTGGCGGCATGGGAATGCGACGCGTGGCATTGAATGTGTTCATTAATTGTGTTCATTTATTATTATACTATTAACTTCATTTTCAACTGATTTATTGTAATTTAATGTTGAATTTTTTATTTTCCAAATTGGTGACATTGAATGTTCTTATTTATTTATTTTACAATAAATTTAGTTTCTATATGTTCTTTTGTCGTGGGAATATTTTTGTTGTTGTAATATATTCAATTTTCATTCGATCAATTGTTACCAAATCTCTTTAATGCAAATTTTGTTTATAGATGAATGTACCAATTTTTTTAAATTCAAAATTATTATGTACCTATTTTAATTTTAATTTTTTTAATATAAGTAAATCGTTGTACTTAAAAATATAGGTAAATTAATAAAATTAGTGAAGAACATAAAGAATTAGTGAAGCACATAAAAAATATAGGTAAATTAATAAAATTAGTGAAGAACATAAAGAATGTACCTATTTTTTCTACATAAATATGTCCTTATCAATTAACCTATCATGTAGACATGTCGGTTTTTTTGGGGCATTTATCACCATAATTTTCCAACAAACAAATACCTTATCAATACTTTTTTTGAGAATAAAAATAATTTGTATTAGGTATATATTATAATTGTTTGTTTAGTTATAATATTATTATACGTATTATGTTATTTATGTATATTGGTGTGTTTCCATTAAATTAGATTTGGTTTAAATGTTTTTTATATGCTCAAATTCAAATCAATTACATAAAAATGCTAAAAATAAGGGATTTGACAAGTAAGGTAGATGGCATAGTCTATAATTACTTTATAATACAAGGACAATTAGTGAAAAGGGATTACCAGATGACTTAATTACACTTCTGTTTTGTTGCAAATATAGTTTCATATGCAGGACAAATCAGGAAATTAGGGGAAATTTATGGAATCATCGAGTATCTTAGAAGATCAAGCATGTCTCAGACTTTCACTGTCAACGAAGTGACTGAAAGGATAATCCCTTTTCGGGTTGCCAACACGCAACCTCCTCGCCGTATGCCTGTCTGTCATCTTTAATGACTGATCGCTTGGGGATATGAACCAGAAATTCACCATGTAAGACCACATAGTGAAACGATATAGGACCCAAAACCATAAACAGACTTCAAATAAAAATAAAAACAATACGAAGTTCACACAGCTTTCACCTTTACATAAAAACTAAAAACCAAAAACACAAATTCTTAATAAAACACCTATCATACCATGTATATAGAACTTAAATCCGCTGCAGTCATCAACCGGAGTTCGCGGTGGAAGCAGAACACCTCCCTCTTCCATTTGCGGGGTTCACAGCGGTTCCAAAGATGTACGTTGTACGAGTATTCGCCCTGCGGTCCCATAACTCGATACCACTCCCGATTACCCTCACGGTGAATGCGGTCTTGAAAAAACCTTTGGCTGCAGTAAACTTTGCAAGTGTAGGACGAGTCACGATCCCACACATTGTATACCGAAACAGTCGATAGATTATTGAATCCCTGCAAGCTTGGCTGTTCAGTTGCTTCGTTTTGCTGAGATGGCACAAAAACTCCATCGCATTCTCCTTCCCCTCGCTAGGGTTCAACAGCCCTAGCAAGCCAACAATGTACGAGGCTTCCTTATGCCCCGCCATAGCCGCCACCCGCAGGTTCTTGACGCCTCATCATCGTTCAATATGAAGAAGTTATGAATAGCTTCTCTGTAAATTATTTCTGGATTGTTATGTTGTTTGCATTTTTGCAAGAACTCAACAATTTTGCCTTCATGAAACCCGTACCAGTCCTCATGCCATTGGTACTTATCTACTGACACGGTTGTCCAAACCTCAGGATCATTCAGCATTTGTTGAAATAACTTGCATGTTCCCACCATGTCAGTACAGATCTTCGTGAGGACTGCTTTGCAACCATGAGCGTACCTTAAACCATGCCAATTGTGGAATATCCATCCGGGTTGTTGGAGAAGAGGGGTGAAAAGGGAAAAGGGTGTCCGGAGGATTTAATATTGAAGGTGTCGTTTGTGGACAAATAACAAAGTGCCGGATTATTATATGAACCCAACCGGCGTGACCCACTTTACAATGGACGAAGACAACTTTGGGTTTAGATCAGTAATTATTGTATTCGTTTCCCAAGCGGTGAGAGTGAAAGGACACTTCACCGTCGTGATCAGCAAATACAAAATTAAAAGGGCTTTTCATGATAATTATTATGCTAAAATCACATCAAAGACAACTATGAAACTAAATATCAACGCACCATTAACAGTAAACTCAATGATCACCAGTATATGATACTAATAATGCAAAAATGGCATCACCACGTATGAAGGTAACTTGCATTTTAACATGACCAACTAAGCAGCTTGCATATTGCCAAATATGGAACTAAATATGAACACATATCACCAAGATGTTAAAAGCAAAACTGTGTTTATGATAAGGATAATGCAAATATGACATCACATGTTCTCAAGGTAACTTACATTTCAACCGCGCTGCGTTAACAGTTAAATATCCGCAAATATGATACTTAATTTGTGTGATTATCACCTGTAAAGAAAATGAAACAACTATGTCTGATACTAATAATGCAAATATGACATCACCACGGAAATTTGGTATCTAAAGTGGCCGCTCCCCAGTCCAAGTGAACAAAGTAATTTTGGCGGGAAAATTAGTAAGGGGACTGCTGTATAAATAACAAAGTGATATATTTTACCTCACATTGCACCACCAGTTGGTCCAAACAACCCTCAACTCACCATGGGTTCACCTACGAAAATCCCCCCAATACTTATAACAACTCCACCAAAATATGCAGAGCCTATGTCACACAATAAGAAGAACGCTGAAGATGTTCCTGTAGGACCTGCGAAATCCATAAACTTTTCATCTAAGGACCACGATGATGCAGGTCGTACGGCCAGATGCGGTACGATGCGTTGAAGACTGAAATAAAACGTCGGAGATACGTCTAAGATGGTATCAAGAAACCTCGGGAAGGAGAAAAGTCAAGCGAAATTGCACCTTCGATCGGTGAAAATAATGAAACCGAGGGTTAGGCTTGCGACAGGAAAAAGTTTTCAAGGTTCAGGGGGTCAAATGAGGCGGTGCAGATGAGGGAAGCACAAGCACGTAAAGGGTTTGACCTGTTCGACAAAGATGCAAAATGTGTTGTCCCAAGCTACAACTGGGACGGAATCAAGATGGAGTAAACCGTCGCTTCACAACGTTCATTTTGGTTATTTTCGTGAACTTTGTTTGGAAAAAATAGGTGGTTCATTTTGACTGCGTTTGTTCCAAGTTTGTGTGCGCTCCTCAAGGTCTAATCATTTTGCTTTAGACACTTCAGATGGTATCTTATATGTATCCAAGTCGTAAGATGTGAAGAAAGAGCGAGTGAAAAATATGGGAAATCGCTTTTGGTTTATTATCCGTACTTTTGTAAAGCTAAATGGGTATGCTTTAATTCAAGTTTGTTTACATTATTTTCTGTCAACATTAAGGAAAAATTTGTCTTTACAAAATGCCTAAAAGGAAGGATAGTTTTTAGCATTGATTGGATCTTAGAGCATCCACAATAATGCTCCCTATTTCTTAGCTAAAATTTAGCTAAAAACATAGAAAACCTATTTTAGGAGCTCTCTAACAAATTGGAACTCCAACCATACTCCCTAATTTGGAGTCATAAATGCTTTGTATCTGTTTATCATAAATGTTTTACTTTTTGTATAAAAAAATTTTAATTATTGATTTACAATAAGAAAAAGGGTACACTGCAACATAAAAGTACAAGACACATGAGATACAATTGAAAATGACAATACAAAATATAGGAGCCGAATCGAAAAAAAAATTACAAAACAGCAAATACCTATACGGAAAATAATTGGCTGTCAAAACAAGAAATCATGTGAAAAGAATTATATTAAAAAAGTGATTGTGTTTTGCAAAATACCTACGGCTACAATTTAATTTTTTTAATAAAAAAAAGCAGTATTTGTGTGTTGCAAAATATGTACAATGAAAAGAATTTTTAACAAAATGCTTGTACTTTGCAAAACACCTACAGGATACAAAGGACAAAAATTGACAAGAAAAAACGTGTTTGTGTTTTGCTGGAAAGTTGATTCAAAAATATATAATTTGACAAAGGAAATAACAATAATGATAATATGTGTGTCATTTGAAAGGAGAAAATAAGACTAATTTTTCCCAATATTTGCATACGAAGCAAGCAAATGTAACCGATAGTTGTGTTATTTTAAAGTATAGAGTGAACATGAAGGAAATAGATGGAAAATGTTTGCAAAACATAATGCTACGGTTGAAAGGAAAGGGAGTTAAAACCATATTTCGAAGATGAAGTGTACACTCTGTATTGTCACATCAGATGAAATTGCATACGAAAGTGAGTTGAAAAAGCAGCTTTCGATGATTTATAGCTTCCCAGTTGTGTAATGGCACAAGGAGTTCCTGGGAATTTTTATGTATTTTTCTGATTTGTTATTTATTTATTATGAATTTTAGAAGTTAAATTGTAGGGAAATAGTCGTAAATATAAAATATTGACATGTGTTAGCTTTTTAAAGGCTCTCTGTCAAAGATTTCGACATGTGGCCATATAACATGGTGACATGTGTTCTTTTTTGTTATTTATCTTTTTATTTAAAACAATTCATAAAAGTGAAATAATAAATAAACTTGTTATTTATTGTTTTTATTTTAAAAATCCATAAAATTATTTTCGCGTAAGCGCCTTTTTTCACAAAATATTCATTTGGCGGTTTTAGTCCTTCAAATTGGGCTCTCTCTCGTCCCTAACCTAACCACAAACCCTCTCTCTCTCTTTCGCCATCTCTCGACCCCAAATTCTCGACCTCTCTCTCCAACCCAAACCCTCCATCCTTCTCTTCCATCTAGTGATCTTTTGGGTATGTAACTCCTGTCCTTTTCTCTTCACTGATAAATTTGTTTGCCTTGTGTATGGTAGAATTGCTCTGTTCTATATTGGGCACCATTTTTTAGCTTGCTTTTCTCGACTGTTCTCTTTCATAAGCGTATGAAGATAATTAGTATAGCGTGCTTGAGCCAAGAGAAATTAGAGGTCAATTTTCTAATTTGGCCCTGTGTGAATGGTTAATATAGTTCTAGCGCATCATCTTTCTTAGATGTGTTTTGTTTCCATGTTTTCCATCTCCTTTTCAAGATGTACAATTGAAGGCATCATATGTCCTATAAGTCTGAAGCTTCATTTACTTTTTTGTTGTCATTGTGCTATTGTAATTAACGTTTTAGAAGATGTGGAGTTTTGATATTTAAGGCTGGATATCGTGCGCACTTTTCCCCACAACAGAGGCATAATTTAGTTTTCAATATTGTCTTAGAGAAACAACCAAATTTTGGGGATTACTTCATTAATCATTTTTCAGCCTTTTTGCCCTGCAATATAAAAAGTCTGGTACTCGACACTTCCAACAATTGAAGTTTCTGGTTAGTCTTTGATATCAATGTGTTGAGCAGATGAAATGATTCCGTTTATCAAGATAATGTTCATTGTATTACCGGGTGGCAGCATTGGATTAGAAGGTTTTGATGGGAAAAAGGTTATGGGCTATCATAAGGAAAAAGAGAGATTAAGAAATAATGGGAAAATGATATTGACCAATTGAGAAAAAGCATGAAATTGAACTACACTTATATGCATTTTCTGTTTCAAGGGATGGAGATTAAATTCAGATAAGTAAGTCGTTGGTGTACAAATTCTATAAATTTCGTTTATTTCTTATTTTGAAGCTTCTCATGAGCTGGAATTTTGTGGTGCCTGCTTTCCCATGTAGAGATATGCAAGTATTTTTGGGGTTGCGATGAACAAGAGAGGTTATGTGAATTTCTAGTTGTGAAGACATTGTATATGAGTCTCGATTTCTTAGCAATTACAGTTTGTACTGGCTGCTGGACAATTGTAATTGTTTGTAGGGCTAAATTTCACTAAGTTCAATGCAAAATTACTTTACCTCATTTGCCGCTTGTTAGACATATATAAACCGACTTTTGTATGGAAGAACAAACACTCTACCAAAGAACCTCTTACTATTGGTTATGGTTCTCCTGAAGCAATTTTTGGAGTCAAATGTATACGATTTGGAGTCAACTAAGCCAATTACAATCATTTTGAACAAACCAAGCTGACTTTCTAGTAATTACAAACAATGTAAGGCTAAGATGTTGCTAATTTATTAATCAAGTTCAATGGTTTGCTTTTCATATTGATTCCAGCAGAATGTGCCCTTTTTTTAGAATTATTGTTATATTTGGTTAATATGGTTTGTTGTTGACCTTTGATTACAGATTTGTTGGGTCATTTGGTTTTATCTTATAGCTTTCTCTTCAATATTCGGGTTAATGTAGTGCATGTGTTGTAGCAGGATTATACCAAGTATTGAAGGAGAAGAGCAAACACTTTGACGAAAATGTGAGTGACAACAAGAGCTTGATTATCAACGTTGAGTTGTCCAAGTATTGGAGGAGAGGACCAAACACTTTGAGGAGAAGCAAAAAAAGAAAGAAAGAGGAGTTCATGGTTAAAAAGAGCTCAGGCTAGCACTCAACATCTTGTTTTCTTCCTGACTCTTCATTGGAGTTGTGTTTTGTGCATACAACGAATCTCCCAATCTGAACAAACTGAAGATTTGTCAACATGTCAACCGGTTCAGACCGCAATGCAAATCAGGGGGACTCCGATGGGTCATGGGAATATGCCCCTGTTATCCAAGGTCCCCTCTACCACCGCTGCCACTTCCAACCTCCTCGGCAAGCGAGGCGACTCCGATGATCCCGCTGTGGAAATAAATGATATGAAGAACAAATCGAACACGACTCCTCCTTGGTCCATTATTGGACTCAAAAGTGTGTCGGAGCTGAGCGAAGTTGGCGTATTTGACGCGCGCCAAGTGAACAAAGCACGTTACGAGAAAAGAGAAGCACAGAATTCGTGGCCTAAGAAGAAAGCTCAAAGCAGAGGATTTGCATATGACCGAGGAGGATGCTACGTGCGAATCTTTGAGAATCCACAAAGGAGGCGACAAGCATGGGCATGCAATGTCCGTGGCTTTCAACGAAGGTTTTGAGCAATTCCGACGGTTCGCTGCAGATGTCTGCAAAGATATTGACTGGGACGCCATAACTCCGTCTGCTGCACAACAAATCATCTCTGGCGGTGTACACCCACCGTGAGCTAGGCCACCAACCAGCAAAAGCCAACGATAATGACGGTGGTAGCCATATCAATCGCTAGGCAATCGTTATTCACTTGTTTGTTTTTTGTTAATGCCCGATCTGGGTTTGTGTTTACATGTTTATGCCCGATCCGACTTATGTGCACCTTATTCGGGTTTAAATCTGCTATCACAACCTTGGGTTCTATGTTATTACTAGAGTTCAATCTTATTTCTTCGATCACTAACTATCGGATCAAGAGAGTTCGATTACTAATCTTGCTCAAATTTTTGGTTTTAAAAATTGTCGGTGGGTCGATAAATTTTTTCAAGCATATCGACACGTATATTCGGTTCTTTGACACATTCGGCACATAGTGATGGTTTCAATATTCCCTTACATATTTCATTTTCCTTGCATCCGTTGCAAAGGTGTATAAAACCCACATTGCATGAATCAAACGAATCCTTCAAACACCGGCTTCACGCTCGAATACACCAAAGCCCCAGGATGGACATCCACCTTCAAGTTCGACTTATACATAATTATTGCAAGCATGGTGCCGTTCACGACCATCCTTGTGGGACGTGCGAGGATCTATTCGAGGAAGGTCAGACAATGTTCAATACTATCGGTCCCCGACCCCTTCTCCCCCAAAGCCCGCAACTCCCATTGTTTGCATGTGTAAACCCCCAAATTTAGAGTGGTGCCAGGATTGCTACAATGACAAACGCATTCTAGATTGGGAGGAACGTGGCCACTTTGAGTCAAGTGATGACTCTGATGCTGATAACTAAGTGGCTCTTCAAATAACTTATTGTTGACTTTAATGTAGTTTTTTGAGTTTTATTTTTCTATGTCCGAATGTAAGTCATGCGATACGTGTGTGATACTTAATAATTATCGAATACAAAAGTTACTTTGTTTTTGGGCGGTTTCACTGTTCGTTCACATACCTTAGTTCAAGATCAACATGAGGCACTTACATAAGATTCACTAACGGTTCCAGATGGTTTCCAAAAAGACGCAAATTGGTATCAACAAATATTCAAACTCCGGGACCGTAAATGAAATCAAACTCTTGCGTAAATGACTCTGTCATAGTAGGTTCCCCGTCTGCGTGCTCGATCGGGCTGCAAATTCTCATCGATCGCAGCACCAACTTCTGCGTCGGAAGATGAAGAGCTGCAACATCGAAACAAATAAACAAGTCAACAGCATTTCGTGTATAAAATTCAAACCTGCATAATTACATATTCACTTACCCGCTCACAAGTTTTGGACAACTCCGTCTATCATGATCAGTCTTCCTACATTCACCGCATCGCCGTTTATGTCCTTCCGCTGCCTTCTCTTTTTGTCCTTTCACTCTTCTCGCACGCCCTTTTGCTTTTACTCGATGGGGATCTTTCATTCTGACTTGGGAAGAACTAGTTCCGACCTCTCCATTGGGTTCTTCTTCGACACGAGCTCTTGATGACAACAACCTTGTAAGCTTCCCACGAATGTCGTCAAATGAATTTTCCACCAACTCAAAACCTTCATCACACAACAAAGCAGAATCTATCAAATCACCTGCAACTTTGCCAAGTTTCGATCTCTTAACCAAAACAAAACCGTCCACGCAATCTTTAACTTCTTTCTCATTCTTATCATATACTACACCGCACTTTGCACTTTGAAGCCATCGTTTGACTATGTAATTGTCGGCAAGTGCTCCACCGCTTCATTCTTAAAAATGCTAGGATGTGTCGGCACGGAATACCCCAAAATTCAAATCCTTTGCAGCTGCAATAAGCTTTATCGGCATCTTTATCATGCACAAGCTCCTTCATCCATGTCACCCTGGATTTACCCGCTCACTTACTTTGTACCAAGATCTGGTCTCATCTTGTTCTACAAGTTCGAACAAGCATAAAAGGCTTCAAGTCTTCCCTCTCAAACATTTCAAGAATTTCCCGAGTGTAAATGCGTGCCATTTGATGTTGCATTGGTGTTCGAAATGGCGGTGGAGGTTTTTCATTGGTATCAACATGATCAACCATTAACTCCTTGTGCCTCTGTGAACCAAGAGCTCTTTCAAAACGCATACAATGAATTCCATCAATGTGTTTTTCCGGTTAATATATTGTTTGAAAAATGCATGACAGCTTTCAGCCCGTTGACTACTTGACATCCCAGCCGAAAACACATGTTTTACATATGATGGAACCCAATTCTCCCGCAAAGCATGAATCGAGCTCAGCCACGGATGGTCTTTCAGCCCATTGCTTGTAATGATTTCATCCCATTTCGCATCAAATTCTTCTTTCGTGTCAATACTCCATATGCATTTGCACATTTCCGAAAAACATTCCCCAATGCCGGGTTTCTCCATAAACTTATTCAAGATATGCCATATGCAATATCTATGGAATGTTGTTGGGAGAGTTAAAGCAATTGCCTTTGACATGGCTACATCTTGATCGCTGATGATCATTTTGGGTGGCTCTCCTGGCATGGCTTTCTTGAATTCTTCGAACAACCATACAAATGAATCCGTGGTTTCACTAGTTAGGAATGCACAACCAAACAACACCGTCGCCTATGGTTATTAACGCCTAACAAAGGCACAAAGACCATCCCATAGCAATTCGTGTTGAACGTCGTATCAAATACCACCACATCCCCAAAAACCCATAAGCTCGTCTTGACCTTGCATCTGCCCGTAAAACATTTCCCATCCTTCCTTCCGAATCTACCTCCATATTGAAATAAAATGATTCATTTTTCTTTGCTCGGCCAAAAATGCTCCTTCAGCAGACTCTACATCATGCCCAATCACCTCCCCACGCACGTCCCTTGCATAATTATAGACATCTCTCCTAACAAACCTGACATTTTCCAATCCCCCTACTTGCACCTCAAGAAGGCTTACCTGCTTATGTACAGGGATATTAACTTTGCTCATATGTACACTATAGGCCTTTGTAGACTCGTTAAGTTACGGTGAGATCTCAATAGATGGACTTTATCAACTGTGGTCATGTCATGGTTGTGTACCTCATTGAATCCTACAACAATGTACTTATTCTTCTCTTCTACCTTCAAAATCGCAAGTTTAGCCTTGCACCCGATTCGAGTACAACCTCGCTGTTTTCTCTTACGACTAACGATTGCTTGTCAACGCATACCCTTGTTTACAGATACATATTCTTTCCTTGTTACCTCTTTTGTGAATGTGCACGTTCTCGTTGTAGAACACCGAATGCCGAATCCGGCTTTCGCGGCATACATATTATAGAAATTGAACACATCCTCACAGCAATCAAATTCAAGTCCCAATTTTGGTTTCAAGTCCGAACTAACTTCCGGTGTCACCTGTCCTTCGCACTCCATTTCACGCTTCTTGCAATTTAACCACGAATATCACATCACCACCATCATATATGACATTAAAATCACTATCTCGTGAAACATTAAAGACCTACATACACACTAACGTAACTCGTGGCCGATGCCCAACATTTGGCACATGCTTTCAAATGACTTTAAAATATATATCAACTAACATATGACACCCAAATGACTCTCTGGTGAAACATTAAAGATATACATAAAACCTAATCTGACTCATGCTGATGCCCAATATTTGGCACATGCTTTCAAACAGCTTTAAATTAAATATTAACTAACATATGACATGCAAATGACTCTCCATTGAAACATTAAAGTCATACATACAACCTAAAGTCACTCATGCTAATGCCTAATAATGAAATTCACAAATACAGGGTTTAGGGTTCACCTCGTAATCGATTTCCAACTTCAAATTTTCAACAAATATGACAACGTAACGTAGCCCTTTTAGATCTGGACGTCAACCCCAACAACTTTTCTTCTTCCTCAACCCCTGTTTCGCCCGCGCTCAAGGATTTCAAAACCAACAGAGCAGAACCACAACGGTACGGTCAGCACTTTCCAACTCAACGCCAGCTGACGTTGCTCTAGGATTGACGTATGTCCTGACCCCAAAAACCCAACCACAAAGATGAATTTATAAAATCCAAGCTTCCTTTGTTTCGCCTTTGAATGGGAAACGCAGAAAAATGAGGGTACCGTTTATCTGTTTCTTCCTCAAACCGAAAAACGATTAACAGGGGTGCTCTCTCTTGATGTTACGCTTCTTCCTCAATCAAAGCTGATAAAAAAATGGCCTCCTCATTGAACTGAGCGAACAGCTGGTTTGGAGGGGACTTCTGTTTTGGAGGGGACGTCTGTTTTGGAGGGAGAAGAGAGAAGAAGGCCTCGTTCTAATACAACACTTACACTTACAATTGCTTTTCATACAGCCGTTAGATTGGATCCAACGGTGTTCTCATGTTATGTTCTCACATAGGCGTTCTCACTAGATCCCGACCCGAGTATTATATTAGGTTGTCTAAAGATTGTCTCTTTCGTAAATTGAACGCAGCTGCACTTAAGAGAAGAGAAGAATTTAACCTACTTTTTCACTGTGATGCCACCCCATGTGCACTTGGTCAAATATTTAATTTTCATCCATTTATATAAACGATAGTCCACTTGAGCATGCACTAATAATAGTATTATAAAATTTTAATAATTGCATTGAAATTAGACTTGATTACAATGAAAAACTATACCTAATCTAAAAGCGGAAGAACTCTATTTGAAAGGAAGAATTACCAACTCATACTGAATTATCGTAGCATGAATCAAGCATGATCACAACTAGAATGCTAGGTCAGTTGGAAATCATACTAGCAGATGACAGAACAATCGTCAATGGTGTTAAAAACTCTAGGAATTGGCTCTAGAAATTGCCAAAATTTGTAGGAATTTGTGTGTAATCTGTTTCATCAATTTGACTGAGGTAATTGTGGGGAGGACATTTCTCTCTTTTACTAAATTCGTTTATATATCAGCTTCTATCTTAATGAGTTCTTTAGAGTCAGATCATTCCAGAGAGAGATGAGTTGCACAAATGCAAAATTGATCGACCAAAGCTGCGCAAGCGTAAAGCCACCAAAACTGAGTTTCATAGGAACCTTCCCATACCAAAATTGATCTTCTTGATTGCGAACAATCAAATCCCAATCCAACCAACCCAGATTCCTATACTCCTTGTGAAGATGCCCGAAGAAAAGGGTTTAGGGTTTAGGAACTCATAGTTGATTCGTTAACTTAGATTTATTAAGTTAACAAGTCAATCCTCATTGTAATCAAATAGATTTTAGATTTGAAATCTCAATCTATATATTAACTATCGTTCTTTTAGCAATTCAATTTGCGACAGTATTTGTAAATTCGTAACACAAACCTTTTACTAAGGCCGTGAGAATAAAAACACTTTGAACAACTGTATCTTACAAATCCTTACGCTCACTTCAAACAAGAATAGAAATCTGAAGATATAACAAATAATCAAATGACTGATTATGGAATCCAAACAACAATGCTTTTATAGAAACATATTCCTATCTTAGACTGTATTTTTCATTCTTTTACTATCTTAATAAGAAAATCTTACTGTAGGGTCATCACTTCAAGATTTCCGTTCTTACGAAATGCAAATAGTTTCACATATTCTTCCGCTAGGCCACTGCTGAGATCTGCCTGAGCTTCTTGGGAGAGCTGTCACAGATACCAGTTATAGGTGCTCCTCCCCAATTCAATATTTTGGCACTGACTTCCATTTTTCCCCCTTTTTTTCAGGACTTCATGCACCGCCCTTGCAACTTTTAGGAATCACCGCCACCCCCAGCAATCCACCGCCAAACCCCGCCAGAACCTTGTCTCTGAGCAGATGAGGCGAGCTCCATATCTTGTTCCAATGCATATTTTTGTCCCCGAAGTGCCTGTACTTCATCTTCAATGGACTGCACCGATTCCAGTTTCTTTTGTAGTTCACTGATTTGAGCCTACAAATAGAATATTGAAAAAGAATAGGCCATTAAGTAAAACACATTATATCTGTTGAAGGGAACGTCAATAATTGACCCAAGCCAAATAAGAAAAAAATGATGGAAGGAGAAACCTCCAATTTAAAGCATCTTGATTGCTCAGCTATTAGTTGCCCTTGGACTGAATGAAGTTCCTGAAAGGGAAAGTTGAAAGGATGAAAAACTCTAAAACATGATAATCACCTTGCTAACTAGTGTAGGAGCATACCTTGGACAACTCAGCATGAGTATTGTTGACTTCTTCAATCTCCTGCCCGAGCCTAGAATTTTCTGTTTTGACTTCTGAAAGCGACAATTCCAACACGCTTTTCTCCTCTGTAAGGGCTTCTAGGTCAATTGTGAAATCTTGTTCATAATGATGGTTTTCAGCCCCATTGGCGTTCAATTCTGCTGTCTTGAAATCTAATTTGTCTATTTTAGTTAAGGCATATGCAGCAGTGACAGAAGCTGCGGCCGCAGCTGCTGCTGGTGACTGGAATATCTTTGGTTGTAATGAGTCCCTCGGTTTGGGCATCATTACAAAAACCTGTAAGAAAAGAAAAGGAAAGAAACCAAATAAGAGAACAAATTACATTGACAAACTGCAATGAAAATTAATGGAAAAACAGCTGTCTGCAAACTCAGAAGAGAACATTAGGTATCTATTAGGCCGTAAGATTCAGCATAAAGAGCAGTACTGCGCAGGAAGTTAACAAATAACCGAGGTATCCATCTAAATGGTAATTGTCCAGCATAAAGAGCGTATAAAACATTAAGCACTAAGTTCTAAATTCCTTGTCTAGCATCTCTTATTACCTCTTTATACATGATATATATAAAATATTGTGCGCTCAGTTCTAATTTTCTTATTTATGTCAAATGCACCCATGTTCCATTTCATTGCTAAGACACCAGAAAGGACTATTTTTCAACCTTCTAATTACAAAAGAGTACAGGACAAAGCTCAGATAATAGGATTGGGGCTCCATCTTTAGTGTAAGAATTACCCTTTTGGCACTACAGAGGCCACTTGCATACCCATCAAGATAGCAGCTTCTTTTTGGTGGGGAGGTTCCACTCATTCCTTACCCTTTTAGAGGGAGGTAATCATCTTTGATACAAACCCCACTACAAAGTTGGTTCTAGGATTGGTGATCATAAACTATCATTTTTCTATTTCTAGGATTGGTGATCATAAACTATCATTTTTCTATTTCTTAGTTTTTATTATGTACTTTTCTGTAACCATTATGCATCGTCATTTGCACAGTAACTGCACAACTCTGGGAGATCTTTTGATTCAGGAAGTGTATCTTTGTCCCATTCTCTTCTCTAGCTAGATACCTTAGAGAACTGGTACAACAATAGTAGAGCCTTTTGAGATAGTGCAGACAACTAGCACATAAAGGCACATAAAGAAAATTTCTTTAACCAGTCGAATGTACAAATTTGACCATGTTACACTATACTACCGGAGATTTTTCTTTTCTAAAAGGTACCACTCAAACAAACTTGGATGGAGTAACTTTTACATAAAGAAGCTCCAAGAAAACTTTAAGCCTGACTCAAAGTATTTTTATCCTGACTTGTTTTAGGGTGGTACTACAAATCATCATGTCCACTTTCCCATTGCTACCTCGAGATGAGTATCAGTGTATCACATGAGTACATGAACCGTTTCACTTTGCTTTCATCTAGATGTTGATTGCCATGGCCCATGGATCTCAAGTAGACACCAAATCCAAATATCAGATTAGACAACTTCAATTGTGAGTCAAGTGGAAGTTAGTGGTCCCAAAACTAACATTACTGCACTTTAAATATGCAAAATATAATGCACTTGATTACTTGTATTCATACGATATAGACTTTTGAGTAATGAACATGAAATCTGCCATTAACATACCTCATTGCTATAGTTCCCATTATAGCCACCAAAGGCAACCAAATGCTTCTTTCCATCAATAGTCCCTGAACAGACACTGAGTCCCTGTTTTCAAACCATATTCTTAAGTGCAAACCCATATAATAGAATTTCATGTTTACTCATATTAGAGTATTGACACTCCACCTTAACAGATACAGACTATACGAAAACGAACATAGACTTTTTTAGAAAGTAAATTATATTACTTTAAATGTCGTACATGACTAAGTAATAGGCATAGACAAAACTCAATCAAAAAGAAATATAAAATAAAGAAATCTATATTAAAGAATTGGACCTTTAACCAAATTCTATATTCTTAAGGGGCTTTTTTGAAAGAGGGGAGCTTTATTTTCCCTAAATACTAAAATCTCATCAATATTCTATCAGATTCTATTTCTCCTTTATTTTCTTAACATTTTATCTCTCTTACTTCACATGCTTATTCCTGTTTCCTTTTCCTTTATGTATATTTTACAGTTTCAGAAATGTTTCAGAAATGTTTCAGGATGCACTTAATTTCTTTCTAGCACTCCATATTTTCTAATGGAATTATTGCTTAAGAATATTCACATTGTCATCAGTAGCATAGTTTGTGAAAAGGACGAACCGCTTTTTTCTTTTCCTTTTGAGGATTGAAAGAATGAGCCGCTGAATGAGAAGAATTTAAAAGGTATAAAATCTAGCCAATTATGCAGGTACGTATGGCATATATATTCTTTCCATCCCGTATATTACTAACTATGATCACTGCCATGTTCCTGAAGTATTTTTATGGAACTGTATCTCAACCCATGTAATCATCTAACTTTGTTTCAAAACTGAAACTTGTAGAAGAAACATATATATAATCAAAGAAAGGAACAGACCTCACTAGAAAGTGCATCCCTTTGCTTCACACTGGTTGGCACTGACCACACTAGCTTCGACATATTTAATACCAGAGTTTCTGGGCAACCTGTAACATTTTATAGTTTGTATCATAAAAGCTAGCAAAAGGAAATGTATCAACAAATGAGCAAAAGCCACAAGAGTGCATATTAAGTGAATAGATTGTTTCATTATAGATTTTAGTAAAGCATATAACTATGTATACCATTTTTGTTATCTCCACCGCCGACTATAAACCAGTTTTCATCAATTGTTATACCAGCATGACCAGCCCTAGGAGTGACTAGATCACCCTGAACTTGTGGTTGGGACCACTCCATCTGAAAAATAATGGCAAATTGTGGGGAAGAAACAAAAAAGATAGATAATACAACAATTAATTAGTATACTGTGCCGCTTAAAAAGCATTGAGAATCATATTATTAATAATAATTCATTCAGCATCTACTAAGAAAAGGTTATTGTTGATATAGGACAAAGTAATTATATTTTGAAGGTATGAAAGAAAACCTTCAAAACTATGCTCCACAAACTATAAATAATAAGTTCAACAAAAACTATAACATCCCAGGATGTGTGGGATATGGTAGAACATCCCAGGATGTGTGGTAGAAGGTAAATGGACAGAGTCAGCAATTAAATACTTTGCTCTTCATCATAACCTAATTCTCTTATTGTCCAAAAGCCCGACAAGAACTTCTATTTGATGCATGCAGCCCACTACTGATTCGTATGAAATTTGAATCTTCTGATCTCAAGAGAGTATACAGATAGAGCAAAAAAAAAAGGAATCTTCTTTCATTTAATTACAGGGCAGGATAGAAGCAAAAAATTTGTGATGCTGGCACATAGAAAAATAGCTCTTACAATAAATATCGATTTTGGCTTAAATCTAAAGTAAAAATAATTTTCAATATGGTCTCAGAAAGGTTGGTAATAGTTGTTGTCTTGCCAGACAACATAATAATTACCACCTAACAATGTTCTACATTCAATTTGAACAATGATCTCCAATATGCTTCTAGCCCAGAAATCCACTAGTCAACAGAAAAATAATAAATTAAAACATTTTAATACGCACTGGTATTGTACAGAGCACAGTTTGTAGACTAGTTTTAATGTGATCGGTAAACAACTTACTGCTTGCAAGTCAAGTACATGAAGATCATTGAAGAACGTATCATGAGAACAACCACCAAAAATTAGAAGGTAGCTTTCTGCATGTACTGCAGCTGTATGATCGAATCTGGGAGCTGGAGGTGTCTGCCTATCATAACACAACAAAGTAATGCATAACTCTTCGAAAAGCACAGCATAGAAGTAGTTTAAAATAAAAGTATAAAGATACTTACATTGCTTCCACCACATCCCAGGTCATTGTCTCTAGATCCAGAATATTAACATCATTCAACAATCTTCTACTCCTTTCTTCTCCACCAAACATTATCAGTCTAGAACCAACCAATGTCGTGGACTGCCCCCCACGAGCTACCTGAAATATAATTGGCATGAGTACCAAACAGTTTCATTTACCACAGAACAACAGATCAAATATATTAGAGCAAACAAATTAGAGAAGGGATATCACATATTGAGATCCCATTATATGGTCTATTTTCACTTTGCCATCACAAAATTACTCAGGTGTTACAGTTGAAATGGTTATAAAATGCACGTGAAATGCACTTGTCTAGGGAAAGTTTATTCTATGCAACTTGACAAAAAATAATAAGGCAAAGTGATTGCACAGGGGGCCAACGTATAATTCACCCAACTTTGAAACAAACATAAATAATAAATAATGAAACAGTTGAAAGCACAAAGCACAAGGAAAAACATGGATTCGATCATCATACCGGAACTTTTCCTGAGGTCTCCATGATGCCACAGAGGTGCGTTTCCAGATCAATGAACCACACTACAAGTCCATTAACATTGCATAAGGATTTAACAATATGCAAATTAAAGTGCACTATCAAATGTCTCAGGAGAGATCTACACTATCCATGAACTAACAATATGGCTGTTGAAGTAACAAAACAAACCTATTATTTTGTCGGACAATTTCTTCGAATTTCCACCAAGAAGAAGAATTTTGTTTCCCCACTTAACCTATTAAGACAGAAACAAAATTGTTCAACTGCCCACTGAAAACCAAACAAAAGGAGTATAGGAAAAATATAAACAAATAAATACACACAAACACAGAAGATAATTGTGCACATAAAATTTTACCATATTATGAGCAGAGGTGGCTGGAAGAACTTCCTGTAAGCCACTGTCTTCAAATTTATCGGAATTGGGTTTCAGTTTTATATTAGACCATAACAAATTTCTGAAGTCAAAGACCTGCAAGAAGAGTCCAATACTACATTACAGCAAACGAAGGACCTCAAAGTCAAAAAGTTGTTGAGCATGTACAATACCTGAACATCGGATAGGTGCCTACCATTACGACTCCCACCAATAATGTATAATTTTTCATCGACTACTACAGCAGCATGCTACAGTGGAAAGAAAAACAGCATGGTAAGTATTTAGTCAACAATTTCTCTCTTTTTTAAAACGAAAAAAAAGAGTATATTTCATTAAAGATACACAAAAAGTTTGATTGTGCACTTACCATCAAATCAAAAGCTTTTAATCTTACAAATAAAAGACGAGAAAGAAAGTGGACTTCACAAGATATTTCCCTTTGATTTAATCTTAAGAGTTTATTTAAAATTGTAATATAGGTGTACCTTGTAGCGAGCCGGTGGTCGTGGACCAGAAACAGGGAGTGCTATCCACTGGTCATAGGCCAAATCTGTTTGCCAATTGCTGGCATTGACATCTTTCTTAATCTCTTCTGTTCCCATAGAAGCCGTCTGCAGGTGAACCAATTGTCTTGCCTTGCTTAAGATACTATATCGACAAGAGAGTACAGGATTACTAAAATAAGTTCACAGATGGAACTTCCATAAACTTTTTTCTTTTCAAAAGAAATATATTCCTATTTGAGAGCATAGGAACAAAAAGCATCACCACTATGTTTCATTTCAGAAGCACTATGATACAGGCCCACTTGAACTTGTAGCCTATAGGAAGGAATCACCTAAAATATAGCTATTGACATAGCAGAGCAATTTGAAAAGTGAAATACTAGTACTAGATGCATTAAACATTCTCTTGTGTAACACAGAGTACAACATGCGAACAAAGTGACAGAAAGGAAATTATGGTGGTTTGATCATGAGCAACAAATGCCTGTTACTGTTCGCAGGTTTCTGTGTAACACAGAGGATGATGCCTTTAAAATTGAAGACTCCCCAGAAATAAAAGGTATGTGAAAAAAAACTAGGACCACCAAGGCAAAAAGATTCACGATCTGTGATGATTGATAGTACTCTTATCAGAAAAACGCTAAGCTGGGAAAAATCTTCTTCCTTTCCTTTTTGTTTTTTCAGTTTAATTCAATTGCACAAGTAGCCTAATGATAATGGTTTTCGAAGGGACTAACAGGAACGGCAATCAAGTTCTGTTTAAATGAAATTATGAAATCTACCATAAATTAGATTCAATTCAGTAACCATCAAGCATGCCATAGAAACTAAAGAATTTAAGTTATTTCATAATAATTAAAATGACCCACAACGGTTCATATTAATCAGGATGATTTATCCAAATACCAATTCAACATGCTATTAGTTCTTTGCCATGTAATTACATAACTCCCTATCTCACAACATACATTTCATCCACTTTGGCATAACTCATCGAACTTACATATTCTGCAAACAAAATTAAAATTTAAAAAAAAAAACTTTGTAAACGTTGTTTGATTGACAGACATCATTTGACACCCATCTACATATATGTTTTGTTGTTTCTTTATTATCAGAATTCTACATATATGTGTTCAGCAACTTGCAAATTATACAATGTTTAAGTAGAATTCACTATTTTCCAGCACAGAGCAAAAATTAAACAAGAAAATCAAGTATAAACAAAAACAAAAACCCATTTCACTTTTCAATCTTCCAAAACCAACCCATCATAATTCACGTGAAATAAAGCAAGTTCCAAATTTCTACCTCAACAATCTCAGAAACCAAACAAAACTGTCAACATTCATCCATAAATCAACAAGCAGACAATTAAACCAGTGACTAAATAAAAAATTCATCCACGAAACGGGTTCAGATTTGATATGGAAAAAATGAGGGGAGAGGTTTATGCACCTGAAATTGTAAGTGAATAAAATCGTTGAGAGGAGATCAGGGTCGAGATGGGCGGCTAGAGAGTTGGATCTCAAGGACAATGTGGACGAGATCGGACGGTCGAGATTCGCTCATTCAGTGTGAAGGATCCAACACTAACGTTATGATCTCTGCATCAACAGGCGAGCAATTGCTCTCCGTACAGACAATGGAAACGGTGGAACTTTAGAAGATTAAAGTCGACGTTTGGACTTCTAGGGGCTTTGCCCCCCCTACTTCATCAAACAAAAAAGTCGACGATTGGACTTGACGCATATTTTTGTCGAAAAAAAAGACACGACGCATATTTCTTTGGCTTATTTAATGTAGCCACTTAGGAATTTCGATCAAATCTTACTTTATTCTCTTAAAGTTAAAGTTAAAGTGACTAAGGGGGTGTATTCAATTAAGAGTTTAAAAGAATTTAAAAGAGTTATAAGTTTATAGAGTTTAAAAGAGTTTAATATATTTCAATTGATTTCTACATAGAGTTTGACTGAATTCATGGATTGATTTGAATGGTATTCGTTAGAGTTTTATTATAGAATTTAAAAGAGTTTATTAGAGTTCAAAAGAGTTTTTTTTTTTTTTTTTTTGCTGTTTAGTAAACTATGAAAAAATCACTTATTATTAAAAATTCTTTGAGAGAAAGTTTATAAGGAAAGCGGTAATGAGGTGCTTTCATTTTTTGATTATGCAGAATCGGTTCGAAGAAGCGGTTAGGTTTAATGATTATGCGGGAATTTTTTCTCGATTATGCGGGAATTAGTACCAACAACACTTTTAACAAAAAGTTTATCAAACGCCAAATCGCTTTCTCTCACATGATTTACGATAAAGAAATCTAATAAATGATTATTTTCACAAAGACGTAAACGCCAAACCTACCTAACTTATGTCCTATTTGGGATTGCTTTTTTTTTTACTAAAAACCAGCTTCACTTTAAAATTGTAGGGGACCTTTTCTTCTAGCAACTACAAGTGGGTGGGCATTGTAAGGAGTAAACCGATGCAAGTGTCCCTTGTGCCTAAGTTCGAAGATCAAGCCCCAAGGATGTCTCGAAAGAGCAATGAAACCTTAGGAAACTCCTTGGTTACCTTCACCATTGAAAATAACAATGAATTACAGATAAATCTTCTAGCTTGGCATGAGAGGTTTGTGGCATGGGAGCAAAAATTGTCATGAGTTTAGTGCTTAAGGAGAGAGCTGTGAATTCCTATAAAAGACAGAGGTCCTAGGGAAAGAGAAAGAGATTATGAGAAGGTTTGATAAAGAGGGAGAAGGATGGAGAAGAACAATGGGTGGCCTTAGTGATTTCCAGCAGCTTGACAGAAACTCTGTCGAGCTATAGCCATTTGCCAGAAAAGGGGAAATAAGGGAGATTGAGAAGTGAGGCACGAAAGTTACTGAGTTTGCAAATGAGAGAAGAAGCTTGCTCTCTGAAGGGTGTGTTGTTCCTGATGGGTTGAAGAGGTCTTATTTATAGCAGCTGGGAGCTGCTCTTCTCCAAGAAACCCTAATGGTTTCTTCCCAATCTTAGCTAAGCTTTCCTTTGCCTTTCTTCTCCTCCTTCTTGACTTACCTCATGGTGGCAAAGTCAGCTCTGCCCAGTCCCACAAAATCAGGGATTTTTGGGCTCTCGATGCTTCTCCCTGCAGCTGCCTCAGAGGGGAGCTTCCATTTTCACCCATCTTCTTTCTCCTCTTTCTTCCTCTTTCCATGGCCAAATCTGATGAAGGAAAGGAAATGGGTTCGCCTGCTGGTTTAAGGGGTGGCATCCTTCTCTGCGTGCCAAAATCCCCTGGTCCCTTGAATGCTTTCGCTTGGAACTTGTTCTCTCTATGTGGAGCTTCCCAGTAGCCCTTCACACGTGATTCTCTTCTTCAGCCAAGTACTGAGGGCCTTGGATTTCCCCTATTCAAATGGTATGGGCCTTTTAATATAGAAGGTTAAATTATCCAATAAGTGGGCTAAGTTCACCAATTATTTGGGCTTTGTGGGCTACCTAAAGTAATGGGTTATTTTTACTAAGGTGATGGGCTATTTTCTCCTTTGCACTTACCCACATATCTGGACCTAAGAAATGGGCTTGAGTTTCGAGGCTCCCAAGCAACCCGAGCTCCTCATTTCTTGGCCCATCAATGGGCCCCATGACAATTTATTTCCCATACCACAACCCACTCAAGCAAGCCCCGATTTTTTTGAGTGGCTTGGGCCCACTTAAGCTTGTAGTGTGTTTGGGTGTGAAATAATAATAATTTCGCACTTGGCATGGCATGTCGCTCGGCATGCTTTTAATTATGACGCTTGATAATTGGCATGAATTTGTAGAGCTAAATTCATTTTATAATTTTTAATCTCAATTCCAGGCATGGTGGATTTCCTATTTGGCATGGCATGCGGAGTGTGACTCGTGCACTACATACTTTTGTGTGCTTCAAATCGGGTCTTTTCTCAATAATATATCGTTTTGGGCCAGACTTTTATTTGGGCCCAACCATGGATTTTTTGGGTCTCAACATTAGCCCCCTTGATTATTGAGACCATGAATAGTGCCGTAGTGGGCTGAATAATCAAAACCCAGCCCAAAAATCAAATCCACAATTGTGACGTGACCTTCTCGCTTCCCGCGTGCGTGACAATACCCATATTTGCCTTCCAGCAGCTTTTTATGGTTCCCAGGTAGTATGTGCTCATAAACTTTATTTTATTTTCTTCTCCTTACTCCCCCTTTATTTTTTTTCTTTCATTTGTTCTGTTTTGACATAAACCAGAAGGAAGAAAAAGAAAAGTATAGAGGTAAGGGAAAAAGGAAAGGAAACCTCCTGCTACCACCAAAGGCCCGCGCCGATTCCACACCTTGTCGCCTCCTTACGAAGAATCCGACCACATCCTCTCGGAAACCTGCTCCAGTTTCAGCCCTCGTTGTTTCTTCGTGTGAAGAACTCGATCGGAGCTGCTGGAAACCTTCACAAATTCTAAACACAGTTCTTGGCGTGCGTGGAGAATTTCGATCACGGCGGCCAACAACTCACGCCCAGTTTGCAACCTCTGCTTCTTCTTTGAGTGAAGGCCTCACTCTCAACCACGGGGAGTTGTATTAGGAATCCCCAATTCCCGATTCCTATTTGGGTTCGATCGAAGGCAGCCTGTAGGATCCCTTCGTAAGGCGAGGTATTGCCCCCTTTCCTTGCTATTTCTGATTTGTTAAGTTCAAAGAGGCCCTTCCTCCTCGTCCGCCATTCATTTCTTGCTTCGTTTTGCTAATAGCCTTGTCTACCACGGCTGCTTGGAAACGGAGGAATTGCGCTGGTGTTTCCTGGTTTTTTTCCTCTCCTTTCTTGATTCGACGGCTCTTTGAAAGAGACGCGAGAGACGCCGTGTGGTAAGCGCCGCTCCTTCTGTTCTCTTCTATTTCTTCATTTATTTATTTATTTATTTTTATTTTTATTTAAATTATTATTATTGTGCCTACATATATATATATATATATATATTCATATGTATATACATACATATATATACCTTGAGAGTACTCCATGAAGGAGAACATAATTTCCACAACTCCTCTTCTTGGTCTATTTATGCTCGTGTCTGCTTGATGTTGCGTACCTACTTTCGCTTGCTTGAAACTGAATATTGGTCACCAATTAGGCACTCTTAGGCACTCACCTAGAGATAGCTCCTCTTGATTACGAGCAAAGCTCGAATGATGTCGGGGTATGGTAGGAGGATAATATACTTGCAGCACCCCTTTTCCTCCTGTATTGTTTGTAAACAAACGCACCTCCTTCTATCCAAGAGTAGGCAATATGTAGTCCAAAATAATTGACTTTACAGCAAGGAATCCTCAGATACTAACGACATTATCTTGCAGGCTTGTATCGGCTCATCCTAGCCCAGAAATTCGACACCTTGAGACCATAAAGGTAAATTCTTCTCTCGCTTGTGAAATCTTATTTGATGATGCTTATAAAGGCTCTTGCTTGATTTTGTACAAGATTGTTGGAGGATTGTGCCTGTACGATATGTCTTTTCGTTGGCTTTTGAACGTAGTAGTATAATAGCGTGGCCTCCTCCCCATCGCACGTATGATTTTGGTATTATTTCGCAATGCTGATTAAAATGTGCATGTGCACGCGTGCCTATTTTTTTTTGCACTGTAAGGTTTTAAGTTTTTCGAAATAGAGAGCATGAGAGTGCAAGAACTTGCTGACTTATACTTTGGAAAGCTCTGAATATACCCCCCTTTTTTGGTTGACTTTAGTGATAAGCCGTAGGATGCCTGGCCGTTTGCTTGGATACCTCCTTTGACATGTGATGAGCTACTCGCTTGCTGCGTACTACTTGTTCGCTATTTATTTGACATTATTTATTGTTGTTGTTTTTTTTTTTTTGCTTTCTTTTGCGTAACCCGTGACTTGAGGATTTTCATGATGACATCCAATGATTCTCCGCCGGTTATGATCGATCACCTTTTCTCTCTAGATAACAAACTGAAAAAGGAGGGCCCGTTTTGTTGCTTAAAGATGTCTGTAAGAACCCCATAGTAGGTGATGAGCCGGCGCCAGAGACTATCCCTGTGATTGATCCTGCGTCCATATCCAGATCTGCATAGAGAAGGGCTTATTCGGCAGTGCCTTTATTTTTTCAGTATCCTTGCGGCATCAGCAAAGGTTGGTTAGAGTGGGTTGATCGTGAACTGCTGAATCCGTCTACTTGTGACATTTTGCGAAGGGCGAAAGTGCTAGATGCCATTTTTATTTCTAAAATGTGCGACATCCATATTGAAGCAAAGATGCTCCACCACGTGGTTAGGAGGTGGAGTTCCGAGACACACACTTTTGTTTGTTCATGGGGGGAATTCACTCCTATGCTTGAGGATGTGGTAAACATTTCTCACCTCCCTGTTTGTGGAAATCAAAATCCCTTCGATATTGCTCTGACTCCCGAAGATATGGATAAGCTCAAGACTTTGCGGAGGGGTGCCCCGAATTCTCCCAGCACCTCACTTCGATTCAGTAACTGGATACAATACTTTGGGAATGAAAACAGACAAGGGCCTTGCCGCCTTGCTGCATTCCTATCACTATGGCTTGGAAGATTCATTCTTTGTGACTTCTCTCAAGATTGCTTACACGAACGGGTGTTCCCCTTAGCATTGGCCATAGCGTGAGGCGACACCATTCCCCTAGCCCCCATGTTCCTGGGGCACCTGTACCGGCTGCTTAACCAAGTTCAACTTCTTGAGAAAAGTGCAGCGGGAACCATGGGTGTGGAGACTCTCCTAAACTCCGGTTTTCTGCAAGTATTCTTATGGGAACGCTTCAAAGGGTTAGATGTGTGTCCACTCACCGGCCTGCGTGCTAGGCTTCTTGTTGATTTTGGCAAGGGCTCCTATATACATGGCAAGCTTCCCTTGATTTGCAGGTGATTCAAGCGAATGCAAAGGAAGGGACAGAATTTTTTAGAGTCGCTTGACAGTATTGAGAACTTTATATTCCGTCCTTACAACGCCTTGACAAAGGAATTTGCATGCGTACCCTTTCATGCTGATGTTGAAGATGTAGTTGAGGCTTCTACATTAATGGCACAAGGTTGCCATTTGGGAAATGATACTTTGTTGAACATTGCTTGTCTCCCTTTGCCCACGCTAAGCGATAGTCGTTCGGAAATATCTGTGGCTTACTCACCTCATCGAGTTAGAAGACAATTTGGACTTGATCAGGGCGTGCCCCTCCATCTTGACCGAAGTGACCCTTTTGTACTACACAGAGCCTTTTGGAGCAGAGGCGACGTGCCGAATGATGGCAGACCTTTTGTTTTAGCTGGTAAGGGGAGAGTTGATGGCTTCTCAAAGGATTACCAAATCTACTGGAACTACTGCCTTGCTTCATTTCGTGAATTCCAGACCTCCCACTGTAATAGATTACTTCCCACAACAGCTCGTCTTGCTAGTCTTGTGTCGGAGGAAAAGGCTATTCCCTTAAGTGAGAAACGCAACCTCCCTTTTATCTCCAAGAGTGGCAACATTGTTGGAGAGTTTTCTAAGTCAAGACAGGCTGGGAAAGCAGAGTCCTTGCAGGTTCCGAAAAAGCACAATGCAAGTGCTAGAAACACGAAGGTGTGAGGAAGATGACGATGCGGAGAAGAGACAAGCCGTGAATAAACCCAAAAGATTCATTCCTAAAGTGGCAGCAAGTGGTCCTCCCAAAACCAAAGGGAAAACCTCCCCCCAAACGACCGCAGCCTCAAACACCCACAGCTTCTGGGAGTAGCAAGCGCGTTGGCAATGCACCGGATATTTCTCCTTATTCTGGTGAGTATAGCTAATTATTAGTTGCCTACTGCTCTTTTCTTTCCTCCTTTTTGTTTATCCCTATGCTTCTTTTCTTTGAGGGAAAATAGACACTGCCTTGAAGAGGAAGAGAAGTGAGGTAACTCCTGTGATTCCGAAGCGCTGGAGCATGCGTATCCTGCCAGGCAAGGTTTACTAGTGCCGATAAAAATAATAGCGGAGCTTCTGGAGTTGTGTTGACTATTGATGATGATAGCGACGGTGATGATATTATTGAGGCCAAGACCGGTGTTCCGGAACGAGAGGGCGTCCGTGGTGTTAATAACACAGATGAGGACCTTGATGAAGACAGCTATTATAACCGTGACGAAGATGCACACGTAGGTTCTGGTACCTATTCAGAGGAATCGGATGACCTGGCCGCCCCTCCTGGGTTCGCTGATGCTGATACGTGTCATGTTAATGCTGAGCCGGTACTCATTACTCATTATTCTTTAACTCGTTCCATTTTCATGCTCTGTATTGCAAGGTGCCCATAATTCATTTTCCATCTTCTCCTCACAGGTTGCCGACACTTTCGGAGACACGACAGACTCTATTCAAGACATCCGCCCCAATCCTCTCCAAGACGCCCGAGAGGTATCGACCATTTGTTTCACTCTTTTTTTTTATAGTAGTTTCCCTTCATCTAGCTACTCGTCCTTGAGCATACACTCTATATTACGACCTATTGAGTATCTTGCACCTGTGTGTATATTTTTTTTTTTAGGTTGGGCATGCCACAGAAGATATGGAGATCATGCCCATCGTAACCTCCTTTTCTGAAACACCCGACACACAGACGGAAATGGCACAAGCCGTGCCTCCTCAAGCAACCCCGGGGTGAGATGTCCGCATCTCAGGAGGCATCTGTCGTTCAAGATCTTCCTCAAAGAAGTCTCAAGCTTGCTACTTCGTCACCTCTTCCTGACTTTCCGAGGTGTGACCTCCTCTTTGCAAGGGTTATTGCCTCTTTCGCCCAACATTCAGTCACCCTTCCGGAACTTGGAACCTCATAGCCTGCCACCCCTTCCAGCCGCTCAGTCAAGCGGACTAGTTACTTCCAGTGACGGTTGCGTTGGTGACACTTTTATTGGGAATGTTCCTACTAGTTGTTCATCGAGGAAGGGCATGTCTTGGCTAGAGTGGGAAGAGTCGTTTGCTACATTCAAGGCCTTCTTTGACGGTGGTGTCAAGATTCTTCGATCCACCGATGAGCTCCTTCCTCTTTGTCACAGGTTTAATGGCTATACACCATTCCAAGGTGTCCTTGTGTATCCGGAGACAGTTGAAGCTTTGAGAAAATTCAGGGATAGGTAAGGGGAATTCGCGGAGATTACGGGCATCACCTCTTCTTTTTCAAGGAGCGCTGCATTCCGGGCTCTTGGTTTGGTAGTTCATGGGATAGATACCATGCAGCTCCTGGACATTACAGATCACAGGCTCCTTTGTTGGCGAGACACAATTTGCGAGGCCATGACTTTGAGGTTTCGTGTGCATTTTCTTCTGAGCTTGGTGAGGAACCTAGCACGTGTTGTGTTTGGGGCACGGGCCATCCATAGCATGGGATTATCACTTGAGCCTGATGAAGTGAAAGCTGCAGCTGACGCTTTAAATCTCAAGCAGCGTGAACTGGAGGAATAGCGCCGGAGATTGTATGCCCTACTTCTTGCCAATGGTGTTTCTATAGACGGTGCTGAATGCGTGGTGGAGGTAGCAGCCCGGTCTTCTCATGAGGCTTCTTCTGTTCTTTACACATCGTAACTTTAAGGTTTGAAACTCTTCACTCTCTTACTGCTTTTCCTTCTTTTGTTTTTGTTTTAGGCAAGGTCTTCCAGCGCCATCCTGTTTTAACATCTATCCTCATTTTGCTTTGGTAGGTAGCGTCTGCTTGCTAATGGAGCTGGCTAGCTTGGCATGTAGTAATTTTTTGGAACTATAGGATGTACCGATCCTTTAGCGTAGTCGGTCAATTTGGCTTGAGTTGTATTTTGAGAGCTAAAAAGAACTCGTGTTGTTGTATCCTTGAAACAGCATTGTCACATACCTTCTGTTAAAACTTTGGTTTGGAATGCTTGAGATGTCAAGTTTCACCCCTGTTCGTACATTCTGCTTGGTCGAGATAATGAGATGCACGAACTTTCTGCTTCTTTACAAAGTTGGGATAGCCTTAAAAGCAGGGTAGATCTTTGCCGAAATTCCGGCGGGATTTTTATTCAACATTTTCGATATCTGACTCTCTTGCATGCCTCATTTAGTTGTCTCAACCCAAGTGCACCTTCTTGTTATGCCTTTAGCGAGATTAGGCTAATGCAGGATAATAATAATAATAATATTATTATTATTATTATTTTGAAGGTTCTTTTGGAGCCAACTGACATCCTAGTTTTCTTGAATGTACCCTTGGTTCCTGACTTGACAACATACACACTCTATTGCACGCTTTCTTGTAATAGCCTGGCCTTACACATCCCACACTTATTTTGCTTAAGCGTGATGCTTGCTATCAACTCGGGATCCCATCCTAGTGACTTTGCTTGGCACACTTATTGCTTAGTAGCATTAATACTTTATTGCTATATGCACTGTATTTTAGCGCAATGGAAGTTTGAAATGTAGCAAGGCCAAGATTCCAGGGCAGCTCTTTTTTTTTTTCAAAAATACTCCTTCATTTTCATTTCAAGGCTCATGCTACCATGATGGTGCATTTTACAAAAGCTTCCATATCATAGGAATATAGAAGGAGGTCATATTTAAAATAAAAAGAAATGCAATAACAAAACGGGTAAGATATCAAGCTAACTTAGCGGTAGTAAGACTTGAGCCACTTCCGTTGATAGGATCCGTCAGTGTGCCTTCCTTGACAGAGACCAAGTGATAATAGCCACCGCTGTGGACCTCCTTGACTGCAAACGGACCTTCCCATTGTGGGGCAAACTTGGAAGGTCCTGATACTTGCCTTCTCACATGCTCAACAACTTTTAGCACAAGGTCTCCTGGCTTGAAGGCTTGAGGCTTGACTGTCCTATTGTAGGCTTGGGTAATAGTTTTGTGGTAGAGTGCTGTCTTTCTTTCGGCTTTTGCTCTTCTTTCGTTCAAGGCTTCAAGGTCCACTAAGCTCCAGTTTGAGCACGACTTTGCATCCCATTCAAGATCATTGACAGCTGATACTCTAGCAGTGGGGATTGTAATCTCGACATGAGATATGGCATCAGACCCGTACACAAGTGAGTAGGGCGAAAAACCTGTGGCGCTTCTTGGAGAAGTACGGTAAGCCCATAAGGCATCTGGCAGGTGAACATTCCACCCCCCTTCGTACTCATACACCATTTTGCTCAAAATTCTTAGTAAAGTTTTATTTGTGGCTTCTGCTTGACCATTTTCTTGCGGGTAATAAGGAGTAGAATGACGATGCTTGATACCATAGCCGCTAAGCGTGGAGCTCACTTGCTTGTTAACAAAAGGCGTGCCATTGTCTGTGATGATTTTGTACGGGATTCCAAACCTGCACACAATATATTCACGAATGAAATTTGAGATGGCAGCCCCAGTGGCTTTCCGAAGAGGAATTGCTTCGACCCATTTTGTGAAGTACTTAGTGGCCGTGAGAATCCATATATTGCCGTCAGAAGGTGGGTGGATAGTTCCGATCAAGTCAAGCCCCCAAGTGTGAAAGGGCCAAGGAGTATGCATGTCCTGCAATAACGTGGGAGGCTTGTGGCTTAAATTGGCATGGATTTGGCATGTGTGGCACCTTTTCACAAAGTTGTGTGCATCGTTCTTCATGGTAGGTCAGTAGTACCCAAAACTTAGCAGCTACTGGTAGAGTCTCTTCATTCCCTGGTGCTCACCACATTCTCCAGCGTGTATTTCTTGAATGACTTGATGTGCCTCTGATTTTCCTAAGCATTTCAACGGTTCTCCATTGAACCCTTTACGATAGAGAGTCGATCCATCTATGAAGTACCTCTTTCTTGTCTTTTTAAGCTTGTAAGCATGTTTGGAATTGGCCGGAGAGTCCCTTCAATAAAGAATGCTAAGTATGGAGCCCTCCAATCCTCTGCAAGTGAGATAGTGAAAGATTCTTCGGTAGAAAGTATCGTAGAACACCTGGGGCAATTGGATTGGATCTCACCGCTTGTTTCTTCATTTACGGCCAATAATAACCTTTGCGTTGCGTGCGCCGATACAAGCGATTCTCGGTTCCAAGCCGCAAGTGGTGTTGTGCATTTCTTGCAACCTTCTTTGTGCTTCCATCATCCCTATGCAACGGGTCAAAATACCTCCTGGAAGACGTCTGTAAAGTTCCCCAAAAATGATTGCATAGTCTTTCAAGTCTTTAAGGTTGCCTCCTTCACCTAACTTTTCCTTCTTGTCCTTCTCCAATCATTTTCTTCCAATGCTCGTCACGAGCCATTGCTTCAACCACTGGCATATCTCTCTTTATTATAGTGACGTTGGGCTGTTCTTCGACAAATGAAAGCTTCGACCCCAATGTAGCCAAAGCATCGACATACCTGTTAGTAATCCCGGTATGTGCTCCAAAGACAATTTGCTTGAAAGAACTAATAAGCTTTTCGGCACATGCGATATGGGGCCAAGGTTGCTTCCTTCACAAAGAAAACTTCCCCGTGATTGGCTTAATACCAAGTTTGAGTCACCAATGACCTTGATCTTCTCTATGCCCATTTCTTTTGCCGTAGCCAATCCCATAATGAAAGCTTCATACTCAGCTACATTATTCGTGCATGGAAAATTCAACTTGAATGTGAGAGCCGTGGCCTGCCCCTGCGGACTAATGAGTACAACACCTGCTCCTCCACCATTCAATGTAGAAGAACCATCAAAGTAGAGGGTCCATGGTTCCTCTTCCGTAGCCATAGCAACCGTTTTCCGCAGCTCTCCCAGAACTTCTTGGGAGAGAGTGGACTTCTCTGCTTCAAGAAACAAGGCCAACATATCGATCACAGCTTGCCCCTTGATGGCTCTAGGAGTTATGCATGTGATATCAAATTCGGATAGTTGTAGTACCCAACGTGCGAGGCGTCCCGACAAAGACCGGGTCTTGTGAGCAAATACCTTCTTGGGTCGAGACTTCACCATGAGCTGCGACTTGTGAGCAAGGAAGTAATGGCGTAGTCGTTGTGCCGCATAGATAAGGGCGAGACATAAGAGCTCTTTGTTGCAGCCAAATAAAGTTTGAGTGGGAATTCAGGAATGGGTGCCTTCATGGTGGGTAGCTTGGTAACTAGTCGTTGCACATGTTGGTAAGTATCCTGGCATTCCTTGCTCCATACGAATGGTCTGCCTTTCTTGAGTAGAGGAGTAATGACCCCTATTACAGCTGCAAGGCCAGGGATAAAACGCCGAATATATGACAACCTTCCAATAAAGCTCTTCAATTCTTTCGGATTTTTAGGCGGTGTAAGGAGCCAATGGCCCTTGTCTTCTCGGGATCCACATCTATGCCGCGTTGGTGTACTTGGAATCCTAAGAACTTGCCGGATGAAACACCGAATGCACACTTCTTCGGGTTCATTTTTAATCCATACAATCGACACCTTTCCAGCACCTTCCTCAGGACTTCCTGGTGGCCTTCTCTGGTCTTTGACTTTACTACAAGATCGTGTACGTAGTCTTCCACTTATTTCCCCATCATATCATGAAGCACAGCTGTCATGGCCCGTTGGTAAGTGGCACCGGCGTTTTGAGACCGAAGGGCATGACGGTGTAGTAGAAATTCCCGTACGGCGTCTGAAATGCTGTCTTCTCGGCATCCCTGGGAGACATTTTTATTTGATTATAGCCACTGAATCCATCCATGAATGACAGTAAACCTTGCCCCGAGGTTGAGTCGATCAAAATATCCATGTTAGGCGTGGGAATTCATCCTTTGGGCAAGCTTTGTTGAGGTCTCGGTAGTCCGTGCATATTCTTATCAAGCCGCCTTCTTTTTACGGGGACTATATTTGCTAGCCAAGTTGGATGCTTGATTGGCTTGATGAATCCAGTTGCTAGAAGCTTCTCAATTTCTACCTTAATCTGCATCTCGACTTCAGGATGAAAGTTCCTTCTTGGCTGCACAAATGTTTGGTACCAAGCTCAATATTCAAAGTGTGACTTACTAAGTTTGGATCCAAACCAGGCATTTCCTCGTAGCTCAGTGAACACATCCCTGAACTTCTTAAACAGATGAGTTAAATCTTCCTTTTCTTTACATGTCAAGTGGATAGTAACAGAAATGGGCCTTTGGACGTAAGTGTCGTTACTTAAGTCGATTGTTTCCACTGTTCACTCATCGCCATCGACCCATCCTGCATGTGCTTAGGTGCCGTCATTGTTTCTGGAAAGCGCAAAGCGTGGGTGCTTTGCCACCTGGTCCGGCTTGGTTATCAGCTTGCATTACTTCTTCTCCATACTCGGGGCTCTCCCATAAGACACGGTTGGGGCCCCAAACCCGTCATAAGCGGTATCTTGTGCGTCCGTCCGGTAGTGTAACCTTTGAGCACTGGGCTGAGCGTAAGCATGATTATTGGCTTCTCGGGTGCCTCTTCCTTTCTCGCTCGACAATAGTTATACGCTCCTCATTGCTAAGATCCCAAATTTCTGTCCACGAGGGTAGATACATTCCACAAGCTTTGGAAGGGTTGCTTCCAGCACCTGTACATTCAGTGTAGAATTCTGCTTCTGAATAATGGGCTTTGTTTTGATTGAAAGGTGCCTGGTTTCTTGGTATGTGAATTGGCCTCAACCCGATCCTTCCCTTCACACATTGATGGTAAGTGGAGACCACTAGCTTATGTTTGTTGATCCATGGCCTTCCAAGTAAAGCATGGTAGGCTACATCCACATCCACTACATAGAACTTAGTAAGCGAGCGAATTGGCCCCACCTTCAAGTTTATCTGTAAGTAACCGACTATAACCTCACTCTTATTCCCAAAACCGCTGATGCTCGTTTGTGACTGTACTATCTTTGACAACAGAATGTTAGCTACCGTAAGCATTGACAACGACAATATATTGACAGATGAGCCTGTGCCTACCAAAGCCCTCCTTATGAATACATCATTAATCTGGCCCTCCAAATAAAGTGGCCTCATGTGATCTGGATATGGGACCTCCATGTCTTCGTCTGTGAAAACAATAGCATTGTCATTTTCCAAAAACGACCTTGGCGCTTGAGCAGTGAAGCAATGCGGACTATACTCTACAGAGATGTTCATGAGGGCTACGACAGCTGCTTCCCTTGCTTGTGGTCCAAAGCCAAGCTGATCGAAGAGTGACTTGAACTTTGGATTTCTTTGGAGAACTTGTGAAGCAGTAGGCCCCTGCTTTAGGCCTAAGTAACGCCCCATCACACCTATTTCAGCTTCTGTGAGATTGTGGAATGTTACAGCGGCCGTCTCTTGAGAATCTTGCAGACCAGACGAGGCCCCCAAGTGGTGTTCCTCTGGCATGTCTAATGTGAACATCTCACCGCTAGAGCCATCGTCCCATCCTTCAGCAGGTGGCCATGGAGTGTTGTAGCTCGAAGGCCTTGAGTATTTGCACCAATAGGCTTTCTCCATGTTTCCACAAGGCTCCCAAATAGCTTCCGGCGGCCTTGGGTCATTCCTCCACGGGTGGCATAATTCATCGTCGTCAAGCAAGTCATCAAAGCATGTGATGACGGCAGCTATCTCTTTTCCCCTTCTCTTTGGCAATGGGTCTTCATATATGGTCTGCTTCCTAGAGGGGAGCTCAAGACTTCCCTCATGTATCTTGGCATGTAAGATCCTCCTCGGGGTTTGACAAGCGGTGGTCGAATGCCTCACAAATTGATGATAGCGACAGTACCTAGGATCACCCTTTTCTTCTCTGGTAGGGACCTTGTAAGGCCTAGGAGGTTTAATTGCACCATCTGCGAACATTGTATCGAGAATGGCATGGAATTCCTCATCCTTGCATGGGATTGGTGGATACATCTCCCTGTCCTTTCTCTTGCGTGAATTGTATTCACTGGACAACTTGTCATCCACAGCCAATGTTTGGTGGGCTTCCTTCTTTTCACTCCTCCAATTTCTTTGGCGGTCGGTTTGACGGACATGCTTGTCTTCCTTACGCCACCATTAGTCGCGAAAATTGGCTAATGCCAATATTCTCCAGATAAACTCTATAATCTGACACAATGTTACTTATGCAGATTTCTACCAACGCTTCCTCATCTTTTTCGTCATAGCAATCCAATGCCAAGTCTCTAAACCGACGCACGAAGTCCACAGGGTCCTCCCCATGCCTTTGGCGCGTATTATTGAGTTGAGTCGTAGTGACCCTTTCCTCATGCTGGAAATACTTCTTACAAAACCTGCTTGCTAAGTCCTCCCAAGAGCGAATGGATCCTGGTGCCAATGTTGTGTACCACGTGTAAGCGCGATCAGTGAGACTTTTTGAAAACTCCCGAAGACGGAGATTGTAATCACCAGCATGTGGCCCCAAAGCGTCGATGAAGCGACTGACATGTTCCTTTGGGCTTCCTTTCCTTCCGTCAAACAGGACAAAGCTGGGTGTCTCGTAACCTTTAGGGTAAGGCTGCTGTAGTAGACTAGATGGATATGGTGGCTGGGGGATATACTTCCAATCTTCCTAACTTCGATTCAGCTCCTTTTCCAGCATGGCGATGACATCTTTTTGGGTGACAAAGGAGGGTCCCTTTTGCTCATAACCTTTTCCAGCAGCAGCAGATTCCTCCTGGGCCGGTTTCTCATGCTCTCCATCGCTTGGCTGGGAGGCAGAACCCTTTAGTTCTTTGATTGTTGCAGCCATTTCTTTATGGGTTTGCCCCATAGCTTGAATAGATGCAATGAGATCAGTGAGAGTGTAAGTTCCTTCACTTCTAGGCTCTTCTTCTCCATGAGGAGCATTTTGCCTTGACTCGGAATCACCATGGTTCATCTCGTCTTGGGAAGCCACAGTTTTGCTTCTGGTCTTCTTCTTTGGAGGCATTGGTGACAGTAGTGGCCTGATTCCCCAGCAGAGTCGCCAATTTATGTAGGGGACCTTTTCTTCTGGCAGCTACAAGTGGGCTGGGCCGCTGTAAGGAGTAAACCGATGCAAGTGTCCCTTGTGCCTGAGTTCGAAGATCAAGCCCCAAGGATGTATCGAAAGAGCAATGAAACCTTAGGAAACTCCTTGGTTACCTTCACCAATGAAAATAACAATGAATTACAGATAAATCTTCTCCTCCTTCTTGACTTACCCCATGGTGGCAAAGTCAGCTCTGCCCAGTCCCACAAAATCAGGGATTTTTGGGCGCTCGATGCTTCTCCCTGCAGCTGCCTCATAGGGGAGCTTCCATTTTCACCCATCTTCTTTCTCCTCTTTCTTCCTCTTTCCATGGCCAAATCTGATGAAGGAAAGGAAATGGGTTCGCCTGCTGGTTTAAGGGATGGCATCCTTCTCTGCGTGCCAAAATCCCCTGGTCCCTTGAATGCTTTCGCTTGGAACTTGTTCTTTCCATGTGGAGCTTCCTAGCAGCCCTTTACACGTGACTCTCTTCTTCAGCCAAGTACTGAGGGCCTTGGATTTCCCCTATTCAAATGGTATGGTCCTTTTAATATAGAAGGTTAAATCTTCCAATAAGTGGGCTAAGTTCACCAATTATTTGGGCCTTTTGGGCTACCTAAAGTAATGGGTTATTTTTACTAAGGTGATGGGCTATTTTCTCATTTGCACTTACCCACATATCTGGACCTAAGAAATGGGCTTGAGTTTCGAGGCTCCCAAGTAACCCGAGCTCCTTATTTCTTGGCCCATCAATGGGCCCCATGACAATTTATTTCCATCCATACCACAACCCACTCAAGCAAGCCCCGTTTTTGAGTGGCTTGGGCCCACTTAAGCTTGTAGTGTGTTTGGGTGTGAAATAATAATAATTTCGCACTTGGCATGGCATGTTGCTCGGCATGCTTTTAATTATGACGCTTGATAATTGGCATGAATTTGTAGAGCTAAATGCATTTTATAATTTTTAATCTCAATTCCCGGCATGGTGGATTTCCTATTTGGCATGGCATGCGGAGTGTGACTCGTGCACTGCATACTTTTGTGTGCTTCAAATCGGGTCTTTTCTCAATAATATATCATTTTGGGTTAGACATTTATTTGGGCCCAATCCTTACTCGTACAACTATATGGTTGACCAAGCAGGGGGATATATGAATGTGGGGTTCACGAGTAAGGATTGGTACAACAAGTTGGATTTTGAGCACCGTAAATTAGTATTGGATGGTGATGCACAAGCAGTGATAAGCTACATGAATGCCAAGGCAGTAGCGGACCCCGAGTTCTTTTTGTATGTTTAGCGTAGATGAAGAGAACATATTGGCAAATTTGTTTTGGAGAGACTCTCAATCTCTGCATGATTATTGTTGCTTTGGGGACGTGTTGACGTTTGATAGCACGTACATGACCAACGTATATGATAAGCCTTTAGTAGTGTTTGTTGGTGTAAACAATCACAATGCGATGACGATTTTTGGTTGTGCATTTCTTGTTAATGAGATTGCAGGTACATACCGTTGGGTCCTAAGGACATTGTTGACTTCTATGAAGAATAGGAAGCCTATATCTGTTGTCACAGATGGGGATGAGGCAATGCGTGCTGCTATTGATGAAGTTTTTCTTGAAGCACATCATCGATTATGTTCATGGCACATCATGAGGAATGTGAACTCCAATATGAATGACCGAAAATTGTAAGGGAATTTAGCTATTGCTTACATGGTCAATTGACACCAGTGGAGTTCGAACAACAATGGCAACGTATGGTAGATACCTATGGTCTAAAAGGTGATTGGATTGAGATGATGCACCATAAACGGAAAAGATGGGCTGAAGCTTATTGTTCGGGGCACTTCTTTGGTGGGAATACCACCACGTAACATGTTGAGGGTATGCATGAGAATTTGAAAGATGGAACTAGTAGATGGATGAAGCTAGTCGACTGCATTCTGTGGATTGATAGATCTTTATTGAAGTTGAGAAACGAGAATGTGAAGGATGACTTTGATTCAAAGAATTCAAACCCACTCATTCTTACACACCTCTGATCTTTAGAGGAACATGTAGCATCTATTTTCACCCATGACATTTACAAGTTGATAAGAAATGAGATAAGGAAGGAACTAAAGTTCATTCCGGTGCAACCCATACGAAAGGATGATGAACCTCGTGTTTTGAAGTTTTCGAAATTTGGGAGACCTGATGAGGTATGGAATGTGTCTTACTACCATAGAGATCAACAACTTCAATGTTCGTGCAAACTATTTGAATCTAATGGAATTCCTTGTTGTCATATATTTGGTGTTATGAAATGTGAGCAAATGGACAAAATACTTCCATCCTTAATATTAAAGAGATGGACAAAAGATGCGAGACGTGGTCATGAATTGGAAGGCATGTTGGATGTTCCTAACCAAATTGTTCAAATGGTTAGGTTTGGGTCATTGAGTGCTGATTTTAATAGGATTTGTTTCTATGGGTCGCAAACAGAAGAAAGTTACAAGATGTTAAAGGAAGAATTTGGGAGATTAAGTACTTTGGTTAAAAGATGGAAGGAGCAACATGAACAAACAAACTAAGCTTAATCTAGGTGGTCATCGAAATGTTGTAAGAGACCCCGTAGTTGTTAAGACAAAGGGGAAGCAAACAATTGGAACAAAAGGCAAAAGAGCCCTGCAATGTTGAGAGTGCAAGGCTATTGGTCACAACAAAAGAAACTGTCCAAATCGCGATCTTCATGATATGAGTAAGCGCAAAAAAGGTTATACAAACAAAGAGAGCGGCGATCTTACTAGTTTTGGATCACGAGAGGATACAACCCATTGGAACCAAACATTACATGCGTCCTTGAGTACAAGGTATGAGACTGAGATGTTGTCCCCTTCTTATAGAACCACTAACTTAGCATTTTCATATGGCAAAGTGTCTAGTGGATCCACACTTTACACATCTGAAGGTTTCTCATTTGATACACCGAACACGAGGTCACGACCGACTCCTCTAGCATGATATTGTCCGCTTTGGGCCCCCTCTCTGGTCCTCAAGGTTTTGTTTCTGGGAACTCACGAGCAACTTCCCAGTGGATCACACATCCCGGGATTGCTTTAGCCCCAACTCGCTTAACTTCGGAGTTCCAAAGAATCCGAGCCGGTGAGCTCCCAAAAGGCCTCGTGCTAGGAAGATATGTGCCCACACATATAAGCACTTCACCTTTCCCTCCCGAGCGATGTGGGATTGCTCACCGTTCTTGCTTTCCCAAGCTCACGAGTCTTATAATCCACCCCCTTGGGGCCCAGCGTCCTCACCGGCACACTTCGGTCGTGGTCCGGCTCGATACCATTATATCACGACCCGACTCCTCTAGCACGATATTGTCCGCTTTGGGCCCCCCCTCTCTGGCCCTCACGATTTTGTTTCTGGGAACTCATGAGCAACTTCCCAGTGGGTCACCCATCCTGGGATTGCTCTAGCCCTAACTCGCTTAACTTAGAAGTTCCAAAGAATCCGGCCAATGAGCTCCCAAAGGCTTCGTGCTAGGAAGATACGTGCCCACACATATAAGCACTTCACCTTCCCTCCCTAGCGATGTGGGATTGCTCACCGTTCTTGCTTTCCCAAGCTCACGGGTCTTACACACAGTGTATTTGGATCAAAATTTGTACGCATGGCTCACCAACTAGAGATCCTAATAGATTTTGGGAGCCGTTCACCCCAACAAAATGAGATTTGGTTACTGCATATTGTTGATATGTACTGAATGTTGTTGAAGTTCTTCCTAATTATTGTCAATTTATTTGTGATAGTAGCTAATTGGATACGAAAATCTAATTGCATTTGTGATTGTGATTAGTAACTATCGAGTTGGCAATCAATGACTCTCTGTTTGTCAATTATTGGCTATCGAATTTGAATTTTTGACACAAAAAGAAAGCCTGTCCATTTAATATTGTATATATATGTGAGTGCGCAACATTGTTACACAATTGTGTCTAGTGGAGTTGGTTTTGTTTACTAGTAGCTTTGTTTGAGGGGTGAGTTCAAGTCTCACTTATGTTGTATTCCAATGTTTTTTATTTTTATTTTTATTTTTCCAAAAAACAAAAAAATATAAAATTACATTAAGGAACATCGAACCAATGACCATGTACACATATTACGCACCATCCCACCAAAGTAGGCATGTTTTGTTGAAATTTTTTTGTGCTAATTAATTTTATAGTTGTATAAATTAGTAGAAAAAAAAAAGAGGAAACCAAAAGGGGTGTCCATCGGTTCGAAACCAATTTAATTTGGCTAATTCTTATCCGATCCAATATAGATTGTGATTTTCCCAATTCCGATCGGATAAGGGCTTTAAACCCAATTCAATATCAATTGGATTGGATTATCAGCTTTGATAATGAAAAAAAGTCAATCATGAAATATGAAACATTTTTCGTTAGGTTTAATGTAGTCAAAATATTAATAGGCACAAAATAATCATGAAACTAATATTGGATTGAATTGGATTTGATTAGAGCACTTATACAATAAGTGAATGAATTAATGTTGCCTAAGATATGCACTACAAGGAAAAATGCTTTTGGCGACCATCACCCTTCATCGCTAAAAGCTCAAATTTCGTCGCCAAAACAATTTGGCGACCAAATTGTTTCGTCGCTAAGGTCGTCGCCTTAGGCTCGTGGCTAAAAGTATCAGGCGACCAAAGGTGATTTTCGTCGCTAATAGACTTTAGTTGGTTGCCTATGAAGGTACCCTCTCGCGAAAAGACCAAAATTTGGCGCGTACTTGAAAGGGATTGGGCGACCAAATGTAATGTTCGTCGCCAATAGGTTCTGGTGACTAAGAGATTTCGTCTCTAAATTTTTTTTTCTTTTTTTGTCAATTAAAAAGGATGCGAAGTTTCACAAAAACAATAGATAAACATATTGTAATTTCGGAAAACAACAAAATTTAGGGAAACAAAATCAATTGAAAATGATATAAATAAAGTTTTAAAAAGGCACACAAGTATACTAGTCATTTAAGTACACATAAATTTCGTACCCTATATCCAAAAACAAGAAGCATAAATGAATGAAGAACACTCAAAGACTTGAGTCCAGGTTCACCAAAAAATAAAAAATAAACTAGAGACCAGGTACACATTATTTCTCCACCGTAAGACTGTTACCAAGCCCTGTAAGAAAGCATCCAACCGCCCACATGCTATCGCTATAAGGCCCGCATGACATTACAAATTGACAATTCAAGATTTGAATGAACAAACTGCAGCAATGAACACGAAGAACCATCTTCATAGCTCAAACATGTTAAAAGCAAACACTTTTCAAAACAATCCAAGGAAAGATGCTTGCTTTGTGATTTTAGCTATAAATCGGGTCAGCTGGCCAAAGTTAAAAATATTGACTTGACCTAAGCACAACCAGTCAGAACAGATGAGTATGGATTCTGTTTCTCAATCTCAACTTTTCACCTTATTCAATGATTGTTTAAGCTCATAGATGCTCAACCGATTGATTTCGTAGAAGATATTTTAGGCTATCAAGTGGGGCATTCTTATATGTCCAAGCTTCAGCTTAAGGAATATATTTATAGTAAAAGAACAATATTAAACATGCTTCTTTTCAAGTTTGAGTCTCACCGTCATGAATAGTCGGTGTTGTTTGAAGCTTTCAAAAGCATATTTCTCTCAATCGTAAGAATGGACTAAAAGAGTGAAAGGTAACAAATTTTCAACCAAAAATTAATAGCACACACTATAAAGGATCTATGAGACATGTACCTAAGAATAAAGCAGAAGGTTTTCCAGGTCTTGATTTGAATTCAGGATGGAATCGGACACCAATGAAATATGGATGATTACGCAGCTCAACAATCTATAACGTCGATATACCACATATTAGCTTAAAATCACCCAGTAGACAAATCAACTGCTTCTATAGTTAGAGACGAATAATGAAAATGTATACCTTCATGCGTTGGCCAGTTTCATCCTTGCTAGTGAAGGAGAGACCGGCATTTTCAAGGCGTGCTACCATTTCAAGATTCACCTAAATCCAACAGAATTAGTCCTCCTGACAAAATAGTATCTTAGAATACAAATTATTTGCATTGGGATGCAGCATACCTCATATCTGTGTCGATGTCTCTCGTCTATAAAGCGCTTGTTTCCATATCTAACAAAATTCAAATTGCAAAGATTAGCCAACATAGGCATCTCATTTGGCATGCTGGTACGGTGGTACCCTCTGATTTTCATGTGTATTAAGTTACTGATTGATCTATGCAGATCAATAAATCTTCTCATAAGCTTTGGTTCGTATGAAAAATGTGATATGTACAAATCAAATGTGCGTATTTCTTTCCAAATTAGTACCCACAGTTTAGCTGATTTGCATTATGTAGACTGGAAATATGTTCTCCTTGATCCAAGGCGCATGGTGCCTCCCATATGTGTTGTTGAGCCCTCCTTTACATGGTCCAGATATTAGATAAATGGGAAAGGCAAGATATAGAGTTCCATTCAATAAAATATAAACGTTGACAACACAATGCACACCTCTGGCATAAATATAACACATGGATTCTAAGTGTTAGGATCAAATTCTGTGATGTTAGCATCTTTAATGCCTGTGATAGGGACTGATCTAATATCGTGGAATTCCCAAACACTGCCAAAGCTGAAATTCACAATCTTAACTAAATTAGCCATCAAAAAATAGTTTGGATCTACGTAAGAAAACTTATTACTGGTCATCTAATATTTATGAATGTTCGAGCATGGTATTTGAACAAACTTAATAAAATTTAAATTCATTTTTCATACCTCTCAATATTGACTGTCTAAGCATAGCTTTGTGATAATAACAGAAATCACATCATCAATTACCACAAATAAAGAAGGAAAATAGTTCCGAAAAACCAATGTAAAGATTAATATCATGCATAGCACAAACCCATTAGAAAACAAAAATCATAAAATCCAAAGTATAATCCACACCTTAAATGGAACTGAGTGTAATGAGAAGAAGAGGTTCTTACCTCAAATGGTCCCTTGTCCAAAACCCCAAACCAAATCCTTCCACCTCCTCAAATAAATATGACATGCAAAAACAGGATATTACCCCAATAAAGTTAGACTCCTAAATGACATTGTTCTAAACACATTATAAGATAAAGAGAACTGAAGGGTAGATGGTGCAGGGCGTAGAGTGGAAAATAACTCGAGGCCATCGTAAATCTTTGGGGAAGAGAGTGTATATGCTTATATGAGTGCATAGAGGTTATAGACCTTTTTCTCACAAAGGAAGCATCCCATATCCTATTCAACGTGTTTAATGAACTAATAGCAATAACAACAATTGTGACGACCCTGACCCAATTTATTAATTAAAAATGAATTAATCATTTTAGTTAATTAATTTGGGAAATTAAAAGGATTTAAAAAGGAATTATTGGAATTATTTTGGATTTAAATAATTAAGGGGTATTGGAGGTCATTTAATTTTCGGGACGGAATTTAGCGAAACGAGTTGCGCCATTGCGTCCGGCTCGTCGAAACGAGTCCGTTGACGGGCGGAACGTTTCGATACGAGTTACGGATTGTTCGGAGGACATTTTGGTCATTTCGAAATTTGATAAATACCCCACACCCAATCAGAACCCGGTTTTTCCCTCTCTCTCCTCCTTTCTCTCTCCTCCCCCGCGAACCCTCTCTCTCCGTCGTCTCTCTCTCTTCGGGTTGGCGGTTTCCGGTCACGGCTGAGGCTGAGACCACCGGCAAACGAAAGCTCTCGTCGTCCTCGTCATTTCCCACCCAAGATCGGAGCTGTTCTCGCCGGCGTTGAAGGATGCGAAGCTCTGCAAGTTCCGGCGCGATTCTCCATTTTTCCCGGCGACTTTCCGGCGGCTCCGGCAACCTCTCGCGTCGATCCAGGTATGTTTTCGACTCCCCTGGACGAGCTCTACCTGTTTCTGGGGTGGGTTTCGAACGATTGTTGAAGTTGGAGATCGGATCTAAACCTAGGTTTTGGCCGGATTTCAATTGAGTTTTCCGGCCAGTTCACGGCCGGTTCTGGGGTGGCTCAGCCCGGTTCTGAGCTTCCCAGGGGCTGCTGAGTCGTTTGGGGTGGGCGGTGTAGGAGGTGGTGAAGTTTGGTTTTGGCCTGAACTGCTCAAGACACCCGCCACCCACGGTGGCGCGTGTGGCGGCGCGTGGGCCGGGTGGTGGCGGCGGTTCGGTGAGTAGTTGTGATCCTTGTGTCGCTACGAGCGCGTGGGAGTTGACGGATCGCAATTCGGAGATCGTTTGGTTATCAAACGGATCTCGCCTATTGCGCGATTCTCGGGTTCGATAAGATTGAACGGTCGGATCGCGTCCATTTTTGGATATGTTGATCCTCGTATTTTTAGGAGTCTATAGGATTTGACGGATCGTGATTCGGAGTCCCGGATACTCCGGATCATTGACTTGAAGTTAGAATTAAACCGTAATCGTCCGATCGTACGATCGTGAGAAATCCGACCGTCGGATCGAGACCAAACTTTGGGAACGTGTTAGTTAAACCGTAGTGAACCTATAGGAACTTTCGGATCTAAGTTTGGAGGTCATGGGACCCACGTGCCCGGTTTGACTTATTAGGGTCGGTTTGACCAAGTTTGACCAAGGTTGACCGAGGGTCTCCCAAGGTCTGTTTGCCGTCTAGTTGACTTTGTTGGACTTCTAGGAATGTCCGGATCGATTTGGAGGTTGTGGGTTCCGCGGGCCCGGGTTGACCGAAAAGGGGTGTTTGACCGCCGGTTGACCGTGAGTCTTCCGGGGCGGTCCCACTGGTTAAAAGAGGTAGTTTGACCTTAGAATCCTTTGTAGGACGTACGTGCACGTTAAGTGGGGTTTTGTTAGGGTTTAAGTTTCGATTCTCGTTCGGTTCACGGTACTAATCCAATCTTCGTATCTATCGCTTTAGGTACTCTGTTTCTGGTACGCAGCAAGTGGGACCCTTTGGGGTTATGCAGCGTAGGACCAACGGTGAGTGGACTTTGTTTTCAAATGAGCATGATTTGAATGTTTTGCATGAACTGCATGAAATGAGATTTAATGGTTTTAAATCTTGAATTTATTAATAGTTTAAAGTCTTGGTTGGACTTTTATTGAAATGTATTAAAAGGGATTTGCATTGAGTTATATGCATGATTTGGGTTGCCGGTTTATTGTGGGGCCCTGATGGCTATTTTATTATTATTTATACCTTTGGGTATTGAACGGGACGTGGTGAACGCCCGGTGGTTTTCGTATTAAAATTGGGATATTATATTTAAAAGGGTTGTTGTATTATATATGAATTATATAATTGAATATTTGGACGTTAACGTAGTTCGTTTGGTTACGTATTCGGTTTTGGCATTTAAAACCTTTTGAAGTATATTTACCTATACTTTGATTATATATATGTATATTTTCATACATATATATATTGATTTTGAATAAATACTTTGGAATAATGGGAATTGATTATACGTATATTCATACATATTTATATACATAGATATGTATATGGGATCGGGCTTGAGTTTTTGTACTTTAAAGGATCTTTATGTTTTATGTATATATATATATATATATATACATATGTATATTTTGGATTATACGTTTGATTTAACGGTATATATATTTACGAATGAGTTCCTTATACTTAAATTATATATGTCTTTGGGTTGGAATGCCCGGCGTCGGGACGTGAGGTCCTTCATATAATTATATTGATATTTTGAATATGGAAATATATGTTTGGGACGGTGATGTCCTTATTTTGAATATATATATGTTGACCTTGAATTTTGGACGCTTGGGTCCGGTAATCGTATTTGGGTTTGGGTGCATGATTGTAGGTTGAAATGTGAAAGTATATGAATATGTATAAATGGATTATTGCAGGGCAATGGTTGTGAGTGTTGTAAACACCGTATTATGTACCTCCCCTGTTCGATGATGATGATACGGTTACTTGGATATGGTTCGATCCGGTGCATGCTCTAACGGGGTGTAGCCGTAGACTCTTAATTGAGTATTTAGTCAGCGCATGGACTAGTTCGGACGTAGGGGTATTGAGTATGCGTGCTACGCCATACGGGTCGGGTAGCATAATCCATTACTATGGACGGCTAAACCCTGGTGCGGGGCCACCGCGGTGTAGTCCTCGTATCCGGTTAAACTATCCCCTGTTGGATGGTTTCCCGGTACACTTGATCCGGTGTTGAGTTGTTATTGTATATATATATATATATGTTTATATATGTATATGCGTGGGTTATTATATCCGTATTCTTATTTCTTTTAGTGAGGATCCCTCCTTACTTGTCGTGCTTGCGAGCACAGGATTGTGAGTTGGGGAAGTTGGGGAAACTTTACACTTACTTTGACTTGATGTTGATTAGATTTCAGTCTTGGTTATGTTTTACTCGTGGGATTGTGAATCGGATTTGATATTTATATATATGTATATAAATGCTTTGAACTACAATAAATGTCTATATTCTTTGTCGAGTTGGGTTTTCTTGACGTATACGAATTATTCGGCATTTAAAGGTTTGTTTTACGTTATGAGAATTTTATTCCATCTTTATGCTTTACAATAACAAAGGCCGTTTTGTTTATGTTTTATAAACCTGCTTGGGTTGATTTGAGAGGTTATACCTCGGGAAAAGAAAAAGGGTATTTTATTCGGAAAAAGGTTTGAGCTGGATTGCTCTCATGTAATTTGAGATAATATGATTTCTAAATCAATCACGTATATAAGGATTTCATATGCATGGTTTGCATGGTTTTAAAAGGTGGGGTTAGTATATTGTTTTAAGTATGTAAAACTTTGTTTTTGTCCACTCACACTCTTTCTGTTTTGCGCCCCCCAGACTGTAGTTGCGTCGACACTGTTCGGCCATGCGCTCCTCTTCTCGAGCTTTGACTAAAGGGTAGGATCTGTTGTCCTTGAGAACCCTAAACTTTGTATTCTGTTTATTCTTTTCCGCTGCTGAATTCGTAAACTCTTAGATTGCTCTGTATTGCCTGTAAGGGTTAATTTGTTGGCCAGAGGCCTGGGTAGTTTATCTGTAGCATGCTGGTGCTTGGGCTTTGTTTCTGTTGCTTGTTTGAGCAGGTTTTAACTTTGGGGATTGTTCACTTTGTAGGGGAGACTCTGTCCGATTTTCGGCAGAAGTCTCGGCCCTTTGTTGTTGTTTTGTCGGGAAGAGGGTTCTGTTCAGTTCGTGGGCCTGGCATGGGTTGGTGTTGGGCCCATCAACAGGGTCTGGCCCGGGTTCCGGGGTGGAATTTGGGTCGGGTCCTGTCAACAATAGTGCAGAAGTCCTTGGCAGAGCTATGCAGGTATATTGCTTTAATTTAAAATATGATTCTTTTTAGTGTTAAAAATTAATAAATTGGACTTGCATATGATTTGTCTTGCTTAATTTCTGGGGCTTTATGCTCATTGGAGGAATAGTAAACACCCACCAATGTAAACTTGATTGTTCTCTTTAAATGACTTCACATTGTCCAACAAGTATTTGAATGAATGACTCGCCTAGTTTTTCAATGATATTTTTTTACTATCCCTTAAAGCAAGTAGGTACTTTAAATTCACGTACACTAAAGTTGTTGGACATAACAAAGTACATAAAGCAAACAACGCAAAACCAATTCTGAAAAAGTTACCTGCTCCTGTTGTCTCCAATACCATATGCTTTAACTCATTACTCTTTAAAAATTTCTTGCCTGCAACATAAGTATTTCGCAGCTCTATAATTTCTTGGTCATCCTTGGATCCGGTCAAATCAACTTCCTCACCTCCATCCGTAATACCAATTATGCGCACAAAATCATCCACGGATATCCCAAGTGTTTTTCCATGTAGCACGATTGATTATTCGAAAGGATCAAGCTTATCTACCAGAAATCGACACATTTAACAACATAACTTGTCGCACTGCATTGCCAATAATGATCCAAAACCCATTTCCACAATGGCATTTTTTTCTCATCACATAAAACACTTATAGCGTCCTTCAAATTCTTTGGACTACATTGCATGCCTATCTTCAAAGAAATCTTTTTCGACATGTTAGCATAACCATTTTTTGGTTCATATTCCGCTTTTTCCACATAGCCGCAATTTCTTTCTTGGTATGAGGAACAAAGATATACACACAAAAAAAAGTTTCAATTCATTCTCAATAAAGTGTGAATGGACACATAAATATTGCTAGGTGTTGGACCGATTTTATCACCTTCGTATCCACCTTCTCGACCAATTTTTGTTCTTCATTTCATCCCCCTTGATTTTCCTACATAAAACATTTACAAGGAATCTCATTTAGTTAGTCATATGTAATATACTTAATGGACTAGATAAGTCATTTAACACTTACAAATAGTTTTTTTTTAAAACCCGGTTTTACGACTAATTGCCATTTTGGAGTCGTCGTTTGTTGTTTTTTCCTCTTGGTCATTCCCAATGACAGGACCCGACCAGAATTCCACCCCGGAACCCGAGACGGACCCTGTGGTTATGCCGACATCATCGCAATGTCATTGTAAGACCCGTGTCTTGGGAAGCAAGAACGGTGAGCAATCCCACATCGCTCAGGGAGGGAAGTGTGATGTGCCTTATATGTGTGGGCACGTCTCTATCTAGCAAGAGGCCTTTTGGGAGCTCACTAGCTTCGGATTCCTTGGAACTCCGAAGTTAAGCGAGTTTGGGCTAGAGCAACTCCCGGATGGGTGACCCGCTGAGAAGTTGCTCGTGAGTTCCCAGAAACAAAACTGTGAGGGCGGGGGCCCAAAGCGGACAATATCTTGCTAGGGGAGTCGAGTGAGTCACACTTGTTGAGAACACTTAGTGGTGTGCACGAACTTGTGGTGGTTGTGCACATAAGATTAAAGAAAATTAAAAGATTTAAAAAATTTGTTGACGTTTTCATATTAAAAATTAAGAAATTAAACTGATTAACCTTGGAAGTAGGTTGTCCTAAAGGTGGAAGTGTGGTTTGGTGGGAGATGTTACCTAGGTGTTGGACTTGAAGGGTACCGTGTTGGTGTACCGAAGTAGTCGTGGAATTTCGGGGATGAAATTCTTATAAGGTGGGTAGGTTTTGATGCCATTGACCTAAAATGAAAGGAAAATAAATTAAATAATTGAGTTAATTAAATAAGGAATTAAAAATTAATTAAAAGGATTAAAATAAGAGAAATTGGAATTCAATTAGAATTTAATAATTAAAGGGCATTTTGGTCCACTTTATTTTTGGGACGGAATTTGGCGAAACGGGTTGCGCCATTGCGTTCGTCTCGTCGAAACGAGTCCGTTGACGGGCGGCGCATTTCGATACGAGGTCGGGAGCGTGAGGGGTATTTTAGACATTTCAAATTTTGAATAAAATATTATAAAAATCGGATTGGCCAATCAGAACCTCGAAACTCTCTCTCTCTCTCCTCGCGCCTTCTCTCTCCCCGACCCTCACTCTCTCTCTCTTCGGTTTCAAAGATTCCGGCCACGGCTGAGGACGGCACCGGTGGCGTTCGACAGCTCTTCTCCTCCTGATCAAAACCCACCCTGGTTCACCGGCCATCTCCCCGCCGTTCGCCGACTAGAAGCTCTACAAATTCCAGCCAAATCTCCTTCGACGCCGACGACTGTACCGATTGTTTCAGACAACGGCACCACCACCAAAAGGTTCCCCTCCTCCTTTCTCTTTCCCCCTTGGTCCGCGACAAAACATGGCGGTGTAGCCGCCGATCTCGAACACCAATCCAGCCGTAACCCTAGGCGGTTTGGCCGTGATTTACTCCTATCCTAACTGGTTTTGGGGAGGTTAAGGGCGGTTCTGAACTCCCGAGGGTGGGCTTATTCGATTGGTATGGGGTTGTACCGTAATTTGATGAATTTCAGGTGACCGGAATCTCTATAAACACCCACCACCCACGGTGAAGCGTGTGGCAGCGCGTGGTGGTGGTTCTTGGTTCCATTACAACCCTCGTGTCGTGAACACGCACGTGTGCGCGGATTCTGATTCGGACGTCGTTTGACTATCGAACCAATGTACGCCTATTACGCGTTGTTTGGGTTCGATGGGTTCGGACCGTTGGATCGAATCTGAATTCACGTATGTGGTTCCTCGTATTTCTAGGATAGTATAGGATTTGACGGATTGTGATTTGGAGTCTCGGATGCTCCAGATCAATGACTTAAAGCTTGAATTAAACCGTAACCGTCCGATCGTGCGATCGTGAGCGATCCGACCATTTGATCAAGACCAAACTTTCAGGATACGTTGTTTAGGCCACGTTGAACCTGTAGGAACTTTCATATCTAAGTTTGGAGGTCTTGGGACCCACAGGCCCCGTTTGACCTAGTCGGGCCGGATTGACCAAATTTGACCAGGTTTGACCGAGGGTCTTCCGAAGTCGGTTTGCCATGAAGTTGACTTTGACTTCTAGGAATGTCCGGAACCATCCCGGGTTGACCGAAAAGGGGTGTTTGACCGCCGGTTGACCGTGAGTCTTCCGGGGCGGCCCCACTAGTGAAAAGAAGTAGTTTGATATTAGAATCCTTCGTAGGACGTACGTGTACGTTAAGTCCGGTTTTGTTAGGGTTTAAGTTTACGATTCTCGTTCGGTTCACGGTACTAATCCAATCCTCGTATCTATCGCTTTAGGTACTCTATTTCTGCTACGCAGCAGGCGGGACTCTTTAGGGTTATGCAGCATAGGACCAACGGTGAGTGGACTTTGTTTTCAACGAGCATGATTTCATTGAATTGCATGATATGCATAAAAGGAGATTTAATAATTGTTTTAAATCTTGAATTTGATAACGTTATAAGTCTTGACTTGACTTTGGTTGTTTTATATTAAAAGAATATGCATATGAGGTTTTTGCATGATTTGGGTTTTCGAAATTTGTATGTGCGGCCCTGATGTTATATTTTATTAGTATTTATACCATTGGGTATTGAACGGGACGTGGTGAACGGCTGGTGGTTTTCGTATTGGAGTTTGATTATATAAATGAGCTATATTAAGCTTGGAACTGTTATATTATATAAAATATGGATTATTGCACCTAAATGGGACTTTAATGGTTTTCTTTGGATATTATATTTCAACAAACGTTATATTATATTTTAAGGATATAATTAGGTTAGATTGGACATTGGTATCGTCAGGCGATTTCACACTCGGTTTGGGCGTATATATATATATATATATATATATATATATATATATATATACTATATGAATAATGATTATACTTTGAATCAATGTTTTCAAAAATGTATATTAATGGTTTAAGAAACGGTGAACTAAACTTTGGTTATATATATATATATATATATATATATATACACACACACTTGGTTATTTATTTTCAATCTTGGATTTGAAGATTCATGGTTTTAATGGAATTTATTTAATAATTACGTTTATGAACTTTGGGTTTTCGGTTTAAGTATTGGAGCCTTCATAGCTATATTTTATGATACGTATATCATTGCGATTTACGTTTTATTCGAAGTTTTGAACCGAGATGCTTGACTTGAGCATTGATTGATATTGGATTATATTTCTGAGTATGGTTTTAAATGAATATGACGTTTCATTGATTATGAATTTGATTTGCGGTCACTTGACCCTTATGTCTATTTTAAATATGGAAATATATGTTTGGGACGGTGATGTCCGTATGTTGATTATATATGTTGGTTATGGGATTGATGGACTTGTATATGTCCGGTGTCTGATTTTGGGGTTGGGTACATTGTGATTGAATATATATATATATATATATTGTTATCGCGTGGCGATTGATGTGTGTGCGGGTAGCACCTTGTATTGTACCTCCCCTGTTACGACATCGATGATCGCGTGGCGATTGATATGATACGGTTACTTGGATATGGTTCGATCCGGCGCATACCTTAACGGGTGTGTAGACCCTTAATGGGGTAGTCTACGTGCATGACTTGTTTCAGATGTATGGGTATTGAGGATTACGCTATACGGGCCGCGTAGCTTAGTACATTTTTGGACGGCTTGACCACAGGAACTAGACCATTGTGATTGTGTCCGGTGTCGGTCAAATGATCCCCTGTTGGATTGTTTTCCCTGGTACTTGTGTCTGGTGTTGAGGTCGTATTATACTTCTACGCGTGTGTTAGTACCTTCGTATTCATATTTCTTTTAGTGAGGATCGTTCCTCGCTTGTCGTGCTTGTGAGCACGTGGTTGTGAGTTTGGGGAAGATTGGGAAACTTTGCACTTACTTCGACTTGATTTTGATTGGATTTGATTACTTGTTATGTTTTACTTGTTGGATTGTAAATCCGGATTTGATATATTTATATATATTTATATAAATGCTTTGAACTACAATTAATGTCTATATTGCTGTCGAGTTTGATTTTCGTGACGTAAACTAGTTATTCGGCATTTTAAGGTTTGTGTTTACCTTATGTGAATTTTATTCCATCCTTATGCTTTCACGTTAACAAGTCCTTTTGTTTATGTTTTATAAACCTGTATGGGTTGATTTGAGAGGTTATGCCTCGGAAAAGGTTAAAGGTTGGTTTGCTCGGAATACAGTGTTAAGCCGGAATGTTTTCACATATTTTGAGATAATATGGTTTCTAAATCAATCACGTATATAAAGGATTTCATATGCATGGTTTGCATGGTTTTAAAAGGTGGGGTTAGTATATTGTGTTAAGTATGTAAAACTTTGTTTTTGTCCACTCACACTCTTTCTATTTTGTGCCCCCCAGGCCTTAGTCGTTGCTTCGACACTGTTCGGCCGAGTGCTTCTCTTCCCGAGCATCGACTAGATTGTAGGACTCTTTGTCCCTTGTTGTAAACTTTGATATTCCGCTGTTGAATTCATATACTCTTAGTTTGCTCTGTATCATCCATTAGGATTGAATTTGTTTGGTCGGAGGCCTGTTATGTATATGTTGTATGGATGCTGGCGCTTGGGTTGTTTATCTGTTGCTTTCTAGCAGGTTGTTAATTTTGGGATAGTCCTTATTTCATGGGAGACTCTGCCCGTTTTTCAGCCGAAGTCTTGGCCCCTTTCACTTTTGTTTCGGGAAGAGGGTAACTGTTTAGTTTGTGGGCCCAACATAGGTTGATGTCGGTTATTAGCAGGGTCTGGCTAGGGTTTCGGGGTGGAATTCGGGTCGGGTCCTGTCAACTTTGTATTAGAGCCTGACCCCAATCGGAAGTGTGCCAACGAAGACGATGGGCCCCAAGAGGGGTGGATTGTAAGACCCGTGTCTTGGGAAGCAAGAACGGTGAGCAATCCCACATCGCTCAGGGAGGGAAGGGTGATGTGCCTTATATGTGTGGGCATGTCTCTATCTAGCAAGAGGCCTTTTGGGAGCTCACTGGCTTCGGATTCCTTGGAACTCGGAAATAAACAACAGAATACAAAGTTTAGATAAGGGACAAAGATGTCCTATAGTTTAGTCGATGCTCGGGAAGAGAAGCGCTCAGCCAAACAGTGTCGAAGCAACGACTACGGCCTGGGGGGCGCAAAACAGAAAGAGTGTGAGTGGACAAAATAAAGTTTTATAGTTCAAATCAACGTACTAACCCCACCATTTCAAAACAATGCAAACCATGCATATGAAATCATTTATATACGTGCTTGATTTAAAAACCATACTACCTCAAAGTACGTGAAAGCAATCCAGCTCAAACCTTTTTCCGAACAAACCACCCTTTTACTTTTCCCGAGGCATAACCTCCCAAATCGAACCCATGTAGGTACATAAAAACATAAACCGAAACAACATTTAAAATATCAAAGATCTCACTTACGCCAAGAGCTGCAGAGGCTGAGGCTCCTGAAGAGAAGATTGCTTATGCTGAAGTTGGAACCAAGCAAGAGGTTTGGACTACTTCAACAGCTCATTCCTCTCCAGCAGTGGTGGCACAAGCCTTTCACTTTAAGAGGGGTAAGTGCTACAATTCTGTTCTAACACTCTTGTTAATCCCAGAATTCATTTGACTGACTGGTTGGATTGGCTTTCTATAGTTAAACTAACTGCGCAGAGGCAAAAAACCTCTAGCATGAAAGAGGCCTCTCCTCCTCATGTAGCTGTCAAAGAGAGAGAGCAACGGACAAAGAAAGTCCAGGATGTGGCCTCCAAAAGAGCAGCCAGTGATCTAAAGCTTAAGGTGCCTCCTCCTTCTTCCTCTGCAGCAAGGGTCTCTCTCCTTTCTGATCCCAAGATTCACGAGCTAGCCTCGAAGCTAGGATCGGGCTTGTCTAAGGTTCTTCGACGATGAAGCATTATCTATTCGTGTCTTCTGTATCCTTCGCCTTTCAACTTGGATTCTGGTTGACTGTATTCTGTCTTTCAGTTCACTGATCTGGAGATGAAAGAAAGAGAGAGCATGGGAGACGTGATCTTGGAGACTCCTGCTCTTAATGTGGATGCTTCTACAGTTGCCCCAGCTGCTGCTCAAGTAAGGTCATTCTTGGCCTCTAGATTCTGGTTTTGAAGAGGTTTCGCAGAGATATTCTTATTTTATCAACTTTGTATGCAGCGAAAACCTGTTCGAACCTACACTTCCAAGCCCAAACAGACTCCAGCAACACCAACTCCTCCTCATGTGGTGAGTATAAGTATCTACTTGGTCTGAAGAGTCGAGTGTTGACTCTGTCTGACACTCATTTCTTTTATTTTTATAGTCGAAGCAAGCTGCCTCTAGGGAGAGAGCTGCTAAGCCAACTCCCCCTGCTCCAAAGAGTCTGATGACTCCTCAGGTACTATCTCAACTGTCAAGGTAGAATTGTGAACCAATTGTTTGGTTCTTTCTTGAAATTTACATGGTTGTTGGTTCATAGGCTCCACAAACTCAAACCCCAACTCCTTCTCCAACAGTTGCAACTTCTAGGACATAGACTGTCCCTTTATCTGAGGTGAGATTTCTCAATCATGCTAACATCAGCACTTAATCTCAGCAAACCATTATTTGGTCTTCTCTGATTTTACGTGCATTTCTTTATTCAGATAAAGGTTGAAACTGCTTTTGTTGTGCATAAGGGAGAGAAGGGTGCTGATCAACACGAGGTGGAGTTCTCAGTTCCTGCTGCTGACCTCCAAACTCCTGTACATATTCCTCATGAGGTAGTAAGCAGGGTTGGGGTCAAAAGCGCCGAGCTGCTGGTTCATATTACTCCCACTTCTTCTAGCCATCTAGTAAGTGGAGTCTGTTAACTCTTTTCTTCCATTTTGGCCTTCTGGGGAGATTTAAGTTTAATTCACACGCTTTTGCAGCCTTACTACTCTGCCCTGGAGATGGAGATGATGGGATCAGCATTTGGAGCTCCTTCTCCAGCTGGCCAATCTTCCACAGTTGCTTTTGATCCTATCATTGAAACGGTGAGAGCAGCCAGTGCCCCAGCTGTTGAAGAAAAACTGAATAAAATGGAAGAAAATGCCAGCAGTCCGATGGACACTAAAGTCAAGCCTGAGCCATTCGTGGCCTATGCTGATCCAGTTTTCAAGACTCCCAGCCAAGTAAGCCTTCTTTGTTATAATATCTTGTCATCAGTTTGGCATTGATGCAGACACTAACTGTGGCTTGTAAACTTTGTGTGCAGACGATTCCCATCACTCATGTTGCTCTCCTTAGCTCTCATCAGGCTGGAGATATCATTTTTAAAGTGCCTGATGACGAAGAAGAAGAAGAGGAAGCAATACAGGATGAAAGGGGAAATGAAAGCCCTGGTTCTGCAGCCAAAAAGAGTTTGCAGTAGCTTCTGAATCTGGAAGATTCTCTAGAGACAGATGGTGTCCCAGCTTAGGTGATTGAAGCAAAGCAGACTCTAACTGCCTGGGCTGCCAGGCCTTTCAACATTACACAAAGCTATGTGGAGATGCAAGCCATCTATGAAGCCATAGTGGTGTTGTCAAAGGCCTATCTAGCATGGCAAAAGTATCTCACCCTGGCTTCCAACCATGTTAAGGAGCTCAGAGACATTCTGGACCAGTACCATACCGGTGTTGACTTGGCCCCAAACACTGAATTGTCCTTTTTGAGGTATGATCAAAGTATTCAAGCCAAGGCAGAAGCGGTGTCAGCTGGCAAGAAGTACGCTGAAGACTTCGAATTCCCCCAGTTGGATGTTACTAGGTTGGAGCAAGAATTGGAGCTGGCCAGGGCTAGGAGAGATGAAGCTCTGCTGAAGATCAACGAAAATCTACACAGGGCCAAAGCTACAAACACCACTGTCCGAACTTTAAAGAAGCAACTTCCAATCTTCAGAAATGCTGTCCATCATCCCTCTTTCTTGCGCAAATTAGTTGTTGATCAGTACGAAGGCTGTGTGGCCTTAATCAGGGACATGATTTAGATATGTTGAAGTTTTTGAACAATTTTGAAACTTGTTAGAGATGAAGGACAAGTTATGGATAATTTTATGGTTTTGCCACTTAACTTTGGCAACACGCATATCTATAAATTATGCACTTTGATTTTACAACTTATCTTCATTTTTGAATTTTTGAATATTCATGTGATTACCATTTTCTGGCCATATCTTAGCCAAAATAGTTAATATTCTCGAAGTTCTAACCACAAATGATCATCCATAGTTTCAAAAAATAACGAGATAAAACTGATTACAAACTGTTGAGATTTAAGCATTCATTTTGCCCAAAGTGAACAGTTATATCGGACACAATCTGTCCGAAATAGATTACCATGGTGTTGGACACAACTCTGTCCAACGCCACATTACTTGGCCAGACTTGGCCTTCTACTCTTGGGGAGTGAGGTTGATTCCCTTGGCATCCCAGAGGGTGGGATGGAACTTCTTGAGCCATTTGCCATTGATAGGATTGTGATGAGTTTCCCCATCTCTGTCTTTAAGTATGTATGCTCACTTGCCAAGGATCTTGTGTATTACGTAGGGTCCTTCCCAAGTCGGACTCCATTTACCAAAGCCTAGCATGTGGGAACCTAAGGGCAGCATGACTTTCCAAACGATCTCTCCTTCTTCAAATGACTTGCCCTTGACTCTTTTATTATTGGCTCTCGCCATGGCCTTCTTCCCAACCAGTAAATGGTTCAAAGCCTCAGTTCGGACACTATCTATGTTCTCGATTTCTTGAGCCATTGCTTCTACGTACTCATCAGAGTGCAGATCATGTTGTTGAGCAATTCTCAAGGACTTCACATTGATTTCTACAGGAAGAATTGCATCTTGCCCATAAGTTAAGGCAAATGGAGTAATTCCGGTAGCATTCCTCTTTGATGTTCTATATACCCAGAGTGCTTCGGACAACTTCTCGTGCCAATTCTTGGGATTGCCATCCGTCATTCTTTTGATGATGTTGATGAGCACCTTGTTGGTAGCCTCTGCCTGTCCATTGGCCTAAGGAAAGTAGGGGCTCAACTGTACGAATCTGATCCCATGTTGTTCTTCCAACCTCATGACTTCTCTGGACATGAAAGAAGTACCTCTGTCAGTGGTGATTATTTCTGGGATACCAAACCTGTATATTATCTGGTCTTCAAAGAATTTGACCACTTCATATGATGTGATCTCTCTCAAAGCCCCTCTACCCATTTGGTGAAATAATCTGTGGCCACTACTATGAAAGTGTGTTTCTCACTGGATTTTGGTCTGATTTTTCCAATGAAATCCATTGCCCAGCCCCTAAAAGGCCAAGATTTGACAATTGGATTCAAAGGAACTGTTGGGACATGCTGAATAGGACCATGCCTTTGGCAATCCTCACATCCTTTATTGTAATTTACGCAATCCTTCTCCATAGTTGGCCAAAAATAGCCATATCTTCTCAGCAACTACTTCATCTTCCAGACTGGTGAGCTCCATAGGTTCCTTCATGCACTTCTGCCATTACTCTCATCGACTCTTCAAGTCCGATGCATCTCAAAAGCAATCCATCACCTATCTTTCTTAACAACTCTTCATTAATCAAGACATAATTTGGGCCATGGGATCTTATCTTCCGATCCGCCTGGTTTGATGGTTCAGCCAGATAATTGCAGAGAGGTGTCCTCCAGTCAGCGTTATCTTCTGGCTCCAAGAAATTTACCTCCATGTCCATACCTCTTGTAAGAACGGACGGTAAAGTCCTTCTCCGAATTGGGATGGTCCTAGAGGATTCTTGTTCCTGGAAACCAAAAGCAATTTGAGCAATGTCGTTGGCCGCCAAATTTTCTTCTCTTGGTATATGTTCAGCACTAACTTCTGCAAACTGTGAGCATATATTTATGGTGGCTACATAGTAGGCGGCTATGTTTGGATCCCTGCATTTGTAGTCATTAGTTAGCTGCTTGATCACCAGCTGTGAATCACCGTAGATCTCCAGATGTTGCACCTTCAATTCTAATAGCATTTCCAGTCCGATGATGAGAGCTTCATATTCTGCTCTATTGATGGTGCTTTCAAAATCTAGTTGAAAAGCGTATGAAAATACTGTCCATTGGGATCTTCAATCACAATACCAGCACCTGCATAAGTATCTGTTTTGGAACCATCGAAGAACAGTTTCCAAGGCACGATTCTTACCATGTGTATTGGCAAGTAACGAATGCCATGCTTAGTAAGTTCCACATTCCCAACCTCTAGTGATTCTATGTTCTCCATTTCTGTACTAGGATGAGCTGCCAAGAAATCAGCCACTACCTGGCCTTTCATAGCCTTTTGTGGGACATACTGAAAATTGAATTCGGATAAAGCAAGTATCCACTTTCCTAACTGGCCTCTCAACACAGGCCTAGATAGCATATACTTGATTAAATCTGTTTTTGCAATGATGTAGACTGTAAAGTGCAACATATAGTGCCTTAATTTGATTGCAGAGAAATACAAAGTCAAGCACACTCTCTCAATAGGTGAGTACCTCGTCTCCACTTCTTGGAGGATCCTGCTCAGGTAGTACGTTCTCTTGAGCCAATAAGCTCCCAATGGATGTGTCCGATGCTGAGATATACAGCTTTAATGGCTTCCCTTTCTTTGGTGGCATTATCACAGGCTGATTGGCCAGGTATGCCTTGATTTCCTCAAATGCTTTCTGCTGAGGTTCCTTCCACACAAAATCTTTTTCTTCTTTGATCTTTAGAAGAGCAGAGAACGCATGCACCTTGCCAGCAGAATTGGCTATGAATCTTCTCAGAAAGTTAATCTTCCCTAGCAGGTTCTAAAGCTGTTTCTTATTCTTTGGTGCAGGAGCGTCAATGATGGCTTTAGCCTTATTCTTATCAACCTCAATACCTCTACGATGTACTAAGAAACCTAAAAAGTTACCAGCTTCCACTCCAAAGGCACATTTCTTGGGGTTCATCTTTAGCTTAAATCTCCTCATTCTAATGAAAGCATTCCTGAGATTAGCCACATGGCTTGGCTTATCTTTAGATTTCACTACCACATCATCAATGTAGACTTCAACAGTGTGTCCGATCATATCATGAAAGATGGAGTTCATGGCTCTTTGGTAAGTAGTCCCTGCGTTTTTTAGTTCGAAAGGCATCACCACATATTCATAAGCTCCAGCTGCTCCTGGACAACGAAAAGCTGTCTTATGGATGTCTTCTTCAGCAATCATGATCTGATTATAACCTGCATTACCATCCATAAATGACAGTAGTTGATTCTGTGAAGCCTCATCAATCAGCATATCTACCATTGGCATGGGATATTCATCCTTCGGGGTTGCCTCATTCAAATTCCTGTAATCTACACAAATTCTGACGGCTCTAGTGATCTTCTTCAATACAGGGACAATATTAGACAACCATTCAGTGTACTTGGCCGTTCTGATAAATCCTGCATCCTTCAACCTCTTAATGTCTTCTTTAATCTTCAACTCGGTCTCAACGGATATTCTCCTCTGAGTCTGCTTGACAGGCCTGTAACCTTCCTTGATTGGCAGTCTGTGTTCCACAAGATTTTTGTCTAAACCAGGCATTTCGTGATAATATCAGGCAAAACAATCTTTGAACTCATGGAGTACAGCTATGATTTCTGCTTTGAGAGGGGGTTCCAAAAGGCCACTTACAAATGTTGGCCTTGGATCCTCCCTTGTGCCCAGATTTACCTCTTCTAAGGGATCTTGCACCTCAGGTACTGAGTTGTCAAAATGGGATGGCTCCATGTCGATGATCTCGTTATCTTCAGGCTCGTGGCATCTCTCATCCTCCAGTATGAATTCTGCGATGTTGACAATTTCGTTTTGCTTTAATAGCTTCTTTTCGCCAATAGATTCGCAACCTCCTGATTAGATCCTGAATTGTGGCAGCTTGAGCTCTAACGTCTGGTGCTATACGTCTTGTAGATAAGCCAATCTGGTCCAGGACTAAGTCCATGACCATTACTCCATAAATAACCTTCTTGTTGAGGAAAATCTGTCCGGCCATTGTGTTGTGGCTTTCTAGTAGCAGGTTATCTACCCAAAAAGGTGTGGTTTCTGACTCATGGTAGATGGCTTCAAGTGCATTTGCAGAGTTTACAAATGGTTGAGGGTCTGCTTCAATCAACACATAGTCATCTTTGTCTACATTCCATTGAAGCAGCTGCTGGTGCATGGTCGAGGTAACGGACATGCTCTGGTGCAGGTAATCTCTCCCAAGCAACACATGGTAAGTGGAAGTTCTATCCACCACGAAGCAGGATATGTTGATGGTTTTGTCCCCTACTGTGATCCTCACAGGGAGTATTCCATAAGTTTGGTTTACTCCCCCTGCGAAATCAGAGACAGTCATTTCGGTAGGAATCAATTCCTCTTTAGTTTTCCCTAACCTATGTAGGTTTTTTGCTGGAAGAATGTTTATTGATGCACCTTCATCTATCATCACCTTGGTAAAGGGAGCTCCCTCCATGTGAGCTTTTATGAACATTGGCCTCAAGTGGTCGGCCATTTTGCTAGTTGGCCTTCCAAATGAAGTTAAAAGCTGTCCTTGCTCTCTTGGGGTTATTTCCTTTCTTCCTTGGCACTTTTGTGCCTGTTTCTAACTTGTAGGATCGTTCAGTCCGACATACGCCACCACTGTCTCTTCTACCAGATAGTCTCCTTCCAGTGAGTGTGACTGGTTGTCTTTTGCTACAAAGCTAGCAGGCAAGATGCAGATCATATTGACAGAATGAGATGTTGCCCAGTGAATCAACCTTAGAGAGGGGGTGAATAAGGTTATTAGCAAATTTAAATTTAAACGTGGATAAGTAAATTTGACAAGTACACTAATAAAGAGATAGGGAAAGAGAAATTCAAACTCGGAGATTTATACTGGTTCAGTCCTCCTGACCTACGTCCAGTCCTCAAGCACACCACTTGAGAGTTCGATCCACTATGTTGAAAAACTCCTTGCAGGTGGAGTTGAAACCTTTACACAGCTAGAGCACACCACTCCTTCGCTCAAGGTGAAAGACACCCTTCTCACCTCACAGGGTCAAACCAACCCCTTTTACAAGTTTGAATGAAAATAAATCTCGGAACAAAAAGTCTCTCCTGTTTGAGAGGGATGTACAATTGAAGCTCACACAATGGAAACTCTCCTTTTTGAGTAGATGATACAAAAGGAATTCGAACACTAGAACTCTTGTATGAATTTGGACAGGATTGGCTCAAGAGAAAAAGATATTCTAGAGTATGATATGAATGCTTGTAATCTTGGATGAATATGTTGAGTTGTATTCTTACAAGAAATCTGAATATGTATTTATAAGTATAGAAATATAGTCGTTGGAAAAATAGCTGTTGACCATATAGTCATTAGGGTTACAGCCGTATATAAAAAAAATACTAATTAGGATGATAGTTGAATATAGTCATTAGGGTTACAGCCGTTTAAAAAAAACAAATTAGGAAGATAGCTGAATATAGTCATTAGGGTTACAGCTGTTTGAAAATATATATTTGAAGAACAGATCCGTTGAAAAAAAAAATGTTTAGCTTAATTCCCGTTGGAACAGTGCCCAAATTAGCTTATTTCCATTTTCAACATTCAAGTAAATGTCTTTGTCCTTTTACTTTAATTTATTTTTATATTACTCCATTTACTTAAGTTTACAATGTAAATAAGGAAGTATCCCCCCATTTGGATTCAAATAAAAATACTAGAAAATTAAATTCCTACCAAATCAAAATATGAAAAATCGGTTCTAGTGCAAAATGCGATTTAGGCTAAAAATGATGGTTCATTAAGTCAAAATATACTTCATATTAAAATCTCATAAAATCAGGTTTTCTTATTTGAAGTATAAGGAATCAAAAGCCGCCAAAAATTATTTTGAGAAAATAAATATGTGGAAAAACAATTTTCATACTTAGCCAATATTTGATAAAACAATTATTTCATGTATGATATGAATGCATGAAGGAACCTAAGGTCAATCTAGGTAAAGAGCCTTTAGATGTTCAATTCATAAAGAGTTTTACAGGAATAACCTAACTCTTCTGTATTGAAGAAATATATGCTTGAGTGTCGGCTTCTTGCTCAGTGTTCCAAACGTCTTCCCGTATGTACAGTATTTTTGATCCATTTGGGATTACCTGCTCCTTACAACTTGTCACACTTGAAATACATTAGATAAATAAGGAATAATTTGTTATCATCAAAATATGCACAACAATATTAAAAACCGTAAGGCTAACATGAGAGATCGATTGTTTTGGATCTTCTCCTTTTTCTTCCTCATCAGGTCCTAACCCCAATGTTTCTCTCAGGATTCCGGTTTCCAAGTCGTAATTATCCAGCCAACTTTCATCACTGTATGTAGAATTGATGATGAATTCATCTTCTTCATCTTCTTTGGAATTCTGCTCTCCGATTGGTTCCTCGGACAGGACCTGTCCCGGTTTTGGGTCAGACTCACTGATCGTTTTCTCAGACACGATTTCTTCTTCAACTTTGCTCTTTCCTTTCACAAGCTGGTGGACTTTCTTACAGGTAATCTCTGTTTCCATCGGACAGAATCTGGCCTGCTCTGTCATCCTTTTCGCAATTCCAAAACGCCTTTGCGCTTTTCGGAGTTGCGTTCTAGTGAGTTCCTTTTCAGGTTTACCATCTTCCTGCACAGCAAACCACCTTCCTTCGTGCATCATGGTTCCAAATGGCTCCTTAAAACTCTTGATCTTTGGCTTGGTAGAATCCGAGACATTGCTTGGGCTAGAAGCAACCAGTGTCCATCTTGATTTCCTGCATTAGTCATCCATTTTTGAATCCCCTTGGTGGTGGATAATTGGGTTATTAGGTTTCTTGAAACCTTTGAGTCTGTCGAAGACACTTTTTGCCCCCTTGTTTCCCTCTCTCGGACTATTAGGTTCGAAACAGCTCTTGGGTGGTTTGACAATCTCGGCCACTAGTTTGGCTTCTCTGCCAATTATTTCTTCGTCAATCTTGTCACCTATTGTAGGTATCTCAAGATTACACTCACGCTTGCATTTACTGCATAGGACTACCCCAGCTACTATTGAAGCTCTAGGTCTTTCTTCCTGTTTCAAAGATATTTTCCTGCCTCCTCCTTCTTCCAGGTCTATGGTGAGTTTTCTCTTGGCCTGGCTAGGCCATTTGATATTTACCATATTGACCTACATGTTGGGGAAAGGATCCTTTTCCACTGCATCTAATGGAGCCTTCTTCATCATGATATCTCCTCGGATGATCATGTCCTGCACTAGATCTCTGAACTGGACACAATTCTTTATAAAGTGAGAAAATGAATCATGATATTTGCAGTATGATTTCCCTTTCAACTCCTCTTGTCTAGGGAGTTTCTGCTTTGGTCCAAGCTTGAGGACTCTCCGTTCGATCAGCTCATCAAAAATGCTATCTGCAATGGACAAGTCAAAAGAGTATGACTTATGATTCTGTTTGTAGGGTACAAAGCCTCCAGTCGGAGGTGGAGCACTTCTCTGCTCCTTGGATGGTCTCACAACTGTTTTGCACATGATCAGACTTTTTTGTGGTAGCAATTTTGCCACTGCTACTTCCATAGCCATGCATTCTGTCACCTCTTCCGTATCTTCCTCGAAGACTTCCAACTGATGGACAGGATTCTGAGTTTTGAAATAAGCTGGCTTGGAGTCATACATTGGCTTGGATGAACTTTTCCTTTGAATATCTTCTTTGAGCAGCAATTCATACTTCCCCACCTTTTGGGCCAAATCTTGGATGTCAATGAACTCCACATCATCAAATTTCATTCTCAGAGGTATTTTCAACGCATTTTGTGCCATTCTGGTGAAATGCTTCTCTTCCATAAGAATTTTACACTTCATTCTCACCTTCTTAAACCTGGCAATAAAATCATGGACAGACTCCTGTTCATATTGCTTAAGGTCAGTTAGGTCATTGATCGTAACCTCAAGTTCAGGTTTATAGTATTGATCGTAAAAACTAGATTCCATCGATCCCAAGTTCCAATAGAATTTGGAGTCAGGTTAGAATACCAAGTAAAAGCTTGACTTGACAAAGAGCTACCAAATAACCTTAGCTTAAGGTGAGGATTTGACTTAATAGACACACAGTGGGCGGAAAATCGCCCTACGTGCTCTAAAGCAAATGCATATAAATCCTCTCCAAAGTAAAGGATGGTACCTTGAACCCCCTCGGGAATGGTATCTCATAAATGTGAGTTGGATACGGCTTTTGATACATAGGTCTTGTTGGTCTTCGGACACCATTCTGCCTGTTTAAGACCATTTGTCTAAGCTCAACCATTTCATTTAGCATAACCAATTGCTGGTCATTGTTGTTTGGAGGTATGTTGATATCCTGATCAAGGTTCAGAACTATTTCTTCCATTTCTTCATCGAAATCTCCAAGTGGATCAGCAGTATTACCATACCTCACCTTTCTAGTCCTGCCATAATTATCATTGTTTCCATTACCGGCATTATTGGTATAGTTGACACCTCTGCTGGTTTGGCCTGTCTGCCTCCAACCTCCTCTTCCTCTGCCCCTTTGTCCATTTCTCATAGTCCCTAGGGGAGGAAAAGCAGCTGCATGATTTGGAGCTTGATATTTTGCTTGTGCTGCCCCTATGTTTCAGACACTTTTTGCTTGTCTTTACCATTGTTTGGGGGTATAGTGACTTCGTATTCAGACCGAGTATCGGTCCAGTGTTTGGAATATCCACAGGAGAAGAGCTTAGATCGAAGTATCCTAGGCCGGTTCTACGGCTTTGGTACCAGTTGGATCCTCTCGCTGGTACCTCAATAGGTTGTGGGACACAGTTCGTCTTTGGAGGACTGTGGTCTTCTTGGCTCGGTGAAGCAGTTGTCCGAGCATAAGTTTCTTGCCAACTTTGGAAAGCTTTAGCTTGATTATCCATCTTTTCCAACATCTAGAGCACTAGCTGCTCCATTGATGTTTGTCTAGGCGATATTGGCACATCCTCAACTTCAACTTCCTCAGTAATAACAATAGCTTGGTTGGTTGGACTCATTGGTGGAGATGTGCTGCTTCTCAGATATAGCTTCCTGCGAGTTTAGTTGACCATAAAAATATGTATTATCCCATCGGGCGTGCCAGAAATATGTTCGTCTGGAAATGCTTCTGAACACCTTGTGATGCCCCTGGCCGCTGAGCAGGCTATACTTTGGCAACTTAGCGGCTTTGTGTTTAGTTTGCTTGTGTTTCAAGGGACCTGAAATGGGTTTGGAGACTGTTCCTTGAAAAGATGCGAAAGGCGTGCCACTACTAGTGATACTCTTCTAGTAGAAAGAGGAAAGTTTTGTGGATGTAATTGCGCTCATTCATCTTTTCTTCTAATCAAAGCCACTGTGCTCCAAAGAGGGGAATTTGACTTTAGATAGGTTCTTTTTCTGCCTCAATGAAGAGGACTTTTTTGGTATTTTGATAATGGCGAAACAAACTGCAAGAAAAATAGTATCCTAGTCCGTTTGTCGGACTAGACATTCAATGACAAGTTCTTGCATACAAAACGGTCCGATAGGCATAATATTCTCATTAATGATCAAACATAAAACTAAACATGCCGGGACAAATCTAAATACAATAGGACGAAAACAAGAGAGGACTGGAAAGAGTTCAATCGAACAGAAACATCGGTCTATCTAAGACAATGTTATATTGTCCGATGAAGGCAAACTTGAAGTATTTGCCACCAGAAACTGGCCCGTATCGCAGATAGGAAGCTTGTTTTGAGATGGGTGAGCTGGAAATCGAAACCAACTATCAAATCATACCAAGCGTTGCTGGCAGAGCATATAGGTTAGAAACAATGGCAATGTTATTCCAATCAGGAGTTGTCAACTGGTAATTAGACAAAGCTACGTGTTTGGGAAAAGAATAGAGTTCCAACAAGGAGTTGTCAACTGGGAACTCAAAGAAAGCGAAGGGAGTTGATTCAAATCTTGACTTTGGCCTGCAGAGAGACTTTGTGAGGAGTTGAGTCTTGGTTTTGAGACGTTGAATCTGGCTTTTTTGGCTGAAGTTGTGTGTCCTCGCGCTGTCATTGGGATCCAGTATATATAAGCAAACTGGTCCATTGCTGGCGGTGTCTTGGATGGTATTTGGGAGCTCGTAAGTGAATACAGCTTGCTGCCAACCTATAAATGATCTGCTTTCGTTGATTTGACCTGGAAACGAGCAAGAAATCTTCAAAGTGAGGATTTTCTGGTGTGTAGTGGGATGATCTTGCAGGTTGATTTGAACCAGAAAATCATGGGAATGGCCTCCTCTGTACTTAGCACTGGTGGGTTAGACCTCTTCTGATGGGAATAGTAGCCATACCGCATTAAATGCGGTGGCAATCGCATTAATGGTGGTGTGAAACATCTCTACTTACTACGCTCCTCCACTTGCTGAAGGCCATACTTCTTCTGATATGGTGGGTCACGCTTGGGGTTTTCAGTGATTAAACCAAAATGTGGTTTTACCAATTTCGAAAGATCCTCCTTGATTTGTTCGTGAGAAAGATTTCCTTAAGGTTTTGTTTCGAACACTTTCTGTCCCAAGGGGGACGTGACATTTGTATTTAAAAAGGAAATATGTAGTCCGATGCGCCTTGTTGACCACAGACTTTTGGTCAATAATTGCGGTTGGAGGGCCTTTGGGCTTTTGCCGACTTTCACTTTGGGCCTTTACGCATGTAGAACGAATCTTTTGACGTCTTGGGCCTTTCGTCCAGCCAAAGTTTGGATTTTTCTAACTGTATAAAGTGGCCCGTGTTGATTTTGGTACGAACAGAATCTTATGTGTTTCAAATTGAGCAAAATTGAGGGATTCATAATGAATTACACCCACACAGGGGAGCAAAAGTATAGTGGATGCCACAGGCCCCGGCTTCTAGAGCAGTTGCCGCACCAATCCTTCGAGCGAAATCTGCATCTCTATCACACAAACACACACACACAGAGTTCAAAAGTTAATGGAAATGGAAGACCACCAAGACTTTATCTCTTTTTGTTTCTTTCTTATTGTTTTACTTCTTCACTCTCATTCTATCAATCATCACATCACAAATAAAAGATTAAACAACAAATAGACAAAGAGAACATACTTCTGTTCCACAAAAAGGTGAAAGCATGATCCATTGTTCTTGACATTTTAGTTTGCAACATTAAGTAATAAACATATATACATCATGTTTGAGTCGTCGCAAATATTTGTTTATTTATTTATATATTTATTCAACAACTGTTGTTCATCATATTTGAACTTAAAAACTCATCAATATAGGAGTAGCGGATGAGAAACACAAGACTCAAAAACCAGAATTTTTGCCAAAACCAGAAATTGACTTGAAGCAGTCGCCATGTTTGGTCGTCTCGAAGCGGTTGAAGATCAAGATACAAAACCCTAGAAAATAGAGGCATAATCAATTCAAATATCACCAAATAATGAAATATAACGTCGAGGATTACCAGAATAATATTTAAGAGTAAGAAAAATACCTGTTATAACAAACTAAAACATTCAAGATAATTAATTAAGAAAAATACCTGCTGGATGAATGCAAATCTACATACAAACTACTTATAATTAAGAAATTCAATGTAAAGAATCAAAAACTATAATTAAATAATTAAGAAACTACATCTGAGCCAATGGGTTCTCCCCTACCCCCACGGCACCCAGGTTCGAAACCGAAGGGGTTTCTTTCCTATAATGTACGTCTCCTCTCGTTGTTTTATAATTCGGCATTCAGTTATTTCGTTCGGTATGTTTTTGCTTTCTCTCTCTTCTTGTCCATCTCCTACAGTCCAAAGAAACTACTGAACCATCTGAGAGAGAGAGAGAGAGAGAGAAGCAATGGAGCCGGCGGATCAACCGTCGATAAAATTCGGGACCCAAGAGGCGCTTTCGCACGTGCGAGCCCTGACGGACGTGGGAGCGATGACGCGCCTCCTCCACGAGTGCATAGCCTACCAGCGATCCCTAGATCTGGACCTCGACAGCCTCCTCTCCCAGCGCACCGACCTCGACAAGCAGCTCCTCAGCCTCCACAGCTCCTCGCAGGTCCTCCACATCGTCAAGGCCGACTCCGATCACGTGCTCGCCAACGTCACCTCCACGTGCGACCTCGCCGACCACGTCAGCGCCAAGGTCCGCGAGCTCGACCTCGCCCAGTCGCGTGTCAAGTCCACGCTCCTCCGCCTCGACGCCATCGTCGAGCGCGGCAACTGCATCGACGGCGTCAAGCAAGCCCTCGACGCCCAAGACTACGAGTCTGCCGCCAAGTACGTGCAGCGCTTCATTCAGATTGACTCCGAGTACAAGGAGTCGGGCGGCTCCGAGCAGCGAGAGCAGCTCATGGAGTCGAAGCGGCAGCTCGAGTCGATCGTTAGGAGGAAGCTCTCTGAGGCCGTGGACCAGAGGGAGCATCCTACCGTGTTGAGATTTATCAGGCTTTACACGCCGCTGGGAATGGAGACGGAGGGCTTGCAGGTTTACGTGGGGTATTTGAGGAAGGTGATTGGGATGAGATCCAGGCTCGAATTCGAGCATTTGGTGGAGCTTGTGGAGCAGAACAATCCGACCCAGGCGGTCAATTTTGTTGGTTGTTTGACCAATTTGTTCAAGGACATTGTTTTGGCTGTTGAAGATAACGATGAAATTCTGAGAGGCCTTTGTGGGGAAGATGGGGTTGTTTACGCCATTTGTGAGCTACAGGAAGAGTGTGATACGAGGGGTAGTTTCATTTTGAAGAAGTACATGGAGTATAGGAGATTGCCTAAGTTGAGCTCTGAGATTAATGCCCAGAACAAGAATTTGCTTGATGTTGGTGATGTTGGTGATGTTGGTGTCGGGTCTGAGGGGCCTGATCCTAGAGAGGTTGAGCTCTTCTTGGAAGAGATACTGTCTTTGATGCAATTGGGTGAGGATTATACTGAGTTCATGGTGTCTAAGATCAAGGGATTGACAAATGTTGACCCGGATTTAGGACCAAGAGCCACCAAGGCTTTTAGGAGTGGAAGTTTTAGCAAGGTGGTTCAGGAAATTACTGGGTTTTATGTCATATTAGAGGGTTTCTTTATGGTGGAGAATGTGAGGAAGGCCATAAGAATTGATGAGCATGTGCCTGACAGTCTCACGACTTCGATGGTCGACGATGTTTTCTATGTCTTGCAGAGTTGCTCAAGGAGGGCGATATCCACTTTGAATATCAGCTCTGTGATTGCTGTGTTGAGTGTCGCGAGTAGCTTGTTGAGCAATGAGTACCACGAGGCTTTGCAACAAAAGATGAGAGAGCCCAATCTTGGTGCAAAGCTGTTTTTGGGTGGTGTTGGTGTGCAAAAGACTGGGACGGAGATTGCCACTGTTTTGAATAATATGGATGTCAGTAGTGAGTATGTCCTCAAATTGAAGCACGAGATTGAGGAGCAATGCTTAGCGGTAATTGAAATGCTTTAGTTTACTCTGTGCTTTACTTTTCAAGATTTGTGACATGAATAACAGCTACACTGTTTAGGCAAGTCTTTGGCTTACATTTTAACTTGCTTTGCATTAAGTTTGAAGTCCCAAAGCCCCACTTGCGTAATTAGTTTAATACAATCCTTCGTTTAACTTGTGTTTGTCCCCCTCAAATGATCGATTTTCCAATGGCTTTGTCAATCTTTGCTAACAGAATTAGAACCAACTTACTATAACTCTTTACAGTGACAACAGAACATTTGTCCCTAATACTAATAGGATGTGGAGCTGGTTCAGACTTAATTTTGAAAAGAAAGATATGTGGTTTATATATTGATGATCACCTGACAGTGCTGCTTAGTACTCTAATAAATATTTTTTTAAAGATTGCTGTGCTAAATTTCATTTTGGATGCTGCTGTTGCAGGCTTCTTTATAGGGTGAAACTTTATAGTTAAGTTTTCTTATTTGTCGTCCACTAGGTTGATGGATCATCATGCTGCTGTTGTATTTTATTTATTGCGCATGATCTGTTGATGTAGCTGTTGCCTTTACTTTCTTAATCCTTAGTATTTTTCATTTTTTTTGTTATGTTTTTTTAATTTACCAAAATTCATGTGCATAGAAATGAAGAGTCAAGAGAGCATTGTAATTCAGTGAGACAGATTAGCATTTCTCCAAGCCCCGTTTGTTACTTGTTGCCTATTGGTTAATAAATTCAGTAGATATGGAAATAGTCATTAAGAGCTACGTTTTGGTTGTCCAGAATCATAAAATGGCTTCGACTACATGTATTGTAAAAGGTTTTAGTTTCAAGATATATATCATGCTTGTGTCACGTTCTTGGCTGTAAACTCTACCAAATTGTTTATACATCTTGGTAGGTCACATTTGCCTTGTTAGTTGCTTTAATATGATGTTGTACACACTAGCAAATGCGCTGGCTATTAATGTTTGGGCTTCTTTTATACCTGTCTTGGTCTCTTGGATTCATATTAGATGTTATCATCTGATGTGATCATCCCTTTTGTTGGATTGTAATGTTTTTTTCCGTGCATATTATTTGCTTCTTTATAAAAAGTAATTCCAATATCAGGTATTAACAAAATGTTATCATGTTTATCAGGTATTTCCTGCACCAGTTGATAGAGAAAAAGTTAAGTCCTGTCTATCTGAATTAGGGGATATGAGCAACACATTCAAGCAAGCTTTGAATGCTGGCTTGGAACAACTTGTGGCAACGGTGGCACCCCGTCTCCGTCCGGTGCTAGATTATGTGGGGACCATTGGCTATGAGTTGTCAGAGGCTCAATATGCCGACAATGAGGTTAATGACCCATGGGTCCAAAGGCTTCTTCATGCTGTTGAGACGAATGTAGCGTGGCTCCAGCCACTAATGACTGCCAACAATTATGACTCATTCGTACATTTGGTACTTGACTTCATTGTGAAGAGGCTTGAAGCAACTATGATCCAGAAGAGATTCAGTCAACTTGGAGGCCTTCAGCTGGACAGAGATGCTAGGGCATTGGTAAGCCACTTCTCTAGTATGACTCAAAGGACTGTTAGAGACAAGTTTGCTCGTCTCACTCAAATGGCAACAATCCTCAACTTAGAAAAGGTCTCGGAGATTTTAGATTTCTGGGGTGAGAACTCAGGACCTATGACCTGGAGACTGACGCCAGCTGAGGTCAGGCGAGTTTTGGGTCTTAGAGTTGATTTTAAACCTGAAGCAATTTCCGCTCTTAAGTTGTAATCCCAATCTGAATTGACACTTACCAGTCACATTCTTTTGTTGTTTCTTCTTCTTAAGTATCATATCTTCATTCATATTTTTACCATTTCTTACAAATTTTGTACCAGATTTTTCAGTACTAATTTACCCTGACCGTGTGCTTCATTTTGGAACTCATACAGTGTAGAAGAGTACTATTCACGCTTCCATTACCAGCTTTGTTAATTTTCCATGTTTAAAATTTGTAAAGTTACTCTCATACTATGGAATTGATATATATCACCAGATTAAGCTGAATGTCAATTTTGTTAATCACGTTTAATTTTGACACAAACTCTCTTTATATTTAATTTTTGACATAAATTTCTCAATTTTGTGGCAAATTTTGAGACCATGTTTTGGTCTTGTATAAGTGAACAATTGCTGTTACATGTTGGCCCAATGCATTCTCGATCAGCTGGCTGCGAGGTGGAAGCGGGCTCTCATCCAACGTCATCCAACGGCATCCTCAACCAACTCATCGATCTTCTTATGTATGGCCTTCAACTCTTGTTCAGTGGCCAAATTATTCTCGAGTATGTACTTTTTTTAAGGTTGTGATGGGGTATCTGGCAGCATAGTGTGCCTTCTCATCTGCCAAAATGGAACCAATCATACTGGATAATATTTAGCAACTTCAACTCAAAGGAATGAAATGATATGGATAACTTCAACTCAGAGGAAAGACATAATTCAAATACTCACCAGGGTCACAAAGCTCATCGGGATCAGCCAATGAATGTCCTCTGAACCTGTATGTTTCACATTCTACCAATGATGGCCCTTCCAATCGCCTCCCTTGCAACCTCCCTCACCTTCAAAACATCCATCCCACCCACATGAACACCAGGCATACCAAATGCAGAACCCTTCTTCCAAATTTCCGTATCGAAAGTAGCCCTCAAATGTGACATTCCAATGGCACACAAATTGTTCTCCAGAACAAAAAACAATTGGCAATTTCCACAATGCTGCCATGTTCAAACACTCTCAGAATTGGTCGTTATTAGCAGTCAGCTTGTTTCAGCACTTCCCTCCTGTATAAACTTTGGGTTCTTTTCTTTCTTATGCACCTTATTTAGTTGGAAATATGTTCACAGTTTACGCTTTAAATTAAATAAATGTTTCTTCATGTTGATACATTAGGTGACCTAACAACAGAAGAAAATCTTTGCAGTTTTGCTTTTGAACAATTGATTCACAACGTCCAGAACAGCAACATAATTAGGTAAATTCAAAGTAATGTCATGACACAGAGTAGCTCATGTAATAGCAATATTACTACAGGTTCTTCAGTACTTAGCTTACAATAATCACAACTGAGAGGTTCGCAAATCAAAGATGGAGGCTCCAGCCCAGCATGGTCTGCCACATCTGAACTACGAGTTCAAGAAGTCCAGCTTGCAGAACTGCGGTATAAGAGCAATCCCATTACATCACGATAACAACCTCGAATGTATTTTGAGAGAAGGGTTCCATCAGTTGAGGAAGTCCTTCATTGGATCATCATGATGAACTTTCTTCATCCTATAACCCTCCATATCCTCGGCAGTAACCTCATCATTCCATCTAACATTGTATTTGCGCTTTCTTTCATCTCTCTCTTCTCTTTTTCTTTCTTCCTCCGCGTCGGCTAATGACTTCTCATCTAAGACCAAATCATCTGGGATATCAGTTCCCCAAGTAGCAAGTCTTTTCTCCTCTGCCGGTGCAGGCATATCTCCAATGGCTTATGTTTGTACCATAATCAACCGAGCATATTCGGCGCTGAGATATTGGACATGTGTCACTCCCACAATGATTTGCACAAATTCCCACATTGAAACCTTGTGCAAAGCTCTCACTTGTACTCCTCTATAAGAGGGGAATAGTGCCCAGGTAAAAATTAACTCTTATTTGGCCGTACTATTACTCTGCCAAAATTACTATTTACCACATCAGCTGACTTAAGCATTGGAAAGCCTTCGACTGGTACCACACCGGTGCCCGAAGCTTGGCGATTGTTCTTTGTCTCTCTTTTGCAAGCCTATCTCCCTATTGAAGGTTCCCTTTACTGAAGGTCCACTCCTTCCAATTCCCTATCAAAGATCTTCCACTTCACCCGTTTAAGTTGAATCCAATTTTGGACATTAATAGATTAGCGCCGTCTATGGGAACCAACTTCTAAATCTCACATCTCTACTAGCCCAGCTAGCTCCTTCACCTCTCAAACCCCATCAACTTTTCTACCTCTCACATCCTACCATACCGAGTGAAGCTATCATTGGCAGTCAACACAACACACCTTATGTCAAGCAGCACACCGGAAATGGCACCATGCTGAAGCTGACCTTCAGGCTAAACTAGAGCGGCTTCACTCGGAGATGGCAACGATGATGAAGAAGTATGACCATCTTAACACCAAAAATGCTGAATTGGAACACGTCTACCGGACCATGAAACGCATAAGGCAAAGCACCCGCATAGCTTACTCATGTTGACGTCTCATCTGCTGATTGCTGACCCAGCTCACGTCACCCCTACCATTCGACAAGGACCGTGTCAAAGCCTAAGTGACTCACAACCCCCACATGGCCCCTCTCTGGTTCCCATCACCCATTCCCTTCGGCAAGGGTGACGCATGTCACATGTCACCCCTGCCGTTCGGTAGGGGCATACCGAAGGCTCCACTGACCCAGTGCTCATACATGCCCTTCGACAGGGTGCAGATTGAAGGGTCCTATTGTGAAATTATTGCAAACGCGCAATCCGCACAAGTAAGATAGAAGTAAGTGGAGTGTCATTCCCATGAAGAGTTATGTAATTTACTAAGTACTAATTGTGATTAACCCAAAAATTTATTTGAACAATTGAATGATGAGTTTCGATTAATTAATTAACTAAAAATAATGAATAAAAGCAAGAGCAGAAAAATAAGGTAGTGAGATTCAAGTTATGAGAGCACTAGAGATTCAAGCAGCTAACGTCAGCACTGCCAGAAACCAATGGCTACAAGCCATGTGGCTTCTCCTAGAGGCTCCGATCCAAAAATCTCCTCTAATCCAACGGCTGCCCATTTTTTGGCTTAAAAAATTTGAAAAAAATATCTAACAAATTTGTAAAAAATATCAAAAAATTCTGAAATTTTTTTCTATAAATACCTACCAATATTATTCACTTTCCACACCAAATTTTCTACTACTAAATTCCATTTGTGTAAAAAAAAACAAAAACAAATGGCCTCTTCCATTGAAGATAGATGCATGTGGACAACCGTCGAAGATATTTTGTTATGTGAGTGTTGGATCAAAGTTGGTCATTGCCCGATCACGAGCAATGAGATGAAGTTCTCTCATATGTGGAGAAAAATTCATGGAGAATTTTGTGAAATATCGGGTTCACCTCGGACGGAAATGGCCTTGACTAGTAGGTGAAATTTTTTGAATAAAGAGTTAGGGAAATGGAGAGATGCATTGGCAAAAGCGAGGGAAATAGTTCAAAGGGGTGAAAATCTTGGCGATGAGGTAACAAATTTCTAATTGCCGTTTTATTCAATTTAATGTTATATTTTTTTTTTATATATATTTTTGGATTTCCAATTTTATTTTATTTAATAGATTCTTCAAGCACAAATGTGGTTTTGTGCCATTGGCCCAGGTAATAAAAGATTAAAAAATCACCAATGTTGAGATGTTGTAAAGAATTGTCCAAGATTCACTACACATGACTCCTCAAGTGAACAATATGCCCGGAATCGATTCCTGTGGTGCTTTACGTGGAGGAAATAATGGCATGATTACGTCCTCTGTGTTGTGCAAATTGAATGCACTCCCCTAATGATCTTGTTGTTGATGGACTTTGTAACACACACAATGATGGATGAATCACACACTCACACACTCACAGAAAATAACCAAGCACAAATGACACAAGATTTATAGAGGTTCGGCCAACTCTTTGCCTACTTCCTCTTGGTGATCCCCTTGAGAAATTCACTTCATGAAAGAATAGGTTACAACTTTGGTTTACAAAGAAAAACCCCTTAGAACTCTATTCTCTCCACAAGCTCTCTTTTCTCTCACACCCCTTGCTCAACACTTTGATGCACTTGTGAACACTCTCTCACCCTTGGTGTTTCCCTCCTTGGTTTCTAGACTTACAAGACTCCAACCCTTGAGCTCTCTCTCTCCTTGGCTTCCTTGGCTTTCTCTCTAGCCCTTAGCCCTTTGAACTTCTTTGGATTTCTGATTCCTTGGCCTTAGCACTTTGCACTTAAGCTCTCAAGCACAAGAGCACTAAACACAAAATACTAAGCACACCTTGTAATGTCTGCACTTCCCACTTAAGTAGACAAGTGGGAAGCCTCCCAACATCATTAGCCACCCTGTAAAAGCCTCTAACATGTGGCAAACCAGCCACCCTAAAAACCAGATCCATGATTCAAGGAAAGTATAAGTGGTAGGCAATCATACAACCCACCACTCTATACTTAATGTTGTTTAAGACTTTCCCTAGTAGCTGCCATATGCCCTAGCACTCATTTAAGACTTTTGGAGGCACATGGAGTTGGGTAGGGATCTGACCCATGTGAAAAAAGCCACTTGAAAACGCGTGGAAAAAGTTCAGCCCAGGCGCATGCGACGGTCGCCAGTTCCTTGCGACGGTCGCTTTTATACCGATTCAAACACATTTGAATCTGTCTTCATCGACCGGTCGCCCAAAACCTGCGACCGGTCGCTTCTGCGAATTCTCCAGCCTTCCAATCTGCTTCAAAACGACCGGTCGCTCAAAACCTGCGACCGGTCGCTTCTCCGCTTGCATACTCAATGTGAGCCAAATTTCCAACACTCGAAGGAAAATACTCTGCCACGTCGTGCTCAGGTGGAATCACCTCCGCCAATGATTGAGTCGTCTTTGTACTCGATTGTGTCGGACTATGAGGACCGGGAGTATTTAAATTGTATGATGAGTGAGTACGTATTTCAATTGTATGATGAGTGAGATATGAATTTTTTAATAAATATGGACACGTGGCAACTGAAATTATCCGAAAATTTTATTTGAAATTTGAGATGAGAATTTTATAATAAATAGTGACACGTGGCACCAGAAAATCTTATCCGAATTAATCATTTATGTATAAAAATAAAAAATTAATTAAATTGAATAGTAATTGCCATTTCCCTTGCCCATATGAGTGGAAACAAAATTGCAAGGGCTGCCACTATTCACATGAATAGTGACAGCCCTTGCCTTGCCCTTACCCATAGGGGTGGAAGTGCTCTTAAAGAGGGGTCTGGGTTTTGGGTCGGCGAGAGGTTTGAGGCGAGAGAGGGCGACTGGGAAGGGATAATGAGTTGGTTTTTTTTTTTTTGCTTTTTCTGGTTTGGAGGGATTGAGTTTTGATATTTTTCAAATTTTAATTTCAAATGTGGGCTCCATAATTCCACATCACCAACTTAGACTAATGAGAAATTGGCTACTTATGACGAAATTATCACTTTAACCATGCCATGTCATCAATTGAAAAGAGTTTGGGATGAAGTTGACGATAAAGGGAAAGTGACACATGAAACCTTGGTGAAGGGGGCAAAGTTGGTCACTTTAACTTTAAGGGGGCAATGTGTGATTTGACCAATGTTTCAAAGGGACATTGTAGCACTTAAGCTTATTTAAATTGTGTTTAATTGTGGGTTTAGGATAATCATCCTAATTAGTATTACCAAGAAGCTTCATTCAAGTGCTGATTAATTAATCACAAAGCTACAGATCTCATCTCAGAAATGATTATTGGTTTTCTGTAGTGGATGGGATTGGGCACCAACCTGTAAATTATATACTTAATAATTTTCATTTCTAAATATAGATGATAAGGCTTTCTAGGTACATGAATTCACAGAGTCATAGAGTCATAGAGTCGTTGTAACATAATCTAAAGATTGCATTAAGTACAGTAAAAAGATTTGTTGGTTGTTGCAAAGTTAATCCCCTGTTTCCCTTCTTTTTAAATTCCCATCGTTCTTTGACTTCTGTTTAGTGGCAGTTAATTTATGAACACATCCGAAATATTTAACGGAAATACCGATGTACTGGTTGTCAAGATACACACCACAAGTGAATTTCAGGTGTCTGATTGTCAAGATATTTTCTTTGGGTGATAGTTGACTCAAACTAAATACAGAAGGATTGAATAATTATGAATGATATATTTCTCCAATATAAGGATATATACAAGTATAAGTTGCAAGGAATTCTAATTAAGTAACTATTCTAATTAGGTAATGTGAATTACACCAGGAAAATATGGATAACGAGATCTTTGAATTATGGCTCACGCCAACAGTCCTCCACAAGTTGGTGCGTATGAAGGGAATTTATTGTGTGTGGGTGGCGTAGAGATTTCTAAAATCTCGACGAGATATGAGAGAACAAATCATCTAGCATGGCATATCATATATGAAATCAAAATAAAAGCATAAGTAAGAAATTGCTAGAGATTCATACAAGTCTCATCGTAGGTCCCAATCTTTGTAGGTTTATGAAAATAGGCACCAATGACTCTCTAAGACACATATTTAAAGAAAGAATAGATGATCATACCCTTGGAACGAATCTTGAAACTAAGGATGGTGTTCAAGTAGAGGGATTGATCCCTTTGATGTTGGCTCTCCACTTTAGATTCTCCAAATAGGTGCAAAATGGTTACACCTCACTACTACAAAAATCGCAATAGACGACGGTAATTTACCGTCGTAAATTTACTTTCTCAACCGTCGAGGAATCGACCGACATCTTTTACGCATAAAACCACGACGGTAAAATACCGTCGTCTATATTATATATAAAAGCGACGCTTTTACTAAAAACCGACGTCTATTAATTTAAAGACGACGTGTTTTTATAAAATAAATAGCGTCTATTATAAGTAAAGACGACGGTTTGTAAGAACTGTCGTCTATTATGAAATAACAAATGCCTATTATATGTAAATACGACGGTTGTTATGAAATAACGATCGTCTATTATTGTGAAATATGTCGTCTATTATGAAATAACAGTCGTCTATTATATGTAAATACGACGGTTGTTATGAAAAAAATGTCGTCTATTATATGTAAAGAAGACGATTTTGTGATAAAATAGTCGTCTATTAATATAAAGACAATGGTTTTTTTGAAAGAACTGAGGTTTATTATATCCAAAGATGTTTTATTTTTACATTTTACCTTTTTTTTCCTTGCTTCCAATTGTTCTCTACAACGATTTTAGCTAAAAAAACAACCATAATGCTTTGTGAACAATAAATTCAGCTCCAAATAATCCATCTTCCTATGAATCTAGAAGAATAATTTGTTTCATAAAACTTGAATATTCAATAATAATTACAAAATATCAATCTTCATTCCTATATATCTATACAAAATATCATATCCATAATATTAAACTATATATCTCTACAACGATCCGAATTTCATCAATTTGTTCTTGTGTGTATGAGTTACCGTTGCCTTCTTGCACTGCAAAACAGGATTAAAAAAAAGGAAGCAAGTTTTAGTTAGAGATACATTTAACAGGATTAAAAAAAAAGAAACAAGAAACAAAAGCCAGAAGTGGGGAGCATAACTTATTTGGATTTCCTCTGACTTGGAGCAAATAAACTTCAAATAATTTGAGAAACTGAAAACCGGAATGAAAGATTAGAATATGAGCAGCCGGAATGAAATGTACCTCTGACTTGGAGCAACCTGATGGAGAAAGAAAACTTTAAGGTCAGAATATGAGTTGAAGAAAGATAGCGAAATGTTATATATATAGGGTTTAGGGCAAATTCGAAAAATTACAATTCGCGGTCAAATTTTTCAAAAGACCGCGTTTTTAAAGACGGCGGAAAGTAAAATAAAAACATCGTATAAATTAAAATATACACGACGGTTTTTAAATAATACGGACGTTATAAACATATACTACGCTAGTTATTTACAAAACCGACGTCTTAAATAAAAAAACTTGGAGAAATAGAAATTTGTGCTAAAAAGAAACTAAATATACAATCCTACTTGAGAACTCAGTTCTTGTTTTACACCCAACCGAAGTTCTTAGATGGGTTGGGTGTACAACAAAAACTGAGTTCGCAAGAAAGACATTCTTGCATGAGAGGTGAGAATTGAGATATACAGAGCGTTTGGAATAAAAACTCCAATTTAAATGAATTATTTAGAATTGGAAAACTAAAAGTGACTTTATTAAGACTTGGAAACCGAAAAGGGCCTTTATTTCGACTTGGAAACATAAAAGCCGCCGTTTGATCCCCAATTTCGCAGATAAAGCGTGCCGATGCGATTCGAAAGTTTGAAATTGAAACCTACAACGACGGTATTTATGTTTACCGTCGTCGTTATCTTGACGTTTATTTGGACTTTTGTTGTCGCGCTTGTTTTAAACAACAACGACGGTATAATTAATATAAACGACGTGAAAATGATTTACAACGGTGATATAATTAATAGAACTGTCGTATTATCTGAACAACCACGTCGTTATATTGTATTATAACGCCGTAGTAATGATTTACCACCACCTTTTATTTATAAGAACTGTCGTAGTCTAACATCTAATACGGCGTAAAATAATAAAAAACAGACGTGGTTAATTACCTTTACATGTCGGTAATTATAAAATTACGGTCGTATTAAATAGCACTTGATACGTATGTTAATAACGATCGTCTATTATATTTAAAAACGTCAGTTTTTATGAAAACATGTCGTCTATTATATATAAAGACGACAATTTTTATGAAAGAAATGTCGTCTGTTATATGTAAAGAAGTCGGTTTTGTGATAGAATTGTCGTCTATTGATGTAAAGACGACGGTTTATTTGAAAGAACTGTCGTTTATTATATCCAAAGATTTAGTAATTTTACATTTTTATATTTTTTTTCTTGCTTCCAATGGTTCTCTACAACGATTTTTTTCTTGCTAAAAAAACAACCATATATAATGCTTTGTGAACAATAAATATACTCAAGAATAATTTGTTTCATAAAACTTGAAGATCAATAATAATTACATACAAAATATTTACCAATCTTCATTCCTATACATACAAAATAATTTGTTTCATAAAACTTGAAGATTCAATAATAATATTAAACTATAATTCGATCCGAATTTCTTCAATTTGTTCTTGTGTGTGTGTATGAGCTAGCGTTGCCTTCTTGCACTGCAAAACCAAGATTAAAAAAAAAGAAGCAAGTTTTAGTTAGAGATACATTTATAAACTTATTTGGATTTCCTCTAAATTGGATATAAACGACGGAAAGTAAAATTAAACCGTGTATAAATTAAAATATACACGACGGTTTTTAAATAATAGGGCAGTTATAAACCTATACTACGTCAGTTAGTTACAAAACCGACATCTTAAATACAAAAACAACAGAGAAATAGAAATTTGTGTTAAACAAGAAACAAAATTTTTAATCTTTCTGGGGAACTCAGTTGTTGTTTTGCACCAAACCGAAGTTCTTAGATTGGTTTGGTGCAAAAACACAACTGAGTTCCAAAGAGAGACATCTTGCATGACTGAAACCATTCAGAGATGTGAGAATTCAGACTGAACGTTTGGAATAAAAACTACAATTTAAAGGAAATATTTAGAATTGGAAAACTAAAAGTGACTTAATTAAGACTTGGAAACCGAAAAGGGCCTTTATTTCGACTTGGAAACCTAAAAGCCGCCGTTTCAGTCTCCAATTCGCAGATAAAGCGAGACGTTTCAGTTCGAAAGTTTCGAATTTGAAACCTACAACGACGGTATTTATGTTTTCCGTCGTCGTTATACTGACGTTTATTTCGACTTTTGTTGTCGCGCTTGTTTTAAATAACAACGACGGTATAATTAATATAAACGACGTTAAAATGATTTACAACGGCGATATAATTTATAGAACTGTCGTATTATCTGAAAAACCACGACGTTATATTATATTATGACGACGTGGTAACTGTTTACCACCACCTTTTATTTATAAGTACTGTCGTAATCCAATGTATAATACGGCGTAAAATAATAAAAACAGACGTGGTTAATTACCTTTACATGTCGGTAATTATAAAATTACAGTCGTATTAAATAGTACTTGATACGTCTCTAATAATACAATTACCGTCGTGTTCATTGGATGTTCAAAACGGCGGTATTATATGTAAAACGTCGTCTATAATTACTACGTCGGTATATTTACACATACCGTCGTTGTTTATTTGTTGTCTTTTTTCTGATCGGAATGGCATGTTTAATAAGACGACGCTTTTAAAGTTTTATGCGTCGTGTTTTAAAAATGCCCAAATGAATTTCCAATTTTTAGGTGTTTTAGTTTCTGATCCACGTCGGTTTTTATATTACCGTCGTCGTTTAAAATTTAACGACGGTATTTATTTTGTCCGTCGTCATTTTACCAACGTCTATTTCGATTTTTGTAGTAGTGCCTCCCCAAAGCTCTTCACCAAGGATGAAAGAGATGAGAAAATGAGAAACATTTAGAGAGAAGTAGGTGCTAGCCCTTCTCTCTAGGTGGTGGTCGGCCAAGGGGGTTTGGGAGAGAAGTTTTGATATTTCCTCTCTTCCAATTTTTTACCAACTCGAAACCCTAAAGTATTGGTGCGTTATGACTATGTATATATAGAGCCAAAATGTCACACATGTCACCCTAAAACCACACATGTGCCGCGCCCTCCCTTTCAAAGGCCTCTTTGTGCTATTTTGGTCCAACACATTAATCCCATAATGTGTCACACTTGTGTCTAAGTTTCCAAGTCACATGGGACCCTAACTAATGTTCTATAAATTTAATTGAATAATTAAACTAATCTAATTAATTTAATTAGTTTAGTGACTTAACAAATTTAGGGTTTAGTCTAATAAGTGTTGGTCCCGGTCAACCACCATGTCAAGTATTGGGTCAACAGTTTGACCTTTGACTTTGACCAAGGCACAAAATAAGTCATTCTCTTCTTAATTCCCAATCGACTCCTCTTTCGGTGTGCAATCTTATAGGTTCTAATTAGTGAGGCAATGTGTATGAATGATTCTTTCTAAACCTAGTGTGAATTATATCCCTCCGTACAATTCTTCCTATTGACGAAGGCTAATTATAATTTGTCCTTACAAGGCTTCCACAAGTCATGAGTGACACCTAGCTGTATCTCATGACTACCCAAGCTAAATAGAGAACCAAATCAGTTTTTTATTACAATGCAATTCCGTCATTCTCTAACACAATACTTTATGTCATGTTCTTGGGATATAGTAAACTCATGTCAAATCCCCTATGATGACATCTCTTGGTTATATTATTCATTTGAATGATATTGCAAACGTTCTTATTTCAGTTTCTATCTGATACTTTGGCCAAAGATTTAACGAATCATTTCTTCAGCTTGGCTGTTCACTTCCACTCGGTTGTTCGGCTCGATCGATCGGTCGACCTACTTCCAAGAATGCTTGGCTTGGCTCGGCTGAGCTGAGTGACTCGGGTTCCAAAGCACTATTTTGTGCTTCTTTCCCTCGTATTTCTATCTCAAACCAATTATGTGTTTCCTTTACTGTATTCTACCCTTGAGGGACATGATTGGGCGCATCTCACGGAAAAAACATCTCGTTATCTATAAACATAAAATCTATTGTAACATAAAAGCGGCGACTGGAGGGATGGTAACACCGGTAACCCTTTCGTTGAGGTGCAAAACCACCAAAAACATAGCGGAGGGTACACAAATCTAGCTTGGTCTAGTGGGATTTATTGAGATGAACATACGCCACACAACTAAAAATGCGTGGAGTGAGATTAAGATGTGAACAAACATGAACATGTGTAGTCAATGTCTGGAGTAGTGTTTTAAAACCCAAAACATGTGAAGACATCAATTAAGAAGGTAGATAGCATACTGAATAGTTGCGGTCCAAAGGGTTTGGAGAGCACGCCCCCAATAAGGAGAGCCCAGACAGTCTTAAGAATATGGCGATTGTTGCGTTCAGCCACACCATTATGTTATGGGGTTTGCGGACATGTAGTTTCATGGAGAATGCCTTTTTTAGTGAAGAAGTCTGCGAGTGTGTGGTTAACAAATTCCCCTCCATTATCTGAATGAACAACTTTAATCGAACAAGAATATTGAGTTTGAATCATCTGGTAAAAATTCTTGAATAAAGAACCAACTTCACTTTTATTCTTCATATAACATAAAGCCAAGTTAACAATCATCAATGAAGATTACAAACCACCGACCACCAAAGACAGTAGTAATCGAAGATGAACCCCAAACATCTGAATGGATTAAATCAAAAGGAGATGTGCTTTTATTCAAACTAGGTACATAAAAAGTTTGGTGACTTTTTGCAAGAATACAAGTCTCACACTGAAAATCAGAAATTTTTACTCCACTAAATCGAGAAGGAATCCAAGTGTGCAAATAACCAAAGGAAACATGACCCAACCACCGATGCCATAACCAAATCTTCTTGTGCTTCTCACTGACAACGCCTCGAACTTGATGAACACGACCTAGTGCAATGCCATCCATAATCTAACTGTTTGGTAACTTGTCCAACATATAATAAATTATGGGACAAAGCAGAAACAAGCAAAGTTTTGTGTAAAGAAAGGGTAGGAGTAAGAGTGATGGAACCAGCCCCAGTGACTGAGTTAGACTCGCGGTTGGCAGTAACTACAATTTTTTTGGTAGGAGCAATCATAGAATAAAAAACAATTTATCATAGGTCATATGATCAGTAGCACTTGAATCGATAATCTAACATGTATCTTGTTGGTCAGAAAACACCAAAGCTTTTCCCTGGTTAACTTCGCAATCAGCAAGCTCTGGAAGGGATAACTGAGAGAGAACAGTAAAAGAATCATCAACTGAAGAAGCTGTCGTGGGTGAGGTTGAGACACCCAAGGTGGCGGCGGCGGCGGCGGCGACAGCAGCTATACCGCTCCCGCCATTCTTCTTCTTCACCTACGCTGCCTTTCGTTGCTTCTGGCTTTCAAGGAACCACTCTAGAAACCCAATCTTGTGAAAACACGTGGCCTTTGTATGACGGTTCCTATTATAGTAAGTGCAATGCATGTTTTCTTTTTTGCCTTTTAGTTTCAGACCTTTCCTCGATCGTTAAAACTCGGAATTTAGCGTGCCGCCTGTCTACGGACTCGAATCGAGGAGCTCTACACAATGGTGCAACTCAATTCCTCAATTTCTTTTCCCAACTAAAAGTGACCAAAACATCCTTACCCCAATGGCAAAATTGTAATTCCATAATTAATAATTAATTAATATTTATATGGGTCAGGATATTACACCGTGGAACCCAGGCAGAGAGCCAAACCCCAAGTTGGATTCTCAAGCATTGGGTTGACTATGTCTATGAGAGCTTGTTTGCATCTTCTTTATTTTTCCTATTTTTCTAATTTAATTCAAAATTAAACTCGTCGTTTGATTTTTCCATGCCCTTCCTTCCATAGATCCCAGTACTGGTATTTCAATTTGCCCATCTTCATGAAAAAATTGGTAAAATTGCTCTCCAATATGGTGTAAGTTCATATCCAAAGATTAGGAGACTTTCTACAGAAACTTGCTCTCCAATATGGCTCCTGGCTATAGCAACTTGTTGGTTGATTTTGGGGAGCAGAAGAGAAGAGATGACAGTGGTGATGAGGAATGGAGATGACGGCCCACTGTGACTGGTTGATTTTTTTAATTGTTAAAATTTTTTTTAAAATTTTTTTTAATTCTTAACAGGTGAAACGAGTTCGTGTCGTGTGATTTGCGAATTGTAACGGGTCGTATTCGTGTTGGACATTCCCAACCCATTTTCTTATTGTGTCGTGTTAACCAATTAAGAAAAGCGGGTTGACACAAACATGACACAAACACTGCCAACACGACACGAATTGTAACATCCACGACCCAATTTAATTGAATTTATTCAATTTAATAATTTTGGTGAAATTACAATTTTGCCACTTTGGGATTAAGGGTATTTTAGGCACTTTAAAATTCGAAAAGAATTTGGGAAATTGAGTTGTGCCGTTGTGTCCGCTCGTCGATCCGAGTTCGTGGATATACGGTACACCAAATTCGGGTTGTAACGATCGAGAAGCGATTAGAAGAAAAAAAAACCAAATTTCAGATTTTACTGTAGCGGCGTTTTCTTCTTCTTCCCCGACTCTCTCTTCTTCTCCCTCATTTTTCTTCCTCTCTTCAGGCCAGACTTTGGCTGGTGATTTCTCCCTCATCCGAAGTCCGTTTCAGGTGATTTCAGTTCCTAAATCTTCGTCTCTTCCTCCTCTATCTATCCTGGCCATTATCCCAGCTTGAAAACCCACAAATTTTAAACTGGAGCGACTGAAAGTTCGATGGTTATCAAACTTTCCGACGAGTTTTCCGGCGACTTCGGCAACCATTTCGGTCGAGTGAGGTATGAAATTTCATCTACTCTTCATGCTCTATCCATTTATGTAGGTATTGTAGATCGGTTTCAAGCCTAGGTTGTTCGATTTATAAACCCATATTAGGCCAGTTTTTGAGTTGAATTTCTGGCCACTTGCCGGCCAAACTAGGTGTTGCCGTAGTTGAATAAAATGCTCCACTTGTTGAGTTGAAACTATACCTGAAGTCTTGACCCTTGGTTTGGAGTTTTTCTGGTCACCGGAATTACTATGCACACCCAATTCCGGCGGGTTTCGGGACACTGTTGTGGTGGTGCATTGTGTCCTAAAATGTTTCCCGTGTCGTCCTCAGTGCGTAGGTGTGCTCGGATTCCAATTTGGTTATCGTTTGACAGTCGAACGGATTTACGCCTATTATGCGTTATCCGGGTTCGATATGTTCGGGCCGTTGGATCGGTCCCATTTCCAAGTATGTTGTTCCCCGTACCTCTAGGATCGTGTAGGAACAAACGGATCAAGAATCGGAGTCCCGGATACTCCGAATCATTAACCCTAGGGTTAGGTAACCCGGTTACCGTCCGATCATGCAATTGGCGCAGTTCCGACCTCTCGATCGAGACCAAACTGCCTGGATGTGTTTAGTAAACCTAGTTGAACATTTAGGAATGTTCGGATCGGAAATCGGAGGTCGTGGGCCCCGGAGGCCCGGTTGACCTATTCGGGAAGTTTGACCAATCGGTTGACCGTGAGTCTTCCGAGGTGGTCCCACCTGTTGAAAAGCGTAGTTTGACTCTAGAAACTCCCCGGTAGTCGTGTACGCTTACTTTGAGACCCGAGAACTAGCGTCTTGAGTTAAAGTTTGTTGTTGGGTACGCTTATTAATTAAACCGTTTATTCTCTCAAATAGGTACTCTTGCTTCGCGTACTCCAGAAGAAAAGCTCTCTAAGGATTGAGCAGCGTGGACTTGTTGTGAGTGGACATTTGTTTTGAACGAGCATATTTTTAAAGAATGAATTGCAATGCATATGAAATGACTTATTTTGATGATTGGGATTTCAAATATTGTTTAAGTCTTGGATTTGATTTTGATTGAATTATCGGGAAATTTATGCATATAAAACTAGTCACTTTGACTAAGGGGTTTTAATGATATTTTGAATCTTGGATAGAATATTTTATGAGGTTATTAGAATTTAAATTATATTTGAAACGTATTCATGTTTTAGAGTCCCGGTTTATTTGTGGGACATGGATGGCTATACTTTAAATTAAAGGTTTTGAGTATTAAATTTGGGACGGGACCATCGTCCGGTGATCTTCGTATATGGTTTTGGGTATGGTGAAATACCCGGGAATTTCTTGAGGATTTATTATTATGTTGGTTTTCAGAATTATTTATATTGGTTATTTTGATCTTGGAATTTTTATATTGTTTTAAATCAAGGAATTTTCTATTTACTTTAATATCTGAAATTTGCTAAGAAAGTGTGAATTTTATGATTTTGGGAATTTGTACTTTATATTCTATATTTTATACTTATACGTTGATTTAATGTTTTGGGTCGTGGATTTCACGTTTTTAAGAAATTCTATCTACCTTTTGATTATGGAGTTATATATTGGTTTTAATTTTGGAATTTGTGTTTTATGGGTTATATGGATTATATTTGATATTGAAGGTTTATGAATACTTTGGGTTCGGATATAAATATGTTGAGACATTTGTGTATATTCTTATTGTGAATATTTTGGGTGTCAATTATGGACGAGGTAACGTCCGGATGTTATTGTGTTCGGGTTTGGTACGGGCTGAATACCTGGAATTTAGGGTATGTCGGGGATTATGTATACTAGATGGAGTGCTATTAGCACCACTTTATGTACCTCCCGGATCTTGGTTCTTGAAATGGATACAGGATACAACGGAACCCGGTTCACCCTTGGCGGGGGTGTTCTTGTAGGCCCATGCCGGGCAGTATGCGTAGCGTAGGACTTTATTCAGCCGCACATTATTGAGGTATTTTCTTTTGTGCGTGTGCGGGAGTTAGTCCCCGATTGGGACGGCTTGTTCCTGGCTGCGTGGTTGTGAAGGGATTTTTCTCCACGTGGTCAGTCAACAATCCCCTTGTTGGATTGTTTCCCGGTACAAGTATTGGTCTAAGAGTCTTACTATTTATATATGTATATATATATACCTATTACTATACTTCCATTCTTATTTTCTGTTAAGTGAGGATCCTTCCTTGCTTACGTGCCTACGGGCATTGCGTCGGGAAAGCTTGATTGGTTGGGAATTTGGTTTTTCTTGATTTTTAGTCATTTTAGTTTTACATTTTCCTTGTTGGGATTTTCTGAGATTTTATATTTATGTTATTATACATATATATATATATATATATATATATATGTGGGTGTGTCTATGGATTTTATTTCCAGGTTGGTTTTATTTGAATATGTGCACCCACGGTGATGCACAGTACAGATTTTAAATTAAGGTTTGAAGCTGGACAGGTTGGGTTCCAGGAAAAAGGGAAGTTATTCAATGTTGTTAATTATGTTTTACTTAAACGGGATATTTTTGGATGGATTCAGTGTTTAAGTTTGTGGTTTCCAAGAATTTACGGAAGTGGCAAAGCTACAGTTTTCTTTATGGTATTTCAAGATACGAATTTAATAAAATTGTTTTCAAGTATCGGTTCGTATAAATATGTACGTTTATACAAGGATTTTTGTTGCATAACGCTTGTCATTATTTGCGAAAACGGAGGGGGTTATTATGTTCATTGAAAAATGAGGTTTAAAGTTTGATTTTTCGTCCACTCACATTTTCTGTTTTGCGCCCCCCAGGTACTAGATCCCGAGGTCAAGACCACCACGTCGAGGCATCACGGCTAATGGCTCCTGTAGGAGTTTTCTTGTATTTTTACTTTGCTATCCTTTACTCAGGTTGTAAAGTTTAAATTTCTTTAGATTGCTCCGTAGTGCTCACCTAGGATTGAGGTAGAGGCCGGAGGCCTCCCTATTAATATGTGTGCTTCTGCTTTGTGCATGCTGCCTGTTGGGAAATTTTCTGTTGTTTTTAACATGTGGAAATTTTGGGAAAGCCCACTTTTCAGGGGAGACACTGTCGAATTTTCGGCAGAAGTCGACTCACCTATTTCCTTAAACCATGGTTAAGGGGCGTTTTAGTAAAGTAGGTCCTGCGTCAGGGTAGTGTCTGACGGGAAGCAGGGTTGGACACGAGTTCCGAGGGAGAATTCGGGTCCGGTCCTGTCACGAATGCCACTAGCTCACGCCAACAAATTGCACATAACTCAGTTGTCTGGATAGTATTTACGCAAATTTCTCCTTTTGTTTTCAAAAAATATTATGATCCACATCCTTGCACACGGATAAGAAACGTGAGGCCCATTAATTTTACAAAAACTGAAAAAGACAAATTACCAGTCTTAATATTATTGAGCTGGTGAGGAAAGGTCCCAAGTATGAAAGAAACCAATAAGGAAGTTGAAGACCGGAAGTTGCATAAATTATTGGAATTCATAAAAAACTTCATCAAATTCACAACAGAAAATTAGAAAGTAGGTACCTTCTTATAACAACTTAGTCTTTGATCTGAGTATGGATCCTATGGCCAACCAACAAGGACATTCTTCTTTTTCTTCTTCTACTACTACTTCTTTCACTCATGATCCATGGACGTATGATGTGTTTTTGAGTTTTAGAGGTAAGGACACGCGCACCAATTTTACAGATCATTTGTACAAGGCTTTGTCCGATAAGGGGATCTACACCTTCATTGATCGTGAGCTTATAAGAGGAGAAAAAATCTCACCAGCCCTTCTCAAAGCAATTGAAGAGTCACGGATATCTCTCATTGTATTCTCTGAAAACTATGCATCCTCAAGCTGGTGCTTGGACGAACTGGTTCAGATCCTTCGATGTAAAACATCAACGAAACAAATAGTTTGGCCCATTTTTTACAAAGTGGATCCGTCGCATGTACGAAACCAAACAAATCATTTTGGTGATGCATTTTCTGACATTAGCTGCAGATTTAAGGATAATTCGGAGAAGGTGCTAAGATGGAGAAGCGCTCTTAGAGAAGCAGCAAGTTTGAAAGGATATACTTACAAGCCGGGAGAGTATATTTCTACCCTCTATAGTGCACATATAAATGGTTAATTTAGTGGTTTGATTCTATATTTCAGGGTCATCTATCTTTTTCAAGTTTAATTTTCTCTCCTTTTTCCTTTGGTTATATTTAATTGTTACTCATTCAAAAAAGTACTTTTGAGAAAAATTGAAAACTGTAGGGGGGATATTTTTTTCAATAGCTGTAGGGAGAAGATTCAAAACCCATATAAATAGTACATATTGTATACTTACACTACTAATTTCGAAGCAAAGAGAGAATAAAACTAGTCAATATTGTTGGTGGTTAAAGAACTTAGGCTCCATTTGGATGGAAGGATTCCAAATTCATGGATTTAGATGAAAGGTAATCTTGTTTGTTTAGGCTAGTCAAGAGAGAAATGAAGAAGATAAATGGATTACAAATGATTCGTTGCATCTAGTTATTCCAAACACCTTCAATCTATTTAAAATGTACTACATCTAGTTATCCTAAAATCCAATTCCATTCTTTTAAATCCCTCCATTCAAACGGAACCATACTTTAGCGGACTATACAAGCAAACTTGAGGGAGTAAAGCAGTCGGCTGAATAGACTACGTACCTAAATATGGTGTTCTTTGTGTGCTTTCATGTTTAAATTGTATTTCTTAAATATGTCAATTTTTTTTGAATGGTAGGTCTGAAGCTACATTTATCAGCCACATCGTTGAAGAGATCTTAGTCGTAGTATTGAACCGCACATATTGGAATGTGGCGAAGTACCCAGTTGGAATTCACTCTTGTGTAAGAGCTGTGGAAATGCTTTTATATGTTGGTGGGAATGGTCGCCGCATGGTTGGGATATGGGGGACATCTGGAATAGGCAAGACAACAATTGCAAAAGCTATTTTTAATGCAGTTGCTCATAAGTTTGGAGGTAGTTGTTTCTTGGCAGATGTTAGAGAAAAGTCAATGCCACACAGAGGCTTAATCCAACTACAGGAGACTCTTCTTCAAGAGATTCTTGGTGGTAAAAAATTGAAAATTGCCAGTGCCGATAAAGGTATCTCTATTATACATAAACTGTTGAGGCATAAAAAGATTCTCTTAATTCTTGATGATGTGAATCAGTTGGAGCAATTAGACAACTTGGCTGGAGTTGGTTGGTTTGGTGAGGGTAGTAGAGTCATCATAACTACACAAGATAGCGGATTGCTAAAATGTCATGGAATTGAGTTGATATACGAGGTCCAAAAGTTATTTGACTACCAAGCTCTTGAGCTTTTCAGTTTGAATGCCTTCGGAATAAATGAACCTCCAAATGATTATTTGGAACTCGCACAACGAGCAATAGCCTGTGCTCAAGGCCTTCCACTAGCTATAACACTTTTAGGTTCCCATCTTCGTAATAAAGGTATACATCGTTGGCAAGCTATATTAGATAGTTACGAAGGAGAACCTTATATAAGTATTCAGAAAATACTTCGAAAAAGTTATGATGCACTGGAAAATTCAGTGCAACAAGTTTTTCTTGACATTGCATGCTTCTTCAAGGGTGAAGATAAGGACTATGTCTTACAAATACTAAGAAGTTGTAAGCACAACATCTCCCAAGATTGTATAGAATTACTCGTTGAGAAGGCAATCATAACTATTGAATGTAATAGGATTTGGATGCATGACTTGCTAGAAAAAATGGGTAAGGATATCGTTCACGAGGAATGCCCCATTGAGCCAGGCAAGCGTAGTAGATTGTGGTTTCATGAGGATGTCTATCATGTTCTAACGGAAAATACAGTAAGTATAATATATATTCTTATATTCAATTTTAAAATTACCAGTATCTTGTGTAACCTAGAATTTTCTTAACAAAATGTACTTGTATTTTGGTTTGAAAAGTCTTAACACAAATTAATTTCAATATAGGGCACAGGAAAAATTAAAGGCATCATCGTGGAGGTTCCCAAGCCAAATGTGATAACATTGAATGCAACAAGCTTCTCTGGGATGAACAATCTTGAAATTTTCATAAATCGTAATGCAATTCTATTTGGACACATTAAATATCTGCCCAACAAGTTGAGGCTTCTTGATTGGGGTCGATGCCCATTACGTTCTTTGCCATCCAAGTTTTATGCAATGCATCTTGCGGTGTTCAATATGCCTTGCGGTAGTATGAGAAAGTTGGAGAAATTTAAGGTAACAATTGAAATCATCTTATTTATTACTATTTCAAATAGAGTTCTTGTTTTTGGACCCAAAAACAAAAGATTCAATTTTTTTTTTGGAAGGGAATTGTTAATTGACTAATTTATGTTTTTGTCTCACAGTATATGCCAAAGCTGACATCTTTGAATTTGAGTGGTTGTCAATTCTTAAAAAAAATCTCTGACTTATCCGGAATCCCAAATATAAAGTGGTTGAATCTAAGTAAGTGTACAAGTTTGGTTGAGGTTGATGATTCTATTCGACTCCTTGATAAACTTGTTGAATTGGATCTTGATGGATGCTTTAAGCTTACGAGGTTTGGAACAACACTTAGATTGAAATCACTGGAAAGGCTTTGTCTACGTAATTGTAAAAGGCTTGAGAGTTTCCCAAAAATAGAGGACAAGATGGAATCCCTAGTGATTTTGAATATCGGAGGAAGTGGCATAAGAGGATTGCCATCATTAGGTCCATATCTTAATGGGATTATCCTTATGAGTGCTGGTTATTGTGAGAACCTTACATTTACGTCATTGCGTAGTATATATGGATTGCAACGTCTTACTACATTTGGCAATAAGGTGAACTCTGACTCAAACATCTCATTAGCGCTTCCAAAGCTAGTTTTCTTTAATCTCGAAGGATGCAATTTATCAAAAAGTAACTTCGTCCTGCCTCTTGACTGCTGGTTCACGTTTACATTTCTTGATCTATCGGGAAACAATTTTGTCAGATGTCCGGGAGGCACTTGCAATAAAATTGTCAACTTGTGGTTTCTTAAATTGCATGGTTGCAAGGGGCTTCAGGAAATTCCAGAATTGCTTCGACCAAGTGTAGATCGGGTACTCCTGACTAATTGGACATCCTTGGAAAAATTTCCAAAACTTCTCGAGGGGTTCGGTGGCTGGATTTGGTCAATTGTCATAAACTCGGTGGCTACGACATCACAGAAAACATTCTTCTGAATAAGGTTTCTGTCTATTCTCTCTATCTTCCTCTATACTATATCGTTAAGATGATGATTGTTGTAACTCTATTCTAATGTAGGTACCGCGGTGTGTATTCCAAATTATACTTCCAGGTAATGAATTTCCAAAGTGGGTCAGCTGTTGTAAAGATGCAACTGTAGTTAGGTATCCTGATGTCGAGGATAAAGAGGAATACGTTGGTGGATGTGAATTTTGTTTTGAAATTCCTCCAAATTTAGAATGGGAGACATCAAGATTGGTTCTATGTGTTAGCTATCATTACCCTTATTTTGACGATGCCAAGATTATTATCAATGGCAAACTCGTGAATGAGGTATGGATTGGTGATACATATGCAACGGAGATAGAGGACACTCATGGGTGGCTCAAGTGTATTCCATTATTTGATCCGCAGAAGTTACGTGTGGGAGAAGAACCGACGCGGTTGCAGCAGGGTAATATGTGTCAAGTTATATTTCACTTGAAAGGCGCAGGCCCAATACCTGTAATAAGCTGCGGGGTCCACCTATTAGGCCACCAGGTTGCTGATGTTAGTGGGAGTGCCATGGCTGTTGACGACGATATAACGATGAATGAATCAACGAGTAGTGTCGGGAAGAGGCCTCGTGGATCAGATATCACCGCAGTTGATGATCATGGTCATGAAGCGCAATCGCTTTGCTCGTCTTCAGAACCAGCTGATCACACAAAGCGGAGGCATATTGATATTGAAGAGGAGTAAAAAGGAAGGAAATTAATCAATGTTGGAAATACTCTTTTTTCAGTTTGTGATGCATGCTAAGGATATATGTCCTTCAGATTATTTTTCATGCGGCTTTGCTGTTAAGTATATTGTATTTTTCGTTTCTTTCTCGTTTGTACCAACCGTATCAGATTTACCTTTGTATGTTTACTATGAACAATTTGCAAATGTGGTCAGTTGTTATCACTGAATAACAACATGCCTCAATAATTAGAAAGCTTATATTCATCTTTAACTGGGATTTTGTTTATACAAAAATCATTCTAATTTCTACTTCTCACCCACTTATTTGTCTTTGTTATGCAGAGTGACCCTCGGCCTTACACAAAGCGTTTGACCAAAACAAACTAACTAACAAGCAGGAGCCTCATGAGATCAATACAGCAAGAAAGCAGACCAGCAAGAGGATGAGCACATGGGATTCACAGCCACAGCCGAATCCATTTCAATGATGAGATGAAAAAGCCCTTTCTGAACAGCAAATTTAATGCCAACGAAGTTGGACAGAATTAGTCTAGAGATGTCTAAAGAGGATTTGGCTGAGAAAGAACTGAACAGGGGAAATCGAGCATGAGATGAAAACTCCTGATTTCGGAAGCCAAGTCGACGACAATCGGCTGTTCACTCACATTCAACAACAATTGTCCACGGTCGAAACACATTATCAACATAACAATATAAATAAATAAAATAAAACATAACAATCCATCAATTATAAACTCTAATCCAAAATTACAACATCAATCAATATCAATATCAATATCATATTAATAAATTCTAATCCATAAAAAACACTTCATATGTCAATTTCATTAAAAATATAAATTCTACTCACTTGAAATTATGGGAGGCGTTGGCAACACCAGGGCTGCTGCAGCGGCAGGAGGTGATCGGCGCCGGCGGAATGGTGGTAGGGGTTGGGGCTCAGGGTTTGAGAGAGGGAGTGTGAGACTAATTTGGGAATTAAGGGTTGGGGCTTAGGGTTTGAGAGAGGGACTGTCAGACTAATTTGGGAGTTAAGGATTTGAGGCTAGAATCAGGTAAGATATACTTTGCGAAGCTTGTTTATATATTATACATATGGGTTTTGTGTATTATACATGGGTCCTTTCCTCGAATTTACTTAATCAAAAATGAGAAGTAAAAAGATGATTGTGCAGAAGTTTGTACATTAGGTAGCTGCCAATGTAGGCCCAAAACTCGTGTAGACTATCTAAACCAAAAGCCAAATATTTTCCGTCATTTTTTTTATTTATCATAAGGGCCTTTGCAAAGAATCTTGCCAACATTTTTCCGCTGTGTGGGTTCGGTGTGTATATGATCATGTGAATTTTCACATAATTTCTTCTTGGCATGATGGTTTTCTCTCTCTTTTTTTCTTTTTTTTCATTCTTCCTGGAAAAAACGGATTGGTGAAAAGAGAAGCAATTGACTTGTGAAAGACTACTAAGTTGCCCTTTTTCTTTTGATGTAAGGGATTCCTTTACTTCTTATTAAAAACAAATTTATAATATAGGAATAATGTACCTATTTCTCTATTACAAAGAAACCTACCTGAGGACAGCTGGATAGCGAGATCTGTCAAGTAGCTTTCAAATTTAACTGGATCGAGAGGCTCAAAATCCTAAGTTGTGGGATCCACCTAGTACACCATCAGGATGGTGATGGCGATGATAGTGATGTGGATGATCATGAACTCTCAACACCTGTCATGGCAGTTGATGACGATGATACCAATGTCAATATTGATCTTTCGTTGTCTTTCACTACAAGAAAAATGACCTGACGGGTAAAAAGTGTCACCAAACACGTTACTTGACTACTTAAAAATTCTCAAGAGTGTGGGTATCAATAAAAGATATCCCTTTTTTAACACTTTTTAACTGTCAAGTAATATTTGTTCTTGACGCCTATTAACTGTTAACTAACACTTTCTTGACGCGTTTTAAATGTCAAATTACACTTCCTTGACGTGTCACTACTTGATGTGTGAAAAGCGTGAATAATAATAAAAATTTACATTTAAAAATCGACACATGGAATATTACTTGACAGCTAAAATGCATAATGTAATACTACTTTTATCAGTTTTTCCCAAACAGCTAATGATGCTCTACCTTGAACGTACATTGTCAAAACTAATCCCATTACAAAAAAAAAAAAAAAAATCATTTTCATAACTTTTGTTACTTGATTTAATCATTTGAGATGGTAAAACATCTTATCAATAAACAAAACAAACTCTCATATATTGAAATAAATTGTTTCACTAGAATACATGATCATTCAAAGCAATAAAAATTACTTGGAGAAAGAAGTCCCATATATATTGAAACTAAGCAGAATATGGCATTGTTAAATTCCCAAGTGTTAGAGACCTGCAGTATACCAAGTAGTTGCAACAAATTTTAGATCAATATTCATATGCATGATGAAATGAGTTAATCATGGTCTCTTACAAATAGAACTAATTAACAATTCCTAAAATATCAAGTACCTTAACAAAGTGAAACATAAAAACATCTCCCCATTTACATCCAGAGAGTTCTTATTTTGATACCACCTGAAATGCACATTAGAAAGGAAAATGCATGATCAAATATGCACATAGTATAACTATCTGCACAAACAACTTTTCTAAGTGACAAAAAAAAAAGTACATGCAAGACCTTCAAAGGAGATGGGCCAGATATACACACATATGATGCTCAAACCTACATTTCTATATGATGCTCTAAAACTACAAAAGATGAAAGGTAAGACACATGAAATCAGTTAGAATGTTCTTAGAACAATTTGAGAAAAATTATAATGCTAACAATGAACAAATTTACCTTCTTTCATGAAGGTTCTAGAACCATGACAACTATACAAACAAGTAATGCCCTTCAATTTCTTCCAAAATAAGTAGCGTACTAAAAAGAGAAAATTGCCATACACGCCCCCGAACTAGGACCCCAATCGAACTTAACCCCACGAAATAAAAAAAATCATTCAATTTAGCACCCGAATTATCTTAAAATGGCCGAATTATCACTACTACAAAAAACTCTTTGCGCGACGAAATAAGTTTGTTGCGCAAAGTACAATTTCGGTCGCGCAAAGCTCGTGAAGAAAGGGTTTGCGTGACCAAAAATAATATTCATAAACCTAACATCGTGCAAATCTACTTGGCATGACGAAAACTAACGTCACGCAAAGTAGATTTGCATAACGAACATAACGTCGCTCAAATCTTTGCGCTGACGAAATATTTAAAAATTTTTAATTTTTGCTTTTTAAATTTTTTTTAATTAAAATAAATTAATTTAATAGTTTGTGCAACGAAATCTTTTGTCGCGCAAGGTTTTTTGACTTTTAAAAAAAAATTATTTCTCTTATATTAATTATTTCAAATTTTTACTTTTTAAATTTAATTTAATTGTATGATTTTATTTTTTTAATTACTTTAATTTAAATTAAAATATTCAAAATAAAATTACATATGAAAAATAGTGATCAAATTATCCAATATATATATATATATATAATATTCAAAATGTACACATAAATTAACAAAGTACAATAATAAAATCCTAATACAAGCCTATTGTGGTGGTAGTGGCGAAGGATATGTTTCGATAGCGTCCTAATCCTCAACTTTAGCCGTCAAAGTCTCGATGATTCCCTACAAAAAAACAAATATGGTCAAATAACAAAAAAATAAAATAATAACAAAAATAAATTTGGAGAGACTATACCTTTTGGCAAGATTGAGAGTGAGTGAGAATGAGAGGGAGAAGTGAGTGTGAGAGAATTAGAGTGAGAGATGAGAGGGAGAAGTGAGTGTGAGAGAATTAGAGTGAGAGATGAGAGAGTGAGTGAGAGTTAGAGATAGTGAAGAGAGAGATGAGAGATTAAGTGAGAGGAGTGAGTGTGAGAGAAATGGTCGGATTTGAGAGAAATGGTCGGATTAAGTGAGAGGAGTGAGTGAGATTAAGAGAGATGAGAAATTCCCGCTTCCCACATTTTTGGTGCTCGCCCAAATTTTTAGAGTTTTGCGCAACGAATTCTTGGTCGCGTATTACTTTGCGCGACGAAGAAATTGTTTGGTCACGCAAAGTCTTAAAAAAAAATTCTCGCGTCCCATTTTTGGTGCCCGCCCAAATTTTTAGAGTTTTGCGTGACGAATTCTTAGTCGCTTATCACTTTGCGCGATGAAGAAATTGTTTGGTCGCACAAAGTTTTGATAGACAAAAAATTGGTTCGTAGTGCAATATTTATAAAAATAATTGTTATGAATAATAAAAAATAAAATAATTTTATTTTACGATTTAAAATATAAATAAGGATTCGTCTCGCAAAGAAAATAATAAATAAATAAATAAATAATTTAGTTTAACAATATAAAATATAAAAATAAGTAAATAAGGGTTAGGCGACGAAATATTGATAGTCGTTGAGCAAAGTTTTCAAAAAATAATAAAAACTTATGAAAACAACTATATCTTAAAATTTATAATGTATAATTAAATAAAAATAATAATTGGTTTGCCCGACACATGTTTACATTATGACGTCGTGCTATTGGTTTTTGCACAACGACCCCATCGTTATATTTTAAAAAATAAAAATAAATTATTATAAAATTTACTGAAAATGTCACTTTACGCCAAAAATCGAAAAAATAAACATTCAGAGATCAAGTAATGGGACAAGACTTTTCGACGGTTATAAACGAAAAATCACAATTTAACGGTTATTTCAACTCCGATTTTGATACAAGTAAGGGGACAAAACTTTTCGACGGTTATAAACGAAAAATCACGATTTAACGGTTATTTCAACTTCAATTTTGATAATTTTTTACAGCTACATTCCTTGACCCTATATGAATACAATGAACTAATTTGATCGTCAATTTAAAATATTTACACTAGTGGATACCACAAAATCTTATGTTATATTTAACGAAAGTATAAATAAACTATTAATTGTTAGTGAATATATTGTTTTGATGGCTTACGCATTCTACGAAACTAGTTTCAACGATCCAACCGTCAAACTTGTTTGTTTATACTTCAAGATCATATACGCCAAAAATCGGAAAAAATAAACATTCAGAGATCAAGTAAGGGGACAAAACTTTTCGACGGTTATAAACAAAAAATCACGATTTAACGGTTACTTTGATTTTGATGATTTTTTATAGCTACACTCCTTGACCCTATAAGAATACAATGAACTAATTTGATCGTCAATTTAAAATATTTACACTAGTGGATACCACAAAATCTTTTCAAAAATAATTTTTTTACTTTATTTATTTTTGTAAAGACTTTGCGCGATGAAGTTATTATTTCGTCGCTAAAAGTCACTTTGTGCGACGATGTTGTGTCGTCACGCAAAGTCAAAGATACTTTTTTATTTTTGTAAAGACTTTGCGGAACGAAGTTATTGTTTCGTCGCACAAAGCCACTTTGTGCAACGATGTTGTTTTGTCGCGCAAAGTCAAAGATTTTTAAAAATAATTTTATTTATTTTTTTAAAGATTTTGCGGGACGAAATAATGGTTTCGTCTTGCAAAGTCACTTTGTGCGACTATGTTGTTTCATCGAGCAAAGTCAAAGATTTTTAAAAATAATTTTTTTTTATTTTTGTAAAGACTTTGCGGGACGAAGTTATTGTTTCGTCTCTCAAAGTCAATTTGTGCGACGATGTTGTGTCGTCGCGCAAAAGTTTGTCGAGCAATGTCACTTTTGTGCGACGATGTGTGTTTCGTTGCGCAAAATTTAGTCGGGCAAGATTTTGAGCGACGAAGTGTTGAATTTCGTCACTCAAAGTGACTTTGAGCGACGAATTGTGTTTCGTCGTGCAAAATTTGGTTGCGCAAGGGTATTTTTTTACTAGTGTATATCAAATTTCATCTAATTTTTTGTTAACTATATGGGTAAACTTGTAATTTTGAGTAAAATAAATAATAAAAATATCAAACAAAAAGAAAATAAATTATAAAAAAATAGAATAACATTTATAAAAATAAAAAAGGGGGCCCGATGTACAACTCTCTCTTCTTCAACATGGCAATCAATTCCCAATCAAGCCATCAATATAATTGACCAGCAACATTCAAGACCCAACAATCAAGTCAATTCCCTTGAGTTGTGCCCGTATGAAGTCAATCTAGATCTGAGATAAATCGTCACAAAAACCAGGCCCCTCTTCCTCTAGCAAAACCCACCGCAACACCACCGACACGTTCACATCACCAGCAACGACGCTGGCGTCGATCGACATCCTTTCTCTTCTTGAAGCTATCATCTTACTAAAAATTAAGTATGTGATATCATCTTCTCAAAAAGCAAAAATGGTATAACTCATATCAGGTAATATGTATAACTCATATCAAAAGAATCACACCTATAAATACACATCACCAAAAAATTATGGGTTTCCAGCACAATATCTTAAAAAAAAACACACAAAGTTCAACAGCATACATGGATTTGCATATGTTCAAAATTTGATTTCGATAGTGCTAAAAGATATTGGTATCTTGATTAAGTAGGTTGTAGCAAATTCCATCACGATATAATCTTTTTCAGAATTTGTCTTAACCAGCTACCTAAGTATCATATTTCTACTTTCAAAATTGGACACAATGTTGACCATGTATCAAATATCATTTTATTAACTACCCAATTTTTTTCCTAAGATTTTTAAGTTTTAAGCTACATGATAATTAACTAAATACCACTATTTCTATAGTATTACGTCATCTTTGGTGTTTCAAGATATTAAGCCTATATCTATTAGCTTCCAGAAATATACGACAATGAAAGGAAATTATTATATAGAAACTTTAGAAAAGAAAAAGGGAAGCTCCTTCATTGAGACAAAATGTTGAACAGGTGAGCAGCACTCCTTGCCTGCCACAGACCAAAAAGAAGAGGAACTAACCTAATTTCCAGTACTGAACTAAACATGACAGAGTGTTAATGTTGTAGGACAATAGAAAACACATACCCAATTATGCTGTCGGCAACTGAGTCCTCAATAAAGTTGAAAATTTGTTACAAATCCTCACTTTTCACCCATTTGAAGATCCTGTTTAGCCCCCTAAAGCTTCTTGAGATTGAGTGAGATTCATGGCAAGTCCCTAAGTAATGAAGAGAAAACCCACAACTTCTAAGATATATATATATATATATATATATAGAGAGAGAGAGAGAGAGAGAGAGAGAGAGAGAGAGTGAAAGATGAAAACTGAACATATATCAAACAAACTAGTTTTCCCTTTGAACGAATAACTTTGGATAAAGAAGAAACGCACCTGAGTTGTTGTCACCCCAACTAGCGACCCACTAAGATTTGAGATTGAGAACTTTTTCCTCTTCTGTTTTGCATTTCCAATTTCAGACTTGATAGAAGCAGAGGAAAAACCTAGGAATTGTATGATATTGGGTTTTGGAACGAGGAAATATGTGGTGATTGTCCCATGAACACTTAGAGAGAAACGAGTTGAATATAACACTTAGATAATTTGGAGTGAATCTTGAACCGCGCAAACAATCCCGCCTCTTTCCCCCTTGAGGGTTTTTGTAAAGTGTCAAGTATAAGGGCTTTTTCTTGATGGATTTTAATAAGTGTCATGTATAAAGGGCTTTTCCTTGATGGTTTTTCATATGTGTCAAGTATAAAGGGACTTTCCTTGATTGTTTTTAATAAGAGTCAGGTATAAGGGCTTTAATTGACGTTTTCTATAAAATGTCACAAACACTAATATATAGTTGACATTTTTTAAAAAGTGTCAAAGCTTAGTAGAATAGTTGATGGTTTTTCAACAAACGTCAACTATGAAGTGTCAACTAAGGCCAATTTCTCTTGTAGTGTTTGGGACCAACGAGTCCCCAAAAGAGCAAAAAAATTACATGTAACGGGATAGCATTGGTTTACTATCTCCGGCCAATAACACAATGACACGTGGAAAAGTTATTCTACATGTCATTGCATTATTGGATGGAGATAGAAAAAAGTGCTATCCCCGTTAGATGAGAGTTTCTGCCTAACAGAGCAATGACTACTGCTAACGACGACGTCGATCATGAAGATCGTCAATAGAATAAGGGCTCGTTCGGTTATGTTTTAAGAGCTTGTTTTCATTTTAAGAGAACACAAATTAGGCAAAAACCCGTTTGGTGGGCCAAAAGCAGAAAACACTGAGAATGTTTTAATATAATGAAACCAAGTTCACATGTACTTCTAGAAAGCAGAAAAAAAAATGTTTTCATTCTCACGGAAAACAAACGCTCAAAATATGGTAGCTTTAGAAAAACAAAACACACGAAGTTGAAAAAGAACACGCTATTGTTGCTCTCGGTGAGTTGCTCAGATCTCCATAGAACTAGAACTCCTTCTCACTCTCGTTTTCGGGGAAGATTGCTACTCTTGGAAGATCTTGGTAACTTTATCTCTTTTTCCTCTTTCTCTAGCTATGTGTATTTTGTGCCTTTAGATCTAGGGCTTCTTTTTCATAGTTCTTCTAAAAATTGTTGTTGTATTATGTAAATTAGCTTCCTTATACATCTAAAAAAACAAGGTTTTTGTTAAATTTTAGGATTTTCTCATAATAGAGGTTGTTATAATGCTCTTTAACATGTGAGATTCTATGCCTTTGATGATCCATTGAGATTATTCTTTGTCTACTTTTCAGAATCTATGGTTAAAGCCTCTCATTTGTATATCTATAGTGCATGAAATATATATTGTGATGCCCAAAAATTTAAGCTCACAATAAAATTTCATGGTCCAATTGGTGATAATTTGGATTTTCATGAATTAAGTATTGGTTTATTCATGGGAGGATTTATTTCCTGATACTTTAAATTTGAAGTTGGAATTTTGATAATTTGATGTAATTGAAAAATAGTAGACGTCCATACGAGCGTGTGGCATTTTTGGCGAGTTTGAAAGTTAGGAAGAAGTTAAAAAGAAAAGAAAAGAAAGCAATAAGTTACTATACGGCACCATGGGCTGCCGACACTTCTTATCCTTCCTCTTATCCTTTTCCCTTTTATTTCTCTTTTCCTTTTCCTTTCATTTCACTTTCATTTCCCTTTCACTTCTTCATGTTCTTCTTCTTCCACTTCTTCTCCCTCTTTTAAAACCAAACCCATGGGTACTGTTCATCATTGTTGAATTCCCATCTCTGAAGCTCAAATAAGAAAAGCTTGTTCATGAAAGTTGTTAATATGCTCGAGGACTATAAGATATCCAAAAATTAGCATCATCAGACCAGTCTAGCTACATCAAACTGGCTATGAACTTTCTGTGTTCATCCATGACTAGTGAGTTCTCTGCAGCTCGGTTTTCAACATTTTCTTTGGTCTCTCGTTTGACAAAGTTTCCTTATATGAAGTTGTTCTTAGTTTGAGAATTACGACATATCCAAAAATCAGAACAATACAAGTATTCTAGCTATGTCTGTGGTAAGTATATTCGTCACTCCCTTAGATTCTCCTATTATTACTGTACAACATGTGACATCCCGAACCCACTTTTATAAAGAAAATGAATTAATTAATTGAGTAATTAAATTGGATAATTAAAAAGGAATTAAAAGGATTTAAATAAATAAAATTGGAATTAAATAAGAATTCAATAATTAAAGGGGCATTTTAGTCAACTATATTTTCAGACGAGAATTTGGCGAAACGAGTTGTGCCATTGCGTCCGGCACGTCGAAACAAGTTCGGGGACGTGCGGCACGTTTGATTCGGAATTGTAACGCTTAAAAAGGGATATATTGGTCATTTTGGAAATTGTTTAAAACCCTAGATCTGACTTGGACCAATCAGATCCCTCCATTCTCTCTCTCTCTCTCTCTCTCTCTCTCTCTCGCGTGCGCAACCCCTCCCCGATCGTAAAAGCTGCACGGCTTTTGGCCGTGAACCGCCACCACCGGCCACCTCGTGGCTTGAGACCGGACCCAAAAGGACGGCCAGCCTCTCCCGATCCTAGCCACCGTAGCCACCGTCTGCCGCCGGAAAAGCCAGAAAACTGGCCGATTTTCTTCGAAAATTCAAGGAGCTCGTTCTCTCTCCTCCGGCGACGGAATTTGTCGAACCAAGTATGGATTTGAACCCTCTCCACCTACTCTAACTGTCTGTAACCTTGGTTTCAATCGATTTGGCCTCAAAACCATTCGATCACAATGTCGAGATCTGGCTGGATTTTGGATCGTGTTTCGCTAGTTGCCGGCGGTTCTCCGGCGATTCAGATCGGTTTTGAACTCCCCTCCACCTCTTGGTCCTGTTGGTATATGTGTTGCTGCCCAATTTGAGGTTTGGTGGTTGGTCGTGGGCAGGGGTGTGTCGGTGGTTCTTTGTTCCGTTGCAACCCTCGTGTCGTCGTGAGTGCGTATGTATGTTTGGATTCCGATTCGGACGTCGTTTGGACCTCGACCCAATGTACGCCTATTATGCGTTGTTTGGGTTCGATGGGATCGGACCGTTGGATCGAATCCGAATTCACGTATGTTGTTCGCCGTATTTCTAGGATCGTATTGGAATGGACGGATTGTGGATCGGAGTCTCGAATGCTCCGGATCATTGACTTAATGGTTAGGCTAAACCGTAATTGTCCGATCGTGCGATCCTGAGCGATCTGACTGTTCGATCGAAACCAAACTTTTAGGACACATTGTTTAGGCCGTGTTGAACCTATAGGAATTTTCGGATCTAAGCTTGGAGGTCATGGGACCCACGGGTCCGGTTTGACCTATTAGGTATAGTTTGACCAAGTTTGACCAGGGTTGACCGAGCGTCTCCCAAGGTTGCTTTGCAATTCTTTGAACATAGTTGATTTGGAGGTCGTGGGCCCCGAGGACCCGGGTTGACCGAAACGGGATGTTTGACCGCCGGTTGACCGTGAGTCTTCTAGGACGGTCCCACTTGTTAAGAGACGTAGTTTGACCCTTGAAACTCTCCGTACGACGTACGTGATTACTTTGAGTCCCGGAAGTGTTAGGGTTTCGTTTTAAAGTTCTCGTTCAGTTCACTGTATTAATCCAATCCTCGTATCTATCGCTTTAGGTATTCTGGCACCGCATACGTAGCGGGCGGAACCCTCTTATGGTTATGGAGCGTGGGACCAACGGTGAGTGAACTTTGTTTTCAAATGAGCATGATTTGAATGATTGAATGCAAATGCATAGAAAATGGGATTTAATGATTGTTTTAAATCTCGGATTTGATGATTGAGTTTATCGAAATTTAGTTGATAATGGTTTAAGTCTTGGTTTTGACTTTGGTTAAAGTATATTAAAAGGGTTTGCATTTGTGGTTTATGTATGATTTGGGTTTTTCGGTATTTTATGTGGGGCCACGATGACTATATTTTATGATTATTCATATCTTGAGTATTCAAAGGGACGTGGAGAACGTCCGGTGATTTTCGTGTTGGTTTTGGATATTATAATTAAAGAATTGTTATATTATATTTTACTTATATAATTGGGTTAAGTTGGACGTTGGTATAGTCCGTTCGATTTCATGCTCGATTTGGAGTATATACTTTGATGAATAATACCTATACTTTGGTTATATATATATATATATGTATATATATGTTTATATATATACACTTTGAAGAAATGCTTGAATAATGGGAAATGGTTATATATATATATATATATATATATATATATATATATATCTACACTTTGATTATGGAGTGTTACTATTGTTCTAATCGTGGGTTTGGTATTTTGCGTAATAATGGGATTATATTGATAATTGAAGTTTATTGACTTTTGGTTTAAGTTGAGTTTTGATTTGATGTTTTACGAGCTTGAGTTTTCGATACGGTTTTAATATGGATTTTTGGTGATTGTGAAATTTTATTTGATTGTGAATTGATATGCTGTCATTTGACACTTGTAACTATCTTAATTATGGAATTATATGTTTGGGACGGTGATGTCCTTATTTTGAGTACTTATGAGGATTATTGGATTGTTGGGCGTATCTATGTCCGGTGTCCGATGTTTTGGAGTTGGGTACATTATGATTGAATATACAGTTATATATTGATTATCGCGTGGCGATTGATGTGAGTGCGGTTAGCACCTTGTTATGTACTTCCTCCTGTTCTTATGATATGGTTACTTGGATACGGTTCGATCCGGTGCATACCTTAACGGGGTGTAGCTGTAGACCCTTAATTTGGTAACTTAGTCTGCGCGCAGGACTTGTCACGGACGTATGGGTATTGATGGGCCCTACCCTATGTGCAGGCGAGCTTAGTCCCATTTGGACGGGTTAACCCTGGGCAAGGGGTCTTGAGGAGGCTGTACCTGTGGCTAGTCAAATGATCCCCCGTTGGATTGTTTTCCCCTGGTACTTGTGTTTGGTGTTGAGGTCATATTATACCTATACGCGTGTGTTAGTACCTTCGGATTCATATTTCTTTTAGTGAGGATCTCTCCTCCCTTGTCGTGCATACAAGCACGTGGTTGTGAGATTGGGAAGGAATGGGAAATTGTACTTGATTTTACTTCAGTACTTATTGACAGGACCCGACCCGAATTCCACCCCGGAACCCGTGCCGAACCCTGTGGATATGCCGACATCAACTCAATGCTGGGCCCACATTCTAAAAGAAACCCTCTTCCCGACAAACAACATACAAGGGACCGAGACTTCTGCCGAAAAATCGGACAGAGTCTCCCCTAAAATATGTACATTCCCAAAATTAACAACCTGCTAAAACACAACAGATAACAACCCAAGCGCCAGCATGTATACACAAATACATAATAGGTCTCCGGCCAAACAATTCAACCCTAATGCGTGATACAGAGCAATCTACGAGTCAGCGGAATAGAAATAACCGAATACAGAGTTTAGTGTTCAAGGACGACAATCCTACCCTTCAAACGAAGCTCAAGAAGAGAAGTGCACGGCCGATCAGTAACAAAGCAACTACGGCCTGGGGGGCGCAAAACAGAAAGAGTGTGAGTGGACAAAAACAAGGTATTACATACTTAAAACAATATACGAACCCCACCTTTTAAAACAATGCAAACCATGCATATGAAATCCTTTATATACGTGATTGATTTAAAAACCATATTATCTCAAAATATGTGAAAACATTCCGGCATTAACATCGTATTCCGAGCAAACCAACCTTTAATCTTTTCCGAGGCATATCCTCTCAAATCAACCCATGCAGGTTTATAAAACATAAACAAAAGGACTTGTTAACGTAAAAGTATAAAAATGGAATAAATTCACATAAGGTAAAACAAACCTTAAAATGCCGAATAACTCATTTACATCAAGAAAACCAAACTCGACAGCAATATAGACATTAAATGTAGTTCAATGCATTTATATAAATATATATATATATAACAAATCCCTCCAACAAGTAAAACATAACAAGTACTGAAATCCAATCAAATACTGAAGTCAAAGTAAGTGCAAAGTTTCCCAATCTTCCCCAACTCACAATCACGTGCTCGCAATCACGACAAGTAAGGAGAGATCCTCACTAAAAGAAATAAGAATACGAAGGTACACGGCCGATCAGTAACAAAGCAACTAGGGCTTGGGGCGCGAGCGAGAAAGAGTGTGAGTGGACAAAAACAAGGTTTTACATACTTAAAACAATATACTAACCCCACCTTTTAAAACAATGCAAACCATGCATATGAAATCCTTTATATACGTGATTGATTTAAAAACATATTATCTCAAAATATGTGAAAACATTCCAGCATTAACATCGTATTCCGAGCAAACCAACCTTTAATCTTTTCCGAGGCATAACCTCTCAAATCAACCCATGCAAGTTTATAAAACATAAACAAAAGGACTTGTTAACGTAAAAGTATAAAAATGGAATAAATTCACATAAGGTAAAACAAACCTTAAAATGCCGAATAACTCATTTACGTCAAGAAAACCAAACTCGACAGCAATATAGACATTAAATGTAGTTCAACGCATTTATATAAATATATATAAATATAACAAATCCGGATTTACAATCCAACAAGTAAAACATAACAAGTACTGAAATCCAATCAAATATCAAGTCAAAGTAAGTGCAAAGTTTCCCAATCTTCCCAACTCACAATCACGTGCTCGCAAGCACGACAAGTAAGGAGAGATCATCAGTAAAAGAAATAAGAATACGAAGGTACTAACATACGCGTATATGTATAATATAACCTCAATACCAATCAAGTACCAGGAAACAATCCAACAGGGGATCATTTAATCGAACAGGGACAACATTGTGATGTGACTCGTGCCCAGGATTTAATGGACACCGGTTAGCATCACAATGGCCTCGTACCAGGGTCAAGCCGTCCAAAATGGACTAAGCTACCCGGCCCGTATGGCAGAATCCTCAATACCCATATGTCCGAAATAAGTCCTGCGCGCAGACTAAACTACCCAATTAAGGGTCTACAGCTACACTCCGTTAAGGTATGCACCGGATCAAACCATATTCAAGTAACCGAACAGGGGAGGTACATAACAAGGTGCTAACCGACTCACATATATATATATAACCAATCACAATGTGCCCAACCCCAAAACATCGGACACAGGACATATACAAGTCCATCAATCCCATAACTAACATAATAATCAACATAAGGACATCACCGTCCCAAATATATATTTCCATATTGAAATAGACATAAGGGTCAAGTGACCGCAAATCAAATTCATAATCAATGAAACGGCATATTCATTTAAAATCATACCCATAAATATAATCCAATATCAATCAACCGGCGGAAGACTCACGATCAACCGGCGGTCAAACACCACATTTCGGTCAACTCGGGCCAAGGCCCACGACCTCAAATCGATCCGGACATTTCTAGAAGTCCAACAAAGTCAACTAAGTGGCAAGGCGACCTCGGGAGACCCTCGGTCAAACCTGGTCAAACTTGGTCAAACCAACCCGAATAGGTCAAACCGACCCGTGGGTCCCATGACCCCAAACTTAGTTCGAAAGTTCCTATAGGTTCAACACGACCTAAACAACGTGTCCTGAAAGTTTGGTCTCGATCGGACGGTCGGATCGCTCACGATCACACGATCGGACGGTTAAGATTTAATTCACGCTTCAAGTCATTGATCCGGAGTATCCGGACTACGAGTCACGATCCTTCGAATCCTATACACTCCTAGAAATACGAGGAACAACATACGTGAATTCGGATTCGATCCAACGGTCCGAACACATCGAACCCACGAAACGCACAATAGGCGTACATTGGTTCGACAGTCAAACGACGTCCGAATCAGAATCCGCGCACACGTACGCGTTCACAACGACACGAGGATCGTATTGGAACGAAGAACCGCCACCACGCGTCGCCACACGCGCCACCATGGGTGGTGGGTGTGTAAAGCGATTCCGGCCAACAGAATTTCTTCGAGTTGGACAACGCCGCCTATACCAAAATGACCACTGTGACGAGGGGAGTCCAGAACCGGTGAGAACCAGCCAAGAACCGCCGGTTAACTGGCCCGAAAATTCTATCCAAAGATCCGGCCATATTTGGTTTTTAGATCCGACACCCATGAGGTCAAATCGTTCAAAACCAAACCCAGAAATAGCAAGAGCATGAAGAGGGGATCGAGTTTCATACCTTGTTCACCGGAGCTGGTCAACGGTGGCGCCGGAAAGACGCCGTGAAAAACCGGAGATTTGCAGACGCTACCGCCGGTGAGAATCATGACGATCGGCGGGGAAACTGGTCGGGTCTTGACCGGGACGACGAGACGCATCGAATCGGACCGGTCTCAGGTCCGGCCGTGACCGGACGACGAAGTTCCGTCGGAGAGAGAGGGACGGTCGCGAGAGAGGAGAGGGAGAGAGAGCCGGTTGGAGAGAGAGGGAATATTCCCTTGAATGCTGATTGGCCAATGTGGAATCTAGGGTTATAAACAAAATTTGAAATTACCATTATGTCCTCCGAACAATCTGAAGCTCATATCGAAACGTTCCGCCCGTCAGCGGACTCGTTTCGACGAGCCGGACGCAATGACGCAACTCATTTCGCCAAATTCCGTCCCGAAAATAAAGTGGACCAAAATGCCCCTTTAATTATTAAATTCCAAATTTATTATTTAATTCATTTTAATTCCTTTTTAATTCATTTTAATTATCCAAATTAATTAACTAAATTAATTAATTTATTTTCCTTTATAAATTGGGTCAGGGTCGTCACACTTATTATGTTATGTTTATTGGGTTTTGAATCCCGAGACTGGTTTCTTACATATTTATAAATGATTTGAACTACAATTGATTTCTATGTTGTTGTCAAGTTTGGTTTTCTCGGCTTGAGAGAGATCTTTGGGATTTTAATGTGGTTTTACCTTATGGGAACTTTATTCCATCTTTATGCTTATACGGTTAACAAGTTCTTCTATTTACGTTTTTATACATACCTACGTTGGGTTTGATTTGGGAGGTTATGCCTCGGGAAAAGTAAAAGGTTTGGTTTTGAGCTGGAAATGTTTTCACGTACTTTGAGATATCTTGGTTTTGAATCAAGTTTGTATATAACTAATTTCATATGCATGGTTTGCATTGTTTTGAAACGGTGGGGTTAGTACGCTGATTTAAGTATGTAAAACTTTGTTTTTGTCCACTCACACTCTTTCTGTTTTGTGCCCCCAGGCTTTAGTTGCAGTGAAATTGTTCTGTCCAACAGAGCACTCTTCTCGAGCTTCGACTAGATTGTAGGACATCTTTGTCCCTTGTTGTAAACTTTGATATTCCGTTGTTTAATTTGAAAGACTCTTAGATTGCTTTGTTATCGCCCGTTAGGGTTGAATTTGAAGGTCGGAGGCCTCTGTTGTATTTGTAAAGCATGCTGGCACTTGAGTTGTATATTCTGGTATTTGTCAAACAAGTTGGAATTTTTAGGATTGTCCATATTTCAGGGGAGACTCTCGGACTTCTATTTTGTGTATGTATGACATAGTATATATTGTTGTGTGCGAAAACTGCACGGTTTATGAATTCCATGTATGCTTGGCTTTAGTTCTCCAAAGTTCGGAGGGTATACGCTTGCGGGAATTATCCTCGATGACCTGAGGGTGAAGAGGGCACAGCAACTTCCCTGGGTTTCGATTCCCTAAAACTCTGGAGGGGTTACGTGGACAGAGTTTACCAATACCCTACGCGTATGGTATAGTCGATGAGGTTTAGCCGGTTGAAATGGACACTCTCGTTATCGTACCAGAGGAGTTAGATTTAATTATGATTTTTGGTAGGGGTAGTTGGACTTAAAGGATCGGTTGTCAGACAAGCAGATACAGGAACGTTCCGAAAAATGTTTACAAAAGTTTCTTAGGCATGCCAATTGGTTTTGGATCCACAATAAATGGATACGGTTTGTGTTTGTGCATATTCTTTCACTGATTTCTATATCTAAGAAAGAGCTCAATATATTATTATTATGTTCATTATCTATTCTAAAATCTGGCCGGGAGCCTCCTATGAGGCAAATGAATGTATATGATGCTCACCCCTACTTTTGTTGTAGATTCCATTTGTGGGTGACATCTTGATGTAACTTCCTCGCTTGTTAACATCTGGTTCGTGTCCCATGTCGTTTGTCGGGTTGTGAACCAATATTCCTCTGGCCGATCATATTTTACTTCGTCATGAATTATAAATTATGGATGGTTGGAATATTTTCATTATTGGTTTGTAAAATTATTTCTGAGGTTATTGATAGTATTTTATGACCTTTGGGGTTGGTTTAATTCTCAAATAAATATTTTGTATAATATTTTATTTACTTTTCCATGGTAGTTAAAACTCTGATCCAACCCATTTTAATCTAAATAAAAGGGCTCAGCATATTTTGAGAATTCTGGGAGTATAACCTTTGGTATTAAGGTGTTATATTTTCGGCATCCTCGAGTACATGCCGTTGTCACATGTCCTGATTTTGGGGCGTGACATATATGCTAGAAGTAGTGATTTGTAAGTGAAACAAACTTTAGAAATCCATTAAGAAAAGCTTTGATTAAGGCCATAATTTACTACTACAAGAGAGTTTGGAGTAAACTTGCAATCCAGTCGAGTTATAGTTCAATGGGAGCTATGTTCACAGAAGAAAAAAATTTCTATGCAATCAAAAAAGAAGCTAAAGGTAACATGGCTTCCAAAGGAAGTAGTAAATATGTGTTTGTGGAGGTGAAAACGTGTTTCACATATTGACTTTGTCCTTTTTTTTAATTTATTTAAATGATATGGTCTCCAGGTAGTAAATATGTGATTCATATATGTGGTGATGATATGTGCTATGTTCTTAAATGCAATAAATTATGGGATTGTCTTAATTGTTTTTTCTTTACAAGGATATTGACAGGACCTGACCCGAATTCCCCCTGGAAAACGAGCCAGATCTTGCTGGTTTGCTCAACTTCAACCCATGTCGGGCCCACAAACTAAACAAGTTCCCTCTTCCCGAAACAAAAGTGAAAGGGGCCAAGACTTCTGCCAAAAATCGGGCAGAGTCTCCCCTGAAATATGAACAATCCCAAAATTAACAACCTGCTAAAACACAGCAGATAGAATTATCCCAACAGCCAGCATACATACAAAAATACATAACAGGCCTTCGGCCAACAAATTCAATCATAATGGATGATACAGAGCAATCTAAGAGTATATGAATTCAAGCAACAGAATTCAAAGCAAGGATAAGTGACAACAAGTCCCACACTTCAGTCAAAGCTCGGGAAGAGAAGCGCTCAGCCGAACAGTGTCGAAGCAACGACTATGGCCTGGAGGGCGCAAAACAAAAAGAGTGTGAGTGGACAAAAACAAAGTTTTACAGTTCAAATCAACGTACTAACCCCACCGTTTCAAAACAATGCAAAGCATGCATATGAAACTGTTTATATACGTGCTTGATTTAAAAACCATACTACCTCAAAGTACGTGAAAACACACCCAATTCAAAACATTTTCCGAATAAACCAACCTTTTACTTTTCTCGAGGCATAACCTCCCAAAACAAGAACTCCTATAAGTATGTATATATATATATATAACCAAAGTTTAGTTCACCGTTTCTTAAACCATTAATATATATTTGCTGAAAACCTTTATTCAACGTATAAGTATTATTCGTAAAGTATATATATATAAATGCCAAAACCGAGTATGAAATCGCCCGGATGATACCAACGTCCCCTTAAACCCAAGTATATAATTAAAACATAATATAACAAATCTTTAAATATAATATCCAAGAAAATCATTAAATTCTCATTTATGTATGATAATTCATTACATCTATATTTTATAAAGTATAACGATTTCAAGCTTAAAATAGCTCAATTATATAATCCAATTTCAATACGAAAACCACCGGGCATTCACCACATCGCGTTCAATACCCAAAGGTATAAATAATGATAAAATATAGCCATTAGGGCCCCACATACAAATCCGGAAACCCAAATCAAGCATTAAACTCAAATGCTAGTTCTTTTAGTATTTTTCAACCAAAGTCAAACAAGACTTAAACATTCATCACATTCAAGATTTAAAACAATTATTAAATCTCATTTTATGCAGTTCATGCAATTCAATGAAATCATGCTCATTTGAAAACAAAGTCCACTCACCGTTGGTCCTACGCTGCACAACCCTAAAAGGGTCCCGCCCGCTACGTAGCAAAGTCAAAGTAACTAAAGTGATAGATACGAGGATTGGATTAATACAGTGAACCGAACGAGAACTTTAAAATGAAACCCTAACCCTTCCGGGACTCAAAGAAATCATGTACGTCGTACAGAGAGTTTCTAGGGCCAAACTACAACTTTTAACAAGTGAGATCGCCCTGGAAAACTCACGGTCAACCGGCGGTCAAACATCCCGTTTCGGTCAACCCGGGCCCGCAGAGCCCACGACCTCCAAATCGATTCGGACATTCCTAGAAGTCCAACAAAGTCAACTATGTGGCAAGGCGACCTTGGGAGACCCTCAGTCAACCCTAGTCAAACTTGGTCAAACTAACCCGACTAGGTCAAACAGGGCATGTGGGTCCTATGACCTTCAAACTTAGATCCGAAAGTTCCTACAGGTTCAACACGACTTAAACAATGTATCCTAAAAGTTTAGTCTCGATCGGACGGTCGGATTGCTCACGATCGCACGATCGGACGGCTACGGTTTAATTCAAACTTAAAGTCATTGATCCGGAGCATCCGGGACTCCGAATCACAATCCGTCAAATCCTATACGATCCTAGAAATACGAGGAACCACATACGTGAATTCGGATTCCATCAAACGGTCCAAAGTCATCGAACCCAAACAACGCATAATAGGCGTACATTGGTTCGATAGTCAAACGACATCCAAATTGAGATCCGCGCACACGTATGCGTTCACAGCGACACGAGGATCGTGTAGGAACCAAGAACCGCCAGTGCTACAGTACCCATGCGCCGGCAGTGCGTGGGTGGCTTGATTAATTTCTTACCACTGGAAAATTGTCAAACCAAGCTACAATCCATACACCATTCGAATCAGCACCAAAAGGGGGTTTTAAAGCCGTTGAAACCCGGCCAAGAACCGGCCGGATTCTGGGCAAAACACGGCCAAACCCGTTAGGGTTCTGGCTGAAATTTCAGTTACTTGGAACGGCGGCTAAGCCGCCAAGTTTTGTCGCGGACCTAGGGGGAAAGAGAGTAGGGGTGGTGGCCTACCTGATCCAAGTGACGCCGTCACCTGAAAACGCCGAAGCTGTACCGCAAAGTGTGGGGATTTGGTCGGAAGTTGCAGACGTTCCAGTCTGCAAACGCCGACAAGTTGGACGGTGAACCGCGGTGGGTTTTGACGAGGAGGACGAGAGCTTTCGAACTATACCAGCGCCGCCCTCAGCCGTGCCCTGTGCCGTCTGAATCGAAGAGAGAGAGAGAGAGAGTGAGGGTCAGGAGGAGAGAGAAACCAAGGAGAGAGAGGGATTTCGTGGCTTTTGATTGGTCCATCCCTTTTTTATAGTTATTTATTTGAAAATTGAAATGTCTAAAATGCCCCTCAAGCTCCCGAGCTCGTATCGAAACATGCCGCCCGTCAACGGACTCGTTTCGACGTGCCGGACGCAATGACGCAACCCGTTTCGCCAAATTCTGTCTCCAAAATAAAGTGACCTCTTTGCCCTCTTAATTATTAAATTCTTATGTAATTCCTTTTAAATCCTTTTCTTTTACTTTATATTACCCAAATTAATTAACTCAATTATTTCATTATTTTTCTTTTATTTTTAGGTCGGGACATCACAGATATGGCCCCTATGAATGTTGATGGTGAGGAAAAAGTCCAATGGCCTTCTAAACATGAAGAGTTTTTTTAGTTTTTTTATACACATATTGCATGATCATGTGAAGAAGAATGACTTGCAAGCATCAACCTTTAAAACGAAAGTTTGGTCCGAAATAAGCAAGGAGTGTTAGAAATGTGCCCTAAGAGCCAATACATTTGATGTCATCTCCTTAGAATACATTTCGTATATGATATATAAAGGGCAAACTTATTTTGTTATCTTTTATATCATGTAAAGAAACAAATGTCCAGGGTATGCTAAATAGGAGATAAAGTAATGTAATGAAGATTAGATTCAAGAGACCTTTGATCTCTAACTATAGTATCCCAAAATGTTCCTAATCATAGGATTATCAAATGGGCATTGATAAACCGGCAAGATTAGCACATACTATGTATGCTCAATTAGGGGATGGTTGACAAGACCCAACCCAAATTCCACCGGAACTCGAGCCGGACCTGCTGGTTTGACCAACATCAACCCATGTCGGGCCCACAAACTACACAAGTTCCCTCTTCCCGAAATTTACAAAGAAATGGGCCAAGACTTCTGCACAAAAACGGGCAGAGTCTCCCCTAAAACATGAACATTCCCAAAAATTACAACCTGTTCAAACAAGCAACAGTTTACAACCCAAGCGCCAAGATGCAACAACGAATACAACAATGGCCTCCGGCCAACAAACTCAACCCTAACGGCGATACAGAGCATTCTAAGAGTTGCAAATCAAACAGCGGAATTTAAAGTTTACAGAATAGGGATAAGGAGTCCTACAGTCTAGTCAATGCTTGGGAAGAGAAGCGCACAGCCGAACAGTGCGAAGCAACGACTATGGCCTGGGGGGCGCAAAACAGAAAGAGTGTGAGTGGACAAAAGAAATATGAATATGAAGGTACTAACACACGCGTATAGGTATAATATCACCTCAACACCAAACACAAGTACCAAGTCAAAACAATCCAATAGGGGATCATTTGACTGGACACAGGTACAGTCTCCTCGAGACCCTATGCCCATGGTTGAGCCGTCCAAATGGGACTAAACTCACAGGTCTATACGGTAGAAACTTCCAAACCATACCTCCGAAACATGTCCTACGAGCGCAGACTACCCCGTTAAGGGTCTACGGCTACACCCCGTTAAGGTATGCACCGGATCGAATCGTTATCCAAGTAACCATACGAAATCTAGGTAACCATATCAAGAACAGGGGAAGGTACATAACAAAGTGCCAACCGCACTCAAATCAATCGCCACACGATAATCAATATATATAATATTCAATCACAATGTACCCAACCCCGAAAATCACCGGGCGTTCACCACGTCCCATTCAATACCCAAAGGTATACATAATGATAAAATAAAGCCATCAGGGCCCCACATACAAATCGGCAACCCAAATCATGCATAAACCTTAAATGCAAAATCAATCAAAATGACTTCATCAAAAGTTAAAACCAAGATTTAACACAATTATCAAATCTCATTCATGCAATGCATACAATTCTTTAAAATCATGCACGTTGAAAATAATGTCCACTCACCATTGGTCCTATGTTGCATGACCCTAAAAGGGCCCCGCCTGCGACGTAGCAGAGCCAAAGTACCTAAAGCCATAGATACGCGAGGATTGGATTAGTATCGTGAACCAAACGAGAACCTCAAACTAAAATCCTACCAAAACCTGACTTAATGTGTGCGTACGTCGTACTAAAGATTCTAAGGTCAAACTACCTCTTTTAACCAGTGGGATCGCCCCAGAAGACTCACGGTCAACCGGCGGTCAAACACCCCATTTTGGTTAACCCGAGCCCGCTGGGCCCACTACCTCCAAATGGTTCCGGACATTCCTAGAAGTCCAACAAAGTCAACTACGTGGCAAGGCGACCTCGAGAGACCCTCGGTCAACCCTGGTCAAACTAACCTGACTAGGTCAAACCGAGCTTGTAGGTTCCATGCCCTCCAAACTTAGATCCGAAAGTTCCTACAGGTTCAACACAGCCTAAACAACGTGTCCTGAAAGTTTGGTCTCGATCGGATGGTCGGATCGCTCACGATCGCACGATCGGACGGTTAAGGTTTAATTCAAACTTTAAGTCATTGATCCGGAGTATCCAGGACTCCAAATCATGATCCATCAATTCCTATACGATCCTAGAAATACAAGAAACATCATACGTGAATTTGGATTCGATCCAACGGTCCAAACCCATCGAACCCATACAACGCATAATAGGCGTACATTGGTTCAATAGTCGAACGACGTTCGAATCGAAATCCGAGCACACGTACGCGTTCGTGACGACATGAGGATTGCAACGGAACAAGGAACCTCCACCACACCACCACACCACCACCACGCGCCACCGTGGGTGGTGGGTGTGTGGAGCGATTCCGGCCAACGGCAAAACTTCCAGTTCAACAACACCACCTATACCAAAATGATCACCACCATCCCAGGAGTCCAGAACTAGACTGAACCGGCCAAGAACGGGTCTCAACTTGCCGAAAAATCAAACCAAAATCCGGTCAAAGTGAGGGTTTCTCAGATCCAATTACAAACTCTAAATCGATCAACACAAGCTATACAGGAAGCTAGAGGAGGAGAAGGAGGTTCCTTTTCATACCTGGTTGGCCGTGATTGGCTGGCGGAGATGATCGTACGAGCTCAGAGAAATTCGAAGCAAAACCGGCCAGAAATCGTGAGGCTGCGGTGGGGTAGGACCGGGGGAGTGTCACAGTCCTTTTGGGACCGATGCCACCCTGAGTGGTGGCTGGATGAGGCTGCGCTGGCCAAACACAGAGGCCGATTGAACAAAAATTGTGAGGGACAGGGTGCTGCGCATGGGGAGATAGAGAGAGAGAGAAAGAGAGAGAGAGGGCTAACTTGGCCCAATCAGAATTTTTTTGTGGGTTTTAACAAATTTTTAAATTAGTAAAATATCCATTTTAACTTGCTCCGAATCCTGCTGAAGTTCCGACATCAACCCATGTCGGGCCTACATACTAAAAGAATCCCTCTTCCTAATACAAACAAGTATAGGGGTCAAGACTTCTGCCGAAAAATCGGGCAGAGTCTCCCCAAAAATACAAACAAACCCAAAAGTTTCAACCTGTTCAAAAACAATAGAATATGTATAACCAACTACCAGCATACAATAAATACATAACAGGCCTCTGGCCAACAAGTTTAACCCTAATGGGCAATAACATAGCAACTAAGAGTATTCAAGTTTAAACAGCGGAAATTCAAAGTTAAGATAAGGGACACAAAGTCCTACAATCAAGTCGACGCTCGAGAAGAGAAGCGCTCGGCCGAACAGTATCGAAGCACGACTACGGCCTAGGAGGCGCAAAACAGAAAGAGTGTGAGTGGATAAAAACAAAGTTTTACATACTTAAATCAATGTACTAACCCCACCGTTTCAAAACAATGCAAACTATGCATATGAAATCATTTATATAAGTAGTCCTTCAAATCCCAATAATTTCAATATAATAACACAATAGTCATATCATAGTACTGTTTCCCATTCTTCCCCACACTCGGACAACCACGTGCTCACAAGCACGATAAGCAAGGAACGATCCTCACTAAAGGAAATACGAATACGAAAGTACTAACATATACATATAGACTAACACACGCGTATAAGTATAATATAACCTCGACACCAAATACAAGTACCAGGGGAAACAATCCAACAAGGGATTGTTTAACTGGACACCGGGACAACATTCATGATGGTCTCATGCCCAGAGTTTAACTGGACATCGAGACGGCATCGTAATGGCCTCGTGTCCAGGGTCAAGCTGTCCAATTGGGCTCCCCGACCGGCTTGGTAGAGTCCACTACCCATACGTCCGAAACAAGTCATACGCCCAGACTACCCAATTAAGGGTCTACAACTACACCCCGTTAAGGTATGCACCGGATCGAACCATACTCGAGTAATCGTAACATAAGAACAGGGGGAGGTACATAACAAGGTGCCAACCGCACTCAAATCAAACTCCACGCAATAAACAGTATATACATAAGTACCCAACCCAAAGCATCGCACCCAGACATAAATACGTCTAACAATCCAATGACCATCATACATACCCAATATAAGGACATCACCGTCCCAAACATACAATTCTATAGTTAAAATAGACACAAGCGTCAAATGATGGCGTAACAATCCATAAACCATTAAAATGTCATAATCACTGAAAATGCATAATCAAACCATATTCAAAACCCAAGTCAAGAAAAACGTCAAGTCAAACCCCAAGTCAAACATATGCTCCAAAACATAGTATAGGTACTATCCCTTTAAAAATATAAAGTCCAAACCCCGAACGTATTATTCAAAATATACATATATATATACAAAACATAACTATCCTTTAAAATACAATAACGCAAAAAGGGGTTTTGAACTAGAAATATTTTCACGTATTTTGAGATAGTATGGTTTTCAAATAAATCAAGTATATAAATGGTTTCATATGCATGGTTCGAATGGTTTTAAACGGTGGGGTTAGTACTTTGATTTAAGTATGTAAAACCTTGTTTTTGTCCACTCACACTCTTTCTGTTTTGCGCCCCCCTAGACCGTAGTTGTTGCGTCGACATCTGTAACGACCCTGACCCAAAATTAAAGGAAATTAATTAAATTAATTAAGTTAAACAAATAAAGAATTAAAAAGGAATTTAAAATGAATTAAGAGGATCAAAATAATGTAATGGGAATTAAATAAGAAATTAATAATTAAAAAGGGCATTTCGGTCAACTAAATTTTCGAACGACAATTTGGCGAAACGGGTCGCGCCATTGCGTCCGGCACGTCGAAACGAGTCCGGGGACGTGCGGCACGATCAATTCGGTTAACAAACGATAAAGTGTAATATTTTAATAATTTAAAAAGGGATAAAAACAAAGAAAAAAATCTGATTGGCTCTCTCTCTCTCTCTCTCTCTCCCGCGTGCGCAGCCTCCCCCCCCATTTCAAACAGCCGGTGGCTGTTTGGTATCGGCGGCGCCACCACCGGCCACCACCTGGGTCGGGACCACCCCCAAAAGATCGGCCACCTCATCCCGATCCCATCCCACGGTAGCCCAGCCGCTGACACCGCCGCTGTTCGCCGGAAATTGCAGAAAACCACACGGTTCTCCTTCGAATTTCGCCGGCTTCGTACGGTGGTTTCCGGCCACCATTTCTTGCGATCCAGGTGAGCTTTCTCCTCCCCTTGAACCCCTCTAGCTGTTTCTGAACTTGGAATCGATCGATTTGGCCGCAAATCGATCGGAGCAAAAACTCAGTTTTGGCCGGAATTCTTGTCGACGGTTTGGCCGGAATCCGGCCGGTTCTTGACCGGGTTCCACCGGTTCTGAACTCACCTCGAAGTGGTGGTCCTAGTGGTGTGGGTGGTGTCGGCCGGTGTGAAGTTTTGGCGGCGCGTGGCGGCTGTGTGGCGGCGGTTCTCCATCCCCGTGCAATCCTCGTGTCGCTACGAACGCGTACGTATATTCGGATTTCGATTCGGACGTCGTTTGGACCTCGAACCATTGTACGCCTATTATGCGTTACGTGGGTTCGACGTGTTCGGACCGTTGGATCGAAACCGAATTCATGTATGTTGTTCCCTGTATTTCTAGGAACGTGTAGGATTTGACGGATCGTGATTCGGAGCCCCGGATGCTTCGGATCAACGACTTCAAGTTTGAGTTAAACCGTAATCGTCCGATCGTGCGATCGTGAGAAATCCGACCGTCCGATCGTGACCAAACTTTTGGGACGTGTTCTCTAAGCCGTAGTGAGCCTATAGGAACTTTCGGATCTAAGTTTGGAGGTCATGGGACCCACGGGCCCGGTTTGACCTATTCCGGTAAGTTTGACCAGGGTTGACCGAGCGTCTCCCGAGGTCGGTTCTTCCTCTAACGAACGTCGTTGACCTTAGAATTCCTCGTACGACGTGTTGGTACACTTTTGTTGGGTTTGGTTAAGGTTGACTTTTAAGGTTATCGCTTCGGTCCGGTTGTTGACCTTAATCCTCGTGTTCTTGAATTAGGTTCTCAAGCTCTTCGTGATCCTCGTGTGGAATCCTTTCCGGGTTGGGCAGCGAGGGACCAACGGTGAGTGGACTTTGTTTTCAAACGAGCATGGTTTTAAATAATTGAATGTGGTGCATGCAAATGATATTTAAATATTGTTTTGAATCTTGATTTGATCTTTGGTTGAATTTATTGTGATTGTTTTGGTGTTTGAGTTTTATATTTGACTTGGGTTGCCGGTTTGGTTGTGGAGCCCTGTGGGCTATATTTTATCATTATGCTTATATTTAAGTGTTGATTTTGGGACGAGTCAAGCGTCCGGTAGTATCTTTGTACAGTTTTGGGTACGGTGGAATTTATTGGATTTTCTGTATGAATTATATTAATATTTGAGTTTATGGTTTCGTTGGATTTCGGACCTTATTATTTTATTATTACGTAGGTCGTGAGTATATTTTAAGCCTTTGGAATTTATACTTTATATTTTTGGGAAACCTATATATATCTACTTTGACTATATAAATATATTTACTTTGAATGGAGTATTTGGGCGGTAAGCTTTGGACGCTAGTGTAGTCCGGTTGATTACGTAGTTGGTTTTGGTATTTAAACCTTATTAATTATGTTCATGCTAATACTTTGATTATATATATATATATATACGTATATATATACATATCGATCAACTTGGAAGGATCATGTCGGATTATCGAGGCTATCGAGAATACATGTCGGATAAATGAGGCTATCGGAAATATATGTCGGATTATCGGGGATTGATCATATGTATATATATGTATATATATATATATATATCTACTTTGAATGTATATTGTATATCTTTCTCTACTTGAAAATAATTATACTTATCTACTTTGAATATATATTATATATATATATATATATATATATATATATATATATATATATCTACCTTGAAAATAAGTATGTATATCCACTTTGAATATATATAAATATATATTTACTCTGAATATATGTGTAACTACTTTGATATGGAGTTTTGGAACATATATGTATACGGGTTTGTATTTTCAATTATATTTTAAGGAATTACTATTTATGTTGTTTTAAAGTACGAATTTCAGGGATGTCGATTATACGTGGGAATTTCAAATGTTTGAGTTTGAGTTTTGTATTTTAAAGGATAATTATGTTTTATATATATATATATATATATGTTTATGTGTATATACGTGTATATTTTGAATAATACGTTTCGGGGTTTGACTTTATATTTTTAAAGGGTAGTACCTACTATGTTTTGAAACATATGTTTTTACTTGGGTTTTGATTATGGTTTGAGTGTGCATTTTCCGTGATTTGATATTTTATTGGTTTTTGGATTTATTATATCATCGTCTGACGCTTGTATATATTTTAACTATAGTATGGTATGTTTGGGACGGTGATGTCCTTTATTTTGACTATATGGTGTTGTTGGATTTGTTATATGTATATTTGTGCCGGTGTGGTATTTTGGGGATGGGTGCATGTGGTTAAACTGGTATGTGGTTTTTCGTGTGGTGTTGGTTTGAGTGCGGTTGCACCGTGTTATGTACCTCCCCTGTTCTTGATGGTGACTGTGACTTGGAGTATGGTTCGATCCGGTGCATACCTTAACGGGGTGTAGCCGTAGACCCTTGATTGGGTAGTCTGCGCGTATGACTAGTTCGGACGCATGGTTGTTGAGGACTCTGCCATGCGGGCCGGGAGCTTAGTCCCGGTTGGACGGCTCGACCACAGGCACGAGGCCATTGTGATGCCGTCCGATGTCCAGCTTATCCTGGGCATGGGACCATCGTGAATGTTGTCGGTGTCGATTAAACAATCCCTGTTGGATTGTTTCCCCACAGTACTTGTTGTGGTGTCGAGGTTATATATTATATCTATACGCGTGTGTTAGTATCTTCGTATTCTTATTTTCTTTGGTGAGGATACTTCCTCGCTTGCAGTGCCTACGGGCATGCGGTTTTTGAGTGTGGGGAAGAAAGGGTTAAAGTCTTTTAAAGTGTTTTTATTACTACTTTGTGGTGGTTTTGGACTTCTTGGATTTATCTCGGTCTTTGGACCTTTTACGTTGTTTTGTCTTTTGGAAACTTTATTATATTCTTATGCTTACGATTTCCAAGCTCTTTCGGTTTTAACTATATTTTTACCTACGCAGTTTAGTTTTGAGAGGTTTTGCCTCGTGGAAAGAAAAAGGTTTGGTTTGGTTTTATTCTTTGATTATTTTGAGATATTGGTTTTTGAATCAATTTTGTATGCAATGGATTTTAATTTCATGATTTACATGGTTTTGAAACGGCGGGGTTAGTATGTTGTTTTGAACTACTAAACTTTGTTTTGTCCACTCACGCTTTTCTGTTTTGCGCCCCCCAGGCTCTAGTCGTGCTTCGTTATCGTCCGGCCGAGCGTTCTCTTCTCGGCGTCGACTTAATTGTAGGACCTCGTGTCCCTTACCTTAACTTTAAATTTCTGCTGTTAAACCTGAATACTCTTAGTTGCTCTGTTATTGCCCAGTAGGGTCAAACTTGTTGGCCAAAGGCTTGTTATGTATTTATTGCATCTTTGGCGGTTGGTTGTACATATTCTGCTGTTTTTGAACAAAGTTGGAACCGTTGGGTTTGGTTGTTTTTCTGGGGAGACTCTGCCCGTTTTCCGGCAGAAGTCTTGACCCCTTTGTGTGTTTGTCTCGGGAAGAGGGATTCTGTAGTATGTGGGCCCGACATCGGGTGGATGTCGGTTGACAGCAGGGTCCGGCACGGGTTCCGGGGTAGAATCCGGGTCGGGTCCTGTCAACATCGTTTGGCCGTGCGCTCCTCTTCTCGAGGTTTGACTGAAGGGTAGGATCTGTTGTCCTTGAACCCTAAACTTTGTATTCCATTATTTCTATTCTCGCTAACTCTTAGATATGCTCTGTATCACCCATTAGGGTTAAATTTGTTGGGCGGAGGCCTGTGTAGTATATCTATAGCATCTTTGGCGCTTGGGTTGTAAACTATTGTTTGTTTCAAGCGGGTAGTACAATTTGGGATAGTCTTTGTTATAGGGGAGACTCTGCCCGTTTTTCGGCAAGTCTTGGCCCTTTGTATGTTGGTTGTCGGGAAGAAGGTAAGCTGTTTAGTATGTGGGCCCGACAGGTTGGTGGTGTCGGGCATAACCGCAGTCCATCTCGGGTTAGAGGTGGAATTGAGTCGAGTCCTGTCATTTTTATTGGTTTCATCAAAATATTAATTTATTAAAAATATCATTTTTAAGTCCCGAACTTCGTTTCGACGTGCCGACGCAATGGCACAACTCGTTTTGCCAAATTGTTGTCCGAAAATTAAGTTGACCAAAATGCCCCTTTAAATTTCCAATTTCATTATTTTAATTCCTTTTAATTCTTTATTTGTTTAACTCAATTAATTAATTAATTAATTTTCTTTTAAAAATTAGGTCAGGGCGTCACATTAATCGCTACAACTCCAAATCCAACGTGCCACACGTCAACGAACTTGTTTCAACGTCTTTGACGAAATGGCGCAACTCGTTTCGCCAAATTCCGTCCGAAAATAAAGTTGAGCAAATTGACCCTTTAATTATTAAATTCCAACTTTATTCCAATTTTATTAATTTAATTATTTTTAATTCATTTTTAATTCATTTTTTAATTAACTCAATTATTTAATTTATTTTCTTTTAAATTTTTAGGTCAGGGGCGTCACAATGGTTAGTCTCAAACCATTTGTGTAGTTGACACTAGTACAAATATGTGGGTGCTCATTAGTGAATAATGCAAATTAGTCCTTAGACACGAGGCATCATGGTTGTCATGTGATGCGCTATTGATCTTTGATAGGTCTCAAAGGCAAGCCGTAAAACATTTGTCTTAAGTGTTGTTGGGATCTCTTAATTCATCATAGGGGTATGTGAATGTACAATAAGGAATCTCTACCTTCGATAAAGAAGGAGAATGTTTCGAGATGTGATTCAGCAAATCTTTAGCCAAAGTATTTTGAGCTTGATTTAGAAAGTTATTCTTAATCATGTTCTTTTGAATCACATGAGGCTATAAATCATATTAGGGGTTTGACATAATCAATCCATACCCTAATAATATGATTTGAAACATTGTATAAGAGGAGGACCGTATTGCATTGCAATTCCAAGCGAATAGGTTCTTCACCAATTCTGGTTAGCTTGGGTAGCCTTGATATATTGCTAGATGTCACTCTTGGCTCGTGGAAGTCCTAGGATTGATTGTGATCGATCCAAATAAAGGAAAAGTTAAAGGGGGGTTTTAATTCCAGTTGGTTAGAAAGAGTTCTAATATTTTCCCACTGCCTTACTAATTAGAACATAATGGATCGCACACCTTAAATGGTTAAATTTGAGTAATACAAATGAGAATGAGGAAATCAATTTGATTGATTTGATATGGATGATTTACTACATGTAAAAACATAGTTGGGCCTTGGTAATAGTTAACGGGAAGCCCAAATGGTTAGGTATCAAGCGCAAGGGCTAAATATTATGGTTTAAGTGTCATAAGGCCCATTTTTGGAAGCCCAATGGGATTTGGCCGAAAATGCTTAAGTAAATGTGTATGGGAATTGTTTACATAAGCTAATTAACACAAAAACACAATCCAACATCAACCAAATAGGCTTCGGAGATAAAAGAGAGATAAAAGAAAGTTTTCAAGAGTGAAACACTTTCATCTTTGAAAGGGGTTTAGATTGAAACCAATCTTGAGAATCTTGCACTAGCATCCTTGTATTCTCAAGATACTTCCCCTCATCTCAAGGTTCCATTGGTGTGGAGACTTAGAGGCCATATACTTTTGTGGCTCACATGGAGGAGAAAGATCAAGGAGCAAACATCAAAGATCAAAGAGGAGATCAACAAAGAAGAAATCATCAAGAGAAGACCAAACACAAATTGGTTCATATAATTGCTTCAAGGGTAATTAGATCTTATCCTTTCTCTTGAATTTTCCATTTATGAAAACATATCAATGTTCATGGCTTAAGATACTTGGAAGAAGTTTTGTTTTTGAATTTAAACAACCACCATAGACTTCCGCTGCGATTAATTTGATTAAATGCATGTTTAATATTCAAATGAATTCTCAAAAATGTTTTGAAATTACTACAAGGAGTTGTTAGAAAAATGTGGAAAAAAATGCACTATTAAGCAACTTAAGTCTAAGTTTAATAGGTTGCAAATTGCACATCGTGAGTTCTCGGATCTAATTGAGCTTACCGGATTTGGGTGGGATCCTATTGCTAATACGAGACAACGCCTCGAGAGGATGTTTGGGTTGGTTACATTAAGGTATACCAAGTCTTTGTTTAAGTTATTTTTTTCACTTCACTTCACATAGTAAAGTGAATTGCTTGTGATGTTTGAGTATAATACTTTTCATGGTTTGTACAGTAAGCCAAGAGCGAAGCAATATCACACTTAAGGTTTAGTGCACTATCAGCTTTTAGGGAGATATTCAACACCACTACTGCAACCGATCAGTTGCGTTATGCCTCTAATCAACTCCCTCCTAACTCAGATGAAGAGCGTGAGTTAGAGAACAACTTTCTTAACACTGATGTTCACATTGATGTTGACGTGGATGATGATGGTGTTAACCTGGAAATTGATCATGGTAAAGGAAAAAGAAAGTGTGTAAATGGCTGCACCACCCGAGTGTCATCCAAAGAAATGGGATAAAATGGAATCCTATTTGGAGGTTTGTAGTGAAGTTATGAGTCAAAGATTACAAACAATTCAAAAGGAAAAGAGTCTTGAGACATCTAGCACCTCCAAGGAGATGTATTCTATTGAAGAATGCATTGGACTTGTTGAAGAAATGAGGGACATTGATAATGATACATTCAACAAGATGCTAGAAAAAATTGTGCTTGTTGAATGGAGGAAAATATTTGTTACAATATCATATGCTAGGAGGAGAGCTTGGTTAGCTAGTCTTTAGGAATACTAGTATGATTGTGGTTTCTCTTTAGTTGAGATTATGAATTTCTTTCATATGTTATGGATAGTCCTTGTGTTAATGAGATCGTGGATGTACTACTTATGTGTTATTTGAGTTTATGAATTTTTGGATATGTTATTATATTGATGGATAGTCCTTGTGTTCATATGTTATTAGTATGCTTGTGGATATGTTATTTTTGTTTCAATGTTAGTGACAAGTACTTAATTTGAATATTTGTAGGCATTAGACATGTCTTCTAGTAATGGAGGCAATAACTCATAGTAATTTAGATATGGAAGAATTTGAAAAAATGGCACATCATATGCTAATATGTATGAATATTTATGAATATTGGCAATCATATGTTGATAGGACTCCTTGCCATAATTTAGTTTTATCGGGCATGAATATGTTCAAGAGTTGTTGAATGGACATCTGCATAGAATTTAATTTATGACTCATTTCGCATGGACGAACATGTATTTTTAAGGTTATGTCAAACCCTTGAGACTTTAGATCTTTTACATCATGAAGGCATGTGGGTATTCAAGAAGCAGTGGATATTTTCTCATAGTATTCGCATGCGAGTTGCGGTTGAGCGTTTTCAACGATCTAAAGACACAATTCAAAGACAATTTAAGCGTGTGTTGTGACTTTATGTGGATTATCACCACGTATTATCTTTGTGACGTCCCCGACCTAAAAATAAAGGAAAATAAATAAAATAATTGAGATAATTAAATAAGGAATTAAAAAGGAATTAAAATAATAAAAATGGAATTTAATATTAAAGGGGTAATAAGGTCATTTAATTTTTGGACGAGAATTTGACAAAACGAGTTGCGCCATTGCGTCCGGCACGTCGAAACGAGTTCGGGGACGTGCGGCACGATCGATTTGGAATTGTAACGGTTATGAAGGACATATTGGTCATTTCAGAATTTGTTAAAACCCTTGGACCAATCAGATTTCAGAATTCCTTCTCTCTCTCCTCTCTCTCCCGACCTCCCTCTATTTCTTGCGAAAAACAACCCAAAGGCCATATTTTTGGCCCGCGTTGCTTCATCCGACCACCACTCAAGGTGGCACCGATCCCAAAAGGACCGCCTGGTCCTCCCGATCAAACCCCAGGCCAGCCCGATGCCGCCGCCTCAGGAGACCGATGGAAAAGCTCGAGTTCTGGCATCAAAACTTCACTGGCTTCGTTTGGCTGTTTCCGGCCACCAATCTCTGCGATCCAGGTGAGCTTTTTCATCCTCTCGATCCCCTCTAGCTTCCTGTATGGTTGGTTTCCTTCGAAATGTTAGTTTTGGATCGGATCTGCAAACCTCAAAATTGGCCGATTTTTGGATCCAATTTCAGCCCAGTTAAAGGCCGGTTCTTGGCCGGGTTCCACCGGTTCTGGACTCCCGGGATGGTGGTGATCATTTTGGTATAGGGTTTGTAGGCTGGTTCGAAGTTTTGTCGTTGGCCGGAATCGCTCAACACACCCACCACCCACGGTGGCGCGTGGTGGTTGTGTGGTGGCGGCTCTTTGTCCCAATGCGATCCTTGTGTCACTATGAACATGTATGTGTCCTCGGATTTCGATTCAGACTTTGTTTGACTATCGAACCAATGTACACCTATTATGCGTTGTTTGGGTTCGATGGGTTCGGACTGTTGGATCGAATCCGAATTCACGTATGTTGTTCCTTGTACTTCTAGGATCGTATAGAATTTGACGGATCGTGATTCGGAGACCGGATGTTTCGGATAATTGACTTATAGTTTGAATTAAATCGTAATCGTCCGATCGTGAGCAATCCGACCTTCCGATCGAGACCAAACTTTCAGGATACGTTGTTTAGGTCGTGTTGAACCTGTAGGAACTTTCGGATCTAAGTTTGGAGGATATGGGACCCACGGGTCCGGTTTGACCTAGTCAGGTTAGTTTGACCAAGTTTGACCGGTGTTGACCGAGGGTCTCCCAAGGTCGTCTTGCCACGTAGTTGACTTTGTTGGACTTCTAGGAATGTCCGGATCGATTTGGAGGTCGTGGGCTCCACGGGCCTGGGTTGACCGAAACGGGATGTTTGACCGTCTGTTGATCGTGAGTCTTCCGGGGCAGTCCCACTAGTTAAAAGAGGTAGTTTGACATTAGAATCTTTAGTACGACGTACGTGCACATTAAGTCGGGTTTTGGTAGGATTTGAGTTTGAGATTCTCATTCGGTTCACAATACTAATCCAATCATCGTATCTATCGCTTTAGGTACGTTGACTCTGCTACGCAGCAGGCGGGACCATTTAGGGTTATGCGGCGTAGGACCAACGGTGAGTGGACTTTGTTTTCAAATGAGCATGATTGGAATGAATTGCATGTAATGAGATTTAATAATGGTTTTAAATCTTGAATTTGATAATGGTTTAAGTCTTGGTTTGACTTTGGTTAAAATATATTAAAAGGGTTTGCACTTGAGGTTTATGCATGATTTGGGTTTCCGGTATTTTTATGTGGGGCCCTGATGATCATATTTTATGATTATGTATACTTTTGAGCATTGAATGGGACATAGTGACGTCTGGTGGTTTTCGGCACGATTTGAATACGGTAAAAATATTATGGATTATATTACACATATGAGAGTTACGTAAGCCTCGGGTTGTGGTTATTATATTTAAAGAATTGTTATATTATATTTTATTATATAATTGAGTTACATTTTAAGAATCAATGTGTGTACTATACATATACTTTGGGTTTGAACGTTAAGATATTTATGTTTAATGGGTTATTATATATATATATATATATATATATGTATACTTTGATAAATGTCGGGCATGGATTATACTTTGAGGAATTCTTAATTATACTTTGACTATATATTTTGAATATGGGGTTTTGGGGACGTTTAAACGTCCAGACGTATATGTATACAGAATTGGACTTTCGGTTGTATTTTTAAAGGATTGTTATGTATATTATATATATAAGTGTATATATATATTGAATAAACGTTTAGGGGTTTGGATATTATACTTTTTAGAATAGTTATCTATACTATTATTTTGGGACTTATGTCGAATTTGGGTTTTGATATGACGTTTCATTTGATTTTGGTCTGTTATACGATCATTTGATGCTTGTGATTATTTTGAATGTGGAAATATATGTTTTGGACGGTGATGTCCTGACTTTGAGTATTTATATTGGTTAGTTGATTGATGGACTTGTATATGTCCTGGTGTCTGATGTTTTGGGGTTGGGTACATTGTGATTGAATATTATATATATTGATTATCGCGTGGCGATTGATTTGAGTGCGGTTGGCACTTTGTTATGTACCTTCCCCTGTTCTTGATACGGTTACCTGGATTTGGTATGATTTGATCCGGTGCATACCTTAACGGGGTGTAGCTGTAGACCCTTAACGGGGTAGTTTGCGCCCGTAGGACTAATTTCGAAGGTATGGTTTGGAAGTTTCTACCATATAGACCTGTGAGTTTAGTCCCATTTGGACGGCTCAACCCTGGGCATGGGGTCTCGAGGAGACTATACCTATGTCCAATCAAATAATCCCCTGTTGGATTGTTTTCCCCTGGTACTTGTGTTTGGTGTTGTGGTTATACTATACCTATACTCGTGTGTTAGTACCTTCGTATTCATATTTTTCTTTTAGTGAGGATCGTTCCTCGCTTGTTCTTGTGAGCACGTGGTTGTGAGAGTGGGGAAGTTTGGGAAACTGTTTACCTGATTCGGTTGCAGTACTTGAATGGATTTCAGTACTTGATATGTTTTACTTATTGGATTCTAAATCTTGATCTTATATATATTTATATAAATGCTTTGAACTACAATTGAGTTCTTTATTGTTGTCGGGTTTGGTTTTCTCGGCATGAATGAGGTCTTTGGTATTTTAATGTTGTTTTGGTATATGATGATTTAATTATATTTTCGTGCTTAAGTTCTTCAAGTTCTCCTGTCTATGTTTTTATATACCTACTTGGGTTCGTGATTTGGGAGGTTATGCCTTGGGAAAGGTAAAAGGTTGGTTTGTTCGGAAAAAGGGTTTTGAGCTGGGTTGCTTTCACGTACTTTGAGATAGTATGGTTTTCAAATCAATCAAGTATATAAACGGTTTCATATGCATGGTTCGCATTGTTTTAAACGGTGGGGTTAGTACTTTGATTTAAGTATGTAAAACCTTGTTTTTGTCCACTCACATTCTTTCTGTTTTGCGCCCTCCCAGGCCGTAGTTGTTGCGTTGTTTCTGTTCGGCCGAGCGCTTCTCTTCTCGAGCTCCAACTAAAATTGTAGGACTTGTTGTCCTTGATCTTTAACTTTGTATTATGTTATTTCTATTCCGCTGACTCTTAGTTTGCTTTGTATCATCCATTAGGGTTGAGTTTGTTGGCCGGAGGCCTATGTTATATGTTGTATGTATGCTGGTAGTTAGGATAATTCTATTCTGTTTGTTTTTGGCAGGTTGTTAATTTTGGGTTAGTCCATGTTTCAGGGAAGACTCTTTTCGATTTTCGGCAGAAGTCTTGGCCCAGTCCGCAACGCATGTTTCAAAAGTGGCTCGGCCATAAAACTGATACTTGAATCCCCACTCCAGCTTATGCTTGATCATTCTATGCAAAGAGGGGTAAAACTCATCACGTGTTGGAAGATCTTTGATTTGGAATTTCATGTCTCCATCCACTTCATTGTTCACATCCTCCAAACAATGTGCTGTAAATACAGCACGATGCGTTTGGCATACTGAAATCACGTTGTCTTCTGCATGAGGTTTGAACTCAAGATACCCTGAATTCACAGAGGCGGTGGTATACCAGGTTGCACGGCTCTCGGGAGGTACATTAAGCTGCATGGAACTCAAAGGCAGTGATCTCACATATTCGGGGCCAGAAATAAATTCCCTTCAGTGCAAATCAAGGACCCGCTCAAGCCCGAATTGACCTCGCGCATCCATCTCCTGAATTAAAAGATACAAGAGGTTGTCGGAGGAGATGCAATTAAAAAAAAAAAAAAACTATCAAGCGTTACACATAAAAAGTCGTTTTATGCACAACGCTTGAGAAGGCAACTGTTGAAATAATAATTTTCACTAAGTAAATAAAGTGCAAAAAAAATAAGGGCAGTAATAATCCGTCCAGCATGTGTTCAAGTATAATAAAACTCTGTTGACAAAGGCTAATGTACTCAGAGTGTTTGTATCAAACACTAAGGCTGAGAAGTGATGTTTTACCAAATCTCAAACTCTTCAAAACTTGAGGCCTATAAAAGTGATGCCGGCAAAATAAAAAAGAAAGGAGGAGAAAGGACGGAAGGAAAAAAAAGCAGAAGGAGCCGCAGAAAAAAGAGGAAGAGAAATTAATCAAGCACGCAGAGAAAGCAAGAGCCATCTCAGGTAAATTCATGGTTCTATCAACATGTTTTCTTTGCTTCTCAAAACTCCATGATTCGTGCAGCATCAAGTTTTTGATACACCCATGAGGACCACTGGCTATGATGACTTCTATCATCATAAACAAAGTCGAGAATCCTCTCGTGCAACGCTTTGCTCAAATATACCACATCCAGCTTCCCGATCAATCCGTGAGGACCCTGGCTATGATGACTTCTATCATCATAAAAACAAGTCAGGGATCTCTCTTCTTGCAAGCACGACTCCGCTCAAGTATTACCAAGGATACAATCTGCACTCAGCTTCTGATCAGTCCATAGAGATTATTGGCTATGATGATTTCTATCATCATAAACAAAGTCAGAGTCTCTCCAAGGCTTGGCTCCGCTCAAATAATTCCAGCGATGTTTTCAAAACATCCAGCCCACAACCAACAGGGAAGATTGTCTTCCACGATGATTTCGATCATCATATTTCCAACAGGCAACTCCGAGATGATTCTCCAAGGCTTGGCTCCGCTCAAATAATTCCAGCGATGTTTTCATAACATCCAGTCCACAACCAACAGGGAAGATTATCTTCCATGATGATTTCAATCATCATATTTCCAACAGGCAGCTCCCAATAAATGCTTCCAAAAGCAGGGGACGTCTCAAATCATGGATGTGGAGAGTTGAGGAGGACATGGTGGTGAGCCCACCATGGAATCAAAATCAAAGAAGGAGGGCGTGTAAAAACCTCTGTATGAAGTATCTAAAACTAAAAGGGTCTCACGGCAATTGAATTGCCTCCCTATGGGCACTTGCCGCCAGCAAGTCAACAATAAAAAAAAAGGAGATAAAGATAGAAGAAGAAGAGAACCAGCGGAGGGAGAGAGAATAGAGCAAAAGAAAGTGGTTGTTTTGATTGTTTGCAAAGAGACAAAACAAAGAAGGCAAAATTTAAAAAAAAAAAGAAGGGGATCTGTGTCGCATAACCCCTCCCCCTCTTGAATGACTATGCTTGGTCTATTTGACTAAAAAATTGAGCAAAGAAAAAGAGTTGGCAATAAAGGGACTGCTACAGTAAATAAAAAGAGAGGAAGAATAGGCATAGTAAATACTCAACCTAGATTTGTCTTTGGTTGCTGAAGCAAGAAGACAAATTGCTCTCAAAGCTCTCAATGTAGCCCACAGCAAGGCACCTCCTCAGTCTGCATATCCAAAGAAAGAAGTCAGCCACATGGGAACAAAAGAAATTGAGGAAAAGAAAGTGGGCACGTGGGTTACCTTGAGGTTCCTGTGAAGAAGAAGAAATTGTTTTCTTCTTTTGATGCTATAGCTTACGGCTTGGGGGAATTCCAATAGAAAAAAAAAAGGCAATTGGTCTCTGCCTTAATGGAAGCAATTGCTTTCTTCCTTGATTAATGCAGCCGACGGCTTGAGGAGGTCTACGGACTGGTCTGAAACAACAACAAAAATATCAAATACTCTCGTTTTGATTTCTGGTGGTCTCAAGTGGTGGTGCATTCACCCCTTTTAAAAGAAATTCATATGGCCCAAACCTATTCATATGGCCCAAACCTATTCGGACAGAGGGGACTTTCTGTTTTCCTGGACGCTAACGGTCCCGATGTGATAAGAATGCTAATTCAAAACCCACTGGGAGAAGGATTTACAATCTGGGGTGCCTTAATTAAATTTGGGGCCATGTGCTTTCCACACCCAAGCTACAGAAAAATGGCGCAAGTGCTGTGCATATTTGATATGACAATTAAAATGAAACAAGAGCAGTATCAGCGGTTTTCATTTCTTGGATGAGTCTGTTCTATAAACTAAATTAAATAGACATGCTCATTGACAAATATGCAACATGCGGTCCCCTCCAAGGCAATCAGCCGGAGCAAGAAATCAGTCAAACGCCACAAACACGAAAGGCCAAGGCAGAACAAAATGGGGGCCCATGTTTTGCTTGAAAATCCACTTAAACAAGGCTAATGGTTTGCCCCAAGACCCAATGGTCTCATATGCACTGGGCTCGTCCCACACCTCAAGATCAGTCAGCCTCAAGACCTCTCGGATGGGGGTTTCTTCCTCTGGGTCAATTGATAAAAAAATATTAAAGGTCCAGAAACAGATTATTGGGTTATCCAAAATTGCTCATTAATTCTCAAATCATCAAGTGAAGACGCAAGTGGGTACAAGACCACACCAAATTTCAAGTGGTACAAAACCACGTCCGAGGCCCGAAGCAAATTATTTGTTTATCCAAAATAACTCATTAATTCGAAAAAGGCCCAAATGCCCATTTCATGGTTAACGGATTAATTATAAATCCTCACAGCCACATTTGGGTCCAAATACAAGTGTCAATCATAGAAAATTAATGGGTTCATCCAATTGCTCATTATTTTTCGTGGACATTTACAATAAATGGTACAAAACATTCCAAATTTTCTTATGGGTCATCTACCCTCAAACACAAATTCTCAATTAGTGGGCCACACTTACCCATTAATTTCCAAACTTTGGAACTTCGTTGGTTTGATCCCTCTAAAAGTGCGTAGGCGAGTCTAGCATTACAATAGGCGCAACCACAACCAGATTCAATTCCTCATATTAGTGGGTCACACTTACCCATTAATTTCCGCCCAAATCTCAAATCCAAACAGAATCCCTAGTTTATCCTAACCAAATTCGCTAAGTTCATTCAAATACTTTTCAATCAAATTCATTCAAATTCCCGTTTGCAATGAGTCATTTATTCATTGCAATTCTTTGAACTACGAGTGGCTTGATTCTTACGAGGGATACGTAGGCACCCCGAGGTTCGACTTGGGAGCAGCTGCAAAAATCAAACACACATGTTTTGTTTCTTTATGATGGAATCAAAAGGTATTCCCTTGAAGCAAGGGATTGTAATTAAAAGACACCGCGTCTTGAATGGGTCGAACCTAAAATAATAAAACCCCATTATTTAATTAGTGGTGGTGAAATTATGTTGGAAGATGACACATTTTTCTTCAACATAATTATATCATGGAAGCCAATGAATATTTCAATCGACTAATTTAAACTAAGTCAAATGCATAGCTATATCACTTTTTCTTAAATCTTATTATATCCAAGCTCTTTGATTTTAGTAAAATGAGTCAAATGAGGAAAACATGTTTTGTGTGTGTTTCCCTCTTTTCGGCCGAGGTGGCCGACGGAAGGAACTTTTGGTCCTTCTTCTCTTGGATTGCGTAGGCGTGCCACTACCAAGTCACTGATTGGCTTGAATGGAAAAAGTCGGATTGTTCTATTCGCGCTTCTGACTTATAACCAACCGATTGATCGGCCAAGCAAACCTCCTCTTGGCCTAGGTTCTTTCACTTCCTCGGGGTCGAGAATGGTTAGATTTTGTATGGATATTTTAGTATTTGTTGGAATTTAATGATAATGATGCAAATTCAATTAAAAATATATTAAACTAAATAACAAGAAAGTAAATGCAAAAATAAGATCGAAGGAACAATAAACGTAAATTTAAGTAAGAATGAAACAAGAACGATATGAACGATAAAGGCGAAAAAATAAATCAATTTGAAATTAAATTAAACTTATAGCAAATTCGATAACAATTAAAAGTAAAGCAATAAAATTGAATCTCAAAACAACGAAATGGAAAATACAAGAAATTAAACTTACACTAACGAAAGCGAAAAACTGGTCTGGTCTACATGCTTAGAAAATAAAAACCTAGTCTAGGAATAGAAAAGTGAAAGACAAAAATAGTTTTTGTGTCTGGTCTTGGGGTCCTTTGATCCTCATCTGATGAGGTTTATATAGGGGCACATATATGAATCGTCAAAACATCAAATAGGTCTGTGGCCTCCATGTAATCTCCAGACTGTAAGGCCCTCTCTCCATATATACATAATAATATTTATTAATGTTTATATATGTAATGGCATGGTGTTGGCTATAAAATGGTCTTCGAATATCTACAAGTCTTAAAGCCTTCTTTCTTTCGTTTTATTTAAATTGAACCAAAACTAACATCTTAGTCATTCTTCATCCAACTCCTTGGCCATTTTCCAGCCAACTCATTGGCCCCCTTATATATATATATTAAAAAATTGATATGTGCAAATGGTCATTAGCTAATCGTTATCTCACCAACTTGATCAGCATAAAAGTTGGCTATTTTAATAGCCAACTATTCAAACCAAACCCAAGTACCAACATGTGGGTTTGTGCAAATGGTCATTGACCAAGGGCGGTTATCTAGTGAGAACATTTAGGTGAGAATATTACATGAGAACACTATTGGATCTAATCTAATGGTTAAGTGAAAAGCAATTGTAAGTGTGGTTGTTGTACTAGAATGATGCATTCTTCTCTCTCCTCCCTCCAAAACGTCCAACGTCCCCTCCAAAACAGCTGTTCGCTTTGTTCAACTATGAGGCCAATTTTTATTTTATTTTTATCAACTTTGATATTCTGGTTGAGGAAGAACACTAAGACTGAATAGAGAGCGCATCTTTGAAGAAGAACACCAAGATCACCGTCATTTTTCTAGCTTGCTCATTCAGGTGTTCGATAAATTTTCATCTTTCTGCTTTGGTCTTTCTGGTAAGAACATTCGTCAATCCTTAAGCAACATCGAAACTGGTGGGTGTGACCCTTGTGGTTATGTTCTCTTGGTTTTGAAATTCTTGAGCACAGTCGAAATAGGGGTTGAGGAAGGTCAATCTTTTTAGCAATACCAATTTTTTAGCAACAGATAAAGGTAGTAAGTTAATGCTAGAACCCAAATCACATAAAGCTCTTTCAAAGAAATTATTTCCAATAGTTCATGGAATTTTAAAACTCCCTCTATCTTTTTGCTTTTGTGGAAGCTTCCGTTGTAGGATGACACTGCACACTTCTGTCAGTTGGATTTTATAGTGCTCTCAAAATTTCCTTTTTCTTGGAGAGGATGTCTTTCATGAATTTTGCATAACTTGGCATTTGTTCCTACTCTAAAAAGGTCTAGAAAAATTCTCCTAAAACAAAGCAAAATCCCAAACAATTAAGGAAACAAACTATGAAAGAATCCTTATTTGACTTGGAAAAACGTCAGTCATATTGCTCGCACGTTTTGGAGTAGTTCCACTTCCTAGAAAATTCTGGAAAAATATGAGAAACGTAGCTTGATCTCTAAGCTTTCCAATCATATATCACATGCCACTAGGAAAAATGGGGAAAGTCTTCAAATGTTCAATCTTCAATAGTAATGCAGTTCTGACGGGATTTCTACTTAGGCTGTGTTGACTTGAAGGTCTGGAATAATTGGCTTGATAGAAAATTATGAAAATTTGATACAATGATCTTCAATATCATAGATTTCTTCTCCAACTGGCCTTGTGCTAAAATTCATTCGAAAAGTCGATTTTCAGTCGAAACCCTTCCAAAAGCGCAGAATACCTGAAAATAAGGAAAGTAAAGTAATAATACTTTTTTTTAATTAACTTTCTTTACAAAAACCAAATAGATGAGGTATAAAAATATAGAAAATAATGCACTTATCAGTGTTCTAACACAGAGCTAACATGTAGTACTCTGTCAGTGACAGGACCCGACCCGGATTCCACCCCGGAACCCGAGCTGGACTCTGCTAATGTTCTGACATCAACCCGATGTCGGGCCCACATACTAAACAGTTACCCTCTTCCCGACAACCAACAAACAAGGGGCCAAGACTTCTGCCGAAAATCGGACAGAGTCTCCCCTGAAATATGGACTTCCCTAAAATTCCAACTTGTCAGAAACAAACAGTAAACGAATACACCAACTGCCAGCATGCTTTAAAAATACATAACAGGCCTTCGTCCATTCAATTCAACCCTAATGGGCGACAACAGAGCAAATCTAAGAGTATGCGAAAATAAACAACAGAATACATGGTTTAAGATCAGGGACAACGAGTCCTACAATTCAGTCGAAGCTCGGAAAGAGAAGCACACGGACAGAAACGACAGAAGAACTACGGCCTGGGGGCGCAAAACAGAAAGAGCGTGAGTGGACAAAGACAAAGTTTTAGTAGTTCAAAACAACGTACTAACCCCACCGTTTCAAAACAATGCAAACCATGCATATGAAATCGCTTATATACATACTTGATTAAAAAACAACTATATCTCAAAATATGTGAAAAACTTCCAGCTCAAAACCTTTTTCTTCCTTTTCCCGAGGCATAACCTCCCAAAACAAACACATGTAGGTATATGTAGAAACATAAATAGGAGAACTTGCTAAACGTATAAGCATAAAGATACAATAAAGTTCACATAAGGTAAAACAACGTTAAAATCCCAATAAGCCGAATAATACCAAGAAAAACCCAATTCGACAACAACATAGAATTCAATTGTAGTTCAAATCATATATATAACTATATATATAAAAAAATCAGTTTCAGGATTCAAAATCCAATAAACATAACATGTCAAGTACTGAAGTCAAATCAAGTAATGTTTCCCAATCCTTCCCACTCACACATAACCACGTGCTCACCGGCACGACAAGCAAGGAAAGATCCTCACTAAAAGAAATATGAATGCGAAGGTACTAACACACGCGTATAGGTATAATATAACCTCAGCATCAAACACAAGTACCAGGGGAAAACAATCCAACAGGGGATCATTTGACTGGACACAGGTACAGCCTCCTTGAGACCCCGTGCCCAGGGTTAAGCCGTCCAAATGGGACTAAGCTTGGCGGCACATAGGATAGGGACCATCAATACCCATACGTTCATGATAAGTCCTGCGCGTAGACTAAATTACCCAATTAAGGGTCTACAGCTACACCTCGTTAAGGTATGCACCAGATCGAACCGTATCCAAGTAACCATATCATAAGAACAGGGGGAGGTACATAATAAGGTGCTAACCGCACTCACATCAATCGCCACACGATAATCAATACATTCATACCAATCATATGTACCCAAACCCCAAAATATCGAGACACCGGACATATACAAGTCCATCAGTCATATAACCAAAATATATAATCAACATAAGGACATCACCGTCCTAAACATATGTTTCCCTATTTAAAATAGTTGCAAGTGTCAAATGACAGCGTATAAATCCGTAATCAAGTAAATGTCATAATCATCGAAAATACATATTAAAAACCGTATCGAAAACTCAAGTCTAGAAACATCAAATCAAACCCAAGATTAGAACAATACCAAAATTCCAAAATCAAAGTATAGATAACTATTCCTTTAAAACCCTAAGTCCGAAACCAAACGTTTATTCAAAGTATACATATATATATGTGTATATATATATATATATATATATGTGTGTATATATATATATATGTATAACCAAAGTATAGGTAACCATTTCTTAAAGTAGATATATATATATATATATATATATATATATATATATATATAATCAAAGTATAAGTAATATTATTCATAAGGTTTAAACGGCAAAACCGAATACGTAAACAAACGGATTAAGCCAACGTCCAACTTAACCCAATTATATAATTAAAGTATAATATAACAATCCTTTTAAATATAATATCCAAAAAGATCCATAATATTTTCACCGTACCCAAATCGTACACAAAAGCACCGGACGTCACTACGTCCAATTCAATACTCAAAAGTATACATAGTCATAAAATATGACCATCGGGGCCCCACATAAAAATACCGGAAACCCAAATCATGCATAAACCTCAAATGCATATTCTTCTAATATATTTAAACCAAAGTCAAACCAAGACTTAAACCGTTATCAAATTCAAGATTCAAAACCATTATTAAATCTCATTTCATGCAATTCATTGAAATCATGTTCGTTTGAAAACAAAGTCCACTCACCGTTGGTCCCACGCTGCATAACCCTAAGAGGGTTCCGCTCTCTACGTATGCGGTGCCAGAGTACCTAAACCGATAGATACGAGGATTGGATTAGTACCGTGAACCGAACAAGAACTTTAAAACAAACCCTAACTTCTTTCCTGAACTCAAAATAAACACGTACGTCGTACGGAGAGTTTCAAGGGTCAAACTACATCTCTTAACAAGTGGGACCGCCCCGGAAGACTCACGGTCAACCGACGGTCAAACATCCTGTTTCGGTTAACCCGAGCTCGGGGAGCCCACGACCTACAAATCGATCCGGACATTCCTAGAAGTCCAACAAAGTACGTGGCAATGCAACCTTGGGAGACCCTCGGTCAACCCTTGGTCAAACTTGGTCAAACTTGGTCAACAGGTGCTCGTGGGTCCCATGACCTCCAAACTTAGATCCAAAAGTTCCTACAGGTTCAACACGGCCTAAATAACGTGTCCTGAAAGTTTGGTCACGATCGAACAGTTGGATCGCTCACGATCGCACGATCAGACGGTTACGGTTTAATTCAAACTTTAAGTCATTGATCTGGAGCATCCGGGACTCCAAATCATGATCCGTCAATTCCTATAGATTCCTAGGAATACGGGGGACAACATACTAAGAATTTGAACCAATCCAACGGTCTGAACACATCGAACCCAAATAATGTCGAATAGGCGTAAATCTGTTCGACTGTCATACAAACTCCAAATTGGAATCCGAGCACACCTACACGCTCGGGACGACATAATGATAATTTAGGAATGGAAATGTGCAATGAAAAGTGAGCCCACACGCTGGAACACGCGCTGGCAGATTCACTGGGTGTCTAAAGTGATAATTTCAGCGTCGGACCAACTCCAAACCAAGAGCTGTCCTTCCACCTACATATACTACTCAATGAGTGGAACAACTTATTCAACTAAGGGAACGTCTCAAACGGACGGCAAGTGGCCGAAAATTCAATCTCAAAACTGGCGAAAACTTACGTTATAGATCCGATCACTTAGGCTCAAAACCGATCAACAATACCTAAAAAAACAGATAGAACACGAAGAGTAGATGAAGTTTCATACCTCACACGACAAAAATGGTGGCCGGAGTCGCCGGAAAATGCATCGGAAACTTCGAGAACCACTGAAATTTTAGTCACTCCAATATAAAATCAGTGAGCTTTTGAGTTGGGAAATTGGGTAAGCTAGGTAGAGGACGAAGAGACGAAGATTTTGGGACTGGTATCACCCGAAACGGACATCGGAGGAGGGAGAAATCGCCAATCAAAGTGAATGGAGAAGAAATGAGGGAGAGCTGGAGTATAAGAAGAAATTACGGCACTGTAGCAATTTACTGTAGTGGTACTGTAGCCACTACAGTAAAATCTGAAAATTCATTTTTTATTATTATTATTTTTTTTCTTTTCTAAACCGTTACACGTTCGTTACAACTCAGAATTGGGTGTTCCGCATAACCACGAACTCGTTCCGACGAGCCGGACACAATGGCGCAACTCGTTTCGCCAAATTCCGCCTTGAAAATATAGTTGACCAAAATGCCCCTTTAATTATTAAAGAAACAATTTTTTTAGTATATATATGTATGGCGTGGGTGATGACATATTTGAGCATATAGTTCTGATACAATTGGAAACAAGAAAAAAAACACCTAAAATGTAAAATTACTATGTCAGGTTTACGATTAATAGACGACGGTTTTTTCAACAAAACCGTCGTTTTATAGTTAATAGACGGCAATATTTCAAGAAACCGTAGTCTTTACAACTAATAGACAACGGTTTTTTCAGAAAAATGTCGTCTTTACAATTAATAGACGACGATTTTGAGTAAAAGCGTCATCTTTACAAATAATAGATGACGGTGAATCACCGTTGTAGTTTGACTGACTGCGGTCGATTTAACTACGGTTTTCAATAGAAAAAGACGATAGTTTTTCCCCGTCGTCTATTTCAATTTTTATAGTAGTGAAAATTCCATAAAGATATTTACAAGGGAACTCGCAACACTGTGCCAACGACCTCATCCATAAATAAACCCCTCATTCTTTTGAAAAATCGATTTGGCTAACACTAAGGAAGGGTGGGTAGCTTACCATTGGGTGGGGTGGGTGGGGTAGTTCATTACTTTTATTGAAACCAGAATCAAAATTGGACTTTTGAACAGGAATTAGCATTCAATTTGTTTGGGATTGCAATGAGTTTTGGAGGAAGATGGTGGGAAGGAAAAAATACAAAAATGATTATGTTACACTTTGATTTGATGGAAAATATAACAAATTATGATGACTACACCAACGGTTCAAGAGAAAATGAAGTTGAGCACTTTTGGAGCCAATAGTCGAGTTAGAGGACCAAAATGTACATCGGGTATAAGTTCAGGGATCTTTACTACTAAAAGTTCCAAGTGTTAGACTTGAGATAACCATTTTGCCACTAAATTTGACAGAAAATGTAATATATATATATATATATATATATATATATATAAATTCTCCTATACCGACATCCGGACGTTATTGTCATGTGGACGCCATGTATTTTGTACTAACCCTCTCTACTTTCCTATCTGTTTACAATGGAAACATACGGCCGAATAAGAGAATAATTGTTATATATATAGAAATTCTCTTATGCGGACATCCAGAGGTTATTATTGTGCGGACGCTACGTATTTTGTTTGACCCTCCCCGCTTTCCTGTCTATTTACAATGGCATCCGTACATTTTCGAATAAGAGAATAACTATATATACATGGGATATTTGTAGAAATGTCATATGAACTTTTACATCGGTTTTAATTTGTCACCTTAAAAAAAAAAAATTAAGCAAAATGTCACCTTAAGTTTTCAAAATTCATGGTTTGTCACTTGACTTTAACATTATGCAATTTTCCATCCATTTTGAAGGGTATTTTAGTCTTTCCGATATACAAACCCTCAGCAAATATATATATATATATATATGAATCACAATAGGGCCAATGATGCTAATAAAAGTAGAGTTGAGGAAACTTCAACAACCATTTTTCGAATCTGTCACAAGTTTAGAAACTATTGCTCCTAAAAACCCAAGTGAATCAAAAAGGGAAAAGAAAAAACTAATCCATGGCCAACGTCCCCGCTTCCCCATCCCCTCTATGTACTTCAAGAGACCTTCCCTTTCTCACTCTACATTGCAGCCAATTCCTCCTTCCATGGGTTCCAGTGCCCTCCTTGCTCCTAATCCACCTTCTCCTTCTTGAACTTCAATCTCCACCAGAACGACAGCGTGAATTGGTTTGGAATTGAAAACTAGTTGTTCACCCCAAAAAGTGTGGTCGTGTATTTTAGCAATTTTGTGAATTGGTTTGGAATTAGATTGGGCCTGAAGTGGGCTCAACTTAGTATTTGCAGGCTTGCCATTATTGGCACTTTTGAGCCCAATAGAAATAGTAGGTTTACGACAAGTATGAATATATTGTGCGCTTGATAAATCTTAAGTTCTTCTCAAGCCATCGTGCTCCAAACGAAGGAACTGGATTGGGTTGATTCTTTTTGTACGTTGTTTAGATTTTAGGACTTCAATATTCCACTGGTGTGAATGACACCAGAAGAATTCAGAAATTTCAAATGTTTTGGATGATAAAACCGAGCTTGGACAAGAGGTGTTTGACCCGGTCAAGATACACACAACAAGTGAATTTCGGGTGTCTAATTGTCAAGATATTTTCTTTGGGTGATAATTGACTTAAACTAAACACATAAGGATTGAATAATTATGAATGATATATTTCTCCAAAAGGAGGATATATATACATGTATAAGTTAACTTATTCTACAAGGAAAAGTAATTAGCTAATTACAAGGAATTCTAATTAAGTAACTATTCTAATTAGGTAACGTGAATTACACCTGGAAAACAGGTATCACGGGATCCCTGAATTATGGCTCACACCAACAGTCTCCCACAAGTTGGTGCATATGAAGGAAATTTATTGTGTGTGGGTAGTGTAGAGATTTCTAAAATGTCTACGAGCTATGAGAGAACAAATCATCTAGCATGACATATCATATATGAAATCAAAATAAAAGCGGAAGTAAGAAATAGATAGAGATTCATACAAGCCTCATCCTAGGTCCCAATCTTCGCAGGTTTATGAAAATAGGCACCAATGACTCTCTAAGACACATATTCAAAGAAAGAATAGATGATCATACCATTGGAGCGAATCTTGAAACTAAGGATGGTGTTCAACTAGAGGAATTTGATCCCTTTAACGTTGGCTCTCCACTTTAGATTCTCCAAATAAATGCAAAAAGGTTACACCTCCCCAAAGCTCTTCACCAAGGATGAAAGGGATGAGAAAATGAGAAACACTTAGAGAGAAGTAGGTGCTAGTCCTTCTCTCTAGGTGGTGGTCGGCCAAGGGGGTTTGGGAAGAGATTTTGATATTTCCTCTCTTCCAATTTTTTACCAACTCGAAACCCTAAAGTATTGGGGCGTTATGACTATGTATATATGGAGCCAAAATGTCACACATGTGACCCTAAAACCACACATGTGTCGGGCCCTCCTTTCAATGGCCTCTTTCTGCCATCTTGGTCCAACACATTAATCCCATAATGTGTCACACTTGTGTCTAAGTTTCCAAGTCACATGGGACCCCTAACTAAAGTTCTATAACTTTAACTGAATAATTAAACTAATCTAATAAATTTAATTAGTTTAGTGACTTAACAAATTTAGTCACTTACTTGTCTAATAGGTGTTGGTCCAGGTCAACCTTAGTTGACCATGTCAAGTATCGGGTCTACCATTTGACCTTTGACCTTTGACTTTGAATTTGACCAAGGCACAAAATCATTCATTCTCTTCTTAATTCCCAATCGACTCCTCTTTCGGTGTGTGATCTTATAGGTTCTAATTAGCGAGACAGTGGGTATGAATGATTCTTTCAACCAAGTGTGAATTGTATCCCTCCGTACAATTCTCTATATTGGCAAAGGCTAATTATAATTTGTCCTTACAAGGATTCCACGAGTCATGAGTGACACCTAGCTATATGTCATGACTACCCAAGCTAAAAAGAATTCATTTAGAGAACCTAGTCAGTTTGTGGTTACAATGCAATTCGGTCATTCTCTAACACAATACTTTATGTCATGTTCTTGGGATATGGTAAACTCATGTCAAATCCCCTATGGTGACATCTCTTGGTTATATGATTCATTTGGATGAAATTGCAAACGTTCTTGTTTCAATTTCTATCCGATACTTTGGCCAAAGATTCAACGAATCATATTTTCAGCTCGGCTGTCCACCTCCGCTCGGTTGTTCGGCTCGACTGGAATGGTCGGCAGCCTGCTTCCAGCAGCTGCTTAGCTCAGCTCGGCTGAGCTGAGTGGCTCGGGTTCCAGCGCACTATTTTGTGCTTCTTTCCCTTGTATTTCTATCCCAAACCAATTATGTGCTTCATTTACTGTATTCTCCCCTTGAGGGACATGATTGGGCACGTCCGACAGAAAAATATCTCGTTATCTATATACTTAACATACATTGTAACATAAAAGCAGCGACTGGAGGGATGGTATCATCGGTAACCCTTTTGTTGAGGTGCAAAACCCATAAAAACATAGCGGAGGGCACACAAATCCAACTTGGTCTGGTGAGATTTATTGAGATGAACATACTCCACACAACTAAAAATGCGTGGAGTGAGATTAAGATGCAAACAAATAGGAACATGAGTAGTCAATGTTTGGAGTAATGGTTTAAAACCCAAAACATGTGAAGACATACGATTAAGAAGGTAGATAGCATCTTGAATAGTTGCGGTCCAAGGGTTCGGGAACACGCCCCAATAAGGAGAGCCCGGGCAGTCTTAAGAATATGGCAATTTTTGCGTTCAACCACACCATTAGGTTATGGAGTATGTGTACTTGTAGTTTCATGGAGAATGCCTTTTTTCCGTGAAGAAGTCTACAAGTGTGTGGTTAACAAATTCCCCTCCATTATCTGAACAAACAACTTTAATCGATCAAGAATATTGAGTTTGAATCATCTACTAAAAATTCTTGAATAAAGAACCAACTTCACTTTTATGCTTCATAACATAAAGCCAAGTTAACCGAGTACAATCATCAATGAAGATCACAAACCACTGAACACCAAAGACAGTAGTAATCGAAGATGAACCCCAAACATCTAAATGGATTAAATCAAAAGATGATGTGCTTTTATTCAAACTAGGTGGATAAAAAGTTTGGTGACTTTTTGCAAGAATACAAGTCTTACACTGAAAATCAGAAACTGTTACTCCACTAAATAGAGAAGGAATCAAAGACTGCAAATAAACAAAGGAAACATGACCCAACTGCAGATGCCATAACCAAATCTTCTTGCGCTTCTCATTGACAATGCCCCGAACTTGATGAACACGACCCGGTGCAATGTCATCCATAATCTAACTGTTTGGTAATTTGTCCAACATATAATAAATTATGAGACAAAGCAGGAACTAGCAAAGTTTTATGTTGAGAAAGGGTAGGAGTAAGAGTGATGGAACTAGCCCCAGTGATTAAGTTAGATTCGCGGTCGGCAATAACCACACTTGTTTTGGTAGGAGCAGTCATAGAATGAAAAAAAGGATTTATCATAGGTCATATGATCAGTAGCACCCGAATCGATAATCTAACATGTATCTCGTTGGTCAGAAAGCTCTGGAAGGGATGACTGAGAGAGAACAGTAAAAGAATCGTCAACTGAAGGAGCTGCCGTGGGCGAGGTTGAGACACTCGAGGTAGTGGCGACGACAGCAGCTATACCTCTGCCGCCATTCTTTTTCTTCGCCTGCGTTGCCTTTCGTTGCTTCTGGCATTCAAGGAACCACTTTGGAAACCCATTCTTGTGAAAAACACGTGGCCTTTGTATGACGGTTCCCATTACAGTAAGTGTAGTGCATGTTTTCATTTTCCTCAGGGGTTGGACGGGGAAAAGAAAAACTAGCACCATGGGCTTTAGAAACCATTACAACAGAGGATTTAGTCTTTCCATCCTTCTAGAGCATCATCTCCCGGCGTTGGGCCTCTTTACGAACAAAAGCAAACAACTCCAATTTTGGCAATGGACTCAACCTCAACAAATCTCCTCTAATTTTATCAAACTCATCATCTAGACCTGCAAGAAAATCATAAATACGATCTTTCTATATCTCAGCCTGTCGAATCTTCACATCATCAGGGCATTTCATGTGGATCGGACGACGATGGTTTAGTTCTAACCAAACGCTCTTGATCTCAGCAAAGTGGGATGCAATATCACAACCTTCTTGAGTAATACGGGTTACTTTACACTGTAATTCATAAATCTGCAACTCATCAGACACATCATAATACATTTGTGCTGCACTCTCCACACATCTTTAGTTGTTGGTATATCTAAGAACAATTCTACCAAATCAGGTTCCATGGTTTTTATTAACCAACCTTAACAATGGAGTCTTCAATACACCACGAATCAAAGCTCGAAGCATCTTCCTCCACTTGAGCCACCTTCCCTGTCAGATAACTTCTTTTTCCCTGACCTGACACATGAAGCAACATCATCTTCGACCAAGTGCTATAGTTATTTCCATTCAAATGTATGGTGAATGGGGCAACAGAAGTATCATTGCGAACTGTAACAATTGGTTGCGGGGTCAAGAGTTTGGTGGGTTTCTAAAGCACTGGATTTTGTGGTAGCGGTGGGGGTGTCTAGGGTATCTTTGAAAACCATGGAAAGAGAACAAGTTTGGAGGGTAGGTTGCGTCGGCAAGGATCAACGGGTTTGTGTTTTTAGGTTGTCGATGGCTAGGGTTTTTGTATTTTTGTTTGAGAGACTGGGGTTAGCTGGCTCTGACACCAACTCAAACTAAACACAGAATGATTGAATAATTGTGAATGATATTATATTTCTCCAAGATGAGGGTATATATATACAAGTACAAGTTGACTTTTCCTACCAGGAAAAATAATTAGCTAATAACAAGGAATCCTAACTAGGTGACTATTCTCATTAGGTAACATGAATTACACCAGGAAATCAGATATCACGGATCCCTAAATTATGGCTCACGCCAACAAATTGCACATAAGTCAGTTGTCTGGATAATTTACGCACATTTCTCCGTTTTTTTCAAAAAATATGACCCACATCCTTGCACACGGAGAAGAAAGGTGAGGCCCATTAAGTTTACAAAAACTGAAAAGGACAAATTACCAGTCTTAATATTATTGAGCTGGTGAGCAAAGGTCCCAAGTATGAACGTCAGAAACCAATAAGGAAGTTGAACAACGGAAGTTGCATAAATTATTGGAACCTCACTCTTAAATTTCATCAAATTCACAACAGCAAATTAGAAAGTAGGTACCTTCTTATAACAACTTAGTCTTTGATCTGAGTATGGATCCTATGGCCAACCAACAAGGACATTCTTCTTGCTCTTCTTCTACTACTACTTCTTTCACTCATGATCCATGGACGTATGATGTGTTTTTGAGTTTTAGAGGTAAGGACACACGCACCAATTTTACAGATCATTTGAACAAGGCCTTGTCCGATAAGGGGATCTACACCTTCATTGATCGTGAGCTTATAGGAGGAGAAAAAATCTCACCAGCCCTTCTCAAAGCAATTGAAGAGTCACGGATATCTCTCATTGTATTCTCTGAAAACTATGCATCCTCAAGATGGTGCTTGGACGAACTGGTTCAGATCCTTCGATGCAAAACATCAACGAAACAAATAGTTTGGCCCATTTTTTACAAAGTGGATCCATCACATGTGCGAAACCAAACAAATAGTTTTGGTGATGCATTTTCTGACATTACCTGCAGATTTAAGGATAATTCGGAGAAGGTGCTAAGATGGAGAAGCGCTCTTAGAGAAGCAGCAAGTTTGAAAGGATATACTTGCAAGCGGGGAGAGTATATTTCTACCCTCTATAGTGCACATATATATGGTTAATTTAGCGGTTTGATTCTATATTTCGGGGTCATCTATCTTTTTCAAGTTTAATTTTCTCTCCTTTTTCCTTTTGTTATATTTAATTGTTACTCATTCAAAAAAGTACTTTTGCAAAGAGAGAACACGCTTAATAAAACTAGTCAATATTGTTTGTGGTTAAAGAACTTAGGCTCCATTTGGAGGGAAGGATTCCAAATTCATGGATTTAGATGAAAGGTAATCTTGTTTGTTTAGGCTAGTAAAACTCATGTAGGCCAAAATTTGGACAAGAGAGAAATGGATTTCTAATGATTCGTTACATGTAGTCATTTCAAATCTATTTCAAATGCACTACATCTAGTTATTCCGAAAACCTTCAATCTATTTAAAATGCACTACATCTAGTTATTCTCACATCCAAATCCATTCTTTTAAATCCCTCCATTCAAACGGAACCTTACTTTAGCGGACTATACAATCAAACTCTAGGGAGTAAAGCTGCCGGCTGAATAGACTACGTACCTAAAATATGGTGTTCTTTGCGTGTTTGCATGTTTAAATTTTATTCCTTAAATGTGTCAAATTTTTTTAAATGGTAGGTCTGAAGCTACATTTATCAGCCACATCGTTGAAGAAATCTTAGTCGTAGTATTGAACCGCACATATTGGAATGTGGCGAAGTACCCAGTTGGAATTCACTCTTGTGTAAGAGCTGTGGAAATGCTTTTATGTGTTGGTGGGAATGGTCACCGCATGGTTGGGATATGGGGGACATCTGGAATAGGCAAGACAACAATTGCAAAAGCTATTTTTAATGCAGTTGCTCATAAGTTTGGAGGTAGTTGTTTCTTGGCAGATGTTAGAGAAAATTCAATGCCACACAGAGGCTTAATCCAACTACAGGAGACACTTCTTCAAGAGATTCTTGGTGGTAAAAAATTGAAAATTGCCAGTGCTGATAAAGGTATCTCTATTATACATAAACTGTTGAGGCATAAAAAGATTCTCTTAATTCTTGATGATGTGAATCAGTTGGAGCAATTATACAACTTGGCTGGAGTTGGTTGGTTTGGTGAGGGTAGTAGAGTCATCATAACCACACAAGATAGCGGATTGCTAAAATGTCATGGAATTGAGTTGATATACGAGGTCCAAAAGTTATTTGACTACCAAGCTCTTGAGCTTTTCAGTTTGAATGCCTTCGGAATAAATGAACCTCCAAATGATTATTGGGAACTCGCACAACGAGCAATAGCCTATGCTCAAGGCCTTCCACTAGCTATAACACTTTTAGGTTCCCATCTTCGTAATAAAGGTATACATCGTTGGCAAGCTATATTAGATGGTTACGAAGGAGAACCTTATATAGGTATTCAGAAAATACTTCGAAAATGTTATGATGCATTGGAAAATTCAGTGCAACAAGTTTTTCTTGACATTGCATGCTTCTTCAAGGGTGAAGATAAGGATTATGTCATACAAATACTAAGAAGTTGTAAGCACAAGGTCTCCCAAGATTGTATAGAATTACTCATTGAGAAGGCAATCATAACTATTAAATGTAATAGGATTTGGATGCATGACTTGCTAGAAAAAATGGGTAAGGATATCGTTCACGAAGAATGCCCCAATGAGCCTGGCAAGCGTAGTAGATTGTGGTTTCATGAGGATGTCTATCATGTTCTAACGGATAATACAGTAAGTATAATATATGTTCTTATAGTCTATTTGAAAAGAACCAGTACCTTCTGTAACCTAGAATTTTCTTAACAAAATATACTTGTATTTTGGTTTGAAAAGTCTTAACACTAATTATTTTCAATGTCAGGGCACAGGAAAAATTAAAGGCATCATGGTGGAGTTTCCCAATCCAAATGTGATAACATTGAATGCAACAAGCTTCTCTGGGATGGAAAATCTTGAAATTTTCATAAATCGTAATGCAATTCTATCTGGACACATTAAATATCTGCCCAACAAGTTGAGGCTCCTTGATTGGGGTCGATGCGATTACGTTCTTTGCCATCCAAGTTTTATGCAATGCATCTTGTTGTGTTCAATATGCCTTGCGGTAGTATGAGAAAGTTGGAGAAATTTAAGGTAACAATTGAAATTATTCTTATTTATCACTATTTCCAATAGAGTTCTTGTTTTTGGAACCAAAAAAATATTCTTTTATTTTTTTGGAAGGGAATTGTGAATTGACTAATTTATGTTTTTGTCTCACAGTATATGCCAAAACTGACATCTTTGAATTTGAGTGGTTGTCAATTCTTAAAAAAAATCTCTGCCTTATCCGGAATCCCAAATATAAAGTGGTTGAATCTAAGTAAGTGTACAAGTTTGGTTGAGGTTGATGATTCTATTGGACTCCTTGATAAACTTGTTGAATTGGATCTTGATGGATGCTTTAAGCTTACGAGGTTTGGAACAACACTTAGATTGAAATCACTGGAAAGGCTTTGTCTACGAAATTGTAAAAGGCTTGAGAGTTTCCCAAAAATAGAGGACAAGATGGAATCCCTAGTGATTTTGAATTTCGGAGGAAGTGGCGTAAGAGGATTGCCATCATCAACTGCATATCTTGTTGGGATTATCCTTATGAGTGCTGGTTATTGTGAGAACCTTACATTTACGTCATTGCGTAGTATATATGGATTGCAGCGTCTCACTACATTTGGCGATAAGGTGAACTCTGACTCAAACATCTCATTAGCGATTCCCAAGCTAGTTTTCTTTAATCTCGAAGGATGTAATTTATCAAAAAGTAACTTCGTCCTGCCTCTTAACTGCTGGTTCACGTTTACATTTCTTGATCTATCGGGAAACAGTATGGTCAGATTTCCGGGACGCATTAGCAAATTTGTCAACTTGTGTTGTCTTAGATTGCATGGTTGCAAGGGGCTTCAGGAAATTCCAGAATTGCTTCGACCAAGTGTAGATCGGGTACTCCGGCCTAATTGCACATCATTGGAAAAATTTCCAAAACTTCCCGAGGGGGTTCGGTTGCTGGATTTAGTCAATTGTCATAAACTAGGTGGCTATGACGTTACAAAAAATATTCTGAATAAGGTTTCTGTCTCTTCTCTCTCTCTTCCTCTATATTATATCGTTAAGATGATGATTGTTGTAACTCTATTCTATTGTAGGTACCGTGCACTGGATGCGAAATTAGACTTCCAGGCAATGAATTTCCAAAGTGGGTCAGCTGTTGTAAAGATGCAACTGTAGTTAGGTATCCTCATGTCGAGGATAAAGAGGAATACATTGGTGGATGTGAATTTTGTTTTGAAATTCCTCCAAATTTAGAATGGGAGACGTCAAGATTGGTTCTATGTGTTAGCTACCATTACCCTTATTTTGACGATGCCAAGATTATCATCAATGGAAATCTCGTCAATGAGGTATGGATTGGTGATACAAATGCAACGGAGATAGAGGACACTCATGGGTTGCTCAAGTGTATTCCATTATTGGATCCGCAGAAGTTACGAGTGGGAGAAGAACCGACGCAGTTGCAGCAGGGTAATATGTGTCAAGTTATATTTCACTTGAAAGGCGCAGGCCCGATACCTGTTATAAGCTGCGGGGTCCACCTATTAGACCACCAGGTTGCTGATGTTAGTGCGAGTGCCATGGCTGTTGACGATGATATAACGATGAATGAATCAATGAGTAGTGTTGGGAAGAGGCCTCGTGGATCAGATATCACCGCCGTTGATGATCATGATCATGAAGAGCAATCGCTTTGCTTGTCTTCAGAACCAGCAGATTCCCAAAGCGGAGGCATATTGATATTGAAGAGGAGTAAAAAGTAAGGAAATTAATCAATGTTGGAAATACTCTTGTTTCACTTTGTACTATAAAAGGCTAAGGATATATGTCCTTTAGATTATTTTTCATGTGGCTTTGCTTTTAACTGTATTTTTCACTTCTTTTTCGTTTGTACCAACCGTATCAGATTTACCTTTGTATGCATATATAATAATTCATTGCAGTAAATTGTATATTTACTATGAACCATTTGCAAATGTGGTCAGTTGTTGTTATCACTGAATTGTTCTAAATAATTAGAAAGCTTATATTCATCTTTAACTGTAATTTTGTTTATACAAAAATCATTCTAATTTCTACTTCTCACTCATTTTAACTGTGACCCTCGGCCTTAAACAAAGCGTTTGACCAAAAACAAAACAAAACTAACAAGCAGGAGCCTCATTCAAAGTAGCCAAACCATCCGCAACAGAGTTTTGTTCCCTATAGTCTATAGATGTGGTTAAGCTCAACATTTCCAACATGCCTCGTGAGATCAATACAGCAAGAAAGCAGACCAGCTAGAGGATGACCATATGGGATTCACTGCCACAGCCGAATCCATTTCAATGATGAGATGAAAAAGCCCTTTCTGAGCAGCAAATTTAATGAGCAAAAAGGAGAAGTGAAAAGATGATTGTGTAAAAGTTGTACATCAGGTAGCTGCCAATGTAGGCCCAAAACTCGTGTTGACTATCTAGACCAAAAGCTAAATATTTTCCGTCAATTTTTTTTTTTATCATAAGGGCCTTTGCAAAGAATCTTGTCAACATTTTTCCGGTGTGTGGGTTCGGTGTGTATATGATCTTGTGAATTTTCACATCATTTCTTGGCAGGATGGTTTTCTCTCATTTTTATTTATTTATTTTTTCTTTGTAAAAAAACGAATTGGTGAAAGAAAAGCAATTGACTTGTGAAAGCCTACTAAGTTGCCCTTTTTCTTTTGATGTAAAGGATTCCTTTACTTTTTATTATAAAAACAAAGTTATAATATAGGAATAATGTACCTATTTCTCTCTTTAGAAAGAAACCTACCCGGGGACAGCTGGATGGAGAGATCTGTCAAGTAACATTAAAATTGAATTGGATCGAGAGGCTGAAAATCCTAAGTTGTGGGATCCACCTAGTATACCATCAGGATGGTGATGGCCATGATAGTGATGTGGATGATCATGAACCCTCAACCGCTGTCACGGCAGTTGATGATGATGATACCAATGTCAATATTGATCTTTCCTTGTCCTTGACTATAAGGAAAATGGAATTTGCTGGCGGTTAAAAAGTGTCACCTAACACGTTACTTGACGGTTTAAAATTCTTCAAGAGTGTGGGTATCAATAAAAGGTACCCACTTTCTTAACACTTTTTAACCAAAAAGTAATATTTGTTCTTGACGTCTATTAACCGTCAACTAACACTTTCTTGACACATTTTAAACATCAAGTTATGCTTCCTTGAAGTGTTTTAACCATCAAGTAACACTTTCTTGACGCTTTTTAATCGTTAAGTAACACTTCCGTGAGCTCTTTTAACCGTCCAGTAACACTTCCTTGACGTCCTTTAACCGTCAAGTTACACTTCCTTGACACCTTAAAGCTGTCAATTAACACTTCCTTGACATTTTTTAACTTTCAAATTGTAAGTATTTGACAACTAATAACTGTCAATTATAAACTACTTAACGCGTCAAAAACGTGAATAAAAAAAAACTGCATTTAAAAATTGACTCCTGGAATATTACTTGACAACTAAAATGCATAATGTAATACTACTTTGTCAGTTTTCCCCAACCAACTAATGATGCTCTAACTTGAATGTACGTTCAAAACTAATCCTATTACAATAACAACAACAACAACAAAACATTTTCATAACTATTGTTACTTGATTTAATCTTTTGAGATAGTAAAACATCTTATCAATAAACAAAACAAACTCCCATATATTGAAATAAATTGTTTCACTAGACTACAAGAACATTAAAGCAATACAATTACTAGGAGAAAGAAGTCCCATATATTGAAGCTAAACTTAAAATACATGATACATATGTGACCAATTAGTTTCAGTTTAACTACAAACTGTATTGTCCAATACATACAAAAATACTTCCAAAGACTTAGCTTTGCCAGTAGAATATGGCCTTGTTAAATTCCCAAGTGTTAGAGACCTGCAGTATACCAAGTAGTTGCGGCAAATTTTAGATCAATATTCATATGCATGATGAAATGAGTTAATCATGGTCTCCCACAAATAGAACTAATTAACAATTCCTAAAATATCAAGTACCTTAACAAAGTGAAACATAGAAACGTCTCCCCATTTACAGCCAAAGAATTCTTATTTTGATACCACCTGAAATGCACATTAGAAAGGAAAATGCATGATCAAATATGCACGTAGTACAACTATCTGCACAAACAACTTTTCTAAGTGACAAAAAAAAAAAGGAAGTTGTTGACTGCGCAAATCTCACGCCTTTTTGCCGGGCCGAATGGATTTGCGTCAACACGGGTCGTCCTTCTTTGGTTGGGGAGTGCGATTGTGCGGGCGTGCCAGCACGGTCTACCGTGCATGCGGGAGTGATCTAAGCGGATGAATGAGTTGGAGCGCGCTCGGATGATTCTGACTTCTAATCAGGGGACTGTGGCCGAGAAAGGAACTGATCTCGGTCGTAAGGTTCACGGCCTGAACTACAAGGCCGTTGGTGGAAACAGTGGTGGATTAAGGTGGTGCTCCAGCGCTTCGTCGGGTGGCAAAAGGCTGTATGATATATGGGATGAATGAAAGAATAACCAAGGATGGTGCTTCGACGCCTCGAAAGAGCGAGGGTCGTATGATATATTGATGAACGGAAGTTTCTTACAATCTGCCACTACTTCTAGGAAAGCAAATAAACGTATTGAAAGTGCGTTACAAGAACATAAATGACAGAAAAGATAAATTTGCTCTGAGAGAGGCTTGTGTGGTGTTTGAACCCTTTGAGTGTATTTTGAGTTTAGTATTTATAGGAAGAACCAGCTGCTGGAAGTGGACCCAATATCCTCGTGCAATGCGTCTGACTCAACAATAGTGGGTGGGTGGAGGCCGAGAAGCATGGTGGTGTGACCACCGTGAAGCTCAGTTTCTCCTACTGTAGTGGTTGGTTCGGATTTCATGCTTGAAAAAGCATTTAATTCCTTGATTTTTGGTAGGTAAGGGAGCATTTAATTTTCGTGATTTGAGATGCATAATCTCACCAAATTGACCTCACCCATGCTACGATTTGACTGAAAAGTACACTGATGTGACTTCTCTTCTCTCTCCACGTGCTCCTTTGAAAGTCCTCTGATTGGGACAGGTGGGATTGCATCATAGCCCATTACTCATTAATGAGCCATGGGGGCCACCTTTTAAGCAGGCGGTGAATTGACGCTCTCTTGACCTCGGTGAATGATAGAGGTTCGGCCAATCCTCTCGGTCAAGGCTCGCCGTGGCCGTGAGCATTCCTTCTCCCTTGACTCCTTCGTTCGTTTGGCACTTGCTTATAACAAATAAAAACAAGTCCCTAGAAAAGAAGTGCTCTGGCCGTGAATCCTTTTATTTGGTCGGCCAATATAGGCCGAGATTTTTATGCATAAACATTTGCCCCCATTTCGGATTCTTCGGTCTCGACCAGACAAAGGCCGAATGAATAATAGGGAATGGACTCTTCGCCTCCCTTGGAACTAATGCCACAAACTCCAGCTGTTCTAACATGTTAAATGCGTGTGCACGCCATCCAGGCCATTATTGCCTTGATTCGCGCGAGCCGTCGTTTCATTTTTTCAACTGAAACGACGGTTCGCGAGGTTTTGACACGTCACCGCGAACTCAAACGTTTCAGTTTTTTGCTTCGTTCGAGAGGAGGAGCCACGCCCACTCGATTTGAATTCCTGCATCACTATAAAAGCCCAGCCTTCCTCATTTTTTCATTACACTTTCAAAATTTCCAGACGAACCTCTGTCAAAAATTCTCTTGAACTCTCTAGCCTTCAAACTTGATTCTAAGCCTCTCAAAACTTCATCCCCAATCTTCTAATTATCCTTGTACTCTGAGTTCTTGTTTTCTCCAACTCTTTTCATTCATTCCAACTGCATTTTGCCGTTTTCTGGGTTTCCAGACTTCGGTGTTCTTTGTGTTCTTCAAAAGACTTTGAACTTTTCTCAAAAACCCGTACTTTGATCTCTTTCAATGGCCTCAAGTACTTCTACATCTGTTGAGATTCGGTCCCAAGCCTTCCAAACCAAATTTGAAGACATATGCCGAGAGATCCAAGGCTCGGTCGAAGCCCAAATCGTTGCCCCTTGGTTTGAGGATGGGGAGGCCTCAAACTTCCATCTCCTTGGCCCTCACTTGGAGGGAGGCATGCCAGAGGCGCTGGCCGTTCATTTGAAGAATGAACTCGTTGATTTTTCAGCCTTTACCGAGGGAGACTTCCAGAATTGGAATACCAAATAGGCTGCAGACTCAGTGGCCGACCACCACCGCTGAGTGGGAAAAATGGCTGCCGAGAATGGAGCACTTCTTCGGCCAGCAGTGGAAATAGCACGGAATCTACCACTGATTAAGTTGTTCGAACGGCCAATTGTGATGGATCGGTCATTGCTCGCCACGACCCTCAGCTTTTGGTCCTCGGCCACCAACACTCTTCAGCTACGGTTCGGTATGACGACCCCAACCGTTCTGGACATGGCTGCACTGTTTGGCCTTTCTCCCATCGGCGTAGAAGTAAATGCCGCCATGATCGCCCCTGAAGCCGAGGGGAACTTCAAGGCCGCCTGGCCCACGGTCTCACAGCTCGCTGGAGGCAAGGCGAAAAATATGCTAAACTACTCCAGCTTTTACAACAACTTTGGGGTGGAGGATGATGCCGAGGACGGCACCTTTGCCCTCGTGGGCGAGGTCGAACATGCAGCATTCCTGCTGTATTGGTTGTACAAGTTCGTCTTCTGCACTCAGGTGAATAAAGTGACGCTGGAGTTCGCCCACCTTGCCGATTACTTGGCACAAGGGAAGACGCTTGCGCTCGGCCCATTCTTCCTCGGCCATATCTATCGCACACTTCATGACATCGTCACGGATGGCATGAAGCCGAAGCACGGCGGCCCACTCTGGGCATTTCAATTCTGGCTCCAAACCTACTTTCCAGAATTGAGAGGGGCAGCCACCTTCCAGAATGCCGAGCCGTTGGCCAACGCGCTCGCTTAAGCTGCCCCCAAGCACCATACCTAGGCCTTCTGCTTCAAGTTTTTCAACAACCTGGCCGAGCGCTCTGGAGCGCAATTCTGAGTGTGCCTAACTCGGCCATACCCTTTTTATCTCGCCCACGACCTCTCCATCATCCCTGACGGCCAGACGGAGAACGACCTCAAGGAGATATATGGTTCGTTCCTCGTGAAAAAGGACCTTCATTGTGGTCTCTCCAAGGCTGGGGCCGAGGTATATTTGCCGAACCTCGTGGCGAGGCAATTCGGCCTGGTGCAGACTGTTCTTGTCCTCCCTCTTTCCCTCAATCGCCTATCTTCCTGGAGGGCCGACGTCGGCCAAAACCATGGCGTTGCTGCCATCACATTCTAGCTCCAGAAGGGGATGACCTTCTTCACCCTCGTACCGTGGAGGCGCATCAACGCTATCGACAATTTAGCACCGAATTATATTAAAATGACCGAATTATATTAAATTTCATTCAATTTTTCTTTAACTATATGGGTAAACTTGTAATTTTGAGTAAAATAAATAATAAATATATCAAAAATAAAGAAAATAAATTATAAAAAATAGAATAACATTTATAAAAATAAAAAAAGAGGCCCGATGCACAACTCTCTCTTCTTCAACCTAGCAGTCAATTCGCAATCAAGCCATCAATATAATCAACTAGCAATATTCAAGACCCAACAATCAATTCAATTCCCTTGAGTTGTGCTAGTATGAAGTCAACTCAGATGTGAGATAAATCGTCACAAAAACCAGCCCCCTCTTCCTCCAGCGAAATCCACCGCAATACCACCGATATGTTCTGTAACAACCCAACCTAAAATAAAGATTAATTTAAAATTTTATTTAAGGAATTACATTTTTACCCTTAGGGGTAATTTGGTCACTTTTAATTTGGAAAGGATTTTGGGGAATTGAGTTACGTCATTGCGTCCCGCTCGTTGATATGAGTTCGTGGACAGGCGGCACTCTCAATCCCCTTTTTCCCAATAAGACCCGTGTGTGCAACCCTCCCCATTCTCTCTCATCTCTCACGATACCTCTCCCTCTCTCCAATAACTCAGAAACGGCGCCACCGTTTTCGGCACCGTCCCTCCACCCCAACACTTGAAACCACCACCAATCTTCTTCTCTCTCTTCCCTCTACCTAGCCCAACCATCTTCTCCGATCGAAAACCCCGCAATCGAGGTCTGTAACGATGTGGGTTTTGCTGGTTTTTCAACCAGCGTTGCAATCGACTCTGGCAACGAATGGTGTCGACCAAGGTGGGTTTTCTACTCCTCTTGAAGTGTTCTTGCCGTTTGTGTAAGTTGTTTTGATTGACTTGTGAGTTTTGAAGGGATTCCACAAACCTGCGTTTTTTCCCAAGGGTTTCAAAATTTCCAGCCATTTTTTGGCCATTTTTGGGGTCGAGCGGTGAACTAAAGTTGCTCAACTAGCTATCCTGGTCCAGAAGGTATAGCTTTTGATGGGTGTTTCGAGAAATTTCTGTCGTCGAAAATTTCTCTAGACACCCATGCATTGCCAGCTCATGTGGCGGCGCGTGGGTCATTGTTTGGTGGTCCTCTTCCTTCCAAAACACTCCCCTTGTCATTCCGAGTGTGACGGTATGCTCGGATTTGGAATTGGTTACCGTTTGATTATTGAACAGATAGTTTGCCTAATAGGCGATGTCAGGGTTCGATATGTTCGAATAGTTGAATTGGTGCCAATTTCAAATATGTTGTTCCTCATACCTCTAGGATCATGTAGCAACTTGCAGATCGAGAATTAGAGTAATCCGACCGCTCAATCGAGGCCAAACCCTTGGGACATGCTATTTAAATTTTGTAGGACCTTTAGGAACTTGTGGATTTAAAATCAGAGGTCGTGGGCCCCGTGGTCCCAGGTTGACCAAAAAGGGAAAGTTGACCAAAACCATTGACCTTGGACTCACCAAGATCCTCTTAACTAAAATTACACATTTAACCCCGAATTAGGGTTTTCATTCTAATTCATTTTTGAAACACAATTTTTGACTTACCTCGTTATTTCTTCAATAGATGCTCAAACTCTGAGTAGCCAACAGGCGGGACCCCCATCGGGCCATACCAGCTTGGATTTTCTGTGAGTGGACCTTGTTTTGATTATACTTTTCTTTACAGTTTTGGAAAGTTCATGCATAAAAGAGATTTACAAAATAATTTTGTTTTTATTGGGGCATGGGAAATATTTAAAATGGTGCTTGTTTGCATGCGGTGTATATAAATGGTAGTCTGGAGTTGTGTATTTGATATGAATTCTGTATTTGTTACTCCAAAATGTACCCTCCCCTTATATGACACTTTGGATATTATAGACACGCGGTAACTCTTCGAAGGCGTGTCTGGAACCGGGCACCCCTGACCGGGTTTATCGAAGGCCTTGGCGGGCTGTCAGCGCGCGCATGACTCATTTCAGCCGCATGTGTATTGAGAATTCTACCGTGCGTGTCTGGGGAGCAATAGTCCCTCAGTTGGATTGCTCATTCCCTAGCCACAAACTCTGCCATGTGGTCTAGCCAAACATTCCCCGTGTTGGATTGTTTCCACTAGTACATAGGGTGGGCATCAAAACCGAAATACCGATACCGTCCGAAACCGTGCCATTCCGTGTCAAGTTCGTGCCAAACCGTTTGGTGTTGATGTTGAAACGGGATGAAACCGTGTCATACCGTTCTTGTTTGTACGACACCGTATCGATTTTTGATCCCGTTTGGTGCCATACCGCATCAACATAGAATAATTAATATTAAATAATAAATAATTAATATTAAATATTAAATATTAAATATTAATATTATGTCTAAAACTAAAAGTGGAGATTTAATATCTCCTCTCCTCCGTCCATTCCATCCCATCCGAGATCTAAACCTAATTTCAGATCCAAAACTTTTTTGCCTTCCTTCCTTCCTCCGTCTGTCCATCTCGATCTCTCTCCTTCCTTCCCTCTAAGTTTCTCCTTCCCTCCACACGGTCACCATCTCCATCTCAATAGTTCTTCTCCTCCTCCTCTCTGTCTCTGCCTCTGTTCTTGTCCTCTTTCTCTCTCCGTGTCGAAGTCGAAGGAAGAAGAAGGTCAAGGACCTCTTTACTCGTATTGTCATCAAAAATTTATTGCACTTTGCTGTCATCCGCATGCGATTTTGGAATGGTAAGGCCAATTTTTCTTGTCCTCTCTCTCTTTCTTTGTCTTTGTTGCTCTACTAAGATGTGCTTACTGCTTATGTGTTGGATTCTTTACTCTCTTTTTTAATTTTTATAAGAGATAGTTTAAATTAGCCTCTGCCAATATAGGATCGTGAATTATTCTTAATTTGGAGAAATTAATATAATGAAGTTGGGGGAGGAGACAAAGGCTTGTGAAATGTTGTGATCTTCATCAGCATTTAGTATTTGTGTTCTACGGAGGCCTGTATGTTGTAATATGGGATAACCCTTGTAATGATATCCATATTATATATTCTACTTTATCTCTAATCAGAACAATAAATACTTTGCAAAGTGATTCTGGATATATCAATGGTTCTTAGTTATACATAAATTATATGTTAAGTTAGTAGATTTAGTCAAATTCGGCTTGTGTATACGAAATGTTACCAAGTTTTGGGGATAACTTGATTGTGTGAAATGGTAAGAAATTGGGAAGGGATCCGCAAGTGTTGGGTGTTAGGTTATGTAAAGGGCGCTTTGTAAAATGAAATAATGATCAAGTATAATCGAGACAATGCACATACATATATATATATATATATATATATATATATGTTGCTATTTAGTGAAGTTACAACATATTTTGTGAAGTAGATGTATCTGTATTTGTTGGATGGTCAATGGCCACCGCTAGATTAGTTTCTCAAAGCAGTTTGGTTTCCATGGCGTGGATTTCAACCCAAGTGGAAGTTGGGAAAGAAGGAACCTTATGAATTACATAACCAAGAAAACCAAATGGACAATTTCAATCCTTCTTTACTGCTAGTGATGCCATATGTAACAACATATTAGTAACCTAGGTATATTGTAACATGGTTGATTATCATTTAGACTCTAAACTTCAGATTTTATGCTTAGTCCTGTAAACAAACTTGTTCTAACTATTCTTATGTGCATGCAGTCTGGAGAATATCTAAGTAGAATATTTTTGTAGAATATCTAAGTACCAAGTGCTGCCACAAGTACAAATACATTTGGTTCAGATCCAAAGGGAAAGGGACATGCCAAGTAGAATTGATTTTTCTGTTTTTTTGTTTCTTTTCTTGGGTTGTAATTTAATTTGCAACCATTAAGGGTTGTTAAGTTACTTGGTTTGTACTTAATTTGGCTTGATTTGTTTTGTAAAATCCTATTTCCATTTCTTGCTTTCTACTATATTTCACACATTTTGAACTTGAAGAACTCTTGAATGATTGTTTCTTGTTTGTTAGTTTTGTTTGTTAAGCTTGATCTTGAACTTGAAGTTTGAACTTTGAACAGGTTTTTACTTTTTAGTATGATGAAAACATTGTGTATTTGATTGATTTGGCAGCTATTGCAAAAACAGAAGTTATTTGGCAGCTGCAAAACTGAAAAAACAAAACAAAACTGAAGTTATAACTTATTTGGCGTTGGCTTTGGCAGCTGCACAGAAACTGAAGTTATTTGGCAGCTGCAAAACTGAAGTTATTTGGTGTTGGCAGCTGCAAAAACTGAACTTATTTGGCAGTTATTTGGCATTGGCAGCTGCTAAAACTGAAGTTATTTGGCAGCTGCAAAACTGAAAAAATAAATTCAAATTTTAGCCTAAGGTGAACGGTATCGGTTTGATACCGAACCATACCGGTCCCGGTTGGGGCGGTATGGTTTGAACGTGTTTTGAAAATCTCCCATCCCGTGTCATACCGTCCCGATTCTACTATTCGGGATTGACACCGGGATGACCTCCATCCCGTGTCATCCCGTACCGTGCCCACCCCTACTAGTACATAGCAAAGGATGTGCATGCTTTTATGTTATTTGTTCAAAAATGGATTTTTGGGATCAAACAGGTTTTATATTCGAGAACGCGTTTAAAGGTTTTATATGCATGGCTTTCAGGCAAATGTTTTAAAAAAGGCGGGGTTAGTAAGCTATTTTATTTACATTTAAACTCTCTTTTCGTCCACTCAGTTTCTTTTTGGTTTTCAGCCCCAGGCCGTGACTGGAGGAGTTTGAAATCAAGAACCGAAACAATCTCTTCACCGACCGTTAGCCATCATAAGATTTTCTTTTATGTGACTTTTCTTCTGTCCTGTTTGTAAACTAATGAAATTCTTAGTATGCTATGAATACGCCCATGTAGGGTTGGAACTGTGGCTTGAGGCCATGTGTAAACTGTGTGTGCACCTTAAATTGTGTGTGCTGGCATTTGGGAACTTTAATTGTGTTTTATTGCAGGTGTAAATTTTTGGGTTTGTCCGTTTTTCAGGGGAGACTCAGTCGAAATTTCGGCAGGAGTCTTGATCCCTTTTATTCTCTTAAGTCGGGAAAAGGGGTTTATTTTAGTAATTGGGCCCGACATCCTATGGGTGTTGGAAGGGAAGCAGGATTGGACACTAATTTCGAGGAGATTTGGGTCAAGTCCTGTCACGTTCACATCACTAGCAACGACGGCGTCGATCGACATCCTTTCTCTTCTTGAAGCTATGTACGATCTAGATTGAGGTGTGTCTTTTAGAGGGAGCTAGATTGAAGCTTTGTTTGTAAATTTGGAAACTTTGGTGGGTTTCAAGGGGCTGGGTTTTGGAGAGAGGAGGCTGGGGGGGGACTGGGTAATCTGTAAGTCGTTGGATAATCTGGGTTTTGAGGGTTTTTTGCTGCTTGGGAAGGAACATATGAGAGAAAGAGACATGGGGAGAGAGAGAGAGAGAGAGATAGAGAGTCACATTTTCATATTTACAATTTTTCTATTTTATAACTATTTTAGGTTTTATCATAATAATAAATAAATAAAATCAGATAGTGAGTCATGTTGATAGCACGTGACTTTTTGGACGGAAAAAATGGATGAAATTTGAAAAAAATTAACAGCAAGGGTTAAATTGGCGATTTTAATTAATTCGGGTGCTAAACTGACTGAATTTTAGTTCAGGGGGTTAATTTCTACAAAGGTCATAGTTCAAGAATAAAACGACCGAAAATCCTACTAAAAACCCACTACTACAATTTTCCCTTGTCCTGACAACCCTTTGTGGTTAGTAAAAACTCCAATCTTGTGAAAATTCGTCACTAATGGCTTCCTGACGAGTGCTGTGGCGAAAATAAGGGTCGTCGAAAAGTCCTGTCGATTACTACTACTTGACCAACTTTTGCAACTCTTTTGTCGGTAAAGTTTGTCTCGACACAAGTCATTAAGTGACACTAGATTATTACGGCAAAACAAATAGCCGATTATTAAGTAAGCTTTTGTCGGGATTGTTATTTTAGAATTGAGTATTAGTGGCCAAAGATTTGTTAGGATTGTTTTTACCCCAAAAAAAAGATTTGCTGTCAATTTCTTTGTGAGCTCATGCCCTATTAAAATATACTTCTTTCAAATGTCTTGTTTTGTAATAATCTGGACACTTTTCTTTTCTTAAAAAATTTCATTGATACTGAAAATGTAACAAGTATAAATACAATATTATAAATAGTCAAAGATTGAACCATACAATCACCATCCTTATAAAATATAAAGTACCAATGTGGCAATGTCGATTACAATAGCCAAATTATTACAAAGATCTTCCTAGGTACATAGAGTTCAATAACTTTAGATGCCCATACTATTCAAAACTATGCAATGCCAAATATTCAACAAGTACGCTACAAAAGTATGCATACATCATTAGGGTCCAAAATACAATCAGCCACTATACCAAAAATGCATAACACTAACTGCATCTATTCAAGTCCATGAATACCTTGATATGATTCTAAAAGGTCAGTCTCAGTAGGGTCTGCATCCCCCTTAAAAACAGATAATCCCCACATTGCCACTGTCTTTTATTTCCTGTAAAAGGTTTATAATAAGCTTTCTTCACATTACTCTTGAAACTTCTCCGCAACTTTTCAATATTCTTCATTGTTACATCCTTGAATACATGAATCAAATGTTGATGTTGTGGAAGAAATTCAACGGTGCCCTGCATCCACAATAAGTTTCTCATACATCTCATCCCCTATCAGTACAACAATAATAGAAATAGACGACACTCAAGAGACGACGAATGTACTAAATACTGTCATTTTAATTTGTCAGACGACAATTCGTCTAGTAAGGTGTAAGATGTTTGAAAGACGACGGTTTGTTAAAAACTGTCGTGTGTGTTATTTGCGTCGAAGGCAAAATCTAAAAATCAGTGTTACTATGCGGAGGTTACTGTAGACCAACAAAAACTTAAGGGATTTTTTGAACAAAAAAAAAAAAAAAAAAAAAGGGGACTAAGGCATTCATTCGACAAAAGCAAAGACCAAGGCATGAACTAAAACAACTAAAGTCGTTCGAAGCTTGGCAAAAACAAAAAGTATACTTGGGTCATTCGAAGAGAGAGACAGCCCATCTTCGACTCTGCGTACACTGAGCTAGGGTTTCAACCATCGTCGTCGTCCTGTTCGTGTCGGCGTTCTCCTCATGTCGGCGTTTTCTTCCTCGTCGGCATCCTCAAATCTTGGATCGAACAAAAAACTGGCTTTGACCAGAGAAAAGAAAGACAAAAACTACCCTCCAAGCAGATCTGTAATCTCCAAGGGAAACAAACGAGATCTACCTCCAAGGGAAAAAACGAGAGGCCATTCGACTGAAGGCTTGCCTCTGTACAATTCAACTGAGCCATCATCTTCGTCGCTGGCGCCCTTTTTGTCGTTGGCGTCTTGGAATACTGCTTCAGGTGGGTGATTTCATCAGTTTGGGTTTCAATTTCAGTTAGGGTTTGGGATTATTTTTCTTCAATCGAATGCTATGAGTTTTCTAAGAACCCTAGCTAATCTTCTCTCTTCATTTCGTCTTTGATATTTCTGTAGTTTTGTTGAGTTGAAAGAGTTTGGCTGGCCTTACCTTCTGTTCTACTCTCTTCTCTCTCACTTGTCTCTTCCAAGGCAGATCCAGAGGTACTAGGTATTGATTTTAACTTTTATTTTTCGTTTGGGTGCAAGTTGGGTTTCAATTTGTATTGATCTATTTGGTTTTATATGGAGCATGTTTGAGGAGCCTGAAGGTCAGTCAATCACTTGCGTAGGGATTTTTGGGATTTGTGTTGTCTCGTTGATTAAAGGCTGGGTATACTCTTTTCCAAGCATTTTGTTGTGTGTAGTTAACGTAGCTTTCAGTGTAGAGTAGAGAGAGAGAGAGGAGAGGAGTTATATGGCGAATCCTAACTCCAGTTCCTCTGCCTACTTTTTTTCATATACTCTGTTTGTTTCTCCTCAAGCATGAAGCTTTACCTTTTTAACCCCTTTTGTTGTCAAAAAGCGAGAAGCTTTACTTACTCAGAAGAATAAGGCTCGAGTTCAAAGGAAGCATAGAATCTGGGTCGTCATGCTCTTCAAGTTAGAATCTGGAGCCTTGAAAGCTATATTTGGGCTCTCAGAGTTGGAGATTTTGAAAGAGTATTGTATTGATGGAGGAAGATTGTTGCGCCACGCAACTCATCTATGGAGATGGTAAGTTTAATATAATGCTGATGGGCTCGACAGGTTCGACAGGTATGTACTCATTTATCTCCATTTTTTAGATGCTTATAAGTATAATATCAAGAAGGTTTTAATGGTCATTTCTTGGATAAACATGATTTAGGGTTGGTTGGCATTGGAAGAAGCTGTCCAAACTGGTGCTGTACGAAGTTTTGGTAAAAGGCTCAGCTCCATTCTAGGCACCTATCTTTCTGAGTAAGTTAACTCTGGTTTAAATATGTTAGTTTAACAAGGGGTTGTAACTGTCTATGTTTGTGATTTTCTTATAATTAAATGATGCAAGGAGAGGGATTTGGTGGAACATCTTGTTTCCTTTCTTTTCTCTTTAGACAGAATTTATATACTCTACACCAGTTTTGTTTTTAACTTATGAAGTATTGCTCTTCATTTGTTTCATTGTAAAAGAGATTTGGAAGACCAATTACCAGTGAAGTGATGTTACGTTTGCTTTTTTTATTTGAAGTGTTCTTATTATTCAATAACAAGTGTAGATTGGTGGCGTAAGACGTGAGGAAGTGCATACACTATAATATGCTTTAAAATTCATTTTTTCCTCTGGTTGTAGTAGTTTCATGTGATCTGATTATATCTGATTGTTTCTCTCTCTCTCTCTCTCTCTCTCCAAAGTAGTCATTCCATACTATTTATATCGTTGGGCGTGCAACATCCTCACTCCCAACCATATATATATTAGAGTTGTTTGTTCTAATGAACCAAGCATATGTTCCCTAGTCTCCGTGCTCCGTGTTCTGTATTCCACTCAGAGTTCTGAGGAACCATACGAAACATGGAGACTAGGGATTAATACTTCCTTGCCAAAGTAGGAATAGCATCTTTTATGTCAACTGCTTGCAAAGAAGCAACCCAATGCTCGAATATGATGTGGCCTGACATTTCTGTGTTGGTTATTTCACACTATAATAACAAAGCAAACACCTTAGCCTATGCTTTTCAAATAATCATTTTGTGTGTAGTTTTTTTGTCATGCTTTTTGTCTGTAGTTTTGGGTAGTATATTAAAATGAAATCATTGTGTATTTCTGTTTTACCTTATGGTTATAGTAGTTTTACATTGTCTATTGGATTCACCACTTATTCAAAAAGATTTGAATTCATTTTTCATATGTTACCTAACAAGTACCAAGTAGTGTAATCTAAATTAGTAATACCATGTTATATATTTCTTAAGACAGTACCTTCGCATATATAATCTAAATTCGTAATGCCATGTTATATATTTCTTAAGACATTACCATGCTTCTTTGTATTAATAGATAATATCTCTAATTTTGGTCTTACTATTCTTATGCAATTTGCTGCATAGGCTAACTCAGAAGGGGTTGACAGTGACACTTGCATTGTCTACATAGTTTGATACAAATCTGTCTTGAAGGATTTTTGTTGCCATTTTTCATTTTCTCTAGCAAAGGGTGCAGGACAGGCTGCACTTAATGCCAGGTTTTTTTTTTTTTTTTTTTTTTTCAGTTGGCCATGTGTGAATAGCCTAGGACCGGGTTGGATGCTGGAAATAGTTTTTATGCAGGAAATGATGAGTAAATGCTTTTTCATCTGTTTTAGTTCTTTCTAATCAAATGTATTAGTTCTTGATGTTTGTGTCAATTGCTGCTGGTTGATTTCATATTGAAATGATTATTTAGTTTGATCTTATGTTAGCACATATGTATTACAAAGAAAAACATGCTTTGATGAAGTGGTGGTCATTCAGTCATTGTTTAGATTGTGTGATAAACAATGTAAAAACCTTTTGGTCTTTTATGACTTCTCTGGAGTTAACGCGGATAAGTTTGATGACAAGTATTCTGCAAAGGAAGTCCTGAAAAAGAAAAAGAAAAAGAAAGAGGTTGGTTTTTTATTTTTTATCTTTTATCTTTTATGTATTTTGAGTGTAAATATTTATAATAGTATCTATGTGCATTATAGCTATATTAGCATTTTAGTGTAATGGACTTGGTATTTGGAATGATAATTGGTGATGGTTCTTAATGTAATGGACTTGGACTTGGATAATTTCTTACATATTGTATGTTGAAGATATTTATCTATTTTTCTATGGATTCTTGCAGAGCTGTAAAGATGAGAGTTGGGTTGGTATCGCTAACACAATGAATCATGGGGACTTGCACGTTATGCTGCCATTTCTCAGGTATGTTCACCATTAGACAGCTATGTTAATTGGCTTTCCAATTACGGAGCAAGAGTGATAATTTTATTGCTATCCTGAAAATAAAAGTAGATTTTGCCTTTTTGTTTAAAAAAGTGGTTAAACAATGAATTGGTAGGTATTTTTTAATTCTTTACCCATTGGTGTTGTAAAACATACATGATTCATTGCTATGCCATTATGCGCAGGACAATGGTCTTGTGCCCATTGTAGAGCTTGAGATTCTTCTTGACGGGGACCACCCAATAGAAAGGACACTTGAAGTGGCAGAGAAGGTCTAGGCAGAAGTCTTCTATTACTTGGCTGAAAACAATGTGGTGTTCGAAGGAATCCTTCTTAAGGCTAGCATGGTAACCCCAGGGGCTGAACACAAGGAAAAGGCTTCTCCATAACATTTTCAATCTCTTGATCTACAAATGATGTTGTGGTTGGTTTTCAGGCAAGAAAGAAGATTTGCAAAGGAAAGAAGGCAAGTATGGTATTGGAGGAAGAACTTCAACACTTGGCAAAAACACTAGAGAAGTTGTAAAGGAATTTAGGAGTTAAGGATTCGGAGGTTCGAAACACTAGTAATTTTGATAAACAAGCGTATCTTCTTTTGTATTTTGTAACATTTGGTTGTATGAGATCGCATTTGATGACATTTTTGAATTGAAATATTTTGAAATAGGTTTTGAGAATTGAAAATGTCCATTAATTGTAACTGAAACAACCCAAAAAAAGGATATAAACCCTCAAATATCACTACAAATATCACCACTTAGACGACGGTAATGAAATTATACTGTTGTTTAATTATCATTAAGACAACAAAAAACTACAAATAGACGACGGTGATCCACCGTCGTGTGAATTAACGAATAGACGACGGTTTTGACAAAAAACTGTCGTCTAAATGGTAAACAGACGACGGTTTTGAAAAAAACTGTCGTCTAAAGTGGCACAATAGACGACGGTGAATCACCGTCGTCTAAAATGGTACAATAGACGGTGGTCACCTATACGACGGTCTGGGAGCACCTTAGACGACGGTGATCCACCGTCGTCTATAACGTTTTTTGTTCTAGTGTATACAATATATTTATATGATGATTCAAACATACATACCAATTTATCAAAAGAAAAAGAAAAAACCCAACATACCAGTACCACCTATAGAACCATCTCCCTCTAGATCATCCCCCAAGTCAACGTTGGGCCCTCCTTGTGAACTATCTCCAGAATTACTCATCTAAAAATTTGATATACATAACATTAAAGGAGTAACAAATAAATCAGACATCATTGGCAAAAACTATTACTTTAAAATTTCAAAACAAAACAATCTACTAAAGAAATTCTTGTACACTAATATTGTAATTAAAATTAATGCATAAATATAAACAATTATTCAGCATAGATCATCCCTCACTCCTACTGTCTCTCAATTGGATGACCCTCACCACCATCTACTTCAATTTATTATCCAGTGGGTGACACTCATCATCATTTACTTCAATTTACAAGCAAAACCAAAAAATAACAAAAAACTGAGAATAAAGAATATATTAACCACGAAATTGCACATTCATTGGATTGAAGAAAAGCAGAAATATAACACCAAACAACTAGACCAACTTAATAGCTAAAGATTCGACCAAAAAAAACCTTAATTAGATAAAGAAACTCACATTATGACAAACAAATAAAGTCTAACCTAAATATACTCACACATATATAAAAGCCCAATAATCTCAATATATACAATCTTATTCAACAATAGTTTTTTTTAAAAAAACAACAACAATATAATAGAAAAAGCTAAAGGGAAACACACATGGATTCTAAGTTTCCAAAAAAAAAAATTTCAACAATCATGCAATAGATAAATACATGCATACCCACAAATCAAACTTCACCAACAAATAATAAAAGATTTAAACAAGAGGCTTTAAAAATCCAAATTATATAATCATGCTTCAACTATACAACTAGTACATCATTCATATCTCGGAATAAAATTAGTATTCTAAATTTTATAACTAATTAGAAGGATTCATGGGTGACCTATACTCAAATACTTGAAAAAATTACAAAATTACAAAACAAAATAGGAACACAAATCTAACCAGAACAGGGGCCCTCTTTAAAGAAGAAGAACCAAATCAGCCCCAACTGAAAAGAGCAGAGAAAACCCCCAAGTTTACTCTTCCTGTCAATCTGAACTAGCCGAAACGAAAATCACTACCACATAATTCCTCCAGCTCCAATGGCTCTAAGGAAGAAAACAATTTCTTCTTTAATGAAAAAAGAGAGAAGGGAGGAGGCGAGAGTGAGTGACTGAGCAAAACCCAAAAACCAAAGAAATAAAAAGAGAGAGAGAATAGATGGTATTTTTTGGTCAATGAGAATAGATGGTCGGTTTGGAGGAAGTGGAGAGAGTTGAAGTAAAAAAAAAACTATATTTAAGTCTAGTACTGGCAAACAATTTCGTCAGTGACAAAATTTGGGTTCCCAATGTCTACAAATTTAGGCGCTTAATATTTCGCTTCCCGCTCTAGAAGGAGGGGCTGGCGCAGTTGCTCATTATTAATATTAGTAATGACGAAGGACTTTGTCAGTATCATTTTGTACTGACAAATTACATTACTTAGCCAGTAATGAGTCCTAGTACTGGCTAAACTGTTCCTTTGCCGGTATTAGTTTGTCAGTATAAGCTAAAATTGTAGTAGTGACCACGTATGTGATATCATCTTCTCAAAAAGCAAAAATGGTATTCCCACTACATTTCTTTCATATTTATTTATATTAATATCCTAATTAAACCAATCTCAGTTAATATGTATAACTCATATCAAAAGAATCACACATATAAATACACATCACCAAAAAAATATAGGTTTCCAACACAATATCTTTAAAAAAAACACTAAAAAGTTCAACAACATACATGGATTTGCATATGTTCAAAATTTGTTTTCGATAGTGCTAAAAGATATTGTATCTTGATTCAGTAGGTGTAGCAAATTCCATCACGATATGATCTTTTTCAGGATTTGTCTTCACCAACTACCCAAGTATCATATTTCTACTTTCAAAATTGGACACAATGTTGACCGTGTATCAAATATCATTTTATTAACTACCCAATGTATTTTTTTCTTCAGATTTTTAAGTTTTAAGCTACATGATAATTAACTAAATACCACTATTTCTATAGCTATTACATCATCTTTGGTGTTTCAAGATATTAAGCCTATATCTATTAGCTTCTTGAAATATACGACAAGGAAAAGAAATTATTATATAGAAACTTTAGAAAAGAAAAAGGGAAGCTCCTTCATTGAGACAAAATGTCGAACAGGTGAGGGGCACTCCTTGCCCGCCACAGACCAAAAAGAAGAGGAACTAACCTAATTTCCAGTACTCAACTAAACATGACATAGTGTTAATGTTGTAGGACAATAGAAAACACATACCCAATTATGATGTCGGCAAGTGACACTACTACAAAAATCGCAATAGACGACGGTAATTCACCATCGTGTATTCGGTTTTTCAACTGTCGTGAAATCGACCGACATCTTTTGATGCATAAAACCACGACGGTAAATCCCCGTCGTCTATTATTTGTAAAGACAACGCTTTTACTCAAAACCGTCGTTGTTGTCATATAAAGACGACGTTTTTTGTTACATACCGTCGTTGCTTTCATATAAAGACCACAGTTTTTGTTAAAAACCGTCGTTGTTTAGAGGTAAAGATTGTTAATTATAGGAATAAAGACAACGGTTTGTTTACAAAAAACCGTCGTCTATTATATGTAAAGGCGACAGTTTTTTGAAAGAACCGTCGTCTATTATATGTAAAGACATGATTTTTTTTTAAAGAACCGTCATCTATTATATCAAAAGACGACGGTTTGTTTTTTAAAAACCAACGTCTAATAAATCTAAAGACGATTGTTTTGTTCCAAAAAGCCGTCATTTATTATCTGTAAAAATGACGTATTTTACATTTTAGCTTCTTTTTTTTAAGGTCCAAATCTTCTATTACCCACACCATACAAATATATACTAAAAAATTATTTCTTTCATAAAACTTGAAGATTCAAGAGTAATTACATTGTTACCAATCTTGATTCCTACTATATCCATACAAAATACCATATCCATAGCATTAACCTATAATTACAAAATACTATATCCAAAACATTAACCTATAGTTGTTGTATCTTCCACAATTTGTACTTGTTCTCCACATTCAGCTACCATCTTGGAGTAGTGTTCTCAGTCATCTTTGTCAAATGGATCCTCAATTGACATAATAGGGTACTCACTCACAAATGACTTGTAGAGGTCCTTGAGAGCATTTTCTGAGATCTTTTGGGAACCATCGTTTTTCTGTGCAAACAAACCAACCATAGAGATATATTAACAGACAACTAACCTCTTCCTTAAAGTTCTAGTCATAGGTTATACCTGACCCACAAACTCAGATGCTATTTATCAAGAAAGAACCTCATTCTAAGCACTGTCAACTCCACACCTTTGAATGCTGCACGCCTACTGCAGAAAACACCTTGAATATCTTCCAGATCTTTCATAAGTAACTCCATGAAGTACTCTTTCGGCACCCCTCCATAACATAGAAGTGCAATTAAATGCCTCAAAAAATATGTAGTCCTAAGTCCTATGTGATTTGCTGGAAGATGAAAACTTTCAGTTAAAAATTACACCTTCAATAATAAAATAATAGAAACAGCCCAGCACCTGGCATTGGCCTTGTAATTAAATTTCTCTATTGAGTTATGCTAAAAATGTAATATCATGTCCCTTTCTTTTATCTTTTCTTCAATGTTAACCTTGAGAAAAGGTATATAGTGATATGCTAAGATATGCGAATAGTAATAACCAAGTTGACGCAGGACACCTTATTCCTAATAAGGTATCGTCGTGATTTTAAAAATCAACCCAACGCATGGCTGTATTAAGTACCTTACCACGACAATATCATAACACCCGTTGTCTTTTAAAACACCACGACAGTTTTCATATAAAGGGCTGTCTATTGTGTGTCGTAGTTTAACATAATTGAAGTAGTGTGAGTCCTCAATAAAGTTGAAAATTGGTTACAAATCCTCACTTTTCACCCATTTCAAGATCCTCTTTAGCCCCCTAAAGCTTCTTGAGATTGAGTCAGATTCATGGCAGGTACCTAAGAAATGAAGAGAAACCCCACAACTTCTAAGATATATATACACACAAAGAATTAAATATGAAAAATTGAACATAGATCAGACAAACTAATTTTCCCTTTGAACTAATAACTTTGGATAAAGAAGCACTACTACAAAAATCGAAAACGACGACGGAAAAAATAAATACAGACGTTTTATTTATAAAGACGACGGTAATCTAAAACCGACGTGGATCAGTAACTTAAACACCCAAAAAATGAGGTTCCGTACTTGTATTTATAAAACACGACGCATGAAACTTAAAAAGCGTCGTTGTATGTGTTTAAAATTTTTTATTTAATTTGTGTTTAAAAAAGATTATTTTATTCAATTTAAGAAAATAATTTGGACCCTACATGTGCCATGTCATTAAATTTAACAGAGTTTTAGATGGAGTTAACGGCAGGGCAAAGTGGGTCATCAAACCTCGGTCAAAGGATGAAAGTGGGTCATTTTGAGTTTTAGGGGGCAATTGACCGAAGTTTCAAGGGGTATTGGTGTAATTAAGCCTTTTTTTAATGGCTTTTAGTAAGTGTCATGTATAAAGGGCTTTTCCTTGATGGTTTTTAATATGTGTAAAGTATAAAGGGGCGTTCCTGGATTGTATTTAATAAGTGTCAGGCATAAGGGCTTTAATTGACGTTTTTAAAAAAGTGTCAAAGCTTAGTAGAATAGTTTATGGTTTTTCAACAAACATCAACTATGAAGTGTCAACTAAGGCCAATTTTCTTGTAGTGTTTGGGACCAATGAGTCCCCGAAAGAGTAAAAAAACTTACATGTAATGGGGATAGCACTGGTTTACTATCTCCAGCCAATAACACAATGACTCGTGGAAAAGTTATTCTACATGTCATTGTGTTATTGGCCGGAGATAGCAAAAGTGTTGTCCCCGTTATATGAGAGTTTCTGCCTGACAGAGCAATGGCTACTGCTAACGACGACGTCGATCATGAAGATTGTCAAGAGAATAAGGGCCCGTTCAATTATGTTTTAAGGGCTTGTTTTCATTTTAAGAGAACAAAAATTGGGCAAGAACCCGTTCGGTGGGTCAAAAGCAGAAAACATTGAGAATGTTTTAATAAAATGAAACCAAGTTCACATGTACTTCTAGAAAATAGAAAAAAGATGTTGTCATTCTCAAGGGAAACAAACGCTCAAAACATGGTAGCTTTAGAAAAACAAAACACGCGAAGTTGAAAAAGAACACACTACTATTGCTCTTGGTGGGCTGCTCAGATCTCCATAGAACTAGAACTCCTCCTCACTCTCGTTTCAGGGGAAGATTACTGCTCTTGGAAGATCTTGGTAACTCTCTCTCTTTTTCCTCTTTCTCTAGCTATGGGTATTTTGTGCCCTTAGATCTAGGGTTTGTTTTCATGGTTCTTCTAAAAATTGTTGTTGTATTATGTAAATTAGCTTCCTTATACATCTAAAAATTACTGGGTATTTGTAAATTTTAGGGATTTCTATCTATATTTTAATGATTTGATTGTTTATAAATTTTAGGGATTTTTCTCGTAAAAATGATTTGGGTATTTGGTTTGAAATTTTCTGTGAATGATGATGCTTTTGTTGTTTGATGAAGCTATCTATTTGTGGTTCTTCTAAATAGAGGTTGTTATAATGCTCTTTAACATGTGAGATTCCATGTCATTGATGATTCATTGAGATTATTCTTTGTCTACTTTTCAGAATATATGGTTAAAGCCTCTAATTTGTATATCTGTAGTGCATGAAATATATATATATTGTGATGCCCCAAAAATTTCCAAATATTTTGTTATGCTCACAATAAAAATTTCACGGTCTAATTGGTGGTAATTTGGATTTTCATGAATTAAGTATTGGTTTATTCAAGGGATGGTTTATTTCCTGATACTTTCAAGTTGAAATTTTGGTAATTTGATTTAATTGAAAAATAGTCCATACGAGCGTGTGGCATTTTTCGAAGAATTATTCTGAACTCGAGAAGTATTTTTGGCGAGTTTCGGAAGTTGGGAAGAAGTTAAAAAGGAAAAGAAAAGAAAATGATAAGTTACTATGCAGCACTATAAGCACATGGGCTGCCGACACTTCTTATCCTTCCTCTTATCCTTTTCCCTTTTATTTCTCTTTTCCTTTTCCTTTCATTTCACTTTCATTTCCCCTTCACTTCTTCATGTTCTTCTTGTTCTTCTTCTTCCACTTCTTCTCCCTCTTCTGAAACCAAACCCGTGGGTACTGTTCATCACACTTGAATTCCCATCTCTGAAGCTCAAATGTGACGTCCCTGACCTAAAAATAAAGGAAAATTAATTAAATTAATTGAATTAATTAAATAAGGAATTAAATATGAATTAAAATGAATTAAATAAGAATTATTGGAATTAAAATAGGAATTTAATAATTAAAGGGGCAATTTGGTCAACTATATTTTTGGAAGAGAATTAGGCAAAACGAGTTGCGCCATTGCGTTCGGATCGTCGAAACGAGTCCGTTGACGGGTGGCACGTTTCGATACGAGCTCGGGAGCTTAAGGGGCATTTTAGACATTTCAATTTTTGAATAAAATATTATAAAGAAGGATGGACCAATCAGAAGCTACAAAATCCCTCTCTGTGACATCCCTGACCTAAAAATATGATTAAATAAATTAAATAAGTGAGTTGGATAACTTGGATAATTAAAATGAATTAAAAAGGGATTTTAAATGAATTAAATAATAATTCAATAATTAGGGGGTATTGGAGGTCATTTAATTTTCCGGACGGAATTTGGGGAAACGGGCTGCGCCATTGCGTCCGGCACGTCGAAACGAGTTCGGGGACGTGCGGCACGTCTCGATACAAGTTTTGTATCGCTTTAAGGACATAAAGGTCATTTCAAAATTTGTTAAATACCCCTTAGCCAATCCGGTTCTCTTTCTCTCCTCCTGCGCGTGTTTTTCTCTCCTTGAAACGACGCCATCTCTCTCTCTCTCTTCGGTTCCGGCGACACAGGGCAAGGCAACGCACGAGACCGGTCGCATTCGACTCCTCTCCTCCGTCCGGGGCTAACCCACCCAAGATCGGAGGCTGTCTCACCGGCGTTTGCAAACTGGAACGTCTGCAACTTCCGGCCCGATCCTCCATTTTTCCTGGCGACTTTCGGCGTCTCCGGTCACCTCTGTCGTCGCGCAAGGTATGTTTCTAAGTCCTCTCTTCGTGCTCTATCGATTTCTGGGGTGGGTGTTGGTCGATTAGGTGGTTTTGCAACCGGATCTAGAAACCTAGGGTTTGGCCGATTTGGCCGTGAATCACGATGGGTTTTGAGGTGGTTGCCAGCCGTTTCTGTGGCGGCTTCCACTGGTTCTCGAACTCCACTCTTGGTGGCGGTTCGAATGGTGTGGGTGCCGTCGCGATTCGAGGTTTGGTGGTTGGCCGGAATCGCTCAACACACCCAAACCCACGGTGGCGCTTATGGCGGCGCGTGGGCTGGGGTGTGGTGGCGGTTCTGTGTTCCAATGTCATCCTCGTGTCGTTGTGAACGCGTACGTGTGCGCGGATTCTGATTCGGATGTCGTTTGACGATCGAACCAACGTACGCCTATTGCACGTTTCGTGGATTCGATGTGTTCGGACCGTTGGATCGAATTCGAATTCACGTATGTTGGTCCTCATATTTCTAGGAACGTATAGGATTTGACGGATCGTGATTCGGAGTCCCGGATACTCCGGATCAATGACTTGAAGGTTGAATTAAATCGTAATCGTCCTGTCGTGCGATCGTGAGCGATCCGACCATTCGATCGAGACCAAACTTTGAGGACACGTTGTGTCGGCCGTGTTGAACCTGTAGGAACTTTCGGATCTAAGTTTGGAGGTCACGGGACCTACGGGCCCGGTTTGACCTATTCGGGTCGGTTTGACCAAGTTTGACCAGGTTTGACCGAGGCTCTCCCGAGGTCCCCTTGCCACGTAGTTGACTTTGTTGGACTTCTAGGAATGTCCGGATCGATTTGGAGGTCGTGGGCTCCGCGGGCCCGGGTTGACCGAAACGGGGTGTTTGACTGCCGGTTGACCGTGAGTCTTTCGGGGCAGTCCCACTGGTTTAAAGAGGTAGTTTGACCTTAGAATCTTTCATACCACGTACGTGCACGTTAAGTGGGGTTTTAGTAGGGTTTGAGTTTAAGGTTCTCGTTCGGTTCGTTTACTAATCTGATCCTCGTATCTATCGCTTTAGGTACTCTGTTTCTACTACGCAGCAGGCGGGACCCTTTTGGGTTATGCAACGTAGGACCAACGGTGAGTGGACTTTGTTTTCATATAAACATGATTTGGATGAATTGAATGATATGCCTGAAATGAATTTGATAATAGTTTAAGTCTTGCCTTGACTTTGAATTGAAATATATTTAAAAGGGAATTGCATTGAGGTATATGCATGATTTGGGTTGCCGGTTTTTATGTGCGGCCCTAATGGCTATATTTTATTATTATTTATACCTTTGGGTATTGAACGGGACGTCGTGATGTCTGGTGGGTTTTGGCATCGGATTTCGGATCGTTTATTGGGCTATTTTGACCTTGGGGTCTTTATACTATTTTTATATATATAAGTATATATATATTTTGGGTATGAGATACGGACGTTAGTGTAGTCCGTTTGATTACGTATTCGGTTTTGGCGTTTAAACCTTATGAAGTATAATTACTTATACTTTGATTATATATATGTATATATTTATACATATATATTTACTTTGAATAAATACTTTGGAATAATGGGAATGGATTATACGTATATTTATATATATATATAGATATGTATATGGGATTGGGCTTGAGTTATTGTATTTTAAAGGATCATTATGTTTTATGTATATATATATATATATACATATGTATATTTTGGATTATACGTTTGGTTTAACGGTATGTGTTTACAAATGAGTTCTTTATACTTTATTTATATACCTTTGGGTTGGAATGCCCTATGTCGGACGTGAGGTCCCTTATGTAACTATTTTGATATATTTATATATTGGGTTTCTCATACCATTTGACGTTTCTTTACTTGAAACTTTAATACGTTTTGACGTTGATTGAATGTATTTTTGATTATGGTTTTAATATGAATATATGATTTCAATGCTTATGACTACTTTGGATATATATATGTTAGTCATTGGGTTTTGGACGCTTGCGTCTTGATGTTGGTGTTTTGGGTTGGGTACTTAGTGATTGGTTATGTATATAGATATATATATATATATATGTATGTATATATACTAGTGATCGCGTGGCGATTGATGTGTGTGTATTTAGCACCTTGTATTGTACCTCCCCATGTTCTGATACTGATGATCGCATGACAATTGATATGATACGGTTACCTGAATTTGGTATGGTTCGATCCGGTGCATACCTTAACGGGGTGTAGCTGTAGACCCTTGATTGGGTAGTCTGCGCACGTAGGACAGATTTCGGAGTTATGGTTGGTAAGTTTTTACCATATAGTCCTGTGAGTTTAGTCCCACTTTGGACGGCTCAACCCTGGGCACGGTGTCTCGATGAGACTGTACCGGTGTCCAGTCATATGATCCCCTGTTGGATTGTTTTCCCCTCGTACTTGTGTTTGTGTTATGGTTATACTATACCTATACGCCTGTGTTAGTACCTTCGTATTCATATTTATTTTAGTGAGGATCGTTCCTCGCTTGTCGTGCTTGTGAGCACGTGGTTGTGAGAGTGGGGAAGTTGGGAAACTGTTTACTTGTTTCGGTTGCAGTGCTTGATAGGTTTTACTTATAGGATTGTAAATCCTGATTTTATATATGTTTATATATATGATTTGAACTACATTTGAGTTCTGTATTATTGTCGAGTTTGGTTTTCTCGGCGTGAGTGAGATCTTTGACAATTTAAATGTTGTTTTGGTATTTGAGGATTTTATTATATTCTCATGCTTACATTCTTCAAGTTATTTCAGTTATACTTACATACGTATATGAGTTCGTGTTTTGGGAGGTTATGCATCGGGAAAAGTAAAAGGTTAGTCGTTCGAAAAAGGGGTTTTAAACTGGGTTGCTCTCACGTACTTTGAGATAGTACGGTTTTCAAATAAATCAAGTATTTAAATGGTTTCATATGTATGTTTAGCATGGTTTTAAAAGGTGGGGTTAATACTTTGCTCTCACGTAGTCGTTGCTTCGACACTGTTCGGCCGTGCGCTCCTCTTCTCGAGCTTTGACTAAAGGGTAGGATCTGTCATCCTTGAACCCTAACTCTGTATTCTGTTATTTCTTTTCCGCTGACTCTTAGATTGCTCTGTATCACCTTTAGGGTTGAATTTGTTTGGCTGGAGGCCTGTTATGTATATGTTGTATGCATGCTGGCGCTTGGGTTGTTTATCTCTTGCTTGTTTGACAGGTTGAAGTTTTGGGCTAGTCCTTGTTTTAGGGGAGACTCTGCCCGTTTTTCGGCAGAAGTCTTGGCCCCTTGTAGGTTAAATCTCGGAAAGAGGGTAACTGTTTAGTATGTGGGCCCAACATGGGTTGGTGTTGGGCCCATCAACAGGGTCCGGCTCGGGTTCCGGGGTGAAATCTAGGTCGGGTCCTGTCACTCTCTCTCCTCCCGACCCTCTCTCTCTCTTCAATTCAGACGGCACATACCACGGTTGAGGACGGCACCGGTCGGGTTGGAAAGCTCTCCTCCTCCCGGTCAAACCCACATCTCCGGCCATCTCGTCTCCGTTTACCGACTGGAAGCGTCTGAAAAACCAGCCAAATCTCCGGCGACTGCTCCAGCCACGATCAGCGACGGCTCCACTTGGGATAGGTACGCCTCCGCCCCCTCTCTCTTTCCCCTGTGGTCCGTGACAAAACATGGTTGCGTAGCCACCGATCTGAGAACCCAGAAATCCGGCCAAAACCTAGGTGGTTTGGCCGTGATTTCCTCCTATCCCGACCGGTTATTGGGCATGTCACGGCGGTTCCAAGCTCCTCTTGAGGTGTTGATTCGTTAGGTGTAGGTTTGGTGCTCCAATTCGACGATTTTGGGTTGGCCAGAATTGCTCAACACACCTAACCCTCACGGCGGTGCATGTGGCGGCGCGTGGGTGGGTGTCGTGGTGGTTCTTGGTACCATTGTGACCCTCGTGTCGTTGTGAATGCATACGTGTGCGCGGATTCCGATTCGGACGTCGTTTGACTATCGAACCAATGTACGCCTATTATGCGTTGTTTGGGTTCAATGAGTTCGGACCGTTGGATCTATTCCGAATTCACGTATGTTGTTCCTCATATTTCTAGGATCGTATAGGAATTGATGGATCGTGATTTGCTCCGGATCAATGACATAAAGTTTGAATTAAGCCGTAATCGTGCGATCGTGCGATCGTGAGCAATCCGACCGTTCGATCGAGACCAAACTTTGAGGACACGTTGTTTAGGCCGTGTTGAACTGTAGGAACTTTGAGATCTAAGTTTGGAGGTCATGGGACCCACGGGCCCCGTTTGACCAAGGGTTGTCCGAGGGTCTCCCGAGGTCGCTTTGCAATGCTTCGAACGTAGTTGACCTTGTTGGAATTCTAGGATTGTTCGAATAGATTTGGAGGTTGTGGGCTCCGCGGGCCCTGGTTGACTGAAACGGGATGTTTGACCGTCGGTTGACCGTGATTCTTACGGGGCGGCTCCACTTGTTAAAAGACGTAGTTTGACCTTAGAAACTCTCCGTATGACGTACGTGTTTACTTTGGGATCGGGAAAGAGTTAGGATTTGTTTTAAAGTTCTCGTTCGGTTCACTGTATTAATCCAATCCTCGTATCTATCGCTTTAGGTACTCTGGCACCACATACGTAGCGGGCGGGACACTCTTAGGGTTATGCAGCATAGGACCAATGGTGAGTGGACATTGTTTTTAGCGTGCATGATTTTAAAGAATTGAATGCAATGCATGAATGGGATTTGATAATTGTTTTAAATCTTGGTTTTGACTTTTGATGAAGTCATTTTGATTGATTTTGCATTTGAGGTTTATGCATGATTTGAGTTGCCGGTTTATATGTGGGGCCCTGATGGTTATATGTTATTATTATAATCATTTTTTTTAGTATTGAACTTTGGGACGTGGTAATCGTCTGGTGGCATGTGTGTGTGTGGGTTTCCTCGTGATTTTATTGGATATTCTATATGGTGTAACATCCCTGACCCGATTTCACTATTCAATCCCAATTGTTTAGTCAAATAAATAATTTTGGCAAAATTACAGTTTTGCCACTGGGATTAAGGGTATTTTAGGCACTGTAAAGATTCCGAAAAGAATTTGGGAAATTGAGTTGCGCCGTTGCGTCCGGCTCGTCGAAACGAGTTCGGGGATATGTTGCACGCTCAATTCCGAGTTATAACGATCGAGAAGCGATTAGAAAAAAAAAAAATTCAGATTTTACTGTAGCGGCTACAGTACCGCTACAATTAAATTGCTACAGTGCGGCGGATTTCTTCTTCTTCCCTGACTCTTTCTTCTTCTCCCTCATTTTTCTTCCTCTCTTCAGGCTAGACTTTGACTGGCGATTTCTCCCTCCTCCGAAGTCCGTTTCAGGTGATTCCAGTTCCTAAATCTTCGTCTCTTCCTCCTCTACATAGTGCCCATTCCCCCAGCTCAGAAACCCAAGGATTTTAAACTGGAGAGACTGAAAGTTCAATGGTTATCGAACTTTCCGTCGAGTTTTCCGGCGACTCCCGGCAACCGTTTCGGTCGAGTGAGGTATGAAACTTCATCCACTCTTCATGCTCTATCCATTTATGTATGTATTGTAGATCGGTTTCAAGCCTAGGTTGTTCGATTTAGAAACCCATATTAGGTCAGTTTTTGAGTTGAATTTCCGGCCACTTGCCGGCCAAACTAGGTGTTGCTGTAGTTGAATAAAATGCTCCACTTGTTGAGTTGAACCTATACCTGAAGTCTTGACCCTTGGTTTGGAGTTTTTCCGGTCACCGGAATTACTATGCACACCCAATTCCTTCGGGTTACGGGGCAATCGTTGTGGTGGTGCATTGTGTCCTAAAATGTTCCCCATGTCATCCTGAGCATGTAGGTGTGCTCGGATTCCAATTTGGTTATCGTTTAACGGTCGAACGGATTTACGCCTATTATGCGTTATCCGGGTTCGATATGTTCGGGCCGTTGGATCGGTCCCATTTTCAAGTATGTTGTTCCCCGTGCCTCTAGGATCTTGTAGGAACAAACGGATCAAGAATCGGAGTCCCGGATACTCCGAATCATTAACCCTAGGGTTAGGTAACCCAGTTACCTTCCGATCGTGCGATTGGCGCAGTTCCGACCGCTCGATCGAGACCAAACTACCTGGACGTGTTTAGTAAATCTTGTTGAACCTTTAGGAATATTTGGATCGAAAATCGGAGGTCGTGGGCCCCGGAGGCCCGGTTGACCTATTCGGGAGGTTTGACCAATCGGTTGACCGTGAGTCTTCCGAGGTGGTCCCACCTGTTGAAAAGCATAGTTTAACTCTAGAAACTTCCCGGTAGTCGTGTATGCTTACTTTGAGACCCGAGAACTAGTTTCTTGAGTTAAAGTTTGTTGTCAGTGCACGCGTATTAATTAAACCGTTTATTCTCTCAATTAGGTACTCTTGCTTTGCGTACTCGGAGGAAAAGCTCTCTAAGGATTGAGTGCGTGGACTTGTTGTGAGTGGACATTTGTTTTGAACGAGCATATTTTTAAAGAATGAATTGCAATGCATATTTAATGATTTATCTTGATTATTGGAATTTTAAATATTGTTTAAGTCTTGGACTTGATTTTTGATGGAATTATCGGAGAATTTATGCATATAAAATTAGTCGCTTTGACTATGGGGTTTTAATGATATTTTGAACCTTGGATAGAATATTTTATAAGGTTATTGGAATTTAAATTATAATAAAAGTTTATGCATGTTTTGGAGTCCCGGTTTAATTGTGGGACATTGATGGCTATACTTTAAATTAAAGATCTTCGAGTATTAAATTTGGGACAGGACCATCGTCCGGTAATCTTTGTATACGGTTTGGGTATGGTGAAATACCCGGGAATTTCTTGAGTTTTATATTTGAAAAATTGAGGGTTATTCTCATGTTGGTTTTCAGAATTATTTATTTTGGAATTTTTATATTGTTTTAAATCAAGGAATTTTCTATTGACTTTAATATTTGAAATTTGTTAAGAGAGTGTGAATTTTATGTTTTCGGGTATTTATAGTTTATATTTTATATTTTATATTTATACGTTGATTTAATGTTTTGGATCTTGGATTTCTCGTTTTTAAGAAATTCTATTTACTTTTCGATTATGGAGTTACATATTGGTTTCAATTTTGGAATTTGTGTTTTATGGGTTATACGGAATATTTGGATTATATTTGGTATTAGAAATTTATGTATACTTTGGGTTCCATATATATATATATGTTGAGACACTTTTGTCTATATGCTTATTGTACACATATTTTGGGTGTCAATTATGGACGGAGTAACGTCCGGATATTATTGTGTTCGGGTTTGGGTACGGGCTGAATACCCTGGAATTTAGGGTATGTCAGGGATTATGTATATTAGATGGAGTGCTATTAGCACCACTTTATATACCTCCCCGGATACTAGTTACTGAAATGGATACAGGATACAACGGAACCCGGTTCACCCTTGGCGGGGTGTTACTGTAGGCCTATGCCGGGCAGTCTGCGCGCGTAGGACATTGTTTCAGCCGCACAATATTGAGGTATTTTCTTTTGTGCGTGTCTAGGAGTTAGTCCCCAATTGGGACGACTTGTTCCCTGGCTACGTGGTTGTGAAGGGATTTTTCTCCACGTGGTCAGTCAACAATCCCCTTGTTGGATTGTTTCCCCGGTACAAGTATTGGTCTAAGAGTCTTACTATTTATATATAATATATATACGTATTACTATAATTCCTTTCTCATTTTTATTTTCAGTGAGGATCCTTCCTTGCTTGCTGTGCCTACGGGCATTGCGTCGGGAAACAGTTGTTTGGGAATTTGGGTTTTCTTGGTTTCAAGTTGTTTTGGTTATTTAAATACATTTCTTTGGGATTTTCTGAGACTTTACATTTTGTTATTATACATATATATGTGGGTGTGTCTATGGATGTTATTTCCAGGATTTTTACGTTTGAATATGTGCACCAGGACGGTGATGCACAGGTATATATTTTAAATTAAGGTTTGAAACTGGACAGGTTGGGTTCCAGGAAAAAGGGAAGTTATTCAAAGGAGTTAATTATATTTTACTTAAATGAGGAAATTTTTGGATGGATTCAATTTCATGGTTTATTTTAAGAATTCAGTGTTTAAGTTTGTGGTTTCCAAGAATTTGCGGAAGTAGCAAAGCTACAGTTTTCTTTATGGTATTTCAAGGTACAAATTTAACGGAGTTGTTTTCAAGTACCTGTTCGTATAAATATATATACGTGTACACAAGGATTTTTATTGCATAAGTGCTTTATCATTATTTGCGAAAACGGAGGGGGTTATTATGTTCATTGAAAAAGGAAGTTTAAAGTTTGATTTTTGTCCACTCACATTTTTGTTTTGCGCCCCAGTACTAGATCCCGAGGTCAAGACCACCACGTCGAGGCATCACGGCTAATGGCTCCTGTAGGAGTTTTCTTGTATTTTTACTTTGCTATCCTTTACTCAGGTTGTAAAGTTTAAATTTCTTTAGATTGCTCCGTAGCGCTCACCTAGGATTGAGGTAGAGGCTAGAGGCCTCCCTATTAACTGTGTGCTTCGCTTTGTGCATCTTCTTGGTTGGGATATTTTCTGTTATTTTTAACAGTGGAAATATTGGGAAACTCCGTTTTTCAGGAGACTCTGTCGAAATTTCGGCAAGTCAACTTTCCTATTTCCTTAAACCAAGGTTAAGGGCGTTTTAGTAAAGTAGGTCCTGCGTCGGGGTAGTGTCGGACGGGAAGCAAGGTTGGACACGAGTTTCGAGGGGGAATTCGGGTCCATCTGTCATATGGTGTCGATATTGGAGTTTTATATTATGTTAATTACTAAATTAGCGGATTTTAGCAAAAGGTGAGATTTACTGATATGCTTTGGGTTTCAGTATTATATTTAAAGAATTGTTATATTATATTTTAACTATATAATTGGGTTAATTTGGACATTGGTTTAGTCCGTTTGATTTCATACTCGGTTTGGCGAATATACTTATACGTTAAATAAAGGTTTTGGAAAAGGGATTTTGATGTTTCAAGAAATGGTTACCTATACTTTGGTTATATATATATATATATATATATATATATAAGTATATATCATACTTTGGTTATATATATATATATATATATATATATATATATACACACTTTGAGTAAATGTTTTGGGTCTCGGATTTGATGTTTTCAAAGAAGGGTTATTTACAATGGGATTATATTAATATTTGGGACTTATCTTGAAATTGAGTTTTGACTTTATGTTTCGGGACTTTGGATCCTAATTTGATTTGACATGCTTGACTTGAGCATTGATTGAGATTTGAACATGGTTTTAAATATGGTTTTTCAATGATTTGGACGTTTGAATTGATCAAGGTCTGTTATGTGGTCATTTGACGCTTGTGGTTATTTTTAAGTATAGAAATATATGTTTGGGACGGTGATGTCCTTATTTTGAGAATACATATTGGTTATATGATTGATGGACTTGTATATGTCCTGGTGTCTGATGTTTTGGGGTTGGGTACATGTGATTGTTTTGGGAACTAGAAAGTGATTGGCTATATATATATATACATATATATATATATACATATATATATATATACATATATATATATATATACATATATGTATATATATATATACATTGATTATCGCGTGGCGATTGATTTGATACGATTACTTGAATATGGTTCGATCTGGTGCATGCCTTAACGGGGTGTAGTTGTAGACCCTTAACGGGGTAGTCTGCGCACAGGACTTGTTTTGGAGGTATGGTAGTGAGGTTTCTATCATACAGGCCTGTGAGCTTAGTCCCATTTGGATGGCTCAACCACAGGCACAGTGGTCTCGAGGAGGTCAGTACTGTGTCCACCAAATGATCCCATGTTGGATTGTTTTCCCTTGGTACTTGTGTTTGGTGTTGAGGTTATATTATACCTATACGCATGTGTTAGTGCCTTCGTATTCATATTTCTTTTAGTGAGGATCGTTCCTCGCTTGTCGTGCTTGTGAGCACGTGATTGTGAGAGTGGGGAAGATTGGGAAGCAGTGTGCTTGATTTGACTACAGTATTTGATGTGTTGAGTTTATTGGATTTTGAATCCTGAAACTGATTTCTTATTTATATGAATAATGATTTGAACTACAATTGATTTCTATATTGTTGTCAACTTTGGTTTTCTTGGCATGAACGGAATGTTTGGTATTCCAAATGTTGTTTTGGGTATATGAGAATTTATTATATTCTCGTGCTTATGTTCTTGAAGTTATTTCAGTTTATATTTTATACATACCTACATGGGTTTGATTTGGGAGGTTATGCCTCGGGAAAAGTAAAATATTGGTTTATTCGGAAAAAGGTTTTGAACTAGAATGTTTCACCTATTTTGAGGTATCTTCGTTTTTGAATCAAGTATGTCTGTAGTGGATTTCAATTGCATGGTTCGCATTATTTTAAATGGTGGGGTTAGTACGTTGATTTAAGTATGAAAACTTTGTTTTTGTCCACTCACACTCTTTCTGTTTTGCGCCCCCCAAGCCATAGTCGCTGCTTCGACATTGTTCGGCCGAGCGCTTCTCTTCCCGAGCTTCGACTGAATTTTAGGACTTATTGTCCCTTATCTATGACTTTGAATTCTGCTACTTTGAATTTGTATACTCTTAGATTGCTCTGTTATCGCCCATTAGGGTTGAATTGAAGGCCGAATGCCTATTATGTATGTTGGCTGTTGGGATAATTATATTATGTTGTTTTCTAGACAGGTTGAAATTTTGGATAGTCCTTATTTCAAGGGAGACTCTGCTCGATTTTCGCAGAAGTCTTGACCCCTTTATCATTTGTTTCGGGAAGAAGGATTTTTTTAGTATATGGGCCCGACATTGGGTTAATGTCGGCAAACCAACAGAGTCCGGCTCGGGTTCCGGGGTGGAATCCGGGTCAGGTCCAGTCATCAAATCAGAAAAGCTTGTTCATGAAAGTTGTTAATATGCTCGTGGACTATAAGGTATCCAAAAATTAGCATGATCAGGCCAATCTAGCTACCTCAAATCGGCTATGAACTTTCTGTATTCATCCATGGCTCGTGAGTTCTCTGCAGTTCAATTTTCAACATTTTCTTTAGTCTCTACTACTCGTTTGACAAAGTTTCCTTTTCTGAAGTTGTTTTTCAGTTTGAGAACTACGACATATCCAAAAATCATAGCAATACAAGTATTCTAGCTATGTCTGCGGTAAGTATATTCGTCACTCCCTCGTATTCTATGTTATTATTGTACATCAACTTATTCACTCTTTTATGTCAATTTCCCTTGCTCAGATGACAATAGATTCTTCATGGAAGTTGTTCAGAATTCTATTCTCTAGAATATATCCAAAACTCGTGGCAATCCAACCAGTGTAGCCTTCTCGGGAGTGGATCAACTGACACAAACTTTTGTTAGTTTTCAAGTATAAATTGAGTTGGTTGTTTGTCTTTGGGAGCTTCACTCAAAAAATTCTGACAAATACAGAGGATTAAGGTAAAATTTTAAGATGGTTTGATTTCAGGAATTTGTCTCTGTATTGTTGGCCGAAAACCGGTCTTGAAAATGGAAGAACCAAAAGATAATTTAAAACAAGTATAAGTGCCAAGGGACAAATAAGGTAAAATCTAAGGACCAAAGTGAAATTAAGGATAAGTCTGAGGATTGAAATATAATTTGGACAAAGTATAAGGACAAAATTGAAATTATTTACTAGTGTGAGGACTACAGTACTTAAATATAGTTATAATGACTAAATTGCAAAGAAGGATTTTAAGTAACATTTTCTAAATGATTGGACTAGGAATCAGTTGCCCAAAAAATAACAATTTGAGTTCAAAGGTACAAGAACATGAAAACTCAGAATACATTAAAACAAAGGAAGTATGTAACGTTTAAGATATACCCTGTCAACTTTATTCCCAACTAGAATTTTGATACACTCAGGATGAGTAGTTTAGTATGTCTCTACTTCATTTGCCCAGATATTCGATAAGTTTGCCAGGTCACGTCATACACTAGGATTGAAATCAAACCAAAAAAAAAAACATTATAAACTAAGCCTATGAATAGAAACAAAAGATTGATATTTTTCGTGAATGCAATGACATACCAAGAATAATTCCATGTGCACCTCTGTAGTAAAAGCTTATAACTGTTTCAAACCTCTCCTGTCTAGCTGCAAAAGAAAAAAAAAAGCTACGTAAAATCAATAATTTAGTATTCAATGAAAACTAATGAGGGCAATTATGTTGGATATATGCCCTAGAAGCCAATATAAAAATGAATAATTCTAAGGAAAACGTCCCTGGTCATAAGATCACCAATTGGACAATGGTGACCCGCAAAGACTAGTACACATTATGTCTTCTCAATTGGGAGGATGACTAGTCTCAAAGTCATTCGTGTGGAGACACTGAGACAGATGTGTAGGTGCTCTATAGTAGATGGAGTTCACTGAACGCGATCAACTCTAGAATTCTTGTATAGAAGTCTTACTCACAAGTATCAAACAAAGAATTCTAGGTTGTGATAATGTAAATTAATCCTTAGACCTGAGGCGTCACAGTTGTCTTGTGTATATGTTGTTTCTCTTTGAGAGCACTATACGGTCGTATCAAAATGATGTGACTTAAAGGTGTTCCTCGGGATTCTCAGCCCGTACATAGAGACATGTGAATGTACAACAAGGAATCTCTGCTCTTAGGAAGAAGAGAGAATACTCTAAAGATATGATTCGTGAATCTTTGGCCAAAGTATCAGAGAGTGAAATTGAAACAAGAACGTTTGCAATTTCATCAAATTGAATCATATAACCTAGAAATGTCATATTAGGGATTTTGTCACAAGTTTACCATATCCCGAGATTATGACATAGAGTATTGAATTAGAGAAGGATCGAATTGCATTGTAATCACGAACTGACTAGGTTCTCCAAATGAATTCTTTTTAGCTTGGGTAACCATGACATACAGCTAGGTGTCACTCATGATTTGTGGAAGCCCTGTAAGGACTAATTATAATTAGCCTTCGCCAATAGGAAGAATTGTATGAAGGGATACAATTCACACTTGATTCATAATGAATCATTCATACCCACTGCCTCACTAATTAGAACTTATAAGATTGCACACCGACAAAAGAATCGATTGGGAAATTAAGAAGAGAATGAATGATTTTGTGACTTGGTCAAAGTTAATGTGAAAGTCAAAGGTCAAAGTCAAAATTCAAAGGTCAAAGGTCAAAAGGTTGACCCGACACATGACACGGTCAACTAAGGATGACCGGGACCAACACTTATTAGACAAGTGAGTGATTAAATTAGTTAAATCACTATAGTAATTAAATTGATTAGATTAATTTAATTATTCAATTGAAGTTATGAAACTTTAATTAAAGGTCCCATATGACTTGGAAATTCAAAAGGGAATATACCATATGGACTTAGGCACATGTGTGACACATTATAGGATTAATGTGTTAGACCAAGATGACACAAATAGGACACATAAGAGGGGGTGCGGCACACACATAAGGGAGGGCATTTTTGTCACCATTGTGACATTTCGGTCCTATAAATGTGTAGCTATAGCATCCTATCATCCTAGGGTTTTCAAGTTGGTGAAATTGGAAGAGAGAAAATATCAAGCTCTCTCTCCCTCTACCCCTTGGACCGGCCACCTTGAAGGAGAAGGACTAGCATCCACTTCTCCTCCAAGTCTTCTCATTTTCTCATCCCATTCATCCTTGGTGAAGAGCTTTGGGGAGATACATATCTTTGTATATATTTGGAGATCTACAAGGTGGAGAATCAACATCAACGGGAAAGCCAACAACAAAGGGACCACTCCCTCTACTTTGACACCATCCTTGGTTTCAAGATTCGCTCCAAGGGTATGAACCTCTTACCTTTTTATCAAATAGGATTTAGATTGTCTTTGGTGCGCACTTTCATAGACTTATAAAGATTGGGACTAAATGAGACTTGCATATGAATCCCTAGTTTTCTTTTATGTTTCCGCTCTTATTTTGATTTCATATTAGATATGACATGCTAGGTGATTTATACTCTCAAAGTTTGGTTGTAGAGTTTTTAGAAATCTCTACACAACACCATTCACATTATATTATTTACCTCCAAATTAATGAACCTGTGTCCCATATTGTAAGCTTCAATCTTTTCCCACCAACTAAAAGCTCTTTGATCTTGAAATCCACACCTTGAAATGGTTGTTAAAGTATATCAGCACTAAAACTAACTATATCAGAAAATTACAAGAAAGTAAAAAGTTTTACAATTTTCCTTGAAAAATACAAGAAAAACCTTGGTAATCTATTCCCTCCCTCACCCCTCAGAACAAAAAGTTACAAGAAAAGTAGACAAATAAAACTAATCTACTAAAACTATAAAAACAATGCATGTCATTGCCACAAATATAATGTTTTTTTTTCTTTTAGTTCAATGAGTGATATTGGATTCATATTCAATACAGAGCAGTTCTTGATCAGAACCAAAGTCTCTAAGCACCACCATGGAAGAAATGTTATCTACCATCATCGCGTTGTAGCACGAGAAAAAAAAAAGCTTTGATGACCAATAAATTCCAATCAATGAGCTCCAAACTTATCAATACTAAAGATTAATGAATCTCATAAATTAGACCCACCAAATTTCTAGAAAATCAAAAACTATCAATCCATCAGTCTCAACCACCTTGACAGCATTAATTTAACAGAAAAAATCATCTACCTCTACCCCCAATTCAATTCAGAAGCCCTAATTCGACAAGCCTAATTTAACAGAAAAAACCCTAAATTCAAAGGAAGAGGATGCTTACCTTAAACTGATATGAGAGAGGAATCAACGAGGGGATATGACGTCGCCGACGTTGTCTCGTCGACGTTGTCACAGAAGGAGCAGCGCCTGTGGAAAAAATCAAAATCAAACTGAGACTGAGAAAAGAGGAGGTAGAGCAGCTCTATTTAGAGAGAGATGTAAGGAGATAGAAGAAGGAGAATAAGGAGCCTAACTTACCTGAGAGGAGAGTAGATGTGGTCGTCGGCACTGTCTCATTGTCACAGAAGGAGGAGAGGAGCGGTTGTGGAAGCAATCGAACTTGAAGAGAAAGAGAAATGAGAAACCCACCCTAAGTTGACTTGAATGTCTCTGATTGAAGGATTTGTTTTTGTTTTTTTGTTTTACCTACAGCAACAAGTTAACCGATAACCAACAATCAACGGTATGGATTACCTCACATGCCCCGACTACTCATCCAATGGTCATAATAGGTGGACTAGGCCCACTATAGAATTTTCCTTTTTGGAGAGATTTCGGCTGACAGACCCGAGAAAAATCAAACCAGAAAACTGCTCTAGAAATCAGATTTCGTTGCTATGATGTTACGACCCGCTTGAGAGTTCCGACTCGGCTGAAAAAAAAACAAGGCTTGACCGGCTAACAAATAGTTCGCCCCATCGGTTTTTGGACCACGCAAGTGAGTAGGGGTGGGCACGGTCCGGTTTGGACCAGTTCTCACCTTAAATCGGAATCGGAACTGGATTATTTAATTGGTTTGGTTCGGTCCGGTTTTAGTGAATTTTTTTTAAAAATCCGCCTGTTCGGTTCTCACCGGTTCGATCTGGTTTCCGATTTTTCGGTTTTGAACTGGATTATTTAATTTTTATTATTTTTTAATTTTTTAAAAACTCTTTTAAAATACAAAATTTCAACTAAAGTTTTATTTTTGGGCTTGAAAATTAATAAAAGATCAAATTTCATACAAAGAGAGATGTTTTGAAGTTCGATTTGGAAAAATATTAGTTATAACATTAAAAATGTAGCATTGGATTTAAATAATTTTGTAAAAAAATTAAAATTATACACATGTTAAATATATATATAACATAAAGAACCAATAAAAATTACCACATGTTAAATATATATAGAATAAAGAATATAAATATATATAAGATTAAAAATATATAAAAATAATTTCTATTGAACCGGTTCGGATTGGACCGGTTCCATGGGGTGAAAAACCAGAATCGAAACTGATCCAAACCGGTCCGATTCGGTTTTGGTTCCGATTGTTGACTTTTCCGGTCAACACGGTTTTTGACGATTTTTTCTGGTTTGGTGTCACATCCTGAATCGCTCCGCCGTAGCATGATATTGTCCGCTTTGGGCGGGCCCTCACGGTTTGTTTCGGGAACTCACGAGCAACTTCCCAGTGGGTCACCCATCCTGGGATTGCTCTAAGCCACAACTCGCTTAACTTCGTAGTTCCCACAACTCAAGCGGTGAGCTCCCAAAAATGCCTTGCGCTATTTGGAGGTGGGCATGTACATATAAGGCACATCACTCACTCTCCGGTTGGCCGATGTGGGATTTTACAATCCACCCCCCTTAGGGGCCCGACGTCCTCGTCGGCACACTCGCACCACACGACAGAGTGGCTTTGATACCAAATTGTCACATCCCAGAATCGCTCTGCCGTAGCACGATATTGTCCGCTTTGGGCCGAGGCCCTCACGGTTTTGTTTCTGGGAACTCACGAGCAACTTCCCAGTAGGTCACCCATCCGGGAATTGCTCTAAGCCACAACTCGCTTAACTTCAGAGTTCCCCCAACTCCGAAGCCAGTGAGTTCCCAAAAGGCCTCGTGCTATTTGGAGGTGGGCATGTACATATAAGGCACATCACCCCCTCTCCGTTGGCCGATGTGGGATCTTACATTTGGTTTGGTTCGATTTTGCGGTTTGGCGGTTCCGATGCCCACCCTTACAAGTGAGTTGTAAGTGAAGCCAAACTTCCTGGATTAATTTTCTGACCATTTATTCCAAACCAAAACTACTTGAACCTTCATTTATTTATTGCCAATATAAATAACAATCTCTTTGCTTGGCAAGGCCTTGTGGAGTTGGGTTTCCACTTGACTTGGCTTGGAGTTGGACTTCCACTTGACTTGGCTTGGGATTTTTGACCACACCCAAACAGTCTGCATAATAAAATTTGAGTTGGGACTACTTACATACAAAAATTTATGAAAATTTTAGTTTTAAATTTTTTTAAATTTTTTTTAAAATCCTCCTACCGAACGTATATTCACTGTTTTTGTCATTTTCACATATTATTTTCAGACACATTTTCACTGTTTTCGTTCCTTGAAATTGTTTTTCGACTAAGCTACCATGCGCGTTTTTGTTCTATGAAAATGCGTTTTTATTTTCTAGTTTTCATTCAATGAAAATATTCTCTTAAAAATGCTATCTAAAAACATTACCAAACGGGGCCTAATCTTCCAAAATGGAGGCATATTGATCTTGAGGAGCTACCATGCAAGAAAATGTATGATATTTCTCTTGGAGTTGCTCAAGAGATCGAATATCTACATCGAGGTTGTGAGTGTTGAAGTTGGCTCACCATAGATGCGGAAGGAATGAAGGAAGCAAGCAGTCAAAACGAGTTGACAGGGTTCTAGCGCTTGAGTGGAAGCTACAGGCGCTTGAGCGGCAGAGGAAGCTTTTTTGCAAGCTGGCTTTGGGAACTAGGAACTCACTTATTGGTGTTTGTTGACTTGCCATTCACATGGGAAGGAAGGCTAGAGGAAGCTTCCCACACAAGTTGTAGCTCTAGGTGCATGATTTACTATCCCAAGCATTAATGGGGGTGGTTGGTGTGAAGACTTCTCATCCCAAGGCATTGATGAGGGTGGTTGGCAAAGTGAGGTAGCAGTCGAAGGAAAGCTTCCTGCTTGTCTATTTAAGTGGGAAGTGTAGAGATTACAACAAGAAGTGAACCAGCCCCAATGGGGGGCTGGGAGTCCTAAGTGCTTTGAGGGCAAGTGAGAGCTGGAAATGCAAGGTATCCAAGAGAGCCAAAGCAAGGGGGGTTAGGCTATGGGGCAAAGGGTAAACATATGGGAGCAAGTAAAGCATGAGGGCAAAGCAGGGGCATCAAGGGTTTGAGCAGGATGAGAGAGAAAAGTGAGCTTGAGGGAGAGAGTAGTGTTCTAAGGGGTTTTCTGTGTAAACCAAAGTTGTAACATACTCTTTCATAAGTGAAATTTCTCAGAGGGATCACCAAGAGGATGTAGGCAAGATTGGCCGAATCTCTATAAATCTTTGTGTCCATGGTTGTATGCTTGTTCCAGAGGTGTTTGCATTTCATTCATCCGTGAATGTTCGTGTGTGTGCCAGTGGCAAAGTCCATTGATAACAAGTTCTTGGGGAGTTTCTGCAATCCAAGAGGTCTTGAAATGCTTTGCCACTCACCAAAATGGTACCCGAGCTCGTTTGTCTTAACAAGCGGTGCCTAGGAGACTCGTGTTGGAAGCGGATTGCACAACAGTGATATGCAAATTCTACATTTTGACATCAAGCCTCACAATATTCTTCTTGATGAGATTTCATCCCAAAGATTTCTGACTTTGGCCTCGCAAAACTATATCCGGTAGGTAATACCATCATCTCTTTAACGGCAGCAAGGGAAACAATGAGATACATAGCTCCTAAGTTATTCTACAAAAATATAGGAGGTGTCTCATACAAAGCTGATGTCTATAGTTTTGGAATGTTGTTGATGGAAATGGCAATGTGTTCTGATTTTTTGGGCATGCATTTATATAATACATATAAATGTCATTAGCAGAAAGCAAAACGAAGATTTTATGAGCTTTATTTTTGACTTAATGCATTGGCCATGGATTTGTTCTCTAGCAACCAAGTATCTATCTGATCATATTTTATGAGATGATGCGGGCATGTCAAACGCGGCTTTGACCGTTGACCGCCAAGCACCAGAGACAAATTGTAAGCTTTAGTAATATACCCAAAATAGGACATGAAATTATAAAATAAAAAAAACCCTATATGAAATTCACTTTATAAATATATCCAAAAACCATTTACTACATAACAAATAAGTGTTGAACTTCCTATAAATTACATCTTTGCCATTGATTAACTTAAAACAAGCCCAACCCATATTTTTTTTAAAAAACCCAAACTTATGAAAAAAAATCAAAAAAACTTGCCTATCCCCACGAACAGTCCTTCTCCACCGAACTTCCGCAAATTATTTCATAGAAGTACATTATTAATACCATGTTATAGAAGCACATTGTTAATACCATTTCGTAGAAGTACATTGTTAATATCATTTCATCGAAAAACATTGTTAATACCATTTCATACAAAAAACATTGTTAATACCATTTCATATAAAAACATTGTTAATATCATTATATACAAAAAACATTGTTAATATAATTTCATATAAAAACATTGTTAATACAACTTCATACAAAAAACATTGTTAATACCATTTCATAAAAAAAAATCCAAAAAAGCCTAGCAAGACATCCGATATCCTTTGCAGAAACCACCTCCAATTGTCCACAATTTCACCAGATACAATCGCAAAGGCAAAAGGAAATATTGCTACAAGAAAAAAAAAATACACCGTTAATACTATGTCATAGAATTACACTGTTAATACTATGTCATAGAAGTACACTGTTAATACAATGTCATAGAAGTACATTGTTAATACAATGTCATAGAAGTACACTGTTAATACAATGTCATAGAATTATCTTCCTAGTAAAAATCACATTATGCATATCATAAACTTCAAGTGCACATATATATGTAGAGCAAAACATAGAGCATGCTTTGTCACTGAAAATCTGTTAATACTATGTCATAGAAATCAACTCAGTTGCAAGGTATGAACACTTTATACTGTTCATACCATGAGTTGTTGATTGCTAAACTTCTCATGGTAAATAAACACAAAAAATGGAAGGATCGAGCAACTTAAACACCTAATAGCAAAAGAATATTAGGAAATAAGATAAACTCACCTTAAGTTGGATAACAAGAACATTGGGTGCTTGAAGAATAGACATTTGCTTCCTTGCTGCCACCAATTTGTTACAACTAAGAAAGCATAAAAACCTCAATCGAAAGCCAAAACACGAGAAATACTATGCAAACAACAAAACCAGTGAGAGAGATCACACATCAATTCAGCAATCAAATTTCACGCCCATCACATTTAACATGAATACTTAAACCATCGGTTACAAATTACATTTATAAAGACTTGTTGACCAGTGGCTTAACTAGAATACTTAACCTGATCTCATTATCTCATCAACCTTATTGGATTATGTGCCACAGGATAGACACTTCACCTGGTTCTGCAAAGCTCCCCCGAATATCTCCTTCACCACAGTCGACGTCGTCGTCCCATTGACTATGCAATTGGCCACGTTGCCGTTACCATTAGAGCTGGCAGTACGCCGCAGCTTCTTGAGGCGAAGGCAGGTGTTGTTACACTAAAAAGCATGACGAAATCAGGCCTCACATATTGCAACTCAAACCGTGTGTGAAGGATAGAGAGCTTAGACACAATTGCCTGTGGTTCAGTCTGTTACAAGGAGCTACGTGAGAAAATCTTCATGCAGACAGATAAGCTAGTGGAAGTATATTGTTCAAATCTGTATAATCTTTACTGGAAATTACCTTCAAAAACATTAAAGCAATAGCAATCGTGGCTCCAGGTGCAGTGGCATCAACATTTACTGCAGTTCCATCCATCATCTACAAGACAATATTAACACGGGGTAAAACGTGTCCATATCAAAAGCTGCCAAAAAAATACAGCACATAAGTGGGTTAAACTAAAGACTGTTATGCAATTGATAGGTTACAAAAGCTAGTGTGAAAAATTCAACCTGCACAGCAGCACGGTTGTGTTCATCTGCTGATAGTTTTGATGAATTTGATCTATCCTGTGCAGGTCAACAGTTAACTTTCATGTTAGAATAACCACAAATTGAATAAATGGTAGGATGCAATTCTTGTGCAAGACATTTGGTGTACAGATTATACACAACTGAAAAATAACACAGAGCAATGAGAGAATTATGGATTCAATAGCATACATTGTGAACTTCTTTTCCACAAATATAATGGAACAATTTATCAACCATTGTGTCCATGAAACCAAGGGCATCTTCTCCACGGCCTTCATTAAAAATCGAGAGTTAGGACAGCGTAGAGGTGTCAAACGGGACGGGCCGGCCCAGCACGGCACGAGTCCAGCCCGTTTAAATTAGGCACGGCACGACACGAGCACGAATATTAAATGGGCCGGGCCGGCACGGCACGAAAGCATGGGCCGGGCCGGGATCAAAAAATGAGGTCCAATGGACCGGGCCGGCCCATGGCACGACATGGGCCGGGCTTGGCCCAAGCCCGCTTCAAGCACGGCACGAGCCCAAGCCCGGCCCACTTAACTTTTTTTCTTTCTCAAAAGTCAAAATGCAAAAATTTGACATCTAATGTCATTGTTTATATGGTTTTTTTTTATTTTTTATAATCATAAACATATATTTGATGTCTTTCATTTTAGGGAAATTACTTGGGTCCTTAATTAATTAAACATATCAACTACAAATTAATTAAACAATAGTTGATATCTAATTAGTACATATGACATATACGCTTCTCTTATAATCAAAGCAAGACATTTCTTCACATATAAAATAATAAGTTGTTTAAAGATAAAAAGTTGAACTGGACTTTGCGGAGTTGGACACTTTTTGCCCTCCGCCATTTCATACTGTTTGGATGTTTGATTGATTAATGTTTTCAAATAGTTCATCATTTCTTGCCTCTAATTATATTTTTAATGTTTATAATTTGAATTATCTAGTGGGAAAAAAAAATCAAGTGAAAAAAATTCAAATTAAATGGGTTGGTTCTTGGGCCCGATTATGGCACGAGCACGAGCACGGGCACGGCACGAGCCCGTTTCAATGTGGACATGGGCTTTGGGCGGGCGGGATCAATGATTTTACTAAATGGGCCGCACGCGATGCGGCCCGATAAATTAAATGGGCGGCCCGCACGGCACGAAAATGTTAAAAGACGAATTTAAATGGAACGGGCCAGCCGCACGGCCCGTTTGACACCTCTAGAACAGCGTTTCAACACAATTGAAATAAGCATATAACTGTTCATACCCAATGCAAATCCTGCAGAAACAGCATAACCCTCCCTTTCAAGTACATTATCCCCTGCACTTCTACGTCCTATTTCAGTCTGTAAAAATGGAGCATATACCATACAAAGTTAGATACAAGGCATCTTATGAAAAAGATAAGATTAAAGCGCAATTAACATCAATCACCCACTAAAGAGAATAAAACAAAATGGCATAGTATCTCATGCAAAGGATGAATGCATCTTGTAACACAAACCATGCATTCACTAGGTTACTAAGTAATAGAAAATGTGCAAACTAGTGGAGCAACAAAAAAAACATAGCAAACCAAGAGAATCTGCATTGTTTGTGGGTGTGCTGATCCTTCATAAAGGAGCCCAACTGACATTAGACCTGCTGACTATTACAACAAGAAAAAAAGAAAAAGGATGAAGGTAGTATGCTAGTAAACAAAGCAGCAAGTGCTTCATTATGCAAAACTAGCTAGAAAGTTGAGGAAAATAAAATTAGTAATTCCAGTAGCATTATACACTAGTACAAGAGAAAGAGGTAACAGAGATGCATGCAGAAATGCAAGTTTGACGGTAGCAAGAGTAATATAATAACAATAGCACGATGGATACCTGCACAAGGGTCTGTACCTCTACTTCAAAATGCACAAGGGTCTGTGATTATCCGCCCTTAAGCTGATGCTATATGATATCCATTGCAGGTAGCTGAAGCAATGTTCATTTTTCACGTAGCGGAGAAACTCGTGAGCTTCTTCCTGGCGACCGCACCGAAAGTGTTCAGCGAAAATCCTGAGACAGCTCTGTATCTTCTGCGACGCATCTAGACTGAGATCCAGGCACTATTCGCTTCTCCAAAATGCAAAATGGACAGTCGCGCTTCCGCTCCGCATCCGAAAAGTCACCTACAGATTGAATTCGACATTGAATTGAATTGAATTCAAATTCACACACAATCAATCAGAGAGAGAGAGAGAGAGGGGAAGAAGAAGAAGGAACTTACAGAGAGATGTGTGTTGGTTGAAGAATAAATAAATAAACACAAAGAATGGAAGGATGAGGACGACGCTGTCCATGGTGCTTGGCTCTAGATCTGACGCTGTCCATGGTGCTTGGCTCCAGATCCATGAGGACGATGCGTGGGATAAACCTCCCTCAACTGGCTGCTACTTCTTGTGCTGTGTTGCTTTGTGCTTTTCGATGAAATATGTCCGCGTCTGCACCAGAGAGCTTCGTGAGGCTTCTTCTCTCTCGCTGCGTTGGCGTGGATTATGCAATTGGTTTCAGAGACGGAGTATTAACCGGAGAGAGAGAGAGAGTAAGGGGGTGTATTCAATCCATACTTATAATGACTTTTTTAAGTGAGTGACTTTCATAGAGTTATAAATTTTTAATGACTATTATAGAGTTTATAAGGGTAAGTGACAAATTTGTAATGACTTTTATCATGAGTTTTATAGAGTTTTATCTACTTTTTATAATTATTTTATATTATAAAACTCTTTGATTTCAAACTGTTTCACGCCAACTCCCTTCTCTTCTCTATCTGTATCTCTCTCTCTTCTTCATCATTCCCTCAATCCAAACTCTGCTCCTGATTTGAAAACACTGGAAAATCTGAATATCAGAGCTCAATCCCTATCGTAATATTGAAAAATAGTCATAACCATAGCCATCCAAGACTCTTGAATTTTTTAGTGCAGCATTTTTGCGTAGGTACTAACATTTGCGTTCTGTAGGCTGAGGCAGATACACTAATTGCAACTATGGTTTTGAATTGCTAATGATGATTGAATAACACAAAATCTGTTCATACGAAATAATCTACCTCCTAAAACATGAAATTCAAGTACTATTTCATTTTGGGATAAAAAAATATTATGAAAGACCCGCATAATCGATTTGATGAGAAACACTTCGGAGGGAAAAAAGTTCAGGTACTTGGGTTTTCTTTGTGGGGAAATGATTTTAGATCTCCTTCCTTTCTTTAAGATTTTTTGTGTCTCACATACTGAAGAGAACTCCCATATTGATTTGAGGGAATTTTTATGGAGTGAAGAGATTTCACCCAGGAAAGAAGATGGAGTATGTGGGTGAGTGGCCTTTGGTGACAACGATGATGCAGAGTGAAGATAGGAGAGAGACAAAATTTTTTTAAAAGTTTAAAACGTTTTGTTGAAGAGTTTAAAGTCATTAGGAAATTAGCAAGACTTTTGGTGTTAACAATTAGGCTTAAAAGTATATAAAAGTCATTTACTTAACAAACTCTTTAAAAGTTATTAATTTTTTGGATACCACCAAATTTTTAAAGACTTTTTAAAAGTCACAATTGAATAACACTATACTTTGATAAACTCTTTAAAAATCTTAATTGAATACCCTCAGACTTTTTAATTCTGTGAAAGTCTTTAATTTTCCATAAAAGTATTGATTGAATACACCCCCTAAGTAATAACTGGCGAGTAATAATTTCACACTAAAGGATAAATTAGGAAATTTGTATATTAAGTAAACTCAAAAAAGGAATAGCTGGCAATAGTAGGTTTTGTTTATAAAGTCTGTTTAATATAAGGTAGGGTGTGTTTATAAAGTCAATTTCATATAGGGTATTTCTATGATTCTATATCTAGAAATGGATTTTTTTACAGTTATCTAATAAAAATAACCCTATGCGGATCAGAGTGAGACAACCATTGCACTCCAAAAACGTTGTCTTTTGTCAGCCAAAAACGTAATGAGATAACCTCAACACTCCAAGAACACATAATTTTAACCATTGACACAATTTTAATTGGCCACGGATACTGTGTCTAATTAATTAATACCCACTAATGTACATAGTGTTTGTAGTCATTAGACCAGAAATCGTCACCATTTCTCCTGCCGTGGACTTAACATCCGTAGTTTTAGGTCCTTTTTCCAGTAGTGCGCCACAAGCAATAGAAATAAAGACCAGGATTTGATGCTCTCACGACCTTACCATTTCATAGAATTGTATCCGAAAATTTAGCTAGAGTTTGTGTGTCAAATCTAGAGATATCTTCATGGCAAGCAGTAGCAGATCCTTATGTGTGTGGTTTGTGATAGTAATTCTAGTTTTTCTTAGCCTTAGCATCTTGTTTTGGTTCGCCCTTCTTGTTGGCATATACGATAAAATTTATAAAGCAAAGAATCATATACATTATAAGCATTGTACCCCATCTCCCTGCGGCAACATCCACGACATAAGCTAGTCCACGATCCAATCAACTTCGTATGAGCTGTCTTGTGAAAACAACCTTACAGTATTACAATTAGATTCAGCAATAAAGGGAAAGTTCTACGTGCATGCAATCAACTACAACAACCACACAATTCGAATTGTAGATCCTGGCATTCAGGGAAACAATTGCTCCTCCGTTCCTAGCTTTCCAGTGGCTCCTTCCAACTTCAGCTCGTTCAAGCAGTATTCTGCACCACCGTCAAGTTTGGCTGTAACTTTCTTGAAGTGTTCATATGCGGTCAATTCGCACTGGTTATGCCATCGTTGGCAATGCAACGATAGCAGATTTCGAGGAAGGATGTCGTATAGAGTGGACGGCTATGATGCTGAGGTCGTTGTACGAATGAGTGTCACTACTACAAAAATCGCAATAGACGACGGTAATTTACCGTCGTAAATTTATTTTTTCAACCGTCGAGAAATCGACCGACATCTTTTACGCATAAAACCACGACGGTAAAATCCCGTCCTCTATTATTTATAAAGACGACGCTTTTACTCAAAACCGTCGTCTATTAGACTTAAAGACGACGGTTTTTATTAAAGAAATGTCGTCTGTTATATGTAAAGACAAGGGTTTTTAAGAACTGTCGTCTATTATGAAATAACAGTCGTCTATTATATGTAAAGACGACGGTTTTTATGAAAAACTATCGTCTATTATATATAAAGACGACAATTTTTATGAAAGAACTGTCGTCTATTAGATGTAAAGACGACGGTTTTGTGAAAGAATTGTCGTCTATTAATGTAAAGACGACGGTTTTTTTGAAAGAACTGTCGTTTATTATATCCAAAGACGTAGTAATTTTACATTTTAGCTTTTTTTTTCTTGCTTCCAATGGTTCTCTACAACGATTTTAGCTAAAAAAACAACCATAATGCTTTGTGAACAATAAATTCAACTCCAAATAATCCACACCATACATATATATACTCAAGAATCATTTGTTTCATAAAACTTGAAGATTCAATAGTAATTACATAGTTTACCAATCTTCATTCCTCTATATATCCATACAAAATATCATATCCATAGCATTAAACTATAATTAGAAAAAGAGGGGCTACATGTGATTGCTCATAAATGCTGCCCATTCGATCCGAATTTCATCAATTTGTTCTTGTGTGTATGAGTTAGCGTTGCCTTCTTGCACTGCAAAACCAGGATTAAAAAAGAAGAAGCAAGTTTTAGTAAGAGATATATTTATAATCCTTTTGCAAGAGGAAACAAGAAACAAAGGCCAGAAGAGGGGAGCATAACTTATTTGGATTTCCATATTGAAACTGCAAATGTTCAAACAAATTATCTTCACTAATTTGAGAAACTGAAATTGAGTGATAAAACTAAGAAAGAGGTAACACTTACAACTATAACAAAGAATTAATGAAATGTACCTCGACTTGGAGCAATCGATACGACGGAGGATGGAGACAGAAAACTTTAAGGTTAGAATATGAGTTGAAAAAGATAGCGAAATGTTATATATATAGGGTTTAGGGCAAATTTGAAAAATTACAATTCGCGGTCAAATTTTTCAAATGACCGCGTTTTTAAAGACGACGGAAAGTAAAATTAAAACGTCGTATAAATTAAAATATACACGACGGTTTTTAAATAATAGGGTCGTTATAAATATATACTACGTCAGTTAGTTACAAACAAAGTCGTTGTAAAATATTTTCACGACCCTCAAGATAAAACCGACGTCTTAAATAAAAAATAACTACAGAGAAATAGAACTTTGTGTTAAACAAGAAACTAAATATACAATCTTTCTTGGGAACTCAGTTGTTGTTTTACACCCAACCGAAGTTCTTAGATGGGTTGGATGTAAAAACACAACTAAGTTCGCAAGAAAGACATTCTTGGATGACAGAAACCATTCAGAGATGAGAATTGAGATATACTGAACGGATGGACTAAAAACTCAAATTTAAACGAATTATTTCGAATTGGAAAACTAAAAGTGACTTTCTTACGACTTGGAAACCGAAAAGGGCCTTTATTTCGACTTGGAAACTTAAAAGCCACCGTTTCAGTCCCCAATTTCGCAGGCAAAGCGTGCCGTTTAAGTTCGAAAGTTTCGAAGTTGAAAACTACAACGACAGTATTTATTTTTTCTGTCGTCTTTTTACTGACGTTTATTTCGACTTTTGTTTTCGTGCTTGTTTTAAACAACAACGACGGTATAATTAATAGAAACGACGTGAAAGTAGATGTACAACGGCGTTATTACGTGAAATGGCATTGAATTAAATTTAGACCGTCGTGGATATGTTCAAAATTACACGAAGAACTGCCGTATTATCTGCACAACCACGTCGCTATATTATATTATGACGACGTGGTAACGATTTACCACCACCTTTTATTTATAAGAACTGTCGTAGTCTAACGTGTAATACGGCGTAAAATAATAAAAGACAGACGTGGATGTTTTTAAAATTAGATGGCGTTCTATATGTATTGTAGCCGTGGTTATTTAACTTTACATGTCGGTAATTATCAAATTACGGTTGTATTAAATAGTACTTGATACGTCTGTTAATAATACAATTACCGTCGTGTTTATTGGATGTTCAAAACGGCGGTATTATATGTAAAACGTCGTCTATAATTACTACGTCGGTATATTTACACATACCGTCGTTGTTTACTTGTTATCTGTTTTCTGATCGGAATGGCATGTTTCATAAGACGACGCTTTTAAAGTTTTATGCGTCGTGTTTTAAAAATACCCAAATGAATTTCCAATTTTTAGGTGTTTTAGTTTCTGATCCACGTCGGTTTTTATATTACCGTCGTCATTTAAAATTTTACAACGGTATTTATTTTGTCCGTCGTCGTTTTACCGACGTCTATTTCGATTTTTGTAGTAGTGTGTGACACACCCTGGCACAAACGTTTCTTATGAACAGATGCAAAAGGCACTGGTGCATGGCTTTGAGCTTCAATTCCACCTTCCACACCACGACATAATATTAGGTGAATGACCTGTGACACACCCTGGCACAAACACAAATAATTGTTGAGTTGTCTCACATTAAAATGTTAACGGACCTAGCATATATAAGGTTTTTCTCTCCACGGTCTATCATATGTAAGGTTTTTCTCTCTATGGTCTATTAAATTTTAATTTTCGAATTGTTTCTTATTTTTTTGATCACGTTTATACTTCTATATATATAAGGTTTTTCTCTCTATGGTCTATCATATGTTAAAAATATGTGGAGAAGATAGTCAATAATGTTGACTTGTGGTGTGAAGGCATTTATTGTGCTTGTTAGTTAGTTTGTTAATTAGGTTGTCTATTAGTCAATTAATGTGGCTAGTTTGGCACCTACAATGTTTAGCTAGTAGAAGTCAATTAGTGTGGCTAGTTTGGCACCTACCTTAGTTGGTAGCCTACCATATTTTGGGGTGGCTTAACTTTAGGATAGTTGCATTCTTTCCACATGTGTTTTATACCTTGTATATACATGTCTTCTTGCATGTAATCAAATCACAACATCAATCAATGAAGTATTGAAACCAGAAAATTATCTTCTCCCATTCTTATATTCTCCTATATTCTCATATTGACAGACCCGACCGAATCCACCTCGAAACTGTGTCGGATCCTCGTAGTTTAACCGACATTAACCAAATGCCGGGCCCACAACTAAAGAAATGAGACTTTCTACCGAAAATTCGGCAGAGTCTCCCCGTAAAGCAGGACAAACCCAAAACAAATTCAACCTGGAAAGTACAACAGGATTAATACACACCAACAGCCAGTATGCATTCAAGTTTAAACATAGGCCTCAGGCCTTAATTTAAATCTAGTGGGCGATAACAGAGCAATACTACAAGTAGAAAAAGTTAAACAATAGAGTTCAAAGTTTACGGATAAGGGGCACAAAGCCCTACAATTGAGATGATTCTCGGAAAGTGGAGCAACACGGTCGGTCGTGCGGTAGCACCAACTACTACTTGAAGGGGGCGAAAAACAAAGATTGTGAGTGGACGAAAACAAGGTTAGTTAAAAGTGAAAGCAACATAATATAACCCCACCAATTAAGAAAACGAAAATCAAACCGAAACCACAAGCACTACTCAAAATATAAATAATAAAGGTAAAAGTGAAACCATTGAAACTTTAATAACAACCAAAATCCACAGTTCACCTTTAACCACAAGAACAACTTGGGACTACCAACCCATCCCCAAACCACTCTCGAGAATGCGTGCCCGTTGGCACGAAGCGAGGAAGTATCCTCACCCCGAACCAGAACGAATATGTATAAGTAATATATGTATATAATATATATTATATATATAAATAGGTATAGGTACATAAATAGATAACAATAGATGACACCTCTCAAAATATCACCACCAAGTTTGTACCGGGGAAACAATCCAACACGGGGATTGTTGGACTAGCCCACATGGAAGAGTCCTCAATTGACCATGTGGCTAGGGAATTGAGCCGTCCAAAGTGACTAAGCTCATCAGCACGTACAGCAGAATCCTCAATACTCGTGCGTCTGTGACCAGTCCTACGCGCGCAGACTACCCAGTCAAGGGTCTACAGCGACACCCCATCAAGGGTGCCCCGGATATCCGACATATCCAAGTATCCAAACCATTAAGTAACCAATATCCAAAGTTCCAAGATCGGGGGAGGTACATAGGGTAGTGCAAATAGCACTTCAAAACAACATAACCAACACCTCTCACTTTCCCACATTATCACCCAAGTACCCACATAAAATCCGATAATCATAAAATGTATTCAAAACAACCAAACATAATTCAAGATACTCACAATATGTCAAATACCCAAATATATCAATATGGTTGCAAAAATAGATAATCATAGGCATAATATCATAATTTATCCATATGACGTAAATAAATGATTAAATCATCAAGCATAGTTTACTTTCCAAAATAAAGCATAAACTTTGAAAGCAATGTCCACTCACAAGTAATCCCACGCTGCTTGACCCTAAGCGGGTCCCGCCTGCGAAGTATGAGTAGCCGGAGTACCTAATCCGAACAATACTAGGCTTGATTAATAAATAATCGAATTAAACTTGGAATTAAAGTAAATCCCTCAATTCCCAAGATTTAAGTGTAGGTTTGGTGTTTGGAAGTTCTAACGTCAATTTAAGATTCAAAGAAAGGAAACCACCTCGGAAAAACGTAAGGTCAACCGAGTGGTCAACCCTCCCGGTTTGGTCAACCCGGGCCCACGGGGCCCACGACCTCCAATCTTGGATTTGAAAGTTTCTAAAGGTTCGTTACGTTTTAGTGAACACGTTCTGAAAGTTCGGTCTCAACTAAACGGTCGGATCGCTTACGATCTTACGATCAAACGGTTACGGTCAACCTAACCCTAGGGTTTGAAGTTTCAGAGTAACCGGGACTCCAATTCTTGATCCGTCAATTCCCACACGATCTAGGCAATACGAGGAACGACATATTCAAGATCGAACTCGATCCAACGGTTCAAACACATCGAACCCAAACAATGTGCAATAGGCGTAATTGGGTTCGACCGTCAAACGACGTCCGAATCGAATTCCGACCACACGTATGCGTTCATAACAATACGGGGAGTGAAAAGGACCACCGAACCACCCCCACCACCCCAACCACGCGCCGTCACACGCGCTGCCGAGGGTGGTGGGTGGATAGAGTAATTCCGGCCAACCACCAAACCACGCCACTGCCTACACCGCCCACCAGGTTCGAACCGCCGTCTCGTGGGAAGCTCAGAACCGGGCTGAGCCACCAGAGAACCGGCCGGAAACGTTGTCAGATCACGGCCAAACCACCGAGGGTTTTGGCCGGATCTGAGTGGTTTGGAACGGCAGCTACGCCGTGAATCGTTGTCGCGCACCACCCAAAATGGAAAGAGGAGGTTGAGAGGGAGCTTACCCAAGTGGAGCCGTCGCTTGAAGTCACCGGAAACGTCGCCGGAGAAGACGAAGTCAAAGTCGGAAATTGCAGAGCTTGCCGAGGATGAACGCCGGAGCTTCAACCTCTGATCTCGGGTGGGTTAGGACCGTACGGGGAAGAGCTTTCGAACGCCGGTGGTCTCAGCCGCTGCCGTGGTCGGAATCGTCGAATCCGACGAGTGGCAGAGAGAGTTATCGGGAGAGAGGAGAGAGAGGAGAGAGAAACCATGTGAGGAGAGAGAATGCACAGGATTGGTCAGTTTTTGGGTATTTTATCCAATCTCTAATTTTTGTTGGAATTACCAAAATGCCCTTTGAGTTACACTCTTCGTATGCGAATGTGCCGCCCGTCACCGGACTCGTTTCGACGAGCCGGACGCAACGGCGCAATCCGTTTCGCCAAATTCTCGCCCGAAGTTTAAGTGACATTTTTCCCCCATTAATTAGATTAAAATTTTTATTTTCCAATTTTGTTAATTTATTTTTCAAATTTTATTATTAAATTCTCTAATTCATTTGTTAAATTAGTTTGGTTATTTTTATTTATTTTTCAGGTCAGGGTCGTTACACATATTCTAGCTTATCATGTTTTGGCATGGTATCAGAGCATAGATCCTACCTCTGCCAAATTGAGAGTCGTTGGCATTCATCATCCCTCACCCATAATGGGTCTTCATCTTGTATAGTCATTTTCTTTTACTCATCCTCTCATATGAGTTCTTAACCTTGTTCTTGCCTTGTTCTTACCTTGTTCTTGCCTCCACTTAACCTTACTCATACTTTGTTGCTACACTTTGTTCAAATCTCTACACTTTGTTTGGCTTTCCTTGCTTTGCCTATGCATAACTTTGTCCTTGCATAACCTTGGTCCTACCTTTTTCTTTCATAACCTTCTCCTTCCATAATTTCCTCCCTATGTGCCCACGTAATGATTGTCCACCTTTCATTATTTTTCCTCCCTATGTGCCCACGTAATGATTGTCCACCTTTCATTATTTTTCTTATCATCTCTTCTTCCAATTTGGCCTTCTTTTCTTTAATGATTTTATTTGTTTTTGCCAACTCATTGGCCAAAGTGCTCTCTTGTGCTCTTCTTCTGTTTCCTATTTGCCTCATGCCTTTTTTCTTCTCTGTCTATTTTTTCCAATGGTATCTTTTATCATCTTTTTTTTCTATGTTGGCTCCCTTACATGCTTAACCGCATGCTCCTATTTGTTTTCCTCTCATGCTTAATCTCATGTCCTCTCTCTCTCTGTGCAAGCATATTTGGTCTCCTCTCCACGTGCATTCTGTCATCCACATTCACCCATTTTCAATCCTTATTTATTTTTGGGTTGTTGCAAACTTCCTTCCATCTTTTCTTCCTTCGCTCCAATTGTCCACATCCATTCCACCTTTCTTCTTTTCTGTTATTTCTTTTTCCCTTCTTCCAAATCTCGACCCTCTACCAGTGTCGGATTTGAGGGAGAGATAGATACAACTTTATTTGGGTATTACTTTCTCCAAATCTCGACTCTCATACATCGTTAGATTTGAGGGGGAGTGACACCGTTGCTCATCTATTCCGCTGCAATTCACCTACCGTTACTTTCTCCAAATCTTGACTCTCATACATCGTCAAATTTGAGGGGGAGTGACACCATTGCTCATCTATTCCGCTGCAATTCACCTGTCGTGCTGCCATGACTGATTGTTTGTACCTGTTCCTCAAGTACCACTTATCATATGGCTCCATCGACCCCTTCTCTTCGAGGAGAGGGAATGAAGAGAAGTTGTCTCTGTTGCTGCTGCCACCATTGGTGGCCACTGATATTCTTTCTTGCTGCTGCCGCGGTAGTGGCCCTCTCTGTCTTGTATTGCTGCTGCTACTGCCACCATTGGTGGCCCTACCTTGCCTTGTATTGCTGTTGCTGTTGCTACCATTGTCTCTGATGTTGCTGCTGCCACCGTTGGTGGCCCTGCCTTTTATTTCTGTTGCTGTTGCTACCATTGTCTGCCTGCCTTTTATTGCTTATGCCGTCCTCTTACTAGTGCCAGTGTGGTGTTGCTTATCTCTTACTGGTGCCAGTGTTGTTGTTGCTCCTGCCTGTTATGTCTCTTGCTGAGGACAGTGTTGTTGTTGGTGCTCCTGCCTGTTATGTCTCTTGCTAGGGACAATGTATTGCTCTTGTTGGTGCCAGTATTGTTGCTCTTGCCTGTTATGGTGCCAGTGTTGTTGCTCCTGCTGTGTTCGTGCCTTTGCTAGTGTGTTTCCATTGCAATCATGCCCATTGCCCGTGCCTTTTCTCTTGACTTACCTTACCTTGCCTTATTCTATTTTTTAGGATTTGGTTTTACCATGCTTTGCCTTACCTTGCCTTATCCAATTTTTTAGGATTTGGTTTTACCATGCTTTGCCTTACCTCGCCTTATTCTATTTTTTAGGATTTGGTTTTGCCATACTTTGCCTTACCTTGCCTTATCCTATTTTTTAGGATTTGGTTTTACCATGCTTTGCCTTACCTTGCCTTACCCTATTTTTAGGGTTTGGTTTTACCTTGCCTTTGCCGTGTTCACAGTGGTTTACGTGTCCTTGCCGTGTTCACGGGGTTTCTGTGTCCTTTGCCGTGTTCGCAGGGTTTCGTGACCTTTGCCGTGTTCATAGGGTTTCTGTGTCATTTGCCGTGTTCGCAGGGTTTCTGTGTCCTTTGCCGTGTTCACAGGGTTTCTGTGTCCTTTACCTTACCTTTGCCGTGTTCACAGGGTTTCTGTGTCCTTTGCCGTGTTCGCAGGGTTTCTGTGACCTTTGCCGTGTTCACAGGGTTTCTGTGTCCTTTGCCGTGTTCGCAGGGTTTCTGTGTCCTTTGCCGTGTTCGCAGGGTTTCTGTGTTCTTTGCTTTGCCTTGGCCGTGTTCGCATGGTTTCTGTGATCTACCGACCGACCGGCTGCACCTAGATTAGGTTTTGCCACCAACAAGACCAAAATGATTAAAATGTGGCCTTAACTCCACGTGATGAGGCATGTTGAAGCGGATCAGCATTTTATTAAGAAGAAGTTCTATGCATACATATTAATAAAAGCAATCTCTTGTTAAGCCTTCCACAACTCTCTTGGCAAGTTGGGCATTGATGATATCCATGCACCAACTTGAGGGGGAGTGTTGACTTGTGGTGTGAAGGCATTTATTGTGCTTGTTAGTTAGTTTGTTAATTAGGTTGTCTATTAGTCAATTAATGTGGCTAGTTTGGCACCTACAATGTTTAGCTAGTAGAAGTCAATTAGTGTGGCTAGTTTGGCACCTACCTTAGTTGGTAGCCTACCATATTTTGGGGTGGCTTAACTTTAGGATAGTTGCATTCTTTCCACATGTGTTTTATACCTTGTATATACATGTCTTCTTGCATGTAATCAAATCACAACATCAATCAATGAAGTATTGAAACCAGAAAATTATCTTCTCCCATTCTTATATTCTCATATATTCTCATATTCTAGCTTATCATGTTTTGGCAGATAACATGTCCATTAAATTTTTTTTATCAACTTGTGATCGATACAAAACCCGTACTTTTTAGAAAATGACCCAACACATATTTATGTGGTGTAAAATTAGAGTATAACTACTAGACTGAGCAGTCCACAACTCCGAGTCAACCACTGGACAATTATTTATTTATTTTTTTCTATGTTATATTTAAACATAACATTAGTTAAAGTGATAACATGTCCATTATTGTGCTTGAAATTTTCAATGTTATATTTAAGCATTTTATTTTATTCAATTTTGTGTTTATTTCTTGCAGATACTGGATGTAACATTTCCCTTTTGATTTTGTTTTATTTTTATTTTTATGGCATATTATGGTTCTTGCTGACATGTGGAAGTTCACTTAATTTGCATATTAGAATGCCTAGAGAGCATCGTGCTGGTCCTGTAAAATTGGTTATTACTTGGTTAAAAGGCACTACATTCGTAAAGGGAGTCATGTACTTTATTGGCATCCATTGTCTTCTTCACTATGCATATTGGTTGTCGGAGCATCTTTTCTATTTGTCCACCCTACCCTTTCCTTTTCTATTTGTAATTTTATCTAGATTTTTCTGAGCCTGGCTACTTACTGTTTAGTTGTTTTATGTTTCTCAAGCTAAATGGTTGGTGGAATCTTCCTTAGTTCTGTTGAGACTTTTCCAGGAGTGTTGTGAGGTGAACACTTATCCTTGTCCTAGTTTACCTGATGGTTATCTAGTCATGGCTTTTTCTTCGTTGGCTCTGTTTTCAATCTTCTTGTATGAAAAAGAACTTATGTACATACGCTTCACAAATTGTAGGAAGAATTTTTGTGGGAGGCTGAAGATAAAGGCTCGGGAATTGAAGAGTAAAGAGGTAAGAAGATTATTAGTGTGTAGCTATGTGCTCATATGAATCTGGTGGCCTTGCCTAAAGTATGAACTGACATTATGTTGTAATTATTCTTTTTAACAGTATTCAGGTTGGAGGTTTAACATCACATTATTCTAATGTATTCAGGTTGGAGGTTTCAAACAATTTCTATTCTACTTTTTTAACTTTCTGATTCAGTCATCGTTGACCATACAATGTTATGCAGAGAAAATGTTCTATTGTATTGCATTACCTTTTTACTATTATTTGAGATAGGCTGGAAGACCTGCAGTTCTCCCTGCAAACAACCTTTCTTATGCAGAAAACTTCTTAGCAGTTATCCCTGCTAACAACGCTTCCTATTTCAAGTTAAATAATTGTATTATGTAGCCCTATATTAATAATCCTTTCATTATTGGTAATGTTATCTGGATTGTATATCTCACTATTACATTATTTTGGCTTGTTAAGCAGTTTCCTAGGCCATGAAAGTGGTTCTAACGAAGCTACTCCTAGCGTGGGGGAAGTAGTGTCGGTCCAAGCTGCTGTTAGTGGTAAAAGTGGAAGAAATGCAGAGGAAAATTGGTGATGATGAAGGTATAGCTCTGTATACATATGGAGAACTTGACTTGAAGGATAATTAGGTATGGGAATTTTGGTGTATTATTGTAATTAAGCTTGCAGCTTGCAGCTAGCGGCCCTAAAGTACTTTCATTTTTTATATTTTATTTTGTTTTATTGTACTCTTGATATTCTATTTATGAAAGAAACAATTTTTAAGTATATATATGTATAACGTGGGTGATAGCATATTTGAGTATATATTTCTGATACCATTGGAAACAAGAAAAAAAAGCTAAAATGTAAAATTATTACGTCAGTTTTACAGTTAATAGACTACGGTTTTGTTGAAAACCGTCGTTTTAGAGTTGATGGACGACAGTATTTCAAGAAATAGTCTTTACAACTAATAGACGACCATTTTTGTAGAAAACCGTCGTCTTTACAATTAATAGACGACTATTTTGAGTAAAAACATCGTCTTTACAAATAATAGACGACGATGAATCACCGTCGTAGTTTGACTGATTGCGGTCGATTAAACGATGGTTTTCAAAAGAAAAAGACGACGGTTTTTCCCGTCGTCTATTTCAATTTTTGTAATAGTGAAATTTCCATAAAGATATTTACAAAGGAACTCGCAACACTGTACCCCACTACCTCATCCATAAATAAACCCCTCATTCTTTTGAAAAATCAGTTTGCCTAGCACTAAGGAAGGGTGGGTAGCTTACCGTTGGGTGGGGTGGTTGGGGTAGTTCATTGCTTTTTATTGAAACCAGAATCAAAATTGGACCTGTGAAGAAGAATTAGCATTCAATTTGTTTGGGACTGCAATGAGTTTTGGAGGAAGATGGTGGGAAGGAAAAAATACAAAAAAATGATTATGTTACACTTTGATTTGATGGAAAATATAACAAAATTATGATGACTACACCAACGGTTCAAGAGAAAATGAAGTTGAGCACTATTGGAGCCAATAGTCGAGTTAGAGGACCAAATTGTACATTGGGTATAATTTCGGGACCTTTACTACTCAAATTTCCAAGTGCTAGACTTGAAATAACCATTTTGCCACTAAATTTGACAGAAAATGTAATATATATATATATATATATATATATATATATATATATATAGATTTCTCCTATGTGGACATTCAGACGTTATTATCGTGCATACGCTATGTATTTTGTATTACCTCTCCCTGCTTTCCTACATGTTTACAATAACATCCGTATGTTTCCGAATAAGAGAATAATATATATATATATGACAATAGGGCCAATGATGCTAATAAAAGTAGAGTTGAGGAAACCACAACCACTATTTTTCAAATTTAAGGACCAAATTTCTAATCGGCCACAAGTTTAGAAACTATTGCTCCTAGAAACACAAGTGAATCAAAAGGAAAACAAAAACTAATCCATGGCCAACGTCCCGCTTCCCCATCCCCTCCCCTCTATACTTCAACAGACCTTCCCTTTCTCACTCTACATTGCAGCCAATTCCTCCTTCCACGGGTTCCAGTGCCCTCCTTGCTCCTAATCTACCTTCTCCTTCTTGAACTTCAATCTCAAACAAAACGACAGCGTGAATTGGTTTGGAATTGAAAACTAGCCGTTCACCCCAAAAAGTGTGGTAGTGTATTTTAGCACTTTTGCGAATTGGCTTGGAATTATATTGGGCCTGAAGTGGGCCCAACTTAGTATTTGCAGGCTTGCCACTACTAGCGCTTTCGAGCCCAATAGAAATGGGTTTAAATGTTGTACTTTCGGGAAATTATACCTATATTTTGACTAAACCTTTGGGCGGTGAATACGGGCACTAAGTATTGTCCGATGAAATTAATAATTGGATTTGGGATTATACTTTGAAGGATTCTTAATTATACTTTGACTATATATCTTGAATATGGAGTTTTGGGACGTATATGTTTATGAGATTGGACTTAAGTATTGTCCGTTTGATTTCACACTCGATTTTGGCGTATATACTTTTACGAATAATATTTATTCTTTGAATAAAGGTTTCGGGATTTGGAATTCGTATTTTTAAGAAATGGTTATCTATACTTTGATTACATATATATATATATATTTATACTTTGAATAAATGCTTCGGATTTCGGCTTTAATGTTTTTAAGGAATGGTTATCTACACTTTGATTATGGAGTTTTATTATTGTTTTAATCTTGGGTTTGGCATTTTACGAAGTTGTGGGATTATGTTGATAATTGAGACTTATGTTTAATTCGGGTTTTGATGGATGTTTTATGGACTTGAGATTTCGATACGGTTTTAATTTGGATTTTTGGGTGATCATGACATTTTATTTGATTATGGAATGATAGGCTACTATTTGATGCTTGTGACTATTTTAAGTATGGAAATATATGTTTGGGATGGTGATGTCCTTATTTTGAATATATATGTTGATTATTTGATTGACGGACGTATATATGTTCGGGTGTCTGATGTTTTGGGGTTGGGTACATGTGTTGGAATTGAGAATTGGAAAGTGATCGAATATGTGAATATTGAATATTGAGTTGTGATTGATTGGAGTGCGGTTGGCACCACGTTATGTACCTCCCCCGGTTCTTATGGATACAGTTACTTGGATATGGTTCGGTTACATCGGATACCCGGTGCATCCTTGATTGGGTGTGACTGTAGACCCTTGACGGGGTAGTCTACGCTTAGGACTTGTCACGGGCGTATGGGTATTGAGGATTCTGCCATATGTGCCGGCGAGCCCAGTCCCAATTGGACGGCTCAACCCAGGGCATGGGCCATTACGATGTTGTCCCAGTGTCCAGTCAAACAATTCCCTGTTGGATTGTTTCCACGGTACTTGTATTTGGTGTTGAGGTTCTATTATACCTATACATATGTATTAGTACTTTCGTATTCGTATTTTCTTTTAGTGAGGATCCTTCCTTGCTTGCAGTGCCTATGGGCATGCGGATGTCTGAGCATGGGAAAGAAAGGGAAAAAGGTTTACTATTAAAGTATGATTACAATGTTATTGTTGTGGGTTTTTTTGGAATTATCTGGTTTGTTGGAATTTGAATGTTTTTGTTATATGGGAACTTTATTATACTTTCATGCTTACGTTTATCAAGTTATTTCCGTTTATGTTTATATATACCTATATGGGTTTGTGATTTGGGAGGTTATGCATCGGGGAAAGAAAAAGGTTATGTTGTTCAGAAAGGTTTTGAGATGGATTATTCTTTGACTACTTTGGGATATTCTGGTTTTGAATTAAGTATGTATATAAAGGATTTCAATTGCATGTTTTGCATTGTTTTTGAAACAGTGGGGTCAGTATCGTTGATTTAAGTATGAAAACGTTGTTTTGTCCACTCACACTCTTTCTGTTTTGCGCCCCCCAGGCTTTAGTTGCAGTGAACTGTTCTATCCAACCGAGTGCACCTCTTCTCGAGTTTTGACCTGATTGTAGGACTTTTTGTCCATCTCTGTAATCTTTGACTTCTGTTGTTTAGTTTCGTTTATTCTTAGACATGCTCTGTTATCGGCCTTTGGGGTTGAAATTGGAAGACCGGAGGCCAATGTTGTATTCTGTATGCATGCTTGCAGTTGGTGTGTATTATTCTACTGTTTTTGAACAGGTTGAAAACTTTGGGATTGTCCATATTTCAGGAGAGACTCTGCCTGATTTTCGACAGAAGTCTCGCCCCTTTTTCCTTTGTTTCGAGAAGAGGAAGTGTTTGTTTAGTATGTGGGCCCGACATGGGTTGATGTTGGCAATTTCCATAGGATTCCGAGGGGAATTTGAGTCGGGTCCTGTCACCGCCTCTCTCTCACCTCTCGCCCACCCAAACCCAGTCCTCTCCTACCTCTATTTATAGCTAAATGCTGCTCTCTAGTAAGACCATAATAGAAAGTAGAGAAGAAGAAAAAAAAGGTAGACCCCAAAAATGATGTGAAACCGAAGTCCATAACGACGACCAAAATCTGACTCTATCCCACAGAGTCTTCTCCCTATCCCCCTGTAATTATAAGAATTCTTCTGTTCCTTTCCATCCAAATCACCCAAACACCACTGATCACCCAAATATTTCTCCTCATCCCACATAATTATAAGAATTCTTCTGTTCCCTCTTCAACCCCCTCCTCCTGGAAAGCCTTTATCCTTCTCACAAAAAAAGAGAGGAATGAGAATATGAAGCAACCCAACTTAAACCAGCAGTCTCAAAAAGTCTCCACCACTTCAAAGTCACTGGGCAATGCAAAAGCAAAGTGATCTCTAATTCACCTCCCCCCTTGCACCATACACCATAGAGGCAAAAGACAAGCGTGAGGTCTTCTCCATTGTACCAAATCACAAGCATTACTCATTTTTTGCAAGATGAACTTAAAGTCCCAACCAAATTGATATCAACACAAATTACAGAAAAACCAAGCTGCTCCATCACTTCCTATTCATGCCCCAATTCAACTCAAGCTATCAAACAACAAAAAATACAGCAATCTAATGAAACCACACAAAATCACCATGCCAATTTGTGAGGAAGAAAGGTTTGGTATTATCCTATTCTTCTCTCCCAATCCCAACCCCACTTCCATTAAATGGGTTTCCATAGTTGATATGGGGATTTTTGACTAGTCACAGAGAGAGAGAGAGAGAGAAGAGAGAGAGATTGTCATGGTGCACGGTGGGGTTTGGATTGGAGACGTGGTGATGATTCAGGTTAGGGGGATGGGAGCTGTGGTTCTGGCTTAGAGCACTTCCACCGCAAGGGTTTAGCCCAGGTAGGAGGGATCCCTAGGCCCGGAAGGATGCTCCATCGCGAAAGACCTAGCCCGGGCAAGGCGTGGGACCCACAAGCCCGGGCAAGCCCACAGGGAGATCAGGCCCGTCCCATTGTCTTCAAGTAGCTAACGTCAGCGCTGACGCAACACTGGCGTCAGCACTGCTAGAAACCAATAGCTACAAGCCATGTGGCTTCTGCTGGAGTCTCCGATCGAAAATCTCCTCCAATCCAACGGTTGCCCATTTTTTGGCTAATAAAATTTGAAAAGAAAAAAATCTAACAAATTTGTAAAAAATTTCAAAAATTTCAGGAAATTTTTTCTATAAATACCTACCAATATTATTCACTTTCCACACCAAATTTTCTACTACTAAATTCCATTTGTGTAAAAAAAAAAAAACAAATGGCCTCTTCCATCGAAGCCGGAGGCGTGTGGACAACCGTCAAAGATATTTTGTTGTGTGAGTGTTGGATCAAAGTTGGTCATTGCCCGATCACGGGCAATGAGATGAAGTTCTCTCATATGTGGAGAAAAATTGATGGAGAATTTTGTGAAAGATCGGGTTCACCTCGAACGGAAATGGCCTTGGCAAGTAGGTGAAATTTTTTTAATAAAGAATTAGGGAAATGGAGAGATGCATTGGCAAAAGCGAGGGAAATAGTTCAAAGGGGTGAAAATCTTGGAGATGAGGTAACAAATTTCTAATTGCCGTTTTATTCAATTTAATGTTATATTTTTTTTATATTTTTTTGGATTTCCAATTTTATTTTTTTAATAGATTCTTCAAGCACAAATGTGGTGTTGTGCCATTGGCCAAGATAATAAAAGATTCAAAAATCACCAATGTTGAGATGTTGTGAAGAATTGTTCAAGATTCACTACACATGGCTCCTCAAGTGAGCAATGCCCAAGATCGATCCTTGTGGTGCGTTCCGTGGATGAAATAACGGCACGATTACATCCTCTGAAGGAAAATACTCCGCCACGTCGTGATCTGTTGGAACCACCTCCGCCAATGATTGAGCCGTCTTTGTACTCGATTGTGTCGGACTATGAGGACCTGGAGTATTTAAATTGTATGATGAGTGAGATATGAATTTTTTAATAAATATGGAGACGTGGCAACTGAAAATCTTATCCAAAAATTTTATCCGAAATTTGAGATGAGAATTTTATAATAAATAGTGACATGGGGCACCCGAAAATCTTATCCGAATTAATAATTTAAGTATAAAAAATAGAAAATAAATTAAAGTGAATAGTAATTGCCATTTCCCTTGCCCATATGAGTGGAAACAAAATTGCCCATAGGGGTGGAAGTGTTCTTAAAGAGGGGGCTGAGTTTTGGGTCGACGAGAGAGGGCGACTGGGAAGGGATAATGGGTTGGTTTTTCTCTTTTTTTTTTCTTTCCTTTTTCTGGTTTGGAGGGGATTGAGTTTTGATATTTTTCAAATTTTAATTTCAAACATGGGCTCCATAATTCCACGTCACCAACTCAGACCAACGAGAAATTGGCTAGTTAGGACGAAATTATCACTATAACCATGCCATGTAATCAATTTAACGAAGTTTGGGATGAAGGCGACGGTGGGTCACTTTAACTTTAAGGGGGCAATGTGGGATTTGACCAATATTTTAGGGGACACTGTAGCACTTAAGCATATTTAAATTTTGTTTAATTGTGGGTTTAGGATAATCATCCTAATAGTATTACCAAGAAGCTTCATTCAAGTGCTGATTAATCACAAAGCTACAGATCTCATCTCATAAATGATTATTGGTTTTCTGTAGTGGATGGGACTAGGCACCAACCTGTAAATTATATACTTAATAATTTTCATTTCTAAATATAGATGATAAGGCTTTCTAGGTACATGAATCCACAGAGTCATAGAGTCACAGAGTCGTTGTAACATAATCTAAAGATCGCATTAAGTACAATAAAAAGATTTGTTGGTTGTTGCAAAGTTAATACCTTATTTTCCTTTTTTAAAATTCTCATCGTTCTTTGACTTTTGTTTAGTGGCAGTTAATTTATGAACACATCAAAAATATTTAACGGAAATACCGATGTACTAGTTGTCAAGATACACAACACAAGTGAATTTCGGGTGTCTGATTGTCAAGATATTTTCTTTGGGTGACAATTGACTCAAACTAAACATAGAAGGATTGAATAATTATGAATGATATATTTCTTCAATAGAATGATATATACAAGTATAAGTTGACTTTTCCTACAAGGAAAAGTAATTAGCTAATTACAAGGAATTCTAATTAAGTAACTATTCTAATTAGGTAATGTGAATTACACCAGGAAAACATGGATCACGAGATCTCTGAATTATGGCTCACGCCAACAGTCCCCCACAAGTTGGTGCGTATGAAGGGAATTTATTGTGTGTGGGTGGCGTAGAGATTTCTAAAATCTCGACGAGATATGAGAGAACAAATCATCTAGCATGGCATATCATATATGAAATCAAAATAAAAGCGGAAGTAAGAAATTACTAGAGATTGATACAAGTCTCATCCTAGGTCCCAATCTTTGCAGGTTTATGAAAATAGGCACCAATAACTCTCTAAGATACATATTCAAAGAAAGAATAGATGATCTTACCCTTGGAGCGAATCTTGAAACTAAGGATGGTGTTCAAATAGAGGGATAGATCCCTTTGATGTTGGCTCTCCACTTTAGATTCTCCAAATAGGTGCAAAAAGGTTACACCTCCCCAAAGCTCTTCACCAAGGATGAAAGGGATGAGAAAATGAGAAACATTTAGAGAGAAGTAGGTGCTAGCCCTTCTCTCTAGGCAGTGGTTGGCCAAGGGGGTTTGGGGAGAGAAGTTTTGATATTTCCTCTCTTCCAATTTTTTACCAACTCGAAACCCTAAAGTATTGGTGCGTTATGACTGTATATATAGAGCCAAAATGTCACACATGTGACCCTAAAACCACACATGTGCTGCACCCTCCCTTTCATTGGCCTCTTTGTGCTATTTTGGTCAAAAACATTAATCCCATAATGTGTCACACTTGTGTCAAAGTTTCCAAGTCACATGAGACCCTAACTAAACTTCTATAACTTAATTGAATAATTAAACTAATGTAATTAATTTAATTAGTTTAGTGACTTAACAAATTTAGTCACTTACTTGTCTAACAAGTGTTGGTCCTAGTCAATCTTAGTTGACCATGTCAACTATCGGGCCAACCATTTGACTTTTGACCTTTGACCTTTGACTTTGACTTTGACCAAGGCACAAAATAATTCATTCTCTTCTTAATTCCCAATCGACTCCTCTTTCGATGTGCGATCTTATAGGTTCTAATTAGCGAGGCAGTGTGTATGAATGATTCTTTCTAAACCAAGTGTGAATTATATCCCTCCCTACAATTCTCCCTATTGCGTGAAGGCTAATTATAATTTGTCCTTACAAGGCTTCCACAAGTCATGAGTGACACCTAGTCGTATCTCATGACTACCCAAGCTAAATAGATAACCTAGTTAGTTTTTTTATTACAATGCAATTCGGTCTCTCTAACACAATACTTTATGTCATGTTCCTGGGATATAGTAAACTCATGTCAAATCCCCTATGATGACATCTCTTAGTTATATTATTCATTTGAATGAAATTGCAAATGTTCTTGTTTCAATTTCTATTTGATACTTTGGCTAAAGATTTAACGAATCATTTCTTCAGCTTCGCTGTTCACTTCAACTCCATTGTTCGGCTCGGCTAGACTGGTCAGTAGCCTGCTTGGCTTGGCTCGGTTAAGCTGAGTGACTCGAGTTCCAGCACACTATTTTGTGCTTCTTTCCCTCGTATTTCTATCTCAAACCAATTATGTGCTTCCTTTACTGTATTCTCCTCTTGAGGGATATGATTGGGCACGTCTCACAGAAAAAACATCTCGTTATCTATAAACGTAACATCCATTTAACATAAAAGCGGCGACTAGAGGGACGGTATCACCGGTAACCCTTTCGTTGAGGTACAAAACCAACAAAAACATAGCGAAGAGCACAAGATCTAGGTTGGTCTGGTGAGATTTATTGAGATGAACATACGCCACACAACTAAAAATGCATGGAGTGAGATTAAGATGCGAACAAACAAGAACATGAGTAGTAAGTGTCTGGAGTAGTGTTTTAAAACCCAAAACATGTGAAGACATACGATTAAGAAGGTAGATAGCATACTGAATAGTTGCGGTCCAAAGGGTTTGGGGAACACGCCCCCAATAAGGAGAGCCCGGACAGTCTTAAGAATATGACGATTTTTGCGTTCAGCCACACCGCTCCCGCCATTCTTCTTCTTCGCTTGCGCTGCCTTTCGTTGCTTATGGTTTTCAAGGAACCACTCTGGAAACCCATTCTTGTGAAAACACGTGGCCTTTGTATGACGGTTCCCATTACAGTAAGTGCAATACATGTTTTCTTTTTCCCTTTTAGTTTTTAGACCTTTCCTCGATTGTTAAAACTCGGACTTTAGCGTGCCGCTTGTCTACGGACTCGTATCGACGAGCTCTACACAACGGTGCAACTTAATTCCTCAATTTATTTTCCCAACTAAAAGTGACCAAAACATCATTACCCCAATGGTAAAATTCTAATTCCATAATTAATAATTAATTAATATTTATCTGGGTCGGGATGTTACACTGTGGAACCCAGGCAGAGATCCAAACCCCAGGTCGGATTCTCAAGCATTGGGTTGACTATGTCTATGAGAGCTTGTTTGCGTCTTCTTTATTTTCCTATTTTTCTAATTTAATTCAAAATTAACTCATCATTTGATTTTTCCATGCCCTGCTTGCCACAGATCCCAGTACGGGTATTTCAATTTGCTCTTCATGCAAAAATTGGTAAAATTGCTCTCCAATATGGTGTAAGTTCATATCCAAAGATTAGGAGACTTGCTCTCCAATATGGCTCCTGGCTACAGCAACTTGTTGGTTGATTTTGGGGAGCAGAAGAGAAGAGATGGCAGTGGTGATGAGGAATGGAGACAACCGCGCACTGTGAGTTGTTGATTTTTTTAATTGTTTAAAATTTCTTTTTTAATTTTTTAATTTTTTAATTCTTAACAAGTAAAACGGGGTCGTGTCGTGTGATTCGCGAATTGTAACAGTCGTGTTCGTGTTGGACATTCCCAACCCGTTTTCTTATTGTGTTGTGTCAACCAATTAAGAAAAGCGGGTTGACACAAACACGACACGAATGCCACTAGCTCACGCCAACAAATTGCACATAACTCAGTTGTCTATATAGTATTTACGCAAATTTCTCCTTTTGTTTTCAAAAAATCTGAACCACATCCTTGCACACGGATAAGAAACGTGAGGCCCATTAAGTTTACAAAAACTGAAAAAGACAAATTACCAGTCAATATTGTTGAGCTGGTGAGGAAAGTCCCCAAGTATGAACGTCAGAAACCAATAAGGAAGTTGAAGACCGGAAGTTGCATAAATTATTGGAACCTCACTCTTAAATTTCATAAAAAACTTCATCAAATTCACAACAGCAAATTAGAAAGTAGGTACCTTCTTATAACAACTTAGTCTTTGATCTGAGTATGGATCCTATGGCCAACCAACAAGGACATTCTTCTTTTTCTTCTTCTACTACTACTTCTTTCACTCATGATCCATGGACGTATGATGTGTTTTTGAGTTTTAGAGGTAAGGACACGCGCACCAATTTTACAGATCATTTGTACAAGGCTTTGTCCGATAAGGGGATCTACACCTTCATTGATCGTGAGCTTATAAGAGGAGAAAAAATCTCACCAGCCCTTCTCAAAGCAATTGAAGAGTCACGGATATCTCTCATTGTATTCTCTGAAAACTATGCTTCCTCAAGCTGGTGCTTGGACGAACTGGTTCAGATCCTTCGATGCAAAACATCAACGAAACAAATAGTTTGGCCCATTTTTTACAAAGTGGATCCGTCGCATGTGCGAAACCAAACAAATCGTTTTGGTGATGCATTTTCTGACATTAGCTGCAGATTTAAGGATAATTCGGAGAAGGTGCTAAGATGGAGAAGCGCTCTTAGAGAAGCAGCAAGTTTGAAAGGACATACTTGCAAGCGGGGAGAGTATATTTCTACCCTCTATAGTGCGCATATATCTGGTTAATTTAGTGGTTTGATTCTATATTTTCTCTCCTTTTTCTTTTGGTTATATTTAATTGTTACTCATTCAAAAAAGTACTTTTGAGAAAAATTGAAAACTGTAGGGGGAATATTTTTTTCAATAGCTGTAGGGAGAAGATTCAAAACCCATATATTAGTCTCTCCAAAAGCCGGACTAGTATAAATGGTACATATTGTATACTTACATTACTAATTTGGAAGAAAAGAGAGGAACAAGCTTAATGAAACTAGTCAATATTGTTGGTGGTTAAAGAACTTAGGCTCCATTTGGAGGGAAGGATTCCAAATTCATGAATTTAGATGAAAGGTAATCTTGTTTGTTTAAAATGCACTACATCTAGTTATTCCAAATACCTTCAATCTATTTAAAATGTACTACATCTAGTTATTCTCAAATCCAAATCCATTCTTTTAAATCCCTCCATTCAAACGGAAGCATACTTTAGCGGACTGTACAATCAAACTCGAGGGAGTAAAGCAGTCGGCTGAATAGACTACGTACCTAAATATGGTGTTCTTTGCGTGCTTGCATGTTTAAATTGTATTCCTTAAATATGTCAAATATTTTTGAATGGTAGGTCTGAAGCTACATTTATCAGCCATATCGTTGAAGAGATCTTAGTCGTAGTATTGAACCGCACATATTGGAATGTGGCGAAGTACCCAGTTGGAATTCACTCTTGTGTAAGAGCTGTGGAAATGCTTTTATGTGTTGGTGGGAATGGTAGCCGCATGGTTGGGATATGGGGGACATCTGGAATAGGCAAGACAACAATTGCAAAAGCTATTTTTAATGCAGTTGCTCATAAGTTTGGAGGTAGTTGTTTCTTGGCAGATGTTAGAGAAAATTCAATGCCACACAGAGGCCTAATCCAACTACAGGAGACTCTTCTTCAAGAGATTCTTGGTGGTAAAAAATTGAAAATTGCCAGTGCTGATAAAGGTATCTCTATGATACATAAACTGTTGAGGCATAAAAAGATTCTCTTAATTCTTGATGATGTGAATCAGTTGGAGCAATTAGACAACTTGGCTGGAGTTGGTTGGTTTGGTGAGGGTAGTAGAGTCATCATAACTACACAAGATAGCGGATTGCTAAAATGTCATGGAATTGAGTCGATATACGAGGTCTAAAATTTATTTGACCGCCAAGCTCTTGAGCTTTTCAGTTTGAACGCCTTTGGAATAAATGAACCTCCAGATGATTATTTGGAACTCGCACAACGAGCAATAGCCTATGCTCAAGGCCTTCCACTAGCTATAACACTTTTAGGTTCCCATCTTCGTAATAAAAGTATACATCGTTGGCAAGCTATATTAGATGGTTACGAAGGAGAACCTTATATAGGTATTCATAAAATACTTCGAAAAAGTTATGATGCATTGGAAAATTCAGTGCAACAAGTTTTTCTTGACATTGCTTGCTTCTTCAAGGGTGAAGATAAGGACTATGTCTTACAAATACTAAGAAGTTGTAAGCACAAGATCTCCCAAGATTGTATAGAATTACTCGTTGAGAAGGCAATCATAACTATTGAATGTAATAGGATTTGGATGCATGACTTGCTAGAAAAAATGGGTAAGGATATCGTTCACGAAGAATGCCCCATTGAGCCTGGCAACCGTAGTAGATTGTGGTTTCATGAGGATGTCTATCATGTTCTAACGGAAAATACAGTAAGTATAATATATATGTTCTTATATTCAATTTGAAAGAACCAGTACCTTAGGTAACCTAGAATTTTCTTAACAAAATATACTTGTATTTTGGTTTGAAAAGTCTTAACACTAATTAATTTCAATATCAGGGCACAGGAAAAATTAAAGGCATCATGGTGGAGGTTCCCAAGCCAAATGTGATAACATTGAATGCAACAAGCTTCTCTGGGATGGACAATCTTGAAATTTTCATAAATCGTAATGCAATTCTTTCTGGACACATTAAATATCTGCCCAACAAGTTGAGGCTCCTTGATTGGGGTCGATGCCCATTACGTTCTTTGCCATCCAAGTTTTATGCAATGCATCTTGCTGTGTTCAATATGCCTTGCGGTAGTATGAGAAAGTTGGAGAAATTTAAGGTAACAATTGAAATTATTCTCATTTATTACTATTTCAAATAGAGTTCTTGTTTTTGGACCCAAAAACAAAAGATTCAAATTTGTTTTTTTTTAAGGGAATTGTTAATTGACTAATTTATGTTTTTGTCTCACAGTATATGCCAAAGCTGACATCTTTGAATTTGAGTGGTTGTCAATTCTTAAAAAAAATCTCTGACTTATCCGGAATCCCAAATATAAAGTGGTTGAATCTAAGTAAGTGTACAAGTTTGGTTGAGGTTGATGATTCTATTCGACTCCTTGATAAACTTGTTGAATTGGATCTTGATGGATGCTTTAAGCTTACGAGGTTTGGAACAACACTTAGATTGAAATCACTGGAAAGGCTTTGTCTACGTAATTGTAAAAGGCTTGAGAGTTTCCCAAAAATAGAGGACAAGATGGAATCCCTAGTGATTTTGAATATCGGAGGAAGTGGCATAAGAGGATTGCCATCATTAGGTCCATATCTTAATGGGATTATCCTTATGAGTGCTGGTTATTGTGAGAACCTTACATTTACGTCATTGCGTAGTATATATGGATTGCAACGTCTTACTACATTTGGCAATAAGGTGAACTCTGACTCAAACATCTCATTAGCGCTTCCAAAGCTAGTTTTCTTTAATCTCGAAGGATGCAATTTATCAAAAAGTAACTTCGTCCTGCCTCTTGACTGCTGGTTCACGTTTACATTTCTTGATCTATCGGGAAACAATTTTGTCAGATGTCCGGGAGGCACTTGCAATAAAATTGTCAACTTGTCGTTTCTTAAATTGCATGGTTGCAAGGGGCTTCAGGAAATTCCAGAATTGCTTCGACCAAGTGTAGATCGGGTACTCCTGACTAATTGCACATCATTGGAAAAATTTCCAAAACTTCTCAAGGGGGTTCGGTGGCTGGATTTGGTCAATTGTCATAAACTCGGTGGCTACGACATCACAGAAAATATTCTTCTGAATAAGGTTTCTGTCTATTCTGTCTATCTTCCTCTATATTATATCGTTAAGATGATGATTGTTGTAACTCTATTCTAATGTAGGTACCGCGGTGTGTATTCCAAATTATACTTCCAGGTAATGAATTTCCAAAGTGGGTCAGCTGTTGTAAAGATGCAACTGTAGTTAGGTATCCTGATGTCGAGGATAAAGAGGAATACGTTGGTGGATGTGAATTTTGTTTTGAAATTCCTCCAAATTTAGAATGGGAGACATCAAGATTGGTTCTATGTGTTAGCTATCATTACCCTTATTTTGACGATGCCAAGATTATTATCAATGGAAAACTCGTGAATGAGGTATGGATTGGGGATACATATGCAACGGAGATAGAGGACACTCATGGGTGGCTCAAGTGTATTCCATTATTTGATCCGCAGAAGTTACGTGTGGGAGAAGAACCGACGCGGTTGCAGCAGGGTAATATGTGTCAAGTTATATTTCACTTGAAAGGCGCAGGCCCAATACCTGTAATAAGCTGCGGGGTCCACCTATTAGGCCACCAGGTTGCTGATGTTAGTGGGAGTGCCATGGCTGTTGACGACGATATAACGATGAATGAATCAACGAGTAGTGTCGGGAAGAGGCCTCGTGGATCAGATATCACCGCAGTTGATGATCATGGTCATGAAGCGCAATCGCTTTGCTCGTCTTCAGAACCAGCTGATCACACAAAGCGGAGGCATATTGATATTGAAGAGGAGTAAAAAGGAAGGAAATTAATCAATGTTGGAAATACTCTTTTTTCAGTTTGTGATGCATGCTAAGGATATATGTCCTTCAGATTATTTTTCATGCGGCTTTGCTGTTAAGTATATTGTATTTTTCGTTTCTTTCTCGTTTGTACCAACCGTATCAGATTTACCTTTGTATGTTTACTATGAACAATTTGCAAATGTGGTCAGTTGTTATCACTGAATAACAACATGCCTCAATAATTAGAAAGCTTATATTCATCTTTAACTGGGATTTTGTTTATACAAAAATCATTCTAATTTCTACTTCTCACCCACTTATTTGTCTTTGTTATGCAGAGTGACCCTCGGCCTTACACAAAGCGTTTGACCAAAACAAACTAACTAACAAGCAGGAGCCTCATGAGATCAATACAGCAAGAAAGCAGACCAGCAAGAGGATGAGCACATGGGATTCACAGCCACAGCCGAATCCATTTCAATGATGAGATGAAAAAGCCCTTTCTGAACAGCAAATTTAATGCCAACGAAGTTGGACAGAATTAGTCTAGAGATGTCTAAAGAGGATTTGGCTGAGAAAGAACTGAACAGGGGAAATCGAGCATGAGATGAAAACTCCTGATTTCGGAAGCCAAGTCGACGACAATCGGCTGTTCACTCACATTCAACAACAATTGTCCACGGTCGAAACACATTATCAACATAACAATATAAATAAATAAAATAAAACATAACAATCCATCAATTATAAACTCTAATCCAAAATAACAACATCAATCAATATCAATATCAATATCATATTAATAAATTCTAATCCATAAAAAACACTTCATATGTCAATTTCATTAAAAATATAAATTCTACTCACTTGAAATTATGGGAGGCGTTGGCAACACCAGGGCTGCTGCAGCGGCAGGAGGTGATCGGCGCCTGCGGAATGGTGGTAGGGGTTGGGGCTTAGGGTTTGAGAGAGGGACTGTCAGACTAATTTGGGAGTTAAGGATTTGGGGCTAGAATCAGGTAAGATATACTTTGCGAAGCTTGTTTATATATTATACATATGGGTTTTGTGTATTATACTTTGGTCCTTTCCTCGAATTTACGTAATCAAAAATGAGAAGTAAAAAGATGATTGTGCAGAAGTTTGTACATTAGGTAGCTGCCAATGTAGGCCCAAAACTCGTGTAGACTATCTAAACCAAAAGCTAAATATTTTCCGTCATTTTTTTTATTTATCATAAGGGCCTTTGCAAAGAATCTTGCCAACATTTTTCCGCTGTGTGGGTTTGGTGTGTATATGATCATGTGAATTTTCACATAATTTCTTCTTGGCATGATGGTTTTCTCTCTTTTTTTTTTCTTTTTTTTTCATTCTTCCTGGAAAAAACGGATTGGTGAAAAGAAAAGCAATTGACTTGTGAAAGACTACTAAGTTGCCCTTTTTCTTTTGATGTAAGGGATTCCTTTACTTCTTATTAAAAACAAATTTATAATATAGGAATAATGTACTTATTTCTCTATTACAAAGAAACCTACCTGAGGACAGCTGGATAGCGAGATCTGTCAAGTAGCTTTCAAATTTAATTGGATCGAGAGGCTCAAAATCCTAAGTTGTGGGATCCACCTAGTACACCATCAGGATGGTGATGGCGATGATAGTGATGTGGATGATCATGAACTCTCAACACCTGTCATGGCAGTTGATGACGATGATACCAATGTCAATATTGATTTTTCGTTGTCTTTCACTACAAGAAAAATGACCTGACGGGTAAAAAGTGTCACCAAACACGTTACTTGACTACTTAAAAATTCTCAAGAGTGTGGGTATCAATAAAAGATATCCTTTTTTAAACACTTTTTAACTGTCAAGTAATATTTGTTCTTGACGCCTATTAACTGTTAACTAACACTTTCTTGACGCGTTTTAAACGTCAAGTTACACTTCTTTGACGTGTTTTAATCATCAAGTAACACTTCCCTGACGCCTTTTAATCATCAAGTAACACTTCTGTGACGCCTTTTAATCATCAAGTAACACTTCTGTGACGCCTTTTAACTGTCAAGTAACACTTCCGTAATGTCTTTTAACCATCAAGTTACGCTTCTTTGACGTGTTTTAACCATCAAGTAACACTTCCTTGACGCTTTTTAATCGTCAAGCAACACTTCTGTGACGCCTTTTAACAGTCAAGTAACACTTCCTTAATGTGTTTTAACCGTCAAGTTACGCTTCCTTGACACCTTAAAACTGTCAATTAACACTTCCTTGACACCTTTTAACTTTCAAATTGTAAGTATTTGACAGCTAATAACTGTCACTACTTGATGTGTGAAAAGCGTGAATAATAATAAAAATTTACATTTAAAAATCGACACATGGAATATTACTTGACAGCTAAAATGGATAATGTAATACTACTTTTATCAGTTTTTCCCAAACAGCTAATGATGCTCTACCTTGAACGTACGTTGTCAAAACTAATCCCATTACCCAAAAAAAAAAAAAACATTTTCATAACTTTTGTTACTTGATTTAATCATTTGAGATGGTAAAACATCTTATCAATAAACAAAACAAACTCTCATATATTGAAATAAATTGTTTCACCAGAATACATGATCATTCAAAGCAATAAAAATTACTTGGAGAAAGAAATCCCATATATATTGAAACTAAGCAGAATATGGCATTGTTAAATTCCCAAGTGTTAGAGACCTGCAGTATACCAAGTAGTTGCAACAAATTTTAGATCAATATTCATATGCATGATGAAATGAGTTAATCATGGTCTCTTACAAATAGAACTAATTAACAATTCCTAAAATATCAAGTACCTTAACAAAGTGAAACATAAAAACGTCTCCCCATTTACATCCAGAGAGTTCTTATTTTGATACCACCTGAAATGCACATTAGAAAGGAAAATGCATGATCAAATATGCACATAGTATAACTATCTGCACAAACAACTTTTCTAAGTGACAAAAAAAAAAAGTACATGCAAGACCTTCAAAGGAGATGGGCCAGATATACACACATATGATGCTCAAACCTACATTTCTATATGATGCTCTAAAACTACAAAAGATGAAAGGTAAGACACATGAAATCAGTTAGAATGTTCTTAGAACAATTTGAGAAAAATTATAATGCTAACAATGAACAAATTTACCTTCTTTCATGAAGGTTCTAGAACCATGACAACTATACAAACAAGTAATGCCCTTCAATTTCTTCCAAAATAAGTAGCGTACTAAAAAGAGAAAATTGCCATACACGCCCCCGAACTAGGACCCCAATCGAACTTAACCCCACGAAATAAAAAAAAAATCATTCAATTTAGCACCCAAATTATCTTAAAATGGCCGAATTATCACTAATACAAAAAACTCTTTGCGCGACGAAATAAGTTTGTTGCGCAAAGTACAATTTCGGTCGCGCAAAGCTCGTGAAGAAAGGGTTTGCGTAACCAAAAATAATATTCATAAACCTAACATCGTGCAAATCTACTTGGCACGACGAAAACTAACGTCACGCAAAGTAGATTTGCGCAACGAAACATAACGTCGCTCAAATCTTTGCGCGACGAAATATTTAAAATTTTTTAATTTTTGCTTTTTAAAATTTTTTTAATTAAAATAAATTAATTTAATAGTTTGTGCAACGAAATATTTTGTCACGCAAGGTTTTTTGACTTTTTTTTAAAAATTATTTCTCTTATATTAATTATTTCAAAATTTTACTTTTTAAATTTAATTTAATTGTATGATTTTATTTTTTTAATTACTTTAATTTAAATTAACATATTCAAAATAAAATTACATATGAAAAATAGTGATCAAATTATCCAATATATATAATATTCAAAATGTACACATAAATTAACAAAGTACAATAATAAAATCCTAATACAAGCATATTGTGGTGGTAGTGGCGAAGGATATGTTTCGATAGCGTCCTTATCCTCAACTTTAGCCGTCAAAGTCTCGACGATTCCCTACAAAAAAAAAATATGGTCAAATAACAAAAAAATAAAATAATAACAAAAATAAATTTGGAGAGACTATACCTTTTGGCAAGATTGAGAGTGAGTGAGAATGAGAGGGAGAAGTGAGTGTGAGAGAATTAGACTGAGAGATGAGAGAGTGAGTGAGAGTGAGAGATAGTGAAGAGAGAGATGAGAGATTAAGTGAGAGGAGTGAGTGTGAGAGAAAGGGTCGGATTTGGGGAGAGGTAAGAGTAGAAAAAGAAATTGAGAAAATGGTGGAGGAGTTATTATGGTTTTAAAAACTGTAAAGACTTTGCGCGACGAAGTTATTGTTTGGTCGCAAAAAGTCTTAAAAAAAATTCCCGCGTCCCATTTTTTATGCCCGCCAAAATTTTTAGAGTTTTGCACGACGAATTCTTGGTCGCTTATCACTTTGCGCGACGAAGATCTTGTTTGGTCGCACAAAATCAAAATCTTTAAAAAAAAATTCCCGCTTCCCATTTTTGGTGCTCGCCCAAATTTTTAGAGTTTTGCGCAACGAATTCTTGGTCGCGTATTACTTTGCGCGACGAAGAAATTGTTTGGTCGCGCAAAGTCTTAAAAAAAAATTCACGCGTCCCATTTTTGGTGCCCGCCCAAATTTTTAGAGTTTTGCGCGACGAATTCTTAGTCGCTTATCACTTTGCGCGATGAAGAAATTGTTTGGTCGCGCAAAGTTTTGATAGACAAAAAATTGGTTCGTAGCGCAATATTTATAAAAATAATTGTTATGAATAATAAAAAATAAAATAATTTTATTTTACGATTTAAAATATAAATAAGGATTCGTCTCGCAAAGAAAATAATAAATAATAAATAAATAATTTAGTTTAACAATATAAAATATAAAAATAAGTAAATAAGGGTTAGGCGACGAAATATTGATATTCGTTGAGCAAAGTTTTCAAAAAATAATAAAAACTTATGAAAACAACTATATCTTAAAATTTATAATGTATAATTAAATAAAAATATTAATTTGTTTGCCCGACACATGTTTACATTATGACGTCGTGCTATTGGTTTTTGCACAACGACCCCATCGTTATATTTAAAAACAATATAATAAATTATTATAAAATTTACTGAAAATGTCACTTTACGCCAAAAATCGAAAAAAATAAACATTCAGAGATCAAGTAATGGGACAAGACTTTTCGACGGTTATAAACGAAAAATCACGATTTAACGGTTATTTCAACTCCGATTTTGATAATTTTTTACAGCTACATTCCATGACCCTATATGAATACAATGAACTAATTCGATCATCAATTTAAAATATTTACACTAGTGGATACTGTTGAACGTGAAATTTTCACACCAAAAAAAAAAAAAAAAGGGTGGCTACCCATTTGAAATAAAATAAATAAAATGCCAGCCATAAACTTGTATTTGAATGGGATTGAAATATTCCTCCCTGCAAGTTTATCCAAAAAAAAAATACGTGTTTGTCAAGTATCAAACACTGAAAGATAAGCATCCCAACTAAGAAGTGGTTATTCACTTCAATTCAAAATCCTCACATCGAAGCCTATAAAAAGGGCTAGATGGCTGGGAGGAAAGGGGGGGAAGGCAGTGGCGGATCCAGGATTCTCGAGGCCAAGGGGTCTTAGTGTAAAAGTGTTGAAATTTTTCCTACGAAGAAAATAACACTAAAAAATAGAAAGATGGTGGCGACACAAGGTAGTGGTGGTCGGCATCGGCAGAGAGGTAGTGGTGGAGGTTGGGGCTCCTAGGGTTGTGAGATATTAATTTGGGAATGAGAGGGTTTGGGGATGTGCTGTGAAGTCGATAAATGGGAGGGGGAAGATGATCTTTTGTTTTTAAAAAGCCTGGTTCAAAACGACGTAGTTTTGAGGCTAGGTTACTTAAAAATTGAATGAGCCTTGGACCAAACGACGCGTCGTTTGGCCAGGCCTTTTTTTATAAAAAATTTTGGACCTTGTGCGCGCAGCAACTGGGCGCTGCACAACGCAGCGCAAGGCAAGCCCACATGGGACTTTCATCAAGCACCTTGTGCGCACACAAAGGGTTGCTCTGCTACTATCCAAGGGATCGCTCATGGAGTCCACAACCGAAATTTCGGCATCCCAAGGGATTGTGCGACCCTTTTGTCCAAACATGTGTCCACCCCTGATTGCAATGTACTACAAATTAGAAATTATGATTAACTTTACTCATTTTTCCGTTAATAAAGTTTCATGTATTTTGAACTTGGCCTATAAAAAAGAGTCGTTATTTGAAGCTTCAAACGACCCTTAAAAAGGTCATGTGCAAATCACGCACTCTTTTTGAATGTTAAAAAGAAGAAGAAGACAATATATAATATAATAATATAGCTCTAAGCTATTGCAAACATTGAATTGAAAGCAGAAGTTACAAGATTAGGGTTCTGTAAATAAAGTTCCACTCCGCATCCATCACCATCCAGACTACAGTTTTGGTATTATGATATCAACAAAATCTTTTGAAAATTACAGGACCTATTGCGGATTTCATCTCAACTGTTTTTTTTTTGGTGAAAGACAATTGTGGCAGTGGAGGCCATCTTGCTTTGTTTTACCTTTTTTATAACATATGATTGGTGGGGTAAATAAAATATGACCATTTTCTCCAAATTATGAGCTTCCTCGAGACTATACCTTGCTAACTCCATTCCATTGAACCCATTGGAAAGCTCTATTGTTACCTCCTTAAGCTGATTAGCAAAATTCAGGTTTTGGGATTTCCAGTACTTCCTATTACATCCATATATTCCATAAATCAATATATTCAATAAATCAATATAGGCAATATCCTCAATAAATATTCAATATACTCAATCAATTCACAATATTCAATATACTTAATCAATCTACATTATCATATCCATAAATTTCATTCCATAAAAAAATATCAATATCAACATTAACAATATATTTTATCACTATAAATTAATAAATTTTAATTTTGCTTACTTGGAGTTGAAAAAAACGGTGGAGGATGGCGGAGGACGGCGGCACAAGGTGGTGGTGGTCGCCGGCAAAGATTTGTAATGAGTTTGTTGGAGGTTGGAGGTTGGGAGATTGGGAGGTTAGGGTTTGAGAAAGTGGGAATAGATCTGAAATGGGAATAAATGAAAAGGGAGAAAAGAAGTCTTGAGTCGGGTGGGAAAGGGCTGTGGTTTTTCTGTTTTTTTAAACCTGGCCCAAAACGACGTCGTTTTGAGGCCAGGTCAATTTAAAAAATTTGACTCAGCCTTAGACCAAACGACGTCGTTTGGCAAGGCAGGTTTTAAAAAAATGAAGCCCAGCACAAGGCGCAGGCAGCGCAGTGAGCCTCAATGAGAAGAAGGAATGTCGCTGGCGCTGGGACTTTCGTCGAGCACCTGGTGTGCACCCAAGAGGTCGTTCAGCAGCGCTCCAAGGGGTCGTTCATGGAGTCCACAGCCAATTTTCAGACATTCCAAGGGTCGTGCGACCCCTCTTGTCCTGGTGTGCGTCCGCCTCTGGGGGAAGGGCCGCAGAAGAAGAAAAAGCACACAAGTCAGAGAAAGCAAGAGCCAACTCCATGAGAATTCCTGGCTATGATGATAGAAATCATCATGCTATGATGATAGAAATCATCATAAGCAAAGTCAGGGATCTCTCTAAGACATGGCTCCGCTCTTGCTGTAGTTTTGTCTCCTATGACTCCCATTGTATAAAAAATACAGGGCAAACCCATCAAAAGGCGGAAGAGAGCATCGCAGAGGAGGATCCAACGTCAGAAGAAGATAAACTCACTGTTCCACAGAACAAGTACATGGTTTATCTCTCTTCTCCTCTGTTGCACGGATACGGCCAAAAATGGGGGTATGCGCGTATCGGATACGGCCGGGATACGATACGGCTCATATACGTATCCGATACGCCACGTGGCGTATCATAGACTTTTTAGGCATGTTGACTTTCCGATACGGCATCGATACGGTCCCGATACGGCTCCGATACGGCAAGGAGTGAAAATGAAGAAGAAGCCCAGCCGAAGAAGAAGAGCCCAGCCGCAACGAAAGAAGAAGAAGATGGAGGAAGAAGAAGAACTCACCTTTGTCGTCGGGCGTTGCCAACTCTGCCTTCGCCATCTCACCATCGCTCCACAATGTTTTTTCTTCTTATTATTGTTGTGTGTTGTTGTTAATTTGATCATTGTTGTGTTACTCTGCCTTCGCCATCTCACCATCGCTCCACAGAATGCTTTTTCTTCTTATTATTGCTGTGTGTTGTTGTTAGTTTGATAATTGCTGTGTGTTGTTAATTAGATAATATGTATGGGTAATGGGTATTGGGTCTTGAGTTTGAGTATATAATATCATATTGGGCTATTGGGCTGCTATTGGGAATGGCTGAAATGGTTAATATTGGTTGTATATGTATTAATTTTTGGGCTGTGGTTGGGATGGATGAAATATGGGTTTTATTAATGTTTTGAATTTATTATGGATAAAATATCAATTTTTCTATTTATATTATTATTTTTAAATATATATTATTTTAATCGCCGTATCGGTGCCGTACCCGTATCCTAGTTTTTGAAAATTTGCCGTATCGGCGTATCGTGTCGTATCGTATCGCCGTACCCGTATCTGTATCGGTGCAACATAGCTCTTCTCTCAAGGCGTCTAGGCACCTCTGGGATGCATTCAACATCCAGTACAATCAACCCATGGAGATTCTTGGCTACAATGTTTTCAATCATCATAAATTAAGTCAAGAATCTACTCCAAGGCATACCTCTTCTCAAATACCTCCATGACAACCGGCTATGGATTGACAGCCAAGGTTATTTCAATCATCGTGAGATCCGGTCCTGATCTGCTCCAAGGTGCAGCTCCGCTCAGACGCTTCCAAGTTGTGCTCAACAACCAATTCACAAGCATTCAGTAAGGGTGGCTTATCATGATGGGCTAACCATCATAAAGTCAAAGCTGATCTACGGTGCCGTTAAAAGGCATAGAGAATTGATGAGGATGTGGTGGTGAACCAACTATGGAGTCAAAAGCAAAGAAAGGCAAGTAATTGCCTACGCAAGTGCTAAGCCTCTGTATGAAGCTCAATAAAACAAAAAGACTTAACAGCAATTGTAATTGCTGCCAGCAAGTATAAAACAAAAAGGCTTTATGCCAATTGAATTGCTGCCAGCAAGTTTAAAAAAGAAATCAAATCAGACGAAAGGAAGGAAAAATAGCAGGTAATTCATGTAATTACCCTAGCAGAAATTCCAAGTTTTCCCACGACAAGGGGACAATTCGGCTCGTCTAAAAGCTTATTACCTGCATGTCAACAAATGATTAGTCAGATATGCAGATATAAAAAAAGAGAAAGGTTTTGCTCTGAGAAAGGCACCGACCCACCGACTGTGTTGGTCTGTTGAAGACAAAGTAAAAATACAAAAAGAGTTGGTTGTGAACTCACCACGTAAAGCAAGAGCTTCCCCCTTTGTCCGCAGCTTTTCCCCTGCCAAATTAAAAGTCTCAAGATTCTCTAAAGAAAAGTCTTACCAATTGAAAGTCCCTTGGTTATTGACCTCGGAAAGTTACAGCAAACATATCTCTTTGGTCATTGACTTTGAGAAATTCTTGTAAAGAAGAAGCAATTGTTAAAGTTGCATACGGATTTGGGCCAATGGTGGATGTAGCTTACGGCTTGGTTGCGAGCTGGATTGAGATAAAAAAAATAATCAAAGCCATTCGTTGTTGGTCTGAAGATGAGAAAATATCAAAGGAATCAAAGCTGTCGTTTTGGGTTGGAAGAAAATATCAAAGCTGTGGGTTTGATTTTTGGGCGGCGCCTGTTTGTATAAGGTCCTTTTAACAAGAACCCATAAGCCCAATCCTGTAAGGGCAATGGCTTACTGCTTTCTTCGATTCTCAAGGGGGTCTCAATGCGACAAGGAGGCTAATTCAAATTTCAAATGGAGAAGGATTTTTATCCTTGGCTGTCTTGATCAAATTACAAGATACTTGTTTTTGACACCAAGTCATACAACGGGCCCACTCATTTGGAGTTTCAAAGCCCAACGGACTTCTCTATTAAGAATAAATAAATCCAGTTGGCGATCAATTGGTACAAGGTCTCAAGTTCGCAAATTATGAATTAATGGGCTTAAATTCCGAAATGCCAATTAATTCCCAAATAATCAAATTAAAGCTCAAGTGGAATAAAACCATGTCCAAGGCTCGAAACAAATTATTGGGTTATCCAAAATTACCCATTAATTCTCAAAAGCCCAAGCCTATTTCATGGTTAATGGATCAATTATAAATCCTCACAACCATATTTGGGTCCAAATGCAAATGGTCAACTGCAGAAAATTAGTGGGCTTCATGGGTTCATTGTACAAAGTCACAAAGACCACGCAACAAGTCCGAAGGCCCAAAACACAAAGGCCAAGTAAGCCCATTAAAATATTGGGCTGTTAAGTGCAAGCAGATAGCTCAAGACCTGACATCTCCAATCTCACATCTTAAGATTTGATGGCATCAAGTCTCAAGCTCAATGAAGCCGTCCATTAAAAATCCGATTGGCAAACAATTGGTCCGAGTTCTTCACAAGTTATGGATGAATGGGCTTAAATTCCAAAATGCCCATTAATTCACAAATCATTAAATTGAAGATCAAGTGGTACAAAACCACTTCAAAAGCCCCACTAAGAAATGTGGGAATCAATCACTGTGGCCAAGAAGCTATTCATAAAAGAGTGTCAAGAGACTCAACCATGCTGTGACGGTGACTCCAATCCAGATAAATGAGTCTCATGCTCCGAGCATCAAGCTCATTCTCAAAAGATGCCAAGGGAGCATCAATATGGATTAGTGGGTTTGTCGATCACAAGAGCCCATTGATCCCAAATAATCCAAATCGTGCTTGGATACAAAATGCGGTGTTAATGATCAAATTAAATTAGTGGGTTCATAAAAAATTGCCCATTAGTTTTCTTTGACATTGACAATGAAAATATGGTACAAAACCATTCCAATTTTTCCCATGGGTCATCTACCTATGAAAATCTCCAAATTGTCTCAAAGACACAAATTCTAAATTAGTGGGCCACACTTACCCATTAATTGGAACTACGCTGGTTTGATCCCATCAAGGGTGCGTGGCGATCTATCATACCAATAGACGCAACCGCCACCAAATTCAAATCCATCAAATACAAATTCCTAATTAGTGGGCCACAATTACCCATTAATTCCCAAATTTCCCATACACAAATCCTCAATTAGTGGGCCATACTTACCCATTAATTTCCAAGCGTATGAACTATGTTGGTTTGATCCCTTCGAAAGGGTATGTAGGCAATCTAGAGATACAATCTAGATGCAACCACCCAAATCTCAAATTCAAACTGAATCCCTGGTTTGTTCTTAACCAAATTCGCCCCCCAAACACAATTCAAAATCGAATTCTTGGTTTATTCAACTAAATTCACCCAAACACTTTTCAATCAAATTCATTGAAATTCCCCCCTTTGCAATGAGTCATTTATTCATTGCAATTCTTTGAACTACGAGTGGCTTGATTCCCGCGAGGGATACGTAGGCACCCTGAGGTTCGACTTGGGAGCAGCTGCAAACTCAAATACACGTTCTGTTTCTTTATGATGGAATCAAAGGGTATTCTCTTGAAGCAAGGGATTGTAATTAAGAGACACCGCGTCTTAAATGGGTCGAACCTAAAATAATAAAACCCCATTATTTAAACAGTGGTGGTGAAATTATATTGGAAGATAACACATTTTCCTTCAACAGATACCACAAAATCTTATTTTATATTTAACGAAAGTATAAATAAACTCTTAATTGTTAGTGAATATATTGTTTTGATGGCATACGCATTCTACGAAACTAGTTTCAACGATCCAACCGTCAAACTTGTTTGTTTATACTTCGAGATCATATACGCCAAAAATCGGAAAAAATAAATATTCAGAGATCAAGTAAGGGGACAAAACTTTTCGACGGTTATAAACGAAAAATCACGATTTAACGGTTATTTCAACTTCGATTTTGATAATTTTTTACAGCTACATTCCTTGACCCTATATGAATACAATGAACTAATTTGATCTTCAATTTAAAATATTTACACTAGTGGATACCACAAAATCTTATGTTATATTTAACGAAAGTATAAATAAACTATTAATTGTTAGTGAATATATTGTTTTGATGGCTTACGCATTCTACGAAACTAGTTTCAACGATCCAACCGTCAAACTTGTTTGTTTATACTTTGAGATCATATACGCCAAAAATCGGAAAAAATAAACATTCGAGAGATCAAGTAAGGGGACAAAACTTTTCGACGGTTATAAACAAAAACACGATTTAACGGTTACTTCGATTTTGATGATTTTTATAGCTACACTCCTTGACCCTATATGAATACAATGAACTAATTTGATCGTCAATTTAAAATATTTACACTAGTGGATACCACAAAATCTTTTCAAAAATAATTTTTTTACTTTATTTATTTTTGTAAAGACTTTGCACGATGAAGTTATTATTTCGTCACTAAAAGTCACTTTGTGCGACGATGTTGTGTCGTCGCGCAAAGTCAAAGATTTTTAAAAATAACTTTTTTCTTTTTGTAAAGACTTTGCGGAACGAAGTTATTGTTTCATCGCACAAAGCCACTTTGTGCAACGATGTTGTTTTGTCGCGCAAAGTCAAAGATTTTTAAAAATAATTTTATTTATTTTTTAAAAGATTTTGCGGGACGAAATAATGGTTTCGTCGTGCAAAGTCACTTTGTGCGACTATGTTGTTTCATCGAGCAAAGTCAAAGATTTTTAAAAATAAATTTTTTTATTTTTGTAAAGACTTTGCAGGACGAAGTTATTGTTTCGTCGCTCAAAGTCAATTTGTGCGACGATGTTGTGTCGTCGCGCAAAAGTTTGTCGAGCAATGTCACTTTTGTGCGACGATGTGTGTTTCGTTGCGCAAAATTTAGTCGGGCAAGATTTTGAGCGACGAAGTGTTGAATTCGTCACTCAAAGTGACTTTGAGCGATAATTGTGTTTCGTCGTGCAAAATTTGGTTGCACAAGGGTATTTTTTACTAGTGTATATCAAATTTCATCCAATTTTTTGTTAACTATATGGGTAAACTTGTAATTTTGAGTAAAATAAATAATAAAAATATCAAACAAAAAGAAAATAAATTATAAAAAAATAGAATAACATTTATAAAAAAATAAAAAAGGGGGCCCGATGTACAACTCTCTCTTCTTCAACATGGCAATCAATTCCCAATCAAGCCATCAATATAATTGACCAGCAATATTCAAGACCCAACAATCAAGTCAATTCCCTTGAGTTGTGCCCGTATGAAGTCAATCTAGATCTGAGATAAATCGTCACAAAAACCAGGCCCCTCTTCCTCTAGCAAAACCCACCGCAACACCACCGATACGTTCACATCACCAAAGAACGACACGGCGTCGATCGACATCCTTTCTCTTCTTGAAGCTATCATCTTACTAAAAATTAAGTATGTGATATCATCTTCTGAAAAAGCAAAAATGGTATAACTCATATCAGGTAATATGTATAACTCATATCAAAAGAATCACACCTATAAATACACATCACCAAAAAAATTATGGGTTTCCAGCACAATATCTTAAAAAAAAAACACACAAAAGTTCAACAGCATACATGGATTTGCATATGTTCAAAATTTGATTTCGATAGTGCTAAAAGATATTGGTATCTTGATTAAGTAGGTGTAGCAAATTCCATCACGATATAATCTTTTTCAGAATTTGTCTTAACCAGCTACCTAAGTATCATATTTCTACTTTCAAAATTGGACACAATGTTGACCATGTATCAAATATCATTTTATTAACTACCCAATTTTTTTCCTAAGATTTTTAAGTTTTAAGCTACATGATAATTAACTAAATAGCACTATTTCTATAGTATTACGTCATCTTTGGTGTTTCAAGATATTAAGCCTATATCTATTAGCTTCCAGAAATATACGACAATGAAAGGAAATTATTATATAGAAACTTTAGAAAAGAAAAAGGGAAGCTCCTTCATTGAGACAAAATGTTGAACAGGTGAGCAGCACTCCTTGCCCGCCACAGACCAAAAGAAGAGGAACTAACCTAATTTCCGATCTTGAACTAAACATGACAGAGTGTTAATGTTGTAGGACAATAGAAAACACATACCCAATTATGCTGTCGGCAATCGAGTCCTCAATAAAGTTGAAAATTTGTTACAAATCCTCACTTTTCACCCATTTGAAGATCCTGTTTAGCCCCTAAAGCTTCTTGAGATTGAGTGAGATTCATGGCAAGTCCCTAAGTAATGAAGAGAAAACCCACAACTTCTAAGATATATATATATATATATATATATATATATATAGAGAGAGAGAGAGAGAGAGAGAGAGAGAATGAAAGATGAAAAACTGAACATATATCAAACAAACTAGTTTTCCCTTTGAACGAATAACTTTGGATAAAGAAGAAACGCACACGAGTTGTTGTCACCCCAACTAGCGACCCACTAAGATTTGAGATTGAGAACTTTTTCCTCTTCTGTTTTGCATTTCCAATTTCAGACTTGATAGAAGCAGAGGAAAAACCTAGGAATTGTATGATATTGGGTTTTGGAACGAGGAAATATGTGGTGATTGTCCCATGAACACTTAGAGAGAAACGAGTTGAATATAACACTTAGATAATTTGGAGTGAATACTGAACCACGCAAACAATCCCGCCTCTTTCCCCCCTTGAGGGTTTTTGTAAAGTGTCAAGTATAAGGGCTTTTTCTTGATGGATTTTAATAAGTGTCATGTATAAAGGGCTTTTCCTTGATTGGTTTTCATATGTGTCAAGTATAAAGGGACTCTCCTTGATTGTTTTTAATAAGAGTCGGTATAAGGGCTTTAATTGACGTTTTCTATAAAATGTCACAAACACTAATATATAGTTGACATTTTTTAAAAAGTGTCAAAGCTTAGTAGAATAGTTGATGGTTTTTCAACAAACGTCAACTATGAAGTGTCAACTAAGGCCAATTTCTCTTGTAGTGTTTGGGACCAACGAGTCCCCAAAAGAGCAAAAAAAATTACATGTAACGGGGATAGCATTGGTTTACTATCTCCGGCCAATAACACAATGACACGTGGAAAAGTTATTCTACATGTCATTGCATTATTGGATGGAGATAGAAAAAAGTGCTATCCCCGTTACATGAGAGTTTCTGCCTAACAGAGCAATGACTACTGCTAACGACGACGTCGATCATGAAGATCGTCAATAGAATAAGGGCTCGTTCGGTTATGTTTTAAGAGCTTGTTTTCATTTTAAGAGAACACAAATTAGGCAAAAACCCGTTTGGTGGGCCAAAAGCAGAAAACACTGAGAATGTTTTAATATAATGAAACCAAGTTCACATGTACTTCTAGAAAGCAGAAAAAAATGTTTTCATTCTCACGGAAAACAAACGCTCAAAATACGGTAGCTTTAGAAAAACAAAACACACGAAGTTGAAAAAGAACACGCTATTGTTGCTCTCGGTGAGTTGCTCAGATCTCCTTAGAACTAGAACTCCTTCTCACTCTCGTTTCGGGAAGATTGCTACTCTTGGAAGATCTTGGTAACTTTATCTCTTTTTCCTCTTTCTCTAGCTATGTGTACTTTGTGCCTTTAGATCTAGGGCTTCTTTTTCATAGTTCTTCTAAAAATTGTTGTTGTATTATGTAAATTAGCTTCCTTATACATCTAAAAAAAACAAGGTTTTTGTTAAATTTTAGGGATTTTCTCATAATAGAGGTTGTTATAATGCTCTTTAACATGTGAGATTCTATGCCTTTGATGATCCATTGAGATTATTCTTTGTCTACTTTTCAGAATCTATGGTTAAAGCCTCTCATTTGTATATCTATAGTGCATGAAATATATATTGTGATGCCCGAAAAATTTAAGCTCACAATAAAATTTCATGGTCCAATTGGTGATAATTTGGATTTTCATGAATTAAGTATTGGTTTATTCAAGGGAGGATTTATTTCCTGATACTTTGAAGTTGGAATTTTGATAATTTGATGTAATTGAAAAATAGTAGACGTCCATACGAGCGTGTGGCATTTTTGGCGAGTTTCGAAAGTTAGGAAGAAGTTAAAAAAGAAAAGAAAAGAAAGCAATAAGTTACTATACGGCACCATGGGCTGCCGACACTTCTTATCCTTCCTCTTATCCTTTTCCCTTTTATTTCTCTTTTCCTTTTCCTTTCATTTCACTTTCATTTCCCTTTCACTTCTTCATGTTCTTCTTCTTCCACTTCTTCTCCCTCTTTTAAAACCAAACCCATGGGTACTGTTCATCATTGTTGAATTCCCATCTCTGAAGCTCAAATAAGAAAAGCTTGTTGATGAAAGTTGTTAATATGCTCGAGGACTATAAGATATCCAAAAATTAGCATCATCAGACCAGTCTAGCTACATCAAACTGGCTATGAACTTTCTGTGTTCATCCATGACTAGTGAGTTCTCTGCAGCTCGGTTTTCAACATTTTCTTTGGTCTCTACTACTCGTTTGACAAAGTTTCCTTATATGAAGTTGTTCTTAGTTTGAGAACTACGACATATCCAAAAATCGAGAACAATACAAGTATTCTACCTATGTGCGTGGTAAGTATATTCGTCACTCCTTAGATTCTCCTATTATTATTGTACAACATGTGACATCCCAGGACCCACTTTTATAAAGAAAATGAATTAATTAATTGAGTAATTAAATTGGATAATTAAAAAGGAATTGAAAGGATTTAAATAAATAAAATTGGAATTAAATAAGAATTCAATAATTAAAGGGGCATTTTAGTCAACTATATTTTCAGACGAGAATTTGGCGAAACGAGTTGTGCCATTGCGTCCGGCACGTCGAAACAAGTTCGGGACGTGCGGCACGTTTGATTCGGAATTGTAACGCTTAAAAAGGGATATATTGGTCATTTTGGAAATTGTCTAAAACCCTAGATCGACTTGGACCAATCGGATCCCTCCATTCTCTCTCTCTCTCTCTCTCTCTCTCTCTCTCTCTCTCTCTCTCTCTCTCCCCGCGTCATAACCCCTCCCCGATCGTAAAAGCCGCATGACTTTTGGCCGTGAACCGCCACCACCGCCACCTCGTGGCTTGGGATCGACCCAAAAGGATGGCCGGCCTCTCCCGATCCTAGCCACCGTAGCCACCGTCTGCCGGAAAAGCCAGAAATCGGCCGATTTTCTTCGAAAATTCAAGGAGCTCGTTCTCTCTCCTCCGGCGACGGAATTCGTCGAACCAAGTATGGATCTGAACCCTCTCCACCTACTCTAACTGTCTGTAACCTTGGTTTCAATCGATTTAGCCTCAAAACCATTCGATCACAATGTCAGATCTGGCAGGATTTTGGATCGTGTTTCCGGCCAGTTGCCGGCTAGTTCTCCGGCGATTCAGACCGGTTTTGAACTCCCCTCCACCTCTTGGTCCTGTTGGTATATGTGTTGCTGCCCAATTTGAGGTTTGGTGGTTGGCCGGAATTGCTCAACACACCCAAACTTCACGGTGGCGCGTGTGGTGGCTCGTGGGCAGGGGTGTGTCGGTGGTTCTTTGTTCCGTTGCAACCCTCGTGTCGTCGTGAGTGCGTTTGTATGTTTGGATTCCGATTCGGACGTCGTTTGGACCTCGAACCAATGTACGCCTATTATGCGTTGTTTGGGTTCGATGGGTACGGACCGTTGGATTGAATCCGAATTCACGTATGTTGTTCGCCGTATTTCTAGGATCGTATTGGAATGGACGGATCGTGGATCGGAGTCTCGAATGCTCCGGATCATTGACTTAAAGGTTAGGCTAAACCGTAATTGTCCGATCGTGCGATCCTGAGCGATCCGACTGTTCGATCGAGACCAAACTTTTAGGACACATTATTTAGGCCGTGTTGAACCTATAGGAATTTTTGGATCTAAGCTTGGAGGTCATGGGACCCACGTGTCCGGTTTGACCTATTCGGTATAGTTTGACCAAGTTTGACCAGGGTTGACCGAGCGTCTCCCGAGGTTGCTTTGCAATTCTTTGAACATAGTTGATTTGGAGGTTGTGGGCCCCGAGGACCCGGGTTGACCAAAACGGGATGTTTGACCGTCGGTTGACCGTGAGTCTTCTAGGGCGGTCCCACTTGTTAAGAGACGTAGTTTGACCCTTGAAACTCTCCGTACGACGTACGTGATTACTTTGAGTCCCGGAAGTGTTAGGGTTTCGTTTTAAAGTTCTCGTTCAGTTTACTGTATTAATCCAATCCTCGTATCTATCGCTTTAGGTATTCTGGCACCGCATACGTAGCGGGCGGAACCCTCTTAGGGTTATGGACCGTGGGACCAACGGTGAGTGAACTTTGTTTTCAAATGAGCATGATTTGAATGATTGAATGCAAATGCATATAAAATGGGATTTAATGATTGTTTTAAATCTCGGATTTGATGATTGAGTTTATCGAAATTTAGTTGATAATGGTTTAAGTCTTGGTTTTGACTTTGGTTAAAGTATATTAAAAGGGTTTGCATTTGTGGTTTATGCATGATTTGGGTTTCCGGTATTTTATGTGGGGCCCTGATGACTATATTTTATGATTATTCATATCTTGAGTATTTAAAGGGACGTGGAGAACGTCTGGTGGTTTTCGTGTTGGTTTTGGATATTATAATTAAAGAATTGTTATATTATATTTTACTTATATAATTGGGTTAAGTTGGACGTTGGTATAGTCCGTTCGATTTCATGCTCGGTTTGGCGTATATACTTTGTGAATAATACCTATACTTTGGTTATATATATATATATATATATATATATGTATATATATGTTTATATATATACACTTTGAAGAAATGCTTGAATAATGGGAAATGGTTATATATTTATATATATATATATATATATATATATCTACTTTGAATATATATATATATATATATATATATATATATATATATATATATATATATATATATATATCTACACTTTGATTATGAAGTGTTACTATTGTTCTAATCGTGGGTTTGGTATTTTGCGTAATAATGGGATTATATTGATAATTGAAGTTTATTGACTTTTGGTTTAAGTTGAATTTTGATTTGATGTTTTACGAGCTTGAGATTTCGATACGGTTTTAATATGGATTTTTGGTGATTGTGAAATTTTATTTGATTGTGAATTGATATGCTGTCATTTGACACTTGTGACTATCTTAATTATGGAATTATATGTTTGGGACGGTGATGTCCTTATTTTGATTACTTATGAGGATTATTGGATTGTTGGACGTATCTATGTGCGGGTGTCTCGATGTTTTGGAGTTGGGTACATTATGATTGAATATATAGTTATATATTGATTATCGCGTGGCGATTGATGTGAGTGCGGTTAGCACATTGTTATGTACCTCCCCCTGTTCTTATAATATGGTTACTTGGATACGGTTCGATCCGGTGCATACCTTAACGGGGTGTAGCTGTAGACCCTTAATTTGGTAACTTAGTATGCGCGCAGGACTTGTCACAGACGTATGGGTATTGATGATCCCTACCCTACGTGCCGACGAGCTTAGTCCCATTTGGACGGCTTAACCCTGGGCAAGGGGTCTCGAGGAGGCTGTACCTGTGGCTAGTCAAATGATCCCCCGTTGGATTGTTTTCCCCTGGTACTTGTGTTTGGTGTTGAGGTCATATTATACCTGTACGCGTGTGTTAGTACCTTCGGATTCATATTTCTTTTAGTGAGGATCTCTCCTCCCTTGTCGTGCATACGAGCACGTGGTTGTGAGATTGGGAAGGAATGGGAAATTGTACTTGATTTTACTTACTTATTGACAGACCCGACCGAATTCCACCGGAACCCGTGCGAACCCTGTGGATATGCCGACATCAACTCAATGCTGGCCCACATTCTAAAAGATACCCTCTTCCCAACAAACAACATACAAGGGACCGAGACTTCTGCCGAAAAATCGGACAGAGTCTCCCCTAAAATATGTACATTCCCAAAATTAACAACCTGCTAAAACACAACAGATAACAACCCAAGCGCCAAAGATGCATACACAAATACATAACAGGTCTCGGCCAAACAATTCAACCCTAATACGTGATACAGAGCAATCTAAGAGTCAGCGGAATAGAAATAACCGAATACGAGTTTAGTGTTCAAGGGCGACAATCCTACCCTTCAAACGAAGCTCGAGAAGAGAAGTGCACGGCCGATCAAGAACAAAGCAACTACGGCCTGGGGCGAAAAGCAGAAAGAGTGTGAGTGGACAAAAACAAGGTTTTACATACTTAAAACAATATACGAACCCCACCTTTTAAAACAATGCAAACCATGCATATGAAATCCTTTATATACGTGATTGATTTAAAAACCATATTATCTCAAAATATGTGAAAACATTCCGGCATTAACATCGTATTCGAGCAAACCAACCTTTAATCTTTTCCGAGGCATAACCTCTCAAATCAACCCATGCGGGTTTATAAAACATAAACAAAAGGACTTGTTAACGTAAAAGTATAAAAATGGAATAAATTCACATAAGGTAAAACAAACCTTAAAATGCCGAATAACTCATTTACATCAAGAAAACCAAACTCGACAGCAATATAGACATTAAATGTAGTTCAATGCATTTATATAAATATATATAAATATAACAAATCCGGATTTACAATCCAACAAGTAAAACATAACAAGTAATCTTGAAATCCAATCAAATACTGAAGTCAAAGTAAGTGCAAAGTTTCCCAATCTTCCCCAACTCACAATCACGTGCTCGCAAGCACGACAAGTAAGGAGAGATCCTCACTAAAAGAAATAAGAATACGAAGGTACACGGCCGATCAGTAACAAAGCAACTAGGGCTTGGGGGCGCAGAACAGATAGAGTGTGAGTGGACAAAAACAAGGTTTTACATACTTAAAACAATATACTAACCCCACCTTTTAAAACAATGCAAACCATGCATATGAAATCCTTTATATACGTGATTGATTTAAAAACCATATTATCTCAAAATATGTGAAAACATTCCAGCATTAACATCGTATTCCGAGCAAACCAACCTTTAATCTTTTCCGAGGCATAACCTCTCAAATCAACCTATGCAGGTTTATAAAACATAAACAAAAGGACTTGTTAACGTAAAAGTATAAAAATGGAATAAATTCACATAAGGTAAAACAAACCTTAAAATGCCGAATAACTCATTTACGTCAAGAAAACCAAACTCGACAGCAATATAGACATTAAATGTAGTTCAACGCATTTATATAAATATATATAAATATAACAAATCCGGTTTTACAATCCAACAAGTCAAACATAACAACTACTGAAATCCAATCAAATACTCAAGTAAAAGTAAGTACAAAGTTTCCCAATCTTCCCCAACTCACAATCACGTGCTCGCAAGCACGATAAGTAAGGAGAGATCATCGAAAAAGAAATAAGAATACGAAGGTACTAACATACGCGTATATGTATAATATAACCTCAATACCAATCAAGTACCAGGGAAACAATCCAACAGGGATCATTTAATCGACAGGGACAACATTGCTGATGTGACTCGTGCCCAGGATTTAATCGACACCGGTCAGCATCACAATGGCCTCGTAGCTACACCGTTAAGGTATGCACCGGATCAAACCATATTCAAGTAACCGAACAGGGGAGGTACATAACAAGGTGCTAACCGCAATCACATATATATATATATATATATATATATATATATATATATATATAACCAATCACAATGTGCCCAACCCCAAAACATCGAGACACAGGACATATACAAGTCCATCAATCCCATAACTAACATAATAATCAACATAAGGACATCACCGTCCCAAACATATATTTCCATATTGAAATAGACATAAGGGTCAAGTGACCGCAAATCAAATTCATAATCAATGAAACGGCATATTCATTTAAAATCATACCCATAAATATAATCCAATATCAATCAACCGGCGGAAGACTCACAGTCAACCGGCGGTCAAACACCACATTTCGGTCAACCCGGGCCCGCGGGGCCCACGACCTCCAAATCGATCCGGACATTTCTAGAAGTCCAACAAAGTCAACTAAGTGGCAAGGCGAACTCGGGAGACCCTCGGTCAAACCTGGTCAAACTTGGTCAAACCAACCCGAATAGGTCAAACCGGACCCGTGGGTTCCATGACCCCCAAACTTAGTTCCGAAAGTTCCTATAGGTTCAACACGACCTAAACAATGTGTCCTGAAAGTTTGGTCTCGATCGGACAGTCGGATCGCTCACGATCACACGATCGGACGGTTAAGATTTAATTCACGCTTCAAGTCATTGATTCGGAGTATCCGGGACTACGAGTCACGATCCGTCGAATCCTATACACTCCTAGAAATACGAGGAACAACATACGTGAATTCGGATTCGATCCAACGGTCCGAACCCACGAAACGCGCAATAGGCGTACATTGGTTCGACAGTCAAACGACGTCCGAATCAGAATCCGCGCACACGTACGCGTTCACAACGGCACGAGGATTGTATTGGAACGAAGAACCGCCACCACACGTGCCACCGTGGGTGGTGGGTGTGTAAAGCAATTCCGGCCAACAGAATTTCTTCGAGTTGGACAACGCCGCCTACTATACCAAAATGACCACTGTGACGAGGGGAGTCCAGAACCGGTGAGAACCAGCCAAGAACCGCCGGTAAACTGGCCGAAAATTCTATCCAAAGATCCGGCCATATTTGGTTTTTAGATCCGACACCCACGAGGCCAAATCGTTCAAAACCAAACCCAGAAATAGCAAGAGCATGAAGAGGGGATCAAGTTTCATACCTTGTTCACCGGAGCTGGTCGACGGTGGCGCTGGAACGACGCCGTGAAAAATCGGAGATTTGCAGACGCTACCGCCGGCGAGAATCGAGACGATCGGCGGGGAAACTAGTCGGGTCTTGACCGGGACGACGAGACACATCGAATGGGACCGGTCTCAGGTCCGTCCGTGACCGGACGACGAAGTTCCGTCGGAGAGAGAGGGACGGTCGCGAGATAGGAGAGGGAGAGAGAGCCGGTTGGAGAGAGAGGGAATATTCCCTTGAATGCTGATTGGCCAATGTGGAATCTAGGGTTATAAACAAAATTTGAAATTACCATTATGTCCTCCGAACAATCCGAAGCTCGTATCGAAACGTTCTGCCCGTCAGTGGACTCGTTTCGACGAGCCGGACGCAATGGCGCAACTCGTTTCGCCAAATTCCGTCCCGAAAATAAAGTGGACCAAAATGCCCCTTTAATTATTAAATTCCAAATTTATTATTTAATTCATTTTAATTCCTTTTAATTCATTTTAATTATCCAAATTAATTAACTAAATTAATTAATTCATTTTCCTTTATAAATTGGGTCAGGGTCGTCACACTTATTATGTTATGTTTATTGGGTTTTGAATCCCGAGACTGGTTTCCTACATATTTATAAATGATTTGAACTATAATTGATTTCTATGTTGTTGTCAAGTTTGGTTTTCTCGGCTTGAGCGAGATCTTTGGGATTTTAATGTGGTTTTACCTTATGGGAACTTTATTCCATCTTTATGCTTATACGGTTAACAAGTTCTTCTATTTACGTTTTTATACATACCTACGTTGGGTTTGATTTGGGAGGTTATGCCTCGGGAAAAGTAAAAGGTTTGGTTTTGAGCTAGAAATGCTTTCACGTACTTTGAGATATCTTGGTTTTGAATCAAGTTTGCATATAACTAATTTCATATGCATGGTTTGCATTGTTTTGAAACGGTGGGGTTAGTACGTTGATTTAAGTATGTAAAACTTTGTTTTTGTCCACTCACACTCTTTCTGTTTTGTGCCCCCAGGCTTTAGTTGCAGTGAAATTGTTCTATCCAACCGAGCACTCTTCTCGAGCTTCGACTAGATTGTAGGACATCTTTGTCCCTTGTTGTAAACTTTGATATTCCGTTGTTTAATTTGAAAGACTCTTAGATTGCTTTGTTATCGCCCGTTAGGGTTGAATTTGAAGGTCGGAGGCCTCTGTTGTATTTGTAAAGCATGCTGGCACTTGAGTTGTATATTCAGTATCTGTCTAACAGGTTGGAATTTTTAGGATTGTCCATATTTCGGGAGACTCTCGGACTTCTATTTTGTGTATGTATGACATAGTATATATTGTTGTGTGCGAAAACTGCACGGTTTATGAATTCCATGTATGCTTGGCTTTAGTTCTCCGAAGTTCGGAGGGTATACGCTTGCGGGAATTATCCTCGATGACACGAGGGTGAAGAGGGCACAGCAACTTCCCTGGTTTCGATTCCCTAAAACTCCGGAGGGGTTACGTGGACAGAGTTTACCAATACCCTACGCATAAGGTATAGTCGATGAGGTTTAGCCGGTTGAAATGGACACTCTCGTTATCGTACTGAGGAGTTAAATTTAATTATGATTTTTGGTAGGGGTAGTTGGACTTAAAGGATCGGTTGTCGAGACAAGCGGATACAGAACGTTAGAAAAATGTTTACAAAAGTTTCTTAGGCATGCCAATTGGTTTTGGATCCACAATAAATGGATACGGTTTGTGTTTGTGCATATTCTTTCACTGATTTCTATATCTAAGAAAGAGCTCAATATATTATTATTATGTTCATTATCTATTCTAAAATCTGGCGGGAGCCTCCTATGAGGCAAATGAATGTATATGATGCTCACCCCTACTTTTGTTGTAGATTCCATTTGTGGGTGACATCTTGATGTAACTTCCTCGCTTGTTAACATCTGGTTCGTGTCCCATGTCGTTTGTCAGGTTGTGAATCAATATTCCTCACAACTGATCATATTTTACTTCGTCTGTGAATTATAAATTATGGATGGTTGGAATATTTTCATTATTGGTTTGTAAAATTATTTCTGAGGTTATTGATAGTATTTTATGACCTCTGGGGTTGGTTTAATTCTCAAATAAATATTTTGTATAATATTTTATTTACTTTTCCACGGTAGTTAAAACTCTGATCCAACCCATTTTAATCTAAATAAAAGGGCTCAGCATATTTTGAGAATTCTGGGAGTATAACCTTTGGTATTAAGGTGTTATATTTTCGGGATCCTCGAGTACATGCCGTTGTCACATGTCCTAATTTTGGGGCGTGACATATATGCTAGAAGTAGTAATTTGTAAGTGAAACAAACTTTAGAAATCCATTAAGAAAAGCTTTGATTAAGGCCATAATTTACTACTACAAGAGAGTTTGGAGTAAACTTGCAATCCAGTCGAGTTATAGTTCAATGGGAGCTATGTTCACAGAAGAAAAAAATTTCTATGCAATCAAAAAAGAAGCTAAAGGTAACATGGCTTCCAAAGGAAGTAGTAAATATGTGTTTGTGGAGGTGAAAACGTGTTTCACATAAAATAAAGCCATCAGGGCCCCACATACAAATCGGCAACCCAAATCATGCATAAACCTCAAATGCAAAATCAATCAAAATGACTTCATCAAAAGTCAAAACCAAGATTTAACACAATTATCAAATCTCATTCATGCATTGCATACAATTCTTTAAAATCATGCACGTTGAAAACAATGTCCACTCACCATTGGTCCTATGTTGCATGACCCTAAAAGGGCCCCGCCGCTACGTAGCGAGCCAAAGTACCTAAAGCCATAGATACGCGAGGATTGGATTAATATCGTGAACCAAACGAGAACCTCAAACTAAAATCCTACCAAAACCCGACTTAACGTGCGCGTACGTCGTACTAAAGATTCTAAGGTCAAACTACCTCTTTTAACCCGTTGGACCGCCCCGTAAGACTCACCGTCAACCGGCGGTCAAACACCCCATTTTGGTCAACCCGAGCCCGCTGGGCCCACTACCTCCAAATGGTTCCGGACATTCCTAGAAGTCCAACAAAGTCAACTACGTGGCAAGGCGACCTCGGGAGACCCTCGGTCAACCCTGGTCAAACTAACCTGACTAGGTCAAATCGGGCTTGTAGGTTCCATGACCTCCAAACTTAGATCCGAAAGTTCCTACAGGTTCAACACGGCCTAAACAGTGTGTCCTGAAAGTTTGGTCTCGATCGGATGGTCGGATCGCTCATGATCGCACGATCGGACGATTAAGGTTTAATTCAAACTTTAAGTCATTGATCCGGAGTATCCAGGACTCCAAATCATGATCCGTCAATTCCTATACGATCCTAGAAATACAAGAAACATCATACGTGAATTTGGATTCGATCCAACGGTCCAAACCCATCGAACCCATACAACGCATAATAGGCGTACATTGGTTCGATAGTCGAACGACGTTCGAATCGAAATCCGAGCACACGTACGCGTTCGTGACGACACGAGGATTGCAACGGAACAAGGAACCTCCACCACACCACCACACCACCACCACGCGCCACCGTGGGTGGTGGGTGTGTAGAGCGATTCCGGCCAACGGCAAAACTTCCAATTCAACAACACCGCCTATACCAAAATGATCACCACCATCCCAGGAGTCCAGAACTAGACTGAACCAGCCAAGAACGGGTCTCAACTTGCCGAAAAATCAAACCAAAATCCGGTCAAAGTGAGGGTTTCTCAGATCCAATTACAAACTCTAAATCGATCAACACAAGCTATACAGGAAGCCAGAGGAGGAGAAGGAGGTTCGTTTTCATACCTGGTTGGCCGTGATTGGCTGGCGGAGATGATCGTACGAGCTCAGAGAAATTCGAAGCAAAACCGGCGTAAATCGTGAGGCTGCGGTGGGGTAGGACATGGGAAGTGTCACGGTCCTTTTGGGACCGGTGCCACCTGAGTGGTGGCTGGATGAGGTCACACGGCCAAACACAGAGGCCGATTGAACAAAAATTGTGAGGGACGGTGCTGCGCATGGGGAGATAGAGAGAGAGAGAGAGAGAGAGAGAGAGAGAGAGGGCTAACTTGGCCCAATCAGAATTTTTGTGGGTTTTAACAAATTTTTAAATTAGTAAAATATCCATTTTAACTTGCTCGAATCTGCTGAAGTTCCGACATCAACCCATGTCGGGCCCACATACTAAAAGAATCCCTCTTCCCAATACTAAAATCGGGCGAGTCTCCCAAAAATACAAACAAACCCAAAGTTCCAACCTGTTCAAAAACAAGAGAATATGTATAACCAACTACCAAGATACAATAAATACATAACAGGCCTCGGCCAACAAGTTCAACCCTAATGGGCAATAACATAGCAACTAAGAGTATTCAAGTTTAAACAGCGGAAATTCAAAGTTAAGATAAGGGACACGAAGTCCTACAATCAAGTCGACACTCGAGAAGAGAAGCGCTCGGCCGAACAGTATCGAAGCACGACTACGGCCTGGGAGGCGCAAAACAGAAAGAGTGTGAGTGGACAAAAACAAAGTTTTACATACTTAAATCAATGTACTAACCCCACCGTTTCAAAACAATGCAAACTATGCATATGAAATCATTTGTATAAGTAGTCCTTCAAATCCCAATAATTTCAATATAATAACACAATAGTCATATCATAGTACTGTTTCCCATTCTTCCCCACACTCGGACAACCACGTGCTCACAAGCACGACAAGCAAGGAAGGATCCTCACTAAAGGAAATACGAATACGAAAGTACTAACATATACATATAGACTAACACACGCGTATAGGTATAATATAACCTCGACACCAAATACAAGTACCAGGGGAAACAATCCAACAAGGGATTGTTTAACTGGACACCGGGACAACATTCATGATGGTCTCATGCCCAGAGTTTAACTGGACATCGAGACGGCATCGTAATGGCCTCGTGCCCAGGGTCAAGCCGTCCAATTGGGACTAAGCTCCCCGGCCGGCTTGGTAGAGTCCACTACCCATACGTCCGAAACAAGTCATACGCCCAGACTACCCAATTAAGGGTCTACAACTACACCCCGTTAAGGTATGCACCGGATCGAACCATACTCGATTAATCGTAACATAAGAACAGGGGGAGGTACATAACAAGGTGCCAACCGCACTCAAATCAAACTCCACGCTATAAACAGTATATACATAAGTACCCAACCCAAAGAATCGCACCCGGACATAAATACGTCTAACAATCCAATGACCATCATACATACCCAATATAAGGACATCACCGTCCCAAACATACAATTCTATAGTTAAAATAGACACAAGCGTCAAATGATGGCGTAACAATCCATAAACCATTAAAATGTCATAATCACTGAAAATGCATAATCAAACCGTATTCAAAACCCAAGTCAAGAAAAACGTCAAGTCAAACCCCAAGTCAAACATATGCTCCAAAACATAGTATAGGTACTATCCCTTTAAAAATATAAAGTCCAAACCCCGAACGTATTATTCAAAATATACATATATATATACAAAACATAACTATCCTTTAAAATACAATAACGCAAAAAGGGGTTTTGAACTAGAAATGTTTTCATGTATTTTGAGATAGTATGATTTTCAAATAAATCAAGTATATAAACGGTTTCATATGCATGGTTCGAATGGTTTTAAACGGTGGGGTTAGTACTTTGATTTAAGTATGTAAAACCTTGTTTTTGTCCACTCACACACTTTCTGTTTTGCGCCCCCCTAGACCGTAGTTGTTGCGTCGACATCGTTTGGCCGTGCGCTCCTCTTCTCGAGCTTTGACTGAAGGGTAGGATCTGTTGTTCTTGAACCCTAAACTTTGTATTCTATTATTTCTATTCTGCTGACTCTTAGATATGCTCTGTATCACCCATTAGGGTTAAATTTGTTGGGCGGAGGCCTGTGTAGTATATCTATAGCATGCTGGCGCTTGGGTTGTAAACTATTGTTTGTTTCAAGCAGGTAGTACAATTTGGGATAGTCTTTGTTATAGGGGAGACTCTGCTCGTTTTTCGGCAGAAGTCTTGGCCCTTTGTATGTTGGTTCTCGGGAAGAAGGTAACTGTTTAGTATGTGGGCCCGACAGGGTTGGTGTCGGGCATAACCGCAGGTCCATCTCGGGTTCCGAGGTGGAATTCGGGTCGAGTCCTGTCATTTTTATTGGTTTCATCAAAATATTAATTTATTAAAAATATCATTTTTAAGTCCCCGAACTCGTTTCGACGTGCCGGACGCAATGGCACAACTCGTTTTGCCAAATTGTTGTTCGAAAATTAAGTTGACCAAAATGCCCCTTTAATTATTAAATTCCAATAATTTCCAATTTCATTATTTTAATTCCTTTTAATTCTTTATTTGTTTAACTCAATTAATTAATTAATTTTCTTTTAAAAATTAGGTCAGGGACGTCACATTAATCGCTACAACTCCAAATCCAACGTGCCACACGTCAACGAACTCGTTTCAACGTGCCGGACGAAATGGCGCAACTCGTTTCGCCAAATTCCGTCCCGAAAATAAAGTTGACCAAATTGACCCTTTAATTATTAAATTCCAACTTTATTCCAATTTTATTAATTTAATTCCTTTTAATTCATTTTTAATTCGTTATTTAATTAACTCAATTATTTAATTTATTTTCTTTTAAATTTTTAGGTCAGGGGCGTCACAATGGTTAGTCTCAAACCATTTGTGTAGTTGACACTAGTACAAGTATGTGGGTGCTCATTAGTGAATAATGCAAACGAGAACTCAAAGTTGCAATAATGCAAATTAGTCCTTAGACCTGAGGCATCATGGTTGTCATGTGATGCGTTATTGATCTTTGATAGGTATCAAAGGCAAGCCCTTAAACATTTGTCTTAAGTGTTGTTGGGATCTCTTAATTCATCATAGGGGCATGTGAATGTACAATAAGGAATCTCTACCTTCGATAAAGAAGGAGAATGTTTCGAGATGTGATTCAGCAAATCTTTAGCCAAAGTATTTTGAGCTTGATTTAGAAAGTTATTCTTAATCATGTTCTTTTGAATCACATGAGGCTATAAATCATATTAGGGGTTTGACATAATCAATCCATACCCTAATAATATGATTTGAAACATTGTATAAGAGGAGGACCGTATTGCATTGCAATTCCAACTGAATAGGTTCTTCACCAATTCTGGTTAGCTTGGGTAGCCTTGATATATTGCTAGATGTCACTCTTGGCTCGTGAAAGTCCTAGGATTGATTGTGATCGATCCAAATAAAGGAAAAATTAAAGGGGGTTTTAATTCCAGTTGGTTAGAAAGAGTTCTAATATTTTCCCACCGCCTTACTAATTAGAACATAATGGATCGCACACCTTAAATGGTTAACTTTGAGTAATACAAATGAGAATGAGGAAATCAATTTGATTGATTTGATATGGATGATTTACTACATGTAAAAACATAGTTGGGCCTCGGTAATAGTTAACGGGAAGCCCAAATGGTTAGGTATCAAGCGCAAGGGCTAAATATTATGGTTTAAGTGTCATAAGGCCCATTTTTGGAAGCCCAATGGGATTTGGCCGAAAATGCTTAAGTAAATGTGTATGGGAATTGTTTACATAAGCTAATTAACACAAAAACACAATCCAACATCAACCAAATAGGCTTCGGAGATAAAAGAGAGATAAAAAGAAAGTTTTCAAGAGTGAAACACTTTCATCTTTGAGAGGGGTTTAGATTGAAACCAATCTTGAGAATCTTGCACTAGCATCCTTGTATTCTCAAGATACTTCCCCTCATCTCAAGGTTCCATTGGTGTGGAGACTTAGAGGCCATATACTTTTGTGGCTTACATGGAGGAGAAAGATCAAGGAGCAAAGATCAAAGATCAAAGAGGAGATCAACAAAGAAGAAATCATCAAGAGAAGACCAAACACAAATTGGTTCATATAATTGCTTCAAGGGTAATTAGATCTTATCCTTTCTCTTGAATTTTCCATTTATGAAAACATATCAATGTTCATGGCTCAAGATACTTGGAAGAAGTTTTGTTTTTGAATTTAAACAACCACCATAGACTTCCGCTGCGATTAATTTGATTAAATGCATGAATAATATTCAAATGAATTCTCAAAAATGTTTTGAAATTACTACAAGGAGTTGTTAGAAAAATGTGGAAAAAAAATGCACTATTAAGCAACTTAAGTCTAAGTTTAATAGGTTGCAAATTGCACATCGTGAGTTCTCGGATCTAATTGAGCTTACTGGATTTGGGTGGGATCCTATTGCTAATACAGACATTGCCTCAGGGGATGTTTGGGTTGGTTACATTAAGGTATACCAAGTCTTTGTTTAAGTTATTTTTTTTCACTTCACTTCACATAGTAAAGTGAATTGCTTGTGATGTTTGAGTATAATACTTTTCATGGTTTGTACAAGAAGCCAAGAGCGAAGCAATATCACACTTAAGGTTTAGTGCACTATCAGCTTTTAGGGAGATATTCAACACCACTACTACAACCGATCAGTTGCGTTATGCCTCTAATCAACTCCCTCATAACTCAGATGAAGAGCGTGAGTTAGAGAACAACTTTCTTAACACTGATGTTCACATTGATGTTGACGTGGATGATGATGGTGTTAACCTGGAAATTGATCATGGTAAAGGAAAAAGAAAGTGTGTAACTGCTGCACCACCCGAGTGTCATCCAAAGAAATGGGATAAAATGGAATCCTATTTGGAGGTTTGCAGTGAAGTTATGAGTCAAAGATTACAAACAATTCAAAAGGAAAAGAGTCTTGAGACATCTAGCACCTCCAAGGAGATGTATTCTATTGAAGAATGCATTGGACTTGTTGAAGAAATGAGGGACATTGATAATGATACATTCAACAAGATGCTAGAAAAAATTGTGCTTGTTGAATGGAGGAAAATATTTGTTACAATATCATATGCTAGGAGGAGAGCTTGGTTAGCTAGTCTTTAGGAATACTAGTATGATTGTGGTTTCTCTTTAGTTGAGATTATGGATTTCTTTTATATGTTATGGATAGTCCTTGTGTTAGCTGAGATCGTGGATGTACTACTTATGTGTTATTTGAGTTTATGAATTTTTTGGATATGTTATTATATTGATGGATAGTCCTTGTGTTCATATGTTATTAGTATGCTTGTGGATATGTTATTTTTGTTTCGATGTTAGTGACAAGTACTTAATTTGAATATTTGTAGGCATTAGACATGTCTACTAGTAATGGAGGCAATAACTCATAGTAATTTAGATATGGAAGAATTTGATAAAATGGCACATCATATGCTAATATGTATGAATATTTATGAATATTGGCAATCATATGTTGATAGGACTCCTTGCCATAATTTAGTTTTATCGGGCATGAATATGTTCAAGAGTTGTTGAATGGACATCTGCATAGAATTTAATTTATGACTCATTTCGCATGGACGAACATGTATTTTTAAGGTTATGTCAAACCCTTGAGACTTTAGATCTTTTACATCATGAAGGCATGTGGGTATTCAAGAAGCAGTGGATATTTTCTCATAGTATTCGCATGCGAGTTGCGGTTGAGCGTTTTCAATGATCTAAAGACACAATTCAAAGACAATTTAAGCGTGTGTTGACAGCTTTATGTGGATTATCACCACGTATTATACTGTGACGTCCCTGACCTAAAAATAAAGGAAAATAAATAAAATAATTGAGATAATTGAATAAGGAATTAAAAAGGAATTAAAATAATAAAAATGGAATTTAATATTAAAGGGGTAATAAGGTCATTTAATTTTCGGACGAGAATTTGACAAAACGAGTTGCGCCATTGCGTCCGGCACGTCGAAACGAGTTCGGGGACGTGCGGCACGATCGATTTGGAATTGTAACAGTTATGAAGGACATATTGGTCATTTCAGAATTTGTTAAAACCCTTGGACCAATCAGATTTCAGGAATTCCTTCTCTCTCCTCTCTCTCCCCGACCTCCCTCTATTTCTTGCGAAAAACAACCCAGCCGGCCATATTTTTGGCCCGCGCTGCTTCATCCGACCACCACTCAAGGTGGCACCGATCCCAAAAGGACCGCCTGGTCCTCCCGATCAAACCCCAGGCCAGCCCGATGCCGCCGCCACAGGAGACCGATGGAAAAGCTCGAGTTCTGGCCGATTCTCATCAAAACTTCACTGGCTTCGTTTGGCTGTTTTCGGCCACCAATCTCTGCGATCCAGGTGAGCTTTTTCATCCTCTCGATCCCCTCTAGCTTCCTGTATGGTTGGTTTCCTTCGAAATATTAGTTTTGGATCGGATCTGCGAACCTCAAAACTGGCCGATTTTTGGATCCAATTTCAGCCCAGTTAAAGGCCGGTTCTTGGCTGGGTTCCACCGGCTCTGGACTCCCGGGATGGTGGTGATCATTTTGGTATAGGGTTTGTAGGCTGGTTCGAAGTTTTGTCGTTGGCCGGAATCGCTCAACACACCCACCACCCACGGTGGCGCGTGGTGGTTGTGTGGTGGCGGATCTTTGTCCCAATGCGATCCTTGTGTCACTGTGAACGCGTATGTGTGCTCGGATTTCGATTCAGACTTTGTTTGACTATCGAACCAATGTACACCTATTATGCGTTGTTTGGGTTCGATGGGTTCGGACCGTTGGATCGAATCCGAATTCACGTATGTGGTTCCTTGTACTTCTAGGATCGTATAGAATTTGGCGGATCGTGATTCGGAGTCTCGGATGTTTCGGATCATTGACTTATAGTTTGAATTAAACCGTAATCGTCCGATCGTGAGCAATCCGACCGTCCGATCGAGACCAAACTTTCAGGACACGTTGTTTAGGTCGTGTTGAACCTGTAGGAACTTTCGGATCTAAGTTTGGAGGATATGGGACCCACGGGTACGGTTTGACCTAGTCGGGTTAGTTTGACCAAGTTTGACCAGGGTTGACCGAGGGTCTCCCAAGGTCGTCTTGCCACGTAGTTGACTTTGTTGGACTTCTAGGAATGTCCGGATCGATTTGAAGGTTGTGGGCTCCACGGGCCTGGGTTGACCGAAACGGGATGTTTGACCGTCTGTTGACCGTGAGTCTTCCGGGGCAGTCCCACTAGTTAAAAGAGGTAGTTTGACCTTAGAATCTTTAGTACGACGTACGTGCACATTAAGTCGGGTTTTGGTAGGATTTGAGTTTGAGATTCTCATTCGGTTCACAGTACTAATCCAATCATCGTATTTATCGCTTTAGGTACGTTGACTCTGCTACGCAGCAGGCGGGACCCTTTAGGGTTATGCAGCGTAGGACCAACGGTGAGTGGACTTTGTTTTCAAATGAGCATGATTTGAATGAATTGCATGAAATGAGATTTAATAATGGTTTTAAATCTTGAATTTGATAATGGTTTAAGTCTTGGTTTGACTTTGGTTAAAATATATTAAAAGGGTTTGCACTTGAGGTTTATGCATGATTTGGGTTTCCGGTATTTTTATGTGGGGCCCTGATGATCATATTTTATGATTATGTATACTTTTGAGCATTGAATGGGACATAGTGACGTCTGGTGGTTTTCGGGTACGATTTGAATACGGTAAAAATATTATGGATTATATTACACATATGAGAGTTACGTAAGCCTCGGGTTGTGGTTATTATATTTAAAGAATTGTTATATTATATTTTAATATATATTTGAGTTACATTTTAAGAATCGATGTGTGTACTATACATATACTTTGGGTTTGAACGTTAAGATATTTATGTTTAATGGGTTATTATATATATATATGTATACTTTGATAAATGTCGGGCATGGATTATACTTTGAGGAATTCTTAATTATACTTTGACTATATATTTTGAATATGGGGTTTTGGGGACGTTTAAACGTCCAGACGTATATGTATACGGAATTGGACTTTCGGTTGTATTTTTAAAGGATTGTTATGTATATTATATATATAAGTGTATATTGGATATTATACTTTTTAGAATAGTTATCTATACTATTATTTTGGGACTTATGTCGAATTTGGGTTTTGATATGAAGTTTCATTTGATTTTGGTATGTTATACGATCATTTGATGCTTGTGATTATTTTGAATGTGGAAATATTTGGTTTGGACGGTGATGTCCTCGAGTTTGAGTATTTATATTGGTTAGTTGACTGATGGACTTGTATATGTCCTGGTGTCTGATGTTTTGGGGTTGGGTACATTGTGATTGAATATTATATATATTGATTATCACGTGGCAATTGATTTGAGTGCTGTTGGCACTTTGTTATGTACCTTCCCCTGTTCTTGATACTTTACACTGGATTTGGTGTGATTTGATCCGGTGCATACCTTAACGGGTGTAGTCAGTAGACCCTTAGCAGGGTAGTTTGCGCCCGTAGGACTAATTTCGAAGGTATGGTTTGGAAGTTTCTACCATATAGACCTGTGAGTTTAGTCCCATTTGGACGGCTCAACCACAGGCATGGGGTCTCGAGGAGACTATACCTATGTCCAGCCAAATGATCCCCTGTTGGATTGTTTTCCCCTGGTACTTGTGTTTGGTGTTGTGGTTATACTATACCTATACGCGTGTGTTAGTACCTTCATATTCATATTTCTTTTAGTGAGGATCGTTCCTCGCTTGTTCTTGTGAGCACGTGGTTGTGAGAGTGGGGAAGTTTGGGAAAGCTGTTTACTGATTCGGTTGCGATCTTGGAATGGATTTCATTACTTGATATGTTTTACTTATTGGATTGTAAATCTTGATCTTATATATATTTATATAAATGCTTTGAACTACAATTGAGTTCTGTATTGTTGTCGGGTTTGGTTTTCTCGGCATGAATGAGGTCTTTGGTATTTTAATGTTGTTTTGGTATATGATGATTTAATTATATTTTCGTGCTTAAGTTCTTCAAGTTCTCCTGTCTATGTTTTTATATACCTACTTGGGTTCGTGATTTGGGAGGTTATGCCTTGGGAAAGGTAAAAGGTTGGTTTGTTCGGAAAAAGGGTTTTGAGTGGGTTGCTTTCACGTACTTTGAGATAGTATGGTTTTCAAATCAATCAAGTATATAAATGGTTTCATATGCATGGTTCGCATTGTTTTAAACGGTGGGGTTAGTACTTTGATTTAAGTATGTAAAACCTTGTTTTTGTCCACTCACATTCTTTACATTTTGCGCCTCCCAGGCCGTAGTTGTTGCGTTGTTTCTGCTCACCGAGCGCTTCTCTTCTCGAGCTCCAACTAAAATTGTAGGACTTGTTGTCCTTGATCTTTAACTTTGTATTATGTTATTTCTATTCCGCTGACTCTTAGTTTGCTTTGTATCATCCATTAGGGTTGAGTTTGTTGGCGGAGGCCTATGTTGTATGTTGTATGTTGTATGTATGCCGGTAGTTAGGATAATTCTATTCTGTTTGTTTTTGGCAGGTTGTTAATTTTGGGTTAGTCCATGTTTCAGGGAAGACTGCATTCGATTTTCGGCGAAGTCTTGGCCCATCCCACAACGCATGTTTCAAAAGTGGCTCGGCCATAAAGCGATACTTGAATCCCCACTCCAGCTTATGCTTGATCATTCTATGCAAAGCGGGTAAAACTCATCACGTGTTGGAAGATCTTTGATTTGGAATTTCATGTCTCCATCCACTTCATTGTTCACATCCTCCAAACAATGTGCTGTAAATACAAAGACGATGCGTTTGGCATACCGAAATCACGTTGTCTTCTCGCATGAGGTTTGAACTCAAGATACCCCGAATTCACAGAGGCGGTGGTATACCAGGTTGCACGGCTCTCGGGAGGTACATTAAGCTGCATGGAACTCAAAGGCGGTGATCTCACATATTCGGGGCCGAAATAAATTCCCTTGAGTGCAAATCAAGGACCCGCTCAAGCCCGAATTGACCTCGCGCATCCATCTCCTGAATTAAAAGATACAAGAGGTTGTCGGAGGAGATGCAATTCAAAAAAAAAACTATCAAGCGTTACACATAAAAAGTCGTTTTATGCACAACGCTTGAGAAGGCAAACTGTTGAAATAATAATTTTCACTAAGTAAATAAAGTGCAAAAAAATAAGCGCAGAATAATCCGTCCGGCATGTGTTCAAGTATAATAAAAACTCTGTTGACAAAGGCTAATGTACTTTCAGTGTTTGTATCAAACACTAAGGCTGAGAAGTGATGTTTTACCAAATCTCAAACTCTTCAAAACTTGAGGCCTATAAAAGTGATGCCGGCAAAATAAAAAAGAAAGGAGGAGAAAGGACGGAAGGAAAAAAAAGCAGAAGGAGCCGCAGAAAAAAGAGGAAGAGAAATTAATCAAGCACGCAGAGAAAGCAAGAGCCATCTCAGGTAAATTCATGGTTCTATCAACATGTTTTCTTTGCTTCTCAAAACTCCATGATTCGTGCAGCATCAAGTTTTTGATACACCATGAGGACCACTGGCTATGATGACTTCTATCATCATAAACAAAGTCGAATCCTCTCGTGCAACGCTTTGCTCTAATATACCACATCCAGCTTCCCGATCAATCCGTGAGGACCCTGGCTATGATGACTTCTATCATCATAAAAACAAGTCAGGGATCTCTCTTCTTGCAAGCACGACTCCGCTCAAGTATTACCAAGGATACAATCTGCACTCGCCACGATCAGTCCATAGAGATTATTGGCTATGATGATTTCTATCATCATAAACAAAGTCGAGTCTCTCCAAGGCTTGGCTCCGCTCAAATAATTCCAGCGATGTTTTCAAAACATCCAGCCCACAACCAACAGGGAAGATTGTCTTCCACGATGATTTCGATCATCATATTTCCAACAGGCAACTCCGAGATGATTCTCCAAGGCTTGGCTCCGCTCAAATAATTCCAGCGATGTTTTCATAACATCCAGTCCACAACCAACAGGGAAGATTATCTTCCATGATGATTTCAATCATCATATTTCCAACAGGCAGCTCCCAATAAATGCTTCCAAAAGCGGGGACGTCTCAAATCATGGATGTGGAGAGTTGAGGAGGACATGGTGGTGAGCCCACCATGGAATCAAAATCAAAGAAGGGGCGTGTAAAAACCTCTCGTATGAAGTATCTAAAACTGAAAGGGTCTCACGGCAATTGAATTGCCTCCCTATGGGCACTTGCCGCCAGCAAGTCAACAATAAAAAAAAAAGGAGATAAAGATAGAAGAAGAAGAGAACCAGCGGAGGGAGAGAGAATAGAGCAAAAGAAAGTGGTTGTTTTGATTGTTTGCAAAGAGACAAAACAAAGAAGGCAAAATTTTTTTTTTTTTTTTAAAAAGGGGATCTGTGTCGCATAACCCCTCCCCTCTTGAATGACTATGCTTGGTCTATTTGACTAAAAATTGAGCAAAGAAAAAGAGTTGGCAATAAAGGGACTGCTACGATAAATAAAAAGAGAGGAAGAATAGGCATAGTAAATACTCAACCTAGATTTGTCTTTGGTTGCTGAAGCAAGAAGACAAATTGCTCTCAAAGCTCTCAATGTAGCCCACAGCAAGGCACCTCCTCGGTCTGCATATCCAAAGAAAGAAGTCAGCCACATGGGAACAAAAGAAATAGAGGAAAAGAAAGTGGGCACGTGGGTTACCTTGAGGTTCTGTGAAGAAGAAGAAATTGTTTTCTTCTTTTGATGCTATAGCTTACGGCTTGGGGAATTCCAATAGAAAAAAAAAAAGGCAATTGGTCTCTGCCTTAATGGAAGCAATTGCTTTCTTCCTTGATTAATGCAGCCGACGGCTTGAGGAGGTCTACGGACTGATGCGAAACAACAACAAAAATATCAAATACTCTCGTTTTGATTTCTAGTGGTCTCAAGTGGTGGTGCATTCACCCCTTTTAAAAGAAATTCATATGGCCCAAACCTATTCGGACAAAGGGGACTTTCTGTTTTCCTGGACGCTAACGGGTCCCGATGTGATAAGAATGCTAATTCAAAACCCACCTGGGAGAAGGATTTACAATGCAGGGTGCCTTAATTAAATTTGGGGCCATGTGCTTTCCACACCCTAGCTACAGAAAAATGGTGCAAGTGCTGTGCATATTTGATATGACAATTAAAATGAAACAAGAGCGATCGGTGGTTTTCATTTCTTGGATGAGTCTGTTCTATAAACTAAATTAAATAGACAGGCTCATTGACAAATATGCAGCATGCGGTCCCCTCCAAGGCAATCAGCCGGAGCAAGAAATCAGTCAAACGCCACAAACACGAAAGGCCAAGGCAGAACAAAATGGGGGCCCATGCTTTGCTTGAAAATCCACTTAAACAAGGCTAATGGTGCGCCCAAGACCCAATGGTCTCATATGCATCGGGCTCGTCCCACACCTCAAGATCGGCCACCTCAAGACCTCTCGGGTGGGGTTTCTTCCTCTGGGTCAATTGATAAAAATATTAAAGGCCCGTAAGCAGATTATTGGGTTATCCAAAATTGCTCATTAATTCTCAAATCATCAAGTGAAGACGCAAGTGGGTACAAGACCACACCAAATTTCAAGTGGTACAAAACCACATCCGAGGCCCAAAGCAAATTATTGGTTTATCCAAAATAACTCATTAATTCGAAAAAGGCCCAAATGCCCATTTCATGGTTAACAGATTAATTATAAATCCTCACAGCCACATTTGGGTCCAAATACAAGTGTCAATCATAGAAAATTAATGGGTTCATCCAATTTCTCATTATTTTTCGTGGACATTTACAATAAATGGTACAAAACCATTCCAAATTTTCTTATGGGTCATCTACCCTCAAACACAAATTCTCAATTAGTGGGCCACACTTACCCATTAATTTCCAAACTTTGGAACTACGTTGGTTTGATCCCTCTAAAAGGGTACGTAGGCAGTCTAGCATTACAATAGGCGCAACCACAACCAGATTCAATTCCTCATATTAGTGGGTCAAATCTCAAATCCAAACAGAATCCTTGGTTTATCCTAACCAAATTCGCTAAGTTCATTCAAATACTTTTCAATCAAATTCATTCAAATTCCCGTTTGCAATGAGTCATTTATTCATTGCAATTCTTTGAACTACGAGTGGCTTGATTCTTGCGAGGGATACGTAGGCACCCGAGGTTCGACTTGGGAGCAGCTGCAAAAATCAAACACACATGTTTGTTTCTTTATGATGGAATCAAAGGGTATTCCCTTGAAGCAAGGGATTGTAATTAAAAGACACCGCGTCTTGAATGGGTCGAACCTAAAATAATAAAACCCCATTATTTAATTAGTGGTGGTGAAATTATGTTGGAAGATGACACATTTTTCTTCAACATAATTATATCATGGAAGCCAATGAATGTTTCAATCGACTAATTTAAACTAAGTCAAATGCATAGCTATATCACTTTTTCTTAAATCTAATTATATCCAAGCTCTTTGATTTTAGTAAAATGAGTCAAATGAGGAAAACATGTTTTGTGTGTGTTTCCCTCTTTTCGGCCGAGGTGGCCGACGGAAGGAACTTTTGGTCCTTCTTCTCTTGGATTGCGTAGGCGTGCCACTATCAAGTCACTGATTGGCTTGAATGGAAAAAGTCAGATTGTTCTATTCGCGCTTCGACTTATAACCAACCGATTGATCGGCCAAGCAAACCTCCTCTTGGCCTAGGTTCTTTCACTTCCTCGGGGTCGAGAATGGTTAGATTTTGTATGGATATTTTAGTATTTGTTGGAATTTAATGATAATGATGCAAATTCAATTAAAAATATATTAAACTAAATAACAAGAAAGTAAATGCAAAAATAAGATCGAAGGAACAATAAACGTAAATTTAAGTAAGAATGAAACAAGAATGATATGAACGATAAAGGCGATAAAATAAATCAATTTGAAATTAAATTAAACTTATAGCAAATTCGATAACAATTAAAAGTAAAGCAATAAAATTGAATCTCAAAACAACGAAATGGAAAATACAAGAAATTAAACTTACACTAACGAAAGCGAAAAACTGGTCTGGTCTACTTGCTTAGAAAATAAAAACCTAGTCTAGGAATAGAAAAGTGAAAGACAAAAAATAGTTTTTTGTGTCTGGTCTTGGGGTCCTTTGATCCTCATCTGATGAGGTTTATATAGGGGCACATATATGAATCGTCAAAACATCAAATAGGTATGTGGCCTCCATGTAATCTCCAGACTGTAAGGCCCTCTCTCCATATATACATAATAATATTTATTAATGTTTATATATGTAATGGCATGGTGTTGGCTATAAAATGGTCTTCGAATATCTACAAGCCTTAAAGCCTTCTTTCTTTCGTTTTATTTAAATTGAACCAAAACTAACATCTTAGTCATTCTTCATCCAACTCCTTGGCCATTTTCCAGCCAACTCATTGGCCCCCTTATATATATATATATATTAAAAAATTGATATGTGCAAATGGTCATTAGCTAATCGTTATCTCACCAACTTGATCAGCATAAAAGTTGGCTATTTTAATAGCCAACTATTCAAACCAAACCCAAGTACCAACATGTGGGTTTGTGCAAATGGTCATTGACCAAGGGCGGTTATCTAGTGAGAACATTTAGGTGAGAATATTACATGAGAACACTATTGGATCTAATCTAATGGTTAAGCGAAAAGCAATTGTAAGTGTGGTTGTTGTACTAGAATGATGCATTCTTCTCTCTCCTCCCTCCAAAACGTCCAACGTCCCCTCCAAAACAGACGTCGCCTCCAAAACAGCTGTTCGCTTTGTTCAACTATGAGGCCAATTTTTATTTTATTTTTATCAACTTTGATATTCTGGTTGAGGAAGAACACTAAGACTGAATAGAGAACGCATCTTTGAGGAAGAACACTGAAGATCACCGTCATTTTTCTAGCTTGCTCATTCAGGTGTTCGATAAATTTTCATCTTTCTGCTTTGGTCTTTCTGGTAAGAACATTCGTCAATCCTTGAGCAACATCGAAACTGGTGGGTGTGACCCTTGTGGTTATGTTCTCTTGGTTTTGAAATCCTTGAGCACAGTCGAAATAGGGGTTGAGGGAGGTCAATCTTTTTAGCAATACCAATTTTTTAGTAACAGATAAAGGTAGTAAGTTAATGCTAGAACCCAAATCACATAAAGCTCTTTCAAAGAAATTATTTCCAATAGTGCATGGAATTTTAAAACTCCCTCTATCTTTTTGCTTTTGTGGAAGCTTCCGTTGTAGGATGACACTGCACACTTCTGTCAGTTGGATTTTATAGTGCTCTCAAAATTTCCTTTTCTTGGAGAGGATGTCTTAAATGAATTTTGCATAACTTGGTATTTGTTCCTACTCTAAAAAGTTCTAGAAAAATTCTCCTAAAACAAAGCAAAATCCCAAACAATTAAGGAAACAAACTATGAAAGAATCCTTATTTGACTTGGAAAAATGTCAGTCATATTGCTCGCACGTTTTGGAGTAGTTCCACTTCCTAGAAAATTCTGGAAAAATATGAGAAATGTAGCTTGATCTCTAAGCTTTCCAATCATATATCACATGCCACTAGGAAAAATGGGGAAAGTCTTCAAATGTTCAATCTTCAACAGTAATGCAGTTATGACAGGATTTCTACTTAGGCTGTGTTGACTTGAAGGTCTGGAATAATTGGCTTGATAGAAAATTATGAAAATTTGATACAATGATCTTCAATATCATAGCTTTCTTCTCCAACTGGCCTTGTGCTAAAATTCATTCGAAAAGTCGATTTTCAGTCGAAACCCTTCCAAAAGCGCAGAATACCTGAAAATAAGGAAAGTAAAGTAATAATACTCTTTTTTAATTAACTTTTTTTACAAAAACCAAATAGATGAGGTATAAAAATATAGAAAATAATGCACTTATCAGTGTTCTAACACAGAGCTAACATGTAGTACTCTGTCGTGTGACAGGACCCGACCTGGATTCCACCACGGAACCCGAGGCTGGACTCACGATGTTCGACATCAACCCGATGTCGGGCCCACATACTAAACAGTTACCCTCTTCCCGACAACCAACAAACAAGGGGCCAAGACTTATGCCGAAAATCGGGCAGAGTCTCCCCTGAAATATGGACTTCCCCAAAATTCCAACTTGTCGAAACAAACAGAAACGAATACACCAATCACAAAGATGCTTTAAAAATACATAACAGGCCTTCGTCCATTCAATTCAACCCTAATGGGCGACAACAGAGCAAATCTAAGAGTATGCGGAAATAAACAACAGAATACATGGTTTAAGATCAGGGACAACGAGTCCAACAATTTAGTCGAAGCTCGGAAAGAGAAGCACACGGACAGAAACGACGGAAGAACTACGGCCTGGGGGAGCAAAATAGAAAGAGCGTGAGTGGACAAAGACAAAGTTTTAGTAGTTCAAAACAACGTACTAACCCCACCGTTTCAAAACAATGCAAACCATGCATATGAAATCGCTTATATACATACTTGATTCAAAAACAACTATATCTCAAAATATGTGAAAAACTTCCAGCTCAACACCTTTTTCCGAACACATAACCTTTTTCTTCCTTTTCCCGAGGCATAACCTCCCAAAACGAACACATGTAGGTATATGTAGAAACATAAATAGGAGAACTTGCTAAACGTATAAGCATAAAGATACAATAAAGTTCCCATAAGGTAAAACAACGTTAAAATCCCAATAAGCCGAATAATACCAAGAAAAACCCAATTCGACAACAACATAGAATTCAATTGTAGTTCAAATCATATATATAACTATATATATAAAAAATCAGTTTCAGGATTCAAAATCCAATAAACATAACATGTCAAGTACTGAAGTCAAATCAAGTAATGTTTCCCAATCCTTCCCACTCACACATAACCACGTGCTCACCGGCACGACAAGCAAGGAAAGATCCTCACTAAAAGAAATATGAATGCGAAGGTACTAACACATGCGTATAGGTATAATATAACCTCAGCACCAAACACAAGTACCAGGGGAAAACAATCCAACAGGGGATCATTTGACTGGACACAGGTACAGCCTCCTTGAGACCCGTGCCCAGGGTTAAGCCGTCCAAATGGGACTAAGCTTGGCGGCACATAGGATAGGGACCATCAATATCCATACGTTCATGATAAGTCCTGCGCGTAGACTAAATTACCCAATTAAGGGTCTACGGCTACACCTCGTTAAGGTATGCACCAGATCGAACCGTATCCAAGTAACCATATCATAAGAACAGGGGAGGTACATAACAAGGTGCTAACCGCACTCACATTAATCGCCACGCGATAATCAATACATTCATACCAATCATATGTACCCAAACCCCAAAATATCGAGACACCAGACATATACAAGTCCATCACCATATAACCAAAATATATAATCAACATAAGGACATCACCGTCCTAAACATATGTTTCCCTATTTAAAATAGTTGCAAGTGTCAAATGACAGCGTATAAATCCGTAATAAAGTAAAATGTCATAATCATCGAAAATACATATTAAAAACCGTATCGAAAACTCAAGTCTGGAAACATCAAATCAAACCCAAGATTAGAACAATACCAAAATTCCAAAATCAAGGTATAGATAACTATTCCTTTAAAACCCTAAGTCCGAAACCGAAACGTTTATTCAAAGTATACATATATATATATATATATATATATATATATGTATAACCAAAGTATAGGTAACCATTTCTTAAAGTAGATATATATAATCAAAGTATAAGTAATATTATTCATAAGGTTTAAACGGCAAAACCGAATACGTAAACAAACGGATTAAGCCAACGTCCAACTTAACCCAATTATATAATTAAAGTATAATATAACAATCCTTTTAAATATAATATCCAAAAAGATCCATAATATTTTCACCGTACCCAAATCGTACAAAAAAAGCACCGGACGTCACTACGTCCAATTCAATACTCAAAAGTATACATAGTCATAAAATATGACCATCGTGGCCCCACATAAAAATACCGGAAGCCCAAATCATGCATAAACCTCAAATGCATATTCTTCTAATATATTTAAACCAAAGTCAAACCAAGACTTAAACCGTTATCAAATTCAAGATTCAAAACCATTATTAAATCTCATTTCATGCAATTCATTGAAATCATGTTCGCTTGAAAACAAAGTCCACTCACCGTTGGTCCCACGCTGCATAACCCTAAGAGGGTTCCGCTCTCTACGTATGCGGTGCCAGTACCTAAACCGATAGATACGAGGATTGGATTAGTGCAGTGAACCGAACAAGAACTTTAAAACAAACCCTAACTTCTTTCCCTGAACTCAAAGTAAACACGTACGTCGTGCGGAGAGTTTCAAGGGTCAAACTACATCTCTTAACAAGTGGGACCGCCCCGGAAGACTCACAGTCAACCGACGGTCAAACATCCTGTTTCGGTCAACCCGAGCTCGGGAGCCCACGACCTACAAATCGATCCGGACATTCCTAGAAGTCCAACAAAGTCAACTACGTGGCAATGTGACCTTGGGAGACCTTCGGTCAACCCTTGGTCAAACTTGGTCAACAGGTGCCCGTGGGTCCCATGACCTCCAAACTTAGATCCGAAAGTTCCTACAGGTTCAACACGGCCTAAACAACGTGTCCTGAAAATTTGGTCACGATCGAACAGTCGTATCGCTCACGATCGCACAGACGGTTACGGTTTAATTCAAACTTTAAGTCATTGATCTGGAGCATCCGGGACTCCAAATCACGATCCGTTAATTCCTATACATTCCTAGGAATACGGGGGACAACATACTAAGAATTTGAACCAATCCAACGGTCTGAACACATCGAACCCGGATAATGTCGAATAGGCGTAAATCTGTTCGACTGTCATACGAACTCAAAATTGGAATCCGAGCACACCTACACGCTCGGGACGACGTAATGATAATTTAGGAATGGAAATGTGCAATGAAAAGTGAACCCACACGCGGGAACACGCGCTGGCAGATTCACTGGGTGTCTAAAGTGATAATTTCAGCGTCGGACCAACTCCAAACCAAGAGCTGTCCTTCCACCTACATATACTACTCAATGAGTGGAACAACTTATTCAACTAAGGGAACATCTCAAACAGACGGCAAGTGGCCGAAAATTCAATCTCAAAACTGGCCAAAACTTACGTTATAGATCCGATCACTTAGGCTCAAAACCGATCAACAATACCTAAATAAACAGATAGAACACGAAGAGTAGATGAAGTTTCATACCTCACACGACGAAAATGGTGGCCGGAGTCGCAGGAAAATGCATCGGAAACTTCGAGAACCACCGAAATTTCAGTCGCTCCAATATAAAATCAGTGAGCTTTTGAGCTGGGAAATTGGGTAAGCTAGGTAGAGGACGAAGATACGAAGATTTTGGGACTGGTATCACCCGAAACGGACATCTGAGGAGGGAGAAATCGCCAATCAAAGTGAATGGAGAAGAAATGAGGGAGAGCTGGAGTATAAGAAGAAATCGCGGCACTGTAGCAGTTTACTGTAGTGGTACTGTAGCCACTACAGTAAAATCTGAAAATTCATTTTTTATTATTTATTTTTTTTCTTTTCTAAACCGTTACACGTTCGTTACAACTCAGAATTGGGCGTTCCGCATAACCACGAACTCGTTCCGACGAGCCGGACACAATGGCGCAACTCGTTTCGCCAAATCCCGCCTTGAAAATATAGTTGACCAAAATGCCCCTTTAATTATTAAAGAAACAATTTTTTTAGTATATATATGTATGGCGTGGGTGATGACATATTTGAGCATATATTTCTGATACAATTGGAAACAAGAAAAAAACCTAAAATGTAAAATTACTATGTCAGGTTTACGATTAATAGATGACGGTTTTTTCAACAAAACCGTCGTTTTATAGTTAATAGACGGCAATATTTCAAGAAACCGTAGTCTTTACAACTAATAGACAACGGTTTTTTCAGAAAAATGTCGTCTTTACAATTAATAGGCAGCGATTTTGAGTAAAAGCGTCATCTTTACAAATAATAGATGACGGTCTATCACCGTTGTAGTTTGATCGATCGCGGTCGATTTAACTACGGTTTTCAATAGAAAAAGACAATAGTTTTTCCCGTCGTCTATTTCAATTTTTATAGTAGTGAAAATTCCATAAAGATATTTACAAGGGAACTCGCAACACTGTGGCAACGACCTCATCCATAAATAAACCCCTCATTCTTTTGAAAAATCGATTTGGCTAACACTAAGGAAGGGTGGGTAGCTTACCATTGGGTGGGATGGGTGGGGTAGTTCATTACTTTTATTGAAACCAGAATCAAAATTGGACTTTTGAACATGAATTAGCATTCAATTTGTTTGGGATTGCAATGAGTTTTGGAGGAAGATGGTGGGAAGGAAAAATACAAAAAATGATTATGTTACACTTTGATTTGATGGAAAATATAACAAATTATGATGACTACACCAACGGTTCAAGAGAAAATGAAGTTGAGCACTATTGGAGCCAATAGTCGAGTTAGAGGACCAAAATGTACATCGGGTATAAGTTCAGGGACCTTTACTACTAAAAGTTCCAAGTGTTAGACTTGAGATAACCATTTTGCCACTAAATTTGACAGAAAATGTAATATATATATATATATATATATTCTCCTATCTTGACATCCGGATGTTATTGTCATGTGGACGCCATGTATTTTGTACTAACCCTCTCTACTTTCCTATCTGTTTAAAATGGAAACATACGGCCGAATAAGAGAATAATTGTTATATATATAGAAATTCTCTTATGCGGACATCCAGAGGTTATTATCGTGCGGACGCTATGTATTTTGTTTTACCCCTCCCTGCTTTCCTGTCTATTTACAATGGCATCCGCACATTTTCGAATAAGAGAATAACTATATATACATGGGATATTTGTAGAAATGTCATATGAACTTTTACATCGGTTTTAATTTGTCACCTTAAAAAAAAATTAAGAAAAATGTCACCTTAAGTTTTCAAAATTCATGGTTTGTCACCCGACTTTAACATCATGCAATTTTCCATCCATTTTGAAGGGTATTTTAGTCTTTCCGATATATAAACCCTCAGCAAATATATATATATATATATATGAATCACAATAGGGCCAATGATGCTAATAAAAGTAGAGTTGAGGAAACTTCAACAACTTTCGAATTTAAGGACCAAATTTCGAATCTGTCACAAGTTTAGAAACTATTGCTCCTAAAAACCCAAGTGAATCAAAAAGGGAAAAGAAAAAACTAATCCATGGCCAACGTCCCCGCTTCCCCATCCCCTCTATGTACTTCAAGAGACCTTCCCTTTCTCACTCTACATTGCAGCCAATTCCTCCTTCCATGGGTTCCAATGCCCTCCTTGCTCCTAATCCACCTTTTCCTTCTTGAACTTCAATCTCCACCAGAACGACATCGTGAATTGGTTTGGAATTGAAAACTAGTTGTTCACCCCAAAAAGTGTGGTCGTGTATTTTAGCACTTTTGTGAATTGGTTTGGAATTAGATTGGGCCTGAAGTGGGCTCAACTTAGTATTTGCAGGCTTGCCACTATTGGCACTTTCGAGCCCAATAGAAATAGTAGGTTTATGACAAGTATGAATATATTGTGCGCTTGATAAATCTTAAGTTCTTCTCAAGCCATCGTGCTCCAAACGAAGGAACTGGATTGGGTTGATTCTTTTCTGTACGTTGTTTAGATTTTAGGACTTCAATATTCCACTGGTGTGAATGAAACCAGAAGAATTCAGAAATTTCAAATGTTTTGGATGACAAAACCGAGCTTGGACAAGAGGTGTTTGACCCGGTCAAGATACACACAACAAGTGAATTTCGGGTGTCTAATTGTCAATATATTTTCTTTGGGTGATAATTGACTTAAACTAAACACATAAGGATTGAATAATTATGAATGATATATTTCTCCAAAAGGAGGATATATATACATGTATAAGTTAACTTTTTCTACAAGGAAAAGTAATTAGCTAATTACAAGGAATTCTAATTAAGTAACTATTCTAATTAGGTAACGTGAATTACACCCTGGAAAACAGGTATCACGGGATCCCTGAATTATGGCTCACACTAACAGTCTCCCACAAGTTGGTGCATATGAAGGAAATTTATTGTGTGTGGGTGGTGTAGAGATTTCTAAAATCTCTACGAGCTATGAGAGAACAAATCATCTAGCATGACATATCATATATGAAATCAAAATAAAAGCGGAAGTAAGAAATAGATAGAGATTCATACAAGCCTCATCCTAGGTCCCAATCTTTGTAGGTTTATGAAAATAGGCACCAATGACTCTCTAAGACACATATTCAAAGAAAGAATAGATGATCATACCATTGGAGCGAATCTTGAAACTAAGGATGGTGTTCAAGTGGAGGAATTTGATCCCTTTAACGTTGGCTCTCCACTTTAGATTCTCCAAATAAATGCAAAAAGGTTACACCGCCCCAAAACTCTTCACCAAGGATGAAAGGGATGAGAAAATGAGAAACACTTAGAGAGAAGTAGGTGCTAGTCCTTCTCTCTAGGTGGTGGTCGGCCAAGGGGGTTTGGGAAGAGATTTTGATATTTCCTCTCTTCCAATTTTTTACCAACTCGAAACCCTAAAGTATTGGGGCGTTATGACTATGTATATATGGAGCCAAAATGTCACACATGTGACCCTAAAACCACACATGTGCCGGGCCCTCCTTTCAATGGCCTCTTTCTGCCATCTTGGTCCAACACATTAATCCCATAATGTGTCACACTTGTGTCTAAGTTTCCAAGTCACATGGGACCCCTAATTAAAGTTCTATAACTTTAACTGAATAATTAAACTAATCTAATAAATTTAATTAGTTTAGTGACTTAACAAAATTAGTCACTTACTTGTCTAACAGGTGTTGGTCCAGGTCAACCTTAGTTGACCATGTCAAGTATCGGGTCTACCATTTGACCTTTGACCTTTGACTTTGAATTTGACCAAGGCACAAAATCATTCATTCTCTTCTTAATTCCCAATCGACTCCTCTTTCGGTGTGTGATCTTATAGGTTCTAATTAGCGAGACAGTGGGTATGAATGATTCTTTCTCGAACCAAGTGTGAATTGTATCCCTCCGTACAATTCTCTATATTGGCAAAGGCTAATTATAATTTGTCCTTACAAGGATTCCACGAGTCATGAGTGACACCTAGCTATATGTCATGACTACCCAAGCTAAAAAGAATTCATTTAGAGAACCTAGTCGGTTTGTGGTTACAATGCAATTCGGTCATTCTCTAACACAATACTTTATGTCATGTTCTTGGGATATGGTAAACTCATGTCAAATCCCCTATGATGACATCTCTTGGTTATATGATTCATTTGGATGAAATTACAAACGTTCTTGTTTCAATTTCTATCCGATACTTTGGCCAAAGATTCAACGAATCATATTTTCAGCTCGGCTGTCCACCTCCGCTCGGTTGTTCGGCTCGATCGACTGGTCGGCAGCCTGCTTCCAAAGCCTGCTTAGCTCACTCGGCTGAAATGAGTGGCTCGGGTTCCAGCGCACTATTTTGTGCTTCTTTCCCTTGTATTTCTATCCCAAACCAATTATGTGCTTCATTTACTGTATTCTCCCCTTGAGGGACATGATTGGGCACGTCTGACAGAAAAAATATCTCGTTATCTATATACTTAACATACATTGTAACATAAAAGCAGCGACTGGAGGGATGGTATCATCGGTAACCCTTTTGTTGAGGTGCAAAACCCATAAAAACATAGCGGAGGGCACACAAATCCAACTTGGTCTGGTGAGATTTATTGAGATGAACATACTCCACACAACTAAAAATGCGTGGAGTGAGATTAAGATGCAAACAAATAGGAACATGAGTAGTCAATGTTTGGAGTAATGGTTTAAAACCCAAAACATGTGAAGACATACGATTAAGAAGGTAGATAGCATACTGAATAGTTGCGGTCCAAAGGGTTCGGGGGAACACGCCCCCAATAAGGAGAGCCCGGGCAGTCTTAAGAATATGGCAATTTTTGCATTCAGCCACACCATTCGGTTATGGAGTATGCGTACTTGTAGTTTCATGGAGAATGCCTTTTTTCCGTGAAGAAGTCTACAAGTGTGTGGTTAACAAATTCCCCTCCATTATCTGAACAAACAACTTTAATCGATCAAGAATATTGAGTTTCAATCATCTACTAAAAATTCTTGAATAAAGAACCAACTTCACTTTTATGCTTCATAACATAAAGCCAAGTTAACCGAGTACAATCATCAATGAAGATCACAAACCACCGAACACCAAAGACAGTAGTAATCGAAGATGAACCCCAAACATCTAAATGGATTAAATCAAAAGATGATGTGCTTTTATTCAAACTAGGTGGATAAAAAGTTTGGTGACTTTTTGCAAGAATACAAGTCTTACACTGAAAATCAGAAACTGTTACTCCACTAAATAGAGAAGGAATCAAAGACTACAAATAACCAAAGGAAACATGACCCAACTGCAGATGCCATAACCAAATCTTCTTGCGCTTCTCATTGACAATGCCCCGAACTTGATGAACACGACCCAGTGCAATGTCATCCATAATCTAACTGTTTGGTAATTTGTCCAACATTAATAAATTATGAGACAAAGCAGGAACTAGCAAAGTGTTATGTTGAGAAAGGGTAGGAGTAAGAGTGATGGAACCATCCCCAGTGATTAAGTTAGATTCGCAGTCGGCAATAACCACACTTGTTTTGGTAGGAGCAGTCATAGAATGAAAAAAAGGATTTATCATAGGTCATATGATCGGTAGCACCCGAATCGATAATCTAACATGTATCTCGTTGGTCAGAAAGCTCTGGAAGGGATGACTGAGAGAACAGTAAAAGAATCGTCAATCAAGGAGCTGCCGTGGGCGAGGTTGAGACACTCGAGGTAGTGGTGACGACAGCAGCTATACCTCTGCCGCCATTCTTTTTCTTCGCTGCGTTGCCTTTCGTTATACGGCATTCAAGGAACCACTTTGGAAACCCATTCTTGTGAAAAACACGTGGCCTTTGTATGACGGTTCCCATTACGGTAAGTGTAGTGCATGTTTTCATTTTCCTCGTGGGTTGGACGGGAAAAGAAAAACTAGCACCATGGGCTTTAGAAACCATTACAACAGAGGATTTAGTCTTTCCATCCTTCTAGAGCATCATCTCCCGGCGTTGGGCCTCTTTACGAACAAAAGCAAACGACTCCAATTTTGGCAATGGACTCAACCTCAACAAATCTCCTCTAATTTTATCAAACTCATCATCTAGACCTGCAAGAAAATCATAAATACGATCTTTCTATATCTCAGCCTGTCGAATCTTCACATCATCAGGGCATTTCATGTGGATTGGACGACAATGGTTTAGTTCTAACCAAACGCTCTTGAGCTCAGCAAAGTGAGATGCAATATCACAACCTTCTTGAGTAATACGGGTTACTTTACACTGTAATTCATAAATCTGCAACTCATCGGACGCATCATAATACATATGTGCTGCACTCTCCACACATCTTTAGTTGTTGGTATATCTAAGAACAATTATACCAAATCAGGTTCCATGGTTTTTATCAACCAACCTTAACAATGGAGTCTTCAATACACCACGAATCAAAGCTCGAAGCATCTTCCTCCACTTGAGCCACCTTCCCTGTCAGATAACTTCTTTTTCCCTGGCCTGACACATGAAGCAATATCATCTTCGACCAAGTGCTATAGTTATTTCCATTCAAATGTATGGTGAATGGGGCAACAGAAGTATCATTGCGAACTGTAACAATTGGTTGCGGGGTCAAGAGTTTGGTGGGTTTCTAAAGCACTGGATTTTGTGGTAGCGGTGGGGCTGTCTAGGGTATCTTTGAAAACCATGGAAAGAGAACAAGTTTTTGGTGGGTAGGTTGCGTCGGCAAGGATCAACGGGTTTGTGTTTTTAGGTTGCCGATGGCTAGGGTTTTTGTATTTTTGTTTGAGAGACTGGGGTTAGCTGGCTCTGACACCAACTCAAACTAAACACAGAAGGATTGAATAATTGTGAATGATATTTTATTTCTCCAAGATGAGGGTATATATATACAAGTACAAGTTGACTTTTCCTACCAGAAAAAATAATTAGCTAATAACAAGGAATCCTAACTAGGTGACTATTCTAATTAGGTAATATGAATTACACCAGGAAATCAAATATCACGGATCCCTAAATTATGGCTCACGCCAACAAATTGCACATAAGTCAGTTGTCTGGATAATTTACGCACATTTCTCCGTTTTTTTCAAAAAATATGACCCACATCCTTGCACACGGAGAAGAAAGGTGAGGCCCATTAAGTTTACAAAAACTGAAAAGGACAAATTACCAGTCTTAATATTATTGAGCTGGTGAGCAAAGGTCCCAAGTATGAACATCAGAAACCAATAAGGAAGTTGAACAACGGAAGTTGCATAAATTATTGGAACCTCACTCTTAAATTTCATCAAAAACTTCATCAAATTCACAACAGCAAATTAGAAAGTAGGTACCTTCTTATAACAACTTAGTCTTTGATCTGAGTATGGATCCTATGGCCAACCAACAAGGACATTCTTCTTGCTCTTCTTCTACTACTACTTCTTTCACTCATGATCCATGGACGTATGATGTGTTTTTGAGTTTTAGAGGTAAGGACACGCGCACCAATTTTACAGATCATTTGTACAAGGCCTTGTCCGATAAGGGGATCTACACCTTCATTGATCGTGAGCTTATAGGAGGAGAAAAAATCTCACCAGCCCTTCTCAAAGCAATTGAAGAGTCACGGATATCTCTCATTGTATTCTCTGAAAACTATGCATCCTCAAGCTGGTGCTTGGACGAACTTGTTCAGATCCTTCGATGCAAAACATCAACGAAACAAATAGTTTGGCCCATTTTTTACAAAGTGGATCCATCACATGTGCGAAACCAAACAAATAGTTTTGGTGATGCATTTTCTGACATTACCTGCAGATTTAAGGATAATTCGGAGAAGGTGCTAAGATGGAGAAGCGCTCTTAGAGAAGCAGCAAGTTTGAAAGGATATACTTGCAAGCGGGGAGAGTATATTTCTACCCTCTATAGTGCACATATATATGGTTAATTTAGCGGTTTGATTCTATATTTCAGGGTCATCTATCTTTTTCAAGTTTAATTTTCTCTCCTTTTTCCTTTGGTTATATTTAATTGTTACTCATTCAAAAAGTACTTTTGCAAAGAGAGAACACGCTTAATAAAACTAGTCAATATTGTTTGTGGTTAAAGAACTTAGGCTCCATTTGGAGGGAAGGATTCCAAATTCATGGATTTAGATGAAAGGTAATCTTGTTTGTTTAGGCTAGTAAAACTCATGTAGGCCAAAATTTGGACAAGAGAGAAATGGATTTCTAATGATTCGTTACATGTAGTCATTTCAAATCTATTTCAAATGCACTACATCTAGTTATTCCCGAAAACCTTCAATCTATTTAAAATGCACTACATCTAGTTATTCTCACATCCAAATCCATTCTTTTAAATCCCTCCGTTCAAACGGAACCTTACTTTAGCGGACTATACAATCAAACTCGAGGGAGTAAAGCTGCCGGCTGAATAGACTACGTACCTAAAATATGGTGTTCTTTGCGTGTTTGCATGTTTAAATTTTATTCCTTAAATGTGTCAAATTTTTTTAAATGGTAGGTCTGAAGCTACATTTATCAGCCACATCGTTGAAGAAATCTTAGTCGTAGTATTGAACCGCACATATTGGAATGTGGCGAAGTACCCAGTGGGAATTCACTCTTGTGTAAGAGCTGTGGAAATGCTTTTATGTGTTGGTGGGAATGGTCACCGCATGGTTGGGATATGGGGGACATCTGGAATAGGCAAGACAACAATTGCAAAAGCTATTTTTAATGCAGTTGCTCATAAGTTTGGAGGTAGTTGTTTCTTGGCAGATGTTAGAGAAAATTCAATGCCACACAGAGGCTTAATCCAACTACAGGAGACACTTCTTCAAGAGATTCTTGGTGGTAAAAATTGAAAATTGCCAGTGCTGATAAAGGTATCTCTATTATACATAAACTGTTGAGGCATAAAAGATTCTCTTAATTCTTGATGATGTGAATCAGTTGGAGCAATTATACAACTTGGCTGGAGTTGGTTGGTTTGGTGAGGGTAGTAGAGTCATCATAACCACACAAGATAGCGGATTGCTAAAATGTCATGGAATTGAGTTGATATACGAGGTCCAAAAGTTATTTGACTACCAAGCTCTTGAGCTTTTCAGTTTGAATGCCTTCGGAATAAATGAACCTCCAAATGATTATTGGGAACTCGCACAACGAGCAATAGCCTATGCTCAAGGACTTCCACTGGCTATAACACTTTTAGGTTCCCATCTTCGTAATAAAAGTATACATCGTTGGCAAGCTATCTTAGACGGTTACGAAGGAGAACCTTATATAGGTGTTCAGAAAATACTTCGAAAAAGTTATGATGCATTGGAAAATTCAGTGCAACAAGTTTTTCTTGACATTGCATGCTTCTTCAAGGGTGAAGATAAGGACTATGTCATACAAATATTAAGTTGTTGTAAGCACAAGGTCTCCCAAGATTGTATAGAATTACTCGTTGAGAAGGCAATCATAACTATTAAATATAATAGGATTTGGATGCATGACTTGCTAGAAAAAATGGGTAAGGATATCGTTCACGAAGAATGCCCCAATGAGCCTGGCAAGCGTAGTAGATTGTGGTTTCATGAGGATGTCTATCATGTTCTAACGGAAAATACAGTAAGTATAATATATGTTCTTATATTCTATTTGAAAAGAACCAGTACCTTCTGTAACCTAGAATTTTCTTAACAAAATATACTTGTATTTTGGTTTGAAAAGTCTTAACACTAATTATTTTCAATGTCAGGGCACAGGAAAAATTAAAGGCATCATGGTGGAGTTTCCCAATCCAAATGTGATAACATTGAATGCAACAAGCTTCTCTGGGATGGAAAATCTTGAAATTTTCATAAATCGTAATGCAATTCTATCTGGACACATTAAATATCTGCCCAACAAGTTGAGGCTCCTTGATTGGGGTCGATGCCAATTACGTTCTTTGCCATCCAAGTTTTATGCAATGCATCTTGCTGTGTTCAATATGCCTTGCGGTAGTATGAGAAAGTTGGAGAAATTTAAGGTAACAATTGAAATTATTCTTATTTATCATTATTTCCAATAGAGTTCTTGTTTTTGGAACCAAAAAAAATATTCTTTTATTTTTTTTGGAAGGGAATTGTTAATTGACTAATTTATGTTTTTGTCTCACAGTATATGCCAAAGCTGACATCTTTGAATTTGAGTGGTTGTCAATTCTTAAAAAAAATCTCTGCCTTATCCGGAATCCCAAATATAAAGTGGTTGAATCTAAGTAAGTGTACAAGTTTGGTTGAGGTTGATGATTCTATTGGACTCCTTGATAAACTTGTTGAATTGGATCTTGATGGATGCTTTAAGCTTACGAGGTTTGGAACAACACTTAGATTGAAATCACTGGAAAGGCTTTGTCTACGAAATTGTAAAAGGCTTGAGAGTTTCCCAAAATTAGAGGACAAGATGGAATCCCTGGTGATTTTGAATGTCGGAGGAAGTGGCGTAAGAGGATTGCCATTATCAACTGCATATCTTAATGGGATTATCCTTATGAGTGCTGGTTATTGTGAGAACCTTACATTTACGTCATTGCGTAGTATATATGGATTGCAACGTCTCACTACATTTGGCGATAAGGTGAACTCTGACTCAAACATCTCATTAGCGCTTCCCAAGCTAGTTTTCTTTAATCTCGAAGGATGCAATTTATCAAAAAGTAACTTCGTCCTGCCTCTTGACTGCTGGTTCACGTTTACATTTCTTGATCTATCGGGAAACAATTTTGCCAGATGTCCGGTATGCATTAGCAATAAATTTGTCAACTTGTCGTTATGTAGATTGCATGGTTGCAAGGGGCTTCAGGAAATTCCAGAATTGCTTCGACCAAGTGTAGATCGGGTACTCCTGCCTAATTGCACATCTTTGGAAAAATTTCCAAAACTTCCCGAGGGGGTTCGGTGGCTGGATTTGGTCAATTGTCATAAACTCGGTGGCTACGACATCACAGAAAATATTCTTCTGAATAAGGTTTCTGTCTATTCTCTCTATCTTCCTCTATATTATATCGTTAAGATGATGATTGTTGTAACTCTATTCTAATGTAGGTACCGCGGTGTGTATTCCAAATTATACTTCCAGGTAATGAATTTCCAAAGTGGGTCAGCTGTTGTAAAGATGCAACTGTAGTTAGGTATCCTGATGTCGAGGATAAAGAGGAATACGTTGGTGGATGTGAATTTTGTTTTGAAATTCCTCCAAATTTAGAATGGGAGACATCAAGATTGGTTCTATGTGTTAGCTATCATTACCCTTATTTTGACGATGCCAAGATTATTATCAATGGAAAACTCGTGAATGAGGTATGGATTGGGGATACATATGCAACGGAGATAGAGGACACTCATGGGTGGCTCAAGTGTATTCCATTATTTGATCCGCAGAAGTTACGTGTGGGAGAAGAACCGACGCGGTTGCAGCAGGGTAATATGTGTCAAGTTATATTTCACTTGAAAGGCGCAGGTCCAATACCTGTAATAAGCTGCGGGGTCCACCTATTAGGCCACCAGGTTGCTGATGTTAGTGGGAGTGCCATGGCTGTTGACGACGATATAACGATGAATGAATCAACGAGTAGTGTCGGGAAGAGGCCTCGTGGATCAGATATCACCGCAGTTGATGATCATGGTCATGAAGAGCAATCGCTTTGCTCGTCTTCAGAACCAGCTGATCACACAAAGCGGAGGCATATTGATATTGAAGAGGAGTAAAGAGTATGGAAATTAATCAATGTTGGAAATACTCTTTTTTCAGTTTGTGATGCATGCTAAGGATATATGTCCTTTTAGATTATTTTCATGCGGCTTTGCTGTTAAGTATACTGTATTTTTCATTTCTTTTTCGTTTGTACCAACCGTATCAGATTTACCTTTGTACCCATATTTACTATGAACCATTTGCAAATGTTATCAGTTGTTGCTTTCACTGAATTGTTCTAAATAATTAGAAAGCTTATATTCATCTTCAACTGTGATTTTGTCTATACAAAAATCATTCTAATCTCTATTTCTCACTCACTTATTTGTCTTTGTTATGCAGAGTGACCCTCGGCCTTACACAAAAGCGTTTGACCAAAAATACTAAAAGGCAGGAGCCTCATCCAAAGTAGCCAGACCATCCGCAACAGTTGTTCCCTCATGAGATCAATACAGCCAGAAAGCAGACCAGCAAGAGGATAAGCATATGGGATTCACAGCCACAGCCGAATCCATTTCAATGGTGAGATGAAAAAGCCCTTTCTGAGCAGCAAATTTAAGGCCAAGGAATAAACCCCACAATTCAACCTCCAGCACCTGTCCTTTCCCCCAGTTTACTTAATCCCGATTCACATTCACTTGTTTGTCCAAAAGAAAAAAGCGATTCATATTGACATGAGCAAAAATGAGAAGTGAAAAGATGATTGTGCAAAAGTTCGTACATTAGGTAGCTGCCAATGTAGGCCCAAAACTCGTGTAGACTATCTAAACCCAAAGCTAAATATTTTCCGTCATTTTTTTTATCGTAAGGGCCTTTGCAAAGAATCTTGTCAACATTTTTTCGCCGTGTGGATTCGGTGTGTATATGATCATGTGAATTTTCACATCATTTCTTGGCAGGATGGTTTTCTCTCTTTTTCTTTTCTTTCTCCCTGGAAAAAACGGATTGGTGAGAAGAAAAGCAACTGACTTGTGAAAGACTACTAAATTGCCCTTTTTCTTTTGATGTAAAGGATTCCTTTACTTGTTATTAAAAACAAAGTTATAATATAGGCATAATGTACCTATTTCTCTCTTTACAAAGAAACCTACCTCTGGACAGCTGGATGGAGAGATTTGTCAAGTAACATTCAAATTTAATTGGATCGAGAGGCCCAAAATCCTAAGTTGTGGGATCCATCTAGCATACATTCAGGACGGTGATGGCCATGATAGTGATGTGGATTATCATGAACCCTTAACAGCTGTCATGGCAGTTGATGATGGTGTACCAATGTCAATATTGATCTTTCCTTGTCTTTTGGGAGCAACGAGTTTCCGAATGAGAAAAAAAACTTATACATCACTTTTAATTTGTCATCTCAAAAAAAATTTAAGCGAAATGTCACTTTAAGTTTTCAAAATTCATGATTTGTCACTTGAATTTAACATCATCCGATTTTAATCCATTTTGAAGGGTATTTTAGTCTTTTCGATATGTAAACCTCAGCAAATCCAAGCCAACAACAGTCGTAGACAAATGGAGGAAAATTGGAAAAGACTAAAATACCCTTCAAAATGGATGGAAAATTGGATGATGTTAAAGTCGTGAATAAATCATGGATTTTGAAATTTAAGGTGAATTTCGCTTAAATTTTTCTTTAATGTGACTATTTCTCCTTAGACCAAATTTCAAATCGGCCACAAGTTTAGAAACTATTTCTCCTTAGAGCAACTCCACCCGTTAGGGGTTGCCATGGCAAGGGGAGGGGGGGAGCTAGGGGCTACTATTCATGTGAATAGTGGCTGCCCTGCAAATAAGAATGTGCATTTCCACCATTCTTGGCAAGGGCAACTACTATTCTTTTTCTTTTTTTTTGTAACCTAAACAATTAATTTGGATAATATTTTGAGATAAGATTTTTGGATTAAATGCGTGTCAATATTTATTAACAAATTCATATCTCATAATCGGATAAAATTTGTGGATAAGATTTTCGGTTTCAAATTTGAGATAAATTTCATCTGAATTCCAAATTTCAAAAATTTCATCTGAATTTCAAATTTCAGATAAATTTCATCTCAATTCCAAATTTCAAAAAATTTCATCCGAATTCCAAATTTCAAAAAATTTCATCCGAATTTCAAATTTGAGATAAGATTTTCACCTCTAAAATCGCGCCACGTGTCATCTCTATCTGCCTAAATTTTTCTATAAAACCAGAGGCTCATTTCATACCTCTCACACCATTCTCAAACCAGAGGCTTTTCTCTATATTTTCATTTCTCATATTTTAGAATTCATACTTCATTCTCAATGTCGACATTGACGAGATCTTGGAGAGGCAAGAGCGAGAAACTAGAGAAAGAAGGCGTAGAAGAGCTGCATGCAAAAGGGCGCAGAGAGACCTAGATCAGCAAATTGTCATAGCGGTGGCAATGCTTGATGAAGAAAACCAGAGCCGTCATGGTTCACAAGTCGGTCGTGGCCGAATGTGGACAAACATAGGCATTCTCGGTAAGAATCTTATTGAAGATTATTTTATCCCAACTTCTCTCAGATTCGATGTTGATTTTCGAAGGCGATATAGAATTCAACCCCATTTGTTCAATAAAATCATGCACGCAATTTGCAATTATGATGACTACTTTGTTCAAAAGTGTGATGCTATCGGGTTGCGGGACTTCTTCCCGAGCAAAATCTTACAATTTGTTATACGAATGTTGGCGTATGGTGCATCTCACGATCGTGTGGATGAGATTGCCCGAGTGGGGAAGTCCACTACGTTAGAGAGCTTGGTAAGATTTTGTGATGCAGTTGAAACTCATGCACCGGGAATACTGTGCAGACCTACGCCCATGGACCTCCACCGGCTTTTACAAAAAGCCAAAGCTCGAGGATTTCCATGAATGATTGGTAGCATCGATCGCATGCACTGGCAATGGAAAAATTGCCCAACCGCTTGGCAAGGAGACTATGGGAATCGAAAAGGGCAAAAAGTATCATCCTTGAAGCCGTTGCTGGATTTGATACATGGGTTTGGCATGCTTTCTTCGGAGTTGCGGATCTCAAAACGACTTGAGCGTCTTTGGGTCAATCACCTGTTCAACGACGCGTTTTGACAGTGAAGCCCGAAAATCACCTATGAAATCAACAATACCGTCTACCAAGACCGTATTATCTTGCAGATGGCATCTACCCGAGGTGGACTACATTTGTGAAATCAATTCCCCATCCCCAATCCCAGAAGCAAAAGTTATTTGCTCCCTATCAAGAAGGTTCTGAGAAAAGATGTGGATAGGTGTTTTGGTATCCTCCAAGCCCGGTGGCTTATTATTAGGGTGCGGCGCGCATGCTTGATGAGGAGGTGCTGAGGAGCATAATGATGACTTGCATCATCCTTCATAACATGATTGTGGAGGATGAGTATGATTACGATGCTGTAGAGGTGTACGAACCGGATCCCATGAACACGGCCTTGACAAGAGTTTATGAAAGGCCCGTGGGACCAAGTGGAGAACCATTGGAGCCTGACCCGTTGGTTAGGGACGGCCGTTTCATGGACCATATGATTGATCGAGATACGGTGATGCAATCGTCTTATATTCACGAACGACGTCAAGTTGACTTGATGGAGCATTTATGGGCGGTGAATGGCAATGACGGTGAATGAAGTGAAGTTAAGAAGTTTTAATTTTAATTATGTTTAGGTTATGTTTTATTTTAAGGGATGCTTTGGTTGTTGTTTTTTTATTTTTAATTATGTTTTGTTTGATGTATGGAATATTTTGAATGAAAAGATGTTTTATTGAATGTTTTCTTTAATGACTCAAATAAAACCAATACAAGTAATTAAAAATTACTACTAATTAAATAAAATACATGAATTACAACTATTGCAAACTAACTTAATGGTTTTCATTATTTAACCAATCCGTGTTGCTAGGTCCATCATCTTGGTCACGGAAAAGTCTTCTTCTCATAACATCTCTTCGTTCTAACTTCCAATATTGTTTTGTTTCGTGGGGCATATGGGTTGTATCCATGGCCATGGTTTCTCGGTCCTTCTTCTCAATCCTTTCTTTGCGTGCAAACTCTCTTTCTTTGCGTGCATACTCTCTTTCTTTTGCATATTCTACTTGAATTGCCCTCTCGTCTTCTTGGGTTTTCAAGTCTATGTCAATTCTCAAGGCACTTTGCCTTGCAATTTCCTTCAAAAATTTAGATGTATCATTACTCCCTCTCTTCGCCTTCGCCTTCGCCGCTTTTCTACCAATAGGCCTCGGGCCCTTTTCAATTGGTGAGTCTTCACTCATCGGGATTCCATAGGTGAATCCAATGCCGTTGAATCATGGAGCGGCGTCTCGTTCAACACGACGGCGGGGCTCGTGGGAATAATTTGGAATCTTTTACAATTCTTCACCACCTCCCAACATTGCTCATGGTTGAAAGTTTTTCCCTTGCCCAATAGCACCAAACCACATTTGTGCTTGCATAATCTATTAAAAAAATAGAATGGAAATCAAGAAATATTTATAATAAAAATGGAAATGCAAGTTATGCAAGGCCCAAATAAAATAAAAAATGCAAATACAAGAAACATTAAAAAAAAAATAGTGGAAATGCAAGAAACATTACAAATATTTTGGAAATGCAAGAAACATTAAAAAAAAATTAGAGTTGCAACATACATTTCAAAAAACTATTAGAATTGCAAGAAACATTAATTTTTATATTAGGGTTGCAACATACATTAAAAAAAAAATTTGAATTCGCGTGTGCTGACGTCATCCCCCCCCCGGGCTGCCCACTACCGCTGGAAGAGCCATTTTGGGCTCGGGCCCCTGGGTCCCACACCCCCCCTACCTGGGCTGCAACCGGTGGAGTTGCTCTTAAAACACAAGTGAATCAAAAAGGGAAAAGAAAAAACTAATCCATGGCCAACGTCCCCGCTTCCCCATCCCCTCTTTGTACTTCAAGACACCTTCCCTTTCTCACTCTACATTGCAGCCAATTCCTCCTTCCACGGGTTCCAGTTCCCTCCTTGCTCCTAATCCACCTTCTCCTTCTTTAACTTCAATCTCCACCAGAATGACAGCGTGAATTGGTTTGGAATTGAAAACTAGTTGTTCACCCCAAAAAGTGTGGTCGTGTATTTTAGCACTTTTGTGAATTGGTTTGGAATTAGATTGGGCCTGAACTGGGCTCAACATAGTATTTGCAGGCTTGCCACTACCGGGCGCTTTGAGCCCAATAGAAATAGTAGGTTTAGGACAAGTATGAATATATTGTGCGCTTGATAAATCTAAAGTTCTTCTCAAGCCATGGTGCTCCAAACGAAGGAACTGGATTGGGTTGATTCTTTTCTATACCTTGTTAGATTTTAGGACTTCAATATTCCACTAGTGTGAATGAAACCAGAAGAATTCAGAAATTTCAAATGTTTTGGATGATAAAAACTGATATATTTATTACATATAAGACTAGTCCGATATACTTATTATCTGGGTCGGGATGTTACACCGTGGAACCTGTGCAGAGTTCCAAACCCCAGGTTGGATTCTCAAGCATTGGGTTGACTATGTCTATGAGAGCATGTTTGCATCTTCTTTATTTTCCTTTTTTTTTAATTTAATTCAAAATTAAACTCGTCGTTTGGTTTTTCCATGCTCTGCCTACCACAGATCCCAGTACTGGTATTTCAATTTGCCCATCTTCATGAAAAAATTGGTAAAATTGCTCTCCAATATGGTGTAAGGTCATATCCAAAGATTAGGAGACTTGCTACAGCAACTTGCTCTCCAATATAGCTCCTGGCTATAGCAACTTGTTGGTTGATTTTGGGGAGTAGAAGAGAAGAGATTGCAGTAGTGATGAGGAATGGAGACGACGACGCACTGTGACTGGTTGATTTTTTTAATTGTTTAAAATTTCACTACAAGAAAATTGGCCTTAGCTGACGGCTAAAACATGTCACCTAACATGTTACTTGACGGCTCAAAAACCATCAAGAGTGTGGGTATCTATAAAAGGTACCCCCTTTCTTGACACTTTTTAGCCGTCAAGTAACATTTGTTCTTGACGGCTATTAGCCGTCAACTAAGACTTTCTTGACGCATTTTAAACGTCAAGTTAAGCTTACTTGATGCGTTTTAAACGTCAAGTTAAGCTTACTTGACGCGTTTTAACCGTCAAGTAACATTTGTTCTTGACGGCTATTAGCCGTCAACTAACACTTTCTTGACGCGTTTTAAATGTCAAGTTAAGCTTACTTGACGCGTTTTAACCGTCAAGTAACACTTCCGTGACGTCTTTTAACCGTCAAGAAACAAAGGGGTAATATTAAAAATAAAATAAAAACTATTCGATAAAACAATATATATAAAACAAATAGGAAATTGTACATCCACTATAATAAAATAATTAGTCTATTAGATAATTTAATATACAATTACTGTTACACATTAAATTGCTAAATAATTATTTAAAGCAACAAACTAAAATCTCACATCCACTAAAATAGAATTATTATATATAAAAATTCAGCACTACAAAAATGTAATAACATGACAACTATCTAGGCAAATGATATGAAAAAACATATAAACATATGGAAATGAACCAAATTATTTAATATCCAGTAAGTATATCTCAAACTATATTAAATCTTGTCACTTGAAAGCTTGACTTTCCTTGGCACTTGATGAGCCTAAGATTGCCTTTGTGGTATGAGCCGCACTAATCACATCAATCTGCTAATAAGATGTAAACATATATGAATTAGAGAGTTAATTAATGCACATGGAACTAAGACTCAGCAGAATTCAGATAATATATGATAGATGATACCTTAAGTCCTCACTATATATATATATATATATATATATATATAGATGAGATTATGAACATGTTAAGTCCTCACTTTAACGTTATTGTTAAACCAAACTAGTTCAAAAGTAACATAAAACGCTTACCTTGTCTGCATATGCTTTGTCCAAACTGAAATTGATAAACAAAATCTGTAAAAATCAGAGCATACACTCAAGTAAAACTGAATATAGTTGACATTTTGAACTCAACCATACAGGTATACATATGTATATATATATATATACAAATCATAATAGCCACAGCCACAACCACTAACACTGTGTGTCTCTCCAAATGCAAAAACCTTACTAGATACAATTTTCATCACAAGCCTTTTTCTTTTCATCAACCACTAATCACATTCCACCCATGTAACAAAAGGCACAAGGCGCAAAGGAAAGTGATATGAAACATAGATTGGGAAGAAGATTAGATACCATAAAAGGGGATAACTAAGATACACAAAAGGAAGAATAATACAAGATACAGATATATGTAACAGTACATCAGTTTCAGATTGAAAGAAATGTACAAGATAAATGTACTTTAACTTGAATTAACTTCATTATCTAGAAATTCTACAGGGTTGAGCCACTGAAGGAGAAAATGAATATAGATTTATCCTGAGAAGCATATGATAATCATGAAAACCAATATACATGTAGGATAACAAGGAAAACAATTTTGAACAAGAAATTCTAGACCAATCTAAACAAAACCCACTCCAAACTAATCTTTAAGAAAAAAATTACACAAACACAAACTAATAACAGAGCTTGGTAGAGCTCGGACTCATACAAGTCGCAGTTAGTAAGCATTGTTGTTAGTAGGCACATGCTTAGTTAGTTAGGCCAGTTAGTTAATCTCACACTTAGAGTATAAATTGTATGGTTACTTGTAATAATTTAGTCAGAGAGATTGAAACCAATTAGTTAAAATCTCACTTAAAATTGATGATTAGAGCCTAATAGCCAAACTGAAAATTAAACCACATCAACAACTAGTCCAAAACTAATATAGAATCCTTGTTTGTAAGTGCATCTAAATATAAATCAGAAACTGAAAATCTGCACAAGTCATGGACCAAGATTGAAACCTAAACTCAATATATAAAGGTCAGTCGTCATTCTAAATAACAACTACATTACAAACCAAGATAAACAAGTACTCTGATATTTATAATAGGAATTGAAAATAGAGTGAGCAACTAGATTACAAACCAAGAAAGACAAGTACTGAAACAAAATGCATTATATTAGCATGGAAAGTGAGATATGACAGCAATATCAACAGGCTAATACACATTTTTCTTTTCATGGTCCAACAACTTCGATTGAAATCAATTAAATAGAGAAAGGGTCCAAACCATGTTTTGATACATTGAAACAGAGCAAAATTATATAGCTGAGGAGGCAATGTAATATAATGAAGAAATATTGATAAGCTGGACCAAGATAGCTAAACATAGGATAACATTCCCGCTCTGTAAATTGGAATTAACTAGCTGCAAAAAAGGAAAAAATCTTTCTATAAAGCTCGCACCAAATGTAAAATGCTGTCAAACTCAATTAGTACACAAAGACCCACCTTTTCTTGGTAATTAAAAGCCTTCACACTACACAAAAGTACCATATATTGGTGGCATGTAAAATTACAAAAAGGAAAACATTAAAGTAGAGCCAAGTACTATCTGGATCCCGTTAGTAAGAATTGTTTTCGCAAAGTATTCTTGGAAGCTATTATCCTTATGAGAAGTACATATATAATTCCAAATTACCAAGGAGTTAAAGTTTCCAAATTTGAAGCGAACTACCACCTGAACTTAAAGTCTAAAACTTGTAGAAACTAGAGCACATGTGGGTTAAAAAATAACCTCTTTCAATGGTTACTCCAGAAAACAGAGCACAAGTTCTTATTACTTTATGACACTAAAACTAAAGTAGAGAAAGGACCTAAAACTAAAGGCTTTATGTGTTAAGCACTAATTTCAATAGAAATCACTAATTACAATGGAGCAAGAAATAGGAGCACATATCATCAATAATTGTTCAAGAACCTAAGATTTTAGAGCAAGAGAAACAGCAAAAAAGACAATAGCAACTAGATACAGACTAAGCAATACCAATAGTGCACGCAAAGCAGAACCAAAGGCTAAACCAAACCAGTGTCACAAAGATTATGAAGAAAGATGAAAAGGCTGGACTATTACCTGTGTCCCACTCCGTCTTGCCTCCTAATATTCAAACAATAAATCCTTAAATTAGAGCAGGGAATTACTTCAAACAAAAATCATGGGATTAAATGTTTAGAAAAAGATTTCTTCAATTTTATCACATCCAGAATATCTAAAAGGAAAATAATCAAATACTCAAACATAACCCTAAAATCAAATTGAAGAAACCAAATTTCTTTACAAGGAAATATAATCAACGACAATAATCAAATACCCAAACATAACCTTAAAATAAAATTGCAGAAATTGGATTTCTTTATAAAGAAAAATAATCAACGTCAGTTACCATATCCCTAATTATCTTCGCCCATCACAGATATAGATTTAAAGATGAAGAGGAAGAGGAATAAAAGATTTTACCTGTTAGAGTGTCACAGTGGCGACGAAGAGATTCCACAGAAGATCGAGCCTAGCTAGTGACGAGGAAGAGCGACTGTGCCGACGGAGAGATGAGTAATAGTGCGAGCGCGCAGGATACAAGAATGGAAAAGCAGGAGAGAAGAGGGAGTGAGTGGGGACACAGACTCGGTGTGTTTGATTTCATTTTCATTTTGGTGTAGCGCTGGCGTTGCAGAGATGGACGAGTTAGAAGCTGGTGTTGCAGAGATGAAGAAGAGAGAGAGAGATCAGGATAAACCTAGGAGTTGTATTTCCAATTTCAGAACTTTTTCCTCGTCTGATTTGTATTTCCAATTTCAGACTTGAAGAAACAGTGGAAAACCTAGGGCTTGTGATTTTGGGTTTGGCACAAAGGAAAAGATGGTGGCTTGCGAACACAGAACAATATTGCCTTTTTTTTAAATAAGCGTCAAGTGTAACGGGATCTACTTGACGTTTTTTAAAAGTGTCAGGTATAAAGGCCTTTAATTGACATTTATTAAAAAGTGTCAAGTATTAGTGCATAGTTGATGGCTTTTAATAAGTGTCAAGTATAAAGGGACTTTCCTTGATTGTTTTTAGAAAGTGTCAAGTATAAAGGGATTTTCCTTGATTGTTTTTTGCAAGTGTCAAGTATAAAGGGCTTTACTTGACGTTTTCTATAAAATGTCACAAACACTAATATATAGTTGACGTTTTTTAAAAAGTGTCAAAGCTTAGTACAATAGTTGATGGTTTTTCAATAGCCGTCAACTATGAAGTGTCAACTAAGGCCAATTTTCTTGTAGTGTTTCTTTTTTAATTTTAAATTTTTTTATTTCTTAACGGGTGAAACGGGTCGTGTCGTATGACTCGCGAATTGTAATGGGTCATGTTTGTGTTGGACATTCCCAACCTGTTTTCTTATTGTGTCGTGTCAACCCATTAAGAAAAGCGAGTTGACACAAACACGACACGAACATTACCAACACGACACGAATGCCACTAGCTCACTCCAACAAATTGCACATAATTCAGTTGTCTGGATAGTATTTACGCAAATTTCTCCTTTTGTTTTCAAAAAAATATGAACCACATCCTTGCACACGGATAAGAAAGGTTAGGCCCATTAAGTTTACAAAAACTGAAAAAGACAAATTACCAGTCTTAATATTATTGAGCTGGTGAGCAAAGGTCCCAAGTATGAACGTCAGAAACCAATAAGGAAGTTGAAGACCGGAAGTTGCATAAATTATTGGAACCTCACTCTTAAATTTCATATAAAACTTTACCAAATTCACAACAGCAAATTAGAAAGTAGGTACCTTCTTATAACAACTTAGTCTTTGATCTGAGTATGGATCCTATCCAACAAGGACATTCTTCTTTTTCTTCTTCAACTACTACTTCTTTCACTCATGATCCATGGACGTATGATGTGTTTTTGAGTTTTAGAGGTAAGGACACCCGCACCAATTTTACAGATCATTTGTTCAAGGCTTTGTCCGATAAGGGGATCTACATCTTCATTGATCGTGAGCTTATAAGAGGAGAAAAAATCTCACCAGCCCTTCTCAAAGGAATTGAAGAGTCACGGATATCTCTCATTGTATTCTCTGAAAACTATGCATCCTCAAGCTGGTGCTTGGACGAACTGGTTCAGATCCTTCGATGCAAAACATCAACGAAACAAATAGTTTGGCCCATTTTTTACAAAGTGGATCCGTCGCATGTGCGAAACCAAACAAATCGTTTTGGTGATGCATTTTCTGACATTAGCTGCAGATTTAAGGATAATTCGGAGATGGTGCTAAGATGGAGAAGCGCTCTTAGAGAAGCAGCAAGTTTGAAAGGATATACTTGCAAGCGGGGAGAGTATATTTCTACCCTCTATAGTGCACATATATATGGTTAATTTAGTGGTTTGATTCTATATTTCAGGGTCATCTATCTTTTTTAAGTTTAATTTTCTCTCCTTTTTCCTTTGGTTATATTTAATTGTTACTCATTCAAAAAAGTACTTTTGAGAAAAATTGAAAACTGTAGGGGGGATATTTTTTTAAATAGCTGTAGGGAGAAGATTCAAAACCCATATATTAGTCTCTCCAAAAGCCGGACTAGTAGTATAAATGGTACATATTGTATGCTTAATAAAACTAGTCAATATTGTTGGTGGTTAAAGAACTTAGGCTCCATTTGGAGGGAAGGATTCCAAATTCATGGATTTAGATGAAAGGTAATGTTGTTTGTTTAGGCTAGTAAAACTCATGTAGGCCAAGATTTGGACAAGAGAGAAATGGATTTCAAATGATTCGTTACATGCAGTCATTTCAAAATCTATTTAAAATGCACTACATGTAGTTATTCCAAATACCTTCAATCATTTAAAATATATTACATCTAGTTATTCTCAAATCCAAATCCATTCTTTTAAATCCCTCCATTCAAACGGAACCATACTTTAGCGGACTATACAATCAAACTTGAGGGAGTAAAGCAGTCGGTTGAATAGACTACGTACCTAAATATGGTGTTCTTTGTGTGCTTGCATGTTTAAATTGTATTTCTTAAATATGTCAATTTTTTTTTTTAATGGTAGGTCTGAAGCTACATTTATCAGCCACATCGTTGAAGAGATCTTAGTCTTAGTATTGAACCGCACATATTGGAATGTGGCGAAGTACCCAGTTGGAATTCACTCTTGTGTAAGAGCAGTGGAAATGCTTTTATGTGTTGGTGGGAATGATCGCCGCATGGTTGGGATATGGGGACATCTGGAATAGGCAAGACAACAATTGCAAAAGCTATTTTTAATGCAGTTGCTCATAAGTTTGGAGGTAGTTGTTTCTTGGCAGATGTCAGAGAAAAGTCAATGCAACACAGAGGCCTAATCCAACTACAGAAAACTCTTCTTCAAGAGATTCTTGGTGGTAAAAATTGAAAATTGCCAGTGCTGATAAAGGTATCTCTATTATACATAAACTGTTGAGGCATAAAAAGATTCTCTTAATTCTTGATGATGTGAATCAGTTGGAGCAATTAGACAACTTGGTTGGAGTTGGTTGGTTTGGTGAGGGTAGTAGAGTCATCATAACTACACAAGATAGCGGATTGCTAAAATGTCATGGAATTGAGTTGATATACGAGGTCCAAAAGTTATTTGACTACCAAGCTCTTGAGCTTTTCAGTTTGAATGCGTTTGGAATAAATGAACCTCCAAATGATTATTTGGAACTCGCACAACGAGCAATAGCCTATGCTCAAGGCCTTCCACTAGCTATAACACTTTTAGGTTCCCATCTTCGTAATAAAGGTATACATCGTTGGCAAGCTATATTAGATAGTTACGAAGGAGAACCTTACATAAGTATTCAGAAAATACTTCGAAAAAGTTATGATGCACTGGAAAATTCAGTGCAACAAGTTTTTCTTGACATTGCATGCTTCTTCAAGGGTGAAGATAAGGACTATGTCTTACAAATACTAAGAAGTTGTAAGCACAAGATCTCCCAAGATTGTATAGAATTACTCGTTGAGAAGGCAATCATAACTATTGAATGTAACAGGATTTGGATGCATGACTTGCTAGAAAAAATGGGTAAGGATATCGTTCACTAGGAATGCCCCATTGAGCCAGGCAAGCGTAGTAGATTGTGGTTTCATGAGGATGTCTATCATGTTCTAATGGAAAATACAGTAAGTATAATATATATTCTTATATTCAATTTTAAAATTACCAGTATCTTGTGTAACCTAGAATTTTCTTAACAAAATGTACTTGTATTTTGGTTTGAAAAGTCTTAACACTAATTAATTTCAATATAGGGCACAGGAAAAATTAAAGGCATCATGGTGGAGTTTCCCAATCCAAATGTGATAACATTGAATGCAACAAGCTTCTCTGGGATGGACAATCTGGAAATTTTCATAAATCGTAATGCAATTCTATCTGGACACATTAAATATCTGCCCAACAAGTTGAGGCTCCTTGATTGGGGTCGATGCCAGTTACGTTCTTTGCCATCCAAGTTTTATGCAATGCATCTTGCTGTGCTTAATATGCCTTGCGGTAGTATGAGAAAGTTGGAGAAATTTCAGGTAACAATTGAAATTATTCTTATTTATTACTATTTCAAATAGAGTTCTTGTTTTTTTTGGAAGGGAATTGTTAATTGACTAATTTATGTTTTTGTTTTTGGAGGGAATTGTAACTAATTTATGTTTTTGTTTCACAGTATATGCCAAAGCTGACATCTTTGAATTTGAGTGGTTGTCAATTCTTAAAAAAAATCTCTGACTTATCCGGAATCCCAAATATAAAGTGGTTGAATCTAAGTAAGTGTACAAGTTTGGTTGAGGTTGATGATTCTATTGGACTCCTTGATAAACTTGTTGAATTGGATGTTGATGGATGCTTTAAGCTTACGAGGATTGGAACAACACTTAGATTGAAATCACTGGAAAGGCTTTGTCTACGAAATTGTGAAAGGCTTGAGAGTTTCCCAGAAATAGAGGACAAGATGGAATCCGTAGTGATTTTGAATTTCGGAGGATTGGCATCATCAGTTGCATATCTTAATGGAATTATCCTTATGAGTAGTATATTTTGCGAGAACGTTACATTTACGTCATTTCGTAGTGTATTTTGCGATAAGGTGAACTCTGACTCAAACATTTACGTCATTTCGTAGTGTATTTTGCGATAAGCTAGTTTTCTTTAACCTCGAAGGATGCAATTTATCAAAAAGTAACTTCGTCCTGCCTCTTGACTGCTATTTCGCGTTTACATCTCTTGATCTACCGGGAAACAGTTTTCTCAGATTTCCGGGAATCATTAGCAAATTTGTCTACGGGTGGTTTTTTAATAGATTGCATGGTTTCAAGGGGTTTCAGGAAATTCCAGAATTGCTTCGACCAAGTGTAGATCGGGTACTCCTGCCTAATTGCTCATCATTGGAAAAATTTCCAAAACTTCCCAAGGGGGTTCGGTGGCTAGATTTGGTCAATTGTCATAAACTAGGTGGCTATGACATCACAGAAAATATTCTGAATAAGGTTTCTGTCTCTTCTCTCTCTATCTCTTCCTCTATATTATATCGTTAAGAGATGATGATTGTTGTAACTCTATTCTATTGTAGGTACCGTGGACTGAATTCAAAATTAGACTTCCAGGCAATGAATTTCCAAAGTGGGTCAGCTGTTGTAAAGATGCAACAGTAATTAGGTATCCTGATGTCGAGGATAAAGAGGAATACGTTGGTGGATGTGAATTTTGTTTTGAAATTCCTCCAAATTTAGAATGGGAGACGTCAAGATTGGTTCTATGTGTTAGCTATCATTATCCTCATTTTGACGACGCCAAGATTATTATCAATGGAAAACTCGTCAATGAGGTATGGATTGGGTGTGAGATCCCACATCGGCCAATCGGAGAGGGTGATGTGCCTTATACGTATACGCCATCTCCAAATAGCACGAGGCCTTTTGGGAGCTCGAGTTGTGGGAACTCAGAAGTTAAGCGGTTGTGGCTAGAGCAATCCTGGGATGGGTGGCCTCTTGGGAAGTTGCTTCGTGAGTTCGTAAACAAAACCGTGAGGCGCCCAAATGGACAATATCGTCTTCTGGCGGGCGATTCAGGATGTGACATTGGGGATACATATGAAAGGGTGATAGAGGACACTCATGGGTGGCTCAAGTGTATTCCATTATTGGATCTGCAGAAGTTACATTTGGGAGAAGAACCGACGCGGTTGCAGCAGGGTAATATGTGTCAAGTTATTTTTCACTCGAAAGGCGCAGGGCTGATACCTGTTATAAGTTGCGGGGTCCACCTATTAGGCCACCAGGTTGCTGATGTTAGTGGGAGTGCCACGGCTGTTGACTACAATATAACGATGAATGAATCAACGACTAGTGTCGGGAAGAGGCCTCGTGGATCAGATATCACCGCAGTTGATGATCATGGTCATGAAGAGCAATCGCTTTGCTCGTCTTCAGAACCAGCTGATCACACAAAGCGGAGGCATATTGATATTGAAGAGGAGTAAAAAGTAAGGAAAATAATCAATGTTGGAAATACTGTTTTTTCAGTTTGTGATGCATGCTAAGGATATATGTCCTTTAGATTATTTTTCATGTGGCTTTGCTGTTAACTATATTGTATTTTTCATTTCTTTTTCGTTTGTACCAACCGTATCAGATTTACTTTGTATGTTTACTATGAACAATTTGCAAATGTGGTCAGTTGTTATCACTGAATAACAACATGCCTCAATAACGATGAATGAACCAAATAAAGCCGCAGAGACATCTTTCCAAGGTTGGTGAACCACCTGGCGTTCACAGACCACCATACAAGCCCAGGTTAGATCACCAGCCTCGTTATCCACTTGGAGAACGGGAAACTTCGCCTCCGAACCCTCAAGCACATGTTGATCTAATGCACTTGTGAACACTCTGTCACACTTGGTGTTTCCCTCCTTGGTTTCTAGACTTACAAGACTCCAACCCTTGAGCTCTCTCTCCTTGGCTTTCTTGGCTTGCTCTCAAGCCTTTAGCCCCTTGAACTCCTTGGAAACTCTTGCTTCTAACTCCCAGCTACGTTGCCCTCTTAAAAAGACAAGAGAAAAGTCTCCCACTTGCAGCAGACCAGCCACCCTACAAAGACCCATGATTTCGGGAAAATCATAGAGTGGTTGGCTATCAAACAAGCCATCAATCTACCTCAAAAGATGTTTAAGACTTTCCCAGCAGCTGCCAAACTTCCTAGGACTTGTAAAAAGTATTTGGAGTTACTTGGAGAGGAGCCAAAAAAATTTGTGAAAGAAATGCAGAAAACGCGTGGAAAAATTCAACACAGTGGACTGACGACCGTTTGTCAATTGCATTCATCGTTTGCAATTTCCAACTTACTGTTTGTCGATTGCTTCTTTCCTTCTGCAACATTAATGTGAGCCATTTTCACAACACGTGTTCGTGTTGGACATTCCCAACCCGTTTTCTTATTGTGTTGTGTCAACCAATTAAGAAAAGCGGGTTGACACAAACACGACACGAACACTGCCAACACGACACGAATGCCACTAGCTCACGCCAACAAATTGCACATAACTCAGTTGCCTGGATAGTACGCAAATTTCTCCAGTTGTTTTCAAAAAATATGAACCACATCCTTGCACACGTATAAGAAACGTGAGGCCATTAAGTTTAGAAAAACTGAAAAAGACAAATTACCAGTCTTAATATTATTGAGCTGGTGAGGAAAGGTCCCAAGTATGAACGTCAGAAACCAATAAGGAAGTTGAAGACCGGAAGTTGCATAAATTATTGGAACCTCACTCTTAAATTTCATAAAAACTTCATCAAATTCACAACAGCAAATTAGAAAGTAGGTACCTTCTTATAACAACTTAGTCTTTGATCTGAGTATGGATCCTATGGCCAACCAACAAGGACATTCTTCTTTATCTTCTTCTACTACTACTTCTTTCACTCATGATCCATGGACGTATGATGTGTTTTTGAGTTTTAGAGGTAAGGACACGCGCACCAATTTTACAGATCATTTGTACAAGGCTTTGTCCGATAAGGGGATCTACACCTTCATTGATCGTGAGCTTATAAGAGGAGATAAAATCTCACCGGCCCTTCTCAAAGCAATTGAAGAGTCACGGATATCTCTCATTGTATTCTCTGAAAACTATGCATCCTCACGCTGGTGCTTGGACGAACTCGTTCAGATCCTTCGATGCAAAACATCAACAAAACAAATAGTTTGGCCCATTTTTTACAAAGTGGATCCGTCGCATGTGCGAAACCAAACAAATAGTTTTGGTGATGCATTTTCTGACATTAGCTGCAGATTTAAGGATAATTCGGAGAAGGTGCTAAGATGGAGAAGCGCTCTTAGAGAAGCAGCAAGTTTGAAAGGACATACTTGCAAGCGGGGAGAGTATATTTCTACCCTCTATAGTGCACATATATATGGTTAATTTAGTGGTTTGATTCTATATTTTCTCTCCTTTTTCCTTTGGTTATATTTAATTGCTACTCATTCAAAAAAGTACTTTTGAGAAAAATTGAAAACTGTAGGGGGAATATTTTTTTCAATAGCTGTAGGGAGAAGATTCAAAACCCATATATTAGTCTCTCCAAAAGCCGGACTAGTATAAATGGTACATATTGGATACTTACATTACTAATTTCGAAGAAAAGAGAGGAACAAGCTTAATGAAACTAGTCAATATTGTTGGTGGTTAAAGAACTTAGGCTCCATTTGGAGGGACGGATTCCAAATTCATGAATTAAGATGAAAGGTAATCTTGTTTGTTTAAAATGCACTACATCTAGTTATTCCAAATACCTTCAATCTATTTAAAATGTACTACATCTAGTTATTCTCAAATCCAAATCCATTCTTTTAAATCCCTCCATTCAAACGGAAGCATACTTTAGCGGACTATACAATCAAACTCGAGAGAGTAAAGCAGACGGCTAAATAGACTACGTACCTAAATATGGTGTTCTTTGCGTGCTTGCATGTTTAAATTGTATTCCTTAAATATGTCAAATATTTTTGAATGGTAGGTCTGAAGCTACATTTATCAGCCATATCGTTGAAGAGATCTTAGTCGTAGTATTGAACCGCACATATTGGAATGTGGCGAAGTACCCAGTTGGAATTCACTCTTGTGTAAGAGCTGTGGAAATGCTTTTATGTGTTGGTGGGAATGGTCGCCGCATGGTTGGGATATGGGGGACATCTGGAATAGGCAAGACAACAATTGCAAAAGCTATTTTTGATGCAGTTGCTCATAAGTTTGGAGGTAGTTGTTTCTTGGCAGATGTTAGAGAAAATTCAATGCCACACAGAGGCCTAATCCAACTACAGGAGACTCTTCTTCAAGAGATTCTTGGTGGTAAAAAATTGAAAATTGCCAGTGCTGATAAAGGTATCTCTATGATACATAAACTGTTGAGGCATAAAAAGATTCTCTTAATTCTTGATGATGTGAATCAGTTGGAGCAATTAGATAACTTGGCTGGAGTTGGTTGGTTTGGTGAGGGTAGTAGAGTCATCATAACTACACAAGATAGCGGATTGCTAAAATGTCATGGAATTGAGTCGATATACGAGGTCCAAAAGTTATTTGACTGCCAAGCTCTTGAGCTTTTCAGTTTGAACGCGTTTGGAATAAATGAACCTCCAGATGATTATTTGGAACTCGCACAACGAGCAATAGCCTATGCTCAAGGCCTTCCACTAGCTATAACACTTTTAGGTTCCCATCTTAGTAATAAAAGTATACATCGTTGGCAAGCTATATTAGATGGTTACGAAGGAGAACCTTATATAGGTATTCAGAAAATACTTCGAAAAAGTTATGATGCATTGGAAAATTCAGTGCAACAAGTTTTTCTTGACATTGCTTGCTTCTTCAAGGGTGAAGATAAGGACTATGTCTTACAAATACTAAGAAGTTGTAAGCACAAGATCTCCCAAGATTGTATAGAATTACTCGTTGAGAAGGCACTCATAACTATTGAATGTAATAGGATTTGGATGCATGACTTGCTAGAAAAAATGGGTAAGGATATCGTTCACGAAGAATGCCCCATTGAGCCTGGCAAGCGTAGTAGATTGTGGTTTCATGAGGATGTCTATCATGTTCTAACGGAAAATACAGTAAGTATAATATATGTTCTTATATTCAATTTGAAAAGAACCAGTACCTTATGTAACCTAGAATTTTCTTAACAAAATGTACTTGTATTTTGGTTTGAAAAGTCTAAACACTAATTATTTTCAATGTCAGGGCACAGGAAAAATTAAAGGCATCACGGTAGAGTTTCCCAAGCCAAATGTGATAACATTGAATGCAACAAGCTTCTCTGGGATGGACAATCTTGAAATTTTCATAAATCGTAATGCAATTCTATCTGGACACATTAAATATCTGCCCAACAAGTTGAGGCTCCTTGATTGGGGTCGATGCCAGTTACATTCTTTGCCATCCAAGTTTTATGCAATGCATCTTGCTGTGTTCAATATGCCTTGCGGTAGTATGAGAAAGTTGGAGAAATTTAAGGTAACAATTGAAATTATTCTTATTTATTTATTCTTATTTAAGTTGGAGAAATTTGGAACAAAAAAAAAGATTCGAAAATTTCTTTTTTGAAGGGAATTGTTAATTGACTAATTTATGTTTTTGTCTCACAGTATATGCCAAAGCTGACATCTTTGAATTTGAGTGGTTGTCAATTCTTAAAAAAAATCTCTGACTTATCCGGAATCCCAAATATAAAGTGGTTGAATCTAAGTAAGTGTACAAGTTTGGTTGAGGTTGATGATTCTATTGGACTCCTTGATAAACTTGTTGAATTGGATCTTGATGGATGCTTTAAGCTGACGAGGTTTGGAACAACACTTAGATTGAAATCACTGGAAAGGCTTTGTCTACGAAATTGTAAAGGGCTTGAGAGTTTCCCAGAAATAAAGGACAAGATGGAATCCCTAGTGATTTTTAATATCGGAGGATTGCCATCATCAGTTGCATATCTTAATGGGATTATCCTTATGAGTACTGGTTATTGTGAGAACCTTACATTTACGTCATTGCGTAGTATATTTTGCGATAAGGTGAACTCTGACTCAAACATCCTCATGAGTACTGGCTAGTTTTCTTTAATCTCGAAGGATGCAATTTATCAAAAAGTAACTTCGTCCTGCCTCTTGACTGCTGGTTCTCATTTACACATCTTCATCTATCGGGAAACAGTTTTCTCAGATTTCCGGGAAACATTATCAAATTTGCCAACGGGTGGTTTCTTAGATTGCATGGTTGCAAGGGGTTTCAGGAAATTCCAGAATTGCTTCGACTAAGTGTAGATCGGGTACTCCTGCCTAATTGCTCATCATTGGAAAAATTTCCAAAACTTCCCAAGGGGGTTCGGTGGCTGGATTTGGTCAATTGTCATAAACTAGGTGGCTATGACGTCACAGAAAATATTCTGAATAAGGTTTCTGTCTCTTCTCTCTCTCTCTCTTCCTCTATATTATATCGTTAAGAGATGATGATTGTTGTAACTCTATTCTATTGTAGGTACCGTGGACTGAATTCAAAATTAGACTTCCAGGCAATGAATTTCCAAAGTGGGTCAGCTGTTGTAAAGATGCAACAGTAATTAGTTATCCTGATGTCGAGGATAAAGAGGAATACGTTGGTGGATGTGAATTTTGTTTTGAAATTCCTCCAAATTTAGAATGGGAGACGTCAAGATTGGTTCTTTGTGTTAGCTATCATTACCCTCATTTTGACGACGCCAAGATTATTATCAATGGAAAACTCGTCAATGAGGTATGGATTGGGGATACATATGAAAGGGTGATAGAGGACACTCATGGGTGGCTCAAGTATATTCCATTATTGGATCCGCAGAAGTTACTTGTGGGAGAAGAACCGATGCGGTTGCAGCAGGGTAATATGTGTCAAGTTATTTTTCACTCGAAATGCTCAGGGCCGATACCTGTTATAAGCTGCGGGGTCCACCTATTAGGCCACCAGGTTGCTGATGTTAGTGGGAGTGCCACGGCTGCTGACTACAATATAACGATGAATGAATCAACGACTAGTGTCGGGAAGAGGCCTCGTGGATCAGATATCACCGCAGTTGATGATCATGATCACACAAAGCGGAGGCATATTGATATTGAAGAGGAGTAAAAAGTATGGAAATTAATCAATGTTGGAAATATTCTTGTTTCAGTTTGTGATGCATGCTAAGGATATATGTCCTTTTAGATTATTTTTCATGCGGCTTTGCTGTTAACTATATTGTTTTTTTCATTTCTTTCTCGTTTGTACCAACCGTATCAGATTTACCTTTGTATGTTTACTATGAACAATTTGCAAATGTGGTCAGTTGTTATCACTGAATAACAACATGCCTCAATAATTAGAAAGTTTATATTCATCTTTAACTGTGATTTTGTTTATACAAAAATCATTCTAATTTCTACTTCTCACTCACTTATTTGTCTTTGTTATGCAGAGTGACCCTCAGCCTTGCACAAAGCGTTTGACCCAAAAAAAAAATTATCTCAACTCCTCAAGCGAACCAAATAAAGCCGCAGAGACATCTTTCCAAGGTTGGTGAACCACCTGGCGTTCACAGACCACCATACAAGCCCAGGTTAGATCACCAGCCTCGTTATCCACTTGGAGAACGGGAAACTTCGCCTCCAAACCCTCAAGCACATGTTGATTCTTTGCTCCCGAAGTTGCACTACCTTCCACCACTTCTTTGTATGTTAAGGATGAATCCCTTGTTGCACCAGCACCCTTTTTATTCGCCTTTTGCTCTCCATGAAGTATGGTGGATAAGCAATTCTCCAAATTCCTCCACCCCACACCTTCCCACCCCCATGGAAGGACAAGAGATGACACGACCCCATTAAGGCACTTAGAGAGTCAAAAAGCAGCCATTTTTGTTGCTTTGACGTTGAATCCAAAAGTTGAATGAATTTCCATTAAACTGTTGAAAGAAGTACCACCGTTAAGCTGTAAGACTACATGCAACTACTTAATGAGCCAAGCAACATATTCCAAATTGATGGAAATGTGGAAATTCTTAGCTCTAGCGCATTCAATGATAAGAATAGAGCCTCCAAAAGAGAGGTGATCAATATGAACTGGGAACAACTTGGATTCAATCCGGAATTCCCTAGGAATGTGCCTCACACTGACCTTTCTTTGGACACAATTCCCATATGCCCCTCTCTCCCTAAGTGTTTCACTAACAATTTTTTGATAGTGGCCATTAAACTTCAGCATTATATGCATGTATATCCTTTTCCATGTAAAAACCAATATACACTCTACATATGGTAGACAATACAGATACCCATAAGAAGTGGGGAAAAATGAATGAATTTGAATATGGAAGGGGTAATTCTGTTGGTAAGTGAACGTACGCAAAATGCCTACAAACTAGATAAAACTAAAGACAACATGAAAACTAAAAGAAAAAAAACTGAAATGGTAGATGCCCCTGGATCCTTGCCTCTCGGCTCCCCAAGGTCTCTTCTCTATTGGACTACTCTAACTCTATTTGGTGCCCAAAGTCCTGCACAAATTCTGCACACCTTCTCCCTTTGATGAGCTTTCTATTTATAGAGGAAGGAGATACTCTTGTATCTGTGGGGAAAAATGAATGAATTTGAATATGGAAGGGGTAATTCTGTTGGTAAGTGAACATACGCAAAATGCCTACAAACTAGATAAAACTAAAGACAACATGAAAACGAAAAGAAGAAAAACTGAAATGATAGATGCCCCTGGATCCTTGCCTCTCGGCTCCCTAAGGTCTCTTCTCTATTGGACTACTCTAACTCTATTTGGTGCCCAAAGTCTTGCACAAATTCTGCACACCATCTCCCTTTGATGAGCTCTCTATTTATAGAGGAAGGAGATCCTCTTGCAGCTGTATATCATGTGAGTTGCTATCTTTCTTTGGCTACTGTACATGTTGTGAGTTGCTATCTTTCTTTTGCTGCTGTACATCATGTGATTCCTCACTGTAGCTCCAAGTTGTTGTGTAGATTTACATGGGCTTCCCAACTCCAAATGAAGACTTTGACCACATTAAATTGAAGCCAAGAAAATGATCTTTCCAATGAACTAAGGCCATGTTTCCAATTCTGAATGAAAGCCATTGAAAAGATTGATATTCCTTGACTACACAACTGCGGGCCTGGTTTGACAATTACTTCACTGCAGTCTGTTTGCAGACACGTTTTGGGCTTGTTCCTCCACTCAATAAATTCTGGAAAAATATGGAACTTTAAGCTCTATGTGTTATCTTTCCAACCATATGTAGTCCATCTCAAGGGAAAATCGAAAAGGATTTCAAATATCCTTTTTGGTACAGTAATGCAGATGCTTCCGAATTTCACCTTAAGCTGCTTTGTCTTGAAATACTGCTTTGCTTGGCTCCTCCAAAAATTCTATAAGAATTACAGGGGCATCTTCAAGCTCCTAGCTTCACTCTCCAATTGGGCTTGCACATAAATTCCACCAAAAATTCGCATTTCCACTGAAAACCGATTAAGTGCTTCGGAAATATTTCTTTGCTTCTTCTAAGCCCCCAAGCAATTCCTTTTCTTTGATGGTTGCAAAGACAACATGAGCAACATGTTAATTAACCTTAGACAATTTTAGCTTTGTAATTCAATTTTTAACAAACTTTTTATTTACTTTACATTTTGTGAAAAATAATCTAATTAGTTCAAATAGAATACACTAAGGTACTAACAAATAAAGATTAGGGATAATGAATTGATAAAAGATAATCAAATACCCTATGCATGCTATTTTAAATACGTCAAGAGTATTGATATTATTGCTTTCGATTGAAGTCCCAAGCACTAGCAGAAACCATTTCCAATTGCAGGTAAAACCTCTTTGAAGATGAATTAAACAAAACCAAATTACGTGTGATAGATAAGTATATATATAAGATGCACCAAACCTGTAAATAAATAATACAAAATTTAAAAAAGTCTCATAATCCAAAATTCAGAGATTCCAAAACCAACTAAAACAATCTCTAACCATTCCCCAAAATGAAAAACAGACCAAACATTTTTTCCTTCATATCCAGCTTTCTCCGACAGTTTTTTTTGGGAATTAAAACTTCATCTCCCCCATGCTTTGCCAATTTAAAGTCCTTTGCAACACCACATTCCCTCTGTTCAAATTAAATTCACCAAATTTTAACAAGAAACGAAAACAGAACTAAATTATTGTTGAGAATGAATCAAAATCTAAGCTTTTTAAATCGATCTTGGAAGAGGTACTTAGAGATTTCTCTACGTTACTTCCCTGGAATTATCAGCCCCAAATTACACTATCATGAAAATAATTTCAAAAAGTTAAAATCAATACCTAGAAGCTCCGGATCTGCGAGGAGAAGACTAGCTTCACCTAAATTAATAAAAAATCAACAAACTCAAAGCAAATCAGTGAGCTGATTAGAGATATGCCAAAGAGACTTGAGTGATTTGAGATCTACCTTTTGAGCGAATGAGCGACAGAGAGATTCGTACGACGTAAAGAGAGACGAGCAACAAAGAGAGAAATTCGTGAGAGTTGTGAGAGGAGAGAGCATAGACGAGAGAAGAGAGAAGGGAGAGAAACAAGCTCAGAATCGATGAGCTCAATCACAGAAAATTAAAAGGGGAAATTGCTTTGTGAAGGATCCAAAATCTTGCCATCAACACCCTCAGAACTTGCCGTCCTTCTTGCCATTGGGGCGGCTGCTTTCTTTTCATTGAGGGAAGCAACCCACAACAACCGGTTTGCCAGTTTTTTAGGTGATTTTATTGTGTTTTTTTCACACTTTATTCTGGACCATTAGATCAAATAATTCAAATCTGGCCGTTCAAAAGTTGATGTATATACTTTGACGTATATTATTAAAATTTTCGTATCCATGAAGCTCCTGTCAAACGCGGCTTTGACCCTAAGTCGTGACAATATGCACCCACACAAAATGTAAATGGCAACAATTTTTAGGTAAGACCCAAGGGTATCCACTGCCGACAGCAGTGCCTAATCCCTTCCGCCACGGGAGCTCTCCGAAGGAGGTAAACGGCTGGCCATGAAATGCGCTCCATACCCATGGGCGGGGATCGAACCCCCAACCACATGGTTAAGGAATGAGGTGAGCTACCACCACACCACATCTCATGACCAAAGCCAGCGGATTGAAGAAGAGTGTCTAAAACTCTCTCTCTCCATGGCAAGCACTTGCAGGTCCCTATGTGTTTTCGTTATAGCAATTGTATTATTTCTTGGTCTTGGTGCCTTTTTTGCCTATCCTCTTTCTGGTAACTTAGACTATGTAACTAGTACATTTACAGAGAGCCAAGGTAAGTGCATCCCGTCTGCCTGCGGTAACATCCACAACATAACCAGCCCTTTTCGACTAGCCAACTATCCAAATCACTGTATGAACTGGCGTTACCACCTATATTGTCACCATAGTCTGAAATTTCGAAAATATCACCGATATTTTCGTTTTTTGGAGAGCCCGATATTATCGTAAGGTTCCAAGTATTTTTCAACAATTTATCGAAAATATCGCCCCCGATATTTTCATTCAATTTCCAACAAAAATGGTGATAATATCACGATATTATCGAAATGGGAAAAAACATGGAAAACTCAACAGAGTTGAGCGCCCCAAGTTTCGAACCCCTGACCTGTTGCTGGGTTGGGTTTCTTCCCACTTTACCACCACGCTCTTGGCCAATTTGTGTTTATTACCTATCAAAACTCATATTTATATATGAAGACACAAGCTGTTTCTGAAAATAAAAATTGAACTACTCTTCACGTTTCAACCTACACCACTTACCCTACCATTCAACCACTCACCTAACCTAATTAATTAGTTGTAGTCCTATTTCTATATATACAAATAAAATCAAATGGTCTCATGTCGTTCCTTATTTCTCAACATCTCTCCAAAGGGTCCATATTTAAGGTGACAGGACCCGACCCAAATTCCACTTTGGAATCCGGGCCGAACCCTGTGCATGTCCGACACCTAGCAGGTGCCGGACACAAATGACCTAATTGCCCTTCTAGTCAAAATTTCAAAGAAATTCAAGGTTCGAGTTCTGCCGAAAATTCGACAGAGTCTCCCCTGCAATTTGATCATTTCCCCAAAATTGCACCTGCTAAACAAGCATAAAATTATATAACCCAACTGCCAGCATGCATAATTATACATTCCAACAGTTAATTTACATCCTAGGGCAATATCAGAGCAACTAACTCAAAGTTACAAAGAAAATTAATTCGTTTACAAAAGGTGTCCTACATAGAGTGAGAGAGGGGCACGCCTACTGCTTGGGGTGGCAAAACATTTAAAACTATGAGTGGACCAAAAAATAAAGTTCTGAAAGTACATACGAACGTACTAATCCCACTGTAAAAACAGTTATGAAAACTAAATCACTTTCTTCATTTATACTCGTACTTAAATCAATGCTTTCATATCTATATCTATAAGGCCAATCACACTCTTAATCAAACAATAATTCCTTGAAAACATTGAAACAAACTTTGATCTACCACCTAGGTGTACCCATTTATTTCTGTCAATTCCTTATTTCCGTTTTATCCCACATAATCCGTCAATTCCTTATTTTTGTTTTATCCCACATAATCCGTCAATTCCTCGTGTCACGATTGGTGACACGTCCTCGAAAGTTTCGGTAACACAAAGTCGGCCCGAGCCTCCTCGCTGGATTCAGGTGACATTTAGTCAGCCTGAACCGCATTCCTCGCTCCGCACAATCCGGATATCCCTAGGACTCGTGAGGCATAGTCAAGCATGCTTACCTAACCGAAGGCAACCAATTTATCCGAAGGCAACATAAATACCGAAGGCAACTTACTTATCCGATGTCAACATTTATTATGCTTGGGTACCTAGGGTGGTTTTAAGAAAATATAAATTCCTGAAAGGTTTGGAATAAATAAAACGAATCTTTTTATCTTAAACCTCTGCTGCCATCTCATCTGGTAATTCTCTGAAATTCTTATTTTTCATACTATTTAAACATTCTCAACTCGGCAGCATATAAATAAATATTTAAACTTAGCAAATCATGCTAGGAAAACAATAGTCAATAAAACTTATTCAAGATCAAATAATGAAATTGAACTGCATAAATTATTTATAAAATCAAAGTCCACTCACAACTGGTCCGTGCTAGCTGGACTTTCGAAAGTCCCTCCTGCGGGTCCGCCTATGCCCGGGTGCCTGATTAACCATCATAATATTTTATTAATAAAATTGCTCAATATAATATTCAATTAAAAACCCTGACCCCCGACTCCTAGAAGTGTGTATATTAACTTCAAGGTCATTCCTATGCCCCACATAAGCTTTTCCAATGCTTAGAATGGTTTAAAGTGCATTGGGACTCAAAAAGCGATAAAGTCCCAAAAAGTCAACCTAGGATCCCGTGGGGTCCACAACCTCCAATTTCAGACTTGAGAGTTCCTAAAGGTTCCGATATGCCTAGGACACATGTCCCGAAAGTTTGGTCTCAATCGGACGGTTACTGTAAACCTAACCCTAGGGTTGACCTTTTCGGAGTATTCGGGACTCCGATTCACGATCCGTTGAATCTTACACGATCCTGGAAATGCGGGGAACAACATACTAAGAATTGGAATTGATCCAACGATCCGAACACATCGAACCCTGATAACGCGCAATAGGCGTAAATCCGTTCAACTATCATACGAACTCCAAATTGAAATCCGAGCATGCCTACGCGCTCGTGACAACGTAAGAATAATTTAGGAATGAAGATTGACAACTAAAAGTGAGCCTACGCGTGGGAACACGTGCTCGCATATTCGGGGGTTAAAAAACAATAAATTCGTTGTTTGGACAAACTCCAAACCAAGAGTCATCCTTCCACCAACAACTAGTTCTCGACATCCCGAACACAAAAGTCAACTACGGGAATGTCCAATTCGGACCACAAGTGGGTCAAAACCCGATCTCAAAACCGGCCTAAATTTTAAATCAAATTTCGGGTTACCTACGCTACAAATCGTTCAAAACCTACCAAACCATCAGCTAGAGCATGAAAAATAGGTGGAAAAGCATACCTTACTCGACTGAATTGGTGGCCGGAGGAGAAATAACGAGCTCCCTAAAAATTTCAAAAAAACTGTCGAAACCAGACTGTTTCGTGGTTGTTTCTGGCGACAGTAGAGGCGGATCGAGGCTGAGGAGGGGCGGGGCTGATAGAGGGAAGTGAGGTGGTTCGTTTGGGACTGGTCTTGCCTGAAACGGAGATTGGAGTTGGGAGAAATCAATGTCTGAAGTTGGCTAGTCATGCAACTTGCGAAGGAGAAGAAAAAAAAATATGGGTTTTAAAACTGAACTTCAAAAAAATTACAATTGTGCCACTGGACTTCTTTTGATTGTAACTTCTTCGTTATTACTCTGATTTGAGCCCGACGTAACGATGTGCCTCGCTTCCCCAAATTCTCTCCCGAACAATAAAGGTTAATTTTAAAACCCATTAAAATATCCTAGGGGTAAAATTATATTTTCCCTCAATAAATTAATAATTAAATATTATTTAAGGTTTGGGTTATTACATAAGGTAAGTTTACAAACTTATATTTATATTATTGTAATTTATTTATAATAAAAAAATTGTGTGGACCGGTCCATGTGATGTGAGAACCAAATAATACTTGCATGTTAATTCTTTGAAGTAATTAAGTAATGTTGTATAATTATTCCCTAGGATAATTTTAATATGTTTAATGTTATTTATTATTTTATTATCGAATTGGATTATTATTCATTATTAGGTTTTATTATTCCATATTATTTTCGTAATTACTTAAATTCCTACAATTACATGCAAAACTATTTTGGGAATTTATGATTTAATGACTACTCTTCACAATACACTTACTCTACACATAGAGATGATGAAGATAGTGAACAATTTGAACCTCATAGGAACTCTATGTGGTACTAAGTCACTCATATATCTTACAATGCAATGTATAAAGTGTAAAATATTGTAGTAAATCATTATATATAAATGATTATGGTGTGCTTAATCTTCCACTACTACAAAAATCGAAATAGACGTCGGTAAAACGACGACGGACAAAATAAATACCGTCGTTAAATTTTAAATGACGACGGTAATATAAAAACTGACGTGGATCAGAAACTAAAACACCTAAAAATTGGAAATTCATTTGGGTATTTTTAAAACACGACGCATGAAACTTTAAAAGCGTCGTCTTATGCAACATACCATTCCGATTAGAAAAAAGATAACAAATAAACAACGACGGTATTTGTAAATATACCGACGTAGTAATTATAGACGACGTTTTACATATAATACCGCCGTTTTGAACATCCAATAAACACGACGGTAATTGTATTATTAACAGACGTATAAAGTACTATTTAATACGACCATAATTTGATAATTACCGACATGTAAAGCTAAATAACCACAGCTACAATACATACAGAACGACGTCTAATTTTAAAATATCCACGTCTGTCTTTTATTATTTTACGCCGTATTAACGTTATACTACGGCAGTTCTTATAAATAAAAGGTGGTGGTAAATCGTTACCACGCGTCGTTATAATATAATATAGCGGACGTGGTTTTGCGATAATACGACAGTTCTTCTTGTAATTTTGAACATATCCACGACGGTCTAAATTTAATTCAACGCCGTTTCACGTAATAACGCCGTTGTACATCACTTTCACGTTGTTTATATTAATTATACCGTCGTTGTTGTTTAAAACAAGCACGACAACAAAAGTCGAAATAAACGTCGATAAAACGACGACGGAAAACATAAATACCGTCGTTGTAGGTTTCAACTTCAAACTTTCGAACTGAAAGCGACACGCTTTATCTCATGAAATTGGGGACCTGAAACGGCAGCTTTTAGGTTTCCAAGTCGAAATAAAGGTCCTTTTCGGTTTCAAGTCGTAATAAAGTCACTTTTAGTTTTCCAATTCGAAATAATTCGTTTAAATTGGAGTTTTTAGTCCATCCGTTCAAGTATATCTCAATTCTCACCTCTCTGAATGGTTTACATGCAAGAATGTCTTTCTTGTGAACCAGTTGTTGTTTTACACCCAACCCATCTAAGAACTTCGGTTTGGTGTAAAACAACAATCGTGTTCCCAAGAAAGATTGTATATTTAGTTTCTTTTTTAACACAAAGTTCTATTTCTCTGAAATTATTTTTATTTAAGGCGTCGGTTTTATCTTTGATGGTCGTGAAAATATTTTACAACAACTTTGTTTGTAACTAACTGACGTAGTATATATTTATAACGTCCCTATTATTTAAAAACCGTCGTGTATATTTTAATTTATACGACGTTTTAATTTTACTTTCCGTCGTCTTTAAAAACGCGGTCATTTGAAAAATTTGACCGCGAATTGTAATTTTTCGAATTTGCCCTAAACCCTATATATATATAACATTTCGCTATCTTTCTTCAACTCATATTCTAACCTTAAAGTTTTCTGTCTCCATCCTCCGTCGTATCAGATTGCTCCAAGTCAGAGGTACATTTCATTCCGGCCGTTGTAAGATTTACCATTAAGTGTTATCACTTTGCCGTTACCTCTTTCTTAGTGTTATCACTCGGTTTTCAGTTTCTCTAATTATTGAAGTTAATTTGTGTGAACATTTGCAGTTTCAATATGGAAATCCAAATAAGTTATGCTCCCCTCTTCTGGCTTTTGTTTCTTGTTTCCTCTTGCAAAAGATGTCGGTCGATTTCTCGACGGTTGAAAAACTAAATTTACGACGGTAAATTACCGTCGTCTATTGCGATTTTTGTAGTAGTGTTCTTTCATTAATTACAACATATTTTCTACAGTCACAGTGTTTGTCAACTCGCTATATAATCAACTTAAATCAGTTAAATCCATCATGCAATACATTTCCTTCCAATTTTTTGTGATAAACTAATAGATAATTGACTAAATAAACATTCTCTAAAGTTTCAATTAAAATTTCCAAGTTTTTCTTACAATTTCCGTGGTTTTTATCCAATTTTTATCGATATCGATATTTTTCCGATATTTCCATCGATATTTCCGTGTTTTTGAACCACCAATATTTCCGAAACCTTCGATATTTAAGACCTTGATTGTCACCATAACCTCACAGTATTGGGAGTACATTGGGGATACAACTCTGTGCAGGCAATCAACTATGACAACTTCACAATCCGAGTTGTAGATCCCGGCATTCACAGCAACGATTTCTCCTCCATCCCGCATTATTCGCTTTCCAATTACAACCTCACTTCTCCCAGGTTTCGATTAGCATCAAGTACTACATCTATAACTTTCCTCAAGTGTGCAAAAGCAAGGAACTCGTATGTGATAAGTACGTATAATTATGTCAACCAAGGGAATATAACGGCATCAGATTTGGAGGACGAGTGTAGAATAGAGTGGACGACTTTGATGAGTAAGTCATTCTTGTACGAAAAGGACAGAAACTTTTCTTATCATGACATACACAACGCACTGGGTGTGGCTTTGAGCTTCAATTCAGCAATGCCAGTGCTAAAATGTGAATATGGTTTGAATACTTTAGGTTAAGTTGTATTCTTCTCCATAATGAGGTATATATAGGAATTTACGTGAGGGCTTTACAAGGAAATAGATACATTAATCAATTAGGATAGTATCTCCTAATTATATAATGATTTGTCAACTATATAAAATAAGGAAAGTAAATCTCCTTGATTAATTAGGAGACTCACTTCAACAGCTAGCAGCTACAAATATGGTTTGTGAATTACTTGCTACATTCCAAGTCTACAATTTCTTACTCAAACTTTCTGAATTTCTCCAAATAACGTCACTTGTTTAAATCTATCATCTATGACTTTTTGTTCCTCTTATTTCTAATTTTCAATCATTTTTGTTTGTTTAGTTTTACATGAAATAAGGCGATACAGGGCTGAAATGAGAAAGATATATGGAGAAAATACGTCAAATATTCTTTGAAAATAAAAATTCTAACAATTTTAAATAGTTTTATTACTGTATTTTGTCTGGCTACTTTAAATTCCCTTATCTTCTTCACCTTACTCATATGATGTAGTTCTGCTAATCTGTCTTAGTCAACCATTAAGCAAGGCAGAGTATATATATTTGTGCTTCAAAATTTCAAACTTATGTCAAGCCTTTGATTTTGGTCACTTTTTCTTGCATCTCTTGCAGGTACTTACAGTTGGCTAATACTCGGTAAGAGTTTGCATATTGCTTTAGTGCAGAATATATTATATCCAATAAAGGATGTCATTTGTGATTCTTTTTGTGACGTTGCTTCACGGGAGCATTTTTCCCAATAAGATCTATATTTGGGGTTCCATTTCTCGCTGCTCTTCTTATCTACAAATGGCGAAGAATGCATTTGTCAATGTATAGCACCATAGAAGATTTCCTGCAAAGTGATAACAACCTCATTCCGATAAGGTACTCTTACTCAAATATTAAAAAGATGACCAGTAGATTCAATGAGAAGTTAGGTGAAGGCGGTTATGGCTTTGTATTTGAAGGAAAGTTACGCAATGGTTGATTTGTAGCAGTTAAAATGTTGGGAAGTCAAAAGCTAATGGGCAAGATTTCATAAGTGAGGTAGCTACTATTGGGAGGATTCACCATGATAATATGGTTCAACTTGTTGGGTATTGTGTTGAGGGATCAAAGCGTGCCCTTATTTATAACTTCATGTCTAAGGGGTCTCTTGATAAATACATGTATTCCAAAGATGGAAGCATCTCCTTAAGTTGCAAGCAAATGTATGACATTTCTCTTGGAGTGGCTCAAGGGATCGAATATCTACATCGAGGTTGTGACATGCAAATTCTACATTTCGACATCAAGCCTCACAATATTCTTCTCGATGAGAATTTCATCCCAAAGATTTCTGACTTTGGACTTGCAAAATTATACCCGGTAGGTAATACCATCGTTTCTTTGACGGCAACAAGGGGGACAATGGGATATATGGCGCCTAAGTTATTCTATAGAAATATTGGAGCTGTCTCACACAAAGCCGATGTCTATAGTTTTGGAATGTTATTGATGGAAATGGCAAGTAGAAGGAAGAATTTGAATGCATCAGTAGAGCATTCAAGCCAAATTTATTTTCCTCTCTGGATCTCGGACCAATTTGGCATGGGCAAGGAGTTTGAGATGGATGATGCTACAGAAGAGGAAAAGAGAATAATAAAGAAGATGATTATAGCTGCTTTATGGTGTATACAATTGAAGCCAAGCGATCGTCCTTCAATGAACAAAGTTATAGAGATGCTTGAGGGAGAGGTTGAATGCCTACAACCCCTCCCAAGCTTTTGTTATGTCCACAAGAGATGCCCAGAGACAATCTTCATGGTAATTCAAATCCAACGTGTTTTAACACAGAGCTAATAACATGTACTCTGTCAGCTAGGTATGAATATGACTCAATGCAATTAATTAGATTTGCTAGAAGTATTGAGCTTAATTTTGATTTTGGGTTGGACTATATTGAATTCATTTTCATCCCAATCGGGATCTAGTTATTTAGTGCTATATATTATGAGGATCTTTGTGGGGTAGCAAGGCTCTGGGTTGCTCTTTCAAGTGACAATTCATGTTATATCATTTCATATTATCAACCCAAATCCAACCCATTTAATTATTTGTATGCCCACCTCTAGTATATTTGCGTACTGCTCTGGGGAAGAAACTAGGGGTGGGCATAAAAACCATCGAACAGGAAAACCGAACCAAGCCGAATCGAAAAAAACCGAATTGACAAAAAAGTCAAACTCGAACCTAAACTGAATTAGACCGGTTTGGATTGGTTTCGATTCTGATTTTGACCTTATCACAACCGATCCAAATCAAACCGGACTCGTTATTTAAATTGATTAGTTAATTATATTTTGGCTTTTTATCACAAAACGTCACTGAGGTTCACGAAACTATCAGATTGCGTCCTTCTTGTTTTTTTGTGTCATTCATGGTCTTCGAGGTTGATATGCGTGCTCACAAATAGTCCTTCCATCAAAAACTCCATTAGTTTGCTGATGTGGTATATATGTGAAGCTCATATATCCAATAATATTGTGCCACATATGTATTTAAAATACAATATAGGCTTAATTATGTACATGCCCCCGTGCTTGTCAACTTGTCTCAGATTACCACTGTGCTTTCAAGTGACTCAAAATACCCCTATGGTTGCTTTAAGTGTCTCACGTTACCCATTCCGTCACACTTCATTAAATACAAGGGTAAAATCGTAATTTCGTACATTTTTAAAAAAACTCTGTTTCTCTCTCTCCTTTTCCCTCTCCCTCTCCCTCTCCCTCTCCCTCTCCTTCTCCCTCTCCTTCTCCCTCTCCTTCTCCCTCTCCCTCTCCTTCTCCCTCTCCCTCTCCCTCTCCCTCTCCCTCTCCTTCCCCTTGCGACCTAGCCCCCATGACCACCACCTCTAACTCCCAAGAACCCAGCCACGCACCCCTCCCCATTCTCCCTCACCCCCGACCAGCCACCACCCATCTACCCCATCACCATACCAACCAGCCTCGACCAGCCACCAACCCCTCATTGTGTCCGTGAGTTGCAGAGAGAAGAGAGAGAGAGAGAGAGAGAGAGAGAGAGAGAGAGTGGGGAAGGAGAGGGAGATGAGAGGGAGATGAGAGGGAGAAGAGAGAGAGAGAGAGAGAGAAGAGAGAGAAAAACAGTTTTTTTTTAAAAATTAATATAAAAAGAGGTGGGGGCCACAGCAACTAATGGAAATGTGACGGAATGGTAACGTGAGACACTTAAAGCAACCATGGGGGTATTTTGAGTCACTTGAAAGCACAGTGGTAATGTGACAAGTTGAAAAGCACAGTGGCATGTACATAATTAAGCTTCTACAATATATATATATATATATATATATTAAATAATTTAAATTTTAAAATACAAATTTTCTTTTGGTTTTTTCATTTTTAATTTTAATGAATTTTAAAATTTAAATTATTTTTAGAATATATATTGTATTTTAAATACATGTGGCACTATATTATTGGATATGTGGGCTCCCATATATGCCACATCATCAAACTAACGAAGTTTTTGACGGAACCTGACGGCATGGACTATTTGTGAGCACGCATATTAAACTTGAGGACCACGAATGACACAAAAAAACAAGAAGGACAGAATCTGATAGTTTCGTAAACCTCAAACACTTTTTGTGATAAAAAGCCATTATATTTTTAGCCCACTTTTCTCTACCTTTAGCCCAATGTTCTCTCAATGCATAAAGCCCAACTTTATATATAAAAAATCCTAAAGTCCAACAATACTAAGCCTATAGCCCAAACCCAAGTAATATCCCTACTTTCTAACTCTTAATAACCCATTTTCTTTACTCAGCCGCCACTCCCATATTTCCTTCATCTCTCCTCTCTCTTTTTTTGTTTTTTCTTCTTCTTCTTCTTTTCTCTTTTTTCTATGCCGACACTCTTTCTCTCTTCTTCTTCCTCCTTTTTTCTATTTTTTTCTATCCCTCTCTTCTTCTTCCTTTTCTCTCTTCCACTTTCCCCTTTCTCTCTTCCTCCTTCTTCTTCTTCTTCCTCTTCCTCTTTCTTCTTCCTCTTTCTGGTTCCAATTTTCTCACTCTCTTTCTTTTTTTTTTTTTTTTTTGCTTCTCTCTTCCCTTTTTCCCCTTTCACTCTTCCTCTTTCTTCTTCCTCTTTCTAGTTCCTATTTTCTTTCTCTCTTTCTGTAATTTTTTATGCTTCTCTCTTCCCTCTTGCCATGGAACTTTCTTCATATGCTGGTTACGAGGATCCAACGACTATCAAGCATCATAGTCGAATGCAAGACTATGAAGAGCTGCATAAAATATATATCTTCTGTGGGTTTTCATGATATGCTGAATTTCTTTTGTGGTTTCTTTAGATACATGTTTGGTTTTTTGGATTTTGTTTAAGTGGCTACTAAGAGATCTAATAATAAAAAGGATAAATCAAATATTTTGAAAAAAAACACTAAGCTGGGCTTGTTGGCCGACCCAAACCGGGAAAAGCATAACCGAACCAGATCTGTCAGATGTCGAACCCACTTTAACTACAAGCAATTACTTTAACAAAACAAACAAAAATAATAATTTCTAATTTCTAATTTCTACCGAAATTTCAGCATAACCTCCCATGTAACTAGAGCATTTCCCACATTTTCAATTTGTAGAAAAACAATAGAATAATCTTCCAACTTTCATCATGCAATGTCTCCAATCCATGCACAAGCACAAGTCGTTACACGAGCCTCATGCCCGTTACACCATACAATCAAAACCAAAATCACTCATCAATTCTAAACAGGTTTTAGATCCGTCATAACCACATCCACATTTTATTATCACTCATTTAGTAATAACTGATAAATAAACAAGCATTTAATATCGCCTAAGTTTCAATCGGGCTTCTGGCCCACAAACATATTCAAACTGAACCCAACAAAAATACTAAACATAATTTGAATCCAATAACCATATCAAAATGCAAAAACAAAAAAAAATCGCGGCTGCACCTAAGTTAGTCTAGGTTGCCTACGTACCTTTCCTCAGGGATCAAGCCACACGTAGTTCTTTCTGCCAACAATCACAATTCTAGAATCATTCATTACTTTGATTTCCACAAGTTAAATAACCGATTAGCATGCCTTGAAATTTGTACTTAACTATTCAATCAATTTATCATTGCACATCCAAACACATATATAACCAAACAGTTTTTAAAAAATCATTCTAAAAACCATTCAAACTTCCGTTATATATTCGTACGGAAATGAGAGATTTCATATATACGTATAACTACTCATGCGAAGAGATCAGTCGACAAGGAACATTAAAATTTAAATTTTAATCAACCCAGGATAAAATCTTCAATTCCAATTTGAAACATCTCAAAACTGAAAATACTCTCCACCTAGGTGTACCCCATAAAAAATCTGCCAATTCCAAGTACTACACATGTCGAATAGTCCACTTCACATGTGTGGCACATCATTGTAGAATCGGGGGACATGAGGTCAGCCCGAGACACACATCCTCGCATAACTCAAGGGACACATGGTCTGCTTGACATGCAAATCCTCACAAAACTCAGGGGGGATATACTCAACCTAAGAACGCAAATCCTCGCACCACACAGTTTAGCGTCCCTGAGACTCGTGGGGCAATGTCATACGCATGTAGACTTTTCCGAAGGCAACTAGGGGTATACCTAGGGTGGGTTTGGAAACCATTTCCCAAAACTTACCATTAAATTCATTTTTCCACAAATCCACTTTCCCAAAACCATTTCCCAAATCCTTTCTCATCTTTCCCAAATCCACCTAGTCTTTTGTAACCCAGATGTCTGTCTTCTTTCTTGGTGTCTCCAAACAATAAGTCCTAGGTCCAAACAATAAGTCCCAGGTGAGGCATGAGCGGACATGGCATGAACGGAGAGGGAGAGAACCCTAGACAAAATAGGTTGCCATTGAGTTTTTAGCAGCCCTTAGAATTTTGATTTTTCTCAGTAGGACAGACCAGAAAATTAAGGAAGATGAGTTGCTTATTTAGATCAAACTCTTACAGCAGTAGCAGTTCTAGAACCAGTATGAGTAAAATCCCAGATATAGTTAATGAAGAACAAATAAAATATGAAAATAATAATGAAATAGATTGGAAAGATGGGAATATCCCTAAAGTTTCTACAACAGAAATTTATAGGAAAAAATGGTCAATAACTTCCTTCAAGTCAACAACCCATGTTAAGACAGTTGAACAAGTGTACGCTTTAAGTAAAGAACATGAAACATGCCAACTGTTGAATCTCGAGTCAATAAAGAAACATAGAAATGACGGAAACAATTTTCTACACATTGGTCTAGTTCAAGTAGCAGTAGAACCCTTAACCAGAATGGGTTTAAATGCTTCTATTTTACTATGCCTTAGAGATGCTAGATTTCTTAATTTCAGTGATAGTACTTTAGGAATAATAGAGTCAAGCCTGTGTAATGGTCCAGTTCATTTTAATTGTTACCCAGATTTCACAGTAAGCCTTAGTGATCCCCACATATTAAAAATCTTAACTTTAAATGTCAAAACGTCATGTTACGAAATCTTACCAGGATCCCAACCTCTGGCCTTAATTTATAGAATTTATTACAAAGTCACAGGAACCAATATGAATTTCCAAGCCCTTAACAAAAGCCCTAGAGACCAAACTTTACTCATTCAAAGCAGTCAAACAAATGCCAATGTTAGAGTCCCTAGAGCCATTAAGTGGTCAGAAGTCACCCTTCCCTCTGATTGGACTTTAGTGGCAGAAAATCAACCAACCCCAATTCAAAATACTTTACCAAATCTAGACTATGTTCAGCAATACCTAGATGGAACAGTCAAAATTAATTTTAATCAACCATTAAAATCCTATGTAAAATTACAGCAGTTACCAACACCTAGCCAATCCCAACGACATAATCCAGCTAGGCATTCTTTTGCAGGATCTTCTTCCACTACGGAAAGAGATCTTGAATTAGAAAAAGCTTTAATAGATTTAAAATTAGAATCCCTTAGGAAAACTTCCCAAATAAACCAACCCTGTTATTCTAAGTCAAAGAAACCAATCGAAGAAACAGAACCTTCATCCCCCACACAAACAGACTTTGAAGATTACCATTCTAATGATGTTCCAGTTAATAATCAATTAATGACACTTAATAGAATTCTAAGTCAAGAAGAAGTTGATCGTAGACTAAACCTCTAGCGGCAACAAACTAGGAAAACCAGTAAAGGAGTAAAAACTTTAACTTTAGAAAAATGGAAAAAAGAAGATAACTCTGTTATAACCTCTAGTCACCCCCCAGTAGAAACAATAGTTATAAATCACCAGAATGCCCAAATTATTGCTAGTCCTTTTATATTAGCAGATCCTCTTGATAAAAAATTAGTAGAACAAAATAATTATACAAACAAGAGTCTGATAGTCATAGGAAAACAGCTAGACAAAATTGAAACAAAAATTGACAAAGTCTTTGGTCAAGAAGTACAAACCAAACCAATAAATGAAAAACCCTTAATAAAATTCCAAGAATTAAAGTCAGAATCAACACTCAAAACAAACCCCACTTTAAAAAAATTGAACAAATGCTTTTACAAATAAGCAAAGGAAAAACTATAAAAATTGAAGAAACTAAAGATTCCTCTAGTATTAGTGTCCTAAATGCAGATCTCTCTGACACAGATTCCACTAAATTGTTGAGTTGTCAGTCTGATTCTAGTAATATCTCCAAAATTGAAAATGCCTTTAACAACTTAAAAATCAATAGGTTACATAACAAAGTCAACCCTACCAGCTTAACGAAGAATTGGTATCCTAGGCCAACACCTCCAGATATCCAATTTGAAGAAAGAAATTCTCATAATCAATTTTCAGTCTCCTCAGATAAACTTTATGAATGGAATATTGATGGTTTGTCAGAACAAGAAATTTTAAATAAATTACAACACATGTCAATGGTTGCCAACAGTTATGTCACAAACCATAACTTAAGACAGTCAGAAGTAGTCACCTTTTTAGAAACAAGTTTCACTGGAACCTTAAGAGCATGGTGGGATAAACATCTCACAGAAGAAGCCAAAACTAGTATAATCCATGCAGTTAAAATAGATGAAGAAGGATTACCAATATTTGATGAGAATGTTCCTAATATGGGAACTGAAGATGGAGTCAACACCCTTTTATATACAATAATTAAACATTTTATTGGAACCCCTAGTAACACCACAGTTAGAATTCATGACCAACTCAGTAACCTTAGATGCCCAAAATTAAGTGATTTTAGATGGTATAAAGATGTTTTCATCTCCAGAGTAATGCTTAGAGAAGATAGTAATCAACATTTCTGGAAAGAAAAATTCATTAATGGTTTACCCAATTTATTTGCTCATAAAATCAGAACAGTTTTAAGCAATGATAAAGGTCACATAGATTTTGATAATCTTACTTATGGAAGCATAATTAGCACAATAAATCAAGTCGGAATGAAAATGTGTGTAGATTTAAAAATAGGAAAACAAGTCCAGTCAAAAAGAAATTCAGCTAAATACGAATTAGGAGATTTTTGTGAACAATATGGTTTAAGTTCGATTCCCCCTTCTAGAAAAAATAAAAAACATATAAGTAAAACCAGGTATCACAAGAAAAGAAAACAATCATTCAATAATGACAATGAATTTTACAACACACGCAAATACAGTAAAAAGAGGACTAAGTCTAAACCACCTAGGAAAAGTTATAAGAAAGAAAACTACAACAAAAGTAAAAGTAAAAGAAAAAACACTGACAAAAGTAAAGTTGAATGCTTTAAATGTAAGAAATTCGGTCACTATGCTAATGAGTGTAAAGTAAAAGATACAATTAAACAGCTAAAAATTACCGATGCAGAAAAAGAACGATTAATTCAAGTCCTTGAGTTACGAAATACTGAGTCTAGCGAAAGTGAAATTCTGATAACTAGCTCAGACTATTCTAGTTCCTCAGACTACCAGTCAAGTTCCCCTAATATTCAAATTGGTTGCAAAGACAATTGTTGCAGTAACAAGTCAATAAAAGTTCTTACCAAACAGGAAGAGCAAGAAGAATTATTAATTGATTTAATAAGTAGAATAGACAACCCTGATTTAAAAATAGAGTACCTTAGGAAACTCAGGAAAATAATAAACCAAAGTGAAACTAGTCAGGCCAATCCAACCCCTAGAATAAGCTTAGTCACAACTTTAGAAAAATTCAACCAAAGAAAAGAAATCACGTTGCAAGATCTGCAAACAGAAGTCAAAAATATCAAAAGAGAAATAATTACTTTAAAACAAGTAAGCCATACCCTACAAAATGAGAATCTTGAAATACGGCAAGACTTACTCAACATAATAGAAAATAAAGCCTCTTCCAGTAAACCAGACCAGGAACAAAAAAGTCAATCTGAAAATGATGAACCTTCAGATAATGAAAAAACAAATCAGTTTTAGGAAATGGTATTCTAAACTTTTATTTAATCAAACAAATCAGATAATGAAAAAACTTTTTATTTAATAGCTTTGAACTAAAAACCGTAGCCCTTTTTGATTTAGGTGCAGATCTCAATTGTATTCAAGAAGGCTTAATACCCACAAAATATTACCAAAAATCCAAAGAATCCCTAGGCACCGCCTCTGGTAAAAAATTACATTTAAAATACGAAATCCCCAAAGCACATGTTTGTCAAAATAAAATTTGTTTTAAAACTTCATTTGTTTTAATAAGGGAAATCACTGATGAAGTCATACTAGGTTTACCTTTTATAGCTCTGCTCTACCCTTTTAATGTGGAATACGATGTAGTTACTTCAAGCCATTTAGGAGAAAAGGTTAAATTTGAATTCCTAGCCAAACCAGAATTAAAGGCCCTAAAAGCTCTCCAAAATAATGCAGTCTCTAAATCAATTCAAGTAATTCAAAATAAAAGTAAGCATATCAACTTTCTCAAAGAAGAAATTAAGTTTAAAAGAATTGAACAACAACTTGAAGATAAAACCCTTCAAGAGAAAATTAAGAATTTTGAAGAAAAAATCAAAAGTGAAATTTGTTCCAATTTACCCAACGCCTTTTGGCATAGGAAACAACACATAGTCAGCCTTCCCTATATCAAAGACTTTAGTGAGAAAAATATCCCTACTAAAGCCAGACCCATTCAAATGAGTCAAGAAGTTTTGGAATTATGCAAAAAGAAATTGAAGAATTACTTTTAAAAAACATAATACGCAAAAGTAAATCTCCCTGGTCTTGCCCAACTTTTTATGTCCAGAAAAATGTTGAACTAGAAAGAGGAGCACCCAGACTAGTCATCAACTATAAACCCCTCAACAATGTCTTAGAATGGATCAGATCCCCAATCCCTAATAAGAGAGACCTTATTAAGAGATTAGGTAATTCAGTCATCTTCTCTAAATTTGATATGAAAAGTGGATTATGGCAAATCCAAATCCAAGAAAAAGACAGATACAAAACTGCTTTCGTTACACCATTTGGTCATTATGAGTGGAATGTCATGCCTTTTGGATTAAAAAATGCGCCTAGTGAATTTCAGAATATAATGAATGAAATTTTTAATCCGTTTAGTGAATTTTCTATAGTTTACATTGATGATGTTCTTATTTTTTCTCAGTCAACAAAACAACATTGGAAACATTTGCATAAGTTCTTCCAAATAGTCAAAAGCAATGGCTTAGTTATCTCTGCTAAGAAAATCAAGTTATTCCAATCAAATATTAGGTTTCTCGGATATATTATCCATCAGTCACAAATTACTCCCATCGATCGAGTCATCCAATTTGCTGACAAATTTCCAGATCAAATAACTGACAAAAATCAACTCCAAAGATTTCTAGGTTCCTTAAATTATGTTTATGAATTTTATCAGAATTTGAGAAAACAATGTAAGCCTTTATTTGAGCGTCTCCAAGATAATCCTCCACCCTGGACTTCTACTCATACGGAAATAGTCAAACAAGTAAAAGTACATATCAAGACTCTTCCCTGTCTTGGTATTCCTTCAGTCAATTCCTTCAAAATAGTTGAAACTGATGCCTCTGAATCTGGTTACGGAGGTATTCTCAAACAGAAAATTCCACCAGGTCAACAAGAACAAATTGTTCGCTTCCATTCTGGTGTTTGGAATCATGCACAGCAAAATTATAGTACTATTAAAAAAGAAATTTTATCCATCGTTTTATGCATATCAAAATTTCAAGATGACTTACTTAATCAAAAATTCTTAGTCAGAGTTGATTGTAAATCTGCAAAACATGTTTTAGAAAAAGATGTTCAAAATATTGCTTCAAAACAAATTTTTGCAAGATGGCAAGCTATTTTAAGTATTTTCGATTTTGATATTGAATATTTGAGAGGAAGTGAGAATTGTATTCTTGATTTCCTTACAAGAGAATTTCTTCAGGGGAAAAAATGGCAGGAAAACAGCAAAAAGATAAAGACAAAGAAGTATCCAGTCAATTCCGACAGCTCCCTCCATCCATGAGTCAAAAACCTTCTCAAATTATCCCTCACCCGGGATACTCACCAATTCAAGTCACAAACAGATTCACTACTCTTGGGTCTACTACCCAGAGTATAAGACCAAATTACAAGTCAGCCTTAGTTTCCAGGTCCCTGTCACCCAATTTTCCCAGTCATCCTCCAGTCGACCAAAATCTTCACCCTATCAATTCAAAAGTCAACAAGATTTATTCATAATTGAACCAAATATCACCAATCTTGGCAATCCAACTTTTATTGCCAAAACATATTTCCCTCCGAATTACCACTTCCTACCTTTCCACCCTAAAAAATCTCTCCAATTTTATAAGGATATCTTATTTGAAACCCAGTCAGTGGAAATTAAACCCATTAAAGACAAGGATGACCCTAAACTCATCCTTTTTCATTCTCTTTATATTCACCAAATCCTAAGTCAAGCAGATTGGGGAGATCATCCTTATACTCTCCATACCTTAAAGTCTAAACTTCAATATAGTTACTATGATTACATTGAAGCTTGGTACAAAATACTCCTCCACCAGCATATTGATTTTAGTCACTCTTGGTTCATGAATTTTGATAGGAAATTCAATAGAAGAATCCCTTACTAGTTTCATTCTTGGTGGGATAGTCATGGCCCCACCCATGATCTTCTTCCCATTGAGCTCAGTCAAATCCTTAGTCATTTCACTTGCAAGTATAAACCTAAGCCAGAAGAAAAATTCTTCCCTACCTTTTTAATTTTTGTTGCTAAATATAAAATTCCTTGGATCCTTAAATGGTCCTATGAAGTCAATCCATATTTAAGAGTTCTTCGCAAGAAGTTCACAGTCAAATGGTGGGATAAATTCAAGATCTCCATAATCATGGGTCAAGTCTATGAAGAATTCCCTCTAGTCCAGAGTTTTCAACAGTCAGCTATTTCTGAAGCTTCCCAAAGTTCCCTCCAAATTGGAGGAAAATCTAGTGCAGAGTTAAAAGCCTTGGCAAGACAAATTCTTGCTCATGCTGCTCACCTTGATGATGAAGATGCCACACCAAAGTCACCCTCATCCCAAGGATCGTCCTCTAATCAAGTGTCCGCCAGTCAAAAGAAGAAAGCTCCAAAGCCTAAAATCCCGTGGGCTGATTATCCAGCAGACAGTCAAGACCCCTATGATGCCTATGATTTAGAAAAAGACGACGAGTAAAATCCAAAGCCACTTGCATGCACATGCTTCCACTACAAAATGCAGAAAAGCCTGATATTTCGGAAGTCACTTTTAAGAAAGCAAATTCCCTGTCCTCTTTCGGTGCTTTCTCCCTGAGTAAAAGCAAAATGCAACAGTCAAAAGTATTTCACTAAAGTAAAGATTGTAATAATTTGCAAAAGTAAATTTATTTTTATGTCGACACTCTTAGTTGGTTTCTCTATTTAACCAGACCTGCGAGTCTGTTAGAATGAAGTTTTTATTTTCTAGTTTTCAAAGTTCTCTCAGAAATCCTACTCTGAAGAACCATTGTAAACATGAGTGCAATCAGGAAATAAAACTTCGCAATTTCAAGTAAGCTTTGAATGTTCCAAGTTTTAATTATTTTCTGCATTTGCTTTCAGATCAATATTTTACTCTTTTTATTAATATTGAAATTCATTAACAAATTTCATCTCATTACTTTCACCTATAAATGCCATGTTAATATATATATATATATATATATATAAACATATAATCAAACATTTAATTAAATCTTTACTGAAGCCATTCCAGACTCAAGTACTTTTCCAAGTCTTTCCTAAACATTTAAATTCATTCCAAGGCATAACTGAATAATAATAAAATATGAATACATCTTACTTGGAAATACAAGCGATAAACTAAATCATTCATAAACACTGGATAACACTGTCACAGTATAAAAACCATTTATGCAACAATATCCACTAACAATTACAAGGCCTCAACCGAGCCAACATGGCCCACTATCCATGTCAACTGGCCTCCTAGGGCCCATGACCTCCAATTTGTTATCTGATCGTTCATATTGGTCCATAGTAATAAATTCAACTCATCCTAAGAGTTTTGGTCACGATCCGACGGCCGGTTTTACCTCGATCACGGAATTTGGTCAATTATGCTTGCAGGGCAAATGACCTCTAATCTCCAGTCCAAAAGTTCCTATAGGTCCATCAAAGTCTACTAAACAATTGCCGAAGGTTTGACCTCGATTTGAGCAGTCAGATCAACATCGATCGCACGATCAGACGGTGGCCTATTTGCCTAACCCTTTTATCGTTGATTTGGATTATCCGGGACTCCAATTCTCGATCAACAAGTTCCTACACGATCCTAGAGGTACAGGGAATAACATATCTCAAAACGGGACCGATCCGAAGGTCCGATAATATTAAACCTGATCATCACATGATAGGTGAAAATTCATTCAATGCTCAAACGCATATATCCGTGTATACCGTTGTGCTCGGGATGACATGAGGGACATTTGAGAACTCGATGGGCCACCACAAGGTGGCCCACGCACCACCGGAGGCGGTGGGTGGCTTGAGAGATTTTCCAAAGATGGAAAATCTCCAAATCACCGACCAATACCTATACCCACAGTTCAACCACAACTAGGGGAGCATTTTCGGTTCTTGGACCCTTGTGGCTGAAACTGGGTGAAATCACGGCCAAACCGCAGTCTCTAAGGGTATCTAAATCAAACTCTCAAATCTCAAAATTAACCCAAACATGTACACAATCATCAAGAGCACGAGGAGAGGATCGAAATCCATACATGGATCGACATCAACGGTCGCCGGAGTCACCGAAAACGGCGACTGAAACAAGGTAAACCGTTTGCCCCATTCAAAACTTTGTCGACGTCGTACGTCACTATGCTCGCCGTGAAAATGGGCAATACATGGGCAATACATGTGCAATACATGTGCAATACATTGGCAATACATGGGCAATACATGGCAATATACATGGCAATATATAGGCAATACATGGGCAATACATGGCAATATATGGGCAATACATGGGCAATATATGGGCAATATGTGGGTCATACGAAGGAAATATAAAAACTCAATTAGCCCACTATAATTTCATTCCAACACGGACTTGAAAATGAACGTGCTAGGATGCAATACAATAGCAATACAAGAGCAATATGGGAACTGTCACGACGATACTTCCCTAGCAATATATTGTCCGGTTTGGGCCCCCTCCTCACGGTTTTGTTTCTGGGAACTCACGAGCAACTTCCCAGTGGGTCACCCATCCTGGGGTTGCTCTAGCCCTAACTCGCTTAATTTTGGAGTTCCAAGGAATTGAAGCCATTGAGCTCCCAAAAGGCCTCGTGCTAGGAAGAGAAGTACCCACACATATAAGGCACTTCACCTTTCCCTCCCCGAGCGATGTGGGATTGCTCACCGTTCTTGCATTCCCAAGCTCACAGGTCTTACAGGAACTATATGAAGGGAATACAAAAACTCCATAATCCCACTAATTTCAATCCAACACAGACTTGAAAACAAAAGTGCTAGGGAGACAATCATTAGCAATATAGGGGCAATAGGAAAGCTATACCAAGGCAATACAAAAACTCCATAATCCCACTAATTTCAATCCAACACAGACAGGGAGGCAATAAATTGATAATACATGGGCAATAATAGGGCTATACAAAGGCAATACAAAAACTCCATAATCCCACTATAGTTTCCAACATACTTGAAAAAAAAGGGTGCCAAGGAGCACTACAAGGGTGATATGTAGTATTATTTCATCATAATCGTACTTCATAAAAAAAAGGACATCATCATTGTCCTCCTATTAACTAGGGGTGGGCGCGGTCCGGTCTGTCCGGTTCGAGCTCACACCGAACTGGAATTGGTACTATTCATTCGGTCCGATTAAAGTGAAATTTTTTTGAAAAACCTGCCGGTCCGGTTTTAAACCGATTTTTTTATTTTTTATTTTTTAGAGTTTTTTTTATTTTTTAAAAAATACAAATGATAATAAATAAGTTATTTTTTGGGTTTGAAAATTAACAAATGGTCTACTTAATATAATGGGAAATGTTTTGAAGTTGAACTTGGAAAAATATTAATTATAAAATTTAAAATATATCATTAGATTTAAAAAATATGTAAAAAAAATAAAAAAAATAACATAACCGGTCCTGTCCGGTCCGGTTCCGGTGCGGTGCAGTGAGGAATTGGAACCGGTTTGGTCCAGTTTCGGTTCGATTTGTTGACTTTTTGGTCAACCGATTTTTTTCTTCCTGTCCGGTTCGGTGCTCCGGTTTTCCGATCCGGATGCCTACCCTTACTATTAACTATATATTTACATTTTATCTACTCATTATACATTGGATATTGCCCGTATATCGACTTCCTATTAGCCATATGTCCACCGTATCAATCAATCCATTACCACACCAACTTTTGTGCAGATAGTCCATATAATCCATTTCATATGTCCACCATATCAATCAATCCATCTACTGTTGCAACTATTCCTCGTTTTTCAGAACCATTGCCACTCAAGGAATTCATAGCTTCTTTATGGGCTTTCAAAACCAAAGGAAAACCTATAAAATAGAAATGGAAAGTACATAAAGTTCCAAGAGATCAATTACTATCAACTATGATGTGTATATTCTATCAAGGGCACAACCAACTAGACTATTATGTTAGAGTTTGGATTATTTGAAAATAAACCAAGCTTGACAACTTGTCAGTGTAATGCCCATATATCAACTTTGTATTAATGAAATATTCACCATTCACCCATCTCTGTTCTATGTCGTCGACATAACCCGACCATTTTTTAAGTGATGAAATATAGTAGCATTACTTACAGTAATTTCTTGGTTTTTTTATCAGAGAAATGTACTTCATAGAAACATGACAATCAATGCAAATAATTAAATTCTTCATCACCCTAACAAAGCTAGTGAACTTGTATGGTGTATAAAGTGAGCTATGAAACCTATTTCAAAATTCAAAACAGAATGAATTACATAAAAAAAATTGTCCTTTTACTCTAATATTGCAAATGTCACGACCCGACGCTCCTAGCACGATATTGTCCGTTTTGGGCCCCTGCCCTCACGGTTTTGTTTTTGGGAACTCACGAGCAACTTCCCAGTGGGTCACCCATCCTGGGATTGCTCTAGCCCCAACTCGCTTAACTTCAGAGTTCCAAGGAATACGAAGCCAGTGAGCTCCCAAAAGGCATCGTGTTAGGAAGATACGTGCCCACACATATAAGGCACTTCACCTTTCCCTCCCTAAGCGATGTGGGATTGCTCACCGTTCTTGCTTCCCCAAGCTCACGGGTCTTACAACAAATCATATGCTTGTGAAATTTTTTCCAGAAACTTATTTCCTTTCCTTTCAAACAAACAGGATTAGAAGCCAAACCCCTAAATATCAAAATTGAAGCAAAAATTGACCTAACTAACCTATTTCTAAGCTAGAGAAAATCAAGATTTGATTTTTATTTTTTGTGTTATTTTGAGCAAACTAATTCCTAGGTATCAAAATTGGACCTTTACTACCAAAAGTTCCAAGTGTTGGACTTGAAATAATCATCTTGACACTAAATTTGACAGAAAATGTAAGGACCAAATTTCGAATCGGCCACAAGTTTAGAAACTATTGCTCCTCAAAACCCAAAGTGAATCAAAAAGGGAAAAGAAAAAACTAATCCATGGCCACAGTCCCCGCTTCCCCATCCTCTCTCTGTACTTCAAGAGACCTTCCCTTTCTCACTCTACATTGCAGCCAATTCCTCCTTCCACGGGTTCCAGTGCCCTTGACAGGACCCGACCCGAATTCCTCCTGAACTCGTGCCGAATCCTGTGATATGCCCAACATCAACCCATGTCGGGCCCATAAGATAAACAGTTACCCTTTTCCCGAAATTTACAAAGAAATGGGCCAAGACTTCTGCCGAAAAACGGGCAGAGTCTCCCCTAAAACAAGTACTATCCCAAAAATTTATACCTGCTCAAACAAGCAACAGATAATACAACCCAAGCGCCAGCATGCATATACAAATATACAACAAGCCTCCGGCCTTCAAACTCAACCCTAACGGTGATACAGAGCAATCTAAGAGTATACGAATTCAACAGCGGAAAAGAAATAATAGAATACAAAGTTTAGGGTTCAAGGACGACAATCCTACCCTTCCAACGAAGCTCGAGAAGAGAAGCGCACGGCCGAACAAGAACGGCGACGACTACGGTCCTGGGGCGCAAAATGTAAAGAGTATGAGTGGACAAAAACAAGGTTTTACATACTTAAATCAAAGTACTAACCCCACCGTTTAAAACAATGCGAAACATGCATATGAAAACGTTTATATAGTTGATTGATTTGAAAACCGTACTATTTCAAAGTACGTGAAAGCAACCCAGTTTAAAACCCCTTTTTCGAATGACCAACCTTTTACCTTTCCCGAGGCATAACCTCCCAAATCACGAACCCATATATTTGTAAAACAGAATTAGGGGAATGAGATAAACGTGAGTACGAAATTATCATAAAACTCCATAAACCAAAACAATCTTTAAAATATCAAAGATCACCTTCATGCCAAGAAAACCAACTCAACAACAATACAGAAATCAATTGCAGTTCAAATCATATATATAAAGACCAGGATTTACAATCCAATAAGTAAAACATATCAAGTATTGCAACCAAAACAGGAAAAGAGTTTCCCAAACTTTCCCACTCTTACAATCACGTGCTCACAAGCACGACAAGCGAGGAACGATCCTCACTAAAAGAAATATGAATACGAAGATACTAACACATGCATATAAGTATAGTATAACCATAACACAAACACAAGTACCAAAGAAAAACAATCCAACAGGGGATCATTTGATCGATACCGGTATATATATATATGTTGGGTACATAGTGATTGGTTATGTATACATATATATATATATATATATATATATATATATATATATCAAACCAATCACTATGTACCCAACCCAAAACACTAACATCGTGACATAAATAAGTCCATCACCAAACAACCAATATATATATATATACTCAAATTCAGGACGTCATTGTCCAAGACATATATTTCTATAATCAAAATAATCACAAGGGTCAAACGACCGCATAATAGACCTAAATCAATTCAGATGTCCAAATCATTGAAAAACCATATTTAAAACCCAATCAATGCTTAAGTCAAGCATATCAAATCATATTAAAAACTCAAGTCCCCAAAACGTCAAATATGAGATATATACATATATATATAACCAAAGTATAGATAACCTTTTCTTAAAGTAGATACATATACATATATATATATATACATATATATATATATATTCGAGAAGAGATATATAAATATATATATATATATAAATCAAGTACATATATATATATATCCATTTTCCATTATTCCAAAGTATTTACTCAAATTAGCCATGTATATATAAATACATATATATATATATATAATCAAAGTGTACGTATTATTAATCATAACGTTTTAACACCAAAACCGAGTATGAAATCAAACGGACTATACTAACGTCCAAATATTCATTTATATAATTAAAATATAATATAACGGTTCCAAACTTAATATAGCTCATTTATATAATTAAAATCCAATACGAAAACCATCGGGCGTTCACCACGTCCGTTCAATACCCAAAGGTATAAATAATAATAAAATAATCATCGAGCCACACATAAAATACAGAAACCCAAATCAAGCATTAGACTCAAATGGTAGTTCTTTTAGTATTTTTTGACAGACCGGACCGAATTCCCCCTCGGAACTCGTGTCCAACCACCTTCCCGTCGAGACACTACCCCGACGCAGACCTACTTTACTAAAACGCCCTTGACCTGGTTTAAAGAAATAGGAAAGTTGACTCCTGCCGAAAATTTCGACAGAGTCTCCTTTGAAAAACGGAGTTTCCCAAAACTTTCCACCGTTAAAAACAACAGAAAAGTTCCCAGCAGTGACATGCACAAAGCGTAAGCACACAGATTAATAGGGAGGCCTTCGGCCTCTACCTCAATCCTAGGTGAGCGCTACGAAGCAATCTAAAGAAATTTAAACTTTACAACCTGAGTAAAGGATAGCAAAGTATAAATACAAGAAAACTCCTACAGGAGCCATTAGCCGTGATTCCTCGACGTGGTGGTCTTGACCTCGGGATCTAGTACCTGGGGGGCACAAAACAGAAAATGTGAGTGGACGGAAAATCAACTTTAAACCTCCTTTTTCAATGAACATATAACCCCCTCCGTTTTCGCAAATAATGACAAAGCACTTATGCAACAAAAACTCTTGTATAAACGTATATACTTATACGAACCGATACTTGAAAACAATTCTATTAAATTCGTATCTTGAAATACCATAAAGAAAACTGTAGCTTTGCTACTTCCGTAAATTCTTGAAACCACAACTTGAACACTGAATTCTTAAAATAAAAACCATGGAATTGAATCCATCCAAAAATATCCCGTTTAAGTAAAATACAGCAATACTGAATAACTCCCTTTTTCCTAGAACCCAACCTGTCCAGCTTCAAACCTTAATTTAAAATATGTACCTGTGCATCACCGTCCCGATGCACATATTGAAACGTAATAAATCCTGGAAATATCATCCATAGACACACCCACATATATATATATATATATATTTATAATAACATAAATGTAAATTCTCATAACATCCCAAAGAAATGTATTTAAATAACCCAAACGACTTGAAACCAAGAAAACCCAAATTCCCAAACAACTGTTTCCCGACGCAATGCCCGTAGGCACAGCAAGTAAGGAAGGATCCTCACTTAACAGAAAATAAGAATGGGAGTATAGTAATAGGTATATATATATACATATATAAATAGTAAGACTCTTAGACCAATACTTGTACCGGGGAAACAATCCAACAAGGGGATTGTTGACTGACTACATGGAGAAAAATCCCTTCACAACCACGTAGCCAGGGAACAAGCCGTCCCAACTGGGGACTAACTCCCAGACACGCACAAAAGAAAATACCTCAATATTGTGCGGCTGAATAAAGTCCTACGCGTGCAGACTGCCCGGCATGGGCCTACAGTATCACCCAGCCAAGGGTGAACTGGGTTCCGTTGTATCCTGTATCCATTTCAGTAACCAGTATCCGGGGAGGTACATAAAGTGGTGCTAATAGCACTCCATCTAGTATACATAATCCCTGACATACCCTAAATTCCAGGGTATTCAGCCCGTACCCAAACCCGAACACAACAACATCCGGACGTTACCCCGTCCATAATTGACACCCAAAATATATACCATAAGAATATAGATACAACTGTCTCAACATATATATATCCGGAACCCAAAGTATTCATAAACTTCCATCATCAAATATAATCCGCAAAACCCATATAATACCAATTCCAAACTTGAAAGAAATATATAACTCCATAATTGCAAAGTACATAAAAATCCTCAAAAACACAAAATCCAAATCCCGAAACCTTTAGTCAAAGTATAAATATTATTCGTAAAAGTATACGCACCAAAACCAAATACAAAATCAATTGGACAATACTAAAGTCCCTTCTTGCCACCCAAATCATTTAATTCAAGGTATAAAATAAAATATAAATTATAAGTTATAAGTTCCCGGAACATAAAACCCAAACTCATAACATTCATAAATTTCAAATATTAAAGTCAACCGAAATTCCATGATTTAAAACAATATAAAGATTCCAAAGTCAAAATAACCAAAATAAATCATTTCAAAATCCGACATAACAATAGACCTCAATTTGTCAAATATAAAACTCAAGAAATTCCCGGGTATTTCACCATACCCAAAACCGTACACAAAGATTACCGGACGATGGTCCCGTCCCAAATTTAATACTCGAAGATCTTTAATTTCAAGTATAACCTTCAATGTCCCACAAATAAACCGGGACTCCAAAACATGCATACATTTCAAATATAATTTAAATTCCAAATATTCCCTTAAAATCAAATCCAAGATTCAAAACCTCATTAAAACCCCATAGTCAAAGCGACTAATTTTATATGCATAAATTTCTCCATAATTCCATCACAATCAAATCCAAAACTTAAACAATATTTGAAATCCCAATAATCAAGATAAATCATTTATGCATCAAATTTCAATCTTTGAAATAATGCTTGTTCAAAACAAAAGTCCACTCACAACAAGTCCACGCTGCTCAATCCTTAGAGAGCTTTTCTTCCGGAGTACGCGAAGCAAGAGTACCTATTTGAGAGAATAAACGCTTTAATTAATACGCGTACTCAACAACAAACTTTAACTCAAGACGTTAGTTCTCGGGTCTCAAAGTAAGCGTGCACAACTACCGGGAAGTTCCTAGAGTCAAACTACACTCTTCAACAGGTGGGACCACCTCGGAAGAATCACAGTCAACCGATTGGTCAAACTTCCCGAATAGGTCAACCGGGCCTCCGGGGCCCACAACCTCCGATTTTCGATCCGAACATTCCTAAAGGTTCAACAAGGTTTACTAAACACATCCTGACAGTTTGGTCTCGATCGAGTGGTCGGAATTGCGCCAATCGCACGATCGGACGGTAACCGGGTTACCTAACCCTAGGGTTAATGATTCGGAGTATCCGGGACTCCGATTCTTGATCCGTTTGTTCCAACACGATCCTAGAGGTACAGGGAACAACATACTTGGAAATGGGACCGATCCGACTGCCCGAACATTTCGAACCCGGATAACGCATAATAGGCGTAAATCCGTTCGACCGTCAAACGATAACCAAAATGGAATCCGAGCACACCTACGCGCTCAGGACGACATGGGGAACATTTTAGGACACAATGCACCACCACAATAGTGCCCCGGAACCGCCGGAATTGGGTGTGCATAGTAATTCCCGTGACCGAAAAAACTCCAAACCAAGGGTCAAGACTTCAGGTATAGGTTCAACTCAACTAGTGGAGCATTTTATTCAACTACGATAACACCTAGTTTGGCCGGCAAGTGGCCGGAAATTCAACTCAAAAACCGGCATAAAATGGGTTTCTAAATCGAACAACCTAGGCTTGAAACCGATCTACAATACCTCACTCGACCGAAACGGTTGCCCGGAGTCGCCGGAAAACTCGTCGGAAAGTTCGATAACCATCAAACTTTCAGTCGCTCCAATTTAAAATCCGTGGGTTTTCGAGCTGGGACAATGGGCAGGCTATGTAGAGGTGGAAGAGACGAAGATTTAGGAACTTGAATCACCTGAAACGAACTTCGGAGCTGGGAGATATGGGCAGTCAAAGTGACTTCCATGGGAGGAGATAAAAAATGAGGGAGAAGAAGAAGAAAACGCCGGCACTGTAGCATTTTACTGTAGCCGCTACAGTAAAATCTAAAATTTCGTTTTTTTTTTCTTCCAATCGCTTCTCGATCGTTACAACCCGGAATTGAGCGTGCAACATATCCCCGAACTTGTTTCAACGAGCCGGACGCAACGGCGCAACTCAATTCTCCAAATTCTTTTTAGAAATTTAAAGTGCCTAAAATACCCTTAATCCCAGTGGCAAAAACTGTAATTTCACCAAAATTATTTAATTGAATAAACAATTGGGATTGAATAGTGAAATCGGATCAGGGATGTTACATTTTTCAACCAAAATCAAACAAGGCTTAAACCATTATCAAAATCAAGATTTAAAACTATTATTAAATCTCATTTCATGCATTTCATGCAATTTCAACTAATCCTATCATGCTCATTTGAAAACAAAGTCCACTCACCATTGGTCCTATACTACACAACCCTAAAAGGGTCCCGCATGCTGCGTAGCAGAGTCAAAGTACCTAAAGCGATAGATAAGAGGATTGGATTAGTACCGTGAACCGAACGAGAATCGTAAACTTAAACCTTAACAAAATCTGACTTAACGTGCACGTACGTCGTACGAAAGATTCTAAGGTCAAACTACCTCTTTTAACCAGTGGGACCGCCCCGGAAGACTCACGGTCAACTGGCAGTCAAACACCCCGTTTCGGTCAACCCGAGCTCGCGGAGCCCATGACCTCCAAAAGGATCTGGACATTCCTAGAAGTCCAACAAAGTCAACTACGTGGTAAGGCGACCTCGGGAGAGCCTCGGTCAAACCTGGTCAAACTTGGTCAAACCGGACCAGTGGGTCCCATGACCTCCAAACTTAGATCCGAAAGTTCATACAGGTTCAACACGACCTAAACAACGTGTCCTAAAAGTTTGGTCTCGATCGGACGGTCGGATCGCTCACGATCATACGATCGGACGGTTAAGATTTAATTCAAACTTCAAGTCATTGATCCGGAGTATCCGGGACTCCGAATCAAGATCCGTCAATTCCTATACGCTCCTAGAAATACGAGGAACCACATACGTAAATTCGGATTCGATCCAATGGTCCGAACACATCGAACCCACGAAACGCGCAATAGGCGTATGTTGGTTCTATCGTCAAACGACGTCCGAATCAGAATCCGTGCACACGTACACGTTCGTAGTGACACGAGATTCGCATTGGGATAGAGAGCCGCCACCACACCACCACCACGCACCGCCACACGCGCCACCGTGGGTGGTGGGTGGCTAGAGTAAATCCGATCATCTGGAAAACTTTGAGTTGGGCAGCAAACCATATACCAAACGAATCAGTGCAAGGAGAGGGGTTCAAAACTGTTGGAATCCAGCCAAGAACCGGCCGGATTCTAGGCAAAACACGGCCAAACTCGTTAGGGTTCCGTCCGGAATTTCAGTCGCATGGAACGGCGGCTACGCCACCAGGTTTTGTCGCGGACCACAGGGGAAAGAGAGAGGGGGTGGAGATGTACCAGATCCAGGTGGTGCCATCGACTGAAACGATCGGAGCTGTCGTCGGAAAGAATGGCGGTTTCGCCGGATCTTCACCTCGACACAGTCGGCGAACGGTGAGGTTTCAGGCCACGATTCGGGGTGGGATGTGACCGCACGGTGACAAGCTTTCGATTGGGACCGGTCTCGAGCCAAGCCGTGGCCGGACGAGAGAGATCAGAGAGAGAGAAGGCGGCGGCTCGTTTTTGAGGAGAGAGAAAGACGCGAGTAGAGAGAGAAAGCAGATGCTCGCTTTCTGATTGGTCCAAGCGATATTTATAATATTTTATTCAATTTCGTAAATTACCATTATGCCCTTTTGAGTTCTAAAACTCGTATTGGAACGTGCCACCTTCCAACGGACTCATTTTGACGAGACGAACGCAATGGCGAATCCCGTTTCGCCAAATTCCGTTCTGAAAATATCATTAACCAAATTGCCCCTTTAATATTTAATTCCATTTTTTATTATTTAAATCATTTTAATTCCTTTTTAACTACCAAATTTAATTACTTAATTATTTTCATTTATTTTCTTTTAATTTTGGGTCAGGGATGTCACAGCCCTCCTTGCTCCTAATCCACCTTCTCCTTCTTGAACTTCAATCACCATCAGAACGACAACAAAGACGAGAATTGAAAACTAGTTGTTCACCCCAAAAAGTGTGGCCGTGTATTTTAGCACTTTTGTGAAATGGTTTGGAATTAGATTGGGCCTGAAGGGGCTCAACTTAGTATTTGTAGGCTTGCCACTATTGGCGCTTTCAAGCCCAATAGTGTGAATATATTGTGCGCTTGATAAATCTTAAGTTCTTCTCAAGCCATCGTGCTCCAAACGAAAGAACTAGATTGGGTTGATTCTTTTCTATACCTTGTTAGATTTTAGGACTTCAATATTCAACTGGTGTGAATGAAACTAGAAGAATTCAGAAATTTCAAATGTTTTGGATGATAAAAACTGATATACTTATTACATATAAGACTAGTCCCATTTTTTACCAAAAAAAGAAAAGAGAGTAGTCCGAGCTCAGACAAGAGGTGTTTGACCCGGTCAAACAAAAGACTAAGAACGACAAAAGCTCGAATAAGTAAACGCTAGGGGACCAAATATTTAACGGAAATGCGTTAAATATTCCTTTGTTCATCAACTACTCTACCTTACTATAACTGCATTTATATTTATTCTTCTCACAACAAGCATGGTCAAGCTAAAGTACATATTTAAATGGCTTCATTGCTACAGTGCTCCCTGAAACATTGGTTAAATCTCACTTTACCCCCATTAGAGTAAAAGTGACTCACTTTGCCTCCTTGACCAAGGTTTGATGTTCCACATTGCCCCCTGCCGTCAACTCCATCCAAAAGTCCGTTAAATTTGATGACGTGACAGGGTTATAATGGTAATTTCATCCTAGTTGGCCAATTTTCCATCATTGTAAGTTGGTGAGGTTGAATTGTGGAGCCCACATCTAGAATTAAAAATTAAAAAATTATGAAAACCCAAACCCATAATCCATGCCCAGTCATCGCCATCACAACTACCCCCGCCCGCCTCTCTTCGACCAGGACCCAGTCCTCTCCTACCTAAATGCTGGTCCCCAGTCATACCATAATAGAAAGAAGAAGAAAGAAAAAAAAAAGGTAGATCCCAAAAATCATGTGAAACCGAAGTCCATAACGACGACCAAAATCTGACTCTATCCATAAAGTCTTCTCCCCATCCCCCTTTTTTTTTGGTGAAGTAGGGGGGAACAACCCCAAAACAAACAACAAACAAAGCTAACCCAGGGGCACACCATACGGGTCCTGGCAATACCTAACTGGTCATCAACTAAAAAGGAGCTCAGCCAAGCAGAGCATCTTCAAAGTAGTAAATCCCAATCACCCAAACACCTCTGATCACCCAAATATTTCTCCCCATCCCACATAATTTTTTCCCTCTTCAACTCCCTCCTCCTGGAAAGCCTTTATCCTTCTCACAAAAAAAAGAGAGGAATGAGTACATGAAGCAACCCCACTTAAACCATCACTCTCAAACAGTCTCCACCACTTCAAAGTCACTGGGCAATGCAAAAACAAGTGTCTCTATTTCACCTCCCCCCTTACACCATACACCATAGAGGCAAAAGACAAACAAGAGGTCTTCTCCATTGTACCCAAGGATTAAAATATCGGCCGTGCAGATAATATCGGGCCTCCAATTTATGGATATTTCGGGGATATATCCTTATCGTTTTAGGTATCGGGAAGAAATCAACACAAATGACAGATATAGGCATTGAAACACATAATATTGGTGTCAAACTTTCATAGATGTTATGTACATTATCAATGAATGTGTTGAATAAATAAGACTCAAAATTTACCAATAATAAGATATGCATATGATGAAATATAAGTTGTATGTAATGCGCGTTAATGAAAAGTTTGAAAATAAAATGTTGATTAGAATGAATAAACCATGCATAAATCCATAGTTTGTTTAAACATTGGATTACAATTTAGATAAGTGTCCATCTACATAAATGAAGAGCTCCTATGAGCACTACTACAAAAATGGAAAAAGACGACCAGAAAACCACGACGGTAGTCAAAATACCGACGTTGAGTTTATAAAGACGACGGTAAAATGAAAACCGACGTGTTTAAGTAAAAAAAACCTAAAATATGTATTTCAGATTGGGCATTTCAAAAATACGACGCAACCAAATAAAAAAGCGTCGTCTTATTAAACAGCGTTTGTTCCCGATTAAACTCTTACACAAAAAACAACGACAGCATGTCTAAAAAACAGACGTCAAAAGTTGGGACGACGGTTTAACAAAATAAACACCGTCTTACTTCCCATATAAACTGAAAGTGTAAGAAAGAATATTAATATATATTAATTACCACGGCGGTAGATTTATAATTTACAACGTGTAATATTTCTAATCCACGTCGGTTTATTTATCCACAGACACGTTAATAATTATTACCACGTCATTTATCTAATCCACGTCGGTTTATTTATCTGAATGGTTGGCTGGCAATTTGAGTGGTAATGATGTCGTTTTTATTACGGAGGAGGCACAATTTTATTCAAGTTGAGGCACATGTTGGTGAGGATTGAATGCCACGAGAGATGGGAAGTTGGTTTGCGGTAGACCTTATAACGTTGCGATGGGGATAGGTTTGAGGTGATCGAATACGATGAAACTCGCTTTCGGCACCAAATTAATTTTATAGAGGTTTTACGAAACTATATGTTTTGTCACCTAATTATATAGAACTCTGTTTTAATCACTTTATATATGATATGAACTCTGTTTTAATCACTTTATTATATCACTACTACAAATACTGAAAAAGACAACGCTTAATCCACAACGGTTAGCTCCAAAACTGTTGTAGTTGTTTTTTCTACAACGGTTATTACATAACCATTGTTAAAAGGGGCTTTTAAACATTGTAGTTTGGGGTACGTGATTTTTTGATTTTATTTCACAACTTTCTACAACGGCTACAAGTTGCAACCATTGTCGTTAAAGCTTTTTTAAAAAAAACACGGAGTGAACAGTGGCTCAATATTTTTTCTCAAGGCCCGATGGTTCTCATTCTCTCCTATCTCTCTTATCTCTTTTCTCTCTCTTGTTCTTCCCACCACTCTCAAGCTCTACCCCATTTTTGCTGTCTCACTGTCACTCCCCTCTTCGCCTTGCCTTCACCACGGCCAGAGACTCTCTGTCTCTCTTGTCTCCCTCTCTCCACGCTCTCTCTCTCTCTCTCTCTCTCTCTCTCTCTCTCTCCTCCCTCCTACTTCAGTCAACAAAGGTCAGGAAAATAATTTTAGGGTTATTTATTTGGGTACTAATCTAACCATTTGAGTGTTGGCTTAAAAATGACCAAGACCAGGTCTACACCAGAATCAGCCTCGCAATGCCATCCAACAATAGACTCAAGCACCCGCAGATCAACGTCCACCCTCACTCTTTCCGTACAAACACCACCGAAGCCACACCCTCACCTCCGTGCGACGATGTCCCTCACTGGGTACAAAGGTTTAGGCTTTTATCTGTCTTTTTCGTATTTTGATTTTTCTTTTTATCTGTGTTTGGAGTTGTTCCAACGACCAAGCTACCACCACCATCAACCATCGAGCCAAGATCGTGAAAAAGAATATATTTTGTATTTTTATGTTATTTTATTTCCTTTTGTTTTGGTTTGGGTTTAACTTGTGTTTTGAAGTACTGATTACATATTGGACTTCTTGGGTACTCAATTTTTCTCTTTAACTACTGATACGTTGGCTAGGATTTTGGGGAGAGAGGTTGAGATTATAGTGAGTTACAGAGAGCTTGAGGAAATCAAAATTGGGCTTCCGGGTTTTATTGTTTTCATCATTATTGTCGATGGTTGAGATGTGGGACGACATGGAGTAGGGGAGAGGGGTTTTGGTGGGTTTTTATTGAGGATTTTGGGTTTAGGGTTTGGGGAGAGGGAATAAGATGAATAAGAAGAGCCCAGAGAGATTTTGGGTTTTTATTGTTTTCATCTAGCCCTGTTGTGCCTCACAACGATCCCACTCTTCTATTTGCCAATCTTTGGTTCGTCATCGAATTTTCTTCCGATTTTTGAATTTTCCCCCTCTGTTTCATTTGTTGTTTGTTTCTTTGAAAAACCCTACATGCATGTTTCGGTTGCATAGGTATGAACCAGTTCAAGCCCATCTTTTTGGGCACAGCTAACCCAAACACTCAATTAAGCAAGGCGACTCGAGCTTGCAACACGCAGAACGTATAAGAGCGGTGGGAAGCACAACGATCTCGATGATGTAGGAAAAGACACTTACCACCATACCTTCTTTGAGATGCTTGGAAATTGGTCTTTTGGGGATTATTTCAAGAACGAAGCCATTGGGTGGGCTTGGGAGCTTTTCACCCAGGCAAGCAGATTTGACCCAATGCATAGTTTCATCACGGTTACTATATCAAGGCTGATAATTTTACTGCGACCATTTCCTTTTTTGATATGCGGGTTTATAAGCTCGGAAGATCGAATTTATGCCACCTATTTTGGTGGTGATGAGAAGGTTGGTCTTGCTCTGATAATGAAGCTAGAGATATATGGCTTAAGTTTTTACCACCTTTCGGGTACTACCTTTTGGGTGTAAGGTATGATTTTCTTAAGTTTTAGTTCTTTAACGCTTTATGTTGGCAAGAACTTTCATTTTTCTGGAAATTCCATCCTATTGAATTTGTTTTGTTCAACTCTACATTACATTGACATGTATGCCTGTCTGCTGAATTGTATGTGGAAGACCCTACGATGATGATCCAAAGATGTAACAAGCTCTTGTAAAAATAGTGCTTGTATGTCTTGTCCTGTTGGTAGTTGCGGGGGTGATTTTTAACGCCGTGATTGGTATTTATGCACAGACCTTATTGTTCTTGGGATTGATATGAATTTCATTCTGGTTCTGATTTGTGTTTGCTAATGTTGCCAAGGAGCACGTAAATTGAACTTATATGATTTTTTTGTTCTCGTTTGTCAATTTCATAATGATTATTTATCTGGTTTAAATGACCTTATCTAATTGATTTTATTGGTGTTTTGTTGTTTTTTCTTATCTCCCTACAAATAGCATAATTTCTGGGAGATGGGTGATACTGGTCCTTGTGGTCCTTGCACTGAAATTTATTATGATAGAATAGGTAATCGTGATGCTGCATCCTTAGTCAACAATGACGATCCTACCTGCATTGAAATATGGAATCTCGTCTTTATTCAGGTATAACTTTGACAGCATGTCTTATAGATCTTCATATATGAATTTGTATTCCTTATATTTAGGTCCAGAAAATTGATTGAACACCAGAATTTTGATCTTAACCTTGCCACAAGTACAAGCGTCCTATGTATTGGTTTGTTATGGTCGGCACAACATGTAAAATTGAAATATAATCTTGCAGGTGTCACATAATTTTATTCCTTCTCTTTTTGATTTATGATGCTTATAGTTAATTTAGTGAATCTTTGTAGGCAACAGGGGCTCGGTCATATTCAGGGAAACTTGGGCTGGATGATGTAGACAAAGTTGACATGGCATACAGAGTTGTTGCAGACCATATAAGAACTCTTTCATTTGCCATTGCTGATGGGTCTCGTCTAGGTAGGCAGACAATAGTTTACCATTTTTGCTACCTTCTACTCAAGTTGAGTTCAGTGGTGTGGGTTTCCCATTGTTTAAAACAAAGACATCCATTGATGGACAGGGTTGTGAATTGTTTTGTTGTGACCGGTATTCATAGAGATGTTGCATTTTATGCTGAAGCATTGCTAGCACATTCTGCATTTTGGTTTTTAACCTAGTTGGAAAGGATATTTTCCCTTTTATTCTAGAAGATTAGTGACTAAATGGACTTATCCTAATAAGTGAGTAAAATTGACTTCTCTTATTTAATTTTTAGGAATCACCATCATTCTTTAGTTTTTATCCAATTTTTTTGAGAAAATATTTCAAGATACGTGCAAAAGTCAGCATACTATCTTAGAGAAATTTTCAGTGCTCCCCCTCCCTCGCCCCTGAGCCCTGCTGCTTGCTCATGAAATCGGAAGCTCTTAGAATTCACTCTTTCTTTTGAGTTGGTAGTGATAGGGGTCACATCGACTTTTATATTATTTTTATTGGCTACATCTTAAGATATGAATTTGTTTGAGTAGTTAAATCCTTTCGAACTTTTTTTTCTGGAGTAATTGTAAGAGTTCAACTTAGGGTTCTTTTTTTAGGCAATGATGGTCGTGAATATGTTCTAAGGCGTATTCTTCGTCAGGCTGTTCGGTATGGAAATGATGTCTTAAAAGCTAAAGAAGGATTCTTTAATGGGTAAGAATGACAGACATATACTGCAGTTTGAAAATCTCACTCTCTCTTGCTCTTTCTTTTAAAGTTGAGGTGCTATCTGGAAATTTTACCATGTTCGAATGTTTCGATTTGTAGTTCTATGTATTGTTGATATGATCTTTTGTGAATGTGTTATATCCAGGCTTGTAGGCATTCTAGTGATAGTGATGGGTGATGTTTTTCCAGAGGTGAAACATCATGAAGCACATATTAGGGAGATAATCAAAGAGGAGGAAGAAACTTTTGAGAAGACTTTACAAAAGGTTTGGATTTATATAATAAATTTTGTATGGGCATGCCTTTCGCTTTTTTTTATGAATTTTGTAACGCCACTCCTCATAACATTAACACTTCTATTAGCATTATTTGAATTTTTTACCTAAATCTTCTCGTCCCCTTGCTGCCTTTTTCTAATATTTTTTGTTTCCCTAATGTTAAGTGAAGTAAAATCTTTTGTACATTCTTGTCAGTATCAATAATTTAATTTTACAGGAATACAATATATGTTTCACAATTGTGGAAAGATCTCAGGAAGGATTGGCTCCTCGTTTGCCATCAAGTAAGACAACTGGACTTCTACCTGAGGTATAATATCATCCTCAGTAATGAATTGTTGTTTATTCATTAAGTACATTTTAGTTCAAACATATTATTTCCTAATGAGTATCTGTTATAGTATGGAGCTCTATGCCTCATATCTTTGTTTTCATTTTCTTCTTAAGAAATTAGGTGCAGACATATAATATATTTTTGCACTACTATTTCAGTTGTAAAGGGATTGCCAACACACGAGCAGATGGATGAAGTCAGACATGAATGAGCAAGTTTTGTGACCATTATGTAGAGCGATAATGCTATGGAACAAGATATACACAATTTTTTTTATTGTGAAAATTGTTGTAGTGTACATGCATTGAATTGTAATTGTAAATTAATATTGTGGTATAAATTATTAGTGTGGATTTCCATTAATTTTCATAGTGAATGATTACTTTGGAATTTTGTGGGTGTACCAAAACATCGTTATCTAATGCTATTTTCAACAGTGGTTTTTATAGAAAAAGTTATCTAATGTGATTTTCCACAATGGTTTTATAAACAATCTAATACTAGTTTTCACAATGATTTTAGAAAATAACTGTTGTGGAAGTGGATAATTACAACGGTTTTATGTAACAACCGTTGTAGAAGGTATTAAACCACAATGGTTTTTTAGAACAACCGTTGTGGAAGATGATAAACAACAACGGTTTTAACTTAAAACCGTTGTAGAATGTAATAAACAACAACGGTTTTTACTTAAAACCGTTGTTGAAAGTGCCATATTACAACGGTCACTCTTGTATACGTGTTTTATATATGAGAATTAACAACAGTTTTTAAGAAAATCCGTTGTTGAAAGTAACATATTACAACGGTTTTTGACCGTTGTCATAAATAGGTAGAAACGACGACACTGCTAACCTCAACGGTTTTTCAAGACTTTCTACAACGGCTAAAAACCGTTGTCTATTAACTTTTTTGTAGTAGTGTATGATCACAATATAATTTATATCATCAACTAATTATATAGAGTAATATTTTATAAGAAATGTATTTTGTGTGTTGCTTTGCATGTATTACTTTAATCACATTTTAATAATTTATATATGATATGAACTCTGTTTTAATCACTTTATTATATGATCACAATATAATTTATATCATCAACTAATTATATAGAGTATTTTATAAGAAATGTATTTTGTGTGTTGCTTTGCATGTATCAACTTAAGTTGGCAAAATGACCAAATATGAAACCAATTGAGATTTTAACAAAACGATGTCATAAATACAATCAACGACGGTAATTTATTATAAACAGACGTCATAAATACAATCAACGTCGGTTAATAAAATACGAACGTTGTAACTTTAAACAACGGCGGTTTTAAAAATTTAAAGACATAAAGCAGCGATAATTTTAAGAAAACTGACGTCGTGGCGACAAACGTCTCTATAAAGGACGTTGTAAGTAATTATTGATGTCTTTATTGTCCTCCATCGACGTCTTACGGTTAAATAAACACGTCGGCAAATATGACGGCGATATTCACTACAAGAAAATTGGCTTTTTACGGCGTAAAAGACCATTCACGGCGTGCTACCGCATGCCATAAAAGGCCGTGTCGTAAAAGTATTTTCTTTTTACGGCGTGCATTGGCTTGCCGCAAGTGTTAATAACGCACGCCATAATTGAGCTCTCATAAAAGTTTGGACAACTAATTACGGCGTGCTTCGCGTGCCGTAAAATATCTTTCATGGCACACAATGCACGCCATAATAGAGCTGTTTATTAACATTTAAGGCCTGCGAAGCACGCCGTGTTTGAATTTTTTTTTTTTTAAAAAAAATTAATTAATTTCCTAACTACCCTTATTTCATATTAACAAATATACTTATATAAATATTGCCTTGGACCAAAGCAGAGTTTAAATCCAAGAAACCAACATAAAAGAACAAACTATAAACTTTAAAATTGGAAGAGCATTCAATTCTTGGATCACATGCCTTTTTTGGTGGAAACAAACACTTAGAAATTAACAGGAAAGATCAGGGGCTATTTAAAATGTTCAAAGTAGCTGGCAAATGCCACTGTTGTATACACCTGAATCACACGTCTCTAAAAACATGGTTTCTGTATGACTGACTTCAAATAACAGAAATCTTACAAATGGATCAAACTCTTGAAACAGTAAGTACCAAGAAGAAATCATCCAACAAGAAAGGCCGTGAAGGACATGTAAGTTAGGAAGGTTCATCCTGCCCGTATTGATCCTCACTTTGACACACAGATGGATTGGGAATAGAGCGACACTGCTTGTCAAAATTTTAATGAACACAAATTAAGACAGGAATAGCAGGTGAATACATAAACTCATTGCACCAAATCAAGGTATATAGGCATGTCCAACAAGCAGATATTATGAACTCTAATTAAATTGCAACCACATATTATGACACATTATGAACTCTAATTAAATTCGGGAAAAGCTATTATCAAAAAATCATTAACAGTAGAGATTGCCCCATTATCAAATTGTAGTCGTCTATTTTCTCCTATGTAAAATGGCATGGGGTCAAGATAACTCTTACAATTAACTCCTCTCGTTAAAAAAAAAAGAGATTTTCCATTATTCCAATAAGGTTATGGGACACGGTAATGCCATAATATCTTCTTTGGTGTACAAATCGCCTACTATCATAAAGGTAAGATCCAAAAGAAATTTCTTCACCATATCACAAAAATGTTCAAAAATTATTTATGTATTTGGGGAGCAAACATAAATTCAGAAGCTAGTCAACTATTCCTTCCTTATACTGGTCTGCTATATTCATCTAGTTTTGGAAATCAAGGATTCATTGAGTTCCTCTTGCTCCACCACCCAGCCACACACACACACTAATTGAGCATCCACATTTGTTAGGTCACCAATATACAAATGTCAAAGCCTAATTCAGAAAAGAGATGACCATCAAGGAACATCTAATTAAGCTCAAGGGTTCATTGATAACTATACCAATTCCAAATACATAATCACTGCTTGTACATACCAGATGGTTCTTCACAAAATTCATCTAGACTTACAAGGTTTTTGTGCTTAACCTTATAAATTAGCCTCACTTCTGTTCACGGAAACACACTACATAGAAATCAGATTGATAATCAAGCTGTGTTTCCCTGTTTTTTCGATAGAAACCAGACGTGATTTCTGATTTCTGTCATTTCAAGGCAAAACAAATGTGCAAGACTAAATGCCAATGCAACCAAAAATTAAGGAAACACCACCAGAGATTATGCAGCAGTATATCCATGGTGACGACAATCAGATTCACATTAAAGTTTATAAGCATACTAAGAAAACATGGAATACTCAGCCGAAGAAAAAAATTCTTATTCATAATCAAAACAAAGCACCTGCATCAAACTCTCTTTGTTCAGACCTTTCATTGAACACTTTTGGGGCACCATTTTAAGGCAGATCCAGACCATCAGTTGAAAATGTGACGTCCCTGACCAATTTTTAGAAATTTAATTAAATTAAATGACTTGGGTTATTTTAAAAGATTAATTTAAAGGGTTTAAAGGGGTTTAAATAATAAAATTGGAAATTTAATAAGAAATTATTAAATTAAAGGGGCGTTTCGATCAACGTTAATTTTGGGACGGAATTTGGCGAAACGAGTTGCGCCATTGCGTCCGGCTCGTCGAAACGAGTCCGTTGACGGGCGGAACGTTTCGATTCGAGTTACGAATTGTTCGGAGGACATTTTGGTCATTTCGAAATTTGATAAATACCCCTCAACCAATCAGAACCAGCCTTTTCTCTCTCTCTCTCTCTCTCTCTCTCTCTCTCTCTCTCTCCTTCTCTCTCTCTCTCTCTGCGGTTTCTCTATCACCGATCGTCACTCTCTCTCTCTCTCTTCAAATCCGGCCACAGGTCACGGCTGCGCTCGAGACCGATTGCATTGGGAAGCTCTCGTCTTCCTCGTCAAAACCCATCCCGTGCCACCGTCCAACTCGCCGGCATTCGTCCGTGGCGAGCTCTGCAATTTCCGGCCAATTTCCTGACGTTCGTGGCGGCTGTTCCGGCGGCTTCAGGTCACGGCTCGCCACCAAAAGGTAGCCCTTCCTTCCCTCTCTCTGTTTTGGTGGGTGCGCGACACCGATGGCGGCGTAGCCGCTGCCGTCTCAAATAACCCAGATCCGGCCAAAACCCTGGGTAGTTTGGCCGTGATCTAGGGTGGTTTCTGGCCAGTTTAGAGGCGGCTCAGCCCGGTTTTGAGCTTCCCTGAGGGTGCTGAATCGTTTGGTGTGGGCGGTGTCGGAGGTGGTGACGATTTGAGATTGGCCTGAATTGCTCACCACACCCACCACCCACGGTGGCGCGTGTGGCGGTGCGTGGTGGTGGTGTGGTGGTGGGTCTTTGTTCCATAGAGATCCTCGTATCGCTGCGAGCCCGTGGGATTTGACGGATCTCATTTCGGAGATCGTTTGGCCATCGAACGAATCTCGCATATTGCACGATTCTCGGGTTCGATAGGATTGAACGGTTGGGTCGCGTCCATTTTTGGATATGTTGATCCCCGTATTTCTAGGAGTCTATAGGATTTGAAGGATCGTGATTCGGAGTCCCGGATACTCCGGAATCACCAACCCTAGCGTTAGGTTTATTAGAAACCGTCTGATCGCACGATCGCGAGAAATCCGACCGTCGGATCGAGACCAAACTTTTGGGACATGTTCGTTAAACCGTAGTGAACCTATAGGAACTTTCGGATCTAAGTTTGGAGGTCATGGGACCCACGGGCCCGGTTTGACCCACTCGGGTCGGTTTGACCAAGTTTGACCAGGTTTGACCGAGGCTTTCCCGAGGTCGCCTTGCAGCGTAGTTGACTTTGTTGGAGTTCTAGGATTGTCCGGATCCTTTTGGAGGTCGTGGGCTCCGTGGGCCCGGGTTGACCGAAAAGGGGTGTTTGACCGCCGGTTGACCAAGAGTCTCCGGGGCGGTCCCACTGGTTAAAAGACGTTGTTGGATCTTAGGTTTCTTCGTAAGACGTAACTGAACACTTGAGTCGGGGTTAGTTAAGGGTTTGCTTTCAAGTTATCGTTTTAAGGTTCGGTTGTTAATCTTTAATCGTATTCTTGAATTTAGGTACGCAGGTACCTCATACTTCGCAGGCAGGACCCTCCCAGGGTCAGGCTGCTTGGGACTACCTGTGAGTGGACTTTGTTTTCAAATACACATAATTGTCAATGAATAAACAACATGCATATGAGTTTGATGATTTCAACGCTATTGACTACTTTGAATATCTATGTTGAACTTTGAGTTTTGGACGCTTGTCCGGGTAATTGTATTTGGGGTTGGGTGCATGGTTGTGGGTTGAAATGTGAAAGTATATGAATATGTATAAATGGATTATTGCATGGCAATGATTGTGAGTGTTGTAAACACCGTATTATGTACCTCCCACTACTGTTCGGATACGGTTACTGAGTTATGGTTCGATCCGGTGCATACCTTAACGGGGTGTAGCTGTAGACTCTTAATTGAGTATTTTAGTCAGTGCGCATGGACTAGTTCGGACGTATGGGTATTGAGGATTCTGCCATACGGGTCGGGTAGCTTAGTCCATTTTTGGACGGCTTAACCCTGGGTACGAGGCCATTATGATGTCGTCCTCGTATCTAGTTAAACTATTCCCTGTTGGATGGTTTCCCCGATACACTTGATTTGGTGTTGAGATATTACCGTCTATATATATAAATATATATATGTATATGCGTGAGTTACTAAATTCGTATTCGTATTGTTATTAGTGAGGATCTTTCCACACTAGTCGTGGTGACTATGTGAGAATGGGATTTGTTTCATGATGTGATTTTCGAGGCTATTATACTATGATATTGGGGTTTTGATTCTCTTAATCGAACCTTTATATAAATGTTTTGAATTGCATGATTTCAGCATCGGTTTTGAAACGGTGAGGTTACAATGTTGTTTTAACTTGTGAAACCTTATTTTTGTCCACTCACACTCTTTCTCTGTTTTGCGCCTCACCAGGCCGTAGTCGTAGCATCCGAGCCGCTCGTCCGAGCGCTCCTCTTCTCGTGCTCGACTTGACTGTAGGGCACTTGCCCCTATTTTGTAAACACGTTATTTCTGCTTTATTCGAATTACTCTTAGATTGCTCTGTATCACCCATTAGGGTTGAATTTGACGGCCTGAGGCCTTTTGTTGCGTTGTTTGCATTTGTTCTTATTTCAGGGGCTGCCCGATTTTCGGCATGAGTCTTGGTCCCCTTTTCTCTTTGTTTCGTTGAAGAGGGTTTCTTTTAGTAAGTGGGCCCGACATTGAGTTAATGTCGGTTGTCTATAGGGTTCGCACGGGTTCCGGGTGGAATTGGTCAGGTCCTGTCGAGAAAACCTGCTATACGCCACACATGACTCTATTGTAATGGAAAAAATCAAAAGTAAAACAATAATGAAACAGAGAAAAGAAATTGGAACAAAATCTCTTTCAAAGAAAAACCTACAATATAATTTCAAAAAAATTACCTCAATTTCAATATAAAACCAAACATATTTTTGGGTCTTACAATTGAATAGTCAAATAATATAACCTAATTCAATACCCAAATAAGCCTAAACTACAATGCCAAGTTGAAATTCCAAATCCTCACATTCACAATTAGAAAGAGAGAGTAAGAGAAAGGGGGTTGTTACTGTTGAGAGTGGAGGCTAATCATAGGGAAACGAGAGGCTAGTGGAGCGAGTCGAACCGAGAGAACGAGATACGGATTTGAAATAATTTCCTCTTAAATCTATTACTGAAACCCTTATTGACTGCAGAAAGGTTTAATCGAACAAAATACCGAGAGAGAGAGGGAGAGGAAGGGAGAAAAAGAGATTGTTTTGGGAAAGAGGTGGCTTAGAACATATCGGATGTTCATCCGGAACCAAAGTAATGGTTTCTTTTCCCCCAATTGAAAAGAAAGTCAAGAACAGAGATGGTTAATGTGGGATTTGGTGAGGGAGAGAGAGAGAGAGAGAGAGAGAGAGAAATGCAGTCTCGGAAGAGATGAGAGAGGATTTGGGTTAAAGAGCGGGTTAGGGTTGGAGAGAGTATATGGGGGTTTATGGAAGGAATAACACGCATCAAACTTAAATTTGGTGAAAAAGAGAGCGGCAAAGAACGCCATTGATGGTAACCTCTTTTATGGCGTGCGTAAAAAGAACGCCATAAATGGTATTAGAGTTTACAACAAGCACATTGTCGCACGCCATAAATGGTATTAGAGTTTACAGGGCACATTGCTGGCATGCCATAACTAACAAAAGAATACAAAGGTGCACCGAAAGCACGCCATAAAAACAGAGGCAAAAATTCATTTATGGCGAGCACCAAATGCACGCCATAAAAATTAACTTATTACGGCGCGCAATACATGCACGCCGTAAATGGCGTGCCGTAAATACTTGATTTTCTTGTAGTGATTTTTCTTCTTACGGACGTGAAAATTAAGCATACCACGACGGTTATTACTTTATACCGACGTGGTTAAAACAAAATTTTAATTCAATTTAAATCATAATATTCATAATAACTTTAAAAAATTCCAAAAATACACGGAAACCATTATGGAATCATTGAGATATTTTCTTCCCACTAAGGCTTATAAAAATATATTTGAGTCATAAAAATTAAAAATGAAATTCAAAGAACAAAAAATTATTGATAAATCACAAAATCTCTTATAGTTACATAAAATGTTCATATATATGTGGCTTGTGTCATCCATTGGTGTGATAAATTCAAATATATTAATTACTACTTTTAGCAATCTAATTTAGAAGAAACCAGCCTAAACCTTTTTTGTATTATTTTAATATTTTTTTCATTTAATAAAATTTATAATTTAGTATTTAGGGTTTCGTGTTTCGTGTTTAGGGTTTAGGGTTTAGGGTATATTGAAACGACGCCGGTTTTCTATTTTGTTTCATTTCGATTCCATCCTTGGGCTAACGCGTTCGAATCCCAGCAACACCAAAACCTGAATATTCTTATTAATTTTTAATTTGTCCGTGATGGTTTTAGCGTCGTGAAAATATTTAACTACGTCATATTTAATATACTAACCGCCGTGTTAAATGCAGACATTTTATTTGAATTAGACGTCCTTCTTTATTAATTAGTGACCCTCGTTTTAAAGCTAATAGACGACAGTATTTAATAAAGCCGTCGTCTTTACAAGTAATAGACTTCGGTTTTTATAAAATACGTCTTTGGATATAATAAATGACTTCTTTGGATAAAATACGACGTTTTTTTTTTAATAATAAAACAGACGTCTTTAAATATAATAGACGTCTGTATGTTTGACATTCTGCCGTGGTTCATTTATGTTATGGCGGTAACAATGAAATTTTTGACTTGTAAAGCCTTTGAGACTGCACTAATTTTATGAAAGTGACGTCTAAGGTTGTCGATTTTTCCTTTTTATGAAGTTTTATTGTTATTAGACGTCGATTTTATTAATAGAAATGACGTAGTATTCTTGACAGGACCGGACCCGAATTCCCCCTCGGAACTCGTGTCCAACCCTGCTTCCCGTTAGACACTACCCCGACGCAGGACCTACTTTACTAAAACGTCCCTTGACCTGGTTTAAAGAAATAGGAAAGTTGACTTCTGCCGAAATTTTGACAGAGTATCCCCTGAAAAACGGACTTTCCCAAAATGTCCACCTATTAAAAACAACAGAAAGTTTACCAACTGGTAGCATGCACAAAGCAGAAGCACACAGATTAATAGGGAGGCCTTCGGCCTCTACCTCAATCCTAGGTGAGCGCTACGGAGCAATCTAAAGAAATTTAAACTTTACGACCTGAGTAAAGGATAGCAAAGTAAAAATACAAGAAAACTCCTACAGGAGCCATTAGCCGTGATGCCTCGACGTGGTGGTCTCGACCTCGGGATCTAGTACCTGGGGGGCGCAAAACAGAAAATGTGAGTGGACGAAAAATCAAACTTTAAACCTCCTTTTTCAATGAACATATAACCCCCTCCGTTTTCGCAAATAATAACAAAGCACTTATGCAACAAAAATCCATGTATAAACGTACATATTTTTACGAACAAATACTTGAAAACAATTCCGTTAAATTTGTACCTTGAAATACCATAATGAAAAACTGTAGCTTTGCTACTTCTGCAAATTCTTGGAAACCACAAACTTAAACATTGAATTCTTAAAATAAAAACCATGGAATTGAATCCATCCAAAAATATCTCGTTTAAGTAAAACATAGTAATACTGAATAACTCCCTTTTTCCTGGAACCCAACCTGTCCAGTTTCAAACCTTAACTTAAAATCTGTACATGTGCATCACCGTCCCGGTGCACATATTCAAATAAGACCAACCTGGAAATAAAATCCATAGACACGCCCACATATATATTTATAATAACATCAATGTAAAGTCTCATAAAATCCCAACAAGGAAAATATAAAACCAAAGCAACTAAAAACCAAGAAAACCCAAATTCACAACCAACTGTTTCCCGACGCAATGACCGTAGGCATAGCAAGCAAGGAAGGATCCTCACTTAAAAGAAAATAAGAATGGAAGTATGGTAATAGGTATATATATATATATATATACTTATATACTTATATAAATAGTAAGACTCTCAGACCAATACTTGTACCGGGGAAACAATCCAACAATGGGATTGTTGACTGACTACATGGAGAAAAATTCCTTCACAACCACATAGCCAGGGAACAAGCCGTCCCAACTGGGGACTAACTCCCAGACACGCACAGCAGAAAATACCTCAATATTGTGCGGCTGAAACAATGTCCTACGCGCGCAGACTGCCCGGCATGGGCCTACAGTAACACCCCGTCAAGGGTGAACCGAGTTCCGTTGTATTCTGTATCCATTTCAGTAACCAAGTATCCGGGGAGGTACAAAAGTGGTGCTAATAGCACTCCATCTAGTACACATAATCCCTGACATACCCTAAATTCCAGGGTATTCAGCCCGTACCCAAACCCGAACACAAAATATCCGGACGTTACACCGTCCATAATCGATACCCAAAATATGTATACAATAGGAATGTAGACACAAAAGTCTGAACATATTTATATCCGGAACCCAAAGTATTTATAAATTTCTAATATCAAATATAACCCAAATAATCCATATAATACCAATTCCAAAATTGAAACATGTATATAACTCCATAATCGAAAGGTAAATAGAATTTCTTAAAAACGTGAAATCCAAGACCCGAAACATTTAATCAACGTATAAATATAAAATATAGAATATAAACTAAAAATTCCCAAAATCATAAAATTCACTCTCTTAATAACTTTCAAATATTAAAGTCAATCGAAAATTCCTTGATTTGAAACAATATAAAAATTCCAAGATTAAATTAACCAAAGTAAATAATTCCGAAAACCGACGTAACAATAAATCCTCAATTTGTCAAATATAAAACCCAAGAAATTCCCGGGTATTTCACCATACCCAAACCGTATACAAAGATTACCGGACGATGGTCCCGTCCCAAATTCAATACTCAAAAATATTTAATTAAATGTATAACCTTCATCCCACAAATAAACCGGGACTCCGAAACATGCATACGTTTCAAATATAATTTAAATTCCAATTACTTCATAAAATATTCTATCCAAGATTCAAAATATCATTAAAACTCCATAGTCAAAGCGACTAATTTTATATGCATAAATTTTTCCGATAATTCCCTCAAAAATCAAGTCCAAGACTTAAACAATATTTAAATCCGAAAATCAAGATAAATCATTTATGCATCAAATTCCTATCTTTGAAATAATGCTTGTTCAAAACAAATGTCCACTCACAACAAGTCCACGCTGCTCAATCCATAGAGAGCTTTTCCTCCGGAGTACACAAAGCAAGAGTACCTATTGGAGAGAATAAACGGTTTAATTAATACGCGTACTCAACAACAAACTTTAACTCAAGACGCTAGTTCTCGGGTCTCAAAGTAAGCGTGCACAACTACCGGGAAGTTTCTAGAGTCAAACCACTCCCTTCAACAGGTGGGACCACCTCGAAAGACTCACGGTTAACCGATTGGTCAAACTTCCCGAATAGGTCAACCCGGCCTCTGGGGCCCACAACCTCCGATTTTCGATCCGAACATTCCTAAAGGTTCAACCAGGTTTACTAAACACATCCAGGCAGTTTGGTCTCGATCGAGCGGTCGGAATCGCGCTAATCGCACGATCAAACAAGAATCGGGTTACCTAACCCTATGGTTAATGATTCGGAGTATCCGGGACTCCGATTCTTGATCCGGCAGTTCCTACACGATCCTAGAAGTACAAGAAACAACATACTTGGAAATGGGACCGATCCAACGGCCTGAACATATCGAACCCGGATAACATACTTGACTAATGCCTTTCGACCGTCAAACGATAACCAAATTAGAATCCGAGCACACCTACGCGCTCAGGACGACATGGGGAACATTTTAGGACACAATGCACCACCACAACAGTGCCCCAGAACCCGCCGGAATTGGGTGTGCATAGTAATTCCGGTGACCGGAAAAACTCCAAACCAAGGGTCAAGACTTCAGGTATAGGTTCAACTCAACAAGTGGAGCATTTTATTCAACTACGGTAACACCTAGTTTGGCCGGCAAGTGGCCGGAAATTCAACTCAAAAACCGGCCTAATATGGGTTTCTAAATCGAACAACCTAGGCTTGAAACCGATCTACAATACCTACATAAATGGATAGAGCATGCAGAGTAGATGAAATTTCATACCTCACTCGACCGAAACGGTTGCCGGAGTCGCTGGAAATTAAAATCCGTGGGTTTTCGAGCTGGGATAATGGCCAGGATAGATAGAGGAGGAAGAGACGAAGATTTAGGAACTGGAATCACCTGAATCGGACACTTGTGGAGGGAGAAATCGCCAATCAAAGTCTGGCCCGAAGAGAGGAAGAAAAATGAGAGAGAAGAAGAGAACCGTCGGGGAAGAAGAAAATCAATTTTTACTGTAGCGATACTGTAGCCGCTACAGTAAAAATTAGAAATTCGTTTTTTTTCTTTTTTCTTTTCTCTTCTAATAGCTTCTCGATCGTTACAACTCGGAATTTGGTGTACCGCATATCCACGAACTCGGATCGACGAGCCGGACGCAACGGCGCAACTCAATTTCCCAAATTCTTTTTGGAAATTTTACAGTGCCTAAAATACCCTTAATCCCAGTGGCAAAACTGTAATTTTGCCAAAATTATTTATTTGACTAAACAATTGGGATTGAATAGTGAAATCGGGTCAGGGATGTTACAATTCTTTAACAACGTCGGTTATTAACCGTCGTGGTTTTATACATGAATAGATGTCGGTCGATTTCACGACGGTTTTGGATAACCCTAGACGGTGGTGGATTCCTATCATCTATTTCAATTTTTGTAGTAGTGAAGGTTCAAAAATATCTAGTCACTGCCCACATACCTCCAATTCAGTGGACTATGTCCGTGGCGAAGTCAGGATTTCATGTGTGTGGGGGCCTTTTACAAATTATAAAGAATCAAAAATTCAAACTCACAATACATACGAAAAATAGTATATATATCACATATGTCAAGAATTATATTGCTTATTGATTGCAATTATAATTGTCCTCGACAAAGGGATAGACAAATACATTCTAAGCAAGAAAAATTGCAAGAGATAGACAAAGAGTAGTGATTTAGCAAATATCTTTAAAGCTTTTTCCCCATTAAACCCAATAGAAAGAAAAAAATAAAAATTTCACAAACTAAAAAAAACCTTAGCTCCCTTCATGCATTCATATCATACACGAAAAAAATGTTTTATGTTAAAATATTGACTAAGTATGAAAAATGGTGTTTCGGAATAATCATTTTCACAAGATAATTTTTGGCGGCTTTTATTCCTTACACATCAAATAAGAAAACTTGATTTTATGGGATTTTAGTATGAAGTATATATTGACTTAATGAGCCATCATTTTTAGCCTAAAACCGATTTTTCATATTTTGATTTGGTGGTAATTTGATTTTCTAGTATTTTTATTTGAATCCAAATAGGGGGTACTTCCTTATTTACATTGTAAACTTAAGTAAATGGAGTAATATAAAAATAAATGAAAGTAAAAGGACAAAGACATTTACTTAAATGCTGAAAATGGAAATAAGGTAATCTGTACACCTGGAGTGCACCACTACCAGCTGAACAAAGGGGCAATTTGAAGCACCTCCTTATGCTTTAATAGGTCTGCCACATCACAAATGGGTACATATCAAAACATAAAGTATTTGAAATAATATACATGTAGAAATACATAACAGTATATTACTTTTAAAATATAAAAAAACTTGAGTGGGGGCTCGGAACCACATTGGTCCCAGTGTGGCTCCACCCCTGATAAACACCCCAGACAAAGACAAAAAACAATTAAAAGTAAAGGGTGGCAGGTGGTGGGTTTCTTCATTTGTATGAGCTGTACCAGACAAAGACCAAAAACATTTGCCAAACAATCTGCCAGACAATTTTTGCAATGGAGAGGAATTAAGAGAAATAGCAAGTTTTAAGCCGAAGAACAATCCCTAGATTTCAGCATCTTGAACTTGACCCCGACCCAAATTAGCAGTGAATCCTCCGATCCAAGTGCCATCAGCATTTCGGGTTTCATTTTGGTTCAATTCCCTTCAAAATTTCTGAATTTTTTTTGGGTTTTGTTATGGGTATCGGGAAATATCAAGGATATCGGCAAAATATCGGGGATATCGGACTTATCGGGGGATATATCGTCGATACGGGGGAAGATATTGCCTTACCCCGATATCTGTGCTTGTGATTCAAAATATCGATATATCGGCGATATTTCGGTGTTATCGGCCGATATTTCAATCCTTGATTGTACCAAATCACAAGCATTACTCATTTTTTACAAGATGAACTTAAAGTCCCAACCAAATTGAAATCAACACAAATTGCAGAAAAACCAAACTGCTCCATCACTTCCTATTCATGCCCCAATTCAACTCAAGCTATCAAACAACAAAAATACCGCAATCTAATGAAACCACACAAAATCACCACGCCAATTTGTAAGGAAGGAAGGCTTGGTATTATCCTATTCTTCTCTCCCTGAAGTTTGAAATCCCAACCCCACTTCCATTAAATGGGTTTCCATAGTTGATATGGGGATTTTTGATTCTCAAAACGAAGGACCTAGTTCTATCATGCCAGGATTTTTGACTGGTCACAGAGAGAGATAAGAGAGAGATGGTCATGGTGCATGGTGGGGTTTGGATTGGAGAGGTGGTGATGATTCGGGTTAAGGGGATGGGAGCTGTGGTTTTGGCTTAGAAAGGGGCTGGGTTTTGGGTCGGCGAGAGGATTGAGGTGAAAGAGGGTCGATTGGGAAGGGATAATGGGTTGGTTTTCCTTCTTCTTTTTTCCTATTTCTGGGTTGGAGGAGATTGAGTTTTGATATTTTTCAATTTTTAATTTCAAATGTGGGCTCCATAATTCCACGTCACCAACTCAGACGGATGAGAAATTGGCCAGTTAGGATGAAATACCACTATAACCCTGCGACATCATCAATTTATCAGAGTTTGGGATGAAGTTGATGGCAAGGGGGGAAAGTGGCACATGAAACCTTGGTCAATGGGGCAAAGTGGGTCATCTTAACTTTAAGGGCGTGTTGTGAATTTTATTGCAAGAGCACAATCCGCACAAGTAATATAGAAGTAAGTAGAGTGTCGTTCCCACGAAGATCGTAATTTCCTATTAATTACCAATTATGATAAATTCTTAAGTTTATCTGAACAATTGTTTAATAAGATTGATTGATTTAACTAAACTAAAACAAATATAAAAGACTAACAATTTAATTAATAATGGAAAACCAAGTTGATGAGACACTAGGGCATCCGATTTCACCATAACCAATTCCACTTAATTCTTATAGCCAATTAACCCTAATTACTATCCATATTGACAGTTGGTTTCTCCTAATTTATTTCGATATCCCCTCTCGGGCTCAACCAAAAGTATTCTTAATTAACAACTCACTCTCTCTCGAGCAATGAATTTAGAAAATCAAGAACCCATTAAGTTCTATGAGAACTTGCAATAAAACTGCATGAGTCATGTTAGTCCCTCTCGGGCACTCATTCAAGTCATGGTATTTGTTACAAGAAGCAAACACCAAACATCTCCTCTCGGTCTCCGTTTGGATCATCAATTAAATATTAGCTAGATATTTAAATCATTAAGAACAGTAACAAATACTCAACATGGAATAATAATCAGAAATTAATATAACTATAAAAATTAAGTATTCATGGTTAGGCTACATCGTAGCCCTAGCAAGAGAAATTAGTTCATGACAAAAGAAAAGATAAGCAAGAGAATTGTTGTCATAAAACCGATTTGGCCGATGGACTTGATCTTCGGAATCTCCACAGCAACACCTTCGTAAGCTCCAAAAGCACCGCAGCAGCAACTCTTGACTCTCTCTTTGATATATCTCTGGGTGTATGAAAGTTGGTGGAAAAATATGGTGTAGAGATCCCCCTTAGAAAGAGCTTAAGATGTCCTTATATAGTGTAAAATAACTGAACCCTACTCTAAAAAGGTCTGGAAAAACTCTCCTAAAGCAAAACAAAATCCCAAAAAATTAAGGAAACAAACTAAAAAAGGAATCCTTCTTTGACTTGGAAACACGTCAGCCAACTTGCATGCACATTTTGGGGTCATTAAACTTCCTAGAAAAATCTGGAAAAATATGAAAAAACGTAACTTGATCTCTAATCTTTCCAAGCATATATCGCACGCCACTAGGAAAAATCGGAAAGGTCTTCAAATCTTCAATCTTCCACAGTAGTGCAGTTCTGACGGGATTTCAACTCAGGCTGTGTTGACTTGCAGGTCTGGAGCAATTGGCTTGATAGAAAATTATGAAAATTTGACATAATGATCTTCAATGTCTTAGCTTTCTTCTCCAATTTGTCTTGCGCTAAAATTCATTCGAAAAGTCGATTTTCCGCCTAAATCCTTCCAAGAGCTCAGAATTGCTGAAAATAAGGAAAGTAAAGTAATAATACCCTTTTTAATTAACTTTTCCTACATAAATCAAATATAAGAGGTATAAAATATTGAAAATAATACACTTATCAACAACCTCAAACCTATCTTTTGCTAGTCCTCGAGCAAAATTAGAAACAAACAAAAACAAAACGAAAAGCTGACTAGTTATTCTCAAATCCAAATCCATTCTTTTAAATCCCTCCATTCAAACGGAACCTTACTTTAGCGGACTATACAATCAAACTCGAGGGAGTAAAGCAGTCGGCTGAATAGACTACGTACCTAAATATGGTGTTCTTTGCGTGCTTGCATATTTAAATTTTATTCCTTAAATGTGTCAAATTTTTTTAAATGATAGGTCTGAAGCTACATTTATCAGCCACATCGTTGAAGAGATCTTAGTCGTAGTATTGAACCGCACATATTGGAATGTGGCGAAGTACCCAGTTGGACTTCACTCTTGTGTAAGAGCTGTGGAAATACTTTTATGTGTTGGTGGGAATGGTCGCCGCATGGTTGGGATATGGGGGATGATGAGCATATTTTATATTATATATTTAACCCTATTCTTAGTATATTTTGGTTAATATTTTGGAAGAATTTTGATACTTTGAATTATATTTGCAATATAGGACTTTCGACTTCATCTAGAGCAAAACATAATCAAAAGGATGAATTTTTGAGTAATTCCAGTTGGAAGACGTTCGTGAGTCACTTAGCTTGATCGTATCAAAATTTCAGATTTTTCTACCAAGCGATTATTTTCTGGCAGTCAATTAAAGGAGCAGTGCGCTGTGCTGGAAAAGTGACGTTTTGGGCTTTTCTGCGTTTTTGGAGCCCAAGATGACCTCGGATGGGTTCGTGACCTTCTGGAGATGTGTTCAGAATATTTTTATCTTCAAAACAAGCTATCTTGGGCCTGATTTGGAGAAGATTTGAGCCCAGAACATGGCTGGGCAGATTTTGAGCGAATTTCTCTAATCCTATTTGGATTTTACTTCCTAGTATTACTTTATTTTAATTAGTTTCCTTGTGGGAAAAAAAAAGCTGTACTGGGCAGCTAGGTTTTAGGTAGTATTTAAGTTCCTTTTCACAACAATTTTAGGATTCTATTCTATCTTCTTTTTACTTCTTGAACGCGACATTGTGGAGAGCAATTGCTAGGGTTCTTGAAGATCTTCAACTTCAAGGTGTATTCAATCTTTTTCTATGATTTCAATTATAATTATGCGTAACTAATTTCCTTTTGCTAGGGTGAAACCTTAGCCTTAGCATGAATATGTGATTTTTATTTAATTGCTTATGGTTGATTGCATGCATACTTTGAATTGTTAATCACTGTTTTAAACTATCTACTTGTCTTGATGCCTGATCACCATTAGGATATTTAGAAAAGTAATTTGATGCAATTTTGGTCGGAAGGTTCCCTGGAATTGACGCTGGCTTCTTGTGATTAATAATTGTAAGTTCACTTAAGGCGAACACCACGCTCTAAGGGTTGCATGGTTTTTCAAAGGGTTTTCACAAAACGTAATGAGTCTTTCGTGTTCAGATTTGATCCGAACGTCCGGACGGGTTGCATGTTAGATATACGTTCTATGTTGGAGGTTCCAAGTAAAATATACATTAGGAAAACCTAACCTTCAAAGTGGCATGTGCAATTCATAAGTAATTGGTAAAAATACATAGGATTGCTAGGTGACGGTGAATCCCTAGTGCTTTTATAAATTGATATCTAAAACTCTTTTCATTTAATTGTGTTTTTAATTAAATTCGATTTTAGCTTTAACAAATTAAAAATCAAATCAACTTTCTCTACTTTTAATTTTAGTTAATTGGAAACCGTTTTTACATAAATTGCTAAATAGTCCCTGAGGAGATCGACCTTGCATGAGTATCTATACTACAATAACCTTGTATTCTTGCAAGTATTTTATGTGATTTTAACCCTGTTTTTGCAGGTACTAAAAATCCTATCAGGGGACATCTGGAATAGGCAAGACAACAATTGCAAAAGCTATTTTTAATTCAGTTGCTCATAAGTTTGGAGGTAGTTGTTTCTTGGCAGATGTTAGAGAAAATTCAATGCCACACAGAGGCTTAATTCAACTACAGGAGACTCTTCTTCAAGAGATTCTTGGTGGTAAAAAATTGAAAATTGCCAGTGCTGATAAAGGTATCTCTATTATACATAAACTGTTGAGGCATAAAAAGATTCTCTTAATTCTTGATGATGTGAATCAGTTGGAGCAATTAGACAACTTGGCTAGAGTTGGTTGGTTTGGAATGCCTTCGGAATAAATGAACCTCCAAATGATTATTTGGAACTCGCACAACGAGCAATAGCCTATGCTCAAGGCCTTCCACTAGCTATAACACTTTTAGGTTCCCATCTTCGTAATAAAGGTATAGATCGTTGGCAAGCTATATTAGATGGTTACGAAGGAGAACCTTATATAGGTATTCAGAAAATACTTCGAAAAAGTTATGATGCATTGGAAAATTCAGTGCAACAAGTTTTTCTTGACATTGCATGCTTCTTCAAGGGTGATTAAGTCATCGTTGCAACCATACGATGTTATGCAGAGAAAATGTTCTATACCTTCTACCTCCACAGCCTATAGCTATTGTCTTGCTTTATGTCTCAATCACTCATTTGGAATCTTTCATTTAAGTTGATATTAGATTATTACTTTATTTCAAGCCCCAACCATTGCAGGAGCAGCTTATTTGAGATTGGCTAAAAGTCCTGCAGTTATCCCTGCTAACAACCATTGTTGTTTCAAGTTGAGTAATTATATTATGTAGCCCTGTATTAATAATCCTTTCATTATTGGTAATGTTATCTGGATTGTACATCTCACTAGTACATTATTTTGGCTTGTTAAGCAATTTCCTAGGCCATAGAAGTGGTTCTAACGAAGCTACTCCTAGCGTGGGTGAAGTAGTGTTGGTTCAAGCTGCTATTAGTGGTAAAAGTGGAAGAAATGCATAGGAAAATTGGTGATGATGAAGGTATAGCTCTGTATACATACGGAGAACTTGGCTTGAAGGATAATTAGGTATAGGAATTTTGGTGTATTATTGTAATTTGGCTTGCAGCTTGCAGCTAGCAGCCCTAGAGTACTTTCATTTTTTATATTTTATTTTGTTCTATTGTACTCTTGATATTCTATTTATGAAAGAAACAATTTTTTTAGTATATATATATGTATGGCGTGGGTGATGGCATATTTGAGTATATATTTTTGATACCATTGGAAACAAGAAAAAAAAACCTAAAATGTAAAATTACTATGTCAGGTTTACGGTTAATAGATAAAACCGTCGTTTTATAGTTAATAGACGGCAATATTTCAAGAAACCGTAGTCTTTACAACTAATAGACGACGGTTTTTTCAGAAAACTGTCGTCTTTACAATTAATAGACGACGATTTTGAGTAAAAGCGTCGTCTTTACAAATAATAGATGACGGTGAATCACTGTAGTAGTTTGACTGATTGCGGTTGATTTAACTACGGTTTTCAATAGAAAAAGACGATAGTTTTTCCCCGTCGTCTATTTCAATTTTTATAGTAGTGAAAATTCCATAAAGATATTTACAAGGGAACTCGCAACACTGTGCCAACGACCTCATCCATAAATAAACCCCTCATTCTTTTGAAAAATCGGTTTGGCTAGCACTAAGGAAGGGTGGGTAGCTTACCATTGGGTGGGGTGGGTGGGGTAGTTCATTGCTTCTTATTGAAACCAGAATCAAAATTGAACTTTTGAACAGGAATTAGCATTCAATTTGTTTGGGATTGCAATGAGTTTTGGAGGAAGATGGTGGGAAGGAAAAAATACAAAAAATGATTATGGTACACTTTGATTTGATGGAAAATATAACAAATCACTACAAAAAAAAGTCACAATAGTCACCAACATTTGGTGACTGTTGTGGGGGGTAACTAAAGGCTTTTAGTCACCAAAAAAAGCAAAAAATGTGACTAAAAGCCCTTTTAGTCACAAAAAAGTCAAAAAAGGTGACTAATGCCTTTTGTCACGGACACATATGTAACCAAAAAATGGTGATTATTTGGTGACTATTGTGACTTTTTTTTTTGTAGTGAATTATGATGACTACACCAACGGTTCAAGAGAAAATGAAGTGGAGCACTATTGGAGACAATAGTCGAGTTAGAGGACCAAAATGTACATCGGGTATAAGTTCAGGGACCTTTACTACTAAAAGTTCCAAGTGTTAGACTTGAGATAACCATTTTGCCACTAAATTTGACAGAAAATGTAATATATATATATATATATAAATTCTCCTATGCGGACATCCGGACGTTATTGTCATGTGGACGCCATGTATTCTCTACTTTCCTATCTGTTTACAATGGCAACATAAGGCCGAATAAGAGAATAATTGTTATATATATAGAAATTCTCTTATGCGGACATCCAAAGATTATTATCGTGCGGACGCTATGTATTTTGTTTTACCCCTCCCTGCTTTCCTGTCTATTTACAATGGCATATGCACATTTTCGAATAAGAGAATAACTATATATATATATGGGATATTTGTAGAAATGTCATCTGAACTTTTACATCGGTTTTAATTTGTCACCTTAAAAAAAAAATTAAGCAAAATGTCACCTTAAGTTTTCAAAATTCATGATTTGTCTCCTGACTTTAACATCATCGATCCAATTTTCCATACATTTTGAAGGGTATTTTAGTCTTTCGATAAATAAACCCTCAGCAAATCCAAGACAACAACAGTCACAGACAAATGGAGGAAAATTGGAAAGACTAAAATACCCTTCAAAATGGATGGAAAATTGGATGATGTTAAAGTCATGTGACAAATCATGGATTTTGAAAATTTAAGGTGATATTTCCCTTAAATTTTTCTATAAGGTGACAAATTGAAACTGATGTATAAGTTGAGGTGACATTTCTACCAAAATTCCTATATATATATATATATGAATCACAATAGGGCCAATGATGCTAATAAAAGTAGAGTTGAGGAAACTACAACAATTATTTTTTGAATTTAAGGATCAAATTTCGAATCTGCCACAAGTTTAGAAACTATTGCTCCTAAAAACCCAAGTGAATCAAAAAGGGAAAAGAAAAAACTAATCCATGGCCAACGTCCCCGCTTCCCCATCCCCTCTCTGTACTTCAAGAGACCTTCCCTTTCTCACTCTACATTGCAGCCAATTCCTCCTTCCACGGGTTCCAGTGCCCTCCTTGCTCCTAATATTGAACTTCAATCTCCACCAGAACGACAGTGTGAATTGGTTTGGAATTGAAAACTAGTTGTTCACCCCAAAAAGTGTGGTCGTGTATTTTAGCACTTTTGTGAATTGGTTTGGAATTAGATTGGGCCTTAAGTGGGCTCAACTTATTATTTGCAGGCTTGCCACTATTGGCACTTTCGAGCCCAATAGAAATAGTAGGTTTAGGACAAGTATGAATATATTGTGCGCTTGATAAATCTTAAGTTCTTCTCAAGCCATCGTGCTCCAAACGAAGGAACTGGATTGGGTTGATTCTTTTCTGTACCTTGTTTAGATTTTAGGACTTCAATATTCCACTGGTGTGAATGACACCAGAAGAATTCAGAAATTTCAAATGTTTTGGATGATAAAACCGAGCTTGGACAAGAGGTGTTTGATCCGGTCAAGACACACACACCACAAGTGAATTTCAAGTGTTTGATTGTCAAGATATTTTCTTTGGGTAATAATTGACTTAAACTAGGCACAGAAGGATTGAATAATTATATTTGATATATTTCTCCAAAAGGAGGATATATATACATGTATAAGTTGACTTTTTCTACAATGAAAAGTAATTAGCTAATTACAAGGAATTCTAATTAAGTAACTATTCTAATTAGATAACGTGAATTACACCAGGAAAACAGGTATCACGGGATCCCTGAATTATGGCTCACACCAACAGTCCCCCACAAGTTGGTGCATATGAAGGAAATTTATTGTGTGTGGGTGGTGTAGAGATTTCTAAAATCTCTACGAGCTATGAGAGAACAAATCATCTAGCATGACATATCATATATGAAATCAAAATAAAAGCGGAAGTAAGAAATAGATAGAGATTCATACAAGTCTCATCCTAGGTCCCAATCTTTGTAGGTTTATGAAAATAGGCACCAATGACTCTCTAAGACACATATTCAAAGAAAGAATAGATGATCATACCATTGGAGCGAATCTTGAAACTAAGGATGGTGTTCAAGTAGAGGAATTTGATCCCTTTAATGTTGGCTCTCCACTTTAGATTCTCCAAATAAATGCAAAAAGGTTACACCTCCCCAAAGCTCTTCACCAAGGATGAAAGGGATGAGAAAATGAGAAACACTTAGAGAGAAGTAGGTCCTAGTCCTTCTCTCTAGGTGGTGGTCGGCCAAGGGGGTTTGGGAAGAGATTTTGATATTTCCTCTCTTCCAATTTTTTACCAACTTGAAACCCTAAAGTATTGGGGCTTTATGACTATGTATATATGGAGCCAAAATGTCACACATGTGACCCTAAAACCACACATGTGCCGGGCCTTCCCTTTCAATGGCCTCTTTCTGCTATCTTGGTCCAACACATTAATCCCATAATGTGTCACACTTGTGTCTAAGTTTCCAAGTCACATGAGACCCCTAACTAAAGTTCTATAACTTTAATTGAATAATTAAACTAATCTAATAAATTTAATTAGTTTAGTGACTTAACAAATTTAGTCACTTACTTGTCTAACAGTTGTTGGTCCGGGTCAACCTTAGTTGACCATGTCAAGTATCGGGTCAACAATTTGACCTTTGACCTTTGACTTTGAATTTGACCAAGGCACAAAATCATTCATTCTCTTTTTAATTCCCAATCGACTCCTCTTTCGGTGTGCAATCTTATAGGTTCTAATTAGCGAGACAGTGGGTATGAATGATTCTTTCTGAACCAAGTGTGAATTGTATCCCTCCGTATAATTCTCCATATTGGCAAAGGCTAATTATAATTGCCCTTACAAGGATTCCACGAGTCATGAGTGACACCTAGCTGTATGTCATGACTACCCAAGCTAAAAAGAATTCATTTAGAGAACCTAGTCAGTTTGTGGTTACAATACAATTCGGTCATTCTCTAACACAATACTCTATGTCATGTTCTTGGGATATGGTAAACTCATGTCAAATCCCCTATGATGACATCTCTTGGTTATATGATTCATTTAGATGAAATTGCAAACGTTCTTGTTTCAATTTCTATTCGATACTTTGGCCAAAGATTCAACGAATCATACTTTCAGCTCGGTTGTCCACCTCCGCTCGGTTGTTCGGCTCGACTGGACTGGTCGGTAGCCTGCTTCCAACAGCTGCTTAGCTCGGCTAGGCTCGGTTGAGCTGAGTGGCTCGGGTTCCAGCGCACTATTTTGTGCTTCTTTCCCTTGTATTTCTAACCCAAACCAATTATGTGCTTCATTTACTGTATTCTCCCCTTGAGGGACATGATTGGGCACGTCTGACAGAAAAAATATCTCGTTATCTATAAACTTAACATACATTGTAACATAAAAGCAGCGATTGGAAGGATGGTAACACCGGTAACCCTTTTGTTGAGGTGCAAAACCCATAAAAACATAGCGGAGGGCACACAGATCCAACTTGGTCTGGTGAGATTTATTGAGATGAACATACTCCACACAACTAAAAATGCGTGGAGTGAGATTAAGATGCGAACGAATAGGAACATGAGTAGTCAATGTCTAAAGTAATGGTTTAAAACCCAAAACATGTGAAGACATACGATTAAGAAGGTAGATAGCATACTGAATAGTTGCGGTCCAAAGGGTTCAGGGAACACGCCCCCAATAAGGAGAGCCCGGCAATCTTAAGAATATGGCAATTTTTGCGTTCAGCCACACCATTCTGTTATGGAGTATGCAGACCTGTAGTTTCATGGAGAATGCCTTTTTCGGTGAAGAAGTCTACAAGTGTGTGGTTAACAAGTTCCCCTCCATTATCTGCAAAAACAACTTTAATCGAACAAGAATATTGAGTTTGAATCATCTAGTAAAAATTCTTGAATAAAGAACCAACTTCACTTTTATGCTTCATAACATAAAGCCAAGTTAATCGAGTACAATCATCAATGAAGATCACAAACCACCGAACACCAAAGATAGTAGTAATCGGAGATGAATCCCAAACATCTAAATGGATTAAATCAAAAGAAGATGTGCTTTTATTCAAACTAGGTGGATAAAAAGTTTGGTGACTTTTTGCAAGAATACAAGTCTTACACTGAAAATCAGAAATTGTTACTCCACTAAATAGAGAAGGAATCAAAGACTGCAAATAACCAAAGGAAACATGACCCAACTGCCGATGCCATAACCAAATCTTCTTGCGCTTCTCATTGACAACGCCCCGAACTTGATGAACACGACCCGGTGCAATGTCATCCATAATCTAACTGTTTGGTAACTTGTCCAACATATAATAAATTATGGGACAAATCAGGAACTAGCAAAGTTTTATGTCAAGAAAGGGTAGGAGTAAGAGTGATGGAACCAGCCCTAGTGATTGAGTTAGATTCGCGGTTGGCAGTAACCACACTTGTTTTGGTAGGAGCAGTCATAGAATGAAAAAAGGATTTATCATAGGTCATATGATCAGTAGCACCCGAATCGATAATCTAACATGTATCTCGTTGGTCAAAAAGCTCTGGAAGGGATGACTGAGAGAGAACAGTAAAAGAATCATCAACTGAAGGAGCTGCCGTGGGCGAGGTTGAGACACTCGAGGTAGCGGCGACGACAGCAGCTATACCGCTGTCACCATTCTTTTTCTTCGCCTGAGTTGCCTTTCGTTGCTTCTGGCATTCAAGGAACCACTCTGGAAACCCATTCTTGTGAAAAACACGTGGCCCTTGTATGACGGTTCCCATTACAGTAAGTGTAGTGCATGTTTTCATTTTCCTCAGGGGTTGGACGGGGAAAAGAAAACCTAGCATCATGGACTTTAGAAACCATTACAGAAGAGGATTTAGTCTTTCCATCCTTCTAGAGCATCATCTCCGGCGTTGGGCCTCTTTACAAACAAAAGCAAACGACTCCTCCAATTTTGGCAATGGACTCAACCTCAACAAATCTCCTCTAATTTTATCAAACTCATCATCTAGACCTGCAAGAAAATCATTAATATAGTCTTTCTATATCTCAGCCTGTCGAATCTTCACATCATCAAGGCACTTCATGTTGATTGGACGACGACGGTTTAGTTCTAACCAAACGCTCTTGAGCTCAGCAAAGTGGGATGCAATATCACAACCTTCTTGAGTAATATGGGTTACTTTATCTGTAATTCATAAATCTGCAACTCATCAGACGCATCTTAATACATATTTGCTGCACTCTCCCACAAATCTTTAGTTGTTGGTATATCTAAGAACAATTCTACCAAATCAGGTTCCATGGTTTTTATCAACCAACCTTTAACAATGGAGTCTTCAATACACCACGAATCAAAGCCCGTAGCATCTTCCTCCACTTGAGCCACCTTCCCTGTCAGATAACTTCTTTTTCCCTGGCCTGACACATGAAGCAACATCATCTTCGACCAAGTGCTATAGTTATTTCCATTCAACTGTATGGTGAATGGGGCAACATAAGTATCATTACGAACTGTAACAATTGGTTGCAGGGTCAAGAGTTTGGTGGGGTTCTAAAGCACTAGATTTTGTGGCAGTGGTGGGGGTGTCTAGGGTATCTTTGAAAACCATGGAGAGAGAACAAGTTTGGAGGGTAGGTTGCGTCGGCTAGGATCAACGGGTTTGTGTTTTTAGGTTGCCGATGGCTAGGGTTTTTGTATTTTTGTTTGAGAGACCAGGGTTAGCTGGCTCTGATACTAACTCAAACTAAACAGAGAGGGATTGAATAATTGTGAATGATATTATATTTCACCAAGATGAGGGTATATATATACAAGTACAAGTTGTCTTTTCCTACCATGAAAAATAATTAGATAATAACAAGGAATCCTAACTAGGTGACTATTCTAATTAGATAACGTGAATTACACCAGGAAATTAGATATCACGGATCCCTAAATTATGGCTCACGCCAACAAATTGCACATAAGTCAGCTGTCTGGATAATTTACGCACATTTCTCCGTTTTTTTCAAAAAATATGACCCACATCCTTGCACACAGAGAAGAAAGGTGAGGCCCATTAAGTTTACAAAAACTGAAAAGGACAAATTACCAGTCTTAATATTATTGAGCTGGTGAGCAAAGGTCCCAAATATGAACGTCAGAAACCAATAAGGAAGTTGAACAACGGAAGTTGCATAAATTATTGGAACCTCACTCTTAAATTTCATCAAAAACTTCATCAAATTCAGAACAGCAAATTAGAAAGTAGGTACCTTCTTATAACAACTTAGTCTTTGATCTGAGTATGGATCCTATGGCCAACCAACAAGGACATTCTTCTTGCTCTTCGTCTACTACTACTTCTTTCACTCATGATCCATGGACGTATGATGTGTTTTTGAGTTTTAGAGGTAAGGACACGCGCACCAATTTTACAGATCATTTGTACAAGGCCTTGTCCGATAAGGGGATCTACACCTTCATTGATCGTGAGCTTATAGGAGGAGAAAAATCTCACCAGCCCTTCTCAAAGCAATTGAAGAGTCACGGATATCTCTCATTGTATTCTCTGAAAACTATGCATCCTCAAGCTGGTGCTTGGACGAACTCGTTCAGATCCTTCGATGCAAAACATCAACGAAACAAATAGTTTGGCCCATTTTTTACAAAGTGGATCCATCACATGTGCGAAACCAAACAAATAGTTTTGGTGATGCATTTTCTGACATTACCTGCAGATTTAAGGATAACTCGGAGAAGGTGCTAAGATGGAGAAGCGCTCTTAGAGAAGCAGCAAGTTTGAAAGGATATACTTGCAAGCGGGGAGAGTATATTTCTACCCTCTATAGTGCACATATATATGGTTAATTTAGTGGTTTGATTCTATATTTCAGGGTCATCTATCTTTTTCAAGTTTAATTTTCTCTCCTTTTTCCTTTGGTTATATTTAATTGTTACTCATTCAAAAATTCAAAAAAGTACTTTTGCAAAGAGAGAACACGCTTAATAAAACTAGTCAATATTGTTTGTGGTTAAAGAACTTAGGCTCCGTTTGGAGGGAAGGATTCCAAATTCATGGATTTAGATGAAAGGTAATCTTGTTTGTTTAGGCTAGTAAAACTCATGTAGGCCAAAATTTGGACAACAGAGAAATGGATTTCAAATGATTTGTTACGTGCAGTCATTTCAAATCTATTTAAAATGCACTACATCTAGTTATTCTCACATCCAAATCCATTCTTTTAAATCCCTCCATTCAAACGGAACCTTACTTTAGCGGACTATACAATCAAACTCGAGGGAGTAAAGCAGCCTGCTGAATAGACTACGTACCAAAAATATGGTGTTCTTTGCGTGTTTGCATGTTTAAATTTTATTACTTAAATGTGTCAATTTTTTTAAATGGTAGGTCTGAAGCTACATTTATCAGCCACATCGTTGAAGAAATCTTAGTCATAGTATTGAACCGCACATATTGGAATGTGGCGAAGTACCCAGTTGGAATTCACTCTTGTGTAAGAGCTGTGGAAATGCTTTTATGTGTTGGTGGGAATGGTCGCCGCATGGTTGGGATATGGGGGACATCTGGAATAGGCAAGACAACAATTGCAAAAGCTATTTTTAATGCAATTGCTCATAAGTTTGGAGGTAGTTGTTTCTTGGCAGATGTTAGAGAAAATTCAATGCCACAAAGAGGCTTAATCCAACTACAGGAGACTCTTCTTCAAGAGATTCTTGGTGGTGAAAAATTGAAAATTGCCAGTGCTGATAAAGGTATCTCTATTATACATAAACTGCTGAGGCATAAAAAGATTCTCTTAATTCTTGATGATGTGAATCAGTTGGGGCAATTAGACAACTTGGCTGGAGTTGGTTGGTTTGGTGAGGGTAGTAGAGTCATCATAACTACACAAGATAGCGGATTGCTAAAATGTCATGGAATTGAGTTGATATACGAGGTCCAAAAGTTGTTTGACTACCAAGCTCTTGAGCTTTTCAGTTTGAATGCCTTCGGAATAAATGAACCTCCGAATGATTATTTGGAACTCGCACAACGAACAATAGCCTATGCTCAAGGCCTTCCACTAGCTATAACACTTTTAGGTTCCCATCTTCGTAATAAAGGTATAGATCGTTGGCAAGCTATATTAGATGGTTACGAAGGAGAACCTTATATAGGTATTCAGAAAATACTTCGAAAAAGTTATGATGCATTGGAAAATTCAGTGCAACAAGTTTTTCTTGACATTGCATGCTTCTTCAAGGGTGAAGATAAGGATTATGTCATACAAATACTAAGAAGTTGTAAGAACAAGGTCTCCCAAGATTGTATAGAATTACTCGTTGAGAAGGCAATCATAACTATTAAATGTAATAGGATTTGGATGCATGACTTGCTAGAAAAAATGGGTAAGGATATCGTTCACGAGGAATGCCACATTGAGCCTGGCAAGCGTAGTAGATTGTGGTTTCATGAGGATGTCTATCATGTTCTAACGGAAAATACAGTAAGTATAATATATGTTCTTATATTCAATTTGAAAAGAACCAGTACCTTATGTAACCTAGAATTTTCTTAACAAAATGTATTTGTATTTTGGTTTGAAAAGTCTTAACACTAATTATTTTCAATGTCAGGGCACAGGAAAAATTAAAGGCATCATGGTGGAGTTTCCCAAGCCAAATGTGATAACATTGAATGCAACAAGCTTCTCTGGGATGGACAATCTTGAAATTTTCATAAATCGTAATGCAATTCTATCTGGACACATTAAATATCTACCCAACAAGTTGAGGCTTCTTGATTGGGGTCGATGCCAGTTACATTCTTTGCCATCCAAGTTTTATGCAATGCAGCTTGCTGTGTTCAATATGCCTTGCGGTAGTATGAGAAAGTTGGAGAAATTTACGGTAACAATTGAAATTATTTTTATTTATTACTATTTCAAATAGAGTTCTTGTTTTTGGAACCAAAAAAAAGTTTCGATTTTTTTTTTTGGAAGGGAATTGTTAATTGACTAATTTATGTTTTTGTCTCACAGTATATGCCAAAGCTGACATATTTGAATTTGAGTGGTTGTCAATTCTTAAAAAAAATCTCTGACTTATCCGGAATCCCAAATATAAAGTGGTTGAATCTAAGTAAGTGTACAAGTTTGGTTGAGGTTGATGATTCTATTGAACTCCTTGATAAACTTGTTGAATTGGATCTTGATGGATGCTTTAAGCTGACGAGGTTTGGAACAACACTTAGATTGAAATCACTGGAAAGGCTTTGTCTACGTAATTGTGAAAGGCTTGAGAGTTTCCCAGAAATAGAGGACAAGATGGAATCCATAGTGATTTTGAATATTGGAGGAAGTGGCATAAGAGGATTGCCATCATCAATTGGATATCTTAATGGGATTATCCTTATGAGTGCTGGTTATTGTGAGAACCTTACATTTACGTCATTGCGTAGTATATATGGTTTGCAACGTCTCACTACATTTGGCGATAAGGTGAACTCTGACTCAAACATCTCATTAGCCCTTCCCAAGCTAGTTTTCTTTAATCTCGAAGGATGCAATTTATCAAAAAGTAACTTCATCCTGCCTCTTAACTGCTGGTTCACGTTTACATTTCTTGATCGATCGGGAAACAGTATTGTCAGATTTCCGGGACGCATTAGCAAATTTGTCAACTTGTGGTGTCTTAGATTGCATGGTTGCAAGGGGCTTCAGGAAATTCCAGAATTGCTTCGACCAAGTGTAGATCGGGTACTCCTGCCTAATTGCACATCATTGGAAAAATTTCCAAAACTTCCCGAGGGGGTTCGGTGGCTGGATTTAGTCAATTGTCATAAACTAGGAGGCTATGACGTTACAGAAAATATTCTGAATAAGGTTTCTGTCTCTTCTCTCTCTCTTCCTCTATATTATATCGTTAAGATGATGATTGTTGTAACTCTATTCTATTGTAGGTACCGTGCACTGGATGCGAAATTAGACTTCCAGGCAATGAATTTCCAAAGTGGGTCAGCTGTTGTAAAGATGCAACTGTAGTTAGGTATCCTCATGTCGAGGATAAAGAGGAATACATTGGTGGATGTGAATTTTGTTTTGAAATTCCTCCAAATTTAGAATGGGAGACGTCAAGATTGGTTCTATGTGTTAGCTATCATTACCCTTATTTTGACGATGCCAAGATTATCATCAATGGAAATCTCGTCAATGAGGTATGGATTGGTGATACAAATGCAACGGAGATAGAGGACACTCATGGGTTGCTCAAGTGTATTCCATTATTGGATCCGCAGAAGTTACGAGTGGGAGAAGAACCGACGCGGTTGCAGCAGGGTAATATGTGTCAAGTTATATTTCACTTGAAAGGCGCAGGCCCGATACCTGTTATAAGCTGCGGGGTCCACCTATTAGGCCACCAGGTTGCTGATGTTAGTGCGAGTGCCATGGCTGTTGACGATGATATAACGATGAATGAATCAATGAGTAGTGTTGGGAAGAGGCCTCGTGGATCAGATATCACCGCAGTTGATGATCATGATCATGAAGAGCAATCCCTTTGCTCGTCTTCAGAACCAGCAGATTCCCAAAGCGGAGGCATATTGATATTGAAGAGGAGTAAAAAGTAAGGAAATTAATCAATGTTGGAAATACTCTTGTTTCACTTTGTACTATAAAAGGCTAAGGATATATTTCCTTTAGATTATTTTTCATGTGGCCTTGCTGTTAACTGTATTTTTCATTTCTTTTTCGTTTGTACCAACCGTATCAGATTTACCTTTGTATGCATATATAGTAATTCATTGCAGTAAATTGTATATTTACTATGAACCATTTGCAAATGTGGTCAGTTGTTGTTATCATTGAATTGTTCTAAATAATTAGAAAGCTTATATTCATCTTTAACTGTAATTTTGTTTATACAAAAATCATTCTAATTTCTACTTCTCACTCATTTTAACTGTGACCCTCGGCCTTAAACAAAGCGTTGGACCAAAAACAAAACAAAACTAACAAGCAGGAGCCTCATTCAAAGTAGCCAAACCATCCGCAACAGAGTTTTGTTCCCTATAGTCTATAGATGTGGTTAAGCTCAACATTTCCAACATGCCTCGTGAGATCAATACAGCAAGAAAGCAGACCAGCTAGAGGATGACCATATGGGATTCACTGCCACAGCCGAATCCATTTCAATGATGAGATGAAAAAGCCCTTTCTGAGCAGCAAATTTAATGAGCAAAAACGAGAAGTGAAAAGATGATTGTGTAAAAGTTTGTACATCAGGTAGCAGCCAATGTAGGCCCAAAACTCGTGTAGACTATCTAAACCCAAAGCTAAATATTTTCCGTCATTTTTTTTTATCATAAGGGCCTTTGCAAAGAATTTTCACATCATTTCTTGGCAGGATGGTTTTCTCTCTTTTTCTTTTCTTTCTTCTTGGAAAAAACGGATTGGTGAGAAGAAAAGCAACTGACTTGTGAGAGACTACTAAGTTGCCCTTTTTCTTTTGATGTAAAGGATTCCTTTACTTGTTATTGATAACAAAGTTATAATATAGGAATAATGTACCTATTTCTCTCTTTACAAAGAAACCTACCTCGGGACAGCTGGATGGAGAGATTTGTCAAGTAGCATTCAAATTTTTCGTCAATTTTTTTTTTATCATAAGGGCCTTTGCAAAGAATCTTGTCAACATTTTTCCGGTGTGTGGGTTCGGTGTGTATATGATCTTGTGAATTTTCACATCATTTCTTGGCAGGATGGTTTTCTCTCATTTTTATTTATTTATTTTTTCTTTGTAAAAAAGGAATTGGTGAAAGAAAAGCAATTGACTTGTGAAAGACTACTAAGGTGGCGTTTGGCAGCGCTTAATTTTTTTAAAAAGCAGCTTTAATAAAAAATTGGCATGGATTGGGTGTTTGGTAAACACCACGAAACCTGCTTTTTTCTTAAATCGCGGTCAATGACCGCTGTTTTTTCAAAACCGTCTTCAACCAGCTTTTAAAAGCTGCTTCAAAAAAAATTTAACCGGTGGTTTTAATGAATCTTTACTTTCCCATAATGCCCTCATTTATTTTTCAAATAGACAGCCCTTGTCCCTCAAACACACATCCAGCGAACTCCTCTTCCTCTCCATTCTGTAAACCCCACCCAAGCGCCAACCACAACCACCGACCATGGGCTGTAGATGATGACGACGATGATAAACGGCGAAGACTCCACAGCTTGGGCTATAGACGACGATGATGACTGTGCAAGGAGGACGACTTCTCTGGGCAGAGGGAAGTTGCCCGTCAACTAAGTTGATGACGACGATGATGACTCCACTAAGTTTCCCTTTTTCTTTTGATGTAAAGACAAAGTTATAATATAGGAATATAGGAATAATGTACCTATTTCTCTCTTTAGAAAGAAACCTACCCGGGGATAGCTGGATGGAGAGATCTGTCAAGTAACATTCAAATTTAATTGGATCGAGAGGCTGAAAATCCTAAGTTGTGGGATCCACCTAGTATACCATCAGGATGGTGATGGCCATGATAGTGATGTGGATGATCATGAACCCTCAACCGCTGTCATGGCAGTTGATGATGATGATACCAATGTCAATATTGATCTTTCCTTGTCCTTGACTATAAGGAAAATGGAATTTGCTAACGGCTAAAAAGTGTCACCTAACACGTTATTTGATGGTTTAAAAATCTTAAAGAGTGCGGGTATCAATAAAAGGTACTCACTTTCTTAACGCTTTTTAACCAAGAAGTAATATTTGTTCTTGACGTCTATTAACCGTCAACTAACACTTTCTTGACGCATTTTAAACATCAAGTTATGCTTCCTTGAAGTGTTTTAACCATCAAGTAACACTTTCTTGACGCTTTTTAATCGTTAAGTAACACTTCCGTGAGCTCTTTTAACCGTCTAGTAACACTTCCTTGACATCTTTTAACCGTCAAGTTACACTTCCTTGACACCTTAAAACTATCAATTAACATTTCCTTGACATTTTTTAACTTTCAAATTGTAAGTATTTGACAACTAATAACTGTCAATTATAAACTACTTAACGCGTAAAAAATGTGAATAAAAAAAAACTGCATTTAAAAATTGACTCCTGGAATATTACTTGACAGCTAAAATGCATAATGTAATACTACTAATGATGCTCTAACTTGAACGTACGTTCAAAACTAATCCCATTACAACAACAACAACAAAAACATTTTCATAACTATTGTTACTTGATTTAATCATTTGAGATAGTAAAACATCTTATCAATAAACAAAACAAACTCCCATATATTGAAATAAATTGTTTCACTAGACTACAAGAACATTAAAGCAATAAAAATTACTAGGAGAAAGAAGTCCCATATATTGAAGCCAAACTTAAAATACATGATACATATGTGACCAATTAGTTTCAGTTTAACTACAAACTGCATTGTCCAATACATACAAAAATACTTCAAAAGACTTAGCTTTGCCAGTAGAATATGGCCTTGTTAAATTCCCAAGTGTTAGAGACCTGCAGTATACCAAGTAGTTGCTGCAAATTTTAGATCAATATTCATATGCATGATGAAATGAGTTAATCATGGTCTCCCACAAATAGAACTAATTAACAATTCCTAAAATATCAAGTACCATAACAAAGTGAAACATAGAAACGTCTCCCCATTTACATCCAAAGAGTTCTTATTTTGATACCACCTGAAATGCACATTAGAAAGGAAAATGCATGATCAAATATGCACGTAGTACAACTATCTGCACAAACAACTTTTCTAAGTGACAAAAAAAAAAGTACACGCAAGACCTTCAGAGCAGATGGGCCAGATATACACGCATATGATGCTCAAAACTACAGCTCTGTATGATGCTTTAAAACTACAAAAGATGAAATGTAAGACACATGAAATCAGTTAGAATGTTCTTAGAACAATTTGAGAAAAATTATAATGCCAACCATGAACAAATTTACCTTCTTTCATGAAGGTTCTAGAACCAACACAACCACACAAACAAGCAATGCCTTTCACTTTCTTCCAAAATAAGATAGCGTACTAAAAAGAGTAAATTGTCGTACAAGCCCCCGAACTAGGACCCCAATCGAACTTAACCCCCTGAACTAAAAAATAGCCAATTTAGCACTCGAATTATATTAAAATGGCCGAATTATATTAAATTTCATTCAAATTTTCTTTAACTATATGGGTAAACTTGTAATTTTGAGTAAAATAAATAAAAAATAAATAAAAAATAAAGAAAATAAATTATAAAAAATAGAATAACATTTATAAAAATAAAAAAAGTGGCCCGATGCACAACTCGTTCTTCTTCAACCTATCAGTCAATTCGCAATCAAGCCATCAATATAATGAACTAGCAATATTCAAGACCCAACAATCAATTCAATTCCCTTGAGTTGTGCTAGTATGAAGTCAACTCAGATGTGAGATAAATCGTCACAAAAACCAGCCCCCTCTTCCTCTAGCGAAACCCACCGCAATACCACCGATATGTTCTGTAACATCCCAACCTAAAATAAAGATTAATTTAAAATTTTATTTAAGGAATTACATTTTTACCCTTAGGGGTAATTTGGTCACTTTTATTTTGGAAAGGATTTTGGGGAATTGAGTTACGTCATTGCGTCCGGCTCGTTGATATGAGTTCGTGGACAGGCGACACGCTCAATCCCCTTTTGCCCAATAAGACCCGTGTGTGCAACCCTCCCCCTTCTCTCTCATCTCTCACGATACCTCTCCCTCTCTTCAATAACTCAGAAACGGCGCCACCGTTTCTGGTGCCGTCTATCCACCCCAACACCTGAAACCACCACCAATCTTCTCCTCTCTCTTCCCTCTACCTAGCCTGACAAGGCCCAACCCATATTCCACCCCGAAACCCGTGCCGAACCCTATTGACTCGCCCAACAACAACCCTTGTCAGGCCCACAAACTAAACTAGTACCTCCTTCCCGAACTTTACAAAGAAAGGGGCCAAGACTTCTGCCGAAAATCGGGCAGAGTCTCCCCTAAAACAAGGACTAACCCAAAAGTTTCAACATGTCAAAACAAAACAGATAAACACCCCAAGCGCCAGCATGCATATGACATATACATAACAAGCCTCCGGCCAAACAAATTCAATCCTAATGGGTGATACAGAGCAAACTAAGAGTCAGCGGAATAGAAATAACAGAATACAAAGTTTAGGGTTCAAGGACAACGTATCCTACCCTTCAGTCAAAGCTTCAGAAGAGGAGCGCACGGTCGAACGGTGTCAACACAACAACTACGGTGCAGGGGGCGAAAGCAGAAAGAGTGTGAGTGGACAAAAACAAGGTTTTACATACTTAAATTAAAGTACTAACCCCACCGTTAAAATAATACGAACCATGCATATGAAAACGTTTATATACTTGATTGATTTGAAAACCGTACTATCTCAAAGTACGTGAAAGCAACCCAGTTTAAAACCCCTTTTTGAACGACCAACCTTTTACCATTCCTAAGGCATAACCTCCCAAATCACGAACCCATATATTTGTAAAACAGAAATAGGAGAATTAGATAAACATGAGTACGAAAATATCATAAAACTCCATAAACCAAAACAATCTTTAAAAATTTCAAAGATCACCTTCATGCCAAGAAAACCGACTCGACAACAATACAGAAATCAATGGCAGTTCAAATCATATAGATAAATATATATAAGTTTCAGGATTCAAAATCCAATAAACTCAATACATCAATTACTGAAACCCAAACAGGTAAACAGTTTCCCAAACTTCCCCTCTCACAACCACGTGCTAACAAGCACGACAAGCGAGAAAGATCCTCACTATTAGAATATGAATACGAAAGTACTAACACACGCGTATCGGTATAGTATAACCTCAACATCAAACACAAGTACTAGGGGAAAACAATCCAACAGGGGATCATTTGACTGGACACAGGTATAGTCTCATCGAGACCCCGTGCCCAGGGTTGAGCTGTCCAAAGTGGGACTAAACTCACAGGCCTATATGGTAAAAACTTACTAACCATAACTCCGAAATCTGTCCTACGCTCGCAGACTACCCAGTTAAGGGTCTACAGCTACACCCTGTTAAGGTATGCACCGGATCGAACCATACCAAATCCAGGTAATCGTATCATATCAATCGCCATGCGATCATCAGTATCAGAACAGGGGGAGGTACAATACAAGGTGCTAACAGCACTCACATCAATCAACACGCTATAATCAATATATATATATATATAATCATTCACAATGTACCCAACCCCAAAACATCAGACACCATGACATAAACAAGTCCATCAGTCAACTACCCAATACATATACTCAAAATCAGGACATCACCGTCCAAAACATATATTTCTATATTCAAAATAATCACAAGGGTCAAATGACCGGATAACAGACCCTAATCAATTTCAAACGTCCAAATCATTGAAAAACCATATTTAAAACCCAATCAATGCTCAAGTCAAGCACATCAAATCATATTAAAAACTCAAATCCCTAAAACGTCAAATCTAAGATATATACATATATATAACTAAAGTACATATATATATATATATATATATATAACCAAAGTATAGATAACCTTTTCTTAAAGTAGATATACACATATATATATATATATATATATATTCAAAGTAGAGATATATAAATATATATATATATATATAACCAAAGTACACACATATATATGTATATATATAACCATTTCCCATTATTCAAGTATTTACTCAAAGTAGCCATATATATATAAATATATATATATATATATATATACATATAATCAAAGTACACGTATTATTAATCATAAGGTTTTAAAGTTAAAACCGAGTATGAAATCAAACGGACTATACTAACGTCCAAATATTCAATTATATAATTAAATATAATATAATCATCCTTTTAAATTTAATATATTTTAACCAAAGTCAAATCAAGACTTAAACCATTATCAAATTCAAAATTTAAAACCCTTATTAAATCTCATTTCATGCATTTCATGCAATTCATCCAAATCATGCTCATTTGAAAACAAAGTCCACTCACCGTTGGTCCTACGCTGCACAACCCTAAGAGGGTCCCGCCTGCGGCGTAGTAGAGTCAAAGTACCTAAAGCGATAGATACAAGGATTGGATTAGTACCGTGAACCGAACGAGAACCTTAAACTCAAACCCTACCAAAACCCGACTTAACGTGCACGTACGTCGTACGAAGGATTCTAAGGTCAAACTACCTCTTTTAACCAGTGGGACCGCCAAGGAAGACTCACAGTCAACCGGCGGTCAAACACCCCGTTTCGATCAACCCGGGCCCACGGAGCCCACGACCTCCAAAAGGATCCGGACATTCCTAGAAGTCCAATAAAGTCAACTACGTGGCAAGGCGACCATGGGAGAGCCTCGGTCAAACTTGGTCAAATCGACCCAAATAGGTCAAACCGGACAAGTGGGTCCCATGACCTCCAAACTTACATCCGAAAATTCCTATAGGTTCAACACGACCTAAACAACGTGTCCTCAAGGTTTGGTCTCGATCGGACGGTCGGATCGCTAGCAATCGCATGATCGGACAGTTACGGTTTAATTCAAGCTTCAAGTCATTGATCCGGAGTATCCAGGACTCCTAATCACTATCCATCAATTCCTATACGATCCTAAAAGTACGAGGAACCACATACGTGAATTCGGATTCGATCCAACGGTCCGAACCCATCGAACCCACAAAACGCGCAATAGGCATACATTGGTTTGATCGTCAAACGACGTCCGAATCAGAATCCGCGCACACGTATGGGTTCACAACGACACGAGGATCGTTTAGGAACACAAAACCGCCACCACACCACCACCACGCGCCGCCACACGCGCCACAGTGGGTGGTGGGTGTGGAGAGCGATTCCGGCCAACCACCAAACCTCGAATCTGGCGACGGCACCCACACCATTCGAACCGCCACCAAGAGTGGAGCTCAGAATCGGTGGACGCCGCCACAGAATCGGCCGGCAACCACCTCAAACCCACCGTGATTCAAGGCCAAACCGGCCAAACCCTAGGTTTCTAGATCCGGTTGCAAAACCACCTAATCGATCAACACCCACCCTAGAAACCGATAGAGCACGTCAAGGAGAGTCGAAACTGTACCTGGATCGACGCGAGAAGTTGCCGAAGTTGCCGGAGTCGCTGGAAAGTCACCGGGAAAAATGGAGGATCAGGACGAAAGTTGCAGGTTCCAGTTTGCAAACGCCGGCGAGACGGCCTCCGATCTTGGGTGGGTTAGGACCGGACGGAGGAGAGGAGTCGAACGCGACCGGTGCCATCCTCAGCTATGGTTTGTGTCGCCAGCAGCGAAGAGAGAGAGAGACGGCGTCGTTTCGAGGAGAGAGAAATGCGCGACAGGAGAGAGAAGGAACCGGATTGGCTGGGGGTATTTAACAATTTTCAAAATGACCTTTATGTCCTTAAAGCGATACAAAACTCGTATCGAGACATGCCGCACGTCCCCCAACTCGTTTTGACATGCCGGACACAATGGCGCAACTCGTTTTGCCAAATTTCGTCCCGAAAATAACGTTGACCAAAATGCCCTTTAATTATTAAATTCCAATTTAATTCCTTTTAATTCATTTTTAATTCCTTATTTAATTATCTAAATTATTTTAATTCATTTTCCTTTATTTTTAGGTTAGGGATGTTACATAGCCCAACCATCTTCTCCGATCGAAAACCCTGCAATCGAGGCTTGTAACGATGTGGGTTTTGCCGATTTTTCAACCGGCGTTGCAGTCGACTCTAGCAACAAATGGTGTCGACCAAGGTGGGTTTTCTACTCCTTTTGAAGTGTTCTTGCCGTTTGTGTAAGTTGTTTTGATTGACTTGTGACTTTTGAAGTGAATCCAAAAACCTGCGTTTTTTTCCCAAGGGTTTCAAAATTTCCAGCCATTTTTCGGCCATTTTTGGGGTTGAGCTGTGAACTAAAGTTGCTCAACTAGTTGTCCTAGTCCCGAAGGTATAGATTTTGATGGGTGTTTCAAGAAATTTCCACCGCCGAAAATTTCTCTAGACACCCATGCGCTGCCAACGCATGTGGCGGCGCGTGGGTCACTGTTTGGTGGTCCTCTTCCTTCCAAAACACTCCCCTTGTCATTTCGAGCGTGACGGTATGCTCGGATTTGGAATTGGTTACCGTTTGATTATTGAACAGATAGTTTGCCTAATAGGCGATGTCAGGGTTCGATATGTTCGAATAGTTGAATTGGTGCCAATTTCAAATATGTTGTTCCTCATACCTCTAGGATCGTGTAGTAACTTGCGGATCGAGAATTAGAGTCCTGGATACTCTGAAACAATGAGTCTAGGGTTAGGCTAAATGATAACCGTCCGATTGTGCAATCAAGAGTAATCCGACCGCTCAATCGAGACCAAACCCTTGGGACATGCTATTTAATTTTTGTAGGACCTTTAGGAACCTGCGGATTTAAAATCAGAGGTCGTGGGCCCCGTGGTCCCAGGTTGACCAAAAAGGGCAAGTTGACCAAAACCATTGACCTTGGACTCACCAAGATCCTCTTAACTAAAATTACACATTTAACCCCAGGAATTAAGGTTTTCATTCTAATTCATTTTTGAAATACAAATTTTGACTTACCTTGTTATTTCTTCAATGGATGCTTAGGCTCCGAGTAGCCAACAGGAGGGACCCCCATCGGGCCATACCAGCTTGGATTTTCTGTGAGTGAACCTTGTTTTGATTATACTTTTCTTTACAGTTTTGGAAAGTTCATGCATAAAAGAGATTTGCAAAATAATTTTGTTTCTATTGGGGCATGGGAAATATTTAAAATTGTGCTTGTTTGCATGCGGTGTATATAAATGGTAGTTTGGAGTTGTGTATTTGATATGAATTATGTATTTGTTACTCCAAAATGTACCCTTCCCTTATATGACACTTTGGATATTATAGACACGCGGTAACTCTTTGAAGGCGTGTCGGGAACCGGGCACCCCTAACCGGGTGTATCGAAGGCCATGACGGGCTGTCAGCGCGAGCATGACTCATTTCAGCCGCACGTGTATTGAGAATTCTACCGTGCGTGTCTGGGGAGCAATAGTCCCCCGGTTGGATTGCTCATTCCCTAGCCACAAACTCTGCCATGTGGTCTAGCCAAACATTCCCCTTGTTGGATTGTTTCCCCCTAGTACATAGCAAAGGATGTGCATGCTTTTATGTTATTTGTTCAAAGGTTTTATATGCATGGCTTTCAGGTTTTATATTTGAGAACGCGTTTAAAGGTTTTGTAAGCATGGCTTTCAGGCAAATGTTTTCAAAAAGGCGGGGTTAGTAAGCTATTTTATTTACATTTAAACTCTCTTTTCGTCCACTCAATTTCTTTTTGGTTTTGCGCCCCAGGCCGTGACTGGAGGAGTTTGAAATCAAGAATCGAAACAATCTCTCCACCGACCGTTAGCCATCATAAGATTTTTGTTTATGTGACTTTTCTTCTGTCCTGTGTGTAAACTAATGAAATTCTTAGTATGCTCTGAATACGCCCATGTAGGGTTGGAACTGTGGCTTGAGGCCATGTGTAAACTGTGTGTGCACCTTAAATTGTGTGTGCTGGCATTTGGGAACTTTAATTGTGTTTTATTACAGGTGTAAATTTTTGGGTTTGTCCGTTTTATTCGTAAGGAGTCTTGATCCCTTTTATTCTCTTAAGTCGGGAAAAGGGGTTTATTTTAGTAATTGGGCCCGGCATCCTATGGGTGTCGGAAGGGAAGCAGGATTGGATACGAATTTCGAGGAGAATTTGGGTCAGGTCTTGTCACGTTCACATCACCACCAATGACAGCGGTGTCGATCGACATCCTTTCTCTTCTTGAAGCTATGTACAATATAGATTGAGGTGTGTCTTTTAGAGGGAGCTAGATTGAAGCTTTGTTTGTAAATTTGGAAACTTTGGTGGGTTTCAAGGGGCTGGGTTTTGGAGAGAGGAGGCTGGGGTGGGGGGACTGGGTAATCAGACGTCGTTGGATAATATGGGTTTTGAGGGTTTTTTGCTGCTTAGGAAGGAACATATGAGAGAAAGAGACATGGGGAGAGAGAGAGAGAGTCACATTTTCATATTTACAATTTTTCTATTTTATAACTATTTTAGGTTTTATCATAATAATAAATAAATAAAATCAGATAGTGAGTCATGTTGATAGCACGTGACTTTTTGGATGGAAAAAATGGATGAAATTTGAAAAAAAAATAACAGCAAGGGTTAAATTGGCGATTTTAATTAATTTGGGTGCTAAACTAACTGAATTTTAGTTCATGGGGTTAATTTTTACAAAGGTCATAGTTCAAGAATAAAACGACCGAAAATCCTACTAAAAACCACGTATGTGATATCATCTTCTCAAAAAGCAAAAATGGTATTCCCACTACATTTCTTTCATATTTATTTATATTAATATCCTAATTAAACCAATCTCAGTTAATATGTATAACTCATATCAAAAGAATCACACATATAAATACACATCACCAAAAAAATATAGGTTTCCAGCACAATATCTTTAAAAAAACACTAAAAAGTTCAACAGCATACATGGATTTGCATATGTTCAAAATTTGTTTTCGATAGTGCTAAAAGATATTGTATCTTGATTCAGTAGGTGTAGCAAATTCCATCACGATATGATCTTTTTCAGGATTTGTCTTCACCAACTACCCAAGTATCATATTTCTACTTTCAAAATTGGACACAATGTTAACCGTGTATCAAATATCATTTTATTAACTACCCAATTTATTTATTTTTCTTCAGATTTTTAAGTTTTAAGCTACATGATAATTAACTAAATACCACTATTTCTATAGCTATTACATCATCTTTGGTGTTTCAAGATATTAAGCCTATATCTATTAGCTTCCAGAAATATACGACAAGGAAAAGAAATTATTATATAGAAACTTTAGAAAAGAAAAAGGGAAGCTCCTTCATTGAGACAAAATGTCGAACAGGTGAGGGGCACTCCTTGCCCTCCATAGACCAAAAAGAAGAGGAACTAACCTAATTTCCAGTACTCAACTAAACATGACATAGTGTTAATATTGTAGGACAATAGAAAACACATACCCAATTATGCTATCAGCAACTGACACTACTACAAAAATCGCAATAGATGACGGTAATTCACCATCGTGTATTCGGTTTTTCAACCGTCATGAAATCGACCGACATCTTTTGATGCATAAAACCACGACGGTAAATCCCCGTCGTCTATTATTTGTAAAGACGACGCTTTTACTCAAAACCGTCGTTGTTGTTTAGAGGTAAAGATTGTTAATTATAGGAATAAAGACAATGGTTTGTTTACAAAAAACCGTCGTCTATTATATGTAAAGGCGACAGTTTTTTGAAAGAACCGTCATCTATTATATGTAAAGACATGATTTTTTTTTAAAGAACCGTCATCTATTATATCAAAAGATGACAGTTTTTTTTAAAAAACCAACATCTAATAAATCTAAAGACGATTGTTTTGTTCCAAAAAGCCGTAATTTATTATCTGTAAAAATGACGTATTTTACATTTTAGCTTCTTTTTTTTAAGGTCCAAATCTTCTATTACCCACACCATACAAATATATACTAAAAAATTATTTCTTTCATAAAACTTGATGATTCAAGAGTAATTACATTGTTACCAATCATGATTCCTACTATATCCATACAAAATACCATATCCATAGCATTAACCTATAATTACAAAATACTATATCCAAAACATTAACCTATATAGTTGTTGTATCTTCCACAATTTGTACTTGTTCTCCACATTCAACTATCATCTTGGAGTAGTGTTCTCAGTCATCTTTGTCAAATGGATTCTCAATTGACATAATAGGGTACTCACTCACAAATGACTTGTAGAGGTCCTTGAGAGCATTTTCTGAGATCTTTTGGGAACCATCGTTTTTCTGTGCAAACAAACCAACCATAGAGATATATTAACAGACAACTAACCTCTTCCTTGAAGTTCTGGTCATAGGTTATACCTGACCCACAAACTCAAATGCTATTTATCAAGAAAGAACCTCATTCTAAGCACTGTCAACTCCACACCTTTGAATGCTGCACGCCTACTGCAGAAAACACCATGAATATCTTCCAGATCTTTCATAAGTAACTCCATGAAGTACTCTTTCGGCACCCCTCCATAACATAGAAGTGCAATTAAATGCCTCGAAATATATGTAGTCCTATGTGATTTGTTGGAAGATGAAAACTTTCAGTTAAAAATTACACCTTCAATAATAAAATAATAGAAACAGCCCAGCACCTGGTATTGGCCTTGTAATTAAATTTCGCTATTAAGTTATGCTAAAAATGTAATATCGTGTCCCTTTCTTTTATCTTTTCTTCAATGTTAACCTTGAGAAAAGGTATATAGTGATATGCTAAGATATGCGAATAGTAATAACCAAGTTGACGCAGGACAACTGATTCCTAATAAGGTATCGTCGTGATTTTAAAAATCAACCCAACGCATGGCTGTATTAAGTACCTTACCACAACAATATTATAACACCCGTCGTCTTTTAAAACCCCACGACAGTTTTTATATAAAAGGCAATCTATTGTGTGTCGTATAGTTTAACATAATTGAATTAGTGTGAGTCCTCAATAAAGTTGAAAATTTGTTACAAATCCTCACTTTTCACCCATTTCAAGATCCTCTTTAGCCCCCTAAAGCTTCTTGAGATTGAGTGAGATTCATGGCAGGTACCTAAGAAATGAAGAGAAACCCCACAACTTCTAAGATATATATACACACAGAGAATTAAATGTGAAAAACTGAACATAGATCAGACAAACTAATTTTCCCTTTGAACTAATAACTTTGGATAAAGAAGAAACACACTTGAGTTGTTGTCACCCCAACTAGCGACCCACTAAGATTTGCGATTGAGAACTTTTTCCTCTTATGTTTGCATTTCCAATTTTAGACTTGATAGAAGCAGAGGAAAAACCTAGGGAATATTGTGTGATATTGGGTTTTGACACGAGGAAATATGTGGTGACTGTCCCACGAACACTTAGAGAGAAACGAGTTGAATAGAACACTTAGATGAATTTGGAGTGAATACTGAAGCCCGCGAACAATCCTGCCTCTTTCCCTTGAGGGTTTTTTAAAAGTGTCAAGTATAAGGGCTTTTTTTTTAGGCTTAATTACACCAATGCTCCCTGAAACTTCGGTCAAATCCCACTTTGCCCTCTAAAACTAAAAATGACCCACTTTCATCACTCGACCGAGGTTTGGTGACCCACTTCACTCCCTGCCGTTAACTTCATCTAAAACTCTGTTAAATTTGATGACGTGGCACATGTAGGGCCCATATTATTTTCTTAAATTGAATAAAATAATCTTTTTTAAACACAAATTAAATAAAATATTAATAAAACTTTTAAAAATTTTTTAAAATTTTTTTTTATTTTTAAAATCTTTCTTTTTTCTCTCTCTCTGGACTTCTCTCTCCCTTCTTCCCGATCAAACCCAACCCTCCCTTCTCTCATCCCTAACCAGTGAGTCACCAAATCACACATCAAACCCAACCCCCCTTCAAAGGATTTATTTGGAAGTGCTTTTGACAATACCAAAATCACAATTTCAAAGAACATGTCTTTCATGGTGCTATCCCGCCTGAAAATATATAACATATGAAACAAAAATGTCAAACCCAAATCAATATCCAAGTAGACGAAGTAAATGAAAACAAATTTTTTCCTTTGTCTGTAATTTCTGAACCAAATTTATATACATTCATGCTTCTGCCTAAATTGTAGGATAAGGGATTAAAACAAAAAACAGATGGGTTGCATTAATTAATTACACCTTTCTCTTCTTATCATTCTTCTTGCTTGTTGCCAAACACCTGACCAAAATATGCTTAAAATCCTCTTCATCACAAGGGATTTTGAGTGCACCTTCTTTCTCAAACCCATACTCCTCAGCCACTCTATCCATCAAAACCCTAAAATCCGGTGATGACAAACAGCTCATGGGAATCACAAACCTCCGAAGCTCTGGCCTGACATAAACTGCCAAGAACCCTTTTGGAACTTGCAGCACTGAAGTACCACCCTGTTGGCCATCGGACAGTTCTCCTGTGAGCAACTCGAGGTCTCACCGGACTCTACGAGTCTTACGGTCATGTTCTTTCCGAAAACAGCCAGATTTGTGGTGCGATGGGTTCAATTTTCTGTGTGCAAGAGAGAGAAAGAAAAGGAGGGGTGGAGAGAGAAAGGGGAGGGTTGCGGGCTGGGTTCTGGTTTCGGTGGGGTACTCTCTTTTTGCAAGGTGGGTTGCGGTTGGTGGTCATGGGGAGAAGAAATCTAGGGGCGGGTGGGGGTTGGGAGGACGGGTGGGCTGGGTTGGGAGGGGAGGAGGTAGGGGAGGAGGAGGGAGGGGTTGGAATTTGGGTTCTGCGGTCTTTGGGTGGGAGGAGGGGAGAAGGTGAGTGGTTGGGTTTGATGTGTATGATTTGGTGACTCACTGGTTAGGGAAGAGAGAAGGGGGGTTGGATTGATCGGGAAGAAGGGAGAGAGAGGTTCAAAGAGAGAGAAAAAAGAAAGGTTTTTTTTTTAATAAAAATAATTTTAAAATTTTTATTTAATTTTTATTTAATTTGTGTTTAAAAAATATTATTTTATTCAATTTAAGAAAATAATTTTGGCCCTACATGTGTCATGTCATTAAATTTAACAGAGTTTTAGATGGAGTTAACGGCAAGGGGCAAAGTGGGTCACCAAACCTGGGTCAAGGGATGAAAGTGGGTCATTTTGAGTTTTAGGGGCAATTGACCAAAGTTTCAAGGGGTATTGGTGTAATTAAGCCTTTTTTTATGGCTTTTAATAAGTGTCATGTATAAAGGTCTTTTCCTTGATGGTTTTTAATATGTGTAAAGTATAAAGGGGTGTTCCTGGATTGTATTTAATAAGTGTCAGGCATAAGGGCTTTAATTGACGTTTTTTTATAAAATGTCACAAACACTAATATATAGTTGACGTTTTTAAAAAAGTGTCAAAGCTTAGTAGAGTAGTTGATGGTTTTTCAACAAACATCAACTATGAAGTGTCAACTAAGGCCAATTTTCTTGTAGTGTTTGGGACCAATGAGTCCCCGAAAGAGTAAAAAAACTTACATGTAACGGGGATAGCACTGGTTTACTATCTCCGGCCAATAACACAATGACTCGTGAAAAAGTTATTCTACATGTCATTGCGTTATTGGCCGGAGATAGCAAAAGTGTTATCCCCGTTATATGAGAGTTTCTGCCTGACAGAGCAATGGCTACTGCTAACGACGACGTCGATCATGAAGATCGTCAAGAAAATAAGGGCCCGTTCAATTATGTTTTAAGGGCTTGTTTTCATTTTAAGAGAACAAAAATTAGGCAAGAACCCGTTCGGTGGGTCAAAAGTAGAAAACATTGAGAATGTTTTAATAAAATGAAACCAAGTTCACATGTACTTCTAGAAAACAGAAAAAAGATGTTGTCATTCTCACGGGAAACAAACGCTCAAAACACGGTAGCTTTAGAAAAACAAAACACGCGAAGTTGAAAAAGAACACACTACTGTTGCTCTTGGTGGGCTGCTCAGATCTCCATAGAACTAGAACTCCTTATCACTCTCGTTTCAGGGGAAGATTACTGATCTTGGAAGATCTTGGTAATTCTCTCTCTTTTTCCTCTTTCTCTAGCTATGGGTATTTTGTGCCCTTAGATCTAGGGTTTTTTTTCATGTTTCTTCTAAAAATTGATGTTGTATTATGTAAATTAACTTCCTTATACATCTAAAAATTACTGGGTATTTGTAAATTTTAGGGATTTCTATCTATATTTTAATGATTTGGTTGTTTATAAATTTTGGGGATTTTTCTCGTAAAAATGATTTGGGTATTTGGTTTGAAATTTTCTGTGAATGATGCTTTTGTTGTTTGATGAAGCTATCTATTTGTGGTTCTTCTAAATAGAGGTTGTTATAATGCTCTTTAACATGTGAGATTCCATGTCTTTGATGATTCATTGAGATTATTCTTTGTCTACTTTTCAGAATATATGGTTAAAGCCTCTAAATTGTATATCTGTAGTGCATGAAATATATATTGTGATGCCCCTAAAATTTCCAAATATTTTGTTATGCTCACAATAAAAATTTCACGATCTAATTGGTGGTAATTTGCATTTTCATGAATTAAGTATTGGTTTATTCAAGGGATGATTTATTTCCTAATACTTTCAAATTGGAATTTTGGTAATTTGTTGTAATTGAAAAATAGTCCATACGAGCGTGTGGCATTTTTGAAGAATTATTCTGAACTCAAAAGTATTTTTGGCGAGTTTCGGAAGTTGGGAAGAAGTTAAAAAGGAAAAAAAAAGAAAACGATAAGTTACTATGCGGCACTATAAGCACATGGGCTGCCGACACTTCTTGTCATTCCTCTTATCCTTTTCACTTTTTTTTCTCTTTTCCTTTTCCTTTCATTTCACTTTCATTTCCCTTTCACTTCTTCATGTTCTTCTTCTTCCACTTCTTCTCCCTCTTCTGAAACCAAACTCGTGGGTACTGTTCATCACACTTGAATTCCCATCTCTGAAGCTCAAATGTGACGTCCCTGACCTAAAAATAAAGGAAAATTAATTAAATAAGGAATTAAATATGAATTATTGGAATTAAAATAGGAATTTAATAATTAAAGGGCCAATTTGGTCAACTATATTTTCGAACGAGAATTAGGCGAAACGAGTTGCGCCATTGTGTTCGACTCATCAAAACGAGTCCGTTGACGGGTGGCACGTTTCGATACGAGCTCAGGAGCTTGAGGGGCATTTTAGATATTTCAATTTTTAAATAAAATATTATTAAAAAAAAAGGATGGACCAATCAGAAGCCACGAAATCCTTCTCTCTCCTCAGTTTCTCTCTCCTCCCGACCCTCACTCTCTCTCTCTCTTCGATTCAGATGGCACAGACCATGGTTGAGGACGGCACCGGTCTCGTTGGAAAGCTATCCTCCTCCCGGTCAAAACCCACCCCACATCTCCAGCCATCTCGTCTTCATTTGCCGACTAGAAGCGTATGAAAAACCGGCCAAATCTCCATTCTTTCCGGCGATTGCTCCGGCCACGATTGGCGACGGCTCCACTTGGGATAGGTACGCCTCCTCCCCCTCTCTCTTTCCCCTATGGTCCGCGACAAAACTTTGCGGCGTAGCCGCCGATATGAGAACCCAGAAATCCGGCCAAAACCTAGGTGGTTTGGCCATGATTTCCTCCGATCCCGACCGGTTCTTGGGCGTGTCACGGTGGTTCCAAGCTCTTCTCGAGGTGCTGATTTGTTAGGTATAGGTTTGGTGCTCTAATTCGACGATTTTGGATTGGCCGGAATTGCTCAACACACCTAATCCTCACTGCGGTGCGTGTGGCGGCGCATGGGGTGGGTGTGGTGGTGGTTCTTGGTACCATTGCGACCCTCGTATCATTGTGAATGCGTACGTGTGCGCGGATTCCGATTCGGACGTCGTTTGACTATCGAACCAATGTACGCCTATTATGCGTTGTTTGGGTTCGATGAGTTCGGACCGTTGGATCGATTCCAAATTCACATATGTTGTTCCTCGTATTTCTAGGATAGTATAGGAATTGACGGATCATAATTTGGAGTCCCGGATGCTCCGGATCAATGACTTAAAGTTTGAATTAAACCGTAGTCGTCCGATCGTGCGATCGTGAGCAATCCGACCGTTCAATCGAGACCAAACTTTGAGGACAAGTTGTTTAGGCCGTGTTGAACCTGTAGGAACTTTCAGATCTAAGTTTGGAGGTCATGGGACCCACGGGCCCCGTTTGACCAAGGGTCTCCCGAGGGTCTCCCGAGGTTGCTTTGCAATGCTTCGAACGTAGTTGAGCTTGTTGGACTTCTAGGATTGTCCGGATAGATTTGGAGGTGGTGGGCTCCGTGGGCCCGGTTGACCGAAACGGGATGTTTGACCGCCGGTTGACCGTGAGTCTTCCGGGGCGGCCCGACTTGTTAAAAAATGTAGTTTGACCCTAGAAACTCTCCGTACGACGTGGTGTTTACTTTGGGACCTGTTAACTCGCAAGTGCACGGGCCAATTAATAGTATAGCAAGACAAGTACGAGGTCGTACCGACGAGGACTAAGAAGTTCAAATTAGTTATGTACTTAGATTACCCAATTCTAGAAACAAGAAGTTAAGTCTAAAATAGATTTTAGAGAGATTGATAGACTTTGTGAAAACAAACAAAACGAAATTGCAAACAAAGGCAAAGTAAACAAGTGTATCAAAGAGTGGTTTTGAGGTTGTAAACAGATTTGGAGACTTGGGCATTCGATTCACCATAACAATACAATTCTAGGTTATAAGGATTTAAGTGACAAGTCTAATTCATATTCAAAGATTGATTCTAGCTAAAGTATGATTAAGCCATGGTGTGTGATCCTAACCTTGTATTTCCAATTCCCTAATTAAGTCCTTATTATCGAACTCAAATCAAGCATCAGAAATCCATTAAGCATAGAAGAATGTTTTAAACAACCAAGCATGTATCTAATCCCTATTGGCGAATGTCCATACATACTCATCTTATTCATAGTTCAATAGAAACAAAAGCATAAGGTGTCTACTTTAGTTTCAACCAAAATACACAAATCTCAATGGTAGCTAGGCATTCAGATTAGCATATAAGTAGATAGGCGTAATGAATAAGAGCATGAATCTTGAATCAAACTTGAAACTTGGAATTTATACACCCAGAATATTCATGTTAGGTTACATCGAAGCCCTAGTTATGGATTTAGCTACTCATCATGGGAAGGAAACTAAAACAGAAATGAGAAAACATAATGAATACAAGAAGAGTAGAAAAACCCTTTTTCTGAAGTTCTTGTGGTGTCCAATACTTCTCCAAGTGGTTCTTCATGTCTAATGCTTCTCCAAGAGCTTCCCCACGTCTAGAAGGATGTATGGTTAAGGAGGTGATTTGGGATGAGTTTGGGTGAGTGGTGATGGCTGAGAAAGAGGAAATTCGTAGGGAAATGGGAGGAAGGGTTGTAGGGACTGTTTTGGTGATTTGAGGTTGTTTAGAGTGTTGGGTTGATTTCTGGAGTGTTTGAGGGTGATTTCTGAATGTGTTTGGGGAATTATGGGAATGTGGAGGATGGAGTGAAGGATGTGCGTTATGGAATGAATGATGAAAATGAGTTCTCAGACCTCTCTATATATAGGCACAAGGGATGGGTGAATCTGAATTAACAATCAATTCTCTTCTCTTTTGGCTATTGCAGATCACATGCTCCCACATGCAACTCACACATGCTCCCACATGCAGCTCATGGATACTTTTCTGACTTTTGCAGCTCACCCATGTTCCCACATGCAGCTCACATATGCTCCCACATGCAACTCACACATGCTCCCACATGTAGCTCATCCTCATACCAGTATGACTAGCAACTTCATGGGCTCACGAATTGGGCTTCCCTCAAGCAACTAATGACATTGAGCCGTCCATCTTCAAGTTCAAGATGTCATCTTTCCAACCACATGTGACTTGCGCCAATCCAAGATCAGAGGAAAGAGTTAGGACCGAAACGAATTACTAGCTTAGTCTGCATGTTTTTGCACCATTCTGCACATTTGGGCCACCATTGCTACCTAAGGCTCAATTAACTGAATGACAAACATAAAAGAGATTAAAAGCACAAGTTTAACTCAAAAACATAACTAAATCATATGCTAGAAGGGTACAAAATGATATACAATTATGAACCAATCAGGACCGGGAAAGAGTTAAGATTTGTTTTAAAGTTCTCGTTCGGTTCACTGTATTAATCCAATCCTCGTATCTATCACTTTAGGTACTCTGGCACCGCATACGTAGCGGGCGGGACCCTCTTAAGGTTATGCAGCATAGGACCAACGGTGAGTGGACATTGTTTTCAACGTACATGATTTTAAAGAATTGAATGCAATGCATGAATGGGATTTGATAATTGTTTTAAATCTTGGTTTTGACTTTTGATGAAGTCATTTTGATTGATTTTGCATTTGAGGTTTATACATGATGTGGGTTGCCGATTTATATGTGGGGCCTTGATGGTTATATGTTATTATTATAATCATTTTTTTTAGTATTGAACTTTGGGACGTGGTAATCGTCTGGTGGCATGTGTGTGTGTGGATTTCCTCGTGATTTTATTGGATATTCTATATGGTGTCGATATTGGAGTTTTATATTATGTTAATTACTAAATTAGCGGATTTTAGTAAAAGGTGAGATTTACGGTATGCTTTGGGTTTCAGTATTATATTTAAAGAATTGTTATATTATATTTTAACTATATAATTGGGTTAATTTGGACGTTGGTTTAGTCCGTTCGATTTCATACTCAGTTTTGGCGTATATACTTATACGTTAAATAAAGGTTTTGGAAAAGGGATTTTGATGTTTCAAGAAATGGTTACCTATACTTTGGTTATATCATACTTTGGTTAGATATATATATATATATATATATATATATATATAATTATACACTTTGAATAAATGTTTTGGGTCTCGGATTTGATGTTTTCAAAGAAGGGTTATTTGACATGCTTGACTTGAGCATTGATTGAGATTTGAACATGGTTTTAAATATGGTTTTTCAATGATTTGGACGTTTGAATTGATCAAGGTCTGTTATGCGGTCATTTGACGCTTGTGGTTATTTTTAAGTATAGAAATATATGTTTGGGACGGTGATGTACTTATTTTGAGAATACATATTGGTTATATGATTGATGGACTTGTATATGTCCTGGTATCTGATGTTTTGGGGTTGGGTACATGTGATTGTTTTGGGAACTGGAAAGTGATTGGCTATTTATATATTGATTATCGCGTGGCGATTGATGTGAGTGCGGTTAGCACATTGTTATGTGCCTCCCTTGTTCTTATATTGATTATCGCGTGGCGATTGATTTGATACAATTACTTGGATATGGTTCGATCCGGTGCATGCCTTAACGGGGTGTAGCTGTAGACCCTTAACAGGGTAGTCTGCGCGCAGGACTTATTTCGGAGGTATGGTAGTGAGGTTCCTACCATACAGGCCTATGAGCTTAGTCCCATTTGGACGGCTCAACTCTGGGCACAGGGTCTCGAGGAGGCTGTACCTGTGTCCAGCCAAATGATCCCATGTTGGATTGTTTTCCCCTGGTACTTGTGTTTGGTGTTGAGGTTATATTATACCTATACGCGTGTGTTAGTACCTTTGTATTAATATTTCTTTTAGTGAGGATCGTTCCTAGCTTATCGTGCTTGTGAGCACTTGGTTGTGAGAGTGGGGAAGATTGGGAAGCAGTGTGCTTGATTTGACTACAGCATTTGATGTGTTGAATTTATTGGATTTTGAATCCTGAAACTTATTTCTTATTTATATGAATAAATGATTTGAACTATAATTGATTTCTATATTGTTGTCAACTTTGGTTTTCTTGGCATGAACGGCATGTTTGGTATTCTAAATGTTGTTTTGGGTATATGAGGATTTTATTATATTCTCGTGCTTACGTTCTTCAAGTTATTTTAGTTTATATTTTATACATACCTACATGGGTTTGATTTGGGAGGTTATGCCTCGGGAAAAGTAAAATATTGGTTTATTCGGAAAAAGGTTTTGAACTAGAATGTTTCACCTATTTTGAGGTATCTTGGTTTTTGAATCAAGTATGTATGTAGTGGATTTCAAATGCATGGTTCGCATTATTTTAAATGGTGGGGTTAGTACGTTGATTTAAGTATGAAAACTTTGTTTTTGTCCACTCACACTCTTTCTGTTTTGCACCCCTAGGCCATAGTCGTTGCTTTGACACTGTTCGGCCGAGCACTTCTCTTCCCGAGCTTCGACTGAATTGTAGGACTTGTTGTCCCTTATCTTTGACTTTGAATTCTGCTACTTTGAATTTGTATACTCTTAGATTGCTCTGTTATCGCCCATTAGGATTGAATTGAGGGCCGGAGGCCTATTATGTATGATGGCTATTGGGATAATTCTATTCTGTTGTTTTCTGACAGTTTGAAATTTTGGACAATATTTATTTCAGGGGAGACTCTGCTCGATTTTTGGCAGAAGTCTTGACCCCTTTATCATTTGTTTCGGGAAGAAGGATTGTTTTTAGTATATGGGCCCGACATTGAGTTAATGTCGGCAAACCAGCAGGGTCCGGCTCGGGTTCCGGGTGGAATTCGGGTCGGGTCCAGTCATCAAATCAGAAAAGCTTGTTCATGAAAGTTGTTAATATGCTCGTGGACTATAAGGTATCCAAAAATTAGCATGATCAGGCCAATCTAACTACCTCAAACCGGCTATGAACTTTCTGTATTCATCCATGGCTCGTGAGTTCTTTGCAGCTCAATTTTCAACATTTTCTTTAGTCTCTATTGCTCGTTTGACAAAGTTTCCTTTTCTGAAGTTGTTTTTCAGTTTGAGAACTACGACATATCCAAAAATCATAGTAATACAAGTATTCTAGCTATGTATGCGGTAAGTATATTCGTCACTCCCTTAGATTCTACTGTTATTATTGTACATCAACTTATTCACTCTTTTATGTCAATTTCCCTTGCTCAGATGACAATAGATTCTTCATGGAAGTTGTTCAGAATTCTATTCTCTAGAATATATCCAAAACTCGTGGCAATCCAACCAGTGTAGCCTTCTCGAGAGTGGATCAACTGACACAAACTTTTGTTAGTTTTCAAGTATAAATTGAGTTTGGTTGTTTGTCTTTGGGAGCTTCACTCAAAAAATTCTGACAAATACAGAGGATTAAGGTAAAATTTTAAGATGGTTTGATTTCAGGAATTTGTTCATGTATTGTTGGCCGAAAGCCGATCTTGAAAATGGAAGAACCAAAAGATAATTTAAAACAAGTATAAGTGCCAAGGGACAAATAAAGTAAAATGTAAGGACCAAAGTGAAATTAAGGATAAGTCTGAGGACTGAAATATAATTTGGACAAAGAATAAGGAGAAAATTCACATTATTGATTAGTGTGAGAACTACAGTACTTAAATATAGTTATAAGGACTAAATTGCAAAGAAGGATTTTAAGTAACATTTTCTAAATGATTGGAATAGGAATCAGTTGCCCAAGAAAGAACAATTTGAGTTCAAATGTACAAGAACATGAAAACTCATAATACATTAAAACAAAGGAAGTATGTAACGTTTAAGATATACCCTGTCAACTTTATTCCCAACTAGAATTTTGATACACTCAGGATGAGTAGTTTAGTATGTCTCTACTTCATTTGCCCAGATATTCGATAAGTTTGCCAGGTCACGTCATACACTAGGATTGAAATCAAATTGCAAATCAGTCAGATTTTGTTCCACCACAAATTAGCTCTATTGCCAAAGAAAAAAACATTATAAACTAAGCCTATGAATAGAAACAAAAGATTGATATTTTTCGTGAATGCAATGACATACCAAGAATAATTCCATGTGCACCTCTGTAGTAAAAGCTTATAACTGTTCCAAACCTCTCCGGTCTAGCTGCAAAAGAAAAAAAAAGCTACGTAAAATCAATAATTTAGTATTTAATGAAAACCAATGAGGGCAATTATGTTAGATATATGCTCTAGAAGCCAATATAAAAATGGATAATTCTAAGGAAATAAATATAATAATTATAATTAAAGGGTTAAGAATGTTACCTTAGATACATTAAGTACACAAAGTAACAAGTCCATAGATTAAGATATAATTGGAAAGTGGTCAAAGGAAGTTAGATGTATGAGACTTTTCCATTAACATGAATATCGTATCCTAAAACGTCCCTGGTCATAGGATTACTAATTGGACAATGGTGACCTACAAAGACTAGTACACATTATGTCTTCTCAATTGGGAGGATGACTAGTCTCAAAGTCATTCGTGTGGAGACACTGAGACAGATGTGTAGGTGCTCTATAGTATATGGAGTTCACTGAACGCGATCAACTCTAGAATTCTTGTATAGAAGTCTTACTCACAAGTATCAAACAAAGAATTCTAGGTTGTGATAATGCAAATTAATCCTTAGACCTGAGGCGTCATAGTTGTCTTGTGTATATGTTGTTTCTCTTTGAGAGCACTATACGGTCGTATCAAAATGATGTGACTTAAAGGTGTTCCTCGGGATTCTCAGCACGAACATAGAGACAGGTGAATGTACAATAAGGAATCTCTGCTCTTAGGAAGAAGAGAGAATATTCTAAAGATATGATTCTTGAATCTTTGGCCAAAGTATCAGAGAGTGAAATTGAAACAAGAACGTTTGCAATTTCATCAAATTGAATCATATAACCTAGAAATGTCATATTAGGGATTTTGACACAAGTTTACCATATCCTGAGATTATGACATAGAGTATTGAATTAGAGAATGATCAAATTGCATTGTAATCACGAACTGACTAGGTTCTCCAAATGAATTCTTTTTAGCTTGGGTAACCATGACATACAGCTAGGTGTCACTCATGGTTTGTGGAAGCCCTGTAAGGACTAATTGTAATTAGCCTTCGCCAATAGGAAGAATTGTATGAAGGGATACAATTCACACTTGATTCATAATGAATCATTCATACCCACTGCCTCACTAATTAGAACTTATAAAATTGCACACCGAAAAAAGAATCGATTGGGAAATTAAGAAGAGAATGAATGATTTTGTGACTTGGTCAAAGTCAATGTCAAAGTCAAAGGTCAAAGGTCAAAAGGTTGACCCGACACATGACACGGTCAACTAAGGATGACTTGGACCAACACTTGTTAGACAAGTGAGTGATTAAATTAGTTAAATCACTATAGTAATTAAATTGATTAGATTAATTTAATTATTCAATTGAAGTTATGAAACTTTAATTAAAGGTCCCATATGACTTGGAAATTCAAAAGGGAATATACCATATGGACTTAGGCACATGTGTGACACATTATAGGATTAATGTGTTAAACCAAGATGACACAAACAAATAGGACACACAAGAAGAGGGGGGTGCAGCACACACATATGGGAGGGCATTTTTGTCACCCTTGTGACATTTTGGTCCTATAAATGTGTAGCTATAGCATCCTATCATCCTAGGGTTTTCAAGTTGGTGAAATTGGAAGAAAGAAAATATCAAGCTCTCTCCCTCTACCCCTTGGACCGGCCACCTTAAAGAAGAAGGACTAGCATCCACTTCTCCTCCAAGTCTTCTCATTTTCTCATCCCATTCATCCTTGGTGAAGAGCTTTGGGGAGATACATATCTTTGTATATATTTGGAGATCTACAAGGTGGAGAATCAACATCAAAGGGAGAGCCAACAACAAAGGGACCACTCCCTCTACTTGAACACCATCCTTGGTTTCAAGATTCGCTCCAAGGGTATGAACCTCTTACCTTTTTATCAAATAGGATTTAGAGAGTTTTTGGTGCGCACTTTCATAGACTTATAAAGATTGGGACTAAATGAGACTTGCATATGAATCCCTAGTTTTCTTTTATGCTTCCGCTCTTATTTTGATTTCATTTTAGATATGACATGCTAGGTGATTTATACTCTCAAAGTTTGGTTGTAGAGTTTCTAGAAATTTCTATACAACACCATTCACATTATATTATATACCTCCAAATTAATGAACCTGTGTCCCATATTGTAAGCTTCAATCTCTTCCCACCAACTAAAAGCTCTTGGATCTTGAAATCCACACCTTGAAATGGTTGTTAAAGTATATCAACACTAAAACTAACTATATCAGAAAATTACAAGAAAGTAAAAAGTTTTACAATTTTCCTTGAAAAATACAAGAAAAACCTTGGTAATCTATTCCCTCCCTCACCCCTCAGAACAAAAAGTTACAAGAAAGTAGACAAATAAAAACTAATCTACTAAAACTATCAAAACAATGCATGCCATTGCCACAAATATAATGTTTTCTTTCTTCTTTTAGTTCAATGAGTGATATTGGATTCATATTCAATACAGAGCAGTTCTTGATCAGCACCAAAGTCTCTAAGCACCACCATGGAAGAAATGTCATCTACCATCATCGCATTGTAGCACGAGAAAAAAAAAAGCTTTGATGACCAATAAATTCCAATCAATGAGCTCCAAACTTATCAATACTAAAGATTAACGAATCTCATAAATTAGACCTACCAAATATCTAGAAAATCAAAAACTATCAATCCATCAGTCTCAACCACCTTGACAGCATTAATTTAATAGAAAAAATCATCTACCTCAACCCCCAATTCAATTCAGAAGCCCTAATTCGACAAGCCTAATTTAACAACAAAAACCCTAAATTCAAAAGAAGAGGATGCTTACCTTAAACTGATATGAGAGAGGAATCAACGAGGGGATATGACGTCGCCGACGCTGTCTCGTCGACGTTGTCACAGAAGGAGCATCGCCTGTGGAAAAAATCAAAATCAAACAGAGACTGAGAAAATAGGAGGCGGAGCAGCTCTATTCAGAGAGAGATGTAAGGAGATAGAAGAAGGAGAATAAGGAGCCTAACTTACCTGAGAGGAGAGTAGATGTGGTCGTCCGCACTGTCTCATTGTCACAGAAGGAGGAGAGGAGCGGTTGTGGAAGGAATCGAACTTGAAGAGAAAGAGAAATGAGAAACCCACCCTAAGTCGACTTGAATGTCTCTGATTGAAGGATTTGTTTTTGTTTTTGTTTTTTTGTTTTACCTACAGCAACAAGTTAACCGATAACCAACAATCAACGGTATGGATTACCTCACATGCCCCGACTACTCATCCAATGGTCATAATAGGTGGCCTAGGCGCACTATAGAATTTTCCTTATTGGAGAGATTTCGGCTGACAGACCCTAGAAAAATCAAACCAGAAAACTGCTCTAGAAATCAGATTTCGTTGCCATGATGTTACGACCCGCTTGAGAGTTCCGACCCGGCTGAAGAAAAAAAAACAAGGCTTGACCTGGCTAACAAATAGTTCGCCCCATCGGTTTTTGGACCACGCAAGTGAGTTGTAAGTGAAGCCAAACTTAATTGGCTGACCATTTATTCAAAACCAAAACTACTTGAACTTTCATTTATTTATTGCCAATATAAATAACAATCTCTTTGCTTGGCAAGGCCTTGTGGAGTTGGGTTTCCACTTGACTTGGCTTGGAGTTGGACTTCCACTTGACTTGGCTTGGGATTTTTGACCAGACCCAAACAGTCTGCATAATAAAATTTGAGTTGGGACTACTTACATACAAAAATTTATGAAAATTTTAGTTTAAAATTTTTTGAAAAATCCTCCTACCAAACGCATATTCACTGTTTTTGTCATTTTCACATATTATTGCCAGACACGTTTTCACTGTTTTCGTTCCCTGAAATTGTTTTTCGACTAAGCTACTATGCACGTTTTTTTTCTATGAAAATGCGTTTTTATTTTCTAGTTTTCATTCAATGAAAATATTCTCTGAAAAATGCTATCTAAAAACATTACCAGACGGGGCCTAATCTTCCAAAATGGAGGTATATTGATCTTGAGGAGCTACCATGCAATAAAATGTATGATATTTCTCTTGGAGTTGCTCAAGAGATCAAATATCTACATCGAGGTTGTGAGTCTTGAAGTTGGCTCACCATAGATGCAGAAGGAATGAAGGAAGCAAGCAGTCAAAACGAGTTGACAGGGTTTTGGCGCTTGAGCGGCAGAGAGTCAGGTTCTGGCGCTCGAGCGAAAGTGCAGGTGCTCTAGCGGCAATCGAGAATCCAGGAGAATTTCCTGGAGAATCTGGACAGCTTTTCTCCTAGTTTTGAGGACCTTTTTTGCAAGCTGGCTTTGGGAACTAGGAACTCACTTATTGGTGTTTGTTGACTTGCCATTCACATGGGCAGGAAGGCTAGAGGAAGCTTCCCACACAAGTTGTAGCTCTAGGTGCATGACTTACTATCCCAAGCATTAATAGGGGTGGTTGGTGTGAAGGCTTCTCATCCCAAGGCATTGATGAGGGTGGTTGGCAAAGTGAGGTAGCAATCGAAGGAAAGCTTCCTGCTTGTCTATTTAAGTGGGAAGTGTAGAGATTACAACAAGAAGTGAACCAGCCCCAATGGGGGGCTGGGAGTCCTAAGTGCTTTGAGGGCAAGTGAGAGCTGGAAATGCAAGGTATCCTAGAGAGCCAAAGCAAGGGGGCTTAGGCTATGGGGCAAAGGGTAAACACATGGGAGCAAGCAAAGCATGAGGGCAAAGCAAGGGCATCAAGGGTTTGAGCAGGGTGAGAGAGAAAATGGAAGGATCGAGCAACTTTATACTGTTCATACCATGAGTTGTTGATTGCTAAACTCCTCATAGTAAATAAACATAAAAAATGGAAGGATCGAGCAACTTAAACACCTAATAGCAATAGAATATTAGGAAATAAGATAAACTCGCCTTAAGTTGGATAACAAGAACATTGGGTGCTTGAAGAATAGACATTTGCTTCCTTGCTGCCAACAATCACTACTACAAAAATAGAAATAGACGTCGGTAAAACGACGACGGACAAAATAAATACCGTCGTTAAATTTTAAACGACGACGGTAATATAAAAACCGACGTGGATTAGAAACTAAAACTCCTAAAAATTGGAAATTCATTTGGGTATTTTCAAAACACGACGCATGAAACTTTAAAAGCGTCGTCTTATAAAACATTCCATTCCGATAAGAAAACAGATAACAAATAAACAACGACGGTATGTGTAAATATACCGACGTAGTAATTATAGGTGACGTTTTACATATGATACCGCCGTTTTGAACATCCAATAAACACGACGGTAATTGTATTATTAACAGACGTATCAAGTACTATTTAATATGACCGTAATTTGATAATTACCGACATGTAAAGTTCAATAACCACGGCTACAATACACACAGAACGCCGTCTAATTTTAAAAATATCCACGTCTGTCCTTTATTATTTTACGCCGTATTACACGTTAGACTATGACAGTTCTTATAAATAAAAGGTGGTGGTAAATCGTTACCACGTCATCATAATATAATATAGCGACGTGGTTGTTCAGATAACACGGCAGTTCTTCGTGTTGTGTTTCACGATAGTAGTTAAAAATAAACTGACGTAGATAGTATAGACGACGATTGACCTATAATGCCAACGTTTTAATGTGATTTACCACGTCGTTAGAGTCGAAAAATACCACGTCGTTTAACTTCAGCGCAACAATTATTGAACAAAACTTCAGACAGTGGTCAAATTATAAATTGGGTCGTCTATAATTCAAAAAGAACGGCGCTAACTTTTTAGTAAGCAACGTATGAAACCCTAATATACCACGGCAGTATAATAGTACATACCGACGTGTAATTTTGAACATATCCACGACGGTCTAAATTTAATTCAACGCCGTTTCACGTAATAACGCCGTTGTACATTTACTTTCACGTCGTTTCTATTAATTATACCGTCGTTGTTGTTTAAAACAAGCACGACAACAAAAGTCGAAATAAAAGTCAGTAAAAAGACGACGGAAAAAATAAATACTGTCGTTGTAGTTTTCAACTTCGAAACTTTCGAACTTAAACGGCACGCTTTAACTACGAAATTGGGGACTGAAACGGCGGCTTTTAGATTTCCAAGTCGAAATAAAGGCCCTTTTCGGTTTCCAAGTCGTAATAAAGTCACTTTTAGTTTTCCAATTCGAAATAATTCGTTTAAATTGGAGTTTTTAGTCCATCCGTTCAGTATCTCAATTCTCACCTCTCTGAATGGTTTATGTCATGCAAGAATGTCTTTCTTGGGAACTCAGTTGTGTTTTTACACCCAACCCATCTAAGAACTTCGGTTGGGTGTAAAACAACAACTAAGTTTCCAAGAAGCCAAGTTCTGTTGAGGGACGTCTAATATTGAAGGATTCGCAACCAAATAGCCAGTCTATTTCCCTCCTCCTTATTTTTTATTAAAGACGTCGGTTTTATGCTGAGGGTCGTGAAAATATTTTACAACGACTTTGTTTGTAACTAACTGACGTAGTATATATTTATAACGGCCCTATTATTTAAAGACCGTCGTGTATATTTTAATTTATACGACGTTTTAATTTTACTTTCCTTCGTCTTTAAAAACGCGGTCATTTGAAAAATTTGACCGCGAATTGTAATTTTTCGAATTTGCCCTAAACCCTATATATATAACATTTCGCTATCTTTCTTCAACTCAAATTCTAACCTTAAAGTTTTCTATCTCCATCCTCCGTCGTATTAGATTGCTCTCCCTCCCAAATTATTCAAATTCTACTATTTTCTCTTTCTTGTCCTACTTTATTTAATGATTTTGCATTAAACGTTCTAACCTAATCTGACATACTTTTAGGTATGTATCCATTGTTCAAAAGAAAGGCCTTGAGATATCACAACCAGCACTAGATTATTCCAAGTCAGAGGTACATTTCATTTCGGCTGCTATTATAGTTGTAAATGTTACTTCTTTCTTAGTTTTATCACTCGCTTTCAGTTTCTCAAATTAGTGAAGATAATTGGTTTGAACATTTGCAGTTTCAATATGGAAATCCAAATAAGTTATGCTCCCTCTTCTGGCCTTTGTTTCTTGTTTCCTCTTGCAAAAGGAAAGGGCACATAAAAGATTATAAATATATCTCTGACTAAAACTTGTTCTTCTTTTTTAATCCTGGTTTTGCAGTGCAAGAAGGCAACGCTAACTCATACACACAAGAACAAATTGATGAAATTCGGATCGAATGGGCAGCATTTATGAACAATCACATGTAGCCCCTCTTTTTCTAATTATAGTTTAATGCTATGGATATGATATTTTGTATGGATATATAGTAGGAATGAAGATTGGTAAACTATGTAATTACTATTGAATCTTCAAGTTTTGTGAAACAAATGATTTTTGAATATATATATGTATGGTGTGAATTATTTGGAGCTGAATTTATTGTTCACAAAGCATTATGGTTCTTTTTTTAGTTAAAATCGTTGTAGAGAACCATTGGAAGCAAGAAAAAAAAAAGCTAAAATGTAAAATTATTACGTCTTTGGATATAATAAACGACAGTTCTTTCAAAAAAACCGTCGTCTTTACATTAATAGACGACAATTCTTTCATAAAACCGTCGTCTTTACATCTAATAGACGACAGTTCTTTCATAAAAATTGTCGTCTTTATATATAATAGACGACAGTTTTTCATAAAAACCGTCGTCTTTACATATAATAGAGGACTGTTATTTCATAATAGACGACAGTTCTTAAAAACCGTCGTTTTTACATATAATAGACGACATTTCTTTCATAAAAACCGTCGTCTTTAAGTCTAATAGACGATGGTTTTGAGTAAAAGCGTCGTCTTTATAAATAATAGACGACGGGATTTTACCGTCGTGGTTTTATGCATTAAAGATGTCGGTCGATTTCTCGACGGTTGAAAAATTAAATTTACGACGGTAAATTACCATCGTCTATTGCGATTTTTGTAGTAGTGAATTTGTTACAACTAAGAAAGCATAAATACCTCAATCAAAAGCCAAAACACGAGAAATACTAAGCAAACAACAAAACCAGAGAGAGAGATGACACATCAATTCAGCAATCAAATTTCACTCCCATCACATTTAACATGAATACTTAAACCATCGGTTACAAATTACATTTATAAAGACTTGTTGACCAGCGGCTTAACTAGAATACTTAACCTTATCTCATTATCTCATCAACCTTATTGGATTATGTGCCACAGGATAGACACTTCACCTGGCTCTGCAAAGCTCCCCCCCGAATATCTCCTTCACCACAGTCGACGTCGTCGTCCCATTGACTATGCCATTGGCCACGTTGCCGTTACCATTGTGTCCATGAAACCAAGAGCATCTTCTCCACGGCCTTCATTAAAAATCCAGAGTTAGGACAGCGTTTCAACACAATTGAAATAAGCATATAACTGTTCATACCCAATGCAAATCCTGTAGAAACAGCATAACCCTCCCTTTCAAGTACATTATCCCCTGCACTTCTACGCCCTATTTCAGTCTGTAAAAATGGAGCATATACCATACAAAGTTAGATACAAGGCATCTTATGAACAAGATAAGATTAAAGCGCAATTAACATCAATCACCCACTAAAGAGAATAAAACAAAATGGCATAGTATCTCATGCAAAGGATGAATGCATCTTGTAACACAAACCATGCATTCACTAGGTTACTAAGTATAGAAAATGTGCAAACTAGTGGAGCAACAAAAAAAACATAGCAAACCAAGAGAATCTGCATTGTTTATGGGTGTGCTGATCCTTCATAAAGGAGCCCAACTGACATTAGACCTGCTGACTGTTACAACAAGAAAAAAAGAAAAAGGATGAAGGTAGTATGCTAGTAAACAAAGCATCAAGTGCTTCATTATGCAAAACTAGCTAGAAAGTTGAGGAAAATAAAATTAGTAATTCCAGTAGCATTATACACTAGTACAAGAGAAAGAGGTAACAGAGATGCATGCAGAAATGCAAGTTTGCTGGTAGCAAGAGTAAGATAATAACAATAGCACGATGGATACCTCCACAAGGGTCTGTACCTCTACTTCAAAATGCACAAGGGTCTGTGATTATCCGCCCTTAAGCTGATGCTAAATCCATGCCGGTAGCTGAAGCAATGTTCATTCTTCACGTAGCGGAGAAACTCGTGAGCTTCTTCCTGGCGACCGCACCGAAAGTGTTCGGCGAAAATCCTGAGACAGCTCTGTATCTTCTGCGGCGCATCTAGACTGAGATCCAGGCACTATTCGCTTCTCCAAAATGCAAAATGGACAGTCGCGCTTCCGCTCCGCATCCGAAAAGTCACCTACAGATTGAATTCGACATTGAATTGAATTGAATTCAAATTCACACACAATCAATCAGAGAGAGAGAGGGGAAGAAGAAGAAGGAACTTACAGAGAGATGTGTGTTGGTTGAAGAATAAATAAATAAACACAAAGAATGGAAGGATGAGGACGACGCTATCCATGGTGCTTGGCTCTAGATCTGACGCTGTCCATGGTGCTTGGCTCCAGATCCATGAGGACAATGCGTGGGATAAACCTCCCTCAACCGGCTGCTACTTCTTGTGCTGTGTTGCTTTGTGCTTTTCGATGAAATATGTCCGCGTCTGCACCAGAGAGCTTCGTGAGGCTTCTTCTCTCTCGCTGCGTTGGCGTGGATTATGCATTTGGTTTCAGAGACGGAGTATTAACCGGAGAGAGAGAGAGAGAGTAAGTAATAACTGGCGAGTAATAATTTCACACTAAAGGATAAATTAGGAAATTTGTATATTAAGTAAACTCAAAAAAGGAATAGCTGGCAATAGTAGGTTGTGTTTATAAAGTCTGTTTAATGTAAGGTAGGGTGGCAAACGCAAGCGAAAGGGAGGGAAGGCTCTGATTACCAATTGATGTAGAACAGCCCGTAGGTTTTTAGAGTAAACACTTAAGCAATAGAACAGAGAAGAAATAAGAGATCGAAGAGACGAAGGGAAAGGGAAGGAATCAGGGAGTTTAAGGTAAGGAAATTTCTCATTAATCAAGTCTACCTTAAAAGATTACAAACAACTCTATTTATAGAGGCAAAACCCTTTTTAGTCTAGGAAAAGGAAAAGTAAACTTTAAGAAATAGGAAATCAAATTAACTAATAAGAGATCCTTCAACAACAAGGAATCTTGAACTAAATTAGGAAAACTAATAATAGGAAAACTAATCCAAGTAGAATTAGGAAAACTAATAAATTGCATTCTGCATCATTCTTCCCCACCAAAAAAAAACTTGACACCGGCGAGTAAACCAAGATTAAGGACGATGACGACGTTTGTAAGTATGGATGATAGGAGGATGGGATGCAGTCAAGTCAAGATCATGAAGAGCATCCTGATAACTGTGCAGAAGGGTGGAATCCAACTTGCGAAATTCAGCTTCCGTAATCCAAGTATCCTCAGTAGCAGGCTTTCCAACCCAACGAACCAGATAACGAGTAGAACCTCCAGTAGACGAGGCCACAACTTCATGATCCAAGACGTCAGCAATCTGATCTGTAGGGGCCGAAATAGTAAAAGGAATACAGGGCACCATAGGAGGAATGGAACCCTGAGCAACATCCATTGAAATAGGTGGAGAAAAGGTTCCCCGATAAGGAGATAAATCAGACACATTGAAAATGGGACTTATATGCATATCTGCAGGCAACTCAATCAAGTAAGCATTGGACCCAAGCTTCCTAATGATAGGATATGGACCCATCGAACGAGCATGAAGCTTTTTAAAAGATTGCTTAGGAAAACGCTCAAGACAGATCCGCACCATAACAAAATCCCCTTCCTGAAACTCCTGTTGACGACGATGAGCATTGGCTGCCAGTTTATAAGTGTCGGTGTGCATGGATATTTGCCGACGGACGTCATCATGCAGTTGCCTAATATGTTCAGCAAACGAAATAGCAGAATCTGATGCACGGGCAGCCACAGGAAGAGCAACTAGATCAACAGGTGATCGGGGAGAAAACCCATGAACAACCTCAAAAGGACTCTTGCCGGTACTTCGATTAACTGAGTTGTTATAAGCAAACTCAGCTACAGGCAACAAGAGATCCCAATTACCAGGCTTATCCCCAACTAAACAGCGAAGTAAATCACCAAACGGACTACTTCCTTAAAAAATAATTTAGCCACATAAGAAGCATCGTTATTTTTGGCACAAGGCAGAAAATGCGCCATTTTAGAAAAACGATCAACTACGACAAAGGTAGAGTCATAGCCGCGACCAGTCTTAGGTAAACCAAGCACAAAATCCATACTAAGATCCTTCCATGGGGCATGAGGTATCGGCAGAGGGGTATATAGACCTGTGTTATGTTTGCGAGCTTTAGCTAGCTGGCATGTGCGGCATTGGGAGATGAGATGAGCAACATCACGTTTTAACGACGGCCAATAGAAACGATCTTCCACCAAAGCAATAGTTTTATCTTTGCCAAAATGTCCTGGAAGGCCGCCACCATGTAGTTCCCAAACAAGGAACTCACGAAGAGAAGTACGAGGAATAGATAATTGTGTTCCTCGAAATAAGAAACCATCCCTCGTAATAAAGTCCACATACTCGCGACGGTTACCATTGGAAACTTCATTAAAAATAATTCCAAAATCTGGACAAGACGAATACTCGGTCTTAATACGATCAAACCCTGTGACCTGAACTGTCATTGTGTGCAAAATAGTAGCCACGCGACTAAGAGCATCGGCTGCCTTATTGTCAATGCCTGGACGGTGTCGTAAAACAAATGTAAAGATCTGTAGATATTCAGACCATTTAACATGTCGACTGCTAATGGTGCGTTGAGAGTGGAGATATTTCAAAGCTTGATGATCTGAATACAACACAAATTCGTTTGGCAGTAGGTAATATTGCCAATACCGAAGTGCTTGTACTACAGCATAAAACTCCTTATCATAAGTAGAATAACGCTGCTTTGCTTCATTAAGTTTCTCACTAAAGTATGCTACGGGATGTCCTTCTTGGCTAAGCACACCACCAATCCCGACTCCGGAAGCGTCACATGCGACTTCAAAGACTTTAGTCAAATCAGGATGTCGAAGAACAGGCGCTTGAGTCATCTTTTGCTTCAAAATTGTAAAGGCTTTGGCAGCTGCAGGGGTCCAAAGAAAAGCTCCTTGTTTCATAAAATCAGTTATTGGTGCCATAATAGTACTAAACCCTGGAATAAATCGTCGATAAAAAGAGGCGAGACCATGAAAGCTGCGTGCCTCTGTCAATGTCGTGGGCGCTGACCAACTAGTAATAGCCTCCACCTTGGAGGGATCTGTGCTAACTCCATCCGCAGAAATATTGAACCCCAAGAATAAAACTTGCGGTTGAAGAAATGAACATTTTTTTAAGTTAGCATATAGTTTTTCCTTTCGTAAAGTAAAGAATATCGTTTTAAGATGTTTGATATGTTCCTCCCGAGAGCGGCTATATATAAGTATGTCATCAAAATAAACCACCAGAAATTTACCAATATAAGGCCGTAACACCTGAGTCATCACCCTCATAAATGTGCTAGGTGCATTGGACATGCCAAAGGGCATAACAAGCCATTCATATAAACCATCAGGAGTTTTAAACGCAGTTTTCCACTCATCTCCTTCACGAATGCGGATTTGATGATAGCCACTGCGAAGATCTATCTTAGAAAACCATTGGGAACCAGCCAAATCATCCAACATATCCTCAAGTCGCGGTATTGGGAAACAATACTTAACTGTAATTTTATTTACGGCGCGACTATCCACACACATTCGCCAGGAGCCATCTTTTTGGGGGTAAGGAGAATCGGAACAGCACAAGGACTTAAACTATGACGAATAAAGCCCTTAGCCAGCAACCCCGAATTTGTCGATTCAATTCCGCTCGCTCGTGTGGATTCATACGATAATGGGGAAGATTAGGAATTTGCGAACCAGTAACAAGGTCAATGGCATGTTGAATCTCTCTCACGGAGGTAGTTCATCCGTAAGTCATCGTATAACATTAGAGAATTCAGTGAGGAGCTGCTGTATGGGTTCGGCAAGTGGAGCGGAGGTGCGATCGAGATCTGGTTTAAGCAAAAGAGCAAAGACCACACCAGTGTCTTGTAGTTCGTTTGCAAAGTCTACATGTGATAAAATACTCAATCGATGCTCAAGCCTTCTCTTTAAGTGATCGTGTGGGTTGAACATCCTTAGTTGGTTTGATGGCGGATTGGAAGGCTTTAGGGTGATGTTCTTTCCCTCATGTTGAAAAGTGTAGGTGTTTTCTCTGCCGCAACTTTTCACACGGCGGTCATAAAGCCAAGGCCGGCCTAGTAGCACATGTGTGACACTCATAGGTAGGATATCACAATAAAGTTGCTCGTGACAAGGACCCAATTGAAGAGGAACAAGACATCTCTCAAGAATGTGTAACCTGGTTTTATCTACCCACCAACATGAAAAGGATGGGGATGTGGCTCGGCTTGAAGGTGAAGGCGATCGACAGCCCCATCAATAACTAGTTGGCATCTATTGGTGCCGCAAGAGACATAGGTTTGAAAGATACTTGTGCGCTTCCATGAATCGGGAGGTGGAGGTGGAGATGCTGAATAAATACATCGCATAACACTCAGTTGGTGAAACGCCTCCTCCTCATAGCAATTATCAAGTTCTGGATCATAAATAGGTTCAAGGGGCTCCACATACTCATCCACACAAGAGTCTTCATTGAGGGAGCCAATGGCTAAAGTTCTGTGGGGACAACGGGAGGCGATGTGGCCCTTAGCGTGGCAGCGATAGCATTCGATGTGAGCAGCCGTTGATGGGGCTGGTCCTTTTTCTGTTGTGGGTATTGTAGGAGCAGGTGGACCGGCAACGCCATACTTGGAACTAGGAGTACTACGATTTGGAGTAGGAATGGCAGAGTGCCCGGAATGCCCGGTATATCTACGTTGTGGACGCAAAAAAGTTTCAGCTTCCAATGCATGGCAATATGCATCTTCCAAAATATGCGGACGGAACCGACGGACTTCACGCTTGATATCGTCACGAAGACCATGGATAAAGCGAGACATAGTGATGTCGGGTTCTTCACGAATCCCCGCACGTATCTTGTGTTCGATAAAACGAGTGTGGAATTCAGTAACGGTCAAACTTCCTTGTGAAAGGGTCCATAATTGGTCATACAATTGATGGCGATAGAAGGTGGGAAGATATTGTTCGCGAAGCTTTAATTTCATTTCGTCCCATAGAGTCACAGGTGGCTGTCCAAATTGGTAAAGTTGCTCCTCCACGGAATTCCAATATTGTCTAGCAGCTCCCTGTAGTGTCATCTTACCAATGCGAAGTTTATGAGCATCCGTCAAGTCGTACCAGGCAAAATAATCTTCCATAGCTTGAACCCAATCAAGAAACATTGTAGGATCCCCACGACCATCAAAAGTAGGAGTCGTAGGCTTGATGTGGCGGATGACATCGTTGTCAAAATGGCGAAGGGGATGAGTGTACTGATCATGTGGAACGGGTGGCAGGGTAGTAGCTTGAGTAGTTACTGGAGGAGGGCCCATTGTGTGTTGGGTATAATGGGGCGGTGGTGGGGCATATGACACGACCTTGAATTTTTGATCCACTGGTGGGTTGGGCAAAAGGCCACTTGTTGGCGGTGGCGTAGACGAGCTCGAGAGCACCGCTGAGGTAGAAGAAGGTTCAGCATGTCCAACCCGAAAGTTGTTGATAAGTAACTGAACGGAGTCTTGGAGTTTGGCGATGGCAAGGTCCGTCGTCGCACGATGTTTGTGAGCCTGTACCAACTCATCTTTGAGGTCAGTGCTGAGTTTGGCGAGTTGTGTTTCTATGCCAGCGATATCATCAAAAACTTTGTCTTGGAATGCATGAAATTGTTCCGCAAGGCTGGCCACGGTTTGTAGTGCCATGGCATAGAGCAAACGCAAGCGAAAGGGAGGGAAGGCTCTGATTACCAATTGATGTAGAACAGCCCGTAGGTTTTTAGAGTAAACACTTAAGCAATAGAACAGAGAAGAAATAAGAGATCGAAGAGAAGAATTAGAGATCGAAGAGACGAAGGGAAAGGGAAGGAATCAGGGAGTTTAAGGTAAGGAAATTTCTCATTAATCAAGTCTACCTTAAAAGATTACAAACAACTCTATTTATAGAGGCAAAACCCTTTTTAGTCTAGGAAAAGGAAAAGTAAACTTTAAGAAATAGGAAATCAAATTAACTAATAAGAGATCCTTCAACAACAAGGAATCTTGAACTAAATTAGGAAAACTAATAATAGGAAAACTAATCCAAGAAGAATTAGGAAAACTAATAAATTGCATTTTGCATCAGTGTGTTTATAAAGTCAATTTCATATAGGGTATTTCTATGATTCTATATCTAGAAATGGGTTTTTTTACAGTTATCTAATAAAAATAACCCTATGCGGATCAGAGTGAGACAACCATTGCACTCCAAAAACGTTGTCTTTTGTCAGCCAAAAACGTAATGAGATAACCTCAACACTCCAAGAACACATAATTTTAACCATTGACACAATTTTAATTGGCCACGGATACTGTGTCTAATTAATTAATACCCACTAATGTACATAGTGTTTGTAGTCATTAGACCAGAAATCGTCACCATTTCTCCTGCCGTGGACTTAACATCCGTAGTTTTAGGCCCTTTTTCCAGTAGTGCCACAAGCAATAGAAATAAAGACCAGGATTTGATGCTCTCACGACCTTACCATTTCATAGAATTGTATCCAAAAATTTAGCTAGAGTTTGTGTGTCAAATCTAGAGATATCTTCATGGCAGGCAGTAGCAGATCCTTATGTGTGTGGTTTGTGATAGTAATTCTAGGTTTTCTTAGCCTTAGCATCTTGTTTTGGTTCGCCCTTGTTGTTGGCATATACGATAAAATTTATAGAGCTAAGAATCATATACATTATAAGCATTGTACCCCATCTTCCTGCAGCAACATCCACGACATAAGCTAGTGGACGATCCAATCAACTTCGTATGAGCTGTCTTGTGAAAACAACCTTACAGTATTACAACTAGATTCAGCAATAAAGGGAAAGTTCTACGTGCATGCAATCAACTACAGCAACTACAAAATTCGAATTGTAGATCCTGGCATACAGGGAAACAATTGCTCCTCCGTTCCTAGCTTTCCAGTGGCTCCTTCCAACTTCAGCTCGTTCAAGCAGTATTCTGCACCACCGTCAAGTTTGGCTGTAACTTTCTTGAAGTGTTCATATGCGGTCAATTCGCACTGGTTATGCCATCGTTGGCAATGCAACGATAGCAGATTTGGAGGAAGGATGCCGTATAGAGTGGACGGCTATGATGCTGAGGTCGTTGTACGAATGAGCTGTGACATGAGACCTGCCACAAACGTTTCTTATGAACAGATGCAAAAGGCACTGGTGCATGGCTTTGAGCTTCAATTCCACCTTCCACACCACGACATAATATTAGGTGAATGACCTGTGACACACCCTGGCACAAACACAAATAATTGTTGAGTTGTCTCACATTAAAATGTTAACGGACCTAGCATATGTAAGGTTTTTCTCTCCACGGTCTATCATATGTAAGGATTTTCTCTCTATGGTCTATTAAATTTTAATTTTCGAATTGTTTCTTATTTTTTGATCACTTTTATACTTCTATATATATAAAGTTTTTCTCTCTATGGTCTATCATATGTTAAAAATATGAGGAGAAGATAGTTGATAACATGTCCATTAAATTTTTTTATCAACTTGTGATCGATACAAAACCCGTACTTTTTAGAAAATTACCCAACACGACTATATTTATGTGGTGTAAAATTAGAGTATAACTACTAGACTGAGCAGTCCACAACTCCAGAGTCAACCACTGGACAATTATTTATTTATTTTTTTCTATGTTATATTTAAGCATAACATTAGTTAAAGTGATAACATGTCCATTATTGTGCTTGAAATTTTTAATGTTATATTTAAGCATTTTATTTTATTCAATTTTGTGTTTATTTCTTGCAGATACTGGATGTAACATTTCCCTTTTGATTTTGTTTTATTTTTATTTTTATGGCATATTATGGTTCTTGCTGACATGTGGAAGTTCACTTAATTTGCATATTAGAATGCCTAGAGAGCATCGTGCTCGTCCTGTAAAATTGGTTATTACTTGGTTAAAAGGCACTACATTCGAAAAAGGGGTCTTGTACTTTATTGGCATCCATTGTCTTCTTCACTATGCATATTGGTTGTCGGAGCATCTTTTCTATTTGTCCACCGGCCCTTTCCTTTTCTATTTGTAATTTTATCTAGATTTTTCTGAGCCTGGCTACTTACTGTTTAGTTGTTTTTTGTTTCTTGAAAATACCTGTAGGATAGCTTAAAATACCAAAAGGGTGAAGTCTGCGTTTTGAGTAGTCAAGAGTAATACAGTAATATAAAACAACGCCAAGGGGATTGATACGATGTATCAATCCTCTATAGTAAAGAACGTAAAACACAGAGAGTACACAGGAAATATTTTACGTGGTAAAACCCCACCTCTGGGGAAAATCCATGGGACCAGTTGTCCAAGGCAAATCCACTATAGAATGATGATTACAAGAAGTATACAAACTTGTCCTAGACACTCTAGACAACGTACCAACTTCTTCGTAACTCAACTTCTCTCGGGATTTCTCCTTCTCTCCTTATGTTGAATCTGATACTTGATGCGATCGATTCAAGTTCGTCGGAGGTATGTGTGTTGGAAAAATGGCTCACCTAAGGATGCAAAGATCGAAGGGAGCGACCGGTCGCAGGTTTTGGACGACTGGTCGTTTTCAGGTAGAGTCGAATCCTCCCTCCCGGTATAAAAGCGACCGGTCGCAAGTTCCTGGCGACCGGTCGCAAGCCTCGTGCTGTGTTGAATTTTCAACACGTTTTCTGCCCTTTCTTCAGAAGCAAATTGGTCCCTACCAATCCACATGCAACCCCAAAGATGGTATAAGTCCTAGGACAGTTGGCAGCCACTATAAAAGCCTTAAACATTGTTTAAGTAGATTAGTGGGTTGTTTGATAGCCCACCTTATGCTTTCTTGAAATTATGGATCTTGTTTTGAGGGAGGGTGGTTTGCTGCATGTGGGTGGCTTTTCTCTATCTTTTATAGAGACAAAGGAGCTGTAGCTTGTAGTAAGTTGAGTAATCAGAAGTGGGAAGCCAAGGGTGAGAGAGAGAGCATCTTGTATCAAGTGTGTTGAGCAAAGGGGTGTGAGAGAAACAGATTGTGAGTTTGGGTTCTAAGGGGGTTTCCATTGAAACCAAATCTGTAACTCTTTCTTCATTATTGATATTTCTCAAGGAGATCACCAAAGAGGACGTAGGCAATTGCTGAACCTCTATAAACATTTGTGTTATTTGTTCTTGGCTATTTTCGAGTGTGTGTGTGTGTGACAAGTTCATCCTTGTGCTTGTCCAAAGTCCATCAACAACAAGATCTTAAGGGGAAGTGCATTCTATTGCATAACAAGTGGTATCGTGAGTCAGTGTTTTGCAGCTGTGCTAGCTCTTCCTTTGGAGTGCTAGTGTGTTGAAGATGGCAAGTGACAAGGAAGTTGAGAGTGGTAGCAGTTCACAGCAGCTGAAGCAACCACAGGCAACAAGCATGAAGGTGGAGCTAAAGCCTTTCACAGGGAAGGAGAACTTCACACTTTGGCAACGAAGGATGAAGTCAGCCCTCACACAACAACACCTCCACGTTGTGTTGGTTGGAAAGGAAAGGAAGCCAACAAGCATGACAGATGAGGAGTGGAGTGTACTTGATGAGTTAGCCAGAGGAGCTATCGAAAACTACCTCTCCGATGAGGTGCTCATCAACGTGATGAAGGATACGGCAAAGCAAACATGGGAGAAGCTCGAAGAGATGTTTGCAGGGAAGTCACTATCCAACAAACTCTTCCTCAAGGAAGAACTCCTAAATCTCAAGATGGAGGAGGGAGGTAATCTAATGGAACATTTAAGTAGTTTCAATAGATGTGTTGCTGACTTGCAGAGAATGGAAGTTAACTATAGTACGGAGGATAAGGCTCTTATGTTGCTCACATCCTTACCTCCGTCCTATAAACACTTTCGAACCACTCTTATGTTCGGGAAGGTCACTCTGGATTTTGAGCCTGTGGTGCAAGACATCATGACACACCATAGGATGGCTCAACGTTCAGGAGAAAACTCTCAAGTTGAAGGTTTAGTTGCAAAGACCGGAGAGAGAGGCCGTTCAAGGAAGCATGAGGGCAAGAAAGGCAACAGAGGAAGGTCCAAATCCAAGGCAAAAGAAGGTTGTTTCGAATGTGGGTCAAAGGAGCATTGGAAAAGAAATTGCCCCATATGGAAGGAGAAGAAGAACAAAGGGAAGAATGCAGCTAACACAGTGGAGGAAGTCACAGAAAGTGATGGTGAGCTTTTATGTGTTAATAGCAATGTTAAAACTAATGCAATTGCTAATTCTTCGAGGTGTTCCTCTTCCGATTGGATTTTGGATTCCGGATGCTCATACCATATGTGCTCAAACAAGGACTGGTTTGACACATATGAAAAAGAGGAAGGTGGTGAAGTTATGATGGGGGATGGCTCGGTTTGTAGAGTCAAAGGCACAGGTACAATCAAGGTGAAGATGCATGATGGGGCTGTTAGGACGCTTGGAATGGTAAGGCACATTCCAAAGTCGCGTAAGAATCTCATTTCCCTTGGAACTCTTGATAAGAATGGTTATTCTTTTAAAGCAAATGGAGGGAAACTCATAATCTCAAAAGGTTCACTTGTGATTATGAAGGGAGAAATCCAACCTAATTGTCTATATAGATTGTGTGGTACAACAATAACAGGTGGAGCAGCTGTATCCACAAGCAAGGACTCGGAGGATGAAACTCAGCTTTGGCATTTGAGGCTAGGGCACATGAGTGAGAGGGGCATGCAGGAACTACACAACAGAAAGTTGTTGAAAGGTGTTCAAAGTTGCAAGCTTGAGTTCAATCTAAGGTGGCTTTCAAGCAGCGAAACAAAGAGGAAGGAAGCACAGGGGTGCTAGATTATATTCACACGGATGTATGGGGGCCATCATCAGTTAAATCAAAGGGTGGAGCTCGCTACTTCGTGACTTTCTTGGATGATTTTTGTAATATCCCGACCCAAAAATAAAAAAAATTAATGAATTAAATAAAGAAATTTGAATTTATTAATAAATTTTGGAAATGTAAAGAATATTAAAATATTAAATAATTAATGAAGGGCAAAAAGGTCAATTTAATGTTCGGTTGAGATATTGGTGAAGCGAGCTGCACCATTACGTCAGGCTCGTCGATACGAGTTCGTGGATATATTGTGGGCTCGAATCGGAGTTGTAACGAAGAAATGGCGATGAAAAGAAATTCAGTGGCACAACCGTAAATATTTCGAAGTCAGTTTTATAAACCCAGAAATTTCACTTCGGGTTCGCGAGTTACCACCTTCAGATCGCGTTTTCTCTCCACTCCGACCTCCGATTCAGGCAATACCGGTGGCAAACGAACCACCACACTTCCCTCTTCCAAGCCCAGACCTTCGCCGCCTCAATCCGCCGCCGTGGTCGCCGGAATTAGCCCCGAAACAGGCGGTTTTGGGCGGTTTTTCTGAAACTTTGTCCCCTCCGTTCTCCCTCCTCCGGCCACCAATTCAGTCGAGTAAGGTATGCTTTTCCACCTATTTTTCATGCTCTAGCTGATTCTTGGGTAGGTTTTAAACGATTTGTACCGTAGGTAACCGGATCTGTGAGTTAAGGTTTGGCCGGTTTTTCCGGCCACTTGCCGACGTCTATGGACGTTCTTGTAGTTGAATAAGTTGTTCCACTCATCGATTAGTATAGGCTGGTGGAAGGGCAGCTCTTGGTTTGGAGTTTGTCCGAGACGGGTTATCGCTTTGGACACCCATTCCGGTAGCGTGTGGCGGCGGCGTGAATAGTGTTGTGAGGCCACATAGTGTTCCAATGCGATCCCCTTGTTGTCACGAGCACGCGTAGGTGTCTTGGATTCCACTGGACGTCGTTTGACTATCGATCGGATTTACGCCTATTGCGCGTTATCCGGTTCGATATGCTCGGACCGTCGGATCAATCCCAATTCTTAGTATGTTATCCCCGTATCCCTAGGATCGTGTAGGAATTGACGGATCGTGATTGAGTCCGGATACTCGGATCAATGACTTGAAGCTTGAATTAAATCTTAACCGTCCGATCGTGCGATCGTGAGCGATCCGACCGTTTGATCGAGACCAAACTTTGAGGACACGTTGTTTAGGCCGTGCTGAACCTGTAGGGACTTTCGGATCTAAGTTTGGAGGTCATGGGACCTACGGGCCCGGTTTGACCTAGTCGGGTTAGTTTGACCAAGTTTGACCGGGTTGACCGAGCGTCTCCCGATGTCGCCTTGCCACGTAGTTGACGTTTTTGGACTTCTAGGAATGTCCGGAACCTTTTGGTGGTCGTGGGCTCCGTGGGCCCGGGTTGACCGAATTGGGGTGTTTGACCGACGGTTGACCGTGAGTCTTCCGGCGGTCCCACCTTTAAAAGAAGTAGTTTGACCTTAGAATTCTTCGTGCGTACGTACACGCACACTTTTGAGTGGGGAAGTGTTGGGGTTTCGTTTTGAAGTTATCGTTTCGGTTCAATTACTAATCCAATCCTCGTATCTATCGCTTTAGGTACGTTGACTTCTGCTTACGCGGTGACCCTTTTAGGGTTATGCAGTCGTCGGACCAACGGTGAGTGGACATTGTTTTTCAACGAACTTTATTTTAAAGAATGAATTGAAATGCATATGAAATGGTTTTCCTTGATAATTGGAATTTAAATATTGTTTTAAATCTTGAATTTGGATTTTAATGGAATTTCTTGAATATAGATTATATTTGAGCCTATGCATTTTTGGGTCCCGGTTTTATGCGGACATGATGATTATATTTTCATATTTGTTTATTACGGGATCTTTGGCATATTATGAATTCATTGGATTATGTTTAATAATTGAGAATTGTGGCTACCTTGAGTATTGGGTGATGTGGTCGGGATTATATTATTACTTTGACGTTGAGTCATGGATTTCTTGGGTTATGTGACATTGGGGTGTTATATGGTTTTCAAATTATGAATTTGAAGGATATTGGTAATAAGTAAGTTTTACGGAGGCTTTGGGTTCGGATATTATATTTTAAGAATGGTTATCTATACTTTAAATCTATTTGATAAATTGAGGTTTATAACTTTGTCGGGCTTCGGAACTTTATATAAATCGGTTATATGAATCTTGATATTTTATATGATTCTAATGATGGGATCTTCTATTTACTTTAAATGTTTGAAACTTATGAATCTCATGGGTTATATTCCATACCTTTGGGAATATATATATTTATATATTCTATACTTTGTGGAATTATACTTTTATACCTTGGAAACTTTATTCTATACTTTAGCGAATTTATATTTTATATCTCTTGGGAAATTATATTTTATACTTTTGAGAACTTATATTCTATATCCTTAGGAAAGTATATTCCATACTTTTGGGAAACCTATAAGTTATACTTTTGGGAATTTATATTTATACTAGCGGAAACTTATATTTATACTACCGGAGCTTATATTTATTTGTTGAATTGACTTTTGGGCGGTTAGTTTGATAAATGTTGGGTTTCGATTATATATTTGGGGTTATTTGACTTTATAGTTTTTATATTATCTATTTATGGATTTATCGAGTAGTTTCTAATATTCGGAACTTATAAACATTGGGGGTTCTCAACATATATTTCCATAACTAATATTGTTATGTTAACTAAATATTTCTAGTGTTGGATTTTACGTATTGAGAATTATTACTTACTTTTCGAATATGGAACTTTATTGTTATTTAACTTTTGGGACTTGTATTATACGGATTAATTGGGTTACTTTTGATACTTGGAGTTTATGTCCGTTTGAGGCTTATATTATTGTCTTATGTTGCAAGTATGCTATCTTATCAATTTATCGGGATTTGGGTTGGTATTTGGGTTTTGGTGACTATTGTGAGTTGTGGTGTATGTTTACATTTTCGGGTCTTTGACATATTGCAAGTATCTTGAGTTATATAATATTTTCGAGAATGAATATATGTATGTTTGGTTATGTGTGGGGTACGTGGGTGTGGTTACTGTGGAAAGTGAGAAGTGTTTGGTTATGTCAGTTTGAAGTGCTATAAGAACTACCCTATGTACCTCCCCTGGTTTTGGAACTTTGGAAAGTGGATACTTGATGAAATGGATACTTGGATATGTCGGATACCCGGGGCACCCTTGACGGGGTGTCGCTGTAGACCCTTGAGTGGGTAGTCTGCGCGTAGGACTGGTCACAGCGTCACAGTATTGAGGATTCTGTCAGACGTCTGATAAGCTTAGTCCCGCTTGGACGGCTCGTTCCCTGGCCACATGGTTGTTAAGGATTCCTCTATGTGGTTCACCAAATGATCCCCAGTTGGGATTGTTTCCCAGTACAAATGTTGGTGTGAGAGTCTTACTATATGTATTTATTATTATTATTATTATTATTATTATTATTATTATTATTATTACGCTTCTTTCTTATTTTCTTCGGTGAGGATACTTCCTCACCCAGTGCCTACGGGCATGCGATTGGTTGAGTGTGGGAAAGAAAGGGTTAAACTCTATTAAAGTGTCAATATTATATTACCTTGTGGTGGTTTTGGGTTGCTTGGTTTTATCTTGGTTATTGGAAGTTTAATGCCGTTTTGATATTGGGAATTTCTTTGATTTTCATACTTACGATTTTCAAGTGGTTTCTGTTTATATTTATATTGCGGAACAGTTTTAGGAGGTTATGCCTCGGGGAAAGGAAACGAAAAAGGTTTGAAAGTTAATTATTCTTTTATTTTATTAAAATATTGGTTTGGAAATCAACTACGTATACAAAGGTTTTGATCTACTTGTTTTGCATCGTTTTTAAGATTAAAAGGTGGGGTTAGTATGTTGTTTTAAGTATTGAAAACTTATTTTCGTCCACTCACACTTTTCTGTTTTGCACCCCCAGGCTGTAGTGCCGCGAACCGAACTTTCAAGCCGAGCTTTCCTTCTCGCGAGCTTTCCTTCTCGCGAGCTTCGACCGAAGGGTAGGACTTCTATGTCCATTTCTCTTGAGGTTGAATTATTGTTTAAATTCAATTGCCCTTAGATATGCTCTGTTATCGCCCATTAGGGTTGGAATTGAAGGCCGAAGGCCTATTTTGTATTTGTGGTTGTTTGCTGGCGCTTGGTTGTGTTTTTTGTGGTTGTTTGGCAGGTTGAAGTTGGGTAAAGTTCATTTTTCAGGGGAGACTCTGCCGAAATTTCGGCAGAAGTCTCAGCTCTTTTTCCTTTAACTCAGGAGTAGGAAGTGAAATTCTTAGTAAGTGGGCTCGGCATCTATCGGATGCCGGAAAACCATAGGGTTCGACACGGATTCCAAGGGAATTCGGGTCGGGTCCTGTTAACTTGGTATCAGAGCATTAGGTTCAACTTCCTTCGGACTTCACGTTTCCTGTGCACTCTTGCGACTGTTAACTTTCCTGTTTTCCTCTTACAAGAATCGTGCCTTCGAGAAGTGGTAAGCGGAGAACTCATGTTCTCGAGGCTAGACAGCCTGTTCCACCTCCCCCTCCACCTATTATTGAACATGCGGGCGAGAATGAACTGGGTCTACACCAAGTGCTTGACTAGTTCACTCGAACCGTTACTACAACCTTCAAGGGAGATGTAACACTGAAGCTACCGGTGTTAAGGGAATCATGGAACTGGGAGATCATGACTGTTTTGGCAGTGTTAGCCCGATTGAAGCTTTGAATTGGCTCACTGATTTAGGAAGGTTGTTGGATGTCATGAGGTGCCCTGACGGTGACAAGTCGTTTGGTTGCTTTTCCTTTGAAGGGGAATTGGAGAAGGATCTGTTAGCAAAATTTCACTAAGTTGGGTTGTTACACTTGTGTAGCATCCGGGGCGAAACTAAATGGGTCATGGGTATCTCAAGTCCGAGAGCCCAGGTAGCCTTCGAGTCGGCTAAGGCTGGTAAAGAAAGTTGAGGAGTCAAAGTGGTTGAGGAAGTAAAGGTTCTTTGTTTACGGTGATATGGTGACCCTAAGGAAACTTGGTGGTCGTAGAATAATTGGGATTGGAGACTAGTGAGTTAAACCCTTGGATAACTTGCAAGTGTTTCTGTGGTTGATTTTCGGGCAAGATGTTTGGGTGTTCGGGGTAAACCTTATGAAGCGTTAGTTTTCCGAAACAAGTTTCCTTGCGACTGAGTGTGGTTGTTGTGGTGCACGCGTTTAGTTTGGAAGGTGTAAGATGGTTGAGCGTCTCGACTTAGTCTTGAGAGTTGAACAGTTGGCGGAAGTGCCATTGGTGCCTGTAGTTAAATCGAAGTAACGTGGGGTTGTCAGTACGACAAGGTTGGAGGATGAATGTTTGTGGCTGGGTATTCAGGGTGTGCTTGTTGCCACTGTCTATCTGACCATGAGAACTTTGAATGAGGTTGATGACAATGAAGGCATCAAGAGGCACTTCACCGTGAAGAAGACGCCCCAACAAAAATGGAGCTGCGGAGAGGATGAATAGAACTCTCATGGAGCGTGAAAGATGCATGAGGATTCATGCAGGATTGCCCGAATCATTTTGGGCGGAGTCCATTAATCATGCTGCCTATTTGGTTAACCGATCGCCTTCCAAAAATCTTGAGTTCAAATGTGCAGAGGAGGTATGGTCTAATAAGTCAATTGATTATACTAATCTTAAGGTGTTTGGATGCAGTGCATATGCACTTATTCCTAGTGATGAAAGATCCAAGTTGAAGCCAAAGTCTCTTGAATGCATATTCATCGGATTTGAGAGCGGTGTGAAGGGCTACAAGTTATGGGATCATGTGAACCTAAAGAAGATACTCAGTAGAGATGTTGTATTTGATGAGAAGACCATGCCTATGAACAAAGTCAAGAATTCAGAGGCAAAGGAGGATGTTGTTGGGAAAGAAACAACCATTGAAGTTCCACTCAAGAAGGTGTTCAAGGAAACTTCACAAGAGCAGCCAACTGAAGACATTCAGGAGAAGGTGGAGTCTGACATTGAGGAGGAAGATGAAGGGCAACAACAACAACAAACTCAAGAAGAAGAAGAGGCTCAAGCGCAGGTGGAGCCATCATCTATAGCTCGGTCCAGGCCCAAGAGAACCATCAAACCACCTCAAAGGTTTGGATGGGACAAGGATGCAGTTCACTATGCTTTGAATGCTAGTGAAGAAGAACCAACCACGTTCCAAGAGGCTGTTGAGAATGAGGAACGGGAAAGTTGGATGGAAGCTATGCTGCAAGAGATGGAATCTTTACACCAAAACTCAGTTTGGGAGTTAGTTCCTAAACCCAAGGATCGCAAGCTTATTGGCAGCAAATGGGTGTTTAGGAAGAAAGAAGAAATGCATGAGAAAGGAGCCACCATATTCAAAGCTCGATTGGTGGCCAAAGGGTATTTGCAAAAGGAGGGAGTTGATTATGATGAAATCTTTTCTCCGGTAGTAAAACACACTTCTATAAGGCTACTACTCTCCATAGTAGCACAAGAGAACTTGGAGGTGGAGCAAATGGATGTGAAGACTGCTTTCCTCCATGGAGATTTGGAGGAAGACATCTACATGAGCCAACCTCAAGGGTTCATTGAAGCAAACAAGAAAAATCTGGTTTGCAAGCTGAAAAAGTCTCTCTATGGGTTGAAGCAATCTCCAAGGCAGTGGAACAAGCGCTTCGACTCTTTCATGATGAAGATTGGATATAGAAGATGTGAATCAGATTGCTGTGTATACACTCATGTATTCAAGAATGGTAATATCATCCTTCTGCTTCTTTATGTTGATGACATGCTAATTGCATGTAAAGACATGTCAAAAATCCAGGAATTGAAGACATTGCTTGGAAAGGAGTTTGACATGAAGGATCTTGGTTCTGCACAAAAGATCCTAGGGTTGGAAATAAGGAGAGACAGAGTTGCAGGCAAGCTATGGCTATCACAAAGTAAGTACATTACCAAAGTACTTGAAAAATTCAATATGTTGGATTGCAAACCCGTGTCTACTCCTTTGGCGGAGCATTTTAAGTTAAGTGCACAGGAATGTCCTTCTACGGATGGAAAGAAGGAAGAAATGAGCAAAGTTCCATATGCAAGCTTGGTAGGGTGTCTCATGTATGCAATGGTTTGCACACGCCCCGACTTAGCTCAAGCCGTAAGTGTGGTGTCAAGATACATGGCGAATCCGGGCAAACTTCATTGGACAGCAGCGAAGTGGATTCTCAGGTACTTGAAGGGGACTAAGAGGCTTGGGATATTGTTTGAAAGACAACAAGGAAAGGCATGTGTGGTGGAGGACCGATTAGTTGGAGAGCAGTGTTACAATCGGTTAGTGCCTTGTCTACTACTGAAGCGGAGTATATGGCGCTCACGGAAGCTTCGAAGGAAGCAGTATGGCTGAAGAGATTGGCAAAGGAATTCGGAATAGCCCAAGACATGGTGGTGATTCAAAGTGACAGTCAAAGTGCAATTTGCTTGGTCAAGAATCAAGTGTATCATGGAAGGTCCAAACACATTGATGTTCGATACCACCGGATAAGGGATTGGGTGAATGATGGAGACATCAAGATAATGAAGGTTCATACATCAGAGAATGCTTCAGATTGTCTCACAAAGCCAGTCACAGCTGCAAAGTTCAAGCATTGTTTGAGCTTGCTCAATCTTGTTCCATGCTAGAGATTGAGGTGGAGTTCTTGGGAGTTATCAGGACGATTCTCAAGAAGTTAAAGATGTCCTGGAAGGCAATAATCTTCTCAAGGAGCTTAGGCTCGCCATGGTGGAGATTTTTGGAAAAATGGCTCACCTAAGGATGCAAAGATCGAAGGGAGCCACCGGTCGCAGGTTTTGGGCGACCGGTCGTTTTCAGACAGAGTGGCCTGCAACCGGTCGCATGTTTTGGGCGACCGGTCGTTTTCAGGCAGAGTCGAATCCTCCCTCTCGGTATAAAAGCGACCGGTCGCAAGCCTCGTGCTGTGTTGAATTTTCAACACGTTTTCTGCCCTTTCTTCATAAGCAAATTGGTCCCTACCAATCCACATGCAACCCCAAAGATGGTATAAGTCCTAGGACAGTTGGCAGCAACTATAAAAGCCTTAAACATTGTTTAAGTAGATTAGTGGGTTGTTTGATAGCCCACCTTATGCTTTCCTGAAATTATGGATCTTGTTTTGAGGGAGGGTGGTCTGCTGCATGTGGGTGGCTTTTCTCTATCTTTTATAGAGACAAAGGAGCTGGAGCTTGTAGTAAGTTGAGTAATCAGAAGTGGGAAGCCAAGGGTGAGAGAGAGAGCATCTTGTATCAAGTGTGTTGAGCAAAGGGGTGTGAGAGAAACAGATTGTGAGTTTGGGTTCTAAGGGGGTTTCCATTGAAACCAAATCTGTAACTCTTTCTTCATTATTGATATTTCTCAAGGAGATCACCAAAGAGGACGTAGGCAATTGCTGAACCTCTATAAACACTTGTGTTATTTGTTCTTGGCTATTTTCTGAGTGTGTGTGTGTGTGTGACAAGTTCATCCTTGTGCTTGTCCAAAGTCCATCAACAACAAAATCTTAAGGGGGAAGTGCATTCTATTGCACAACAATGTGAACCTTGTAACTTGTGCAAATGAATGCAAGGACAAATCACCAAGATAATCTTACTCTTGATGATTTATCCTTTTGAGCCACTAAGCACAGCAGCTTTCTTTCGTGAATATGAAGATGCAGGAAATACTCTATTAGTTGAAAGCTGTTTTAAACCAAGGCTGCACGTCCTATTCTTATACAAGACCCATTCTCATTTTTCCAAGGGAATGACATAAAACCCAAGAGATCAAATATTGTTAATTAGGTTTTATTCTTTCCGTCAGCTCATGCAAGTTTTTAAAGACCTTCCAATCACATCTGTATATATAAGGAAACAATAATAGCAATATGAAATATTGAAACAAATAGGACGTGCTTTCCAAGTTTTGAGATAAAAAGGATATTTTAATTTAAAACCAAAACAAGGAAGTTTTTCACAACTACTCTTTCAAAGGACCTTGATATTCTTGAAGCAATTTCCAAGAATATCACCATTGATTTTTCATAGAGTATCTGATTATAAAGGTGATTTGCAATCAAACAAAACTTGACCCAAAAGAAGAGGCTTGATAGGACGTGAAGAAAAGGAAAGCAAATCATTTTGAAACAAACATGCTTAAACAAGTGCACTCCTAAAGGGATTTTAATTTATTTAAAAACCAATGAAATAAAATCATATCAGACTTTAAAAAACGTTCCCAGCATGAATGCATGAAAAATGACATGTCTTACCTTTCAGATCAAATGGCTCATACGTGTTAAGTCACAATTCTGAAATTCGGGGATTGCTGAGCTGTTTCAATCCTGCAGTTTTTGGAAATCAGAGACAGCAATTTTGCTTCAACCTTACAGCTAAATGACACTTCCAAACCTATACTAAGTTCTAGGAAATGCCAACACAATTTCATACTAACTTTCTCAAGCTAAATGGTTGGTGGAATCTTCCTTAGTTCCGTTGAGACTTTTCCAGGAGTGTTGTGAGGTGAACACTTATCCTTGTCCTAGTTTACCTGATGGTTATCTAGTCATGGCTTTTTCTTCGTTGACTCTGTTTTCAATCTTCTTGTATGAAAAAGAACTTATGTACATACGCTTCACAAATTGTAGGAAGAATTTTTGTTGAAGGCTGAAGATAAAGGCTCAGGAATTGAAGAGTAAAGAGGTAAGAAGATTATTAGTGTGTAGCTATGTGCTCATATGATGGTGGCCTTGCCCAAAGTATGAACTGACATTATGTTGTAATTATCCTTTTTAACAGTATTCAGGTTGGAGGTTTAAAACAATTTCTATTCTACTTTTTTAACTTTCTGATTCAGTCATCGTTGCAACCATACAATGTTTTGCAGAGAAAATGTTGTATTGTATTGCATTACCTTTTTACCTTCTACTTCGATAGCCTATAGCTATTGTCTTGCTTTATGTCTCAATCACTCATTTGGAATCTTTCATTTAAGTTGATATTAAATTGTTACTTTATTTTCAAGCCCCAACCATTACAGCAGCAGCTTATTTGAGATTGGCTGGAAGACCTGCAGTTCTCCCTGCAAACAACCTTTCTTATGCAGAGAACTTCTTAGCAGTTATCCCTGCTAACAACGCTTGCTGTTTCAAGTTAAATAATTGTATTATGTAGCCCTGTATTAATAATCCTTTCATTATTGGTAATGTTATCTAGATTGTATATCTCACTATTACATTATTTTGGCTTGTTAAGCAGTTTCCTAGGCCATGGAAGTGGTTCTAACGAAGCTACTCCTAGCATGGGGGAAGTAGTGTCGGTTCAAGCTGCTGTTAGTGGTAAAAGTGGAAGAAATGCAGAGGAAAATTGGTGATGATGAAGGTATAGCTCTGTATACATATGGAGAACTTGACTTGAAGGATAATTAGGTATAGGAATTTTGGTGTATTATTGTAATTAAGCTTGCGACTTATGCACTAAGCGGCCCTAAAGTACTTTCATTTTTTATATTTTATTTTGTTCTATTGTACTCTTGATATTCTATTTATGAAATAAACAATTTTTAAGTATATATATGTATAGCGTGGGTGATAGCATATTTGAGTATATATTTCTGATACCATTGGAAACAAGAAGAAAAAAAAAGCTAAAATGTAAAATTATTACGTCAGTTTTTGTAATAGTGAAATTTCCATAAAGATATTTACAAAGGAACTCGCAACACTGTACCCAACTACCTCATCCATACATAAACCCCTCATTCTTTTGAAAAATCAGTTTGCCTAGCACTAAGGAAGGGTGGGTAGGTTACCATTGGGTGGGGTGGGTGGGGTAGTTCATTGCTTTTTATTGAAACCAGAATCAAAATTGGACCTGTGAAGAGGAATTAGCATTCAATTTGTTTGGGATTGCAATGAGTTTTGGAGGAAGATGGTGGGAAGGAAAAAATACAAAAAATGATTATGTTACACTTTGATTTGATGGAAAATATAACATATTATGATGACTACACCAACGGTTCAAGAGAAAATGAAGTTGAGCACTATTGGAGCTAATAGTCGAGTTAGAGGACCAAATTGTACATTGGGTATAAATTCGGGGACCTTTACTACTAAAATTTCCAAGTGCTAGACTTGAAATAACCATTTTGCCACTAAATTTGACAGAAAATGTAATATATATATACAGAAATTCTCCTATGCGGACATTCAGACGTTATTATCATGCATACGCTATGTATTATGTATTACCCATCCCTGCTTTCCTACATGTTTACAATAACATCCGCACGTTTCCGAATCAGAGAATAATATATATATGACAATAGGGCCAATGATGCTAATAAAAGTAGAGTTGAGGAAACCACAACCACTATTTTTCGAATTTAAGGACCAAATTTCGAATCGGCCACAAGTTTAGAAACCATGGCCAACGTCCCCGCTTCCCTATCCCCTCCCCCTCTGTACTTCAACAGACCTTCCCTTTCTCACTCTACATTGCAGCCAATTCCTCCTTCCACAGGTTCCAGTGCCCTCCTTGCTCCTAATCCATCTTCTCCTTCTTGAACTTCAATCTCCAACAGAACAACAACGTGAATTGATTTGGAATTGAAAACTAGCCGTTCACCCCAAAAAGTGTGGTAGTGTATTTTAGCACTTTTGTGAATTGGTTTGGAATTATATTGGGCCTGAAGTGGGCCCAACTTAGTATTTGCAGGCTTGCCACTACTAGCGCTTTCGAGCCCAATAGAAATAGTAGGTTTAGGACAAGTATGAATATATTTGTGCGCTTGATAAATCTTAGGTTCTTCTCAAGCCATCGTGCTCCAAACGAAGGAACTGGATTGGGTTGATTCTTTTTCTATACCTTGTTGGATTTTAGGACTTCAATATTCCACTGGTGTGAATGAAACCAGAAGAATTTAGAAATTTCAAATGTTTTGGATGATAAAAATTGATATTCCTGTTACATATAAGACTAGTTCGAGCTTGGACAAGAGGTGTTTGACCCGGTCAAACAAAAGAATAAGAACGATAAAAGCTCGAATAAGTAAACGTTAGGGGACCAAATATTTTACGGAATTGCGTTAAATATCCCTTTGTTCATCAACTACTCTGCCTCTTCTCACAACAAGCATGGTCAAGCTAAACTACATATTTAAATGGCTTAATTGCTAAGTGCTCCCCTGAAATATTGGTATCTCACTTTACCCCGTTAAAGTCAAAGTGACCTACTTTGCTCCCTGACCAAGGTTTGATGTTCCACATTACCCCTTACCGTCAACTTCATCCAAAAGTCTATTAAGTTTGATGACATGGTAGGGTTATAATGGCAATTTCGTCACAGCTGACCAATTTACCATCAGTGTAAGTTGGTAATGTTGAATTGTGGAGCCCGCATTTGGAATTAAAAATTTTAAAAAAATGAAAACACAAACCCATAATCCTTTCCCAGTAGTCGCCACCACAACCACCCCTGGCCCGCCCGTAACATCCCGAACCAAGAATTAAGGGAAACTTAATTGAAATTTAATAAATGAAATAATTAAACTAAATAAACTAAAATAAATCAAATTAGTTAATAATTATTGAGATTAAAATAATATTCATTTTGTAAAGGGGCGAAAGGGTCATTTAATTTTCAGAAAAGAATTTGACGAAACGAGTTGCGTCATTGCGTTCGGCTCGTCGAAACGAGTTCGTGGACGTGCAGCACGCTGGATTCGGAGTTGTAATGAACAAAGGACAATTTTATAATTTCAAAATTTAATTAAAAACCCCATTGGCCAATGAGAATTCAAAATTCTCTCTCTCTCTCTCTCTCTCTCTCTCTCTCTCTCTCTATCTCTGTCTCTCTCTCTCTCCCCCTCACCCGTGCGATGCAGCCCGTCCCCCTTGACTGTGCAGCCCGCTAGTTTTGGTTTCCAGCCTCTGCCACCGACCACGGGGTCGGTACCAAAATGCTAAGCCAACCGCCATCTTCCAACCCCACTGCAGCCCAGCCGCCGTTGTCGCCGCATGTCGCTAGAAAATCGTGGAGAAGGGCCGGTTTTCTTCGAAATTTTTCGGCGTTCATACGGCCGTCTCCAGCCACCATTCACGGCAAATGAGGTATGTAAACTCATCTACTCTTCGAGCTCTAGCTGATGGTTGGGTAGGATCTGATCAATTTCTAGCATAGGTAACCGGATCTATGACCTAAAGTTTGGCTGGTTTTTGGGTTGAATTTCCAGCCACTTGCCGTCGTTTTTGGAAGTTCCCGTAGTTGAAGAAAGTGTTCCACTCGTCGAGTAGTAGCTGTAGGTGGAAGGGTGGCCCTTGGTTTGAAGTTTTCCAGTCGCCGGAATCGCTTTGGACACCCAATCTGCTCAGCGTGTGTGGCAACGCGTGGGCAGTGTTGTGTGGCCACATTGTGTTCCGTTACAATCCCCTTGTTGTCACGAGCGCGTAGGTATGCTCGGATTCTAATTTGGACATCGTTTGATTATCGATCGGATTTACGCCTATTATGCATTATCCGGGTTAGATATGTTCGGACCGTCAGATCGGTTCCAATTTCATGTATGTTGTTCCCCGTATTTCTAGGATCGTGTAGGATTTGACGGATCGTGAATCGAAGTCCCGATACTCTGCAATTGTTAACCCTTGGGTTAGGTAAATCGTAACTGTCCGATTGTGAGCGACTCCGCCGCTCGATCGAGACCAAACCTTCGGGACGTGATTAGTTGACTTTGTTGGAACTTTAGGAATGTTCGGATCCAATTTGGAGGTCGTTGGCCCGGGTTGACCGAAACGGGATGTTTGACCGCCGGTTGACCATGAGTCTTCCGGTGCGGTCCCACTTGTTAAAAGACTTAGTTTGACCCTAGAAACTCTATGTTCCTTGTATGTGTACACTTGAGTCCCCGGAAAAGATTAGGGTTAGGTTTTAAAGTTCTCGTTCGGTTCACTGTACTAATTCGATCCTCGTATTTCTCAAATTAGGTACTTCAACTCTGCGTACTCAACGAGCAGGACCCTCTTAGGGTTAAGCAGCATGTGACCAATTATGAGTGGACTTTGTTTTCAAACGAGCATGATTTTAAAGATTGAATGCAATGCATATAAAATGGGATTTAATAATTGTTTTAAATCTTGAATTTGATGATTTATGATTTTATCGGAATTTGTTTCATAATTACGTTTATGAACTTTCGGGTTTCGGTTTACGTGTTGGAGCCTTTATGGCTATATTTTATGATTATTTATATCTTTGAATATTGAATGGGACGTGGTGAACGTCCAGGGGTATTCGTGTACGGATTTGGATACGGTGGGACTTTTATGGATTTTCTTGGGATTTATATTTAATAATTGAGTTATTTGACTTGGGAGTTTTCATATTATTTTATTTATGGGCTTGTCAGGTAATTTCTAGTAATTGGAATTTATAAACGTTGTGGGTTTAAATGTTGTACTTTCGGGAAATTATACCTATATTTTGACTAAACTTTTGGGCAGTGAATATGGGCACTAAGTATTGTCCGGTGAAATTAATAATTGGATTTGGGATTATACTTTGAAGAATTCTTAATTATACTTGGACTATATATCTTGAATATGAAGTTTTGGGACGTATATGTTTATGAGATTGGACTTTAGTATTGTCCGTTTGATTTCACACTCGGTTTTGGCGTATATACTTTTACGAATAATATTTATACTTTGAATAAAGGTTTCGGGATTTGGAATTCGTATTTTTAAGAAATGGTTATCTATACTTTGATTACATATATATATATACTTTGAATAAATGCTTCGGATTTTGGCTTTTATGTTTTTAAGGAATGGTTATCTACACTTTGATTATGGAGTTTTATTATTGTTTTAATCTTGGGTTTGGCATTTTACAAAGTTGTGGGATTATGTTGATAATTGAGACTTATGTTTAATTCGGGTTTTGATTTGATGTTTTATGGACTTGAGATTTCGATACGGTTTTAATTTGGATTTTTGGGTGATCATGACATTTTATTTGATTATGGAATGATAGGCTACTATTTGATGCTTGTGACTATTTTAAGTATGGAAATATATGTTTGGGATGGTTATTTGATTGACGGATGTATATATGTTCGGGTGTCTGATGTTTTGGGGTTGGGTACATGTGTTAGAATTGAGAATTGGAAAGTGATCGAATATGTGAATATTGAATATTGAGTTGTGATTGATTGGAGTGCGGTAGGCACCACGTTATGTACCTCCCCCGGTTCTTATGGATACAGTTACTTGGATATGGTTCGGTTACATCGAATACCTGGTGCATCCTTGATTGGGTGTGACTGTAGACCCTTGACGGGGTAGTCTACGCATAGGACTTGTCACAGGCGTATGGGTATTGAGGATTCTGCCATACGTGCCGGCGAGCCCAGTCCCAATTGAACGGCTCAACCCAGGGCATGGGCCATTACGATGTTGTCCCAGTGTCCAGTCAAACAATTCCCTGTTGGATTGTTTCCCCGGTTCTTGTATTTGGTGTTGAGGTTCTATTATACCTATACATATGTATTAGTACTTTCGTATTCGTATTTTCTTTTAGTGAGGATCCTTCCTTGCTTGCAGTGCCTATGGGCATGCGGATGTCTGAGCATGGGAAAGAAAGGGAAAAAGGTTTACTATTAAAGTATGATTACAATGTTATTGTTATGGGTTTTTTTGGAATTATCTGGTTTGTTCGAATTTGAATGTTTTTGTTATATGGGAACTTTATTATACTTTCACGCTTACGTTTATCAAGTTATTTCCGTTTATGTTTATATATACCTATATGGGTTCATGATTTGGGAGGTTATGCATCGGGGAAAGAAAAAGGTTATGTTGTTCAGAAAGGTTTTGAGATGGATTATTCTTTGACTACTTTGGGATATTCTGGTTTTGAATCAAGTATGTAAATAAAGGATTTCAATTGCATGTTTTTGCATTGTTTTTGAAACAGTGGGGTTAGTACATTGATTTAAGTATGAAAACGTTGTTTTGTCCACTCACACTCTTTCTGTTTTGCGCCCCCCAGGCTTTAGTTGCAGTGAACTGTTCTGTCCAACCGAGTGCACCTCTTCTCGAGCTTTGACCTGATTGTAGGACTTTTTGTCCATCTCTGTAATCTTTGACTTCTGTTGTTTAGTTTCGTTTACTCTTATACATACTCAGTTATCGGCCTTTAGGGTTGAAATTGGAAGGCCGAAGGCCTATGTTGTATTCTGTATGCATGTTGGCAGTTGGTGTGTATTATTCTACTATTTTTGAACAGGTTGAAAACTTTGGGATTGTCCATATTTCAGGGGGGACTCTGCCCAATTTTCGACAGAAGTCCCACCCCTTTTTCCTTTGTTTCGAGAAGAGGAAGTATTTGTTTAGTATGTGGGCCCGATATGGGTTGATGTTGGCAATTTCCACAGGATTTGTCTCGGATTCCGAGGGGAATTCGGGTCGGGTCCTCTCACCACCTCTCTCTCACCTCTCGCCCACCCAAACCCAGTCCTCTCCTACCTCAATTTATAGCTAAATGCTGCTCTCTAGTCAGACCATAATAGAAAGTAGAGAAGAAGAAAAAAAAGGTAGACCCCAAAAATCATGTGAAACCGAAGTCCATAACGACGACCAAAATCTGACTCTATCCCACGGAGTCTTCTCCCTATCCCCCTGTAATTATAAGAATTCTTCTATTCCCTTCCATCCAAATCACCCAAACACCACTGATCACCCAAATATTTCTTCTCATCCCACATAATTATAAGAATTCTTCTGTTCCCTCTTCAACCCCCTCCTCCTGGAAAGCCTTTATCCTTCTCAAAAAAAAAAGAGGAATGAGAATATGAAGCAACCCAACTTAAACCAGCAGTCTCAAAAAGTCTCCACCACTTCAAAGTCATTGGGCAATGCAAAAGCAAGTGATCTCTAATTCACCTCCCCCCTTGCACCATACACAATAGAGGCAAAAGACAAGCATGAGGTCTTCTCCATTGTACCAAATCACAAGCATTACTCATTTTTTACAAGATGAACTTAAAGTCCCAACCAAATTGATATCAACACAAATTACAGAAAAACCAAGCTGCTCCACCACTTCCTATTCATGCCCCAATTCAACTCAAGCTATCAAACAACAAAAAATCAAGCAATCTAATGAAACCACACAAAATCACCACGCCAATTTGTAAGGAAGAAAGGTTTGGTATTATCCTATTCTACTCTCCCAATCCCAACCCCACTTCCATTAAATGGGTTTCCATAGTTGATATGGGGATTTTTGACTAGTCACAGAGAGAGAGAAGAGAGAGAGATGTCATGGTGCATGGTGGGGTTTGGATTGGAGACGTGGTGATGATTCAGGTTAGGGGGATGGGAGCTGTGGTTCTAGCTTAGAGCACTTCCACCGCAAGGGTTTAGCCCAGGTAGGAGGGGTCCTTAGGCCCGGAAGGACGCTCCATCGCGAAAGACCTAGCCCGGGCAAGGCGTGGGACCCACGAGCCCGGGCAAGCCCACAGGGAGATCAGGCCTGTCCCATTATCTTCAAGTAGCTGACGTCAGCGCTGACGCAACACTGGCGTCAGCACTACCAGAAACCAACAGCTACAAGCCATGTGGCTTCTGCTAGAGTCTCCGATCGAAAATCTCCTCCAATCCAACGGTTGCCCATTTTTTGGCTAAAAAAAATTGAAAAAAAAATCTAACAAATTTGTAAAAAATTTCAAAATACCTACCAATATTATTCACTTTCCACACCAAATTTTCTACTACTAAATTCCATTTGTGTAAAAAAAAAAAAACAAATGGCCTCTTCCATCGAAGCCGGAGGCGTGCGGACAACCGTCAAAGATATTTTGTTGTGTGAGTGTTGGATCAAAGTTGGTCATTGCCCGATCATGGACAATGAGATGAAGTTCTCTCATATGTGGAGAAAAATTGATGGAGAATTTTGTGAAAGATCGGGTTCACCTCGAACGGAAATGGCCTTGGCTAGTAGGTGAAATTTTTTGAATAAAGAATTAGGGAAATGGAGAGATGCATTGGCAAAAGCGAGAGAAATAGTTCAAAGGGGTGAAAATCTTGGCGATGAGGTAACAAATTTCCAACAGCTACAAGCCATGTGGCTTCTGCTGGAGTCTCCGATCCGAAAATCTCCTCCAATCCAACGGCTGACAGGACCCGACCCGAATTCCACCCAGGAACCCGTGTCGGACCCTGTTGACATGCCCAACATCAACCCATGTTGGGCCCACAAACTAAACAGTTACCCTCTTCCCGAAATTTAAGTGAAAGTGGCCAAGACTTCTGTCGAAAAACGGGCAGAGTCTCCCCTAAAACAAGGACTAACCCAAAATTTACAACCTGTCAGACAAGCAACAGATAAACAACCCAAGCGCCAGCATGCATACAACATATACATAATAGGCCTCCGGCCATACAATTCAACCCTAAAGGTGATACAGAGCAAACTAAGAATATAAGAATTCAACAGCGGAAAAGAAATAACAGATTACAAGTTTAGGGTTCAAGGACAACAGATCCTACCCTTCAGTCAAAGCTCGAGAAGAGAAGCGCACAGCCGAACGGTAACGAAGCGACGACTACGGTCTGGGGGGCACAAAACAGAAAGAGTGTGAGTGGACAAAAACAAGGTTTTACATACTTAAATCAAAGTACTAACCCCACCGTTTAAAACCATGCCAACCATGCATATGAAACCATTTATATACTTAATTGATTTAAAACCATACTACCTCAAAGTACATGAGAGCAAACCAGCTCAAAACCTTTTTCCGAACAAAACACCCTTTTACTTTTCCCAAGGCATAACCTCTCAAATCAACCCATGCATGTTTATAAAATATAAACAAAAGGACTTGTTAACGTAAAAGTATAAAGATGGAATAAAATTCACATAAGGTAAAACAAACCTTAAAATGCCGACTAACTCGTTCACGTAAAGAAAACCAACTTGACAACCATATGAAAATCAATTGTAGTTCAAATCATATATATAAATATATATAAAGTCAGGATTTACAATCCAACAAGTAAAACCTATCAAGTACTGAAATTCAAATCAAGTACTGCAACCGAAACAGGTAAACAGTTTCCCAAACTTCCCCACTCTCACAACCACGTGCTCACAAGCACGACAAGCGAGGAACGATCCTCACTAAAATAAATATGAATACGAAGGTACTAACACACGCGTATAGGTATAGTATAACCATAACACAAACACAAGTACCAGGGGAAAACAATCCAACAGGGGATCGTTTGACTGGACACCGGTACAGTCTCATCGAGACACTGTGCCCAGGGTTGAGCCGTTCAAAGTGGGACTAAACTCACAGGACTATATGGTAAAAACTTACCAACCATAACTCTGAAATCTGTCCTACGCGCGCAGACTACCCAATCAAGGGTCTACAGCTACACCCCGTTAAGGTATGCACCGGCTCGAATCATACCAAATCCAGGTAACCGTATCATATCAATCGCTATGCGATCATCAATATCAGAACAGGGGGAGGTACAATACAAGGTGCTAACAGCACTCAAATCAATTGCCACGCAATAACAGTATATATATACACAATCAATCACAATGTTCCCAACCCCAAACAACAGGCACCAGGACATAAACAAGTCCATCAGTCAACTAACTCAAATAAATACTCAAAGTCAGGATATCACTGTCCAAAACATACATTTCTATATTCAAAATAATCACAAGGGTCAAATGACCGCATAACAGACCCTAATCAATTCATAAACAATTAAAACCTCATAGTCAAGCCCAAATAAAACATATGACCCCAAATCATAATATGGGCAACTATCCTTTAAAAATATAAAGTATAAACCCCGAAATGTTCATTCAAAATATACATATATATATATATATATATATATATAAACATATATATATGTAATACATAACGATCCTTTAAAATACATACCCAAACTCCAAGTCCGTATACATATACGTCCGGACGTTTAAACGTCCCCAAAACCCCATATTCAAAATACCTAATCAAAGTATACATATCTATATATATATATAACCAAAGTATAGACAACCTTTTCTTAAAGTAGATATACATATATATATATATATAACCAAAGTACACATATATATATATATATAGTTATATAACCATTTCCCATTATTCAAGTATTTACTCAAAGTAGCTATATATATATATAAATACTTATATATATAATCAAAGTATACGTATTATTAATCATAAGGTTTTAACACCAAAACCAAGTATGAAATCAAACGGACTATACTAACGTCCAAATATTCAATTATATAATTACAATATAATATACGTTTCCAAGCTCAATATAGCTCATTTATATAATCAAAATTCAATACGAAAACCACCGGGCGTTCACCACGTCCCGTTCAATACCCAAAGGTATAAATAATAACAAAATCATCATTAGGGCCACACATAAAATACCGGAAACCCAAATCAAGCATTAAACTCAAATGCTAGTTCTTTTAGTATTTTTCAACCAAAATCAACAAGACTTAAAACATTCATCACATTCAAGATTTAAAACTATTATTAAATCTCATTTCATGCATTTCATGCAATTCATCCAAATCATGTTTATTTGAAAACAAGGTCCACTGACAGGACCCGACCCAGATTCCACCCCGGAACCCGTGCCGGACCCTGTTGACATGCCCGACATCAACCCATGTCGAGCCCACAAACTAAACTAGTTCCCTCTTCTCAAAATTTAAAAAGAAAGGGGACAAGACTCCTGCCGAAAAACGGGTAGAGTCTCCCCTAAAATAGGGACTATCCCAAAAGTTCAACATGCAGACAGACAACAGATAAAACAACCCAAGCGACAGCATGCATATACAAATATACAACAGGCCTCCGGCCTTCAAACTCAACTCTAAAGGTGATACAGAGCAAACTAAGAGTACAAGATTTCAACAGCGAAATAGAATCACTACTTAAAATAATCAAAAGGGTTGAGCCGTCCAAAGTTGGACTAAACTCACAGGACTATATGGTAAAAACTTACCAACCATAACTCCGGAACCTGTCCTACACGCGCAGACTACCCAATCACGGGTCTACAGCTACACCCCGTTAAGGTATGCACCATATCGAACCATACCAAATCCAGGTAATCGTATCATATCAATCGCCATGCGATCATCAGTATCAGAACAGGGGGAGGTACAATACAAGGTGCTAACAGCACTCACATCAATCGCTACGCGATAACAGTATATATATACAATCACAATGTACCCAACCCCAAAACAACAGACACCAGGACATATACAAGTCCATCAGTCAATTACCCAAAATATATATTCAAAATCAGGACATCACCGTCCCACACATATAATCACTACTTAAAATAATCACAAGGGTCAAACGACCGCATAACAGACCCTAACCAATTTATAAACAATTAAAACCTCATAGTCAAGCCCAAATAAAACATATGACCCCAAATCATAATATGGGTAACTATCCTTTAAAAATATAAAGTCCAAACCCGAAATGTTCATTCAAAATACACATATATATAATACATAAAGATCCTTTAAAATACATACTCAAAGTCCAATTCCGTATACATATACATCTAATCAAAGTATATATATATATATATATATATATATATATAACCAAAGTATAAACAACCTTTTCTTAAAGTAGATATACATATATATATATATATTGAAAGTAAAGATATATCAATATATATATATAACCAAAGTACACACACATATATATATAGTTATATAACCATTTCCCATTATTACGAAGTATTTACTCAAAGTAGCTATATATATAAATACTTATATATATATATATAATCAAAGTATACGCATTATTAATCATAGGGTTTTAACGCCAAACCGAATATGAAATCAAACGGACTATACTAACGTCCAAATATTCAATTATATAATTAAAATATAATATAACGGTTCCAAGCTCAATATAGCTCATTTATATAATCAATTTCAAATACGAAAACCACCGGGCGTTCACCACGTCCCGTTCAATACCCAAAAGGTATAAATAATAATAAAATATAACATTAGGGCCCCACATAAAACCCGGCAACCCAAATCATGCAATTCCTTTTAAATGTATTCCAACCAAAGTCAAAGCAAGACTTAAACTATTAATAAATTCAAGATTTAAAACTATTAAATCTCATTTCATGCATTTCATGCAATTCAATCAAATCATGCTTGTTGAAAACAATGTCCACTCACCGTTGGTCCTACGCTGCATAACCCTAAAGAGTCCCGCCTGCTGCGTAGCAGAGTCAACGTACCTAAAGCGATAGATACGAGGATTGGATTAGCACCATGAACTGTACGAGAACCGTAAACTTAAACCCTAACAAAACCCGACCTAACGTGCACGTACGTCCTACGAAGGATTCCAAGGTCAAACTACCTCTTATAACCAGTGGGACCGCCCCGGAAGACTCACGGTCAACCGGCGGTCAAACACCCCGTTTTAGTCAACCCGGGCCCGCGGAGCCCAAGACCTCCAAAAGGATCAGGACATTCCTAGAAGTCCAACAAAGTCAACTACACTGCAAGGCGACCTCGAGAGAGCCTCGGTCAAACCTGGTCAAACTTGGTCAAACCGACCCGAATAGGTCAAATCGGACCCGTGGGTCCCACGACCTCCAAACTTACATCCAAAAGTTTCTAACGGTTCAACACGACCTAAACAACGTGTCCTCAAAGTTTGGTCTCGATCGGACGGTCGGATCGCTCACGATCGCACGATCGGACGGTTAAGGTTTAATTCTAACTTCAAGTCATCGATCCGGAGTATCCGGGACTCCGAATCACGATCCGTCAAATCCTACACGATCCTAGAATTATCTAGATCAACATATCCAAAAATAGATGCAATCCAACCGTTCAATCCTATCGAAACAGAGAATCGTGCAATAGGCGAGATTCGTTCGATGGCCAAATGATCTCCGAATTGAGATCCGTCAACTCCCACGCACTCGTAACGATACGAGGATCACAATGGACCCAAGAACCGTCACCACACCGCCACCACGCGCCACCGTGGGTGGCGGGTGCCTTGAGCAAATCCGGTCAACACCCAAACTTCGAACTGGACGACACCGCCTACACCAATCGAACCACCACATTGAGGTGAGTTCGAAACTGCCACGAACCACCACAGAACCGGCCGTGAACTTGCCGGAAAACCAAATTGAAATCCGGCCAAAACCTAGGTTTTAGATCCGATCTCCAAACGCAACAATCGTTCAATTCCTACCCCAGAAATAGATAGAACAGGCAGAGGGGATTCGAAAACTGAACTGGATCGAAACCGTGCGCTGCCGGAGTAGCTGGATCGAACGCCGGAAAAAATGGAGTTCAGCCGGAACTTTCAGTCGATCGCGTTTCCTCACGCCGGCTAGAACGCCTCCAATCCAGGGTGGGTTAGAACCGGACGGAGGAGACCTTTAGATCCCGACCGGTCTCAAGTTAAGCCGTGGCCGGAAACCTTCAAACCGAAGAGAGAGAAGGAGCGGCTCGCGTGGAGGAGAGAGAAGCGAGGAGAGAGAGAGAGAGAGAAAAACCGAATTCTGATTGGCTGAGGGGTATTTAACAAATTCTGAAATGACCATTATGTCCTCCGAACAAATTCCGTCCCGAAAATATCATTGACCAAAATGCCCATTTAATTTATAATTTCCAATTAAATTCTAATTTTAATATTTAATTCCTTTTAATTCCTTTTTAATTCATTTTAATTATCCAAATTAATTAACTAAATTAATTAATTAATTTTATCTAAAAAATTGGGTCAAGGTCGTCACATCCACTCACCGTTGGTCCTATGCTGCATAACCCTAAAGAGTCCCGCTTGCTGCGTAGCAGAGTCAACGTACCTAAAGCCAAGTATTTTTCCAAGATTGATCTAAGATCAGGATACCACCAACTAAGAGTCAGAGAAGAAGATATTTCCAAGACGGCATTTAGGACCCGTTATGGTCACTATGAATTCTTGGTGATGTCTTTCGGGTTGACTAATGCCCCAGTAGCATTTATGGATCTCATGAACAGAGTGTTCCGACCCTACTTGGATCGTTTTGTGATTGTGTTCATAGACGACATCTTAGTATACTCGAGGAGTTTAGAGGCTCACCAGAAACATTTGAGGTTAGTATTGAAGACTTTGAGAAGAAGACAGTTGTATGCCAAGTTCAGCAAATGTCAGTTCTGGTTGGATAGAGTTGATTTCCTTGGGCACGTGATTTCAGCAGAAGGAATTTATGTTGATCCTCGGAAAGTGGAAGCAGTTGTGAATTGGGTACAACCAACCAGTGTGACTGAAGTGAGGAGTTTTCTTGGGTTAGCAGGTTACTATCGTCGTTTCGTAGAAGGTTTCTCTACGATAGCTGCACCTATTACTAAGTTGTTGAGGAAAGAAGTCAAATTTGTGTGGACAGAAGAGTGTGAACGGAGTTTCCAGGAGCTTTAGAAGCGATTGACCACCGCACCTATTTTGGCTCTTCCTGACAATGGGGTTAACTTTGTGATTTACAGTGATGCATCATTGCAAGGTTTGGGTTGTGTATTGATGCAACATGATCGGGTGATTGCTTATGCATGTAGGCAACTCAAGATGCATGAGCAGAACTACCCTACACATAATTTGGAACTTGCTGCAGTTGTGTTCGCCCTTAAAATTTGGCAGCACTACTTGTATGGAGAGACATGTCAGATTTTCACTGATCACAAAAGTCTCAAGTACTTTTTAACCCAAAAGGAATTGAATATGAGACAAAGGCGTTGGCTAGAGTTGATTAAGGATTATGATTGCACCATAGAGTATCAGCCTGGCCGAGCCAATGTTGTGGCGGATGCTTTGAGTAAGAAGTCTGTTGGAAGTCTAGCTCACCTCAGAGTAGAGTATCTTCCATTACTGGTAGAGTTGAGAAATGATGGGGTTGAACTGGAGATGAACCAACAAGATGGATTACTTGCCAGACTCCATGTGAGACCTATATTAGTTGAACGGGTGATTGCAGCCCAATTGGAGGATCCTACACTATGCGTGATAAAGTTAGAAGTAGAGAATGGTACACGGACGGATTATGCAGTGAGAAAAGATGGAGCCTTAGTAGCTGGAAATCGTATGTGTATCCCGAAGATTAATGAAGAGTTAAAAGGAAATCTTGGAAGAAGCTCATTGTTCAGCCTATACTATGCACCCAGGTAGTACCAAGATGTACCGGATAATCCGAGAGTACTACTCGTGGCTGCATATGAAAGAAGACATAGCTAAGTTTTTGAGCAGATGTCTGATTTGCCAACAGGTGAAAGCAAAGCGGCAGAAACCATCAGGACTTGTGCAACCCCTTCCAATTCCTGAGTGGAAGTGGGAACACATTACCATGGATTTTGTTTTCAAACTCCCTCATACTCAAAAGGGACATGACGGAATTTGGGTGACAGTTGACCGACTCACCAAATCCGCTCACTTCCTCCCTATCAAAGAAACTTATTCGTTGGCGAAACTTGCTAAACTCTTTGTGGATGAAATTGTGAGGTTGCATGGAGCACCTGTGTCCATTGTATCGGACAGGGACCCTAGATTCACATCTCATTTTTGGAAGAGTATGCAAGCAGCTTTAGGTACTAAATTACGATTTAGTATTGCTTTCCACCCCCAAACTGATGGACAATCAGAAAGAACAATTCAAACCCTGGAGGACATGTTGAGATCATGTGTATTGCAGTTTGAAGATAGTTGGGATAGTCATCTTGCTTTAGTTGAATTTGCCTACAACAACAGCTATCATTCGAGCATTGCAATGGCTCCTTATGAAGCTTTATATGGGAGACAGTGTCGAACTCCTATATGTTGGAATGAAGTGGGGGACAAGAAATTGGAAAAAGTAGATAGTATTCGGATGACAACAGAGAAAGTCAAGATGATTAGAGAGAAACTCAAAACTGCTCAAGACCGACAGAAAAGTTATGCAGACAACAGGTCCAAGGATCTTGAATTTGCAGTTGGTGATTAGGTGTTCTTGAAGTTATCTCCTTGGAAATGGATGATGAGGTTCGGGAAACGTGGGAAGTTAAGTCCCCGTTATATCGGACCTTATAAAATCACGGAACGCATTGGACCAGTTGCCTACAGACTTGCCTTACCTCCAGAACTATCTCGGATCCATGATGTGTTTCATGTATCTATGTTACGGAAGTATATGCCTAATCCTTCTCATGTCCTAGAATATCAACCTGTGGAGTTGAGAGATGATTTAACCTATGAGGAACAACCAGTACAGATTTTGGATAGAAAAGAACAGGTGTTGTGAAACCGAAGTATTCCTGTAGTGAAAGTGTTGTGGAGAAGTCAGACCATAGAGGAAGCTACGTGGGAACCCGAGGCACAGATGCGGGCCCAGTACCCTTACCTCTTCGAATGACAGGTATGAATTTTGAGGACGAAATTTCCTTAAGGGGGGTAGGTTGTAACATCCGTGACCTAGTTTTAATTAAATTAAATTTATTTGCCCCTGAGGTTAGGGTCGTAAATGTCACATTTTTATCCGTTTGGAATTTCGCGAAAAAGACCGCGCCATTACGACGGGCTCGTCGAAATGAGTCCGTAGCCGGGCGGCACGTCCCGATCTGAGTTCCAGAACTCAAAAAGGGCATTTTTTGTATTTTGAATTTTGAGAAAATCCTAAAACTACCCAATCTGACGCGTACACGCGTTAGACACCCAGCCCGCACCCTCGCAGTCTCGCCGTCTGGTCACGGCTGGACCTGAGACCGGTCCCAAAAGAACCGGCGTGAGCTCACGGTCCCAAAAGCCGGTTTTTCACGGCTTCGTTTCGGCGGCTCAGGCAACCAACTCCGGCGGATCAGGTATGAAACTCAACCTCCTCAACCTGCTTAAGCTATCTACGTCCTTGGTTTTGATCAATTTGATGCCCAGATCGTTCGATCCCAAACCCAGATTTGGCCGGAATTCAAAATGAAATTCCAGCCAGTTGCCGGCCATTTGAGGCGTCCACCCAGTAGGATAAGTTGCTCAGTGAGTTGAGAGGAACCTATAGCCTAGGTGGTGAGTGGCGGTGATGAGTTTTTCCGGTGACCGGAATCGCTCTACACACCCACACGCGGCCGGCGCGTGTGGCGGCGCGTGGGCACTGTAGTGGTGCCACATTGTGTTCTGATGCGCTCCTCATGTCATCCCGAGCGCGTCGGTGTTTTCGGATTTCAATTCGGACGTCGTTCGAATGTCGAACGGGTTTACGCCTATTGCGCGTAACCCGGGTTCGACGTGTTCGGACTGTCGGATCAAACCCAAACTCAGCTACGCAGTTTCCCGTATTCCTAGGACTATATAGAAACTGACGCATCGAGAATTGGAGTCCTGGATACTCCAATCTATTAACCCTAGGGTTAGGTTATTTAATAACCGTCCGATCGTGCGATCGTGAGCGATCCGACCGTTCGATGGTGACCAAACTTTCAGGATAGGTTTTGTGAGCTTTGTAGAACCCGTAGGAACTTTCGGATCCAAGATCGGAGTCCGTGGACCCCTCGGGCCCCGGTTGACCAGATCGGGCAGTTTGACCACACGGTTGACTTTTAGTCTTCCGAGATGGTTTGACCTGCCAGGAAGCCTACTTGACCCTAGAACCTCCCCGAACGTCTCACGTACACTTTAAACCCCGGGAAATTAGGATTTGAATTTAAATTCAAGTGCGGTTGACTTTTGTTAATTTATTCCTCGTATTCCGTAATAGGTACTTAGGCTCGAGGTTCACAGTAGGCAGGACCCTCTCAGAGTCAAGCAGCGTGGGATTACTTGTGAGTGGACATTGTTTTGAATCGGCATTATTTTAAAGATTGAAAAACTATGCATATGAATTTAATCAATTGAATTATGGATTTTATATGTGTTTAATTATTGAATTTCTTATATATGGTTTATTTGGAATATTAAGGATATATTTAATTGTTTATAAATATGTTGGGTTCCGGTTTACTTATTCGGATATGGTTGGTTATATTTGACCTATGAAAATAATTATATATTTTTGTGTCGAATGTTGGACGTTACCAACGTCCGGGTGTTCTTGTGTTCGGGTTTTGGGTACAGTTTGAATACCCTGGAAATTAGGGTATGTAAGGGATTATGTGTTCTAGTTGGAGTGCTATTAGCACCACTTTATGTACCTCCCCGGATACCTGGTTACTGAATGGTTAAAGGATATAACGGAACCCGGTTCACCCTTGACGGGGTGTTACTGTAGGCCCTTGCCGGGCAGTCTATGCGCGTAGGGCTTAATTCAGCCGCATAGTATTGAGGCATTTTCTGCTTTGCGTGTCTGGGAGTTAGTCCCCATTTGGGACGGTTTATTCCCTGGCCATGTGGTTGTGAAGGGATTTTTCTCCATGTGGTCAGTCAACAATCCCCGTGATGGATTGTTTCCCCGGTACAAAATGGTATAGTAGTCTCTTTACGTATGGGTACATATATATATATATTTATTTATATTATTAATACTAGTTCTCTTATTCTTTTGGTAAGGACTCTTCCTCACTTGTCGGGATTATGACATGCGTTGAAAGAGAGGATTCTTAGTATTGGGAAAAGGTCAAGTCTATTATGGGATATTATGGTACTATGTTGAAAGTATACGGATTCTTGGATTTCAATTGCTTATGTATATAAATGATTTAATTGCATGTTTCTGACATCGTTTTAAAATGGTGGGGTTAGTATGTTGATTTCAAATTATGATAAAACTTTGTTTTTGTCCACTCACAATTTTCTATTTTGCGCCCCCCAGGCAGTAGTTCGATCTGATCGAGTACCCGAGCCAAGACTTGCACTTCTGAGCCCTGTATCTCTGTAGGGCACTTTTATTTGTATTGATTTCAGCTAAACCTATACTTTGGTTGTAAAACTAAAGAGAATTCTTAGATTGCTCTGTTATCGCCTGTTTAGGGTTGAATTCAAGGCCGGAGGCCTAGTATGTAAACTGTGTGCTATTGCATTGTGCGTGCCGCAGTTGGTGTTTTATTTCTGTTGTTTGTAACAGGGTGAAGGATTTTGGTTAAGTCCCTCTTTCAGAGGAGACTCTACCGGATTTTCGGCAGAAGTCCCAGCCATCTTTTCCGTGCTTTGGGGGAAAGATGGTAGGTTAAATAGTGAGCGGGCCCGGCATGGGTTAAATGTCGGAAACACCACAGGATCCGGTGCGGGTCCCGAGGGGGATCCGGGTCGGGTCCTGTCACGGATGCAATGGCGCAACCCGTTTCGCCAAATTCCGTTCCGAAATTATCGTTGCCCCAAAATGCCCTTTAATTATTAAATTCCATTAATTCATTTTAATTCCTTTTTAATTCTTTAATTATTTAACTCAATTAATTAATTTATTTTCCTTTATTTTTGGGTCAGGGATGTCACAACGTTTGCCCATTTTTTGGCTAAAATAATTTGAAAAAAAAAATTCTAACAAATTTGTAAAAAATTTCAAACATTTCAGGAAATTTTTTCTATAAATACCTACCAATATTATTCACTTTCCACACCAAATTTTCTACTACTAAATTCCATTTGTGTAAAAAAAACAAATGGCCTCTTCCGTCGAAGCCGAAGGCGTGTGGACAACCGTCAAAGATATTTTGTTGTGTGAGTGTTGGATCAAAGTTGGTCATTGCCCGATCATGAGCAATGAGATGAAGTTCTCTCATATGTGGAGAAAAATTGATGGAGAATTTTGTGAAAGATCGGGTTCACCTCGAACGGAAACGGTCTTGGCTAGTAGGTGAAATTTTTTGAATAAAGAATTAGGGAAATGGAGAGATGCATTGGCAAAAGCGAGGGAAATAGTTCAAAGGGGTGAAAATCTTGGCGATGAGGTAACAAATTTCTAATTGCCGTTTTATTCAATTTAATGTTATATTTTGTGCCATTGGCCAAGATAATAAAAGATTCAAAAATCACCAATGTTGAGATGTTGTGAAGAATTGTTCAAGATTCACTACACATGGATCCTTAAGTGAGCAATGCCCAAGATTGATCCCCGTGGCTCCTTAAATCATGGCACGATTACGTCCTCTGAAGGAAAATACTCCGCCACGTCGTGATCTGGTGGAACCACCTCCGCCAATGATTGAGCCGTCTTTGTACTCGATTGTGTCGGACTATGAGGACCTGGAGTATTTAAATTGTATGATGAGTGAGTAGGTATTTCAATTGTATGATGAGTGAGATATGAATTTTTTAATAAATATGGAGACGTGGCATTTTCCTATCTTATGTTTGGAGGGGATTGAGTTTTGATATTTTTCAAATTTTAATTTCAAACATGGGCTCCATAATTCCACGTCACCAACTCAGACCAATGAGAAATTGGCTAGTTAGGAAGAAATTATCACTATAACCATGCCATGTAATCAATTTAACAAAGTTTGGGATGAAGCTGACGGTAAGGGGAAAGTGACACATGAAACCTTGGTCAAGGGGGCAAACTGGGTCACTTTAACTTTAAAGGGGCAATGTAGGATTTGACCAATATTTTAGGGGGCACTGTAGCACTTAAGCATATTTAAATTTTGTTTAATTGTGGGTTTAGGATAATCATCATAATAGTATTACCAAGAAGCTTCATTCAAGTGCTGATTAATCACAAAGCTACAGATCTCATCTCATAAATGATTATTGGTTTTCTGTAGTGGATGGGACTGGGCACCAACCCGTAAATTATATACTTAATAATTTTCATTTCTAAATATAGATGATAAGGCTTTCTAGGTACATGAATCCACAGAGTCATAGAGTCACAGAGTCGTTGTAACATAATCTAAAGATAGCATTAAGTACAGTAAAAAGATTTGTTGGTTGTTGCAAAGTTAATACCCTATTTTCCTTTTTTTAAATTCCCATCGTTCTTTGACTTTTGTTTATTGGCAGTTAATTTATGAACACATAAAAAATATTTAACGGAAATACCGATGTACTAGTTGTGAAGATACACAACACAAGTGAATTTCGGGTGTCTGATTGTCAAGATATTTTCTTTGGGTGACAATTGACTCAAACTAAACACAGAAGGATTGAATAATTATGATTGATATATTTCTCCAATAGAAGGATATCTACAAGTATAAGTTGACTTTTCCTACAAGGAAAAGTAATTAGCTAATTACAATGAATTCTAATTAAGTAACTCACTACTACAAAAATCGAAATAGACGACGGGAATCCACCGTCGTCTAGGGAGATTCAAAACCGCCGTGAAATCGACCGACATCTATTATGCATAAACCCACGACGGTTATTAACCGACGTTGTTAAGGAAAACTACGTCATTTATAATAACAACACCGACGTCTAATAACAATAAAGCTTCATAAAAAGGCAAAATCGACAACCTTAGACGACGCTTTCGTAAAATTAGTGACGTCTCAAAGGCTTTACAAGTCCAAAATTAAATTGTTACCGCCGTCAGATAAACGAACCACGGCAAAAAGTCAACGATACCGACGTCTAATTACTACAAAAACACATAAAGGAAAATTTCTCGTACATTATACGTCCCTTCTAGAATAATAGCAACGTATTAAGCCAATTACATGTCCCTTAATCAAAATTCACCGACGTAAAAAACGTTTACCACTTCCCAAATAAATCATTTAACGACGTTTATAACATATCTTACGGCAATTAATATAACGAAACAGCCGTTGTTAATGAATATTACGTCATTTATATTAACATAACCGACGTCTAATAACAATAAAAGATCCTTAAAAAGGCAAAATCGACAACCTTAGACGACGCTTTCATAAATTAGTGATGTCTCAAAATCTTTAGAAGTCCAAAATTCCAATGTTACTGGCGTCGAGATAGATGAACCACGTCAAAAGTCAAAGGGTATCGCCGTCTAATTACTACAAAAACACAAGAATGGAAAATTTCTCGTACATTATACGCGCTTCTAGAATAATAGCGACATATAAAGACAATTACATGTCCTTAATCAAACTTCACCGACGTAAAAAGCATTTACCACTTCCTAAATAATTAATATACTGAAACCGACGTTATTAATTCATTTAACGTTAACTATCAAAGTTAAACCGCCGTGGTTTAGTACAATACTACCGTCGGTTAATGTTTATCGACGTTGTTAATTATTACTACATCCGAAATAATATTTATACGGCTGGTTTCTTTCTTAAACTTCGGTTTTCATATATAAACCGTCGTGTGTAATATTTTAGGCGACAGTAGTATTCTTTTACCGTCGTTTAGAAGAGCTTCCACGTCAATTATTAAAGCGAGAGGCGTTGTTGTCCTTTGGGGCGTCGGATTTTTAACTTTACCGTCATATTATTTGTTTTGAAATGTTGCTTTTTTAAATACTCCGACGTGAATTTTATTATTAGGTTCTGAACTTCACCGTCGTTGTTGTTTGTATGGCTTTACATTTTGATTAACCGTCGTGTTTTTCAAATTCAAATGAGTGGTTGTTTTTATCTACGGAGGTTTACATTTTCATTCCACGTCGTTTGCTGAAATACGAAGTTGTTTATGATTTAGGCGTCACTGTTTTTTATTTGTTAAGCTGGACCGTCGTATTTTCGCTTGAACCCAGTATTTTTAATGCGGCCGTCTTCTCTTGCTTGAACCCAAAATCTGCATAATGAAAAATTGTAAATATAATGTCAAACATTACAATTTATTACAAAATTAATGTCATACAACTAACTACATAGCTAATGTCATACATTACAAAAATCAATCAATCCATATATCTTCACACCCATCTCTAATATTTTCATTCCCAAACTCACCCACTAGGTCATCAAATGTGTCAACATTGGGTATCCCTCTAGTAAAGGCTCACACTCAATTCTAACATCACCTAGTACATCATCACCAATAACATCATTATATTCTCTATTAGGCATTGATAACACTACCGACCAACCATGATGCATTGGGTCGTCAACAAAAAATACTTGTTTGACTTGAGAAGCCATAACAAATTGGTCATTCCTATGTCCAATTTTACTCAGATCTACAAGGAGTAAATCCAAGTTCGTCAACTACAAGGCCGGAAGTGTTATCTATCCAATCACACCTAAAAGCGGGATACTAAACTTTTTTGGTAGTTAAGGTCCCAAATTTCTTTAATGACACCATAAAAATCCATATTGGAGACAATCGGGTTTATCCTTAGCACTAAGCAACTTGCATAGTATGTTTAAGTAAATAAACTCACTATTTTGGAAAGTTAGCACATCATCTTGTGCCTTGGTGTTAAATTTAACACCATTAATAAGATAACTCTTATATGATGGCACTGCAAGAGCTTGGACCAATTGCTAGCCACCCTCAAATTTTCTGATACGCCATTATTGTCTTCAACATTAAGTTCACTTTCAACCTGCAAATTAATCATATCTTAATTCAATCTAACATAGAAAGAAGAAAATTAAAATCCAATTTGTTATTCAATAACATATACCTTAAGCGTAGCCATTGAATGAAAGTGCTATTGTGCTTATCTTTGCAGCCACTTTGTTCTCTTTCTAAATTTTGGATAAGTGGTCTTGATGTGGAGCATATGTTCCCTACATGACACCAAAAATTCAAGCATTACGGTCCCTTGTATATAAGATAAACATAAGGATAAATAATTTAAAATGGCTACTTAAAGAATAAAACTCATACTGATATGAGGTAGGACTTCCTCCAGTATTCTCCAAGACATATAGATGTGCACTGCTTCAACAAGTCTTGATCAACTAAGCTCAGCACGCAGCTTTGATAATGGCTTTGAAAGTCTCATCTTACGGCTTGATGGCACTCCAAGCTGTAATAACATCGAGACAAATGCTCGGTGCAAAAAACTCTCACAGATTCTTGACTATATATCGCTCGGCAATGCAACCTTCGGGATGAGTACGGTTACGAACATACCCCTTTAGCACTTTCATATATCTTTCGACGGATACATCCATCTAAAATAAACTGGCCCACATAGACGAACTTCTCTAACAAAGATGTACTACTAGATGAACCATGATATCAAAGAATGAAGGGGAAAGTATTTACGAAGCAAACACAGTAACTACCACATCTTCTTCCAATTTATCTAGCTTGGAAACATCTACCATCTTTGCACATATAGCATTGAAGAGAAACACAATCGAGTTATTGCATACCTTGCAGGCTTCTCCAAAAGCAGGCAATTGCCCACGAGGGAGCAATTGTTGCATCAAGGTATGGCAATCATGTGATTTAAGGCCAAGAAGTCTTGAATCTTGTAAAGATACAAGATTTTTATATTTGAAGAATAACCTTTAGGGACCTTCATACCATAGAAAGAATTGCAAACGCTCTCTTTTCTGCTCTTGACAAATTCCAAGGCCCTGGAGGTAGCGAGTCGTCTTTCTCCATACTCGGGTTGCAAATCGGTTTTGACCCCATGTTTAACAAATCTAAACGAGCAGCAATCTCATCTTTATTTTTTCCAGGCATCTCCAATAGCGTACCAATGATACTATCGTAAACATTCTTCTCAATGTGCATAACATCTAGGGCATGCCTCACATGAAGGTATTTCCAATACTAGAGATCAAAGAATTTTGATCTCTTCTTCCAACAAACTCTGTCACCATCATTTTCACCTCCACCTCCCCCTTTTTTCGAGCCCCACTTGTAATTAATACCTTCAACCATCTACAGCACTTGTTCAGGTTTCCCATTAAAAGCTGCACGCTGCCTCCGATTTGGATGATATGTTGGTAACCATTTTCTATGCCCGATGTAACAAATTTTGTGGCCATGTTTCAACCTATGACTAGGTGTATCATCGCCGCATATTGGACAAGCTTTATATCCTTGAACGACACAACCAGATAAGTTTCCATATGCAGGAAAATCATTAATTGTCCATAGTAATACACCTCTAAGTGGAAAGTATTCTCCTATGTGTGCATCATACACTCCTCTAATCCCATCCCACAAAGATTTTAAATCACCAATCAAAGGCTCTAGGTAGATGTCTATATCAATTCCGGGTTGTTTAGGACCGGAAATCAATGAAGTCAAAATCATGAACTTTCATTTCATGCATAGCCATGGTGGGAGATTATATGTAACTAAGATAACTGGCCATGTCTTGTATACGCTACTTAATGAACTGTGGGGATTGAATCCATCAAGAGAGAGCCAATCTCAAGTTTCTCGGCTCTTGACCAAATTCGGGCCATTTATTATCAACAAGTTTCCAAGATGGGGAATCCATTTGGATGAGACATATGACCGTCAATTGATTTTCTATCAGCATGCCAAGTCAAACTCTTAGCGGTCTTACGTGATTGAAACATCTTTTTAAACCTTGGAATTGGCGGAAAATACCACACCACCTTCGCCGCACACCCTCTTTCAAGATCGAGTCTTTGCCTTCCTTCCACCTTGAGATACCACAAGTAGGACAATTAGTTGAATCTTCATAAGCCTTCCTATACAAGATGCAGTCATTGGGGCATGCGTGAATTTTCTCATAACTCATTCCAAACGCAGCTAAAGTTTTTTGCCTCGTACATAGAGTTGGGTATTGTATTTCCTTACGGAAGCAAATCTCCTTGGAGTATCAATAATTCTCAGAAACATATATCACTCATCCTGTGTTTTGCTTTCAAATTATATAACTTCACTAATGCCGACAACTTGGTGAACTTACTACAACCAGGGTACAAGGGTTGATCTCCATCCCCAATCAAATTGGCAAACTCAGCAGGATCGGATCCAAAATCTCCTAAATCATTATCACCCATCTCTATCTCTTCAGAGACAAAACTGTGGTCATCATCTTCTTCCACATTTCTACTAGCATTAGTAGTTGATTGCCAAGGTTCTCCATGAAATGTCCAACTCTTATAGCTTTGATCAATTCCATTAAAGAATAAGTGGTCCCTTATAATTCCAACCCCAAACAATCGAAAATTCCCACATTTAACACAAGGACAATGAATATGTGTTGTAGTTAAAAGATTTTCTATGGCAAAATTCAAAAATCCTTCCACGCCTAACTCATATGCCTTCGACCTTCTATCCACATGCATCCATGACTTATCCATCTCCAACACTATACAATCATATATATATATAATAAAGTGAAAAGACAAGCAATATAAGAACTAAGGTATCGAAAAAGCAGAGAATAATATATTTTTGAAACACGGGTTTTGACGTCGGTTTTTACAAAATTATGGACGTGTTATTGTAATACAGTCGACGGTAAATACAATAACCGTCGTCTTAAGGCTACAAAACAATTAAAAATGTATTTCAGATTTCATACGTCAGAAGTAAAAGAACTACCGACGTATAAAGATAATACATACGACGGTTTATTACAACGACCGCCGTCGTATGTTATACACAGAATAAAAATCCTATGCCGTTCATTTTCTAAGAACCCATAGCCAAACAAACAATAAGAACCCTTAACAGAGAGTAATTATGAAAAGCATGCAAACAATAAATGGGGTTTTTCAGATTCCATTCCGATTCACAGCTCCCAAAACATATATTTTTCAACCTATAGAACCCATAGCTCCCAAAACGTATGGTAAGAACCCATAGCTAACAAAACAAATTTAATGAAAACAATTACAGAGTTCACAAGCATGTCAGATTAGGTTAGAAGATTTAACGCAATAACTTCAAACAATATAGTTTACAAGCATGTGAGATTAGGGCTTGTACTTACAGTACACTGACCTTCGAGAATACCACCAATTCTTTGGGAGGGAGAGCGCAATCTGATACTACTAAGGACGGAGAGCGTAAACTTTAAGGTTAGAATTTCAGTTGAAGAGAGAGAGCGAAATGTTATAAGGTTTAGGTCGAATTCTGAAAATTTTAGATCGCGGTCAAATTTTCAAAGGACCGCGTTTTTAAAAGACGTCGGAAAGTAAAATACGACGTCTAATTAAAAACATAAACGTCGGTTTCTTTAACGTTACGGACGTTGTAAATTGTTTTCACCGTCGAATAATATTAAACCGCCGTTTTAAATTTAAAATAAATATTAGGGTTCTGTTTTTCCTGGGATTCGAACGCGCGTTACCAAGGGTGTAATAAACAAAAAGCAGCGCAGAGGAAACCGGCGCCGTTTTAATAAACTCTAAACCCTATACCCTAAACCCTAAATTTCACAAAAATTATAAAAAAATACACAAGTATGGGAATAATAAACCGATAATTGCTACAGACTCCTTACCACAATGCCTTCTATAATATAGCAAGCTAAAATTAGGATTTCATATATTTTTTATTTATGGTCATCAATGGATCACCTAAACCTTAGGGTTATGTTGTGAAAGTATATGTAACATCCCGGAGTCAGAATAGTTTAGAACCCTTAGTTGCGTGCCGAAACAAGTGGTAGACGTACACTAAAGAAAGAAAGAAAATCTTAAGATTTGAAAAATTTGTTGAGGTTTTCATATTAAGAATTTAGAAATTAAATTTGTTAACATCGATCGGAAGCTAAAAACGACGTAGTGTAAGTGTGGAATGGTTGGGGTGTTACTAAGGCATTGAAGTTTAAGGTACAGTGTTAATTAAATTTTGGAATTTAAATAATATTTAATTTTAAAAGGGGAGGAAAATAAAAAAATATTTAAAAAATAATTAATTTTAAAAACACGTGCATTTAAAAAAGGGCGTTGTTTTCAGTTACAACGGCGATTAAAATGGAATTACCGCCATCGTAGTTAATCAGTTTTAAATATCTCGTCGTTTTATGGCTTTACAAGGCGTTAAATATTTACAAATGACGTCCTATATGTTTTAGACGTCATGAAATTTTTAATAACCGCCGGTTTTTTCCGTTACAACGTCGACTTAAATGGAATTACCGCCGTCTTAGTTAATCAGTTTTAAATATCTCGTCGTTTTATGGCTTTACAAGGCGTTAAATATTTACAAACGACGTCCTATATGTTTTAGACGTCATGAAATTTTTAATAACCGACGGTGTTTTCAGTTACAACGGCGACTTAAATGGAATTACCACCGTCGGAGTTAATCAGTTTTAAATATCTCGTCGTTTTATGGATTTACAAGTAGTTAAATATTTACAAACGTCGTCCTATATGTTTCAGACGTCGTGAAATTTTTAATAACCGACGTTGTTTTAAGTAACAACGTTGATTTTATTTACAACGATACTTTTTAATTAATTACCGCCGTTATAATCCTTTTGAATTTAAGTACTGACGTTTCATAACAGACGTTGATTTTATATACCGCGTTGTTTTTTTAAGAGATTACAGCTATCTTTGTCGGTTATTTATTTTAATTAGGTGATCATAAAAATTAAGCACTCAAAACAAATATCATTGATCGTAATATAATTAGAAAAAAATATATATACACTTTTACAATATCGATCATATTAGTTTTCCTCTCTTTGATTGTTCACAAATTCTGCCCATTGACAGGACCCGACCCAGATTCCACCCCGGAACCCGAGACGGACCCTGCAGTTATGCCCGACACCAACCCATGTCGGGCCCACAACCTAAACAGTTACCCTCTTCCCGACAACCAACATACAAGGGGCCAAGACTTCTGCCGAAAAACGGGCAGAGTCTCCCCTAAAACAAGGACTAACCCAAAATTTACAACCTGCCAAAACGCAGCAGATAAGAATATCCCAATTGCCAGCATGCATACACAAATACATAACAGGCCTCCGGCCATACAATTCAACCCTAAAGGTGATACAGAGCAAACTAAGAATATAAGAATTCAACAGCGGAATAGAAATAACAGATTACAAGTTTAGGGTTCAAGGATGACAATCCTACCCTTCCAACGAAGCTCGAGAAGAGAAGCGCACAGCCGAACAGTAACGAAGCGACGACTACGGTCTGGGGGGCGCAAAACAGAAATAGTGAGTGGACAAAAACAAGGTTTTACATACTTAAATCAAAATACTAACCCCACCGTTTAAAACCATGTTAAACATGCATATGAAACCCTTTAAATACTTGATTGATTTGAAAACCGTACTATCTCAAAGTACGTGAAAGCAACCCAGTTTAAAACCCCTTTTTCGATACGACTAACCTTTTACCTTTCCCGATGCATAACCTCCCAAATCACGAACCCATATATTTGTAAAACAGAATTAGGAGAATTAAATAAACACGAGTACGAAAGTATCATAAAACTCCATAAACCAAAACAATCTTTAAAATATCAAAGATCACCTTCATGCCAAGAAAACCAATTCGACAACAATACAGAAATCAATTGTAGTTCAAATCATATATATATAAATATATACATAAAATCAGGATTTACAATCCAACAAGTAAAACCTATCAAGTACTGAATTTCAATCAAGTACTGCAACCGAAATAGGTAAACAGTTTTCCAAACTTCCCCACTCTCACAACCACGTGCTCACAAGCACAACAAGCGAGGAACGATCCTCACTGAAAATAAATATGAATACGAAGGTAATAACACACGCGTATAGGAATAGTATAACCATAACACAAACACAAGTACCAGGGGAAAACAATCCAACAGGGGATCATTTGATGGACACCGCAGTCTCATCGAGACACCGTGCCTGTGGTTGAGCCGTCCAAAGTGGGACTAAACTCACAGGACTATATGGTAAAAACTTACCAACCATAACTCCGAAATCTGTCATACGCGCGCAGACTACCCAATCAAGGGTCTACAGCCACACCCCGTTAAGGTATGCACCGGATCGAACCATACCAAATCCAGGTAACCGTATCATATCAATCGCCATGTGATCATCAGTATCAGAAGAGGGGGAGGTACAATACAAGGTGCTAACATCACTCACATCAATCGCTACGCGATAACAATATATATATAATCATTCACAATGTACCTAACCCCAAACATCAGACGCTAGGACATATACAAGTCCATTAGTCCACTAACCCATATAAATACTCAAAGTCAGGACATCATCTTCCAAAACGTATATTTCGATATTCAAAATAATCACAAGGGTCAAACTACCGCATAACAGACCTAAATCATTTCAAACGTCCAATCTAAGGTATAAACATATATATATATATATATATATAATCAAGTACATATATATATTTATATATATATATATATAACCCAAGTATAGATAACCTTTTTCTTAAAGTAGATATACATATGTATATATATATATATATAACCAAAGTACATATATATATATATAACCAAAGTATAGGTAACCTTTTTCTTAAAGTAGATATACATATATATATATATATATAACCAAAGTACATATATATATAACTCTTTACCATTAATCCAAAGTATTTACCAAAGTACATATATATATAATCAAAGTATACGTATTATTAATCATAAGGTTTTAACACCAAAACCGAGTATGAAATCAAACGGACTATACTAACGTCCAAATATTCAATTATATAATTAAAATATAATATAATAGTTCCAAGCTTAATATAGCTCATTTATATAATTAAAATCCAATACGAAAACCACCAGGCGTTCACCACATCTCGTTCAATACCCCAAAGGTATAAATACTAATAAAATATAACATCAGGGCCCCACATTAAACCCAGCAACCCAAATCAAGCATTAAACTCAAATGCTAATTCTTTTAATTCTTTTCAACCAAAGTCAAACAAGACTTAAACATTCAAGATTTAAAACAATTATTAAATCTCATTTATACAGTTCATGCAATTCATTCAAATCATGCTCAGTTGAAAACAAAGTCCACTCCCCGATGGTCCTATGCTGCACAACCCTCAATGGGTCCCGCTTACAAAGTACGCAGAGTCAAGGTACCTAAAGCTTTAAATACGAGGATTGGATTAGTATCATGAACCGTACGAGAACCGTAAACTTAAATCCTATTAAAACCCCACTTAACGTGCACGTACGTCGTACGAAAGATTCTAAGATCAAACTACCTCTTTTAACCAGTGGGACCGCCCCGGAAGACTCACGGTCAACCGACGGTCAAACACCGGGCCCGCGGAGCCCAAGACCTACAAAAGGATCCGGACATTCCTAGAAGTCCAAAAAAGTAAACTACGTGGCAAGGTGACCTCGGGAGAGTCTCGGTCAATATCGGTCAAACTTGGTCAAACCGACCCGAATAGGTCAAACTGGGCCCGTGGGTCCCATGACCTCCAAACTTAGATCCAAAAGTTCCTATAGGTTCAACACGACCTAAACAACGTGTCCCGAAAGTTTGGTCACGATCGAACTGTCGGATTACTCACGATCGCACGATCGCACGATTACGGTTTAATTCAAGCTTCAAGTCATTGATCCGGAGCATCCGGGACTCCGAATCACGATCCGCCAGTTCCTACACGATCCTAAAAATACGAGGAACAACATACTAAGAATTGGGACCGATACGACGGTCCGAACACATCGAACCCAGATAACGAGCAATAGGCGTAAATCCGTTCGACTGTCATACAAACTCCAAATTGGAATCCGAGCGCGCCTACGCGCTCGTGACAACGTAAGAATAATTGTACCAGAAAGTTTGACAATTAAAAGTGGGTCCCGCACAACCACCCACACTGGCAGCGCATTGGGTGCCCAAAGCGATACCGTTGGTCGGAAAATCTTCAAACCAACGGCCATCCTTCATGGGGTAGCTAGAACTCGACCTCCTGAGCATCTTCCTCAACTATAGCAACCTCAAAAAGTGACGGCAACTGGCCGAAAATTCATTTTGAAAACCGGCCAGATTTGGGTTCATAGATCTGATATCCTAGAGTCTAAATTGATGGAAACCAACCATGCAGATAGTTAGGGCTCGAAGAGTAGATAAATTTCCATACCTTACTCGCCGGAGATGGTGGCCGGAGCTGGCCGTACGAGCTCCTCAAAGTTCCAGTCAAAACCGGCAGCTTCTCTGCAATTTCCGGCGACTCACGGCAGCTATGGCGGCGGAACCAGGTTGGGGTTGGAGCGCATGGATGTTGGGGTCCTTTTGGGACCGATGCCGTCCCAGATGGCGGCCGGTGGCGGCGGTGGTGGCTCAAAGAGCCACCGGCTGTTTCAGAAAAACGCAAGGGGGGTGGGGAGCTGAAGGGTCACACGCAGGGGGAAGAGAGAGAAGGGAGATTTTCTGATTTTTTTTCTCATTTTCTGATTGGCCCAAGTGTATTTATTAAATTTTGAAATTACCATAATATCCATTTTAAATCGTTACAACTCCAAATCGAACGTGCCGCACGTCCACGAACTTGTTTCGACGTGCCGGACACAATGGCGCAACTTGTTTCGCCAAATTCCGTCCCGAAATTATCGTTGATCAAAATGCCCCTTTAATTACTTAATTCCAATAATTCTTATTTAATTCATTTTAATTCATATTTAATTCCTTTTAATTGCCCAATTTAATTTACTCACTTATTTTATTTATTTTCTTTTAATTTTGGGTCAGGGTCGTCACACCATTCTTTCCTGACTTCATCAATGTCTACTTGGGCATACGTTACAGGTTCCTTTTTCTTCTCAAACTGCAAATATATAAAACAACCGACGTGTTAAATGTAGACAAACATTGGTTTAATATCAAACCGTCGTGTTTAAAAATACAAACGTCGGTTTTCAATTAATCTCATCTTAGTTTATAAAAATGAGAAATTTAACTTAAATTTAGTTTAATACCTTCTCCTCAAATGATAGTGTGAGATCCTGGATTATATCTCTCATAAAACGCATGACGTAGTAGCCACACTCTACATTGGATGGTTGTCGAGGAGTGCCTTGTAGAACTTTCCATATGGCTGATTTACGACCTTGTTTGCCTACGTGTGCGTTATAGATTTTGATTGCACTGTTTGAAAACAACATTTTGTTAATGAAAAATATTTTAGAGTACGAACACACAATGTAGTAGATCAACTTACGTATTCACAACATTTTTGAGTTCCTCGTTAATGGAGAGCTTTGGCAATGAATCCATATAATATACCGTCTCCTTTTCTGGTCTCACAATCACCAACACCCAATGACCCCTACACAAAATGATAGGATATAGGTTAAATATAGTTTAAAGTTGCCTAATTACAACAAAATATTGTTAATGGTACTAACCCTGTATTATAAGGGACCAAGAAAATTTGTTCAAAACCTGCCGCCGTTTGCAGTCTGTTTGCCAGAATCTTTTATCTGTGAGACAACGATCCAGATTGAGAGCTCACTTGTGCAGGGTCGACAAGGCCAACAAGGTTTACCATATTTGCCATTTTTAAATAGTCAAATAGGTACCTAAATATATAAAATCAATTGAGTTATTTAATATAAAAGAAACAAAATGGAAAATGAAAACTGGATTTTGAGGTTTACCTCATGTACACTGCAATCACAGTGGCTCCTATCTCAACCATGGACCCAAACTGCAAAATATCTTCATACAACATGTAGGCATCATGCTCAAACCCAAACACATCCTCAGCCATTGAAATTCTCAAAGTTATGTCCGAAGCCTTCAATGTATTCTCAGCATATTGGCAAAGGGCTAACAGAGGAGGTGGAAGGTCTAGCTTTGAGAAATCCTGTTCCAAGAAATAAAGAAAGTTGTCGAAATTGCAAATACAAAAAAAATAAAGGAGAGGAAATAAACAATTAAACCGTCGTGGTATTTAAGTACAAACGACGGTTATTATAAAAACCGACGTAGTACAGAATTTAGATGTCGGTTAAACAAATGCAAACCGACGTAAGACGTTGTAAATATTTACCGCCGTTGTTTTTAATTTCGAACGCCGGGAAATTAAAATAACGACGTATATTTAAAATTTAAAAAGAAAAAAAATCAAATTTTAGAGATTTTACCGTTTCATCTTGGTTTTGTTCAGTTGCAGCAGCATGAACAACGGAATCCTGTTGTAAGAAACAAAGAAACTTTTATAAATTGCAAATAAAAAATTAAAATAAAAGAGAAGAAATAAACAATTAAACCGTCGTGGTATTTAAATAAAAACGTCGGTTAATTAAAAACCCGACGTAGTAAAGAATTTAGACGTCAGTTAAAAATGGAAATGTTAATATTTACCGTCGTTTTTTTCAATTCCAACATCGGGAAATTAAAATAACGACGTATATTTGAAATTTAAAAGCAAAAAAAACTCAAATTTTAGAGATTTTACCGTTTCATCTATCTTTTGTTTCATCTTGGTATTTTCTTCATCCAAATCAAGCGGTCTGACATTCGTCGGAGCCGAGCAGCTTGCTTTGTAAGTCATTGGATTTTTGGGGCTTTGATCTTCAGGCAGTGCAGTAATTGGGGCAAATATTCCCTCTCAGTCTTTAACAATTCCAATGTTTTGATCCCAGCATGCTCAAAACAGTTTGTGTTATTTTGTCAGCAAACTTTACTCTACTCTGTTTTGGCAACTGGAAGTATTGACTTGGGGAAACCCCAGCTCCCATACCTCTAACTCTCCCACCATGCTCTGGGATTCCCAATGCCAAAGTCAAAATATCATTACTACCAGAGACAGAGAGAGTGCCCTCGGAGACTTGCTTTTTTAATTCATCCTAAGAGAGAGAGAGAGAGAGAGAGAGAGAGAGAGAGAGAGAGAGAGAGAGATAATGTTAGAGAGTGAACTTAAAATTTAAAATAACGAAAAATAACTTAAAAATAAAGAGACGTTGTATAAAAAATAAGACGTCGGTTTATTTAAAATCCTGATGTCGTATATAATTTACTACGGCGGTAAAAAATACCAACGTTGAAAAATTTTATAACGTCGTTAGAAGGAAAAACAGACGTATAAATCAGCGTTTAACGTTCTTTAGTAGATTAGATTATAAATCTATTGCAGAGAAAGAGAGAGATATTAAGAGAGATTTTGTGTCTGTGTGTGTTAATAGAAGAAGACAGATCGTTAATCTTTTAAAATAAGCATTTAAAATAAAAATATAAACCGACGTTGTTTAGACTACAGACATCGGTACCTTGAAATAAAAGACGTTGTAAATATTTCAAACGTCGGTAAATAAATACCGACGTTGTAATCGGTTTAACACGTTGCTAATAAATATAACGACGTCTGAATTAATTTAAAATGCTTTGTTTTTAAAATTTAAAACAGAGTGATAGAGACTTACGATTTTTTTGGCTTTCTCTGCAACCTTTGGATCTGGGATGTTTCCCTGTTTATCTTCCCTAGCCTTCCTCCATAGCAGAGAACGATCAATTTCTTCAATGGGCATGGTTTCTTCCAATTGGTCCTCCAAACCAACATACCCTTTTCGAGACAACCTATGATTGTACTCGCATTTTTCCCTTCTCTCTTTCTGCTCTTTATGCACCATCTCAAATGCTGGGCTTAGCCTTGAAGCTACAAAGGCCTCCCATTGCGATTGCTCTATGAATTCATATAGCTTAGGGGGTCGACTTAACATTTCCTTGTTATTTTTATATGGAAAGATAAATTTCCTCGTTAAGGTAGTCTTGAAATCCGTCCATTTTTTGGCGGCAGACGATAGCACAATTTTTTTGCCCCCCTGACCAACAGCATAGGCCTTATCAACTGTTTCCCAAAGCCGCTCCCTTATATCCTTAGGCAATTTTTTAAAATTCGTGTCCACAAGAGGAACTCTGGTGCGTGCCAAAACACCAATATACGATTGCATCTCAGTAGCAGCCTTGCCATGTGGTTTGCCCCTTCTATTGTACTCCACTACGGGTTTAACCTTATGCATATTCCTTTTAACAACACGGCTCATTGTGGTGATACCGCGAGCAGACTTTGGCTCCTCAACAAATGACGTTGTTGAGTTAGGGTCATTCTCGGCAGTCGAAGTAAATCTCATCTTCTTCGAAGGTTTGATTTGAACAGGAACGTCCATACTTCGTGCCCCGGAAACAGGAAGTGACTTACTTTGAGCCCTTGAAACTGGAAGGTCCTTACTTTGAGCTTTAGAACCTTGAGCCACCTTGGTTTGAGAATTGGAAACCATGTTTCGAAAGTAATAAAACCTGCAAGATAAAACAACGGCGGTTATTTAACAAAAACGGACGTAATATTATATTTAAAAAGGCGGTTTATACACATACCGACGTTATATATTAAATAAAACGACGTAATTAAATACCGTCGTGGTAAACTACATTTATTACGTGGGTTTTTATTTTCTACGTTGTTTTAATTTAAACACCACGTCGGTGATACTTTACAAACTTGATATATGCAAAAGAAAGTTTTTAGTTAACCGACGTGGTGAGTAAATTAACACATCGTGAAGAATACAAACACGACGTCTTAACATATCGTGAACTTGAGTGACTTCTGATACTAATAAAAAACATGCAAGACTAGGATATTTTGAAAACTAAGTCTTGTTTTCGTTCACTTTATTTCAAAATAATTTTGCATAAAAAACTTAAAAAGATTTGACCAAAGAAACTTAAAATGATAAAAATTAATTAGAGAAAGAAAAACCTTTTGGTGGTAAAAGAATGTTTGCTTCAGACGTAACCTTGGATATTTGGAGACGAAGACGAGATGGAGAGGAAGATGACCAGATTCAGACACGCCGCTTTTGGATAGAAAACTGAATTATTTTCTCCGTAAGACAGAACGTAAAAATTTAGGTCAGGCGGCGAAAGAGTTTATATACAATCGCGAAGTTGAGTTACACATCGATTTTAAATAAAACCGCCATATAATGTACTTAAAACTGCGGTATATTATTATAAACCGACGTTGATATTAATAAAGTCAAACGAATTTTCGTATTCAGAAACCGACGTGGTTATTTACAATTTTATACGGCGAAATATTACTTTATATGACGTGGTATTTTTAGTTAGTACGGCGGTTTTTAAATTAATCGCCGTGGTTTATAATAAGGTCAGTTTTATTGGGAAATTAAACAACTTTTTTGTATGAATGTCAAACGTCTTTTATGTTCCTTAAATGACGTGGAGGTTATTTTTTAACATATGTCTATTTAAAAATTAACCGACGTGGTTAGTTATAATAACCATATATTTACGAGTAAAACCAGAAAATTCAATTGACTCCAATTACTATCTCCATGTTTGGATATCGAATGTAAACCTTAGTTTTTTACTCCATAATTTTCATTTTGTTGATCTACTGTAAGTAGGTAATCAAAATCCAGAAAATAAATTTCAAAAACAAAAAAAAAATTTAGGCGACCGTAATCAAATAATCACTGACGTCTAAATATAATTTTAAAGTTGCTTCAGGTGATAAACCGACGTGGATATTTAAAAATTTAACGTCGTATTCTACCACAAAAGTGTCGTTGTTCGCTTTTGTTCTATACGATGATTAGGTATTAGATACCGCCGTGGTATAGCCATTTAATACGTTGCACAACATGAATTTACTAACGTGGATTATTTTAACATTATCTACGCTTATTGAGAATAATTCGACGTGTTATACTAAGATTTAACACGTCGGTATATTGAATAAGCGGCGTCTTTACTTTATATCGGCGGTAGTTTAGTATATGCTGTAATTGTTTAATTGGTTCAGAATTCACTTCTTTAGAATCACGATTAATAAGGCGTCGTTTTTGAATTTCATCTGTCATTGTTTTGTAAATACGAAAATGGATATCCATTTTTTAAATGTTTAGAGTGCGATATCCACGTCGGTTTATGTTGCAAGTCGTCTTTCTAAACTCAATGTCGGTATTTATTTGTAGCGACGTTGTATATTCGACGCTCTTTTGCCTTCTTGTAGTAGTGACTATTCTAATTAGGTAATGTGAATTACACCAGGAAAACATGGATCACGAGATCTACGAATTATGGCTCACGCCAACAGTCCCCCACAAGTTGGTGCGTGTGAAGAAATTTATTATGTGTGGGTGGCGTAGAGATTTCTAAAATCTCGACGAGATATGAGAGAACAAATCATCTAGCATGGCATATCATATATGAAATCAAAATAAAAGCGGAAGTAAGAAATTACTAGAGATTGATACAAGTCTCATCCTAGGTCCCAATCTTTGCAGGTTTATGAAAATAGGCACCAATGACTCTCTAAGACACATATTCAAAGAAAGAATAGATGATCTTACCCTTGGAAGCGAATCTTGAAACCAAGGATGGTGTTCAAATAGAGGATAGATCCCTTTGATGTTGGCTCTCCACTTTAGATTCTCCAAATAGGTGCAAAAGGTTACAACTCCCCAAAGCTCTTCACCAAGGATGAAAGGGATGAGAAAATGAGAAACACTTAGAGAGTAGGTGGTAGCCCTTCTCTCTAGGCGGTGGTTGGCCAAGGGGTTTGGGGAGAGAAGTTTTGATATTTCCTTTCTTCCAATTTTTTTCCAACTCGAAACCCTAAAGTATTGGTGCATTATGACTATGTATATATAGAGCCAAAATGTCACACATGTGACCCTAAAACCACACATGTTCTGCGCCCTCCCTTTCAATGGCCTCTTTGTGCTATTTTGGTCAAACACATTAATCCCATAATGTGTCACACTTGTGTTAAAGTTTCCAAGTCACATGGGACCCTAACTAAAGTTCTATAACTTTAATTGAATAATTAAACTAATGTAATTAATTTAATTAGTTTAGTGACTTAACAAATTTAGTCACTTACTTGTCTAACAAGTGTTGGTCCCGATCAACCTTAGTTGACCATGTCAACTATCGGGCCAACCGTTTGACCTTTGACCTTTGACTTTGACTTTGACCAAGGCACAAAATAATTCATTCTCTTCTTAATTCCCAATCGACTCCTCTTTCGGTGTGCGATCTTATAGGTTCTAATTAGCGAGGCAGTGTGTATGAATGATTCTTTCTAAACCAAGTGTGAATTATATCCCTCCATACAATTCTCCCTATTGGCGAAGGCTAATTATAATTTGTCCTTACAAGGCTTCCACAAGTCATGAATGACACCTAACTGTATCTCATGACTACCCAAGCTAAATAGATAACCTAGTCAGTCTTTGATTACAATGCAATTCGGTCATTCTCTAACACAATACTTTATGTCATGTTCCTGGGATATAGTAAACTCATGTCAAATCCCCTATGATGACATCTCTTGGTTATATTATTCATTTGAATGAAATTGCAAACGTTCTTGTTTCAATTTCTATTTGATACTTTGGCTAAAGATTTAACGAATCATTTCTTCAGCTTCACTGTTCACTTCCACTCCATTGTTTGGCTCGGCTAGACTGGTCAGCAGCCTGCTTGGCTTGGCTCGGTTGAGCTGAGTGGCTCGAGTTCCAGCACACTATTTTGTGCTTCTTTCCCTCGTATTTCTATATCAAACCAATTATGTGCTTCCTTTACTGTATTCTCCCCTTGAGAGACATGATTGGGCACGTCTCATAGAAAAAACATCTCGTTATCTATAAACATAACATCCATTTAACATAAAAGCGGCGACTGGAGGGATGGTATCACCGGTAACCCTTTCGTAGAGGTACAAAAACAACAAAAACATAGTGAAGGGCACAAGATCTAGCTTGGTCTGGTGAGATTTATTGAGATGAACATACGCCACACAACTAAAAATGCATGGAGTGAGATTAAGATGCGAACAAAAATGAACATGAGTAGTCAGTGTCTGGAGTAGTGTTTTAAAACCCAAAACATGTGAAGACATACAATTAAGAAGGTAGATAGCATACTGAGTAGTTGCGGTCCAAAGGGTTTGGGGAACACGCCCCCAATAAGGAGAGCCCGAACAGTCTTAAGAATATGGCGATTTTTGCGTTCAACCACACCACTCTGTTATGGAGTCTGCGAATGTGTGGTTAACAAATTCCCCTCCATTATCTGAATAAACAACTTTAATCGAACAAGAATATTAAGTTTGAATCATCTGGTAAAAATTCCTGAATAAAGAACCAACTTCACTTTTATTCTTCATAACATAAAGCCAAGGTAACAATCATCAATGAAGATCACAAACCACCGAAACATCTGAATGGATTAAATCTAAAGGAGAAGTGCTTTTATTCAAACCACTAGGTAGATAAAAAGTTTGGTGACTTTTTGCAAGAATACAAGTCTCACACTGAAAATCAGAAATTTTTACTCCACTAAATTGAGAAGGAATCAAAGAGTGCAAATAACCAAAGGAAACATGACCCAACCGCCTATGCCATAACCAAATCTTCTTGTGCTTCTCACTGACAACGCCCCGAACTAGATGAACACGACCCGGTGCAATGTCATCCATAATCTAACTGTTTGGATAGGAGTAAGAGTGATGGAACCAGCCCCAGTGATTGAGTTAGATTCGCGGTTGCAGTAACCACACTTGTTTTGGTAGGAGCAGTCATAGAATGAAAAAAGGATTTGTCATAGGTCATATGATCAGTAGCAACTGAATCAATAATCCAACATTTTCTCTCGTTGGTCAGAAAACACCAAAGCTTTTCCCTAGTTACCTTGGCAGTCAGCAAGCTCTGGAAGGGATAACTGAGAGAGAACAGTAAAAGAATCATCAACTGAAAGAGCTGTCGGGGGTGAGGTTGAGACACCCAAGGTAGCGGCAGCGGCAGCGACAACAGCTATACCGCTCCCGCCATTCTTCTTCTTCGCTTGCGCTGCCTTTCATTGCTTATGGTTTTCAAGGAACCACTCTGGAAACCCATTCTTGTGAAAACACGTGGCCTTTGTATGACAGTTCCCATTACAGTAAGTGCAATACATGTTTTCTTTTTCCCTTTTAGTTTTCAGACCTTTCCTCGATCGTTAAAACTCGGAATTTAGCGTGCCGCTTGTCTACAGACTCCTATCGACAAGCTCTACACAACGGTGCAACTTAATTCCTCAATTTATTTTCCCAACTAAAAGTGACCAAAACATCCTTACCCCAATGGTAAAATTCTAATTCCATAATTAATAATTAATTAATATTTATCTGGGTCGGGATGTTACACTGTGGAACCCAGGCAGAGAACCAAACCCCATGTCGGATTCTCAAGCATTGGGTTGACTATGTCTATGAGAGCTTGTTTGCGTCTTCTTTATTTTCCTATTTTTCTAATTTAATTCAAAATTAAACTCATCATTTGATTTTTCCATGCCTTGCCTGCCACAGATCCCACACTACTACGTTTAACTATTTGCGCGACGAATACAAATTCGTCGCGCAAAATACACTACTGCGACGGAACAAAAACTTCGTGGTGCAAACCATAGATATCTTGCGCGACCAATATTTTCGTTGCGCAAAAACTATTAGCGCGATAACAAATTAGTCGTCGCGTAAAGCTTCAAAGAAAAACGCGGGTTTATGTTTTTGGCGCCAAATATTTGCGCGACGAAAATAATCATCGCGAAAGAAGACCTTGCGCGACGGTAATCTATTTCGTCGCGTAAAAAGACAGGTTTTGTTGTTTGGCGGCAAAAACTTGCGCGACGACAAGATTTATTGTCGCGTAAGAAAAACATGGGATATTTTTTCGCTCTAAATCCTTGCGCGACGAAAGAAAAGTTTCGTTGCGCAAAATATTGATGTCGACACGATCTTGCGCGACGAAAAACTTATTTTGTGCGACGAAATGGAACTCTTTTGCGACGAAAAAGTAGTTTTGCGCGACGAACGAAAATTTTCGTCTCGCAAAATATTGATGGCGACACGATCTTGCGCGACGAAAAACTTATTTTGTGCGACGAAATGGAACTCTTTTGCGACGAAAAAGTAGTTTTGCGCGACGAAAAACTTCTTCATATGTTCTGCCTCTCATCTCTCTGCCGCTGCCTCTGCTGGGAATTCAGTACGTTAAGTGGGTATGTATTTTTTGTCGTTAGTTTAAAAGTATTAATGTAAATTCATACTAACGCTATTAATTTCGTTCTCGTTAGGGATATTTGTAATTAGCGCTTGGCGGAGAACGATTGAGAAGGTATTTTATTCGTTTTATATTTTAAATATATTAAATTAATTACATTATGTTAAACTTAGTTTGGTATGTTTATATTTTTTTTTGTGAAATTATATTCATATTATGTTGTTAAATTGTGCGTGACGTAGCACAATGTGTTGTGATGTACGAAGTTAATTGAAATTAACTTCTTACTTTTATTTTTATTTTTAGTAACACTTAGTTTCCCATTCGAGATTAGTTGGATTTCGTGCATGGATGCGTAAAGCATGACTGCGGTCCAATTAATTCTTGAATTATCCCATTATTTGGACAGTTTGGGAATGCATAGTTATGTCACGTAATGTACGGCTACGAGGATTAGGTTTCGATTGTGGAGATTTCGGTGTTATCTGCAGACGTTCTTCGGGTGGTACGTAGGTATTTATACCTACGGTACACCTCAAGAACTGTATCGAGATGCTGCCGAAATTCATCCACGTCGAAACGTAATCTCATGTAGCCATACATTACGTGACATGACTATGCATTCCCGAATGGGATAGGGCCCTTACCGGAGGCATAAGGTGACGTTATGACTTCGTATGAAGTTGTTGTGATTGTTGTGTTGTGATTGTGGTTCCGGGAATTATGAGCGGGAGGTGGATACGTAACCCGAATAGATGCGCAGATGAATACTTGGATGGAATCGAGGATTTTATTGAGTTTGCACGTACACACAACCCAGGTGCAACTAGAATCCGTTGTCCTTGTAGGAGGTGTAACAACACGTTGTGGGAGACAATTGAAAATGTTGGATTTCATTTAGTAAGAAATGGAATGATTGAGACATATAGCATTTGGAACCTTCACGGGGAACAATTAGACCATGCTTCGTCTTCAAATGCCACAAGAGTGGACAATGTTGAACCTATTGTGGATTCTAATGATCAAGTCATGGATATTATACACGATGATTTTCCATTTGCATCGACCAACATCAATCGGGAAGGGGAAGATGACGTGCCTACACCAATAGACAAAGGCGAGTTCGAACAATATGAAAGACTGTTAAAAATGCCAACCAAGAGTTATACCCGGTGCGAGAGCTTTTCCGTTCTCATGGCCATTGTGGAGCTAATGCAGGGAAAAATAAAGTATCTTATGTCGAACCAGTGTTTCGATTACTTTTTGGGGGTTTTCAAGAGAATGCTTCCGACAGACAATTGTTTGCCGAAAGACCATAGACACACACAAAAGGTGTTGAATGGTCTTGGATTGGGTTATGAAAAAATTCACACTTGCAAAAACAATTGTATTTTATTCTACAAAGAGTATGAAGCATTGAATACATGCCCTATATGCAATGAGTCGAGGTTCAAAATGACATCTCAGAATAGAACGACTAAGATCCTGCAAAAAGTCATGCGTTATCTGCCCCTGAAACCCAGTTTGCAGCGATTGTATATGTCGACGCATACTGCCACAGACATGAGATGGCATAAGGAAAAACGGGTAGACGACGATGTGATGCGGCATCTGCAGATGGGAGGCATGGAAAGACTTCGATCGAACGTTCCCCGAGTTTGCTGCTGATCCCCGAAATGTTAGATTGGGACTTGCCACTGACGGATTCAATCCGTTCGGGGTTCTAAACCAACACCACAGCACTTGGCCGATTTTTGTATTCCCATATAATTTGCCGCCTTGGAAATCCATGAAAAAAGAATACATTATGATGACCGTCTTGATAACTGATTATCCTGGCAGGTCAATCGATGTTTACTTAAGGCCGTTGGTTGATGAGCTGAAGGATTTATGGACAAACGGTGTGCGCACATACGATAAATCAACTGGGAAGATGTTCACTTTGCGGGCAGCAGTTATGTGGACTGTGAATGATTTTCCCGCATATGCAATGGTTTCTGGGTAGAGCACAAAAGGTTATATGGCATGTCCTATATGCAAGGAAGATGTAACTTCTGGTTGGCACGCTGGAAAAGTTTGTTACCTTGGTCATCGGAGATGGTTTCCATGGGACCACGAGTGGCGGGAAAAAGATAAAGAGTTCGATGGGAACACAGAGCATCGCCTCAGACCTAGAGAATGATCCGGTGATGAGATCTTGGAACAGCTTAACCGTTTGGATTTTGCTCCGTTCGGGAAAACAGCTAGTCGAACCAGACCTTCTACACATATGAACTGGACGCACAAGCCTATGTTTTTTGAGCTCCCATATTGGTCGAAACTAAAATTGAGGCACAATCTAGACGTGATGCATGTTGAGAAAAATGTATTTGACATATTGGTGGGCACGATTCTAGATATCGAGGGCAAGACAAAGGATACGATCAAAGCTCGTCTTGATTTGGAAAGAATGGGCATACGAAGGGGTTTATGGATGAATAGGGACAGTGACAAAGCTATAAGGGATCTTGCATTTTTTTTCTATGAAACCGAATGACAAAAAAGAGTTTATAAAGTTTGTATCGTCAGTAAAGTTTCTCGATGGGTATGCTTCTAATGTTGCATGTTGCGTGAATGTTGACGGGGGTAAATTTACTGGACTTAAGAGCCATGACTGCCATGTGTTTATGCAATGCCTACTTTCTGTGGGTATTCGACACCTATTGCCGGAAGATGTAGTGAAGCCAATCATGTTGTTGTGCAGATTTTTTTCCCAACTGACGGCAAAAACATTGCGAAAGACAGACATGTTTCAGTTGCGCCATGATATTGTCCAAGTCCTATGCAAGTTTGAGATGATATTCCCTCCAGCTTTCTTCACAAGTATGATCCACGTGATGGTTCACTTGCCAGAAGAGGCATTGCTTGCTGGTCCTGTCAACTATCGGTGGATGTATCCAATAGAAAGGTATGTAATCCTTATCGTTTGTGTATGCATCATTATCACACGCTTGCTAATTTGTATCATATCGTTTTATTTTGGCAGGCTTCTCGGAGACCTGAAAAAAAGTGTACGCAACAGGGCGAAGCCGGAAGGATCAATTATAGAGGCTTGGGTTCAATATGAGTCGCTTACTTTCTGTGGAATGTATTTAAAAGATGTGGAGACGGCTTTCAATTGTCCTCAGCATAATAATGACGGAGGTATGCGAAATGAAAAACTTTCTGTTTTTGCCCAAAGTGCATGACCCTTTGGAGATCCTGGACGAGGAGAGTCGTTTTCTAGAAATGACATGGAGGTAGCGCATTGGTTCGTTCTGAACAATTGTGATGAGATAATGGCATACTTAGATGAGCATGAAGAGATGATGAAGCGAGAACATGCATCACATTTGTATGCAAACAAACACCATGAATTGTTTCCACAATGGTTTTTGGATTCTGTAAGTTATAAGTGTTTTGTATTTGACAAATATATATTGTAGTATTTAATTTTCTGAAACTAACATGTGAATTTTTTTTGTAATATTAGGTGAATAAATTGAAAGCATCGAATTCCCCCACTTACAGTGACGAGTTATATAACTTGGAGTTCGGCCCGATTCGCGCAGAATTGTTCTCGGGATGTCATGTTAACGGCATAAAGTTTTTGGGGACTGCACGGAGATGACAAGTTGTGTACGCAAAACAGCGGTGTTCATGTCCCAGGTGGAGGGGAAACTACGGACATTGATTTCTATGGCAAACTCACAACTGTCGTGCAATTGCTTTACAAAGACCGATACCAAGTGATCATGTTTAAGTGTCGATGATTTGATACCAACCCAAATAGGGCGGGAAGTGTTAAAATCGACCATGGCGTACTATCTGTGAACATCAACAGAACTTGGTATGATGATGACCCTTACATTTTGGCAAACATGGCAACACAGATTGTGTACCTAGATGACCCTAAAGCCGGGAGCGGTTGGAAAGTTATTCAGAAGATGGATCATAGAAACGTGTATGCTATACCAGAACTAGACCCTACTGACAACGACGTCGACAACATGGCTGACCAACGTTTAGAATCTTCAATGGAAAATGATGCGGAAACACTTCGAGATATAAATGTTATACAAGAAGCGTTTCAGATACAAGGAGCGTCTTCAATCGAAATACCGATTCAATCAATTACAATTGACCTCGGTAATCTTCCGCGATACGATGGTGCAAAGGTCCGAACAATGACGGTGATGTAGTTATAGAGGAGGAGGAGGAGGAGGAGGATTGGGAGACAGAAAGTGATGGTAGCGGCGATAACGAAAGTTATTATAGTTCGTATGATGAATAATGAATTTTTTGTAATTTTATTATGTTCTTGTACAAATTTTGTGTAATACAAATGTTTGAATATAGGTACTTGTTATATCCAAACCTTATAAATGTGGAGAAATGAAACATTGTTAAATAAATTGAGCTATACAAAAAAATGAGATTATACAAATGTTTGACCAAACATTATTATAAAATTAAATTAATAAATAATCTCACCTAAGGGGTAAAATATATGAATGTTTGTTTTTTTAGATTTTGGGGGTAAAATATTGATTACATACAATCATATAGATACAGAAAAATGATTGTTGAAAAAAAATAATAAACACTTTGCGCGACGAATACAAGTTCTTGGTCGCAAATATTTTGCGCGACGAAAACAATCGTCGCGCAATTGTTTTAACTATACCTTGCGTGACGACAATTAATAAATCGTCGCGCAATATAGTGAAAATATGGGAGGAAAATAGCCCAAATTTCATCATCTTGAGCAACGACAAAATTAATATCGTCGCGCAAAGTAGTGAAGATTTGGGCGGAAATTAGGCTATCCGCCGAAATTTCATCATCTTGCGCGACGAAAAAATTAACATCGTCGCACAATGTCACACCTTGCGCGACGAAGAGTGAATCGTCACGCAAGTTATGAAAATTTGGGTGCAGAAAAGGTTACCGCCCTAATTTCATCATCTTGCGCGATGACATAAAACAGTACGTCGCGCAATCCATTTTTTACAACCTTGCGCGACGATTAATACTGAAGCGTCGCGCAATGTAGTGAAAATTTGGGCGGAGAACAGATTACCGCCCTAATTTCATCATCTTGTGCGACGAAAAAAACCGTGCGTCGCGCAATCCCTGATTTTTACACCTTGTGCAACGATCTATATTGAAGTGTCGCGCAATGTAGTGAAAATTTGGGCGGCTTGCACACACTTTGCGCGACGAATAGAAAAGCGTCGCGCAAGTTACTGAAAATTTGGGCGGTGTACATGTTACCGCCCTAATTTCATCATCTTGCGCGACGACATAAGAGAGTGCGTCGCGCAATCCCTGTTTTTTACAACCTTTCACGACGATTAATACTGAAACGTCGCGCAATGTAGTGAAAATTTGGGCGGATTGCACACACTTTGAGCGACGTTTTCAATTTATTAGTCGCACAAGTTATTTTTAATCGACCTTGCGCGATGAATACTGTAATCCGTCGCCCAAGATCGAGTAATTTTGCAAAAACATCGCGACAGCCTCCTTTCTTCTTCACTTCTTCTCTCTCTGCCCTACTGTCTCTCTCTCTCTCTCCACCCTCACCTCCGCCCACTACTCCACCGGAAAAAGGACCGGGACGCTGCCACTTTCGAACCCCGGTCATTCCCCGCTGTCGCCGCCCGGATTCCGCCGGAAAAGCTCGGTTTTGGCCGGATCTTCGCCGGCCTCGTTCTCCCTCCTCCGGCCACCAAATCCAACAATTGAGGTATGGTTTCTGGACTATTTTTCGTGCTCTAGCTGATTGTTGGGTAGGATTTGATTAATTGTTGCAAATTGTATCTTGAATTGAGAACCCTAGGTTTTGGCCGATTTTTGAATTAAAATTCCGGCCACTTCCTGCCATTTTTCGGGGTAGGTCCAAGAACAAAGTGGCTCCAATTGATGGTTTGAACCTAGGGTAGGAACCTTGGCCCTTAGTTTTTAGAATTTTCCGGCAATTGTTATCGCTTTGGACACCCACTCGTAGCCGGCACGTGTGGTGGCGCGTGGGTTACTGTAGCAGTGGGCATTGGGTCCCAATACAATCCCCTAGTTGTCACGAGCTCGTAGGTGTGCTCGGATTTGAATTTGGTTACCGTTTGAGGCTCGAACGGATTTCGCCTATTGTGCGATTTCCGGGTTTGATATGTTCGGACCGTTGGATCGAATCAAACTCACGTATGTTGTACCTTGTGTTTCTAGGATCGTGTAGGATTCGACGGATCGTGGTTTGGAGTCCCGGATACTCCATAATCACAAACCCTAGGTCAAACCATGCTTTTAATTAATTAGTTAAGAATCTTAATGAAATTGTATGTGCTATTAATTATCTATTCATAAATTGAAATACTTTGTATGTGTATTAATGAAATTTTGCAGATGTCAAACCTTATTCGAAGGCGTAAGGCGGCGACGACTTCACATGGTTCGCCTCCCCCGGCTCAGACGTCATCTGCTGCCACTGCTCCAGCACTGATGGACCACTTGCCAGTGGGTCCCTGGGGGTTCCAGGGGCCTGCATCATCAGATTCATCAGTGGTGCAGCCTGTTAGTGCCAGGCGTCGCCACCGTCCCGCCAGCACCACCGACACCACATCGACCGACGCCACTAGGGCGTCGGGGTCACAGCCAGGTATAGATTTCCTTCAACTGAATTTTTGTTTTTGTTTTTTGTATTTTATAGTTAACTTTGTTATTTATGTAACGATAATTTCGTATTTCTTTGCAGCCAAGAAGAACACCCGTGGGCCGTGTCGGCAGTTGAAGACGGCGAAGGTCACCCGGGTGACCAACAATCGTATCAACATCAGATACGACCAGCGGCATCGGGCTGCATCGACGGCGGAGTTGCACAGCTCATTGGCCCATGACATTGGTCACGTCGTTCAGACCCATTGCCCGATGCAATGGAAGTCTTGGAAGGTCATGCCTGACGAGATCAAGACGGAGGTGCGCGGCCAGTTGTCGGTATGTATCCTACATTTTAATTCTTTTTCTTTCAAACTTTATATATTTATATTACTTAATGTATGTAATTTATTCATTGCAAACGAACTACAACTTAGAGGACCTCGACGACGAGTCGTTGGCGTACGTCAACACACTCTTCGCTGAGAGGTACAAGCAATGGAAGAGCGACTTGCACCACCATTTTGAGGCATTTGATGATCCGCAAGTCGCTCTTCAGGAGGGTTGCCCGAAGGAGCTTGAGGGGCGGGAGGATAGTTGGGCGTGGCTCTGCGCTCATTTTCAGGCGCCCGATTTTGTGGTATTTAGCACAATATTAATTTCAAAATTATTATATATTTCTTACTAATGTTTATTTAATTTTTATATTTCATTCCAATTTCAACTAATATGTTTATTTTTTGTATAACAGAATAAAGCCAAAGCCAATAAGGGCAATAGGAAGAAGAAGACCCTTCTCCACCATTCAGGTTCCAGGCCCTTCTCATATAGGATGGATGCACGGCGGCGGGTAATAATAAAATAGTTTATGAATAATTTTTAATATGTCATTAATATTAATTCATTTTTTTCGTACTAACATTTTTCTTCTCTTGTTCAATTTAGGGAGGGTCCAAATTCCCGAGAGATCGACGTGTTTGGCGACGTTTATGTTCGACACAGGAATGAGTTGGCCGAGTCCCTTCATGTAAGTATTCTTTAATTTTAATTCATATGTTACGCATTCAAGTTTTAGGTTATTATATGAATGTTTTAATTTATATTTTATGTTGTGTTGAACAGACGACGATGGTGGAAAGGAGCCAGTTGGTTCTTCAGGAGTCCACCTCCCAACTTCCTCCCGATACTCCGATCGAGTCTGTGGATCCTCCACAGGATGCTAGGTTTCAGATCTTGACGGAGACGTTGGATCAAACCCTCGGGAGGAGGCCGGGACATATTGTCGAGGATGGGGAATGCCCGCGGAGGGAACCTAGACCCGTTCATCAACGCAGTCAAACAGTCAGTGATCGCTTTGACAAAGACAGTGGCCGAGCCAGTGGTCGATGTTCGTGATTCTCGAGTCCTCGCGCGATCCGGGATTCCAGTCCCGCAATTCACTGCGTCGACCTCCGAGCCCGTCCACCCGAGCATGGCCACCAGACCTCTGCCCCCGTGGAAAATGTCCAGACCTCGAGCCGCATCTCCCGACGACCACCAAGTAGATTTTGGAACTTTGTTCGATTAGTTTTTAGTTTTTACTTTCATAATTCTATTTTAAAACATTTCTTTTGTAGGATACATTTATATTATTTTATATTATTTTTTGTTCTCTTTATTATATTTTTTTTTGCAATTTCATTTTATTACCAAAAAAAAAACCAAATTTATTTTTTAACAAAAATAAAAAAAACGTAAATAAAATTTAAATAATATATATTTTACTTTGTGCGACGAACAAATTTCGTCGAGCAAAATTTTGGTTATAGGAATTGCGCGACGATATGTTTCGTCGCCAGGTGACCTTTGCGCGACGAAGGGAATTTCGTCGCGCAAAAATTTGGTCATGCGAATTGCGCGACGGATTTATTTCGTCGCGCAGAGCCATTCGTCACTCAAAGATATGTGGGACGAACTTTTTCTGTCGCGGAAAGATATTTGAGCGACGAATATTTTTCGTCGAGCAAATATCTGTGGGACCAAAGTTTTTTCGTCGCGTAAATGTTTGTGAGACGAACCTTTGTGTCGTCCCTTAATCTTTTGTGCAATGAAGTTTTACCGTCGCGTCTTTGTGCGCGACAAATGCTAAAAAGTTGGTCGCACAAAGTCTTTCTTCACGCTCTTTGCGCGACGAATTTTCTGTCGCGCTAAAATTTGTGTGACTAAAAGTAACGTTGCGCGACGAAATTCCCTTCGTCGCGCAAATCGTAAAATGTAGTAGTGCCAGTATTGGTATTTCAATTTGCTCTTCATGAAAAAATTGGTAAAATTGCTCTCCAATATGGTGTAAGTTCATATCCAAAGATTAGGAGACTTGCTCTCCAATATGGCTCCTGTCTAGCAACTTATTGGTTGATTTTGGGGAGCAGAAGAGAAGAGATGGCAGTGGTGATGAGGAATGGAGACGACTGCGCATTGTGAGTGGTTGATTTTTTTAACTGTTTAAAATTTCTTTTTTAATTTTTTAATTTTTTAATTCTTAACAGGTGAAACGGGGTCGTGTCGTGTGATTCGCGAATTGTAACGGTCGTGTTCGTGTTGGACATTCCCAACCCGTTTTCTTATTGTGTTGTGTCAACTAATTAAGAAAAGCGGGTTGACACAAACACGACACGAACACTGCCAACACGACACGAATCCCACTAGCTCACGCCAACAAATTGCACATAACTCAGTTGCAAAGATAGTATTTACGCAAATTTCTACTTTTGTTTTCAAAAAATCTGAACCACATCCTTGCACACGGATAAGAAACGTGAGGCCCATTAAGTTTACAAAAACTGAAAAAGACAAATTACCAGTCAATATTATTGAGCTGGTGAGGAAAGTCCTCAAGTATGAACGTCAGAAACCAATAAGGAAGTTGAAGACCGGAAGTTGCATAAATTATTGGAACCTCACTCTTAAATTTCATAAAAAACTTCATCAAATTCACAACAGCAAATTAGAAAGTAGGTACCTTCTTATAACAACTTAGTCTTTGATCTGAGTATGGATCCTATGGCCAACCAACATGGACATTCTTCTTTTTCTTCTTCTACTACTACTTCTTTCACTCATGATCCATGGACGTATGATGTGTTTTTGAGTTTTAGAGGTAAGGACACGCGCACCAATTTTACAGATCATTTGTACAAGGCCTTGTCCGATAAGGGGATCTACACCTTCATTGATCGTGAGCTTATAGGAGGAGAAAAAATCTCACCAGCCCTTCTCAAAGCAATTGAAGAGTCACGGATATCTCTCATTGTATTCTCTGAAAACTATGCATCCTCAAGCTGGTGCTTGGACGAACTCGTTCAGATCCTTCGATGCAAAACATCAACGAAACAAATAGTTTGGCCCATTTTTTACAAAGTGGATCCGTCGCATGTGCGAAACCAAACAAATCGTTTTGGTGATGCATTTTCTGACATTAGCTGCAGATTTAAGGATAATTCGGAGAAGGTGCTAAGATGGAGAAGCGCTCTTAGAGAAGCAGCAAGTTTGAAAGGATATACTTGCAAGCGGGGAGAGTATATTTCTACCCTCTATAGTGCACACATATATGGTTAATTTAGTGATTTGATTCTATATTTCAAGATCATCTATCTTTTTTAAGTTTAATTTTCTCTCCTTTTTCCTTTGGTTATATTTAATTGTTACTCATTCAAAAAAGTACTTTTGAGAAAAATTGAAAACTGTAGGGGGAAATTTTTTTCAATAGTCTCTCCAAAAGCCGGACTATAGTATTGTTGGTGCTTCGTGTAGGGGTATACTTAACACTACTAATTTCGAAGCAAAGAGAGAACACGCTTAATAAAACTAGTCAATATTGTTGGTGGTTAAAGAAATTAGGCTCCATTTGGAGGGAAGGATTCCAAATTCATGGATTTAGATGAAAGGTAATATTGTTTGTTTAGGCTAGTAAAACTCATGTAGGCCAAGATTTGGACAAGAGAGAAATGAAGAAGATAAATGGATTTGATTCGTTACATGCAGTCATTTCAAAATCTATTTAAAATTCACTACATCTACTTATTCCAAATATCTTCAATCTATTTAAAATGTACTACATCTAGTTATTCTCAAATCCAAATCCATTCTTTTAAATCCCTCCATTCAAATGGAACCTTACTTAGCGGTCGGCTGAATATGTCAATTTTTTTTGAATGGTAGGTCTGAAGCTACATTTATCAGCCACATCGTTGAAGAGATCTTAGTCGTAGTATTGAACCGCACATATTGGAATGTGGCGAAGTACCCAGTTGGAATTCACTCTTGTGTAAGAGCTGTGGAAATGCTTTTATGTGTTGGTGGGAATGGTCGCCGCATGGTTGGGATATGGGGGACATCTGGAATAGGCAAGACAACAATTGCAAAAGCTATTTTTAATGCAGTTGCTCATAAGTTTGGAGGTAGTTGTTTCTTGGCAGATGTTAGAGAAAATTCAATGCCACACAGAGGCCTAATCCAACTACAGGAGACTCTTCTTCAAGAGATTCTTGGTGGTAAAAAAATTGAAAATTGCCAGTGCTGATAAAGGTATCTCTATGATACATAAACTGTTGAGGCATAAAAAAGATTCTCTTAATTCTTGATGATGTGAATCAGTTGGAGCAATTAGACAACTTGGCTGGAGTTGGTTGGTTTGGTGAGGGTAGTAGAGTCATCATAACTACACAAGATAGCGGATTGCTAAAATGTCATGGAATTGAGTCGATATACGAGGTCCAAAAGTTATTTGACTGCCAAGCTCTTGAGCTTTTCAGTTTGAACGCCTTTGGAATAAATGAACCTCCAGATGATTATTTGGAACTCGCACAACGAGCAATAGCCTATGCTCAAGGACTTCCACTAGCTATAACACTTTTAGGTTCCCATCTTCATAATAAAAGTATACATCGTTGGCAAGCTATCTTAGATGGTTACGAAGGAGAACCTTATATAGGTGTTCAGAAAATACTTCGAAAAAGTTATGATGCATTGGAAAATTCAGTGCAACAAGTTTTTCTTGACATTGCATGCTTCTTCAAGGGTGAAGATAAGGACTATGTCATACAAATATTAAGTTGTTGTAAGCACAAGGTCTCCCAAGATTGTATAGAATTACTCGTTGAGAAGGCAATCATAACTATTAAATATAATAGGATTTGGATGCATGACTTGCTAGAAAAAATGGGTAAGGATATCGTTCACGAAGAATGCCCCAATGAGCCTGGCAAGCGTAGTAGATTGTGGTTTCATGAGGATGTCTATCATGTTCTAACGGAAAATACAGTAAGTATAATATATGTTCTTATATTCTATTTGAAAAGAACCAGTACCTTCTGTAACCTAGAATTTTCTTAACAAAATATACTTGTATTTTGGTTTGAAAAGTCTTAACACTAATTATTTTCAATGTCAGGGCACAGGAAAAATTAAAGGCATCATGGTGGAGTTTCCCAATCCAAATGTGATAACATTGAATGCAACAAGCTTCTCTAGGATGGAAAATCTTGAAATTTTCATAAATCGTAATGCAATTCTATCTGGACACATTAAATATCTGCCCAACAAGTTGAGGCTCCTTGATTGGGGTCGATGCCAGTTACGTTCTTTGCCATCCAAGTTTTATGCAATGCATCTTGCTGTGTTCAATATGCCTTGCGGTAGTATGAGAAAGTTGGAGAAATTTAAGGTAACAATTGAAATTATTCTTATTTATCATTATTTCCAATAGAGTTCTTGTTTTTGGAACCAAAAAAAATATTCTTTTATTTTTTTTGGAAGGGAATTGTTAATTGACTAATTTATGTTTTTGTCTCACAGTATATGCCAAAGCTGACATCTTTGAATTTGAGTGGTTGTCAATTCTTAAAAAAAATCTCTGCCTTATCTGGAATCCCAAATATAAAGTGGTTGAATCTAAGTAAGTGTACAAGTTTGGTTGAGGTTGATGATTCTATTGGACTCCTTGATAAACTTGTTGAATTGGATCTTGATGGATGCTTTAAGCTTACGAGGTTTGGAACAACACTTAGATTGAAATCACTGGGAAGGCTTTGTCTACGAAATTGTAAAAGGCTTGAGAGTTTCCCAAAATTAGAGGACAAGATGGAATCCCTGGTTATTTTGAATGTCGGAGGAAGTGGCGTAAGAGGATTGCCATCATCAAATGCATATCTTTCTGGGATTATCCTTATGAGTGCTGGTTATTGTGAGAACCTTACATTTACGTCATTGCGTAGTATATATGGATTGCAACGTCTCACTACATTTGGCGATAAGGTGAACTCTGACTCAAACATCTCATTAGCGCTTCCCAAGCTAGTTTTCTTTAATCTCGAAGGATGCAATTTATCAAAAAGTAACTTCGTCCTGCCTCTTGACTGCTGGTTCACGTTCACATTTCTTGATCTATCGGGAAACAATTTTGACAGATGTCCGGGAGGCACTTGCAATAAATTTGTCAACTTGTCGTTTCTTAAATTGCATGGTTGCAAGGGGCTTCAGGAAATTCCAGAATTGCTTCGACCAAGTGTAGATCGGGTACTCCTGACTAATTGCACATCATTGGAAAAATTTCCAAAACTTCTCAAGGGGGTTCGGTGGCTGGATTTGGTCAATTGTCATAAACTCGGTGGCTACGACATCACAGAAAATATTCTTCTGAATAAGGTTTCTGTCTATTCTCTCTATCTTCCTCTATACTATATCGTTAAGATGATGATTGTTGTAACTCTATTCTAATGTAGGTACCGCGGTGTGTATTCCAAATTAGACTTCCAGGCAATGAATTTCCAAAGTGGGTCAGCTGTTGTAAAGATGCAACTGTAGTTAGGTATCCTGATGTTGAGGATAAAGAGGAATACGTTGGTGGATGTGAATTTTGTTTTGAAATTCCTCCAAATTTAGAATGGGAGACATCAAGATTGGTTCTATGTGTTCGCTATCATTACCCTTATTTTGACGATGCCAAGATTATTATCAATGGAAAACTCGTGAATGAGGTATGGATTGGGGATACATATGCAACGGAGATAGAGGACACTCATGGGTGGCTCAAGTGTATTCCATTATTTGATCCGCAGAAGTTACGTGTGGGAGAAGAACCGACGCGGTTGCAGCAGGGTAATATGTGTCAAGTTATATTTCACTTGAAAGGCGCAGGCCCGATACCTGTAATAAGCTGCGGGGTCCACCTATTAGGCCACCAGGTTGCTGATGTTAGTGGGAGTGCCATGGCTGTTGACGACGATATAACGATGAATGAATCAACGAGTAGTGTCGGGAAGAGGCCTCGTGGATCAGATATCACCGCAGTTGATGATCATGGTCATGAAGAGCAATCGCCTTGCTCGTCTTCAGAACCAGCTGATCACACAAAGCGGAGGCATATTGATATTGTAGAGGAGTAAAAAGTATGGAAATTAATCAATGTTGGAAATACTCTTTTTTCAGTTTGTGATGCATGCTAAGGATATATGTCCTTCAGATTATTTTTCATGCGGCTTTGCTGTTAAGTATATTGTATTTTTCATTTCTTTCTCGTTTGTACCAACCATATGAGATTTACCTTTGTATGTTTACTATGAACAATTTGCAAATGTGGTCAGTTGTTATCACTGAATAACAACATGCCTCAATAATTAGAAAGCTTAGATTCATCTTTAACTGTGATTTTGTTTATACAAAAATCATTCTAATTTCTACTTCTCACTCACTTATTTGTCTTTGTTATGCAGAGTGACCCTCGGCCTTGCACAAAGCGTTTGACCCAAAAAAAAAATATCTCAACTCCTTCTCAAGCCAACCAAATAAAGCCGCAGAGACATCTTTCCAAGGTTGGTGAACCACCTGGCCGCGTTCACAGACCACCATACAAGCCCAAGTTAGATCACCAGCCTCGTTATCCACTTGGAGAAACGGGAAACTTCGCCTCCGAACCCTCAAGCACATGTTGATTCTTTGCTCCCGAAGTTGCACTACCTTCCACCACTTCTTTGTATGTTAAGGATGAATCCCTTGTTGCACCAGCACCCTTTTTATTCGCCTTTGGCTCTCCATGAAGTATGGTGGATAAGCAATTCTCCAAATTCCTCCACCCCACACCTTCCCACCCCCACGGAAGGACAAGAGATGATACGACCCCATTAAGGCACTTAGAGAGTCAAAAAGCAGCCATTTTTGTTGCTTTGACGTTGAATCCAAAAGTTGAATGAATTTCCTCTAAACTGTTAAAAGAAGTACCACCGTTAAGCTGTAAGACTACATGCAACTGCTTAATGAGCCAAGCAACATATTCCAAATTGATGGAAATGTGGAAATTCTTAGCTCTAGCGCATTCAATGATAAGAATAGAGCCTCCAAAAGAGAGGTGATCAATATGAACTCAGAACAACTTGGATTCAATCTGGAATTCCCTAGGAATGTGCCTCACACTGACCTTTCTTTGGACACAATTCCCATATGCCCCTCTCTCCCTAAGTGTTTCACTAACAATTTTTTGATAGTGGCCATTAAACTTCAGCATTATATGCATGCATATCCTTTTCCATGTAACTACCAATATACACTCTACATATGGTAAATAATACAGATACCCATAAGAAATGGGGAAAAATGAATGAATTTGAATATGGAAGGGGTAATTCTGTTGGTAAGTGAACGTACGCAAAATGCCTACAAACTAGATAAAACCAAAGACAACATGAAAACTAAAAGAAAAAAAACTGAAATGGTAGATGCCCCTGGATCCTTGCCTCTCGGCTCCCCAAGGTCTCTTCTCTATTGGACTACTCTAACTCTATTTGGTGCCCAAAGTCCTGCACAAATTCTGCACACCTTCTCCCTTTGATGAGCTCTCTATTTATAGAGGAAGGAGATCCTCTTGTAGCTGTGGGGAAAAATGAATGAATTTGAATATGGAAGGGGTAATTCTGTTGGTAAGTGAACATACGCAAAATGCCTACAAACTAGATAAAACTAAAGACAACATGAAAACGAAAAGAAGAAAAACTGAAATGATAGATGCCCCTGGATCCTTGCCTCTCGGCTCCCTAAGGTCTCTTCTCTATTGGACTACTCTAACTCTATTTGGTGCCCAAAGTCTTGCACAAATTCTGCACACCTTCTCCCTTTGATGAGCTCTCTATTTATAGAGGAAGGAGATCCTCTTGCAGCTGTACATCATGTGAGTTGCTATCTTTCTTTTGCTACTGTACATCTTGTGAGTTGCTATCTTTCTTTTGCTGCTGTACATCATGTGATTCCTCACTGCGGCTCCAAGTTGTTGTGTAGATTTACATGGGCTTCCCAACTCCAAATGAAGACTTTGACCACATTAAATTGAAGCCAAGAAAATGATCTTTCCAATGAACTAAGGCCCTGTTTCCAATTCTGAATGAAAGCCATTGAAAAGATTGATATTCCTTGACTACACAACTGCTGGCCTGGTTTGACAATTACTTCACTGCAGTCTGTTTGCAGACACGTTTTGGGCTTGTTCCTCCACTCAATAAATTCTGGAAAAATATGGAACTTTAAGCTCTATGTGTTATCTTTCCAACCATATGTAGTCCATCTCAAGGGAAAATCGAAATGGATTTCAAATATCCTTTTTGGTACAGTAATGAAGATGCTTCCGAATTTCACCTTAAGCTACTTTGTCTTGAAATACTGCTTTGCTTGGCTCCTCCAAAAATTCTATAAGAATTACAGGGGCATCTTCAAGCTCCTAACTTCACTCTCCAATTGGGCTTGCACATAAATTCCACCAAAAATTCGCATTTCCACTGAAAACCGATTAAGTGCTTCGGAAATATTTCTTTGCTTCTTCTAAGCCACCAAGCAATTCCTTTTCTTTGATGGTTGCAAAGACAACATGAGCAACATGTTAATTAACCTTAGACAATTTTAGCTTTGTAATTCAATTTTTAACAAACTTTTTATTTACTTTACATTTTGTGAAAAATAATCTAATTAGTTCAAATAGAATACACTAAGGTACTAACAAATAAAGATTAGGGATAATGAATTGATAAAAGATTATCAAATACCCTATGCATGCTATTTTAAATACGTCAAGAGTATTGATATTATGAGTCACGATCTCTTGGTCACCCCAAGAATCAGAATACCCAATTATCGATTTGAATCCAATGACCCACCTACTTTCGACTCTTTTTAAGAAACTCTCTATTGCCATCGGATTTGAATCCAGGGTTATGTGTAATTCCTAAGTCACTAGGTGACCAAGAGATCATGACTCTTGATATTATTGCTTTCGATTGAAGTCCCAAGCACTAGCAGAAACCATTTCCAATTGCTGGTAAAACCTCTTTGAAGATGAATTAAACAAAACCAAATTACGTGTGATAGATAAGTATATATATAAGATGCACCAAACCTGTAAATAAATAATACAAAATTTAAAAAAAGTCTCCAAAATTCAGAGACTTCAAAACCAACTAAAACAATCTCTAACCATTCCCCAAAATGAAAAACAGACCAAACATTTTTTTCTTCATATCCAGCTTTCTCCGACAGTTATTTTTGGGAATTAAAACTTCATCCCCCTCCATGCTTTGCCAATTTAAAGTCCTTTGCAACACCACATTCCCTCTGTTCAAATTAAATTCACCAAATTTTAACAAGAAACGAAAACAGAACTAAATTATTGTTGAGAATGAATCAAAATCTAAGCTTTTTAAATCTATCTTGGAAGAGGTACTTAGAGATTTCTCTACGTTACTTCCCTGGAATTATCGGCCCCAAATTACACTATATTGAAAATAATTTCAAAAAGTTAAAATCAATACCTAGAAGCTCCGGATCTGCGAGGAGAAGACTAGCTTCACCTAAATTAATAAAAAATCAACAAACTCAAAGCAAATCAGTAAGCTGATTAGAGATATGCCAAAGAGACTTGAGCGATTTGAGATCTACCTTTTGAGCGAATGAGCGACAGAGAGATTCGTACGACATAAAGAGAGACGAGCAACACAGAGAGAAATTCGTGAGAGTTGTGAGAGGAGAGAGCATAGACGAGAGAAGAGAGAAGGGAGAGAAACATACTCAGAGTCGATGAGCTCAATAAAAGAAAATTAAAGGGTAACTTGCTTTTTGAAGGATGCAAAATCTTGCCATCAACACCCTCAGAACTTGCCGTCCTTCTTGCCATTGGGCGGCTGCTTTCTTTTCATTGAGGGAAGCAACCCACGACAACCAGTTTGCCAGTTTTTTAGGTGATTTTATTGTGTTTTTTTCACACTTTATTCTGGACCATTAGATCAAATAATTCAAATCTGGCCGTTCAACAGTTGATGTATATTCTTTGACGTATATTATGGCAAACGCGGTTTTGACCCTAAGTCGTGACAATATGCACCACACAAATTGTAAATGGCAACAATTTTGTATCGACTCAAAAGCAGTAGAAATGCAGCAGCTGCTTGACCAAAGCTAGCGGATTGAAGAAGCGTGTCTAAAACTCTCTCTCCGTGGCAAGCACTTGCAGGTCCCTATGTGTTCTCGTTATAGCAATTGTACTATTGTTTGGTCTTGGTGCCTTTTTAGCCGTTCATCTTTCTGCTAACTTAGACTCTGTAACTAGTACATTTACAGAGAGCCACGGTAAGTGCATCCCGTCTGCCTGCGGTAACATCCACAACATAACCAGCCCTTTTCGACTAGCCAACGATCCAAATCACTGTACGAACTGGTGTTACCACCTCTATTGTCACAACAACCTCACAGTATTGCAAGAACAGGGAAACTACTCTGTGCAGGCAATCAACTATGACAACTTCACAATCCGAGTTGTAGATCCTGGCATTCGAAGCAACGATTTCTCCTTATCCCCCGTTATTCGCTTTCCAATTACAACTTCACTACTAACAGGTTTCGATTAGCATCAAGTACTACACCTATAACTTTCTTCAAGTGTGCAAAAGCAGTGAACTCGTCTGTAATAAGTACGTATAATTATGTCAAGCAAGGGAATACAGTGGCATCTGATTTGGAGGACAGGTGCAGAATAGAGTGGACGACTTTGATGAGTAAGTCGTTCTTGTACAAAAAGGACAGAAACTTTTCTTCTCATGACATACACAACGCACTGGGGTATTCAGCATTGCCAGCAGCTACAAATTAGGTTTGTGAATTACTTGCTATATTCCAAGTCTACAATTTCTTACTCAAACTTTCTGAATTTCTCCAAATGACGTAACTTGTTTAAATCTATCATCTATGACTTTTTGTTCCGCTTTATTTCTCATTTTCAATCATTTGTTTTTGTTTAGTTTTACTTGAAATAAGGCGATGCAGGGCTGAAAATTAGAAAGATATATGGAGTCAAATATTCTTTGAAAATAAAAATTCTAACCATTTTAAATAGTTTTATTACTTGTATTTTGTCTGGCTACTTTAAATTCCCTTCTCTCTTCTTCACCTTCCTCATATGATGTATTTCTGCTAATTAGTCTTAGTCAACCATTAAGCAGGGCAGAGTATTTATATATGTGCTTCGAAATTTCAAACTTATGTCAAGCCTTTGATTTTGGTCACTTTTTCTTGTATCTCTTGCAGGTATTTACAATTGCCTCATACTCGGTAAGAGTTTGCATATTCCTTTGGTGCAGAATTGAATTTTCTATCAGTCAGTAGAAAAAAAAACAAATGGAAGCAAAGAGTTATGACGCACATATATTATAGAGCAAATTGCCGTATACCTTCCTGAATTAGGACCCCAATCGAACTTATCCCCTGAACTAAAAAATCAGCCAATTTAACACTTGAATTAATTAAAAATGGTTAATTGCACACCTGCCTTTAGATTTTAGATGATTTCATCCAATTCTCCTTGAATACTAAGGGTATATTTGTATTTTCGAATAAAATAAAAGTTAAATACATAAAATTAAAATTAAAATAATAATAAATAATAAAGTTAAAATTATAAAATCAAAGTTATAAAACATAAAATTAGAAAATGTAACAAAAACAAGAATATTCAAACCAAACCCAGAAAATCCCACCCCCATTCATCTTCCCCAACCTCCATCCCCACCTCCTCCATACCCACCACCATCCACCTCTTGCCGTCGTAGCAACCTTGTGTTGCTGCCACCGCCTCCCATAACCCCCTAAATTCCCAATCATATTCTCTCATCCTCTCAAACCCTAAGCCCCAACTCCAAATCCCACCAATCAAAGGATATGTGAATAATGCAACAAAACAACATCAAGATACATCATGAGTCTTTATCCTCTCAACAAGTTGAAGGCCTTCAGCTTTTCAAAAATGGTACATGGGGAGAGAGGAGAGAAAGAGACGGGGGGAGAGGGAAAGAGATGGGGGGAGAGAGAGAGAGAAAAAGTAAGTCACTTTTTTTCCTTCATTTTTCTATTTTATAACTATTTTAATTCTTTATAGTAATAAAAAAAATAAAATAGTAAGTCAGTTAGATGACACGTGACTTTTTGGACGGAAAAATGGATGAAATTCGAAAAAATTAACGGCAAGGGCTAAATTGGCGATTTTAATTACTTCGAGGGTTAAATTGGCTGATTTTTTAGTTCATGGGGTTCATTTCTACAAAGGTCATAGTTCATAGGGTAAAACGGCTGAAAATCCTATATTATATCCAATAAAGGATGTCATTTGTGATTCTTTTTGTGATGTTGCTTCGCAGGAGCATTTTTCCCAATAAGATCTATATTTGGGTTTCCATTTTTGGCTAATCTTCTAATCTACAAATGGCGAAGAATGCATTTGTCAATGTATAGCACCATAGAAGATTTCCTGCAAAGTGATAACAACCTCATTCCGATAAGGTACTCTTACTCGGATACTAAGAAGATGACTCGTAGATTCAATGAGAAGTTGGGTGAAGGAGGTTATGGATCTGTATTTAAAGGAAAGTTACGTAGTGGTCGATTTGTAGCAGTTAAAATGTTGGAGAAGCCTAAAGCTAATGGGCAAGATTTCATAAGTGAGATAGCTACTATTGGGAGGATTCACCATGTTAATATGGTTCAACTTGTTGGTTATTGTGTTGAGGGGCCCTAATTTATAACTTCATGCCTAATGGGTCTCTTGATAAATACATTTATTGCAAAGAAGGAAGCAAACCCTTAGGTTGCAAAAAAACTGTATGAAATTTCTCTCGGAGTGGCTCAAGGGATCGAATATCTACATCGAGGTTGTGACATGCAAATTCTACATTTTGACATCAAGCCTCACAATATTCTTCTTGATGAGAATTTCATCCCAAAGATTTCTGACTTTAGACTTGCAAAGCTATATCCGGTAGGTAATACCATCGTCTCTTTGACGGTAGCAAGGGGAACAATGGGATATATGGCTCCTGAGTTGTTCTATAAAAATATTGGAGGTGTCTCATACAAAGCAGATGTTTATAGTTTTGGAATGTTGTTGATGGAAATGGCAAGTAGAAGGAAGAATTTGAATGCATCCATAGAGCATTCAAGCCAAATTTATTTTCCTCTTTGGGTCTCAGACCAATTTGGCATGGGCAAGGAGTTTGAGATAGATGGTGTATTTTCCTCTTGAGATAGATGGTGTATTTTCCTCTTGAGATAGATGGTGTATTTTCCTCTTTGGGTCTCAGACCAATTTGGCATGGGCAAGGAGTTTGAGATAGATGGTGTATTTTCCTCTTTGGGTCTCAGACCAAATTTATTTTCCTCTTTGGGTCTCAGACCAATTATAGCTGCTTTATGGTGTATACAATTGAAGCCAAGCGATCGTCCTTCGATGAACAAAGTTATAGAGATGCTTGAGGGAGAGGTTGAATGCCTACAACCCCCTCCCGAGCTTTTTTTATGTTCACAAGAGATGCCCAGAGACAATCTTCATGGGAATTCAAATCCGACGTGTTCTAACACAGAGCTAACATGTACTCTGTCAGCTAGGTGATGAATATGACTCAATGCAATTAATTTGATTTGCTAGGTGTGATGAATTATGTAATAAGGACCTTTCTCATTTTGCACTATTCGTACTTACATTTGTTTGAAGATTTCTCTATAGTCCAATACAAAAGGATCTTCGATGAAATTCCATTTTAAACCCAGGGCCTTTGTTTCCTCGAGAGTCGAAGACAAAACATCTTTGATCGAGTTCCGTTTTTCCCTTGGCATGGAAAGCTTATATTATAGACAATACTTATATTATACCGATAGGCGTGGGAATTTCCTTTTCCATATGTATTTGTACATATAAGCTTAGTAGTTGAAGTTGATTCCGCAATAGTTCTGGACCTGATCAGAAGGAGAAATTCATAACTACTACCATGTTTTCGGCCATATGCATGTAATATATGGAAAGAAATATGGTGAGCATACAAGAAATTGTTTAGCGAGATCGTTAGACCCATTTTTAGTGTTTACTACTAATGCACACGTTATAATATAAGTGGGTGACTAGTTTGATATGTTATGGATTTAGGATGTAGTAATAAATAGATACATGTATAATAACATGAGTGTAGTGATATGGTACCACCGCACATGGTGTTGTCACTGGTGCACCAAAATTATTACTCGTCAAAGACAAGTTAGCAGTATTGAGCTTGATTTTGATTTTGGGTTGGACTATATTGAATTCATTTTCATCCCGATCGGGATCTGGTTATTAAGTGCTATATATTATGAGGATTTTCCTGTTGGAAATTTGGCTCAAATTAAGGATGCAAGCTTTGGAGGAAGCGACCGGTCGCAAGGATGGCAGGACGGGTCGTTTCGAAGCATATTGGAGGACTTGGAAATCGCCAGAAAGTGACCGATCGTCGGGGTACTTGCGACTGGTCATTTTCAAGCCCAGAAGCACATTTTAGAACCTGTTTCAAAATGACCGGTCACACAGTTTTCAAACATGTTTTCCATGTGCTATGCTTTCTACCTAATTGCAAGGACTTCCCAAGTCATTTCTGAGTTCTAGGAAGGTTGGCAAACACTTGGAAAGCTGGGATATCACTTTATGGTTGTTTGTTGACTTGTTTCAAAGGCTTTCTAGATAAGGTAGCTGAAGGTGCAGCCATTGGTGACTTGCTTTTGGGTCACCTAACTCAAAGCCTATGTTGGGTGGCTGACGGGTGAATGTACTGGAAGAAGAAGTTTCCTACTAAATCCAAAGGCTTGTCTTTAAAAGGGAAGAAGATGCAAGGCAACATGTGTGGCTTAAACCATCAAGGGAGGAAGAGAGAGCAATTAGCTCAAGTTAGGAGCTAAGTGTTGGAGTCTTGTATGTCTAGAAACTAAGGAGGGAAAATCAAGTGAGAAAGTCCACAAGAGCATCAAGGGGTTGAGCAAGGGGTGTGAGAGAAAAAAAGAGCTTGGGAGAGATTAGTGTTCAAATGGGTTTCCATTTGTAAACCAAGGTTGTAACCTATCTTTCCTTAGGGAATTTTATCAAGGGGATCACCAAGAGGATGTAGGCAAGTTGCTGAACCTCTATAAATCTTTGTGTTCTTTGTGTGCTTGCTTATTTTTCTGTGAGTGCGTGAGTGTTTCTTTCATCCTTGTAGGTTGTGAGGTTTTGTTACATAGTCCATCAACAATAAGATCATTAGGGCAGTGCATTCAATTGTACAACAAGTGGTATCAGAGCTGTGTTTTAGCAGTAAGAGCTAGTGTGTTCAAGATGGCGGGTGACAAACAATCACATGTGGTCAGCATGAAGGTGGAGATGAAGCCTTTCACAGGGAATGAGAACTTCACGTTGTGGCAAAGGAGGATGAAGTCACCCTTACACAGCAAAATCTCAGCGTTGTCTTGGGAGGCAAGGAGAAGAAGCCGGCAACCATGACAGATGAGGAGTGGGGTGTTCTAGACGAGTTGGCGAGAGGAGCCATCGAGAACTACATCGCAGATGAGGTGTTCATCAACGTGATGAAGGACATAGGAGAAGCTCGAAGAGATGTTTGCGGGGAAGTCGTTGTCCAACAAGCTCTTCCTCAAGGAGGAACTCCTTAATCTTTGGATGGAGGAGGAAGGAAATCTGATGGAGCACCTAACCAATTTTAATAGGTGTGTTGCTGAATTGCAAAGAATTCAACTGTTGTATAATACGGAGGATAAGGCACCGATGTTTTTGACATCCTTGCCTCCGTCTTATAAGCATTTCCGAACTACGCTAATGTTCGGGAAGAGTACTCTAAATTTTGAGGAGGTGGTGCAAGATATGATGACGCATCACAAGATGTCCCAATGTTTGGAGGAGAACTCTCAAGATATATGTTTAGTTTTTTGGATTTTGTTTATGTGGCTACTGAGAGATCTGATAATAAAAAGGATAAATCAAATATTTTGAAAAAAAAAACACTTAGCTAGGCTTGTTGGCCGGTCCAAATCGGGAAAACCAGAACCGAACCAGGTCTGAACCAATTTGGGTTGGTTCAGTTGAGCAATTAATTTTTCATTAGAACCGGTCTGAATAAGACCAAATGAACAGTACGGTTTCAGTTCTGGATTTGGCTGAGAACCGGGCCGAACCAGACTGTGCCCAGCGCCAGAAGAAACTAATTTATTAGCCTTACCCATCAAAACTAATTGACCCAAAAGGAAAAGTCACAAACTTATTGTTGCTGAGGTGACCTATCCACAATCATTGGATATTTGAAGAGTTGTTATTTCCACCCACCTGTCATATTTTCCCACCCACCTTATCTTCTCACCCACCAAGTAAATTTGAAAAAACACAATCCTTTATTTACACCTACCATTATTCCTAAATTACACTTTATATTTAGGCTTATTTACTATAGTGCCCCCCTGAAACTACAGTCAAATCCTACATTGCCCACTGGAAGTTGAAGTGGCCCACCTTGCTCCCTTGACTGATGTAACATCTCATCTTGAAATTTAATTTAATTTTTGAAATTCAAAAGTGAAAAGGCGACCTTAACGCAAGGGTTGACTTTTTGTAGGGGAAGGATTTTGGGAAATTGAGTTGCATTGTTGCGTTGAGCTCGTCGATACGAGTCCGTAGACAGGCAGCACGCTTAATTTCGAGTTATAATGATCGAGAAAACCTTTAAAAACCAAAAAGGGCATATTGGGAATTTCAAAATTGTTAAAATAAAAAACAAAACTTGTTTTTACTCCTAGTAGTGCGTGGGACCACCTCTCCCCTCAGCTCTCTCTCTCTCTCTCTCTCTCTCTCTCTCTCTCTCTCTCTCTCTCTCTCTCTCTCTCTCTCTCTCTCTCTCTCTCTCTCCCTGATACTCTCTCTCTGTCGCAGCTTGCTGACAGGCGGGTGGAGTGGAGGGATCTGCGTCTTCAGGCAATGCCAAGGCACTGAGACCTCTTTCTCGACGGCGAGTACGTATGGAGCAGCCGAAGCCTTGAAAGGCCATGAGGTTTTTCGAATGTTTCCGGTGACTCCAGGCCACCAAATTCTTTGATTGAGGTATGAAACTTCATCCTCTCAACGTGTTCTACCTATTTATGTATTTGGATTGGATCAATTTTAGAGTTTGATTGGCTAATCTAAGAACCCAATTTTGGCTAACGGTTTCTTTGGTTTTCCGGCCACTTCCCGGCCAAATTGGAGGTCGGTGTAGTTATGGAAATTATTCCCCTTGTTAGCATGAGCAGTTTGGTATAGGTATTGGCCAGTGATTTAGAGTTTTTCCAATCTCCGAAAATTTATCTAGACACCCACCACTCTAGCGGAGGGTGGCGGCGCGTGGACCACTAGGTGGCGTTTCATAGGGTTCCAAAATGCTCCTCATGTCATCCCGAGCACAACGATATGCTCAGATTAGCAATTGGAAACCATTTGACTATCGAATGGATTTACGCCTATTAGGCAATATCTGGGTTCGATAGATTTGGACCGTCTGATCAGTATCATTTTCAAATATATCATTCCTCGTATCTCTAAGATCGTGTAGGAACTGGTTGATCGAGAATCAGAGTCCCGGATAATCCGAATCAATTATTTTAGGGTTAAGTATTCAGTCGATGTCCGATTGTACAATTGCGAGCGATCTAACCGCTCGAACGAGACCAAACTCTCAAGACGTGTTATGTAAACCTTGTTGGACTTATAGGAACGTTTGGATCGGAAATCAGAGATTGTGGGCCATGCAGGCCCAATTGGTCAAATTCCACAATCGGGGTCAAACTGACCGTTGGATCGTGATGAGACTTCTAGAATGCACTTAACTTATGGTTATGGACCAATAGGAATCGTCATTTAACAAATTGAAGTCATGGGCCCTACAAGGCCAGTTGACTTAGATAGTGGGCCATGTCAGCTCGGTTGAGGCCTTTTAGTAGTTGTAATTGTACTTTGTGGTTTGTTTTAAAAATGGAATTATGCTATGAGAGTTTTATTTGAATGTTTATGAATTAGTTTGCACTCGCTTTTACTTTCCAAGCATGGTATATTATGTTTAATTGTGTAGAGTTGGGAATGGCATGAATCAAGAATTAATTAATGTATGATTATATGTTTACATTTAAATATATGCTCAGTGGCTTAAAATCAATGAAATGTTTGGTTATATGTTTATTTTTATGGTATGTGTTAAATGATTTGAAATTGAACTGGTTGCCTTCGAAAATATCGATGCCTTCAGACATCCTGGTTGCCTTTGGAATTATCGATATCTTCGGACATCTCGGATGCCTTCGGAAATATGGTTGCCTCGGAAATATTGATGTCTTCGGACATCTTGGTTGCCTAGAAATATAAATGTCCTCGGACAAGTGTTGCCTTCGGAACAGTTACTTATTTATGACAACACCCCACGACTCTCGGGGACGTTCGAACCGTGTGGTGCGAGGATTTGCATTTCGGGCTGACTTCGTGTCCCCCGAATCTGCAAGGTGGAATTGACGAATTTGCGTTTCATACTGACTTCATATCCCCTGATTATGCTAGGTGGAATTGACAGATTTGCGTCTCGGGCTGACCTCGTGTCCCCCGATTCTGCTAGGTGGAATTGACGGATTATTTGCGTTCTCAGGCTGAGTATATCTCCCTAAGTTCTGCTAGGTGGAATTGATGGATAATGTTTTAGACACATCTATGTGGAGAACATTGTACTATTGATATATTGGTACAGTTAACAGGATATTGTTCGCCACCCTGCTCATATTTTCTAAACAGGGTTGGCCTGGATCCCTAACCACCTGCCCGATTTATGTACACAGTGGTTGGCCAATTTCTTCTTCTCGGTTGCCTTGGATTTAATGATATGCCCATTGGTGAGTGATTTCAGGACATATGTTTTATGCCAACATTTACAGTGTATGGCTTTTAGGTTGAAAAAAAAAAAAGGGTTGGTTATATACGTATTTGAATAGGTGATGGTAAATTATTCATATTTTGAAGAGTTTGACATAAGAAAAAGGAGTAAGAATATGAATTCATGTACTGTATGGTTTGAACTTAGTTTTCTTGAAAAAACAACTACGTGTGGCTTGATCCCATAGTAAGGGTACGTAGGCAACCTAGATTAATCTAGGTGCAGCCACGGAAGAGAATATGTTTCGGGAATTTAATTTGGATATGGGATTGGAAATCTATTTAGTGTTTTTGGTTGGATTCCATGTGAACATGTGGGTGCCCAAAGCCTGATTAATAGCTGATCATGTTGTATATAGAGGCATGTTGTCATTTGAATTAAATTGTTTTATGCATGCTGAACAATTGGAATTATAGAATTGTGATATTTACAGGTAAAATAAATTGAGAAATGTCCATTTTTCAGGAGAGACTCTACCGGTTATCCGGCAGAAGTTAAACCCTTAAGTAGGTTTTTGTTTTACAGATTAGGGCAAAAAGGGAATTTTGGTAATTCATGCCAGTCACCTAAAATGTTAATAAAAATTTAAAAATAATATAATTACTTGTTAATATAAAACATACCAAAAATGGGAACATTAATATTAAAAAAATCTCTTCTTCTCCATCTCTCTTTCTATCATAAACTGTGAACTATTTGACTTTAACATTAGAATATAAGATCAAAACTTGAAGTGGGTACTGTTTGACTACTGTGAAAATGTCGAACAAAAACTTATGGAGAAAGGACATAATCAATGTCTAATAGATCCTAGAAGTGAAAACACATAAATTTTCAAAAATTAATACCATAGAGAAATAAAGTCGGGAACTTTACAAAACAAAAGAGAATTACAAACAATTGAAAAGTGAAAAAGAGCAGACACTGATACAGATGAAGCCCAAGAACATTAAGGAAATTCAAATTTCTTTGCTTTCCTACAGTTTTCTCAGGAACCAAACTAAGTAGTTTTCACAACAAAATGTATAAACAAACTGTTGAGGCCTGAAAAATCCAAGGCTGGTCCCAAATATATTTCTAGCCCAGTGTAACATCCCTGACCAAATTTATTCAAATTTATTCAATTTAATTCTATTTTTGAAATTTCAATTTTTGCCCTTGGGGTAGGGTCACTTTAGCCACTTTCTAATCGAGGAAGAATTTGGGGAATTGAGTTGCACGGTTGCGTCGGGCTCTTCGATACGAGTCCGTAGACAGGCGGCACGCTCAATTCCAGATTATAACGATCGAGAAAACCTCTAAAAACCAAAAGGGCATTTAGGGAATTTCAAAAAAATTGTAAAAAGACATGAAAAACCGATTTTACCCCCAGAGACGCGTCATCTTCACCCTTTCTCTCTCTTCCATCGACGCCGTGAGTTCTCACCGTCGATTCTCCTCCGTCCGGAAACCTCAGGTCACGAGACCAATCCCAAAAGAACTGGTTCGACTTCCTCTTCACATCCTATGTAATTTCCCGGCCGGAGAACTCAAGAATCGCCGACAGTTACCACTGGAAAATTCGCAGAACCGACCACTTGCGCCACCACTTGGAACAGGCACCTCTACTCTCCCTTGATCTTTCCCCTAAGGTTTGCGACGTCGATTGTCGCTGTAGCCGTCATAGCAAGGCCAGGAAATTCCGGCTAAAACCCTCATGAGTTTGTCCTCAATTGACCCTGTTCCGACCACTTTTTGGCCTTGGTCCAAGAACCAAAATGACTCCCCTAGTTGCCCTTCGCCGGAAATTTCGTAAGACACCCACATGTTGCTGGTGCATGGGCCACTGTGTGGCGGCCCATTGTATTCTAGAATGATCTCCATGTCGTCCTCAGCGCGACGGTATGCTCGGATTTGAATTTGGTTATCGTCAGATAGTCGAACAGATATTGCGCCTAATAGGTGATATTCGAGTTCGATAGGTTCGGACTGTTGGATCGGTTGCAACTTCAAATATGTCGTTCCTCATATCTCTAGGATTGTGTAGGAATTGGTTGATCGGGAATCAGAGTCCCGGATACTTCGATTCAAGGAGTTTAGGGTTGGGTAACCGATAACCCTCCGATCGAGGGTAATCTGACCGCTAGATCTAGACCAAACCTTCGGGACATGTTAATTGAATTGTGTTGGACCTATAGGAACCTTCGAAGCAGAAATCAAAAGGTCATGGGTCCCGCGGGCCCGGTTGACCAAAAATGGGAAGGTTGACCAAACCGTTGACCACGAGTCTTTTGAGACAGTCCTGTTATTTCGAAAGTACTAAAATGGCCTTATGACTTTTCTAAGGTTGTGCACACACGTTAAGCTCCGGGAACTAGGGTTTTGAATTTAAATTTGCGGTTGAGGTCGATTAATGAGTTATGTTGGTGAGTGTACTTTGTTTTGAATCATCTTTATTTTCAAAGTTTGGAACTTTATGCGTATTTATATAATTGGATTATCTTTATTATTGAGACTGTAGTATTTTATGAATTCAGTAAAGTATCTGGATTGGATGATATTGGACTTGTTTATGCGATCGTAATGTTGTCTTAAATGTGGGATCATCGGGTTATTTTATGATATTTAGAGTTTATGATTATTCTGGATTTTGGACTTTATGCTTTTGGGGACTGTGATGTCTATTTTACGATATATACATACTTGGGGATTGAGTTATAGACGTTATAAATGTCCAGAGGTTTTTGTATATGGGATTGGATAAATATGGAAAACTTTGGACATTGGGATAAGGTCATGATATATGTATATGAGTTGGGATGTGGAAAATGTTATATTGGAGTGTGATGTTTTGCCGACAGGTGGGAGGATGAGGACGTTACTCACACATGCGATGTGTTTCGGCGCGTGGGGGAGGATGATCTGGGCAATCTGTGCAAGTAAGACTTGATGCAGCCACACGTGCGATGTGTTGTCGGCGTGTGGGCTGGGAGCAACAGTCCCCGGTTGGACTACTCATCCCTAGTCACAGGGTAATGTGATGCTATCCTGTGGTCTAGTCAACAATCCCCCGATTGGATTGTTTCTCCTGGTACATAAGGTACACCATGATATGTACCTCCGTGACACTTGGTTACTTGGTTCTGGATATGGAAAATGATGGAATTGATGGATAGTGGATATGTCCTGGGCACCCTTGACGGGATGTTACCGAAGGCTCTTGTCGGGTAGTCTTCGAACTTAGGACTTGTGTTTGGCCGCACGTGTGATGTGATGCCAGCATGTGTGCTATTGAGCAATAGTCCCCCAATTGGACGGCTCAACCCTAGTCACGGGATGATGTGATGTCGTTCCGTGGTCTAGCCAAACAATCCCCCGGTTGGATTGTTTCCCTGGTACAAGTTCTTATATAGTGGTTATACCTATATATATATATATATACTTTTATTCTTGTTGTCAGTAAGGATTCTTCCTCGCTTGTTATGCCTACAAGCATGGGTTTTGACAGACAGTGGTTTGGGAAAGGGACAAAGGTCCAGTTTGAGTCTGTGTTATATGCTATATCGGGATTATGGGATATCTTGCTTTTAAAGTCGATTTTGTTATATAAGTGTGTGTGTGTGGTTTTGGGTTCATTTCAATTCTTCAATTTTCCTTTTGAGTTAATTGCATATCTTGTTGTTGAGTTAGCATTTAAGGCTATTTTATGATTGAGCTTTTCGGTGAATGTTTGAGGACCTTTGAATGAGTGGTGGTTTCTCCAAGATTAATGGTGTTGGTGGTATAGCAAGTTTAACTTTGTGATGTTGAGCAATCTTGTTTTGGAAGTTCGATTTATGGTTTCACAATGAGGACTAAACGAATGAAGTTGTGTTTTCCAAGAAATGGAGAATGAATCTAAATTTAATGGTTGGTATTACTTTAAATAATTGTATATTGTTAATCGTGATTGTGGGTTTAAGAACTACGTGTGTCTTGATCCCTTAGTAAGGGTACGTAGGCAACCTAGGTTAACCTAGGTGCAGCTGCAGGGTAAACTGTTTGAGTTTTGTTAAATTATTCTGGTACGTTTTATTTAAGGATCGAGTTTGAGGCCGGAGGCCCATTCTGAAATCTTGTGTGTGCATAGCATTGTGTGCTGCTGTTGGAATGTGTCATTTCTGTTTTTTTTACAGGTTGAAAATTTGGTAAAGTTTGTTTTTTAGGGGAGACTGCCGAAATTTCGGTAGAAGTCTCGGCCCTTTTTTTCCTTTGTTTTCGGAGAAGAGGATGTTTGTTCTTAGTAAGTGGACTCGACATCGGTTCGATGTTAGAAAAACAGCATGGTGGGAATTCGGGGCAGGTCCTATCACCCAGTACAACACTTAACCGAGAAAGAAGCCCGACCGGGGTACGCAAGAATTTATCATATGAGCTTGCACGACTCATGGTCCACGTGCCGCTCCAAGCAAATACGCAACCCGCCATGCGGGGAGGTCGTAACAAGCCTGTAAAATGTACTGGTTCCATGAACCTGCGCTTATTGTCCCATCAAGCACCGTTTGGCCCGGCCATAGCCCATTACAATACGGCAAAGCTCGAGCACAAACACGCTAAATTACATGCAACGCCGAGCAGAAAAACCTTTATTTTGGTACCGAACCACACTACAAGCTTAAGTGGGCCCAAGCCCCGCAAATGCATGGGGCTTGCTGAGCGGGTTGTGGTATGGATGGTTACGAGTGTTCGTGAGGCCCATTGATGGTCCAAGGAGTGGAAGTTTGGGGCTACTTGGGAGCACCAAAACTCAGGCCCATTTCTTGAGCCCAATCACATGGGTAAGCATAAGAGAGAAAATAGCCTAGCACCTTAGGGAAAATGACCCAGCACTTTAGAAAAATATCAAATAGCCATCACCTTAGGAGATATCCAGCAATTGAGAATATCCCCAACACCTTGAAAATATCCCAAAAAGACCTTCAGCACACTAAACGTTCTGTAGCCAAATTCAAAAATTTGAAGCGAGAATGATGAATTATTGTACTTACCTTCTTCTAGAGGCAGAAGTTGAGCATTTGATTCAAACCCAGTGAAGCAATTCAATGTCAGAAACCCCAAGACAAGAGGAAAAATAATCTTAGAGGTCGAAATCACAAACCCCATTTTGCTCTACAACAAAAAAGAAGAAAAGAAAAACTGTTTTCAATGTCTCCAACAAAACCACAATCTTAGTGTCCAACACTCAACAAAACGACAACAAAGGAGAGACAGAAGCAGAGAAAAGAAACAGAGGAAGTGGTGGTGAGGGTGGTTTTTGGTTGGGTGGTGGTTGTGGTCTGTTGGTGAAGTTAGAGGAAGGGGAGGGGACGACAGAGGGAGATGGAGAAGAAGATATTTTTTAATATTAATTTTTCCATTTTTTATATTAACAAGTAATTATATTATTTAAATTTTTTATTAATATTTTAGTCCACTTGAGCAAAAAAGTGGGGCATGGACATGACACATCATTACTTATGTTAAAAAGACAAAAATAGTCATGTCACGTCTGACAGGACCAAACCCGAATTCCACCTCGAAATTCATGCCAAACCCCGTTGGTCAGAACCTGCTCCGAATCCCTCTTCGAAATTCATGACGAATCCAGAATCCTCATCCGGTAACGAACCGATGCTAGGCCCACTTACTTAGAACGACATCCTTTTCATTGAAACAAAGGAAAAAAGATCAAGACTTCTGCCAAAATTTCGGCAAAGCCTCCCCTGAAAAATGGACTTTACCAAATTTTCAACCTACTTAAAAAAAATAGAAAATGAACACCAACAGCAGCATGCACAAGGTAAAGGCACACAGTTTACAAAATAGGCCTCTGGCCTTCAATTCAATCCTTTAACAATTTTACTAGAATAAGTCAGACAAAACTCAACATTTTATTTTGTGGCTGCACCTAGGCTATCCTAGGCTGCCTACGTACCCTCCGTGAGGGATCAATCCACACATAGCTCTTTCCATCAACAATCACGATTTCATATGATAAACAATTATTTTAAGTAATACCAACGATTAAATTTAGGTTCATTGCAACATCAAATTCGACAAGGCAACCCCTGAACACTTTTTGAGTCCCTTTCCTTTTACCAGTTCTTTTCCAGTAACCATACCCTATCCGAGGCGTATGTTGCCGGACAACACTTCCCAATTCATGACTTAAACATTCATACCTTATGCAGGGTACTCACGAAGCACAAGTTCAAGAATCTCAACCGAAAACGAATCCATATATATATATAATATGTAATGTAAATATATATAAATATATCCATACCTCATACCATCATCGTATACCCGGGGAAGACAATCCAATCCGGGGATTGCTTGACGAGACACCAGGACAGAGCCATAGTGGCCCCGTGCCCTGGGTTGAGCCATCCAAATGGGACTGGGTCGCCGGCACGTATGGCAGAATCCTCAATACCCATATGTCCGTGACAAGTCCTACGCGCACAGACTAACCAGTTATCCTTTTTCCATGTATCCAAGTATCCATGTCCACTGTTTCCAAGTATTAGTATTCAAGGGAAGTTGCATATGTTAGTACACATCATGTACTGGGGAAAACAATCCAACAAGGGATCATTTGACTAGACACCGGGACAACATTCATGATGTGACTAGTGCCCATGATTTAACAAGACACCGGGTCAGCATCACAATGGCCTCGTGCCTAGGGTCAAGCCGTCCAATTGGGACTAAGCTCACAAGCCTGTATGATAGGAACCTCAATACCATACCTCCGAAACAAGTCCTACGCGCACAAACTGAACTACCCAATCAATGGTCTACGGCTACACCCCGTTAAGGCATGCACCGGGTATCCGACATAACCAAGTAACCATATCCATAAGAACTAAGGGAAGGTACATACAGTGGCGCAAACAGCACTCCACTCAAACACAACTCAATATTCAATCATATGTACCCAAACCCCAAAATATCAGACACCCAGACATATACAAATCCATCAATCAAATAACAAATATATATACTCAAAGTAAGGATATCACCGTCCCAAACATATATTTCTATATTCAAAATAGTCACAAGTGTCAAATGACCGCATAATAATCCATAATCAATTAAAACGTCGTATTCATTTAAAACCATATTCAAAACCAAATCCAATCTCAATCAATGTTCAAGTCAAGCATGTCAAATCATATGCATGGTTGTTTGTCAAAAGGATGCATATTCAAAACAAGGTCCACTCACCAACACAAATCAAAACCCGAACTCAACCGAGAGTTAAACTCAAACCCTAGTTCTAGGTATTCAAAATGTACGTGCACACATACCGGAGAGATTTTAGAGTCAAACTACTCCTTTCAATAGGTGGGACCACCTCAGAAGACACACGGTCAACCGATTGGTCAAACTTCTTGAATGGGTCAACTGGGGCCCATAGGGCCCACGACCTCCAAATGGATCCAAACGTTCCTAAAGCTCCAACAAATTCAACTAAACACATCCCGAAGGTTTGGTCTCAATCGAACGGTCGGATATCTCACAATCGTAGATTGGACGGTTTTCGTTAATTCAAACTTTAAGTCAATAATCCAGAGCATCTGGGGCTCCGATCCACGATCCGCGAATTCCTACACGATCCTAGAAATACAGGGAACAACATACTAAGAATTGGAACCGATCCAATGGTCTGAACACATCGAACCCAGATAACGTGCAATAGGCGTAAATCCATTCGACTGTCAGACGAACTCCAAACTTAGATCCGAAAGTTCCTACAGGTTCAGTACGGCTTACAAAATGTATCCTGAAAGTTTGATCCCGATCGAATGGTCGAATCACTCACGATCGCACGATCGGACGGTTACGGTTTACCTAACCCTAGGGTTAACAATTTTGGAGTATCCGGGACTCCAAATCATGATCCGTCAATTCCTATACGATCCTGAAAATACGAGGAATAACATACGTGAATTCGGATTCGATCCAACGGTCCGAACCCATCGAACCTGAACAACGCATAATAGGCATAGGTTCGATTGAGGTTCAAACAACGTCCGAATCAAAATTCGAGCACACATACGCGTTCACGGCAACCTAAGGATCGCATTGGAGAGGAGAAATCACCCAGCTACAGTACCCACACGCCGCCACACGTGCTGGCAGCCACAACTACTTTGGTACACCAATTTCATACCTTACAATTCTAACCCCTTGGTGACATCCCAACAATACCACACTTACACCTTTACTACAACCAACTTCCTAAGTTAACAAGTTTAATTTCTTAATTTTTAATATGAAAACCTCAACAAATCTTTCAAATCTTATAATTTTCTTTAATCTTTTACGTACAATCCCCATTGAGTTCGGGCACACCACTAAGCTAATACGCATGTAGTTTCAGCATCTGTTTTAAGCATATAAACGTGGTGGACTATTTAAATTGAAATATAAACATATCCTAATATAGAAAAAATAAGCAGATGATTCAAATCCCTCTAATAATATCGGGAGACATACAAAAAACCACATAAGTTGACACACATTTTTAACCTTTGGATGAATCATCATCTAAAGGTTGAAAATCAATCAGCATTTAAGAGTAATGTATTTCTTTTATTCCTTTTTTGAAAACACAAATACATTTAAGGTGATTGTATTTGAACTCCACAATATGCTCCTTTGACCCCACATACAAGCTGCTATTTTCACCCCATAACATTTTAGTGAAATTTAAAATTACTCTCAACATCCATTATTTCTTCCTAAAGTACCCTCACTGGCCTAAACCAATCACACATTTTTTTTCACACCCCATCAATTAACCCCACATATATGCAAACCCGTGTGTATCCCTAAACCCCATCGCAAACGACACTACACCGAAAGGCTGTAGCTTCTATGGCACATTACCTCTAAAACACCAAGCTTCTGCGGCACATTGCACAGCTTATGCGACCCAAATTGTTAACTTGTCTTCTTTTGTCCTCCAAGGTCATGAAGAACGACGCTACCAATCCAAGGTCGTGAAGAATGCAAGGTTAGCCTTCAATTTTGATTTGTAATTTATACGAACAAGAGGGAAAAACTATGGAATTGTGGGATTGGGCTTAATGGAGGAACCCTTAACCACAAGGTGTGGTGCGGTTGGCAAACTGCCACCTCCAGCTGGCGAGCTACCTAGTGCCTTAATGGCAAGGGTTCGAAACCCGTTGGAAGCACCTTATGGCCAAGGGCAAGCAGCACCCCGAGCGGGGATTAATCCCACCCTTTAGGTGTGGGGACACCTCATGGTATTTACCAAAAAAAAAATGTGCAACTTACAAGTGGGAAGCAATAAAATAGGAACAACCCAATCAATTATCCCACTCCAACTCCCACGTACAAATTTACATGATGATAATAAGAGAGAGAAAAGGGTGAAGCACTTCCCCACTAACAGTTCTAGCATAATTAAATACTGACTAAATAATAATTATCAAGAGACTAGGTCACATAAAAAATACAATAAAAACATGTAAATTTAAAAAATAATAACAAGAACCACGTAACATTCCGTCCCCTTAAGTCACGCCCTTGTTCTCAAGGGTGAATTTGGAAGATGCAATCACCATTTCTTTAATGGCTCGTCTGAAAGAATCATCAATCGGATCCCTAGTCTCTACATTTAGTATCGGTACATTTACGTGTATTTACACAAATTTAAACCATTTGATTAATCTAATGGAGTTAATTATTCCACTTCAGCATAATTATGCTAGATTAAGAGCACACCTTTTGTAGCATATCACTTACATCTAATGAGCTATATATTATTATTTTTATTTTAGGTTTAATCAACACCTCTTTCACCCTCATCACGTCTTCTAGATCTATCATAAACCCTCTTCTTAGACTCCTTGCTCATGGCTACTATTGCTTTCGCAGTCCAACCCCAACCCCTCCTGATTCCTATTTGACATTTTCTAACTTTACCTTATGCACCGTCAAGTTTCAATATAATAAAATTGAAAACCCAGGACAAATTCAAAAGCGTATCATAGGAAATACAACTTGATTCTATATTTATGCAGTGATTGGACGGTTCTTTTCTCGTGTGGAAGTTTTGAGAAGAAAATTTTAACTGAAATTAGATTTTCCTTGGGAATTACCTTTTTATGAACAAAGAAGTAAAGACACAAGTATGGCTATGCCCAAGTCATCAATTCTATGGCAAGCCTGAACTGTGCTAAAGAAAAAAATTAAAAAATTAAAAAATTAAAATAAAATACTTTGATCATTGGTGCTGCAAGTTGGAGGGATGGCATCCATGGCACTACAGGAGTCTGGAAAGAGACCACCATTCGGCCCAATGTGGGCATTACTTCAAAGAATTGATGTTGTAGCGCAGAAACTCCATCAAAGTGAAACAATGCAAGCGCCCCATTTTTTTCTTGTTGTATTATACGGACGAATGGCTCCACATGACAAGTCACACTTGTAACTTCACCATTAAGTTGGGAAAATTCAAGTGGAACAAACGTTGGAGTGGAGAATTGCACTGATCCATCATCCAAACAAGCATCATGTGTGCTGTCATGCTCTACAACACGAATAGTTGAGCCTTCGCTCTCTTCATGACGAGAGATAATTCTTATGCATATGAAAAATCTCATCAAATTTCTCCAAAATATGTTGTTGACCATCAATGAGAGAGAAGAACTTGAACCCATGGGTAGAATTTGCCCCTAAAAACGGGCTTGTAAGCAGAGGCGGAGGCACATGGGGACCAGTGCAGTCACTGGCCCCCACTGAGATTTTATTAATAAAAAAAATTAGTTCTAGTAAGCAGAAGTATGTATATAAGCCATATGGGCCATAGAAGATTTCAGCCAAAAAGTTAAGACAGTGGCGTGGCTACATATTTAGAAGCCATATGGGCCAAAGAAGTTGAGCCATAGTGGCGTGGTCCAGCAGCCAAGATTTCAGCCAAAAGTAGATTTCAACGTGGGCCTTTTTGACCAGCCAAATATCCTAAAATCATACACTACCCATTCCTAAAAGGATTAGAATTATTATTATTATATATTTCCTTCTTCTATAAATCAATAAACCTAAGTCTTTTTCTCTTTTCTTAGGTCAGAAACACAACCAGACCAGCCAGTTACTTGTGAGTTTTTTTTTTCTTCTCAAATTCTAATTATATTATCAAGTTTTTTTTTTCTATTGATTTTAATGGGTCTTTCAATTTATGCGTAGATTACTAAAGGGAAAAGGCTTTTGGAGATATTTGGTAAATCGCTATTCAACTCCAAGTATGTATTTGTCTATCCCTTGTAATTTTTCTTGCGTAGTATGTACTTGTTTATCCTTTTAATGCAATTGTGAACTTGTGTTGGTGAAATTTTAATTTTAATTTATAAATTTCTATGTATATGATTCTCTATTGGTTTGATTAATATATTACTTTGAATTGAATGCTCAATTTGCTTCGGTTTATAAGTTTGAGAAGACGTTCATAATTGTTTCAATTTAAATTTAGTTCATATATGTGTTTCAGTTATGGAAATATTTTTCAAAAGAAAATCAAAGTCTGAGTTAGTGGAGTCGTCACCTGCAAAGAGTCAAAAGAAAAATGAAAGTAGTTCAAACCAAACTATGGAAGTTAACTTGGAAAATCTGCCAGCTGATCCCGGATTACGTAATCAAATATTGAGTTACCATCCAAATGTTCGAGACCAAGTTCGAAGAGCTTATCTCCAAAAAGATCCTTGTCAACCTCGAGGGCATAATTTTCCTTACAAAAATTTTGGAGCAAAACAAAGACGATTTAATCCTGGTTGGTTTAGTGAGTTTCCTACTTGGTTAGAGTACAGCATAGAAAAAGATGCTGCCTTTTGTCTGTGTTGTTATCTCTTTAAACCTGATATTGGAGAGCAATCTGGTGGTGAATCTTTTGTTGGTGTTGGATTTTCAAATTGGAAGAAAAAAGATAGACTACAAATTCATGTTGGAGGACCGAATAGTGCCCATAATAAAGCTTGGAGAAGTTGTGAGGTCTTATTAAACCAAAAGCAGCATATTGAAACAATTCTCTCAAAACACTCAAACCAAGATCGAATTGATTATCGAACTCGTTTAGGTGCATCAGTTGGTGTTAGTAGGATACTTTTACAACAAGGGCTTCCATTTCGTGGGCATGATGAATCTGAAAATTCAACCAATCAAGGGAATTTTCTTACATTTTTATGATGGCTATGTCGTTTCAATGATGATATAAACGATGTCACGCTAAAAAAATGCTCCTGAAAATATGAAGTTGACATCACCTGATATCCAGAAGGACATTTCAAGTGCTATTTCAACTGAAATTATCAATGCAATCATCAGGGATATTGGTGATTCATTATTTGCCATTCTTGTTGATGAATCATGTGACATGTCTTCAAAAGAGCAGATGGCAATTGTGCTACGTTATGTGGATAAAGGTCAGGTAATCGAACGTTTTGTAGGTATTGTGCATGTTACGGATACTAAATCTTCCTCACTCAAGTTAGCCGTTGATGATTTCTTTTCAAGACATGGATTAAGCATCTCTAGATTGCGAGGGCAAGGTTATGATGGCGCAAGTAATATGAGAGGTGAGTTTAGTGGTCTTAAAACACTCATTCTAAATGAGAATGACTCTGCTTTTTATGTTCATTGTTTTGCTCATCAACTTCAGCTAGCTCTGGTAGCTGTGGCAAAGAAACATTCAGAAATTGCAGATTTATTTACTATGGTTTCTAATGTGGTGAATGTTGTGGGTGCATCTGCTAAGTGTCGTGATATGCTGAGAGAAAAGCATGCTGATGCAATTTTTGAAGCACTCAATAATAATGAGCTCTTAAGTGGGCAAGGCCTGAATCAAGAAACTAATCTTAAGCGGTCTAGTGATACACGATGGAGCTCTCATTATAATTGTTTAATCAGTTTGGAAAACATGTTCCAATCTGTGATAGATGTGCTTAAGATTGTAAGAACAAATGGATCAGGTTACGAACAAAAATTTGAAGCAAAGGTTCTATTGACTTTTATGCAATCATTCAGCTTCATTTTTGGTCTACACTTGATGAAAAGAATTTTGGGAATCACAAACGACTTGTCTCAGGCATTACAAAAGAAAGATCAAGATATTGTGAATGCCATGGACTTGGTCAAAATATGTAAAGGAAGATTGCAAAGTATGAGAGATAATGGTTGGGATTCTTTACTTGATCAAGTTTCTCTCTTTTGTGGCAAGTATCATATTGAAATTCCTAAAATGGATGATATTTTTTCCAGTGGAGGGAGACCAAAACGTAAAGCTCAGCCCATCACAAACTTACATCATTATCGTGTTGATTTATTCGTTGATGTCATTGATATTCAGCTCCGAGAGTTAAATGATTGGTTCAATGAGAAGAATACTGAATTACTTCTTTGTATGGCATGCTTGAGTCCAAGTAATTCATTCTCTACTTTTGATAAAGAAAAGTTGATGCGACTTGCCCAATTTTATCCAAGTGATTTTTCTGAGCATGACCTCCAATTACTCGAAGAACAACTTGAGAATTACATTTGGGACGTGAGCTCTAATAATGAATTTACAGAATTGAAAGGGATTACTGATCTTGCGCAAAAGATGGTTGAGACAAAAAAAGATCATATCTACCCTTTAGTGTACTTGCTTCTGACACTAGCACTAATCCTACCTGCTACGACTGCAAGTGTAGAGCGAGTATTTTCTGCTATGAATATTGTGAAGAATCGGTTACGCAATCGAATGGGGGATTTGTGGATGAGTGATTGCTTGGTTGCATATATTGAGAAAGACATTTTTAATAGCATAGATGACGAGGTTGTTATGCAACGATTTCAAAATATGAAAACTCGTCGAGGACAATTATGATTGTAATGAATAGACAATATGATTTTGGATGTTTTAATGTCTTGTGAGTTCAAAGTTTTTATTATTTATATTTTGTGATAGGCCCCCAGACACATGAAATCCTAGCTTTGCCACTGCTTGTAAGGGAAGGGTGCCCATAAGCTCTTAAACCACTCTAGTATATGTTATTTTTCCAATGTAGGATCATGAGTCCTAACATTCCACCACTCTTCTGTACCCAATGTCCTCATTGGCCCACTCTATCGACACTGACCCGATGGTAGCCATTTCCTTCCTTTGAGGCGGCTTCACTCACCTATAAGTATTCAATGATTCAATATCATGCTCATACATAACACCGATCATTTTAATCTAGCCTATAGGTCTCCCCTTCTGTGGATTTGGGCCCAGTTGCATGGTGAAACCTGGCTCTGATACCAAATGTTAAGAACCCATGAGTAGAACTTGCCCTTAAAAACTGACTTCTAAAGGAAGGGTACCCATGAGCTCTTAAACCACTCTAGGATATGCTATTTTTCCAATGTGGGATCTCGAGTCCTAACAGTCTTGTTATGTTTATGAGTGATATTTCAAAAATTGGATGTGTTTTTAGAGTATAGAGATGTATTCATGGTTGTGATTTTGTTGAAAATGAATTTATGGGTTCGAACCTGGTCTTACGAAAATAGCTGTAACTTTCGATGGGTTACCACCGAAATCGTTGCAGTTTTTTCGTGATAGTCTACCGAATTCGTTTATGTTTTTGAGCGGTAGTCTACAAATGCGTTACTGAGTTTGTACTTAATATTATTTTTGATATGAAGAAGACTCGTAGCGATATTACTAAGGTTGCATCGTCTCGACCTGATAGAGAGCGTCTCACAGCCTTAGCGAGGAAACATAGAGCGGCAATGTTAGCCACTCAAGAGGACCAACTGTTAGATATATGCCCTAGAAACCAATATAAAAATGAATAATTTTAAGGATATAATATAAATACAATCAAAGGGGCATGAATGTTACTTTAGATATATAATGTGGAAGCCCATACACAAAGTAACAAGTCCATGGATTAAGATATAAATGGAAAGTGGTCTAAAGAAGTTAGATGCACGAGACCTTTCCATACATATGAATATCGTATCCTCAAATGTTCATGGTCATAGGATCACCAATTGGACAATGGTGACCTGCAAAGACTAGTACACATTATGTCTGCTCAATTGGGAGGATGATGACTAGTCTCAAGTCATTCTTGTGGAGACACTAAGACATGTGTGTAGGTGCTCTATAGAGATGGAATCCACTGAACGTGATCAACTCTAGAATTCTTGTATGGAAGTCTTACTCACAAGTGTCAAACAAAGAATTCTAAGTTTTGATAATGCAAATTAGTCCTCAGACCTGAGACATCATAGTTGTCTTGTGTATACGTTTTTTCTTTTTAAGAGCACTATACAGACGTATCAAAATGATGTGACTTAAAGGTGTTTGTCGTGATTCTCAGCATGTACATAAAAGCAAGTGAATGTACAACAAGTAATCTCTACTCTTAGTAAGAATAGATAATACTCTGAAGATAGGATTCATTAAATATTTGGCCAAAGAATCGGATTCAAATTGAAACAAGAACGTTTACAATTTCATCCAAGTGAATCATATAACCAAGAGATGTCATATTTGGGGATTTGACACGAGTTTACTATATCCCAAGAATATGACATAGAGTATTGTATTAGAGAATGACCGAATTGCATTGTAATCACAAACTGACTAGGTTCTCTAAATTAATTCTTTTTAGCTTGAGTAGCCATGACATACTGATAGGTGTCACTCATGGCTTGTGGAAGCACTGTAAGGACTAATTATAATTAGCCTTATTGTATGAAGGGATACAATTCTGACTTGGTTCAGAGGAATCATTCATACCCACTGCCTAGCTAATTAGAACCTATAAGATCGCACACCGAATGACAGGACCCGACCCGAATTCCGCCTCGGAACACGACCCGGACCCTATGGAAGTTCCGACATGTCGGGCCCACATACTAAAAAAATCCCTCTTCCCGAGACAAACAAACAAAAGGGTCAAGACTTCTGCCGAAAAACTAGCAGAGTCTCCCCAAAAATACAAACAAACCCAAAAGTTCCAACCTGTTCAAAAACAGTAGAATATGTATAACCAACTGTCAGCATGCAATAAATACATAACAGGCCTCCGGCCAACAAGTTCAACCCTAATGGGCAATAACATAGCAACTAAGAGTATGCAAGTTTAACAGCGAAAATTCAAAGTTAAGATAAGGGACACGAAGTCCTACAATCAAGTTGACGCTCGAGAAGAGAAGCGCTCGGCCGGACAGTATTGAAGCACGACTAGGGCCTGGGAGGCGCAAAACAGAAAGAGTGTGAGTGGACAAAAATAAAGTTTAGTAGTTCAAAACAATGTACTAACCCCACCGTTTCAAAACCATGTAAACCATGCATATGAAATCATTTATATAAGTAGTCCTTCAAATCCCAATAATTTCAATATAAAAACACAAAAGTCATAATAATACTGTTTCCTTTTTTAAACCCACACTCGGACAACCACGTGCCCACAAGCACGACAAGCAAGGAAGGATCCTCACTACAGAAAATACGAATACGAAAGTACTAACATATACATATAGACTAAAACACGTGTATAGATATAATATAACCTCGACACCAAATACAAGTACCAAGGGAAACAATCCAACAAGGGATTGTTTAACTGGACACCGAGACAGCATTCACGATGGTCTCATGCCCAGGATAACTGGACATCGGACGGCATCGTAATGGCCTCGTGCCCATGGTCAAGCCGTCCAACTAGGACTAAGCTCCCCGGGCCGCATGGCAGAATCCTCAATATCCATACGTCCGAAACAAGTCATACGCGCAGACCACCCAATCAAGGGTCTACGGCTACACCCCGTTAAGGTATGCACCGGATCGAACCATATTCAATATCACAGTATTAGTATCATAAGAATGGAGGAGGTACATACGGTGGTGCCCACAGCACTCCACTCAACACAACTCAATATACAGTATTCACATATTTAATCACATGTACCCAAACCCCAAATCATCAGACACCAGGACATATATATCCAATAACATTATATATATTGAAAATAAGGACATCACCGTCCCGAACATACAATTCTATAGTTAAAATAGACACAAGCGTCAAATGACGGCGTAAGAATCCAAAAACCATTAAAATGTCATAATTACTGAAAATGCATACTCAAACCGTATTCAAAACCCAAGTCAAGAAAACGTCAACTCAAACCCCAAGTAAAACATATGCTTCAAAACATAGTAGGTACTATCCCTTTAAAAATAAAAGTCCAAACCCGCACGTATTATTCAAAATATACATATATATATATATATATACACACACAAAACATAACTATCCTTTAAAATACAATAACTCAAACTCAAGCATTCGAAATTCCCACGTATAACTGACATCCCTCAAATTCATACTTTAAAACAACATAAATAGTGATTCAATAAAATATGATTGAAAGTCCAATCCCGTATACATATATGTCCCAAAACTCCATATCAAAGTAGATATACATAATTATATTCAAAGTAGATATACATAATTATTTTCAAAGTAGATGTATATATAATATATATTCAAAGTAGATATAGATATATATATATATATATACATATGATCAATTCCCATTAATCTGACATATATTCTCGTTAGCCCCATTAATTCGACATGATCCTTCCAAGTTGATCTATATGTAAGACCCGTGTCTTGAGCTTGGAAAGCAGAGAACGGTGAGCAATCCCACATCGCTCGGGGAGGGAAAGGTGATGTGCCTTATATGTGTGGGCACGTCTCTAACTAACACGAGGCCTTTTGGGAGCTCATCGGCTTCGGAGTTGTGGGAACTCCGGTTAAGCGAGTTGTGGCTTAGAGCAATCCCAGGATGGGTGACCCACCGGGAAGTTGCTCGTGAGTTCCCGTAAACAAACCGTGAGGGCCCCGGCCCAAAGCGGACAATATCGTGCTACGGCGGAGCGATTCTGGGATGTGACAATTTGGTATCAGAGCCGGACCCCGACCGAAAATGTGCCAGCGAGGACGCTGGGCCCCAAGGGGGGTGGATTGTAAGACCCGTGTCTTGAGCTTGGAAAGCAGAGAACGGTGAGCAATCCCACATCGCTCGGGGAGGGAAAGGTGATGTGCCTTATATGTGTGGGCACGACTCTAACTAACACGAGGCCTTTTGGGAGCTCACTGGCTTCGGAGTTGTGGGAACTCCGAAGTTAAGCGAGTTGTGGCTTAGAGCAATCCCAGGATGGGTGACCTATTGGGAAGTTGCTCGTGAGTTCCTAGAAACAAAACCGTGAGGGCCCCGGCCCAAAGCGGACAATATCGTGCTACTGAGCGATTCTGGATGTGACACTATATGTATATATATACATATATATATATATAATCGAAATCTAAGTAATTATAATTCATAAGGCTTAAACATCAAAACCATATACGTAATCAACCGGACTATACTAACGTCCAAATCTTACCGCCCAAATACTCAATTCAAAGTATAGGTATAAGTTTCTCAAAAAGATATAAAATATAACCCATGACATTCGTAACGATAAAATATTAAAGTCCGAAACCCAACAAAACCATAAACTCAATTATTAAATATAATTCAAAAGGAAAATCCATCAAATACCCACCGTACCCAAATCCGTACATAAATTCTACCGGACACTTGACTCGTCCCAAAATCAATACTTACATATATTTATATCAATAAAATATAGCCAACAGGGCCCCACAAACAAATCGGCAACCCAAATCAAGTATAAAACTCAAACACCAATTCAATCATAATAAACCCATCAACGGTCAAATCAAGATTTAAAACACTATTTAAACTCATTTATATGCATCACATTCAATTCTTTGAAATCATGCTCGTTTGAAAACAAAGTCCACTCACCGATGGTCCCACGCTGCCCAACCCTGAAAGGGTTCCACTCGAAGATCACGAAGAGCTTGAGAACCTAATTCAAGAATACGATGATTAAGATTAACAACCGGACCGAAGTTGTTTATGCCAAAAATTAACCCATATTTGCCCAACATAGGGCTGTGTGAATTGGAGGCCATTTTTGCATGAAAATGGTTTTTGCATGAAGAAGAGAAGGCCACGTACAGTCATGAAGAAAGGTGGCCATGCAAATACAAGTGAATAGTATTCGGCCGTGAATAGTGTTCGGTCGTGAATAGTGTTCGGCCATGAATATTGTTCGGCCGTGAATAGTGTTCGGCCGTGAATAGTGTTCGGCCGTGAATAGTACCTCACCCATGCAAAACGATCAAGGCCAAGATAAAGAAGGAAGAATGAAGGGTCGAGCAACCCATGACCCATTAAACCTTCACAATATATATATTATTACATGCAAAGAAGGAAAGTGAATGTCTTGTTATTTGTTGGAGTGGTCCCCACAGCTCATTTAATGAGTAATGACATTTGGCTATTCACACATAATGTACTGCCTGTGGAAAGCCAACAACTCACGCAAGGTTTGAGTCAACAATCTCGCTCAAAGAGCACGTGGAGAGAGAGGAAAAGGGCAGCACCAATATAATTAAAATAAACATGTGGTGGGCAAGTTGAGTTGGTGAGCGTAGGATATTAATTCATAGGGAAGTCATCAGCTGCCAATATGAAGAATTAAATGCATATCCCAGCACAAAACCAGGACCAAACCGACGTGATTGCCATCAACGGTCAGGAGTCACACCGCCATGCTTCACGTTCCCAAATGCTGACCAGACTACCTTCTGTCTCCCATCATCCATGCCATGTTGGCCTCAACTTGCATCCTCATCAGAAGCTCCCTATAAATACCAAGCTCAGAATACATTCAAAGGGTTCAACACCACACAAGCCTCTCTCAGAGCAAATTTACCTTTTCTGTCATTTACGTTCTTGTAACGCACTTTCAATACATTTACTTGCTTTCTAGGAGTAGTGGCAGATTGTAAGAAACTTCCATTCATCAATATATCATACGACCCTCGATCTTTCGAGGTGCCGGAGCACCATCCTTGGTTACTTTTCCGTTCATTCCATATATCATACAGCCTCTCGCCACCTGGCGAAGCACTGGAGCACCACCCAAATCCACCGCCGTTTCCACCGTCAACACCGCCACCGGGCCTTGTAGCTCAGGCCATGAACCCTGCGGCCGAGATCAGTTCCTCTCTCGGTCACAGTCCCTTGATTAGAAGTCAGAAACACTCGAGCGCGCTCCAAACCGCCCGTCCGCTCAAAATTACTCCTCAACGCACGGTAGACCGTGCTGGCACGCCCGAGCAATCGCACTCCCCGACCAAAGAAGGACGACCCTTGTTGACGCAGACTCATTCGGCCCGGCTCGCTAGGCCGTGAAATTTACGCGGTCAACAGAAGTGATAACCTTAAAAGTCAACCTTAACTAAACCCGATCAAGTGTACCATTACGTCGTACGAAGAATTCTAAGGTCAACGACGTTCGATAGAAGACGAGATGACCTCGGGAGACGCTCGGTCAACCCTGGTCAAACTTGGTCAAACTAACCCCGATAGGTCAAACCGGGCCTGTGGGTCCCATGACCTCCAAACTTAGATCCGAAAGTTCCTACAGGTTCATTACGGCTTAAAGAACACGTCCAGAAAGTTTGGTCACGATCGAACGGTCGAATTGCTCACGATCGCACGATCGGACGATTACGGTTTAATTCAAACTTGAAGTCATTGATCCGAAGCATCCAGGGCTCCGAATCACGATCCGTCAAATCTTATACGTTCCTAGAAATATGGGGAACAACATATGTGAATTCGGATTCGATCCAACGGTCCGAACACATCGAACCCAAACATCGCATAATAGGCGTACATTGGTTCGAGGTCCAAACGACATCCGAATCGGAATCCGAACATACATAAGCGCTCACGATGACACGAGGATTGCATTTGAATGAAGAACCGCCACCACACAGCCGCCACGCGCCGCCACACGAGCCGGCAGCACGTGATGGGTGTCTTGAGCAATTCTGGAGTTTGGGTTTTCGTCGATTCGTGGGACAAGGCTTATACCAAACTGATCAGCACCTAGAGGGGGTTCCAAAATCTGCCTGAATCGGCCAGTTTGGGGTTTCTAGATCCGATCACTTAGAGGCTAAATCAATGGAAACCAACTATGCAGGAAGCAAGAGGAGGAGGAGGAGGTTCGATTTCATACCTTGCGCGACGGTGGAGCTTGCCGGAGCCGACCGTACGACGCCGGTGAAGTTTCAGACAAAACCGAGTGGGTTTGGGCTTTTTCCGGCGGATCCAGAGCCTGCCGGCGTCGAGGGAGGTGGGGAAAGTGACGGCGGAGGTGTTGCCAACAGTTTGGGTCCGGTCCCGTGCCACGAGCTGACCTGTGCTGGTGGTTTGCAGCCACAAACAGTGGCCAGTGCCACTGGCCGGCGCCACTGTTGTAGAGAGAGGGAGAGGTTTCGAGCAAGAGAGAGAGAGAGAGAAGGGATGGGCCAATCAGAATTTTTCTTTGTTTTTATCTATTTTTTTTAATTATTAAAATATTCCACTTTAATGCTCGGAAACCAAATTGATCGGGCCGCACGTCCCCGAAATCGTTTCGACGAGCCGGACGCAACTGTGCACTCCGTTTCCCCAAATTCTCGTCTGAAAAATAAAGTGGACCAAAATGCCCCTTTAATTATTAAATTCAAATTTCATTATTTTAATCCCATTTAATTCATTTTAATTCCTTTTTAATTCTTTATTTATTTAACTCAAATAATTAATTTATTTTCTTTTTAAATTTAGGTCAGGGGCGTCACACCGAAAGAGGAGTCGATTGAGAATTAAGAAGAGAATGAATGATTTTGTGGCTTGTTCAAAGTGAAAGTGAAAGTCAATGGTTAGACAACACTTGTTAGACAAGTGACTAAATTTGTTAAGTCATTGAACTAATTAAATTGATTGGATTAATTTATTTATTAAACTAAAGTTATGGACCTTTAGCTGGGGTCCCATGTGACTTGGAAATTCAAAAGGGAATGGACCATATGGACTTAGACACAAGTGTGACACATTATGGGATTAATGTGGTTGACCAAGATAGCACAAAAGTGCCAATAAGATGGAGGGTGCAGCACATGTGTGGGAAGAAGGCCACATGTGTGACATTTTGGCTCTATATATACATAGTCATAGCACCCCAACACTTTAGGATTTAAAGTTGGTAAAATTGGAAGAGAGGAAACATCAAACCTCCATCCCAACCCCTCCTTGGCCAGCCACTTCTAGTGAGAAGGGCTAGCACCTACTTCTCACTAGTTTTTTCTCATTTTCTCATCCCTTTCATCCTTGGTGAAGAGCTTTGGGGGGGTGCATACTTTTGTACCTATTTGGAGAGTCTAAAGTGGAGAGCAACATCAAAGGGACCAATCCCTCTACTTGAACACCATTCTTGGTTTCAAGATTCACTCCAAGGGTATGATCATCTAATCTCTCTTGAATATGTGTCTTAGATAATCATTAGTACCTATTTTCATAAACCTATAAAGATTGGGACCTAGGATGAGACTTGTATGAATCTCTAGTTATTTCTTGCTTCCGATTGTATTTTGTTTTCACATGTGATATGCCATGCTAGATGATTTTTTCTCTCATAGCTTGTAGAGATTTTACCACCGAACCTAATATATTCCCTTCACCAGCCCCACCATGGTCCCCCATACCACTCCAATACAACAGAGGTTCAGGATGTAGCTGCTACTCATGATACTAATGTTGAGGTAGATGTCAAGCCTACTGAGCCATCTCTACCATGACATATCAATGTTGTCATGGATAATTCAATTGTCAACATTGTTGTATTAAAACTCATGGTAGTTTGGTTGTTTTGAGAAATTTTTGCATGTTTGTATTAAAACTCATGGTACTTTGGGTGTGTTGAGAATTTTTTGTCGGTGTTGTTCCACCGAATTATAATGATGCATTCGGTTTCAGTAGATTTGTACCGAATTTTGGTATTGTTTGTCACTATTGTTCCACTGAATAAATGAGGATTTATTTTGTGTTTATGGTCTAGTGTATTTTTTCAAAAGTAGCAAATGGATTTTATAACAATAGAAAAGCATAAGTAAATGGGCTTTATTTTAAAGGAAAAGATACATCTTCAATATCAAGGGCCAACATATCAATAGTGGGTACATTTTCTTTAGTCATTATGATTACCGTATCCGTAGTAGCTACATTCCCCACTCCCAGAAATTGTTTAAACTCATCCACACACACTTGGTACAATTTGGTCATACAATACCGAACCCATTCCCAGTTTACGGTGGAACTCCACTGAATTTTCATATCGCATTCGATACTGATCTGGTGAGCGTAGCAACCACCATGCAACTCAACACTCGAAAAACCCCAAAAAAATTAACTCATAACTCATTCGAAGCCTCCCTAACTTCAGTCTCACCCTTCATGAATAAATACTAGGTATGTTTTCACCAATATAAGTAGACCTGGCAATATTGTGCATGAACCGTTAACACAACATGAATTAGCAAAAAAATTTCAGTATTCGGGTATGGGTTATCGTGTCTTGTTGATATCATGTTGACCTGTTAGCCACCCGTTAAGCTAACGGGTCATTTCAGTGTTCATTCGCGAATACACGAACCCACCCGTTAAGCGGGGGTAATTTTGTAATTTGCTATTCCAAAACCTCAACCTCATTTCTTCTTCTTGCGATCTCACATATCTCTCGCTCTCTCTCCCAAAACTTGTCACGAATCAAGATACCCATCCATCCCCCAACCACAACACCAACCCCGTCGACAAATCCAGTCGAAGCAACACCCTCGTCGCCAAATCCAATCACATCACCACACCATCACCAACCTAGATATGAAAAATATCCGTCATACTCTTCTTCTTTTTGTCTTTTTAAATAAAAAAATTGCAGCTTGGGATTCGAATATTGAACTTTGAAATTAGGATGAATGTTAGTCGTACTTATGATAAGTTTTGGGGAGAGAGATAAGGTGTAGTTGGTGAAGAAGGTTGGGGCGGAGCTACTGAGTTTGGGGGTGGGGTTGGTGATGGCTGGAGGGTGGTCGGGATTAAAGGTGTGGGTTGGGCTTTTTTTATTGATTGAGTAGCCACATCTTCTTCTTCTTGATTGATTGAGTAATTAGGATTGGGGGAGGAGGAGAGAAAGAGGATAGGGGGGTTAGGCAGTGGTTCTGTGCTTGGTTTCATTTTTTGTTGTTCAGTTTTATTTTTTAAAATTTCTTAACTAGTGAAACAGGTCGTGTCGTGTGATTCACGAATTGTAACGAGTTGTGTTCGTGTTTGATATTGTCCACTAGTTTTCTTAACGAGTTGTGTCGTGTCGTGTTAACCTGTTAAGAAAAGCGGGTTAACACGAACACTGCAAACACGACACAGATTCCAGGTCTAAATATAACCGTATAACTCTTGTTAAGGTTGTAGGAACATGATGGTTTGCTAAATAAGTCTGACTAGGGTTGCAAGAAAGTATGTGGGGTGTAGTGAATAAATTTAATTCTTATTTTAAATTTTTTGTCCTTAACAGTAATTATATACAATAGTAAAATAGGTTATTCATGTTTAAACCATCCACCACCTCTCACACCTCTCAGCCACCACCCCCAACAACTCCTTGTCTGAGACGACCGTCGTTGTAATCATCACCATCGTCGAAATTAGAGGTATTGATGAAAGAGTAAGAGGTTTTATCGGAGACGACCCACTTGACCTTGGGATTGTTCCCGCAGATGTGGAGATAGAGCTTGACGACGTTTTGGTTTTGTGCCGCATAGGAAGAGGAAGGAGAGCTAGCCGTACTTGAGCTTAAGGGCATTGAGCTTGGTGTCGACATCGTCAATGGAGTCTAGGGTTTTTAGATTTGAGAATAATTTCCATACAAAATCTGGATAATTAAATTGAACATAAAATAAGTAATGAATTAATTTTGTATTTTGAAATACTCATAAAACTTTCAACACCTGGGTTGGTGGAGTTTAAGGCATATGTAAGAATGTGTGAGTGGATTTGTTGGGTGGCTGAGCGAATTGTTGGGTTTTTTAGCAAGATAGAGGCCAAGTGCCTTAGATGCTTGATCTGGGTTGGTGTTGAAGACAATGAAGAAGATGAAGAAAAACAAAGGGCTTGAGTTGGAATTTGAATTACAAAGTAGGCAAGGAGTTGTTGGGGATGATGGCTGTGAGGTGGTGGATGGTTTGTGAAGGGTTGGTAGAAGGGGCTGCATTGGGGGATGCAGTGGAAGCTTTAGTTCTTTTTTTAAAATATAAAGGGTATTTTATGAATAATGGTTGGTGGACAAATAGGATTGTGTTTTTCAAATTTACATGGTGGGTGGAAAGATAAGGTGGGTGGAAAAATAGGATATGTTGGTGGAAATAGCAACACTCTTTCTTAATTTTAGAAGACATAAAGCAGAGAGAGAGAGAGAGAGAGAGAGAGAGAGAGAGAGAGAGAAGGTTTACTAATCATGATTGTTGTTTACATTTCCAAAATGCAATAATATAATATTAAGTTTAAAAACACAAACTAATGATGCATTTTGAGCCATTAGATGATGATTCATTCAAAGGATAAAAATATGTGTCAAAAATGTGTGTCCCCAATCCTTAAGAAGGAGGAAAGTGAACCTAGGACCTCGAGAACAGGGGTAAATGTTATCAACCACTTAGTGGTCATTTGGTACAGCGACCTGTCATGGACTGGACTAAATTTTGGGACTGTCTTGGATTAGCTCGAATTTACCTAAGCTGAACTAAGTACTAACCTATGTTTAAGACCTATGTTTGATAGCGTGTCGGATTAAAAAATAATTATTTTAATATTTAAATTTAATTAGAAATTTTAACCTAAACATATATATATAAACTCAAACTTCGTAGACTTATCAAGCCAACCCATGTGAATTGAAAAATAGCCCACCCCCATCAACCCTGCCAGGTCTCTCTCTCTCTCTCTTCATTTTTTTTTCTAGCGTTTTATTCTTCTTTTCTTTCTCTCTCTCTTTTATTTATTCTTCTTTCTCTCTCTCTCTCTCTCTCTCTCTCTCTCTCTCTCTCTCTCTCTCTCTCTCTCTCTCTCTCTCTCTCTCTCTCTCTCTCTCTCTCTCTCTCTCTCTCTTCTTTATGTTCTCGTTTTCTTCTTCTTTTCTTCTCTTCCTCTTTCTTTCCTTCTTTGTTCTCTCTATTTCTAGTTTGATTATTTTCTTTTTTGCTCTTCTTTTTTTTTAAACTGCTACGAATTGGGCTTCTCGGTGCTGGTCTGTGCGTGGGTTGGGTGGCGAAGAGAGATGGTTCTACGGGTGGCTTGGGCTTGAGGGTGGTGGTCTTGGTGGTGGTAATCCCCTCCCTTACCAAACATGGACTTCAAGTGTTATTTAACTCAGTCCAGTCTAGTCAGTGAGGTATACCAAACATGGCCTTAAATTAATAGCCGCTTGCCCTTTAGCTAATCAAACACATTCACATAATGACATGTCACATTGCTTTGGTGACACAAATCATATTACTATGATGACATGTGTCCTATCAATATTTCCCAATACCGTATACTAATTTCTCATATTAAAAATTAGGCATAAAATATTTTATTTGATAGTTTTTAATTGAATTTAAATATTTTATTCCCCCAAAGCAAAAAATAGTACAAACATACCATTTTGCCCATGCATTTAACAGAAAAGATAACAAAACTGAATGCAAGACCATTTGACCTAACGAAAGTGAAGCTGAAGGATCACGGGAACGATTTTGGAAATTGAGGGACCAAAATGCGAATGAGGTCAAAGTTCAAGGACCATTAAACCTAAAAACCCTTAATTTTTTATTTTCGTCCTTTTTTTTCATGTATGAGTTCATTGAATTGCGTACCTTGTTAAGATAGGAAGATTGAAGAACTCAATAGTAGAGAGAAAAGGAATAAAGCAGAGGGAGTTTCAGAGATAGAGAGAAAAAGATTGTTGTATTTCTCATTAAACTCAACTTAGCACAATTACAGTATTTATATCAACTTTGTTTAGCCTTGTTCATGTTTTTCTAACCTCTCTAACTTCTCTAACCTTCTCTTATCAATACAAACAATTTTCCTAAACTGCCTAACAAGACTAACAATATTTCAACAGCTTTACTCTTTAATCTTCTGACATGTGGCAGCACTAGGACCATTGATATTTTTACATCCCCCTCAATCGCATGCTTGGAAGAGCCAATCATAAGATTGGAACAATGTTGCTGGAACAGAGGAGTAGAAAGACCTATGGTGAGAATGTTAGCAAACTGGTCTGCAGAAGAGACATGTTGAACAAGCAAATCACCTCAGATAACTCGCTTTCTGACAAAGTGGTAATCAATTTCCAGATGCTTCATTCTTGAATGGAATACTAGATTAGAAGAAAAAGAAATAGCAAAGATATTGTCACAATGAATTAAAGGAGGAATATGTAAAGGCACATGGAGATCATAGAACAATTGTCTAATCCAGGCAAGTTCAGCAACAGCAATAGCAAGGGCCCGATATCCTGCCTCAATGGATGAACGAGATACGATATGTTGTTTCTTAGAAGCCCAAGAAATAGGACTAGAGCCTAAACTATAAACCCCGATACAGACCGTCGATAATTAGGATCCCTAGCCCAGTTAGCATCACTGTAAGCCTGCAGATTAAGAATACCATGCTGAAAATTAATCCCAAAATCAATGGTGCCTTTCAAATACCTCAAGATTCTCTTAACAGCCACAACATGAGTTTCCATGGGATTATGCATGAATTGACAAGCTTGCTTCACTGAGATTGCAATGTCTGGCCTTGTGAAGGTGAGGTACTGCAGAGCTCCAACAATGCTTCTATATTGTTCTGGATGAGAATAAGGCTTCCCATCATCTTTAAGTAATCTGTGATAGGGAAGACAATGAGTGGCACATGGGTTTGAATCCTACAAATCAACTTTATCGAGTAATTCCATGATGTATTTAGTCTGAGACACAATGAAACCAATGGACTAATATGAAATTTGCAGCCACAAAAAATAATTCAACTGGCCTATGTCCTTCATATCAAATTCGTGTGTCAAAACTTCAATAACAAATGTAATAGGAGATGAATCATTGCCCGTGAGGATGATATCATCAACATATAAGAGTAAGTCCACAGTGCCAAGAGAAGAATGTTGAGCAAACAGAGAGAAATCTGCAGTTGAAGCCTGAAAACCCAAACTTGGTAAAAAAAACTAGTAAATCTTTCATTCCAGGCACGAGGAGCCTGTTTTAAACCATACAAAGACTTCCTTAGTCTGCAAAAAAATTCAGAAGGATGATGCTTGCTCTCAAAGCCTTGGGGTTGAGTCATGTAAACCTCCTCCTGAAGGATACCATGCAAAAATGCATTCTTAACATCAAGTTGCCTCAAGGACCATTTGAACTGAGCAGCAAGAGCAAGGACTAATCGAACGGTGGTTGGTTTCACTACAAGGCTGAAAGTTTCACTATAGTCAATACCTTCCTCTTGACTAAATCCCTTAGCAACCAAACGAGCCTCATGCCAAGCTATAGAACCATCTGCATGTTATTGATTCTATATACCCACTTACAACCTACAAGATTTTTATTGGCTAGGAGAGGAACCAAATCCCAAGTACCTTGAGCATGAAGAGCCTCAATTTCCTCCCATGGCAGATTGCCATTCCGAAACTGCAAAAGCAACCTTGAAAGAACTAGGTTCAATCTAAGATAGGTCAATAGACTGAACAGAAGCAGAGTAAGCCCTCCTTTTTGAAATACCACTCTTAGACCTTGTTTGCATAGGATGAAGATTCACCGGAGGAAGAGGTAATACAATACGAAGGTGTTCAGGTTGAAAATCTGGATCCACAGGGAGAGGAGACTGCGTAGTAGGTACGAAAACTGGCAGATTCTGTGGTGAAGGCAAAGAGGAGGAGATCAAACATTCTAAAGCACTAGGAAGCAGTGTATGCAACAATTCTGTGGCTCTAGGGGATGTTGAAGATGTAGAAGTAATAGAAAGATGAGAAATAGGTGACAAAACAGTGTTATTGAAAGAAATAAATGGGGAAAGAGAAGAAACAGTGGGAGAAAGATGCAGAAATAGGCATTGGAGTTAAGGATGTGTAAGGAAACATAGTTTCATCAAATATGACATGCCTAGTCACAAACAGCTTGTTTGTATGGGGTTCTAAACAAATATACCCCTTATATTGACCTGTATAGCCTAGAAAAATGCAAGTAGTAGTTTTGGGCTGAAGTTTTTTAGTATTATAGTGCTTAGTTCTTGAGTAGAGGAAAACAAGCACAACCAAAGACCTTCAAATAAGTAATGATTGGTTGAGTACCTAACAACAGAAGATAAGGTGATTTTAAATGAAGAGTTTGACAAGGCATTCGATTGATCAAGTAGGTGGAGGTGGCACAAGCATGAAACCAAAATTCGTAAGGTAAATTTGCAGTTTGTAATAAAGTTATCGCAGTCTCTAGAATATGTCTGTGTTTTCTTTCGGCAAGACCATTCTATTCTGATGTATATGGGCAGGATTTTTGATGAACAATACCCTTGGTAAGAAAATAATGTTTGAATTTAGTACTAAGATACTCCCCACCCCCATCACTTTGGAAAATTTTAAGGTGACCAGAGAATTGAGTAATCAAGAAAGCATGAAAATGGCAACACTAGGACCATTGATATCTTTACATACCTTAGTGTTGGTATTTATGAACTTTTTTTCTATACTTCTCTATTGGAATATAAATTAGGGGTCTTTCGATATAGGTCCAATTTTGAGTTTACACTATGAATGCAGTCCACCTCTCTTTTGATGTAGAATTAGGTCCAACGACTCAACATGCCAACCAAGTATGCAAAGCCTTGGCCACTATTTTTAAAACATTTACACATATTGCCATTGTACAGTCAATCCTCTAAATTTTATTAATTAGTGCAATCAATAAATTAATATCACATTTCTACAATTAATCTCAATTTATCAAACGCTTTCAACCAGTGAATACCTTATGGTGAGGTATATATGTCTTTGGGTGGTTTGATTTACCTGCTTTTCAGGTTTGTGTATACCTCCTTCATAGGTAATTTCATATCATATATCTCCTCCATAGGTAATTAACATTCATACGTATACCTCCTCCATAGATAAATAGCGCATGTATACCTCATCCATAGGTAATTTACTATCCATACCTAATTAACATTCATGTATATTCCTAGTCCATAGATAATTATACCTCCTCCATAGGATTGTAAGAAGAAAAAGAAGAAAGAAGAAAGAAGAAAGAAGAAGATGAAGAAGAAAGATTATAGGAAATTTATTTATTTATTTTTTGTATCAGCGCATGTTTATGGAATTTTCAAAATTAAAATGGATAGACAAGAATAAAAACAAATATTTTATAAATTCAAATCATAATTAACTAAAAGGTCAAATATAGTAATTATTGGCCTAAAATTAATTTCTTACCCGTTTATGAATTGCAATCAGAATCAATTGTTGTATTAATCAGCTAATTATTATGATATAAATAAGTTTTTCCTGATTTAAATCATAAGGGCATAATTGGAACATGAAAATAAATTTAAAAAGAAAGAATATATATGATTACATCATAAAATTAGAAAAAGAATGTATTCCTATGTGGCATTGAAGTCAGAGGACTTGGATTACTAACAATACGTGTGTGGATTGCACCCAAATTCTGTTGTAAGAATTGAACTTATACCGAATTATTTATATAAATTATTAAGTTATAGTATATGAATTTAAAATATGAAATTGATGTATCTATAAATAAATAAATAAATTCATTACAATTATGATTGTAACGAAGTGCATGCAAGCTAGCCCTAAATGGTCACTCACGCAAAGTAAGATAGGGAAGAACATATATTGGTCCATTTGTCATTCGAAGCGTACATTTCAAGAAAGAGAAAAAGCCCCCACTAACACATGCGATATCTGGAATTTGGGTTGGTGAGAGAGTGTAGTGGGTTTTTGTGTCCTGTGATTTTCAGGACCTTCCAAAAGCATAATTGTTGTTGAAATAGCTAACCATAATAGCAAAAGCAAGTCAATTGTCAAAGTTTGAGATAACCTTTAATACGCGTAGGGCAATTGGTTCGTCTTCCTTTTACTTGTTGGTTATTAAAAAGTTGCAAGGGAACATGAAGTGAAGAATGATGCTCATGATCACAAAGGAGAGTCAGCAAAATTTACAGCTGTTATTTGAGATTATTTGATGGCAAGCAATGAGTTGCGCATGCCAAGTGCTTGCTAGCTATATAGGATTGAGTTAGTTTTTTAGTGTATCCAATAAGTTTAGAGTTTAAGGTTTAGAGCTAGCTTTGCGGATATGGTGATCAATGCACGAGTGAATCACGGTATAGTTGTATTTGGGATAGCTATTATCTAATATGCCATCACGACAATGATTACTACAAAATCTTGCACTAATAGTTTATATTTTTTTTAAACAAGAAATAAATTACAAGGAGGATCCTCTAAAACTCCCAAATCATACATAAATTTTAAAGGAAAAGACAAAGGAAAGTGTGTAAACCAAATACAAGTATGAAATTTTCCACGACCAATGGCCATCAGATGATTAGCTACCATGTTGGCGTTCCAGTACACATGCCTCGAGGAGCCTGGAAGTTTTGCATTAGTGACACTGACAAAAGATGCCAAGGAGGATGTTGGGATCCTTGTAACAACCTAATTAAAATCTGTGAATCACCTTCAATTTGTAACACTTGATGAATTCCCATTCGGGAATTCTTAGCCATATTTGAAACCATTTACTTCAGCTTCTATAGCCAAAGTAAAACCCAAAGGAATTGATCCAGCAAGCAACCTTAGCACATACTCTTTGGAGTCCCAAATAACAAATCCAGCAAAAGCTTTTCCAGACGGAAGAACAGAATCTCAAATAGTTGATTACTAGCTGGGTGTCACTTTGGCCACAATTGCGATATGTGACTAATGAGAACCCACGATCTCAAAGACACATGTAACACACTTCCCCACTAGCGCTAATTCATTGAATAATTAATGGAAAACTCGTGCACTAATCATGGCCTTCATTTATGCAAAAGTGGAGCTAAAACTTTCATTGAATTTGTATGAAGACAAGAACCACCACCAATGCCACCAATAATCAAAAAACCAGAGAGACGTCCCCATTGATGATAATTTAGTAAGTGCAAAAGAAGCTACTAGAATATCATGTAGTTATCGAAGTTCGGAAAAAGTACCTTGGCTTTACTTTCTGACATGCCTATATATAGAGACCTTGTTGCCTTGACCTTGTCCACTCACAGCTAGCATTGGTTTCTGAAGAAACTTATTCACTCACAAACATCAACCAGTACACTTCAATATATTCACATTCTCAAGAGTCTTGACCAACCTACACACAACCCACATCTAGTTTTTGAAGTTTGAGTATGGCCAGCACTAAGGTGATTGGTGCTGCATTCTTGGTTTTGCTCCTCGTGGAGCTCTCCTTTGCTGCTAGATCATCAAAGGCTATCAAAGGAATTTGGGGTGGTGGTGGTGGAGGTGGAGGAGGAGGAGGGGGTGGTTCAGCTTCCGGGTACGGGTCTGGGTATGGTTCGGGGCAGGGCTTCGGGAGCGGCTCAGGGTACGGTAGTGCAGGAGGAGGCGGTGGAGGTGAAGGTGGAGGGTGGCGGTGGTGGTGGATCCGGTGCAAATGGTGGTTCTGGGTCGGGATATGGGTCCGGCAGTGGCTCGGGATATGGCTCTAGTGGTGGCGGAGGCGGTAGAGGAGGTGGTGGTGGCGGTGGGGAGGCTCGGGTTCAGGATTTGGATCAGGTTATGGCTCCGGATATGGAAGTGGAAGTGGAAGTGGATATGGAAGCGGAGGCGGTAAGGGAGGTGGCGGTGGCGGTGGTGGTGGAGGCGGTGGTGGTGGTGGGGGTGGTGGAAGTGGCAACGGGGCGGTAGCGGCTCTGGCTACGGGTCAGGATATGGGTCAGGATACGGTGGTGGAGGCGTGGATGATGATTCACCATGAATATAATATTACATGAACTTATTTAATTGTTCGGTAAATGTTCATCGTTGCCCATTTGTAACTCCGAAATAAATGCTTAGATTTCACCTTCACTTTATGCTTGCATCCATATATTGATATAAATGTGGTGGTGGACGTAGCATATGTGCATGCCACCCTTCCCTATTAAACATTTATAATTATCACATTGTCAGTTAGTCCGAATATACTATTACTAAAGAAAGTTTATTTTCTATTCTATAAGCCATTAACCCCTTATTTTTTTATTACAAGCGATAATTTAAATTATAATGTGGAGGGGGTTTCTCACACACACTATCAGGTGTTATGAGAGTTCGAACTTGAGACTCCTAATCTGCAAATTAGGATTCTTTTTCACTGAACTACACCCCGTTGACGCCATCAACCCTTTCTTAGAGACGTGGTTTGATATCTAAGTAAATGTATTGCAAATGGTTTTATCGCGAAACATAATTTTACATTGCATAATGGTAAATATGTATCACTGACTCGGAAACAGAGATGCCAAAAATGCGAGACACTAAACTGATATTTATGTTGTCAGGCTCCGTATCCGAACCACATGTTTATGACAAATCAGTATATTTTGTGTTACTACGAAATCTGACAAGAGAAAACAAGTGGCATAGATACAGGGACGGACCCACAGTGGGGTCAATGAGGTCAAACGACCCTATGGACTCCATAAACACAAGGTAGAAGGTCCCTTCACCTCCTTGTGTGACCCCATGAATGGATTGGAAGGAGGAGGCCAGGTCTGTGAGGAAGAAGAAGCTGAACAGAGCTTCTGTTTTTTTTTAAATCGTGCTGGCCAAAACGATGTCGTTTTGGCCCAAATTTTTTTAAAACTAACCTGGCTAAAACAAGGTCGTTTTGGTCCAGGTCTTCTATAAAAAAAATTAAAATAGTTCCAGCTCCTCCATGTGATCCATCAAGTCATAACTCCTGCAGTAGAATACATATAAAATATCAAGATAAAATTTGTAGTGGGTTTCCACAAAGAAGTCTACATTTCAAACTTTCAACTCCCTAAAGAGACAAACAAGCCAACATGTAATCAGAGCAATATTCACAATTCCATATCTAAATAGAGGATGCTCATGTATCTCTAAAAGCACAAAGAAAATCTGTAGAGATTGATAGGTCCCAAATTGAAAGTAAAAACATAGACATAAGTGAAGCAGTTATTGGATGTTTCATTTATGAATTTGATTTGATTTATTGGATGTTTCATTTATAAATTTTTTGGTATATTGGTATAAATTTGGTGCTCTTTAATTAATATGAGTTATTTTAATCTTAAAAAAAAATTTTGAACTTTTACACTATGACCCTATGAGATAGGATTCCTGGGTCCGTCCCTGCATAGATAGATTTATAGTCCGATAATATAAATATTTTAAGTTGCTAGATAGTCTAGCAAGATATGATTTCTCAAACGCAATATTTTCCTTATTTTTGGCCATGTGGAATAGAATCATTTCCAAATGGGTAAAACTTGGAAAAAGTCCATAAAATCCATAGAACTCACCACACACTAGTAAATCACTCTAGTAATGCAGGTTCACAAATCAACTCATTAACCAAATTGTGATCAACAAATGTAATTTAGGATTCAAAAAGGTTAGGATCTCAATTCTTACCTCCTTGATTAGGGTTTAGCAACAAAATGTAACTATCAATTTGGTTCACCTGAACGGTCAAAGCCAGCACCTGAGGTTCTAGATTTAAACCCAGCATAAAAATCTCATATGCTCACTAATGCATGTATTTATGTATAAAAATAGGTAAATCCAACTCATACATCTACTCATGTATAAAAACTCAACTTATTAACTTATGTAAGTTAAAATCAGTATTTCAATATTACGGAGTGTATTTTTCTTAAGGATGAAATCCGCAATTATGGAATAAATCCATGGACAAATTGGTTAAGGAGTGAGTATCAATATCAAGGTGATGCGTCTCACATTAAATACACTAAATTCGGGTTGTTCAATAGCCAACTGGGAAAACATGTTTCATTATAAGAACTTGATGATTTGAACGAGAATATCTAACAAAGGTATATTCAGACAACTCCTACAAATTCAGAAGTTACAATTGTATAAAATTCAGAAATAAAAGCTAATCCTTCTATTTGGTCAATAAATAATGACTTTAACCAACATTTTCCTTCCTGAAATATTATAGGTCGTCTCAGATAGCCCCTGTAAATTGCTCCAGACAAAAAGAAATTTTTTCCCGTTCTTGCTTCCTACTACAGCTTTCAGTTTTTTCTCAACCAAATTATCATCCCCACGTAAGTGGACGCACTTAAACGTCATAAAATGTTTAAGAATTAATTCAGACAGGTCCACCAAGAGATTCTCAAAGAGAATGAGTTGAGATACGGAGAGCTAATCCATCGCCCTTTCAGAAGAATAGGACACCTTCTGCAGTATCATGGACTCGGCAGCACGGATTGCCCTCTGTGACCCTGTTATTGTCACCTTCCTGCAGAAAATGACAGATGGAGTAAAGTTAAAGATATTGGAGTTCGTAGCTAGGGGCAGCAAACAAACGATCTCAGTGAGTTCTTCATACCTATCATTAGTTCCAGACATGAAGTCACCCCTATCAGATATCTTTATCCTGGCCCCACTAGCCTGAAAAACAAATACTCTGGTTAGAGCTTCTGCAGATGTTATGAAGCTAAAAGATATAAGTTGCTAATTATAAACCTGACTGATCTCCATTATGGTCCTTCCACCACGGCCAACAACCAACCCGATATGACTATCTGCAACGCCAATAGTGACCGAGTTGCTTCGATCCTCCTGGAAAACAAAAGAATGTCTTTAGTCACTTGAAAACCAAGAGCTCAAAGGATGAATGTAACTTGTTTTGACTCACACATGCCCAGAATTAAATAATAAAAAACAGTGCTGATGGATTACATGGACTGGTTTAGAAAACAGGGATGGAGCAACAGAAAATGGATTACAAAAAGTATTAGATCACAGCACCAAACCCATGCTAACGATTAAAACCATACCCAGTATCCTCTTTCTAGAAGGCTAGAACCACCATTATGGATAAAGAAAGGAAAATGGGGTTTTTTTATTAATGAAGATCAGACAGATAGATAGACAAAATGAAACAATTATGCACTTAAAATCGTGATCAATTACATTTTTGAATCACAAAATTATGCAGGACACATTGTCACTCCATGGCACTTTTTAACCTCTATGGCAATGAGGCTAACGCAATACTTTCTACTTTGAAACGGACTAACAGATCAAATCAATGACACATTTTGATCTGCCTACCAACAGAACTTCCAGTTTTACTTTATCTAATCTGAGCATCGTATAAATCAATTCCATAAGAACCATTTGACAAGTCATGTTTTCAAGCACATCCACAGTCCCATTTTAACTTCTGTAATATTTCAATGTGAATCCACAAATATTCTCCCTCCTCAACACTAATAAGTCACGCAAATGGCAGCCTAATAAGCATATCTGTCCTAAAAATTATATCACAAGTCCCTGCACGTCTTAATTTAAATAAGATTTTATCTTAGTGGAAAAAGGATGAACCTTGTTATTCTGAAACTTTCCTCCAGTCCCATTTGGTGGTCCATAGCTCATTGCATTGTACGCTGCTGTTGCAACAGAAGGAAGCACATATGTATATGGAATACCATGAAAACCCGAGAAGAAAACACCTATTAGTTCAGTTCGAGAGAACTTACTAGGCATCAAATCTCACCATAACAGTTTTGTACAATCCAATTTAGGCAATTATATGAAATCATGCAATCATGCAAGGAAACAAATGGCCATCAAGAATCACCATTTACAAACACGGTAAAAAAATTTAAAAATTCTGATCTTCAAATATTTTCATAAAATGTTACACACGTAGAACGTCCACTACAAGGCCCTACTCGGATAGGTCACTCATAAATCCGCCTAATTTCTAAGGGAGTGCAAGGCCAAGCTGTGCCCCTCAATTGCACAGAAACTTAAAACGAAAATTTGGATCTAGGTCCCAGGGTTACGAATTTATTAGCTCCTGTCACATGACTTTCAGACCTTTTTAAGAGTTGCCTAAGTAGAAGAGGGAAATGGATGCTCATGTAACATACCAAGGAAAAAACAGAGAATACAAACATGCCTTTCTATTTCTCACACAGGAAACCAACTGAAGGGATGTTACAATTTTCTCAAAACGTAAAATTACTCATCTTTCATTCTCCATGTCTATCATAAAATTCGCACTTCTGTCAAGTACTCGTCGAAATCTATCAAACAAGACAGAGCCAAATATAAACTCATACAAAAAATTTATAGTATTTGTTTCAGAGATACATAGGAAACAGTACATATGTAATTGGTTCCATAGGTACAACACTTAAACCTACTTATTTTAGTGTGATGCACCAATGATAACATTGCACGATTCTTGTAACTAAGTTGTGTGCCATCTAATGTGATCAGAGACCTCAGGCTAACTATAATTAAACATGTAAGTATCAGAGTTCTATGAACCTTTTGATAGTTATGATTTCCTTTTTTCCTTTGTGGGGGAGAGGAGATCCAAACTGGGAACCTCTCTCATCTCAAGCAGAAGCGTGCTCGCCAATTCTGATACTGATTTAGCATAGTCTAATATGTTATACATTTTACACAAAAGTAAATGGAATGTAAAAATAAATAAATTAATTAAATCCTTATTTACTTGGAACCAATCTTAAAGAATCACATTTCAAGATGAAGCAAAAACAAATAAAATGTATAATAGTAAACCAATACACCATCTATAAATCATGTTCCTTGGTTCATTTCAAGCAAGCAAAAACCCCAAACAGCTCCATAAATGAAGATTTTTTTTACAGCAATAAATTAAGAATATGATCATAAGCGGGCACACCTGGATAAGAAAATGGGGCATTCATAGACTGAGTGTAATGGGGGTCTTCAGATAGCTTAGAAACAATTAAATCAACTGCCCGCATCTGTTCATCCAGATTTCCTGTTACTGTCACCAGCCGGTCATTCAACCCAAAATAATTATTGTCTTGAGGGGATATTTTAATTCCAGCTTGTGACCCTTCAATAAATGACCTGATAAAAGGCAAACCTCAAAATGTCAGAAGCTTTTACGGGGAAGGGGGGGAGGGGTCTGACAAAGATACAAATGAGGACCCTGAAGTATAAAATTAAAGTAGTGAAATTTTCATCAAACATGTGTGGAAAATATCAGTTTACAAATTTTTACCACAAAATAATAAAATGTCCTCTATACAGGTTCTGATAACGCCTTCATAAATCAAAGAGCTAGTAATTAGTAAATCTTCTGCCTTAGCATCTAAGCACCAAAAAACTGCTAATCTTTTTTTATCTTACTAAGAAACATGGAATAAGCATGATTTGTTCTATTAAAAGTCCTTTAATTTAACAAATCATGCAAAAAGATAAGCAAAGGCCAGCAATTTTAAGATACAAACAAATGATAAAATTTTAAGGGGAAGTTAAGTGCCAAAATGTCCACTTAATATAACTGCTGATGCGGACTCCCTGTCCAACTGTATGTATTGTTTATCTTTTCACTAATAAAAGTCTTTTAAATTTGAACTACTCCACATGGATGAATGTGCCACCAACCCCGCAGTATGAACTACTCTGTATGCACCAATATGCCACCCGACCCCCCCCCAAAATAAAAAAAAAAAAAAAAAAAGGTCATCTCTGCCACCTGTCTACTAAAAGTTCACTAAATCTCTGATGTGTGCCATCCAAACCCACACCCCACTTCCTCCTGTTTTCCCCCAAATAAAGAATCAATAGGGCATCTCCAACACCTGTATACTGAAAACTCCCTTCATAAGTCATGATCTCCTTCGCAATTGAGTAGCTGAACAAGATAAGCAAGTGAATCGGCAACACAATTGGCCAGAGGTGATAGGCGTCTATAGGTCATATTAACCAGGCTCGGGCACAACAATTCTATGTATGATATAATGATTTCTCCATCTTGAATGACGCATCTTGAGTCTATTCAAATCATATTAGCAATAATAATTGCAGTAGGGCCTTCAACTGCAACTTTTGTTTGATCTTAACAGCCAACCTAGCATCATGCGCCATTCAGAGCACTATCACAATCCATAACAGCCCTTCATTTTGCTGGGCCTAGATAATTTAACAACAGAGTCCAGTTCACTAAATGAGTTATGTTATTGAGCAGGAGCCCAACAATATGGAGCTGATTAACTCACACTTCAATAATTATAACATATAAATCCACTAGTTTAGCAAAAACAATGATGATTCTCTCATGATTACTAACAGCAGAAAACTTTATCCAAAGCCTCATCTAGACATTTTACAAGCATCTTTGAGCAACTCCATTACAATTTCGTCTAGAACAATATATCCAACTCCGTATCTTCAGTTTTCTCCTTCTTTAGATACATGTTTGAATAACCATAACACATTTATATTAGTAGGAGAACTTCAACTATGCATAAATGATGAGTTTCCTAACCATTGAAGTAAAGACGCAAAATACTTTGAATCACCATTTCAAGTATCTGTGCCTTTTATAAATGCTCAAGTGTCATAGCTATGTCACTGGTGAAGTAAAGATGCAAGTATACGCATTTTATACATGAACTCAATGCTTGAGAGAAGTACAAACACCAGGGAGAGTCAATTTATTTTGTCACTTTTATTTAAGGAAACAACAAGAAAAGAGTTGTTCTCACCATCCCAATATCATCTAACCAATCTACAGAGAATTTTCAGACTAAATACCACAAACATTTAATGAGGATAGAAACGAAACTCTAATATCAGCAATTCTATAAGACAGAATAAATTACACAAGTTTTTCAAGTACAAGAATTCAGAATCTTATCATTAAGAGAAAAATGTCTGATTTCATCAGTAAGCATGGCAACAATATGTTATGCTATTATGAAATAGTTCTTACTTTATAGTAGACCCTCCCTTCCCAATTATGCCACCACAAGAACTATTTGGAACAACTAATCTCAGCTTTGTTCTTGGTTCAACATCATCTGTTTCTTCAGAAAAAAGCTAAGCAACATAGGAAAAGCACAGTTAACACCAGAAATATATAGTTTATTAATGTTGAAGAAACATATAATGTGAAACCATATCATAACAAGTACCTCACTAAGTAACTTAGAGAGAACAAGGTCCACAGCCTTCAGTATTTCATTAATTGATCCAGAAACCATAATAATCCTATCGGTTGTTCCTGGGAAAAATTCATGATTTCGTGACAACTGAATTCGTGCTCCAGATTGTGATTGAAAATCAGTGATTGTTGCACCACCCTTTCCAATTACAGAACCAGCTGCAGCATTTGATACCAGAAACCTAACGTATGTGGGCTTCTCCATAGTATCTGGAAGAAGCAAAACAGAAGAAAACTAGTGCATAAGAATAACAAGGCTGGTTGATTACATTTCAGAAGCTACATGTATGAGTTAACTTGTGTCTGGGAAATAATTGGTCAAAACATAACTTGGAAAGAATATTACATACAATTGTAGAAGTAATACTACATACTGCAAGTGTACAAATGCCTTGAAAAAGTTAAATATCAAGAGTTCACACTGAAACAAATTAAGGAAAAGTAAAACAAAATAACATCTGTGAAGAGTTTGCCACTCACTAAGCTCTCTTCACATTTGCTTTAATTCCTTCCATTATATCTAGTGAGTTAAATGTATAAAATTAAGTTTCCCTATCTATTATCCACAAAGGATCCATTACCAGTTCATATTCCTAAAAAAAAAACAGAATATGAAAAAGGCATTTGATCAATCAACCAAAAGAGTTGACATTCAGAAGTTATTGGATTTTTTCTTGAAATAACATATAAGCATGTGAAATGCTAACCAAGCAAACCAACAATGATTGAGAAAGCTATCAAATCCATTTATTTGTGATCGCCAACCACCGCCATAATGCACCATTAATGAAATCTGTATCTTTAGGAACGTTCACAAGACAGGATACAGTCTGGCCCATTTGTAATGATCTTCCAAGTTCCAATCAAGTTCAATAATGCAGCACTTGTGATGCGAAAAATCTGAATCCAGCCACTCCAACCTACTGTGCATCAAACAACCCCGGAAAAGATCCTATCTGTTCATGCTAGACTAATAAATGCATAACATGTCTCCCTTTTCCAGTTGGCCTACAAAAGTTTGATTAAGGTGTTACAGATTTTTAAAACATGCAAGGGAAAGAACAATGTCTTATGCATGCTCCTTTCTTTCCTTTCCTGTTCTATGCTTTAATTTTTCTGTTTCTTTTCCTCCATCCTTGGAAATGACAAGACAAGGCCTAAAATCAAAAGAAAGAGTAAGGCCAAGAAGAAAAATCCCGCATAAATTTCACATGCCCACTTTGCACGCCGAACTGGATCCGCACTTAGCAATTTGAATCATGAGTCCAGTTATTTCCTACTATGCCACAATTTTTTGGTTGTTTTACTTGGGCTCTGAGTAGTTGCTGAGAAGTTCAGACTTGTGACCTACATGGAGTATGCACTCTAGGACCGTCACAGCATATGAATCAGCCTAGGGTATTCCGGATCGAGTCTAAGTCCTTCAGTGTGAGGAAGGACAATCTATCTCAAGGGGGAGCTATCCTCATTACTGAGAAGTGTAGAGGTAAGTCTTATCAAATTTCCCCTTGAGGTGGAATGTGTGGTGTGGCTTCGAAACCAACTGCACGATGCTTTGGGGGGTAGCGAGGCTCAATTTTTCAGGCAGTTCAAGGGAGATTCGTTCCTATCTTGGGTAGAAAGACACCGTAACAGTAAGGGCTGGTTTTTGCGTTTATCTAAATGCACTCATGGTGTTGTGAGATCCCCTGGTTATCCCTCAAGGCCAGAATGCAAGTGGATGGAGGGCTATGGAGGATAGTCTCGGAATTTTTTTGAATCTCAATGGGGAGAGGTGTGGGTCTGGTACCGGGCTTGACGGTGGAAGATCCTATTCCTCCTCGCTTTCCTTCAGGGATGCGGTCAAGGGTAGTAATGAAGTTAAGAAGGGTAGTTTGTGCTCCTGGGAGGAGTGAGCCGCAACTGGAGTTTGACTGTGGTGATTGAAAGGAAGCAAGTTCATCATTCGTGGAAGGAGATCTCTGGGGCTTTATCAGACTCACTGGGCAAAGTGGTTCTGATTTTTCCTTTCCAACCTAATAAAGCTTTCATGGAATGCGAAAACAGAGAGGAGATGCTGGAAATGTTACGGGTGCGCAATAGTTTGAACGGTGGTCTTATTGAGGTCTCTGTTTCAAACTGGGAACAAAGTTGGGGTTTGAATGATGCGAAGGTGGTTAGTTATGGAGGGTGGGTGGCCGTTTCCGGTTTGCCCTTAAACTGGTGGACTCCGAAATTCTTTTCCCAAGTGGGAGAAGCGTGTGGCAGGCTTCTCCAAGTCCATCAGAAGACTGAATGTTTGCTGTACTTGCATGAGGCAAAGATCAAAGTCAAGGAAAACGTTTCTGGTTTCCTCCCCAATTTGTGAAGGTTTCTGAGGAGACGATGCGGTGTTCGTCACTATATCCCCAATTTCCCCAGCTATCAGACCTCTCTCGATTGGAAGTTCGATTATCACCTCTTCCGATGGTCGAAAGATGCCGACGACCGCCAAGGAGGGTGTCTCAGCTAATCTGCAGAACGAGGGGCAGTTTAGGCCTTTTCTCAACGGTCGCGTAGGCGAGGGATCTACTCATCGTAATGGGGGATTTTTGCCTCGGATTGGGTGCGCAGCAGCATGGAGGAGTGAGGCTCGAGGATGGCAGGTGTGTTCCCCACGTTGGCAAAGGAAAAGTCCTTCGAATCATGCTGTTTGGGGATGATGTCTTCTTGTTGGGGGAGTTGCTCCCGAGGTGAGTAATTCTCTTTATCGGGTGGAGGATTTTTGGTGTGACATTAGGGTTGAAAATGTGCTGGACTTTCTTCATCAAAAAAGAAGCAAGAGTTGGACTTTAATTCTGTCGGGCCCAAGCTGGACAAAAGTGACCCTGGCATGATCTGGGGGCCTATTTTGGAGGTTGGGCCTGTCGATGTTGGGCCCAAGTTGTCTATGACCGACCCTGGCAAGCTGGGGGGGTCCATTTTGGGAGATGGGCCTGTTTCTAGTCTTTTCTTACCAAGCTCTAAACCTTCTCGCCACAGTGATGTTGGGCCTAGTTTTTCCAGGCCCCGTGCATTAGCAAAAACCTCTTCCTCTGCCTCCAGTTTCTTTTCTAAGTTTGGTAATCGTCAAGGAGCTTCCAGTCTGCGCCGCTTGGACCCCAAGTGCTTCGGTGCCTACAAGCTAAAGAGGCCGCCGTTTCAACTTGCTCTTCAGATGATGATGCTGAACCTAACAACACGGATGGGATCGATTCCGAGTTGGGTTTTTCGCGTTTTCGGCGACGAGTCTGATACTTTTTGGGACAGCGTCAGGGATGATGTTCTTAGAGGGGATGGGTCAGCCTTGGACTTTGACGATGCTGACTCTTCGCAGCAAGACGTGGGGGAGGCGTTGGATATCTCTTTATGCGAAGATGGGATGCTCGAGAAGCTTTTTGATGAATCTTTTCCGGCTTCCGAAGTGACGGTCAACCATGATAATTCGGGGGAGAAGGAGCTGAAGATCCAAGAGCCTGATTTGGGTCTTTTGGGCTCCAATCCCTCTGTTTGTTCTGTCGCCACAAATGTTAAGGCTGGAGAGATGAGCTCTCATCTGCATACTTATTGCAGAAGGAAGGAGCTTCCTTTTGTGCCCGACAAAAAAGACTTTAAGGCTAAGAACAGTGGCTTCCTTTCAAAAATGGGAATTTCCGTGGTTCCTCTCAAAAAGTCCCTCATTTTTGGGAAAAATGGTGGTTTAGGCTCTGCTAGTAAGGTGCAGGGAAGGAAGTTAGAGAGAAGAATCGTTAGAAAACCGGGTGTCGGTGTTCCGATTCGACCAAATTGTTGAGGGCTTTTTTGCGTTCGTCTAGGGTCAAGGGCTTGTTCTTGCCCGGGTTTTTAGCTTAGGGTTCTTTTTTGGGTTTTCCTTTGGGCTTGTGGGCTTGGTTTTGTCCTTTCTTTTCGTCTTCTTCTCTTTCTGCTGTGGATTTCTCATCCACTTTTGTATTTTGATCCTTTCTTAATACAATCGTTTCTATTCAAAAAAAAACTATGCCACAATTCAACAAACAAGCTTACCATGTATGACCCACAGTAACTCCAAGAAAATCCGATAATTTCTAAGACACCATTTGGTTTGAGTAGGAGGGGGAAATAAAAACCTAAGGCAATTAAGATTAAAGGAAATCAGATCCTATTCGAGCTTTCACTCTTAAGACACTCGCAATAGAACTCATTATGCTAATTATGACCATCGCACCAATGACAAGAAATTGTCATGGCCATCACACCAGTTTTGAGCACAAAACTATACAACAATAGACTTGCTCAGCCAAATCTGAAATACTGAAACGTAATTTACAACACTTTTTTCTTTCAATTCGAATCTCCTCCAATTTTCTCAGCAAACAAACAGAATGTTGTTGGTAAGGATTAGGGTTAGGGTTTCGGTACACAGAAAGCAAACGGCATAACGTCAACGAAGCTGGCATTGCCATGATTGTACCATTAAACCGAACAATTAAACTACAGAAACAACAGCAATCGCCAATAATCACAGAAAACACACACACATGGAAAGACAGCAGAGAGAAAGCGTATCAGATCAGAGAGAGAGAGAGTGTGTGTGTGTGTGTGCGTGTGTGTGTGTGTGTGAGAGAGTGAGAGAGTGAGAGAGAGAGAGAGAGAGAGAGAGAGCGACCTGAAGCTGGTGATTTGGGCGGCGGGGAAGAGCGCCTCCGTGGGGCCTCCGGTGACGACACGTAGGAGGACTCAGTGGACTCCATTGTCTTCCTCGGCTTCTTCTTTCAGAGACTGAGCGTGAGACAGAGAGAGAGCGAGAGAGAGACTAGAGCATTCGCAGAATTGGAATGGCGTTTGAACCTTTGAAGGCAAGGTGTTCGATGCAATTATTGAGAGAGAGCAAAATGTGATTTTGAGGGTCTGGTTTTCGCTGTGAGCGAATGCTTAGCTGTGAGCTGGGGAGAAAACCTCTTCTAGTCTCTGCCTGCCTACCCACCCACCTACCTATCCATCTCTCTCTCTCTCTCTCTCTCTGTTTTGTTTTTGGCCGTCAGAACCGCTTCCGAGTCTAGTATTGTAATTTCCAACTCTTTTGCATTTTCAGAACGGATGGATCACTACCGTTGATGCCGTGGACTTTAGGAAAGGCTCCTACGCGATGGATCTGGACCGTTGATGCTGTGGCCATGAAGCCTCACGTTCCGTATGCATCTGATTATGATATGAGAGGATAGCTTTTGATGCGCACCGCCTCCCTCACACGTTTTCATTGATTGGCCCACCATACACACGCTTGTAGAGCATTTTTACCAAAGACGAAGTAAAACTATTTATTTAGTACGTGATAATGTGACCTAAAAACTTGATAAATAACATTTTGCAATTACGATTTGTGCTTATAATTTGAAGGGAAAACTTATTCAATTTGGAAAGCAAACTATAAACAAAAAAAATTAGTATTCCAAAATTTGTGGGCATTTAGTTTTTTTTTTAGGACATTTTCTATTGAGATGGGAGATAGCATACTAAATTCACACACATTACACGGATGCTAGAATTTGAACCCAAGACCTTGCCTGTGGCCGTTTAGTTTTAACAATATTATGTTTAGATGAATTAGAAGAGTAAATTTCTAATTATTGGGGGGCTTGTAGCTCCAATTTTCATCCCTCTTTTTGGCCTATTTTGTAACAAAATTAAAAGGTTGGTAACATAAATTACAATGTAGACGATTAGGCCATCTCCAAATCATAGTGCAAAATGTAGTCTAGGGCTAAAAATTTAGCCTTCCAAAATATTAATTTTTTAAAGAATAGTGTAGGGCTAAAATTTTTTATCTCCAGTAACGCTATATTTTGTGATCCTTCATATTTTATTATTTTGAGAAGCATGGTACAAAAAAAAAAAGGATGGATTTTAATGCAATATGAAAAGCACATGCATAACAAATTATTTGGCCTAGCCAAAACTAGCTAAATGTGGCCGGTTGGAGGCTAAAGGCCAAATGTAGCTCTCCAAGTTTGGCCAAAATTTTATTTAGCCCACGATTGAAGATGAGTTTTGCATTATTTTAGCGCTATACTTGGGATATAAATGGTCGAGATGGCCTTACGTCATGTTGTCGCAATTCTTTTTGTTAAAAAGTTATTTTATGGTCAACTTTCTATAATTATTTCTACAATTATAGTATCGCTTGAACTTGCAAAAACACTTGACAAAAAAAAACCTGCAAAAACACTTTAATGTTACTACATAACAGAGACTATTAAGTGTAGAAGCACCTTGTTCTTAGTGCACAACGAAGAGCACTTAAATGCGTAAACACTTTGTTGTAACAATAACTACTAAAAAGGTTTACTTTAGGAGGTTTTTTTATAATTAAAAAAATAAGCGATAGTATATTATTGATGAACAAACAAAAGTATAAAACAACTATGTGCCGGATATGATTTAACAAAATCTTATAGTAAATCTCGTAATTGCTAAGAAATTTATCCAAATTTGATTTAACGAAAATCTTGTAGTAAATGTGTTGACGACTTAACACTAATGGTATATTAATAGCTTTAATAGATTGTTAAATATCATTTGCAAGTACCAAATAAAGTTCATCCAGGTTCTAATGTCCAAATAAAATATAGGTTTTTTTAATCACAAATAGTCCATGAAATTCGTGAAATTATCAGTTTTGGTCATTTATATTTTTGTGACATTATTGGTCATTTATGTTAGTCCTCACACATCAATTTGGTCATGCCGTTAGGTTTCATCAAAATTTATGTTACATTGATGATGTAGCACGTATGTTGTGACATATCTAATGAGATAATAACACATGGATCTAAATAAAAAAATAGTTTCATATTTAAAATCCAAAAAAATAATAGTTTTTTTAAGTTGCAGGTTCCTCTGCAACCTCCCATCTCTCTCTCTCTCTCTTTTTTCCTGCCCACAACCCAATCACCCCCATCTCCACACCCAACCCCACGCTCTCCCTCTGGCCCGAGTGAGCTTACAAAACGGTGAATTTGGGTTCTAGGTAAGAAATTTTTCTATATTTACTTATAGAAGTTTCTTAAATTTCTCAAAAAAGAGAAGTGTGATGGGAAGAGAGAGAGAGAGAGAGAGAGAGAGAGAGAGAGAGAGAGAGAGAGAGTGGGTTGGGGAGGTGGGGCTAGGGGTGGGCGTGGGGGTGAGGTGTGGGTTGCTGCTGGGGGAGACAGAAGGAGAACGGGAGGGGAACGAGAGGGGGAGGGATGGTGGTACGATTTATTTGTTTTATATTTATAAATTTAAAATTTGATGTTTTAATCTTAATTTTTTAAAATGGATTTTATGTTTTAAATTATTATCTTTTATTTAAAAGCACGTGATTCTATATTATTGAATATGTGGCTCCATATATATGTCGCGTCAGCAGCTTAACAGAAAATTTGATGAAACCTAACGACAATGATCAAATTGATGTGTTGTATATAACATAAAGGACCAATAAATATAATATAAAAACATAAAAGACCAAAACTAATAATTTCACGAACTTCAGAAACTATTTGTAATAAAAACTCTAAAATATTATCAGCTACTCATTTATATTTACTTTTTTTATGATCAACTAGTGAAATTAAAGGAAAAGGGAAAATCTAAATTAATACGTGTATCATCTCCCACAATCTATCTAATGCCTTTAAAAAGAATACCCTTCACATATTAAATAATAACTATCGTTTGGCAAAAATAAAATAAAATAATTAGCTCTTTAGCACATGCTGGCTAGTGTGGCAACTTGAATTTATTTTTTTGCTTATTTAAATCAAGTTTATTAAGGGTAATTTGTAGAATTTTGAATGTTTCAATGTGTACGAGATTTACCTTTTTGCCTGTGCACATTTTTTATATATATATAAAATTTGCTCAAATACAAAAAAAGTTGTATTCAAAATGAAAAATGGGTTGCATCAGTATTTAATCTCTTTTTTTTTCCTGAGAAATACATATTTTAATTAACGTTTTCAGATAATAAAGGAAAGAAATCCAACCCCATACACAGTTTTAAATTAATAGCCTCCAACACGATATTCATATCCCTTTAAAAACGATTATATCAGGAAAGAGCAAAAATAAAAAATCTGCCGCTCCAATATTTTTCCTTGTTAATTAAGTAAATATATCTTTCTCCTACAGCAATTAGGAAAAGAATACTCTCTCCATCTCTAGGGGATGCACGAATCCTAGACTAACTGGGAAACTAGCCGCATCCTATATAAACCCTCTGCCATTTGCACAGCTTTTTATTCAACCCGCTCTCCATTTTCTCATTCAATTTCTTGCTCTCAATCTCAAGATACAATTTCGACCAAAAATAAATAAATCTCAAGATACAATATAACTTCCATGGCCAGTGAAAGTTGGAAAGTGGTGGGCGAGACAAATTGCAAGGCATGGCTGCGACAAGCTTTCGAACCCGAAAACGAGTCGTTGCCAGGCACCAAGTTCTTGATGGATGTCAAGGCCACGGTTCGGCGGTGCTTGAGGCAGCAGCCTATTGATTTCAATGAGGATATGTCGTTGTTTTTGGAAGAGGATAATTGGAGCGTGGATGAGAATGAAGACACAGTTGAAACCCTTGCTAACAACCCATATGACTTGGCCACCGTCATATCCCAAACCCTTTCTCACCTTCAAGTCCCCCGCCACGCTCATGAAGACATGCTTGACACCATCATATTGCCCGAAGCTTTTAAGGCCGCAAGGGAGCATTATGCCGCGGCCCCCAAGGTTCTGCATATCGCGGTACACGTCGATGTTTATGTTGCTGAGAAGAATTACATGGGGGAGGAGTTTGGGGGCACAGATGTTTTGGAGGTTGAGGATGACAGTAATGATCATCCTGCATTTATGCCTGCGAGTAGGGCGTTCATTGAGAAGTTGGAGAGGGCGAGAGTCCAACTCTTAACAATGTGTTCGATTTGCATGGAGGATATTGTAGTTGGTTCCGAGGCCACTCGAATGCCGTGTTCACATTTTTACCATGAGGGTTGCATTGTGGAGTGGCTACAGAAAAGTAGATTTTGCCCATTATGCAGGTATTCCCTGCCTGCTGATCAATAACGATTTATGGAGAACATAGTAATGTGTTCATGAATTGATGTGTAATCTCATTCTTTTGAATAGTAAATGAATTGAATTTCATGTATCAATTGTTCAATTTGTTATCTATAGAGTAATTAACTGATTCATCCACTTTTTATTATATTTTTGAACCAATATGATTGGTAATTTAGTCTTAGTTTATTAGGTATTATTTTAGGACACATATCTCGTTTATCACGTGACTTCTCAAATATGAAAGAAATAAAGAGATGATATGAACTTGTGACAGCTAAATTTTTCTCCAACGACATATAATTTCGTTCATTATCACACATATTTGTTTCAATTTACCTAGATTTAGCGCACTTTTTTTGGCTAGTCAATTGAATGCTCCTAGCTCCTAATTTCAACCTGCATTTGATCCCCAAACTGATTAGATTTCCCTGTACATTGAAGGCTACACATGACATTCCAATTGGCCAATCTTAGACAAGTATCATAGTTATATTAGTACAAACATTCCTAAAAAATTGTGAGATATAAATGACACATAACTCATAATATAATTAAGAAAAAAACAGTGAAGAAATGAAGAAAAACAATATATGTAAAATGAATAAAAAAAATTAAAGAAAATAATGGTGAACATGAGCACAAATGTGAAATTAACAATATGAGAAGCCTTTGACCCAAATTTTTTAAAAAAACAATATGAGAAGAAAAGAAAACAGAGAAAAAAGACAATGTGTAGGAAAATATGTAAAGTTCAGTGTCGATTTCAATTTGAGAGGTAAATCAGACCAAACCTGACCGTGCCGGCCTACATATGTTTAGTGCTAGATAATGGTATTTTTTGATAAATTCTTTCTAGTGCCCATTTTTATAGGGTGGACCTGTTTGTGCAGTTTAATAGTGTGTGTCACCTGAAACGACACCGTGCAATTAAAAATTAGGGCAGAGGATGACCTTCTGGTTAACGAGTACCTGAGCTGCCCAAGAACTTCTGATCTCTCTCCTTCTTTCCCATCGTCTGTTGTCGTCGTCGCCTCGCCTCCCTCCCGAACTCCTTTTCTTTTTGTATCAGAATTTTCTTTTTCTTCAATTATCTGTGAATTTGTTACAATATTATCCCTTGAACTCCGTTTGGCTGCTGAGAAACTGCTGGAGAGAAGAATTTGAAGAGTTTTTCCAAGTCAAATTAACCTCAAATCAAAACCTTCACCTCGTCTCTCACTTTCCGTTATTTCTCCGTATTGAAATGGTAATTCAAGTGCTTGTTTTTTTTTTTCTTTCTTCTGATTTTTTATTGTAAGTTATGAGATTGTTAATTTCCTACCCTAATTTTTCATTTCCATCTTAATTTTTGTCCTAGAAATGGCGAATTGAGTCCCTAACAGCAATGCTCTAGCAAATGTAAATTGGTTTTCGTTTTGGCAATGGACGTCAAGGCTTTAGCGAAATCAAATAGGGCTCACGCTCAGCGCCATAGTAAAAAGCATCATCCAAATCAGAAAGCCAAAGCTCCGGCGGTAGATGGCGGGAAGGCAAGCGACGCCGGACCTGCAAAGAAGCCATTGGGCAAGCAAGTTAAAGAGAAAGCAAATCCTACTCATGTTGCCTCTGCACTACCCACGAATTGGGATCGTTACGAGGAAGAATTCGAAGCAGGTTCCGAAGAGCCAGCAGGTGATGGGCTGAATAGAGCCCCTGATGTTGTTGTGCCAAGGAGTAAAGGTGCAGACTATCGTCATCTGATTGCCGAGGCTCAGGCTCAGTCTGAGTTAACCATTTATTCAGACCCATTTCCTTCTTTGGATAATGTTCTACCTGGTATGTTCTTTGGCTTCCATGTAATTGGATTTGGTTTAGTTTTCTGAACAACTGAATAGGGACATTTATATTTCTATGGGATAATCGTTTCATCATATTTGGTTGATCTTTGTTGATTTGTCGCTCTTGCAAATATTTATATGTGGGTTTAACTTGTTTTCTGTTTCTTTTTTAAAATAACTTTCTATCATTTGAAGAACATGTGTAGGAATTCCATTAAATTCTTCTGAACTAAGGACTCACCATAGGAGTGTAACTAACAACTAGTATCTGATAATTCACTTGAATTACTGTTTGAGTTGTGTCCTGCACCTTTAATCTTTATGCAGTACATATACTTCAGCTTTGGTTTGAAATTTATTGACGTGAATGATGTTAGATTGTTCTTAGGTGTGGAATATTTGAAGTCTCAGTATAGTGGAGCAATTGCATGTCCATGTCCTACCTGATTCTCATGTAGTTTCCTGGAGTTGTCACTCATTATCATTAGTCATTGTATTTGACAACATTAAGTAAAGCTGACACATAACTTGCATTCTGACCACGTTTCCAATTATACAGTATGGACTTTCCTTCAGAAGTAGTAGGTTGGGAAAATAAAAGAAAAAGAAAGCAACAACTGCTCACTAGTTTCTCTTTCTATATAATATCATCTAATACTGTTTAGAGGTCCGTGTAGTTCCAATATTAAATTGCATATTATGCAGGGGACTGGAATGAGGGGATAGGATCTATGCTTTCAGTCAGGGGTGAGAGTATTCTATCAAGGATTGGAGATGATAATTTTGTTGTGGAGGATAAGACTGCAGCACATCATGAGGTAATGCATTATTTACGATGTTATTGTGAACATGTATGTATGCATATATGTATCTATGCACACTTGTTAATGCATCTCAATCATATATATCTGATTTAATGGTTGAAATAGTTGTTGAACTTGAAAGAATGATAAGACAATCATTATAGACACACACAGACAGGATTGTAATCCCCTGCTCATCTGGTACCCAGGAATTCAATATTCACCAACTGTTGAATCAACATTGAATGGTTTATACTCAAATAGTGATGATGTACTTTTCTTTTATAAATAAATTTCAGCTGTTTGATTTTGTTCCAATGGTTGGCATTGGCAAGGTTGGGTTTCCATGCTCACCAATGAGGAATAAGATTAGGAATGTATACACATAAAAAACAGGTCATATACTACTTGGTATATAATGATTACAAAGGCATAAATATAACTTTCACCCATGCATATGCTGGGAACACATTCCATTTATATAAGTCACTTGGATGCTTCATTGGTTTGATATCATAAATTGTGCTTTACAATTTACTGTAAAGCTCAAGGTGATACATGGTGGTTGCGTTTTAACCATGAAGCCAACGGCTATGTTGGTAATTGGAGACAGGTTTTGTCCCGTACAGAAACAAAGAGTTTAAAAATGAATTTTGGGAGTTACCAACAGTACCTTTGAAGTTCTACCAAAATTTTAGTTACCTTAATATTTTTCTCTATTGTGGGCTGCCTTCCCAGATTTTTACATGACATGTGTTTTATGCATGTGTCATTTAGACTACTGAGTTTTAATTGTTGCAAGTGTGATATAAGGATGTCAATCATTGAAGTGCCTACTTGGGTCTGACAAACACTAGTTTTGTTGTTTGGTTGCCTTAAGTGTTTTTTAATGTTTCTTTGTAAGTTGACTTCTTGTCCACTGCTATGTTATATTTCTTTTGTGTAGCAATAAAATTGGTTCTTCTATTCTTTTAATGAAACTTTTGTCGTGTGCTTGTTTGTTAAGCCATGCACTTCTTTTCCTTATTATCTTTTTTAGTTTTCTCATTCTCCAACCCTCCTCAGCTTTTATTTTTACCCACTATGCAGGTGTCATTTCTCTCCTTGCATTTGCATGCTCTTGCAGAACAATTGGAAAAGATAGACTTACCCGAAAGGCTTTTCATCGAAGCAGATCTATTGCCACCTGAGCTGGTATGCTTTCCCCAAACTGAAGAGAACAAAATTAAATTTAAAAATAAATAAATTTGGGTGCACATGAGGATGCATTCAGTTGTTGGTTTGCTCTCTTTGTTGAAGTTTTAAATGTCCTTAGTAGTTTTCGCTTGTAAAATGCAAATGACATTTTGGAATGATTGCCAATTCTGCATTTGATTTCTCTATGAAATGTAATAAATAAAACTATGAAGCAGTTAATTGTAGACTACAGTAGACTTCATATGTATTGCTTGTTGGAAACATGCATTGCAAGGGCAAACTCAGAGGGACATTATAATTGTTAACAAGATAGTGGTAAAAAATTCATGGACCTATGAGCTGCAAGTAGTACTTTTGAGTAGTAGTGATCAATGCTTAAATGTGTGGGAGAGTGACATCAGCAGATTATTATTCCATGGTTGTGGAAGGAAGTAGTGATGATAAAATTTACAGTTACACGTTTCATCCTCATAATTTTTAGATGCTCGTTAATAAATATGCTTTCTGTTGCGATTTATGTGCTATAGATAAATGACATATCCTTGTTTATGTAACAGCATGTGGAGGGACAAGAGGCGACCTGCAGTCAGTCCTCTGACCCAATGCAAGCAACATGTAATGAGGAAGCAACCCGTGGAATGCCTGAAGAATCAATTTCAGAGAAGGTCCAGGTTGCTGATCATGATATTGGGATTACGATATCTGGTTCAACCGAAGGTGGGCATCCAGACCCAACTTTGCCTAACCTAGGATCAGTTTCCATGAATCCAGGTAATATCAATCCTATTAAACTTGGCAAATCCGATTATCAAAGTAAATTACCAGAGTCAGAAACACAATTCAGTGTGAAATCATTTGAGGCATCAACTGCAGAGGCAGAACTGGATATGCTTCTCGACTCATTTGGTGAGACCAAGATAAATGATTCATCCGCTTTCATTTCTGTTAATACTGTGTCCATACAAGTAGAAGCTTCCATGGCTCCACTTCAACTTCCAAGAAAAGCCCCAGATTCATCGGTACTCGCGACTGCTAACCTTGATGATGAGCTTGATGACTTGATAAATGAAACATCCATACAGATCAGCCAAAGTGGTCCATCTCAAGCCCAGGAAGAAAGGGAGGTCCATGAATTTCGATCATCCCATTCCGGAACAAAGTCTGAAGAACAGGATGATTTTGATTCTTGGTTGGATACAATTTGATTATGTTATCCTAGAAATCCACAATATGTAACCTTGTACTTAGTTGTTTCAATCGGTTTACTTTTTCAATTTTTCTTGCCAATTGTCCTGATTGCTTTTCTTGGTTAGTTTTATCCATTTGCAGCAGCTATGGACTTTGGAAATCACAAAATGAAGAAAGACCGTTTTTATTTTGTTCAACAACAAATTTATATCCCAAACTCAAAAATCTACACACAAGCTAGGAAAATGCCAACAATTCCTAAATTCCAGCAACAAAAAAAGAACCCATAAAATCTAATCTACATTAAAATGAAAAAGTAAGATCAAAGCCACAAGGCCCCAGCTTGTTTCAAAACGGGAACCAATTCCCCAGATATATGAGCAGCAATAACACTTTCCAATCCCCCAAACAACTCACCACCAATAAACACAGCAGGAAACATAACAACCACCTTTGATTTCGAACCACCACAAATCATCTCCAACTCCTTTGCAACAGCAACCTCGTCCTCCTTTCCCTCATCAACCTCGTATACGGTTGGGTTGACACCATGGCCTAAAAGCAAGCGCTGCACTACATGTCCCATGCAGCACCCGCGTCTCGTGAACACGATCACCGGAGTCTCCAGCACCATGTTCTTGATCATCACATGATGATCATTCCTTGTTCCTTGGATGATTTTGTCTTCGGCCGCCACAGCGGTCGGATTTGGACGGCTGATCAGTGGTACTGTGGTGGTGGTGCCCAGTGGTGCCCATGACTTGTATGGAATTGCTTGGTGCATTTCTTGTGTACTAATTAAGCAAACTCAAGTAAGAGAGAGAGAGAGAGAGAGAGAGAGAGAGAGAGAGAGAGAGAGAGAGAGAGAGAGAGAGAGAGAATTGGTATGTAATGTAGAGCTATAATATTAGGTTATATATATAAATATATAACATTGAAGAAGGCATAGATGGCGAGTTAGTTATTGAGAGAGTCAACGTCAACGGCAAGTTTAGGTATTGTTGTTTGTGCATGACGTTTGCATTATGCTTGTACATACGTACTGCTGCTACACATATAATAATATTTTGGAATTTTTCTCCTTTCTTTAATTTCTTTTTTCTGTTTTCTATTGTGTGAAATCAGAATTAATGTGCGATGCGTTTGTTGAATATTTGGGTGTCTCCCTTTCTGCGTGTTTGTCCAATCAAATGCGCACTCTTGGTGGGGTCAAAATAATAAAAATATTGTTGTGATTTCAAACCACGTCATGAAGAATTATTTGTGATGAAAGAAATTCCATTGAAATTCCACAATGTGTCATAATGCCGTCCTCAAGTTAGGCAAATAAAAATTTCTTAGGTCGGTTGCTGTTGGTGTGACGTTCTTTTATGCGCTTTTGACTAACATTGTCCATGGATTAGTCTTCTGAGTTACATTTTAGTCCTCAACTAAATTATTCGTTTAAATGGTCTCCAATTCTCTATTTTGTGACAAATTGGTCCCACCATAAAATTTTCCGTCAATTTGAAGCTAAATTGGACTTTCGACAACAACAAAAAAACCTTTATTTTTATTTTTAAAATAATCGGAATATCCGATGTATGAGTTGCGTTTTGGTCTTCCAACAAAACTCATAGCCATCACACTTACTGGCCTAATGAGTTTCATTTGTAATTGGGCCAGTAAAAATGGCCTTAGCCAGAATTCGGCATTATCTTTTGGGCTATACACTGACCCGACTCGGTATTAAACGCGGGCTTAATTGAGCCCATTGTGTAAAGGTCCGACGAGGCCCGATATTTAAAATAATAAATTAACATTAATATTTAAAGTCAACCGAACCTACTGTTAAGATTGCCCAAGGACTCCTAAAGCCGAAGATAAGTAGATAGGTTTAGACTTAAACTTTTCCAGTTAGGAAAAAACACAAAAGGACCTTAATTTCTTTTCCGGGAAGATTTAGACTTAAACTTAGTTATTTACTGAAAGCTAGTTCAATCAAAACAAACATAATTAATCTTCAGTTCCATCCAAGGGCAAAGTCTAGGGCCACGTGGCCTTAACAAAGCCACTTTAAACTTTAAGCCAATCATCGTCATCATCAGCAACATCCAACTCTTCTTCTGTTCTTTTCTTGTTGACATCATGAAGATGCTCCAATTCACTGGTGACAGATTTAAGCTCTTTCCTCAAACTCACCCGTTTCTAGTCAATCACACAAAATAATGTTAACATCTGAAAATAGGTTAATTAATGCATAATTAATATTAAAATAAATTATGGAAATTAAACAAACCTTTCGTTGTCTGGACAAATCAGCCAGCAAATCTTCAGTATGCTTTTGCTCTAAAGCAAGCCTCTGATTCTGAAAGAACAAGCCAGTGCATGATCAGCTCCCATTAAAAAAATAAATTGATTTGAAGTTGAGAACAAGGAAAAAAATATATATATATATATATATACCATTTCTTGCAGTTGAATCTCTCTCTGCTTAAGAGCTTTCTCAAGCAATATTTTGTCAGCTTCAGTCTGCCCAAGCTTTTTCTCAAAGTGATTCTTAAGCTCCTTGCTTTGATCATCAGCTTCACTCTGCAGCTGAAGCACTTTCTTGTTAAGCTCTGCCTTCACAAGTTGTTCCTTCTGACCAAAAACTATCACTTGTTGTCTTTTCATCAGCTCACTTTCCTCAAGAGCTTCCTTAAGCTGTGTCTTCTCAGCTTCAATCTGCTCAAGCTCTTTCTTAAGATGTTCCTTTTGAGCCTCACTCTCCGCAAGCACCTCCTTGAGCTTCTTCTTCTGGGATTCACTCTCCTCGAGAGCTTTCTCGGCATCTACCTTTCCATCTTTAATGTGCTCTAGCACTTTCATAAGCTGTTCCTTCTGAGCCTCAAGCATTTTCATAAACTGTTCCTTCTGAGCCTCACTCTGTTCAACCACTTCCTTGAGCTTTTCGTTCTGAAAATCGCAGCCGGAAACAAATCATTCTTATTTCTAATTGAATTATACCAAATTTTATGACTCGTGTCATGACAAGGCAATTCATACCATTTGCCCAAGATTTTTAAGGCAATTCAAAATTCAATCTGAAACCCAAGTTTAATGAGAATAACATCTTATTTAAGGATAACAATCTAATTTCCTGTTAATTAATCCAAGAAAATACCCAAAGTAAATTTATTTCGAGTGGAGAACAAGAAAAATACCATTTTTTGCAACTCTTTCATAGCGTGCCGACGTTCTTCGTTGAGATCTTGCTCTAGCTCTTCTGTAAGCTCTTTCTTCTGACATTCACTCTGCTCAAGCTTTTTCTCAAGATCATTCTTAAGCCTTTTGAGATTTATTCCCGTTTTAGCCCGAATCTCCTCAAGCTCTTGCTCGAGACGTTTCTTTTCAGCCTCCATCTCAACAAACTCTTCATCAAGCTCTTTCTTCTGACGTTCAATAAGCGCAAACTTTTCCGCAAGATCATTCTTACGCACTTTGTTTTGATCTGCTTCCCTCCACAGCTGAAACAATTTATCATTAAGGTCTTTGTTCTCAACCTCCTTCATCTTAACTTCACTCTGCAGCTCAAGAACTATCTGATTAAGTTCTTTGTTCTCAACCTCCTTCATCTTAACTTGACTCAGCTGCTCAAGAACTATCTGATTAAGCTCTTTGTTCTCAACTTCTTTCATCTCAGCTTCACTCTGCAGTTCAAGCACTTTCTTCTCAATCTCAGTCTTATCAGCCTCACTCTGCCCAAGCTCTTTCTCAAGATCTCCCATAATCACCTCAAGGTCTTCCACAATATATCCCATTTCAGCCCGAATCTCCTGAAGCTCTTTCGCAAAATCTTCCTTTTCAGCCTGAATCGCCTTTTCCTTTTCAGCTGCACTCACCTCAAGCTTTTTCTCAAGATTACTCTTAAAGTTTTCGTTTTGATCAGCTTCACTCTGCAGGTCAAGCACTTTCTGACTAAGCTCTTTGTTCTGAAGTTGTTTCTTCTCAGCTTCATCCTGCAGATCAAGAAGTTTCTTCTTAAGCTCTTTCTGATAATCTTCCATCTTCACAAGCTGTCCCTCAAGATTTTTCTTTTCAGCCCGAATCTCCTCAAGCTCTTTTACAATATCTCCCTTTTCAGCCTCACTAGCCTCAAGCTCTCTCCTCCAGTATTCACTCTGCTCAGCCTCTTCCTCAAGGATTTGCTTATCTTCCCGAAGCTGCTGAAGCTGCTTCACAAGATCCTCCTTTTCAGCCACACTCGCCCCGAGCTTTTTATCAAGATCATTCCTAAGCCGTTGGTTCCGATCAACTTCACCCTGCAGCACAAGCATTCGCTGGGAAAAATATTTGTTATTAAGTTCTTGTTCCTTCTGCAACCAAAGCACTTTCTTTCTAAGCTCCATCTTATCAACTTCCTTCTGCTTAAGCTCCTTCCCAAGATCTGCATTTTGAGCCTCAGTCTTGTCAAGACATGTGGTAAGCCCTCTCTTTTCAGCTTCCAACTGCACAAGTAGTTTCTTATGCTCAAACATCTGAGCTTCAAGCACTTTAAAGGCCTGGTGGTTACTTGATTGAAAGTATCCTATTTTACAACACAACATGAAAAATAATATAAGTTAGTTATCTTGCAGCCCTTTCCAAAGGCAAAGGGTAATCAGAAACCTTAATTAAGGAAAAACAAAGACTCACCATACTCCATATCTACCGAACCTTGATTGCCTACAAACAATTCAGAAAACAAAACTCCCAGGTTATAATTTAGCACATAGTATTTCAAGTATACCAATACAAATAACATATTAGAATTTTCATAAATACATATGCATTAATATTGAGCATAACTTAAATACTCACAACTTTAAGCCGAAAGATCTGCAAATTAAACAATCGTAAGTAATATGTAATTCTATGCATCAGTGTTACTCGAGTAGATGTGAGAATACACTTGAGATTCCTCGTCTATAGACACACAAAATCGTCTCACTCGATGCTCGTTTTACACACTCAAAAACAATAAAACTCAAATTATTCTAACTTCCACCCGTCCAAGGCAGCATCTATCAATTTAAATGATATCAATTCGTTTTAAATACCTTAATGCTATTTCAATATAAATCGACCAATAAAATCGATCAGACTTCCCCAAATCCCCTGCTCTACATATCACGTTAGTTTCTGGAAACTTTTTGGTATTAAAACTCTAGTTTGGAAGCCCCTCTTTGTAGAGCCATAGTTCCTTCGTTTCTTCCTCAAATTGAGTGATTTTGGATCCAATGGAAAGAGGGTAAAGCCCTTTACAACTACGCCAGAAAGAAAGAAAACCCAGAAATAAAGAAAAAAACTTCACGTTTCTCTTAGATTTCTTTAAAAAAAAAATTGATATACCAATTTTGCAGTAATAAAAAAAACCCCAAATACTACGTTTTGAGATTTATTTCCTTTCCTTGAAGGCCCTGCAAAGTTATGTGCTTGGCCAGTTCTAGCTATATATGCTCAGAAAATTAATTACAAACAACAAACTTAACTATTCCAACAATTTAATCGCTCCCAAAGTAATGTTTCTATTGATTAAAAGTAATCAAACATGATGGGGTTTATGCATAAAACCATGCCGCTCGACATGAAAACCTTAAACATTAGTTATGAGAAGGTATATATATTTGTATAGTATAACTAGAGGGAATTCAGTACTCACAGAAACAAGAAGAGCCAAGTTCCAACCTTCGGTTTTGTCCTTCTTCTAGGTTGGATGGAGATAGCTAGGGTTTGGTTGGGTGTGTTTTATACAGAGATTTTTCCTTTCTTTTCTTGTTATATATATAACGTGGGAAAGGGGCTATATCTCCCAAAGCCAACTACAACTCTAACTGGATAAAAAATGAATAACAATATAATAATATTATTATCAGAAGAGAAAGAGATTCGGGTTATTGCACTTGGTTACCTTGGAAAAATATGATTCCTATATTATCTGCGTTTTTGGCTTTTGTGTTCCATCAGACTTTCTTTTCACTCAACAGATGATTACCATTTACAAGACTATTTTGAATCCGCAACTAATCGCACATTAATTAGGAGTGAACGATATTGTTTTAAATCAACCTGACACTGGAACTGAAACTATTACTATTCAACCGGTGCGGTTCGTCCTGATTTTGGTGAAAAAAATTTATGAAATCGATTAGGGGCGGGCATCCGGACAGGAAAACCGGAGCACCGAACCGGACCGGAAAAAAGGGAAAAAATCGGTTGACAAAAAAAGTCAACAAATCGGATCAGAACCAAACCGAACCAGTTCCAGTTTCACACTGCACCGCACCGAAAACAAACCAGACCGGACCGGTTATTATTATTATTTTTTACATATTTTTTAATTTTATAATTAATATTTTTCCAAGTTCAACTTCAAAACATTTCCCATTGTATGAATTGGATCATTTGTTAATTTTCAAACCCAAAAATAACTTATTTATTATAATTTGTATTTTTAAAAAAATATAAAATATTTGTTAATTTTCAAACTCAAAAAATAACTTATTTATTATAATTTGTATTTTTTTAAAAATAAAAAATATTTTTTTTGAAAAAAAAAATTGGAACCGGTTAGAACCGAACCGGCTAGTTTTTTTTAAAAATTTCACTTAAACCGGACCAAATGAATAGTATCAATTTCGGTTTCGATGTGAACTCAAACCGGACCGGACCGGATTGCGACCACCCCTAAAATCGATTGGTCTGGTTTTGGACTGAATATATATATATATATATATATATATATATTCTTTATATATGTTTCAATTTATTATTATTATTATTTTACAAATTTCAACTAAAATTTTATTTTTTGGGCTTAAAATTCACAAATGACCCAATTTCATTGAAAGAGAGATGATTGGGCCTAGAAAAGAGAGGTGCTTTGAACTTGGACTTGAGAAAATATTAGCTATGAGATTCTATTTAGCATTGGACATAAATAATTTTAAAAAAATAAAAATACACATGTAGTCCGGTCCGGTCTGATTTTGCACGGAAACCGATTTGAATTAGTCTGGTCTGGTCCAGTGCTGATTTGATGACTTTTTAGTCAACACAATTTTTTTCCCATTTTTTCGGTCTAGTACAGCTCGGTGTTCCAGTTTTCTGGTATCGAAGCCCACCACTAAAAGTAAGGGTGGAATATTACTGGTGCGAAAAATTGTTTAATGTTTTTCTAATATGGTGAAGGTGGGAAAATATGTGGGTAGAGAAATAGGAATGGAATAAGAAATGGGGTGAAGGAACTCCTATTACATTCTTGTCAAATTTCAGTATGATATGGGTATAAATTTTTCTTTTTGAGTTTTTGATAAATTAATTTTGCACATATGTGAAATTGTGATTTGTAGGAAAAATGACTCTCGATAAGAGAAGAGGCAAAGCAATATCCTTTTGAACTTCATAGAAACATCATTTTCATGCAAATATTGACATTTTTTAATTCATAAAATTCTAGTGATCAGAAAAAAAGAAAATTAAATGCAGCATTTAAATTTGGTAGATTATTTGTCTTATCGTTTTATCCATCACCACCCAACCGCTTCTTCTTCCTCTGCTTCTCTCATCTGCTACGCGGACACAAACCTCCCAAATTCAAATCTTTTTATGTATATCATTCCCTATTATTTTTGCTTCCTTTTCGGGGCAAAAATTTAAATATTTATTTATAATATAGAGAGAGAAAAAATGGCACTGAGCTCATTCTCTATAAAATTTGGTTCCATTTCGTGTCCGTACGAAAACCAGAGGACCGGGACGTCTCCGAGACTGAAACTGAAGCATGTGCTTTTCGCTTTCGCTTGCCCGAAACGCTCGCTTCGTATTTCGGCCGATTCGACCCCGAAAGCGCGCTTCGTCGCTCGGCGAACCGAATCGGTCTCGGTTCCGCAGCTCCAGCGGCCTCTAAGTAATGTTAGAATGACATTTTGGATTTCTTTCTATGCAATCTCATGCTTAATTCATGGTTGATTTCTCAATTTTGTTTTTCTTTTCCTGAAATTTATGGGTTTTTGTTGCTGGGTTTTCAGGTGAGTATATGAGCTTACCGGCGAGTCAATACTCGGTTTTAGATGCAGAGAGGATAGAGAGAGTGGATGAGAATACATTCAGGTGCTATGTGTATAGGGTCAAATTCTTTGCTTTTGAGGTTTGCCCTGTTCTTCTTGTTAGAGTTGAAGAGCAGCCCAATGGCTGTTGCATTAAGCTCTTGTCCTGCAAGGTGTGTGTAGTTTTATTCTTCATTTTCAATTTTTTTTTTCCTTGTTCTGTTTTTGTTGTTTTAAACAAATTTATGAATATTATCATGTGCCCTTTTGTTTCTCATTTATGCTTTGTTGGTACAGCTTGACGGCTCACCCATCGCGGTTGCGCAGAACGACAAGTTTGGTGGTGAGTGAGTTTTTGCTTAGTTTTATGAGATAGTCAATTTAGAATTATGTAATGCCCGTTCTGTTGAAACAAATTTGTGGAGGTTGATTACGGCATGTTGCTATAACTATACCACTTCAATTTTGCAAAATATACTTGAGGGTTCAAAACACATTAGTGCACTCTACTTTCGTTTCTTGTGGAAACAGGTTAGCCATCATTGCGCTTCATAAGAACAATCATCAAAGATTGCCTGCTTAATTTCGAATAGTTGTTTTGTGAGAAGCAGAGCAAGTTCTGAGGTTTATTAATTCATGGTCTCCTGAGTACCTAGTATAATTTAATAACACATACAGAATCAATTCATTTACTAGTAATTAATGCATCCTGCAACCTTGTGATGTTGCACAAACTTCTTCCATTTGTAGGGGTGTAAGTTAGCTTGGTGGTCGTTTAAGCTCTTCTGGGTACGTGCATAACCGAGCTCAAGCTCAACTATACTAGCTGCTCATGAGAGTCAAGACTCGAGACCATGAATTAGTTAACCTTAGAATTTACTCTGCTTCTTGGCTTGGAAAGGTCTGGTATGGCTCATTGTCTGCTTCTTGATGTAAATATTGGAATTCTGAATTGGTCGAGGCACAATTGGACAACTTAGATAACTGCATGAGCTCGATGAAGCCTTTATTGAGCAGCTCACAAGTAGTTGGCAAGAGGCCCAAATCATTTACATCCCTATCTATTTCTCTTTAGTAAGCCTTGGGGGGCATGCAAGATAATCTTTTTTCAAACTTGATCTGAAAAGGAAATTAATCAACTTTGAAAGTGGATGCGTCAAAGCTTAAAGTTGTTGAGGTCTTTGCACGAATCCAGATATATACCCCTTCACTGATTTTAGAGTGAATCAATCAGTTATCTATGGTTGATCTGTTTCACAAATTTCGTCTGCACCAATCAGTTGTGTATGCGTGGCTTTTCCACAGTTGTGAAAGCTGGCAGAGTGTGCCAATGACTGCAGAAGGAAACTGTCATAATCTAAAATAATGGTATTCACTGATTATTATTGGTTAAACTTATTGGTCAAAAAATATCCATCTGCAGAATGGTTCATGCACTGTGTTTGTAGAGATGGTAGGGAAGGTAAATCGTGGTAGTGTATTTGATTTCATTTCTCAGTGATGAAAAAATTTAATATTAAGGAGTTTCATTTCTACTAGAGGAGGCATTCGTTTTGTTGAGTCATTAGATTTATACTTCTTTTCAGGAGTTCTTTGACATTGATTTGGTATGGGAATGCAGCTTTTATGGTGAATCAAATATCGTGCACTAGCAACCAAAGCAGCTCACTACAACAACTCAAATCAGATACTGTCATTGAGGTGTATATTGCAAGAGTTTTATTTTATTTTAAAATTTTCTATGTATTGTTGCATAACTATGCTAATTGATATTTTACTATGTCCGCAAACTAACTTGGATTGTTTTGTGAAATATAGATCAACATTGAGATTCCTTTTGCATTTCGTGCAATCCCAGTGCAAGCTATTGAATCATCCGGGACCCAAGTCCTTGAACAAATATTAAGAATTATGCTTCCTAGGTTTATGTCGCAGGTTAGTGGAAATTTCTTCAATACTGTTTTGCCGTTTGTCCTTCTGTTGATTTTTTTTATCTATTGATTTCAAAACCAATCTGACCATGGTCTCTGAAGTACACATTATAATTTTAAATTGGAAACAAATATAAAATTGTCTTGAAAATTTCCATTTTTAGATAGGTAAATTGGAATAAATTCAAACCTTTGCTATTTGCATGTGGATTGTTGGCTTCTTTCTTTCTTTTTTGATGGATGGGCTGATAGCATAATGTTTATGCTTATTTTAAGAGTTGGAGATCTACATTTTGTTGATTACTATGTTCTCTCATCATTAGTCACAGTTTTTTTTTTTTTTTTTTTTTTACAATCTTTGTTTTTTCTTCTTTCCAACTAATAATACAGTTCAAGATAAACGAACTCGAGTTGTTGTAAGCCAAATCTTGAATGGCCTTTGATTTGACCCAAATAAAAAGTTATAAAAAATCCCTATGTAAGTGGGATAATGAAAAAGGGCTTTGGCTATGACGACAAACTGGTTCATGTGCACTGCAATGTGTTTCATTTTCATTGCAGAATACTATTGAATGAAAATTGATTTTCACATTGTATCTCATTCTGGTTGAGCCATGGAGGACATTAAAGATGAGTATAATTGATAAAAGAAGTAAAACAAGAATTTGCTATAACTTAATGGATGGGATTGATTTAAAGCAAGGGTTCAAAATGTAAAATTCTTGGAATGTTAGGGCTCAAAATCCCACATTGGGAAAAAACATATATTGGGATGGTTTAAGAGCTCTTGGGCACCTTTCCCTTACAAGCCAGTTTTTAAGGGCAAGTTCTACCCATGGGCTCTTATGAGATATGTAGCGGCTTTGTTCCATGAAAATTTAAATGGCTTTTTTGTGTTTTATATGTACTGTTCCACGGTGCACTTTTGATGCATGACTGCCGGCACCACAATGGAATTAGCTCTTTTATCATAGAAGTTATAAGATCAGCCTTCGGATTTAGGGTGTCTATTTCACTTCACTTGTAAAAAGATAGTTCAAAGAAACAATTCATGGATTTTGACACTTACAGGACATGATTTAGCATTTCAAATTATGATAAGATGTGGCATCACACATTCCTGTGGATGTTTGAAGGCATAACGTTCAATTTTGAAAGTTAGGATCCTTTCAAATTTTACCTCTCAAGTTTTTCCTTGTGATATACTTGGAATGCTCACGTAATTTTTAATATCATGGTCGGTGCAGCTTGTGAGGGATTATCAAGCATGGGCTTCTGGTGATAGATCAAGGCAGCCTCTGGGCACTGGTGAGATATGAAATTGTAGATAAGCGCTTGCCTATTGGCTTCTTGTATTATGTTTGCTGTTCTGTTGTACGCAGTGAGAATCGTTTCTGCACACTTGTTTTAATTTTCTATTTCACTAGCTTGGTTTGTTCAAGAGGGAAAAAGATCAGGTAAATGTATCAAAGAAATGAATGTTCTGATTTGTTGACTTAGATTGCGTTACCAATGTCATCGGTAACATATTATCGACTCGCTCTCTGTCCTCCATTCCTAAAATTCTTTAGATGCTATACCTCTTTGGAAGCCTAAGAGGCTTTCAAGACTGGATCGTTTTAACTGAACCGAATGTAGTTTCGGATGGATTCTACAATTAAAAAGATACCAAAACTTACCCTTAAAAACCATATGTTATGTTATTTAGGCCCATTTGGTATCGTACTAAAAAGAATTCAAAATCATGATTTATTTTAAAACATGAGTTTTTAATTACTGATTTTAAGATTTAAAAACTTGTTGAGTATTGAACTCTAAAGATGTAAAAAAAATTGAAACTAAAATCAGAAACCCTACATTCCCAAATTGAAATTAACAAAGGAGAGAGAGAGAGAGAGAGAGAGAGAGTTGTAAAACTCTACTTTATTTGTTTTCAATAATGAGGGTGTTTTTGATTTTTTTTTTGTATAAGTTTTTAAAAATGGGCTTACCAAACGGGTTTTTGTGGTTTTGAACTTAAAATATGTCATGTTTTTTTAGTTTATAAAATTGAATCTAAGTAGGATACCAAACATGCCATTATTTTCTTTTATTTCCTCAAAACATTTATAATTTTTTTTTTTAAAAAAAAAAAAGCAAACGAAAAGCCCCCACCCAATAGTCATTGTTTTTGGTCGAAGGAGCCAAGTTAGGCTACCCAATGGTAGTACGGATGTACTCTTCTCACCTACTACAAGTGATATCACCTTCTCTGTCTTTATTGTTTTTGGACAAGTTAAAGAAACATTTCTTGGAGGCTGGTCTTTGCAGGAAGGTGACTTTGCATAGTTTGCTTATTTGTTTTGTATTACTCTTAAGACGTAAATAAATGTATCAAAGAAAATGAATTGCTTCTGAAACGAGGGTCTCACTCCTGCAAAGACACATCATTTATACAGCAGAATACCATTAAATAGAAGGCCCAAGTGTTAATAGAAGGCCCAAACTTCAGAATAAACTAAATCAAACGGCAAGGCAACACGACTAATAGTTGAATTGAAAGTAACACGATGACTTTTAGCAAGAACACAAGTTTCATACAAACGATATCCATAATACGTGTGTCTCAGGCCTTGATATCATAACTAAATACGTTCCTTAGAATTATCACTCTAAACTTGACTACTAACTCGATCTCCTACATCGTATGTGGGAGAAATCAAGTAGTACGGTCCCTCTTCCGTTTATCATGCTCAATCGTCTCTTGATTCTTGAGATCCTGGAAAACACAATAGGAAGGATAGAAAGTAGTAGTACAATTAAATGAGTAAACCAATTTACCAACATGTAAAATGTTATGCTCAAGTGAAGGAACAAGCAACGCATTAGACAAGGGCAAGGATGGGGCGAGAGAAATAAATCCTTCGCCAGAAATAGGATATGGTATACCATTCGCACTTGTGATGGAGGAACCTGGGTCTTACCAAGGAGATTATCAAACCGATCATGACTAAAGTAAAATATATGCTCACTAGCACCTGTATAAATTATCCATACATCACTAGAAGTTAGAACCATCATAAGGTGTATTCAAACCACAATTGAATGTATCAGTTTTAACCAACGAAACTCACGAAGTATCCATTGGTACCAAGTAAGTGCAAAGCTAATCATGGTAACACAACTAGTAAATCATGGCAATAAAGAGAGGCACAGCGAGCAAATCAACGAAAGCAAACATGAAGCTGAAATTAAAATAGAGTAGCAAGGAAACCCATAGATAGCGCCAAGGCAATGCAAGGTAAGCCAAAACCCTAAAAATTTGGGATTTAGTGCAAATGCATGAGTAAGGGCAAGGAAAAGTGAGGCAAGGCAAAACCCCAAATTTTTAGGGCAAAGTAAAAAAATAAAGGCAAAAGGAAGGCAAGTGTCACGTGAGTGGCAGAGAGGCACAACGGGCGAAAGCATAACATCAATCGCTCAAGTACAGCCCGTGTGGCTCAAGGCCCTTTCAAGTCCTTGATCGCCTTGTTCCCATCTCTCTTTCGAGATTATGACATACAACATCGTAAGAGGCTCACGAACAAGTGTTGTGCACCACATGCTCCAAGCCCTGTGTCAGGACAACAAGTCACACAACATTGCAACGACACAATCTTCCCACACCGGCAACAGTCCTCGATGTTGCACAAGGTGATCCAACTGCATCAACCAAGTCGCATATAACTTGTGGGCCGTTGGTGTCCAAGACATGGCCCGTGGTCCAACACCACATTAGCTTTCCCACACTCTGTCGGGTCAATCCGTTGACACACCAGATAGTCCCAATATGTCTGAGGGAAAGACACACCCAAAACCTCTTTCCTCAAGCAATCCATACAAGCTGTCAAGCCAGCATGTCGCCCGAGTCTAGCTACATATGTATTCTGAACACCCTAAATAATCTTCGTGTACTGCACGCACTGGCAGAACTAGGTTAAAGGCTACCACGGGCTCTAGCCCAGGTAGCCTTTGTTGAACATTTAAATACACTAAATGTATTTTAATGATTTTAGATTAATTTTCTTGCTCAATTAAGAAATAATCCCTTAGTAAACACTCATGACTTTAACTCTCCACTTTTTCCAATTTTCTTCCATTGTTTTCGTCAATATTCATTTTAACGACACCCTTTTCAATTAGGTAGTCCAAAGGGTGGGCGCAGTGCGGTTCATATGAAGAATGAGTTTATAGTAGTTTTTATTATTGTCTACATTGAAAAAGAACTTGCTGACAATATCGATTCATACACAATAACAAAAGATTTCAATTTTCTCAAGGATCATAGGGTACAACTTGAATATGTACAATTTCAATTATGTTGAACATATTTTCATTTTGACACTACGTGTGTTTTTGGATGCATTTCACATGTATTTATTTTATGTTAAAGTTTCTTGAAAATTAGTCAATGAAACTATAAACTAGTGTGGTTTATATGCTTTAATATATATTTTATTTCTAGAAAAACTATAAAGTACACAAAAAATTAGCATTAAATTTTAAGCCAATAACTTTAGCTAGTCCATACATTGAAAAATTTATGTTTCCCCCTTGACTGCACGGCTCTCCACCCGTGCATGCCAGCATCCGAATAGCATCCACACATGTATAGGACAGGGTTGAACCCAAGCCAAGTTTGACAGGACCCGCCTCCGATTCCCCCCTTGGAATCCATGACGAACCCTATTCTTGTTCGATATTAAACCCATGTCGGGTCCACATACTAACATAACCCTTTCATCCCTATTTTAAACTAAATTCAGAGTCTCCCCTAAAAAATGGATATTTCCTAAATTTATCACCTCTAAAAAAGACATTTAATATCCTAAATGGCAGCACACACAATGCAACAAGCACACATTTTTTTTACAAAGGCCTCCGACCACAAAATTTAACCTTATAAGGGAAATATCAGAGCAATTCTAGAATTCTGTAGTTTATACAAACTAGGAAATTCGAAAAGAAATATACAACTGATATCCTACAAGGGCGTGTGCTGTAAGAGTTGCTCAATGTGAACTGGTGAATCTCGTCAAGTAATAGCTTGGGGGGCACAAAACAGGAAATTGTGAGTAGACAAAAACAAAGTTTTTAACATAATTTTATCCGAACATACTAACCCCATCGTTTTAGAAAAACGATGTAAATCATGCAATAAAAACTATCTTTATCTATATACAGTTCTGTTGATAAGGAGAGTGGTTCTCCTATTTGATTGAGGCCTTGACTCGAGTCAAGACCAAAACAGATCCCAGATTGTTGGATTCACTAGGTCTTCCAGGACAACCGACACACCTCAAGTAGCAAGGCTATTAGAAAAAGGGAAACTGGTGTGATACCAGCTGAACCCCCTCCGATGGCTAAGTTAGAAGCTGGATTGAAGTGGGGAAGTGAATACAGAGTTTCTGGTCAAGAATAGTTATTACATTTGTCTCAATGCAAGTGAAGAGTATTTATAGAGGGAGAAGGGGAGACTATATCTCCTTAAATCTAGCAAAGGAGAGATCTTCAGCCATTCCTAATGCTAGGATCAGAGAGTGGTTAAGGGAACTGGTTACCATGCTGATTACCAGGGACCAAATAGTAGGATGACAACTGGCTTGGATGTGAAATGCATTAAGTGCTCCTTATTAGCCTCTATGCTGGTATTAATTGTGTGAAGTGACCTGTTCTCCAGGTTTGATCGGGAGGGGTCTTGGAAGTTTTTGGCTAAGTCTATGGCTCGGGTGGTCCCGATTGTGATTGGATGTCATCTAGTCGACCCCGGTCTGACGAGAGTCTGGTCGGGTCGGTGTACAGATGCTGCTACCTTACAGGCCATGTAGCGCCAAATGGTAGACTCGTGGCGGCGAGTCTGGTCAAGTCGGTACACAGGTGCTTTGACCTTACTGACCATGTGGTGCCATATTATAGGCTCGATGATATGACCCATTAACAAGTTCGATACTTGAACTTTGTTTTCCCATAAATCCACATTATATCAATTCAATATTTTTCCCGCATCATACTTTTCCAAAACACATGTTGTACCAATGAATCACCATATACATATATACACACCCACACATGCACCACATCAAATATGTACCAGGGGAAACAATCCAACTTGGGGACTGTTTTAAACTAAACAACATGGTAAGATCCTGCATTACACATGTGGCTAGGGATGAGTAGTCCAACCGGGGGACTATTGCTCCCCAGCACGGACACCAGAATTTGCATCGAACGTGCAACTAATCCAGTCATACGCGCAGACTAACATCCTGACACACCTCTCAAAGAGTGTATGTGTGCCCTGATGGGTCCCAAAGACTAACTTTAATTCTTTTCCATAATTTCATCATCCATTCCATATGGAACTAGGGCAAGGTACAATAAGTTGTGTGTAGCCACATAAATCCATATTTCATAACCACAATAATAATACCCAATTCTCTTATGCATAACCTCCGATTCCCAATCCGAAAGTTCCAAAAGGTCCAACAAAGCTTACTAAACAAGTCCCAAGAGTTTAGTCTCGATCGAGCAGTCGAATCAATCTTGATTGCACGATCGTATGACGATTGGTTTCGATTATCGATCAACAAGTTCCTACATGATCCTTAAGGTACTTGGAACAACATAATTGAAAATGTAACCGATCTAACGGTCCGAACATATCAAACTCAGATATCGCATAATAGACACAATATCTGTTCGATAGTCAAACGGTCACCAACTTCAAATCCGAGCATACCGTCGTACTCGAGACGACATGTGAATAATTCTAGGACCAAAATGGGTCATCGATATTTGGCTCACGAGCCGCCACTCGTCACGAGCAGCCACGGTGCTTCTGGGTGGTTTCTGGCGACAGAGAAAACTCTAAAACTGCATGCAATAATTATACCAATAGTTCAAGCACAATAAGGGGAACATTTCTTGTTATTGGACCTCGGTCAAAAAGTGACCGGAACTAGGCCAAATCACGGCCAACCGTTGAGGGTTTTGGCCAGAGCTTTTCAAGCTCAGACCAGTGGCTACAACCACCTACTATGTCGCGCAACCTAGGGGAAAGCATGAGGGAGAGGAGAGCTACATTTTCCAAGTGGTGGCGCATCCCGGAGTGGCTGGAAACGTTGCCGGGACGTAGACAATTTCTGCCGAAACTTCTAGTCGAAACAGCTAGTTAATCTTGGGTTTTCAAGCTGGGAAATGGGGTAGGTTAGGTAGAGGAGGAGAGGCAGTTCTTTTGGGACCGGTATTGTCGGATTTGGTCGCCGGATGACGACGAAATCTACATCCAAAGCGACGGCATCACTATGAGGGAGAGAGAGAGAGAGAGAGAGAGAGAGAGAGAGAGAGAGAGAGTGTGTGTGTGTGTGTGTGTGTGTGTGTGTGTCGGGGAGAGAGACAGACGAGCGGGGAGGAGAGAGACACCCTGGATTTTTAGCGTTTTTAACAATTTCAAAATTACCTTTACATCATTTTAGTTTTTAGATATTTTCTCATTCGTTGCAACTCAGAATTGAGCGTGATGTCTGTCTACGAACTCGTATCGACGAGCTCCACGCAACGATGCAAATCAAATTTCCCAAATTCCTTTCCAAACAAAAAGTGACTAAAATTCCCCTATTCCCAAGGAAAAAATGTAATTTTACAAAAAGTAAATAAATAAATAATTATTTGGGACAGGGTGTTACAAAGTCATTCGAGAGAACATACATGGCCAAAGTGCACCACGATGTCTCGAGCATTCACAATTATCTCACATGCCGACTAAGCCTAATGACATAGCGAGTGTATATACAGACCTTGGTGCATACGCGGGTGCGTAATATGAGCTTCCCCACAAACTCGTATTGTCGTCCGGACACCCTGTCCCTTGGAAACATGGACTAACTCATGACAATCCAATGCCCGCCCTCAAGACTCCAACTTTGTCATGAGGAAGCTCGCTTAGTCCCACATTCATACTTGACAACATGGGTGGTGGAGAGCTCAACACCATGCCCCCTATATAGCATTTTGAGCACTCACACCTCTGGCAAGAAGGAACATGAACTATGTGTGAGGAGTTATAATGGATTTCCAAGCCACTATTCATCTCAAGTACACACTGTCACTTTAAATCGGGACACAAGGAAAGCAAAGACAGAAAACACAGGTTTTATTAGGAATATGATCAAACAATAGTATTTGCGAATTTTCAGATATGTAATTTTCTCATTCTAGAGGCAAATATATAAGATTACATTTTGTGTACAACAAGAAAATTAATTATCCTAATTACATCAATATAGTTCAACTATACAAAACAAGCAAAAGGCTCGTAATTAATATACATAACTAGCTTGCAATACCCAGGTATTAGTAGGGGTGGACACTTAAACATGTGACGATCAACCGAGACGAAAAAAACAAAAAAAACTATATTGACTAAAAATGTCAATTTTGGCTCAAAAACATATATTCGCCCCAGTTTATACCGGTTTCGGTCTCGATCCCGGTTCAAACCCAATTGTACCGGTTGTATGTTAATTATTTATATTCAAATCTATTAGTAAGCCCAATTAATGTCCAAATTACATTAGTAACCCCAAGTTATATCCATATGCAAATGCTACCCAATTAACACCCAAATGCCTTAGTCCCAAGTTATACCCAACTAAGTGGCAATTGTAGCCCCACTCGTTTCGGTGAGCCCTAACCCTTCTTCTTGATGTGCCTCCTTCTTTTCTCCTATGCCTCTTTTTTTCTCTCTCTCTTTTTCGTTGCGTATCATCGCCACTGTCACATCTCTGTTGCATCTCATCTTCCCAAACTAAGAACTGGGTGAACCAAACTAGAATCGTACTAGTCCAAAGTGGTTCATTTCCGTTGGAGTTTTTGTATGAAAATTGAACAGCGAACCATGCTAATTTTCAATTTCGATTTTAGTGTGAGGGATGAACTAGATCGAACCGTACCATGCCCACTCTTGTATATGAGTAAACACATGAGAAGTGATGAATAAGATTAATTTCAGTAATGACTCCAAATCATTCCATCCAATATGCAATGGGAATTGCCGGCCTCTAATATGTCACTACATATATATATATTCAACTTTACAAGCATAACATTTTTCTGTTAATCTTCTATCTTCTGCTGCCCGGGTTACTGTTCCTACACGAAAATACCACATGCCCATTCTCTATAATCATTATATACTTCCGCCCACTTGTAAACAAAAAAGAAGAATCCTGAAGACAACCTGATGAGAAGTCACCTGTCTTAATTTGGGTAACAGAGACGGCATATTCCCTTGAACACAACTGGACATCAACAAACACCCAAGTGAAATATGTCTCATGGACCCAACCACACACCCTCTCTTTCATTTTCCACACCCAAAATCTTTATCCAAAACCTTGGATTCTAAATCCCTTATCACTTCCCACTTTTAAAACCCTAATATAAACACAACAAGCCTTGTAGGGTTGCAAAGTGATTTTGTTTTCCAAAAAGCCACTAATTCTGACCCAATTTTATTCTCCACATGGAAGAGTAAGACCAAACCCTAGATAAGTCCAAGGGACCAAAGTGTAATGGAGGAAGTATTTTCTGGCTTCTTGGAGATGGAGTTTTGCTGAACCCTAGAGAATGATATGAGTAATTAAGAGCAGACAATCGCATGGAGTTGAGCAAAACTTAGACAGATTACCTAACATAACCTACACTGTTTTCTCCTTTCCAATGCCTTTGTCCATATGTTAATGGACACTTGTAAATAATTGTCCTTGTCTTACGCTTTTGGGCACCCATTTTGTATGGCATGTCTGGAAATTCATTGCCAAGTAGCCACATTTTTCATATTTTTGTATATATGTTTCCATCATTTTGTGTTTGTTTGGCTTGTGAGATATCAAAATTTTATGTCGGTTTAGTTTTTTGTTTCTTGGAAATGTTTCATGTTATATTACGTATTAATTTTAAATTTTTTTAGAATAATCTATTAATTTTGATATTACCTATTAATTTTTTTTGGTTATATTGGAAGAAAGAAACTCATTGGAGTTTCGAACCTAGGTGTCATGGGAAAGGGTGAATCCACAACTACTGTAGTGGGAACCCATTGGCATATTACCTATTAATTTTGATTAAACGTTAATGTTATGAAATTTTGATGTGGAAAAATTATACACGTTATGGTTTAATTTATTTATTTTTGGTCAAAGCGTTATGGTTTAATTTCACATCACATTACTTATTATTTGATGTCCTGTCATTTAATGAAAATGACCATTTTACCCATTAGCAGTTCTCCTTTTCATTTTCTAATATAATTCCTCCCAACCCCATCTTATCTTTGCCACACAAGAAAATTAATGGCCAAAATCACTCCACATCAACATATATATAACTTAGTCACTCACTATTCCCTTCCCAATTCTGTGACTCATACCTTGGAAGCTCCATTGCTGGTCGACAGTCCACCATTGCACGTCTCTTTGTTTCCACCTGTTATTGTATTTTTGTTGCTTTTTCACTAGATCAAGAAGAGAGATATGAAATTACCATATTTAACTCTCTGCATATCTTATCAGAGAGAGAGAATAAATATTGTTTTTTTTTTTCATAGATAAGCCCCTTGTTTGAATTTTGAAAGGAAGTAATCAAACCCATAAGGGAAATTCTTGTTGAAACAGGCCATAAGGCCGTGATTGCATTGTGGATAGAGCCTTTTGAGAGCTAACCATTTTTCATAGACATAAACAAACAGGAGCTTCTATAATGAAGGCCTTATGTTGAGGTAGGTGTATAATTCCGTCGTTCGATAATTATTACGTAATTGATCGGATAGATATTAAGGAGCTCCTCATTATAATCTCTTACTATATAACCCATCATTACAGTCTTTCTATAAACAGAGCTATCTTTCCAATATAAAACAATAGGGCCATGCTACATTTTGGGGGCAACATTTGTTTATGTCTTTGTTTATTTGTTGGTATTTATTTACAAAGTTTGGTGGTCTATCCACTTATTTGCTAAAGGTCAAAGCAAACGCATGAGCTTTCATTTAACATAATTAATAATGGGATAACTTTCGAAACCAGAGGAAGGAACGCAATGTGTCGCCATGCAGAAGCAGATGCAATTGGGCTCCACTGTAAGTTTCTCTCTTGTCAGCATGCATGATAGATCCAATGCAGGCAGGACAACTGTACCTACAGATCACGACAACAGGAGAATTCTTTGTAATTCTTATCCTGCCTGCTTTATTATATTATGGAAAATACTAAAGCTTATCATATTTTTTATATCAATATTGTGTATTACTTCTTTAATAGAAGTGGATCCTCTCATATTAGTGGTCTTTATCTTTATTAGAGAAGTGGTACACAATGTGATAAACCTAGCATTACTTAAAAATATCTAAGCCCTCCATGAACATTAGATTGGGAGGATCATGCTCCCTTGTGCACATGCTTTTATCTAATATCCTAGAAATAATATATAAAATGTATACACACACAATAATTCCAAGGAAAATTTCCAATATAGAAATATATTTCGAGAATGGTGATCACTTATTGACTAGGTATGTTATAATTTACTTACAAAATGTTTCATGTCGACCGTATTATAATATGTGGACATGTTATATCACATGATCGTATTCGTATTATAGTATTATTCAAAATTATATCTTATTTCTCTACTCTCTCATTATGAGATCTGAGAGTTCATATCTTTCTCCTTTATTTTTTTAACTGAAATTTATTTGTAATTTGATTTTTCCATTTTAAACCCACCTTCCCTTTCAACAAAAAGAATTCAAAAGAAAGGTTTTGCCTAGCGCAATGAAGTACTAGTGGTAATGATAGTAGGATGCTAATTGACCTAATGAATGCATTGGTCATCAGGCAAGTTCAAACCCTTCAATCAAAGGGTCCACAACAAAATAATTTTGTTTCACTTCAATATTATAGGCATGCTAGAGAACTTAAGTGCCCTCCAATTTCATCACTTGACAGCAAAAGATAGCCAATGAGTAGCAGTTTAATTAATTAATTCATTATATAATATCCAGCTTTAAACTGCAATTGAAATAATTAATTATGACATTTTCTCAACTTTCTTGACTTTGAGATAAAGCAAAACTTGTACTGGAATCTTATTCTCCAATCATAAAAGGAGCACAACACAAATCATGTTTTATTTAACTTAGGGCCTGTTTGGGAGTGCTTCTGGAATAGTTAATATCGCTTTCTGACAACCAAAAGCGCTTCTGATAGCGTTTGACATAAAAGTTTAGAAGCCCTTCTGGGCCATAAAAGCGCTTTATGGAGAAGCACTCCCAAGTGTTTTTCCAGGAAACACTTCGATTTCTTATGAAAATTTCAACGTCTTTATAATAAAAGCGCTTTTGCTAGAAGTGCTTATAAGCAGAAGTGCTTCCTAGAGAAGCAGTCCCAAACGAGCCCTTAATTAACTTGCGTCAGGGTCCTAAAGAAAGAGGTTAATTATAAGAAATTCATTGACTAATATTCTCTCTGCCTTATTTTTTGCGAGTTGATTTTCGCACTCATCTTTTCTTCACTTACACTTTAGTTTACTTTTTAATATTTTTTTAATCAATTTTGTTCTTTTTGGTTCTTTCTCTTTCCTATTCTACAATTACCCTGCATTAAAGTTTTGATAACTGAAATTAAAAAAAGTTAACATAAAATAAAACATAAAAAAAGTCAGAGCGTCTTTTGCCCTTCATCATGTCTTTCCCAATTCTCCTACCCAAAGCTAACTCTCAGAGCAATTCATGGAATAAAACAATCCTTCTCCTACCCAAAGCGAATATTCTTTAATTATTGGTGAAAGGTTAGTTATGGATGAAGACCAAACATTAGAGTCCGAGTTGCAGAGGATTTTAGACATGATGGGCAACAATGATTTAAATGAAATGATAGAGTTTAGTAATACTTCTAATTCTCAAGATATTATGCATGATATGTTTAATTTCTTACTTAATATAACTTTATCAATGATTAACAGTGTTTCTTGCTTAATAGGTGTTTTTCCAGTAGTAGTGGAACTTTGGGTTGTCATATAAGAATGGGAAATTTTTTGAGAGTTTATGATCATATTTTGGCTAACAGGTAGAAGAACCAAAGAATTCTACTAACTAAATTGTCACTAAGAGCTTAGATATGCGGAGAGCAAGGTACTTCTTTTGCATAATAGTCTTAGATTTTTATTCTTTCATAATATTAGTAAGTCATTGTACATGTCTTTGTGGTTATGGCTACAAGGTTTATTTGTGGTTATAGCTACAAGGTTTATTTGTGGTTATAGCTTTTGCCTGCTATTGTATGGTTGAATTTTCTTAGCCACCAAACATGTTTTTTTTTGGCAACTCATGTTGTGATGGTTTAAGTGGAATGACACAATTTGGTTAAATTAAATCCGCTTTTGTGTATGTTGATTTTAATTTGAGCTCTAATATTGAGTATATGAGGATTTTGTTCAATCTAGTTACTCTTTCTTGTTTTCTGTTTCTTTGTGGCCACCTTGGTCATCTCTGTATTTTATTGTCTTTTGCATTAAAATTTGTTTCCTTCTTTTTTTAAAAAAATACTATGGATGCAAGGTTTATTCCTGGGGCATGAATTTTTGCAGCACATGGACCATATAATTTTGCATAGACAAATATACAGTGTTAATTATTTTATTTCTTACTCAATTAAAGGAAAAAAAAAACTAAAAATGGAATGCAAGTTAGAACATTAAGTATAAAGAAAAAGAAATAATATAAAAGTGAAGTAAAAAGAAATTAATGTAGGGTAAGGGTATAATAGGAAGGAGAAAGGATAAAAGAGAACAACATTGATTAAAAAAGAGTGCTGCTATTTCCCCATTCATCTTATTTTTCCACCCACCTTATAAATTTGAAAAAACATAAACTTATATTTCCACTCACCATTATTCCTAAAATACCCTTTAATTGTATTATCATATTTGCCATTACAATAAAAAATTTCTTCAATTAGCCCATTCCCACCCCAAGTTGCCCTCCTAGCCCCCCAACCTCCACCTCATGTGAAAACCCAACAGTCAACACCATGACCATCACAAACACAACCACCTCTCCTTCTCCCATCCGCAGCCACCCCCACCACCAATTTGATTTTCCTACCCTAACCCTCGCTCCTCCTTCGCTGGAGAAAACCCAAAATGAATAGATATCTATCATTCCAACGCCACTGGGGCCAAAGTACATAGCATTCAAAAGAGGAATTTTCATCTAAAGGCGCTATGCCCCAACTAAGAGAAATTCCCCACAAAGCATTACAATTAAGGAGGTCCAGGAAGACCATCCGAAACCAACACCTGAACTAGTGACAGAGGTGGCTGTACATCCCCGTAAATTGATTGGAGATGGGTGTGGGTTTCGAACACAAAAAAAAAATTATGGGTGTGGAGTGTGCCTGAGAAAGATAGAGAGAGTTGTGAATTTGTCCTTATATCATAAGTCATTTTACAAAGATATAAATTTGTCATTAAAATTTTAAAGATAAGGTGGGTGGGAAAATAGAACAGGTGGGTGAAAATAGTATCACTCTTAAAAAATATTAAAAAGCTTAATATCACAAAAGGTCCCTAAGGTTTACGAAACTATCAGATTGCATCCTTAATATTTTTTTGTGTCATTCATGGTCCTCAAGGTTAGTATGTGTGATCACAAATGGTCCCTACCGTTAGGTTCCGTCAAAAACTCCGTTAGTTTGCTAACGTGGCATATATATATATCACAAAACATCCCTGAGGTTTACGTACCAATCACAAATGGTCCCTGCAGAATTTTTTTAATTTTTTCATTTAAAATTCATAAAATTTTGGTTTTCATTTTTAAATTTTATGATTTTTAAATTATTTAAATATATATATTGTATTTTAAATACACATAACACTATATTATTGGAGATGTGGGCTCCAAGTATATGCCACATCAACAAACTAATGGAGTTTTTAAAAAATAATTTAAAATTCATAAAATTTAAAAATGAAAAAACCATTTATAGAAGGATTTTAACCTTGAGGACCATTTATTTTTTAAAAACTTCATTAGTTTGTTGATGTAGCATATATGTGCAGCCCACATCGTCAAAAGTATAGTGTCACGTGTATTTAAAATACAAAATATATTTTTAAATAATTTTAAAAAGAAAACTAAAATTTTATGAATTTTAAATAAAATAAAATAAAAATTACAGGGACCATTTGTGATAGATGCGTGAACCTTAGGGATGTTTTGTGATATACATATATGCCATGTCAGCAAACTAACGGAGTTTTTGACGGAACGTAACGGCAAGGACCATTTGTGATCACACATACTAACCTTGAGGACCATTAATGACACAAAAAAACAGTAAGGATGCAATCTGATAGTTTCGTAAACCTTAGGAACCTTTTGTGATATAAAGCCAATATTAAAAAGCTAAAGAGAGTGTAAGTGAAGAAAATGGTAATGGGAAAATCAACTCCCTATTTTTTTTTAAAGAGTATTCGATCCACCTAAACTAAATGAGGTAATAATAAGAAAATTTGTTATTGGGTCGGTCATGAAAAATAAGAAATTGATAGTTTTATCACAAAGAAAAGAAATTGATACTTCTCTTATTATATCTATATTTTCTTGCAGCCTCATCTGTAATTAGTTTATGAAACTTAAGGTAAAAGTTGACAAGTTTTAATCATGTGCTTAAAATCACCTTTCAAACATAATTAACTTGTTTATCACATAATTAGTTTTGGTAAACTATAACAACAAATGGTCATCGAGTTTAATTTCCGAAAAAAAACACAAGTCCATGTTTGAATTTTTAGGTTCTTGTGTGTATATCACAAATTAAACTTTTTTCATTTGAATTTTCATGGAGCATTGGAATCTCAAAACGTCAAAAGTCAGCCTTGTCATTTGTATGGTCATCGAGAGGTATGATATGATGTCCACTAGCAAGAGCGTCGTTAATGGTCAAATGTGTGTTACAAATGACACTATTGGGATGGAACAAGGCCATTTTTTTAGCCACAAGCCCTTGGTCACGTGATATAAGGCTACTAATGGTTAAAGAGAAAAATTGCCACATCCCCGAGCCGAACCACATGATCGATAAATTATGTACATAAAACCTAATCCATGTGACAAATTATGACTCCAAAAGGTATGGCGTATCCATTAAGGGTCCAGTGAAGGCACTTGCTTCCACTCAATTATGTTTTTTACATGTGAAGGTGCCAAATTGTTATGTCATTTTGTATTGAATGAGGGCAAACTTCCTCAAAGAAGACTAAGGCAGGGCAAATGGGGCGGCCTACTCTACTCTTATACTTATGTTAGTCTTCTTGTTCTCTAGACTCACTCTTCTCATTCGTCTCTTTGTGTAGCGTACAATAGAAGAACTAGGTAGAACGTGTAAAGTTTGTGTTACTAATTTGTGCATTATATGATTGTTTTTTTCCTTAATGTTTAAGAGTTGATTGATCTTCACTATTAGTGACTTGGTAGTAGTATTTTCTTGCCCTCAGAAAAGAAAATTCCTAGATCCACAGTGATCCTAATTGAATTGGATTCATGATTTTTCCGTTAACAAGTTTGATCAAATGTGCAACGCCCTGCCATTGCCATTAGAGTGATGTTTGTTTGTTTGTTTCCTAGTTTCTACACCAACATGAACTTCTAAAGTTAGATTCTTAGACTACCTTGTTGTTCTGCCCCAAACAATCAACACATGACCGCCTTTTTTGTTTGAGTTTAAATTTTCGACCAAGCACTGAGCAACATTGAAAAAGGCAGCCCAACGTACATGAAACGATGCCGTCACGCAACACCCAATGTGTGTAATAGTAAGACAAGGACCTGATTTCGCTCATGCCAAATTCAACCATATATATATCCAAAAAGAAAAATGATCCTTCACCCACAAAAAAAAAAAATTTGACACACCAATCACTTTTTGGTATTTAGTTTTCTACCTTTGGCTTTGTGACTCTGTGAAGTTATGCCTTTATTCTCCTCTACTCTACTGTCACTATAATATTCATACTCTAGCTTCTGAGAGCTTTGGTAGCTTTTCCACACCTTTTTAGGATGCAAATTATGCTCATAACATAAGGAGCCTGTGTAGAGAAAGCACAAACTGCAGTACATTTTCTTAAATATGATCCGGTATTTATTCGTAGGTGATTAAATGTTCGAGAATATTATCTCACATTGAAAAATGAAAACCCTACATAGTTTATTTGTCTCTTTATTCATTATCAATTAATTTTGCGTTGGATATATATATAGAAATTCTCTTATGCGGACATCCGGACGTTATTATCATGCGGACGTTATGTATTTTGTACTACCCCTCCATGCTTTCTTGCCTGTTTACAATAGCATCTGCACGTTCCGCATGTTAATACATCTGGATAAGACAATAACTTATAAATATATATATATATATATATTATCAGTTATTTTCTTATTCAGATGTCCACACGTTATTAACGTGCGGATGCATTGTAAACATGCAGGAAAACATATAGAGGTAATACAAAATACATGACGTAACGTTCCGCATGATAATAACTTCCGGATATCTGCATAGGAGAATTTATATATGTTAACTCAACATAATGCATTGGATCGCTGGATACCATTCGAATCGAGCAATGGTAAGAGAGGGTCAAACGAATTTTAAAATTTTGGATCCCAACTGTATGATAATTTGGACCTTTGTCAAAGATAATTGATGAAGTGGACAGATATTTAATTAAACTTATTACAAATTCTATCTATTTCCTAACAAATGACCGACATGCCACATCATATATGATGGTTAAATTTTGATTTTTGTTATAATTTCTTTTTAATCATCGTATTCAAATCGGATGTGACTGAAAATCATTTGTATTCCCTATCTGTTTATGCAGGGACGGATCCAGGATTTCAAATTGGGGTGGGCTAAATTTACCTTGTGTACAAACCTACTAAGTCCATCTCTATTGCTAGATAACTCAAACCCAAAATGTCCCCCTCTAAAATAGAACAATTCATGTATATCCCAGACTTAAGTAATTTTTCCCTCCCGTCCTTGCATGACTCAAAATTTGAGTCTGCAAATTTTTTAATTGTTTAAGAATGGTTTAACTACATAATTTTTTTCTTAAGTTAATTTTGATTTACACCATCGTAATTTATTTTTTTGAACATTTGAACTTAAAAAAAAGTTCATATTTCGGAAACAAAATTTGATTCATAAATGGTATAATGAGAGAAGAACTAGAAAGAAAAGGAGATAAAAGATAACATTTATTACAAATTCTTTGTTTCAAATTTATGTTTGATGTTAATTTTACAATATTAAACAAAATTTATTACTTTTTAATTTATTAAATGGTATACTTATGTTAATGCTAATTGTTTCTGTAATTGAAGATTTTTATTGTTTTTTATTTATTTGAAGAGTTAAATGTTAATAAAGTTGGGGGAAGTGTGGTGGAACATGGGATAGACTAAAAGGGGAGGTGCCTCACACACAACTCCACCAAGTCAATGCACTAAATCTGTCAGCTGAGGTCCATTTACATGGATTGATTGGAACTTAGAGGAGTGAACTAAGGTGAGCTGGGTTTGCTATTTTAGACTAGAAAAAAAATAATCGTCTGGGCTATAGCCCAGGTTAGCCATAACAATGGTCCGTCCCTGTGTTTATGAAAAAAACAAGGAAACAAAACAATTTTATTAAACACAAATTAAGCACTTTTATATGTTGGGATTTTCAGCTACTTTTTACTGCCAATTTATTAACAAAATAGAAAGTTTAAATTTGATATCCATTTTCGAGAACAAAGTAATAGGAAATCTGTCAGCAGAAAAAGAAAAAAAGATATATAGGTAAACAATAACCATCTTATGTTTATGCCTTGTTAAAAATAATTGGGAAAAAGAGAAAAAGAGGGAGAGTAGAGAGAAAATTATAGAAGATATTTCTGTTGAGATTAAAATCTACTTTCTGTACTCATCCACATAGTCGATGAATATCATGTAATTGAATGTTTGTGGAATTAGGCATAAGATCATTTACAGACCTACAACACATTTGACCCATTAAAGCAAATAGTTGCTTCTTTTGTTTTTTATTTATAGGAAGTAAATGGTTGCTTTAATTGAGTGGGAGTTCCACCAAAGAGAAAATATAATATATATTAAGATAGCAGTTCATAGGAGAATTCTCAACGTTGATGGAGCTACTAATGAGCAGTTCTAGTATACAAGCCAGCAATCCCAAGAGTCCTGACTATAATTACTTAGAGTTTTGGAAAGCTTTCCTTCTCACGTAGTTATCTTTGTATATTTCATTTTTTATATAATAGGATATAACTTGTATATCCTTGTATGTAACTCCTATTGCAATAGGACTCCTATATGTGATTTATAAACATAATACACAGGAACCTCAATCAATTAAGGTTGCAAGCTTACCAAAATCTATCTTGGTATCAGAGCAATCTGAAGGTCAAGCAACTTCTCTTTTGTTTCTTTCTCATGGTGACTGAAGCTCTTCTTCTACCTCAATTTCGTCACATATGTTAAAATCTGGAAAATATGGAGAGAACATGGAGAATGATAGAATGAACTTTTTGGTTTTTCTTCTTAGTTTTCCTTTGTATTACAAGCACATTTATATAAGTAGATGGCTTGCTAACCAAGCTCATCATTAATTACAAGTAGGTAGATTGTAGTCGGTCAACCTCATTAATGCAGCCAACCTCATTAATGCAGCTAACTAACAACTATCTAGCTAACACTCCTCCTCAAGTTGGTGCATGGATATCGCCAATGCCCAATTTGACCAATGAGATGTGGAATACTTTACTAAAAACTGCCTTTATTAATATATCAACCAATTGGTCTTCTGACTTGACAAACGGGAGTCGAATTTCTTTGGCCTCAAGTTTCTGCTTAATGAAATGTTGATCCACTTCAACATGTTTAGTGCGATCGTGTTGAACTGGATTGTGTGCAATGGATATTGTGGCCTTGTTATCACATTGCTAGTGCATTTCTGATGTAGGCGCGTATCCAATTTCTGTAAGCAATTGTTTTAACCAAAGGAGTTCGCAAATTCCTTTGGTCATACTTCTGAATTCGGCTTCTGCACTAGATAACGCAACTACATTCTGTTATTTGCTTCTCCAAGTAACCAAGTTACCCCCCCACAAATGTGAAGTAACCTAATGTCGATCGTCTATCAGTGACATTCCCTGCCCAATCTACATCTGTATAACCACTGATATTTAGATGACCATGTTTTGAGAACATAAGTCATTTTCTAGGTGCAAACTTCAAATATCGAAGTATCCGAAGAACTGCGTTCATGTGGTCTTCACTTGGAGAATGCATAAATTGACTTTAACAACGCTCACAGCATAAGCAATGTCTGCTCTAGTATGTGACAAGTAGATCAATCTTCCCACTAACCTTTGGTATCTTTCTTTGTTGGTTGGAACTTGATTCGGGTATTCTCCAAGATGGTCATTCTGAACAATAGGAGTGTCAACAGGTTTGCAATCTAGCATTCCCGTTTCTGCCAATAAATCCATAACATACTTTCTTTGAGAGAGAAATATGCCTTGCTTTGATCGAGCAACCTCAATGCCCAAGAAGTACTTGAGTCCACTAAGGTTTTTCATCTCAAACTTTGTTGCCAAGTAGTCTTGTAGCTGAGAGATTTCATGCTAATCATTCCCAGTAATAAGCATATCATCAACATAGATTATTAGAGCTGGTACCTTTCCATTATGGTGTTTCAAGAACAGAGTGTGGTCGTAGTTACTTTGCTTAAAACCATAGTTCTTCATTGCCAAGGTGAATTGCCTGGGAAGACTGCTTCAATCCATACAGTGCCTTTCGTAATGTGCACACCACACTAGCCTGAATAGATGTAGCATATTCGGTTGGAATGTCCATGTACACTTCTTCTGTGAGTTCTCCATGCAAAAATTCATTCTTCACATCAAACTGGTGGAGAGGCCAGTCAAGGTTGTTGGCAATGGACAATAGCACTTTAACAGTGTTAAGTTTTGCAACGTGGGCAAATGTTTCTCCATAGTTAATACTATAAGTCTGTGTGTATCCTTTTGCCACAAGTCTTGCTTTGTAGAGTTCAATAGATCCGTCGGCGTTGAGTTTCATAATGAACACCCATCTGCATCCGACGGTTCGCTTTCCTTGGGGTAATTTCTCCAATGTCCATGTCCGATTTTTCTCCAAAGCCTTTATCTCTTCTTCCATTGCTTGAAACCATTTCGGATCTTTCAACGCTTCAGTTACCTTGGTCGAAATGTGAATAGCAAATAATTGGTGCACAAAACCCTTAAGAGGCTCTGACAATCTTTGAGTGGACACAAAATTTGCAATCAAATAATTTGATGCCTTGCCATTATGATGGGAATAACTGTTTGGTGGTTTTCCACGGTTCTGCCTTAAAGATAATTGATAACGAACATAATTATCAACTAAATTCAAAGCGGTAGGAGGAATGCTTACCTCAGGGATATTCTCAGGAGATTGGTCTATTGGTATTGTTGGATGAGAGGAGAAGTCTTCAGCTTCAGGGTCAAGTGAATCTCCAGAAACAGGATCAGGCAAGTGTTCATTGGAAGTAAGCGATTGATCGTTGGCATCTGGGCGATCGATCGCATTTGGACAAAAAGAAATTCCTCATTCTTCCATGGTACTCCAATTCTGTCTTCAATTTGTTTCTCCCCATGAAGTGTAGAATGAGACATCGACTCATGGAAGAACATCTCGGATTCCATAAAGGTGACATCCAAAGTTACATAGGTGAGATGAGTTTGGAGATGATAACACCGATATCCCTTCTGATGAGCAGCATACCCCACAAAAACACATCGAAGCACACACAAATCAAGTTTGTTGCGTGGATTTTTATGGAGATGAATGAATGCCATGCACCCAAAGATCCGTGGTGGAAGCATTAAAACAAAAGGCAAGGGTCCATGGTGAGCGAGAGCTTGCAGCGGAGTCTGGAAGTTCAAGACCTTAGAAGGCAAACGGTTGAGGAGATAGACCGCTGTGACTATGGCATCATCCTAATGATGGCGAGGGACATGAGCCCCAATCAACAGGGAGCGGGCCGTTTCAAGGAGATTTCTATGTTTTTTCATTCCGCAACACCATTATGTTGCGAGGTTTAAGGACAAGTCGTCTCATGGATAATGCCATGTGCCTGGAAGTAAGCCTGAAAATCATGGTTTACATACTCTCCACCATTGTCGGAGCGGAGAATCTAGATCCTAGTAGAGAACTGAGTGTCAATTTGTTTCTGGAAGGACTGGAATATAGTATACACATCACTTTTATTCTTCATCAATTAGAGCCACGTCATGCGGGTACAATCGTCCACAAACGTCATAAACCATCGAAAGCCAGAATGAGCAGTTATTGGTGATGGCCCCCATACATCATAGTGATTTAACATAAATGGAGTAGTTCTCTTACTTGTACTCAACGAGTAGGGCACACGATGACTCTTGGCCAAAATGCAAGCGTCACATTGGAAGTCAGAGGCCTTGAAATCTAATAATAAATATGGTAGAATATGCTTCATATAACCAAATGATGGGTGTCCCAATCGGCGGTGCCACAACCAAATTTGCCTTTGTTTGCTATCAGAGAGATGTGACACACTGTTAGCCATGCCTGGACTGAGGTCATCCACACAATATAGCCCCCCTCTCATAGTACCATGACCAATAATCTTCTTAGTGTGAATATCCTGAAGTAAACAAAAACTCGGGTAGATTAGTACACAACAATTCAATTGTTTAGTAATCTGACTAACAGACATCAACTTATTTGATAGAGATGGAACTAGTAAAGTATTAGACAATGAAAGAGAGGATGAGAGAGCCACAATGCCAGCCCCTGTCACAAGAGAAGTAACTCCATTGGCATTAGCAATACTAGTTCATCTGGGTTGGTTGGTACTTAGAAAATCATTGAGGCCAAACGTCATATGATCAGTTGTGCCAGAATCAATTATCCAGCCAATCGAATCATTGTTATTTGAAGTATGAAAAACATAACTAGAGCCATTACTTGCAGCTTCACGTCGTCTTTGATCTTTGAGTTCATCCCACCATTTAGGGTAGCCCTTCAATTTGAAACAAGTCTCACAAGGGTGTCTCGGATCACCACAATGTGTGCAATCACTTCTCGTAATCATTGCAGTGGAAGATTCATAGGGTGTAGTTTTAGTTGGGGTTGAGGTCTTGATCATCGTGCTCTAGTCGGTGGCAACACCTAGTCTAGGTGAGGCTGGTCGGTCGGGTTGGTGTTTGGTTCTGGGTTGGGGTCGGGGTTGCCAATGCTTCTAGATAGATAGGTTGAGAACGGTCCCAGCAGGGAAACAAACATCTTCCATCATGATCTCAGCAAGGATTCACGACTAGAGTTAGCAAGATCGCTGCTCTGATACCATGTTAAAATCTGGAAAATATGGAAAGAATATGGAGAATGATAGAATGAATTTTCTGGTTTTTCTTCTTTGTTTTCCTTTGTATTACATGCACATTTATATAAGTAGATGGCTTGCTAACCAAGCTCATCATTAATTACAAGTAGCTAGATTGTAGTTGGTCAACCTCATTAATGAAGCCAACCTCATTAATGTAGCTAACTAACAGCTATCTAGCTAATAGCACATTGGTGCTAGCTAATGTCACCAACATTCTTTCTATCAAACTAGATAGGACTAACTATCCGTTGTGGCTTGCACAAATAGTTCCTATTCTTCTCAACCGGAACCTGATGTTGTTTGTCGATGGTAGTAGCTCCTGCCTGTTTGCGTTTCTTAAAGATGACACTGGCAACAACACTGACCAAGTCAATCGTGCTTACGAAGCCTGCATCCAACAAGATCAAATGGTGCTTTCTTGGCTCAATGGATCCCTCTCTACCTTTGTTCTTGCTACTGTCACCAGGTCAACTTGTTCTTGTACCACATGGGTCTCTTTAGAAAAACGGTACGCATCTCAAAATTAGAACCGCATCCTTCAGTTGCGTAGTGAGTTGTTAAAAACTACTAGAAGTGACATGTTTATTTCCAATTTTCTTGATCGTGTGAACTCCCTTGCGGATTCTCTTGCTTTGTCTGGTTCTCTTATGTATGATAATGATCTGGTAGCTATTATTATGAATAATGTTGGGCCTCTTTTTGCAACTACTGTAAGCTATGCACAAGCTCGTGACACACCCATAACTTATGATGCTCTTCTCTTTAGTGTTGAACATAGTTTTTAGTTTGTTCAGGTTCTTGCCTCTGATCTTGGTGGTACTGTCATGTCTGATGCCCGTGGTCGTAGTGGTCGTGGCTTTTCTGTCTCTCCCCATGGTGGTCACGATTTTTCTTATGGCTCCTTGTCCTCATTATTCTATTTCCGGTTTCAAATATTATGTATTATTTGTTGATCATTCTTCCCGTTATTCTTAGATCTATCCCATGTGCTTAAAATATGAAATGTTTTAAATCTTTGGTTGAAAATATGTTTTCCACTTGCATAAAGACATTTCATACTGATGGTGAAGGTGAATATACTGGTTTTATCAAATGCAAATATCGTCAAATTGTGGGCATTGGGCTTACCTTATCAGCCCATGCCTCCATGCCCGTTCAATATTGGACTGAGACGTTTCACACTGCATTGTATTTAATCAATCGGCTTCCTTCGTGTGCTTTAAATCAAATCTCACCCTATGAAAAATTGTTTTACTGTTCCTCAATGGTTGTGACAGTGGGAGTGAGGTGGTGGTGGTGGTGAGGGTGGTAGTGGTGGTGACGGTGGAAGTGAGGTGGTGGTGGTGGTGGTGGAGGTGGAGGTAGTGGCGATGGTGGTGAGGTTGGCGGCGGTGATGGCGGTGATGGTGATGATGCTGGTGGTGGCATCGGTGGTGGTGACCGTGGGGCTGATAGTGGAGGTGGTAGTGGTGGTGGCGGTGGTGGTGGTGGTGGTGGTGGTGGTGGTGGTGTTAATGGGGGTGGTGTGGGGCTGGTAGTGAGGTGGCGGTGGTGGTGGTGGTGGTGGGATTGCGGTGACGGCGATGACTGTGGTGGTGGTTCTTATAGCCATGATAAGATGGTGGTAGTAGAAGTTGTGAAAAATAATATCTTCTCAAAATCACTTAGGATTTAAAAGAGTTTAATGGAGTTATTAAGTTTATAGAGTATAATACATTTCAATTGATTTCTATAAACACCACACAACGCTTGACTGAATTCTTGGATTGATTCGAATGGTATTTGTTAGAGTTTTATCATAGATTTTAAAAGAGTTTATTAGAGTTCTAAAATGTTTTTTTGGGACTGTTTATCTTTTTTTCCAGATTTTCAAAATATAAAACTACCTTTATAAAAACAGAACGTCCAAACAATATACATCAAAAGAAAAAAAAAAGGGCATATGATATTGAATATAAGTTTTTTGGCATCCAAATTTTGCATTAAGAATAGGAAGCATCTTGCTTTCTACTATTTGCTTGCTTAGCAAACCATTAGAATGGCGCCATCCATGGTTGGCAATATCAACCATTAGTTCTAACAGCATATTGCTCTCTTTCGATGTCCATGGGTTATACAGTGTTTTTCCTTTTCCTTTTCCTTGTGGTGAATCTCCCATTTATAATGTTATTAGATAATACATGCAATCTTTAATTAGTTTTTCATATAAAAAAAATATGAAAATGATTTTTTCCTTTTGTTTTGGAGTGGAATATATATATAAGCATATTTTGAACACAGGTATATTTTAGTCTTCCATTGTTCTATCTTTAAAATATGCTAAACTAAAATATACCGACTTTTTAGTTTGGTATCGGTATCTATTCCTTCAAAATCTGGTAGTCTCTGCACGTGCCCTAAAGAAGGCTAGCATATATATGATATGATGTACAGAAACAGTGGCAAACGACGCCATGGTTACCTACAACCAAAATAAAAAACAAAAAAAAGAAGAAGGAAAAGTAGAAAAAATAATTGGGATGCTTCTGTACATGGATATATGATGTACAAAAACAACAACTATTCAAAGACTATCAACCATACGATTCCACCACATATGATTGCAAGAAGAGGGATATCAAAGATCGTACATATATGAAAGTGGAGAAAAGAGGAGAGTTTTTACCTTCACTCGACAAAGCACACACATTCAAAGACAAGCGCGTTCAAAGTTTCTAGGGTTGACATAAGATTTGTTAGGGCATTTTCTATTTATAATTACCACTTTAAATTCTAACGAAATTGGGTAACTCATTAATTCCTTCAAAATAAATAGCTTTTTGAATACACCTAAACTTTGTTTGACTTATAAAAAGTCATAATTGAATACACATAGATTTCAATGTATTATTTTAAAATAAATATAAATTTGAATTGAATACACCCAAATTTTTACAAACTCTTTTAAAATCTTAATTGAATATACCTAGACTTTTAAACTCTTTTAAACTCTATTAAATACACCTCCCTTAGTCTAGAATAAATCTACCACTTTTTATATTTCCTTTAAATCAATGAGTTTTTTAATACACCAAAACTTTTATGAAGTCTTTTAAAATCGTGATTGAATACATCCAAATTTGAATGGAGTTTAAAAGTCTGAATAAAATACATCCACAATTATATAGACTTCTATAAAATCGTGATTGAATACACTTGAACTTTTAAACTTCTTCAAAATCTTTTCAAAGCTCAACAATATGACTTACTTGGTAAAACAATTAGAGCATCTCTAACGGTGGTAGCAAAAAAATCTTCAAATTGAAGTTTGTTGACCTACGTGGCAATTTGAAGAGCCTTATTTGCTACTTTAATATTTTGTGCCTCATCAGTCTCTTCAATTCAATTAATACAATATTTGACTTAAAACAATAATAATTAATAACATTTGAAATAATTAATAACATTCTTTTTTTTAAAGATAATATTTATGAAATTTACATCAAACCCATAAAAAAATAAATGTTTTTAGCTTTTTGATATGATTTTGGTTCTCCCAAAACAAAATAAATGTTTTGAAGAGGCAAGGTCAACTTACCGTTTGAAGAGAGAGAATGAGGTTGCGGATTTGATGACCGAGGTTGAAGAGGCTTGAGGAATTTTTCCGATGTGGCTCACCTATTTGAGCATCCCAAAGTGGTTGAAGATTGGAGATGCTTCTTATGGTGCTTCCAAAAACGTTCTTAGAGCATATCCAACAACCTCTTTAACTACTTTGGGATGCTCAAATAGGTGAGCCACATCGTAAAAATTCTCTCCAATAGCCTCTTCAACCTCGTCATCAAATCTGCAACCCCATTCTCTCTCTTCAAAATTGGTAAGTTGGACATTGCCTCTTCAAAACATTTATTTTGTTTTGGGAGAATCCAAATCATATCGAAAGGCTAAAAACATTTATTTGCTTGATGGGTTTGATGTACATTTCATAAATATTATTTATTTTATAGAATATTATCTTTTAAAAAAGAATTTTATTAATTATTATTGTTTAAAGTCAAATATTGTATTAATTGAATTGAAGATCGATGACAAAATATTAAAGTAGCAAATACTTCTTCAAATCATGTCGCAGGCCAACAAACTTCGATTTGAAAAGTTTTATTTCTTACCATTGCCGAAGATGTTCTTAGAGGTTGGATTTAGATATCCTCATATTAATTATTGAGAAAACCATGACAAGTAAATATCACCACATAATTTTTGCAATTTTTGACGTGACGTGGAAAATACCGATGGCGCACAGCAAAAAGAAAATCAATTTTAAACGAAAACTAAGAACTACGTGGCATCACCTAATAGACCGCCGCTCTTCTCTCTCTCTCTGCCCTTTAGGATCGTTCTCTTCCTCTCTCTCTCTCGTGTCTCTGAATGTTAATTTATAAATTCTGAAATCATTCTCGTCTCTCTGATCTCTCTCTCCTTTTTTTCTCTGTCTTCAACAATTTTCTCTTTCACTAACATTTGCCTGAAGCTTAGGGTTTCGTTGCAGACGAAACTCTCTCTCTGTTCCTCTCTCTTTCACACACACACCCACTGAGATTAGAAATACATTGAAGGTTCAGAGGTACGCCTTCTTCTTCGCACCAATCCAAATTCCGGCATTTTCACGAATGTTCTTAAGCCGATCTATCTGGCCTCCAAATTTATATTTTTCTTCTTCTTGGAATCATCCAATTCTCAATTTCGTTTGTGATTTTGTTATTAGCTGTGGGGATGTGTTACGGCCTATGAATGAATTTCGGTTTTGATTAGGTTAGTGCTCACTGTTTCCTCGATTTCGTAATTTTGCGATTTTAAGAATCAATTTGCGATTTGGTTCTGTATGGCTGCAGATTGTGAATGTTGGTTTAGATGCAACTGTTTTTGTGATTATTTTATTATATTGTTTTTGACTTTTGGGCTTGGAAATGGAGTGTTAAGGTTTAGGTGAGTTTTGGGAATTGAATAGAGGTTAAAGGTTGGTGATTGGGTGTCCTAGTGTGGGATTTGATTGGTTAGTAATGACGGATTTTGAGCCGCTACAACAGAAGCCAGAATCCGCCGATGCCTGCGCCGATTTTGAGCGTGGATTTGAGGAATTCATGCGTGGGCACTTGGATGAATGTATGTCATTTGCATCATGTAGTTCTCCTCATAATCCTGATGATGATGATGATGAGGGTGAGCAGCTCGTGCGGAGGAGACGGAGGTTGGATTTGGAGGGTGATAATTTAGCAGAGTCATCGGCTGCCCGACGCCACCACTCGCGGATTTTGAGCCGTTGGGCTGCACGGCAGGCACAAGAAATGATAACTACCATTGAGAGGAGGAATCGTGAGTCAGAGCTGATGGCACTCGCAGGACTGCATACGGTGTCGATGCTTGACTCCTCATTCTTGAGGGAGTCGCAGTCCCCTACTTCAAGGCGGCAGGGGGCTGTGGAGAGGCCAAGCACTCAGGCTTCTGCTATTTTGCAAATGTGGAGGGAGTTAGAGGATGAGCATGTGTTGAATAGAGCACGTGAAAGGGTGAGGGAAAGGTTGAGGCATCGGAGGAGTGTTGAGTCTAATACTAATGAGTCGACCACAAATATGTCTGATAGTCGAGGGAGTGAGAATCAGGGTAGTTTGGTGGATGCGAGTGAGAGTGAGAATGAGTATGGGACTTGGTCACATGATCAGATGGCTTCACAACATGAACGTGGTGCTAATGATGTGTCTAGTAGGGAGCAATCTCCTGATCTTGGTGAAGTTGAGAGGGAGAGAGTGAGGCAGATTGTACGGGGATGGATGGAAACTGGCATTAGTGATCATTCATCCAATGTTGCTCCGAGAAATAATAGTCCCAGAGCAGAGTGGCTTGGCGAGACAGAGCGTGAAAGGGTGAGAATTGTTCGTGAGTGGGTGCAAATGGCAAGTCAGCAAAGAGGAGCCCGTGGGGGCCGAAGGGAAGATCAAGTTACGAGCGTTGGTGCTCAAGTTGATCGACCTCGTGATGGGCCTGTTGCTGACCATGAAGAAGGCCAACCAGAGCACATTCGCAGGGACATGTTGAGGTTGCGTGGAAGACAAGCTATAATTGATTTGCTATTGAGGATTGAGAGGGAAAGACAAGGGGAGCTCCAATCCTTGGTGGAGCATCGGGCTGTCTCTGATTTTGCTCATCGTAACCGCATTCAGGTCAGTTGCCTCATGAAGGTTTTTTATTTGTTCGTATCTTGAACTGAAATCAATTTGCTCCCACGGTGTGGCGTCTTATCAATGAATGAGCATCTACAAATTGCCATCCTACAGAATTTGTAAAATACTAGAGCTCCAAACTTGAGCTTTGTAATTTGACTGGATTCCTTAGAAGATCAAAATAGCTGAGTACAGTTGTTGTCAGGCAAGTAGCAGATTAAGTCTTCATAATATGTTTATGGTCACATATTAGTGGATAAGTACCAGAAGCCAGAGCTGATGGTTAAGAAAGCATTAGTTCTTCCTTCCTTTCTGATATACCTTGATTCTGTTTCAGTGGGTGATATGGACATGTTCTAGGTTTCTACATCCCGTTGCATGGATATCATTGTATTCACTTGGTTTCCTCCCAAATTAACATCTCTACTCCCTGTAAAGAAAATATTAACTCACGTTAATTAATAATTATATTGCTATACCTATAAGGTGGATGCTTAAGTTATGTTAATATATGAAATAATTATTAGTTGTCCCCTACGTGTCGTAATACCCATTGATCTTTTTCCCCCTTTAGTATTCAAGCCCTAATGCATATTTATAAGGTTTTTCTTGTATATGCCTTTTCTCATTACAATGGCCTATAAAGTCATTACATGTGTGTTCTAGAAGTTGCATTGACGTCATACTAATATAGTGGAATTGCGTAGTTCTTTCCTTGTTTTGCTCTCCAAAAAGTTCCCTTATATGATAATGTGGAGATTAAACTTCCTGCATAAATGGGCATGAATTGGCTACTAATACAATTGAACATTTCCAGTCATTGCTCAGAGGTAGATTCTTACGAAATGAAAGACCTGTTGAAGAAGAAAGACCGCCTTCCATGGCTGCTGGTGAATTAGTTCAGTTGAGACAGAGACACACTGTTTCTGGTTTAAGGTATGAGATGTTTTTAGTCATGCTATACTTCTTAAGATGACTTAATCGGTATTTTACTTTTATCTGTTTGTTCAGACTTTTTGTGGGTCTGTCTTTTCTGCAATGCGTCTACAAGGAAAAAATGAAGTGTAGATATCTTACATTTTAGAATGTCATAAACACAGTCTTTAATTTTTATTTATTTATCTCTGTTATCTTGCAGAAGCTGTTTTAAGTTTTATCATCATTTGGTCATTTCTGCCTGCTTCTGTTGAATTTATTTACATCGTTATAAATTTGTTGATATTCTAAAGCTGGATTGGGAGTTTTACTTTTTCTTTTTCAAATTAATATATGAAGCATTGCCCAAAATTCTTTTTTCTTTTTTTTAATCAGTATGGGAGGGTAAATTCAAACTTAAGACCTCTTCCAACATTGGGGGGTTTGTACCACTGGACCAAGAGCTGGTTGGTACTTATTTGTATCTTTAGGAGATTTAAATTTCTTTCCAAGTCTAATGTGCTCTGCAGAAACATCATTAGTGATTTTCTGCTGGGGTACATAGAAACATTTCTAGATGGCGTGGCCAGAGCAATCATTGCTTTAAGCACCTGCTTTGCCCAGGGTGTCAAATAGAACTGATATAGATGAATAAATGTTCGTCAGTATTACATAAATAGGACACTCGTTTGGTGGCTATGTTATGATACTTATGGGAAAAGATTTACAATATTTCTTCCTGGGATAATAGTAAAAATCCTGAATAAATAGGGCACTCATTTGATTTATGTCTTCTTTTTCTTGATTTTAGTTTGGTTTACTTTGTCAGTTGGTTTAATTGCTCCAGATATATCTATTGCGTATTGTTTGATTCCATTGAAGTGTCAGAATTGTAATGATTTTTTCTTGAAAGATAAACGAGAATTGCTATGAATGTCAGTTGTTAGCTTAGTGACAAGTTTGTTTCCTTGTTAGGGAAGGGTTCCGCTCCAGATTAGAAAATATTGTTCGCGGTCAAGCTGGCAGCCATACTGATTCTGCGACTAACAGTAACATCAATGATTCTAGAAGCGATCATACTCAAACAAATGCTTCACAGGATGTCCAACAGGAAAATCATGAGGAATCGCAGACTGGGAGTCATGGAACTGACGTCAATCTGTTGCCTGATCCAATGGGGAACTTGGAAAGAAACACAGCTGTTGAGCGTCTCGATTGGCAAGAAATTGCTAATGAAGGAGGGAATTGGCACGAGCCAATTGCTGAAGATGAGACACAAAACTGGCAGCAGACAACTTTCAGTCAATTCAATGAATGGAGAGATGGTAATGCTGAAGATTCCATTGGAAATTGGCAAGAAAATTCAGTCAATAATTGGCCTCAGGAGACTCCCAGAAACGTTGATGGAGAAACAGATCATCAACAAGAAGCCCAGGGGATTTGGCATGATAATGGTTCTCGGGAAGCTGTTGGAAATTGGGCCGAAGGGCCTTCTGCTCCTGTGAGAAATCGTCGTTCTGTTCCAATTAGAAGATTCAATAGATTTCATCCACCAGATGATGATAACGTGTACAGTATGGAACTCAGGGAACTTTTGAGCAGGTATTTGATCAATAGTAGATGAATTGTATGCGTTGAAAGCAACATAGATGTATGATTTGATTATTTTTATGATGGTTGTGATTTTTCATTTTGTAGGAGAAGTGTTTCCAATCTTCTTCGTAGCGGGTTCCGTGAAAGTCTGGACCAACTAATACAGTCATATGTGGAAAGGCAAAGTGGTTCTCCCATTGATTGGGATTTGCATAGGAATTTGCCAACACCAACTCCTTCTTCACCAGAGCAGGATCAGGAGCAGCAGAGGGATGATCAGAATGAAGATCAACATGATGCCATCAATAGACCTTCACTAGTTCTACCATCTCCACCAGTGCCCCCACCACAACCATTATGGCATCAGGACTTACATCACACTGGCTGGTCTCGTCATAGCATGCATCGTTCAGAAATCGTGAGCCATCTCCCTTATACAAATTTTTTTGGCACTTCATATCCCATTTGTTAGCATACTGGCGCTTTTTTTCGTCTTCTCTAAATGCAGTTTGCTCAGGCATTCTGATTTTCTTTTCTTTTTTCCCTCTCAAAATTTGAGGTGTGGATTTAGGCTATCATTATGGCTTCCAAGTTTTTAAACCATCAGCTGGTTAATAAGTATATAATATAACCATATGTATGATAAATGTAATAAAACGTAATATTTACTTATAAATATATATTTTTATTCAATATTTATTACATTAGTAAATATCTATTATGTATTTATGATATTAAATGTCTATTATGTACTTAATATAATTTGTATAATATATATTACAGATTTTATAGATTTTTATTCCATAATTAAAATATATATAGAAAAAAAAATGTAGGACTAGAAAGAGAATTCTATTTTATATTTGGAATCTTTCTGTTGATCATGAGGAATTGGGACCTTAGTATGACATTATCTTGAGGAATAAATGACATGGGGTTTTTTCATTACTTTTTCCCCGTAATACCATGTGCTATTCTTTATAAATAGCCTAGCACCCAATATTTTGCATTTGTTTTGGAAAATTATTGTCCGATTTGATATTTAATGGCAGCCTGTCATCTTTCACATGCTTTAAGATTCTTATAATGTCTTGTCTGCTAAGACATCATACCATAACAAAATTACTTTTCAAGGCTCATTTAGAATGCATTTCGCCTGATTAGTTGATGATTGATGTAAATGGGAGTTAGACTGGATCTTGTATTCTACATTCTTTTCTGTGCCTAGGTTTTAGTTTCCTTGCTCTCTGATGCTTTCTTTGAATGTGAATTCTGATTTGGAGCAGGAATGGGAGATGATTAATGATCTGAGATCAGACATGGCAAGACTCCAGCAAGGCATGAGCCACATGCAGAGGATGTTGGAGGCCTGCATGGATATGCAATTGGAGTTGCAGCGTTCTGTCAGACAGGAAGTGTCTGCAGCTCTGAATCGTTCATCTGGTGAAAAAGGTTTGTTCGAGAAATGTCTCTCTGTGTGCAATGGAACAGTAGATGTGATAATTAGAAGCAAAATTGTGGATTGGTTTTCATACTAGTGTTGTAACTGTCATTTATTGATCTTTCGTAATTGATTTGAAATATGCAATTACATTGCAGGGTTAGGCGCTGAGACATCAGAGGATGGGTCTAAATGGGGTCATGTGAGAAAAGGGACTTGTTGTGTTTGTTGTGATAGTCACATCGATTCTCTCTTGTACAGGTATTGTGCTTATAACCGTTACACATTCATTTTGAATAACTATTTTGAAACTTGATGGTGTGCACGATGGCTATGGTTTTATAACACTCTTCTTTGCGTGTCCCCTTTTCCCTTCTTTTTGTTTCTGGGTGCAGATGCGGGCACATGTGCACTTGTTCAAAATGCGCAAACGAGTTGGTTCGTGGCGGAGGGAAGTGCCCACTTTGTCGAGCACCGATTGTTGAGGTGATTCGAGCATACTCCATACTGTAAAAATAACTTCTAATAGGAAAGAATGAAAGAAAAGAATAAAAATCGAATAGAATGACTTGAATGGTGGAAGGGGGGAATGCCGTGGTTGTTCCTTAGGATGAAGATGATTGGGAAGCTTCTGAGGTCCTCCTTTTTTCTGTAGAGTGTTTCAGTAGTTGCCGATGTTTTTCTGATTATATACGGAAAACAGAATGCGTTGTATAATTGGAATAACAAATGGCACTCTTGATTCATCATTCTTGCGTAAATAACATCTTCTCATGAAAATCCCCTTTTCACGCTAGCAATCATAGGCAAAAGCAAAAATAAGTAGCAGAATCTTGTGTCTAGTAAATTGACTAGACACAAAATTACTACAATCTTCATCTTGTGACTAAGTGGGGCATGGGAGAGAAAAAGTGGACATGGTAAAGATAAAAGTGGGTGGGTGGTAATGTTTTAATTACTACAGTAACTTTGGTTTTAAAAAAAAAAATTCAATTACTAACATTATTTTAAAGTAACTAACATTTCTTCGTGTCACCATTGACAGATTTTTTTCTTAAGTATAGTATAAGTAAGAGCATAATGAGATCTTAGGCCATCTCCAGTCATTGGGCTAAATGTAGTTCATGACTAAAAATTTAGCCCTTCAAAATATTAATTTTTTAAAGAAAAGTGCATGGCTAAAATTTTCCATCTCCAGCCATGCATGGCTATATTTTAGGATCCTTTATATTTTATTATTTTGAGAAGCATGGGACCCACAAAAAAGTGGATGGATTTCATTGTGCAATATGAAAAGCACATGCATGAGGCCCATAAAAAATTTGGTCTAGGCCAAAGCTAGGCTAAATGTAGCCTAGTTGGAGGGCTAAAGGGCTAAATATGGCCCTCCAAATTTGGCCAAAATTTTATTTAGCCCATGGCTGGAGATGGTTTTTGCATTATTTTAGGGCTATATTTGTGATATAGCTCATGAATGGAGATAGCCTTAACTTTGTACAAGCTTGGGTTTGGTGTTGTCGTGTAAGTATTCTCACTTTTGTTAGTTTGACCACAGCTTCTTAGTGTAATTTTTACAAATCTGCTTTGTGGAAATGTAACCTTGAGTTGCAATCATGAATGGCAATTTTCCTTTCTAACTCAAATTCTATACATAGTTTTGGTTTTTTTTTTTCCCTAGGAAATCTCCGCCTCTGCCCACCTGAGATAGCCGATGACTGCTGATGGGCAACTTTAATGCTATAATTTTCTCTATTAATGCTATGGTCATGTTTACTAATTTGAAATCGGTGTTAAAATTATTTCGATCTCGGACTACTGAAAAATGGATATAGGTCACACATTGCAATCCGTACGGAATCAAAAAGTATATAGGCCACACATTGCAATCCGTAATTCAATGACTGCAAATCCAAGAAATGGATCGAGGAGAGGAGTCTCATTCTCGTTCATTCTCTCCCTTGTTCCGTTCTTTCCGGACTATTCCGACTGAGCAAATGTGTGACATTTTCCTAAGTGTATCATTTTCTCTTTGAAGCTATCTGACTGCAACATTTAGATTTGGCCCCATTTTGAAGGTCATGCCAAGCTAATTACTGATTATCAATGATTGGTCGAGTTTATTAAGTATCGGGACTCTGATAATTCGCAGCTAACAGTCTTCTGAAAGGAGCCTCTTTTGTAACTTTCCTTACTCACAAAACGAAAGAAAAATAATTAGGGCACTTAGGCTTAGATTGGATGCGTCCCAAGCACCCATCCCTGGGGTTAACTTATGATTAACCAAACCTATAGAATTTTTGCCTTCAAGTGACTTTGTATGGAAAAATATGACAACAGATTATAAGAACAAATTTAAATAAAAAAGGGTAATTCATCGATTACAATAAAAATTTCAGAAAACAAAAATATTGCAAGTTTCCTTCATTCTTGATCGCCTCATTCTGGATTTATAAAAACTCAATAGAACTATTTGGACTATATTTTATGAATGGCATTGTAGACAATATCCCTTATAGAGGCGGCACCTTGAAACTCAAGGTAGGTGTCCCTCTATTATCGATGTAATGATAAATGTGATCTATGTAGCGTTCATTCCCTTAATTACTAACGGCCTCGAGCTTCCTTGCAAGTTGCCCATGGTGAGCTTCTGCTTCAGCATATTTGAGGCTCTTGTTGAAGTAGAACTCGCAGAGATCTCGTAATTCTGTCTCCAGAGACGGTCTGCTGCTCCCACATCCTTCTTCCTTTACTGCATTATCTTTTTCAAGTTCATCTGAATGTGCTTGTAGTTCCTTGGACAACAAACTGAACCAAGCAACAATTAAAATGCCAATGAAGTTAGAGATGGTTTGTGAGAGATGAATGCTAAAACTTTCATCTAGCACTTGTGTGAATTTGAAATACAAATAAATGGAGCATTCAGAATGTGAATATTTAGTATTTTATATCTACCTCTTAATATGGGATTTGTATCTGTCATTAGCATTTAAAGCCTCAGCAAGTGCATTCTCAAGATTCTTGATCTTTGACAAAGGAACTATTTCTATAACCTGAGAACTTTGAGTATAGCCATGTTGCGTATTATTTCTCTGAGTCAAAAAAAGTCAGGCAGAAAGAGATTAGATATGATCTAACACAATTTAAGAAAACCACACATCTGATAAATCTGTCATGAAGGCTTTTCCTTAACCTGCCATAACAGATAAATGATGTGGACAAAGGATAAATAATAAAGACAGCCACCTGACTTTGAAATGTACCTGTGCCTACCTTTTCTTGACCATTTGAATGCTTCTGCACTTCATTCATTTCCATCTTTGGTTTCTGATTGGATAGAATTATGTTAGTATCTACCTTTATCTGTAATTCGTACAGCATAAACCAAATTTTATAACCCATGTGCTTGATCGATTTCATTTTAGTGTTATTAGATAGATTATAGCCAATACATACATGTGGGAGCATTGAATCAATTGAAGCACTTATGGTTTTGGATTGTGAAAAACAAGGAAAATCTGCGTTGTTGGACTTATTTTGGTCATGTTTTACTTGCATCGTATGCCTTAGCTCTTCTTCAGGAGCTTGAGCTTTCTTCATGCACTCCACTTTCTCCTCCTCGAGGATTCTTAGCTTCCTCTGGAATTAGTTATTTGCTTTCTTCATCCGGGCAAGTCCACTCTTCAGCTCAGCAACCTGGGCTCTGGCAGCCAGATCCCACACCAGCTGCAAAACCTTTTCCTCAAGTACAACTTTACTACGTTTGAAATCCTCCAATTCAGACATACGGTGCCGGAGATTTTTTGAACATACCAGACTCTCTTTGCTTTCAGTTCTTCATAATCTACAGATAATATCTGGATCGAAGCCTCCAGTCTTTCATTTTATATTCTTGCTGTACTGAGTGATCTCTTAAGAGCCCAATTTTCATTCTGAAGCAATTGTGTTTTCTGCAATCGAACCTTAAGGCAGGAACTTTCTTCTGCTAGCTGCAACCTCTCGTGCTCAGAAGCTTTGAGCTTTAACTTGAGTCCAATAACAATGTTTTTTAGTGTCTCTTCATGAGATCTTACATACTCCAACAACCCTAGTACCTTTTCATGGTCAGTGATCATCTTGGTTTTTCTTGGAACTTGCAAGCTCAGTCATAAGCCCTACCACCTTCGTTTCAGACTCCAATTGTAAAATGTTAAACTCGCTCTTATATAATTCAACTTTTCCTTGGAAAGCTCAAGCAACTCCATGTTTTGCTTCCTCAGCTCTCCATTTGATTTATGAAGCATACTATGCTCCGCCAATAGATCTATGTTGGTGGCTTGTAATTTCAAATGGAGATTGTTTTAAGATTCTCACTCTTCTCAAACTTCTGACCACTGTTGTTGCATGTCTTGCAATTTCTGTCTCATATCAACCTTTTGTGCCTCAATTTCAGCTTCCAAACTTCTAACCTCATCTTGGAGATTTATTGCCTGAGACGCTGTATTTTGCAGTACCAAACTCAAAGTCAGTTATGGAATTTTCAAAAACTCAACGTCTTCGAAATCTTGAGCAACTCAACTGAGAACCGATCATTGTTCAGATGGTTTCCCCTGCTATTCTAAGATGACTTAAACCTCGTATCGTTTGTAGCTTCTGCACCAAACACAACAAACGGATCTATGAAATTTGTTTCTAATACAGAAAATGGGTCTATCATGGTGTTGAAGGAAAGGTAGACTTTTTTCAAAAAAAAAAAAAAAAATTTATGCATCTAGATAGGAAAAATTCTATTAACTTGCAACGGAAGACTTTGAGGTGTTTATAGAGCTTAAAAACAAGACCTTTAAGAGGATCTTAAAGGTTCAAGTTAGGGCTGTCAATGGGTCGTGTCGGGTCGGGTTCGTGTCGTGTCGTATTTATACGCGTGTCAAATACGGGTTAACCCGTATTGACCTGTTTAGTATTCGTGTCAAATACGGGTCAACCCGTATTTACCCATTTATTTTCGTGCGGGTTTCGGGTTGACCCATTAACCCGTTAACGACGCTAAGTGATAGCAAATAAAAATAAATAAAAATTCTAAATGTTGATAATTTAATCAAGTAATTACATTTTTTAGATATAAAATAGTTATTTCATTTTGCCTCTCTCTCTCTCTATGTATAAAGATTGAGAAAGAGAAATTAAAAAATTAAAAAAATTGAAGCAAATGAAGAAGAAACAAAGAAAATAATTATTGCATTTTGAAAATAATAGGGTTTATGGTTTAGGGATTAGGGATTAGGGATTAGGGATTAGAGTTTAGGAAATCGGAATTAGGGTTTAGGGTTTAGGGATTAGGGATTAGAGTTTAGAGATTAGGGTTTAGGGTTTAGGGTTTAGGGATTAGGGAATCGGGATTAGGGTTTAGCGATTATGGTTTAGGGTTTAGGGATTAGGGTTTAGGGATTAGGGATTAGGGTTTAGAGTTTAGGGTTTAGGGTTTAGGGTTTAGGGTTTATGATTTTGGGATTAAAACACTAAACCCTAATCCCTAGATATTTAATGAACTCAAATTATATAAGGAACAATTACTAACAAATATAATTTAGGGATAAAAATGTAATATTTGAGTGCTCATCATTACGTAAGGACATTATAAATCTCTAATGTTGTAACATATAATCACAAATTTATCAGCACCATGATGGATAAGGTGCAAAGAGAGGAGTGGACATGGCAACTTGGCAAGGGCTCGAAACCCATGTGTGCTAAAACTTTCATTTTATTTGATTTTTTCGCGGGTTGGCGGTATTAACGGGTTGACACGACCGCGACACGACCCATTTAATAAAGCGGGTTAAACAGGTATTTAAAGCGGGTTGGCGGGTTGACCGAAACCCACCCGCTTATAAAGCGGGTCAATGGCGGGTTGACTCGAAAATTACCCATTTATAAATGGGTCGTGTTCGGTCGTGTTTTTCCGTGCGGGTTTAGTCGTGTAACGGGTCGAGTCGGAAATTGCCACCCCTAGTTCAAGTGGTGGATGTGCATGGAAACTAATTTTTACAATAAATGAAAGAGGGAGACAAAAAAGAACCCACCCTAGAGTGCAACTTGAGTCCAACCCAAGTATTCCACCAAAGTTTTCATGGTAGGATCCACTTTCTCTTCTTAGTTGCAAAGAAGAACCTCCACTTTCACTGCAACCTCTTCTTTGGGAAGATGAAGCACAAGGGAAGCTAGTGGTGCTAGTAACCCTTCCTTTGTGTTGGGTAGGAGAGAGCTTGACAATCTCTCTCTCTCTCTCTCTCTCTCGCAAAAACAAGAACCCTAGAAATGAAAGGAGGCAAAATAGGCTTTTATAAAGGCTTGAGATAAAACATTCTTTCTCCTCCTTCTAGGTGTGGCCGGTTCACGAGAGAGGGGGTGTTAAAGCCTATTGGGCCTTAGTTTTCGCACCTGATTTTCAAGGCATATTTCATCTCTTCTAAATCAATGTAATTAATTAATTGACTTAATCGTTGATTACCCAAATTATGAATCGGTGTGTGACCTATTAAGCTCTAATTAGCAAGGCAGTGGGTGATCTTTGTACTTTTTCTTTATCGACTATTATGAGGACCCAGTTATGGAATGTCCTCAGGGCTTTCACAAAGTGTGAGTGACGTCTAGCAACATATCACAGTTATCCAAGCTAAAATATAATGTGTTTTAGAGAACCCATTCAGTTGAAATTATAACACAATTTGATCCCTCTCTTTTATCAATGTTCTTGATTTCGTTAATAGGATATAGAATTCATGTCAAATCCCTAATGTGATCGTTCTCAGTTATATGATTCAATTTGAGCACAATTAGAAAACTCTTTTCTCTATTGGGCTTTGACTCGGGCCTCATATTCCCTATCCTATGACCATGAACATTTAGGGTGTGAGTTACAGGGAAGGATCTTTCCGCATCTAACCTCTTTAGAACACTTTCCTGATCTCATATACCATGTCCTTATCAATAGGTGCTCATCATCAATCGAAAGGTGACTATTACAATATTGTTGATTGGGCATCGAAGAGGTGCATATCGTCCATACAGTTCTTGTGTTCTTGATTCTTGGGTTACTTAGTTTCTCGATTGATCTTTTTCTAATTTTTGGCTAAATTTGTAATTCCCAAACCGTTCCTTAATTTTTTGGAAGAAAATTTTTTTCCATCACATTGGTGTAGTTATTGTTAGACCATGTCAAAGTTCTCATCAAACTGATACTCCAGTTGTGCATTCAAATTTAAATAGTTGATAAGTTTTTGGATAATATAATATTTGTAAATCAACTACTTAACTACTGTATTTTGAATTGTAATTTTATCCACTGAGTAATATAAATACAGGCAAACACCACACTTACTGGTGTAGCTTTTTTCCAAATTATCTTGTTGTTCATGGTATCAAGAGCCCTGATAGTCTAATGATTTTTTTTTTCTTCTACAATTTTTTTTTCAATGGCTACTTCTGATAGTCCTACCAATCCCACCACCAACACCAATGCCCAAACCAACCCACTTCCCACAAACAACGACCAAATCACTCAACCTAGCCTAAACACTCCACCCTCTGTTTCCACCATTATCACCATCAAATTAACTCGTTCCAACTACCCACTTTGGTTGGCTCAAATCACTCCTATCCTTCGTAGCCGTAATCTCTTTGGTTACGTTGACAGCCCTATTCCTTGTCCTCCGACTCCATCTGTGCTCTCTACTGTGGCCCTGTCACCAACTTCACATCAGACTTGGGTTTCTCTTGAACGTCGCTATGCCTCCACCTCTCATAATCGCATTCTTCACCTCCGCAACGAACTTCTCCGCACAACCAAAGGCAACCTGACTATTTCAGATTATTTGGATAAGATAAATTCCATTGCTAACAATCTTGCACTTGCAGGAAGTCCTATTGCAGACCCTTATCTTGTGACCATCATTATGAATAACGTTGGACCGGCCTTTGAAGTCACTGTTAGTGCTGCTCAGGCTCGTGATAATCCTATTACATATGAGGCCTTGGAGGCCTTATTACTCACTGTGGAGTGCTATCAAGGTGAACAGGTGCAACCTCAGGTTGATCCGGTTGCTGGAATTTCAGCATTTGCTGCTGCTCGTGGTTGTGGAAACAGAGGAAGAGGATTTGGGCGTGGTGTTTCCCCAAATCGCAACAACAACAACAATAAATTTGGTTGTGGACAGTTCCGGCCTAATTCAAACTTTCAGCTCAACAATTTTGGTGAAGGCTCTTCTTCTCAGCCAATCCGCTGTCAGATTTGTGGAGTTCCTGGACATCAGGCCCTTGATTGTTTCAATCTCATGAACATGGCGTATGAGGGCAGAATTCCCACTCGCCGACTCTCAGCTATGGTATCTCATTCCAACGATAGTGCTCGCCCCAACAATGGTTCTTGGTTGATTGATACAAGGGCAAACTCTCATATCACTTCGGACTTGGGTAATTTGAACAATTCGAGGCAATACAATGGTAATGATCATGTGGGTGGCATAGGTAGTGACCCTGGGCTAAATATTACTCACACTAGTACTATTGATCTTCATAACTCTTCTTCCAAATTTCAATTACGTGATGTCTTACGTTGCCCCACACCTTCCACAAGTCTCTTGTCTATTCATCTGTTTACCCTTGATAACGATTGTTATTTTCTGATATATCCTCATTTCTTTCTTATTAAGGATCTCAAAACCCAGAGGATGCTTTTTCGAGGGAGATGTGAGAATGGGCTCTATCCACTGCGCTTCAGTCCACCTTCGTCATTACAAGCTTTTGCAGCATTCGTAGGCAGCCGTGTTTCTGCTCAAACTTAGCACTCACGCTTGGGGCATCCTGCAATTCCCATAATAAAATATTTAGTTGCAAATAAGAAAGTTCCTCCTTGTGGATCTTCTCAATTTTCATTTTGTCATTCATGTCCTTTAGCCAAAAGTTCAAAGCTTCCTTTTCATAGTTCTTTTTCTGAATCTCAATTTCCATTGCAACTTGTCCACTATAATGTATGGAGTTCCCCGATTGTTTCAATGAATGGTTTTCGTTACTATCGCTTACTTGTGGATGATTATTCAAGATACACTTGATTTATCCAATGAAAAATAAATATGAGGTACATGGGATACTGACTCAGTTTAAAGCCTATGTTGAAAATTTGCTTTCTTGCAAAATTAAATCCTTGCAGTGTGATGAAGGGGGGAATATACCAAAACAGCTCTCAAGACAATTTTTGGCATCTCATGGTATTCACCAACGTTTTTCCTGTCCAAAGCATCCCAAGCAAAATGGGTTAGCTGAGAGAAAAAATCCTCATTTAGTTGATTCTGGGTTAGCTATTCTCACTCATTCTCATATGCCATTGAAATACTGGGTAGAGAGTCTTAGGCCAACTTTCCCCTTATGAGAAATTATTCCACAAATCACCAAATTATAAATTTATTCGGGTGTTTGGGTGCACATGCTTTCCTCTTATGCGTCCATAATAAAAATAAACTTGCACCTCGGTCTCGCTCTTGTGTTTTCATTGGGTACTCATTGAATCATCTTGGTTATCAGTGTTTAGATGTTGCTACATGGCGAATTTATACCTCACGCCATGTAGTGTTTAACGAAGACACCTTTCCTATGAAGACTCTCATATCAACTTAAATAAAAGACAATTTACGTCTCCACAAACCCAAAATAATAGCGATGAAAGTGAAAGTAACAATTGATAGAACACGAAGTAAAAAATGAATTATGAAAGATTATTATAAAGCACTAGGACATCGGTTCCTCATTCTCAATCCCATCTAAGTTATTCATATTAAAATCAAATTATTCATGATAAGTAGCAATTATCCCTTGATTCTAGCAATATTTCCTTCAGTTCATGATCAACTATCTACATGCTATGTCTAGCCAATAGATATTTGAAAACCTTTATGCTAAATGGAATACAATACTTACACAAATCATAACTTCGTGTCTACTCAATTGTGTAATTCTTGGTAATTGTAGAGCAATCTACTAAACTCTTTTTTCTTTTAGCTCTCCACACAAATAATAGCCTCATTTGATAACGATAAAAAATAACAATTACCAACATGGACAACGACCGAATTTTAGTATAAAATAACAAGAATTAGATGATATACATGATAAGAGTACACCCTTTTAGTCCTAGCAAAAGGACTCTAGTTCATGATCAAACTAATAACAAACATGGTTGAATTAATACATGGAATAAATCTTCGACTCTATCTCCGAGTCCTTCTAGCGCTAGCTCTCTTTCTTTTGTGCGTCTGGAACTCCAAGCCTCAAAGCCAAAGTCCTAATTTTGTTACAAGATGATGATATACATTAGATATCCCACGCTTGTCCTCCTCCTCCTCCACTTCCTATTATGTTTGGGAATTAATACATGGACAATCAAATTCTCCCTCTCTCGACTTCTAGTCTAGATAGTAGAAGTCCTAATTCTAGTAGTAGATCACGTGAGATCTCGGTCAAAACAAGATAATTGCTTGGCTTGGTCTCCAATTTCCCATTTAAGCTCCAAATTGCTCCTAGGTTTAGATCCTTCAAAATACTCACAAAAATAATTAAAACCAATAGTTTAATTCAAAATCATAGGAATATAATGTAAATGAGGTATAATAAATATATAAAATATCAATATATCAATCTCATACTTCCATCGATGTAGGGCCACATATTATGGAGCCCACTCCTACAATTAATCACCTTGAGCCAGTTTCTCAAGCTCAGCCTAATACTATACCTTCTCAACCTACAGCAGATTCCACAATTCTAAATATTCCTACAATATTGTCCTCACCACCACTTGGTCAAAGTTCATCCACAACACCTCAGGTACAGAGTTCCTGTCCTGAACAATCCAGACCAACGCCATGTATTGTTTCTAGCTCTGTGGATCCTAGTCCGACGCCTGCAGTCATTTCGGCACCGCCACTGCCTCTACGTATGGTTACACAATCTCATACGAGAAGTCTGAAACCGAATTCAAAGTATGCTCTGCAATCAGTTGTGGTTCCTTTAGAAATTGAACCCACATGTTTTAGTAAAGTTGTTAAACAAGACCAATGGAGACATGCGATGGCGCTTGAGTTTAGTGCGCTGCAGCAGTGTGGAACCTGGATGTTGGTTCCTACTTCGTCTTATATGAACATTTTGCCAAACAAGTGGGTTTATAAGATCAAGAAGAATTCAGATGGATCAATTGAGTTGTATAAAGCTTGTTTGGTGGCTAATGGATTTCATCAGCAAGAAGGTCTCGATTATACAGAGACCTTTAGCCCGGTGGTTCAACACACGACTATTCATATGGTTCTCAGTCTTGCAATTTCAAACAAATGGCCGGTAAGACAGCTTGATGTGCAAAACGCATTCCTTCATGGTTTTTTTTACTGATGATGCTTTTATGAGACAGCCACAGGGGTTTGTTGACCCCCAATACCCGACACATGTGTACAAGTTACAGCGGTCCTTGTACAGTCTCAAACAAGCTCCAAGCTTGGTTCCAAAGGTTCAATGATTATCTTCTTGCTCTGGGATTTCATGATCAACATGTGACTATTCTCTTTTCATCTTTAATCAGGATGGTGTTCATTTGATATTATTAGTTTATGTTGATGATATCCTATTAACTGGTAACAGTCTATCTCAGATTATGAAGTTGATTTAGACCTTGGGCCATTATTCTCTATGTAAGGATCTTGGTTCCCTAAATTATTTCCTGGGGATTGAAGTCACTTATCAACGTGAAAAAGTTCAATTGACACAAGCCAAGTATGCAATAGATTTATTGATCAAGACTAGTTTTACTAATTCTAAGCCTTTGCTACACCGTGTGTTGCTGGTCACAAATTTAGTATTAATTCTGGTGAGCCCTTGCCTGATCCAACAGAGTATAGGCAGTGGTTGGTGCTTTACAATACTTAACTATTACAAGGCCTAACTTGTCTTATTCAGTTAATCATGTATGTTAGTATATGCACTCTCCTACTACGATTCATTGGCAGGTAGTGAAGCGCATTTTGCACTACCTAAAATTGACATTTGATCATGGTTTACAATACCTGCCAAGTAAGCTCCAGTTGATAGCTTATTCCGATGCCGATTACGCTGGTGACCCAGACACCAGGCATTCCATATGTGGATTTTGTGTTTTCTTAGGAGCCAACCTTATTTCTTGGAGTTCCAAGAAGCAAAAGACTGGTTCCCGATCAAGCATAGAGGCCGAGTATCGTCAATTGGCATATACTGCTGCAGAGATCTCGTGGTTGCGATCATTGTTCTGAGACTTGTCTCTTCACCTACAACCACCCGTAATATGGTGTGATAACGTTTCTGAGACTTTCCTGATGCAATTCGGTGTTCATTCTCGCACAAAGCACTTGGATGTTGATTATCACTATGTTCGTGAAAAATTGTGCGAGGAGAGCTTGTTGTCAATTACATTTGCTCTCAAGATCAGATTGCTAATTTGTCACCAAAGGGCTCAGTTAATCAAGGTTTCGTACTTTAGTTTCCAAGCTGCCTGTGGCTTCCCGTCCATTCTTCTTGCGGGGGATGTTAGACCATGTCCAAGTTCTCATCAAACTGATACTCCAGTTGTGCATTCAAATTCAAATAGTTGATAAGTTTTTGAATAAGATAGTATTTGTAAATCAACTGCTTAACATTGTATTTGAATTGTAATTTTATCCACTTAGTATTATAAATACACACAAACACCACACTTACTGGTGTAGCCTTTTTCCCAATTATCTTGTTGTTCAGTTATTTCATAAAGAACAGTAAGGAGTTAGTGACAACGTGGAGTAACCCATCGAACCCCAAGAAACCCTTACCTCCTAGTTCATTTTGAAATGATCCTTGCTTTGACTCCACATTGCTACTCACTTTTCACTCTTTTTGTGTTAAAAAAATTATATCCCACTCTAACACACTCACTCACTCACTCTCTCTCTCTCTCTCTCTCTCTCTCTCTCTCTCTCTCTCTCTCTCTCTCTCTCTCTCTCTCTCTCTCTCTCTCTCTCTCTCTCTCAGACACTCACTCACATGTGAACACACCTTCACAAATCAAATCTCAACTCAGTCATGGAATTTTAAAAAACTCGAAGTCTTCGAAATCTTGAACAACTCAACTGAGGACCGATCATTGTTCTAATGGTTTCCGTGGCGGAGATCATTGTCAACAACACCTAGGCTTTAGACAAGACACAATGATGGATGTGTCTAACACTCACACACATAAAGAAATTTAACCAAGCACAGATGACACAAGTGTTTATAGAGGTTCAGCAATGCCTACGTCCTCTTTGGTGATCCTCTTGAGAAATTTCATTAATGAGAATATGCTACAACTTTGGTTTACAAATGGAAACCCCCTTAGAATACTACCCTCACAATTTGTTTCTCTTACACCCTTTCTCAACACTTTGATACACTTTATGAACTCTCTCTCCCTTGGTTTTCCCTTGACACTCTAGTTCAAGCCACACTTGTTATCTTGCTTCATCTTCCCATTTATAGACATGCCCTTGGACCTAGAAGGAGGCTCCTTCTAATTCAGCACATTCTCCCTTTAGTCACCTAACATAGACCATGAGTTTGGCAAGCCAAAAGCAAGTCATCAATGGCTGCACCTTGAGCCACCATATCTAGAACCAAAGAGCGGGAACTCTTTGAAACAAGTCAAGAAATAACCATAAAGTGCTATCCCAGCTTTCCGATGGATTGCCAACCTTCTTAGAATTCAGAAGTGACTCATAAAGTCCCTACAGTTAGGTAGAAAGCATAGCACATGGAAAAAAAAAATTGGGTCAAAAAAACGTGGAAAATCAACACAACACACCAGAAGCGATCGGTCGCCTAGACGGTGCGACTGGTCTTTTTGAAGCAGGTTCAAAACTTATTCCTGCAGCTTGCCCAAGACCGGTCGCAAGTAGCTTGCGACCGATCACTTTTAGGCAGCTTCAAATCCAATTCTAGAGATCTTCCAAATTACAATCTGCTTCGGTAGGCCAGATCGCAAGTAACATGCCGCTAGTCGCCTTCCTTGAAGTCTGTATCATTTAGGTGAGCCAATTTTTCCAACAATCTCCACCTTGGTAAGCATAAACTCCTTGTGGAAATCATTGCCTTTCAAGACATCTGTAATGTCTTGAGAAACGTCCTGATAACTCTCAAGAACTTCACCTCAATCTCTAGCATGGAACAAGATTGAGCAAGCTCAAACAATGTTTGAACTTTTCTGTTGTGACTGGTTTTGTGAGACAATCTGAAGCATTCTCTGTTGTATGAACCGTCCTTATCTTAATGTCTCCATCGTTCACCCAATCCCTTATCCGGTGGTATCGAACATCGATGTGCTTGGATCTTACAAGAAACACTTGATTCTTCACCAAGCATATATCACTTTGACTATCACATTGAATCACCGCCAAGTCTTGAGCTATCCCGAATTCTTTTGCCAATCCTTTCAGCCATATTGCTTCCTTAGAAGCTTCCGTTAGCGCCATATACTCCGCTTCGATAGTTGACAAGGCACCACTCTCCAACTGATTGGCCCTCCACCACAAGTGAAGACATATCCTGTGGTGGACCTCCTCTTGTCAAGATCTCCTGTATAGTCATAATCCACATAACCCGATACACATGCATTTCCTTGTTTTCTTTCAAACAATATCCCAAATCTTTTGGTGCCCTTCAAGTACCTGAGAATCCACTTAGCTGCATTCCAGTGTTGTTTGCCTGGATTCGCCATGTACCTTGACACCACACTAATGGCTTGGGCTAAGTTGGGGTGTGTGCAAACCATAGCATACATGAGACACCCTACCAAGCATGCATATGGAACTTTGCTTATTTCTTCCTTCTCTTCATCCGTGGAAGGGCATTCTTGCGCACTTAACTTAAAATGATGCGCTAAAGGAGTAGACACAGGCTTGCAATCCATCATATTGAATTTATCAAGTACTTGGGAAATGTACTTACTTTGTGACAGCCAAAGTTTCCCTACAGCTCCGTCTCTCCTCATCTCCATTCCTAAGATCTTTTGTGCAGAACCAAGATCCTTCATGTCAAACTCCCTTCCATGCAATGTCTTCAATTCTTGGATTTTTGACATATCCTTACATGAAATTAGCATATCGTTAACATAAAGAAGCAAAAAGATGATATTACCATTCTTGAATACATGAGTGTATACACAGCAGTTTGATTCACTTCTTCTATACTCAATCCTCGTCATGTGAGAATCAAAGCGCTTGTACCACTGCCTTGGAGATTGCTTCAGCCTATAGAAAGACTTTTTCAACCTGCAAACCAGATTTTCCTTGCTAACTTCAATGAACCCTTGTGGTTGGCTCATGTAGATGTCTTCCTCCAAGTCCCCATGGAGGAAAGTAGTCTTTACATCCATTTGCTCCACCTCCATGTCCTCTTGTGCTACTATGGAGAGAAGTAGCCGTATAGAAGTATGTTTCACCACTGAGGAGAAGATTTCATCATAATCAACTCCCTCCTTTTGCAAGTATCCCTTGGCCACCAAACGAGCTTTGAATATGGTGGCTCCTTTCTCATGCCTTTCTTCTTCCTTCCTAAACACTCATTTGCAGCCAATAACTTTGTGATCTTTGGGTTTAGGAACTAACTCCCATACTGATTTTTGGTGTAGAGATGCCATCTCTTGCATCATAGCTCCCATCCAACTTTCCCGCTCCTTGTTCTCATCAGCCTCTTGGAACGTGATTGGTTCTTCTTCACTAGTGTTTAAGGCGTAGTGAACTGCGTCCTTGTCCCATCCAAACCTTTAAGGTGGTTTGATGGTTCTCCTAGGCCTAGACTGAGCTATAGATGATGGCTCCACCTATTCTTGAGCCTTTTCTTCTTCTTGAGTTTGTTGTTGCCCAGCATCTTCCTCCTCAATGTCAGACTCCACCTCCTCCTGAACGTCTTTAGTTGGCTGTTCTTGTGAAGTTTCCCTGAACATCTTCTTGAGTGGCTATTCAATGGTTGTTTCCCTCTTAACAACATCCTTCTTTGCCTTTGAATTCTTGACTTTGTTCATAGGCATGGTCTTCTCATCGAACACAAGATCCCTGTTGAGTGTCTTCTTGTATTTCACTAGATCCCAAAGCTTGTAGCCCTTAACACCGCTCTCAAAGCCGATGAAAATGCATTCAAGAGACTTAGGCTTCAACTTGGATCTTTCATCACTTGGAATGAGTGCATATGCACTGCATCCAAACACTTTGAGATTAGTAAAATCAATTGTACCTCCTTTTCACACTTGAACTCAAGATTTCTTAAAGGTGATCGGTTAACCAAATAGGCAGTGTGGTTAATCGACTCGCCCAAAATGGTTCGGGCAATCCTGCATGAATCCTCATACATCTCTCACACTCCATGAAAGTTCTATTGATCCTCTCCGCAGCTCCATTTTGTTGGGGTGTCTTCTTCACAATAAAGGGCCTCTTAATGCCTTCATTCCTACAAAACTCAAGGAAATTGTTGTCTTTGTATTCACCACCGTTGTCACTCCTTAGGATCTTGATCTTCCTTCTGGTAAGGTTCTCTACCTCCGCCTTCCACTCTTTGAATTTGGTGAAGACCTTAGATTTCTCCTTCATGAAGTAGACCCAAACCTTCCTTGAAAAATATCCAAGAAAGTCACGAAATAGAGAGCTCCACCCTTTGATTTAACCGGTGATGGCCCCCATACGTTTGTGTGAATATAGTCTAGCACACCTGTATTTCCTTCCTCTTTATCTTGCTGCTTGAAAGCTATTTTTGATTGCTTTCCCATGGTACAAAACTTACAGAACTCCAGCTTGCAACTTTGAACACCTTTCAACAGCTTTCGGTTGTGTAGTTCCTACATGCCTCGCTCACTCATATGCCCTAGCCTCAAATGCCAAAGCTGAGTTTCATCATCTGAGTCCTTGCTTGTGGATACAGTTACTCCACCTGTAATAGTTGTACCACACAATCTATATAAAAGTTAGGTTGCACTTCTCCCTTCATAATCACAAGTGAACCTTTTGAGATTATGAGTTTCCCTCCATTAGCTTTGAACGTATAACCATTCTTATCAAAAGTACTAAGGGAAATGAGATACTTACGCAACTTTGGAATGTATCTCACCATACCAAGCGTCCTAACAGTCCCATCATGCATCTTCACCTTGATTGTACTGGTGCCTTCAACTCTACAAATTGAGCCGCCCCCCATCATAACTTCATCACATTCTTCTTTCTCATATGTGTCAAACCACTTCTTGTTTGAGCACATATGGTATGAGCACCCGGAATCCAAAATCCAATCAGAAGAGGAACACCTTGAAGAATTAGCAAATGCATTAGTTTTAACATTTCTATTAATACACAAAAGCTCACCATCACTTTCTGTGACATCCTCACCTGTGTTAGCTGCATTCTTCCCTTTATTCTTCTTCTCTTTCCATGTGGGGCAATTCTTTTTCCAGTGCTCCTTTGACCCACACTCGAAACAACCATCCTTTGCCTTGGATTTGGACCTTCCTCTGTTACCTTTCTTACCTTCACGCTTCCTTGAACGGCTTTTCTCTCTAGTCTTAGCAAATAGACCTTCACCTTGAGAGCTTTCTCCCAAACGTTGGTTCATCCTATGGTGCGTCATCACATCTCACACCACCTCCTTAAAATTCAAAGTACTCTTCCCAAACATGAGCATAGTTCGAAAATGTTTATAGGACGAAGGGAAGGATGTTAGCAACATAAGAGTCTTATCCTCCGTACTATAAACAACTTCTATTCTCTGCAAGTCAGCAACACATCTATTGAAGCTACTTAAATGTTCCATTAAGTTACCTCCAACCTCCATCCTTCATCCGAAGATTTAGGAGCTCTTCCTTGAGGAAGAGTTTGTTGGATAGCGACTTCCCCCCAAACATCTCTTCAAGCTTCTCCCATGTTTGCTTCACGGTATCCTGCATCACGTTGATGAGTACCTCATGAACGATGTAGTTTTCAATGGCTCATCTAGCTAGCTCGTCGAGTACATCCCACTCCTCGTTTGTCATGGTTGCTAGCTTCTTTTCCTTGCCAACCAAAACAACATTGAGATGTTGTATAAGAGCTGACTTCATCCTTCGTTGCCAAAGTGTGAAGTTTTCCTTCCCTGTGAAAGGCTTCAACTCCACCTTCATGCTGACAACCTATGATTGCTTCGACTGATATGAGCTGCTCTCACTATCGGTCTGCTTGTCCCCCGCCATCTCGAACACACTAGCTCTTCCAAAGTTGAACTAGCACCAACTGCAAACACAACTCTGATACCACTTGTTGTGAATTTCACCCCCTTTTACGATCTTGTTGTTGATGGACTTTAGACAAGACACAATGATGGATGTGTCTAACACTCACACACACACAGAAATTTAACCAAGCACATGACACAAGTGTTTATAGAGGTTCGGCAATGCCTACGTCCTCTTTGGTGATCCCCTTGAGAAATTTCACTAATGAGAATATGTAACAACTTTGGTTTACAAATGGAAACCCCCTTAGAACACTACCCTCACAATCTATTTCTCTCACACCCCTTTCTCAACACTTTGATACACTTTGAGAACTCTCTCTCCCTTGGTATTCCCTTGACACTCTAGTTCAAGCCACACTTGTTATATTGCTTCATCTTCCCATTTATAGACAAGCCTTTGGACCTAGAAGGAGGCTCCTTCTAATTCAGCACGTTCAACCTTTAGTCACCTAACATAGACTATGAGTTAGGCAAGCCAAAAGCAAGTCACCAATGGCTGCACCTTGAGCCACCATATCTAGAACTAAAAAGTGGGAACTCTTTGAAACAAGTCAACAAACAACCATAAAGTGCTATCCCAACTTTCCAATGGATTGCCAACCTTCTTAGAATTCAGAAGTGACTCATAAAGTCCCTGCAATTAGGTAGAAAACATAGCACATGGAAAAAGGGATAAAAAATGCATGGAAAATCAACACAACATGCTAGAAGAGACCGGTCGCCTAGACGGTGCTACCGGTCGTTTTGAAGCAGGTTCAAAACTGATTCCTGAAGCTTGCACACGACCAGTCGCGAGTAGCTTGCAACCGGTCGCTTTTAGGCAGGTTCAAATCTGATTCTGGCGATCTTCCAAATTACAATCTGCTTCGATACAACCGGTCGCAAGTAACTTGCGACAGTCGCCTTCCCTGAAGTCTGTATCATTTAGGTGAGCCAATTTTTCCAACAGTTATTTGACCATAAAAGGGGGTGGTTATCATCCATCGAAGGAATGTAGTTTGGCTATCGAAAAGGGTGTTGGTCATCTATCGAAAAGTGACCTTCAAAATATTGTCGATTGGCCATCGAAGAGGTGCATATCGTCCATGCAATTCTTGTGTTCATAGTCAACAAGCCCCATTTTTAATGACGATTTGTACTTCCAATGTGATAAAACATTTTTTGAGGTTTGATTCCTAACAAATGTATTTTTTTTTAATATAGGTTTGTTCTTGTAGTGAGGGGCATTCTTTCTGTTGTTGCTTACATGCATAGTCAGAACAAAAAATACATGGCTCACTGAATATTACGAGGAGCTACGTTGTAGCTCGTAATAGATTGAAGATTATCAATATTGGAGATGTTGACTTTGCTGGGGTTGTCTAACTACAAATGGATGATCTGACAAGATTGGAGGCAATATTTTGTGCTGTGTTCGAGTGTCTGAGGAGTGTTCAAGGAGTGTTTGAGTGTTCGTGTGTTTGACAATTCGACACTTGGACTTAGTAGAGTGTCCGTGCAACATAGATGTATAGTATGGATGGGGTTGAGGTGGAGGTTAGGCGTTTGTATCCTCATCTTAATGATTTACATATGATTATTGATGTGGATGGTTGGTAGTTAGTTTCTCAATTTCTCTTTTTCTAATTTTTAGCTAAATTCATAATTCCGAAAACGTTCCTTACTTTTTAGGAAGAAAACGTTTTTCCATCGCATTGATGTAGTTAGTTCATCAAAAATTGTAAGGAGTGAGTCACAACGTGGAGTGAACCCATCTAACTCTAAGAAACCATTACCTTCTAGTTCATTTTGAAATGATCCTTGCTTTGACTCCACATTGTCACCCAGCCTTCACTCTTCACTCACTACTACAAAAATCATAATAGACGACGGTAATTCACCGTCGTGTATTCGGTTTTTCAACCGTCGTAAAATCGACCGACATCTTTTGATGCATAAAACCACGACGGTAAATTACCGTCGTCTATTATTTGTAAAGACGACGCTTTTTACTCAAAACCGTCGTTATTTTTATGTAAAGACGACGGTTTTTACAAAACCGTCGTGGATTCTTTGTAAAGACGACGGTTTTGTAAAAACCGTCGTTATTTAGAGGTAAAGATTGTTAATTATAGGAATAAAGACGACGGTTATTTATAAAAACCGTCGTGTATTGTTTGTAAAGACGACGGTTTTTTACAAAAATCGTTGTGGATTGTTTGTAAAGACGACGGTTTTTTATAAAAACCGTCGTTGTTTAGAGGTAAAGATCGTTAATTATAGGAATAAAGACGACTGTTTTTTTTTAAAACCGTCGTGGATTGTTTGTTAACTAATGTTTATTCTACAACAAACATACTTTTTACCAATTAAATATAAATATTCAATTGATACATGGTAATTAGTAATACAATCTTTTCCTAACAAGACCTATGTACTCCTAATCCAAGCCTTCCTCTCATCCAAACATACAAATGCTGCACAATTGAAGTATCCTCCATCATTCCTGCAAATAAATCAAAATGACAGAAAGATAAAAAAGTTAAATTATAAACAAATAAAATTAGGTGATAGAGAAATTTTATAATTGGACTATATTTCCATAGAACTACATGGTTATATGCCAATGGTATAACTATGGGCAACAGAAAGTATTCAGAATGTGCAACTATTAGTCTAGCACCAGCACGCTTAACTTCCTGAAGAAAGAGGCAACTGAACATCATCAACCTCAACCTCGAAGAGAAGACAAAACCAAAATAAAGTAGGACAAGCATATGAGATTAGGGTTTGTACTTACAGTAGACTGAGCTCATAGTATATCACCAATACTTTGGAAGGGAAAGCTCAATCTGATATGATGGAGAATGGAGAGCAAAACTAAAAGGTTAGAATTTGAGTTGAAGAGAGATAGCGAAATGTTATATAGGGTTGAGGGAAAATTTTGAAAATTGAGGATGGCGCTCGAATTTTTCAAATGACCGCGTTTTTTAAAGACGACGGAAAGAAAAATACAACCGACGTATAATTTGACAATATAAACGACGGTGTTTAAATAATAGGGCCGTTGTAAAACTTTACTACGTCCGTCAGTTAAAGAAAACGTCGTTGTAAATACTTTTTACGACACTCACCATAAAACCTTCATTTTAAATAAAAAATAAATAAGAGGGCTATGGTTTTCCTGGGATTCGAACGCGCGTTACCAAGGCCGTAATTGACCAAAAACAGTTGAGAGGAAACCGGCATCGTTTTAATAAACTCTAAACTCTAAACCATAAACCCTAAACCCTAAACCCTAAACCCTAAACCCTAAACCCTAAACCATAAATTTTACAAAAATTATATAAAAAAACACAAGTATGCAAAAAATAAACTAAAAATTGCAATGGACTCCTTACGACAATGCCTTCTATATTAAAAGGCTAAAATCAGGATTTCATATATTTTTATTTATGGTCACCAATGGATCACATAAACCTTCGGGTTATGTTGTGAAAGTATAAGGACTATTGTGCTTTGTAAACAAACAATTTTGAATTCTCTTATCATTTGTAATTTTTATAAAAATTACATTTTTCAAAGCTTTTGGGGGAAGACAATCTCTCAATGATAGAATAGTAGTTGTCGGTTTAATTTTTTAAAATTTATTAAGAATATTGTGAATTAAATAAATAAAAATCGTCGTGGATTGTATGTAAAGACGACGGTTTTTTTACAAAAACCGTCGTGGATTATATGGAAAGATGATGGTTATTTATAAAAACCGTCGTGGATTGTATGTAAAGACGACGTTTTTTTTACAAAAACCGTCGTGGATTTTTTTGTAAAGATGACGGTTTTTTTACAAAAACCGTCGTGGATTATATGTAAAGACGACGGTTATTTATAAAAACCGTCGTGGATTGTATGTAAAGACGACGTTTTTTTTACAAAAACCGTCGTGGATTTTTTTGTAAAGATGACGGTTTTTTACAAAAACCGTCGTGGATTATATGTAAAGACGACGGTTATTTATAAAAACCGTGCGTGGATTGTATGTAAAGGCAGCGTTTTTTACAAAAACCGTCGTGGATTGTATGTAAAGGCAGCGTTTTTTACAAAAACCGTCGTGGATTTTTTGTAAAGATGACGGTTTTTACAAAAACCGTTGTGGATTATATGTAAAGACGACGGTTTTTTATAAAAACCGTCGTGGATTGTATGTAAAGACGACGGTTTTTTACAAAAAACCGTCGTGGATTTTTTGTAAAAAAACCGTCGTGGATTTTTTTTGTAAAGACGATGATTTTTTTTACAAAAACTGTCGTGGATTATATGTAAAGACAACGGTTATTTGATGTTCAAAACGGCGGTATTATATGTAAAACGTCGTCTATAATTACTACGTCGATATATTTACACATACCGACTTTTGGGTATTTGATGTTCAGATTGGCATGTTTCATAAGACGACGCTTTTAAAGTTTCATGCGTCGTGTTTTAAAAATACCCAAATGAATTTCCAATTTTTAGGTGTTTTAGTTTCTAATCCACGTCGGTTTTTATATTACCGTCGTCGTTTAAAATTTAACGACGGTATTTATTTTGTCCGTCGTCGTTTTACCGACGTCTATTTCGATTTTTGTAGTAGTGACTCTTCTCATGTTAAAAAAAATTATATCACTCTAGTGAACCCACCTAACTCCAAGAAACCATTACCTCCTAGTTCATTTTGAAATGATCATTGCTTTGACTCCACATTGTCACCCACCCTTCACTCTTCACTCTTATGTTAAAAAAATTATGTCACTCTAACATTATATATAAGACGGCGAACGATATCTTCGGATTTCTAAAAAAATTGGGGTTCATGTAGATAAATGAAATGGAAATCGGTGAGGACGCCAAATTCTCTATCCTATTATAAGACGCTTCAACCTCGTGGTGCTTACAACTTTTGCACCATACACAAAAAAACTGATCAATGTAATTTGTTACTAGTACGGAAAATAGGTCTACCATGGTGTTTGCTTCTACTTTGGCTCTTACTTCTACATCAAATGGATATACAATGGCGTTTGTAGATTCTACGAAATGGATTACGTTTGTAGGTTTATCGTATACTTTTAGATTATTATGTTTCCGATGAGGCTCATTTTATAATGACGACCAAAATAATCCATAGAAAACTGACCATTAAAATAATTCTAATCATCCATACAAGGTATGTCGTTTGACCATAATAGGAGGTGTTAATCATCCATCGAAGGAATTTCGCTTGGCTATCGAAAGGGATGTCGGTCATCTATGGAAAGGTGGCTATCGTAATATTGTCGATTGGCCATCGGAGAGATGCATATTGTCCATCCGTTTCTTGTGTTCAGAGTCAACAAGCCCCAATTTGAATGGCGATTTGTACTTCAAATGTGATAAAACGCCTTTTGAGGTTAGGTTCTTGAAAGTGGACAATGAATTGAGAGCTAGGGCCATATTTACGGAAACAATACTCACCAGGAATGGAGTCATTTTAAGAGCATGGTTTTGGAAAAATATCAAGCAAAAGGATTTTTCAAATTACCATAGACTACAAGGGAATTTGGGACTATAGATTGAAGATTATCAACATTGTTGTTGACTTTATTGGGGTTGTGTCATACCAACTAAAGATGGATGATCTGACAGGATTGGAGGCGATGTTTCGTGCTATGTTGACACAATTAGATGTGTGGCAAGAGCTGGATTCCTTTTTGAATGTCTTCATTACACATTGTTTATTACAGGTAAGTGTCATTCTAGTTTTCCTATGAATTAATTATTTAGATTAGTTATTTAATTGTTGTTAATTTCTTTTTTAAGGCATGTGGAACTTGTTGACAAATTAATCAGACATCCTTTTTTTATGGCTCCCAAAAGATAGAATGAGGTATGTTAACAAAATACATTTACAATTGGAAGGACAGCTTGATACTTTATATGGCAATGTTTTTAGTGATATTTTTCCTTGAAGTGCTCAAAACTTGTATGAACTAGTGACATTCATTCGAAATATTTTTAATCATTTTAATCCTATTACGTATAGTATGGATGACGTTGAGGCAGAGGTTAGGTGTTTGTATCCTCATCTTCATGATGATTTACATATGGTTATTGATATGGATTATTGGTACTCTAAAATTATATTTAAGATGACTAAGGATTTGTTTGTATTTCTAAAAAAAAATGGTGGTTCATGGAATTTTCATGAAATAGTGTCGATCGGTCATCCAAGGGTTGTCATTCGACCATAAATGAAGCTGTTGATCATCCATTGAAGGAAATTCGTTCGGCTATCGAAGGTGATTATCGAAATATTGTCGATTGGCATCGAAGAGGTTCTTGATTTTTCGATACTTAGTTTCTCGATTTCTCTTTTTCTAATTTGTAGCTAAATTTGGAATTCGCAATTCGTTCCTTAATTTTTCAGGAAGAAACATTTTTCCATCGCATATTGGTGTAGTTGGTTCGTTGAGAATAGTAAGGAGGAGTGAGTGGCAACGTAGAGTGAACCCAACGAACCCCAAGAATATTATATATAAAATGCTGAAGGATTTGTTCGTATTTCTGAAAAAATGGGGTCCATGCAGATAAAAATATAGTGTAAGTACTATATATAAAAACTCAAGATAAGCATAAATTAAAGTATAATTTGGTTTGTACGTTTGTGCTAAGTGGAGGTTGTAGGTTTAGCTCAAGTGCATCTGAGCATTTTTAAAATTTATTTTAATAAAGGTGTTAATCCCTAAATCGGCAAAAACACTTGTATAGAATGAAAATAGCACTGTTTTGCTATCCCCGTTCCTTTTCCAAATGGAGGTCATCTAGCATGGTGTCATACATGGTTGTCGGACTAGCAGTGGTGGCTGGCAGTGGTAGATTTGGCATATCCTAATTACTTAAGATTTTCTTGAGTGAAGCTTAAATTTTCTTTAAATTGAAGTAGGACATGTGTCATTCGAATAAATAGGGGACATGGAGGATATAGACAAATTGGGTAATACAAGTACTTAATAAGATTGTCAATTATTCATTACTTAGTGACTTAGAGGGCTGCCTGCCGTATGAAATACATATTTGATGACATGGTCTTCCCAGCTCTCCGGAACGTTCTCCCTTGATTATTTCTTCCAACGCCGGGTCCAATAAAAGCTAATAAAAGTCAAAGATTACCACACAAAAAACAAAAAACAAAAAACAAAAAATCAATTTCTAGAGATCTTTCTCTCACAGTCTAGGCATGTGCAAAGTCAATACGCCAAAAATCTTGTGGAAATCTAACTTTTTTTTTGTTTGGGTCATGAAGTAAATTTCCTGGATTCTAAGAAAGTCTTGGTATTCGTGTCATGGGAAGAAACATAGTGAAGGAAACTGGCAAAGTCTGTGTCCTTATAACGTGTAGGGTTGGCTTCGTCAATGAGTTTAGGTGATGGCCGAACCATGCTGCTGAATGGCAGGCTGTGCAATGAGGCCACAGAGATGCGAGACTTGCACGAGTTGACAAGTACCCTGTGGAGCACGCTCTTGTATCTCCCATTGCTGAATATCTGTCCAATAGTTTTACCACACATAAAAGTCAGAATTTCATACTTTTTATTATTATTCTATATGATTAATGTTTTTTGTAAACCGTTGAAATCTAAAAAGTTAGGTAATAATTTTTTCAATTCTTTTTAAGGAATGAGTTAATTATGCGCATTCTCATCCGACATGTGGAGAGGCATCTCATCCATCACATTGGAGACAATGTACCTTGCAAATTAATAAGTAGGTGGCATGGTTATAGAAGTTTTAAAATTGAAAAAATATCTCGAATATTATGTTAGACAACAACAAAATTAAAAAAAGTTTAAGTTCTGGAAAATAGTCAACATAAATGCGTATCAAACCAAGAAATAACTTGAGTTTGTGAGACCCAAATGAGAAGTTTTTGTAGGTAACGGTATATTGTCCGACGTGGTGTCCAATTATAACACTTGATTAGGCCTAGGGTTCTCCATTGTGAGTTTAAGGTTTTGTTACTAAAAATTGTACAAGTGTTACATTTTGGTTGAAAAAATAATACAATATCAGCATATCATGACGTCTTCATGTTATTATTTGACTGAAGAAAGAGTCTGTCTCAACATCTATAGCTTTTATAATTTCTTGTTTATTCCTTTTAAAATAACACATTATTGTACAATGAGAAAAGTTGCATGTTCCGCGTTTATTGGTTAAATGTTTGAGAACTATGTCACTCATATGACTCATTCACATAGGTGGATCTCATTACCTTTACTCTTCCAAGGTTACCTGTGTAGCAAGCTTCTAAGTTAAATGTTTGTATAAAGATTAACAATATCTTAAACATTTGAAAGATTTGATCATGATTAGTATTACTTAATTAGGAAATCTTATTGGGATCTATGCAAGGATATCATGGTTAATTTTTAGAATTACCAACCTCAAGATGATCGCCAACATTGACAACGAATGAATTTGGAAGTGGTTCCACAGTTACCCATCTGCCTTCATGTTGTATTTGAAGGCCCTCAACTTCATCTTGAAGGAGAAGAGTGAGGAGGCCGTAATCGGAATGGGGTGGCATGCCTAGTGTTAAATCTGGCTCAGGGCATGCGGGGTAGCAATTCACCACGATGAGTTGGCTACCATCTTCAAATTCCCCAATGCTTCTGCCTTGTCTTTCAGCACCTTCTGATGTTTCCTCCAATCCTAGGCTCTCCAAGATGGCCTCCATAAGCAGTAGATACAAAAAATTAGTGCTCTTCGAGTAGTTCACGACTGCCTCCCTATGCATGGTGGCAAAAATACAGAAATTGTGAATTAGAGAAGTGGACTGATTTATTCGATGCGAATCTCACTCAAATGTTAAGCAGTACACTGAAAATCAATATCAGCCAAATAAAAAACAAATCAAATATCAAAATGTGTATATATGTGAGGTATAGTCCAGCAAGTCCTTGAATGACCAAAAATATAGTTAATCAGGTGTTCTCTATTAGTTTCTAGGTTACGTGATGAGAGATAGACACAAGGTGATATACAACAACTGATGAGCCGTCGCTCGTGCTTAGTACTTTCTCGTGAGAGAGAGAGAGAGAGAGAGAGAGAGTCACCTTAAGTCCGCAGGAGAGGAAGGCCAACAAGGCACAGTGTCTTCTAAAGGTTGGCAGCTAAGTTTCAGAAAGTCTCTCCAGCAGAACACTTTGTCATTGCTCTGGTTAAAGCTTGTTCCATACCTAGCCGGGGAAGCCATGTCCTTTGACATGTACTTTGCTCTCTCGTCGAAGGGGAGATCGAAAAATCTTCTACTTACATCCACCATTCTAAGAATAACATCATCTTTAATACCATGGTTTACCAACTGCACACCAATCAAAACTTAACTGATCAGGATTTTATTTTCAATCTCCTTATTTTTTGTATAACTAATTATGCATGGATCAATATAGAGTTTAGTGCATGTTTTAACAAAATTCAATGTTCAAACCAAGCCGGATCCTGTATAGGAAGCAAACTAAGATGATATGCATATGAACAAATACACACAACAATACGAAATAGATGATGTATAACAAGAACAAGGAGAACGCATGTATGAAGTTAAATGAAGATCAACCTGAAAAAATCCGAATTCTCGGCAAGCTTTTGCCAGGGAATGTATTGCTTGGCATCTATCTGAGCCTTGAAACTGAGTGAAATCAATAATTGGCAGCTTGAGGTTAAGGTTGGCAGCATTAACCCTTGTGTCTCCCAAGTTGGGTCGTTCGTTGATGGGCAATATGTACTTGCCTGGAACTCTGGTCAGCCCTCTTTCACACAAGTGTTTCACTCCTTTCTGAAGGTATTGGATTTCCGTTTCTTCATTTTCTATGGTGGAGCTTTCAAGGGTACTAATTGAACCCATTTCAGGTAACATATAATATAGTGACTTGCCTACTAAGATCAAAAAGAGAGTTGCCTTTATGTATGATAAAAAAAGCAGAGGAACTAGATGGCAAGAACACCAAGGCAATTATTGGGTGGCTTTGGACCGTTTAGGTTGAGAGATAGAGAAGAAAAGGGAGGTCTGGAAGGCAATAATTTGAAGAATAATTTCAGAGGTGGTGTTCTACTTATAGGGAGAGGAAGAATTGGACTAAAGTAGTAAATTTGTGAAATAAATGGTGGTCCACATATATAAATTAGCGACCTTGACCTTTCGATCAAAAAAAAAAAAGCGACCTTTGACCAAGTTTAGTGTGACCTTTTATGGAGCGAAAAGAAGTCGAGTCTAATCCTGAGGCGGTGCTGCATGACTCGTGGCGAGGTGGTTCTACCATCTGCATGGCCCACAGAGAAGAATAAGTCAAGATTTCAGTTTCTAGACCTTTCTGGCTTAGGCTATAGCCTCCTATAAATGTATCGATTTACCGACTTTGTCTTCCCATTACTCATTTCCCTCCACTTGAAGTAAATCTTCTTTAAGGTAGAAAAGTACCGAGTCTATATGTATGATGCCAAAAGTAATGTTAGGGTTCGGTAAGAAGGTGACGACTTAGCTGAAATTGATGATATCAACCGATGTCACCTCCATGTAAAAGATGTACAAAATATTTGTTTATGCTATATGGATACTATTATTAACATAATTAATCTCATCGATAACTCGATATTAATGGAGTGTTAGTTGGATTGGTCCAGCTCTTTGATATGCTCTCAAGAGGTCATCGATTCAGGCTCTTATGGTACTTATGTGTGTGAGTTTCCCCCCTCCCCTTTTTCAACTTTGGAAAGAAAAAAAAAAATCCAACTCCCCGTTTATTAATTGTGACATCGTACTTAGGATGAACAACATACATTTTGAACTAGAAAGTATACCAATTAAGTAAGAAACCAAATTAACTCATCTTTCATACTCTCCTTATATAAAATGAAAATTCACTTAATCTGATGTGCTTGGAAATTTTGGCTAAAAGGAAAACAAAATCTAATAACTTTATAAAAAAAAACTCGACTTATTCGTTATTCGTGTTAGAAAATCATGTATAGAATTTATCTATTTGTTATATACTGTCTTATTTCTATGAGCTGTTCTTGCATATCACAGGATTCGCTTGTTGCTGTTGCTGGTCACTTGTTATGCCTTTTTAGGTTAACATATGTTTGTCCAGGGCCTCCCAATGAATAATATAAACCATTTCCATTATTGCATGCATGTGTCCATGCTTCAGTCTTCATGTTAGTCCTCCGCCATTCTGCTGTTGACTTCAACTCTAATTGTATATATAGTCCTCCGCCATCAGTGCTTTAGGATTTGAGGACCGACAAATTTTCTTCAGTTTTTTTCTGTACGTGGCCGTTTCTCTTTGAATACAACTAGAAGTAAAGTCATTCAAACCTTAAGGACAAGGAAACAACACGCTAGGTACTGATATTATCAGTTTCTTGTAAGGCTTTGAAAGTCTGAAAACAGTCCCAAATAACAATAGAAACCATGCCGCAACTATTTACTTGACTGTACAGGTTGCCAATGTTATTGACATTTAGATACAGTTTTGTAAAGGTACAGTTTCGCAATCCAATAATAATAACTTAACATTTTATATTACTGACACCAAATTTTAGAGCACAATAAATGCCTCGAATATGGGAAAAGGAGCCTCCATCATGTAGAAAAATTGTTTGTACCATATTTGGAAAATGGACCAAAGTTGGTATTTTTTAAAAATAAAATAAAATTACATTAGGCCCAAGCCCACATTTCTTTCAATTCAAACCACCAAAGAAGCCCACATCTGATAAATATCTCACCAATAACCCACTAAAGTCAGAAAGTGAGTCGACTTAGCCAAAGATGACTCACGTAGTCTATTGGAGATGGGTTTTCGCCATTAAGAGCGACGTGACTGTTGTCTCTTTTAGTAAGGAAGCAACCTGACTCTCTGATGCCGAAACCAAGAGAAGTCGTCTTCCGACTTACTTTTTGGATGTGTGCGCGTTATTGATGTGCGAATGCCATTGTAAATAAGCAGGAAAATAAAGATGGGTATTACAAAATATATGGTGTCCGCACGGTAATAACATCCGGATGACCGCATAGGAGAATTTATGTATATATATATATAATGTATATTTTGTGGTCGGAAATTGTGATTTTATTAAATGACCTCAAAAGTGGCAAGGTTCCAAATATTAAAATACAGGCTAAGTCGAGTGATTCTATTGGGTGAATGAAAAGAAGATAGTAGAGATTATATGGAATTAAATCAATAGGCAGAGTTTTGGTAAAATAAGGGACTTTACAATCCAAATGGCGATGTTTTACTGTATGAAACCGGGCTACACGAAACACATCATTTCATTAAAAAAAAACCCACTCATCTTAATCCGATGTCGTTCACTTAAAACCTAGAGGAAAATAAAAGTTAAATCAGGGCTGGGTCTTCTTCTTCGCGAGAAATAAGCCATTGACGGCGCCTCACAAAGCTTACATCGCATGGCAACTATAGTTGTTGCCCCAGTTGTAAAGGTCAACAAATTCCACTCAAGTGGCAGATTCCGGAGTTACAGGGGTCAATTAACCACATTTGCCCCAATGTGGGTCTGTCCCTGCCAGCAGAGAGGCAAATTCCATCTACCCTAAGGAAAATTCCATCTACCCTAGATGGCAGCTGAACCTCCTTATGCCTAGACAGGTCCACCAGTGGATGCGGCACATGTGGTCATTTTAGGTCACATGTATGATATTTTGACTCTATTTATACATAGTCATAACACCCCAACATTTTAGGATTTCAAGTTTGTAAAATTGGAAGAGAGGAAAACATCTAGCCTCCCGCCCAAGACCCTTCTTGGCCGGCAACTTAGAAGAGAAGAGATAGCACCTACGTCTCTCAAGGGCCTTCTCATTTTCTCATCCCTTTCAATCCTTGGTGAAAAGCTTTAGAGAGATGTAACCTTATTGCACCTTTTTGGGTAATCAAAAGTGAAGAGCCAACAACAAAGGGACCAATCCCTCTACTTGAACACCATTCTTGGTTTCAAGATTCACTCCAATGGTATGATTATCTATTTTCTCTTTCAATGTGTCTTAGAGAGTCATTGGTGCCTTTTTTATAAACCAACAAAGATTGGGACCTAGGATGAGACTGGTATGAATATCTAGATATTTCTTGCTTCCACTTTTATTTTGATTTCATAGTTGATATGTCATGCTAGATGATTTGTTTTCTCATAGTTGTTAAGGATTTTAGAAATCCCTACACCCAATATTCCCTTCACAACCAGCCGCGGCCAGCAGGTCCTCATCGTAAAGAAAAATTAAAAAAAAAATAAAAATCAAGCGTGACTTACCTTGGTGTGCACGGCAACTCCTCTTCTCAACAAGTAGTACAATCCTCCAAGATCTCTCTCTCACAAGTAAGAAAGTAGAGGAAATAAGTTTGCGATTTGAAGAGAAGTGAAGAGAAGCCTTACATTTATAATGGTTGTGTATCCTTGGCCTAGAAGGAATCACAAGCTCATTCCAATTGGGAGCCCAACTCCAAAAAGAGAAGCCTCCTCCAATCAGGAGCCCAAGTCGGGGAAGGAACACCAGATGCAGTTGGAAAGCCCGATAAATATTTCTCACCTCCTCCACGCCATGCAGAAGCTGAGGGGCATTTGTAGGAGCACATATTTCAGCAACCAACCATGAGGCGCCATGTGGAGAATGGGAATATTCCATAGGTCAACAATTATGCTCCATTTAATTGGCTAATTGTTTAGACTAAAGATAAGGATATCTGTTTGTACCAAAATTTGCACTTTTTAGCCAAACTCTCCATTCTAGCCAAAATACATTTGGACCTAATTCTTGCTCAACAGCCCAACTAGCTATTTGGGCTCTACTTGTCAAAAATTGGAAGGGAAGCCCAAGACCATTTCAAAGAATAAAATAAGCCAGAAAAATCTTCACAAGTTTCCAAAATTCAGTCTTTTTGAAACTTTGAGTTTGATCTTCAAACTAGCAGAAAGGTGAAGAAAAGAAGCTACCTCCTAGAGATATTCTATACAGACTAAAACTTCTTCTGCAAACAAACTATCTCATCGGCCAAGATATTTCAAAGCACAAGTTACAAAAATGGCCAGAGAATATTAAAAGGAGTTTTCAGAGAAAAAAGGTTGAGTATCTCTGCGAACATCCATAAGGCTTCAAAAGCAAGATATTTTGATCCCAAGTTACAAAGAAAAAGCAGAAGATATTTTACCACAACTGATGAAAGCTACCTCAAATCAAAATACCTGCTACCCTCTAAAAGAGACGCTTGAACAGAGATATTTTCCAGATATTTTTAGGAACCAAAATTCCTATAAATATAAGGGATGTGAACTGAGAAAAGGATCCAACACCCAACCAACAACAACAAAATCTCCAACAAAACAAGTACAAAGAAAAATCAGTCTCACTGATCATTCTAGCCTTCAACAGAAGCAAAGCTAACAAAGGTGTCAAGGACCTCCAAAGCTATCCTTGAGATTCTACTTAGAATTCCCAGCCACTCACGACCCAACTTGATTATAGCTCTGCCAATTTCAACATTGGTATCGATTTCCAACTAATATTTACTAGTTGAAGGTGCACCCAATCCAGTCCAGCTTGACGATCCAATCCAGTGCAGTCCAGTGCAGTCCAATCTAGTCCAATCTGGCCTGATAAAAAAAATCATCTCTGCAATGGAATTTCAGGCAAAAATCAAAACCCAATGTCTTGATGTTTTTCCGGACCTAGCAGTTCCTTTCATTTACTGTATTTCAAACAATTCTCCTTGAACTTGTTTGTTTTTATTTTCAAACACTTGTATTTTTGCTTTACTTCCCAGTTTTATTTAGATAAATTATAAAGTCCTCACACGTCTGAGGCATAGAAAAGAACTTACTTGGGAGATATTCCTCACCCAAATTCACAATCGCTTGTTAAATCAATAGCTTGGGGCGCAAGTTATTTAATTCTCAAGTCTGTTAGAATTTTAAATTACTAGCAGTGGCACGCTCAACACATAAAGAACGTTGATTTGTTAACCACTAATGGTTTTCAATTCGATGGGAAACTTTACCCTGCCATCATAGGTACAGAAACAAAAGGGGTGAACAATATCACCATCAATTTTTTTTTCCCAAACGAAGAGAATTAAATTAAAGACGGATAGAAAGGTTTACATCGCTAGCTAAAATATCAAAAATCCACTCAGGCCACAGTTGGTCCCAAACGTGGTTCCCGCCTACTCTAGACACAAAGGCCGCAACTTCATGCGCTGTCCTATTACATTGACGGGGAGTAGCTATAAACGTAACTTGTTGGAGTTGACTAGCAAGCATCTTAATGTCGAAAACAATAGCTTCCACCGTAACATCTACTAGCCGCTCACCTCGGAGCATCTGAATCATCTGCAACGAGTCAGATTCAACCTCTACACACATCAGTCGACACGTGATACAAGCAAGTAGAGCTTCTCTTATTGCCTCAGCCTCCATCACTAAGGCCAAGCTGCCAAATAAACCCCCAACACCCCCTGCCCGCACTAGCCAGCCATAAGCATCTCTAATGACCCACCCAGCTCCACCCTTTTGTGTTTGCTGCAACCAAGCTCCGTCACAATTAGCCTTGACCCACCCATTTGCAGGCTTAGTCCAAGAATTTGTCACAGTTGGAGCACGCTCTGAAGGTCGGGGCAACTCGTTAATCAATGGTTTGGCCGTCAACAGGGCATCTCTATACTCTTGCAAATGAGCTTGGAGACAACTCACCATAATTGTTGGGTCAGTAATAGTCCCTTCAAAAACCGCAGTATTTCTTACCTTCCATAAACGCCATAGCCCAAACACCACGACCTACAATATCTCCTTGAAGTGCTCATTCTTCTCATACTTCTTCAATATGCTTTCCCAACACTCACTAAACTCCTCCCCACTCAGTTGTAAAACATCAAGCTGCAGTGGGCTACTAAACCAAAAGACTCTAGCATGCTCACATCTGAAAAAAAAAATATATATGTACCTAAAATTCCCCTTCAGAGCCACAGAGGGCACATGTATTATGAACATCAACAGAACGGCGTTGTAAATTCCCTTTAACTGCTAATGCATTTCGACAGCCCCTCTAAACAAATGCGCAAAGTTTTGGCGGAACTTTCAATCCCCATATACTCTTCCAGAACTGCTTCTGATCATTTCCATAGCTGCATTCCCCCTCAGCTTTCCTCCCCAACTCACCATTTTTTCGTAACTGTAGAGCAAGCTCATAGCCGGTGCGAACAAAGTATCCCCCGTGCACTGTGAAATGCCACACTAATTTGTCAACACAGCCCCACCTGCTAATAGGTAAGGATAAGATCGTCTAGGCTTCCACACTATTGAAACAACGCAAGATAAGATCACTCATCCACTTCTTCGTTTGGTCGTCGATAAGCCCCTGAACCAAAATAGGCATATTTAGGTGTCTAGAGTAAATCTTGAAAGTTGAAGGTTTGGGCACCCAGTTGTCTAGACAGATGCAAACCTGCTGTCTGTTACCTATACGCCATCTCATACCTGCTTCCAATAATTTCCGTCCCTGCGGAATGCCCTCCTAACCCCACGACGTCCCACTGCCACCACTAGCCTTCATAAAATCCGAGGACCTGAAATACTTATCCCGGAATGTCGTAGCCAGCAGGGACTCCGGGTACTGAATAATCCGCCACCCAATTTTAGCAAGCATGGCCAGGTTGAAACACATTAGATCTCGAAAGCCCAAGCCCCTGCCTTTTTCATCATACAGAGACGGTGCCAACCAACCCAGTGGATGCCTTTGTGTTCCTTGCTTCCACCAATAATTAGTAATCTCCCTTTCAATCTCCTTGCATAAATTAATAGGTAGCTTAAAACAGGACATAGCATAATTAGGCATAGCCATAGCCACTGCTTTGATCAAGACTTCCTTCCCTGCCTGAGATAAATATTGTTCAGACCAGCCCATAAGTTTTGCATTGATTTTCTTACGTACATCCTCAAAAACCCGCTGTTTCGACGCACCAAAATCAGCATTAAGCCCGAGATATCTTCCGAAACCATCATTTTGCTGAACCTGTAAGATCTCACCCACCTTTTTGCGAACACGCACCGGACATTTCTTCCCAAAAAATAGGGAACTTTTATCAAAATTAATGCATTGACCTGATCCCTTCTCATAGCACACTAAAATATTTTTCAAACACCAAGCCTCCTGTTCATCAGCTTTGCAAAAAATCACTGAGTCATCAGTGAAGAACATATGTGAAATGCTAACTCCATGAGGATGAAATTGAAAGCCGTGCAGTGCCCCCCCGCTCTTTGCTCTTTTTTATCATAGCTAACAAGCCCTCATCACATAACAAAAAAAAAAAGGCCACCAGCAATTAGGGATTTGATTTCCATTAAATCCCTAATTGATCCAATCTTTCCATTTAAGGGAGAGAATAATTCCCTTCCATATGTGAATTATTCTCTGAAAAATTCTAAATGGCAAGAGCACTATAAATACATGGATACACCACCTTCATGAGGTAATACTAAAAACCCTAGGTAATTGTTGCTGAATTTCCCTCTCTCCCTCACGCCATCTCTCTCTTCCTCACACGGCCACGGCCTCCTAGCTCTTTTCGAGAGAGAAAACTCCGACCTTCTTTGTTATTTTCGTATCTTTCTCAATATCATCTAACTGACTTAGGCATTGAAGGGCTTTTGACCAACACCCCCCGGGTGTGGTCTATTTAATCCGATCTTTTTCGTAGGAATTGAGGGAGATGAGAGAGATGGAAGCTCGAAGGGTGAATTAACGCAAAAATATTCCGCGTGCGAAAATTTGCTCAAACAGCATACCTTTGCATATGGTCCCTACCTAAATCGGGGTAACACTTTCTTGAATTCCACTCAAAGTCAAACGAGATTCAAAGACCACTTTTGGAAAGGATTTCGGGAGTGGTTTAATCCAACAGTCCAATAACAACTTTGTACTGGTTAAGATGACTGTTAAGGATCCTCTCATTATAACCCCTCACTATAACCCCTCATTCTAGCCTCATTGGTCGTTCTATCCCTCATCTGCCTTGTGGACCAGACATGTTTCAAGGGTCTTATAATGATTTTAGGCCTTATCCAATTGGGCCCATTTGGCCCGTTTAATTAAAAGCGGTAAAGTGATCAATTTCCCCTTCATTTGCTGAGGTAGCAGTACCCTAGTACTTCGGAAAATAGTGGTGTATTTCATTATGCAAAATGAGGCGTGACACAAAAATTATATATGAGGCCTTCGTTATTATATGCAAATATAAAATTACTAATCCAAACTTTCTTTGTCTAATTTCAAAATAAGCTTTAAAAATTAAACTGAAATATTTAAATACAGAGTGATATCATAGCCCATCTCAAACTCAAGTGACAAAATCATGGGTCCCGTTTTCCTTTCTTTGATCCTTGATTACATGTGCCTCCTTGGGCTTCTATATTAGAAGTAGAGGTAAGTTGGATCAAAGTTTGCCCTGGGCCTCGTCTTGCTTGCCACACAGTGAAAACAAGTCTATGAAAGGAGAGGTCATTGATTTTTTCAAAACAATCTAGAATTTAAGGGGGCGTTTGGTATCCTATTCAAATAGGAAACTCAAAAACTTTGATTTTTCTTAAAAACAAGGAGTTCTTAAATTTATTTTTAAGATTTAAAAACTTGTTTGGTATGCAACTTGAAAATTGTTCTCAAATCTTAAAAATTTGAGAACTTGTGGGTTGTTAGAAAAAAACTGAAAAAAAAACATATATTTTTTGTTTTTAATAATTGGGGTGTTTTTTTAGTTGTTCTTGAGTTTGAGTTTTTAAAAATAGGGCTACCAAACAAGTTTTCTTTGTTTTGGACTCAAATTCTGTTATTGAGTTTAAAAAGTTGGATTCAAGTTGAATACCAAACAGGCCCTAAGTTTATCAAGAGTTTGTACCTTAGCATATGTGGGTTAGGTTAGTCTAGAACAATAAGCTTGTCTCTTTTGCATCAAAGTTTGAGTCCCCTTTTCTGGAAATTAGATTAATATAGAGTAATTTAAACTATCAATTGTATCTAATAAAAATACCTTAGACTAATCATAATACATGTATAAAAATAAACATTTTCAAAGTCCATAGTAATTTTTCAAGGATTCTTCAACGCGAGATACATAATTCATGCAAAAACCAACAATCATGTAGATTGTACGTTTTCTCTATATAATTTGTTGGATAAGAATGTTGTTACATGATTTGGACACATTTTTAGATTTATTTATGATTCTTTGTTTCACTTGTTACAAAACAAGGACTGTCACGGAGTAATCAATCATCTAATCGAAGTACCTAGTCCAAACAAACAAACAAAATCCTATCGTGTTTTGTTAAAATTTTATAAATAAATATTTATAAAAAAGGAGAAAGTGCAACTTGCATTTTATATATTAAAGTTTTCATCACAGGATAATTTATTTGTATGAAAACAAAATGCAGTCCGATTGTCAACAGATCCGTGAACATGGCGTGTGTAATAGCTTCTAATGACTGAGAGACAAAATCCAACACAATAGTCGGTCTTTTGTGTCCTTTTTATTAGCCTTGCTTTGTGTGATATTTATTTATTTATTTAGGATATTTTTTATTGAGAGGGGCAATAGTATACTAAATTCACACACACAACACGAATGCTAGAATTCGAACCCAGAACTTTGCCTGCAGAACCAATTACTCCAAATAACTACACTAGTGAGTCATTTCCCTTTGTCTGCTATTTATAAGACTATAGATGGAGCACAATAGGTGCTGTGAATCTGCTAATACTTTCCTTTTTTATCATATCTTATATTCCTGCTCCAATGTTTGGCTGGACAGATGAGGCATGAAATAATTAACAAGAAATAAATAATGATCATGGAGCTATCATTAGAGCTTGAAAGTCCAATTCCATGGTTCTTTTTTCCTCAAGTTTAGGAGATGGCATATGGACTCACTAGTGTAGTGGTTTGAAGTATTTACTCTTTCAGGTAAAGGTCATGGGTTCGAGTCCTAACATCCATATAGTGTATGTGAGTTTAGTGTACTATCGTCCGTCTCAATAGAAAAGGTCATCAAACAAAGAGATGGCATATAGTTTGATATGGTATATGATTGGATGAGCTCATTTATCATGCCTGGACTTATCAAACATGGGAAAGTAATTGATTTCCCATCCCAAGCCTCATTTCTCCTCAAATCCATTTCGTGAACCAAACGGGTCCAAGGGAGATGTCAAAACTCAAAAATCAAATTTAAATTTGATAACTTATGTGGCATTTTGATATATTGTAAACTTATCTACTCCAACCAATATATTAAAATATATTAGTAAGAGTAAAAGCTAGTGGGACCATCAAGAATAAAATAATCTGATGAGACCAATGAAAGCTAAAGCTTGTGGGACCAGTACGAATAAATAAATAAAAATAATGGAAATAACGCTTGAGCATTTGGACGTCAATTATAACGCCTTCTCTCCGACCTTCATTTGCATGTCAGCTTTGACAGTTTGGTTTGGAGCTCCAAACAACTTCAAATATCACCGTTGCGCACTCCACCTGGCCATTGAAGGCTCGGTTGGAATGCTCTTATATGTTCAAAGCATGTTTACTTATTGCCAGGAATGGGGAAATCATGAATCGAGCAACGTACTAGAAATTAAGTTGGAATTGAGAATTGAAATAATTTTAATATTCATTCATGATAAGTAAATATGCTATTACATTTATATATTTTGTAAGGAATTTTTTTTATTTTATACAAGCAATACTAGGGGAGGAGGGGAATCGAACCTAGAAGCTCAAACACATAGATAAATGCTCTTAACCACTTGAGCTACAAACCCCTTGCTTATTTGGGAAAATTTAAAATGGATATTGAATGTCTTGACATTTTTTTTTTTATGGGCTTGTCCAATATAGGTGACAGGACCCGACCCTAATTCCGCTTTGGAATCCGGGTCAAGCCCTGTACGTGTCCGACATCTGTTGGGTGTCGGACACACTTGACCATTTTCCCCTTTAGTGAAAGAAATCAAGAAAAACCAAGTTTTAAAGGTTTGACTTCTGCCGAAAATTCGGCAGTCTCCCCTGTAATTGGCTCAATTCCCAAATTAATTACACCTGCAAGAGCACAATTTTAAAACTCGCAAACGTCCAGCAAGCACAAGTTAAGGTTCACACACCAACAGAAATTAAATGTACGGCCTCAGACCTCACAAACAGTTGGGCAAGTTCAAAGCTACTAAAATACTTAATTTACAAAGTTCTTCGGGTCGTGGACCCTACACAAAGTCGTGGGAGTGCGGTGGTAGTGATGACGGGCCGGTGGTGGTGTTCAGCTACAATCTACAGCCTGGGGGCGTAAAACATTTGAAAAAGTGAGTGGACCAAAAAGAAGGTTTCAGAAAATTGAAAAGCAACAAGTTAGCCCCACTGTTAAAACATTGGAAAACAATTCTATAAACGAACGATAAATCAAAGTATGCATATATGAAAACATAATTATAAAGTTTACTAAAGCAGGAATTCTTATTCATAAGAAGAAATAATCTTAAATTAAACTTCCTAAAATCCACCTAGGTGTACTCTTTTATTAATCCGTCAATTCCAATTCCTCGCTAGACTCGGAGACACAAAGTCAACCGAGCCGCGTCCTCGCAAGACTCGGAAAACACAAAGTTTACCCGAGCCGCGTCCTTGCTAGACTCGGAAAACACAAAGTTTACTCGAGCCGCGTCCTCACTCCGCACGGTCCGGGCGTCCCCGAGACTTGTGGGGCGTGAGTCATGCGCGCAGACTTAAACCGAAGGCAGCAATAGGTCCGTAGACTGGGTAATCACCAAATTCATAAATATTCCGAAGGCAACCTTAATTATCCGAAGGCAACAATTACATACTTGGGTACCTAGAGTGGTTTTAAAAACTTCCCATAATCACATAATTAAATTATAAGCTTATCCTCAAGCCCTTTAATATCCAAAACTCATAATCATGCAATTCATTCTAAAGATTCAATAAAAGGCTCGGAACAATGTTTAGCAAATATTTCAAATAACGCAATTAAGTTTAATCTCATGCTCAAAACATATAACTCATCATAATTGATTCAAAAGCATTTGATAAAACTTTATTAACTAAAAATGCATTTTAGAAAACAAAAGTCCACTCACTGATGATCCGAGCTTGCCTGACCCTTAGAAGGGCCTTCCTGCAAATCCGCCGAAACTTGAGTACCTATTTGCAAAATGAATCCATTTATTAATTAACCATAGCTTAGCATGATAATTTAATAAAAATCCCGACCCCCGGGCCTAAAAGTGTTCAAACTTGGTAAGAAGAGTCCCTAAGCCCTCTAGGCTTGATTTTTAACCGATAGCTTGCTTTTATAATTCCGGGAATTAAATATCCGATTAAATAGTTAATTGGGTTCGACTCGATCGTTCGTAGGGTTTTCGACCTCCGATGAACGATCCGTAAGTTCCTATAGGTTTCTAAGATTCCCAATTACTCAACTTCCAAGTTTCGTTACGATCCAACAGTTAGAACTTATCGAACCCAAGTTAACCCTAGTTAGTTCTAACCGGCACAATTTAATTCTTCGCTCAAACGATCTCCGAAAATTCGTTTAAGCATACCCACGCACTCGGGAGGGGTTTTGGCACGAAAATTGACCGCCACCACCTGGCCCACGCGCCGCCACACGCTCGGCCAGGTTGGGTGGCTTGAGTAAATTTTTCGGCAACGGAAAATCTTGGGGTTAACTTGCAAACCCTATACCAGACGACTCAGGGTGATGAGAGGAGTCGATTGGCCATGAAAGCCGGCCCAGAACCGACCAAAACTCAAAAATCCCGATCGAAACCCTAACTCCTCAAAATTGTCACAAACCTCCAAATTAATCAAAACTAACCTTGAAAACATTTAGAACTCGAAGAATAGGCACAGAAACTCACCCTGGGCGATCGATTTGGTGGCCGGAATGGAGCAATCGACGGCGAGAAGCTCCGACTGGTTTTCAGTGAGCAGGTTCGAGGCGTTTTCTGGCAAAATGAAGGGGAGGGATGGACTGAGGGTGGAGAGAGGAGGGTTCGGTGGTGGTCTAAGGTTTAGGGTTTCGGAATCGGTTGTTCCGCACGTCCACGGACTCGTTTCGACGAGCCGGACGCAACGGTGTACCCCGTTCCACCAAATTCTTTCCCGAAAATAAAGTCAATCTTTAATTCCATTAAATTATTCCAGGGGCAAACTCGTCTTTCTCTTCAATATTTTGCTATTTTTATCCTAATTTAGAATCGGGTTGTTACAATAGGTCCCTACATTTTCTATTTTCTAGACATATACCCATCACTTTATAAATCTATGTGTAAAACTCAATTTCAAACTTAAATGACCAGTAGTATATAAGAGGTCATAGTATTCCTATGTTTTTACATCGTTGCCATCAGACTTCATATTTTATTTATAATTTATTTCAAGCATTTCATTAATTTCGATAATTGTAATTAATACTCCCTATTACTAGCATATCAATCACCCCATTTCTTTTGGTTGTCATTCCCTCTAACATATCGCCCCCAAAAATTGTAAACCAAAAAAAAAAATTGTAAATTACATATCCAATAATGTACATATGAAAAAATAAATATAAATATATACGCATAAAAATATAGGTATATTATTTACCAAAACAATTAAATAAAAAAAACTAGGTCAGTTACTTTGTAATTGAAATTTTCGTACATTTTTCATAAATTAAAAATAGGTACGCAATAATTTATAGAAAATACCTACGTTGTATAATTGAAATTTATGCACATTTTTTATAAATTAAAAATAGGCACATTATGTAGAAGAAAAAAAATAGGTTCATTATACTAGGTAAATTGTTTTAGTAGGTACATTATTTAGAGAGAAAAAATAGGTTCATTTAAAAAAAATTCATAAAGCAAACAATAAATAGATTATCAAATTATTTTTCATAAAACAAGTAATAGGTACATTATTTAGAGAAAAAAATAGATACAAAATTTAGCAAAAAAATAGGCTCATTATACTAGGTAAATTGTTACATTATTAGAGAAAAAAAATACGTACATTATTTAGGGAGAAAAAATAGATTCATTTACAAAAAAATTGTATTTCATAAAACAAACAATAAAAAGATGATCAAATTATTTTTCATAAAACAAATAATAGGTTCTTTATTTAGAAAGAAAAAAAAAGGGTACAATATTTAGAGAAAAAAAATAGGTACATTACTTAGAGAAAAAATAGGTTCATATTGTCAATATCTTTTTTGGACAATAATTTACCTATTATTATCTACCTATTGTCAATATTATTATCCATATATTGATATGGATATTAAGAAAAGATAATAAGTAGATAATATTATTGATAATAATAATCTACTTATTATCAATAGATAGATAATATTGAATATATTAATAAACTCTTCATCAATATATCAATATCAATACTGATATTATCAACATATTGATATTGATTATATCAATATAAAACTGTCATTATTGATATTGATAATTTTTTACCTATTATCTTTTTTTTTATAATAATCTACCTATTTTTATGGACAATAATCGACCTATTGTATTTTATAATAATAATGTCCACTTCAATATTGATATTTTTAACATCCTTTTTATTCAATATAGATATCAATATCAATATTGATATTTTTAACATCCTTTTTTTTTCCTTTTTGGAGTAATAAGTAATTTACTGTCAATAATAAGTAATAATATTATTGACAGTAATTTACCTATAATCTTTTTTGGACAGTAATATTATTATCTACTTATTGTCAATATTATTATCCATATATTGATATGGATATTAAGAAAAGATAATAAGTAGATAATATTGAATATATTAATAAACTCTTCATCAATACATCAATATTGATATTGATATCAATATCAATACTGATGTTATCAACATATTGATATTGATAATATCAATATAAAACTATCAATATTGATATTGACAGTTTTTGACCTATTATCTTTTTTTATTTATAATAATCTACCTATTTTTTATGGACAATAATCGACTTATTTTTTTATATATAATAATAATGTCCACTTCAATATTGATATTGATATTGATATTGATTACTAATACTGATAATGATATTGATATTGATATTGATTACTAATACGTTAATGTTGAATTTAATAGACCACTAGTCATATAATTCATAAAAGGAAAACAACGTAATTGTTTTTATTAAATAAACCAAAACGTTAATCACCTATAGATTACTAATACGTTAATGTTGAATTTAATATTTAATTTCAAATAATTTTCTAAATTAATTCCTACATTCATTTTAACTGTTTGGAGATCTTTCCAAATTTAATGTGTGTCATTAGTTACACCCCCCACGTAACACGTTAGCTTATAAATAGGGGTAGTTTTGAAATGCAAAAAATATAATAAATCAGATTTTAAGTTATATTACGTAACTTGCTTAGTTGGATCCTAGTCATCGGGTATTATTTGAAAAAATTGGGTATTTTAAATAGAAAAATAAAGGAAAGGGCTATAGGTGATTTAAAGTGAATTTTATGGGTCTAAGCTCAATTTACTATTCTTTTATATAAACTTTGACTAGAGCAACTTTTCTTCAAAAATTGTGAAACTGGCTAAGCTTTTTTTTTTTTTTGGCACAGAATGAAACTGACCAACTATGTAGCACGAACACTCAATCAGGCCGAAGTGTCGGAGTGTCGGACATGTGGACACGGCTTGGACACAGGTCAGCAGTCAAGACACGTTTTGGACACGGTCAAGACACTTTTGGACACGGGTCAACGGAAGTCAAGATACGGCAGGGACCCATTTGAAAATTTTAAAATAAAAACTGAGGTCAAAACATAATTATTGAAACATTTGTGGACATATTTGAAATATTTTTTAGAAATGGGCTAAAATGTAAATTTAAAAAGTAATTTTCTTTTTATTTTTTCTAATAGCAACAACAACAATGAAGACATAGATGCATGAAGATAATTGAGAGTTTACATCATTTATGTTTTATTTTGATTTGTATTATGTATGGATGATGAAGATGAGTACTTTGTTTTGTTTTATGGTATTATGACATTAAAGTATTGAGTAATGGGTGAATTATTTTTAAAAAATATATATAACTTGTAAGTATATTAGGATTTATTATTATTTTAATTACCGTGTCCTATCCGTGTCTGTGTTGTAGTTTTTTAAGATTTTTCGTATCGCCGTGTCTCGTTTCCGTGTCTCCATGTTCGTATCCGTGCAACATAGCTGGCCAAGCAAGTGTAGCAAGTTGTGTGACAGAAACAAGGACACATCGGCAGTGGAGTGGTTGACTGGACAGTAAGTCTGGTAGCCTGCAAACAAAAAAGAGTTAGCCATGGACTCTTAATTTGGTGTGTTGCCAAATGTCTCTACAATGCTTTCAAAAGCAATGTCAATAAGTAAACGTCCAACTCAGAAGTTTGAATTGAGTTATTTTTATTTTCCCATTGAGTTTTACGTTTCTTTTCATCACCAATTAGATAGGGTAATTCTAGAATAAAATGAAAAGTCTTGTTACTAGAATGTGAGCATTTAATCTAAAAATCAATTCATTATGTGAAATACTCTTAACACGCCATTTCACGTGTATATAACTTTAAAACTTAAAAGTATTAACTTAGAGCATCCACAATCATGCTCCTTATTTTTTAGTTAAAATTTACCTAAAAACACACAAAAGTTATTTTAGGAGCTCTCTATAAAATTTGAACTCCAATCATACTTCCTAGTTTAGGGAGTCATAAATACTAGGGGTGGTTGCGGTTCGGTTACCGCAACTTTTCAATGAAACCGCAAACCAACCGACATATTGCGGTATTGTAAAAAAACAAACCATGAACCGACCGAAAAATTGCGGTATACCGCAATTATCGGTATATTGCGGTTGGTATGTCAGTATACCACTATTATCAATATAGGGAACTTTACAAATTTAATCGGCTAACCCACTAATAAAATCTAATCTTTTACAAACTTTTCTTCTAGGCATATGAGTAAAAAAAATCTTATCTTTTGCATACTTTTCTTGGCCTAGTTTTGAAGCCTTTTAAGTCCAAGCATTTTGAACTTTACAAATTTAAGCAAATAAACTCACAAGTCAAATAAAGATTTAAACGGAAGCAAATAAAATTTAAATTTAGTTATAACCCAAAAGAAAAATGCAATGCAAGACATAGAGAACTCAAGGGTTGGTGGAGAGTGGATTTGAAGGACTCCATTGTGATGTATGACCATCTACAAATAAAACAACACAAGTTTAGTAAATATGAACTAAGAAAATTAAAATGAAATGAGCATACAAAAAAAATATTATAAGAAGCATAAGGAACATGAAAATAATAAACCAATTACTTACAAGTTGTAACATGTTCCATTTCCCTGTAGAATTCAATCTGATCATTAGAGAAAGATAAAATAATTAATCATCATGCTATTAAATATTAAATAAAATAATTATTTATATATAGTTGCGGTATTGCAGTATTTGGTTATTCGAAACTGCGAACCGATCAACATATTGCGGTCGGTTCAAAAAACCGCAATTTGCGGTCGATTTTTCCGCGAAGTCAGTTTGGATGCGGTTAAAATGTGGTCAGTAAATGCCGTTTTGCGGTATTTCAGTTCAAAATGCCAACCCTAATAAATACTATAGTTTTTTTTAGGACATTTCCTATTGAGATGGGCTATATCATACTAAAATCACACACACTACACGGATGCTAGGATTCAAACTCAGGACCTTGCCTGAGGGAGTAAATACTCCAAACCACTGCACTAGTGGGTTTTTTGCTACTATAGTTATTTTTAAATTCAATATGATTGGTCATCTTTATAAAAATTAATATATAAAAATAGTTAGCATTAATTAAAATTTAAACTATGCATAAAACAAAGCAACATTAAATTATAGGGAGCCACTAGGAGTTCTTTCTCTCTCCTCAAATTTAGGAGCTCCTGGATGTCTCCCTATTTTAAGAGGTGAATAGGGAGCATGGTTGGAGTTGTATTTTTCCAGTTCCTCCCTAAAATTTGTCTAAAGATATGGTTTAGAGAGCGCAATATGGATGCTCCTAGGTAACTAAATTGAAGTGAGACAATTAACTGTAATCTTAGGTTTTATTTATATTTCTATGCAACTTTCTAGGTTTGAAATTCCAAATCCCAGGAAATTCTTTTTATTATAATTTTCCATCCACACAGAATAACATGATGAAATATAAAGTCTACAATGCTTCAATTCCCAAGAAGCAAGATTCCTTTAGCCTTTCCTTCACAGATAAATTACCTTAAAAAAAGGAAGAGAACAACACTTCAAGTACAAAATGGTTGGTCTTGGGGAGCCCTTTTCTTTCACTTTTCCACAATTTTCTTTTCTAAGGTGTCATTTCTGTTTGATTTTCTTTTTCCTCTGGTCTTGTGTACCTTTTCCTAGTTTTGTTGTCTGGGATTTTGATTCCATTCGCGGCATCAAAGAAAGCAATATGTAATTTGCGAACAACGGATGGATACTCCCTGTTTATGGGAACAGAAACTAAGTAAAGCAAGGTTCTTAGTGATGGCTTTAACAACACGTTTTTTGGACGGTAGACTCATCTTTCTCTTGTTAAAGCTTATTCTCAAGTTCTCAAGCTACTTTATGACTTCGGATTGTGGCACCATCATACTCTCCTACACTTTATTTTCTACTTCTGAAAGATGCTCAGACGTAATTTATAAAATCATGCAATTTTTACTAACGGCAAGTACGATATATATTTGTGATGAGTTCGATACTTAATTGTGGTTAACCTATTGTAATGGTATAGCTTTATTATTGGCGTATTAGTCTGTTGTAAAAGTAATTGTAAATATCCTATCGTTTATTGTAATAAAATATATATGATGATACTTCTTTTCTTTTTCTTCTTTTGTTTGTCTCTTATTATTTTGACAAGGAATCCAATGACCCTTCTTTGGAGCCATTTGCTAAATCCTGGAAATGGAATCCTTTCGCACAAAGCATGTGCCTTCATTTTGGGATTTTCAGGAAAGAACAGCATGGCGTTTTTAAGTGGGTCAGGCCTAAAACACAAATTAGTTGTATTGATGAAATGATGGTTGGAAAAAAAATGAAAAACTAAAACGAGATCTAGTTCAGTGGAAAAAGTGCATTAATTTGCATACTAAGGGCTCGTTTGGTACACCGTATTAGACTCTGGATAGGAGTAAATAGTCCATTTCAGGTGTTTGGTGTCAACTTGTATTATTTAAATACCTTACTATTTTATACGGGTTGGGCTTTTAATACTCTCCTTACCTGACTAACTAATACAACCCACACACTCCGGTTTAGATAATACACGCTTAATTATACGGCTAGGGAAAAGAACACGCGTTCTACGAGAAAAATCAGACGCTCTTTTCATCTTCTTCTCTCTATGGTTCTTTTCTGCTATCTTCTCCACAAGTTATTCTCTTCACCCTTCTCCAGGTATCCATCTCTCAATCTCTATCTCTCTCTTTTTTATACTCTCTCTGCTTCTTCTCTCTTCTTTATATATTTCATCTTTTATTAATTTTTTTGTGAAAATTAGGTTATGAATTATTTTATGCATACTGTTTATGTTTTTCATTGGCTAATATGAATTAACCAGCGTATCCTATATCAAACTTCTCTTCCTCATATGATTTCGAATCATATAGTATAGCTTTCGGGTAACATGACATAAATACGAAATTATTTACATGCCCTGTTTCCATTGAGTTCTCACATCCGAAACTGAAAGGCCTGTGGCGGCTGGGAGAAAAAGTTACTACATAACAAAAGGAGGCCCACCACCCCCACTTTTCGCACCATCACTCTTTGCCATACTTTTTATTAATTACCTGTATTATTACAGATTGTTAGGAAAAAAATTTCATAAAGAATGCTAGGAAAAATTATGAACCGATTATTGGTATTAAACAGAGTAGTGCTAGTTTTCGTCCAAAAACAAACAGCTAGCGCTAGTGTTGGTAGTTTAGTGAAATACATATATATAAAAATCTGCACTTGTTAGGAAATTGATTCTAGTCAGGTTTATGCAAGTGGGATGTTATTTTGTAGTCTTATGTCATGTGCAGACTTCTACTTATTATTGTATTATTCCAATTTTACATGTTGTGTAATTATATTACTAAACATCTAATTAATGCATGATTATTTATATTACTTTTACTAAAAAAATTTCCTTTATATTATGCCTAGATATGGATGAAAGAAAGGCTGTGGCATACTTTATTATTAGATTGTGGTTCTTGCATATCATGGCTTGGTGCATGATGTGGTTCATGACAAATTACAATTTGGAACAACGGCGGCAACAACGGAATGCCATTAGGAGTCAAAGATTTTTCAGGATTGCAACTCGATCAAATTATTTAGATAGCATTATAGGAATTGATGACATACAATGTGTGAACCAAATTAGGATGGATAGGAGAACTTTTCATTATTTATGTCAATTGGTCCGTGATGATGGGAGAGTGAGAACAAATGGTTCCGTAACCATAGAAGAGCAAGTGTGTATGTTTTTACATACACTCGCACATCATGTGAAGAATCGTACAATGAGTAGTAGATTTAAGCGATCGGGGGAGACTATTAGTAGGTACTTCAATTCAATCTTGGATGGAGTGTTAAGATTACAAGGTAGACTTTTGAAGGTACCGGAACCCATACCTGATAATTGCACTGATAATAGATGGAGATGGTTTAAGGTACTGTAAAATTAAATTAAGATTGGTCAATTTTATTATTGTATTTATAATTTAAGTTTCTAAGGTACCTTATTTTTTTTAATTGCGTAGAAATGCTTGGGGGCATTGGATGGGACTTACATTAGGGTTCGTGTCCCTGAACAAGATAAACCAAGATATCGAACACGAAAGGGGGAGGTTGCAACCAATGTATTGGGAGTTTGTACGCCTGACATGAAATTTATATTTGTTTTCCCTGGTTGGGAAGGATCTGCGTCTGATTCTAGGGTGTAACGAGATGCAATTAGTAGACCAACAGGATTAAGAGTTCCTACAGGTAATATTAGATTCTTGTGTTTCATTATGGTAATATTAAGCTTGATTATCTTTTTGGTAAGGTACATAATATTTGTTTAATTGTTAGGATGTTATTATCTTGTGGATGGTGGGTACACAAATGGTCAAGGATATCTGGCTCCTTATAAGGGTACAAGATATCATCTATCTGAATGGAGGAATAGAAGGGCACCTAATAATCATGAAGAGTATTTCAATATGAAGCATGCTGCTGCAAGAAATGTGATTGAAAGGTGTTTCAGACTTCTTAAGATGCGTTGGGGTATCTTGCGAAGTCCAACATTTTTCCCGATTGAGACACAATGTAAAATCATTACAGCTTGTTGCCTATTACATAATCTTATTCGTGGCGAGATGGCTGTTGATCCATTGGAGAATGAATTGAATGGTACTGAAAATGGGGAAACTAACCAAGATGGTGATGTACTTGGCACTATTGAACCTTCAAATCAATGGACTGCATGGAGGAATAATTTGGCTATGCAAATGTATGATGAGTGGAATAGGAACAGACATTAAATTGTAGTTCATATAATTTATTTATATTTTCTTGTAGTAGACTATTTGGATGTGCTTGTTTATAAACACTTTTCCCTTTTGCTCTTATCACCTTAGTATGTGATCACTTTGAATTATACATTATTTGGTACTATTTTTATTAATGTATGTGAGTATGTTGGAATTTTTATGAGATACTACAATTATGATAATGGGTTATATGAAAAAAAAAATCTTGTCATATGAATCTTACCAAAAAAAAATTTCGCCACATTTGAATTTCAAATTCCATTTAAATTATAAAATAATTTTTTATAAAAATAGTCTAATCCGATGTTATCCAGAACAGCACCAAACACAGTATAACTTAGTCAGACTATTTATCCGGAACAGCACCAAACGCCTTATAATATTATGGATAAACAGTCAGTACTCTCCGGAACAGATTAATACTATCCGACAGAAATTAGTCAGTACAGTCCGATATACCAAACGAGCCATAATTGTCTTATATTTGAATCTCCATGACACTTTTTCGGTGTGTGTGAGAAAACCCCATCCCCAATACATCACTTATAAAAAAAAAAAAGAATTAATTGATGAATTTGTATGATGCATTCACGTTCTATTTATTGAAAAGAAACTTCATCTAAAAACAAAGTGAGAATTTCATTAATTCCTTTGCTTGGTTGACAAAAAAGAAAAGAAATATTTTTTTTCCCATGTATAGCATGCTTGAGTATCTAACAAGAAATAAATTATGTCCAACAATGAGCAAGTACATATCTCGAAAAAAATTTCAGAGTGCACAATCTAACGATTATTCTATATAATTTTGAAAAAATCATAAAATATGCTTACATATATGGACGATTATCAATCGTTAATGCAAATGTAGGCTTCAGTAAATTGATAACTGGGTTAAAGACTATTCCAAGCATTCGACCATCATATAAAATAGTTTGATTAGGAGAAAATTTATCATTAAAATAATGCTTTTTATTTTTGGGTAATTGACCTGAATATTAATTAATATTATTGATGGCTGTTATATATGCTTGCCCAACTCCCGATGGTGATCCCCTCCTAGTTTTGTCCTCGACAGTGACCGTGCTTAATGTTTACGTTCAGGTGATTGGACAGTCACAGAGTATTTCTTACACTTTGAAAAGCTAGAGAATTCTAAAAGTAGAACTTCTCTTTCTAACCAACGACCCTTCTTACAGGAATCCCTTGTACACATTATACTCTTCCTCTTTCTCTATTTTTTTTTTTTTTAACCGATAGAATATGTACAAAATAACTTTGACAGGACAGGTCAATAAATCCACAATTAAAGTATCAAATTAATCACAAATAAAGTATCAAATTAATCACACACATATATATATATATATATATTCTCTTATTTGGACGTCTAAAATTTCTTACCGTGCAGATGCCATTGTTTTTTTCAGTTTTTCTCCCTTTCCTTTTTGTTTTTGTACTCGTACTTCAACGAGCAGTAGTGGGTACATAAAACAAGCTTTAGATGTAAGAAATATAACTGCAGCAATGACATCCGTATAGTAAGACAATCCGAACATCCAAATAAGAGAATAACTATATATATATCGCCATTGTCATCTATATAAGTCGAACCTAAGATCTTCTCTAACTAAATGGAGGCCAGTACTACTACACCAAAGCCTAATTGATTCTTTCTCTTTCTCTCTCTCCCTCACAAAAATTAAAGTAAGCCCTTTAATTATTCTGTCAAAATTATGAGACCAAAGAGTAGCTTATAATCTAAGCTCTCTCTTCTTGTGATTCTTATTCGTTGTCCCTCAATTATGCATGCTTAGTTTTATATAATACGGTCCGCCTGGCCCGCCTTTTATGACAACTTTAGGACACGTAAAACTCAAGCCAAACCCCTAATTTTTCCATTAAAATATATTCATAAGATCGAATAAGCTGGTGTGTATATATGGCCCTTTGTTGTCAATGTTGGCTGAGATTGATGTGGCCTGGCCTTTTTGCATGTTATTTTAAAGGGTCATGCTAAGGAGACCAGTTTTAGATACCAATTTGTTTACCATCTCTCTAATAGAGGTGGAAATCACCAATATAATGGGTCTCACGCTCTATTAAAAAAATGGCACACAAGTTGGTAAATTTCATCGTTTGGAGCAATTTTTGCATTGTTAAATTTTAATGAGCTCTCTAGCCGTCAGCAGCCAATTTCGTCTTTTGGAGCAATTTTTGCATTGGTGAATTTTCATGTATGAGATATATTTTTCTTTTCGAATTCAAAAAGGTCATTTATTGAAAATTTTCTCTCTTTTTTATGAAAAAGAAATGTTACATGTTTATCAAATTCTTGACCACATCTTGTTTACATTGATCCGAATAGTAGTTGCATATGTTTTTTTAAATTTTTTTTAGAGTTCGATACAAATATTTTAAAAATTTGGTCGCTTTCTGAAAATTGTGGGCACTGCTAACAATGATGAGGCAATTAATATTGGTTTTTATTATTTAGATGAAGGACATGAGGTCAGTAGACTGAGCTTTCAGTTATACATTTTGTGCTTCGATGGTTATAGTACAACAGTTGATGTTGTAAAATAGATAAATAAACTATTTATAGTATTCAGGCCAGAGAAAAATTACCGTAAATTTGAAAAAGTATAAATCAAGAAATTATTGTTTGGCTTTGTTACATTACCATGAAGTATTTTAAATGAATGCGTTGAAGCTTAGTTCCATTTTCAAGTTATGTAAATTTAAGGTTAAATTGTAGCAGTAGTCTCTAAGTTATACATCGATATTGTTGCAGTAGTCTCTAAGTTTTACATCTCCAGTGACCAAATACAACAATATGTTGATTTGATATGGAGAGAATTACTCATAAACCAACAAATACTCAACCCCCTGATTCAACATCTCGAAGGACTTGTACTCAGACTAACAATACATCTCCACCACGCAATGACATATTTGTATTGCAGCCGAAAACTAGAAAACAAAATACAGCAAACTCCTAAAGAGTTCCAGATAAATAAAATAAAAATATAGCAAACTCCTAAAGAGTAATAGACTTAAAACAAGAAACATGAACATCGCTCTACATCCTCTCCGGCAACCGAAGAAATCCATAACGTCATATCAGCTAAACCCCTTAGTGCCGCACTGGCTAAACCCCAACCCACACAAACTAGTAACTTTCAGAATTGTAAGCCAAAACTCTTTATATGTGGGCTAAAAGCGGCAACTAAATCATGACGACAATGGTGTTTTGCGGTGTCTGGTTCCACATCACATATGAACCAGCATAGCAACCGTTACTACCTCTACTGACGTTGACGCCATCGCCGCCTCCACCTCCGCCATGATAGATAGCACCACCGGTAACTCTTATTACAACTAAGCAAAAAACACCCAAACCAAAAAAACCTGCAACTAAACGTGCAGCCAGCAACAACAAAAACAAAACCAAAATAAGGAAAGGGAAGGAAAGAGGAGAAGAGAAGAAAAGGAGGAGGATACAAAAGGAGAGAGGGATTGAGATGGAAGAGAGATGAGGAAGATAGGGGCGAGATGGGGGGGTTAGAGGAGGAGAGGCAGAGGCCACCATCCCCTGTGCAGCGCTGAAGGGTGGGGGGGCTAGGATTTTTTTCTCTAGGCTGTGTTTATTTTCTCAATGTGTGAGAAATTCCCCTCCCCTTTAGTTTAGATTATCGTTTATACTAAAAAAACAAATATCGACTATGGATAGCATGGCTAATGTACCAAACAATCTTTTGCCCTATAATTGCAGGTTTACATCTTAAAATTTTAAACTCAAAATCTCCCGCAGTGATCCGAAGTTATTTCTTTTTAATGTTTTATAAGCATTTTATTGGAGGGTGTAGTGATGGGAGGTGAGGGAGAGGGAAATTACCCTGGAGTAAAATTAATGATGTGATTTGCAGTTTGTCAAACAGATAAGAGACTAGTATGGTTTCTGACACATTGAAATTCTAGTATTGTTTATGACATCCCATATTGCTTCATTCTTGGGATTGTAAAAGGGTGCAAATCTCTCTGTCACTCTTTCTCTCTCTAAGAGGGTAATTGATCAAGTTTATCAATCCCAAAGCCGTGTCAATCACTCAACTCCCCAACGTGCAAAATGTCAAACGCAGGGTAGATCAACCATCTTCTTAACCAACAAACAACCATTTAATTACGCAACAAATCCCCATCGAAAGCTACCTTAATTAATCTAAATCCTCCTCCTTCCTTCAACCCAACTCAAACAAGAAATCATCACACCAACCCCTCATCTACCATCTCCCCCCACGCAGATCATGCTTTTGAATATAAAAACAATTACCCAGAAGAAACAGCAGGAGGAAGATGAAGAACGCAAATGATCGAAGTCTAATTAATGAAAAACACTTGATTAAAGAAAGGACATGTACAAACAAAACAAACCAATTGGTTATGGAGGAATGTAATTCATACTCTCATGAACATTGATGAAGGGCATACAAATATATATAATTCAGATCCAATTCTCTGAATATATATAACCTGGAAATTCACTCTTCCGCAACCGGCATGATTTTAACAGCCACCGTGTAATACAAATTATATCAACATAATTTTCACGTTTTGGATCATACAAATCCCATATATATAAAACCCAGAAACCAAAAACTACGAAAAATTAAAATAAATAAAAAAGAAGAAAAACCGTGTAATAATTAATACTCCGTTCCGTTCCCGTTCAATTGAATTGGCACCGGTGGAAGCTTTGTTTATGTACAGGGGCAGCTCCTCTTGGCACGAGAGTTAATCAAAAAGCTCGATCTGAAAAAGTCCTCAACCTCATCCTGGTTCGCCGTCTCGAAGAATTGCAGCTTCCTCTTGCATGAGGAAGCCGCCCGTCTGACCGGCTTCCTCGGTGCAGGCGGGCATGTAACAACCGTGGGAATCTTGTGCTCTTTGGATGTTGGCGTGCGGCAGCCGTGAACGACCTCATCGACAGCATCATGGTCATGGAGAGATAATGGTTGTTGGGGTTTTGGGGTTGAGATTTTGATGGTGAGGAACCTTGGATTTGGGAGATCTTGGCAGAAGTCTAAACCAGTGGCCATGGTTGAAGATGAAGATGGAGATGGAGATGGAGATGGTGAGGAAGAAAAATGGATATATTTTAGAGAGGTGTTTCGGTGTGATGTGGGTTTTTTTTGTGGGGGCTATTATATATTTATGGTTTTGGGATGGGGAGGGTAAAGGGGGCTCATCACACGTGTTAAAGAGTGGGAAGGCGTGCGTTAGAAGGTAATACAGCAGAGAGACAAACAAAGAAAGCTCATTGCTGCTTCTTTTATTCTATCTTCTCAGCTACTAGCGCTACAGTTTCCTTTAAGAAAATGACCCCTACCCCTCCCTCTCTCATAAGGGATGTTCATGACACGTACAGCCGCTACAGTTTCCTTTAAGAAAATGCCCCCTACCCCTCCCCTCTCTTGGGATGTTCTTGACACATACAGTCCAGTTAAAAAATGACATGCGTTTTGGAAATAAAACCTGATGGACACATTTAGACACGTATAATATCTTTTAATTTGTTACTATTTTTAGTGGCTGAGCTGGGAGGAGTGATTATGGGATGTCCTTTTGAATTAATAACCAACAAGTACGCAGGCAGCTTAGAGATGTAGGTGATGAGCTTAGGTTTATCACCATTTCTGTGATGTCAATGTCGATCTATAATTTCCTTTTGTGGGTAGATATTTGGCATTGAAGTTAACATTATTGTCGTTTCCTATATATCTATACTTATGAAAGTTTTGGTAAAGTGTTAATCTCGTAATGAATGCTATGAGTTACATACTTGAGCCATACATGTTACTAATTTGTGCATTAATGTCATATTTACTTATCGGAAATGGATATGAGAAGAAATAAATATATTATAATTCATAACTTTCTTACGGTTACTAACGCATAAGGAATAAAAATATATATGAGTCTCGCCTTAAAAATAGAATGAAATACTCTCAAAACCAAGAATTGAATATCAACTATGAGGTCTATTGTTGATGCAATTCAAATGACTTATTACTTTCCCTACTCCTATTCCTAAATTTCTCGGTTTCTTACTTTTTCATTCCAAATAAATAAACGTACCAAAAAAAATAACCGAGGTAAAACACATATCGACTGAAGAAAAACTAAGGTACGTAATAATTAGAAAATTTAATGTAGTTGTAGGACAAGCTGTGAGGTTTTGGGGCCAAGGCGTTGCATGAATCAGATCTTATTCTCCTTGCTTTTTTGTGTCTTTTTTATTTTTATTTTTCGCTTTTGTTTTGGATCGACATATTTAACGTCAATCTTACGTTAATGGCAAAAGGTGTAATTCTAAAGCTTAAATTATAATCAACGCGCTCTGGAGGAGAATGCATCCCACACAGCCAAAGGTGGGGTTTGGCATGAATCATGATATTCATGTTCATTTTTTGCTTTTTGGCTAACCGCACGATATTCATGTTTCATAATGAACTTTTTTTTTTTAATTTGAGAACTTTTACTGTTGAAAATGACGATAATATACTAAACTCACACATATTATACGGATGTTTGGAGTCAAACCCAGGACATTACCTGAATGAGCAATTACTCAAAATCACTACCAAGGCCGGCCCTGGGGGTAGGCAAAAAGGGCTTTGGCCATGGGCCTCCAATTAAGGGGCCCCAATTTTTTATTAAAAATTATTAAAAAATAAGGATTAAAAAATAAAAAACTAAGGATTAAATTCCTTCGTCATAAACGAAGGTTTCCTTTCCTCTTCCCAACAAGAAACAACAGCTTCTTCTTTTTCCCAGATGATTTCTTCTTTTTCCCATGATTTCTTCTTTTCCCATGTAGAAACAGATTTAAATCAGGTAAATTTAACAAAAACCCAAGTCACAATTCAAATATTAAAGTACTATTTTTGAGATCTCTCTAATAATTGAACATTCTTCTGTTTTGATGAAAAACAAAAAACAGGTTGCTCAGGTTCTGCTCACTCTGCCATACTCTTTCTCCCAACTGGGCATGCTTTCAGGCATCATATTCCAAAAATTTTATGGTATTTTGGGAAGCTGGACTGCTTATCTGATCAGTATTCTCTACGTTGAGTACCGAAGTCGAAAAGAAAAAGAAAATGTCAGCTTCAAGAACCATGTCATCCAGGTAAAGTAAACTAATTAGCTTCCAACATTTCTCATAATGCAAAACCATTTCCACTTGAGAAGGAAAAAAAGTAAACTCTTTCTTTAAAAAAAAAATTGAGCAGTGGTTTGAAGTGTTAGATGGTTTATCGGGTCCATCTTTGGAAAGCCGTTGGATTGGCCTTCAATCGCACTTTCCTTCTCTTTGGATCTGTTATCCAACTCAAAGGTTGTGCAAGGTCTGTCATTTAAATTCAACTTCTCTTTTTATTTTATGACTGATTTTTATAGAGAAAATTAAAACATGGGTTTTGTTCTGTTTAATACATAATTAATTACTGATTTGGTTTTTTTAATGGGTGATTATGCAGCAACATATACTATATAAATGACAATCTGGACAAGAGGACATGGACGTACATATTCGGAGCTTGCTGTGCCACCCACCACTGTGTTCATACCCTCTTTCCACAACTACATAATCTGGTCTTTTCTTGGGCTTGGCATGACCACGTACACTGCTTGGTATATGACCATTGCAGCCATAGTTCATGGCCATTTTGCTCTTCTTTGCAGATACTCCCAAGAAATCTCCCGCAGTCTGTGTAATGAAAATATGAGAGACATTAGCTATTAGTTTAAGGGCTGGCTCAATTGATTCGATGTTTCTACTTTAGAAATCTTATGTCGTATGGTTGGTGGCTGTGGTACTCTTTCCTATCTCGGGGTTTTATCCCACGTGGTTTTCCTCGGGAAGGTTTTAACGATGCCACTTTTCCATGCCACCTACCCCCGACTCTTTTATATTACAATGCATACTAATTTTTTTATTCACGCGCACTACATAAAATTATTTTATTTGTTATTTGTTCGCTATTGTATACTATAAGGGAAGGGGCCTCATTTAATTTATCGCCTAGGGCCACCCAAAAGTCAGGACCGGCCCTGATCACTACACTAATGAGTCATTTGCATGATGAACTTTTTAATAATCCGCAATAATTTTTTTTTAATGTTTAACTAAATAGTACCTTTTTTTTCTTTATGTTTTTCTATTTCATTTTTTAGAATAAATAATATTTTATTGAAGATAACCAAAGTTGATTCTAAACATAACATTTTGATAGTTTCATGTGTAAAGCGAAGCGTACCAACCAAAGTGTAACTGTATTTAAGGGCAAAACCATAAATTTTTTAACGGGTGGTCTAGTTAAAGTTACTAACTTAAAATCTAATGATAATTTTTTTTTTGTGCGTACAGTTTTCATAGTCTTTCTAGAAATAAAAATATATATTAAATCATATAAACCATGCTAGTTCATAGCTTTATTAACTAATTTTCAATAAGCTTTAATATAAAAGAAATACATATTTTTGAGAGAACAAAACAAATACATATTAAATGCAACCGAAAACAAACATTATCAAAACAAAAATATGTTAAACAACATAATCGAAAGTGTACCTATTTTAATGTATATTTTTATTACTGCCATGCAACTAAATTCACAAAGAACTAGACTTTTTGGAATTTAATAAATTAATACATATTGGGCTATATTTTACATAAGTCAAACATTATAGGTTTTCCCCCTAATACTTTTGGACTTTGGACTTTAATAAATTAATACATAAGATAGTTCTGCCAGTGACTATATTTGCAGTGCGAAAAATATGGCCAAAACCATCCCCACAGACCTCTCGCAAGCAATGTATGACTAAGGGCTAGTTTGTGAGTGATTCTGAATAGACCAAAAATCAATTTTATGGAGAATCACTTCTCCATATAATCATTTTAAGTGGTTTTAAGTGATTTTATGGGGAAGCACATGGGAGGTGATTCTCCCCAGAATCACTTAAAATCATTTAAATTCATTATATGGAGAATCATGAGGAAGGTGCTTCTCCCCAAAAGTGAGTTTGGCCTATCTAGAATCACTCCCAAACAACCCCTAACATACTACATTATCTTTTTAACTTTCCAAAAACAAAATGGACCTACACACTGTCTAGCCCAAGTGAGTTTTTTTTTTTTCCTTATAGTTAGTATATAGATTTGAAAGTTTAGCCCAATCTATTTTGAAATCCTAAATCCGTCCATGTTTATAATATGGTTATAAAATATGTATGGTGTCTTTCTTTTTTACTTTTTCTTGGAGAATTAAGATTTGAAAAGAGAGAGAATGACACTTAAACTTTTTTTGCTATGGAATTAACTTGTTTATCAGGGTTCAAACAAATTCAGAATTATAATTAAGATAAATTTGTAAGGGCCAGTTTGGTATTGTTGTGCTGTGAAAATAATCGTTGTCAGATTTGTTGCGAAAGAAATCAGCTGTGAGAGAAAGTAATTTGGCGTTTGATAAACTTTTTGTTAAAAGTGTTGTTGGTACTGATTCCCGCATAATCAGAAAATGATTGCCGCATAATTACTAAACCCAGCGCCTCTTCGAAACTGATTCCTGCATAATCAGAAAATGAAAGCACCTCATTAACTGCTTTCCCTTATAGCTTTCTCTCACATCAATTTTTAATAATAAGTGATTTTCTCATAGTTTACCAAACGGATTGAGCTTCCCAATTTTTTTTAAAAATCACTTATCACCCCAAATAAGCAATACAAAACGGGCACTAAATGTAAAGAGTATGTTCAATTAGGGCTGTCATTTCAGACAGAAAAATCGCAAAATCAATCGAACTGATCGACTTTTTGCCGATACATTGCCGATAGGGAAAGAAAACCAACTGACTCGTAAGGACCGACCGACTATTGCGGTTATCAATGCGGTTTTGAAAACCCAGAACTGGCAGTATACAACACCAACTTAATTATATATAATTAGGGTTATGAAATACCTTTCTAAATTTTTGGAGTGCATTTATTCCAATTTACTGACAACTTATTTATTAAATATCATACAATTTCTATGTATAAAAAAATAGAAATAAAAAATAAAAAATCATGGCGCTTTTAGCCACCAAATCTTCAACTCTTTCAAATATTTTATCTTTCATAGCAGATGGAAGGTACCAATATAAGTTAGCTTTTAATGATAATAAAATAATTATTTGTTTTGGGTTTTTAGGTACCATGCAATGGACTTGAAATTTTGGCCTCATCTTTGTACAGTGCGTTGTTGGCATCTTCTTCTTTTCTTTTGCCAGACATGTTGTCATGTTGCTCACTCACTTCCACCATGTGCGCGTAGAAATGAGGATACAAACAGCCTAATAAAACACACCGCATCTAATAAAAACACAGCAAATCTTCTCTCTCTCTCTCTCTCTCTCTCTCTCTCTCTCTCTCTCTCTCTCTCTAAAACGCTCAAAACGGTGCATTTTATATAGACAAATATATACACCAGCATAGGATACCATGTAAGAGCCTTCAATACGCTTATCTACCACCTACCAAAAGATCTCTCTCTCTCTCCCTCATACCACAAAATTAAATATAGAAAATAGAAAAATAGAAAAATAGAAAAATATTAAATAATAAAATAAAATAAAATAATGGATTAGATTACCAAATACCAACCTTTCATGAAATTGAATATTTCCACGTGAACTGTCCCCTTCCTCTTGCTCAGTTTTCACCGTCATACATTAGCCTATAAACCAAAAATATTTTTAAATAAGAAATTAACATGCATAATAATATTCCTTTTCACCACGCACGCACCACACATTTCCAAAATTTTAATTCATTAAAATGATATGGTGCATGATATGGTTCATGTATCTTAACAATTAAAATTCGGATGAGTTTTAGATCCAATTAATTCATGAGATTCAAAATTTTGGTTTTTTGTTGTTGTTGTTGTTGGTGTTTGTAGGCATTGTATAAGTTACTTGTGCTTTTGTCAACCTTGATGGTTATGAATATATTTACAAATTTTTTTAAATATAACTTTGATATGGTCAAGAAGAGTTTATAGGGCTTAAAAGAAATTGAAAATTACTTCATATTTCATCCTATAAATTCTACCAAGCAAACATACTTGTCGTTGTAAGTAGTCAAAAGTATTTATTCTGCACCCTGAGGTCGAGTTTTTGAGTTTTGCCTCACCAAATATTGCTTGTGTAAAAATAAATTAACATGCATAATAATATCTTTTTAATATTACATATAGTATTATACCTTTTTATGTACACTGTACACAAATGTATATATATAGTAATACACCTTTATATATATATATATAATCTTTTTTTATATATATTATTATTTATGAAATCCATATGACTTGGTTCATTAAGGAAAACCAAGTCAAAAAGATATTAGTAAAAGGGGGAGGGACTAGTTTATTGAGTGCTTTGACTGGATTAGAATTTAAAACTCAGGTGATGATTTGTATTTCCCACATTAATGGAGTAGTTATTATTTATAAATTAATAATTAAGATATATCTAAATATATATCCATAACTGTCCAAATGATTTCGGAGATCGCTACACCATGGTTTATGTATTATATTTTCTTTTTTGAAATTGTTTTACTCTGAGTCTATGACGTAGCAAGCTAGTCCTTTTCTTTTAGGGAGCGTTTAGTATTCTATTTAAGTAGCAAACTCAAAAACTTTAATTTTTCTTTAAAATAAGGAGTTCTAAAATCCATTTGGTAATATTCAAAAACTTGTTTGGTATTGAAAACTGTTTCTAGAAAAAACTTCTAAAGAAAAACATGTTTTTTTTGTGTGTTTTAAAGTGTATGTATTTTTTAGTTTGGGTTTTCAAAACTGGGCATACCAAATAGATTTTTTGAGTTTTGGACTCAAATGCTGTTTTGAAGTTTAAAATTTTGGATTCACTCATTGTGTTCATCTAGTGTATTGTGCAATGTCACATAGGTTTTTCTTTTCCCCTTTATGAGGATTATTAAGTATATATGTTAATTCTTAAATCCCTTTTTTTGGAGAACATGATTTCCTTTTAAATGAAAAAAAGAAACTATCAATTAGCTGAAAATATTTATAGTCCTTATGCATTGCAGTTGTATGAATACTTCATATTGAAGACTAAATTTATCTCGCCAACAAGGTCTAGCCCATTGAAAAAAAAACTAAAGTTATTCCAATTACTAAATAACCCAGAGTTATTATGTGGAGAATTTGTTAACAGCTCAAAATGACCACCTCAATGAGATTTCATCACTTGTATGGCTAAACAGCTCAAAGTAAGAATTTTTAAATTGTGTGTGTGTGTGTTTGTTGTAAGTAATGGAAATGGTAGTGTTCATGCTCATATTTAGGAGTTTGATATAGTTATCTTTGCATATCCCGGTAGTTGGAAATCTAAGGGGCGTTTAGTGTCCTATTCAAATAGGGAACTCAAAACTTTGATTTTTCTTAATAACAAGGAATTCTCAAATACATTTTTTAAGATTCAAAAATTTGTTTGATATCCTATTCAAATTGAGAACTTAAAAACAAGGATTTCTAAAAATCCATGTTTTAAAACTCAAAAATGTGTTTGGTATGCAACTTGAAAAGAGTTTTTACAAAAAAAAAAAAAAAAAAAAAAAAACTGATTACAAGTATTTGGTGTTTTTGAGTTATTTTTTAGTTCATATTTTCAAAACTAGATCTACCAAATAGAGTTTTTGACTTTTGAACTCAAATTCTATTTTTGAGTTTAAAAAGTTGGATTCAAATCCAATATAGCAAGTTACTGAAACATACTTGAAGATTTAGGGGGCGTTTGGTATCCTACTCAAATTGGGAACTAAAAAACTTGGATTTTTTTTAAAAAAACAGAGTTCTCAAATCCAACTTTTAAGATTCAAAAACATGTTTGGTATGCAACTTAAAAACCTTTTTAAAAAATTTCTACCATTTTATCAAAGAGGGCGTTTGGAAACCGTTTATATGAGGCCTTGGGGTTGGGCCATCAGGTGTAACAAAGGAATTTGAGCTAGGCCAAGAATGCCCTGTTGCCCAGAAATTAGATCAGCTAATTTTGGATATGGAAAATGCTTGGGCAATCTCAAGGGCTAAAGCCGTTTTCCTGTGCTGCACGCCAACATCATCAGGGGAAGATAGTTTTGATAGTTCAGGCTTCCTCCAAAAATTCATTTGGGCAGGGGCCAGAGAGAGAGAGAGCGTCACAGTGGGTTTTGAGAAAATAAAAACAGAAAAAACAGATTTGTTGTGTCATCAAAAATTGGGGTGTTTTAAAGTTGTTTTTAAATTTGAGTTTTCAAAAATGTTCCTACCAAACGGGGTTTTTGGGCTTCTGACTCAAAAACAGTATAAAAACAGAGTTGTTGTGTTTTCAAAATTTGAGGTGTTTTTTAGTTGTTTTTAAATTTGGGTTTTCAAAAATGTTCATACCAAACAGGTTTTTTGGACTTTTGAATCAAAAACTGTTTTGAGTTTTAAAAGTTGGATTCGAATCCAATACCAAACCCATCCTTAATTGCTTCATGTAAAATAAAAGCTCACCTCTTTGGATTTAGTTTACGCTGAATATGGACCAAATCAGTTTTTTATCTTTAAGTCCTAATATTCTTTATGACATTATGGAGTTTTTGGATGATTTTTCTAGTGTACCAACAGTTAGGTTTAACCAGCCTCGACCGGGTAGAGGCACAAGAGAACTATTTAGTTTTGTTTCGAAACCAGTTTAATTCTTGGAAAGTTTTAAGGATGTTCAACTTTGAATGAAAGTGCTGAAAAACTAAAACAGAACCATCTTTGTAAAGAACGCAGAGTAATTATTTTATAAGGAATTTTACTCACAATTATAGCACAATCTAAACTCATCAGCCTAATAATCTTAATTTTCCATCAAACAACAGGGCTGCCACAGAAAGTTTGAAATGTTGGAATATAGTTACGTTGATTTGAATTTTTTGCATATAGTAACGTTGATCAGGAGGTAACTGGTAGACGAGCTGATGCCATGATAATATACATATATATATCTACAGATGGAAAGATGAAGAGATGTTTGAGTCAAGTATGAGAAAGGAGAAAACCAGTCTAATGAAGACCATACAATTAACCCATGTGAAATCACAAATTACTCAGGCAGGTACAGAACTCCTTGTTTCACTCACCAGTAACAAAAACTGAAACTACACTCTTAAAGTTCATTCAGACCAAAATTTCACAACAGCGTCTATAAACGCTTTAAATACATCCCAAAGTGGGTTACCTTCTGGTTTTGCCGACTTTTTAGATCTCCCATCCCATGATTCACTGCCAAGAGAAACAATCGATGAGGCAAATTAATGATCCTAAACAAGAATGTTAAATTGCCTAGTTCTCCAAGTAAAAAGCAAACACTCCGTTGGTTTACAACATATACTTACAGATTAATTCTGTCTAAAGTTGGGCTGCTTCCTTTCTGCAAGCTGCCGCTGGATTGAACATCAACTTCGTCTTCAATCACAAGCACCTCTTTGGTTTTTGACAGCTCGCCACTACCACCAGTACCATTTATATTGTTTGTATGTATGACATCTGGAGCTTTGATAGCCTGTAAAAATGCAGTAAAAATTTCTACTCCGACATATTTTGAACAAAAGCAACTACTGTTAAGAGAAAAAGAGAATTCTTCTCTCAATATGGTATGATAATTAAATCCTTACTATCAATCTAAGAGACAATGTTGAAGCAAATTCCAGCCAGCAGTGTTAACATCATTACTAGAACTAGACTATGACAATATTAAAATTGAGGGCACATCCAATCATGAATTGCAAGAATGCAAATACATGACCATATCGACACTTCAGTTTTTAAGTATATATTAATAATTAAGAGAACAATTATGAAAAATCTATAGACATTCAAAATAAAACTACCTTAGGCCCAGCAGTCAGCTGACTTTGTTCTAAGATCTCAGATGTTGGAACATCTTCATGAGGTGCTTTGACATTAAGGTCTGTGCTTCCTTTTTCATGCACAATACCATCATTAAAGGTTGAGCAATTTGAGCTTTCAAGTGATGGATCTCTGGCATTTCCTAATGCTTCCTCATCCAGTGAGCTGGAATTGTTCTCAAGCAATGGAAGATTCCCCTCTACTCTATCCTCGGTAGATATAGCCGAATCTGTTACTTCTTGTAACCTTCCATCCACGCTCTCAGCTGTCCCATTAACTGGCTTTAATGGAAATGTCTCCACTATCACATCTGCTGCTATAGGAGTCACTTTAGACCTAGATGTTTCCGGAACTTCAACATTCTTCTCTGCTTCCAAAGGTTCAATTGTTTGTAGCTCTGTACATGTCAGTTCCTCAGTTTCTTTGTCTTTCAGATCTATCTGGTTACCATTGATTAATCCATTGTCAACCATCTGGTATTCAGGCCCAATACAATGCCCACTATGAACTACAGATTCTTCAGCAACATTCGCCTCTGTTTCCACTGGTCCTTTTACTTGTAACTCTGTACTTTTCAGTTCAAATTCTTTGTTATTCACTTCAACTGGAGTACCATTGATGATTTTCCCATCGTCAAAACTCTGACGTTCAAGTGTAGCTAAATGCCCATCCGATGTGAAAACCAGTTCTTCAATTCTACCCTGATTTTGATTGGAGACAAACTGAGATTCATTTAATGATATTGACAGAGTATTTTCTGGTTCTGCAGCGATGGAACCCAATGGATTGTGTTCCAAGAAATGATCAAAGGTCTGCTCCTCTGCCGTCAATTTAGCGGGACCAAGTACTCTATTTTCCTGGATTATATCTCGGACAATCTCTCGTACTGTGTAGAAAGACCCGCCAACTTCCTTGTGGGTCAGATTCAGTGATGGGAAACTCCCATTGTTTAGTTTCTGATACCTGTAAGCAAGATTACTAAACAGGTTGCGGTCATCCGCTTTCTTGAGAAATTCACAAATGGAAAATTGATATTCAAAAATCTCACGACTGAGAAAATACAACAGTAGCACTATCATATCCTAATAGTCCCTCCAGCTTATAACAGGCAACAGTACTACTGCATATACCAATAAAAATTGGTCCAACTAAACAATATTGCAAGTACTACACAATTATATGTTTTACTCCTATGAAACATCAAGGTTACTATCAGTTTTTCCTGTTAATTGACCTGAACTTGAAAAACATAAAAATAAAAAGTCCTTAAAAGTGTGGTCAGACAGAATAAATTTTCTTTATTCTTACAGGTAAAATAAAATATATCAAAGCACTGTATGTCAAACAATTTGGCAGGCAATCAATCGCAAGGAAGCAGATATCTTCAAAGTTGGTCATAAGCTCATCCAGAAGCTATAAACACGGATCTAGAAAAAAGCCCATAACTTAAAGACATCCAAAAGCAGTGGTATCCTGCTGAATAAGAATAAAGTAGTACAAAAAATAAACAATCATAATGGACAAGAGGCAATGCTTGGTCAACAGCTTCGAATTTAAGATAATTTAATACAGGAATATAGAATTCATTCTTATTTAATTATCCTGTGTAAGATCAAATTTATGCTGGTGCCCATAATCTTAGTAGATTTCTTCAGAACTATATTGGTTAACAGATTAGTGATTTTTCCAATCCCTTTTCTCAGTAAGTTAGAATGGTAGAAATTTTGAACAAGGAAAGTATAATGTGATTACGTTTTTATAAAGGATTCAACCATTGCCTTCCTCTCCTCCTTTGAACGCCGAATTCGGGACTTCCTTCCTTCAGATTCATTGTTTTTAGCCAAGGCAAATGTACGCCCAGCCCAGCCACCCTTTATAGCATTCATTACATTCACAAAGTTCGCCACTTGTAAAATTCAAACCTACACACATAAGCTGCTATGTGAGATACAGAAACATTGCATTTAAAAATATCAAATGAACAAACAGACACTAACAATTTAATACAGAAAAATTACATTTTAAAAAAAACCATATGCAAAAATCTTATTTATATTTTGGATATTTGGATGATGTCTAAGTAATTAGAATAAAGGATCAAAACTGGCACTACAGGAGTACTTATGTCTCTCAATCACAAATGGTATCCAACGTGCAAATGTCCAAAAATTGGGTCTTCTAATAACGAATCTGTTTCATATTTTAACAGTAAGACACCATTATTAATAGGAGGAAAAATGCTCTGAAAAAACAATGGTAGTCAGGAATCATTAAAACAAACTAAATTCAAAAAAAAAAAAACTGATTGAGATACAACAAATTAAGTAGTAAGGAAAGACAAGTGAAGCCAATACTGAACTTTAAAACAGAACCAAACTGAAGAAGTATATAAGTTTAATCATTTGGGTAAATAAAGTTTCAAAGATACGCAATGATGACTTGTCATCACAATCACCATGGCTCTTGAATCATGAGTCTTACTTTCCCTTTCAGAATAAAATGACTTTGAATGCACTATTATTATCAAATCCACAAGCACATCAGTCAATTCGGAAAGCTCAAACAAATCATGGGTGATGAAAGGAAAAGAAAGAAAATCTTATACTACCTTTATGCTATTGACTACAGCCTACAGGGAGATAAGGGGAAATATTAATGCCGAAACTTACACAAAAATTTCTTTTGTAAATGAACAACAAAAACCCCAGAAAATGAAACCAAAAGTTGATCCCACGCTTCAGGAAATTATAATGGATATACCAGTTGGGGATATGACATTGATATGATTTGCGTGCAACTTGAAAATGGTATCAAAATATGAGTATTAAAACAAGATCATAATATAGAAGTGTAAGTTCACTTTTCATGAGTTAAAACTCTTGTTTATTATAATATTGAATTGATGTTCTGAGAGTTCAAAATACAATCTTATTTTGTTTCCTACAATTTATTTGAAACTTGGCAAAACATACAGTCACCCACAAGAATTCTCACCTAAGAGGGCTCCGACAACCCAAAGAAAAAAGGGGCAAATTATAAAAAATAAAATAATAAAGTAGTCCAATGAATCTTTTCTTAAAACAACCCAATGAATTTTAAAATAGCCACAAGTTAATATAGGCCAGATTTTGGTAACTAACTGAAGAAATAGAGCATCAACAACATACACAAAGTAACATAGCATGTGTGTTTTATGCGTGTGTACAAAAGGGTCGCAGTATTAACACGCAAACAATCCAAAGACATCAACATCAAGAGAAGCCAAGAGCAACCCACATAAGAAGAGAGATATATCAAGAGCAACCCACATAAGAAGAGAGATATATCAAGAAAACCCAACAATCAAAACATGGATTTCAGAGAACTGAAGAATTTAAAACTCCCACAAGATATGTGTAAACTCAAACAGACAAATCACAAAAGATGGGGATAAAAAAGCAAAAAACTGGAAATGAGGGTCAGAATGAAGCATAAAAGAATTGGGAAAAATGAAGAAGCTCAGAGTGAGAATTACCTGAACTGAGGACGAGAGATTAGGTTTCGGGGTTTTTCAAAACCCTACTGCTACTACACAGTGAGGCTGACTGAGAGAGAGAAGCCAAAATCGAAATACATATAAAAAAATATAATTAAAAAAACCACTGTTGAGGAGTGGCAGCATTCTAATTGGTGAAGCCGTGAGGGCGGGGGGTGTGTAATTGTTTCAAGTTGGATGGGGTAAATGGTCAAAACATAAGGGTTTACTTTTGAAATACCCCTGAATTTGTACCATATTTTTAATTTGCCACCTGAACGTTTTCTTTGCCCTCTATTTGACGGAAAAGTGGTGGAACGTAGAGGAAGTTGACGGTAAGAGAAATTATAATACTCATTTCGGGTCGCACCCGAGCCGACCGACGTTCTCCAGAGGGTAAATGGGTAATTTGGCTGAATCACTAACTGAGTCCATTTGGTGAAGCCCAACACAAACTAAAACGGAAAGGCCTGGCCTGCTTCATTTCAAGCTCTTGGCATTATCTTCTATCTTGTTTCCCCAATCTTTTCCAATTGTTTGATTCATTTGCAGCTCACCTCTTATTACTCATTACAATTGGATGGCTGTGAGAAAACCACAGCACCGTGGAAAAATAAAATCAAAACCCATACCCACTGTGGAAGTTCACTTGGTTTTATTGGCAGTGGCACAACCCAAGATTGCAAATTTATCTCTCTGAGCTTTTCAATCTTGGAGTTCAGATATATAACCTATCTCTCACAGTGCAAACTCACAACCAAACTAACAGTTGTTGTTGGAGTTCAGGTATGTAACCCATCTCTCATTTAAGTTTTCTCTTTCTAAAGATGAAAACTATGTTTTTTTTGTTGTCAGAAGATGAAAACTATATTTGAATTTGTATAATGAAAACCTTTATGATCCTACTTTTCCACAGGGTATTCAATTCTGGGTTGTTTATCTTTTCCTGTAAATTTCATGGAAAATGCAAGCTTTAGTCACTTGGCCTTCAAAGGGTGAAACCTGGGCAGTGCCCCAGTTAGGCTTTGAACTTGGTTCTTCTTGTAAATTTAGTACTAGGATAAGAAGAAAAAAGATGTGGAGTCTTGGTTTTCCTGTTTGTTATGGTAGAAGTGGTGCTGTATTATTACTTTCTAGCAATTCAGGGGCTATTGGGGCTGAGGCTTTTAGTGGAAGCCCAAAATTTGATTTTGGATGTGGGTGTTTTTCTGGGTACTCTAAACTTAAACTTGCTCGCATTTGTCAGCCTAAGAAGCGTTACTTAGGTGCTTCGTTTGTAGTAGCATGGGTATTGGAGGAACAAGCAATTGGGAATGACATTGTTATAGAAGAATCCACATCAGAACATAGGTCGTCAGGGGAAGGTGAGAGTAAGGGTGTTGATCATCTAATTGTGGATGGAATAGAGGGTCGTGAAGATAATAATGAAGTAGAAGTAAGAAGTCGAAGAGCAAATTGGGAGCAGAAAAATGACAAGATTGATGTGCGTGCGCTAGCATTTAGCTTACAGTTTGCAAAAACAGCAGATGATGTAGAGGAGGTTCTTAAGGATAAGGGTGATTTGCCCCTTCAAGTATTCTCATCCATGATCAGGGGTTTCGGAAGAGACAGATTGATGGATTCTGCATTTGCTGTTGTTGAATGGCTTAAGAGAAAGAGTGAAGAAACTAATGGTTCAATTACCCCAAACTTATTCATATATAATAGTCTTTTGGGTGCAGTGAAGCAGTCTAAACAATTTGGAGAAATGGACAAAGTCTTGATTGCTATGACTCAGGAAGGGGTGGAACCGAATGTTGTAACTTACAATACTAAAATGGCAATTTACGTAGAGCAAGGACTAAGTACTAAGGCCCTTGATGTTCTTGAGGATATTGAGAAGAAGGGCCTGATTCCATCTTCAGTATCCTATTCTACAGCATTGCTGGCTTATCAACGAATGCAAGATGGAAATGGAGCTTTACAGTTCTTCATTGAGTTCAGAGAAAAGTACCATAAAGGTGATATAAGTAAAGAGTCTGTCGAAGACTGGGAACATGAGTTTATACAACTTGAGAACTTTACAAAACGTGTTTGCTACCAAGTGATGCGCCGGTGGCTTGTGAAGGATGATAACTTAAGTACCAACGTTCTAAAACTTCTAGCACAGATGAATATTGCTGGGGTTCCACTTGGTCGGGCAGAACATGAGCGCCTTTTGTGGGCTTGCACCCGTGAAGAACATTATACTGTGGCAAAAGAATTGTATAATAGGATAAGAGAAAGGCATACTGAAATAGGTATATCTGTGTGTAACCATGTAATTTGGTTGATGGGGAAGGCTAAGAAATGGTGGGCAGCTTTGGAGATTTATGAGGATATGTTGGACAGGGGGCCGAAGCCAAATAACATGTCATATGAATTGATAGTATCTCACTTTAATGTTCTTCTGACTGCAGCTAGAAAAAGAGGAATTTGGAGATGGAGCATCAGGTTACTCAACAAGATGGAAGAGAAAGGTCTTAAACCTAGAAGTAAGGAGTGGAATGCAGTTCTTGTTGCCTGTTCCAAGGCTGCGGAAACTTCTGCTGCTGTAAAGGTTTTTAATAGAATGGTGGAACAAGGTCAAAAACCTACAGTACTTTCTTATGGGGCATTGCTTAGTGCCCTTGAGAAGGGAAAACTCTATGATGAGGCCCGGCAGGTGTGGGAACATATGCTTAAGGTTGGTGTAAAACCGAACTTGTATGCCTACACAATTATGGCTTCAGTTTTCAGTGGACACAGAAAATTGAATATGGTAGATACCATCATTCATGAGATGGTTTCATCAGGAATTGAGCCAACCATTGTCACATACAATGCCATTATTAGTGGGTTTGCACGAAACGGTTCAACCAGTGCTGCATATGAATGGTTTCAGCGCATGAAAGATCAGGACATGTCGCCAAACAACGTTACATATGAAATGATGATTGAGGCACTTGCCAATGAAGGTAAACCGAGGCTTGCATTTGACTTATATTTGACGGCTCAAAATCAGGGCCTTGGCCTCTCACCAAAGGCTTATGATATAGTTGTCCAATCCTCACTGGCTTCTGGAGTTGCTATTGAGGGATTTTTAGGGGCTCGCCCACCAGATAAAAAGGAAGAAGCGCACTGTAGAAAGTCTTCTACCCAACTTTTGTAAGAATTCAGCTGTTCCCCAATGAAGTAAACCATTTGATACTTGATAGCAAGAGAGAGGAAATATATGCCCTAAACAGATCAACCAATGAGAATACATTCTGTGATTTTCTGTTCTTTCCATGTACAAACACCATATATAATTGTTTGTAAAGTAACTTTGTACCAGCCTCTTTAATCTCTGGCCGTCTGCGGCTTTAAACATGGACGTTTCTTTTTCCCCTTTGCAAACAACAAATTAGAAATATGCTCGGCATTTACAGGAACTGCTACAATGTTATAGTATGTGCTATGTTAATGCTATTGGAGCTCAGAACTCTGGACGAATATGAAAAAAAAAAGCGACATAAAGCGCACAGCTAAATCATCCTTCACCGAAAGTGAAGGCATTCTTGTATCTTGTTTGTCCGCATATTTGTAATGGATGAAAATCTGAGTTGAGATTTACTTCATTGCTAAATATAATATCTTTATAAACAAAGAGCATGAAGATTGATTTTTTGCTTAACGTCATTGCTAAAGTAAAATACAGCCTTACTAGTTCACATGTTGCATGCCATTTCTTGTTGAAGAGAATAGATTAACTTAGTGTTTCTTTTGAGGTTGTTATACATCTTGATGTATCACTGACGAGTTGTATAGCCTGACAGTCCAATGCCCAAGCTAAGCGCCCGGCGACCCACACAACCAATTCACCACTCACACCCCCGTCACCTTAGCCAGACCTGGGTTGTGATGTATCACCATCAAAACTTGTAAGCTTGTTTTCAAGTTTGGATTACCATTTTTGACACAATAACAAGGGTGAAGAGAACATTCATTTCACTGATGTACGAAAATTTATGCATTTTCTTCCTCTACTACATCATGTAATCATCTCTATTGTGAAAATTGATGCATTGCACTAAATCATGCACAGTTTGTCTGGTTAAATAGACATGTATTAGACTAGTTGGGTCAAGACCAACACAACACGATTATTAATCTCGTCGAGTCTTCTCAACACAAACATGACACTCATTACACGTGTAACCAAGACGACAGGCATATATACTTTGCATTGTCCTAAATGAACAATAAAATCGCTTGGAAACTGTAGGTTGTGTTTGAAAAAATCGAAGGAAGAACCGCCGCGAACTGCTTTATTTTAATCAAAATTTCCTATCAACATTGCCAAAAGATTACATGATGTCAATTGTGAAAAAGAATTTCAACGAATGTTTGTGTATGCTGCTCACAAAACTTGGTATCCTCTGCCTCTGCGACTTGAAACGCGAAGGGAAACGCCTCACATGCTAAGTGAGCTGCAATCGCTGGAAAAGCTACCGTTTTCCATCCACTTCAAGTATCTATATATTCAGTCAGAAAAAGACCTATAGAATTCCTCTTTATAAACCATACCGTTGCTGTTAGAAAGAATAAATCTTATCCTCAATCCTCGAGAGTCTTCTTCTCCCACTCCCAAGTTGAAAAACAACGAGTTCAGTAGCTGTATCATAATTCTGAGTGTGACGGAATTAGGACTTGGACCATTTCAACTACAACTATAACCTTCCTATCCTCCAAGCGTCTTTTGCTTGTATCCATACTTCATTCTTTCAAGTAATTTTTCTTTTGTTTTCCTTTTCTTGTCCATCTTTAGCCTATATCTCTCTTCCCTTTCCCTCTCATAAATTCCTTGCCAATGCACTTCCCCAGTTAGCGGCCACAACCACTTCTCCCTTGGATGGTCACCATCGTCTGCAGCTTCTGCTAAATCTTCATCCATACTCTTTAGTAATGTAGCATTGAAATATTTTGTCCACATGAATGCTTGGCGTTGCTCAAGTGGGTGCTGCTCTTCCATTGAACCAGAGATAGGATTTAAGTAAACCATCTTTCGTCCACTATGATATGCCCAGATATTGACAAGGACTTCTGATACCCGACAGTAACAATGCTTTAGCTGTTGATTATTAAACAAAGTGTGAGGAATGTTAAACTCCCAGTGGGACCAGAAAAACTAAACCTAAAGACCTACATGACATACCTCAAGCTCCGAAGAACCCAACAAGCACATGCTTTGTCCACTAGTGTTGGTGTGTAATGCATCCAGAGAATCAACAAACACCCTGCAGTTCAAATACAAAATTTCAGTTATAATAATCTCATCAATAACCATCATCATCTTCCTTTAGTGTGAAGGGCTGCAACTGAATAAAACCAAAAAAATGTTATTAGATTTCAGATCCTCTGTAAATTACCGGGAAAACATTACGAACTCAAGGAACGATTGAGTTGGCATCACCCAGATATGAAAGGCAGACCAGTGACCACCATCTTCTGGCATGGGAGGAAGAGCTTCTGTATTATTTGGCAAAGCATACATCCAGCGAAATGCATCTTCAAAAACATTTCTGCATTCATTTTGAGAGGAAAAAAAGTTATGTTCAAAGAACATCGATCTTGATGAACTAATGACATAAAACTCATGATTAAAGGACCAAGACAAACCCAATCAGAATTGAATTGTGGAAATATGAAACCTCAAATGCCCAATTAATATATGGGAGTGTATGAACAAACGTTTTGAGCATGCTTACATAACAAAACTGATGCCCCTTCTTTTTGATTCATTGAGAAAAACAAACCTGTATTTGAGTATGTATACCTTCCGTTTTTGCTTGACAACATTAATGCTCGAAACAAAGCCAATTGTGTGGTTTGGTCTATTAATCCAAAAATTTATTAAATAGTTATATGAATGCTCTGACAAAAAAAAATGGTAATACTATGCAAATGGAATCATTTGGTTCTAAACTTCTAAGTGCACCATAAACATTGGATGACAAGAGGCAAGACAGGAACCTCATATTCTCATAATACCAGCCATAAAATCCATTGTTCAAGAGGAGAATTCTTGTATAGCGCAGCCCTATGTGGCCACCTTCCCACCCACAGTGAGAGGTGGTTGCATACGGCTGCCTCACCAAAGAATTTCTCGTTCAAGAGCGTATCTCCTAAGAGCATGGCATCACATATTATATTCGCAACCCATGAAAACAGTGACAGTTATAACTTATAAGTCACTCAAGTTATGTGTGCAAACAACACTAGCTCAACTAATATTTCATAAAACGTACCTGCAATGGCCCCCATTCAAGATGTCACATGCGGACCAAAAAGTGAGTGCATCTTTGCTTCCCATCACCCCACCATTCATGTTCAAGCGTCCCCAAAAGTATATCACATCACCTTCCGTGTTGTCTTGTATTGCTTCTTCCAAAACTTTTTCAGCTTTCTTGGACAAAGAGACCTGCTTTGGGAAAACAACAATGAATATGATGGGAAGCTAAAGAACAATGCATGCCACACACACACACACATTTTCTTTTCTTCTATTTCTTCAAGTATATGTGCATATATACATACAGTTGAATCAGGATATACCAGGTTCAATACTTGTAGCTTATATCTTTCATGAGTACGTTACAGTTGAACTATAATTTTATTTTATTTTTCTGTGACACCAAAACCATTCCGAAGAACCAACAGGTTTGTGTGAGTATATGTATGTATGTATGCATATAAATATGGAGTCCTAATCTTATAATGTCCTCATGTTAACAAAAGGACCAAATTATAATTCTTGCAGTCCACCCCACAATGTGATCCTTTGATATGGACCATCCATTTGTTAGATACCCATTCAAGGATCATCCAAGCAAAAAAATCAGTCAAATTAGAAATTATTTACCTAGATGACTAAACAGTTTTAGATTTTGTAGATTTTTTTTTACTGAGATAATCACTAAATGGAAGCATACAAAATAGATGGTTAGGATTATTGGACAACATTGCAGGGAGGGACCCAGTGAGACTGGACAAATAACTTTAAAGAAAAATTCCCACCACAATAAGAAATACCTTCCTACCAGCAGCACGCCAAGATTGAAACCCAATCCAAGGTCGCTTATGGACACTATCCACTTTGTTTGCAATAGCGAACATTCCTCCAATCTCACAGAGAATATTGCGATAGTAAGTTTCATTTAATATGGGAAGCCGGTCAACAGCATCCACATCATCTGATGTTGATCTCCGTGCTCTGGTTGACTACCAAATACATTGTAGGATAAATTCAAAAGGATAAGGCAATTGACTCAGATGTAAAACATTATTTCAGAGTTCAAGAGAGAACTAGAGCTTTCGTATTTAAACAAAAATTCATATCTGTTAAGAAATGTAGATCTTTATGTAATTTATAGCATGTTTAAATGCTTTCATTGCAGTTCTCAGTACAAATGCATCCAAGCCACATAAAAGAATTATTAAGAAAGAACATGAGACTTGCAGAGATGTAACTAAGAGAAGAGTAGAAATACTGAATCTTAAAATGAGAAAATCAAGAGTGTAAAAATACAAAAGAAGGAAAAAGGAAAAAGAAACTCACAAGACTTAATCCACGGTACAGAGAACCATGGTGCAAGAACGGCCAGGTCCCAGACCCACTGTATATCTCATAAATGCATACTGGCTGGCCTGTTCTCTCAAGTTCTCCCTCATCCCGCTCATTTGCTTCAAACCTAAGCTTCTCAACTTTTCGGGCATTACGATATATGTCATCCCATAGACCAGGGTCTCGCTCAGTTCTTTCAGATATCTACAAGTACAGAAAAAATTCCGTGTCAGCTGTCTTTCGAGAAAGATTACATTGACACATAAAGGGCGTGGAAGAACCGGTGGGATTGAGCTCATATCACACAAGTTCTGTAATTTCCAGAAATACATACCTCCTCCATTTCTAACCTCTCATATTCTTCGGAGCTTTCAATTTCCGTCAAGAGATCCCAATCTAATTGAGTTGGAATATCTTGTGCCGATTCCCAAGTTCCAGTATCAGAGGTGTTTGTTGAGTAAGCCAAACCCGAAAACTCTTCTTCAAGAGCATAAACAACACTAGTGTTTTCCAAGGAAGACTGCTCTTCAATGTCTTGCATATCACCTGTTGTATAATCTATTTCATTCCCGAACAAATTCCATTCCCATGTACCTTGTTGAAGCTGGGAGATTGGGCCTGGTAGCAGAGCATCTGATGGAAAATTGAGTGCATTCTCCAAAACCCTTGCATAACCAGTTATGCATTCTGATGCCAGCAGATTCATAGCAAGCATTCTTCCAGAAGAAGCAACTGTTCGGGCAAATTTAGAAAGTTTCCCGTTTGAAATCATAAGTGCGAAAGACTTCATTAAAGCATCAGGATTATGGTTTGGAAAAGTTATCATGTGAACTCCATCAGCTACCTGTAATTTCACAAAAGTAAAAGACAATGAAACAGACCCCCTCCCAAACATATCAATGAACTATCAAGACAACAAGAATTTAGGGAACTCACGTATTTTTTCAAGACAGGAAAATCAGGTGCAATGACTGGGATCCCAAAGGTCATGGCGCGGATAAGCAATGGAGGAAAACCTTGTACATCTTGAGAAGAACCATAGAGAACAATGTCAGCCATTAATAACACACTGTTCGCGTCACTATTCAAGCCGTAATGCCTTACAGAACCGTGAGGAAGTCCCAGACGTGAAGCAACTTGCTACAAAAGAGATCAATGGATCAAAATGCATTTCATATTAGTCCTATGAACTAATGCCATCAGAAGATTGACCAGAGTATCAAATGAAATATACAAAAGGACTTCATTTTCAGCCACCATTGTCATTCTGTCCGCAATCAAATTCATATTGCAAAGTCATCTTTCTTTGTTCAGTCATCATTTGCCAAGAAAATTCTTTGCTTAAGAAAATAGAGGCACTTGAATGCATTTAGATAAGATGCAAGAAGCTCAAAATGTGACAACTACTGGGACAATAGCAAATTCTAGTAGCATCGATTAAAGACTAACTACCTGGAAAGCATCATCATATCCATCAGAGGAATTACCACATAAGAAAACAAATTTAAATGACCCGCCTGCATCTTCTCTCCTTGCATATTTTATTAGCAGTGGTCCAATAGCATGCATTGCCACAGCATAGTCCCATGAAAGCTCATTGTAGAGGAATGAACTCCCAACAACTACAACCAACATATCATCTTCCTCAAATCCATTGCTCTTCCTCAACTGATTCTTGGAGTGGGTTTTACTGTATCTTTCTGCAGCCCAAACATCCACTGGTGATCCAGGAATGACAAAGAAGTTTCCAGTGTCAAGAACACTATATAACATCTGATACAGGATGAAAGGATAAAAATAAGAAAATTTGAGAACGAATTGAATGATCATTTAGCAAAAATAACTAGAAATAAGGTGCAAACCAAATTTTTAATTTTTTTTAAAAGGTGGCAGACCTACCGGCAGAGTGAAATCTGGAAACACAACAACATTAGCTCTATTAAAAGCCCTTTTCCAATGAGAAACAAGATGCTTCAAGCCCATTTCTCCGTATAATTGAAGACGATTAGCAAGTGTATCTTCTTGAATTATCCATACCAGTGGTACTGAACAAAAAGGCTCCTGCATAAGGCTGCATGAATCTAAAACCCACTAATCATAGCATGTCCAACTGAAGCAACTTTGTATATACATTTGGTTATGTGCAGTCTTAATTTGAGTATGCCTTTATCTCTAATATGAGGCTGTTAGAAAAGAAAAGAGAAGGGGGGCGGAAAAACCTATTTGTGAACACATTTATATTGTTTCCGAGAAAATTGAAGATACAAAGAATTACAATTAGCTCAAGGACTAAATGATAGCTTAAATAATTACTGCCCATCAATATCTTATATCAAAATGAAAATAACAAGGAATTTAGAATAAGTTTTTGGACTAAACAAATAGCTTGAACAATGACCGCTGCCTCTCACTTTGTCTCCAACGTTTGTTATATCTTTCTTGAGAACAGAGGCAAGCAATACCAAACATTATTTTTGGCTACCCAAATAAGAACATAATTCAATATAGCATAGCTTTTGTTTAAACTTCTTATGCTCTTTAAATCTGTTACAACCACTCCTAACATCTCATCCAAACGCCATGGCACTAACTCCTAAATTCCAATTTTACTCCAAACAAAAGCTCATACATTGGACATATTGTCAGCAACATCCAACTTTCATGTTTGCTCCTAAGTTTTCTTGCAATTGAAGAGAAATTACAAATTCAAGATATTAATATGAACAACCACCAAAAATACTTTTTGTCTATCAGATGGAATATGATTGGATTTGTGTCAATCAGATCAAGTAGGTATTGCATGCAAGAGAAGTCATCTTAACGATAACCATAGATCATAGAATTCAGCGTGGTAGAAAAGGAATGTCAAACAACCCACCTAGACATGGATTCTTTTGCTTCAAGCGAGTCCACAATAACACCTCCGAAACTGTAGAACATGATATGTATTAAATATTTTGCCAAGTTCGAGAACAAACGAAAAGGGTAAATTTAAAGTCACTTGTTGATCAACAATCGAAAAACTCTGCCCTAGTAAACAAAATTTAAATACTCTCCATCCAATTAGAAAACCCATTTATAAATTAGGGTAAAACCAATATAAAATAAGAAGCAAACATACATTGACCAATCAGTAAGGCCATGATGCTCCGGAGCTAATATCGAAATGTGGCCACCAAGTTGCTCCCACATTTTATATGCTTTACCCTTCGCTATAGAAAAGATCTGTCATAAAGGCATTGAAAGAGGGTATAAGCAGTAGTGAGAACACAGTTATTTATTTTTATGAATCACTAATTTTTACTAACACAACGTACGTCAATATGCACTGACACCTTTTTTCCCATATAAAAAGGAGCAGCATATGCAGTACCCACAATAAGATAAGGAATAGCAGCCAGTAGTGATATAATTAAAGAATTTGTATGAGTATTTCTAGCAGATGGATTTTAGGTCTTTTATTTATTTTCAGACAGTTGCTTACTAAGTTTGGACATATCTCTGTATTATATTGAGAAATTATTTTGTTTCTCATCAAAAAGAAAAGAAAAAAAGCACATGCAAGAACAACTTACCTTAAGCTCATAACCCAATTTCTTGATATTCTTCATCACAGTAATCAACATCAATGATTGTGGATCTTTCTTCATGTTTCCCAAGATCTGACATGTATCAAAAGTAGGCACATCCAATATGAAAAACAACTCAGTGCACAAAATATATTAAAATAAGATCGACTTTTCTGGCGAGTATGGTATCCAATGATATTGAGGCACCTATAGTTCCATATTCTGATCAGGAAGTGAAAATAAGATTTAACCATGGAAGGCTGCTACCATCAATCTATTTAGTTAATAAAAGAAGAAAACTGCATATATAAAGCTTTTGTAAGCTAGCTCATATACACGGAAATAGAGGAACCTGTTGTCTCAAACTAAGAAGATCGACAAAGAGACAGCATAAATACACGAAGATGAAGCTTACAAAATAGCCAATCTATGCTTTAATATTAGAAAGCTGCAGATTCCATGTGACGATACAGAGATCAACAGACTGTTTTCCAATAAGTAACATTGGTCTTGTAAAATACTGGTTGAGATTTACTAGTTATTCAATAAAAAAATATTTGAAAGCTCCTTACACTACCATAAACTTCCATGGCTAGCTCAGCTACAAACAGCCAATTTTTTTTTTTGAAATCATGACCAATGAGATCAAAACTTAAATAACTTCCACCCTAAAATTGGAAAATAGAGTATAAAAACGAAGTTTGGTTTCTGAATTTGAGTGACCAATAGATTTAGCCTATTTATCAAAATCCGGGTTTACCAGAAATGTATATATACAGTCAAACAGAAAGGATCTGAGGACTACTTCATGTCAAGACAAATAGGTTTTATCATAAAATCTACTTCTTATTTGCATCAACATTCAGCAAAGACACTTACTAAAACAAATAGTTTTTTATTGTAAAATCCGCTTATTTTCAGACAAACCTGCAGACTGCATATTTAACTTTCTGAATCTGACAAAGCATAGAGGATCTTACTCAAGACTCCAGAAATACCCAAGAACATAAAAGATAATCTAAACACACACAATTTACAGGTACCGCGCAATGATAAAACTGATAATTCATAAGAAACCAGGAATAAATGATTTTTAACCTCATGCTCCAAATTTTTAAAATTAAACATATTATTTAATTCCCAATACTTCAACACATAACTTTCTCACATAGTGCAGAAAGATGAAAGAACTTTTCCTATAAATTGGCTTCTCACTCTACTAAGCAAGTGACAGAGCAATCATAATCCACATGGAAAGTCAAGCTTTCTGCTTGCACCATATCAGCCATTTAAGCATACGATATCCAGACCACAAAATCAAGAGTGCGTGGCACATCACATGTTTTGCACCATCCCTTCTCAAAAATTCAAGCAAACACGGGTGACATTCAAACTTCTCTGAAAATATTACTAACGCAATTCATTTGCCACCCTGATAAACTCCTTTCTGATAGCGTCACTCTTGGTCTAAGTACTTTTCATTTTCAATTTCCTTTGGATAACTCCAACTAATCTCCACACCTTGCAACAAAATTGTCTTTTCCATTGTAACCTACCCTTACATGGTGTAATAACCTCTACTATTTTCTTAGAGAAAACTTTCCATAGACAGCAAAAAATGCAGGTCTTAATGCTAGGTGACGATAAAAATTCTACTTGTTTTGGGCCAGGATCAAAAACTACTTTAACCACAGTGTTGCTTTCTCTTTTGTTTTTTCTTTCAACTTTTTTTGGAGGACAATGATAACAATGAGTTTCATATAGCCAAAAAAAAAAAAAAAACAGTCTTCTACGCAGATATCCTGTTTTTTTAAGTGAATTTTTGACAACAACACTAATTACATCTTCGTAACATCAATGACTTGATATAGAAAATTACAAACTCTGCTCTTAATGAATTTTAGAGACAAAGTCAACTAATCAATTTAATAAGATTTTTCAGATCAGAATCAAAGTACCAGCAGTCTATGAACCTTTCATTTCAGTTCCTTAAATGTACAAATCCAACCTTCCTCACCAAGACCATTTTTACTAGTCTGAATCTTTCCACATATTCTCATAAACCCAAGAGCTGCTTCCCCCAAGTTCCCAACTTATACCCTAGTATCATAACCTGTATGACACTTGTAATACTCAAAGAATTCTTAAAAAGATAATAAAACAAAACTCGGCATCTTCAATATTTCATCATCTAGGACTTGAGAACCTGCAAGCCTCCGCTCAAAACAATGCACCTAAAGTTACAGAGTATTTTAAGTCTAAAATTTTAATTGAGCAGAAACAGGTGATAATAAAATATTAAACCATTAAGCATTCATGATATAAAAGACTAGAAAAGATTATATTCTAGCTCATTTCTTTCCCTTGTGTATTCTCAGAAACTAAACATTCATGTAAACTGCATTTACCAGCTCCAGATTCGATTCGCTCCCGTTGTCAGAGAGTGCTTAATTAAATGATTAACAGAGATCAATCACACTTGGATAAACACAATTTACCAATTTCCACTAAGAAATGTAATTTCAAATTCACAAAAACCAATCCAAATTCAAGCAAAAGCAGCGAGCGGATAACACTCACAAGAGCGAGCCTCGGCGGCCGAACACCAATCCTCGCCTCCATACGAGCCCGATCGAGCCCATCACCCTCCATGAACCTCTTCGAAACCCTCCCAGGCACAAACCTGAAGGCGCTTCCGAACTTCAAGCCTTCCCTGAGCAACCGTCCTCTCTCACTCCCTTGCCTGAAAACCAAAGTCATGGAGCTCTGCAACACCATCGTGGCCAAAGCGAAGACGAAGACCGCGAAGATGAGGACGACATAGAACGCCGACTTTCCTTTGAAGGGAAAAAGCCACAGCAAGCCCTTGCGATAGAAGCGGGTGTTGTGCGATCTCAGGCGCGAGAACGGTCTATCCGTGAAGGCCCTGGCCCGGTCTGGGTGGTGGCTAGGGTTAGGGTTACGCTTGAAGGGGAAGCGACCGCGAATCGAATGGACGCCTAGATCGTTACCTCCAGCACCGCCGTTGTCGTCCAGGATAGCTGGAGGAGACGATGAGTTCCGGCCCATTTGCAAGGACTTCTTTTTCTAAATTTTCTCGTTGGCTAATTTCCCGGGAAAGTGACGAGAAGCCGCCGAGCTTTAGAGAGAAAGTGAAGGTGATGGTGGGGGGGTGGTGAAGGTGGCATGGACAGAGATGCAAAGATAGGTAGAAGAAGAGAAAAATAGAAAGAAAGATGCAGCGGATTTGCAGACTCTGTTTTTTAATATATTTTTAAATTATTTTCTTGCCAACGTGTTACGGACTGAGTGCTTGAATTTCCTTTTATTTTTTTCTTTATTTTTTATGACCTCATAATAATGGTGAACTTTTTTCTATCAATGAACAATTCAATACGACAAGACAAACTCTATGACAAAACCCTAGCCGCCCCTTTGGGGGTGGGATGAGATCCCCTGTCCCTATTATCCCTGTCTCCTCCGAGGAATAAAAGATCGCTTATATCAGAAATATCGGTAGTCCAAAAATACGAAAATTTCTATGAAAATATCGGGATATTATCGATATTTTGGTTCATATCGTCAATATTATCGATATTTCGGTTCATGGATATCTAAAATATCGATGGTATAGAAAATATCGGTAGTCCAAAAATACGGAAATTTCGTGGAAATATCGATGATATTATGGATATTTTATTCCTTCTCCTCCATGTCCTTTTGTTATTTTTTCAACACCTATCCTCACTTAATCAAACCATTAACACTGTTAACTTAACCTTTACAAAATTAAAAGGAAAAAAATAGTTCATCGAGCTCTCTTCTCCAAGTCACCCCCAACCTCTTCCTCCCCTCTCCCATCGTCACCATCCATCCCTCTAAGCCATTTGTAAAACCCATTAATTTGTTTTCTCCTAGTCGAATTTTCCTTTAACATTGTTGCATCCTTCAGTAAATTCATCTCTCTGTTCATCTCAATTAATCTATGAAAAATTAGATTTGATTTGAAATCCTCTTATAGTAGCAACATATATAAATACTTAACCATTCCATCATGACCCAAAATATGGAAACCGAGAAAATGAAGACTTCAAGAAACGATAAAAAGAAGGGCCACAAACAGAAGGAAGAACTCTTGTTTTCTTTATTCCAATTAATTTTTTTACAAGTCTTCACTAAAACAGAAGCTCTTCAGCGACACCTCCACACTTCAAAAAGCATTGATCGAAGGATGCAACAATGTTAAAGGAAAATTCGACTAGGAGAAAACAAATTGATGGGTTTTACGGATGGCTTGGAGGGATGGATGGTGGCGATGGGAGAAGGGAGGAAGAGGTTGAGGGCGACTTGGAGGAGAGGGCTGGATTAACCTTTTTTTCATTTTAATTTTGTAAAGGTTAGGTTAACGGTGTTAATGGTTTGGTTAAGGGTGGACAGGTGTCGAAAAAATAACAAGGGGACATGGAGAAGACAGGAAAAATGGGGACAGGGGATCTCATCCATTTTGGGGTTGGTGGCCTCCTTTCCCAACTTTCTTCCCTCTCATTTCATTTTTTTTTATTCCCTCCATTTTCCCTTAAGATTGTTAGTTTATTTTGTGATGTATAAGCAAATTTAATTTTCCCTTCAAATAAATAAATAAATAATTATTGAATATAATTCAATTTAAATAACAAATTAAACAAATTTAGGAATTTAATAGATTAATTAACTAAATTGGAAATTAAGTAGATTAGTTATTTAGAACTAATTAAAGTAATTAAATAAGTCTAAACTATTACTTAGATGCCAAATTAAGCTCATTTAAACAAAGTTAAATTACTTAAAACAAATTAGGAAATTAAAAATTATTTAACTAAATTATAAATTAAATTTGAATTAATTAAATTAACTAAGTAAAACTACTTAATTAGACTAAAACAATAATTAAGAATAATTAACTAAGTTTAATTAGCAAAACTCATAATTAAGCTAACTAAGATAATTAAACTAAATTAAACCATAATTAAAACAACTTAAACTAATTAAACAAAATTAATTAAAATTAGAGAGAGAAGGAGAAACTTACCATAAATAGGAGAGAGAAGCTCCCCAAGCCAAGAATGGAAATATGAAGGAAGCTTAGGCCATCTCCAGTTATAGGGCTAAATATAGTCCAGTGCTAAAAATTTAGTCCGCCAAAATATTAATTTTTTAAAGAATAGTGCATGGCTAAAATTTTCCATCTCCAGCCATGCAGGGCTATATTTTAGGGTCCTTCATATTTTATTATTTTGAGAATCATGGAGTCCACAAAAAAGTGGATGGATTTCAATGTGCAACATGAAAAGCACATGCATGGGGCCCACACAAAATTTGGCCTAGCCAAAGCTAGGCTAAATGTGACCCGATTGGAGGGTTAAAGGGTCAAATGTAGCCCTCAAAATTTGGCCAAAATTTTGTTTAGCCCATGGCTGGAGATGGGTTTTGCATTATTTTAAGGCCTTAAGGTATTTATAGGCATGGGGGAGAGAAATGGATGACTAGGATGAAACGAAATTTAAAATTCAGATAAAAATGGAAGGTTGAGATCAAAGGCAATGGGCGGTGCGATGTGGACCGTTGGATCGTGGCCAATAATCTGATTGGAGGGTCCAGATTGAGCCAAAAACGAGTAGAAAACGACAAAGAATTAGCTACAACACGAAGAAAACGACATGTTGTATGGAATGGATGATTTAGATCCGTTGATGATGTCAGATCAATAGCTGAGAAGGAACTAGGTCAGCGCGACCCGTTTAGAACACACACGGATCCTAATCCGAGTTGGGTTTTTACTTGGGTATTTACTGCTGTGCCACATTAGCGCACAATCATTGCCTCTCCTCCAATCGCGTCGCGCCACGTCAGCACCTATCAGAACACGTCAGCAACCTGTCTCGTCCGTTTGATCTGCTACATTAGCTTACCTTTGACGCTCCAGATAGCGCCACGTGTCACTTCGATTTAAAATTCTATTTTCTAATTTTCTTTAATTCATGAACTTCTAAAATCCACCAAAAATAGCTCCGAGCTCCGAAAAATTCCCCGAAAATTCCTATGGACTCGTCTTGACCTCTACTATTTTCGGTAACTTTATGTTCTCCAAAGTCCTTCAAAATATTTTCTGGAAAATTTTCCAACTCTTAATATAAATTCAAATAAACTCAAAAAATTCAAATTAAATTCCCATAAATTCTTAACTTCACCAAATTCGAGTCCAAAATTATTCTTTTTCATGCAGATGGCTCCAACTAAAAATACAAATATTTACAGGGGCTCACAATTTATATAGGCAAAATTATATGGTCCACCTCCTGCAAAAACGCATGCCACAGTTTTTTTTAAAAGGAAATAAATTTTAATGCAAAATACAATAAAATACAGAGATGTCCAAGTTGGAGACAAAGAAACATAAACCAAAGAAAGAGTAACTTGACTGACCCAGAAACAAAAACAAAACATTACCAATAATTAAAGAGTATTTGCTTTGGGTAGGAGAAGGATTATTCTATTTCCATGAATTGCTCTGAGAGTACTTTAGGTTGGAGAAGTGGGAAAGACACAATGAAGGAAAAGAAGACGCAGTGAATTTTTTTTTTTGGTGTTAATTTTTCTTAATTTAAAAACTTTAATGTAGGGTAAGGGTAGAATAGGAAAGAGAAAGAACAAAAAAAAATTTATTAAAAAGCAAAAGGGAGTGTAAGTTGAGAAAATAGGAGTGGAAAAATTAGCTCTCTTTTATAAGGGTCGATAATGATTTAAGGGCAAGTTATGAATTGGAAACCTAGGTATTGGAAAATGAAGGAATTTAAATTGGATCAATTATTGCCTTAATTGTTCCAATTTCTGCTACTAGTTGATCAAATTGCCAATTTTGAGAGTATTGGATTAGTAGTTTTAATGTGAAAATTTGTTATTGCTTATATGTTGATAAATACAATAAAAGTTAGGAATTTAATAGAAAAAGGAATTTAAAAGAATTTAAATATTTACTTTTGATAAAAAAAACACGCTATTATTGAAATACTCGTGACCAAAAGCAAAGAGTCCAGCGAATGAAATGTCTCATTCGGAAAGTGACGAGCCAAAATGAAAAGGACAAGCAAAGTTTACGACTTGAAGTTCAGTTTGGGGAAATTACCAAAGAGCGTGGGAAGCAAAAACGCGTTTTGAATAAAACTTTTGCTATAAAAAATGGTGTGTAAATTTGAAGGCCGCGTTTGGACTTCTGGCATTAATCAGCATATTCAGGAAAAGAAAAAGGAAGGAGAGACTTATTTAAGCATGCAGCAATTTGATGAAGTGCAAAATGCCGTTAATGAAATTATTAATATGTCCAACATTCAAACAACATTCATTAATTAGCAAGCATCACTCTCATTGCCAAGTTGACGCGAATTGTGGGTGCGATTTTGTTGGCCTGTCAGGTCGTGAGTGGACTGCCTTACGACAATCACAGTGGGTTGGTTTTGTTTTTTGTTTTTTTTCACTAGCCTAAATTGGATTTGATAGTAGTATGCGTATGAGAATAATAAGAGATTGTGTCTCAAATTAAAGGGAGATTTGTTTTTCATTTTTTTATTTGACAAATTAAATTGATCAATCATTTCAGTTCATGAGATAGGAAAGTTTTTTTATTTATGGAAAAGATGCTTTATTAGAACACCATAAGTGAGTGTATACAACGGAGAGAATGAAAACATCCAAAACTCAACATGAAAGCAGGGAACAAAAGCGTAATCTTAACAAGATTCGTGGCCTGAAACAATCACGTGGAAACAAAGAAAAAGAAAAAGAAGACTACTGTCCAAAATAATACATTAGTGAAGTCCAGTAATGGAGCAATAGTGGCCTCGTTAAAACCTTGCCTTTAAAAACCCCAAAACGGAGGAAAAACTGGGCAAGGAAAAAGAGTAACACTATAAAACTTGCTCATCAACAACAACCAACAGGCAAAGCATGGCCAAGTGCACATAGAATAATTGTTGCACAAATCGACCCAACAAAGCCCAGCCCAGGAATGAGTCACAAGACCAACTGCAACGATTGAAGAAGACCAACTGCAACGACACAACCAACTAGGATTTGCTTCACAACAAAAATTGGAACTACAAAGGTGGCCGCTATGGTTCTACATGATTGACGAACAAATGAATGATCCTCGCAACCAACACCACAAACAAATAAAATTTTTGTTAGGATGCTAAACAAGATGAAAACTATTGGCCAAAACAAAACCTCAAAAATAATAAAAAAGGAAATGAGACATGCTGAAATTCTGAAATTCAGGCCTTGTTTGGTATCCTACTCAAAAAACTAAATTAAAAAACTATGATTCTTTTTAAAAACATGAGTTTTTGAATAGTGATTTTAAGATTTAAAAACTTGTTTGGTATTGAACTCCAAACTATTTTTAAGATCTAAAAAAATTGAAATTAAAATCAGAAAATCATAAATCCTAGTTTCCCAAAAGAAAAGGAGAGAGAGAGAGAGAGAGAGAGAGAAATTTTTTATTTTTTATTTTTATAAAACCTCAATTTTTTTGTTTTTTAAAAATGGGGGTGCTTTTGAGTTTTTCTTGAGTTTGAGTTTTTAAAAATGGGCATACCAAAAGGGTTTTTGTGATTTTAGACTTAAAATCTGTTTTTGAGTTTATAATAGGGCGCTGTTAAACAAACTCTAAAATTAACTGAGTACACCATATGATATAAGTACACTCTAATAATTAAATCAAAATGTAAAATTAACTAAGTACACCCTATTTAACTACCAAAAATACCTCTGATACACCCTAATACACTTTATCACACAACACCCTAATACAAAGTATACCCTATTATACTAACTATACTGTCATGAAGAGTGTAACATCTCAATCCACTTTAAATATTATTTAATTATTAATTATTAAATAACATTTTTTACCTTTAGTGGTAGGGATATATTAATCAAATTTTGTAATGGAAGGAATTTGGGGAATTGAGTGGCACTATTGCATCAAACTCGTTGATACGAGTCTGTAGACATGAGGTACGCTCAATTCCGAGCTTTATAGAGAGAGAGAGAAAAAAAGTCTAAAAGCGAAAAGGACATAAAGGTCATTTCAAAAATTGTTAAAACCCTAGAAAACCCCGATTTTCCCCCACACACACGCACCATCTCTCTCTCTCTCTCTCTCTCTCTCTCTCTCTCTCTCTCTCTCTCTCTCTCTCTCTCTCTCTCTCTCTCTCTTGGATGAGAACCGGGCGGCAATTGGTCGGCAATCTACTCCGTCTAGCCACTCCAGCATGCGAGACCAGTCGAAAAAGAACGGCCTTCGACCGGCGACCTCATCCCTCCCATTCTCCAACGAGTCCAGCCCTTCCAGCGCCGGCACGAGGTCGAAAAAAGGGCAGTCTATGCGTGAGTTTTTCGACATCGTTTTCGGCAACTCCGGTGGCCAAATTCATCTAACCATGTATGGATTTGATCCTCTCCTCGTGTTCTTGCCGATTATGTAGGCGGTTAAGGTTGATTTTGGAGTTTTGAAACGTAACCTAAAACCTAGAAAATTGCCGATGGTTGAGGTGTTTTTCTGACCACTCCGGCCACTTTTTTGCTCCGGTACAAGACCAAAAGTTTCTCTTAGTGTTGCGTTTAATATGATCATATGGCCGGCGATTTAGAGTTTTTCGGATAGCCAGAAATTACTCAAGGCACCTGCCACTGCCCGTGGTAGGTGGTGGCGTGTGGGACCCATTGTGGTGACCTATTTGGGTCATAGAATTATCTACATGTCGTCCCGAGCATGACGGTATGCTCATATCAGCGATAGGTTATCGTTTGATTATCGAAAGGATATTGCGCCTATTTGGCGATATCCGGGTTCGATTAGTTGCATTTTCAAATATGTTGTTCCTTGTACCTCTAGGATCGTGTAGGAACTTGCGGATCGAGAATCGGAGTCCTGGATACTTTCAGGACTTAGTGGATCTTATTGAACCTACAAGAACTTTTGGATTGGTAATCGAAGGTCGTGGGCCCCGCGGGTCTAATTGACCATTACGAGAACAAGGTGAAACCGACCTTCGGATCATGACGAAACTTATAGAATGGGTTTAACTTATTACCATGGGCCAATAGGTACTATTATATAGCAAACTGGAGGTCGTGGGCCCTATGAGCCCAGTTGACTTAGATAGTGGGCCATGTAGGCTCGGTTGAGGTCGTTTAGTATGTTATAATTGTGAGTGGACATTGTTTTTAAATGTGAATTGTTTTCCAAATATTGAACTGCATGCATAAATGGGATTTCATTTGAAACATGGTCTAAATTGGTTTATGGTAATAATGGAATTATATGCATGATTTGACTGTGGTTTTACAGTATGGTATGAAATTACAAGTACTGATTTCTAATGATAAAGTATATGGATTGTGAGGGTCAATGAGATATTTCTGTATGAATATGGAATTCAAATATGATGGTGGGAAACTAAATTGTTTGGAAATTAATATTTTGGTTAATGAGGTTATGAAAATGTGTTATCGGATTGGTTTTAGTTTTTACAATGTGACATGAGAATATATTATTATTGTCATTATCATTTTTATGTATAAATGTTTGGATGTTGAGTTGGAAATTGGGTTATCTATATATGTTAGATTTAAGGTTTTAACTAAGTCTTGCATGTCTAATCTTCTAGTATTTCTGTCAAGTTTCATTTACTCACTAGTCATCGAGTTGTCTAGCTGTTGGATAGGCTCGTTTAGCAGTTAGCCAGGGAGGCGTGAGGCGTTGAGAGACCTAGGCAAGGATTAGCAACCTTGAATTAGGAGGAGAACAGAAGGAAAACATAAAACCCAGAACATTAAAATGGCAAGCGTTAAGAGAATAATCTAGTAATAGTTCTAGTCATAGAACCTTAAGAGTTAATAACTCTCAAGAAATCACCATGCGGGACGTAGAAAAGGAGTTATGCAATTGAGATATACCTAGAGTTCCCATAACTATAAAGGATCTTTTAAATTTTGATTTGATTATGCAATTAAAACTGTTGAAAAAACAATATATGTCATTGATAAGAATGATAGCTTCCAACTGTTTACCCAGCGTCAGATTGACCAGCACCTAGAAAGAAAGTATAACTATTTGCACATAGGCTTAGTGCAGGTAGCAGTGAAACCACTTACCAGAACAGGACCAATGACACCTATTGTCCAAAAAGTCACTATTTGGGTCCCGTGGATCAACGGTCCAGATTTTGTGAGGCTTCGATCGTTGATCAAACAATAGAATCTCGCAATTTCGAGCACACCACCTTGCTCAGGACATCGAGGACATTAACATAACCTCGAATTATGAACTTGAAACATAAATCATCAAAAATTCACTATTTGAGCAATTTTGAAATTTGCAAAAGAGGCTTTGAAATTTACCTTAAATCGTAGGCCTCGTTTTCACAATCACGTAGGCAAAAACGGTTCAGCAATCCAAGTTCTATAACTTAAGATATGAATTTCCAAATATTTACTTTAAGAAAATCATTTTTTCTCTCAAACTTACAGAAAAAGGAGAAGACGAAGGAAAAAGGCGCTGAAGAAGAAGAAAATGGAGGCAGCCCACGTGTGAACCTTAACCATGTACAGTACCCAGATTTTTTTTCTTTTGCTGCCACGTGTCGCAATATCATTGGTCCAACTTCAATAATTCATTAAAAATACATCTGAACTCCAAAAATTACCACTTACTTGTAGCGAGGTATACTATTTTTCCATCAAAGAATCATAATTTTATCACTTCAATTTCTTGAACGTTCTTTGAAAGATCACATAACTTAGTATGATTTTTCACAAAAATAATAAAACCAAAGGTTATTATAGTACCTCCTCTATCAAATGTGTTCCTTTTTTTTAATAATTAATTTCTTATTTTTTACTTTAATGGAGGAGGGGTATGAGTAGATTTGATGGAGAAAGGAAGGGTTGGAGACGTGAGGAAGAGTTCAGAATCAATGATGTTACAGACAGACTCAAGACACTAGGGTTAATTTTAATTTTATTATTTTGGTTTTTTCAGCTTATTGCTATGAGAAATAATATATAAATAAAAATTAGAGTTCACATGGCAATATTCATTAATTGATATGACATGATCACATCAGCTGTCACATAAGATGGTCGGCTAATGTAGCCAATCTTATGTGTGTAAATAGTATTATTACTCAGAAACAAAGGAATAAAATATCGATGATATCGGAAATATAGGTAGTCCAAAAATACAGAAATTTCGATGGAAATATCGGGATATTATCGATATTTCGGTTAATGTCGTCAATATTATCGATATTTTGGTTCATGGATATCTAAAATATCGATGGTATTGGAAATATCGGTAGTCTAAAAATACGGAAATTTCGTGGAAATATCGAGGATATTATGGATATTTTATTCAAACAATACACTAGCAAAGGGGAAATTATTGCCCATACATAAAGGTGCATAAAATAAACTGACCCCATAAAAGAAAGAGCAAATGAGCAATTACCGAAATCAAGTCAGTTTTGCCAGACCGTGGGCCTTCTTTCTTGGCAGACTCGTGGGCGCCACCAAAAGGTCTAGTTTCCTAATTGTGGTACCAAAACCAACTCTTACCCTTTCTATTAAACCACTTTTTCTCCAAGTTTCTGGTTTGATGGGACGTGCAAGGGCATTGGAAGATTTTTTCGTTCATCTGGGTCGTTGGATATATACTTCAAAAGAAACTCGACAAGGTCCAGGTCTTGATAGGAAGCAGGCTCATTTGGGTTAGAAACTAACATATGATTTGAGTAATATTTTGACCTATACTTGCGAGGTGATCATCTTTAATAATTTGCAGGCTCAGATACTAAAAGTTCAACAAATTCATCCTCAAGCAATGATGAGCAGAAGATATTCATTTGATAATATTGTTATCAACAACGAGATCTAGATCTTTGGAAAATGGTGATATGATAGATGCAATGCATTGCACTAATCAATATAAATATAGATGGATGGGATTTTTTGTTTTGAGGATGGGTTATGCATGGATATGTTTCCCCTTCTATTGAATGGATGTTCGTAGTATAAGGTAGGGTTGGGCATTTGGAACCAAAACCCAACCCGCCCAAACCAAATCGATTGGGTCGGGTTGGTTTGGTTTTTTTTCAAATTTTTGTGGTTATCAGTTTGAACCCAAACCAAACCGAAGTCTATTGTTCGGTTTACAGTTTGCAATATCCAAACCCATGGTTTAACCAAACCAAACTGAAGATACTAAAAAATATTATAATAAAATATATATATATATATAATACATAGTTTAAAGAAATTTATATATATATATATATATAAAATATATAGGTTAAAGAAATTTATATATATATATAATATATATAGTTTAAAGAAATTTATATATATATATATATTACATAGTTTAAAGATATATATATATAATATATAGTTTAAAGAAATTTATATATATATATATAATACATAGTTTATATATATATATATATATTACATAGTTTAAAGAAATTTATATATATATAATACATTTTTTCCTTCTTTTCTCTCTTTTTCTTCCTCTCCTCTCCATCTCTCCCTCTCTTCATTGCTTTTATTTCTTCTTCTTCTTCTCTCTCTCTCTCTCTCTCTCTCTCTCTCTCTCTCTCTCTCTCTCTCTCGTAAAGCCAAAAACCGAAATCGAACCAAACCAAACCAACAAGTCCGGTTAATCGAAGTGGTCGGTTTTCATCACTTATAGTTTGGTTTCGGTTTTCAAAATAGCCAAACCGAGAGGGTTCGGTTCGGTTTCGGGTTGAACCCAAAACAGAACCAACCCAAACCGTGCCCACCCCTAGTATAAGGGTGGTTTAAAAAGGGGCTTGTCCAATATAGGTCTATACATTTTCTATTTTCTAGACATATACCCATCACTTTATAAATTTATGTGTAAAACCCAATTTCAAACTTAAATGACCAGTATGATACAAGAGGTCATAGTATTCCTATGTTTTTACATCGTTGCCATCAGACTTCATATTTTATTTATAATTTATTTCAAGCATTTCATTAACTGCCATAATTGTAATTAATACTCCCTATTACTAGCATATCAATCACCCCATTTCTTTTCATTGCCATTCCCTCTAACATATCGCCCCCTAAAATTGCAAACAAACAAAAAAAATCTGTAAATTACATATCCAATAATGTACCTATGAAAAATATAAATATAAATATATATGTATAAAAATATAGGTATATTATTTACCAAAAAAATTAAATAAAAAAACTAGGTTAGTTACTTTGTAATTGAAATTTCCGTATATTTTTCATAAATTAAAAATAGGTACGCAATAATTTATAGAAAATAGGTATGTTGTATAATTGAAATTTATGCACGTTTTTTATAAATTAAAAATAGGTACATTATGTATTTGAAAAAAAATAGGTTCATTATACTAGGTAAATTGTTTTACTAGGTACATTATTTAGAGAAAAAAAATAGGTTCATTTAAAAAAAATTCATAAAACAAACAATAAATAGATTATCAAATTATTTTTCATAAAACAAGTAATAGGTGCATTATTTAGAGAAAAAAATAGATACAAAATTTAGAAAAAAAAATAGGTTCATTATACTAGGTAAATTGTTTTACTAGGTACATTATTAGAGAAAAAAAAATATGTACATTATTTAGAGAGAAAAAATAGGTTCATTTATAAATAAAAAAAATTGTTTTTCATAAAACAAACAATAAAAAGATGATCAAATTATTTTTCATAAAACAAGTAATAGGTTCTTTATTTAGAGAAAAAAGGTACAATATTTAGAGGAAAAAAATAGGTATATTATTTAGAGAAAAAATAGGTTCATATTGTCAATATCTTTTTTGGACAGTAATTTACCTATTATTACTATCCATATATTGATATGGATATTAAGAAAAGATAATAAGTAGATAATATTATTGACAGTAATAATCTACTTATTATCAATAGGTAGATAATATTGAATATATTAATAAACTCTTTATCAATATATCAATATTGATATTGATATCAATATCAATACTAATATTATCAACATATTGATATTAATAATATCAATATAAAACTATCAATATTGATATTGACAGTTTTTGACCTATTATCTTTTTATAATAATCTACCTATTTTTAATGGACAATGATCGAACCTATTTTTTTATAATAATAATGTCCACTCCAATATTGATATTATCAATATCAATATTGATATTTTTAACATCTTTTTTTTTTTCAATATCAATATCAATATTTTTAACATCCCTTTTTTCCCTTTTGGAGTAATAGGTAATTTACTGTCAATAATAAGTAGATAATATTATTGACAGTAATTTACCAATAATCTTTTTTGGAGAGTAATTTACCTATTATTATCTACCTATTGTCAAAATTATTATCCATATATTGATATGGATATTAAGAAAAGATAATAAGTATATAATATTATTAACAATAATAATCTACTTATTATCAATAGGTAGATAATATTGAATATATTAATAAACTCTTCATCAATATATCAATACTAATATTATCAACATATTGATATTAATAATATCAATATGAAACTGTCAATATTGATGTTGACAGTTTTTGACCTATTATTATCTTTTTATAATAATCTACTTATTTTTTTATGGACAATAATCGACCTATTTTTTAAAATAATAATAATACCCACTTTAATATTGATATTGATATTGATAACTAATACTGATAATAATATTGATATTGATATGCCATAAAGAGATCTAAGAGGTCATGTCTGTCAATTGCATGACTTTATTTATTAATTTTATATAAATAGTGAGAAAAGCTATTTGGTAGGTATAGGATTTTATTCCCTTGAATGGGTCAGTTAAGGTTGTATGGACCAAGGATGAAAATATCGGCCGATATATCTCTTCTTTTAGGTGTCGATACAGATAGAGGGGGGTAAGCCTATTTCTTCCCCCTTATCGGCGATATATCCCCGATAACCCCCGATATCCTCGATATTTACCGATATTTCCCGATACCAAACAAATAACCCAGAAATTTGTCTTTAGTTTTGAAGGCAATTGATGCAAATTGAAACCCAAAAATCTCTAATCCTTGCCCAGAACCCTATAACTTATGAGCATAGGAACTAGACCTAGTACTAACTCAAATGAATCTTATGATGGCTATGGTTATGTCCTGTCTGATTATAGTGGAACTAGTTATGGAGCTCAAGATGATGAAACAGATTATGGACCTACTAGTTGGGTCAATCCTAACTATCTCATATATGGGCGGACAGTAGGGAGCTCAAGAGAGACATATGTGCACCATGTTCAAACATGGCTTATAAACTGCATGGGTTACATGACTTGGTATGGCTATTGTATGAATCTAGATGGTTGTTCCTCATTGTTTGAACCTCATAGGAGCTCTTCATTTATGTAGATGGACACTTGTCTAAATTGTAATCCAATGTTTAAACAAACTATGGATTTATGCATGGTTTATTCATTCTAATCAACATTTTATTTTCAAACTTTTCATTAACGGTCATTACATACCACTTATATTTCATCATATGTATATCTTATTCTTAGTAAATATTGAGTTTTATTTGTTCAATACATTCACTAATAATGTACATAACATCTATGAAAGTTTTACTCCAAAATTATGTGTTTCAATGCCTATATCTATCATTTTTGTTGATTTTTTTCCGATACCTAAAACGATAACGATATATCCCCCGAAATGTCCGTAAATCGGAGGCCCGATATTATCTGCAAGGCCGATATTTTAATCCTTGGTATGGACCACTGTTTTTAAGAGCAGGATATGATGTGGAAGTGTGTCGGCCTGGCCATCTAATCTAAACCACAAGTTCACAACTCATGAGTCATAAGGTGAATTCAATTACACATTTATTTGATTATTAATACTGATAATAATATTGATATTGATATTGATTACTAATACGTTAATATTGAATTTAATAGATTACTAGTCATATAATTCATAAAAGGAAAACAACATAATTTTTTTATTAAATAAACCAAAACGTTAATCACCTATAGATTACTAATACTTAATGTTGAATTCTTTTCAAATTCAACATGTGTAATTAGTTACACCCCCATATAACATGTTAGTTAATAAATATGGGTAGTTTTGGAATGCGAAAAATATAATAAATCAGATTTTAAGTTATATTAGGTAACTTGCTTAGTTGAATCATAGTCATTGGTTATAATTTGAAAAAAATTGGGTATTTTAAATAGAAAAATAAAGAAAATGGCTATAGGTGATTTAAAGTGAATTTTATGGGTCTAAGCTCAATTTACTTGTCCAATATAAGTCCCTACATTTTTTATTTTCTAGACATATACCCATCCCTCTATCAATATCAATATTAATATTAATATATTGAATATATCAATATTAATAAACTATTCATCAATATATCAATATCAATATTAAACTGTTAATATTGATATTGATTGACAAGACCTGACCCAAATTCCACTTTGGAATCCGAGGCGGACCCTGTACGTGTCCCATACCTGGCGGGTGCCGGACACAAATGACCTAATTGCCCATCTACGCAAAATTCAACGAAATTTAAGGTTTGACTTATGCCGAAAATTCGGCAGTCTCCCCTGCAAATTGAACGTTCCCCAAAATTCCACATGTTAAACAAGCATATAATTATACAACCCAACTGCCAGCATGCTTTTATACACAATCCAACAGTTACATACAAGTTCTAGGGCAATATTAGAGCATCTAGACAGAAATAAGGTGCAAGTATAATTTATTTATATAAGGCCCTACGTTGGCAAAAGATGTGGCGGAAGGTGGACTCGGCCCAGTGGTGGCGCACTGAAGCAAGACTACTACCTGGGAGCGCAAAACATTTAAAACTGTGAGTGGACCAAAAACAAAGTCTTCTTAAAGTACATATGAACGTACTAACCCCACTGTAAAAACAATTATGAAAACTAAATCAATTTATGTATTTATACTTGACGAAATCACGCATTTATATATATATATATATATATATATATATATATATATATATATATATATTCATATAGCCATTCACACTATCATTCAATATAGATCCGGAAATTCAGGGTAGCCTTCTTTTGGATCAAAAGGCTAAACCTATCCGTCCATCCAGATCCAAACATATAAAACCTAAATTCTTATACAAGACAACAAACCAAAGCAAAACCATACAAATTAACAATAACCAGAGCTTTGACAATAACCAAAGCAAAACCACACAAACAGCTATACCCAAACTTTCACTACATGGGTCAAGATTCGAACTTGACCCAAAGGTCCCAACTTGACCCAAAGGGGAAGAAAGAATAAGAGACTTTGACAATAACCAGAGCTTTGACAATAACCAAAGCAAAACCACACAAACCCACCCCATTCTCGTTCCGACAACTGCAGATGACTACCAAACCGCTTCTTGAGATCCTCCATACTCCTACCCTTCACAAGCTTGACGCCCACGCTACCGCAATTCCAACCTTCTCACCGACCCCAGCAACAGTCCTCGCTTACAGTTGTACTAAGAAGCAAAAACCGTATCCCAAGAGAAGAGATCTCGTGACCACACCGAGCGCCGTCGGATTTCAAAACCCTAGCAAAACCTCTCCTTGCGAGAGACATCCTATGGGGTAAATTAGTAATTCAATAAATACTTTTGTAGTGGGGTGTACTCAGTTAATTTTAAGGTTCATTTAGCAGCACTCATAATTTATCATTTTATTTGGGTTTTTTCATTGGGAGCTTTAGTAATATACCCAAAATAGGACATGAAATTATAAAAAAAAAACCTATATGGAATTCACTTTATAAACATACCCAAAAACCATTTACTACATAACAAATAAGTGTTGAACTTCCTATCAACTCAATTGCAGGGTATGAACAGTATAACAACTGTTCATATCACTTACTGGAAGTTAACAACTACATCATTTCATTTGCATAATAGTTACAATAAAGAATCCAAACACTTCCAAACATCAAAACCAAGTCTACACTAAACAGTGTTTTGTGTATTAAAATCACAAATAACCTAGATCACTGAGAATAGAACAGTAATTATCAAATTTCTTTTCTTTTGTTCAATTTGTATTAGAAAAGAAAATGAAGATGTGGTGGCAAGATGCCACACCAACAATACATATGTAGTTTAAGTTCTTGTATGCAAAATCATTGTTAACTAACTCATAGTGGAAAACTCGAAGGGAAAAAGCATACACTCTCTGCCTTTCTCCTTGATAATATTACAAACTCATGAGGATCTTTCGGCCACTAACCAATTCACATCATCATCAATTTGGACAAATTCGACAGAAAAAGTAGTAATTCCTTTTGCTAATCCTTCAACGTTACAAATAAGTGTATATCCATTTTATAATTCTAGTTTGATACAACTGTTTCCCAACTCTAATCCCATTTCTTCTAGTGGAAAGACAACATAATGAGAGTAAGTTTTTAATATTGTACTGCTATGTTCTATCCAGTTTGTTTCCTTTTCTATTGACGCTGCAATTTCTTGTTTCTGTTCTGAAGAAAAAAAAATGAAATATACATGACAGAGAAGGGCTACAATAAGATGAAACAAATCCTATGGCATATACAAACAAGTGGTCTAACATGCTGCCAATAGCCAAAGCATAATTAGAGAAGAAATTGCAATTGTTACCCAGCTCAGGTACGCCAATGCAACTGCCATCTGATATTTTTGGCATTCCTCTCCAAAATTGCAGTGGCTCAAGTCACTAAAGTACAACACAGTTATGCCAGCTGAGGCAAAAGCGGCTGCAAGAGACATTGTTGCTGTAACCTGTTGGAAAAGGAAAAGAGTAAGCTGTTAAATGGCAAGATTTTCATCTAAGGAAGTCAAGGATTTGTAGAGGCTGACCCAGTATCCAACTACAAAGAAGCTAACCAATACAAGGTTGTGGAGGACCTTCTTTTTAACCAAGGTATATGCATCTAGCAATGCCAGCACTAAACTCCAGATGACTTGCAGACCCATTGAAGTAATCAGGTAGCTGCAAAATGAGCATTGCCTTAAACAAATATTACAATTTTTTTTCAGGACAAGAAATGTCATGTGATGCATCAAGAGATGCTGAAATCTGCCCCATAAGCCTACAAAATTAGGTTACACAAAACTGAACTTAGATGGCAATTTTCTCACAAACATTAGATAGCATACACATATAGAGCCAAACAAGTCAACAATAGTGAGAAAAACAAGCATAAGGAATTCTAAATCACTAATTTCAATTATTATATCATTCTAAAATAGAAAAACCAATACATCAATGACGCATATTGACTAATTAAGTATTTTATGCCAAGAACTCATCCCAAAATTCTAACTACCACCAACTCTAGCACCGCCGGCATGCTAAAGAATGGAGAATCAAATTGAATCACCATATCACCATCGCCAAAACCTCAATTCAATCATACACTAAGCAAACATAGAAATTAACATCAACAAAAAATACGAGAAATTAAAAATTTTCCAGTAACCTCTAAGAGCTTTTGCATATGAGAGACTATAAATAGTTCTTTAGAGAATATGTCTCTTGGCGGCGTATCCGTACTGAGATCAACGAATGTTATCCAACGATTATTCCAAGTATAATCTCTGCCTTCTTATGTATAACAAAAAAAAAGGTTGAGAAAAATAGTTAGCATTTTACTAAAACAATTTAATATGATGATGCGCAGCAAAGGACCCACTAGTGTAGTGGTTTGGAGTAATTGCTCCCCCAGGCAAGATCCTGGGTTCGAGTCCTAGCATCCGTGTTGTGTATGTGAGTTTAGTATATTATCGTCCCTTTCAATAGGAAAGGTCCTCAAAAAAAAAAAAATGATGATGCGCAAATGCCATGGTCTGCAAGTCCATTAGATAATAAGAAAAAATTTGGACTTTTGCTTTCCATAGGATGGATGCAATTGGGGTCAAGCTTCATGTTTAGTTTGATTTTTTTGATAATAAAGGTTCCCGTATTTTTGGGACATATGCCTGATCAAATTCCACTAATGCAACCGTATTTTTATATTTTTTCCATAACATTGCATTAATGTTGAAGAGTTTGTTGAGTACAAATTCTTAAAGCAGCAAATAAATCTGTGGAAAGAGTTTAGTTTGCTACTACTGTTAAAGATGCTCGTAACCTATAATTAGTGGAAAGAAACGGAGTAAATTTTTTGAGAAATGCTTGCTTTTGCATAATTTTATACAAATACAATAATACCAGGGATCCATATATACAATAACACTAACTACAAAGAGTTAATAATACCAATACATAAGGGTCCAACGGCACATATAATAATCTTGGAAAATGCTCGCTTTTGCGCAACTTTCAGTTACTATGTTTTTAGCAATGACTTTATTGAACCGGAGATACTTTCTTCTTTATTTTTGTAGATTTCTTATTGAAAACTTCTTTATCCTTGCGCTGGGTTGTTCAGCAGGGTGCATTTTTGCTCACCACTTTAACTATAGGTGTACCCTCACCACCATCCCCAATGCTTGACACGTGTCCATATGTATAACCATAGTTCCAAAAATACAAAGCAAAAGTTAACTATGGTTATGCCTATGAACACGTGTCAAGCATTGGGGATGGTGGTGAGGGTACACCTATGATTAAAGTGGTGAGCAAAAATGCTCCCTTGTTCAGCAACACGGGCATTAAAATTTGTAGATCGATGAAAAGCAAATTTACAGTAAAATTTAGACTGGTTATTTGCTAATGTAGGATGTAGCTAGCATACATACCTTCATTCATTGTGACATTCCTTAATACATCTCAGGGTAATTACAAGTTCAAATTTTCTCCATATATTTTATATAAATAAAAAGCCAAACATCATGGTGATAAGACTTTATATCATTGTGCTTTGACCAAAAAAAAAAAACATATCATTGTGCTTATAATTCTTAAAAATTAACCATACAAGTCATTTTCATCGTAAGAAATACGCGCGGACTTCGTCTGCGTTTTCAAGAAAAATAAATCTCTCCCACTTACATCTACAGCATTAATCAGATTCTTCCAAGTTTTTTGAGACATGGGGAATTTAGTAATACCTTTTACTTTCTTTTTTCTTCTTTTTGGTTCTTCTGCTTCAACCAAATCTCCATAATTGTTTAGAGAAATCATGCTGCTCGTACAACTATGGATTGTCATTTTACCTTTGAGTAGTACACACTTCATTTTAATACGTCTTAGATCCACAAAGAATGTACAGGTATTGCAATCACTCTCGTCATTGAAAAATATGCCGTGCTCCCATTCGCCGCACTTAGAAAGCCTAGTAGGCTTCAAATGTATAAAAAGATCTTGTTTCAAATCTACTTTATAATTTAGCACCCACTCTTTGTTATCGTAATTTTTCAATCCCCATATCTCAACAGATATTTTTCCTGATACATTCGTACGTTCATCTTCTGGTGAAAAAACATTCACTATGACCAAAGATCCCCTGAAATTAAGCACGTGAAGAAATTTCCAGAGATCCGGCTTTTTCCCCAAGGAGGCGGGAGGAGGTGTTAAATAGAACTCTTCCTTCTGAAAGTCGAAAGAAAGTATAAGTACGGACGACCCGTCATCTCCATGGACCAACCAATGCATGTCTCCATGTGCATATGCGGACTTGCAGGTTGGAAAGAAGGGAGGAACTGTGGGTAACTCCCGCCATGAGCTTGTCCCCAATACAAGAACTTCAGCTGCTATGTAATCTTTTTTATTGGTGGAAACACGGACAATCTTGAAGCTGTTGGTTATATTATCAAATCCCATGCCATACCAATCAACATCGCAGGGGCTATTGGCTGGAACTTCGATGTCACTTGCTGATGGGAGCATTAGAACTTCTCCCTTGAAAGGATTCACCAACAAGCATGACCTCCCATGCTTCAGATTAAGACCAGTAAAGTATGACCTTCCATGCTCCAGATTATAACCAGTAAAGCCAAACAAGTTGCAGAAAACAAAAGCAGCCGAATAAAAACGCCGTCTGGATCCGAAATAGGAAACAATTGCCTGTTCGCTTTTTGTCAATAATTTTTCGCCGTCGTATTTCAATGGATACAACGTGTCTTTTAGATCAAAGGGACACTTATCAAGAACAACAAGTCGAGGAACTTCAATGGTAGTAGTAGAACAAGTAGTTAGAAAATGACGCCGCATGTGCATTATGATGGCAAGAGAGGGGTCGTCAACCATCTTTAAAAAGCTTTAGATACACATCTCATGCAACAAATCGAATTTACAGGCAATCTCGAAAGGATGTCGATAAGAATATCCAGAGGTAGGGCTCCGATCATCATCAAGCTCAGTTTTGGCTTCTCCGTCTCGTTGTTGCAATTGATGTGCCTCATATTCTTCAACAAAGTATGTAAAATATTATTAGTTGGAGTATAATTCTAAGGACTGGATATGCTATGCTATATGACTTCAATTGCTCATCCGGCCTTCCCTAATTATATGCAAATACAAGTGTAGTCAAAGAGATATCTCCCAATATATTTTTTTGACAGCGACATCTCCCAAGATTTCTTTTGTTGACGACTGTATATATCTCCCAAGATTTTAATTCAAATCGTCCTATACCCTAATAAATTCATATTTCTCATTCTCCTAATTCATTACACTAGGTTTTATGATTCCTCCATTTTAACTATATTATTTGTTTTTTTTTTCATTCTTGTTAATGACGTTTTCCTTGAACAACACACAAATCGGTCAACACCGGATTCTTCTCCTCATAATTAGCTTTCTTGTAGCATAAGGATTTCAATCTCTGTACCGAATATTTTCCTACCATAATTAGGCTTGATGTATTCATATAAATATGTACTGTGTTTAATTGATTAATACAAGGGAGTACAATTTCTACTTAATATAGCCTTTTGATGTAATTGTATCGTTTGAATATGGATCTGGATCCTCTGTTTTGATTTGCAAGTTAGAAAATAGTAAGACGTAAATTAAGAAAAAAAAAAAGAGATTTGGAATTGAGAAAATTGTAAGAAAATAATTAGCATTTTACTAAAACAATTTAATATCATGATTGCGCAAATGCCATGGTCTGCAAGTTCATTATAATAAGAAAGAATTTGGACTTTGGCTTTCTATAGGATGGATGCAATTGGGGCCAAGTTTCATGTCTGGTTTGATGCATTGTAATATAAAAGAGTCGTGGGGTAGGTGGTACGGAAAAAGTGGGCATCGTTAAAAACCTTCCGAGGAAAACCACGGTGGGATAAAAACCCCGAGACAGAAAAAGAAGATCAATACCCACCAACCATAATGCACATAAGATTTCTAAAGTAGAAACATCGAATCAATTGAGCCAGCCCTTAAACTAATAGCTAATGTCTCTCATATTTTCATTACACTGCGACCGCGTGGGAGATTTCTTGGGAGTATCTCGCAAAGAAGAGCAAAATGGCCATGAACTATGGCTGCAATGGGGCCATATACTGCCAAAGGTGCACGTGGTCATGCTATCGTGCCAAGCCCAAGAAAAAGATTCTCAAGACTGTCGCGGAAAGAGGGTGCACACAGCAGGGGTGGCACAGCTAAAGCCCAAGAGTAACGTCCATGTCCTCTTGGTCCGTATTGTCATTTATATAGTATATGTTGCTGCATAATCACCTATTAAAAAAACCAAATCAGCAATTAATTATGTATTAAATGTAACAGAACCCTATGTTTTAATTTTCTCTATAAAAATCCTACTATAAAATAAAAAAGAGGAAGTTGAATTTAAATGACAGACTTGCACAACCTTTGAGTTGGATGACAATGATTCAAAGAGAAGGAAAGTGCAGCTTGAAGGCTGACCCAACGGCTTTCCAAAGATGGGACCCAAATGAAACCATCTAACACTTCAAACCACTCGCTAATTTTTTTTTTTAAAGAAAGAGCTTACTTTTTTCCTTCTCAAGTGGAAAATGGTTTTTGCATTGTGAGAAAATGTGTTGGAAGCTAATTAGTTTACTTACTCCGGATGACATGGTTCTTGAAGCCGACATTTTCTTTTCTCTTTCGTATCTCGGTGACTTAACGCAGAACACCACCGATGATAAGCACCAATTCAGCTTCCCAAAATACCATAAATTTTTTGGAATATGATGCCCGAAAGGCGTCGGGGCTGGGAGAAAGAGTATGGCGTGAGTGAGCGTAACTATGAGCAACCTTGCTTTTGTTTTTCATCAAAACCCATCAAAACAGAAGAATGTTCAATTATCGAGAGATCTCAAAAATAAGTACTTTAATATTTGAATTGTGACTTAGTTTTGTTAAATTTTCCTGATTTAAATCTGTTTACTATACGGGAAAAGAAGAAATCATGGGAAAAAGAAGAAATCATCTCGGGGAAAAAGAAGAAGCCGTTGCTCTTTTGTTGGGAAGAGGAAAGGAAACCTTCTGCTTATGACTTAAGGAATTTAATCCTTAGTTCACTACTACAAAAATCGCAATACTGCACGACTTGCAATTCATCACCGAATTATTTACTTTCATCAACCGCTTATGAATCGACCACATCTTTTACGCATAAAACCACGACGTGGGGAAATACCGCCGCTCTATAAGCTATTTATAAAAACGACGCCATTACTAAAACCGACGCTCATTAAATTTAAAGACTTAATGGTTTTTATAAAAAAATGACGCCTATTATAAGTAAAGACGACAGTTTGTAAGAATCTGCTGCCTATTATGCGAAATAAATAAGCCGCTCATTATTATGAGCAAATACGACGTTGTTATGCGAAATAAACAAAATTGCCTATTATTGTGAAATATGTCGTTTCGATTATGAAATAACAGTCGCCTATTATAATGTAAATAATGATTTCGCATTGTTATGAAAAAATGTCGCCTATTATATGTAAAGAAGACGGTTTTGTGATAGAAATAGCCTGCCTTTCATTGGATGTAAAGACGATGGTTTTTGAAAGAGTTCCGAGTTTACGATTATATCCAAAGTACTGTTTTATTTTTTAAGATTTTACCTTTTTTTTCCCTTTGCTTTCAATTGTTACTCTGGCAACGAGATTTTAGCTAAAAACAACCATAATGCTTGTGAATACAATAAATCTTAGCATCCAAATAATCCATCTTCCTATGAATCTAGAAGAATAATTTGTTTCATAAAACTTGAATATTCAATAATAATTACAAAATATCAATCCTTCAGCTCCTATATATCTATACAAAATATCATATCCATAATATTAAACTATATATCTCTACAACGATCCGAATTTCATCAATTTGTTCTTGTGTGTATGAGTTATCAAGGCTCTTGCAATCGGCAAAAACAGGATTAAAAAAGTGAAGCAAGTTTTAGTTGTGAGATACACATTTTTAATGTGATTAAAAAAGAAACAAGAATACAAAAGTCAGAAGTGGGGAGCATAACTTTCTATTTGGGATTTCCTCCGACTTGGAGCAAATAAACTTCAAATAATTTGAGAAAACTGAAAACCGGAATGAAAAAAGATTAGGACAGATGACCAGAATGAAATGTACCTTCCATCGGAAAGCAACCTTGGATGGAGAAAGAAAACTTAAGGTCAGAATATGAGTTTCAAGAAAGATAGCTTAAATGTTATATATATAGGGTTTAGGGAAAATTCGAAACCTCACATTTTTCGCGGTCACTAAAAGACCGCTTTTTTAAAGACGCATTTGAAAGTAAAATAAAAATGACGATAAATTTAAAATATACACGCACGGCTTTAAATAATACTGACGTTATAAAATATATACCACGCCGCTTATTTACAAAACCGATCGCCTTAAATAAAAAACTCGGAGAAATAGAAATTTGTGCTAACAAGAAACTAAATATACAATCCTCATTTGAGAAATCGCTTCGTTTTACACCCAAATCAAGTTCTTAGATGGGTTGCGTACAACAAAATCGAGTCTGCAAGAAAGAGCATTCTTGCATGAGAGGTGCCGCTAGAATTTGAGATATACAGTAACGTTTGGGAATAAAAACAGCAATTTAAACGAATCTATTTAGAATTGGAAAACTAAAAGTGACTTTATTAAGACTTGGAAACCGAAAAGGGGCTTTATTTCGACTTGGAAACCTAAAAGCCAGCAAGCCAGCCTCCCAATTTAAGGTATAAAGTGGTTTACGATTCAGTTGGGCCTAAAGTTTCAAATTGAGTAACTCATACAATCGACGGTATTTATGTTTACCGGTCGTCGTTGTAATCGACATTTATTCGGATCTTTGTTGTCGCGCTTTTGTTTTAAACAACAACGACACGTATAATTAATATAAACGACGTGAAAAATGATTTACAACGACTATAATTAATAGAACTGTCAGATTATTCGAACAAATCACGTCAAGTTATTATATTATAACGCTGTAGTAACGATTACCACCACCCTTTTATTTATAAGAACTGTCGTAGTCTAACATATAATACGGCAGTAAGATAATAAAACAGACGTGGTTAATTACCTTTGTTACATGTCGGGTAATTATAAAATTACTAATGATTAAATAGCACTTGATACGTATGTTAATAATACGTTTGCCTATTATATTTATGGCCGCTACTGATGAAAACATGTCGCTCTATTATATATAAAGACTACATAATTATGGCGCAAATGTCGCCTATTATATGTAAAGAAGTTTCGGCTTTATGATGTAGAATTTGGCTGCCTTTCATTAGCTGTAAATATCAATGTTTATTTGAAAGAACTGGCTGCTTATATATCCAAAGATTTAGTAATTTACATTTTTATATTTTTTCTTGCTTCCAATGGTTCTCTTCGCAACGATTTTTTCATACAAAAACAACCATATATAATGCTTTGTGAATGTAATAAATATACTCAAGAATAATTTGTTTCATAAAACTTGAAGATCAATAATAATTACATACAAAATATAATTTCTCGATTGTTAACTATATCACAATTATTTCCTATTTCTTGGTATATACTATATACCACAATTATTTCGTACATGTCACCATTGGTAACGCTAAGGAACTGGAACAGTTACTACTTCACATGTTAAGACAAACCCTTCTGCAGTTCACTCATCGCCGGAACAAGCTTCGAGAACCGTCTTATTTTATGTCGTTTTAAAACGTCGTGTTTTAAAAATGCCCAAATGAATTTCAATTTTTAGGTGTTTTAGTTTGATCCACGTCGGTTTTATATTACCGTCGCCGTTTAAAATTTAACGACGGTATTTATTTTGTTCGTTATTTTACCGACGTCTATTTCGATTTTTGTAGTAGTGGTTTTTATTTTTAATAAGTTGTATAATATTATATAAATATAATAATAATAAAAAATTGGGGCCCCTTATTTGGAGGCCCATGGCCAAAGCCCTTTTGCCTACCCCCGAGGGCCGGCCCTGTTCCTTGGTTGTGAGATGACGATCTTCACACTTCATCCTCTTCCGGATTGCAGCACCAGTACTGTTATTAGGATCATTCTCAACAACCTGCAGGAAAAGCTCAACAAATGATAGAAGAAACATGGTGCAACTTTTTCGTTTCATATGGAAAACATGGGTGCCATTTTAAAGTGAGAGCAATTACAATTTGTTCACCAGGAATTACGCAACATAATATTTGCTACATAATTTTTTTTTTCTTAAATAGTTTGACTTCCAATTTCCTTGATGATAATTATCCGGCATTATCTAAAGTCTTCACATCTCCACCATTCGCTACTTTTCTTTTCTTTGGTGAATAAGAAAATTTATTTAAATATCAGTACAGAGAAACAGAAAAAACATATATATAAGAAGAGAAAATACCTCCCCTACCACAGTTTTTTATTACTAAAATGAGATGAAAAAATTCCCAGCACTATCACATTTCCAACATTTTGTTACATATAGATGATCTGACCATCAACAAATTTGAAGAGTTTGATTTACTACTTGTGTTGAAGATGCTCGTAATCTATAATTTGCGGTACCAAAATGAGTAATTTTTTTTCGGATATGCTTGCTTTTGTGCAATTTTATACAAATACAATAATCCGCAGCGACCAAGACAATAACACTAACTACAAAGGGTCTAACGGCACACACACGTAATAATCTTGAAAAATGCTCGCTTTTGCCCAACTTTCAATTAGAGTAGTGTTCTCTTAGTCACATAGTAACCAAAGAATCCATGGTCACCCACCTTTGGATTTAAATCTAAAGGCCAACTTACTTTTGCACTCATTTTAAGAAACTCTATTGGACCGTTGGATTTAAATCCAACGGTGGGTGACCATGGATCCTTGTTCACTTGGGTTAATATGTTTTCAGCGATGACTTTATTGAACCACAAATCATTGCTTCAATTTCTTAGATTTATTGGTGTAAGAGTATGGATCACAGCAGCTACCATTAGACATTCCTTGGGGGGCTTCTTGACAGTGTTTTGTCTTATGACTACGTCTTCTTTAGTTGTCCTCCTTCTATGTAGTTGTGTCGCTGGTATGTCTTGTTTTATGTTTGCGCCTTGTTGTTTATGGGCTTTGTATTTCTCTAGGCTCTTTGCTTGTTTGTTATGAAATTCCATCTTTCAGAGCCAAAAAAAAAAGAGAGTATGGATCACATTTGCCCCCTTTCCCTTGTACAAGGTTTCTCTTCTTCCAGAGAAGAAGTAAGCTGGAATATTGACTTGTCAAATTGAAGGAGAGGCCAACGTTGTAAGAGTTTAATTACAAGTTCAAAAATTTCTCGATATATTTTATAAATATGGGAATAGTAAAAAATAAAAAAATAAAAAAAACCAAACATCATAATGATAAGACTCTATGTCATTGTGCTTATAATTCTTAAAAATAAACGCAATCCCAAGAAATAGACGCAGATGCGGACTCCGTCTGTGTTTTCAAGTAACAAAAATATCTTCCACTTACTTCTGCAGCGTTAATCAGATTCTTCCAAGTTTGTAGAGGCATGGGAAATTCAATAATACCTTGTTCTTCTTCAGCTTCAACCAAATCTCCATAATTGTTTAGAGAAATCATGCTGTCTATACAACTATGAACTGTGAAATTACCTGCGAGTAGTATACACTTCATGGAAACGAGTCTTAGATCCACAAAGAATAGGCAGTTATGGAGACAACTCTCCTGGTTGAAAAATATGCCATGTTCCCATTCGCCACACTTCAAAATCCTAGTAGGCTTCCAAGATGTAAAAAGATATTCTTTCGAATCTATTTTATAATTTAGCACCCACTCTTTGTTATCGTAGTTTTTCAATTCCCATATCTCAACATATTTTCTTGTCCCCAATATCCTCCTATGTTCATCTTCTGGTGAAGCAACATTCACTAAGGCCAAAGATCCCCTGAAATTAATCAAGTGAAGAAACTCCCAGAGACCTGGATTTTTCCCCAAGGAGGCAGGATGAGGTGTCCAATTAAACTCTTCTTTTTTAAAGTCGAAAGATAGTATACATACAGACGACGCAAAATCTTCATAAACCAACCAATGCATGTCTCCAAATGCATATGCGGACTTGCAGGTTGGAAAGCATGGAGGAACTGTGGGTAACTCCCGCCATGAGCTTGCCCCCAGTACAAGAACTTCGGCCACCATGTAGTCTTTTTTATTGCTGGAAACACGAACAATCTTGTAGCTGTTGGTTATATTATCAAACCCCATGCCATACCAATCAACATTACAGAGACTAGTATTGGCTGGAACTTGGACGTCACTCGCTGATGGGAGCATTAGAACTTCTCCCTTGAAAGGATTCACCAACAAGCATGACCTTCCATGCTTCGGATTAAGACCAGTAAAACCAAACAAGTTCCAAAAACCAAAAGCAGCCGAATAAAAATGCCGACTGGATCCGAAATAGGAAACAATTGCATGTTTTCTCTTTGTCAATAAGTCGTTGCCATAGTATTTCAATGGATACAGCACGTCTTGTTTATGACAGAGAGACTCATCAAGAGCAACAAGTCGAGGAACTTCAGTGGTAGTAGTAGAACAAGTAGTTAGAAAACGACGCCGCATATACATTGTGGCAAGAGAGGGGTCGTCAACCGTCTTTAAAAAGGCCTTAGATACACATTTCATGCAACAAATTGAATTTATAGGCAATCTTGAAAGGATGTCGATAAGAATTTCCAACGGTAGGGCGCCGATGGTCGTCAAGTTCAGTTCTGGCTTCTCCATCTCGTTGTTGCAGTTGATGTGCGTCATTCCCTTCAACAAAGTATGTAAAATATTATTAGTTGGAGTATAATTGTAGGACTGGATATGCTATGCGATATGTCTTCAATTGCTCATCCAGCCTTCCCTAGTTATATGCAAATACAAGTAGTCAAATAGATCATTTCCCACAAGTTGGGGAGTCCTTATTAAGTTGGGATTTTGGTTCCTTACTATGTTAGAGTTTTGATTACTTACCTATTTGTCTAGTCCTATTATAATTGATTTGCGCTACGTTTGACTTTGTATCAGAGATAGGTTCTTGTGACCTGTATGGATATGTTTTCGTTTCATATGGAAAACATGGGTGCCATTTTACAGTGAGAGCAATTACAATTTGTTCACCAGGAATTACGCAACACATTATTTGCTACATAATTTTTTTTTCTTAAATAGTTTGACTTCCAATTTCCTTGATGATAATTATCCGGCATTATTTTCATGGCCACATAGCCTCCCTAGTCTAAAAATTATTTGCAACAAAAGAAACCAAAAACATAACAAGAGAACATCATAGATCATTAAAATCATAATTTCCAACAATAAGATTAACATTAGTAAATTTTGCATAGAAGTCTGCCTCTAAACTTAAGCTTCAAATGAGAAGCTCTGTGACAAATGAGTTTGTAGTAAATTCCTTTTTATAAGACAAATGAAGACAAATATTAGATATACTAAAACTTACTTTGTTTTGGTAGATAAGTTTTCTTTTAGTTCAATACGTCAGTTCATTCTAGATCAGTTAGCCCCCTTTCCCCTGTACACGGTTTCTCTTTATAATTCTTAAAAATAAATGCTGTAAACACGAATTTCATGCGACAAATGAGACAAGAACACGTGTACAAAATAATATTTGTATTGATTTATCAAGTGTGTAGGTTACAATCTCTGTTGGTATTCTTTTATAAAAATAAAAGAAATTTCCTCTGATTCAATCTCCAAGGGTGTGTACGGTTCAAGGGTGCCAAGCACTTGATCTTGAATCGGAATTTGAGACTTCGTCGAGGGCCGTCACGGCTTGATCTCGAGCACGTCAGGACCACGAGTAGTGTCACGCAGTGGAAAGTCTTCGGCTTTGGGGTGAAGGAATCGGCACGTGTTTGTTATACTTGTTGATTCTCCACGAGCTTGATGAAGAACTTGAGAGTTTAGGCATTGCTTTGGGCTGAGAGCTTTCTGGTTTTCCAGAGTGTGTGTGTCTCCTTTTCTCCCGGGTCCTTTCTTCTGAATGAGAGCCTAGTATTTATAGGCCAAGAATTGGATCTTGGTTTGGAATCCCCAATCTAAATCCCTTGATTTGTGGGATTGATTTCTGATTTGATTTAAAATCAATTCTGATAATTTGGCAATTTAACCAAATTGATTTACTTGATTAATATTTGAATTGAATCATAGTCAATCACAGAAGATTCTTTCCTTTAATTTTGTCTCCAATTTTTGTGACGTCCCTGACCCTTAATTAGAATAAAATAAAATAAATGACTTGGGTTAATTAAAGAAGAATAATTTAAAAGGGATTAATTGGAATTAAATAATCAAAAATGGAATTTAAACAATTAAATTAAATTAAAGGGGCATTATGGTCCACTTAATTTTCAGACGCGAATTTGGCGAAATGGGTTGCGCCATTGCATCCGGATCGTCGAAACGAGTCCGTGGACGTGCGGAACACCCGATTCCGAGCCCTAACGAACGTTTAAAGGTCTAAAACCCTAAGGGCAATTTGGTAATTTTGTCAAAAAGGGTAACAAAAATAAAAAAATCACGCTGGCCAATTGGCCAGCGCGTGCGTGCCAGACCCTTTCCCCCCGATCCCCTTCGTCTTCCCCTGCGAGCCCAGCCAGCAGATCGAACCAGAGCCGGCCAGGTTTTGCTCCGGCCGAAACCGACCACTCCACCCCTCCAACCTTCATCTCTCTCTTCCCTCATCTCACCCCTGCCCCAGTTCCGATTGTTTTCTGCCGGAGGAGCCGTGCGAGAGAGCCCAGATTCGCCGGATTTTCAGTCTGAAAATCCGGCCATTTCCGTGAGTTCCAACGTCAATTTTGGTAAGATTTCTACTTCTTTTGTCGAGTTCTAATTGTTTCAAACTGGGTTTTGACCGATTTGAGAGTTTGGAACCGAATTGGTGAGCTAGGGTTTGAGATCGGGAATTTTGAATTTCCGGCGTGATTCCGGCCGGTTCTTGGCCGGTTCTCACTGCCAAAACACTCCTCTCCACCCACTGATCACTTAGCCATAAGCCTTGCCCCGAAATTCCAAGGTTTTCCGTGGCGGTCATTCTTCGTGCCAAAACACCTCCCGTAGTCTCCCGAACGCGTAGGTATGCTCGAACGAATTTTTGGAAATCGTTTGAGCGAAGAACCAATGTTACCGGTTAGATTTAACTAGGGTTAACTTGGGTTCGTTGAGTTTGAACCGTCGGATCATATTGAAACTTGGAAGTTAAGTAATTGGGAATTTTAGAAACCTATAGGAACTTACGGATCGTTGATTGGAGGTCGGAAACCTATCGAACGAAAGAATCGAACCTATTAAGGATTTAATCGAATAGTTAATCCCGGGGACTTTCCAAGTTAATTAAACGGCTTAAATTAGAATCAAATGGGCCCGGGAAACCTTTCAAATCACAATGAACCCTTTTAGGCCCGGAAACCCTTTTTACTCAAAGTTTGAGTATTTTGAGCCCGGGGGTCGGTTTATTTTAATAAATTACTATGCCGAGCAATGGTTAATTAATAAATGGTTTAATTTTCATAAATAAGTACTCAAGCTTCAGCGGAGTTGCAGGAAGGCCCTTCTAAGGGTCCGGCAAGCTCGGATCAACAGTGAGTGGACCTTTGATTTTATAAATGAATTTTTATTACAATAAATGCTTATTTAACGTCTTTATGAAATGAATGATGATGAACATTGTTTATGAAGTTATGATTTGATTTCCTGAATAATGAATTATGTTTTCAAGCATGAGTTGAATTTCAATGTTTTATTGAAATATGATTATGGATGTTTACTCAATTTTGGAAAGATGTTGAAAAGGAGAATTATGCTTCAATATTGTGGAATTTAATTGAATTTATTGATAGTTTTTAATGATTTGACTCCCGAGCCTATTATGGATTTTAGAATGGCTCGAGGAAAAGCTTATATTTTAATCATATGATTACGAAGGGTTTCAAACCACTCTAGGTACCCTAGTATGTAACTGTTGCCTTCGGAATTATAATGTGATATTGGTTATTACCCGGTCTACGGACCATTGCTGCCTTCGGTTTAAGTCTGCGCGCATGACTCACGCCCCACGAGTCTCGGGGACGCCTGGACCGTGCGGAGCGAGGACGCGGCTCGGGTAAACTTTGTGTTTTCCGAGTCTAGCGAGGACGCGGCTCGGGTAAACTCTGTGTTTCCCGAGTCTTGCGAGGACGCGGCTCGGCTGACTTTGTGCCTCCGAGTCTAGCGAGGAATGGAATTGACGGAATTTATAAGGGTATACCTAGGTGGACTCTATTTAAAGTTGATTTGTTAATATCTTCGTTTATGATAAGGATTTCTATTTGGATGAACTTTATAAATGTGTTTTATATGCATACTTTAATTTACCGTTCGTTTATAGAATTGTTTTCTTATGTTTTTAACAGTGGGGCTAACTTGTGTTTTCAATTTTCTAAAACTACCTTTTTGGTCCACTCACCTTTTAAATGTTTTCGCCCCCAGGCTATAGGTTGTAGCTGAGCACCACCACCGGCCCGTCATCACCACCACGCACTCATACGACCTCGTGTAGGGTCTTTGACCCGAGAAACTTTGTATTTAAATATTTTAGTAGCTCTGAACTTGCCCAACTGTTGTGAGGCCTGAGGCCGTACTTTTGAATTTATGTCAGTGTGTGAACTTAACTTGTGCTTGCTGGACGTTTGGGAGCTTTAAACTGTGCTTTTGCAGGTGTATTTAATTTGGGAATTGAGCCAATTACAGGGGAGACTCTGCCTAATTTTCGGCAGAAGTCGAACCATAAAACTCTGTTTTTCTCAATTTCTTTTTAAAAAGGGCAAAATGGTCAAGTGTGTCCGACACCCGACAGATGTCGGACACGGACAGGGCTTGGCCCGGATTCCAAAGCGGAATTAGGGTCGGGTCCTGTCAGTCCGGTCACGGTTGGACCTGAGACCGGTCCCAAACGATTCCTCTCCTCCTTCCGGTCACATCCCACCCAAGATCACCGGCTGAAACCCCGGCGTTGAGCGACGGTAAGCTCTGCAAATTCTGGCCGAAACCTCCATTATCGCCGGTGACGTTTCCGGCCACCATCTTCTCCGTTTCCACTTGCAGAAGGTAGTCCTCCTTCCTCTCTCTCTCTCTGTTTTGGGGGTTGCGCTACAACGTTGGCCGGCGTAGCCGCCGTGGCCAACGTCTGAAATTCTGGCCAAACCCTAACCGGTTTAGCCTCGATCCGGTGGCTTGCCAGCCGGTTTTGCGGCGGCTCAGCCCGGTTCTGAGCTTCCCTCCACCTCCTGATTTGATTGGTATAGACCTTGCACTATGAATCGAAGAAATTGAAATTGCCAGATCTACTCTAGCCACCCACCACCCACGACGGCGCGTGTGGCGGTGATGTGGTGGTGGCTCTTCGTTCCGATGTGATCCTCGTGTTATTGTGAACGCGTACGTGTGCTCGGATTTCGATTCGGACATCGTTTGAACCTCGAACCAATGTACGCATATTGCGCGTTAAGGGTTCGATGTGTTCGGGCCGTTGGATCGAATCCGAATTCACGTATATGGTTTCTCGTATTTCAAGGATCGTATAGGAATTGACGGATCGTGATTCGGAGTTTCGGATACTCCGAAATCACCAACCTTAGGGTTAAGTTAAATTATAACCGTCCGATCGTACGATTGTGAGCGATCCGACCGTCCGATCGAGACCAAACTTTCAGGACATGTAATTTAAACCGTAAAGAACCTTGAGGAACTCTCAAATCTAAGTTTGGAGTTCGTGGGCCCCACAGGTCCGGTTTGACCTATTCGGGACGGGTTTGACCAAGGGTTGACCGCACGTCTCCCGGGGTCGTCCCGCTGCCCAACGATTGTTGTTGACCTTAGAAATTGTCGTACAAGAGTACGTGTACGTCGGGACGGGATTAGTTAAGGGTTTGATTTCAAGTTATCGTTCTAAGGTTCGGTTGTTAATCTTTAATCGTATTCTTGAAATTAGGTACGCAGGCACCTCATACTTCACAGGCAGGACCCTCCCATGGTCAGGCTGCTTGGGACTACCTGTGAGTGGACTTTGTTTTCAAATACACATAACTGTCAATGAATAAACAACATGCATATGAGTTTGAGGATTTCAATGCTATTGACTACTTTGAATATCTATGTTGACCATTGAGTTTTGGACGCTTGCGTATTGATAATTGTATTTTGGGTCGGGTACATGATTATGGAATGAAATGTGGAAAGTATATGAATATGTATAAATGGATTATTGCGTGGCAATTGATGTGAGTGTTGTGAACACCGTATTATGTACCTCCCCCTACTGTTCTGATAAGGTTACCGAGTTATGGTTCGATCCGGTGCATGCCTTAACGGGGTGTAGCTGTAGACTCTTAATTGAGTAGTTTAGTCAGCGCGCAGGATTAGTTCGGACGTATGGGTATTGAGGATTTTGCCATACGGGCCAGGTAGCTTAGTCCATTTTTGGATGGCTTGACCCTGGGTATGGGGCCATTATGATGTTGTCCTCGTATCCAGTTAAACTATTCCTTGTTGGATGGTTTCCCTGGTACACTTGATTTGGTGTTGAGATGTCTTATTGTATATATATATATATATATATATATGCGTGGGTTATTATATTCGTATTCTTATTGATGTTAGTGAGGATCCTTCCTCGCTAGTCGTGCCTACGTGCCGGTGATTATGTGAGAATGGAAATTGTACCATGATGTGAATTTCAGGCTATTATGGTATGGTTTTGGGGTTTTGATTACTTAACTGAACCTATATATAAACGTTTTGAATTGCATGATTTCAGCATCGGTTTTGAAACGGTGGGGTACTATGTTGCTTTAACTTATGAAACTTTGTTTTTGTCTACTCACACTCTTTCTGTTTTGCGCCCCACCAGGCCGTAGTCGTAGCATCTGAGCTGTTCGACCGAGCACTCCTCTTCTCAGGCTCGACTTGACTGTAGGGCACCTGCCCCTATTATGTAAACACGTTATTCTGCTTCTTTATTTGAAATACTCTTAGATTGCTCTGCGTCGTCCAATAGGGTTGAATTTGTTGGCCTGAGGCCTGTATTGTATGTTGTAAGCATGCTGGCACTTGGATATACATATTATGTATGTTTTTATCAGGTTGAATCTTTTTGGGAATGTTCTTATTTCACGAGATTCTGCCCAATTTTCGGCATGAGTCTTGGTCCTCTTCCTCTGTTGTTTTGATGAAGAGGGTTTCTTTTAGTAAGTGGGCCCGACATTGAGTTAATGTCGGTTGTCAACAGGGTTCGGCACGGGTTCCGGGGTGGAATTCGGGTCGCGTCCTGTCAATTTTGAACCGTTTGATGCACTCCACCGGATGTCAACACGTGTCACTTTTGACAACTAACCCAATTTTGATGAGTCGTACGCCACGTAGACGAATTATGGGGGCCCACGATTTAATCCACCAAACCCTAATTCCTTTCTTACTTGGAGGAATTTAATTCGCCAAAATTTTGAAATCTGCAAATGCAATCCCAAGAAATAGATGCAGACTCCGTCTGTGTTTTCAAGTAACACAAATCTCTCCCACTTACTTCTGCAGCGTTAATCAGATTCTTCCAAGTTTGTCGAGGCATGGGAAATTCAATAATACCGACTTCAGCTTCAACCAAATCTCCATAATTGTTTAGAGAAATCATGTTGTCTGTACAACTATGAACTGTGAATTCACCTTGGAGTAGTATACACTTCACGGAAACATGTCTTAGATCCACAAAGAATATGTACTTATTGGGCCAATTCTCCCGGTGGAAAAATATGCCATGTTCCCATTCGCCGCACTTAGAAAACTTAGTAGGCTTCCAAGATATAGAAAGATATTGTTCCAAATCTATTTTATAATTTAGCACCCACTCTTTGTTATCGTAGTTTTTCAATCCCCATATCTCAACATATATATGTTCACTAAAATATGTATGTGCATCTTCTAGTGAAGAAACATTCACTAGGGCCAAAGATCCCCTGAAATTAATTAAGTGAAGAAACTTCCAGAGACCTGGATTTTTCCCCAAGGAGGAGGGATGAGGCGTCCAATTAAACTCTTCTTTTTTAAAGTCGAAAAAAAGTATACGTACAGACAACGCATAATCTCCACAGACCAACCAGTGCATGTCTCCATGTGCATATGCGGACTTGCCGGTTGGAAAACATGGAGGAACTGTGGGTAACTCCCGCCATGAGCTTGCCCCCAATACAAGAACTTCGGCAACCATGTAGTCTTTTTTATTGCGGGAAACACGAACAATCTTGTAGGTGTTGGTTATATTACCAAACCCCATGCCATAGCAATCAACATCGCAGAGACTAGTATTGGCTGGAACTTGGACGTCACTCGCTGATGGGAGCATTAGAACTTCTCCCTCTTGAAAGGATTCACCAACAAGCATGACCTTCCATGCTCCTGATTAAGACCAGTAAAGCCAAACAAGTTCCAAAAAACAAAAGCAGCCGAATAAAAATGCCGACTGGATCCTAAATAGGAAACAATTGCCTGCTTGCTCTTTGTCAATAAGTCATTGCCGTAGTATTTCAATGGATACATCACGTCTTGTTTATGACCGGGAGACTCATCAAGAACAACAAGTCGAGGAACTTCAGTGGTAGTATTAGAACAAGTAGTTAGAAAACGACGCCGCATGTGCATTAATTGTGGCAAGAGAGGGGTTGTCAACCGTCTTTAAAAAGGCCTTAGATACACACCTCATGCAACAAATCGAATTTACAGGTAGTCTCGAAAGAATGTCGATAAGAATTTCCGGCTGTAGGGCGTCTATGGTCATCAAGTTCAGTTCTAGCTTCTCCGTCTCGTTGTTGCAATTGATGTGCCTTATTCCCTTCAACAAAGTATGTAAAATATTATTAGTTGGAGTATATAATTGTAGGACTGGATATGCTATGCGATATGTCCTCAATTGGTCATCCAGCCTTCCCTAGTTATATGCAAATACAAGTAGCCAAATAGATCATCTCCCAAGTGTTGGCGAGTCTTTATTTAGTTAGGATTTTGATTCCTTGTTATGTTAGGGTTTTGATTACTTACCTGTTTGTGTAGTCCTATTATAATTGCGATTTATTCTCCTAATTAATTACAATAGGTTTTATGGTTCCCCAATTTTTTCATTGACTTGCCGTACACTGATGTTTTAGCCCTTGTCAAAAAAGAAGTAACTATATTATATGTTTTTTGTTATCATTCTTTTTAATGACGCTTTCCTTGTACAACACACAAAGACAAATCGGTCAACACCGGATTCTTCTCCTCATAATTACCTTTCTTCAAACTCTGTACATAATATTTTCCTAGCATAATAATGAGGCTTGATGTATTCGTACAACACACAAATCCGTCAAGACGGGATTCTTCTCCTCATAATTAGCTTTCTTGTAGTACAAGGATTTCAGGATTTCAATCTCTGTACATATGTACAAAGATACTGACGAAAAATATTATATAATATTATTTTCCTACCATAATTAGGCTTGATGTATTCATATAAATGGGGGGGAAATGAGGACTAAACTGATTGGGGGAGATACTGACCAAAAAACAAATTTAATTGGGATGTTGCGGACAAAAACAAAAGGAAAGGGGGAGTGGTTGAAGAGAAAGGAATAGAATGAAACGATGGCAGGAGTTAAGGTTCAAATCGTTAAGTTCCATTAGATTTTTTTTTCTTTTTAATTATGAAAAAATTCCAATACATTGAATCAAATTTTAATGAGGTGGCATATGGAGAGAAGAAGTCGAGTAGATCATGGCAGATAGAATCCAAGCAGAAGATCCGGATTCGGTAGTAGTTTGACATATTGTAAACTATGATCAATAAAATTTTCTCGAGTAACAAAACAATTATACCAAGTCTTCAACTAAAACATCAGAGATGATCAATAAATTTTTATAAGAGAGAAAATAATAGAGTCCATACTTGAAAGAAAATTCAAATAACATTTCACAGCATGTTTTATAGGATGTCAAATTTGGCGTTGCTCTCCCAGTCTTCAAATTCATGTAGGATTTGACTTAGGAATCAAAGCAATTTTTCATTCAATTTTTGTCATTCCATGTTCATGTGACAATCCTTTTGGAAATGCTGTAATGATTTCAATTGTGAGATTTAACGACACTTTACTCCATAAATTGCTAAATAGTTAATAGTTTTCTTTCCTATGTCAACATTTTGTTCCTCAAATAGTTAAGAACACCAACTCTCAAATTCTAGATTATGTATAACAAAAAAATAAACGTACAGATTAATTAGCATTTTACTGAAACAATTTAGGGCTCGTTCGGTAACGTTTTTGGAGAATGTTTTCTTAGAATATTTTCAAAGAATGAAAACAAGAAAACGAATTTGCATTTTCAGGAAATAAAAATGCGTCTGCTAGATTAATTAGAAAACATCTTCAGAAAATAAAAACAATGAAAATGTGTCTGGTAGTACAATTTGAAAATAATAATATGTGAGTTATTTTTCAAGTGTATTTTTGCTCATTTATGTTCTTATAAAATATTTTAAAAAATGTATAATTTGACAAATAAAAAACTATATTATTTTTATCTCTTCTATTTTTCATTTTTTCTATTTTTTCTTTCTTCCTCTTTTCTTCTTTTTTCCTTTTCTTTCTTCCTCTTATCTCCTTTCTCTTTTCTTCTCCCTTCCCAGGCCGTTCCTTTCTTTCTTTCTTCCTCTACTTTCTTTTTCTTCTTCCTTCCCTTGTTTTCACTATCTCTTCATGCCACCGCACCCACTCCTTCCTTCCTTCCATGACATGAATCTCATCAACACACCTCTCTCTCTCTCTCTCTCTCTCTCTCTCTCTCTCTCTCCTAATTGGGTGGTGATGGCGATGATGGTGCTTTGATTGGGTATGGGTGGTGGAGGTGGAGGTGTAGGGGTCGATTGGTTTTTTACTAGGTGGCTATATGTGTATTGGGTTCGATTGGGCGTTTGGTGGTGATTCCATTGGTATGGTGGTGGTGTTGGTGTCAGCTGGGTTTGTGGTGATGTGGGGACTGGGTCTGTGAGGTTTGGTAGCAATGGCTGGGTCAATGGCAATGGTTGGGTCAGTGGTAGTGGATAGGTCAGTGTCGGTGGAGGTGACGATGGTCTGACAATTGTAGCTGTGGTGAGTTTGATTTTCCTTAATGTTTTCGTTTCATTTTCATTTCATTTCTACTTTTCTAGGTAGAGTGATGGTGTTTCTGTTTTAGGCGTTTGTTTACTGTGAGAATAAAAACATCTTTTTCTGTTTTCCCGAAGTACACGTTAAGTTGTTCTCATTTTATGAAAACATTCTCAATGTTTAAGTTGTTCTCATTTTATTAAAACATTCTCAATGTTTTCTGTTTTTAGCCCACCGAACGAATTCTTGGTTTGTTTTTGTTCTCTGAAAATGAAAACGGGCGCTTAAAACTTAAAGGAACGGACCCTCGTGATGCGCAAATGCCATGGTCTGCAAGTCCATTAGAAAGAAAGAATTTGGACTTTTGCTTTCCATAGGATAGATGCAATTGGGGTCAAGTTTCATGTATGGCTTGATTTTTTTGATTAATAAAGTTTCTCTCATGCGTCCAAGTTTTTGGGACATTCCTCATCAAATCCAAATTATGATTTCTCTATTCTTAAATTGTTGCTGAAATAGGAACTTATATTTATTGATTGTTAACTATATCACAATTATTTCCTATTTCTTGGTATGTACTATACGACAATTATTTCCTAATGCTAGGGAACTGGTACAGTTACTACTTTACATGCTAAGATGACCTGTATTGCCCTTTCGCAGTTCACTCATCACCGGGACAAGTTTCGAGAAACTGTCTTATTTTGAGTCGTTCCTTGGTTGTAAGACGAGGATCTTCGCCGGTCAACCTCTTCCGCATTGCAGCACTAGTACTGTTAGGATCATCCTCAACAACCTGCAGGAAAAACTCAACAAATGAGAAGAAACATGGTGCAACTTTTTTCGTTTCGGATGCAAAACATCAGTGCAATTAGAATCTGTTCACCAGGAGAAGCCAAGGTTCCTATTCCCAAAAATTATGCAGCACATTATTTTCTACATTCTTTTTTTATATAAATAATTTTAATTCCAATTTCCACGATGACATATTGTCATATATACATATATTTTTTCCCCTTTTTCTTTAATAATTTACAAATTCAAGACTCAAAGCTGAACCTTACTTGAACATAATTGTTGACATGGCCATCCTTGTTGGGAGAGGTGAAAAGCTCGTATTTGTTATGCGTCCATGCACCATCAATAATGTACTTATATTCATATTGTCCTTCCTGTAACGAGTTTATTTCATGAAATTGATCAATACATGCAACATTCTATGTTTGAGAAGCCCAAACATAAGCATACTTTTGATTCAGACAAATGCTTACCGGCAATTCCCTCTTGAGAATCCACGAACCCTGTTCCTTATTGAACTCTAAAGGAATCCTCTGTACAGGCATCACAAGAGAACATCATTGATCAAACAAGTCCATACTTCATATTTACAGGTAGCACACACTACAGATTAAAATCATAATTTGAAGCTATAGCAAGCATAGAAGTCTGCCTACGAACTTAAGGGTTGAAATAAAAAGATCGTTACCTGACCCCATCCAATATCGAGTCCAGAGATTTCCACTGTGGAGCAATTATGATCTCCCCAAGTTAATGTGACAAACCTTTTTGTCACGCCTGTAAGCTTCAAATGAGAAGATATGTGACACATGAGTTTGTAATAAAATCCTTTTTATATGAGTATGACAAAAGAAGACAAATATTAGATCTATTAAAACTTACTTCATTTTAGATAAGTTTCCTTTTAGTTCAATACGTCAGTTCATTCTAGGTAACTCAGGTATTAAAATGAAATAGAGTCAAAGTCAGAAATCTAAAGTCTTCACATCTCCACCATTCTCTACTTTTCTTTTCTTGGTGAACAAGAAAATATATTTAAATATCGGTATGAAGAAACATAAAAGAAAAAAACGAAGAAAATACCTCCCCTACTGCAGTTTTTATCACTAATGAGATGAAAAACATATCCAGCACTGTCAAAATTCCAACATTTTGTTACATATTGATGATCTGACCACCGACACTATCGAGACAAAAGACAAAAAGAAGCTGACAAAAGAGAAAAGGAAAGCAAGTTGAAGAACCTAAAGAAACAGAACCTAAAACAGGAATATCTAGGGAGAACTTTCTAAAAATATGCTCGTGTGAGGAAAACTGTAGTAGCTAATTTCAGAATCCCATCCATTATGGCAGAATTTCAAAAAACTGTATCAAGTAACATGCATCCCGAAACTGTTCTACTATATCAGCATCTTTTCAAGTTGAAAATGTATACATGTGAGAAACCAGTAATGAGAATAGACTTTTTAAGAAACGATTCATATGAAATAGCAGTAAAGGAAAAAAGAGACTCACAATATCAGCAGCAGCATTTTTTATAGCATCCAGTTTTGGGCAGCATGTACGCTTGCTCTGCATTAAATTTAGAGTGAGATACTTCTGAGACATTGCAAAGATCCAGATTTATTTATGCATTACATTGGCCCACTTTCTCATTGCTTGAGTTAGCTTTCATACCACTGATACAAACTTTCTTAACTTATTTCTTCCGAAAAATAGCAATGTCATACAACTGCATAAAATTCATGATTGGTTTTGAAGCTTGATGTTCAAGGTTCTACCATAGTTTCGTGAATCCAAAATTAAATTTCTAGCATCCTTCTTTCTTTTCCTATTTTCTTTTTTGATAAATAACTTAAAACTTTCATTTTCGCTAAATATACTGCACATGGGCTTTTTAACAACATGATGATGTATTGATATATTGTGCATATTAGAATAGGTCAACGAAACAGAAAATTACCAACAGTAGATTGACAGCATCTGTCAGCTTGTATCCCTGTACCCAGAACATGTAAGCCAACTGCCACCATAACAACATTTCAGAACAGTTTTGAAAAGAGAAAAACTACATACCAGATTGATCTGCGTAAACAAGCATATGAAATGAAAGTAACTGCAAGCTGGAACTTAAATAAATTTGAAGTTGTGGGTTATGAGAACCCTCTCAACATTTCTCATTCGTTTCTCTTACAGTCAAGAATATCTGATATCCATTTATCTATGTATACCTCTCTATTGTTGTTGGCTTCGTATGATTTGAATAATTTTCTACAAAATTTACTTAACTCTTGACCGAGTACGATAGCATTTCACAAAATATTTGGAAATAAACCATTCTGTCTGTTGGAAAACCATTGTGTGATATGGTCAAGAGGATGAGCTTATATCGCATTCACTTCTGAATTATTTAAGTACACCAGAAAGCCAATAGACCAGCACAAAGATGTAATAAAAAAATATAAGAGAACTGAGGTTTTCAGATGTGAACAAATGTCAATGCATTGACAAATATTAATTACACTAATTATAAATCAGCTTCAACCTCATTGATATGGTTACAGAAAAATATTCATACTTCAACAAGGCAGCAGCGACTTGCTATTCTTGTCCACCAAATTAAATGTAATATATATGTATAAAGTTGCCCTGCCTTACGACTACCTTGTAGCAGTTGGTTGGGGAGACCCTAAACAAGTTTGTAATAATACACTTAACGTTATCTAGGTATTTATAAATCAAAGAGGTAGCATATAAATTTGTAAATAAGAGATAAATTTTTTGCAGGAAACAGGAAATGAAAAAGGAAATAATCATCAATAATTTTTATTATTTAAATTTGTAAAGACTGGTGGGACTGGCAGCAATCTGTCCAGAGATCTCAAGAAACTGCTGTCAGCTCTACGGATCTTCTAATAGTAAAGCTAAATATTTAGCTGCAGAGCAATATGAGCAACTACAAAGACAACACACAAGCAGTCTCATGGGTACACTGCAGTAGAGGAATCAGCTTGGCAAATATCAATGTTAAGGTTTTAACCAAAAATACTCCCTCATTTTTGGCTCGTACATAGGTTAGTTTACTAAAAAGCAGGCCATTCCCTTGTCCGTAGGTTAGTTACTACAATACATGATTTTCATTTGAGAGAGGGGGGGTGGAAGAGTTGAACTGCATGAGTTCCATAGGTGTTTGCTCAAAATCTGGGTAAAATACCATTAATTTTAAATACAAGGTTAACAATATACCACAGCAGAAGGAGCTCTTCCAAGTCCAGCAGTGCAATGGACATAAGTGACACCTCCATTTCGGTTTATGGCCTTATATAATTTGCTAACGACAGCAGGAAGCCGGTGACGTAGATCATATGCATCAAAATCCCTGCAACATCAAACATTATAATGACGCAAGTATATTGAATGTGTGCATACACAGACCCTCCCCAGAGGAATGATTCAGTAATTTAGTAATGGAAAAAAGAAAACTGTAAGTGAAAGTCTATAAGGTAGCTATTGAATTGCTCTCCAAACAGAGCAAAAAAAAAGGATGGTTTGATCATATTTTTGTTAAAAATCAATGTCAAGATGGACAAGGAAATCACAGAAGGGGAAATAGAAATCGAAGTTCACTGCTTCTGCATTTCAGTAATGACAACCAAACTATCATGCTTCCATGTCAGAAATTCATTCTGGAAAAAAAAAGATCAACAACAACTAATTTCAAATAAGTTATTTGAAATTAGTTGTTGTTGATCTTATTTGAAATAACTAACCTTATTTCAGCACGCAAGTGTTCAATGTCATCAAATGTTTTGGCATACTCTCGAATGGCACCAATGTCAACACTAAAATATCTGGAAGAACTGGTTAAGGAATTTATAGTTTAATTTTCTTCTAACTAAACTAAACTGTCATAGTCATCTCAAATGACCAACACATTACAAATATTACCTCATGCCTAATGAAGTGAACCACATCAATAATTTTTTTTCCAGTAATGCATTATAGTCTTGCAATAAATTGTCACAGTTGCTTGCAATAAATTTTTTGCACACAGTTGTCTCAAAATACTCCAGGATACTCCAAATCTGAATCCTTTTGCAAGCAAAAAATAGTCTTCACTCCGATGTTTGAAGCTTGTCAACATCTTTCGGAGTCTGGTGAGAAGTAAAACAAAACAATCAGACTAGGGAACTTTAAGATTGGATAATATTTGTTCATATGACTGGTTATGAAACAAGGATCACCTGTAGGCAAGACCCCACAATCAGATCTGGACGTATGAAGTTGTAGTTCATACCTAGCTCATGCCTATAGGTCAAGTCTGCATCAAAATATTATATTAGAAACTAGAGTGGTTAGCTGCAATCACGGAAACAAAGCAACATACAAAAGGAAATCAATCTATATTCTAAACAATATGCACCCTCTACTTCAGATTGCCAAAACAGTAAAATCATACGCTCAATATCTCGTTTCTCAGTATACTGAGCCAGGCATATGAAAAACCCATGCATGATTAACTTACCAGCACCCATGGCTTCTGTCATGTTATTACTATACATCTCAGATTTTTCCTCTTCTGACTCGGCACCCCTCATCTCAGCACTAGACGTGGAACCAGAAATTGCCTACAGAAAAATACATTTGAAATATTCAAATCACAACAAGCAGCAAGGGCGATAAAAGCTTACAAGTTACAACACAACAATTCACTAAAAAAAAGCACGCAACTAGTAACAACATGTGTGGGTTACTTTCTTAGTGCTTTCCATTATCAAATTACAATAGGAAAATGTATCCATTATCTACTTCTCTTAAACCATGATAAAGTACCAATTACTTAAGAAGCTTAAACTAGTAACAACAGGCTGTTATTTAGAGTGATTCATTCCAAATTATCTTCTGAGAAGCACCAAACTTTTAATTGGGAAAATGATTCAGCTGGGTAAGGTTAATTACAAATGACAAAAAGATGCATGCATACTTTACTACTTCCATCTTCCAGACTCCAGAGTTGTCAACAACACAAAAGGAAAGAAAAACAAAACACCCAGAAACAAAACAACCCAATAAAGAAACAAGGTGTATAGGATACTCACATGAGCTACAATAAACAATTGAAGGAAATACTCAGTCCAAAAATCACATAATTCTTAAAATTCTTAATCTACCTTGACACCCATACGTCGGGGTAGATCAGCGCTACTCATCATTCCCTGCATTTGAGTAAAAAATTTCGTAAAACATAAAATTTGCAAAAATTTTCACACAAACGAACACATTTTATATGTAAGTACGCGTGTAATGGCGAAAGAGGAGTGTACCAGAGTTGTGATAGAGAACGAAGGCTTTCTGGGATTGCATCTGAAGCTACGTAGAGGCAAAACAGAGGATCTGGAATTTGGAAAAATGAAAAAAGAAAATAATTAATTTGATTGATAAAGAAAATTGGGAATTGTTTCGGAATATGTGTTCGAAATTAGATTGGAATTTGATGGCAGACCCTGTAAGATTCTGAAGACAGTTCATCTCTGATCACAAGAATGAAAAGATCTTTTCTTTCAATCTCACGGAGAGAGCTCAGTCTTGAAGTGACGATATTTTATTGGCTTTGGCTTATATAGACGTTTGCTCCCTCGGCGTCGGCATAAATTAAAAAGGGGTCGCCTTTTTGGAGATTCGAAAATGCCACTTTCCTTTGATACGTTTGTTTTTTACAGGTGGTGATTTCATCATTTCTTTATCTTTTTTAATTACCGACCGTAGATTTCATGTCTATCTTTTGCCATATAGTCAATAGATCAGGAGCACCACCAACCAGCCTTAAATCCAAATTTCTTTTGGGAAGTGATGACAAGCATAAGATTCACCCATGTTGGTGGGACCTTGTATTGTATGCAGGCCTTAAGAGTAAGGGTGGATTGGGGTTTAAGAGAAGTTATGCTATGAATCAAGCCCTTCTGATCAAAACAGGTTGGAGGTTACTACAGAAGGATGAGGGTTTATGGGCTCAAATTTTTGAAAACAAATACCTTAAAGGCCATTCAATCTATGAGGCTGATTTGGACTCAAGACAGAAAAGGTCTTTGCAGAACTGTTTGATTTGGAAACCTACTCCCAATGGATTGTTTTATGTCAAATCTGCTTGTAGTTTGCTGATTAAGGGTGTTGATTAAGGTGCCTCCTAAGTTGCAAATTTTCTTTTGGCTGGTTTTTTAGGGGAAAATTCTCTCCAATGAGCAGACGACTCGAACGCATTTAGTCTATGACCTTGCTTGAGCCTTTTGTGATTGGCCTAATGAATATGCTCTTCAAGTTCATATTATGAGGGATTGCCCAAAGGCTAGAATGGTGTGGGGCTGTTTTTTTTTTTTTTTTTTTGGTGGTGAAATAGGGAAACTCCCATAAAACAACAACTAAATAGCGTGCATGAGTCAAGGCCTAGCAAGACCAAGAAAGTCATCCATCAACAGAGAGCTAACCCAGACAGGAGCCTCATAAAAGAAGCAAATTTCCAGGTCCAAATTATAACTCCAATTTGCCAAACAATCTGTAAGACAATTCTTTTCCCTGTAAATGTGGACAAGGTGACAATTTCCAATTTGTCTCTTGAGATCACAACAACTATGCACCAAAGCAACAAGAGGATGGCATTGCAATGAATTGATTTGTTGAACAAGTGAGACAACAACAACATCATCATCAATTTCAATAGCAAGGTTAGTGATACCTTTCTCAATAGCAAGCTTTAGACCAAAATATAGGCCCCAAACCTCAGCCTCCAGGATATGACCTTGGCCCAAATTCACAACAAAACAGGCAATCCAGTCACCCGAGGACTCCCTAATAACACCTCATGCTCCAATAATATTAGTGGCAGCCCTTCTAGAACCATCCACATTCAGCTTAAGTTGGCCAATTTTAGGAGGTTCCTAAGCCAAAAAAACATGTATTCTGTCTAGTTTCTCGCCAAAGCCATTAGCAGCTTTAACCCACTCAACAACCGCAATAAAAAATAGTTTTCCTGGGATTAAAAGGCATATCCACTTCAACATTAAAAATCTGCATGTTACACCAATTCTAGATATACCAACATGTAATGGCAAAAATAATATTCCAACCAATACCATCAGGGCCTTTAACCTTAGAGAGCAGATTGCATAAGAACCAAGGTTTTAGGCAAGCAAACCAAGGTGTGGGGCTGTTTCTTGAGTCCTCGTCAATCTACTCCCTTTTTTCAAGCCGAGTTCAGCCTTGGTTTTTAAGTAATTTGTGTTCTAAGGGGTATATTCAATTGAGATTTTAATAGATTGTTTTGAATCTTAAAAGTTCAGTGGTATTCGATTAGGATTTTTAAGTAATCAATAAAAGTATGATGTTATTCAATTAAAACTTTTAAAAGATAAGAGAAAGTAAGGTGGTATTAAAACAAACTTACCAACTTTGAAGTATTTTATTAAATGATGTATTGTGTGAAAATTTTGAGTGGGTGATATAAATACTAAACCCCGCAACAAATCACACCCTCTTATGCCTAATTCTCACGTATTCTACTTTTATCAAAACAACAAGACATAAAAAACAAAATTGTTAATAGCTCACGGTCGACCATGGCCTCCATCCTCAAATCGGAGGCTAGTGATGGCATCCATCTTGATGGAAGTTGCCTTTCTCTCCGTATACATAACAACTAGCCTCCATTTCTATTGCAAGCTTTGAAGCCAACAATGACTTCTCTCTTTGTTTTTTTCTTAAACAATGGTTGAGTATCAAATTGAAAATTTGAGCAGATATGTTGGTGCTTGACAGTGTCATGATCAAACTCTTGGATGAATGCATGGGACAAACAGGGTCGTCTGAAATCCTCCAAGGAAGGTCCAATCTTGACCCTTTGGAAGGTTGGTGGGTGACCCTGGATTGGCCACCAAATATTCGATGAAATACCCCAAAGAGCACTTCTCTGGGCAGCCCGACTATCCTCTAGTCCAGGCATTACTTTTTCCCCACCACAAACCAAAATCTCAAAATCCTCATAGCCTCTGATCCAACAGTTTCTTCTTTCAAGTTGATTTTTTCAATGCAATACATCTCCAATTCAACAATCTCGCCAATTAATTTTGGTTTTTGAAACTAGAGATGTTTTTATTGTGAATATGTTCTTGATTATGCCAATATTGTACTGGATTTTGATTGCAAAACTCAATGGGTTTTCTTCGTTCTTGGCACTGACATACTGGTGCATAGTAATTGGGAAGTAGATATCTCTTTTGGTTTCAAAGAAATTGATATTTCATTGAAAAAGAGTCTCAACCTCAAAGAGCGTTCCTACGATCCTCAACAAAACTTAACACATCACCACAAAAACAAACCTACCAATACCAGTACTACGAGAGATAACAAAACATAATAGAAACTGGTATGTTGAATACGATCTTGTCCAATAAAATAATTTAGCAACGAAAGAATTGGTTTGGTAATTCTATTTAACTTTGGGCAAATCTACTTCAGAAAAGTCGAGATTTGAAGCGTGGAAAAGGGAAAGTTCAGAGTTTGGCAAAATCAACTAAGGATATGCCAAATTACACGCAGAAAATATCGTGGGATTTCCAAATCTAAAATCTCGAGTTGAAATTTCATGGTAATAGGCGGAATTGTACAATTCCCAACCGAGAGGGAATTTTCATCTTCAGCCCGCCAAATCTCAATAAAATTTCAGGAATACACGTCTTCTTCAAAGAGAACAAGCATGCTGGCCCTATTTGATGGGTATTCATCTAATGGTGTTCTGCTGAGTTTTGCTGGTGAGTTTCAGCTTTCAATTTCTTTCCTTGTCGTTGGCCTCTTTTTTGTTTGCTATACTGATTGTTTTCATCTGTGGAACTAAGGTTTATCCTATCTGCCTTATCTATGCTTTTTATTTTATTTCTCCTCTCTGCCTTTCAATATGACAAGAATATTCACTCTTCCAATCAAGGTAAGAGTCTCAACTATCCAGACTCATCTTTCTCTGCTCTTCTCATGGTTGTACTTACTAATTTTGAGTTATCTATTTTTCCCTTCTCAGTTAATTGATTTTTTTTTACAAGATATTTACAAGATAATAATTCTCTGTTGTTCTCCTTATGCTTGCCCCTGCTATGTGCTTGGTTGTTGAGTTTGTTGTTGTTTGGTTCCTTTTTGAGGTGTGTTGATCGAATTGCAGTTGAATAAAAAATTTTGTTTGGTTCCTTTTTAGTCCTCTAATTTCTTTCATAACCTCTGTTGCATCAAGTTATATGTTTCTTTTTTTTTTTAGTATAAAAAATTATATGTTTCTTCTTTTAATGGTTCATTTTTTACTTTTTAATGCATTGATAAGGCATGTGGTTTGGGTCATGGGATATTGAACAACCTGCTTTGGGTTCTTCTTGGCTGGTATAAACTTGTAATTATCATTTATTTGTTTCTTTATGTGGTAATTAATCAACTTGATAAGTTGGGGTGTTCCGAGTCATTTTTTTTAGGTGAAGTAGATTATTTACATAATAAAATTATACACATATAAACAGGCATGGCCAGTGATGATGTAGATAACTTTTTGGCCCGTTTAAGTCGCAAGCGTGCTAAAGACAAGAAAATAAGAAGAAAATGACAATTATTCTTAGTACCATTACATGTATTATTTCCATTGTTGTAGCATGGTATAATGAAAATTATTTGGTTAAGGAGCCTTCACGTGATTAGGATGAAGAAAGTCGATGTTGCTTGAATCATTTGTATAATGGGAAGGAGGTTGATTGTATTGAACAACTACGGGTTAGCAAGAAAGCATTTCAAAGTTTATGTACTATTTTGCATGAAAAGGGTGGATTGGCTCAGACAAGAAATGTTTCAATTGAAGAATCTGTTGCTACTTTCTTAAATATACTTGCTCATAAGTTGAAGTTTAGGGTCATTGTTTTGACTATTATCGTTCTAAGGAAACAATTAGTAGACAATTTAACAGTGTGTTGTGTGCAATGATGAGAATTAGTCAAGAATATTTGAAACTTCAGCTAGTGGCGGACCCAGGATTTTTTCTATGTGTGGGTGTAACAAAGATAAAATACAAGACACAAGTGCAAAAATTCAAGAGTAAAAACATTCATAGCAAAGTACAATCAATACAATTACAATTGTCCTCTACGAGTTTTCATGTTTTGAAAACGCTTGACAATAAGCTCATTATTAAAGTTATTGAAGATGTCTTTCTCAAGATATACAACCAAACTCTCATTCATCCATTGATCTCCCATTCGATTGTGCAACCGGTTCTTAACAAAGTTCATACTATAGAATACCCTTTCTACAGAAGCTGTAGTTGGAAGTACTAATGCCAATGTTATGAGACTAATGGATATACTTTGTGCTTTCCTGTCTCAGCTAATTTTTTTTTGCATGATCAGAAATTCCATTCAATTCTTGAAACTTGGTATTGGAATGCATATCGTGAATATAATTCTCAAGCTGAATTTCAAGTGACATGAGTTGTTCAATAGAAAAATCACTTGGAAAGAGTTCAGCAAGACGTACCAATTTTTGCTTATTGAAAGCAGAAAACGAATGTGACATCCCTGACCTAAAATATAAAAGAAAATAAGTTAATTAATTGAGTAATTAAAATGAATTAAATGGATTTAATATAATAAAATTGGAATTAAATAATTAATTAAATAAGAATATTTTAATTAAGGAGCAAATTGGTCAACTTTATTTTCAGACGGAATTTGGCCAAACAAGTTGCGCCATTGTGTCCGGCTCGTTGAAACGAGTCCGTTGACGGGCGGAACGTCTCGATACGAGCTACGGATCATCTGGAGGACATAATGGTCATTTCAAAAATTGTTAAATACCCCTCACCCAATCAGAAGCCACGAAATCCCGCGTTCTCTCTCTCTCTCTCTCTCTCTCTCTCTCTCTCTCTCCGTTCAGTCTCTCCCTCCGATCTCTCTCGTCCGGCCACTGCAAGGCTCAAGACCGGTCTTGATCGAACCAGCAAGTCGAGCCGGTCACATCCCGCCGCTTTTCGTCACCGGAAACCTCAAGATTCGCCGGCAGGATCGACTGGCTTTTCCCTGATCGTTCCCGGCGTTGCGCCGTCGTCTCTGGCGAGCTACTCCGTCGTGCAAGGTACTTTTCCGAACTTTATCTGTTTCTGGTGCGGGTTTGGATCGATTAGGCAGTTTTGGGATCGGATCTGAAAACCCTCATTTGGCCGGATTTTCAAATCGATTTTTCGGCCAGTTAATGTCCGGGTCACGGCGGTTCCGTGTTCCCTTGCTCGTTTGAGTCTTTTGGTGTATGGGTTGCTGCTGGATCTAGTGATTTTCTGTTGGCCGGAATCGCTCAAGACACCCAAACCCACGAACACGTGATCCTCGTGTCGCTACGAACATGTACGTGTGCTCGGATTTCGATTCGGACGTCGTTTGACTGTCGAACCAACGTACGCCTATTGCGCGTTTCGTGGGTTCGGACCGTTGGATCGAATCCGAATTCACGTATGTGGTTCCTCGTATTTCTAGGATCGTATAGGATTTGACGGATCGTGATTCGGAGTCACGGATGCTCCGGACTATTGACTTAAAGGTTAGGTTAAACCGTAACCGTCCGATCGTGCGATCGTGAGCAATCCGACCGTTCGATCGTGACCAAACTTTTAGGATGTGTTCCCTAAGCCGTAGTGAACGTGTAGGAACTTTCGGATCTAAGTTTGGAGGTCATGGGACCCACGGGTCCGGTTTGACCAAGTTTGACCAGGGTTGACCGAGCGTCTCCTGAGGTCGTTTTGCCACGTAGTTGACGTTGTTGGACTTCTAAGAATGTCCGGAACCTTTTGGAGGTAGTGGGCCCAACGAGCCTAGGTTGACCGAAAAGGGGTGTTTGACCGCCGGTTGACCGTGAGTCTTTCGGGGTGGTCCCACTGGTTAAAAGAAGTAGTTTGACCTTAGAATCCTTCGTAGGACATACGTGCACGTTAAGTCGGGTTTTGGTAGGATTTGAGTTTAAGGTTCTCGTTTCGGTTCGATTACTAATCCAATCCTCGTATCTATCGCTTTAGGTACGTTGACTCTGCTACGCAGCAGGCGAGACCCTTTAGGGTAATGTAGCATAGGACCAACGGTGAGTGGACATTTTTTTTCAACGAGCATTATTTTAAAGAATGAATTGAAATGCATATGAAATGGTTTTTCCTCGATTATTGGAATTTAAATATTGTTTTAAATCTTGAATTTGGATTTTAATGGAATTACTTGAATATAAATTATATTTGAGCTTATGCATGTTTTGGGTCCCGGGCTTTATGCGGGACATGATGTTTATATTTTCTTATTGATTTAATATGGGACCTTTGGCATATCATGAATTCATTTGATTATGTTTAATAATCGAGTTTTGTGGTGATTTGAGTATTGGGTGATATGTTTGGGATATTAATACTATTTGGTATCGGAGCATGGATTTCTTGGGTTATGTGACATTGGGGTTTTATATGGTTTTCAAATTATGAATTTGAAAGATATTGGAAAATTGTGAGACTTGCGAATACTTTGGGTTCGGTTAATATACTTTAAAAATAGTTACTTATACTTTAAATATGTTTGATAAGTTGGGGCTTACGGTTTATCGTATTTCGGATCTTATGAAATTTTCTATTTACTTTAATATTTGAAATCTAAGAATATTTCGGGTTACATTCCGTATCTTGGAAATATATATATATTCTATACTTTGTGAAATCATATTGTATATCTGTAAGAATCTATATTCTATACCTTTAGTGAATTTATATTATATATCTTTTGGGAAATTATATCCTATACTTTGAGAAGTTATACTTAGGAACTTATATTCTATACCTTTAGAAACCTATAAAATTATACATTTGGGAAATTATACGTATACTACCAAGAAACATATATTTATATTATTAATTAAACATTTGGGCAATCCTATCCTGATATATGTTTGGTTTGAATTATATAATGGGGTTATTTGACTTTATAGTTTTTATACTATCTATTTATGGATTTATCGAGTAGTTTCTAATATTTGGAATTTATAAATATAGGGGGTTCTCAATATATACTTCCATAACTAATAATGATATGTTAACTAAATATTTCGGGTGTTGGATTTTACGTTTTGAGAATTATTATCTACTTTTCAATTATGGAACTTTATTGTTATTTAACTTTTGGGACTTGTATTATACGGATTTATTTGGGTTACATTTGATACTTGGAGTTTATGTCCGTTTGAAGATTATATTATTGTCTTATGTTGGAATTATGATGTGTTATCAAATTATCGGGATATGTGTTGGTATTTAAATTTTGGTGGCTATTGTGAGTATATACTTTGGGTATTGAGTTTTGGTGTGTATGTATATATATATTCGGGTCTTTGGCATATTGCAAGTATCTTGAGTTGTTATATAATATTTTCGAGAATGGATATATGTATGTTTGATTTTGTGTGGGGTACGTGGGTGTGGAAATTGTGGAAAGTGAGTGGTTTATGGTTATATTAGTTTGAAGTGCTATAAGAACTTCCCTATGTACCTCCCCCGGTTACGGAACCTTGGAAAGTGGATACTTGATGATTTGGATACTTGGATATGTCGGATACCCGGTGCACCCTTGATTGGGTGTGACTGTAGACCCTTAGCGGGGTAGTCTGTGCGCGTAGGACTGGTCACAGGCGTACTAGTATTGAGGATTCTGCTGTACGTGCTGATAAGCTTAGTCCCAGTTGGACGGCTCATTCCCTGGTCACATGGTTGTTGAGGATTCCTCTATGTGGTTCAGTCAAACGATCTCCTGTTGGGATTGTTTCCCCGGTACAAATATTGGTGTGAGAGTCTTACTATATGTATTTATTATTATTATTATTATTATTATTATTATTATAGTTTATCCTTATTTTCTTTCGGTGAGGATACTTCCTCGCCGGCAGTGCCTACGGGCATGCGGTTGTTTGAGTGTGGGAAAGCAAAGGGGTAAAGTCTACTTAAGGTGTGATTTCTATGTCACTTTGATGTCGTTTTGGGTTGCTTGGATTTATCTTGGTTATTGGAAGTTTATTGCCGTTTTGATATTGGGAATTTCCTTGATTTTCATACTTACGATTTTCAAGTGATTTCTGTTTATAATTATATTGCAAAACAGTTTTGGGAGGTTATGCCTTGCGGAAAAGGAAACGAAAAAGGTTTGAAAGTTAATTATTCTTTTATTATTTTGAAATATTGGGTTTGGAAATCAACTACGTATACAAAGGTTTTGAACTGCATTGTTTTGCATCGTTTTAAAATAAAAAGGTGGGGTTAGTATGTTGTTTTAAGTATTGAAACTTGTTTTTGTCCACTCACACTTTTCTGTTTTGCCCCCCTAGGCTGTAGTGTCGCGAATCGAACTTCCAAGCCGAGCTTTCCTTCTCGCGAGCTTCGACCGAAGGGTAGGACTTCTATGTCCATTTCTCTTGAGGTTGAATTATTGTTTAAATTCAATTGCTCTTAGATATGCTCTGTTATCGCCCATTAGGGTCGGATTTGAAGGCCGGAGGCCTATTGTGTATTCGTAGTTGTTTGCTGGCGCTTGGGTTGTAAACTGTGTGTTGTTTGGCAGGTTGAAGTTTTTGGGTAAGTCAGTTTTTTAGGGGAGACTCTGCCGAAATTTCGGCAGAAGTCTCGGCCCTTTTCCCTTTGACTCGGGAGTAGGAAGTGTGTTTCTTTAGTAAGTGGGCCCAACATCTGTCGAATGTCGGAAAACCACAGGGTTTGGCACAGATTCCGAGGGGAATTCGGGTCGGGTCCTGTCTATCACATCATAGAAAAGATCAACACGATAATAATGCATATTTTTAATTTGTTGTGCCCTACGTCGTGATCACCCTCGAGCTATAAACATATCATCCATGTTAGGAACTTCAATATTTTGTTTCACACAAAAAAGGGAAAATAAAGAATCCCATCCATTGTCTCTCATATTCTGCAGGTTTCGCCATCAATACCATAGCAATACCACTACAATACAACCGCAATAAAACCACAATACAATTACAATAGCAAATCAACAATGCTACCTCACTATGATATAATAACAAGTTCATAGAAAATCCCAATACCAAATGCAAGAATCAATCGACAAAGAACAAACACATTTGTTGTTTCAGACAAACAAAATCAATCACAATACTTCACTTTCTACACAAAATACCGATGAAATCAATCACAATTCCACTTTCAGTAATCAAATTCAATTTAGCATCAAAACTTACATATTCCCAACAATTCCTTTTCTGAAAAAGCTGTTCCTGAAGAGGGCACATAGACCCTGACTTCAAAACCCCCAAAATTGGACCAAAATGCTCAAACAATGGCCACCTAATGCCAAGACGTGCTGTCATATTCAGAAAAGATGGTTTTGTTTGGGTTTGTTTAGGTTGTGGAAGGGATTCGAAGAGAGACAAAGTTAGGGTTCAGATTTGGGTAGAGAAGAAAATAGAGAAGAAGAGGAAGAATTGGGTTTTGAGGGCAAAGCTGTGGGTTTTGTAGGTCGTTCTTGATCTTCTTCTTCGTGAGAAGATGCGTAGTTAGCTAGCAGAGAAAGAGAGTAGTGGTGGTCAGGGAGCGACGATGGAGAGAGAGAGAGAGCGTTGAGAGAGGAAGAGAGAACAATGAGATAGAGCTGATAGAGAGAGCGAAGAGAGAACAAAAACTGACCAAAAGTGTTATGTGGCCGATAAGTGGGCAATAAGTATGTATTTATAGGTTATATTTGCAAAATTTGTGGGGAAAGGTGGTATTTCCATATAAAATTTGGAAAGCAGTGACATTTAGCGCTATTTCCCAATTTTTTATCTTTTGTTTGGCCTCAGGTTCCACGCTATCTTTTTAAACCAGAAAATCAAACAAGTTGGCATAAAATAAGAGAGAGATATCCTATTTACACCAGAAAAGAAAGAGAAAACCACCAAGTTCACATAAAAAACAATAATCTTTCTTCTTTTTGTTGTTGTTGCCATCACATGATAAATTAATAATGCATAGTTAAATAGGAATGTAGTCGTTAGTTTCCTTCTGTAATCTACCTACCTACCTGCCCCTTAAAATAAGATGACTGAAGCCTCCTGCTCTTTTGGCTGTTTGCCTATAATATTCCCAAATAATCTTTAGTGTCTTGTTCGTTCAAGCCTTATATTGCACTCTGTCAGCTCAGCTACCAAGCTAGTTTTGGTTCTGCAAACACTTGTAAGTAGCCAAAGCTTCCATATTTCCAGGTAGCAGGGTTGGTTACTGATTTAGTTTCAACAATGGCCGATCCCATGACCACCCAAACCTCGTCAGCTTTGCCTCCTTTCTCGACCCCTCCACCGAAATATGAGGTGTTCCTGAGTTTTAGAGGTTTCGACACTGAAAAAGGTTTTACTGACAATTTGTCTGAAAAAGGTTTCCACACTTTCATGGATGCTGAACAACTCGAAAGTGGAGAACCCGTTTCAACGGAACTCTTCAAAGCAACTAAAGAATCACAAATTTCAGTCATCATTCTTACAACAAACTATGCAACCTCCACATGGTGTCTGGATGAACTTGCCACTATGGTTGAACTTGCAGAAAATAACGAGTCCAGACTGATTTTGCCTGTGTTCAATGGTGTGACACCATCCAAAGCACGAAAACAGACTGGAGTTCATTTTGAAGAGGCGTTTTCTCAACATGAAAAAGATTTCCCAGGAAAGGTGGCAAGGTGGAAGAAATCTCTCACAGCAATCGCCAACCTCTCAGGATATGATATAAGAGGTTACAGGTAAGGCTGCTGCTTTTTATTATGTATTTTCTTTTTGGGGGTAAACATTTCGGTTATGTCTTCTTCATAGCAGATGTTGGTCAAACTAGCTACTTTGATCAAATATTGGATCCTCGGATCACTTTCCACATACTCATATATGAAAGTTCAAAAACAAAAGCTACAGAAGAAACAGATACATCAAAAACATGCTTGTATTGTATTTGGATACATGCTAAGCGTTTTGTAGAATTGTGAAATGGTGACGAAGAACTACATCCGTCGAAACTGAATGTGTTGTTATGAGCTGTTAAAACTTATCATGTTTGATAAATTTGCTAGCTGCTAGATGTCCATAAAAACCTGGCAAAAGTCTCCCTTTAAACCTGCCAAGCTCTGTATAAATCTAAATCCTAAACACGTTTTTTCTTAAAAGTACAGGTGAAGTCCAAATGACATTAAAGGTTCATGTTGAGAGGCTGGAAAACTAGAAAACATAATAAGTTTTACATTTTTTCGTCTTTAGTTATGACTTGTATTGACCAAACACTTGACATAAAGCTCTAACCTTTTTTGCAGAAATGAGACAAAAGTGATTGAAAAGATGGTTGAACGTATTTTTGGTGTTTTGATTAACACATTCTCAAATGATTTAAAGGACTTTGTTGGTATGGATTTGTTGGTATGGATCATGTAAACGAAATTAAATCCAACATGAGTTTAAGTATAGGGTCTGAGGAAGTTCGTGTAATAGGGATTTGTGGGATGCCAGGGATTGGTAAGAGTACCATTGCAAAAGCTCTTTCTCAAAGAATTCGCAATCAATTCGAAGCTTTCAGTTTCATTTCTAAGGTTAGATAGATATCTAGAAAAGAGAGTTTATTTCATATCAAAGAACAACTTTGTGATCACTTGTTGAATAAACATGCAACTACAAAGAATGTCGATGACGTGATATGTAAGAGATTGTGCAACAAAAGGGTGCTTATAATTCTTGACAACGTGGATGAATTAGAACAAATAGAAGCTGTAGCTGGAAATGATGGTGCAGAATTATCTAGTCGGTTTGGTAAGGGTAGTAGAATCATCATAACCACAGCAGATGAAAGGTTGTTGATAAATTATAAGCCAAAAATATACAGAATTGAGAAACTTACTAAAGATGAAGCTCTTCTTCTCTTCTGCCGGAAAGCCTTCAAAAAAGACCATCCTATGGATGGTTATGAGAAGTTGTCTTACGAATTTCTGGATTACGTTGATGGTCTTCCTCTGGGTCTTGAAGTTTTCGGTAACTCCTTACTGAACAGATGTGTAGAATATTGGTCTAGTAAATTGGCTTCTTTGAAAGATGATAACTACTATGGTGAGTAGAAAATTGTTAATGTACTTAAAGCAAGTTTTGATGGATTAGAGAATGTAGAGCAGCAGGAAATGTTTTTGGACATTGCGTGTTTCTTCAAAGGCGAGGATGTATGCCATGTAGAAAAGATGTTTGACAGTTGTGGCTACTATCCAGGCATCAATATAAACACCCTCTGTCAGAAATATTTAGTGAGTATTGTAGGAGGAAAATTGTGGATGCACAATTTACTACAACAAATGGGCAGAGAAATTGTTTCTTCGAGAATCCTACAAGGAAGGAGAACGCAGCAGATTGTGGCTTCATACAGATGCCCTTCCTTTACTGAAGAAAAATAAGGTGAGAAGTTTAGTATACAGTACTCCTTAATAAATGCATTTTGAGAAACCAGTTTGTTTAGTTATGGCTACTTCATTTAAATTCTATGTGGTTTCCTGAAACCACTTTTTGAAGTTGCTACATTCTATGGCATAAACATTTTTCTTCTATATGGCTATTAGGTGACAGATGCTGTTAAAGGTATTTTCCTAACCTCACCTCAGCCACACAAAGTACAATTGAAGAAAGACCCATTCTCAAACATGGACAATCTAAGATTGTTGAAGATTTACAATGTGGAATTTTCTAGATGCCTTGAATATATCTATCAAATGAGTTAAGCTTCTTGGAATGGCACAAGTATCCTTTAAAATTGATAGGATTTTTAGTACCTGCAAAAACAGGGTTAAAATCACATAAAATACTTGCAAGAATACAAGGTTATTGTCGTATAGATGCTCATGCAAGGTCGATCTCCTCAGGGACTATTTAGCAATTTATGTAAAAACAGTTTCCAATTAACTAAAATTAAAAGTAGAGAAAGTTGATTTGATTTTGAATTTGTGAAAGCTAAAAATGAATTTAATTAAAAACACAATTAAGTGAAAAGAGTCTTTAGATATCAATTTATAAAAGCACTAGGGATTCACCGTCACCTAGCAATCCTATGTATTCTTACCAATTACTTATGATTTGCACATGCCACTTTGAAGGTTAGGTTTTCCTAATGTATATTCTACTTGGAACCTCCAACATAGAACGTATATCTAACATGCAACCCGTCCGGACGTTCGGATCAAATCTGAACACGAAAGACTCATTACGTTTTGTGAAAACCCTTTGAAAAACCATGCAACCCTTAAGAGCGTGGTGTTCGCCTTAAGTGAACTTACAATCATTAATCACAAGAAGCCAGCGTCAATTCCAGGGAACCTTCCGACCAAAATTGCATCAAATTACTTTTCTAAATATCCTAATGGTGATCAGGCATCAAGACAAGTAGATAGTTTAAAACAGTGATTAACAATTCAAAGTATGCATGCAATCAACCATAAGCAATTAAATAAAATCGCATATTCATGCTAAGGCTAAGGTTTCACCCTAGCAAAAGGAAATTAGTTACGCGTAATTATAATTGAAATCATAGAAAAAGATTGAATACACCTTGAAGTTGAAGATATTCAAGAACCCTTGTCGCGTTTAAGAAGTAAAAAGAAGATAGAATAGAATCCTAAAATTGTTGTGATAAGGAACTTAAATACTACCTAAAACCTAGCTGCCCAATTGCAGCCTTTCTTTTCCCACAAGGAAACTAATTAAAATAAAGTAATACTAGGAAGTAAAATCCAAATAGGATTATGGAAATTCGCTCAAAATCTGCCCAGCCACGTTCTGGGCTCAAATCTGCTCCAAATCAGGCCCAAGATAGCTTGTTTTGAAGATAAAAATATTCTGAACACATCTCCAGAAGGTCACAAACCCATTCGAGGTCATCTTGGGCTCCAAAAACGCAGAAAAGCCCAAAACGTCACTTTTCCAGCACAGCGCACTGCTCCTTTAATTGACTGCCAGAAAATAATCGCTTGGTAGAAAAATCTGGAATTTTGATACGATAAAGCTAAGTGACTCACGCACGTCCTCCAACTGGAATTACTCCAAAATTCGTCCATTTGATTAAGTTTTGCTCCAGCTGAAGTCGAAAGTCCTATATTGACAATACAATTCAAAGTATCAAAATTCTTCCAAAATATTAACCAAAATATACTAAGAATAGGGTTAAATAAATGATATAAAATATGCCCATCAAAAATCATTGCCTTCAAGTTTTGAACCCGATAAACTTGTTGAACTGAACTTGTCTGAAAGCGAAATAGTGCAATTGTGGGAGGAACTTGAGAGGGTAAGATTATTTATTCTGTCCATTTCTTATCTTGAATTTGTTTATCAAGTTAAGTCTTTAAGAGATGCTATATTTATATTCAGTTATACACTATTTCTCTTTAATTTCTTTACAGCCTTTGGAAAAGTTGTTGATACTCCCCCTGACTTTGACAAAGTCCCAAACCTTGAGCAGCTAATCCTTAAAGGTTGTACAAGCTTGTCTGAGGTTTCCGACAGTATCAACTTGAGAACTCTCACAAATTTCATTCTTTCGGGATGTTCCGAACTCGGAAAGCTTCCAGAGATTGGGGAACACGTGAAACAATTAAGGGAACTTCATTTAGATGGGATAGCAATAGAAGAGCTACCAACATCAATAAAGAATTTGAGTGGCCTTACTCTGCTCAATCTCAGAGACTGCAAGAACATTCTGAGCCTGCCAGGCGTCCTTTGTGCTAGTTTGACATCACTTCAAGTTCTCAACCTGTCAGGGTGTTCGAATCTCGACATGCTGCCAGAGAACTTGGGGAGTTTAGAATGTTTACACGAGCTTGATGCAAGCGGGACAGCCATACAAGAGCTACCTGTTAGGATTTTGGCTCGTCAAATATGTCCTAGTTGGTTTAGGATTGTTTTAGGAAAATTAAAGGTATACCGATTCTTGTCCTAGAGGGATTAGGAAAGAATTTTAGTTTTCCTTATTCAATTCAGGTTTGGATTTCTAGAAGTCTATTTGGATTTGGATAAGTGTAATTTCCTAATTCACTTAGAAATAGGAATTCAATCAGCCTTGGGACATGTAAGCCAACTCTATGTCTATAAATAGGGTGCGGCAAGACTTATTTTGTAGAGAGAAAAACTGTGACAAGCACAAGATTGAGAGGAAAATTCAAGAGTGAATTTTCAAGGGAGAAACATAAGACAAAATTCAAGGGTGAATTCTTGAGTATTTCCAAGGGTGAGAGAAAAGAGATCTAGGGTTCTTGTGAGAGCTAAGGAGGTTCTTAATTGTAACCAAAGTTGTTCTTACATACTAGTGAATTTCTCGGGTGGATCACCAAGAGGACGTAGGCAGGAGGCCGAACCTCTATAAATCTTTGTGTTCTTGTGGGTGTGTTTACTTTGTGGTTTGGTGTGTGTTTTATTCTCAAGAAGTTTGTGTGTGTGCCGTTGCGTAGTCCATCAACGACAAGGTCTTGGAGTGTTTTCGCTCAACACTACCAACATCAATCAAGCATTTGACCGGCCTTACCCTCTCTAACCTGAAAGACTGCAAGAACCTTTTGTGTCTTCCAGACGTCATTTGTACTGCTTTGACATCACTTCAAATTCTCAACATCTCAGGGTGTTCGAATCTTAACGAGTTACCCGAGAACTTGGGGAGTTTAGAATGTTTACAGGAGCTTGATGCTAGCAGCACTGCTATAAGCCTTGTACCTGAAAGCATCTCTCAACTTTCTCAGCTTGAAGAACTTGCATTGAATGATTGTAGCAAGCTTCAATCATTGCCACGGCTTCCATTTAGCATAAGAGCCATAAGTGTACATAATTGTCCTCTGCTGCCGGAAGCACATTCAAATAAAACAATGGTGTGGCCTTCAGCTGCTGCCTGATTTGGTTTTCTAAATCGCCAAAGAAATGAAGACAAAGCTCAGGCGTTTTGGTTACCTGATAAACATCTTTTGAGGCCATTCTATCAAACATTCTTTGAGGTCCTCTCTCTCTCTCTCTCTCTCTCTCTCTCTCACACACACACTAACATATTTATTTTATTATCTTTCTTTCTTTTATGTTTTATAGGGTGCCATTCAGCGCGGTGAAAGGTTTGAATATGGTTATCGATGGAATGAAATTCCAGCATGGTTGAGCCGTGGGAGTACTGAATCCACCATAACAATCCCGCTACCTCATGATTTAGATGGCAAGAGTAAATGGATAAAACTTGCCCTATGCTTTGTTTGTAAAGCAGCCCAGAAGCATGATAGGTTGGAAGATGTACCAGAATTTGATGAGGAAATGGGAGCAAAATTCACTCGAAATCACCGTATTGAACTCTATACAACTGAAGATCCTCATGAACATCCCCAAGTAATTAATTACCGCGATTGCGATTTAGCTGAACCATTTATACATTGTCGCTTTATACCACGAAGTGACCTTGGGGAAACTTCGAATAATCACTTGATCGGAGCTTCAATTACACCTGATAGCCCAGGGACAAAAGTGACAGGGTGTGGGGTGAGCCTAATATACTCGGAAGATGTCCCCAAATTTGTCTAGAATTTGAATAAACACTATCTCGGCTATCAGCATCAGTGTTTTCAAAGGCATGCTTTCGCGCGCATCGGCGCGCGCGCCGGAGCGAGGCGACGGGAAATCGCTTGAGGCAATTGTCTGTTTAGCAAGCTACATGTTTAGTGCAGTGAGGCATGATGAGGCGTTGCTAGGCGAGTCGAGGCAGAAAACGCGGCCTCACTACTACGTTTTACAATTGCGCGACAAACAAAATTCCGTCGTGCTAGTTAATCTTGAGCGACGCAAAAAATTATTCGTCGCGCATAATAACAAGGATAATAATTTTATATTTTTAGTCTTGCGCGATGAAAAATATCGTTGCCCATGAACCTTTAGCGTGACCATATCAATTGTCGTCGCGCAAAAAAAAGGCGGGTTCAAAATTTTGCGGCAAAAACTTGCTAGACGAAAATATTCGTCGCGCAAGAAAACAAACAGCGACGACGTAATTTTTTTTGTCGCGTAAAAGCACTTGCGCGACTATGTTTTGCGCGACAAAAATATTCGTCGCACAACAAAAACGCGAGTGATTTGATTTGGCGCCAAATTCTTGCACGACGGAATTCTGTGTCGTCGCACAATGTTTGATGTCGACACCTTCTTGCGTGTCGACATTGATAGTTTGCGCGACGAATATGTGCGCTATCGCGACGAAACTATGCGCGACGAAATAAATTTGGTCGTCGCGTAAAGTATAATGTCGACCCAATTTTAAGCGACAAAAAAATCGATTTTGCGCGAAGAATAAGTCCTTTTGAGTGACGAATATTGAGGGTTTGCGCAACGAAAATATGTTTGTCGCGCAAAATCGTCCGTTCAGTATATAAACTGGTTTCAGCCATTTCAGAGGCAAGCTACAAAAATTGCAGCTTGCCTCTGCCTCTGTCTCTGCCTGAGCTAGGAATTTGCTACGTTCATTAGGTAAATATTTTTTGTCGTTAGTGTAAAAGTATTAATTTAAATTCATTCTAACGTCATTAATTTCGTTGTCTACAGGGATATTACGTGTGATTAACGATTGGTTGAAAACGATTGAGAAGGTATTTTCTTCGTTTTATATTTTAGGAAATGTAAAATTATTTATATTAAGTTAAACTTTATTTGTTTTGTGAAATTATATTTATATTATGGTGTTAATGTGTTGTGATGTACGAAGTTAATTGAAATTAACTTCATACTTTTGGTTTTATTTTGAGTAACACTTAGTTTCCCGTTCGAGATTAGTTGGATTTCGTGCATGGATTCGTAAAGCATGACTGCGGTCCAATTAATTCTTGAATTGTCCCATTATTTGGACAGTTTGGGAATGCATAGTTATGTCACGTAATGTACGGCTACAGGATTAGGTTTCGATTGTGGAGATTTCAGTGTTATCTCTGTACGTTCTTCGGGTGGTACGTAAGTATTTATACCTACGGTACACCTCAAGAACTGTATCGAGATGCTGCCGAAATTCATCCACGTTGAAATCTAATCTCATGTAGCCATACATTACGTGACATGACTATGCATTCCCGAATGGGATAGGGCCCTTACCGGAGGCATAAGGTGACATTATGACTTCGTATGAAGTTGTTGTGATTGTTGTGTTGTGATTGTGGTTCCAGGAATTATGAGTAGGAGGTGGATACATAACCTGAATAGATGCGCAGACGAATACTTGGATGGAATCGGGGATTTCATTGAGTTCCCACGTACACACAACCCAGGTGCAACTAGAATCCGTTGTCCTTGTAGGACCTGTAACAACACGTTCTGGGAGACAGTTGAAAATGTTGCATTTCATTTAGTAAGAAATGGAATGATTGAGACATATAGCATTTGGAACCTTCACGGGGAACAATTAGACCATGCTTCGTCTTCAAATGCCACAAGAGTGGACAATGTTGAACCTATTGTGGATCCTAATGATCAAGTCATGGATATTATACACGATGCTTTTCCATTTGCATCGACCAACATCAATCAGGAAGAGGAAGCTGACATGCCTACACCAATAGACAATGCAGAGTTCGACCAATATGAAAAACTGTTAAAAAATGCCAACCAAGAGTTATACCCGGGGTGCGAGAGCTTTTCCATTCTCACGGCCATTGTGGAGCTAATGCAGGGAAAAATTAAGTATCGTATGTCGAACCAGTGTTTCGATTACTTTTTGGGGGTTTTCAAGAGAATGCTTCCGACGGACAATTGTTTGCCGAAAGACCATAGACACGCACAAAAGGTGTTGAATGGTCTTGGATTGGGTTATGAAAAAATTCACGCTTGCAAAAACAATTGTATTTTATTCTACAAAGAGTATGAAGCATTGGATACATGCCCTATATGCAAGGAGTCGAGGTTCAAAATGACATCTCAAAATAGAACGACTAAGATCCCTCAAAAAGTCATGCGTTATCTGTCCCTGAAACCCAGGTTGCAGCGATTGTATATGTCGACGCATACTGCCACAGACATGAGATGGCATAAGGAAAAACGGGTAGACGACGATGTGATGCGGCATCCTGTAGATGGGGAGGCATGGAAAGAGTTCGATCGAACGTTCCCCGAGTTTGCTGCTGATCCCCGAAATGTTAGATTGAGACTTGCCACTGACGGATTCAATCCGTTCGGGGTTCTAAACCAACACCACAGCACTTGGCCTATTTTCGCGTTCCCATATAATTTGTCGCCTTGGAAATGCATGAAAAAAGAATACATGATGATGACTATTTTGATAACTGAGGACCCTGGCAGGTCAATTGATGTTTACTTAAGGCCGTTGGTTGATGAGCTCAAGGATTTGTGGACAAACGGTGTGCGTACGTACGATAAATCTACTGGGAAGATGTTCACTTTGCGAGCAGCAGTTATGTGGACTGTGAATGATTTTCCCGCATATGCAATGGTTTCTGAGTGGAGCACTAAGGGTTACATGGCATGCCCTGTATGCAAGGATGATGTAACATCTGGTTGGCACGCTGGGAAAGTTTGTTACCTTGGTCAACGAAGATAGTTGCCATGGGACCATGAGTGGCGGGATAAGGATAAAGAGTTCGACGGTAACACTGAGCATCGTCTCAGACATAGAGAATGGTCTGGCGATCAGATTTTGGAACAGCTTAACCGGTTGGATTTTGCTCCGTTCGGGAAAACAGTGAGTCGGACTAGACCTGCTACACATATGAACTGGACGCACAAGCCTATGTTTTTTGAGCTCCCATATTGGTCGAAACTAAAATTGAGGCACAATCTCGACGTTATGCATGTTGAGAAAAATGTATTTGACACATTGATGGGCACAATTCTAGATATCGAGGGCAAGACAAAGGACACGATCAAAGCTCATCTTGATTTGGAAAGAATGGGCATACGAAGGGGTTTATGGATGAATAGGGACAGTGATAAAGTGAGAAGGGATCTTGCCTTTTTTTCCATGAAACTGAATGACAAAGAAGAGTTTCTACAATTTGTATCGTCTGTAAAGTTTCCCGATGGGTATGCTTCTAATATTGCGCGTTGCGTGAATGTTGACGGGGGTAAATTTGCTGGACTAAAGAGTCATGACTGCCATGTGTTTATGCAACGCCTACTTCCTATGGGTATTCGACATCTATTGCCGGAAGATGTAGTGAAGCCAATAATGTTGTTTTCCCGATTTTTTTCCCAACTGACGGCAAAAACGTTGCGAAAATCAGACATTAATCAGTTGTGCCATGACATTGTCCAAGTCTTATGCAAGTTTGAGATGATCTTCCCTCCAGCTTTCTTCACAAGTATGATCCACGTGATGGTTCACTTGCCCGAAGAGGCATTGCTTGTTGGTCCTGTCACCTATCGGTGGATGTATCCAATAGAAAGGTATATAATCCTCATCATTATTTGTATGCATCATTATCTCACGGTTGCTAATTTGTATCTTATTGATTGATTGTGCCAGGCTTCTCGGGGAGTTGAAAAAAAGTGTACGCAACAGGGCGAAGCCCGAAGGATCAATTGTAGAGGCTTGGGTGCAATATGAGTCACTTACTTTTTGTGGAATGTATTTAAAAGATGTTGAAACTGCTTTCAATCGTCCGCAACGCAGTAATGACGGAGGTCTGAGAAAGGAGAAACTCTCTGTTTTTTGCCAAAGCGCACGACCCTTTGGAGATCCTGGACGAGGAGAGTCGTTTTCCATAATTGACTGGAGGTAGCGCATTGGTTCGTACTGAACAATTGTGATGAGATAATGACATACTTAGATGAGCATGAAGAGATGATGAAGCGAGAACATCCATCACATTTGTATGCCAAGAAACACCGAGAATTGTTCCCACAATGGTTTCTCGAATATGTAAGTGTTTATAAGTGTTTTATATTTGACATATATATTGTAGTATTTAATTTTCTCAAACTAACACGCGAATGTTTTTGTATAATATTAGGTGAATACATTGAAAGCAACGAATTCCCCCACTTACAGTGAAGAGTAATACAACTTGGCATTCGGCCCGATTCGCGCAGAATTGTTCTCGGGTTGCAATGGTAACGACATCAAGTTTTTGGGGGCTACACGAGATGACAAGTTGTGTACGTAAAACAGCGGTGTTCATGTCCCAGGTGGCGGCGAAAGTACAAACATTGATTTCTATGGCAAATTAACAACTGTCGTGCAATTGCTTTACAAAGACCGATACCAAGTGATCATGTTTAAGTGTCGATGGTTTGATACAAACCCAAATAGGCAGGGAAGTGTTAAACTCGACCACGGCTTACTGTCTATGAACATTAACAGAACTTGGTATGATGACGACCATTACATTTTGGCAAACATGGTAAAACAGGTCGTGTATCTAGATGACCCTAAAGCCAGGAGAGGTTGGAAAGTTGTTCAGAAAATGGATCAGAGGAATGTGTACGCTATACCAGAACAAGACCCAACTGATGACGATGTTGACAACGTTGCTGACCAACGTTTCGAATCATCAATGGAAAATGATGCGGAAACACTTCGAGATACAAATGTTATACAAGAGGCATTTCAGATACAAGGAGTATCTTCAATCGAAATACCCATTCAATCAATTACAATTGACCTCGGTGATCTTCCCCGATACGATGTTGCAATGGCCCCGAACGATGACATGAGTGATGGATCAGAGGATGATTGGGAGACAGAAAGTGACGATAGCGACGATAACGAAGATTATTATAGTTCAGATGATGAATAATGCAATTTATTTGTCACTTGACATGTAAAACATAGTAAATGAAATGTTTTGTAATTTAACTATGTTATGTATAAATGAATAATGCAATTAAATGCTATATGATGAATAATGCAATTTATTTCAAGCATAAACACATATAAAATACCTAATTACTAGGTAAATATAACGTAATATAATCTTCTATTCATCTTGACAGCCTTACCACTGTTATAACATAAATATAACATAATGCAATTTATATCAAGTTCAGAATCCACTGCAACATAAAAATTTATATGAAGTTAAAAATGAAAAAACAAATGTAAATATTGAAAAATAAAAAAAGGGAATGTAATCATACGTGGCACAAAAGTCAAAGGACTTGTATCAACAACAACAAATAAGAGGATTGCATTCAACTTTTGGTTTCGATTTTGGAGATATTCACGCTAGAAAGAAAGAGAAAAAAATATATATATATTACTTTGCGCGACGAACAAACATAATTCGTCACACAAAATTCTTTTGCGGGACGAAAAAGAGTGTCGTCGCGCAAATCTTTTAGGGTTTGCGCGAAAGGTTTATGGTTTAGGTTTGCACGACAGAACACGACGATCGTCGAGACACAAACTATAATTCGTCGCCAAGTTGTGACTAATTAAATAAAATTTGCGCGACGAGAATATTTCTTTCGTCGCGCAAGGTGCGACTAAAAAAGCTCGTTTTGAAATAACGCAAAATGTTTGCGCGACGACATAAGTCCATTCATCGCGCAAGTTGCGACGGTTGAATATTAAAAAAGGCGCATTTTTTGAAATTAGGGTTTACTTGCGCGACGAAACCTATTATTCTGACGTCGCGCAAAATTTTAGCGCGACGATATTGTACCATTTGTCGCGCAAGTTGCGACGGTTGAATATTTAAAAAGGCGCGGCGGAGTAATTAGGGTTTTCTTACACGACGAAAATATAAATTCCGACGTCGCGCAAGTTTTGGAGGTCGAATATTATGAAAAGGCGTGTTTTCGAAATTTGGGAAGACTTGCGCGACGTAAATTTCAACAATGGTGTCGCGCAAAGATGTTGCACGACAAAATTTTGTAATCGTTGCGCAAGTTGCACGTATTTAATATTTTAAAAAGGCGTACTTCATTCGTTTGCGCGACGATGATTGTCGTCGCGCAAGTTCTGTTATTAATATTTTTGTCGCCCAAATGTTTGCGTGACGGTAGTCCTTCGTCGCGCAAGTTTTTAAAACTAAAACACGGCTTGGTTTCCTTCTTCCTCCTCATTTTCTCCTCTCCTCTCTTGGCTTCTCTCTCCCTCTGCCAGACCTCTCTCTCCCCAGCCTTCCCGAGGCGAAGGTAAGGGATTTTCTTAGTTTCTCTACGATTTTTAGTATTTATATTTAATCCCTATTGTTAGGTTAGCATTTATATATCGTATAGATGTGATTTTGTAGGTACATTAATTTAATTAGATTGCACATGGGTAAAAAATTACTAGAAATGCATTGCATATGTAATTTATTGAATTAGATTGTATAGGTAAATTATTTTGTAATCAGTATATTAATTTAATTAGATTGTACAGATATTTGACCTGTATTTTGTAAAAAGCTAGGTACATTATTAACATTTATATTATTGTTGAAATTTGGATATGATTTTGGTTGATTTTATTGTGGTTGTTATGTTAAGCACTATAGTCTGATGGTTGGTTAGGATTCATTGAATTATTTGTGGGGGTTTTGATTAGGCTCTGTTTTTATTTGGGTTTAGCATTTGGAATGTGATTTATTAATTAGGTGCTTTAATTAATCTAAATTTATTAATGACGTACATATGAGTTTCTACTCTGATGGTTTCGTACGGTTTTTTTAATGAACAATATGCAGATGTCAGAGCTCATTAGGGGTCGTAGGGGGCCTACGACTGCACAGATTTCGCCTCCTCCGGCTCCCGCCCCTCCCCCGGCTCAGACGGCAGCTGCCACTGCGTCGACACTGATGGACCACTTGCCGGTTGGTCCTGGGGTGGCCTCTGCGCTGGCGTCATCGGCGTCATCAGTGGCACAACCTGTTAGTGCCAGGCGTCGTCACCGGCCCGCCCGCACGATCGACACTTTGTCGAGTTCCCCTAATGAGGCGTCGGGTTCACAGCCAGGTAAAGATTGTCTTCAACTCTATTTGTTTTGTATGATTTGTTATTTAACGTTCAATTTATATTTTTTTGCAGCCAAGAAGAGCGCCCGGGGACCTTGTCGCCAGTTGAAGACAGCGAAGGTCACCCGGGTGATGAATAGTCGTATCAACATTGGATAAGACGAGCGGCATCGGGCAGCACCAACTGCGGAGCTACATAACTCATTGGCTCACGACGTTGGAAGCGTCGTTCAGACCTATTGCCCGATGCAATGGAAGTCTTGGAAGGGGATGCCTGAAGAGATCAAGGCGGAGGTGCGCGGACAGTTGTCTGTATGTATGCTACATTTAAATTATTTTTCCTTTATACTTTATATTTTTCTATTATTTAATGTATGTAATTAATTTATTGCAGCCGAACTACAATTTGGGGGCCCTCGACGACGAGTCGTTCGCGTACGTCAATAGACTCTTCTCTGAGAGGTACAAGCAGTGGAAGAGCGACCTGCACCACCATTTTGCGGCATTTGATGATCCGCAGGTCACTTTTCAGGAGGGTTGCCCGAAGGAGCTTGAGGGGCGGGAGGATAGCTGGACGTGGCTTTGCCAGCATTTTCAGGATCCCGATTATAAGGTAATTTTATTTTTATATTAAGTTGAAAATTTGAACTAATATTATATTTCATTTTAATTTGAACTAATATGTTTATTTTTTGTATAACAGAAGACGTCGAAGGCTAATAAGGGCAATAGGGATAAGAAGACTCTTCTCCACCATTCCGGTTCCAGGTCCTTCTCATATAGGATGGAGGAGCGGCGGCGGGTAATAATAAATTTATTTATCTTCAATTCGTAATATGTCATGAATTTGAATTTTTGTTTTCGTACTAACATTTTTATTCTCTTGTTCACTTTAGGGGGGGTCTAAATTCCCGGAGATCGACGTCTTTGGCGACGTTTATGTTCGACCAGGGAATGAGTTGGCCGGGTCCCTTCATGTAAGTATTCTTTAATGGGTAGCTTATTATTCAAGTTTTATGGTTAGTTTATGAATGTTTTAATTAATATTTTTTGTTTTATTCAACAGGCGACGATGGTGGAGAAGAATGATAGGATTTTTAATACCTGGGCAAATAGGGTTAAAATCACATAAAATACTTGCAAGAATAAAAGGCTATTGTAGTATAGATGCTCATGCAAGGTTGTTCTCCTCAAGGACTATTTTGCAATTTATGTAAAAACGGTTTCCAATTAACTAAAATTAAAAGTTGAGAAAGGTGATTTTTGATTTGTTAAAGCTAAAAACGAATTTAATTAAAAACATGATTAAATGAAAAGAGTTTTAAGTATCAATTTATAAAAGCACTAGGGATTCACCGTCACCTAGCAATTCTATGAGTTTTTACAAATTACTTATGATCAATGCATGTCACTTTGAAGGTTAGGGTTTCCTAATGTATATTATACTTGGAACCTCCAACATAGAACGTATATCTAACATGCAACCCGTTCGGACGTTTGGATCAAATCTGAACATGAAAGACTCATTACGTTTTGTGAAAACCCTTTGAAAAACCATGCAACCCTTAAGAGCGTGATGTTCGCCTTAAGTGAACTTACAATTATTAATCACAAGAAGCCAGCGTCAATTTCAGGGAACCTTCCGACCAAAATTGCATCAAATTACTTTTCTAAATATCCTAATAGTGATCAGGCATCAAGACAATTCACTACTACAAATTTCCTAATAGACTACACTACATAGGCATTGGAAAAATTAAAAAACGATGCCATTATGGTATTAGGCATCAGACGAAAAAAAAACATTGTATTAGGTATCTAAAGACTTCGCCGCTTAAAAATAGCGATGCCTTTTATAATATATATAGCATCAGCAATGTAAAATTCCGATGCGTATTCAATATATTTTTTCGTTCGCGACTTTTAGCGCTTCTTGGCCGTTGCCTTTTACAAAACACGCTAGGTACTGTTCAACCAAAAAACAGGCTTCGTATCTTCTCTCCTCCCCTCTAAGTCGTTTTTTTTGTCAGATCTTCATCTCAGTCTCTCTCGCTCTATTGTTCTCATTCTCTCACTCTCTCGTCCTGCGTCTTTCTCCCTATCTAGGAAGGTTTGAAACCCCAAACCCTAGATCTCCATCTCAGTCTCTCTCAGGCTCTCGCTCTCTTGTTCTCACTCTCTCGCTCTTTCTGCCTCTTCATATATGGCTGCACATCTTCAAACTGCTTGTGTCTTTCTCTCTTCCTCTCTCCCTCCCTTCTCCTCTGCCCTCCTTTCCACTCGTCCTAGCTTCACTGAAACAATAAGAACTGAAAGATTACAAATCCCCAAAGCTAGACCAGGTTAGCAATTTTAGGGTTTTTTTTCTTCAAATTTTAGGAGTTTACTTTAGGGTTTATGATATTTCTTAAAATTCATATATGGATTTGATTTCATTTGGTTGCAGGTATCTGTTTTTTCTTACATCCTTCAATCTGGCAAGAGGGGGAACGCCTACAACATCAGATCTGGCATCGAACTTCAGGCGACAGATCAGAGAGACAAAGGAGAAGATGAGCTGGTCTTCGATGTCGCAGGCATCATCAGGGTCGTCGTCGTCTTCGGTTCTTGCTGGAAAGGAAAAAATCATGTGTTCTTGGAACGGATTTGGGGTCATTCCTAATGCCTCACAAGAACCAAAGGTTATCCCAAATCCTCTCTCTCTCTTATTTCTCTGGCTCTTTCTCAAAATCGCTATACCTCTAAAATTCCCCCCTCTTTCTTATGCTCCATCCATCAACAATCTTGAAAAATGTGGATATTTGGATGGAAAGGGCAATCTGGATTCTCAGCCCATTCTACAACTGAGGAAGTTACTCAAGGAATTGATGGAACTAGTCTCACGGCAATTGTTACAGGTTTCTTCTGCTAAATTCTTCTTCTTTTTATCTGGGTATTCTTTGTTTCTGTATTGCCATGTGTGCTCTTTTGTTTTGTTGGTCTCATTTCTGATTGTATCATATGTTTGGTTGCTGAGAGAATTACTGGGAAAGAAGAAAGAATGTTGCTTTAGTTATCTTTTATGTTAAACTAAAAATTGACCAACAAAAGAGAGTTTCTTTAGGCAACCCATCTGGAGTTGGGTGTTCCACTTTGTTGCTCATTCTGTGTTATTTGAACATATCACAGAGGAAATACGCATTTGAGCGATCTGACATACCTGCAAGAGAGGATTATGTACTTAAGATCAATTATCCATTCAAGGTATAACACATATCATTGAAGTACACATCCAATTGCATATCGACTATGTTTCTTCTTTCTCATAAAAATTTGGAGTTTCAGAGATTTTTGTTCTTTAAGCTTGTCTGTGAAACAGTGATGCTTAATGACTTGATGATTTAGTGTCAAATCTTATTTACTGCACTTTTAATGAGTACTGATTGCACTGTTGCAGGATCCCCCACTTCCAGCAGATCTAAAAGGCGAAACTTTCTGTCACTCTTCTAGGAACTCACTGCAGTACAAGAGTTAGTGATGTTCCTCATGTTTGGTGTCTGATCTATTATTCTCAGATAGTTTCTTTTGTGTTTATATTTTAATTCATGACTGGGCTGATTCTTCAAAAATACATCTAGCTTATGTTACTTAAGACTCATTTCCTTAAGAAATAAGAGAAAACCTAACATATTGCAATGTACAGCGCGTTGGAGCTTTTCCTTGTTTAAAGGAAGATAGAAGGACCTTCCTGGTTATCAGTTTCAAAGTTTTCTATCTGCCCAACTCCAAAACGGGTGAGATCTTCAAGTCTGGACTTCAGTTATCATTCTAGCTGTGCTTAAGAAATTCGTATTTGCTTCTTTTGAGGTTAATTTGTAATACTTTTGGTTATTCTATATACAGGTGAGTTGGTGCAAGTTTGAGGTGATAGTTGATTTTGCAAAAGACATAGGGTTTTCAAATTACCCAAAGAAAACTGCAAAGAGTCCCCCAGTGGTTGTTACTGCAATTAAAAAAAAAAGCATGCACAGATTGGAAAGATTTAAAGAGAAAAATGATAGTATGGGTCAATTTCTAATTTTTGTTCATCATCTTTAATACCAGTAGATAATACAGTATGCATGCAATCAATCATAAGCAATTAAATAAAAATCACATATTCATGCTAAGGCTAAGGCTTCACCCTAGCAAAGAGAAATTAGTTACGCATAATTATAATTGAAATCATAGAAAAAGATTGAATAAACCTTGAAGTTGAAGATCTTCAAGAACCCTAACAATTGCTCTCCACAATGTCGCGTTTTTAATAAGTAAAAAGATGATAAAATAGAATCCCCAAAATTGTTGTGAAAAGAAACTTAAATACTACCTAAAATCTAGCTGCCCAATGTAGCTTTTCTTTTCCCACAAGAAAACTAATTAAAATAAAGTAATATTAGGAAGTAAAATTCAAATAGGATTAGGGAAATTCGCTCAAAATCTGCTCCAAATCAGGCCCAAGATAGCTTGTTTTGAAGATAAAAATATTCTGAACACATCTCCAGAAGGTCACGAACCCATCCGAGGTCATCTTGGGCTCCAAAACGCAATAAAAGCCCAAACGTCACTTTTCCAAAGACAGCGCACTGCTCCTTTAATTGACTGCCAGAAAATAATCGCTTAGTAGAAAAATATGAACTTTTGATACAATCAAGCTAAGTGACTCACGCACGTCCTCCAACTAGAATTACTCCAAAATTCATCCATTTGATTATGTTTTGCTCCAGAGGAAGTCGGAAGTCCTATATTGCAAATATAAATCAAAGTATCAAAATTCTTCCAAAATATTAACCAAAATGTACTAAGAATGGGGTTAAATATATAATATAAAATATGCCCATCAAAGAGCCAAGTGGTTCTTCAGGAGTCCGCCTCCCAACTTCCTCCTGAGACTCCGCTCGAGTCTGTGGACCCTCCACAGGATGCGGGGTTTCAGATCCTGACGGAGACCTTGGATCAGACTCTCGGGAGGAGGCCAGGGACATATTGTAGGGGGATGGGGAATGCCCGCTAGCGGGAACCACGAGCCCCTTCATCATCGCAGTCAAACTCGCCCTAGGTGACTGCTTTGACAGCGGATGTGGCCGACCTTAAGACCAAACTCGCCATGCTTGTGGATTCCTTGGTTCGGTCCGACATTCATCTTCCGAATTTTGGTCCCCCGTCGACCTCCGAACCTTTCCAGCCCGAGCTCGGCCACCACACCTCCGGCCCTTCGACCTCTACACCTTCGACCTCTGCCCCTGTCGACAATATCGAGACGTTCGAGCCGCATCTGCAAGACGACAATGTTGATTTTACATTTTTTGATTAGTTTTCTATTTTTGTAATTACATTTTAAACATTTATTAATTATATACATTTATATTAGTTTTTATTTCATTAGTACATTTTTTAAATTACGATTTCATTTTATTATTACAAAAAATCAAATTTAGTTTTGTTACTTAAAAAAAAAAAAGAAGTAAAATTTAGATTTATTAAAAAAAATTTTGCGCGACGAAATTATTCGTCTCGCAAAATAGGCGCGATAAAAAATTTCGTCGCGCTAAAGTTTGTGCGACGAAAACATGTCCCGCAAAATAGATGGGAAAAATATTTTCGTCGTGCAAAGATAATGCGCGACTGAGAACTCTATCGTCCCTACAACTCTGTGCGACCAAATGTCACCGTCGCGCTATATGTTCGTCGCTTAAGGTTTTGCGCGACAAATAGGTGTCTCGTCCCTACAACACTGTGCGACGAAAGTTCACCGTCACGCTTATCCAGTGCGACAACAACTGTGTCGTCGTGCAAAATACTAAGAGACGACATGTTAATTGTCGCGCTGCGTGCGCGACAAATGCCTTTATTCGTCGCGCAAAGTCTTTCTTCACGATCTTTTCGCGACAGATTTCTCTCGACGATGTTTTTGTCGCACTAACTTTGGTGCGACGAAAATTTACTTTGTGCGACGAAAATGGTTTCGTCGCGCAAATAGTAAGATCCAGTCGTGCCTCCATTAAAGCTCTGTATTCTCCTCCAAGCAGCGCCGCGAAGAAGAAGAGCTCGTGGAATTTGTTTTAGGTTTTGCTAAATGAAACAGTGTCGTTTCATGTTATAATATTTACTAAACAAGGGTTGCGTGTTCAGCATCTTTTCTTTCCTTTTTCTAAGTTGAAGTTCCGTATCTTTTTAGCATCCTTAACAAAACCTTGCACGCTTTTTTCTTTTTAAATTAATATATAAACATATATATATATATATAATTATATATATTATATAGTACAATCCTAATTTCTATCCATATCCGATAATCCCCCTCAATTTTAAGAATTCTCTTCATCCTTAGATTGTAAGCAACTCAGCCATTCAATTTTTCTCTCTGATTCTTCGCAACTGTAATTTGAAGTTCCACATAAGTTGAAGCACCTCTCTCCTTCGGTATGTTATTCTTCGCAGCTGTAATTTTTCATTACCATTAGTGTAATTCTTTGCAGCTGTAATTCTTCAAGTAAGATGGAAAGTAAATCATGGAGTGAAAGTTACAATTAGTTTATAATTCATTACCATTAAATTTCATAATTTTAATTCACTGTTCATATGTACGGGTAAGAGGAAAGTCAACACCAAGTCCATAAGCACAATGCTTACGGATAAAGATGATGAGATAGATAAAGATCCTTCAACATTTGATAGTGGGAACTATCCTTCTCATATTGATATAGTTGATCAACATAATAGTGATGCTAGTTTGAATGATATTAGTGTTGAGGAGTGGGATGAATGAATTGTGTTTTTGTTTTAATGTTGAATAAATATTTTATGTTTTGGGATTGATTATTATGCTTGAATGACAATTAGTACTTATATTTTATTATATTTAAAAGATTGTTGTGGTTCAATAAGAATAACTCATTTACGTCAAGAAAACCGAACTCGACAGCAATATAGACATTAAATGTAGTTCAAAGCATATATATAAATATATCAAATCCCCATTTACAATCCAACAAGTAAAACATAACAAGTACTGAAATCCAATCAAATACTGGAGTCAAAGTAAGTGTAAAGTTTCCCAATCTTCCCAACTCACAATCACGTGCTTGCAAGCACGACAAGTAAGGAGAGATTCTCACTAAAAGAAATAAGAATACGAAGGTACTAACACGCGCATATAGGTATAATCTAACCTCAATACCAATCGAGTACCAGGGGAAACAATCCAACAGGGGATCATTTAACTGGACATTGGGACAACATTGCTGATGTGACTCGTGCCCAGGATTTAACTAGACACCGAGTCAGCATCACAATGGCCTCGTGCCCAGGGTCAAGCCGTCCGAAATGGACTAAGCTACCCAGCCCGTATGGCAGAATCCTCAATACCCAAACGTCCAAAATAAGTCATGCACGCAGACTACCCCGTTAAGGGTCTACAGCTACACCCCGTTAAGGTATGTACCGGATCGAACCGTATCATATCAATCGCCACGCAATGATCAGTAACAGAACAGGGGGGAGGTACAATACAAGGTGCTACCCGCACACACATCAATCGCCACGCAATAACAATATATATATATATATATATATATTCAATCACAATGTACCCAACCCCAAACATCAAACACCCGGACATATACAAGTCCATCAATCCCATAATCAACATATATAATCAACATAAGGACATCACCGTCCCAAACATATATTTCCATATTTCAAATAGACATAAGAGTCAAGTGAACGCAAATCAAATTCATAATCAATGAAACGTCATATTCATTTAAAATCATACTCAGAAATATAATCCAATATCAATCAATGCTCAAGTCAAGCATATCAGTTCAAAACCCGAATAAAACGTAAATCGCAATGATATACATATCATGAAATATAGCCATGAAGGCTCCAGTACTTAAACCGAAAACCCGAAGTTCATAAACGTAATTATTAAATAAATTCCATTAAAACCTTGAATCTTCAAATCCAAGATTCAAAATAAATCACCAAGTGTGTGTGTGTATATATATAACCAAAGTTTAGTTCACTGTTTCTTAAACCATTAATATACATTTTCTGAAAACCTTTATTCAAAGTATAATCATTATTCATATAGTATATATATATACGCCCGAAACGAGTGTGACATCGATCGGACGATACGAACGTCCAATCTAAAGAAAACCATTAAAGTCCCAATTAGGTGTAATAATCCATATTTTATATAATATAACAGTTCCAAGCTTAATATGGCTCATTTATATAATCAAAATCCAATACGAAAACCACTGGGCGTTCACCACGTCACGTTCAATACCCAAATGTATAAATACTAATAAAATATAACATCAGGGCCGCACATACAAATTTCAGAAACCCAAATCATGCAAAAACCTCATATGCATATTCTTTTAATATAAGACAACCAAAGTCAAATCCAGACTTATAACGTTATCAAATTCAAGATTTAAAACAATCATTAAATCTCCTTTTATTCATACCATGCAATTCAATGAAATCATGCTCGTTGAAAACAAAGTCCACTCACCGTTGGTCCTACGCTGCATAACCCTAAAAGGGTCCCGCCTGCTGCGTAGCAGAAACAGAGTACCTAAAGCGACATATACGAGGATTGGATTAGTACCGTGAACCAAACGAGAATCGTAAACTTAAATTCTACCAAAACCCGACTTAACGTGCACGTACGTCGTACGAAGAATTCTAAGGTCAAACTACCTCCTTTAACCGGTGGGACCGCCCCGGAAGACTCACGGTTAACCGGCGGTCAAACACCCCATTTCGGTCAACCCGGGTCCGCGGAACCCACGACCTCCAAAAGGATCAGGACATTCCTAGAAGTCCAACAAAGTCAACTACGTGGCAAGGCGACCTCGGGAGACGCTCGGTCAACCCTGGTCAAACTTGGTCAAACCGACCCGAATAGGTCAAACCGGACCCGTGGGTCCCATGACCTCCAAACTTAGATCCGAAAGTTCCCACAAGTTCAACACGGCCTACACAACATGTCCTGAAAGTTTGGTCACGATCGGACAGTCGGATCGCTCACGATCGCACGATCGGACGGTTACGGTTTAATTCAAACTTTAAGTAATTGATTTTAAGCATCCAGGACTCCAAATCATGATCCGTCAACTCCTACACGATCCTAAAAATACGGGGAACAACATACTAAGAATGGGGACCGATCCGAAGGTCCGAACACATCGAACCCAGATAACGCGCAATAGGCGTAAATCCGTTCGACTGTCATACGAACTCCAAATTGGAATCTGAGCACGCCTACACGCTCGTGACGACGTAAGAATAATTTAGGAATGAAGATTGACAATTACAAATGGGCCCCGCACAGCCACCCACATTGGCAGCGCATTGGGTGTCCAAAGCGATACCGTCGGTCGGAAAATCTTCAAACCAACGGCCATCCTTCCATCTACATAAACTACTCAATGAGTGGAACAACTTATTCAACTACGGGAACTTGCATAGATGACGGCAAGTGGCCCAAAACTCTATCTCAAAACTGGTCAAAACTTAGGTTATAGATCCGATCACTTAGGCTCAAAACTGGTCAAAAATACCTACATAAATGGATAGAGCATGAAGAGTAGATGAAGTTTCATACCTCACTCGATGGAAATGGTGGCCGGAGTCGCCGGAAAACTCGTCGGAAACTTCAAAAATCACCGGACTTTCAGTCGCTCCAGTTTAAAATCAGTGGGCTTTCGAGCTGGGAAATTGGGTAGGTTAGGTAGAGGACGAAGAGACAAAACTTTTGGGACTGGAATCACCCAAAACGGACTTCAAATGAAGGAGAAATCGCAATTCAAAGTGAAAGAATTCTCGGTTTTTACTGTAGCGGTACTGTTATGGGTTGTTTCTGCATCAAGGAATAATACAATCTGTAGTTATCAAAAATATCAGATTCTACTGTTTTAAATACTCTCTGTCAAACATCTTATTTTTGCTATACATTTTTGTTTTCTGATCCTTCCTTCAACAAATTCGGTATCGGAGCAAAACTGATCCTTCTGCTGTGTTGACAATGGCATCAATTTCAAATTCCTCAACCATTGGCAATGTCCAGAATTTAGTGCCTATTTTTTATGGAGAGAATTATGATCATTGGAGGAGCCTACAAATGAAGACTTTGTTCATTTCCCAGGACCTTTGGGATCTTGTACAAGATGGTTATGAGGAACCAAACACTTCATCTGCAGGAAAACAGACACCAGAAAAGCAGCAGGCTTACAAGGAAAATAGGAAAAGAGATTCCAAAGGCTATTTTCCTAATTCAACAAGGATTAAAAGCAAATATCTCTTTCCAAGATTACTTTTAGCAACAACATCAAAGGGCATTTGGGATATTCTCAAAATTGAATTCCAAGGTTCACAAAAAGTGATCTCCATCAAACTCCAATCCTTGTGGCATGAATTTGATAGTTTACTTATGAAGGACAACGAATCCATTAAAACTTCCTTCACAAAAGTTTCTGGTATTGTGAACCAAATCAAAAGTTATGGCGATACAATTCCAAAAAAGAAAATCGTTACGAAAACTTTACGAAAACTAGTTATACAACCAAAATACAATCATGTCAATGCCGCAATAGCAGAATCGAAAGATTTTATTTACACTTTCTTTACATGAACTAATTGGTTCACTGGAAGCACATGAAAAAAGATCAACAGACAAATCTGTGGAGCAAGCTTTTCAATCCAAAGTGAATTTCAAGGACAAAGTATGACAAGCAAAAAGGAGGAGAATCCCATAAATATCAAAGTGGAAGAAACGGCATTTTTACTTTCTTCCAAAACGAAAATAAAACCCACTCTTTCAAATAGAGGACAATGGATCGACCCTTTCATTGCTTTAACTACAACAATGAAAATGACCATCAACTAGTTCTTAGAGCATTTCCACCGCTTCCCCAGGCAAAAGGCCCCCAAAAGTGTTTCCAGCACCCAAGTTTTGCCACGACAAGTGAGGCAAGATGAGCCTGAGCTCCTGCCTGAGGGCAATGACGTCAGCACACAAAAATAAATTTTTAACCGTTGGCGCGTGACCTACAGGCGGGGATTGCCCATGGCACGCATGCCAACGGTAAAAAAGTTTGAATTTTTTTCGCTGGCATGAGGTGCTACTTTCCTCCAACGGATAGAAGTCACGTGGTGCTACCTGAGGTGTCCGATCCATTTTTCCACTGCCATCCAACGACGGCCAATATTATTACACAAAAATTTTAAAATAAATAACCAAAAACTTATGAATTTATTTTCTATAAATACCTAACAATATTATTCACCTTCCACACCAAATCTTCATACAAATTCTTCTCCTAAAATCTTATCAAAATTAATCTTATAAGTATAAAAATAAAATTAATTTGTTGTGAATAGTAATTGCCCTTTGCCATGGCAATGGGTGGAAAACCACAAAAAAATTGTTATGGCAGGCACCACATGAATAGTAACAGTTCTTGCCTCCCCTTGCCTTTTGCCATGACAAATGTAAGGGTGGGCGTGGTCCGTCCGGTCCAATTTAAGTGATTTTTTTTTCAAAACCAGCCGGTCCAGTTCCAGTCCGGTCTGACCGATTTCGGTTTTAAACCGATTTTTAATTTTTTAAAATACAAATTATAATAAATAAGTAATTTTTTGGGTTTGAACTTGGAAAAATATTAATTAAAAAATTAAAAATATAGTATTAAATTTAAAAAATCTGTAAATTAAAAAAACCCCAACCTGGTCCTGGTCCGGCTGTGGCATGTGAAATCGGAACCGAAACCGGTTGGAACCGGTCCGGTTCGATTTTGGTCCGAGTTGTTGACTTTTTGGTCAACCGGTTTTTTTTTTTCTCACCAAAGGCGGTGTTCCAATTTTTCGGTCCGGATGCCCACCCCTAGATAAATGGGGGAAATGCTCTTATAGTTTATTGGCATTCTCTTCTTCGTGTTGGAAGAGGTCTCGAGTTCGCACCTCTATTGCTAAAAGAATAATAGTAAGGTCATCTCCAACCCATGAGGCCAAACCCAAAATATCCCAAATTATAGCCCAAAACCTCTCCCAACCCAAGAAAATGAAGGGTTCAAAATTTGGGAAAACCCAAACTTGGGGCCAAATAGCAATCCAGCTATTACTTGACCCAAAAAAAAATTAGTGGAGCCCACTTGCTGCTGACGCAGCCCATGTGCAAGGAATCATATTGGGGCCCGCGCTGTAGTGGTTGTTTGTCGCCTGACGCAGCAGCTTGCCAAGTGTCGCCTTGTGGTGATGTTGCCGTTGGAATCCAACGGCAACAATTTAAATTTTATTTATTTATTTAAATTTATATATTCTAATAGTAACTTAAATCAACGATCTAGATTAAATCTAAGCTATTTTAACGGTAAAACAAAGATCAAACGGCTGAAATTTAAATCCATATGTCAAAATAATATTTAAATTAATCTAAATTAGATCCAACCCAAAAACTCACTCCAAACTCTATAAATACTCACCCATTTCTCAATTAATCTACCAAAACATTTTTTCTATTTCTCAATTTATTTTTCCTTTGTCAATTTCATATCATTTTAAGCACATCATCTTCTTCATTCTCATACTTTTCATATCATTTCAAGCTTTCAATGGATAACAGTGGCAATGCCATCTTTTCCTTTATGTTTGATTATGATTCAGATGATGAGGAACATCATCAGAGAGTGATTCAAGCCATTGTCCACCATTTGTGGAATTTCAATTTTTTTAGGTCAAATTGTTCAAAAAATTAAATTATGAAGTTATTTAAAAAGATTAAATGAAGAAAAGTTATTCATAAAAAAAAAATTAGACTTAAACCATTCTTAAACAATTTAATAAAGTTGCGGACTTAAAATTTGAGTCCGGAGGGTTGGTAGAAAAAACGGTTTGAGTCTGGGCAAAACCCAAATAGTTATTTTTTGAAGGAGGAAAATTTGGGTTTAACCCCAAATAGGTTGGAGAATACCTAAATGTTACCATGTGGTATAAGTTGTGCTTTGAAACTGTAACTTAACGGTTGATTTGGTTTATCATTTTACCACCATGACATGACATGATAAAATTTCATACGTTAGATTCTTTCTGTCCGACATTCATCTTTAACGAAGGAGAAGGGCTGAAATTTCATATTGGGTCCCACCTTATATAGATGATAAGGTATACTAGTGATTTGCCCCCTGAACTTGTACCTTGATTTCAATTGACCCCCTATCCTTTTTTTTTTAGAAAATTAAGGACCCGAACTTTTTTTTTCGCTAATTTCCCTCCTCCGTCTAAATCCACAACATTTCATTCAATTTTCCATTAAAAATGAGGGCAAAATGGTCATTTTGTACATTAAAAATAAATAAAAAATGAAAAATAAAATAAATAACAGAAAATTGAAATTCTCTCTCTCTCTCTCTCTCTCTCTCTCTCTCTCTCTCTCTCTCTCTCTCTCTCTCTCTCTCTCTCTCTCTCTCTCTCTCTCTTTTTGCAGGCTCGTGTGGGGATGGGAATGGGATGGGTCTGGGTCTTGGGGGCAAGGGCTGGGGATGGGTTTCCGTGGGGCTGGGGGTGGATCTCGTGTGGGGATGGGAGGAAGCGGGGATTTAGGGTTGATGGGGTTGATGGAGGAGATAGAGCTGGGGAGGGGTTGAATCCTAGTAGTGGAGTTGGGAATCCTAGCCGTGCCGGTGGTGTGTTGGTACTCAAAGGATTAGCAAGCCCTATTATATACATATATAGAGCCGATCCTTACTCTAGGAAGTCTGGTAGAATGGTGTTCACCAAATTATTTGGTGAGCTACTCCAAGTTTAGGTTTTCACCAAATATTGATGAATTGAAAAGGGGAGACATGTGAGCAGCCTCATTCGATCAAGGGAATTGTCCTGAACGTTGCCAACATACTCTTCACAATTTTAGATTCTCATAGTGTTTATGTGAGAGAGAGAGAGAGAGAGAGAGAGATAGAGAGAGGGACCATTGAAATTGTGGTGAGCTGGGTTCTCAGGATTTTTTTTTCTTTAGGCAAGGAAGGCATGTAAGTAGACTTGCGCTCAGAGGCAAGCTGCTGAACTTTCTAGAATTCTTGCAATGTTGTTTGGAAATCCCTTGCATGACAGGACCCGACCCAGATTCCACCCCGGAACCCGTGCCGGACCCTGTTGACATGCCTAACATCAACCCATGTTGGGCCCACAATCTAAACAGTTACCCTCTTCCTGAAATTTACACAGAAAGGGGCCCAAACTTTTGCCGAAAAATGGGCAGAGTCTCCCCTAAAACAGGGACTATCCCAAAATTAAAACCTGCTCAAACAAGCAACAGTAATAATTATCCCAAGCACCAGCATGCATATACAAATATACAACAGGCCTCCGGCCTTCAAACTCAACCATAAAGGTGATACATAGCAAACTAAGAGTATAAGAATTCAACAGCGGAATAGAAATAACAGAATACAAGTTTAGGGTTCAAGGATGACAATCCTACCCTTCCAACGAAGCTCGAGAAGAGAAGCGCACAGCCGAACAGTAACGAAGCGACGACTACGGTCTGGGGGGCGCAAAACAGAAAGAGTGTGAGTGGACAAAAATAAGGTTTTACATACTTAAATCAAAGTACTAACCCTACCGTTTAAAACCATGCCAACATGCACATGAAACCCTTTAAATACTTGATCGATTTGAAAACCGTACTATCTCAAAGTACGTGAAAGCAACCTAGTTTAAAACCCCTTTTTCGAACGACTAACCTTTAACTTTTCCCGAGGCATAACCTCCCAAAACACGAACTCATATACGTATGTATACGTATAACTGAAATAACTTGAAGAATGTAAGCATGAGAATATAATAAAATCCTCAAACACCAAAACAACATTTAAAATGTCAAAGATCTCACTCACGCCGAGAAAACCAAACTCGACAATAATACGTAACTCAAATGTAGTTCAAATCATATATATAATCATATATAAAAATCAGGATTTACAATCCTATAAGTAAAACCTATCAAGTACTAAAATCCAATCATGCACTGCAACCGAAACAGGTAAACAGCTTCCCAAACTTCCCCACTCTCACAACCACGTGCTCACAAGCACGACAAGCGAGGAATGATCCTCACTAAAATGAATATGAATACGAAGGTACTAACACACGCGTAAAGGTATAGTATAACCATAACACAAACACAAGTACCAGGGAAAACAATCCAACAGGGGATCATTTGATCGACACCGATGCAGTCTCATCGAGACACCGTGCCCAGGGTTGAGCCGTCCAAAGTGGGACTAAACTCACAGGACTATATGGTAAAAACTTACCAACCATAACTCCGAAATCTGTCCTAAGCATGCGTACTACCCAATCAAGGGTCTACAGCTACACCCCGTTAAGCTATGCACCGGATCGAACCATACCAAAATCCAGGTAACCATTTCATATCAATTGATAGGACCCGACCCAAATTCCACCCCGTAATCCGTGCCGGACCCTGTTGACATGCCCGACATCAACCCATGTCGTGCCCACAAACTAAACTAATTCACTCCCCTAAAACAAGGACTAGCCCAAAATTAACAACCTGCCAAAACACAGCAGATAAGAATATCCCAATTGCCAGCATGCATACACAAATACATAACAGGCCTCCAGACATACAATTCAACCCTAAAGGGTGATACAGAGCAAACTAAGAGTATTTGAATTCAACAGCGGAATATAAATAACAGAATACAAGTGTAGGGTTCAAGGATGACATTCCTACCCTTCCAACGAAGCTCGAGAAGAGAAGTGCACAGCAGAACAGTAACGAAGCGACGACTACGGTCTGGGGGGCGCAAAACATAAAAAGTGTGAGAACAAGGTTTGATATACTTAAATCAAAGTACTAACCCCACCGTTTAAAACAATGCTAAACATGCATATGAAATCATTTATATACTTAGTTGATTTAAAAATCATACTACCTCAAAGTACGTGAGAGCAATCCAGCTCAAAACCTTTTTCCGAACAAAACACCCTTTTACTTTTCCCGAGGCATAACCTCTCAAATCAACCCAAGCAGGTTTATAAAATATAAACAAAAAGACTTGTTAACGTAAAAACATAAAGATGGAATAAAATTCAAATAAGGCAAAACAAACCTTAAAATGCCGACTAACTCGTTCACGTCAAGAAAACTAAACTTGACAACAATATAGAAATCAATTGTAATTCAAAGCATATATAAATATGTATAAAATCAGGATTTACAATCCAACAAGTAAAACCTATCAAGTACTGAAATTTAATCAAGTACTGCAACCGAAACAGGTAAACAGTTTCCCAAACTTCCCCACTCTCACAACACGTGCTCACAAGCACGACAAGCGAGGAACGATCCTCACTAAAATAAATATGAATACGAAGGTACTAACACGCGTATAGGCATAGTATAACTATAACACAAACACAAGTACAAGGGGAAAACAATCCAACAGGGATCATTTGATGGACACCAGTGCAGTCTCATCGAGACACCGTGCCTAGGGTTGAGCCGTCCAAAGTGGGACTAAACTCTCAGGACTATATGGTAAAAACTTACCAACCATAACTCCGAAATCTGTCCTACACGCGCAGACTACCCAATCAAGGGTCTACAGCTACACCCTGTTAAGGTATGCACAGGATCGAACCATACCAAATCCAGCTAACCATTTCATATCAATCGTCATGCGATCATCGATGTCGAGCAGGAGGTACAATACAAGGTGCTAACAGCACTCAAATCAATCGCCACGCGATAACAGTATATATATACAATCACAATGTACCCAACCCCAAAACAACAGACACCAGGACATATACAAGTCCATCAGTCAACTACCCAATATATATATATATATTCAAAATCAGGACATCACCGTCCCACACATATAATCACTACTTAAAATAATCACAAGGGTCAAACGACCGCATAACAGACCCTAATCAATTCATAAACAATTAAAACCTCATAGTCAAGCCCAAATAAAACATATGACCCCAAATCATAATATGGGTAACTATCCTTTAAAAATATAAAGTCCAAACCCCGAAATGTTCATTCAAAATATACATATATATATATATAAACATATATATATATATATAATACATAACGATCCTTTAAAATACATACCCAAAGTCCAATTCCGTATAAATGTACGTCCGGACGTTTAAACGTCCCCAAAACCCCATATTCAAAATATCTAATCAAAGTATACATATATATATATATATAGTTATATAACCATTTCCCATTATTCCGAAGTATTTACTCAAAGTAGCTATATATATATATAAATACTTACATATATATATATATAATCAAAGTATACATATTATTAATCATAAGGTTTTAACACCAAAACCGAGTATGAAATCAAACGGACTATACTAACGTCCAAATATTCAATTATATAGTTAAAATATAATATAACAGTTCCAAGCTTAATATAGCTCATTTATATAATTAGAATCCAATACGAAAATCACCGGCCGTTCACCACATCCCGTTCAATACCCCAAATGTATAAATACTAATAAAATAGCCATCAGGGCCCCACAAACAAACCGGCAACCCAAATCATGCATATACCTCAATGCAAACCCCTTTAAATATAATTAAACCAAAGTCATAGCAAGACTTAAAACACTTATCCAATTCAAGATTTAAAACTATTAATAAATCTCATTTCATGCAATTCATTCAATTATGCTCATTTGAAAACAAAGTCCACTCACCGTTGGTCTTATGCTGCACAACCCTCAAAGGGTCCCCCTTACAGAGTACGCAAAGTCAAGGTACCTAAAGCGATAGATACGAGGATTGGATTAGTACCGTGAACCGTACGAGAAACGTAAACTTAAACCCTAACAAAACCCGACTTAACGTGTACATACGTCCTATGAAGGATTTCAAGGTCAAACTACCTCTTATAACCAGTGGGACCGCCCCGGAAGACCCACGGTCAACCGGCGGTCAAACACCCCTTTTCGGTCAACCTGGGCCCGCGGAGCCCACGACCTCCCAAAAGGATCAGGACATTCCTAGAAGTCCAACAAAGTCAACTACGTGGCAAGGCGACCTCGGGAGAGCCTCGGTCAACCCTGGTCAAACTTGGTCAAACCGACCCGAATAGGTCAACAAATAATAAAGAGAATGAATTAAAGAAAAACATTCAGCCATTTAAAGATTTAAAGTTATCTTGGGGAAGCACTTATGTGAATGCAATCATTCTCATAACCCTCAAGAATATGAACTTTGGCTGAATGAGAACTCCTTTCAGAGTTTCATCCCCAATCGGTTTTTCATGTAAAGAGTATTCCTTGAAAGAAAAAATAAGTCACTCCAAAAAATGCATGAGTTGAAGAACGGAAAAACCAATGAAAACCTCCTTGTAAGGAGGAATAAATAGAGACCATAAATCCAGCCTTTTTCTAACTCCACAGACAAAAGAACTTTAACAAGTTAACGGCTCCAAAGACCAAAACAATATAAGGAAATGTTTTATCCCTTTTTGGAGAACATGTGGGTTGACAAGGTATGGAGAGGGATATTAAAAGAAGTGTGGGGTATTTCTTTAAAACCAAAAGGAGCCGCACATGGCTATTGATCAAAGAGAAGAGGCAAGGTCCACAATCTGAAAAGTATACTTTAATAAAGAGACCCATAACCCATCTCTTCTAAAAGTGGGAGACAACATAATTTAAGGGACAAGGGTATGGGTCATTTAAAAAACAAAAGACAAGCTCCCTACAATATATTATAAAATAATATATTATGTTTCCACACACAGATTTACCAATCTCCACACACACACCCGTTGGGCTAAGGAGAAAACATTCAAAAAAGGAATGAAGAATGAATGAATAAAGAAATCTGCCAACAACTTGAAAAACAGACGCTGCATGGATTAATACTTTCATAGAAAGTATTAATACAACTGAAAACAAACAGCAGCATGCATGAATGTACGTTGGATCAATCCAGGTGAAGTGTGGATTAATCCATCTGAACAATGGAAATGTTTTACCTTTTGACCTGCAACGAGGAGACTTGGAAGCCCTTCAACCCACACCGATTCTAACCTAGAATCTAATTAATATTACAAGGGTTTTGTTGGTTTAAGAGAAGAGCCAAAATACAATAAAGGTTCAAATAAAAACCTTACAAATATATTCAAAATCAGGACATCATCGTCCAAAACGTATATTTCGATATTTAAAATAATCACAAGGGTCAAACGACCGCATAACAGACCAAAATCAATTCAAACGTCCAATCATCGAAAACCTGCATTAAAAACCATATTCAAAACTTATTCAATGCTCAAGACAAGCATATCAAAACATATTAAAAACTCAAGTCACTAAAACGTCAAATCTAAGATATAAACATATATATATATATGTACTTTGATTATATATATATATACACATATGTTTATCTACTTTAAGAAAAGGGTTATCTATACTTGGTTATATATATATATATATATATGTACTTTGGTTTTATATATATATATATATATAACCAAAGTATAGGTAATTCTTTTCTTAAAGTAGCTATAAATATACACATATATATATATATATATATATATATATATATAACCAAAGTACATATATATATATATATATAACCCTTTCCCATTAATCCAAAGTATTTACTCAAATTAGCCATATATATATAAATACATATATATATATATAATCAAAGTATACGTATTATTAATCATAAGGTTTTAACACCAAAACCGAGTATGAAATCAAACGGACTATACTAACGTCCAAATATTCAATTATATAATTAAAATATAATATAACAGTTCCAAGCTTAATATAGCTCATTTATATAATTAAAATCCAATACGAAAACCACCGGACGTTCATCACGTCCCGTTCAATACCCAAAGGTATAAATAATAATAAAATAATCATCAGGGCCACACATAAAATACCGGAAACTCAAATCAAGCATTAAACTCAAATGCTAGTTCTTTTAGTATTTTTCAACCAAAATCAAACAAGAATTAAACACTCAAGATTTAAAACAATTATTAAATCTCACTTATGCAGTTCATGCAATTCATTCAAATCATGCTCATTTGAAAACAAAGTCCACTCACCGTTGGTCCTATGCTGCACAACCCTCAAAGGGTCCCGCTTACAGAGTACGCAGAGTCAAGGTACCTAAAGCGTTAAATACGAGGATTGGATTAGTACCGTGAACCAAACGAGAACCTTAAACTCAAATCCTATTAAAACACCACTTAACGTGCACATACGTCGTATGAAAGATTCTAAGGTCAAACCACCTCTTTTAACAAGTGGGACCACCCCGGAAGACTCATGGTCAACCGGCGGTCAAACACTCCATTTCGGTCAACACGGGCCCGCGGAGCCCACGACCTCCAAATCGATCCGGACATTCCTAGAAGTCCAACAAAGTCAACTACGTGGCAAGGCGACCTCGGGAGACGCTCGGTCAACCCCGGTCAAACTAACCCGACTCGGTCAAACCGGGGCCGAAGGTCTCACGACCTCCAAACTTACATCCGAAAGTTCCTACAGGTTGAACACGGCCTAAACAACGTGTCCTGAAAGTTTGGTCTCGATCGGACGGTCGGATCGCTCACGATCGCACGATCGGACGGTTAAGATTTAATTCAAACTTTAAGTCATTGATCTGGAGCATCCGGGACTCCGAATCACGATCCGTCAAATCCTATACGTTCCTAGAAATACGAGGAATAACATACGTGAATTCGGATTCGATTCAACGGTCCGAACACATCGAACCCACGAAACGCGCAATAGGCGTACGTTGGTTCGATCGTCAAATGACGTCCGAATCAGAATCCGCGCAAACGTACACATTCGTAGCGACACAAGGATCGCGTAGGAACCAAGAACCACCACCACGCGCTGCCACACGTGCCACCGTGGGTGGTGGGTATGGAGAGCGATTCCGGCCAATGCAAACTCGTCAGATCCAACAGCAACCAATATACCAAATTGATCTAGACGACGAGGGGAGTCCAAAACCGGTCACACCCAGCCCAAAACCGGCCGGCAACTGGCCGGAATCTCCGATCGAAATCCGGCCAAATTTGGGGTTTTCAGATCGGGTTACAAAGAGGGGGAATCGATGAAAACTAAACCCACAACCAGCTAGAGTGTGCGAAGGAGGTTCGAAAACTGACCTGGATCGATGTCGGAGGTGGTCGGAGACGGCCGTGCGATCACCGTGAATTTTTCCAGAAACACCGAACGGTTTCCAGGTTTTTTCGGTGGCTGGCTGCGGCAGTGGCGGCTGGGATGCGGCGGAACGACAAGAGGAGGTGGAGCTCGATCTTTTGGTATCGGTGCCGGCCCGAGTAGTGGCTGGTCTAGTGAACTGCCGGCCAAAGAATGGCTGGCCATGGTGGTTTTGCGCGAGAGAGGAAGGGAGCGAGGTCGGGGAGAGAGGAGAGAGAGAGAGAGAAAAAAAAATCAGATCTGATTGGCCCACGTGGCTTTATCAGATTTTTCTCAAATTTTGAAATGACGCTTACGTCCTTCGAAACTTCCGTAACTCGTATCGATACGTTCCGCCCGTCAACGGACTCGTTTCGACGAGCCGGACGCAATGGCGCAACTCGTTTCGCCAAATTCCGTCCCAAAATTACAGTTGACCAAAATGCCCATTTAATAATTTATTCTTATTTAATTCCAATTAATTCCTTTTAATTCATTTTAATTCATATTAATTATCCAAATTAATTAACTAAATTAATTAATTCATTTTATTTATAAATTGGGTCAGGGTCGTCACAACCTACCCACCTTATAAGAATTTCATCCTCGAAATTCCACAAGTACATCGGTACGCCAACTCCGTACCCAACCATTTCAACTCCTTGGTAACATCCTCAACCAAGCCACACATCCACCATTACGACAACTAACTTCTTAAGTTAATCAGTTTGATTCTTTAATTTTTAATATGAAAACCTCAACAAATTTTTCAAATCTTAATATTTCTTTTTTAACTTATCTAACGAAACTCGTACATAACAACAAAGAGAGGAATCATACTATAGACGACATCGGGTGTAGCCTGTGCCTCAAATAGAGTCATAGGAAACACCCGCGCCTTAGTCGTCGAACGCACTGGTAACCCCTCGAATTCCTTCCGCCACTTCCACGGAAAGTCAACTGAATACCACTACTTGTAGAAGTACCAGCCACAGAAGATGAGGCATCACCCCAACTATGCCTCAGACTACCTTGCCTCTACAAGGCCACCGATTCATGCATTGCTGCACCACTTCGAAAGAGATTAGGATGGTTCCCCTTGGTATGCCCAACTTGCCCACAAGCATAACAAGTTAGGACGCAACCTTGACCATGTCAACCACTCTGTACGGGATGGGAACAATCCCGCCCAAAGTGTCCAACCTGACCGCATTTATGACAACTCACACAAGACGTTGCGAGCTATCCCAAGTTGTACTGGCAACCAACTGTTGCCCAACACAATCAGACTTAGTACCTCCACTCTTTGATAGACCCCACCTTGATCCACCAAAGTCAGTCGTATTTCTACGACGCCTTCAGGCACAAACACCAGCACAAAACCTTTGTGCCACCCAGTCCACTACTTCAATCAAGCACTCATGGTCGGATAGACAGTGGCAGAAAGCACACCCTGAATATCCAGCCACATACATTCATCCTTCAACCTTACCGTACAAACAGCTCCATGTTACATCAATTTAACTACAGGCATCCATGGCACTTCCACCAACTGCCCAGCTCTCAAAACTAAGTCGAGACGCTCAACCGTCTAAACTAACCTTGCGTACCACAACAAACACACCTAGTCGCAAAGAAACTTGTTCCAGCAACAAACGTTTCGTCAGGCTTACCCCGACCATCTAAACATTCCCCAAAATTCAACTGCAGAATCACCTGCCAGTTAACTCATGGTTCAACTCAATGGGCTACGATCCCAATCATACCACGTCCAACCCATTACCTCAGGGTCACCACAACATCGTAAACAAGGAACTTACAAGCACTCGGCTACTTAAACGCTCCAACCTGAGATACCCACGACCAATTAATTTAGTCATTCTCCATATGCTACACAAGTGTAACATCCAAACTTAGCGAAATTCTGCTAACAGATCAATCTCCATTTCCTCTTCAACACAGTAAAAGCAACCAAACGAACTTGTCACCATCAGGGTACCTCATGAAATCAAACACCATTTCCAATTAGTGAGCCAGCTCCCAGCCTCAGCCTGGTCAGCACTGCCCAAGTAGTCATGAGCTCCCAATTCTCATAACATTGGTAACTTCCAGGTTACGCCTCACACATAACGTCGTAGCATTGATCGAGTAAGCTGGTCAAGCGCTTGACGTAGCTCCAGCTCACTCACACTCGTTTGTTCAATGGTAGGTGGAGGAAGAACAGACTCTCAAGTCACGGGAAAAGAATTCTCCACCTATAACATCTCGGAAGCACGAAACTTGAAGAAGAAAACAAGAAAACACGGAAACCATTCGCACCAAAAAGTGCACAATGGAAGCGAAGTCCGAAAGAAATTGAACCTAATGCTCTGATACCAAGTTGACAGGACTCGACCCAGATTCCACCCCGGAACCCGTGCCGGACCCTGTTGACATGCCCAACATCAACCCATGTTGGGCCCACAATCTAAACAGTTACCCTCTTCCCGAAATTTACACAGAAAGGGGCCCAGACTTTTGCCGAAAAACGGGCAGAGTCTCCCCTAAAACAGGGACTATCCCAAAATTAAAACGTGCTCAAACAAGCAATAGTAATAATTATCCCAAGCGCCAGCATGCATATACAAATATACAACAGGCCTTCGGCCTTCAAACTCAACGCTAAAGGTGATACAGAGCAAACTAAGAGTATAAGAATTCAACAGCGGAATAGAAATAACAGAATACAAGTTTAGGGTTCAAGGATGACAATCCTACCCTTCCAACGAAGCTCGAGAAGAGAAGCGCACAGCCGAACAGTAACAAAGCGACGACTACGGTCTGGGGGGGTGCAAAACAGAAAGAGTGTGAGTGGAACAAAACAAGGTTTTACATACTTAAATCAAAGTACTAACCCCACCTTTTAAAACCATGCCAAACATGCATATGAAACCCTTTAAATACTTGATCGATTTGAAAACCGTACTATCTCAAAGTACGTGAAAGCAACCCAGTTTAAAACCCCTTTTCGAACTGTTAGCCTTATGGTTTTTATATTGTTGTGCATATTTTGATGATAACAAATTATTCCTTATTTATCTAATGTGTCTTCAAGTGTGATAAGTTGTAAGAAGCAGGTATTCCCAAATGGATCAAAAATACTGTACATATGGGAAGACGCTTTGGAACACTGAGCAAGAAGCCGATACTCAAGCAAATATTTCCTCAATACATATGAGTTAGGTTATCCTTGTAAAACTCTTTGTGGATTGAACAACCTTGGCTTTTCACCTAGATTGACCTTAGGTTTCCTTCATGCATTCATATCATACATGGAAGATTGTTTATCAACTATTGGCTAAGTATGAAAAAAATGTTTTTTCAGAAAAATTATTTTCTCAAAATAATTTTTGGCGGTTTTTATTCCTTATACTTCAATTAAGAAAAACTGATTTTATGGGATTTTAATGTGAAGTATATTTTGACTTAATGAACCATCATTTTTAGCCTAAATCGCATTTTGCACTAAAACTGTTTTTTCATATTTTGATTTGTTGGGAATTTGATTTTCTAGTATTTTTATTTGATTCCAAATGGGGGGTACTTCCTTATTTACATTGTAAACTTAAGTAAATGGAGTAATATAAAAATAAATGAAGGTAAAAGGACAAAGACATTTACTTGAAATAAGCTGTTTTGTACACTGTTCCAACTGGATTTAAGCTAAACAATTTTTTCAACGAATCTATTTTTCAACACATATTTATTTCTGACGGCTGACTATATTTTCACACACCTTTAATCATAAAATAACTACACTTTCAAACAGCCTCATTCCTAGTGACCATATTTTCAAATAGCTATAATTCTAATGTCTACATTTTCAAACAAGTCAGTAAATCTTTTGACTATATTCTCAACAGCTATTTTTCCAATGACTATATTTCTATACTTATAAAAACGTATTCAGATTTCTTGAATATAGAACTCAACATATTCATCCAAGCTTACAAGCATTCATCATACTCTGAATATCATTTTGACTGGAGCCAATTCTGTTCACATTCATACAAGAGTTCTAGTGTTCAAACTTCTTTTGTATCATCTACTCATAAAGGAGAGTTTCCATTGTGTGAGCTTCAATTGTATATCCCTCTCAAATAGGAGAGACTTTTTGTTCCAAGAGTTATTTTCATTCAAACTTGTAAAAGGGTTGGTTTGACCCTGTGAGGTGAGAAGGGTGTCTTTCACCTTGAGAGAAGGAGTGGTGTGCTCTAGCTGTGTAAAGGTTTCAACTCCACCTGGAAGGAGTTTTTCAACATAGTGGATCGAACTCTCAAGTGGTGTGCTTGAGGACTGGATGTAGGTCGGGAGGACTGAACCAAGTATAAATCTCTCGAGTTTGAATTTTCCTTTCCCTATCTCTTTATTAGTGTGCTTGTCAATTTATTTATCCGCTTTTAAATTTAAATTTGCTATTAACCTTATTCACCCCCTCTAAGGTTGATTCACTGGGCAACACGAACGACTAACCTTTAACTTTTCCTTAGGCATAACCTCCCAAAACACGAACTCATATACGTATGTATACGTATAACTGAAATAACTTGAAGAATGTAAGCATGAGAATATAATAAAATCCTCAAACACCAAAACAACATTTAAAATGTCAAAGATCTCACTCACGCCGAGAAAACCAAACTCGACAATAATACAGAACTCAAATGTAGTTCAAATCATATATATAATCATATATAAAAATCAGGATTTACAATCCTATAAGTAAAACCTATCAAGTACTAAAATCCAATCATGCACTGCAACCTAAACAGGTAAACAGCTTCCCAAACTTCCCCACTCTCACAACCACGTGCTCACAAGCACGACAAGCGAGGAACGATCCTCACTAAAATGAATATGAATACGAAGGTACTAACACACGCGTATAGGTATAGTATAACCATAACACAAACACAAGTACCAGGGGAAAACAATCCAACAGGGGATCATTTGACTGGACACCGGTACAGTCACATCGAGACACCGTGCCCAGGGTTGAGCCGTCCAAAGTGGGACTAAACTCACAGGACTATATGGTAAAAACTTACCAACAATAACTCCAAAATCTGTCCTAAGCACGCAGACTACCGAATCAAGGGTCTATAGCTACACCCCGTTAAGCTATGCACCGGATCGAACCATACCAAATCCTATTAAAACCCCACTTAACGTGCACGTACGTCGTATGAAAGATTCTAAGGTCAAACCACCTCTTTTAACAAGTGGGACCACCCCAGAAGACTCACGGTCAACCGGCGGTCAAACACCCCATTTCGGTCAACCCGGGCTCACGGAGCCCACGACCTCCAAATCGATTCCGACGTTCCTAGAAGTCCAACAAAGTCAACTACGTGGCAAGGCGACCTCGGGAGACGCTCGGTCAACCCCGGTCAAACTTGGTCAAACTAACCCGACTAGGTCAAACCGGGCCCGTAGGTCCCAGGACCTCCAAACTTACACCTGAAAGTTCCTACAGGTTCAACACGGCCTAAACAACGTGTCCTGAAAGTTTGGTCTCGATCAGACGGTCGGACGGTTAAGATTTAATTCAAACTTTAAGTCATTGATCCGGAGCATCCGAGACTCAGAATCACGATCCGTCAAATCCTATACGTTCCTAGAAATACGAGAAATAACATACGTGAATTCGGATTCGATCCAACGGTCCGAACACATCGAAGCCATGAAACGCGCAATAGGCGTACGTTGGTTCGATTGTCAAACGACGTCCGAATCAGAATCCGCGCACACGTACACGTTCGTAGCGACACAAGGATCGCATAGGAACCAGGAACCAAGAACCACCACCACACCACCACCACGCGCCGCCCCACGCGCCACCGTGGGTGGTGGTTGTGGAGAGCGATTCCGACCAACGCAAACTCGTCAGATTCGGTAGCAACCCGTATACCAAATTGATCTAGACGCCAAGGGAGTCCAAAACCGGTCACACCAAGCCCAAAACCGGCCGGCAACTGGCCGGAATCTCCGATCGAAATCCAGCCAAATTTGGGGTTTTCAGATCGGGTTACAAAGAGGGGGAATCGATGAAAACTAAACCCACAACCAGCTAGAGCGTGCGAAGGAGGTTTGAAAACTAACCTGGATCGACGTCGGAGGTGGCCGGAGACGGCCGTGCGATCACCGTGAATTTTTCCAGAAAAACCAGACGGTTTCCTTGTTTTTCCGGTGGCTGGCTGCGGCAGTGGCGGCTGGGATGCGGCGGAACGACAAGAGGAGGTGGAGCTCGATCTTTTGGTACCGGTGTCGGCCCGAGTAGTGGCCAGTCGAGTGAACTGCCGGCCAAAGAATGGCCGGCCATGGTGGTTTCGCGCGAGAGAGGAAGGGAGCGAGGTCAAGGAGATAGAAAGAGAGGAGAGAGAGAGAGAGAGAGAGAGAGAGAGAAAAAAAAAATCAGATCTGATTGGCCGACGTGGCTTTATCAGATTTTTCTCAAATTTTGATATGACGCTTACGTCCTTCGAAACTTCCGTAACTCGTATTGATACGTTCCGCCCGTCAACGTACTCGTTTGGATGAGCCGGACGCAATGGCGCAACTCGTTTCTCCAAATTCCGTCCCGAAATTATAGTTGACCAAAATGCCCCTTTAATAATTTATTCTTATTTAATTCCAATTAATTCCTTTTAATTCATTTTAATTCATATTAATTATCCAAATTAATTAACTAAATTAATTAATTCATTTTATTTATAAATTGGGTCTGGGTCGTCACATTGCAAGCTTGGCATCTTCTATCTGCTTACTAGGCTGAAATTATCAACAACAAAAAGGATGGATTTTTTATTTAGAAAGAAAGAAATGTCAGAAGATGCAGGAAGAACAATGTTAAGAATTGCATATCAAGATTCAAAAGTAGTTTAGTGTCTTTTTCTTCTTCTTTTTTGTGTCAATTTTCCTCTTTTTCTTCAATTTTTTTCCAAAAAAATAATTTTTAAAAATGATTTAACTGAAAATTGGATGAAATGTTGAGGATTTAGACGGTAGGGGGGAAATTGGAGGAAAAAAAAAGTTCATATCCTTAATTTTCTATAAAAAAAAAAAGGATAGGGGGTTAATTGAAAGTTAAGTACAAGTTTAGGGGGGAAAATCACCAGTATACCCTTGATGATAAGTTATTTCTGAAAATTCAAGGGCCTTTATGGCTTTTTTGTTGTGCTTGAAGAACTAATGTTTTTTTTACTAGGGTAATTATCAGTTTACTACTACAAAGTTGTCCGTGTTTTAGAGTTCGATACAACAAGTTTTTTTGTCTCAGTCGCATCCATAACGTTAAATTCCGTATCAATTTCATACATCCCTTAGTTTGACCGTCATGTTTTCCATTAATAATGACGTGGCAATCTATGGTGCCACGTGGACCACCTGTATTTTGCCACGTGGATTATACAATAAAAATATTTTTAATTAATGGGTAAATTTCACTTTACTACCCTTAAGTTTCCTAGAATTCAAACTTTGCTACCCAAAGTTTTTTCCTTCTCACTTTCATACCTAAAGTTTACTTTTACTACCAATTTCATACTTCCGTTCGTGTTGCCGTCAGAACCTCCGTTAAATGCTAATGTGTCCTTGGTGTGGCCCACCACTGTGCTGCGACGTGGCTCAAGAGAGGGTCCCACTCTCTTATCTCTACGTTTCCCTCTCTTCCAAGTCGACAAAAACCCAATTCATTCTTCATATTTGCCCTAAATTCCGAAATCACAAAACTGAACGGACTAAACTAGAACCCCAAATCCCAGTTGAGAAAAATCGAAGCTCTAGAACCCCAAAATTGCACATCAAACTCGAACCCCAAACTGAATCGAAGGTCGCTTCTGTTCATCATATTTCGAAAGGCATCTAACGCGAGGAATACCCAGTATTGCGAGTCTTCCATACCTCAGTCATGTCTTCCATGTTAGGGATGTCTGAGTTCGAAAGGGGAAGGTCGGTGAATTGCTACTGTGGACTGAGGGCAAAGAGATTCACTTATTGGACTAATGCGAACCCTGGTAGGAGGTTTGATGTTTGCACAAAAGTAAGTTGTAACTTTGGTGAACCACTTCACTATTTTTCGTTAATAATCTTCATGTTCAATAATATGTAATGTCTGTGTTTGCAAAAGAATGATAGATGCAGATTCTAGGACTGGGTTGACGAAGAGGATAACCCACGGAAGCAGAAGTTGATAAATGGGCTGCTTAAGAGGATTCGAAAAATGAAGAATGAGATTGTGGGCTTTCGAGCAAGGGAGAAGAAGCTCTGGTTTTTTTTGGTTGTTTCTTGGATGTTGCTTCTTACTGTGATGATTAAAGGGAAATAGGCCATTTAGGGATCATGGTCAGTATGTAATGGGAAGTTGTTGATGTAGTTATTGTACGATATTTTTTGACTTTGAAATTTCTGACTTTGAAGATGGTATGGAGAATGTATGGGAAAGTTGTGGTTTTACTTTGAAATGGTATGGACAAGGTCTGGACGTGTAAAGGTACCCTGAACATAGACATGCCCATAACCAAACTTCTGAGCCCAATTTGTAAAGGCACAAAACAACATAAACGTGTAAAGGGACAAAACAACAAAATGTAAAGGCACAAATTTCTAATTCCATAACCAAATAACCACCAATTACAGTAGCACTTGTCCACTTGTCCATAACCAATTATAGTACCACTTGTCCAAATTCTAATTCCATAACCAATTACAATACCAAATCTCCATCAAAATACATACACAACCACCCACCAAATCTCCATTAGCAAAACATATACAACCACCCACCAAATCTCCATCAACAAAACATATACAACCACCCACCAAATACATGTCCACCTAACAACCAGTTAATCAAAAGCTAACAACTAGTTAAGCAAAAGCTACCAACATTCAAATTTTTGTCAAAATATAGCCCCAAAATAACCTAGATGGCATCTTTTCCATGTGCCTTTGTCTTTCTGGTCTTCCTGCTTTTCGTTCTTGCACTGCTCTGCGATGCTTGAGTTGGAACACAATCTTATGCTGGACATAAGATATTGCAGGAGCATTATAACTGGTTACTTATCATATTTAGGGGTTTCAGACACGGTCGAGTCTCGCTTCACCCAACCCATCAGTTTGATGTGCGATTTTGGGGTTCAGTTTGGGGTTTGAGTTTGATGTGCGATTTTGGGGTTCCAGAGCTTCGATTTTTCTCCACTGGGATTTGGGGTTCGAGTTTGATCCGTTCAGTTTTGTGATTTCGGAATTTAGGGCAAATCTGAAGAACGAATTGGGTTTTTGTCGACTTGGAAGAGAGAGAAACAGAGAGATAAGAGAGGGGGACCCTCTCTTAAGCCACGTCGCAGCACAGTGGTGGGCCACACCAAGGACACGTTCGCGTTTAACGGAGGTTCTGACGGCAACACGGACGGAAGTATGAAATTAGTAGTAAAAGTAAACTTTAGGTATGAAAGTGAGAAGGAAAAAACTTTGGGTAGCAAAGTCTGAATTCTGGGAAACTTAAGGGTAGTAAAGTGAAATTTACCCTTAATTAATTATAAATTTTAAAATTATCTAATATATTTATATAAAAAAAACTTATAAAAATTAATTTTTTATTGATTTTTTTTCTCTCTCTTCATCTTCATCACACTCTCTCTCTCTAACAACTCTCTCAGTCTCAGCTCTCTCTTAGCTCTCTCTCTCTCTCTCTCCATTCCCCCTTGACCCTCGTCGAACCCAGAACCCAGAAGCAAAGGCCAACCCCCAGCCAACCCATTCCCTCTCTCTCTCTCTCTCTCTCTCTCTCTCTCTCTCTCTCTCCCTCTCTCTCTCCTCCTGCACCCATTCCCCCTCCTCCTCCTCCTTTTGCCCCCACAAAACCCAGAGCTCAACCCAGCCCGCAACCCACCCCCACCCCCAACCCGCAGAACCCAAAACACAACCGTAACTCCACCCCCAAGATGCAAAGTGTTTGAATTTTTTTCTTTTTCAAATTTTGAATTTGCAAAGGGAGAGAGAGAGAGAGAGAGGAGAGAGAGAGAGAGAGAGGATTTGGATGGATGTTGGGTGGGGTTGGGGTGGATCTCGGGTGGGGATGAGGGTGGTTGTATAGTGGCGTTAGCCTTGGGGGTGTTCTGGGTAAAGAGAAAACAAAGGGTGAGAGAGGGGAAAGAAGGATTGAGGGTTGGGTCGAGGAAGTCGGGATCTATGAGGTTGAGTTGGTGAGGTGGGGTGAATCGGAGGGGTCTTGGTTATCGGGTTTCTGGGTTTCTCCCCCTCTCTCATCGTCTCATCTTCCTCATATCATATCCAAATCTTAGATTGTTGGATCTGATGCATCAAACCGTAGATTGATTGAGGGTTTTGAGAGAAAAAAGGGTGTTGCGTTTGAAATTTGAAATAGAAATTTTGGTTATCGGGTTTCTGGGTTTCTCCCCTCTCTCATCTTCACCTCCTTCATGTGTTGCAGACACCAAGCTCGCTTTAGCTCTAGGGTTTCATTTCGAAACCCTAATTACAACCCTCATTTTGCGCCTTTGTCCGACTTTGCAAGATTGTAATGGAGCGGGTCTTGGTTTTGAGTGGATCAGAGAAGGACCATGGTTAGGGCATCTAATTGGGACCACCCCAAGTCTCCCTACGAAACTCTTGGTGATTGAATCTTTCTTAATTGGGAAAAGTTTAAAGCTTCACTCCTTGATTTTGTGAATTTTGTTATTTCTAACAAGTTCATTGTTTCTGTTGTTTTTTTCAAACATAGAACTAGAGAGGGACGATGATGAAGACCAAATTGAAATTTCTTACAGACGTTTGTTGGTGGCCGAGGGGGAATGGGTTGGCTGGGGTTGGCCTTTGCTTCTAGGTTTTGGGTTCGACGGGAGTTGAGGGGGAATGGAGAAAGAGAGAGAGCTGAGATTGAGAGAGTGAGATGGAGATGAAGATGAAGAGAGAGAGAGAGAGAGAGAGAGAGAGAGAGAGAGAGAGAGAGAGAGAGAGAGAGAGAGAGAGAGAGAGAGAGAGAAAATTCTATAAAAAATTAATTTTTATTAGTTTTTTATAAATATATTAGATAATTTTAAATTTTATAATTAATTAAATATATTTTTATTGTATAGTCCACGTGGCAAAATATGGGTGGTCCACTTGGCACCACAGATTGCCACGTCATTATTTAACGGAGAACATGACGGTCAAACTAACGGATGTATGAAATTGATACTGAATTTAATGTTATGGATGCGACTGAGACGAAAAAAACTTGTTGTATCGAACTCTAAAACACGGACAACTTCGTAGTAGTAAATTGATAATTACCCTTTTTACTATAATTAACGATTGTCAAGTTACGAGATTTTTAAACTTATGACATGTTGTAGTGGGGTTTGTAACTCAAGTGATGAAGAGCAGTTATTCTGCATCTAAGTTTGCAATTAGAGCAGAGGACCACTAGTGTAATGGTTTGGAGTATTTACTCCCTCAGGGAAGGTCCTAGGTTCGAGCCCTAGCATCCATATAGTGCATGTGAGTTTAGTATACTATAGTCCCTCTCAATATAAAAGTTCCTAAAAAAAAAAAAAAAAAATCACAATTGGAAACCGACCGAGTCCATAGTCCATAGTCCATAGCAGCTGCCAAACAGAAATAGTAGGCTAGCACCTTCCATATATCTGCACAGCATGTGAAATTATGTGTGAATACCAAACTGAAAAGCACCGGCAACCAAATCTCCCACTTGCCCTGTGTGGCCTAATTCAGTACTCAGGGTTCCCCACTGAGAGTCCAACTTCTACATACTTTCACATGTATATCCTGCAATGGCCCTCATTGCGGAAGCTTCTCATATGGGCCATCTCCAACTTCCCTAGGTAGAATGCCTATATGATGCCCCAATTGCCCATGCCCCCATGTCCCTAACACAATTGGCAATGGCATATTATCGCATGTGGACTTGGACCTCACAAAATTACAACCCTAGGTTTGCCCCACTAGACCAAACCAAACCTGCAAACGTGGCATATATAGCCCTCTGACCTATCCTAGGGACTGTTTCAGAACCCACATGATGCTCCACTTCAAACAATGACAGCAAGGGACTTTTGGTACCTCGCCCTTTTTACTGGCAAATACTTTGCCTCTTCCCTGAAAATAAGAAATTTGTCAATCACAGTTTGATATGTTTGGAAAAAATAAATTGTGTATTTTTGTATATGTGTTAAGTTGTGATTTTTAACAACGAACCAATATGATCTTTTATTTTAAGAGCTCATTGCTAGGTGAATTCACAACTTAAAACTGCATTAATATTCTGGGAATCTAATCTATATGATAGAAACATCCATTAGTACACTTCTCATCTATCTTGATACCATCGTTGTTTATGATCATGATGTTTCAAGACGGATTTTCTCTAGAATTTTGTCCTCGATAGAATAAATACTCCAATACTTGTTTGCTGCGAATTTGAACTACTCAAACGCTGGTGGTGGCAAATGACGTCAAATTAGACAAAAGAGACCAAAATTGTCAACATGACAAAGCACAAGACCAAATTCGTCGGTTAAACATGGGAACCAAAATAAAAATTCGACCAAAACACATGGGTCAAAAATGCTATTTAACCCCAAATACAATGTGGACAGAATTGCAAGTGTTTGGAAATTTAGACATCATGTTTGTTAGATTGCATCCGGTTGATAGTTACATATGGAAATTCTCTAGTTGTATACATCCAGGCCAAAAACCTCTGGAAGTTGGCGACTTAAGGCAACCGTGTATCCACAGCTGTCCTCCAAAAGAAAAACTAAACAAGTATATTGAACGATTCTTCCCAACCTTTCTGACTAAGCGACCAATTCTTGGAGCTTGACTTTGTCATTGTATCTAGACACTCCAAGTCCAACCTCATGTAATATAATATGCCCTTGCTATTCTTTTTAGAGGCGGAGACCAAACACATAACTTCGGATGCAAGTGTTCGAGTTCCTACTTTTAACCACTTAAACTACAAGAGACTTGCAAAACAAAATATCGTGAATGGCAATGTATTGTACTAATATGGTTAGACAGGCTGATTTCTAGGCATGAAAAATGGCATGATTTTCCTACGGTCGCTCGCGTGTAGCTCCTTCATATACTAAGTACTAACTATTGCTTCAAAATTTTCCGCTCTCCTTTCTCCAATTCCAACCCTATGATATTATGGAACCCCTGTAAACCATCATATTTAGTCTGTCTAAATTAAATTCAGAGTAGTTTTCTAAACTGGTGAGGGTAAATGCAAAAGCTATAACAACAGTTCAGATTAATGTTTATGGCATCCTCACGGATGGTTTTCTTAGCTAAATATTCAAATTTGCCGAACAAAATCATAAATCAGCTCTCATTTGCCCAAGTGGGATCACAGTAATCGCTCAACATTGTTCCAAGTCTAAGGTCATTTCTATTCTAAACAAGCAAAGAATGGGTAAAAGAAATAATTCAATCTCTGCGATGATCCGACACAATCATACATGAAGCTTCATCAGCACTTTTTTTTAGATTAAAATTGAAAAAGATTTCAAAATACGAATAAAAGAAATCAAAGAAGTTGGTCACTATTTGGGTTGAAATCTTTAGCTCAGTTATTGATCCCGGCCAAACCATCCAAAAATGAGTCCATGGTATAAATGTCTAGTCCTCTAGTCCGCCCAGGTGCCCCTCCTTTGAGGGATGACACATCCAGCACAATCCTGCGCAGACCGCGTACACGTGTAAACAAGCGGAATATCTTATGCATAGACGAAACTAATATGAAAAAGAAACTTACATGTTCGTAGATGCTTTTCCCAGCTCCAGAGTTTTAGAGTTTATAATGATTCTGTGATCAATTTTGGCTACTGAATGGTCCACAGGCAGATCAACCACTTTAGGTGCTGAAATGGAATTTAAAGACATTAAATTCAATTTAATTGCATATAAAACTAATAAGAACCAAGTGTAAAGTAGCCTCAACTGAAGCGTTTCTTACATGATTTAGGAGCGGCAGTGACAGTTCCATCTAGCCCCAAGAGTTTCTAAAAAAACAATGGAATATGTTATCACTTAGCAATATAAATTATCAACTGATAAGGAAATTAGCAATAAAAATCATCACTAGAAGCATCGGTGAAATGTAATGAAAGCAGGAACAGATACCTTAAGACTCTTGTAACACTCTTCCAGGTTATCATTATACAACATATGATCAAAGATGCCTGATGATTGCCCTTGCTCAATCTCGGCCTTGGCATTTCGAAGTCGCTTTAGGACCTGTTCCTCTGTCTCAGTTCCCCTGTTTACCATATTCAACCATACTCAGAATTGGCACGTGGAAGAGGAATTTGTGAAAAAAAAAAACAAAAAACAAAAAACAAATAGCATCTAAAAATACCTTGCACAAAGGCGCTTCTCAAGTTCCTCCATTGAGGGTGGACATACAAAGATGAAGACAGCTTCCAGTGAACTAGCCCTCACGGATCTTGCACCTTGAACATCAATGTCTAGAATGCATCTCTACATTGAAAGCCAACAACATTACAGAATGAATAACAACAAAAATTCCAGTAAAGAAAGCAGTGTCTGAGAGAGAGTGCCACTAAACATAATTTAACAATATGAGGGCGAAATCTAAAATACATAAAATATCCCCATAAGCTTTTCACAATTTTGACCATGAGATTAAGGATTATATGAATTAGCCTCTGTAATTATATTCCATAAAAGCAACTTGGATCTCCAATCTCGCAAATATAGCTGTCATAAAATCCAGTAAAAGTCTTTGTTATAATGTAATATATGAGAATGCTTAACAACTCAAGCACTACTAAAGATTAACCAAAATATTACAGTCCATTAGAAGACAGAAGCATGTTAGTTCCAGGTGACAGTGTCGGTTGAGTTCCCACTGTAAATATGGTAAGACGCCCTTCAGTTTTTCCCAAATTTGGAAACCCAAGAATGTAATAATAAGGCAGGCTTTGGTTGGGAATTCGTGAACTAGTGAGAGGAGATAGATCCTTTCTCTATAAAACAGACTACAATCTAGAACAAGTTGTTCCAAATACAACTAATCATCATGCAGATGCTTTGATTCACCAGATGGCAGATCCATATAGCAAGTTTGACATGATAAAGAAAACGACCAACCTCCAACAAAAATCAAAATAGAAACCACTTATCAAAGAACGTAAAAATACAAAATGTACCTTCCCGTCATCTGCTACCACTTCTACTGCTTCAACACTAGTTCCATAGAGATTTCCATGCACAGAAGCAAACTCAAGGAACTTCCCATCCTCTATCTCTTTCTCCATGGCACTTCGCTCAATGAAATGGTAATGGACCCCATCCTTCTCCATAGCTCTAGGAGAACGGGTTGTGTGGCTCACAGAGAATCCAAACATGGAGGGATATTCTTTCATGAGCATGGATATTAGTGTCCCCTTACCTACCCCAGAAGGACCACTAATAACAATTGGCTTCTCAGCATAGCCCCTCACACCCTTACTCCAGGCAACCACGTCAGTGCCCAAAATTTTCTTCTGCTGCCTTACATATTGGGTGTCCACCTAACATAACAAAACAATTTTAGAAATCAGAATAGTCCAGTAATCATCTAAAACTAATACATGATGGACAGAATGGTGTTAACTGAGCAATTCCACTTTATTTAACATGAAGAAGGACAGGAGTTATTTTGTTTTCACATCAATTTAATATAATTCTATTTCCAAACTTAATTGTTTGAAACTCCTACTATCATTTTGGTGCAGTCTCATTTTATCTTCCATTGTCTGCCTCAACTTAAACGATTACTAAATGAGACGAAATTGTGACATCTTTTATTCTGTCCAAATGTACTCCCTTATCATATCTGAATAGTTTCACAGGTACCCACCTCAAGGAACCAAGCAAAATCGTCTGGGGTGGAACCATTCTTAGTAATCAATATTCGGTCTTCACTTAAAAGCACTGCTGAATGGCCTTTACATGGTTTGGGTTTTGTTCCCAACACAGTAGGAGATATCCTGCAAATTTAAACCAGATATTAGTAACAGAATCAGAAAAAATAAAAATAAAAAATAAAAACCAAGAGTCACACACTTACCATTCACCAGTAGATTGGTCAAAAATCTGAACTCCTATTGACAATGCCGATTCGTCACAGGCTCCACCAATCACGTACTGTCAAAAAATGCATTGGCAATATGATTGACCTGGTGGTAAATCACTGAAGAACAAACAGGGGCATTGAATGACAAAATCATATTGATATGTTAAATATCATACTGTTCTGTTGCCCATGACAATGGCTGTTTCACCGCCTTTGGATTTTATATCAAATCCATTTGCATATCCCTTCTGCAGCTCATCAACAAAGAATGCTGGGGCTTCTCCCTGATGACAACAACCAAAATCAAATCACATCAAAGGAACCATCTAGCTTCACATGCAGACATCATTTCTAATTACATTCCTGATAAAAGTTAATTTATTAACCAATATTAAGTATAAAGTAAGGATGAGGTGCTAACCATAGAGAAATCTGTTCCTGCAATTCTAAGATTCCCCCTGATCAGCAGAAATGGAGAGAGATGAGAGTAATTCAATATTTCTGGATCTACGAAATATATGAAAAGTTCAAGCCAGACGAGGCATAAAAGACAGAGATTGCAACTAAACGTCTCTCTATTGCATTTGGAAAACTCATGACAGAAAACCGAAAAACCAAAAAACAAAAAACAAGAATTTGAGCTGGAACCAGGTAAATATGACAATGAAGTTCAAAATCAAAACACAGATACCCATTAACGTTCCTAATCCACGATAGAAATATACATACAGAAAAGAACAAAAACCGGGGAAAGCGATGCCACAAAAATACAATTGTTGGTTTTTTGTCAAAATCTCTTTAAACCCATATACAAAAACAAAACAAAAACCAATTAGGGAGAGAGCAAAGAACAGCAAAATGCAAACAAACATAAACCCACCTCAATATAGCTAAAACATATGGATCAAACCACTAACAAAGGGTTAAAACAACATTTGGAATCAAAGAAAAGGCTGAAAATATCAAACAGATTAAGACCCAGGTACCTTTGTGCAAGCAGTAATTGCTCTACAACAAAAAAAGTAAGCTTATTTCTCGGCAGGGGGATGTATTGTTCAGAGGGCCAAAGAAGGATTTAAAAGCCCACTTTGGGTGTATCTTTTTCAAGCTGAAGTTTTGTGAAGGCTTGCAATCAAATCAACACAAACTTAGGATGGAAAAGATCACAAGGGTGGTAGAATAAGTTGCAAGATATTCCAAGATGCATTCTCATATTTGTAGCATACAAAAAGAGGGAATCTTTAGTCCAATGGTCCTCCTAAGGAAGAAGTGGGGAGAGAGAGAGGCAGAGGCAGCAGAAGAAGAAGAGAGAGAGAGAAAAAGGGTGGCCTTGTTGTTGTCGCATTCAATTCACGACACAAAGAAGACCCCGCTTTCGTTTTCTTGTAAGGTGCTTATGAAGTTTCTTCCCTTCCCCACCACCGCTACTCGTCCTTTTTTCTTAATTTAATTTCTAGGTCTTCAAAAAATTTTATATAACCCTTTTAAAAAGAAATCCCTAATTTTTATTTTTTTTAATATCCAAAAATAGAAAATAAGAAAAACCCTATGGCATGGCATTTGGCAATTTGGCATAGGGCTGGGCACTTGAAGCCGAAATACCGAAACCGTACTGTACCAAACCGGTTCATACCGTATCAAATTGCGTTAGGCCAAATTCGGTACCATACCGTACCGTATCATCTACGTTTGGCACGGTACCAGTACCAGGAATTTGGTACCGTCAAGTACCGTACCGTACCGAATTTGGTGGAGGCCACTCTGCAGAGAATGAGAGAAGGGATTCTAAGAAAGGCTGATGAGAAATCGACATGGCTTGAGCGTGCTCTGCTAAACTGCTTCAATTTATTTTGTTAAAGGATCCAAACTTATATGGGAAGCAGAACATCAGAAATTGATTTTTCTTCTAAGAATACAGTGTCAAAAGATGAAAGGGCCATACTGCACGGCAATGAGTTTTCTTCAAAATCATTTATTCCAACACCTTCATCTAAGCCATCGACATGCTGGCCTGGTTCCATGGTAAAGGATCAACGTGATTATCTAACCCCACAAACTGAAAGAGGCAGATTTGGCCTTCAGAGTTTTCCTCGAACCCCTTATTCTAGAACTATATATATATATATATATATATATATATATATATATGTATGTATATTCAAAATCCAAGTCGAAGCCCATAAATACCAAAGGGTATCGAGACATTGTTGGATTTGGTGGAGAACACAGCAGTGAGTGTTTTGGGGGTTTTTTTTTTGTTTTCGGTTTTGGTGGTGGTTGTTGTTGGTTCAAGGCAATAAAGGCTTCAACTTCATAACGAAGAAGAAAAGGGAAAAGGCTTTGAACTCTTACAGTCACTGCATTAAATTCGCATTTCGGTATGGTACCGAAATGGTACCGTTTCATACCGGAACCAAACAGTTCCGGTATGATACGATATCAATTTTAGAAAATCATAATACCGTACCGTATCATACCGGTTCCAAATTTCGGTACCGGTACCGGTATCAGCCCAATACCGTACCGTACCGTACCATGCCCACTCCTAATTTGGCATACATAATGGTGACAAAATTCTTGAGTGAATGTGAAGAAAAGGCGTTAAAATCTTAATTGGTGGGATGACACGTGTAGTATGAGAATGATTCAAAGATTGACCCGTGTGATTGGATTCTATGTGATTAAATTGTTCCTTAGGCTTTTGCCAAATTTTTGAAAAACAAGAAGAGAAATAGGGCAACACCTAGAAACTTGCTTGGCAACTTGTTTATTTGCATCCTATCCTTAAAGGATTGTTTCTTACTCTTCTTAGCTAAATAAATCATAAGAAAATGTGGAATTTATTGTTCACATGCAACTAGTGTCAAATGCTAAAGAACCTAGTTGTCAAAACTTTAGACAAAAGCATAAATATTTGGTCACATTAGCAACAAGAACACTTAAAGGGCAAAAAAATTGGAATGGAGTGTCTAGAAATATCTTCAAACCACAAAGCACATGGACTATGGTTTTGATCTCAAAAATAGGATACAAATCTAACTCCCCCATTGTTGGCAACTTAAAACTGGACCGCGCCATTTATTTTGCTCCATGTTGATTCATTTGGTCTATGACGTTTCAATTTATTCTTATTTGAATTGAAGAGTACACATACTTAGCATTCATCTAACCATACTATTTTTTCATATCTTAGCCATCCAAAATGTTAGTATTGGTCTCCATATTTAGGCTTGTTACCTTTATTTTCAATCCTTATTGACCTTACCTTTTTTCTTTGGTAAAATGAATGAACATGTCATTACCAAACAGAAATTACATAAAACCAATACAAAGTTAGAAAAAGAAAAACAAGGGCTCAACAAAAAAATAGCCCAATTCCAAGTAAAAAAATATAGGCCCAAAAACACAAAATCCTATAATCAGACCCTACAAATAACAAGTCACCGCTGCTGGCCGGATCAGAAGAAAAAGGTCCAGAGCAACCAACAAATGGGATATGTAGAGCATGGGTTTGGGGGAGTAAGCCACCAACGATCGTCACACTCAACGATCTAAGTAGGGGTCAAAATTGACCATTAAGTCACAGGGCCAGCACCTCCATTGCAAAAGCTCAAATATGAGGATGTGTCGTAGAGGAGAAGCAATTGCAGCAAGCTAGTAGACTACCAAGAAAATCACAGGGAGAGAGAAGGATGTTAGGGTTTTAGATCTCATATGGGGGAGAGGAATGAATTAATGTGTGGGTGAGGGGAGGAGAGGAGGAGGTGACAGAGGTGTGATGGTTGAAGTGAAGTTGGAGAGGAGATGCAGAAGGAATAAAGAAGGAGATATGTGCCAAAATTTGGAAACGCAAGGAGGAAGGGCAAAGCAAAACAAACAAAGAGGAAAAGGAAGAGGAGAAGTGACACAAAGGGAGAAAAAAAAACCACCACTTTTGATCCCAAGTTTATCATGCTTATTTTGGTTGGAGTAAGAGCCCTACAATTTAAAATATACTTTCTTTTCCTCCCTCGCCACTTGGAACTTAAAAATAAAATTCTCATTATTTTGCCGTAAAGCAAACTTGCAAAATTATTCAAGTGGACAAAGTGCTAAGTGTGAAATGCACGTAGTAGCATCATTCAGACCCAATCAAAGTGGACATGGTGGTGCAATGAATCTTTATAATTTCATAAACTAGGGTACATGTTGACCAACTCTCCCAAGAAAGTGCCATTGCATGCTGTAGATAAGAAGTCGGCAGATCCCCTCCTATCCTATACGCTAAATTGTCAAAATCAGTACGACCATTTGCTTATTGGTCAAGTTGAATATCATGCAACACACACACAAACATATTCAGATCTGCAACATTTACAATATTTTACAGAATTTTGTAAATTTCCAGGAAATAGAGCCTAGCTCAGCCATCAAGTAGAGATAAGTGGCGCACAATAATACAAAAAGGACGTCCTACTTGTTGTATTTATATCTGATTTTAGGTCAGAAATGGATTTGGTCAAAAGAATTTAACATTTTTTCGGCCGCATGAGACTTGGTCTTTAGCTCTGTGTGGATGATATGCTTTGCTAAAGATTCATTCAGGAGGATTTTTTATTTTTTTTTTTAAATTTTTTAAAATAAAGGAATGATCATAGGATTAGGGTTTCTTTATTTGTCTCCCACTTTGTCTTTAATTAATGAGCACTCTTATTTTTGGAGTTTTATAAAAATGTCAAATGTAACCCGTCCCTTTAATGTAATTTTTATAAATAAATGTCGAAATGAAGGATACCCTTTTTATCAATGTTGAGTGGGACTTTGACCAAACAATGTTTCAAATATGAGGACAACATGTGGATCACTTACTAGAGATTATTTTCCTACATGGCAGAGCCTTCTTCCATAGTCAGATCCCTTTTTTGGCAAATGACTTGTAAATTCAGGTAGTTATTAGTATTTACTCATGCATCAAGTTGAAGTGTTTGAAATAGGGACGGACCAGGATTTCAAATTGGAATGGGGTAGATTTCTTAAGTGTGAGTTGTTAGCTTTTGGGCTGGACTAAAGCTTCAATCCTACATACTAATCACATGAACCCTAAAAACTCACATGGGCTATAGGTTAGATTGCTTCAAAACTTTATGATGTTTTTTTATCAATAGAAGAAGGAAGTGGTTGGAATTTGGAATTTTTTCCAAAATTAGAAAGAAAGTAATATTAGACCAAGAGTAATTAGTATATTATTTAACACAAACTAAAAATAAATAAAAATCAGGAGATTGCACATCACCAAGATTGTTCTTAACACCCGACATTAGCGCCCAGTTTTTTGGTGAATTATATATGCAATAATCACCCCCACAGGACTGCAATACCCTCCACTTACGCAAATTTTATAAGAGAAAAGGCATTGATCATGACAAGAATGTTCACGTGACTTGTGGAATTATAAATAATTGATTTTCTTTTTTTGCACACTAAGGATTCTCATTATAATTATAATTTATTTACTCTAATTCTTTATTTTATACTGTAAATAGAAATATGAATTTATTATTTTATTTGGCCACTAAGACTACATTGTATTATAAATATGACCTTCTACAAGAATATGAATATACATAAAATTCTCACAAACAAATATTCTCTCATCGTTTTCATGTTTTTAACAAAGAATAGATTCGGTTTTTTTTTTCTTTTGTTTGTTCTGATTAAATTTTAATTGCTCCTTTTATTTTGGGTCTAAAAAGAACCACAATTTTCAGTCAAAATCACAACATTTTTAGGAGTTTAGGCCTCATCTCTGTCTTATTCCCCATTCAAGTTGGATCGCTTTCAAAAATCTTTTTCGGTGAAATAGCACCCAATGGACAACTTGGCATGACCCTAGTGGCCAACTTGACATGAAAAGCACATAGCCCTTTCTCAAGTGATTTAGAAAAGGCCACTGAGGTTTCAACTATAGGACTTTTTCTCGCTGTTATTAACTTATTATTTCATTCTAGTATTGGAAACTTTCCCCAAATTGTCGGTCGAACTTACCAGATGCCGCTAAAATCATTTGACAAGATTTGCACGATTGATGTCTTAGGATAAATTCTTGGATGTGATAATTCACCCCAATTATAACACACTTACAATCATTAGTATCTAAAATTCTAAACTCCACTACAAAATCTTATAATCGGTACATGCTTTATAATTTGTGTGAATTTTGTAACATTCGTTGAAGCATGTCATGTGATGTTACTGTTAGCCATACATAAATTTTTATTGCATAAACTATATAACTTAGAAAAATTATCGTATGTGACAGTAACACCAAGTCAAATGCCAATGTAGCTTTACAAGTCCAAAAAATTGACACCACATCATTGCCAATGCATGAACTCTACACTCGGCCTTGAGGGTGTGCAAGTGGTGCCACCGCACAGGGCCCCTGATTTTTGAAGGCCCTCGGATTTTTTTTATCTGTATATTATATATATATATATTAATATTATAAATATTGTATATATATATATAGCAAGCGCAGGATCTTTACAAAGGAATGCATTAAGTTGCGTTGGTTTTCTGCACTTTAATTTCCATTTAGTGCGAGGGTTTGAGTCCCACCTCTGTAAAATAATACCTTTAATTACCTTTGTTTTTTTTATAATTGTAACAACAACAGAAACAACAATAAAAGATTAAAATAAAGGTAAACACATGTAAATCAATATTTTTATTTTTACCTTTACTTTTTTTTTTGTAACAACAACAACAAAAAAGAAAAGAAAAGGGAAGCACGTGTATATCAATAGTTTTATTTTGACCTAGTAGCAATATAAGCTTTCTCTGACTCTAAATTTCAATCTATATGACTTGTTTCTAATGCAGGATACGGGTGAATTGAGAATTTAGGTAGTTTAACGAAAGCGAAAACAATGGAAAACAGAAAATAGAACGAACAAGGATAGGTCTAGAATCACTTTAGGGGTTTGGTTTCACACCAAGAAGTCTCCAAACAAGGATTGATTATATAATGATAGATAACGAGCATTGCATATAGTTCATATATATTTGATAGTTTATATATATAGCGGGGTGATGATTGATTCATATACTTCATATATATATAATTATAATTATATTATACACAAGTCTTTTATATAGTTAACAAACACTGAAAGGAAAGCATAGTCTTTATACCGAACATACTGGTATTTAAGTTTCTCAAATTAACGTCAAAATTTGTATTAATTTGTGATTTGCATGCTAATTGATGATGATTTTTTTACTTTAAAAAACATATTGTATGTGAGGTCAAAATCTGTAATTTAATTTAATTATTAAAAAAACAGAATTTTATTTGTTTTCTTTTTATTATTGTTTTATAAGTTGGAATTGAGTTTCTTTGTAGCATTTATTTATTTATTAGGTCAAAATACATAATTAAATTTAAATGTTACAATAATTATTTTTTAGTCCGACACATCACCAACACATAGGTCTTTATTATTATTACAATCCAACTTTTTAGTCCGACGTAGCACCAAACGTAGGTCAGTACTTAATCCAGCTTAGCCCAATCCAAGCTAATCCAAGACAATCCCAGAATTTAGTTCAGCATATGACAATATGCAGTACCAAACAACCCCCAAAAGATCCGGCTGTGTTTCACTTATTCAATTCTGAGCCAACTCTGAACCCTGTTTATGCATAAAAAGCTTCGCCTATATTGGCCGACCAAATAAGAAGATTCGCGGCTAGAAAACTTCCTTTCTGGGGACTTGTGTTTATTTGTTATGAGCAAGTACCGAGCAAACAAAAGAGTCAAAAGAGGAATGCTCACGGCCACGGCGAGCATTGACTGAGGGGATTGGCCGAGCCCCCACCATTCACCCAGGACAGAGGAACATCAAATCGCCACTTGCTTAAAAGTGGCCCCCACGGCTCATTAATAAGTAAGGAGCTATGACGCACACACCTGTCCCAATCAGAAGACTTTCGAAGAGGCACGTGGAGAGAGAAAGAATGAAGGTCACATCCGTGTACTTCTCAAATCAAATCACAGTGGGTGAGGACAAGTTTGGTGAGATTATGCACCCCAAATCACGAAAATTAAATGCTCCCTTGCCTACCAAAAATCAAGGAATTAAATGCTTCTCTAAACATAAAATCTAGGCCAACCACTACAGTATGAGACACTGAACTTCACGGTGGTCACACCACCATGCTTCTCGGCCGCCACCCACCCACTATTACTGAATCAGTCACATTCCACGAGGATGTTGGGTCCACTTTTGTCAGTTGGCTCTTCCTATAAATACTAAGCTCGGAGTACATTCAAAGGGTTCAACACCAAACACAAGCCTCCCACGGAGCAACTTATATTTTCTGTCATTTATCTTTCAAGTATTGCAATTTCAATATGTTTACTTGCTTTCTTAGGAGTAGTGGCAGATTGTAAACAAATCCATTCATCAATATATATCATACGACCCTCGATCTTTCGAGGCACCGGAGCACCACCCTTGGTTACATTTTCATTCATCCCATATATCATACAGCCTTTTGCCACCCGGCGGAGCGCTGGTGCACCACCTTAATCCACCACTGTTTCCACCATCAGCACCACTACAACGGCCTTGTAGTTCAGGCCGTGAACCTTACGACCGAGATCAGTTCCTTTCTCGGCCACAGTCCCCTGATTAGAAGTCAGAATCATCCGAGTGCACTCCAACTCACCAATCCATCCAACTCACCCTCGAATGCACGGTAAACCGTGCTGGCACGCCCGCGCAACCGCACTCCCCAACCAAAGAAGGACAACCCGTGTTGACGCAGATCCATTCGGCCCGGCAAAAAGGCCGTAAGATTTGCGCGGACAACAAACCCATATTATTATAACAAAGAAAATATTGTTATGCGTCCACGCATATTACTGGATAGACATACAAAGATAATGGGTATTAGATACATGGCTATGTGGCTCTAGTGTAAGTGGGAGATTGTTAGAAATGTGCCCTAAGAGCCAATACATTTGATGTGATCTCCTTAAAATACATTTCGTATATCTATCTATATATATAAAGCAAAAGGCAGAGAATGGTAAAACATTCAAAAACCCCGAATATACCCTTGGTTAACTAAAATATTAAAGCACATGAATTATATTAAATTTGGATAAAATGGTAAAGCAACACCCGATTAACAAAATTGAAAAAGAAGAAAAATAGAAAAATGAAGAGGACGTGCTGGGAGTTGAGAACCCATGCGTGCAAAGAGGAAAAACCCCATCGTGCGACTGAAAACCGCCAGCCCACGCGTGCAATGTATTTTTTTCTCTTCAATTACAACTGCTCACTCAACATACAAAAACGGAATGGATATCTGGGAACCCATTCATGTTTCTTATTTCAAAATTTCGGTTTCACTTTCCCCTCACCAGCTATCAACAAATACTCTCTTGCTCTGTGGTAAGCCTAACAGATCTTTCTTTGCTCTTTGCAATTTATGTGTTTCATATTTGATTTCAGAGTGGTTTGTATTCACTCAGATTGAATTTGTTCTTCTTTGTGTGGTTGAAATTTGTTGAAATTTGCGATTCTTCATTCCTGTTTTTTCTCTTAATTTTTTGGTCCGCATTCAGATTTACTTCTCTTGGTTGATGAATTTGTCGATTATTGGACAATATTTTCTGTATCTGCACATGGGTGGTTCAATAACCATTTCTATTTCAGTTCTGCTTTGGCTCTGTATAGATGTGCAGTGCCCTGAGTTTCACACAAAATAGGCGGTTCAATCACTACTTCTGGATCATATAAATTTATTGTATGACAGCTTCAAGCAATATCAAGGACCAAGGAAACAAATTCAAGAATGAGGCAGAGCGTCGTTCAACTACCAATTTCAGGGGGTAAGTATTGGGTTGTTCAATTAGTGTATTCAGATACCACCCTCTCTTTTTTACATCGGTTGCTCAATGTCAATGCTGATTGTGTTTGACACTAGGTGTTTGTGAGAATACAATTTGAGGTCAGTAATTTCCTCTTTCTATTTGTCTTTCTGGAGGACGCAGGTGACAAAGGAAAAAAACAAAGTCGAAGAAGAGGGCTTTGCCATTTAATTTTTAAGCTTCCTCTCCGCAAAACACCCTTCGGTAATTCCCCTTATTACTTTTGTGGTGTTTCTTTTATGTTGAATTCCCTAAAACAATTAAACTACTAAGACTTTTTTCTTTGTTTATATATTGGTTTTTGCTGATATTTAGGGGTGATTTGCGTATTTTTTATGTTCATATTACTGTATTTGTACTTTCTGTTTCTTTTTATACTGCATAGTTAGCCAATAGATAGGTGCAATGCATATCAAGAAATTTGTTTTTCTACAGATTGTTGGTTCAAAATGCAGAAATTTGGTTTTTGCATATTATTTGGTTTTTACCTATCTGTGACATTTAGGTGTTTAGTTGCTAAGAACTATAACGTTGATGCATGTCAAATTCTGATGCGTAGACTAAAACCCAGTGTTAAGTCTACATAGCACACAAGCACACTTGACCGGGTTCTCTGCCTATGGTGTCTTATTTGTTTTTTCTTTTCCATATCTGTTTATTTATGATCTGTATTAGTTTCTCCTATCTTGCTGTTTTATTTATTTATTTATTTATTTATTGCATATTTCAGTTTTAGATTGATGTCTTTTTTTGCATTTCTTTTCTGTTAGGAATCAGATTATGTTTTGATTTTTTGTTTCTTTTCTTCTTTTCGCAAGTAATACTTTTGGTAGAGGAATTAAAAGCTTCATGAGGGTCATGTGCTTGGACTTCAATATAGTCTCCTCCAATTTTTGTTGCTCTTCTTATGATGTGTTTTTCTTGGTGCTGGTATAACTAAAAACCGTTTGTGCTCGTGATAAAGGAGGTAGTGTTCAAACTCGTAAAGAGAGAAGATTTAAATTTGTATAGGAGGGATAGTGTTCGAGCTATCTACCAGGTTATTATTTCAAATCCTATCTCTTTTTGTCATCACACGTGCTCTTCCAAGTTTTAAATTGTTTGTTAGGATTTATGAATTTGGGTGTTTGATTTCTGAATTTTAATCTTCTCTCTTTCTGTATTTTGGTTAATTTTGTCTTGGTTTCTCTATGTCTCTTTCATTCTTATGTTTCATTTTGTCAAGTAAACATTTTCTCTATCATTTTCTTATGTTTCATTTCGGAATTTTAACTATGTTTATATAAAGATGTTGATGCTTTCGATACTTTCTTATATTCATTCATGTGGCAGCAAAGGAAGATCACATTTATTACAGTACAGCATGAAGAGAAGGCTCATAATTTGTGCGCGTATTTACTCCTAGAGCTCAGGCATGCAACCAACAATATTAGTAGACTGCTTAAGATTGGAGAAGGTGGATTTGGGAATGAATGTTTATAAAGGTTCAATGAAGCCTTGCTGGTGCCAAGGGTGATCCAATCGCGCTCAAGAGTTTTTTTCCTTCTTTTTTCTCCATTATTAGTTTACGTGCTTCACACAGTTTTGTTGATTTATTCTCCTTGAATATATAAGCTCATAGTTAAACTGCCATATGAAATATTGTTAATTGAGTTGTGAGTCTTCTGGCCCTTATCTCTTGACATTTCTGCTCAGTCTCTTTCTATGACAACTTTTTTCTTTTCTTTTAAAGTGAATTTGATGCTATTCAGTGGAACATTTCTTATGATTTTTTTATTATTCGAGTATGTGTTATATATTGCAAGAGAGAATGCCTAGAGTAAGTGATTTCTCTTAGCATATTTGTACAAGCCTATTTTCCATAGTTTATTTTATCAGGGTTACCAAAACTGCTGTTGGATACTCACTTTAAATGTGGCATGCTTCAGCCAATTTAGAAGTTGCGTGTATCCCGCCACCCGAACCAATTTATATGTTGATACTCAACATCATTGCCATGCACATATATAATAGGTAAAGTTTCAGCGTTCTCTTTTATTTCTCTGACTTTTTAGAATGATTGGTTTTGTTAATGTTTTTTATTTGGTTTTATCTAGGTCAATGTACAAATGGATATTGAGGATGCACCGAGTTGGCAAGTTGTGATGCCACTGTAGAGTACCCAAAGAGAGTAGAGTGGATGGTGGAGACACTAATTTTTCTACTTAGGATATCAATTATTGATGAAGGGTGAGAGTCTGTAGCATTTGCTTTTTAGTTAGCTTGGTATATCAAATTGTTTGCCACAACTCCATAACATTTCAGGTTTTGTATTATAATTTCTATGATGTTGTATTAGGAGTTGGGGCATATTAAGTTTGTCGCTCATTAAAAGTGAGGCTTCACTCCATTCTATTTCAACGTTCTTTTTTGTCTATTTGTACAGTGGTTTTTTTTTTTCTTCAATAAATACTCCATCAGGTATTTATATAGATGTCCGTTTCAAAAGTTTCATATTTTAATTGTGCGTGTGTGATAAATCGTCGTCTTAAAAGTTTTCCATTATCGCCCGACTTTTAAGACGACGATTTATCACACGCGCTCTATTAAAATATGAAACTGTTGAAACGGACATCTATATAAATACAATTGCAAAAATATTATTTTACTTAAATTATTTGAGATTTTCCTATTAATGTTGGATTTGCTTTGGATAATATTAACGTGTAGGTAATTAATTGAATAACACCCTAGCTCCTAAAGTTCATTAGACTAGCCTCCCTGCACACGCTTCCGCGCGTGTGAGAGGCGCTTTTTTTAATCACGTGCGCTACGCGCGACTTACAAAGTTTTGTAAATATTTTTCATTATTCTATTTATATAGATGTCCGTTTCAACAGTTTCATATTTTAATCACGCACGTGTGATAAATCGTCGTCTTAAAAGTTTTCATTTATCGCCAGTTTTTCTAGACGCCCATCTTAACAGTTTACACTCTATAAAAGAAAAAAAGAAATCGCTAAGATGGACGTCTAGAAAAATACGGGCGATGAATGAAAACTTTTAAGACGACGATTTATCACACGTGCGTGATTAAAATATGAAATTGTTGAAACGGACATCTATATAAATATAATAGTGAAAAATATTTATGAAACTTTGTGAGTTGCTCGTGATTAAAAAGCTTCTCGCACGCGCGGAAGCGTGTGCAGGAGACTAGTGATATATAAAGGGCAAACTTATTTTGTTATCTTTTACATCTTGTAAAGAAACAAATGTCCAGGGTATGCTAAATAAGAGATAAAGTAATCAAACTCCCGGAAAACCTACAAATTACCCCCTCCGTTACCTAAACTGTTAGTGAATTTATTAACTGCTTACGTGGCAAAAGTAAAACTCATTTTTTAATGACATGGACTTCTACGTGGACAAAAAGTAATTAAAAAAACTCTTTTATTGTTTAAATTAATTCAAAATCAAAATATATATTCTATAAAAAGGCTTTTTTTTTAAAATCAAAAATGGTCCCTGAGGTTTGCGAAATTATCACATTTTTTCCTTCTTTTTTTTTAAATTTTTTTTTTTTTACATTAATAGTCATTAAGGTTACTCATTGTACATCAATTTGGTCCCTACTGTTGGCTTCCACCCAATTTTTCGTTAAATTGTTTAGATGGCACATATGTGGGGCCAACATGTCCAATAATGTAACATCCCGACTCAAAATTAAGGAAAATAATTTAAATTAATTAAAATTGAATTAAAAAAATAATTAATTAAGGAATTTTTGAAATTTAAAATTATTAAATAATATTTAAAGGGGTAAAAAGGTCACTTTAATTTTGGAAAAGAATTTGGCGAAACGAGTTGGGCCATTGCATCCGGCTCGTCGAAACGAGTTCGTAGACGCAAGGCACACTCGAATCCGAGTTCTAGAACTTAAAAAGGGCATAATGATCACTCCACTAATTATTTCCTCATTCAATGCTCAGAATTAATCTTAATTGCACATTTCTCTCGTATGAAATTACTTCAAAGAACAACTTAAGCTTTAACAATAATGAATAAAATACTGAATGAAATATCAGTTGTGTACAAAATTGTTCCTACCGTTGACTTATGTGAAAGGCAGCAAAAATATGGGTTTGCATGTGAAGGCACTGTAAACACGAATTTCCTGCGACAAATGAGACAAGAACACGTGTACAAAATAATATTTGTATTGATTTATCAAGTGTATAGGTTACAATCTCTATTGGTATTCTTTTACAAAAATAAAAGAATTTACTCTGATTCAATCTCCAAGGGTGTGTACAGTTCAAGGGTGCCAAGCACTTGATCTTGAATCGGAATTTGAGACTTCGTCGAGGGCCGTCACGACTTGATCTCGAGCACGTCAGGACCACGAGTAGTGTCACGCGGCGGAAAGTCTTCGGCTTTGAGGTGAAGGAATCGGCATGTGTTTGTTATGCTTGTTGATTCTCCACGAGCTTGATGAAGAACTTGAGAGTTTAGGTTTGTGTTTGACACAAGGGTCGTAGAGACTTGATCTTGATCAAACGGGTAGCACAAGACTTGTTTGGTGATTTGGCTTTTCTAGGGTGGAGGAACCGGCACGTATTTGTGGTGCTTGATGGCTCTTCCAAAATGGTGTGAAGAATGCAGAGAGTTTTCTGGTTCTTCTAAGTGCTTGAGTGTATCTTTTTCCGGGCCCTTCCTTGTCTCGGGGCCTCCTATTTATAGGCTCCAGCGGGATGCTTGAGCCGTTTGATGCACTCCGTCGGATGTCGACACGTGTCACCTTTGACAACTAATCTAATTTTGATGAGTTGTACGCCACGTGAGCAAATTATGGGGCCCACAATTTAATCCACCAAACCCTAATTATTTTCTCATTTGAAGGGATTTAATTCACCAAAATTTTGATGTCTACAGGCACATTTGCAGTCAATTGATTGATGTTGCCTTTGTGTTGGCCAGCAAACTCATTGAAAAGCTAAGCTCCATTGTCTACGATGAGATTTGCTTGGCATGGGGTGTCAAAGCAGACCTGCAGAAGCTGGGGCGCACCATGTCAGCCATCAAAGCTGTGCTCTTGGACGCTGAAGAGAAGCAAGCACATAACAAGGAGCTACATAGTTGGCAACGACAACTTAAAGATGTGTTTCTTGATGCTGAGGATCTATTGGATGAGTTTGACTGCCAAGCTCTGCAAAAGCGAACATATCATGGCACCACTAGAAAGGTACGCCGTTTCTTTTCGCCTTCTAATTCAATCACGTTCCGTTTGAAAGTAGGTCATGAGATCAAGGATATTAGGGAGAGGTTAGATGAGCTTAAAGCTAATAAGGCTATATTTGATCTTCTCTCTGTTGACCATCATGGAAGAAATCATGATGATCATGTAAAGAACATGATGATGAGGGAGAACATGACCCACTCCTTTGTCTGCCCTTCGGAGGTTATTGGTAGAGACTCTGAGAAAAAGAAATTGTTGATCTTCTGCTGCAACAAGGTGATGATAACCAAAGTGGCAAGAAGAATGTTTCTGTCATTCCAATAGTGGGAATTGGAGGTTTGGGGAAAACCACACTAGCCAAATTGCTGTACAATGATGAAAGGGTTGTTAGGAAGTTTGAATTGAAGACGTGGGTGTATGTTTCAGTAGAATTTGATATTATTAGACTAACAAAAGAGATTCTTAGTTATGCATTAGATACAGAAATCAGTGATAAGTTGTCTATAGATCAATTGCAAGGAAAGCTACGTGATGCTTTGAAGAATAGGAAATTTTTCTTGTCTTAGATGATGTGTGGAATGATGATCGTATAAAATGGAGTGAGTTAAGAGTTCTGTTGATAGATGGAGCCAAATTAGGAAGTAAAATTCTAGTGACGACGCGTAATATCTCAGTTGCTTCAGTCACAGGCACAGTTCCAACATACGTTAATTTAAAAGGTCTCTCTAATGAGCATTGCTTGCACTACAAGAAGATATGCTTTAGTAGACACTTCCTAGTTGACGTTTGTTGAAAAGTCATCAACTATTCTACTAAACTTTGACATTTTTTAAAAAACGTCAATTAAAGCCCTTCATACATGACACTTATTAAAAACCATCAAGAAAAACCCTTCATACATGACACTTACTATAAACCATCAAGGAAAAGCCTTTAATAGTTGACACTTCTTAAAACCCATCAAGGAAAAACCCTTTATACTTGACACTTATTAAAACCATCAAGAAAAAACCCCTTATATTTGACACTTCTGAAAAACCCAAAAGAAAATAGGTGGGTTGCATTGGTACCATGCACCTTCCGCGCCTGATTGGACTCGAAAAGGTATCCAAAATTAAAACCCACGGATGCCAACTCTTTCACAAACCATTCTTTTAGGCTCTCTCTCCTTCATACATTAATTTGGACTGGCTATTGATTTATTAATGTCCACTATAGCTGCTGCATTTGTAGGAGATGATCTGGTTACTAGCTTGTTATCAATTGTTGTTGGTTTTAATAACTCTTGGATCCATGTTTTTATGTTTTTCAGCAGATTGGTGTAATTATAGGGAAGCTCCACCAACTGCAAAGGAAGTATTCGGCTCCTCCTAATGGGCTTGCTTGGAGACTTATAAGTGATAAGTTCCTTATAAATTGAGTCATGCTTGCTTACTAGATTTTGAGAACTTCGTTCATAGAATGGAATTTGTATTGTAATTTCAAATATTAGTTTAGTATAGATAGTTGGACAGCTTGTAATATTCATTGTATTTCAATGTACAATTTCCTATTTGTTTTATATATATTGCTTTATCTAATAGCTTTTTTATTTTATTTATTTATTTAAATATTACGCCTTTGTTTCTTGACGGCTAAAAGGCGTCAAGCAAGCTTAACTTAATGTTTAAAACACGTCAAGAAAGTGTTAGTTGACGGCTAATAGCCGTCAAGAACAAATGTTACTTGACGGTTAACACGTCAAGTAAGCTTAACTTGACATTTAAAACGCGTCAAGAAAACATTAGTTGACGGCTAATAGCTGTCAAGAACAAATGTTACTTGACGGTTAAAAAGTGTCAAGAAATGGGGTACCTTTTATTGATACCCACACTCTTGACGGTTTTTGAGCAGTCAAGAAACATGTTAGGTGACACGTTTTTGCCATCAACTAAGGCCAATTTCTTGTAGTGTTGTCTATATCTGTAAAATGTGCATTTGTAGAAGAAGATGAGAAGAAACATCCAAACCTCTTTGAAATAGGAAAAGATATTGTGAGAAAGTGTGGAGGGGTTCCATTGGCGGTGAGAACCTTAGGGAGTCAATTGTACTCGGAGACTGATGAACGCAAATGGAAATTGATAAGAGATTCTAAGATAAGGGAATTAGAATGAGAAGGTGCTAGTCACATTATACCTGCTTTAAGATTGAGTTATACTCAACTTCCTTCTCATTTGAAAAGATGTCTTGCTTACTGTTTACTTCTTCCAAAGGGTACATTTGGATACTATAGCTTGGACTTGATCTATTGTTGGATGGCACATGGAATCCTTCAACCACGGGATCATGAAAATCTAGAGCTAGAAGATGTTGGCGAGCTCTATTTCAAAGAGTTATGGGCGCACTACTACAAAATGGAAATAGACGACAGTAAAACGACAACGGAAAAAATAAATAGCGTCATTGTATTTAGAAAGATGACGGTAATATTAAATCGACATGGATCAGCAACTTAAACACCTAAAAAATGGAAAACGGATGGGGTATTTTTAAAACACGACGCATAAAACTTAAAAAGTGTCATCTTATGAGACATGCGTTTCAGTTAGGTAAACAATTAACATATAAACAACGACAGTAGGTATAAATATACCAACGTAGATAGTATAGACGACATTTTACCTAAAATGCTGCCGTTTTAACGTGTACATAACCACGCCGGTAATTGTGCTAGACATCAGGTGCTTAGAGATTTAGGACAGAAGGTCGATTCCAGTCTTCTAGAGAACTAGATATGCCTTACTCTATGAGTCTTTGGGCCGTGACACATTGTGGTCGGCCGTTTTGATTGACTACAAAGAAAGTAAAAGGGCCAAGGTTGTCATGATAGTATCTGGCCTCAAAACAAAAGGCAGATGGCAGAAATGGCCGTGAATCGGCCTCTACTATCTCCATAAATCCTTCTTCATGCCAGAGTGCTAGTTGTTGACGTAGAGTAGAAGGAACACATAAACTTTGGTGAATCCAGTCTCTTCCAAGCAGTGCATTATAAGTGGTAGAAGTAGTATCTACCAGAAAGAAAGCAATCTTGAGTTGCTTAGTTCCTACCATGGCATCCACATCAAGTATGCCATGAGTCTTGGTGATGCCCCCAGCAAAATTGGTGACTGTAAGTTGAGTTGGGATTAAGTCTTTCTCTATTCTGTTTAACTTGGTCATCAACCTATGAGGACGAAGATTAATTGCTGCTCCCCCATCTACCATTACTTTGGGAATGAGGATTCCTACCAAATTTGTAGTGATAAACAAGGCCTGAGTTGATTGGTCATCTCATTGGTGGGTTTGGAGATGCATAACTGATCTGCTGCTATTTTCCGGGCAATTCTGCCTGTACTTATAGCCTTGTTCTCGTTGTTCGAATCACTTCTTCCTCAGTGAGTCCGCACTCAAAACTTTCTTGGGATATTACATCCCCTTGCATAGTGTCTTCCTATCCTTCTACTGCTCTGAATATTTCAGGTAAGATGAAGATCATATTGACATTAAGATCTTGTAGCAGATCTCCTAATTCTGTTCCAAAGTCCTGAGTTTCTTCATCCAGTTCTCCTTTATAGTCTACCTGTTCTTCTTCATCATCTTCAGCCCAGTCTTCTTCATAACCTTCAGCCCAGTTCTCTTGATTGACTGGTTCAAGCAATCCAGGCTGATCTTGTGGCTGTAAGAATTCTATCTGAGCAACCAGAGAAGACTCTTGTCATGAAGAACATTCTTCTGAGAAGGTTATTCCTGGTGAATGGGCAACTGATGCTTCTGATAGTGCTTCCATTACTTGGTTCACTGCTTGTTCTGCTTGGATAATTGCTTCTGTGTTGCTGTTATTCTGGGCAGAACTGGCTTCCGCGAGTATCTGTGTGTTGTCCTTGTTCTTGAGAAAAGTGCAATACTGTCTCTGGATTCTTCTTTTATGTGTTCTGGACAGCTCAAGGGTTGGTCTGCTAGTCTTTCCCACTGAGTATCATCTGCCATCTATTATGGTCGCTAATGGCATGTCCTCTCCTGAGATCTTTATTGGCATTTCCTTTTTTGGATACTCTATCACTTTCCTGATGTATTGGGCAGATTTCTAATAGTTTTTCTGCCTGTTTGTGCCTCTGGACAGAGCTGAAACTTCATTTTATAGTGATGGTGCTCTGATTCTATCAAAGACACTTGGTGTGGGTTGATTCTGCTGATCCAAAGTTATCTCACATTCACACTTACACTTGCTGCATAGAACAACCCCAAATGAGATGGTAGCCTTAGGTTTCGGTACTCCTCCTTTGTATTCCTTTTGCTTGTACTGTGATGAACTTCTGCTACAAGATTCCCTTTTCCTTTTTCTTGCCAATTTAAATTAACCATGTTGACTTGAGGTTGAGGGAAAGGGTCAGCGGTAACTGTGGGAGGTTTCTCACTAATTTGAGCTTGCCTGTTGTTATTCCTTCCTGTATAACGTCTCTGAAGACAACACAGCTGTTGGTGGAATGATTCTAAGAGTTGTGCCACTTACAATATTGTTCGCCTTTGAGTTCTTCTGCTTTAGGCATTTTGTGAGGTGTCTCTATTGCCTTTTGCAGAATCATTTCATCAAACAAGGCATCTACTTTTGTCAAATCAAAATAATAGATCTTGTTCTAAGTAGGCTTGTTGTGGATAAACCCTCCTATGAAAGGTGGTGGTTTCGATCCTTTGGTGGTTTGATCAAAGCCTTGCAACTAACAGGATGTTTTAGTTTGACCATCTCTCGCACTGCCACTTCTGGATCTTATGTTTCCTCCCGATCGCCATCTGGCTCCATCTCAATCATGTGGACTGAAGAAGATGGTGTCTTGTAGTATGTACCCCTGGATGAACTCCTTCTTTGCTGTTCTTCCATCAATAATTGCCACTCTGCGAGATCTCCAAAAATCATTCCAGCAAACCTTTTCCTTAAGGATATCCTGATAATATGCCTTTCTTCCATGGGGATTCTCGCACTTCATTTTGAGTTTCCTGAACCTCGATAATAAAATCTTGAGCAGAATCATCTTCACTTTGTTTGAGAGCAGCAAGATCACTGATGCTGATTTTTGGCTGGATTCTGAAGTAATGGTCATGAAAAGCATTCTCCATTTGTTCCCACGTTCGAATGGAGTCGGCTGGTAGACTGGTATACCAAGTAAATGCTTGTCCAGATAGAGGATTTCCAAAAAGCCTAAGGTTTAACAAGGGGTTATTTTCTACGGAAATGCACTGGACTGAAAACCTTCCTATATGCTCAATCGATGACGCTTGGGTGTCATCTCCATTAAACAAGGTAAAATAAGGTACCTTAAACCCAAGTGGTAAAGGCATCTGATCAATAAAGGCTGGATATGGCTTCCTGTAGGTTGGCCTCTCTCCCCTTCTCGCTTCAGGGTCCATCGGTTCCCTGGCCAATCTTTGTAATGCCCCAAGTCATTTAAATCATTGATTGGGAGTGGGTTTCGAGCCTGTTCTAGCTGGTTCTGTGCAGCCCTGTGCTCAATTCTGGGTGGTTTGAGCACAACTCCTTCCCTGTTCTCCTCTTCTTCTTCGAAGTCAGGATGGTTTCTCCAATTTCCTTTTGGTCTATTGGCAAAGTGGTTAGCTCCCCCTCTGCCTCTTCTGCCTGTTGCTAGCGGAGGAAATGGATTGGAATCCATTCTTGGAGGTCTGTATGGTGCTATAACTGGTTGTTCGTGCAGATGACCAGCTAGTAGTTCATGTGGAACCTCCAACTGTGGAAACGGTGGAGCCTCAACAATATAAGGACTGCATCTGCTTTGAAGTGACCTGTTCTGGCAGTTGAACTGAATTTGTAACGGCAGAAACCTAAGTTCTGCTTGAATTTCTTCTGGAAGGGCTTCTGTCTTGAGCTGGATTGCCTCAAAGAGAGGTTTCTGAAGCACTTTGAAGATTGTAAGGTTTTTGAAAATTTGTTAAGGTTTTCATATAATGAGATAACTTGAGTTCTGTCTATTTGAACTTAGACAGTTTTCAAAGTAATGCAGAATTTGAATTCCTGGCTTTTTTGAAGCCTGGTTTGCTTTTGAGAGCTTTGAGATCGAGAGATCTTTTGTTTTTGTTCAGTTTTGACTAAGAGTTTTCTTTTTTAATTGATTGGTTGTGTGTTCCTCTCAGTTTACATCTCCTTTTACTTATAGAAACTTTTAGTCTCCTACAAATATCTCCTTGGGATGTACTTTGCCTCAGCTAAAAGGAAATAATTGGCCTCTGATAAGAAGTAGGCGGTAACAACTTCTCTTGACTGTGATGAATACCTTCTTTCTTCTTCTCGTAACTTGCATTTAGAAAATATCTCTTTCAGTCATATGGGCATTGTGCAGAGGAGTTCAACCTTTTCTTACTGAAGGTTCTTTTCTAAATTATTCCCTGGTTTTTGGAAACTTGTATTTCTGGAAATCGTCTTCGACTGATAAGACTTTTTGCTTGGAGAAGAAGTTTTGGTCTGTGCAAAAATATCCATGAGGTGGCTTTTTCTTCCTTGCAGTTTTGATCGATCAGATATCAAGTTTCAAGAGTTTGTTTTTGGAAACTTGTGTAACCTTTGTTTATTGTTTTTCTGAAACGATCTTGGACTTGGGTTTGGGCCCTCTTTGATTTTTGGCAAGCATGGTCCAAACGGGCTTCTGGGCTTTTGGGTCTAAGTCTTTAAATGAACTGGGCCTGATCTATTTTCAACTAAACTGCTATAATTCTTAATTGCCATTTATTGGCAATTTCAAATTAATAATTTTAATATAATTGTTTTTAAGAAATGTGGGTTATTTTCCATTTTTGGCAAATAAAAACCCATTTGTTGATCTGTAGCTATTTGGGCTTGGTGTGTAGAATTCGGGCCCAAACATTTTGTTTCTAAAAAATTTCAGAATCAAGTTCTGACAACTTTGAACTCAGTATTAGCATTTGAACAAATTCTGTTGATTCTTTTTCTAGTTGCATATCAATCGGTTCAGGATATATTTAGCCTGACCCCTTTCCCTAATCTATACTTAATAAAGTAATGGAGGACAATGATTGCTCCAATACTGAATCTTTGTAGGGCAATGACTGCTGTTATACCAAATTGATGTAGCATAGAAATTGAGATTAAACATGGGTCAACTCACAGTATTTCTTGTATCAATATGCCAAACTCTCCCTAACCTTTATGAAGGCCTCTATTAACATAACCAACAACAAAACAATAATAACAATAAATTTTGGTAATATTATTAGGTTTTAATAATAATTATTACTATTATTAATAGCCAAAGTATTATACATGTTTACACCATAATCAACCGAGCATGTCCATCCTCAAAACAACTAGCACCAAGGCGAAAAATGCCTTCTCCCCTGCCGAAGGAAGACACTTTTCCCCAAGGTGCTAGACACCTGCCGAAGCTCCCGACTGCTGAAGCTCTTGACTGCCGAAGCTCTCTTGACTGCCGAACCTAATCTCGAAGACACGTGTCACCACCAGAGCGACTTGCACAAAGTCCCACATCGAAACTTTGTGAAAACCTCCCACTTTCACCTCCCTATAAATAGGGAACAGCGCCCGAGACAAAGGGGTAACTAATTTCTCACTTTTACCATTACTCTGTCAAAGTTACTACTCTTAGCTGACTTAAGCATCGGAGAGCCTTCGGCCGGCACCACACCGGTGTCCGAAGCTTAACGATTGCTTCTTCCACTTTGTCTTCTGCAGGATACCTAGCCTCTGAAGGTCCTAGCCATCTTCCCTGCTGAAGACCCAAGTCTTTCTTATCTAAGTTGACCTCCCCAAAAAGAGCATCAACAATTTGGCGCCGTCTGTGGGAATCGACTTCCTGAATCCCAACTACCTCTACCAGCTCCGCTGGCTCCTTCCCCTATTAGGCCCCGCCGCCTCTTCTTCACCCCACATTCTGCTATGCCAAGCGAGGCCAGCCATGATACCCAGCACCATACCCCCCGTGGGGACTCCTCTCGAAGGAAACCTTCGGCAGAGGGGGATCTCCAGGCGGAGGTCGAGCGTCTCCGCGCTAGCGTCACCAAGATGTCGGAGAACTACGAACAAATTCGCACCAAAAATGTGGAATTGGAGCATGACTGCTGAGCCCTGAAGCGCACTCTGGAGGGAACTCACCACCAAATCACCCAGCAAGACCACACCCAGGACATTGGGCACACCCAACTGAACCAACCACTTACCTCCCGCCATAGCGCCCCCATTCAGTCCAGGCCTGACAAAGGCAAAGGTCATCTTCATTCGGAGACGACCAAGTCGAGGCTCCTCCACATCTCCTCACCCAAATACCGGCCCCATGGCCCAACCAAAGTCTACAAAGATTGCCGAGACCGTATCTCGGAGAAGAGGAAGAAGCCTATCCAAATTAATGTCGACCTCGATGACCAAAGGGTGGCACATCTAGGCCCCCTACCGAAGCCTACTCGCTTACCTGACGCGGAGGGCACAGGGGATTCAGATGACTGGGAATCTTACCATCCCGAGGCTTGGGAGTCCTACCATTCCGAAGATTTCGAGAAATGGGAAGATTACCCAGCAAACCCCATCCCACACCCCAGCCCTTCAGCACACGACACTCTCCCGCATGCCGACCTGGCCATGCGCCTCCTCTTTGAGAAGGTCCGACACCTGGAGAGTGAACAACACCGAGGTCACCAGCTCCTCTGGGCGAAACCACGCCCTGGGCCCTTTATCGAACGTATTCTCAACTACCATCAGGAGAAGGACATTCAGCCACTTCGCATTTCCTTCTACACGAGCACGGAGGATCCCCTGACCCACATCCATTCTTTCCAGTCAGCCCTGGGTTGCAAGGGTCTTAGTGATGAAGGAATGTGTCTCCTTTTCCCTTCTACCCTCAGTGACGCTGCTCTGAATTGGTACTACCGGTTGAACCCCCGGACTATCAACTCCTTTGATAGCCTGAAGCAGACCTTCCTGGACCATTTCATGATTCAAACTGATCGCCTTTACTCCGAGGACGATTTGTATATGCTTCGGCAGGGAGAGGACGAACCCCTTCGGGAGTATGCAGCTCGCTTCAGCCACGAGTATTCTCGTTGCCCAGATACTGATGACCGAGCTGCCTTCGGTGCTTTCAAAAGCGGCCTTAGAGAATCCAACTTCCGCTACCTAGTCCACAGCAACCCATGGAACACATATGCAGAACTGATGAAGCAAGCAGCCATTCACGCCAAGGCTGAGTACTTTAACACCAAACGTGGCCCAGTCAACCAAACGAGGAGCACATTCAATGATCCCCTACCCGCTTCGGCACCCACCCCATCCAAACCTCACCATTCGGCTCCTATTCCTGACAATCAGGGTACCCAGCACCCTAAGAGGAAGGATGGCTACCAGCACCCCTTCAGCAATGGGAAGCGTGGCAGACATGGAAACCACCACCAGCCCGGCGGAGGAAACCCTCCAAGAACAGCTGATCGTGCTCCACTCCCTTTCGCACCCAAGCCAGGTTCAAAGTGTTCACCACCCTGAACACCACTTATGAGAATGTCCTAGTGCAGGAGGCACCCATCATACCCAAGCCACCCCCATGAGACCGATCAACACGCCTATGCCACACACAGGGCGTCTTCTGCCGTTTCCATCAGTTTAGTGGCCATGACACTGAATCTTGTATTGCCTTGCGCAACATCATTAAAGGACTCATCCGTGAGGGGAAGCTGGATAAATATGTGCACGATCTCCCACCCCCACCCAACCCTCACCAACGGCAGATCAACATGATTTCCACCATCAGTGGTGGCCCTACATTGGCTGGCACATCCAATAACTCCATCAAACATTATGTCCGCTCCACCTATGCACACCAGGTCTTCAGCACCGAGCAGGGACGCCTGTCGAAGACCCAAAAATCAGGCTGGGCCCCCATCACCTTCTGCGAGAAGGAGGAACGTGGTGTTATTCTCCCCCATGATGACTCAATCATTATCCGAGCCGATATTTCTAACTTCGACGTTGGGCGTATCCTGGTGGACATTGGCAGCTCGGTCAGTGTGATGTTTGCAGATGCTTTCAACGAACTCCAGGTCCCTACTCACCTGCTGGATCGCAGCATCACCCCTCTTGTGAGCTTCTCTGGTGATGTTGTCCAGCCCATTGGAAGCATTCACCTCCCTATCTCCATTGGTTCGGCACCCCAGCGAGCAACGGTCACCACAGCTTACAACGTCATCCTTGGGCGCCCTGCCTTGGCCCAAATGAAAGTTTTCATTTCAACACATATGCTGCTGCTGAAGTTCCCTACACCCCATGGCACGGGCACGGTGCGCGGCGACCAACTTGGCGCCCGAAGCTGCTACGCCTCAGCAATGAAATCCACCAATCGCCAACATAAGGGTGAAGCCCTAGCAGTAACCAAGGCCTCAGCCCCTTATCGTGCTAGCACTGAACGACCTGAAGATCCCAGGGAGGAATCTGTTACCCAACTGGCCGAACCTGTGGAAGATCTTGAGCTAATTACTCTCCATGACGACATCCCAGATCGCCAAGTCCGAATCGGCACCTCCCTCTCCCCAGAGCTTCGCTCTGACCTTGTCGCCTTCCTCCGCCTCAACTCTGAGGTCTTCGCCTGGTCTTACAACGACATGCCTGGCATATCACCAGACATCATATCCCATCGGCTGAGCATTAATCCTGCAGTCCGACCCGTTTGGCAGAAGCGTCGTGCTTATGACCCAGAGCGATATGAGGCCATGAAGACAGAGGTAGATAAGCTGAGCAGCATTGGATTCATCAAGGAGGTGGACTATCCCACCTGGCTGGCTAATGTGGTGATGGTTCGCAAACCAAAGAAGGGCTGGCGTATGTGTGTAGACTACACCAATCTTAACCGGGCTTGTCCAAAAGATAGCTTCCCTCTACCCCGGATTGACCAACTTGTTGACGCCACAGCTGGTCACACCCTCCTCAGCTTCATGAATGCTTACTAGGGGTACAACTAGATCTTCATGCACCCTGATGACCAAGCTCACACCTCTTTCATTACAGACCGTGGCCTCTATTGTTATAAGGTCATGCCATTCGGCCTCAAAAACGTTGGCGCCACTTACCAGCGCCTCGTGAACAGCCTCTTCGCACCATTGATTGGCAACACCATGGAGGTCTATGTTGATGACATGCTAGTCAAGAGTCGCACTGCTGACCAGTACATCCCTAACTTATCTGCCATGTTCACCATCCTGAAGCAGTATAACATGAGGCTCAACACCACAAAGTGTACATTCGGGGTGGCTTCAGCCAAATTCCTGGGTTTCATGATCAGCCAGAGAGGTATTGAGGCCAATCCAGAAAAGATCCAGGCTATCTTAGACATGACGGTACCCACAACAGTCAAGGACATCCAAAGCCTCATTGGACGCGTAGCAGCACTCACCAGGTTTGTCTCCAAGGCGACTGATCGTTGTGCCCCATTCTTCAAGGCTCTCAAGGGAACTAAGCGTAACATCACCTGGACCCCAGAGTGTGACAAGGCTTTCAACGAGCTCAAGGAGTACATGAGCCGAGCCCCTTTGTTGTCAACACCTGAGCCTGGAGACACCCTCATGATTTACCTATCCATCTCAGCCATAGCGGTTAACTCAGTGCTCATCAGACCACAGGAAGGTGTCGAACATCTGGTGCATTACGTAAGCAAGGCATTACAGGATGCTGAGGTTCGATACCCAGACATCGAGAAGCTGGCTTTTGCCTTAGTAGTGTCCGCCAAACGCCTGAGACCTTATTTCCAGGCACATACTATTCATGTCCTAACCAACCAACCACTCAGGCAAGTTTTGCAGAAGCCAGAGACTTCTGGTAGGCTAGTCAAGTGGGCCATCGAGCTCGGTGAATTTGATATCCACTATAAATCTCGCCTAGCTACCAAGGGACAGGCGGTTGCAGATTTCACCTCTAAGTTCACTGAACCCCAAGTTTTGGCCACCCCAGGTCATACCTGCCGAGCCTACTCCTCCCTCAAACCTCGTCCACATCGCTAGCAATGGCACCCTCGACCTTAGCCAGCCATTGTGGACATTGTACGTAGATGGCTCCTCCAATGCCCAGGGATGTGGGGCTGGCCTTGTTCTTATCTCCCGGATAAGGTTGTCCTTGAGCACGCTCTCCGCTTTCGGGCCCATGCTTCCAGCAATGCGGCCGAGTATGAAGCACTCCTGGCTGGCCTTCGGCTAGCCAATGAGATGGGTGCTAAACAAATCCAGATATTTAGTGACTCGAAGCTCGTTGTTCATCAAGTCAACCAGGACTTCACCGCCAAAGAAATCTCTATGACAAGCATATCTTCAAAGATGCCTGCCACATGTTGACTACTTTTGATGCTTATCTCATCAGCCAGGTACCACATTCTGAGAACAGCCATGTCGATGCTTTGGCTAGACTAGCCTCGGCCTTGGACCAGGGCAGCGGCCGAAACATCCACATCGAATTCCTGGATCGCCCTAGCACACAAACCCCACTCATCTGTACCATTGATCACAGCCCTACTTGGATGGACCCCATCCTGTTGAAGCACGGCGTGTTCGCTATCGCTCCGCTCGATACCTGATCATCAATGGCTCTCTATACAAGTGTGGCTTCAGCCTTCCCTACCTTCGGTGTCTTACTCCAGAGGAAGGTAATTATGTTCTTCGGGAGATCCATGAAGGCATCTGTGGCAATCATTCCGGTGCTCGCTCCCTAGCGCATAAGGCCATTAGGAAGGGTACTTCTAGCCCTCACTTCACATCGATGCCCAGGCCTTCACCCAGAAGTGCGATAAGTGTCAGCGATTTGCCAACATTCCACAACTTCCAGCTGAACCATTGACATCCATGGTCAGTCCTTGGCCATTTGCCCAATGGGGACTTGACCCCATTGGACCTATGCCTGAGGGTAAGGGCCAGGTCAAGTACGCAGTTGTAGCTGTGGACTACTTCACCAAGTGGGCTGAGGCTGAGGCCCTAGCTACCATCATGGCAGCTCGCATTGAAACGTTCGTCTGGCAGAATATCGTATGTCGATTCGGCATCCCCAACACCATCGTCACAGACAATGGCCGGCAATTTGACAATGCAAAGTTCAAGCAATTTTGTTCCAACCTCAAGATACGTCTTTGCTTTGCTTCGCCAGCCCATCCTCAGTCCAATGGCCAAGTTGAAGCCGTGAACAAAATCATCAAGAAGACCCTGAAGACCAAACTTGACAAAGCCAAGGGTTGCTGGCCAGAGCTACTCCCAGAGGTGCTCTGGTCCTACCGCACCACCTTCCGTACCTCCACAGGAGAGACACCGTTCTCCCTTTCCTTTGGTACCGAAGCCGTGGCCCCAGTTGAGATTGGCCAGCCCACATACCGAACCTCCACTTATGATGCCGAAGCCAATGACGAGCAGTTAGCTTTGAACCTCGACTTCATTGATGAGCTTCGTGACCAATCCAACATGCGCAACGTCGCGTACAAACAACGTGTCGCCAAGTACTATGACTCCCGAGTCAAACCCCGGGCTTTCAAGACTGGGGACTGGGTCGTGCGCTAAGTTTCCTTGGCCACCAAAAATTCTACTGAAGGTACCTTAGGCCCAACATGGGAAGGCCCTTATGAGATTACTAAAGTCTGCCGCCCCGGCACTTATCATCTTCGTGATCCCAAAGGCAAGACTCTGCCTCATCCTTGGAACGCTGATCACCTCAAGTACTACTATAAATAAACACCACTAGACCCTAGGACAATGTGTTTTCTTCGATTTCGGTCTTGAGCCTTGACTCGACCATTTCTTGTACATTTTGCCTTTCGGCACTTATCTAATGTAATGCCCGACTCTGGCTAATCTTTATCAATCACATGATTATCATTTTGCTAGCACAACTGATATCAAATGACAAGAAGTCTAATATCATAGGAAATCAAAATAAACTTGCCCCAAAGCAAGGCAAGATGTTCATACATAGCAAAAACAAACATCATGTTCCAACAAAACCAACATCAAGTTCCAAAAATAGCAAATGTACATAAGGCAACGCCTTCAAAGACTAGGTAGAGGCTGCATCTGTGGCAGCCGGTTCTGGCTCTGGCTCTGGTGTGGCACTAGTGGCATCAATAGTGGGACTAGGAGAAGGAGGCTCGCCACTCGTATCAAAGTTGATCTCCACTGAAGGGTTGAACCTCGCCAACCTCTCCTCCCAACGAAGCTGCTCATCTACCAAACGGTCCATGATATAACTCCTCAGCTCCTCTGAGGTCCGGTATGACTCGACCTCCTCGACTAGGGCAGCAGCTACCTCCTCGGCCTTCGACCGTTTCAGCTCCTCCACCTCTTCGGCCTTCGACCGTTTTAGCTCTTCCACCTTTTTGGCCAGCTCCGCCTTCTGCAACAGCAGCATGTTCTTCTCTCTGATGGCCTCCTGCGCCTCTGCCATCTTAGTCTTGGCCAATTCATCGCGCCTCTTTAGCCTTTGAATTTCCTTATCTGCCTTAGCCATGTTGACGTACATCTCGCCAAAGGCCTACAAAAATAAAACATCATCAATTAGAGCAGACCAAACTGATATCAACATATTCAAAAACAGACATAACTTACATAGGCAGAAGTAAGGATCGTCTTCTGCGCTCGATCCGCAAAGGAAGAGGCCTGAGTCCTCGCCAGAGCCTCGGGATCACTCTTCACGCCTTCCAGGAAGACGTTCACCAAGGGAACTTCCTGCCGATGCATGGCCAAGTTCACCTCCTTCTTCTGCCGGCGCATCTTGGAGAAGTCCACCTTCTCCACCCCTTCAGCAAACACATCATCAATACCGAAGGGTAGCTTCGGTGGTGCCTGCAGATCAAAGAGAGGAAGCCTAGGCCCTGCCCCCATCACACTCTGGTGAGCTTCCTCCAGCGCCTTCCTCTTCCCCAGCACGTCGGCAACTCGCCCCTCGTCATATCTAGGGCGCTTCCCAGCTGCCTTTGGGGTACCCCCCCTTCTCCGCCTTCTTAGCCCGAGACTCCCTAAGTCGCCTCTGTATCTCGGCATCATTAATATCCACAACCACTTTCGTGCTTCCTTTTATAACCCCGGCCACTGCACACCAAAAGTTAAGTTAAGTTAGTCACAATTACAAAAAGGAATCATAAAGACAAACAATAAAGGTGATCTAGATACTTACTTTCTTGCAGTAGTCCGGACTCAAGCAGATTCTTCTGGGTGACTAAGTTTTGGCACTCACGCTCAGTCTCTGACAATAATGACCTCACCCTCTCAACTTCGTCTTCCTGCTCCTTGGAGATCGGCCCCCACTTCACCGAACCTGTAGCAAAAGGACACATTACTCAGCCATTTACACTTGCACAAGCAAAAATGGAGAATCGCAAGAAACACAACAAAACAACACTCAGTCTTAAAGGATGGGGCCAAAGACCTATAGACTGGAAATGGGTAGGAATATGTTTGGCCACTGTCTTCCCTGGTGGACACTCCCAATCCCCATAGGCCAGACACCACCTGTTCCTCCAGGACTTCTGAGTAGTAGGCAGGTGACTGATAAAATAACCTCTTTTTGTTGCCTTTCGGCAACTGGCTTGCACCCAGCCAAAATTTCCCTGTTGTTTCGAAATCGAGTACAAATACATGAATTGCTCGAACGTTGGCTCCCCGAACCCAACCAACCACCAAGCAATGTAAATTAACCCCATGAAGAAGGATCCAGAAGTTGGGATTATATTGCCCTGGCGCATACCCCAGCCTGGCCAACATCATCTGCACCCAAGGATGGAACGGTAGCCTGAAGCCATGCTGATACATATCTGTAAAAATCAAAACAGAGCCCTCCGGAGGATATCTAACCACATCTGTTGCACTAGGTAATCTCAGGCCTACGTAGGGTGGAACACAATAATCTGTCCGAACCACAGCCAACCTTTTTTTCTGTAAGATAGTTCCGCCTGGCCATAGGGACACCAACCCGTATGTCCACTCCCTCTGAGGCCGAAGCCATGGCTACACCAGCGGAACCTGATGGTGATGCCTGATTACTCGAGCCCACTTCTGATGTATGAGGCAAGGCTAGAACGCAAAAATCAACCGACCAAGAGTCAATGGATGGCTCACCCCCCACACCCTCAGCCACTACCATCCCACTCTCTATTAAACCTTCTACAACACCATCTGTTTCAGAACTCACACCCTCAGAACACACATAAATGCTTGGCTCTGACTGGGAACTCTCACTCTCGGTATCTTCCCCACCAAAGGCAGGGGGTCATGACTTTCTTTATTAGAACTCTCAGATATCTACAACATGCAGAAACAAAGAAAAGGAACTAATGCACATGCAAGAAGGATCGAAACATACATTCAACAAGTTCATATCAAACGTTCAAGGTGTTCATCAAGTTCATACTCATATTCAAAGTGTTCATCCTAATCTTCAACATGTTCATGCCAAAAAGGACATTTCAACCAAAGATTCGAAGGAAAGGAGGTCTAACCTTGTTTGCACCACCACGGAGAGCTCGCCGGAAATCTTTCCGACCACCGCTCAACCACCAAGTCTCTTGCCAGAATTCACCCTCTCCTCTTCACTTCTCTCCAAATTTTTCTCAAAATCTCAAGTGTGATACCCTCTCCACCCCAAGTCCCTATTTATAGAGACTCAAGGGTACCAATGCCTCGGTTCACGAGAAAACCCTAGCACCCTTTCAGTTTCCCTCCCAAATCCCTTGTACCTACATAATTTGAAATTCAAATTCCAAATCCATATATACATACATTTATATAAATACTGAAAAAAGCAAGGGGAGTCTGGCCTTAAATTCAAGAGGCCCTAACCTACAAAAACACCACTAAGGCCTAGCTCACCGGCCCGCAAGTACAATACTAATTTTCGTATGAGCTTAATGCTGCTGGAACGACAGATTTAAACTATGTTGAAGATAGTGCTAGAGGTGCTGATGTCACTTTAGGCATTATGCCGAAGATGGACAAGGTGACTCTTCTTCAGATGGATGCTAAATTATCATTGGAAACTTTTGAAAACATAGTGCCACCTGCAATTGACGGCTGCAAGGCAGTTGCAACTTACAAAGCAATTGGCGTATCGCCAAGGCATATAGTTCCGGATCATGGTTTCTGGCTGTTCTAAAAGCTGCGCATCCAAATTACAATCACTCTGAATCTACCCTCACAAAAAATTCAAATTCACCCTTGCCGAACGGCAAGGGCTGTGCTACAGATACTTTCGACCCCCTTGACAATCCTCACCAACGTCTAGATTTACTGAAGCTCACACCAAGGCTCCCTTGCCGAACGGCAAGGGTCGTGAAAAAGTGGAAAGATAGCTCAATTATATTTTTGAGAGAGAAGTGAAGACCCAAGACCAATTCTCACAGGGCCACCTTGCCGAACGACAGGAGAAATAAAAAAACAAAAAACAAAAAAACAAAACAAAAAGCTTGGAAAAGATATGCATAGGAATGTTCTTACCAGCTGCACAATCATGAAGCCTTGCCAAAGGATCACTGATTTTCGAGGAGCTAGGAAGCCTTGCGAAGTTGGGATTTGCCGAACGGCAGTTCCATGAAACCAAAAAAGAGAGACTAAGGGACACACCCCTAACCCTAGCACTTATCTTCCACTTCAATAGCCCAGCTACGGCTCACCCCAAACCCACCCGGTACTTTTGGTCCCTGCCGAATACCTTGGAGCCCAGCCACACACGTGAAGTCCCCTTGTCGAAGCCTTGCCGATCAACAGTATTGTTGGAAGCAGATTTTTGCCCTTGCCGACGTAACAAAGACCCAGCCTTATTCCCCTGCCGAATCTCCAATGGCCCAACATTCCTCCGAACCCCAGCCCTTGGTCCTTACCGAAGCCCAAACTAACTTGCATGATTACCGAAGCCCAGACTAACTTGCACGATTATTCCCTCCAACCAACCCTTGCCGTTTGGCAAGGGCCATGCTGAACCTATTAGGGCAATTTCCTCATTTCGGCACCTCCTTTTCGAAGCCTTGATCATGACCTTCGTGCCGAGGCTACGAAGGCCTGACTCCAATACACCTTGCTGAAAGGCATGACCCGTGCCTAGCCCAAGCCCATATCCCTTGCCGAAGCCTAGCTTCCTTGCCGAAAGGCAAGGAACGTGGAAATAAAAATTAAGACCTTCAAGGGACGAAAAAAAGGCCCCTTGCCGAACGGCAAGGACCATGCAGAAGGTGAGGGAAGACCTACTCTCACTTGCCGAATGGCAGGCAGCATGCAGAAGTTTATCGCGGTAGACCTAGAAAAAGGACGTAGTGGGAATTTGCAAATTTGGCGTTTGAGCTCCGATTGAGACACAAAATACCTTTTCGGAAAGGGAACGACGCCACGAATCAAACTCATTGGTTTGCGATGATGTACGATGGTTTATGGGCTTCCGAGGTCGTTTGGCCTCCCAAATTCGCATTTAAAAAATTATAGTTATGTTTTTCAGTTTTTGTTAATTTTCCCTTTTCATGTCCGTAACTCCCTACCCCTTTGCTTAGCCTAGCCTCAGCCCTTTACTACAAAAATACTCTCTTGCAGAAACTCAGGGCTCCACAAACCTGCCCAAGCCAAGACCCCACCTCGACGGCTCTTGCCCAAAGGCACGACACTTGCCTAGCCTAACACCTAGGCCATATTCTTGAAGCTTGACGCAACTTTTAGATTGCCAACTTGGGGGACTAGGGAATGCCCTACGGCTCCCACTAAGTTGGGAATGCTCGGTTACAATTATGCAAAATCTTATAAGTTCCCAACCCAGAAGTTACTTCTTGACCGCGAACTTGGGGGACTACTGTTTACACCATAATCAACCGAGCATGTCCAGCCTCAAAACAACTAGCACCAAGGCAGACATGCCTTCTCCCTTGCCGAAGGAAGACACTTTTCCCCGAGGTGCCAGACACTTGCCGAAGCTTCGGACTGCCAAAGCTCTTGACTGTCGAAGCTCTCTTGACTGCCGAACCTAATCTCCAAGACACGTGTCAACACCAGAGCCACTTGCACAAAGTCCCACATCGAAACTTTGTGAAAACCTCCCACTTTCACCTCCCTATAAATAGGGAACAGCGCCCGAGACAAAGGGGTAACTAATTTCTCACTTTTACCATTACTCTGCCAAAGTTACTACTCTTAGCTGACTTAAGCATCGGAGAGCCTTCGGCCGGCACCACACCGGTGTCCGAAGCTTAACGATTGCTTATTCCACTTTGTCTTCTGCAGGATACCTAGCCTCTGAAGGTCCTAGCCATCTTCCCTGCTGAAGACCCAAGTCTTTCTTATCTAAGTTGACCTCCCCAAAAAGAGCATCAACAATACATATAGCCGAGACTCCAATTCTAGTAGAAAAAAAATTATTTAATTTCTACTCGTCCACCTATGTGCAAAATAATTACTATTTCTTCTTGCGCCCATTGCCATATTGGATTCAAGAAATTCTGAACTGTCTACTATAAGGGAACAGCTGGTCGGTGAATTCTTACCTGATGATGTGTGTCCACTGGGAGCCCAGTTGTTCATGGATGCTTCGCAAAAGTTATATCAGGTTTATTTGAGCAATAGTGAAGCTATTAAGGAGGTAATTTCCTCTTTTCTTTGTTGGTTGGGAAGATCCTTTGTCTTGTGTGTGTGGGTTGGTGGCAACTGTAAACGTGAGTTATTTAAATAAGTAAGTAAATAGATTGTAAATACTAGGAGTCCTTTATTGGAAGGATTTATGGTTGTGTCCTTTATTGATTAGTGTTTCCTTATAGAACAAGGAATGTGTATGTATATATTTCAAGGAAGTAATACAATGTTAATGATCCTGTAAAATTCTATTTGGCATCGTAGCGTAGGTTGCCGTAACCCTAGAATATTTTCCCCTGCTGTTCACAGTTCTCTGCAATTCCCTTGTAGAACATATGTGTGTGATAGTGTTGTGTGTGAGTAGGAGTATTGCGGTGATGTTCGGCTGTGCGTGGTCGAGTATTGTTGTGCTGCGTGGATTACTACATCCAGAACCGTGTGGATTGCTGCATCAAGAGCTGTGCATCGTAAGATAGGATGGCCTCTTCGGAAGATAGTGCGGTTTTGAAATTGGAGTGCAGCTCTCGTACACCAACCAATAATCCAGTATTAAATACTGTTGTTATTCAGAATGATGCGTCTGTTGTACCAAACACAGTGAAGCGGAATGGATCAAATTATCCTCTTTGGTCCAAAGTTTTGGAGATGCACATCGCTGGGCGCAGATGGGAAGGGCTTTTTGACAAGTAGTACCAAGGAACCTGCTGAGAATACTGATGAGTATGAGACGTGGGAGACAGGGAATGCAATCGTAAAAGGGTGGTTGATCAATTCCATGGAACCTGCTATCATGGGATTTTTTATTCACCTACGTACTGCTAAAGAAGTTTGGGAAGAGATGGCTCGGACCTATTATGATGGTTCGGATATTTCTCAAATTTATAAATTAAAGGTTAAATCTTTCAGACTCCGTCAAGAGGGCTGGCCGGTTGGTGTGTATTACGCCGATCTCAAGTCCGTTTGGCAGGAGTTAGATCAAAGGAGACCAATCAAGATGGCTTGTGCATGTTGAAATGTAAATTGCCTAGCTAATTTCTGGTTAGTTAGTCATTTACTTTAGCTGTTTTTACTCTTTGTTTCATTAAGCCGTGTGTGTAGTTGGTTCACTTGTGCTCATATGCCAAGTGTATGAAGTATATTAGTCAGTTAGATTCCAACGGCTCTTAGGCTTTGGACTGCCATGTGTCACATTCACATTGGCCCTTGTAATTGAATTGTAATGATTGATGACGTATTGAAAGAATGAGAATGAATGAAGTGATCTCTGCAACGTTCAGTAGATTGCATCTGAGAATATTTCCTATTTTCTGCTTTTCTCTAAGCTTCTCTCTAAAAATCTTTTCCTTAGCTCCCTTGATAATCCAAATCTCAACATGGTATCTAGAGCGAAGGTTGGATCTGGATAGTGGGGCGTTGAGCTGTGTGAGCTGAGCTTGGAAACCCAACGAGAAATTTCTAACTCAATTCATCGATTCCGGTCTCAAATGGCTGGGTCAGGTGGTGGTGATCTTAGGGCTCCAATATTCAATGGTGATAACTATGAATTTTGGAAGATCCGAATGAGAACCATCTTTAAGTCGCATGGAATCTGGCATCTAGTTGAAAAGGGTCTTGGGATTTCAGAATTGAAAGGGAAGAAGATTGTTGAAGAAGAGTCATCAGAGGCAGAGAAGGTGTCTCTGTTAATGAAGGATGCTAAGGCACTTGGTATTATCCAAGGAGCTGTCTCAGACGACATTTTTCCCAGAATCTCAAACGAAGAGACCTCGAAGGGTGCTTGGGATATTCTTCGCCAGGAGTTTCATGGCGATAACCAGGTGAGATCCATCAAGCTGTAGGGTCTGCGTCGTGATTTTGAGTACACAAGGATGAGGGATGATGAGACCTTGTCTGTGTATCTCACTCATTTACTCGAGCTGGTGAATCAGATGAAAGGATATGGGGAAGATCTATCCAGAGGAAGATTGGTGCATAAATTACTTATAAGTTTGACCAAAGAGTTTGATCCAGTATGCTATGTAATTGAGCAAACTAAAGATATTGAGACTATTGAGGTGCAAGAAGTCATTGCTGCACTAAGAGGTTTTGCTCAAAGACTTGATAGGCATGCTGAGAGTACTACTGAAAAAGCCTTCAGTAGTATGAGTGTGAATCAAAAGGGATCTTAGTCTAATCCTGGTTTCAGCAACAACAAATTCAAGAAGAACTGGAAATCATAGAGTAAGAAATGGGATTTGAAATCTCCAAATAATGCCAACCAAGGAGGAAAGCATGATCAAGGAGAAAAGTCAGACCAAACTAAAGGGAAATGCAAGCATTGTGATAAGCTTCACCATGGTGAATGCTGGTTCAAAGGGAAGCCAAAGTGCTATGGGTGCAATCGTTTTGGGCATCTCATTAAAGACTGTGAAAAATCAAATAAGACTGAGAGAATTGCAAATTTAGCTAGTCAGGTAACAGAACCTGCTACTATGTTTTATGCTTGTCATTCTGCAACTATCGGGAGAAATGTGAATGTTTGGTATGTTGATAGTGCATGTAGTAACCACATGACTGCTCATGAGTCCTTACTTATCAATATAGATAGAAGTGTGAACTGCAAAGTGAAGATGGGTACTGGTGATTTAGTACAGTCAATAGGCAAAGGTACACTGGCTATTGATGTGCAGGGTGTTACTAGGTACATTAAAGAGGTTATGATTGTACCTGGTTTGGATGAGAATCTATTGAGTGTAGGACAGATGATAGAACCTGGGCATTGGTTAGTGTTTGGTGATAATGTGGTTGATATTTATGAAGATACGCAAATGAAAGAGCTGATTGCAAGAGCCAAATGAAAGGGAACAGATGTTTTCCCTTAGATCTCAAATATGTCAACTCTCCAATGGCAAATAAAGCAACTCTAGAGGAATCATTCTGGCTGTGGCACAGAAGATATGGACATCTAAACTACACTAGTTTGATGCTCCTGCAAGAGAAAGATTTGGTGCATGGCTTACCTAAACTGCAAGAATTTGAGAAGGTTTGTTATGGTTGTGCTATAGGCAAATGTCACAGAAGTTCATTTGACAAGGAAAAGACCTGGAGAGCTTCTCAACCACTTGAATTGACTCACTCGGATATCTGTGGTCCAATGCAAACCATCACTCTTGGAGGGAACAGATACTTTCTCACCTTCATTGATGATCACACTAGAATGTGTTGGGTGTTTTTCTTGCAACATAAGTCTCAAGCATTCAACATATTCAAAAGGTTCAAAAATATGGTTGAGCTGCAAAGTGGTTATCAAATTAAGAAGCTAAGAAGTGATAGAGGTGGAGAATATACATCATTGGAATTTTCAAAGTTTTGTGAAGAGATGGGATTAGAAAGGCAATTGACAGTTGCCTACTCTCCACAACAGAATGGAGTTGCAGAGAGAAAGAATCGTACTGTGATGGAAATGGCAAGAACAATGATGCATGAGAAGAAAATTCCCTTGAAGTTTTGGGCAGAAGCTGTCAATACAGTTGTCTATCTGCAAAATCGAAGTCCAACAAGTGCTCTGGAAAATACAACTCCATTTGAGAAGTTTAGTGGAAGAAAACCATGTGTCAAACACTTGAGAATCTTTGGTTCTCTATGTTACATCCACATTCCTTCACAGAAAAGGCACAAACTAGAGGAAACAAGTGAGAAGGGAGTATTTATAGGATATGGAGTATGTGAAAAAGGGTATAGAGTACTCAACTTGAGAACTCAAAAGATTGAGCTGTCTAGAAGTGTTATTTTTGATGAAGAAGCAATGTGGAATTGGGAAACAACCGAGGCAAAGGCAAATTTCAGTGTCATGGAGTGATGAAGTAGGTTCTCAAGTATCTGATTCAGACTTAGAACCTAATCAGCTACAACAACAGTCTATGCAGTCTCCTTTGAGAACACAAACTTGCACTGATCTTCATGCTACTCAGGAACCAGTTTTACTTGACTCTCCAGTTTCAAACTTTTAAACTTATGATAACACTCCAAAGAAATGGAAAAGTTTGAGTGAGGTGTATGCTCAATGCAAGATGAGCATCATTGAACCTGAAGATTTCAGTGAAGCAGTCAAAGATGAAGCTTGGAGGAAGGCTATGTCTGAGGAGATACTGATGATAGAAAAAAATTCCACTTGGGAATTGGTTGATAGACCAAGAAGTAAGCCAATTGTGGGAGTGAAGTGGATATTCAAAACTAAGCTCAATCTTGATGGCTCCATTCAAAAACACAAAGCAAGGCTTGTTGCCAAGGGTTACACACAAAAACCAAGGATTGATTTCAATGAAACCTTTGCTCCAGTAGCAAGGTTAGACACTATAAGGACCCTCATTGCACTAGCTGCACAGAAAGGCTGGAAACTGTGGCAATTAGATGTCAAATCAGCTTTCTTAAATGGTGTTCTTGAAGAGGAAGTCTATGTAGAACAACCTGAAGGTTTTGTGATTAAAGGAGCTGAGGATAAGGTGTATAGATTAAGAAAAGCTCTCTATGGACTAAAGCAGGCTCCAAGGGCCTGGTACAGTGAAATCGACACCTACTTATATCAATGTGGTTTTCACAGAAGTCCAAGTGAAGCAACCCTCTATGTGAGAACTAAGGAAGGTGTGGGAACATTAATTGTGTCAATCTACGTAGATGATATAGTCTACACAGTAGTAGTGCGAGATATGATGAAAGAGTTCAAGTCTCGAAATGATGTGCAAGTATGAAATGTCTGATTTGGGTTTACTCCATCATTTTCTTGGTATGGGAGTAACACAAACTGAAGAGAGCATCTTTATCCATCAAAAGAAGTATGCTCTCACACTCTTGGATAAATTTGGACTGAAAGACTGCAAATCTGTGAGAACTCCTCTAGTTGCTACTGATAAGTTGCAAAGAGAAGATGGAAGTGAGGCTGCAGATGAAGGTTTATACAGGAAGATAGTTGGAAGTCTTCTATATCTAACTGCAACCAGACCAGACATCATGTTTCCTGCTAGCCTGCTTGCAAGGTTCATGCATAACCCTTCTAAGACTCATTATGGAGCTGCTAAAAGGGTTCTAAGATACATTCAAGGAACCATTGATTTTGGAATTGAGTATGTGACTGGAAAATCTGCACTTTTAGTAGGATATTGTGACAGTGACTGGAGTGGATCTGAGGAAGATATGAAAAGCACTTCTGGATATGCTTTTTCATTTGGAAGTGGTGCATTTTCATGGGCCTCAGTCAAACAGCATAGTGTAGCACTTTCAACTGCAGAGGCAGAGTATGTGAGTGCAGCAGAAGCTACATCTCAAGCCATTTGGCTCAGGTTTGTTCTTGAAGATTTTGGGGAAGAACAGACTACTGCAACAACTGTGTTTTGTGACAACACTTCAGCCATAACAATGGCTAAAAATCCAGTATTTCATCAAAGGAGCAAGCACATTAAAAGGAAGTTCCATTTTATTAGAGAAGCAATCCAAGAAGGTGTGATTGAACTTCTCTACTGCAAAGGTGAAGAACAGATAGCTGACATCTTCACTAAAGCTCTTCCTAAGGACAAATTCAGTTATTTGAGAAATATGCTTGGAGTGAAATCAGCTAGCACTTTAGAAGGGAATGTTGAAATGTAAATTGCTTAGCTAATTTCTGGTTAGTTAGTCATTTACTTTAGCTGTTTTTACTCTTTGTTTCATTAAGCCGTGTGTTAGTTGGTTCACTTGTGCTCATATGCCAAGTGTATGAAGTATATTAGTCAGTTAGATTCCAACGGCTCTTAGGCTTTGGACTGCCATGTGTCACATTCACATTGGCCCTTGTAATTGAATTGTAATGATTGATGATGTATTGAAAGAATGAGAATGAATGAAAAGGGTGTGATCTCTGCAACGTTCAGTAGATTGCATCTGAGAATATTTCCTATTTTCTGCTTTTCTCTAAGCTTCTCTCTAAAAATCTTTTCTTTAGCTCCCTTGATAATCCAAATCTCAACGATGCAGTGGATCTCAAGATCCTTCGAGAGGAGATTCAAATTGATTGTGTGTATGCTTTTTTGGCGGGTTTGGATGATATCTTTGATAAAGTACGTAGTGATATCCTATGTACTCAACCCTTACCATCTGTTGAGGAAGTGTTTTCTATTGTTTGGTGTGAAGCACAAAGACATGCCACCATGATGGGTGGGAGTAACAACCAAGGGCGGCTGCCGTCCATGGCCATGGTCTCTCGGCCCGCTACTACCTTTCGTCCTAATAATCCTTCTAATCAGTCTTTAATTTCTCATCCCTTTACCCGAGAAAATAAGAATGATTTGAAGTGTACTTTCTGTGGGCAAACTCGTCATACTAAGGATACGTGTTTTGCCAAGCATGGGATACCCGATTGGTTCCCAAAATTGAAGAAGCTATGTGCAAAGGAGCGTGGGAGTGGGGGAAATAATGGAGGTCGTGCCTCCCTGGCTACTGCTCCACCGAAAGTTAAGGAGGCTGAGACTATCTCCAATGACTCGAGTCAAACTTTGTTGACTTGTTCTACCCATGGTGATTCATCCTCCACTGCAGGTACTATAGGACATGTTTTTTTAGCCTCCGACACTGAGCATCATACAGGTTGGATTATGGACTCTGGTTCAACGGATCATATGGCGTACGCTAAGAATGTGTTTCAATATATGACTACATCTCACAGGGAATATATTGTGACTGCTAATGGTACCCGTGCACCTGTTGTTGGTGCAGGTACTGTGTATCTCACGACCTCTCTCCCTTTACATCGATGTTTGCTTGTTCCATCTTTATCACATCATTTACTTTCCATACCACAGATTAGTGAACAATTGGATTGTGTTGTTCTAATGTATCCGTCCTTCTGTCTACTTAGGGATATTCAGACCAATGAGATAATTTGGCATGGCACTAAGAGAGAGGAGTTGTACTACGTGGACGATGTCATTCATGGCAGAGCTCATGCAATCCGAGTGCTCCGTGATAGTAATTTAAAAGAAGTATGGTTATTGCATCGTCGATTAGGCCATGCATCCTTTAGCTATTTAAGGCGTATGTTACCTCGTTTATTTAGTGGAATAAATGAATCAGACTTACATTGTGAAGTATGTATTCTTTCTAAAAGCCATCGTGCTTCGTTTCCTCCTAGTATGAATAAAAGACCTTTTCCGTTTGATCTTGTGCATTCCGATGTTTGGGGGCCTTCTCCAGTTGTTACTTCTTCTGGACTTCGATGGTTTGTTACATTTGTTGATGATTGCACTCGTATGACATGGCTTTATGTGTTGAAAAATAAAAGTGATGTTGGTGCCATATTTCGGTCCTTTGGTCGATGGTTCATACGCAATATTCTTCCGTTATTAAAGTTCTCCATTCTGGTAAGGGAGGAGAATACATTAATTTGGAGTTGTCGGAGTTTCTTCGTGGTCAAGGGATTCTCCATGAAACCACGTGTTCGCATACCCCACAACAAAATGGGGATGCAGAGCGTAAAAAGCGCCACATTTTGGAGACAGCCCGTGCCTTATTCCTTGGGGCCTCGGTTCCTCCACATTTTTGGCCTGAAGCTATTACTTATGCCATGTATGTCATTAATCATATGCCCTCTCGTGTGGTTGGATTTCAAACACCTATTCAGGTCCTCACTCAACATGCTCCAGTGGTGTCAAGTAATACTCTCACTCCTCAAGTGTTTGGTTGTGTGGCTTATGTTCATATTCAGAAAATACATCGTAGTAAATTGGATCTGTGTGCACTACGGTGTGTCTTTGTGGGTTTCTCGTCTCACCAAAAAAGGTATAAGTGTTACCATCCTGAGACCCAGCATATGTATGTAACCATGGATGTGACTTTCTCTGAAAAGGAATATTTCTACACTTCCGTACCTTCAACTTCAGATCACCAAGGGGAGAACACTTATGGTAATCTGAGTTGGTTGGATCTAGAGGGAGATGTGACTATTGAACGTGTAGAACCTGGAACTGTTGATGTCGCGGCTGATATTGATCATGTTCGACAAGTTCTAACCAAGCCCATACTAGGAAAGTCTCGGCTAGCTACTGCCAAGGACAACCCGGCTGTTGAACAGCCTTGTGCCAAGCCCAGTACACCCCTCCTTGCCGAGCCTAGTACACCTTCTCTCTCTAGTTCCGAAGTGCTGCCCAATACATCTTCTCTGAACATGCCCGAGGTAAGTATCGTAAATGATTGTGTAACTAATCCAAGTAATACAGTGAGTACTTATAAATAGCCACCAAGACAAAATCGAGGTGTGCCTCCTGATAGGTTTTCTCCTGAAGGAAAGGTGAAGTATCTGATAGCCAACTATGTATCATGCAATAAGCTTGCACCAGAGCATCGGATGTTGGTAAGTAATATGGAGTCTATCCGGTACCAACTCGAGTGGAGGAAGCTCTAAAAGATCCAAAGTGGGCAAAAGCAATGGATAAGGAAATGTTGGCATTGCAGAAAAATAATACTTGGGAGGTGATGATGCTACTAGCAGGGAAGAAGACAGTGGGATGCCGGTGGGTATTTACAGTTAAATATAAAGTGGATGGAACATTAGACAGATACAAAGCAAGGTTGGTGGCTAAAGGATATACCCAAACATATGGGGTAGATCACCAGGAAACTTTCTCCCCGGTTGCCAAGATGAATACGGTACATGTTCTTATTTCTTTAGCTGCAAACATGGACTGGCCATTAAAACAGTTTGATGTGAAGAATGTGTTTCTCCATGGCAATTTGGAGGAAGAAGTGTATATGGATTTTGCTCCTGGATATAGCAATGGTGGGAAAAGCGGAGTATGTCGGTTGCGTAAGTCACTCTATGGACTTAAGCAATCGCCTCGTGCATGGTTTGGTAGATTTACTCAAGTCATGAGAAAGAATGGATATTGTCAGAGTCATTCTGATCATACTTTATTTGTGAAGCGTAGACAGAATAAAGTAACAGCCTTGATTATCTATGTAGATGACATGATTATAACAGGAAATGATGTTGATGAGATGTCCAAGTTGCAAGGAAATCTCGCAGCTGAATTCAAGATGAGGGACTTAGGGATTTGAAGTTGCTCGCTCGTCGAAAGGTATCTTCTTGGCTCAAAATAAGTATGTACTGGATTTATTAAAAGAAACTGGTATGTTGGGGTGTAAGCCGGTAGAGACTCCTATTATTGAGAAGCATAATTTGTGTTTGGATCCGGAGCGAAACCGGTTGATAAGGGTAGATATCGTAGACTTGTAGGGAGATTTATTTGGCTCATACTCATCCTGATATTGCCTATGCTGTGAGTGTTGTGAGTCAGTTCATGCATTCATCGAGTGTGGATCATATGGCTGCTATTATGCGTATCTTGGCATACTTGAAGTCGTCACCTGGAAAAGGAGTCTTGTATAGAAAAAATGGGCATTTGAGAATTGAAGGGTTTACTGATGCGGATTGGGCAAGTGATGTAACTGATAGACGGTCTACTTCTGGGTATTTTACCTTCGTTGGAGGGAATTTGGTGATATGGCGAAGTAAAAAACAGAAGGTGGTGTCACGGTCTTCACCGAGGCCGAATATAGAGGCATGGCTCAAGGAATCTGTGAAATCCTTTGGCTATGAAAACTTCTTTGGGGACTTGGGTTTAAACCGAAGGATACCATGAAGTTGTTTTGTGATAACAAGTCAGCAAGAGACATAGCTCCTGTACAACATGATAGAACGAAGCATGTAGAGGTTGATCGTCATTTTATCAAAGAGAAGCTTGAAAAGAAGATTGTATCAATACAGTTTGTGGATTCAGAGGAGCAACTTGCGGATGTTCTTACTCCTGCAGTATGTAGTTGAAAGTTTGGTAACTCACTTGACTAGTTGGGCATGTGTGATATATATATGCACCAACTTGAGAGGAAGTGTAAACGTGAGTTATTTAAATAAATAAGTAAATATATTGTAAATACTAGGAGTCCTTTATCAGGAAGGATTTATGGTTGTGTCCTTTATTGATTAGTGTTTCCTTATAGAACAAGGACTGTGTATGTATATATTTCAAGGAAGTAATACAATGTTAATGACCCCGTACAGTAGCTGAGCAAGAAAGACAGGCGTCAATCAACTTATTGATCTAAAAAGTTTTCTTCAAAATCGTAACGATGATGTGAAATGGATGACGTCCGATTTCCAAGCTGACGTCGGTTCCCATATGGTACTTCCTGGCTTTAACTTAAACTATGGATACTTGTGCTACATCAATGTATATATTTAGAGCAACTCCACCCGTTAGGGGGTTGCCATGGCAAGGGGGGAGCTAGGGGGGCTACTATTCATGTGAATAGTGGCTGCCCTTGCAAATAGTAATGTGCATTTCCACCTGTTGCCATGGCAAAGGGCAACTACTATTCATTTTTTTTTTGTAACCTAAACAATTAATTTGGATAATATTTTCGGATAAGATTTTTTGGTTCGTACGTGTCAATATATATTAAAAAATTCATATCTCATAATCAGATAAAATTTGTGGATAAGATTTTCGGTTTCAAATTTCATATAAATTTCATCTGAATTTCAAATTTCAAAAAAATTTCATCTGAATTTCAAATTTCAGATAAATTTCATCTCAATTCCAAATTTCAAAAAAATTTCATCTGAATTTCAAATTTCAGATAAGATTTTCATCCTCTAAAATCGCGCCACGTGTCATCTCTATCTGCCTAAATTTTTCTATAAAACCAGAGGCTCAGCTCATACCTCTCACACCATTCTCAAACCAGAGGCTCTTCTCTATATTTTCATTTCTCATATTTTAGAATTCATACTCCATTCTCAATGTCAGACATTGACGAGATCTTGGAGAGGCAAGAGCGAGAAACTAGAGAAAGAAGGGGTTGAAGAGCTGCAGGCAAAAGTGCGCAGAGAGACCTAGATCAGCAAATTGTCATAGCAGTGGCAATGCTTGATGAAGAAAACCAGAGCCGTCGTGGCTCACAAGTCGGTCGTGGCCCGAATGTGGACAGACATAGGCATTCTCGGGGTAAGAATCTTATTGAAGATTATTTTATCCCAACTTCTCTATATTATGATGTTGATTTTCGAAGGCGATATAGAATGCAACCCTATTTGTTCAATAAAATCATGCATGCTATTTGCAATTATGATGACTACTTTGTTCAAAAGTGTGATCTTTCTTTGGGGTTGCGGGACTTCTTCCCGAGCAAAAGCTTACAACTGTTATACGAATGTTGGCGTATGGTGCATCTCACGATCGTGTGGATGAGATTGCCCTGATGGGGAAGTCCACTACGTTAGAGAGCTTGGTAAGATTTTGTGATGCAGTTGAAACTCAGACACCGGGAATACCTGCGCAGACCTATGCCCATGGACCTCCACGGCTTTTACAAAAAGCCAAAGCTCGAGGATTTCCAGGAATGATTGGTAGCATCGACTGCATGCACTGGCAATGGAAAAATTGCCCAACTGCTTGGCAAGGAGACTATGGGAATCGAAAAGGGCAAAAAAGTATCATCCTTGAAGCCGTTGCTGGATTTGATACATGGGTTTGGCATGCTTTCTTCGGAGTTGCCGGATCTCAAAACGACTTGAACGTCTTTGGGTCAATCACCGGTGTTCAACGACGTTTTGACAGGTGCAGCCCCAAAAATCACCTATGAAATCAACAATACCGTCTACCAGGACCCGTATTATCTTGCAGATGGCATCTACCCGAGGTGGACTACATTTGTGAAATCAATTCCCCATCCCCGATCCCAAAAGCAAAAGTTATTTGCTGCCTATCAAGAAGGTTACAGAAAAGATGTGGAGAGGTGTTTTGGTATCCTCCAAGCCCGGTGGCTTATTATTAGGGGTGCGGCGCGCATGCTTGATGAGGAGGTGCTGAGGAGCATAATGATGACTTGCATCATCCTTCATAACATGATTGTGGAGGATGAGTATGATTACGATGTTGTAGAGGTGTACGTAGGAGTTTATGAAAGGCCCGTAGGACCAAGTGGAGAACCATTGGAGCCTGACCCATTGGTTAGGGACGGCCGTTTCATGGACCGTATGATTGATCGATATACGGTGATGCAATCATCTTATATTCACGAACGACATCAAGTTGACTTGATGGAGCATTTATGGGCGGTGAATGGCAATGACGATGAATGAAGTGAAGTTAAGAAGTTTTAATTTTAATTATGTTTAGGTTATGTTTTATTTTAAGTTATGCTTTGGTTGTGGTTTTTTTTAAAATTATGTTTTGTTTAATGTATGGAATATTTTGAATGAAAAGATGTTTATTGAATGTTTTCTTTAATCACTCAAATAAAACCAATACAATACATTAAAAATTACTACTAATTAAACAAAACATTAAAATAGAAAAGCAAACTAACTTAATGGTTTTCATTATTTAACCAATCCGTGTTGCTAGGTCCATCGGCTTGGTCACGGAAAAGTCTTCTTCTCATAACATCCCTTCGTTCTAGCTTCCAATATTGTTTTGTTTCAGGGGACATATGTGTTGTATCCATGGCCATGGTTTCTCGGTCCTTCTTCTCAATCATTTCTTTGCGTGCATACTCTCTTTCTTTTGCATATTCTACTTGAATTGCCCTCTCGTGTTCTTGGGTTTTCAAGTCTATGTCAATTCTCATTGCACTTTGCCTTGCAATTTCTTCCAAAAATTTAGATGTATCATTACTCCCTTTCTTCGCCTTCGCCTTCGCCGCTTTTCTCCCAATAGGCCTCGGGGCCTTTTCAATTGGTGAGTCTTCACTCATCGGGGATTCCATAGGTGAATCCGATGCCGTTGAATCATGGAGCGGCGTCTCGTTCAACACGACGGCGGGGCCCGTGGGAATAATTCGAATCTTTTACAATTCTTCACCACCTCCCAACATTGCTCATGGTTGAAAGTTTTTTCCCTTGCCCAATAGCACCAAACCACATTTGTGCTTGCATAATCTATTTTTTTAAAAAGAATGGAAATCAACATACATTTAAAAAAAAATTGGAAATGCAAGTTATGCAAGGCCCAAGTAAAATAAAAAATGCAAATACAAGAAACATTTTTAAAAAAAAAAAAGAGTTGCAACATACATTTCAAAAAACTATTAGAATTGCAAGAAACATTAATTTTTATATCCGGGTTGCAACATACATTAAAAAAAAGTATTAGAAATGCAAGAAGCATTAAAAAAAATGAGGACATTAAATTTAATAAAACGGAAATTACAAATAATATACCTCATTGCTAAGATTTTGGCCGCTTCGATGGTTGTCCATCGCTTTTGCCAACGCATCTCTCCATTTGCCCAACTCTTTATTCAAAAGCTTCCACCTACTAGCCAATGCCATTTCCGTACGAATCGACCCGGATCTTTCAAAAAATTCGGCATGAATTTTTTTCCACATATGAGAGAACTTCATCTCATTGCCCGTGATCGGACAATGACTAACGTGGACCCAAGACTCACACAACAAAACATCTTCAATGGTTGACCATGGAACTCCGGCTTCAACGGAGGATGCCATAAGATGGGAAAAAAATGACTCTTGAAAGTGAAGAAAATGTTCTGTAGAAAGTGAAGAATATTAGAAGGAGAAGAAAATGTATGAGTATTTGGTGTTGAAAGTGGAGGATATTGGTTGGTATTTATAGAAAAAAGTTGCATAATTTTTTGCTATTTTTTTGAATTTTTTTTGAATTTATTTCAAATTTTTTTAGCCCAAAATAACAGAAACCGTTGGTTTGAGAAAAAAATTGATCGGAGCCACCAAAAACTGACACGTGGCGTGTTACCATTGGCCAGTGCGCAGGGCTGACATCAGCGCACGCGAGTTCAAATTTTTTTTACCGTTGGCGCGTGCAACGCCCCTCCCCTGGGCTGATACCGGTGGACTTGCTCTTACGCGTGCCACGTATCTTTTGTTGTTGAATCCATCTGTTTCTCTTTTGTTTTCTTATAGTTTCATTTGTTGGTATCTATGTAAAAGTTGCACATTTAATAATTTAATAAAGAGTCATGTTAGGGAGACCAACTTTAGATACCAACTTGTTCCCGATAGGGTGTGTGGGGTGTGTATAGATGTACTAGGGTTAAGTATTAAGTTGAATGACCTTTTTTGTCTTTTTACATAATAATAAAACTTAACAGCTTAATGATTTAAGTATTGAGGTGAACAAAGAGAAGTGTGAGGTTTAAATAGAAAAACTCTCAATGATTATTCATTAAAAAAAGGCTTAATATCACAAAAGGTCCCTAAGGTTTACGAAACTATCAGATTGCATCCTTAATGTTTTTTTGTGTCATTAATGGTCCTCAAGGTTAGTATGTATGATCACAAAATGGTCCCTGCCGTTAGGTTCCGTCAAAAACTCCATTACTTTGCTGACGTGGCATATATGTATATCACAAAACATCCCTAAGGTTCACGTACTTATCACAAATGGTCCCAATAATTTTTTATTTATTTATTTAAAATTCATAAAATTTTAGTTTTCTTTTTAAAATTATTTAAAAATATATTTTGTATTTTAAATACACGTGACACTACACTTTTGAAGATGTGGGCTCCACATATATGCTACATCAACAACTAATGAAGTTTTTAAAAAATAAATGGTCCTCAAGGTTAAAATCCTTCTATAAATGGTTTTTTCATTTTTATATTTTATGAATTTTAAATTATTTTTTAAAAACTCCATTAGTTTGTTGATGTGGCATATTTGTGGAGCCCACATATCCAATAATATAGTGTTATGTGTATTTAAAATACAATATATATATTTTTAAATGAAACAATTAAAAAAAATTCGCAGGGACCATTTGTGATTGGTGCGTAAACCTCAGGGATGTTTTGTGATATATATATATGTCACGTCAACAAACTAACGGAGTTTTTGACGGAACCTAACGGCAGGGACCATTTGTGATCACACAAACTAACCTTGAGGACCATTAATGACACAAAAAAACATTAAAGATGCAATTTGATAGTTTCGTAAACCTTAGGGACCTTTTGTGATATTAAGCCTTAAAAAAATATAGATCAAACGAAATTGTTTATGTATTTGATTATCTACATTTCCTTTTTCAGCTTATATAATGAACTAAGTTTTTCTTTGTTTGCACATTTTACAAAACCAAACAACTTCTAATATGTAAGTTTTTTATTTAAAAAAATAGATAATCCTCGAAAGATGACCTAAAATCACTTCATATAGATGCAACACCTTATACCTAACAATAGTGGCCCGTATATATGTAAATAGCTGTATTTGGTCAATTTGGCTTGAGAGATGACAATGTATAAAGGAAATTAATTATTTAATTTGTTCAGTTTGGCTTATTGACCCAACCAAAAATAACAATAATTGCTGGCCAAAAAGGTAAGATAAAAATAGATATTAGAACACCATAGTTGTATCACATCATGTGATAGTTGTTTGTGCAAAAATCCTTGCGGGAGAATATTCGCCTTGTGATTCTTCAACCTTCGTTCTTCCTCTTCTCTTTTCCTCGATTCCTGTAAAAAAAGACCGAAGTAAATAGACCACACCCAGGGGGTGTTGGCCAAATGCCATTCGATGCCTAAGTTAGTTCGATTGAATCTGGGCAACACAATAGCTAAAAAAGAGTACGGAGATTTCTCTAGGGTGAGAACCGGGTGGCCGAAGTCGTGTGTGGTTGCCGGAGCCTTATGGAGAAAATATGGAGAGGGGAGAGTGGAGAGGAAGAGAGCTTCAGGTATTTTTCTCGGGTTTTAGAAGTAGGTTTAGAAGTACCTTGAATGATGAATGAAGTCATCTATTTAGAGGAGTCTCGGGGCTAGGGTTTCGTAGAAAATAAAACTCTTATAAGGAAAGAGTTTATTCTTTACCCAAATTGTAGAGGTTGAGTCAAATAATATCTCATTTATTTAGATAATATCTAAATTAATGATATTATCTTATTAAATGAAGATAATATCATATCATATAAATAAGATATTATCTCATTAAATCGGATAATATCCAAATTAATGATTATTATCTTATTAAATGAAGATAATATCATATAATTAAGATTTTATCCCAATTTTCTTGAATTAATTAATTGGCCAAACAAATAGGCTCATTAATTAATTTAGGAGATATTCTTCGTTTCTACGTGACGTGCCGTAATTGGAGACGAAAATATTTGCTCCCACAAATGCCCCCCGGCTTCTACATGGTGCTTGTGTGGCATGTAGAAGATGAAATTATTTTTCGGGCTCTCCAACTGTGTCTGGCTTTCTTGATGAGATGGACTCCTTTTGCAGATTAGATTCCCAATTGGAGTGGGCTTTGACTGTTCTTGGAGTTGGGTTCCCAGTAGGAATGGGCTTGTGATTCCGTCTTGACCTAGGACGCCCAACCTGTATAAATGCATGGCTTATCTTCACTCTTCTTCACATCGCAAACTTAACTTCTCTACTTTCTAGCTTGAGAGAAATCTTGTAGAATTTGTACTGTTTGTCGAAGAGAGGAGTCGTCGTGCATCCAAGGTGAGTCGATTTGGAGAAATTTTTTCTTCTTGGATTTTTGTTCGCAGCTTGGTGGGGTCCAGCTGATTGGTTGGTCATTGGAGCTTGGCAACGTGCGCATGACATGGTTGGAACCTTGCGACAATAACTGGAGCATGCTAGAGACTAGTGTCGAGGGGTCAGGTCTAGGCTGAAGGCGGCATGGGCCAAGACTGCACGAGGTGACCAGGTGCGCAGCAGGTGGTGTGCGCTGGAGCCAAGGCGAACTGGACAGGAGGAATGGGCCTCGTAGCACCTGGGAGTTGGAGCTGGACATGCTGGGCCTTGTGCTTGCACGGACCTGGCTTTGTGCTTGCTGCCCTATGCAGCTGGGGCTGTTCTGTTTTCTGCTTGTAGTGAACGACATTTGCAAGAAGTTGGAACTTGGACCAGACATGGATAAGGTCGACCAAGCCTTGAACATCCCTTCGAAGTTTTGTGAGTGGCACTGGCTGTTGAGCGAGTATCGGGAGGTTACCGTCAGACTGGCCCCTGCCCAAGACGTCGAGAGATGGAAGCAGAATGGTCCAGACCCTAATGATATGCCTATTGGACAGAGGGGTGTTCTGCTGAACCCCCTTCAAAGAGGAAGACTGATGTCAAGTCCTCAAGAAATGAAGCTGCAACTTTGCGAGCGAAGGACGTGTCTCTGTTGAGGAAGAAGCCAAGACTCCCTTCTGTTGAGAAGACTCAGGTAGGAGCTGTTCCCCCGTAATCTGCTAGGGTTAAATATCTAGTTGGTACAGATACCAAGAAGGTTGGCAGTATGCGCAATATTCAGGATGTTACACTTAAGCCTCATGCTGAAAAGTTTGGAGATCATGATCTGCTCCGTGAAGTAATCCGTGCGCGATCTAGTTTACCTGCTGAGAGGCAAAGAGATGCTGACATTCCTCTCTGAAGTTCGAGTCGTCTGCACTAGTCAAAGGATGAAGATCGAATGGGAGGTCTGCTCATCCGTCAATCCATCATGATCCAGCTGTCGAGTCACGAGCAGTCAAGCATGGAGTTGATTCAACGTCATTGACTCCTTTAGAGGTGAGGCTGGCGGCAGCTAAGAATGCGAGAGAGTCATCTGTCTGGGCGAAGGGTTTTTCTGCAATGTCAGCGGGTGATCCCAAGGTGGACAAGTCCAGCCCTGCAGGGGTGCACGTGTGTCTGATCTGCCGAAGACGAACCTTTTGTCAAGCCCGTCTACTTGCTTCAAATGGTTTATCATATCCATCAGTGGCGATCTTGATACATTCTCAAGTCTTTCCATGGAAAAACAAAGGGAATAAACATTTCATCCACTTCAAAAATGAGTAGTTTTTGCTAATGAGACTATCCAGAACTCGTCTGCTGTTGCCCCCTCCTCTGCTGCTGATTTGGATAGTCGAAAAGATGCCTACTTCCTTCTTGAGAGCAAGAATCTAACATCTCCCTTAGTTATGACAAGCTTCTAGCTAGATTTAAAGCCTATCACAGATGTATACAAGCTGGGTTACTTGGACTGCACAAATTGGTCTACTCCCTTCTATGCCAGTGGAGATGGAGACATCGAGATGCTCTGTCCTGACTTGCTCCATGTGCAAAGTGAGCAGGTTAATGCTGTGAACATAGAAGGAGTCAAGAGCAAAGCGGTGAAGAGGCGGTAGTCAAGAGGATGGATTAGAGGAGGATGCAGCTAATGAGGTAGTGGCAAATGTCGTGGATTAGGCAGTGGAGATGCCGAGAGCATGGCTAATCAGGCGGACGCCGAAGGGGTTGTAGATCATGGATCTCCTTGAGGCGTCTCGGAGTATATGAAGACTCCTTCATTTCTTTTAAGCTTTAGTAGTTTGCTTTCTTGTTTATAATAATTGGTCTTGTTTGACCATCTTCTTTTGTTGAACTTGGCCAATTGGTCACTTTGTTATAAAAATTTCAGTTGCTTTTTCTAACTTCAATTTGCATAGTGTCTTGTGAACCGCTTGAGTAGCCGGCCGTTGTCTTGATTGTGTATCTCCCTTAGGATTTTGCTAGGAACCAAGGTCCCCCTTGAGGGATTCCAGGCGTCTTCTACCCATTCTTCAAGAAACTTTGGATGTCATGCCTCCCTTAGGAAGCTGACGGGAACCTAGGTACCCCTTGAGGGAGTTCGGGCGTCTTCTGCGTCTCCTGAATGGCGTTTTTTGGTCATCATCCTGTTTTTCCTGGAGGACGCTGCTGATGGGCAACTGTATGACTATCCTGCCTCCCTTAGGAAATTGATAGGGATCTAGATACCTCCCTTAGGAAATTCCTGGCGCACCCTACGTCTCCCGAAGGGCGCTTCTTTAAGGGCTGCATCTCCCGAAGGATGCTTTTGGTCGTCGCCCTGCGTCTCCCGAAGGATCCTGCTTATGGGCAACTTATATAGCTATCCTGCCACCCTTAGGAAACGGATAGGGACCTGGATACCTCCCTTAGGAAATTCCTGGTGCACCATGCGTCTCCCAAAGGACCCTCTATGTGGGTTGCGTGCCCCGAAAGATACTGTGTGACCATCCTACCTCTCTTAGGAAACGAATAAGAACCTGGATACCTTCCTTAGGAAATTCCTGGTGCACCCTGTGTCTCCCAAAAGACGCTTCTTTGCGGGCTGCGCCTCCTAAATGATGCTTTTGGTCGTCGTCCTGCGTCTCCCGAAGGACGCTGCTTATGGGCAACCGTCTTTGAAGTGTGAGCCATTGTCAGTAACTAGCAATTGTGGGCAGCCAAACCGGCAGATTATGTTTCTCCAGACAAATCATTCCACGCCGGCTTCTTTAATAGAGGATAAAGTTTCGGCCTCGATCCATTTAGTAAAGTAATCGGTGGTGACGACCATCATGTCTTTCTTCTCAGGTGCTAGCGGCAGGGGACCCACTAAATCAATGGTCCATTGCATGAATGGCTCTGGACTGTTGTGCAGATGATAGACCTTGGCAAGCAAGTTGGGAACCGGTTTGTATCGTTGGCAACAATCACATCTCTTAACATACCCCATGGAGTCATGGCGCATGGTAGGCCAGAAGTAGTGTGTGTGAGAAACCCTTATAGCTTGTATTAAAAAAGACTTAATTATTGATATGCCCCATGTGCTTTACCAAATATCTCAATTTAGCCCCTTACTTGCAATTGCCTCATTTTACCCCTTGTGCTTTATGCCCATGTCCCCCGTTACCCTATTCCGTCTATTTCCTCACAACAAGCGTTAACTCTGCTTATGTGGCATGGGTATATTAGTAAATTCAAACTAGTGGATTCAAAAGGGGCATTCGACTTGTGAAATGGTGGGACCCATTTGTTGATGGTCGTTTTTGTTTGTTCGGTCCAGGGACATCGAGTTAAATGGGTTGTTCTCAAGTAGGGTTTCACGAAGGGTTCTTTTAAGGCTGCAAAATGGGAGTCTAGGAGTAGGGTTCCAAGCTGTTGAAATTGGGTCGCAAATCTTTGAATAGAGAAAGGTAGTGTGTTTGTCTGTCTTTGAATACTGATTGAGTCACTAAGAAGTGTTTTTGAAGGAAGAGAATCTCACTTTTACTGGAGATTGAGGCTGTGCTCTGAGGCCACAAGAAGATGACAATGCTAAGAAAAGCTTTTGGTGTTCAACCCGTGTGTAAGTGGACCCATCCTTCACTTCTTTTTCTATATTTGGGCATATTGATTTGGAGTGTTGCTGGTTTTTTAGTCTACGTTCACTTCTTTTTCTGGATTTGCGCATTTGTGGTTTTGTGAGGTCCTTTTATTGTCTTTGTGTTTTTCTGTGGTCTTTTTCTTGTTTTTCTGTTGCATGTGGACCTAGCTTTGTGGTCTCTGTTTTGTATGTATTCCATGAACTTATGACAACATTTGGAAGTTATTCAATGACTATTTCGTACTTGGTGTATTTGATTGATTGTTGTATTGATGGTTGATTGGCACAAATTGATCCCACGAGGAACTGTCGGCTTACTACAAGTTCTAGTTTGACTACGTAAAGAGAACTTATTTAACACAACACAAAAGGCAAGATACAAAGTGGAAGCTAAGAATGAGTAAAGAAAGGTAAAAGAAATGAAAAAAAACAAGAAACCAAAAATAAACACAAACAGTTTCTAGCGCCCTTTTTTCACCTTTCTACCACTACTCGATCATCACTGTATCACCTAGTGTGCCTCGTTTTTAGCTTCGACCTCAGTCCAATTTTTGACCTCTAATTTTCAAAACACTCATTTGAAAGAGTCAAATGCAATCATCTATGCTAGACCGGAATTAAAACTAGCTAGGTGATAATGAGTGAAGAGGTTTACGATGAGAGATTTTTGTATACGATGAGATATTTCATTTTAAAAATCAAGGGCTGAGATTGAATGACTTGTTTAGCCAATTTTTTTTTTGGGATATTAAGGAGCACGTGAAATACACGTGACTGAGAAAACAAAGGAAAAAGCTTTAACGAACCCCCTCCCGTGCACTGGAGCTGGTTCATCTCTCTCTCTCGGAAATCCAAGCTTCATCTCTGTCCCCAGATCGAAATCTGGGCTTCTCATCTCTGCCGACGCCGATATGCAACAGCCATCGTAGAGGAGGTAGAGAGACAGCGGTGCTTCGAAAGCGAAAAAGGTGTCAGTTCCGAAGACTCGGCCGAAGCTGACCTCGCCTACGTCCTCCGCCACTTCACTCCCGCTTTCAAGTACCGTGGCCGCGGAAACGAGGTCTCATATTCAATTCCACACCTGTTTCCTTTCTTTTGTGGAAAAAAATAAATTCACCATATGATGCTCAATTTTTTTTGCAGTTTTTGGAGGTCAGAGATTTGGGGAAATTAATTGGGTTGTACACCGAATGGCACTCACGTTTGCTCCCATATTATTCATTTGATCAGTTTGTTCATGAGATGTGGTCGAACAAGTTGCTGCCACTAGACAACTAAAAGTACTGATCTCTCTCTATATCTTTTTTTATATAAATCCTTTGGAGTTTGGACTCTGCTTTAATATTTTATTCTTCGTGTGCAAAATTTTGATTACATGTCTCTTAGAACATTGAGAGAAAGAGTTGCAAGTGGAGGAGACCCGAGAAAGTTGCATGAACCAGCAGTCGAACAAGGCACTCCAAAATTATCAACAGGTATTATGCTCTGTCATTATCTCATTTTTGTATAATGTCTCGAATTCAACACTGTCTCAGCTCTAGTGGCTTAGGCTACAGCTTGAACAATGTATTGAGTGCATATTGCCTGAGTTGTCTGGTATTAATTGGAAGGATTGAAGGATGCAATTACTCTACTATTGTAACAAAGGACCTGTCAAGAAAATTGAAAAAAGAAAAACACTTTCTCTGTAAAACCTGTTTTTGGAGTAACCGACTGATGAGAAAAGTAGTTTCATATTCATTAATCACTGTGGTAATGGAATCCTTAGAGGTTGAGGTTATAACTCAATTAAGAATTTTTTCATATAGACTACTTTTACCATGATGTTAGTATGCTACGATAATGGATTGGCTACTGAGTGGAGCATGAATACTGCTGAGAGAGGAACATCATTGCACCGGAGATTAGTTGTTCTGAATTCACATGAAAGATTTCAGGGGGAATGATATTGATAAGTGGAAATCTACTGCCAATAATTCTATGCTACTTTCGTTTTTTTAAAATAATAATAATTAAGTTGGAAGGTCTCCTCTTCTTTATGAAATAATTTAATTCGATGTTTTTGGGTTGTTCTTCAGAATTTTTATAATATTTGTGTTTGATCAATGATATTTGAACTTTTCGCTTTGGAAACAACCACTGCTTTCTATGTTTCCATTTAAATATTGATCATATTAATTTTCCGCAGAAACCTTGAATTATTATTCAAGTTTTCTTGGGGTTTGTATATAAGCTCAATTTGTTAAGTGGTTGCTTGTCTTGAGTGTTTACTGCTGAAAGATAACCATCAAAGGATTCTTTGAAGAATTATGAAAGGCATTTCATTAGAGAATATTGATAGAAAACCTTGTAAAGTTGACGTTTCACTGAAGAATACTGATGCATTTGTTGTCCCTAGTATCTGTGTGCAATAGTTTGATGGTGCTCCTTTGCTTTGCTAATTGTAGGAACCCTCTGAGACTTTGCTATGTGATATGGTTGCTGCTAGTATATCAGCAGTGGATAGTTTTCAGAAAGAATTAACCAATCAAGTTCCAAATAATGAAGGTCAATCTAGTGAAAATCACATGACAGATGAACAGAGAGCACGAATGAAAGCTAGCAGATTTAAGGTCCTTGCGAAAGGTGCTTAAAACCCTCATCTTCATTCATAATAGGATTCATATATTTTTTATTCATGTGTTGATTTCTGTTAGCTCACTTGCAACTGGGAATGACATTCATAGCTTTAAAATAATAAAAATTGAAAGCCAAGAATTTTGAACTTATTCATTTCAAGTACTGAGCCATTAACTCTTAGTAAATTCTTATGGATTTGTTATTTTATCTTTCCCACTTTAATGCTCATTTAGAATTACTTTTTGGGAGCCATTGGATTAAATCTAACGGGGTTCTCACATAAAGGTTCACAAATAAAAGTCCTCGCTAGAGAACGGCCCATAAATATAATTTGTAAAAATACTTGTGATGGGTCTGGCCTGTCTTGTTTATCGTAGTTTCGTTTCGTAGTAAGGGAGGGAAGGGCTTCTTCAGAAAAGTTGGAAGGCGGCGATTGTTGGGCAACCAAAGCCCAATCTTTATGCGGACAGCGGCCGGAAGTATATAGTTTGGTCCAAGAGATGAACCCAAACCCTTCTTAATCCCTAACTCAAGAGCATTCCTTTCGTCCCGTCGGATCCGATCATTCACATGCTAGGCTACTATAACTCAATTTTCATGGGATGAAGAGGCCTGGTTTTGTCCAGGGTTGCACACATATAATATACTAATATTGAGGCTGGAAAGCCCACATATACAATCTCGTCCCCTGGGAAATTAATTGGAGACTACTATATAAGTAGGAATTAGTAAACTTTTCTTTGGACTCGTTCTTGTCGTCTGTCTGGCTGCCATTTCTACTTCAGTGAGCTGGTTTAACTTATTCAATAATTTAGTCGATATGATTTTCCATTATGGTGAAATTCTAAATTGACTTGTCTATAGCAAAAGTTTTAGAATTGAGTTGTGTTTGATTTAGATTTTGGTATGTTTATAGAGGAATCTTCAGGTGTGGGCATCCTCAATGCATATGTCAACAACCTATATGTGTTTTTGTGTTAAACCTATTAATAACCAAGCACTCTCCACTGGTTATTGACATTTCTGCTGATGTTCACACCTCAGGAATCACCTATGGGTCCATTTTACCATTTGTGATAATTTCGCAAATGACGGTTCCTTAAAAAACCAACGTAGTAAATAATGCAGATGGCGGTTAAACAAATGCAAGAAGATGAGGCATTTAATTTACAACGTCGGTTTTTTAATTTACCGACGTAATATTATATTTTAGACGTTGGTAAATATTTACCGTCGTTGTTTTATAATTAAAATATAAAAAGCAAAAAAAAAACACAAATTTTAGAGACTTTACCGTTTCATCTTGCTTTTGTTCAATTGCGGAGATCAACAATGGTATTTTCTTCATCCAAAACAAGCGGTCTCACATTCGTCGGAGCCGAGCAGCTTGCTTTGTCAGACATTGGATTTTTGGGGCTTTGATCTTCAGGCAGTGCAATAATTGGGGCAATTGAGGTCATTGGGATAATTGGGGTAATTGGGGTAATTGGGCTTTTGAGCATGCTTGGATCAAAATTGGGAATTAGTTGGCTGAATTGTTTCAACATATATTCCCTCTCAGCCTTTAGCAATTCCATTGTTTTAGCCTCCATCCTCAAGTTCTCTTCTCTGACTGCCTCCAAAACAGTTTCCTTTATTTTGTCAGCAAACTTTACTCTGCTCTGTTTTGGCAACTGGAAGAATTGACTTGGGGAAACCCCAGCTCCCATACCTCTAACTCTCCCACCATACTCTGGGGTTCCCAATGCCAAAGTCAAAATATCAATACTCTCAGAGATAGAGAGAATGCCCTCGGAGACTTGCTTTGACAGGACCTGACCCGAGTTCACCTCAGAACTCGTGCCAGATCCTGTGGTTATACCAACATAACCCAAAGTCGGGCCCACATACTAAACAAGCAACCCAAACCCCAAGAAACAACATACAAGGGTCAAGACTTTTGCCGAAAATCGAGGAGAGTCTCCCCTACAATGTGGACATTCCCAAACATTTCCACCTGATAAAACATAACAACATATGTATATCCAACTGCCAGCATGCATACAATATACATAACAGGCCTCAGGGCGACAAATTCAACCCTACTGGGTGATACAGAGCATATCTAGAGTATTCAACAAAACTAGCAGAATAAAAGTGTAGATAAGGGACATAGAGTCCTACATCCAGTCGGCCGCAGGGGAGGTGAAGCACTTAACCGAACCGATCAGATACAGCGACTACGGCCTGGTGGGGTGCAAAACAGAAAGAGTGTGAGTGGACAAAAATCAAGTTTAGTAATTCAAACCAACATAATATCTCCACCGTTTCCAAAACAATATAGAAATCATGCAATTCAAACCTTTTAGAATTTCCAAGGTTCAATGTCAATAAACGAAACATATCAACATGCAAGTAATAACATAATATATGTTTTCCATTTCCTTTCAATAAGTATAAATCCACGTGCCCCAGGCACGACAAGCGAGGAAGGATCCCCACTAAAAGAATAATCCAACAGGGGATTGCTCGACTGGACACTAGACACGATCATAACGGAACAGTGCCCAGGGTTGAGCTATCCAAACGGGACATCACTCACCGGCACGTATGGCAGAGTCCTCAATACCCATACGCCCATAACAAGACCTGCGCACAGACTACCCTGTTAAGGTTCTACAATCACACCCCGTTAGGGAATGCACTGGGTATTCGATGAAGCCGATCCGTAACCAAGTAACAGTAACCAACGAACCGGGGGAGGTACATCAAGTGGTGCAACCAGCACTCAACTCACACACGACTCAAGTGTTCACAATAATACATATGCTCCTCACACACACATCCGACACCCAAGATATGAACCCGACAATCATGCGGTCAATATAGATATTCAAAGTAATTAATGAAAACATAATCAATTTCAATTCAAGGACATCAAGTCCTATGCATGGTTGTTATTCATTACAAGCAATGCATATTCAAAACAAAGTCCACTCACAAGTAGTCCCAAGCAGCGTGACCCTGGGAGGGTCCTGCCTGCGTAGTAGGAGGTGCCTGAGTACCTAAACGAGAATACGAAAGTACGAGATTAAGAATCGAACCGTAAACGATAACCGGAAAAGAAAACCCTTAACTAAACCCGCCTAAACGTTCACGTACGTTAGTACGAAGAATTCTATGGTCAACGACATTTGTTAGAATGCTAGACGACCCCGGGAGACGCTTGGTCAACTTTGGTCAAACTTGGTCAAACCGACCCAAATAGGTCAAACCAGGCCCACGACCTCCAAACTGAGATTTGAAAGTTCCTACAGGTTCTTTACGGCTTAACTAACACGTCCTGAAAGTTTGGTCTCGATCGGACAATCGGATCGCTCATGATCGGACGGTTACAAATTAACCTAACATAGGGTTTGCGATATCGAGTAACCGAGACTCGATTCACGAGGCCTCAATTCCTATACGATCCTTGAAATACGAGGAACGATATACGTGATATTGGATTCGATCCAACAGCCCGAACACATTGAACCCAAACAACGCATAATAGGCGTTCATTGGTTTGAGGTCCAAATGACATCCGAATCGCAATCCAAGCACACGTACGCACGTACGCGTTCACCACGACACAAGAAACGTAACAAAATGCCGGACCGCCGCCACCACACCCCGCCCACGCGCCTCCACACGCGTTGCTGTGGGGTGGGTGGCTTGAGTAAAATTCGGCCACCGGAAAAACTTCGAAACTTCCTACACCACCTATACTAAACGAACCCTTACCCTTCCCTGAGTTCAAAACTGGTGAGAACCACCGGAGAACTGGCCGGCATCACCGCCAGATCACGGCCAAACCACCTAGGATTTTGGCAGATCTGGGTTATTCAATACGGCGGCTGCGCTGCCCTATGGTGTCGTGTACCCCGTAAGCGTAAAAGCAGGTCGAGAAGGTCCTTACCCAAGTGGAGCCGACGCCAACCGTCGCCGAAAACGTCGCCGGAAAAGGAGATTTGGCCGGAAGTTGCAGAACTTGCCGCCGACGAACGCTGCCATCTCAGGCCACGATCTTGGGTAGGATGAGATCGCACGGAGGAGAGCTTTCGATTGGTGGTGGTCTCGAGCTCACCAGTGCAGCGTGGAGAGAGAATCGAAGAGAGAGAGAGAGCGACGGTCGTGAGAGGAGAGAGAGAAGAGACAGAACGCGTGAGGGAAGAGAGAGAAAGTCGCTAATTGGTCCAGCGTGTCGTTTTATAAATTTTTATCGAATTTCACAAATTACCAAAATGCCATCAACATTCTAAAGCTCGTATCGAAACGTGCCACTCATCACCGGACTCGTTTCGACGAGACGAACGCAATGACGCAACCCGTTTCGCCAAATTCTCGTCCAAAAATTAATTGACCAATTTGCCCTTAATATTATTTTAATTTATTAAATTCCACTTTTTATTATTAAATTCTTTTTATTTCCTTTTAAATTCCAATTTCCAATTACCACAATTTATTATTATTATTATTATTATTTTATTTAGGTCGTGGACGTTACATGCTTTTTTAATTCATCCTGAGAGAGAGAGAGAGAGAGAGAGAGAGAGAGTGAAGATAAAATTTAAAATAATGAAAACTAACTTAAAAATAAACCGTCGTTGTATAACAAAGAAGACGTCGGTTTATTTAAAATACTCACGTCGTATATCATTTCATACAGCGGTAAAAAAATACCGTCGTTGTGAACAATTTATAACGTCGGTAGAAAGAAAAACCGTCGTATAATAAAGATGTTGAAAATACAAAATCTATGTTTAACATTCTTTACCAGAATATATTAAAAATATATTGCATAGAAAGAGAGAGATATTAAGAGAGATTGTGTGTGTGTGTTAGTAGAAGAAGACAGATTGTAATTCTTTTAAAATAAGCAGTCAAAATAAAAAATATACACCGACGTGGTTTTCACTACAGACGTCGGTATCTTGAAAAAACCGATGTATATTATTTAAAACGTCGGTAAATAAATACCGTCGTTGTAAGGTATTTAACACGTCGTTAATAAAGATAACGACGTCTGAATGAAAAACAGAGTGATAGAGGCTTACGATTTTTTTAGCTTTCTCTGCAACCTTTGGATCTGGGATGTTTCCCTGTTTATCTTCCCTTGCCTTCCTCAATAGCAGAGAACGATCAATTTCTTCAATGGGCATGGTTTCTTCCAAATGGTCCTCCAAACCAACATACCCTTTCCGAGACAACCTATGATTGTACTTGCATTTTTCCTTTCTCTCTTTCTGCTCTTTATGCACCACCTCAAATTCTGGGGTTAGCCTTGAAGCTACAAAGGCTTCCCATTGCGATTGCTCTATGAAGTTATATAGCTTAGGGGTCGTCTTAACCTTTCCTTGTCATTTTTATATGGAAGGATAAAATTCCTCTTTAAGGAAGACTTGAAATCTGTCCATTTTTTGGCGGCAATCGATAGCACCATTTTCTTGCCCCCTTGCCCAACAACATAAGCCTTATCAACAGTTTCCCAAAGCCGATCCCTTATATCCTTGGGCAATTTTTTAAAATTCATGTCCACAAGAGGGACTCTGGTGAGTGCCAAAACACCAATATACGATTGCATCTCAGTAGCAGCCTTGCCATGTGGTTTGCCCCTTCTATTGTACTCTACTACGGGTTTAACCTTATGCATATTCCTTTTCACGACACGACTCATTGTGCTGATACTGCGTGTAGACTTTGGCTCCTCATCAAATGTCGTTGTTGTGTTAGGGTCATTCTCGGCAGTTAAAGTAAATCTCATCTTCTTCGAGGGTTTGATTTGAACTGGAAGGTCCATACTTTGTGCCCTTGAAACTGAAAGGTCCTTACTTTGAGCTTTAGAACCTTGAGCCTCCTTGGTTTGAGAATTGGAAACCATGTTTAGAAAGAATTAAAACCTGCATGACAAAACAATGACGGTTATTTTAAAAAAACGACGTAATATTATATTTCACAAGTCGGTATATACAACTACCAACGTGGTTTGTTAAATAAAAGACGTAATTAAATATTGTCGTGGTAGTGAATTTATTACGTGGGTTTTGTATTGTCTACGTCAGTGATACTTTACAAACTTGCTATATGCAAAAGAAAGTTTTTAATTAACCGACGTGGTGAGTAAATTAACACGTCGTGAACAAGACAAAAACGTCGTCTTAACATATCGTGAAAGAGAGTGACTTCTTATACTAATAAAAAACAAGCAAGACTAGGATATTTTGAAAACGAAGTCTTGTTTTCATTCACTTTATTTCAAAATCATTTTGCATAAAAAACTTAAAATGATTTTGACCAAAGAAACTTAAAATGATAAAGAATTAAAATAATAAAAATTAAAGATAGTAAGAAAAACCTTTTGGCGGGAAAAGAATGTTTGCTTCAGACTTGACCTTGGATATTTGGAGACAACGACGAGGTGGAGAGGAAGATGATGAGATTCAGACACGCCGCTTTGGGATAGAAAACTAAGAGGAAACTGAAATATTTTCTCGGTAAGACAGAACGTAAAAATTTAGGTCAGGCGTCGAAAAAGTTTATATACAATCGCGAAGTTGAGTTACACGACGGGTTTTAAAAAAACCGCCCTAGAATGTAATTAACACGGCATTATATTATAATAAACCGACATTGTTGTTAATAAAGTCAAACAACTTTTAGTATTTAGAAACCGACGTGGTTATTTGAAATTTTATACGGCGAAATATTACTTTTTATGACGTGGTATTTTGAGTTAGTACGGCGGTTTTTAAATTAACCGACGTGGTTGATAATAAGGGCAGTTTTATTGGGAAATTAAACGGCTTGTTTGTAGTAAATTCAAACGCCTTAGGTTCCGTGAATCGACATGGTGGTTATTTTTTAACATTTGTCTATTTACAAATTAACCACAATGGTTAGTTATAATAACCATTTATTTACGAATAAACCACTTGATGTAAATATAAATTGGGGCTTTCTTCGCTTTTGCTTTTCTATTAGGGTTCCAACTCCAACTCTCTGAATGTCCATGCTCTCTCTAACTCTCTGAATGTCTGGATTTGAATGGGAGGCAATAATTTGAAAGTCAATGTGTGTGTGTCTCTCTCTCACCTCTATGAAGGTTCATAATATTGATGACACACATCATTGACTTCCAAAATATTGTCTTTCTCATGTTGGTGGTTCAATTTTGATGTCCCACTGGTAAGATTTCATATCTCTTGCAATAATTTGCAAAATCCAGAAAATTCGATTGACTGCAATTACTATCTCCATGTTTGGATATCGCATGTAAACCTTAGTTTTTTTACTCCATAATTGTCATTTTGTTATCTACTGTCGTAGGTTACCAAAATCTAGAAAATAAATTTCAAAAACCAAATAAAATTTTAGACGACCATAATCAAAGAAGGACATACATCTAAATATAATGTTAAAGTCGCTTTAGGTGAATAAACCGACGTGGATATTTATAAATTTAACGTCCTATTCTACCACAAAAGTATCGTTGTTCGCTTTTATTCTATACGACAATAAAGTATTAGATACCGTCGTAGTTCATGACACTTAATACGTGCACAATTTCATTTTTACCGGCGTGGTATATTTCTTTAATACGTTGCTGAATATGAATCTACCGACGTGGATTCCTTTTAAAATTATACGGCGTTTATTGAGAATAATTTGTCGTGTTAACCTAAAATTTAACACGGCGGTAGATTGAAAAACGACGTCTTTACTTTATACGGCGGTAGGTTCGTATATGTTGTCGTTGTTTAATTGGTTCAGAATTCACTTATTTAGAATCACGATAAATAAGATGACATTTTTGAATTTCAGTATGTTGTGTTTTGTAAATACGAAAATGGATATCCATTTTGTAGATGTTTAAGTTACGTATCCACGTCGGTTTTCTGTTACCGTCGTCTGTTTAAACTCAACGACGGTATTTATTTGTACCGTCGTCGTTTTTTTGTCGTCTTTTTGCCTTTTTGTAGTAGTGAACATACATTAATTTAAAAGGTCCCTCTAATGAGCATTGCTTGTCTATATCTGTAAATGTGCATTTGTAGAAGAAGATGAGAAGAAACATCCAAACCTCTTTGAAATAGGAAAAGATATTGTGAGAAAGTGTGGAGGGTTCCATTGGCGGTGAGAACCTTAGGGAATCTATTGTACTCGGAGACTGATGAATGCAAATGGAAATTGATAAGAGATTCTAAGATATGGGAATTAGAATGAGAAGGTGCTGGTCACATTTTACCTGCTTTAAGATTGAGTCATACTCAACTTCCTTCTCATTTGAAAAGATGTCTTGCTTACTGTTTACTTCTTCCAAAGGGTACATTTGGATACTATAGCTTGGACTTGATCTATTGTTAATCCTTCAACCACGGGATCATGAAAATCTAGAGCTAGAAGATGTTGGCGAGCTCTATTTCAAAGAGTTATGGGCGCAAACTACAAAATGGAAATAGACGACAGTAAAACGACAACGGAAAAAATATATATACCATTGTTGTATTTAGAAAGACGACGGTAATATTAAACCGACGTGGATCAGCAACTTAAACACCTAAAAAATGGAAAACGGATGGGGTATTTTTAAAACACAACGCATGAAACTTAAAAAGTGTCGTCTTTTGAAGGAAAAGTATCATGACGAGACCTGTGATGTTGCAATAGTTGGTAAGTGCATGTACGGTATATCTCTGTATATATACAAGCTCACACAACTCACTGTCTTGCCTTTTCCTCTAATATTGGAAAAGCCTGCACTATCCAACCAGAATTGTTACCTTACATGTTTACTATCTGTGCTACCCAATCTCACCAGTTAGTTATTTCATTTGTTGAAAATTATGTTCACCATGCCAGATGATGGGAAGCTAGATACAGAGTCCGACTCTGGTGAGTTCTGGGTTCTAATGGGTGGTTTTGCTCCAATTGGAATCTATTATCATACCAAAATGGTCTAGTATTATTAGGAATCTATTATCATACCAAAATGGTCTAGTATTATTCTTTTAATTTGATTGACTTCCACTTCAGGGTGGCTTGAGCTCTGGTTACAAAAAACTTGTTGAGGAGAAAGGTTTGACGGATGAGACTTATACAGAGGATTGTGTTGCACTCATTCGGTTATCTGGAACTTCCATTCATAACAATAAAGCAGTGCAAGTCGATATGGTATGAATGAATTCATATGTTGTAATCACTTATCCTACATGACAATTTACACTCCAATGACCTTGGGAATTCTTCACATATTTTTGGGGAGTGACTTCAGATAGTGATGAGCAACTTCCTTTAAAATTTTGCTTAGCTAACTTCATTGCTGGTTAGGTGGGGAGGACTCAATGCAACAAAATGTAGCAGATTTCACTTATGTAATGCATATTAAAACTATTTTTTTATTAATAGAATGCATATTAAAACTATAAAAGCCAGAAGAACAGAAAAAAAGGCTACAAATTATCCGTGCATATTTTGAATTTACATCATTTGTGTGGAACTTGAATGGGGGTTATTGTTCTTTCTTTTGGTTGTCTAAGTTAGTGGTAGGGATGATGATAGATTCATATTTTGCATATATAATCTATCAATATTTGCATTGTTTTCATGTGAAATTGGTTAGTTTAATGTGTTTAATGAAGATTTTGTAGGCAATCGTTCCTAGCAAGAGTTTGGAGCAAAAACTATGATTTTGGAAGCTTAAGGACCGAAATGGGTGGAATTATCAACTCAACAAAATCTCAAGAATTCACTCTGTCATTTCATCAAACACCTGGAGTGCATCTGTGCAAGTGTCAGTTTATATCCACTACTGGTCTCAGTGACCAGCGCCAGAAAGATAGAGTTAGAGAAGTTTACCATCAATGTTGGAGCTGAAATCGTGAGAAGCTAGCATGGGCTGCGTTTATGTGGGCTGTGTTGACAGTTGATGATGTTAGAGAAGACATGGAGTGCAGAAATGATTGTTGTAAAGTTGGTGCGATTCTGCTGAAAATAAACACTAAGGCAAACGACAAAAGAAAGCAAGATGTTAGTCTAAGAATAGTCAATCCAGATTTGAATATGTTGAAAATTGAGCTTGCCAAAATTACTTACCAAGGCCAAGGTGGACTTGCGTTCTAAAGGAGCCGCTGGTTAGTTGAAGGGGGTGCGTTGAAATTGGCTGATGTGGGAGACTCAGTATAAAGAGGTTTGAATTTGAGGTGAATGTGCTGAAGCATCACGTGGGCAATTAATTGATATGGGCTGGTCTCTTTGGTTATATTCTTCATTGAATTGGAATTGTTAATTCCAATAACTCGGCCACACTAATTCTTTGAAAGTTGGAATTGTTTGATTTTCATCTCAGCATTTCTTTCCTTTCCCACAAGCCACCTAGCCCATGCGTCTCCTTTGGTTGCCTTGGATTTCCAAGCCTATGCCCTTGCAAAGTTCCTCCAATTGATAATTGGTCATCGTCGGCCTTAGCACCTCCTTTTACGAAAAGTTTCCTCTTTTGAGTTGGAAAACATTAAAACCCTTCAACAACAACGATTCTTTTTATCCTTTTCAAATTGGGGTTTTGGTTTTCCATTATTTCCTATTCACTTTACCCAAAAGTCAATTACCAAATTTTTATTGCCGCACCTGGTTATTCCTGTTTCAGTTGGGGTTTATTTTATATTCCTACTATTCCTCTAATTCCTAATTAAATATTATTCCATATTTTTGGAGGAATTCTCTTGGCCTATAAATACAATAGACTTATCACCTTCAACCAGGATGCTACCATAATTCATTCTCTACATTATAAATTCATACACCCACAAATACCCCAGAGAGCTAAGAGTTTGCTGTTGCCGTGCTTAAGGAACTTTTGAAGGTGTTGCTGTGAAGATTCCAAATATCAAGTCCATCGGCCAAATCGGTTTTATGACAACAATTCTCTTGTTTATCTTTTCTTTTGTCATGAACTAATTTCTCTTGCTAGGGCTACGATGTAGCCTAACCATGAATACTTAATTTTTATAGTTATATTAATTTCTGATTATTATCCCATGTTGAGTATTTGTTACTGTTCTTAATGATTTAAATATCTAGCTAATATTTAATTGATGATCCAAACGGAGACCGAGAGGAGATGTTTGGTGTTTGCTTCTCGTAACAAATACCATGACTTGAATGAGTGTCCGAGAAGGACTAACATGACTCATGCAGCTTTCTTGTAGGTTCTCATAGAACTTAATGGGTTCTTGATTTTCTAAATTCATTGCTCGAGAGAGAGTGGGTTGTTAATTAAGAATACTTTTGGTTGAGCCCGAGAGGGGATATCGAAATAAATTAAGAGAAAACAACTGTCAACATGGATAGTAATTAGGGTTAATTGGCTATAAGAATTAAGCGGAATTGGTTATGGTGAAATCGGATGCCCTAGTGTCTCATCAACTTGGTTTTCCATTATTAATTATATTGCTAGTCTTTTATATTTGTTTTAGTTTAGTTAAATCAATCAATCTTATTAAACAATTGTTAAGAATTAATCATAATTGGTAATTAATAGGAAATTACAGTCTTCGTGGGAACAACACTCTACTTACTTCTATGTTACTTGTGCGGATTGTGCGCTTGCAATAAAATTCACAACAGATGACAAGAAAAGATACTATTTCAATATATGACTTCTGTGCGATTACTAGACATAATGAACCATGGGACTTACCTTAAAATTAGTTGTTGATTCAATTCCAATTCCTAATATCTCGTATGTACTAAGTTCTTTGATTTCTTATTTGGAAATATTTTTGTTTACAACTTTAACCCAATGTGTATTCTCACCACCCTTCTTAATACTTGACATGTGTTTATAGGCATAATAATGGTTAATTTTTTACTTTGTATTTACAGAATCATGGTTATATATATGGACACGTGTCAAGTGTTGAGAATGGTGATGAGGATACACTTTGGGCAAGGGAGGCCCTAAGAATAGGCAGACAAGGTGGCCACCTAGTGCCGGCCCCCAATTTTTATAAACTTTCTATATGTATGTATGTATGTTACTTTTTAAAAAATTATACTATATTGATATATATTAAGCCCAGGTATTGTTTTTAAAAAACCCCCAATTATTTACTCTAAATCTAAAAAGAGGAAACTCAATAAAGGACCTTTTTTTTAAGTAACCAATTTAATAAGTTAATCTATAGTTGAATAGGTTAACCTAGTAGCATTTGCATACACCTTATCAAAAAATACCTAGCAGCATATAGGAAATTATGCTATGCTTGACAAAAGAAAAAAGAAAAGCAGTTTATTGAATATGTACTGCAAGAGGAAGCGCTATTGGAGGATGAACAAGAAGGTAAAAACCAACAAGACTATTTCGTATATTTTCTATTGAGAAGGACATGGTAGAAAAAAACTTGATTATGTAAAGTGATACTTATGCATTGAAAAATTCAAAACGAGAAAAAAAATCACATAAATATACAAAAAAGGTAGAAGGCCACATTTTGGTGATTCGCCTAGGGCCTCCAAAACCTTAAGACCGCCACTGACTTTGGGTTAAAGTTTCAAGTTAATATGCAATTTAGAACCACATGTAATCAATTCTTCACAATTTTGTATTCATCATGAAACCAGTCCAAGTAAACATTGTTTCACAAACCTTTGCTCAACGGATTCAATTGAAAAGATAAAGCAAATATTTCTTTGCACAACAGATTCTTTCGCCTTGTTTTGACTAAGATGAACCAATTTTCCATGAATCTGAAGGACACGAAGTGAATTCACAAACTTACTGTTTGTACCAAAAATAGCACAGGCCTTGATCCACAATTTTAATGGACTGATTGAGTAGGACGAAGGACCCAAAGCATCGAAAGGCTCATCTTACATTCACAAAAGCCCAAGAGAAAGGATCAGCCAGGCCCAACAACGCTCCAGCCGCAATTTTGGACCAAAAGACCATAGTCAACGAAGCGCTTCGAAGACACTGGCGCATCGGACACAAGTGTCCGATGCTTTTTTGTCTCTTTCCGGATACGAATGCCACGTCTCATTTCGGACAGAAATTGTTCAAAAGCAAGTATTTTCGCGGAAATCCTTCACAAAAGATCTTGTTTTCAGAGGATTCAAATCTCATCACGATTTGGTTTAATCACTGAAAAATCCGAGCATGACCCACCAAATCAGAGGGAGCATGGTCTACAGCAAGTGGAGGAACGTAGTAAGTAGAGGCGTTTCACACCACCATTAATGTGATTGCCACCGCATTTAATGCGGTATGGCCACTATTCCCATCAGAGGAGGCTTTAAACCATCAATTCAGCAAAACTAGGAGACCATCCTCAGGATTTTCTGGTCCTAATCAACTTGATCATCTCACTACACAGCCGAAAATCTTCACTTTGAAGATTTCTTAATTATGTCCAGGTCACATCAGCAGAGATATGGTTCACACAAGTGGCAGTCAAGGCTGCATTTCCCAAAGGGCTCTCCAGGCATCGCCAGTTAAAGGACTTACCTATCTATGTATATATACTGATCTCCAGTGGCAGGGCCAGACACACAACTTCAGCCAAAAAGCCAGACTCAGCGTCTCAAAACCAAGACTCAACGTCTTAGACTCAATCTCTTGCGAAGTGTCTCTCTGCAGACAAAGCCAAGACTTGAATCAACTCCCTTCTCTTTCTTTGAGTTCCCAGTTGACAACTCCTTGTTGGAACTCTCTTCTTTTCCCAAACACATAGCTTTGTCTAATTCCCAGTTGACAACTCCTGATTGGAATAACATTGCCATTGTTTGTAACCTATTTGCTCTGCCAGCAATGCTTGGTATGATTTGATAGTTGGTTTCGATTTCCAGCTCACTTATGTCGAAGCAAGTTTTTCCACCTGCGATACGGGCTAGTTTCTGGTCGCAAGTGTTACTAGTTTGTTAGTATCGGACAACACGACTTTGTCGCAGACAGATTATTGTTTCCTGTCCGATACTACAGATCTTCTGTCCGATTGTATCATTTTCAGCTTTTCTTGTTTGTTGAGTTATTGTATTCAAATCGGTCTCTGTTTAATCAGACTTGTATGCAATCATTAGTGAAAATACCTTGTCTGTCGGACTGATTTTAATACAAAAGATCTACCATTGAATGTTCAGTCCGATCAACGGACTAGGACACTGTTTTGTCCTGCAATTTGCTTGATCGTACTTAAGATATTGAAAGTCCTCTTAGTTGAGGCAGAAAAAGAACCTATCTAAAGCCAGATTCCCCTCTTTGGAGCACAATGGCCTTGGTTAGAAGAAAGAATAAATGAGCGCAGTCATATTCATCAAGCTTCCCTCTTTCTACTAGAAGAGTATCACTAGTAGTGGCACGCCTTTCGCATCTCCTCGAGGAATAGTCTCCGAATTCATATCAGGTTCCTTGAGGTACAAGCAAATCAAACAAAGCCGCTAAGTTGCCAAAGTACAGCCTGCTCAGTGGCTAGGGCCATCACAAGGTGTTCAGAAGCATTTCTAGACCTACACTTACAAACCAAATTATCCGTTAACCTTGATTTAATTCTCATAATACAAGAGTATTAAACAACTTAAGCTACGCAAATTAAACATTATCCTAGACGGTAGACCCTCACAAGGTCTGAAGACTCTGAACCATGTTGTTTATTTGAGTTCAAAATACTTGATATTCGTATCATCAAGGAAGAAGCAGAATCTTTCCAATGTGCTTGCTACTTTCCATGAGCCGGTGAGCCTCGGCTGCTTCAGATAATGGAAAATACTTGTAGACAACAGGTTTCACCTTGCCAGCCACAATTGCAGGCCACACGTTGTTCTCCACCTCCATAACAATGATGGCCGCTTGGATGGTAAGGTGCTTCGAAAGCACAACACGAAGATCCATTTCTGTAACAGCACCACCCATGGTCCCAATCACAAAAAGCCTCCCATCAAAACTTAATCTCTCAACGTTCCGCGGGAAGTACTCTGCCCCAATGATATCCAAGATAACATCAACACCTTTGCCGCCTGTTTCTTCCTTTACTCGCGCAACAAAGTCCTCCGTCTTGTAATTGATGCATACGTCAGCTCCAAGATTCTTGCAGAACGCTAACTTTTCCTTGCTTCCTGCTGTGACAAACACCTTTGCTCCCCAGTATTTAGCTATTTGAATTGCAAATGTGCCAATTCCACTGGAGCACCCATGAACCAAAAATGTTTCACCAGCGCGCTCATCATAAACACAGTCGACCAAACAGTGCATGAAACCTCAGGAATTCTAGCAGCATCCTTCAAAGAAACACCAGGTGGAGCAGGAAGTACTTGTCCAGCTGGAACAGCCACCTTCTCAGCATACCCTCCTCCACTAAGAAGAGCACACACCTTGTCACCGACTTGCCAGCGTGAGACTTGTTTTCCAACGGTTTCAATAGTTCCAGAACATTCGACACCCAGGTATGGGCTGGAACCTGGGGGTGGCGGGTACATGCCCTTCCTCTGAAGAGTTTCGGCTCGATTCAGCAACGTGGCCTCAACTTTTATTAGGACCTCATTGTCTTTGAGTTCTGGGTCTTCAACTTCTTGTAGTTGGAGGACCTCTGGTCCACCTGGAGTGGTTATCACTACAGCCTTTATTGATGCTGGACTCTTTCTTTCTCTCTTTTGGACTTGATCTTCCACTGAAGGGCACTCCACAAATGATTCCTAAGTAAACAGGACAGAATACTAGTGTGATGAAAGAATACAGCCCGAATTTAATAATACAAATTCAAAACCTCGTCTATAAGTCTTGATAAATTAGAATAGAGGATGAGTTTATTGTCTAGGAGTATAAAAGGTTTGAAAGGCCATTGTAATCTGTAATAGATGCAACATAGCTTACTTCAAATTTTCACGCATTCATCTTTCCACTGTTTTTTTTTCTAATACTTCACATAATGGTAATACATGTGATTTCTTCCTTTGCTTAGCGACTGTTATACAAAACAGATCTTTTAATCTGAGATCACTTTATTTCACTTTTTGTTTATACAAAACAGATTTTTTTTTTTTAAATCTGAGATCACTTTATTTCACTTTTAATCTGAGATCAATTTGGTGCGGTAATGTTATTTTTATATTTCAGTTGGTTTTTTTCAGTTCTTGATGTTTCGATATTTGAGATTGTGCAGGTTTGTTCCATGCGAACTATGTTTTACTTAATAAAAGTGTTGTCTCGTTGCGATGATGCATGGTAGCATCCGTTTTATCATACTTAGTCTTGGATGGGTTTTTCCTATTGGCTAGCAGCCTTATTAGTAATTTCATGGGTTATTACTCAAAGTTGTTTGATGAATGGCTCTTGCTGGTTCTGGGTACTAGTTAAATGGTTCTGGTTCTGGTTCCCAACAGTTAGGGAAGCAATTCATGCTAAGCCAGTAAGCTTGCTTGCTTTTGCTGTGCATTTTCTATTGAAATCACACTTAGCCTTACAAGTTAGGTGCATTATTATGCAAGTTATTTGATGACACAAGTAATAATGAATAAACGAATGAATGAATGAATGACAGGAAAATTGTAGATGAATGGAGATCTTGGCAGTCCAATGAGCAAGTTGCAGGGTACATTATCTACCTATTAATTGTGCACTTCAAAGCACCACCATACATTATCTTGGACAAAGACTTGGTCCACTTTTCTCTAAACCCCCACGTTTTCTTTTCTGATAAAATCGTAATATATATGCAGTTACTCACCTCCTCCATATGTGGCAGTAAATGATTAAACAAAATAAAAGATACTTTTTCCCTGGTCCTCCACTTTTTGTTTGTTTGATTTCTTTTATCAAGTTCTTAATAAGATTTGTGTTATCTACTGCAGATACTTGCAAGCATATCAAAACAACCTCACCTTTCTAACCATCAAGATCTTTACACACAGGTTCTCTCTCTCTCTCTATATATATATTTGTTTTGTGAACTTTGATAATAGGATATTCTATAATCTTATTACCTCATATAATTCCTTTGATGAAAGTATTTCCTTTGACAGAGGGCTTCTTAGAAATTGGTGCTTCCCACCCTTTTTTTAAATTGTAGTTTCAAGTGAGTGAAAGATTTGTCCCTGGGTGTATGTTGAAAGCTTCTAAATTGCAAATATCCACATGGGTTTTATCTGTTTTTTTAATAATTTGCACCCCAATATTTTCCAAGTCTTATAGATCTCACGTTTTCTGATCTTTGACTGCTTTATCCTACTTGATCAGATTCATTCATTTTGAAACTGCAAAGAGGTCTGGTGCTGATCTGGTTGAGGCAAAGAGGTGTGGATATTGCCAAATCTGCAGTTGCTTGTGTTTGTTTAACTTTATGCCAATTAGTCATACGTGGCTAAATTAGTTTGACCTTAGAAGAATTCTTTTGTATTTTGGTTAACTTTAGGCCAAAAAAATATGCTCAAAGGATGCTTGTGATGAATTCTTTTGTATTTTGGAACATTTGGTTGTATGAGATCACATTTTATGACATTTTTGAATTGAAATATATTGAAACAAGTTTTGAGAATTGAAAATGTCCATTAATTGCAAATGAAACAACATAAAAAAAAGAGAGGATATAAACCCACAAATACTACTATAAAATTTCACTACTTAGACGATGGTAACGAAATTATGCTGTTGTCTAATAATCATTAAGACGACGAAAAATAACAAATAGACGACGGTAATCCACCGTCGTCTGAATTAACAAATAGACGACGGCGTACTGTCATCTAATTACCATTAAGACGACAAAACACAACAAATAGGCGACGGTGATCCACCGTCGTCTAAATTATAAAACTGTCGTCTAATGGCCCAATGGTCTGCTGCAAGCTCTCCAACAGTTAAAAACCACTTGGTTGCTCCTAGACGTCCGATTCAATTTTTTTCTCCATCCAAAGGCTGCCAATTTTTGTGTAAGAAAATTGAAAAAAATCGGAAAATATTGGAAAAAAATACCCTAAAATTCAGAATTTTTTATATATTTATAAATACCTAATAATGTTCTTCAGTTTCCACACCAAAAGTTCATACAAATTCCTCTACTCATATCATATCTTTATTTTCTACTTTCTTATTCTATTTGTGTAAAAATACAAATGGCCTATTCTGTGGAAGCCGGAGCCGCGTGGGTGGATTTCCTCATCCTAGGAATCTTATCCACATGGTCTGCAAATGCTCCATACACAAGAATCCGTAAGGAAGCCGTAAGTTTTTGCTCCAGAAGACCCAGAGCCCCTGAAGATCACACTTCTAAACGAAGTATGAGTCATAATTGCAAACATCATGCATGATTTTATTGAACAGATGGGGCAACATTCTATATCACCCTCGAAAATCAACACTAGAGTACAACGAATTTGGGATAATGTAATCTTCCAAGAGATTCTTACCCCAAGAGTGTCTATGTCTGTCCACGTTCGGGATACGGCCAGTTTGTGAACCACGATGGTGTTGGCTTTCTTGATCGAGCATACCCACCCCTAAAATAATTTGATTGTCATGTGCTTCCCACTCCTTTTCTTCTTCAGCACGTCTGACCATCCTTTTTCAATAGAGGATCAGCCTTTGTAATTTTTTTGGGTTATTAACAAAAACATTATTGGCCATGAATTGTACTTCGATTAGTTGCCCATTTCTCTCCCTCGCCTCTCTCCGTCGGTTGGATTTTACAAAAATTGATGATAAGTGGGGACTCTTCTTTGCATTCTAACCTAACCTAAAAACCAAGGATTTCGACCAAAAAAAAAAACCTAAGCAACAAAGGAAGGCATTGCTTAGGTTAATGTGATGCACCTAGTGTAGCCCTGCGGGTATGTAAGGACCTTGATGAGTTAAACTTTGTTGTGCAGTAGTTGAAGAATGAGGTTGCAGTATTGCACCATGAGAATGGTGAGTTAGAGGAGAGAGTTTTACGGTTGGAAAAGTGTACCAGTCATGCAGACGTGAGGAAGACTGAAGATGATGGAGAGCAGATTCATAAAACTAAGGATGCTAGAGAGAAGAGTGATAAAACTGAGGATGCTGGAGAGGAGAGCCATAAAACTGAGGATGTTGGAATAGTCGAATCGAGAGAGGAGTCTGTACAAAATGAGAAAGAAGAGGTGCAATATACACCCCCGGATATAAATTGGGATGATCCAGATGTTGTGTGTGTCACCCTTGTTAAATTTCTTACGAATCCTCCTCCAAAGATTGACATGTCCACTACGGAGGGTGATTGTGGTGAAGATGTTATAGTTGGGGTCTAGCAAAATAGGGGTCGGGGAAAAAGTGAGACTCTTGGGCCTGTGACGAAGAGGCGAAGGGCAGGGGTAAGGGAAACTCCATATGGCAAGGTCGGGAGATTCCCAATATTTCGGAGGACACAATTGGTGACCCCCTAAGGCCTGTTCCTCGTGATTCCCTTTTGGAGGTGGCGAAATTCTGTTGGGAATGGGGACAAGAAGAAAAGTAAGTTCCCTTTGCCCGTCCTTAGTGAAATGTAAATGGTTTATTATGATTACTTATTGAGTTATTGGTGAAACGGATTTGATAATAACAATGATTGGCAAATATAGTTCACATGTGCGCTTATGTGGAGAAGAAGGTATGGAAACTTTGCACAAGTTCTTTCTTCGGTTGTTGACCAAGGACGGTTGTTGGATGACTCGGTAAGCATTGATTAATTTGGGATTTTGTCGAAATGCCCATGCTATGTAGTGATTTATTGATTTAATAATGGAAACAACCCTTTTATACAGAACATTGACATGGCATTAATTTTGCTACGGGAGCGGCACAACAGCTCTGGCAAGTGGGTGGGTTCTGATTGGACGATACTGGACACCATTTTTCAGGTTTGTATTATTTCATAATTTTGCATTGTTATTTGGTAAATTTGGTATCCATTATGATGCATAACTTGTGCGCCCCTATGCAGAAATGTGCTACCTTAGATTACATGCAAATGAAGGCATATACGGGAAAGGAGGACAGGAAGCACAACAACAGTCTACTGGCAATGGTCAAGGGCGAATGGCCTAAGTTGGCATTGGCTAAATCATGGTTGTCTATGAATTTTGTTGTTATGCCCTTCAACCTACAAAGGCAGAAGCACTGAATCTTACTTGTTGTTGATTTAAAAGAGCGTGAGATAAGGGCATATGATTCGAAAACAAATATGTGTAGAACTCAAGCCATCCAACGAGTAGTGAAGCGAGTGAAGCCGGTTGCGCAAATGCTGCCCTGGTTGTTAGTGGAATCGGGGTATATTGGCAATGGTCTTCCTCTAAAAAGTGAGTGGCCAATTATTCGCGCAATGGATACACCCCAACAGGTTGGAGGGTGAGTCATATTCCACCTAAACACATTGTCTTATTAAATGGATTTGTTGTACAATGAATCAAAGGTTCTTCGCTATGTTTCTGGGGCGACTGTGGGATGTATGTCCCCAAATACTGCGAGTTTCTTACCTCAAATGTAGGCCTAGCCAATATTTCCTATGACGCGATGTCCTTTTTTCGGTTGAAGCTTGATGTACAGTTGTTATAAGGATATTGAAAATAGTGTGGGTTTAGGAGAGACAATATGACATAACTTGCAAAGTTTTTAAAAGGGTGGGTGTAGTAAATGAACTCGCAAAGTTAATTTATCTGGATGGGTATGTAGGTAACAGTTGTTGAACTGAAAAGGGTTTTGTATTCTATTCGAATACAAGCTATATGAAACCCTCAACACATATTGTTGATACTATGCTGAACCCTAAACCCTAAATGGTGCATGATTCTTTTCAAATATGGAATAAATACGAATGTATCTTGTTTAGGGCAAACACAATTGTGAAGTTAAGATGCAGGCATATGAAATGTTGACAAATTAAGAATACCATACACAGCTTACTGGGTTACAAATAATAAACTTTCATTGCTAAATTCATATTTGTAGATTTCCAAACACTTCTTAATTTTTCATAGTTGTCCGGATTACAAAATTACAAAACATATACTTGGAAAGCCAAAAGATTTCCAGAGGCAAATCATTTCTTACTTTTTCATCAATTTAACTGCCAAATTCAGAAATGAAAGAACTACTAACAATGTGAGGAAATTTTTAATGCCCTTCAATATACGGATTACTTCAACATATGCATTAAGTTCCTTGACATCCAACTGGTTTTGAATGTGAGATTCAGTTGGCCTGTTGGCTGTAGTCACCCATTCATAGCCACTACACCTTGTAGCTCCCCAAAAAAACATAAAAAATAACATTTTTTAGTTTGGGATTACAATGTAAGAGCATATTCTAAGAGTCGTCGGATCAAGGTTAGTGTTTAAGTTCAAAGACTTGAAAGAACTTTCATGTTCAAGACTTATGTTTTGTACATGCCAAAGATGAGTTTTGTTCAGCCCGATGGTTGATTTTGTTCAGCCCAATTTGTTCATGCTTGATGTAGAAGTTGTACATGCCTGATCTTGGGATATCTCATCTTAGGTTTTACAGTTAATGCCCGATCTCGATTATTGTTGATTACATACAGCTTATTAGGTTTTACATACGAGTTTTGGGAAGATAATACTTACATATGTTGTGAAGCACTTCCAATACGGTCTGGCCAGATTCTTTTCAAATTTGAAAATTAGCATCACCATCTCAGCATTGCAGTGCCGACACCTCTTTGCTTTAGTGTTTGTTGAAGAAATCGACATCGCTTTGCCCAGACGTGAAAATGAAGAAAACAGAAGAATTCAACCCTTCCAAATATTGGCTAAAAACCCCCAAATTATTCTCCTTCAATTATGAGAAGGAATTGTATTTTATTTTTTGGTCCAAACAGATATGGAGTTTGAAGTTTGAATTGCAATTTTAGGGCCTTTTTTGGTCCTAACAATTAGTGAGTGCAAACATATTTTTCCAGGAATTTTTAAAATTTTAACCCTAATCCATGAGCGGGAAAGAAGAGCATTGGTGACTTTTTTTAATATATTTTTTACCCTAAACCCTCCACAATAAACCCTACACTGTAAACCCTAGGCGCCCAACTCCTAAATCCTTAAAGTCGATTTTTAAATGAAAATTTAAGTGAAAATGAATAAAAAATTGGAAAAGTGGCGTGTGGCGCATGGGAATGTGTAGCGTGTCGCTGAGAAAAGCAGCTCCCCACTCCAGCGCCGCCACATGGCATTTCTTGATTACTTTATTCATTTTTTGAAGTTTTTATTTCAAAAATTGTAAAAAATGCTAGAAAAATCCGATAAAAATGGGGAAAATTCCTACATATATACGGGGAAGAATACTTCGTAAGGAAAGTACAATACCGGGTTTAGGAGTGTTTGAAAAATAAAATTAGGGAGTGAACCCTAGATGTGGATGATGCAAATGAAAACACTAGTACACTTTGTAAACCCTACATGCTTATTTGTTCTATCACATTAATCCCATATCCAAATTTGTATGCCACGACCTTTTTCCGGATATGTCATCGAAGGAAATGTCGTCACGGTCCCAGATGAATTTTTTTTGAATTTTTCCCCTTTAAATTCGATTTTTAAATCAATATTTAAGGGAAAATGAATAAAAAATTGGAAAAGTAGCGTGTGGCGGCATGGGAATGTGTTGGGGGTCACTGAGAAAAACAGCTCCCCATTCCAAAGGCCGCCACTTGGATTTCTTGATTACTTTATTCCTTTTTTTTTTTCTCAAAAATCGTAAAAAATGCTAGCAAAATTCGAAAAATATGGGGAAAGTTCCTACGTATCTATGGGAAAGAATACTTTGTAAGGAAAGTACAATACCGGGTTTAGGAGTGACTGAAAAATAAAATTAGAGAGTGAACCCTAGATGTGGATGATGCAAATGAAAACACTAGTACACTTTGTAAACCCTACACTCTTATTTGTTCGATCACATTAATCCCGTATCCAAATTTGTATGTCGTGGCCTTTTTCCGGATATGTCATCGAAGGAAATGTCGTCACTGTCCCGGAGGAATTTTTTTTCGAATTTTTCCCCTAAAATTCGATTTTTAAATCAATATTTAAGGGAAAATGAATAAAAAATTGGAAAAGTGGCGTGTGGCGGCATGGGTATGCGCTGAGAAAAGCAACTCCCCACTCAAGTGCCGCCACTTGGCATTTCTTCTTTACTTTATTTATTTGTTTTTCAAAAATAGTAAAAAATGCTAGAAAAATCCAAAAAATATAGGGAAAACTCCTACGTATCTATGGGGAAGAAAACTTCGAAAGGAGTTTTTGGTTATACTTCGCTAGGAGTTTTTGATTAAATTTGATATTTAAATAGTTATGTTAGTGAAAAGGGATTTCCGGAGTACTTTATTAATTTTTTTTTTGTTGCAAAAATCGTTACAAATGTAGGAAAAATCCGAAAATAATGGGGAAATTTCCTATTGGGTTATAATCTATATGGGAAAACCCCTACTTATTTTCCTCCTTAAATTCCATAGTTAAATAATTGTGTTAGTGAAAATGGATTTCCAGATTTGTCAAAACATTTTTTTGTTGCAAAAATCGTTACAAATGCAGCAAAAATCCGAAAATAATGGGTAAATTTCCTACTGGGGTATAATCTAAATGGGAAAAAACCCTATAGTTATTTCCCTCCTTAAGTTCGATATTTAAATAATTATGTTAGTGAAAAGGGATTTCTGGATTTGTCAAAACATTTTTTTTGTTGCAAAAATCGTTACAAATGCAGCAAAAATCCGAAAATAATGGGGAAATTTTCTACGTATTTATGGGATTACTAGAGTGTCTTAGAAGATGACGGATGGCTCATACTTCCATAAACTTAAGTCGGAGAAATGATAATCCCTTATGCGTTGACAACTTGCAACCTCTTCCCCATATGGTTGTTTGTCATTTCTTGAAGGAATGACTTCTTCGGGGATCGGAACAAGCAATTCCCCATGTGAGAAAACATACTAAACCATAATACCCAAAACCCCAATTTTGACAAAAATAAAAATAAAATCCAAAACAGATGCGCACATGCTACCTATTTGCAGGTCTATGTAACACAATGAAGGACGTCTACAACGGGATCTACATTAAGATAGATGTGTACTGATCTTTTAAAAAACAAAAAACAAAAGACAGTTTACCCTTTAAATAAAAACAATGCAACCATAAACATAACGACAGTTTCCCTTAAATAAAAACACAGAAAACCCAAAACACAGTTTCATATTAATACGCATAACATACCATGAATACTGAAATTAAATCCATGCAGTTTTCAAAGAGAGGTAGCGCTGAAGCGGTGGAGCTCCCTCTTCCATTTGTAGGCTTCACAGTAGTTTCAGGTATCTGGGCAATAATTATCCTTGCGCTGAAATGCAAAAAACCACTCCCGATTATTTTCATAGTGAACGCAATCCTCTTCAAAATAACTATCGTCAGTGGTAAACTTTGCAAGCGTTGGAGGAGTGGGGACGCCCATAGTATACCTCAGCAATGATACATAATTGAATCCTTGCATGCTTGCATGTCAATTTTCTTCGTTTTGCTTAGATGACACAAAATTCCATCGCAGCCTCCTTGCCCAAACTAGGGTTCAATAGCCCTAGCAAGCCAACAATGTAGTAGGATTCCTTATGCTCTGCCATAGCTGCCACCCACAAGTTGTTAACTGCCTAATCATCCTTCAATATGTAGAAGTCATGAAAAGCAGCTCTATAAGTGATTTCTGGATTGTTATGTTCTTTGCACTTTTACAAGAACTCAACAATTTTGCCATGATGAAACCCGTACCAGTTCTCATGCCACCGGTACTTATATATTGATATGGTTCGCCAAACCTCAGGATCATTCAGCATATCTTGAAATCGCTTGCATGTCCCGGACATGCTGTACAGATCTTCAGAGGAGTGCTTTGCAACCAAAAGCAGCACCTTAAACCATGGCAACTGTGGGATGTCCATTTGGGTTGTTGGAGAAGAAGGAGTGAAAATGGTATCTGGAGGAATAATTAACGGTGTCCTTTCTGAACCAAATTGAAAGTGCCGCTCTATATATTGGACAGTTTCCCAACCGCCGTGCCTAAACCCTTATAAATAAATTAACGGTACAAGTATTTGTGGACCAAGAAAACTATGGGTATAGAGGTATTATTGTCGTTGTTGGCGATCCGGTGTGACTGAAAGGACAGTTAGCACAGCTCGATGATTAATCATGGTGCCAAATTTCTATTCTCGCTCCAAGTGGAGGCGAACAGGTCTTGGCATTTATGAAACTTATTATCAACGCACATCACCAGTCAAGAATATAAAAATACTTTTTATGATAATAATTATGAAAATATCACGTCACTAGTTATGAGGCTAACTTAGTTACATTTGAAGCAAGTCAACAGTTTCATCCCTAAACCCTAAATATCAATGCAGAACCCCAGTAAAGAAATTGAAAATAGTGTTTATGATACTAATAATGCAAATATCACATCACCAGTTATGAAGGTAACTAAAGTTGCAGTTCCCCACTCCAAGTCAATAGTTTAATTCTGGCGGGTAAAATCAATATGTGGGCTGCTCTATAAATACCAAAGTTCAATATTTTACCTCCCATTGCACCACCACTTGCTCCAAACAACCCTAAACTCGCAATGTGTTCACCTAGGAAAATTCCCCCCCATGCTTATAAAAACTCCACCAAAAAATGTAAAGCCTTCACTACTACAAAAAGGCAAAAAGACGTCGAATATACAACGTTGGTACAAATAAATACCGACGTTGAGTTTAGAAAGACGACGGTAACATAAAACTGATGTGGATACTTACCTTAAATATCTAAAAAATGGATATCCATTTTCGTATTTACAAAACACGACAGACTGAAATTCAAAAACGACGTCTTATTAATCGTGATTCTAGAGAAGTAAATTCTGAACCAATTAAACAATGACAGCATATACAAAACTACCACCGTATAAACTACCACGGTATTAATTTACCGACATTTGAAATATTTACAACGTCATTTATTTCAAGGTACCGACGTCTGTAATCTAAACAACGTCGGTTTAGATTTTTATTTTAAATTCTTATTTTAAAAGATTAACGATATGTCTTCTTCTTCTAACACACACAGACAAAATCTCTCTTAATATCTCTCTCTTTCTCTGCAATAGATTTATAATCTAATCTGCTAAAGAATGTTAAACGCTGATTTATACGTCGGTTGTTCCTTCTACCGACGTTATAAATTTTTTCAACGTTGGTATTTTTTACCGCCGTAGTAAATTATATACGACATCAGGATTTTAAATAAACCGACGTCTTATTTGTTATACAACGTCTATTTATTTTTAAGTTATTTTGCGTTATTTTAAATTTTAACTTCACTATCTAACATTATCTCTCTCTCTCTCTCTCTCTTTTAGGATGAATTAAAAAAGCAAGTCTCCGAGGGCACTCTCTCTGTCTCTGGTAGTAATGATATTTTGACTTTGGCATTGGGAACCCCAGAGCATGGTGGGAGAGTTAGAGGTATGGGAGCTGGGGTTTCCCCAAGTCAATTCTTCCAGTTGCCAAAACAGAGCAGGGTAAAGTTTGCTGACAAAATAACACAAACTGTTTTGGAGGCAGTCAGAGAAGAGAACTTGAGGAATGAAGCTAAAACATTGGAATGGTTAAAGGCTGAGAGGGAATATTTGTTCAAACAATTCAGCCAACTAATTCCCAATTTTGATCCCAGCATGCTCAAAAGTCCTATTAACCCAATTATACTAATGACCCCAACAATTGCCCCAATTACTGCACTGCCTGAAGATCAAAGCCCCAAAAATCCAATGTCTGACAAAGCAAGCTGCTCGGCTCCGACGAATGTGAGACCGCTTGATTTGGATGAAGAAAATACCAAGATGAAACAAAAGATAGATGAAACGGTAAATTCTCTAAAATTTGCGTTTTTTTTTTCTTTTTAAATTTCAAATATACGTCGTTATTTTAATTTTCCGACGTTGGAATTGTAAAACAACGACGGTAAACATATTACGTCGGTTTTCATTTGTTTAAACGACGTGTAAATTCTTTACTACGTCGGGTTTTTAAGTAACCGTCTTTTTTATTTAAATACCACGATGGTTTAATTGTTTATTTCCTCTCTTTTATTTTACTTTTTTATTTGCAATTTATAAAAGTTTCTTTATTTCTTACAACAGGATTCCGTTGTTCATGTTGCTGCAACTGAACAAAAGCAAGATGAAACGGTAAAATCTCTAAAATTTGCTTCTTTTTTTTTTTGCTTTTTAAATTTTAAATATACGTCGTTATTTTAATTTCCGACGTTGGAAATTGAAAACAATGACGGTAAATATTTACAACGTCTTACGTCGGTTTGAATTAGTTTAACCGACGTCTAAATTTTGTACTACATCGGGTGTTTAAGTAACCGTCGTTTGTATTTAAATACCACGACGGTTTAATTGTTTATTTCCTCTCGTTTACTTTTTTTTGTATTTGCAATTTCTACAACTTTCTTTATTTCTTGGAACAGGATTTCTCAAAGCTAGACCTTCCACCTCCTCTATTAGCCCTTTGCCAATATGCTGAGAAGTCTTCATACCTAACTTTGAGAATTTCAATGGCAGAGGATGTGTTTGGGTTTGAGCATGATGCCTACATCTTGTATGAAGATATTTTGCAGTTTGGGTCCATGGTTGAGATAGGAGACACTGTGATTGCAGTGTACATGAGGTAAACCTCAAAATCCAGTTTTCATTTTCCATTTTGTTTCTTTTATATTAAATAACTCAATTGATTTTATATATTTAGGTACCTATTTGACTATTTACAAATGGCAAATATGGTAAATCTTGTTGGCCTTGTTGACCCTGCACAAGTGAGCTCTCAATCTGGATCGTTGTCTCACAGATCAAAGAATCGGCAAACAGATCGCAAACGGTGGCAGGTTTTGAACAAATTTTCTTGGTCCCTTATAATACAGGGTTAGTACCATTAACAATATTTTGTTTGTAATTAGGCAACTTTAAAATATATTTAACCTATATCCTATCATTTTGTGTAGGGGTCATTGGGTGTTGGTGATTGTGAGACCAGAAAAGGAGACGGTATATTATATGGATTCATTGCCAAAGCTCTCCATTAACGAGGAACTCAAAAATGTTGTGAATACGTAAGTTGATCTACTACATTGTGTGTTTGTACTCTAAAATATTTTTAATTAACAAAGTGTTGTCTTCAAACAGTGCAATCAAAATCTATAACGCACACGTAGGCAAACAAAGTCGTAAATCAACCATATGGAAAGTTCTACAAGGCACTCCTCGACAACCATCCAATGTAGAGTGTGGCTACTACGTCATGCGTTTTATGAGAGATATAATCCAGGATCCCACACTATCATTTGAGAAGAAGGTATTAAACTAAATTTAAGTTAAATTTCTCATTTTTTTAAACTAAGATGAGAGTAATTGAAAACCGACGTTTGTATTTTTTAAAACGACGGTTTGATATTAAACCAACGTTTGTCTGCATTTAACACGTCGGTTGTTTTATATATTTGCAGTTTGAGAAGAAAAAGGAACCTGTAACATATGCCCAAGCAGACATTGATGAAGTCAGAAAGAATGGGCAGATTTTGTGAACAATCGTAGAGAGGAAAACTAATATGAACAATATTGTAAAAGTGTATATATATATTTTTTGTAATTATATAACGATCAATGATATTTTTTTGAGTGCTTAATTTATATGATCACCTAATTAAAAGAAATAAATGACAAAGATAGCTATAATTTCTTTATAAAAAAAGGGGTATATAAAATCAACGTCGGTTATGAAACGACCGTACTTAAATTCAAAAGGATTATAACGGCGGTAATTAATTAAAAAGCAACGTTGTAAATAAAATCAACGTTGTAACTCAAAACACCGTCGGTTATTAAAAATTTCACGACGTCTAAAACATATAGGATGGCGTTTGTAAATATTTAACGACTTGTAAAGCCATAAAACGACGAGATATTTAAAATTGATTAACTACGACGGCGGTAATTCCATTTTAATCGCCGTTGTAACTGAAAACACCGTCGGTTATTAAAAATTTCACGATGTCTAAAACATATAGGACGGCGTTTGTAAATATTTAACGCCTTGTAAAGCCATAAAACGATGAGATATTTAAAACTGATTAACTATGACGGTGGTAATTCCATTTGAATCGACGTTGTAAGTAAAATTAACGCCCTTTTTTAAATGCACGTGATTTTAAAATTAATTATTTTTTAAATATTTTTTTATTTTCCTCCCCTTTTAAAATTAAATATTATTTAAATTCCAAAATTTAATTAACACTGTACCTTAAACTTCAATACCTTAGTAACACCCCAACCATTCCACACTTACACTACGTCGTTTTTAGCTTCCGATTGATGTTAACAAATTTAATTTCTAAATTCTTAATATGAAAACCTCAACAAATATTTCGAATCTTAAGATTTTCTTTCTTTCTTTATTGTACGTCTACCACTTGTTTCGGCACGCAACTAAGGGTTCTAAACTATTCTGACTCCGGGATGTTACATATACTTTCACAACATAACCCTAAGGTTTAGGTGATCTATTGATGACCATAAATAAAAAATATATGAAATCCTAATTGTAGCTTGCTATTATAGAAGGCATTGTCGTAAGGAGCCTGTAGCAATTATCGGTTAATTATTCCCATACTTGTGCATTTTTTTATAATTTTTGTGAAATTTAGGGTTTAGGATTTAGAGTTTATTAAAACGACGCCGGTTTCCTCTGCGCTGCTTTTTGTTTATTACACCCTTGGTAACGCGCGTTCGAATCCCAGGAAAAACAGGACCTTAATATTTATTTTAAATTTAAAATGGCGGTTTAATAGTGTTTGACGGTGAAAACAGTTTACAACGTCCCTAACGTTAAATAAACTGACGTTTATGTTTTTAATTAGACGTCGTATTTTACTTTCCGACGTCTTTTAAAAACGCGGTCCTTTGAAAATTTGACCGCGATCTAAAATTTTCAGAATTCGACCTAAACCCTATAACATTTCCCTCTCTCTCTCTTCAACTCAAATTCTAACCTTAAAGTTTACGCTCTCCGTCCTCAGTAGTATCAGATTGCGCTCTCCCTCCCAAAGAATTGTTGGTATTCTCGAAGATCAGTGTACTGTAAGTACAAGCCCTAATCTCACATGCTTGTACTACAATATTGTTTGAAGTTATTGCGTTAAATCTTCTAACCTAATTTGACATGCTTGTGAACTCCGTAATTGTTTTCATTAAATTTGTTTTGCTAGCTATGGGTTCTTAACATGCGTTTTGGGAGCTATGGGTTCTATAGGTTGAAAAATATATGTTTTGGGAGCTGTGAATCGGAATGGAATCTGAAAAACCTCATTTATTGTTTGCATGCTTTTCATAATAACTCTCTGTTAAGGGTTCTTATTGTTTGTTTGGATATGGGTTCTTAGAATATGAACGGCATAGGATTTTTATTGTATATAACATACGACGACGGTCGTTGTAATAAACCGTCGTCTGTATTATCTTTATACGTCGGCAGTTCTTTTACTTCCGACGTATGAAATCTGAAATACATTTTTAATTGTTTTGGTAGCCTTAAGACGATGGTTATTGTATTTACCGTCGACTGTATTACAATAAAAAGTCCATAATTTTGTAAAAACCGACGTCTAAACCTATGTTTCAAAAAATATACTATTCTCTACTCTTTCGATACCTTAGTTTTTTTATTGCTTGTCTTTTCACTTTATTATATATATATATATATATATATATGTGTGTGTGTGATTGTATAGTGTTGGAGATGGATAAGTCATGGATGCATGCGGATAGAAGGTCGAAGGCATATGATTTAGGCGTGGAAGGATTTTTAAATTTTGCCGTAGAAAATCTTTTAACTACAACACATATTCATTGTCCTTGTGTTAAATGTGGGAATTTTTGATTGTTTGGGGTTGGAATTATAAGGGACCACTTATTCTTTAATAGAATCGATCAAAACTATAAGAGTTGGACATTTCATGGAGAACCTTGGCAATCAACTACTAATGCTAGTAGAAATGTGGAAGAAGATGATGACCACAGTTTTGTCTCTCAAGAAATAGAGATGGGTGACAATGATTTAGGCGATTTTGGATCCGATCCTGCTAAGTTTGCCAATTTGATTGGGGATGGAGATCAACCCTTGTACCCTGGTTGTAGTAAGTTCACCAAGTTGTCGGCATTAGTGAAGTTATATAATTTGAAAGCAAAACACGGGATGAGTGATATATGTTTTTACAGAATTATTGATACTCCAAGGAGATTTGCTTCCAGAAGGAAATAAAATACCCAACTCTATGTACAAGGCAAAAAAACTTTAGCTGCGTTGGGAATGAGTTATGAGAAAATTCACACATGCCCCAATGACTGCATCTTGTATTGGAAGGCTTATGAAGATTCAACTAATTATCCTACTTGTGGTATCTCAAGGTGGAAGGAAGGCAAAGACTCGATCTTGAAAAAGGGTGTGTCAGCGAAGGTGGTGTGGTATTTTCCGCCAATTCCAAGGTTTAAAAGGATGGTTTAATCACGTAAGACCGCTAAGAGTTTGACTTGACAAGCTGATAGAAAATCAATTGACGGTCATATGTCTCATCCAGCGGATTCCCCATCTTGGAAACTTGTTGATAATAAATGGCCCGAATTTGGTCAAGAGCAGAGAAACTTGAGATTGGCTCTCTCTTCTCGATGGATTCAATCCCCACAGTTCATTAAGTAGCAGATACAATTACATGGCCAGTTATCTTAGTTACATATAATCTCCCACCATGGCTATGCATGAAACAAAAGTTCATGATGTTGACCTTATTGATTTCCGGTCCTAAACAACCCGGAAATGATATAGACGTCTACCTAGAGCCTTTGATTGATGATTTAAAATCTCTGTGGGATGGGGTTAGAGGAGTGTATGATGCACACATAGGAGAATACTTTACACTAAGAGGTGTATTACTGTGGACAATTAATGATTTTCCTGCCTATGGAAACTTATCTGGTTGTGTCGTTAAAGGATATAAAGCTTGTCTAATATGCGGCGATGATACACCTAGTCACAGGTTGAAACATGGCCACAAAATTTGTTACATCGGGCATAGAAAATGGTTACCAACATATCATCCATATCGGAGGCAGCGTACAGCTTTTAATGGGAAACCTGAATATGACACGGCTCCCGAGCCATTAACCGGAGAACAAGTGCTGCAGATGGTTAAAGGTATTAACTACAAGTGGAGCTCAAAAAAAGGGGGAGGTGGAGGTGAAAATGATGGTGACAGAGTTTGTTGGAAGAAGAGATCAAAATTCTTTGATCTCGAGTATTGGAAATACCTTCCTGTGAGGCATGCCCTGGATGTTATGCACATTGAGAAGAATGTTTGCGATAGTATCATTGGTACACTGTTGGAGATGCCTGGAAAAAATAAAGATGGATTGATGCTCGGTTAGATTTATTAAACATGGGGGTCAAAACTGATTTGCAACCCGAGTATGGAGAAAGACGTACTCGCTTACCTCCAGGGCCTTGGAATTTGTTAAGAGCAGAAAAGAGAGCGGTTTGCAATTCTTTCTATGGTATGAAGGTCCCTGAAGGTTATTCTTCAAATATAAAAAATCTTGTATCTTTACAAGATTCAAGACTTCTTGGCCTTAAATCACATGATTGTCATACCTTGATGCAACAATTGCTCCCTGTGGCAATTCATTCTGTTTTGGAGAAGCCTGCAAGGTATGCAATAACTCGATTATGTTTCTTCTTCAATGCTATATGTGCAAAGACGGTAGATGTTTCCAAGCTAGATAAATTGGAAGAAGATGTAGTAGTTACTCTGTGTTTGCTTGAGAAATACTTTCCCCCTTCATTCTTTGATATCATGGTTCATCTAGTAGTACATCTTGTCAAAGAAGTTCGTCTATGTGGGCCAGTTTATTTTAGATGGATGTATCCATTCGAAAGATATATGAAAGTGCTAAAGGGGTATGTTCAAAACCGTACTCATCCCGAAGGTTGCATTGCTGAGCGGTATATTGCTGAAGAATCTGTAGAGTTTTGCACCGAGCATTTGTCTGATGTTATTACAGTTGGAGTGCCATCAAGCCAGAAGATGGGACTTTCAAAGCCATTATCAGGTTGCATAGTGAGCTTAGTTGATCAAAACTTGTTGAACCAGGCACATCTATATATCTTGGAGAATATGGAGGAAGTCCTACTCTATATCGAGTATGAGTTTTATTCTTTAAGTAGCCATTTTGAATTATTGATCCTTATGTTTATCTTATATACAAGGGACCGTAATGCTTGAATTTTTGGTGTCATGTAGGGAACATATGCTCCACATCAAGACCACTTATCCAAAATTTAGAAAGAGAACAAAGTGGCTGCAAGATAAGCACAATAGCACTTTCATTCAATGGCTACGCTTTAAGGTATATGTTATTGAATAACAAATTGGACTTTTAATTTTCTTCTTTCTATGTTAGATTGAATTAAGATATGATTAATTTGCAGGTTGAAAGTGAACTTAATGTTGAAGACAATAATGGCGTATCAGAAAATTTGAGGTGGCTAGCAGCAGGTCCAAGCCTTGCAGTGCCATCATATAAGAGTTATCTTATTAATGGTGTTAAATTTAACACCAAGGCACAAGATGATGTGCGAACTTTCCAAAATAGTGGAGTTTATTTACTTGCACATACTATGCAAGTTGCTAGTGCTAAGGATAAAAACCTGATTGTCTCCAATATGAGTTTTTATGGTGTCATTCAAGAAATTTGGGACCTTGACTACCAAAAGTTTAGTATCCCAGTTTTTAGGTGTGATTGGATAGATAACACTTCTGGCCTTGTAGTTGACGAACTTGGATTTACCCTTGTAGATCTGAGTAAAATTGGACATAGGAATGACCAATTTGTTATGGCTTCTCAAGTCAAACAAGTATTTTTTGTTGACGACCCAATGCATCATGGTTGGTCGGTAGTGTTATCAATGCCTAATAGAGAATATAATGATGTTATTGGTGATGATGTGCTAGGTGATGTTAGAATTGAGTGTGAGCCTTTTACTAGAGGGATACCCAATGTTGACACATTTGATGACCTAGTGGGTGAGTTTGGGAATGAAAATATTAGAGATGGGTGTGAAGATATATGGATTGATTGATTTTTGTAATGTATGACATTAGCTATGTAGTTAGTTGTATGACATTAATTTTGTAATAAATTGTAATGTTTGACATTATATTTACAATTTTTCATTATGCAGATTTTGGGTTCAAGCAGTAAAAGACAGCTAGTATTAAAAATACTGGGTTCAAGTAGTAAAATACGACGGTCCAGTTAACAAATAAAAAAACAGACGTCTAAATCATAAACAACGTCGTATTTCAAAAAACGACGTGGAATGACAATGTAAACCTCAGTAGATAAAAACAACCGCCATTTGAATTTGAAAAACACGACGGTTAATCAAAATGTAAAGCCATACAAACAACAACGACGGTGAAGTTCAGAAACTAATAATAAAAATTCACGTCGGAGTATAAAAAAAAGCGACATTTCAAAATAAATAATACGACGGTAAAGTTAAAAATCCGACGTCTGAAAGGACAACAACAGCCTCTCAGTTTAATAATTGACGTGGAAGCTCTTCTAAACATCGGTAAAATAATAATTACTGTCGTCTCAAATATTAAACACGACGGTTTTTATATGAAAACCGAGTTTAAGAAATAAACCACGTCCGTATAAATATTCTTTCGGATGTAGTAATAATTAACAACATCGGGGATCAACATTAACCGACGGTAGTATTGTACTAACCACGGCGATTTAACTTAGATAGTTGACGCTAAATGACTTACCAACGTCGGTTTCTGTGTATTAACTGCCGTAAGATATGTTATAAAGGTCGTTAAATTAATTATTTAGGAAGTGGTAAATGTTTTTTTACATCGGTGAAGTTTGATTAAGGACATGTAATTGGCTTTATACGTCGCTATTATTCTAGAAGCGACGTATAATCTATGAGAAATTTTCCATTCTTGTGTTTGTGTAGTAATTAGACGTCGATGTCGTTGACTTTTTGACGTGGTTCATTTATCGGCGTCGGTAACATTGGAATTTTGGACTTCTAAAGACTTTTAGACGTCACTAATTTATGAAAGCGTCGTCTAAGGTTGTCGATTTTGCCTTTTTAAGGATCTTTAATTGTTAGTAGACGTCGGTTTTGTTCATATAAATGACGTAATATTTATTAACAACGGCTGTTTCGTTATATTAATTGCCGTAAGATATGTTATAAACGTCGTTAAATGAATTATTTGGGAAGTGGTAAACGTTTTTTACGTCGGTGAAGTTTGATTAAGGGACATGTAATTGGCTTAATACGGTGCTATTATTCTAGAAGGGACGTAAGTATGTGTGACAGGACCCGACCCAAATTCCACCCCGGAACCCGTGCCGAACCATGTGGTTATGCCGACATCATCGCAATGACGAGCCCACATTCTAAAAGAAACCCTCTTCCCGAGTAAACAACCTACAAGGGACCGAGACTTCTGCCGAAAATCAGGCAGAGTCTCCCCTAAAATAAGGACTTTTCCAAAGTTTACAACCTATTAAAACACAACAGTTAACTTTCCCCCAAATGTCAGCATGCATTACAAATACATAACAGGCCTCCGGCCTTCAATTCAAATCTAATGGGCAATAACAGAGCAATCTACGAGTCAGCGGAATAAAATAACAGAATTCAAAGTTTAGGATCAAGGATAACAAATCCTACCCTTCAATCAAAGCTCGAGAAGAGGAGCGCACGGCCGAACAGTAACAAAGCAACAACTACGGCCTGGGGGCGCAAAACAGAAAGAGTGTGAGTGGACTAAAACAAAGTTTTACATACTTAAAACAAAATGTTAAAAACAATGCAAACCATGCAATTGAAATCCCTTATATACATAATTGATTTAGAAACCATATTATCTCAAAATATGTGAAAACATTCCGGCTTAACACCGTATTCCGAGGAAATCCACCTTTAACCTTTTTCCGAGGCACAACCTCCCAAATCAAATCCCATAAAGGTATATAAGAAAATATAAACCAAAGCACTTGTTAATCGTAAATACATAAAGCTGGAATAAAGTTCACATATGGTAAAACAAACCTTAAAATGCCGAATGACTCGTCCATAACAAGGAAACCTAACTCGACAACAATATAGAAAACAATCGTAGTTCAAAGCATTATATAAATATATCTAAGATTAGGATTTACAATCTAATAAGTAAAACATATCAAGTACTGAAATCCAATCAAGTACTAAAGTCAAATCAAGTATACAATTTCCCAACCTTCCCCAAACTCACAACCACGTGCTCGCAAGCACGACAAGCAAGGAAATATCCTCACTAAAAGAAATAAGAATATGAAACTACTAACATGCGCGTATAGGTATAAATATAATCTCAACACCAAATACAAGTACCAGGGGAATCGGACCACGTCCGTGAATATTCCGTATCATAGTAACCATATCCAGAACAAGGGGAGGTACATAACAAGGTGCTACCCGCACACACATCAATCGCCACTCGATAACAATATATATATATATATATTGACAGGACCCGAGTCGAAAAATCGCCAGGAACCCGTGCCGGACCCTGCTGGTTTGCCGGCATCATCGCAATGCCGGGTCCACATTCTAAAAAAATCCCTCTTCTCGAAAAGTAAAGAGAAAGGGGCCAAGACTTCTGCCGAAAAACGGGCAGAGTCTCCTCTGAAAAAATGGACTTTCCCAAAATTACAACCTGTCAACAACAAACAGAGTAGAGTACACCAAGCGCCAGTATGCTTTGAGAATACAAAATAGGCCTCCGGCCTTCAATCCAACCCAAATGGGCAATAACAAAGCAATCTAAGAGTATTTTAATTTAAACAGCGGAAACATAAAGTTTACAACAAGGGACATAAATGTCCTACACTTGAATAGAAACTCGAGAAGAGGAAGCTCGGCTTGATCGATCGGTTCACTGCACTAATGCCTGGGGGCGCAAAACAGAAAGAGTGTGAGTGGACAAAAACAAGGTTTTTCATACTTAAACCAAAATACTAACCCCACCGTTTCAAAACAATGCAAAACATGCAATTCAATTCCGTTAAATACGTAAGTGATTCAAAACCAACAATATCTCAAAATAGTCGAGGGAAAACCAATTAAAACCTTCCCAAAATTTCCGAGGCATAACCTCCCCAAACCTATCCAAGTAGATACATATAATTATAAACTCAAAGTGAACTCACATAACCGTGAAATATTCCAATACATATATATCTATATATAAGTCATAAACAATGACAACCTCCGTAATCAGAGTAAAAGTAAAATAAGACAAGTTCCCGAAAATAAATATATATAACAACCCAAGACATTCCCACACCGTCTTAAGTTCCGGGAACGATCCATCACGGGAATCGCTTGACTAGCCCACAGGATTTCAACGTACTATCCTGAGTCCAGGGATGAGTTGTCCAACTGGGGACTACCGCTCTTCCGTACACACACCATAAAGCCCAACGTCACATGTGTACGTGCCAAACCACCGTCCTACGCGCGCAGACTAATTTCCATGTCGGCATCCTTCATCGACAAGATAGTATTTCCAAGTCGGCATCCTTCATCGACAAGATATTATTTCCATGTCGGCATCCCTCATCGACAAAACGAGACTCGTGTGTTGGCATCCTTCATCAAAAAATGAGCCCACACGCTGGAATCCTTCATCAGCCCGTGTGGTCTTAGTAACCAAACAAGAACAGGGGAGGTACATAACAAGGTGCTCACCGCACACAAATCAATCGCTACGCGATAATCAATGTATAAACATATATATAACCATTCACAATGTACCCAACCCCAAAACATCAATCACCAGGACATATACAAGTCCATAAATCAAATAATCAATATATGTAAAACACATAAATCTCAATGATATAACAAATCATAAAATTTAGTCATAAAGGCTCCAACACGTAAACCAAGGCCCGTAAGTTGATAATGAAAATCCAATATCCAAATATAACAATATGGTTACATAAGGGACTTCACATCCCGACACAGGGCATTCGAACCCAAATATGTATATATATAAATAAAGTATAAGTAACGAATCAGTAAACGTATTATTTCACTGCCTGGACATATAATCCAAAATATATATATTTCAAAATATAGATACAACTCTTAAAAGTATAGCTCACACCAAATTACTATAATCACCGGACAATAATAGCGTCCGTACTCACCATCCAAAATTTAGTCATAATATAGGTATTATTTTCTCAAGAGTATACAATATATACTTCACTAACGTAGAAGATATAAGTTTCCAATATATAAAAATATAATTTCATAAAAGCATAGAACACATATATATATTCTCCCAAAGATGCGGTAAATACCCCACGATGCCTGTGGTTTTCAAATATTAAGTCTATCAAAGATCCCTTAGTCAAAACCGTATAAAATTTCAATTACTAGAAATTACTCGGTAAATCCATAGGTAAAATAATGTAAAACTCCCAAAACAAATAACTCAATTATTAAATATAAATCCCAAAAAAATCCATAAACGATATGGTATAAAAACCCTCAACGCAAATAACCTAATTATATAGTTCAAACCCAATCCTTTAATCATAATAAATCCATCCAATAACTTCATAAAATGCCATGGATCCCATATTAAAATAATAAAATATAACCGTCATATCCCGCATATAGCCCGGGACCCCAAGACGTGCAATAGCATCCAATAAGAATTAAACTTCAATAATATCAAATCCCGGATTTAAAACGATATTTAAATCCCAATGATTAACATAAATCATTTTATATGCATTTCAATCAATTCTTTAAAATAATGCTTGTTTCAATAGGTTAACCAATGATAGGAAATTCACCCAGATCGCTAAGACTAGAAACTACTATCCTAGGCTAACACCGGTAGATATGTAGTTTGAAGAAGATGGAATGTGGAATTTAGCCCAATATGACGGAAGTTCTATAGTCGAATGGAATATTGATGGTCTAACAACAGAATATCAGATCATTAATACAATGAAACATATGATGATGTATGCTACAGCCTCTAAGATTAAAGGCAATGGAGATAAGAGGGTGGCTGAAGCTATCATCACAGGTTTTGTCGATCAATCGAAAGGATGGTGGGACTTCCACCTAAGTGACTCGGCAAGGGCTCAAGTCTTGTGCGCTCGGTGGCTATTGGCCAACAGAGTGTGCGAGGATCCAGCGATGGAGTAATCAAGAGTGAAAACATTTATCAAGAAGATGCGGTAAATTCTCTAGTTTATACGATTACTCTACACTTCGTAGGAACCACAAAATTACAGCATGACAGGTCGAGAGAACTCTTAATGAACCTTAAATGTCCAACCTTGTCCCATTTTAGATGGTATAAGGATGTGTTTTACTCTAAGGTATTCACTAGATCGGACTGTAATGCTGACTTTTGGAAAGAGAAATTTCTTTCAGGATTACCCCTTCTGTTCACTGAAAAAGTCAGAAATAGAATTAAAGAGAAAAACGGTGGTGTCATTCCTTATGGGTCTTATACCTACGGGGAATTATCCTCTGAAATCTGCGCAGAAGGACTAGCTCTTTGCACAGACATGAAATTAAGAAAACAGCTTGATAAGCAAAAGACCCTAGGAAGAAAAGAACTAGGAGATTTTTGTGAACAATTTGGTTTTGAACCAGTAAAATCATATTCGCATAAACCTTATAAAAAGGGAAAGAAATTTGGGCGTAAGACTAAGAAATATGAAAAGTCCGAGCCTAAGAAACTATATAGAACTTTTAGAAAAAGAAATATCAGGGTGAAGGCTCCAAGAAACTCGCTAGAAAAAGACTTATATCCCAACATACTACAAGTGTGGAAAAGTAGGGCATTTCAAGTCTGAATGTAAAATGAAAGCTAAAATCAATAACTTAAGCATTAGCGAAGATCTAAAACAGCAACTTTGTCAAATAATGCTTAATTCATCCGATTCTGAGCAAGACAGTGATAATGAACTAGCTCAAATAGAAAATGAAGAATTGTTTGAATATGATACTAAAACTAGTTCAGAAAATGAAAATGAATGTGCTTGTCAGTTTAAGGATCTCAGAATATGTGTTTTAACCAAAGAAGAAAATCTGATAGTAGATTTAATTGATAAAATTGAAGATCCTGAGAAAAAGAAAGAAGCACTAGAAAATTATATTTCGTTAGCCAAGGCAGGACCAAGCCATGCGCAACAACTCGTATCAAATGTAAGACAACCAGTTGAAAACTATAGCTTTAAAACTATAGTAAACAGGATGAGTGATAAGAGTCATAGGAAACAACCTACTCTTAATGAGCTCCAGTGTGAAGTTCTTGATGTCAAAGATGAACTAAGGTAATTAAAGAATAGGGTCGAGTTCTAGAACTCTATCGTCCTTTTTCAGAAAATAGAACCTGTGAGAGAAGAAACTCTAGAACAAGAACAGGTTAATGCAATGAAATTCGTGAACAGTATAGACAAAATAATAGCACAGAAATGGCATGCTATGATAACCATTGTGATTAATAAAACCTACAAGTTTACAGTTGAAGGGCTGATAGATACAGGAGCCGATCTTAACTATATAAATGAAGGAGTCGTACCCACTAGGTATTTCCAAAAAACTACCCAGGTTTTACATACAATTGTCAATAACCGAGAAAATGGGAATTTAGTTTAAACTTTCAGATGATCTTTGTACTTAATCAGGGTATTTGTTTGAAACTCCTTTTGTTCTTGTGAAAGATCTAAATCAGTCCCTGATATTAGGGACGCCATTTATTAATATGCTTTATCATTTCTCTGTTTCTGAAGAAGGAATTAGAACTGAGGTAGAAGGTCAACCTGTAGTCTTTAGGTTCTCCCAACCACCTAGGCATAAGTATATTAATGAAATTCAAGAAAAGATAAAAAGAAAAGAGAATTATCTTTATCATCTGAAAGAAGAAATGCAGTATAAAAGGATAGATGAACAACTGCAAACAACGAAGATAAAAGATAAAATTGAGGAAGTCCAAAAATGTTTGAGAACCAAGTTTGTACTGAAATACCTAACGCTTTTTGGAATAGAAAGAAGCATATAGTTGAATTGCCTAATGAATCTGACTTTGATGAAAAGAAAATCCCAACTAAAGCCAGGCCAATTCAAATGAATGCTAGATTAATGGAAATTTGTAAATCTAAAATTCAAGATTTGTTGAAAAAGAAGTTAATCAGGAAAAGCTCATCTCCTTGGAGCTGTTCCGCCTTCTATGTAGAAAATGCGGCTGAGCTCGAAAGAGGAGTTCCTAGGCTGGTAATAAATTACAAGCCACTGAATACAGCTCTAAAATGGATTAGATATCCGATACCTAATAAGAAAGATCTCTTAGATAGGTTGAATAAAGCGGTTATCTTCTCTAAATTTGATATGAAATCAGGATACTGGCAAATCCAAATAGCAAAAAAAGATAGATATAAAACAGCTTTTAATGTTCCGTTTGGGCATTACGAATGGAACTTTCTACCCTTTGGATTGAAAAATGCCCCTTATGAATTTCAAAATATTATGAATGACATATTTAATCCTTACACTGCTTTTACCATTGTTTATATTGATGATGTTTTGGTTTATTCTAATTCTTTAGAACAACACTTTAAACATCTAAATATTTTCTTGAAAGTTGTGAAGCATGTAGGATTAGTGGTGTCGGCTAAGAAAATGAAATTATTTTCTCCAAAAGTACGATTCCTTGGACACAATATTAATAAGGGACTGATAGTTCCTATTGATAGAGCAATATCCTTTGCTGATAAGTTCCCTGATGAAATTAGGGACAAGCAACAGTTACAAAGATTCTTAGGAAGCCTCAATTACATAAAAGATTTTTATAAAGATTTAGCTAAGGACTCTAAACTGTTATACCAAAGGCTGAAAAAGAGCCCAGTCCCCTGGTCTGATGAACACACTAAGGCTGTTAGGAGACTAAAAGTTAAAGTCAAAGAACTTCCCTGTTTAGCCTTAGCCAACCCAGAAGCCCTTAAGATTGTAGAAACTGATGCTTCAAATATTGGGTATGGGGGAATCCTAAAACAGAAAATTAATAATTCAGAACAGTTGGTTAGGTTTACCTCTGGGGTTTGGAAGCCAGCTCAGAAAACCTATTCCACTGTTAAAAAGGAAATGTTAGCCATTGTCCATGCTGTTTCTAAATTTGAAAGTGATCTTTTAAACAAAAGGTTTTTAATAAGAGTCGATCGCTTATTCTGCATGCAAAAACTGTGTTTAAAGCTCCATTTTGACTTGTAAAAAGAGTGTTGTGAGTTCTGAGTGTTTATTTCCCAAGTGCTGCTTCTGCGAAGCTCCTGTTTAAGCACTACTTGCCTTTTTGCATCTATGTAAGGTTGAATAATGTCAATGATATCATTTTTGATTTCATTATACTCGTTTCCTTTATTTTGGCTCTGCATGTTTCAATTTACTTTAATTATTCTGTTTATTATCTACGTCTCCACACTACCTTCCGCACGTAAGCTTAAGATCAACTAATATAAATATTTTGCTCTTAAGAGTCTAGGCCAGTAATCTGGTATATATATATAACCAAAGTTTAGTTCACTGTTTGAAACCATCAATATACATTTTCTGAAAACCTTTATTCAAAGTATAATTATTATTCGTAAAGTATATATATATATAAGCGCTTAAACCGAGTATGAAATCGCCCGGACGATACCAACGTCCATTTAAACCCAATTATATAATTAAAACATAATATAACAATTCTTTAAATATAATATCCAAAGAAAACCATTAAATTCCCATTTAAGTACAAAAAAAAATCCATATTTTAAATAATATAACGATTCCGAGCTTAATATAGCTCAATTATATAATCAAAATCAAATACTAAAATCCACCAGGCGTTCACTACGTCCCGCTCAATACCCAAAGGTATAAGTAATAATAAAGTAGCCATCAGGGTCCCACATAAATTTCGGAAACCCAAATCATGCATAACACCTCAATGCAAATCCTTTTAAATATATTTGAACTCAAAGTCAAAGCAAGACTTAAACTATTAATAAATTCAAGATTTAAAACCATTAAATCTCCTTTTATGCATTTCATACAATTCATTGAAATCATGCTCATTTTGAAATCAGAGTCCACTCATCGTTAGTCCTACGCTGCATAACTCTAAATGGTCATGCCTGCTGAGTAGCAGAATCAGAGTACCTAAAGCGATAGATATGAGGATTGGATTAGTATCGTGAACCGAAAGAGAACCTTAAACTCAAATGTGAGATCCCACATCGGCCAACGGAGAGGGGGTGATGTGCCTTATATGTACATGCCCACCTCCAAATAGCATGAGGCCTTTTGGGAGCTCACTAGCTTCGGAGTTGTGGGAACTCCGAAGTTAAGCGAGTTTTGGCTTAGAGCAATCCTAGGATGGGTGACCCACTGGGAAGTTGCTCGTGAGTTCCCAGAAACAAAACCGTGAGGGCCCCGACCCAAAGCGGACAATATCGTGCTACGGTGGAGGGATTCTGGGATGTGACAATTTGGTATCAGAGCCACTCTGCCGTGTGGTGCGAGTGTGCCGACGAGGACGTCGGGCCCTTATGGGGTGATGTGCCTTATATGTACATGCCCATCTCCAAATAGCACGAGGCCTTTTGGGAGCTCAGCCGGAGTTGTGGGAACTCCGAAGTTAAGTGAGTTGTGGCTTAGAGCAATCCCGGGATGGGTGACCTCTTGAGGAAGTTGCTCGTGAGTTCCCAGAAACAAAACCATGAGGGCCCCGGCCCAAAGCGGACAATATCATGCTACGGCGGAGCGATTCTGGGATGTGACAATTTGGTATCAAAGCCACTCTGCCGTGTGGTGCGAGTGTGCCGATGAGGACGTCGGGACCCTATGGGGGGTGGATTGTGAGATCCTACATCGGCCAACGGAGAGGGGGTGATGTGCCTTATATGTACATGCCCACCTCTAAATAGCACGAGGCCTTTTGGGAGCTCACTGGCTTCGGAGTTGTGGGAACTCCGAAGTTAAGTGAGTTGTGGCTTAGAGCAATCCCAGGATGGGTGACCTACTAGGAAGTTGTTCGTGAGTTCCCAGAAACAAAACCATGAGGGCCCCGGCCCAAAGCGGACAATATCGTGCTACGGCGGACAATATCGTACTTAACATGAACGTACGTCGTACGAAAGATTCTAAGGACAAACTGCCTCTTTTAACCAGTGGGACCGCCCTAGAATACTTAGGGTCAACCGGTGGTCAAACACCCCTTTTCGGTGGCAAACCGACCTCGGGAGACCGTCGGTCAAACCTGGTCAAACTTGTTCAAACCGACCTGAATAGGTCAAACCAGGCACTTGGTCAAACCTAGACAACGTGTCCTGAAAGTTTGGTCACGATCGGACGGTTATGGTTTACCTAATCCTAAGGTTAGTGATTCCGGAGTATCCGGGACTCCAATTCACGAGGCATCAATTCCTATATGATCCTTGAAATACGAGGAACGATATAGGTGAGATTGGATTCGATCCAGCGGCCTGTGGGGACCAAATCTCATGTGTCATAGCTTAGCCCATATGCCACGATTAAAAGACGTGGGATTACCGAACTTCCCTCCCACTAGAGAAGCACGGAGCGAGGAAGACACAACCCAATCATTCCAAATCCCATTACCACGAAGTGGAGGATGGGACATCATCTGAACCCCATTACCACGAAGTGGAGGATGGATGCGCAGGACTAGGGAAGTGGGGCTAAACCCAAGGAACTGAAACCCTATAAAAACCCGGTTAGACCTACAAGCAAAGGTACGAGAAATTCATTGGAACACTAAGAGTACATGGCACAAACATTGACTTGAGCGTCGGAGTGACTTTTGCAGGTACTCACCCCATTTCCATCGTTCGACTTCGGGAACGTAATCCGGAGTTCTCTTTCAACCAAGGAAGCATGCGGACTTCAATCAAGAACCTGTGGAGGTATTTCTTCCTGAAAGAAATCCTGCTCCAACACGGCCCGAACACATCGAACCCACACAACGCATAACAGGCGTACATTGGTTCGATGGTCAAACGACGTCCGAATCGAATTCTGAGCACACGTACGCGTTCACATCGACACGAGGGTTGCAACGGAACACCTAACTACCACCACCACCTGGCCTACGCGCCACCGTTGGTGGTGGGTGGCTTGAGTAAAATCGGCCAACCACCAACAACCCATACACCAAAATATTCACCGTGACGAGGGTTGCCAATTTCTTTTTATTCATGCATTAAACTCCATTATAGCTGCTGGAGATCTTGAAGTAGATTTTGGAGAAGAGGACATTGAGTAGGAAACAGAGGAAAAAGCACATGAATCTACTCCCTCTGTGAGAAAGAACATAAGAAAAGAGACTGCTCAGGCTCAGGATAGTTCTATCCAGTCTGTAGTTCCAGGTATTTATTGCGAATAATCTTCTTCTAACATTCTTTTGACCGAGAATTGAGTGTAGAGTTAAATTTTGCTCCTGTTTTTACTTTAGTTGTTGCAACTGAGAGCCCTTCACCACTTTTAGTCAAGATGAAGAGGGTTAGGAAAGGAATTATCGGAGAAGAACAAGTGGAAGAACCTGTGGCTACTCCCACAGCAACCACAGAGGCAGAAGATGAACTTAGCGAGGCCTTTGAGGTAAGGCTCTCGTCATACTAAAACAAAACTTTCTTTAATTGTTTTGAAGTTTCTGAGTTGAATTCTATCTTTTGTAGGAGGAGATTCCTGCTGAGGTAATAGCATAAAGTATAGAGCTAGCCAACAAACAACAAGAGGCTCAAGGAGGCGAGCTCACTCTCTCATAACTGACCTTGTTTGTTGATGTGGAAGCAGAAGCTTCAACGGCTGTTCTAGAGTCTAAGGTAATTATCTTCAAACTGTCTTAATTTTGTCTGATTGACTTAGATTTCTAACCATTGTTTCCGTGCTTCCAGTTGAAAAGAACACTCCTGCTGGAGAGATGGCGGTGGTTACTAGCCCTCTAAACCTATGATTGTTGCTGTAAGTTTTTGCCAATTCTTTAATTTTCTATTTCTTGCTTGAGTCAGAACTGACTGGATTGTTCTGTGCAGATGACAATTCGTTCTGTTCTAGGCTCATCAGAAACTGCTTCTCCTGCTGATCCAAATCTGGCAGAATTTGAGGCCATGGATTTGGACACTCAACTATTGTAGATTGAGAAGTTGGGGGCAACTCCAAGCAAGTCCAAGTCAAAGGTGGTGGATGAAGCAATGGACAGAATAGGGATCTGGAAAACAAATGAGCTAGACTTGGGTGAGAGTAAAGACATGGTTGACCACCTGATGAAGGACTTGGATCTGCTGCACAAAGTGAACATGGCTCCTCACCCAATTCTTGAGATGAGCCTGGGCTTGGCTAGAGATGTAGCCAATGCCCTTGATAAATATGAGGATCTAAAGCCTTCTCTCAAAACTTCCGAGTTCTGCAAGGCCACCCATGAAGCTAATTTGATGGATTATCGAAATGAAGTCGAGTTGGACTCAATGGTTGTTGGCTTTAAGGAAACTAAGTCCACTGCTGATAAGCTGGAGACGCATATTAAAGATCTCCAGAAGTAACTGGTTGTGCTAAGAGAAAACAAAAGAACCTTGGACCTAGATTGGTTGTGAACACAAAGACTACGTTTCTTGTGCAGGATATGTCTTAGCTTCAGGACCTGCAATGGAGATTGCTGAAGCTTCAATCCTCCAGGGTGTGCTTTTTCATAGAGAGATCTCTGCAAAGAAGGCTGGTCTGCAAGAGACTCTTAAGAACTTGGGCTCTTACAGTAGGACTTACTTCTAGAATAGGACTTGTCCCATGTAATAAAACAGTTCATCTATTGATGACTTTAAATAAAATCCCTTATCTATTTTGCTAAATTTATTCTTTAATATATACATATATATAACTAAATAAACAGAATGAAACAAAAATCAACCAAAAAATTGGTCAATCAAGTTTTATCAGCGATTTTGTCTGTCTCTTTTTCAATTCCAGGATCTGTCTATACTGCCTGTGAATCCCACATGTTGGATAAAACTTTTTTAACCATTTCCCATTAATTGGTGCAGCATGGACATCTCCATCTTGGTCTTGTAACCTGGATGCCCCCAATCCAAGAACCTGCTTAATTAGAAAAGGACCTTCCCAAGTAGAAGACCATTTTCCAAACCTACAACATGTGAACCAAGGGGCATAACTGCTCTCCAGACAATCTCTCCTTCTTCAAAACTCTTATTTTTAACTCTTTTGTTGTAGGCCCTTACCACAGCCTCTTTTCTTGCCAAGAGTTTATTGAGAGTGTCAATTCTGCTTAAATCCAGTCCTTCTAACTCTAGCAACATTACTTGTGAGTATTCTTCTCCAATTAGATTGTGTTGCTGAGCAATTCAGATGGACTGGACTGTGATTTCCATGGGCAGAATGGCATTATGGCCATATGTAAGAGCATATGGAGTCATGCATGCTGCATCTCTTCTGGAAGTCCTATAGGCCCATAAAGTTTCTGACAACTTTTCATGCCACTGCATTGGATTTTCTTCAAGCATTTTTATGATAATGTTGATGATCACCTTATTGCTTGATTCTGCCTGTCCATTGGCTTGAGCATAGTAAGGAGTGGACTGGAGCAACTTGATTTTGAAGTTTCTTGCCATATCCTGCATTTCTTTGGATATGAAAGAAGCTCCTCTGACAGTTGTGATTGATTATGGTATGCCAAATCTATGTATACTCTGTTCTTCAATGAAAGTAATAATCTCTTGAGAAGTTGTAGATTTGACTGGCTTGGCCTCAACCCATTTAGTGAAATAATCAGTAGCAACAATGATGAAGCAATGTTGTTTGCTACTAGCTGGGTAAATTTTACCAATGAGGTCCATTGCCCATCCTTTGAAAGGCCAAGGTTTGACAACTGGATTCATGGGAACTGAAGGAGCATGCTGGATTGGTCCATGTCTTTGGCAAGCCTCACATCCTTTGGAATACCCTATGACATCTTTCATCATGGTAGGCTAGAAATAACCATATCTTCTTATGAGCCAACACATTTTCCTTCCACTATGATGTGCTCCACATATCCCTTCATGGACTTCCCCCATGACTTTCATGTATTCTTCCTTTCCTAGACATCTTAGGAGTAATTCATCCTTCCTCTTCATGACTAGATCACCATTCCACATTAGATAATTCAAAGCCATAATTTTGGTTTTCTTTTCTGATGGTAAGGCTGGATATTGCAAATAATTAATTATAGGTAATCTCCAGTCTTCTTCGGTCATTTTGGTTGAATTGACGTCTACTCCATTCCTCTGGTTAGAACTTATGGTAAACTCTTCTTCTCTACCTTGAGGATTCTCTGGATGCAATCATCAGGAATTTGTACTCCTGTTGCTATTTGAGCCATTTCATTGACTGCAAGATTTTATTCTCTTGGAATGTGTTCCCAAGTAACTTCCCTAAACTCTACCCAGAGATTTCTTACTGCCACAAGATAAACAACTAGTGAAGGATTTAAACACTTGTATTCTCCTGCAATCTATTTTAAAACAAGCATAGAATCTCACACGATTTCCACGAATTGGACTCCCAGTTCTACCAACATTTCCAGGCCAAGGATTAAGGCTTCGTATTCTACCTTGTTGTTGGTGCATTGGAAGTCTAGCTGGAATGAATAACTATGCTTTATTCCCATTGGACCTTCCAAAACAATTCCTGCTCTAGATTTGAGGTCAGTTTTGGATTCATCAAAATATAGCTTCCATGGAGTGAGATGGATTGAATATATGGGATTGTTGAAATAGGTATGAACTCTATTCAATAAATCTACATTTGGTATATCCATGGAATCCAAGTTCTCAATTTCTTCCCTTGGATGATCTGCCAAGAATTCCGCTACAGCTTGGCCGTTGATGGCTTTTTGAGAAACATAGTGGAAAGCGAATTCTGACAAAGCCAGAGTCCATTTACCAATTCTGCCTCTCGACATTGGTCTTATCAGCATGTATTTGATCAAGTTTGTCTTAGCAATAATGTAGATTATGAAAGGTAACATGTAGTGCCTAAGCTTTACAGCAGTGAAGTATAAAGCTAGACATAACCTTTCAATTGTAAAATATCTTCTTTCCAATTCTGTCAGAGTTCTGCTTAGGTAGTAGATTGCCTGCTTCTTCCCTTCTTTGTTGTCTTGAACCAGAAGGCTCCCAATAGACACTTATGATGCAGAAATGTATAATTTGAGTGGTCTGCCTTTCTTTGGTGGGGATAGAAGTCGTGGATTTGAAAGATAATACTTGATTTCTTCTAAAGCCCTTTGATGAGATTCTTCCCATTTAAAGATCTGCTCCTGTTTTAATTTTCACAATGATGAGAAATGCTGGATTTTCCCGACATAATTGGATATGAATCTTCTAAGAACTAGATAGGCCTTCTTCAATAAGCCTTTGGACCGTGACACCTTGTGGGCTGCCGTTACGATTGACTCCAAAGAAAGCGAAAGGGCCAAGATCATCATGATAATACCTGTCTTCAAAACATAAGGCAGATGGCAAAAATGGCCGTGGATCGGCCTCTACTTTCTCCAAAAAAACCCTCTTCATTGCGAGAGGGCCAACTGTTGATGTAGAGTAGGAGGAACACATAGACTTTGGTGAATCCAGTCTCTCCCAAGTAGTGCATTGTAAGTGGTAGAAGTGGTATCTACCATAAAGAAAGCAATCTTGAGCTTCTTAGTTCCCACTATGACATCCACATCAAGTATCCCATGAGTATTGGTGATGCCCCCAGCAAAGTTGGTGACTGTAAGACGTGTTGGGATCAAATTCTTCCCTGTTCTGCTTAGCTTGGTTAAAAGCCTGTGAGGAAGTAGATTAATTGCAGCACCTCCATCTACCATTACTTTAGGAATGGGAATCCCTCCCAAGTTGCGGTTACAAATAGAGGCCTAAGATCTTTGGCCATTTCCTTGGTTGGTTTGGAGAAGCATAACTGATATGTTGCTATTTTCCGGGCAGTTATGCCTATACTCAACATTGTTTTGTTGTTCTTGTACTAATTCCTCCTCAGTTAACCTGCATTCGAAACTTTCTTGGGATATTACATTCCCTTTCATGGTGCCTTCTTGTCCTTATATTGCTCTGAACTTCTAAGGTAAGATGAACACCATATTGACGTCAAGACCATCTTGCAATATATCCTCCAATTCTGTGCCAAAATTCTGAGTCTCTTCATCTAGCTCTCCTTCATAGTCCACCTGTTCTTCTTCATAATCTTCAGCCAAGTTCTCTTCATAGTCTTCAGTCCATTTCTCTTGACCATCTGCCTCAAGGAATCCAGACTGGTCTTGTGACTGTGAAAGCTCCAACTAAGCACTTGAAGAAGCAACCTATTGTGAAGAACACTCTCCTGGGAAGCTTGGTTATGTTGGTCCTTTCGCTAACTGATCCATCGTCTGTTCCGCCTAGATAATTGCTTATGTGATGTTCTTACCCTGAGCGGAATTGAATTCTGTGAACACCTGCGTGTTATCTTTGCTCTTGAGGAAAGTGCAGTACTGTCTCTGGATTCTCCTTTTATAAGTTCTGGAGAGCTCGAGACTAGGACGAGTCTCTGCTACAAGCTTGCCTTTTCCCTTTCCTGGCCAATTTAGATTGACCATATTCACCTGAGATTGCGAGAAAGGATCTGTAGTGACTGTGGGAGGTTTCTCAACTAGCTTGAGCTTTCTTGCTGTTATTCCTTCATGCATAACATCTCTGAAAATAACACAACTGATGGTGGAGTGATTTCGTGGAGTTGTGCCATTTACAATCACTGCCTTTGAGTTCTTCTGGTTTAGGCCATTTGTGAGGTGTCTCTATTGCCTTCAGAAGATCATTTCATCAAACAAAGTGTCTACTTTTGTCAAATAAACAAAATAGACTTTGTTCTGTGTTGGCTTGTTTGGGATAAATCCTCCTGTGAATGGTGGTGGCTTCTAATCCTTTGGCAGTTTTGTCAAAGCCTTGCAACTAACAGGATGTTTTAGCTTGATCATCTTTGCTACTGCCACCTCTACTTCTTCTATATCCTCCTAATCATCATCTAATTCCATCTCGACCATATGGACTGAGGAAGATGGTGTTTTGTAGTATGTACCTTTGGAAGAACTCCTTCTCTAATGTTCTTCTTTTAATAGTTCTTCATATTTAGAGGCCTTGTCGGCTAGCTCTGCCAAGTCACCAAACACCATTCCATCAAATCTTTTCCTCAAAGATATTTTGAGAGACATTTGGGCCATTTGAATGAAATGTCTTTCTTCCATAGGGATCCTGCACTTCAATTTGAGCTTCCTAAACATGGTGATGAAATCTTGAGCAGGTTCATCTTTACTTTGCTTGAAAGCAGCAAGATCACTGATAGTGACCTCTGGCTGAATTCTGAAATAGTAATCATGAAAGGTATTCTCCATCTGTTCCCATGTTCGAATGGAGTTGATTGGTAGACTGGTATACCAAGTAAAGGCTTGTCCAGATAGAGAATTCCCAAAAAGCCTAAGCTTTAATAGAGGATTATTCTCTATGGATATGCACTGGACTAAAAACCTGCCTATATGCTTGACTGATAATGCTTGGGTGTCATATCCATTGAATAGAGTGAAGTTTGGTACCTTAAACCTAAGTGGTATAGGTATCTGATCGATGTAAGCTGGATATGGCTTCCTGTATTCATATACCAAAAGTGATGTCTTTAGAAATATGTGTACTGTGAAGTCCCACTGGGCGTGCCAAATTGTTCAGCCCTTTTGCTGTAGTTCTTGTGATGGTAGGGCAAAGTTCCTCATTGACTTGAAAACCATTGGGGGTCAACAACTCAACTTTCTTTAGTGTGCGAGCATGCCACTATTAGTGATTTAAAAAACCTAATAGATTTGAAAATGTAATAACTTACGGCCCAAGCTATGGTCTTTGAACAAACTATTGTGAATTTGAGTGAGGAATATCTCCCAACTAAGTTCTTTTCTTGCCTCAGACTGGTGAGGACCAAGGTATAAAATTTCGATAATTTCGTCGAAATATCGGGGAAATTATCGTTTTTTTTTTTGGGGCAGTGATATTTTTGCACCATTCCATGTATATATCGTCAATTTATCAAAAATTTCCTCGATAATTTCGCCGATATTTCGGGACCGATATTTTTGTTCAAATTCAACTGTGGAATTGTCAAAATATCGCGATATTATCGAAATTATCGATAATATCGCGACATGAACAACAATAGAAAAAGAGGTGTAAACTGATGATTGGAAACTGTTAAATTGACGTTTAGTATCTGCGAGAAAAATCCTGCAAGAAGATTTGATACCTGCAAAATCCTAAGGACTTCAGCCCAATCAAATAACGAATGCATGACAACACAAAAAAGTGAACTTATTCTGATATGAGGGCTTTAGATCCAGATCCTGAAAACCACTTTAGATCCAGATCAGAGGGGTTTTGTCGAATCTTGAAAACCACTTTAGATCCAGATCTAGAGATTTTGTTCAAGAGACAGAGAGGAGGGAAGATGAAGAGAGGGAGAGAGAAACCAGAGAGAAATGGAAGATAAAGAGAGGAAGAGAGAGAGAGAGAGAGAGAGAGAGAGAGAGAGAGAGAGAGAGAAGATGAAGAGAGGGAGAGAAGACGAGAGAATCACTGAGAAAGAAAGGGATGATGAAGAGATGCGACAGAGACCACTGAGAGGGAAAAATTAGAAAAAAAATGAGGGAGTTGTCCTCTAGGTTTGTGACTTGCAGGTAGTTGCACTGATTGATGGTTGCTATCTTGCCAGCACATAACAATTGTATGGCATACATTTCCTTGCCTCTAGTTGGATACACTCTGCGTAGGGTACACTTCCTTGGCTTAGTTAGTCACCAAAAAAATGTCACTAATTTATTATATCCAAATAAAATAATTGAAACTAATTGTTGTTTAAGTGTTTTTTTTTAAATTATTGTTTAAGTGTTAGTCACCAAAACAAATGTCACTAATTTATTATATTCAAATCAAATGTCACCAAAACATTAAAATGTGAGAAAATTTGTCACAAATAATGGTGAGGAGTTCATTTTAGCAAACAAAATCATTGACCAAGCATCCTCATGTCACCAAACTAATTTTGTTAGTGAAAAAAGGTGACTATTGTTCCCTTTTTTTGTAGTGATAATATTTGTCAGCTCGCAATATAATCAACTTAAATCATTCAAGCCCACTATGCAATGCATTTCCTTCCAATCTTTTGTGTCAAAATAACAGATGATTGACTAAATAAACTTTTTATAAAGTTTCATTAAAAATTTCCATGGTTTTTATCCAATTTTTATCGATATCGATATCGATATTTTCCCAATATTTCCATCAATATTCCATGTTTTTGAACCACCGATATTTCCGAAACTTTCGATATTTAAGACCTTGGTGAGGACTTCATAATTTTTCACAGTAAAACTAGTAAATTCTAGCAAAAACACTTATACAAGAAAGAAGTAACAAGATTCAAGCAGAACTGCTTGCAGGTTTTGAAAGTTCACAGGGCTTTGCACTTTCATTCCTTGGTAGTTTCAAGCGGCAGAACTGACTTCTAGCTTGACTGGATTGGAGTTCCTTCTATCTGTATTGAAACTTCTTGCACTGGAGTTGTGCGTCAGGACCTTCAACTAATGTAGATTAGCTAGAAATCTCTGCCAATGTTGAGATTGGCAGAGCTATAATCAGTTTGAGCCATGGGAAGGCTTGGAAAATGGATAGAACTGGAAGCTTTCACTATGTTCTGCTGTTTTGAAGGGACTGCTTCTATCTGGACTGGCCTGGATTGAGGACAATCGAACTCATATTCTCCAGGATTGGCAGTGCCTGGACTGGAAACTATTCTTGGATAATCGGAATAGTTGCACCTGGGTTAGAACCTGCTTTGAGCACCTGCTCTGGCTGATTAACCAAATTTGTAACCGCAGAAACCTGAGTTCGCTTGATTCTCCTAATGGATAAACTCTTGTTCTGGACTGGACTACCTCAAAGAATGGATTGCATGCTTGGCATCGATCTGGAAGAACCTGAATTCTACTTGTTTCACCTGTTCTGGACATATTTTAAAACAATTGGGAATTGAGTTTTGGCTGTTTGGCTGGAGCTAGATTGCTCTATGAAAGTTTGATTGCTTCTGAATTTGAAGGCTTTAGAGATCAAATGATCTTTGATTTTTGTCAGTTTGACTGAGAGTTTGTTTTTTTGATTGGTTGGTTGGTTGTCTTCGCTCTAGTTCACATCCCTTTGTATTTATAGGAATTTTGGTTCCTAAAATATATGGAAAATATCTATTTTGTCAAATATCTCTGTTCCAACAATCTTTAAGGGGTAGCAGGTATCTTGATATACGACTGTATCTTGATAACCAATTCTTTAACTACCCCCTTTATGGCTAAAACAAGACACTTCCCAAAGTAGATATTTTCTAGATATTTTAGGAACCGAAATTCCTATAAATACAAGGGGATGTGAACTGAGAAAAGGACATTCAACCAACCCATCAGAAAACAAACTCTCAGTCAAACTAACAAAAATCAAAGATCACTTTATCTCAAAAAGCCTTTGAATTCAAAAGCATTCGAACTTTCAATAAGCAATCCAGCTCCAGCCAAACAGCCAGAACTCAATTCCATGTTGTTTTAAAATCCCTCCAGAACAGGTGAAACAAGCAGAATTCAGGTTATCCATTACATGAAAACCTCAACAATTTTTTTAAAGATCTCATGATCTTCGAAGTCTTCCAGATCAATGCCAAGTGTGCAATCCTTCCCTTAAGGTAGTCCAGTCCAGAACATGGTTTATCCATAAGAAGAATCAAGCAGAACTAAGGTTTCTGCCATTACAAATTTGGTTCATTAGCCAGAACAGGTGTTCAAAGCAGGTTCTAATCCAGGTGCAACTATTCCAGCTATCCACGAATAGTTTTTAGTCCAAACAGGAACAGTCCCTCCAGAACATGCAGAACAGAGTCAAAACTTCAAGTTTTGAACATTTGCCAGGCCTTCCCATGGCTCAAACTGATTATAGCTCTGCCAATGTCAACATTGGTATCGATTTCCAACTAATCCCTGTTAGTTGAAGGTGCTGACGCACAACTCCAGTGCAATAAGATTCAATCTAGACAGAAGGGACTTTAATCCAGTCGAGTCAGAAGTCAATTCTGCCGATTGAAACTACTAAGGAATGAACGTACAAAGCCCTAAGAACTTTCAAATCTTGCAGGCTCCTGCCATGGCTTGCGATTCAGGCAGTTCTGCTTGAATCTTGTTACTTCTTTCTTGTACAAGTATTTTTACCAGAAGTTACTAGTTTTACTGTGAAAAATTATAAAGTCCTCACTTGTCTGAGGCAAGAAAAGAACTTACTTGGAAGATATTCCTCACCCAAATTCACAATCGTTTGTTCAAAGGCAATAACTTGGGGCGCAAGTTATTACATTTCCAAAGTTTGTTAGGGTTTTAAATCACTAACAGTGGCACGCTCGCACACTAAAGAAAGTTGAGTTGTTGACCATCAATGGGGAACTTTGCCCTACCATCATAGGAACTACAGCAAAAAGGGTGAACAAACATAAATTAAAGAAGAAAAGGGAAAAAGGAGGAGGGAGGTCACTCAAACATCCCATTCTCTGCACTAACTCCACAAGCATACCTTCACTAAATTTCATTTCAAAATACCCTAAGAGCCCCAGAAATCCCAAGTGGGTGTCGAGGAATCGGCATGCACGGGTAGTCAAACCCCGGTTTGTCAAGAAATTTGAGCTGTGTTCTCTGAATGATGAAGTGGGTTCTCTGAATGTTGGTGAGAAAACAAATGAGTAGCCAAACAAAAGGGAATAAGAAGACCAAAAAAAGAAAACTAGGAAGAAACCAACGAAAAGCAAGGAAGAAGAAAAAGTAACAAAAAGAAAGAGAGGAAAAGTCAGCAAAAAACATAGAGGAAAGTTTCAAGGTAGAAGCCATGTGGCGTGGCCCACTCTTGGATAAACTCCTGCTTTGTATTTGTGTGTGCAAACAGTCAAATCAAAAGGAAAATGGGATAGCTGATAAAAATATCAAAGGCCCGAAACAAATTAATGGGTTGTCAAAATTTATCAGTTAATTTTCAAAAGCCCAAAATATTTAGGGAGCTTTAGTTTTAAAACACAATATAGTTTACTAATTTGGAAGATATGAATACAATTTCACCTAATTAGTATAAGGCCAAAGACCAAAATTTAGTACCTAATTTTACAAAAATATCATTAAAAAATATCAAAATTACACACAATGCCACTCCTTCTAAGGCAAGCATACTATGCCACATGTCCATATCCAGCCAGACGCCACCGTCGGTTGTTGAGGCCCCAAAAATCCAAGACTAGGCCTAATACGACACTTAACCTAAAAATGCGCCTGACTGGGGTACTCAAGAATTTGTTGAATGCCCTTGCAAAAGTTATGGGCCACATGTCACGCCAAGCAAACACGCAACCCGCCTTGCAGAGAAGTCATAATGAACGTGTAAAATGTACTTCTTGAATCCATGCTTACTCACGTTCCCGTCAAGCCCCATAGCCCCTTACAATACGGCTAAGTTCAAGCACGAACATGCCAAAAGAAAACAGGCAATGCCAAGCGGAAATTGTTATTTTGACACGCAATGCCAAAAGAGAAGCCACTGCAAAAGCCAAAGGAAACTCATATGCATAGGAGGAATACCCATTGGACTAAAAATCCTACCCATTTTGTTTCTCCTGCAAGCTTTAATAGGGAAACCAAGAGGAAAAATGGGCGGCGCCTCACCCGCATGGAGAGGTCCAGCTACGTTAAAATCTTGGAACCCCAAAGGAGTTGTTACCTATGTGCTCTAATTATGGAACTTTCACCAAATAAGAGTGAATGGAAGACAGTGAAATAAAAGGAAGAAGGAGCTTTGATAAAATTAAGGGTTGAAGTGCCTATAAAAGGAGCTTCTTCTACCCAGCAAAAAATATCACAACAACTAGGGAGCGCGACCAAGCTTTGTCAAGCAACTGGAAATTTACTCAAGACACCCCCATTCTCTGTTTTCATAGCTCTTTCTCTTCCTTAGCCAAAACCCCATCAAATCTCCCTTTCCCATGCTCTAAACCTTTGCTTTCCATAAGAAATCCAAGCTCTCTTTCTCTAATGCTAAACTCATGAAGACTCAGCTCCCATGCCACAAGCTTCTCATGCCAAGCCATAATATTGATTTGTAACAATTGTCTATCTTGTTGGTGAAAGGAACCAAAGTGCTTCCTAAGGCTTCACGAGCTTCTCGAAGCACTTTTGTGGCCTGGTTCTTGAACTGAAGCAGAGGGGCAAGCATACCCTCCCACTGCTAGAAGCACCAGATTCAAGCTATGGTTCTTCTATCTTCTCATTATATATATACACCTCTCTCTCTCTCTCTCTCTTTCTCTCTCTCTCTCTCTCTCTAAAAAAACCCTATTCTAGATCTAAAACACTTATCTTCTGAAGCCAAGTTGAAATCATGGTCATCACCTTTTTGGTAAAGGCACGACCAAGCATTCGTCAAGTTGATAGAAGCCCAATCAAAAAAGTAGCAGTTGCTGGAACACATGTTCAACTATGTTTCAAGCAAACCCCTTCCAACATCTGCTCCACCTCTATCATCAAGCAATAGCTTCACAGTAGCTGATGTATCCTTCTCATCAAAACTTTCAATGTACTGAAGAGCCATTGAAGAAGACCAAAGCACTCCCTAAGGCCTCAACTCTTTCGGGGTGTTTTGGGGCCTGGTGCTGCAAACTCAGACACAGGGGCACAAGAGAGCTCGATCCACTTCGCAGTAGTCCAACAAGCCCATTGTAGCTCTCAACCAAAAGACCCCAACATAAATGGCGACTCTGCTAGGGACCAGGCCGTGATTCGATGGTTCTGCCATATTGATAAGTTATGCAATGCAATACTTGTTGGTGCAGTAAACCATCAAGAAAACTAAAAGATAACAAGCTTTTTGTTTCAATGTTGTGTTGGCTATTTATTATTGAGTCAATAATGGTTTCTAACAACTTTTATGTTGTTTTGCCTTCTTATGGAATATCTGTAATCGATTTGGTTTTGATCTATCGCTGGAACATCCCGTTGGATGAGATGAGGCCAATCAAGCTTTGATAAGATTCAGATGCCACAGGAGATCTCAACAGCACATAACCATTGCTTGTTTAAAGTACAAGGGGGCTCCTCTTCCAAAGTTGCCTTTTACTTGATGCAAACAAGAAAAGTCTTATTTCATGGCTGGCAATGAATAATGGTTTCCAAGTTTTATTTGAATATGCAGCTCCAATTTTGGAGCACAAGCAAAACCATTTCACAATGAGCTATGGGAAATCATGCATTCTACCGCACTGGGGTGTCAGAGACGCCAAAGCAAGCTCCTCAACAAGCTGACTGAGGGCTTCATGCCAAGCAAATTGAAAAAAAAGAAAAACTACTTCTCTCTTTTTTAACTATTGTTCATCTCTCCACCATGAAGCACCAATAACCCCCGAAGGCACCAGGAAAATCTCATTGACACCACCGACCACTGCTCATTGCCAGAAGTTCAACGGACTCGATGTTGCCGATCACATAAATCTACCCTTGCCTATGGTCAAATTGCCAAGCACCGCCTACTGAAATTGCCACTACAAAAGAAACTGGGAGGTCAAGAAACTGCCATTACCTATCCTCCATTCTTCGCACTGCGCCCACACTGTTGTTCAGCTCATCGTCTCAGCACACCCATCTCGACTAGAATCTACAAAGAGATAAGATATCTCTTCCTTCAATGATTTTATATCAAAATATTATATCTTGTCATTCCAAATATAACATCATCTCTTGACACAGGATAAGAATTTATCCTCATATCTAATAGTTTTCAAGTGCATTTACTAAATTAATATGACATAATGCCTTTACTATGTCGATAGTTTAGTACTTCAAACATCTTTGATTGGTTATTTGTTCATCATCTTTATGCTAAGGACAAATATGCTACCATGCAACACCACCTTGTTATCATATTTTCGCTTACATGATTATTATCTTTGTGCATAAACTAGATAACAAGCACAATGCTATCTTTTAGATTAAAAGAAACATATGTTACACTACAACCACTCCATGATGATGATTATTTTTTAACACTTACACTATTCTTATAGTATGATGCATTATCATTGTACCATATGCTATCACTTTATGCATTATACTATTTAATGTCTGGTTAATGTCTACCGCTCTAATAAAGCATGGCTTTATTTCATTTTAAATGCCAAAGCTATCATCCCATGGCATCATGACACTAATAAAAAATTGCTATCTTGGCTATTATAGTATTGATATATCAAAATATTAAAAGGTTGTTGCCTAATAGTACAATTTTTTCATAGGTCGCATATGGCATTTGTCATGTGATTTTGAGACATCACACCACACTCTGGTCAGGACACAAAAATGAAAGACATCTTCTTTCTCTTTTCGGCGCCTCTCACTGCTCATGGAGGAATGAGGATTAAATAACTGACGAAGTCTTGCAAAATCATTAAAGCAATGCATCAAGGCTTTGATTAAGGACTCTGCCAAAATTTTGGCAGTATGTACCTTGCATCTACCACAATCAAACCTATTAAAATCTCAAGCAATTCATGCATTTCATTATTTCCAAGCAAAGTGAAACTCATTATCTCAATGCATTCCAAATTACAGCAGTTCACGCATTGCATCATTTCCAACCAAGCAAAGTGTACAAACGAGCTAAAACTTATTATTTCAATATATTCCAAATCCCGACAGTTCATGCATAACCATACCACGTTTCAAGGTTCCAACAACATGAGCTTTAGACTATCCAAAAGAAATACAATCCCAGCAAAACAAATTGGTACACACCAAAGGTTACAACCTATGTTTTCCAAAAAAAAAAATGTATGCAGAGATACCAATATGCAATTCAGCCATGCCTTGTCGCTGGAAGACTCTGTAGATGCTCATGCTCAAGCTCTGATGAGGGTCAGGCCCTGGGAGAAGCTGAGGCAATTAGTGAAACACTGTATGATGCAATGAACAAGGGGGCTTCTCTTTTAATTGCCTCCTACTTCTTGCAAGCAAGCATAAAACTTTCTGATGATGACTTGGGGGCTCCTTCCAAGTGCAAGCCACATGAGGAGCTCCATGCTATCAAGTAACGGTGGCAATACATATGCTTTTGTTCTACAGTAATAACAAAACAAGGATTGGCTCGTCTATGGCAAGTCAAGCCACATATCCCTTGCATGAATTAGGTCAAGCATTCCTTGTGACAAGCTAAACCTCAAGCCATTCCAAAATCAAGAAACCGAGCAGTCAAGTACAACCAACCTAACAAGAAAAACCGAGAGACTATATTGCGATGCTTATTTGCCAACATCTATGCCGCTTTCAAGCTACTACAAGCATTGTCATGCTCAAAACCTTAAGCCTCTTATTCTATATTTTCCATCTTCTAATCCACCAAAGCCCTCATGCCGGACCAAGCTATATCTTAATTCGACTCAACCATTAGATTATCCACATCCTCAGAGCAAGTCCAAGCTAATCATGCCAAGGGAAGTCACATTCTTACAACACCTATTCCATGTCAAATGAAACACTTTGCAGCACATGCCCTATTTCAAACATCCTGATAGAACTCAATCCACCTTTACAACTTTTCAACAAATTCATTGCATCTTCGGAAAAAAAAAAAAAGAACTCGAAGCAACCAAAACATCCTCGTTCTCTGTCTCACCCAAAAGTCTCTCTAGTCATGCAATTCAAATCCTCCATAAGCCTTCACATCGCAAGTCAAGGTGAAAGCAACCAGCAACCAAAAACTCATCTTCATGCTATCAAGTTCCAAGCAAATCAGTAAGGAGATGCCATTTATCATGCTTTGAAGCCTCTCAATCAAGCTTACAAAGGAACAAGAGAACGTTAGCCAAAAATCAGGCGTTGAAAAGGTAGAATGCATCAGAGGCACCTTTGGAAAGGTAGAATGCATAAGGCACCACTGAAAAGGTAGAATGCATCAAAGGCACCGCCGGAAAGGTAGAAGATGCAGAAGGATGTTCTCCCTACTACATTTCTAACCTGCAAGTGTATGAAGCAGAGTTACAGGACGAAGAATAAACCAAAAATGCAAGCCTACGATATGCACACATTATGATATGTCTAGTATTACTCATGCATAAGAAGAAAAAAACAAATAAAGACATGCTCAATGCTAGAAAAATCAAAGCAACATGCCAAGCAAGACAGAAACATGAGGTCATTTGAGAGAATTCTTTACTAAGAACTAGAAGAAAGCCCAAATACCCAAATTTTTGAAGTAATCCGTTCAAACTTCTAGCAATTGTCTGTTAAACTCTACAAGTTTCCAGCACCTTCAAGTCCTCCAGCAAGGAAAGCATAATTATGCAAATATCAGTTTTCTTCTTCGCCAAAGCACAAGTGTCCAACTCAGCAAGCAAGCAAAGAAAAAAAAATCTTGTCATAAAGTGATATGAAGATACAAATTTTCAAAGCAGATCATCAATAAATCAAGCAAAGCTATTTCATGCAAAGTGAAATAAAATTTAAGAAAAGAGAAGAAAATCAGTTAATATCATTGCCCACAAAGCAATCAAGCCTATTCAAGAAATTCAAGCATCGAACTCCCAAAATCTATTTATCTCAATTTCAACCGATATCAAGCAAGCATGTACCACATCAGAAAACTCTATACAAGGCTCTTGCTGATGAGGTTGCCTAGTCAACCGCAAGATGAAAGTCAAGCTATCCTATGCTAGGTGAGAATTAAAAGAAAGAAAATTTCATGATACAAGGCACTTCAAAAGATGCAAGATATGTGCAAGCCTACCAAATCAAATTCATCAAGCTGCAAAGCATAATGCTCCCAAACCATGGTAGGCAAAGCTCGTATGGTGTGAGCGAGCCCATTTACGGAGGTGTTGTAAACCAACCAAAGAAAGAGTAATTAGACGAGCAGTTATGAGGGACATTTTGAATGGCTATAAAAGTTCTGTGATATGGGAGCGCATGCAAATCAAATTGTTTCTAAGAGTGAGAATGCACTTGGGGGCTGAGCAACAAATGCTTTACAGTCACCAAATGGCACCAACTTCAAAACTCAAAGCAAGACTACTAGCTATTGTCACCAAGCACTCAACAACCGCTTATTGGCATTAAACTCCATACTTACCACTGTCATCAATCATCATTTTTCGAAATCATTTTAACCACCGTTGTGAAAGAGGAGTCATAATACTTGCCTTTGTACCAAGTGTCAAGCCATCAACGCTCACTGTCCTATACAAAATTCAGGTCATTATACTTATAGTCATAATCAGGCTCCAAACACTACAAGAAACATTCTTTTGTCACACAACCATCTCCTACATAAAGCACCTTAGACCTTACCCTTCAACTCATCATGCACATTTATTTGAATTGGTATACAATCATTATTGTGGCTAGGTTGATTCAAAATGCCAACAATGCAAAGCCAATGCTAGGCATTTCAAGCATTCCATCAAAGTCAATAAATCCAAGTGAGCAGGTTCATGAAAGCCATCAACCACTAATGATTGAGTGGACTCCGGTCGCAATCATTTAAAACCATATGTGCATGCTAAAGTTTTATATTTAAAAAAAAAGGCAAGGAATAAACCTTCAAAATGTTCTCAAAGCCACGAGGTGTTGAAAAGGAAAAAAAGGGGAGCTTGAATAAGCTACCGGAAGACATAAATACGTTTATCGATCCGTTGGATCAAATTCGTCATGATTGAATCACCATTCTAGCTCTTTCAAGAAGTATGATGAGTTGCTATAAGGAAAGCTACAAAACTTGAGCCTCAATAGTACGACGGCTCAAGCAAGGCCTATGCGACATTTCAAGCATAAAGGATGATAATTCAATGTGGTAAGGAAACTCATCAATTCAGGCATAATTGGTGCAACATGCCAAGTGAAAAGGAAAGAAAATTCCATTCAATTCGTAACGTGCCACGCCAACTCAACCAATGCTTCTAGCAAAACTGCTAAAACATGCTAAAATTCACAACATGCCAAGCTCGCTCGTCAAGCAAATCATAGCCAAGTAAAGAAAAAGAAAACGTTATAAGATGCTGAGAAAAAAAGATACAAGACTTTTATGCAGCAAATCAAGAGGAACTCATTTGAAAGTATAACAAACATCAAGAACGTGGATGAATAGAAGCACGGAGACGAAGTCATGATAAGCTAAATCATTAAGCTCACAAGCAAGGTTAGAGCAACAAGCGCATTCTGCAAGTCATCCAAATTTGAAAGGAAAAGGTGGACTATGCAATAGTGAACATCATCGAAGCAACCGTAACCAAGGACCAGCAATCAACTTCCGTAAATATTCAACGCAGTGCCAGAAAGGCTAAATCATGTGATATTTCTAGTCACAAATTTTCAGCACTCTATTGCTACAAAATGGGTTTATTTCTTTCGGGGAAAACATGAGCGACAAGCGCGCAACAAATAAGCCCTACAAAAGCATGCAAACAATGTAAACCCTATGCACCAAGCCGAGCAAGCTATCTCACAGCAAGAGAAATGCTTAGACAAAATCTAGAGCATCAGGCGACTTATTACTAAAGCCCGTAACAAGCAAAATTCCCGACTCATGCTTCATCAATCCTTCTATTAGCAAAAGAAAAAGAAAGGGAAAAGCAGTCTCCCTTAAACGAGGCATTACAAACCAGGGTCTGCCTATTTTCCTAGTGGCCCTTTTCTTGCAAGAAAAAAAATGGGGTCTAAGAGTCAAGCAAACATCTACAAAAACAAGCCTAAACATGTATCTATTCTTGCAAAATCAAAGAAAGTTCACAACCCCAGCACGCATGTAGAACTACTTACCAAAAGACTAAGGCAGAAGCTCAAAGCTAGGTATGCTCAGAGCTTCCAACAGTGAGAAATACAACACAAGGTTCCAGCACCCTCACTCTCTTTATCACGAAGACTCAGAGTCTCACAATGGCAAAAAAAACACGCACATATAACCACGTTCCTATCAGTTTCATACAATGATACCAAGCTCATACCTACAATGGGATCGAGGCCGTGCCCTTATATTGTTGAAGTCAAAGGCCAGCAAAAAAAAATTATGGCACAAAGGTTGAGGATCATCGAGAACTCACCTTCGTGACCTTAAGTCGCCAGCAAAGAGGTTGAATTTCTGAGCTAGACTAGGAGCCAATACAAATTGCAAGACAATCAACCTGAGAGGAAATGATTGACCTGCAAAACAATTTCATCAATATCTGAGGAATCCATATAGCACAGCCAGTTCCCACCACAAATTGGCTATTTTGGATAAAAAGCAAAGACACTAGCCTTATAGATGCAAAACGAGAAGGAAAAAGAGGATTTTATTCCATCCTCTACATGCGCAAAACTAGAAAAATGAGAAAATAATAACAAAAGCAAATAAATAGGAAAGAAAAGAAATCTGCAAGCCCAGAGTAGGGAAGGATAAACAATCTACTGGAAGGTCATCATGGCACGCCTTTGTCACGCATGTGAGAAGAGAAAAAGTCACGCTTGGATTTGATTTTTGGGCTGGGTTTGATTATTCAACCCATTTTGGTGCTCATTCATAGCCCCAATAATCAAGAGGCTAATGTTGAGGCCCAAAAATCCAAGGCTAGGCCCAAGTATATTTTTGGCCCAATACGATGCTTAACCGGGAAAGACGCCTGACTGGGGTAGGCAAGAATTTGTTGAATGCCCTTGCAAAAGTTATGGGCCACATGCCACGCCAAGCAAACACGCAACCCGCCATGCAGAGAGGTCATAACGAGCATGTAAAATGTACTTCTTGAATCCATGCTTACTCACTTTCCCGTCAAGCGCCATAGCCCGTTACAATACGGTTAAGTTCAAGCACGAACATGCCAAAAGAAAACACGCAACGCCAAATAGAAATCGTTATTTTGACACCAAGCCGCGCTGCAAGCTTAAGTGGGCCCAAGCCACGCTAATGCATGGGGCTTGTTGAGCAAGTTGTGGTATGGATGGTTATGAGTATTCACAAGGCTCGTTGATGGACCAAGAAGTGGAAGTTTTGGGCTACTTGGGAGCACCAAAACTCAGGCCCATTTATTAGGCCCAAATATATGGGTAAGCATGAGAGAGAAAGCCCAATACCTTAGGAAAATATCCAATAGTCTACACCACTTTGAAATATCCTGCATCAATCAAAAATATCCAACACCTTAATGAAACCAAAGCAAACCCACGCAGGCTGCTTCCTGCAGCTTGATGAAACCCAAATAAACGATCAACAACCCAACACCTTAGGAAATAGCCCAATCCCAGCACCTTACAAAATATCTAGCATCGTATTGTCAAAAGCCTCATAACCAAGTCAAAAGAAAAGCCATTGCAAAAGCCAAAGGAAACTCATTTGCATAGGAGGAATACCCATTGGACTAAAACTCCTACCCATTTTCTTTCTCCTGCAAGCTTTAATAGGGAAACCAAGAGGAAAGTGGGCAGCGCCTCACCCACATGAAGAGGTCCAGCTACGTTAAAATCTTGGAACCCCAAAGGAGTTGTTACATATGTGCTCTGATTATGGAAATTTCACCAAATAGGAGTGAATGGAAGAAAGTGAAGGAAAAAGAAGAAGGAGCTTTGATAAAATTAAGGGTTGAAGTGCCTATAAAAGGAGCTTCTTCTACCTAGCAAAAAACATCACACAACAACCAGGGAGCAAGACTAAGCTTTGTCAAGCAGCTGGAAATTTACTCAAGACACTCCCGTTCTCTGTTTTCATAGCTCTTTCTCTTCCTTAGCCAAAACCCCATCAAATCTCCCTTTCCCATGCTCTAAACCTTTGCTTTCCATAAGAAATCCAAGCTCTCTTTCTCTAATGCTAAACTCATGAAGGCTCAGCTCCCATGCCACAAGCTTCTCATGCCAAGCCATAATATTGATCTGTAACAATTGTCTATCTTGTTGGTGAAAGGAACCAAAGTGCTTCCTAAGGCTCCACGAGCTTCTCGAAGCACTTTTGGGGCCTGGTTCTTGAACTGAAGCAGAGGGGCAAACATACCTGACATACATGCATACATATATTTGATCACAAACTCTCACATACCAAAGAACCCTAAGATTAAAGTCGTCCTTTCACCTAAACTAAAGATCATATAAGTAGCTTCATTTGCGTCTTCACGAAGTGAAAGCGACACTCTTATAATTATGAATCCTTGTACATTTTCAAAGAGTTGTGCTTCTAAGAATCTTAAATAACAAAGGATGATTTGAAGAACTAACAATTTAAGGAATTCTACTTACATTGAATGCAAAAGAATGCAGGCTGATAAATACTAAACCCATATACCGAAACAAACTGAACACTTTAGAAAGATTATGTTGTTGAAGCTGTTGATGTTGCTGTTGCTGTTGTGGATTACTATTTTGTTGCTGGGGTAAATGAACTTTTTGATTACCATTTTTAACTACAAATAAACAAACACTCTCATAAGCTAAAGGACAATGAACTTTTTGATAACCTGTGGAAGCACGGAGGGGAGAAACACCACCATATCAACTACAACTCCAAAACTGCAATGCAGAACATGTATAAAATTTCACTGATTATTCCCTTGACGAAAGTTATGTTTAACAAATGGTCCTCCGACAACCCTTTTTCAAACTCAATCCCTATAACATCCCTGACCCGATTTCACTATTCAATCCCAATTGTTTAGTCAAATAAATAATTTTGGTGAAATTACAGTTTTGCCACTAGGATTAAGGGTATTTTAGGCACTTTAAAAAATTCCGAAAAGAATTTGGGAAATTGAGTTATGCCGTTGCGTCCGGCTACAGTAGCGCTACAGTGAAAACGCTACAGTGCTGGCGCTCTCCTTCTTCTTCCCCGATTTTCCTTCTCTTTCTCTCATTTTTCTCTCCTCCCATGGCAGTCACTTTGACAGACCATATCTCCCAGCTCCGATGTCCGATTCAAGTGATTCTAGTCCCAAAATCTTCGTCTCTTCCTCCTCTATCTAGCCTGCCCGTTCCCCCAGCTCAGAAACCCAAGGATTTTAAACTGGAGCGACTGAAAGTTTGATGGTTATCGAATTTTTCAACGAGTTTTCCGGCGACTCCGGCAACCGTTTCGGTCGAGTGAGGTATGAAACTTCATCTACTCTTCATGCTCTATCCATTTATGTAGGTATTGTAGATCGGTTTCAAGCCTAGGTTGTTCGATTTAGAAACCCATTTTAGGCCGATTTTTGAGTTGAATTTCCTGCCACTTGCCGGCCAAACTAGGTGTTGCCGTAGTTGAATAAAATGCTCCACTTGTTGAATTGAACCTATACCTGAAGTCTTGACCCTTGGTTTGGAGTTTTTCCGGTCACCGGAATTACTATACACACCCAATTCCGGCGGGTTTCGGGGCACTTCGTTGTGGTGGTGCATTGTGTCCTAAAATGTTCCCCATGTCGTCCTGAGCGTGTAGGTGTGCTCGGATTCCATTTTGGTTATTGTTTGGCGGTCGAACGGATTTACACCTATTATGCGTTATCCGGGTTCGATATGTTCGGGCCGTCGGATCGGTCCCATTTCCAAGTATGTTGTTCCCCATACCTCTAGGATCGTGTAGGAACAAACGGATCAAGAATCGAAGTCCCGGATACTCCGAATCATTAACCCTAGGGTTAGGTAACCCGGTTACTGTGCGATCGTGTGATTGGTGCAGTTCCGACCGCTCGATCGAGACCAAAATGTCAGGACATGTTTAGTAAACCTTGTTGAACATTTAGGAATGTTCGGATCTGAAATCAGAGGTCGTGGGCCCCGGAGGCCCGGTTGACCTATTTGGGAAGTTTGACCAATCGGTTGACCGTGAGTCTTCCGAGGTGGTCCCACCTGTTGAAGAGAGTAGTTTGACTCTAGAAACTCCCCGGTAGTCGTGCACACTTACTTTGAGACCCGAGAACTAGTGTCTTAAGTTAAAGTTTGTTGTTGGGTACGCGTATTAATTAAAGCGTTTATTCTCTCAAATAGGTACTCTTGCTTCGCGTACTCCGGAAGAAAAGCTCTCTAAGGATTGAGCAACGTGGACTTGTTGTGAGTGGACTTTTGTTTTGAACAAGCATTATTTCAAATATTGAAATTTAATGCATAAATGATTTATCTTGGTTATTGGAATTTAAATTATATTTGAAATGTATGCATGTTTTGGAGTCCCGGTTTATTTGTGGGACATTGAAGGTTATACATTTAATTAAATATTTTTGAGTATTGAACTTGGGACGGGACCATCGTCCGGTAATTTTTGTATACGGTTTGGGTATGGTGAAATACTCGGGGAATTTCTTGAGTTTTATATTTGACAAATTGAGGATTTATTGTTATGTCGGTTTTCGGAATTATTTACTTTGGTTATCTTGAGCTTGGAATTTTTATATTGTTTTAAATCAAGGAATTTTCTATTTACTTTAATATCTGAAATTTGTTAAGAAAGTGTGAATTTTATGATTTTGGGAATTTGTAGTTTATATTCTATATTTTATATTTATACGTTGATTAAATGTTTTGGGTCTTGGATTTCACGTTTTTAAGAAATTCTATATACTTTGCGATTATGGAACTTAGTTATTTGTTTCAATTGTGGAACTTGTGTTTTATGGGTTATACTAATTATATTTGATATTGGAAGCTTATGAGTATTTTGGGTTCCGGATATATATGTTCAGACTTTTGTGTCTACATTCTTATTGTATATATTTTGGGTATCAATTATGGACGAGGTAACGTCCGGATGTTATTGTGTTCGGATTTGGGTACGGGCTGAATACCCTGGAATTTAGGGTATGTCAGGGATTATGTATACTAGATGGAGTGCTATTAGCACCACTTTATGTACCTCCCCGGATACTTGGTTACTGAAATGGATACAGGATACAACGGAATCCGGTTCACCCTTGACGGGGTGTTACTGTAGGCCCATGCCGGGCAGTCTGCACGCGTAGGACATTATTCAGCCGCACAATATTGAGGTATTTTCTTTTGTGCGTGTCTGGGAGTTAGTCCCCAGTTGGGACGGCTTGTTCCTTGGCTACGTGGTTGTGAATGGATTTTTCTCCATGTAGTCAGTCAACAATCCCCTTGATGGATTGTTTCCCCGGTACAAGTATTGGTCAAAGAGTCTTACTATTTATATATGTATATATATATACCTATTACTATACTCTCATTCTTATTTTCTGTTAAGTGAGGATCTTTTTTTGCTTGCTGTGCCTACGGGCATTGCGTTGGGAAACAGTTGGTTGGGAATTTGGGTTTTCTTGATTTTTAGTCGTTTTGGTTTTATATTTTCCTTGTTAGGATTTTCTGAGACTTTACATTTATGTTATTATAAATATATATGTGCGTGTGTCTATGGATGTTATTTCCAGGATTTATTACGTTTGAATATGTGCACCGGGACGGTGATGCACAGGTACAGATTTTAAATTAAGGTTTGAAACTGGACATGTTGGGTTCCAGGAAAAAGGGAAGTTATTCAAAGGAGTTAATTATGTTTTACTTAAACGGGATATTTTTGGATGGATTCAATTCCATGGTTTTTATTTTAAGGATTCAGTGTTTAAGTTGTGATTTCCAAAAGTTTGCGGAAGTAGCAAAGCTACAGTTTTAATTATGGTATTTCAAGGTACAAACTTAACGGAATTGTTTTCAAGTATCGGTTCGTATAAGTATGTACGTAAACATAAGGATTTTCTCTTGCATAACGCTTGTCATTATTTGCGAAAACGGAGGGGGTTATTATGTTCCATGAAAAATGGTGTTTAAAGTTTGATTTTTCGTCCACTCACATTTTCTGTTTTGCTCCCCCCAGGTACTAGATCCCGAGGTCGAGACCACCACGTCGAGGCATCACGGCTAACAGCTCCTGTAGGAGTTTTCTTGTATTTTTACTTTGCTATCCTTTACTCAGGTTGTAAAGTTTAAATTTCTTTAGATTGCTCCGTAGTGCTCACCTAGGATTGAGGTAGAGGCCGGAGGCCTCCCTATTAATCTGTGTGCTTCTTGCTTTCTGCATGCTGCCTGTTGGAAAATTTTCTGTTGTTTTTAACAGGTGGAAAATTTTGGGAAACTCCACTTTTCAAAGGAGACTCTGCCGAAATTTCGGCAGAAGTCAACTTTCCTATCTCCTTAAACCAAGGTTAAGGGGCGTTTTAGTAAAGTAGGTCCTGCGTCGGGGTAGTGTCTGACGGGAAGCAGGGTTGGACACGAGTTACGAGGGGGAATTCGGGTCCGGTCCTGTCAATCCCAGCCCTTAAAAGGTTTGAAGCGCTAAAATTGAATCCCCATGTTTTAATATTGGTTGCAGCTGCTTGTTCAGGTCTAGGAATCCCTGAAGTTAGATGTATTGCAGAAACATGTTGAATGTGAGAAGTCAATTCAACAGAGACTGAGATTGAGATATGACCAGGTCAGATCTCTGTAACACTGCATTTCAGTTGGTGATTTGTTGTTGTGGAATCTAAATTTGGGAGGTAGAATTTGTGCAAAAGATGAAGCAAATGATGGTTTTTTGTGTCAGGCTCTTCTTTTGTTGACTTTTGGTTCATTTCAAAGAACTTAATAGCAAGGCTAGTGACAGAGTCTGGTGCACCCTTAAGATGAGACTTCGTAGCATCATACAAACTTTTGAGAATAAAGAAGGGGATCTGGTTTTCAAGTAATATCAGATCATGGCGAAGAGCTGCAATCATCCAAACACTATTGAATATCGGATCAGATTCGTCTTCTAACTTCATATTTAAGTGTTGATCATGCATGAGGAAAAGTTCCAATATAAAGCAACCATCTAGTAACATGATTTCTGAGAACTGGAGGATCTGCTTCTAGAGAAAATATTACCTGCAACAATGCAGAAGAGATTAGTCTTCAAAACCATGTTATAAAAGCATCATTTCTAACTCAAATAAGAAGCTCAAATAATAAAACACAAAACGGAAAAACAAAGCAAATAACAAAAATTAGTGGCAAAATGCATACCAAATCAAGTTCAGCATCGTCAGCTAATCGAATATATAGCCTCACTTTTAGAGACCACTCCAACCTACGCAGAACAACAATAAACAACTTCAAGACTTTGATAATGCTTTTCCTCACGGTATCTGAACTATTTCAAAACAAACCACCACTTCAAAAATTCAATTTCAAATGACAAAAATTGATCACATGCATAAATTATTGATAAACTAATAAATTGATTAACCTGATAGGAGGAGATATCAAGGGCCTCGTCCTCATCGGAGTCGCTCCCTAGAGTCATTGCTTGGAAAACGTGAACCACCGTAGAAACGGGCGGTTATTGGGCTACGGAAGCCCGTTCGCGGCTCTAGTGTCGTCGTTCCCACCCGATACGAACCCGAACGTGGTGGCTTGCTTTCAGATGGCGGATCAGGAAGACGACCACAAGGAGTCGCAACACAACGAAGCCTGCGTAGGTTGTGGAGTTGGGTGCAGGGGATCAGAGCTTGAGGTTGTCGAGGGCCAAGCTTAAGGCGTTCATGCTCTCGCTGCCATCAACTACCACGATCACGCATCTGAGGTTCCCAGCCATGCTTGGTTTTTCAACTCAAATTTGACCCGCGAACGCTCTAATTAAAACCATTGCCGGACAGAGAAGAAGGTGCATTTGGTGACTGAGCGAAACGGAACTCGAGATCATCGTCGTTGTCGTCGTCATCGCTGGTGGCCCGAGAAGCCATGATCTGAGCTGCGTCTTTGTCCAAGAGAGAGAGAGAAAGGGTGAGATATGATTTTGGATGGCTTTTAAACAAAAATGGTAAAATTGTATTTTATCTTTATAATTTAGACAGGCCCAATGAATCTGGGCCTCCTCTTTGGCCAAATCCAAAACAAAATTTGGTTTCTATGTATCAAAATCAAAACAGAAATACTATAGGTATCAAATCTTCATTAGTAAAGATTTTTATGTCTAATACCTAATTTTTCTAAATATTTAATGGGTGGTCCAAATAAATACTGGATCAATTTTAAATACTTAAAGTCATATTTGGGTCTAAATACAAATGTCAATTTGTCGTAAATTAATTGGCTCATTAAAATGCCTGTTAATTTTTCTTGGAGATTGACAATTAAAAAAAAAAGGTACAAAACCATTCCAAATTTTCTCATGGGCTATCTACCTGTGCAAATTTCAATGAGATTAAATTCAAATCTCTCAAACACAATGGGCTTATTTATTGCAAGTCTTAAGCTCAATGGATTTGTCCTTTAAAAAAATCCAATTGACGAACAATTGGGGCAAAAACTCAAGTCCGCAAATTATGAATTAATGGGCTTAAATTCCATAATGCCCATTAATTTCCAAATCATCAAATCAAAGCTCAAAATTCTGAACTATGTCCGGTTTGATTTCGCCAAGGATAGGTAGGCAATTTGGAAATTCAATCCAGATACAATCGCAAGTCCAAATAGAATTCTTGGTTTACCTTAACCAAATTCGCCCCAAACACTTTCTCACACCACAAATTCTTTCAAGGGGTCATGCATTCCTTGAAAATCCAATCAAATTCTCCAAAGAACTACGAGTGGCTTGATACCTCAAAGAGGGTACGTAGGCAACCTAGGGTCCACCTAGGTGCAGCCGCAAATTTAAACAAACACACAAACCCCCCATTTAAAGTTGAATCCATGTTGGAATCAAAGAGTGTTTTCTATTTAATGAGATATTATAATTAAGAGACACATTGTCTTGATGGGGTCGTACTTAAATAAAACTCATGTTTGTACGAGAGTGAAATTGTGTTGGGTGGAGGTTCATACGAATTACTTGTACAATTTTTGCATAACATCCGCGTGGGCGCCAATTTTTCCCGCATCGTCTGTTGTCCTCTCCAGTGGCAAATGCAATAAGTACATGTCTTATCAAAATCGTCTCTCCTTTTACTCCCAACTTTGTTTTTGTTTATTTTGGGACCATTATAAGGGTTGAATCATGTTCTACCCAATCTCTGGATTTATGGATTTGATTAGTCTTAGCATTTTACTACTCCCTTCAGTCTTCTTTGTTTCCTTCTTGTGCTGTTAATTGATTTGATGTGTTGATACATTTTGTTATTAACATGTACCCAACAATGATAAGGACAATCGATTGGTCAATTTCTTCAACATATCGACGGCCCCGTGTTGGCTAGCCCTTTATTATTTAGTGTTTGTTGAATTCTTGTGGTCGAAATCTTCCTCAATTTAACGTAAAAGATCTTCTGGCTACAATAGATGCAAATTACATTGCATCTCACCATAAGCAGGCAAAATAACCCCCGTCTTGTCCGAGAAAAAAGGCATTCTAAAGGTTTAGCATAAAAGAAAATGTACACATCATTTGACTGAATAACAGATCATAGTCCTAAAATACTTAATACAAGTTTTGAGAAATTTTTTACAAAATACTTGTGAGATCTAGAAGATAATTTATACGAACCATAGTCGTATAAATACAGGCCGGAACAAAACATACCCATAAATACCAAGCATCCCATGCCATCACCTGCCACAAGTTAATAACATAGAAAAGCAAAAAATAAGTCAGCACAAGACAATAGCGAAACCACACTGGAAGACGACGTAAGAGACTAGCATAAGACTACCACATGGAAAGTTTAATTGCCGTTGTAAACCAATACATAGTACATTTGAAAGGAAAATGACAAAGCCAAAGACTTAATCCGCTGGTGTGACGGAATACACAATCCATACATTCTAATCATTGTAATAACTTGAATCTTTATCATATTTCCCTTCCCATATGAACCAGCAATGAATTTCATGTGCATACACATTTAGCAAAAGACCCAACTTTTTTCCCTTTCGGTAAATAAATGTCAAAGCATTCTAAGAAAAAGACTATCTAACTGTATATCTTATCTTATGCATATAAAATCAGCGTTACAAAGGACCAACAGGATAAATTAAAGACCTTCTCGGCCGTAACAAAAACAAAAGGAGATGTACATCTACACTAACAAATTGAGGAACATAGAATGATTAAACTACCACATACATCATGGAGCCATGAGGCTCAGGCGATCAGTATTTGAAGCACGAAACTACTCCTCTGGCATCTTCCCCACACTAGCACCCCTATTCGCACACACAAGTCAAGTCCAACTATACATGCTAAGTGGATGCATAACAAAACCAGTGGGTAAGCAACTTATGTACTAGGAGAACAAAACCAATACAATATCTCGTTGTAGTTATCTTATTTTGTGAAATCAGATATTTTACAAGCAACTTATGCACTAGCATGGCTTGAAGTGAAGAAATTACAGAGGAATGCAGAAGTAGACATGCAATCAAATTAAAGAGAGATATCCAGAAAAAATAAATAAATAAAAAAGAAGAGAGGAATTTTAGAAGTCTCCGTTGTTGCCAATAAAGTAATAAAAGCATAGTTTGTTCATCTTAAATGAATCTTGAACCGTTAGATGGGGATAGATCTAAGGGCTCAAGACACGTGTAAAACATTGTGTATATATCTAAGATACCGAGTGAATTTTCCGGTACATCTTCATTCACAACAACCACCATACCATTTACCAAAGCAAGTAACAAAAGAATAGGGTGGATGAGGGGCAGGGAGGCGGGCCGAAAAAGTAGAGTTATGTAAAGTTTTTGTTAGGATGAGGGATTAAAAAAACAAACAAAAAAAGAGCGATGTAGTTTAAAACAACTTAAGTTGTTAGAAATAATTGTTTCATAAGTACATTAGATGAAATGTGATGATTTTGAGTTACTGATTCAAGTTTGGGTGTTGAATCAGTCGAGGGGGCTTTGCATGCATAGAATAGATAAAGTAATCAAGTCAGGCAAACCTAAAATAGAGCAGCAAGAAACCTAAGACAACCTATAACATATATAAACTAACCCTAGAGTGAAAAGGAAATTAAACGTCTTCTATGAAAGAAATCCTAATCCACATAACAGAGGTTCACTTTTATCTTTTCCTGTGGCAAAAGAGGCTTATTAAAATTCAGTAGATGTCAGATAGCTTTGTTGACTTGATATTGCTGGAACACATAGTGCTATTCTATAATGAAGCAAGTAACCCTAAGACTTTAACCTATAACATACATAAACTAACCATAGAGTGAAGGAAATTAAATGTCTTCTAGGAAAGAAATCCTAATCCACATAACAGAGGTTCACTTTTATCTTTTCCTGTGGCAAAAGAGGCTTATTAAAATTCAGTAGATTTCAGATAGCTTTGTTGACTTGATATTGCAGGAACACATAGTGCTATTCTATAATGAAGCAAGTAGTGAACATTAGATTAGACTAGGAAAATCTAGAAAAAATAAACTAAAAAAAAGAGCTTACCAAATTAAGGATAGAGGCCATGGAAGCCGCTGCGGGGGGGAATCGCCGCCACTTTACAATGCAAAAGCTCTCCCGATTCCTTGAGCTTCGCGGTAGCAGTTTCCAAGCCACATGAAATCCTGTCCAACTTATCTAAACTCGCATCTAGAGCTTGCTTCTGCTCGGACATTTTCGAACGGTTGGATGTGTCAGCCATTATAGTTACAAGCGTCAGACAAGAGACTCCAACCGAGAAGGCACTGCTAGCAGAACTCCCTGTTATCTTCATTCTCTTGCCCATCGCCCAAACGCGCTCCATCACTCTTGGGGTTGGCGTTGGGGAGGTTAGAGTTGGGGAGGTTGTGGGGTTTGGCGTTGGGGAGGTTGTGGGGATTCGAGTCGTTTGTTACCCAGGCTTGGCTTAGCCTGGACGGAATAAATTTAGTACCATGTTTGTTACATCTAATTCTAGTCTTAGATGGGATTGCTAATACCGGGCCCACCAAAAACACCTCCTTAGGAAGGCTTAACTAAACTCATGTGAAAAATGAGGCTTAACTTGTCTCATGCTCACTCATGTATAAGATGAATATATTATATTGTAATAATAATAACATATATTACTATTATACATATATAATATATATAATATACATATACATATATACATGTATATTATTATTATAATATAGCCATATACACATACATATTAATATTATAATAATAGTATACATGTATATATGTAACATATATTATATATTAGAATACATATATATATACGTATATATACATACACATACATTATACATGTATAATATATAATATATACATATACATATATACATGTATATTATTATTATTATTATTACTATTATTATAATATAACCATATACACATACATATTAATAGTATAATAATAGTATACGTGTATATATGTAACATATATTATATATTATAATACATATGTATACATACACATATATTATACATGTATAATATATATTATAATATATATAATATACATATACATATATACATGTATATTATTATTATTATAATATACCCATATACACATACATATTAATATTATAATAATAATATACGTGTATATATGTAATAAATATTATATATTATATTACATATACATATGTATTATACATATATATACATATATACATATTTATTATACATATATATAATACATATATACATATGTATTATACTCATGTATATATTATAATATACAAATCTACATATATACAAATCTGTATTCAACATGGCTCTTCTAGATTTGGTTACAGATTAGCTTACAGATTTGTATATATGTATATTATAATATATACATGGGTATAATACATATGTATATATGTATAATATATATGTATATATGTATTATATATATGTATTATATATATGTATAATAAATATGTATATATGTATATATATGTATAATACATATGTATATATATGTAATATAATATATAATATTTATTACATATATACACGTATATTATTATTATAATATTAATATGTATGTGTATATGGGTATATTATAATAATAATAATATACATGTATATATGTATATGCATATTATATATATTATAATATATATTATACATGTATAATATATGTGTATGTATACATATGTATTATAATATATAATATATGTTACATACATACACGTATACTATTATTATACTATTAATATGTATATGTGTATATGGTTATATTATAATAATAATAATATACATGTATATATGTATATGTATATATTATATATTATACATGTATAATGTATGTGTATGTATATATACATATATACATATATATATATATATATATATATTATAATATATAATATATGTTACATATATACATGTATACTATTATTATAATATTAATATGTATGTGTGTATGGCTATATTATAATAATAATATACATGTATATATGTATATGTATATTATATATATTATATATGTATAATAGTAATATATGTTATTATTATTACAATATAATATATTCATCTTATACATGAGTGAGCATGGGACTAGTTAAGCCTCCTTTTTCACATGGGTTTAGTTAAGCCTTCCTAAGGAGGTGTTTTTGGTGGACCCTATTAGCAATCCCATCTAAGACTAGAATTAGATGAAACAAACATGGTACTAAATTTAGTCCACCAGGCCAAGCCAAGCCTGCGTAACAAACGACCCCTAAATGGAGAACGACTCGAATCCCGACCCCCAACCTCCCCAACTCCAAACCCCCAACCTCCCTAACACCAACCCCCCAAGAGTGATGGAGCGTGTTTGGGCGATGGGCAAGAGAATGAAGATAAAGAGGGAGTTCTGCTAGCAAAGCCTAATGGCCGACACATCCAACCGTTCGAAAATGTCCGAGCAGAAGCAAGCTCTAGATGCGAGTTTAGATAAGTTGGACAGGATTTCATACGGCTTGGAAATCGCTACCGCGAAGCTCAAGGAATCGGGAGAGCTTTTGCACTATAAAGTGGCGGCGATTTCCCCAACGGCTTCCATGGCCTCTATCCTTAATTTGGTAAGCTCTTTTTTAGTTTATTTTTTCTAGATTTTCCTAGTCTAATCTAATGTTCACTACTTGCTTCATTATAGAATAGCACTATGTGTTCCTGCAATATCAAGTCAACAAAGCTATCTCGAAATCTACTGAATTTTAATAAGCCTCTTTTGCCACAGAAAAGATAGAAGTGAACCTCTGTTATGTGGATTAGGATTTCTTTCCTAGAAGACATTTAATCCGTCCTCGTTTACGTCCTCGCCTTCGATACAACATCAACCTCTCTCCAATCCGTCGTCGCTGTGACTCTTCCCACTATTTGAGGTCTAGTTTGATCTCTTCTTGATACCGGGATGACCTCCATCCCTTGTCATCCCATACCGTGCCCACTATACAAAGAGAAATATTAAGGACCTATTTTCATAAATAAAAAAACAAAAATTCACAATTCACAAATAAAACTGAAACTAGCAATAGTGCCCGCACGATGCCGCGGGTTTTGAAATCGTGTGAAATGTGTACAAAGTCGTGAAAATATGCAGGAAAGATGATACTATTTATATAAACATGGAGATCTCAATAGTGGTATCATGCTTTGTTTAGCAGACTTAAATTAGAAAAAATAAACTAATAACATGTTTTATGTGCTGTTTGTTATGTGAAAATATTGGGCATATTCTAATAGATCAAGCAGCTATAAAAACATCAAAATATGAGCAGTTTTCAGCTGCTCATTGTTCAAAAGTGTCAAAGAGGGAATCAGTTGTTGCAAATTGCAATAAAAGTAAGAGTAATGAGAATTATTTAAAAGTTTAAGTCGAGAAGCATTACTCATACTTATGATTTAAGAAAAAGAGTCCTATTTTTTTTCCAGGTATATCAAGATCAATCAATAAAAACACCAATAGTGCATGGAAATAGTCTGCAGACAATGAAGCATATCTATTTTTCATGCTATTCTACATGTTGGTTTAACATACAATGGTTCCATCAATCAACACCAAGTCCGGATCATAACATGTCACAATTTGATCGCCATTTGAGCAATGGTATCATAAGCATAATCACTCACTTGTTGTGAAGCTTTGCACATGCTATACTACTGAATTCTTAGTTATTTCAGTGTATTAAACTTGCATTAGACTACGGCCCTGAACACAAACAGATTAAAAGATGTATACTTCATAAAGCCTAACAAAACTCAAACAGTAAATTCAGTTAACCAACAGCTAGCAATTAGAATGGATTAAAATGGCATATCATAGAGTTCTCTGATACCTGAATTTTGATGATGTCCATTGCCTTTAGAATGTGAATGAACACTCAAAGGAGAGACTGGTGCGCTAGCTGCTACACTTCCATTTTCATTCAACTCAACCACATTCTCTAAATCTATGACAGGGGAACGGGTTAAATCTATGACAGGAATTTGTTCTGTGAGGAACCTTGTGCAAGTACCTACATCCAGAAACACAAATAAGACTAAGACTATCAGAGCCATAAAACTATAAACTATAAATCTAATTAAGCTGCAGTCATTCTGAAGTGAAATTCAAGCAGCAATCCATCAACCTTGAATGAAACATCTTCTGAATAAGAAAATCAGATTAAAATACATAAATTGAATTGTTTAAAAACACATTTAAAAAAACAATTTGCTAATGTTACAGGACCTTTGATAACTGATATGTATTATCCCTGGTGATGTCCAGTTCATCTTCTAAGAACATGCAACAAAAGTAGCCCAACATGTAACAACAAATTACTGGACTAATCAGCTTTCACTTCGTAGAATACCAGCAGACTAAAACCAGCAACAACATTTCTTTTCCTTCATTTCTCGGCATCCAAGTAGAATATAAAATTAAAACTGAAAAAAAAAAAAAAAAAAGGTAAAATGCTCCAATTAATGCATAGTTGACCTGATTTGGCTTGAAAAAGCAGTTTCCACACCAGTTTTTGCCAGAAATGGAAAGCAAAAATCTTTAACCCTCCCTACGCTATATTAAGGATAATTTAATGCTTTTCACGCACGACTATCTGGGAAAAAACCCAAATCAAACCCAGAGGAACTACGAACCTTGGAAGAGCTGTATACATAGCCTACCTTGTCGAGTGAAGAATCAGAAACCTCTTTATCTCTTTCAACAAACCCATTCTCCAATATCTTCTTCTCAATCACATTTCCTGTATCAAACAAAGAATTACTCAATCAAACAGAGCCCATTTACATGATTAACTCATCATTTTCTGCCAGTTATTATGTGCCATTGAAATTAACAACATCAATATAAAAATTATAAAAAAAATTGCAGCAACCATTTTACATTTACTCCTATATGCTTGTAACTATGAAATGCTCTTTTCCAGTATCTCATCCACCAAATTAAGGTACTGTATTATGTTAGAGAAACTTTTTTCAAGATTATTAAAATTATAGTAGTTGTAACCAGATGGTCCTTTTTTTTAATCACAGTAGGAACCACATTTATTTGACTTTAAGTAAGCACTTTGCAATGCCATTATTAGAACTCAACTTGATTCATGGTCAGTTTTCTTGGGTAAAATACACCAAATAAATTACAGAGACCTCAATTTCACACCAAATCAATTCCACGGTAAGACCAGCCAATGCTTGCTGGCTCCACCAAGAACTGCCTTAAATTTAAAAACACAAACATAAATAAAACCCAATTGGAAAAGAGAAAATTCAAGAATTCTTAATAACCCATTTCATTGAATAAATCATGTGTTCACTCTCATGACAAAGAAACACAAACATGCATGACAAAAACAGACACATTCATGTCGTACACATATCAAATGAGCACGCAGTCTAAAGCGCATGAAATCGGATCAAAGGAAGGCATTAACCCAACAATCTAAATGAACAAAAAAGATGAACCATATTTAGCATGTTTCTTCCAACCCACCAATGCAAAATTATGGACTTGAAAAAATGCATACATGTCAGCCAAAAATACATTGAACCAAAAAAAGAAATGTAATCCTTAAAGCCTCATTAGCAGCCAGGGAACTCTATTTGAGACATCAAAACAAAAGCTGATGCTAGCACAAATTGAAACAAATGCAAGACTATACAAAGAAGCCATACCTACAATGCACTTCAATACTAATGCGTAGCCACCACATATACTCTTCAATAAACCAGTAAAAACATGGATGCATTGGAACAACATGTTTATTTTGACAACTATCAAAATTAAGACGTAACCTGGGTAAAGCATTGAATATTATTGAAAGTTTCAAATGTGTAGATGTTATAAAGCTTGTCTTTGTTAGTAACAAACATTTTTAATTCAAGGTCACAATATCACTGTTGTTGAAGCTGATGGCCATTATGTTGAGCCATTTGAGACTGAAAACCTATATATTTACTCTGGTGAGACATATTCTGTTCTAGTAACAACAAACCAAGACCCATCAAGAAACTATTGGGTGACTACAAATGTAGTTAGCAGAAAACCTGCAACCCCAACTGACTTAGCAATCCTCAATTACTATCCAAAATATTTCAAGAAATCCTCTCTCCATGGCCACTCAGAACTGCTCTAACAATTATCATCATTTACCTGGCACCAAACATTCATTCATCAAATAGCACTCTTATTAGTGCGTTGTTTAAGAGGTGGACAATAGCCGTGACAGACTAACAACTAACAACTAACAATCAATCTTTTCAAACTCTCTCTCTCTCTCTCTCTCTCTCTCTCTCTCTCTCTCTCTCTCTCTCTCTCTCTCTCTCTCTCTCTCTCTCACACACACACACACACACATGCTCACACATGCAAACACACCCACACACAGGGCAGAAACCATGACATCAAATATAAGCACTTACTTGGCAGGTAAACCAGTAACTGCATAAACAGCTTTCTCAGGGTCTGGAAATAAAAAGAAATAAAAATACATAAAAACCATTGTTATGAAACATAAAACATAAATAATAAATCCCTGAGCAACACATTCATCTAAACTATAACTTACAGGGAGCAGTTGTGGTAGAGATTTCAGACTGAAATGATAATCCTCTACTGAATTTCAGATATGAGCAACCTAAAGAAATGTAGTTTTGAAATTTCTTTATCAGAGAATGATATTGCCACAATGATCAAATTTGTGCATACTAACAAAATAATTTTTATTTTTTTTAAATGAAAAGATCAAAATATTGTAAAGCTGAAAGCTTACCATCTTTTGAGAAATATCGTACTTGCGGGTTAGTATAGACAGATTTGTGTACAATTGCTCTTTTCTTAACTTGTTCCTCCCTTGCTAGAACACGCTCCACATTCCTCAAGTTCATAATTTCTGAAGTTATGCAGGTAACAAATCAAGTTTAGACACAGCCAACTTCAATTTCAAGTAAATATAAATAAGTACCTAGCAATTCAAATCACATACTAATTACGAATATTGAGGCTTAAAGTACAAACCTGTTTGAGCTGCTTCTAAAAGCATCTCTTCTTGGGTCATGCTCTTCTCCTCGCCTTCCTTTTTTTCTCTTTATCGGCTAATGTAAAAGAAAATTTATATTCATTAAAAATAGTATGATATGTTAATCAAAGCAATGATCTCACAAACAAATACCACCGGTCTTTAATCAGAATTTCGAGTACATTCAACATCAAACGCTATTGAGAACTGACCTTCATGGTTGCTTGCAAAGCCGCTCATATTGCATCCCTCTGTGCTTGCCTTTCTGTTACCGTGGTTTGTTGGGGATGGCCTTTCTGTTACCATGCGGTACATGTGCGTGGAAAGTCTTCGCAGAAACCTGGGCTGGGGCTGTTGCCGCAGAAGCTGCTTCTGCCTTCCTCAGCACCTATACAATAAGTATACAGGTGAAAAGTTAGTTTTTCGAAAATTATTGTCAGTTTTTCGAAGATAGAATGTGAAACATGAGGGATACACACGGGTATAAAAGAACTTGTCAAAGAAAAGAGGACTTCTATCTATTCAATTCTCTTTAAAAGATCAAAAATAAAATCTTTCCTTGATCAGAAATAGAAACTCTGTTGTCACCTACAGCCCAAGATAAGCTTAAAATTATCAGCCTATTCAGTTTATTATCTTTATCCCAACTTGGTTCTCTTGAAACCAGTTAGTAGCAATTATATAGCATTTTTAACACTTATCCACTGCCCAATGAACATGGACAAAGTTAGAACAATTGAGTAGCAGGTTTACTACTCTCAACCATGTTAATCTCCATAAGGCCTACCCTCGTCTTATTTATTTATTTATTTCGTTCTGTTTTATTTTTTGTTTATTTTTAGGTTTCTCACTTTTTTCTTGTAATTTACCACATCAATAACCTAATTGAAACTTTGAGACATATAAGGAACTCCTCACCTTCACATTTCTTGAATAAAATGTTGTCCCACTCAATGCCACGGCTTTGTCAACAGATTCCTTGCTAGCAAAGGTAACATAAGCAGTCCTGATAATAGAAATGTCATAAAACTGTCCCAAACCAAAGATAAAACACACAAATAGACTTTGGGTACTTCTCAGATATGGAATAGATGACTAAATAAGTGTTATCCTTGTCGTTTAGCAGTTACCATGTCTGTCAGCATCACCACATTGACAAACCCTCCACAGTTGGCAAAGAACAATGACAAAGCTTCTTTAGTTGCTGAAAAATGTACCTTTTTTTTTCAAATAGTACATGGTATACTTATGAGATATTTTGAACAAAAAATGCAGAATTTGAAACACATTATATAAATCAGAAGGAATAATAGCAATATCTCCATGGAAATTAATCACAAATACCTTTCACTTTATTTAAACAAAAGTGTTCTACAACCCCTGCTTTCTGGTTAGATTAACTAAGAAGTGAACTCAAAGCGAGGATAACGGGCATGAATCGTCACACCCCTGGTTTCCACCTTTTACTATCAACTGCTTTACTTAGAATTACAATCCAACCAACCTTCCTTCAATTATTTTATGTTGGCAATACAGTCAGGCTCTTCTCAACACACTACTGTGAGCTTTAATGTTTCTCCCAATTAAAGTCGAGGCCTCCACATACTCTATGGCCATCTTCTAAACAAATAGGGGTGCTTGTGATTTGTCTAAATGAAATGAAACTGCAGAGACCAAAAAAGCAGCTTGGCTAATTATTTGATAAGAAACTGGATAATTATTTAGGTGCTTGGCTAGCTCTTGCTAATAGATATTCTAGAAACGTTTCAGACTTCCAGTACACTATATTTGAATACATGACCTGGTCTCCATAGAGTCAAGCTATCTATCATTGATGAAAAGAATTGAAAAAACAACTCCAGCGACGGATGAAAATAAAACTGACCTAAACACGAAGCTTTTAAAAAAATAAAACAGAACCAAAATGGGTTTATAGCTCACAATACTCTGCCAGACAACTACATCTTCAAGACTTACCTCCTTTCTGACAACTCTCTGCAATTTGAACATGGACATAATCACCACAGTTCTTCACCATTGTCTCCAAAAGCTACGAAAGTATAGCACGCAATTAACCGAAAGTAAAGAAACATTTCCAGATCTGACATTTAAATAAATAAATAAAGCATGCAGATGGTTCAAATTGGAAGGTGAAGAAGATAAAAGGATTTCAGTAAAAAATACCGTCAAGGCTAGAAACTGAACTTTGGAGCTCTTATGCTGCAAACGTCTCTTTACAGCTTTTACAACATCTTTTGCCTGCTTGATGAATTTAACACGTCCACATCAATGAACAATCACAAACAAAAATTTTTAGAAGAAAAAGAAAAGGGCAACGCATAAAACACACTACAACTGTTATACAATAAAATACCACATAACACAGCTCTTAAGAACAGACAGAAAAATTAATACATAAATCTGTCTATGTTTCAGGTACCAAAAGGGGAAAAATCCAGAAACTGGGGAGGAAATTAGAACAGGGCAAAGTGTTAATTTTATCTTTCCACCAGAAATCTACATATCTATAGAAATATTCTCGTTTTGAAAGCTAAATCCTCATCTGTTTCTGGAATTAATTAATCAATCCAAAAAATTGACATACTCGAGATATTTCAATCCAATACATACTCCAGAAATTTCAAATTGTATAAAGAAGCCATATAAAATAATTCAACAATAATATATGTATATCATTAGAAAAGCATTTACTTCACTCACTCTTCTCTCTCTCAGGCATACACACATATGCATACATACAAATCCTTGCGAAAAACAAAAGGAAAAAAAAAAAAAACTGATACTGGTATTAATCGAATTAATTAACAATGTTAGCAGAATCGTAAATCGATGGGCATTGACATAAGCATTGTTTTATATGACATTTTCCAATTAACACAAATATTAGAGTCTCTAGAGAGCTTGAATCTAGCTTGCATAACCAAGTTGAAAAATGGTTCTATAAAGTATCAGGCTGCCAGATCTCTCCTATTCAAAGAGGGATCTTAATAAAATTATAACTCACAAACTAAAAATGAATTGAGGATGGTAACAATGAGTATGATGAAGAAAAAAGTGCTTGCATTTTAGGAAGAGCAGGTGTGATAAACAATCCTAAGACAATACTAATTAAAAGCCGGCACTCACCTACTAATTAAAATGTTTCTATGTGAGGGTTAAAATAAACTGACATATGATGCACCATGAATGGCATTTTTCTGCATAAACTGGTAAATCAGATGAATCAATTAGGATTTAGGTGCAAATTCAGAATACTACCTACAAAGTGGGTGTTATGCATTTGTAATCAAGAAGCCTTATAATTCAATTTTAGGCAAAATACAACATCTCATTCTCAGCCTAAACATTTTGGTCAAATTTTGTCATCTCATGAGGGTAAAAGCAGAAGCGATATAACAACTTGAAATTTATGACGAAAAATTCACAAATTGCTTCTCTAAAAGAATTCACATCCTAATTCCCTTATGAGTGGGACGAAATTGAAAAAGAACTCAGTGTTTTCCTTTTCTTTTTCATGTTAAGAAATGTATGAGAAGATGCATAAACCGTATAATATGAACTTGCACGGGCCCTATTCATATTCAACACAAAAAATTCATATAAACGGAAATTTCAAAATTTATAAGAAGATCATAGCTATATACTTTTAATCAGTAGCATAAAGTTCAAAATTCATGAATAATAAATTTATCACAATAAAGAAACAATTTCTAGAACTTCAAACTCACCCACCACAAAAAAAAATGACAAAGTGCCAGTCAAAAAATATCTCAAGGTATGAAGAGCTAAGTTAATGAGAATATATATACATAGAGAAAGAAGACAATAAATTAAACCATTTGATAATTAGAAGGTCCATAGGTGTGTGTGTGTATTAGCTAGCTGAAACCAACCATGGGTGAAGGGAGGGAAAGACCCTTATCTTGAAAAACATTTACTTATTTATTTATTCCTAATCTATATGCCTCTCGCTCTCACATCAAGAATGTCTTTTCTCTTATCTATCTCCTTATTTATCTTTAACTTTAAAAACAAAAATTTTATATAAAAAAAAAGGCATGTAAAACAGAAGTACATTGTATGTATATTACGGCTAATACCTAATTGTTCTTATTATATATATAAAGTAACAAGTAAAGAATGGTGAAACATTCAAAATATCATAAATTCTCTTGGTTAATGTAAACATTAGAAATTAAAATTTAAAAAAAAATCTTGGTCTATTTTTATGAAACATAATTACCCATTTTATCTTTTCTTAATTCTAAAATAAATAATACATTATATGTATATGATATATAAAATATATGTAATAGAGACCCTGTAAGCGGTGAATCGAAAAAGAGAAAACAAAATATAAATACCAAGTGATCTTTTACTGAAGAGTGTTGACATGTTCATGATATCTTTTGTACCTATCTGCATTATTAAACTTTATTGATACTGAGTTATGTTGACAGCGCAAATCATGTCAGCTATAGTTAGATATGCAAGCATGAGGGGAGGCATATCCATGAAAAAGAATTGCATTGATGGTGGTCATCTTAATCCAAATTACTAAAGGTAATGTAAACGCTTCTAGTTTAAATAGTTAAGAGTATTTATTCATGCACCCGAGATTCTAGGTTTGATTTTCTCCTTCTTTATTATCGCTTGTATCAAAAAAGAAAATTACTAAAAGTAACTCGACTCATGAGATTGTATGAACTATGAAGATAGTATGATTCGAAGATTCTTGATTTCTTTGGGCAAAAATTTATAATCGGTCCATAAGGAGTTCAAGATATGACTTAATATTTTTCTTGTTATTATTGAAACTTTCAGTACTCCCAGCGGAAATAGAAATACTACTAAACAAAAAGTTAGATTACTGTTAGTTAAAAACACACGGAAAGTCATTGATTTACATATGAAGACGGTTTTCAGAAAAAAAAAAAACTTCAATGCAATATTACTAAATTTGTTTGTCCATTTGAAGCAGACACTTAAAAAGAAGGCAAACACTTGTTGTCATCTAGAAACACTTTCTCAGTGAACTTTTTCACTATACTTTCTTCTTTATTAATATCAATTTTTCCTAAAAGAGGATGAAAAAAGCATCATGGTGAAGACTGAAGAATATGCTTACCACACATTTCCCCAGTACCTGTAGATAAATAAGTTTTATTTTTTCCTTCAACAAACAGACGCACAAACCTCTAATAGCACCAGGCGAAAGACCAGAAATTGATAAAATTTACCTTATAAGGCGACCTGGGAACCTTCCTAGGAGCCTTGACCGGGCTATGGTGAACCCCAGTGACAACATCATCGAACCCAAACGGCGAGAGCGAGGTGCATGGACCGACGAGTCTCGATCTTGAACCAGAAGATGTTGGGGCTGAGCGGGTTGCCGAGATGGCGCTAGGGATTGCAGAGCCTGAGGGGTGCGCGGCACAAAAATGAGAAAGAAGTCGAAGCCTCCAGAACCAGGTCTAACATAGTTATTAGTGAAAGGCAAAAAGGTCATTTTACTGTTCAAGGAACAGTGCTTATGAATAGTACCTGATCTGATCAGTTTTAGTATATATAGAACTAGAATGAGAAAACATCAACAATCATGGTTGAAGGTATAACAAACAACACAAAACTGCTTGTTCTCACTTTAAAACATGAGAAGTCATCAGCAACTCAGGTTCTCCACCCCAAACATAAGGCTATTGAAGTCTCTTCACATAAGCATCAAAATCACCTTCGATGAACCTAAACATGCATTTCATAAAAGATTAAAAACCAAATCATTTCTGCGACATGATAACAAAAACATATTGAAAAATTTCAGTCCAAAATCACAAATGCTTACCATTCTGTTTCCTCCCGCCTCCTTAAGAGCTCATTTACAACCTACACCACACAATAAGAAAATACAGCACACACATAAACAATTTGGTAAAACATTAAATGCCTCCGAAAAAGGAAACAAAAAATCATTTATGCCTAAAAATGAATGGGAGTTACTTGAGCTCTTAATTCATCAGCGAGATCTCTCTGGTGATTCTCATCAGGGGCTTCCTCCCCATTTCTCAAGCAAGCCATGTGTGCTATCGCTCTGAATAGGCATCGACCATCGGCTGGCACCCCTGTTATTATCTACAAAACCCAGTGGGAAATTTCGAAATTCTTTGGAAGCAGAAAGAAACTTGACAAATTTGAACAAACCCAGCTAAACTTGTTGAAGATAAACTTTAAAAAAACTACAAATTGAGTTATCAAACCAAACCTTCTTTAACTTCAACTTGGAATGCAGAGCTCGAAGATCTTTCGCTGCTCGACGGGAGAGAGCTCGCGGCAAGGGAGCTCGTCGCTTGCTCTTGCATTTGGTCTCTAAATAAATCAAACAGAGAGAGAGCTGAAAGTGAGAGAAGTCGAGAGCGGAAGGTGAGAGAGCGCCGAAGGAGAGAGAAGTCGAAGGAGAAGGAGAAAGACACGGAAGCCTCCAGAACCGACGGGTTCAATTTGAGGTATTAGCGAAGGGCAAAAAGGTAATTTCACTGTGTTTTTTTAGTTTTAGTGAGGGCAAGAGGGTGTTTAAAAAAGTAAAAAGGGTGGGCAGTTTCGCCATTACACTGTTTCTACAGTATGAACAGTGATTCTGAGGATTGGGTTTTAATATATATAATTTTTCCTTACTTAGAATGAGAGCCCAATCAATTATGTGCCTTTTGAAAAACTGGAAAAAAATAATAATAATAATAATAATAATAAGGCGTTAGAGTCTAAGCCCAATCAGAACTCAATTAGCCCAGTATGTAAACTATTGTCAATGCCTTTTGATGAAACATTATCTGGGTTCTTTCATCTGGTAAAACTTTACTTTAATCTCACTCCATTTTTCCATTGTGTAATCAGGCACGTTCCTGGTCAGTCTTATGTCGTATATCTGCTAAAAAATGTGAGTATGGATTTTATACTAATTTAGTTGGCAGTCCTATTGCCATTACTGTTGTCATGTTGATCACAAGTTACATTTTAGTTCTTGGGTATTTTTTCACATGTTGGAATACTGGAAGGACTTTCAAATCTGGGAAGCTATTTTCTGTGTGTTCTTGTTGAGTCGGATTCAGGAGTGGTATGATCCAGACAAACCTGTGATTGTGGATTCTTCTCATTAGTGGTTTCATTAATTAAATACAAGGTTTCAAACTTATTTATATGGCAGCTATACAAGTAGCAGATGTTTCATGGATGGATTCTGTACACCCTATTTTGAAATATCAAATTTTTGTTATTTAGATAAACAAGATGAGGAGTTGAGTTGGATTAGATGACAGTTGTTGGCTGAGAATTTATCAATGATTCTTCAGTATTTGTGTGTACTCGAAGCCAATGGTTTGAATAGGTTTGTGCTCCAAGTTGTATGGGCAGAACAGATAGAAAATCTATTATATCCAATCTGTGATATATATGAACATAAACTTATATTAGCATGATAGGACCAACTTTGAGGCCAAACTTGTCATCTAGAAACTTTTTCCATTGGAATATATAAAATTAATTCATGATCATCTAAGTGTGAACTTCATAGGAAGGACCACACTTACACATCAAAACTAGTTTCATTATTGTACAAAGATAGTAAAATCTATATAGTAATTAATAAATAGTAATTTCAAGGAGTAATTTTAGGTTAATTCGTGGCACCAGCGAGTAGATTGAAAGATGGGGAAATCTTAGGGCAGCCTGATCTGTGGCTGAGGTATTATGAAAAGAAGAAGGGTGAAACAAAGGATATGGGACAAATGAATTATGGGATCGAGTGCGTTTTTGGGCATCAACCTCTTCTGAGTTTAAGGGGATTCCTTTTCAGCTTATCCTGCTGGATTGGAAGGCTGTTAGCTTATAGGTTCCTGTTGTTGTATTCTCGTGTTTTCTGTTTTTCTGCCTGTGGTGGCCTTCTTGGCCACGGTTTCCTTTTAAATTTTGTAGTAGTTGGCTTTTTATTAATAAAATTGTGTTTCTCTTAAAAAAATAAAAAAATAAAGGGACATACTTTGAGAAATATGGTCAAGGCAGCAAACAGGGTGGAATTTAGGTATTTGTATCACTATGAATGGAAGGTTATCCATTAAAAGAAGTTACTAGGGAAAAAGTTTGAAGAGGAAGGTCTTGTGTAAACTGAGCAGATGTGTTCTAAGTTTTTTTTTTTTTTGGTCGAAATGTGTTCTAAGTTTTTGAAAACGTATGTGGACCAAATTCCAGCTATATCAAAAGCAAGAGATGTAAGCAATGATTCGCTTATGAGAGTCGTATACGACCTAATGTGATCGGAAAATGCCTCTGGAAATATCTCACTTGGAATTCAGTCCAGGGAAGGGAAGCTCATGATACTAATGTGATTGGGAAATGCCTTTTGAAATATCTTAAATGAGAAAGAGTCCAAGGAAGGGGAGTCCATGAAACTAATGTGATTGGGAAATGCCTTTGGAAATATATCACTTGAGAAATCAGTCAGGGAAGGGAAGTTTATGAAGACGTTTCAAGTCCAACTTGATTTCTTCTTTCATAGCTGAATAACTCATGTGAAGTGTCTTGAAAATCAGATCCAAGGTTCACCGGGAAAAACATAAGCTAGACCTTGACATAAAAGGACTGAGATGTACCGATCAAGTTAGACAACCAAATTCCAATACAGTGCAGCACTTGACCTTCATTCTCATGCATGACTTCACTTATACATGTTTATGTCTGTTGATATATATCTCTTCTAGCGAGCACTTGTGCCAGTCTGATGTGAAGTTCTTTGTATACGAAAACAAGTCGTTAGTTTAGCTTTATGGAGATATATAGTGAGGTGAGATGTGGTAAGTGCTGGCAATTTAAACATCTGATATTCTCATAGAGCTGAGATTTATTGAAGTGTCTCCATTGAAGTTCTGCTTTGAGTCTCAATGCTGATATTTGTCCTAGTGATAAGAATTATTGAAGCATCTCTATTGAACTTTGACTTGAGCATCAGTGCTGATCTTTATACCATTCTCAAAAAATCAGAAAACTTAGTAGTTTAATTTTGGCAGTCTCAGACCTTGCACTTAGGTAATGATGTAGTATTCATTTTGGCAGTGCCTTTCATTTGCACTTCATGGAATGGTCACGATCACCTTTTGTTCATTTTTGTTCATACTTTTTTGTTTTTTGTTCCTGCAGTGAACTCTTTTGGAATTTCTGGATACACAGGATTCAAAGAAATTCTGCCTTTCTTGAAAGCAACATTCTTACAAAGGATTTCAGGCAATGTCTAGCTCTGCAAAAGCTTTGGATCCAGCGTTTCAGGGAGCAGGTCAAAGAGTGTATCCTTATCATAGATGGTGACTCAATAAAAATGAGTCTGGGAGACAGTTCTTTCTAAACACTATAACAAATAAGAGGAACAAACGTATTACTATTTTACTTCCACGACGGAAAAATGAAAGTAACTTAAAATGAAATATGGCCTAGGATATAATGGAATTGAGGCCAGGTTTCATGTAGCTGATCCCATATAGTTGAGTCAAGGTTTTGTTCTTATAGACAAAAAGTTAGAGTAGGTGGTTGTACTTGGTGTCAGTTTTTGGCGTATGTACTTTTAAATATCTTAAACATGTTATTTGAGGTTCTCAAACTTAACATATAATAGAGGGATTGAAATTTGGCGAATTGAGAACTTCCAGCCAGTTCCTTTGCCAAAATCTGAACATGGAAAATTCTATATGGGGGATTCTTATATAGTCTTGCAGGTTTGTCTTCAAATTTTCACTCTTCAATTATTTTCAATGCCCTATTTATGTTTTTTTTCCTTGCAAGACTGCTGAAATAAAAACTGAATTTGTAAGCGTAACATTTTTCTTTTGGGAAATGCAGAAGTTCAATTTGTCTTGGGGTGAACGATAAGTTGATATCATGATTGAATAGCATTTTTGTTGTTCTCCCAATTTACTCAAGTGATAATTATGATATCAGCTTTTGCTCTGGGGTTTAATAAAAGTATGGTGGATCTTTGTACTCTAAGAAATCTCAGCACTCAAATATGGTGCACATTATCGCTCTCTACCAAAACTTTTATCCATTTTCCTTTTTTGCGTGTTCCACCTTAAGAAAGGGGAAGGAGGGTAAGGAGGGTAAGGAGGGGGAGGGGGAAGGGGAAGATGAGGAATGGGTAACGGACAGGTCAGACTTTAGATTTCCTTCAAGGAGGCTTTTTTCATTCATATGTTCTCACATGCTAATCTGTCATTTTGTAGACAACACAAAACAGAGGAGGTGCTTATCTCTATGACTTACACTTCTGGATTGGGAAAGATACAAGTCAGGTGGGTTTCTGTGTGTGTGTGTGACGCACACATGCATAAAGCTTGAACATGCCTCGACTTTTTGGTATATTAAAACTGTTGCTTTCTGGTCATGACTTCTCACTGTAGGATGAAGCTGGGACAGCAGCTATTAAAACTGTTGAACTAGATGCAGTTATTGGAGGACGTGCAGTGCAACATAGAGAAATTCAAGACCATGAATCTGACAAATTTTTGTCCTACTTCAAACCTTGCATTATACCATTGGAGGGGGGTATTGCATCTGGATTTACAAAGGTTGAGGAAGAAGAATTTGAAACTCGATTGTATTTGTATGTCTGCAAAGGAAAATGAGTTGTTAGAATGAAGCAGGTATCCTGTTATACTTACATGAGAGTTTAGAGGTCAATTAAGTTTCTTCGATGTAATTCTGCTGGTGGTTAAAGGGAATTTCACCCTGCATTTTAATTGTGTAGGTTCCTTTTGGGCTTTCTTCACTGAATCATGACGATGTGTTCATCCTGGACACTAAGAACAAGATCTTTCAGTTCAATGGAGCAAATTCCAATATTCAGGAAAGGGCGAAGGCTTTGGAAGTAATCCAGTTTTTGAAGGAAAAGTATCATGACGAGACCTGTGATGTTGCAATAGTTGGTAAGTGCATGTACGGTATATCTCTGTATATATACAAGCTCACACAACTCACTGTCTTGCCTTTTCCTCTAATATTGGAAAAGCCTGCACTATCCAACCAGAATTGTTACCTTACATGTTTACTATCTGTTCTACCCAATCTCACCAGTTAGTTATTTCATTTGTTGAAAATTCTGTTCACCATGCCAGATGATGGGAAGCTAGATACAGAGTCCGACTCTGGTGAGTTCTGGGTCCTAATGGGTGGTTTTGCTCCAATTGGAAAGAAGGTAACCGCTGAAGATGATGTAGTTCCAGAGGCCACTCCTGCTATACTTGATAGGTATTCTCATATTCCATTACTTTCTTGTCCTCATAAAGTTCTAACTTGTAATAATTTGTAATAACTGGTTTTTGAAGCATAACTGGTGGTGAAGTGAAGGCCGTAGAAGGTGAACTGTCCAAATCTTTGCTTGAAAACAACAAATGCTACTTACTGGACTGTGGTTCTGAGGTATTTGTTTGGGTTGGCCGAGTGACACAAGTGGAGGACAGGAAAGCTGTTAGCCAAACAGATGAGTTAGTGACATGCATTTGTTTCTTCATGCTGGTGAGCATATACATTTTCAGTGATAAATGTAAATATAACTCTGAATTTTGTCCAAGGAATTTCTTGCTAGTCAGAACAGACCAAAGTCAACACGAATAACCCGGATTATTCAAGGTTATGAGACACATTCATTCAAGTCCAACTTCGATTCTTGGCCATCAGGATCAGCAACTTCTGGTACTGAGGAGGGAAGAGGAAAAGTAGCAGGTAATATTGAACTCATTTGTAAAGTACATAATAATACCTCCTGGTTAGCTTTATTTACTATTATATATTTATGGTCTGCTAGCTTTGCTGAAGCAACAAGGCGTTGGTTTAAAGGGCATTGCAAAAAGTGCTCCCGTAACTGAGGAGGTCCCACCTTTGCTTGAAGGAGGTGGAAAGATGGAGGTCTAGTCAATATATATTTTAAATGCCTCTAGTAATGACTTATTTAATTAGGCTGCTTTGTTGATATATTTTGGAATACTGGATGTTCGGTTTTTTCAGGTATGGTTTATCAATGGTGGCGCCAAAACTCCTTTGTCTAAGGAGGATATTGGTAAATTTTATAGTGGAGATTGCTACATCATTCTTTACACGTACCACTCTGGTGATAAGGATAGTATTGAGGTAATTCACTATCCTGAAAGATTTAGTACAGCAATGTTGGTATTCTTTTTTAAGTGTGGCGTGTATATTCTGGAAGGAATTTCACCATCCTGAAAGATTTAGTACAGCAATGTTGGGATTCTTGGTCTAGGCTCTGTGTTTGTTCTCCTGTTTTGTCGAGCTATTTATGGTCAAACACTAGTTTTGACCATAAATAGGACTAGTCATGGCCTTGTTTCCAGTCCAATTATTTTTCATTTTTTATATCCTAATTTTTCCTTTTATCGTGAAAGTGGCGTTCTACATTTTTTTCTGTGCTCCATTGAGAAAACCTTAGCATTACTGCTAAAGTTTTTTTTTTTTTATATAACCCTTAGCATTACTGAAGGGAAGACCAGTTCGGGTATCATATTAACTGTAGTCATGTTGGAAAATATGTCTTTGGGACTTGCGTATAACAGGGGCTTCTTGCAGGGTCACATATTTCAAGGAAAAGAGCCACCACAGTTAGTAGCACTCTTTCAGCCTATGGTGGTCCTGAAGGTATACTGTTTAGTCTTGTGCAAAAACTTCTGTGTCATATTAGGAATCTATTATCATACCAAAATGGTCTAGTATTATTCTTTTAATTTGATTGACTTCCACTTCAGGGTGGCTTGAGCTCTGGTTACAAAAAACTTGTTGAGGAGAAAGGTTTGACGGATGAGACTTATACAGAGGATTGTGTTGCACTCTTTCGGTTATCTGGAACTTCCATTCATAACAATAAAGCAGTGCAAGTCGATATGGTATGAATGAATTCATATGTTGTAATCACTTATCCTACATGACAATTTACACTCCAATGACCTTGGGAATTCTTCACATATTTTTGGGGAGTGACTTCAGATAGTGATGAGCAACTTCCTTTAAAATTTTGCTTAGCTAACTTCATTGCTGGTTAGGTGGGGAGGACTCAATGCAACAAAATGTAGCAGATTTCACATATGTAATGCATATTAAAACTATAAAAGCCAGAAGAACAGAAAAATAAGGCTACAAATTATCCGTGCATATTTTGAATTTACATCATTTGTGAGGAACTTGAATGGGGGTTATTGTTCTTTCTTTTGGTTGTCTAAGTTAGTGGTAGGGATGCTATTTTAAAATTCAATTTTGATTGATATCTGGAATTGTGACTTATATCTCTCCAATGCTTTCTTCTTCGTACAGTGGTGACCTGTAAATCATTTTTCTACTCTGTTAGACGACATAGTTGACCCTACTTTTGAGTTATATAAGATATTTTAAAAGGCTGTATACCAACAAAGTGCAAGCTCTTTTTTGGCTATTGATCTAAGTGAAAATCAATGCTTGTTGACTTCGTCTTTATTCTCATGAATCTGAACCTGTATAACTTTTGTTACACTTGGGTACTTGCAGCTGAAGCAAAAAGTGAAAATGCTTTCTCTGAAACAGATGGTTCTCAGGAAGTTCCTGAAGTCAAGGAGACTGGTGAAGCACCTGCATCTGAAAGCAATGGGGATGATTCGGAACCAAAGCAAGAGACATTGCAGTATGAGATTGATAGCGAAAGTAGTCAAAGTACCTTCAGTTATGACCAACTAAGGACTAAATCAGAAAATCCAGTAACCAGCATTGATTTGAAGAGAAGAGAGGTTCGTATTTTGTGAATCTTTTCATTTCATCAGTATATGTTTTGAAATCATAGCGACATTTCCTCTGTTTGGTTTTTCAGGCTTATCTATCAGATGAGGAGTTTCAGACCATATTTGGGATGATGAAAGATTTATTCTATCAACTGCCGAAATGGAAGCAAGACATGCAGAAGAAGAAAGCTGATTTGTTCTAGAGGCTGAGATTCGTTAGAATGAGTGCTTTTTCTGTGTTTATTTGCCTCCTAACTTGCAGTTCATTCATTTTGATCAATTCTTCTCTATGGGGGTAATTGTGGGTTTTCTGGTACGTGATGGTGCCTGGATTTCTGTCCTAACACTTTGCTCTTGATGAACATAGCGTTGTGGTTAGTATCGGTATTGATTGAGATGCTGCCTAAAGAGTGATTTTTATCTTATTTTTCCTCTCTTAACTGCTGCTGGCTCATGTAATGATCACAGATGATAGTCTTATGGACAGCACGCAGGTCAAATTCTTTTATTTGCTCCCTATGTATTTAATTTGGGGTTCCCCAACTATTTTTTTATTTTTATTTTTTAGTTTGTTAAAAGGGGGGTTGTATATGTAATACATTTGTATTTTATATACTTGTGACCAATATAAAGGAATGGGAAATTGTTTGTGGTTTGCAATTTATTGGGATTGTACATTGAAACTTGTCGCATATATTTTTATGAAAATAAAATCATCTCTAAACATGTTAGATAAGAAGTTATAATTAATGGCATGTTTATTTATTGGGAATGGGTATGACAAGAAAAGAAACTATTTCAATATATGACTTCTGTGCGATTACTAGACATAATGAACCATGGGACTTACCTTAAAATTAGTTGTTGATTCAATTCCAATTCCTAATATCTTGTATGTACTAAGTTCTCTGATTTCTTATTTGGAAATATTTTTGTTTACAACTTTAACCCAATGTGTATTCTCACCACCCTTCTTAATACTTGTCATGTGTTTATAGGCATAATAATGGTTAATTTTTTTACTTTGTATTTACAGAATCATGGTTATATATATGGACACGTATCAAGTGTTGAGAATGGTGATGAGGATACACTTTGGGCAAGGGAGGCCCTAAGAATAGGTAGACAAGGTGGCCACCTAGTGCCGGCCCCCAATTTTTATAAACTTTCTATATGTATGTATGTATGTATGTTACTTTAAAAAAAAATTATACTATATTGATATATATTAAGCCCAAGTATTGTTTTTAAACCAATTATTTACTCTAAACCTAAAAAGAGGAAACTCAATAAAGGACCTTTTTTTTTAAGTAACCAATTTAATAAGTTAATCTATAGTTGAACCTAGTAGCATTTGCATACACCTTATCAAAAAAATACCTAGCAGCATATAGGAAATTATGCTATGCTCGACAAAAGAAAAAAAGAAAAGCAGTTTATTGAATATCTACTGCAAGAGAAAGCGCTATTGGAGGATGAACAAGAAGGTAAAAACCAACAAGACTATTTCGTATATTTTCTATTGAGAAGGACATGGTAGAAAAAAACTTGATTATGTAAAGTGATACTTATGCATTGAAAAATTCAAAACGAGAAAAAAAAATCACATAAATATACAAAAAAAGGTAGAAGGCCACATTTTGGTGATTCGCCTAGGGCCTCCAAAACCTTAAGACCGCCACTGACTTTGGGTTAAAGTTTCAAGTTAATATGCAATTTAGAACCACATGTAATCAATTCTTCACAATTTTGTATTCATCATGAAACCAGTCCAAGTAAACATTGTTTCACAAACCTTTGCTCAACGGATTCAATTGAAAAGATAAAGCAAATATTTCTTTGCACAACAGATTCTTTCGCCTTGTTTTGACTAAGATGAACCAATTTTGCATGAAACTGAAGGACACGAAGTGAATTCACAAACTTACAAACCAAATTATCCGTTAACCTTGATTTCATTCTCATAATACAAGAGTATTAAACAACTTAAGCTACGCAAATTAAACATTATCCTAGACGGTAGACCCTCACAAGGTCTGAAGACTCTGAACCATGTTGTTTATTTGAGTTCAAAATACTTGATATTCGTATCATCAAGGAAGAAGCAGAATCTTTCCAATGTGCTTGCTACTTTCCATGAGCCGGTGAGCCTCAGCTGCTTCAGATAATGGAAAATACTTGTAGACAACATGTTTCACCTTGCCAGCCACAATTGCAGGCCACACGTTGTTCTCCACCTCCATAACAATGGCTGCTTTGTTTTCTGAATTTCTGTATTGCAAGACGGCCGCTTGGATGGTAAGGTGCTTCGAAAGCACAACACGAAGATCTATTTCTGTAACAGCACCACCCATGGTCCCAATCACAAAAAGCCTCCCATCAAAACTTAATCTCTCAACATTCCGCGGGAAGTACTCTGCCCCAATGATATCCAAGATAACATCAACACCTTTGCCGCCTGTTGCTTCCTTTACCCGCGCAACAAAGTCCTCCGTCTTGTAATTGATGCATACGTCAGCTCCAAGATTCTTGCAGAACGCTAACTTTTCCTTGCTTCCTGCTGTGACAAACACCTTTGCTCCCCAGTATTTAGCTATTTGAATTGCAAATGTGCCAATTCCACTGGAGCCCCCATGAACCAAAAATGTTTCACCAGCGCGCTCATCATAAACACAATCGACCAAACAGTGCATGAAACCTCAGGAAAACTAGCAGCATCCTTCAAAGAAACACCAGGTGGAGCAGGAAGTACTTGTCCAGCTGGAACAGCCACCTTCTCAGCATACCCTCATCCACTAAGAAGAGCACACACATTGTCACCGACTTGCCAGCGTGAGACTTGTTTTCCAATGGCTTCAATAGTTCCAGAACATTCGACACCCAGGTATGGGCTGGAACATGGGGGTGGCGGGTACATGCCCTTCCTCTAAAGAGTTTCGGCTCAATTCGGCACTGTGGCCTCAACTTTTATTAGGACCTCATTGTCTTTGAGTTCTGGGTCTTCAACTTCTTGTAGTTGGAGGACCTCTGGTCCACCTGGATAGATTATCACTACAGCCTTCATTGATGCTGGATTCTTTCTTTCTCTCTCTTGGACTTGATCTTCAACTGAAGGGCACTCCACAAACGATTCCTAAGTAAACAGGACAGAATAGAAGTGTGATGAAAGAATACCGCGCGAATTTAATAATAGAAATCCAAAACCTCGTCTATAAGTCTTGATAAATTAGAATAGAGCATGAGTTTATTGTCTAGGAATATAAAAATTTTGAAAGGCCAATGTAATTTGTAATAGATGCAATATGGATCAGTTATTTCTATAATTTGGAAAAAAGAAGAAAAATAGAGAGAAAATACACCTCCATATTCTGAAAGGAAGTAGTCTAATGAATAGAGAGGGCCCAAACAACACTAAAACCCACTGAAAAACCATAATTACAGAGCTCAACCAAAATAATGGGGCAGGTTGCGTTTGATTTGGTGGTTTCAGTGAGGGTTGAGGTGTAGGGATGTACTCAAAAAGATTACTGGCTTTTAACTGGAAACATAAAATAATAAAAGAAGACCTTTGCACTTGCATTATCCAATACAGTTCTCTAAATTTGTAGGACTAAATAATCCTATCCACTTCAAACAATCCTCCCAAATTCCTCTATGTTGCATCAGCAAAGCAACCTCCTCGCTTTATCATCCATGAGAGGCATCAACTGCATATTTACTAAGAACTCTTTACATAAATAATTCTGAATGGACTTTTAAGAAACCATTGATAATCTCTCAGTCTCATACAAACCAATCTTCCTCCAAACCACCATTTCCTAAACTAAACTTTATTTCTCACTCTTCTTTATGTGCTATATAGACTACATTAGACTTGTAAATTTAAATTTCAGCTCAAACTGCTGAGTTCCTGATTACCAAACCCTTTATAATCTATGACTTAAAAGAAACAAAAACTTGGGAGAAGGGATATGTTGGTTTTGAGCTAAGCAACTAAGATCAAGTAACACTTTAACTAGAAATGAGGACTGATTATGAGAAAAGGGAGTAAGCAGCTGCAGCTGCCTACTGTTTAAAAAATTAATTTTGCTTTTTCGACAGAAACCTTAAAAAAAAATTTATAGTTCACCAATTTTTCTTCAAACTTCACTGAAAATTGAATATAAATCTAATCCCTTAACTGATACTGGTATATTTCTGTATATATAACATATGTACCCAAAATTAAATAGGTAAGAAAAATTTATTCTCACTTTGAGATTATAATTAAGAAATGAGAATATAAATAAACATGAAGAAAAAAAAATGTAAAACTATGACGTCATAGAAGAAATACCTTTTGGCCCTTTGGAAGCAATTCAAAGCTGAAAGATTGAGTTGAAACTGCCAAACTGGGAAGGTAAGTGGGAATGTGAGGGTGTCACTGAAAGAACAAACAACTGATTCAACTGAAGAAGAAGGCAACGACAACAGGTGAAGAACCCAAGAAGGCAGGTTCACGGGTAAGCTAAGCTAATCCTACGCAATGGGCTGGGCTGCTGGTTGGAAAGTGTAGGCAAGCAAGGCCTGAAATTGATTGATGGGCTAGTAGGGTTTTTCTCAGGCAGCTGGGCTTTGGAGAAACCCACTAATAGCTCTTCCCCCATTTTCTGTGGTGGAAGATAAAAAAATCATGAAGCTGAATGTTTCCAGCACCCATTTGTTAGTAATCACAGGAGAAGTCATGAATGAAGATAATTCCAATACCTATTTTAGGTAGGATTTTTAGCCATTTTGCCCCCTGAACTATTAGCCAATTCGAACTTACTCCCCTGAATTATTTCGTCTGCCGATTTAATCCCTCAACTCGTAATAAATAGTCAATTTCCCCCTTACCGCTAAGTTTATCTAATTTCATCCATTTTTCTGTTAATAACAAGGGCAAATTTGTAATTCTAACTTAAAATTCATACAAATATTGTAAAAATTTTAACTTTCAGAAGAAAAAAAAAAATTTCTCCCTACAGAACCCCCACCCCCACCGATTTCTTCTCCCCAAAAGATTTTTTTTTTCTTCTAAAAGTTAATTATTTACAATATTTTTTATGAATTTTAAGTTAGAATTACAAATTTGCCTTTGTTATTAACAAAAAAATGGATGAAATTAGATAAACTTAACGGTAAGGGGGAAATTGACTATTTATTACGAGTTGAGGGACTAAATCGGCAGATGAAATAATTTAGGGAGGTAAGTTCGAATTGCCTTATAGTTCAGGGGGCAAAACCGCACTTTACCCTTTTAGGTAAGTTAAGTAAACATTCATGATTGGTTGAAAACCGTCCTTGTTAAATATTCTCACTGAACATGCTTCCATAGCATGATGAATTGGATCACTTGTTCTGGACATTCAGTTTTTACATTCTCAATGCCAACATCTATAATTGGTTCATGTGTATGGTGAAGCTAACTTTCTGACACGTTCATTGGCTAATCTATAACACATTATCACATAGCAATGCTTTGCTTCAAGATAATTATCCTTCTAGGTCACGTTTAGATATGGAGTATTAGACTGGACAGTTAAATGACTAGATTTCATGTGCAATCAAGGAAGAATATGGATATTGTCTCCTCCATATCAAACGTTGCTCTCGTGTGTACTAAATAAGTTGTTTGATGTTCTTAATCGTGGTTTCAATAGAGGATCGTCTTTGAAATTTTTTGGATTATTAACAAAAACATTATAACGTGCAAATTGAGTCACTTGGGTTCATTACCAATTGCCATATATTCTTTTCACTATTTCCATTAACTTTCTTAGGATTGTTGAGAGGCCTTTTGATTGAATGGTGGTGTGTTTTATTCTGTATACACATCATTTGTAAGGAACTTGAATGAGGGTTATTGTTCTTTCTTTTGGTTAGGTGTAGGGATGCTATTAAAATTCAATTTGATAGATATCTGGAATTGTGACATATCTCTCCAATGCTTTCTACTTCGTACAGTGATGACCTGTAAATCTTTTTTTTTGTACTCTGTTAGACAACATAGTTGCCCCTATTTGTGAGTTATATAAGATAATTTACAAGGCTGATATACCAATAAAGTGCAAGCTCGTTTTTGGCTATTGATCTTAGTGAAAATCAATGCTTGTGATGTTTTCCAAAGCCTATCCCCATTAGTCCTAAGCATAATACACTAGCCCTAACGTCAGATCTGTTGCTTCTTGAAAATTTGACTTCGTCTTTGTTCTCGTGAACCTGAAACTGGGTACTTGCAGCTGAAGCAAAAAGTGAAAATGCTTTCTCTGAAACAGATGGTTCTCAGGAAGTTCCTGAAGACCCTGGTGAAGCACCTGCATCTGAAAGCAATGGGTATGATTCAAAACCAAAGCAAGAGACAGTGCAGGATGAGAATCCGGTAACCGGCATTGATTTTAAGAGGAGAGGTTGGTCTTTTGTGAAACTTTTGAGTAAGATGAAAGTAAGGACATGAAGTCAATTCACAAACTTACAAACCAAATTATGGAGTTCAACAACATATGCACATTAACTCTGAACCATTTTGTTCACTTGAGTTCAAATAGTTAACATTCATATCATCAAGGAACAAGCAGAATCTTTCCAATGTGCTTGCTACTTTCGATGAGCCGGTGAGCTAGTCTTTCTAGTTCAAGGCTTGTTTGTTACCTTATTAGAATGGGTAGGGGGCTTGTGTGTGTACCGTGTTTTACTTATCTTTTGGGTATATACTGGGGGATGAGTATGACCTACATTTTTCTCTAATTTTAGATGTTTTGTGCTTTTAGTCATTAACTTGAAACTTGAAGCTATTAAGAAACTGTTGGGTCCTTTTTGTTCTTTAAGATCTTAGATGACCCTTTCAAACTAGCAGCGTATGCATAAAAGGTTCACAATCACAAGTTAATGATACTTCCTTTTGCTTTACTTTGTTCATCAATAATAGTTTATTTATATTTGAGTTTGGTAGTTGAAAAATGGTTTTGTTTCTTTCTGTACTTCAACTAGGTTGCTCTTCAAATTCATTTATGAGTATTTTTAATTAAAAACTAGGTCTTGCTCTTTCTGCTGAGGTTTTGTCTTCTAATTAGGTTTGAACTAGAACATCTTAGTGGTAGCATCCAGTGAATTTCTAGTCTTATCCTTCAAATCTCCATTATGTCTCACCTATTTTGTAAGCGTTGGTAGCAAATCAATGACAAATAAAGGTGATATGAATTGCTTCTTATTTAGAATTGCTGCAACAATACTTAAAATGACAGAGGAGGACAAAGGAAGAGTGAAACCCTAGGCTGTTAGATATTTTTAATTATGAAAAGGTAATCAGATAATCACGTTGAGGGAGAGGTAAGGTAAATAAATTCGATTCAACCTGAACTGGAATTTGGTTAGATTAGAAGGCTCAAACTTGCCTCTCTTTCTATTGAGTTAATGTCTAAACTTCCCCCTAGGGTTAAGGGTGGGGTTGGCCACAATTGAGCTGCTATGTTGTATTCTCAAACGAGGTACTAGTATGAGCCATATACAGCATTTGTAAGGAGGGTCATTGACAATAAATGTTGTTGTTGTTGTTTTTATATTATTTTTTATTATAGATGTGGGTAGAAATCCAAGGTTTGATTTGTAGGGATGGAAAATGGATTGACTGTGTAGCACCTTGTTTGGCTTGTTTGCCCTAGAAAAACAGGAAATTTCAAAGATTTTGTGTTGTTATTATATCAAGGTGTCAATTCCGGCCATTTAGTTTTACGATTGGTCGTGACATTCAGTTTTGAGATATTGTTATTTTTCATGTTGGAGGTATTACAATCTAAAATAATGACCTCATGACTTATAAATTCCTTGAATCTTTGCTTCATGTTGATGCTTACAAATTGCTCCTGGTAACACCTTCATGTGTTTTGCCTTTAAATGTGTTAGTAAAAGGCTACTGGCCAGTATTGGTGACTTGGGCCTAGTGATGTGGGGTCTTGAAGGAGATGATTATCATCTATAATTCTTCTATAATAGGTAACTGTAAAGAGTAGAACTTGTGCCATTACATTGACATGATGAGACTCACCGTTGCACCAATTTTTTTACCTTCTGTTCTTACCTTTCAAATCTAAGCCTAGGGATTTGTTGCTTTAATTAACCTTCTCCATTCTCTTACTTAGTAGCGCATGTCAGTTTTTTACTTAATTGGATAAAGTCATTCCGGGTTGTAGTTCCTTGCCTAGCTCAGTTTTTGGGCCTTGTTTGGTCTCGCTAGGTTGTGGTTGTCTTGAAAACACAAATGGGTGCAATATAGTGTAAAACACTCCATTTGATTCTTCGCAAAACAGTAACATAAGCAATTTCCTACTTGCTTCTTTTGCTTTATAAAGGAAGGGAAGAGATGCAATATGTTAATCATATTGATTAGTCCTTTTCTTTCCCCATTTATTTGGTATTTGTATGTCTTTGGCTCATGTATTACACTGAATGTGTTCTTAACTATGCATGCATCATTCAGTATGTGCTGACATAGCTTACTTCAAATTTTCACGCATTCATCTTTCCATTGTTTTTTTTTTCTAATTCTTCACATAATGGTAATACATGTGATTTCTTCCTTTGCTTAGCGACTGTTATACAAAACAGATCTTTTAATCTGAGATCACTTTATTTCACTTTTTGTTTATACAAAACAGATTTTTTTTTTAAATCTGAGATCACTTTATTTCACTTTTAATCTGAGATCAATTTGGTGCGGTAATGTTATTTTTATATTTAAGTTGGTTTTTTTTCAGTTCTTGATGTTTCGATATTTGAGATTGTGCAGGTTTGTTCCATGCGAACTATGTTTTACTTAATAAAAGTGTTGTCTCGTTGCGATGATGCATGGTAGCATCCGTTTTATCATACTTAGTCTTGGATGGGTTTTTCCTATTGGCTAGCAGCCTTATTAGTAATTTCATGGGTTATTACTCAAAGTTGTTTGATGAATGGTTCTTGCTGGTTCTGGGTACTAGTTAAATGGTTCTGGTTCTGGTTCCCAACAGTTAGGGAAGCAATTCATGCTAAGCCAGTAAGTTTGCTTGCTTTTGCTGTGCATTTTCTATTAAAATCACACTTAGCCTTACAAGTTAGGTGCATTATTATGCAAGTTATTTGATGACACAAGTAATAATGAATAAATGAATGACAGGAAAATTGTAGATGAATGGAGATCTTGGCAGTCCAATGAGCAAGTTGCAGGGTACATTATCTACCTATTAATTGTGCACTTCAAAGCACCACCATACATTATCTTGGACAAAGACTTGGTCCACTTTTCTCTAAAATCCCCACGTTTTCTTTTCTGATAAAATCATAATATATATGCAGTTACTCACCTCCTCCATATGTGGCAGTAAATGATTAAACAAAATAAAAGATACTTTTCCCCTGGTCCTCCACTTTTTGTTTGTTTGATTTCTTTTATCAAGTTCTTAATAAGATTTGTGTTATCTACTGCAGATACTTGCAAGCAAGGAAGAAAATATCGAAGGTTTCGGAAATATCGGTGGTTCGGAAACACGGAAATATTGACGGAAATATCGGGAAAATATCGATATCGATAAAAATTGGATAAAAACCACGGAAAGTGTAAGAAAAACTTGGAAATTTTTATTGAAACTTTAGATAATGTTTATTTAGTCAATTATCTATTAGTTTATCAAAAAAAATTGGAAGGAAATACATTACATGATGGATTTAACTTATAAAAGTTGATTATATAGCGAGCCGACAAACAATGTGACTGTAGAAAATATGTTGTAATTAATGAAAGAAGATTTAACACACCATAATCATTTATATATAATGATTTACTATAATATTTTACACTTTATACATTGCATTGTAAGATACAACATATTAAAATTATCCTAGAGAATAATTATACAACATTACTTAATTACTTCAAAGAATTAACATGCAATTATTATTCAAGTATAATTTTTTACTTTAATAAACTTCAATAATATAAATATAAGTTTAATTTAAACTTACCTCACAATTGGTTTTGGTTGGAGTTGGAAAGCTTGAGAAAGAGACGGATGGGCAAGATGAGACCATTTCATGTTATTGTATTTGACTAAGTATGAAAAATGGTTTTTCTAATAATCATTTTCTCAAGATAATTTTTGGCGGCTTTTATTCCTTACATATCAAATAAGAAACCTTGATTTTATGGGATTTTAGTATGAAGTATATATTGACTTAATGAGCCATCATTTTTAGCCTAAATCGTATTTTGCACTAAAACCGATTTTTCATATTTTGATTTGGTGGGAATTTGATTTTCTAGTATTTTTATTTGAATCCAAATGGGGGGTACTTCCTTATTTACATTGTAAACTTAAGTAAATGGAGTAATATAAAAATAAATTAAAGTAAAAGGACAAAGACATTTACTTAAATGTTGAAAATGAAAACAAGGTAATATGTATATAAATATGAGTTGTGAAACATAATAAATACAAAGGAGCCCAGGGGTGAGTGGTGTTTTGAGGGTTTTTTTTTTTTTTCCGAAATAATATGAGTTGTGAAACATAATAAACACAAAGGAGCCCAGGGGTGAGTGGTGTTTTGAGGGTTTTTTTATTTTTCCGAAATTTCCAAATTTCGCCGAAGTTTCCGAAATTTCCCCGAAGTTTCCGAAATTTCCCCGAAGCGGAAAAATTTCCGAAAGAATTACGAAAATGTCTTGTACCCCTTCGATAATTTCGGCCTCCCATTTTCAGCGAAATATCGCCGAAATATCGGCGATATTTTCGATTTTTTACTCCATGCTTGCAAGCATATCAAAACAACCTCACCTTTCTAACCATCAAGGTCTTTACACACAGGTTCTCTCTCTCTCTCTCTCTCTCTCTATATTTGTTTTGTGAACTTTGATAATAGGATATTCTATAATCTTATTACCTCATATAATTCCTTTGATGAAAGTATTTCCTTTGACAGAGGGCTTCTTAGAAATTGGTGCTTCCCACCCTTTTTTTAAATTGTAGTTTCAAGTGAGTGAAAGATTTGTCCCTGGGTGTATGTTGAAAGCTTCTAAATTGCAAATATCCACATGGGTTTTATCTGTTTTTTTAATAATTTGCACCCCAATATTTTCCAAGTCTTATAGATCTCACGTTTTCGATCTTTGACTGCTTTATCCTACTTGATCGATTCATTCATTTTGAAACCGCAAAGAGGTCTGGTGCTGATCTGGTTGAGGCAAAGAGGTGTGGATATTGCCAAATCTGCAGTTGCTTGTGTTTGTTTAACTTTATGCCAATTAGTTATACGTGGCTAAATTAGTTTGACCTTAGAAGAATATTTCTTTTGTATTTTGGTTGACTTTAGGCCAAAAAAATATGCTCAAGGGATGCTTGTGATGAATTCTTTTGTATTTTGGAACATTTGGTTGTATGAGATCACATTTGATGACATTTTTGAATTGAAATATATTGAAACAAGTTTTGAGAATTGAAAATGTCCATTAATTGCAAATGAAACAACATTAAAAAAAAGGATATAAACCCACAAATACTACTATAAAATTTCACTACTTAGACGATGGTAACGAAATTATGCTGTTGTCTAATAATCATTAAGACGACAAAAAATAACAAATAGACGACGGTGATCCACCGTCGTCTGAATTAACAAATAGACGAAGGCGTACTGTCATCTAATTACCATTAAGATGACAAAAAACAACAAATAAACGACGGTGATCCACCGTCGTCTAAATTATAAAACCGTCGTCTAATGGCACAATGGTCTGCTGCGAGCTCTCCAACGGTTAAAAACCACTTGGCTGCTCCTGGACGTCCGATTCAATTTTTTTCTCCATCCAAAGGCTGCCAATTTTTGTGTAAGAAAATTGAAAAAAATCGAAAAATATTGGAAAAAAATACCCAAAAATTCAGAATTTTTTATATATTTATAAATACCTAATAATGTTCTTCAATTTCCACACCAAAACTTCATACAAATTTCTCTACTCATATCATATCTTTATTTTCTACTTTCTTATTCTATCTGTGTAAAAATACAAATGGCCTCTTCTGTGGAAGCCGGAGCTGCGTGGGTGGATTTCCTCATCCTAGGAATCTTATCCACATGGTCTGCAAATGCTCCATACACAAGAATCCGTAAGGAAGATGTAAGTTTTTGCTCCAGAAGACCCAGAGCCCCAGCAGCATCGCACTTCTAAACGAAGTATGAGTCGTAATTGCAAACATCATGCATGATTTTATTGAACAGATGGGGCAACATTCTATATCGCCCTCAAAAATCAACACTAGAGTACAACGAATTTGGGATAATGTAATCTTCCAAGAGATTTTTACCCCAAGAGTGTCTATGTCTGTCCACGTTCGGGATACGGCCAGTTTGTGAACCACGATGGTGTTGGCTTTCTTGATCAAGCATACCCACCCCTAAAACAATTTGATTGTCATGTGCTTCCCACTCCTTTTCTTCTTCAGCACGTATGACCATCCTTTTTTCAATAGAGGATCAGTCTTTGTAATTTTTTTGGGTTATTAACAAAAACATTATTGGCCATGAATTGTACTTCGATTAGTTGCCCATTTCTTTCCCTCGCCTCTCTCCGTCGGTTGGATTTTACAAAATTGATGATAAGTGGGGACTATTCTTTGCATTCTAACCTAACCTAAAAACCAAGGATTTCGACCAAAAAAAAAAACCTAAGCAACAAAGGAAGGCATTGCTTAGGTTAATGTGATGCACCTAGTGTAGTCCTGCGGGTATGTAAGGACATTGATGAGTTAAACTTTGTTGTGCAGTAGTTGAAGAATGAGGTTGCAGTATTGCACCGTGAGAATGGTGAGTTAGAGGAGAGAGTTTTACGGTTGGAAAAGTGTACCAGTCATGCAAATGCGAGGAAGACTGAAGATGATGGAGAGGAGATTCATAAAACTGAGGATGCTGGAGAGGAGAACCATAAAACTGAGGATGTTGGAGTAGCCAAATCGAGAGAGGAGTCTGTACAAAATGAGAAAGAAGAGGTGCAATATACACCCTCGAATATAAATTGGGATGATCCAGATGTTGTGTGTGTCACCCTTGTTAAATTTCTTACGAATCCTCCTCAAAAGATTGACATGTCCACTGCGGAGGGTGATTGTGGTGAAGATGTTATAGTTGGGGTCTAGCAAAATAGGGGTCGGGGAAAAAGTGAGACTGTTGGGCCTGTGACGAAAAGGCGAAGGGCAGGGGTAAGGGAAACTCCATATGGCAAGGTTGGGAGATTCCCAATATTTCAGAGGACACCATTTTTCAGGTTTGTATTATTTCATAATTATGCATTGTTATTTGGTAAATTTGGTATCCATTATGATGCATAACTCGCGTGCCCCTATGCAGAAATGTGCTACCTTAGATTACATGCAAATGAAGGCATATACGGGAAAGGAGGACAGGAAGCACAACAACGGTCTACTGGCAATGGTCAAGGGCGAATGGCCTAAGTTGGCTAAATCATGGTTGTTTATGAATTTTGTTGTTATGCCCTTCAACCTACAAAGGCAGAAGCACTGGATCTTACTTGTTGTCGATTCAAAAGAGAGTGAGATAAGGGCATATGATTCGAAAACAGATATGTGTAAAACTCAAGCCATCCAACGAGTAGTGAAGCCAGTTCCACCTAAACACATTGTCTTATTAAATGGATTTGTTGTACAATGAATCAAAGGTTCTTCGCTATGTTTCTAGGGCGACTGTGGGATGTATGTCCCCAAATACTGTGAGTTTCTTACTTCAAATGTAGACCTAGCCAATATTTCCTATGACGCCATGTCCTTCTTTCGGTTGAAGCTTGATGTACAGTTGTTGTAGGGATATTGAAAATAGTGTGGGTTTAGGAGAGACAATATGACATAACTTGCAAAGTTTTTAAAAGGGTGGGTGTAGTATATGAACTCGCAAAGTTAATTTATCTGGATGGGTATGTAGGTAACAGTTGTTGAACTGAAAAGGGTTTTGTATTCTATTCGAATACAAGCTATATGAAACCCTCAACACATATTGTTGATACTATACTGAACCCTAAACCCTAAATGGTGCATGATTCTTTTCAAATATGGAATAAATACGAATGTATCTTGTTTAGGGCAAACACAATTGTGAAGTTAAGATGCAGGCATATGAAATGTTGAAAAATTAAGAATACCATACACAGCTTACTGGGTTACAAATAATAAACTTTCATTGCTGAATTCATATTTGTAGATTTCCAAACACTTCTTAATTTTTCATAGCTGTTCGGATTACAAAATTACAAAACATATACTTGGGAAGCCAAAAGATTTCCAGAGGCAAAACATTTCTTACTTTTTCATCAATTTAACTGCCAAATTCAGAAATGAAAGAACTACTAACAATGTGAGGAAATTTTTAATGCCCTTCAATATACGGATTACTTCAGCATATGCATTAAGTTCCTTGACATCCAACTGGTTTTAATGTGAGATTCAGTTGGCCTGTGTTAGAAATGTGCCCTAAGAGCCAATACATTTGATGTAATCTCCTTATAATACATTTCGTATATGATAATAAAGGGCAAATTTATTTTGTTATCTTTTACATCGATTAAAGAAACAAATGTCCAGGGAATGCTAAATAAGAGATAAAGTAATCTAAAGAAGATTAGATTAGGGAGACCTTTAATCTCTTACTATAGTATCCCAAAATGTTCCTAATCATAGTATTATCAAATGGGCATTGATAAACCGTCAAGATTAGCACATACTATGTATGCTCAATTAGGAGGATGGTTAGTCTCAAACCATTTGTGTAGATGACACTAATACAAGTATGTGGGTGCTCATTAGTGAATGGGTACACTGAACGCGATCAACCGTAGTTCTCGTATGGAATATTTATCTACATGTCAAACAAGAACTCATAGTTGCAATAATACAAATTAGTCCTTAGACCTGAGGCATCATGGTTGTCCTATGATGCGTTATTGATCTTAGATAGCTCTTAAAGGCAAGCCGTAAAAGATTTGTCTAAAGTGTTGTTGGGGTCTCTTAATTCATCATAGGGGCATGTGAATGTACAATAAGGAATCTCTACCTTCGATAAAGAAGGAGAATGTTTCGAGATGTGATTCAAGAAATCTTTGGCCAAAGTATTTTGAGCTTGATTTAGAAAGTTGTTCTTAATCATGTTCTATTGAATCATATGAGGTTATAAATCATATTAGGGGTTTGACATAATCAATCCGTACCCTAATAATATGATATGAAACATTGTATAAGAGAAGGACCGTATTGCATTGTAATTCCAACCGAATAGGTTCTTCACCAATTCTGGTTAGCTTGGGTAGCCTTGATATATTGCTAGATGTCACTCTTGGTTCGTGGAAGTCCTAGGATTGATTGTGATCAATCCATATAAAGGAAAAATTAAAAGGGGGTTTTAATTCAGTTGGTTAGAAAGAGTTCTAATATTTTCTCACTGCCTTGCTAATTAGAACCTAATGGATCGCACACCTTAAATGGTTAACTTTGAGAAATACATATGATGTTGTGGAAATAAATTTGATCGATTTGATATGGATGATTTACTACGTGTAAAAGAGTATTTGGGCCTCGGTAATAGTTAACGGGAAGCCCAAATGGTTGGGTATTAAGCCCAAGGGCTTAAGACACCTAAACATTATGGTTTAAGTGTCACAAGGCCCAATTTTGGAAGCCCAATGGGATTTGGCCGAAAATGCATAAGTAAATGGGTATGGGAATTGTTTCCATAAGCTATCTTTTCATATGCTCATTAGACAAACACAATCCAACATCAACAAAATAGGTTTGGGAGATCAAAGAGAGATAAAAGAGAGTTTTCAAGAGTGAAACACTTTCATCTTTCAAGGGGTTTAGATTGAAACCAAGTCTTGGGGATCTAGCACTAGCATCCTTGTATTCCCAAGATTCTTCCCTCTCATCTCAAGGTTCCATTGGTGTGGAGACTTAGAGGCCATATACTTTTGTGGCTCACATGGAGGAGAAAGATCAAGGAGCAAAGATCAAAGAGGAGATCAACAAAGAGGAGATCAACAAAGAGGAAATCATCAAGAGAAGACCAAACACAAATTGGTTCATATAATTGCTTCAAGGGTAATTAGATCTTATCCTTTCTCTTGAAATTTCCATTTATGAAATCATATCAATGTTCATGGCTTAAGATACTTGGAAGAAGTTTTGTTTTTGATTTTAAACATCCACCATATACTTCCGCTGCGATTAATTTGATTAAATGCATGTTTAATATTCAAATGAACTTCTCAAAAATGTTTTGAAAATCCTTCAGCCTGTTGGTTGCAGCCACCCATTCATAGCCACTACACCTTGAAGCTCCCCAAAAAAACATGAAAAGTAACTTTTTTTAGTTTGGGATTACAATGTAAGAGCATATTCTAAGAGTCGTCGGATCAAGGTTAGTGTTTAAGTTCAAAGACTTGAAAGAACTTTCATGTTCAAGACTTATGTTTTGTACATGCCAAAGATGAGTTTTGTTCAGCCCGATGGTTGATTTTGTTCAGCCCAATTTGTTCATGCTTGATGTAGAAGTTGTCCAGATCTTGGGATATCTCATCTTAGGTTTTACAGTTAATGCCCGATCTCGATTATTGTTGATTACATACAGCTTATTAGGTTTTACATACGAGTTTTGGGAAGATAATACTTACATATGTTGTGAAGCACTTCCAATACGGTCTGGCCAAATTCTTTTCAGATTTGGAAATTAGCATCACCATCTCAGCATTGCAGTGCCGACACCTCTTTGCTTTAGTGTTTGTTGAAGAAATCGACATCGCTTTGCCCAGACGTGAAAATGAAGAAAACAGAAGAATTCAACCCTTCCAAATATTGGCTAAAAACCCTCAAATTATTCTCCTTCCATTATGAGAAGGAATTTTATTTTATTTTTTGGTCCAAACAGATATGGAGTTTGAAGTTTGATTTGCGATTTTAGGGCCTTTTTTGGTCCTAACAATTAGTGAGCGCAAACATATTTTTCCAGGATTTTTTAAAATTTTAACCATAATCCATGAGCAGGAAAGAAGAGCATTGGTGACTTTTTTAATATATTTTTTACCCTAAACCCTCCACAATAAACCCTACACTGTAAACCCTAGGCGCCCAACCCCTAAATCCTTAAAGTCGATTTTTAAATGAAAATTTAAGTGAAAATGAATATAAAAAAATTGGAAAAATGGCGTGTGGCGCATGGGAATGCGTCGCGTGTCGCTGAGAAAAGCAGCTCCCCACTCCAACGCCGCCACATGGCATTTCTTGATTACTTTATTCGTTTTTATTTCAAAAATCGTAAAAAATGCTAGAAAAATCCAAAAAAAATGGGGAAAATTCCTACGTATATATGGGGAAGAATACTTCGTAAGGAAAGTACAATACCGGGTTTAGGAGTGTTTGAAAAATAAAATTAGGGAGTAAACCCTAAATGTGGATGATGTAAATGAAAACACTAGTACACTTTGTAAACCCTACATGCTTATTTGTTCTATCACATTAATCCCATATCCAAATTTGTATGCCACGACCTTTTTCCGGATATGTCATCGAAGGAAATGTCGTCACAGTCCCAGATGAATTTTTTTTTCGAATTTTTCCCCCTTAAATTCAATTTTTAAATCAATATTTAAGGGAAAATGAATAAAAAATTGGAAAAGTATAGCGTGTGGCCGCATGGGAATGTGCCGAGGGTAGCTGAAAAACAACTCCCCATTCCAGTGCCGCCACTTGGATTTCTTGATTACTTTGTTCCTTTTTTATTCTCAAAAATCGTAAAAAATGCTAGCAAAATCCGAAAAATATGGGGAAAGTTCCTACGTATCTATGGGGAAGAATACTTTGTAAGGAAAGTACAATACTGGGTTTAGGAGTGACTGAAAAATAAAATTAGAGAGTGAACCCTAGATGTGGATGATGCAAATGAAAACACTAGTACACTTTGTAAACCTTACACTCTTATTTGTTTGATCACATTAATCGCGTATCCAAATTTGTATGCCGTGGCCTTTTTCCGGATATGTCATCGAAGGAAATGTCGTCACTGTCCTGGAGGAATTTTTTTTTTCGAATTTTTCCCCTAAAATTCGATTTTTAAATCAATATTTAAGGGAAAATGAATTAAAAAAAAATTGGAAAAGTGGCGTGTGGCGGCATGGGTATGCGCTGCGTGTCGCTGAGAAAAGCAGCTCCCCACTCAAGTACCGCCACTTGGCATTTCTTCTTTACTTTATTCATTTGTTTTTCAAAAATCGTAAAAAATGCTAGAAAAATCCAAAAAATATGGGGAAAACTCCTATGTATCTATGGGGAAGAATACTTCGTAAGGAGTTCTTGGTTATACTTCGCTAGGAGTTTTTGATTAAATTTGATATTTAAATAGTTATGTTAGTGAAAAGGGATTTCCGGAGTACTTTATTAATTTTTATTTTTTTTGCAAAAATCGTTACAAATGTAGGAAAAATCCGAAAATAATGGGGAAATTTCCTACTGGGTTATAATCTATATGGGAAAACCCCTACTTATTTTCCTCCTTAAATTCGATAGTTAAATAATTGTGTTAGTGAAAATGGATTTCCGGATTTGTCAAAACATTTTTTTGTTGTTGCAAAAATCGTTACAAATGCAACAAAAATCCAAAAATAATGGGTAAATTTCCTAATGGGGTATAATCTATATGGGAAAAAACCCTATAGTTATTTCCCTCCTTAAGTTCGATATTTAAATAATTATGTTAGTGAAAAGGGATTTCTGGATTTGTCAAAACATTTTTTTTGTTGCAAAAATCGTTACAAATGCAGCAAAAATCCGAAAATAATGGGGAAATTTCATACATATTTATGGGATTACTAGAGTGTCTTAGAAGATGACGGATGGCTCATACTTCCATAAACTTAAGTCGGAGAAATGATAATCCCTTATGCGTTGACAACACGCAACCTCTTCCCCATATGGCTGTTTGTCATTTCTTGAAGGAATGACTTCTTCGGGGATCGGAACAAGCAATTCCCCATGTGAGAAAACATACTAAACCATAATACCCAAAACCCCGTTTTTGACAAAAAAAATAAAAATAAAATCCAAAACAGATGCGCACATGCTACCTATTTGCAAGTCTATGTAACACAATGAAGGACTTCTACAACGGGATCTACATTAAGATAAATGTGTACTGATCTTTAAAAAAACGAAAAACAAAAGACATTTTACCCTTTAAATAAAAACAATGCAACCATAAACATAACGACAGTTTCCCTTAAATAAAAACACAGAAAACCCAAAACACAGTTTCATATTAATATGCATAACATACCATGAATACTGAAATTAAATCCATGCGGTTTTCAAAGAGAGGTAGTGCTGAAGCAGTGGAGCTCCCTCTTCCATTTGTAGGCTTCACAGTAGTTTCAGGTATCTGGGCAATAATTATCCTTGCGCTGAAATGCAAAAAACCACTCCCGATTATTTTCATAGTGAACACAATCCTCTTCAAAATAACTATCGTCAGTGGTAAACTTTGCAAGCGTTGGAGGAGTGGGGACGCCCATAGTATACCTCAGCAGTCGATACATAATTGAATCCTTGCATGCTTGCATGTCAATTTTCTTCGTTTTGCTTAGATGACACAAAATTCCATCGCATCCTCCTTGCCCAAACTAGGGTTCAACAGCCCTAGCAAGCCAACCCGAACATCAGACAAACAAACCTATTTTTCGTCTCGCACCTTTCATTTCTTAGACTTAGGATTTTACTTTTCAAGCACCTAGTATAACTTGTTCTTCCTTTCCTTAGTGTAAGTTTAAATTCTTGCAGTTTACATTATCTTGTCGTTTAAATTCTTGCAATTTACATTATCTTGTCATTTAAATTCTTGCAAATTACATTACATTGTCATTTAAATTCAAGTTATTTAAATTCCTTTACTTTTATTGTTAATGAATTTCATTAAGTTTAAATTCGAATTTAATTTACTTTATCGTTCTTATTGTTCTTATTCCGTTCTTGTTTATTTATCACTTTGATTTATTTTATTGCACTTTAATTCTCGTCTTTACGTTTAAACGCACATGTATTTTAATTGCACTATTTTTACCTAAGAAACCTAAAAATCACAAAAACATCCATACAAAGCTCAACCATCCTCGAGCCCGAGGAAGTGAAAGAACCTAGGCCGAGAGGAGGTTCCTTGCTTGGCCAAACAATCATTTGATCAGAAGTCAGAAGAACGCAATATCCATCTACTCATATTCCATTCAAGCCCAAGTTCGTGGCTTGGTGATGGCACGCCCCGCACTCAAAAAAGAAGAAGGACCAAAAGTTCATTCCATCGGCCACCTTAGCCGAAAAGAGGGAAACACTCCCATATTTTAATCAAAACGTAGAATTAACTAAGTACCTTATTTAACTAAGAAACAATACAACTGGTACACCCTAATACACTCTATCACACAACTCGCATCATCTGCTTGAATTTGTCTGCTAGGTTATGCTTGATTTTTAATATAAAACTGCCACATCAAATTAATATCATACAATCCAATGGTGAAAACAACTGCCACGCCACATATGGTAGTAAATCAAAAATAAAAATACATTTTTGCCAAACGGACAAAAGCTAACGTTGTTAGTTATCTTCTTTATAAATCAAATTCAAAGAAACCCAAGTATGAAACTCAAGGACGCCAATTTTAGCCAGAAAAAGAAAAAGACTCCTTCTATTTCCAATGAAATGATCACCAATCTGGCTGGTTCACAACACAATTAATAATCCATCCCGCATATACTTCCATGACTGCTAGTGACAAATTAATTAGAAATTAAAAGAAAGTAAAAGAAACCATCAAATTACAGCCGAAAAGTAACAAATTAATTAGAAATTAGGAACAATCAAAATCATTCATTAATAACAAAAAGGATTTTTAGCCATTTTGCCCCCTGAACTATTAGGCAATTCGAACTTACCTTCCTAAATTATTTCATCTGCCGATTCAGTCCCTCAACTCGTAATAAATAGTCAATTTCCCCCTTACCGTTAAGTTTATCTAATTCCATCAATTTTTCTGTTAATAAAAAGGGCAAATTTGTAATTTTAACTTAAAATTCATAAAAATATTGTAAATAATTAACTTTCAGAAGAAAAAAAAAATTATTCTCCCCACAGAACCCCCACCCCCACCGATTCAGAAAAAAAATATTGTAAAAAGGCCAACTCTGTTTCAAGGTTAATCACGGCTAATGTAGAAAACCGGCAGCGGCAGGAGACTACCGACCTTCGCAGCTCCATCGGTTGATCTAGGGCTGGACAAATTGAACCAATAAACTGGAAAACTGTCCGAACCAAACCGATTGGTTTGGTTTGGTTTGGTTTTTCTTTTTTCTTTTTTGGCCAACGGTTTATGAACCGAACCAAACCGGTGTTCATGGTTCGGCGCTCGGTTTCAAATTTTAAAAACCACGGTTAACCGAACCGAACCGAATATGTTAAATCATTTTTTATTTAATAATTATAATATACTTGTCTTATTTCTATTGGTTTGATTTTAAGTTATGTGCTCAAATCTATCTTTTGTCAAAAACTTTTTGCACTTAAAAAGATAGGTTTGTACTTAAAAGGGTTGTTTGTTCTATTAATAATATGTTTTTGAAACTTTGGATGGATGTGAATGGTGAATGATGCATATAGTTTAGTTTGAAACTTTGGATGAATGTGAATGATGAATGATTCATATGTTTTAGTTTGAAAGGATTGATTGAATGAATGATTTTGAATATGTTGTGATGTGAATGGTGAATGAATTTCAAGTAGGTTTTGAATGAATGTTTGAGTTTGAATGAATTTAGATTCTAAATATTTTCAAGCAGGTTTTCACCCAAACCAAACCAAACCAAACCGAAGAAACCGGTTAACCGATATGAGCGGTTTCTCATCTTATGGTTCGGCGCACGGTTTGAATTTTCTCCAAACCGTAGGATACGGTTCGGCACACGATTTGGGCTCAAAACCGAACCAAACCAAACCGAGCCCACCCCTAGATTGATCCATCGAGACCAAAATTGACAAGCAAGAAATGAAGATGACACTAATTAGGGTTTGAGTATGGCGTAGAAAAATTGTAGCAGAAGCTGAGAGTTGTTGGAAAGTCTGGCAACTTTTATATTGAAAGCTAAGCGGGGATTCCTTGTTGCATTAGGATTGATGAGGGGTAGTACAGTAATTCAATAATGGAACAAACATTTGTTTTTCTTTTTGGGATTTTTTGTGTCAAACATTTTAATATATAAACTAATGTATGTTTTGTAAATCTTACGAAGGAAAGTTAATTGAAAACAGCATGTGCCGAGTCAACTCTTTGACTCTGAGAAGGATCTCAGTTTTGCCTTGCTAACATTTGTCGTGGGGCATCTCACCTTTAATTGCACCAAGGTTGTAACCAAATGTTGTAATTCTTTTTTTTTGTCAAACCCAAGGTTGTAATTTTCTTTTTTGCCAAACGAAGAGAATAATATTAAAGACGAATAGTAAAGTTTATATTACTTGCAAGAATATCAAATATCCACGATATTTTTGCTGGATCTTTTACTAGCCTCTTGACACACGTCGCAACTTAATAGTTTTTTTGATTTTCATATGAAAATATATTTTTATATTAAGCAAATATAGATATATAAAAATATATAAAAAAACTGAAAATGCAATATAAAAGAGAAGAATGTGGGTGGAGTAGAGAGTAAAAAACAGGGATTTGTGCCTGCATAAGGGAGTTACTGCTTCCATATAATTACTTGGGTGATATTTTTTTTATATGAATTATTCACTCTTTTTTAATTCTGGTTACATTTTATAAAATCACAATAAAAAAATATTATAAGAAGAATGCCACGTGGAAGATCTTCGACTTGGGTGTGTTAGCACGTGCTTGTTTTGCTTGTTGTGAAAAAAAAAAAAAAAAAAAAAACTTTTGAGTACTTGTGCATTTGGGTGTTTGTCTGCTTGAACCCATCAAGGACGATTTTTTTTTTTTTTTTTCATTTGGTTGGTGTAGCTTCTCATATTCTGACATGCGCTACCTTCAGTGGATCATTTTCCCTTCTTGAGTTATATGCAACATATTTATCGTGATATTCATAGTATCTCATATGTAAGGATAAATGCTTTTAATCACTTGATCGTCTTTGGCAATCCTTTGAATTATTAACTAACAACCCATTTACTAGTTATTAAGAAAAATTAGTTTTTAGCCAAAAGACTCATTACTGTAACTCTTAACATATTTGCTTTGCACTAAAGAATATAGCCGCTTCCTAATTTTCTCGCTTTAATTGAAGAATACAAGAAAGTTAAAGAGTTATTTGAAATTGCAAGAATCAGATTAATCTATATCGCTCACCAAATAATTAAATTCACCTTTATTGGCTTCGCTACAATATTTTTTTTTAAAAAAATACAAATTTTAAGCTACACAGTTGCTTGCACCATTAATTAATAACTAATAAAAACTTGGTCCATCATCTCTCTTCATACCTCTCTCTTCATGCATCAAAGTAGGCATGGAAAATCGACACAATGTACAAGACTTGCTTTTGTCCAGCCACTTGAGAAGGCAGGCTCCATGGAAAAGATGAGAACACGGCATACAAGTCCCTTCCGAACCAACCACAATCTCCTCCATACATATCAAACACGCAGTCGAAACTTGGACTTCTCTCGCCCTCTCCAACTTATTCTCAACCAACAATTTTTTCGACCATGACACGAATTGTAATCCGGCCTCCCCCAAGTCATCGTTCCACACATACATGTCGACAACATGGACATTGGCACAGACCGAAAGATTCAAAACCTTGTGCCTGGTACCGCCGCGCGCTGGTAACCAACAATGCATAGAAAGAGGCATCGTTCAATATTTTATCTGTCATCCACTGACGAATCGCGGCTGGCACGCTCAGGCAAGATAGCTTGCTGGATATGGCAGTCTTCGAATCCTCATCTGAGGCTTTGCCAGCCACGAAGGGGTCCATCTCGAGTTTGTCGTGCTTAACGCTGACCCGGGCAGTGCAATTTTTTTGGTAAATGTGGTTGTCCTAGTACAAGTCCTCAAACTCGAAATCCCAGCAGGGCTGAAGGCGTGTAACCCTAGCCTCCATGTTCAGAAGGAACTTGGTGGATCGCAGCTCGGTTTGGGGTTCAATTACGGCTTCAAGCTCTGTAGTAAGTCTGAAACGAGGGTCACCCACCACCCTTTCCAAAACTTCAATGGACATGGCCTTCTTCTATACGCACACTTCTTCATTCTCAGTGATCAATCAACCATTTTTTGGAAACTAACAACTTTGTTTTTGGGTTGTAAAAACTAACTTATATATATAAGCTAGTCTGGTTTTCAAATCAGTTGCTAGGACTCCCTGTTGGTTGATCCATCAACTCGCAAATTCGACCGAGACGAAAATTGACAAACAGGAAATCAACATGACACAAATTAGGGTTTGAGTATGGTGTAGAATTGTAGCAGAAGAAAATGGTGAGGCTCTTGTTGTAGTAGTGAGTATGGTATGAAATGTTACTAGCATTTGACGTTTATATAGAAAGTTTGGTGGTCCCCAAATTAAATTAGGATTTGTGATGATAGTAGGATTCCTTGCGAGCCAATAAAGACATGAAGGGTAGTATAGTAATTAACAAAGAAGCTCGGCTGGTTTCCAAATCAATTGCTAGGAGTAGGATTTTTAGATTGGTATTACTTTCCTTTTCGATAATTATTTTATTAGTTTAAGAAAAATTAACGGTGCAGATCTTCTAATCTAAAATGTAGACCAAAATATACTAGACCAGTCAGCAGTACAACATGCTATCAGTATCAGCTTATGATCACCCAAATCTTTTAGAAGGAAAACAAATGATCGCCGGAATTTTTGTTTTTATATTCTTGGGGAGAAGTCTCAGTCAATCAGTGCATTTTTCTTCAACTTCTGATGAGGAGAGGAAATTACCATTGTTTTTCTTTTTCGCCTCAAGAGAAGAGATGAGCTTAATTCATTTTGGAAATACGGGTCTGTATTTCTATAAAAAAATGTTTTGGCCTCAGGAGAAGAGATGACCTCACCACAATACTACAAACACGTTTGACTAAGAACAAGATGTCACCTCAGAATAGGAAAATTAGTCAGGAAAAGAGGCAAATACGGCAAGGACTAAGAATTCAATCATCGGCAAGTACTGATATGGGCAGTAGGCATGAAAAGAAAAAACAAAGTATCATCCATAATCAGGAACACCTCGTAGCAGGACGAAAAAAATTATGCGCATAAATGCAATCACACAACCCCATGGCTTCCCACGACAAATTTAAATCAATTATGTATTGTGAATAGGAAGATATTCTCTACTACATTTCTGTGAATGCTATATACACCACAAAAATAATGTCCCATAGGATTCAAACAAACTAGGTTAGCTTGGATACTGAAAGAGCATAGTCTTTTTGTCCAGTTACCGGTATGATATTTCTTCCCATCGATCGTATAGAGTGGACAATAAAAATCATTACATATCTACCGGACCCCAAATATTTCTGTCTTCAGAAGGCTGTGAATCTCCTAGAAATGCTCCCAAGTGTGGTCTTGCTGGTTGATTTCTTCCAAGAGGGAAGTTCCAAAATGAATCAGAGTTCTCAAAGAAGATGTAAAAGGCGACTGCGGATGCTAAAAACAGCCCTAAAAGCACCATATAGATCTGCCACTCTGCATATTTGGAACAAGGGTAAACAAAACCGTCAAACCACACACAAAAAAAAAGGCAGAAAGAGAGAGAGAAAGTACCTTTCCAATCTGCTGGAACATTTAACTTAGTTACAACAGCTCCCCATTCATTAGAAGTAGTGAGCACAACCCTGAAACCAAGAAAAATGTGAGCATCCAACAACCAAAAGGGGAAAGAATTGCATACTTCAAATTTTTTGGGTTACAAATCACATATTCCAATGCAGGAGAAAAAGCCAAAAGAAATTTTTTTCCAAAGTTAAAGCACCTTCCTGAGCAAGACTAACATAAATGCTGTCCATTGAAGACAAATAGAAGCATTAAGAAAACTAGAAGAAAGTCGTTTGCTGATCCTTAATACATTCTAATAAATACTATGAAAATGCATCAAATGGAGACCCTGGATTTCAAAACAAGATGAGTTCTAAGAACACAAGTAAAACCTTCTCTATAACATATGCAAATTATACAGAAAACCTATCTGTATTACATATAAAATCAAATTCTATTCTATTGAAATAATGGTCAAGGAATGGATTGACTTTTAAGTACCGGCCAATAACACAACAACGTATGTATGAAATAATTCAAAGAACTATATTGATTGGAAAGGCCTTACCTTTCAGTGGGACAGAACTCCAGAGTTTCAATGCACGTACCCAGGTGTAGCCTCTTACTCCAGTGGCAAATCTCCATTTTCTTAACTTCAACCACACAAATATCTCCATCTTTGCTTCCTCTGCAAAAGAAGAAGAACATACTGGTGAAACCTATGTCCCAACTACAACTTTCTGATAATATTTACCAAATCATCAGAGCACTGTATCCTAATGTACGATGACTCATCATTGAACCAAAGAAAGAACATAATAAACTGTCAATAATATATTTCTTGGATTTAAATAAATAAAACACATTAAGCATATGAAAGATATGTCCACTCTATTATACGCATGTGGGAGCAGACATATGTGTGTGAGTATTACATTAGCACTCAAAGTCATTATAAATATGAACCAGACCAATTATCAGAGATGTTTAATGTTCAAATTGATGCACCAGCAGAGCAATTTATTGTTTAACAAATTGTCATATAAAGCCTAGTATATACACAAGATCAATTGCAGTAAAGCGCTTACAGAGCAAGATATTTCCCATCCTTGCTGACAGACATAACGGAAGCAGACTTTTTAAGTAGCCTCTTATGCCCAATTTTAGTCCAAGTACTTATGTCCCAAACTGCAGTGAAAGCTTTATCACCTGTTTGATTAACACAAGTATAATTAATTGTCTGCGAAACAATGATATAGCAGTACACTATTTACTTCATAGAGGCAGACCTTTTTGAACAGTGCAAAACAGAAAGGGTTTTGTCCCATCCTTAGAAAACCGACAGAGTTCAATCTTTTCATCCTGCATGAATTGAACATCAAATATTACCACAAGATTCTACGAAAGAAAAAACAGAAAATATTATGCCAAGATAGGAGAAAAATAGGCAATATACTTCAAAAAGTTAAATAAATAAGCCATACCGAGTTGCGAGTCAAAGTATTCAAAGGAACACCATCTTCCGTCTTCCATATTCTTGCTGCGCCATCAGTAGACGTTGAAGCTAAGAACTCGGAGTCTAGGCTAGAGTATGATAAACAGAGACCAAAATTCAAAATCCCGAATAGGAAAATTGTGCAAATCTTCTTAAAATTCCAGTCTACAAAAGAAAATGAAAGGAAAAAAAAAATCCATTAACACCTTTTCTTTTCATTATATAACCAAATCATCTTTGTTTATACTAGATTCCGCCAAGACTCAGATGGTTTTTTTAGAGATTCTTAGATGAGTGGAATAAGTAATGCAGTAAAACATCCTGGTCTTGTCCTATGTAAGTTGTAACTACAGTAGTATTAATTAAAATACATGACTCATCTTACACTGTCATATGATTATGCCCAATCCAACCAAATGAAAACAGATATCTGATTATAGCATTTTCTTATGTTGTCCAGTATTTAAATGTACACAGGACACAATCAACAAGCATTTTCCTCACCTGAAATCCAAATCACGAACAGACTTGTGCGCTTTTGGTTCATCTAAAATTATTCGCAGGCTTGGCCACTCCAAAATTCTCAAATTCCCATCCTAAAGTTGATTACAGTATAAGTAAATACATGTTTACTAAAACTGCAGCACGAGTAGTCAAATGATGAAAATGGACAGTAATACAGATTATTTCTTACCACCCCGCCAGTAGCCAATTTAGATCCATCAACACTAAAAGCTAGACACTTCTGTGGACCAAATCCTTTCAAAGGAGCTAGATCTTTTGCCAGCAGCTTTGCATTTGATTCTTGGCCATATAACTCAAACAATCTGCATTTTTCCCAAAAAAATCTAATTCAATATCTATAGCAGGTATTAATACACCAATAACTCAAGGAAAAATACTCGATCTGGCCACACTTGAGGACTACATAACCTCCACTAACAAGTCAATAAACAGACCAGCTAACACAGAAGGATGAGGAATGCGAGGAAAAGAAGCTCAATAGCAAGTTGAACAAAAATTCATAAGAAAAAGTATTCCCATCATCCTTTTGTCTCTATCTTGGTTAAAGTGAAATCAAATGTGCAAACAAAAGCAGTAATACCAGGACAATAAAGCATATGAAAGACCCAAAAAAAATCAACTTCTGGGTTCTAATTTAAAATGGTTCAAGAAAGCAAAATACTGAACCTTGCACTGAAATATAAAAAGAAAACATAGCACTTAAAAGTGAAAATAATTCCACAGATGAGAAGACAAATGGAAATGCTCGATCTGGGGATAAGCAAAATACAGAGACAAATACAGTGTAAGAGGATGCTAGGCTATACTAACTCTTCCTAAGACTGAAGAACTCCAAGACCACCAAAAAAGAGAGGAAAAAAGCTATACCTGCCGTATTAATAACACACCTAAAGATTATAAGGATACTAATTGCAGTATCAAAGTTGGTAATTACCGTTAAGAACAAGGTTTAATGAGCAGAACACCATAAACCAACGAAATGCAAACAAGAGCAGCTAAATTGGGAAACAAAAAGAAACCCACAATCCAAAATGGTACCACGGAAAAGAAATAACAAAAAAAAGGGCAGTTAAATTTCGAGAACCAAAATCACTAGAAGAGAAAGAAGCTCACTTGCAGCCACCATTAGAGGTAGAACAAACGATGTCGTCTCCGCTTGGGTGCACCGCAATGGAAACTGGCTCGCCCTCCACTTCTTCAAGCACATACGTAGTCTAAACAATCAACCCAAAATACACACAAAATAAAAATTAAAGTCAAACACAACCAAACAAAAAAAGTCAACCCATTCTTCAAGCTCTCTTGGGTCAGCCCGGTAAAACAAAAAAAAACCCAAAATAGGAATACCCAATTCACAGAGCAGCAAAAATTGCATCCAAAGCTTGTGAATTTCAAATAAAAAAAGATTTTAGAGAGAGAAAGACAGACCAGGGGAGAGGAAGAGAGAGTAGTAGTCTTGGGGTCGAAGGAGAAGATCTCGAGAACTGAAGAAGCCGAAGAAGAAGAATCCTTGGGCCTGGACCTCCCAAACACCGCCCAATTGGCGTTTTCGGGCCGTCGGATCCACGACCCGCACGTCACCGGACCCTGCTGTTCTGCCCCACCGCTCGCCATTCAGTTCAATTTCTGAGAAGAGAGAGAGAGAGAGAGAAAAAAAACAGAGGCAAAACGGATAGAATTAGAAAATAAATTTTGGAAATTTCGTTAGCTCTGGATATTTATTTATAGAAGTAAAAGTGGACCCCACCAAAACCCCCAAAGGTACAAGAGCGACGACCATGTTGTTTTGGTTGTGGGCCCCACGAAGCTGCATCGACGACGATGATGCTGATAATGTTGTTGCGGGTGGGATGGGATGGGCGACGAGAACTTTGTTGATGGATATTCGCTCCAAAGATTCTGCGCCTTTTTTTTCTCCTTTCCCTCCACTCCTCGACTAGGTTTGGGCCTAGTCAGGCCCATTATGGTTTGAGGTTGGCCCATGGGCCCAACCTTTGTCTTTCAATTTTTTTTTTCTTCAGCAAAACCTCTATATACCTAAACGGTGAAACTATAATGAATGGCAAGTTATAAGGGGTGAGTTATAAGGGGTTCACTTTATAACCATCAGATCAATCCAAGGGCTAGGGAGAATTGAGATAAAGTTTTACAATCGGGTAGGTGAGGAACCCAAATCCAAATTGAATACCCAGCATTGAAGTTGGTTTGAAAAAAAAAAAAAAGCAAAGTTTGAACAGAAAAAACCCATAGCTCTAATAACCGAAACCCATAGCTCTGAGAAACCACTAAGCTCTGAACAAACGTTGGTTGAAGGCCACTCTTAACGACGGTTGAAGGCAAAGGTTGAACGCAAGTCCGTTCTCTAAACCCTGAAAAAGTATTTAGTTTGAGTGGAAGGGGCAAAGGTGTGGATTCCGAAACAGTGAAGGGGCGAAGTAGTGGAAGGGGAAGGAGCGAAGCCGTATTCGTTGGAAGTGATAGGTTCCATTTGTGGAGCAAAGCAGCACAAAGACCCAGCACAAACACCCTGTGACTGTTCAATAACCAGCATTTGGTGAGTAATTTATGGAATTTGAGTGTAGGGTTAGAGTAACGATTTTCCCCAATTTGTACCGTCAATGTTGTTGGATTTGGCATCTCTTGTTTGTGCTTCACTTGCATGTTAATTTTTGATTGGGTATATGTAAAAAAAATCGAATGAAAATGAAGTCAATAACATGTCAATAATGATATGAATAAGATAATGGTGTTGAATTGGAGGAGGCCCTCAAAACCTTCCACATTTGAAGCAGTGCAGAGTGCAGATTATCTCTCTGGCGCTAGAATATATATATATATATAAATAAATATTATTTCCTTTGTTAGTAAATTTGCCTGTGAAAAATGAGAACATATAATAATAAACTCATGAATAAAAGTGCAAAGCATTTGAAATAAAGGTTGGTCCATGAATATAGTGGCTGACTGAAGAAAAAGATTGAAAGAAAGAAGGATGTGGCAATGGCGTAGCAAGCAGATAGCAGAGCAGATGCTTTGCTTTGCTTCCTTCCACCATCTTTCTTATTTATTTATTTTGTGTTGTGTATGAGATGAGAATAATTGTCATGTGTGTGAAGTGCAGAAGTTGCCCAGATTGCACTCACACTCACTCATGCATCAACCATTGATTGGAGTTTGGATCCATAAATAAAACACATGCTATTGCTTGTAATTCACAGAATCATTGCATTAACAGGTATTTGCACAAAATTTGTCATATTGGTTTGATGATGTTAAAGCCTATGATCAGTAATCCATATGCGCATGTACTTCTTAAATTTTGTAATGTGCCTGGTTGACTAGTTGTGTAAAAACCAATATGATTGTGCAAATACATGGTAGTATATGTGTTCACGTTATTTCATATTGTATTTCAGGAAATGGGATCCAATGTGCAGCTGGTATGGCCAGAGTCAGAGGCATATGCGGCACGGGTGAACAACTGCTCACATGCAAATTCATCCCTAGCTGCAATTCGAGCAAAGTTGACTGCCGAACAATTAGAACAATTCAAGACATCATGCTTTGGCCATCTTCTGAATATAGATAAGATTCAGTTTAGCGGGCAGATTGTGCATGGGGTTGTGTTGCGTCGAGTCGCGGGGCAGGGTGTGAAGGACTTGGATGGACTGAGTTTCTTAATAGGGTGCGACGTTGCTCAGTTCACTCGTCAGGATTTTTGTTTGATCACAGGGCTTCGTTTTGGGGAAGTGCCTGAAGTTTCCAGTGGAGAAAGTGCTGAAATTAGACTTCAGAAAAGATATTTTATAGACGAAGGAATTACATGTACTGCTTTAGAAGAAGCATTTCTGAGGTGCACAGAGGAAAATGACATCTACAAGCTAGCTCTTGTTTACTTTGCTGAGTTAGTGGTTTTGAGAAGGGACAAGCATCTGAACATCAATGTAAATTACCTGACCCTTGTGGAGGACATGGATGCGTTCAATAGGTATCCGTGGGGTTCGGTGTCCTTTGACAAAACCCAAGACAGTCTATTGTCTGCACCAACAAAGTATACGAAAAGCTTTGAAAATGAAGATGGAAGAGGGAAGGGGAAAAGTAAGGGAACGGGAACAAGCCGGAGAAATGAGAAGGGCAATAAGGATAAGCATGTTGAAGTGCAAAGGCGTGGCTGGAGTTTTAAAGGTTTCACGTATGCTTTCCAGGTACGTGGTAATAATGTTCATGTCAGTTATGCTTTGTGGATTTTAAAACTTAAATAATGACATTTGTCCTGTGAATTGTGTAGATTTGGGTATATGAATTAATTCCTAGATTGGCGGACCTGAATTACTGCAAGGTTGTTGATCCAACAGTTGTCCCGCGTATTTTGCGATGGAGAACTACTACGTCTGTTCCCGAGATGAGAAAGTTGAACAATTATTTTTTCCAGAGCAAAGAGGTTCGGTTTGCAGCCCTTGAAACTGTTTATAAGATTCAATGAAATTATTAAGTAGAATGATTGAATAAGAATCTTGTCTGTTTTCTGAAACAGTCAATTCAATTGCGGGCGCTACGTCCGAGTGAAGAGGAGATGAGACAACCGTATTGGAGTTGGCCACAGGATCGCGATGCTTTTGTCTCGTCAGAGTCAATTCCTTCTTCATGTGCTGACCTTGATGAGTTGAATAAGGTGGTAAGCTTGTTGAGGTCTGAGTTGTTTCAAGTAAAGCGGGAAAAGGACGCCCTTGAGTTAAAGGTCATACGGATGGAAAAACTTTTGGACAGTTGTTTAGGTCCTCAGTTTGAGAGGGAAGTAAGGAGCGACCTAGCTTTACTGAAAGATCGGACGAATCGTTGTGTCCTTTCACATATATTTAAGGGATGTGAGGAAGAGGATGACATTGAATGGGATGAAGGGCCAAGTAACAGAAATGAGGAAGAGGAAAAGGAAGATGAGGGAATTGAAGGGGGTGAAGTGCAAAGAAAACCAAGTGAGGTAGAGGAAGCGCAAAGAAACAAAAGTGAGGGAGAGGAAGTGAAAATAAAAAGCAGAAAGGGAGAGGAAGCGCAAAGAAAAAGCAGTGAGGGAGAGGAAGTGAAAAGAATAAGCAGTGAGGGAGAGGAACTACAAAGAAAAAGCAGTGAGGGAGAGGATCCGCAAAGAAAAAGAAGGGAGGGCAAGGAAGTGAAAAGAAAAATAAGTGAGGAAAAGGAAGTGCAAAGAAAGGAATGTGAGGAAGAGGATGATGAAGTTGTTTTGCTTGGTGATGACATTAGCGAGAGCACGGCGGGGACAAATGTTGAGTTTACTCTCGGAGACATTGATTTGGATCAACCTACAGCTGTGCTATCTCAGTTGAACGTTTGGTTGAATGATGAAGGTAAAGCTGTGGAACAAGGGGTCCAATTACGAAAGAGGAAGAGAATTATGTTTATGTGGAAGATCATTGAAACTAGTGAATTGGTGAAAAAAACTGTGGCAAAGACAACCCGACTTCGAATGTTAGACCCAATGAAGATGATTCCGCATGATGATATGGTGAAATTGCTGAAATTTTGTTGGGAATTGCGCCATAACCCAAAGTAAGTCCCTTGTTTTTTGAGATAGATTACGTGAGTTTATATATTTTTTTATTGTTGTGACCTAAATCTTTTTTATATTTGCAGTTTAGTGATGCAATTTGGCCACGTGGAAGCTGAGATTGAATTCTTCGCTTCCCTTGTCAAAGCTGACGGTTGGCTAAAAGGAGATGTAAGTTTAATTGATTATGCATTTGTTTTAATGTACATAGATTATGAGATTGACAAGAAAAACATGTGCAGCACATTGATTTGGGGTTGTATCTCATCCGGAAGCGACAACAAGATTTGGAGGTTGTAGAAATATCAGACTGGACAACGACCGATGTATTTTTCATGGTATTTCCTAGGCCTTGACCAAGTGCAGTTAATAATTACATATTATCCATACTTGGTTTGTGGAGGTGTTTAACCATTGATTGTTTTCTATTTCACAGAATCACATCCAGACTTGCTTTGCGGATAATAAAAGAAAAAAAGAGCAGGTTCAGTGAAAAATTAGAAACAGTTTACTGAACGTTGTAAATGGCAAGGTTCCGGCGTGTGGGATGAGTTGGGACGTCGTGTATAAGGTGTATGCCCCGTGTATGTTGACGAAGCATAAGCATTGGGTGGCTCTAATGATTGATCTGGTTAAGTGTGAAATCAACGTGTACGATTCAATGGTTTCACTGATTCCAGATGAGATCTTAAAGGAAGAACTCGCCCCGCTTTCAATTACGATTCCAAATCTTCTCAACACCATGGACTTCTATGAAGAAGGTGTTTACGCAAACGATTGCAGCCGAGATTGGTGGTGTCCATGGCCAATAGAACGTGTGGATACTCCACAACAGTCTAATCAGTGAGCACAACTTGTTAATTTAATTACTTTAAATTGTCAATTACGCTAGAATGTTATTACTTGAATTGATCGAGTTTTTGTTTTGCTTCAGAGGCGATTGTGGCATGTTCGTGTTGAAGTATATTGAACTTTTGAGCGCTGAGATTCCTTTAGCTACTTGCACCTCGCAGAACATGCCCTTTTTCCGGTTGAAGTTGGCTGCGGAGATATTACGGGGAGATGCTTACATGCCATGATATTGGTTGAAATTGGTTCAAGTACATGATGATTAATTGGTTTTGGGAATCTCGAATTTAAAACTCATATAAATACACAATACAGAGCCATGGGTCCTTTTCCAATTCTACCTCTACTCCTCAATTCTTCTTCGCCTTTCTCAATCTTAGTGTATTTTTGTACATTATTTAAGGTTTAAGTTATTGGACAATAACAATTACAACCAAAATAGTGGCAAATATTATAGCGGATGCATGCTTTCATTTCTATTAGTGTGATACGACGTTTCTTAAAGCATCTTATATTGGGTTAAATGTATATGGTAGCTGGATGCAGACCATAGACAGAAAAATGAAGCGCAGAGGAAGAAAAAAGAAGAATATGAAATGGAGATGCAGAGGCTTGGTGAGGAGCAAAGTAAATGGATCTGTAATCGCACGTGGCCAATCTAAATGGATCGCCAGATGCGTTTTTAAAGTTAGGCACATACATAGGCATTATAGAATGTGCATTTGCAGTGTAAAGTTTTTGGATTTAATGAAACAAACATCTGTGTAATATTGGCCTAACTCCTTGACGACATTTACATAGCCTTATCAAACTGCTTTCAATTGGGATTTGAAGACTGCGTATGTGAATGGGGACTGATGGCTTTGAAGTGTATTACGTAATTGCAAAGTGATATGTCATGATTTATCCAAGTCACCATTCCAAATATCAGATCCCAATCTTGAAGCCATTGAATATGCCTTGGCTTAATTGAAATGGCTTGCATCTTAATAAGGTAATTCTTTAAGGGTAATAGGAGGCTATGCTCTCGGCTCCAATGTTTTATTCAATCCTTAAATCTTACTTGAGTGGTACTTTTGCCCCCAATAAACATTCAATATCCGGTCAATAACACATGCAATAATATGAGATATACAGGCAGTAAACTATCAATAAACCTTCAGTATACGCAAATAAACAATCTATATACACCCAATAATTATGCAAATTGAAAAAAATTTATTGTCTTATTATTGCGTCGTATTGGCCCTGTATTGTGATTTTATCGTATTCGTATGACTTTATTTTTTTAAAGTCAGTCTTGGAAAGTTTTTGCCCAGTTTCAGACAAATAAATGCTTTTGTTTCAAACAATAATTTAAAGTCAATGGCAATCCACCTATTTCAAGAACAAAAATTACAAATTGGGTTTGAAAACTCATTGGTGGTGCGTGCAACATGTCTTTTTGGGGAGAACTTTTACAATCCTTGAAACTGTGTACTTAATTGGTCATTAAAAGAACAAATAAAATGAAAATTGATACAAGTAATAAAACTAATACCATGTCCTTAATGGACTTCAGCATATTCAGCACCGTAGCATCGTAAGTGTCATCTTGGTGTTCTGCTTGAGCGGAGGCTACATCAACCCATTCGAATCCATTGCAACTGCTGGCTCCCTAATTGCAGTCATCATATATGCAAAATAATTATGTCAGAGTTAGACCTAGGTTTTTTTCACCCACATACATGTTCTGGAAATGAAAACTTACATTGGAGGTTAGACACTTCCAAAATGGCTTGCCTCGATTTTTATCTGATTTTGAAACCCGAAGCACCATAGCAGCTCCACAATACTGACACCTCTTTGTTTGATCTGCAGATGAAGACGAAGGCATGTTGAATCTTCTCAGTTGTACCTCTTCTCACTCAGATCTTCTCACTAAAACCTCTTCTAACTTATACCTTCTCACTGAAACCTCTTCTGAATCATACCTTCTCACTAATACCTCCTTAGTCATACCTCTTCTCACTCATAGTTCTAAGTCATACCCCTTCACTCATAACCCTAAACTTATCAGTCAGGTCTCTCTCATCTTTGGCCAAATCGAATTATATCCTTCTTTTCTGTGTGTGGGTGGGTGGGTCATGATCTGGACAGCTGTAGCGTCAAGATTGTGGCACCTTTTACCCGAAAAACCAATATAATATTTCACTACCAAATATGAATCTGAAAATTGAGGGAACACTGCTTTAAATATATTATTTTAATTATTTTTCATTAAGGAAACTAGTTGGATAAGAATCCTTCATCATTGGTTCCATTATAATAACCTCGACTAGGGTTAGTTTGGTGTGGGAAAATGAAAAAGTATCGATGGGACCTTCTGTGACTAGTCAAGAATCCATCAAATTTGTATCAATGAATGTGATGGTGTGATCCAAATTAGGGTATGCAAATAGGTTATTAATTTACTTTTGTACTGTCCGACTCTCTTTGCATTTCGATGACAGCTTCCCTTATCTTCTCTTTAGTTTTACAGTGTTGGGTTCAGTGTTGTTGAATCAAAACTTGGACTTCCCTTCTCTTCCCACGTATCATATCCAAACGATTTGGTTACACGTTTTTTAAGCAAAACTTGGACATTGAGTATTGTTGAATAATTTTTTTCTCATGTTATACAATTGTTGGCATGTATTTTTTCATTTCATTTTTCAAAACATCCCTTAACCCTAATAAAAATTAGAAATTACCAAGTTGAAGAAGAGAGAAACTGATTAGCACTTGAAATGGTCTTTTCGCACGGCAAAATTACCAAAAAAAAATTTAGGGTAAACAAAATTAATAAATATAGAGGGTAAAAAGTAATATAATAATAATTTATGGTAAATAACAATATAATAATAAGTTAGCATAACCACGAAACGGGGAATTCAGTAAGAAAGATGAAGTCTCAATGAATTCGTAGCAATTTTCGGAAGATTTTTATCATTTTTGTGTATTTAGTTATGAATTTTGTAAGACAAAACAATAAAATAATAATTTAGGGTAAAAAACAAGGATGTGGCCATGTTTATTGACGTATACTTGTGCAAGTGGTGAAAGGTCTGCACTGAGATCGCGCCATGTGTCAGCTTGCGATTATTTTGGCTTATTTTAGTGCAAAAAACTTGAAAAAATTGTAATAAATAGTAGGAAAATCGTAAAAATGCCCCGAAAATTACTCCGGCCTCCTTGTGATGTTATAAAACTGGGGGAAGCTACAAATCATCAGTTTCATAATGAAAATTTTGAATGGCTTTAGATAACTCAATTTCCTCTTAACCCTAGCTATATATGTTCTTAACTTCAACCTAACTAACCTACATCAAGAAGCATCTCCCGTGAATGCTCAAACTTGTTTTTTAAAATGAGTAACCACGAAACGGGCAATTCAGTAAGGAAGATGAAGTGTCAATGAGTTCGTAGCAATTTTCGGAAGATTTTTATCATTTTTCTGTATTTAGTTATGAATTTTGTAAGACAAAACAATAAAATAATAATTTATGGTAAAAAGCAAGGATGTGGCCATGTTTATTGACGTACACTTGTGCAAGTGGTGAAGGTTATGCACTGAGATTGCGCCATGTGTCAGCTTGCGATTATTTTGGCTTATTTTAGTGCAAAAAACTTGAAAAAATTGTAATAAATAGTAGGAAAATCGTAAAAATGCCCCGAAAATTACTCCGGCCTCTTTGTGAAGTTATAAAACTGGGGGAAGCTACAAATCATCAGTTTTGCAATGAAAAAATTCAAATTGTTTTAGATAACTCACTTTCCTCTTAACCCTAAATATATATGTTTGTTTTTCGTAACAAGTATATTTCCCTAATATTCGTAATATAATTTGTAATAAGACAAAAATTAGTTTCCTTTCATATATAAGGATGTAAAATTATCTGTTTTGTTATAATAATGTACATATATAATAATTGCACACTGCTTTGAAGCCATCATTGCAACTGCGCCAACAGCTTTGAACAAGTCACAGGTATTCAATAAGTTGTCCTTATGCAACTGCGGCTAGAGTCATGAACACGTCAGAGGTATTCAATAAGTTGTCCATTGGGAATCAGTACAATATGTCTATCATGTCCAATCACATAAAATAATGCCATACTTTTTCTAAAAAACCTCACACCAGTCAAGCAATTTTAAAATATTAGTGAATATTTGTCCTAGTCTATATGAGTGATTATATATTCACTCAGCATTTTTTTCTCAGTATATGTTAACTTTGAGGGATTCCACAAACATATAATATAAAGAAAGAAAGCAATAGTAGGAGATGAACCAGTACAAAAAACAATATATAACTAGTACAAAATAATGCCATAACCTTGTCACAAACGCACTTACAAATGCTTTTCCATAAACCTTGCCCTAACATATAACAAATAAAGGCAACATTGCAAATGATGCAACCATGTCCAAATCTGATACATGATCACACAAAAATGGACATGGCAGCAACATATGACTGAAGTAGATGGGCACTTTGCATCTGGTGTTATCGTAATTAAAGACATCAAAATATTAAGGTTGAAATCTTCCATAGTAGTAAGCATCAAAATAGGTTTGAAGCAGAGTTTAATGAAAATTCCAATTCCACTGATTTGCCTCTGCTCAAACACGATAACCAAAATGGTTACTTCCCTTGCTCAGTATATTTGTTAACGTCGGAAATGGTAATAGATGACCAATCAAACCCGGGTACGACGAGTTTTGCATAGGACCGGAAGTAGTCAAATCCAGCTTGCATCACACGTTTCTTTGACTCGACTGCATTAGATGAGTTCTTGTATTTTTTAACAGCTACACTCTGAAGTCGTTTGTGTCTACGCTTCATGAGCTGCAACTTCGCCCTATCCAGATTGGCCTGCCTTTTGTCGTCTTCAATTTGGCCTTCAACAAATTCCAAACGTGCCCTTGCCCTTTGGATTTCATCACCAAGTTGAAGATGCCTCTCCTTCCAGAATCCAAGAACTCTTTCAGACTCAAAACTTCCAACAAAATGGTCATTCTGTCTAGGAATGTGACACTGCTTGTCTGGTGTCTCACTTGCGTTTCGAAGGCGGTCTTTGTTTGGAGGGGTGTTTATTATGCTGACATCAAACTTGGTTAGTAAATCCATTCTAAGGAGGGAGATCGTTTCTGTGGAGGAGAGAGTTTCTGTGGAGGTGAGAGTTTCAGTAGATGGAGAGAGATTCGGTAGAGGGGTCAGTTTCTTGTGGAGGGAGAGTTTATATGAAGGGGGTGATAGTAGTACCAATAAAAAGGTTCCCGCCAAAAAAATTTGGTTGACAATGTATAAATTAATTTTTGGTCTAATACAATATAAGTTTAATCCTAACTAGTTTGGTTAGTTTGGTTGGGTTCACTAACTAGATGTCACTTCCATTGAGTTTCTTTCAACCACTGACAGTGGTGTAAGGAGAGTTTTGCATTGACATGCTTGAAAAGCAAAACCTGACACCTCTTTTTAAAAATTGAAATAAAGTAACATACCTTGACTACACGCAAGCTTTGGTATGTTGGTCTATAAAGCTATGTCCCCTTTCTCAAACGAAATTGCATATGCAATCCTCATCCTCTAAAAAAATAGGATTACTCAAGCATGTCATCCTCTTCAGGCGCCAACAACATAGTCGAAGATGAGAAATTGGAGTCGCAGGTTCCATTTCCACGTTGTACTCGCCGACCCCTTCCATTTTCAACATCATTTGGGAGTGAGGAGGACTCCGATGATCCATTAGAGGCCATACATGCAGTCAGTAGCAAGCTAGATTATAATTCCAGACTGATCAATTCATGGCACGAGAAATGTGTTGAAGACGAGGCCATTTTGGCTGATCTTAACATTAGAGTTAACAAAGCGTTCTCCCAAAAGAACAAGTACTTGAAGCTGAGTCATAAAAGGAAGCTGAAAGCTGAGGAGTTGGATACATTAATGAATGATGAAATTAAAGGTTGTTTGATGAACCATATGCGATGCGAAGAGCACCACAGTGAACTCCAATTGGCATTCAACAAAGGATTCGAAAAATTCCGAGCATTTGCGGCAACTACTCATACAAGTTATAATTGGGACTATGTATCCCCTGATGGTGTGAGAGAGATACTAGACGATGGTGGTGACATGGGTGAGCATAAGCACGTCAAAGCTGCTTGGAAGAAGCCGACCAATACGACTAAGTGATTGCGGCTACCGTGTTCCGTTGGTTGAGGGTGATCGTGGTATTGCACAAATTAGAAGTATATTCCCTTAATGTCATTATCTAATTTTAAATAACACAAATATCAGTTTCATTTGCTTCATGTATAATTATTGTAACTATGTATTGCAAGTCATCATGTGTTCCTTCTGTCTAACATTATATTTTGCAAATATTGAAATATTATTCAATAAGCATTCAATATCATAGCACGTTGGGAATCAGTAAAGTCCCATTATCATGTCCGTTTACATTAAAGAGCTGCCGTACTTTTTTTTTTCAAAAAACTGACACGTGCAACATAAGCAACATACCATGTGCTATACATTGTTTAGTGAATGGTTTATGGTTTATTTATATATAATAAAATTCCAAATATTGCTGAATATTTTTTTCGTCTATATCAGTAGGGACATGAGTGACCATAAGCACATCAGAGCTGGTAAGAAGAAGCTGACCAATACGACCGAGTGATTGTGGCTACCGTTGTTTTGTTGGTTGGGGAGATCGTGGTATTGCTAAGAGGGAGCACATAAAATGCTTTGCAATCAAATTTTCTTTTGTGTGTGGAATTATGAGTAGTTCAAATATTAGTGTACCCTTTAATATTCTCCAAGTGTTCGAAATGTGATTATCTAGCAATGTACTTTTTTACACGCTGATTTCTAATCATTCAGTTCCAACAAAGTGCTTCCAGTATCATGACGTACACGAATGTTTACAAAATCGTGCACCTAATAACCAGCCGAGCTCATATCTTAATAACCAGTAAAACACTAGAACATAACATTCGGAAAAATTGGGTGCTGCTGGAAATCATTATTGCTAATGGAAACAACAGCTGACTGCTGGAAATGCTGCATTAGCCTGTCATATAATCGATGAATCTCTGTTAAAACATAATTCACCATAAACTACCCATTTTACATGGTAAAAGTCATTGCTTCTTCACATAACTCAAAATTTGATACTTTATCAAATGTCTATGAAAATTTCTAAATTGAGAGAAGAAGTAAAATTAACATGTGTCCAAATTTCATGCAAGAATCAAACCAACCAATGAATCTTTGTTAAAACATAATTCACCATAAACTACCCATTTTACATGGTAAAAGTCATTGCTTCTTCACATAACTCAAAATTTGATACTTTATCAAATGTCTATGAAAATTTCTAAATTGAGAGAAGAAGTAAAATTAACATGTGTCCAAATTTCATGCAAGAATCAAACCAACCAATGAATCTTTGTTAAAACATAATTCACCATAAACTACCCATTTTACATGGTAAAAGTCATTGCTTCTTCACATAACTCAAAATTTGATACTTTATCAAATGTCTATGAAAATTTCTAAATAGGGAGGACGTAAAATTAACATGTGTCCAAATTTCATGCAAGAATCAAACCAACCAAATTTTCATTTCAATTAGCAGTGGACATAGTAAGAGCTCATCGGTGGACATGAACAAAAAATAATAATAATAAAACTGCATATGCAAAACTTCACCTGATCATTAGTCTTCATAACAATCGGGCATTGTATAATAGAAACATAAATCATTCAGTTGGTCCATGCATCCTGTCAAATTCGTCCAATAATGGGTCACTAAGATCTATTGGAGTTGATTCGTCATTGTTTGATGGCGATGTCCTGCATAAACACCAAACACAAGCACATAAAAAAAATTTACCTATTCAAATTTTAGGTGTTATTATAAATAGTTTGAACATCTTACGGTGTGTTCAAATTTCTTGGGCATTGTCTTATATCATGACCAATGTGTCCACACTCCTGACAGTGTTGAATCCCTCGCTTCATTGCCTTTTCCTTTGCTCCCGTTACTCGTTTCGACCTTCCTTTGCACCTTACTCTCTTAGGGTCTTTCATATATTGTGTTTGAGAGCCGGACCCTCCAACTTCGTTATTACATGCTCTATCCTTCAATAACTTCAACTTCACCCGCAAACTTTTTAGAGTCTCTGACAGTAGCTCACATCCTTCTTCAGACATTAATGCATCCTCAACCACATCTGAAGCAAGTTGGGACATTGTACTCCGCTTTATTAAAAGACCAGGGTCTGCACAATCTTTAATTTCGTTGCCATTTGCATCCGACACCAATCCAGTTTCGCAGTTTTCTTCCAATTGCTCAAAATATATTTATCGGGCATATATTCAATCTGGTCCCTTCGAACAATGCTAGGATGTGCTTGCAAATAATTCCAACAAATTCAAATCTTTTGCAACTACACGACGCGTGGTCGAATCTTTGACATATACGACTTACGCCACTCTTGTTTGCCAATTTTTCCTTTCGCTCACATTAAAGACAACTTTAGAAGCATCCTCTGTTTTGAGCTCTAGGAAACATGTTGTACTTTGTATTAGTTCTTGCTCAAACTTTTTAAACATTTCCCTTGTGTACAAGGTAGCCATTTGTTTGTTCATTGGCATCGGTAGAATACATTGAGCCACTTCAAATGCATCTACGTGATCAGCAACTAACTCTTTTTGACGTTGCTGGGAAAGTGCCCTCTCAAATCGTATTATGAAATCCATCAATGAATTTCTCCTTGATATGTATTGCTTGAAGAAAGCATGAGAACCTTCCGCTCTTTGGCTGCTTGACATTCCAGCGGCAAAAACGTGTTGTACGTAGGCTGAAACCCAAGATTCCCTTAAATCAAACATTGAACTTAGCCATAGATGGTCAGTCAAACCAGCCTTTGTAACCACAATATTCCACTTTGCATCAAACTCATCCTTAGTGTCAATATCCCATATGGTTTTCTGAAATTCACGCCAATACTCCTTATAAGCAGAATGTGGTAACTTAGCAGAGAACTTTGATGTGATGTGCCATATGCAAAGTCGATGAAATGTAGTCGGGAAGGCTATTGAAATTGCTCTGGCCATTGCCGCATCTTGATCTGTAATGATCATTTTAGGTTCGCCACCTGGCATGGCTTTCTTAAACTCCTCAAACATCCAAATAAACGACTCAGTCGTTTCCTTGCTCAAAAATGCGCATGCTAATACAATTGTCTGACCATGGTTATTAACTCCCAACATTGGTGCAAATGTCAAGTTGTATCGATTCGTGTTGAATGTGGTATCAAATACAACAACATCTCCATAAAACCCGTACGCCCGTCTAGAGGTTGCATCTGCCCAAAAACATCGACTAAACCTGTCATCGCCATCTCCCTCAATCTTGAAATAAAAAGCCTCATTTTTTTTTTGTTCGGCCATAAAATACTCAGTCACTAGTTCAACATCATGGTTCCTCAGCTTCCCATTCACACTACATTCAAGATTGTAAATATCCTTTTTGATAAAACCGATTTTCTCCATTCCTCTAGATTGCACATCGTAAATACTTACCTTCTGATGAATGGGGATATTAACCGAACCCAACTGCTTTGTGAGTACTTTTGTAGAATCTGAAATACGACGGTGTGATCTCAATAAATGCACTCTTTCTGAGGGTGTCATCTTATGATTGTGTCCCTCAGCAAAAAGGGAGATGGTATACTTCTTGCTCCCATTTCTCTTCACAACCACAATCTTAGCTTTGCAATCGCATCTACTTATTCCCCGCTGTCTTTTTCTCTCCCGAGTTTCATCTTTCCTAAATACACCTTGTTTGCAACATACAAATTCTTTCCTCAGAATCTCTTTCTTACTTTTCCCCCAAAAGCTAGAATGAACTCGAATACCAAAGCCAGCCAAGAATGCATATCTATTATAGAAATTATAAACAAGGTCAAGTGAGTCGAACTCTATCCCAACTACTGGTGTATCCTCATTTCTTACTTCAGGAATGTAAACTGTCCCATTAGCTGTTGCACAATCATCACTCTCTGAGCCCCCAGACATTTTACCCACATGTATTATTGGACTACTTCTATATTACTGCATAGCAAATATTAATTCATTAATCAATCATTACTGCATTACAACATATCAGTGCATTCCAATTACACAAAACATTGCCCAAATTGACAGAAAAGACGCAGAGCGTAGTTTGTTGGATTTCGATTACACAAAACGCAAGCAAAATTTAATAATAGTTACATCATCTCTTGTGAAATAATCTGGAAAAAATAACAACTTAGAACCAAAATGTTCAACTGTAAGACCCGTGTCTTGGGCTTGGAAAGCAGAGAACGGTGAGCAATCCCACATCGCTCGGGGAGGGAATGGTGATGTGCCTTATATGTGTGGGCACGTCTCTAACTAACACGAGGCCTTTTGGGAGCTCACTGGCTTCGGATTCTTAGGAACTCCGAAGTTAAGCGAGTTGTGGCTTAGAGCAATCCCAGGATGGGTGACCTACTGGGAAGATATTGCTCGTGAGTTCCCAGTGACAAAACCGTGAGGGCGGAGGCCCAAAGCGGACAATATCGTGTTAGGGGAGTCGGGTCGTGACATCAACTAAGAATACAAATGTAATTCAAACCAGCAACTACAGAACTTCACCCAATATCCTCTCCTAATGCTTACTCCTAATGCCATTAAGCCTAAGTTTAGGATCTTTTACCTACATTTCATAATTTCCCACCCCTACCAAAAACAATCAACTAAATATATTGAATATTCATAAGATGGCAGAAATGACGAATTTCCCACCCTTACAAAAAACAAACCATACCCAATAAAATCAATCCGGCAAGAGTGAACTTACCTCTCAAAGTCAATCTGGAGCTCCGAAGTCAGTCAGCTTGAGAGAATGTGGTGGACATTAGACAAGACTCTTTGGTACTAGAGACTCCATCTCCACCACAATTGAGGAACAACTGTTGCTGCAGCGTCTAGCTATAGAAAGAGATATGCTACTTTCCGTTCATCTGGAATCTCGTCTGCTAAACGAAAAAGAGAAGGGGTTTTCACTTGAGCCATAGAATCAAAACAGGGCAATAGCTAGGTAAGAGCCATTAATTATCATACCGAGGATACCATAGATTGCAGGCCTCCCAAGGAGCTGATGACAATGGAGCGACTATTGGGTTTGGCAGCTTTGGATCTTTCTAATTGTGGGTTTGCGTTAGATTCAAAAAGAGAGGACTGAGGTTCTTCAGTTTTTCAGAGAAAGGGAAAGATGTTCAATTGAAGTTGGGTTTCCAACGGGTCAGATTTGAACCCGGTTCTACATGCACCCTCTTTTAAAAACTCACCGTTGGATGAAATCCAACAGCTCTTAGATACCCCGCAAACATACCCCGTATAACTTCCCACGCACTATAGAACGACCCTATACTAAAACCCTACCGTTTTTCTGGTTCTCTGTCGTGAAACTTCAAAGCTCCTCTGTTGCCCAACAAGGCCTAAGCCTCCATTTCTGTCTCCTGTATATCTGGTTATCCGTCAGAGACGCATTGAAGGGCTGAGCTCTCTCTCTCTCTCTTTCTAGAAACAGCAACTAAATTGGGACAAGAGGTATTGCCTTAACCCACTGTGGGTGCATCATAAAATGCTCTCCAAGAAATATATATAATTTTTTTTTCCCTTTTCATTGTTATTTTTGAGTAAATTAGGTAGCAGCACACCAGCAGCATTCTGACTTGGTATCCTGTGTTTTGTTCTTGTAAAAATCTTTTGCTTACTCTTTTTGTGCCACTACATGTGTTTCTATCCTTGCTTGAAAAAACCCAGAATTTGATTGTCGCAAATTCAGTACAATAATCAATTCTTAATGGATTTGAATGGATTTTAAAGGATTTATAAACTCTTGTTGATTTTATGGATTGTTGCTGAATGCGGGTCCAGCTCCTCTCATAATAATCTCTTCTCCTACACTTTCCTGAGCTTTCTAATCCTGGCCCCTCATAAAGATCCAACAATCACAATTTAATGTGAATTTTTTCATAATACATTGATATTGAAAGATTTCTTTTTGCGTTTTTCTTAATGCATTGAGTTTTTTCTGTCCTATTTCCTCTTAAATTTAGTGTTTGCTATAAAAAAAATTCATCTTTTGAGTTGGGTTTGCTAGTTTGTACAGAATGTGTATGGGTGTAGCACGAGATAGGATATGGATTCTCCAGCTAAAAGATTATGTGAACCATTTTATCCATTCTTGTTTTAGAAAAAATTGAATGTTGTAGTTGAATTGCATTACTCATCAAGTTTCAGGGCATTATTTTACAAATACGAAACTGGATTAAGCAAGATGGGTGTCAAACAAGACAATGGCAGTATTATGCCTCCAACTGAACAGGTACGCTTTAATTCTCATTTTATTTTATCCAAATGAAAATCAACCAATTATATCTTATCTAGCACTAGCAGTCCCTCAACATGTGCTTGCAATTATGGTTCTTTTCAGTCTCATAGATGTTTGCTCAGATCTTCTGTTTGGTTAAGATATTTGATTTTAAATATTTGGCATTTTGCTTATAGTAGTTTTTTTCTTACTGAGCATGATATTTGGCCATTTCTTCTTACCTGATTGTACTACTGTCTTTGTTGCTTCCTGCTTTCTAACCACATTCGGCTGTTTATAAGTAATACTTGTGAAAATAGTTAAACTCTCATCCCTTTTTTTTTTCTAGCTACATACTTGGAATATGCCTGACCATTTAAGCAATCTGAGCTGTAATCTTGTCACCTTCTTTGCATATCTCCACTATCTCACTCCTCCAACATTTGACAGCTGAACACTAGGTTCTTATGTACATATATGGCTTCCTGTTACAAGATTAGAAAATAAATGGGTCATATCTTAATTTGCAGGAGAAGATCTCTGATGAGTTAGATATCAGAGTGAAGAAGTTTCTTAGAGGCGAAAAAACTAATTTGGAGGTACCGTATTGTCAAGGGAATTTGACTTTTCATGAAATTTTACTTGTTTATTTCTTACTGCATCTTGGATTGTCGTGTTTGTAGGGCCTGCGAGATAAAAAATTGAAGGGTCAACTTGCTGTTAGAGAAGAATTGTTTGGAAAATCTGCACAAGCTGCTGCCAAGGCTGAGAAGGTGAATTTTTGTTGAATGTGATCTGTCGTTCTGTTATAGCAGAAGGGAAAAAAACTAACATACAGTCATGCTTAAGTATTCTGTTGGCCTTTGTATTAATTTGTATAGATTCAGTTATGGTTTGAAATTTTTCCAGTCGTATGCTGTTTGCTTTTCATCTGAATTATAGTTTTCTCTGATTTACTGGATTTAGTTCATACAAGCTGATCTTCTACAAGAGATTTTGTTTCTCCTATTCTTTTAGTAGATGTAATAACATTAGACTTAAATGAATTTTCATTTGTGATCAAAATTATAGTGGCTTCTGCCAAGTGAGGGAGGCTATTTGGAGGCTGAAGGCATAGAGAAAACATGGAGGATCAAACAAGAATCAATTGCTCGTGAAGTAGATATCTTAAGCACAAGAAGTCAATATGATATTGTCTTACCAGGTTGAAACCTAAACTTTTTTTATTGATTTCTAATTAACAGTCAGTCAGAATTTTTCATTCAAAATTTATTGTTTTCCTTGTTGAAGTTGAAAGTTTGCATGTCCTATATCTGGTTGTGTGGCTTTTCTCATTTCAGTTATGCAAAATCTGATTCAAATGGCCTAAGCAAAAGTAGTTTTGGGATGACCTGTATTGACTGAAAAGAGAGTAGAATTTGGAATATCCTGATTTATCAACAATAAAGAATGAAAAGAAAACTGGAAATGTTTTTTTTTCTTTTTACAAGGTTTTCAGAAAAGTCCATTGATATTTGGTTGAAAGAAGAAAGAAACGAACTGGAGCAGAATAAAAAATATAGCTTCGTTGGGTGCTGGATATTAGTTGAGATAATGGTTCAAGGGGTTGAATGTGGGATTGATAACGTTGCATTTATAGTAGATATTAAAAATTAGGCAGATTTCTTTGTGAGGTCTCCTGCATCACAAAGCTTACTCTAAAATTTATGACTTAAACCTAACTCTTATCTGCAGATCTCGGTCCTTACACACTGGATTTCACCTCAAGTGGGCGGTATATGGCAGCCGGTGGACGCAAGGGCCATCTGGCTATTTTAGACATGAAGAATATGAGCCTGGTTAAAGAAATTCAGGTATTTTGGGCTGTATGAATTCAAAATGAAACTGTATTTATACCTTTTCAGTCAGATACTGTGACCTTATATTATACATGATTGTTCGCCTCTCTTTTTTTCTTACCAAAATTGTTCGCCTCTTGCTAGATTGATTTAGATATGTTTCTTGCAGCCATGTCCCCATTTCTTAGTCTTCATATTCAAATATATAATGTACTGGTGTTGAATTTATTGCACTAGATTAGATTCTGAATTTTGTAACCAATGTTATGAAGATAAGAGTTGTGGGAGAGAGAATGAAAGGCATCATGCAAGTACATTTTAAACAATTTAATCTTTGAACCTTATCAAGTTTTGGTATCTTTTGAGTCAAATTATCAGTTCTATGTAGTTGTAGTTGCCCACTGTCCAAATGTGAAAGTTTAGATGGGTGGATGTTACTGTAGTAAACCCTTTATTGTTTTCCTCAATGTACATTTAGCTCATTAGTGGGAAACTTCTTTTTCTATGTTTTAAATGATATGCTCAAATGTTGGGTCTTTGTTTGATTTGTGCTTCGTGGTTTAACTGGAACATTGGACTGATTAGCTAATTGTTTGTTCAGGTTAGAGAAACAGTGCGTGATGTAGCGTTCTTGCATAATGAGTTGTTCTTTGCTGCTGCCCAGAAAAAGTATAAAACTGTTTGCTTTACTTCAATTAATGTTCTGTAGTTTGGTAATCTTTTTACATTTGCAGGGTAGATTATAGATGGAAATTTTTTTCGGTTGCATGTGACTAATATTGCCAAACATCGAATACTCCCATTGTATTTTTCACTAGTTTATCTTCTACTTAAGATTGATGTTTTATCTTATTTAGAGGTTCTAACCATTTTAATTAACAACAGGTATCCATATATTTATAACAGGGATGGCACTGAACTTCATTGCTTAAAGGTTAGCTTACTGTATTGAATAGATTGTTGTCTAACTACATGGCTCGCAATGATTTAAAGGCTTTTCCCTACTATTAGTAACACAATACTAATTATTGTGCTAGTGTTTATTTTCTTATCCCAGGTCTGTGTTTGAGTTGTCTCATTACAGTGCATGTATTGTGAACCTGCTAATCAATTATTTCTTCAATTCGTGCTCCTAGTGAGTTTAGATTATAGATTGCGTAGAGTTTAAAAGCTATTCAGATAGGTTGGTGATGCTCTGGAAAATAGGATTATTTTAAGATTACTCCCTTCTTTATTTTCTCAAATTGTAATCTGTGACTCTTGGTCAATTCATATATGGATATTTAATCTATCCTGGGTTCACAGTTAAAACTTAATTTTCTGAACTGTGATTTCTACCTTTATCTCATTAATAAATTGGTTTAGGTAAATTCTTAGGCAGGTCAAACATGTTGAATAATACGAACAGTGTTCCTTGTACATGTGCAGCTTATTCCATAATTTGCTCTAATACTCTTACAAGTCAAATAGTTCCTTGTGATCTGTTGTGAAGTCTCCTTTAATAGTTAAGTGAACGGTTTTCAGATGCATCTATATGGAGCTAAAGTTATACTTCTTATCATGTAGGAACATGGCGCAGTTTTGAGGCTTCAATTTTTGAAAAACCATTTTCTCTTGGCATCAATAAACAAATCTGGGCAGCTTCGTTATCAGGATGTAACAATGGGCGGGATGGTAGCTAATTACAGGACTGGCTTAGGCCGTACTGATGTGATGCAGGTGAACCCCTCCAATGGGGTTGTTGCTTTGGGTCATTCACTTGGTACAGTTTCCATGTGGAAGCCTACAAGCTCTGCTGCCCTTCTCAAGAGGATATGTCACAAGGGGCCCATCACGGCAATGGCATTCCACCCAAATGGCCATCTCATGGCCACAGCTGGGAAAGAGAAGAAAGTTATGCTTTGGGATTTGAGGAACCTTAAGGATGAGCCACTCCAGACTTTGCCGGGGAATGCAGATACTCTTGATTTCAGTCAAAAAGGTCTGCTTGCTCGTGCAACTTCATCATATGTACAGATCCTTAGAGATTCATCTGGGACTCAGAACTTCGAGAATTATATGACTCATAGAATGATTAAAGGTTACCAAGTAGAAAAAGTGTCGTTTCGACCTTATGAAGATGTTCTCGGCATAGGGCACTCCATGGGGTGGTCTAGTATTCTGATTCCTGGTTCTGGGGAACCCAACTTCGATTCTTGGGTGGCGAATCCATTTGAAACATCTAAACAGAGAAGAGAGAGGGAAGTGCACTCTCTACTTGATAAGCTCCCACCTGAGACAATCATGTTGAATCCCACAAAGATTGGCACAGTAAAGCCTCAGAGGAGGAAAGAGAAGAAAACGAAGGAGGAAAAAGAGGCCGAGATGGAAGCCGCTGTGGAAGCGGTCAAGGGCATTGAACCAAAGAAGAAAACAAAAGGGAGGAATAAGCCGAGTAAGAGGACAAAGAAGAAGCAGGAGATAGTTGCGAATGCCAAGAGGCCTTTCTTGGATCAACAAAAGAAAGAGGAAGAACAAGTAGCTAGGAAGAAGCAGAAAGTAATTGAGCAAGTGGAGCTACCAACATCTTTGCAGCGGTTTTCTCGCAAGAAATCAGCTACATAGTTGCGCTAATCCAGGTTAAGGTGTTGTATTTTAGTTCAATGTTATTCATTTGTGATTTGTGTCTTTTTGTGTTCAATCAAAAATAACATTTCAGTTTATCCATCAGTAAAAGTAGGAGCCAAAGGGTTCTAGTTTCCAAGCTCATCCCCATAATTCGAATTTCAGATTTGGGATTTGATTTCAGCTCAATAGGGTTCATGTAAATCTAATATTCATTGGATTATGAATTTCGGTTAAACTATGTTGTCCAGATTGATCTGGCTCAGCACAAATAACATGAGCTCAAATGGCAAGCTTAACCTGCGTATTGAGACCATGAGTTCAACCTCCCTTGCGTTTTGTACATAGATCATTTCAATTTTTGTATGGTGGTGGGTGCGGTGCGGTGCGGTTTATTTAGGGTTTAGGCCCAAATCGCAGAATCAATGAAACATCACGATTCGAATTGTTTTGGTTTAAATACCAAATTAGTAGCAAAAACCCAAGCGTGAAGCCAGCCTTAGGCTAATGCTAATTTGTAGAAAGTTCATCCTATTTAGTGGATATTAGCCAATCTCATCCTTAAAAAAATCTAGTCCACTTCATCTTATTAACTCCTTAATATATATATATATAAAGAAATTCTCTTATGCAGATATTTGGACGTTATTATCGTGCGGACGCAGTGTATTTTGTACTATCCCGCCCTGTTTTCCTACCTATTTACAATGGCATCCGTACGTTCCGCACGTTAATACATCCGGATAAGAGAATAACTGTATATATATAGGGAATTGAATCTAGATTTCTTATGATTGGTTAAATATTTTTAACTTTTTTTTGTTTTGAAAATTTGCGTAAATATCATCTAAACTTTTAAGCATGTACGCTATTACACAACTAAAAGTAATAATTAAAAGCAAAATTTAATAATAAATAAATAACTGCCATCACCTTCTAAACATGTTGTGGCTGTGGCATAGGCTGAGCCAATTAAGGTTCACAGTGGTCAAGTGATCCTTCTCATGTTTTAGCATATTTGATATTTTTACATGTTTGTACTTGATTGTTTTATACAATATTTCTGAAATTTGACCCTTCTCACCATCTAACCTTTTGAAAAAACTACAAAAGTAAAGATGAAAACTTTTGTCTCAACATGTCCCTTACTTATGCTACTTACCTTTTTAATTATTTCTTTATTTGTAATAACTTAATAATTATTAAGCTAATTACCTAAAACTAAAAGCATGACATCTTACCCAAAAATAAAAAACTCAAAAGCATGACAATTTAAGTTGAAGATCGACAACCTATGTTCTGTTGTAAATATTTTGGAATTATATAGAAATTAATACAAAGGATTTTATTATCAGATAAATTTTTTTAAAAAAAATTTGTGTTAATCTTTGTCATTTGAGGTTGACCCCTCTTAATAGATTTTTTGGCTCCGCCATTGGGCTGTGGCCATGCCATGGTCTGATCTTATTGTGATCATATATGTCAATTAGCCCCAAACACCATGACCATCTCTTCTTTTAAATGTCCTTTTTGTGAGGGTACATGGTCTCACGAGCTCATCGAGTGTTGGATGCAATGGAAATATGGAATTATGCTTTCCAATACATAATTAATATTATATGCTAGAAAAGGCTGGGACCAAAAAAAAAGAAAATATAGACATGCCAAGAGACAAAGAAATATAAAGAGTAGAGTGTATACTGGGAGTTGGGGGAGAATTGACGTTGGAAAAGGCTAGGGTAGGTGAAGGCATTGTATAATTAGGTTAACTTTTTTAAAATTATTTATATATTTATTTATTTATAGTTAATTGATAAAAATGCTCTTAAATGTAATGAAAATTTTAACAAAGTTAGACGTAGGTAGAGGTGGGCGCGGTCCAGTTCAGTCCAGTGTCCAACTCAAACCGGAATCGAAACTAGTATTATTTAACCAATCCGATTCGGTCGGGTTTTAGTGAAAAAAAATTACGAAATCGGTTCCGATCCAGTTTCCAGTTTTTCTGATTTGGACAGGATTATTTATTTATTTTTTCAAATTATTTTTTTAATACAAATTCGAACTAAAATTTTATTTTTTGGGCTTGAAAATTTACAAATTATCTAATTTCATGCAAAGAGAGATATTGAGCTTAGAAAAGAGAGATGTTTTGAAATTGGGCTTTGAGAAATATTAGTTATGAGATTTAAAATGTAGCATTTGATTTAAATAATTTTGTAAAAAAAAATACACAACCGGTCAGGTTCGGTATGGTTTGGGAAGATGTGAAACCGAAATCCAAATTGATTTGAACCGGTCCGGTTTGTTGACTTTTTTAGTCTATCGGTGGGCTCTGTGTTCCGGTTTTCTGGTCTAGATGCCCACCCCTAGACGTAGGTGGTGGATTGCAACACTTTACAAAATTCAGGTGGTTAAAAATAAAAAGTATAAGTTCATGTGGTAATGACGCACGTGCCTAAAATTTCAAGTGGTGTTTATGCAAAAAAAAACTTTGGGACATTTTAAAAAAGGCCAAAAGCAAGGGAAATATTTTAAAAGAAGCCAAAATATTTTGTACTTGGACAATAATGCCCTTATTTATTTTTGGATTGCCTAAGGAATCCTTTTTCTGCTTTTCTTATTATTATTTTCTATCCGCTAAACTTTTAGAATGTAATTAATTTAGGATGTAATTAATTATCTGTTTCTTGCTCCTATGGATAAATTAGAAGACTGTTTCTTATTATGCTATTTGTAAATGAAATTGTAGAGTCTTTTTCTAAATGAAGATAAAGCTCTGATACCAATTTAATTACATTCTAAATGAAGATAAGATTGTAGAAAATTGTAGGTATACTATTCTCTAAAAGTAAGTAAATTAATTACATTTTAAAAGTTTAGCGGATAGTAAAATTTTCTGCATGTACACATCCTTTTTCCCATCTTTCTGTAGGTAAACCTATATTTTTACAACTCATGGAGTATTGATAGTACAATACCAGAGAAGAAAATGTTTGTCAAAACGTTTGTCAAAAAATTTCAGTCACAGGGCTTTGCTATCCTGTGGTCTAGTCAACAATCCCCAGTTGGATTGTTTCATGGGTACATGATGTACACGATATGTTCCTCCTCTTGTTTGAAATGGATGTTATCCACACGTGCGATGTGTTGCCAGCGTGTGTGATGAGAACCAGGCACCCTTGACCGAGTGTGCCGTAGGCCTTTGACGGGGCAACCTGCGTGTTTGATGAGAATAGATTTCCTAGGATACATCCTAAATTAATTACATTCTAAAAGTTTAGCGGATCAAAATGTACAATTTTCTACAAAGTTTAGCGGATGGTAAAATTTTCTACAATTCTAAAATTTAATTACATCCTAAATTAATTACATTCTAGAGACAATAGTTTATCAAATTATCTATGTCATCTAAGAGTTTATCAACTATATTATCAAAATTCTACTCAATCATATTTATTTCTAAATTATCAAATGCCATATGTATTTCCTCTGCTTCACTTTTTAAGTCTTCTATATCATGTAATTGTTTATAATTAGTAAATCTTACAATTGCTTCCCCTATACGATTTTCAAATATTTGTGTTTTATCAGGTTGTCTATTCTTCTCTACTTGTAAATTGGGTAATATCCATTCTGTTCCTTCTAAAAAACTATTATCTACTGGTTTTGCCTCTATCATATTAACGTGTTTACTACCAAAAGTTTGTACTAAATTCTGATATTCGACATTAAATTTATAGTTATAGTTATCTGAAACTTTTCCTACATACGTAAGGCTAATACTTAAATTTTTATATTCACCTTTCATATTATAATTTTTTGTTCTTATGCTAATTTTAATATGTTTACAAAATTCTCTAATATTCATCCTATGACAGCTAGATTTGTACTAAGATCAACTTCTGCTGTAGCTATTGCTGCTTGCTGATGGTTATCCCATCTATCATCATATATGTATACTAATGCTTTAGTTCCTACTTGGGCTCTTATGAGTCCAGCTATTCCTATTATAATTGTTCCTATATGAATTTGTTTATAGTGTAATTTTTTGAGCTGCTCTATTGCTGTGTTACTAAGTAAATTTAGAGTTACTTCTTTATCTATACAACTTACTTCATGTTGACTAATACTACTTACAATACTATGTTTATTATCAAATTTTCCTAATTGATATAAATTATATTTATTTTTATGAGATTTTTCAAAACCTTTTCTAAGAAATTCTTGTGCTTCTTATTCATTAGGGTATATATCTTCTGTTCTAAATATTTCTTTTCCTTTTCTCCTAAAGAGTTCCATTTACAATTGTCAAATGGATTTATTCTTCTTTTTCTTATATGAGGATTATTTTCTAGAGTTAAGTTTTATAATTTATCAACTAATTCTTTGGGTAGTGTGGAAGTAGTATTGTGCACTACTTGATTGATTTCTACTATTTATTCTTGTAATTGATCTACTTTTTCACCTAGATTTAAAATTAATTGGATAATTAAATTATTTTGTCTTATAGGGATATTGTTACTTACTACAAATGTTGTAAAGTCTGTAAGGCCTACTGGTTTGTTATCAAATTTACCAACTTCTTCTAAGGCTTTAATATATTTATTATTAATTTTAAAATCTGTCATTAAACTAAAAGTCTATCAATTTTATTATGTAACTTTTCTACTTGTTCAGTTAATGTTTTTTTTGCACTAATTGTATTTTTTGTACTTCTATTTTTAATTGCTCAATAATTTCTAATGATTGAAGTTCTATTAGTTTTGGCTTACTATCTATAAGATCTATGAGGTCTTTGATTTCTTTCTTGCTAGGAAATCTTTGAATATTTTTATTATTATCTTCTAATTGAGATGTTATATAATCTAAGTTTTGTCTATTTGTTTTTAGGGAATTTTTCTGAAAATATTCTAATAACTGTTGAATTATTATATTATGTTTATTCTGTTCAAATTTATTGTGACGTCCCAGACCCTCTTTAGGAATAAAATAAATTTATTAAATGAGTTAATGAAATTGGGAAATTAGAAAGGATTTTAAAAAGAATTAAAATAAGAAAAATTGGAATTAAATAATAATTTAATAAATAAAGGGCAATTTGGTCAACTTTATTTTTGAATGGAATTTGGCGAAACGAGTTGCGCCATTGCGTCCGTCTCGTCGAAATGAGTCCGATGACGGGCGACACGCCTCGATCTGACCGTTGGATCTTAAAAAAGACATTTTGGTCATTTCAGAGATTGATTAAAATATTATAAAAGACAGGTGGACCAATCAGAAACCAGGATTGTCTCTCTCTCCTCTCTTTCTCTCTCTGATCGTCTCTCTCGAGCGACAAACCACCCAGCCGGCCACAGTTTGGCCGGCAACCACCGCAGACGACTACCACCGGCCATGGGGCCGGTACCGTTTGAACCGCCAGGCCACCCCCGACCCATCCCGACCAACCCCGACGCTACCGCCGCAGATCCTCTTCGAAAAACACAGAAAATCGTCCGATTTTTCTGGAAAATGCACAGCGTTGATCCGGCGATTCCGCAACCGTTTGTAGCGATCCAGATATGATTTCGAACCCTCTCTTCCTCTTCTTGCTTCCTGTATGGTTGGTTTCATTCAAAATGGTAGTTTTGGATCGGATCTGTGAAACCCCAAACTGGCCGAATTTTCGATCCCATTTTTCGGCCAGTTCACTGCCGGTTCTGGGACGGGTCGTAGCGGTTTTGGACTCCCCTGATCTCGGTGATCATATTGGTATAGGGTTTGTAGCTCGTTGCAGAGTTTTGTCAATCACTAGATTTACTCAAGACACCCACCACGCGCTGTCAATGCGTGGCGGCGGTGTGGTGGTGGTTCTCAGTTCCTACACAATCCTCGTGTCGCTGTGAACACGCACGTGTGCGCGGATCTCGATTCGAACGTCGTTTGACTATCAAACCAATGTACGCCTATTATACATTGTTCGGGTTCGATGTGTTCGGACCGTTGGATTGAATCCAATTCACGTATGTTGTTCCCCGTATTTTTGGGATCATGTAGGAGTTGACGGATAGTGATTTGGAGTCCCGAAACTTCGAAATCGCAAGCCCTAGGATAGTCCGATACTCCGGAATCTCAAGCCCTATGGTTGACCGAGGCTCTCCTGAGGTCGCTTTCAATTCTTCGAACGTAGTTGACTTTATTGGACTTCTAGGAATGTCCGCATCGAATTGGAAGACGTGGGCTCCGCGGGCCCGGGTTGACCGAAACGGGATGTTTGACCACCGGTTGACCGTGAGTCTTTCGGGGCGGTCCCACTTGTTAAAAGACGTAATTTGACCTTAGAATCATTCGTACGTACGTACACGCATACTTTGAGTCGGGAAGAGTTAGGGTTTTATTCTAAAGTTCTTGTTTGGTTCACTATATTAATCCAATCCTCGTATCTATCGCTTTAGGTATTCTGGCACCACATACGTAGCGGGCGGGACCCTCTTAGGGTTATGCAGCATGGGACCAACGGTGAGTGGACTTTGTTTTTAAATGAGCATGATTTGAAAGATTGAATGCAATGCATATAAATGAGATTCGATAATGGTTTTAAATTTGGGTTTTGACTTTGAGGAAGTCATTATGATTGATTTGGCATTTGAGGCTTATGCATGATTTGGGTTTCCGGTTTGTATGTGGGGCCCTGATGGCTATATTTTATGATATTTCATATCTTGAGTACTTAACGGGACGTGGTGAACGTTCGGTGGTCTTCGTGTTAGTTTTGGATTATATATTTGAGCTATTTTTAAGCTTGGAGTCATTATACTATTTAAATCATGGATTTAATGGATTAATGTACATAAGTGGGAGTTTAATGGTTTTCTTTGGATATTATATTTAAAGAATCGTTATATTATATTTTTAATTATATAATTGGGTTAAGTTGGATGTTGGTATAGTCCGTTCAATTTCATACTCGGTTTTGGCGTATATATACTTTTACTAATAATACCTATACTTTGGTTATATATATATATATATATACACTTTGAATAAATGTTCGGGTCTTAGATTTGATGTTTTCAAAGAAGGGTTATCTACAATGGGATTATATTGATATTTGGGAATTGTGTTGAAATTGAGTTTGACTTTATGTTTCGAGACTTGAGTTTCTCATATCATTTGACGTATATATTGGGATGGAGATGTCCTTATATTGAGTATACATATTGGTTATATGATTGATGGACTTGTATATGTCCTGATGTCTGATGTTTTGGGGTTGGGTACATGTGTTTGATTTGGGAATTGGAAAGTGATTTGTTATATATATTGATTATCTCGTGGCGATTGATTTGAGTGCAGTTGGCACCTTGTTATGTACCTCCCCCTATTCTTATGATATGGTTACTTGAATATGGTTCGATCCGTGCATACCTTAACGAGGTGTAGTCGTAGACCCTTAACAAGGTAGTTTGCGCGCGTAGGACTTGTTTCAGAGGTATGGTAGTGAGGTTTCTACCATATAGGCATGTGAGCTTAGTCCCTTTCTGGACGGCTCAACCTTGGGCATAGGGTCTCGAGGAGGCTGTACCTTTGTCTGGTCAAATGATCCCCTGTTGGATTGTTTTCCCCTGGTACTTGTATTTGGTGTTGAGGTTATACTATACCTATACGCGTGTGTTAGTACATTCATATTCATATTTCTTTTAGTGAGGATCTTTCCTTACTTGTTGTGCTGGTGAGCACGTGGTTATGTGAGAGTGGGAAAGATTGGGAAGCAGTACTTGATTTGACTTCAGTACTTGATATGTTATGTTTATTAGATTTTGAATCCTGAAACTGATTTCTTATTTATATATATGTAAATGATTTGAACTACAATTGAGTTCTGTATTGTTGTCAAGTTTCGTTTTCTTGGCATGAGCGAGATCTTTGGTATTTTAAATGTTGTTTTGGTTTATGGAGTTTTATGATACTTTCGTACTCACGTTTATCTAGTTCTCCCATTTATGTTTTTATACATACCTACATGGGTTTGATTTGGGAGGTTATGCCTCGGGAAAAGTAAAGAAAAGGGTTACGTGTTCGGAAAGGTTTTGAAATGGATTATTATCCTGTGACTATTTTGAGATATATTTGTTTTTGAATCCAGTACGTATATAGTGAATTTCAATTGCATGGTTCGCATTGTTTTGAAACGGTGGGGTTAGTACTTTGACTTAAGTATTGTAAAACTTTGTTTTTGTCCACTTACACTCTTTTCTCTTTTGCGCTCCTCAGGCCATAGTCGTTGCTTCGACACTGTTCGATCGAGCGCTTCTCTTCCTGAGCTTCGATTGAATTGTAGGACTTGTTGTCCCTTATCTTTGACTTTGAATTCTATTGCTTGAATTCACATATTCTTAGAGTTGTTCTGTTGTCGCCCGTTAGGGTTGAATTTAAGGCCAGAGGCCAATTGTGTATTTGTAAAGCATGCTGGCAACTGGTGTATTCGTTTATTGATTGTTTCTGATAGGTGGGAATCCTGGGAAAGTCCATGTTTCAGGGGAGACTCTGCCCGATTTTCGGCAGAAGTCTTTGGCCCCTTTCACTTTTGTTTCAGGAAGAGGGAATTTGTTTAGTAAGTGGGCCCGGCATTGGGTTGATGTCGGAACGTCAGCAGGATTCGTCTCGGGTTCCGGGGTGGAACTCGGGTCGGGTCCTATCATTTACACTTTATGCCTAACTAATTAAAAGATTAACAATACTATTTTCTAAGGAATTGTTACTACTGTGTAATAGATGTTTGTGTTCTTTTGTGGAAAATAACAAACTAATGTATTATTATCTAGAGTTAATTTTCTCTTTTGTTGTTCACTAATTTCTAAATTATGGTACTCTATCATATAATTAAAATTTATCTAACTCTACCTTTTTCTTTTAAGATGCCTAGATGCTCTTGAAGTGCTTCTATAGAGTCTTTACAAACTTCTAAATGATACTGGTTTCTTATTATGCTATTTTGTACTTCTAATTTTCTTCTAGGATAATTACTTACTTCTGGTGATTTTATTAAATCTTCTAGATTCCTAATTTCTACTTGATATTCAACTTTCTGTCTCTTTAATTCTTGTAACCTCTCTTTTATTCTAATAGGTGTCCACCAAGGGCCAAACATGCAAAGGGTTCTCTATCCTTAACTGGTGATTTTGGTAATTAACAAAATTTTAACAGGTTATAAACGTTGGTTTTTCACAGTTGTGTTGATTGACTTCTATCCTTAAGGTACTTTACTGTTATAATCATATTATTAAGGTGCTAAACTAAAACTCTGATACCAATTTTTTAGTAGATCTCAGTCAAGGTTTCAAAAGGCCAAAATAACACCATGTCTAGAACATGGAACTGCAAAGAAGCCAACTTAAAGGGTTATGGAGCAAAATTCAGAGGTCCTCTGAACTCAGAGGTTCCCTGACAGACATCTAGTTGTTGTTATGACAAATATCAAACATGACTAAGTTCTTAAACAAAGTATTGATCGTCAGTTTAGCAAGATAATAACATAATTATAAAAGTGTTTCCCTATTTTGGACAAGAAGTCTACTAAGAAAATTAAAAATAAAAGAGAAAATACTTACTTAATTGCTTTTGCTGGAAATTGCTATCATTGGATATTAACAGTTGTTGATGGTATTAAGAGTGTATGGAAAAATAAGAGAAAGTGTATGAACAAAGAAAGTTTTATTGCTTGAAGGAGAAAGCACATGAGATGTTTTCTTCTCTGGTATCATGCTTTTCTTCTCCGGACACTTCACAAAAAACAAAACAAAATCTTCACATGTACAACAAACGGACAAGGCACTATTTGCATGATTTGTTTGATGGCCACAGATTCCTTCACGTGCTACTTTTGGTCTTTAGTAGAAGAGACTTGCATGTCTTTAGATCTAAAGATGAGGGTTTTTGTGTCCTTTTTGAAAATGTTTGGTTTTTGTTTGTGGCCTTTTACAAAAAGCAAGGGTTTCTTGTGGCTAAAAATAAAATTCGTTTTTTTTATTGCGGAAGAGGAAAGTAAATCTAGAATCTCACACTGTCGGTTCTAAGTATGGTGTACAGCTGTCAAGCTAAGAAGTAGATAAGCCCAGTCTTTGTCACTGTGTTTTCCCATCATTAAACAGGAAAGGAAGGAAACTTCTACGGTCCGCCTGAGTTTTATTCTCTGATGACGAAACTCTTATCCTTCACTCCAACCACCCGCTCGCTCCACCACCCCACTTTCTCCAACGTGCGCCATCATCATCGCCTCAGCCCCACCACCCACCTCATCAGCTACCCACATTCCCTGCCACGTGTCCAGCTCCTCTACCGTGCGCCGCATGCTCCCCCACGACCTTCCCTTTCCGCCGCCGCCCTACCCGCCGCCGATGGCCTCTTGCAGGACGCTGGAGCCACCGCGCTTGTACTCTCCGGTGCCTACGGCCTCGTCCTCTGCTTCGACAATCTCACGCAGCGAAACCTTCTCCAGCAGGTCGTTTTGCTCTCCCATTGATTTTTCTTCAAATCTCCAATTATTTATTTTCATTTTGATTTTTCATTTCTGGTACCCTGTGGAATTTTTAATCTGCTTCTGGTCTCAGATTGCTACTTTAATTGTGAATTTGTGAAATGCTGAAAATGGAAGTAGGACAAACACTGACGCTGTTCTTGTTTTTCTCTGTTTTTACTGAAAGGTTGAGAAGTTACCATATTTTGCTAAAGGATGGTACTACTGGGTAAACATTTACTTACCCCAAAAAAACAAAAGCTTATAGTTGCCTACCAAAAAGAAAAGAAGCAATAATGGCATATAGTCCTATAGCTTTTTCTCAAAATTTTGTCACATAAACAAATCACTATTTATTTGGTTCAAATCTTATCGACAACAAATGTTGGATAAAAAATATATTAAAAAGATGGTGACATGATAGAATTTTACTTCTTAAAAGTAACTTAGGTTTAAAGTAAATTTGCAAACGTAAGCTAGACCAGTTTGACAAGGCAGTGAGCAAATGAAACATAATCAATAGCATGTGTGGTGTTTGAGGCCCTAGGCGAACTACCAAAATTTGGCCTTCTACTCTTTATGTATATTCATGCGATTTTTTTAGATAAGTTAAAAAAAAATTATATGAACTCAAAGTCAAAATTGTAACCTAAAAAGAAACAAACAAAATGTAATTCACTTAACAACTTTATAAAATGCATCAAAACATCACTCGTCTTGCCTTTTTCAATGCCAAAGTATCAATTAATTTTCTACCATGTCTTTTTCAATAGAAAATATAAGCAAATAGTCTTGTGGGTTTTTACCTTCTTGTACTTCTTCAATGATCGCTTCCTCTTGCAGTAGATATTCAATAATAAAATACTTGTTTTTTTTCATTTGTTGAGTAAAGCATATTTTCCTATATGCTGGTTTTTTTGTTTTTGCTAAGGTATATGCTACTAGGTTAACCTATTCAACTAGGTTAACTTATTCAACTGGTTTAACTATAAAAAAATAATTGGTCCCTTATTAAGGGCCTGTTTGGGGACAGGCTAAAAGCTCTTCCTGGCAACCAAAAGCGTTTGGTAGAAGAATTTAGAAGTGCTTCTGAGTCATAGAAGCGCTTTTTGGAGAAGCACATGCTCTGTACTTCTTCAGGAAGCACTCCCAAGTGCTTTTTCACGAAGCACGTCAATTTCTTATGAAAATTTCAACATTTTTATAGTAGAAGCGCTTATGAGCAAAAGTGCTTCCTAGAGAAGCAATCTCAAATGAGCCCTAAGTTTCCATTTTTTTAGTTTTAGAGTAAGTAATTGGGCTTTTTTTTATAATAGTACTTGGGCTTAATGTAATATTAATACAGTACAATTTTTAAAGTAACATACATTTGTATATACATCTATATATATATAGAGGTTTATAAAAATTGGGCTCCCTTCCAATTTGGAGGCCCTAGGCGAACGCCTTGTCGGCCTATGCTCAGGGCCTCCCCTGAGGAAACCATACCCGCAGCAGCGTATACACCCCTTGTATCTATAGCACTTATCACGTTATATAGTAGCATGTGGTGTGTGATGAAAACTTACCTTTACGAGGTGTAGATCTCCTTTGTGTCTATAACACTTATGATGTGCTATAGTGAAGATGCGGTGTTTGATAAGTGTTATAGGCACTAGGAGGTATACACCTTGGCATATGTAAGTTTTACGCGTGGCGTTTTGGTGTCTCTAGCATTACTCTTTAAATGTTCACCTATATCATTAGCATGTAAATTGTAATATGTGTTTTGTGTTACTTTTTTATTTGTTAAATAGCATGTGATGTTTTTCACATTTCTTCTTTGCTTACCCAATAATTGAATGCAGAGTTTAAGCAGAAAATTGGTGCATATATTGTCTGGGCTGCTCTTCATGCTTTCCTGGCCAATTTTCAGGTAACCCTTTTGCCTTTTTTGTTCAGAATTTCAACAACTTGTTTGTTGTTCATTATTTTATATCCCCAGCGGGCAGTGCTAGAAGTTTCCTTGACTACTTGAGCTCATCTTTCATCCTAGAATAGCACCTCAACTGGGGCTCGCTACTTTGCCTCTGTGGTTCCCCTTGTCAATTGCTTGAGGCTTCTTCTTCATGGCCTCTCCCTAGTCACCAATGAAGCACTTGTCAAATCTGTCACTCGAGAAGGAAACCCAAAGTAAGTTTTACTAATAATTAAACCTTATATTTGCAGCTAATTTTTCTAAAGCCAGAGTGATTTAGCTTCACTTTTTAACATCTGCAGGGAGTTGCTTAGAGGTCCTCTGTATTATGTTCTGATTTTGATCTTATGTGCTCTTGTATTTTGGCGTGAGTCTCCAGTTGGAGTGGTCTCCTTGGCAATGATGTGTGGTGGGGATGGTAACTCCTCTAGTTTCTCCAACCAAATTCACATGTCCCTTACTCATTATTCCATACAACCAGTTTTATACAACGACATGTCTATCTCTCGAGAAGAACTTACCTGTAACATTCACTACCCCTCTCTCTCAATGCATCTCTCATCACACATCATGTGTGTGTGTGTGTGTGAAAGAGAGAGAGAGAGAGAGAGAGAGGGCAGGGAACCCGCTGCAGTAAGTTTTAGTCCTATCTCTCTCATTATGGCATGTCATGTGATGAGAGAGAGAGAGAGAAGCACACGATTGTATATAACTGGTGGTATGGAAGAAAATTTTCTCTCAGTGCTTCCAATAGTGCAATGATAACCATTTCAACTTGGCTGTTTATAGGTGTTGCTGATATCATGGGAAGAAAATTTGGGTCCATAAAGATCCCTTATAATCAAAAAAAGAGTTGGGCTGGTAGCATATCCATGTTTCTTTTTGGGTTCTTGATTTCCATTGGGATGCTCTACTTTTACTCATTTCTGGGATATTTTCAATTGAATTGGGTCGAGACAGTTGAAAAGGTAGCATTGATTTCTCTGGTGGCAACAATAGTGGAGTCTCTTCCAATTACAGAGGTACTAGATGACAATTTATCTGTTCCATTGGTGAGCATGGCAGCAGCATACTTGAGTTTCTCTTTGTAGCTTGTTATAGTAGTAAAGTTCTTCTCCCCAATTCCATATGATTCAATGATCGTTACTAGATGAGCAGCTGTCGTTCGGCTCTGCAGTGATTAGGCGTTAAAAGCTCTGTTGTGAATGGGAATGTATGCAAGGTCGAAGCCGCATCCATTGAGTTCTGTGACACATTGACAAAAATAGAGCAAAACAAAAAAGCAAGAGCCAACAAGGTAAATAGTGTCAAGCTAATTTTCATGCCATCATATGAAAAGGGGTCTTATTTTCGGAGTTGTTTTGTATTCTTAGCAAGCAGTTTCCCTTTATCCAAGATCAGAATTCGGACTACTGCCCCCTTTCGATTTCCTTTTCTAACTGAAAAGTGAAAATGTTTGTTTGACTAGGGGCTAAATTTCAAATGCATTGTAGCTTGAACAGATGGGCTTTCGGATTATGGACTTCATATATGCCTAACAATTTCCAATTCTGCATTGTCCCTAGGCAATTCCTACCTTGGGTGGGTTTTATATGCAAATTTGATCACCACCACAATCGGTTGCTCGTCACATCCAAACTCATACCTAAGAAATTAAAAGCGGGTTCTAAAGGCGCATCAAAGCATTTGGTTTAACGACATTTAGTCTCCACTTTTTAAAGGAAGTCTTGAGTTCAAATCTCATAAACGAGAGTTTGAGAGTTTGGTGTGGTGTTTAATAAATTAAAAAAGGCACAGGATTACATTATTAATTTGATTGTGCTTAGGGCATGCGTTTGATAAGACTCGGAATTACAATTCTTTTTTCCAAAAAAATTACTAAAAGCATCTTTATCTAGCATGCGTTGCGTTCCCAAATAAATGGGATTGTGGGCATGAGCCAACACTAGGTAATATAATAATATTAGGCTCATCTTTTTCTCTTATTTCTTTGTAAAACAAAGGTGCATTTGGAAATTGGAATTCATCCATACTATTCTTGCCCAATCTGCTACTGTTTTCTTTGCTCCCATGAACAAACGCCACACAGATTGAGTAGGTTTTCGGCCGAATAGAAAAAACAAACCAAACATGGATTCAAGTAGGCCGCATTTCACCCACACTGATTGAAACCACATTTGAGCCCAAAATTCAGCTGGGCCAAAGTATGATAATTCGATTTTTATCTGTAAAACGTTTCGCCACAAAAATGCTTTTAATAGAGAAATTTTAACCATAAACAAAGAATATAATTGTTCCTAAGCATCCCAATTCTAACCGCCTATTTCTCTTTTCAATGTTGGAAAAAATCCCAAATTCGAATCTCTCTCCCTCGTTGATAAAAAAAATTAATATAAAAACAAAAATGCTATGTTGTGAGCTGAGAATAATAGGCTGTTAAAGCATACTTAGTTGTTCACGTAAAATACATACCCAAAGCCATGTTGGTTTGCAGATAATATATATAATTATCATACTGAAGATTATATGTTGAAGATTGGCAGTTATGCCTATGAATATGTGTCAAGTATTAAGAATGGTGGTGAGCATACACTTTGGATTAAAGTGGTGAGTAAAAATATTCCGAATAATATTCTGCATGTGGGATCATTTAATCAACTTTACAAGATTATACCTTTATACCTTGTCAATTAAAGATATCCATAAAGGAAATTAAGAATGTTAAAAAATCATAGATAAGTATTTAAAGAATGAATGATACCCTAGAATTTTGGTATTTCCTTTTGGCATAAAAAAAAAAGTGAGTTGAAATTTTGTGATGGAATATGTAGAAAAATTATTTTGTGAAAGAAAGTGTTGGTTCAAAATGTCGTATTGAGATCTAGTCTCAACAACAATCCCTCGTTTGCAATGGATGATGGGCCTTTGGCTCGCTAGAGAGGAGTGTTCAATCTTTGGACAAGATTGAAAGTTGGATCATGCTAGAATGTCATAAGGGTGCGGACTCTGTTTCTCCGCCTCTTCCGACCCGAACCGAATTGTGTTGCGTAGGCATGCTACTATTAGGGATAAGACCAGCCCAATAGACCTGGTGTATGTGATGTAGAATGTGTAGTCTGATGGATTTGAGCTCTTTCTGGACCACTAATCAAGCCATTGTGCTCCAAGAGGGGTACTGGCTCGAATGAGTTCTTGTCTATGCCTCAATCAAGAGGACTTTAATATTCATCTAGTGCAAAAAAGGCTTGGAAGATACAAATGGTACTTAGCCAAACAGAAAAACTAAAATTGGTATTAATGATCCCTTGAGTGGGCTTGAAAAACCTTAATTCGAGCCTAAGATAACTTTGGATTGGGTTAATACTTAGTTAATTTACGTCCAACTGTGTGATTCTGACCTAAGTAAGCCTTGTTCTGGCCTATCCTATAAATAGTTATTTATACTGAAAAGTAAAGATTCAAGTATAAAGTACAAGAAAGTAAATTGACAAGGATGTAAAGTTCTCAGAACTGGAGATTTCTCTATCCAGTTCCGACATGACAGAAAATTAAGATGAAAGCTAAAGATTTCTCCATTTAGCTTGGTTAGAAAAGACAAATTTCGATAACAAATAGTCTGGAGATTGCTCTATCCAGTCCGGGCATGATAACAAGTTGAGATAAAAGCTAAAGATTTCTCCATTTAGTTGTTTGAAAAACAGAGTACAGTAATGAAAAGATTGGAGATTTCTTTATCCAATCTGGTACAAATTTTAGCTTTTTACAAGGAAGTTAGGCCTGATTGTTTAACAAAAATCATGCCAAGAAGATGACAAAGCAATAAAAGATAAACGCATGAGTTGTCAACTGGCTATTTGGAGAACAAGTTGGCTATTTGAAGACTTGAAGATTTTTCAAGTATTTAAAGACTTTGAGGCTGATTTTGGAGAGAGAGTATTGCTGCTGTGGAGCTCCTATATTTATAGGCAAAAAATGCTTCAGCGATGGTGGTGGTGAGTGAAGTATGAAACTTGAGAGTTTAAGAGAACCGCCCTCGCAAGTTGATCCATAAGTTGTGTGGGCTTTGATGAGAAATGACAGGAGTTGTCAACTTTTCGACTTTAAAGAAACCCAAAGTATTTGTCCACTTGCCATTAATTGGTGAGAAATAGCCAAAAGTAGCTGACTAAATGAATAAAGAAATGGAGAGATAATGATCATCATCTCTACTTTTTTCTTTATTCATTCTTTAAGCTCACTTGCATTATTTCTTTCTTTTCTTTCAACATTGCTGTAGCATTTCACGTGTATGTTGAGCTTTGGCTTCATTTTAATATTCTTCATCACAAAGAAAATTAAATTGTTTCTATCTACCACATCATTATTTTATTCTTCTTTGAATCAATTCACTTGTGATGAAGTCCCTCCATTGATGAAGTGAAACTTGATTAGCAGCCACTCAATTTCTCCTCCGAATATGCCTTGATGCATAATAAACTGGGAATGCTAGATTGATCCAATTGCTGCCAATTTCGGATATGTTGTAGTAGACATCCAAATGAACAACTTTCATGAAGAAAGAATATTCATTTGAGAACTGGAAGCTGGCCCGAATTGGGCCCTAATTAGGCCCGAATTGCCACTGTAATCAGCTTTCGCTGTTGCTGGTATGCTTCTGATGTTTGACGTCCCGAGGATTCCACACTTATCCAAATGATGTCAAATTCGGATATGTTGTAGTAGACATCCAAATGAACAACTTTCATGAAGAAAGACAATTCATTTGAGGACTGGAAGCTCGCCCGAATTGAGCCCTAATTAGGTCAGAATTTTCACTGTTATCAGCTTTCGTTGTTGATATGTTGCAGTTGCCATAGAGATGAACAACTTTCATGAAGGATGCAACTTGATTTGAGAGCTGGAAGTTGAAGTTTGAGCCCACTCCATCTAACTGCAGCAAAACATGTTTAGCCATATTTGGACTATTTTGATGTTCATGGAACATTATTTTCCATTTTAGGCAAAAATACATTTTTGGTACAAACAGAAAGAAGGTGCTGAAAAGGAGCTACATTTATAGTTATAGCATGTTCAATTATTAATGGCTTCAAGTCAATGTTTGATTACAAAATATGAGGGAGGCCCTCTTCAATGGTTTTTGAGGCCATTATAGTTCTTGGTCGTTCTCATGAGTTGTATTCGTCTATATGTAAACAAATCAAAAGACCAAAATATAAATAAATAAATAAAATGAAAATCCAAGCCAATCAACTGCTATCTAACACAATAAGGTTGACCGTTGACGATGAATAATGATATTGGAAGGTTTATCTTCGGTTGTTGCCCTAGTTGATTGAACAACAACATGCCAAAACTCATCTCCACAAGATAACATGTGTTCACCAAAAGCGTCGCAGTGTTAACAACTTCCCATCGTTGGCAACTGCCTAGCCACTAATTGTGAGTGGTACAATGAGAAAGAGTTGAAATGTGACTTGGCCAAAAAATAGATGTAATGTAATGTACCAATGGGGTGCTAGAAAAAAAAAAGGGTGTTAGTTGGATTGGCACATGCTTTTGGTGTGCTCCTAAGTGGTCTTAAGTTCAAATCTCCATGGTACCTGTGTGAGTTCCCCCCTTCCTTTCCTAACTTTGGCAGAAAATTTTTTTTTTGTAATATGGCATATTTAAATTCACAGACGAAAGATTTTTTAATTTTTTAATTTTAAATACAATAAGATACTTTTTATAACACGCAAAGACATCCACAATAAATATACGCTACCACAACTTGAAATTTCCTCCAATCAAGTGGATGCTACTACTAGTAGACCAAAGACCAGTATGATAAGAGCTAATTACATTATAAAATGGATGAGGAGAGGAGGTTTCACTTGGAACGAAAACCATTGACTTGAACTCTTGAGGCCATTCATTGACATAAAAATTGACTATTACTTACTTGCTTGGTTCAACATGCAATAACTATATAATGGCTCCTTTTCAGCATCTTTTATCATTGTTTAAGGCCAAAAGGCAAGGGTAAGTGAGTAATCAATAATACTGCTGTTTAATTTTTCACATCATTCCATTATGAACTTAGTAGTATCTACAACATAGCTCTTTCAATAGAAATAAAAGTTTGTTAGAGTGTGGACTGAGAATGGGGATAAGGAAGCTAGTAAGTAGTTTCTTGGTGGGTCTAGTGCTATTTTATTTATGGATTTTGGACCATACTGCCATTCCATGATTATGGTATGCAAGGATGGAACTATAAATTTTTATAGGTATGAGCTATTATTTCTTATATGGGTAAAGATCTAAATAAAATTCAATTTATTTTCTCATAAGAGAAAACTCGAAGCTAACTGGAGATCTATTTGGATAGGACATGCTAATTTTTGCTTGGATGAATTGGGCTAATTTTTGTAAAATGAGGTATAGTACCTAAAAATTAGTATTAAATTTATTTTTTTCCAAACTTTGCACTAGGCTAGAGCCCACTATAGCCATAGTGTGGTTCCGTCCTTGATGGTATGTTAGATTTCATAGAGACAAACCTATCAACCCCCATTACTAGCAACGCACACATATATTATTTCTAACTTAACCATCTGTAAAGCCAAGTAGGTGTGGAGTTTTATCGAAACTACTAATTATATATTGTATTTTATTTATAGAAAAGTTGATAGAGGTCCAAAAATCCAACCAATAGTTGGGTCTAGTCCTCGAATTATTGTTTGTTGATACAAATCCTTTGACTAGTGCCATGTAGACTACATTCTATTTTTGTTCCAAAAATGGGCAAGATGAGGATTTTGTATAATTCATTGTTTGTTTCTTTTTTTAGTTTTTCCAATCAATTAATTGCATTCATCAATTCTATTATCATTTATAATTAAGAGGATGCCTATATTAATGTTGTCTTTTTTTTTTCTTTTAACCCAATAAAATCGTTGGCTTTCTTTCTTATTGTTTACCACCTCTTTATTATGTATATTGAAGCAACCAAAAAAGAGGTATATTAAAAATAATGAAACACCTATATGTGAGGTAGATTATATATTATCTCATATTTATCTAGTATTTATGTACACAATCTCATATTTTCCTAGTAACCGCTGCCAACACTTTGCAACCGTTGCCAACACACCCCGGAGCCTTGCCGCTCCATCATGGAGCCTTGTTGTGCCATCCCAATGATGAAATCCAGCAGCAACCGCCCTCCTTGGTTGCTGGAATTACAGCACAGTAGCAAGGGCCTATGGTTTCCACAACCTTGTAGCCGCAAGGCTCTATGGTTTCCACAACCTTGCAGCCACAAGGCCCTATGGCTTCCACCACGTCGTTGTCGCATGGCCCTGTGGCCTCCACCACCTTGCTGTCGCAAGGACCGGCCACCGTCCATGATGGCACCGCCACCCATGGGCACCTCAACGCCGTCGAGGACCTTGCACCTGTTTTGGAACAAATCTGATCGTTCCCTCCTTTACTATCACACTTGGCGTACGCCCTTGCATATGCTACCAATGAAACCCTAGCCCATATACATTTGGGCTCAACACAATTCTCTCATCCCAATTCACTTAGTCAAGCGGACCTTAGCCTTAAAGTCGATCAACTCACACAGAGGCTGGACAACCAGAACGACATGGTTGCTTAGCTCCTCAGGCAGATTGACGTGGCTCGAGGCCTTGGCCTTGGATCTCAGGGCGAAGAGAGACGGATGAACCAACAGACCGGCCTGCAGTTCGAGAGATCCCAAGCCGGCCAGATAGGCACAAGCATACGAGGAGGAGAACGAGAAAGTGCTGTTTAGCACCCGAACCTGACCCAAACTTCTGCAAGTCAATCTCGAAGCCGATCGATGATCAGTTCGAGATTAGGTCCAAGGACCAATGTGCTCAAAAGGTTAGGCCAACAGCCCGACGGTCACTCCCGCTTGGGCCCACAAAGAAGTATCTGCTCCAGGTTGGGACCGTAAGGACCCAGAGTTGGTGAACAATTGCATGGCAAATGCAGTGGTCGATGCTTACCAACCCGCTCGAGGCAGATTAACTCATGGCGACGAGCTAGCGAGGAGTCCTCACAAGCTCAACCCACCAGTATGCCCCAGGAGCAGGGCACCCAAAGGGATCGACCCTTGGAAGCTGAGGAGGAAGTTAGCCAACCGTGCTTGACACGCAGAAAACATCAGCGCAAGCCGTAGGCCCTGTGAGCAAAAGATGTCGAGAAGCTCAACCGACTTAAAAACCTCCAGCTTAAAGGAGATGCAGAAGAGGCTTTATGCAAGGAGGTCGACTAGGCTACTCCTCCAAAACGGTTTACAACACTGTCCATCACACTATTCAAGGGAGACTCAGATCCTGAGAGCCACTTGAAGCACTTCAAGAGTGCAATGATCCTGTACAAAGAAGACGACTCCCTAATATGCAAGGTGTTTGCAATGACCTTGCATGGAGTTGCCCAAGATTGGTTTCACACCCTCCCATCCGGGTCGATTAGGAACTTCAGGGAGTTCGCCCTTATTTTCACCAAAGAGTATACCTCCTACCGGACAGTCAAATAGCAGGCTGATTACCTGTTCAACCTGTGCAAGAAGCTTGACGAATCTCTTCGTGATTACATCAAGAGGTTCAAGGTAGAGAAGGTGGGCATCATAGGATGCGATGATCGAATCGGGTCCTCAGCTTTCAAGAAAGGCTTGCCAACCTAGCACGAGCTGTATAAGAACTTGACCACTGCTCCAAGCCTAACCCTAGCAGAAGTCTTCGCAACGGCAGAACTCTACGCACTTTGGGACGATGATTGAATCGCCGCCAAGAAGGCTGCCAAGCAGGCTGATCAACCAGCTAAGCAGGCAAGCCAAAATAATGACAAGTCCGACAACAAGAACGGAGGCAAGCGTAAGTCACAGCCCCGAGGAGGTGCCCCAGCTGATGAGAACTTTATTGAGTTCACCATCCCGATGCACCAAATCTTGGACCATGTGAAAAATAAGTTGTGGCTGAGGCGACCACCTCCACTAAAGGGAGATCTAGACAAGAGGCCAACCAACAAATACTGTGCTTTCTATGGAACGCACGGGCATACCACGAACAACTGCTTCGCTTTGAAGCGGCATCTTATGGAGTTGGTCAAAGAGGGCCATTGCATAGAGTTCGTGGCTAAGAAAGTGATCCAGAAAATTGAGGACCGTGATGTTGTTAAGGAGCCCCAGTAGAAGGTGATCCAGCAGATCTTGCCTGACTCCAAGGAGTCCGGGCTGACCAGTCAAGAGAAGAAGAGAAAAATCAAGCAAGCAACTCTAGTCTCCCAAGTCACAACCAGCTGTCCAACCACTGAAGATGATCATGTCATCGGATTTTCAAAGAAGGACCTGATCGGCCTCGACCTGCCACACAATGACGCCCTCGTCGTCTACATACAAATTGAACAAGCTTTGATCAAGTGAGTTCATGTGGACGAGGGCAGTGCAGCCAACATCTTTCAACTATTTGTTATCCACCAAATGGGGTTGGAGAACAAGATCACCAAGCTAGCCAGATCTCTCACCGGCTTCAACGGTGCAACGTCGATCACTCTGGGCTCAATTAACCTTCACATCTACTCGCCACCTTTGGTCTGCTCGCAGAACTTCCTGGTCATCGACGAGGTCTCACCTTATAACGGCATCCTAGGCAGGCCATGGATCATCAAGATTGATGCTATCACATTCGCTATGCACTAGAAGATCCGTTACCCTGTCCTTAGGGTGGAATTGGGCAGATCGACAATGACCAAGCGATGGCCAGAAGATGCTCAGCCCAAGGGTTGAAGAAGAACAAGCAGCTGCAGTTCACGCTGGAAACCCGAACAGAGCAGATAGCATATGAAGATGATCGAGTTCCTGATTGTCGATCAGACCTGAAAGGGAAGGGAGTTGCCACCTCCCAATAGAAATCAAAGAACCAGGATCGAGAAAAGGGAATCCATCTGGAGGTTACCCTTGAAGAAGGCTGGAAACCCAAAGAGCACATTGAGCTAGTACCCCTTGATCCTGATCACTTAGATAGAAAAATGCGGATTGGCTCGCGCTTATGCCCATAAGAGAAGGTGGAGCTGACCACATTCCTTCAGAACAACAGAGACGTGTTCATGTGGTTGCCGTCTGAGATGCCCAACATCGACTCGTAGATCATCTGCCACTGGCTCCAGGTCAACCCAACCAGCAAACCGGTGGCGCAGAAGAGACATAATTTCGCTATGCCTAATTTAGCATGACTGTATAGTGCCCTCAAAGACTAACAACATAGCCACAAAACATCTATGATGTCTCAGGTCTAAGGATTAGTTTGCACCATTACAATTTATGAGTTCTACCTTCACATGTGAGTAAAAACTTTCATGCTGGAACTCATGTGTTGGATCGCGTTCAGTGTACTTGTTCTTCTACAAGCACCTACACACATATCGAGGTGTCTCCACACTTAATGACTTGAGACCTCGCCATTCCCTACATGTAGAAACGATACTGTGTGTACTGGTCTTTGCAGAATATTGACACCCAATCAATATTCCTATGACCAGGAACATATTTAGGATTTAGGGATCATGATTAGTCTCCATGTATACAATCTCATTACATAGTTTTCATATCCTCTTGTGTATTCCTTGGACTATGGTTGTTCTATATATTGAAAGATAATATAGGATGATTTATGTATAAAACAACCTTTCTTGCCCATTGATAACATAATATGTCATTATCAAAGATGTCCTTAACTCTAACTATTACATAATTAGTTAGCTTTAAGGGCATATATCTAACATGCATCATCATATTAAAGAGGATTTTCAGCCGTTTTACCCCATGAACTATGACATTTGTAGAAATTAATCTCCTAAACTAAAAAATCAGCTAATTTAGTCCTTGAACAAAACAAATATAGCCAATTTCATCCATGCCGTTAAGTTTTGTGAACTTCATCCAATTTTCTGTTAACTATAAGGATAAACTTGGGATAAAATCTAGGATTTTCAGCCGTTTTACCCCTTACTATGACCCTTGTAGAAATTAACCCCTAACATCATCTTATAGTCAAGGCAAGGGCTAAATTTGCCATTTTAATATAATTCGAGGGTTAAATTGGCTGATTTTTTTTAGTTCGGGGGGTTAAGTTCGATTGGGGTCCTAATTCTGAGGGTTCAACGACAATTTCCTCTATTCAAGATTTGACATTGTTAATATTAATTAGGATCACATAAAAACTTGCATATCACAGGAATAGTGTCAAACAAAGACTCGTCAACAGATAACATTGTTTTGCTATCTCTAACAAATCATGTTCAACTACGCGTGATAAGAATTCTACATGGCAAAAAGTAATTAGATGAAAATAACAAAATAGTGATATCTTCATGACATACAAGTTCTTCTCCAAAGGAGATCAAATAGGACCTTCAGAAATCAAATGTTTTTGTAATATTAAAAATGAATGGGCCTCTCCTCTGGTGGTCATTTTCATAGGTGTGGCCACGTTGGAAGATAATGCCTGAAATTCTATGTCGCAAATTCAGTCTTTTATTAAATGCATTTGCTTTTGCACCATAGTAAAGAAGCTACTCGATCGACGCCAGCTAAGTATCCCACAAAACAATTATTAATCAACTTTAGAGAAGGACACATATATATTGCCTCTCATTTGTCGATAATTAAATATTTAAAATATTTGCTATGATTTCCATCCAATAAAAGAGGCTCTTTCCACGATTTATATCTTCTGCGCCTTTTAGACTAAGGCCAAAAGTCACTTTAATTTCGTCCTCTTGTTTGACAGATTTTCCACTTTCGTTTCGGTTTAGAGACGTCCAAATTTTCGTCCAATTTCTTAACAGAATAAGTACATGTTCCTTACGTGTAGTGGTGGATTCAGAAAATTTTCTCTTTGGGGGCAAGATTAAGCTCTAAATATATATAACTACAAATGCTTTCATTAGTACCAATAAAAAAAAAAACCAATATTATCAATCATAATTATAATGTTATTATTAATACAGTCAAATACATTTTTATCAATGTATATAACCTCTAACACCTAAGTCGTTATAGAGAGGACACATAATATACTAGAATAAAATTTGAAGTTTGAGAAATTAGAGTTCATATTGATTAGGTATTGTGTATCAATATTTGGCTATTAGTTCATTTCTTTATTTTTTGCTTTTAAATGACTCTCAAGAACTACCTATTTTGAGGAACTCAATCTGTTGCCCACAAGCCAACTTAGTTGCTTGCCCCTGTATACCTACCTCAGCCCCTTATGTGAGGTATTTTATCAAACATGTTGCCTCCACACTCAAACAAATCAACATAAAATTACTAGGCAAGTTCATGGTGGAGAAAAGGCAGTGAGGGCAATGGCCTTCATTGGCCCCTTGCTAGATCCGCTAGTGCTCACGTGGAGGGTTGTTATCATACTAATAACTTTTTTTTTAATTACTTAAAAGAATGGACATTCGAACTTAGAACATCTTCTAATATTGGGAAAATAAATATCACAAGAATAAGAATTAGCTAATCCGGAAGATTCTTCTACCATTAGGATATCTATTTTCAAAGGAGGAGAATGAGAATTGTAGAAATTTATGTATGGGCTCTACATGTAATAAATTAATGTATCCCATTTTCGTATTCAATATGAAAAGACAAGAAAAACTTAATAAAATGTTGCAAGAAAATTCGTAGGTGTGAATGGATAGCTATATATTTGTCATTTTCATTCGCCATTATACTTTTCATTCCTATGCGTATGATCCGAAATTTCCAACTCATAGCCAAATACGATGAGAAATTTCGCAGTTTCCAAACCCTACAAAGCTCCAAAAAAAAGAAGCCAATGTGAAGCATATAATTACGGACTTTGTAAGTATGAAGGAATATTAGATTGGTGAACACAGCAGTAATATAATTACAGATTTTGTATTTCGAAATGAAAAGCCAAGAGCTTATTTGGAAAGGTGTATTGATCATCTTTCTAAGTCCATTCGTATTGATTACGACTTATATGTAATGATCATTAGTTACAATAACTAGGAATATCAAAATAAGGATCATTCGGTTATAAGGAACCACTAAAAGTTCATTTATCATTTCTTTAATTTAATAGCTTCGAATATCTCCCTATTTTATTTTATAAGATGAATATAAAACATAATTGGAGTTGAGCTTTTTCAATAAAGTTTGATCAACTATTATTCCCTCCGCTCCCACTCGAAAAAAAAAATGTTTAACAAACCATTATTCTCTCGACACCCACTCCAGACGCTTGACTTATTGATTGAGCTTTCCAAGTCAATATCTACTTTAAGGGAAGGACCTACCCGAAAGTTTGCATTGCATGGCAGTCACGATCAGAAACAAAAAACTATTGTCCCCTTCCACATGTCCTGTTACAGAAGCCCATACCATCCACACATCCTACTTCCAAGGTGAGAGAAAAACAGATAAAATGGTTACAAAAAGTGATTTATTTTAAAAATTCTTTCTTATTTATTTATTTATTTTCCTTAGACTTTAATAAATTTATTTTTTTTCTCTAAATAATGTACCTATTTTTCTCTCTAAATAATGTACCTTTTTTTCTCTAAATAAAGCACCTATTACTTGTTTTATGAAAAATAATTTGATCATCTTTTTATTGTTTGTTTTATGAAAAACAATTTTTTTTAAATGAACCTATTTTTTCTCTCCAAATAATGTACCTATTTTTTTCTTTAATAATGTACCTAGTAAAACAATTTACCTAGTATAATGAACCTATTTTTTGCTAAATTTGTATCTATTTTTTTCTCTAAATAATGTACCTATTACTTGTTTTATGAAAAATAATTTGATAATCTATTTATTGTTTTTTTTTTTGAAATTTTTTAAACAATGAACCTATTTTTTTCTCTCTAAATAATGTACCTATTTTTTTCTCTAATAATGTACCTAGTATAATGAACCTATTTTTTTCTTCTAAATAATGTGCCTATTTTTAATTAATAAAAAATGTGCATAAATTTCAATTATACAACGTACCTATTTTCTATAAGTTAGTGTTTACCTATTTTTAATTTATGAGCAATGTATGGAAATTTCAATTACAAAGTAACTGACCTAGTTTTTTTTAAAAAAATTTGGTAAATAGTATACCTATATTTTTATATGTATATATTTATATTTAAATTTTTCATAGGTACATTATTGGATATGTAATTTACATAATTTTTTTTTGTTTACAATTTTAGGGAGTGATGTGTTAGAGGGAATGACAACCAAAAGAAATGGGGTGATTGATATGTTATTAATAGGGAGTATTAATTACAATTATGGCAGTTATTGAAATTCTTGAAATAAATTATACATAAAATATGAAGTCTGATGGCAATGATGTAAAAACATAGGAATACTATGAACTTTTATATCCTACTTGTCATTTAAGTTTGAAATTGGGTTTTACACATAGATTTATAGAGTGATTGGTATATGTCTAGGAAATAGAAAATGTAAGGACCTATATTGGACAAGCTCTTATTTTTTTCTCATTGGATTTCAGTGGGGATTTTAGGGGTAGGATCTAGAAGCTCTTCAATGTGTTGCGGATATCTATAATGTTGTTGATAAGGAGAGTGGTTCTCTTATTTAACTGGGGCCCTGACTCGGGTCAAGACTAAAATGTATCTCCGGCTGTTGAGTTCAATCGATCTTTCAGGATAACCTGCACACCTCAAATAGCAAGGCTATCAGAAAAGGGGAAACTGGTTTGATACCAGTCGAACCCCCTTCGATGGCTAAGTTAGAAACTGGATGGAAGTAGGGAAGTATATAGAGTTTCTGAGTCAAGAGTAGTTATTACCTTTGTCTCAATGTAGGTGAAGAGTATTTATTGAAGGAGAAGGGGAGAACATATCTCCTTAAATCTAGCAAAGGAGAGATCTTCAGCCATTCACAATGATGGGATCAAAGAGTGGTTTTAAAGGCACTGGTTACCATGTTGATTACAAGGGACCAAATAGTAGGACGACAATTGGTTTGGATGTGTGAAAATGCATTAAGTGCTCCTTATCAGTCTTCATGCTACATTAAATGTGTGAAGTGACTTGTTCTCCAAGTCTGATTGGGAGGGGTCTTGGAAGTTTCTGGCTAAGTCTATGGCTCGGGTGGTCCCGACCATGACTAGACATCGTCTAGCCGACCCTAGTCTGATGGGAGTTTAGTCGGGTCGGTGTACAAACGCTGCTACCTTACTAGCCACGTAGCACCATATGGTAGACTTGTAGTGGCGAGTATGGTCGGTTCGGTACATGGGTGTCGTGGCCTTACTGGCCACGTAGCGCCATACTATAGGCTTGGTGATATGACCCATTAACAGTAGTTCCCTAACTCTCGACTCAATGAGCCAATCTTGGGTGGGGAGTTGTTTGAGTTTTATTTAGATGAGACAAGCCTGTTTCACATAAAGCCGACCAGACTGAAGGGTCAGTTAGAGTAGCCCCCAAGTTCCCAGCCGAGGAGCGCTTGTTCGAAAGGAAATGTGGCTCCATGTTTTGAATTTGGGGTAGTTGAGTAGGTGTGACGTGGCGGCAATTGGTTGGCGGAGCAAGCGGCTTGTTTAAAATGTGTGTGATGTCAGCGACATGCGAGGAGTCGCATATGTGCATGCTTTGTCGCTTTAAGTGATTGGCGTTATCGGGCTGGCATGTGTCACCATCCGAGCGTGGGTACCCAAAGTGTGGACGGTGAAGATGTAACATCCTTGACCCAATTTAATTCAATTTAATTCTTTTTGTGAAATTACAATTTTGCCCTTCGAGTAGGGTTACTTTATTCACTTTTTTATCCGGAAGAATTTTGGGGAATTGAGTGGCACCATTGCATAGAGCTCGCCCTTATGATTTCGTAGACAGGTGGCACGCTCAATTCCGAGTTGTAACGAACCCGTAAAGGTCTGAAAAATCCAAAGGTCGTATTGGTAATTTTGAAAATTATTCAAAAACCCTAAATACCCCACCCTCAACCTCGCGCGCATTAGAACACCCCTGACTTCTCCCTCTTCCCTCTCTATCCTCCGTGCGATACTCAACTTCAAGTGGTGATTTGTCGCCGTCCGGGGTCCGATTCAGGCGAAATTGGTGGCAAAAGTTTCGTATCGATGTCCTCTATCTAAACCAGACATTTTCCCAGCTCAAAAACCCAAGGAAATTAAACTGGAACGACTGCAAGTTCAGGTGATTTTTGAAGTTTTCAACTCCGTTTCCAGTAACTTTGGCCACCGTTTCCGTCAAGTGAGGTATGAAACTTCATCTACTCTTCATGCTCTATCCGTTTATGTAAGTATTATAGATTGATTTTGAGGTTTTACAGTTTGTTCAATATACCCATTTTTGGTCGACTGTTTCGGCTTCGTTCAGGCTAGTTTCGGTTAGTTTTTGGCCGTGGTCCAAGAACAAAAATCACTCCCCTTGTTAGTCTAAACATATTGGTATAGGTATTGCATGGAGTTTTGAGAATTTTCCATTGCCGGAATTTTCTCAAGACATCGACCAATGCCGGAGGTGGGTGGAGACGCGTGGGCCACTGTGTGGCGGCCCATTGTGTTCTAAAATGTTCCCCACATCATTCTGAGCATGACGGTATGCTGGGATTTGGAATTGGTTGTCATCTGACAGTCAAACGGATATTACACCTATTATGTGATATCCGGGTTCGATAGGTTCGGACTGTTCGATCTGCCCTAATTTCAAATATTTTGTTCTATATACCTCTAGGATTGTGTAGGAACTCACAGATTGAGAATCGGAGTCCCAAATACTCTAAATCAATGATTTAAGGGTTAAGTAAACCGGTTACCGTCCGATCATGCGATGGATAGTGATCCGACCGCTCGATCAAGACCAAACTCTTAGGACTTTCTAAATAGACTTTGTTGGACCTATAGGAACTTTCGGATTGGAAATCGGAGGTCATGGGCCACGCAGGCTCGGTTGACCAATATGGGAGGTTTGACCGTACAATTGACCCAGGGTCTTTCGAGACCGTCTTATCCTTTGAAAAACATTAAAATAGCCTTAAGACTTTTCTTAAAGGATGTGCATACACTTTTGAATCCCGTGAACTAGGGTATTGATTTAAAGTTTAGTGTTGAGTTCGTTTATTCAATTAATCTTTGTATTCACTCAAATAGATTCATTGGTGCAACGTGTCGCTATGGACGAAACCGCGAAGGGTTAAGTGTGCTTTGGACCGTGTGTGAGTCGACGTTTGTTTTATAAATGATTTTTATGAAATGTTGTATGAATGATTTAATTATGGTTTTAATGATTTTTTTTCTGCTATGATGGTTTTTATAAAATAATGAGTTATTAAATATTTATGGATGATGTAAGTTTGGTTTTTTACTTTCCAAGCATTCGGTTTTGGTTTGAAATGACTTTAAATATTTATGCATGTTCATAAATGTGATTAGCTTGGAAAGTTTGAGAATGGTTTGAAAATTGAATTTGAAAAAGATTGGGAAGAATGATTTTATTAAATGTTTGGAAATGATTTAATTGTGGCTTAATATCCGAGATTGATAATTAAATGTTTAGAAATAATTTTAATGGTGGGTTAATGTTCCGCATTTAGTTGAGAATGTTTTTGATAGAATTATAAATGGTTGGAATTCAAAATAGTGAAATTAGGGATTTATCTCGGTTTTAAAGGGGATTTTGGTTATTTAATTAATTATGATACATACTTGGAATTTTGTTTGGTTTTGAAAGATTTGCGTACTTGAGATAAACTAAGGATTTGAGAAAGAGTGTGGAAAAGTGATTTGCGGAAGAAGGGAATCTTTATGAAAAAGTGTTGAGAATGGAATTCAAACCCACCCTAGGTACCCATTCCCGGTTGCCTTCAGAATTTATGAGTTGCCTTCATAAAAATATAATGGTTGACTTCGAAAAAGAGTAATGGTTGCCTTCGGTAAAGTATATGCACATGACTAGGTTTGCCTGTACTTGCAGTAATGTTATTTTGTAGGTGTCCAGCCAGCCAGTATATTGTATGTACCTATGTTGATACGCAAGTGTCCGGCTAGTGGATTGCATGTACCTACTCTGTAAGTGTCCGGCCAGTCGATATTGCTTGTACCTGCTTATATGGGTGTCCGGCCAGTGAATTGCCTATTCCTGCATTGAGATTTCTCTGTAGGTGTCTGGCCAGTGTATCGCCTGTAGCTACCCTTGTAGGTGTCTCCGGCCAGGATTTTCCTCAGCCACCTGCCTAATTTGTCTACACAGGTGGTTGGCCAATTTCTCCCTTCCTCGGTTGCCATCAATGTATTGTCTGTACTTGTATCACAAATACGAGTGTAAGGCCAGTGATTTCCCCAGGATGTTCCCTGCCACCCTGCCAATATACTACACAGGATTGGCCAGTTTTCCCCATAGGTATACTTGGGTGGAGAGTTTTTGTATGAATTGGATTGAGACTGGAATTCGGTTGAATTGTATTTTGAGCTTGCTTGATTTATTGAATTCAAAGCATGGTTTGAAACTTGATTTTCGTCGAACGATGTTTTGAGATTGGCTTGATGTATTGGATTTAAATGCTATTTGAAATAAAATTCGTGTTAAATGCATTTTGCTTACCAATTAATTTTGAGCATGTTTTACCTATATATGTATTAATCATATTTCATACGTGTACGTGTATTCATAACTGTATTGATGAATTTTCAAAGGTTTGAGAAAACAAAGGGGTTAGAATGTTCTGTATAAATATTTTCGAGAAAAACTTTCTTTTTGTCCACTCACATTTTTAATGTTTTGCGCCCCCAGGAATTAGATAGTTTAGAGTTCGGATGAACACGTAAGCTACTCCATCGTTGGTGAAATCCTAGTCTTTCCACCTAGTAGGACTTCACTTATTGTTTCATTTTATATTGGAACTAACTTTGTAAAATAAACTCCAATAGTTGCTCTAATATTTCCCACTTAGGAATGAATTTAAGGCTGGAGGCCATTGTGTAATTGTTGTTGTAGTTTGAGCATGCTGCCGATTGTGGATATTTAAATGATGTTGTTTACATGTTCAAATTTTGGGTAAATGTCAGTTGTTCATGGAAGACTCTGCCGAAATTTCGGTAGAAGTCTCGACCATTTTTCTTAATAATTACGGGGGAGAGGTTAAAATTAGTAGTGGGTCCGGCAAAGTTTGGTTGCTAGACGGGAAGCAGGGTTCATCACGAATTTCGAGGGGGAATTCGGGGTGGGTCATGTCGGAAGATGGTCATGGGTCGTTTGTATAAAACGAGGGGTCTTATGTTTGCAACTTTTCGCCATTCTTGTCGTTTGAAGCTCCGTCTGAGAGAGTTATTCCGAGCTAGTTCCTTGTGCACCGTCATTGCAGAGGTGAATGGGCGTTGTGGTCTTTGACGCTGTGTCGTTCTTAGGGTGTTTGGGTAAGGCCATCATCTGTCTTTGCTTTCGTTTCTAGAAAATATGATTCAATTTATGGTTTGTTGTTCTTGGTTTGGTTTCTATTGTTCTTGGTTTGGTTTCTGTTGTTCTCATTTCTTTGCTTGGTGTGCGTTTTAATCTTCAGATCTCGCTCCTACCCTCTTTGTTTGTGTTTTGAGTGTCATGGTCAATCTAAGCATTTTGAGTCGATTATATATGTCTAATTCGCAAAATACGGCGAGCAGCGGGTTGGCCTTTGGAGATGAGGTGGACGATCTAGACATGGTAAATGAGATGTATGACGTAGTTGAGCAAATGGGCAAGGACATGCCCTCCGGTCTCGTTGGAAATTTTGAATATCGAGGGGACAAGAAGGGGGTGAGAGGTGAGGATGTAGTGGATGTCGATCAGGTTGAAGGGGTGAAGGGTTTGAAGCAAGGGATGAAGTTATAGTAGCAGTGGCCGGGTTGGGGGCCCGGAGGAATCGAGCTCGGGAATGGATTTGGCTAAAGTAAAGGAAGAGTGGTCGGCTAATGAACACCCGAGCACTATGATGCAGTAGAAGTTGGAGCTTTTGAGGGAAGAGTACGGTGTGCCGAGCAATATTCAGTTTAGGGCGCCACAAGGTGATGAAAAGCGGAGCACACCTCCTCCTGGGTGGGTAACCCTATGTGGTGATATGTTCAAGCAAGGAGTTCATCTTCCTTTGTCTCCTTTTCTTTAGGAGTGGATCGACCGGCTCGGTGTGGCTACCCACCAAATGAATCCCAATGTATATAGAACCATGGTGAGTGTTGTCGCGATGTGGCGTAGGGTACATGGGTATGAGTTACCATCAATCAAGTGATGCATTGTTTTCTATTAAAGAAAAGTCCATACCAAGTCGGCTTCTGTTATCTCCAAAGCGTCGTTGGAAAAATGATTGAGAGCAATCCTTCTTCCTAGAAGACGTGGAAACCTCACTAGTTCTATGCAAGGAATAAATATATCGATGATATCGGAAATATCGGTAGTTCAAAAATACGGAAATTTTGATGGAAATATCGAGATATTATCGATATTTTGGTCCATGTCATCAATATTATCGATATTTTGGTTCATGGATATCTAAAATATCGATGGTATCGGAAATATCGGGGATATTATGGATATTTTATTCCTTGGTTCTATGTAGGGGTAGGCATTTGAACCCGAAATACCGAAATTGTACACGTACCGAATCACACCAAACCGGTTTCATACCGTTTCATTTGGTTTTAGGCTTAATCTGGTACCGTACCGTGTCAACCTTGTATGACACGGTAGCGGTATCGGATATTAGATATCGTTTGCCACTGTGCCGTACCGAACAGTAACAAACAATCGGATAAACTAAGATCCGATTACTCTCATTCTACATCATTAATATCAATGTGGCTGATTTAATTATTGGTTTCTATCAATGTAGAGCCAATAGAATGACAATAAAATTGTATAAGAGGGCAATGACATTATATAAATACATGGAGGGTTGGAAGAGTATGTGCAAGATGTTACAATACCACTAGCTTAAGGGTCAACTAATATTGTTGAGACTTTGTTGAGACCTTGGACATCTTTCACCCCCTCCCTCAAGATTCATCTCATCTTGTTCTCTAAGTTATTGAGGCGATCCCTTAGCTGCCTTTCCTTTTTTCCTCTCTAGGCGTTTCTCTCAACTGCACCAGAGAAGGCCTTCTTTCTAAGATCCTGATTCTTCAACATAGCTCTGTTTTGCTTCTGTCGAAGCTCAATTGGGAGAGGGGATGCGACTTCTGTCAGTAAAGTTCCCACATACGATGCCAAATGTTGATAGGGAGAGTGGTTCTCCAGTTTAACTGGGGCCTTGACTCGGGTCAGGACCAAAATGTATCCCGAGCTGTTGAGTTCAATCCATCTTCCAGATAACTTGCACACCTCAAAAAAGGGGAAATTGGTGTGATACCACTCGAACCCCCTCCAATGGCTAAGTTAGAAACTGGATGGAAGTAGGGAAGTGTATAGAGTTTTTGGGTCAAGAGTAATTATTGCCTTTGTCTCACTTTAGGTGAAGAGTAATTATAGAGGGAGAAGAGGAGACCATATCTCCTTAAATCTAGCAAAGGAGAGATCTTCAGCCATTCCCAATGCTGGGATCAGAGAGTGGTTTTAAAGGCACTAGTTACCATGCTTTGATTACCATGGACCAAATAGTAGGACGACACGTGACTTGGATGTGTGAAAATGCATTAAGTGCTCCTTAACAGTCTCAATGTTGGCATTAATTGTGTGAAGTGACTTTTTCTTCAAGTCTGATCGGGAGGGGTCTTGGAAGTTTATGGCTAAGTTTATGGCTCGAGTGGTCCCGACCATGACTGGACGTGGTATAGCCGACCTTGGTCTGATGGGAGTCTAGTTGGGTCGGTGTACAAACGCTGCTACCTTACTGGCCAAGTAACGCCATATGGTAGACTCGTAATGGCGAGTCTGGTCGGGTCTGTACATGGGTGCCCTGGCCTTATTGACCACGTGGCGCCATATTATAGGCTTGGCGATATGACCAATTAACAAATATGATTTATAAATGCAATCTCTCTAACATCAACCTTACCTTATTGTATATATGTGAACATTTTGTATGACAGGACCCGACCCAAATTCCATTTTGGAATTTGTGTCGAATCCTGTGCATGTCCGACACCTGTCGGGTGCCGAGCATAATTGACCAAATTGCCCTTTTAAGCCAAAACTCAAAAGAAAACTCTTTTTAAGATTTGACTTCTGCAGAAAATTCGGCAGTCTCCCCTGTAATTTGCTCGTTTTCCAAAAATTTACACCTATAAAACACAATTTATATTCTCAAACGTTCAGCAATAAATCTTGCCCTTTAATATCCAAAAGAATCCTAACCAAACATCCAACGACAATCATTTCAGTAATTATCTTAAAAGTACATCAGTTCAATTGAATTTAGTTACAATGTTAAATAGGTTACCAATCAACTCTACAACCAACTTCTGAGATATCCTCTTCCGTGGCTGCACCTAGATTAATCTAGGTTGCCTACGTACCCTACATAGGGATCAAGCCACACGTAGTTCTTCCCCATGAACTGAAGCAACATACATGGATTAACAAAATCATTATCAAATTCTCTGTTATGTAAATGTACATATATATATATATTAGCTCATTACAGATAAGTAGAACTCTAGAGAGTTTACTTCAATAACATTAACCATGAGAAATCTTTATACTTAGAAAACGCAATCATTTGTCGTATAAATATGAAAATAGGTAATAAAACCTTCATCAATAAGTATCCGAGATATAATCATTAATTTCCATTTAAAACATCTCAAATCCCCAAAATATTCTCCACCAAGGCGTACCCCATGTCATTTATCAGTCAATTCCAGGTTTCAATATATCAAATCCACCTTGCAGAATTGGGGGACACAAAGTCAGCCCAAAACGTAAATCCGTCAATTCCACCTAGCAGAATCGGGGGACACAAAGTCAGCCCGAAACGCAATTCCTAGCAGAATCGAGGGACACCAAGTCAGCCCAAAACGCATCATCGCTTCTCACGGTTCGGGAGTCCCCGAGACACTTGGGGCTTATCATAATTGAGTATCTGATCCGAATGCCACTGGGGGGGTACTCCTGTGGTGGGTTGGAAAACCATATTCCCAAAAATTTTCATAAAATACTTTTTTTACACAATTCCCCTTTCCGTACTTTCCAAAATTCAGTTTTTAAAATAAATAACCAAAATCCCTTTCTGAGAACCGAGATCAAACCATGCACACTTCCGAAACTGTTCACAAACCAAATATAACTCCCAACAACTATTCTCAAATCTGTTCCAACAATATATATATATATATATATATATACATATATTAATCAAAACTAAAACTCATAAATTTCAATTCCAGACCATCCAACATATATTAAATATAAACAAAATAATCATACAATAGATTAAATCCTTACCAAAGCAAACCTGGCTATCCAACCATTCCCGACGTTCGTACTTTCCTAAGTCATCCTAACCACTTTAGTACTTCCCAAGAGACAAGACGGTCTCAAAAGACCCTTGGTCAACTGTTCAGTCAAACTAGTCATTTGGTCGACAGGGCCTGCGACCTCCAATTTCGATCCGAACGTTCCTAGAAGTCCAACAAAGTCAACTAATCATGTTCCTAAGGTTTGGTCTCGATCGAACGTTCGGATTTCTCACGATTACACGATCGGACGGTTTTCGTTAATTTAAACTTTAAATCATTAATCCGGAGCATCCGGGGCTCCGATCCATGATCCACGAATTCCTACACGATACTAGAGGTTCAAGGAACAACATATTTGAAATTGGAAGCGATCCAACAGTCCGAACACATCGAACCCGGATATCGACTATTAGACGGAAATTCAATCGATCGTCGAACGACAACCAATTTCAAATCCGAGCTAACCATCGCGCTCGGGACAACATGGGGGACGTTTCAGGACCAAAAGTACCATCACCACAATACCCACGTGCCGCCACACGTGTCTAGATCAAAATCCGACGATCGGAAAATTCTCGAATCCGGCTACAAAACCTATACCACTAGACTTAGAACAACAAGGGGATTCTAATGCATAAGAGAACCGCCCAAGAACCGGTCGGAAATTGGGAAAATCACGGCCAAACCATGTGGGTTTTGGCCGGATTTTCAGTGCTATCACACGGGGATACATGTCCAATTTTTGTCGCGGACCCTGGGGAAAGTAAAGAAGGGAGAGGGATCTATCTTTTGCAAGTGACGGCGTCGCGATCAGTGGCGGGAGGAGTTGCCAGAGAAAATGGAGGTTTTGGCCGGTTTTTCCCTTCAACACAACTGGCAATTATGGAGGTTTTGGCCGGGATATTGGTACGGTTGGGTAGAGGGAAGGGAGAGGTTTCAAACGGGTGTGGTGGCATCACAATCCGTGGCCGACGGCGGCTCAGTGGTCTTCTGAAATTCCGGCCAAAATTTTCGAAGAGAGGAAGAGAGAGGGTTTCAAGAGAGAGAAAGAGGATATGGATGGTTTGGCACGCGCCCAGCTCATTGGGCAGCGTGTTTTCTAGGGTTTTTAACACAAATTTCAAAATTCCAAAAATGCCCTTTTTGTTCTAGAGCCCGGATTCGAGCGTGCCGCGCGTCTACAAACTTGTTTCGACGAGCCGGACGCAATGGTGAAACGAGTTTCACCAAATTCTTTCCCGAAAATAAAATGACCTTTTTGCCCCTTATAAAAACTAAATTTTATTTTAATTCTAACAATTATTAATTAATTCACAATATTTTATTTAATCTCATTTATTTTAATTTATTTTCTTATTTTAGTTTATTTAATTAATTTCTTTTTAAGGCCGGGTGTTATACTTGGGGTAAAATTGTCTTTTATTTAAGTAATTTAAAATTTTAATATAAATTTAGGAACCGGATATTACATTGTATGTTTTTTAATGTCTTCTTCACCTTCTCTTCTTGTGTATATCAAATTTAATGCCAAACCTTCCAAACGACAAAGTAGTTCCTTGAAAACAAAACGAAAACGACAAAGTTCTTGACGCACCTTGATGAATAACATGGCTTTTTAAGGCAACGATGAAGGAATCTAGGTTTCTATATTTGCATATAAAATGTAGGACACGACCACTCTCTAATAAAATGTTTATATAATTCGATTGTTTCTGCACAAAAAATAATTGTTTGCAAACTTTCTTAGGTGAGGCTGCACATGTGAACACAGTCATTTGGATTTGAAATATGCCCATCCATTTTTTAACCGTTGTCTTATTTAATTGAAAATGGTAAAATGTCTTAAAACGAAAACAACAACAGCCGCGAGTTTTTTCTGGCAATGACTAACGTGTCATCCTTCATCACAACCATAAGCACTCAAAAAAACTTACATGTAACGGGAATATCACGGTTTTGTTATTTTCGACCAATAGCATAATGACATGTGGAAAAATTATCTTACGTGTCATTGCGTTATTGACCGGAGATAGCCCATTACATGAGAGTTTATCTCCATAAACACACTCTCATGGTATATCAACTTAGAATAGGATTAAAATATTAACAAAGACAAGAATGTGGGTATAAATTTGATGATTTAGAATTTCTACTCCATGTGTAAGTTTATAACCTCTTAAAAGAGTCTAATGCAGCTTGTGACCATCCAACCTAGGGTTTTTTTAACAATACAAAACTATCGGAATCCTCGTAGATAGATTATAGATAGATTGTAATAATAGGGTATATTTTAAAACAATGAGGATAGATAATTACAATAGGGTAAATTATTCAACAATCATTATAGAATATTGTTGACAGATGATTATGTGTGGTCAACAAAGGACTTTGATTGGATCAAAATCAAGGCTTCCACTGGGTCGGGTAGGAAGGGATTGGGGAGCAGATAACCTCAATTTAAGGAAGAAAGGGTGTCCGATCCATGCCGCATCATGAAGACTGGAAACATGTCCGATCCATTTAGTCATATGTAATCGTTTGTACCCAAATTTGATTTTGGTTTATTCATGAAAGGGTCAAACTTGTTTTGGTATAAACGAAGTGCTCTAAGTCAAACCACACTAATTTCAAACTGCCCTCGTGCTATATGCGCATATTCAAATGAAGGCCTGCACGCAATCATTAAAAAGCGTTATCCACTAAGCATAGGGTTCATCTCATTCATCCATATTCATTTGTTCTTACTCTTCTTATCAATGTTTCTTTCTTCAAATCTTATTATCAAATTGTGGCTTTTCCAACATCATTTGCAAGGAGATTTATGGATATAAGTTAAACGTAATTACAAAAGTGCAAGAAGCTTTTTGGATGAATCCAGGGTATCCCTCGCACATAGGCGATGACTAATCCCTCGAGTTGGGTCGGACCCCATTTGGGGGGCAAGCTCTTCTAATGATGGCTGCTCCATTTACAAGGCTCGAACTCGAGACCTTGATTAAGGGGAACAAGCTCCTTACCACTTGAACCACCAATCATTGAGAAAGTGCAAGAAGCTTTTAATGTATGTAGTTTTATCCTCGTCTTATTACTTAAAAGTATCATCTTTAGACAAAAGAAAAAGAATAAATCCAATTAGAAAATGGTCATAACGCAAAAGGACCCACTAGTGTAGTGATTTGGAGTAATTGCTCCCTCAAACAAAGTTCTGGATTCGAGTCTTAGCATTTGTGTTATGTGTGTGAGTTTAGTGTATTATCTCCCCTCTCAATAAGAAAGGTCCTAAAAAAAGGTCATAACAAACAAACATTTGGTCTAGTGTGATATTTGCCTCAACTTGGTTGGGAGTCTCGGGTTACATTCACATAGATGGCAAGGATGACATATATTTGTGATGAGTTCGATACTTAATTGTTACTAGCCCCATAATAATAGTGTACCTTTGTTGTGATTGTATAGATCCGTTGTAAAAGTACTTTTATAAATACCCTATACTTTATATATATAATTACCATAGTATTATACTAGAACCCAAATTGTTATCAAATTTCATGTATCCCAAAGAGAAGTTTAGTCGTAACTGCCGATTAGCATTGTAGCTAGTGTTCTATATAAAACTGCCAATTGGATTAAATTATAACATCTTGGAGGTGCTGAGGTATACAATTTGATTTGAAATAGGATTGACAAAGTCAAGGTCAAGAAAGCTAAATCCATAATCAATTCCTTTTCTTTTTCTTTTTAAAATCCACTTGTGTTCTCTTTCCATGGTCAAGAGCAGAGCACACACCTCAATTTTTGAATGCCTTCCCAAACAAAGCCCTCCCCGCAATATACCTTGTTTTCTTAGCCAAGAAGAAATATGCCATTAACCATGTGCAAGCTTCAAAGTTGACAGCTTTTTATTTTTATTTTTAATAAGATGTTTCCCATTTAAAACCTCCCCCCGATATATTTTCAATTTGTAAGAGAACCTCCTCAACATTGATAAGTACAACATGGTTAAGATAAGTACAACAGGGTACAACTTGGTTAAGAAAATCAATTTGTATTATGTTATGTGGGGTGGGGGGAACTGTCGACCAAATATTTTTGCTTATTGGAGTGAGGAGGCTCCTTTAGCTGGATGATCTCTTTTTTAATGGGGATATTCTTTTTAGAGTTATTTAGTTAAATACTCATTCTTAATACTAATAATATAGATAAATCCTACACCATCTAATTTCTATAAACAAACTTTAAAAAAACCCAAAAAATTTAATTTTAATTATTATATTACTTTAATGGCCTATTGAATGTTTTGGGTTTTTTATTTATAAGGTTTTGAGATTGTACTTGTTTTAAGAAAATCATGACAGTTTTGTAGTTATATGAAGTTTGAAGTTTCTTTATTATGTTGTAAATGAGTTTTGAGTGTGTTTTTAAAATCCATTTCATGTATGATTTTTTAATAATTTGAACCCCAATATTGAGTATAATAGTGAATCTCCCTAAAAAAATGAGTAAAGTGAGATATCATAGAATCACTCTAGTTCTTTATCAGGTTTGATCCACGGACCACTCAATATAGATAGTCATATACGAGAACAGAGCTGGAGGGCATAATGACCAATTCATTGCCCATAAGTCAACTCAAGGAAACAGACTCATCACTTAAGCAAGGGCAAAAACGTAATTTCATTATTCCTAATGAACAGCTTAGGAACAATGATTCGTATATATATAAAATTTGAGTTTTTCTATTTAAACCTTGTACTTCTCTTTGTTCACGCCTTATTCTAACTTCACCACAACTTCTAATTCAAATTTTCACAATTTTTTTAAAAAAACTCCACTATCTTCCCAAATTATCCTTAAATACATAAGCAGCAGAAATTTTTTTTAAAAAAACTCATCAACCTCACACCCCACACCCCACACCCAGAAACATAATCACATTACGGATAATTCAAATAGAGCACAAATTTCAAACAAGTACTTCCAAATCTCTAGCATTTGGGTTCTTGAATTGATACTGATATTGACATAATGATAAAAAGAAACAAAAATAAAGCCTTTTTCTTAATCTACGAATTGCTTCTCATCTTCTCGAAATCTGTGTATGCTTCTCAGACAGTTGGGTCCCCTCTTCTTGCCGAAAACAACCACTGCAACAATCACACATTACACAAGGCTTTGCATCAGAAATCCGAACATGGGTTTCTCATAAAACATGAATTCCTAAAGACCCATTTAAAATCAAGAGTCATGATCTCTTGGTCACCTAATGACCAAGAAATCATCAGTCGGATTACGATTCAAATGGCGAAAGAGTTCTTAAAAGACGTGCAAAAGTAGGTGTTATTGGATTTGAATCAATGGCTGATAATTTCTTGGTCATTAGGTGACCAAGAGATCGAGACTCTTAAAATCAATTCAAAACCCACTAAAATTGTTTAAATTGCATCAAAATCTAAATGCGGGTTTCTCAAAAATAATAAATTTATGAAAAAACCATTTAAAGGATTAACAACAATCTTCAACAGAGTTAATAGACAGTATGAGAATTTAAACTACTAATTATATGTGCCATTAGTGGAATTTGTAAGAGCGTCTCCAAGAGTAGTAGCGAATAAAACTCTTCAAATTGAAGTTTGTTGACCATGTGCGATTTGAAAAGCTTTATTTGCTACTTGAATAATTTTGCTCCAATGCGCTCTTTAATTCAATTAATGCGTTATCATGGAAAAGAATGAAAAATATGAAACATGTGAAAAATGTCTATGTATTTATTATATGAAAAGAAAAAATGCATGTTTTTAACATTTTCAAGGTAGATTTTGTTTTTCCAAAGTAAAATTAAATATTTGAAGAGCCAAAATCAACTTACCAGTCACGAAGAGAGAGAAAGAGGTTGCGGTTTTGATGGTAGGGTTGAAGAGGCATTGGAAGAATTTTTTCGATGTGGCTCACCTATTTTAGAATTCCAAAAGCTGTTGAAGAGATTGTTGGAGATCTTTCTAAAGTAACAATATAGTGTAGGCAATTTGTGTTTTTCTAAAACTTAGTGTCCGTTTGACATTGCTTATTTGGGGTGATTAGTGATTTTTAAAAAATTTTGGGAAACCCTAGTCTGTTTGATAAACTATGAGAAAATCACTGTGAAGAGTGGTGGGGTGTATATATAGATGTATTAGAGTTAAGTATTAAGTTGGATAAGCTTTTTTGTCTTTTACACAATCATAAAACTTTTAATGAACAAAGAAAAGTGTGGAGATTAAATAGAAAAACTCTATAATTTTCCATATACTCATATTTTTTCCTTAAATTTCTTCGTAAGCTTTCTCTATAAGAACACAACTCAAACCTCTCTTGCTCCGTCACCTTCTTTCTCTGTTTCGCAAACCTAAACGGCTAAAATCCGAAAAAAAAAGCGCTTAATTATCAAATCAATTAAACACAAATGCTGGTGGCGGTAGTTACGGCCTCGTTTCTGCGGCGGTGACACGTCGGCGTTTGGCGGTGGGGTTTTCTTTTTTTGAAAAAATAAATGGGTTCGAGTCCGGCGGGGAGCGGCGGCGGCGGTGGGTCCGGTGGTAGTGTTGGCGGCGGCGGTGCTGTGGGTGGTTGTACCAATGGTACAATCAACAACAGCTGCTGCAACGTGAGCCTCAAGTGTAGGTGTAGATGGAGGTGTTTAATGTCCTCGGGGTTCGTTTTCTTCTTGGGTTGCTTCGTGTTGTTCGGATCAGTGGCCACGCTCTACGTCTGGTTCGCTTTCACGCCCTATTATGCTCGTACGGCCTTGTCGTCTTCCTCCACGCTCGGTTGTCAGGAGGACAATGAAGGTTCCTGGTCTGTTGGTGTTTTCTTCGGTGACTCTCCTTTTTCCCTCAAACCCATTGAAGCTGTAAGATTCTTAATTTCTTTAATTTTTAATTTTTTTTTACTGTCTGGGTGTGTGTGTTCTGTGTTTTTCTAGTATGGGTATTTTTGAATTTTTTTATTATTAGTTTAGTTTTTGGGTTGTAGTGGGTTTGCCTAGGATTTTTCAATTTGGTTTTTTGATTTTGACATGTTCGGGATGAAATTAGCTTTGCTGAAAGTTTGGTTTTTCTAGAGTAAATTTTTATTTTTATTTTTTTCTTGGAGGAAAAGTTTTTCGTCAAGCAAACTACGCTGGTTAACTTAAATTTTTCTTCTATGGGTTCTTTTGTTGTTGATTACTTTTTATTTTGGGTTTTAATTCCTTTTTCAAAAAATTTTAAAAAATTTGTGCGCTGGGTAGTGTATCTGTTAAATTATGGATTTTTGGGTGACTTTGAATTTTGACAAAGGTTTGGAATTCGGTGTAGATGAATGTATGGAGGGACAAAACTGCGGCTTGGCCAGTGGCCAACCCCGTTGTGACTTGTGCTTCAGTTTCTGATGCTGGTTTTCCAAGTAATTTTGTTGCTGATCCTTTCCTTTATCTCCAGGTAATTGCTCCGGTCCTTATTCAAATTTGTTAGTTTTTTACAGTTCTAAAATCTAATTGATTGCTTGTCAATATTTGAAGGACCCTTTTACAGCAAAGGAACTTGAAATTTCATCGGCTTGATGTTTATAACCTTGAGTGAATTGTAATAACTGAGTATTTATGGTCATGTTTCTGGTAAAACCTTGAGGACTAAATGGTTTGATGCTTAAATCTCAAAGGGAGATGGTAGGATGTTACCATGTTTCCTTGGGGTGGGGAGGTAAAGGGCCGGACTCGGTATTTGATACACTTAAGTTTTAAGGTTTTAAAGCCAATTATGTTTTTCTGCTCTTATTAGAAACAGTGGTAACAAGTTTAAGTGAATTTAAGCAAGTGGGTGAGAATAGCATAATGATGTCATTACTGATGTTATCCGAAGTTTCAATTGTTAGGTTATACTTTGAATTGATAATTAGCAGTAACATCGTTGAAGGCAATGTTTGTGACAGAGGCAATCAGGATTAATTTGAGTTATGCCTTACCTCATTGTTCTGACGGACGTTGATAGTTGGTCTTCTAAGTCAGTATGCCAATATAGAAATTGGAAAGGTTTATAGCCTTACACTTTATGTGTGTGGCTGTTAGTAATTGAAAAGATATATATTTTTTTGGTTCTAGGTTGAGAAAGGATCACTTGTATTAATGGTTCAGTAGGATGACACTGATAATATGTAGTGTATATGAATCTGGAAGGCATGGACACGATGATGAGGGTGAATTAGTGAGTGTTATTTCCTTGTGCCTTATAATTTTTAAATTTTGACATATTGTTTTACCTTGCAATAATCTGATTCCTATGAGTATTCTCACTTTAAACGTTAACCATAATGGATGCAGTAAACCTTTCTCATGTTCAAACTTTAGCTGTAGTGATTCTCTGTACTTTGTCCTTCTGTAAGCTTGTGTCATAAGCACTTCGTGCAGAATTATAGTTTCACTTGTCATTTATTCTTCTGAAAGCACTGAAATTCTTTGCCATCTCTGATTCCGAACTGCTGGTATATTGAAGGTCATGTCATTTTTGTTGCGCATTTTAGGCAAATATGTTTTTTTTCTTCGCATTCTTTTTTATTCTCTTTTTATATATTGGTTCTTTTTATCCTTAGTAAAATGTTAGTTGATTGCTACTATCAAGCTCAAGCTTAAAGTTCATATTTCTCTAAATTTGTTGACTATATATAGTTATATGTGTTTCTTGGACAATTGTAGTAGTGGTGGAGATATATTTCATTTTACAATACTGTCTCCTGTGTAGGATATCGTTTTTTGGGTCAAATCTCCTGTGTAGGATATTAAGTGCATGATTTAGTGTCAAACTTCATTCATGCACCATTTGATGTTGTGCTATTAGTATGTTTGGTTGGTTCGTCTTTCTCTGGCAAGGCATGATTTTGATTAATACTCATAGGTAGTGGGAGAGTCCTTCCCTGTTGTTGACATGGTATTCCTTTTCTTCTCTGGATTCTTGTGGTGAAAACTTGACTTTGCTTTTTTCTCAATAGATTGTTTTGATGGTGGTATCACCGAACTTTACTGGTTGCTGGATCATTTTGGATATAGTTACATTCCAGGAACTTGATAATATAAGGCCCGTGTTTATTCGGATAGTGCTTAGCTTGGGACCACCGCTAGTTGAAAACATTGCTGAAATTATCATGTTTTTGTTATTTTTATTACATAGATGCAGTTGCTATGAAAGGGACAACCAATATAAGTTGTTGTCAAGCTTTTCATCATTGTAGTGGCCTTGTGTTTTATCCCTTCTATTTTCAAACCTCAAGACAAATAGTAGATGTTTCTACTTGATTACCTACATTTGATTTGGAGGAAAATATTTTCCAAGAAAAATGATTCCCTTGGGGAAAAAGTCAATTCTCTATTATTTGATAAAATGAAAATGACTATTTTATTTGGGTAGTTGATTAGAAATTGACAATACAGGAATTATAGTAGTGGTGGGGTAGCGGTAGGGCAGCCATGACTGGATTCTGTCATTGGCCAACAGCAGTTGGTCAATGCTGGTCCAACAGTCAACACCGGTCAACGCTGGTCCAACAGTCAACACCGGTCAATGTCAGTAACTTTGTATCTCTTCAAATTTGTATCATCCTAACCCACCATAACTGTACCCAGACACCCATCATTGTGCTATCCTGCATCAGTTAATTAACACGTTTTTAACAATTTTTCCTGTTGACCATGAAGTAATTTTCTGTTGACCTAGTTGTTTACCAGGTCATAAACACAATAAAATCCAGAAATTATTTTCCTGAGATATGAAATGTTGTGTCTTTATTCAACCGGACTACAATTCTCCCAGGTGATGGGCATTTTGGAGACTGCTAGCACTGCCGTTGGCTCTCTATGCGTTTGTGTACTTGTGTATGCATACCCTTTGAATGAGTGTTTACTTTGCAGATGTATATTCCAATATTGATGAGGACATCTTTGTCAAACCCATTAGGGTTTACAAATGAAAGAGATGGAAGAGGAAATTATTCATTAGTTTCCTAATTTATTTGTTAGTTTCCTAGTTTCTAGTTTTTTCTCCAGATTTCAGTAGGATTTCTAAGTTTCCTATTTTATTTGGATTAGGATTTCTTTCCTAGAATGAGTTTAATTTTCCTTTTCACTCTAGGGTTAGATTATTATAAATACCCCTTTTATGTAATTCATTATGGAGTTGAGATTTGAATATTGAGTAAAGTTTATTTTCCAGAGATTGGAGACTACTTGGCGTGAAGCCAAACCCCTGGAGAGATTCCAGACCTATCCCTTTGTTCTATTTTCTGTTTTCCATTGTTTTCGCTTCCGCTAAACTACCTAATTGCTCAATTCACCCATATCCTACATGAAATATCTTTGCACTGCATGTCTTAACGTGCTAACTGCTGTGGCTTAGAATTACTTGATCACACTATTCAAAATTTCAGCTTCTTGTTTCAGGGAGATATTTACTTGTGGATGTATATTCCAATATGGTATTGGCAATATCTCTGCACTGCATGTCTTAAGGTGTCAACTGTTGTGGTTTTGCTTAGAATTACTTGATTGCACTATTCAATATTTTGGCTTCTCGTTTCAGGGAGATATTTTTTACTTGTTCTATGAAACCAAGAATTCAATCACTATGCAAGGAGATATAGGTGTTTCAAAAAGTACTGATAAGGGAGCAACATGGCAGCAATTGGGCATTGCCTTGGATGAAGAGTGGCATCTCTCTTATCCATATGTCTTCAACTACCTTGGCCAAGTAAGATCCAATTTCATTTTGCATGCACACCAACCCAATTGATTCCATCACCAGGGAAAATGGAAGCAAAGAAACATAAAAAATTATTTCCGCACAATTTTTCATGCCAAGTTGCAGCATTCAGGGACACATGTATGGGTTGATTGCAGACACGAAAAACACTGATAATCTAATTTTCCGAGGGTAAATTTTATATCTATTGAATAACTTCTTTCTTTTTCTTTCTTGCAGATATATATGATGCCTGAGAGCAGTATGAAAGGAGAGCTTCGTCTGTACCGAGCGCTCAATTTTCCAATGCAATGGACTCTGGAAAAAGTGATCATGAAAAAGCCTCTTGTTGATTCCTTCATAATCAATTATAATGGAGCTTATTGGCTTTTTGGTTCAGATCACAGTGGATTTGGCACCAGAAAAAATGGACAGTTGGAAATCTGGTATAGCAGCTCACCTCTTGGCCCTTGGAAACCACACAAGAAGAACCCTATATATAATGTTGATAAGAGCTTTGGGGCTCGGAATGGAGGCAGACCATTTTTCTACAATGGGAATGTTTATCGTTTTGGTCAAGACTGTGCTGAAACATATGGGAGAAGAGTGCGCACCTTTAAGGTGGAAGTTCTTACCAAAGATGAATACAAAGAAGTTGAAGTCTCCTTAGGCTTGATAGAGCCAAGTAAGGGGCGCAATGCTTGGAATGGTGCTCGCCACCATCATCTTGATGTGCAGCAGCTGAATACTGGTGAGTGGATTGGAGTGATGGATGGAGACCGGGTACCTTCCGGAGATTCAGTTCAGAGGTTAATTCTTGGCAGTGCTTCAGTTGCAATTGTTGCTGTACTTGTTATATTACTGGGAGTACTACTTGGAGCTGTGAAGTGCATGATTCCCCTCAATTGGTGCATTCACAACTCAGGTAAGAGGAGTGATGCATTCTTGGCCTGGGAAAGGTCACATTTGTTTTCTTCGAAAGTGAGACGGTTTTGCAGCCGCTTGAATAGAGAAGTTTCATTCTTCAGAGGTAGGATTAAACCTAATACCTGTGCTGGAAGACTGGTTCTTGCTATACTTTTGGCATTTGGAGTCGCAGCTATGTGCACAGGGGTTAAATATATATATGGTGGCAACGGTGCAGAAGAAGCTTACCCATTGAATGGTCACTACTCAGAGTTCACCTTATTAACAATGACCTATGATGCTCGTCTTTGGAATTTGAAAATGTATATTAAACACTATTCTAGATGTTCCTCAGTGCGAGAAATCGTTGTGGTGTGGAACAAGGGAATACCTCCTAAAGTAAGTGATTTTGACTCCACAGTGCCAGTTAGGATCAGAGTAGAGAAACAAAACTCACTTAATAATCGGTTCAAGATGGATTCTTTGATAAAGACACGAGCTGTTCTGGAGCTTGATGATGACATTATGATGACTTGCAATGATATTGAGCGGGGATTCAGGATATGGCGTCAACACCCAGATCGTATTGTGGGTTTCTACCCCCGGCTAATTGACGGAAGCCCATTGAAGTATAGAGGTGAGAAATTTGCCCGGACTCATAAAGGTTACAACATGATTCTCACAGGGGCAGCTTTCCTTGATAGTCAAGTAGCTTTTGAGAGGTATTGGGGTGAAGAAGCCTGCCAAGCGAGGGAAGTGGTGGACAAGTATTTCAACTGCGAGGACGTGCTGATGAATTACTTGTATGCAAATGCAAGCTCATCTAGGACTGTGGAGTATGTGAGGCCAGCATGGGCAATTGATACATCCAAGTTATCTGGTTCTGCAATCAGCCGAAATACACAAGTTCACTACCATATAAGGAGCAACTGCCTCCTGAAGTTTTCTGAGATGTATGGAAGTTTGGCAGGGCGGAAGTGGGAATTTGATGGCCGGAAGGATGGTTGGGATGTATAGCCAGGCCAGGCAGGTAGAGTAGCTAGTCGCGTATCAACTCAAGAATTTGTTAATCCTTTTCTCTTCCTTTAGTGAACTTTTAGTAATTTCTTTTTATACTCCTTCCCCTCCCTAGCCCCTGTGAATTTCCTGTCAGGGAATTTAGTTTATGAATAGGTTTGAATTTTGATGAGTAAGATGTACATTGTTTTTTTGGGTATTTCTTATGTGTTGATGGAAATTGATCTGGCTTGTGTTTCTATTCCTCATTATTTTGGACGTCCCATGGAAATTGTAATTTCTATTGCCAAAAATTTGGTATGTTATTATATCCCCAGACTGAATCATGCATAAGAGTATGATCTATTATGAGTGTAATAATGTTATGAAATATGAATGAAACTACAACCTAGCTCTCATTCCAATAGTTTTCCTTCACCTAATGTTGGAAGAGGTTCAAAAACCCCCTTTGCCGTTGATAAAAGGAAAAAAATTAAATTCAATGTTGTGTAGTTTATAAGTAAGCTAATATACTTGGGGAAGCTTCTCAGTTAAAATTCTTAACCTAAAATTGAAACGCAAATTGTAAACTCAATAACAGAAGTTAAGTAAGCTTGAAAGCTGAGCTTGAAAGCTGAGGGCGTTTTCTTGATTAGGCTTGTAATGTGTTGTTGAAGAGAGAAAAAATGGAGGATGAGACTTGGGATTTTGCATGACAGCGTTTACAGCAGCTCAAGAAATGGTTTTCTTGCTTGATGATGAAGGTTCGGGTTTTGCCCGGTCACGGTCGCTTAATTTATAGAGGCTGAAGGCTCCTTTAGTTCTCAAACTCTAGCTTTTTACACTTTTGGATTCTTCCCTTTTAGAAAAGTAGTATCTTTTGCTTTTACCTCACTTCTCCCCATTCCAGAGGGGTTTGATTTTTGTTTTCCGGTTCCAACAGAGATCATCAAGAGCTAGCTTAACTCGAAGCTGCTAAGCATAAGGCTTTAGTGGAGAATTTGCAGCTCTGTCTTCAAGCTCAAGATGCTCGCGACTTTACAGAGGAGCGTCGCCTGAAGGAAGATGTTTATCGTCTCAAAGATCTACCGGCTCAAGCTGAATCTCACAGAGAGAAGACTTTGAAGCTATTCGTCTTGAAGTTAGAGAAAAAAGACTCAGAATTTGGGCAGGAGCAATGACGCCTTGAATTGAATGACGAGTGCTTGAAGAAAGATTTTCATGACTACAAACTTCACATCATTAAAGCTATTCGTCAAAGTTACAATGAACGACTTGACTCTAACGTCAGGGATGCCTACAACAGTGGATGCTTGCAAGTCATTTAGTTTGCAGAAGAACTTCACCTCTACAAGCTAACTTGCCAAGTCATGTCGTTTGCAAAAAAACTTTACTTGTACTGCGAGGCTACATAGGTTTGATTTGTTTTAACTTTGCCAAGTTTTCGCCAACGGGGTCTAGCTTTAGTGGAAACATACTTGTATTTACAAAGAAATAATGAACTCAATTTTGTATTCACCTTTTGAAGATGGTTTATGAATTTGAAATGGCCCCAAACCATTAGTTTTAACTTTGAAGGGTCTAAATAGTTGACAGAAAAACAAACCAAAAAACCCAATAGAGAAAATTGACTAGTCTTCTGCCTCCACCTTGCTAGTTCTCCAATTTCACTCTCAAGAATACATGAACTCCCAAGAATTATGGGTCCAAGCTTATGGCAGACTCAAATCATGCAAATCAATAAGCACAACACAGCTCAAACAATTCCATGCATTTATCATCAAAACAAGGCCTCTCCCTCTCCCAACCCAAAACCTCGTATATCCAAAACTCACTTCCTCAACTGAAAAAAACCTCACTCACATTCTCTCCTTCTTAAACCACTTGGAAAAGCCAGACCTCTGCCTCAGCCTCTACAATGCCATCATCCAAGGCCTCCCTGCAAATCCCAACAACAAAGCAAGCTCACTTCTTCAAGTGTTGGAATTACTCAAACATATGCTTGTCAACGGCCTCCTTCCTGATAACTACACTGTGCCCTCTGTTCTCAAGGCATGCGCGCAGTCACGTGCGCTGAGAGAAGGCCAGCAAATTCACACCTATGCTGTCAAGACCGGGCTTGTTTTGTCCAATGTGTATGTGAAGAATACTCTTATGAGGCTTTATGCTGTTTGTGGGGTTATAAATTATGTCCGCAACTTGTTCGATGAAGGTCCTCAACGAGACTTGGTGTCATGGACTACGCTTATTCAGGGTTATGTTAAAATGGGGTTCCCCAGAGAAGGCGTGGAAGCATTCTTTGATATGTGTAATGCTAAAATGAGGGCAGATGAGATGACATTGGTCATTGTGCTCTCTGCTTGCTCTAAATTAGGAGACTTGAGCATGGGTAGGAAGATAAATGAATACATATATGATAATGGGGTCTACCGAGATGTTTTTATAGGAAATGCACTGGTTGATATGTACTTGAAGTGTGGAGATGCTGATTTTGCATATAAGGTGTTTAACGAGATGCCTGTGAGAAATGTGGTTTCTTGGAATTCGATGATATCGGGTTTGGCACATCAAGGGAAATTTAAGGAAGCATTGGATGTGTTCCGGGAGATGCAAAGAATAGGTCTTGAGCCAGATGATGTTACTTTAGTTGGTGTTTTGAATTCGTGCGCGAATCTTGGAGTGCTTGAGTTGGGGGAGTGGGTACATGCTTATGTTGATAGAAATCAGATTGAGGCAGATGGGTTTATAGGGAATGCACTCGTGGATATGTATGCTAAGTGTGGAAGCATAGACCAAGCCTTCAGAGTTTTTCAAGGCATGAAACGCAGAGATGTATATTCCTATACTGCCATGATCGTCGGATTAGCTATGCATGGGGAAGTTGAGATGGCATTGGATATATTTGCTGAGATGCCTACAATGGGCATCGAACCAGATGAGGTGACATTTATAGGAGTCCTGGCAGCATGTAGTCATGGAGGACTTGTTGCAGAGGGTCAGAAATATTTTGGAGATATGTCAAGTGTGTACAAGCTCAGACCTCAGACAGAGCATTACGGCTGCATGGTTGACCTTTTAGGCCGTGCCGGGTTAATTAACGAGGCAGAGGAGTTTGTTAAAAACATGCCAATTGAGCCCGATGCCTTCGTCTGGGGGCCCTATTGGGAGCCTGTAGGATCCATGGGAAAGTAGAGCTTGCTGAAAGTGTAATGAAAAAACTACTGAAGGTAGAGCCAGAGAGAGATGGTGCATATGTACTCATGTCAAACATATATTCTTCAGCAAATAGATGGAAGGATGCAGTGAAGTTGAGAAGGACAATGAAAGGAAAGAACATGAAGAAAACTCCTGGGTGCAGTTCAATTGAACTTGATGGTGTTGTTCATGAATTCAGAAAGGGTGACAAATCACATAAAAGAAGTAAACTCATATACAAATTGCTGGATGAGATTATGAGCCACGTAAAGAACCATGAGCCATTGGCACATTGAAGAACATTCTTTTGATGATTGAGGCATATCAACAGAAAATCGTTCCAGTGGGTTGAGAAAGAAAAAGGGTTGGTAGTTTGCACACATTGCGGCTGGCATGATAAGCTTGATCCCATGGTTCAACATCATGGTCTTTGAGGATTTAATGCATATTCAGAGGGGTAAGCAAGAAGATCGAGTTTAATCATTTTTGTCAACCTACTAGGTAATTTATGTAAAGAAGTATCTTGTAAACTATTAACTACTCTATAATCCACACAAAATTTAATTTCTCTACTGTAATATATGTTCTATGTTTTCTCATGGAGAAGCTGCTTTTGTCTTCTATGTCCACAATTACATAACAAACCTGGGTGCTGATTTTGCCCTGTTTTAACAATTATCTCAAAATCTAGCCTAGGTATTTCAAAATGCGTGTAGAATTTGCTCATTTGCAAAAAAGGGTGTTTCAATTTGGTTGCCTTTTTGAGGTTCAAACACATAATCGTACTATCCATCCAGTGCTTAAGCTTTTTGTATTATTTTCATGGCTACCAAGTCCTTGTTATAACCATAGGCACATTTCTAGGGTAATGATAACTTGCTGTCACATCTCAGTTTCAAAAACTAAAACTTGAATAAAGAAGTTTATTGAACTTGTGGTAATGGGATGTACTTTGAATATAAAAATCCTATTTATCTCTGCATAAGAATTTCTGCTTATTTGTAACATATGCAAATCTCAGTGTCTCGTGATGTTTAGGTTATGCTACAACTACATTGCTGTAGTCAATGGTACCAAAAACACCATTAAGTAGAGATGAGTGCTCGCATCAGTCGTCCACGTTTACGTGAGGACCGTGCGCCGTTGGGGATGACTCTACCAAAAACACCATTAAATAGAGATGAGTGCTCGCATCAGTGCATGCGAGGACCGTGAGCCATTGGGACTGACTCTACCAAAAACACCATTAAGTAGAGATGAGTGCTTACATCAGTCGTCCACGAGCACGCTGGGACCGTGAGCTATAATGCACGTGAGTTCAACAATGCATTAGACGCCCATAATCCTTTAAGTTGATGATGGACCAAGCCTAAGTTTTCCCACTAGCGTAGACAGTTAGCTACATAAACTCACAGGTCCTTGTATCTTTTTTTATTATAAAAAGCCCAAATTTATTGGGTTTATGGAGTTGGATGGCGTACACGCATACCTTAGTTGCTAAGGCAGAAGACAGTGGAGGTAGGGAATTATAGAACCACACAACTAGCTTGCCTCCTAGAAAGTGTATAGTTTGATGCCTGCAGAATTGGCTTTGAACATTATTATTAGCTTATCCGACATTGCCATATCAAAGCAACCTGTTTCACTACCATAAGCTTTGGAAACTATAATAATTATAAGGCACTTCTCTGTTACTACTACATCAGCCAAAATCTGCCCAATTTCATTCCCTTCCGTTAACAAACATCCACTCCTTAAAATATTCTAGTAATCTCTTTCAATCAAACTTTGTTGGGTTTTTCTCTTCATTTTTGTTTTTCGGGTTGTTCGGATGCTTTGCCTTGTTAACCAATTCAAGATCAAAGTAGTTTACTGCTGGATCCCCACATTAGTCAACATGTTTTAGACGTCTACAATACCCTGTTTGGATTCTTGGGTGCTTAAAGTGAAAGGGGATATGCAATACAAACGAGAAAACTTACATGAAAACAGTTTATGTAACCCGTCTTTCTATCACTCGCATCACATGAGAGGTTACCTGAACGAGTGATAGCCAAGTTTTTCTCCCACAAAGGGCAACAGCATAGCCACATTGCTAGGAAACAAACAAGGTACCCCTGCCAGAAGGCAACCCAAACCAAAATTGAAGAGCCCAAGAAGCTTGAAGCTACAAAGACAATCAGCATGAAATTTTAGATGATTTCCATGTTTTTTCAAATTTCCAGAAATTCTCCTTATTATGATTTTCATCCTTCCTTTAGGACATGCCCGCATACGCATGAAATACTTATCCTTATCTAGATTCTATGCATTTTGGTTTTCAAACAAGAAATTCATTTTAAAAAGTAAAAGCATTTTTTTATTTAAAACTTTCTTTCCATGAGAGAAGTAATTGAAGAAATAGTTTTTGGTGATTTTCCCAAAATAATAATAATCATAATAAAATTAAGTTGAACCAGTAAGGATATGGTCAGGGTACCTGCCCTTTAGCATTTGCCTTGTACTACTCTATCCCAAACATATTGTCCAACTTGACAGTGGACTGAGTCATATTAGTACATTGCCCTTTCGCATTTGCCTTGTACTATTCTATCGTCCAACTTTACAGTGGAGCAGCAGGGTTTGCCTTGTACTATTCTGGTATTCTGCTATACTTGTCTAAATCCATATGCAGCAAAACTGCAGCTGCTATTTTTAACAATTATATGTTTTTGGACTAAAGATTTCATGTTTTTGGAAGGAAACTAACAGAATGAGTTTCATAAAAACAATTTAAAAGCTCATGTGGCGTTTGGTATAATTTCTGGTAGCTTAAGGAGTTGTATAAAACACAAGAAAAACTTCAAGGTTTTCAGTGTAAATAACTCTTCTTTAATTTCACGTATGTATAAATTCAATAGTTTCTCATTTTAAAAAAATAAAAAAGAGGGAGAGGAAGGGAAAAATACAAAAAAATGAAAGGGAAGAAAGAAAGAACCTTAGGCCATTGTTTTGTTTGGGATTCACTGCTCAATTTTGTCTTAACCAACATGTAAAAAAGTGGATGTTATTATTCATAATTACTAAATTTTCCATTTCTTTTCTCCTAAAAAAACTTATTAAGTCAATAGGATCTAGTCTAGTGGAAAAGAGTATTGATTTGTAGACCAGGAGATCTCATGTTCGAATCTTGACAGCATCATATTTTTATGTGTGTGAAACTGAAATCCCCCTCATATCTAGTTTAGACTATCACTTGTAATAAAAACAAAAACAAAACTTATTAAAGTTTGGTTAAGTGAAGGAAACAATGACCAAATCAGTAATTCAAGAGAATGTCCCTAAACTTTTTCTTTCTTCTTTTTAACGAACTCTACAATCCACTTTTTCATGAGGGAAAAGATTTTTGTGATTACAATTGTGAAGGTTCGTGTAAAAAAAATTGTATGTAAAAATAATGAATAGGTATGTAAAAAAAATTAAAAAGAAAAGAAAAAGAAGAAGTAGATAAGATATGTCAAACTATTCAGCTCAAGAAATCAGCTGACTCATCAACATGATCATTAATGAAAATTTTGTTAAAAACCCCAAAAATGTGACAAAATTGATCCTAAAAAAGCCATGGGTTTATTCTCCATGAATGCTTGAGGTTTTCGGTTAATATCTAATTTTTTTAAATTTATTTCTGACTTTATTTGGTTTATGGTGTAGGTCCTTATTGTGCTGCTGAGTGCTGACCATAAGACTGGTTTTAGAGATTGAACTGAACACGAACTCGCGTTTTTGTGTGTGACTCATGATAGTATTCAGACAGTGCATCTATTTCATAGATGATATTTTGTTTCATTTATATTCGTATTTCTATAATTTATGCGATGGTGTTTCTTTCCTTATGAATGAAGCAATTTTTTTAAAAATAAAAATAAAACTCTCCAAATCCAGATCTATTAAGTGCAACCTTGTATAATTGGGTTAACTGTTGATTTATTCTCTGAACTTGTACGCTACTTTCAATTTGACAAAAACTTTTATTTTGGAAAAAATTAAGGATACAAACTTTTTCATTTCACCAATTTTCCCCCTTTGGTCTAAATCTTCAACATTTCATCCAATTTTCTATTAACTCATTAAGAAAAAAATTGAAGAAAAGGAGAACAAAAACAAAAAAAGAAAGAAAAAAAATCATGTGGACCCACAGACCAAGAACCCAGCCACCCCACTCCTTCCCCTTCTGCCTCCCCTACCTCCTCCCCTTATGACCACCATCCGCAAGCCACCCTCCACTTCCAGAACAATCCCCCACCCCATAGACCACCCCTTTATATTTTTTTCACCATTCACACCCCTCCTCACGGTGTTTTCTTCTCCCCATTATACCATGACAATGTTGAAGAATACACAAAGTCTTACATTGGAAACTTAGCAAAATAGAAAGTACCATATAATAAATGGCTTCACTCCTAATAACATTGATACCTTTTGTATAAAACCCCACACCTATTAAACGTGTGGTTAAGTTGGGGACAATTTCAATGTTGCTAGTAGTGGGTCATGAGTCCGTTTCTCTAAAATCTTAACATGGTATCAAACTCAGGTTGACTGGGCCCGATTAAACCAAAATCAAACAAACTCAAATAAAACAAACCCCAAATTTATTAATTAAAAAAAGGTGACCAATGTGGAATTGGTTGCCCGTGTGGCCCACTAAAAAGTGGTCCCATGTGAGGAGGAGTGTTGAAGAATACATAGAGTTCCGCATCGAAAACTTAACAAATTAGAAATTACCATATAATAAATTGCTTCACTCTTAATAACATTGAATCCTTTTGTACAAAACCTCACACCTGCTAAACATGTGGTTAAGTTGGGGACAATATCGATGTTATTGGGAGTAAAGCCAAGAGTCCGTCCCTCTAAAATCTTAACAGACCATACCACCCTCCACCCCCACCCCCAAACCAATTCCCGATCCCCACCCTACGTGGAAAAGGGAATATTCCTTATGTCACCTAATTGCTCTAATTGATCCTATTTAATTAGGCAATTATCTTTGATTTAAGATATGGATATCTCCCCGAATTAAGGATAAAGATTTCCACCAAATTTCCTTGATTAATCCTATCACCTATTTTTGAGTAAGAATAATCCCAATTAAATATGGAATTATTCTACAAACCCTAGTCAAGGAGGAATCTTTATAAGAAAGTGCTAGCAACCTTCTCTCCAACCTTCTTTTTTGGACCTTCTCCATTATTTTCATGACATGTGTCAATTTCTACACTAAAAATAATGTCTAATATATTAATGGCATTATTTTTAGTGTAGAAATTGACACATGTTATGAAGATAATGGAGAATGTCCAAAAGAGAAGGTTAGAGAGAAAGTTACTAGCATTTCTCTTTTATAAATAGATAGCTACACAACACATATGATATGAGGGTGTGCCATTGACTGAATCTATTTTACAGAGAACAAGAAAGAAAAAGTTCGGATTTCAAGAAGGGGATTATGCACGAATATTCTCCGTGAGATTATTTGCACAAACAGTTAATTCATGAAAATGAAATAGAAATGTATCTCTTCTTGTTAAATGCCAAACGGTTGCAATAGTTAGTTTGGGCTGGCGGTTTGCATGAAGAGAGGTGAGGGTGGGGTCCACACAAACTGTAACTACTTGTATTAAAATACAGCTCCTACCTAAACTCACTCTTGGAGAATAACCACAATTTGCGTGAATTCCCATACTCCAATCTCAGCCACCAGGTAGTGCTAATCTTACCACTCCCCCTACTTAAATTTTGGTACATTTACTTTGGCAAAACATGGTTTCATTAAATCCATAATAAAAACATATATAGGTTAGGAAAGTTGATCACGGTATTGTGTCCATCTTATTACACCCAGGTTCAATTCCATTACCTTAAAAATTAGAATAATTTATAATAATTTTTACTATTGTTTGTATAAAAAAAAATTAACTCGATAATAAAAATATTGGGCTCACCTTATTTTGTAGGATTCAATTTGATCCTCAAAACGGATACAATATGTAGAGCTTTGTGGGTTTTTATTTTATTTTTATTGTTCAGTCTATGAATTTTTCCAAAGCAAAAGCAAGCTTAATTTTTGGAGGAGGAGGATTGTGGATGTGAGGTAAATACTTTACCAGTTGAAGTTATAGGTATTCATCATTTCTTATATTTCGCATATGAATTTATGTTTGCAAATGGTAAAAATCTCAACGGTGTCTGATTGAAAAAGATAAAAGGATGCAAAGAAACAAACGAAGGAAAAAGTTGTGAATGACGTTTTTTTTTGGACAAAAAGAAGGTGAGACAATAGTTTGTTTGGGTTTCGTTGTTCAATTTTTGTCTGAACCAAAACGTAAAAAATTGGAGGTGATTATTCATAATTATTGAAGTTTTGTCAAGTGAATCAAACAACGACTATGTAAGTAATTTTCCTTTTCTTTTGGACAGAACCGAACAAGTAATTTCAAAACAAACTTTTACAACCCACTTTTTCACTAGGAATAAGATCTTGACCATTATTGTATGTTCATTTCCGATGTGTTGGTCATGATATTTCGAATTCAAAACATTTTAATTTATAACTTGGCAGAAGTTTTGTAACAAGTTCCCTGATCCGGATGTGTTAAGCATATAATCTCAGTTTAGACTTCTTTTTCGATAGAGCGGAACTAGGACTCTAAAAAGAACATATTGTACTAGAGGCTGAGACCTCACTCGTCTGTTTCGTCTATTTTAGGATAATTTTAATTTTCTTTTTAGAATGATTCAAGTGATGTTCAAGACTTTTTTTGAGTAAAGAAGAAAACCCTCCCATCCCATTTTCTCATCCATTTCAATTTTTTATTTTTTTTATATAGATATCTTTATTCCATTTCACGAAAGAAATTTTTTTTTTGGAAAGTTGCAACATTTTGGTCATAACTATCAAAGGAAATTTTGATCCAAAAAAAAAACTATCGAAGGAAATAACAAGGGGAAATAAGTAATTAATGAAGAATTGGGGGGTAAAAGAGGAAAATCTGGTGGGAAGAATCAAGAATTTCAGAATAGGGAGATTGTGAGTGGGCCCTACTGATGGGAATCTCAGTAACAAACTCCCAGCTGTGCTGCTGTCGCCAATTGGAAAATCTCATTGAGTATCAGAGAGAAGAGAGAGAGCAAAACAAAGAAACAATTCTCTCACTCTTTCTCAGATGTATAAAGTTTCAGTCCCTTGTCCTACCACCCTTCATTCTCTCTCTCTATACCAGTTCTTGATTTTGTGAATACAAAGCTTTTCTGATACAAAAGGTTAAGAGCTTTGTATTTGTGGGACTAATTAAGCCTTTTTAATCTTCATGTGCTTGTGTTTAATTCTGATCATTTGGTTTATGTGAAAATGCTGCAGAGAGACAAAACAGACCCATAAAAGGCAAAACGCTCCAGAAGACAAATTAAAGACTGGTCCAAAAATGTATGAAGGTACAGTAGGCTGCAACTTTGACCCAAACTCCATGCCAGAATCAGCAGAAAGTGTCCTCAACCTCAACCCTCTTCCCCCACCACCTCCACCACAAGTTCTCATGCCTTCTCCTTCAGAAACCCACAACAACAACAGCTTTTCTGTTGAAGAAAACTTGAGACTCTCCATGGAAGAGCTCTCCTACCCTCATCAACAAGATTATCATGCTGCCATGGAAATTGAGCTCCAAAATGAACTTGGGTTCAATCCATACAGCACCAATACTGACCAGAACAACAATAGCAACCATTTGCTTTCCTTTGAGCAACAAACCAATTGGGACAATATTCATGGTGTCCATGATCAGATGCAGCAACAATTGCAAGATGGTGCTAATGGTCCATACCCACCTACACCTGACCTTCTCAACCTTTTCAGCTTACCTAGATGCTCACCCTCCTCTGTTCTCCAAAACTCATCCATTACCTTCACTAACCCCAACCCGAAAAGCTCGAATTTTCCGAGCTCTTTGGGGTTCCTCGGAGATGTCCATGGCGGGATTGACACCCCACCGGGTACAGCGAGTTCAGTTCTCTATGACCCACTTTTCCATTTGAACCTGCCTCCACAGCCACCATTGTTCAGGGAATTGCTTCAGTCCTTGCCACATGGGTACAGCTTGCCAGGCTCAAGAAATGGGTCTTTGTTTAGTAGTGGTGGGGATGAGAGAGAGGGGATTGGAGCTGGGGTCTACTCAGATGGGATTAATAATGGGAGGCAATTTGAGAATGGGGTTTTGGAGTTCTCCAGAGAAATGGGTTCTATTGGAAGAGGAAGAGATGTCAAAGGGACCAAACACTTTGCCACTGAGAAGCACAGGAGAGTCCAGTTGAATGGCAAGTACGAAGCCTTGAGGAAATTGGTTCCAAACCCAACAAAGGTATGTACTTCAAATTCAAAATTTCACATCCTATCACTGCATAAATATTACTGAATTTGATTAAATTTCATGAAAAAAATGCATATTAGTTGTTTTGAAGTTTTAATTGGGTAATGATTTCATGAATTACAGTGTATGACATTTTGATATCCAAGTTTTTGTCTTTTTTGGCTGAATAGTCATATTTTGCTTAATTAATGTTTGCCTTTTGGTCTTTGGGGAACGATTAATTGGATGAAAGCCTGATAGAGCATCAGTTGTGGGAGATGCAATTGAGCACATAAAGGAGCTTCTGAGGACAGTGGAAGAGCTGAAATTTCTGCTGGAGAAGAAAAGGTGTGGGAGAGAGAGGAGCAAGAGGCGCAGAACTGAACAAGATGGTGGTGCTGGAGATGATGAGAGCTGCAACATGAAGCCTCTTGGTGACCCTCATGACCAGTCCTACAACAATGGCTCTCTGAGGAGCTCATGGCTTCAGAGGAAATCCAAGGACACTGAGGTCGATGTCCGCATTATTGATGATGAAGTTACAATCAAACTGGTTCAGAGGAAGAAGATCAACCTGTTGCTGTATGTGTCCAAGCTTCTTGATGAGCTGCAGCTTGATCTGCATCATGTTGCTGGTGGACACATTGGCAATTCCTACAGCTTCTTGTTCAACACCAAGGTTGGTAGCCTGTAATTTGTCCCAGTTTGTTTTTGTTTCATACAGGTGGTGTGGTTTTTAATTAATTATGGTTAATTTGGTTTTAAATCTACAGATGTATGAAGGGTCATCTTTGTATGCAAGTGCTATTGCCCAAAAGCTCATTGAGGTTCTGGACAAACAATATGCAGGAGTTCCACCTACCAACAGTTTTTAGGGAGGCATGAGTTGTTCCTTGGGATATATACCAAGTCTTTTTAATAGATACTTTCTCTGTTGTTGATCTTACTATATGATGCTGAATTTTAAAAGTAGACAATAAACTTGGTGTGACAGAAGAATTAAATAGAACATATATTTTCTGGGTTTGCATGGTTTTGATAATGAGTCTGATGTAGAACAGCCCGTAGGTTTTAGAGTAAACACTTAAGCAATAGAACAGAGAAGAAATAAGAGATCGAAGAGAAGAATTAGAGATCGAAGAGAAGAATTAGAGATCGAAGAGACGAAGGGAAAGGGAAGGAATCAGAGAGTTTAAGGTAAGGAAATTTCTCATTAATCAAGTCTGCCTTATAAGATTACAAACTGCTCTATTTATAGAGACAAAACCCTTTTTAGTTTAGGAAAAGGAAAAGTAAACTTTAAGAAATAGGAAAACAAATTAACTAATAAAGATCCTTCAACAACAAGGAATCCTTAACTAAATTAGGAAAACTAATCCAAATAGAATTAGGAAAACTATTCATATGCAAACTAATAATAGGAAAATTAATCCAAATAGAATTAGGAAAACTATTCATATGCATTCTGCATCATTCTCCCCCAACGAAAAGAACTCGACACCGGCGAGTAAACCAAGATTAAGGACAACGACGGCATTGGTAAGTATGGATGATAGGAGGACGAGATGCAGCCAAATCAAGATCATGAAGAGCATCTTGTTAACTGTGCAATAGATTGGAATCCAACTGGCGAAATTCAGATTCTGTAATCCAAGTATCCTCAATAGCAGGCCTTCCAACCCAACAAACCAGATAACGGGTAGAACCAGTAGAGGAATACGTGGCACCGGAGGAGGAATGGAACCTGTAATTTTATTTATGGCATGAGTATCCACACACATTCGCCAGGAGCCATACTTTTTGGGGGTAAGGAGAACAGGAACAGTACAAGGAATTAAATTATGAAGAATAAAGCCCTTATCCCACAACCCCTGAATTTGTCGATTCAATTTCGCTCGCTCAGGTGGATTCATACGATAATGGGGAAGATTAGGAATTTGCGAACCAGGAACAATGTCAATGGCATGTTGAATCTCTCTCGCCGGAGGTAGTTCATCTGGTAAGTCATCATGTATAACATTAGAGAATTCAGTGAGGAGCTGCTGTATGGGTTCAGCAAGTGGAGCGGAGGTGCAGTCAGATGCTGGTTTAAGCAAAAGAGCAAAGACCACACCAGTGTCTTGTAGTTCGTTTGCAAAGTCTACAGGTGATAAAATACTCAATCGATGCTCCGAAGCCTTCTCTTTAAGTGACTGTGTGGGTTGAACATCCTTAGTTGGTTTGATGGCCGGATTGGAAGGCTTTAGCGTGATGTTCTTTCCCTCATGTTGAAAAGTGTAGGTGTTTTCTCTGCCGCAACTTTTCACACGGCGGTCATAAAGCCAAGGCCGACCTAGTAGCACATGTGCGACACTCATAGGTAGGATATCACAATAAAGTTGCTCGTGACAAGGACCCAATTGAAGAGGAACAAGACATCTCTCAGTAACAGGTAACCTGGTTTTATCTACCCAGCCAACATGAAAAGGATGGGGATGTGGCTCGGCCTGAAGGTGAAGGCGATCGACAGCAGTTTTGGAGATAACATTCAGCGTACTTCCCCCATCAATAACTAGTTGGCATCTATTGGTACCGCAAGGGACATAGGTTTGAAAGATACTTGTGCGTTTCCATGAATCAGGAGGTGGAGGTGTAGATGCTGAATAAATACAACGCATAACACTCACTTGGTGAAACGCCTCCTCCTCACAGCAATTATCAAGCTCTGGATCATAAATAGGTTCAAGGGGCTCCACATACTCGTCCACGCAAGAGTCCTCATTGAGGGAGCCAAGGGCTAAAGTTCTGTGGGGACAACGAGAGGCAATGTGACCCTTAGCGTGGCAACGATAGCATTCGATGTGAGCAGCCGTGGATGGGGCTGGTCTTTTTTCTGTTGCAGGTATTGTAGGAGCAGGTGGACCGGCAATGCCATCGTTGGAGCTAGGAGTACTACAGTTTGGAATAGGAGTGGAAGAGTGCCCGGAATGCCCCGTATATCTACGTTGTGGACGCAAAAAAGTTTCAGCTTCTAATGCGTGGCAATATGCATCTTCCAAAATATGCGGACGGAACCGACGGACTTCACGCTTGATATCGTCACGAAGACCATGGATAAAACGAGACATAGTGATGTCGGGTTATTCACGAATCCCTACACGTATCTTGTGTTCAATAAAACGAGCGTGGAATTCAGTAACGGTCAAACTTCCTTGTGAAAGGGTCCATAATTGGTCATACAATTGATGGCGATAGAAGGTGGGAAGATATTGTTCGCGAAGCTTTAATTTCATTTCGTCCCACAGAGTCACAGGCGGATGTCCAAATTGGTATAGTTGCTCCTCCACGGAATTCCAATATTGTCTAGCAGCTCCCTGTAGCGTCATCTTACCAATACGAAGTTTATGAGCATCCGTCAAGTCGTACCAGGCAAAATAATCTTCCATGGCTTGAACCCAATCAAGAAACATTGTAGGATCCCCACGACCATCAAAAGTAGGAGCCGTAGGCTTGATGTGGCGGATGACATCGTTGTCAGAATGGCGAAGGGGATGAGTGTACTGATCATGTGGAACGGGTGGCAGGGTAGTAGCTTGAGGAGTTACTGGAGGAGGGCCCGTTGTGTGTTGGGTATAATGGGGCGGTGGCGGGGCGTATGACACGGCCTTGAATTTTTGATCCATCGGTGGGTTGGGCAAAAGGCTGGCGGTGGCGTAGACGAGCTCGAGAGCACCGCCGAGGTAGAAGAAGGTTCAGCATGTCCAGCCCGAAAGTTGTTGATAAGTAACTCGAACGGAGTCTTGGAGTTTGGCGATGGCAAGGTCCGTCGTCGCACGATGTTTGTGAGCCTGTACCAACTCATCTTTGAGGTCAGTGCTGAGTTTGGAGAGTTGGTGAGCACTGTACCAACTCATCTTTGAGGTCAGTCTTGAGTTTGGAGAGTTGGGTTTCTATGCCCGCGATATCATCGTAAACTTTGTCTTGGAATGCATGACATTGTTCCGCAAGGCTGGCCACGGTTTGGGGTGCCATGGCGAGAGCAAACGCAGCGAAAGGGAGGGAAGGCTCTGATTACCAATTGATGTAGAACAGCCCGTAGGTTTTAGAGTAAACACTTAAGCAATAGAACAGAGAAGAAATAAGAGATCGAAGAGAAGAATTAGAGATCGAAGAGACGAAGGGAAAGGGAAGGAATCAGAGAGTTTAAGGTAAGGAAATTTCTCATTAATCAAGTCTACCTTATAAGATTACAAACTGCTCTATTTATAGAGACAAAACCCTTTTTAGTTTAGGAAAAGGAAAAGTAAACTTTAAGAAATAGGAAAACAAATTAACTAATAAAGATCCTTCAACAACAAGGAATCCTTAACTAAATTAGGAAAACTAATCCAAATAGAATTAGGAAAACTATTCATATGCAAACTAATAATAGGAAAATTAATCCAAATAGAATTAGGAAAACTATTCATATGCATTCTGCATCGTAGTCACTTTACTATGGTTTGAGCACCATTACACTAAGCGCTTATATGTGCCTATAGTAAATTAGCTATATATATAATGAAATCTATACATATACTGGGTAATTGCTATTATTTCATACAAGTGATATTAATGAATAACATTTATGTCTCCTCATATATGTGTTTAGTTTTTATTATTATTATTATTTTAGAATATAAGCGTTAGTCTAAACTACAAGGGGAGGGAGGGGTTTCACACACACTACTAGTGTGTCATTGACATCTGTTTGGTTTAATTAAGTAGCCATTTAGATTTACATAACAATATGTGGTGTGGGATGCTTACCTTTTTAACAATATATTATTGCCCCTGTCAATAGAAAAAGTCTTCCAAAAAAAAAAAAAAAAAATCTATCATCTAATTGAAAAGGGATAAGGCTGGTGAAATAATGTTTGAGCAAAATTACATATTCCTTTTTATGTAATATATTAAGGGTGCTGTTAAACGAACCCAAAAATTAACTGAATACACCCTATGATATAAGTACACCCTAATAATAAAATCAAAATGTAAAATTAACTAAGTACACCCTATTTAACTACCAAAAATACCCATATTAAGATAATAACATACATCTTATCATAGCATGCTTACAATCACAATAAAGAAACCACAACAAAACAAGCTTAATATACCAACTGATTTGAAGAAAGATCTGCACGTTTCGTCCAGAACATTGCTATAAAGAAGGACATCAGGACGCTTTACCTTATTGAAGCATAAGTCTTCTCCAGGGTCGCCGATAATCTTAATCCATGTAAGTAGCAATTGCTTTCCCCTAAAGGAGTTCGGAACATGTATAAACACCTTGATTTGGTAGAATCCTTAAAAAACACAATATGAGCTGCTCACGTAGCTACATCTCATTCCTATATTAGATTGTCTCACCTTTGAGTCGATCCACAGTTTATCTATTCATGCATCACCTTGTGTTCTTTTACATTATGTATGGTGATTTACCAATCTGATTTGAAGTCCTAACCTGCATCCTTAACAATGTATCATGTTACATATTTTATTATTGAGAGTTGCATGCCCAAGAGCTCTGCAAAGGATATACCAGTGAAAACCGTACCTTCCTTGACTAAGGACTTAGGACAGCCTAAATGACCCCTTAAAGCCGAAGACTTATCCAAACCAAGGAACATAAACCTTGTCAACCAAGCAAACCAGGGAGCAGTTCAAAGCTCAAGGGAGGATCAGTCTACTCAACCTCAGTGAATATCTTTCTTACTCTTCTACCCAGCCATATAATTTTAAAGGCAGCCAATAAGTTAAAAAACTTTCTAATCTAATAAGTTCGGAAATTTTATTTTCTAGGATCAGCCTACTCGACCTTAGAGAGAGATGTAGAACAAGAATGAAGACCAACTTTCTGCTAGCGTTAAAAGGATGCAAAACAACCCAACGATGCATGAAAGTGGTGTAACGCATCATATACCTTTAGCAAGCAAATATGTTTGGAATCAAACTCTGAAAATTCTAATTTGATTAGGGTTCAATATGTTGAGTAGGGTGTACTTATTAAAATTACTTTTATTTCAATATTCAATATATCCTTTTTTGTTATTTTATATTAGGATAAATTGGTAATTCAATAAATAGTTTGATAGTAGGGTGTACTCAGATAATTTTAGGATTCGTTTAACAGCACCCTATATTAATGCACTACGTGCTCAAAATACACTGGCAAGTGATGTTAATGTCTTTTTTATGCATAAAATCCCTATCCTTTTTTTTTAATACAAGTAATAGTCTAAATTACTCTCTCCAAAAAAAAAAATATAGTCTAAACTACAAGAGGAGAGTTTCTCTCACACACACACTATTAAGGTGTCATGGAAGTTGGAGCATGAGACCATTGGTCTACAAGTCAATGTCTTTTTTTTCTTTTCCACAAGGCCCGTTGGCAAAAAAAAGTACTCAAAATATGTGGGTATGCTTTTGGAGTAAGTTTTGGGTGTTCCGGATACGCAATTCAATAGACGTTGGACACGTGAAATATTTCCAATGCAGCCCCCACATGTCATAAAAAGCAATGCAGTAAATTGGAGAGTAATTTCACATGTCCTACATCTATTGAATGATACACAAGCCCCATGGTGTACCCGAAAGAACATAAAAATTTCTCCTATTTTTGATACCATAAAAAGCTCATGATATATGAACTAGAAGAAAGCTGCTTCTAATTTTCTAAGAACAAAACTGAACAAAAATCTCTTTTGGTAACTAATGATATTTTGAAAGCTTTTCTAGTTTGTTGTTTTTGTGAAGAGGATTCTTTTTGGTTCTTAGACAAAAAAAAAACCATCTTTTGGTGCAATCGAACATAGTTGGACCAAATTCAACTATCCAACATTACATATGTAGAGAAGCGAAATCAATGTGGAAATTAGTCGTCTACTGGGGTGTTTGTTTAACTTCATTTAACATAGAAAAAAACCCAATCTAATAAATCAATTGTATTGGCAGAAGAACTATCTTCACACATTTTATGAATATGTAGCATAGATTACAAGTTATACGAGTCTGAAAGGAAGCAAATGCACATCAAGATTCCATTTCGCATCGTTGTGCACACACATTTTACAATTTCAGTTCGGTAATCTGCGTAAATGGGAGAGAAACCGAGAAGCGAAAAATATCTGCACTTCCTACCTGTTTGCAAAGATCCACCAAAAGTTGAGACTGAAAACGTACAGAAAAGGCCTGCATCGTTTTGCACAAGAAACAATTTTAAGCTATGCTATTCTTTTACAGGAAAAAAAAATAAGCAGGGGAGAATTTTGGATAAAGTCATTCGAAATTTAATTCCACTGCACAACCTAACATTAGAAGCATCAAAGCTTGGTATCTAACTGCCAACTACCAACACTGGTATGAGATAAGAATACCATGTTTTTACAAAACCGTTAGCCGAATACACAAAGCTATGCTCATACAAGAAAACATAACTTAAATATCCTAATACATGGGGATGCGGTCGAAGTTTGGTTCCATTACAAGATATCATAATAAATAACTACTAACAGCAGTTCAAAGAACAACAACCGTATAAATAAGCAAGGCCTCATACCGCAGTAATGTACACAAAACCAACTGTATACACCAAACCAAAACTACACACGCAAAACTAAACATCTCTGACAATAGAACTTGGAAGATGCCAACTGCTAGAAATCCTATGCAGAGAACTCGATACATTATCCAACGATCAAATATGGCAGTAGCCTGCATAGACTATAGAATCTTCAGATTTAATTGGACCATACTCTTATATGGAAGTTTTTGGCAATCAAAGAATCTGATATATATACTCAAGCTCTTTGATCTTCGCTTGGAGCTATAACAATCCAACCCGGAGGTCAGATCTAAACATTCAACTATCAAACAAATAGGCATTGCATATTATATAATATTAATGACTACTACGCAGGAAACAACAGGCAAGTACTACAAAACAAAAAATTTCCAAAGTCTTAAGACCACAATATCAGTCCACAAGCTACCCTTCATCATACCATAAATTCATTTTGTAACAGTTGCCCTTAATGGAAATTCTACAAAAAGCAACAAAATGCAAAATCGATTTAAATTACGAAAAATATGTAGCTCAGCAAAGAAACAAAAAGAACTTGATGGGGTCCAAAAATCATACTAATATTTGTCCTTGCCACGAAAGTGTATCTGTGAAGGAATCTATCTATTTCATGGTACTACTTCTATACCTACGTTAACGGGGGGCAGTGTTGACTCTGTACAACTATAAACCATAGATGAAAGACGATAGATTTTGAGATAACAATATTAATATGCAACTTATTTAAACATAAAATGAGAACAACATGAACAAAAATATTCTAAACTACCACAATTTCACAATCTCAATATGATGCATATATAACCAGTCTTTCCAATACATTATCCTTCTGATTAGCAGCGCAAGATAACCGGACCTCAATCAAGATTATGGTCACTATTGTAGGCTTGTAGTCCTATTACAAACCTCGCACTCATTATGTTGTTCACAAATTAATTCACGATTTCTCTGAGTACCAGAACGGCCCCAAATTTAAGCTCAACATGTTCCACTTAAGCACTCCCACAATTCTTGAATGCAACTTACCTTATAAATAAGCAAATTATATGCAGAAACACATAATAAACACTTTGCAAACAATCAAAAAGCAACCACCTCAGGCAATTTGAGGACTTAAACCAACTGGGTCACATTCAAAATTGCAGCACAACTAACAAATTACTCAATCACTGAATGTGTGTAAAAAATTTAAACATTAACGCAGCTAGCAAGCGATTTCCCTAAAAACAGAAGACTTTCTGAACCAAAACACATGATAACCATTCGCCGAAAAATCGTAAACACATGGACTTCAAAAGTTGAAGAACAAAACCCAACTGGGTTACCTTCTAACCTTCTAAATCTGTGAAGAGGACCCAGAAAAAGTGACTTACTCATTGGATGTACTTGGGTATTTCTCCTTTCCTTAAGAGGGAAAGAGAGTAGTGAGCAGCATCAATGAGGTCATCAATGTTGTGCAGGGACCTCTCCTCAGAAGCCACCATGAAGATTGCGCGCGCCTCAGCTTTCTTGGCCAGCCTTGCTGCCAAATTCAGAGGCAAATCCGGTGAGTTGAGGCTTCTCAGAATTTGGCGATACAGAGAAAGAACGCGTCCTCTGTTTCTTGCCAAGTCCTCTGCCGTTGCCCATATCACACCTTTTGCCATTTCTCACTGCTCAGAGTTTAAAGTCGTCAAATGCTTTGAGCTTTTTACCTCCTTGTGCTGGGCCGAGCCAGCTAAAGCCTGGAAGCCTGGATTGGGGATCTGTTCTTTTTCTTTCTCTAAATTGGGCTGGGCTGCCTTGAAATTCGGATTCTCTATTTGGTTTCTTAATTTTAGGGTCATGCTAAATGAATTTTGAAATTAACTAAGTACATTATATTGTCAAAATATTTATTGAATTATTAATTTATCTAATATAAAATGACCAAAGAGAATATATGGAATTGTGAAACAAATATAATTTTAATAAGTAAATCATACTCACCATATTGAACCCTAATAAAACGTTGAGAAGTTTTTGTATTGCTTGATGCCCATGGTGAACAACGCAACGAGCACCACAAGGAAAGACATCTCAATGTGCTATGTTACTTCCCTATCTAAATGCTCGAAAATGAATCTTGAAACCAAGGTAAGATGATATTATTTACCGGGCTTCTACAAAATCGCTTTCATCAATCCTCTCCTCTCTAGCCGCGAAAAGGTCCATTTTAAAACTCTTTTAGAAGAGCCAGACACAGTTCGAATGTCCTCAGCCCTGCTGTAGGGGTTCTCATTAGAAGAAGTCGTATCTGTGTATATCCATATGTTGCATATATGCATCTTCTATTGTCAATGTAACTACCAATCCTTCCATAATAAAAGTTCAATCTCACCTAGTTACAATATTCCCTAAACTTATATAACACATCATTTCAAATGTTTGAGCACTAAAATTCTCAGTGTCAGCTATATTGATTTTGCTGGCCCAGTGAAGAAATAAAAGTTGAGCCATTGTGAAAATTAAAATAATTCTCCTATATGAAAAATAAATCAATAAATCCTAAAAATTTGGAAAAAAATAAATCCAAATTCATGAGACACGTTTATAAAATGCATTATTTTTGGGGGCTCTGTGCGCAACATAGCCCGCATACCCAATGGGTAAGGGCAAATCCACGTATAGGCTGGAGTAGGCTCCAACCCAGTACAAGATTTAAAGTTACTAGACTTTAATGCAAATTTTACAAAGCTATCCCTACTCCCACAAATATTAGCCCACCCCCTCCTTGCCGCATGTTGTCCCTTGTGGTTGTTTTTTGTTTTTTAAATTCAATAAACCAATCAAATTCTGTTGTTTTTTTCGTATTTTGCCTTGTCTGCTTCCATTCTTTGTCTTTTTCTTTTATACTTCTCTTCTCTTATGCTGCTTCACTCTTGTTTTTTTTTGTTTCTCTTGCCTTTATTTTTTTTTTCTTAATAAGCTATTTGAAAGAGAAGTTGGTTCTTTGTTTGAAGTTCCACTCAAAACAAGAGGGTGAGGTTCTCGGCTTCTCAAGGTTAGGAGGGGGAGAGAGAAGGAGAAAGAGTTTGTTTTAGAGTTTTTGTTTTTATTTAGAAAAAAAGATGTTATTTTTTGAGTTTTAAATATTTTAAAAGATGTTATGGTATTTTTTTAATTTTTTTTTACTTGGAGTCCCCAAAGCCAAGAAAAATATTAGCCCACTCTTGACAAAATTTATGAGTCTGCCATTGCCTATGGGCCAAGCCTACAAATACAAATGAGAATTTGTGGATGTGTGTATTTTTTTTACTGCAGAAGCTTGAGACTTAATATATGTTTCTCTGGTACCTTTGTTTCTACTACATACATATGTGCTTGCCACTTAGGGCATGTTTGGTAGGCTAGACTGGCCTGGACAGTGTTAAATAACACTTTGAAAATCATGTTTAGTAAGAGGGGGACTAAATTAAATGGGATTGTATAGTACAATAGTAAACAAAAAGCCTCACGCGCTCTTCCAATTTAGCGAGCCTCAAACACGGTTTGCAAAATAGCGATTTCGCTAAAAAGAGAACGCAAGTCCGACGATAACCAGTTTTGTCTTCTTCTTCACCTAGGTCTATAACCACCATAGACCCAGCCAAACCACCAGAATCACCACAGACCTTCGTCAAACCCAGTCACTCAAACCAACCACCACCAATTCAAACCCAGTCAACGAATCAACCACCACTAATTCAAACCCAATGAACCACAATCCAATTGAACCCAAATTCAACAACCACTGTCAAACCCAATTGAACCTTCCAAGAAATCATCCACTATGATCAGGACAACTGCAAAGGGAGACACCATTAACGGAGATGTGGGCTTTCTTGTATGAGACTGAGAGAAGGAAGTCATGAATTCCTAGTCTTGAAGTGGTTTGACAAAAATTCTAAAAACTAATTGGTACCCATTAAAGGATTCTTCCGGGAAATGACATAGAAGCCATCAAGTTGAACTTTTGGAATAAATAGCTGGTACTGAATTTTCAGCCTCTGTCTCTCTGTCTCTGTCTCTCTCTCTCTCTCTGCGCTTTTTCTCACCTAAAACCCTTGACCACTCTCTCTCTCTCTCTCTCTCTCTCTCTCAGTAAAGGTTACAGCTTTCAATCTAGACAGTTGATTAAGAAGGAAGGAAGAAGAAGAGAGGAAGAAAGGAAAAAAAAGAAGGAAGAAAGAAAAAGAAAAGAAACGGGCTGGGAAGGAAAGGAAGAAGAAAAGGAGAAAAAAGAGAAAAAAGAAGAAGAAGAAGAGATAAGATAGTTTTAGCAATCTTTAATTAAAATTAAATATTAGAATTTTATTTATTTTTAATTAAAATTAAATATTAAAATAATTATTTTTAGTTGACACAACACCAACATAAGTGTTCACTATTTTTACAATCCAGGTTCTTAATCCGACAAAGACCAAACAGAGGCCAAGATTTAATCTAGCTTAGCCAATACAAGCCTAATCCAAGATAATCCGCCGTACCAAACGACCCCTTACAGAAATTTATAGGACTTGAATTTTCTTTTTCCTTTATATATATATATATATAAAATTTATTTCTTTATACAAGATGCAACCCAAAATCTAAAATGATTAGCTCTCTCTGTTTTAGTTGTGCTTACTTTTAACCTTCTTTCGTAAAAGTTTTACAAATTTGTGGTGTGGTGACAAGCATGCGCAGATCTTCCTTGCCCTCCAGTTGGTGTGAATTGTTATTAACTATCGCAGTGGGCAATATTGGTTTCTGTTATCTAAAAAGGGTTACTTTCAATAAACACATTTTTGGTCTGTAGTTTTTTAATAGTTTCACTTTTGTCTTTGTATTTTCAATTGCATTGAAGTTGGTCTCGGTACATTTGCACATTGTTCAAATTCCACGATATCAGTCAACTTCTGTCAATTTGTAATCCGTCAATTTTACCCCCACATTTGAACAATTTGTAAACGGCAGGGGTCAAATTCGATGCAATTGAAAAAATAGGGACAAAAGTGAAACTTTGTGAAAACTTGTTTGAGCGTGGTGAGAATTCACCGAGCCCGGGCAGATTTTGAGCCTTGTGAGAATCGGGGCTGAAGCTCAAGGCTAGGAAATCTCGGCCGAGAATTGGAGCTGGAGCGGCCCGGGGTCGAGGAAAAATGCAGCTGGGTTATTGGAGGAAAGTTGGCGGCTGGGTTTTTTAGCAAAGCACATGCGGCCGGGGTTCTTGGAGGCGCTTAGAGCGGCCGGGTGTGAGAAAGAGGCCGGGCTGTTTTGCAGTCGACTTAAGAGTTTGGCCAGGCGGGATTTGAAGTGTTTGGCCGGGCTGGAAAATTGGAGAATTCATGGGCGGCTTGGAGACCGAATCCTTAGAGGGCAGGAGCTTGGAGCTGTGGCCGGGGCTGTTTAGAGTTGGGCGAGAGGATTGAATTAAAATGAGGCCGTAAAGATCTTGGGTTGAAGGCGCTTGGGCTATTATATATATATATATATATATATATGTATAAGTGTATACCGCGGAATGAAGCTCATATTGGATGCAATGGGATTGGCCATCATGAATGAATGGCTACCAAGTGGCTTTCGACTGCCATGATTCCCATGGTATAAAAAATTTGAAAAGATGAATTAAGGCCAAAATAAATTGGGCTGGAGGTTGTTTAGACTTAGCCCTCCTCATCTTATTTTATGTTTATATATAATAATATATATATATATATATATAAAGCCCATGTAGCAGGCGACTGGAGGCTTTAGGCAATTGGCAATTAAAGTGTTAGTATATATTATATATATATGACAAATGGCCACCAAAAGGTATTTGGCCAACTATTGAATATATATTGAAGTGGGAGCATACGGGCTTGAAGGAATAGCCACCCAGTTTTGGAGTTTTTGCAAAATATGCGGTCGGGTAGTTTTGCAAAATAGGCGGTCGGGTTGTTTGAAAATAGTTGGCGGCCGGGATTGTTGAGTTGAGGGAGTGTTGGGCCGTAGTATTTGGTGTGTGGGCGGCTGGATATTTGCTGGAGGTTTGAAGAGAATTTGAGCAATCCAGATTGTGGTTGAGCTCTTGAAGGCCAAAGTGAGTATGGCTTGAGAGTTTGTGGGGCCACGTGGGATTGGCAAGGTTGAAAACTTTGTTTTGGTCTGAAACAACACAGCCAAATAGAAATGTGATTTATACTTTTCATTCGTTAATATATATATATATATATATTATATATATATATATTTTAAAATCAAATAAAGATTTCTTTGGCAGACCAATTTTAGAGCTTAAGGAATTCAAAAGTCGTGAGGTCAGCCCCATATAATTTCAAGGAGCTTGGGGCCAAACTCAAGCTACGGAGCCCAAGATTTTCGGAGGTCAATATGCACGTGACGGAGGCCTCAAAAGGAAAGAAATCAAGAAGATTGATGGTGATTCGAATTGTCCAAATCAAGAGAGAATCAAGCAATCGTAATATCTCCGCCGACAATGATCCACGGATTTGGAGGACTTCAAAAGGAAAGGATTTTAAAAGAGTTTACATTTGGCCATTTAATGGCCAGCCCATGGGCTGACGGATGCCCCTATATAAACCTCACTAGACGAAGGGAGAAGACACACAACATCAGACAAACAAACTTATCTTTCGTCTCGCACTTTTCTTTTCCTAGACTTAGGATTTTACTTTTCAAGCACCTAGCATAGCTTGTTCTTCATTTCCTTAGCGTAAGTTTAAATTCTTGCAATTTAAATTATCTTGTCATTTAAATTCTTGCAATTTAAATTATCTTGTCATTTAAATTCAAGTTTATTTCAATTGCTTCACTTTTTATTGTTATTGAGTTTTTATTAAGTTTAAATTCGAATTTAATTTACTTTATCGTTCTTGTTGTTCTTATTTCGTTCTTATTTATTTATCGCTTTGATCTATTTTATCGCACTTTAAATTACGCACTCGTCTTTTCAATTATTTACTTTACGCACTTGTCTTTCAATTATATTTAAATTCAAGTACCTTTACTTTACGCACTTGTTCTTCGTTTCATTACGTTTCATTTTCAGTCTTCATCTCCACCCACTTCACATTATTTGGTTGCTCACATAAAGCCTTGACCCCGAGGTAGTGAAAGAACCTAGGCCGTGAGGAGGTTCCTTGCTCGGCCGAACAATCGTTTGATTAAAGTCAGATTTCGGACGCAACATCCACTCACATTCCATTCAAGTCAAATTCGTGGCTTGGTGGTGGCACGCCCCGCACTCAAAAAAGAAGAAGGACCAAAAGTTCCTTCCGTCGGCCTACCCGGCCGAAAAGAGGGAAACATAATTTGGCACGCCCAGTGGGACCCACTATATGAGCGACCGAAAGGAATGGCAACATTCCTATCAGCCGATAAACAACAACGGCTATGATTCTTATGGCTCAAATAGCCAATCCATCGGCCAACTTGGTGACCACAACCACTATGGCGAATATAATTTTACCCCTCAAGGTGGGTCTAACAACCAATATGACTCAAGTAGTCAATTTGGTGGCCAATATCGTGGGCACAACTATGTTGGCGGATTTGGTGGTCAATATGGTGGGCGGAACTATGTTGGCGGACTTGGTGGCCAATATGGTGGGCAGACCTATGTTGGCGGATATGGTGGCCAATATGGTGGGCAGAACTATGTTGGCGGACTTGGTGGCCAATGTGGTGGGCAGAACAATGTTGGCGGATATGATCCAATGAATCAAAATGGTTCGAGTGATCAAAATGGCCTTGGTGGCCAAACTAATCAAGTGGCATGGGGGCAATATATTTACCCATATGGCCAAAATAATTCGGCCAATATTTATGATCAGCCTAGTTATGGCTCCCCCCAAACGAATCATCCTAATGGCTATGATGGCCAAAATGTTCTTAACATGGGTGAGGGATCATATGTTGACCGCATAGAACAAGAACGTCAAAGTATGATAAAGGAAACATCTAAACTCAATGATGCATTTATGGAGATGGCGGATAGTTTCCGTGCTTCCAACGAACTTTTGATCGAAGGTTTGCGTAAAATCGCCTCGCGACTTGCAATCGAAGAGCAAGTTCTTACCCAACGAGCCGAATTGCAAACTCTCAACCCCAACCTTGATTCTAAGTCACAAGAGGAAAATCCTCATGTGGTCGCAATTCGGCCACCTATTCTTCCTACTCCCTTAGAGGAAAATGAGGTTGGTAGTGAATATGAGAGTGAGAAAGAGGTGGGCGAGACGACCTTAAGATCGAATGTTCAAGTCGACCTTCCTATTGAGAACTTGACATTGGTTGAGAAAAAAGAGTCCACCCAAGGGGATGAGACCCAAAAGATGGCCACCAATGAAAATTGCAATGTGATCCAACCCAAGGCAGTCACCCTGGGATGTAATGGCCTACAATCTAGTGAAAAAGAAGGTTGGAGCACGATCCAAGATGTAATCATGATAGACATGATTGTAGGAGAAAAGCTTGACATTGGGAGACCACAATTGCAAGTGGTCAAATTTATCGAGCCCCAACCAAAGGCCAAGATTTGCCGACCAAGTGGACTTGGGGGGCATGAAGGATCGGCCAAAGTGATGGCCATAAGTCGTCCGAGTCGTACTTATCATCCTAGTACTTCAACTCATTGCCAACGAAATGGCAAGATCCGAGTCGAAAATAAGAAAGGCTCCAAGCTTGGAGTAAAACATGGTTCGCCACCGCCATGGTGTCCGTGAAAATTGTGTTCTACGCGGCCACCTACTAGGTAGGCCGTCAAGATTCTAATAAAGGTCATGGTTCATTCTTGAACAAATTGGCCACTTAGTTTTTTAAAAAATAAATAAATAAATAGATAAAAAGTTGGCCTCCTCATATGACATATTATACTTTGTCTGAGGACGAAAGTCGATATTGCTCATGGAAGGCTCAAGATTGAGTTTCGTAGGCGGAGAAGAATGATGCCTTGATTTCGGTCGCGGAAGTTGAAGTTTGTGATTTGTGGGCGAAGATGACTTGGGGGCATGTCCACCATCCGTCAGAAGGATTCACATGACTTCAGTCGGAATCAAAGACAAGCATGGTTGGTTCACTTCCCATGAATACTCAACCACAAAATATTCCGACCACTCCACTAGGCCAACAAAATGGCCTCGGCCGAAATAATGCCGTCGGCCAGAATAGCGTCGGCCGAGGTGCGGCCTTGAATCTCGACCACGTGGTTGTTGAAGATGTGGTAGAAGCCGCCGGAGGACCAGTCTTGGCCCCGAACCCGGCCACTTCATTGGAGATCCAACAACTCTTCCGTGCAATGGAGATGTCAAACCAACTCCACGATCAGCGAATGCAAGAGATGACTCAAGCCTTTACTACTCAAAATGCTCATATGAATGAAAGGTTTGAACGATTGCTAGGCCAACAAAATGGCCAAAATGGGAATCAAGTGGCGCCAAATGGAGTGCCAGCGGCGGGACTTCAAGCAGAGGCCCAACCCAACATCTTTGGGGTGAATCCGCCGCAACCTAACCCACCAGCTGGGGGCAACCAAGTACCAGCGGTTAATGTTCCGCTGATGGGTAACAACCCATATGCGGCGGTCAACCAATTCCAAGGATTTCAACCATACAATCAATTCCGCCAACAAGTTCACCAGGGGGCAGGGGCCAATTTCGGTGGGCCTTATGGTAACCAATTCGCCGGAATCGGCGGATGGAATAATCTTGGCGGAAATGCAAATTTGAATAACCCACCACTTGGAAATCAAGCAATTGATCGAGGTGTGGTCGAACAAATGATCCAAGACATGGTGCCCTATGCTAGGAGGATTGGTAGACCGGTCTACCGGAGGCCATATTCGGAGCACTTTGATCAAGAGGAATTTCCGAGGGGCTTCAAAGTTCCAGATTTTGCACTATTTTCGGGCAACGGACTTCAGTCGACCGTAGAGCATATAGGCCGATTCACGGCCCAATGTGCAGAGATTGGGCATCGTGAAGCCCTAAAACTAAGGCTATTTCCAAGTACTCTCACGGGGGCGACTTTCTCATGGTATGTCAAGCTTCCATAAAATTCCATCCCAAATTGGCAAACTATGGAGCAAATTTGTCATGAGCAATTCTATCGGCCGGAGCCTGAAGTCTCTATGGCCGACCTGGCCAAGATTAGCCAAGGGCCAAATGAATCGGTCCAAGAATACTTGGGGCCGTTTAGAGAAGCAAGGGCTAGGTGCACGGTCAACATGCCGGAGCATGAGTTTGCAAAGTTGGCCCAAGGAGGATTGTTGCTTGACCTCCGAAAGAAATTTGAAGGAATAGAGTTTCGTGACATTTATGATCTCCTACTTCGGGTGGACCGATATGAAGCTCTCTTAAAAGAAGAGCAACAAAAGAGTCGGCCGACATCTCGGCCAAGCTTCTATAGGGATTCAACCAAACCCTCCGGTCCTAGAACTACAGCGGTCCACACGGTCGATGTTGAAGACATGGAGGCGGAGGAAAGAAATGAGGAGGTTTTCCTCGAAGAAGATGAAGAGTCGGCCGGGATAAACTTGGCCGAGATTATGGCCAAAGGGCCATATGTGTGCAAGGTTTAAAGCCTCCAAGGATCAAAGGCCGACGACGGCCCAAATTTCCAAGTATAGTGGAACCTCCCAAAAGAACTCATTGATCGAAATATTTTGAAGTTTCCGAAAGAAAGCTACAATGGGCATCGATCAAAATCCTTTCCCAAATGCTCAAGTCAACATGGTGAATGCCAACTTCCCAAGGCCAGACCAACCTAAGCCTAGGTTGGACTTGGGTGGCTCAGCGAAGGCTGCGGCGGAAAGAAGGGCAAGGGAGATTCCGGCGAACCCCAAGGCAAGAGGGAAAGCTAACATGTACCTAGATGTGGCCAAGGTTCAAGCAAAAGGCTCCAACCAAAGAAGAACCTCCAAAGGCGATTGTGCTATGCAGTCGATGCCAATGCGAGGTAACTCTTGAAGTGGTTCCGCCAAAGCCCAAGGGACCAACCAAGAAGCCGACTAGAGAGCAAGTCAATAATCAAGTCCAAGTGGGCAGACCAAGGAGTTCCGAAAGGAACATGATAATAAGTCCGGCTGAGAATTAAGGCCCACATAACCAGAGGGGCAGGATGTAAGTAAGGCCGAATAAACGGCCATTACATGAATATCAAGAAAGGCACGAAAGGCCACGATATCAGCCCAAGAGAATGAGTCAACATGCACCTTTGAGATATGAAGACATTGATCAGCGAGACCCATGTCGAAATAGGAGTATGTGAATTTCGGTGGGTGAGGTCAAAAGTCGAGATGTGGCCTATGTATGAAGACATCACCCGACCGACGGTGATGGTGTTCCAACCTTCAAGATGCCGAACACCAAGGTTGGCCAATGGTATAGGAGTAGGGGCCCAAAACTCCATCCGGTTTCTTTGAGCAAAACTCAAACAAGAAGGGCTCAAAGACAATATGCCACCACCTGTAAGGCGGAGTTGGAGTGGACGGACAAAAGGTAAGCCCAACTTGACCGATTGGTCGAACTTCAAGAAAAACTTCGGCTGGAAGAATTGGAGTTGGCTAAGGTCGATGCCGTGGCTTCTTTGGAGGCGGCAGTGGCCGAAGAAATAAAACTACACCGAGAATGGGTGAATGGCCGAATCGTGGTAACGGCCCCGAAAGAGCCAATCTCGGAGTTGGAGGCACATTTGACTGGGGCCTTTGAGGCAGATAGTTCCAAGGCCGAAGTTAGTAGGCCAATCAAGATGGCGGGTGAAAAACTATCTAAGGTTGAGAAAACAATGGTGGCTCGGTCGAAAATCAAGCTTCCGGTCGCCAAGGCCCCCGCCGTGGCCAAGGTAGCTCGGCCTACCAAGGTTGAGAATAAGGAAGAAAGAGACCAAAATATGGTCCAAGAAACTAAGGTCGAGCCCCTTATTAAAGAAAGTGGCCCAAGGCGGAGGAAAAACTGCTAGAGAAAGTGTGCTATGAAATGCCCACCAAGAAAATGTCCACCCACCTTAAGCCTTTATATGTGGGCGCTCATTTAGATGGATTTCTGGTGAGCAAGGTTTTGGTGGATACGGGAGCTACGATCAACATCCTCTCGGCCTCAATAATGAAATCGAAGAAAGGTTCGAACGAACTAATTCCGACCGAGACAACGGTCAGTGGGCTCGTGGGAGACACCACGACTTCAAAAGGGATCATCCAACTTCAAGTTAGAGTGGGGCAGAAGGTTAGGATGACGGCTCTCTTTGTGGCGGAAACAACGACCCATGTTAATGCTTTGTTGGGCAGAGATTGGGTCTATGGATGTATGTGTGTGCCTTCTTCGCTCCATTAATGGAAGTGTATGGATGTATGTGTGTGCCTTCTTCCAATTTTGGCATGAGGATGGAAGTGTAGAGATTGTTCAGGTCGATGCACGGCCCTTCATGGCCTCCGCCAACGCAATGGAGGCAAAATTTTATGAGGATGACATTGGACCTTTTTATTTTACGGGGGCAGATAGGAACGGCATGCCTACGGGAGTCTCGGCCCAAAAGTTGAAAGATTTGGGGGCACACGATGCCCAAGCAGATGGGGAGCGCCCCACGATAGCGGATTTCTTCTCTCTCAATTAGTGATGCAACCATAAAGGAAGAAAAAAATGGCCACAATGGAAAACAGCTGTATGGTTTTTAGGCCGAAATTCTTAGTGGGGGTATTCAAAATTCATCCAATCTGCCAAGGAAGAATTCCTAGCGGCAGAATTCTTAGTGGCCAAGAATTCATAGCGGCCGAAGAATTCATAGCGGCGGAATTCTTATTCCTAGTGGCAGAATTCTTAGTGGCCGAGAATTCATAGCGGCCGAAGAATTCCTAGCGGCGAAATTCTTAATGGCCGAAATTTTATAGCGGCCGGAGAATATCTAGCGGCGGAATTCTTATTGGCCAAGAATTAATAGCGGCCGAAGAATTCCTAGCGGCGGAATTCTTAGCAGCAGTGGTGCCTTTTCAAAAAGTTAGGCCGAAGGAGTTGAAGTTCAGCGGGAGGTGTATCCGCCGAGGGAGTTGAAATTTGGCGGGAGGTATTTCCGCCCAAGGAGTTGAAATTCGGCGGGAGGTATATCCATCGAGGGAGTTTGAGTTCGGCGGGAGGTATTTTCGTCGAGTTCCCAATATTCGAATATTTTGTCAACTCAAAAATAGCCCACCGCAAGGAATGTCGTTGGGTAAAACAATAAATTTTTATTGGGAGAGTGGCCATCATAAGAATATTTCTTCCAAAAGATGTCATATATATAGGTGGGCAAAGTTTGCAACAAAATGGGGCCAAACAATGGCCTAGTCATCCACCAAGAATTTAAGAAATAATAAGTAAGCTAGTTCTACCATATATGGTGACCAAATAAAATAAGACTAGTTAAGTACAAAGTGGACCAAATGATGGCCTAACGAAGATTCTAAGAAACCAACATCTGAGAAAATTTCGATTCATCTACCTATACGCCAACTTCAGGCTAAATGAATCGAGGGGCAATGTTTGAGCGTGGTGAGAATTCACCGAGCCCGGGCAGATTTTGAGCCTTGTGAGAATCGGGGCTGAAGCTCAAGGCTAGGAAATCTCGGCCGAGAATTGGAGCTGGAGCGGCCCGGGTCGAGGAAAAATGCAGCTGGGTTATTGGAGGAAAGTTGGCGGCTGGGTTTTTAGCAAAGCACATGCGGCCGGGGTTCTTGGAGGCGCTTAGAGCGGCCGGGTGTGAGAAAGAGGCCGGGCTGTTTTGCAGTCGACTTAAGAGTTTGGCCAGGCGGGATTTGAAGTGTTTGGCCGGGCTGGAAAATTGGAGAATTCATGGGCGGCTTGGAGACCGAATCCTTAGAGGGCAGGAGCTTGGAGCTGTGGCCGGGGCTGTTTAGAGTTGGGCGAGAGGATTGAATTAAAATGAGGCCGTAAAGATCTTGGGTTGAAGGCGCTTGGGCTATTATATATATATATATATATATATATGTATAAGTGTATACCGCGGAATGAAGCTCATATTGGATGCAATGGGATTGGCCATCATGAATGAATGGCTACCAAGTGGCTTTCGACTGCCATGATTCCCATGGTATAAAAAATTTGAAAAGATGAATTAAGGCCAAAATAAATTGGGCTGGAGGTTGTTTAGACTTAGCCCTCCTCATCTTATTTTATGTTTATATATAATAATATATATATATATATATATAAAGCCCATGTAGCAGGCGACTGGAGGCTTTAGGCAATTGGCAATTAAAGTGTTAGTATATATTATATATATATGACAAATGGCCACCAAAAGGTATTTGGCCAACTATTGAATATATATTGAAGTGGGAGCATACGGGCTTGAAGGAATAGCCACCCAGTTTTGGAGTTTTTGCAAAATATGCGGTCGGGTAGTTTTGCAAAATAGGCGGTCGGGTTGTTTGAAAATAGTTGGCGGCCGGGATTGTTGAGTTGAGGGAGTGTTGGGCCGTAGTATTTGGTGTGTGGGCGGCTGGATATTTGCTGGAGGTTTGAAGAGAATTTGAGCAATCCAGATTGTGGTTGAGCTCTTGAAGGCCAAAGTGAGTATGGCTTGAGAGTTTGTGGGGCCACGTGGGATTGGCAAGGTTGAAAACTTTGTTTTGGTCTGAAACAACACAGCCAAATAGAAATGTGATTTATACTTTTCATTCGTTAATATATATATATATATATTATATATATATATATTTTAAAATCAAATAAAGATTTCTTTGGCAGACCAATTTTAGAGCTTAAGGAATTCAAAAGTCGTGAGGTCAGCCCCATATAATTTCAAGGAGCTTGGGGGCCAAACTCAAGCTACGGAGCCCAAGATTTTCGGAGGTCAATATGCACGTGACGGAGGCCTCAAAAGGAAAGAAATCAAGAAGATTGATGGTGATTCGGAATTGTCCAAATCAAGAGAGAATCAAGCAATCAGAATATCTCCGCCGACAATGATCCACGGATTTGGAGGACTTCAAAAGGAAAGGATTTTAAAAGAGTTTACATTTGGCCATTTAATGGCCAGCCCATGGGCTGACGGATGCCCCTATATAAACCTCACTAGACGAAGGGAGAAGACACACAACATCGCACAAACAAACTTATCTTTCGTCTCGCACTTTTCTTTTCCTAGACTTAGGATTTTACTTTTCAAGCACCTAGCATAGCTTGTTCTTCATTTCCTTAGCGTAAGTTTAAATTCTTGCAATTTAAATTATCTTGTCATTTAAATTCTTGCAATTTAAATTATCTTGTCATTTAAATTCAAGTTTATTTCAATTGCTTCACTTTTTATTGTTATTGAGTTTTTATTAAGTTTAAATTCGAATTTAATTTACTTTATCGTTCTTGTTGTTCTTATTTCGCTCTTATTTATTTATCGCTTTGATCTATTTTATCGCACTTTAAATTACGCACTCGTCTTTTCAATTATTTACTTTACGCACTTGTCTTTCAATTATATTTAAATTCAAGTACCTTTACTTTACGCACTTGTTCTTCGTTTCATTACGTTTCATTTTCAGTCTTCATCTCCACCCACTTCACATTATTTGGTTGCTCACATAAAGCCTTGACCCCGAGGTAGTGAAAGAACCTAGGCCGTGAGGAGGTTCCTTGCTCGGCCGAACAATCGCTTGATTAAAGTCAGATTTCGGACGCAACATCCACTCACATTCCATTCAAGTCAAATTCGTGGCTTGGTGGTGGCACGCCCGCACTCAAAAAGAAGAAGGACCAAAAGTTCCTTCCGTCGGCCTACCCGGCCGAAAAGAGGGAAACAAAACTATAGGGACTAAAAACGTATTTCTCCTTCGCAAATTAGTTCTCTGTTAGCTAGGCAAAGTGGATTTGATTTGATCAGAGTATCAGCCCATGCTGTTACCTTTTATGAGGATTTCTACCAAATGCTCAGCCCATGCCATCATCTTTTATAGTGATTTTCATCACATGCTTAGCCACATATTGTCAAATAGGTCGACCTATTTTAGGGGTTACTCAACTCGTATATTGAAAAGCTTTGAACACAAAGATATCTCAATGCTGTCCAATGAATTCCGTTCTACATGAGAGATTTTTTAGGGTCCCCAATTGTTTTCAACCATGCGTTATTTTTCTCATTCACATGACTCCTCACGTAATAAGAGAGATAAACATATTATTATATGCGATGAATACCATTGCAGATTTTCTCGTTCTAAACACTACAAGAAAAACCAACAATAGGCACACATATCTGTAGCAGAGCATAAGTAGGTAAAAAGCCTATCTGAATCCAGTAACACAATTAGTAAAAATCTTATTCGTGTGAATTAGGTTGTTGGCCACGAACTCCAATCTGTGCCACAGATATTCGTGGCCATATATTGCCGCGGTTTCACTTGGAGTGTAAAAAGTTAAAAGACTAATGAACTGACCAACTAGTTGAGTGTAAATCATTTTATTTTTTATTATTTGTTTTAGGTAAACAGTTGTGTATCTCTTTGAACGGAGAAAACAGGCCATTTGCAAGATTACTAATCATACTACTAATAAACTACGTCTGTAATAGGGGAGGATCACCTATGTCAGTATTTTATAAAGTTTTAATTATTTTGGAAATGGAACTAAACATAATTGAGCTGCATGCAAACTGATCATCCCAGCTTTTCTTCCTTGGTATCGTACTTGAAGTTGAAGGCATTGATACCACTGTAAAAACCATCGTCCAAGTCGTTTGTGACATGCACCTGGCCGTTGCTACGAGTGTCGTGACGAGAGTAGGAGAACGGGACATCACACGAAGCGGTTGTGGCCAGCAGCCTCACCTTCAGCACACTCTTTGCCGGCACATCAACCACGCACACAGTCTCCACTTCAGTTTGGTAGGCCTCGATCTCTCCCCATTGGACATCTCCTTTAAAACCATCCGAAATTTCAACTTTATTCAATCCGCTTTCGTGTGTCGCGATTCGCGGAACGCCTTGAGCTTCAATGGTGGTTTTGAGCTTCATCGAGTAAATTCTGTTGATATCATTCCAACTGCTACTACTCAGCCTATTGTACAACAACTTTAGGGTTACAGTGGTGGTTTCTTGGGTGAAGTTGACGGCCTCCGTGGTGGCGATTTCTAAGTCAGTTTGGTAATTGTAGGTCCTGGCGTGGTCAAGGCGATATTTGACATTGTATATGGTCCTCGACTTAACAGGTTCTTCCACCTTGAGATGAGAGAATATGGAGAGATTAGGGACGTTGGCACTGAGAGCACATATCCCCCACGTATATCTCTTGCAGTAATTGTTGTTCCCAACGTTAATGAGAGCTATGAATTTGTCGTAAAGCTTGATCGCCTTATACAACGTGTCCTTATAGTTTTTGTCTCGGGCGGTTGGGTTAAACGCGTCCGCCCAGATCCACTCTTCCTTGGCGAGTCTCCAATATCTTTCGAAAAAATCATTTTTTATTTGTAGGGTTCCGTCCGTGTTCATGAAGATCTCGTTCGCCACCGCCGGATCATTAATATCATTACCGTGGAACATGAGGTGGGGTCCATCGCCATCCTCTTCGTCTCCGTGGTGTTCCCTCATCTGGGCGGTGATGTAGTTACCATCATCGCCCTTGAACACCACGGGTTTTGGCAAAATCACCAGGGATTCCCAATTGATGACGGTGCACACATCCCGGGATTCTAGGTTGTTCTGATCGTCTGTGGTAGAGTTTGAACCTCTGAAAAGTACTAGCGCATCCGAATCGTTGTGCAACCAAGTGTAGCGTCCAAGCTGGACGTGGCGAAATTGGACTACCTGACTGTCCTCCTCAAGGTCATCTTCAGCATCTTCATTTTTATCGTCCGGTTTATTGTCGTTGTCTTCGTCATCTATCGGATCTACGTAGACCGGCTCGAACAAGGTACATGAGGGTTTGGATTGGTCTTCCTCCTGTTCGTCTGCCCCTGCAACAATCAAAACCTCGCTTTCGAACTTATCTGTGCCGTTGACGCTTACCCAGTATTTATTGTTGTAACAACATCTGATGTGGACAAGTCCCTTGTTCTCGGTACTCTTTGCCATCTCCACTTCGTACTTTGCGTAATGGCTCCCGGCCTCTTCTCCAGTGAATTTGAGAAACCCGGCCGGGGCGTTCTCCTCTTCATCTTCTTTTAGGTAGCTCAAGTACTTTTTGTTGTGGTTTGATTTCACCACCACAAACCTTGGCAATGTCATGTTCTCTATTTCTGTGTATATCTCAATAGATCTCTAGTGCGCATGCAACATCTTATTTATAAGGAAAAGCCCACACCGTCAATATTTATTTGTTCTTTTTAAAGAAGAGGGCAAAATTAGAAGAGATAACTTCATGCATGGGCATACTGAAGGCAGTGATTATTTAGTTTCTCGCATTACTCGAATAAAACTTTTCAGCAGATGGGATGTCTGCAGACCATGAAACTCATGTAGTGATATCCCATGCCTATCGACGCTTTTGTTGGGCTGTGTTTGTATAAATAGAAAATTTGGCACGAGTTTCTTTCAATAAAAGTGTTAGAAGAAAACAAAACTTAAGGTAGGACTAAGTCAGTCAGCTATATAATTGTTATTACATTCAAAGAAAAGGCCGTAATTTTTGGATTTTTTTTTTCACTTTGTTAAAATTTCAAGCAAAGTTCTTTTTTTTTTAGTGTCAAATTCAAGCAAGGTTCTTTCAATTGTGCAAAATGAGAGGAACAATATTTGGTCTAGCTCTACTGTATTATTATCATTATGATTATTAGTATTTTGCTTAGGGACATGGTTAAGTTACAAAATGGGTAATTGTTCGGTGTGAAGATCGGGAGAGGATCGCATGTCTCCAAAATTGGTGTCCCCTCCGTGTCCCCTTCTTATCTGCTTGACACATGTCCCCAAAATTATTTGTTCTTAACTTTCTTTTAAGTGAGTTGACACGTGTCAAGCAAATAAGAAGGGGACACGAAGGGGACACCAATTTTGGGGACATGCGATCCGCTCCCGTAAAGATCATACTGCTACGTGGTGTCATTTTGTAGTTATTAATACTACACCCATGAAATATTAAACATGTGGTCCAAACCCATATTATTTAATGTCACATCCTGCATCGCCCGCCAGAAGACGATATTGTCCGCTTTGGACCAGGGCCCTCACAGTTTTGTTTCTGGGAACTCACGAGCAACTTCCTAATAGGTCACCCATCCTAGGATTTCTCTAAGCCACAACTCGCTTAACTTCGGAGTTCTCACAACTCCGAAGCCAGTGAGCTCCCAAAAGGCCTCGTGCTATTTGGAGGTGGGCATGTACATATAAGGCACCCACTCTCCGTTGGCCGATGTGGGATCTTACATTTAACACATAAATGAGTAAAACCACATGACACAGTCACCGTCACCAAGGGTAGCTAAGAAATGAGGCATCCTTAAACAAAATCTTCAATGAAAATACTACAAAAGAATTGGACCACATAATAGAAAATTTAGAACTAAAAACTCATCACCATTTGTTTTTTCAATATTATAAAGGATTATTACACAAATAATTCAATGGAAACATAAAACCAAAATCCTGTGATTAATCAAATTACGAATTATCATTAATTAGGATTTGAGGCTATAAGCATTTGGATTGAGAGAGAGAGAATTGAAATTTGTCGTAAAATCCAGTAAAAGGTATTTAACCAACCCACTTAACAAAAAATAATGGTATGCCTATAAATTGTTAACTTTTGATGATACATACCAATTTGGTTAAAAAAAAAATTTCAGTGACCAAATTAAAATTTCATATAAAAGCCAATGACCCAAAACGTATTTAACCCTTAAATTAAAAGAGATATACGATTATATAATAAAAACCAAGAAGAAGAATACTATTTGGTTTAATATTGTTATGTTGTTATTCATCTCACAAAGAGGAATATATATACATACAGGTATGGTTACATGTGACGTCCCTGACCTAAAAATAAAAGAAAATAAACTAAATAATTGAGTTAATTAAATAAGGGATAAAAAAAATGAAGTAAAAAGAATTAATTTAATAAAATTGGAATAAAATAGGAATTTAATATTAAAGGGGCATTTTGGTCAACTTTATTTTCGAAAGAGAATCTGGCGAAACGAGTTGCGTCATTGCGTCCGACACGTCGAAAGGAGTTCGGGGACGTGCGGCACGTCTCGATCCGAGCATTAGAATGTTTGGAGGACATTTTGGTAATTTACGGAATTGATTAAAATATTATAAAACACCTGGACTAATCAGAAAACGAGTATTCTCTCTCTCTCTCTCTCTCCTCCCGGTTTTCTCTATCCCCGACCTGAGCTCTCTCTCTCTCTTTGGTTCTCTCTCATCCCGGCACGGCAGGGCACGGCACCGGTCCCAAAAGGAACAGCGCATTGTCCCGGTCCCGGCGTCTCCGGCGACAAACGTCGGCAATCAAGGTATGAAACCTTGCCTCCTCTTCTCCCTGAAGCTTGTTTCATAGTTGGTTTCGATCGATTTGGCCTCAAAACCATCCAATCTGAAACTGAGTTTTGGTCTGTTTTCGATTGTGATTTCAGGCTAGTTCACGGCCGGTTTTTTGGCGGTTTCGAGCTCATCTCAACGTGGTGGTTCGAATGGTGTGGGCGGTGTTGTCTAACTCGGAGTTTAGGGGTTGGCCGGAATTGCTCAACACACCCAAACCCACGGTGGAGCATGTGGCGGCATGTGGACCGGGGTGTGGCAGTGGTTCAGTGTTCCGTTGCAATCATTGTGACGTCGTGAGCCCTTACGTATGCTCGGATTCCAATTCGGACGTCGTTTGACTATTGAACCAATGTACGCCTATTGTGCGTTGTTTGGGTTCGATGGGTTCGGACCGTTGGATCGAATTCGAATTCACATATGTTGTTCCTCGTATTTCTAGGATCGTATAGGAGTTGACAGATCATGATTTGGAGTCCCGGATGCTCCGGATCAATGACTTAAAGTTTGAATTAAACCATAACCATCCGATCGTGAGCGATCCGACCGTCCAATCGAGACCAAACTTTCAGGAAGTGTTCTTTAAGCCGTGTTGAACCTGTAGGAACTTTCGGATCTAAGTTTGGAGGTCATGGGACCCACGGGCCCGGTTTGACCTATTTGGAAAAGTTTGACAAAGTTTGACCAGGGTTGACCGAGCGTCTCCCGAGGTCGCTTTTAAATCTTTGAACGTAGTTGACCTTGTTGGACCTTAGGGAACGTTTGGATCTATTTGGAGGTTGTGGGCCTGGGGGCCCGGGTTGACCGAAACGGAATGTTTGACCGTCGGTTGACCGTGAATCTTCCGGGGCGGTCCCACTTGTTAAAAGACGTACCTTGACCTAGAAACTCTCCGTACGACGTACGTGTTTACTTTGAGTCTTGGGAAAGAAGTTAGGGTTTGTTTTAAAGTTCTCGTTCGGTTCATTGTATTAATCCAATCCTCGTATTTGTCGCTTTAGGTACTCTGGCACCGCATACGTAGTGGGCAGTACCCTCTTAGGGTTATGCAACGTGGGACCAACAGTGAGTGGACATTGTTTTCAACGTGCATGATTTTAAAGAATTGAATGCAATGCATGAATGAGATTTGATAATTGTTTTAAATCTTGGTTTTGACTCTTGATGAAGTCATTTTGATTGATTTTGCATTTGAGGTTTATGCATGATTTGGGTTGCCCGTTTATATGTGGGGCCCTGATGGTTATATGTTATTATTATAATCATTTTTAAGTATTGAACTTTGGGACGTGGTAATCATCTGGTGGCATGTGTGTGTGTGGATTTCCTTGGGATTTTAATAGGATTTTATATTGGTTTGGGTATCCTTGTGTTTTTATTGGATATTCTATACGGTATCGATATTGGAGTTTTATATTATGTTAATTACTAAATTAGCGGATTTTAGTAAAAGGTGAGATTTACTGTATGCGTTGGGTTTTGGTTATTGTATTTAAAGAATTGTTATATTATATTTTATTTATATAATTGAGCTATAATTTATGAATCGTTGTGTGTACTGTACATATACTTTGGGTTTGGGTTATGGACGCTTTAAACGTCTGGATATTTATGTTAATGGGTTATTATATATATATACTTTGGCTATATATTTTGAACATGAAGTTTTGGGGACGTTTAAACGTCCGGACGTATATGTATACGAGATTGGACTTTTGGTTGGGTTTTAAGGATCGTATTTATAAATTGAATAATATTATGTTTTTAAGGAATAGTTATCTATACTATGATTTTGGAACTTATGTTGAATTTAGGTTTTGATTTGACGTTTCTTGACTTGAGATTTTTAATATGAGTTGACATGCTTGATTTGAGCATTGATTGAGATTTAAATATGGTTTTTCAATGAATATGACGCTTGTGATTATTTTGAATATAGAAATATATGTTTGGGACGGTGATGTCCTTATCTTGAGTATATATATGAGTTATATACTTGATGGACTTGTATATGTCCGGGTGTATGATGTTTTGTGGTTGGGTACATTGTGATTGAATATATATATATTGATTATCGCGTGGCGATTGATGTGAGTGCGGTTAGCACATTGTTATGTACCTCCCCTTGTTCTTATACTGAACATCGCGTGGCTATTGATTTGATACGGTTATTTGGATATGGTTCGATCCGGTGCATGCCTTAACGAGGTGTAGCTATAGACCCTTAACTAGGTAGTCTGCGCGCAGGACTTGTATCGGAGGTATGGTAGTGAGGTTCCTACCATACAGGCCTGTGAGCTTAGTCCCATTTGGACGGCTCAACCCTGGGCACAGGGTCTCGAGGAGGCTGTACTTGTGTCCAGTCAAATGATCCCATGTGGGATTGTTTTCCCCTGGTACTTGTGTTTGGTGTTGAGGTTATATTATACCTATACGCGTTTGTTAGTACCTTCGTATTCATATTTCTTTTAGTGAGGATCTTTCCTCGCTTGTCGTGCTTGTGAGCATGTGGTTGTGAGAGTGGGGAAGATTGGGAAGCAGTGTGCTTGATTTGACTACAGTATTTGATGTGTTGAGTTTATTGGATTTTGAATCCTGAAACTGATTTCTTATTTATATGAATAAATGATTTGAACTACAATTGATTTCTATATTGTTGTCAAGTTTGATTTTCTTGGCATGAACGAAATGTTTGGTATTTCAAAGGTTGTTTTGGTTTATGGAGTTTTATGATACTTTCGAACTCACGTTTATCTGGTTCTCCTGTTCATGTTTTTATATACCTATATGGGTTCGCAATTTGGGAGGTAATGCCTCGGGAAAAGTAAAAGGTTTGGTTTGTTCGGAAAAAAGTTTTGAGCTGGTTTGCTTTCACGTACTTTGAGTTAGTATGGTTTTTAAATCAATGAAGTATATAAATGATTTCATATGCATGGTTTGCATTGTTTTGAAACGATGGGGTTAGTACATGGATTTTAGTATGTAACACTTTGTTTTTGTCCACTCACACTCTTTCTGTTTTGCGCCCCCCAAGCCATAGTTGTTGCTTCGACACTGTTCGGATGAGCCCTTCTCTTCCCGAGCATCGACTAGACTGTAGGACTTTATATCCCTGATCTTAAACCTTGTATTCTGTTTTTTTTTCACTGACTCTTAGATTGCTCTGTTATCGCCCGTTAGGGTTGAATTTGAAGGCTGGAGGCCTCTGTTGTATTTGTAAAGCATGCTTGTTGTTGGGATAATTCTATTATGTTGTTTTCTGACAGGTTGGAATTTTTGGGATTGAACATATTTTAGGGGAGACTCTGCCCGATTTTCTGCAGAAGTCTTGACCCCTTTATCTATTTGTTTTGGGAAGAGGGAACTTGTTTAGTTTGTGGGCCCGACATGGGTTGATGTCGGCAAACCAACAGGGTCCGGCTCGGATTCCGGGGTGAAATTCGGGTCGGGTCCTGTCATTACAATCCTAATCCCACTATCACATGAAGTAATTATAGGACTGTATTAGAAAATCTAATATTGCAAGGAATTACCTAAAATATAATACCAAAGTCAACGCTCCCCCTCAAGTTGGTGCGTAGATATCACTAATGCCCAACATGTCTAAGAAATTCAAAAAAAAAAAAGCTCAATACAGCCTTCGTAAGTATATCAGCCAATTGGTCTTCTGTCTTGATTGCGGGCATTGCAGCAATTTTATCCTCCAACTTCTCCTTAATAAAGAACCTTGAAGGAAACATACATCTAATGCTTAGGAAATGAACATTAGCCACAACCTATAACACAAAATCATTCTAAATGGCGGATTCATTTTGTTTATGCTAGTTGAGCTAAACCTTTTTCATTAAAACCCAAGTATCTTTTGGTCTAGTTTCTTTGAGCACAAAAACAAAAAGGAGAAAGGTTTAGGGTTTACCCTTGATGACATTTTCTTGGAATTCCAAGAATGAACACCTTGTAGGAAAGGCCTTCCTTTCTTCTTTGATTGAGAACTCTTTCACCTTAAGGCTCCAAGATAGAAGCCCTCTACCTCACCACACCAAATGCTCTTAGAGATGAAGAGAAGAAAACCAAGAGGTTTAGATGCTAGTCTTCCTCTTGGTTGGACCAATTTTGCCTTATGGAAGATGAGAGGCAAAGATGATTAACTCACACATCAACCAAAGTGAAAAACCAAACCCTAACTAGGTCTTTCACCTAACTTTACTATTTATAGGACAATACACGCAAAAGGGGGAGAGTGGGCGGCTATAAGGTGGGTTAATGGGGCTCCATTTTGGGTCCATGGATAGTGTTATCTCATAACATTTATCCCTTTGGCCCAATTACCCTTTGGGCTATTTCATCCCTTTCTATTTAAATCATATTTAAAACCCCAATCCAATATATGTCAAAGTTAATTCCACAATTAACTTTTAATTATGAATTACAATTTAACTCTTAAATTATAATTATAGTCTAACTTAATTAATCTTGTCAAACTATTTGACTTTGGTCAATTGCTTCGGTCAACACGTTTACTTTTAACCGTTGACTCTGACATTTGATCATCATTGACCATTGACTTGTGTCTCTTCATTTCATTTCTTTTCATTTGTTCCTCTAATCATATTCTTTCGGTGTGCAGATCTGCAGGTTCCCTTTAGCAAGGCAGTGGATTGACTCAACTCCACTGAAGCTGCTATACGAATTAAATTCCACAATTTAATTCTTCCTAATAATAAAGGTTAATTGAAACCCTTTATGACTTCCTCAAACCATGGTTGTCACCTAACAACAAGTCACGGTTATCCGAGCTAAATAAGACGTTGTGAAAGAACCTATTTAAATTGGAATGATTCTGCAATTGAATCCTTCTCTTATAACAATACTCCTTATTCAAATTATTAGATAATGGAATCTAATGTTAATATCCTAATGTGAATTGTTCCTTTATATGATTATCCTGGTAAGATTTAAAAATCTCTTCTTTAAAATCTTATACACTACTCTGTGTAGAGATTTGACCAATCATATCTTGGAGCATTCTTTCTCCTTACTGAGAGTAGAGATTCCTTGTTGTACATTCATTTACCTCCATGACACAACTGTATAGTGCCCTTAAGGACTAACAACATAGCTATAAGACATTTATGATGTCTCAGGTCTAAGTATTAGTTTGCACCATTGGAATTTATGAGTTCTAGTTTGGCATGTGAGTAAAGAGTTCCATAATAGAACTCATGGATTGGATCGCGTTCAGTGTACTTGTTCTTCTACAAGCACCTACACACATATATCTAGGTGTCGCCACACTCAATGGCTTGAGATCTCACCATTCTCTACATATAAAGATGATACTGTGTGTACTGGTTTTTGAGGAATATCAACACCCAATTGATATTCTACGACCAGGAACATAATCCGAATTTAGGATCATGATCAGTCTCCATGTGTATAATCTCATTACATAGTTCTCATGTCCACTCATATATTCCTCGAACTATGGTAGTTCTACATTTTGAAAGATAATATAATTATGTGTGAACTATGTATACGGGGCATCCGGGGCCCACGACCTCGCATGGTCAACTGTCCAGTCAAACTATTCATATCGGTCAACTGGGCATGCGGGGCCCACGATCTCCAATTTCTGGTTCGAAAGTTCTTATGGGTCCAAAAAATCTATAAAACAAGTCTTGAGAGTTTGGTCTCGATCGAGCGATCGGATCGCTCTCGCTCTCACGATCGGACAGTAACCGATTTACCTAACCCTTAAATCATTGATTCGGAGTATCCGGGACTTCGATTCTCAATCTACAAGTTCCTGCATGTACCTAGAAGTATGGGAAACAACATATTTGGAAATGGAATCGATCTGAAGGTCCGATCATATCAAACCCGACTATCGCCTAATATGTGAAAATTCATTCGATAGTCAAACGATAACCTATCTCAAATCCGAGCATACCGTCGTACTCGGGATGCCATGGGGATTATTTTGGAACCTTAAGAGTAGCCATAATGGGCCACAAGCAACGCCGGCAATGACAATTGGCTTGAGTAATTTTCGACGATCGGAAAATCTTCGAATCGCAGGGCAATACCTACACCAAAATGCTCAGACTACTAAGGCGAACCATTTTTGTACTTGGCTCGACCTCTAATTTGGCCGGGAAGTGGCCTGAAAACCATCAAACCACCGACCAATTTATAGGGTTCTAATCAAACTCTAAAACCTCAAAATTGATCCAATCTACCTACATAAACAGCTAGAGTACATTGAGAGGATGAAAATCCATACCTCACTCGACGAAAACCATGGCCGGAGTCACCAGAAAATGATGCAAACCCTCCGGACCTTCTCGTCATTACATTCGCCAAAAAATGCCGCAAACCCTCCGGATGAAAATCCATACCTCACACCGAGAAAACAGGTGGGTTGTGTAGAGGAGGAAGAGAGGAAGAGATCGTGGGTGGTGGTGCCAGTTGGCATCGTTGGAGCTAGGAGATCGCTGGCGCTGTGAGGGAGAGACGCGGGGAGAGGGGTCGGGGAGGAAGAGGGAGAAATGGGGAGGAAAAAAAAAAGATTTCCTTTTTTTTTTTTTTTCAAATTTTGACTTTTCAACCTCCCAATTTTACCCCGAACTTTTGTAGATCATAACTTTCTCGTTTCAACCCCAATTTGAGCCCACTACGCGTCTACGAACTCGTGAGCTCACGCACTACATAATGTGTCACGACCCGACTCCACTAGCAAGATATTATCCGCTTTGGGTCTCCCCCTCACGATTTTATTCTTGGGCTCAAGCTAATGTTATCTTGCCCAAAAGGCTTCTTGCTAGGAAGAGTGTCCACACATATAAGGCACTTCACCCTTCCCTCCCTGAGCAATGTGGGATTGCTCACCGTTCTTGCTTCTCCAAGCTCACGGGTCTTACATAATGGAACCAAGAGATTTTCCAAAACCATTCCCGAAGGATAAAATTGTCCTTTTGATTTAATATTTTGGATTTAAATACCTTCTTGGGGCGGAATGTTACATTTTTCATCTTGCAATTTTTTTTTCTTAGACTTAGGATTTTACTTTTCAAGCACTTAGTGTAGCAAGTTCTTCCTTTCCCTAGTGTAATTTTAATTTCAAGCAATTTACATTATCTTGTGTTTTAAATTCAAGTTTATTTCAATTACTTTATTTTTCATTGTTATCTAATTTTCATTATGTTTAATTTCAAGTTTAATTTAGTTTATCATTCTTATCGTTCTTATTTTGTTCTTGCTTTATTTTACGTTTATTTATCGCACTTTAATTCTCTTCTTTTAGTTTAATCACTTCCTAAATTTATTTGCATTATTTTTACTAAAAAACCTAAAAATTACAAAAACATCCATATGAAGCCTAACCATTCTTGAGCCCGAGGAAGTGAAAGAACCTAGGCCAAGAGGAGGTTGCTTGCTTGGCCGATCAATCACTTGATCAGAAGTCAGAAGCGCAACATATCCATCCAATCCTTTCCATCTAAGCCATTCGGTGGCTTGGTGGTGGCACGCTTACGCAACTCAAAAGAAGGACAAAAGTTCCTTCCGTCGACCACCTTAGCCGAAAAGAGGGAAACATGACTATTTAATGAAATGAAAGTGATAAAAGGAAGAGAGAAGAAGGAAGTTAAAGACCTATATGTTTACTAATTTTTAACCAAAATTAAAGACCTGTAAGTGGTGAGGCAATTTTGCTTTTAATGGAGTTCTTCATGGAGGGTGAACGGAGCAAACATCATAGCAAGGATGGTTAGGGGTTCATGCATTCAGGCATTAACTTGTTCTAGGTATAATTAAACCATGAAGCATATTTGGGCAGTATTTTTTTATTTATTTATATAAAATTAACCATTTAAGTATAAATTATTACTCAACGTTGCATTAGATTTAATCCAACGGTGACCTCTGACAAGGTCTCTCTCTTGGATTTAATAGAGCTTTACATTCTACCAAATGTGTCAAATTAAAATATTATTTTATTATATATTGTTTATTGGTTTACAACAATCTAGGCACATTAATTGAAGTCAAACAACCAAAAATAACAGCAAGAGAGATAAATGTTATTCCACATAGGATTTAACTGTTTAGTTGGAGTGAGTCTCATCTTCTTTTTCTACATGTTTAAGTGCTTGTAGAGCATTTTATCCTGGCATCTATGTTCCTAGATTGAATTCACTGCTCCCCCAACGCTTTTTTTTATAAAATAAAAAAACCTTCTTTATTGTATTCAAGAACCACCGGTAGAACATAACCCCGCTCAATTACTGATAGGAGTGCCAACACAGATAGACTAATTTCTTGTTCTTCTTTGTGTGTTCATTTACAGCACCAAATGCATACGGTGAAAGTCTTCCCATCTGTTTCCAACAGCCCAAAATCCCTCCAAATTGAATGGCAATCCATCACTCTTTGGCTCTACAAAATGGAACGTCTCTCCACATAACCAATGGATGAGATGTACCGTCTTAAGCTCTCGCTTTCTTTTACTAACGTAAGCCGATTTAAGGCATACATCGAAATGAATAAAATTAATATTAAATTGGTAATTGATACTTGAGTTGTCATAGATCTCCCGGGTAAGATCAAATTTCAAATATCATTGTTCTTTTTAGTTTATTTTTTCCCCTTGATGACCATAATCAATTTCAATCACCGGTTGTTTATAAATACTAATTTAAAACATGAGAGACCCTTTGAAACATATACACGACATGTTTATTACGAGAAATTTTTAAATGTTCCGGGTACACCACGTGCCTGTACCATCCAATAGACTTAGGACATGTGGAATTACTCTCTAATTTAATGCATTATTTTTTATGACATGTGGACGGGTTGCATGGGAAATATTCCACATGTCCTCCGTCTAGTGGATGGTACACCAGCCACGTGGTGTACCGGAAACACCCAAAAATTACTCGTTTACTACATGCCTACCACTTCCAAATTAAAGAAGAAAAAAACATACATGCATATCATACAAGACAATTCATTTTTTATTTTAAAATCAGAAAGAAGCTTTCATTCAATAAGGAACCAAAATACAACATTACAGAAATACTGGAACTCAACACAGTGCATAAATTTAATGTGGCCTCATTAAAACCTTACATTAAAAATATTCAAGAACAGAAAACTCCGGTGAAGGAAAAAGAGTACCACACTTGCTCAAACAAAAATAAAGCAAACTAGTCATTATTTCATCGACACCTCTTTATTTCTTTATGTATTGGAGGGTCGTGTGCTTGATATTCATGTGGAGAACATCAATCACAGGCTTTCTTGTTTGGTCTCATACTTGAAGTTGTAGGAATTGACGCCAGTGTAAACGCCATCGTCCAAGGTGTAGGTAACCTGTTCGCCATTGGTAAGCGTATCCCGCTGAGTGTAGGAGAATGGAACATCGCATGAACCCCTGGTCGCCATCAGACTCACCTTCACCATAGACATTGGGGGCACAACAACCTTGTACACAGTCTCCACTTGACTTTCGATGGTGTCGGTTTTCCCCCACTGGAATGCTGCCGCGAATTCAGCGGATATTTCAATCTCTCCTTTTGCAATCATAGGAACTCCAGTTTCAACTGTGGTCTTGAGGCCCAACTTCATTGAAACGCTAGAATTCCAAGTACTGCTCTTGGTGTCTTTGTACGAGAGCTTCAAGTCTATTGTGTTTTGCTCTTGAGTTTGGTTAATGGCCTCTCCAGTGGCCATGGTGACGACTCTTTGGCTATAGATCCTGGAGTCAAGGAGGCGAAAGTTGACGTTGTAAATGCTCCTAGACACAACAAGCTCTTCCAGTTCCATGCGTGCCTCTTTTGTGATACTAGTTACAGCAGCATTGAGACAGCTTTCAAACCCGTCTGTGGTGAGTCTTTTGCAGAAATTATTGTTGCCCAAGTTGCGGAGAACGACCTTGTTGTCGTCAAGCTTAATAGGCCAAAACAACATGTCCCTGTTGTTTTCGTTACCATCGAGATTGGAGTCGGCCCATATCCAATTAGGGCTGCGTCTCCAGAACTTTCCAGTGAGATTGGATTTTATCCGAACACTCCCATCGCCATTGGAGAACACCTCGTTTCCCACACTGGATTGCCCAATGTCATTGGATGAGAATTGCAAGAAAGGGTGGTTCTTAAACGTGCGGGCGCTCAGGTATTGCCCATTGTCGCCCTTGAAGGCGACATGCTTGGGCAATGCCAACAGCGTTTCCCAATCAACGATTAAGCAGGCGTCGCACAGCTCCTGGTTAGGCGCCTCAGATCCTGCAAACAAGCACGAGTCTTGTGGCGGGGACACCCTCCATAAGCATGCATAGTGCCCGAGCTGGACGTGTCGAAACCGGACCCCTTGAGCAGGATCCTTATCGTCCACGTAGACAGGCTCGAACAAGGTGCAGGACCATTTGGATTGATCTTCCTCAGGTTCGTTGGCGCCAGCAACAATCCAATAGTGGTGGTCTGACCACCTGACCCAGTATTTATTGTTGTAGCAGCATCTTATGTGCACCAGTCCGTTCCCGCCCTTTGCCATCTCCACTTGGAACTTTGCGTACGGACTCACGACCTCTTCTCCGGAGAACTTGAGAAACCCATGAATCTGCACATCTTCCTTGACGTAGCTCAAGTATTTGGCGTTGTATCTTGATTTCAACACCATATACCTTGGCAATGTAGCCACCATTTTCTCTTAATTTCTAGAAACAAATTAAAATGCCAAATCTCAATCTACGTACTCACTCAATAGCTATATTGTATGTATAGCTACACTCTTTCAGTCCCTACTCTAAGTGAAGTGAGCATGCTATATTTATAGTGGATGTCTTGAGGAATTCTCGTGACTGATATTTCTTGGCTATTACTTCCCACTAAACTCATCAAAATTGCTGGGTCCCTAGCTTTGGAGGATGAACGTGAACCATATGTGGGAAAGCAATACCATATTAATGGTTGCAGCTTTCGTACAATGGTTGGTGGCTGACTTGTGTTTTGGTTGCTTGCTTGGGTTTTTGGCATGTGAAGAATGTTTGGCATGCGAACACTTGGTGTTGATCATGTGCGGTAATTAACACATCCATGGTGGCAGAGGTTAGCATTGATTTTGACATTTCATTCCATCCATGGTCCCAATTTTGTGTTTCCCGTCTATTTCTTGCTGACACATATCCTATCATTTTACCATCACAATTTTACCGTTTTCGTCTTATAAAAACAATAACTAGGACAAAAACAATTAAAGAAAATGGCCCACCATCCCCAATTCTATTGTTGTCCTCCTCATCCATGGAAGATCCGCCATATCTCTTCCCTCCCCTTAATCTTTTTCCTGCTTGCATCAGTGTCAAGCCATTTGTTGTTGCTCCACATGAGTTTCATCTTGGAATATACTACAGCAAATACGGGTTGATATCGTTTATCTGAAAATTGGGTTTATTTGATTTTTTTAGTTGATTTTATTTCGTGATCAAATAGGTTTCGAAATATGTTGTATATACCCAAGATGAAATTCATGTGTGGTGATCAAATAGGTGGTGCACCACTAATAATTGTTTTACTTAATAAATTTTGGTGCTCGACGATTTGGATTGCGACCAAATCCATGGTACTACTATCAACTTTTTGTCTCTGATAGTGCAGGACGATTTGCATTGCGACCAAATCCATGGTACTACTATCAACTTTTTGTGTATGATGGTGCAGGAGAATTTGGATTGCCACCGACTAAAATTGTACGCCTGCATGCATATCTCACGGGACTAGTATAGTCTCGTGAGGGAGGGTCTAGCAATGCTGACACTCACAAACATTGAATTGCGACGTTGAAAATTCTGCTACAACAAAATTTGAAATTAAAAAAATGCCTAACCATCATCAAAGCAATCTGGATTGAAAATTCATGAACACTTTTTAAAAGAGGAAACACGCTTCAAAATTAATCCCCACTCAAAATCAAGGTTACTTATAACCATTTAGTAAAATTTTCATTTGTTTCCTTTGGTGTAAAGTGAATCAACACTTTTTCGCAATAAAAGTTCAATTTCAATCACATTAATCTTCACTATTTCAAGCATTATGAAATTTCGGTGCAATTAAAAGTGTTTGGATAAATTTTATTTTACTTTTCTTTTTGTATTTGTTTTATGCCAAGGTCCATCAAAATCAATGTCATTTAACTCTTCTTCAAACAACAAAGGTAAATATAATTGATCTTTTCTTTTATTCTCACAAAAGTCTCGATTCAGAGCATAACTCATGAATCCTCCACTAAATAAAATTAAATAAAAAAGACTAAAAATATAAGATACAATTAATCATGTGTTTCCAATGGAAAAAAATCAAAACCGTTTTGTACGTGGATCTGTTATCATGGCTTTTGTACTGATGTGATCTAGAACGTGAACCATGTGCGAAAGCAATACCACATTAATGGCTGCAGCTTTCGTAGAATGGTTTTGGTGATGCACCACCAATTGTTTTACTTAATCAATTTTGGTGCAGGACGATTTTTATTGGGACCAAATTCATGGTAATAGTATCAACGTTTTGTGTCTGATGGTGCAGAACCACACCATTTGGATTGCCTATCTACTTAACTTTTTGTGTTTTATCGATGGTGCAGGACCATTTGGATTGCCTGATCCATGTATGTATGGATTGCATGATCAATGGTACTATCTACTTAACTTTTTGTGTCTCGTGGTGCAGGACCATTTTGTGTGTCCCGTCAATGCCATTTAACTCTTCTTCAATTTTATTTCTTGATGATGGTCCTTCGCCATGAAAAGGGTAAAATTGATAAAAATGAAAGGATACGTGTCATTTAACTTTTTGTGTCTCATGGTGCAGGACCATATCCTTTCATTTTATCAATTTTGCCGTTTTCAGTGCTGATACTCACAAACATTGATTTGTGACGTAAAAAATTCTACTACAACAAAATTTGAAATTAAACAAATGCTTAACCATCATCAAAGCAATCTGGATTGAAAATTCTTGAACACTTTTTAAAAGAGCAAACACACTCCAAAATTAATCCCTACTTAAAATCAAGGTTACTTATAACTATTTAGTAAAATTTTCATTTGTTTCCTTTGGTGTAAAGTGAATCAACACTTTTTAGAGACAAGTTCAATTTCAATCACATTAATCTTCACTATTTCAAGCATTATGAAATTTCAGTGCAAATAACTAACGAAGGCATATATACTTTCTTTTTTTTTTGGGTGAGAATTCAGAGCATAACTCATTAATCATCCACTAAATAAAATTAAGTAAAAAAGGCTAAAAATAATAAGATACAATTAATCATGTGTTTCCAATGGGAAAAAATCGAATCCGCTTTGTAAGTGGTTTTGTTATCATGGCTTTTGTACTGATGTGATCTGGAACGTACGTGAACCATGTGCGAAAGCAGGGTTTGTCTATAATACACTGGTGTATCGATACATCAGGTTTTTTTAGGGACATAAATGTCATTTTCATTTATTTTTAAAATTAAGTAAAACAAAATGAAAAAACTGGAGTAGAAGGCATCCGGTTCTCTTGTCTTCTTCTTCACCCTTTGTCCCATCTCCTTCAACTCCCACAGCAACTCATGAAAACCCAAAAAAATCAGAATTTTTTTTTATAAAAATGATCATCATCATTCTGAGACTAAATCGTCTACTCCAACAATTCACATTATATTACAATTACATTCAATCCCTTGTTCAAACATAATCAAGTAACTGACTTGGTATTAGTGAAGGGACACCCAAATGGCTTGGGTGTCGTCGATCTGTGAGGTACAGAAAGAGAGAGAGAGAGAGAGAGAGAGAGAGAGAGAGAGAGAGAGAGAGAGAGAGAGAGAGAGAGAGAGAGAGAGAGAGAGAGAGAGAGAGAGAGAGAGAGAGAGAGAGAGAGAGAGAGAGAGAGAGGAGGGTTGCCATTGGGTGGAGATGTGTGAATTGAGCGGGTTGCTGTGTGAGGGAGGTGGGTGGCTACGGGACCGATGGGGACACTTTTTAAAATCACATCCACACCTCTAAGGTGATCAAGACCAGCTCTTCCATAGGGATTTTCCAATTTTCAGAGCACCCTTTGTCCCAAGGAATTCGCCACTGGTCATGGGTTGCAGCCGGCGTTGGGTGGGTTAGGACTTTTGGTGGCTGCTGTGAGTTCTTTGTTTTTTCTTCATTTTATTATTTTTATTTTTGTAGGGAACAACTACAATTTTATTTGTTAAAGATAAATAAAGTATTAGTTTCATATAATCATTCCAATATTATTTCGATCAAATAAAATCTAAATAGACTCTATATTATTAACCAGATGATTGTCGATTTAACGTTGGAAAAATTGCATAATGTAAGATTTGGGCAGTGCATGTATAGTAGAGGTGTCAAACGGACGGGCCGGCCCAACACGGCACGAGCCCAGCCCGCTTAAATTAGGGACGGCAACGGCACGAGCACGAATATTAAATGGACCGGGCTGGCAAAGACGAAGCATGGGTCGGGCCGATCGAAAAATGAGGTCCAATGGACCGGGCCGGCCCATGGCACGACATGGGCCGGGCTTGGCACGAGCCCGCTTCAAGCACGGCACGAGCCCAAGCCCGCTTTAAGCACGGCACGAGCCCAAGCCCGCTTTAAGCACGGCCCAAGCACGGCCCACTTAACTTTTTTTCTTTCTCAAAAGTCAAAATGCAAAAATTTGACATCTAATGTCATTGTTTATATGGTTTTTATTTTATTTTTTATAATCATAAACATATATTTAATGTCTTTCATTTTAGGGAAATTACTTGGGTCCTTAATTAATTAAACATATCAACTACAAATTAATTAAACAATATTAGAGTTGATATCTAATTAGTACATATGACATATACGCTTCTTTTATAATCAAAGCAAGACATTTTTTCACATATAAAATAATAAGTTGTTTAAAGATAAAAAGTTGAACTGGACTTTGTGGAGTTGGACACTTTTTGCCCTCTGCCATTTCATATTGTTTGGATGTTTGATTGATTAATGTTTTCAAATAGTTCATCATTTCTTGCCTCTAATTATATGTTTAATGTTTATAATTTGAATTATCTAGTGGGAAAAAAAAATCAAGTGAAAAAAATTCAAATTAAATGAGTTGGTTCTTGGGCCCGATTATGGCACGAGCACGGGCACGGCACAAGCCCGGCCCGGCCCGTTTCAATGTGGACATGGGCTTTGGGCAAGGCCGGGATCAATGATTTTACTAAATGGGCCGGCACGACACGGTCCGATAAATTAAATGGGCCGGCCCGGCCCGGCACGAAAATGTTAAAAGCACGAATTTAAATGGGACGGGCCGGCCCGACACGGCCCGTTTGACACCTCTAATGTATAGTCATGCAATTGCACATCTGGTGATGTGTGTGCGAGGGAGAGAGAGAAAGAGAGGCAGAGAGAGTGGGTTGGGGCTATGGTGGATGGGAGGGGATCTGTGGTCGGGAGTGCTGCGGGAGAGTTGGGTCAAAATTGGATGGGGAAGAGAGAGAGAGAGATCAGAGGGGGGAGTGGGATGCGAAATGAGGGAGAGGCGAAGGGGGAGAGAGAGTTGCAGGCTTTATTTATTTATTATTAGTTACTTTTAAAATTTCAAAATTCTAATTTTTTATAAGGTGTAAATTTTAAACTATTTTTTTAAAGTTATAAATATACGTTGTCAACCTTTTTTTCAAACCAAAGTTTGGGCTTAATGATTTTTTTTCCATGTTTTATCTTGTTCTAATCTTTAATTTTTTTTTTATAAGGATTCTTTTATTCTTTTTAATATTTCTCAGTCTATTAAAGATTTTTTTTTGTCAAGCTAATACAATATGCATAAGATTTCACTTATGGTCCAACAAAAAAAAATATTTCACTAAAACCTTTCATCTTAGTTATTTTCAAGAAGAAAAAATGAAAAGATGATTATTTTATGAAATTTTTTATTACGACAAATATATAATGATGATGAAGCAAATCACAAAAGAATTAATAGAACAAATCAAAATTAATTCACTTGATTTTGAGTATTAAAAAAAGTCATTTTTAAATACTAATTTAGTAAATTTGATTTCAGGTTAGCCCTGAGATTTTAAGGGTCATGTGCGAAATTTAAACTGTGACTTTCAAATAATCTGACACGAATATACTATAAAAAAATCGTCTACCATTACTTAATGCCTTACAACAATTTTTAAAACTAAAATCATCATCAATCATCATGCAAATTACAAATCAAATTTATAAGTGTTAACGTTTTAATTTGAGAAAGTTAAATACGTACCAATATGTTCATTATAAAAACTAAATTATTTTCTAGTACTTGTTAACTATATGAAGACTTGTACATAGTATAGTATAATTATCATATATATATAAAGTATATGAATCAATCATCATCCTGTAACCAAATATATATATATAACCTATCAAATATACAGAGAGCTTTCATTGAGGGATCCCTCAAATAAGCTTATTTGAGGGACAATCTTGTAGGGCCCATTTCACATTGTATTTAACTAATTCAAACCATCTATTTTGTAGATATTTATTCAAAGATCATCTCTACAAAAAATAACTTGAATCCGATATCATTTAACCACTCAATTAAATTATTGAAAATTTAGTACTTTCTTGCAGACCGTGTTCATTGATTTTGTATGACACAATTAGATGTCTAAACGGTTTTTGATTTGTCTAATTTTTTGCAATGATGATCTATGAATGAAGACCTAAGAATTAGCTGGTTTGGATTGTTGAAAGAAAATTCACATGATACCCTAAATGGCGTCCCTCAATTAAAATTATTTAAGGGATTCCTCAATAGAAGGGGACTAATCAAATATATATGAACTATATGCATTACTCGTTATCTTTCAACATGATAATGAAACAAGTCATGTTGTATCTATATATATATATATATAAATTTAGATACATACTTGAATTTGAATTGAGATTTCAATTTAAATATCTGATTTAGAGTGGCCTTTATGAATTTATGAATTAGGGTTTTTGATTTTTGGTTTTGAGATCTTTGAAATTGAAAAATAAAATGTCAATTGTTTGATGCATAAGGCACAAAAAGTGTGTAACATATAGTTTTACCATGCTTTACGCCTACGATTGTACAAGATTTCTTATACAAGTCTAATTAAAAATCCTAAACTATAAACCATACAATTGTGGAGTTATATTGTATTTAAAAATGCAATTACAAGTAATTATATACATGGGGATACAGTATGAATGTTTCAATTACCACTTGAATGACGTTCCCTATCAAAGGAACGAGTGAAGCTCGTTCATAGGGTTATACCCACATTTAGTGGGTAAGTACCCACAAAATTTTGCGTTTAGGAGATAAAATATGCGTTAAAATGGTAAATTAGAACATGAACGCATAATTTACCATGTAAACGAGACTCTTGCGTTCAGGGACTAAACACCATCGGTTATGAGTAAAGGCGGCTAGAAATGCGCTTTTGCAATTTAAACATACATTTTACTCCGCGAACACAAATGTTGCGTTTGTGATGTAAAATAGGCGTTACAATGGTAAATTACAACTTGAACGCAGAATTTACCAAGTAAACGAGACTCCTGCGTTCGGGGAGTAAACACCCTCGTTTATGAGTAAAGAGAGCCAGAAATGCATTTTTACAATTTAAACGTACATTTTACTCAGCAAACGCAAATGTTACGTTTGGGAGGTAAATTATAAATTAAAATAGTAAAGTTACAACATTAACGCATAATTTACCATTTAAACGACACATTTGCATTCAGGGAGTAAAGACCCTACGTTCATGAGTAAAGGGCCTTAAAAGCACTTTTACCATTTAAACGTAGATTTTACTCCGCGAACGCAAATATTGCGTTTCAGAGGTAAAATATGCGTTAAAATAGTAAAATTAGAACATGAACATAGAATTTACCATTTGAACGACACTTCTGCGTTCAGGGAGTAAAGACCCTCGTTCATGAGTAAAGGGCCTGAAAAGCACTTTTACCATTTAAACGTAGATTTTACTCCGCAAACGCAAATATTGCGGTTGGGAGGTAAAATATGCGTTAAAATAGTAAAATTACAACATGAACGCATAATTTACGATTTAAACGACACTTCTGCGTTCAGGGAGTAAAGACCCTCATTCATGAGTAAAGGGCCTGAAAAGCACTTTTACCATTTAAACGTAGATTTAGCTCCGCAAACGCAAATGTTGCGTTTGGGAGGTAAAATATGCGTTAAAATAGTAAAATTAGAACATGAACGTAGAATTTACCATTTAAACGACACTTCTGCGTTCAGGGAGTAAAGACCCTCGTTCATGAGTAAAGGGCCTGAAAAGCACTTTTTACAATTTAAACGTAGATTTAATTACGCAAATGCAAATGTTGCGTTTTGGAAGTAAAATATGAGTTAAAATAGTAAAATTACAATATGAACATAAAATTTACCATTTAAACGACACTTCTGCGTTCAGGGAGTAAAGACCCTCGCTCATGAGTAAAGGGGCTGAAAAAGCACTTTTACCATTTAAACGTAGATTTTATTCCGCAAACACAAATGTTGCGTTTGGGAGGTAAAATCTGCGTTAAAATAGTAAAATTACAACATGAACGTATAATTTACCATTTAAATGACACTTCTACGTTCATGGAGTAAAGACCCTCGCTCATGAGTAAAGGGCCTGAAAAAGCACTTTTACCATTTAAACGTAGATTTTACTCCACAAACGCAAATGTTGCATTTGGGAGGTAAAATATGCTTTATAATAGTAAAATTATAACATGAACGCATAATTTACCATTTAAACGACACTTTTGCGTTTAGGAAGTAAAGACCCTCGTTCATGAGTAAAGGGCCTGAAAAAACACTTTTACCATTTAAACGTAGATTTTACTCCATAAACACAAATGTTGCGTTTGTGAGGTAAATTATGCGTTAAAATAGTAAAATTACAACATGAACAGATAATTTACCATTTAAACGACACTACTGCGTTCAAGGGGTAAAGACCCTCGGTGGTTGACTTTCAGGAAATGTTCAGGTGCTCGGGGTAAGCCTTACGAAACGTTAGTTTGTCGGAACAAGTTTCCGTGTGAGTGAGTACAGTCGTTGTGGTGCACGCGTTTAGCTTGGAAGAGGTAAGACGGTTCAGTATCTCAACTGAGTCTTGACGGTTGAATTGTTGGCGGAAGTGCTCCTGTCTAATCGAAGCAATGTGGTACTGGTGGTGTGGGAAGGTAGAAAGGAAAATGTTCGTGACTTGTTGGTTTCCATGTGAGACCAGGATTTGTCGAACATGTGTTGAGACTCAACGAAAGAATTCGGAGTAGGAGGGGTTAAGTCTAAAGTAAAAGACGGTTCAGGGGAGAATGGTTACCTTGTGTAACATTGGAGTGATAGGTTAATTCCTGGAGACACGTTGCCCAGTGTACTTCTTTTTACAGTGAAATATCGGATGTTCAATGACATTGTTTGACTTCTTGACCTCGTCGGAGTCATGGTGATGTCTTTGAAAAATTTGTTGAGGTTTTCTGTTGAAGAAAGTAAGAACTGTGTTGTTGGCAAAGAAGGACAGGTTGTTGAGTGAAAGGAAGTTGTGCAGTCGAAGTGTGATTTACTAAGTTAAGGGGCTGAAGTGCAGCTCACTCTTTTTCCAAGTTGGTTGCTGAATTTCGAGGACGAAATTCTTATAAGGGGGGTAGGTTGTAACATCTCTGACCTAATTTAATTGAATTTATTCAATTTAAATAATTTTGGCGAAATTACAATTTTGCCACTGTGATTAAGGGTATTTTAGGCACTTTAAATTTTCCAAAAAGAATTTGGAGAATTGAGTTGCGCCGTTGCGTCCGGCTCGTCGAAACGAGTTTGGGGATATGTTGCACGCTCAATTCCGGTTGTAACGGTCGAGAAGCGATTAGAAAAAAAAAAAAAAACCAAATTGTCAGATTACTGTAGCGGCTACAGTAGCGCTATAGTAAAAACGCTACAGTAGCCGGCGTCTCCTTCTTCTTCCCCGACTCTCTCTCCTTCTCTCCCATTTTTTCTTCCTCTCTTCGGGCCAAACTTTGGCAAGCGATTTCTCCCTCCACCGACGTCCGTTTAAGGTGATTCCAGTTGCTAAATCTTCGTCTCTTCCTCCTCTATCTAACCTGCCCATTCCCCCAGCTCAGAAACCCAAGGATTTTAAACTGGAGCGACTGAAAGTTTGATGGTTATCAAACTTTCCGACGAGTTTTCCGGCGACTCCGGCAACCGTTTGGGTCGAGTGAGGTATGAAACTTCATCTACTCTTCATGCTCTATCCATTTATGTATGTATTGTTGATTGGTTTCAAGCCTAGGTTGTTCGATTTAGAAACCCATATTAGGCCGGTTTTTGAGTTGAATTTCCAGCCACTTGCCGGCCAAACTAGGTGTTGCCGTAGTTGAATAAAATGCTCCACTTGTTGAGTTGTACCTATACCTGAAGTCTTGACCCTTGGTTTGAAGTTTTTCCGGTCACCGGAATTACTATGCACACCCAATTCCGGCGGGTTTCGGGGCACTGTTGTGGTGGTGCATTATGTCCTAAAATGTTCCCCATGCCGTCCTGAGCGCGTAGGTATGCTCGGATTCCAATTTGGTTATCGTTTGACGGTCGAACGGATTTACGCCTATTATGCGTTATCCGGGGTTCGATATGTTCGGGCCGTTGGATCGGTCCCATTTCCAAGTATGTTGTTCCCTGTACCTCCAGGATCGTGTAGGAACAAACGGATCAAGAATCGGAGTCCCGGATACTCCGAATCATTAACCCTAGGGTTAGGTAACCCGGTTACCGTCCGGTCATGCGATTGGCGCATTTCCGACCGCTTGATCGAGACCAAACTGTTTGGACATGTTTAGTAAACCTTGTTGAACCTTTAGGAATGTTCGGATCGAAAATCGGAGGTCGTGGGCCCCGGAGGCCCCTGTTGACCTATTCGGGAAGTTTGACCAATCGGTTGACCGTGAGTCTTCCGAGGTGGTCCCACCTGTTGAAGAGCATAGTTTGACTCTAGAAACTCCCCGGTAGTCATGTACGCTTACTTTGAGACCCAAGAACTAGTTTCTTGAGTTAAAGTTCGTTGTTGGGTACGCGTATTAATTAAACCGTTTATTCTCTCAATTAGGTACTCTTGCTTCGCGTACTCCGGAAGAAAAGCTCTCTAAGGATTGAGCAGCGTGGACTTGTTGTGAGTGGACATTTGTTTTGAATGAGCATATTTTAAAAGAACGAATTGCAATGCATATAAATGATTTACCTTGATGATTGGAATTTTAAATATTGTTTAAGTCTTGGACTTGATTTTTGATGGAATTATCGGAAAATTTATGCATATAAAATTATTCGCTTTGACTATTGGGTTTTAATGATATTTTGAATCTTGGATAGAATATTTTATGAAGTTATTGGAATTTAAACTATATTCAAAGTTTATGCATGTTTTGGGGTCCCGGTTTAATTGTGGGACATTGGTGGCTATACTTTAAGTTAAAGGTTTTTGAGTATTAAATTTGGGACGGGACCATCATCCGGTGATCTTTGTATATGGTTTTGGGTATGGTGAAATACCCGGGAATTTCTTGAGTTTTATATTTGAAAAATTGAGGTTTATTGCTATGCTGGATTTCGAATTATTTACTTTGGTTATCTTGAGCTTAGAATTTTTATATTGTTTTAAATCATGGAATTTTGGTTGACTTTAATATTTGAAATTTATGAATGTTATGAGTTTGGGTTTTAGGTTTCGGGAACTTATAATTTATAATTTATATTTTATTTTATACCTTGAATTAAATGATTTGGGTGGCAAGAATGGACTTTAGTATTGTCCAATTGATTTTGTATTTGGTTTTGGCGTGTATACTTTTACGAATAATATTTATACTCTGACTAAAGATTTTGGGATTTGGATTTTGTGTTTTTGAGGATTTTTATATACTTTGCAATTAGGGAGTTATATAGTTGTTTCAATTTTGGAATTGGTATTATATGGGTTTTACGGATTATATTTGAGGTTGGAAGTTTATGAATACTTTGGGTTCCGGATATATATATGTTGAGACAGTTGTGTCTATATTCTTATTGTATACATATTTTGGGTGTCAATTATGGACGGGGTAACGTCCGGATATTATTGTGTTCGGGTTTGGGTACGGGCTGAATACCCTGGAATTTAGGGTATGTCAGGGATTATGTATACTAGATGGAGTGCTATTAGCACCACTTTATGTACCTCCCTGATACTTGGTTACGGATACAGGATACAACGGAACCCGGTTCACCCTTGGCGGGGTGTTACCGTAGGCCCATGCCGGGCAGTCTGCACGCGTAGGACTTTATTCACCGCACACTATTGAGGTATTTTCTTCTGTGCGTGTCCGGGAGTTAGTCCCCAGCTTGGGACAGCTGGTTCCCTGGCTACGTGGTTGTGAAGGGATTTTTCTCCACGTAGTCACCAACAATCCCCTTGTTGGATTGTTTCCAGTACAAGTATTGGTCTAAGAGTCTTACTATTTATATATATATATATATATATATATATATATATATATATACCTATTACTATACTTCCATTCTTATTTTCTTTTCGGTGAGGATCCTTCCTTGCTTTGTGCCCTACGAGCATTGCGTCGGGAAAGCAGTTGGTTGGGAATTTGGGTTTTCATGATTTTTAGTCGTTTTGGTTTTATATTTTCCTTATTGGGATTTTCTGAGACTTTATATTTATGTTTTATATATGTGTACGTGTACGAATTAGTGTGGGTGTGTCTATGGATTTTATTTCCAGGATTTATTATGTTTGAATATGTGCACCGGGACGGTGATGTACAGGTACATATTTTAAATTAAGGTTTGAAGCTGGACAGGTTGGGTTCCAGGAAAAAGGGAGTTATTCAATATTGCTGTATTTTACTTAAACGGGATATTTTTGGATGGATTCAATTCCATGGTTTTTATTTTAAGGATTCAGTGTTTAAGTTTGTGGTTTCCAAGAGTTTGTGGAAGTAGCAAAGCTACAGTTTTAATTATGGTATTTCAAGGTACAAATTTAATAGAATTGTTTTCAAATAATTGTTCGTATAAGTATGTACGTATACATAAGGATTTTTCCTGCATAGTGCTTTGTCATTATTTGTGAAAACGGAGGGGGTTATTATGTTCAGTGAAAAATGGTGTTTGAAGTTTGATTTTTCGTCCACTCACATTTTCTGTTTTGCGCCCCCCAGGTACTAGATCCCGAGGTCAACACCACCACGTCGAGGCATCACGGTTAATGGCTCTTGTAGGAGTTTTCTTGTATTTTTACTTTGCTATCCTTTACTTAGGTTGTAAAGTTTAAATTTCTTTAGATTGCTCCGTAGCGCTCACCTAGGGTTGAGGTAGAGGCTAGAGGCCCTCCCTATTAATCTGTGTGCTTCGCTTTGTGCATGCTGCCAGTTGGTTTATCTCTGTGTTTTTGACAGGTGGACATTTTGGGAAAGTCCATTTTTCAGAGGAGACTCTGCCGGATTTTCGGTAGAAGTCGACTTGCCCATTTCCTTAAACCAGGGTCAAGGGGCGTTTTAGTAAAGTAGTTCCTGCGTCGGGGTAGTGTCCGACGGGAAGCGGTAGGACACGAGTTTCGAGGGGGAATTCGGGTCCGGTCCTGTCATAAACGTAGAATTTACCATTTAAACGACACTTCGCGTTGAAGGAGTAAACAACCTCGTTCATGAGTAAAGGCACCCTGAAATGCACTTTTACCATTTAAACGTACGTTTTACTCTGCAAACGTAAATATTGCGTTTGAGAGGTAAAATATGTGTTAGAATAGTAAAATTACAACATGAACGCATAATTTACCATTTAAACGATACTTCTGTGTTCAGGGAGTAAAAACCCTCGTTCATGAGTAAAGGGCCTGGAAAGCACTTTTACAATTTAAACGTATATTTTACTCTACAAACGCAAATGTTGCGTTTCAGAGGTACAATATGCGTTAAAATAGTAAAATTACAACATGAACGTATAATTTACCATGTAAACGACACTTCTGCGTTGAGGGAGTAAAGACCCTCGTTCATGAGTAAAGGGCCTGAAAAGCACTTTTACCATTTAAACGCACTTTTTACTCTCCGAACGCAAATGTTGCGTTTGGGAGGTAAAACAGACATTTAAATGGTAAATTACAACTTGAATGCACAATTTACCATGTAAACGAGACTTCTGCGTTTGGGGAGTAAATACTCTCGTTCGTGAGTAAAGGCGCCTAAAAATTCTCTTTTACAATTTAAAAACACTTTTTACTCCCCGAACGCAAATGTTGTGTTTGAGAGGTAAAATATGCGTTCAAATGGTAAATTAAAACTTGAACGCACAATTTACCATATAAACGAGACCTCTGTGTTCGTGGAGTAAAGACCCTTGTTTGTGAGTAAAGGCACCCAAAAATTTGCTTTTTCAGTTTAAAAGCATTTTTACCTCCACGAACGCAAAGTTGCGTTTGGGAGGTAAAACATGCATTCAAATGGTAAATTACAACTTCAACGCACAATTTACCATCTAAACGAGACTTCTGCGTTTAGGGAGTAAAGACCCTCGTTCATGAGCAAAGGCACCCAAAAATTCGCTTTTACAATTTAAACGCAATTTTTACTCCCCAAACGCAAATATTGCATTTGGAAGGTAAAATATGCGTTTAAATTGTAAATTATAACTTGAACGCACAATTTACCATCTAAACGAGACTTCTTCGTTCGGGGAGTAAAGACCCCCGTTAGTGAGTAAGGGCGCCGAAAAATTCGCTTTTACAATTTAAACGCACTTTTTACTCCCCGAACGCAAATGTTGCTTTTGGGAGGTAAAACATGTGTTTAAATGGTAAATTAAATAGTTATGAAATATGAAACATATATCAGTTTTCATAATGGAAAAACATAGTCATGATAATGAAACATATATTGTCAAGTTTAATATAATCCAGTCTCCCTATTTTTATGGTTACTTACCCATTAAAGTTTGGGCTGAATGTTTCTTTTCATTTTTTATCTTGTTCTATTCTTTATTTTTGTTTTCATTAGGATCTTTTATTATCTTTAATATTTCTTAGTCTTCAACAACAAAAAAAAAATTATTTATTGGTCTGTAATGATTTTTTTTTTGTCAAGTTAATTAATACAATATGCATAAGATTTTACTTTATGATTTAAAAAAAGTCTTTCTTCCTAGTTATTTTCAAGAAGAAAAATGAAAAATGAATTTTTAATGACAGTTTTTATTACGATAAATATATTAATAATGATGAAGTAAATCACAATGTCAAATTATCATGCTTCTAGCTCAAGGGGATCCAATGCACCAACACAAAACAAGTTAGTTGATGATCCAACTGATTCTACGAATTACATAGTTCGAAAAGTCTTTGAAGTCCATCATGTACTTATGCTTATGTAATTTATTTTCGCATCCAAACTATGCATCACTTCCATTATGCCTAATTATGTACAAAATAAAGAACATGATTAACATGGTATTAGGGCTTACAAAAGATGGGTTTGCCTTCGTTCATAATCATAAGTTTTGTACATCAGAAACGAAAATGATTTACAAAAGATTGATCACCCTTTACAAAGGGCAAATGATATTTACTGACTTAGGTAGAATTGCACACAGTGAGTTAGATTTTGCATGTTATAACGTGCAATTGCAGATTTTATATGAAATTGCATGTTATAACATGCAAAATCTGACTCACTGTGTGCAATTCTACTTATAACGTGCAATTGCAGATTCGACAACACAAAACCAATATGTATGACAAGCCTCTAGTGTTATACCACTGTGCGCAAGGAATAATGTTTCAATTACTACTTGAATGACGTTCTATACCAAAGGAACAAGTGAGGCTAGTTTGCTAGGAGGATTCACAGGATGCTGAAACTGGGTCTGAGCATCGATGACGATGATGCTCGACTAGATTATGGCGACGCGCCACCATTGGAGGAGAATTTGACGGAGGAGAGCCAAATGGAGGAAGTCGACTGAAAACGGTGCATTTATGACACCATACAACTTTTGCCGACAATTCGCTGTAGTGTGATGAAATCTCCATGTAGAGATAGAAAAGTAATACTGGATTTCTTTTCATATTTGAATGTTTGATTATAACTCTCTATATTGTACATATTATTCTAATAAGTATTAGATTATTCTAAAACACAATAGTTTATTAGCAACTCAACACTGGAAGACATCAAACCAGTTAAGTATCATATTTTCCTTTTGAAATACCAGGACAGAAACTATGACAAGGTACTAAAGGTCGCACAAAAATAAGGGTCAAAAAACGCAAGAAAATAATTATTAAACATCATCTAAGACATTTCTCAACGACATATATAGATGACAGATAAAATAATTTTTGTGAAGTGCGATTCAAAGACCATATATAATAAAAACAAACATCTAATACAATCCCAAGACTGTTGCAAGTCAAAACAAAACTGCTATTGTCTCCTAGTACAGAATGTCATCCGTTCTTAAATGCAAACTTAGGAAACCAAACGGTGTCTAAGTAAACCATTTCCTTAGGAGAGATCAGAGCTTGCTGGGCCAGCACCAAAACTACCAGATCCACTGGCACCACAACCAAAGGCGGGCCTAGCACCCTGATATTTCAGGAGAAAGAAGCATAATGAGTTAACAAATGCATCATTTTTCCAAAGTGAGGAAATCTTCTAATCATACAACACATTTAAGTGGGCAGTATATAAGGCCAGTCTGGTAATGTTTTTAGAGAGCATTTTCAGAGAATATTTTCATAGAATGAAAACGAGAAAATAAAAACGCATTTTCAGAGAACAAAAACGCGTTTGGTAGCTTAGTTGAAAAACAGTTTCAGAGAACAAAAACAGTGAAAATGTGTCTGCAAGAATATGTGAAAATGACAAAAACAGTGAATATGCGTTTGGTAGGAGGATTTTTTTTTAAAAAAAACTTATGTAATTTGTGAGATCCCACATCGGCCAACGGAGAGGGTGATGTGCCTTATATGTACATGCCCACCTCCAAATAGAACGAGGCCTTTTGGGAGCTCACCTGGCCGGAGTTGTGGGAATTTCGAAGTTAAGCGAGTTGTTGCTTAGAGCAATCCCAGGATGGGTGACCCACTGGGAAGTTGCTCGTGAGTTCCCGTAAACAAACCGTGAGGGCCCCGGCCCAAAGCGGACAACATCGTGCTACGGTGGAAGCGATCCCGGATGTGACATAATTAGAACAACTCATTTTTTATTATGTACAACAAACATGTTTTCCTCATTTTACTCATTTTACTAAAATCAACGAGCTTGGATGAAATTAGATTTAAGAAAAAGTGATACATCTAATGGGTACCCAATTGATTATTATAACTTCAAATACTCTTTACATATAAATATATAAAAAAAACACAATGAAAGGCCATGACTGAATTAGCAAGAAATTGTAGGGTAAAGCAAAAAGTAAAAGTTTCAAACCTTAGTTTGCAAAAATATGAAACCAACGTATAGATAAGCCACAATTCAACTGTTGCCAATCAACAATTGAATTGCCTTTTAGTTTTAGCAAAATAGAAGTGAATTTTCCTATTCTTTTCTTTTCCTCTATATTCTTTGGAACCAAACACAAGGATAAGGATGTGTGCACCACAGACAACTTACCAAGTAGGAAAAAAATCAGAGATGGGTTTTTATGACCTAAAAGCAAATACCCCTTTTACCATGAAAAGGAATATTTCCCTTCTGTGTTTTATGGACCAACCTATTCAAAGTTTTGATTTTTAATTTTTAAGTGGAAAACAATCTCAACAATAAAAGACCCCAGCAACCCAGTCATTGCCAAATAATAGTCTTTCAGCAGAAAAACAGCAGAGACACAAAAAAGGCAAAAAAAACAATAATAGTCAATAAAAACCAGATGAACAAACTTCACTCGCAGAGAACAACTTGTATTGATTCTAAACTTTGCATAAAATAATAAAATCAAGGATCCCCATACTCTATAATAGCAATATCCAAGTTGGTAACAAGGCAGTGTTTTCTGATAAACATATGTTGAAAATTTTGAGCTTCCAAAAGCTAAAACAAAGAAAGGATTTTCCATAATTAACATACAGACGGGGTCACCTAGAGAGAACAAAGAAGCATAACCAAAATGAACAAGGATTAAAACATACCCATTAACCTAGATAACCCAGAAAAGTCTAGAAGGTACAAAAGGAAATGAAACTCTAAAATGGAACGTATTGGGGAACAGAGAGAGGGAGAAGCACAGAAAGAGCCAATATTCTGAAGAAAACAAAAAGGAAATAAATTTTCTGGAGAAAGATTGTTTTTTGGTCTGATGGGGAGAAAAGATTGAGCGAGAGATTGAGCAACATCGTGTTTTGAGCTTTTGTTTCCTGTGAGAATAAAAACATCTTTTTTCTGTTTCTAGAAGTACATGTGAAGTTGGTCTCGTTTTATTAAAACATTCTCAGTGTTTTCTGTTTTTGCCCCACTGAACAGGTTCTTGGTTTGTTTTTGTTCTCTGAAAATGAAAAGGGGCCCTTAAAACTTAAACGAACGGGCCCTAAGTTTTTCAAGTCCTTAGTAACAAGGTAGATGGGACCATATAGAATACAATTCCAAAATGCAAAGAAGAATAGAATATCAAGGCAATGGATCTCCAACCCAATACATGGTAAAAAGACAAAGTACCTAAATGAGAAATATGGAATAAACTACTTGACAACAGAAATATTACCAAGAAAGAAGGTCTGTAGTCAGCAGGTGCTTCACCCTTGTCACCAAAATCACCCCCTGGTGCACGAGGACCTGAACGGTACCCATCCCTGTCACCAAATCTGCATTCTCCTCCATCAAAGCGAGGTGGGCCATTGTTCACATCATCAAAACATCTAGATTACATTCCAACCAATCAAAGGGTCCAACAAACGAACTAAAAAAGGAAGCACATATCTGTCACAGTTTACTTAAACAAATCAATTAAATAACTTCTTCCAAAATGATCGATATCACATACTCTAGAACTTTAAATTAAACCCAAATAAAATCCAAGCTTTCTAACAATGGGAATTTGTGCGCAATTGTAAACACTAAACCCCTTTGTATTTGACTATCAACTAAATCCAATTATTCAATATTTTTACTCTTTTTTTTTTTTTTTGCAAAGTAATATTAAGGGAGATGAATTTGAACACACGACCTTTGTTATTGATGATGAGAAACTTCACTTCATAGGGTGGGATTAAGACTAGTTTTAGGATGATAATCCTTGAATTTCTAATAAAAATACTTATCTTAAAAGATAAATATAACGAAAAGTAGATTATGCAGATTTGTTGATAGGTAATAATTATCCAGATTTATTCTCGTTCTGCTTCCATTCATATCCTTTTTGCATAGCACACTCCCTCTGTTCAAATTAAATTCAATAAATTTTAACAAAAAATGGAAACGAAGAACCAAATTTCATTGAGAATAAAAATCTAAGCTTTTTGTGTGTACCTTGGAATAGGTATTTGGAGATTTCTCTCCTGTTCTTCTATGGGATGATCTAGGAGATAAAAAATCAAATGTAACAGATCAAAACCATGAACAAACAAACTTTCCTTTTTCTTTTTCATTTTCATTTTCATTTCCGTTTCAATTTCACAGGAAACAAACAGAGAATTGGATAGAGAAATACCATGGTTGCGAAGTTAAGCTGACGACTAGAGGAAGAGACGGTGGCAAACGAAGAAGCTCGATGTCTCTCTCGCACTCGTTATCGTCTCCCATAGTTGAAATTCAGATCTGGCTGTATTGAGTCCGATTTGAGAGCTCGAAGAGAGAGATGGCTTGGTTGTCGGTGATGATGGGGTTGCCGTTGGTTAGGTGGGTGGGTGGGGTACCTAAGGAAGAGAAGCCATGGTTTTTGGTGTGGGTTTCTTGGACTGAGCTTGCCTCCAAGTTGAAGAGGAAGGCTCTCTCTGTTATTGGTATGAGGTTTCACATGTGAGAGGCAAAGAAACCCACTACAACAGGTTATCCAGTTTTTTAAGTGATTTTAGTAATTTTTCTTCACAAATTTTTTTGAGCCATTAGATCAAAAATTTAAATCCTACAGTTGAAATCTTTGGTGTATCGATACTCAAGCATTGCAGAATTATCGGCGAAAGCAATACCACATTAATGGTTGCAGCTTTCGTGACAATGGTTTGTGCACGACTTGTGTGTTGGTGGTGCACCACCAATATGTTAATATAAATATATATATATATACAAAAATTCTCTTATGCGGATATCCGGACGTTATTATCGTGCGGACGTCATGTATTTTGTATTATCTCGCTCTGCTTTCATGCATGTTTACAATGGCATCCGTACGTTCCGCACGTTAATACATCCGGATAAGAGAATAACTATATATATATATATTATTATGATGTAATCATATATACACACGTATATTATTATTATAATATACACATATACATATATATATATATTATGTAATATACATACCTATAATATATAATATAAATATTTATTATGTATTTATAATATATATACCTATATACATGTATACATAGTCAAAACCTTAAATCTAACAACTATACGAAGACTTTCGGCTCGATACTAGATCTTTGGCCCGGACACTTAAGAACTAATCAATCTTAAGTTTTCATGCGGAACGTAGTGTGGAGACGTAGAGAATAAACACAACAATCAAAAGGATTCAAACATGCAAAGCATAAAAAAGAAAATGAATATAAGGAAATCAGGAAAGAATCATTATTTAAAAGTAAACTTACATGGGTACAAAATGTGACGTCCCGACCTAAAAATAAAAGAAAAATGAATTAATTAATTGAGTAATTAATTTGGGTAATTAAAATGAAATTAAAAAGGAATTAAGAGGATTTAAATTAGTGAAATTGGAATGAAATAAGAATTTAATAATTAAAGGGCATTTTGGCCGGTTTTGGCCGTTAGTTTCCGGCCAGTTCATGGCCGGTTCTGCGGCGGTTCATGGCGGTTCTGAACTCACCTCAACGTGGTGGTTCGAATGGTGTAGGTGGTGTTGTCCAACTCGGAGTTTGGTGGCTGGCCGAAATCACTCTACACACCCACCACTCACGGCGGCGAGTGTGGTGGCGCATGGGCTGGGGTGTGGCGGTGGTTCTCTGTTCCGTTGTGACCCTCGTGTCGTCGTGAGTGCGTACGTATGCTCGGATTCCGATTCAAAAATCATTTGGACCTCAAACCAATGTACGCCTATTATGCGTTGTGTGGGTTCGACGTGTTTGGACCGTTGGATCGAATCCAAATTCACGTAGGTGGTTCCTTGTATTTCAAGGATCATGTAGGAATTGACAGATCGTGATTCGAGTCCCGGATACTCCGAAATCACCAACCCTAGCGTTAAGTTTAATTGAAATCGTGTGATCGTGAGCAATCCAACCGTCCGATCGTGACCAAACTTTCAGGACATGTTCTATAATTCGTAATGAACCTGGTGTTTTATAATTGAGTATTTGGGTGGTAAGATTTGGACGTTAGTATAGTCCGGTTGATTACGTATTCGGTTTTGGTGTTTAAAACCTATGAATTATAGTTAATTATACTTTGATTATATATATATATGTCTACTTTGAATATATGCATATATGTATATCTACTTTGAATATATGAAAATATATACATATCTACTTTGATATGGAGTTTTGGGACGTATATGTATATGGGATTGGACTTTCGGTTATATTTTAAGGAACCACTATTTATATTGTTTTAAAGTATGAATTTAAGGGATGTCAATGATACGTGGGAATTTCGAATTCTTGAGCTTGAGTTATTGTATTTTAAAGGATCGTTATGTTTTGTACACACATATATATATATATATATATATTTTGAATAAACGTTTCAGGGTTTGGACTTTATATTTTTAAAGGGTAGTTACCTATACTATGATTTGGGACATATGTTTTATTTGGAGTTTGATTTGACATCTTCTTGACTTGAATTTTGAATACGGTTTTGATTATGCATTTTCGGTGGTTATGACATTTTAATTGATTATGTATTGTTATGCTGTCAGTTGACGCTTGTGTCTATTTTAATTATAGAATTGTATGTTTGGGACAGTGATGTCCTTATTTTGAGTATATGTGATGTTATTGGATTGTTGGACGTATATATGTCCTGGTGTGTGATTATGTTGGGGTTCAGGTACATGTGGTTAAATATGTATATATTGATTATCGTGTAGCGATTGGTTTGAGTGCGGTTGGCACCTTATAATGTACCTCCCCCTGTTCTTGATACGGTTACTAGATACGGTTCTTGGATATGGTTCGTCTGCATCGGATACCTGGTGCATGCCTTAACGGGGTGTTACTGTAGACCTTTAATTGGGTAGTCTGGGCGTATGACTTGTTTCGGAAGCATTGGTATTGAGGGTCTCTACCATGCGGATTGGTTAGCTTAGTCCCAATTGGACGGCTTGTCCCTGGGCACGAGGCCATTGCGATGCCGTCCCGATGTCCAGTTAAACTCCGGGCACGTGACCATCGTGAATGCTGTCCCAGTGTCCAGTTAAGCAATCTCCTGTTGGATTGTTTCCCCAGTACACGTGTTTTGGTGTTGAGGTCTATGTTACTATATGTACGTATTATTATCTTCGTATTCGTATTATCTTCGTATTTGTATTTCTCTGGGCTGATGACATGGCAAGTAGAGACAGGAGATCACAAAGCAGCCTATAGTAGAGCGGCATCTTCCCTTTAATGATGCTATCTGGACTTTCACGGAAGTAGCCAAAAGAAAAAAGCAAACTTTAACAAAAGTAAAGTAAAGGTAAAGCAAAAGAAATGCTTTAACCAAAAACAAACAAAGTTAAAGCAAAAGTAGGATGCTTTAACGTAAAGTGAAATAAGTACAAGTTGTCTTCTTGTCCGTAGAGGAAGAGGCCAAAGGTTGAGCAGAGATAGGTTCAAAGGATGGGATAATAACTAGGGTAATCTTGGGCAGGGCCAAGTGGTCTCTAGTGAACGGATCCCACCATCTGATAAGGATTCGGGGGACAAGATTTGGAATATAGGTCCATTCCTCAACCACATCGTTAGAAATTGCATAGTCCCATTTCAAAATCCAGGGAAGTTCATACATTATCATGAACCAAAGAAGTAAAGTCCTTTTGTCAGGATGATCTTTATTCCATTTACAAAATTTCATTTGAAAAGACTCCTTAATATCAAGAGGAAAGTATTCTAAAGAAGGACCCCAGCTAAGGAAAAAGCTCTTGAACCAATTTGGGAGTTCTTTCATAGCTCGAACCAAGAGTGAGAATAATTTTGATTATGAAAACATAAGACATATTGTGACGTCCCGGACCTTTAATTAAATTAAAATAAATAAAAATAATTAAGAAATTAAATTTAGAATTTTAAAAGGAATTAATTAGATTTAAATAAGAAAATTGGAGTTAAATAATTAATATTAAATTAAAGGGCATTTTGGTCAACTTTGTTTTTGAAACGGAATTTGACGAAACGAGTTGCGCCATTGCCTTCGTCTCGTCGAAACGAGTCCGTTGACGGGGGCACGTTTCGATCCGAGCGCTGGAGGGTTCGGAGGACGTAAGCGTCATTTCATAAATTGAACAAAAAATTATAAAAATGCCAAGTGGGCCAATCGGATCGCAGAACTGCTCTCTCTCTCCTCCCTGCGACTTTCTCTCTCCTCACCCTCAATGCCACACCTTGTGACGCCCCTAACCTAAAAATAAAGGAAAATGATTAAATTAATTGAATTAATTAAATAAGGAATTAAATATGAATTAAATAAGAATTATTGAAATTAAATTGGAATTTAATAATAAAGGAGGCATTTTGGTCAACAATATTTTTGAGATGGAATTTGGCAAAACGAGTTGCGCCATTGCGTCAAACACGTCGAAACGAGTTCGGGGACATGCGGCACGTCTCGATCTGAGCGATAAATTGTTCGAGAGGACATAATGGTCATTTCAAAAATTGTTAAATACCCCTCACAAATCAGAATTCGTCTTCTCTCTCTCTCTCTCTCTCTCTCTCTCTCTCTCTCTCTCTCTCTCTCACTCTCTCTCCTCGGTTTCTCTCTCCTCCCTGCGTTTTCTCCCGACCCGCTCACTCTTTCTCTTCGGCATCAACAACTTCGCCACGGCTTGGCTCGAGACCTGGTCCCATTCGAAAGCCCTCCACCATGCGGTCACAACCCACCGCTTATTGTCACGTGACCCACCACTTATTGTCCCCGGAAACGTCGAGATCTGCCGGCGCTATCGACTGGAAATCCTCGATTTTTCACGGCGTCTCCTAGTCGTCTCCGGTCATCTTCTCCGGCAAGTGGGGTGAGCTTTCTAACCCTCTCTACCTCCTTAACATGTTTCGGGGCTATTGGAGGTCGATTGTGGCGTTTGGTTGTCGAATCTGAAATCCTAGGGTTTGGCCGAATTTCAATCGGGGTTTTGAGGTGGTTGCCGGCGGTTCTGTGGCGGGTTCCACCGTCTCTGAGCTCCACTCTTGGTGGCAGTTCGAATGGTGTGGGTGCCGTCGCTAGATTCCACGTTTGGTGACTGACCTGAATTGTTCAAGCCACCCACCCCTACGGCGGCGCGTGTGCCGGGGTGTGGTGGTGGTTCAACCTTCCGTTGTGTTCCTAGTGTTGCCGCGTGCAGCGTACGTGTGCTCAGATTTCGATTCGGACGTCGTTTGACGATCGAACCAACGTATGCCTATTGCGCGTTTCGTGGGTTCGATGTGTTAGGACCGTTGGATCGAATCCGAATTCACGTATGTGGTTCCTCGTATTTCTAGGATCGTATAGGATTTGACGGATTGTGATTTGGAGTTCCGGATACTCCGGATCATTGACTTAAAGTTGGAATTAAATCGTAACCGTTCGATCGTGCGATTGTGAGCAATCCGACCGTCTGATCGTGACCAAACTTTCAGGACACGTTGTCTAGGTCGTGTTGAACCTGTAGGAACTTTCGGATCTAAGTTTCGAAGTCATGGGACCCACGGGTCCGGTTTGACCTATTCGGTCGATTTGACCAAGTTTGACCAGGGTTGACCGAGGGTCTCTCAAGGTCGCCTTGCCACGTAGTTGACTTTGTTGGACTTCTAGGAATGTCTGGATCGATTTGGAGGTCGTGGAATTCTTCGTGCGTACGTACACGCACACTTTTGAGTGGGCAAACGTTAGGTTTCGTTTTAAGGTTTCGTTGTCAGGACGTTCGTTAATCTGATTTTTGTATCCTTGTTTAGGTACTCTAGCACCGCATACGTAGCGGGCGGGACCCTTTTAGGGTTGTGCAGCATAGGACCAACGGTGAGTGGACTTTGTTTTCAAATGAGCATGATTTGGATGAATTGCATTAAATGCATGAAATGAGATTTAATAATTGTTTTAAATCTGGAATGTTTAAGTCTTGTTTGACTTTGGTTGAAAAATACTAAAAGAACTAGCATTTGAGGTTTATGCTTGATTTGGGTTCCCGGTTTGTATGTGGGGCCCTGATGGTCATATTTTATGATTTTGTATACTTTTGTGTATTGAATGGGACGTAGTGACGTCTGATGGTTTTTGTGTATGATTTGGGTACGGTAAAAATATTATGGATTATATTGAATATATGAGAGTTACGTAAGCCTTGGGTTTTGGTTATTATATTTAAAGATTTGTTATATTATATTTTATTTATATGATTGAGATATATTTTAAGAATCGTCGTGCATACTATACATATACTTTGGGTTCGGGTTACAGACGCTTTAAACGTACAGATATTTATGTTAATGGGTTATTATATATATATATATGTATACTTTGAATAGATATTTTGAATATGGGGTTTTGGGGACGTTCAAATGTTCGGACGTATATGTATACGGAATTGGACTTTCAGTTGTATTTTTAAAGGATTGTTTTGTATATTATATATATATACTGAATAAACATTTCGGGGTTTGAATATTATACTTTTTAGAATAGTTATCTATACTATTATTTTGGGGCTTATGTCGAATTTGGGTTTGTTTGACGTTTCTCGACTTGAGATTTTAAAATGAGTTGACATGCTTGACTTGAGCATTGTTTGAGATTTAAATACGGTTTTTCAATGATTTGGACGTTTGAATGGATTTAGGTCTGTTATGCGGTGGTTTGACCCTTGTGATTATTTTAAGTAGTGAATATATGTGTGGGACGGTGATGTCCTGATTTTGATTATATTATATATTGGTTAGTTGACTGATGGGCTGGTATTGTACCTCCCCCTGTTCTGATACTGATGATCGCTTGACGATTGATATGATACGGTTACCTGGATTTGGCATGTTTCGATCCGGTGCATACCTTAACGTGGTGTAGCTGTAGACTCTTGATTGGGTAGTCTGCCCGCGTAGGACATGTTTCAGAGTTATGGTTGGGAAGTTTCTACCATATAGGCCTCTGAGTTTAGTCCCACTTTGGACGGCTCAACCCTGGGCACGGGGTCTCGATGAGACTGTACCTGTGTCTAGTCAAATGATCCCCTGTTGGATCGTTTTCCCTTGGTACTTGTGTTTGGTGTTGAGGTTATACTATATCTATACACGTGTGTTAGTACCTTCGTATTCATATTTCTTTTAGTGAGGATCGTTCCTCACTTGTCGTGCTTGTGAGCACGTGGTTGTAAGAGTGGGGAAGTTTGGGAAACTGTTTACCTGTTTCAGTTGCAGTACTTGATGTTTTATGTTTATTGGATTTTGAAACCTGAGAATGGTTTCTTACATATTTATAAATGATTTGAACTACATATGATTTCTATGTTGATGTCGTTTTGGGTTTTCTTGGATTTATCCTGGCTATTGGAACTTTAATGTTGTTTTGTCGTGGGAACTTTAGTTTGTTTCCATGCTTACGACTTTCAAGTTCTTTCGGTTTATGTTTTTATACATATATACCTGTGTGGGTTTAATTTGAGAGGTTATGCCTCGAGAAAAGTAAAAGGTTATTTTGTTCGGACGGTTTTCGTTTAATTCAAACTTTAAGTCGATGATCCGGAGCATCCGGGGCTCCGATCCGCGATCCGTCAATTCCTACACGCTCCTAGAAATACGGGGAACAACATACTAAGAATTGGAACCGATCCGAAAGTCCGAACACACCGAACCCATATATCGCACAATAGGCGTAAATCCGTTCGGCTGTCATACGAGCTCTAAATTGAAATCCGAGCACACCTCGCGCTTGTGACGACGTAAAGATAATTTAGGGATGAATATTGATAGCTACAAGTGGGCCCATGCACAGCAAAGTGTGCGTGTACGTTTAAACGAAGAATTCTAAGGTCAAACTACTCTTGTTAAAAGTGGGACCGCCCGGAGACTCACGGTCAACCGGCGGTCAAACATCCCAAATATGGTCAACCCGGGCCCACGAAGCCCACGACTTCCAAATGGATCCAAACGTTCCTAATGGTCCAACAAAGTCAACTAGACACATCCCGAAGGTTTGGGCTCAATCGAACACTCGAATTTCTCACGATCGCAAATGCGATCGGACGGTTTTCGTTAAATTCAAACTTTAAGTCATTGATGCGGAGCATCATGGGCTCCGATCCACGATCCGTCAAATCCTACATGATCCTAAAAATACGAGGAACAACATATGTGAATTTGGGCGTAACTCCGTTCATCTGTCATACGAAGTCCGAATTGAAATCCGAGCATGCCTACGCGCTCGTGACGACGTAAGGATAATATAGGAATGAAGATTGACAATGCAAAGTGGGCCCATGCAGTGGCACCTGCGCTGGTAACGCGTTGGGTGCCAAAAGCGATACCGTCGATTGGAAAAACTTCAAACTAACTGCCATCCTTCCACCTACCGATAGGACCCGACCCGAATTCCACCCTGGAACCCTAGCCAGACCCTGCTGGTTTGCCGACATCAACCTATGTCCAGCCCACAAACTAAACAAGTTCCCTCTTCCCGAAATTTAAGTGAAAATGGGCTAAGACTTCTGCCAAAAAATGGGCAGAGTTTCCCCGTAAACATGAACATTCCCAAAAATTTCAACCTGTTCAAACAAGCAACAGTTTACAACCCAAGCGCCAACAAGCATATAACATACATCACAGGCCTCTGGCCAACAAATTCAACCCTAATGGATGATACAGAGCAATCAAAGAGTATAAGAATTCAACAGAATACAAAGTTTAGGGTTCAAGGACGACAATTCTACCCTTCAAACGAAGCTCGAGAAGAGAAGCGCATGGTCGAACAGTGTCGAAGCAATTACGGTCTAGGGGGTGCAAAACAGAAAGAGTGTGAGTGGACAAAAACAAGGTTTTACAGTAGTTCAAAACAACGTACTAACTCCACCGTTTAAAACAATGCGAACATTGCATATGAAACCGTTTATATACCTCATTGATTTAAAAACCACCCTACCTCAAAATAGGTGAAAACATTCCAGCTCAAAACCCCCTTTTCAAAACAACCCAATCATTTACCTTTCCCGAGGCATAACCTCTTAAATCACTAACACAAGTAGGTATGTATAAAAACATAAACCGAAACAACTTGAAAGTTGTAAGCATGGAAACAAACTAAAGTTCCCACGACAAAACTGACAGGACCCGACCCGAATTCCCTCGGAATCCGTGCCGAACCCTGTGATTTTCCGGCATCCGACAGATGTCGGGCCCACTTTCTAAGAAAAACGCTTCCTACTCCCGAATCACAAGTAAAAGGGCCGAGACTTCTGCCGAAATTTCGGCAGAGTCTCCCCTGAAAAACTGACTTACCCAAAACTTCAACCTGCCAAACCACACACAGTTTACAACCCAAGCGCCAGCAAACAACTACGAAAACAGAAATAGGCCTCCGGCCTTTAATTCCAACCCTAATGGGCGATAACAGAGCATATCTAAAGGCAATTGAATTTAAACAACAATTCAACCTCAAGAGAAAGGGACATAGAAGTCCTACCCCTCGATCAAAGCTCGCGAGAAGGAAAGCTCGGCTTGAAAGTTCGGTTCGCGGCACTACAGCCTGGGGGCGCAAAACAGAAAAATTGTGAGTGGACGAAAACAAAGTTTCAATACTTAAAACAAACATACTAACCCCACCTTTTAAATATAAAGACGATGCAAAACATGTAAATCAAAATCCTTTGTATACATAGTTGATTCCCAAACCCAATAATTCAAAATAATAAAGGAATAAAGAAAATCCAAACCTTTTTCATTTCCTTCTTCCCGAGGCATAACCTCCCAAAACTGATCCTCATATAAAATATATGACATAAACCACTTGAAATCCATGAGCACGAAAATCAATAAAGTTCTCGTAACAAAACAACATTAAAGTTCCAAAAACAAGACTACTCCACGGAACCCAAAACAACGACATAGTAACAAAGTACGCACACCTCAAGTAAACTTTACCCTTTAGCTTTCCCACACCCAACCAACCGCATGCCCGTAGACACTGCATGCGAGGAAGTATCCTCACCCAAAGAAAATAAGGAAGAACTGTAATAATAATAATAATAATAATAATAATAATAATAATAATAATAATAATAATAATAATAATAATAATAATAATAATAATAATAATAATAATAATAATAATAATAATAATAATAATAATAATAATAATAATAATAATAATAATAATAATAATAATAATAATAATAATAATAATAATAATAATAATAATAATAATAATAATAATAATAATAATAATAATAATAATAATAATAATAATAATAATAATAATAATAATAATAATAATAATAATAATAATAATAATAATAATAATAATAATAATAATAATAATAATAATAATAATAATAATAATAATAATAATAATAATAATAATAATAATAATAATAATAATAATAATAATAATAATAATAATAATAATAATAATAATAATAATAATAATAATAATAATAATAATAATAATAATAATAATAATAATAATAATAATAATAATAATAATAATAATAATAATAATAATAATAATAATAATAATAATAATAATAATAATAATAATAATAATAATAATAATAATAATAATAATAATAATAATAATAATAATAATAATAATAATAATAATAATAATAATAATAATAATAATAATAATAATAATAATAATAATAATAATAATAATAATAATAATAATAATAATAATAATAATAATAATAATAATAATAATAATAATAATAATAATAATAATAATAATAATAATAATAATAATAATAATAATAATAATAATAATAATAATAATAATAATAATAATAATAATAATAATAATAATAATAATAATAATAATAACGACATCAACATAGAAATCATATGTAGTTCAAATCATTTATAAATATGTAAGAAACCATTCTCGTGTTTCAAAATCCAATAAACATAAAACATCAAGTCACCGCAACCGAAACAGTGTAAACAGTTTCCCAAACTTCCCCACTCTCACAACCACTTGCTCACAAGCACGACAAGCGAGGAAAGATCCTCACTAAAATAAATATGAATACGAAGGTACTAACACATGCGTATAGGTATAATATAACCACAACACCAAACACAAGCGCCAGGAAAACAATCCAACAGGGATCATTTGACTAGACACAGTACAGTCGCCTCAAGACCCCGTGCCCAGGGTTGAGCCGTCCAAATGGGACTAAACTCATAGGCACCAGGACATATACAAGTCCGTCAGTCAAATACTCAAATAAAACACTCAAAGTCAGGACATCACCGTCCAAAACATATATTTCTATATTCAAAATAATCACAAGGGTCAAACGACCGCATGACAGACCTTAATCGATTCAAACGTCCAAATCATTGAAAAACCATATTTAAAACCCAATCAATGCTCAAGTCAAGCATATCAAATCATATTAAAATCTCAAGTCCATAAAACATCAAATCTGAGATATATATACACATAACCAAAGTATAGGTAACCTTTTCTTAAAGTAGATATACGTGTATATATATATATATATATATCCAAAGTAGAGATATATAAGTATATACATATAACCATTTTTCATTATTCAAGTATTTCCTCAAAGTAGCCATATATATATACATATATAATCAAAGTATAAATATTATTAATCATAAGGTTTTAAACGCCAAAACCGAATACGTAATCAAACGGACTATACTAACGTCCAAATATTCAATTATATAATTAAAATATAATATAACAATCCTTTTAAATATAATATCCAAAACCTAAGGCTTTCATAATTCCCAAAATATCCATAATAATTTCACCGTACTCGAATCGTACACAAAAACCACAAGACGTCACTACGTCCCATTCAATACTCAAAAGTATACCTAATCATAAAATATGACCATCAGGGCCCTACATAAAAATACCAGAAACCCAAATCATGCATAAACCTCAATGCAAACCCTTTTCATATATTTTAACCAAAGTCAAACCAAGACTTATAACGTTATCAAATTCAATATTTAAAACAATTATTAAATCTCCTTTTATGCATAACATGCAATTCAATGAAATCATGCTCGTTGAAAACAAAGTCCACTCATGGTCCTACGCTGCATAACCCTAAAAGGGTCCTGCATGCTGCGTAGTAGCAGAGTCAACGTACCTAAAGCGATAGATACAAGGATTGGATTAGTAATCGAACCCGAGAACCTCAAACTCAAATCCTACCAAAACCCGACTTAACGTGCACGTACGTCGTACGAAAGATTCTAAGGTCAAACTACCTCTTTTAACTAGTGGGACGGCCCCAGAAGACTCACGGTCAACCGGCGGTCAAACACCTCGTTTTGGTCAACCCGGGCCCGCGGAGCCCACGACCTACAAATCGATCCGGACATTCCTAGAAGTCCAACAAAGTCAACTACGTGGCAAGGCGACCTCAGGAGACCCTCAGTGAAACCTGGTCAAACCAACCCAAATAGGTCAAACCGGGCTCGTGGGTCCCATGACCTCCAAACTCAGATCCAAAAGTTTCTACAGGTTCAACATGACCTAAACAACGTGTCCTAAAAGTTTGGTCTCGATCGGACGGTCGGATTGCTCACGATCGCACGATCAGACGGTTACGGTTTAATTCAAACTTTAAGTCATTGATCTGGAGCATCCAGGACTCCGAATCACGATCCGTCAAATCCTATACGATCCTAAAAATACGAGGAACAACATACTTGACAGGACCCGACCCAAATTCCTCTCGAATCCGTGCCGAACCCTGTGGTTTTCCGACATCCGATAGATATCGGGTCCTTTTACTAAAGAATTACACTTCCTACTCCTGAGTCAAAAGGAAAATGGCTGAGACTTCTGTCGAAATTTCGGCAGAGTCTCCCCTGAAAAACTAACTTACCCAAATCTCCAACCTTGCCAAACAAACAACAATTTACAACTCAAGCGCCAGCAAACAACCACGAATACGAAATAGGCCTCCGGCCTTTAATTCCAACCCTAATGGGCGATAGCAGAGCATATCTAAAGGCAATTGAATTTAAACGACAATTCAACCTCAAGAGAAAGGGACATAGAAGTCCTACCCCTCGGTCGAAGCTCGCGAGAAGGAAAGCTCTGCTTGCAAGTTCGGTTCGCGGCACTACAGCCTGGGGGCGCAAAACAGAAAAGTGTGAGTGGATGAAAATAAGTTTTCAATACTTAAAAACAACATACTAACCCCACTTTTTAATTTTAAAAATGATGCAAAACAATACAGTTCAAAACCTTTGTATACATAGTTGGTTCCCAAACCCAATACTTCAGAATAATAAAGGGATAAAGAAAATCCAAACCTTTTTCGTTTCATTTTTTCCGAGGCATAACCTCCCAAAACTGATCCTCGTATAAAATATAAACATAAACCACTTGAAATCCATGAGCACGAAAATCAATAAAGTGCTCGTACAAAACAACATTAAAGTTCCAAAAACAAGACGACTCCACGGAACCCAAAACAACGACATAGTAACAAAGTACGTACACCTTAAGTAGACTTTACCCTTTAGCTTTTCCCACACTCAACCAACCGCATGCCCGTAGGCACTGCAGGCGAGGAAGTATCCTCACCCAAAGAAAAGAAGGAAGAACTGTAATAATAATAATAATAATAATAATAATAATAATAATAATAATAATAATAATAAATACATATAGTAAGACTCTCACACCAATATTGTACCGGGAAACAATCCCAACAGGGGGTCGTTTGACTGCACCACATAGAGGAGTCCTCAACAACTATGTGGCCAGGGAACAAGCCGTCCAACTAGGACTAAGCTTATCAGCACGTACAGCAGAATCCTCAATACTAGTACGCCTGTGACCAGTCCTACGAGCGCAGACTACCCCGCTAAGGGTCTACAGTCACACCCACCCAAGGGTGCACCGGGTATCCAACATATCCAAGTATCCAATTCAACAAGTATCCACTTTCCAAAGTTCCATAACCGGGAGGTACATAGGGTAGTGTTTATAGCACTTCAAACCGACATAACCAACCACTTCTCATTTTCCACAATAACCACACCCACATACCCCACACATAACCAAACATACATATATTCATTCTCGAAAATATTATATAACTCAAGATACTTGCAATATGTCAAAGACCCGAATACATATACACCAAAACTCAATACCCAAAGTATATACTCACAATAGCCACCAAAATCCAAATACCAAAACATATCCCGATAAATTGATAACACAATATAATTCCAGCATACGACAATAATAAAATCCTCAAACAGACATAAACTCCAAGTATCAAAAGTGACCCAATTAAACCATAATAATAGAAGTCCCAAAAGTTAAATAATAGTAAAGGTCCATAATCGAAAAGTAGATAATAATTCTCAAAACGTAAAACCCGACACCGAAATATTTAGCTAGCATATCATTATAAGTTATGGAAATATATATTGAAAACCTCTTATGTTTATAAATTCCAAATATTAGAAATTACCCGACAAATCCATAATTAATATAATATGAAAACTCCAAAGTCATATAACCCAAATATATAACCGAAATCCAACATTTATCAAAATAACCGCCCAAATGTTTAATTCAAATTATAAATATAAATTCCGATAGTATAAACATAATTCCCCAAAAGTATATCCTATAGATTCCCAAAGATATAGAATATAATTTCCTAAGGTAATATGACATAAGTTCTCAAGAGTACATAATATAATTTCCCAAAAGATATATAATATAAATTCACTAAAGGTATAGAATATAGATTTTTAAAGACTTACAATATGATTTCATAAGTATAGAATACCTATATATATATATTCCCAAAGGTATAGAATATAATCCAAGAAATTCATAAGTTTCAAATATTAAAGTAAATAGAAGATCCCATCCTTAGAATCATATAAAAATCTCAAGATTCATAAAACCGATTTATATAAAGTTTCAAGGCCCGACAAAGTCATAAACCTCAATTTATCAAATAGATTTAAAGTATAGTTAACCATCCTTAAAATACATTATCCATCCCCAAAGCATTCGTAAAGCTTACGTATTACTCATATCCATCAAATTCATAATTTGAAAACCGTATAAAACCCCAATGTCTCATAGCCCAAGAAATCCATAATCAAATACCAAAATAATATTATAATCCCGAACATGTCACCCAATACTCAAATCACCACAAAACTTGGTTACTAAACATAATCCAATAAATTCATATTAAATCAAAGATCCCAAAATAACCAAATATGAAAACGTAAACATCATGTCCCGCATAAAGCCCAGGACCCAAAATATGCATAAACTCAAGTATAAAATATATTCAAGAAATACCATTAAAATCTAATTACAAGGTTTAAATAATATTTGAATCCAAATAATCGAAAGAAAACCATATCATATACACTTCAATTCATTCTTTAAAATATCGTTGAAAAACAATGTCCACTCACCGTTGATCCTACGCTGCATAACCCTAAAGGGTCCCGCCTGTTGCGTAGCAGAGTCAACGTACCTAAAGCGATAGATACGAGGATTGGATTAGTAATTGAACCGAAACGAGAACCTTAAACTCAAATCCTACCAAAACCCAACTTAACGCGCACCAAAGCCCTACGAAGGATTTCAAGGTCAAACTACTTCTTCTAACCAGTGGGACCGCCCCGGAAGACTCGCGGTCAACCGGCGGTCAAACACCCCTTTTCGGTCAACCCGAGCCCGTTGGGCCCACTACCTCCAAAAGGTTCCGGACATTCCTAGAAGTCCAACAACGTCAACTACGTGGCAAGACGACCTCGGGAGACGCTCGGTCAACCCTGGTCAAACTTGGTCAAACAGACCCGAATAGGTCAAACCGGACCTGTGGGTCCCATGACCTCCAAACTTACATCCGAAAGTTCCTATAGGTTCACTACGGCTCAGAGAACACGTCCCAAAAGTTTGGTCTCGATCGGACGGTCGGATTTCTCACGATCGCACGATCAGACTATTACGGTTTAATTCAAGCTTCAAGTCATTGATCCGGAGTATCCTGGACTCCGAATCATGATCCGTCAAATCCTATACGCTCCTAGAAATACAAGGAACCACATATGTGAATTCGGATTCGATCCAACGGTCCGAAACCATCGAACCCACGAAATGCGCAATAGGCGTACGTTGGTTCGACAGTCAAACGACGTTCGAATCGAAATCCGAGCACACGTATGCGTTCGTAGCGACACGAGGATCGCATTGGAACACCAAACCGCCACCACCACCCAGCCCACGCGCGGCTGTGAGTTTGGGTGGCTAGAGTAAATCCGACCACCCGAAAAAACTCCGATTCAAGCCACACCCCGCACACCAAACGAAACCTCAGGTGGAGGGGAGTCTAGAACCGTCGCAACCCGGCCCAGAATCGGCCGGCAAACGGCCCAAACTCCGACACAAAATCAGGCCAAGATCTGGGTTTCAGATCCGCTCACCAAACGGCCAAATCGACTCTCGAAAAACCCAAAAACAGTTAGAGAAGGAGGAGAGGACTTGAAACCTTACCTGGATCGACGGAGGAGACGACCGGAGCCGTCGTGGCGACGCCGTGAAAAACCGGCAAAATACCAGTCGAAACCGTCGTCGGATTTCGAGGTTTCCGGCGGTGATCAACGGTGGGTCTTGACGGCGAGGTCGAGCCGGTCCTTTTGCGACCGGTCTCAGGTCCGGCCGTGACCTGTGCCGCCGGCAACGAAGAGAGAGAGGATCGGGGCTGATTGAGACGCGGGATAGGAGAGAGAGTGAGGAGAGAGAGGGATTTCATGGCTTCTGATTGGCTCACGGTATTTAACAAATTCTGAAATGACCAAACTATCCTCCAAACGATCCGTAGCTCGTATCGAGACGTTCCGCCCGTCAACGGACTCGTTTCGACGAGCCGGACGCAATGGCGCAACTTGCTTCGCCAAATTTAGTCCCGAAAATTAAGTGGACCGAAATGCCCCTTTAATTATTAAATTCTTATTTAATTCTAATTTCTTAAATTTACTCTCTTTTTATTCCTTTTTAATTTCTTATTTTACCAAATTAAATTAAATTTAATTAATTCCTTTAAATTTGGGTCAAGGTCGTTACAATACTAAGAATTGGGACCGATCCGATGGCCAGAACACATCGACCTCGGATAACGTCAAATAGGCGTAAATTCGTTCGACTGTCATACGAACTCCAAATTGAAATCCGAGCACACCTACGCGCTCGTGACGACGTAAGGGTAATTTTGGAATGAAGATTGACAGCTACAAGTGGGCCCCGCACAGCCACCCACGCTAGCAGCACATTGGGTGCCCAAAGCGATACCGTCGGTCGGAAAAACTTCAAACCAACGGCCATCCTTCCTGGGTTAGCTAGAACTTGACCTCCTGAGCATCTTCCTCAACTACAGCAACCTCAAATAGTGATGGCAACTGGCCGGAAATTTATTTTGAAAACCAACCAAATTTGGGTTCGTAGATCTGATATCCTAGAGGCTAAATTGATGTAATCCTACCCAACAGGCAGCTAGGGCTCACGAAGAGGGTAAGAATCCATACCTGGTTCGAAGAATTCTGTCGCCGGAGCAGCCCGTACGAAGCCGTGAAAGTTCGAAGGAAATCCGGCCAAAATTCTGCAATTTTCGGCGAAATCCGCCAAAATTCTACAATTTTCGGCGAAATCCGGCAGTTCCAGCGGTTGGGCTACGGCGGGGTTGGACGGGGAAGGTGTCGTCAAACTTTTGGGAGTGGTGCTGGCCCGGATGGTGGCTGGTGGTGGCTCCAGCGGTACCAAACAGCCACCTACTGTGGTGAAACGGGAGGGGAACGCTTGGGGTGGGGGGGAGAGAGAGAGAGAGAGAGAGAGAGAGAGAGAGGGGTATTTTTCTGAATTTTGATTGGTTGTTGGGGTTTTAAATCAATTTTTGAATTCAAAAATTGTCTTTTCTTCGTTACAACTCCAAATCGATCGTGCCGCACGTCCCCGAACTTGTTTCGACGTGCCGGACGCAATGGCGCAACCCTTTTCGCCAAATTCCATCCCGAAAATAAAGTTGACCAACTTGCCCTTTAATTATTAAATTCCAATTTAGTTCCAATTATTCTTATTTAATTCATTTTAATTCCTTATTTAATTAATTCAATTAATTTAATTAATTTTCTATTATTTTTAGGTCAGGGATGTCACATATATAGTTTAGGGGGTTCATTTAACTTCTCCTTCTCATTGATGAATGGAAGGATATGCTGCCTAGTTAGTGTAGACTTGAAATCCTTCCATTTCTTACCAGCAAAAGATAAGACCATGTCCTTGCCCCCTTGCCTACAACAAAAGCCATGTCAATGGCTTCCCAAATCTGCTCTTTTACATCGTTGTCCACTTTTTTCCATTTAAGGTCAGAAAGTGGGACTCTGGAGCGTGTCAAGACACAAATGTAGGACTGCATCTCCTTATGTGCAAGGCCATATGGTTGACCCTTTTTGTTGTACTCAATAACTGGCTTGATTTTCTGATACTTTCTCTTCGCAGCACGGGGCATTGTGGTTATACCATGGCCTGACTTTGGTTCCTCAACAAAAGTAGTCGTGCTGTCTGAAGCTTTCTCAACAGAAGAAACAAACTTCATCTTCTTAGAGGATTTGGTTGTAGATTTTGCAACTTCAAGATCCTTACCTTGATTCTTTTCCAAGGTAGCATTCTTTTTGCTCAAGCTAGAAGCCTTACTTTGATATTGAGAAACCATGTTTACAGATAAATCAAACCTGCAAGTGAAATTATTTCTTATTATAAAATACTAAACACGACGGTAATTTTAATAATACGACATAGTATTTAATTTCAAACGACGGTATATAATAACTACTGACGTAATTTAAATTTATCACGTCGGTAGTTATTTACCGTCATCGATAAACCCATCAAACGATGTAAAAAATATATCACCGTCGTCTTATTGATATGAACACAAAAAACAGGGTATATTTATTCAAATTGGAAAAAATATGTGTGCATGTTTATTCAAACTGGACAAAAGTAAAATAATTATATGAACAAAAAATATAATCATTTTCAAAACTGAACTTAAGGAAGCAAACTTAAATTGAAAATATTTCATATTTTCCAATACTAAAAACGGCAGTAAGTTTAAAACACGTCGTAGTATTTAGTTTCACACGACGCTATATATTAACCACCGACGTTATTACAGTTTTATCACATCCGTAGTTAATTACAGCCGTGGTTTAATTAATAAAATGACGTAAATAATCAGTTACCGTCGTCTTATTAATATGAACAACAAGAAGCAGATTATTGTTTCCGTTCTAATTAGTTATTTTTCTTTATATAATATCAAATTGGAAAAAAGTAAATGAATTACAAAACTAACACTTATAATGATTTTCGTCTATTGCTATTGAGAAACAAAACATGGAAATGATAATATTTCAGAATTTTCAAACATAAAAAACGACGGTAATATTTATTTTATGACGTCGTTATTTAATTACCGTCGTCATTCTATACTTCAAACGACTCAAATAAGACGGCACCGTCGTCTTATTAAAATGATACAAAAAATAGTGTATTTGTACGATACCCTTTCCTTCTTTGTATGTAAATTTGAAAAACGAAAATGATTTTCAAAAGAAAAAAACATATAAAAATTTCAAAAGATAAAACATATAACTCGTTTAAAAAAGTACGAGGATCAGAGAAAGAAGAAATGGTTACCTTTTTCTTGCAACGAAAGTTTTCTCGGGTTTTCTCGTCTTTGAAGTGGTATTTTCTGGTCAGGGACGATGACGAAGAGTGGGAAGTTCGGAGAAGATGGTTGATGCTTGATGGGATACCTTTTTATTTTCTATTTATTTTTTATTTCATAGTTATTGGATATGATAAGGTGCAAATTGTTATTTTTGGTTTAATACAATTATGATGATGTGGGCTTATTAAAATTCATTAGATTAATCTAATGGTTCTCTTACATGGGTGTAAATGCACGAATATAATGTAGAGGCTCGGGATCTATTGTTTAAACCAATAAACAATATGTAATAAAATAATATTTTAATTTGACACATCGGGTGGAATGTTAAACTCTATTAAATTCAAATTTAATATATGATATTTGACATTTCCCTTGGAGATACTCTATTTTTTTTTTCTTCTGAAAACAAGCTAATTGTTTCCAAGAAAGAGACTTTGTCAGAGGTCACCATTGGATTAAATCTAAGAGCATCTCCAACCGAGCTGTTAAATAATAGGTGGCATGTTAAACGGTCATAATTGAAGTTTTTTGGAGGTCCAACCGAGCCTTCAATGCTGACATGGAAAAGAAGGCTGAAGGATTGACGGCAATTTTCACAGCAACATACAGAGGCGTCTTTTTCAATATTTTATACTTTTTATTTTCACACATCCCACTAGGCCTGGGCGCGGATCGGTTCGGAACGGTAGAGGGCTCTTCCGTTAACCAAACCAAAGACTTCGGTAGACCATTTTCTCTTCCGTTAACCAAACCAAAGACTTCGGTAGACTTCGGATCGGTTAACCTAACATTCGGTTCGGGAACGGATCGGTAGGTCGGTAGTACCGTAATAAAAACATACTAATAAAAATACAACTTATAATAATTTCACATGACATATGTTCTTGAACAAATACACCAAATTATCCTTGTAAAATACAAAATCAAACAACTTAGTTTTAAAGTTACAAAGGAACATTAAAACTATATAATAAAATAGCAAATAACGTTACAAAACAATAAGAAATTAGTTTAAAAGCTTCAAAGAACCAAAAATTGCAGCAAAGGAAGCCTAATAATCTTCAATCCAAATCTGATTCGTGTACTACAGCCAAAGAAAAACAAAGTTAAGAATAAATATCAAGTACATGGGCATGTTATTTAAGATAAAGGAAGGTTATTATTCACTATACCATTCAATATGTACTCGAGATAAACTGCCAACCACTTTCTCTTTCATTTGAGAACTAGAATATACCTCTACATCATTAAACAAATTATGAAAGTGAGAAAATAAACATGTCATATGAATGCAATTGAAAACCCAAAGAAATATAAAAAATTAAAACTACTTACCACCAGTCTCAATTTTCTCCAAAGCATCATAGAACTCAAGTTCCTCCTTAGTGGGATCCTTGTAAAAGGAGAACTCCTCGGGTTTCAACCAATCACTTGTGCAGAGGTTGGTGTAGGAGTCGAACTTGCGTTTGACATAAGACTAGTAGATGAACTGAAGATTTTTGCAATTGAAACACAAATTAATTAAATTAAACAAAAAAACATGAGTGATATTACATATAGCTTTTTGCAATTGAAACTAAAAATTAAACCTAACTTATTCATTCCTTACAATATTTAAATACTAGGATTTCTTATGCACATTTGAAGATACATATATTAGTATTTAAATAATAAAATAATTATTAATATCGGATCGGTACGGGTTTCCGTCGGGTTGGGGATATTGTTAACCGTTAACCAAACCAAACTTTTCGGTACGGATCGGATCGGGATAATTAAAATTAAAAAATAATTATTTAACCAAACCAAACCAAACCGTCGATGCAGTACGGTCGGTACGCGGATAATTCGGATGAGATACCCACCCCTACATCCCACTTAGCTTTAATGGCTAATGTCGTGTGTTGTTTTCATTGGTTCCATTATATTATTTTATTCTTTTAGGCCCACCAGCTTTTACTCATTGAAATAAAATAATAAAACAAAGGTTATGTTTTAACATGTCGGGTGGACTATAGAATTATACAATATGTCAAATAGCCATGTCAGCCATCAAATTCAAATTAGGCGTTTTGAATTTGACATTTCCATTGGAGATGCTCTAACGGTAGTGTGACCACATCTAATGCAACGTTGACTAATAATATATACGCTTAAGTTAATTTTATATAAAAATACGGTCCAAATATGCTGCCCGGTTTAATTATTGAGCTTCTTAGATCTAGGTCCAAAAAGATTAGTAGTCATTAGGCTAAGTCCTCACCGTTTTGGTTTTAGATGCAAGTCCTTTGACTTTTTTTTTTTTTTTTTGTGTGTGTCAATTTTACCCTTTGAGATAAATAAGGAAACACATTGAAAATCCAAATTTAATGCATTATTTCATTGTAATTGAATTTCATAATTTAAAATTTGAATTATTTCCTTGTGAATATTTACTGTATAAAATACAATTTAATCAATAAAAGTATAAACTCACATATTACACTAATCGATGGAGCAAGCACCCACATGAAATTATATACCTATGCATCAGGTAAAAAACTTGAGAAAAACAAAATAAACAAGAGAACTATTGATGACATTTTTATGTACCTAATATATAGGTACTATGAGCTAATATGCTTTATATTAATATATGTATATATATAGGTAGAATTTTCTAATGTACCTAGTTACTAGGTAATATAAGATTATGTATCTAATTACTTGGTAAATGTGAGATTATGTACATAACTTACTAGGTAAATATAGGATTGTACCTTATTATTGGGGGAAGTATGAGATAATATATAATCTACCTGACATATAGGTATTTTGTTATTTTCAATATACCTTTTTTTTGGTTTCTTCAATTTACCTAATAAAGAGGTCGTAAACAATAAGAAATAAAGCCAACTATTTTTTGGGTTAAAATAAAAGAAGGAAAAACAAAGACAACGTTAATATACAAAATCATGGACAATTAATAGAATTCATAGATGCAATTAAAAGAAGAAAAAAAGGCAACGTAATTAATATACCAAAATCATTATGGTCATAAGCACTTAATTTGTTAATTAATTATGGTCATAAATAATTCTTTCCCATAATTATCACATAAAATACATTTACCCGATTCAAGGTATAAGGGGCAACATTGGAACAAAAAATGATTTTAAAAAATAAAAATAAAAAGATTACATCATAAAATATTAAAAAAGGAATGTAATCCTATGTGTCACAAAAGTCAAAGGACTTGTATCAAAGTCACCAACTTCGAGGATTAAAACCAACTTCTTAATGGGAATTTGGATCTATATCAAATTTTCTATTATTTTTTTTATTTTTTATTTCAGAGTTATTGGATAGATATCATATGATAATGTCCAAATGGTTATTTTTGGTTTCTTTTACCAACGTAAGCCGATTTAAGGCATACATCGAAATGAATAAAATTAATGTTAAATTGGTAATTGATACTTGAGTTGTCATAGATCTCCCGGGTAAGATCAAATTTCAAATATCATTGTTCTTTTTAGTTTATTTTTTCCCCTTGATGACCATAATCAATTTCAATTACCGGTTGTTTATAAATACTAATTTAAAACATGAGAGACCCTTTGAAACATATACACGATGCCTACCACTTCCATATTAAAGAAGAAGAAAAACATGCATGCATATCATACAAGACAATTCATTTTTTATTTTAAAATCAGAAAGAAGCTTTCATTCCATAAGGAACCGAAATACAACATTACAGAAATACTGGAACTCAACACAGTGCATAAATGTGGCCTCATTAAAACCTTACCTTAAAAATATTCAAGAACAGAAAACTCTGATGGAGGAAAAAGAGTACCACACTGGCTCAAACAAAAATAAAGCAAACTAGTCATTATTTCATCGACACCTCTTTATTTCTTTATGTATATTGGAGGGTCGTGTGCTTGATATTCATGTGGAGAACATCAATCACAGGCTTTCTTGTATGATCTCATACTTGAAGTTGTAGGAATTGGCGCCAGTGTAAACGCCATCGTCCAAGGTGTAGGTAACCTGTTCGCCGTTGGTAAGCGTATCCCGCTGAGTGTAGGAGAATGGAACATCGCATGAACCCCTGGTCGCCAGCAGACTCAGCTTTACCTTAGACATTGGGGGCACAACAACCTTGTACACAGTCTCCACTTCACTTTCGGTGGTGTCGGTTTCCCCCACTGGAATTCTACCGCTAATTCAGCGGATATTTCAATCTCTCCTTCTGCAATCAGAGGAACTCCAGTTTCAACTGTGGTCTTGATGCCCAACTTCATTGAAACGCTAGAATTCCAAGTACTGCTCTTGGTGTCTTTGTAAGAGAGCTTCAAGTCTATTGTGTTTTGCTCTTGAGTTCCGTTAGTGGCCTCTCCAGTGGCCATGGTGACAACTCTTTGGCTATAGATCCTGGAGTCAAGGAGGCGAAAGTTGACGTTGTACATGCTCCTAGACACAACAAGCTCTTCCAGTTCCAAGCGCGCCTCTTTTGTGATACTAGGTTCGGCAGCATTGAGACAGTTTTCATTGTGCTCTGCGGTGAGTCTTGTGCAGAAATTATTGTTGCCCAAGTTGCGGAGAACGACCTTGTTGTCGTCAAGCTTAATAGGCCAAAACAACATGTCCCTGTTGTCTTCGTTACCATCGAGATTGGAGTCGGCCCATATCCAATTAGGGCTGCGTCTCCAGAACTTTCCAGAGAGATTGGATTTTATCCGAACACTCCCATCGCCATTGGAGAACACCTCGTTTCCCACACTGGATTGCCCAATGTCATTGGATGAGAATTGCAAGAAAGGGTTGTTGTTAATCGTGCGGGCTCTCAGGTATTGCCCATTGTCGCCCTTGAAGGCGACATACTTGGGCAATGCCAACAGCGTTTCCCAATCAACGATTAAGCAGGCGTCGCACAGCTCCTGGTTAGGCGTCTCAGATCCTGCATACAAGCACGAGTCTTTTGGCGGGTGCACCCTCCATAAGCATGCATAGTGCCCGAGCTGGACGTGTCGAAACCGGACCCCTTGAGCAGGATCCTTGTCGTCTACGTAGACGGGCTCGAACAAGGTGCAGGACCATTTGCTTTGATCTTCCTCGGGTTCGTTGGCGCCAGCAACAATCCAATAGTCGTGTTCTGACCGGCTGATCCAGTATTTATTGTTGTAGCAGCATCTTATGTGCACCAGTCCGTTCCCGCCCTTTGCCATCTCCACTTGGAACTTTGCGTACGGACTCACGACCTCTTCTCCGGAGAACTTGAGAAACCCATGAATCTGCACATCTTCCTTGACGTAGCTCAAGTATTTGGCGTTGTACCTTGATTTCAACACCATATACCTTGGCAATGTGGCCACCATTTTCTCTTAATTTCTATAAACAAATTAAAATGCCAAATCCCAATCTACGTACGCACTCAATAGCTATATTGTATGTATAGCTACACTCTTTCAGTCCCTACTCTAAGTGAAGTGAGCATGCTATATTTATAGTGGATGTCTTGAGGAATTCTCGTGACTGATATTTCTTGGCTATTACTTCCCACTAAACTCATCAAAATTGTTGGGTCCCTATCTTTGGAGGATGAACGTGAACCATATGTGGGAAAGCAAAACCACATTTTTGGTTGCAGCTTTCGTACAATGGTTGGTGGCTGACTGGTGCTTTGGTTGCTTGCTTGGGTTTTTGGCATGTGAAGAATGTTTGGCATAAGAACACTTGGTGTTGATCATGTGCGGTAATTAACACATGCATGGTGGCAGATAGGTTGGCATTGATTTTGAAATTTCATTTCATCTAAGCTAAGCATCCAAAGTTAGAGAGTTTAAGAGATAAGCTTGTGAGAAAATGGCCCACCATCCCCAATTCTATTGTTGTCCTCCTCATCCATGGAAGATCCGCCATATCTCTTCCCTCCCCTTAATCTTTTTCCCGCTTGCATCAGTTTCAAGCCATTTGTTGTTGCTCCACATGAGTTTCATCTTGGAATATACTACTACAGCAAATACGGGTTGATATCGTTTATCTGAAAATTGGGTTTATTTGATTTTTTTAGTTGATTTTATTTCGTGATCAAATAGGTTTCGAAATATGTTGTATATACCCAAGATGAAATTCATGTGTGGTGATCAAATAGGTGGTGCACCACTAATTGTTTTACTTAATAGTGCAGGACGATTTGGATTGCGAACAAATCCATGGTACTATCAACTTTTTGTCTCTGATAGTGCAGGACGATTTGCATTGCGACCAAATCCATGGTCTAAAAGTTCAATTTCAATCACATTAATCTTCACTATTTCAAGCATTATGAAATTTCGGTGCAAATAACTAACGAAGGCATATATACTTTGGTTTTTTTTTTTTTTTTTTAAATGATCATTGTGCAATGTTTAGTTCCATTAAACTTTCTAATTAACTCATGTTGCGAGATTTAGGCCAATCACTCTCAAACCAAAGGTTTTAAGGCATTAGGTGTAGAAACACCCACATAGACATAATTAGCTCGAGTTAAAAAGGCTACAAAAACTAAAATACTCACACAAAGAATGTACTTAAATCAAAACTCATCCGTTTGATGTGAACACTCACTGCTGATCATGCAAGGAGTCCGGATATACTAAGTAAAAGTGTTTGGATAAATTTTATTTTACTTTTCTTTTTGTATTTGTTTTATGAAGGGTCCATCAAATTCAATGTCATTCAATTCTTCTTGAAACAAAAAAGGTAAATATAATGGGTTATTCGTTTTATTAGTCCCCAAAAATTGACCCGATTTGCATTTGAGTTCCTTAATTTCAAAAATCGTTCCCGTGGTCCTTCAACTTCAGTTTCGTTTGGACAAATGGTCCTGCCGTCAATTTTGTTAACTTTTCTGTTAAATGCAGGGGTAAAATGGTATTTTATTTTATTTTTTTAAATTTAAATTGATTAAAATATAAATAAAATATTAAAAACAAAATATTTTTTTTCATTTTTTAATTATGATTTTTTTTTAAAGTTTTTAGGAATAAGACCTATCTTTTAATTTTTAGTTTGACTGAGGATAGGAATAAGATTTTTTAACTTTTAGTTTCTAATTTTTAATTTTATTTTTTGGGCGAAAGTAATATTCCGAAATTGGAAATTAAAAATAATACAAAAATACCATTTTACCCATGCATTTAATAGAAAAAGTTAATAAAATTGACGGCATGACCATTTGTCCTAACGAAACTAAAGTTGAAGGACCACGAGAATGATTTTGGAAATTGAGGGACTCAAATGCAAATCAGGTCAAAGTTCAGAGACTAATAAAACGAATAACCCAAATATAATTGATTTTTTTTTCATTGTCACAAAAGTCTCGATATTGATTGATGTGAGAATTCAGAGCATAATTCATGAATCATCCACTAAATAAAATTAAATAAAAAAGACTAAAAATAGTAAGAAACAATTAATCATGTGTTTCCAATGAAAAAAAATCGAATCCGTTTTGTACGTGGATCTGTTATCATGGCTTTTGTACTGATGTGATCTAGAACGTGAACCATGTGGGAAAGCAATACCACATTAATGGTTGACGATTTCGTACAATGGTTTTGGTGGTGCACCACTAATTGTTTTACTTAATCAATTTTGGTGCAGGACGATTTTTATTGCGACCAAATTCATGGTACTACTATCAACGTTTTGTGTCTGAGGGTGCAGGACAATTTGGATATCCTAATCCATGGTACTATCAACTTTTCACTACTAAAAAAACACACACTAGACACTGATCCAAATTTGTCCGGTAAGTTAATGTTAGAGACAATAAATTGTCTCCATTAACCAATCGAGAGCAATAAAAACTTTGCAGCCACTATTTTTTTTATCAGTATCCTAGTTTGGGGTTGCTATTGCTCTTTAGGTACAACTAGCAAAAGGTGCCCGCGCGATGCTGCGGGTTTTAAAATTGTGTGAAATGTGTATAAAGCGATGAAAATAGGCAGAAAACATTGTTCTATTTATATATACATGAAATTGTAAATAGTGCTATCTTGTTCAATACACATGCGTATTTTTAAAGTTAAAAAATATTCAGAGAAACAAATACGTACTGTTTTCTTTCAAATGAAAATTGTAAGGCATACAATCCCATAAAATGTTAAGCCAAAGAGTTCCATTACCTTAACATTCACTTCTTCCCAGGTGCGGTAGAAAAATTCTTTGACAACTGCAAGTACCAAATGTAAAACAATGAATCCGCATTTCGAAAATTCAACTGTAGTTGACATAATGACCTCCTAAATTTTATTTTTAAAACTCATATTAAAACACACAAAGAGACACTGAATAAGAAAAACAAATTCATATAATTTAAATCATAAATCTTCTTCCTTTCAAATTTCCACCGATTATAATCTATCATTTTTGCTCAGTTAACGCACATTATTGCTTTTGATTATACCTTTTGCTTTTGATTCATGTTACATTGTCTTCACTCTAGTATTTGCTAGCAATATCATGTTCCTATGACTCTTATCAAAAGCAATATCATGTTCCTATGACTCTTATCAAAAGTATTATCATGTTCCAGCACACCAAAAGGTATAATAAAAAACAATATCATGTTCCTATGAGTCTTATCAACAACCCCTCCAAATACATCACATCTTCCATAAACTAAAAGAAGGAAGTAAGAAATATTAATATGTATCTAAGCACAGATCATACATCAAAAAGCTTGTCATTGGTTCAAACCACATAAGAATTACTTGGCTCTAATTTATAGCAACACAACCATAGGAATTAGTTCAAACTTATCCCAATCAATTGTCAGTTGATGCCATTAGCTAATTCCTATGCTCTATTCACAAAAGTTAAAACAATTAATTGGAATTTCAACCTAGAAACTCACCTCTTGCTTAACAGAACCGAAAACACCAACCAAACTGCTCTATTCAAAGCAACAAAAGACCACCTGCAAAAGATCAAAAGAAAACATGTTTTTATTATTAAAAAAAAAAAGAGAAGAAAAAGGAAGAAAAAAGTGAAAAATTGGAGAAGAAAACCACATAGGGAAAACACATATATCCATATATAAATCAATGAAAACGAAAACAACATGAATCAACAAAAGAGAAATTACCTGAAGATTCTACTGCAATGATGTCCAAGTAGATAGCTGAATAAATACTTGAGCCTAATAATACCTAATTCACTATGTACAAAGAAGTGATGGCTCATAGCATAATTATCCCTGGCTTATACGGATTACTTTCTGGAGCGGCCCACTGATTTGGAACTTTCATGAACCTATCAAAGTCGTCAAACATGTTGACAGCAAAAATATGTGATCGGTCCAACTTGTATCCATGAGTCTTCTCCTTGGCAAGCTCAGCGTCCTAAAATTACATTAACACATGCTCACATATCTCAATTCAATTGTTCACGTATTTAAACATAGTTTGGACCCAAGTGATGGTTAATGGTTATACTTTTGTATCAATTGGTGAAAATTCATTCGGAGCACAAAAGAACACATAAATAGTTAATTTTTAATAGACAATGATACCTGAGGAGTATTATACTCGATGAACCAATAGCCCAATGTTCTTTGGGTTTCGGGATCAAGTGGCATCCAAAACCCATCTTCCTTGATAAGACCAATCTGACTGTAAATTTTACGAATGACATTTTCAAGCTTCTCGTACTTTTCTTTAGAAACCACCGGGAGGTTATCAACAGCAATTATGTTGCCAAACCCTGAGTCTAGCTCCGAATTTTCCTCTTGGTATAAATCCTCATCATCGCTACACAACCATAAATTAATTAGTTAATTAATTAAAAATCGTCTAAAGCATGCTACAGAGACAACACAAAGATTTGAATTTCATACAGCCAAATCTTGCCATAAATTTTTTTTGTGTGTGATATAAAAAGGCAGAAAATTGAAAAAGAATTTTCTGGGAAAAAAGTTACGATCTTTGAAAAGTATCTTACAACTTCAACTTCTCTATGAGAAACGATCTGAACCCCTTCCCTATTATGCAGGAGATCGCCATCTATAAACGTGCCGCTTTTTGTCCTGCCATACCACAAAACCCACAACTCAATTTAATTAGATACAACACATATATAATATACAACATTGAGAATGATAGCGAAAGGGAGGGAAAGAGAAGAGAATTACAGGAACTTAGAGATGGAAACTTCATCAGAATGAGGGGAACAACATCAGGGCATCTAAGGATTTGGAAGACCTTCTTGCTTGTTATCTCTCACTCAACTCAAACAAATATCATTATCTCATTGTCAAGGCCTTTGGGCAAATCTGGTTTGATATGGCTGACATCAAAATGTAACATTGCTAGATTCTTAAATGTCAATGCAGATATAAATCTTTTTAAGTTATGATGACTGCTTGTGGATATATTAGCTAAAGTTAAACATGTTGGCTCCCAATGTGGAAAAAACCGCTCAGATGACTTACCATTGGTCAAAAACAAAAAGGAACCTTTAAAGTACCTATAAAGGAGTAATATTTTCAATAATCCTTGTTAATGAAAAACCATCATTTACAATAATACAAAATACAAACTTGAGCGAAATTAATCTGTTTACTTGCCCAGAAAATAAGAAACAAAAATCAATTTCTACATTTCTTTTCAATTTGCTAAAAAATAAAGGAAATTTGTTAATTTAGACAGTGACAACATGGAGTTCTTAGTACCTGAGGTTCCGTCAATGTCAAACGCAATTCCGAATGAAGACCTGCAATGCAACCAAACATCAACTTTTAGCTATTTCTAGAATTGTCCTACAGTTTCTTGGAAGACAAACAGAGAATTGAAGAACAATGGTTTATATAAACGTAACCAAGAAGAAACCTTTTGTATCTAATGCATGAATGAGATCCAACTTTTAAACGTAAACAAACTATATATTCCGGTGTCATATATGGAAATAATTATGTAATTTTTATAATAATTTTAGAAACCAAAGCAAATACTCGGAAGATGATCGTAGTCCTGCATAGTTGCATACTTAATTGACGTGTGACAGATGAGATATTTGTATCTAATGCATGACTGAGATCCAAGTTTTAAAATTATACCAACTATATGTTTCAGGCGTCATGAAAATTTTCCTATAAATTGAACTAATAAATCTAGTGTTTCGATGATTGGCTTTGTTTCCGTTTTCTTTTATTCTTACAAAGAAAAAAATTTCCCACCAAAGTAGATACATGTACACTGGAGATGATTGTGGTCCTGCGTATAGTTGAATACTTAATTTCTATCTATGATCATGTATTATATAAAGATATATAGCAAATTGCAATGTTTTCAATTTTCCGAAACATGCAACAAACTTAATTGCTAAACGGCACAATTTTCTGAAAAACTTTGAGCAGGGACAGAATAATCAACCTTATGAAACTAAGTATATTTTGTCAAGTTTTACCTTATGAACTCGTTGAGTCACGGCAAGGAGGTGCCCCTTGAGTCACGGCAACAGAATAATCAACCTATTGATGAGATGAAGAAAAATTTGGGAACGGAAGAGCCAAAAATTCTCATCATTTTCTCTTCATTTCTACACCATCACGTACAAACATTCAAACATTACAAAGATCCATGAAATGTAAAGGGGAAACAAACCCAAATTGAATATTGTATGATCAAATATGTTTTTGAGAAAATGAAAAATCCAGAAAATTCAAGCTTTATCCTAACCTAAAAGAATCTTAAATATTGTTAGAGTGGAAAGCAATACCAGAAAATGTAAGAAACAATTTTACCCGAAAAGTATATATATAATTTGTATTGAGCTTCCAGTTTAAAGGTATACTGTTTTGAATGCTTTGGAGTAGTAAAATCGTGAAGTATACATGCTATATGACTTTCAACATTTAGTTTTTCATTAAAGCTTACATCTCCATAACGTAATGCTCCAAAACTACTGTCAGTATGACATGTGGAAGTGGTTATTGTGTATCTACACTTTTGACTTGAGACCTAATAATTCCAGATTTTCCACTATGTCCTTTTGTCATTTCCTTCTCAGCTTTCAGAAGCTGGAATTCTATTTAATTTCTTTCAACCAACATCTTGACTTCAGAGATTTAAAGGGCTTTCCTAAGTCTGGAATTCCCTTTTTTTCCCCTCTCTTTTTGCGATTAATCCACACATTTGGATTAATAAATTCCTCTTGCTAACACCCATTTTCCTTCTCCATTTAATCTGAGGAAAACCCAAGAATGCAAATCCTCTTCTTTTTGTTTCTCTGCTATTCAAAAAATGGTAACGCTTCCATTTGCACTTTATTCTTCCTAATACCAATGAGCTCATCCTTCCAATCTGAGCTAAACCCAGAACCTAAGCCCACTTCAATTCTCATTTCATCATCCAAAAACCACAGCAAAAGATTTCTCCAAATCAGATTTCACTACTACTTAAATAACAAAATTAAATTAAAAAAGAACAAACCAACCAGCAAAAAATAATCAAAATCAAAATTTTCAAATTCAGTTCGGAAATAAACAATGATTAACGTACCAACCAAAGCTCCTTCCACAGCAAAACATTGGAGCAAAAGCCATAGCCAAAGCCACCAATAAAAATCGCTTCTTTAGTCAATCAGAAAACGACCCACCAAACCAAATCAGCTCCTTGTTCTTCTTCTCCCAAATTTTCAAGCTTCTATTTTTACTCTGAGCCTTCCTGAAGACCCAAAGTTGCAATTATGGTGCTGAAAGTTTAGCAAAAGTTGATCAGATTGATACTTGCATCTACCACAAAATCTAGATTGTCAACAAATACCCAACCATCCAGTTCGATTGAAGCCAGACAATAAACTTAGAGAGAAACTCAAAGGATAAATTCAAACACACACATACACACATACACACATACAGAGACAATAAAACAACATGCTTTTTTTCTGATTTTCAATATCAAACAACATGCTTATTTTAGGGTTTAGAGGTTAAGATAAGAAAACTAACCACTTACTGATGCTATGCTGAGCTCAAAAGAATGATCGGAGATGGTGGACTCCAAAGAACGATCGAAGATACTCAACTGAAGATGACGATTTGCTGGTTGAGAAAGGAAGAGAAATGAACGGTAAAAGAGAGAATACGTTTGATCTGAAGAAAACAACAAAAACCAAACCGTTCCATAAAAAGAAACCGAAGCCTCCAGAAGCCAGATATAATATAATATGGGCTTGCAAAACCGTAAAGAGGAGGGGCATTTTCATCGGTTCACCTTCCCGAAACTGAGTTTTAGTATATATATATAATTTCAAAAGTCTATGACCTATACCCTTCTTTTTAAAATGAGTAAGCAAAATATACATACAATCCTGAAAGCGAGCCTTTGGAGATCTATTAGGATCCATTTCATACAGATTTCTTTTTAATCTAACTTGTGGATGAGTTCATCATCATTATTACAATAACAGTGCATCATGAACATGCATTTCTAATAATAATGAACAAATTCAAAAACCAAAAAACAACAGAAAATCAGATATTGCACCCAATTGTCAAAACAGTCAAAGGATTGAACAACATGCTCCGATATTTAAATCCATTTCAACAAAAACAAAAGAAATAAACAAATTCAAAAACCAAAACGAAAAACTGAAAAAAAAAAAAGAAAAAGAAAAAGAAAATCAGATATTGTACCCAATTGTCAAAACACTCAAAGAAAACTCAATCAAATCTGAATCAAACATTCAACCCTCATTTATCAACAGAGATTCCAAAAAATTAAATTTGTTTTCTATTTTTTCTGACCAAATAAGTTGAAAATAAAATATCATACTCCTCTAATCATAATAAGTAAAGCATTGCATATAATTCTCAACATCTTAAAACTATGAAAGATAAATAAGTTTCTCTTTATTAGAACCTTATTTGGAAAGTCTTTGACCTATATCATTCCTTTTAAAATCAGTACGCAGAATATACATACAATCCTGAAAAAGTGAGTCTTTGGAAATCTATTAGGATCCATTTCATACAAATTTCTTTTTAATCTAACTTGTGGATGAGTTCATCATCATTATTACAATAACAGTGCATCATGAACATGCATTTCTAATACTAATGAACAAATTCAAAAAACAAAAAACAACAGAAAATCAGATATTGCACCAAATTGTCAAAACAGTCAAAGGATTGAACAACATGCTCAGATATTTAAATCCATTTCCACAAAAACAAAAGAAATAAACAAATTCAAAAACAAAAGAAAAAAACAGAAAATAAGATATTGTACCCAATTGCCAAAACAATCAAACAAAACTCAATCAAATCTGAATCAAACATTCAACCCTTATTTATCAACAGAGATTCCAAAAATTAAATTTGTTTTCTATTTTTTCTAATGAAATAAGTTGAAAATAAAACGTCAAAAGCAGCATTGCTCTCTAGGCATTTGAATTATCAAATTTTACCAGCATTACTCTCTATATACCAACCTTGTTATTAAAATGCATATGAAAGGGGTGAACTTCTATAGTTCGATCCTAAAAAAACATCAATCTTCCCAGTAGATTTCAACATCTATCACTATAAATTAAAAGCAGTTGTTCTAAAGAGTTTTTATGACAAAATCTTCTTCATAGGACAAAAAAAGAAATCCCTTTCGCAACCATCACATTCAAATCCAATGATGTGTCTGTTTCGCATAAACAGATTTCACGATTTTCTAAAATCATTCTTTGGAATTTGGATTTTACAAATTAATAGCATCCAGTGTTGTCATTCCAGTATTCGAAATGCTAAAAATAGAAATGTTTTTATCAATGACACCAAAAGAATTTTGTCTTTATAGTATAAATCCAATGGCAAGGTCGGCAAGTTAAAACCAAACAATAAGTTTATGAAACCCACCTCTAAAAGCTTGTATATATAGAAGAAACTATAGGTTTGATAACGTGTTGTATGACAATTCTTCTAATTCTAGTCTTCCAAGTTCCCACAAACTTTAGAAAATGTCAGATCAAAAGACATGGAGGTTAATACGTGCACTTATTAGTAATCAAAAACTCTAATTGAACACAACTTTTGAGTACCCAATAAAAAGTATAAAACCAAACAGAGAAATCAAAAGTTAAGTAGCAAATAATATTGAATACCAATACTGATCGGTGCATAATTACATATCATTTTGTACCCTTCTAACTTATGATTTGGTTATGTTTTTGAGTTAAACTTGTGCTTTTAATCTATTTTGTGTTTGTTTCAGTGTAATAAGTTTGGGACTCATTTAATGCATTTTGGAGTCAAGTTAGCTCAAAACGGTGTCTGCAGATCAGTCAACTTCACGGATTGGACTCTACTTGCTCAAGAAGAACCAGATAATGAGCCATACGTCATTGGAAAGATACGGAAGTCTATTTTCTGGATCATTTTACGGTTCATGATTCCGAGTCCTCTAGAGGAAGTTATACAAGTTTTGGCAGCTTAAGGTCAAAATCGGCAGGATCTGCGTTACTGGGCCAAAAATGACTTTTGAAGGCCTTCCCGAATTTTCCTTGAGTTGGGCTGAATATGCTTGGAAAGATAAGACAAAGAGCTTCATGATCCATATTTTTCCAGATTTGTTAGAGTGAAGGAACAAGCCCAAATCGAGCCCACAAGCTGACTGCAATGCATTGTCATGCATGCTAATCATTTTAGTGGGGAAGTTAGGTTAAGTTGGTGAATTGAGTGGTGTAAGTTGGTGAAGTGAGTGTGGTTAGTAAACTCAATTGTATAATCAGATTTATACTTCCCCTAGGCCTATAAATAGTGAGTTTCTCCAAGCTTGTAAACACACCCCAAGGGGGGGAGCTCTCAAACATCTCTCTAGAGCTCCTCTCCCTTCTCTCCCTCAAATTCTCTTAGTTTTCTTTTTAGTTCTCAATTGTTGTAACAAAACCATTTTGCTTTTTAGTTGTAAATTATTTTCCATTGTAATGTAATTTCTTTTCTTTAGTTTTCAAGTTTAATTAGTTTCCAAGTTTCAATTATAGTTCTTGTTCTTATTCATTATGCTTATAAGTTAATATGCTTGTTTGAATGAGTGATCACCATTAAAACTTGTATGTTAGCTATCTTGGTTTGAATTAAGAGTAGACACCATGCATTAATTCAAATTGAACTATGAATATGAAGAGTATGTATGGACATTCGACAACATGGATTAGATACATGCTTGGTTGTTTAAAACATTCTTCTATGCTTAATGGATTTCTAATGCTTAATTTAGGTTCGACAATAAGGATCTAATTAGGGAATTAGAAATACAAGGTTAGGACCAGACACCATGGCTTAATCATACTTTAGCTAGAATCAATCTAAGAATATGAATTGAACTTGGTAACTAATTTGCTTGAGTTAATTTCTTTTCTTTCTTTCTTGTTTTACTTATTTTCTTTTCATTTCTATTTTGTGCAGGGAATCAAATTGAATCAATCTATCATCAATCCTCGTGGGATCGACCTCGTACTTACACAAGCTATACTATCCAACGCCTCGTGCACTTGCGAGTTAACAAATACACATACATATACTAAATTCCACAAATTTTAATCAAGCAGGCTCTTCTTGAAGCTACTCGAAAGTGGATGATGAGTATTGATTTGCTCAAAAATTGTTATCTTGAGCAGTAGGTAGCCAATCTTTGTGTATATAGGTGGTGGTATGGCGGTAGAGTAAAAGGGCCATCCTATTGATATGGCAGTGAATCAATGACTCTGGTAATGTGGTCCTGTGACTGAGTGTCACCATAAACTTTTTCTCGTGTTTGATGTTTTTGTGTCTAGGACTAAGTATATATTGTCCTTTTCAAAATTATGTAGGAGAGTTCATTTATCTGCTCATGTTTCTTATTTTCTAGGTAAAGAACATGATTAACCAATGAACCCTTACATGCTAAACATTAAAGAATATAGGTCAAAGGGTGGCCATAACATCCATCAAATTAATCAAAAGCAACAAACTTTGTTGAGGGAGGAGAAGAAAAATTCCAAATTTGTACAAAACATTCACCACATCAGAATTCTTAAAAAAAACAGAGAAAAAAAAAATTAACCAATGACCCCTTACATGCTAAACACAAAAAGGCCTATCCTTGAAACACCAACACTGCGTTATTTGGACCCTACAGAAAGTGAAATACAAATAAAAACTAAACCAAAGAATTCAACTTTGCAAGTATGCCTAAGATATTTTCCAATCTGCACTGGGAGTTTGCAAATCTAGAGAATGATGAAAATGCGATAGTGAAGCAAACACCATCCAAAGCTTTCATTGATTACCTAACGCGTGAGATTAAATCCAACTGGTTGGTAGGATTTGCCATCTGATATTGGCTCTTAATGCTAATACTATGTTAATTATCCTCGGTGGCATTATCTCATCCAATTATTTAAGACAGGATGGAAAAAGCATTGTCCTGCAAAAATTCCATCCCTATTTCATGAGCATCAGCTTACCAGGGCCAGTGGGGAGGCTCTGGAATGGAAAAAATTAGTGACTTTTTTTAAAAGATGCAATAAATAAGATTTCAATGTTAAAGGGGATTTATTCTAGCAAAGAAATAATTAGTGACTCACCTCTCTAACTATAAGCAGTGTTTCAGATACGGTCTTCTTGGTTGAATGATCATGACCCACTTAATTTCTCAAAGAACCCAACAATTATAACACCCAACTTGAACACAAAAGACTCTTGCTTGACTCTAGAAATTTCTCTTGAACAACTCAGTTTCTTTGTTTCTTAATCTTCTCTCACTTGACTCTTAGACTATGAATTTCCACAAAAACAAAAGAAACAAACAAATTCAAAAACCAAAAATAATCTGAACCTATCATACTCAGAAACCCATCAGCAAGTTATTAATCCATTTAAAGGTTGAGGGGATGCAAACCTCAAGAGAGACGACGGAAGAACTCGCAGAGTGAAAATCTGTCACACGAACGCTGAACAGAGGATGAAAGGTGGCTGAACCAACGAATGAACATATGAGATCAGATGAAGACCAAGCGAACGGCGAGATTTGCAAGACGCCAGCTAAACCCAAAATCAACGGCCCCAAACGAATCCCGAAGAACGAAGTCGCGCGTTCCATGGATGCCCTCCAAGCAGCCTCACCAAGCTGGTTAGAATGGAACCAGCAATCTCTGCAAACCAAACACTCGACGTAGTTAGAATAGGAAGAGAGAAGGGCAAAAACGGAACATAAGAAAAGAATTAGTGAAGGGCAAAATGGACATTCGACTGTGCTGGTGGCAAAAACTGAGTTTAATATATTTAGTGGAGGGCATTTTCGTCACTCCACTGTTCAAGGAACAGTGCTTCCGAAACTGAGTTTTAGTATATATATAATTTTGATGGTCAGTCCTTCAACATTTTCAAATAAACAAATACATTATAAGCCAAGCCATTCTTCCAAGCCGTAGTGTCTTTGGAGGTACTGATATTCGAGATAGTATCTTCTAACATCAGTCCCCAATTGCATATAAATACTAGTTTTAAAATTCAAAATTTATGCACCATTATTTTAATATTGATTCATATCCAATAATGCCGAATTTGTGAAAATGTTGTTTTGGGGCTGGAATCACTACAAATAACATAAAAATCAATATTTCTGCAAATTAATTTTTTGGGAAGATCTCCAACTGGCTGGACTACTAAGAAAATAAATTCATACAAACCCCATCTAAACAGAGAACCATACCAGACAACATGCACTGAAAAATCTGAACCTTATTATAAAAGAAACGGCAGAAATTCATATTATGTCCAACAGAGAATGAGCCTAAGAAAAAAAAAACCAAAGACAAAACAGCTTTATGTAACACAATATTTCCTTTGGATTCTTAGGTGGTCTGCCGTTTTCTTCTGTTGGATCTAGGGTTGCTCCGATTGTTCGAAGGGGCTAAGAAAAAAAAAACAGAACACGTTAAAGCAACAAAACTTTAAAACTGAATTTTATAAAGACAAAGCGAATGGTGTGAAGGAGCTGAAAATTATACATTTTAGGTTAATGTAACTAAACTAAAACCAAATTTTATACAAAATAATGATATAAAAAAGACATCAATTGTCATGCGGGGCCCACCATTTTTTATCCTTCACGTAGGCTTCAAAGACGGAAAAAAAGAAAGAAAAAGTTGAGTTTGGGCCCACATAAAATACCAGTCCAGGCAATACTCGGACTGGAATTCCACCCGAAATTTGACATTTCTCAAATTTTCACCTCCAAAAATACATGGGTTGGAGAAGATTTTTGGACTCAAAACTCATAATTTGGGTTTCCACCCCTTGGGTTGGAGATGGCCTAATGACGCTGTCTGGACTTTCACGGAAGTAGCCAAAAGAAAAAGCAAACTTTAACAAAAGTCAAATAAAAGTAAGGCAAAATAAATGCTTTAACCAAAAACAAACAAAGTTAAAGCAAAAGTAGGATGCTTTAACCAAAAACCACTAATTGTTTTCCTTAATCAATTTTGGTGCATGACGATTTGGATTGCGACCAAATCACTATCAGAGAAAAAAAAAAAGTTGATAGTACCATGGATTTGGTCGCAGTCCAAATCATCCTGCACCAAAATTGATTAAGCAATGCATTATAATATACTAGTCTCTCCGCAAGCGCTTCTGCAGCTGCGAGAGGCCTTTTTTAAAATTTTAAAATTTATTTTAGAATTAAAAGGGATAATGGGTAGTTGTGTTTCATAAAATTAGGATCTATTATCTTATTTTTCTTTTAATTTTAATTTTTTAATATGAAAAAGTGTGAATTTATCATATTATCCTCATTTAATTAATAATTTCAATTCTTAATGTTTGCATTAACTAATGACATTTTTTGGTATTTTGAATGTTTTACCATTTTTTGGGTATATAATAATAATAATAATAATCATATACGTGTATATACATGTGTATATTATATAATATATATAATATATGTGTATATACATATGTATATTATAAATATTATATAATACATGTGATATATATACATGTACAGAAATTCTCCTATGCGGACATCCGAACGTTATTATTGTGCAAACGTCATGTATTTTGTACTACCCCTCTTTGCTTTCTTGCTTGTTTACAATGGCATCCGTACGTTAATAAAGTGCGGACATCCTGATAAGAAAATAACTATATACATGTAAATATGTATATTATAATATAAAATATATAGGTATATTATAATAATAATATATGTTATTATTATTACAATATAATATATGGATGTTATACATTGGTGAGCATGAGACTAGTTAATCCTCTTATTCTACATGGGTTTATTAGTCCCCTTCTCAAGAGATGTTTTCGGTGGGCCATGACAGGACCCGACCCGGGTCCCCCTCGGGACCCACGCTGGATCCTGTGGTGTTTCCGGCATTTAACCCATGCTGGGCCCGCTCACTAAATAACCTACCATCTTTCCCTCAAAGCACGGAAAAGATGGTTGGGACTCCTGCCGAAAATCCGGCAGAGTCTCCTCTGAAAAAGGGACTTTACCAAAATCCTTCACCCTGTTACAAACAACAGAAATAAAACACCAACTGCAGCACGCACAACGCAAAAGCACACAGTTTACACACTAGGCCTCCGGCCTTGAATTTAACCCTAAACGGGCGATAATAGAGCAATCTAAGAATTCTCTTTAGTTTACAACCAAAGTACAAGTTCAGCTGAAAACAAAACAATTAAAGTGCCCTACTGAGGTACAGGCGCAGAAGTGCAAGTCTTGGCTCGGGTGCTCGGCTCAGATTGAACTACTGCCTGGGGGGCGCAAAACAGAAAATTGTGAGTGGACAAAAACAAAGTTTTACCATAATTGAAATCAACATACTAACCCCACCGTTTCAAAACGATGTCAAAAACATGCAATTAAATCATTTATATACATAAGCGATTGAAATCCAAGAATCCGTATAATTTCAACATAGTACCATAATATCCCATAATAGACTTGACCTTTTCCCAATACTAAGAATCCCCTCTTTCAACGCATGTCATAATCCCGACAAGCGAGGAAGAGTCCTTACCAAAAGAATAAAAGAACTAATAATAATAAAATAAATAAATATATATATATATATATATTTATATATATATATACCCATATGTAAGAGAGACTACTATACCATTTTGTACCGGGAAACAATCCAATACGGGATTGTTGACTGACCACATGGAGAAAAATCCCTTCACAATCACGTAGCCAGGAATAAGCCGTCCCGGATGGGGACTAACTCCCAGACACGCACAAAGAAAATACCTCAATAATGTGCGGCTGAATAAAGTCCTACGCCAAGGGTGAACCGGGTATCCGGGAGGTACATAAAGTGGTGCTAATAGCACTCCAACTAAAACACATAACCTTGACATACCCTAAATTTCAGGGTATTCCAAACCGTACCCAAAACCCGAACATAAGAACACCCGGACGTTGGTAACGTCCAACATTCGACCCAAACATATAATTATAATCATAGGTCAAAAACAACCAACCATATCCGAAATGTAAACCAGAACCCAACATATTTATAAACAATTAAATATAACCTTAATATTCCAAATAAACCATATATATGCAATTCAATAATTAAACTCACATAAATTCAATAATAAATTCATATGCATAGTTTTTCAATCTTTAAAAATAATGCCGATTCAAAACAATGTCCACTCACAAGTAATCCCACGCTGCTTGACCCTGAGAGGGTCCTGCCTGCTGTGAACCTCGAGCCTGAGTACCTATTACGGAATATGAGGAATAAGTCAACAAAAGTCAACCGCATTTGAAATTTAAATTCAAATCCTAATTCCCGGGGTTTAAAGTGTACGAGAGACGTTCGGGGGAGGTTCTAGGGTCAAGTAGGCTTCTTGGCAAGTCAAACCACTTCGGAAGACTAAAAGTCAACCGTGCGGTCAAACTGCCCGATCTGGTCAACCGGGGCCCGCTGGGTCCACAGACTCTGATCTTGGATCCGAAAGTTCCTACGGGTTCTACACAGCTTACAGAACCTATCCTAAAAGTTTGGTCACGATCGAACGGTCGGATTGCTCACGATCGCACGATCGGACGGTTACTAAATAACCTAACCCTAGGGTTAATGGATTGGAGTATCCGGGACTCCAATTCTCGATCCGTGAGTTTCTACATAGTCCTAGGAATACGGGGAACTACGTAGCCGAGTTTGGGTTTGATCCGACGGTTCGAACACGTCGAACCCGGGTTACGCGCAATAGGCGCATACCCGTTCGACATCTGAACGACGTCCGAATTGAAATTCGAAAACACCGACGCGCTCGGGACGACACGAGGAGCACATCAGAACACAATGTGGCACCACTACAGTGCCCATGCACCGCCACACGCACCGCCCGCGTGTGGGTGTGTAGAGAGATTCCGGTCACCGGAAAAACTCATCACCGCCACTCACCGCCTAGGCTATAGGTTCCTCTCGACTCCCTGAGCAACTTATCCTACGGTGGCAACCTCTCACAGGGCCGGCAACTGGTCGGAATTTCATTTTGAAATCCGGCCACATCTGGGTTTGGGATCGGGTGTTCTAGGGTTGAAATCGATCGAAACTAAGGATGCAGGTAGCTTAGACAGGTTGAGGAGGTGAAGAAACATACCTGGATCGACGCCATACGTTGCCGGAGTCGCCGGAACGAAGCCGTGAAAAACCGGCTTGAACCAGTCGATTTTTTCGGTGAAATTCGAGGCTACCGGCCGGGAACTTGGGTGGGTTAGGACCGGGAGCTCACGCCGGTTCTTTTGGGACCGGTCTCGGGTCCAGCCGTGACCGGACGGCGAGACTGCGAAGGGAAGAAGACGACGGCGTCGGGGGAGGAGAGAGAGAGAAGAGAGAGAGGGAGCGGGCTGGGTGTCTGACGCGTGTACACGTCAGATTGGGTAGTTTTAGGGTTTTCTCAAATTTCAAAATACCCAAAATGCCCTTTTTGAGTTCCAGACCTCGGATCGGAACGTGCCGCCCGGCTACGGACTCGTTTCGACGAGCCCGTTGCAATGCGGTCTGTTTCACGAAATTCCAAACGGATAAAAATGTGACCTTTACGACTCTAACCTCATGGGCAAAACCGTAATTTCACATAATTAATTAAATTAATTTAATTTAATTAAATCTAGGTCACGGATGTTACAGGCCATGTATTAGCAATCTCATTTAAGACTAGGATTAGATGAAACAAATATATAACTAAATTTAGTCTAAGCTAGTCCAAACCAATTATGTGTAACAAAAAACCACAAAAAGTACAGTAGATAGTACCATGGATTAGGCAATCCAAATGGTCCTGCACCATGAGACACAAAAAGTTAAGTAGATAGTACCATGTGTGACGCCCCTGACCTAAAATAAAAGAAAATAAATAAAATAAGTGAATTAATTAAATTAGATAATTTGAGTTATTTAAATAAAGAATTAAAAATGGATTAAAGGAATTATTTTAATGCAAATTGGAATTTTAAAAATAATATTTAATTAAAGGGCAAAAAGGACATTTAATTTTTCAAAAGAGAATTTGGGGAAACGGAGTGAGGCGTTGCGTCCGGCTCGTCGAAACGAGTTGGGGGACGTGCGGCACAATCAATTTGGTTTCTGAGCGACAAGGTGGAATATTTTAATAATTTAAAAATTTGTTAAAACCCAAGAAAAATTCTGATTGGCTCTCTCTCTCTCTCTCTCTCTCTCTCTCTCTCTCTCTCTCCCCGTAAGCGAAACCCCCCTGCGCGACAGTTCCAGCGGTTTAGCACCGCCGCCGCCTCCACAGGTCGTCCCTCACCTTCCCCGACGCCAGAGCACCAATCGAACCGGCACATCACCCCCAACCCATCCCTCACCTTTCCCGACGCCATAGCCGCCGTCTCTCGCCGGAAATTGTAGAGATTTGGCCGGTTTTGACTGGAAATTCACAGAGCTCGTACGGGCTGCTCCAGTGACCAATCACGACGGGTCAGGTATGCTTTTCAATCCTCTCTTCACGTTCTAGCTGGTGGTGGGATTAGATTTTATCGAATTTGCGCCTAGGTAGCTCGATCTGGAAACCAGATCTGGCCGACCTTTGAACTAATTTTCCAGCCGGTTCTTGGTGTGTTCAGACCGGTTCTGGACTCCTGGGATGATGGTGGTCATTTTGGTATAGGCGGTGTTGTCCAACTCGAAGAAATTCTGTTGGCCGGAATCACTCAAGACACCCAAACCCACGGTGGCGCGTGTGGTTGCGCGTGGGCTGGGGTGTGGAGGCGGTTCTTCATTCCGTTGTGACCCTCATGTCGTTGTGAGTGCGTACGTGTGCTCGGATTTTGATTCGGACGTCGTTTGACGATCGAACTAACGTACACCTATTGCGCATTTCGTGGGTTCGAACCGTTGAGTCAAATCCGAATTCACGTATGTTGATCCTCGTATTTCTAGGAACGTATAGGATTTGACGGATCGTGATTTGGAGCCGGATGCTCCGGATCAATGACTTAAAGCTTGAATTAAATCGTAACCGTCCGATCGTGCAATCATGAGCGATCCGACTGTCCGATCGAGACCAAACTTTCAGAACATGTTATATAAGCCATAATGAACCTGTAGGAACTTTCGGATCTAAGTTTGGAGGTCGTGGGACCCATGGGCCCGGTTTGACCTATTCGGGATAGTTTGACCAGGGTTGATCGAGCGTCTCCCGAGGTCGGTTTGTCCCCTAACGAACGCCATTGACCTTAGAATTCTTCGTACGACGTAATTGTACACTTGAGTCGGGATTAGTTAGGGTTGACTTTTAAGGTTGTCGTTCACGGTTCGGTTTGTTAACTAATCCTCGTATTCTTGAATTAGGTTCTCAGGCACCTCATGATCATCAGGCGGGACCCTCGTAAGGTTACATAGCATGGGACTATCTGTGAGTGGACTTTGTTTTGAATGTGCATATCTTTCAATGAATAAACAACCATGCATATGATTTGACGTTTCTCGACTTGAGACTTTAATGTGATTTGATGTTTTCTTGATTTGAGATTTAAATACGGTTTTAATATGGATTTTCGGTGATTGTGACCTTTTACCTAATTTTGGGATTGATATGTTATTATTTGATGCTTGTGACTATTTTGAGTATGGATATATATATGTTTGGGACGGTGATGTCCTTATTTTGACTATATGTGTTGGTTGTTTAATGGACGGATGTATTTGTGTCCGGGCGTTTGTGGTTTTGGGGTTGGGTACCTGCGTGTGTGTGAGAAAATGGATTATGAACGAATATGTGAATATTGGAGATTGGATATGATTACGTCGGATACGGTTACTTGATTACGTCGGATACGGCTACTTGATTATGTCAAATACTTGGTGCATTCCTTAACGGGGTGTAGCTGTAGACCCTTAACGGGGTAGTCTGCGCGCAGGACTTGTCACGGACATAGTGGTATTGAGGTTTCTGCCATACGTGCCGGCGAGCTTAGTTCCTTTTGGACGGCCCACTATGACGCTGTCCTGGTGTCTCATCAAGTGATCCCCTATTGGATTGTTTTACCGGTACACGTGTGTTGGTGTTGAGGTTCTTTATTATTATATGTATGGGTTATTATCTTCGTATTCGTATTTTCTTTAGTAAGGATCCTTCCTTGCTTGTATTCCCTTTTGACTTGTGGTTGTGAGAGTAGGAACGAATGGGAAATAGTGCTATGATATAATTATTATTGTTGTTATATTGTGATTATTGGGTTTTGAATAACTATGTACTTAAATGATTTGAATTGCATGATTTCAGCATTGGTTTTGAAACGGTGGGGTTACTATGTTGCTTTAATTTATGAAACTTTATTTTTGTCCACTCACACTCTTTCTGTTTTGTGCCCCACCAGGCCGTAGTCGTAGCATGTGAGCTGTTTGACCGAGCGCTCCTCTTCTCGGGCTCGACTAGATTGTAGGGCACTTGCCCCTATTATGTAAACTCTTTATTCTGCTACTTTTTGTTGAATACTCTTAGAACTGCTCTGTATCGCCATTAGGGTTGGATTTGATGGCTAGAGACCTATGTTGTATTCTGTAAGCATGCTGGATGTTGGGATATTCATTTCTGTATGTTTTTATCAGGTTGAATCTTTTTGGGAATGTTCTCATTTCAGGGGAGACTCTACCCGATTTTCGGCATGAGTCTTGGCCCCCTTTCTCTTTTGTTTACTGAAGAGGGTTTCTTTTTAGTAAGTGGGCCCAACATTGAGTTAATGTCGGTTGTCAGCAGGATTCGGCACGGATTCCAGAGTGAAATTCGGGTCGGATCTTGTCACCATGGATCAGGCAATCCATATATACATGGATTAGGCAATCCAAACGGTCCTACACCATCGATCAAACCCAAAAAGTTAAGTAGATAGTACCATGAATTAGGCAATCCAAATGGTGTGGTTCTGCACCATCAGAAAAAAAACGTTGATAGTATTACCATGAATTTGGACATCCAAATTGTCCTGCACCATCAGACACAAAAAGTTGATAGTACCATGGATTAGGATATCCAAATTGTCCTGCACCCTCAGACACAAAACGTTGATAGTAGTACCATGAATTTGGTCGCAATAAAAATCGTCCTGCACCAAAATTGATTAAGTAAAACAATTGGTGGTGCACGACCAAAACCATTGTACGAAATCGTCAACCATTAATGTGGTATTGCTTTCCCACATGGTTCACGTTCTAGATCACATCAGTACAAAAGCCATGATAACTGATCCACGTACAAAACAGATTCGATTTTTTTTCATTGGAAACACATGATTAATTGTTTCTTACTATTTTTAGTCTTTTTTATTTAATTTTATTTAGTGGATGATTCATGAATTATGCTCTGAATTCTCACATCAATCAATATCGAGATTTTTGTGACAATGAAAAAAAAATCAATTATATTTGGGTCATTCGTTTTATTAGTCCCTGAACTTTGACCTGATTTGCATTTGAGTCCCTCAATTTCCAAAATCGTTCCCGTGGTCCTTCAACTTTAGTTTCGTTAGGATAAATGGTCATGCCGTCAATTTTATTAACTTTTTCTATTAAATACATGGGTAAAATGGTATTTTTGTATTATTTTTAATTTCCAATTTCTGAATATTACTTTCACCCAAAAAATAAAATTAAAAATTAGAAACTAAAAGTTAAAAAATCTTATTCCTATCCTCAGTCAAACTAAAAATTAAAAGATAGGTCTTATTCCTAAAAACTAAAAAAAAAATCATAATTAAAAAATGAAAAAAATATTTTGTTTTTAATATTAATTTATATTTTAATCAATTTAAATTTTAAAAAATATTAAAATATCATTTTACCCCTGCATTTAACAGAAAAGTTAACAAAATTGACGGCATGACCATTTGTCCTAACGAAACTGAAGTTGAAGGACCACAGGAACGAGTTTTTGAAATTAAGGGACTCAAATGCAAATCGGGTCAATTTTTAGGGACTAATAAAACGAATAACCCATTATATTTACCTTTGTTGTTTCAAGAAGAGTTGAATGACATTGATTTTGATGGACCCTTGGCATAAAACAAATACAAAAAGAAAAGTAAAATAAAATTTATCCAAACACTTTTACTTAGTATGCCTGTCCTACTTTATTTAATGATACGCTCTTTGTGGATGCATTTTTTGACTGGTAGACACATTTTTTCAAGTTTTCTCTTCTCTTCGAGGTTGAGGTTGACTTCCTTCTTTTTCAGGCAGTTATAAGTGTACAAAGGGAATAGAGTAATTGCATCCACAGGAGAAGCAGGTGCAAACTGGAGAGTGTACAAGCAAAAGGCAGCTAACTCACACACCCAATAACAAAGTGATGAAGCTCTATATACATTTTTAGATTTTATTTTGTTATATTGTACTCTTGATATTCTATTTATGAAAGAAACAGTTTTTGAGTGTATATATACATATATTTGAGTATATATTTCCGATAACATTGGAAAAGAGAAAGAAAAAAAGAAGCTAAAATATAAAAAATTTATGTCAGTTTTACAGTCATTTACGTCGTCTTAGAGATAATAGATGACAGTATTTAAATAAACCGTCATTTTTAAAAGTACTAGACGAAAACTTTTTAACAAATCCGACGTCTTTAGATATAATAATATATGACAATTTTTAAAAGAGCCGTCCTTACTACAAATAAACGACAGTTCTTTGATAAAAGACGTCGTTTTTATACTAATAGACGACGTTTTTAGTCCGTAGCGTCATTTTTACAACAAACCTTGAGGTATTTGGATATAATAAACGACCGTTATATAAGAAAAACTGTCATCTTTAGATCCAATAGACGTCTGTATATCTCTCGCAACTCACAACCGATGTCTTTACCTGTAATAGACGACGTATATTTATTAAAAATCGTCGTCTTGACCTTAATAGACAACAAATATTTATAATAAAAAAACCGTCGTCTTTAGTTATAATAAACTATGGTAATTTACCATCGTGGTTTTATGAATCAAAAGATGTCGGTCGATTTCATGATGGTTGAAAAATAGGATACACGACGGTGGATTACCGTCGTCTATTTCGATTTTTGTAGTAGTGCTTCAAGTTTCCAAACAGCCAACCTGCTCTCCAGATAACCAGTTCACAACTCATGCATTTATCTTTTATTGCTCTGCCATCTTCTTGGTATGATTCTTATTTAAACATTCAAGCTAGCTTCCTCAGTAAACAAGCTAAAACTTGTAACATACTGGATAGAGAAATCTCCAGTCACTTTGTTACTAGTTTCTATGTAACTGTAATTTGTCTTTTCATAACTAAATTGGGAAATCTTTAGTTTTTGCTATAACTGTTTATCATACTAGAGCTAGATAGAGAAATCTCTAGTCTTTGAAGAACTTTGCATTCCTGTCATTTACCTTTCTCACTCTTTACTTTCTAGTAATTTACTTTCCCGCACTTTATATTTAAGTTTTTACTTTTAAATATAACGGTTTTTTGCTGGGCAGGCCTAGAACATGGGTTTTAAATGAATAGGGCTTTCTTAGCCTTAAAACAAGGACTTACTTAGGCCCGAATCATACTGTTGGGCCAAATTGACTAAGTCTCAACCCAATCTAGGGTTGTCTTAGGCCTGAATTAGGTTTTTGAACCCAGTCAAAGGATCATTAACAATAACTTGGGTTTTTCTATTTGGCTAGGTATCGTTCATATCTTCCAAGCCACAGACACACAATTGAAAGAATATTGAAGTCCTCTTGATTGAGGCATAGAAAAGAACTCATTCGAGCCAGTACCCCCCTCGGAGCACAATGGCTTGATTAGAGGTCCAGATCGAGCACAAATTCATCAGACTACACACTCTACATCACAGATACCAAGTCTATGGGGCTGGTCTTATCCCCAATAGTGGCACGCCTATGCAACACACTCTTTCGGGCCAGAAGAAGCAGGTCGCCAGGATCCAGCCCTCGCTCTCCTATCATTTTCAGCTTGATCCAACTTTCAATTTTACCAACACTTGAACAGTTCCTTCTCGCAAGCCAAAGATCCAATCGGGGCATTGGTGTTGATTCATCATCTTTTGTCTTTAAATGACCCCTTTTCCACAATTTCTTCATGCTAAGATCATATTGGCATTTTTCTACAGCTCGTCTCAATAGTTTATGTTTGATAAAAAAAATAAAATAAAAAAAAAGGGAGAGACGGGCATTTAGAAAAATACGCGCAATAAAAGAAAAAAAGAAATTGCCTTTATATATACTAGCCTTCATACACACAATTCTGCGTGTGCGGGAGGCCTTTTTTCGATCACGTGTGACTAACAATTTTTCTAATTTTTCTATTTTTGCAATTGTAGTTTTTTAGATGACCGTCTCAAGTGTTTTCTTTTATCGCACTTACCCTTTTTCTAGATGTCAGTCTTGTTTGTACCATATCTGACCCGCCACTCATATTGTGACACGTGGAGAGGCCCATAGCCCACGCTGACCGGCCCAGCCGGAAGGATCGGTAGGTCCCCTTGGTACGTACGACAGATCCGTCGGCAGCGTGACCTCGCTATCATCCCAGTTGGCCCAACGCGGCAATTGGTGGTCGCCTTCTGCCCGGCACGCTGATTGACCGCATGCCGATCTACAGACATCTCTCGTGTTCGGTATCGAATACCGATTCTACCTCATCATAGATATCTTCCATATCTTTCTTGAGTTCTCCGCCAGGATATTTACTCCAACACGTGTCAGCTTCGAAAGGCACTCTCCCGAGTCCCACATCGAAACTAAGTGCCTGAAGGACCCCCAGTTTGCTCTATAAAAGGAGCCTTTCGCTCGACTACAGGGTAAGGACAACTGACTGGGTTTTACACCTTTGCACTATCAATAAACTTACTCTTCTTCCATACTAACTTTGGCATCAAGAGTATCTTCGGCTGGTACCACACCGGTGCCGAAAGTCTGATCAGTCTCTTCTTTGGCAAGGACCCACACATCGTCTGCTGAAAGGAGAAAGCCTTTTTCCTCAGAGGTTCATTCGGTCCTTTGACCGACCGTATCACCTTATCAGCCTCGGCACTCAGTTCTGTCCTAATTCATAAACCTGACGGCATCGAGCTCCCAATCTTCTACACCAGCCACGCGTTATAAGACTCTGAGCTTCGGTACCCGAAGCTTGAACAACTAACCTATGCACTCGTTATTTCTGCTCGCAAGCTTCGGCCCTATTTTCAAGCCCACACTGTTACGGTACTCACCAATCAACCCCTGCGACAGGTCCTACAGAAGCCAGAAACGTCCGGCAGATTAATCAAATTGGCAATTGAGCTCGGTGAATTCAACATTCATTATCAGCCTAGACAGGCCGAAAAGGGTCAGGCCATTGCTGATTTAATCTCTGAATTTACCCTTGCGAGCCTCTCACCTAATTTGTCTCCGGCCCGTCCGAGCCTCTCACCGATCGAAGGTCCGTTCGATCCCAAGGTGCTGCTCTGGATCTTGCACGTCGATGGTTCCTCCAATCAGTAAGGTAGCTGAGCCGGACTTGTCCTGACAACACCTGATCACACCATCATCGAGTACGCCATCCGATTCCAATTTCAGGCTTCAAACAATGAAGCCGAATACGGCTCTCTTAGCAGGCCTTCGGCTCGCAAAGAACCTTGGTGTGGAACAGCTTCGGATTTGCAGCAACTCCCAGCTGGTCGTCAACCAGATCAACACCGAATTTGAAGCCAAGGACAAATCCATGGCTACCTACCTAGCACATGCTCGACGATTGCTCAAACAGTTCACCTTCCAGATTCAGCAAATCCCGAGATCTGAGAACAATCACGCCGATGCTTTGTCTCGACTGGCATCGGCAATCAACGACCGGGTTAGATGCCATGTCCCGATCGAAATACTCGCCCAGCGCAGCACCACTGAAACTGAGGTATATACCGTTCGGCAGGACCCAAGCTGGATAGATCCAATCCACTCCTACCTTACCAACAGCACACTACCAAATGACAAGGCCGAGGCTAAATCTATCTGGTACCGATCGGCAAGGTACCTCATTCTCGACAATACTCTCTACCTTCGCGGCCACTCGTTACCATTACTCCGATGTGTTACGCCCCAGCAAGGCAACTACATATTACGAGAGATCCACGAGGGGGCTTGCGGCGATCATTCTGGTGCTCGATCCTTAGCTTTTAGGACAATTCGGCAAGGCTATTACTGGCCGACCCTTTATACCGATGCTCTCAAGCTTGCCCAGCAATGCGACAACTGCCAGCGTTTCGGTTCCATCCTGAAACTACCTGCCGAACCACTCACGTCGATGATCAGTCCCTGGCCGTTTGCGCAATGGGGACTCGATCTCATCGGCCCCATGCCGCAAGGCAAGGGACAGGTCAAATTCGCAGTCGTCGCCGTCGACTACTTCACCAAGTGGGTCAAGGCCGAAGCTCTGGCAACAATTACAAAAGCTAAAATTGAGCACTTCGTATGGAAGAACATCATCTGTCGATTCGGCCTACCAAATTCTATCGTTATCGACAACGGCAAACAATTCGACTCCTCTCGCTTCCGACAGCTATGCTCCCGATTCAACATCAACATCTTCGCGTCTTCGGCACACCCTCAGTCCAAAGGCCAGGTGGAGGCCATCAACAAAATCATCAAGAAAACACTGAAGAAGAAGCTCGGGGCGACTAAGGGCGAATGGCCGAACATATTGCCGAAAACGCTCTGGGCAATCAACACATCATACCGAAGGTCCACAGGAGAAACTCCTTTTTCTCTTGCCTTCGGCATCGAAGCTGTTGTACCTGTAGAAATTAAAACGCCATCATGCCGAACGGCATTCTACGACGACGAAGCACAAAATCAGACGTAGCTCACCCTAAACCTCGACCTCATTGAAGAGCACCGATTACAGGCTCACCTTCGGAATGCCCAATACAAGCAACAAACGACGTGCTATTACAACTCCCGAGTCAAGCGCCGATCATTCAAAATAGGGGACTGGGTCCTACGCAAGGTCTCCTTAGCCACAAGGAAACCTACCGAAGGCACCCTCGGTCCCTCATGGGAAGGTCCTTACGAAGTTATTGGCGTCATCCGACCAGGGACTTATCGATTGTGTGGCTCGACGGTCAAACCCTCGGCCACCCTTGGAACGTCGATCACCTCAAGTACTATTACAAATAGTAGTTACCTTCGGCATTATCACTTTGAAAGCTGTATTATGCGTATGTAACTCAACTTTTGTCAAATTTATTTAAAGTGACATAACGTTCGGTTTTTCATTATGTTCTAATCAAAGCATTCGGTATACGCCTACGGCTTAACTGCCATACGGCACCAGTGCAAAACAATTTGACATTTGTTGGATACCACTTGTGCTCATATTTCATACATGCATCAAACAATTTCATCAAAAAATGTTACTTTGATTAAGTTCAAAGGCCTTTCGGCCAAACTTGTCCTACAACTACACATAATGCCGAAACGGCATACTGTTCACTACCAAAATAAAAAATAAAAAAATAAAAGACAAAACAAAAATCAAGCAACTGGGGCTTCGACGGCAACATCGGTCGGCTCTGGCTCCGCCTCATCCTCGTCCTCGGCATCCTCGCCTCTGTATGCTTCCACCAGCTCCTCGGTCATACCTTCGGGAAGTTGAGGGGCCTCCCGGAGGAAATTCAGGTTCAGCTTCTTATCAACATTGAACCTTTTGAATCGGTACACGAGGTCGTCACACTGTTTCATGACTTCCTCGTCCACCAACAAAGTGAACTCCTCCGAGGCTCGATAGGCCGCCACGGCGTCCACCTTCGCCTTCTCCAGCTCGGCGGTATGGGCCCGATCGGCTGCCCCCATTGCCACCTCCACCGCAGCCTTGGCCTCTTCGGCCTCGACCACCGCCTTCTCAGCTGCGGCCAGCTTAGCAGAAAGCTCGGCAATCTTGGCAGCATTGGCTTCGGCATGCCGATTCGCCTCCTGAATCACCTTGCCAGCCTCAGCGACTTTGGCGCGGCTCTCCTCAAGCTTCTTTTGCAGACGCTCGGTACCGTTCACCGCCCGCTTCATACAAAGCCACATCTCCATATGGGCCTATCAAATCAACAAACGGCAGTTAGACCTAAACATTCAAAAGACAACTTCGTAAAACCTGGTTGGGACACATACCACAACTTGGAGTCGGAAGGCTCGTCCGGCCTGCTCCCACAGGGACTTCGTCGGCAGCTCCGACAGTTCGGACAGTTCCATCTGTGCCCGGTCAATGAAGCAGTTGACGGCTGGCACCACCTTCCGCGAACAGGCGATGTTCACCGGCTCCGAATCTTCTTCGTCTTCATTGCCGGGAATAAAGATGGCCGCCTCATCGTTCGGCCCTCTCGGCCTCTTCGGCAAAGGCGTCACGTCGAGGGCCCCCTCGATCTGCCTTTTGCCGGTCACCTGGAGATGAACCTCCTGCACGGCTTCGGCCTCCTCCGCCCTCCGTTGCCTTCACCGCTCGGCCGCGGTTAACTCATCGACCGATGGCGTTGCTTCCTTCCTCGACGAAGAGGCCTTCGGCCTCGAAGCCCCAGCCGTCTTCTTCGGCGGCGCCCGAGACTGCAGCCGCCTCCTCGTCGCCTCGTCCATCTCCCTTCCTCCAGCCACTGCACAAAATTAAAGACAAATTAGAAACGGTGCAATACGAACTCAGAAACCGAATCACAAAATAAAAGATGTCGAACGGCATCACTTACTCTTCTCCTTTTCTTCTTCCTCCACTTGCTTCCTTGAACAGGTTCCTAAAGTTCAGTAGGGTTTTGTGAAAGCGATCTTCCTCAACAACCTTCTCTCGGACTCGGTCAATCGCCCTCACCTCTTCCTTCGACGCACTCGGTCGCTTCAAGGAAACTGAAAATAAACAACTGATCAAATTCGGCATATAGACGCTACGCATAAACAATCGGTAGTCAAAACATAATTTAACATGCAACAGTTGGTTTACGATGCATCTACCAAACGACATCCTAAAGCCTACCGATCGTTTGGAACGTCGTCGGTATGTGTCGTTCCACCTCAACACCAGGGCGCCGACTCCCAAGCTCCGGACACAAGAACCCGACGCCACACACGAAGTGCCCCCGTTGACCGGCATGCAGGCAATTCGACTGCACCCACCCTCCCTGATCGGCACTCTTCGCCCTCGTCACACTATACAGTTGGGCAAACTGCTCGTAGCTCGGCACACCCTCCTCAACAATTCCGAACGCTGTAATTGTACCCAGGAGGGTGATCCAGAAATTGGGATTGAACTGCCCAGGTGCATAACCGATCGCCGCCACCACTTTCTGCACTGAAGGCCTCAACGGCAGCCGAAGCCCATGCTTGAAGACATCGGTAAAATATACCACCTCATCGACCGGCTCGCTGAGCGACTCCAACGGTTCAGGGATCCGCATCACTACCGAATCTGGGATATGGTACTCAGCTCGAATTGCCGCCAACTCTACCTCAATCAACACGTTCGGCTCCAGATGATCGACTCCATAAACGGTTTCCTTCGGCTTCGCCATCGGAATCCGCTGCTTCCCCCCCACCACGGTCAACACACCCTCTCCAGGGGCTGCTACCGAAACTTCCCCTGCCACGAAGCCACGACCAGACGTCAAAGGCCGATTCTCACCCACACCCAAACTAGGGCTGCAAGTACCGCCATCTTCGGCAAGTACTACCACTTCGGCTTCAGAGCCTGAACCCTCAAAGTCAGCACTTTGAAGTTCTCGACGACGAGCCAGCAGATTGACTCTCCGTCAAAAGCCTCTCCACTAGTGTATCCTGAATTGCTCTCTGACATCTACAAACGGAAACAGAAGGAAACTAAATGCCATGCTTAGATCAACCTACCGATCCTAATGCAACTCATGCCTATGAACGTCTCAGTCCTAATTTTGATATACTTCTACATGTTCATGCAAGTTCATACAACGTTCAAGCAAAATCACAAGTTCGATCTAAACTGGGAGCAAGATCAGGCTACAAACCTCGTTCGCACGGTGGTTCTACTTCACCGAAAATCGCCTCCGTCGCAAGAACAATCGCCGAAAATCGCCTTCAACGCCGTGTACCCCTCGCCGAAAATCGCCTCCCTCAAGCTCGGTTCGCTCTCAAGATTTCAAGTAACCTTTCTATCTCTACCTTCGTTCTATTTATAGGACGAACCTAGCATCGGGATACGAAACGACACGACCCCTACAGCTTCCTCACGACACGTGTCACCCATGCACAACCATGCACAGAAGCCAAGGCGTCGCCCGTCTTCACTCCAGCATTCCCCCTCCTGCGCCCAAACACCGATTGTAATCGGCTCCGGCACCCACGTTGGGACGAGTTTCCACTCCCCCTCCGTGCCGAACGGCACCTACGGAGGGACGAATTTCCACTCCCCTCCGTGCCGAACGGCACCCACGGAGGGACGAGTTCCCACTCCCCTCCGTGCCAAACGGCACCCACGTAGGGACGAGTTCCCACTCTCCTCCATGCCGAACGGCACCCCTGCAGGACGAGTTCATACTTCCTCCTCCACGCTCCCCCTTACTTGGGAACTTGGGGGACTGCGAGGCCCACCATCGGCAAAACAAGGGCCGGGTCAGAATACGTAAGACACGTGCAAGTCCCCAACCAATAAGTCCCTTCTCAATCGGAAACTTGGGGGACTCCTGTTTGTACCATATCTGACCCGCCACTCATATTGTGACACGTGGAGAGGTCCATGGCCCACGCTGACCGGCCCAGCCGGAAGGATCGGCAGGTCCCCTCGGTACGTACGACAGATCCGTCGGCCGCGTGACCTCGCTATCGTCCCAGTTGGCCCAACGCGGCAATCGGTGGTCGCCTTCTGCCCGGCACGTTGATTGACCGCATGCCAATCTACAGACATCGCTCGTGTTTGGTATCGAATACCGATTCTACCTCATCATAGATATCTTCCATATCTTTCTCGAGTTCTCCGCTAGGATATTTACTCCAACGCGTGTCAGCTTCGGAAGGCACTTTCCCGAGTCCCACATCGAAACTAAGTGCCTGAAGGACCCCCAGTTTGCTCTATAAAAGGAGCCTTTCGCCCGACTACAGGGTAAGGACAACTGACTGGGTTTTACACCTTTGCACTATCAATATACTTACTCTTCTTCCATACTAACTTTGGCATCGGAGTATCTTCGGCTGGTACCACACCAGTGCCGAAAGTCTGATCAGTCTCTTCTTTGGCAAGGACCCACACATCGTCTGCTGAAAGGAGAAAGCCTTTTTCCTCGGAGGTTCATTCGGTCCTTTGACCGACCGCATCACCTGTAAGTTGCCTTAAGATATTATCTGCTTAAGTTTTAAGCGTCAACAAGTCTCAACAATTTTTTTTATCACATGTAAATTGTTGAGATGCACATCAAGAAAAATAAGCGTGATAAAAGAAAAAACTTGAGGTGATTATCTAAAAAAATACAATTGCAAAAATAGAAAGAAAAAAAAATTATCAGTCGCGCGTAGCGTGCGTGATCGAAAAAAGGTCTCCCACACACGCTGAAGCGTGAGCAAGGAGGCTAGTAGATCAGAAAAATAAGACTAAACATATAAAATATAAAATAAAATAAAAAGAGAAGATTTGAACATTTTAAGCACAAAAGACCACACCATCCCCGCCCTCGCCCCCTACCAATTTCAACCACCGCATAGTTTTCTCTGTTAAACAATTTATACGTTTTTTGGCTTATTTTTTATATACCCCTTGGAACTCATTTTGTCTCACTTTACCCCATTTTTCATTAAAGATTGATTAAACAGTCAAACATCAAATTTTAAATTTTAAATCATATTAAATGTTAAAAACATTAATATGTTTCTAATGTTTGGGAGATGTGTAAGATCGGGGTTGGGTTGTGTGTGGGGGTGGAGGTGGTTTGGGTAGTTGGGGAGACAAAAAATAGAGGGACCATTTGTAGAGAGAGAGGGTTGGGGAGGAGGGGCTGGGTGTTGGGTCGTGAGTAAGGCTCGGGGTGGGGGTGGTTTGTGTAGTTTGGGAGAAAACAGAGGGACCATTTGCAGAGGGAAGAGATAACACAAAGAGAGAGACAAAGACACATAGAGAGAGAGATAGAGAGAGAGAGAGAGAGAGAGAGAGAGAAGGGGGTGAACGAGGAAGATGAAAGAGAGAAAGAGGGGGCAGAGATTGGGTCGGGAGGAGGGCTAAGGTTTGGGTCGCAGGTAATAGAGAGAGATAGAAGAGGAGGACGTAGGCAGAGGGTGAGGGGAGGGGTAGAGGGAGACGGATGGGGGAAGAGAGGGGCCGGGGTAGGGATGTAGTTTTTGTTTTTGTTTGAATCTTCTTTTTTCTAAAAAATTAATTTTCTTTACAATTTTTTGTGGATTTTAAGTTTTAAAATTTATTTTTAATTTTTAATTAATACTTTGTGAAAATGGGGTAAAGTGAGTCAATAAAATGAGTTTCATGGGGCAAAGTGAGACTCAAATACACTTTCAGGGGTATATCAAAAAAATAAGCCTAAAAAGTATCCATTTTTGCAAGACATATTATACAAAGGAAAAAGTTTGGCTCTTTAAGATTGAGGAGGAACTCCTCCTTACAACCAATGTGGTTTTGACAAGTGTTTAATTATTATTTTTTTCTTCTTTTCGTGAAACTTTGTCACGTTGCTGAAATTTGACAAGTGTCAAAAGCCCATTGGTTTTAAGGAGGAGCTCCTCCTCAATTTTAAGGAGCCAAGTCATATACACACATAGAGCTTATTTGAAGAGAAAAACCCAAAACTAGCCATTTGTTCTTTTTTAATTGGTTCTTTGTGTGTTAAAATTTTCTAAGAACCAATTAGAAAATGATAAGTTGCTAGTTTTGGGTTTTTCTCTCCAAATAAGCTCTATATTTTTTTTTCCAAGTCTAAATAAGCGCCCTATATGGATACTTGTATAATTTGCCATGTTAGAATTGGCTCTATCTGGATACTTGTATAATATTCATGAAAAGCCCAAGAATTTAAGGCCCTGTTTAGTATCCTACTAAAAAAAAAACCTATGATTCTTTTTAAAAACTGAGTTTTCAAATAGTGATTTTAAGATTTAAAAACTTGTTTGCTATTGAACTCCAAACTATTTTTAAGATCTAAAAAAATTTAAATTAAAACCAAAAACCCTAGATTCCCAAATTGAAATTAACAAAAGAAAAGGAGAGAGAGAGAGAGAGAGAGAGAGAGAGAGAGAGAGAGAGAGAGAGAAAGAGATGGGAGAGGGAGGAGAGAGAAGGAGAGACGGGAGAGGGCATTGAGAGAGAAAGGGAGGTACAACAAAGGGAGGAGAGAGAAAGGGACGTGAGGAGAAGGAGACAGAGAGCGTGGAGAGAGAGAGATAGTGAAAAAAAAACTATAAAACCTCACTTTTTTGTTTTTAATAGGGGTGTTTTTGAGTTTTTAAAAATGGGCCTACCAAATTTGTTTTTGAGTTTATAAAATTGGATTCAAGTATGATACCAAACAAGCCCTAACTAATTAGCAAATTCTTTAAGTTTTCCTTGATTAACAAAGAAATCGAAATAGATGGACTGGATTTAAAATGATTAAACCTAGGAGGACCAAATTTAGATAAATTGGCATATTCTTTACCTTTAGAAATTTCAAAATTCTTGTAAGGAAAGGCCCAAAAGCTCAAGAATGTTATAAAGCTATGGGGAATTGTAGAGAGAAATAAGAGGAAGGGAAAAACAGAGAATTTGTTCTATGAACACGTATCTACTTATCTTATTCATCTTTGATAAGCTCTTATTTATAAGCTTACAATAGAGGTATTTAACCCACAAGTATAGCTACTAATTACAATAATAAGGGCATAGGTTACAAAGCAATAAAGGGTGGAGGTAATGAATGTTATGGTGGTTATCCACATTCCATGGATTTATAACACTCCCCCTTGGATGTCCACCATACAATAACATTGTTGCCTCATTAAAAACCTTTCTTGGAAAACCCAGTGGGACAAAACCAAAGAGAAGGGAAAAAGAGTGCAACTTTCTTCTGGATCATTGATATGGTGTTGGACACGCTTATGTTGCCTCATTATAACCTTGCTAGGAAAAACCCAGTGGAAAAAAAAACCTAGCCGAAGGGAAAAAGAGTACAACGCGCATATGTCCTGTATGTAGTAGAATTGGGATGCTCCCCCTGATTGATATCTCCCCTTGATTAATATCTCCCCTTGATTTTCATTAACTTCTGAAATTTAGGCTTCAGAAAAACTTTGCTAAAAAGATTCGCCAGATTATCTTGTGAATGAATTTGTCTAACTCCAATCTCTTGGCTTTTTTCTAAAACTATGTCTTGATGAACCCTTCTCTGATTTGAGCAATACAAGCAACATTGTCTTCATACATGATCGTTTATCACACTATTCAACTTGTTTTTCACTTTTCAAACTCTTTAGTAGCAGCATCAACAACTAATCTAATAGTTAGAATATGTTACAACAATAATTCAAAATACTCAAACTCTTAGTGTTAACTCTTAATCAAGAATACCGTGGTACTTTATATCCTTCAAGAGGTTGCTTCATGCGATATATCTCAAATATTTCATGAGCTTTGAGGATCTCCATGTACCATACAGTCTTAATAAATATGCATTTAACACATGCTATAAGTTTCACGTTAAAATAACAATTGTACTTATAGAAATGTGGATACATCTACGATGAGATAGGAGACTAAAATCATGTCTCTACCAGGAAACCTTATGTCACATTAGTGATCTTATTTCACTTCACAAACACCAATCCGTAATCTTCATATGTAACATTTGTAATTTGGTGTTTGAACTATAGGTTCAATATCCCACACTTCATATTTAGTGATAAATGGAATTGCCTATTTCCATTTTGGCCAATCACTTAACTTGTCGACATTCATGAAATGTGATTTAATATAATCATAGCCCTTGATGATTGTAGTAGCTAATAATAAACCAAATGTATCATCGATTTGTGATCCCACAATTCTCACATGTGCATGCGCATGCATAATTTATAAGCATCTCATTGCTTTGGGGGTACCAATGCCTCTTCATGGGCTTATGTTGTCACTTATGGGACAAACATCTCTTTTAAGATGAATTATTTAGAAAATGTGGATCATAACCTCCTATAGAGCATTATTTTTTATAGGGCTTGAATTTTTCAAATAATCTTTACTTCTGGGGAGCTAAGTCTTTAGAACCTATATTTCTGTCATACTCCAGGCATGCATTATATATAGTCACTTATTGTCATGTTAATGGATTGTGATACGAGAATATCAATCCATGTTAGCATATGTATAACTTATATATGCATTATCTTGATGAGACAAAAGCGATTGATTCAACATTATTTCACGACGTTCTTCAAGAACTGTCATTTCTCCCCCTAACGGCCGGAAAATTGTCTCAAAATTTAGGAAAATAAACTCACCATCATTATCACACTACTACAAAAATCGAAATAGACGACGGTAATCCACCGTCGTGTATTAGGTTTTCCAACTGTCGAGAAATCGACCGACATTTATTGATTAACAAAACCAGGACGGTAAATCCCCCGTCGTCTATTATAGGTACAGATGACGCTTTTTTATATCAAACCACGACGGTAAACAACGGTCGTTTATAAACTATACAACGTCATCCATAAAATAAAAAGCGATGTCTATTTACTGAAAATGGACAAAAAACAACAACTATGTTAAGCTAAGGCGACCCTTTTCGTAAATAAAAGATGTTTAGAGAAGAAATTATGACGCAATTTTTAAAACATACAAACGTAAAATATATTAACCACGATTCTACCTATTTATCTACCGCCGTTCTACAACCATTTGACGACGTAGTTAATTTATTTAACGACTGTGTTAGTTTTTAAAATGACGTTGTACTAGATATTACCACGTCATTTATGATAGATATTTAGCCGTGATGAAAAATTTATACGTCGGTTTTATAATTAATTGTATCGTGTTTATTCCTTTTAGACGTCTGTTTTTAATCTCTTACCGACGTGCACAAGAGATTTGATGTTAGGTATGTATTCGAAAATGACTTTTGTGGCTGTAAACAACGACCGGAAATATATGTTGAAGGTCGTAGTTAAGTCATTAAATACGTCGGTATGTTTTGATTACTGCAATGTTATCTTTTTTAAATGTCGGTTATTTTTATATCACCGTCGTGAATATGCAGTATTAACCTCCGCACATGACCGTCGTTGTTCTGTTGTTATCTACGTCGCTTTGGATTCAATGAGCAGCCATGTGAAATATTCTGTAGACGTTGGTACGTACATTATGGTCGTGCTATGTTAAGGAAAACGTCGTTATTTTTAATGTTAATTGTCTTAAAACCGACGTCTTTATTTTGAGAATTTGATTTCGTCGGTTTTTATAGTTAAAAAGGACATTAGATATCATTTAAACGACTGGTTTTACAATTTTTCAGAGAACCGTCGTGTTTTGCATCATAAACCTAGTTTTTTTCATTACTGAATGTACCCAAAACCTGCACAATGAAAGTGAAAGAAATACATTACAATTTCTTGCATAATTAATGTCATACAAAGCCATTTAGGGCATAAATAATGTCATAAATTACAAGCATCATTCAATCCATATGTCTTCACACCCATCTCGAATATTTTCACTCCCAAACTCACGGGCTAGTTCATCAAATGTGTCAACATTTGGTATCCCTCTAGTAAATGGCTCACACTCAATTCTCACATCACCTAAGACATCATCGCCAATAACATCATTATAGTCTCTATTAGGCATTGATAACACTACCGACCAACTAGGATGCATTGGGTCGTCAACAAAAAATACTTGCTTGACTTGAGAAGCCAAAACAAATTGGTCATTCCTATGTCCAATTTTATTGAAATCTACAAGGGTAAATCCAAGTTCGTGGACTACAAGGCCAGAAGTGCTATCTATCCAATCACACCTAAAGACTGGAATTGTAAACTTTTGGTAGTCAAGGTCCCAAATATCTTGAATGACACCATAAAAACCCATATTTGAGACAATTGGGTTTTTATCCTTGGCACTAGCAACTTGCATAGTATTTGCAAGTAAATAAACTCCACTATTTTGAACTGCCCGCACATCATCTTGTGCTTCCGTGTTAAATTTAACACATTTAATAAGATAGCTCTTATATAATGGCACTGTCATGCTTGGACCACTTGCTAGCCACCTCAAATTTTCTGATACGCCATGATTGTGTTTCTCATTGATTTCACTTTGAACCTGCAAAGTAATCACATCTTAATTCAATCTAACATAGAAAGGACAAAAAATCAAACTCCAATGTTTTATTCAATAACACATACCTTAAAGCGTAACCATTGAATGAAAGTGCTGTTGTGCTTATCTTGCAACCACTTTGTTCTCTTTTTATATTTTGGATAGGTGGTTTTCAGTTGGATCATATGTTCCCTACATGACACAAAATTCTAGTATCACGGTCCCTTGTATATAAGAAAAACATAAGGAATGATTTCAAACATAATGAATAAAAGTCATACTCGATATAAGGTTGGACTTCCTCCGTATTCTCCAACACATATAGATGTGCTTGGTTCAACATGTCCTGATCAACTAAGGTAACTGAGCAACCTGATAATGGCTTTGAAAGTCCTATCTTCTGGCTTGATGGCACACCAATTGTTCTCATATATCTTTCGAACGGATACATCCATCTAAAATAAACCGGGCCACATAGACGAACTTCTCTGACAAGATGTACAACTAGATGAACCATTATATCGAAGAATGATGGGGGAAAGTATTTCTCAAGCAAACACAAAGTAACTACTGCATCTACTTCCAACTTATCTAGCGAGGAAACATCCACCGTCTTTGCACATATAGCATTGAAGAAAAAGCACAGTCGAGTTATTGCATACCGTGCAGGCTTCTCCAAAACAGAACGAATTGCCACAGGGAGCAATTGTTGCATCAAGGTATGACAATCATGTGATTTTAGGCCAAGAAGTTTTGAATCTTGTAAAGATACAAGATTTTTTATATTTGAAGAATAACCTTCAGGGACCTTCATACCATAGAAAGAATTACAAACCGTTCTCTTCTCTGCTCTTGACAAATTCCACGGCCCTGGAGGTAAACGCGTACGTCTTTCTCCATACTCGGGTTGCAAATCAGTCTTGACCCCCATGTTCAATAAATCTAAACGAGCAGCTATACCATCTTTATTTTTTCCGGGGATCTCCAACAACGTACCAATAATACTATCGCAAACATTCTTCGCAATGTGCATAACATCGAGGGAATGCCTAATAGGAAGGTATTTCCAATATTCGAGATCAAAGAATTTTGACTTCTTCTTCCAACAAACTCTGTCACCATCATTTTCACCTCCATCTCCCCCTTTTTTCGAGCCCCATTTGTAATTAATATCTTCAACCCTTTGTAGCACTTCTTCTCCAGTTAATGGTTGTGGAGGCGTGTCATATTCAGGTTTCCCGTTAAAAGCTGCACGCTGCCTCCGATATGGATGATATGTTGGTAACCATTTTCTATGCCCGATGTAACTGATTTTGTGGCCATTTTTCAACTTGTGACTAGGTGTATCATCGCCGCATATTGGACAAGCTTTATATCCTTTAACGACACAACCAGATAAGTTTCCATAGGCGGGAAAATCATTAATTGTCCATAGTAACACAGCTCTGAGTGTAAAGTATTCTCCCACGTTTACATCATACACTCCGCTAATCCCATCCCACAAAGCTTGTAAATCATCAATCAAAGGCTCAAAGTAGACGTCTATATCATTGTCGGGTTGTTTAGGACCAGAAATCAATAAGGTCAACATCATGAACTTTCGTTTCATGCATAGCCATGGCGGGAGATTATATGTAACTAAGATAATTGGCCAACAACTATATCTGCTACTTAAAGAACTGTGAGGATTGAATCCATCAGATGAGAGAGCCAATCTCAAGTTTCTCAGCTCTTTACCAAACTCGGGCAACTTATCATCAATGAGTTTCCAAGACGGGGAATGACCATCACTATAGCAGATTATACCCTATTATCATCAACTTATTCGCATGCATCCATGACTTATCCATCTCTAACACTATACCCTATTATATATAATAAAGTGAAAAGACAAGCAATGACCATCACTATAGCAGATTATGAAAAATAGTTAATAGAAAGTAATATAAGAAACAGACAACGTTTTTTTACAAATAAAACGACGGTTTTTACAAATAAAGCGGCGTATTAACGAAATACTAACGACAGTTTTTCCAACAACCGTCGTCTTATGTTACGGAAGGTAAAGAAAAAACCGCAAAACTAATTTCATACGACAGTAGTTAAAGAACAACCTCCTTATAAGAGAAATACAGCCGTTGGTTTTTTTAAAACCATCGTCGTATGCGAATAAGTAACCCATAGCTAACCAGAGACTTATTAATTTCTCCAATTGGCATTCTATTTCCAAGAACCAATAGATAACCAAACACTTATTAAAACCTATAAAAAATGTACTTTTAAGAAAAGATGATGTCCCTTAATGATAGACAGTGATTAAGAACCCATATATTAAGAGCCCATTGCTCCGAAAACATTTAAAGGACTCAAAAATTATATCTAACATCCATAAGGATCTGATCTAACCAAATTATTCAATGAATTCATAAGCAAAGTCAGATTATGTTTCTACTATTAATAACCCGGAACTAAAAATCATTCAATGAATTAACAAGCACGTGATATTAGGGATAGTATACTTACAGGTACGCAGAGCTGATAGATTATGACAAATAGTTTGCGAGGTCAACTTGCATTCGAAAGAGGCTGGAGAGCACAACTTAAAATTAGATTTGAAGAGAGAGAGCGAAATATTTAAGACAGATATGTCAAAAATTGAAAATTTTAGGTCATAAGAAAAATTTCAAAACGCAGCGCTTCTTTAAACATCGATGCAAAAAATTAAACCCGACTTTCAAAGCTTACAATTAAACGTCTGTTAATATATTAAAACTACCGTTCTTTGCAAATATTACGTCAGTATGTACTAAAGAGAGACGTCTAATACAAGTAGCAAAAGGTGGTATTTAAAACGACAGTGAGTATATAAAATTGGACGTAGTAAAGACATTTGACGGCTTCAATATCATTACCGACGTCTTAAAATTGGCATTATATAATATAGGTTTGGTTTCATTGGGATTCGAACGCGTGTGCGAAAAGGGAAATGACCGGAAAAACCGGCGTCGTTTCAATATACAATAAACCCTAAACCCTAAATTATATATATATTTTTCTAAAAAATAATAATGAATGAGAAAAATAAGCCGAAAATTGCTACGGATTCCTTATGAAATTGCCGTCTAAATTAGACTGCTAAAAGTAGTAATTAATATATTTGAATTTATCACACCAATGGATGACACAAGCCATATGAATATGTTATGAAACTATTAGTGCTGTTGTGATTTATCAATAACTTTTTTGTTTTGGTGTTCCTTTTTAATCTTTATGACTGAAATTACAATTTTTAATGCATTAGGGGAATAAAATATCTGAATGAGTGCATAGGAGTTTACATTGTATTTTTTTAAATCTATTATGCATATTATGATTTAATTTGAATAAAAAAGAGAATATAAAGACATGAAACCACGTCGTTATAAATAAATAATCGCCGTAGTATATTGTTACAAAATTGTTATTTTTCTATATAACGCCGTTGTAACACATTTAGACGTCGGTTATATGAAAAGATGCCGGGCCCGCTCACTAATTAACCTACCATCTTTTCCCCAAAGCACGGAAAAGATGGTGGGACTTCTGCCGAAAATCCGGCAGAGTCTCCTCTGAAAAATGGACTTTACCAAAATCCTTTACCCTGTTACAAACAGCAGAAATAAAACACCAACTGCAGCACGCACAATGCAAAAGCACACAGTTTACACACTAGGCCTCCGGCCTTGAATTCAACCCTAAACGGGCGATAACAGAGCAATCTAAGAATTCTCTTTAGTTTTACAACCAAAGTATAAGTTCAGCTGAAATCAAAACAAATAAAGTGCCCTACAGGGGTACAGGGCTCAGAAGTGCAAGTCTTGGCTCGGGTACTCGGCTCAGATCGAACTACTGCCTGGGGGGCGCAAAACAGAAGATTGTGAGTGGACAAAAACAAAGTTTTATCATAATTGAAATCAACATACTAACCCCACCATTTCAAAACGATGTTAGAAACATGCAATTAAATCATTTATATACATAAGCGATCGAAATCCAAGAATCCGTAATTTTTCAACATAGTACCATAATATCCCATAATAGACTTGACCTTTTCCCAATACTAAGAATCCTCTCTTTCGACGCATGTCATAATCCCGACAAGCGAGTAAGAGTCCTTACCCAAAAGAATAAGAAAACTAGAATTAATAATACAGTATAAATAAGTATATATATATATATATATATATATATATATATACCCATACGTAAAGAGACTACTATACCATTTTGTACCGGGAAACAATCCAACATGGGGATTGTTGACTGACCACATGGAGAAAAATCCCTTTACAACCACATGGCCAGGGAATAAGCCGTCCCAAATGGGGACTAACTCCCAAACACGCAAAGCAGAAAATGCCTCAATACTATGCGGTTGAATTAAGTCCTACGAGCGCAGATGCCCGGCAAGGGCCTACAGAACACCCCGTCAAGGGTGAACCGGGTTCCGTTATATCCTTTAACCATTCTGTAACCAGGTATCCGGGGAGGTACATAAAGTGGTGCTAATAGCACTCCAACTAAAACACATAATCCCTGACATACCCTAAATTCCAGGGTATTCAACCCGTACCCAAAACCCGAACACAACAACACCCGGACATTCGTGACGTCCAACATCCGACACAAAAATATATAATTATAATCATAGGTCAAAAACAACCAACCATAACCGAAAATGTAAACCGGAACCCAACATATTTATAAACAATTAAATATAACCTTAGTATTCCAAATAAACCATATATATGAAATTCAATATTTAAACATATATAAAATCCATAATTCGTTTGATTAAATTCATATGCATAGTTTCAATCTTTAAAATAATGCCGATTCAAAACAATGTCCACTCACAAGTAATCCCACGTTGCTTGACCCTGAGAGGGTCCTGCCTGCTGTGAACCTCGAGCCTGAGTACCTATTACGGAATACGAGGAATAAGTCAACAAAAGTCAACCGCAATTGGATTTAAATTCAAATCCTAATTCCCGGTGTTTAAAGTGCACAAGAGACGTTCAGGGAGGTTCTAGGGTCAAGTAGGCTTCCTGGCAGGTCAAACCACCTCGGAAGACTAAAAGTCAACCGTGCGGTCAAACTGCCCGATCTGGTCAATCGGGGCCCGCACGGTCCACGGACTCTGATCTTGGATCCGAAAGTTCCTACGGGTTCTACACAGCTTACAGAACCTATCCTAAAAGTTTGATCACGATCGCACGGTCGGATTGCTCACGATCGCACGATCGGACGGTTATTAAATAACCTAACCCTAGGGTTAAAGGATTGGAGTATCCGGGACTCCAATTCTCAATCCGTCAGTTTCTACACAGTCCTAGGAATACGGGGAACTACGTAGCTAAGTTTGGGTTTGATCCGACGGTTCGAACACATCGAACCCGGGTTACGCGCAATAGGCGCATACCCGTTCGACATCCGAACGACGTCCGAATTGAAATCCGAAAACACCGACGCGCTCGGGACGACACGAGGAGCGCATCAGAACACAATGTGGCACCATTACAGTGCCCACGCGCCGCCACACGCCCCGGCCGCGTGTGGGTGTGTAGAGCGATTCCGGTCACCGGAAAAACTCATCACCGCCACTCACCGCCTAGGCTATGGGTTCCTCTCGTCAAGTTGAGCAACTTATCCTACGGTGGCAACCTCTCAAAGGGCCGGCAACTGGCCGGAATTTCGGTTTGAAATCCGGCCAAATCTGGGTTTGGGATCGAACGGTCTAGGCATCAAATTGATCAAAACCAAGGACACAGATAGCTTGAGCAGGTTGAGGAGGTTGAGTTTCATACCTGATCCGCCTGAGATGGTTGCCGGAGCCGCCGGAACGAAGCCTTGAAAAACCGGCTTGAACCAGTCGATACCGCCGGCAAAATTCGAGGCTACCGGCGGGGAAAAGCAGTGGGATGTGATCGGGGCTTCGAGCCGGTTTTAGGGTTTTTTCAAATTCCAAAATACCCAAAATGCCCTTTTTGAGTTCTGGACCTCGGATCGGGACGTGCCGCCCGGCTATGGACTCGTTTCGACGAGCCCGTCGCAACGGCGCAGTCTGTTTCGCGAAATTCCAAACGGATAAAAATGTGATATTTACGACTCTAACCTCAGGGGCAAAATCGTAATTTCACATAATTAATTAAATTAATTTAATTTAATTAAAATTTAGGTCACGGATGTTACAATTTAATTTACAACGACGGTTTTATTTAATATTTCGGATGTTACAATTTAATTTCCACCACTACAGACGTCTATTTTTATATACACCATCATTTTTTGAGTATAAGACGGTGGTATTCGAAATAATATTGTCGTTGTAACTCTCATCATACGTCGGTTTTTATAATTTTAATAATTTTCATAGTTTAAGTCATAATTTTATTTCTAAGCCAAAATAAGATGCAAATTATGCAAAAAAATATGTACAAAAATTGTTTAATTTTAACGAAAATATGTACATTATAAAAATATAGATAATTGGAGTAATGTATACAAATAATTTGCTATATAATACAAAAATTTAACCTAAACCCTAAAACTCCCCTAGTTCGTATGAAGGCAAACAAAATCTGCCCATTCCTTCCTCACTTCATTAATGGTTTCTGGGGGGTATGGTGACTGGTCTTTGCCCTTTTCAAACTGCAAACCAAAAAAAAAAATCATAATATGTTGAAAACCAACGTTGTATAGGAAAAACCGACGTGGTTTGTTAATACAAACGGAGAATTTTCCATTTACCGACGTGGTAAATTACAAAATATAAATAAATTAAATCTTTTATTTTTCCTTTTACCTTCTTCTCAAATTCCAGGGCAGGATCCTCGATGATGTCTCTCATAAAGCGCATCACATAGTAGCCACACTCTACATTGCTAGGTTGCTTTGGAGTGCTTTCTAGTGTTTTCCAAATTGGTGATTTGAGGCCTTGTGTAACATCCGTGACCAAATTTTAATTAAATTAAATTAATTAATTATGTGAAATTACGATTTTGCCCCTAAGGTTAGAGTCGTAAATGTCACATTTTTATCCGTTTGGAATTTCTCGAAACAGACCACACCATTGCGACGGGCTCGTCGAAACGAGTCCGTAGCCGGGCGGCACGTTCCGATCCGAGGTCTAGAACTCAAAAAGGGCATTTTGGGTATTTTGAATTTTTGAGAAAACCTTAAAACTACCCAATCTGACGCGTACACGCGTCAGACACGCAGCCCAACCCTCTCTCTCTCTTCCGTCTCTCTCCTCTCTCGACTTCGACCCTCTCTCTCTTCGATTCTCTGTCACCTGAGCACGGCGAGGCACGGCACCGGTACTATTAGAACCGGCTCGAAGCCTCGATCACATCCCACCGCTTTTCCCCGTCGGTAACCTCGAATTTCACCGGCGATTTCGACTGGTTCAAGCCGGAACTTCACGGCTTCGTTTCGGCGACTCCGGCAACGCACGGCGTCGATCCAGGTATGCTTCTCCACCACCTCAACCTGCCTAAGCTGTCTGCATCCTTAGTTTCGATCGATTTCAACCCTAGAACATTCGATCCTAAACCCAGATTTGGCCGAATTTCAAAATGAAATTCCGGCCATTTGAGGCGTCCACCCAGTAGGATAAAATGCTCAGTGAGTTGAGAGGAATCTATAGCCTAGGCGGTGAGTGGCAGTGATGAGTTTTTCCGGTGGGCACGGTAGTGGTGCCACATTGTGTTCTGATGCGCTCCTCGTGTCATCCCGAGCGCGTCGGTGTTTTCGGATTTCAATTCGAACGTCGTTCGGATGTCGAACGGTTTTACGCCTCTTGCGCGTAACCCGGGTTCGACGTGTTCGGACCGTCGGATCAAACCCAAACTTAGCTACGTAGTTTCTCGTATTCCAAGGACTGCATAGAAACTGACGGATCGAGAATTGGAGTCCCGGATACTCCAATCCATTAACCCTAAGGTTAGGTTAATTAATAACCGTCCGATCGTGCGATCGTGAGCAATCCGACCATTCGATCGTGACCAAACTTTTAGGATAGGTTATGTGAGCTGTGTAGAACCCGTAGGAACTTTCGGATCCAAGATCGGAGTCTGTAGACCCCGCGGGCCCCGGTTGACCATATCGGGCAGTTTGACCGCACAGTTGACTTTTAGTCTTCCGAGGTGGTTTGACCTGCCAGGAAGCCTACTTGACCCTAGAAACTCCCCGAACGTCTCACATACACTTTAAACCCCGAGAAATTAGGATTTGAATTTAAATTCAAATGCGCTTGACTTTTGTTAATTTATTCCTCGTATTTCGTAATAGGTACTCAGGCTCGAGGTTCACAGCAGGCAGGACCCTCTCAGGGTCAAACAGCGTGGGATTACTTGTGAGTGGACATTGTTTTGAATCAACATTATTTTAAAGATTGAAAACTATGCATATGAATTTAATCAATCGAATTATGGAATTTATATGTGTTTAAATATTGAATTTCATATATATGGTTTATTTGGAATTTTAAAGATATATTTAATTGTTTATAAATATGTTGGGTTCCGATTTACATATTCGGATATGGTTGGTTATATTTGGCTATGAATATAATTATATATTTTTGTGTCGAATGTTGGACGTTACCAACGTCCGGGTGTTCTCGTGTTCGGGTTTTGGGTACAGTTTGAATACCCTGGAAATTAGGGTATGTCAGGGATTATGTGTTTTAGTTGGAGTGCTATTAGCACCACTTTATGTACCTCCCCGGATACCTGGTTACTGAATGGTTAAAGGATATAACGGAACCCGGTTCACCCTTGACGGGGTGTTACTGTAGGCCCTTGCCGGGCAGTCTGCGCGCGTAGGACTTAATTCAGTCGCATAGTATTGAGGCATTTTCTGCTTTGTGTGTCTGGGAGTTATTCCCCATTTGGGACGGCTTATTCCCTGGCCACGTGGTTGTGAAGGGATTTTTCTCCATGTTGTCACCAACAATCTCCATGTTGGATTGTTTCCCGGTACAAAATGGTATAGTAGTCTCTTTACGTATGAGTATCTATATATATATATATATATATATATATATATATATATTATTAATACTAGTTCTCTTATTCTTTTGGTAAGGACTCTTCCTAGCTTGTCGGGAGTATGACATGCGTTGGAAGAGAGGATTCTTAGTATTGGGAAAAGGTCAAGTCTATTGGGATATTTTGGTACTATGTTGAAAGTATACAGATTCTTGGATTTCAATCGCTTATGTATGCAAATGATTTAATTGCATGTTTCTAACATCGTTTTTGAAACAGTGGGGTTAGTATGTTGATTTCAATTATGATAAAACTTTGTTTTTGTCCACTCACAATTTTCTGTTTTGCACCCCCCAGGCAGTAGTTCGACCTGAGCCGAGTACCCGAGCCAAGACTTGCACTTCTGAGCCCTGTACTTCTGTAGGGCACTTTTATCTGTATTGTTTCAGCTAAACCTATACTCTGGTTGTAAAACTAAAAAGAATTCTTAGATTGCTCTGTTATCGCCCGTTTAGGGTTGAATTCAAGGTCGGAGGCCTAGTGTGTAAACTGTGTGCTATTGCTTTGTGCGTGCTGCAGTTGGTGTTTTATTTATGTTGTTTGTAATAGGATGAAGGAATTTGGTAAAGTCCTTATTTCAGAGGAGACTCTGCCGGATTTTCGGCAGAAGTCCCAGCCATCTTTTCAGTGCTCTGGGGGAAAGATTGTAGGTTTAATAATGAGCGGGCCCAGCATGGGTTAAATGACAGGACCCGACCCGAATTCCACCCCGGAACTCATGCCGAACCCTGTAGATAACCGACATTAACTCAATGTCGGGCCCACTTACTAAAAGAAACCCTCTTCAAAGAAATAAAGAGAAAATGGGACCAAAACTCCTGCCGAAAAACGGGCAGAGTTTCCCCTGTAAAACGCACAAATCCCAAAGATTCAACCTGTTTAAAACATACATAGAATGTATATCCAAGTGCCAGCATGCAAACCACGCAACAAAAGGCCTCAGGCCGTCAAATTCAACCCTAAAGGGCGATACAGAGCAATCTAAGAGTAATTCGAATAAAGCAGAAATAACGTGTTTACAAAATAGGGGCAAGTGCCCTACAGTCAAGTCGAGCCTGAGAAGAGGAGCGCTCGGACGAACAGCTCAGACGCTACGACTACGGCCTGGTGAGGCGCAAAACAGAAAGAGTGTGAGTGGACAAAAATAAGGTTTCATAAGTTAAAACAACATTGTATCCTCACCGTTTCAAAACCGATGCTGAAATCATGCAATTCAAAACATTTATATAAAGGTTCAGTTATGAGAATCAAAACCCCAATATCATAGTATAACAGCATGAAAACACATCATGAAACCAAATCCCATTCTCATATAACCACCGGCCCGTAGGCACGACAAGCGAGGAAAGATCCTCACCAACAACAATAAGAATACGAATATAATAACCCACGCATATACATATATACATATATATATATATATACAATAATAACTCAACACCAGATCAAGTGTACCGGGGAAAACCATCCAACAGGGGATAGTTTTAACTGGATACGAGGACTGCACCGCGGTGGCCCCGTACCCAGGGTTAAGCCGTCCATAGTAATGGATTATGCTTCCCGACCCGTATGGCAGAGTACGCATACTCAATACCCATACGTCCGAACTAGTCCATGCGCGCTGACTAAATACTCAATTAAGAGTCTACAGCTACACCCCGTTAAGGTATGCACCGGATCGAACCATATCTCAGTAACCGTATCAGAACAGGAGGGGAGGTACATAACACGGTGTTTACAACACTCACAACCATTGCCCTGCAATAATGCATTTATACATATTCATATACTTTCACATTTCAACCCACAACCATGCACCCAACCCCAAATACAGTTACCCGGACCCAAGCGTCCAAAATTCAGTTCAACATATATATATTCAAAGTAGTCAATAGCGTTGAAAACATCAACTCATATGCATGTTGTTTAATCATTGACAAATATATGTATTTGAAAACAAGTCCACTCACTGGTAGTTCCAAGCAGCCTGACCCAGGGAGGGTCCTGCCTGCGTAGTAGGAGGTGCCTGCGTACCTAAATTCAAGAATACGAAAAGGGATTAACAACCGAGCCTTAGAACGACAACTTGAAAACAAACCCTTAACTAACCCCGTCTCAAGCGTCTAACGAAGAATTCTAAGGTCTTACAACGTCTTTTAACCAAGGGGACCGCCCGGAGACTCACGGTCAACCGGCAACAAACACCCCTTTTTGGTCAACCCGGGCCCGCGGGCCCACGACCTCCAAAAGGATTTGGACGAACCTAGAACTCCAACAAAGTCAACTACGCTGCAAGGCGACCTCGGGAAAGCCTTGGTCAAACCTGGTCAAACTTGGTCAAACCGACCCGAGCGGGTCAAACCGGGCCCGTGGGTCCCATGACCTCCAAACTTCGATCCGAAAGTTCCTATAGGTTCACTACGATTTCACGAACACGTCCCCAAAGTTTGGTCTCGATCCGACGGTCGGATTTCTCGCGATCGTACGATCGGACGGTTTCTAACAAACCTAACACTAGGGTTGGTGATTCCGGAGTATCCGGGACTCCGAATCACGATCCGTCAAATCCTATAGGCTCCTAGAAATACGGGGATCGACATATCCAAGAATGGAAGCGATCCGACCGTTCGATCCTATCGAACCCGAGAATCACGCAATAGGTGAGATCCGTTCGATGGTCAAACGATCTCCGAATTGAGATCCGTCAACTCCTACGCACTCACAGCGACACGAGGAGGCTAAAGGAACCTCGAACCGCCGCCACACCCCAGCCCACGCGCCGCCACACGCGCCACCGTGGGTTGGGTGCCTTGAGCAAAACAGGCCGCCGGAAAAATCTAAGGGTTGAGGTACACCACCTATGGCAAACGACTCAGAGACCCTTGGGGAGTAAGGAACCGCCCTGAACCGCCCAAAGACCGGTCGGAAACTGGGCAAATCACGGCCAAACCCGTGAGGGTTTTGGCCGGATTTTCAGAGCTTCCAACGCCGGCCACCCCTTCTGGGTTTTGTCGCGGACCAGGGGGGAAAGAGAGAGTGAGAGGTGGGCTACCTTTTCCAGGTGGCGGTGCCGGTTGAAGTCGTCGGAGCTGTCGCCGCCGACGATGGGGTTTTCTGCCGAAAACTCACGTCGACACAGTCGGCAAAAATGGAGGTTTCGACCAGGTGAAAGGGGCACAATGTGTAGAGGAGCGAGAGGGGTTCGAATGGGGACCTGGCAGGTCTTTGGCGTGGCCGAAACGGCCGGAAAGTCCGGCGCCATTTCTCGGGCGCGATTCTCGACGAGAGAGAGAGTTTCGTCGGGAGAGAGAGAGAACCGGGAGGAGAGAGAGAGAAAAGAGCCGACTGGTCGCCTAGGGTTCTTTATCAAATTTTCGCTTTTGCAAAAAGACCAAAATGCCCCTCAAGCTCCCGACCTCCAATTGACACGTTCCGCCCGTCAACGGACTCGTCTCGACGATCCGGACGCAATGGCGCAACCCGTGTCGCCAAATTCCGTCCCTAGAATTAAGTGAACCGTAAAACCCCTTTAATTTAATAATTTCTTATTAAATTCCAAAATTAAAACTTAACTCACTTAATCCCTTTAAATTAATCAATTAAAATAACCCCCGTCATTTATTTTAATTAATTTTCAAAATAAAGGTCAGGGACGTCACATTAAATGTCGGAAACACCACAGGATCCGGCTCGGTCCCGAGGGGGATCCAGGTCGGGTCCTGTCACCTCGTCTGCCTATGTGGGAATTATACATTTTGATAGCACTGTTTCAAGACAACAAAGCGTTATTGAATACAAATTTTGGGCTACAAACACACATTACAACCTAGTAAATCAACTACGTGTTCACAATGTTCTTGCAGTCATCATCAATAGATCGGTTTGGTAGTGGATCCAAATAATAAACAGTCTCCTTCTTTGCTCTCATAATAGCCAAGATCCAATGACGGCTACACAAATTTAAAATAAAGGTTAAACACGTATATACACTACCAAACAAATAAAATCTTGTTAAGGGGGACTAACCCTGGATTGTATGGCATTAAGAAAATCTGTTCCCCATCTGTCTTTTGAAGTCGATTGGCTAGCAAACGTGATCTTTGAGTTAATGCACCAGAGTTAGCACTAACTTGAGAGGGGTCCACAAGGCCAACCATGTTCACCATATTTGCAGTTTTCAACATTTCAAATAGGCACCTAAAATACATCAATGAAATGATCCAATGACTTATAAATTTTTAAAGAAAAAGTAGAGTGTAAATGAAAATTTGATAAGGACAATTACCTCATATATACTGCAACCACAGTGGCTCTAATTTCGTCCATGGCTCCAAACTGTGTAATATCTTCATGCAAGATGAAGGTTTCACGATCAAAACCAAAAACTTCCTTCTCAATTGTAAAGCTGATAATCTTGTCATGAACCTTTAACGTGCTATCGGCATAATCACTAAGGGATCGTAGAGAAGATGGCAACTCTAGCTTTGAGTAATCTCGTACTTGTTGTTCCTTCTCAGAAACGTCCAAGCACTTTTCTTTCTGTTCAAGAAATATAGAAAGATATATAAGAGAGGATGCAGAAAAAGTTGAAAAAAATTATTTAAACAAAACTAAAACGGCGTGGTAAATAAATACAGACGACGGTTCCTAAAAAAAACTGCCGTTGAAATAAATACACACGTCGGTAACTACAAACCGTCGTGTTATAGAATATACAAAGTCGGTAAATATAAAACGACGTTGTATGCATTTTATAACGCCTGTTTATAAACATAACGACGTCTAATTACAATAACAAATTGAAAATTTCAATCGTAACCGATAATCGTAATTATAGAGAAAATTAATTGCAGAGAAAGAGAGAGAGAGAGAGAGAGTGGAAGTTAGCTTGGGAAACAAGTAAACCATATACAATGCCCTATATACCGTCGTGGAATTGCAATTCGCACGGCTGTTTATTCAAAAAAGCGACGTGTTATAGAATATACAAAGTCGGTAAATATAAAACGACGTTGTATGTATTTTATAACGTCTGTTTATAAACATAACGACGTCTAATTACAATAACAAACTGAAAATTTGAATCAGAACCAGCATGCTGTAATTATAGAGAAAATTAATTGCAGAGAAAGAGACAGAGACATAGACAGAGACAGAGAGAGGAAGTTAGCTTGGGAAACAAGTAAACTATATACAATGCCCTATATACCGTCGTGGAATTGCAATTCCAACGACGGTTTATTTAAAAAAGAGACGTGGTAAGAATTTTAAAACATTGTAAAATAGAAACCGTCGTGGTAATATGTTTATAACGGCCTTTTAATAAAAACAATGACGTCTGATCAAAATTAAAAAATAGAGTTACTCAAATTTCAGAGTAGTTACCTGTAGTTCTTCTTGGTTTTCTTTAGCCTTGCCATTTTCAGCCTCAAAATTGAGGGCTCTCCCATCAAGTGCCCCAGAGCAGCTTGCTTTGTCCGACATTGGATTCTTGGGACTTTGATCTAGGCCTTCGATTGGAAAGGGGTACTTATACGTTTAAGCATGCTGGGATCAAAATTGGGCGTAATTGGCGCACTGATTCAAAGCATATTCTCCCTCTTAGCTGCTATTCTGGCCTCCATCTTCAGTTGCTCTTCTCTAACGATATTTCTCACACTTTCCGTTAATTGATCGGCAAACTTTACCCTCTGTTGTCTAGGTAAATTGAAGTATTGCCTAGTGGAAATCCCAGACCCTACAGCTCTAACTCTACTTGGATGCTCTGGACCCAATGCCATGGTCAACACATCATTACGCCATAGACAAGAAGAGTGCCTTCAGAGACTTGTTTTTGCAAATCATCCTAACAAAAACACACATTAAAGTAAAACAAAGCAAGAAGTCAGATTCACATGGAAGTCAAATTATAATTTAAATGCAGTTGAATACAAATTTAAAACATAGTGAGTGAATTTAGGGGCTTACAATTATTTTTACTTTGTCTGCAACTTTTGGATCAGGGATGTTACCATGTTTGTCTTCTCTGGCTTTCTTCCATAAGGTAGATCGATCAATATCTACCCCAGGCATGGTTTCCTCCAATTGCTCCCCCAAACCAACATATCCTTTCCGAGACAACCGATGATTGTACTCGCAATTCTCCCTCCTCTCTGCTTGTTCAGTATGCACAACCTGAAATTCTGCAGATAACCTTGAAGCTACAAAGGCATCCCAGTGTGCTTGCTCTATGAATGAATATTGTGCAGGGGGTTCCTTTAACTTCTCCTTGTCATTGATGAATGGAAAGATATATTGCCTCGTTAATATAGACTTAAAATCCTTCCATTTCTTGCCAGCAGATGAAATCACCATCTTCTTACCCCCTTGCCCTACCACATAAGCCATGTCAATGGCTTCCCAAATCTGCTCTTTTAAATCTTCATTCACTTGTTCCCATTTAATGTTTGCAATTGAGATTCTGGAGCGAGCCAACACTCCAATGTAGGACTGCATCTCATTATGTGCAAGGCCACATGGTTGCCCCTTTTTGTTATACTCAATAACCGGCTTGATTTTCTTATATTTTCTCTGCACAACACGGGGCATTGTGCTTATACCACGCCTTGACTTTGGCTTTTCAACAAACGTGGTAGTGCTATCTAAACCTTTCTCAGCAGATGAAACAAACTTCATCTTCTTCAAGGACTGGGTTTTACTTGGTGCAACTTCAAGCCCCTTACCTTCATTTTTGTCCAAGCTCCCATCCTTTCTCTTCAAGCTAGCAGCCTTACTTTGCGATGGAGAAACCATGTTTACAGAAAGAAACTAAACCTACAAGAGAAATTTTTTCAGACTTTAAAACAATAAACACGACAGTAATTTTAATTAAATGACGTAGTATTCAAGTTCAAACGACACTATATAAAAACAACCGACGAAATTAGAACTTTTACACGACGGTGTATCATTACCGTCGTGGTTTAACATTTCAAACGACGTATATAACCCTAAACCGTCGTCTAAGTAAGATGAAACACTAAATGCAGAACATTTGTTCTAGACATTTTCATTCTTCGCATGTATATTTTATAGAATTGGAAAAATTATTTTGAAAATAAACAAATATAAAGATTGAAAAACCAAGTCTCAGAATCGAAAATATTTTTGGAGATTTTCAAATAATAACACGACGGTTATTTTTAAAAATATGACATAGTATATCATTTCGACGACGGTAAAGAAACAATACGACGTAATAAGTAAAATTTAAACTTTACTTGCGATGGAGAAACCATGTTTACAGAAAAAAAAATAAACCTGCAAGATAAATTTTTTCAAACTTTAAAACAATAAACACGACGGTAATTTTAATTAAATGACGTAGTATTCAAGTTCAAACGACGCTATATAAAGACAACCGATGAAATTAGGACTTTTACACGACGGTGTATCATTACCGTCGTGGTTCAACATTTCAAATGACGTATATAACCCTAAACCGTCGTCTAAGTAAGATGAAACACTAAATGCAGAGTATGTGTTCCAGACATTTTCATTCTTCGCATGTATATTTTATAGAATTGGAAAAATGATTTTGAAAATAAACAAATATAAAGATCGAAAAACCAAGTCTGTGACTGAAAATATTTTTGGAGATTTTCAAATAATAACACGACGGTTATTTTTATATCATTTCGACGACGCTAAAGAAACAATACCGACGTAATAAGTAAAATTTAAACTTCAAACGGCTAAAAAACAGAGTATTTTTCCAGACTCTTTCGTTCTTTTTGTATATATTGGAAAAAAGCAAAATGATTTTCAAGTGTAAAAAAGTAAAAAGATTTTTTACAAAAAAAGTATAAATCATTTTAACTCAGAAATTCTTTTGGTGTTGTAGTAGGAAATTAAAAAACGAGGAACAAAGAAACGGTTACCTTTTGCATGCAGGGAAAGTTTTCTCTAGACTTAGACGAACACGAAGACGAAGAGGAGAGGAAGTCGATGAGTTCAGACACGGCGCTTCGGAAAGGAAAAATTAGTGCAGAGTGAAATTTTTTCTCGGTATTGGAAACAGTGAAAGTATATAGGTCAGGTAATGCAAAACGTTTTAATAAAATGGAACAAAAAAAATAAGACGACCCTAATTATAATAACCGCCCTGGTATGGTACTTTAAACATCGTATTTAAGTAGTCTATACTACCAAAACGATGTAGTTATTTCATTTAATACGACCGTAAATTCTTAAAAAGCGACGTAGTTATTTCATTACATGTCATAAATATTTTTTTTACGTCGTATTAATTTATGTATTGACACGTCGGTAATTAGTAAAACGTCGTGTTGGTTGTTTTACTGTTACAAATAAGACGTTGATTTTTAAGTTCTGTCCGAAGTGTTTAGTTAATGATAGACGGCACAATTTATAATGAAACCGCCGTGGTTATAAAATAATTTCTATAAATTAGTTCTTTTCAATAGTCGTTCATTTTCGTTTTCATTTAGGGTTCCAAGTCGAAATAAACCCTCTTACCCTTGGCGGGCAAATTGACTGTTCACACCCTTGCCTTCTCTCTCTTTCACCTCTCTGGAGTCAATAATTTGGATGTTAATGGTGTGTGTGTTTTGGTGTATCTCAAAGACGGCAAAACACACACACATCATTAACATTTAAAAAATTGTCTTTCTCACCTCTCTGGGTTCGTTTTTGGTTTAGAAAGAGGCAATAGTTTGGATGTTGGTGTGTATGTGCCTTTGTGTATCTCAAAGACACAAAGACACATACATCACCAGTTTTCAAATTTTTGTCTTTCTGAAGACGGGTTATGCAAATTTGGTGGTTCGATTTTCTTTTTCATTATTGTTTGTTTTGTTTCTGCTTTTCATCGGACGACGGGTCAATCAAATTTGTGTCGTTAATATGTAACAAACTACCACTACTACAAAAATCGAAATAGACGACGGGAATCCACCGCCGTCTAGGGTCATACAAAACCGTCGTGAAATCGACCGACATCAATTCATGTATAAAACCACGACGGTTAATAACCGACGTTGTTAAAGAATACTACATCATTTCTTTTAATAAAACCGACGTCTAATACAAATAAAACTTCATAAAAAGGAAAAATTGACAACCTTAGACGTCACTTTCATAAAATTAGTGTCATCTCAAAGGCTTTACAAGTCAAAAATTTCATTGTTACCGCCGTAACATAAATGAACCACGGCAGAATGTCAAACATACAGACGTCTATTATATTTAAAGACGTCTGTTTTATTATAAAAAAACATCGTATTTTATCCAAAGACGTCGTTTATTATATCCAAAGACGTCGTATTTTATAAAGCCGAAGTCTATTACTTGTAAAGACGACGGCTTTATTAAATACTGTCGTCTATTAGCTTTAAAACGAGGGTTATTAACTGTAAAACTGACGTAGTAATTTTACATTTTTGCTTCTTTTGTTTTCTTGTTTCCAATGCTATCATAAATATATACTCAAATATGCTATTACCCACGCCATACATATATATACTCAAAAATTATTTCTTTCATAAATAGAATATCAAGAGTACAATAGAACAAAATAAAATCTAAAAAATTAAAGTACTCTAGAGTACACCAAAATTCTTATACCTAATTATCCTTTAAATCAAGTTCTCCATATGTATATAGAGCTATACATTCATCATCACCAATTTTCCTCTCGCATTCTATCTCGAACTTCATCACTTTGTACGTGCTTCTCCCTTGGATGCAATTACTCTCTTCCCTTTGTACACTTATAACTGCCTCATATGGTGTGTCACCGAAATCTGAACAAAAGAAGGAAGTAACCAAGATTTTAAATATTAAAAAAAAAAGCAAGTTTTAGTAAGAGATTAAAGAACAGTAGACCAATTCTCTACCCCTATACATTAAAGAACACTAGACAAAATTAAGACCTAATCATTTTAACACAACAAAGATGCATTCCACTAAAATGAACTTGGACCAACACTATAGCAGATTATAGCAAGCAATATAAGTTCAGATGACGGTTTTTACATAAGACGACGTATTTTACAATTACAGACGACGGTTTTTCCAATAACCGTTGTCTTATGCAACAAAATACAGCGAAGGGTTATGACACCAACCATCAAATTTCATACGACGGTATTAAAGAACAACCGCCTTATAACTGAAATACAGACGACGGTTTTAATAAAAAACCGTCATCGTATGAAAAGAGAATAAATCTCACATTACCATTCCATTTCGAAGAACAAATGCTAACCAAATATTAATAAAGACCCATATAAAAAGCATGCAAATATTAAGACCCATCACGACAGAGAGTGATTAAGAACACATATCTTAAGATTTAAAGGACGCAAAACATATATCTAAAACCCATAAGGATCAGATCCAATGAAATTTTTCAATGATTTCAGAAGCAGCAAAGTCAGATTAAGTTTGTACTTAAGAACCCGTAAAGGAATATCATTCAATGAACAACAAGCTTGTGAGATTAGGGTTCGAACTTACAGTGCGTGCAGAGTCGTTAGATTCTGAAAATGGTTTTCGAGGCAAACTTGGATTCGACTGAGCTGGAGAGCACAACTTAGAATTAGAGTTGAAGAGAGAGAGCCAAATATTTAAGACATAGAGCGAAAGGAATATCATTCGATGAATAACAAGCTTGTGATATTACGAACTTACAGTGCACGAGCAGATCTAATGGATTATGAAAATGGTTTTCGAGATAAACTTGGATTCGATAGAGCTGGAGAGCACAAGTTAGAATTAGAGTTGAAGAGAGAGAGCCAATATTTAAGACAAAGCACGAAAATTGAAAATTTTGGGTCAACGTCAAAATTTCAAATAGCACGCTTTTAAACATCGACGAACAAATAATAACCGACGTTAAAGTGTTACAATTATACGACCGTTATTATATTTATACTGCTGTAGTTTCATTTTTCTACGTCACTAATTAATAAAGAAGGACGTCTAATTCAAATAAAATGTCTGCATTTAACACGGCAGTTAGTATATTAAATACGACGTAGTTAAATATTTTCATGACACTAAAACCATCATAGACAAATTAAAAATTAATAAGAATATTCAGGTTTTGGTGTTGCCGATTCAACGCGTTAGCCCAAGGATGGAATCGAAATGAAACAAAATAGAAAACCGGCGTCGTTTCAATATACCCTAAACCCTAAACCTTAAACACGAAACACTAAACCCTAAATACTAAATTATAAATTTCATTAAATGAAAAAAATATTAAAATAATACAAAAAGGGTTTAGGCTGGTTTCTTCTAAATTAGATTGCTAAAAGTAGTAATTAATATATTTGAATTTATCACACCAATGGATGACACAAGCCACATATATATGAACATTTTATGTAACTATAAGAGATTTTGTGATTTATCAATAATTTTTTGTTCTTTGAATTTCATTTGTAATTTTTATGACTCAAATATATTTTTATAAGCCTTAGTGGGAAGAAAATATCTCAATGATTCCATAATGGTTTCCGGTGTATTTTTTGGAATTTTTTAAAAGTTATTATGAATATTATGATTTAAATTGAATTAAATTTTGTTTTAACCACATCGGTATGAAGTAATAACAGACGTGGTATGATTTATTTTCACATCCGTAAGAAGAAAAATATCGCCGTCATATTTACCGACGTGTTTATTTAACCTTAAGACATCAGTAAGGAGGACAATAAAGACATCAATAATTACTTACAACGTCCTTTATAGAGACGTTGTTTGTCGTCACAACGTCAGTTTTCTTAAAATTATCGTTGTTTTATGTCTTTAAATTTTTAAGAACCGCTGTTGTTTAAAGTTATAACGTTCGTATTTTATTAACCGTCGTTTATTGTATTTATGACGTCTGTTTAGAATAAATTACCGTCGTTGATTGTATTTATGACGTCGTTTTGTTAAAATCTCAATTGGTTTCATATTTGGTCATTTTGCCAACTTAAGTTGATACATGCAAAGCAACACACAAAATACATTTCTTATAAAATACTCTATATAATTAGTTGATGATATAAATTATATTGTGATCATATAATAAAGTGATTAAAACAGAGTTCATATCATATATAAATTATTAAAATGTGATTAAAGTGATACATGCAAAGCAACACACAAAATACATTTCTTATAAAAATATTACTCTATATAATTAGTTGATGATATAAATTATATTGTGATCATATAATAAAGTGATTAAAACAGAGTTCATATCATATATAAAGTGATTAAAGCAGAGTTCTATATAATTAGGTTACAAAACATACGTAAAACCTCTATAAAATTAATTTGGTGCCGAAAGCGTAGTTTCATCGTATTCGATCACCTCAAACCTATCCCCATCAGTAACGTTATAAGGGCTACGCAAACCAACTTCTGATCTCTGTGGCATTCAATCCTCACCAACATGTGCCTCAACTTGAATAAAATTGTGCCGCCTTCTGTAATGAAAACGACATCATTACCACTCAAATTGCCAGCCAACCATTTAGATAAAACATTTGTGCGAAATATAAAGAGCACATTCCATTACTCACGCACCCCATATTCCTTCATAACCCAAAATTCTATCAACTCATGACCACCACGTCTCTTGGTAAATGAAAAACATAAGCATTCTCCACTGCCTCCTGAAACTACATTAACCGCCATACTTTTAACATCATTGTCATCGTCATCACCATTGCCATTTAAAGGAGGGCATGGAACTTCCCTGAACTCCTCCTTTGCTAGATCAAAAGCAAATATGGGTAGCTCTTCATCAGGATCAAAGTTGTAGGCCGGGAGCCAATGCAGTGCTTCATTCGTAAGGACCCCCAAGCCAATGGTGATGCTTATGAAAAAGGACAATGAGTGGTGGCCAGGGAATTCAATGATTTTCCAGTGTTCAATTTGGCAGAGAACATCTCCACAAACCACTTGTTAGTAACAACTCCAGCTATGAAAATTTTGTAATCGTCAGTGGATGACACATAACCCAGACCATGGCCAAATCCAAATTCATCATATTCAGTAGTTTCCGCCGCAAACTCAAATTTTGGGTTAGGCAATTCGCAGACGAATCTGGTTGATGGGTTCCAGAGAAACAACTTATGAGTTTGACAATCACCAGCAACATCTACAAATAGCATACCATTACAGGAGCCCAATAGCTTGGAATAAGGGAAGAAGGTGTGGTTTTTGAGTGAACAATCTGGGAACGACGCCGTTTCGGAATCCAAGGATCGGATTTGATTGTCGGTGGAGATGAGGAGCCTCTTGGTAAGGGTTTTGCGTTCGGAGGCTAGCTTGAATTGAGCTTGAGCAAACTGTGTGTCGGAGAGTATGATAGAATACCACCGTTTCGAAACAGAACTGAATCGAATCAGAGGTTTCACGGGCAACAGGTACATAATTTGGACTAAAATATCTTCAGTGAGTTGGCTACCTTGGTTGAGCTTCTTCGACGACATTGGAAAATTGGAACTGGAAAGGAAAACCCAATAAAAAAATCCGACGTAATATTGAATTTAAGACGACGTTATATAAAAGTGACCGTCGTGGTATATCAAATAAAATAGAGTAGTAAACGACGTGGTGATTTAAATAAAACGACGTAAACAATAAAAAAAACCGACGTCTAATAAATTTTGACGTCGGTTTTTATAATTCATGCCATTTTAATTACAACCGTCGTGATATTTAAACTAAAATGACAGTTATATTTAAAAAAAGACGTCTAACTTTATTACGTCGGTTTTGTATTATTCTCGGCGTAAAATTATAATACCACGTCGGTTATGACTACGTTTTATATGCAAAAGCACAAGTTAATTACCGACGTGGTCAGTTTATTAAAACGGCATGAAAAAGACCAAACCGTCGTGGACACTTTCAAAAGTAATTGGAAACTAAAACTTGAAATGATTTTGAATAAAAAAATCTTAAAATGATAGAGTTAGAAATATACCTTTGCCTTGCAAAGAAAGTTTGTTTTGTTTGACGAGGAGGAGCAGAGGAACTTGAAAGCTTCAAGTAATTGCTACGAAGGAAAATTGAGAAACGCTGCTATGGAACGAAACCGATCCCGCATGCTATGGAAGGAAAACTGAGAGGTCTGGAAGGTGAAATATTTTATCGGTTTGAATGAAAAATTTATTGTTCACGTTTGATTTTCCATAGGGATTCGAACTCGTTTAGACAAACCGCCATAGGGATTCGAACTCGTTTGCCAAGGGCATATTTGACAAAAAACAAAATAGAAAACCGCATCGTTTCAATATCTTCTCCGTGGATTAGAAATATTTGCACGACGTTATATTTAAATAAACGTCGTGGTAATAAATATTAACGGTGCTTTATATAAATAAACCGACGTGGATTAATGTTTTAACGACATTATATTTAAATAAATGACGTGGTAATAATTATTAACGTGTACTGTGGATAAATAAACCAAAGTGGATTAGAAATATTACACGTTGTAAATTATAAATCTACCGCCATGGTAATTAATAATTATTAATATTCTTTCTTACACTTTCAGTTTATATGGGAAGTAAGACGGCGTTTATTTTGTTAAACCGTCGTCCCAACTTTTGACGTCTGTTTTTCGTACATGCTGTCGTTGTTTTTTGTGTAAGATTTTAACCGGGAACAAACGCTGTTTAATAAGACGACGCTTTTGTATTTGGTTGCGTCGTATTTTTGAAATGCCCAATCTGAATTACATATTTTAGGAGTTTTTTTACTTAAACACGTCGGTTTTCATTTTACTGTCGTCTTTATAAATTCAACGTCGGTATTTTGACTACCGTCGTGGTTTTCTAGTCGTCTTTTTCCATTTTTGTAGTAGTGTACGACGGTATATTCTACTATACCGTCGTGGTAATACACTTTACAACCTTACTTTATTTATAATTACCATCGTATTACATTATAGATTAACACGGCGTTGAGAATAAAATTACCGTCGTTGTTACTCACACGTTTAAACGTCCGTAGTATGCGTAAAACGTCGTCTATATTTTTTACATCGGTAGGTTTATACCTACTGTCGTTGTTTATTTGTTGAGTCCTTTCCTGCGGAAACTCATGTTTCATACGACGACGCTTTTTAAGTTTCATGCGTCGTGTTGCATAAATACAAATACGGAACCTCATTTTTTGGGTGTTTAAGTTACTGATCCACATCGGTTTTAGATCACCGTCGTCTTTATAAATAAAACGTTTGTATTTATTTTTTCCGTCATCGTTTTTCCGTCGTCTATTTCGATTTTTGTAGTAGTGAGAGAATTTGTTCTATGAATACGTGTCTTATTCATCTTTGATAAGCTCTTATTTATAGGCTTACAAGAGAGGTATTTAACCCACAATTTATAGCTACTAATTACAATAATAAGGGCATAGGTTACAAAGCAATAAGGGGTGGAGGTAATGGATGTTATGGTGGTTATCCACATTCCATGAATTTATAACAAAGAAACTATTGTATGGTACTATAATATGGTGGTACTTGTCTACCCATCTATAAGTGGAAAACAGAGTTAAAATTTCTCACTTTTGAAAAAATAATGTCAATATATGATTGTGAAACATTGGGTCCTCATGACAAATTAACAAGCATAGAAAACATATACAGCCATCAAATTATAAAGTTACAACATGATGCTTTAATCACGATATGATATAACATGATCTTTTGACTCCATGCAAAAGTCGCCCATTTATAAAAATTCAATTGTGCTAAACGAATATATGACAATTCAAAAAAAAAAAAAAAAGCAACAAGAATTTTACTAGTATTTTTTTAGGACGAATTTTGCTTAGTAATTAAAAGTCTCCAAAACGACATGTGCTTATTTATAGGGTCCTCCACAAAATAGACATTTTTCTTTTCAAACTAATCAAAATCCGATGCTCAAATATTAACAGAACCCATTTATTTAGGAGAAAAATCTGAGATTTAAACGTCTATATTTCAACAATCATTGACTGAAGTAGCGAACAGAAACCACCAGAAAAGTTGTTACTCATTCTTTCTTTCCCAGTAAGTCTTCCTCCGCCCTCCCTTCTTCTATATAGAATTTTTTAACTATCCATGATATTCATCTGACCAAGGTGATTTTTTTTTTTTTTTGATATATTTTGTGGGTGCTTCAACGAATGTCGTAGTTGTAGAAACTGCTTGAGTTGTTTGAATATTATTCTAAGTTTTACTTTCTTTTGTGTTCAAGTTCAATGTGAATTTGTCTGCATACCATTGAATCATACGCTGCCGAGCTTATTTGTTTACTGATACACAATGCCGGCATCATCAAATAGGCATGGCCTCGTTTTGTTGAATTTGAGAAACGCTAGCATGAGTCGTTCATTCACGTGGGGAAGCAAACTATGTTTAGCATTTCATTGAATTATAGCTTTTCAGTTAGTTGGTTTTTCCTTACAGTTTGAAATCTTAAAGCTTGTAAATTATCTGATCCCCAAGCCAAAGCCTTTTCTGTTCCTTTCTTCCTTGTCCCCCTTTTGCAAACCATAATAAACCACTCTCATGCCATCTGAGTGATGCTTTTATTTCATCCTCTTAATTACAAAATATAGTAGTATATTACATTTTGAAATTGCAATATGCATATTCAGATCAGAACCATTTCACTTTATTAAATACTTCTATAAAGTTTCCCTCGTACCGTCGTTGAGTTTCTCTCAAAATACTGCTATAAATTGGTTTTTGAAAATGCTGATATGTAGCTCTGTACCCTGGTTGGAGAGAAACAACATCCAATCTGATCATATATAATGTTATTCTCTATGGCAGGTACAAAAAGAGAAATCAAAATTCAGACGTGAAGAGGAAAGCAACCTAGAGGTAACTACAGGTGAACATCAACAGCAACTTCTCTACCAGTAAACTGATAAAGTCAAATGAATTACAAAAAGATGGCAAGGAGACAAAGCAAAGATGTGTCATTACGGTAATTAAAGCAACCTTCCCTCATTCCTGAATTTATATCAAATTAATTTTATTTTGGATATTACTTTTCACTGTCTTTGCCCTCTTGACATTACTCCATTTTAGGTTCTCTAAGTCCACCTGCCCACCAGATGTGCAGCCCAATGTACTTGGTGCGCCGTTCATGCCGGAGAAAGTAAGAAAGTATTCCGAAAGTCCTAATTTTATGGGGTTTTTCTTCATCGTTATATGTATCTTCTTTAAAGGAATGTTGCTCATATATTGAATGTGCTCTCTACTTCTTTTTGTCTTATCTGGTAATAATAATTCAATTTGCAATTATCTATTGTGCAGGAGCTTCTGGCTGCAAAATCAGCCAAATTTGCTTCCTTACTGAAGGATCATTCGAAGGAAGATCTTTCTCATTTCCTCAGAAATATGCCTGCTGACCCTGAAACTCTTGAGCTTGTCGCCAGATTCTACCATGGCTTTGAACTTCAAATTTCTACTGAGAAAGTTGTACCCCTCATTTGTGTAGCTCACTACTTGGAGATGACAGAAAATCACAGCAAAAACAATCTATTAGGCCAGGCTCTTTCGTTTTTTCAAGAAAGAATCCTCCCCAGCTGGAATGAAACTGTTAAGGCTTTCCGAACCACAGAAAAGTTCCTTCGACAGTCCTTGAAGCTTGGATTAGTTGAGGCCTGTATGAAATCTATCATTACAAAGGCACTAGCTAATCCCAGCCTTCTTGGAGAACCAATCAAGAATTCGACGAAGTATGTGGATGATAGTGAGGAGGAGGACGAAGGCTATAAGCCGAGTTCAAGGAGAAGACTCTTTGATCTTGATTGGAAATCGGAGGATCTGACAACACTGTCCCTCCAGCTCTATGAGCCAGTCATCCATGAAATGAATAAGCATGGAGTTCCATCACCTTATGTGGCTGCATCCCTTTGTAACTATGCAAACAAATGGGTTTTATCTAGCAGCGGAGAGGCAGTCAAGAGTAACTACAAAAAGGAAATCCTTGAAGCTGTGGAGAGGCATTTGCCTCATGAGAAAGGACTTGTTCCATGCACCTTATTGTTTGAAATCCTCCGGTTTGCTAATGTTTTAGAAGTTAGCTATGAATGTAAAAATGGGATTGAGATTAGAATCGGAAAACAACTGGACCAGGCAGCAGTCAAAGACCTCTTAATCCCTTCTCAAGACTATTCCAAGGAAATGCAATATGATATTGTATGCGTGAGGAGGATATTGAAAGTTTTCTATGGAAGTTACGCTTCGTCGGACATATCCGGGCTAATTGCAGTGGCAGAACTCATTGAGGAATTCTTGGCCGAAGTTGCAAGTGACATAGACTTGAACATAGATACATTTGTTGAATTAGCAGAGATGTCACTTGCAGCATCCTTGGGAACACAAAGAACCTTGGATGGAATATACAGGGCGGTTGATATCTACTTAGATAAGCATAGGCACTTGACAGAGTCAGAGCGAGAGGAAGTGTGTCGGGTTTTGGATTTTCGGAAAGTGTCCCCTGAAGCTTATGAACATGCCGCTAAAAATGAAAAGTTGCCTTTAAGGGTGGTGGTGCAAGTGTTGTTTGCAGGGCAATTGCAGCTGCGAGACAGGATCCTGAAGGAGCTGCAGGATTCTGATGAAAAATCAACAAAGGAGGAGGCGGAGGAGAATGAAGCAAAGTTGGACTTTGGTGAGGAAGAAATGAGATCTGAGATGGAGAAAATGAGCATAAAAGTGATGGAGCTTGAGGGAGAGTGCAATATGATGAGAAAAGAGATTGACAATCACGGCAGCCCTAAGGTGAGGAAGGAGAAAACTAGCTTGTGGAGAGAAATGAAGAGGAAGTTTGGGTGCGTCAATAGCGTGCATGATTCTAACTGCCATTTGAAGAAGAAAAAGAAGAAGATGCATCCAAAACAAGGAGTCTAACATGTAGATTCTTCTTCCATCTAAGTTTTCTTTGCAAATATCTAGTTATTCATTGATTTATTTTTTTCCAGCTTCAATCATTGACTTTCTGAATAATCATTTTTCTGCTTGGTTGCCATGTAGATTGCTCTGCATAACTAGTACTTTGTACCAAATTTTAACTCAAGAAAGACTCATGAAATGACCAACCAATTCTCTTATTGTTAAATTATGCTAGATAAAGTACAAGTACTTTATCGTTCTCCAATAGCAGTTTAAATTATCAGTTTGGATTTCATGGCCATAGATTTTGGACTCATGAAAGAAGTTTATGTTCTCGAAAGAAATTGGACAATATGCAAAGAAGCTTAAGAAAACCAAATTACAACAAAGAAAATCTTTCCTCTAGTTAGTTACCTTTCTAGCATCATACTGCATTCATATATCACTCTTGCAAAATACTTTACATGGGTCCAAATTACCTCTACAATCATTTCTGTCCCCTTTTTCTTCTTCAGACATCATTAGCCTGGTCACAACAAGAACACACTCCAAACTGTCCTCCCCATATATATAACGTCCTCGAGCTTTCGTTCCCGGTGGCAAGAGAAGGAAGTTATACATGGTTGCATATGATTCTTGCCTCCACTGAAGCCAATTAATTCTCTCCATTCCATTTCATTCAATTCCATGGTAATTGCAATGAGACTAGTCCATTTGCCGCGGTGAGATGTATATATATATGTATATATATCAATTACCAGATGAGCACTACTTGGCAAAATTCATATTACGATAAAGAAAATCAAACCATTAATCTCAATGGCATTTCACTATCTGCAGAGCCAACTGAATCATTAATCCCATTATGATGTTCCATGTCTATGGTTTGATGATGGTTTTCGTTTCCTTTCTGCCTTCCACGACCACCTCGATCTTCATCCCCCATCACAACCACCCCTGCAAACTGCACCTTGCGTTCACCATCAGGAGAATGTACAGGGGATTCTGCAGCTGATGCATTGCCAGCTGTCAATATGCCACTCGTGGTCGGGATGGTGGCTGCCCGGCTGCTTCCCGCCTTGGCATAACGGCCGCTGTCTGCAGTCTGCACGGCCTCGGGCCTAAAGCATCTGTAGATACATGTGAAGAGCCAAAAGGCCCATGGAATTGCCACAAGTACCATGCCAGCAATGGGATACCACGGGTGGGATTTTTCTTCAGGTAGAAGCATGTAAAGGAAAAGAAACACCCCGCCGGCGATAATGCAGACGAAGAAGACTGCGGAGATGAGAGAGATTCTAGCATCTCCTTTTCTTTGCTCCATCTGAGGTAAAGAAAGGCAGAATAGGATCCTTTCTCTGTGTCTAGACCGATGATGTTTTCTGAGTTTGTGTAATTGTGTTTGTGTTTTGTTTTTGATGTTGTTGTTGGTTAGACCGAGTTGAGTTGTTGCCGGAATCTAACAAAGTGGTGGATGGAAATTATGGAGGATATATCCGCTGGTGGAAGGTTTCAAAACAGAGCGGTGAAAGCGGGGCTGGTTTCTAACTGCAATGCATTGTGAATAACTGATTAACAAGTTTTATTTATGTAGAGAACAACACCAAACCTTTTTTTTTTGAGAATAGAGAATACCTTAACTCAAAAGAAATATCGACAATGTATCAAGTACTATATACAATGTATCAAGTACTATATACAGTTAATTATATATTGATAATGTACTAAGTACTATATACAGTTAATTATACGAGGCGCTATTCTCGCTCTCTCATTTAGCATTCTTGCACTTCCCTCCTCTTGTTTATGATTTCAGTCTTATTTTGTTAATTGAAATACTAAAACTACCCTTATTTAGTTTTTGAGTTTTGTAGGAATTTCTAGGACTCTTGCTAACTCGTTGTTGAGAGTACACTGCCAAAATCAAGACCATTTTTCCAACCAAAAAAAAAATTCAAGACCATTTTAATTTAGGGACCCTTTATTAATAAGGACATCAAGCCAATTTTTTTTTTTTGGTTACATTGGGAGGAAGGAAACCCTGGGGCTTCGATCCTGGGTGCCAAGCAAAGGAGAAGGCGGAGGGCCACAATCATTGTGGTAACCCCACTCAACGATATCGAGCCAATTCGATTATTTGACGCACAACATTGACAAAAATGAACCTACAAAACTATAAACAACATAGATATCTTAAAGTTACACATTAAACAATATTTCTTATATATATAGATGTATTTTTTCCTCTGAAGCCAAGACTTTTGGTGTTGCCAATCATTTCTTGCTGTGTTTGCGGATTGTGTGTATGACTGTCACTGCAAGTCAAGTTATTTCATTGAGTAAAAGTCCAATTTTGTTATAACATTTCAAACCTAAATTTACCCCAAACTGAAAATAAAAAATTTAAAGAAAAAAAAGGAAATTGTCCCTTCCCCAAGCTGTCAAGAGAACCCAAGTTACAGAGGTCCATAGCATATAAAAAACACAACGGATTTCTTTTGAAATCATAATAACATCTCCAGACCATGGTGACCACAAATACTTCTAAAATTTTACCAGAGAAATATGAAAAGAGAAACATGCTAGACAAACCAGACAAAACTCAGCATCAAAGAGTTTGGCACCGTGAAGAATCAAAGAGGAGAGCCCCATCCACCACCACCAGGAGTTAAAATCTGCAGAATTTCCCCTGGCTGCACTTCAACTGTGTTCTTACCCCCGAGGTAAACCCTTCGTTTATCTTGTGTGATTAGGAAGTTAGCCCCCCGAGCCCCGTCTTTCCCTCCTTTCAATCCCCTTGGTGCGTGAACACGCCTCTCTGAGAGAATGCTCACAACAATTGGACACTTGAACTCTATCTCCCTCACAAGTCCATCACCTCCTCTGTGATATCCAACTCCCCCACTGTTCTCTCTCAGGCCAAATTTATGCAAAAGAACTGGATATCTCTGTTCAAAAATTTCTGGATCAGTCATTCGGGTATTGGTCATATGACACTGGACTCCGCTCGTCCCATCCCAGGTCGGACCAGCTCCACTTCCACCTCCAATTGTTTCATAATAACCAAATGTCTCATCCCCAAAAGTGAGATTATTCATACAACCCTGTGAACAAGCACAAGCCTGAAATGCAGTGAGTACAACATCAGTTATTCTCTGAGAAGTGAGAACGTTACCACCCACCACAGCAGCTTTATCACTTGGAGAGAGAAATGAGCCTGGAGGAATATAGATTTTCACAGGAGCCAAACAACCTTGATTGAGAGGAATATCCACATCTACCAAGCAGCGAAGACAGTATATAACTGCTGCTGCTGTTACGGCTTCTGGAGCATTCCAATTCCCATATACTTCAGGACTGGTTCCACTAAAATCAAAATTTGCTTCACCTTTATCAGAATCAATGGTAAGTTTCAAATGAATGATGGACCCATCGTCCATGTAATCCTCTTCTTCAATAGTAACAGAACTCCTATCTCCAGAACTAGAAGGCTGAGATAAAACTCTAGTAGCAACAGACTTCAGCATTTCTCTCACTGCTTCTTCTGCATTCAGCTGTACATAGGTCATGTAAGCCTGAACTGTATCCAAACCATACTGCTCAATTAGCTCTTTGATAAGGGTAATTCCTCTATTGTTTGCAGCTACTTGAGCTCGAAGATCTGATAGATTATCTTGAAGCCTGCGAGTTCCAGGGATCTTTTGAGCCAATTCATCAGAACAGGGGAATCGGAGAATTTTAGTGATTCCTTCTTCTTGAAAAAACCCTTTTTCCACAAGCTTAAAAGCTTTTAAGGCAGCCCCTTCTTCCCATATAGACTTGGAAAAAGGTGGCATGCTTCCAGGAGTGATACCCCCAATCTCTGCATGATGCCCTCTACTTGCCACAAAAAACACCAGCTTTCCATTATCAAAGACAGGTGTAATAACAGTTATGTCAGGAAGATGACTACCTCCAGCACAAGGATGATTCGTGACCAAAACATCTCCTTCACTCAAATTATCACCCCAGTAGTTGATCTGCCACCGAACAGTACTCGACATTGCTCCTAAGTGCACAGGGACATGAGGGGCATTAGCAACTAGTCCCCCATCAGGTCCAAAGAGGGCACAAGAGAAATCTAGTCGTTCCTTGATGTTCGTTGATATAGAAGTTCTCTGCAGGGTCCTTCCCATCTGTTCAGCTATACCCATAAATCTATGATTGAAGATTGAGAGCTGCACAACATTAGCAACTTTTTCCACTACTTTCATGGTGCTTGAAGTAGAGTCAATTTCAATTTTAATGTTACCATATTTACTTATTATAGCTTTACAGTTAGGTTCTACTATCACAGTACTATTCCCGTTCATGATTATTGCCGGACCAGCCATGATATGCCCATACCCCAGTTTCTCAAGGTTGTATAGAGGTGTTTCCAGCCACCCATTTCCAAAATAAACCTTGTAATTACCTTCAACTTTAGGAGAACACGAAGTACGTTCTAGAGCCAGGGGCTTCAATATATTAGTGACTCCTACCCCGCGAACCCTAACATCACATATTAGGATATTCCTATTCAGTAATTTAAATCCATACTCCTGCTGGAATAGTTCTACAAAGTCCAGATCGTAGTTACATCCTCTCCCATCTTCAGTAATTCGTTTCTTAACCATGATTGAGGTGTCCGTACCTTCATATCTCAAATTCAGATATGTCTCTGTTGTCATATTTTCATCTCTAAAACCTTGCTCTTGCAGCTTCTGCCTTACTTGACTCAGTAAAATAGCTTCTCTGTCAGAGGCCTCCTGAACCGATTCAAGACTGTAAACTGCAGAGTATGGCTCCTGTGCCTCTTCTACAACATCTGCCAGTCCCATCCCATAAGCACTTAAGATTCCACAGAACCTGTGTATAAGTACTTCTTTCATACCCAATGACCTAGCAATTGCGCAGGCATGCTGAGGCCCAGCACCTCCAAAGCAAGCAAGGGCATGGTTCCTTGTTTCATGGCCCTTCATCTCAGTTAATTGCCTTATTGGACGGCACATAGTCTCATTGGCAACATTTACAAATCCCAGTGCTATCTCCTCCACTGTCATGTCCTTTGCAGATGGGTCCTGGCTCTTTCGGTAGGAATTTATTTGGTTTGCAAGCTTGTCAAACTCATCTCTTGTTGCCTTGATATCTAGAGGCTCATCTTCATTGGGGCCAAATATTGATGGGAAATAATCAGGAATTACATATCCTAGAACTAAGTTTGCATCTGTAACTGCCAACTCCCCGCCTTTTCGGTAACACACCGGACCAGGATGCGCACCCACTGATTCTGGTCCTACCCGGAAAGCTCCAAACTGAAACTTTAACTTTGACCCACCACCAGCAGCTACAGTACTTATGTCAAGCTGAGGTGCTTGTATTATGGCACCAGCAATCTGGGTTTCCAGGACTTGTTCATAAGTCCCCGCATAACGGCTCACATCTGTAGACGTGCCACCCATGTCAAACCCAATGAGAGGTTTCTCAGTTTCAAGCCCAAAAAGTGTCTGTGAGTAACCCACAACCCCACCAGCAGGACCAGACAAAACAGCTTTGTGACCTGAAAATCGACTTTCCGGTGCAAGTCCACCGTCAGATTGCATAAATAAAACATTCACCTTCTCTACCCCTTCATCAAACTTAGACATAAACCCTGATAGGTACTCTTTGATTACTGGCGTCAAATATGCATCAACACTAGCTGTTAGACCACGAGGAACAGCTCGAACCATGGGTGTCAAAGCTGAAGATAAGGAAACATGTCTAAAGCCCAAACTCTCAGCTAGCCTTTCAACAGCTACTTCATGCTGTGGGTAAGTGTATGAATGCATTAACACAACAGCCAAACAGCTAATCCCCTTCTCCAACAAACCTTGGAGTAAAGGCTTCAAAGTTTCTACATTGATAGGCTTTACAACTTTAACCATCTCACCAGAAACCCCTTTAACTAATGACGCTGAAGAAGAATCTTGATTATCACGAGCAAGTTCAACTCTCTCATCAACCTCAATAACCTCCTCATAAAGGTTTGACGGTTTCGATACAGTGAGATCAAATATTTTGGGACGAGCCTGGTTACCAATCTGGAGCAAGTCCCGGAAACCCCGAGTCACGCAAAGAGCAATCCTTTCCCCTTTTCTCTCCAAAAGTGCATTTGTTGCCACAGTTGTACCCATCCTTATCCATTCTATCTTATCAGTCGGTATTTTTGAAGCACGGGAAATTTTCTTCCCAGTAAACTCTTCAAGAATCCTCCGAATTCCTTCAACTGGGGCATCGTCATAGTTTGATGGATCAACAGACAAAAGTTTTAAAACTTGTCCATCAGGCTGACCTGGGATCTCAGCATAAACATCAGTGAAGGTTCCACCTCTGTCAATGCAAAATCTGAGTTTGTTGTCATTGGCACTCCCCATTTTTATGCTAAGAGATTAGACTTGAGATGACGTTGATATGGAAACCTAAAGATGAAAAAAATATACAGATGATCAACTATATTAGTAATTTGAGTTTGTTGTCATTGGCACTCCCCATTTTTATGCTAAGAGATTAGACTTGAGATGACGTTGATATAGAAACCTAAAGATGAAAAAAATATACAGATGATCAACTATATTAGTAATTTCACATGCACTGAGCCAAAATTGTGGATCAGATTGGACAGAGCATGCAATGTACACCCCAAAGGTAAAGAACAGGCTCTCCATACATATCTACAAATACCAATCCTCTGCAACCCCATAAACTAGACTTCTCATTGTAAATATTTTTGTGGATTTTAGGATCTATTAAACTTGGATTAAAAACTAATCAGAAGCACAGTGCATCAAATCCCATTTTAAGGCCCCGAAACCGCCCCAACGAGAGACAACTCGTATTTTTCCAGAAGGAAACTCATATCAAAGTGTTTACTATTAAGAAAAATCAACCCATATCTGGCGTTTTTGTCAGTTAGCTTCAAGCAGGAATAGCAGTTGCTTAGAGGGACCAAATAGAATTTAAGGATTATAGAAAAATAAATCAAATTTCTCAAATCCATATTTTCAGAAGGTACAAGTAACAAAATTTATCAGAAAATCAATAAACAATAACAGCCCAATTCTAAAACCTGACCAACTAACAAAACCCAGAAGTTCAAAACATAGATTATTGAGAAATAGATAATGAAATTACGAAGGGTACCCGTCTGATATTGTTCCTGAGGAAGCAAATGCAAAGCCAGCCGTAGCAGATGCGCAAACCCTTCAGTCAAATGGATACTTCAGTTGAGCCTGGCTATTAACAGGAATTGATTCTTCGTTTATTAGATTTATGCCTCACGTAGACGTACACGTGGTGGATTGGCATTGACTGACTAAACATGCCTAAGAGCATCTCCAAAAAGGGGAAAAATTATAGAATCTACCGTAGTATGGCGCGTGGACATCTTGTACGTAACATGTATGGGTGGACGACGCTTATTTTCCCCTTAGCGCTTATTTTCCCCTTTTAGGGAATAATATCTATAAATATCCACTAATATTATAACACGTCTGCACAAGATGTATCACGCGTGGCCATACTACTAATATTCTATAATTTCTCCTCCAAGGGAGATGTCAAATACTAAACATCAAATTTAAATTTAATGGCTTATGTGGCAATTTGACATATTGTGAAACTTTTTATCCAACCGATATACAATATACATATTATTTTATTATTTTTAAAGGCAAGTGGGCTTAATATTTAAGAGTAAAATATTAAATAGGGTAAAAACTATACATTAATGAGGAGAGAAGGAGTGGATCCAGTATTAAAATAATAATAAAATAATAAAAGACATCTCAACTTGGCATCTCTGTTGGAGGCTTAAAACTGTCTTTTTTTTTTTTTTGTCAAAACTTGCCACATTGGAATTGGCGTATCTGTTGGAGATGCTCTAACTATTACCAAAAGGTATTTCTTCTCACTACCTTACACTCTCTTCTTTATTAGAAATTGTATATTCTCACTTTTTTTTTCCACTTACATTACCTTGAATGTTATAATAAAAAGTATTAAACATAAAAAGAATTATAAGTCGACAAAAGTGGAGTGGGAAAATCAGCACCCTACCAAAAATACTTATGGAGATCTTGAGATTTTAGAAATTACACTAAAACCTCAATTATTATGAGGTTTCAAATTATTCCTACAAAATTTCCTCAAATGAGAAAACCAACCTCAATTATTAGACCACAGGGATCTAATTTCTTAAGTTAATATTATCATTTGGACAAAAAAAAAAATTATTACGAGCAATTTTTGGATTGAAAATTAACGTAATTGTTTGTGAAAACAACTTGACATTTCATTGTGTCTTGGTGTAGTTTCTTAAACCTTAGCTGTTTTGTGAAAACATGAAAAAATTCAATGTGTGTCGAGAAATTTCTCGTTGTATAATTCAAAAAAGTCTAGGAATAATTGACATCGTCCACGTAATTTATGTGGAAAAACTACATGGTACCTTCCTTTTAGGAGTCGTTTGGGAGTGATTCTGGATAGGCATATCATTTCTCCATATAAATGGTTTTAAGTGATTTGGAGTATTGACCGAAATGGTCCTCCAACTATTGCTCGAGTTTCATTTTGGTCCATCCATGAACTAAAATTTTCATTTCAAAAGTCCTTCAACTCTCCATTTAGTATCAAAATGATCCTACCGTCAAAGTCTGTCAATTGTTCCATGAAATCGAGGGGCAAACCCATCTTTTTTGGCAAAACAATTAAAAAAAAACTAAAAATAATATTGCTCTTTCTCTCTCTGGACAAAACCACCCAGATATCACCCCATTCCCACCCACAACCATCGGCTCTCCGATGCACCTGTAATAACCTCAAAATTGGGATTTTTTTGTTATTAAAATTCCAAAAAGTCATACAAAATTAATTAAATGTGTGAGCAATTTTATGAAGTTGGTTTGGGTTGAAAATGATTGGATTAAGCGTGTTTAATCTCAAATTGGACTAAAATGTCCTTACATTTAATTTAATGATTTTTCAAAGGACGTTCATGAAATTGAAGTGAGAAAATTATGATTCTTGGATGGAAAGATAGATTATGTAGCTACTCGCTACGAGCATGTGGTAATTTTCGGAGAATTTTTTGGAGCTCGTATGAATTTTTAACGAATTATGAAAGTTAGGCCAATGATGTTGTGAAATGTGGCATTTGAAAAAAAAAAAAAAAAAAGACAATGACATCTACTGTTCACACGTGGGGATGGGGGGCTTTTCTTCTTCCTCTCATGTCTTCTCCTTCATTCTTCATTTTCTGCTTCTTCTGCAAAAGAAAATCTTTGGAAATTCATATCTTAAGTTCTAGAGCTCGGATTGCTAAACCGTTTTCGCCTACGTGATTGTGAGAATGAGGCCTACGATTTAAGATAAATTTTGAAGCCTCTTTTGCAAATTCTGAAATTGCTCAAATAGTGGATTTTTGATGATTTAAGTTTCAAGTTCATAATTTGAGATTATGTTAATGTCCTCAACGTCCTGAAAATAGTGGTGTGCTCGAAATTGCAAGATTATGTTGTTTGATAGACTATCAAAGCCTCGCAAATTCTAGACCGTTGATCGAAGATGATCGGACTGTTGGATCGTGTCTAATTCTATATATGTTGTAGTTAGTGTTGTTGTGAGTTTGTATGAACAGACAGATTGGTGATCGGACTTCCCAATCTTAAGTTATCGCATTTCGAAGTAAATGAAAGTGATCATCGTTCGATCGTGCGATCAAGAATGATCCGACTGTTGGATCTGGCCAAAAATTTATGTGGTGTGATGTCGGGACTATTTAGAGTCCATTGGTGCAACCGGATGTGAAATTTGAGGTCGTCAGCCCAAGGTGGATTTTTGTAGTGTCAGTTGGACATGTGGGATCCGCATGACCCAAATAGTGACTTTTTAGACAATGGGTGTCATTGGTCATGTTTTGACGTTGACAGTGTGTACGCCACAGTTTTGAAGTGTTCTGGAAGATAATTGATCACTTTGGACCCCGGATTGGTTCTAAGGGCATTTTCGTCATTTGGGAGCCGAATCTTGGATTTTGGATTCTAAGTTAAGTTGCAAACTTTTCTTAGCTTTTGCCGAGCCAGAGTGTTTGTTGGGAGTGTGGATTCGTTGAGTTGACTTAGTAATTGCAGCTTGGACGAAAGGTGAGTTAAATCATCCTAATTGTGCATAAAATCACATATTATTATATTTAATATAATGTGGTTCTGTTAATGTTAATGAAAATAATTAACATGCTAATGTGGTTTTGAGAAACTGTTTTGTGTAAGTTTAAAATCAATCAAACAAGTTTTGATTTTAAATGAGTTGTATGTTTTTTGTAAAATGGATGGTATTCTTGGGTGACCATGATATTTTGTGATTGTATTGTGGTGTTCATAAATGAATGACCACGTAAATATATATATATATATATATATATATATATATATATATTGTTGTGATGATTGTATTTGAGATAGAAAACAATATTTAATGTGGAGAGTGCATTTTATTATTTTCGTTGTATGTGATGTTGTGATTGGAGGATGTAGGTGAGAATGCATGGCTTCCTCAATAGGAAGATGACCTAAAAGATGGTCTGACCGTGGCAAGCAATTAGGGAGTTGAGCCTTGGGGTGCGAGGCCCCAAACCATTTAGAGATCTAAGTGTCACCATTACAATAGTCATATATGTGACACGTAGTTGCAACCGTTGGGCAAATTATGATTACGCACTGTGTCATGAGGACCGCAACAGTGTTCGTGGGTTGGGAGAGTCTAGCGTATTCTCACTTCCATTGTCCAAGAGTGACATTGTGGATTGGTGTTTCTTAAGCTTTGAAACAGATTTTGAAGTCACAGGCGGTGACTTGACAGTTCTTGAAAATAAAAGAATTGTGATTGGGGTGAGTTGATTGATTATGAGTACCTTGATTATACAAGGATTGTGTGATGCTAATGAAAGTGCATGTGATTGTATATTATGTGTAAAATGACATATTTATACTGCTGGTTGTGGTTTACTCATACGAGCCTTAGAAGGCTTACCGAGTTTGTTGGTGATAAACCTAGTACACTATTCAACGGTGTATGGGCTAATCCTGTAGGTAGTAGGATCACATGACTTCGTCAAGAGCAGAAAAAAAGAGGTGTACTTGAAGGGTACAAAGTTCGTTTTGAAATTTTTGGTGACATTAGACTTCCGTTGTGTGTAATAAACTATAAGGAACAGATATGTAATACGTTGAAGTTTCAATTTATTATGTAACTATTGGAATGTAATATTTGACTTATAAGATTGAGTCAGTATTGACATTGTGGTTCAGAACATGTGATATTGTATTATGGAAAAAGAAAAATTCCTTGTACATTTGTTGAAGGTTCCGAGCTTCACGTCCCGGATCAGTTTGTTGTAATAACTTAATAGGTTATTTGTGGTGAAAAATTCGTGGTGTGACAGCCCCTCCTCCACCACCATCCACTCGCGCCAATCCAATCTATGAAATTTACCCATTTACCATACTACGATATGATGAGAAAATCTTTAAATTGCAATAAAGCAATTGCCAAGTCTAATTAAGAGGCAACCAATATTATATTCTTTCATCTTTAAAGTTACAAATCTCCACTTTTAAGAAGATTAGTATTATTTTTTAAGCAAGATTTACTGTCCCTTCTCCCTTGTTATATCCCATGCTTGAGAAGCAAGGTAGAATTGAAGAAATATATTCTAGTGGTAGAATACTGGTATAGTCTGGTGGTTATTGTGTAGAAAATTCATCTCCAAGATACAATTAAGCAATTAGATTATCTAACTTAACCCGATACAACAAATCAAACGATTTTTTTCATTTATGGGTTATTGTGGTGGAGGGAAGTGGAGGGAGGGGGAACCGTTGTTTGGGGATGGGGATGGGGATGGGGTGATATCGGGGTGGTTTCACCCAGAGCCATATATATATATATATTCTTTTTAGTTTTTTATAATGGTTTTGTCCAAAAAGATGGTTTTGCCCCTTAATTTTATGGAACAATTGACAGACTTTGATAGTATAACCGTTTTGATACAAAGAGTTGGAGAACTATTGAAATGAAAAATTTAGTTCGTGGATTAAAATAAAACTCGAGCAATAGTTGGAGGACCATTTCAGTCAATAACTCTACGTGATTTTATAAAGAAACACATGAGATGTGCATATTCCTAGAATTGCTTCACTGAAAGTAATTATATGGATAAGCACGTTAGATGTGCTTTTCCCCATAAGTTTTAGGCCCTCCAAGAATCTCTCTAAAACAAACCATTGTTTAACCACTCGGAGTCATAGGGTGGGGTCTTGCAAGTACGCCAACCTCGCCGTTGAAATTTAATTGGTTGGTTCGTGTCCAATTTTTTTGGGTCAGGTTTATGTACCTCCAATGGGTAATGCTAGGCTTACCACATTGTGTATCACCTCTCTAATAAGGCCCTGTTTGGTTCATGGGAAAGGAGGCTTGGGGATGGGAAATCAATTGTTTTCCCATGTTTGGTAAATCCAGGCATGGGAAATTGTTGCCTAGCACATGGGAAAGTAGGGGGTAAAGTAAAGCCTTCCTCTCAACTTGGGTTTTGATTTCCCTTCTCATGGGAAAGTTTGGGAAAATGAGCCAATATTCAATGCACATTTTTCATGACCATTTTGTCCTCATGAACAATTTAAAATTACAATGTATCATTAAATGCTTTCTTTTTTTATTTGATTTAATATGGGTATAATTGAAAAATTATACAAACTTTGTTTTCCATTCCTACTCAAAACAAACATGGGAAAGGAAACAAAGTGAAATATTCGGATTACTTTCTCGACATTACCAAACGTGGGAAAGGAATCTTCCATTCTCATCCCTTAGGAAATGACATGGAAAGTGATTTCCTCAAATCCGTTACGTGAACCAAACGAGGCCTAAAGGTGGAACCTAACAATACAATGGAACCCACCTCTATTAAAGAGATGGTACACAATGTGGTATGCCTAACATTTTCCCATCTAATTTATGTTATAGTGCAATTTTGTTCACCCCTTAATCCTCGGGTACGATCACCCCACTCTCTTGAGCCTCATTCATTAAATTCATAATGATGACTAAAATGTGCAATATTAATTGATAAATTATTTTTCTTCTTAAATTAATTCGGCCTAAATTGACTTGACCATATTTGACACAAAATTCATATATACAGAACTTATTGTTCCTACAGACCTAGGCCTTCACAGTAATGCAGTGCACATAATCATCTCTACAACCAACAAAAATTCTGCCACCAATCATCACAGGTGAAGAAAATACATCTCCTGTGAGGTCCAGTCTGGCAAATTCCTCAACATCTATCGGTTCATTTGCCACTTTGGCGACACACGAGTTAACTCGAAGCAAATAGACACTTCCTGAGCTGGAACAGATACAAACCAACCTGGAAAAAAAAAGGGTTGTTGATCTTTTTTCTTTTTTTTTTGAATAGAAACGAATGTATTAAGAAAGGAACAAAAGGGGTTGTTGATCAATATGAAAATGGTGCTGTTAAACGAATCCTAAAATTAACTTAGTACACCCTACTATTAAACTATTTATTGAATTACTAATTTATCCTAATATAAAATGACCAAAAAGTATATATTGACAACTTTGACAAATTTCTCAAGACTGTTATAAAGGAGGGAACTCGGTTACTGAAGTTGAAGTCTTGCTGGGAAAGACTGAGGGCGCCAAGGTTGGCATAGCAGTCGATGAGTTTGGAAGAGAGTGTTGAGTTTTGGTGCAGGCCATAAAGGACGAACCTGGCATGGATTTGCTGGAGTTTTTTGCGTTCGGTGCAGAGGTTCAAGAGGGACGAGAGTGTGTTCAATGGTCTGGTTTGGGTTGTGGAGGACGTCTCAACCGTTGGGAGGGAAGCATGTTAGGAAGTGACCCCAATAAACATCTTCGTAACGAGTTCACGTAAAAATTGGGTCTTTAGTTGTTTAGAGGCATCAAAACTCATCAAAAAATGGGTATTTAGTTGTTCAATGGAGGCCTAATCATTACTGGCATAGTAGAATAGAAAAACAAATGGGCTTGGTATTGTGTGATTGAGTGTATTAGGGTGTACCAAATGTATTTTTGGTAGTTAAGTAGGGTGAATTTAGTTAATTTTACATTTTAATTTAAATATTAGGGTGTACTTAGATCAAGGGTGTACTCAGTTAAATTTAGTGTTTGTTTAACAACACCCATATGAAAATGTCACATAAATTTTCAGGGCTCTTTTAAGAGCTTTGTGTAGTTCTTTACCTGTCGGGCAAGTTAGATCGATCAGATACCAAGCTTAAGTGCTCATCCACATAAGCAGATGAAGTAATTGGATCCTTAACATTGTATTTCCAGAGTAAATTTCCCGTTTCCTAGAATGAACATAGCAGTGATCAATGTGCAGTTAATTAAATAAACTGAATATGAATAAATTAAGCTCTTTTCTTTTTCACAAGATCTTGGAGAATATGATGGCACTCCAGAATTTAATTTCCAAAATGTACATGAACAAATTAGAAAATTTAATCACATTACACAATGGTTGGAAGATGAAGCCACCATTTGATTCTTTCAGGAGTGAATGAAAATGCCTATCAGCCTTGTCAGATTCTATCAAAAGATTAAAACAAATGGACAAATTCCATTTGCCTAGTTGTTTTCTATTGGACCACACAAAGAGGCATCAAATAATGTAGAAAAATTCAGAGATTCTGGAACATAACACTTGCAAAGAATATAGGACTACTGATTCATGAGAATATTATGTTATTTACTCGCCCATTTAAGTTAAATCATAATCCTACTCCTGTTCCTGATTGAAGAATGTTCAGGGCTCATCTAGATGGATACTGGAAGTTGGATGGGCCAAACTTGACTTGCAAAGACTAACTGATCTACTTAGAAAGTAAACAATTCATGTGTGATGGATAATTCTAATGAGGAAGCTTCTTTGATAGGAATTTTCACGGAGCCACTGAATAAGACCACATAAAACGTCATGCCATTAGCTATGTTGATTTTGACATTATTCTTAGATCTCAACATATAGTTCATGTGATCCGTTAAATTTGGAAATGTGATTAAAATTAGTGTATTAGGAATATCCAGAAAAAGGTCACTTGCAAGAAGCGATAAAATTCTTCTATTGTTCTTTTAGCAAAAAAGCGAGGGGAAATGCATCACTTTCATAGTTAAAGCACAACGTAAGATTCGAAATAGGGAATTCAATCATTACAGAACAGAAAAATTATTAGTAGTTATCTCAAAATTACTAGATGAAAATCACATGCCAAATAAAAACATATATAATAGAATTGTGCAGATTTTCATCCATAACAGATGCTGGGTCTTACCAGTTCAAGTGAGTAGATGCTTCCATCTCGAGAGCATATGAGTACCTGCAGAATCATCACCAACAAAAAAAAAAATTTAATATCTTAACAATTGCTCCTTCAACATGGTCTAAGATAATTCTTCATGTGGTTGAGGGAAGTGGTGCTGTGAATTGACATGTAAAACTTAAAAAATACAGAAATTATTTAATCAGATCTGGAATTCGTATATAAAAGAATATTAGACCGCATATCCAAATATTTTCACAACATAAAACTAGAGCACATGGCCAATATTTACTCTCATTCCTATGTTACTAGCGTTCACTTAAGAAACATTCTGACAATTTCAAGACAGGCCCAATTATAATGATTATCAACCAATTTTAACAGGACCTCAGCTTTTCATCTCTTCATTGCTTTTCTCTATTTGGTTGTTGCAGTGGTTACAATTACAAAGTTTGTCACAATCCTGCCTCATGCTAGTCCAACTATAACTTGGAAGTTCCTGAAAACACCCACTACTTAAGCTTGCAGACGCTTCTTATTTTTCTCAGCAAGTCCATGGTATGCTTTACGTACCATCAATGAGAATGTTTAGCAGACTCGAGAAAGATAATAACTTATGAATTAGCTACAGAACATTAACTCCATACTACATACCTGAAAAGGAAGAGCAGAAGACATGCAGGCTCCAGCAAATATAGGTCCAGCAGTTCTATACTGTTCAATAATATCGTCAAAAAGAAAAAGAATTATGAATTGCAAATAACCACGACATACATATTAGATAATTAGACCACATATAGGCAAAGAGCTGCATCACTATATATCCTTGATCTTATCTAACAGAGAACTTCAGCACGATACATTTTCTGGAGAGGAACAAACGCATTTTGGAGGTAGTAGAAAACTCGATTCACTAGATTCAAGAATTGGTTTTGAGTTTGCTCTTTCTCATGACTCATGGTTCGTAATACACTGAGTTTCTCTTTCAGATGACTCATAGTTAATAATACATAGGATGGATAAAATACATACAAGTATCATTTGGTAGATTCATTCAAAAATAAGTTGTAGATTCAGCCATAAAATATGCAAACAGAACGTTCTAAAAACAATCTGTGTGACACATAATAACATATATGGAAATTGGAAACATATATTTCTTGGGTCAAGTCAAATTTATATTCAAATTAAATTCTTATTTTAAGTAAAATAACACACTAATGTCAGCGATTTAGATGGGTTAAAGTCAGAAGGTCATGCATCTTGGTTGAGAAAGGTTTTTTTCTTTGAGGATTTTAATTTTAATTTCATTGTTTTAATTTATTTTATAGGGAAATGTATTCAATCATTGTGCTAGAAAATACAAAAATGGACAACTTAACAGGTCTAAAAGTCACATTGAAAATTTCAATGTTAAAGGGCAAGAAACTTGTGGGTCAGTCATTTCCACTCTTAACTAAGGTTGCACCCAGAGAATGAAGTTATGGAATGATTAAGCAAAAACATGTAAATAAAGTATCAAATAAAATTGTACCCTCCAAATAACAGATCCACTTGTATCCAATGCGAGAACATGACCGTCCACTAAGCAACATATAACTGGTAGTCAAGAAACACACAAGATAATGTAAATAATGATAACAACAATCCAATTGATTAAGATAAATGAGAGAGCTTTCATATATCACAAAGGATGGATATATAGCCAAACAGTCAAATGAACTGCACATACTATTTCCGTTCAGAGAATTGATGGCAAGAGAACCAAACACTGGCGCTTCTAGCTCATGCAGCCACAGAATAGAAAATGGGAATGCCTGAATTTGTAAAAAGATTGGCCAAATGAATAACAAGCTTGCAAGCCAAATGAATATTCAACTTGGATAAATCAAAACAATGCATTTTTTTCTTTTCTTTTGAGCAACTAAGGATAGTTGGGACATAACAAGCTCAACAGCCTTAATATGGGAATCAGTAACACTTGAACACTTGAACACTAAATTTGGCCTAGAATGGAATGAACTTTTGCGAAAAGGTTGTGACTCCTCTCAGACACTGAGACATGGAAAGCATGCAAGCACATGATTAGATAAATTCTAGACCTGGGTATTAATTGGGTCCATGAATTAGCAGAACTGGCATGGCAGACCACTAGATTAACAGTTGTTGCCACAAGGGAGACTTTGAGGGCCACCTTTTCCTCCATTTTATTTCCCTTCCTACTCCTTTTATTCCCCTTTTGTCGAATAATTTGTAATGTCCATTGGTTTTGAGAAACAATCATGAAGGGAAAGGGAGTGGCACCAATTACTATTGATGCAGGTCGTTGTCATAGCGCTATTTAATAAGATGAGTCAAGGTAGCTTCGGAGGTAAAAGTAAGCGCATTTGTAGCTATATTCTACCTTCTAAAACTTTGTTTATAAGTATGCAAATAAATGTTCTTACAATTTCCTAAGAAGACATTTCAATTCTCCAATTTAGCATGTTTTCCAAATCCACTCACACAGACAAGGTTCACCGTTTAAAAATTACAAGCAATAACTACACTATAAACCTTGAGATTTGTTATACCGCGATTGATACGGCTGTCATTTGGCCACTGGTAGAAGCCACATAAAGTATATTATTGATCTGCAAGCAAAATTAGTAAGAAAATAAAATTTACTGACAAGCAGATGTTGGCAGATTATCACAGTTTACTGACAGACAAGAGTACAGTACTCTACCGGGAATGGCCAGTTACATTTATCATTACTTCTTTACAGATGAAAAAGCTCATATATTGTTCTCACAAAAAAGAAGCTCATATACTATAACTGGAAAAAAAAAAACGTCAGAAAATATACCAAGCATGCTGCAGTAGATTTTCCCTGGAGAAAAATTAACACACCTCATCAATTGCAGGTGACCCATAGATACTCCCACCACATGGAAGCTGATATACACAGCAATGGTTTTTGTAATCTAGAGCATACAAGTTATGGTCATATGATCCACACCTGCAGAAAATTTGTTATCATTCATTCTCCAATTTTCCCCTCTTCCAACAGAAGAGAAACAAAAATAAAACAAAGTTAGAGTAGGTTCTGTAAATAAAATAGTAAAGAGAAACTTTTCACCATTCAAAACAGGTATTGAAATTTCAAAAGAGTACAACAATCACCCATTTTCTGTTGATTGCTTGACAAATAGAGTTCCATCCACCTTCCTGCCATATAATTTTCTAAGAGTTCCTAAACTTCATTGTTGCAACAATTCTAAGCCTTTCTAAGTATATGATCGTTGTTAGAAGTCCAATCACAGAAACATCAAAAACAAGACAACCACTACGAACGTCATTGCCAACAAGGAGATATGGCAGTATACACTACCCAACAATATTCCGGTTTCTTTTCCTCTCTTGCTGATAAGACTTCATAAACTATCCCAAACCCAACTGCCCTTTACACCACAACCGAGGCTTAGGTACTAAAGAAATATTTCTATGGCAAAACACAAGACCAGAAATTTTGGAAGCGAACTGCTTACTTAGACATGCTAGCAGTTCACTAATTAAGTTGCAGAGCGAACTTTCCATGCAAACAAATATTCATTCGACCCAAAAGGTTGCAGACAGGAATTAAGATTCTCAGTGTTAACATGAACAGTTCCTTCTTTAATTCTTTTTTTTTCAAATATTGTTTACATGAACAATTGATGTAGCATATCAGCAATCCACCGTCCAACTTGGCTAGGCTTGGATAGGAATTTAGTTCCTGATGTTTTACTAGTCTCTTTTTTTTTTTTTTTTTTTAGAACCCAGAACTCCACTTTGTCAGCTTCCATACTGGGGCCCACCCGCCGAACCCCAAACCTTACAATCTTTGAGGGGCAGGGAAATACAAGCATAATGCTTCGTAGGCACCTTGATGAGAGTCGAACCCCTGACCTCTTTGAGGGGGGCCCAACTGGTCCCAAATCCACTGGACCAAATCTCATTGGTCCTAGTCTTTAAATAGCAATGTGACAGTCATGTCAGTTTTGAAGTATTTTGGAGGGTAGGATTAAATATCTATCTAAGCAATCAAGGGATAGGATGCTAGGGCCTCCTTTACACTAGTATCAATACACTTTCAAAACGTTGTATAAGCAAATTTTATGCAATATTATCAGAACTTCCAGAATTTGGAGATTTGCATCATTATTTTATATTCTTAGCTTCCCTTGAGAATTCAAGGTCTTTCTAGAGAGGATTTCTCTATGATCCTCAGATTGCTAACGAGTATGTCCACTTTCCCAGTCCAACATACATGGTTAGTGAAGCATTTAGAAAAAGGATTGCCAAGCATAAAATAAAAGACAGAACCAAGAAACAATATCTTTTGATTCAGTTAGCGTTATAAATGGAATAGTTAGTTTGTGGACACAATTGATGTAAGTGAAACACTGTTCAGATTATTTGAAGAAAAAGGCAAGGAGGTCTTAGAAATATACCAGATCAATTGTCTCTGACTGTCTATGACAGGCTGTGACTTTACCTTCAAATTAAAAACGCATCAACCATAAGAGCAGATTAAAAAATTAATATATGGCTTATCTATATATTAACATATATAACGTACAGAATTCAAATTATAAGAAAAGTAAAATAAACTATATATGCCTGCAGTAAGAAATTATGTGAAATCAATCATAATACAGCTGGCAGGGAAAATAAAAGTAAAAACGAAAAAAATATAAAAGAAACAACAATACTAGGTTAGAACATCCCACCTCACCAGATGTTTGGAAAGTCCAACAGATGTTACCGTTCAAAAAATCGAGGAAGTATATTTTCCCTCTGTAGCATCCAACTACAACCTAAAGCAATACCCCACATGAGAAAGATCAAATGCCCCCAATGGAGCTAATTCAAACATGATTTATGAAGTTAAAAGCACAAAATTTGTTTTGAATACAACCTGCGTAAAGTCACTGAGAATTGCTGCTGAGCATTCCACACGTCCTTCTAGTTTTATCTCCCACTGGACAGAACCACTAGAGCAAATTATGTAATAATAAAACACTAGAAAGATAAATATTTCATGCTGAGTGGTTAAGAAATAATTTAAATGCATTCGAAATTTTCTAAGAATTATGCGAATATTACTTTTGTATTCAGAAACTACAATATATGCCTTACCTTCTGGCATTAACACACATAAATTTATGTGAGTGCGATCCAATAAATAAGTAGATATCCTGGCCTTTATGAACAATAATTGGTGATGCATCAACACATGATCCCATGTAAACTTTCCATGATTCTTGCATAGGAACATTTCTAGTTTTCGGGATCATCACAGAACAGGTTGCTTGATAAATATCTTTCACCAAGGACCCACCTTCATACACAACTTTGTTGCACCGGCTAAAAGAACAAGTCACACATAATGCCACAGAATTCCATGGATACCCATTTGCTGGACCACTATCACCAGCAACATTTATGTTTGAATCCACTTTCAAGCGTTTCGAGATCATTGCATTATCTTCATTTCTTCCAGAAAGAGTTCTTAGTAATCTCCTCTGCTCATCAAAATTTACTGCAGCAGGAGTATCAGAATGAGCATGAAAGAAGCTCGGCTTACCCCCTTCTAGATTCATCTTCGATTTAGCATCTCTACTAACGTTTATATTCAATGATTCTTTTCTATCTAGAAGAGCAGTACAAAGCATGGATGGACTTGGAAAGGAATATATCAATCGCATATCAACTCCTATATTATTAGAAAGATGTGCAGCAGCAATAGAATTTCCACCCATAGTAAAGAAATCATCATCATCAGAAATCTCTTCAACACTTAAAACATCTCTAAAGGCCTGTCGAAAATTGAAAAAGGAATTAATCTTAGTAGAAGAAACAAATAGTTAGTATGAATTTAAAGAAAGATCTGAAGTATTTGTCATCCTACAAGTGATTTACACAGACACATTAAAACTTCCAGTAATAGATGCAGAAAGAATTGGTGAAATCAACAAAACAAATCCGACCAAACATAAGCATAATTTAGCAAATGATTGGAAAAGAATAAAAGGTCACTTATATTATGAGGGTAAAAAGCAAACCCTTTTTATTAGTTGCAGTAGGTTGCTGCTCCCAACATCACCAAGCCCATCTTGGTCGTGCTTTGCAAGAAATACTGAGTCTGCCAACAACTCATAGTCAATTTTTCCACTAGAAGATACAGGAAATGATTCAGTAACAACAATGTGTCCAGGAATCATTGCTAATGGAAGTTTGTCAGCCATCCAACTTTTGATGGTAGATCTGAATATTTCTTTGGGCCTTCCCTTTCTTAATATTATAAATGCTACAAGTAACATGAGTTGCCCTTGAACTCTATGAAAAATCACAGCAGCATCAATTACATCTGAATGTCCCCTCACTGTATCTTCAATTTCCTCTAAAGCAATACGCTGCCCATTGAGCTTAATTGTACGGTCTTTTCTACCTAAGAAAATCAAGTCACCGCTACGAAGCTGTTTAGCAAAATCACCGGTCCGAAAATAAGATTCACTTCTATGTCCATTTACAGAACTGCAACAAACAGAATCTTGAGACAACTTTACAGTCTCCAAAGGAGTAACTATAGAATCAGAATAGTATCCAGAAGAATTGCATACACCAGCAACATAAATTTCTCCCTCATTGGATACATCATCACCACAAATAAGTACAACGTCACAATTAACAATAGGCATACCAATTGGAACAGTTGTTAGTGTGTCTGCCGCCAAAATCAATGGCAACCTCTTGCAATCAAAATATGTACAATCACCAGACACCTAGAATTTAACAATTTCCCTGTTAGCAATCATTGAAGGAATTTATGTATTAGCCATATTGGAATGAAATAGAAGTAGCTTATATCTCATGAGGAAGCGTATCACTATAAGTAATAATACATAATGAAATGACCAATAACAGTTTTGTCGATCCTAATATAAGCTTTACAGAATTTAAAGGGTGACCAACATGAAATATGCCACAGCATTTATGAAATAGAAGAAATACTGTTCCTACAAAAGATGTACAAAGAGATATAGGATTTTCTCTTGACAAACTAAACCCGCTTCAGAGTACTTGAAAACAGACAATCATCAGTAACATAAAAACAAAAGTTTAGTGAGGACATCACAACTATAGTGATCAATACAATCAAAGACATGGCAAAGGATTTCAGCATGCTATAACAAGCCCTTCCACCCCCAGTAGTAGGAAAAACTGCAATCCAGAATATGTATGAGGAATACATCTATAAATTGTACAAGATTTATGGAGAAATTTTCAAGATAATTTATCAGAAAACCTATATTTTCTTGGAGATTGCAAGATGCAACCCCCACTGAAGGTGTAATCACAAGCCTTTCTTCTTATTTCGTCACCCACTTTCCACTCATATGAGTTCTGACGAAATGAAAACTTGATCTACTCACTGGTGCTTCTTGACTTTAAAGTTCTTTCCTGATACAGGCACCACATATTCCACAAAGGAACTGCACTCCATATAGCATAAATTCGTGTTTATGAAGGCATCCTTAGCAACAAAAAGCATGCATCTCAGACACTGATTTACGCATTGCCTGTTTTATACAGCCACATCAAAAACAGAAGGTGCCACTCCAATAACATGTATAGATTAGCGTTACAATCCAACAAAAGAAAATGAGGCAGAGGAAAAAAACACAAGCCACAGTTAACTAGCATTTTTCTATAATAAACACGACAGTATCTAAAATGTACGATTGTCAAATTTTGCAAAGTAGAAAATATAAATTAGGAAAAAAAAAGAATGAGTTAACAAGGAAATGCAAATCATTTCATATTCGTCCAACCAGACAATATGATTCAATCTAATCTGTTGGAGATCTAACCAAACGGATAGTGTTAAATTTGAGGTAAGTTCTAAACTCTAACCTCAGTACTCCCATACAAATTCAAAATAGTGGTCCTCGGTAATATCTTGGAGAGCATATCCCATAAGGATAAAGGAAAAACTTCGCCGCTTAACACTAACAAATCCAATGACATTGGAAGCTGCTCGTCATCTTGAACTTGTAAAGAAGGAAGGATTGCTCTCATAAGTGATGGAACAGCAGTAAGTCTATTGACAGAGTAAGCCTACAAGAAAACTCCAAATTATAAATAAATAAATAAAGGAATCAACTTATCAGTAACTTAAATCGTATAATGTAACTATTGTTTGAAAATAATGAACTGTGATAAGCTTTCAGCGTATGAAAGTACTTGAAAAGAACTAAAGGTTTGCGTAACAAGTAGGGTGTGAATGTTAAATGGGATATCTTGTGAAGTTGAACCAAGAATTTTTTTTATTTGTTTATCCTGAAAAACTTTCTTAGTTAAAATCTAAAACTCCATAGCCAAACCAGCGGAATGCAAGACGATTACGGAATTGGAAGTCACCTAAAATAATTGATTGTTTAGTTATATGACTCATCAAATCAATGCTGTATTTCAGTAACAACAAGGTTGCAAATCCTAGTTCACCATTGTAATCTGAGCTCAAAAATCTAAACAAAGCATGAAGGAAAGGCCTATGTACCTGTAGAAAATCGACAAGAGAAAACACATTGCGCTTAAGGTGATTGAAAGGAGGTATAACCAAAGTACAACCAGTGAGAATAGCGCTAAGAAACTCTTGCAGATGATCAACAAAGCTTATCCCTGTCTTGAACAACAAAACCTCGTCTCCAAGCAGTGGATACAACTCTTGCATCCATAGAAACCGATTCAAAAGACCTTGCTGAGTTCCACACACACCTTTCGGCTTCCCAGTCGAACCCGAAGTGTACATCAAATAACACCAGCACGGCCCCTCCTTCACACTCTCACATTTGCACGCCCAATCCCAATCGATCCCTCCATTTTTACCCTCTTCCATTGAGAACCACAAAACGCGACCACCGCAGGCCTCCGGTAGCCAATTCGAGTCGGATTCGAACCCGAACGGCGTCGTGCAGGCGATGATGAGGTCGACATTGGCGGAGTAAATTACCGAAAGTAGCCTCTGTTTGGGCCACGAAGGGTCCAGAGGCAGAAAGGCCTCTCCGCACCTCAAAACTGAAAGCACGGACACTATGTACTCCGCCGAGGGTGGCATGTATAAGCCGAAGATTCTCCGGCTGGGCTTGTTGTAATTACAGGGAAGTCCAGGGGTGGAGAGGAGCTGGGAGGTGAGTGAACCGACGGCTGAGATGAGATCGGAGTAGGTGAAGGAGTGGTCGCCGTCGTGGAGGAGTTGCCGGACGACGGGAGCGGGAGCAGCATCGTCGGTGCTGGAGGTGCTGGTACTGAGATGTAAGGAGAGGAGGGCCCCACCGGAGGCGTGTACGACGGCGATTTTGTTGGCGTTGTTGGCCGCTGCTGTGGAGAACTCGCGGGAAATGCAGCAATGGGTGTTCTTATGTGCTGTTCCCATTTGGGGTTTCAGTTCATCATTTCTTGTCATCCTCACATATTATTAGAGCATCTCCAACAGCCTCTTCAATCACTTTGGGATCTTCGAATATGTGTGTGGGGGTGTGTATCTTGTATGGTATTAACTGAAAAAAACTCACTCCAAACCTCTTCAACCTCGATCGTCAAATCTGCAACCCCATTCTCTCTCTTCAAAACCTGGTAAGTTGACATTGCCTCTTCAAAACATTTATTTTGTTTTGGGATAATCAAAATCATATCGAAATTTAAAAACATTTATTTCTTGATGGGTTTGATGTACATTTCATAACTATTATTTATTTTCTAGAATATTATCTTTTTTAAAAAGAATTTTATTAATTATTATTGTTTAAAGTCGAATATTGTATTAATTGAATTGAAGAGATCAAGATCTTGAAAATATTAAAGTAGCAAATAAGGCTCTTCAAATTGCCACGTAGGTCAACAAACTTCAATTTGAAAAGTTTTTTTTCTGCTGTTGGAGATCTTTCTTGTTTTTATTTAAACATCGCACATCTCCTTGTTAAGGATATTGGATATTGTAAGTCTTCTAATTCAAATTTTCATAATTTTAAAAAAAAGCCCCGATATCTTCCCAAATTACTTATAAATGCACAACCAGTAGAAAAAATATATACTTTTTTAAAAACTCATCAACCTCACACCTCACACCCCCACCCACACCCCACTATCTTGCCCCTCACCACTCTAAGTTTACCTTAACTTTGCATTACTTAAAGAGATAAAAACAATATTATCAAATGTGTAGCAGCATTATTGTATTGTTATTATTATTTTTAAAATTTTGAGAATGAACTAGGATGTTTTGATAAATAAATGTTGACAGTTAAATTGATATGTAAGTTACCATCATCAAACAAGAAATAATCTCACATTACATACCTCAATTGACAACCCACAAGCCACTATTTGCATACCGTATTTAGGGTTTGTGAAGGGAATATGTGAGTGTAGTAGGTTTCTTGGATTGAAAGAGAAGAGTAATATGGCAATAGGGTGCAGAGGAGTTTGTGTTTTTCTAAAACTTAATATGAAGAGTGGGGGATGTGTGGGGTGTGTGTATACTATGGTTAAGTATTAAGTTGGATGACCATTTTTGTCTTTTTACATAATAATAAAACTTAAGAGCTTAATGATTTAAGTATTGCGTTGGACAAAGAAAAGTGTGGCATTTAAATAGAAAAACTCTATTATTTTGATTGAAACTTTAGACAATATTTATTGTTTTATCACAAAAAAAATTGGAATGAAATGCATTGAATAGTGGGTTTGACTAATTTAAGTTGATTATATAACGAGTTGATAAACAATGTGAGTGTAGAAAATACGTAGTGATTAATCATTTGTTTATAATGATTTACTAATATATTTTACACTTTATACATTACAAGGTAAGATACAAGAGTGACTTAGTACCACATAGAGTTCCTATTAAATTCAAATTTTTCACTATCTTCATCATCTATATGTACATCATCTTTATCTTGATCGAAAGGTGCGAGAATGATCTCTCTGATACATATCTTGTAAATTTCATTTTTTTTTAAAATCTTTTTAGTTAACCAATATTGGGTTTTGAATGAATGTGGTGTATTTGGTCTTAATATTTGTAATTGACTCGCATGGATCCTTCTAAATATTTCAATTTGTTATTACATTTATGAACGTTGTATTGATCTATGACCAGGGATGCTAGGTTTTGCAAGATGCACTGCAAGTATTTTGTGGTTTATATTTACTTATTTATTTGGTAAAAAAAAATTGTATTTAACAGAGTTAAGTTTATATTTTGTGGGTGGACATATGTCAGATAAATATGACAGGGACACAAAGGGACACTAATTTTGGGGACAACGGATCTGCTCCCAATTGCACTCGGGTTCGATTCACATTGGAGACAATCATAAAAGGGGGAAATTGATACTATTCCCTAAAGGGGGAAAATAAACATTATCGCCTACCCATATTATAACACGTGTACAAGATGTACCACGTGATCATACAATCGTAGTATTCTATAATCGCTCACACCCACATGAGTGGAGGTGGAATAGCTCAACCAACTAACCTACCTCACTGGCATATGTATTTGTTTTATGCTAAAACTTATGGGATATTAGCATTTAGCCTTGCACTCGAGGTCCTATGTTCGATTTGCCCTCCCCAATATTGTGTATAAAATAGTTATATTAGAAATTAATCAATGGAATTATAAACTAGCGTGGTTTAAATGATTTAATATATACTTTTATTTGTAGAAAGATTATAGAAATGGTAAGTACCAAAAAAATGATTATTAGATTTTTAAGCTAATAACTTTAGCTAGCCCACCCATTGAAAAATTCATAGTTCCACCATTGCAATAACGAAATAAAAAAGAATTAATTATTACAAGAAATGCAAATAAGGTATGTTGTGATTACAAACCAAATCTTAAGAATCAATCCAAAAGACAAAAATAAAAATGAAAATTTAAGTCCTCAGTGATCACAAACCAAGCAAGAAAACATCTTTTTAGCAAACGACTTGGGAGATGGCGATTCAACTGAGGTTGCACAGACCACAATCTCAGATTCGTCTGCTCCACTTTCCCTAGCTTTCTCGCATTCATCTGAAAATTTCTTAAACGATGCTTCCACATAATTGACAGCCTTGGAAACAGACATCTTCTCCACCAGTTTGTTGGGAAAAATATCCTTTCTATGGTCCCCATTTATGGCCGCTGCCAATTGCACTATTTCTTCTTGAAAATCACTCATTTTGGCCCCGTCTTTGGATGTCGTCTCGCGTAGTTTCACAGGTTCGGACAAAGTAACTGCAAAAGGCAGAGACGTCAAACAATGAAACACTCAAAAACTCTCAAACACTGATTCAGAAAAACCACAATCGAATATAATTAACACCTAGGTACAAATTTGTAGGGCATAAAAAAGATACTTATGTATGAAAACAAAAAATCTTTAAATTTAGGTTCACCTGGACAGTCAGTTCTTGGGGTTGATCTACTCAGGACACCCTCAAAGGTTCCCGCCCAATCATCACGCTTTGTAAGAAATTCTTTTAGATTGAAAATCTTCTTCACAGTTGCTGGGATTGAAGAGTGTTCGAACTCTGATGAGGGATATGGCCCTGAAGGGCCATGCAACACTGCATTTTTATTATAACCAAAAAAATTAATTAATTAGTAAAACAGTAATTTATCTGTCCTTCTGGTGACTACTTTTTTTCCCCCACAGGATAGAGGTGAGATCCGTGTAAGATAAATCCATGCAAATACTTTTATGCTTAGTAAATATGATACAAATAATTTAATTGTTTGAATTACCTGTTCCGCGTTCAATCCATGGAGAGATTAAGATGGCTGGAACCCGAACACCAAGACGATCGAATTTGAAGTTGTATGGCTCTGGACCGGAGATATCATCTGGACTAGGAACATCCGTCACAGGGGTTGGAACATGATCATAGAAACCACCATGCTCATCATATATTATTACAAACAACATTTCATTCCATTGGGGACTTGCTCGTAGTGCTTCATACACTTCTTTTATAAACTTCTGGCCTTCAGAGACGTCGTGGGATGGGTGATCATCATTTGCAGGAAATGATAACACATCAAAGAACCTTTGCTCCACCACCACATAGTTTGGTAACGTCCCCTCATTGCAGTGCTTCTTGAATTGCAGATCAAACTGATGGAAATTCTTAATGTACTTCAATTTTCTTAGGTTCCTGTCATATAAATTAAAATTCAAAACGAAACATGAGCGCTTTTTACTTCTTTGTTAATTAGAATAAATAAATAGATGAAAGCTCGTTTGGTAACATTTTGTCTTTTTGGTCTTCTTAATTGAAGATAGAAAAGGATAAAGGTCTTAGTTTATGTGTTCTCATGATTTATTTTTCTCTCATCTTTCATGTATCCAAATATTTTCAAATTATTCATGAGCATCAAACTTAAAATCAATTAGACACAAGTCGTTTTAACTATTTGGTAAGACTTTAATTCCCCGATATGGGATTCACATCCCAACACAAATACCTTGTCTAAAAAACATAAATGTAACTTGTAAAATCTATACTACGCACAGTTTCTTGACCAAACAAATTTTTTAAAATTTATAATTCCACATGAGGAAAGGTTTAATTATATCCACAGCGTGAAAAGCATTAATTATATTAATATTAATAATCCATGTGACATACTGTGGCCATCCAATTTCAATATTAGATGTCTCAATTTTTATTTTCTTTTGTTTTTTGTTAATAGCGCAATTGGTCTATTTAAATAATGGCAAAAGAAAAAGTAACATGGGTTTTAAAACAACTTTGAACTAATGATGGGTTTCGAACTAATGAATTAAATGGGTAGGAAGAGAAGAGACAAAGCAAAAGTTATGTAGGTGGGATTTTCACATGCATGCATGTTCCTATATAATCAATAATGCTGAAGCTAAAGAAAGTTGACCCAATAATTATTTGAACAAGCATGATAAGAAATATCCACATGCCAGAGTAGTTGATTTGATAAACTATATTACTTTATATTAATTTATTCAAGGGTAGTGGTTTGGAGTAACTTTTCTTTCGGACAAAGTTCTGAGTTTGAGTCCTAACATTTGTGTTGTGTGTGTGAGTTTAATATATTATCGCCCCTCTCAATATTCAGAAAAGTGTCTTATAAAAAAAATTAATTCAAGATTGAGGTCGAGCAATTCATTTTCTCTTTGATTTCTTTTGTATAAAATTGAAAAATATTAATACTTCTCGTTTGTTTAACAATTTAAAGTTAGGTGAACTCTTAGCAGGATTACACTCTCCAAAAGTCCACCCTGGCCTTAGGAATTTTGCAACATAGCCTTCCGAAATCAAGATTTTGTACTGATGATATTTTTAGTTCACTATGGCCAATTGAGTTCTTTTTTTTTTTTAAAGAAGAAATAGAAGCATAAAAAATAATCAGATAAAGGATAATAGTGATCTCATATTCGAATCCATATTATCCCGTTGCAAAAAGTTATTACTCGAAAAACTTGCATTTAAATATTTAATTAGAAATTTTTTAAATTTTTGAAATATATAGTCAATTTTATTAGATGATTTTAGGTACTCTGTGCATTACTTGGTAGGCTATATATCTACAATCAGGTGCGAAGAACCAAAAAAAAAGAACCTAAAAGTTTCTAATGTATTAATTTTAAAATGGCTTGTTTAAATTCAAAAAATTTAAAAAAATTATCACTCAAAATTCACTTGTGTCTCTCGGTTCAGCAAATACTTATATATTTTTTTGGTATAAAAAAATTAATCAATATTTTTAGAGAGAGAAGAAAAAAGTAGGAAATTAAAAATGCTGAAACTTGTTGAAACTTTATGATTAGAATTTTTTTTTACCTGTACAGAAGAGTGGAAGGAAAGGACTGAAAGTAAATCCCGAAAGATAAATCTTCTTCATCCAACGACTGAAATATGGTCTTCTGAGGCAACCCTTCCACCAGCGTTTGAGTATCATTCCCCGTCAGCCCATGCGACGTCGCAGAGTGGATGTACTGCCGGTTAGGCTGCGTGGCAGCCGGAACCGAAGCGAACCACCGGTCACACACTGCAAACTCCTTCACCAGCTCCCTGTGAACGGGGACGTTTTCGGGCCGAAAACCGTTCATGACCGTCTCAGAGAGACCAGTCTGTGTCTTCTCAGCGTTTTGGGCGAAACCTTTCATTGTGGGAGCTAGGGTTTTGGAGGCTGAGGCCTCCGTCCATGGCTCGCCGAAGACTTGCTCGTAGACGGCTTGGATAGAGTGGCCCGGGTCCGGATCCACGTAGGCTGCGCTGTCGCCGAAGAACACTTGGGTGGAGTTCGGGTCGGAGGTGGAAATGGGGTTGGATTCGGATCCGGTGAGGCCGTTGATCTCAGGGTTTAGGGACTTCATCCATCCCAGCATGTGGTCGAAGGAGCGGTTCTCCTGTACCAAAACGACCACCGTTTTGATGGGGCTGCTGCTCTCTGTAACCATTGTTGGTGGCGGTGGCGGTGGTGGTGGCTGCTGCGGCGGCGGCAATTAATGGTGGTTTTGCTGGTTTCGGAAAATGAGTATTGTGTAAATGTTGTTCAGCTTAAGTTTTGGATGCTATGATAATGGGTATTTATAGAGAGAGAGAGAGATGATATTGGAGAAGTTTTGGTTGGACTTTGGAGAAGAAACTTGGAAACTATGAGAAGAAAAAAACACGTGATTCATTTTAGAGGCAAATTACAAGTTTACTATTATATGATTTGCCTCATATAACACAATTATCATTTATACCTTGCTCTCAATTATTTGGTCAAAGAAGTACTTCCACTTTTCGTTTATTGATGATAGGACAAATGTGTGGCGCATAGATTAAGAAAGCAAATGGCTTAAAAAGATAACCATAAAGTGTGGTGCGGTTAGTAAACTTTCACCTCCAGCTAGTGAGCTATCTGGTGTCTTAATGGCAGGAGTTTGAAACCCATTGAAAGCACTTTGTGATCAGAAACAAACCGAACCCCGAGCATGAATTAATTCCACTATTCAAATGTGGGGATACTAGTATTTACCCAAAAAAAGCCTAAAAAGATTAACAAATTTTGAGAATGTAATTTAGATATATAAAAATAATATTAAATAAATAAATAAATAACCTTCTCTCCTCCCCAAAACACTCGTTGCCCCCTCTACGCAATGAATGAGTTCAATTGTTGTTCTAAAACGATTGTGCTAGTTCACAAAGGTGCCATTACATTTGGTTTCAAGGTATAAGAATAGTTTTCAGAAGGGCCTCTTGTAGTAGAATAAAGTACATATGGCGCAGGTTCAATATTCGTAATGGTTTGTGTGGGAAAAAATAATCGCACGTGAATTAAAGGGCGGCCACAAAGACCAAATTGCCCTTGGTTAAGGGCAGTAGAAAGATGCAAAACATCTTATTGGCATTATTCCTTAAGAGATGGCAGAGGTCGGCGGATCTACTTGGAGGGGCAGATAAAAAAATTTATATTTTTAAATTTATCATTGGCGGCGGATCTACTCGGAAGGCATTCAAAATTTTCCAAAAAAATTTATCCACATATCTTTACTTTAGTAGCCCAAACAAAATTTAAACAAATTTTTTAAAAAAAAACTCTACATGTCTTTTGCTCGCTGACTTCTTCATATCTCTCCTCTTCCATATCTATTTTAGTTTTTCAAAACTCTTTCTATTCATTAGCTTCTTCAATTCTTCTAATTCTCTCTTATTCTCTTAGCTTCTCTTCTTGGGTTTCTCCTAAATACATGTATATATGCATCTTTAATTTTAGTTTTAATTTGAAATTGACTATTCTAGAGTTGAAATTAGGACTTGGATTTTAGGAATTGTGTTGAATTTGATGTTTTTGTGGGTTACATTTTAGATTTAAATAGTGTTATTTTGTTTGTATCACATTTAATTGTACCTTTTGTTTTAGTTTTTTTTTTTGTTAAGCTTTTATTTATGTATAGATGCATTTGATGGGTAAAGCTCATTACGTCCCCTTTGACTGTGTATTTTTTAATATTTATTAATGAAATTCTCTCGTACCATCGCGTTTTGTATGTAAGTTTTGCCTTGTTGACTTTCAAATCCTAGATTTGCCACTGCTCATGAGGGAGCCAACCAAGCGGAAGTCCAAATGCCTATTTGCCCTTAGATTAAGCCAGTGAAGACCTGAAGGGATAAGATCAACAAGACATATCCTTAGGTTGCACTCCTTCCGTTTGGATGAAAGAATTGAAAATTGCACAGAATTCTTAAATGACGGAATTTAGATCTCCATCGTATAAATTTCTGGCAATTTATAAGTTCAGTGTTTAGATTTATGTATGTTGAATTTTGTAAATGATAGAAATTACAAGGGAAACAAATTCCTGCTCAGTAGAAATTGCGAAATGACGCCTATTTTGGCATAAATTAAACTTAGAAATCTCCATCCCTAATTTCCACAATTTTTCTGCGAGCCATTTAATAAGTTTCATGCTTAAGTTGCCGAACAATGGAAATATTAATTTATCATATTCAATTCCCGACTTCTAGCTAAATCCCGAGTTATTTTCCTCCATCCAAACGGAGAGAAAGATTAGTCCAAATCTTAGAGATTTCCCTAATAACTGCAGCATCATTGATTGAGGAGTTGTCACACTTTTGGTAAATATCTCATGTTGAAGAATGTAAGTCTCACATTGGATAATTGACTAAATAAAATACAAAATATAATAAATGGTTCTACTATTAATATCACCGAGGCCTTTTGTGATAAAACCTCACACCTACTAGGCTTTTTAGGTGGTTAAGTTGGGGACAATATCAGTGTTGCTAGTGGTGAGCCGCTGGCCGTCTCTTTGAAATTTAACCTTGTATCAGAGCTTGGGGCAAAGGTGGTGGATCCAGCAATACGAAAACACCACCCATATGGATGAGAGCGGGTCATTTAGGTGGTGGCTCCAGCAATAGCGGAGACACCACCTATACCGATGTGGGTTTGGCTCCACGTGTGGGCCAGTATGTGGTGGTCACACATGAGGGAGCATGTTGAATAATATAAGTCACACATCGGATAATTGACTAAATAAATTACAAAATATAATGAATGGTTCTACTACTAAAATCACCGAGACCTTTTGTGATAAAACCACACACCCATTGGGTTTTGTAGGTGGTTAAGTTGGGAATAATATCTATGTTGCTAGTGATGGACCGCTGATCCATCTCTTTAAAATTTAACATCTCACACGTCTCAAGTTAAACGGCTAATTGACTTAACATGCACATCACGGCATGTACTAACGGTAGTTACCCACGAAACCACATTCATTATTGTCTCAAGAGGAGGACCTTCAGGGGCGGAGCTGTGTATAGGCCAGGGGTGGCCTTGGCCCCCCCAATTTATTTAACCCTCTTGAATGTATATATTGGATGTGGTAACAAATGCAAAGAAAAATTGCTATACTTAAGTCTATGGCCCCCTCACCACAAATCAATACTTATCAAAATTGTATTTTCAATATGAATATAATAGTAAAATCAATTTAGTGCTTTTGTAGGCAATAGTTTACTCAATAGACCAAAAAAAAAATATACAACTAAACTTTTTGTGTTTAACATTTTGGCCCCCTCAAATATAAAATCCTAACTCCGCCCCTGAGGACCTTTGTCTCCTCTTGCATACGAGACAAATATGCCGTTCTCGAAGAGGATAATGAAGATTCAACTATAGGATCAATATACAAGGTTAATCCTTTTAACTCCCAAAGATATGGAAATCACATGAACACATCATCAATGTCTTAAGAAGCGTTGGAAATCACATCATCTGTATCAGTAATAATATTTGATGCATAAGGACATATATCATCTGAAGAACTTTGTAAATTGTCAATTTCTAGCTTTTGCTACTACATAAACAAAAAGATGCTTCATACACATAGTTCCCAACAGGAATGGAGGGAAACAAGAGTCACACATGACCATTAGTATCCCTAGCTAAGTCCACGGTAATATTTATTCCCTCATTTGCATATGACACTTTTTCAAAAGAACCTAGCCCTATGATTTTAGAGTTACACAAAGAGTAACTATCTTGCTCTCTCTTGCATTCCCTGTCTTGTTTTTTTTTCGTTCATTTTGTGCCACGTGTATTTCACTTATACATAAATTTATGTATTTAGTGCAAAATTCTAAAGTCATGTTAATTTGATATTCTATTTTAATCAAATTTTTTAACTTAACAACATAATTTGAGTCCAAAATCCAAAAATTATGTTTGATAGGTCTAGTTTTGAAATACGCATGACACAAAATGAATAATGAAGACAAAATAAGAAAGTAGCTAGCGTTCCTCTATTTGATTTGGAACGCGAGGCTAGAAAGGACAATCACGAAAATGAGTCTCATTAGTAAAGTTCATTGTTCCTATGATTTTTTTAGAATTGAATGGTTATATGACCATTCAAAAACACCATGATTAGCATAGGCCAAAACATTATAAACCACAAAAAGCCAAATTCAAATTAACTTTATGATTTGGACTATCAATACACATAAATTGATCATTAGTGCAAACACAAAGTTGTTAATCTAATGTATGTTTAGTGAGTGTTTCTTTTGGCTTACCTTGACAAAATTATAATAAGAACTTTCATTGTATTTCTCAAGCTCAAACTTAGTTTAAGAATAGCTTCTCTAGGTGTTCTTATCTAAGCTGCCTATGGAGGTTCAGGTAAATTGGCAAAGACAAATTGTGCATTACATCACATTGCATTAAATTGATTTCATAAAATGTTGACTAGTCATCTGTTTCTCGTATGACTAGTCAACCTTGCTCTGAAGGATTTCCACTGGATTCTTACCAAACTATTTTGTCTTTTTCTGCAATGATTTCTGTGCTGCCATGTGTCCCTTCTGACCTAGAATCTTTGGGGTATTACCCCAATGATTTCCCTCATCTCTTACACACAAAAGTCACCACAATTTTTCTCATCTATGGGTTTTTGAAAATTGCATTTGAGATTTAAAATCTGCATCTAGCTAGGACAAACACTTCCTCATTTAGTTCTAGGTCAGATTCATGATTGGTCTCTTCAAGAGTATGGTTTCTTGAAGAAATTGATAATTTATCCTTTGAATCCAAATTTTGGTTTTTGTCTGAGTTTGAGATTGCAAGCTGGTGCCATGGGATGAATGAGCTGAGAAGGAGCTGTCATTGCCATGAATGACTGAGCTTGAAGCTTTGCTAAGTTGGAGAAGAATATTGCACAAAGGAGGTATAGCTCATCTTCCTAAATAGATCTAGGTTTTTTTTTTTAGCTTGTTTGTGTTCCTTTGTAAGAATCTTTTTCTACTTAGTGGATTTCCTGGTTGGTTGATGACCCCCAGTTTTTCCCAATGGTGGGTTTTTGGGTGAACAATTTATGGTTTGAATCTCTATGATTTTTCTGGGTTTGTGTATTCTTGGTGGTTGACTAGTCATCGTATGAATTCTGGGTTTGTGTTCTTGTAGTTGACTAGTCATCTTTATCTGCTGTTTGGTGTTTATTTGATTATGATGTTTACACACACTTTCACCATAGTTGTTGCTAGCACAGGGGATGCCTAGATTGACAGGTCCTTCTGAGTGCGTAGGTTGTCACTAGTAATCTTCTAGGGTTGCAGGTACATTTTAGCATGCTCTGTGTGTATTCTTGATTGTGATTGTTCATGACTAGTAGTTGACTAGTCATAAGTTTTTGGTCAAGGTCTAAAGTGTGTGAAGATTGTTGCGTTGTGTTTAAGTGTCGTAAAATTTACCCCTCTTCACCTATGTACCAATTTCATTAATCACATAAGAAGAAAAGGACAACTTACGTTTGTCTGCCTCTTCTTTTTTATGATCTAAAAATGATCGACCCAAAAAGAAACGCGTCCATGTACAATGTTTTTTTTTAGGAAGTTACAGTCCAATGAAGAGACATATGAAAAGACAATTTACAAGACAAACAAATAATGACCCGTAACGTTGGTGGTCTAAAATAATGAATTTTCATGAATCATTGAGATCTAAAACCCAAGAAATTTAGTTGCTCCAAACAAATTGAGTCATCAGTTATCACAAACCAAACAAGAAAATATCCTTTGAGCAAACGACTTGGGAAATGGTGGTGAGGGGGAGGTTTCACAGACGATAATCTCAGATTCATCTGCCCCACTTTCCCTGGCTTTCTCACACGCATCTGAAAATTTCTCAAATGCCGCTTCCACATATTTGAGAGCTTCTGAAACAGATATGTTCTCCACCAATTTGTTTGGATATATATCCTTTCTATGGTCCCCGTTTAAAGCCGCAGCCAGTTGCACTAGTTCTTCTTGAAATTCACTTATTTTTGCCCCCTCTTGAGATGCAGTCTCTCGTAGTTTCGTAGGTTCACCCAAAGTAACTACAATTAATTAATCAACAAATCAAACTCATGTATATGATATCCATAATCCAATATTTTCCGGACAATTAATGCGAAACATTTTCTTCCTCGTTTATTCTTTGTTCTATTATACAACGTGGAGTAATGCTATGTAGACTACATTTATGTACCACATTGTGTACCGCTACTTTAATAAAAATGGAAAACAAGTACATAAATGTAGTCTCTCTAACATTTTCATGTAATGTTCATGCTACCCACCAACAATCAACCTACACATTATAAGGTGAAAATTGTTCCGTGCCTAACTGTGTAGCAACTTAAAATATATATGCTGTTAAATTGTGAATCTGACTCATTGATTAGGTCAATTTGTACTAGAATGTCACGTTCGTATTCAATTTGGTAGTATGAGTTAGTTGGCAAGTGACAAGAGAGAGATATTATGTACACATAGATAAGATGGTCGGCAAGGCTCACCTGGACAATCCGTTCTTGGGCTAGTTCTGCTCAGGACACCCTCAAAGGTTCCCGCCCAAGCATCACGCTTTGTCAAGAACTCTTTGAGATTGAAAATCTTCTTAACTGTTGCTGGGATTGAGGAGTGCTCGAACTCAGACGACGGATACGGCCCTGAAGGCCCATGCAACACTGCATTTTTCATTATTACAAAAAATTAATTCATGCAAGTTGTTCCCACTTGTAATAATTTCAGTAACTAAGACCTATCTAATCAACAGTATAATTAGAAAATATTTTCTTTTTTGGCTAAGAAACATAATTAGTATAGATAAGTTTATTGTTTGAGTTACCTGTTCCGCGTTCGATCCATGGAGATATTAGGATGGCAGGAATCCGAACACCAAGACGATCAAATTTAAAGTTGTATGGCTCGGGACCAACGATATCATCCGGACTAGGAACATCCGTCACAGGTGTTGGAACATGATCATAAAAACCGCCATGCTCGTCGTATATTATTACAAACAATATTTCATTCCATTGGGGGCTTGCTCTTAGTGCTTCATACACTTCTTTTATAAATTTCTGGCCTTCAGAGACATCATGAGATGGGTGATCATCATTTGCAAGAAATGATAACACATCAAAGTACCTTGGCTCCACAACCACATAGTTTGGTAACTTTCCCTCCTCGCAATGTTTCTTGAATTGCAGATCAAATGCATGGAAATTCTTGATGTACTTCAATTTTCTTAGGTTCCTGCCATGTAAATTGAAAATTTAAACACAGTAAGAGTTGTCAAATAAAGTAGGGAAAATTTTCAGTTATGCTCATATTCTTGTCTAATATTGAGGTATTTATACAGAAGTACAACCTTGTATAAAATATGAAATAAATCTAAATTACAATAGAAAATAAATCTAAATTACAATAGGAAATAAATCTTAATTATAGTAGCACTAGACCAATAGGTAAGTAACCAAATCCTAACATAGTAAGAAACCAAAATCCTAACTAAGTAATGACTCGCCAACACTCCCCCTCAAATTGGTGCAAAGATGTTTTGCATGCCCCACTTGACAAGCGAGTCGCAGAACACCATGCTTAATATTAACCAAATTGAACAACTGTACAGAAGGTCTTGTCGTAAACAATGAGTGAAACAACTGATAAACCAAAGCAAAGTTCGCAGCGGAAACACAAGAGCAAACCCTAAAAAATAGGGCACATAGCAGAACACAGAAACTCTGCGAACACGGCAAAGAACACAGAAACTATGTGAATACGGCAAAGAACACAGAAACCTTGTGCACGCGGCAAAGGGAAGGCAAAACCAGACCCTAAAAATAGGGTAAGGCATGACAAAGGCAAGGCAAAATCAAACCCTAAAAATAGGGCAACGCAAGGCAAGGGTAGATAAAGGAAAAAGCAAAGGCAAGGCAAAGTAATGCAAGAGCAAAGGCAAAGGCAAAGCAAGGTAAGATAAGGCAAAGTAATCAACAACAACAAAGACAACAGCAGTGGAAAACGACAACGACAAATTCTTCCATATCAACTTAAGCTAATTCATTCAAACACAACTTCTCTTCACTCCCCATCTCCCCTAAAGAGAAGGGTCGTCGGAGCAAAAGAATAAGTAATATCTTCATGGGAATACGTCAAGGTAATGAGGCAAGCAACACATTTAAGAGAGATAAGGTATCAAAAAGAGAAATAAATTCATTTTCACTCCCCCTCCCCCTTTGAAGAGGAGGGGAAAATAGTACTTAAATCGCAAGGAGAAAGCAAGCACATGTCACAAGAAAACCTGACTCTGATACCATGTCAAATTTTCAGTTATGCTCAAATTTTTATTCTTGTCCATATATATGTATTTATACATAAATACAACCCTATATAAAATATGAAATAAATATAAATCACAATAGAAAATAAATCTAAATTATAATAGGAAATAATTTTTAATTATAATAAGACTAGATAAATAAGTAAGTAACTAAATCCTAATACAATAAGGAACCAAAATCCTAACTAAGTAAGAAGTGGCTAACAAAAGTGATGTGTACTTCTTTTGTTGATATAAAAATGTTATCCTTTATAATTGCACATGAGGACAGGCTAATGACTTAAAGCGCACCCATCCAAATAATACGACAAGAGAAAAGGTAATGTGTCATCAAATACCGTTGAATTTCCATTTGATTATTAGTTATGTACTAACGACAAGATAAACCATTGGGTAGGAAGAAAAGAAACAAAGCCAGTTTGGGTAGGAAGGAGGACAAATTTGGGATTTAGAATAGCAAATGGTCAGGCACGCTAATCAATTTAGGTGGGGTATCCACGTGGCATGCTGAGATTAGAGATCAGAGTTGACCAATTATTTGAATAAAACGGTAAGCAATATCCACACATGCATGACATATATAATTATAGCATGATGTTAGGGAGATCAATTTTAGATACCAGTTTGTGTATTATTTCTCTAATAGAGGTGAAGTCTACTGATACAATGAATTCCACGCTCTATTATAAAGATGGTACATAAGTTGGTATCTAAAATTGATATCCCTAATATTTTCTATAATTATATATATGCAATTTGGAGGTCTACCAATTCACTTTCTCTTTGATTTCTTTTGTACAAAATGGAAAAATAGGCATTATTAGTTTCGCAAAGATAGAACAAAAACTAATGGCGGCTAACCATCCAATTTTAGGTGAGTCATATTGATGCTCTGGCAAACTCCAAAGTGACGTCTTAGAAATTATGCAACTTGGCCAATTGAATAATCATTAGAAAGTTAGAAACCTTTTTCCCTATAACTTTGAAAAAAGAAGATATTTAAAAAGATATTTAATCATCAACTAGCACATCTAATAAATAATTGAAATTAGAAATCAAATTATAAAGGATAACACTTATAAATGCCATGTTACATATTAAAAAGATATTTAATCATCAACTAGCACATCTAATAAATAATTGAAATTAGAAATCCTTAATCAATCCTTAACCTAAAATGGAAAAGTTGCCCTAAAAAAGCACTAGAAAATGCATGTAAATTTGAAGGAAAAAATTATGGGAAATGTTGAAAGAAAAAAGTCACTCGATTGGAGGTCGAGTACTATCCAAGGGGATTCGTGCATTTTTCAATGGGATATATTTCTAAAGCCTGAAGAACTAATAAAAAAAGAAGAATGTAAGATCTCTGAATTTCTCTGTAATTGTATTCATATCTTAAGGAGTTTAAATAGATACATTTGTACAGACAAAAGGAATAAACCAGCTAGAGAAAGGTGGATCCAAGAGTATGGGTGCTTATACAGATAGATAAAGGGGTCTAGCATGTGTGTGTCTGTAGATGTCTTTTGACTGTACAGGTTGTCTAACACTCCCCCGCAAATCTGACGAGCTGGGCGAGACGAGATTTGATCGAAGAAGTTGAAAACGTTGTGTAGACAAACCTTTGGTGAAGATATCAGCAAGTTGGTCTGGAGATGAGACAAACTGAACTCGATGGGATCCGGAAAGAACACGCTCTCGTATGAAGTGATAATCGAGTTCAATGTGCTTAGTGCGAGCATGAAAAACTGGGTTAGCAGCCATATAAGTAGCGCTGAGGTTGTCACACAGGAGTAGAGTCGGTCTCGTAGGAGGGAGCTTAAGTTCAAGGAGAAGGTGAGATACCCAAGTGGTGTCTGCACATACATGAGCTAGTGCACGATACTCAGCTTCAGCAGAGGAGCGAGAAATGGTAGGTTGTTTCTTAGCACACCAAGAGATGAGGTTAGATCCCAAAAACACGCATATACCAGTGGTAGATCTACGAGTGTCGGGGCAACCGGCCCAATCAGCATCTGAGAAGGCACGAATAGTGAGCGGATGCGAAGAGGAATGAAAAGACAAGCCAAAATCTGGAGAACCTTTTAGGTAACGAAGAATGCGTTTAGCAGCAATGAGATGAGGAGATCTAGGGGTACTCATGAATTGAGCAACTTGGTGAACAGCATAAGATATGTCGGGGCGGGTGAACGTGAGATACTGGAGGGAGCCCACGAGTTGTCTATACTCAGTGACATCAGATAACAAATCACCATCTAAAAGAGAGAGCTGACTTGTAGCACAGACGGGTGTATTGCAAGGTTTGCAGTCAGTCATGGAAAAACGATGAAGGAGATCTACAACATACTTGGTCTGAGAGAGATGAAGACCAGTGGTAGTGGATGTAGCTTGGAGCCCCAAGAAGTAAGAAAGAGAGCCAAGATCAGTGAGTTCAAATTCTGTGCCCAGAGTAGTAACAAAGGATGACAGAAGCGAAGAGTGGTTTCCAGTTAAAATGATGTCATCAACATACAACAAGAGAAGCATGATGTCGGAGCCACGTCGGAAAATAAACAAAGAAGGATCAGCTTGACTTTGTAGAAAACCAAATTGTAGCAAGAAAATACTAAGCCGCTGAAACCAAGCACGAGGAGCTTGTTTGAGACCATAGATAGCCTTCTGAAGACGACAAACATGAGTGGGTCGAGCAGGATCAATAAACCCCGAAGGTTGACTCATAAAAACAGTTTCATCTAGAACCCCATGAAGAAAAGCATTCTTGACATCGAGCTGTCGAAGAGTCCATCCAAAAGAGACAGCCAATGATAGAACAATCCGAATAGTTGTAGGTCGAACAACAGGACTGAAGGTTTCAGCAAAATCAATGCCAGGTTGCTGATGAAAGCCCTTAGCAACAAGACGAGCCTTGTACCGCTCAATGGAACCGTCAGCCTTTCTTTTGATTTTGAAGACCCATTTACAACCAACGACATTTTGATGAGGAGAGGGTGGTGTTAACTCGCAAGTGTACGGGCCAATTAGTAGTATAGCAAGACAAGTACGAGGTCGTACCCACAAGGACTGAGAAGTTCAAATTAGTTATGTACTTAGATTACCCAATTCTAGAAACAAGAAGTTAAGTCTAAAACAGATTTTAAAGAGAGATTGATTGACTTTGTGAAAACAAATGAAACAAAACGAAATTGCAAACAAAGGCAAAGTAAACAAGTGTATCAAAGAGTGGTTTTGAGGTTGGAAACAGATTTGGAGACTAGGGCATTCGATTCACCATAACAATCCAATTCTAGGTTATAAGGATTCAAGTGACAAGTCCGATTGATTCAAAGATTGATTCTAGCTAAAGTATGATTAAGCCATGTTGTTTGATCCTAACCTTGTATTTCCAATTCCCTAATTAAGTCCTTATTGTCGAACTTAAATCAAGCATTAGAAATCCATTAAGCATAGAAGAATGTTTTAAACAACCAAGCATGTATCTAATCCCTATTGACGAATGTCCATACATACTCATCTTATTCATAGTTCAATTGAAACAAAAGCATAAGGTGTCTACTTTAGTTTCAACCAAAATACACAAATCTCAATGGTAGCTAGGCATTCAGATTAGCATATAAGTAGATAGGCATAATGAATAAGAGCATGAATCTTGAATCAAACTTGAAACTTGGAATTTATAAACCCAGAATATTCATGTTAGGTTACATCGAAGCCCTAGTAATGGATTTAGCTACTCATAATGGGAAAGAAACATAAACAGAAATGAGAAAGCATAATGAATGTAATAAGAATAGAAAACCCTTTTCTGAAGTTCTTGTGGTGTCCAATGCTTCTCCAAGAGCTTCTCCACGCCTAATACTTCTCCAAGCACTTCCCCACGTCTAGAAGAATGTATGAAGGTTCAGGAGGTGATTTGGGATGAGTTTGGGTGAGTGGTGTGTTAAGAAAGAAGAAATTCGTAGGGAAATGGAGGGCAGGCTTGCAGGGACAGTTCTGGTGATGTGAGGCTGTTTAGAGTGTTGGGTTGATGACTGGAGTGTTTGGGGAATTATGAGAGTGTGGAGGATGGTGTGGAGGAGGTCTGAAGGATGTGAAAGATGTGTGTTAATGGAATGAATGATGAAAATGAGTTATCACCTCTTTATATATAGGCACAAGGGATGGGTGAATCAGAATTAACAATCAATTCTCTTCTCTTTTGGCTATTGCAGATCTCACATGCAGCTCACCCATGCTCCCACATGCAGCTATGGATACTTTTCTAGCTTTGCAGCTCCCACATGCTACTATGGATACTTTTCTAGCTTTGCACCTCCCACATGCAGCTATGGATACTTTTCTAGCTTTGCAGCTCCCACATGCTACTCACACATGCTCCCACATGCAGCTCCCGAGGCCGATATGACTAGCAACTTCATGGGCTCACGAATTGGGCTTCCCTCAAGCAACTGATGACATTGAGCTGTCCATCTTCAAGTTCAAGATGTCATCTTTCCAACCACATGTGACTTGGGCCAATCCAAGTTCGGAGGAATGAGTTAAGGCTGAAACAAATTGCTAACTCATCCGCACGTTTTTGGACCATTTTGCACATTTGGGCCCCCATTGCTACCTAAAGCTCAATTAACTGAATGACAAACATAAAAGAGATCAAAAGCACAAGTTTAACTCAAAAACATAACTAAATCATATGCTAGAAGGGTACAAAATGATATACAATTATGAACCGATCAGGTGGAACTAGATCCCAAGTCTGATTTTTGAGAAGAGCATTGAACTCGGTTGTCATTGCGTCACGCCATACAGGGAGGCGAACAGCTTGGGTGAAGCAAGATGGTTCTTCAGGAGAAGCTTGAGCCAAGAGGGCTTGAGATAAAGGATAGCGAACAGTACCATCAGTGTGAATTCTAACACGACGAGTACCATCGCGTTGCCTAGTGACCATCGGATGGTGCATGATAACAGGAGATCCGGGATCAGAAGAGTAACCATCAGAAACAGGTGGAGATGGTGAGGTAGTAGTGTCGATGCTGGAGGGATGAGTTTGTCGACGTTGATAGGTACGAAGTGGGGGCACTGGTGGTGCAGAAGGCTGTGGTGCATCATGAGGTTGTGGCACAGGTGGTGGTGGTGCGAGAGGAGGTTCGGGAACTGGAGATAATACTGGAACAAAGGCCCATTCAGATGAGACCAACGGTGAGGCAGTGAATGATGTGGTAAATGGGAATGCTTGCTCATTAAATCGAACATGGCGAGAAATGTAAATCCTGCCAGAAGTGCGATCAAGACACTTATACCCTTTGTGCTGCAAACTGTAACCTAGAAAAACACACTCCACAGTTCTAGGTAAAAGTTTGTTAGAGAGATAAGCACCTAAATATGGATAACATGCACAACCAAAAACTCTCAACTCAGAATAAGAAGGTGTTTTGCCATAGAGACGAGAAAAAGGAGAAGACCACTGAAGGTGTGGAGAGGGAAGTCGATTAATGAGAAAAACGGCAGATGAGATAAGGTCAACCCAGTACCTGAGGGGAACATGGCTGGAGATAAGAAGAGTACGAGCCATGTCAGCAATGTGGCGATGCTTGCGTTCTGCAAGACCATTTTGTTGAGGAGTGTGGGGACAAGAAAAACGATGATGAATTCCAAGAGAAGAACAAAAAGTTTTGAAAGAAGTATTATCGTATTCCTTGCCGCCATCACTTTGGAATTGTTGTAAAGAATAGGAAAATTGAGTTTTGATGTAAAAGACAAAATTTTTAAAATGGTCAAAAACTTCAGACTTGTGTTTCATAAAATATAGCCATGTGAAACGGGTATAGTCATCAGTAAATAAAACATAATATTTGTAACCTTGAGATGAGAGAACAGGAGATTGCCAAACATCAGAGTGCACAAGAGCAAAAGGGGAATGCGTAGTTATTTCATTAGAAGTTGAAAAAGAGAGTTGTGTGGATTTACCCAAGGCACAACTTCTACAAAAGGATTTTTGCATTTTGAAATGAGAAGATAATAATTTATTAGTGCCCAAATATGACATGATCCTACTAGATGGATGACCTAATCGACTATGCCATAAGGACGAGGACTGAAGAGAAGCAGTCAAGGCTTGAACACGAGGCAGAATGGAAGGTAATTTATAGAGACCATGCTTACATAGGCCCTGAAAGAGAAGACAACCATTAGAACGATCAAAAATGTAGAAATGATGAGAGTCAAAAGCACAGAGCACATGGTTGTCACGACAGAGTTGGGCAATGGATAATAAGTTTTTACGCATGGAAGGAATGACATAAACATTATTCAACTTATATGAGTTGGAGCCAAGGGAGAGGGACATGTTACCCGTGTAGGTGATTGGCATTTGGCTACCGTCACCAAGCATGACAGAGTCGGGGCCCCTATAGGGAGATGATTGTTGCGAGAATAGCTGGATTGCCCGTCATATGAGTGGAGGCACCGGTGTCTGGATACCAAGCATGATCATACAAAGGTGGTTGTGAGAATGTAGGCTGTGGTTGCTGACCTGAGATCTGTAAGCCAGCAAATGCACTATTGAGAGAACCCGGAATGGGTGAGCGTGCAAACCGAGACAACATAGGACATGTGGGAGCGAAGTGACTTGTCTCATGACACGATTGGCAAGAAGGGGTGCGAGGCGTGGAGCCAATGAGACCAGGCGCAGAAGAACGCCCAGCATTGGTGGATCGATTATTGTTGGGATTTCTGCGAAACCGATTGTTATGTCGGTTGTTCGGGCGGAAACCTGCATTTGAAAATGGTCGATTATTAGTAGTAGAGATCTGGGATGCCATCATTGCTGTGGGAGATGGAATGGAAGCGGAAAGTCAGCGAGCCTCTCGGTTCAAAAGTTGAGATCTGAGAGAAGAGAACTCGGGTAATTTGGCATGAGACTCAAGAGCAGTGATGAGCATTTCATATTCATCGCCGAGGCCTCGTAAAACAGCATTGACAAGGTCAGTGTTGGAGATTGGTTGGCCAATAGCAGCAAGCTGATCGGATAAGGACTTGGCTTCCTGAAGGTAGACAGAAATAGTGCGGGTCCCACGGGAGAGCTCGTTGATTTGCCGACGAAGATGGGAGGAATTTGCTGTGGAACGTTGCTGAAAATATTGTTGGATGAGGGACCATACTGCTGCAGAGGTTTGGCACCCAATAATGAAGCAAGCATAGGTTCGGACAAGGTAGCAGACAAAGTCTTGACTAAGCTTTTGTCAAGACAAAACCAAGCCTCATATGCAGAGGAAGTAGAATCTGGGCAAGGATGAGAGCCGTCAACGAACTTGTAAAGGCGTTGGCCATGAAGATAGGACTCAACTTGATGGGACCAAAGCAAGAAATTATCATCATTTAACTTGACAGTGACTAAGTGAGAGAGGTGGGTTGTCATGGTGGTGGTAGCGGCTGCAGATGAAGAACCCATGGTAAAAAGAAAGTTGGGAGATAGAGACTGGAAGAATACAAGAAGATAAAGAAAACGTGAAAGGCACAATATTTTTTTTTTTTTTGGTCGTAGAAAATAATAATAATAATATTATAATAAAATGAAAAAGTGGGAGTTAATAACCCGAAGGTGTCGGTGATGAAGAGGAAAAGAAAGAAAGAAATATGAGTCAAGGAAGAGAGATACACCGGAGAGGAAAAGAAAGAAATTGTCACAGAGAGAGAGAAAGAGTTCGATTTGGGTGTTTGGAGGAAGAGCTGGTAATTTTGAATTTTGGGCAGAGAAAGAAAGGGTGTTTGGTGTTTGGAGATTTTGGCTCGGGAAGGGAAGCAAGAGAGCTATGACAGAGAAGGAGGAGCGGAATTTGAGCAGAGGATCTCTGCTCGATACCATGTAAGATCTCTGAATTTCTCTGTAATTGTATTCATATCTTAAGGAGTTTAAATAGATACATTTGTACAGACAAAAGGAATAAACCAGCTAGAGAAAGGTGGATCCAAGAGTATGGGTGCTTATACAGATAGATAAAGGGGTCTAGCATGTGTGTGTCTGTAGATGTCTTTTGACTGTACAGGTTGTCTAACAAAGAAGATAGAACTGTTTAATGTGTCTAGAAAATGACTAGTATTCGTTAATGGGGTCTAACTCAATGCAAAAGGGTCTTAATTTGCAAATTAAAGATCTCGGATTCGAACCCCATGACATCTTGATTATGTGTGTGTGAAAAACTAGAATATCGTTTGTACTAAAATATATATAGTTTCCTAAAGTTTATAAAAACAATCACTCTAATATATTCTAATAAACACATTTGTGTATTAAATAAAAACAACTTTTATTTTTGTTGGTTAACTATGCTATGCATGCGATTAAAAAAAAATTATAAATAGAAGCATGAGACAAGAAGTGCCAAAGTGAAAAGTATACTTGAAGTTCTTCCCTAGTAATAGATTAATTCTTTTTCCGCAGCAAAAAAAAAAAAGTAATTAAAGTAAAATGCTAAACAATTTAAATTGTTTTTTTCACCTGTAGAGAAGGGTGGTAGGAAAGGACTGAAAGTAAATCCCAAAAGAAAAGTCTTCTTCATCCAACGACTGAAATATGGTCTTCTGAGGCAACCCTTCCACCAGCTTCTGCGTGACGTTGCTCGTCAGCCCATGAGAGGTCGCGGAATGCACAAACTGCCGGTTCGGCTGCGTCGAAGACGGCATCGAAGCGAACCACCGGTCACACACAGCAAACTCCCTCACCAGCTCCGCAGAAACCGCGACGTTTTCCGGCTTAAAACCATTCATCACCGTCTCAGCAAGACCAGTCTGTGTCTTTTCAGCGTTTTGGGCAAAACCGTTCATTTTCGGAGGCAGCGTTTTGGAAGCGGAGGCCTCCGTCCACGGCTCGCCGAACACTTGCTCGTAGATGGCTTGGATGGAGTGGCCCGGGTCCGAGTCCACGTAGGCGGAGCTGTCGCCGAAGAGCACTTGGGTGGAGTTCGGGTCGGAGGTGGAAATGAGGTTGGATTCGGATCCGGTGACGCCGTTGATCTCCGGGTTTAGGGACTTCATCCACCCCAGCATGTGGTCGAAGGAGCGGTTCTCTTGCACCAAAACGACCACCGTTTTGATGGGGCTGCTGCTGCTGCTGCTGCTTGACTCTGAAGCCATTTTTGGTGGTGACTTTGGTGGCTTGGGGATTTTGAAAGTTGTGTAAAATGTTGTTGAGCTGACCGACGTTGTGTGTGTGTGGCTATATATGGTTATTGAGAGAGAGAGAGATGATGTTTTTTGGTCAAAAAAGAGAGATGATGTTGAACAAGTTTTCTTTGGACTTTGGAAAAGAAGATTGGACATATTATGAGGTAAAGATATGATTGATTTTCTATTTTGCTAAAAAGGGTAGAGTTTCACAACAGTAGAATTCTTTTATCTGGTTGTAATAAGAAGTTTATCTGGGTGTTCACTTACTCTTTTTTTTAAATAAAAGCGATAGTCTAATCTACTTTAAATTATTCAAATATACGAAAAGGAGACTCGAACTAAACTGCAAATGGATGGACTGAGAATAAAAATGGTAACAAGATACTGTTGGAATTTTCTTTTCATGAAGTATAAGGTATAATTGTCATTATCATTAGAACTGGAAGCCCATCGCTTATCCATGGATGCCCATGGGAATGGGAAACCCACCCTCTCTTTCCCATGCCTGTTTGCAATTATCAAACAAGATAAATGACTTTTTCTGGTCGGAATAAATTAATTAATTTCATACTCAAATTTTTGCATGTTCTAAATAGACTATATGAATAGATTATATGAATAGACTATATGACTGGTGTACCATTCAATACATATAGCATATGGGTATTTTGTCCAATACACATAGAACATAAAAATAAAATATTTTCACATATCATGTGTGTTGGATGGTACACTAACCACGTAATGTACTCGAAACATACAAAAATTTCTCCAAAGTATCATATTCTTGTAAACAAAGGCTAACCTAAGATAAACTTACTTCTACCATCAATAACGGGACCATTATATGCTAGCGAGAGTGTTGCTACCACTCTCATTTTGTTGAGTAAGCATCACTTTTATAATATATCGGTATTTAACTCTAAAAGAGTAAATTTCTTGTAGTAATGTCAAGAATAATATATTGTAAAGATAATTTCTTTTTCTATTTTTAATACAAAAGATATTCTACTTTAATCTAACTTAAATTACGAAGAGAGGAATTCGAACTAGAATGCAGAATGGGGAGCACATCTGCTTTAACTAACTTAACTAAACTCATATATGCAGATAATTTATAAATATTAGAGTCTTCCCTCAATTAGTAATTATTTTAATAAAGGGGGGACCACATAAAAAGATGCGTATATATGATGAGGTGATGACTTGCAATGCGATCTCAAAGTATGTGATGAACATGTTACGCAGAAGCCCACACGGCACCACAAAAAAAAAACTACAAAAATTCTTATTTTTATCCCAAAAAAAAATAGTGAAGCATAATGGCTTTGCTGTTTCCACATGATTTTTCCTCTAAATAAGCTGCCGAAAGTATATTGTGTAGGATATTCTTTTTCCTTTTTTTCGTGGTCAAGTCAACTGTGTATAGATAATTGTAGGTATGAAATTTGGGTTTACAAGTTACGCAAACGAACAAAGAATATGCTATGCGTGTAATATTAGTATTACTACTCAAATTAGTACACGGAGTTGTAATGGGGAAAGCAATTTCGAGGTCAACAAGAAACGAAATTCTATTCAACTCATCAGTATTTTTAATGATTTTCACAGTTAACGTTAAAAGACTCGTCTAGTAAACATTTAGTTTTTAATTCTCAACTTTTTTTGTAATTACCCTTTAAAAAATGTGGAAAATTTGGGAAAATGATGGATGAAAAAAATGGAGAAAGGATGATGGGAAAGATGTGGAAGAAATGTACACAAAGGGATGTGGGACTGTGACACCAATCCTCGTTGTCACAATTCACCACTTTTGGAGGCCCGACGTCATCGTTGTCACATTTCTGATTAAATCTAACTCTACAACAGAATTATTAATTATATACAAAATGAAAACTAAAAACAACATTTTGTATTTTCCCGTATCTTTTACAAAAAATTGTAAATTGAAACCTAAAAATGAAATCATTATCAAATCGATCTTTAGTTTTTTTTTTCCTTAATTAAAAACAACAATGAAGTACATCCATCACGTCACTAATCCAATGGTTTAGCCACGGAGGCACCTCCTCAAGCCAACACGCCTTAAGTCAAAAACTTGAAAATAAGTGATTATGGTATTGAAAACGCAATGCCAAACGGGCACTTACTTGTTTGATCACCCTATTCAGACTCGGCGACTCAAGATCTTGAGCTGTTGTAATAATAGGAGGTGATCGCAGTGAGCTTGCATCACGTAGGAAAAACAAGGGATTTCTCAAGTGCCACATCATCACTTTGGATAACATTCTAATCAACTTGCTGGTAAGGTTAAAATTGAACAAGCAAAGTTGAGTTATGGAACAAGAAGTTGGGTCAAAATGAGTTTCAGGGGGCAAAGTACAGAAATCAGTTCAGAACATCTTTCAGTTTAGTTTCAAAGTCTTTGAACATTAAAATTCGAACTAGTCAGGAACAACATACTTGATTTAACAAAAGAGATTCCTACCAAAACTAAGATTTAGGTGAGAAAAGAGAATTGCGTTTTATTGAATAAAGTGTGCAGAAATAACTTTATCTAGATGAAAAGATCGGCAGACAGACATACAATCTTCAAGACATGGTATATCAAACATCACACATAATCTAAAGCATGACACAAACTAACAATTCGGTGTGCACCTTTTATTATTTTGGTGTCAAAAGTAAATTACAGATCTTCAAACATTATACACTCCCTCAAGTTATAAATACTTGGATTTTTGCAAGTCACAAATACATTCCGTCGCAAGCTTGTATACCTCTTTTCCAAATAGCCAAGGATCATAGTTAAGCATTTATTGAAAACCAGATACTTCATTGCACTAGCCAACTTGTATGAATGCTTCATCCGCAAAAAAGGATGTCCAATGTCAATTACATTTCTCACTTCACATCACTAAGAACAACACATATTCTAGTCCCGTGCATTACAAGACCAAATGACCAACACAAATTTCTTGAAAAATTTAAATATGATAAACATGTTACAACTTGAAAAGGCAGATGGGATCAGATTTTCTTGATGCCTTACAATCAAGGATTAGTCCCCTTAACAAAATTTTATGACAATTTTTTTTCTGCCTTGAGAGGCTTCCTAAATCGAGATCTAATATTGAACGTCACTTCAAAGAGTGAAATTCTAATTAACACATTATAAAATCTTTCAATTTATGTAATTTGAACAATGATGTAAACTCGAATGAAACCCAAGTCCACCCTTGTTCAAATGACAATAACAATTGACTTATTTGTTTATACAAAGAAATCACGGTCGAACCGTACAAAGACCAACCAACATGTAATTGAAGTAACCGAATCTTTCACCTGGTCTAATGGCTCCTGATCTGAACCAAGTTTTCTTCAAACTCAAGAAAACAGCGTAACCCATTAGGTCACATATGCTACTGCTACTGGTACCTCCAACCACTCAAAGATCGTGGCCTCAAAGATTAAGAGAGTAAAAAAGAGGTTGATAGATTTACCCGTGCAGCAGAAGAGGGAGCAGAAGAGATGTTACGCATAATATGATGCCTTCACACCATTGCTGCAGCCTAGGGAGGTCTACTCTCTTTGGAGATTGAAGTCTGTGAAAGATAGAGAGGCTGCGGGGTACGGATTACTATTTATAGTGGTTCCTCTGAAACCCTATTTCCCGTGATAGGGTTATGGGCTGCTGAGGTCTATTTTGGGCTATAATATTGGCTATGCCAGGCCTATTAATAGTTGTTTGTAGATAAAGGGCTAGGTTCTTGAGTTCGAATCACCAAGGTTTAAGAGGACACAAGGTCTCTAGTTTTGACAGAAATTGTTTTGCTCCATTTCCATCCAAATTTAAAAAGAAATGGTATTGTAACAAAAGAAAAAAAAGAATAGAAATTGTAGTTATTTGCAAATTAGTGATGGAATGGTCCAAATTATGGATTTTTTGTTTTCTGTTACATACGCGTCAGTGGCGGATCCAGGATTCAAAAGTCAAGTAGGCGAAACTTACCTTAAAAACTCGACGGTACGAGTGAATTTCATTCATAAAAATATAAAGATACACCTAGTCAGGGGGGACGTAATGAGCCTTACCCTCAAATATGCATATCTATACATAAATAAAAGCTTTAAAAAAAACAAGAAGTAAATGCAATGCAACACAAAACTAAACTATTTAAATCTAAAACTTTACCCTACGAGGCTTAGAAATCTTAAATTCCTCAATTATCTCTTCATTATCGATAGTATTAGCAAACTCTCTTTCAATGTGGAGAATCATGCAATCAGCAAGGAATTCATCAGCTATGGTGCTCCGAAGTCTATTCTTAATAATTCTCATACATGAAAAGGCTCGTTCCGTTGTTGCTGTAGAAACAGGAAGAGTCAACACCAACTGAATCAACCTGTAAAGCAAATGGTAGTTTTCTGCCAATGGATTCATCGTGACCTCGAAAAGCCAATGCTTGATTTGCTAGATACCTAATGCCCTCTATTGTAGTTGTAAGTCGCAACCGATTGTCCATCACTTGTTGCTTTGATTGTTTATCTACCATTGTTTCAATATGAAGAGATGAGTTTTTTAAGCTAACCCACTTTTGCATAGCAAGATGATGTGGTGAATTTAGCTTGCCTACATGACGTTGAAATACACATTGATTGCCACCAATTCTCTTCCAATTTTGAAATCCATGAATAGTAAATGTTGCATGTGAGTGATTCATGTCAAATAGGAAGCAAGGAAAACAAAATGTCATATCTTTAGCAATTGAATACTCAAGCCAAGGGAATTTACCAAACCACGTTTTATTAAATCGACGTAAGTCTCGCCCTTCTAAATGGCTTGGATAATCTTCTAATTCCGGTTGGCATGGTCCTAAAATAATATAGCCTTTTCGCACATTATCTTGTTCATTCACCGAATATTGGCATATTTGACGACGTAATCCCGGATCACGCTCAAGATAATTGATATTAAAATCTTGACCACTATCGACTCTTTGGGTCTCAACTCTTTCAACTTGAGGCTCAACAATAGGAGAGTCGGGAAGATTTTGCTCATCACAAGGGGGAGGCATTCTACTAGATGATGACCCATCATTCTTTTTCTTAAAAAAAGATAACAAATTCTTTGTTTTCTTGGGGTTTCGATTGTGATCCGACATAATAAAAGATAACCTTTTTAATCAAACATCACAACCAAAAATCAAACAAATTCTCATAATAGCATCAATGTCTTTAATCAAACATTAACAAACCAACAACAAATCAAACATCTCAATAATACCAACATCAAATCAAACATCTCAACAAAGAGGAGACAATACTCAATTTCAAATACCTAATTAATTTCAACAAAATCCCAAATTATAATTAATTTCTAATTAAATCCTAGAATGCTCAATTTCAAATCTAAATTTAAATTAAGATGCATATATGTATTTTATGAAAACTCCAAAAAGATAAGATAATTAAAGAGGAGAGGAGGAATACTTGTTGTTATAAAGGAGAAGAAGCTGCTCCTGCTCAAGATCTTTCTGCCAAATAGAAAGGAGGTGGGGACCGTCGGTTTTCAACTTTGCAGCCAGATTTGTTAAAGGGGAGAAGATGGGACCGTCACTTAGCAATAGGTTCCTTCTTTTGTTTTTTAAAGTATAAGTGGCTTTATTTTTTTAAAGTATAAGTGGAGTGGGCCTGGCCCATGGGACTAGAATGTTTTGTTAAGTGGGCATGGCCATGAGATTGGGAATGTCGGCTCGCTGGGACATTCGTTTAGGGCCTTGAGTTTATATTTGTTTTTTTTAAAGGAGAAAGTGGGCTAGGGTTTTGTTTTTGTTAGAGTAGAAAATTTGAGTAGGCAAGAGTCAAGGGTTTGAGTAGGCAAGAGAAATATGACTCTATTGGGTAATGGGTAATTTTTACTTTGGGAAAAAATGGAGTAGGCAGGTGCCTACCTTGCCCTTAAGGTAGGACCGCCCCTGATACGCGTATTATTGATTTCATCAATGCATATGAAATTATTATTTTTTCAATATGAAGAAGAGGAGAACCACAGTCGAACTCATGCCCGCTAAAGACGAACATATTGCGTAAGAGACTTATAACTCAAGTGATTAAGAGCATTTGTCCAAACATATGAGATCTTACGTTCAATTCCACCCAAGGAATAAAATATCCATAATATCCTCGATATTTTCACAAAATTTCCGTATTTTTGGACTACCAATATTTCCGATACCATCGATATTTTAGATATCCATGAACCAAAATATCGATAATATTGACAACATGGACCGAAATATCGATAATATCCCGATATTTCCATCGAAATTTCCGTATTTTTGGACTACCGATATTTCCGATATCATCGATATTTTATTCCTTTTCCACCTTTATCAAATATCGCTTGCATGCAATTGCCGGGATTCAAACTGTAATAAACTTGCTGGTAGTAACCCAATTCTCAAGTTGCTGAATTATCCATTGGCCAGTGAGTGCCATCAAAGACCTCTCACATGCATGTGATAAATAATTAATGACCATACACCAATATATCTAGCAGGGGCCAAGGTAGTTTACATGTGATCTTTAATCTACCTTTTACTTCACTAGTCGGGGGCTTTTAAAAATAAATTTCTTCGGATAAATGTTCGAAAATTTCTTTACGAATCACAGTTTAACACATAAACAAAAATAATTTATTAAAAATACAAAAAAAAAAATGTCTACACACATGTCAAACTATGTCTGACTTAAAAGTAAGAGTTAAAAAGGACAATATTATCTATATATAAAGCAATAGATAGAGAATTGTGAAACATTCAAATTACCAGAAATTGTCATTGGTTAATGCAAATATTAAAAATTAAAATTATTAATTAAATAAGGATAATATAGTCAATTTATATTTTTCCTATTTAAAAAATTAAAATGAACAATTAAATAAGATAATGAGTCATATTTTTATGGAACATAATTACCAATTTTATCTTTTTTTAATTCTAAAATAAATAAAAATTTAAAAACAAAACAAAAAAAGAAAACCAATAGTATATAGTAAATATAAAACTGTGACTGGCAGGGTCAGCCGGTCGTTCCATTTACTCTATTGCTAGGGCGGCTTCCAATTTCATGAAGCTCAAAGCAAATATATAATTTTTTATAATTTTTTTTTACAGTAATGTTTATGCAATGCAAAGATGGTCCAACATTATTTTCATTTGAATTTATAAAAATAAATAAATAAATAAATTATCATGCGGACATCATACTACCACTTCCTACTTTCTTTTTTGTTTACAATAGCATTTGCATGAGAGAATAATTGTATATATGTATTGAAAAATTATTTGAAAAAGAGCAAGGACAGATGCCCTGTCCATATCAGTAGTCGAGTCTTGGGACTATGATGTATCATTTTGTTCCCAATGTATTTCCATTTTATATTCTTTCATACTTTAATATAATATTTACAGTCAAGATGTTTCATTTCCTTAACTTTGATTCCATGGTTTCAATTGAACCCATTGATGAATCTTATCAAAATAGAAAAGAAAGAAAAAAACAGTCATGGATATGATTGCGTGGTTGTTGGTGATTCACAACTGTGTTCTTACTCAAAGCTTCACGCATTGCTTAAGGCACCACTTTCTCTTTGAATGTGACTTGATCTGTTATTGTCAAAATTGGTTGGAAATTTATGCTCCACTACCTCCAAAGATGGTGTGCCAAATTAAGGTCACCCACCAAGCCTTCAGTTCTAAGGAGCTTAGGTTTTGGGTTATATCTCTAGCACTTGCCCTAAATGTCACCTTCCAAATCACTTTCTAGATCATCTAAGACACAAATCTCATCTTAAATTTGGATCAAATTATAAGTTAGAGTCATGCATCAGAAACTCAAAACTTAAACTTAACATTTATCCCAAACTCCAACCCATATTAATCATGTGCAATTTTTTTTCTTTCCCACAGTTAGGAACATGGATGGAGTTTTCTCACACACACTGCCAATGTCCTAAACCAATGTGTCATATGTATTCTAACCTGAGGCCACCGATTTACAAGTTTCGGTCTTTGTCCACTGAGCTGTTGACTTCTTTGTTTTTTTGGACGTAAGACCCGTTGACTATTAATCGTGAGGATTGAGACAACATAAGAAAAAATATGTATAAATCTTGAGCCCACCAGGTTTGAACCCAAATATGGAGATGGCCTATGGATAGCACCAATTTGGAGTCATTTCCCAGAATTTTCTACTTTTTGGACTTTTCTAACAGTGTCTAGCTAGCACAGAATAAAATAAGATTCCTGGCCAGTGGGTGTTTACCTCAGTGGTTGGGGTCTTTGTTTGCAAACCCCATGGCATCAGTTCGAATCCCCTTGTGGGTGCCCCTCCCCTTAAAAATTAGAATTCCCCCTTCTCTTAGAATAGCTTAGAATAGGACTATCGATCCAATCAAAAAAAAAAAAAAAAAAGAAAAAAAGAAAAAAAAGAAAAAGATTCCTGAACAAAGGCGATTAATCATATCTATGGGGACAATTCTTATTCCTACAAGCACTTGTACCTTCCTCTAATATTCTCAGTTTTTCAATATTAAGTACTAATTGTGCAGAAGGGGCACAGTATTTTTAGATGCAAAGCAAATTATAATTGGAGTGGGGAGACTAGCAATTCTGGTAATTTTTTCATGAGAGCTTTCTTTATACTTTTTCAAGTAAAATAAACACATAGGAGTTAATGAAATTTTTTATTTAATCACGTCGTTCGTTCATGAGATTTGAACTCAAGACCTCCTCAAACAAACAGATTAGAGACTAGATAGCGCTAGACCAAGTGATTATGGAAACAACCATATAGGAGTTGAAAGTCAATTAGTCTCATATTTGTATGCAAGGTCTCTCTTTTGTGTATATAAGTATGGTACAAAGACAAAAGAAGAAGAAATTTTGGTTTTACAGATTAATTTTGGAAAGGGGAAACAAATGGTTTTAATCAGGAGTTACAGAATTCTTTTCCTTTCCATACCTTGTGAACACAAATCTCCCTGTTGAAGTTGATCTCTTCACCACAAGAGGACCCTTCACCAAGCTGAAAACTCCACTTCTATGGTTGTTGGATTTGGAATTCTGTTCCTCAACTACCCTATTTGAGGATCCAATTCCCATGGAAAATTGGACATTTTCCATCTGGTTCTCCAAGTCCTCATCATCTTCGCTGTCATCATGTAAATGCAACACATCAGCAATGGAAACACAATCCAAAGAAGCTGATCTCCTCAATTGCTGGATCCCATCTTGTCCAATCTCACTACTGTTCACTGTGTTGTCCAAGTTAGCCCTTTCTCTGACAATAACTTGAGCTGTGGTCTTTGGAACAACATGATCATTTGCAAAACTAACAACCTCTTCCAAATCTTGGACCACCAAAACACTTGCATGGCTTCTGTGCTGGTATTCTGAAGCAGACACATTTTGCTCCTGCTGTGGATTCTCTTCAACTGGAGACGGCACTTGTTGATGATGATGAGGCACCAAAGCTATGGCAGGAGCAGCAATGTTTGACCGGCACAGTGGGCAACTCGAGTGAGATTTGAGCCAAGTATCAATGCAAGGAACATGGAAAGCATGGTTGCACTTTGGCAATAGCCTCAGGCTCTCATTTTCTTCAAACTCGCTTAGGCAAACAGAGCAGTCTGTGCCTTCTACAAGGCTGTCACCTCTCTTATACTTGTGAACTTTGATTGACTTGATCAGGGCCTCATCCAGGCCAGTTGTTGAGCCTTGCCATGATTCACTAACTTGGTTTGAATTCGAATTCTCCATGTCTATGTCTCGACCGCCATCGTTGTCTCTTCGCCGGCAATATTTCGATATGATGGTGTAGTAAGTGATTAAAATGAAAGCACTTGCAAAGATGCCAATGACTGCTATAATGAGAGGAGAGAAATCTGTAGCAGAGTCTTTCCTGCCATCAGCTTCTGCATAATCAAAAGAAGGGGGAGGAGGGCCAAAGATGTAGCACCACTGTGGACAGTAGATGCTGCAAATTCCTTGAGAACAATCTTTGTAAGTGTCATATGGTGCCCAAGGATTTTGGTTCCCTGGAGAGCCCATATGAACAAAAACCTCAATGACAGACACTACCAGATCTTGGAAGCCTCTTTTCTTAATTTGGCCACTTTTAATTTGCTTGATATATGCCAAAGAAAGAAGAGAGAGAGAGAGAGAGAGGTAGGCAAGTGTTAAAGAAAAAGAAGAGCAAAATGAGGGGCTTAGATGGAAAGGGAAGCAAGGCAGTAGAGGAGATGGATTATTGATGCGTGTCTGACTTATATTATACTTTTTCTTTCATTTGTTTTCCCTTTCTCTTTCTCTTTCTCTTTATTTTTCTTTTTCTTTTTCTTTTTCTTTTTCTTTGGCATTATTTATAGATGGTAATGGTTTCCTTTCAAGTCTATTTGTAAGTAGATGATTGGTAGTTGAGTTTGTGATCTAAGTGACTAATCTAGTCGGTGAATATAGGTGAGAGAGTCGACTCTTTGCATTTTCTATCCAAGTACACCACACTTCCAACTAACTCAACCTCAGCTTCCTTGCCGTCTTAAAAAAGGAGTAATCATTTTTACTTGATTTAATATATACAAATATTTTAGTATTATTGTAGGACAAAATAATTTGATATTTTATATGTCGACTTACCATGACAACTTGGTGAAAGTCGCCAATAACCTTAGTATATTCTTGATCTTTGTATTTTATTTCTTCATAGTTAATTATAAACATGTATTAAGTCTTGGTAATGTTTCTCAAATCTAGGAAAAACTTGTTTGACAATATAGTTCACCCTACAGAAACAAAGAAGAATTTACTAGAGTTAGGGGAGATTGATGCATCAACAATGGAGTAAGTTTTACGTTAAACATCTTATCGTGTTATGTGGTATATATTGACCGTGTTAGAACTCCATTATATTTATTAATATTATACCCTTATAGTATAAATCTGTTGTTCATCTATATTATAATACGTGTATTAAAAACACCACCACGTCGACGTTACAATACAAACAACATTTCTCAATGTGTCTTTAATACTTGCTTAATCCTATAAGGTGTTGTTGAACAAATAAAAAACCTTAATAGGTGTTGAGATTCCTACTTTGAAAGGATTTGTCTCCCTAAAATAAAGAAAAAGTGATATGAGTTTCGGTTCTCTCAAATGAGTTTGAGATGTTTTATTCTACGTAGGCGGCAGGCCTAAGGAGGCCAGCGTTACATACAATACAATAATTATTCTTTCTTTGCACAAACAATGAATAAATCCTATGTAAAATTACTGCAAAAGTTAGGTTAGTAATAAATAAATATTAATCATAATAAAATAATAAAATATTTAAACCCAAAGAATCATTTTTCTTTACTTTACAGAAATGTGATTGAGATGTGACCTAAACACGTGCAGCCATGTGAGTTCTATGCAATTACTGAGATCTTATTGGTTGGCTTAAGTGAAACTTAGGATGTTTTGACCAAAAAAAGAAAAAAGAAAAATAGAAAAAATAGAAAAAGAAAAATAAGTAATTTGGGATGTGAAAGGCTTGCATGCAGATGGAAAACGGATTCAGATCTTCTGTTCATGTTTTGTGTGTCCTCTACGTCACGCCTTAATTTTCATGACACGCGATATTATTTTATTATTTTATTTGTATTAAAAGATAAAAGCATTAATTTTGTTAAAATATGATTAAGTGGAATAAAGACGTGTCACAAAATTAAGACATGGACAGAGAGGGACACACAAAAGCATGGACAGAAGATCTGAACTCATGGAAAACTTGACCCTTCTGCAATTCCAAGGTAGCACTAAAAAAAATGAATGAATACAACATCTCCCAATGGTGCCCTTCCAATTTTGTGCCGTCTAAAGAGGCTTGAAACCTTTTCCGGCCAAAAAAATAATTATAGGCTTCAAACTTGATCTTTTGGCTCCAAGGAAAAGAGAGTATTCCAGCCACTGAACTGTGAAATCTCAAATTTAAAATTACAATGAAACATGTACTAAAATTTTATATGGAAACCGTATGGAATTACAATTTAAACTAACTAATGACTTAAATAAAAGCAAAGAATGTCTTTTTAGCCTTAATTAATTGATAGTTGTAACATCATTTTCGGTTTCTACATACAACTTAATCTATGTAAAGAGTATTTAGCCTTAATTAATCGATACGGTAATACAAGAAAAATACATATATTTTATTCATGCTAGTCTATACAGAATGCCTGTGTGATTTGTGGTTCAGACTTCAGAGATAGGCATTGACTATGAATCATAATACAATGGAAGAAACTACAAAAGCTTTTATCTTACCCATCCTGGTATTTAGATCTCTGTGTAATTAATTATTTATCGGTTTCTACTATGAATGAATGATGGCTATAAACATTATGCTCAAATTATGGCTATGCTCTTCCTTTCCTTCTGTCATCCAGTGCCTGCAACAGAAAACACAAAAAAATAAAAAGACAAATAAATTTCCAAGTTCGAAGGTTAGAAATTATTAAGTGTGTATCACCAAGAAACTAATGAAATATGTGTGTCAAAGATGCGTGTCCCCCGGACCGAACCCTACAGATTGGCCCTTGCCGGGGCTATCAATCACAAATTCCATCTAGAAGAGATTCCACCCAATCAAGAATCTCAATTAGCAGTCTAGAAATATAACTTCATACACTGCATGACCATGTGTTCTGCGTGGCTGTGTTGTGTGTGCATTCATTTCTCGAAGTCCTAAAGAATATGATATGGAAGCCCCTCTTTGCTCCACTGTTAGAGGATAATCTAGATAGATTACAAAATATCAGAAAATGATTGTTTGTTTCAAAACATTTCCATGCTTCTTTAACAAAACCAAAAAAAAAAAAAAAAACTTCAATGCTTCACCTCCTGAGTTTTACTGTAATCCACATATTCAGTTATAGTTAAACTAAGATCAGAGTCGGACCAAATATGTTTCAAAGCATCTCTCTGTAATTCAGGCTTTAAAAGGGTCAATTTTGTACTGCTTAAAAAGGGTCAAAAATTCACTAACAACCAGAAAACCCCCGTCTTCTGTATTGCTGACTAGAAGGAATCATATGGAAGAATTGATGATGATGAGTAAAAAATAATCCCCCATTCTTCTGTTAACCATAAAACTTATGTCTCAGGTCTTGCATGACTACACATAAAAGAACTATACATGCAGAAGTTTGGGACACAATCTGAAGTAAAGAAATACCTTGCTTTGGAGTATTCTCATGGTCAACACAAGAGTATCGCGCATCCTGCAAAAGAAATTGAATATATCATATTAGATGGGATATTGTTGACAAAAACAAGAATGTTTAGTGTGTGTGTGTGTGATTAACTTAATTACAGCCACTATCTCCTCCAAGATTAGCTCCAGCATCACAATTCTAACATAGTATCCACTGAGCAACCTTATATGTGATTCTCGTATAGATCCTAATGGCAACAGCAACTTCTTTGTACTATACTTGTAATCAGGCTCTTAGACATCAGAAAATGGAAATAAAATACAAGTTTGATAAACCATACAATCTCCAGAAAATGATCTAATGCAGCACTACAATATCAACAATGCTTCAATTTAAATATACACTATACAACAAAAGTTATTGACCAAAACAAAAATGAAACATAAAAGTAAAACTAATGTATTACCGAACACCGTATGTGCTACAAGGATGAGAAGATCCATCAGAACATGTCAACACAAATTGTGTTGAGAAGCCACAAGGAACTTTGATCTGCAACCAACAAATTATAAAAGTTTATACGGATTGTCTTATGTTTAGAAATATAATACAATACATTTTATATATGGTTTTGACTTAATCCACTGAATTATATATAACAAATGACTAGTGACAGAAACTATAACTAACAATGCCGGGTAAAAGAAATATCCATTATATGAATCAAACTCTATTCTGCCTTTAGTAATCTTTCAACAGTGCGGATTCTTGCAGATTTTGTCAAACACTGCAGGGCTTATAAGAAAGCATGATTGCTTTTAGTTCTGTATGATGGATACATATTTTGACAAGGAATTCACTTTCATCATGTGAAACTTAACCTTTTCTAGACCAACTTGATACAGTTGTATAACACTTAACTTATTCATTATGATTTAAATTCATCCAATACTTAAACAAGTAACTTGGAGAGCATCTCATGACATAAAAACCTAATTTCTCAAATGAGAAGTATCACCAAGTAAAGAACATACTGATAACTCCTTTGAGAATTTCTCTGCAATTACAACAGCTTCTGTGCTATTGATCTTCATCTGATAGCCTGACCGTCTCAGAATTAAAGCTGCTGGCTCCCAATTCTCAGAAGAGTCCATCTGTTATGGAAAAAGTATTTCATGTGATATGAGATAAGGAACAGATTTAGCAGCATGACAAAATCATATAGCTAACTTCACAAGCAAAAAGAAAAGAAATATGATATATGGATCAATAAGGTACAAATTTATATCATTTTGACAAGACAAAGTCAACCACACTCACCCCACAAAAACAAACAAACAAAATGAAGAGCCTGAGAGCCAGGCACTGTTAAGATAAGCATATAAGCTAGTAATTTATTATAAAGTAGAGGAGGCATATCACCCGATATGGAACAGATTCCCAATCTTGCTCTATAAGCCAGGAACTTAATATAGATCATAAGTCTTGAAGGCATGGCATTTTAACTAAGCTTGGGAGTTTAGTACCCATCCTCCAGGGAAAAAAAAGTTACAGGGAAATAGATTTCTGAGTTCTCAATTGATCAAATAATTGCCCATCTATACCATATTTTCAACCTCTTTCGTATAAACTCAGGTTGAGATCATCATGGCAATTTATACATGCATAAAACTTGCAATACATGTATAAATCACATGGTGTGTTTCACATAGTCTTTTCTTTTGTTCTTTCCATCGCAATTTAAAATATTTACTATATTCTTATTAATTATGCAACAAATAATTCAATTTAGATGCTCAAGTTTCATCCATATTCATACAAGTTATACAATATACTAAAAGCAAGAGGTTGAAATAAAATGCAAAGGAAATTTTAGCAATGAGTTTAAACAAAAATTGGCACAATTGGTAAAACATTATTAATAAAAGTACCTATATTGGAGTTTTCTCCTAAATGACTCCATACACAACCTCAATCATTATATTTGAATTTCACCAAGCACTAAGTTTCCTATAAACTAGCATTTTAGATTATTGTCAGGAGATGGGTTTATCAATTTACATTAAAAAGACTGATGCATTAGATATGCAACAAGAAAATAGAAAGAAAAAATTATGCAAAAATTAAACCAACCAGTAGCTGAACACTAAAAGTGGCTTGTCCTCGAGAAATATGTTCGTCAATCTCCATTTGCATCTCGTGGTCTAGAAAGTACCTCATGAAAATACAATGAAAGAAAAATTTAAGAGTACAGTCAACTATCTTTTTTTTCAATAATTAATGTTGTTGGTGGAAAGGGATTAGAGGCAAAAACACACTGACAACTGGAAAGCAAGAAACTAACTTAAATTATCAGACTTTTAGAATAAAAAAAATATATATATATATATATATAAGGAATCCATTATACATAAAACAACTATAAAAAAAAGTCATTCATATAAGGCATGTTTATGCCGAACTCATCAATAATATAAATGGGCATACCACATCCGATTTTGTTCTGATCATTAGCGAAAAGCCTCACTAGTTCCCCCTGATAATGAAAAACAAATTTATTAGGAAACAAAATTCTCATGTACAACAAGTATATAAAATGGCATTACGTATGACCCGGGTGATTTAATAAATTCCATGAAAGCCGTGCAAACTCTAATTTCATTTTGTTAGAGAATAATGGTGCTAATAGCAAAAGTTAGTTGGAAAATCTACCATGCAATATAATACACATCAACAATACCCTCAGGTAATCCCACCAAACAACTCGAAACCAAATGTGGACTTTGCATAGGCAAATAAGCAAGATAAATCATTAGAAAAGGTTACACCCAGTTATCATTAATAATATTTTTGACAACTCATAAAGTTTATCAAAGCATGTTTAAGGGGGTGCTGCACGAGTACACAATAAGTATAGCAATAGAACTATATCAAAAGCAAAGAAAATCAAAATCTTCAAAATACTACCATAAAAATGACTATGCTACACCAAAAGCATTAGCTTACAGGAAAAAAAAAACTGATGCAGGAGCATCCATCCTAGTAAAAAAGGTTAAGCTTTAGAAATATTACATTATTAAATTAATTGTTTTCCTATCTTCTTTAGGATTAGTTTTAGTTTCTTGTTTGGTTTCTAATTTCCTTTGTCAATTAGGTTTTCTTAAGTAAACTAGGAATAGGAATATTAGGCTGGTGTACTCTAGTATAAATAGGCTAGTAAGAGGCTCTTGTATTCAGTTTTTGATCAATATAATTTCAGACTTTAGTCTAAAGAGTTTTCTTTGGGAATTTATCCCTAGAACTAAAATTTCTTCGTTCCAACTTCAGATTTACAGCTTTATCCCTCTATTCTCTGTACTTTTGGGTTGTTTGGGTCACTGGACAGCAGCTTACAGCCGCTGCCTTGCATCAGATACACCAAGCTAACACATCCCCAACGTTAAGAACATTGTACATTAAGTAATCCAGTAAGGTAAACGACATAATTCCAACACTCCAAAGGAGCAGTAGGTTGGCATCCTAAAGTCATAACCTAGAATTAGACTCCTATCGAATAAATTACTCTAGAGAAGTGCACCCAAAAAAAGTGTGTAAGGTAGAGAGAGAAAGAGAGAGAACTGAGGTTTTAATGAAAGATTAGTCTGAGTACTATAACATTGGTTCTTTGCTTGCTAAAAGATCAGTGGGGTAGGTATGGATGTATAGCATGATCTGACATAAAGCTAGCTGCCACAACTTATGGTTCAAAAGTCTAGCTAGTTATGTGCAGTGTTGTGAATGCATAGCAGCATCATATTGCAGTTCATTTTGAGGTATGAAAGCACACATTCTAGGTAATGATATTCATACCCACCCACCTCTGACTAAAGTGCCTTGACAACTTTGGCTAGAGAGGATTATCCAATATCAATCAATTTTGAGTTGATGCCTTGCTAGTTAAATTGCATTTCTTGGATCTATTGGATGATACAGCACACACATGCATCAATTTATGGGCAGCAGCTTTTTTGAGCCTCATACGGGAACAATATTATTTTATTTTCTCCTTCACTAATTCTCCCCAAACTTCAACTGATGTATTAAAACTAACCTTAAAAGATATGCAGATCAAATCATCACCATTTTGAACTAATGAGAAAACATATTTCCAGTCTCAAACAAAAGATTATCAAAGTGCATAACCATTCAAAAAAGGGTGTGATAATCTAGTCAAAATTACTTGCACTTTGAAATACTATCGCCAAGAAGATTCAGAAAGACTACGGTATTATCATCACTGCAGGTTTTATAGATAAAATTTTCTAAAAGAAAATAACACAACATATTTTTTCCTATACATTGACTAAAGCATAATGGCAGGAAGAAAAGAAAATTTCATCAACTCAAATAAGAAACATACAGACAGTTGCACATTTTTGCAATTGTGCATACACCAAAGTAGACAGTATCGACATATTCAAGTGCATGTATATACAAGGTAAATAGAAACCTGACGGCCTTGGTCATCCATTGGTATGCAGTCAACAGCAATTATTTTATCAACATCATCCGCTGTGACAATATATTCTGGGTTTGTGGCTCCTGATTGAAGGAAAAGAAAACATAAAGAAATCAATGAAACAATATATTCGTAGATAAAGATTAACAGGATCTAATCTACAAGAGAACAATCAAGAAAGTCAAAATTCATTTAACTGTCTACCTTCAATGAACTCTCTAGTGCCATCCTGAAAATGACGAACCCACTGATATGCAAACAACGATGACATATAAGTATATCATAACATATATGGAAAGTTCACACATGAAGAATGTTCAAGGAGTTTCACCTGAAACATGCAAAGCGAGGTTCCACGTACTGGATATCCACATCCAAGAAGTTTGCCTCCCGGAATAGAATCACCAATAATCTGAAAATTGTCTATTCCAGGACCTTCAAAATGCAAAAACATATTAGATATCAAAAGGTCAAGCAAGCAAATCCCTGTTTCAAAGATAAAAACATCAATCACCTTGAGAAGCGGAGGAAGCAATCTCATCATGTGTGGTCTGAGGAGAAAATAAGGTGCCATTGGTCATTCTCCCAGCTCTCACATTCGCATCATCTTTATTAGTAAAGCCAGCCATCTCCCTATGAGTCATTTGATTTACATTCATACATAAGCAAAGGGAAGAGATGTCATGTAAAAGCTCCTAACCGGTGTACAGGTATACAGAAACTAATTCTATAATGTTATGGTTGAATTGTAAAAAACCCCTTCCATTTTGGTTACACCTATCAACTTCCTTCAGTTTAAGAGTCAATCCAAATGTATTAATGAATCAGTGATATGGAAGCTATAAAACACCACCAGTAGTCTATATTAAGGAACAATTTGTGATACTTGCAACTTTCAAGAACTTGATAAGAATCGATAAAGACATCTAAATGTAATTGAGATTGATTTGAAATGGCACCATACAGACGACTTCGTTCACATGGCAGTCACTCATGACACATCAATCTTCATCAAATAATATATGGCATTCAATTGTACCAGAAACACATACTATAACCAAAGCACAGGTACAGGCCAACATATGAAATTTCAAAAGACCTCTCTACTATAAAGAAACTGTTTCAATGATCAAACAGGGCTCTGCAAAATACAGGTGTCCTTAACTATTTTTGTTCACAGATAAATAAAATTTTAGCGCGATAGCAATATAGAAAGCTTTTTTCTTTCAACATATATATGCTTACTAGTTGATGGAAAAAAAGAAAACTTTTTCCTGAACAAAAATGAATTTTGCCAACCTCTCTATATTGGATGTGAACTTATGTGGAACTTCATTATTAATTAGCATTTTCATGTCAGCAATGTCAGTCACATATTTGGGCAATTTGTCAGTTGGCTCCAGATGTTGTTGATCAGTATAATGATCAAAGCCTTGTTGTTCCTGCATTATGAAAGACCAGGCGAGAGAGAGAGAGAGAGTTTTCAGTGATGTGAACAAGGAAAGAAAACAATACCAGTCCAAGTCCATAGACCAACAAAGCATAATATATGAGTAGATTAAGTACCAAGTTATGAGGAAATTGGCCATTCAAAATGTCAGGACCACGGCTACCTTTACCGTGCAATTCACTTTCAGCATCATTTTCCACGCCAGATGTTAATTGTCTAATTTTATCCTGCTACAAAGAAGATGCCTTACTGCAATTGTCTTTAACTTACAACTGTGATAACAAGTCGTATAATATTCCAAATAAATGTTAATTCAAGAAAAGAAGTTTCTGCTCGTTACAACTGGGGAATAGCAAAAAATAAAAATCAAATTAAATGTCGTAACTCAAAGGCAAGAAGTAAAACTTTTATAGTTTTTTTCTTTGAAAGGTTTGTGCACATGCACAAGTATGTATATGTCTCTCCCATATTCATTGACGAACATGCATATATAAATATATATGTAGCACACATGAGCATTTAAAAACAAACTTATAGTAAAATCATGATTCAAAAAAGGAGGAGAATGAGAAAAGAGATGATGGTATCAAGTAAACCAGGGAACAAGGGACTTCAGTTTCACTCAAGTCTCAACCTTAAATGAAGGCTCAAAGGCAAACCCCACCTGAATTCTTACAATGTGGCTTTGGTAAACAACACTAACAACACTAAATTTCGTTGACCTATTCTATTAGTGAGTTGGCTGATATCGTGCAAGGTGATCCTCCCTCTAAGCTGTTGAAATCTTAGCTACTATTTTGGATTTTAGGGAGAAAGGGGGAAGGAGAAGAAAAGCCAGCAAGATTCTTCTTCTGCAAGACAAATTGTTCATGCCCGATGGGAGGCAAAACTGAATGTACCAGCCCCAATATGAGCTCAGCCATTCTCATGTATATATATATATCAAAAACAGTTACATCAAGAATCAGTACAAAATTGATCTGCCAATATGTGTATGACACTTGGCTATTTCCTATAGGCATTTTAGCCACAAAATCTCAACCATTCAAGTGATCTAAGCTGTTACTTAGTCACCACCAGCTGTAAAACGGTAATAGTAAATCAGTAAAAACAATTTACACATCAACAAAAGCCTTGTCATATTCTCGTGTCGTCCAAATGACAAGAAGCTGCAATATGATGTCTACAATATGAGTGGATTCTTTATGGGTCAGGACAATTCAAAATTATGCCTCTCAGTGTCAGCACAAAGTTTAAGAAAATAGCTGGGTCCTTACCCAACACACGAATTCTTTAGCAGCTCCCAGATTTATCATCTCAAGTTTTTCAAAGAGGAAAGGAATAGATAAGCGATATAGCATGATTAGAGAAGATTTAACATCTACTCATAACATCTCCTTATAGCATCTTCTCAGTTTATCTCAACTTTATGCCATAAACTATCAATCTTTGCACCTCAAATTCAACTACAAACCCTAAGCTTCTCCATCACCAACCCAAACCTTTAAAAATAAAAGTTTCTAAAACTTAAGCCCACCAAATATGCATTTGTAGCTTACGAAAGCTATGCATGGATGTTTAATTCTAATGAAGAAATATCAAAATTCCAGAAGCTGTGCACTGCACAATATGGGATGCATCTTTCTCTTGGGTGTGATACCCAAAACAGTAGGTGTAAAACCTAGTCCCCTCTTTCTTTCACTCAAGTCTTCACCAATTCTTATATTTCCTATTCGTCAGCCTATTACCCACCATATGCTGTGTTTTCAGCTAGTAGTAAGGTATAAATACACCAAAAAGCCTAATAATTAGCCCTATTTCCAATTATTTAACTTTTCTAAAACAGGCCTCAATGTTTATCCTGTTTTAGAGCTATGGGTGCTCATCAAACTAAAATCATGTTAGACAGCCCACATAATCTGGGCTTTATGACATGTATATTGTCTTAATTGTAAATGCTGTATATGATGGATCTCTGTTTATTTCCCTTTTTGATTCCTCTCTGTATTGTATAAATTTCCTCCTTGAGAGATGAATAATCATTAAGAAATTCTCAACTTCTACACATTTCAAAACAAATCAATACAGGGATATGCAGTGTGTCAGCTACAATTTGTAAGTTATCTGCTTAAATATGTCTGTAGGGAGAAGAATATTTGGAAACTTTTAAAATATAACAGAAAAAAAGGTCACTCTGGAAAGAATATGCCTGCATTGTATTATTTATCATATAAGGATAAGATAGTTTTCAGCGCATGCGTGTATGAGAAAAAAGTATAATAGTGATTAAAAGACTTAGCAGCAAAGAATGGGTGGTGGGGAGAAACAATTGTCAATTTTTATACATAATAATGGGTAAAGCAACGCACTCTACAGTGTAGAAACAAAGAATCATCACTGACAACAGCATTAAGTCACAAGAGTGCTTGCTTACATGTGAAGTTCTAATCTTCCACTGCAATTGATCATGTAGATTCTGCAGGTTCAAGAAAACAAAGATCAAGGCTGACTTAAGAAAACTCTTTGCTAGACTGATAGACAGAAAACAGATTGCGAATTTTGATAGACCCAAATAAAATATGGGCAGTTTTTTCTCCCCACATATAGCCAAAGAATATTGCTCTCCATAAAATTCAGGAAAAGAAAAGAGAAAAAATTACTTGTGCTAAGATTCTGAGGTTGGCACCTCAATTAGTTTCATTTTACTAACCTTTTCATTATAAATCTAACATAACACCTGCTCATCCTTGATTATTCTGAACAATTATCATTGCACAAAACATGTCACCTCAACTCAGCATTAATCGGATGTCACTGGCTTTTTATTTTCTTTTTAATCATCTGAGATAGCTCATTTCCATGGAATTGGAAAATGAATGTGATTTGAAAAAAAATAAAACCCCCAAAAATAGAAAAATAGTGCCTGAATGAAAGGCAGAGCAGAAAGAAACTTTGTACAAAAGAATATGGCATCACCCATAAGCCAGGATACTTTTTCCTTGTAATATATGTTATCTGTGTGCTATATGATTGATACCTTTAAACTGTTGGATATTGCAGAAGCATTAATGGCATGGGGCCAAATACCATATTCAGCCAATAGCCCCAGCATAGATGACATGAAGATATATCTCTCATCATCTGCAGCCTACCAAATAAATAAACTATTAATAACCGCAATATAACAGAAAAAGCCTAAGAGCAAAAAAAAAATGTGCAAGAAACAAAGACGATTGATCTAAAGTTATCAAGTCCCATTCATACATCAGTTTAAGAAATGTTTAACCAGCCTATTGAAACATCAACACATTTATATTGAGCTCAATATGTGGAATATTGAATATCAAGATCACAGTATTCTCAGATGTCCTCAAGCTAAAACATAATCCAAATCTGATTAAGTGTGTATGAATATCCTATAAACTTGGCATTTGATCATATGGTTATCTGGATATTAAAGTTCGGTCTAGGCGGTGGGGAAACAGAATACGGGAAACGATGTGATAAAGTTAGCAAAACTCAAAAAACTAGGACAATAAAACAAAAGGGCATGTAACAAAATAAATATAAAATTATATTCAATAATCATCTACAACACTAAAAAAGTAAAAACATAATTCAATTATACAAGGTCGTAGATAGAAATAGAACATAAAAGAAAAACAAGTAAAATGCATATCCATTAATTTCATTTCATCATTCTTTTTTTCTCTTTTGCATTAACTCTTAGCATTTGGAAACACCACTCAGACCCACTTATTTTTAAAATACTTCAAAACTTTTCTCAGTTACCATCACACCCCTTTTTAAAAATCTAAACAAAAAAACAACCTTATCCCGATTAGTATTCAACATGTATCCCCCCACCCTATACATAACATATCCAAAAGTCAAATGTATAAAAAGTCAAAGGTACAAAAAGTCAACCAGTTTCTCCAAATTCGTATTCAATATGAATCAGGGCATATCAGGGCCATATCAAAATCAGTTACTCTATACCTGCAATATTTGTATTGTGTAGTATCCGTGCTTCATATGGTAGAGAATCGAAAAAAGTTACATGGATTAATTTTAGAATAGGGATGTATGCTCATTAGGTACATCTGTTTTTTTTTTTTTTTTCTGTTAGAAGGATGACTTGCACACCTTTGAAAAGGATAGAAATAGTGTTAACATAATAAATTTTTTCCCGATTAGCAGGAAATTAAACTTTTTTCTTTTCTTTTTGAAAACATTGGAAACTTTACCCTAAACTAATTATGTGCTACATCAATTCTGAGCTGATAAACAAGTGGTGAAAGCTTACATGGCATCAAACACAAAACCAATTAAGAAATTTCAGTAAAAAAACAAAATTTCCCTGCCCATATGGTTAAAAAATCAAAGAATCATTAAAAGAGTTTATTCTTTTCTATGTAGATTCTGTAAACCAACAAAACACTATACTCAAACAGATAGATCATGCACAATAAATTAAAATGGCACTTAATCTTGGCCACCAGATAGATTATGCACAATATTCTCCAATGTTTTCCCTACCTTACTAGGTAAATCACACCAAGTAACCACCAGATTGGATCCTGGAGCTCAAACCCAAACTCAACCTTCAACCATATTTTAAAGGAGAGGAATTGCCTAACAAACACGACATATCTATTAATGAGCTCAATTTCTCATCAACCATTTTAGATTTTTTAGCAAACCATTAATATCACTAGCTTTCCTTTTCTTCAGGCTATAGCTAAAAGAATTACTTTCATTACATAATGTCATAGAGTTCTTAAGAGAAAACCAGTCAAAAGGTTTTTATTGTCATAAAATAGAGAAAACTGTGATAAATTCTTTTACATAAAACCATTTTTCCATTGTCTTCATGCAATGCAATAAATCAATAAAATATATGATATCTTGGGCATCAGGTTATTACTATTTTTTTCAACAGACAACAAAGAATAGGCCTCCCATCTACAAACTACCATAATATTCTAAAGCTAGCACCATCTTTAAATATTAGCGTACCTTCAAATCATGATTTAATTTTAGATTTTCCTCGAGATCGCCTTTTCTGCGTGCCAATTCATTTAACGCAGAAGTAGTGGCTTCATTCTGCTTCTCATCAATCACCTATCAATCAACACATACTTTAGCATCTTCCATTTTTTTTTTAAGGAATCAGTGCATTCCAAGAAAAAACCATATTCATTTCCAAGCAATGGACAAACCATCCGTAAGTCGGCAAATTTCCTCTGCAATGCATATTTCTCATTCAGCAGGCGCAGATCCTGATACAATGAAGACCTCTTAATTCTCAAGCATTTACATATCCAAAATTGCACCGACTATAAGGATAATGCAAATGCATGTGAAAAATGGCAAGTTAAGAATGGCTATACCTTCACACAAGCAACAGTAATTTGCCCACGGAGAAATTGGATCTCCTCTTCCTGCGCTCTGGCTCGAGAATAAAGTTCCTGCTTGTTAACATAAATAGTGTAAAATATCAAATAAAGTTCCTGCTTGTTAACATACATTTTATGTAAACTCATGAAGTACCAGTACCATAGATTCTCGATCTTTAAAATGAACAACACTATCATCTTTTAAATTCTTCGGAGCAAGCTGTGCGTCAGAGCTACGCCTACAAAATGGAAGGGGGAAAACAAAGATACTTAAGAACATGAGCATAAAACAGACCATTTAACTTGTATATTACCATATAGATGGGGATCAGTAGTACATGTAAAGAGGCTAAATGAAGGAAATGATTAATACCAAAACGAAAACTTCAATATAAATTTATCTAAATTTCATTTTTGGGTTGAATATCTAAATTTCATAAGAAAGAAAATTACCGGCTTTTGTGCACAGTGCACCAATTAAGTTATAAATGAGTTCTATTTTGAAGTTTCCTTGAAATAGTACTCCACTAGTTTTCTTATCGTTCTCTTTAGCTTTTCAACAAAAAAAAATTATAATGAGATTTATTAAACATCTTCCAGATAAGACTTCTAGTTTTGAAAGGCTTTATTGTGACTCCAAGGTTTCTTACTCTCAACCTTTTCAACTGACAAAAAGAAAGTATCATTCTTCTTAATCTTTTCTTCTTTTTTATTTATTAATATCTTCATTGTCTACAAAACTTATTAACCACAGCAACCAATAACCAAATCTAGAAGCCATAACTCCTCCCAAAACATGACCCATACAAACCACGACTCAAGCTCAAATTTTGAAATTTTAAGCTAACTTGATAGTTGGTAAATGTCAAAGGTTCCCGCTCTGTATAGTTACAAAAACCTTTTTGCACAAGCAATCTCACACAGAAACAAACTTCCATGTCCATCATTTTAAGAGGCTCTAAAATCTAACTGTAAGGGTTAGCATCATTGAGAAATAAACCCCATAGGTTACCCAACCTCACTTGCACTCTAGGTCTAGGCTTGCTTGAAATTATTAACAAGTGCACAAATTTTTACATCAATCAACTATCAATAGGAGGGAAATGTTGAATCAATCAGCCTGGAAACAAAACGCTGGTGAATAAACACTCTTTATAATAAGTTGGTTGTGGGTATGACCTGTTCAAGACATCAGTGCTTTGATTCTGCATCCCGCCATCCTTCAACTGTTGAGATGCCCTCTTACTCGAAGACATCTCATTGGCAGTTCAAGCTTCACTTCAAGACAACCCCCGATAGAGTGATAACTGATTGTTCCCATTATAACTAACTAAATCTTGCATTTTACTGTGATTCATTATCTCATTGTCCAATTTAGTTCGAAAACTTGTGTATGACCAAATTCCAGCCTCTACCAAAAGTTGCAAGAAGCTCCCTACAATTAATAAGTTATAAAGAAGTCATCAAACGTAAAGAAATATCAAAACAATGAAAATTAGGCCTCTATTGCATTTAATAGGCAAACCCCACTACCCAAATATAGAATTACACATACCATCAATTGGAGCCTCAACTAGTAAACATAACATTCAAACCCAAATCAGTAATCCATTAAAAACCAAACTTTGTGTTAATTTCAATTACTTTTTAAGTTAAAAGATGGTTTTCTGTCCACATTTCACAATTCTGAAAAACCAGAGTCCCCTCTGAAAAAGGATAAATGGCAGAAAACCAGTGAGCCACAATCACTGTCGAACCTAAATCTCAACTCTTTAACCAAAATTCTCAAACCCCAAAAAATTTAATCCCACCAAAAAAACTAACAAAACAACTAAAGTAATAACTTCTGCAATACTACCTGCCTAGCAATGTGAAAAAGACTTTCCACAAACAGAAAGCTACCATAAAAAGTAAAACTTGACTTGTACCAGAACAATAATGAACCAAAGATTACGATTAAAATACGTAAACAAATTGTGTACCTGTTCGTTTTGCAGAGGCAGAAATACCCGAGGAAGCTATAAAAAGAGCAAGCTACAAGACCCAGTTGAATTCTATGTACTGATTGCAGGGCACAGATCTAATACTCTGCCTGCCTAACAGTATTAGTAAGAGAGAGAGAGAGAGATGTGTTTGAAAGCTGAAAGATGTGTGCTTTGTTTGTTCTTCTTCCCCAAGTCAATGGGCATTAGAGTCGTCGAAGTTTTTTCCACGTACAATTAATAATTCTCGCAGCAACGATAACGGAAAGATTGGATTAAGCTAAGGTAATCACTGTGGATGAAGGTTTTGAGTTTTGTGAGTGTCAGAGTCCAAGTGTGAAATGGGGCTTGTGGGTCATTATTGTCAATTTGGCAGACTGAAAATTGGAATTTTAAATGGATTTTTTAAAAATATTTATTGATAAAGAAGAAGATTTGAGACTTAAAACGGTGCCGTTTGGAAGTGGGATTCCTTGGCGACTAAGCTGGCTTCCAGGTTGTTGTTTTATGATGACGTCTATGAGATGAACACCAAATGCAAAACATCACCAGACGGCGGATGAAGACGAGAATGTATCTATCAACTAGTCATTTTAGCTGTACAGGATTCAAACTAATTTTATTGATTTCGATAATTTGGCAGATTGTATTGGATCTAAAAATGAAAAATCGATTGGATCAATTTGGTTAGCGAATTCAGAGTTTGAAATTCAATTCAAACCAAACCGATCCAACCTTTTAAAAATATACGCAAATATTTCCCGTGTTCGAACATAAACCACCTTTCACATTCTACTTATACTAACGCACCAATACAACTTTGTTGATATTCTTTAGAAAAAATATATTAATATACATAAAAATTTTAGATTTCTAAATTTTTGTGTTGATTTTAACGTTTCTTTTTTAAGGAATGAGTGTAACTTAAACTCTAAATGTCGAAGTTTGTGTTGTAGTGTTGTTTTCTAAAATTTATTTATGTCTATTTAGTATATACTTAATGATATTTTCTATCGGATTGAATTATATACGATTATCATATTTTCATACAAATTGATCATCCAATCCAATGCACATTAGATTGGATTGGATCGCAGTGGCGGAGCCAGAAAATTTTCATAGAGGGGGCACCTCATATATTGAAATATAATTTTTCTTTAGGGTGACAAAGAAACTAATTTTTTACTTGATACAAAATCCCTAATTTTTGTACTCCATTATTTTACATATTATATTAACTATCTACTCAACATCAATCATTGGAAAAAATCAAATGAAATGTAATTTATTAAAAATACACACTAAGAAAATTTGAAAGGTAATTTATCACCACAAGTTGAAGTACGACAATATAGCAATGGTAGTGAGAAAAGGAAAATTAGAAAAATACAAAGAAAGAAATATATGAGCACTTCAAAATTTGGTTAGAAAAGTATGATTATATTAATAATACAATAACTTAAAATAAAATTTGAGAGGGAGCAACATGCCCACCCTGGGCTTTAGCTCTTTCCGTCACTGTTGGATTGGATCCTGATATTTGAACACATTAGATCGGTTTATAAAATCTCAAATTGAATAAAAAATTGGATTGAATTTGATTGATAAAAATTTATTAGTTTCGAACTGATGTATCTGCCTAACAGTATTAGTAATAGAGAGAGATGTGTTTGATTGAAAGCTGAAAGGTGTGCGCTTTGTTTTGTTCTTCTTCACCATGTCAATGCGCATTAGAGTCGTCGAAGTTTTTTCCACGTATAATTAATAATTCTCGCGGCAACGATAACGGAAAGATTGGATTAAGCCAAGCTAATCACTGTGGATGAAGGTTTTGAGTTTTGTGAGTGTCAGAGTCAAGTGTGAAAGTGGGACTTATGGGTCATTGCCAATTTGGCAGATTGAAAATTGGAATTTGCAAATGGATTTTTTTTATTTTATATTTTTATAGATAAAGAAGAAGATTTGAGACTTAAAACGGTGCCGTTTGGAAGTGGGATTCCTTGGCGACTAGACTGGCTTCCAGATTGTTGTTCTATGATGATGTTTATGAGATGGACAGCAAATGCTAACATCACCAAACGGCGGATGAAGACGACAATGTATCTATCAACGAGTCACCGCATTTCATCTTGGCCATTCATACAGATTTTATTTATTTTTATAATAAAGAAAGAATTACGACGAAAAGTGCTTTGAGAAGGATCCTTTGGAAGGGGAGCAAACCTAAACATGTCGGTTATTAATCCGAAGTCCTTGAGCAGCTAGAGCATCAACCACAAAGTCAGATTCTCTCAAAACACGCACCTGAGTCTTTGTGTAGTGTGTATGGGTTTAGTATATTATCGCATCTCTTAATAGGAAAAATCTTAAAAAAATCATTTATGATCACACTTAAAATGTTGTTATTTTACTCTTTTGATATCGTAAGATTTTATTTTGCATTTTTCATTATTTCCTTTTGCATAGTTCTATAACCAGCAATCGACTTCACTTTTTTTGGTTGCTGCTACACTAGGAATTGTGATGACCATGAAGTTTCAGACTTGTAAATTTCAACTTCCATTTATTGGGCGAAACCTCAATGCTTTGAATTGAAATTTAGACACATGAATGAGAAAGTAATTTCCAATATAATCTTTATGGTTCCTTTAGGCCCTCAAATGAGATAAAGTATTGGATCTCTTGGAATTGGAAGAGTAAAATATTGTTTCCTTCATTCATTTGGTTAAGGTTTAGTTGCTTGAGCAAATTAGTAAACATGATAAGAATAAATTAAACAGTGATTGGGAAAAGAGGAGAGGCAGCCACAAAGATGTCTAAGTTCAAATAGGAACTTAGAAGATGTCATATTTCCAATGCAGCCAATCATATGTCAAAAGCAATGTAGTAAGTTGGAGAATAATTCCACATTTCCTATGTGTATTGGATGGTACACCAAGTAGGTAGTGTACCTGGAATATATAAAAATTTCTACAAAACTAGATATATTTGTTATTTTTTTCACACTTTAATGCCATATTTTTCTATGCATTAAAGAGGAAAGACCATGATTATAAAATATTGAAAAAAATACAAAGTTCGAATCCATCTCCTTTTTAATACAAATCATAGTCTAAATTACAAGGATATGAATATTTTTCACACACACAAAGGCTTAAATGTGGTTTTGCCACCTGAAATATACCATAATTGTCAATTTGCAATTTGCACCCTTGATTATTTTTTCGGTAATTTAAGGATACAAATTTTTAAAAAATAGCCAATTACTTCCCTACCGTCAGATTTTGACTGATTTCATCCATGTCTCTATTAATCTTCCCATGTGATGCACACACGACCCCTTTAAGAAGGGCAAAATCGCCACTTCGCCCTTCCCTCCTTATATTCCCCCAATTAGCCCCAAAGCCCCAATTTTGTAACCTAGACCAGTGGTGGTGCTGAGATGAGGCGCCAGTCATCGACCTCGAGTGAATGTGGAGGAGTTGTGTTGGGGAGATATTGTAAATGTAGAAAAGAGGTGTTACTAAAGGCATCGTGGACAAATTTAAACCATAGAAGAAGGTTGTATGTTTGTGGCACACAAGGGGTGAGTTTTATGATGTTTTCGGTTATTTGAATTTTTTCTTTTATCCGATTCCATGAATGATGCAGAGAGGTCGACGGTGTGATTTGTGGGAGTGGGCAAACCCAAAAATATGCGATCGTTCCAAGCAGATCATTCCTGAGTTATTAAGGTGTATTAGAACAATGGAGGAGGAACTTCAGTTGCAGAGAGCTAAAGTAAGGAAGATTAGGTTTTGGTTTGGCAGCTACTTGATTGTGATGATAATTTTGGGCCTTTCTATGTTATAAAATCCAAATTATAGGGATGGGAAACAGATGCAATTGGAATTATTGTGATGAAAGGGTTTGAGGTGCATGTATTTTGTGCTTTTGGGCTTTGGGTAATATGTGTTAGTGTTGTTGTTGAGTTTTTGTATATGGTTTTATTGACGCCATTTCATGTAAAAAAAATTTGCCAAAACAAACAAGTTCACAAGGTCACTGTCATGGCCTCTAAGGCTTTGCCTTCTTTTAGGTGACTTGAACTTTGGGGATTGAGAGATAACCACCGACTGAGCTTGTGTTCCACTTGCAAACACAAAAACTGTAAGTTGAGTCGCACTTGGTTGGTGGTATGTCCCTCCCACTTGTACACTTTGAACTGAGCCTCCCCAACCCATTCCTACATTTGAAGCAATGCCTCTCCCTCCCAATCCTACATTTGGATTAGTGCCTCTCCCTCCCAGTCCTACATTTGGAGCGGTGCCTCTCCCTCTCATTCATGCAGTTTAAGTGCCTCTGCCTCTACATGCCTTATCCCCATTCACCCACATCAAATAATACCAAGCATAAAATCATAAAGTAAAGCCAAAATCAATACCAAGCATCATAAAATAATATCAAGCAACATCAAATAATACCAAGCATAAAATCAAACAATACCAAGCAGTAGCATACCTTTAGTTTTGCCATTCTTATTGGTCTGGAGTGAGGAGTTTGGCTAGCATTAGTTTGGGTACTTGTAGGTTCTGTAGGTGCATCTTGCCTATTTGTAACTTGCCTTGGCCTTCTACCTCGCCTCTTTGCAGCCGCCTTGACCTTTGTGAATTGCTAGCTTGACCTTTGTGAATTGCTAGCTTGACCTTTGTGAATTTCTAGCTTGACCTTCTCCATCATTTCTTCCACAATTAGTTGCATTATGCCCTTCTTGGCCACATCTTCTGTAGTGTATTACGATATCATACCTCCTCAATTTTGTGGCACCTTTTGGAATCTCATCTGCCCATATCACCCTAGATTTCTTTGGCCTTCCAGCTTGCTTGTGGTACACATGAGGTTTGATGGGTGGATTACCTGTTTTCACCCACAAGTCTTGACTAGGCATTGAGGATATGAAATTCCCATATGTTCTATCATATGCATCTTTAAAATAAACAAGATTCACATATTGCATGGGACTCCTCTGTTGCCTTGAGATTGCAGCCAATGCATGGCAACAAGGAAGACCACAAAGATCCCATTTCCTGCATGAGCATGTATGCCTATTCAAATCCACATCATATTGCCCCCAACATGTGCATAACTTGATATTTTCCTCCTCCAGCATGCTGAGCCATGCATGACCCCTATCTTTTCCATTTATGCTTCCCACCATGGAATTGTAGTGGCTCTAGCTGCAACCCACAATGACAAGACCCGAACCAAATTCCACTTTGGAATCCGAGCCAAACCCTGTGCATGTCCGACACCTGGCAGGTGCCAGACACAAATGACCTAATTGCCATTCTAGTCAAAATTTCAATAAAACTTTGGTTCAACTTCTACTGAAAATTTGACAGAGTCTTCCTTGTAATTTGATCATTTCCCCAAAATTTGCACATGCTAAACAAGCATAAAATTATATAAACCAACTGCCAGCATGCATAATTATACATTCCAACAGTTAAATTTGTTCCTAGGGCAATATCAGAGCAATTAGACTAAGTAATTTACAAAGGAAAACAATCTTTTTACAAAAGATATCTTACGTCGAGTTGAAGGAGCGCAAGAAGTGGAATTGCCCTGTGGTGACGCACTGAAGCACGTCTACTGCCTGGGGGCGCAAAATATTAAAAATTGTGAGTGGACCAAAACAAAATTTTTGAAAATACATATGAACGTACTAACCCCACTGTAAAAACAGTTATGAAAACGAAATCAATTTCTTCATTTATACTCGTACTGAAATCATTGCATTCATATTTATATCTATAAGGCCAATCATACTTTTAACCCAAAAAAAAAATTCCTTGAAAACATTGAAACCAACTTTGATCTACCACCAAGGTGTACCCATTTTATTTCCGTCAATTCCTTATTTCCGTTTTATCCCACATAATCCGTCAATTCCTTGTGTCACCATGGTGACGAGCCGCATTCCTCATAGGATTCAAATGACATTTAGTCAGCCTGAACTGCATTCCTCACTCCGCACGGTCCGAATATCCCTGGGACTCGTGGGGCATAAATCAAGCATGTTGACCTAACTGAAGGTAACCAATTTATCTGAAGGCAACGTTTATTTTGCTTGGGTACTTAGGTTGGTTTTAAGAAAATATAAATTCCTGAAAGGTTTGGAATAAATAAAATGAATTCTGTTTATCTTAAACCTCTGCTGCCACCTCATTTGGTAATTCTCTAAAATTCTAAATTTTCATATTCTTAAAGCAATCTCAACTCGGCAGTATATAAATAAAATATTTAAACTTAGCAAAATATGCTAGGAAAACACGAGCTATTAAATACTCATTCAAGATCAAATAATGAAATTTAATTGCATAAATCATTTATCGAAATCAAAAGTCCACTCACAACTGGTCCGTGCTAGTTGGACCTTTCGAAGTGGTCCCTGCAGGTCAATCTGTGTCCGGGTGCCTGATTAAATCATCATAATAATTTATTAATAAAATTGCTCAATATAATATTTAATTAAAAATCCTGACCCCGACTCCTAGAAGTGCGTGCATTAACTTCAGGTCATCCCTATGCCCACATAAGCTTTTCCAATGCTTAGAATAGTCTAATAGAGATCCGGGACTCAAAAAGCGATAAAGTCCCAAAAAGTTAACTCGGGACCCCGTGGGGTCCACGACCTCAAAATTTAGATCTGAAAGTTCCTAAAGGTTCCAATATACCTAGGACACATGTCCCAAAAATTTGGTCTCGATCGGACGGTCGGATTGCTCACGATCGCACGATCGGACGGTCAGACGATTTCCGTAACTCTAGCCCTAGGGTTGGCATTTTCGGAGTATCTGGGACTCTGATCCACGATCCGTCGAATCCTACACAATCCTGGAAATGTGGGGAACAACATACTAAGAATTGGAACTGATTCGAAGATTCGAACACATCAAACCTGGATAACGCACAATAGGCGTAAATCAGTTCGACGGTCATACGAACTCCAAATTGAAATCCGAGCACGCTTATGCGCTTGTGACGACGGAAGAACTATCCTTCCACCTACATATACTACTCGATGAGTGGAACATTTTCTTCAACTATGGGAACGTCCAATTCGGACGGCAAGTGACTGGAAACTCAATCTTAAAACTGGCCAGATTTCAAATTGAATTTTGGGTTACCTACGCTACAAATCGTTCAAATCCTACCCAACCATCAGCTAGAGCATGAAAAATAGGTGGAAAAGCATACCTCACACGTCAAGATTGGTGGCTGGAGGATGAGGTACGATGCCGGAGAAGTTTCGACTGAAACCGGCCAGGTTTCGTGGTTTTCCGACGAAACCGTGCGGCGGAAGGGCGGGGAAGGCCGGACTGAGATGGGGGAGGCTGGCCAATGCGGCTGGGTGATGTCCGGTGGGGTGTGGCGGCGGCTGGGTGATTTTGCAGGGGAGGAGGGGCGGTTGGGATGAACAGGGGAAAGACGAGCAGGGAGAGAGGGAGAGGTTTTTAAAAAAATCTGGTTTTGGCAAATTACCATTTTGCCCCTCAGCAATTTTAATCGTAATTTCTTTGATACGATTCGGAATTGAGCCCACAATATACCCACGAACTCATATCGATGAACTCGACATAACGATGTAGCTCACTTCCCCAAATTCTTTCCCGAACAAAAAGTAAATTTTAAAACCCATTAAAATATTCTAAGGGCAAAATTGTCTTTTCCCAGAATAAATTAATGATTAAAAAAATTAATTAAGGTTTGGGTTATTACACACAATCTATATTTCAAAGCCAAACTACTGTGACTAGTTGTCCTGAAGTTTGCATGAAGATGCCTGACACAATGCCTGTGCACCGCAGCTGGCACTAAGTCTTCTATTGCTTTTCCTAGGCCTTTTTGCTTGTCTGTAATGATCACCCACCCATTTCCATATGTGATACCTACATCTCTGAAGAAGATTTCTAAGAACCAAGTACAACACTCTGTATTCTCAATGTCCACCAAACCAAATGCTATTGAGAACATGCCATTGTTGGCATCGATCCCAACAATAGTAAGTAGTTGACCTGGATGAGCTCCTTTGATGAAACAAGCATCAAACCCCACTATTGTCCTACAACCTTCTAAGAATCCTCTCTTACAAGCATCAAAGCATACATACATTCTCTTAAAAACTGGATATTCACCTCTTAAAGTTGTCTTCACAAGGACTGTGCTACCTGAATTTTGTCTCTTAATCTCTTCACAATAGTCTCATAGCTTTGCATATTGTTCTTTAATTGACCCTTGAATATTCTCTTGAGCCATTTGCTTTGCTTTTAGATCTAATGTTAGTAGTATGCCCTTAAAACCAACTAATTATATGATAATTAATGTTAAAGACATCTTTTGTAATGACTTATTAAGTTATTCATGTGCAAGACCAGTTGTTTTCAACCATAATAGAACTATGTAATGAGATTACATACATGGTCTCTAATACTAAATATGTTCGTGGTCATAGGAGTATCAACTGGGCATTGATATTCCGCAAAGACCGGTACACACAATATCATCTCTATATGTAGAGAATGTCGAGGTCTCAAGTCATTGAGTGTAGCGACACCTAGATATGTGTGTAGGTGCTTGTAAAAGAACAAATACACTAAACGCAATCCAATGCATGAGTTCTAGTATGTAAGTCTTTACTCACATGTCAAACTAGAACTCATAAATTGCAATGGTGCAAACTAATCTTTAGACCTGAGACATCATAGTTGTCTTATGGCTATGTTATTAGTCTTTAAAGGCACTATACAGTTGTGCTAAAGTAGGCATAACTTAAAGGTGTTCATCAGGACTCTCAATAGAGTCATAGAGGCAAATTAATGTACAATAAGGGGTCTCTACTCTCAATAAGGAGAGAGAATGCTCCAGCATATGATTGGTCAAATCTCTGCGCAGAGTAGTGGATAAGATTTGGAAGAAGAGGTCTTCATATATTACCAAGATAATCATATAGAGGAATAATTCACATTGAGATATTTGACATTAGATTTCATTATCTAATAATGTGAATTAGGAGTATTGTTATAAGAGAATGATTCAAGTGTACGGTCATTCCAATTTGAATAGGTTCTTTACAACGTCTTATTTAGCTCGGATAACCATGACTCGCTACTAGGCGCTAACCATGGTTTGTGGAAGTCCTAAAAGGTTTCAATTAACCTTTATTAATATGAAGAATTTAATTGTGCAATTTAATTTGTATATCATCTTTGAGGAGTTGAGTCAACCCACTACCTTATTAAAGGAAACCTACAGATCTGCACACCGAAATAATGTGATTAGAGGTACAAATGAAAAGAAATGAAATAAGGAGTCATAAGTCAATGGTCAATGATCAAATGTAAAAGTCAATGGTCAAAAGTTAACATGTTGACCGGAGCAATTGACCAAAGTCAAATAGTTCGACCGGGTCAATTAAGTTAGACTATAATTGTAATTTAAGAGTTAAGTTATAATTCATAATTAAGAGTTAATTATGGAATTAACCTTGACATACATATTAGATTGGGCTTTTAAATATGATTTAAAGGAAAAGGCAAAATACCCAAAAGCTTATTGGGCCCATGGATAAGTGTTGTATGACAACACAAAACCATAAGATCCAAAAAGAGCCCATTTTCTCCATTTGGCCAAAATTTTGGGGAGAGAGAGTTTCTCTCCCCCCTTGTGTGTATTTTCCTATAAATACACAAGTTGGGTGGAAGACCTAGCTAGGATTTTTGGCTTTTCACTTTAGTTGATGTGTGAGTGCATCTTCTTTGCCTCTCATCTTTCATAAACTAAAAATTTGTTCAATCAAGAGGTAGACAAACATCTAATGCCTCTTGGTTGTCTTCTCTTCATCTCTAATAGCATTTGGTATGGTGAGGTAGATGGCTTCTATTTTGGAGTCTTGAGGTGAAAGAGTTTTAAGTCAAAAAGAAATAAGAAAGCCTTTCCTACAAGGTGATCATTCTTGGATTTCCAAGAAAAGTCTTTAAGGGTAAATTCTATGCATTTTATCTCTTTTTCTTTTGGCACTCAAAGAGACTATTCTTGGGTGAAATGAAATAGGCTTAGCTCAACTTGAATAAGCAAAATTAATCCACCATTTAGAATGTTTTGTGTTATAAGTTGTGGCTAAATTCATTTCCAAGACATGAGATGCAAAATGTTTCCTTCAAATGGTATCAAGAGCCAAGGTCTAGTCACTTTATGCCTTTTATTTTGGTTATTTGTTCTAATATGGGCTTAATTCAAACCTATGTGATATATGTGCTAAATTTTCATTTTCATGTCAAATAGTTCGACCAGGTCAATTAAGTTATACTACTCTTAAATTATAATTCAAATAATTAAGAGTTAATTATGGAATTAACTTTGACATACATATTGGATTGAGCTTTTAAATATGATTTAAAGGAAAAAACAAAATACCCAAAAGCCTATTGGGCCCATGGATAAGTGTTTTATGACAACACAAATCCATAAGACCCAAAAAGAGCTCATCTTCTCCATTTGGCCGAAATTTTGGGGAGAGAGAAACTCTCTCCCCTCTTGTGTGCATTTTCCTATAAATACATAAGTTGGGTAGAAGACCTAGCTAGGGTTTTTGGCTTTTCACTTTGGTTGATGTGTGAGTGCATCTTCTTTGTCTCTCATCTTCCATAAGCTAAAAATTGGTCCAATCAAGAGGTAGACTAGGATCTAATGCCTCTTGATTATCTTATCTTCATCTCTAAGAGCATTTGGTGTGGTGAGGTAGAGGGCCTCTCCTTTGAAGTATTGAGGTGAAAGAGTTTTAAGTCAAAGAGGAATAAGAAGGCCTTTTCTAGAAGGTGATCATTCTAGGATTTCCAAGAAAAGTCTTCAAGGGTAAATTCTATGCATTTTTTCTCTTTTTCTTTTGGCACTCAAAAAGACTAGATTATAAGATACTTGAGTGAAATGAAATAGGCTTAGCTCAACTTGAATAAGCAAAATTAATTCACCATTTAGAATGTTTTTGTGTTATAAGTTGTGGCTAAATTTATTTCCAAGATATGAGATGCAAAATATTTCCTTCATATGATCCTTAGTAACATCAATGAAATAATGCTTCCTTACCAATGCCATGAAATCTCCCACTGAAATATTAGGATTTGTCCTAAGCTCCTTATCAAATCTTGCAGCTAACCAACTAGAAGTGGAAAATATGCTTCTTTCCTTTCTCCTACTTGTGTGCTCTCCTACAAAAGTTTTCACCCTAATAGTCGGACCTTTCCCAACATGAGATGCATATAGTACCCAAGGGCAAGCACCCTTCTCTGAATTTCCATTGCATTTAACTCTGAGCCTATGAGGCTCATTCTTCACAAAGTTCAGTAACCTGGCACAACTATTAGCATAGTATCGAACAGCTTCTCTGCACTCTGTCATGGTTGGGAATTCAAGCCCCAAACTAAATTTGGGAAACCTCAAGTCATGATCTCTGTAATACTACTTAAATCTAGAGTTGTTTGCGGTGCGGTTACCTCAAAAATTTGGTGAAACCGCAAACCGCCCGTGATTTTGCGGTTTGCACAATACAGCCACCGCATCTCGATTAAACCACAATCTCGGATGGCTACCGCAATTTTTAGGTTGAAACCAAGATTCATCTTTTGGCCTAAAATTTGGGGATTTTAGGTCTGTTTCTGTAAAAAACCAAACGTTCACATTATAGGCCAGTTTTTGAAGCTTATTTTGAAGCCTTTTTGACAACACAAATAATTCAATATGTTAAAATTTTGAAGGCTACACAAATAAACAAATTTAAACCCAACAAAATAAACTTAAAATTTAGTTACAACCCAAAAGTAAGATGCAAATTGTAATGTGCAAATTTAATTAAAGTTACAACCCAACTGAAAAATATAAAATACAATAAAATTTTGATTAAAGTTACAAACCAAAAGGAAAAAGCAATTCAAATTTAATTAAAGTTACAAAACATGGAGAACTCTCTAAGTGTTGGTGGTGTGAGTGGACCCAATTGTGATGTATGGGCACCATGCCAACTAAAAATAAAACAAAAAAGGTTAGTACATTATAATTATAAGAAGAAACATAAAGAGCATGAAAGTAATAAACTAATTACTTACAAGTTGTAAACTGTTCCCAATGCTTGTAGAATTCAAGGTTATCATCCGAGGGTTCCTTGTAAAATGAAAATTCTTCCACCCTAAGCCAATCACTAGTACACACTAATGCTTCTACCATTTTAGGATGTAGTGAGCTTCTAAAAGGATCCACAATCTTCTTGCCTAGGCTAAAAGCATTTTCACTATCAACTGTAGAATTTGGAATTGCAAAGATATCTTTGGCAATTTGTGAAAGAATAGGATATCTTGTTTGGTTGCCTTTCCACCAATTCAAAATATTGAATTGTTTGCTCAAAGGGCTCTCAAAAGGATCCGTCAAATACTTATCCACTTCATTGGATATCTCAACGGATTGCTCATCCTTCCTTCTTTGCACAAGTTGTTGCATTAGTTGAAATGTGGGATCAACATCATCACCATCAACTTGTGCAACCTCATCATCAACCTCATCCTCATCAATTTGGGTCACAACAACACCTCCAACCCCTTTATACTCATTATACAATTCATTCAAACAATTTACAATCTCCTTCACAATCTCATCTTGCTTTTTAGCATCCGCCCCAAGATTGCCAAAGCTTATTTGGAGCATTTGAAGCTTCATCCTTGGGTCTAGCATATTGGCTAAAAATATAAGCTTATTCGCAATCTCAAAGCTCCCCAATATTTGTCAAATTTCAACTTCATTGAAGATGCCACACGTTGCATAGTAGGATTTCTAGAATCCTTCATTTTCATTTCCATTTGAACTTGTAACCTAACCAATTCTAGGAAAATTATTGTGGATGTACAAGTTTTGGTTGCACTCAACTTCAATGTAGCATCATAAATTTTTTTGAGAAAATGCACAAAAGCTAGTGCCTTCTCTCAATCATCATCTTTTGGAGGTCCCACTCTCTTAACCATCAATTTCTTAACCTTTTCTTCCTCTATAAAGTAAGCTTGAAACGCTTCACAACTATATGCCATCCTATTAAAGACTTGCCTATACTTGAATGCACCTTCAAGCATTTTATAGGTTGCATTCCACCTTGTAGGCACATCCATTGGCATATTTGTCATCTTGTCCAACCGACATGCAATGGCAAACTCTCTAAACTTATCCAACCTCGCCGCAGAAGAGTGATTAAACTTCACACAATTTCTTATACCCTCAATTGAGGCACTAAGCTCCTTCAACCCATCCTTAACAATTAAGTTAAGAATATGACAAGCACACCTCAAATGCAAGTACTTCCCATTCAACATTAAGGTGTTCATTGCCTTTAGGCTTTGTGCCATGTACTTAACTGCACCATCATTGGAGGAAGCATTATCAACGGTTATTGTGAATAGCTTGTGTATACCCCAATCTGTCAAACATGCATCTAGGGTTTTTCCAATGTCAATGCCCTTGTGACTAGTGATTTTTGTGAAGCTAATTATTCTTTTTATGCAAGTTCCAATCACTATCCATGAAGTGGATCGTCACAACCATTTAATTTATGTTTTGGATTGATGTCCAAGTATCGGTTGTAATACTAACTCTTTGGTCACCAATCACACTCTTTATCTTTGCCTTTTCAACCATGTATAACTCCCATACCCCCTCGAAAATCTTCTTCCTACTTGGTACCTTCAACCGAGGTTGCACCTCGTACATCATTTCCTTAAAACCCAAGCCCTCAACGAGTCTAAAAGGATGCTCATACTTAATGATGAACCTCACAATGGTTAACTCACTCTTTTTTTGATTGAATGTGTTAGGGACCAATCCACTACCCATTGAATCCGTAGTCAATGAAGGTTGAGTTGCATCACCTTATTGATAGAGAGGAGAAAGCTTGCATCTCCTCTCTATATGAGATTTTAAACTTGATGTCCCATTTTTCCTAGGATCCGCCAGCATCTCCAATTTGCAATAATTGCAAACCCCTATAATCTTCTCTACCCCACTACCATCCTTCTTTATTTGTTTTGTGCAATGTAACCACACAATGGATTTTTGGGCTTTCCTCTTTTCCCCCACACCCTGTGTGGGAGCGGAAGGTGTTTGAGTTGGAGGTTGTGTTTCGGGTGTTTCGGTTTCTGTTTGGGGATTAGAGGCACTAGGTGTGTTAGATTGGCTAGACTCCATTTATTTAAAACATAGCACAACACACTAAAGGGAATAACATGCAGCCCACCACAGTTATTCAACAGAAGACATGTGCAACCCAGGTGTAAAGTTGGTTCCCAACATATCCGCATGGTCTTGTCAATATGTTATTGAATTAGTGTTTAGTGAGTTGTAAAGTTGTTTGCTTTTATCTCTTCCATTATTAGAGTAGAATATAGTTTAGGCATCCGTTGGCTTCCCATTATTATTTTGTGTATAAATACTCTACACCATTATCAATGAAAGATAACTTTTCACAGAGTTTATTAACAACAACATAGAGACATATTAATAAATTATTATTTAACTAAAAAACATATTTAAATTATTTAATAAACACCCTAAATAGATTTCATTGCAAACATATTTAATAAACACCTTGTTCAAAAACTATGGTCAAATGCGTTTGTTAAATGAGAGACTAATGCAACATTTGCAGCCAAGTTTACTTTCATTTTAAAGCTGGCCCTGAATTTTATTTTCAACATAGAGTTAGTGTACTTACTTTATGTTGAAAATAAAATCTAGGCCAGCTTTAAAATGAAGGTAAACTTGGCAAACATACTTTAATTCAATAAAAACTCTCACTAACAAACCGAGAATTCAACTCAACAACAATTCAACAATGCAATTCAACAATGCAACAATTCAACTCAACAATTCAATCAACAATTCAGACTTAATTCAATTCAACCATTTAATTAACAATTCAACTCAACAATTCAATCAACAATTCAGACTTAACAATTTAATTAACATAAATATAAACTTAATTCAACTCAACCATCAACAATTCAATCAAAAATTCAGCATAAATATAAAATCAATACATAATTAAATAATTTCGAAATTTACCTCAAAAACCCTCACTGTCAAACCTAGAATTCCAAGCCCAGCAAGCTCTCTGCCTCTCAATTCAACTGAAAAATGAAATATAGTATTAAAGTAATTAGAAAACCTTTAATAGAAACACAGAATCTAAACCCTATAATCCCCAATTCCATTCAAAATCCGAAACCTTAATTTTGAACCAATTTCATAAATTAGTTTACATGATGCTATAATTGAGAATGACAAGGTTGAGAACTTCATAAAACGTATTATACAAGACATAAAACGTATTATACAACTCCCATTGAAGGAGTCTCACCACAAGACATAAAAAAGGACAATATGGAACAAATCTTTTTCCAAACCAAAACAGACATAAAAGGGACAACTGAACAAAAAAATATTTCATCGATTCATACAAACATAATGGTATAATATTTGTCACAACTCATAAGGAGGGGAGAAGTTAGGAAAAGTAGACACTTAGGGGTCGTTTGGTAGGGCGGACTGTCATGGACTAGACTAAATCCTGGGACCATCTCGGATTAGCTCGGATTGGCCTAAACTAGATTAAGTCCTGACCTATGTTTGGTGCTACATCGGACTACGAAGCTGGATTGTAAAAATAGTGAAGACCTATGTTTGGTGCTGTATTGGACTAAAAAATAATTTTTTTAATTTTTAAATAATTAAATGTAAGTTTTTTGTTATTATAATTACCAAATTGACATGCACATTTCTTTTCCTCCAACCTAAATTGACATGTACATTTCATATATGCAAAAGTTAGAAATTCTTCATATATGCCAAAGTCATCTACATGACTCAGAAATTAGAGGTTTAGTTCACTACACACAATTCTACCATTAATACATACAAATAAATATCCACAATTTCAAAATGAAACTAATAAGCCCCACAACCATGAGCCATCTGGCTTTAATGCTAGCAATATGTTATACAATTTGTGGTGTTTCCAAAATGAAGCCAATCTTATCAATGCATCATTTGTGGCGTTTCCAAAAAGATAGATGCATCAAATTTAGCTAGGCCATGTCCTCAAGCATTGTCACTAAGCAACTGCTCAACAAATACTTTCTTGATCTCATCGTCCAAAGACATGAACATAGATATATTTTGTGGCTTCTCCAAAATGAGCGTTAGTCCTGTAATTTGATCTAAATGAGAAAATCCCATTTTCTTGAGTTCTTTGGCAATATCAGATCGATCTTGACCTTTTATTATAGTCTCAGTCACCATTTGCATCCTTTTCTCAGATGCTTCAAACAATTTCTCCAATACAGTCACAATCTTCTCTTCATCACTTGGGTTTGCAGCTATTTTCCTTTTATTTTGATTGTTCATGGATTGGCTTCCTTATTTATTTAAAGACATAGGAGATGCATCTTCTTCGACACAATTATCACTAGCATTAATTTCATTATTGCTTTGCTCTTCCATCATGTCAGCGGAGACTTCAGCTCCTTGTCCATTAGCACGATCCTTTCCAAAGATATTAGAAAGTCTATCAAACAAAGGAAATGGTTTACTCCTCCATTCAACTGCTTCCTTGTGGTGCTATGATAAAACAAGACAGCACTTAGCTTATTTTCAATATGTAAAAAAAAAAGTAACAAAAGCAAGTTTAAAATCTACACTCATCACACCCACTTGACATTCTTATGTAAGAAAAATAGCAAAAATAAGTAATCATGTACTTGCACATAAGTCTCCCATGCCTCATTATTGTCAACCTCAACACACTTTTTTATATCATTCCAAGCAAATCCACTTGTGTTTATATCATGTCATAGACTATACTGTATTGCTTTTTCCACTTCACTTTGATTCAATATGAGGACATGCCTTTAGCCCCGAATCAGGACATTTAATACTCAAAGCCTTCTCCATTTGGACCATAGTACCAGATTTGAAACTACCAGTCTCACAACGTTGGCCTGCAGCCACAAACTCATTTAGCACGGTAAAAACTGCATCTTCCTCAAACTTGGACCATGACCGCCTAGGTCCTTTATTTCCTTGTTCAAAGTTTTGACTGTTACCTTCACTTTCCATCCCTAAGAATAATCAGCACAAATAAAATAATACCACAATCAATAATTAGAATTTGCAAAGAAAGCATAACTTTGTTTCAAACCATGATTCTTCTCTAGTACATCACATAACCTTGAAAACAAAAGGAAAAATAAAATCTGCAAACAAATTAATAAATTGTCTACAATACCACAATCAATACATTGTTAAGGCTGAATTATCATGCCTCAAATACAAATTACAATCACATAAAAAATTAAACACCCTTAGAACTCAAACATAAATAACAAGAGTTGGCTAGTTATTCGCATTTCCTTGCCACTCATTGTACATTTGGAAAGCCAAGTCATTCCTCCAAGTAGTCCATTCATCCGATGCTCCAACGGTTCCAACCATATCACCTTCTATCACATTTTCCGTCTCTTCAATTTCATTTATTTCATACTCTAGCTGATCCCTAGACATCTCCCTCCTAATGAGATTATGTAAAAGACAACAAGCCGTAATAATTCGACATTGTGTCTTTATTGGATAAAAAGATGGACTCCTTAGTATGCCCCCTAGCTTTTAGCAACTCGAAACAACGTTCTATTACGTTTCTTGCTTTAGCATGCTTCATATTAAAATATTCTTGATGATTTATAGGTGTATTTCCTTCTCTCTATTCCGATATATGATATTTTGTTCCTCTATATGGTGCAAGAAATCCCTCACCATTTGTGTACCCACCATCTACAAGGTAATAATAACCTAATAAACAAAAATAAAAAAGTCAATTCCTATTATTATGTGGTTATTATATATTTATACATTGGACACTAGCTAATGGCCTTACCGGTAGGAACTCTTAATCCATTAGGCCTAGTTATGGCATCTCGAAGGACTCTAGAGTTGGATGCGGATCCCTCCCAACTCGGCAACACAAATATAAATTGCATGTCACGTGAGCAAATGGCCAACACATTTGTTGCAATTTCTCCCTTTCTAGTCCGATATCTTGGTTTTTCAATTTCAACTACTCGCACTTTAATGTATGTTCCATCTAGTGCTCCCAAGCAATTCTATTTTTTTTTTAAAAGGTGTAAATTTTCATTAAGTTTATATGCTGCACAGACCATAGAAAAGAAAGCCAAAGCATAATAAACATACCTTAAATCATTTCCATCTATGATCTGTGCAGTTATCACATACAGGTTTCGGTACTCTTAATAGGCTACCTTGTAATCTTAAAATGTCTTGTAACACTGAATTGAAGTACCTACTAATAGTCTCTCATGATCGAACAAATCTATTTCTAATAGTACGATTCTTAACATGATGAGCAAGCACATGCAAGAACATAAATACTTGCTCCTCCACAATCACCAAACCGTCATTCTTTAACCTTCCATCCTTGCGAAGCAAATCACATAATAAACCAAATGTCTTTAAATCCATTCTTAGTTCACTCACACATTCTTTGTCATTACCTAATATACTGTTCAAATAACGTAATCGATTCTCATGTCTAACAAATGAACGATTATTGAAGGAACGTCTTTCTAAAAGTCTTCGATTTCTTCTTATATTTTTTAGCATTATAGACATTAAAATTTTGGCGAATTAAATTCTTCCAAATAAGAAAATAATTAGGGTTTGGTGGATTAAATTGCGGGCCCCATAATTCGTCCATGTGGCGTACGACTTATCAAAGTTGGATTAGTTATCAAAGGTGACACGTGTCGACATCCAACGGAGTGCATCAAACGGCTCAAATTGGAGACAAAATTAAAGGAAAGAATAATATGTGATTGACTTTGATTCAAATCAAATATTAATCAATTTGGTTAAAATTGCCAAATTATCAGAATTGGTTTTAAATCAAATTAATCCCACAAATCAAGGGATTCAGATTGGGGATTCCAAACCAAGACCCAATTGTTGGCCTATAAATATTAGGCTCTCATTCAGAAGAAGGGACCGGGGAGAAAAGGAGACGCACACACTCTGGAAAACTAGAAAGCTCTCAGCCCAAAGTAATACCTAAACTCTCAAGTTCTTCATCAAGCTCGTGGAGAATTAACAAGCATAACAAACACGTGCCGATTCCTTCACCCAAAAGTCGAAGACTTTCCACCGCGTGACACTACTCGTGGTCCTTACGTGCTCGAGATCAAGTTGTGACGGCCCTCGACGAAGTCTCAAATTCCGATTCAAGATCAAGTGCTTGGCACCCTTGAACCGTACACACCCTTGGAGATTGAATCAGAGAAAATTATTTTATTTTTGTAAAAGAATACCAACAGAGATTGTAACCTACACACTTGATAAATCAATACAAATATTATTTTGTACACGTGTTCTTGTCTCATTTGTCGCAGGATTTTCGTATTTACAAATTTGGCATGCTCAGTGGGACATCTCTGCCTCTCATCTCTTCTTCCAGTTCCAAACCCAATCAACACACTAAGAAACGATAGCCTCTAAGAAGATTTAAACCATACCCGCGACGAGAGGCAAAAGCGTGAACGCCTCCTTCTCAAGAGGAGACTCTACTGGGGTCATCACCCGGAGCAAGGCTAATGCGATTCCCATAACTCAAAATGGCGCTTCCATACTAACTCAAGCCAAGGCGAAAGATGTGAACCAAAGGCGTGAACCGGTCATCAATTTGGCCTCCTTGGGGGCAAAGAAGAATACCTTCCGAGTAGTCCAGTGAAACTCTCGTAACGAAGAAATGAGTTTTTCGGGCTCCAAGAATTCAAGCGAATGCTCGCTCTCGCTTGTTTCAGACGGTGACTCGAGCACAGGCTCATACCATGGATCCCCATCTGATGGCCAACATAAGAGGCCATACTCCGTACCGAAGTCTATTGACCCGAAGAAAGAGGCTTCAAAAGCTCACTCGGAGTCATCTGACTCTTCTTGTTTAATGACCATGCAAGTTATGATGGCAGGAGTTACCTCCGCTGATGAACAACGAGCTCACATGGCACAAGCAATCGAGAAGCTAATGAAGACTATTGAAGAGAAGGACATGCAGATTGCATTGCTCTTGAGCAAGTTAGAAGCGAAGCATGGTGAAGAGTCAAATAAAAGCTTGCCTCATCCTGAGAAGGAGGTACGTCAAGAGTTCATCTTTGACCAAAAGGAGTCGTCCAAGTATGACTCCATTTCAGTGGCGTCTTTGTCTGTCCAACAACCCCAAGACATGATCACCAACACCATCAAGGCTCAATATGGTGGTTCCTCTCAGGATTCACTTATCTATTCCAAGCCTTACACCAAAAGGTTAGACAACCTTCGAATGCCAATGGGTTATCAACCTCCAAAGTTCATGCAATTTGATGGAAGAGGTAATCCTAAACAACATGTTGCCCACTTAATCGAGACGTGCAACAGTGCCGGCACTGATGATGATTACCTCGTGAAGCAATTTGTCCGCTCACTCCGAGGCACAGCATTCAATTGGTACATCGACTTGGAGCCCGAATCAATTGACAGTTGGGAACAAATGGAGAGAGAATTCCTCAATTGTTTCTATAGCACGCGTCGCTCAGTTAGCATGCTAGAGCTCACTAGCACAAAGCAACAAAGAGACGAGCCCGTTGTTGACTACATTAATCGTTGGCATTCCTTAAGTCTCGACTGCAAAGATCGAGTCTCGGAGTTATCGGCGGTGGAGATGTGCATTCAAGGTATGCATTGGGGATTGCTCTATATTCTTCAAGGGATCAAACCACGTAGCTTTGAAGAATTAGCCACTCGAGCGCATGACATAGAGCTAAGCATCGTTAGGCATGATGGAATGAAGGAGATTGTAAGCGATCATCAAAATGACACGTCGTTGAGAGATGGGGTGGACTCTTTGAAGACACGTATCATGGACTCAATGTCAATAAGTGCCGCTCCAATGAAAGTCTTCACTTGAGGCAAGAAAGATGGGAGAAAGGCCAAGCCGACTCAAGGTCAAGAAATACGACGACACACCCTAAAAGAAATGGAGGAGAAAAAGTATCCTTTTCCAGACTCCAACGTAGCAAGCATGCTGGAAGACTTACTCCAAAAGAAGGTGATTGAGTTACCCGAGTGCAAACGGCCTGAAGAGATGAATCACGTCAACCACCCAAAATACTGCATGTACCATCGTGTCATCAGTCACCCAGTGGAAAAGTGTTTCGTGTTGAAAGATCTCATCATGAAGCTAACACAACAAGGAAGAATTGAACTGGATCTTGATGAGGTGGTATAGTCAAACAATGCAACAATCTCATTTGTATCCTTTGATTCGGCACATTTGCCTTCACTTCAACCACTGAGGGCACATCTGTATCCTTTCATCCGACGACAACAATGAAGGATGGACATTGGTCACTCTGAAGAAGTTACATAAGAAGAGTGCATCTTTGCCAAGAAATTCTCGATAAAAAAGAACTGTAAACGAAAGAAGTTATCCTCGACCACCTCAAAGGCATAGAGGAAGTAAATCGTCAAATATGAACAAAGTGGTTCCAAAAGATGAACTCTTGAAACAAGGGTCACCTAGTCCCGTCACGCTACATGAATTCTTCCCTAAATGATTCTTCAAGAATAATTTGCCGAGCAACTCCTGCGATGCAACTCATAAGGAGGACGCTTCTCACTTCGCTTGACACAAATTGAACCAAAACGCTCCATCGCCGCACGAGCTGAAATCGCATGAGGCACCAAGACGCTCCTTCGCCTGCACGAGCTGAAACTGCACAAGGCACCAAAACGCTCCATTGCCTGCATGAGCCGAAACTACACAAGGCACCAAAATGCTCCATCGCTTGCACGAGCTAAAACTGGATGAGGCACCAAACGCTCCATCGCCTGCACGAGCTGAAACTGCATGAGTACCCAAAACGCTCTTTCGCCTGCACGAGCCAAAACTGCACAAGGCACCAAATAGCTCCACCGCCTACACGAGCCGAATCGCATAAGGTACCCAAACGCTCCTTCGCCTGCAAGAGCCGAAACTGCACAAGGCACCAAAATGCTCATCCGCCTACATGAGCCAAAACTACACGAGGCACCAAACGCTCATTCACCTGCATGAGCCAAAACTGCACAAGGCACCAAAACGCTCCTTCGCCGCACGAGCTGAAATCGCATGAGGACCCAAAACGCTCTTTCTCCTGCACGAGCCGAAATCGCACAAGGCACCAAATCGCTCCATCGCCGCACGAGCTGAAACTGCATAAGGTACCCAAACGCTCATTCGCTTGCAAGAGCCGAAACTGCACAATGCACCAAAACGCCCATTCGCCTACATGAGCCGAAACTGCACAAGGCACTCATTCACCTGCATGAGCTAAAACTGCATAAGGCACCAAACGCTCCCTCACTTGCATGAGCTGAAACTGCAAACTGCACCCAAAAAAAAATATTGAACTACGTCATGACTTGATCTCTTCTTTTGCTAGAAGGGTACGTAGGCGTACTCATAAAACCACTTTGAGTTTAGTCACTGTTGAAGGAAAATGTGAACCTCCAAACATAATTTCACCACCACTATTTAAATAATGGGGTTTTATTATTTTAGGTTCGACCCATTCAAGACGCGGTGTCTCTTAATTACAATCACTTGCTTCAAGGGAACACCCTTTGATTCCATCATAAAGAAACAGAACGTGTGTTTGATTTTGCAGCTGCTCCCAAGTCGAACCTCGGGGTGCCTACGTATCCCTCGCGGGAATCAAGCCACTCGTAGTTCAAAGAATTGCAATGACTAAATGACTCATTGCAAAAGGGGAATTTCAATGAATTCGATTGAAAAGTGTTTGAGTGAATTTAGCTGAATAAACCAGGTATTCGATTTTGAATATGTGTTTTGGGGCGAATTTGGTTAAGAATGAACCAGGGATTCTGTTTGAATTTGAGATTTGGGTGGTTGCACCTAGATTGAATCTCTAGGTTGCCTACGTACCCTTTTGAAGGGATCAAACCGACGTAGTTCCAAAATTTGGAAATTAATGGGTAAGTGTGGCCCACTAATTAAGAATTTGAATTTGGGGGCGGTTGCGTCTATTGGTATGTTAGACTGCCTACGTACCCTTTTGAAGGGATCAAACCGGCGTAGTTCCAAAATTTGGTAATTAATGGGTAAGTGTGGCCCACTAATTTGTATTTGATAGATTTGGAAATCAATGGGTAAGTGTGGCCCACTAATTTAGAATTTGTGTTTGGATTAGAAATTGTGTTTGGAAATTTGAGGATTTGTGTGGGGATATTTGGTTGCGGTTGCGTCTATTGTAATGCTAGACTGCCTACACACCCTTAACGGGATCAAACCGGCGTAGTTCCAAAATTTGGAAATTAATGGGTAAGTGTGGCCCACTAATCAAGAATTTGTGTCTTTGAGACAATTTGAAGGGTAGATGACCCATGAGAAAAATTGGAAATTAATGGGTAAGTGTGGCCCACTAATTGAGGATTTGTGTTTGAGAGATTTGAATTTAATCTCATTGAAATTTTCATGGGTAGATGACCCATGAAAACAAAACATTGGATGGTTTGGTACCATTTTTGTTGTTGCCAATGTCCAAGAAAAATGAGTGAGCAATTTTGATGAACCCACTAATTTTCTAAAATTGACATTTGTGTGTGGACCCAAGTATGGCTTTGAGGATTTTAAAACTGATCCATTTAACCATAATAGGTAATTTGGGCCTCTATAAATTTAATGGGTATTTATTTGAATCACCCATTCAATGTTTTGGGCCTATGAGAATTAATGGGCAATTTTTGTTCACAACCCATTAACTCATTTCGGGCCTTGATCCCCCTTTTATCAATTGACCCATGAGAAAAGGTCCACATCATAGAGAGGCCTTGAGGCCCAGCTACCAATTGAAAGCAAATTTGAGTCCATGTCCAAGTGAAGTCAGTCTTTGGGGACTCCACATATGTCCAGAGTTATTGAGACCAATCCGAATTGAAAACAAACACATATCCATTTGGAGTAGTTCGTATTAATCCCAATATTACACCACAGCTTTTCACTCATTTAAATCAAACTGAACAACAGCCCTGAAGAAAACGCACAAGCCGAGAGAGAAACTGAAGAAGAAGGTTGGTTATTTTTCCTTTTCTCGTTGACTTGTTTTCACACTTGAAGGACCAGGTGACATGGCATTTTTTCCTTTTCCCTGACACAACTCATCTAGCTTAGGCCATGTACTCCTTATTTTGTATAACATGCAGATTCAAAGAAAGTGGCTGTGCGCCACTTTCTTGTTCTTCTTTTCTTTTGTTGACTTGACCCATGCTACAAGAAGGACATCTAGACTTGACCCATGCTATATGGCCCATTGCGTTTTTTTTTCAATTTGCAAATCAAGGCAACAAACCTTCAGCACTTCTCCCTTTTTTTTATATTTGTTTTCCCATCACCTGACAGCCTCACTCCAAGTTGGCCATCTCCCCTTATATGCACATTCAAAGCAAAAGTGACATACGGCCACTGTTCTTCTTTTTTTTTCTACTTTTCTTGCTTCCTTTAATTTCTTTTTTTTTTCACAACCAAACCCATTCTTTTGTTTTGATTGTTTGCACACACAGATACAAAACAAACTCCAATCTGTGCAACGTGGCCTCCAATACCCATTTGATTACTTCTTCCTCCATCATCTTTTTTTGGCTGACAGAACACCATCATCCCTCTATTTTTTTCCTTGCTTGTTTTGAGAATTGAAGTTTTCAATAGATGCTTTAAACTCCCATTTTTTATTTGCAGGGCAGAGAGAAAAGGAAGTGGTTCGTTCAGGCAGAGAGGGAAAAGAAAGCAATTTGTTCTGGGAGAGAGGAAAAGAAAAGCAATTTAATCTGGTGCAAAGAGAAAAAGAGGCAGAGGTGAAAGAAATAGGTATGAAGGATTTTTTTTTATTCAAAGATCTTCCATTCTAGTTTTCTCTCCCATGGATTTGCATCCAAATGCTTTAAGGGTTTCACACCCATGGATTTGCATCCATATAATTTGAGGGTTTCACACCCATGGATTTACTTCCACATGATTTTGAGGGTTTCACACTCCTGGATTTGCATCCATATAATTTGAGGGTTTCACACCCGTGGATTTGCATCCAAATGGTTTAAGGGTTTCACACACGTGGATTTGCATCCAAATGGTTTAAGGGTTTCACACCCATGGAAATCCATCCAAATGGTTTAAGGGTTTCACACCCATGGATTTGCATCCATATAATTTGAGGGTTTCACACCCATGGATTTGCATCCATATAATTTAAGGGTTTCACACCCGTCACAGAAAAGAGAAGAAAACCATCGAACTATACCGTAGTATTTTTTTCCTTCTCTCGTGTTGCTGCAATTCACCAGTATTTTTAATCATCGACTGATCCCTTTTTCTTTTCTGCAGTAGCCTTTTATAAGCCAACTGGATAAGCCTCCTTGGGTCATCAACACGTTTGAATTTCAAATAAGTGCTGATCGGGTTCCCCTCATTTTAGGCATGTTATCCTCTTTTTCCACCATTTTAAAATATAACATATATCCCAAAAGTTAATTATTTTTAAAAGGATATATACTAATTTGATGGTGATTTTTTTTTATCTCAACAGTCACATGTCAAAATAAATTTGTTGTTCTCACCAGTTTGGCACCATTCAACTCCCAATTCACTCTATCAGGGCTACGTCAACATCATTTGTTCAACACCAAGGTGGCACTCCAGTCTATCCCTGTCTTACACAATTTATTGCCTTGGGTGTTGTCAAATGAATACCTTGCCTCCTTTTGTGCAATTTGTAGTTGACCTTGACATGTTCACTCCAAAAGCTTCACTATGGATCATTTCTATGGTGAATCCTGCAATTAAAAAAAAGGGTAGAAGTCTCCTTGGGAAAGTATATGTGCTCGATCGAGTTGGGCGTCCTCCACTACGTAAACCCTAAGCGCTTGAGCGGGCTCTCGCCAAATCGGAGAAATGGTCCGAGCCCAAGCGGTATAGGATGTCTACGTTCTTCACTTGTTCTCCACCACGTAAAGCCTAAGCGCTTGAGCGGGCTCTCGCCAAATCGGAGAAATGGTATGAGCCCAAGCGGTATAGGACGTCTACGTTCTTCGCTTGTTCTCCACCACGTAAAGCCTAAGTATTTGAGCGGGCTCTCGCCAAATCGGAGAAATGGTCAGAGCCCAAGCGGTATAGGACGTCTATGTTCTTCGCTTGTTCTCCACCACATAAAGCCTAAGCGCTTGAGCGGGTTCTCACCAAATTGGAGAAATGGATCAAACCCAAGCGGTATAGGACGTCTACGTTCTTCACTCGTCCTCCACCACGTAAAGCCTAAGCGCTCGAGCTGGCTATCACCAAATCGGAGAGATGGATCAAACCCAAGCGGTATAGGATGTCTACGTTCTTCGCCTCCGAGATTACCTACAAAACAAAGGAGAAAGGCGCATATCAGAACCCAAGTTCATTTTCAAAAACAAAAATTCAATAAATAAATTGATAAAAAATGTAGCAGCAAAAAAATATATATATATATATATAAGAATTTGGAACACCCTAAACTACTCAAGGCATAGCCCAGCCCCGTGTCTCCTCTGCTCCAAGCCCACCTGCACAGTCCCAAGCCTACGAGCTCCAACAACTCGCAAGGCCCACGACACGTAAAGCCCACGATATGTCTTGCTCCCAACCTCCGGCCCGCGCCTCACGACCATGATTGGGCCTTATTGTTTGGATGATTCTCCTTGTCTAGGGATTAATTCAAGCCTGTTGCCCCTGCCTTGCTCTCAACTTTGGCATTCGAGCCCTTGACATGCTTCACTACTGTTATATATATAAATATACATTATATATATATAATACAAAAGCTCAGAGATCATGATGCATGCAAAAGTAAGATGCTAATGTCTGATGTACCAATCAAAGCCTTACAGAATAAGGCGAAAAAAAGAAGCTCCTGAAGAAGTACGGCAAGGTGGCACTTGGGGTCCATTTCTCGGCCTCAATCGCCTCGATTCTGTGCCTCTACATAGCCATCAACAACAACCTCGACGTGGAGTTGCTGCTCGACAAACTTCACATGGGAAGCCTCTCTTCCAAAGACGAAAGCTCCCAAAACCCACTCGAAATCTCTGATGAGTCGGTGTTTCGAGATAGACCCACCTCCGGAATTAGCCCATCAACAGTTGTGATTGAGGAAAAGAAGAGGAATTGGACAACAGAAGCCCTAGCATACTTACACCATCAATCACTGGATTTCGAAGTTAGATGACAACTTTTGAAAGCTTGGGAAGATGACGCTTCACAATGGATTGTGATTGTGAATGTGTAGTATGTAGGGCAGACTCACTATATCCTCTTTATATAGAAAATTTCAAAGCTGCCATGTTTAACCTCCAGGACATACCCACGCATTTATTGGAGTATCGATATTCAAGGTAGAAGTCATGCACCCATATCACATATTTTATTCTACATCCCTTTTTGGCCTCCAATGTTCAAGGGAAATAAGATCTCAATATCCAGACCAAAAAAAAAAAAAAGAGGAATTCGCTGGTTGTTGGAAGTAGCAAAAAAAAAAAAAACTTCAAGCCATACGATGCATGTAACACTACACATATCCAACAAGATGAATTCCACCTTTTGACAAGGCTTTGGCATCATGGTATTGATGGGTTAATCACCTCGGTCTACGCTTCAAAAAAATCTAGCTGCGGTCAAACCCTCAATTGCGACTTCAAGCAAGAGAAGCACCACCAACCATGTGAATATTATAGTTGCCAAGGGATGCTGCCAACGTACTGAAAAAGAGATGTGGAAGTTTTGGTGCACAAACGAAACAAAAGATGCACAGGGAATTCCCTTGTTTGGGTCCCAAAATATTTTAATAAAAAAAATCGTGAGGAACATATTCGTACCTTTTTGGTTTTGGAGCATTCAAAATCATGATCCCTTTTGATTGAGTGCCATGTTTATTTGCCATAGAAGTAGCAAGACAAAATGGAACATGAAAAATTTTCCCTTTTAATTTCCGACGCATTCAAGGAAATTATGTGATGCTACAAGATCAAGCCAACAATTGTTAGTGCTCATGGAATATGGAATTTTCTTCACCACCATGCAAGATTGCTGATTTAATTGGAGACGTCTTCAAAATACAGGATTTCTTTACCATATAAAACTATATGATTTGGAGGTCTGATGGTCCAGTTGTGTCAAAGCCCATGCTTAATACACTCATGCAAATGATTATTGGCCAAGAGTTGATACAGCCAAGTGAAAAGGAAAAGTCTAATCTGATTATTTTTCTTGAAAAAAAAAATGGTGAAAAAAAACCAAAACTTTGTACAAGAAGGTCATTCCAACGATAGAAAGATCGCGAACAAGAGTGGCATCATCAAATCAAGATCAACTCTTACAATTGAAAGGATGAACAAAATGCATTCGGGACTTCTAGTCACACCTTCGATACATACGCATCTACGACGCACCTCGAAGTGGGGGCATTTGTAGACATCAAAATTTTGGCGAATTAAATTCCTCCAAATAAGAAAATAATTAGGGTTTGGTGGATTAAATTGCGGGCCCCATAATTCACCCACGTGGCATACGACTCATCAAAGTTGGATTAGTTATCAAAGGTGACACGTGTCGACATCCAACGGAGTGCATCAAACGGCTCAAATTGGAGACAAAATTAAAGGAAAGAATAATATGTGATTGACTTTGATTCGAATCAAATATTAATCAAGTCAATCAATTTGGTTAAAATTGCCAAATTATCAGAATTGGTTTTAAATCAAATCAATCCCACAAATCAAGGGATTCAAATTGGGTATTCCAAACCAAGACCCAATTGTTTACCTATAAATACTAGGCTCTCATTCAGAAGAAGGGACCGGAGAGAAAAGGAGATGCACACACTCTGAAAAACCAGAAAGCTCTCAGCCCAAAGCAATACCTAAACTCTCAAGTTCTTCATCAAGCTCGTGGAGAATCAACAAGCATAACAAACACGTGCCGATTCCTTCACCCCAAAGCCGAAGACTTTCCACCGCGTGACACTACTCGTGGTCCTTACGTGCTCGAGATCAAGCTGTGACGGCCCTTGACGAAGTCTCAAATTCCGATTCAAGATCAAGTGCTTGGCACCCTTGAACCGTACACACCCTTGGAGATTGAATCCGAGGAAATTCTTTTATTTTTGTAAAAGAATACCAACAAAGATTGTAACCTACACACTTGATAAATCAATACAAATATTATTTTGTACACGTGTTCTTGTCTCATTTGTCGCAAGATTTTTGTGTTTACAAGCATCATTGAAAACAATCAGTTTCATATGCAAAAATATTCATAATAATGTTACTCAAAAAAGTAAATGATAAATGCCTTATTAGAAAAATGAAGAAACATAGTTACAGTCCAAAGAAGAGATCTTTTAGAAAAATGGGGCTACCTTCGCAAGGAGCAAGCTTTACTTTCCTTCCCTTGCAAGAAGAATATCAATGGCCTTATGATCTTTCTGCAAAGCTCACAAGCACCACAAAATTAAATGGAGAGCGAGTGAGGAGCTTTTTTTTAAAACTATTTAGCACAATCCTATTTAAGTTAGTGATAAAATGTTGCATATTTTTTTGACAGATATAACTAGAATCTTGCATATTTTCATAATGATAAAATGAAACTAAAAATCACTATCCTTACATCATGGGCATTTTGTAACATATCAAAATAAACCAGCACTTAGGAAAAAGAAAATAAAAAGATTCTTCACAAGTATCTAGGAGAAGTATTTCTCCTTACTATCAGCAATTGAAGAATGTAATTCGTGCCATGAATGTTTGTTGGGATACCCCATTATCATGTTGGCCAATATGTAGATACTAAACATAATCTAGAGGAACTTGTTCAAAAGAAGAACGACATATGTTTGGAGAAATATAGTAATGGACTCTTATGCATCTCTATTTCTAGCTTGCATTCGTAAATTGATGTTCTATATCTTTCAAAAAGAAGACAGGAACATATCATGCTTTTTAAATTACTCTTTAGATACACATCATCCTGTTGTCAACAAAAAACTTCCAAGATAGTCAAGATCCATTATACGCCTTACGATGTCAAACTAAATCATGAGGTTGGTGCTATCTGATTCCCAAGAAAGCAAATTTCGATATGTCAACTCAGTTTGCTTTTCTTTAGAAGATTCAAATGGTGGAGGTGCACAGCCTACGTGATTGACTAAGCCAATGCCAACTGGATGTAGAGTTTTCACTAGTGTTGAGATCAATGGATAATATATGCTCGAGCAAGCTATAGATGACCAAACACTCGTGTAAAAATAGATAGAAATTCATCACCTAGCCTCCTACCCTGTCACTCCTACAGATTACTAACACAAAGTAAACCACTTAGAAGAATACTCCTATATCGTCTCAACAACTAATCAATCATTCAGAACCATGCTCTTATTCAATAACACTGAAGCAAAATACTTGAAAATTTGAAACAAATAAAATACTTACTCAGACACTTGTTTCTTGACAAGCAAAAAGTATATTCTCCAAAATTGATGCTCTTTCAAGTAGCCCGGGCGTAGCTTATATCTCAGATGGGAAAGTTCCTGAAAAAACAAGAAAAATCCGCAATTATGCACCTAAAGGGTTGAATGATGCAGCTCCAAGTTATATAACTTATAAGCAATCTAGTCGTGGTGCATGGAAAATCCCATTTTTAGTGTCTAATTCAATTTCCTGAGCTTCTGAGACTAAAACCAGTCCTTTTGGGAATAAAAATTTAACACAATCAAATGAACCAACCAATTAGACAAGAATTTCAAATTGTGGTTGCTAGTTGCTAGAGAAAATTCCTCTAAGGCCAGGGAGCCGAGCCGAGAGCATTCGAAGTAGCCATGACCAAATTAACAAGAATTCATGCATAACAACTAAACACAAAGAACATCAGAGACACAAAGAACAAAGAACTTGAGAGTGAAGCCCCAATCGAGCAGATTTTCGAGAGAGAGAGAAAGAGAGATCGAGCAGATTTGAGAGAGAGAGAGAGAGAGAGAGAGAGAGAAAGAGAGAGCTTACCATTGCCAAGCAGAGACGATGAAGATGGAACCAAGAGGATGCGACCCAGACGGGAACGCGAGAGAGAGAGAGAGAGACAGAGAGAGCTGGAGTGGTGAACGGGAGAGAGAGGCGGACTCGCGTGCTCAGTTTTGCGAACAAAGTTTCCCCCTCTCTGTATAAGGAGAGCGAATGAGGGTTTTTTTTTAATACTATTTGGACTCCACAATACCATTTAACTTAGTCCCTCGTTTACCAAACATGGGCTTCAAATTCTATGTAGTACAGTCCTTGTTAGTGAGGGCTACCAAACATGCCCTTATAGTACTTTGGATGCTCTCCACCATTTCTTACGGGGGTGTATTCAATTAGGATTTTAGAGCATTTTAAAAGAATTTTTTTAAGTGCCAAATTTCATGGTATTCTATGAAACTTTTAGATTTCGCATAGACTTGAGAAGAGTTCTATATAGTTTTATTATAAGATTTGTATGGCTTTTATTCCATACTTCCATAATTTCTTTAACATATTTCTTTAGACGAATGCTAACTTTGGCATCCTTACCCAGCCAATCAGGCCCAATGCAATCTCATACATGATCTCCTCCTACTCTTCAAACATATATGATGCAATCCCAAGAATGAATTATTGGGTACTTAAACACATCTTTTCCTTCAACATGAAACAACATAATAAAAAATTATGTTTAACGAAAGCAAAAATGTCGCAAGCATTTCTTCTACACAAATGAATCTTGTATCTTGTAAGAGTGTTTTTTCTCTAATAATACTGCATAACTTTCGAAACACATCATGATACATTCTATACCTTTGTCGGAAATGCTCTGGATCATTATTCCATACATGATGTATATAATTATATCCTTTCATAGTAATTGGTCACCGGATTAATGGACGTTCAATATTTTCACTATGCATGATAATCTCATTCAACACATAAGCTACTGCTTGAATCACCATTAATAATTTCCAAATTGTTTCATAAATTTCTTCGTCCTCCTCAATTTCTTCTACCTCTATTATATATATTGATATTGCCCAAATAAAATGATAAACAAATTAATAGTAAAGTCACATATGCACTGGAGGAAGAATATGCACTAGAGCTACAACATACAAATTGCAAGTCACACATATGTACTAGACCTAAAATATATCAAGCAATAAATATTTTACAGGATAATCTAGAAATAAAATCAAATTCCAAGAAACCAAGGATTCATAAAAGCAAAACAAGTTGATGTATTCATCATCAATTATTTAATAACCAATAGAGTATTTAAACATAAATTGTCACGCCTTAATATCGAGACACATGACAGCGGCACGTACCTTGAGGATTCCGAAAATATAACACCTAAGTCCAAGGGTTATACTCCTAAGATTTCCAAAATACGCTAAGCCTTTATAAATAAATTAAAATGGGTTAAATCAGAGTGTTTAACGACAGCGGAAAAATAACTTTTAATATTATACAATATTTATTTGAGAGTTAAACCAAACCCAGAGGTCATGGAATAGTATCAACAACCTCAGAAATTGTTTTACAAATCAATAATGAAAATATACCAACTATCTAGAATTTAAATTTATACATATGTAGTGAACCATGATCAACTGTGATGAATAAGATTCACAACCTAACAACAACGTGAGACACGAGCCAAATGCTGACAAGTGAGGAGGTCACACCAAGATGTCAACCCACGGAAGGAATCTACAACAAAAGTAGGGGTGAGCATCACATACGTTCATTTGCCCCGTAAGAGACTCCCGGCCAGGTTTCAAAGTAAATAATTAATATAATAATGATAATAATAATGGCCAAAGATTTTATTTCAAAATCAGTGAAAGAATGTGCACAAACACAAACCGTATCTATTTATTGTGGTATGGTAGTGAGAGTGTCCATTTCAACTGGTTACACCTCATCGACTATATCTCATGTGTAGGATATTGGTAAAATCTGTCTGCGTAACCCTTTCAGAGTTTTAGGACATCGAAACCCAAGGAAGTCGCTATACCTTTTTCACCCTCAGGTTGTCGAGGATAATGCTCGCAGGCATATACCCTCCAAACTTTGGAGAACCAAAGTCAAGCATTCATAAAACCAAGCATACATTGTCACTACCCGACTCCCCTAACACGATATTGTCCGCTTTGGGCCCTGCCCTCACAGTTTTGTTTCTGGGAACTCACGAGCAACTTCCTAGTGGGTCACCCATCTTGGGATTGCTCTAGCTCCAACTCGCTTAACTTCGGAGTTCTAAGAAATCCGAAGATAGTGAGCTCCCAAAAGGCCTCATGCTAAGAAGAGAAGTGCTCACACATATAAGGCACTTCACCTTTTCCTCCCCGAGCGATGTGGAATTGCTCACCGTTCTTGCTTCCCCAAGCTCACGGGTCTTACATACATGGCATTCATAAACAGTGCAGTTTTTGCACACAACAATATATACTATATCATACATACACAAAATACAAGTCCGAGAGTGGGCCCCCATACCTGGAATCCAAAGCTGATGCCTGACTTGCATTCTGCACCTTTGAACTCAAATTGTTCTTTCTTGGGCAACTAATTCCTAGTCCAATCATTTAAAAAATGTTAGTTATAATCTTTATTTGCAATTTAGTTCTTATAACTATCTTCAATTGCACTGTAGTCCTCTCACTAATCAATAATTTCATTTTTGTCCTTATACTTTGTCCAAATTATATTTTAGTCCTCAGAGTTATTCATAATTTCACTTTGGTCATTACATTTTACCTTATTTGTCCTTTGGCACTTATACTTGTTTTAAATTATCTGTTGGTCCTTCTATTTTCAAGACTAGCTTTTGGCCAACAATTCAGAGACAAATTCCATAAATCAAACCATCTTAAATCTTTACCTTAACCCTCTGAATTTGTCAGAATTTTCTGACTGAAGCTCCCAAAGACAAATAACTAACTCAAATTATACTTGAAAACTAACAAAATCTTGTATAAGTTGATCCATTCCCGAGAAGGCTACACTGGCTGGATTGCCACGATTTTTGGATATGTTCTAGAAAACAGAATTTTGAACACCTTCCATAAAGGATTTATTGTCATCTTTGCAAGGAAAATTGACATACAAAAGTGAATATGGTGTTGTATAGTAATAATAGCAGAATCTGAGAAAGTGACGAACATGCTTACCACAAATATAGCTAGAGTACTTGGATTGCTCTGATTTTTGGGTATGTCATAGTTCTCAAACTGAGGAACAACTTTAGAGAAGGAAATTTTGTCAAATGAGAAATAGAGACTAAATAAAAATGTTGAAAACCGAGCTGCAGAGAACTCACTAGCCCTAGACGAACACAGAAAGTTCATAGCCAGTTTGAGGTAGCTAGACTGGTTTGATGATGCTGAATTTTGGATATGTTATAGTCCTTGAGCAGGTGAACAGCGTTCATGAAGAAGCTTGTCTCTGATTTGAGCTTTAGAGTTGGGAGTTCTATAGTGATGACCAGTACCCATGAGTTTGAGTTTCTGAAGAGGGACAAGAAGATGAAGAAGAAAAAGATGAAAGGAAGAAGTGAAAGAGGAAATGAAAGGAAAATGAAAGATAAAGAAAATAGAAAAGAAAAAGAATGATAAGGAGTGTCGGCAGCCCATGTGTGTATAGTGCCTCACAATAATTTATCGCTTTCTTTTCTTTTCCTTTTTAACTTCTTCTCAACTTCCGAAACTCGCCAAAAATAATTCCGAGTTTCGAATAATTCTTCGAAAAATGCAACATACTCGTATGGACGTCTACTATTTTTCAATGACATCAAATTACCAAAATTTCAACTCCAAAGTATTAGGAAATAGATCCTCCATTGAATAAATTAATACTTAATGCATAAATTCAAATTACAATAAATTGGACCGGAGATTTTTATTGTGAGCTTAACAAAATATTTGGAAATTTTTGGGGCATCACATAAACAACAATGATTGATAAACAAAACCAATAGTCCAAAAATCCTTATGCATTATCAACCAAAAAACAATCCCAAAAACTAATCATTCCAAACAAACCAGTCATTCCCAAAAACTCTATAAAAAAACACTCTTTCCAAATTGTAGGATATCCAATTTGAGCGCTCCTCAGGTGACATTTTAAAAAATGCTTCCTTTTTTGTGTTAGTATTCAACAAAGAAAGGGCTTTATAACGAGCACGTTCATCCAAATTTGGGGTCTCCTCAATGGCATCCCACATATAACTCTGATGCTCTCTTTCTTTCCCTTTTTGCCAATAGGTTATGGACTCTCCGGAAGTCGGTGGCAATTGAATCAATGCTAAGGCTAATTCTTCCCATAGCTTGCTAGGTGGTCTCATTTGAGATAGCATTCCCTTCCAAATATGTTATAGTGCGTTTCCTCTGACTTAAGCTTTTGAGGGACCTTCCCAATTAGTTGTCTGAAAGGGTAAGGATGAAGAAGAATGTCCAAGTGGTGGATCTTAATCTGGTGGTTCATTATGATTTGGTATAAAGGCCTGACTTTCATCATAAAAAAAACAAAGTCCTATATTCCAACATGTCTATCTTCCACCCTAAAAGTTCTTGCATCACTATCATCACCCAATCCTAATGAGTTTCTTCCAATAGCAGTTGCATTCCCAATTACAATTTGCAAATCCTCTTAGTCCTCACAAGTTTTTGTTTGAAGACTTGTGTCTTTTGGGTGGGACTATAACAAAAATAATAAAATAATAATTATTTACTAACATAATTATATATCCAAGTTACCAAACAGAATTATTTAAAGAAAATTTAATAACCTTAAAGTAGTATTCCCAAACTTCTTCAAGAGGAGTGAATTTCTTTTGGTTAGATCCCACCCAAACCCTTAACTATGACAGATAAGCTGTGAATATTTTTGGTATTCTCTCTTAAAGTATTTCAACCGACTATGGTATTGAGAATAGGTTTTGTGACACCTAAGTTTTTCATTAATCTTGGGGAGTATTTTGGTTTCTACGGTTGCCTTGCTTAGAATTAAAAGGGTAGCTACAACTTCCAACTAAACATGGATATTGCCATTAAACATGGAATTTGAAACATGCATTGATCCAACAACAATTCTTTCATATATTATTATTATTATTATTATTATTATTATTATTATTATTATTATTATTATTATTATTATATAAAGTTGTATATAGATATTTGAGAAGAAAAACAAGCATAAACCCTAGTAACAAGCATAAACCCTAACTCCAAGCTAAACCCAAATAACAAGTAAAACCTGTATCCCCAAACTATACCCTAATAACAAGAAAAATACGATGAAGAAAAATCATGGAAAAAGAAAACCCAACGAGGTATTGATCAAAGAAAAAATAGGGAGCGTACCTTCAAAGATGGAGGAAGGCTGTTCATCTTCTCGCAAAAAGAAAAGGTAGGGCGTACGTAGAGAGAAAAACTAGCGTCTGATGAAATCTTGGGAGGGGGAGGAGGTTGGATTTATTATGGTCTATGAATTTTTGAATACACCTAGATTTTATTGAACTTTTTCATAATCATAATTGAATACACCTAGATTTTATTGAACTTTTTATAATCATAATTGAATTCATACAAGTATGAATTGAATAAACCCATATTTGTACAAACTCTTTTAAAGTTTGTATAAATCCAAATTGAATACACAAGAATTTTTTTAAATATTTTTAAACGCTCTAGAATCCTAATTGAATACACCCCTCTTAGAACATCAACATCTAGCGGTGGGCATCCGGATTGGAAAACCGGAACACCAAACCGGGCCTGGAGAAAAAAAAGGGGAAAAAATTGGTTGACCAAAAAAGTCAACAAACCGGACCGAACCGATTCCAATCGGTTCCAATTCAGGTTTCACAACACATCACATTGGACAAGACCGGTTGTGGTTTTTTATTTTTATTTTATTTTACAGATTTTTAAATCCAATGCTATATTTTTAATGTTATAATTAATATTTTTCCAAGTTTAACTTCAAAACGTTTCCTATTGTATGAATTGGATAATTTGTTAATTTTCAAACCCAAAAAATAACTTATTTATTATCATTTGTATTAAAAAATAAATTTTTTTGTTTGAAAAACTATAAAAATTAAAAAATCGATTTAAAACTTGAATCTGTTGGAACTAGACCAGAATCGATTGGAACCAGACCAGAATCGGTTGGAACTAGACTAGAACTGGACCGAACAGTTAGAACCAGGAGCCAATTTAAGAAAAAAATCGTTAAATCGAGGCCAGATTTGGACACTGTGGAATAGTGCCGATTCTGATTATGGTGTGAGGTGAGAACCAGACCGTGCCCATCCCTACAAACATCTCCTCGAACAATCGCTCTCAAAGTTGATTAGCCCCAAATTTCAAACGAATCTTCACTTTGCCCAATTAGTTTCAACAATCACATCTCAAGTTCTCAAACCTAAAGTTGCATTTACCCACTTTTCAAACCCTAAAACAAGATTTTGCCCAAATAACGTGTATTTGAAAAATCTCGGTGGTTTTGTGTAATTTAGTCTAAGAGAAGGGTGAAGTGGCGATTTTGCCCTTCTTAAAAGGGTCGTGTGCGCATCACGTGGAAAGATTAACGGAGACATGGATGAAATCAGTCAAAATCTAACGGTATGGACCTAAATGACTATTTTTTAAAAATTTGTATACTTAATTTACCGAAAAAATTATCGAGGGGGCAAAACCGCTATTTTCCCCACACACAAATTATCAAAGTGCCATGAAAATTCGAATATGAGACCACTAATCTGCAAATCAATGCTCTTTTTTTCACTTGGCTATATTCTGTTGGCCGAATCCCTAAAAACCATTTCCCAATCCCTTTTTGGAGGGAAAAAAAATCTAACATGCTTTGGGGATTAATTGAAATATATATTGATTTATATTGTTGATCGAGATATTAAAAAGTCAAAACATAACCTAGCGACCCTTACATGGCCCACCAGAAAGCCCATTTCCAAAGTTTACTGAACTGAGACAAATTCCTCACTCCTCTTCCTCCTCCTTCCTCAGCTCACTCACACTTCAGTCCACCACCGCCCCCAGACCAAAACGACACCACCCCAACCCAAAACGACAATGCAAGCACAGCCAACCCCCAACATCCCAGTTAGCGAATTCTACTGGTCTCTCCTCCACAAAGCCGACAAAAAATTCTCCAAAATTCGAGAGCTCCCTTATTACCATCGCAACAGGTTCTTCCAATCCATTTCTTGCATCAAAATCTAAATTTTCAACAAATATTTCTTAATTTCAATATTTATTTATTAATTTTCTCGAAATTTTGGTCAGGCACGAGTATGACGCTTACTTCTACAAGGTTTTCAAGGTGTACACGCAGCTATGGAAGTTCCAGCAAGAAAATCGCCAAAAGCTCGTGGAGGCCGGTCTTCGTCGATCGGAGATCGGCGAGATCGCGTCGCGAATCGCTCAGCTGTACTTGGGCCAGTACATGCGGACCAGCGAGGCCAGCTACCTCTCCGAATCTTACATATTCTACGAGGCGATTCTGAGCAGAGAGTACTTTAAGGAGGGCATGTTTCAGGACCTGAGCTTGGCCAGCAAGCAGCTCAGGTTCATTTCTAGGTTTCTCATGGTCTGCTTGCTTTTGAATCGGCGGGAGATGGTGCAGCAGCTGCTTAATCAGCTCAGAGTCTTGGTTGATGAGTGCAAGAGGACCTTCCAGGTTTGTGCTTTTTCAGTATTCTGTTATTAGTGTTTTATTTTCTTGAACTACTCGTGAACATTGAATATGAATTGCTCTGTCTGTTTCTGTTTCGTTTTTAAAATGGAAAATTAAATTTAGTGTATATTTTTGTGTGTTTATCCCCAGTACTTAATTTCAAACTGGAAAAGACTAGAAATTATCGGAAATCTGTACAAGTATATACAAAAAAGGAAATAGAAAGAAAAGAAAAATAAGAATGCAATAAATATATCTCAGTATTTATATAAGATTATATATAACTAGGCAATCATTCATAATAAAATCATGGATAAAGGAGTAGTTTTAAAAGGCTCTGCAGTCATTGAGAATAATGGAAAAACATCAGTTTGGTGTGATTTTATGGATTCCCAAATGGATGTTGTAGCTTTGATTGTAAAATCATAATTTCTTTTTTTGATATTTATGCGGTTAACTGCAGTCTATGACAGTCATACGGTTTTGTTTCCATGTAATATGTTATGCACAACTCTGTCTATACTTACTTTTTCCGGTGCAAGTTCATGAATGGAAGTTGAAAAGTTTAAGCATTTTTGGTCTTGCAGATAGGTTTTATAGTGACATTTTAATGATCTTGTTTCCAGGAAACAGATTTTAAAGAATGGAAGCTGGTGATTCAGGAAATAGTTAGATTTTTGAAAGCTGACACAGCTTTTATGAATATCAGGCCTTTGAGGTATAGTCTTGTCCTAGACTGTCATCCAGATTCCCTACCACATGTTTCCACATCAGTTGCAAAGAGGTCTTTGAGACTACGAGATGCGATACTGAGCAGCTACCATCATAATGAGGTTAGGTATTGAGGTTTTTCCTTCACTCTTTTTCTCTTGGACAATGAAACAATAATTGTTAAAGTAAATTGCAATTCTTTGTGGACAAGTTGTGTCACTTATTATAAAACAGCTAGTGCACAAAAGCTCTAGCTAACAACAAGAAGACAGCCAATCCTTGTGGACTATGTAGTTCTCTTTTCTTCTTTTTCTATTTTGATCTTTCTGTTTCTAGATGTAGTTCAGATGGATGATCTTCAAGGGGACCTCTTGTTTTGTGTGTTGTAACTATCATCTTTTATTATGAAAATTGTTTTTCTTGAGGTAAAAAAGACAATAAAAACCATAAAATCCAGATACGAACAGCTTTCAAATCTGCAAAAATAGAAAAAACTAGATTTCTTGAAACTAGAATAGGTTCTCAGTTACTTGTTTGATGTTTCCAATGCACAAAGTAGTCAAGGTTTTCAATTACATATTTTTTTATTCCTTATGGATATAATAACTGGACTACTTTTGTGACATTTTCTGTTTTCTCTATGGTTAAATCCGTATCAGGTAAAGTTTTCAGAGCTCACTCTTGACACTTTTAGGATGCTTCAGTGTCTGGAGTGGGAACCTAGTGGCTCATTTTACCAGTCAAGTGGTACTAAAAATGGTCAGAATGGGGCATCAGCGTCCAGCCGCATTAACTACTCCCAGGATATTGCTGATCCTACTCTGCCACCAAACCCACGAAAAGCTGTCTTATATCGTCCTTCTGTTACCCATTTTCTAGCAGTGAGTATAATGGGTAATGTTAATTTACTGATCTATTGCTTGTTCCTCTTGACTTGTTAGCTTGTAGAACATTTTGGATGTATTGAGATTACAGTCGTATAAATCTATGATGAGGTTGTAACCTTTCTTCCATATACTATTTATGTTCAATGGCATTGACTACTGAAAGCCTTAAAAGCAGTGCCTTTGTAAAACAATGAGAATCAACTTAAATGGAAAAGTCATGGAAAACCCCTGTTTGCTTGAACTACTAGAAGGAATTCAAAGACTAGTGACCTACACAATCATGCTTGTGTAAACATTGCGGGTGGGAGTTTCTTTTTCTGAAATATATCCCACTTGAGTTTTAAGGCAAGTTACATAGAAGCATGTCCTTTTGTTCTTGATTTGAGCAGCTATCATCCTGCTATGCATCTGTGTCACAACAAACTTGTATATGACAACAGAGTTTCTCCTTCTTGATTCTGTTGCATCTTTCCCCTCATCCCCTCTATGCAATTAGTTTCGGCCATCTTTATAGGATTTATGCTTGAAACCGAAGTTTCATGCTTCATTCTAGTAAAAGAAATTTTTTAAGGTATGATTCTTCTTGTACATGGGCCAAATCTTGTATAGGACCCAGATGTGTTTGGATTGTGTCACAGTCGTGTCATGCCCCATAATCCTTTTTCTTTTTACAGACACTTAAGCAATTCCATCTGACGTACATTGGAGGCTTATTGAGTGCCTGTCCATGTCTGATGGGCATCAGGTGTGGTAGGAGGCATGTCTGTGCATCATAGCATCTATAGTTGGAGGATCAAGCTAATAATTACTACAAATCAATTTCTAAAATAATGAGCAATTTTTATTTATACTGTAACTTTGAGTAAGCACGTCAACACATATGGAATGGGTTTGGATCAAATATAAATCTTACTATCATTTTTTCCCTTTTGCAATAGGTAATTCTCCTTGTATCTGAATAATGATCCTCTCTCTGCAAGACTGCAACAACGATGTATTATATTTAATTAAGAGCTGCATAGGTGATAACTTTTCCATACTGTTTGCATGACTGGCAGGTTTTGGCCACAGTTTGTGAGGAGCTTTCCCCTGATGGAGTTATCTTGATATATCTGTCAGCTTCAGGTGTGAAAAATTAGTTTTGTATCTTAGCTCAGGGATTTTGTTTTGTTTATGTGTTGTGTAAACAACATTTCTTTTCGTAATTAAAATGGTTCATTTAATAGACATAATATTTTGTCCCCATCAGGTGCTGGAATGTACTCAGATGCGACCTCCCCTTCTACATTGGCTTATCCATCTGATAGACTAAACCCTCGCGGACAAAGTGAAGGAGATGGCTCAAGCTTTCAAGCGGGTTGTTTACAGTTTGGTACCCATGGAAATGGAGGTAATTTTCAAATACACAAGGACCAAATAATTGCAAACCATCTACTGAAACAAATGAGGAACAAATAATTACATACCATCCATTGAAATGATTAAATTTGGTTATATGCATAAGTAAATATTAAAAGTGTTGTCTAAGGGTTCGTCCTGGCTCTAGATTTGCCTGATGTCCCTAAAAGTTGGCCTAGCAAAAGAAAGAAAAAACTCAAAACGTCTGAAATGCCTGCCAAGTGTTTTGTCTGAATTTGTAGTTTCTTTCTTCGCTTTGTGCGAGTTCTTGCAAGATGAGGTTGTAGGGGTGCATCAAGGAGAAGCTAATGATGCACTCTTTATTAGGAGGTGCCTTGGTTCAAATAAAGTGATCTCTAGTATTGCCAGCAATAATAAATTATAGGGTCATATCTTTTCTGAGTATATGGTGGTTGAAGGGGTAGGATAGGTTGAGTGGGTTTAAGAAGAGATTGATTTGGTTGAATAAGAAGCAAAATATTTTAAAACTTGTAGTGAATTTGTAATTATGTACCAATAGAAAGTCTGGAGCTACAATTGTTGTTTCTCACATGTCATGTTTCACTAATGTATAATTCATCAATGGATTTCCCAGTTATTGTTTATGAAGATATTGAATTGAACAATGGGACTGGCTTGCCCAAACTTGGATCTTGTTTCATTTCCTTGTTTTGCATAACTTCTAAGGATCAACTATTCTGATATCATACGCAATACCTCTTTCAGGAATGAATAGCATTTATCCTAGTGACTTGGTTCCATTTACAAGAAGACCACTTTTTCTAGTCATTGACTGTGACAACAGTGAAGCTTTTGAGGTAAGTGTATTAACTCGGTTTTGTTATTACACATCCTTTAGTTAAAAATTTCTAGATGTGTGTATGAGGTTTGGACTGGAATCTCAATAATTTTTTTACCTGTAAAGAAGTTTAGGGATTTAAAATTGAAGATGTGCTGTGAGGTTTAAAATATCAAGGGTAGCTGGATAATCTCTGGTTAAAACTGGAAGGAAATAGGAATTTTTATTTTCCCCTATTTTTTGAGGTCTTTACACAATGTTACAACTCAATAGATTTATGGTCCATAGATTAGCTCTAAGTGTTTTAAGCAAATAAGAATGCTCTCTTTCTGCAGCATTTAGTATTATGCCACCAAAACATCTTTCTGCAAAAATATATAAAAATCATTGAAAAATGTTATAAAAATCAGTATATTTAAATTTACTTCAGAAATATATAAATATTTCTAGCTCTTCATATCACACTGCAATATCTGCTGCAAGTTCCCAACTCTCCCCTTATGTTACATCTCTTAAAATTTTCATGTGGCCTCATTGGATGTACTGATCATTCCTAAATTGGCTAATTTCTTAGAGTTCACAAAATGACTGAAGGTTGAGTACTGTCTTTGGCAGCGACTTCAAATTTCCACAAATGTGATATTGTTCCCTGAAGAAGCTGTTAATGTATATAGTAATTGGGTATTGTTAGACTTGCATAGTCAGTTATATATACTCCCCAAAGAATCAGATGACACCTAGATGGATGTACCTGTCACTATCAGAATTTAATAATCTTAACCCTCTCTCTCTCTCTCTCCACTGAGCAGAATTATTGGTATGGTAGCTTGATGAGTGAGACCTATGCTCATCTTTTCTTTTTCCCCCTTTTTCCCACTTCTTAAAAGTCATTTAAAGTCTCAGTAGAAATCTCAATTACTCTAAACTATAGAGAAGATAATTAATGTTTAAAATGTGCTCAGGCCATAAATGGAGTACAAAAAGGTGAAACAGCTGCAATGCTCCTATCTTCTAGCTCTTCATATCATATTGCTGCTATTAGTTCCTCTCGTCAGTCAAGTGGAAGCCTGTTCACTATTTTCCTCACAGCTCCTTTGCAGGCTTTCTGTTTATTGCTCGGTATTTCAGGATCTGACATTGACATGGTGTGTAAAAAGTTGATACTTTGTCTCTTCTTACTTGAGAAATACAGTTATTTAGTGTTTCCCAAAAATTTATGGAATGAAAATGTATCAGGATACATATAACAAGGCTGTGAAGCTTCTTTCCAGTTCATTCAGTGACTGGGGGTCTACTTTGGTGACATCAGACACTATTGATCCTGTTTGGGCACAAATTTTGAGTGACCCATTCCTCAGGCGACTCCTTTTGCGGTATTATTCTGTTTCTTCTTTGCTCTTATGTAAAAGTATACAATGTGCAGCCCTGCAGAGTCTCTAGTGTTTTCTTCTTCTTCTTCTTTGTAATTTTTTCTACCACTATAAAGCTTTATGGACTGCTCTTACAAACAATCTTTTGGTTCTTTATCACTGTGAGCATGGAAAATTAAACCTTTATCAGCTCTTTGTATTAATTCTCTCAAATCAGTTAACCTTTTCATCTGTTTGCTGATTTTTTCCTAGAGTTCTTATCTTTTAGGCTAACGTTTCCTTGTCATCTTAGTGTTTCTCTCCAGTAGTTAAGTTGTACAAATTTTACTCGATTGTATTTCCCTTGTGTGTGTGATACATGTATCTCTGTATGAATTCTGTTTTCTTCCTTCAGGTTCCTATTTTGTCGGGCAGCGCTATCACTTTATGCTCTAACTTTCAATAAGAAGGAATTTATTCCCAAGTGTATACCGTGTCTTCCAGCGTCTGTCCTGCCAACGACAGTGGCATGTCAAACTGTAATTTTACAGATGGCGAATGTCTTTGGAGCCACAGGCAAGTTCATCTTTTCAGAAGGACTTGAACTCCCAGAAAATAGACAGGGTGACTCGGAATCAATGTCATGTTCATGAATCATATGGGGCAAAGCACATTAGAGGTAGACAAATGAATGGTTTGTGAGTTCCCTGTTGGTGTTTCAGATTCTTGGTGTTTGTATAGGAAATTTCTAAGCCTTCAAGAACGTCCAAGATTGGACTTATTATTATTATTTTTAAATGGAAAGAAAAACAAAAATTGATGTCTGTATAATAGGAGGGAGCTCTTGTACGCAGGGTAGCAATGGTTTATTGGCGACCCGTCCTAGTTGAACTGGGTTGGCCTGGATTTCAGTTTTCCCTTAAGTCAAATAGAGTCACAAGCCTTGCTGCCCAACATCTCATTTAGGCGCAACGTTATTGCGTAAACTATTGTGGATGATTTATACTCCGTTGCACTTGGATTTTCTTTTGCAAATCTGAAACACAAACTGTCAAAATATTTATTTAATTTCATACTCAATTAATCATAATATATATATGGGAAAAAAAATCATAACATAAAAAAAAAAATAAGGGTCCATAATGGCAGTGAATTTCACTCAATGAGGCATATATTTTTCATGAACATTGGAATTATTTTATCAACAGTCTACACAACCCAATAAAAGGAGGTGGACGGACAACACATACACGGTTCCATAATCCATTGATGAGTTTTATTGAGAATGCTTTCCAAACCAAATCATCGCATTTCAGTTTGGTTCTGCTGCATGTGGCGAGGCAATGCTATGACTGGAGCCGGTGGTTGACAAGATCTGGTTTAGATTCGTTGATGAGGCTTGTTTCGAAGAGATAACGGAGAACAGGGATATGAAGATAGTGTGGTATAGTTATAGTGTAGTACCGTATTTACGGTAATTCGTGTGCGTGCTATAATGTATCTGGATTAACCTTGTGTGGTGGTTAATATACTTTCATCTTGGTATTAACTTTTTATGAGTATTTGCATTGGCCCCTTGTGGCTTATGGTCTTGGCCCACAGTCGGGGGGCCTGTACTTGCTCTCCAAGAAACTGGCTTTAAAAAAAACATCAAACTTCGCCTACCTACCTCGTCGGCAGAAAGCAAGAGCAATAAAAGCTTACAATTTTAAACACAGAGAGAGAAGGTAGCGAGAAGAAGAAGAAGCTCTGCTCTTTTTGATCTTCTACTACCAGGTACTGAATGCTCTCTCATCTTTGATTCCTTTCCTTTTTTTTTGTTTGGCGGAATTTTAAAACTGTAATTAGGGTTTGGTTTTGAGGAGTTCTTCTTCTGCTTCCTCTTCTTCAATTCAAATTTCGGTGAAATTGGGTTTGGTGTAATTGATTATGTATTTTCTCTTTATCTGTTAGGTTTCAGTATCAAGATCATCTCAACTCTAAGCTGTTAGCATTGAAATGGGGGATTGATGGTCGAGTTTTAGAATCTGTCGATACATCAAACAGTGATTGCATTCACAGGTAAGAAGAAGTCATCCAAAAAGAAAGGCAATTGTAATATTTTTACTGCATTGAGTAAAGAAGCTGGGGTTGGGAGTGAAGTTATGGATGTAGTTGAACCCGAAAAATCAAGTACGGGAACTGATAAAATTGAAGCTCTTGATTATGAAGTTATGAAGAGTAAAGAGGTTCCAGAAACTTCAAAAAGTAGGAAAAAGAAGATGAAGAGTGGAAGGACTGCTCTAGAAGAGGATGATTTGGATAAGATTCTTGCTGAGCTAGGTGAGGGGTCTTCGACATCGAAACCTGCTGCTCTGCCTAAGCAAGAGGAGAAAGTCGAGGTTGAACCTGATCTAGTTGCCTCAGTCGATCGTCTGGCTGAGAAGGATGGTGAAGAAGAAGTTCCTCCTACTATGCAGTCTGCAGCAAAGAAGAAGAAAAAGAAGGAGGAGAAGGAAAAGGAGAAAAAGGCAGCAGCTGCAGGGGATCCTACTTCTTCTGTGGATGTTAAGGATGAACACCATAAAGAATCAGAAATTGAACGGACATAACGCAAGATAAATTAGTTGAAAGGTAAAGCAGCAGAAAAGAAAGGGCCAAAGCATGTCCGAGAGATGCAAGAGGCCCTAGCTAGGCGAAATGAACAGGAAGAGAGGAGAAGAAGGGAAGAAGAGGAAGGACAGAGGGAAGAAGAAGAGGAGCGGCTTAGGCTGGAAGAACTTGAGAGGCAAAGGGAGGAGGCCAGATGTAGGAGAAGGGAAAGAGAAAGGGAGAAACTACTAAAGAAGAGACTGGAAGGTAAGCCTATAACTGCAAAGGAAAAACTGGGGTCTAGACTGGAAGGCAGCCCCACATAGTTTTTGAAAGCCTTTAGAAGCTCGTGAATCACTTTGGAATTTGGATAAACTAGTGGAGTTTCTCAAGAAGATTTATGGACTTTCATGATTTATTTGAGAAACTAGGGTCTAGATAATGCTCAGGGGGCTTCGCAGGAGTTTTCTGAAAAGGTTATATTACAAGATAAACTAAATGTTTGTTAATTATATCCAGCTGTCTTTATATTTTATGCTCTTTGTGCAGGTTGGAACCCCAATTTGTATTCCTCAAAGGGATTTTATTACTATTGGGCGCATCGCATCCATAAAAAATAACCAGACCTATTGATATAGCAAAAAAAGGGATGAAGGTATCCATTAAGGTATGATAAATTTTGTCATATATATATACACACTCATGTTGTCAATATCAGTTGGTAGTGCATTTCTGCAACCTTTAATGTTCTTTTTGAAGCTGCTGCTATTCTTGTCGTGGGTAAATCTATGGAGTTATCCGGTCAAGACTTATAGGGCTTTTTCACTTTATTGATGAAATAGTGGCTTGTAGAAATTTAGGCTGTATTGGTTCAATGTTCTTTTTATGATTAATGACAAAGCAATGCTGCAAACAGACTGATACTTTTCCATATTATCATTACGTAAGTGTAAATTCTATTGTTAGGTGTTGTTACAACTTACAAGTGAACTAAAATAATTTTCTATGCAATATTAGTTCTTTGTACGGTTTAGGAGTCATTTAATGAGAATCTTGGTACTTGGAAACTTTACATTCCATGTCCATGGCTCAATGATTGGTCTGCAGCTGACTGAAATGGGAAACTCTTGTCTACCTTTGTTATCTTGATTCCTACGTTATCCGATTCCTAAGTCATTAGGGTTGTTTGAGTTCAGGTTTAAGTTCTTCCCTGGAAATTTGACAAACAAATCCAATTGAAATCTCTCTGATGAAGTGCTATTTTGGTCTTGTTTGAGCTAGTTCTTTGGTGCATTTTTGGCCTTGGTTTTAGCACTTTTGCCTTTCCTCCTCTTTACTATCTCGGTGATCTGGTTCCTGTCTACTACTGAATCCCCTTGGTTTTGGTGACTAGCTGGTTGCCGTGTTTGAGCTGTCTGTTAGACACGTTTGGCATGTTCTTGGAGCAGTGCCCTTGTTTCCAGTTTGTTTCTTCAGTTTACTGTTATTGACTTCTATTAGATAGGGGCCTGATTTACTTGGAGTTTACTCTTTGGTGCTCTTGTGGCCTTGGTTCTCACCATTCTTCCGTGAACTTAGCATTGCCTTGGTATTAGTTGCTAGATGATTGTGTGCTGCAATCTTTTAGGTCTGGATTGGCTTGTTATAGTGGTTGTGATATTGTATTTTGTTTTTTTTCTGGTGTTGTTGTTTTCCTGTTCTATGTTGATATTGAAGTCCATTTGAACTTTTGTTGTATTATTTTGGGCTTTGCACTGCTGTTCTTCTGGTAAATTTATTCTTGTATTTACCAAAAAGAAAAAACTGTTACACTTAAACTGGACTGGAGTAGTGCTTATTCAAGTCTTTTTTGTGTGTTCCTGCAGATAGTTGGGACGAATCCTGATGAGCAGCAAAAGCTGTATGTAGGCAGTTTGGAATTGAAGATGACCTTGTTAGCCATATCTCAAGGAGGTTGATTGATGCACTGAAAGCGAATTACCTGGTAAGTTTGAATTTGTTTACAGTCAAGTCTTGGACAAAGTACAACTCAAACCATCGCTCTTAATTGCAATTTTAAATATTCAGGATGAACTCTCAAATGACGAGTGGAAGCTGGTTGTAAAATTGAAGAAACTTTTGAGATACTGTAAGAGAAGTGGCAACCAGAAAGAATCCAATGTCACCTTGTGGAAAGATTTTGATCCTTAAGCTTTACTGCACCATTCCAATTAGATTTAGGCACTCAAGTTCAAATGTGATCATGTATGGAAAGGGAGAGAAAGTACCAATTTGTGTTTGCATGAGGAAGCCCTTTTTCTGAAGTTACAAACTGAGCTCAGATTTTTTTAGGCTAATTTGAAATTTTTTTTTTCCATGTGGTTTTATTGTTGATCAAAGTGTGCAATTCTGTTAGTATTGTTGATAGAAAATGTATCTTGCATTTTTGCTATGCTCTGTCTCTGTGCCTTGATATTTGTTTCTCTTTCTAGAATGTGCAAGTTCTTGTTACATGTCATTGGATTTGTGATTCAATGCTTAAGGTTTTCAACTCTTCCCAAATTTAAAGTTAGTTCCAATTCCTTAGTTTCTATCTACTATTTAATTTTTGGTTTAACTATATACTACTCCCAAACTAGTGTTCTATTTTAAAATTTAAATTCATACATTGATTATGGATGATTTACAAATACATAAACCCTACATCTTACATTATATGTTATCTATCGTTAATTTTCTTTAGTTAAATCCCACGTTTGCATAAAAAGGGAATTCACATGTACCATGTCGGGCGTTGGCACCTCCCGAATGTGTTATTTCACTCTTTTCGAACATTTTTGTTTGTATTTTATTCTTTGTTGAAGTGCATATGAAATTATGTTATTTATATTTTATTATTTGTTTGTGTACATGTGATGCGTAAGTATTGTACATATAATTGTTAGTTAGGTTATTAATTAGGTTGTCTATTAGTCAATTAATGTGGCTAGTCAAGTAGTGTGGCTAGTTTGGCACCTACAATGTTTGGTAGCCTACCATATTTTGGGGAGCTTGACTGTAGGATAGTTACATTCTTTCCACATGTGTTTTATAACTTGTATATATATGTTGATTGTAAGTAATTCAATACAAGTGAAAGAATTCTAAACCAGAAAATCTCTACACCTTGTTTGGCATGGTATCAGAGCAATCGATTTTGGTTGCCTCTGCATAACCTTGTTCTTCTTACCTTGTTCTTACCTTGTTCTTAACCTTATTCTTGCCTTGCCTTATCTCTACTTAACCTTGCTCATACTTTGTTGCTACATTGTTTCTATCTCTACCTTTGCCTTTGCTTAAACCTTGTCTCTACTTAATCTTGCCCTTGTTTCTTTGCGCCTATATTGTTCCAACACAAAACTTGTGTTGTGTTCCTTTGTTGTTTTTACCCTTCCGCTGCATCTACTTATCCATACTTCTATCATGGGTGACGCCAACGACTCCTCCGAGGTCAACTCCTCAAATCCACAAAACAATTCCAAGGCCAACGCTACTCCACCAGCCCGTTCCTCTCACGACTACCCCTCTCAAATTACTCCAGATAAGTTGGATGGGTCCAACTACTCTGCATGGTCTCGTAGTGTTCATTTGGCCATAACTAGTCGTCGTATGGCCGGTTTCATCAATGGTAAAAAATCTGCCCCTGCCATTGATGATCCCAGCTATGACACTTGGGATGAAGACAATTGCTTGGTGCAGTCATGGCTCCTCAACTCCATGACCAAGAATGTTCGTGCCTTATTTGATCATTGCCCAACAGCTCATACGGTGTGGGAAGCAGCTCGAAAGACCTATACTGTCACTCAGAATAGCTCCAAGTTGTATCAACTCCGCCGTCAGTCAGTTACCACTTCTCAGAATGGTGAGCCTGTGAGTGTTTTCTATGAAAAATTGCATCTAATCTGGCAGGAAATCGACGTCCTTCGTCCCTTCAAACACACTGATCCTGATAGTGTGGCCCTTCACCAAAAAGCACTTGATACTAATCGGGTGTACGATTTATTGGGAGGACTCGATCCTCAATATGATTCAGTCCGTAGCCGGATCCTTGCTATGAACCCAGTACCACCTGTCCTTGAAGCTTATGCACTTGTGATGGAGGAAGATAGTCGCCAATCCACCATGCTTGGAAGTAGCAGTGCCATGGCAGTCAAGCCCTATCGTGCCCCTCACCGTGCATCCTCCGGGCTGCCACCCCGTGGCCTCAAACCTGATGATGCAAAAGGAACTCGAAAATGTACCCATTGTAGTGGTGATCACCTTGTCGAAAAATGCTTTAAGCTCCATGGTTATCCTGAGTGGTGGGATACAGACAAGACTCGCAATATGACACCCAAAGCTGCTTGTGTCATGACTACCGATGCATCCCCGTCTTCTACCTTACTCTCCGACTCCTACCCCAGCTCAGGTATGCGCCCCACTACATGGATAATTGATACTGGTGCCACTGATCATATGACTTTTGACTCTAACCTTTTTTCTACACTATCTACTCAGTCCCGCCATTCTTACATTACTAGTGCCAATGGGGTCCCTTCTAATGTTGCTGGAGAAGGAACCATATCTCTTTCTACTTCTCTCACCTTACCCCATACACTCCTTGTTCCATCTATTAATTGCAATTTATTATCAGTTGGGAAATTACTTGACTCACATAATTGTTATGCCACCTTTTATCCTTCTCATTGTACATTTCAGGATCTTTCGACTCACGAGACGATTGGGCATGGTAAACGGAGAGGGGGGTTGTATTCCTTGACAGTCTCACCACGTGCCGCTCATGCTCATGTTCCAAAAACACATGCTCACCAACAGATTTGGCTCTGGCATCGTCGCTTAGGACATCCATCATTTGGTTATCTTCGCCGTTTGTTTCCATCTTTATTTCGAGGTCTAGTTGATCCAAACTTTCAGTGTGAAACTTGTGTATTGGCCAAAAGTCATCGTGCCGTATTTCCCTCAAGTGATAATAAAACAGAATTTCCTTTTGAGTTGGTTCACTTTGATGTTTGGGGTCCTGCTAAAGTCTCTTCTAATGGCAAAAGATTGTTTGTTACATTTATAGATGACTGCACCCGCATGACATGGGTGTACTTACTCGCCCATAAAAGTGATGTTACTGCCACAATCCGCGAATTCCATGCTATGATCACCACTCAGTTCCAAGCATCCATCAAAGTGTTTCGATCCGACAATGGTGGAGAGTATGTGAATGGTGCCTTGGCTCAATTCTTCAGGGACCAAGGCATTATCCATCAAACCTCCACACCCTTCACTCCACAACAAAATGGTGTCGCCGAACGAAAAAATCGCCAATTACTTGAGGTTGCACGTGCTTACATGCTTGATAAATCAGTCCCTCACTACTTATGGGGTTATGCTATTCTCTCTGCAGTTTATGTGATTAATCAGGTTCCTAGTAGTGTTTTGGATTTCCAAACTCCACTAGAAACCTTGGATCATCACATCTCTCTTCCTACCGTCCTCAAATTGCCTCCTCGTGTGTTCGGTTGTGTTGTCTATGCTCATGTTCCCTCTCATCAACGAAGTAAGTTGGATCCGTGTACCCTTCGATGTGTGTTCGTTGGATATGGCTTGAATCAAAAAGGCTACAAGTGTTACCATCCTCCTACTCAAAAGTTTTTTGTCACTATGGATGCCACTTTTCATGAAGATTTGGCATACTTTGTGGCTTCCAAGACCCCTTCTCTTCAGGGGGAGAGGGGGAGTGAAGAGAAGGACTCATCATTTGAAGAGAAGACTGAAGAAAATACTGAAAAAATTGAAGAAAAGTCCCAGGCGACCGGTCGCGAAGAACCTAGCGACCGGTCGTTCTCAGACAGAGTCGAAAATTCTCTCGAAGTTCCCCAGGTGACCGGTCGCGATCCACTTACGACCGGTCGTTTTTACACAGAGTCCCAAGCGACCGGTCGCGAAGAATCTAGCGACCGGTCGCCCTTGAACAGATTTGAAAATTCTAGAGAAATTTCTGTTCTGTTCAGTCCTGACCCCAGTGAAGACCTTGAGACCATGGAACCAGAAGGTGATCCAGATGCCCTTGATGATCAAATACAAAATACAACCCTTCCTGCCCTGCCATCGCATCATTCGTCTAGTGATGAAGAAATACTTGAGGTAATCACTGAACCACCTTATGTTGCACCATATACACTTCCACCTAGATCCACTAGGGGAAAACCTAAACCTCAATATTGTCCAGACCTGAATGCTAAATCTAAATACCCCATCAATAACCATGTGTCCACTCATAGATTGTCAAAGTCATATGCATCATTTGTCAATCAATTATCTATTGTATGTGTTCCGAGTAAGTGGCAGGATGCTGTGACAGATTCCAAATGGACTGAAGCAATGGCAATTGAAATGGAAGCTTTGAAAAGGAATTCTACATGGAAAATGGTTCCTTTACCGCATGGGAAGAAACCAGTTGGATGTCGGTGGATATACACTGTTAAATACAAAGCTGATGGATCCATAGACCGATACAAAGCTCGATTAGTGGCCAAAGGGTATACACAAACATATGGAATTGACTACCAGGAGACTTTTGCACCGGTTGCCAAGATCAACACTGTACGTGTTCTCATATCCTTGGCTGTGAATCTTGACTGGCCACTACTGCAGTATGATGTAAAGAATGCATTTCTTCACGGAGACTTAGAAGAAGAAGTATATATGGATCCACCACCAGGGATTTCTATGACATCCTGTCCTAATACCGTATGCAAGCTGAAAAAATCTCTGTATGGGCTAAAGCAATCACCCCGAGCCTGGTTTGGGAGATTTACTAATTCCATGAAGCGGTTTGGGTACACTCAGAGTAACTCAGATCATACATTGTTCTTAAAACGTCGTGGTGGAAAACTTACGGCCCTGATAATCTATGTAGATGATATGGTGGTTACCGGCAATGACAACGAAGAAATGCAGACTTTACAGAAGCTCCTTGCAAATGAATTTGAGATGAAGGAACTGGGTGAGTTACAATACTTTCTTGGCATAGAGGTTGCTAGATCTAAACATGGCATATTTTTATCCCAAAGAAAGTATGTGTTAGATTTATTGACAGAAACAGGAATGCTGGATTGCAAGCCAGTTGACACACCTATTGAACAGAATCACAAATTGGGGATATATCCAGATCAAGCACCTACTGATAAAGAAAGGTATCAAAGATTAGTTGGGAGATTGATTTATCTATCCCACACACGGCCCGACATAGCTTACGCTGTGAGTGTGGTAAGCCAATTCATGCGTCAACCAAGTGAAGCACACATGAATGGAGTAATACGGATAATGCGATACTTGAAGACTGCCCCTGGAAAAGGATTGATGTTCTCCAAACATCCACACATGGACCTTGAAGGATATACTGATGCTGATTGGGCAGGGTCTATCACAGATAGACGTTCAACTTCTGGATATTTTACATTTGTGGGTGGCAACTTAGTCACTTGGAGGAGTAAGAAACAAAGAGTTGTAGCAAGATCCAAAGGTCTTTGAAGCCGAGTTTAGGGGAATGGCTCAAGGAGTATGTGAATTGCTTTGGTTGAGGAGATTACTAAAGGATCTTAGCATGAAACAAGTGAATGCCACAAACCTATATTGTGACAATAAAGCTGCCATCGAAATAGCACACAATCCAGTACAACACGATCGTACTAAACATGTAGAAGTCGACCGACACTTTATCAAAGAAAAACTGGAAAATGGTGTGATTGAGTTTCCGTTCGTAAACTCAGAAAATCAACTTGCTGATATTCTGACAAAAGCAGTGTCAAGTAAAGTTTTCAACGAGTCTATTGACAAGTTGGGCATGCGTGACATCTTTGCACCAACTTGAGGGGGAGTGTTAGTTAGGTTATTAATTAGGTTGTCTATTAGTCAATTAATGTGGCTAGTCAAGTAGTGTGGCTAGTTTGGCACCTACAATGTTTGGTAGCCTACCATATTTTGGGGAGTTTGACTGTAGGATAGTTACATTCTTTCCACATGTGTTTTATAACTTGTATATATATGTTGATTGTAAGTAATTCAATACAAGTGAAAGAATTCTAAACCAGAAAATCTCTACACCTTGTTTGGCAATAATATAATGTGTAAGTAAAAGTGTCAGGAAGGAAACAACAATATATATTTTTTAAATAGCTTAGCTTATTTGTAGTTGGCATTTTTTTTCCAAATTTTTGTATTCAAAGCCCAAAAAACCAAATTTGACAATTTTTTTTGACAATTTAAAAAAAAAAACGTCAATAAAAATACCAAAGGGGGCCCAATTTCCAAAGGCCCAAAGGTCCAAAATCCTAATTTTCTTCTTTTCTCTCATCTCCTTCATATCCCAAACCGCACCCATTCTTCTCTTGATATCTCTGCTTTCTTTTCAAGCTTCTGTTATCGAATTGCTTCACTGGGTTTAAATCTGTGCCTCTAGGTCAGGAAGATGAGCTACCTATTGACGATGCTGACGAAGAAGCAGGAGGTGGATTCTCTCATCAGATCCACCATCGACAAAGTCCTCGTCCTCCGCTTCGGCCGCGCTTCCGATTCCGTCTCCCTCCTCCTCGACGACGTCCTCGCCAAAACGGCGCGAGAGGTCTCAAAGTTCGCAGAAATTGCGCTGGTCGATATTGATTCTGAGGACATTCAAGTCTACGTCAAATACTTCGACATCACTCTGATTCCATCGACGGTGTTCTTCTTCAATGCCCACCACATGAAGATGGACTCGGGAACAGCGGATCACACCAAATGGGTCGGTGCGTTTCAGCAAAAACAGGACTTCATTGATGTCGTGGAGGCGATTTTTAGAGGAGCTATGAAGGGGAAGCTGATCGTGAGCTGCCCGTTGCCGCCGGAAAAAATACCCAAATACCAGCTGCTGTACAAAGATGTGTAGGATTTGTGGACCTCTGGAGTTTTGATCAGGTTCTTGATTTCAGCTGTTCTGTTAATTAATGAAATGTATTTGACAAAGATTGCCAAGAGAAAACGGTAATGATTTTATAAAATTTAAAAAAGTTTTTGCCTTTGATTTCATAAAATATGATCATGAAATGAATAATAATGAATATCTTCATCAATATAAATTTTGCTGGTTTGGGCAAAAACCGTAGGATTGCTTGCAATACAAGTTTAATTGATTGTTGCTTATCTCTCTTGTAATACATTGTTGGATTATTGCTCTTGTAATCTGCAAATCTTGCACTGTAAATAAGATAGCACAGTTATTGTTATGAACAATATTTGACAAAAGAGGTTTTGCAGAAATCTTGGTTACACATCTAAGCAATCACCTAACAAAAAAATTTATTTAAAAAAAACAGTTAATTATAACTAGTTGAAAAATAACAAAAAGTCAAATTATGTAATAATAACACTATGTCAGGGGATCTCTAACTCTCTCACTCGAATGCCCGTTGGTTCTCCCTATTCTCCGCTTATTCCTCAGGCGTGAAGTCATTCTTGATGTTGAAGGTCTCACGGATCTCTTCAGGTGTCTTTCCCTTGGTCATGTCCGCCACAGTCTGGCAGATCAAATCCAGCAGCAGGCCCTTGATGTTCACATAGTTTGGAGCCAAGATTAGGTTAAACAGAGTGCCTTGGTCCACCTTCACGAACTCAGCATCCCAATTCTTCAGAATGTCCTCTTTGTTCTGGCCATCAACAGCCTCTTCATTGTGCTTCCTGCAGTACTCGATCACCTTCGTTAGGATGCTATTGGTTATGTTCGGTAGAGGTATTATGTCGTCTGCACCAGGCACGGACCCAGGATTCAAAAATGACTCGGGCTAATTTTTAGGCCTAACTTTCCAATTGGAAAGTTCATATTTAAATTTCGACAAAGTTTACTTTATTCTTACCACATTTTCCACATTATATAACATGTTAAACAATACATCACAAATGCATGAAATACAAATACAATCTAAAACTACTTAAGTGGTAGCCAAATGGATAGAAGGGTATTCCTTGTCTTTCGATTTTGATTAGACATTATAAACTATAACATATATGTGAAATATTAAAAACACATGAACATCTAACTCAAACAAATCATATCAAGCATATCAACCAACAAGATAGTAAATCCTTAAATTAAATTTACACATCAATTGAAAAAAGAAACCCCTAAATCAAAATTTAGAAACGATATAATCCTAGAAACTAAAGCACAAGACAAAAAAAAAAAAAAAAAAGAGTACAAGAATAAGAGAAATACAAAGAAGAAACTAAAAAGGGGAGAGGGATTAAACTTACACGTGGTAGACATTGGATAATGGAATTGCAAACAAATAGAGAGGAGAACGTAGAGGAGCCCCACGGGTGAGTAACTGTAAGCTTGAGGAGAGCAAATTTGTTGTTTTTATATATTTTTTTAATGTTTTTCTTGGGTGGTGAGATAAAGTAAAGACAAATTGGTTGGATTGGAGAATGGTTTTATTTTTGTATATTTTGAACGTAAGTGCATATATTTTTTAAGAGGATATATATATTATTTGAAGGGTTGATTAATTGGGTTACGTAGGTGTTAAAATTTTTCTCAAAACTTGTTTCGGGCTAAAGCCCTACCTAGCCAAGCCTAGGTCCGTGCTTGGTCTGCACAGTCGTCCTTCACCATGTGCTTGATGGTCTGCGACTGCATGGCCACAGCCTATCTTATTGAAAATTCATAATATCAGTCTCCTAAATATGTAGAGGTGTCAAACGGACCGGGCCGGCCCGGCCCGGCAAGGCATAAGCCCCAGTCCGCTTAGGTAAGGCCCGTCACGGCACGGCTTGTATCTTTGGCCTGTGTCGGGATAAGGTAATTTTTAACCTAACGGGCCCGGCTCGTTTAAAGCCCATTTAATAAATTAGATTTGTTTTAAAGAAAAATAATACATAATATTATTACATTTATATCTTAAATTCATGTCCAAATAATATGTATTAAAATTTAATATTTTCTTTATATATAAAATAATGATTTTGTTTTTCAAATTTCAAATTTTAAAATCCAAACAATAATCTAATCATATGGAAGTTGTTTACTAAACCATATGGAATTGGGGTATGAGTGGTTCTAATTACTAAAATGTCCTCGTTGTTGAGTTAAAGTAGATTACAAATTTGGAAATTTTAAAATTGTGTGAGGATATAATGGGTCAAAAAGATGAATTCCTAATGGGTTAGTTCTTCACGAATTAGAATATCACCTCCCACCCAAGAATTGAACTCCTCTAAAATTAGGAATTGAATTCCTCCAAAATTAGGAATTGAATTACTCCAAAATTAGGAATTGAATTCCTCCAAAATTAGGAATTGAATTCCTAATTTTGAGTGAGCCCCACTTACTTTTTAATTCCTTGATGTGAAGTAATTGCAGGAATCCTCCATATGTGGAATTCAATACCTGATGACAATTCCAATTTTTGATTAGTAAACACACCATATATGTATTAAGTTATGCAACTAATATTTTTTGTTTTAGTATGTTTTTGGTTTAGAAATTTGTATCTCTCTCTTGGTACTCTAAAAAGGAAAACTCAGATGCTAGAAAGCATGTAAAAGTAAGGGAGTTTCACCATTATGCCCAATATAGGAGTTCAAATTTTATTTTTTTTCAAAAACAAAACATTACATGAAATGAACTCTAGAAACACAACCAAAGCTCATTTACAACATAACAAAGAAGCTTCGAACTTCCTATCAAAATTAAATTCAATATGGGCATCTGTCATTTTCTGGTTTGTTTATAGAAATTAAATGGTGTAGGGCTTATCTATATCATTAATGCTAAGAATGATTATATAACTAAATAACTCTAAAAGCAATTAATCAAAAATACAAAACGAAAAACTTTTGCACATATGTCACACTATCACTGGTAGGAATGTAGGAACTACTACTTACAAGGGAAAAAGGAAAATATTTTACATCTCATAAAACTAGCACAAAATGACTCCACCAGCCTGGCTGTAAGACCTGTGAGCTTGGGAAGCAAGAACGGTAAGCAATCCCACATTGCTCGGGGAGGGAAAGGTGAAGTGCCTTTTATGTGTGGACACTTCTCTTCCTAGCAAGAGGCCTTTTGGGCAAGATAGCATTAGCTTGAGCCAAAGAACAAAATCGTGAGGGGGAGACTCAAAGCGGACAATATCTTGCTAATAGAGTCGGGTCATGACATAATGGTATCAGAGCTGGATCTCGACCAGAAGTCTAGCTTCACTTAGCATGGTGAAGTGTAATTGGCTAAAGAGAGGAAGAGGTCGGATAGGTGAAGGAGCCAACAAGGTTAGTAGAGATGTGAGATTCAGAATTCGATTCCCACAGACGACGCCAATTTGTTGATGTTCAAAACTGAATTCAACTTAAGATGGGGAAGTGTGGAGTCTTCAGCAAGGGCTAGAAGGTATGGACCTTCGACAAGGGGTTAACCTGCATATTGGAGGCAAAGGTAGCAAACGTCAAACTTGGGCACCGGTGTGGTACCTGGCTGAAAGCTCTCCGATGCTTAAGGCAACAAGTGTGGGTTACACAATAATTTTAGCAGAGTAACATTAAGGGTGAAAAATAGTTACCTTTTACTTGGGCACTATTCCTCTCTTTACAGAGAAGTGAAGGTGGATATTTGCACAAAGTTTCGATGTTGGACTTTGGGCAAATTAATGTGGTGGCGACATGTGTCTAAGGCTTAGGTTATGCAACTTGGTGCTTCGACAACCACCTTTGGCAGGCAGTTACTACATCGGAGAAGGATGTCTCTTCGATAACTGAGATCATGATGACGTCATCAGTATTTGGGGTTTTTCCATAAATGTTTTCTCTTCTGCAGTTTATGGGTCTGTCTGTGCGCCAGTCCCCCAGTGCTGAATGTACTCGGTTAATTATGGTACAAACATTATTCTCTAAAAATTTCTTGGATTCAATGCAAAGCCATAAACATACAGAAAAAAAAAATAAAGTTACACTCGATCAAAAGAATAAAAGATAAAAGGATGTACTACTCATCAATATTACTCAAAACAACTTTGTAGTCACTAACTAATTAGTTTTCGACAAAAAAATTGAATTTTGGATTGAGGGGGGAAGGGTGAGAATTTTGGGGCAGACGTTGGATAGAAAGTAAGAAGGTAAAGGACCAAGCAATTGCGGAAGGTTAATTTCACGTTAGGTCAATTATGGTTTTGTTTTTTCTTTTTTAATTATGAGGAAATTAGGTTTTTGTTTTAAGGATAATGTGTCAATTTTAAATTTTTTGAATTAAATTTTAATGAGGCGGCGTGTCGATAAAAGAAATCAATCAGATCATGATAGAGAAAATCCAAGCAAAGAATCCGAATCCATATGAAAAAAGAATTTACCTAATTTCTTTAATCTCTCTTTTTTTTTTCATGATTTAATCTTCTTCTACCATTTCTTTTATATTTGTTTAATTCATTTTTGCTGTATGCAGGGTGTTTAAATCATTAAATGAAGTGCACCTTTTTTTTTGGTTGCCCCTTTGTTGTACTCATTCAAATATAATAATTTTATTTAAATAGGAGGGTGACGTGGTTTGGGCCAATTGATTGTTAGAAATGCATTGTTGGATAGGATCATTACTCTTGTAATCTGCAAATCTTGCATTGCAAATAAGATAGGAGAATAATTGTTACGAAAGTAGCCTTCTGTACAATATTGCTGAAAGTGAAAGAAGCGTCAATAAAAAGCAAATTAAAAAATTGTCCATCGTGCAGTCCCTTTTCTGACCAAAACCCCAAAAAATAAAACAAATAATCATGCAGTACCTTTTCCATCCATCAACCTCTTATCTTCTTATCTAGTTTCCAGTCCCATACATTCTGAGCTTTGGTACGAATCTCTCACTTTTGGAACTGCTGTAATTTTTGGTTCGTAATACAATTACATCATATTTCAGTTCTGGATGTTTCAAAAGATTTCAGTTTTACATTTTATTGGGAAAAATTAGCTCACCTAAAGGATGCAAAGAAGTTAAGTAAAAAACAAATCCATTTGCTTTGCTTCTCCATTTCAATGCAAGGACCACCAAAGCCAGTTATGAGTTTTAGGGAGGTTAGCAATCTGCTGGGATAGTTAGGAAGGCATTTATGGATGGAAGTTTTTTGACTTGTTTCATGGTCCCCTACTCTTTGGCTCTAGGTAGGGTGGCTGAAAGTTGGGTGTGCAGCTGGAGGAAGCTTCCTCCTAAGGCCCCGTTTGGTTCATGGGAAAAGAGGCTTGGGGATTGATTTCCCATGTTTGGTAAATCCAAACATGGGAAATTGTTGCCTGACACATGAGAAAGTAAAGGGGAAAGTGAAGCCCTCCTCCTCCCTTGAGTTTTGTTTTCCCTCCTCATGAGAAAGTTTGGGAAAATGAGACAATATTAAATACACATTTTTCATGACTATTTTGTTCCCATTAACAATTTAGAATTACAATATATATATCATTTAATGCATTTTTATTTTATTTAATATGGGTATAACTGAAAAATTATACAAACTTTATTTTCCATTCCTACTCAAAACAAACATGGGAAATGAAATAAAGTGATATCTTCCGATTATTTTTTGGGCATTACCAAATATGGGAAATGAATCTTCATTTCCCATCCCTTGGGAAATGACATGGGAAGTGATTTCCCCTCAAATCTATTCCGTGAACCAAATAGAGCCTAAGTTCAAAGGCACCAGCATTATAAATAGGAACCGATGCAAGAGAGCCAAGCAGCTGAGAGCTAGTGAGTAAGAGAGAAAATCAAGTGTGAGAGAGTTCACAAGTGCATCAAAGTGTTGAGCAAGAGATGTGAGAGAAACAGATTGTGAGGGTAGTGTTCTAAGGGGGTTTCATTGGTAAACCAAAGTTGTAATCTATTTCATTAGTGAAATTTCTCAGAGAGATCACCAAAGAGGATATAGGTAAATTGCTTAACCTCTATAAATTCTTGTGTCCTTTGTGCTTGGTTATTTCTGTGTGTATGTTTGACACATCCATTGTGTGTTTGTCTAAAGTCCATCAACAACAACAAGATCATACAGGAGTTTTCTGCACAACACATTTTAATATTGCCCTGCTATGCTACCAGGTGTTGTGTTTTCTTCTCATAATTGCATATTAACAAAGCCATCAAATTATATATATGAAACCCTTGTCTGAAGTCTGAACTGTGCTTCCAGCATCCCCAATGGCAGAGTTAATAAACTCAGTGAAAGTAGTTGAGGTTTGCAAGGTTGCTCCACAACCGAGCTCGAGCTCTCCAGAATCAGCCACACCACCGCCTGAGGCCCTTCCTCTAACCTTTTTTGATTTACTCTGGCTCAGATTTTCACGCTTTCAACGCCTCATGTTCTATGAACTCCCTTCCATCTCCAACCCATCCATGTCTGATTCTATGCTCATTCCATACCTCAAAACCTCGCTCTCCATCGCCCTCCAACAATTTCTACCTCTAGCAGGGAACCTCACGTGGCCCCAAGACTCCCCAAAACCCATTCTCAGTTATGTCCAAGGCGACACCATTTCGCTCACCGTAGCCCATTCTAATGCTGATTTCTACCATCTTTCAAGTCGTAGCGACTTTGTTGAAGCCAAAGAGTACCATGCTCTTGTACCCCAATTGGCAATTTCTCACGAAAAAGCTGCAGCCATGGCGCTCCAAGTCACAATCTTTCCCAACAGCAGCGGCTTCTCCATTGGCGCATCCATGAACCATGCCATCCTAGACGGCAAGACTTCAACCATGTTTCTGAAAACATGGGCTCACATTTGCAAACATGTTGGTGATCCTCAACCTCATCCATCTGGTTTAGTGTTACCGGGTGAGCTGAAACCATTTTTTGACAGAAGGATCATCCAAGACCCGGCCGGGCTAGAGGCAATCTACTCCAAGGAATTTCTGAGTATGGACGGTCCCGGACGTCCCAACAATAGAAGCTTGATGCCTTCCAAATTGAAACCTCCTGCGCCAGACTCAATCCGAGGCACCTTTGTGTTTACACGACCAAAGATAGAAGCACTGAGGCAATTGGTGAAAGAGAAGAACCAACAACATGAATATCAATCGGTTCAATCTCAAAGATATTTGTCAACATTTTGTGTAACATGCGGCTACACATGGGTTTGCTTTGTGAAGGCAAAAGAAGAAATACGAAGCGGCAGAGTACTTATGGGCTTTACTGTGGATTGCAGGTCCCGCTTAAACCCTCCTATACCTACAAACTATTTTGGGAACTGCTTGGTGATTCGTGTGGCAGTTGCTGAAACAAAATCGCTTTTGGAAGAAGATGGGTTGGCCGTGGCAGTCAATGCAATTAGTGAGGCTGTAAAAAGCTTGGACGATGGGGTTTTGAATGGGGCAGAGAATTGGATCCCAACTTTGTACTCTGCGGGTAGTGATGAGAGAATACTCACGGTTGCTGGTTCACCCCGCTTTGATATTTATGAAACTGATTTTGGATGGGGAAGGCCAAACAAGTTTGAGATTGTTTCCATTGAAGGTACGGGAGCCATGTCAGTGTCAGAATCTAAGGATGGTGCTGGTGGTGTGGAAGTTGGGTTGGTTTTGAAGAAACATCATATGCAAGCTTTTGCTACTCTGTTTGCTGAAGGTCTGGCCAACCTTTGAAGCGTAGCATGCTACTGTAAATGCAAATGCAAGAAAAGCAGCTTTGGAAGCCAAATTGTTGAACATTGTTTCTTGTTCCACTTTCGAAATTAATTAGTCTTTTATCCAATTTTTTTGTTTCTAAATTAATGTTATGCCATGCCACTCTAAACTAAATCCTATTTTGCAAATGACTCACTAATGCAGTGGTTTGAAACAAATGTTCTCATTGGAAAGGTCCTAGGTTTGAGTCCTAACATTTGTGTAGTATTTGTGAGTTTAGTATGTTATCGCCTCTCTTAATAGCAAAGGTCCTCAGAAAAAAAAAACATATTGAGTTATGTTGCTTTTTAATTTATAACCGAACCACTGGATATCGGCGTCAATTATAGTAATACCCAAAACGGTTATACCCAAAACGGTTGAAAATGGTCATCTTAAATTTTTTCCTTTATTGACCATATTTTTCTAGATGTTCATCTCAACAGTTTTTTTTTTTTCCTTTATCGCATGTAAACTGTTGAGACAGATATTTAGAAAAATATGGACGCCTACGTGAAAAAAAAAACCTAAAATTTAACTAAACAATAGGAAGCATGATTATAGATGCTCTTAATGAGCAATACACTAATTAATATGTCCCAACTCCTAATACAACATTATAGAAATTATAAGACAAAACCTGAAATGTTATGGAGTTGTGGCCAACAATTTGATATACCAAGCTAAATAAAAAGTAAATACCATACAGACTCTCGCCCTTTATCAATAATTGATATCCTAGGTAGAAAAATTAGTATCTCCACCATCACTTTACTCTCTTTGGGTAGTCTGCAATGGCATCACAACTTGCCAACTCTGTGCATCCTCAATATGCATCGGTACATTCACCTAGATAAAACCAAAGAAAAAAAAACATTAACAAAATCAATCATTCTAAAAAGTCCAGAGCAATAAAAGAGAACGATGAAACTTTACCTATTATGTGCATGGCAATGATGCTGAGTATCAACATATAAATTGGTTTAGATGGTGGGATCGATACGCTCAACATACATAAATTGGTTGAAGCATGCCACATTTAAAGTGAGTATCCAACAGCAATTTGGGTAACCATGATAAACTAACTATGGAAAACTAAGAGAGATCACTTACTATAGGCATTCTCTCTTGCAATATATACACATACTCAAATAAAAAAATCATAAGAAATGTTCCACTGAATAGCATAAAAAAAATATTTCAATTTTTTATTTTTAGGTTAAAACTTTCTAAATTGTATAGCTCCTAATGACCAAGTTCTACCAATTAAAGGTCCAAACTTGTCACACGTCTAACATAGACGTTCTACCATTCAGTGGTCCAAAAACTTGTCACACATCTATCATAGGATTTAATTAATGGTCCAACAAAAAACTTCTTAAGGATTTAATTACAAACAAAAAAGACATCTATCCTAGAAGTTTTTTATTTATGTTATAGGAGTCTAGTCCAATGAAAAAGGGGCATTAACTTGCATACTAGTGGTCTCATGTTCAAATTCTTATGGACACCATGGTAGTATTTTGGTGAAAAATCCCCCTCTCCTGTACTTTTTCATAGTGTAGACTATAGATTGTACTAAAATTAATTGCACTAGGGGTAGGGATGGAATTTCCACATTGCACGCTCTTAGGCCATCTCCAATCATGTTGGGGCAAAACTCAAATTTCCACCACTCAAAATACAACTATTCATGTATTGCTCGGACTCAAACTGTTTTCTCCTCCAACCATGCAGACTCATAATTTTTGAGTCCTCAATTTTATTAAATTGTTTAAGAAAGGTTAATCTCTATATTTTTTTGTCGTTATTTTTTCTTGACATTATTTTTGTTTCAACATTTGTGATTTAATTTTCTGAACATTTTGACCTATAAAAAAAATCCGAAATCCAAAATATTTAATAATTTCACCTAAAAACTCCTCATATTCCTTTCAAACCTCACCTTCATTTCAAACCTCATCTTCATTTCAAATGCCATCTCCCTTTCAAACCTCATCCTTTTGCCTATTTAAGAGGAGTACTCAATCAAACACACAATCTTCTTCAATCTCATTCTTCTTCTTACAATGAATTCACGTGGGAATACTATACAAAATTTATTCGATGGTGATTCTGATGATGACCTTCATCAAAAGCTGCAATTGCAGCCACACAAACATGGTAGAGTTGAAGGGTTTTGTCACATGGGCATAGGCTCCGCCTGCACATGAATTGGAATAATTGTTGGGCATGTGCTCCACATGTTGCTGCTCGGCTTCACAAAATTTCCCATGTGTTCCACATGTTGCTGCTGGCCTTAGAGCAACTTTAATTGCACGCTGTTTCTGACCAAAAAAATGAAGAGCTACTTTAATTGGATGTACAATTATTGCATCTTTTTTTTTAACTTCGGCCTAATAAGCATATTCCCATTCTCTTTGCCTGTACCATCCATAGAGTGACTGCCAATTTGCAAACATAGGAAGAATGATATGAATATTTGTGAAAGGGTTGTGATTTCCTCTCTTTTTATCCATTTACACTCCCTTTTGGTTAAATAATGTATTTTACTATAAGATAAAATAGAGTGAGACCACACAATTATTAAAAAAGGGAATGTAAGTGGATAAAAGGGGAGTGGGAAAATCACTACCCTTTGTAAATTGACCAGAGGCGTTGTAACTCGTACCTAGGGATTGTCATTAGGCAAGGCTAGTCTGAATTTTTTGGGTTCAGTCTGGGCTCAGGCAGGGCCTTTATGATTTTTTTTTCCGAGCCTAGTTGTGGTTTCGAAGGGATCGCCCCGGGTCCACCCAGCGAGTCGGGTCTAGGTGAGCTTTTCGTGTTGGGAAGGGCCGAGCCACCCACGGGTCTTGTAAGCCAGCCCATTACCTTATTTTCATTCCAAACATTTAAGTAATGACACGTTTACCTATCAGTAATGGGTATGAGAGGAAAGTGAATGATTTCCATTCCTAACTTCCTATGTGTTTACTTGCAATCATGAATGAAAAAATATGTAGGTGCCACCTCAAAATCCATAATCACATGCCCTCAAAACCAGGAATCAGATCAACTAGAGGGGGGGGGGTAGTCGATCTAATTCCCATTACTTTTTTCCCTTCATACCTTCCAAAAATACCTTTACCACTTTACCATAATTCCAAAACACTCATTACTTTAGTAATGAAATTAATTTCGATTCTGATTCATGAGAATTAATAAACAATAACAATGTGAATCAACCATAATCCTGTGCTTAGTTCATATGGTTAGTAAACAACATAATGTGAATGATTCTTCCCATACCAATTCATTACTTCCCCTATTTCTAAATTCAATAATTCCTTACTTTCTTAATTCCTTGTATGTAAACATGCCCTAAATGTCTTGTCTTTTTGCTTTAACGTATTTTTATATTACTCCATTTACTTAAGTTTACAATATAAATAAGGAAGTTGTTACATCATAAAATTAAAAACAGAGGAAATAAATAAAATTATAAGAATTAAATTTAAAAAAGTAAATGAAATAAAATAAAATAAAATAATTAATTAAAGGAATTTTATAAAAATAAATAAAACCAAAGCGCACGCCGCATGCCCAGAACCCCCTCCCCAATCGTCTTCCCCAACAAGCCCCTCTCCCTCTCTTGATTTTCAGTCAACGGCACGGTGCCATCCGGCTACCCCACACCACCAAACCTCCTCCAATCCTCATCCCTCTCCTCCCCCTACCCATCTCACCAGTCGGTTTTGCTCGATAACCCTTCGAATCCGACTGTGCCGCAAGGGGAAAAACTGCCATATTTTCAGTTTGAAAATATGTCCAGTTTTGCATCTTCCAATGTCGGTTTAGGTAAGGTTTCTCCTCCTTTTTGTGTGTTCTTGCTGTTTTTGAGATTAGTTTCAAGAGATTTGAGGGTTTGAGGAGTTTTCGAAAAGCTAGGGTTTGTGGCTACGATTTCAGATAGATCAGGCTAATTTTCGACCAGTTATGGGGTCAGGCAGTGAGCAAAAACACTCCACTCTTCACCCTAAGCACGTATGTATAGGTTTGGTCAGATAATTCAAGAATTTTCCGTTGTCGGAAAATTCTCTCAAGACACCCAAGCTGCCAGCGCGTGTGGTGGCACTTGGGCCCACTTGTGGCGGCCCAATTTCCATCCCTAAATTATCCTCACATCATCCCAAGCGTGACGGTACACTCGGATTTGAGATTGGATATTGTATGACAGTCGATCGGATATTACGCCTAATAGGCGATATCCGGGTTCGATATGTTCGGACAATTGGATCGGTTACAATTTCGACTATGCCGTTCCCTGAACCTCTAGGATCGCGTAGGAACTTGCGGATCGAGGATCGGAGCCCCGAATGCTCCGTATCATTGACTTAAAGTTTGAGTTAACAGAAACCGTCCGATTGGATGATCGAGAGAAATCCAACCGCTCGATCGTGACCAAACTTACAGGAGGTGTTTAGTAAGCTTAAGTGGACCTATAGGAACTTTCGGATAGGAAGTTGGAGGTCGTGGACCCCGTGGGCCAGGTTGATCAAAATGGGAAATTTGACCTCTCGATTGACCGTAAGACTTCCGAGGTAGTTTCACCATTCGGAAAGTACGAGAATGGCCCTAGGACTTGTGAAATGTTTGTGTATTGTGTTTTAACACTGAGATTATATTATTGTTCATTTGTAATTATTAATTGTTATATTAATACTTTGAGTCTTTATTGCTTAATTAATGGTTGGTATTATTATTATTATTATTATTATTACTATCAGCATATCATCTACATAGAGTAGTAACTGATAAGTGCCTTATTTCTTATATTTTTAGCCCCTTTATATTTGGTTTTTGTAGGAAAAGTTGATTAAAAAGAGCCTTATTACTTTACTTTCCTTATTTTCAGCTTTTCTGCGCTCTTAGAAGGTTTTTGATGGAAAATCGACTTTCCGAAGGAGTTTTAGTGCAAGGCAAATTGGAGAAGAAAGCTAAGACATTGAAGATCATTGTGTCAAATTTTCATAATTTTCCAAAGAGCCAATTGTTCCAGACCAGTAAGTCAAGACAGTCAAAGCTGCATTCCCTCCAGAACTGTGCTGCTATGGGAGATTGAACATTTGATGACCTTTCCGATTTTTCCAAGTGACGTGTAATATATCCCTGGAAAGCTTAGAGATAAAGACACGTTTCCCATATTTTTCTAGATTTTTCTAGGAAGTGGAACGACCCCAAAGATTCAGTGCAAGTCAGCTGATGTGTCTCCCAGTCAAAGAAGGATTCTTTCCTAGTTTGTTTCCTTAATTGTTTAGGGTTTTGTTTTGTTTTAGGAGAGTTTTTCAGACCTTTAGAGATTAGGGTTTAGTTATTTTTCACTATATAAGGTTTCCATAGGCCTCTAGAGAAGTGGTGGGAGATTAAAGAGAAGAAAATAGCTTTGGGCACGCCACCATGTTCCGGATTTTATTATTTTATTTTATGTCTTTTCTTATTTTTATAACTATGTGTAACTAAATTTCTTTCTAAGGTTTATGATGAAGCCATGACATGATTATTTGCGAAGTACTTTGTTGATTTCTATTCAATTATATGCCGTGTTAAATTCTTAATCTTTGTGTGAATTTTATTCTAGGTTTGAAATCTTATTGCTTGATCACCACTAGGAACTTTGCATCTAGAAAATTGGATAAATCTAGGAGAGAAACACCATCCACTAGGTTTATTTGAACTAAGATTAAAAAGAGTAGATAGCTAGGAGAGAAATGCCATCCACTAGTCCTACTTGGTTGATTGAATTCTTCTAATCTTAACGGGTTCTTGTATGTTAAATTTTAACACCTTAACAGGGTAGAATTGCATATAGGGATACACGATTTATGACATTGACAGGCTTACTTCATACTTTAGAAAGAACAATCTTTAACATTGGAATCATAATTGGATAGTAATTGGCTCTAAGAAAAGGAAATAGGATTGTCATTGGTGGATTCATAACATTAGATCTTCATAACTTGATTTCTTTTAAACTCTATCTTTGTTGAGTGTTTATTTTTCTTTCTTTTCATTATTGTGATTTAAGTTTTGTCACATCCCAGAATCGCTCCGCCATAGCACGATATTGTCCGCTTTGGGCCGGGGCCCTCACGGTTTTGTTTCCGAACTCACGAGCAACTTCCCAAAGTGGGTCACCCATCCTGGGAGTGCTCTAAGCCACAACTTGCTTAACTTCGGAGTTCCCACAACTCCGGCCTGAGCTCCCAAAAGGCCTCGTGCTATTTGGAGATGTGCATGTACATATAAGGCACATCACCCCCTCTCCGTTGGCCGATGTGGGATCTCACAATCCACCCCTTAGGGGCCCGACGTCCTCGTCGGCACACTCGTACCACACGGCAGAGTGGCTCTGATACCAAATTGTCACATCCCAGAATCGCTCCGCCGTAGCACGATATTGTCCGCTTTGGGCCGGGGCCCTCACGGTTTTGTTTCTGGGAACTCACGAGCAACTTCCCAGTGGGTCACCCATCCCAGAGTGCTCTAAGCCACAACTCGCTTAACGGAGTTCCCACAACTCCGGCCGATGAGCTCCCAAAAGGCCTCGTGCTATTTGGAGATGGGCATGTACATATAAGGCACATCACCCCCTCTCCGTTGGCCGATGTGGGATCTCACAAGTTTTCTTTAATTCATCACTCAAATCAATCAATCATTCGTTTAATTGGGTTTAGTACAATTTAATTAATTAAGTTGTTTTTATTAGTCCTTGTCGGTTCGACCTCGTACTTGCATATCTCTATACTATTGTTGATTCGTGCGCTTGCGAGTAATTTAATTTGTGATTTTTGGATACTCTTTTTCAGGTGTTCAAAAATCTACATCAAGTTTTTAGTGCCGTTGCCGGGACTAAGTTGAAGACAATTTAATTGGGAAGTTGCACTTTACTTGATTTTTTATTCAATTATTCTTTTTAATTGTCAAACACCAAAACAAAAAACCAAAAAAAAAAGAAGAAAATTTAACTGTGCTTTTTTCCTTGTGGTTGTTGAATTTCATTCATTCATTCCTTTCTTAAAATACAGCAAACTCCTGGTTCTTAATTCAAATTTGTGTGCACTCTTTCACTCTCTATCATATTTTTTTAGGTGAATGACCTATATGTGGTATTCGATGGGAGGGATTTATGAAGAAAATTCCAATTTCGCATTGGAAGAACATGTTGCCCAATTGAGCCGCCAATTGCAAGCTATCACACCTTTATTAGCTAATTTAAGGGAGACTTGTGCCCTATGCTCAAGTACCTCTCACGTAACCCAAGCATGTCCCACCAATATGTTGTTCCCAGAAAAATCCATGGGCATGAACACCTATCGACGTCCCAACAATGATCCATTCTCCAACACTTACAATCCAAGTTGGGATAGACATCGAAATTTCTCATGGAGCAACAATAATCAAGACCGAGCTCAATGGAATCCTCCTTTCCAACAATACCAAGGTCCAATGGAACCAAAGAAGTAGTCAATGGAAGATATGATGCAACAACTCATGCAAAATCAACTTCAATTCCAACAAGTCAATGCTCAAATGTTCCAAGCCCTCCAAGAAATCCAAAAGGGGCAGCAAGCTAACACCAAAGCAATCGCAAATTTGGAGATGCAAGTGAGTCAAATGGCTACCATGTTGAGTGAACGAGAACCAGGACGAGAACTAAGTCAAATTGAAGCGAATCCAAATGGCCATGGAAAAGTTAATGAAGTTATTGTAAAGAGTGTGAAACCTTATGATAGAAGGGAAGAAATTGAGGAGCAAAAGAGGAAACAAGAGGAAGTAGAAACAACATCAATTGAAGAGAGAATGCTCAAGCTTCGAGTTCAAGATGATCCCGTGGAATTCAAGATGTTCGAATCCATGAAAAGACCATCCAAAATAGAAGAGTTTAGCCGCATAGGCATCCTTGATCCTGTCGTCCATGGCAACCTACTGGCAAACACATTTATGGACGTGGACATGTTGAAAGTCGAGTGGCCACCTCCTACATCCGTGAAAGGCATGCACTCTTTCCTTGGACATGTCAGATTCAATCAATATTTCTTCTCCAAAGATCGAACCAAGAAGATGCTTGACAAGGATGTTATTCGCAAGGTGTTCGATCCGAGTGGCAACCAACGTCTTGGTCTCCACATCGTGCTATATACGTTAAACTAAGTGCTTTTTGGTGCGTTGATGGTCAAATAAACAAGTTTGGGGGAGTTTCTCACGTTGTCTATCTTCTCATCTACGTGCCTACAAAACCCCAGAAAGTTTGAACACCCTCTCTCTCTCTCTTTAATTGCTTTTGCATGACTTAGTTTTCTTTGTTTTAAACATTGAGGACAATGTTTGGTTTAAGTTGTGGGTGTTTGAGTTTCTTCCTTTCATTGTGGCTGCAACATCTGTTGTCTTTTTGTCGAAGTCTGTTCTGTTTGGCTGCTGTTTTTGTATTTTGGCTCACGTAGCATTCTTCATTTTTTTGTTCTGAATCCAACCATATAAAGAACGTCAAATTTGGCCAAGTAGTTTTTGAATTACGCATAACTCTTTGCACCTGGGTCAAAAACTACTTTTATTTAACTAGTATGTGTTTTTATGCATTTTAATTTTCTTTGGTTTCGTTTTGTCCATTTTTATTTATTTAAATAAATAATTAAACTATAAAAAAAATCAAGAAAACCCAAAAATATTTTCTTTTTAGTTTGAGTTTTTATTATTATTTGTTTTTGGTAACTACTTCCCAATTCTATGATGAGATTTGGTCTTTATTTTCAATTAACTTCCAAGACAATGTGAGCATGACAATAATTCTTTACATTATCTTTGTGTTAGTGTTTCCCTCTTTTGGCCGGGTAGGCTGACGGAAAGAACTTTTGGTCCTTCTTCTTTTTTGAGTGCGGGGCGTGCCACCACCAAGCCACGAACTTGGGCTTGGATGGAATGTGAGTAGAAGGATAGTGTGCGCTTCTGACTTCTAATCAAGTGATTGCTCAACCAAGCAAGGAGCCTCCTCTCGGCCTAGGTTCTTTCACTTCCTCGGGCTCGAGGATGGTTGAGCTTTGTATGGATGTTTTTGTGATTTTTAGGTTTTTTAGTAAAAATAGTGCAATTAAACTAAATGTGCATTTAAACGTAAAGACAAGAATTGAAGTGCGATACAGTAAATCAAAGCGATAAATAAACAAGAACGAAGTAAGAACAATAAGAACGATAAAGTAAATTAAACTTGATAAAAACTCAATAACGATAAAAAGAATAGCGATTAAAATAAACTTAAATGAAATGAACTTGAATTTAAATGACAATGTAACGTAATTGCAAGAATTTAAATGACAAGAGAAAATAAATTGCAAGAATTAAACTTACACTAAGGAAAGGAAGAACAAGCTATGCTAGGTGCTTGAAAAGTAAAATCCTAAGTTTAGGAAAAGAAAAGTGCGAGACGAAAGATAAGTTTGTTTGTCTGATGTTGTGTGTCTTCTCCCTTCGTCTAGTGAGGTTTATATAGGGGCATCTGTCAGCCCATGGGTTGGCCAGTGAATGACCAAATATCAATTCTTTGAAATCCTTTCCTTTTGAGGCCCCCCCAAATCCGTGGATCATGTCGGCAGAGATATTCTGGTTGCTTGATTTTCTCTTGATTTTCTCCTGACCTATATATATATATATATATGTGTGTGTGTGTACAACGAGAGGTGGACTTCTAAAAAGTACAAGCCTTTCCCGCCTGATATATATACACCAACTAAACCAAGGCTCCAACCTAATATTCAATTGCCCTTCTTCCAAAACTTCTGGGCACGGGCTGCTTCACTAATCTGGGTACGGGCCGCTTCAAAGCTATTTCCAGCCCGGCCGAGATTTCCATTTCTTTGCCCCGGATTCCAGCCTTCATCCTTCAAGATCCGGCAGCCAAAACAGCTCCAAAATAACCCGGCCGCTCCATCTTCTCCAAGAGAACCCTATCACTCCAGCTCTGCCCCGGCCGCAAAACTACTCTAGCCGCATTTTCCAGCAGCTCAAGTCTTCATGCCCAGCCAATTCTGTTCCTCCAACTCCAAGATCCGGCCGCATTCTCCTTCTCCGCCTAAGATCAGGCTAGGGCTTCCCCAAAATCCTGGGCACAGGCTACCTCAATTTCGGTCGCAAATACCCAGCTGCTGCACACGCAGCCCGACTATTCTCCAAGCTCCAAAAACCTTGCCTGACTCTAGAAAGCCCCAGCCGCTACTCCAAGCTCGTGCCCTCTAATTATCCGGTCTTTAAGCTGCTTGTGAGCTCTCCAATTTCTCAGCCCAGATTTTGAAAAGGCACAAAATCTGCCCGGGCTCGGTGAATTCTCACCACACTCAAACAGTTAGCCATATTTTTGTGATCTTGGTAAAACTATATGCATATAGCCATGTAATATGATTTTCGATTGCTAATTTCTGTTTGGGCGTGGTAAGAATTCACCAACTCCAGGCAGATTTTGGGCCTTTTGAAAATACGGGCTGAGGTTGGAGATTTGGGGGGATGAAAAGTTGCTGCCGGATTGGAGGAGAATGCAGCCGAGGGTTTTTAGATTGAAGTTGTTTTGGCAATTGGAGAAATGCGGCTGGGGCAGAGCTGGAGTTTGAGTTTTTGGAGCTGGGACTTGTGAGTGTGGTGCAGCTGGAGTGTTTTTTGTTTGAGGGGTCTGTTGTGGCTACCCAAATATATATTAATTCACCCAATGTAATATGGGTGTTTGGAAAGGAATGCAAGTGCAGCCAAGTTGAAAGGTTTAAACAATTGTTGGGACGCACATCCATATTGGTCTTGATGGGATAAATGGTTCAAGAATATCAAAACAATAGACCAACAGGTGGGAATAGACAAATATATGGAAACAAGTCAAAGGCAAGACAAGGCCTTTGTGGCGGGCAGCACATGGCCTAGATGATATTGTTTCGTCCAATTTAATATGTATTGATGCGGCTGGGTTTTGTTAAAAGCTTGATAGGCGGGGCTTGAAGAGGTCTTGGCGGCCGGGTTTTGAAGTTTGAGGAGATGCTCAAGGATGCGGCCGGGCTTGAAGATGTTTGAGTACGGCCCAGGTGTGTGTGGAGAGGCCAGATTATTTGGAGCTGGCCGGGATTTTGGAGGCTGGAATGAGGCCACATAATCTTAGGCTGGATGCTTGGGATTCATTATATATATATATATATATATATATATATATATATATATCAGAAATTCTCCTATACGAGATATCCAGACGTTATTATCGTGCGGATGCCATGTATTTTGTACTACCCCTCTTTGCTTTCCTGCTTGTTTACAATGGCATCCGCACATTCCGCACGTTAATACATCCGGATAAGAGAATAATCGTATATATATATATATGTATATAACTGGGAATATAAAAGTCGGCCGGATGTTTAGCCAAGGGCTGGAGCTGTTAACATATATATATATATGACAAAAGCCCAATTGCATATTATCATTTATATATATACTTATGTATATAATATATATATATATATATATATTAATATACATACATAAACGAATATAAAAGTTGGCTGGAGGTTTGAAGAGTATTTGGGCGAGTCTAAATTGTGATTGAGAGTTGGCCGCCTAGTTTTGGTTTCTTCAAATGAGGTTGAGGCCGCAGAGTTTGTAGGCTGGAGGTATTTAGTCCATGATGCATATATGTATAGAAATGAAAATATAATGAAAAGTTGGCGGACAGGGAAAAAGCCATTTGAATGGCTTGAGAATTTGTTGGACTGTGTGAGCTAGTAAAGTAGAGACCTTTTGTTTGGTCTGAAACAACACAGCCAAATAGAAAAGCTATTTGTACTTTTCGTTCATTAATACATATATACATATATATATATATATATATATATATATTATATAAAAGTATACAAAGGTGAATATATAAAAAGTGCGGCCGAGGCACAGGGACGGACTTATTCAATGGCTAACACTGGCTACACCCAGTGTGGCCTTTTTTTTTTTCTAGCCCAAATTTTTTTACAGCCCAGCCAATAATTATATAACCTAGCCTTCCAAGGATAGAAATCCTTTGCTTGCCAAGTTACCTTGTACGTGGAGAACTAAAGCAAGAAAAGGAAAGTCTGCTGACAAATATATCAACAGCACATTGGGGATAAAAGCACACAGCCCGCTGCTTGTAAAAAAAAAAAAAAAAAGAAGAAGAAAGAAAATTAGAAGAAATTGTTTGACTGTTTATTAAAGGAACACTCTTGTTACTGTTGCACCCATCTTCAAGGCTTAATTCAAGAAGCGAACCAACCTCCTATATTTGTAAGGTAAGCTTCTCTCAATTTATTGATGTTGACATTTGAGAATTTTTTTGGAGTTTATGAAGTATTAATTAGATATTTGCAATTGAGGCTTATGATTTATTTATCAATAGGGAATTACAATTGGAGTTTATCAGTTTTAGTTTATGAGTTATGAATTATCAAATATGATTTGTAATTGATTTTGGTGTTCTTTCTTATTCAATAGGTTATACTTAACTTTATAATGTTGGATCATCATTCAAATCCTAAGAGATCAAAGACTATTCGGGATTTTTTTTAAAGAAATAATGAAGAATCAACTAGCATGCATTCCAACCCTTCTCCACCTCCTCCAATTTGTGAGGAGCAACCTCATTCTGAACCTCAAAGAGTTGAATCTGAAAGTGTAAAAGCTGAGTCTCAAAGAGCCAATTGTGATCAAGAATTTGATACCAATTCTCTTGAGCGTGATCCAGGCTTACGTCCTCAAATAGACACATTTCCGCCTAATTAACGTGATAATGTTCGAAGAGCATATATTCTCATAGGACCATGTCAACCAAAACTAAAGGAATATCCATCTCACGTAGAAGGGAAACAAATGCGTCGATTTAATGGTAGTTGGTATAAGCAATACCCTTGGCTTGAGTATTCTGTTCATAAAGATAAAGTGTTTTGTTTTCCATGCTTTCTTTTTGACGTTGATCACTCACATAAGGCATTCACTGTAGATGGATTTAGAAATTGGAGAAGAGTTGGTGGCAAAGAGTGTTCTTTCCTTACTCATGTAAGCATTATAAATTCACCACATCATTTTGCTATGCAAAAGTGGATGGATTTAAAGAACCCGACTTACCATATTGATAGAGTTGTGCAACCCCCATAGGAAGTTGTGAAAAATAGGTTGAGGCTTACAACCACAATAGAGGTCATTAGGTATCTAGCAAATCAAGGAATGGCTTTTAGAGGTGATGATGAATCTCATGACTCCTCTAATCGGGGTAATTTTATTGAGTTGGTAAAGGCTTTCGCAAGAATGAATGAAGAAGTGGAAAAAGTTGTGTTGCAAAATGCTCCTCTAAATGCCCAATATATTTCACATAAGATACAAAAGGAGATCCTAAATATCTATGCTAACAAAGTGAGGAAGATGAGAAATTTTGTATTCTTGTTGATGAAGCACTTGACGATTCTAAGAAGGAACAAATGGCTATTATCATAAGGTTTGTTAGTTGTGATGGGCATATTAGAGAAAGGTTTTTTGATATTGTGAGTGTTCACGACACTAATTCCTCAACTCTTAAAAGTGATATTTGTAAAGTGCTTAGTAAGCATAGTCTTTTAGTAAGCAATATGCGTGGTCAAGGATATGATGGTACTAGCAATATGCGTGGTGAATGGAGTGGCTTACAAGCATTATTTCTCAATGATTGTCCATATGCATATTATATACATTGCTTTGCTCATCGCCTTCAATTAGCTTTAAACGCTGCTGCTAAAAAGGTAGGACTAGTTTGGAGATTTTTTTCAATGTTGAATAACAATGTGAATTTTGTTGGTGCTTCTGCCAAACGCCATTTTGAGTTAAAATTAACCCGACAAGCTGAAATTGAAGACTTATTAGCAGCTGGAAGACTTGGAATAGGTATAGGGGCTAATCAAATTCAATGTTTGCAACAACCCGGAACTACTCGTTGGGGCTCACATTTTTGTTCTATTAGGAGTTTTATTTATTTATTTGGTGCAACCAAGACACTTCTAAAGGATATCAGTCATAATGGACCTACCTCACAATTTCGTGGGGAAGCAGAAGGTATTAAAATTTCTATGTTGTCTTTTGACTTTGTCTTTGCCTTGAATTTGTTGGACAAAACTATGGGATTCACTGATTTTCTTTGTCAAGAACTTCAAAGAAAATCTCAAGACATTGTAAGTGCTTTGAATTTGGTTGCAAGTACAAAAATGGAACTTGATGAGTTGAGAAAGTGGCTGGGATGGTTTTATACATAGTGTACGATCATTTTGTCAAAAACATGAAATTAGTATGCCTGATATGGGTGCCCATCATACAATGGGCACTAGACGTTCTTGTCAACAAAAAGATTGTATCACAGTTGAGCATTATTATCATATAGATGTATTTAATGAGGTAATAGATTATCAGTTGGGGGAGTTAAATACTAGATTTCCATATGAAACTGTGGAACTCCTTAGTCTTAGCTCAGCATTGGATCCCCGTGATGCTTTCAAGCGATTTAACATTGATGATATATATACTCTTGCTGAGAAATTTTATCCTCAAGATTTCACTACAACTGAGTTGCAGGCATTAAATCAACAACTGGGATTTTATAAAATTGATATGGATCATAATCCAACCTTCAAGAATCTTGATTCCATTCCTCTATTACTTGAGCGTTTAGTGGAAACATGGTTAGCTCAAACCTACTACTTGATTGACAGATTGATTCGTTTGGTGCTGACTCTTCCTGTTTCTACGGCAACAACAGAACGAGCATTTCTTGTATGAGACTGATAAAAAATCGGCTTCGAAACAAGATAGGTGATGAGTTTCTTGCTAATTGTATGTTACTTCACATTGAAAGAGAATTTGCTGATAATATAGATAATGAATCAATAATTAATGATTTTAATTCTATGAAGACTTGAAGGGTGCAACTTATATAGTGTTATTTGAGGGGTAAGGCTCATTATGTCCCTCCCTTGACTAGGCGTATTATTAGTTTTTTGTTATCAATGAAATTACACTGTACTATTGAGTTTTCTATCTACTTAGTATATTTATATGTAAGGTAAATTTAGCCCAGTCAAGTTTGAAATCCTGGGTTCATCCCTGAGGCATAAACAATTGGATTGTTAATATATTTATATATTAATAAATATGAAAGGTGAATGAAGATTTTCTAGGCAGACTAATTTTGGAGCTCAAGGATTTCAAAGGTCGTGAAGGTCAGCCCCTGTTTGGGCCCGAAATTGGTACACTAAGCCCAAGTGGAATTACAAAGATTAAGTACATAAGTTATTTACCAAAAAATGGAGAATAACCATGTACTTGAAGAGGCAGAAGCATTAAGGTGGAATTAATTGCCACTAAATGGCCATTAATTAAAATTAAAACAACTTTCCAGAATTAGGCCAGGCCATTTCCATCTTCAAAACTAGAATGCATGTTGGGCCAAACACATAAAGAAATAAAAAGAAAGCCCAAAAGCCCAAAACATCAGAACGGCTTCAGAATTGAGCAGAACAAGTTGATTACACAAGTTTCAAAAACTGACTCTTAGAACTGATGAATAATCTGATAATTGAAAAGGAAGATTCACAGGGATATTTTCACAGATAGAAGGCTTCTTCTCAAAAAAGCAAAGGTCTCATCAAAGCCAGAAAGTTTTCAAAACCAAGTTTCAAAAAGTAGGCTGACGGTTGAAACAACTGATTTTTACTTTTCCCTTTGCACGAAAATAGAAAGGATGTTTCTTAGAGAACAAGTTACAATGAGAAGAAAGAAGCTTCCTTCACAGTCAAAAGTTGATAGCAACTACTTCCTATCTGAGGCCAATTATTTCCTTTTTTAGCTAAAAAATCTTGGGGATATTTTGTGGGTATTTGTTAAAACAAAGAAAAGTTTCTATAAAAGGAAATGAAAACCAAAGGAAAAAGGACAATCGTCCAATCAATAAAAAAAAACTCTCAACCAAAACTGAATAAAAAGATCTCTCGATCTCACAAAGCAAGGCAAGCTTTTGCAAAAGCCAAGAATACAGACTTTGTATTATTTTACAAAGTCCAAATAGGCAGAACTCAGGTTATTTCATTATATGAAAACCTCAACAAATTTTCAATAGTCCCTATAGCCTTAAAAGCATTCTAAAAAGCTATCCTTAACGCAATCCATCTCGGAACATAAGTTGTTTTTGGAGAAATTCAGTCAGAACTCAGGTTTCTGCCGTTACAGATTTGGTTCAGCAGCTAGAACAACTAACTTTGAAGTAGATCCAGCTTAGAAGTTATCAATCTTGAAGAGAACTAGAGTGATCATCTCAGTCCAGACCAATCCAGGCGAAGATAGTCCATCCAAAACAGCCAGAACAAACGCAGACTCTCAATTTTGCCCACCAGCTCATCTTCTTTACGACTCAAATTGATGAAAAACTTTGCCAATCACCAGCGTTGGTATCGATTTCCGGCTAACCTCTCTTAGTTGAAGGTGTTGCTACACAAACTCCAGCACAAGAAGGCTCAGATCAGGCAGTTCTGCTTGAATTTTGTTATCTTTATGTAAGGATATTTTGCTAGAATTTACCAATTTATAACTGTGAAAATTATGAAGTCCTCACCAGTTTGAGGCATAGAAAAGAACTTACTTGGGAGATATTCCTCACCCAAATTCACAATCGTTTGTTTTTGACTGATAACTTGGGGCGCAAGTTATTTCATTTTTAAGTCTGTTAGGGTTTTTAACTGCTAACAGTGGCACGCTTGACACATAAAAAAAAAAGTTGATTTATTGACCAACCATGGTCTTTGAATTAATGGGGAACTTTGCCCTGCCATTTCACAGGTACTAAACAAAAAAGGGGTGAACAGCCCCATATCATTCCAAAGGTCTCAGGGGGCCAAGCCCAAGCCACGGATTCATGCCCACGATTTTCGGAGATCAATGTGCACTTGATGGAAGCCTCACAAGGAAAGAAATCAAGGAGATTGATGATGATTCAGAATTTTCCAAAACAAGAGAAAATCAAGAAATCAAAATATCTCCGCCGACGTGATCCACGGATTTAGGGGGTCTCAAAAGGAAAGAATTTCAAAGATTTGATTTTTGGCCAATCAATGGCCAGCCCATGGGCTGACTTACGCCCTTATATAAACCTCACCAGACGGAGGGAGAACTCACAACATCAGACAAACAAACCTATTTTTCATCTCACACTTTTCTTTTCCTTAGACTTAGGATTTTACTTTCCAAGCACCTAGTGTAGGAAGTTCTTCATTTTCCTAGTGTAAATTTAATTTCTTGCAATTTACATTATCTTGTCATTTAAATTCTTGCAAATTACATTACATTGTCATTTAAATTCAAGTTTCATTTAGTTTATCGTTCTTATTTCCTTCTTGCTTATTTATCGCTTTGATCTATTTTATCGCACTTTAAATTACGCACTAGTCTTTTCAATTATTTACTTTACGCACTTTATTTTCCGCACTTGTCTTTCAATTATATTTAAATTCAAGTACCTTTACTTTACGCACTTGTTCTTCGTTTCATTACGTTTCACTTTCATTCTTCATCTCCACCCACTTCACATTATTTGGTTGCTCACATAAAGCCTTGACCCTGAGGTAGTGAAAGAACCTATGCCGTGAGGAGGTTCCTTGCTCGGCATAACAATCGTTTGATTAAAGTCAGATTTCGGACGCAACATCCACTCACATTCCATTCAAGCCAAATTCGTGGCTTGGTGGTGGCACGCCTTGCACTCATAAAAGAAGAATGACCAAAAGTTCCTTCCATCGGCCTACCCGGCCGAAAAGAGGGAAACAATTTCACATGATTTAAATTGCTAAATAAGAGCTAATATAAACTTATACAACCCTCATTATGTGAGCTTTTGAGACTATGCCTTTCTTTCTTGAGTGTTATATACTATTCTTTTATTTTTGTTTATTTTTGTCTACAAATCGTTGTGATCTCATTATTTCTTCTTTTGGTCAAGTATTTGAGGATATTTAAATTGTTTGCTAGAACTACTTTCATTATCTATTTGAGGCATATTTCAAGAATCACATGGATCCGAGGAAGTGATATAGGCTTTGTTTCTTTCGTTTGAGCCTTTCTAGCTAACCCGTTCATTAATTATCCTTGAGCCTTTTAAATTGAGCCTATTTCTTTGTTTAAACCACATCACCTGTAGCCTAATAACCCTTCAATATATACATCCTTACCCTTTCTAGAGAACTATAAAGCATTATATTTTAAAGAGATCTTCAAGAATGCACGGACTTCAAAGAGCTTACAAAAGAAAAGAAAAAGAATTAATGTGTGAAAAATATTGTGAAAAAAAACTATATGTCAAAAGAAAAAGAAAGAAAGTGCCATATCCTAAGTGTGTCAAAAGCATAAATTTGGGGTATGGTCACTCATCAAAAGAATTGGCCAATTCAAGAAAAGTAAAGAAGAAAAAGAAAAGCTCAAAATTTTGAGTCTACTCTTGCATGATACAAAGTTCAACAATCTCTCATTATCAAGGGATGCTTTATTACTGGTTCTCTAGACCTTGTTGTTTTCCATACATTTTTCTTGTTTCACCCATCACCTTAAGCCCCATTACAACCTTAGTGAAAGTCCTATTTGATACAAGGAGAAGTGTGGTTCGTCATGTGGAGAATAGGTGTGGAAGGATTATGGTCGGATGGTTTAAATGTTTTCAAGTATGCGATATATTTCCATGAGATCTTTTATTCATGTTTTGTGCCTTCATGTTGATTATGTGAGTACATCCTATTATTTTGATTCCTCTCACATATATATGAGTGACAATAACTACTCAAATTTCGAGTGCTTTCATTGGAGTGAACATCTTTGGTGAGATTTGAAGTTGAAGCTTGTTCTTATTTGGTTATTTAACTTGTGTGAAGCTTAAGTTGTGAGTTGTATTAATGTTGGCTATTTCACACAATACACTCCAAGTTGTTCAATTAAAGTTTGGTTAACCCTCTGATAATGTCTTGAGTTACTGTTGCTTATTTCTTAGAAGTTATCCAACGATTGGCAAGTATCTCTGAGATCAATATTGGGAAGTTAGTTGCTCGTTTGTTTGTGTTAAGTCTTTGTTCTTAAGTTTTGTTTTGCTCGAGGACTAGCAAAATCTAAGTTGTGGGTGTTTGATAAGTGCCTTATTTCTTATATTTTTAGCCCCTTTATATTTGGTTTTTGTAGGGAAAGTTGATTACAAAGAGCCTTATTACTTTACTTTCCTTATTTTCAGCTTTTCTGCGCTCTTAGAAGGTTTTTGATGGAAAATCGACTTTCCGAAAGAGTTTTAGTGCAAGGCCAATTGGAGAAAAAAGCTAAGACATTGAAGATCATTGTGTCAAATTTTCATAATTTTCCAATGAGTCAATTGTTCCAGACCTGCAAGTCAAGACAGTCAAAGCTGCATTCCCGTCAGAACTGTGCTGCTATGGGAGATTGAACATTTGATAACCTTTCCGATTTTTCCAAGTGACGTGTAATATATCCCTGGAAATCTTAGAGATAAAGACACGTTTCCCATATTTTTCCAGATTTTTCTAGGAAGTGGAATGACCCCAAAGATTCAGTGCAAGTCAGCTGACCTGTCTCCCAGTCAAAGAAGGATTCTTTCCTAGTTTGTTTCCTTAATTGTCTCGGGGTTTGTTTTGTTTTAGGAGAGTTTTTCAGACCTTTTGAGATTAGGATTTAGTTATTTTTCACTATATAAGGTTTCCCTAGGCCTCTAGAGAAGTGGTGGAGATTAAAGAGAAGAATATAGCTTTGGGCATGCCACCATGTTCTGGATTTTATTATTTTATTTTATGTCTTTTCTTATTTTTATAACTATGTGTAACTAAATTTCTTTCTAAGGTTTATGATGAAGCCATGACATGATTATTTGCGAAGTACTTTGTTGATTTCTATTCAATTATATGCCGTGTTAAATTCTGTGAATTTTATTCTAGGTTTGAAATCCTATTGCTTGATCACCACTAGGAACTTTGCATCTAGAAAATTGGATAAATCTAGGAGAGAAACACCATCCACTAGGTTTATTTGAACTAAGATTAAAAAGAGTAGATAGCTAGGAGAGAAACGCCATCCACTAGTCCTACTTGGTTGATTGAATTCTTCTAATCTTAACGGGTTCTTGTATGTTAAATTTTAACACCTTAACAGGGTAGAATTGCATATAGGGATACACGATTTATGACCTTGACAGGCTTACTTCATACTTTAGAAAGAACAACCTTTAACATTGGCATCATAATTGGATAGTAATTGGCTCTAAGAAAAGGAAATAGGATTGTCATTGGTGGATTCATAACATTAGATCTTCATAACTTGATTTCTTTTAAACTCTATCTTTGTTGAGTGTTTATTTTTCTTTCTTTTCATTATTGCGATTTAAGTTTTCTTTAATTCATCACTCAAATCAATCAATCATTCGTTTAATTGGGTTTAGTGCAATTTAATTAATTAAGTTGTTTTTATCAGTCCTTGTTGTCACATCCCGGCCCGGGCCCGACCACTTCCCGGGCTCAACTCCGCCATAGCACGATATTGTCCGCTTTAGGCCCCCCTCTCTGCCCTCACGGTTTTGTTTTTGGGAACTCACGAGCAACTTCTCAGTAGGTCACCCATCCTGGGATTGCTCTAAGCCACGACTCGCTTAACTTCGAAGTTCCCACAACTCTGAAGCCAGTGAGCTCCCAAAAGGCCTCGTGCTATTTGGAGGCGGGCATGTACATATAAGGCTTACAGGATCCCCACCCCTGGGCGATGTGGGATCTTACACTTGTGGGTTCGACCTCGTACTTGCATATCTCTATACTATTGTTGATTCGTGCGCTTGCGAGTAATTTAATTTGTGATTTTTGGATACTCTTTTTCAGGTGTATGATGATCTTCCCATTCTTGAATACTTGAGAGTACATACAACAATATGATTTACATCTTCTATAACCAATCTTTAGCATGTGGGAATCAAAGCGCTTGTACCATTGCCTTGGAGATTGCTTCAACCCATACAATGACTTCTTCAATCTGCAAACTAGATTTTCTTTTCTTGCTTCAATGAACTATTGAGGTTGACTAATGTAAATGACTTCCTCAAGGTCTCCATGGATGATTGCAGTCTTCACATCCAATTGCTCCACCTCCATGTCCATTTGTGCTGCTATGGAGAGCAAAAAGCGTATAGAAGTATGCTTCACCACCAGAGATAATATTTCATCATAATCCACTCTCTCCTTTTGTAAGTACTCATTGGCCACCAAACGAGATTTGAATATAATGGACACCTTATCATGTATTCTTTCCTTCTTCATAAACACCCATTTACAACCAATAATTTTTTGATCTTTGGGTTTAAGAACTAGCTCCTAAACTGAGTTTTGGTGTAGAGACTCCATCTCTTTCATCATAGTTTCCTTTTAAATTTCCCGCTCCTTGGTCTCAATTGCATCCTGGAACATGGTTAGATCTTCATCACTAGGGTTTAAAGCATAGTGAACTGTATCCTTTTCCCCATCCTTTTTCCCACTAAAGAACTGGATCGTCTTCACTATGGTTCTTCTGGACCTGAACTGAGCTATAGATGATGGCTCCACCTGTACTTGAGCCTATTCTTCTTCTTGAGTTTGTTGTTGTTGTTGCCCAGCATCCTCCACCTCAATGTTTGACTATATCTCAACCTCCATCTGAACGTCTTCAATTGGCTACTCTTGTAAAGTTTCTTCGAACATCTTCTTGGGTGGCTCTGCATTGGTTGTTTCCTTCTCAACAATATCCTCTTTTGCCTCTGAATTATTGACTTTGTTCATAGGCATGGCATTGTGCTCAAACACAACATCTCTACTGAGTATCTTATTTTGATTCTTTGGATCCCAAAGCTTATAGCCTTTCACTCCGCTCTCAAAGCCGATGAAAATGCATTCCAGAGACTTAGGCTTCAACTTGGACCTCTCATCACTAGGAATAAGTGCATATGCACTGCATCCAAACACCTTAAGATTAGTATAATCAAATGACTTATTAAAGCATACCTCATCTGCACAATTGAACTCAAGATTTTTTGAAGGTGATTGGTTAACTAAATAGGCAGCGTGATTAACTGACTCCGTCCAAAATGGTTATGGAAATCCTACATGAATCCTCATACACCTTTCATGTTGCATGATAGTTCTGTTCATCCTCTTCGTAGCTCCATTTTATTGGGGTGTTTTCTTCACGGTAAAGTTCCTTTTAATGCCTTCATTCCTGCAAAACTCAAGGAACTTGCTGTCTTTATATTCACCACCATTATCACTTATTAGAATCTTGATCTTCCATCCAGTTAGGTCGTCCACCTTTGCCTTCCACTCTTTGAATTTGTTGAAGACCTTGGATTTATCCTTCATGAAGTAGACCCAATGACAGGACCTGACCCAAATTTCACTTTGGAATTCATGTCGTATCCTGTGCGTGTTCGACACCTGGCAGGTGCCGGGCACAAATGACCAAAATACCCTTTTTGCCCTAATCCGCAATTGCAAATGCGTACTTAAGGGTTTAACTTATGCCAGAAAACCTGCAAAGTCTCCCCTGAAAAATGGACATTTCCCAATTTATTTCCACCTATAATATGCAATTAAAATTCCCAAATCGTTCAGCATATAAGAATCTGTCTATACGCAATTCAATAGTGGTTCAAATGGGCCACATGCCCGCATAACATAATCAAAACACTAACAAACACCTTGTTGTAATCCAGAATTAAACAGTTAATCAAAATTGGCCCAACTAACAAACAGGTTTCAAACTAAACTCAATTCAAACATAACTCAACAGTTTAAGCGGTTGCACCTAGGTTAACCTAGGTTGCCTACGTACCCTTTCTGGGACTCAAACAATATAATACATTTGTTCCAATTATAGAGCTACGCATTGCTCCTTACATTTTATTCCATCATCACACTAAAAAACCTCATCCATTTTTTTAGAATCAAACTCTAATCAATTCTCTGACACTTAAGCATAATATATTGATTGCAAAGCAATCTTCAATCCGTTACATGTGCATACACACACACATTTATATATATATATATATATATATAATGATTACTGATGAATAGAAAATTAGAAAATTAATAAAACATTGACCACGCGGAAACCTTAATGTCAATATCACTAGTTTAAATAAAACATGCTTCATAAGTCTGAAATTATGTATTTAAACCTCCACCCATAAGTACCAAGAAGAAATCTTCAATTTCAGTTTAAAACATCTCAAATCTGAAATCTCAAAATAATCTTCACGTAGGTGTACCCCCAATTATAATCCGTCAATTCCAATAATATACCATCAATTCCAAGCACCATACATGTTACATCCTCACAGAATTTGGGAGACACGAGGTCAGCCTGAGACGCATTCCTTGTAGAACTCGGGGGACACGTGGTCGGCCTGAGATGCGTATCATTGCAGAATCGGGTGATTAGCCTAAAACGTGTATCATCACAGAACTCGGGGGACACGAAGTCAACCCGAGATGTGCATCCATCAATTTCCCTGGCACCTCACGGTTCAAGCCTCCCCGAGACTCGTGGGGCATTTCCATAAATGAGCAAACTATTCTGAAGGCAACTAAAGGTACCTCCTGTGGTGGTTTTGAAAACCTTCCATGAATATCCCATAAAAATCATTTCTAATTATTCTATGAAAATCCTTTCCTGAATACTTATACAAAATCCTTTTTCCATAAAACCACTTTCCAAAACAAATTCCACAAATCATTTACTTGAATAGGACCATACATCAACTTTCATAAACTGTTATAAAATTACATGCAAAAATCCACAACAAACTATTCAGAGGGACTAGTATTCATAATTCATCGATTTCAAGCCACCAGGCTCATATTTAAATGTAAACATAAAATCAGAAATTTAATTAATTGCTTATTCATGTCAAAACCCGTTTATCCAAGCCATTCCCAACTCCACACAATTAATTATAATACATCTTGTTTGGAAAATAAAAGTGATTGCATAATAATTCATAAAACATTCAATAAAACTCTCATAGTAATATACCATTTAAAAATAAACTTCCAATTACAATTACCACTCCTAAATGGCCTCAACCGAGCCGACGTAGCCCACTATCTAAGTCAACTGGGCTCGTAGGGCCTACGACCTCAATTTGTTATATGATGATTCCTATTGGTCTAAAGCCATAAGGTAAGCCCGTTCTAGAAGTCTCATCACGATCCAACGATCGGTTTGACCTGATCGCGAAATTTGACAAATTGGGCCTGCAGGGCCCACAACCTACGATTTCTTATCCGAACGTTCCTATAAGTCCAACAAGGTCTACATCACCCGTCTCGAGAGTTTGGCCTTGATCGAAAGGTCGAATCCCTCACGATCGCACGATTGTACGTCGACTTAATACTTAACCCTAAAACCATTGATTCGGAGTAACTGGGACTCCAATTCTAGATCAATCGGTTTCTACACGATCCTAGAGATATGAGGAACAACATATTTGAAAATGAGACCGATTGGAAGGTTCGAACCTATCAAACCCAGATATTGCCTAATAGGCGTAATATCCGTTCGATAGTCAAACGGTATCCAATTAATAATCCGAGTATGCCGTCGTGCTCGGGACTACATGAGGAATATTTTGGAACCAAGTGGGTCACACGCTGCCACCCGCCACCTACAGTAGTGGGTGGCTTGAACTCTGGCCAAAAAGTAGAACATTTTTTGGTCTTGGACTCTGGCCAAAAAGTGGCAGTAGCTAGACAAAAAACACCTCAACAGTCGGACAAAAACATAGGTTTTAGATTGAACTCTCTTCATTCCAAATTGATCCAAACCACTTATACAGATAGCTAGAGCTCGAAGAATGAATGAAGAAGCATACCTCAATTGATGCAATCCATCACCGGACCTGTCGAAAATTTCAGAGAAAAACGGAGCTTCCTCGACCTCTTGCAGTCGTAGGGGATCTGGGCTCGCCGAGAAAAGGGGTGGGATGTGATCGTCGGTCGGAGGCCTTCCTTTTTCGACCAGTCCTGTGCGTTGTCGTTGCCGTTGAAGAAAGATCACCGGCCACACAATGGCCGGTTCTGAACTTTGTCGCGAGGGAGGTGAGAGAGAGAACTGGAGGAGAGAGATAGGACGCGTGCGAGAGTGAGGGACAAAACCGGGTTTTCACCTGTTTTAAATAATTTTTGAAATTTCCATTATGCCCTTTTAGTTTTTAGACCTTTTCTCAACTGTTATAACTATGAATTGAGCTGCCACCTGTCTACAGACTCGTATCAACGAGCTTTACGCAACGATGCTGCTCATTTCCCCAAATTCCTTCATGAACAAAAAGTCAACCCTAACCCACCAAGAAACCCTAAGGGTAAAATTGTCATTTCATTTTAAAATTTCTAGGATGTTACACCCAAACTTTCCTTGAAAATCATCCAAGAAAGTCACAAAATAGCAAGCTCCACCTTTTAGTTTAACTGGTGCTGGCCCCCATATAATCTAGCACACTTGTGCTTGCTTCCTCTTTATCTTGTTGCTTGAAAGCCACTCTTGATTGTTTTCCCATGGTACAAAACTTGTAGAACTCTAGCTTCCAGCTATGAACACCTTTTAGTAACTTCCGTTTGTGTAGCTCTTGCATGCCTCGCTCACTCATGTGCCCTAGCCTTAAATGCCAGAGCTGAGTTTCATATTTTAAGTCCTTGTTTGTGGATACAACTGCTCCACCTGTGACTGTTATACCACTTAATCTATATGGGTAGTTAGGTTGAATCTCTCCCTTCATAATTACAAGTGAACCCTTTGGGATTATAAGTTTCCCTTCCTTAGCTTTAAAAATAAAATCTATCTAAGGTACAAAGAAAAATGAGATTCTTACACAACTTTGGTATGTACCTAACCATTTCCAACGTTCTTACAATGTCATCATGCATCTTCACCTTGATTGAACCGGTGCCTTCGATTTTACAAATTGAGCCGTTTCCCATCACAACTTCGCCACCATATTCTTTCTCATATGTATCAAACCAAGTTTTGTTTGAACATATATGATACGAGAACCCATAATCAAAAATCCAGTTGAAAGATGAACACCTTGAAGAGATAACAAGTAAATTAGATTTAACTTTGCTATTAATACAAAAAAGCTAACCATCACCTTCTGTAACGATCCTAATGGTGTCTGCTAGCTTCTTCCCTTTGTTATTCTTCTCTTTCCATATGAGACAATTTTTCTTCTAGTGATCTTTTGACCCACACTTGAAACAACTTTCTTTTGCCATTGATTTGGATAGTCCCTTGTTGCTTTTCTTGCCTTCATGTTTATTTGAACAATCTCTCTCTCTCTCTCCGGTCAAATAAACCTTCACCTTGAGAGCTCTCTCCAATATATTGATTTATTATGTGATGTGTTAGGATGTCTTTCACCACCTCCTCAAAGTTGAGAGTAACTTTTCAGAACGTAAGTGTTGTTCGGAAGTGTTTATAGGAAGGAGGTAAGGATGTTAACAACATGAGTGCCTTATCCTTCATATTATATGTCACTTCCATTCTTTGCATATCTGCAACACACCTACTAAATGTGCTTAGATGCTTCATCAGATTTCCTCCCTCATCCATTCAAAGATTTAGGAGTTCTTCCTTCGCGAAGAGTCTGTTTGACAGATATTTCCTTGCAAACATATCTTCTAACTTCTCCCATGTCTCATTTGTTGTGTTCTCCATCACGTTGAACAACACCTCATCTGCGATGTAGTTCTTGATGGCTCCTCTAGCTAACTCGCCTATCGAGTCCCACTCATCGTCTAACATGGTTGTAGGCTTCTTTTCTTTTCCTGTCAACACAACACTAAGATTTTGTTGTGCTAGAGCTGATTTCATTCTCCTTTGCCAGAGTGTGAAGTTCTCCATGCCGGTGAATGGCTTCATCTCGATCTTCATACTGGCTGCTTGTGGTTGCTTCATCTTTGATGAGCTGCTACCACCTACCTTGTTCTTATCACTCCCAATATTGAACACTTGCTGCTAACGCACCTCAAATACGACTTGTTGGCAGAAAATCACTTTAATGATCTTGTTGTTGATAGCTTTGATGACAAAAAACCTATGTAACTTAGAATGAATCTAAACACACACACATGCATAGTGTTTGAGTAAGCAACAAATAACACAATTTTTTTTTATAGAGGTTCAGCAATTGCCTACATTCTCTATGTGATCACCTCGAGAAATTTCACTAGTAAAGAATGAAGAACAACTTTGGTTTACATGATAGGGTCGTTTAGTACGGCGGACTGTTATGGACTGGACTAAATCCTGGGACTATCTCGGATTAGCTCGGATTGGACTAAGCTGGATTAAGTCCTGACCTATGTTTGGTGCTGCGTCAGACTACGAAACTGGATTGTAAAAATAGTGAAGACCTATGTTTGATGTTGTGTCAAACTAAAAAATGATTTTTTTAATTTTTAAAATTAATAATTTTTAAATAATTAAATGTAAGTTTTTTTTGTTATTTTAATTACCAAATTGACATGCACATTTCTTTTCCTCCAAACCAAATTGACATGTACATTTCATATATGCAAAAGTTAGAAATTCTGACTCAGAAATTAGAGGTTTGGTTCACTACAATACATACAAATAAACATCCATAATTTCAAAATGAAATTAATAAACCCCACAACTTTGAACCATCTGGCTTTAATGATAGCAATATGTTATACAATTTGTGGTGTTTTCAAAATGAAGCTAATCTTATCAATGCATCATCTACTACATAACCATGGCTCCTATGGCCAATTCTAGACACGTGTTTTGAATAAGAGATTTTGAGTAATTTGTGTAGTTCCCAGGTTATTTCTTCATGAGTCCATGTAAATTAAACAACTCCCTAGTGTAAAAAGCGCCCAACTTTATATGCAGTCTAGAAATTTCTGGAGAGCAAGCGGTTAACGAGGCCTAAAAAATGCATACATAGACAATGCAATTCACATAAAAAAAAATCGCCTATATAAGTAGTCACACGGCATTCCATATAGAAGAAATTATTGCAGATTTGTTTTCCAGTTTCCAAAATTTAAATACAACAAAAATTACTTGTATGTTGATGAACTTAGATAAGCTCAGAGGAATCAAATGCAAATTACCATTCAAGAACTTAGAATCCCATTAAACATCTCTGAATAACATCATTGTTCCATATTTGATGATGAAATTTACATCACAGGTCCCAATGAACAAACAAGGAAGACATCATCCATCAATGAATCCAGGTTTAAAACTTAAGACTCCATCTCTTTCACTTTCTCTTCATTGAAGCCTAGAGTAGCCAGTATCTTGTGACCCGGCGATTCCACTTCGTACCAAATGCCAAGAGGCAGATGAGATGTTGTAATTTCCCCACTATCACCTGCAATTGAGCAATGGCAAGGACTTTAGAGCAGAGCAAAAAGACTTGACAATTTTGATTTGCCAAAGAAAAGATGTTCATATGCCCTTGTAGCTCAATCCCGCAATTCCACAAGTGAGGGTACATTGCGCAGTAGCAAGAGCAACACAGGTTCAATTTCAGATAGTTGTATTATCTAGGTTGCTGTCAAGAATCAGATAAAAGAGATTTTTTTTTTTTTTTTTTATCAATTATTGAAACCACATCTGATATTCCCATCTCACAAAGCCGAATTACAATTACTTTTTCAAGCTCCACCGAGAAGTCTATGCATAGGACTTTACATGGCATTGGAAGATAAAGCTTGTCATTGTCATAGAAATGAAAATTGGATCTAATAACTAACTAACTAACAACAACAAAAATAACTGTCATTTCAAGAAAACACAAATTGTTCTTACATTCTAGGGAAGCTTAGCGCCCATTATCTACGATGACCCATTCTAGAATATGGAAGCTGCCATAGAATCCAAAATCTTTTACCCATATAATGTGAGATACGTCTACTACTATTTCTTTTCAACCCAAAAATAATGCAAATCAATGAAGCCAGTGCATGCATTGAGTATTCATCCCCCTACCCACTTCCTGCGACTGGGGACAAATTTCACTTGACTAATTCTTATACAAAGCAATTATGAAAAGCCTTTTACTATAACACTTAACCCAGAGCTCTATATTTTTAAAAGACTACACTCTCAAGCATACAAACTCTCAGATTGCAGATTATAAAAATGAAAATACAGAATACAGTAAACATTTAAACAAAGTCAAAAAAAAAATTACAAAATCATATGTTATGCTATTCAAATAGAAGTTACTAGCCTATATCCATGTTGATATCATCTCAGCCATCTTACGTTACCTATCAGTATATTTTCAATCATATATTTGTCTGCATGTTAAGATGCTACTAGAACGAGCATCCATGCAATTCCAAAGACAGCAGTAGACTTAAGCTCAGGAGACATGTAAGAAACAATTCAAATTCACAACAACAACAAAATTGAAAGGCCAATGAAAAGAATTTCCAAAATAGAAAAATTTATATATGAATCAAACATCCCAGAAACGCACCAGATTTTAGCTTTTTGTCAACTGCCCAATCAAGCACTCTTTGAGCTTCCTCAGTCACTGTGGGATGCTCAGGACTGAAGAACCACATGTCAGCTTTCCCAAGTAACTTGATCGTTTCTTCACGAACCTTGAAAAGTGTAATTCCATTTGCTCGTAAAAATTTTGCAGCCAGACTGGTTCCTGCAACCCAATTCAAAGATAGCTAAGTATACCGCATAATCAGTACAGAGTAAGTATGTGGTCAGATATTCGTAAGATTTTTTTTATATCATAAGAAGACGCTTCGAATCTTATATTTGCATCCACATTTAGCCTTTAGTTGTTGTTTTTGGATCGTAACTTCCCTAATTTCATGACTAAGCCATTATGCATAAGATAGAAGCGTGCACACAACCACACAAGGGCCCTTCTAACCAGCACAATTTGCTAACTAAGCTTGAACTTATGCAGCTCACTTGAAGACTACATTATACTCATGCACATCGCAACCAACTAAATTTTGAAATTTCCAGTTCTAGTGTTACATAATCTAGTCCTTTAACTCTGATTGTTTGACTCCATCTTAAAATCGGATACAACATTATCAAAAATGGAATCAATACTTAATTAAAGCACCACTAATCAACCCAACCACTTGCATTATGATCAGAGAAAAAACATTCAAAAGCAATTGAATCATTAACTAAAATTAACAACAATTAAAGCTTAAAAGGTCAAAAATTTGCTTACCCTCTATGACGATACCCATGAGAATTGCTTCAGTCCCAGTAGTTGCATACTTGAGATCTGCATCCACTCACCCAATACCAAAACCTCAATCCAAACAAACCCAGAAATAAAAAACACTAAGCCCACAAAAGATATTAAAAAGACACTCACTTGGGAACTTTCTCAGTGGATGAAACTCCTTCTATATTTCTGTAATGATCAAATCAGAAGCATCTGAAACAACAGCTTGGTCATCCAAAACGTGAAAAAGAAACAAAATTGAAAATTCAAGAAAGAGGGACTTGGAAAAGTGAGAAAATGGGACTCACGCAGTAGGGAGGCTGAGGCAGACTTTGGCTCTTGGGTTCTGACTCTGCGGCTTGAGGACTGAAGCGAGAGACTGTTGGCTCCCAGACATGGCTTCTGCAAACCGTCGGGTCTTAAATTCCGCGCCAGAGGTGGCGAATCTAGTCCGGGTTTAGTTCTGTGATTGGGAATGAGAGCTGTGGTAGATGTTGGAAGCTTGGACAGAGAGTGAGCGACCATTTTTGGAAAACAAAAGTGGAGCCAGAGAGAGAGAGATAAAGCAGATCTGAGAGAGAGAGAGGGAGAGAGAGAGAGATTACCGTTGCCAAGCAGAGATGATGAAGATGGAACCGAAAAGGACGCGACCCGGGAAGGAGAGACGCGAACGAGAGAGAGGGAGCTGGAGAGAGAGGCGGACTCGCGTTCTCAATTTTGCGAGCTAAGTTTTCCCCCCTCTGTATAAGGAGAGAGAGTGAGGAATTTTTTTTTACATTTGGACTCCACAATACCATTTAACTTAGTCCCTCATTTATCAAACATGGGCTTGCAATTCTATTTAGTACATTTAACTTAGTCCCTCATTTATCAAATATGGGCTTGCAATTCTATTTAGTACAGTCCCTATTAGTGGAGAAATTATAGAATACTACCGTAGTATAGTCACGTGGTACATCTTGTGCACGTGTTATAATATTAGTGGATATTTATAGATATTATTCCCTAAAAGGGGGGAAAATAAACCCTAAAATGGGGAAAATAAATCATGTCGTCCACCTATATTATAACACATGTACAAGATATACCACGTGGCCATACTACGGTAGTATTCTATCATTTTTCCTATTAGTGAGGGCTACCAAACATGCCCTTTAGCTCTCTATTCTTCCTCACACTAGTTCTCTATTTCTCTCTCACTCATAGCTCGTGTAATAAGATGCCTCTTGTGAATTTTTTTCTTTTCTTGCCTTAGCTAATTTTTCATTTGATAACTCTCCTCTCTATATAGACTTAAGAGAGAGAGAGATAGCATCATGTAAGTTTCCAAAAAAAACTAGCTAGCATGGCAACTCAATTCCAACTTGAATTGGTTGCCACCTCCTAGCTTTTATAATTAAAGCTATGTGAATCCAACAAGATTATGTTGCCACCAACCCATTCTATCTTCAAAGAAGTCTAGTTTATTACTTCAAGAAGATTAGGTAGGCAAAAAATTTGGAAATATCTTGAAACTAGAAGATATCTTCATTGCTTTTTACTACTTGCATTTATTTAGGCCAACCATTTATTCAACAGGTACACCTAATACACTCTATCACACAACACTTAACCCATTCACATCCATCCTCCTCCGACTTAAGCCCTCTCGCATCCAATCCAACCCCACCACCGCTGCCTCTTTCTTCTCTCTCTCTCTCTCTCTCTCTCTCTCTCTCTCTCTCTCTCTCTCTCTCTCTCTCTCTCTCTCTCTCTCTCTCTCTCTCTCTCTCTCTCTCTCTCGTTTCTTAGACTATTGAGGTTGCTATGAACCCCCAAGGTATCTAATTCATAGAAGAAATAGGTTGTATTGTAGTTGTTGTAAGTTGGTGTTTGTGGTGCAAACAGTAACATAATTGTCATCATATTCATCAAAGGGTGATGAGATGGAGTTCCAGTGGCCAAGTGTAAGAGCCGTTTGGGAAGATGCCCACTTGAAACCACCAACACCATAGATGAACATCAAATGATTATTGTTTTGGGTGGGTTGAATGCATTTTCTGGGAAAACCAAGTCTAATGGACGAAAGCCACATACACATGGAAGATTTTGACTCATTGCAAACCTTTTAGAGCGCATAAGAGAATTTGGATGAGAGAGAGAGAGAGGGAGGGGCGGTGGTGGCGGGGTTGGGTTGAGAGAATTTGGATCCGAACATTCTTCATGGAGTTTGACATCGCCTTTCCGAATATTAGGATTGAATATGATGAGTAAGATGTACTTATTAAAAATAAAATTGTTTCACAATTCAATATACCATTTTATGCCATTTTATATTTTTCACACCCCAATTTTTTTTTTTCTTCTTATGGAAGTGTGAGGTATGACATGACCCAACCTGAATTTCTCCTCGGAATTCGTGTCGAACCCTGTTACCCGTCCGACATCCAATAGATGTCGAGCCCACTTACTATTTTAACCCTATACCCCGCATACATAAAGAAAAAGGGTCAAGACTTCTACCGAAATTTCGGCAAAGCCTCCCCTGAAAAATGAATGTTTACCCAGTTTTCTCACTTGTAAACATCACAAAATACAAAATGGGCATCCAGGCTCAATTTCAACCCTTCATGGGCATATCAGAGCAAATCTAGGAAGTTCTTTAATTTACATAACCACAATAATTCAACATGAAAATGAAATGGAAATCCTACGATGAAGCCTGATGTTCGGGGAGAATTTCTTGGCTTGGGTTCACTAGTCACCTCGAGTCACGACTTGGGGGGAGCAAAACATAAATGTGAGTGGACAAAAATAAAGTTTGAGTATATTTATAATGGAACATACTAACCCCACTTTTTAAAAATATGATTCCAAAACCATGCATTGAAATCCTTTATTATACATACTTGAGTTGAAATCCTTATAATCCCATACACCCCATTTATATAATATATACATACGCACATTGTCTTTCTCCCGCCCTTGTACCCATTATATATCTACATATATAAACGCACACCATCATTGTGTACCAGGGGAAATAGTCTAACACGGGGACTGTTTAACTATACCACATGTCAGCATCGCATTGGCCTTGTGACTAGGGACGAGCTGTCCAACCGAGGGACTTCCACTCCTAGCTCACAAGTTGGCATCGCATCAACGTGTAGGAAATTACTGAACCAAGTCTTATGAGCGCAAACTGCCCCACCAAGGGCCTTCGGCACACCTAGTCAGGGGTGCTCAGATCAACACCACTACATGCTGACATCCTACATCGCATGTGTGGCCCCACACGCCGGCATCCTTCATCGCACGTGTGGCTAAAATATCAATAACCAAGGGGAGGTACATATCATGGTGACACTCAATATCCCAACTATATATATATATATACCATTACCATTTCCAATTTCCAGACAATATAACCAAATTTCCATTTATCATTTCATGGCTACACAAATATCACAAATACCACATCTAAATCCAATTTCCCAATAATAAATATCCGCATTCATATTCATAATCATACAAATAATACCATGATCCAAAACACCAAATTCATATGCTTAATCATTAGCAAATCAATGCTAAAAAAACTCATACAATATTGTAAAACCAAAATCAACACATGCGCAAAATCCCAAAATTCTCATAACCCAAATAAACCAAGTTTTCAATCAAAAGCCCATTTATGCATGCAGTTTCATGTTTGGAAATCAATGCTTATTTAAAACAACGTCCACTCACAAAAAGTCCAAGGATGCTCGACCCTGCGAGGGTCCCTCCTATGGGTTATTCTGAGCTTGAGCACCTATTCGAGAGAATATAGATATTTGACACTATGCCAAATTTCACTTTCAACAACACTACATAGGCATCAGTAAATAAGAAAATCGATGCTATTAGTAGATTAGGCATCGCTTTCATAAATAATTACACTAAATATGTACAAAGACATCAACACAAATTTTTAGTTTTTTATGAAGATGCCTTTATTCCCCTTTAGCATCATCTGTCATAAGCATAACATATGCCTAAAGTGATTTATTTTTATTTTTATTTTTTAAGAGGGACATTTTTTGAAAACATTCCTCTGATGCCTAAAGTCGAGTCAACCCTAAGCCAAAATTTTCACACTCTCCCTCACAAACTCCTCCGGAAATTTCATCTCCCTCTCAAACTCTCCCCCAAAAACTTTATCTCCCTCTCAAACTCTAGCCCCAATTACTTCGAGCTCCCTCTTAATTTTTTCACTCCCTCTCAAACTGTCACCCAAGAACTTCATCTCTTGAAAAAATCTCTCCTCTCCCTCTCATTTTTTTTTTCAAGTCCCTCTGACCTCTCAGTCGTATGTGATCTTGAACTCTTCTCTCCCTCGTTGCGAAAGCTCAAAACCCTAAAATTTACGTATTTCACCCACGGGTTAACCTACTCCAAGGTCCAAATCTAAACTCTCAATCGCTCAATCAACCCTCAGTGCCCTCTGCCCTTGACTTCTTCTTTTATGTTTTCTTCCCTTCGTACCTGATAAACACACTTGGGTTTCTCTGCATCAGAACTTTTTGCTACTTCACCACCACTGCTCCGCGCTCTCTGTCGGTAATTTTTTTTCCTTCATGCCTCTGATTTTGATTTTTCATCTTCTTGTCGTTGGATTTTGGGTCAAATCCCCAAAACAAAACAAAAAATTTGTTTTGGTTTAATTGGGCCATCAATTAAACCAACAGTGGAATGCATTATTGAAAAAATATAGGAAGGAGATAGTTTCGTTCAACAATATCGATCGATAATAGAGGAGTGTATGAGATTAGTGTTAGGGTTTGAGGCTTCGCAGAGAAGCTCATCTCCTCGGGAGAGACGAAGAAGAGCAGAGGAGGAGGAAGCTCTGTGTGGCCTATCAGCTCTGTAAAGGAGTGACGAGAGTGAGAGTGAGAGTGAGAGAAGCTCTCATATCATAATTCATAACCAACTGCCTGGTCCTCTCTTTATTTATTCTGTTATTTTCCTCCTCCTCTATAAGAGATTAGTATATTGAAAAAACACTAATCTCATGAACCAACAGTGGCCTCTGCTCTCTCCCAGACCATGCTCTCAACGATGATTTTGACCACCAAGTGAGCTTTGGTCGATTACCCATTTCTTCATTCTTTCTATTTAAGCTCAGACATGTGAAACGCAAGCACTCTAAGTTCTTAACGTTTCTTTACTGGCAGCCAGTTACTGAGCCTAAATCTCTAATGTGTTAGCAAATTGAGTTCCACTAGACTGTAGACAAGTGATTAACAATCGCAATCTGACTTAAGACACAAGTTGTCAAATTAAAGATTTCAAAAGATAAAAATTAGTGTTTTATTGTGCTACTTAACAGGAGATAGAAAAGTCTATTGACTTGTGCGTTTCTGTTGGTTTGTGTAAGGGTTTCACTTCACTGCTTTAGTCTTACTTTTTTGGTATCCTGTCATGTGGTTCTTTGGTAGGAATCATAGTTTAGTAAATTGTACCACCCAAGCCCATAGTCTGATTTCAAATATAATTGGTTGTCTGTCTTATCTTTCAACTTTTTTTTTCTTGTTGGATATCATGAGTTGTAGCATCTTATCATTATGTTATAGTGGAACTTTGTAATATGTACTTTGCAACTATGTAGTCGGATGTACCGGTATTCAGCTACCAATTGAATGAGTTTTACAACTCTTGGTTCAGCAGCATCCCTTCCGTTGGGAAAATAGATCACTTGTGGCATTAATGTTCTTAAGTATAGTTTATATCAGTTGTGGCATTAATGTTCTGAAGTATAGTTCAGATGTTGATTTATGTTTGCGTACCGCCTCTCCAATCCACTTACCTATTTCATCATAACTGAAATGCCTTCTTCATTGCACCCACTGTATCCTCGTTCATAATGTGTGGTTTCTTAGGGTGCTTGAATAAGTTGCTTAGCTGTGTTTTGTAATGTGAGCTTTCATGTGTTACAAATTGAAAGCACCATAACCACAACATACAAACATTTTGAAGGGTTTACATTAGCTGTCTATTAACATTGGTGATCATGACATAGATATTCCATATGTGGGTACTATGGCTTGGATAGAATCTATGAACTTGACTGATTCATTGGAAGCCATGGTTCGTCAACAGGCAGGTTGCAGGGTTGATATCTATCTCATCTTCTTTCTTATTTTCTATTTTTTCATGTCCTTGATCTTTCTTTTGTTTAAGTTGAGTTTGGTGACAAAATCAGATTAGAACTATCTCATAGTTGTGCCTTTTTTTCCCCTTTAAATAACTCTGTTTCCTTATTTTTCCGGTGTTTAAGGGAGCTTGTAGAGTACTAATTCTTATGTTTTATCCACTTCATGCCATCATTAATTTTCTTCTGAACTTCTTGCAGATCTTTACACAAAGAATATGTTTCAGCTCCTGCAGTCTGCCTATTCTACAATAAGCATCCAGACACAGCTCTCTTCCTTGGAATGAGCGAGGATGATTCCACAACTTGTAAGCTTCTTTTTTCACTATTGTATATGTTCCAAATTGCTCTGGGGGTTAAGTTTCTTTTCTGAAAAAATGAAAAACAAAAATCTTAATGCTTTGTCCAGATAGTAACCCTATTTCGTTGCTGCACGTTAAGAACATAGGGAATCGCCAAAAAAATCGAAAAACCAAAATCTTTTTTGTCTATGAGAAAAGATAGTAGATGTATCATTGGGAAATTAACCATGTTACAGTTGGAGGTATGGCCTTTTTGAACTATATTCGTCCTGAATAAGTAGATTCTCTGTAAAAAGATTCCTCTGCTTTAGGAGGGGTAATTTTTGAGATTTACAAACTTAGGAATTTATATATCAAGTATGATAAACCAGTTGAAAAGTCACTAAGAAGCGTCAATGGATGATTGGAAAAAGATTAAAGGCAGTGACAGAGTTGGCTTTGGTGTAATTGTGTTCCTACCTAATCAGTTTGTCTTGAATGAGCCTGAGCTGCCATATTAGAGTGGCAAGTAAATGTCTATGTTAAGGTAGATTTGGGTGTTCTGTTCATATTGTTGGTCAAATAAAAATTTAAGAATAAAGGTGTACCTGCCTACATTTCGGAGAATTTGGATGTAAAATCTGGGAGAACTTTAGGAACCTTGATTAACTACAGTTTTTCATTGCTTTTTCTTATATTCCCTTTATAAAACAGTTCTTTTTGCTTTAAGGGTTGCCAAGTCTTCGATGACTGGACTTGATGACAACACTGCTTATCATAAAAAATGACTTATTTCCTTAATATAAAAGAAATAATATTTTATTATTTTTTCCATTAATTACATACTTATGCTTTTAGGCTTGTTATCATTTATGTTGCAAATTCTTGAGATTTGGTTGTCATATGCAGTTGTACAACAGCAAGGTTGGGCTGTGGACCCTGCTTCTCAAATGCTTACTGTGAAGAAGCAGCCCATTGTTACAGAGCAGAAACTGGCTGCCAGTAAATTGCAGAACATTTAGGCTCACTTGTTTAGAAGGTTGCTGACGAGGTTTAGAAGGTTGCTGGCAGCTCAGACATTTCTTTATTCATAACATTTTGGCTGCTGACAAGGTTTAGAAGGTTGTATATTTAATTTAGTATATTTCTTTGGAACTACGTTCAGTTTTTATTTGAGGTTGATATCAACCTAAATGTTGATGATGGAAGTGTTGAAGAGACATATTTGGTCATTCCTGAAATTAGTTTTTGGTTCAGCTTTCAAATAAGGCTAATTTCTGTCAGTGGTCTCATTCTATAGCTCACTGTGTTTTCAATTTCCTTCAATCAGATTTTTGTGCTGCTTGCATTTAATGGGTTTTTTTTGGATGTTTCTTTCATGCTAGGTTAATTTTTATTTTTATTTTTCTGTTCAGGCACTTATCAATTTATGAAGGGTGGTGAATCTCATCGTCCTCACCATTTTCAAAAAGCTTAGAGTTATGGCAAGGAGGAGCCTGGTGGATTATGTGACGAGGAGGAGTTTGTAAAGAGTGGTTAAAGTGGAAGACATGCATGAGACAAGCTTAAGTTTTATTTGGTGATGATGAAGGTATAGCTCTGTATACATATGAAGCACTTGACTTGAAGGATATAGCTCTTTATTATTTTTTTGCTTAGACAAATATGGATCTTATGTGGAGTTGGAAAATTTGTGATTTATGGAAGTGTTGGATATATATTTGATGTATGGAGATATTTAAATTTATATTTTTTTTTTATGTGCAATGGACAACATTACATTATATTATTCATAACAACCTCAATTTTTCAGAAACAATTGAAGTTAAAAGATTAAAAAAAACAAAAAAACTTTTATGATCATTGATGCCTAAAACTAGAAGTAGCATCTGCATGTATATAATAATTGATGTCTAAAACTAGAAATATCATCAACATTTATATAACAACCAATGCCGTAACTATGTATAGGCAACGGGAGAAAATCCGTTGCCTACTGTATAAGAATAGGCAACGGCTATGAATACCATGCTATTTATAGACTTTAGGCAACACATTTTCTCCGTTGCTAAAAGTGTTTTTTGGCAGTGTGATCAATAAACGTACTCAACCACGACTTTAATTCAAAAATCGAGTTCCTAGAGCCATCTAGTACTTCCTGAAAAGTTAAGTAGTCTCAGAAGACCCATGGTCAATAGTGCGGTCAAACTTCCTATTTTGGTCAACCGGGCCCACGACCTCCGATTTCCAATCAAAAAGTTCATATTGGTCCAACAAGGTCTACTTAACAAGTCCCAAGGGTTTGGTCTCGATCGAGCGGTCGGATTGCTCTCAATCGCACGATAGCACGATAATCGGTTTACCTAACCCTAAAATCATTTATTTGAAGTATCTGGGACTCTGATTATCAATTTGTAAGTTCCTACACGATCCTAGAGGTTCAAGCATTGACATATTTGAAAATTGGACCGATCGAACGGTTCGAACCTATTGAACCCGGATATCGCATTATAGGCAAAATATATGTTCGATAGTCAAACGGTAACCTATTCTTAATCCGAGCATACCGTCACACTCGGGATGACATGGGGAGTATTTTAGAACTCAACGGGCCGTCGGTGGTGGTGCGTGGATGTCTTGAATAATTATGGCGATCGAAAAAACTCCAAATCGATGGCCAATACATATACCCACATATCAATCACACCAAGAGGGACAAGGTTTGGTCTTAGACCCCTGCCAAAAAGTGGATGAAACTAGGTCAATCGAAGCCAAACCAATGAGGGTTTTGGCCGGAACTTCCCGACCTCGAAATCACAGCTATGACCACCAATGTAGTCTCGGAACCTATGGGAAAGAAAGAGGGATATGAGAGCTACCTTTTCCAAGTGATGGTGTAGCCTGGGGTGGCAGGAATCATTGACTGCGACAGTGACAGTAGCTGGGCGATTTTGCAGTGGTTCCAGTCGACTTTCTTTTGGGACTGGTGCCATGGCTTGAGGTGGCCGGACGATGATGAATCGATGGTGAGAAGCTCCGACTCCAACTGGAAGAGAGATAGAGTGTTTTGGGCAGAGAGAGAGGTGATGTGTGCAAAGGGGGTAAAACTGGATTTTTCTAGGGTTTTAACAATTTTGAAATGACATTTACGTCCTTTTCATTTTTAAACTTTTTCTCTCTCGATATAACTCTGAATTAAGCGTGCCGTTTGTCTACGAACTCGTATCGATGAGTTCGAGGCAACGGTGCCACTCAATTCCCCAAATTCCTTCAAGAACAAAAAGTGATTAATATACCCCTACTCCAAGGGTAAAAATGAAATTTCATAATTTACTTAAATATTATTTAAATTGATTCGGGATGTTACAAGGTAAAAGAAAAGAAACTAAAACTAAAAATATATATAGAAAGAAACATGAAAATTGAACAGAAACTTTTATTTAAACCAAAATAATATACATTGTGATTTTACAAGCAAAATAACAGGAAAGAAACACTCTCTTAACTTAATTTTTTACAAAAAAAGGTCCAAAACTATCTACAACTCGTTCTTCTTTTTTCCAGATCACAAACTAAACCTCATATTCAAAACCTGCAACAGATTTAACAAGAGGTGAGTACTACAAGCTCAGTGGTCTTACGTCTTATGTAATTAGTGAGATTTATAAAACTATGCAATGCTGAATGAACTTCAATTCCACTCAGCCCGTTAATCTATATAATAGAGCAAGAAAATCTGTATGTCCCATACCATGCATTTTACCACTATAATTCTGAATGCCCAATTACATAAACTAATTAACACCCGTAACATTCCCAATTTCATATTCCCGTTTTGCTAGTCGTCTTGTCTAATCCATTGATATCCAAGCCCAAATCAACCAATCGACAATTGCACTGTTGATATCCTATTCTACTATGCACAAGGGCTCGCCTGAACTTGGTCCCTACAATGGTTAGACTCAACTACACAAAAGTTATTTTCACTTCTCATAACCCAAGTGTAATGAACTCCATTACTACAACAACCAATTATAAGCAAGTCATGATAATGGAAAGCATTATTTAATTTCAATATCCATAACCCAATTTCATAAATAAAACATTCTAACAATGTAAAAGAAGTAATAAAGCTTCAACAATAAGAATATAAACAAGAATATTTAATTTATTTTAGTTATGTGAAATTAATCCCCAAAATTCCCCTACCTTGCTTCCGAGCTAGCCAACTCTTTCCTTAAGCTTTGTCGGGCTCTAACAAAGTCCTTGAATCTAAGCGTAACCACCAAAAAACATAAAGCAAAAAAGAACATACTTAGAATATTGGAATAAAAGATGACTGGTCACCATTTTGCACAAAAACTGGTTTTTAAACAGTTTAAATAGACCACTTTGAACAGCATTGTGGCTTATGAAATCTCAATGAAAAGTTGCAAATGAATAGTCATTTTAAAGCTTGAAGAATCAGCTTTTCAACCACATAAAATTTATAAAAAAACTGAGTTTTGGAACAAAAGATGTTACGAATTGAAATAACATATACAAGCAGAAAAAGTCTACCCAGCATTTTGCTCGTGTTTTTAACAGGCCATATTCATACATGACTTGAACCCATCAAATCTCCATGAAAATTTTCGTATAAATACTTGATTTAAAGCTTATGAAATCTTCTTCAATGTTGTGGAAATCATTTTCTAAAAGAAACTATTGCAAGAAGAGAAGGTTATAATTTCATATCAAAAGATGATACAAAGCATTTACTAAAGAATTTACTAAAGACACCCAAACTATAAAAACTCTTACCCTTAAGCCTTCCTTTTCCAAAGCTCAAAACTTCCTTCTTTCTTCTTTTTCTCTTTCAGAATCTTCCTCTCCCTCTCGTTCTTTCTACTAGTAAAGTGAGCTAAAAACTCATATGAAAAATCATTGTCAAACTTCAACAATTTATAGCTGAAAAAGTCGTGAACTTATTACTAGATCTTCCACCTCCTCTTTATAGCTGGGATTAGTCAGCCATATAGATTGCTTACAGAGCAATCTAAGTTCATCACCAATAGCCACATCCTCCACCTACTAGAATAATTGGCCGCAGGATTTTGTTTTCAAACATGGGCTCATTATAATGGGCTTTAGAGAAAATAAATGGGTTTTGTTAATACCTAAAGGCTTGGGCTGAACCAAAAGACTAAAATATTTATGTATTTATATAACATTTATAATTAATTAATTTTTTTTAAACATGTCTTTACAATATTAAGGTAAATTAGTAATTCAATAATTAGTTTGATACTATGTTGTATTCAGTTAATTTTAGGATTCATTTAGCAGCACTCCTCAATAAATTAAAATATGAAAATCCAGTTTTAGTATAAGATGCCGTTTATACCAAGTACTTACAAGTTCTACCTTATAAATTTACCACTCTCCTTGATGATGACTATGTACTTACATATTTCATTACATTTTTTTTATAAACTCTTTTATCATAATTTTTGGGTACATATTCTGCATCACATGCAGAGATTAATCTGTGAAATTTCGAATATATTAATTGCTCTGTCTATATAACCCTATTCGCCGTTCTCCTCTCCTTCAAGTGCTGCAATGAAAATTATATATCATATTTTTTTCTTTACACAAAAGAAATACTTTGCAGTTCAAAAAGTTTCATGTGAAGAATTTGGCCTAAGCAAAAGATGGCATGATCATGATATGTGTAACAGAGATGGGGAAAATGAAGAAATCAAAAAAATTAATTGAAGGAAGAAGAAACAAAGTAAAAAATATATATTATGATGAAATGCGACACCTCTTTAAGATTGTAATCAAATATAGTACTTTTGAAATGTATATCATTGCATAATTTATTAGTACAATCTCCCTAGTGTTTGACAAAAAAAACCTCATATTCTCTACATTGATCATATTATACTTCTTAAAATCTTAATAGGAAAATGATCATGTTTACAATATTCATTCATATTTATATTTCCTTTCTATTTGGGTAAAATTATGTTCATATTATGAAATGATCGAAAAACTTACTTGTAACGTAAATAATATACTTTTACTATATCGGTCAATAATACTCAGGCACGGGCCCAGCCCTGTCTAGGTAGGGTGAAGCCCGACCCAAATGTGGCAAACTTCCCCAACCTCTATAGCCCAGCCCAACCTTCTTTGAAAAAAACATAAAATAGCCTAGGTTACCCGGTTTTATTCCCAAGATAAAGAAAAGACAAAAAAGAAGAAGATTTTGTTCTTCTCTCTCCAGCTAAGAGCCAACACGTGTGACCTTTGTTAGCTCAGTTCTCTTTTTTTACTTCTTCTTTTACACTACTTTTTATTGTGACTTAATTATAAGATTGTTTCAACATTTTGGTTTAGGAATTTAAAAATTAGGTTTTTTTTTTTTTCAATTGATGTGTAATAACTTGTTTTTTTAATGGAAGTTGTGTTATTAAGTTATTATATGCTTAGGTTTTATATTTCACACATAGATTATAGTTTATAATGTCTAATTAAAATCCCAAATTAAGAAAGACTATTCTATTATTTTTCAATACAAAAAATGAGGGTCAATATCAACACCAACATTCTTGTCTATTTGGAAAATGTCATAAAAACAAAGTGAACTTTGCTGAAATTTCAATTAAAAATGTCGATTGTAAAAATTGGCCTAAATTATTCCTATCATTTTTGAATCCCTGGATCCGTGCCTGGCGGGGGCCTTCTACATCATTTTGTATTGTGGCTAAAAGAGTGATTCAAGCTTTCTCTCTTCATTTTTCTTCTGTGAGTCCCACCTACAAAGGATGTAAAAGGATCGCACATGTGCATCTAATTTTGCATTCCACGGTTGTGATGCATTTTACAACAATTTACAACTGCGAATCCCATACAAAGTGTATATTTAGCATACACCTAACTTTACACCTACCTGGGGATGCTCTAATAATATTGATTCCCCACTTGTGTTCCACCTCCTCCCCTGAAGTTAACAGAAAATTTAGTTCACTGAAAGTTTATTAGTAAACTCTGTTCTTGGATCATGTGACTCAGTTGTTAAAGACCTCTTCTGTCTTGAGAACAGTCTCTGAATGGAAATCTGCATTGCCATTCTTAAATCGTGAAAGCAGGATTGTCTCGGTTTCCTTCGCTTGCAAGCAAGATGAGCAAGTGAATTTAATATATCAACTCCCTCTCTTCTTCCATGAATGGACAACGCATGCTGGAAACTGTACTTTTTCCATGTTGCTTTAAAGTGAACTACAATGTTATATTGATGCATTCATATATGGTCAACCATCATCTATATTGCACTTGCAGTGCACGGGACACAGAATGCGAAATACGACCTAAAATCTCAAAAACTGGGACACTGGACACGACAATTAAAATAATAAACGCATCACATTTGAGTATGCAATTTTATATAATTATAATATATATACTTATATATATATATATATCTATATATATTTAAAATTACATGTCAATAACATAAAACATTACTTTTGTTGGCGACAAGACCACAAAACATAAAAACGCATCACATTGACTCTCTCTCTCTCCCTCTTCCTTATTCCTCTCTTCCTCTTTTTTTTTTTTTAAAAAAACCGTGTCTTGACTATGAGTTGACCCATGTCTTGACCATTGGACAAGAGTGTCGACTCCAACACGGCAACTCGGCGGAATGTCCATGCTTGACCATTGGACAAGAGTGTCTGAATCCAACACGGCAGTCGGCGGAATGTCAATGCAACGTAGAGCATCATAACCTTTTGTTGGGATGCTCAATTTGGCCTATGAGGAAAACAAAAATTACTACACTTCTGCAAGAATTTGAGGCTTTTGTGTACTAGTGTTTTGATTTCGACTCCATGAAATGCAAGCTTTATATATTTACATTGAGATTTGAAAACTTCCATCAAATTCAAACCAAGTTTGCATGGATGGATTCTTGCTTTATTTGTACTAATGGATTTATACAAACCCTTTCATACAAGAAAAACCGAAAAAACAAAAAGAAAAAAAAGAAAGCATGCCCACTATATAAATACCCTATTGAAAAGACAAACTTTAACGTCCATACAAAGTCTTCCTAAATAGAACATAGAAATACGATTGAGCCCAGAACAAACTTGCGGCACTTAGAACTCCTGGCACCCTTGCTGAAACAACACAACAGCAAGAGTCAGAAGGCCTGCATAAACTGAATTGGGTAACCTTTTGCACCACCTTCCCAATGCCTGGTACACCCTCCGTAGCCCTCTTCGTTGCCATTGCAATTGTTGGTGCTGCAACCAATGTCAGGATCAGTCCCTGACTGACTACAATGAATGTGTCGGCTGTAAGCTGCTTGATGAATTTCGAAAACTCTTCGCGTCAATTTCTCCATCAAGATTGATATCGCTTCCTGCAAAAGACACTGAGTGAACAATCTTCTATGTGGTTCTACTCAGTATGAACTGTAGCTTAATAGGATAACAAGTTTTAAAGCTCTGCAAGTTACAGAAAGAGAATTCTCAGGGAAAAAAGGATAGAACAGATATTATGATTTATCCACGGTCATGGTTACCAAGATTATGGAATCAGCTCTGCATTCAAATGCCAAATAAAACAAATCTCCTAACTATTCAACAAGATCCGACCATGTATTGAGAGTATAAGTCTCTAACTATTCAACAAGATCCGACCATGTATTGAGAGTATAAGTATTTGTTAACAAAAAGCCTACATCTACAACCAAGCACCCCTAGAACACCCAAGACACTTAAGTATCAAACTCAATAAAGGACTTTACAATAGATGCAAAATGTCAGCCCAAAGAAATGGCTCAGCCAAGGAATTTCACCCCCACATCCCTTATTTTTTTTTCTCTAGGATGTTAGTTATCAGTTTGACACTGACTTTGGGACATTGATGGTTAGCTGTAACTATATTGAAGAATGCCTCATTTTGTAAAGGAATCACTGAACGTAACACGATTTCTGGCAAGGAGATGTAAATATCAATGAATTTCCTTTTTTACACATTAAATTTGAGATAACCATGTTGTAGTCCTTCACGCGGAGGTAAGCTGAAAAATAAAAAAGAACAGCTACTGGCCTCTTTTCCCTACACACGACCTTTACTGTTGACAATAGTTAATTGTAGTCTTCTATGTACTCCTATGCATTGCATAACTAAACTCACTACAGAATTTATTGGATTCAACATTGTCTAAAAAAAGAATAACAGGCTCAGAATCTCAGTTACGTTTTCTTTAGGTTTCCTAAAAAGAGACACCTTAGACAAACTCTCAACATGAATTCTTACTATCAAACGAACAAAAATTTTCCCTTGCATAACAAACTGCAGAAACAAAAGGTTATCAAACATAGCAAGTCATTTCTTCAAGATATGATGCCCGAGTCCAATTTTAAAAAGGCCATCAATAATTTCAATCACATTGGTGCATAATTTCACAAAAAGACTAGGATGGTATGATGGATTTCTATTAACAATCACAGGCCATCACAGTTATCTATTTAGATTATGCAATCAACTTGTCCTTCAAATGCCAAATATCAATCATTCGAAAAACCCATTTCTCATCAACGTCCAAACACCACCTAAATTACTCCTATTTTTCTAATGATATTTCCCAAATTAGGGAACTCAAGAAGTTGGTTCCATTTTAGCCTCAAAGAGACATAGGAATGATACCCAACTCAAAAAATTTATAACTTCCAACCTAAAATCTACATCACAAACAACAATCGCTTTCTCATACCTAGAGGAAGATATCTCTAAGGCAATTGTACATACAAGTAGACAGTAGAATCAATTTAAGAGAAAACGCATGTCTCTGCAGAGAACTAGCCAGGCTAGACTTCCATTAGTGACTCAACTAAGCCTATTCAAACAAGTATAGCTGACTTAGGATGATGAATTTTGCAGTCAAAAGGAGTACTCTTAAATTAGGTAATCAGCAGACAAAGAAACTTAAAGCATAACTAATTGGTCATGTCTATAGAACCTCTTTTATTACCACCCAACCTCAAACAAACTGGTACTATGTCAAATCATGCTAAACCAGACCACATAAAGAAAGACAGAGGGTTGTTTCTTTCAGACCTTGAAAAATTAATGTTAAACAGGAAGCATAAAGGTCGCAAACAGCAACTTAAAGGTGTTTCAGTTCATCTCAATAAATAAGAGGTTTATGGGTCTAACTGACTTTAGTTTAAAATTGAAATACAAAATCTTGTGAGAGTAATAACTAGCAGTTGTGCTCTATTAAATTGAAAAAGTTGCAAGCATATGCGCAGATAACTAGCTTTCCCTAATCCAAAACTAAAACTGGATCACAAATCTTAGTAAGAGAAAACTTGGTTCTACAACTTGACTTTTGCAGTAACACCTAAAACTCAAGAAACATAAAATGATGTAATTGTAGCTTATGGTGGATGCCAGAAAAGCCACGACCTCAAAATTAAGTCAGGAATCCATTACTTTGTCTTTAACAATTTATATGAAATTTCCTACTAAATGGGATGTATACCATTGATATTTTCAAAGGAAATTATCTTATGTGTAAATGGTTTGATACTAACAGATTTCATTTCATCAGTTTGTTTTGTAACCAACAAAAAATCCTTATAATAGAAAACTGATGTACTTTTACGTACTCCCTAGATTTTAACTCACCCTCTATGTTTAAGCTGTTTAAATTCAGCAGCCACTCATAAACCTATGAAGCAGTAGGAACAAAATGGGTCAACATTCATCAATGATTAAAGTACCTGAAGCAAAGCTTTGACAATGTCTTTGGAGGGTGGATCAAAATGTGGGCCGGGTAAACGCTTATTGATATCACTAGAACAAGAAGATTAAGATTTTAAAAAACCCTCAATTAGAATAATGTGGACACCGGTAGAATGATTTTCTAATCAGCTAAACATTTGGAAAAAAATTAGTAAGAAAAGCTTCTCACTTGTACACAAGTAGTACACCAATGTACAGATCTTCAAAATGTCAAGTTAGCCCTTCCTGACTCATTTTTAAAATGATCAAACACCTTATCTGTAATCTTTTGTATTTGCTTTTCGCCTCCATTGCTTACCTGCAAGGTGGAAAACTATCAGATACAATGCAAACATAATTAAGGGTTCTGATTCATGTCCAGTAATGTAATATGTCAGTGTCTGTCAGGATGAATATCTACAAATTTCTTTGATTTATTTTTATTTTTATTTTTTTGAAATCCAAGAACTCTACTTTGGCAGCTTCCAAACAGGGCCCACCACGAACCCTATAATCTTTGGGGGGTCAGGAAACACTAGCAAATTAATGCTAGATAGATACCTCAGAGTTTCGAACTCCCCCAACATGGGTTCCCCAACAAACTAGTCCCCCAACCACTGGACCACAACTCACGGATACAAATTTCTTTGATGAATGACCAAAGGTATCATCTTGACCATCACATCTAAAATTCAGTACAACAACAAAGATATGAAAACATGGGCATAAATTTATTTCAAAAAGCTAACTTTCTACTGCATCTAAGAAAACCAATCACTCAAAACAGAGGACCATAAGGCTTGTGTTAATGTTTGGCGGTTAGCACTAGAACCCATAAAAGCTAATGCATGACTCGTGATTCAACATCGCTTTGCAGATCCCACAAGTGCGGAAGGATGGAAGAGCAACACAAACCCATATAAACTAAAATGACAAATTAAGAAAAGGAAGAAAAACAAAGAAAGAAAGCGAAAGCCCATGTAGAAAAACAAGTGGGTTCTCTTTATGATCTACAAAGCAGAAAGATCCAGGAATCGAGGAGATCGAACCGATTGGGATCGAAAGGATTACAAATATTTATCCGTGAAAGCTTTGTTCTCTCTTTTGTTTTTTTACATCAAAATCGATGAAAGCTTTGAAGTGGTTACCTTGTAATCGTCCTGTGACTGTCCCATGGCGAAGTAGTGAGCTAGTAGGACAGAGAGGCCTTTTGCGACTTGGTTTGGGGAGTAGTGTTCTCTTGGTCACCCACCTTTAGATTTAAATCCAGCGCCCACCTACTTTTGCACTCCTTTTTAAGAAATTCTATTGGACCGTTGGATTTAATCCAACGCGTGACTGTTCACGTGATCCAATGGTCACTAGGTGACCAAGAGATCACTACTCGCTATTAACATCCAATAATCCGAACTAAAATAGATCTCTAAATTTTAGGAGGAAAAACACGCACCTTTAAGTTTGTAGCCACCTGTCATTACAATCAACGTGTCAAACACTCGGAAAGGTGAACTGGTCTAATAAATGTACATCTTATCAAACAAAGAGATACAAGTAATCTTGTTCTCACCCAAGAAATTAGTGCTGAAAGCCCAACGCCAACACCAATCCAAAATAGAGGCGACCCTCTAAAAAATAAAATAAAAAATAAATAAAGGTGAAAATATTATATGTTTATGAAGTACAAGAAGAAAAGAAAAAGAAACAGCAAAAGCTCATTGAATAGATTAATGGGTTATAAATAAATAATTGATAAAATGAACAAAAACAAATTATTACATATTTGACGGTGGGGGAGGTACTGAGATTTGAGGGTTGACACCAACTGAAGATGTTTCTCGGCTACTTGAGGAAGAAATGCTCGCAAAACGCCCACTTCTAACTTCTCTAAAACTGTAATACAAACATAAAGCGAAACACCCGTGTGAGTAAAACTATATTGAGAAGTGGCACACCAACGAGATGGAAACACACCATCATAGAATCAGCAAGATACATTAAAACTTGTGATGGAAAAATAAAGAATATTCTTAAGAGCTAGCAATCAGTAGATACTCAAGGTAGGGCATTCTTGGCAGTGTTTTTAGAAGGACTAAAAACGCTTTTGACAGCATTTTGGTAGAAATAGTTAAGCGTTCTTCCGGTTTATAAAAGCATTTTTGTAGCTCTTTCTTAAAAATTAAAAATTAAAAATTAAACTTCACGAGCGCTTCCAATTGCATTTCCAGGAATCACTTGGATGTTTGATAAAAAACTTGATGCACTTCGAACAAAAGCGCTTCCAAAAACAAAAGCACTTACGAATAAAAGTGCTTTCTACATAAGCACTCCCAAACAGACCCGTATTCTAGTGTCCCAACGTGCCCAATTCCTGAAATAGTAAATCCTGGTATAAATTACATCAAGAACACATATCATTCAACTAGAATAGTTTCCCTAAATTCATGCATCCATGCGCAGCATTACAGACAGGAGTGTCAAGGTTATCTATTCCCCAGTACAAACAATTTTTACTTGCCAACTCAATTTGACTAACCATTGTCCGCTCTTTCCAACCCACTAGAACTAAAAGTTTCAGTCACCACAAATAGTGTCTTTCTTACAGAAGCACTAGGCATGGATTTGAAGAGTTTTCCATTCCCAATTCATAAAAACTTGACAAATTCAAACATAAAAAATAAAATGATCATTTCCTAAGTAGTGAACTTACTAACACAATCAAGGTTATAGTCACGCCTTTCAAACCTAGCAAAATCAACTCAGACAACATCAAATGAACATAATTTTTGTCATCAAAACTGTATGCATCACTTGAAACTCATAATTCAGCATAGAACCATAGCAAAAAGATAATAATTTATACAATTCATAAAAACAAACGCCAACCCTCAGTTTTCTGCATTATATATTTGGAAATAGATGCTGAAAGTTCCGACCTTTGGCTGCCACCGCATATCAAACACGGGCATACACTAAAACTATGATACTCATCAGTAAAATTGAGTTAGAAAAGCCCAATTTAAAACCCGAGAATTAGTACCTGGGAGACGAGGGGCATTGAAGCGAGCATTGACTCTCGAATTTTGGCTATTTTTGGAGGCTCTGAGATTGGCTGAGCATCGGAAGAGAGGAAATCGACTGAACGAGGGAGCAGCTCTTGGTGGGTTCGAATGGAGTGGCGGCGAGCGAGGAAGTGAGTGAGGAAGAGACAGTGACATCATGACTACTAGAAGAGAATCAGGAAAGGAGCTCTGCAATTTTATCTATCAACCAGTATAAACTATAAACTATAAACCCAAGCTTTGGTAGGGTTTCTCTGTCAGCTGAAGAAGAACCACGATTCAAGAGTCTATCTCTATTTTCGTTTTTTTGTTTTACACTAATGACAAAAATAATAATATTTTTCTTTTTTTACAAGTTACAACGTAATCTGAAAATATAATGGTTGTAATAATTTGTAGACCAACTTTAATTTTTTTTTTAAAAACAACAAATACATTGCAAAGAGGATTCTCTATGAATTTAAACCAAACAAATCAAATTTTAACCTAAATAAATAGATAAATAGAACTTGGGAAGTTGATATTCAATAATGGCTAGAGTATTAAGACATTTTACAACATTTAAAAAGATCATTTGTATAATTATCATATGAACTATTAGAGGCGTGTGCTTTTACCACTCAACGTTATTCTAAAGAAAAAAATTAAAATTGAAAAGGAAAACCAAAGAGAAAAGGATTTTAAAGAGAATTTTTTCAAAACTTTATTTTTGGCATTGCATAAAACATCATTGGTCCAATATGTCGTGGGGGTCGTAGGTCAATGTGCTAGGGCATGTTGTTGGTTTAGATAACTTGGCAACACGCAAGCCATGAAGGTGTCATGGCTTTGGCATCACTTACAAAGGCAGCATGTCACGTGTAGACTTGACTGCTACTTTTTTATTTATAGAAAAGTTGATATAGATCCAAATTCCCTTGAGAAGTTGGGTTTAATCACCGGATTAGTGATTTGATCTGAAGTCGCTTTCGATTTCAAGGCCACATGCTGACGTTACATTTTTAAGTATTTTCTCGATGTAATCTTTTTATTTATTTTAAATCATTTTTTGTTCCAATGTTGCCCTTATGCCTTGAATTGGTAATAATAATATAAGTGATAATCTGAAGCCATTTAACACGTTTGTCATTGAATAGAAAAGGAAAATATCGCAAACATATCCCAAAATCATGTTGTTACAAACAGTCATTAAATGCAAATATAATTGCTACAAATATATTACATATACCATTACTGGACAAATACATTTACTACATGTGTTTGTCATAAACGAGACACGTGAATTATTATTTTCTTTGTTATTTTCTTCTTGTTTGGTCAAGATACCATTGACCCATAAAACAAGTAAAACAGTAAACCAATTAGAAAAGTCCATTGAGTTCTTAATCTACATTTACGTAACAATCTACATTTACGTTACATAATTGGTAGATTAAGCTCGTCATTAACTTCCCTGCATATTTTATCTTCTTCACCTTCAGTTACATACCAAACTGATAACAAAACCAAAAACTCTCTCCACCATCCACCGATTCGAAGAATCCAAATTCCAAAAACCAAAAGAGAAATAATTGAGCTGCGGATCAATGGTTTACTGCTCGCCTTTTTCCTTCGCCCAATTCAAATCCGCCAGATGGCCTTCCTTCTTCCACTGAAATCTCCAAATCCCTAAACCTAGCTCTCTGTCAATCCGTGACACACAGAGCAACCAAAATCCCCAAAAGCCATGCCCGTGACCTGTCTCGTGAATTCAATTCCTAAAATTATACCAGAATCAAACAAACCAAATCCAAAATCCCAAAACCCACTACCTTCCAAATCCTAAAATTGACCCATTAATTGCGCACTCAAATTCATAACGCACCCAATGACACCATGACCACCCATCATCTTAGAAAACCCATAAAACCCATCAAGCTACCATGTTGTTCTTCATCCCCCAAACCCAAATTCCTCTTTCTCATTTCCATGGCCTCCTTCCTCTTCCTCGCCCTCCTCTCCCTCACTGTCTTCCTCTCTCTCACCTCCGCCGCCCGCAAACACCACCCACCGCGCGGCCCCATCCCTCAGATCCAGGAAGCCTGCAAAGCCACGCGCTTTCCCGACGTGTGTCAGGCCTCCTTAGCCGGGCTTGTCACTGACCCGAACACCACCCCAATCCAGATCATCCAGTCCGCCATCCAGGTCTCCACCGATGGCCTGCACACGGCGCAGAAGATGGTCAAGTCTATCCTAGACTCGTCCGCAGGCAATGAAAACCGCACCACCGCCGCTAAAAACTGCCTCGACGTCCTCGGCAACTCCGACTACCGCATTTCGCTCGCCACCGACAGCCTGTCACGTGGAAGCATTAGAAACGCACGTGCCTCGATGAGCGCCGCGCTGCTCTACCAATACGACTGCTGGTCGGCCCTCAAGTACGCCAACGACACGCAGATGGTCAACCAAACGATGTCGTTTCTCGACTCGCTGACCGGAAAATCCAGCAACGCCCTCAGCATGATGTTCTCGTACGACAACTTCGGGAGCGACACCAAGTCGTGGGCCCCCCCAAAGACCGAGCGCGACGGGTACTGGGAGCGGGTCGAGGGCGGAGGGTCCGGCCAGGAGGTTCGGGTGGGAGTGCCGTCGGGTTTAAAGGCGGACGTGACGGTGTGCAAGGAGGAGAGCGAGAAATGCTACAGGACGGTGCAGGAGGCGGTAAATGCCGCACCTAATAACGCGGGAGCGAAGAAGTTCGTGATTCGTATAAAGGCTGGGGTGTACGACGAGATCGTGAGGGTGTCCTTGGAGAAGCGGAACGTGGTGTTTTTGGGCGACGGGATGGGTAAAACAGTAATTACAGGGTCGTTGAATGTGGGCCAGCCCAGAATTTCCACGTACAACTCTGCCACAGTCGGTAGGTCATTGCATCACTATTTTTTTTTTTAAAAATTTAAATTATTAAAAAATTTATTTGCCGTTCCAACTTGGTGGTGAAAAAAATGCTGTAGATGCTGGATCACACTATTTGTAGAGTGGTGGTGTGGGCCCACACCCACGTAATTGTGGAGGATGGGTGCAGTACATGCTGGAACACACTCTTATGGTGCGGTCCATCTAAGCAATTGTAATTTGCAAATGTAGAGAATGGTGGGAAAGTAGGCATATGAGCATGGGTGATTGCATAATTATGAAGTATTTAGTGGGAATGGGAAGCGAGAGCTAGCTTGTTCAATTAATCTTGTTAGGTGTGGGTGCTTTGGATTTGAGAGGCATTATGTCCTTAAGATTTTCGGGTTTAAGCTTAAGATTCCACCACTTGTCGAATTTGGTTTGGTACATGACGCTCGGAGACTCCGAGAGTCGTGATGATATTGCCGAGGAACGTCTTTATCAGAATATTTTTGCTTCACATTTTGAGCAATTAGCAATAATTTTGCCCTAGGACGAAACAGAGAAATGTGTTTCCTTTAGTTTGGCACTTGTTATTATTTTGATTCTCATGCTTTCTTTCTGGTTTGCATTTTTCCACAACTTCACCCATGTTTTGTAGGGAAAAAAAAAGTGACATGAAAGCAACAATTTTTCCTTGAGCTTTTTCCTATTATGCTATGATAGTTTCCTGAGCAAGTAAGGATGTTAATTGTTTCTTAACACTTGTTATGCAGGAGTTCTTGGTGATGGGTTCATGGCCAGAGACCTCACAATCCAGAACACAGCAGGCCCTGATGTCCATCAAGCAGTAGCCTTCAGATCAGACAGTGATCTCTCTGTGATTGAGAACTGTGAATTCTTAGGCAACCAAGACACTCTCTACGCACACGGCAACCGCCAGTTCTACAAGTCATGCAACATCCAAGGCAACGTTGATTTCATCTTTGGAAACTCAGCTGCGGTTTTCCAAGACTGCAACATCCTCATCCGCCCTCGGCAACAGAAACCTGAGAAAGGCGAAAACAACGCAGTCACCGCCCATGGCAGAACAGACCCTGCACAATTGACGGGTTTCGTATTTCAGAATTGCTTGATCAACGGCACGGAAGAGTACATGAAGTTGTATCACAGCAAGCCCCAAGTGCACAAGAACTACTTGGGGAGGCCATGGAAGGAGTATTCGAGGACAGTTTTTATAAACTGTAACATGGAAGCTCTTGTTACCCCAGAAGGATGGATGCCTTGGAGTGGTGAGTTTGCTTTGAAAACCCTTTTCTATGGGGAATTTGGTAATTCTGGAGCTGGTTCTGATTTGTCCAAGAGAGTGCCCTTTAGCAGCAAGATCCCATCTGAACATGTTAATACATATTCTGTGCAGAATTTTATTCAGGGAAATGAGTGGATTTCAACATGAAAAATTTATAGGGATTTTCAAATCCTTTACAACAATAAATATTAATTAGTAGTGAGTGTACAAGGTGCTCATATCATACTATCAAATACTTTTTTAGTGGAGCTGTGGAGGAAAGATCGTTTGATTTTTTGTTGTCAGTTCTTGTAACATTTACCCTATACTGTGCCCTCTTTATTATAATTTACATTTCTGATTTATTTTTTCTATTCCAAGTTTTTGGGACATTGGATTGGACCAACAAGTTTCTACCAAGTCGCATTCATTGCACAAGCTGAAAGATCCAAATTGGTATGAGAAGACAAGAAATATAAAAAGTCAGCAATCTCGTCTGGGTTGATAGACAATGAAAGTTGAATAAGATCGTGTATTTTCGACCACAATATTCTTTGAATAACGCAGGGAGAATTGAGATTAAATATTCAAACTCGAAAACAATCTTTAGACTTTTTAAGGCCCGTTTGGTTCATAAGAAAGGAGGTTTGGAGATGGGAAATCAATTGCTTTCTTATGTTTAGTAAGTCCAAGCATGAGAAATAGTTGCCTGATACATGGAAAAGTAAAAGGGAAATTGAAGCTCTCCTCCTCCTTGGGTTTTGTTTTCCCTCATCATAGGAAAGTTTGGGAAAATGAGCCAACATTGAATGTACATTTTTCACGACCATTTTGTCCCCATTAACAATTTAGAATTACAATATAGTATTAAATGCATTCTTTTTTTATTTAATTTCATATGGGTATAATTGGAAAATGAAACAAATTTTGTTTTACATTCCTACACAAACCAAATAAGAGAAATGAAATAAAGTGGTATTTCCCGGTTACTTTCCTAACATTACCAAACATGGGAAAGGAATCACCATTTCTCATCTCTTGAGAAATGATTCCCTATCAAATTCTTTCCGTGAATCAAACGAGGCCTAAGAGCGTTTCCACCGGGAGGCCCCAGCCCTGGAAAGACGCCCCAAGGCCCCCAATCCCGTTTCCAGCGCCAAGTCTTGCCAGGGCAAGAGCTGGGCTCCACCAGCCCAAGCAAGGCCCAAGGCAAAATCCCCCTTGGAATCCATGACAAATCATGCTTCCCATTCGACATCTACCCGATGCCGGACTCACTTTACTAAAAAGCCATGTAGCCCTAATTTAAACGAATAAACAATTCGACTTCTACCGAAATTTTAGTAGAGTCTCCCCTGTAATTGGAATAATTCCCAAATTACAGTACATGCAACAAGTATAAAACTAATCCCAACTTTCAGCATGCACAAGGTAGAGGCATGCACAACAGTTAAAATTAAACAAATGGGCTTCACGCCCTTTACCCAAACTCAAAAAGAGTAAGCAGAGCAACTAAAGATTTAATTTACAACCCAGGAAGAAAAAACAAAAATAGTGAAGGATAAAGGAGAGATTTCTATAGTGCGGATAGCCGCGATGCCACAACATGGTGGTCTCGACCTTGGATATCGAGAACCTGGGGGACGCAAAACAGAAAATGTGAGTGTACGAAAACAAGCGTTGCATAATTTTTATTCCACATAAATAACCCCCTCCGTTTTAGAAAATAATGTCAAAACACCATGCGACAAAATCCTTTTGTATACGTGCACATATACGAACTGATACTTGAAAACAATTCCATTAAATTTGTACCTTAGCATACCATAATGAAAACCATATTTTTAATACTTCCTCAGTTTCTTGAAAAACATCGTAGGCTCCAAAATTTAGTCCTTAATATGAAATATAAGCATCAAACCCAAAATCCTTATTATGAAAAACCATACCCTTGCCAAAAAATGCAATATGCTTAGTAATTCCCAAATATCCAATCTTAATTCCAAACTTCATTTCAAAAGCTCATACTTGTTCAAAGCCATCTCAATGCACATGCTCAATAAACTTAACATGGAAACAAGTCTACAGATATACCCAAACAAATACCCATATACATATTTATATATATAATCAAATTTATATGCTTGACATTCCATTCTTTAAAACCAAGGTATCTTATAATCCCATAATATAGCATATAACACAAACTTAAACTGGACCTTTTTATCAATTTGCAATACTGTTTATCGCTTCGATAATTATTCAATATCAATTTGACAATGCTTTTCCCTCCATTAGGAGATTACTGTCTACCGACTTGGTAATAACTTATAATTATGGCAAAGCGATAGACAATAATTCCCCAACCAATATGGCGTAATTGCCAAATCATTATACGGGAATTGCTATATTGATAATCAAGAACTACCAAATCGATTCCCATAATTGCCCAATCGATACCCATAAATTGCCAAATCAATATACAGTAATTCACAAATCAATCTACAGTCAAGTCTCCTCCTACAAACCTTGCTAAAAAACGTCGACAACAAGTTGGAACTTACAGACCCTTGCTATTGCTACAAAACCATTCTGGAAGACACACAAACCTTAGAAAACTCCAAACCCAGTGATATCTAGTAGTTTATACCTTAGGAAACATGTGTCAACCAATGGAGGAGATGGCAAACTTCACCACAAGCAGCGGCACCAAGTTCAGCAGCTTCATCACTTGCAAAGGATCAAGTTCAGTAGTAGAGATTTTTTGGAGTTTGAAGTTCAGCAGCATAGATAGTTTAAAAAGCAAGGAGTCCTGTTAACGTTAAAATTCCACGAATCCTTAACCTGCTATAGCAGGTTTTCTTTTAAAATCAAAAAATCAAAAAAACAAGATTTGCATGTGCGTTGCACATGCCAAATTAAAAATAACAGGTGTATCTCATGCCAAATTAAAAATAACTAGTGTATCGATACACTCGTAGACATTGCCATAAAAGTAATGTACGGGCCGAACGATGGGGATGATAATTGGGTTATTAGCTAGATCCAGCAGTGTCTGCAGATAAGTGAGCTGAGCCCAAGTTACGTCAGGTGTCCGTGCAGCTCATCTCACAAACTTGATGGACGGAAACAACAAGAGAAAGTTATAATTGTTTAAAATTCAACTCCCAGGAGAAGGAAAAGAGAATGGTGAATCAACATTCTTCATCTTCTTCCTCGCTCGGAATTCCAGTGCTTTTAGTTTTGTTATTGTTGTTATCTCCCACAGTTCTCGCCAAGTCTCGTCGCCCAATCTCTGTAATGGCTCTGTTTCTGACTTTCGGTTAATTTCTTTATCTGATACTAATACTACGCTTGTGGGATTTATGTTTCTTTTTATTAATTCTGAATTTTGATGGGTTTTTGTATGTGGGTATTTGGCAGGATATTGAGACGAGACAGAAGAAGAACCAATGTTATGCAGATATTGAGAGGTATCAACCTCCTCTCTTTTTAATTTCCCATTTACTAATTTTTTGTGCTTTCCCTAGTAGTAAGCATATTGTCAGCTTGCAAATCATAGATATGATATGAAATGATAAATCAAAGTCAATATGAAGATTACTTTCATACACTCAAAGTAAAATAAAAATCAAAACATATAGAACTTGTTGGTTTAATAGATGTGGTAATCGATTGGCACGGAGAATATTTCATTTGCAAATGTATAGTGCTCTGATTGCTCCTTTTGTTTTTTTCCTTTCACTATGGGAATAGTGGATTGTGGGGTTGGCAATGCAAGTCTACTTTGATAGCAAAAGAGAATTGTGTTTTGCGATGCCTTTCTTCAACTTGTTATGAGCTTGTCTACGATAGTGATCCGGTAAGATGGACTATTTTATACTCTCCTTTGTTGGCTTGGTTCCGTTATACTTATTATTTTATCTGGCATGTGTTCTGGTTGTAGCTTGAAGAAGGAGAGAAAGATCTAGTTAGGGGTCAAGAGTTCAAGTACTGTATGAACAAGTAAGTTCCATGTCTTTGGGGATATTAATTTTTTATTTGTACGATTGAGTTGATGCAACATGATAATTAGAATTTTGCAGATAACATAAGGGCCATAGTTGAAAAAATGTAGGTGTTACATTTGATTGCTGGATTTTTGAAGGGATCAATGGTAAAGATTACCGAGAACATCAAATCACCAACTTTTTATTTTTATTTCCTTTGAAAAAGGACTTTTCTTTTCTTTTCATTAGGAAAAAAGGTTGAGAATTGCCAAATGGTTCACTAAGAAGGTGAAAAGGCAAGCCTCTTTTTGCTGAATTTAAGAATGTAGTCTTGGCTGCTCTTGTATCCTGTATATGAATATAGAAAACTTAGAGATGATTGCAATGCCTTAGCCAACAGTACAAAATTGATTTGGCTGATTGAAGGAAAAAGTTTGTTTTTGTTTTACATTTTGCAATTGAGTGTTGGGGCACTTTAGGGACTTAATTCTTTGTTGGGTTTTCATATTTGCTTGTGTTAACTCGCCTGTTGGCTAATTTGTCTAGTATAGACACTTAGGTTGTGTTGCGATGGATTAAAGGTAGTAATAGTCAAGGGCAGTTGTTGGACCAGTCTAAGTCTCTAGGACCTCTTAAAGGACACAATTTGTGGTATTATACTAAAACATATCCTCAGAACTGTACTGACTAGCAAATAGTTGGCATTCATAAAGATCCCCTACCTAATGGAGGTTGGCAAGCCGAGTATGGCACTATCATTTGACAACTGGGATAAATTCTTGAACCTTTCTCTTCCTTCTAAAATGTTATCACTATTTTCTCAGTTTATAAATCAGTGTTGGTGGTGCTCATCAAGGCCAGTCTCCAGTGGTTTGTGGTCTTTCAGGTGATACCAGCAGCCACCTTTCCTATTTACTAGCACCAAATTTTATTACGGAGCGGATCAAATCTGGCAATTGAGGAAGATAATTTTTTAGGGACAAGACCGGTCTTTAATGGGAATTGAGGGATACACTGGGGGAATGGATTTTTTAGTGGATTAGATAGATCCTTTCTTTCAACTACAAAAAAAGAAAAAAGATAGATAGATCCCTTCTAGTTTTTCCACGCATATTGATTTGTGCTATCCTTATTTCTTTTTCTTTTTTTTCTTTTTTTTCCTCTCATTCCTCAATGCTTGGTTCTGCCCAATGTGATAAATTTCTTACTTAAAAATAAAAATAAAATAACTGATCTGGACGTTGGACATGTCACAAAGATTATTGTTATTTAGTGTGAGGATATGAACCGTATTATCACTTGATAATAGTAGATAGTGATGTGGATCATGCCTGTTTGGTCTACACTCAATTCATATTATAAATTAGAGGTCTTTCTGGAATGGCTTTGAAAACTTGTTGAGGAATTCTTTGCTTTATGGCAGTGATGTTAAAGTATAACAAATTTACCATAGGTTGGCGATTATATATGCTGTGTTGACTGCCATCCTTGCTTCTGTACTTACTAAGATGGTGAAGTTATATTGGCAGAGTAGGTTCTCCTATTGTTGTTGCCCCAAAAAAAAGGTTCTACTGTTTAGATAATGCTACCCTGCTGTCTTTTGTGGTATATAGAGCCTTGAAGGAAGTTGTGATTTTCCTTTAAGTGAAAGTGTATATCAGATGACTAATCCTGCACCTATAAAACTAGGTTATTTGGTGATGGAGAATAGCATGTCTTTTGGAGCTGGAAGGTCCTTTGAATTATGCAACAAGTCAATTGTTCAGGCTACTTAAATGTATGCATTTTAGTTTATTATAGTTTCCAAAATTACATGCATGTTGGTGTGCTTGGTGATAATGGGATGAGCTGCATGTCCTAAGCATCCAGGCTTAGCATAGGAATGTTTTTACTGCAGAGGTTTCAATCCTTACCAGCGCATTGCTTTGTCTCTGCCCTTTTCTTTTAGTTTTGTGCTTACTTTGCCATTCTGGTAGAGTAATTTTGTGTTGGTTTGCATTTTGTCCACATCTCCATCCGTGTTTTTGTAGGAAAAAAAAATTGCCCACAGAACTATTTAGTCTGCCAAATAATATGAAAGGAAGAATTCCAATGACATAAAATACATGAGTTTTGTGCTTAGTTAGCCAGGCTGGTCGAGTAATTTTGTGTTGGTTTTTTGAGATTTCTGTATTGGTGTCGTAAAAGTTACTAGTGTCTACTGCAACCTTTTCTTTCTCACTTTTTGGTCATTTTTTATCGTACAGTTTCCGATTCAAGCTAGAGACAGTTTACCTACGTAAATAATCAAGGCATTTGCAAATTACTTGGGGTTGTTTTGTAACTCTTGATACATGTTTCCTTGCAGGTTATCTTTGGGAGAAAGCCTTGAGGGTATCAAGGGTTCATTTAATTATTAAATATCTGAGCAAAAAATATTGCTTGTAAAGTAAGTTCGTATGAAGCCATCCATTTCTCCACCTCTGGAAAAAGAAGAAAAAAACAGGTTTGATAAAGTCAGACTTCATTTTCCATTCTCCTCTAGCATGTAGTGGAATGATTTGCAGTTTGCTCCGCAAACCAGGTTCAGGCTGTCCAGAATATCTGTGGCATTAGGGTTCATATTTTATCCTTCATCAATGATTGGGAGTTTACCGACGGCAACAACTAGCAACTATTTTCTTTAACGTCTGTAATAGTTACATTAATATGCTTGGACTTTAGTCAATCTTAATGAAACCGAGGTCAGCCAATCATCCGAATTTCTCATGTGCTAGCACATTATTATGAATTTTCAGTAAGAGAAATCAAACCTTTCTATATTATCCTGCTAGAGATGAAAGAGAATGTGTTGCTACTATTTCAATTTTAACATGGAGGTTTAGAGTTTTACTTTAACCGTTGGTTTCTTCAATTCTATTTTAAAAGGTGTGCTGTGTTTCTTCCTATATTTTGTTTATGGGTAAAAGAATTTGCAAAATATCACATATTTTGGTGGAGTTTCTTGATTTTTTTGTCCAATCGTTGCTTGATTCCAGTAATTGAAATTGTATCAATCTTACATTTCATTACTTAGTCTCTGAGCCATTTTTTTCCTTTTCTTTTCTCTCTTTGTGAACGCATAACGAGCCAACAACTAAGTCATTAGGGTTAGTCAAGTGGGAGAAAGGGTAGGGAAAATATGTTAGGATTATGATAGATCAAGAGTTCAATGTCATCCCATCCTTAGTGTAGCCAAGCCCACCAGCATCTTCTACCAAAATCTTGACGATAAACAGCAAAGAAGAAAAAATATAAAATAAAAATAAAACTCTGCCTTTCCTATTTGTTACAGGGGCCATCAGCCAACTTTCCTTTTCCTAGTAATAGTAGGCCATCAGCCAACTTTCCTTTTCCTAGTATTAGTATGAGAATGTTTCCTAATACGAGAAAAACAAAATATATCTCTCCTTTTCCTACACAGACAAGGTGTTATGAGTAGGCTATAAAATCACCCCAAAGTCTCTCGATCTTTGCAACTCAAATCTCTCAACCAAAGCTAGAAAAGAAAAACTCTCCCAAGTTCTCAACTCAAAGTCTTAGTTACTATTACAAAGACCAAAACAATGGCCTCCGACGAGATGAAGAAGATAACCTTGAAGAGCGACGACGGTGAGACCTTCGAGGTGGAGGAGGCTGTGGCCATGCAGTCACAGACCATCAAGCACATGGTGGAGGACAACTGTGCCAATGACGCAATACCTCTGCCGAACGTGAACAGTAGCACCCTAGCTAAGGTGATCGAGTATTGCAAGAAGCACCATGAAGAGGATGCCAATGCCGAGAACAAAGAGGACATTAAAAATTGGGACGCTGGGTTTGTGAAGGTGGACCAAAGCACTCTGTTTGACCTAATCTTGGCTGCAAACTATCTGAACATCAAGAGCATGCTGGATTTGACCTGCCAGACTGTGGCAGACATGATCAAGGGAAAGACACCTGAAGAGATCCGTAAGACCTTCAACATCAAGAATGACTTCACGCCTGAGGAAGAAGCGGAGATTCGTAAGGAGAACCAGTGGGCATTTGAGTGATATATTAAAATTAATGTTGGATATCATATAGTTAGAGAGTCCGTACGTATATTGCTTCTACTTATAATTCAACTAGTTTTTTGGTTTTTGTTTTTGTTTTCGCTTAGTTATAGGTCTAACCAAGATTTCCTGCAAGCCTCTCTTTTGTCAAATACGAAAAAGGTTTTGTTTGTTAAAAATAATACAAATAAAAGTTTACAGATACATGAGTTATATCATCCGTTTTGTGTGTTAATTCGAAGCTTCTTTGTTCTCGATAAATTTTAAACTAATTACATCCCTTGGAAATTAATCATATAATCCTTAAACTTCCCAAAAATGGACTCGCACGCAATAATTCCCATTCATATGAAATTTAATAAATTTTTAAGACCATTAGTACATTGACCAATTCCTAGATATTTTGGTCGTTGAATTGAAAAAATAGCTCAGCTCCACTTTCGTTAGCACCGTTGTTCTACCACTGGCTGTCCCTCAAATACCAACTTTTTTGTCACTAATCAATAAAATCAGTGTGAATTTTGATTAATTATGTGACATATTTTACTAACTTTTTGACCCACAAACAAACACATCATACCTTTTAAATTAAAGTTGAGCTAACCAACATTAAAAGCGAAACTCAAAACCTCCATCTTAAATATACAAGGATAATATAATACAAAGGTTTGCTTTCTCTTAGTGAGAATTCATAATATTAGCCTCCTCATTATGCTAGGCGAACCTCTGGACTAGAGTCCAAGCATATTTATATTAATTACTTACAAGAATTCCTCAAACAAGTTTTCAAAGCCAAAGACCTAATTTTATAATCTGAATTGAGTATATAGACCAAATTTCATGATCCACGTCACTATCTATTAATACTATTACCAAAATGGCGATAAGGTTAATCTCCTCATATTAAATAAGAATAATCTCTGTAACATGTCCAATTTCCAGATCAGTTATTTTTACGTTAGAAATTTATCCCAAAACTGTCATTGGGCGTAACCAATGCAGGAATGACAAAAAAGGACATAAGGGATTTCTTTCCAAATTACTAAAAAATCCATTGCTCTAATGTGTCCTTCAATTCCCATTGAAGAAGGCTCATCTCCCTCAAAAGCTGTCTTACTCAATTGTCAGATTTGATCGGATTCGTAATAAAATTTTGTGCTAGTAGATACGAAAGGCGGCTGATGGCATAATCTGAAAGACCTCATAATATTACGTACAAGCCTTTTGGGTTAGTTACAGATAACAAAACAAGTTTTGTAGAACATAAACAAAGCTTTTGGCTCAAATGCAGTGGCTGGCTGGGAGGAAAACTTAAACAAAAACATAGTAACAAAGAAAGAGCACATGTAGAAGAGAGCCTGCTTACAGCCTTTGTTAGTATTACTCGGAATTTCAAAGAGAAGAGAAACTGAGATTGAGGTTGGGACTTGCTTGAGAAGATGAAAGTTTCAGGGTGGGACTGGTTCTATCGATCGGGTGGGTGGGGTTTGGGGGAAGAAGAAAGAGTCAATGAGATCTATAAGGAGAAAACACACCGTTTGGTTTAATATCAGGCTCAAAGACAATATTTGTAAGTGATCACATGTTGTGCGGCTTGTTTGTGGAGTATAAAATGTTTAAAATGAAATTAGGGCTCGTCTTTCTGGCTGAAGTTGTGCCTCAGCCACCATTTTCTCACCACCTCGCAATGCCTCAACCTCTTCGCGTACGCTAAATGAGTATTTTGCTAAACAAGATGCGGCTTGGGGCGATTTTAAGGCGAGGCGTTCAACGGTTTCTTAAACATTGATCACAACATAACCTAAGTATCTATACTAGACAAATTAGCCCACAGGCTATAGGCCATCTCCAACCATGGGGCCAAACTCAAATTTAGGATTAGAACCCCAAAAGTCATCTCCAACCATGTATAAGAAGAGGCTAAAAAACTGATCCAGGCAAAAGCCCAGGCAGAATAGCGCCGGCTTATTGACTGGTCTCAAATTTGAAGTGGAACCCACGAACCAAAAGCAGCAGCCAAAACTCTCTCACCCATGTGCTGTGGAGCCCACCAGCTGAAGAAGAAGACTTGCAGGATGGCCACGTGCTGCCATCCATGCAGGTTTCCGTTGGAAACCAACGGTCAATGTTTGAATTATTGAATTGTTGGGTTTTTTTTTAATTGTAGTCCAACATCAACGGTATTATTTGAATATTTCAATTGCAGTTTTTTTTTTTAAATTCTAGTCCAATGGCTGGGATTGTTTTTGTGCAAATCCAACGGTTGAAGTGAAATTATAAAATGTTTTGGATTTTGAATTTTTTAAGATTAAAATATTCAAAAGAATAAATCACGAAGTTGAAACAAAAATAATGTCAAGAAAAATTAACGAGAAAAAAATTTAGGGGTTAATCATTCTTAAACAATTTAATAAAGTTGCAGACTCAAATTATGAGTCTGCAAGTGTTTGTACCATATCGACCCGCCACTCATGTCATGACACGTGGAAAGGCCCATGGTCCACGCCGACTTGCCCAGCCATAAGGATCGGCAGATTCCCTCGGTACGTACGTCTCCCGTGTTCGGTATTGCATGCCGATTCTACCTCATCACAGATATCTCCCATATCTTTCTCGGGGTCTCCGCCAGGATATCTTACTACCAACACGTGTCGACTTCAAGGCACTCTCCGAGTCCCACATCGAAACTGAGTACCTGGAGGATCCCTTGCCCGCTCTATAAAAGGAGCCTTTTGCCCCAACTACAAGGGACGGGACTTCGAGACCCCTACATTATCAGTTAATATTGGCCCTTCCCCTATACTAACTCTGGCATCGGAGCACCTTCTACTGGTACCACACCGCATCAAGGTCCGATCAACTTTCTCTCCCTTTTTCTCGTGCCGAAGCCACGCATCACCTGTCGAGAGGAGAAGACCTTCATCCCGAAGGTCCATCCGGTCCCCACGACCATCCGCATCACCAGTAAGTTGCCTTAAAACTATTGTCTGTTTAGTTTCTGCGCCAACAGATTGGTGCCGTCTGTGGGAATCTGTATTTTCAGCCCATATCTTTCCTTTCCGAGCCAAAAATGGATCCATCTTCACCCCTCAATACCGATGGCCCTATCATCGGCCTGGCAACCGGAGCGAGTCCGATCCCTCCGCCCGTCACGCCACGGCCCGAGACGGCCGCTCGGCAGGGCACCCTCGAGGCACAGGTCGAGACACTGCAGAAGAAAATGGCGAGGATGCAGGAACGCAACAACATCCTCTCTTCTAAACTCGACGATACGCGGAAACGGCTGGATGACCAGCGGTCCCGCTCGGCTCGATATGAGGACGACCTCGAACAGACTACACAGCTTCGACAGGAACGGTCCTACAAAAGCATCCCAAAACCGAGCAAGCAGGACAAGGGTAAGGGACCCACAGTCAGCAGACCCTCCGCCTCTCGTCAACTATTCGTACCCTCGGAAGGACGTCGTCAGGAGTATCAGGTATACTCCGATTGTCGAGACAGACTCAACGACCGACGCAAGCAACGGCCGCAGTCACCAATCCCGACCAACATCCGACCCGTCGATCAACATATGGGTACTCAAGCTAGCGGATCCGCCAACCACCGAAGGAACGAGACGACCGGCCTGGAAGAAACCGACGAATCTGACTATGCTCCAACGTCACCGGGAACCACGATCTCCTACCGATCGCCGGTGAACTACCATCGGAATCAGCACGCCGACGGGACCGTTAAAAACCACGATCGGCATGGTAAGGGAAACGACAAGAACGACTACCGAACGACAAGCCTCGGGCATTCACAGGAGCACTTTGGCAACGATCTGCCATCCACCGACCCAACCATCCGACTCCTCTTTCAAAAGATCCACCGGATCGAAGAGGAACAGAATCAGTCCCGACAACCGGCTTGGGGCAAGATCCAGCCAGGGCCGTTTGTTAACCAAATCCGAACCTTCAAGCATGAGAAGGATATTCGACCCCTCGGGATACCATTCTACACTGGGGTTGAGGATCCGGTATCCCACTTACACACTTTCCAGTCTGCGGTAGGCTGCAAGGGGCTCACCGATGAAGGCCAATGCCTCCTATTCCCCTCCACCTTGGCTGGGGCCGCACTAAATTGGTTCTTCCGATTGGAGCCAGATACGGTTAGTTCTTTTAACCAACTAAAATAAACCTTCCTCAATCACTTCATGATACAGACCGATCGTCTCTATTCTGCCGATGACCTCTACACTGTCCGGCAACGGAACGACGAACCTTTACGGGAGTATGCAGCAAGATTCAGTCATGAATACTCTCGATGTCCAGAAACCGATGATCGAGTGGCATTCGGCGCTTTCAAAAGCGGCCTCCGATCGTCGCAATTCCGCTACTCTGTCCACAGTAACAACTGGACGACTTACGGCGAACTGATGAAGCAAACGGCTATCCACGCCAAGGCCGAACATTTCAACTCCAAATGCGGACCTTCGGTTCCTCCCACCTCATCGGCACCATCAGACCGGGCCCCGGTCTATGACCGATTCCCATCCACCCTACCAATCAAGCCTGCGCCCTACCAAACGGCACCCCCTGTGCCCAGTTCCTTCCAAGCTGGGAGCAAGCGCAAGGACGGCTTTCGTGACGAGACAGACGAGGGCAAGCACGGCAAGGGCCATGATGGCCGGGCGATTTCAAAAGCCCAAAACAGAATCGGCCGACGGAGGTTTTCACTCTCATCAACACCACATACGAGAGCGTTCTCATGAACGAGAATCAGATGATACCAAAACCTGGTAACCGAAAGCTCCCTCGGCAGAACGACAAAGACACCGGCGTGTTCTGCCGATACCACCGCATAACGGCCATGACACGTAATCATGCATTGCCCTTCGGAAGATTGTTGAGCGCCTCATCAGCGAGGGCAAGCTAAACCAATACCTCAGCGATCGTCCGACCTCCGAACTACCGGCAAACCGACGGGTCAACATGATCAGCGGAGGCGTACCAATCGCCGAAGCCAGTAATCGGTCGATAAAGAATTACGTACGGGCCGTACGGTATCCGCCAGTACTCAGCTTGTCTGAAGGGCGTAGCAGCAAGGTCCGGCGAATCGGTTGGGAACCAATCTCCTTCTCCGAAGAAGAAGAAAAGGGGATCATTTTCCCCCATTCCGACCCCATGATCATCCGGCCGACATTGCCGATTACGATGTAGGCAGAATCCTAATCGACACCGTAGCTCGGTCAATGTACTCTTCACAGACGCCTTCAACGCCCTCGGCATAGAGCATCGGCACCTCAACGAGGATATCACCCTCATCGCTTTTTCTGGCGACGTAGTCGAGCCAATCGGCAAAGATCCAACTACCGCTTGCCATGGGCCTTTGCACCGAGAAGGTCGGTCATCTACACCCACTTCCTAATTGTCGATCGCCTAACAGCCTACAACGCCATCATCGGTAGGCCGGCCTTAACGAGATTGAAGGCTGTGCTATCACCACACATGTTGCTCCTCAAATTCCCAACACACTCTGGCATCGGCCAGGTACGTGGAGATCAATTAAGCGGACGGACGTGTTATGTATCGGCAACCAAGGAATCGGCACGGGCCGCACCGGGGGAATCATATTCGGTCACTACCTCCACCCAACTCATACCAAACAGTCGAGGGGCCGAGCAACCCGATGATCCAAGGGACGAAACTCTCATGCCCCAGGCCCAACCCGTTGAGGATCTCGAATCGGTAGCCCTCTCCGAGGACAGGCCCGATCGGCAGATCAGGATCGGCGTAAACCTACGCCCGTCCCTGCGGGCCGAATTCCTCACTTTTCTCAGGGCCAATTCGGAAGTTTTCGCTTGGTCGTATAACGACATGCCAAGCATATCACCCGAGGTAATCAGTCACAGGCTCAGCATTTGCCCCACCATCAAACCGATCCGTCAGAAACGACGAGCCTACGATGCCGAACGGTACGAGGCAATGAGATCGGAGGTAGACAAGTTGCAGACAATCGGTTTCATCCGGGAGGTAACCTACCCTATTTGGCTTGCGAATTCAGTCTTGGTCAAAAAGACGAACGGTACCTGGCGCATGTGCCAGTTTTACACAGATTTGAACAAAGCATGCCCAAAGGACAGTTTCCCCCTTCCAAGAATCGACCAACTGGTGGACGCTACTGCAGGCCACGAGCTCCTCAGCTTCATGGACGCCTATTCTGGCTACAATCAGATATTCATGCACCCTGCCGATCGCGAGCATACGGCATTCATCACCGACAAGGGGCTCTACTGCTATAACGTCATGTCGTTCGGTCTCAAAAACGCAGGCGCAACATACCAGCGTTTGGTCAACAAGATATTCGCGGAGCTCATCGGCAGTTCAATGGAGGTCTACGTAGACGACATGTTGGTTAAGAGCAGAACCGCTGATGAGCACCTCCACAATCTTTCACTCACGTTCGGCGTACTGAAGAAATATAACATGCGCCTCAACCCGAACAAGTGTGCCTTCGGTGTCTCCTCCGGCAAATTTCTCGGCTTCATGATCAGCCAACGAGGTATCGAGGCCAACCCTGAGAAAATCAAGGCATTAATTGATATGCAAGTACCAAAAACACAGAAGGATATTCAGAGCCTTACCGGCCGCGTCGCTGCCTTGGCCCGATTCATCTCCAAAGCCACCGACCGATGTGCTCCCTTCTTCAAAGCCCTCAAGGGTACCAAACGACAGGTTACTTGGACCGACGAATGCGACAAGGCATTCCAGGACCTCAAGGCCTACATGAGTAAGGCACCGTTGCTGTCCAAACCCCTCCCAGGGGAGAACCTCATACTGTATCTTTCAGTTTCAACCTCGGCACTCAGTTCTGTGTTGATTCGTAAACCGGACGGCATCGAGCTCCCAATCTTCTACATCAGCCACGCGTTACAAGACGCTGAGCTTCGGTATCCAAAGCTGGAACAACTCGCCTACGCGCTCGTTATCTCTGCTCGCAAGCTTCGGCCCTATTTCCAAGCTCACACGGTTACGGTACTCACCAATCAACCCTTGCGGCAGGTCCTACAGAAGCCAGAAACGTCCGGCAGATTAATCAAATGGGCAATCGAGCTCGGCGAGTTCGATATTCATTATCAGCCCAGACCGGCCGAAAAGGGTCAAGCCGTTGCCGATTTCATCTCCGAATTTACCATCGCAAACGAACCCACCCCCCATAATGTGTCTCCGGACCGTCCGAACCAGCCACCTGCCGAAGGACCGTTCAATCCCAAGATACCAATCTGGATCTTACACGTCGATGGTTCCTCCAATCAGCAAGGAAGCGGAGCCGGACTTGTCCTGACAACACCTGATCACACCACCATCGAGTACGCCATCCGATTCCAATTTCATGCTTCAAACAACGAAGCCGAGTACGAAGCTCTCTTAGCAGGCCTTCGGCTCGCAAAGAATCTTGGTGTAGAGCAACTTCGGATTTGCAGCGACTCCCAGCTGGTCGTAAACCAGATCAACACCGAATTTGAAGCCAAGGACAAATCCATGTCTACTTACCTAGCGCACGCTCACCGATTGCTTAAACAGTTCACCTTCCAGATTCAGCAGATCCCGAGATCCGAGAACAGTCACGCCGACGCTTTGTCTCGACTGGCATCGGCAATCAACGACCGCGTCGGACGCCACGTCCCGGTCGAAATCCTCGCCCAGCGCAGTACCACTGAAGCAGTAGTATACACCGTTCGGCAGGATCCAAGCTGGATAGATCCAATTCACGCCTACCTTACCAATGGCACCATACCAGATGACCGGGCCGAGGCCAAATCCATCCGGTACCGATCCGCAAGGTACCTCATCCTCAACGGCACCCTCTACCGTCGCGGCCACTCGTTACCGTTACTCCTATGTGTTACGCCCCAACAAGGCGATTACATATTGCGAGAGATTCACGAGGGGGCTTGCGGTGATCACTCTGGCGCCCGATCCTTGGCTTTTAAGACAATTCGGCAAGGCTATTACTGGCCGACCCTTCATACCGATGCTCTCAAACTTACCCGGCAATGCGACAACTGTCAGCGCTTCGGTTCTATCCCAAAGCTCCCTGCCGAACCACTTACCCCGATGATCAGTCCCTGGCCATTCGCGGTCGTCGCCGTTGACTACTTCACCAAATGGGTCGAGGCCGAACCTCTGACCACAATTACCGCCGCTAAAATTGAGCACTTCGTATGGAAGAACATCATCTGTCGGTTCGGCCTACCAAGTTCTATCGTTACCGACAACGGTAAACAGTTCGATTCTTCTCGCTTCCGGCAGCTATGCTCCCGATTCAACATCAACATCTTGGAACGTCCCCGGCACACCCCCAGTCCAACGGTCAAGTAGAGGCCATCAACAAAATCATCAAGAAAACACTAAAGAAGAAGCTGGGGGCCGCTAAAGGCGAATGGCCGAACATATTGCCAGAAACGCTCTGGGCAATCAACACTTCATGCCGAAGGTCCACGGGTGAAACTCCCTTCTCCCTGGCCTTCGGCACCGAAGCAGTTGTCCCTGTCGAGGTGAAAACACCATCACACCGAACGGCATGCTACGACGAAGCAGAAAACCAGGCGCAGCTCACCCTAAACCTCGACCTCATCGAAGAACACCGATTGCAGGCACACCTCCGGAACGCCCAATACAAGCAACAAACGGCGCGCTATTACGACTCCCGAGTCAGGCGCCGATCGTTCAAAATAGGGGATTGGGTCCTACGCAAAGTCTCCTTGGCCACAAAGAAGCCTACTGAGGGCACCCTCGGCCCCTCATGGGAAGGACCTTACGAAGTTATCGGCATCTGCCGCCCAGGGACCTATCGATTGCGTGGCTCTGACGGTCAAACCCTCGGCCACCCTTGGAACGTTGATCACCTCAAGTACTATTACAAATAGAAGTTACCTTCAGCATTATCACTTTGCAAGCTGTATTATGCGTATGTAACTCAACTTTTGTCCAATCTATCTGAAGTGACACAACGTTCGGTTTTTTCTCCATTATGTTTTAATCTATGTATCCGGTATACACCTACGGTTTAACTGCCTTACGGTACTAAGTGCAAAACGGTTTAACAGTGATTGGCAACCACTTGTGCTCATATTTCAAAATACGCCTTCGGCTCTGACGCCAAACGGCACCAAGTGCTAAGTCATACGGCTTATGATTTCATACACCGTAAAAATGTTACTTTCATTAAGATCAAAAGGCCTTTCGGCCAACCTTGTTCTACAAAAAATATTACATATACAATCATAATGCAAAATAAATTCAAGCAGCTGGGTTTTCTTCGGCAACATCAGTCGGCTCCGGCTCCGCCTCATCCTCATCCTCGTCCTCGGCATCCTCGCCTCTATATGCTTCCACCAGCTCCTCGGTCATGCCTTCGGGAAGAGGAGGGGCCTCCCGGAGGAAGTTCAGGTTCAGCTTCTTGTCAGCATTAAACCTTTTAAACCGGTACACGAGGTCGTCACATTGTTTCATGACTTCCTCGTCCACCAGCAAAGTGAACTCCTCCGAGGCTCGGTAGGCCTCCACGGCGTCCACTTTCGCCTTCTCCAGCTCGGCAATATGGGCCCGGTCAGCTGCCGCCATTGCCACCTCCACCGCTGCCTTGGCCTCTTCGGCTTCGACAACCCCCCTCTCAGCTGCAGCCAGCTTCGCAGAAAGCTCTTCGATTTTGGCTGCATTGGCCTCGGCATGCCGATCCGCCTCCTGGATCACTTTGCCAGCCTCGGCGACTTTGGCCCGAGTCTCCTCAACCTTCTTCTGAAGACGCTCGGTACCGTTCACCGCCCGCTTCATGCAAAGCCACATCTCCATATGGGCCTATCCAAATCAACAAACGGCAGTTAGACCTAAAAACATTCAAAGTACAACTTCATAAGATTGGGTGGTGACACGTACCGCAGCTTGCAATCGGAAGGCTCGTCCGGCCTGCTCTCGCAAAGACTTCGTCGGCAGCTCCGACAGTTCGGACAGGTCCATCTGTGCCCCGTCAATAAAACAGTTAACGGCTGGCACCACCTTCCGAGGACAGGCAATGTTCACCGGCTCCGAACCCTCTTCGTCCTCATCACCGGGAATGAGGATCGCTTCGTCGCTCGGCCCTCTCGGCCTCTTCGGCAGAGGCGTCACATCGAGGGCCCCCTCGATCTGCCTTTTACCGGTCACCTGCAGATGAACCTCCCGCACGGCTTCGGCCTCCTCCGCCCTCCGTTGCCTTCGCCGTTCGGCCGCCGTTAACTCATCGACCGACGGCGTGGCTTCCTTCCTCGACGAAGAGGCCTTCGGCTTCGAAGCACCGCCCTTCTTCTTCGACGACGCCCGAGACTGCAGCCGCCTCCTCGTCGCCTCGTCCATCTCCCTTCCTCCAGCCACTGCACAAAATTAAAGACAAATTAGAAACGGCGCAGTATGAACTCAGAAATCCAAATCACCGAAGACACGATGCCGAACGGCACCACTTACTCTTCTCATTTTCTTCTTCTTCTGCTCGCTTCCTACTGAATTCAGCTTCGGTAATGAGGCCGGCCTTGAACAGGTTCCTAAAGTTCAGTAGGGTCTTGTGAAACCGATCTTCCTCAGCAACCTTCTCTCGGACTCGGTCAATCGCCCTCACCTCCTCCTTCGACACACTCGGCCGCTTCAAGGACACTGAAAATAAACAACTGATCAGATTCGGCATATACACGCTACGCATAAGCAATCAACAGTCAAACACAATTTCGCATGCAATCTGGTTTATGATGCGTCTACTAAACAACGCCCTAAAACCTACCGATCGTTTGGAACGTCGTCGGTATGTGCCGTTCCACCTCGACACCAGGTGCCGACTCCCAAGCTCCGGACACAAGAACCCGACGCTTGCGCCAAGACTTTTGCGAGCTCGGCACGCCACACACGAAGTGTCCCCGTTGACCGGCATGCAGGCAATTTGACTGCACCCACCCTCCCTGATCGGCACTCTTCGCCCTCGTCACACTATACAGCTGGGCGAACTGCTCGTAGCTCGGCACACCCTCCTCAGCAATCCCGAAAGCCGTAATTGTGCCCAGAAGGGTGATCCAGAAGTTCGGATTGAACTGCCCAGGTGCATAACCGATTGCCGCCACCACTTTCTGCACCGAAGGCCTCAACGGTAACCGAAGCCCATGCTTGAAGACATCGGTAAAAAATACTACCTCATCAACCGGCTCGCTGAGCGACTCCAACTGCCCCGGGATCCGCATAACTACCGAATCCGGAATATGATACTCAGCCCGAATCGCCGCCAGTTCTACCTCAGTCAGAATGTTCGGCTCCAAATGATCGACTCCATAAACGGTTTCCGTTGGCTTCGCCATCGGAATCCGCTGCCTCCCTCTCACCACGGTCAGCACACCCTCTCCAGGGGCTGCTACCGAGACCTCTTCTGTTTCGACGCCAGGACCAGACGTCGAAGGCCGACTCTCACCAACACCCAAAACAGGGCTGCAAGTACCGCCATCTTCGGCAAGTACCACAACTTCGGCTTCAGAGCCCGAACCCTCAAAATCAGCACTTTGAAGTTCCGCCGACGAACTTTCGGCCGTTGACTCTCCGGCAAAAGCCTCCCCACTAGTGTACCCCGAATCGCTCTCTGACATCTACAAACGGAAACAGAAGGAAACTAAATGCCATGCTCAGATCAGCCTACTGATTCTAATGCAGCTCATGCCTATGATCGTCTTAGTTCTACATGTTCATACAAGTTCATACAAAGTTCAAGCAAAATAGCAAATTTTGATCTAAACTGGGACTAGGGTAAGGCTCCAAACCTTGTTTGCACGGTTGTTCTACGTCGCCGGAAATCGCCTCCGCCGCAGGAACACTCACCGGAAATCGCCTTCAACGCTGTGTACAAACACCGGAAATCGCCTCCCTCAAGCTCGGTTTGCTCTCAAAAAATCCAAGTAACCCGTCTATGACTACCTTCGTCCTATTTATAGAACGAACCTAGCATCGGGATACGAAACGACGCGACCCCTACAGCTTCCTCGCGACGCGTGTCACCCATGCACACCCATGCACAGAAGCCAAGGCGTCGCCCTTCTTCACTCCAGCATTTCTCCTCGTACGCCTAAACACTGCTCATAATCAGCTACGGCACTCATGCAGGGACGAGTTCTCACTCACCCTCCATGCCGAACGGTACTCATGCGGGGACGAGTTCTCACTCACCCTCCATGCCGAACAGCACTTATGCGGGGACGAAGTTTTCACTCCCCTCCATGCCGAACAGCACTCATGCGGGACGAGTTCTCACTCACCCTCCATGCCGAACGGCACTCATGCAGGGACGAGTTCTCACTCACCCTCCATGCCGAACGGTACTCATGCGGGGACGAGTTCTCACTCACCCTCCATGCCGAACGGCACTCATGCGGGGACGAGTTTTCACTCCCCTCCATGCCGAACGGCACTCATACAGGGACGAGTTCTCACTCACCCTCCATGCCGAACGGCACTTATGCAGGGACAAGTTTTCACTCCCCTCCATGCCGAACGGCACTCAGACAGGGACGAGTTCTCACTCCCCCTCTATGCCGAACGGCACGCATTTAGGGTCGACCCCCATTCTGCCCAGACCCACGCTTCCTCCTCCACGCTCCCCCTTACTCGGGGACTTGGGGGACTACGAAGCCCCGCCTTCGGCGAAACAAGGGCCGTGTCAGAATACCGAGGACACGCGCAAGTCCCCAACTAAGAAGTCCCTTCTCAATCGGAAACTTGGGGGACTCCTGTTTGTACCATATCTGACCCGCCACTCATGTCATGACACGTGGAAAGGCCCATGGTCCACGCCGACTTGCCCGGCCATAAGGATCGGCAGATTCCCTCGGTACGTACGTCTCCCGTGTTCGGTATTGCATGCCGATTCTACCTCATCACAGATATCTCCCATATCTTTCTCGGGGTCTCCGCCAGGATATCTTACTACCAACACGTGTCAGCTTCGGAAGGCACTCTCCTGAGTCCCACATCGAAACTGAGTACCTGGAGGATCCCTTGCCCGCTCTATAAAAGGAGCCTTTTGCCCCAACTACAAGGGACGGGACTTCGAGACCCCTACATTATCAGTTAATATTGGCCCTTCCCCTATACTAACTCTGGCATCGGAGCACCTTCGGCTGGTACCACACCGGTACCGAAGGTCCGATCAACTTTCTCTCCCTCTTTTCTCAGGCCAGAAGCCACGCATCACCTGTCGAGAGGAGAAGACCTTCATCCCGAAGGTCCATCCGGTCCCCACGACCATCCGCATCACCAGTAAGTTGCCTTAAAACTATTGTCTGTTTAGTTTCTGTGCCAACAGCAAGGTTTGAGGAAAAAAAATTTTGAGTCCTGAAAATACATGAATAATAGTATTTTGGGGGGTGGAAATTTGAGTTTAGCCCCAACATGGTTGGAGATGGCCTTAAGACAAGCAAATATGAAAACCAACCACGAATTAAGTCCCTAAAGTGCCTCAACACACAACCGCAAAATGTAGAACAAAGCAAACTTTTTCCTTCCATATCAGCCAAGTCGGCTAAAGGTATCGCAATAATTTTTGAAGTTTTCTATATTCATATACAGAATACAAGAGGAGCCATGACTACGTATGTCACGACCCGACTCCCCTAGCACGATATTGTCCGCTTTGGGCCCCTCCCTCACGGTTTTGTTTTTGGGAACTCATGAGCAACTTCCCAGTGGGTCACCCATCCTGGGATTGCTCTATACCAAACTCGCTTAATTTCGTATTTCCAAGGAATCCGAAACCAGTGAGCTCTCAAAAGGCTTAGTGCTAGGAAGAGAAGTGCCTACACATATAAGACACTTCACCTTTCCCTCCCCGAGCGATGTGGGATTGCTCACCGTTCTTGTTTCCCCAAGACACCGGTCTTACAATCCACCCTCCTTGGGGCCCAGCGTCCTCCCCGGCACACTTTCGGTCGGGGTCCAGCTCTGATACCATTATGTCACAACTTGACTATCATAACACGATATTGTCCACTTTGGGCCCCGCCCTCACGGTTTTGTTTCTGGGAACTCACGAGCAACTTCCCAGTGGGTCACCCATCTTGGGATTGCTCTAACCCAAACTCACTTAACTTCGGAGTTCCAAGGAATCCGAAGCCAGTGAGCTCCCAAAAGGCATCGTACTAGGAAGAAAAGTGCTCACACATATAAGGCACTTCACCTTTCCCTCCCCGAGCGATGTGGGATTGTTCACCGTTCTTGCTTCCTCAAGACATGGGTATTACAATCCACTCCCCTTGGGGCCCAGCGTCCTCCCTGGCACACTTCCGGTCGGGGTCCACCTCTGATACCATCATGTTACGACCCGACTCCCCTAGCACGATATTGTCCGCTTTGGGTCCCGCCCTCACGGTTTTGTTTCTAAGAACTCACGAGCAACTTCCCAGTGGGTCACCCATCCTGGGATTGCTCTGGCCCAAACTCATTTAACTTCAGAGTTCCAAGGAATCCGAAGCCAATGAGCTCCCAAAAGGCCTTGTGCTAGGAAGAGAAGTGCCTACACATAAAATGCACTTCACCTTTCCCTCCCCTAGCGATGTGGGATTGCTCACCGTTCTTACTTCCCCAAGACACGGGTCTTACAATCCACCCCCCTTATGGCCCAGCATCCTCGCTGGCACACTTCCGGTCGGGTCCAGCTCTGATACCATCATGTCACAACTTGACTCCCCTATCACGATATTGTCCGCTTTGAGCCCCGCCCTCACGGTTTTGTTTCTGAGAACTCACAAGCAAATTCCCAGTGGGTCACCCATCCTGGGATTGCTCTGGCCCAAACTCACTTAACTTCGGAGTTCCAAGGAGTCTGAAGCCAATGAGCTCCCAAAAGGCCTCGTGCTAGGAAGAGAAGTGCCCACACATATAAGGCACTTCACCTTTCCCTCCCCGAGCGATATGGGATTGCTCACCGTTTTTACTTCCCCAAGACACGGGTCTTACAATGTACATTCTTACCTTCAGCAACAAGGACTTGACTACTTTTCACCTTTTTAGTGAACCAGTTGGCAATTCTCACCCAATTATCCTAATGAAAAAAAAAGAGGTCCTCTTCCAAGCAAATAAGAAACTTGGTGATTTGTTCTCAGCAATGTTTATCATTGACCCCTTAAAAAAATGCACCAATCAAATATAGAACCTACCTTTTTTTTAAACATGGTCCATAGGTTATCTTCAAAATTCCTATCATCATTGCATCAATTGAATAATGTAGCAAAAAAAAATTAGGAACAGGCCAAAATAGGCCCTTGTAACTCTTATATTCTACACATAAACTCACTATTTTTCAACTTCTATGAAAAACTCAAATTTCAACATAGGTTACTCTTACCACATATGTATATTGCATTCCCATACCACCTTATGTGGAAGATGAGGTGGACAACCACATCAATTAAAATTAATTTAACATTTTCTTTTCTTGTATGATTTATTGACACTTTTTAATTGATGTGGTTGTCTTCTTCATCTACCACATAAGGTGGGTATGAGAATGTAATATACAAATGTGATAAGAGTAGCATTACTCTATAAAATAATTACAGACCATGTCATCTACCTTACTTGTCAAATCCCTTATTTTTAACATTTATATTTAATTACTTTGAATTTCGGAACCTATTCTTCGGCAGTTATTTTTTGAACTTGTTCTTTCTGGGTTTAAATACTTAATGGCGGTGCTCCAAGATTTGAGAATCAAAAAAACGTTTCAACTAAAAATAAATTAATGGACACACACCAATATACATAAATAACTTAATACATATCATAATATTATAGCTAAACAAACAATGATAATACAAATTAATTTTATTCCCAAAAAAGTATTGATCAGGTACTTGTTTGCTTATGGTGATGCGTGCCCAAAAAAAACCCGACATGTCTAATACATGATAGGTAAATTGATAAGGACGTATTTATGTAGAAAAAAAATAGGTGCATTATTTATATATAAAAAGATAGGTGCATAATTCTTAAATTAAAAACAAGAAGATAGGTACATTTACCATATATTAGATAGGTAAAAACATATAGGTAAACTATTTACCAATATGCACCTATATTTTCCAGGTTCCTAATTTACCCAGATAAGTAAGTAAATTATTTACCTATGTATATTAATTTACCTATATTTTTAAAAATAAAATTTAAAATAAGTACATAATAATTTTGAATTTAAAAGAATGGGAACATTAATCTATAAACGAAATTTGACTTAAAGAAAATTGGTAACAATTGATGGAATGAAAAATGAATATATTGCAAAAGAAACAAATAAGAACATTAAATGTCACCAATTTGCAACAAAAAAAATAAACATTAAAGTACACCAAATCAGTTGAAAAATAAAGTCAATAGTATAATAATAAATCAACACAATTAATTGAGGAAAGGAAAACTGTAATAAGGGCTATTTTTGGAATATAAAAAGTAAAATAAATTAAATTTGTAGCTTAATTAAGTAACTGGCTTAATTAGATCCTTGTGATTGGGTTTTTCTTATAAAAATCAAGGTTTTATTTATAGAAAAATAACGTGATGGGTTGTAGGTACTTGAAAAAATTATATATACCCCTAAAGACAATACTTGAAAAAAAAAACTAGCATTAAAACTTAAATATTGAAAAATTTGGTACTTCAAATTAAAAAAAAATATATGTTGACAAATTGATGTGTTCCGTGTACAGTCACTAATTAATATTTGCTTTTATTAATAAAAGATTTGAAATCCCTACGAATTTTTCATGTTGAAATCCACTCATTTCCCTGAATAAAATTCTGCACAGAATATGTATTAACATGCTCAGATGGGATCTTGCTACTGAAGGGTACTCTCTTGGACAAATCAGAACCAGCTCCAGAATTACCAAACTCCCCATAGAAAAGGGTGCTCAAAGCAAAATCCTCACTCCAAATCATCCACCCATCTGGGGAAAGAAGAGCTTCCATGGAACAGTTTATAAAAACTGTCCTTGAATACTCCTTCCATGGCCTCCCCAAGTAGCTCTTGTGCACTTCGGGTTTGCTTTGATACAGCTTCACGAACTCTTCGGTGCCGGTGATCAAGCAGTTCTGAAATACGAAACCAGTTGATTGTGCAGGGTCTGTTCTGCCGTGAGCTGTGACGGTGCTACTTTCGCCCTTCTCGGGGTTTAGTTGTCGAGGGCGGATGAGGATGTTGCAATCTTGGAAAATCGTAGCTGAGTTTCCGAAGATGAAATCGACATTGCCTTGGATGTTGCATGACTTGTAGAACTGGCGGTTGCCGTGTGCGTAGAGAGTGTCTTGGTTGCCTAAGAATTCACAGTTCTCAATGACGGAGAGATCACTGTCTGATCTGAAAGCTACTGCTTGGTGGACATCAGGACCTGCTGTGTTCTGGATTGTGAGACTACTGGCCATGAACCCATCTCCAAGAACACCTGAAAAATAATAAGAAACAATCACAACCTTTACTTTCAAAGCACAATAAAAACATGTAATAAATAAAAATAAAAAGTGATGCAAATAACCTACCGACTGTGGCAGAGTTGTAGGTGGAAATTCCGGGCATGCCCGCATTCAATGACCCTGTAATTACCGTTTTGCCAATCCCGTCACCCAAAAACACCACGTTCCGCTTCTCTAAGGGCACCCTCACGATCTCGTCGTACACCCCAGCCTTTATACGAATCACGAACTTCTTCGCTCCCGCGTTATTAGGTGCGGCGTTTACCGCCTCCTGCACCGTCCTGTAGCATTTCTCTCTCCTCCTTGCACACCGTCAGGTCCGCCTTTAAACCCGACGGCACTCCCACCCGAACCTCCTGACCGGATCCTCTGCCCTCTACCCGCTCCCAGAACCCGTCGCGCTCGGTCTTGGGCGGGGCCCACAACTTGGTGTCGTTTCCGAAGTTGTCGTACGAGAACATCATGCTGAGGGCGTTGCTGGACTTTCCGACCAGCGAGTCGAGAAATGACATCGTTTGGTTGACCATCTGGGTGTCGTTGGCGTACTTGAGGCCCGACCAGCAGCCGTATTGGTAGAGCAGCGCGGCACTCATCGAGGCACGTGCGTTTTTAATGCTTCCACGTGAAAGGCCGTTGGTGGCAAGCGAAATGCGGTACTGGGAGTTCCTGAGGTCTTCGAGGCAGTTGTTAGCGGCGGTGGTGCGGTTTTGGTTGCCTGCGGAAGAGTCTAGGATAGCCTTCACCAACTTCTGCGCCGTGTGGAGGCCATCGGTGGAGACCTGGATGGCGGATTGGATGGTTTGGATTGTGTTGGTGTTTGGGTCAGTGACGAGCCCGGCTAAGGAGGCCTGACACGTTTCGGGAAAGCGAGTGGCTTTGCAGACTTGCTGGATCAGAGGGATGGGGGCGGTGACGTGCCTGAGGGGGTGAGGGTTGCGGGCGGCGGAGGTAAGAGAGAAGAAGAGAGTGAGTGAGAGGAGAGAGAGGAAAAGGAAGGAGGCCATGGAGATGAGAAAGATGAACTTGAGTGATTTGAGTTGCAAAAGGCTTAGAGACTTTGGGGTGATTTTATAGCTTACAGCTACCACCTTGTACTAGGAAAAGGAGGAGATAAATTTTTTTTCTTTCTCATGTTTGGAAATATTCTTAGAGTCATGCTATTTACACCATGTTAGTCTTATTTTCCTACTCACCTTATTTTAAAATTTTTAAAAATACATTTATCCTTTTCTAAAATGACTTATAAAGACTTATGTAACTCTTCTAAAAAAAGCTAGAAACTAAACTTATCTAAAGTGTTAATCCACCGTCGTGGATGTTAACAATTTAAAAAAATTATATTAGAATATTAAAAAACATTAAAAACTTCATCACTTCCTTCCCAGGCCGCACACAAGAAGTCACCACCAGCCACCTAGCAACCACAATCTACCAAAACCCCAACAGCACCCACCCGCCCACTAGCTCTCAAGACACCTAATCCCATCAAATCAAATTATCCATAACCCATTCTACAGAATCTACCGACCCAATTTGACTAAACTCATTAAATAGTGTATTCCAATTTGCAAGCATGAGAATTGATTGAAATAGCCCTCCTCACCATTTGAGACAAAAACCCAAAAGCCTGATAAGCAAATACTTGTTTAGAGAAACCCAGGGAGAAGATGCATGCTTGGAGAGAGAGAGAGAGAGTATATCAGGAGGAGGAGGAAGACGTCGTGGGTGGTGGTTGAGTAGACTTGGTGGTTTCAGCCGCTGGATTAACTCTTCAGATTGGCAGGAGGGGTTGAAGGAAAATGGGTATTTCAAAGGGTATTTTAGGAATAATGGTGGGTGGAAAGATAGAATTGTGTTTTTTTTTAAATTCACAGGTGGGTGAAAAAATAAGGTGAGTGAAAAAATAGGACAAGTGGGTGGAAATAACAACACTCTATTCTTATACTAAAAAAGAAAAGTTGTAGAAGAAGAAAAAATAAAAAAGGAAAAGAAACTTTCGATTTCGGCCATCAGCCAACTTCTCTTTTCCTAATTCATCAAAAATTTGGCTGATATGGTTGCATAAAATCAGCGTTGGATGTCAACTCCTCCTTATGGAGAAATTATAGAATACTACCGTAGTATGGCACGTGGTACATCTTGTCACGTGTTATAATATTAGTGGATATTTATAGATATTATTCCTAAAAGGGAGGAAAATAAACCCTAAAAGGGGAAAATAAACCCTGTCGTTCACCCATATTATAACACGTGTACAAGATGTACCACGTGGCCATACTACAGTATTCTATAATTTTTCCTCCTTATGGTGGAGATCTTCGACCAAAATCTTGCCTAATAATATGGTTGCATAAAATCAAGGCTTGCATGAAAAAGGGTATACGGCAATAAACAGCATAGAAGAATAAAATAAAATAAAAAACTTGGCCTTTCCTATTTGTTACAGGGGCCATCAGCCAACTTTCCTTTTGCTAGAAATAGTATGAGAATGTTTCCTAATACGAGAAAAACAAAATATATATCTCCTTTTCCTACACCGACAAGGTGTTACGAGTAGGCTATAAAATCACCCGAAAGTCTCTCAACCTTTGCAATTCAAATCTCTCAACCAAAGGCAGAAAAGAAGAACTCTCCCAAGTTCTCAACTCAAAAGTCTTAGTTACTATTAAAAAGAGCAAAACAGTGGCCTCCAACAAGATGAAGAAGATAACCATGAAGAGTGACGACGGTGAGACCTTCGAGGTGGAGGAGGCTGTGGCCATGCAATCACAGACCATTAAGCACATGGTGGAGGACAGACAACTGTGCCGACGACACAATACCTTTGCCGAACATTAACAGCAGCACCCTAGCGAAGGTGATCGACTATTGCAAGAAGCACCATGAAGAGGATGCCAATGGCGAGAACAAAGAGGACATTAAAAAATGGGACGCTGGTTTCGTGAAGGTGGACCAGAGCAATCTGTTTCACCTAATCTTGGCTGCAAACTATCTGAACATCAAAAGCCTACTGGATTTGACCTGCCAGGCTGTGGCGGGCATGATCAAGGGAAAGACACCTAAATAGATTCGTGAGATCTTCAACATCAAGAATGACTTCACGCCTGAGGAAGAAGCGGAGATTCGTAATGAGAACCAATGGGCATTCGAGTGAGAGAGTTAGAAATCCCCTATAACTTACATAACTGTTATTATTACATAATTTGACTTTTTGTTATTTTTCTTCTAGTTATAATTCAACTGTTCTTTTTAAATAAATTTATTTTGTTAGGTGATTGCTTAGATGTAACCAAGTGCATTTTGTCAAATATTTCTAATGATACGAGAGTTATGTCTCCCTGTTTTGTGTGTTAATAGTACGAAGCTTCTTTCTTCTTGATAAATTCTTAACAAATTACATCTCTTGGGAATTAACTAAACTGGACTCACGAAATCATTTGGATGCATACAAGGGTCAGTCTATTAATTTTACGTTCAACTTTTTTATATATTTTTTTGGGAAGAACCTTCAAAAGGCCATACAAACCTTCACGGAAAAACCAAAACTGTGGCAATCACACACCCAAAATTTTCTTCTGCCATTATGTAATTGTTTGGATAAAGGGTTTTATAGGAGTCCCGTTCTTTGGGAACCCAGTAAGGTCACACAGTCCACACCCTATGCTGGTTGTCTGAGGACGAGTCTAGAATATCCTTGACCATCTTCTGCGCCGTGTAAAGGCCATCGGTGGAGACCTGGATATGGCAGACTGAATGGTATTTACCATTCCATATTGTAATTTTGGATGGCAAATGAATTCAATTCACAAATAATTCAGGAGCTCATGACAAAGACAAAGCTGAAATGACATTCAGCAATTCTGTACAGGTGAGAAAGCTACTTTCATAACAATAACTGTGCTATCTTATTTACAGTGCAAGACTTGCAGATTACAAGAGCAATAATCCAACAATGTATTTCACAATGTATTACAAGAGAGATAAGCAACTATTAATTGCCCCAAACCAAGTGAAAAATATTTTTACTAGCACCCGCATTGACAACATTGTTGCTCTGTGTTCTAAGCATCTCCTCTTGTGCAGCCACGTCACCCTCCTATTTAAATAAAATTATTAAATTTGAATGAGTACAACAAAGGGGCAACCAAAAAAAAAGTGCAGTTCATTTAACCACCCAGCATATAGGAGAAATGAATTAAACAAATATAAAAGAAATGATAGAAGAAGTTTAAATTATGAAATAAGTAGATCAATGAAATTAGGTAAACTCTTTAAGAAAAGAAAGAAAGAAAAAACCACTATCATATAGAAAAGCGTAAGGATGATCTTCACCAAACTAGTCTACCAATTATAATTTCAAACACTAGACAAATCAAAATGGATTGTATAAGTTTCTATGTGATTTCGAAATTCTCCAAACAAATCATTTTATCTTCCCACTTTCAAGAGAACATCTTCTTTAGGATCATCAGTGTAAGTATTTCCTTTATTAAATGATATGCAATACAAACTCTGCGTGGCACTCAACAAGATTGAACAATAAAAACGGGCAATTCTATTTGCACCCCCATTTCATCACTCCCCAAATTTCATAATTCCCATTTTGTCCTTTTCCACCCTTTGCCTCCTTCCCCTATGGCCGTGACACCGCCAGTGCTGATTTGATTATTTTTAAGTTTAAAAGGAGTATTAAAATATTGAAAATTAATGAAGGTGAAGTGGAAAACTTTTCGGAAATGTTTCATGTAGGGAGAAGTGATGTGTGGAAAAAGCATTGCAAATAAGATCACCCTATCTGGCACACTTGGTGAAACAGATGGTAACTATCGCATTTCAAATTCCAAGGGAGTGAGGACTCACAAGTAGAGAGTAGGCACGGGCAAGAGATAAAAGTGTCGGGTACAAATCCAGAACAGCTAGGGCAACTTCCTCGGTTACCTGGGGGACCTGCATTCAAAATTCAAGGTGTAAGTCTTGCTCACCACTTCGTCACTACAAATATCCTACTTCTAGACCAAGCGAGAACCAAACCGTGTCATAAATGTTGATTCAAACAGCTATGGAGTAATTTACCCAGTACATGCAGAAGGGTGCAATGCACCAGGGACAAGAACACATCCAGAAGAATCCAACACAGGAGAATTTTTTGCATAACTTTATAAAAATGCATCTCTTACTTTTATTTTTATTTTTTGGTATGTTCCTACAGATTATTATATCTACATATAAATAAGGAAACAATGTAGGAAAGCAGAATTTAATGTTTTCCATTTTATTATACATGAATGAACCCATAGTCTGTTATATTAAGGGATCAGAGTCAATAAGCTATTATCTGCCAAATAAGGGAATGATATTCCTTTCTGTCAGAAACAGTAAATACCTGCATAAGCTGAATGGCAAATACATCGCTGACTGTCATTTTATCCAGGTCTTTGCACCTTTCGATAAATTCATCAAAAGAGGGACAAATCCCGGCATGTCTATGTTGTTCCTCAGAATACTCTGATTTGTAGTATTGAGTTATTGCTTGAGTAAGATAAACATACTTCTTCAATGTATCAGCCAAGCCAATGGTTCTCTGAACATCAAATCCCTCCAAAATTTCAGTTGTGAAACAGCTGCACAAGATGAGAATTATAACTGTTGAAGCCAAATGCTAATAGTTACCTTTTGCAATCATTAGGACATCTATAGAAAGATTGTTATGTGATCTTAACTGCAGCTTATAATTAAAAGGAAAAGTAACAAAATACAATTATATCTTACTTAACTCTTTAGTTTTTCATAACAAGATAATAGAAGTATATATCACAGACCTTTTAACCAAAGCCGGAGGTTTACTTTCCTACTTTAAACATGATGATTCACACTAAATGATATCTCTAGTCATGCAGGAAGAAATGGAGCCATTAAGAATATTATGGGAATGCTTACGCTGTTTTAATGCTTTCTGCAGCTTCCGAACAATTTGGATCACCTTCCACAAGATATATCAGTTTCTTAAGTCCACATCTCTAACATATGCAATTGAAAGGCCAAACACATCAGAATAACGTAAAAATAATATAATTTCACAGTAAATCCAGCATTCCAGGAAAGCTAAACCATCAGATGCATGTAAAAACACACACTAGAGTCTAGAAATAAACAAATTTCTCTAGTACATATTGGAGCCAAAAGGCCGAACATAAATAAAAGCAAATAAATAATAGATAAAGACAAACCAATCATTGTTTTAGTCATTCACAACACTTGAATGTGGTGCATCATAGTATCCTTGCACAAACATAAAGTCGGGATGATATTCTATCGTCATTCAAGTACTGTTTTCCACATGCAGACATAAAATTTGATGTCATCAACATGCATACATGTTTTCCACACATATTTTCATTCATCTACTTTCAATAGCTTAGTTATGCTGCAACATCTGTAAAACAACATGTATGCAACATATAATAGCAACTTCACATAACAAATAAAGACAAAACCTTGAGTCATTTCATTAAGAGCCAATACCAAAAGTCTCAGTTTCTGATCCCTGTAACGGTTATCTCTGATTGAACAACGTAAATCATCAACTTTCTTCCTCTCAACAATAAAATCAAGTACATATTCGCTCTCAAGATGTTTATGACGGGCTATCCAGATTCCATCTCCAACTGGCAACCTCCTAACCTGTAGAAGACTCAATTTGTTAACTCCAACAAGTGGAAAGAAGATTTGTAACAAGAACAAAGACAAGAAAGTTTAGTAAGCCACCAATGTTTACATCGTGAAATAACAACTAGAAAATTCACTATTCTCACAAATCTCAAAAATCATTTTATGATGCCACGTGGATTGATACTCAAAACAATTTGAGATTTGAACTCGAAAACACACATGAGGAACACGACAATGAACCAAAACATTTTTAACAACAAGAATGGAAGATTCTGGAGCCAAATACTTGTAAGTTCTCAAAATTATAACTGAAAATTAGCCAATTTTAGTTCGGGTTTTAGCAATGGAATTATTTACAAAAAGGCAAACCAAGAAGAATGGATTAGAAGTATGATCAGTGGAAAATGTGGAGTTTAATTATAGGACTCAAAGCAAGTGGAGAGATTTTGCAAAGCCCAGAAAAGAATAGGGCCACTGAGGAGATATGCAGCCTTACTACTTATCCAAGGATGAATGGATCAACTCAGTTGAGGGATTCATATAGGGAAACGAAAATCCCATGGTGGGTTTTTTGCTTTCTAGAAGGCCAAAATAAGCCCCAGTTGCAATATCTTAGGTTCTCAAAACTGCATACTCTAAATTCACAGTAACTTTTTTTTTAACACGGCATTGATGTAGGAACAAACCAAAAAGGTAACAAGCAAAACAAAAATAAATGCATAAAAATAACACACTTGCAATAATAGTACTGACAATTCCACAGCTATATACTTTTCAGAAAAAAGGCCATTAGCTTAGCTTCAGAGAATTGACTGTGCGAATACATAAAAAACTAGCTCATAACTGAAGAGGGAAACATGAAAAGTTTCCTCATTGTATTAAAAGTTTCAGCTGACACAATCATGAAATAGCAAAATATGTCAACACAATAAAAACACGCAAAAAGTAACAAAAAGCAGAACCAAAAGTTGCCATGTTTTGTGAAACCGATACAAAGTAAAACATAAAAGAAGGATACTCAACAGTTCAAAATCTAGTTAATGTAAGTATTAGAAGAACTACCACATAAAAGACTTCGAGAACTGACCTCTATTTTGATTTTGAATTGAGCACGAACATTCTCAATTATTCTCCCAGGTCGTGATCTAAACACAATATATACAAAATTAATCACAGTTTTATAAACACTGGAAAAACAATGGACAAAGAATAGGACTAAACACTAGTATTGAGCATAGTATAATAGCAGGAATCCAACATGAAGAGTACATACAAGGGAGGCCAGTTACAACACGACACAGACATGATGACATGACAAATCTAAAAAATTCAGGAAATGCACACAGGGGAAGGTGCTCTCACTCACAACCGCCCCTCTCTATTCTCTCTCACTGCTCTCCCCCCGTTCGAGCAATTGAGGTGATCGGGCTAGGTTTGGGGAAGGTCGCAGGGGAGAGGGTTGGAAGAGGGCTGGGGATTGATCGGAGAAGGAGATTGGGAAAGAATCTTGTTTTAATTCTGTTCAGCTTTCATCTTCTCCCAGTCTTTGATTCTTCTCTTTTTATTCGTAAAGTCTTAAATTAATTTGATAAAGTATTGCTCTGTCTTTCATTCTGAAATATTTATTACTTAACCACAAAACTCTTTTGATGTTAAGAAAGAACATAAAGTATCTTTCACTAGCTTCAACATGAAAAGAAATAGGGCAGAAGAAATAAGTTACTGACCCCCGAGTGGCAAATTGCTCTCGATCATCCAAAATCAAGATCACTTCATATGCATCTTCAAATGTCTCCCCAAAGCTTAGAGGCGGCAAGGAAAAGACATTCGAACTTGCTTTGAAACCATCCGATCTAGACTTGGGCACAGGATGACTCTAAGAAAATCAACGAGTGAATGAGCAACACATAACAGTACACTCAGCTGTGTTCAACACTTTCAAATCTAATACAGAAGTGCCATAGAAGGTCCTACTTCAGTGTTGCAAATCTACAACTAAAATTAGCATGTGACTCTTAGAGTGTGATTTTGAGTAAAACTCCATCTGTATGGAACTATTTTGACACTTCAATTTGACAAGATATTTTCAGATATATAGCAATTCAAAAGAAGGCATCAAACTTAGTAACAAGTATCCAAAGAATCTAAGCCTCATATACGATTCATGGTTCTGCCCATAGCTAGATTTTGGAAGAAGCGTTGAGGAAGCCTCAACTGAAATTTCACAAACAAACAAATGTAGGCAGTCAAATAAAATGAAAAAATTTCCTGGGTTTACAATTGGAAAACAAGATCTGGATTCTTCTCCACTTAAAATACTAAGAAGTCAATTTTTGTGCATAAGAAAAGCAAAAAATTAAAATTAAAAAAGTTTCTCTGATCAAAATATTCCCAGGAATCATTTCCAAACTAACTTAATTCATCTCAAAATAATTGTAACACATTTCTTATCAACATTTTAGCAAATAGATCTACTTAAACGACTCCCCTTTGAGCTTCAAAGGATGGGAAGAAATAGGGGGAAAGAAAGGAGGCCCACATGAGATGACATGACAGGATATTATGGACAAAGAAAACCCAAATCAGAGGGAAGGTCTAAACTGAACTGAGCAACCAAGACCAAAGACTTTAATTAAAAGTTTAAGCTTGGAAAGGAGGGTGTCAGCAATTATAATAAATCAATGAAGATTGAAACTGATTATTATTCCCAGTCCACAAGTCAAGATAAAATTAAAAAGCTAGTAAGACCGATACCTTCTCAATGTATAGCTGTGGAATATCAAATGATTTCTTCTTCCTACTCACAGTAGGGGACAACAATATAATTTCTGTGGCTGAGTCAGGATGAGCAAGCTCCTGATGCAAAATATTGTCCACATCCAGAACAGAAAGCACTTTGGCATTAGCAGTTTTTTTGACTGGGTTTTCCATACCAGACCTCATGAGACATTCACGTGCAGCTTCCTGACCTTCTTGACTAAGCATGTACCTGCAGTTTCTACATGCGTTACCACCTCCTAGTAGCAAAAATGCAATCAAACTGCAACTTGACAACTTCCAGGTCTACATTTATAAGAACTGCTCGCCATAATACATGATTTCTAAACATTTGGTTCAAGCACGTACTAAATTAGGTTGAACCTAACCATACCACGAACAAGGTTACACTGCTAGTAGTATCATTATTTGCTTAAGCCTGTAATCAACTCAAATGTCAATTACCTAAAAAGAAAATATTTGCCAGTTGACAAGACATGCTTAAAGAATTAAGTATTGCAACAACAATTCTAATAAATTTCACACGATAGTTATCTGTAAATCACCATTCATGTGAAGCAGATCTTTCCTACTAAATACTTTTTAGTTGTGAATGATTTTGTAATTAATTCATTTTTCACAAAGACATGCGGTTTATCTTTTCTTGTCCTGCGTAAAATTGTGCATGGCATAAGGCAAGAGCTCTTGCCATTCAAATTTACAAGTACAGAGGCAGAAAAACGATATAAGATAAATATAAAATTCCTGGACAGCATAACAAAACGAAAGAAAGAAATGTAGAAACAAAAGAAATACTTTGCTGGGCAACTTGATTTGATAACCAGTCCCTTGGATACCAATGTCTTCATGCAGGACCATCCACTATACCACTCCCTTGCAGAACTCCCAAAGCGTCCAGCTTTTCCCTGTCCCTTCTCTGGCCTAAAAGAGCAGAGAAACCCAGTCTCAAAACATCACATACATTCAAATTAAACCCAAATAAACAAAAATAAAATAAAAGATAATTACAGAACTAATATCACAAATTAACATACATAATTGGCACACGAGAAAGCCCACTTGCTTCCGCTGCATCGATAAGCTCCTGTTTACGCATAAATTCATTCCCATTTCCAATTCCCCTGATGATAACTTAGCATCAGAAAACTCCAATTTCACACAAAAAATGTGACAAAAGAAATTCAACCACAGCTGTGTGAGAGTGCACTGCAGTAATTCCAGTTTACCTGTAAAGAGTAATCAACAATGCATAAGCTACAGAATTCTTCTGAGGAACATAGCGTCTGCTTCCTTTGGTTCTCTTATCTAAAACAAAATGCATATTTGACAACAAAACTAATGAATTTGACATGGAGATCATATAAACAGAGAATGTAAAGCCAACAAAGAATGAAACGCACAGTTTTTAGACAAGTCTTCTAGTTCAGAGCTGCCTGAACCGGTCTCGGAAAACCCTTGCATGAGGCGCGAAAATCAACTTCACCACGTCGCTTGGAACGCCTTCGAAAAATAATTTGTTGAGGGATGAAGAAGGTGAGAAAGTTGGGAGGAAGAATTAATGGGCCAGCGGAATCAACTAGCATTTTTGGCCCACACTAGTGACAAATCCCCAACACTACCAAGGCGGCTTGTGATTCGAGCCCAAGAAACATTTTTTTGCCCTTTTTCAATAGGTTACCCGTTGCATACAAAATTTCAGTCTCTTGCACCCTTTTTCTTTTCAATAAAATGACACTTACACCATATTCTTTTAATATGTATATTTATTCCATGCATATATATATATATATATATACAATATTAGGCTACTATCAGTAGAATTGGGCATTATTATAGATTATATTTATAGTCCCGATATCTTGGATCACAGGGGTCCAAGAGATTGAGACTGTGTATAAATCTATGCATATATATATATATATACATATATAAAGGAAAATACATAGAATGGTGAAACATTTAAAATACCACAAAATACTCTTGGTTAATGGACACATTAAAAATTGAAATTATTAATTAAATGATGATGCTATGGTAAATTCACACTTTTTCATATTAAAAAAATTAAAATTAAAAACAAAATCAGATAATTGATCCTATTTTTATAGAACACAACTACTCATTATCTTTTTTAATTCTAAAAGGAAAAAAGTAAACCAATTGGCACACCCACACTTAAATATATAGTCTAAGAAGAATTCTTATCCCTGCCAGTGCTTTTTTCCCAAGGAGAGGAGCCGTTTATCATGGGAGTGTCCAACTCAATTGAGTTTCTTCTAAAACTCATTCTTTAATTTCATATAGATATATGTTTGCCTATCTGGGGCAGTTATGCCCTTGTTTATGTCAATGGGTACATACCCTTTCTTCAAACACCAAAATACTCAAATAGGCCACTACTACGGCGTATGTTGATAATACAATTATATACGTTACAAATCATCGCAAAGCAACATAGGAACCTTAAATGCCCATCCCAAATGATGACAACTCCAACATATACTTGAGCTCATAAGGTGTCATCGTCTTAAAAATTTTGGCCCATAATTACCCTCTTGTCGTGATAATTACGTTGTTCCAATCTTGACGGACTCTTTATGTGGTTTTGAGGTAAATATGTGTCGTTATAAGGACTTTTAAGTATTGTATACTTGAGTTGTCCTGATAGTTCGATATTGCTCTTCATTTATTGACAGTAGCTTGTTTAAGGAATATGGTAGAGTTGAGCTCCCACTACAAAAACACTTTGCGACGTAAGTATTATTGGTCAGCGCAAGTACAATTCGTCGCGCAAAACTTTGCGCGACAAAAATTTTGGTCGCGCAAAATCCGTCGCGCAAGCTCGTGAAGAAAGGGTTTGCGCGACGAAAATAATTTTGTTATGCAAAACTACTTTGCGCGACAAAGTTATGTTGGTCGCGCAAACCTTTGCACGAGTAATATTAGTCGCACAAACCTTTGCGCGACGAAGTGTTATTTGTCGCGCAAAACTTTGCGCGACAGTGTTATTGGTCGCGCAAAACTTTGAGCGACGAAGTATGTTGGTCACGCAAAGTTTTGCGCGACGAAATATTTTAAATATTTTAAATTTTGTGTTTTAAATTTTTTTAATTAAAATAAATTAATTTAGTAGTTTGCGCGACTAAATATTTTGTATGATTTTTCTAATTATATTAATTTTTCTTTTTAAATTTAATTTAATTGTATGATTTTTTTTTACATTACTTTAATTTAAATTGACATATTCAAAATAAATTGATCAAATTGTCCAATATATATATAATATTCACAATGTACACATAAATTAACAAAGTGCAATAATACAACCCTAAAATTGTTATACCCCAAATCCAACATCAATATATTAAGAAAACTCCAATCCTCACCCAATATATTCAACATCAAACCCCTCACAAACTCAAAACTAACTCCAAAAACACATATTAATGAAAAAAATTTAAAATTTGGAGAGAATATATATTTTGGCAAGATTGAGAGTGAGTGAGAATGAGAGGAGAAGTGAGTGTGAGAGAATTAGAGAAGATAGTGAGAGAGTGAGTGAGAGTGAGATATAGTGAAAAGAGAAATGAGAGAGTGAAACATAGTGAAGAGAGAGAAAGAAGAGAGATTAAGTGAAAGGAATGAGTGTAAGAGAAAGGGTAGGATTTGGGGAGAGGAGAGGTAAGAGTAGAGAAAGAAATTGAGAAAATGGAGGAGTTATTTCGGTTTTAAAACCGTATCACTTTGCGCGACCAAACAAAATATTGGTCGCAAACCTTCTTGTGACAATTGTTGGTCTCATAAAACTTTCTTGTGCGAATTTTTGGTTTGTCTCGCAAAGTCTAAAAAAATTTAAAAATTTCCCACGCAAAATTTTTGGGCCCGCCAAATTTTTAGAGTTTTGCGCGACGAAATGTTTGTCGCAAAAACTTTCTTGCGCGACAATTGTTGGTTTGTCGCGCAAAGTCTAAAAAAGTTAAAAATTTCCCACGCAAAATTTTTGGGCCCGCCAAATTTTTAGAGTTTTGCGCGACAAAACAACAATTAAATCGCGCAAAGTCTTGCGCGACAAAATGTTTGTCGCCAAAAACTTCTTGTGACAATTGTTGGTTTGTCGGCGCAAAGTCAAAAATTAAAAAAATTAATTTTTATTTTTGTAAAGACTTTGCGGGACGAATTTAGATCTTCGTCATAAGAAAGTGATTTTTGTGCGGACGAAATAATTTCGTCACGCAAAGTCAAAAAATTTAAAAAATTAATTTTTATTTTTGTAAAGACTTCTTGGACGAATTTAGATCTTCGTCGCGCAAAGTGACTTTGTCTTGACGAAATAATTTCGTCACGCAAAAGTCAAAAATTAAAAATAAAAAAATTTTATTTTGTAAAGACTTTCTTGGGCGAATTTGGATCTTCGTCACAAGCAAAGTGACTTTGTGCGACGAAATAATTTTGTCACGCAAAGTGAATTTGTGCGACCAATTGGTTTTTCGTCGCGCAAAATTTGGTCGCGCAAGATTTTGTGGGGCGAATTTTTGAGTTAAATCGTCAAAGTGACTTTGTCGACAATTGGTTTTCGTCGCGCAAAATTTGGTCGCGCAAGGGTATTTTTTTACTAGTGTCCACAAGACCATTAAGTCATCAACATGTAGCTTTTAATGATTATTCAACCAAGCGGAAGACTGTAACACCATTAAGTCATCAACATGTAGCTTTTAATGATTATTCGACCAAGCGGGAGACTGTAACAGTCGTAATTCACTTTGTTGTGGTTTTCTAATCATATAAGGAATGTAAGGACACGGTGTCAATTGAGAGGTCCCTTCACTACCAGCCACAACTTTAAAGCATTTGTTAATGGGTGAATTTGTTAACATAAATGTTTGAGTGATTCACCTATAATAATGGGGCTACATCCACTATAGTTTATAGCTTTGTATTTGTATTTGAATATGGAGATTACATTGTACATGTGAGAGAGATGGAGAGAGACGCTTGAGAGCTCTAGTAGAAGAGAAAAGAGGGAGCTTGGGAGAGCTTTGGAGAGCTCTTGGAGAAGTGGAGAGTGGCAATCGATGGTCCTCTTGCTTGGAAGTGATGAGCTTCCTATACGAACTGAGAGTAAGGAAATTTAGCAAGGTTGTGAGCTACTTTAGCAATTGTATTCTAGTATACTTGGACGACATTGAGAAAAAAACAATAGTAAATTTGGAGTTTCTCCTTCAAATTCATTTTTTGTTACCTATAGCCCATTCTTTTATTTTTCTATAAATTAAACCCAATTTTTATAAGTAAAACTAGGATTCACCTAAACAAGTTACCTAATCAAACTCAAAATATTAAATGTTATATTTGTTGAATTCCTACAATACCCCTAATTGCATTTTAACGTTTTTTTTTGCCCACAAATTGTTTGCTATTCAATGTCATCATGGTGTTTCAATTTTGCATAGTTTTGTGGGTCAGTTTTATTTATTTATTTTATAATTAAAACTTGGTGTGTAATTAGTGTAGTATGTTTTTGAAATTGATTAGTTCCAATATACCTATTATGTTGTTTTTTAAACTATGATTGGTTCTATTTTGTAAATGAAATATATAATTAAAACTTGGTCTGTTTTTCAAATCCGACTAGTTATTTCATATTTTGTTTTAATTTCATATTAATTGTCCAGTTATTTCCTTTTATTTATATCAAAATTTCAAATATAATAACTGTTATGATTTGAAATTAATTTGTTTTAGGTACATTATTTGTTACCTACAAATAATGTACCGATATTTTTGTATACCTATTTTTTATTATAAATAATGTACCTATTGTAATGATTTCAATAATGTACCTATTTTTTCTTATAAATAATGTATCTTATTTTTGTATACTAAATAATGTACCTATCTACGTATATTTGTTTATAATGGACCATATTCAATAATGAACCTATTTTTCCTTATAATTACTATATTTTTGTATACTAAATAATGTACCTATCTATGTATATTGGAAAATTATAATGTACCTAGATACATTGGATATATTAAGTATACAAAAATTGTTACACATATGCTATGTCACACCTAACAAAGAGACCAATATATCATTTATGCTAACAAACTCCCCAGTAGAAAGAAAAAATAGTCAACCCTAATTAATGCATGGGTTCAAATTGTGACTCCTTGAGGAAATTTAGGGATTAGAAAAAATAGTAACCAGGTTGAATGCCTAGTTAAAAAGATTATTGAAATTCTAAATTTAAGGGATTTTTTGAAGAAAAAAAAATTTCAGCAAAGAGAGGAGTTGGTGGCATGATTTGTAAATATATTATAATACATGAACACTTTAGCATCCATTTCAAAATTGAGTTTTATTTAAATGTAATAAAATAGGTGGGTTATTGTCTAGAGTATTTTAGTTGTATGGGTCCAAAATACATGAAACAGAATCAGCCAGGCGCACTCAGCAACAACAACGCAATGACATTGACATAACGGAAGAACCACTTTAAAACCCATCACCCTCGATCAGAGAGCGACTTTGACATGTGGTAAAAGAAATCATTTCTCTTTGTTTCTTTTGTGAAAAAGAAGTATGTATAAATCTCAAGTGTTTCTTTTTCCAGCCCATTGTCAAAAAAGAAGATAAAAGCATTGTTATATCACTACACCCACCATAACTAAAACGTGAGAGAGAGAGAGAGAGAGGGCAAAAGCTTCGTTTGATACTTAATGGTTTCCTTCCTTCTTAATTAAGTAATACTGTGTGTTCTCCTAAAGAGGCAAATCTGGCTCATTTTTCTGTCTCCCCCTCGGATGCTTCCATTCTTTTTGGCTGCTTTTGAGAGTTGAAGGCAAGCCATGGAGGTTCAGAAGAGCAACACAGTCACAGACCATGTGGTAGTCACTATAGACCAACCAAATCCCAAACTCAAACAATCACCCCAAGCAGATCCTAATACTGCAATCCCACAATCAAGAACGAAAACTCTTAGACGCCTAAACTTCTCCAAGCCCCGCTCACGGTTCGAGGAGATTAAGCAACCTTTGCCACCAATAACGATTCTTGAATCCGAAGAACTCCAACCCTTAAACCCTTATGAAAACAACAACTCATCTACAGACGACGATGACGATGAAGACTGGTACGAAAATGAAGAAGATGACGAAGAAGAAGGTGGAAAACACGGAAAGCACAGAAAGAAAAGGAAGAGAAAGATAAACAAGCGAGCTGTAATTGAATGGACTTTGTTTCTCATAATCATGACTTGCTTGGTATGCTCCCTAACCTTAGATTTCCTCAAAAACAAATTGAAGTGGGGTCTGGAGATATGGAAATGGTGTCTAATGGTCATGGTTATGTTTTGTGGGCGCTTAGTCTCTGGTTGGGTTGTTGGATTTCTTGTATTTCTTATAGAGAGAAACTTCATGCTTAGAGAAAAGGTACTCTACTTTGTGTTTGGTTTGAGGAAGAGTTTCCAAAACTGTGCTTGGTTAGGCCTAGTTTTAGCTGCTTGGATGATCATGTTCCCTGATGTTCGCAACCACAGCAAGGTCCTCAAGAAAGTGTTTCGTGCTCTAATAGCTGTCCTAATTGGAGCCACAATATGGTTGCTAAAGATCTTGTTTGTTAAAGTCCTAGCCTCCTCATTTCATGTAACCACATTCTTCGACCGCATGAAAGAGAGCGTTTTCCACCACTACATTTTGGAAGCCCTCTCCGGTTCGCCTCTAGACGAGGACGAGAGGGAGGAGCTTCCAAGACGCCCTTTCCAGGCGTCAAAGTCATTGCCTGCGAGGTTGAGGGACAAGTCTCAGACCGTGTCGAGGTCTAATAAGCAAGATGGTTTGAGGAGTATTGACATGGAGAAGCTTAGAAGGTTGAGCATGACGAGTAGGCCAACGGCGTGGAGAGTGAAGACGCTTGTAAACTTTGTGAGGTCTTCGGGGCTGTCGACGATTTCAAGAACCATAGATGATTTTGGAAATGCAGAGTCGGAGATCACAAGTGAATGGGATGCCAGGAACAGTGCTCAAAGGATATTCAAGAATGTTGCCAAGCCTGGTGCCAAGTAAGTTTCTCCCTTTCACAAAGTTGCTATTTTTTAATTTAATTAATTTCTATCACTTTCACTACACAATTTGCAAATAACAAAACCATACTGTATGCATCATAAGTTTTTGTGTGTGTGTGTGGGTGTGTGGGTGTGTGGAGAAAGTAGTTCTTAGCTAGGTTAAATCATGATGCCAACCTTCTATTAATTTAGTGTGTTTTTTGGTAAATTATGTTAATTAAGTTAGTAAGTGCGTAAGACACTGATGGTTTATCATACGTACATTAGCATCCTAAGTCGGTCCCATTCTTACTTTTTCATCATACGTACACTGATGGTGCATCAGTGTCATTGTCATCTATCCCAACACACCCAATTAATTAATAATATATGTTACTATGGCCAACAAAAGAAATAAGATATTTTTTGTACTTAAAGAGAAATTGCTCTTCTACCATATGATTAGCATGTTCTATTGTTAGATCACCAATCTTTGCTTTATTCTATACAAGTGATATTGGGTGTCCTTAGCTAGTTGAGTTACAAGTTCTTTATGTTAGATCCTCAATATGAATAAACAATTTTGTTTATCAATAAGGAACGAGTAATTCGAACTTATGGTATCGTATTCAACATGAGGAAGAAAAATACCACTAGATATAGCTAGTTAGTGAATGATTGATTAGATAAATTCTAGTTTCATTGATTGTGTCAAAACCTAGCATAGGTATAAGTTATATCATATATGGCAACAAAATTACCCAAGATATATTTTTTTTAGTATAATCGCGATAGTCTAAACTATAAGGATGAGGGTTTCTCACACACAAACAACCAAGATGTCATGAAGTTCGAACCTGAGACTTCTGATCTGCAAGTCAATACTCTTTTCCATTGGCTAGACATCATTATAGCTTACCTAAGACATGCTTAATGAGTACATTAATAATATAATAAGAGTAATGATATTGAGCAATTAGCGCCTCCTAATTTCGAGCTTCTTTACATATTTAATTAATCAACTACAGTCTAAGTGACCCCCTACCGTTTTAACAACAATTTTGTGTCTTTTAGTAGATACCTAGGCGTGATGAATTATGGTTAAAATAATTTCAAAATATATTTCATATATAAATGAATAGAACTTGCAATATGTAGTGGTACACATAAGAAGCACTCACTGCATTTCAGTATAACTACTAATGGCTGTCTTTGCATCTGCATATTCAATCATTCCAACGTATATATGCACATGGCCACGATTGATGATAGTGCTTCTATGATTATGGCCATTTTTATTGTGCCGAAATTTTCTTGGTAAGAAACCAAACCCCTCACACTCACAGTGGCCTGGACCACCTGGCCACCTTAGTACTGTTTACTTTAGCACACATGAAGAATGAGGGTAAAATGTACATCTTTTCACTAGAATAAATGGGATCTAGCATAATAGAAAAGAGTATTGATTTGTCATTTCAGATTTGAACCTCTCACATTGGTAGTGTGTGTGTGTGAGAAATCCCCTTCCCATTGTAATTTAGACTATCGTTTGTATTAAAGAAAGGGTTTTTATCACAAGTGGTCCATGAGGTTTGTGAAATTATCACCTTTGGTCATGTTTTTTATGACATTATTGGTCCTTTATGTTATACCTCACATATCAATTTGGTCCTGCCGTTTAGGTTATGTCGAAATTTTTGTTAGAGTGATGATGTGACACATATGTGATGCACGCATATCCAATGAGATAATGCGACATCGATCTAAATAAAAAATTATTATTTAAAAAAAATGGTATAACATTTAAAATCTTAAAAAAAGAAAAAAAAAAGAGTGGGTTGCCAAGGGAAGGGCGTTGGCAAAGACGACTGTCGGTATTTTTCTTTTTGTTTTAGTTTTAATTTTTTTATTTACAAAAGACTTAATTTTCTTTTTAAAAAAGGATTTGAAGTTTTAAAATATTTAAAATATATTATTATTTTATTTAAAGACACATGGCATTATCTCATTGGATATGTTGGCACTACATACATGACACGTCAGCAATTTAACATAAATTTTGACAGAACCTAACGACATGACCAAATTGATGTGTGAGGTGTAACATAAAGAACCAATAATGTCAGAAAAAAAAAAACATAAAGGACCAAATGTGATAATTTCGCCAACCTCAAGAACCATTTGTGACAAAAACCCTCAAAGAAAAGTAATATTAGAGGAAACTTATTAAGCAACAACATAATGTGATAGTTTGTTTAGTAGAAGTAATTGGGGGAGGGGATTCATTAACGAGACGTAAGTGCTATGATAAATTGATATTTAATTAAAACCACCTCATGGCTTGAATTTTTTTTGAAGCTGGCCTCGATTGATTGGTGTGGACCCTGTAATATTGTAATGATGAAAGGTTTGTGCCAGCTAAATAAAGTCTTCAAATGATCAATTCGAGATAGATATATTAATTCACTTGAAGTGACTTGGTTTGTAGACATGAGTTTGATGGCATAACTTACAACAAGAAACAATGTCAAGGGCGTCCCCGGACCTTTACATCCTGTTGTGGGGAGAGAGAGAGAGAGAGAGAGAGAGAGAGAGAGAGAGAGAGTATTAATGAAATTTTGGAATATTGTTGATTATTATATTACAATACCATATGAAATATGAATGCTTTTTGAAAAGTGCTTTAGGGATGGCCCAAGGTTGGTTGGTGGCCGACGATGGAGAAAAAGGTTTCTAATGCTTTAGAAGATGGCATGAGTTCATCTATATCCATATATATGCTCTATAAAGTATGAAATGTTGATAAATCTACATCCAAATTAATATATGAAATGCTTTATGAAATGCTTTAGAAGATGGCATGGTAGCAATTAGAGCTGGGACCTATCAGGCCTCAACGATACCATTATTCTCAAGTTTTCTTCTGTATCCTCCTTATTACAGATATATAGAAGAGGAAGATTTACTACGGTTCTTGAGGGGTGACGAAATTCACACCATATTTCCTCTCTTTGAAGGAGCAATTGAAACTGGAAGAATTACAAAATCTTCCTTCAGAAATTGGGTGGTGAGTCACAATCCTATATATATATATATATATATATCATCGAACTTCGTGGGCCGAAAGAATATATTTGATAACTCAGTAATCTTAAATCAAAGGGCATTCTGCTCTCTTTTTCTCACACATGGAAATATTCTCTTTCAGCTAGTTAGTGATCTGACCCTTAAATTTTCATGTCTTATGATCATTTTTCGACACACTATGTTATTGTGGCAAAAGAAACAAAGAAACCTAAAGAAACATGAAACATGAAAAAGATATGAGAAATAAATATGCCTATTTCAATATATGTACATGAACTAATTAATTGAAAATGCTTGATGGTTTCTTAAAGGTACATGCGTATATTGAGCGCAAAGCATTGGCTCATTCCTTGAACGATACCAAGACTGCAGTGCATCAACTCCACAAGTTGGCAAGTGCAATCGTGATTGTGATCATAAGTGTGGTGAGCCTTTTGGTGATGGGTTTGGCCACAACCAAGGTGATCTTTGTGGTCACCTCTCAACTGCTGCTTGTGGGCTTCATGTTCCAAAACATGTGCAAAACTGTGTTCGAGTCCATCATTTTTGTGTTCGTGATGCACCCATTTGATGTGGGTGATCGTTGTGTTGTGGAGGGGGTGCAGGTCAGATTTCTTACATACTCAAATAATTTTCCCTTTCGATTGTGCAATACCTTGTAGGACTACAAATTTTATTTCAACGATAGAAACCGTCTAAGTAATGTTGGGATTATTTTCTTCATCAATGATGTCTCACTATATAGGTTTTTTATTTTACTTTATAGAAGTATTTTCAAATAATTTATTTGGATATCACATTTTCTTGGTTGAGAAAAAAAAAGTATTTTCAAATAATTTATTGAGAGTGACCCTAACTACTACATTAGACAAGTAGTCTTGCTATTCTTCTTGTTGTTTATTACTTTTTGATGAAATTAATGTTCAATGCTTCTTTTTGTTGCAGATGATTGTAGAAGAAATGAACATTTTGTCAACAGTTTTCTTACGATACGATAATGAGAAAATATATTACCCTAATTCTGTGCTACTTACAAAGCCTATTAGTAATTTCAGAAGAAGTCCAGACATGGCTGACACTGTCAATTTCACCATTGATGTCTCTACTCCAGTTGATGATGTTTCTGCACTCAAGAAGTCTATACAATCGTAAGTAACATATCTCCACCACCTTTCATATTAATTATATAATTCACTTGTTAAATGGCTCGACATAACCTTGAAATATTTAAATAAAATTTACTACTAATAAAGTTATTCCTAGTCACCGGGGCTTATTATATCGTTTCAACAATCCTCTATAACCCACTAATGTCTATTTGGAAGTGCTTCTTAAAGGGTTAAAAGCTCTTACTGACAACTAAAAACGCTTCTGATAGTGTTTAGTAGAAAAACTTAAAGTGTTTTTATGCTTTATGGAGAAGCATTTGGATTTTTAATAAAATTTTAGACGTTATTCTACTAGAAGAACTTCTAAAAAATCACTTATGAACATAAGTACTTCCTAAACTTTCCCGAATGATACAATATCAAGGTTAAATGTTAAATGTTCAATTTTGTTAAAAGATTTGTTTGTGATGACAAATTAATATTGCATGGAATGTGTGCATGCAGATACATTGAGAGTAAGCCAAAGTATTGGAGCCCAAAACACTCAGTGATAGTGAAGGAGATTGAGAATGTGGACAAGATGAAAATGACGCTATGTGTTCAACACACCATGAACCATCAAAACTATGGGGAAAAGAGTGCTCGAAGATCAGAACTTGTGTTTGAATTGAAGAAGATTTTCCAAAACCTTGGCATCAAGTATCATCTTCTTCCTCAAGAGGTAAATCTCACACAATTGAACGCAAGCAATGGGAGGCTGACGATCCCCTCTTATGATCATTAGATAAGGGGCTTGGGTTGATTTTACTTTTGATTGATTATTTTTCCTTATTTTTTCATTTACCAGTCATTAAAGTACAAGTTATTTACTGCAAAGGTTATGGATGCCCATCATAAGTCCATTGTAATTCCTCTCATTATATTATACTTTTCGTTATAGGGTTGTAACCTATACACTAAAGACTATATATCATGTAACCTAAACATTTGTAACCCACTACATAAGGGTGGTAATGGTGATGTATTTCCTATGCCTATAAATAGTAGGCAATAAAGATGAATTAGACCATTAGATTGGAGATAATCGGACCGTTAAATCGTGTCCAATTTTATATATGTTTTAGCTAGTGTTGTGAGGAGTCTGTAGGTACTGATGGATTGGTGATCGGACGTCCCGATCTTAAGGTGTGGTGTTTCACAGTTTGCGATGAGCAATCGTCGTTCGATTGTGCAATCAAGAATGATCCGACTTTTGGATCGAGCCCAAATTGACGTAGGGTGATGTCGAGACTATTTAGAGTCCATTGGTGCTACCGGACATGAAATATGAGGTCGTAGGCCCGATGTGGATTTTTGGAGTGTCGGTTGGACGTGTGGGACCTGCGAGATCCAAATAGTGACTTTTTGGACAATGGATGTAATTGGTCTTGTTTTGATGTCGACAATGTGTACGTCACAGTTTTGGAGTGTTTTGGACGATAATTGATCGCTTTGGACCTTGAGTTGGTTCGAAGGGCATTTTTGTCATTTGGGAGCCGAATCTTGGATTTTGTGCTAAGTTGAGTTATGTACTTTGCTTAGGTACTGTTGGAGCTGAAGTGCTTGTTGTGGGCTCATGAGCTAGTAAAGTTGCAGTAAGGACTAGAGGTGAGTTGAATCGTGAGCAAAACCATTTGGATCGTGAGTAAAATAACAAATTATTATATTTATTATAATGTGGTTGGGTAATGTTAATGGATGTAATTAAGCATGGGTTGCGAAAGATTCCGAACATGCATGAACCCAGTCCTTCGTGTTTATTGTTTGGAGGTCGTCGTTCCCTCCCAAAATCGAACTGAACCACACATTATTTGCAAACGAACAGTCTCTAAGCACATGGAGCGGAGATTCCGTATCAGAATTGTAGAAGACACAGACGCTGTCCACTGGTACATATTTCTTAATAAGATTGTCTTTTGTTAGGAGGATATTTGAGCAAACTCCCCACAAAAAATGGTGCACCTTGCCTAGCACCTTGGCATTCCAAATAGTTGACCAAAGAGGGTGTTGACTACTCCTGGAGGAGAAGATGCACAAACATGACCTGCCACACTTCTTGCTACATGATAGGCACTTTTTACTGTAAACAAACCTTTCTTGTCAAAATGCTAAATAATAGAGTCTTGCACATGCCTATGGCTGAGAGGTAGCGAACGAATCAGGAACATCTAAAAAAGAACCAGTAGGAAAATATTTTGCTTTTAATACTCTGATTGTCAATGTCTCAGGATTGTGCCATAGACGCCATCCTTGCTTAACATTTAACCATTTAGATAGGCAGCGTAACGAAAATCAAATCAACCAATTGACACACACCATGTGTCAGCCAATGGTTGGAGCAGCCATGCTAACTGGAAACAATACAAATAGCTAAGACCTTCCACCACTGGCGAAACTACCTACAGGGCTATAGTGGGCTATAGCCTAGGTAGTTTTTAAAAAAATAATGAATTAATCCTAACAGTAGCCCAGGTAGCTTTAAAAATAATAAAAAAAAAGGAATTAAACATATAGCTCATCACATGCCGTTCTCACGCAACCCACTTGTGGCCGGGCCCTCACCCATTTTGTGGTCTTGTTGGCTTTTTTTTCATTGTCTAGTTGAATTTTATATATGAATAAAGTATTCTAATGTAATAAAGTCTTAATTTAATTTAATCGTTTGCTTTTTACAATTTGTATTTCTTGATTCTTATAGATAGTGGAGTGAGAGTGAGAAAAGTAACAATTTACATGGAATTGGCATGATTTTAGGTTCCCATATAATAAAGTATTCTAATATGACCTCAATTATAAGGAAGTATCTAGTATCCTAGTTTGTATTTTGGGCTACCAAAATCGATTTCATCCCTAATATAAGTGTAAGTCCTTAGCCCTAACTCACCAATTTTAATTTTTTTTCATTGATATGTCTCCATTGTTCTTGTGTTTATAATTAATATATATGTGAAACCTAATAAATATTTATATTTTTGCACTTTGTATTTGTGAAGCTTATTCAGTTGTTGCTAAGAAATTTTAACAATTCAAGATGGAAAATTAGTTTCTAGCCGATTTTATGATTATCTACCTTGAAAAGAACTTATTGACAATATCAATTTATATGGAATACCAAAAGATTTCAATTATCTCAAGGTTCGCAGGGCACAACTTCAATAAGTACACTTTTAATTATATTGTTGAACATATATTCATTTTGATAATATGTATTTTTTTGTTGTTGCATTTAATATGTATTTGTTTTATGTTAAAGCTTATTGGATATTAGTCAATGAAACTATGAATTAGAGTGGTTTATATAATTTAATGTACACTTTTATTTTAGTTAGAAATTTTAGCTAGCCCACCCGTCAAAAAATTCATGGTTCCACCCTTCCACCAACAAATGTAAGGTGACTTAAATTAGCAAACCCTAATTCTTAAATATTTAAGTCCAATTTAAGTATTGGAAACTTTTTGGCCAACCTGAGATCACAACAATCATCATTGAAATTCAAGCAAAACATATAATTTAAACTTATTATTATTATTATTATTATTATTATTATTTTGTATGCTCTATTTTGTTCTAAGTTGGTAGAATATTAATCGGAGATGTTCACTAGTAGTAAGAGTATCCATTTATTATCCAACAAAGAAGCCCAAATTCAACAAGTATCTCATTTGATATGAAGCTCAGAGCATGTGTACCCAACTAATCGTACATAATCAAACTTAGATACAAAAGGCATGCACACTATCTTAGACAACTAGCCGAACTCAAATATAAATTAATTTTGACAGAAAACTGGACCTGAATCATATTAAATTGATTAAAAATGGGTTTGGTTTTAAGAGCGCTTCCACCCATTGCCCTCAACCCAGGCAGGACAGGGCCCAAGCCCAGGCTGTGCGTTCCAGGGGGCCGATGTTTACCTGGCACGCAATGGGACCCACGAAATCGGGCCAGCCCGAAGGGGGGAACGAGCCCGTGCTTTGGCCCCTGACATTAGCGTCCGGTTTTGAAATTTTTTTACCGTTGGAGTGCCAACGATAAAAAAATTTCAAAACCGCGTGCGCCAATGGCTAGTTGCCATGTGGCACGCTCTAGGCTATCTGATCCTTTTTTTTTTTCTTAAAAAATATGGAAAAAAAAAATTCAATTTTTTTTAAAAATTACCCAAAAATTTTGGATTTTTTTAAAAATTTTTATAAATACCTACCAATATTCTTCACTTTCAACACCAAATCCTCATACATTTTCTTTTCCTTGTAATATTATTCACATTCTAAACAAAATTTTCTTCACTTTCAATTTTCATTTTTATTCACCATCTTATGACATCTTCCATTGAAGCCGGAGGAACGTGGTCAATCGTGGAAGATGTTCTGTTGTGTGAGTGTTGGGTCCAAGTTGGTCATTGTCCAATCATGGGCAATGAGACGAAGTTCTCTCATATGTGGAGAAAAATTCATGCCGAATTTTGTGAAAAATCGGGTTCCGGTCGTACAGAAATGGTCTTGGCTAGTAGGTGAAAATTTTTGAATAAAGAGTTGGGGAGATGGATAGATGCGTTGACAAAAGCGAGGGAACTTATTCGAAGTAGTGAAAATTTTGGTGACAAGGTAACAAATTTTATTCAATTTTTTAAATTGCCGTTTTATTCAATTTAATGTCATATTTTTATTTTATATTTGCTTGGATTTCCAATTTTATTTTTTTAATAGATTCTTCAAGCACAAATGTGGTTTCGTGCCATTGGGCAAGGTAATAAAAGATTCAAAAATCACCAATATTGGAACGTTGTGAAGAATTGTTCGAGATTCACTACCCGTGGTTCATTCAGTGTGTGTGAAGAACACCATTACACATGGCTCCTCAAGTGAACAATGCCCACAATCGGTTCTCGTGGTGCGTTCCGAGTCGGAAATAATGACACTATTATGTCCTCCGAGGGAAAATACTCCCATACGTTGTGATCCGGTAGAATCCCCTCCACCAATGATTGAGCCGCCTTGTACTCGATTGTGTCAGACTATGAGGACCGGGAGTATTTCAATTGTATGATGAGTAAGTATGTATTTTGTTAACTCGCAAGTGCACGAGGCGTTGGATAGTATAGCTTGTGTAAGTACGAGGTCGATCCCACGAGGATTGATGATAGATTGATTCAATTTGATTCCCTGCACAAAATAGAAATGAAAAGAAAATAAAGAAAATAAGAAAGAAAGAAAAGAAATTAACTCAAGCAAATTAGTTACCAAGTTCAATTCATATTCTTAGATTGATTCTAGCTAAAGTATGATTAAGCCATGGTGTCTGGTCCTAACCTTGTATTCCTAATTCCCTAATTAGATCCTTGTTGTCGAACCTAAATTAAGCATTAGAAATCCATTAAGCATAGAAGAATGTTTTAAACAACCAAGTATGTATCTAATCCTTGTTGTCGAATGTCCATACATACTCTTCCTATTCATAGTTCAATTTGAATTAATGCATGGTGTCTACTTTTAATTCAAACCAAGATAGCTAACATACAAGTTTTAATGGTGATCACTCATTCAAACAAGCATATTAACTTATAAGCATAATGAATAAGAACAAGAACTATAATTGAAACTTGAAAACTAATTAAACTTGAAAACTTAAGAAAAGAATTTCATTACAATGAAAAATAAATTACAACTAAGAAAAACTTGAAGGAAAATTTAGCAAAAGGATTTTGTTACAACAATTGAGAACTAAAAAGAAAACTAAGAGAATTTGAGGGAGAGAAGGGAGAGGAGCTCTAGAGAGATGTTTGAGAGCTCCCCCCCTTGGGGTGTGTTTACAAGTTTGGAGAACTCACTATTTATAGGCCTAGGGGAAGAATAAATCTGATTATACAATTGAATTTATTAATCACACTCACTTCACCAACTTACACCACTCAATTCACCACTAAAATGATTAGCTCATGCATGACAATGCATTGCAGTCAGCTTGTGGGCTCGATTTGGGCTTGTTCCTTCACTCTAACAAATCTGCAAAAATATGGATCTTGAAGCTCTTTGTCTTATCTTTCCAAGCATATGCAGCCCAACTCAAGGAAAATTCGGGAAGGCCTTCAAAAGTCATTTTTGGCCCAGTAACGCAGATCCTGCCGATTTTGACCTTAAGCTGCCAAAACTTGTATAACTTCCTCTAGAGGACTCGGAATCATGAACCGTAAAATGATCCAGAAAATAGACTTCCGTATCTTTCCAATGACGTATGGCTCATTATCTGGTTCTTCTTGAGCAATTAGAGTCCAATCCGTGAAGTTGACTGATCTGCAGACACCGTTTTGAGCTAACTTGACTCCAAAATGCATTAAATGAGTCCCAAACTTATTACACTGAAACAAACACAAAATAGATTAAAAGCACAAGTTTAACTCAAAAACATAACCAAATCATAAGTTAGAGGAGTACAAAATGATATGTAATTATGCACCGATCATATTTCAATTATATGATGAGTGAGATGTGAATTTTAAAATAAATATGGACATGTGGCAATCGAAAATTTTATCTGAAATTTAAGATGTGAATTTTATAATAAATATGGATACGCTGCAACCGAAAATTTAATCCCAAAATTTTATCTGAAATATGAGATGATAATTTTTTAAAAATAAATATTGACACGTGGCAATCGAAAATCTTATCATAATTAATCGTTGAAGTATAAAAAATAAAAAATAATATAAAATGAATAGTAATTGCCATGCTAAAAGCCAATAGGTGGAAATACACCTTACCTTTTATAAGGAGCGTCACCATTCACGTAAATAGTAACAACCCTTGTCTCCTCTAGCCATTTTCCTGAGTGGAAGTGCTCTAAAAATCTTGGACCAGTTTGATAAAATAAAAAATCTCGAACCAGCCCCGTGGGAAATCAAAACCGGGAAGCCCTGGTACATATTGTGTTTAAAAAAAATTCAGTTCAGCTCTGCTCCCTCTCTGCCTCCTTCCTCTTCCCCTCTTCCACTCTTCCACTCTGCCAGTCGACAATTTCACCCGATTTCGAGTTACATCTCTCTCTCTCTCTCTCTAAATCTTTCAATCTGTCCATCTCCGTCTCTTCACAACTAATGGTTGCGGCTTCGGTTTGGTGGCAGGTTTAGGCCAAATAACCGGCCGGACCGAAAGCGCGCATTAGCATTCTTCAGACCACAGCCGTTGTGTATTCCGCACATTTTGTTCTTTTTCTTTTTTGCGTTTTCGTTTTCCATTGGTCCAAACAAACCCTAGGTTTTTTTTCGGAGAAAGTGAGGGAAAATGCCGAGAGAGATCATCACATTGCAGGTCGGACAATGCGGGAACCAGATCGGCATGGAGTTCTGGAAGCAGCTCTGCCTCGAGCATGGAATCAGCAAAGATGGAATTCTCGAGGACTTTGCCACTCAGGTGGTTCTTCACTCACTTAAGAGCTAGTCTCTATGTTTGGTTACTGAGAAAATTATTCTTTGGGAAAGGAAACATAATTTGAAGTTGGGGAAATGGAGCCGAGTAGCGTGCTAGGCTTAGTTAAAGTGTGATTTTGTTCTGTTGTGAAATGATGAATTGATGAATTTAAAGTCGGCCAATTTATTAATTTTGTTCTCAGGTAGTATAATAAACAATTACAATTAAAAAAATTGGGTTCAATTGAGAAAATCAATCAGGAGCTGTGCATTATTTATCTGAATTGTAGCTGTAAGGGTCATCAGGCAGTAGGCAACATAGCAATCTTATCAAGTGCTGATTAGGAAATATATATTGAAAATAGGTATTCTTCAGTCCTGCGCTTGACATAAATGTGTAATTATCTTTTGATTGATCTGCAGGGTGGTGACCGGAAAGATGTGTTTTTCTATCAAGCTGATGATCAGCACTACATACCGCGTGCTTTGCTGATCGACCTGGAGCCTAGAGTAATTAACGGTATTCAAAACAGCGAATATCGAAATCTCTACAATCATGAAAACATCTTTGTTGCAGATCATGGAGGTGGTGCAGGAAATAATTGGGCCAGTGGATATGATCAGGTTTGTATGTAGTCAGATGTTTAGAAACAATCTCTGCAGATACTTTCCAGTTCCTTTCATATTAATTTTATGATGTCAAAGCTTTGTGCTTAGTTTTCATGTAAGTGAAATGGGGTTGTTGTAAATTCTGTTCAGGGAAAGGGTGTTGAAGAGGCCATAATGGACATGATAGATAGAGAAGCTGATGGGAGTGATAGTCTTGAAGGATTTGTTCTGTGCCATTCTATTGCTGGAGGAACAGGCTCAGGTTTATTTTCTTGTGTTTAGTGTTTATCTTTTTGTTTTTTCCAATCATCATTTAAATAACGAATTTGGTCCAAATACTTTCTTCACTTTTTTTTTTCAGTTAGATAGTATATAATTTATGCTGGTTCTATATAAAGCCACCTTCATTTGGAAGTGTGACCATTCATATAGGGAATTAGCTACTACATATGATGTGGTGTGCTTCAATGGCAAAATTTGGTCAAATTTGAGGGAAAATCTAGCTTCCATGGCTGTGGTGTGCTTTGTAGTATAACACATGTTTCCTTCTTTATGACTTCTTAAGTACTTTAAGGACTTTATTGCTTGAATATATTTTGAGTATATTCACAACATATGATGCAGGCATGGGTTCCTATCTATTGGAGACTTTGAATGATCGATACAGCAAAAAACTGGTTCAGACATACAGTGTATTTCCTAACCAGATGGAAACAAGTGATGTGGTGGTCCAGCCCTATAACTCACTTTTGACGCTTAAACGACTAACGCTTAATGCTGATTGTGTTGTGGTCCTTGATAACACCGCCTTGAATAGAATTGCTGTTGAGCGTCTTCATTTAACAAATCCAACCTTTGCTCAAACAAATTCTTTGGTTTCTACTGTAATGTCTGCCAGCACAACCACTCTGAGATATCCAGGGTACATGAACAATGATTTGGTTGGTCTTCTTGCATCTTTAATTCCAACACCAAGATGCCATTTTCTAATGACAGGGTATACACCCCTCACAGTTGAGCGCCAGGTATGATTCACTCATGCATGTCAGTTGATAACCTTATATATGTCTATTTGTGTGTTTATGGATACATCCAAGTACTTATGTGTGTGAATGCACATGCGTTGAGCAAGTGTCTAAATAGAGGGGAATTGATTTGGCATCTAATATTGTTGCAAGCATTACAGGCTCATTTTGTGCCTCTATACTATAATTTTGGCTTTTTGATTCATGTATATCTCCTCTTGGCAGGCCAATGTGATTCGTAAAACCACTGTACTTGACGTTATGAGAAGACTTCTGCAGGCAAGAAGCTTTGATTACCTTTTTTTATACCTTCGACAAAGCACAATTAAACAATTCCCTGACATTTTCTCATTTTGCAGACAAAAAATATAATGGTTTCCTCATATGCTCGAACAAAAGAAGCTAGTCAAGCGAAGTACATCTCAATATTAAACATCATTCAAGGAGAAGTTGACCCTACTCAGGTTGTAACAATAATAGTATTGTAACTTGCATTGCAATCCTACAGTTTTTGCAAACCAGCAAAATCTATATTGATGAAAATATTGAAATGAAATTGTGTCAATTATCCTATATAGCTGCTAAGTGTTGGCCAGATTCTCTTATTATATTAGTAATGTCTTGAATTTTTGTGGAAATGTGAACCAGAATTTCTTTGTTGTTGTACAGTTCCTCTTCTACTATTTTCTTTTGTTTTTACAGTGGTTTGTTTTGCCATTTTCTATGTAATCAGGTTCATGAAAGTTTGCAGAGGATACGTGAAAGAAAGCTCGTTAACTTTATTGAATGGGGTCCTGCAAGCATTCAGGTGTTTTAACACAGTAAAAGAAAGTAAATTTGTGATCAATCTAATTGTTTGGACACTAGCTGGATATTTGATCTTTTACTTTCTGCTTTACTGTGTAGGTTGCTTTGTCTAGAAAGTCTCCATATGTGCAAACGGCCCATAGGGTAAGGATCTAATTCTTATATGAGATTCTCTCTTTTGTCAGATTTTTATTTTGATAATCAAGTGTAGAAAGTCTGCACTGTAAACTCTCTTTCATTGTTATTATACTTGCACTTGAAAGTTAAGTTGAGCAAAATTTCGCGGATTTATGTTTTTAGTTAAAATAACACCCTATGTTATAATTATGAATCTGTGTATGTTGCTCTTTTTAGGTCAGTGGTCTTATGCTGGCAAGCCATACTAGTATTCGCCACCTTTTCAGTAAGTGTTTGAGCCAGTATTTGATGTTGAGAAAGAAGCAAGCCTTTCTTGACAACTATCGGAAGTTCCCAATGTTTGCTGTAAGTTACCATCCCTACAACTGTCAGTATTTCTTGAGATGTGGTTTCTCAATTTTTTGATGCCACCACTATGCAGTCTTGGATTTTTTTAAAATAAAAAATAAAAATAAACGAGCTTTTAACAATTTAAATGCTTGGCGAGAAGTTTTTGACTTAATGAGTACAAATTGATATGCTTCAGTATATATGTCATAAGCATATTCCATATAGTTAACTAATGAAGAAGCATGCCTTTCTTTTTGCCATTTGTTTTTTCCTTCTTTTCTTTTTATTCAGTTAGCATCTTGGTGATGGATGAGAAATCTTTTAGAGTGTTCCAACTTTATGGGATGTTTGTAATTTTTGCGTCTCATATAAGTATGACACAAAACGTGGACAGGAGAATGACCTTTCAGAATTTGATGAATCAAGAGAGATACTTGAGAGTTTGATTGAGGAATATAAGGCCTGTGAGTCCCCAGATTACATCAAATGGGGAATGGAGGTAATTTTCATACTTGCTTAATTTTACCCCTCTTTTGGTTTTTGGTTTAGCCAGTAAGTGAATTTCTTTTCCAGGATCCAGACCACGTTCTTACAGGAGAAGGCAACGCAGCAGGAACAGTGGACCCAAAATTGGCAGTATGAACAAATCAGGTAAAGCTACAATGAAGGGCTCCTGTGTAAATTTATCTGATTATTTAAGACGTGTTTATCAACTCTCTCCTCTAGCCATCATCGTCGTTTTCCTTGATTTGAAGCCAACTTAAAGCTGTCTCTAAGAGCAGACTGTTGCAGGTTAAGTGCTGGTTCCAAGAAGTACATTGGAGAGAGCATTGTAAAATATGGACTAAATGTTGTGTTTGACTTCTTCCGGAGTGAAATGGTTTGTAATGTAAATTTTTTATGGGTGTTTTGATTAAGTTAATTATTAGTTTGTTGAAGCAATTTTCATTTTTGAGTGGATCTCTTTGTGGTTCCAGTTCAGATAGGTTGGTTCATGGATCCTTTAGTAGCTAATATGTCATTTAGTTTGAGTTATGAAAGAGTTTTTATGTTTGAAGCCAGCATTCGTTTGAGTTACCTTGCACCTCACGTTTTAATTTAAGTCCTCATTATTCCTAAGAAAATCTCGAATGTGTTTCAAAATTATCTATGTAACCACACTAGCAAAATCCCAACAGCTACACTAAAAGACCCGCGTTGAATTTGTCACAATTTTAGAGGCATTGACCCCAATTTTGGGTTTTGGTGATAGTCGAGTAACCCCAACTTAAATGGATGCAAGCGACACAGTTTGGCAAAATAATTGGCATAAATGTGAAAACGTTTTTGAAGACGAGTAATTGATTGGGTGTCACTAATGTAAAAACGAGTAAGTTGAAAAAGATGAAAATAATGAGGGTGAGGATGGAAAAGACAAACATAGACATGATAATAGTGAAAGTAATTCTATAATAATATCCAATAAAATTAAACAAAAAAAAATTTAGGACTAAGTTTATTTTGAGGGAAAAAAAGGGCTAAGGAATAAACACAATTAAAAACTATATTTTTTGAGTTAATCTCTCAATTTTTAACAGTCACAACAACGGTTTAGAGGAATTGGTTGAAATGCCAAATTGTTAACTATTCTTCTTTTGAATTGAAATTGAACTAATAGCAAATGCGCATACCGAACTATATTTATTTTTCCTTTCAATAAACATTAATTAAGTTAAAATGTTACATTGTCATACATAATTTATGATCAATTTTGTTCTCCAGTTAAGCGATAGAAGAGGTAGGCATGGGCAGAACCACACTAAGGGCTTCAGTGGGTTTTTTAAGGAAAAAAATATAAAACCTATATATTTAACTTGTTTCTAATATTAGCCCAGTCAGTGTCTGACTTATTAAGGCGCAAGGAAGTGCAGCTACACCTCCCCTCACTGGAAAAATCATTGTAGGTGCTTAGCTGGTGGCGGTGCACTCCAGGTGTACAGATCACCTTCTTTTTATTTTAAGCATTTAAGTAAATGTCTTTGTCATTTTACTTTCATTTAATTTTATATTACTCAATTTACTTAAGTTTACACTGTAAATAAGGAAGTACCCCCTAATGGGCATATTTTATATTATATATTTAACCCTATTCTTAGTACATTTTGGTTAATATTTTGGAAGAATTTTGATACTTTGAATTGTATTTTCAATATAGGACTTTCGACTTCATCTGGAGCAAAACATAACCAAATGGATGAATTTTGGAGTAATCCCAGTTGGAGGATGTGCGTGAGTCACTTAGCTTGAGCGTATCAAAATTCAAGTATTTCTACCGAGTGATTATTTTCTGGCAGTCAATTAAAGGAGCAGTGCGCTGTGCTGGAAAAGTGAAGTTTTGGGCTTTTCTGCGTTTTTGGAGCCCAAGATGACCTCGGATGGGTTCGTGACCTTCTGAAGATGTGTTCAGAATATTTTTATCTTCAAAACAAGCTATCTTTGGCCTGATTTGGAGCATATTTGAGCCCAGAACGTGGCTGGGCAGATTTTGAGCGAATTTCTCTAATCCTATTTGGATTTTACTTCCTAGTATTACTTTATTTTAATTAGTTTCCTTGTGGGAAAAGAAAAGCTGCATTGGGCAGCTAGGTTTTAGGTAGTATTTAAGTTCCTTTTCACAACAATTCTATTCGATCTTCTTGTTACTTCTTAAACGCGACATTGTGGAGAGGAATTTCTAAGGTTCTTAAAGATCTTCAACTTCAAGGTGTATTCAATCTTTTTCTATGATTTCAATTATAATTATGCGTAACTAATTTCCTTTTGCTAGGGTGAAACCTTAGCCTTAGCATGAATATGTTGCTTATGGTTGATTGCATGCATACTTTGAATTGTTAATCACTGTTTTAAACTATCTAATTGTCTTGATGCTTGATCACCATTAGGATATTTAGAAAAGTAATTTGATGCAATTTTGGTAGGAAGGTTCCCTGGAATTGACGCTGGCTTCTTGTGATTAATAATTGTAAGTTCACTTAAGGCGAACACCACGCTCTTAAGGGTTGCATGGTTTTTCAAAGGGTTTTCACAAAACGTAATGAGTCTTTCGTGTTCAGATTTGATCCGAACGTCCGGACGGGTTGCATGTTAAATATACGTTCTATGTTGGAGGTTCCAAGTAGAATATACATTAGGAAAACCTAACCTTCAAAGTGGCATGTGCAAATCATAAGTAATTGGTAAAAATACATAGGATTGCTAGGTAACGGTGAATCCCTAGTGCTTTTATAAATTGATATCTAAAACTCTTTTCATTTAATCGTGTTTTTAATTAAATTCGTTTTTCGCTTTCACAAATTCAAAACCAAATCAACTTTCTCTACTTTTAATTTTAGTTAATTGGAAACCGTTTTTACATAAATTGCTTAATAGTCCCTGAGGAGATCGACCTTGCATGAGCATCTATACTACAATAACCTTGTATTCTTGCAAGTATTTTATGTGATTTTAACCCTGTTTTTGCAGGTACTAAAAATCCTATCACCCCTATTTGGATTCAAATAAAAATATTAGAAAATCAAATTCCCTCCAAATCAAAATATGAAAAATCGGTTTTAATGAAAAATATGATTTATGCTAAAAATGATGGCTCATTAAGTCAATATATACTTCATACTAAAATCCCATAAAATCAAGTTTTTGATGTGTAAGGAATAAAAGTCGCCAAAAATTATCTTGAGAAAATGATTATTCCGAAAAACCATTTTTCATACTTAGTCAATATTTTTACATAAAACAATTTTTCATGTATGATATGAATGCATAAAGGGACATAAGGTCAATCTAGGTAAAAAGCCTTAGATGTTCAATCCACAAAGAGTTTTTAGCCTTTCAAAATTTCACCTCTGCTAAAAAATTCATGGGTCCGCCAGTGAGCCTAGTATATATTAACTTATTAAAGCCCAAAAAAATCCAATTTTTTTATTATATAAATTTAGTTGGAGGGCAGCAATAAAAATACACATTAAAATAGGTTCACTTTCAGTTATGTTATTGAACATATTTTCATTTTGATCATATGTGTTTTTCAGTTGTATTTAATATGTATTTGTTTTTTGTTTTTTATAAAGAGCGATAGTATTTTATTGATAAGAGGAACATAAACAAGTACAATGCCACTATGGTGTTAAACCCTATTTGGTTTATGTTAAACCTTATTGAAAATTAGTCTATGGAGCTGTTGAGGCCCAAAGATATTTAAAGCCCAATATAACATATAATGGTGGTCATGCGTTAATCCAAGCTATATTTTTTGGGAATTAATTCATTTACTGTACATGCCATGCCAAGCTAATGATACATTTTTCCTATGCCAATCACTTGCCAAGCCCACATGAACCCAAGTCATGTGGTTCACGGGGCTTGCACGAGGGATTGTGGTGTGGAAGGTTACGGAGGTCCACAAAGCCCATGGAAGCTCTTGGATAATGGAGACTTTGGGCTAGCTACTTGGAAGCACCAAAGTCCAAGCCCATTACTTGGAGTTCTCTAATGTGGGTGAGCAAATGAGATATCATGCAGGCACTTCCTATTACTCGTTGGAAACAAGCCTTTTCTAGCACTCCTTATTACCCAATGGAAACAAGCCGTTTCCAGCACTTCCTTTTACCCATAAGATATAATCAATTTAGGGTACCTAGCTGCACTTGCTGGAAAATAGTATGCCCCAACGCTCCCTTTTAACCATTGGAAATAGGCTGGTTCCAGCACTTCCCTTTGCCTATTGGAAATAAAGAAACACCCTCACCCTCTATAAATTGGCATTCACATGCCTCAAGCACAGATCATTCAGCCAAGGGCCATCAAGCCCCCCATCATGCTGCTGCTGCAAGCAACACAGCAGCCATCGACCATTTCTTCTTCAGCCATCCCCTACCTTTGGCTGCTGCAAGCATTCCAGGAGCCATGAACCCTATTCTTTAGCCATCACAACCATTTCTTCTACTTCCATAGCCTACAAGCCTCAAGCTTTTCCTTAGCTTCACCAAGCAATACATTAAGCTTTTCCTTCCTTCTCATACCCTCATACCTTTCCAAGCTATAAACACCATAGCCTTTAATTTCTCAAACTCAAGCATATCCAACACCAAGCCAAGCACATGCATTCTCATTTGCTAAACTTGTGGGTCTTTAGCTCCCACACTCCAAGCTCTCATGCCAAGCTCATATAATTTCAGTTCAACATTATCAAGTCATCTTCAACCATCCAAAAGCACAACCAAGCATTCGTCAAGCTACTAGAAATCTACTCAAGCCACCCATCCTTTATCTTCATCTCTCTCTCTCTCTCTCTCTCTCTCAAAAAGCTCTGTCCTAAGTATGAAACACCCATCCTCTCAAGCTAAAACCATAGTCATTACCTTTTGGTAAGAGAAACACAGGCAGCACAAGCTTTTCGTCAACTTGCCGGAAACACTGAAAATCTCAAGCCTTAATCCTTTCCTTGTGCTCGTTTCCTTCTAGCTCCCACACTCCAAGCTCTCATGCCAAGCCTAGTAGTATCTTGATTCACTAACGCAAGTTCTCATGCCAAGCCCGTGCAACATTAATACACCATCTCCAACTCTTCGTCCAGCTGTCGGAAACGTTAGCACAAAATAGGAAGCCGCTGTAAGAAGAACAAAGTACTCCCCTGGGACTTGCTTCTCTCTCGGGATGCTTTGGGCCTAGTTCTCGCTAACTCAGAAAAAGGGGCAACTTCATCCGTTTTCTCTTCCCAGTAGCTCAGGCCCATAAGTCAAGCTGCTGGAACGAAAAAGACCCCAACAGGAGCTATGAACTAGTGTGGTTGATATGATTTAATGTTTACTTTTATTTCTAGAAAGACTATAGAAATTGAAAGTACCAAAAAAAAAATAATCATTAAATTTTAAGCTAATAATTTTAGCTAGCCCACCTGTTAAAAATTTCTTGGTTCCGCCCTTGAAGCCAATGCAAAAAAAAAAAATCAATACAAACTAAACAACCTCATTTTATTGACAAAAAAAATATATCCAATACCAAGGACTTCAGTTATTAATATCCAAAGCATGAAGAGGTCAGAGCATACCTTCTCTGTGTTTGCATTTGATGACCCTCCATGCTTGGACAAGTAACTACCATACTAACAAAGAAAAGAGTGAAAAACAAGTACCCACAAACAAAGCATACATTCTTCTTCCATTTAACTTGAATGGCGCACTGTAAAATTTTACATAACTGATGTAGTCATTCTGGAAGGATGATACATCCATACAAAGATCAAGGGCAGAACTAGATGGAAAGAAACAGCACAAGGGAAAAACAGAAAGCAACACCAAATGCATATCTTAATAAACTGAGTTTCTGGGTCCCTTACTCTTCCTCCTTTTCATGATTATCAATCTGATCCTCCCAACCACGACCAACCCATACGGTTAGTCAATAAAATGACATTGGGATTCTAAAACTCTTCTCTTGATCTGGGATGCAGTAAGTTTTAGTAGGTCAACACTTAATCTTTTCATCTTGAGACTCCACCACTTGCAAAGAGACTTCTGCTGGAACTTCTAATCCTAACATCATGGGTTGAACTTGGACTTGAGGATGTTTGGTGAGTTTGGACTTTAGTTTCCAACCCAGCCTGGCCTTCAGTTTCCAACCCAACCTGGTCTTCAGTTTCCCACCCGGACTTGGTCTTGGCTTCCAACCTGATTTGGAAGGTTGGATGTATCATCTCTTCAATCACAACATTCCACTTTATTAAATATATTTTTATATCAATTTGACCTTTCTTGGCTTTGGAGCATCAAGCCGTAAGGCCTTAGAACTTGCTAGGCCACATTATATATAAATATATTTCTTACAACAATATTATAATAACACATATCCATATTGCTTTTCTTCTTTCTTTAAACCAAATATATATAACAGAATATGTAAAAAAAGTGCAGGCCAATTGTTGGCCTTTGTTTGATTCAAACCTTTTCTTCTTTATGCATATAATATATATCACTTTGGCCATATGCATTCTTCTTTCTCGACAACAACACATCAAATGGCCCTTTTGTTTAGTTTTCAATCATTCCATTCTCCCTTTCCAGCCAAACCCCATATTCTCTTTTAGTTGAAATATTTTATCAACCAATCTTCATCAATATCTCATTTTCAACTCCAAGAAAGTACCTAGCGCATCCTTCTAGCAACAACTTCTCATCAGCCAACCCCTAAACATATTATGCCCCGGTCTTGACTTGGAGTGTAAATCCTGACCCCGACTTTCAAGCCTCGACTTGGACTTGAGATTTGAGTCATGACTTGGACTTGAGAATTGAGTCTTGACTTGGCCTTGGGATTTCGACTTGGCCTTGGAGCCTCAACGTGGCCTTGGAATTTTGACTTGGCCTTGGAGGCTCAATGTGGCCTTGGGATTTCGACTTGGCCTTGGAGCCTCAACATGGCCTTGGAGGCTCAGGTGTGAATAAAAGTTTGAATTCAATCTACTTTTCTAGCTTTAGAAAAAGCGTCAATGGCCAATATTTGATGTTCAGGGTGACTGAGAGAGTCTTCAATTTTTTTTTCAATATTGAACTGCATGTCAAAGGCTCGCCTACCAGCTGTTTGATAAAATAACTCTGTTATTATGGCCCTTGAAAAACTGTTCAAGTTTGAAAAAATTTCAAATGCTCACAAGGCAAGATAGCATCTGGGTTTATATGCAATGCAATTCAATATCAGTTTTGCTTGGTTCAAAGTGTTCCATTCATGAGCTCCACTCCACTCTCTAGTTTTCATCTTCCAGGTCCAGGTGTGAGTAAAAGTTTGAATTCAAATTACTTTTCAACATTAAAGCGATGCTTTTTTTTTACGCATTTGGTTGTTTAGTGACTGAATCTTGAGTCTTTGGGGGTGATGAAATTCGTATGAAAAGTTGGCCTACAAACTTCAATGACTAAAATTTAGAAGTATTTATTTCTTTCTTGCATGAATTATGGACTACAAGTTTTACCTTTATGTCTGAATTATGGAGTCTACGCTACAACTTGGATGTCTTGCGTAACTCAACTATACTTGTGTAGAATCGGCTATCGTTTGTTTCCCTAGTTGCAGAAGATTATAGAACAGTAGCTAATCTTGTAACTGGCTTTGACATTAAAATCATTAACTAGTGGAGCTTTTACACATTTTCTGTAAGATTGTTTTATCATCTACAATCCATGTTTTACATAATATCCTATACTTCGAAACCGTGCCATGATTAGGAATACGAGTGCATCCAGTACTGCCGCATTACATGGATGGATCCCATGCAAGTCTCAAAGATGGAGTGGAGAAATTTTGTTTGAGCCCTTCACAACTAGATAGAAGAATCACTTTTGTGGTTGGTATTGGTTTTGTTTTGCAGTTGTTTTAGGGTAAGGCAAACTAGATAATAAACTCGTTGACTGTTACAATTATCCTGTTGCAAATCGGTTTTTGTACTATTGGTAGGCTTGACTATTAAAAGGAAGGTAGCATACGTCCCACATTGAAAAACTCTGCAATTCGTGAAACCCTTATATAGAACCGCTTCACAACAAGGCTTGTTTGTGATAATGCATTTTTGTGTGTGTGTGTGTGTGTGTGTGTGTTTTTTTTTTCCTGTTTTAACTTTTTAAAATTAATTTTGTGTGTTAGGTTTATTTTATTTTTCCGAACAAATGGACCTAAAATTTTAAAATATATATATATGTATAAAATTAGAATTTATTCGAAACATTTTTAGGTATTTTTTTCTAATATTTCAGACCATTGGAAGTGCAATGCAAATTGCATGAAATTTGGGCCTTACATTTTTAATTTCAATCCATCTCAGCCGTCCATCATAGAGCCGTTGGGGATTACAGCACACCACTTGTGTGCTGACGTCAAGCGGGGCCTTCTACATCATTTTGTATTGTGGCTAAAGAGTGATTCAAGCTTTCTCTCTTTATTTTTCTTCTGTGGGTCCCACCTACAAAGGATGTAAAAAAGGATGCACATGTGCATCTAATTTTGCATTCCACGGTTGTGATGCATTTTTACAACAATTTACAACTGCAACCGGCGACAAAGTGTATATTTAGCATACACCTAACTTTACACCGCCGACTGGGGATGCTCTAATAATATTGATTCCCCACTTGTGTTCCACCTCCTCCCCTGAAGTTAACAGAAAATTTAGTTCACTGAAAGTTTATTAGTAAACTCTGTTCTTGGATCATGTGACTCAGTTGTTAATGACCCTCTTCTGTCTTGAGAACAGTCTCTGAATGGAAATCTGCATTGCCATTCTTAAATCGTGAAAGCGGGATTGTCTCGGTTTCCTTCGATTGCAAGCAAGATGAGCAAGTGAATTTAATATATCAACTCCCTCTCTTCTTCCATGAATGGACAACGCATGCTGGAAACTGTACTTTTTCCATGTTGCTTTAAAGTGAACTACAATGTTACATTGATGCATTCATATATGGTCAACCATCATCTATATTGCACGGGCACGGGTACGGGGACACAGAAATGCGACACGTCGACACGAAAAATCTCAAAAAACTAGGACACGGACACGACAATTAAAATAATAAACGCATCACATTTGAGTATGCAATTTTTATATAATTATAATAGTATATACTTATATATATATATATATCTATATATATTTTAAAATTACATAATCAATAACATAAAAACATTACTTTTGTTGGGCAGTGCACCTGACAAAACATAAAAAACGCATCACATTGACAACTCTCTCTCTCTCTCTCTCTCCCTCTTCCTTCTTATTCCTCTCTTCCACTTTTTTTTATAAAAAAAAACCGTGTCTTGACTATGAGTTGACCCATGTCTTGACCATTGGACAAGAGTGTCAAACTCCAACACGGCAGCTCGGCGGAATGTCCATGCTTGACCATTGGACAAGAGTGTCTGAATCCAACACGGCAGCTCGGCGGAATGTCAATGCAACGTAGAGCATCATAACCTTTTGTTGGGATGCTCAATTTGGCCTATGAGGAAAACAAAAATTACTACACTTCTGCAAGAATTTGAGGCTTTTGTGTACTAGTGTTTTGATTTCGACTCCATGAAATGCAAGCTTTATATATTTACATTGAGATTTGAAAACTTCCATCAAATTCAAACCAAGTTTGCATGGATGGATTCTTGCTTTATTTGTACTAATGGATTTATACAAACCCTTTCATACAAGAAAAAACCGAAAAAAAACAAAAAGAAAAAAAGAAAGCATGCCCACTATATAAATACCCTATTGAAAAGACAAACTTTAACGTCCATACAAAGTCTTCCTAAATAGAACATAGAAATACGATTGAGCCCAGAACAAACTTGCGGCACTTAGAACTCCTGGCACCCTTGCTGAAACAACACAACAGCAAGAGTCAGAAGGGATGCATAAACTGAATTGGGTAACCTTTGCACCACCTTCCCAATGCCTGGTACACCCTCCGTAGCCCTCTTCGTTGCCATTGCAATTGTTGGTGCTGCAACCAATGTCAGGATCAGTCCCTGACTGACTACAATGAATGTGTCGGCTGTAAGCTGCTTGATGAATTTCGAAAACTCTTCGCGGTCAATTTCTCCATCAAGATTGATATCGTTTTCCTGCAAAAAGACACTGAGTGAACAATCTTCTATGTGGTTCTACTCAGTATGAACTGTAGCTTAATAGGATAACAAGTTTTAAAGCTCTGCAAGTTACAGAAAGAGAATTCTCAGGGAAAAAAAAGGATAGAACAGATATTATGATTTATCCACGGTCATGGTTACCAAGATTATGGAATCAGCTCTGCATTCAAATGCCAAATAAAACAAATCTCCTAACTATTCAACAAGATCCGACCATGTATTGAGAGTATAAGTCTCCTAACTATTCAACAAGATCCGACCATGTATTGAGAGTATAAGTATTTGTTAACAAAAAGCCTACATCTACAACCAAGCACCCCTAGAACACCCAAGACACTTAAGTATCAAACTCAATAAAGGACTTTACAATAGATGCAAAATGTCAGCCCAAAGAAATGGCTCAGCCAAGGAATTTCACCCCCACATCCCTTATTTTTTTTTCTCTAGGATGTTAGTTATCAGTTTGACACTGACTTTGGGACATTGATGGTTAGCTGTAACTATATTGAAGAATGCCTCATTTTGTAAAGGAATCACTGAACGTAACACGATTTCGGCAAGGAGATGTAAATATCAATGAATTTCCTTTTTTTACACATTAAATTTGAGATAACCATGTTGTAGTCCTTCACGTGGAGGTAAGCTGAAAAAGAAAAAAGAACAGGTACTGGCCTCTTTTCCCTACACACGACCTTTACTGTTGACAATAGTTAATTGTAGTCTTCTATGTACTCCTATGCACTGCATAACTAAACTCACTACAGAATTTATTGGATTCAACATTGTCTAAAAAAAGAAAAACAGGCTCAGAATCTCTGTTACGTTTTCTTTAGGTTTCCTAAAAAGAGACACCTTAGACAAACTCTCAACATGAATTCTTACTATCAAACGAACAAAAATTTTCCCTTGCATAACAAACTGCAGAAACAAAAGGTTATCAAACATAGCAAGTCATTTCTTCAAGATATGATGCCTGAGTCCAATTTTAAAAAGGCCATCAATAATTTCAATCACATTGGTGCATAATTTCACAAAAAGACTAGGATGGTATGATGGATTTCTATTAACAATCACAGGCCATCACAGTTATCTATTTAGATTATGCAATCAACTTGTCCTTCAAATGCCAAATATCAATCATTCGAAAAACCCATTTCTCATCAACGTCCAAACACCACCTAAATTACTCCTATTTTTCTAATGATATTTCCCAAATTAGGGAACTCAAGAAGTTGGTTCCATTTTAGCCTCAAAGAGACATAGGAATGATACCCAACTCAAAAAATTTATAACTTCCAACCTAAAATCTACATCACAAACAACAATCGCCTTTCTCATACCTAGAGGAAGATATCTCTAAGGCAATTGTACATACAAGTAGACAGTAGAATCAATTTAAGAGAAAACGCATGTCTCTGCAGAGAACTAGCCAGGCTAGACTTCCATTAGTGACTCAACTAAGCCTATTCAAACAAGTATAGCTGACTTAGGATGATGAATTTTGCAGTCAAAAGGAGTACTCTTAAATTAGGTAATCAGCAGACAAAGAAACTTAAAGCATAACTAATTGGTCATGTCTATAGAACCTCTTTTATTACCACCCAACCCTCAAACAAACTGGTACTATGTCAAATCATGCTAAACCAGACCACATAAAGAAAGACAGAGGGTTGTTTCTTTCAGACCTTGAAAAATTAATGTTAAACAGGAAGCATAAAGGTCGCAAACAGCAACTTAAAGGTGTTTCAGTTCATCTCAATAAATAAGAGGTTTATGGGTCTAACCGACTTTAGTTTAAAATTGAAATACAAAATCTTGTGAGAGTAATAACTAGCAGTTGTGCTCTATTAAATTGAAAAAGTTGCAAGCATATGCGCAGATAACTAGCTTTCCCTAATCCAAAACTAAAACTGGATCACAAATCTTAGTAAGAGAAAACTTGGTTCTACAACTTGACTTTTGCAGTAACACCTAAAACTCAAGAAACATAAAATGATGTAATTGTAGCTTATGGTGGATGCCAGAAAAGCCCGACCTCAAAATTAAGTCAGGAATCCATTACTTTGTCTTAACAATTTATATGAAATTTCCTACTAAATGGGATGTATACTATTGATATTTTCAAAGGAAATTATCTTATGTGTAAATGGTTTGATACTAACAGATTTTATTTCATCAGTTTGTTTTGTAACCAACAAAAAATCCTTATAATAGAAAACTGATGTACTTTTACGTACTCCCTAGATTTTAACTCACCCTCTATGTTTAAGCTGTTTAAATTCAGCAGCCACTCATAAACCTATGAAGCAGTAGGAACAAAATGGGTCAACATTCATCAATGATTAGAGTACCTGAAGCAAAGCTTTGACAATGTCTTTGGAGGGTGGATCAAAATGTGGGCCGGGTAAACGCTTATTGATATCACTAGAACAAGAAGATTAAGATTTTAAAAAACCCTCAATTAGAATAATGTGGACACCGGTAGAATGATTTTCTAATCAGCTAAACATTTGGAAAAAAATTAGTAAGAAAAGCTTCTCACTTGTACACAAGTAGTACACCAATGTACAGATCTTCAAATGTCAACTTAGCCCTTCCTGACTCATTTTTAAAATGATCAAACACCTTATCTGTAATCTTTTGTATTTGCTTTCGCCTCCATTGCTTACCTGCAAGGTGGAAAACTATCAGATACAATGCAAACATAATTAAGGGTTCTGATTCATGTCCAGTAATGTAATATGTCAGTGTCTGTCAGGATGAATATCTACAAATTTCTTTGATTTATTTTTATTTTTATTTTTTTGAAATCCAAGAACTCTACTTTGTCAGCTTCCAAACAGGGCCCACCCGCCGAACCCTATAATCTTTGGGGGTCAGGGAAACACTAGCAAATTAATGCTAGATAGGTACCTCAGAGTTTCGAACCCCCAACATGGGTTCCCCAACAAACTAGTCCCCCAACCACTGGACCACAACTCACGGATACAAATTTCTTTGATGAATGACCAAAGGTATCATCTTGACCATCACATCTAAAATTCAGTACAACAACAAAGATATGAAAACATGGGCATAAATTTATTTCAAAAAGCTAACTTTCTACTGCATCTAAGAAAACCAATCACTCAAAACAGAGGACCATAAGGCTTGTGTTAATGTTGGCAGTTGGCACTAGAACCCATAAAAGCTAATGCATGACTCTGTGATTCAACATCGTTTGCAGATCCCACAAGTGCGGAAGGATGGAAGAGCAACACAAACCCATATAAACTAAAATGACAAATTAAGAAAAGGAAGAAAAACAAAGAAAGAAAGCGAAAGCCCAGTAGAAAAACAAGTGGGTTCTTTATGATCTACAAAACGAAAGATCCAGAACTGGGAACGAACCAGTATTGGGATCGAAAGGATTACAAATATTTATCTGTGAAAGCTTTGTTCTCTCTTTTGTTTTTTTACATCAAAATCGATGAAAGCTTTGAAGTGGTTACCTTGTAATCTGTCCAGGACCTGTCCCATGGCGAAGTAGTGAGCTAGTAGACAGAGAGGCCTTTTGCGACTTGGTTTGGGGAGTAGTGTTCTCTTGGTCACCCACCTTTAGATTTAAATCCAAAGGCCCACCTACTTTTGCACTCCTTTTAAGAAATTCTATTGGACCGTTGGATTTAATCCAACGGTGGGTGACCACGGATCCATGGTCACTAGGTGACCAAGAGATCACTACTCGCTATTAACATCCAATAATCCGAACTAAAATAGATCTCTAAATTTTAGGAGGAAAACACGCACCTTTAAGTTTGTAGCCACCTGTCATTACAATCAACGTGTCAAACACTCGGAAAAGGTGAACTGGTCTAATAAATGTACATCTTATCAAACAAAGAGATACAAGTAATCTTGTTCTCACCCAAGAAATTAGTGCTGAAAGCCCAACGCCAACACCAATCCAAAATAGAGGCGACCCTCTAAAAAATAAAATAAAAAATAAATAAAGGTGAAAATATGTTTATGAAGTACAAGAAGAAAAGAAAAAGAAACAGCAAAAGCTCATTGAATAGATCAATGGGTTATAAATAAATAATTGATAAAATGAACAAAAACAAATTATTACATATTTGACGGTGGGGGAGGTACTGAGATTTGAGGGTTGACACCAACTGAAGATGTTTCTCGGATACTTGAGGAAGAAATGCTCGCAAAACGCTCCACTTCTAACTTCTCTAAAACTGTAATACAAACATAAAGCGAAACACCCGTGTGAGTAAAACTATATTGAGAAGTGGCACACCAACGAGATGGAAACACACCATCATAGAATCAGCAAGATACATTAAAACTTGTGATGGAAAAATAAAGAATATTCTTAAGAGCTAGCACCGTAGATACTCAAGGTGGGGCATTCTTGGCAGTGTTTTTAGAAGGACTAAAAACGCTTTTGACAGCATTTGGTAGAAATAGTTAAACGTTCTTCCGGTTTATAAAAGCATTTTTGTAGCTCTTTCTTAAAAATTAAAAATTAAAAATTAAACTTCACGAAGCGCTTCCAATTGCATTTCCAGGAATCACTTGGATGTTTGATAAAAAACTTGATGCACTTCGAACAAAAGCGCTTCCAAAAACAAAAGCACTTATGAATAAAAGTGCTTTCTACATAAGCACTCCCAAACATACCCGTATTCTAGTGTCCCAACGTGCCCAATTCCTGAAATAGTAAATCCTGGTATAAACTACATCAAGAACACATATCATTCAACTAGAATAGTTTCCCTAAATTCATGCATCCATGCGCAGCATTACAGACAGGAGTGTCAAGGTTATCTATTCCCCAGTACAAACAATTTTTACTTGCCAACTCAATTTGACTAACCATTGTCCGCTCTTTCCAACCCACTAGAACTAAAAGTTTCAGTCACCACAAATAGTGTCTTTCTTACAGAAGCACTAGGCATGGTTTTGAAGAGTTTTCCATTCCCAATTCATAAAAACTTGACAAATTCAAAAATAAAAAATAAAATGATCATTTCCTAAGTAGTGAACTTACTAACACAATCAAGGTTATAGTCACGCCTTTCAAACCTAGCAAAATCAACTCAGACAACATCAAATGAACATAATTTTTGTCATCAAAACTGTATGCATCACTTGAAACTCATAATTCAGCATAGAACCATAGCAAAAGATAATAATTTATACAATTCATAAAAACAAACGCCAACCCTCAGTTTTCTGCATTATATATTTGCAAATAGATGCTGAAAGTTCCGACCTTTGGGTGCCACCGCATATCAAACACGGGCATACACTAAAACTATGATACTCATCAGTAAAATTGAGTTAGAAAAGCCCAATTTAAAACCCGAGAATTAGTACCTGGGAGACGAGGGGCATTGAAGCGAGCATTGACTCTCGAATTTTGGCTATTTTTGGAGGCTCTGAGATTGGCTGAGCATCGGAAGAGAGGAAATCGACTGAACGAGGGAGCAGCTCTTGGTGGGTTCGAATGGAGTGGCGGCGAGCGAGGAAGTGAGTGAGGAAGAGACAGTGACATCATGACTACTAGAAGAGAATCAGGAAAGGAGCTCTGCAATTTTATCTATCAACCAGTATAAACTATAAACTATAAACCCAAGCTTTGGTAGGGTTTCTCTGTCAGCTGAAGAAGAACCACGATTCAAGAGTCTATCTCTATTTTTGTTTTTTTGTTTTACACTAATGACAAAAATAATAATATTCTTTTTTTACAAGTTACAACATAATCTGAAAATATAATGGTTGTAATAATTTGTAGACCAACTTTAATTTTTTTTTTTTAAACAACAAATACATTGCAAAGAGGATTCTCTATGAATTTAAACCAAACAAATCAAATTTTAACCTAAATAAATAGATAAATAGAACTTGGGAAGTTGATATTCAATAATGGCTAGAGTATTAAGACATTTTACAACATTTAAAAAAGATCATTTGCATAATTATCATATGAACTATTAGAAGGCGTGTGCTTTTACCACTCAACGTTATTCTAAAGAAAAAAAAATTAAAATTGAAAAGGAAAAACCAAAGAGAAAAGGATTTTAAAGAGAATTTTTTTCAAAACTTTATTTTTGGCATTGCATAAAACATCATTGGTCCAATATGTCGTGGGGGTCGTAGGTCAATGTGCTAGGGCATGTTGTTGGTTTAGATAACTTGGCAACACGCAAGCCATGAAGGTGGCATGGCTTTGGCATCACTTAAGCAAAGGCAGCATGTCACGTGTAGACTTGACTGCTACTTTTTTATTTATAGAAAAGTTGATATAGATCCAAATTCTCATTGAGAAGTTGGGTTTAATCTTCGAATTTAGTGACTTTGATACAAGTCCTTTGACTTTTGTGCCACATAGGATTACATTTCTTTTTAAGTATTTTCTGATGTAATCTTTTTTTATTTATTTTTTTAAATCATTTTTTGTTCCAATGTTGCCCCTTATGCCTTGAATTGGGTAATAATAATATAAGTGATAATCTGAAGCCATTTAACACGTTTGTCATTGAATAGAAAAGGAAAATATCGCAAACATATCCCAAAAATCATGTTGTTACAAACAGTCATTAAATGCAAATATAATTGCTACAAATATATTACATATACCATTACTGGACAAATACATTTACTACAAACACATGAACGTTTGGCATGTATACTTGTTCAACAGGTAATGTTTGTGATACAAACTTGTTGTATAGGTATAGTTGGACATTCTACATGTTCTATAGACTTAGTTTGGTTTATAATCTTTTTCACTACAACAGCAAGTAATCTTGAAAAATAAACCTTATAAGCCTAAGGTACAGGTACATCAACCAATACTAATAAACGGGAAGAAAAAACCACAATCAAATTTTACCTACAAACAACAAACATGAAAAATAAACATTTCCTTACATACCTTCATTGTAGGTATGTGTCAATTATTTTCCACCCCATATTCAACACTCAAACTACCTCCATTATAGACACATGAACCTAACGAAAAAAAATAGATAAGTTGAATACTTCATAGCAAATCTAACGAAAAAAAATTAGACTGTAACACAAGTAATTCAATCATATTTTGGAATTTGTGAAAATCTTCATTAAGGATGATAGGACCCGACCCAGATTCCACCCCGGAACCCGTGCCGAATCCTGCTGACAATCGACATCATCCCATGTCGGGTCCACATACTAAAAGAATCCCTCTTCCCGAGACAAACAGACAAATGGGTCAAGACTTCTGTCGAAAAACGGGCAGAGTCTCCCCAGAAAAACTAACAAACCCAACACTTCCAACCTGTTCAAAAACAGTAGAATATGTATAACCAACTGCCAGCATGCAATAAATACATAACAGGCCTCCGTCAACAAGTTCAACCCTAATGGGCAATAACAGAGCAACTAAGAGTATTCAAGTTTAACAGCGGAAATTCAAAGTTAAAGATAAGGGACACGAAGTCCTACAATCAAGTCGACGCTCGAGAAGAGAAGCGCTCGGCCGGACAGTAACGAAGCACGACTAGGGCCCTGGGGGCGCAAAACAGAAAGAGTGTGAGTGGACAAAAAACAAAGTTTAGTAGTTCAAAATAACGTACTAACCCCACCGTTTCAAAACCATGTAAACCATGCAATTAAAATCTGTTGTTTACATAATTGATTCAAAAACCAATAACTCAAAATAATCAAAGAATAAAACCCTTCCAAACCTTTTTCTTTCCCCGAGGCATAACCTCCCAAAACTGATCCGCATAGACATAAATATAATTATAAACCGAAACAACTTGAAAATCGTAAGCATGAGAATATAATAAAGTTTCCATAAACAAAACAACGTAAAAAGTCCAAAGGCCAAGATAAATCCAAGAAATCCAAAACCACTACATAGTAATATAATAATGACACTTTAAAAGACTTTAACCCTTTCTTTCCCACACTCAAATAACTGCATGCCCATAGGCACTGCAAGCGAGGAAGTATCCTCACCGAAAGAAAATACAAATACGAAAGTACTAACATACATATAGACTAACACACGCGTAGAGATATAATATAACCTCGACACCAAATACAAGTACCAGGGGAAACAATCCAACAGGGGATTGTTTAACTGGACACCGGGACAACATTCACAATGGTCTCATGCCCAGGATAACTGGACATCGGACGGCATCACAATGGCCTCGTGCCCAGGGTCAAGCTGTCCAACTGGAACTAAGCTCCCCGGCCCGCATGGCAGACTCCTCAATATCCATGCGTCCAAAATAAGTCATACGCGCAGACTACCCAATCAAGGGTCTACGGCTACACCCCGTTAAGGTATGCACCGGATCGAACCATACTCCATATCACAGTAACCGTATCAAGAACAGGGGGAGGTATATAACACAGTGCCAACTGCACTCAAATCAACACCACACGATAATCCATATATACATATTTAACCACATGTACCCAAACCCCAAAATATCACACACCAGAACATACATACGTATAACAAATCCAACAACATCATGTATACTCAAATAAGGACATCACTGTCCCAAACATACAATTCTATAGTTAAAATAGACACAAGAGTCAACAACGGTGTAATAATCCAAAAACCATTAAAATGTCATAATTAAACTGTAATCAAAACCAAAGTCAAGAAAACGTCAAGTCAAACCCCAAGTAAAACATATGCTTCAAAACATTGTAGGTACTATCCCTTTAAAAATATAAAGTCCAAACCCGCAAGTATTATTCAAAATATACATACATATATATATATACAAAACATAATTATCCTTTAAAATACAATAACTCAAACTCAAGCATTCGAAATTCCCACGTATAACTGACATCCCTTAAATCCAATACTTTAAAATAACATAAATAGTGATTCAATAAAATATAATCGAAAGTTCAAACCCGCATACATATATATTCCAAAACTCCATTTCAAAGTAGATATACATATATACTCAAAGTAGACATATATTTATATATATTCAAAGTGGATATACATACTTATTTTCAAAGTAGATATATATATATATATATGTAATATACATTCAAAGTAGATATATATATATATATATGATCAATTCCCGTTAATCCGACATATATTCTCGTTAGCCCGTTAATCCGACATGATCCTTCCAAGTTGATCTATATGTATATATATATATATATATATACATATATATATATATATATATATATATACATATATATATATATATATATAATCAAAGTATAAGTAATTATAATTCAAAAGGTTTAAACATCAAAACCAAATACGTAATCAACCGGACTATACTAGTGTCCAAATCTTACCGCCCAAATACTCAATTCAAAGTAAATATATTTATATTTTCAAAGTAGATATATAAGTTTCCCAAAATATATAAAGTATAAATTCCAAAGGCTTAAAGTATAACTCACGACAATCGTAACGATAAAATATTAAAGTCCGAGACCCAACAAAACCATAAACTCAACTATTAAATATAAACCCGAGGAAAATCCATCAAATTCCACCGTACTCAAATCCGTACATAAATACTACCGGACGCTTGACTCGTCCCAAAATCAATACTTAAAGATAAGCATAATAATAAAATATAGCCAACAGGGCCCCACAAACAAACCGGCAACCCAAAACAAATATAAAACTCAAACACCAATTCAATCATAATAAATCCATCAAAGATCAAATCAAGATTTAAAACAATACTTAAATCTCATTTACATGCATCGCATTCAATTCTTTAAAATCATGCTCGTTTGAAAACAAAGTCCACTCACCGTTGGTCCCACGCTGCCCAACCCGAAAAGGGTTCCACTCGAGGATCACGAAGAGCTTGAGAATCTAATTCAAGAACACGAGGATTAAGATTAACAACCGGACCGAAGCGATAGCCTTAAAAGTCAACCTTAACCAAACCCAACTCAAGTGTACCAACACGTCGTACGAGGAATTCTAAGGTTAACGACGTTCGTTAGGAGACGAGACGACCCCGGGAGACGCTCGGTCAACCCTGGTCAAACTTGGTCAAACTTACCCGAATAGGTCAAACTGGGCCCGTGGGTCCCATGACCTCCAAACTTAGATTCGAAAGTTCCTACAGGTTCACTACAGCTTAGAGAACACATCTTGGAAGTTTGGTCACGATCGGACGGTCGGATTGCTCACGATCGCACGATCGGACGATTACGGTTTAATTCTAACTTCAAGTCATTGATCCGGAGCATCCGGGCCTCCAAATCACGATCCGTCAAATCCTACACGTTCTTAGAAATACAGGGAACAACATACGTGAATTCGGATTCGATCCAACGGTCCGCACACGTCGAACCCAAGCAACGCATAATAGGCGTACAATGGTTCGAGGTCCAAACGACATCCGAATCGAAATCCGAACATACGTACGCATTCATAACGACTCAAGGATTGCATTGGAATGAAGAACCGCCACCACACAGCCGCCACGCGCCGCCACACGCGCCGCCAGCGCGTGGTGGGTGTCTTGAGCGATTATGGCGTTCGGGTTTTCGTCGATTCGAGGGACAAGACTTACACCAAACTAATCAGCACCTAGAGGGGATTTCAAAACCAGCCTGAACCGGCCAAGAACTGGTCGAAAATTCACTCCAAAAACTGGCCAGTTTGGGGTTTCTAGATCCGATCAATGAGAGACCAAATCGATGAAAACCAACCATGTAGGAAGCAAGAGGAGGAGGAGGAGGTTCAGTTTCGTACCTTGCGCGACGGTGGAACTCGCCGGAGCCGGCCGTGCGACGCCGGTGAAGTTTCAGACAAAACCGGGTGATTTCTCGAGTTTTCCGGCGGCAGGAGCGGCGGGCTTCGTCGAGGAAGGTGCGGGACTGTCCTGGCCCTTGGTTCCTACCCGCCGCTCGGGGTGGTTGGAGAGGCGGGCTGGTCAAAACCAGCCGGTGAACAGTGGGCTCGTGGCTCAGACGGAGAGAGAGAGAGAGAGAGAGAGAGAGAGAGAGAGAGAGAGAGAGAGAGAGAGAGAGAGAGAGAAAGGGATGGGCCAATCAGAATTTTTCTTTGTTTTATCCAAAATTTTAAAATATTAAAATATTCCTCTTTATCGTTTGGAAACCAAATTGATCGTGCCGCACGTCCCCGGACTTGTTTCGACGTGCCGGACGCAATGGCGCACCTCGTTTTGCCAAATTGTCGTCCGAAAATTAAGTTGACCAAAATGCCCTTTTAATTATTAAATTCTTAATTAATTCCAATTTCCTTATTTTAATCCTTTTAATTCATTTTTAATTCTTTATTTGTTTAACTCAATTAATTTATTTTATTTTCCTTTAAATTTTGGGTCAGGGTCGTTACAAAGGAAGTAAAAAATCAGTAGATATTGGGATGGAATGACCATGATTGTAGGAGACAAGCATATTGTTGGGAGGGGTCGGTTTATTTGCCTTTTCTATTTAATGGCACTAGAAGTAAATATCTTAAAAAGGATGGACAAAGGCACTGTTTACGTGTCCATTGGTTTGTTTGGTGGACTGCTATTGAGGAGCCAAAATTGATGTCCTTCATCCATTGTATCTTAATGAAAATGGACCTATATCTAAGAACCCCTTTTATTTATCGGACACTTACTAACACTTGTATTATGATTGCACTTGTGAAGTGAGTGCTAGAAATAATCCTAACAATTGAAGATTTTAATTGCATGCATGTGTAGAACGTTGGTTGGTCAAACAAATGACAACATTTAGGGGCTGCCAACTGTACATGTGTAGAATGAGTAGAACGTTGACGGAAATACTCCAATTAATGAGTGGTGGATGTGGAAGAACAAAATATCACCTCAGCTTAGAGCACACCATGTGGACTCTCAACACTAAATACGACCATAATGCCCTTACTAAACGAGGGGAAATTCAAAGGTCATATCTGCCCCAGCAGATCACCACGGCCACATAGCAAAGCCCACGCCTAGGCTTGGCACTCGATGACGTAAGTCCATGGGTTCTAAAGCAGCCAGTCAACTATATATAATAAGCAGTTTTGGGCCCAATACATTAGCCCAAAAGCACACGCTCCAAGGTCCAAGGCACGCAACAGTCATATCGGCCTAACAGGGGCCAATCTACATTATCTGAGCATAACTTCCTCAACGGAAGTGTACTGCTCAACCACGACTCAGTGCTCCCATGAAATCACGGATTCACATAAGTCGCCACCTTTCCAATAAGTGATTGCATCCACTATCCTATAAACTAGGATAGTGTCGTTGTGACCTAACTGCTTGAATCCCATGATCTTCTCCACCACTTGAGAATTGCAAGCCTACAATGGCTCCCAACATGGCACATGTCATCTGCAACCACCAACAACTTGCAGATTTCAACCTCTATATAAGCCTTGTTACCAATCAAACATGGTAACTTCAATACAACCTGATTAAAATTCACTTTAACTAGCTTGAGCTCCCTAAACCTTAAGCTGGATTGAATATTCATTCTTGGGTACAAACTCCCTTCAAACACTTCAAACATCATCTGACTTAAGCATCGGAGGCCCTTTAGCAGGCACCACACCGGTGTTCATCCATCACCTTCGACTGTTTTGCAGGACACTCTTAGCCACTTTGCATATTGTTACCAGAAGCAAACTATTGGAAGGAATTTGCATCCACAAATTGGTGCAATCTCTCTTCAGTGAGTACAGTGAGTACATGGAGTTTTTTGTTGGAAAAAACCAACAAAAAAAGTTGGAACAAAGTATCAACTAGGAAAAAACATCGCAATCCCACAAATCCTACCATGCAACGGGAAAAACTTAAAAAGGTTCATGTAAAGTAATGCAGCAAACATACCATTAAATAGAAAAAAGAAGAAGTGGAAAGCTCCAATTGCTAGGAAGCCAACTGTCAAAAGAAATACTTTCATCAAAGGAGTTGCAAAGGACGAACCAACATAAAGTTCATTGTATAAACCAATAATATGATACATGTATATGTATATACTGTATAAATACCACTAACAGAACGAAGGTTAGTGTTTGCAAGTACTCAGAGATTGATTTACCATAAAAAATTTGTTTACTACAACATGTATAATTAGTGAAAGTTCAAATTTCTCAGCACTAAAAGATAAAAAAAATTAAGATAACTATGATTCCGCCAAGTAGATAGAGTCACTACTACGTTTTCCTATTTGCGACGGTATTTTGTGCGACAAATAAAAATGCGTCGTGCAAGTGTCTATTGCGCGACGAAAAAAATTATTCGTCGCGCATAATAGCGAGAATAATTATTTTATATTTTTAACCTTGCGTGACGAAAAATGTCGTCGCACATGAACCTTTAGAGCGACCATATCTATTATCGTCGCGTAAAAAAAGGCGGGGTTCTAAATTTGGTGGCAAAAACTTGCGCGACAACAATTTTCGTCGTGCAAGAAAAATTAGCGCGACGACATAATTTTTTGGTCGCGTAAAGGTACTGAACAAAAACGCGGGTGCTTGGATTTGGCGCCAAATCCTTGCGCGACGAAAATTCTTGTCGTCGCGCAATTTTTGATGTCGACACGTTCTTGCACGTCGACATTGATCTTTTGTGCGACGAAAGGTATTTCACCGTCGCATAAAGTATAATATCCACCCATTTTTTAGAGACAAAAAATCCATTTTTGCGTGACGAATAAGGCCTTTTGCGCGATGAAAATGTCTTCGTCGCACAAAATCCGTCGTTCAATATATAAGCTGGATTCTGCCATTGCAGAGGCAAACAGCAAAAAATTGCAGCTTAACTCTGCCTCTATCTCTGCCTGAACTGGGAATTTGCTACGTTCATTAGGTAAGTATTTTTTGTCGTTAGTGTAAAAGTATTAATTTAAATTCATTCTAACGCCATTAATTTCGTTGTCTACAAGGATATTACGTGTGATTAACGATTGGTGGAGAACGATTGAGAAAGTATTTTCTTCGTTTTATATTTTAGGATATGTAAAATTATTTATATAATGTTAAACTTTATTTGTTATGTTTATATTTGTTTTGTGTAATTATATTTATATTTAGGTGTTAATGTGTTGTGATGTACGAAGTTAATTGAAATTAACTTCGTACTTTTGTTTTTATTTTGAGTAACACTTAGTTTCCCGTTCAAGATTAGTTGGATTTCGTGCATGGATGCGTAAAGCATGATTGCGGTCCAATTAATTCTTGAATTGTCCCATTATTTGGACAGTTTGGGAATGCATAGTTATGTCACGTAATGTACGACTACAAGATTATGTTTCAATTGTGGAGATTTCGGTGTTATCTTTGTACGTTCTTCGGGTGGTACGTAAATATACCTACGGTACATCTCAAGAACTGTGTCGAGATGCTGCCGAAATTTATCCACGTCGAAATCTAATCTCATGTAGCCGTACATTACGTGACATGACTATGCATTCCCGAATGGGATAGGGCCCTTATCGGAGGCATAAGGTGACATTATGACTTCGTATGAAGTTGTTGTGATTGTTGTGTTGTGATTGTGGTTCCAAGAATTATGAGCAGGAGGTGGATACAAAACCCGAATAGATGCGCAGACGAATACTTGGATGGAATCGGGGATTTTATTGAGTTTGCACGTACACACAACCCAGGTGCAACTAGAATCCATTGTCCTTGTAGGAGGTGTAACAACACGTTGTGGGAGACAATTGAAAATGTTGCATTTCATTTAGTAAGAAATGGAATGATTGAGACATATAGCATTTGGAACCTTCACGGGGAACAATTAGACCATGCTTCGTCTTCAAATGCCACAAGAGTGGACAATGTTGAACCTATTGTAGATCCTAATGATCAAGTCATGGATATTATACACGATGTTTTTCCATTTGCATCGACCAACATCAATCGTGAAGGGAAGATGACGTGCCTACACCAATAGACAAGTCAGAGTTCGAATAATATGAAAAACTGTTAAAAATGCCAACCAAGAGTTATACCCGGGTGTGAGAGCTTTTCCGTTCTCACGGCCATTGTGGAGCTAATGGAGGGAAAAATAAAGTATCGTATGTCGAACCAGTGTTTCAATTACTTTTTGGGGGCTTTCAAGAGAATGCTTCCGACGGACAATTGTTTGCCGAAAGACCATAGACACGCACAAAAGGTGTTGAATAGTCTTGGATTGGGTTATGAAAAAATTCACGCTTGCATTGTATTTTATTCTACAAAGAGTATGAAACATTGGATACATGCCCTATATGCAATGAGTCGAGGTTCAAAATAACATCGCAGACTAGAATCAAGTAGAGTTTTAATTGGCACAAAAATATTGTGCTAAACATCCAATTAAAAATACCGCAAGTGCACGAATCTATTGGAGTATAGATTATGTAAGTACGGGTCGATCCCACGAGGAACTGTCGGCTACTAAAAGTTCTAGTTTGAGTACGTAAACAACACTTAATCAACACAACACACAAGTAAAAATGCAAATTGGAAGCTAAGAATGAATAAGGAAAACCAAAGGAATTGAAATAAAACAAGAAAACCAAAACAAAACACAAACAGCACTTTCTATCACCCTTTATCGCTCTGCTTATCACCCGCGGAACAAGACTCAGCCAACAGCTGTCAGAACAGCGCGCCGACCGTCGCATGAACAAGGACGACCGGCCGTTTTTAAGCAGCATTGTGTGCTCTGCTTTTGGCTTCGACTGGCCCAGTTTTTAGCCTATAACTTTCCAACCGCTCATCCAAATTTCACGTTCTTTAAATGTCCAAAACAACAAATGCACTGAACAGTAATTCAATCCAAATAAAACTCACGTTTTCAAACACAAACACACACACACAATGGGGGTTTTGATTTTTGTGAACTAATTCTAATGCTTAAATGTAACCTAATGCTAAATTGACAAGTTCAACAAGAGTGTTTAACAATAGGTGACTCAAAGTGTGACTTAAAATGTGACTTGGAATGTGACAAACACTTTTTGGAATCCACCCTAAACAATCCTACTTATGCTCATGGATACTCAAGTAATGAACTCTAAATGTGTTGATGAAGATGTTCGCAATCAAGACCGGGTTTAGTGGCTCAAGACGCATTGATTGTCTCTAAAATAAGTAGAGTGGCGGGGTTAGTGCTACAATACTCGTGCCTTCCCTATAATCAATATAGGTGTGCTTAGTACTTCGATTGAATTATAAGAAAAACCCATTAAGTTCAAAGAGAATATGAACATCACAAGAACCCTAATAGTATGATGTTTACATTAGGCATTCAAGAAAACCAATTCACATGGATGATTCTTACTTCATCCATTTGTTGCTTGGGAAAGCATGAGGGTGCATACAATCCCAACAATCTCAAGAAGCATGCTTTCAAAGGTGATCAATCAAAGAAAAACATACATCAAGGATAGATTATTTTAGTGAATAGGAATTCATCAACAACATTTAGAAATTCATACACTCAAGCATCAAAACAATAGAGTAATCATGTTTAGGGCTTCAACCTAAGCTCCCAGCTATGGAGCTTAGCTCCTCATGTTCATAATAAACACAACTTCAAATACAATTAGAAAGAGTTTACAGATTTTTCAAAGTGATGGAAGCTCTAGGTCTTCAATGGTGGAAGCCTTCTTCCTCCGTAGCCTCCTTCTCTCCTTCTCTCCCAGCTCCCCAAAAATCAGCCTCCTTTCTTCAAAGTGGAATATGGAATATATGGATGTCTGTCCCGATGCTCTCCCCTTAGCTCGCTTTTTCTCCTCCTTTCCAACTCAACAATCCATATTAAACTTCACCTTTACCCAAAGCCTTTGCACATGCTCCACTTGTTTCCACTTTCATCATTTCCTTTAGTTTTAATACATAAAGATGGATCCAACTTGAGATTCCTGCTTACCTAGGTAAAATATTGTCACCAAGTGAGTGGTAACAAGTAGAAAACTGAGGGTGGCATCCAATGGAGGTAAATGTGGTCCAATCCAGATTTTCAGAGCTAGGATCAATTGTTGGATTGGTTGGCAGGGCTATAATTGCTCAATGGAGTTCAAATTGGATATGTTGTAGTCAACATCCATTAGAACAAGTTTCATGAAGATCTTCACCTCATCCGGCACTGGAGCATGCTCTATCCAAGGCCAAGAACTTGACCTACGAAAATGAACAAAACAGAATTTATAATTCAATAATGCACTTTTAGCTCATTTTCAATCTAACCAGGGTAAAGTCTAAGAAAACACAAAAAGTAAGTAAAATGCTATAAAAAGTCAAGAACTAACTCAAAATATTGGGTGAATAACATGATAAATCATGTGTAAAATGAACCCAACAAGAACGACTAAGATTCCACAAAAAGTCATGCGTTATCTGCCCCTGAAACCTAAGTTGCAGCGGTTATATATGTCGACGCATACTGCCACAGAAATGAGATGGCATAAGGTAGACGACGATGTGATGCGGCATCCTGCAGATGGGGAGGCATGGAAAGAGTTCGATCAAACGTTCCCTGAGTTTACTGCCGATCCCCGAAATGTTAGATTGGGTCTTGCCACTGACGGATTCAATCCGTACGGGGTTCTGAACCAACACCACAGCACTTGGCCTATTTTCGTATTCCCATATAATTTTCCGCCTTGGAAATGCATGAAAAAAGAATACATGATGATGACCGTTTTGATAACTGAGGATCCTGGCAGGTCAATTGATGTTTACTTAAGGCCGTTGGTTGATGAGCTCAAGGATTTGTGGACAAACGGTGTGCGTACGTACGATAAATTTACTGGGAAGATGTTCACTTTGCGAGCAGCAGTTATGTGGATTGTGAAAGATTTTCCCGCATATGCAATGGTTTCTGGGTAGAGCACTAAGGGGTATATGGCATGCCCTGTATGCAAATATGATGTAACATCTGGTTGGCACGCTGAGAAAGTTTGTTACCTTGGTCATCGGAGATGGTTGCCATGGGACCACGAGTGGCGGGATAAGGATAAAGAGTTTGACGGTAACACTGAGCATCATCTCCGACCTAGAGAATGGTCCGGCGATCAGATTTTGGCACAACTTAACCGGTTGGATTTTGCTTCGTTCGGGAAAACAGTGAGTCGGACCAGACCTGCTACACATATGAATTGGACGCACAAGCCTATGTTTTTTGAGCTCCCATATTGGTCGAAACTAAAATTGAGGCACAATCTCGACGTTATGCATGTTGAGAAAAATGTATTTGACACATTGATGGGCACAATTCTAGATATCGAGGGCAAGACAAAAGACACGATCAAAGCTCGTCTTGATTTGGAAAGAATGGGCATACGAAGGGGTTTATGGATGAATAGGGACAGTGATAAAGTTAGAAGGGATCTTGCTTTTTTTTCCATGAAACCGAATGACAAAAAAGAGTTTCTACAATTTGTATCGTCTGTAAAGTTTCCCGATGGGTATACTTCTAATATCACGCGTTGCGTGAATGTTGACGGGGTTAAATTTGCTGGACTAAAGAGCCATGACTGCCATGTGTTTATGCAACGCCTACTTCCTGTGGGTATTCGACATCTATTGCCGGAAGATGTAGTGAAGCCAATAATATTGTTGTCCACATTTTTTTCCCAATTGACGGCAAAAACGTTGCAAAAATCAGACATTAATCAGTTGTGCCATGACATTGTCCAAGTCCTATGCAAGTTTGAGATGATCTTCCCTCCAGCTTTCTTCACAAGTATGATCCACGTGATGGTTCACTTGCCCGAAGAGGCATTGCTTGCTGGTCTTGTCACCTATCAGTGGATGTATCCAATAGAAAGGTATATAATCCTCATCTTTATTTGTATGCATCATTATCCCATGCTTGCTAATTTGTATCCTATTGATTGATTGCACTAGGCTTCTCGGGGAGTTGAAAAAAAGTGTACGCAACAGGGCGAAGCCCGAAGGATCAATTGTAGAGGCTTGGGTGCAATATGAGTCGCTTACTTTCTGTGGAATGTATTTAAAAGATGTTGAGACTGCTATCAATCGTCCTCAATGCAATAATGACGGAGGTCTGAGAAAGGAGAAACTCTCTGTTTTTTGCCAAAGCGCACGACCCTTTGGAGATCCTGGATGAGGAAAGTCGTTTTCCATAATTGACATGGAGGTAGAGAATTGGTTCGTACTGAACAATTGTGATGAGATAATGACATACTTAGATGAGCATGAAGAGATGATGAAGCGAGAACATCCATCACATTTGTATGCCAAGAAACACCGAGAATGTTTTTGTAAGTTTTTATAAGTGTTTTGTATTTGACGTATATATTGTAGTATTAAATTTTCTCAAACTAACACGCGAATGTTTTTGTATAAGATTAGGTGAATACATTGAAAGCAACGAATTCCCCCACTTACAGTGAAGAGTTATATAACTTGGCATTCGGCCCGATTCGCGCAGAATTGTTCTCGGGTGGCAATGTTAACGGCGTCAAGTTTTTGGGGGCTGCACGAGATGACAAGTTGTGTACGTAAAACAGTGGTGTCCATGTCCCAGGTAGAGGCGAAAGTACAGACATTGATTTCTATGGCAAATTAACAACTGTCGTGCAATTGCTTTACAAAGACCGATACCAAGTGATCATGTTTAAGTGTCGATGGTTTGATACAAACCCAAATAGGCAGGGAAGTGTTAAACTCGACCACGGCTTACTATCTGTGAACATTAACAGAAGTTGGTATGATGACGACCCTTACATTTTGGAAAACATGGCAAAACAAGTCGTGTATCTAGATGACCCTAAAGCCGGGAAAGGTTGGAAAGTTGTTCAGAAGATGGATCAGAGGAACGTGTATGCTATACCAGAACAAGACCCAACTGACAACGATGTTGACAACGTTGCTGACCAACGTTTAGAATCATCAATGGAAAATGATGCGGAAACACTTCGAGATACAAATGTTATACAAGAAACATTTCATATACAAGGAGTATCTTCAATCGAAATACCCATTCAGTCAATTACAATTGACCTCGGTGATCTTCCGCGATACGATGTTGCAGTGGGCCCGAACGATGACAGTGATGGATCAGAGGAGGATTGGGAGACTGAAAGTGATGATAGCGACGATAACGAAGGTTATTATAGTTCAGATGATGAATAATGCAATTTATTTGCAACTTGACATGTAAAACATAGTTAGTTAAATGTTTTGTAATTTAACTATCTTATGTATAAATGAAAATGCTTTATACTTTTCTCTTATGCAAGTATAACATAATATCCATGAACTTTTCTTTTATGCAAGTATATTTGATTCATATGTATTTTTTTTTCTTTCTCCTCCTTATAATTTAAGTTTATGAACTTTCAGTAAATGCCAATAAAAGTTCGGGTCATTTATAAATTAATATACATACATGCCTTCACTTTTTTTGACTAATATGCCTATATGGAGACATTCACACTAGAAAGAAAGAGAAAAAAAAAATCTAAAAAGAAACATTAAAACAAAACTATGAATTAAACAACTTTGCGCGACAAAAAAATATTATTCGTCGCGCAAATACTTTTGCGCGACGAAAGGATGAGGACTGTCGTCGCGCAAATTGTATTAGGTTTGCGTGACGGACCAACTAAATCGTCGCACAAATACAATTAGTGTTTCTACGAGGGTTTAGGTTTTAGGGTTTATTGTTTGCGCGACAAAAGAATATAATCGTCGTGCAAGTAGTATATTTAAGGTTTCTATGAGGGTTTAGGGTGCGATAATTATACACCTTGCGCGACGAACGGTATGGTTTCGTCGCACAAATTGTGACTTTTGATATTTAAAAGGGGAAACTTGCGCGACGGAAATACTTAATCGTCGCGCAAGGTGTGACAGTTGAATATTTAAAAGGCGCCTTTTTGAAAATTTGGGCAACTTGCGCGACGAATAAGTTTGATTTGTCGTCGCGCAAATATACTGCGCGACTAAAAAAACATATTCATCGCGCAAGTTCAGCCGGTTGATTTTTTAAGAAAAGAGCCTTTTCGAAATTTCGGACAACTTGCGCGACGATGAAATCGAATTTAGCGTCGCGCAAACAGTATGCGTGACGGTGATTGACATCGCTCAAGGTTGATCTGATCACTTTGCGCGACGGTGATTGTCGTCGCGCAAGTTCAATAATAAATGTAAGTGTCGATATAATTATACACCTTGCGCGACAAAAAATCTTCGTTGCGCAAGTTTATTAAAATAAATCGCGACCTGGTTCTTCTTCCCCCTCATTTCGCATACTCTCTCCTCTCTCTCTCTCTCTCTCTCTCTCTCTCTCTCTCTCTCTCTCTCTCTCTCTCTCTCTCTCCCTCTCTCGAGCTCTCATCTCAGCCACTCTCTCTCTCTCTCTTGAGCTCTCATCTAAGCCACTCTCTCCTCCTCTCTCAGCCGCTCTCTCCCTCTCACAGGCACTCTCTCCTCCTCTCACAGCTACGGTAATATTTCATTCCCTATCCCAATTTTAGTTTTTAAATGTATTGAATTATTTGCTGCGTAATTGTGGATATTTTGATATGATTGTGTAGGTTGGTTTTGTTAAATTGTGATATGATTGTGTAGGTTGGTTTTGTTAAATTGTGATATGGTTGTGTAGGTTGGTTTTGTTTATTGTGGTTGTTTTGTTAAATTGTGTATTTGTAAGAGTTTTTAGTATGATGGTTGGTTATGATTAATTGAATTCTTTGTGGGGGTTTTGATTAGGCTGAGAGTTGGTTAGGATTAATTAAATTATGATTATATGAGATTATTTGAATTAGGATTATATGAGATTAATTGAATTATGATTATTTGATTAGTCTGATGGTTGGTTAGGATTAATTGAATTATTAATCACCTAGAGATTCTAGTCTGATAGTTGGTTAGGTATCATTGATTTCTATTTGCGGGGTTTTGATTTTATATTTTTAATTTTGGTTTAGCATATGGAATTTGATTTATTAATTGGGAATTTGATTTATTAATTATTTACGGTTTTTTGAATGAAAAATATATAGATGTCAGAGTTTATTAGAGGTCGTAGGGCGGCGACGACTGCACAGAGTTCGCCTCCCCCGGCTCCTGTGCCTCCCCCGGCTTAGACGTCAGATGCCACTGCGCCGGCACTGATGGACCACTTGCCGGTTGGTCCTGGGGTGGCCCCTGCGTCGGCGTCATCTACGTCATCAGTGGTGCAACCTATTAGTGCTAGGCGTTGTCACCGGCCCGCCAGCACGATCGACACTTTGTCGAGTTACGCTACTGAGGCGTCGGGTTCACAGCCAGGTAAAGATTGTCTTCAACTCCATTTGTTTTTAGCAAGATTTTTGTATGATTTGTTATTTAACGTTCATTTTTTTTTTCAGCCAAGAAGAACGCCCAGGGACCTTGTCGCCAGTTGAAGACGGCGAAGGTCACCCGGGTGACCAACAGTAGTATCAACATCGGATACGACGAGCGGCATCGGGCAGCACCAACGCCGGAGCTGCATAGCTCATTGGCCCACGACGTTGGAAGCGTCGTTCGAACCTATTGCCCGATGCAATGGAAGTCTTGGAAGGCGATGCCTGACGAGATCAAGGCGGAGGTGCGCGGACAGTTGTCGGTATGTATGCTACATTTAAATTATTTTTCCTTCATACTTTATATTTTTCTATTATTTAATGTATGTAATTAATTTATTGCAGGCGAACTACAATTTGGGGGACCTCGACGACGAGTCGTTGGCGTACGTCAACAGACTCTTCTCTGAGAGGTACAAGCAGTGGAAGAGCGACCTTCACCACCATTTTGCGGCACTTGATGATTCGCAAGTCGCTCTTCAGGAGGGTTGCCCGAAGGAGCTTGAGGGAGGGAGGATAGTTGGACGTGGCTCTGCCAGCATTTTCAGGATCCCGACTATAAGGTAATTTTATTTTTATATTAAGTTGAAAATTAGACATTTCTATTAATAATTATTTAATTTTTAGATTTCATTTTAATTTGAACTAATACGTTTATTTTTTGTATAACAGAAGACGGCGAAGGCTAAGAAGGGCAATAGGGATAAGAAGACTCTTCTCCACCATTCCGGTTCCAGGCCCTTCTCATATAGGATGGAGGCGCGACGGCGGGTAATAATAAATTTATTTATCTTCAATTTGTAATATGTCATCAATTTGATTTTTTTTTCGTACTAACATTTTTATTCTCTTGTTCACTTTAGGGGGGGTCTAAATTCCCGGAGATCGACGTCTTTGGCGACGTTTACGTTCGACCAGGGAATGAGTTGGCCGGGTCCCTTCATGTAAGTATTATTTAATGGGTAGCTTATTATTCAAGTTTTATGGTTATTTTATGAATGTTTTAATTAATATTTTATGTTATATTCAACAGGCGACGATGGTGGAGAAGAGTCAGGTGGTTCTTCAGGAGTCCGCCTCCTAGCTTCCTCTCGATACTCCGCTCGAGTCTGTGGACCCTCCACAGGATGCGGGGTTTCAGATCCTGACGGAGACCTTAGATCAGACTCTCGAGAGGAGGCCAGGGACATATTTTCGGGGGATGGGGAATGCCCGCCGGCGGGAACCTCGAGCCCCTTCATCATTGCAGTCAAACTCGCCCCAGGTGACTACTTTGACAGCGGAGGTGGCCGACCTGAAGACCAAACTCGCCACGCTTGTGGATTCCCTGGTTCGGTCTGGCATTCATCTTCCGATTTTGGTCCCCCGTCGACCTTCGAGCCTCTCCAGCCCGAGCATGGCCACCACACCTCCGGCCCTTCGACCTCTGCCCCTGTCGACAATATCAAGACGTTCGAGAGTCGACTTTACATTTTTTGATTAGTTTTTTATTTTTATAATTACATTTTAAACATTTGTCAATTATATACATTTATATTATTTTTTATTTCATCAGTATAATTACAATTTCATTTTATTATTACAAAAAATCAAATTTAGTTTTTTTACAAAATAAAAAAAAATGTAAAATTTTGTTTTTAAAAAAATTTAATTTTTTTGCACGACGAAATAATTTGTCTCGCAAAACATACGCGAAAAATATTTTTCGTCGCGCTAAAGTTTGTGCGACGAAATTATTCGTCTCGCAAAACAAATTGGAAAAATATTTTTCGTCGCGCAAAATTTTGTGCGACAAATATTAGCCGTCGTGCAAGGTTTAGCGCGAGTAGCATATTTTCATCGCGTAAGGTGTTGCGCGACAGATAACTATCTCGTCCCTACAACACTGTGCAACGAAAGGTCACCGTCGCGCTGGATAAGCACGACAAAAACTATGTCGTCACGCAAAGTACTGAGAGACGACATGTTAATTGTCTCTCTGTGTTTGCGCGACAAATACCTTTCTTCGTCGCGCAAAGTCTTTCTTCACGATCTTTGCGTGACGGATTATGCGCGACGATGTTTTTGTCACACTGACTTTTGTGCGATAGAAATGTACTTTGTGCGACGAAAATTGTTTCCTCGCGCAAATAGTAAGATCCAGTAGTGAGTGTACATGAAATTAACCCGTCAAGCAAATTCCTATTGTGTATATCACAAATCCGGCTTTTTTTAGAAAAAAATAAATAAAAGAAGAAAAGGAAAAAAGAATCAAAGAATAAAAATGAACACTTCCACAATTTGCAAGGATGTACAGTTCTAAGGAAACAGAAACTGATTTATCCCATGGTTCTTATTTATATATGTATATGGCAAAAGAACTAGAAATAGAAGTTATTGCTTTAAACCAAAAATTTAAGCAGAAATGCAATGGGTCTAAGAAAAAAATTTTAAAAAGTATCAATTTCTTATTTTTGTTCTCTTCACTTTATCCTAATCAATGGGATATATATGTATATTGTAAGGCACCAGGCCATGTGGCCTTCTCTTTTCCCTTTCATTCGGTTGACTTCCCTTTCAACTTTTTTTTTTTTGGTTTGTTTGTTAAGTTTACATGCACAACACCATCTTCCCAAACATGGTTGCAACGTCGGCATGCCTCCCCTTATTTGTTGTTGTTGTCTTCCTTGACAGTTTGCACACAAACACCACACAAGAATGGGCTGTGAGACGTGGCCTTCAATTTCAAACGATCTTTCCTGCAAGTTAGTTGCACATAAAAGAATGCAACTGTGGCTGCACACATTTTTTTCCTGCAAGTTAGTTGCATAGAGAAAGAGTGCTCAAATTAGTGAATAACTTAATACCTTGCCAAGGGTGTGTGGCTCCGTTTTGTTATTGTGACAGGGCTCTGCTAACAGAAGTTGGAGAAATTTTTATATGTTCTGGGTACATTATGTTGTTGGTGTACCGTCCAATAGACATATGACATGTGGAATTACTCTCCAACTTAATGCATTGTTTTTTATGAAATGTGACGGGCTGCATTGGAAATATTCCACATGTCTTACGTCTATTGAATGGAAGTATACCCAGAACACCCAAAAATTACCAAATATGGGCTCACGTACTAAGTGGGTGTGTGGGAGGAATAACCTCCCATTCAAAGTCAGATTTCACTTTCTGTTTTATCCAAAAGCAAATTCTCTTTTATTTGCTTTCACTACAAAAAAATTTGTATTTTTACGACGTAGATTTAATAACGCATCGAAAATACACGTCATTAAATGTGATAAACTATAACGTGTTTTTAAAATGCGTCATTGAAGTGAGTTTATGACACCGTTATCACGACATTTGTTTGATGCGTCATTAAAATCATTTTCAATGACGCAGGAAGTGTGTCATTGATTTGAGTATATTTAGACGACGCCTATTATACGTCGTTAACATTGTGAATTTAACGACGTCTTCTACACGTCATGAAGTACTTATACGATGCAGGACGTGCGTCATAGATGTACCCTATACGACGACGCAGGACCTGCGTCATAGATTTTTCTTAAATTAACGACGTCTTCTACACGTCATGAAATACTTATACAACGACGCAAGACATGCGTCATAGGTGTAAAAAAAATTTAACGACGTCTTCAACACGTCATGAAATATTTATAGGACGACGCATAATGTGCGTCGTAGATGTTTTCCTATAGCGCCTTTTTTTCACAAAAATTCTAATTTCAGGCTTTATTCCCTCTGGAAACCTCTCGTGCTCTCACCCTAACAAAAATTTCTTGTGCTCTCACCCTAACAAAAATTTCACGCTGTCTCTCAGCCCAAAATCGAAACAACACTCCCTTCCTCCAGGCAGGTGCTGTGTCTGCAAATTCTTTTGCTCCCTCTTTCTCTCCCCGTCTCTGTTTCCTTCTCTCTTTGGCAGTTGATAGGCAAATCACTTTTTCAGATTTCTCTCTGAACTCTCTCTTGGTCCATCCTTCATCACAAATGATGTTCATCATCCTTCACCCGAGGTAAGTTTTCTCTTCCTCTATCCTTTACCGTGCGTTTGGCAAAATGAAAAAAAGACGGGATTTGAAAAAAACTCATATCAATTCTTCTAGAACGATAAAACCCATATCAATTCTTCTAGAACGAGAGCAGGAGAAGAAGACCATCCATCCAAGTTTTACTGGTGAGCTTTCAATCTACCTGCAATTTTTTATTTTGTCCTTGATAATATTTATGGGTATTCAATTTAATGGGTTCGATCAATCTATCTCTAGTTTGTTTTTGTTATCTGGTTCTTTATCTAAAACAAACTAGAGATAAATCGATTTAATGAGTTGTTTAATCATGTCATTTTAATATTATTAAGCACAAAAATTCTTCAAACGTGTCCTTTATGTTGTGTTTAAGACAGAAAAAAAGAAGTCAATTTGTGCCCAAAGAAATGCGGACATGAACTTTGTGCCCATGTCTTCAAGCAATTCGTGTGCCATTTGGATTTAGGTTGTATGGAAGCATAAGCTGATGAGAGATGTGTTTTTTTTAGGCATAGGTGCCGAAGTAATAGTTGTTGCTATTTTGTTTTGGCAGGGATTTATTGCTTCCCTATCCTTGTGGGATTTGATGTTGGATTGCTTGTTCTAAGTCTGCTTTTCTCTTTTTCTCCTTGTGTTCTACATGCATTAGTTACGTATCCTTCTTTCCCCTTGATGGGCGTATTTTATATTATATATTTAACCCTATTCTTAGTATATTTTGGTTAATATTTTGGAAGAATTTTGATACTTTGAATTATATTTGCAATATAGGACTCTCGACTTCAGCTGGAGCAAAACATACTCAAATGGAGGAATTTTGGAGTAATTTCAATTGGAGGACGTGTGTGAGTCACTTAGCTTGATCGTATCAGAATTTCAGATTTTTCCACCGAGCGATAATTTTCTGGCAATAAATTAAAGGAGCAGTGCGCTGTGCTGGAAAAGTGACTTTTTGGGCTTTTCTGCGTTTTTGGAGCCCAAGATGACCTCGGATGGGTTCGTGACCTTCTGGAGATGTGTTCAGAATATTTTTATCTCCGAAACAAGCTGTCTTGGGCCTGATTTGGAGCAGATTTGAGCCCAGAACGTGGCTGTGCAGATTTTGAGCGAATTTCCCTAATCCTATTTGGATTTTAATTCCTATTATTGCTTTATTTTAATTAGTTTCCTTGTGGGAAAAGAAAAGCTACATTGGGCAGCTAGGTTTTAGTTAGTATTTAAGTGCTTCTTCACAGAAAATTTAGGATTCTATTCTATCTTCTTTTTACTTCTTGAACGCGACATTGTGGAGAGCAATTTGCTAGGGTTCTTGAAGATCTTCAACTTCAAGGTGTATTCAATCTTTTTCTATGATTTCAATTATAATTATGCGTAACTAATTCCTTTTGCTAGGGTGAAACCTTAGCCTTAGCATGAATATGTGATTTTTATTTAATTGCTTATGATTGATTGCATGCATACTTTGAATTGTTAATCACTGGTTAAAACTATCTAACTGTCTTGATGCATGATCACCATTAGGATATTTAGAAAAGTAATTTGATGCAATTTTGGTCGGAAGGTTCCCTGGAATTGACGCTGGCTTCTTGTGATTAATAATTGTAAGTTCACTTAAGGCGAACATCACGCTCTTAAGGGTTGCATGGTTTTTCAAAGGGTTTTCACAAAACGTAATGAGTCTTTTATGTTCAGATTTGATCCGAACGTCCGGACGGGATGCATGTTAGATATACGTTCTATGTTGGAGGTTCCAAGTAGAATATACATTAGGAAAACCTAACCTTCAAAGTGGCATGCATTGATCATAAGTAATTGGTAAAAACTCATAGAATTGCTAGGTGACGGTGAATCCCTAGTGATTTTATAAATTGATATCTAAAACTCCTTTCTTTAATCGTGTGTTTAATTAAATTCGTTTTTAGCTTTAACAAATCAAAAATCACCTTTCTCAACTTTTAATTTAAGTATTTAATTGGAAATCGTTTTTACATAAATTGCTAAATAGTCCTTGAGGAGAGAACGACCTTGCAAGAGCAACTATACTACAATAACCTTGTATTCTTGCAAGTATTTTATGTGATTTTAACCTTGTTTGCACAGGTACTAAAAATCTTATCACCCCTTCAAAACGAGATCTTATCTTCCTTTTTTTTTCAGGTTGAAATCAGGGAACGTTGAGGAATTTGTAGCAGCTCTCTTATGCAAATAATACTTTTTTCAGCAAATTGAAATAGGTTTGTGCAAGTAATTAATGTTTATATTATGAAACTATCAATTTGATTTCAGCCTCAAAGCGCTAGCTTTTACTATCATAAATATAGATTTTTATGTAGTGATAATTTAGTGGTTTTATATATACACTTTTATTAGCTGTGTTTTTAAGTTCATAATTCTGCTAAATCAGGTTGAGATTCATAAGCTATTTTCTCTAACAAAATCTTTACGTTTTAATTTAAGTATGACTATATAGCAAAATCTGTAATTTAATTTAACAAAATCTTTACGTTTTAATTTAAGTTCATAATTCTGCTAAATCAGGTTGAGATTCATAAGCTATTTTCTCTAACAAAAGCTATTCAGGTTTAATTATGTTTTATGAGTATACATATATACACATATATGTTTGTACAAGTGTCGTTAAATTTAGTGTGCACTTGTATTCTTTTTACTTAATTAAAAACTTTGTAAACATGTGCATATTAGGGGAGTTGGTTATCAGAGTTGTGTAACTTGGTTATCAGCTTAGTTGTTGGCTTCTAACGGCATAATTGCTAGGTTTTTATACATTGTATGTATATTAATCCCATGTGAAAATCTTATCCGAAAAATTCATTCGAATTTTTATAATAAATATTGATACGTGGCAACTGAAAATCTTCTCCAAATTAGTCATTTAAGTAAATAAAATAAAAATAAAAATAAAGTTAAAGTGAATAGTATTTGCCCATTGCCATAGCAATGGGTGGAAGCCTTTTACAAGAGCTGTCACTATTCATGTGAATAGTAACAGTCATTGTCTTGCCCTTGCCCCTTGCCATGGCAAATGGGTGGAGGTTCTCTTAGTGATTTGGTTGGAGAACCTGCCTATTGGGTGGTTTTGATAAGAACTTTGGAACTTTTAGTTGGGTTAGATGCACTTGATTTTGGCAAGGTCTTTAATCTTCCTAACATTTAGGCTGCTAACAAGGTTTAGAAGGTTGTATATTTAATTTAGTATATTTGTTTGATACTACATGCAGTTGAGGTTGATATCAACCTAAATGTTGTATTTAAGTCATGATCATGGCTGAATCTGATACAAACTTATAAATTTTTATACATAAGGGGAATGACCTCATTATCTTGCACATGAAATGAAAATTTGGATCTAGTAATATGTATGAATGAGAATTAATTCGGTGTAGGGCATTTACCTTGTTAGTATATGGCCCACTCTGTATGTGTTAGATCACAAATTGCTATTAATTTTTTTTCTTAAATAATTAAACACTTTAGACACGAATGGTTTGTGTGCAAGCGTGACACTAGTACAAAAGTCAAATCAAAATTTGTTCTCGATGTTGTTAGAAGAATTATATTTTTCGTGTTCAAAAGTATGAGTTTTTAGACATAGAAGATTCAAAAATGTTTTAGAGTGCTTTGGGGACATGAAGTGGGAAGGTTGGATGGGTGCTTTGATGAGAAGGAAGGAGTTTTTTCAAAAATTCAAGAGCAAGGTTGGCAGCTACGTGGGGATTTATAGAACAAGGGTTGGTATGCGGTTTGCGTATCAAGGCATGTCAAGAATTTAAGGTTCCAAGAGAATGCGAGGAGCAAGAAGTTCGGCATGTGGGATTTCTCTTCTACACAAGAGGTTTGGGTGGCCCAAGTTTAGCATTGGGTGAACCACCTTCTCACTTAAGGTGCGTTGAGGCAAGAGGTTTCTTGCCATGGTGGAGCTTTTGAAAATTTCTAAAACGATTTTCAAAAGGTTGAAGAGGGTCTAGGGGTCAATAATTATTCACGGGTGATAGATGGTTCGCCAAGGTGGAGATTGTTGAAGTTGGCTCACCATAGATGCGGAAGAAGGAAGAGGAAATGGCAGAAAAAGGAGCTGCATACCAGTTTTTTTCTAGGCTCTAGCGCTCGAGCAGACATCGTAAATCCAGCGCGGATCCTTGGCGTGTTCTGACTTGGTTTTCCTATTATTTTGGGGTTTTCTAGCCTAATTTAATAGGCTTTTAGTTTCCTATCCTTGTTAACTTGTAACTAAAGTCCTATGCATTATAAATAGGACTTTTAGGGTTAGGTTAATTGAAGAGAGAAAGAGAGAGAGGAAAATTCAAGAGAGAATTTTCAAAGGAGAAACACAAGACAGAGTTCAAGGGTGAATTCTTGAGTGTTTACAAGGGCATCAAAAGGTGAGAGAAAAGAGATATAGGGTTCTTGTGAGAACTAAGAGGGTTCAAGTTGTAACCAAAGTTGTTATTACATACTAGTGAATTTCTCGGGTGGATCACCAAGAGAATGTAGACATGAGGCTGAACCTCTATAAATATTTGTGTCCTTTTGTGTTTGTTTTACTCTCTTCGTAGTGTGTGTGTTTTATTCTCAAGGAGTTTGTGTACATGCTGTCGCGTAGTCCATCAACGACAAGATTTTGGAGTGTTTTCGCACAACAATGAGTACCACTTACAATTTACAACTAATCGAATCAATAAGCATCATAGTTATTAAAAAACATGGAACTTCGCATAAATTTTCCATTACGGAGATTAATATAATATAACAATTGTTAAAACTATATAATAAATCAACTAAACAAGTTTTAATGTAACTTATGTGCTTATTTGGACAAAGATATTCTTAAAATAAAACAACTCAAGACATTTGTATTCCATCTTGATGCCCTTTTCTACCTATTAGACCACATGGAGTACTATTACGTTGATGAATAATGCAACATTAATTTTGTTAGGGTAAATTTCACTTTACTGCCCGTAAGTTTCTCGAAATTCATACTTTACTACCCATAAGTTTCCCGAAATTCACACTTTAAAAATAAAATATAAAATATAAAAAATTCAAATAATCAATTAACAATTAACAATTAAAAAAATTGAAATTTTTTTTGAAAATTCTCTCTCTCCTCTCTCTGCAACTCACGCCCCTTCCATTGACCAACCCTTCCCCCCAAAAAAAAATTGAAATTGAAATTGAAATCATCTTCTTCCTCCCTCCTCTTACCCTTCCTCGCATTCTCATCCTCGTCAGAAGAATCAAATCCCTCCCAACCAGTGTTGGACATTCAAAGGATATCAACACTAACCAAAAGATGCAAAAGTGTTCAGATTTCAAGCTTTTGGTTTTTGAATTCAGTTGATTCTCTCCAATTTCTCACTTTCTCTCTCATCTCTCCATTTCTTTCTCACTCTTCATGCTGGAAAAAACGAAGGACAGTGACTTTGTCGTCCTCCAAATCTGGGGTGGCTGAGGGAAGGCGGGGAGTGGACATTTCGACGACGACGAGTACGTCGATATTGCTGTATGCGCTTGTGGATTCACTAGATTTGTTTTTGGGTTTTGAGGGAGTAGAAAAGGAGATGGGTTGAGGGATTAACTTGCAGAGTCTGTGCAGTGGCTTTGTAGGTGTCGGGCTGACCATAGTTGGGTGTCTTAAGGAAATTTTCAGTGGGAGAGAAGGAGTTTTTAGTGGTGTTGGTATTGTAGTGGTGGTGGTGAGGGAGAAGGGGGGTTTGACAGGGATGAGGGAGTCATGGTGGCGGGGTGACAATATTGGGTTTGGTTTGACTAGGGATGTCGAGGTGGGGGCTTGGTGCAGCTTGAGGTATTTGGCAAGTGAGGTGTTGTCAAAGGTGGACGGAGCCAAAAAAAAAAATTCATTGGGGGCATCTCCAAATAACAAAGTAAGAGTAAAAATTTCAACATACTTAAAGACAAAATTCATATATTAATGCATAATGTCTTCCATGAAATACATTACAAACCAACAAAGGTAAATCAAAATCATATCAAAACCTAATAAATTAAATGCACAACATATCCAACAAACAAATCCAATACAGTCTCAAGAAAACCAAGTAAACTTACCTTACCACCTTGATATTGAGAAAAAAAAGAAAGACCAACAACAGTTCGGAGAAGAAGAAGAAGAGAGAAGGAGGAGAAGAATAAGAAGAAAAAGAAACTTGAATGTGTCATGGGGGTGGGTGATGTGGGATTGAGTTTTGTAAATTGTAATGCTTTTGACCAAAAAACAAAGGGTTTCACGTGGGTGAATGGGGGCATGTGCACCCAGTGGGCCTATGCTGGCTCCGTCCTTGGTTGGAGGAAGAGAGAAGGGCGACGGGCATGGCATTAATCAGCAGAAAATGGGAGAAGAGAGAGAAGGAGGGTGGTGACGGGATGAGGGAGAGAGAAACTTTTATTTTTTTAAATAATTAATTAAATAAATACATATTCACGATTTAATTTTTCATTTTTCATTAATTTATTTAATAATAAATTTTTCAATCCATGTGGAACAATATGTTGAGTCCACATGGACCCATTAATTGCCACGTCATCGTTTAACGGAAGATTTGATGGTCTAATTAACGGATGTATGAAACTGGTAGGAAAATCAAATTTTGGGTACGAAGTTGACACGAAAAAAACTTTGGGTATCAAAGTCAGAATTTTGGGAAACTTGCGGGTAGTAAAGTGAAATTTATCCATTTCTTTAATTAAACATGCAATTACTTGTTTTTATAATTTTTGTACTACACTCAAGTTAGTAACGTGTTGCATGCAAATTCTTATGTGGCAGGCATGAATGAAGCGAAAGTTTATTTATATTGATTTAAGATTTGAATTTGATTATCTATTTACAATATGCTCATTTATCGTATATGAACAAAACTAGGCAAATATGGATTAACTTTCTTTTATTCATGATGTATTGGTTGTATGTTTATGATCTTCAATATGTAAACAAGTAAGATGAAGAAGATGAAAATAATGAGAGTGATAACGAAAAAGGCAAACATAGACGTGATAATAGTAAAAGTAATTATGCTATACGATCCAATAAAATTAAACAAAAAATATTTACGACTAAGTTTATTTTGAGGAAAAAAAGGCTAAGGAATAGATACACTTAAAAACTATATTTTTTGTGTTACTCTTGTTTTTTAACAATGAAAACAACGGTAGTTGACGTGCAAAATTGTTAACTATTCTTCTTTAAATTGTTCAAGATCATTAAAATGGTAGAAATTAAATTAATTAGTAGCAAATGCACATATTGATTTTTTTTTTCGTTTAATGAAAAAATTATAATGAGACAAGTCCTTCACCCTTTAGGGTTGTTGCTCTTTCTTTGGTGAGCCAGGCTTGGGTTTTTTTCTTTTCTTTCTTTTTTTCTTTTGCCCTGGTCCCTCCCATTTCCTCCAAATTCCACATTTTCCTTCATTTTCTTTCTCTTCCACATTTTGGGGTGCTGCTATGTTTTTACAGAGTCGTTTTTGATCTTTTTTCTGTTAACTTGGTTGTTTCTTTTTTAGGATAATTATTGGTCTTTTCTCCAGGTGGTGTGTTTACAGGTTTTTTCTATGCTTTTTCTCTCCTCATATCTGAAGGCTATGTGTTATCGTTGGGTATCAACCACTATCATAGACTCTTTGGGCCTGTTTGTTACACATTCTTGGCTTGGATTGGACTGGACAAATTGTTATCCCATGTTTGTTTCCACTTGGTTCTAGTTTTAAGTGGGACTGTTAATACTGCCCCACCAAAAACACCTCCTTAGGTGTTCTTAGTGAGACCCGCGTGGAAAGGGGGGACAAGCCAGTCCCGACCCAGCTCATGCAACAACCAAAGCGCCTCCAACCACCCAAGCGTTAGCCAACCACCAACCATGCAAGCGCCATCCACAACCACCGATCACCCAAGCAAGCACCTGCAATCAATCCAAACCCCCACCATCACAGCCACATGCAACAACCCCAATCCACCATCACAGCAACCTCGTAAAATAAAAAATTTGTTCCTCCCTCATCCCTAACAAACCCAGATACCCCTCCCCTCCATAGCTTTCGAGTTGTATGAGAAAACTGGGTCTAGAGCTGTTTTGCCTTTCCCTATATTCAATAGCCACTAGCCCCACCCACTTCATCCCTCCCCTCTCTCCAACAGCCGCTAACCCAAACCATCAATTGAATCAATTCTAAGCCAAGCAACTTTCCTTCTCCTTCAATTAGCCAAACCCAGAAAAAAAAATTGTATTTCTTTTACTCATCAAACTCAATTTCTCCTTTTCAATTATTGAAACCCAGTCAAACAAAAAATGATTAAACTAAAGAAACCCAGCAAACGACCTCTACACGATTCTCTCCTCAGAGCAATGCAGAGATCTCATGGCGGCCAACAAAACCAAAGACACTGACTCGTCATCGTCGACTCGTGTTGAGATCTAGTGTGGAGGGTGGTTGGGGTGGGATTGTTGGAGGTCCAAGAAGGGGAAGGGGCTAAGGGAGATCTCGATAGAAAGAAAAGTTTTATAAAAAAATTAAAAAAATCCACATGCCCCAAAAAATATATATATATTAAAAACTTACTTTTCAAACAAAAAAAAAAATTTAATTTAGTCCTAGTCCAATAATACATACACCAAACGCAGTGCAAATGTTATCCAACTTAGGCCAAATTGAGCCAATCCAAGACAGTCCTAGAATTTAGTCCAATCCATGACAGTCCACCGTACCAAACGATCCATTTGACTCTACAGATGTCTCTCATGTTGGTTTCCCTAGGTGCCACTTATGGAGTTTGGGATGCCCTTATAGTGCAAATAGCACTTATTGCTTGGATTATAGTAGTGATGCTCGTTGTACTCATTGTACTTGTTGTAGCGTGGGTGGCTTGTCCACCACCATTTTCCGTTGGTTACCGGTTTCTCTTTGGCGGTTGTTGACTCAGTTTGGTGGCACGACTTGTGGTTGTTGGATTGTGTGGCACATATCTGTTATTTTTCTTAGGGTTTCTTAAGGCAATGTTGTATTTTGTCTATTATTGGCATTTGATGTTTGTGGGCTTTATGTTTTTGGTTAGCTTTGGCTTTACGCCAATTTTGGGCTTGACTTTATGTCAGTTTTGAGCTCTTGCTTATTTTGAGTTTTATTATTTTAGTGGGCTTTTTTAGTTGCATTTGTTAGAACTCTTTTTTTTTTTTTTTTTTTGTTGAGTTTCTCTATAATGTAATTGTCATTGGCTTTCTATTAATAAAACTTGATTCCGACAAAAAAAAAAGTTCATAACTTATGCAATCATTGAACGGTATAACTATTGTTCTTTAGAATTGTTCAATAACATTTTCATAACGGTGTGTTTGGATGAGGAAATTTAAAAGTACTAAAGAATTTATAAATGTGGAATTTAAAATGACATAAATGAATGTTTTAGAATTTGTAAAGTTTCTTGTTTGGTTAACATATTTAAACATGGAATTTAAAGTTCATAATTTTGGAAGTTTAGAAATGGCGACTATTTAGATAGAATTTACCCTCTGTTTGGATGGAGGAAAATAAATCGGGATTTAGCTAAAAGTCTGGAATTGAAGAGGAGAAATTGATATTTCCATTGTTTGGCAACTTAAACATGGAACTTATTATGACATGCGGAAAAAAAATCAGGGAAATTGGGAATAAAGATTCCCGAGTTTAATTTCCACAAAAATAGGAGTCATTTCGCAATTTCTATTTTAGCATGAATTCATTTTTATTGTAATTTATGTCATTTACAAAATTCGACATACATAAATTCAAATACTTAAATTATTAATTGACAGAAATTTAAACGATGGAAATCTAAATTTCGTCATTTAAAAATTCTATGCAATTTTCAATGCCTTCATCCAAACTTAGGGTTAAAGTAGGGATTTATGACCTTCAAATTCTATGTTTTTTTTTTCCATGTGGAATCTCTAGATTTCTTTGTTTTGTTATCCAAATACGGGAATTGATTTATATCAATTTAGAATTTCTCACTTTTATCGTAATCTCAAGTTTATTTCCCTCATTCAAACACACCATAAAATGAATTTGCATTTTATATCGACATTGCTAAATTTTCCACAATATATTTTTCTTTTGTGGGTGATAAAATAGAAGCATCAAATCAAAGTTATTTGAACTATCTAATTTTACTTTTTTAGGACTAACTAGTGACGGTGAAGACTGAAGAAAACCGAAAGAGACTGAAAGATGGCAGGCCTTCCTACGTCGTCGTTTAAGGCAAACACCGGTAGTGCCGCAGCAGAAGACCACAAACTCGGTCTACGGAGCCACGAGGTTGCAATTACAGAGCTCAATGCTCTTTCACGGTCTCGGGTATATTTATTTATGTCAAAACAAAAACCAAAAACTTATATTTCATTTTGTTACAGTCAATTGAGTTGAAGAGTACTTGAATCGTGTTCGTGTAGAACTTTCTGAATTGGGTTCTTCGTTTTGAAACAGAAAGTGAAGTTGGTTGTGGGAATTTGGTTGTTTGGGTTCTTCCCATAAGCCTAGATGGTTTAGGTTTACATGTTTCAGTTGAGAAATTCATGTTTTACTTAGCATCCAGTCTTTTAGGGCCCGTTTGATAAGCATTTCAATTTTAGTTTTTAGTTTTCATTTTTTGTGTTAGAGTAAAAGGAAAATGACAGTGAAAATGGGAGTGAGTGAGAGAGAGAGAGGATGGGAGGGAGGAGTAACAAAAGTGAAAACAAAAACTTGAAAGTGAAAACAATTTCAAATAGATTTCAGTTTTTAGTTTTTGTTTTCACTTTTGTTATTCCTCCCTCCCATCCTCCCCTCTCATCTTCCCTCTAAATCCCATCTCCATTCTCATTCTCACTTCCATTCTTCCTATTGTTCCTCTATACTTTAGCACAAAAAATAAAATCTAAAAACTAAAATTGAAATGGTTATCAAAAAGGCCCTTAGTTGTTTGTTTGTGCATTGGAGTAATAAGATGATCATTTGTTTTATCACTAGCATTGTGTATGTAATTGTTGCAAATTTGATATGGAATAGAGTTTTGTTAATCACTTTGCCCTGCCTATCATCAATGCTAACAATTTCTTTTCTTAGAGAGTAAATGTTTGTTAGTTCCACAAATTTTGTTTTACACATTTCAATTCATGGAAAATTCTAGGTAGATATAACAATAATAGTAATAGGCATTAAACTTATAGTAATTTTCATTAATGGCATTTTGCCTACAGTGAAGTCATTGTCTTCCGAATTGTAACTCTAAAATCTAGAAAGCCAGCAAGCTCAAATTGATTTGGCTAAAGCAAGCCTAGGAAAGCTGAATTCTTCTTGATATGACTTGGCTTATGATGGTGGTAGTCTAGTCCTACAGCGTTTTAAGGTAAAAACCCTTGTATTAATAGGCATATACATCCATTAGAGATAAGTCTTATCCAAGTTATGTATTTCAATGGCAAAGATATGTGAATCTTCTGCCATCATTATATTTCAACTGGCACCAGATATGCTTGAGTGCTTAATTACTGTGATCCTGCCAACAAAGCAGACTTTCTTTTCTGTTACCTTTCATTGACATCTGCCTCTGTTTGCTATATACTTGTCGATGCGTTTTTTTTTCTCTTATCCATTACTTACATCCAATTACCTTTCACTGACTAAGGGATCTAAGGAATTATATTGGAGAAAATGCTAAATTATTTGTCATTGTATTGGTGTTACAAAGTAGTCTTTATCTTTTTAATAAAGCAGCATTAACTCTCAAATCGTCTTTTTTTATTTAAAATTTTTAATTTTTATAGATTTATTAAGAATTGTTACTTTAGGAGATGCCTTAGCCTTCAAAGTCACAGAAAAAAGTTGGAAAATTGGAAGAGCTGGATAGCCAGGTAGGACTAAAAACTTTGGTTTACATGAAACAAACCCCAAAATAGTCAAAACTTCACCTCCAACACAACCAGGACCTAGAAGAAGATTATTGAAACCCCTCACTAGAATTCCATCCATTTTCATGTAACCCATGCTTCCTATAACAGCTAATGGAAAGCTCTATAACAACTTCCCAAGTAAGGCCTTATGGGGAAGACATACTGGTTAACTACCACTCAAATCACATCTAAGTTCTTCAAACTACTTGGTTATTCTCATCTTCGCTTTTGTTCTTGCTTTCCAAATTAAGTAAACATGATCCTAAACTAGCCATTTTGTATATAGCTGATATGACTTGAGGTCTATTCACGAGGAACTGTTTTCATTTGTTTGATTCCCTATTAAACTGGCGTTTTATTACATAAAACTGGAAAGAATGCACGAGGTTGTTGTCCGTGCCAATAAATTCCTTTGTGCTTTACAAATCAGAAAACTGGAAATCAGATTTACCATGAAGGTTTGTTGTGCCAAGGTTTTTGTCAGGTTGGCCTTTTTGGCGTGGACAGCCTGTTTAAGACTTTTTTTTTGGGGGGGATAATGGATGATTTGATGCTTTATTTGGTGTTGTGAAACAGGATCTCAGTGAGTGAACCGCTTATTGTTGCAGATTCCGGTTGGGTGGGAGGTCGTGGGAGGTCGTGGGGATTCTTGTCTCACCCGTTGTCTTATTTCAAAAATGGGCGGACCTAACATAATTTTGTGAACAATACATGTGGAGACTTTTACACAGAAGCATTATGTTTCAGAATTTTGTACAAATACCATTTGAAGTATAGGGGTTATGAGGTTATTAATATACGTCTCTCCCTCCTGCCCTCCTTGGTTGTCTAAGCGATTCGCACCCTCCCCGATCGCCCCAACTATCATCGATCCTCATCTCTGAACCACATCCACCCAAAACTGCACCCAAACAAATATGTTGACTATCCTTTTGATGCCAACTTAGGTACTCATTTTTGGATTTAAAAAAAATGGCACATTATTATGATTATACACGTAGGTACATGTACATGCAATGTACGTACGTATAAATGTACATTAAATGTACCCGTCCCAAGTTTCCAACAAGGGACCAAAATTGAAATTTAATCTAAACATGGAAATATAATAAACTATCTTACTCAAGGGTAACAGTGTAATTATCTTGATATATGTTCCTACGGATTTCAACAATGTGATTGGTTAAATTAATAAACGAACAAATATTGGAGAACCATAACAACTGAGAGAGTCATACAACCCCGAGAGGGATCAGGTGAGAACGCTTATGTGAGAACATTATATAAGAATCAATCCCAGCCATTGAAATGCATCTGAACGGTTGAAGAGAAAAAGCAAGCTTAGGGTGCATACGGGTAGGCTACAGTTTCCCCTTAGCAGAGGTGTCAAGTCGCGCCTGGTTCGAAAAAATGGCGCCTTTCTTGTCAATGGAGTTGTGAAGGAACCCTAGTCATATGACCCAAATAACTACCAGAAAAATGGCGCCTTTCTTGTCAATGGAGTTGTGAATGAACGCTAGTCATAACACCCAAATACATACCAGACATCAAGTTCTCTATTCCTCATCTCTTCTCACAGAAACTCCCTGGTGTACTGTTTCTCTTTGACTTGCTCTTCTGCCGTTGCAGAACCTCCATCATCTAGTAATTCTCTTCTGAACGTCTGAATCGGTACGTTTCTGTCGAATTCCCTCTCTCTCTTTGATATTAAAGTTTGCATGTTATATTGCACTCACTTAATTTAAATTGCTTTAGGATTTTAGGGTGGATTTGAGGGCTTGATTTTCTGGGTAAAAGTAGTCTGTCTGTGTACGGATGTGTTTGCAAAAATATAAATTGGCCTGAGTAATTTGGGTTGTGTTTTGTACTTCGTATTTTTGTTTGCATTCTGGTTGTTTGTTGTGTTATCGTAAAATTCGAGGAATCTTCATCTGTTCCTCATTGTAATCCTGCTTTGGCCATGTAGTGGTGTGAGTGTAGGGCATAATTTTAGGGATTTAATGGGGCTTGGAAAACAAATAATAATAAGTACCAGAAGTAGAACGCATAAGAGAAAATTGAATCTTAACTCTGAATATGAGATGATTTGGGATGCATAAGGAGCAATGCATCTTGTAGTAGGTATCAATTCTGTATCTGAATTTGTTGGAATCAGTGTTTGTAGATGAAATTATGTATCTTAATGTGTTCAAAATAGTGTATCAGTTTTGTAACTTGAAATGTTGAAAATTCTGTTAGTAGGTATCAATTATGTAATGTGTTCAAAATAGTGTATCAGTTTTGTAACTTGAAATGTTGAAAATTCTGTTAGTAGGTATGTAATGTGTTGAAAATAGTGTTTGTAGGTTTGAAAATGTGTAGATAATATTGTGAGTAGGTATCACTTCTGTATGTTAATATGGTCATAATATTGTGAGCACGTATCAGTTCTGTTTCTTAAGCAAAAGGTGTCTGTTGCAGGTATAAAATGGATTGTGGGTTTGAGCTTAGTTTCCCGGAGTCAGAGGTCTATTCTGCACGGGTGAATAATCTGTGTGTGGCGCAAACAGTCCTGTGTAATTTTGGGGCGCATTTCAGTGAGTCGCTTATGGAAAGATTTAGAGAGAGCTGTTTTGGGCACCTGTTGGGACTCCATAAAATTGCATTTAGTGGTCAAATTGTGCATGGTCTGGCACTCCGGCGAGTCGGAGGACTTGGTGTGAAGGACATGATGGGACTTAGTTATGCAATAGGGTCCAACGTTGCTCAATTCAGTGTAAAGGATTTTTGTTTGATAAGTGGTCTGAAATGTGGAAGAGAGCCTGACATAACGTCTGCCGGGGAAGATCATAATCGATTTATGAAAGCGCATTTTACCAACAGGAGTCACATTACTTGCCAGGACTTAGAGAATGCATTCCTAAAGTCCGAAGGAGGAAGCGAGGACTCGTTCAAATTGGGACTGCTGTATTTTGTGGAGTTTGTGATAATGGGTAAACCCCAAAATGTAAAGATAAATGAGGACTATTTACATTTGGTTCATAAAATGGATGAATTCAACAAATATCCGTGGGGATCTATATCGTTTGAGTGTCTGCAAGATACTTTGTTGTTTGTTCCAGGGAAGAAAGAGAGAGATGAAGACAAGGATGGGAAGGGGAAAGGAGAGAAAAAGCGAAAAAAGGCGGTGCGGAGTTCAGTGAGAAAAGGGAAGAAAAACGTGGAGGATGAGAAGCCTAAAAGAATTAACAGACCTGCATGGAATATAAAGGGATTGAGCTATGCTTTCCAGGTATGATTTAGTTCAAAATTAGTGTTTGTAAAATTTAAGTTCGTAACAAAGTACTGACTTTGATAATCTATTTGTTGTAGATTTGGGCGTATGAATTAATTGCTGAATTGGGAATTCCCCCCCTTAGATATTGTAGGCGGGTTGACGAAACTGCATTAGTCCCTCGAATTTGCCGGTGGGAATCCACAGATAAAGTGCCTGAGTTTAGAAAGCTGAACGCTTATATATTTCAAAGCAAACAGGTGTGTAGTTAATAATTGATTTGAATAGTATGTTGGTTTCATGAGGAAAGCTGTTTACTATTGTATATGACCTGTTAACTGTATATGTTTGACAGCCTGTTATACTGCGGCTCTTACGACCAAGTGAATTGGAGATGAGGCAACCATATTGGAGTTGGGGATCAGATGTTCCTGAATGTGATGCACCTAATGTAGCCCCGCGGGTATGTAAGGACCTTGATGAATTAAACTCTGTTGTGCAGCAGTTGAGGAATGAGGTTGCAGTATTGCACCGTGAGAAGGGTGAGCTGGAGGAGAGAGTTTTACGCTTGGAAAAGAAGTGACTGAAAGGATAATCCCTTTTCGAGTTGCCAACACGCAACCTCCCTGCCGTATGCCTGTCTGTCATCTTTAATGACTGACTGTTTGGGGGATATGAACCAGAAATTCACCATGTAAGACCACATAGTGAAACGATATAGGACCCAAAACCATAAACAGACTTCAAATAAAAATAAAAACAATACGAAGTTCACACAGTTTCACCTTTACATAAAAAAACTAAAAACCAAAAACACAAATTCTTAATAAAACACCTATCATACCATGTATATAGACCTTAAATCCGTGCAGTCATCACCCGGAGTTCGCGGTGGAAGCAGAACACCTCCCTCTTCCATTTGCAGGGTTCACAGCAGTTCCAAAGATGTACGTTGTACGAGTATTCGCCCCTGCGGTCCCATAACTGATACCACTCCCGATTACCCTCACAGTGAATGCAGTCTTGAAAAAAACCTTCGGCTGCAGTAAACTTTGCAAGTGTAGGACGAGTCACGATCCCACACATTGTATACCGAAACAGTCGATAGATTATTGAATCCCTGCAAGCTTGGCTGTTCAGTTGCTTCGTTTTGCTGAGATGGCACAAAAACTCCATCGCATTCTCCTTCCCCTCGCTAGGGTTCAACAGCCCTAGCAAGCCAACAATGTACGAGGCTTCCTTATGCCCTGCCATAGCCGCCACCCGCAGGTTCTTCAGCGCCTCATCATCGTTCAATATGAAGAAGTTATGAATAGCTTCTCTGTAAATTATTTCTGGATTGTTATGTTTGCATTTTTGCAAGAACTCAACAATTTTGCCTTCATGAAACCCGCATCAGTCCTCATGCCACCGGTACTTATCTACCGATACGGTTGTCCAAACCTCGTGATCATTCAGCATTTGTTGAAATAACTTGCATGTTCCCGCCATGTCAGACAGATCTCCAAAGGACTGCTTTGCAACCATGAGCAGCACCTTAAACCATGCCAATTGTGGAATATCCATCTGGGTTGTTGGAGAAGAGGGACTGAAAAGGGAAAAGGGTGTCTGGAGGATTTAATATTGAAGGTGTCGTTTGTGGACAAATAACAAAGTGCCGGATTATTATATGAACCCAACCGGCGTGACCCACTTTACAATGGACGAAGACAACTTTGGGTTTAGATCAGTAATTATTGTATTCGTTTCCCAAGCGGTGAGAGTGAAAGGACACTTCACACTCATCGATGAAGGTGGAGGCGCGGAATTGGTGTTCGCGCGCTGCCCTATTTACAGCATTTATTAAACTACTTATCACCGTCAGCAGTCACAAAATTAAAAGGGCTTTTCGTGATAATTATTATGCTAAAATCACATCAGCACAGCTATGAAACTAAATATCAACGCACCATTAACAGTAAACTCAATGATCACAGTGTATATGATACTAATAATGCAAAAATGGCATCACCGCTTATGAAGGTAACTTGCATTTTAACATGACCAACTAAGCAGTTGCATATTGCCAAATATGGAACTAAATATGAACACATATCACCAGTACAGAAAAGCAAAAACTGTGTTTATGATAAGGATAATGCAAATATGACATCACATGTTCTCAAGGTAACTTACATTTCAACCGCGCCGCGTTAACAGTTAAATATCAGCAAATATGATACTTAATTTGTGTGATTATCACCTGTAAAGAAAATGAAACAATCTGTATGCGATACTAATAATGCAAATATGACATCACCACGGAAATTTGGTATCTAAAGTGGCCGCTCCCAGTCAATTGAACAAAGTAATTTTGGCGGGAAAATTAGTAAGGGGACTGCTGTATAAATAACAAAGTGATATATTTTACCTCACATTGCACCACCAGTTGGTCCAAACAACCCTCAACTCACCATGGGTTCACCTACGAAAATCCCCCCAATACTTATAACAACTCCACCAAAATATGCAGAGCCTATGTCACACAATAAGAAGAACGCTGAAGATGTTCCTGTAGGACCTGCGAAATCCATAAACTTTTCATCTGAGGACCACGATGATGCAGGTCGTATCGGCCAGATGCGGTACGATGCGTTGAAGACTGAAATAAAACGTCAGGAGATACGTCTAAGATGGTATCAAGAAACCTTGGGGAAGGAGAAAAGTCAAGCGAAATTGCACCTTCGATCAGTGAAAATAATGAAACTGAGGGTTAGGCTTGCGACAGGAAAAAGTTTTCGAAGGTTCAGGGGGTCGAATGAGGCAGTGCAGATGAGGGAAGCACAAGCACGTAAAGGGTTTGACCTGTTCCGACAGTATGCAAAATGTGTTGTCCCAAGCTACAACTGGGACGGAATCAGCATGGAGTAAACCGTCGCTTCACAACGTTCATTTTGGTTATTTTCAGTAACTTTGTTTGGAAAAAATAGGTGGTTCATTTTGACTGCGTTTGTTCCAAGTTTGTGTGCGCTCCTCAAGGTCTAATCATTTTGCTTTAGACACTTCAGATGGTATCTTATATGTATCCAAGCTGTAAGATGTGAAGAAAGAGCGAGTGAAAAATATGGGAAACTGCTTTTGGTTTATTATCCGTACTTTTGTAAAGCTAAATGGGTATGCTTTAATTGAAGTTTGTTTACATTATTTTCTGTCAACATTAAGGAAAAATTTGTCTTTACAAAATGCCTAAAAGGAAGGATAGTTTTTAGCATTGATTGGATCTTAGAGCATCCACAATAATGCTTCCTATTTCTTAGCTAAAATTTAGCTAAAAACATAGAAAACCTATTTTAGGAGCTCTCTAACAAATTGGAACTCCAACCATACTCCCTAATTTGGAGTCATAAATGCTTTGTATCTGTTTATCATAAATGTTTTACTTTTTGTATTAAAAAATTTTAATTATTGATTTACAATAAGAAAAAGGGTACACTGCAACATAAAAGTACAAGACACATGAGATACAATTGAAAATGACAATACAAAATATAGGAGCTGGAATCGAAAAAAATTACAAAACAGCAAATACCTATACGGAAAATAATTGGCTGTCAAAACAAGAAATCATGTGAAAAGAATTATATTAAAAAGTGATTGTGTTTTGCAAAATACCTACGGCTACAATTTAATTTTTTTAATAAAAACGGTATTTGTGTGTTGCAAAATATGTACAATGAAAAGAATTTTTAACAAAATGCTTGTACTTTGCAAAACACCTACAGGATCTGATGACAAAAATTAAAATTGACAAAGCAAAAACGTGTTTGTGTTTTGCTGGAAAGTTGATTCAAAAATATATAATTTGACAAAGGAAATAACAATAATGATAATATGTGTGTCATTTGAAAGGAGAAAATAAGACTAATTTTTCCCAATATTTGCATACGAAGCAAGCAAATGTAACCGATAGTTGTGTTATTTTAAAGTATAGAGTGAACATGAAAGAAATAGATGGAAAAGGTTTGCAAAACATAATGCTACGGTTGAAAGGAAAGGGAGTTAAAACCATATTTCGAAGATGAAGTGTACACTCTGTATTGTCACATCGTATGAAATTGCATACGAAAGTGAGTTGAAAAAGCAGTTTCAATGATTTATAGCTTCCCAGCTTGTGTAATGGCACAAGGAGTTCCTGGGAATTTTTATGTATTTTTCTGATTTGTTATTTATTTATTATGAATTTTAGAAGTTAAATTGTAGGGAAATAGTCATAAATATAAAATATTGACATGTGTTAGCTTTTTAAAAGCTCTCTGTCAAGATTTCGACATGTGGCCATATAACATGGTGACATGTGTTTTTTTGTTATTTATCTTTTTATTTAAAACAATTCATAAAAGTGAAATAATAAATAAACTTGTTATTTATTGTTTTTATTTTAAACAATCCATAAAATTATTTTCGCGTAAGCGCCTTTTTTCACAAAATATTCATTTGGCGGTTTTAGTCCTTCAAATTGGGCTCTCTCGTCCCTAACCTAACCACAAACCCTCTCTCTCTCTTTCGCCATCTCTCGACCCCAAATTCTCGACCTCTCTCTCCAACCCAAACCCTCCATCCTTCTCTTCCATCTAGTGATCTTTTGGGTATGTAACTCCCTGTCCTTTTCTCTTCACGATAAATTTGTTTGCCTTGTGTATGGTAGAATTGCTCTGTTCTATATTGGGCACCATTTTTTAGCTTGCTTTTCTGACTGTTCTCTTTCATAACTGTTTATGAAGATAATTAGTATAGCGTGCTTGAGCCAGTAGAAATTAGAGGTCAATTTTCTGATTTGGCCCCTGTGTGAATGGTTAATATAGTTCTGGCGCATCATCTTTCTTAGATGTGTTTTGTTTCCATGTTTTCCATCTCCTTTTCAAGATGTACAATTGAAGGCATCATATGTCCTATAAGTCTGAAGCTTCATTTACTTTTTTGTTGTCATTGTGCTATTGTAATTAACGTTTTAGAAGATGTGGAGTTTTGATATTTAAGGCTGGATATCGTGCGCACTTTTCCCCACAACAGAGGCATAATTTAGTTTTCAATATTGTCTTAGAGAAACAACCAAATTTTGGGGGATTACTTCATTAATCATTTTTTAGCCTTTTTGCCCTGCAATATAAAAAGTCTGGTACTCGACACTTCAGGAACAATTGAAGTTTCTGGTTAGTCTTTGATATCAATGTGTTGAGCAGATGAAATGATTCCGTTTATCAAGATAATGTTTATTGTATTACCGGGTGGCAGCATTGGATTAGAAGGTTTTGATGGGAAAAAGGTTATGGGCTATCATAAGGAAAAAGAGAGATTAAGAAATAATGGGAAAATGATATTGACCAATTGAGAAAAAGCATGAAATTGAACTACACTTATATGCATTTTCTGTTTCAAGGGATGGAGATTAAATTCAGATAAGTAAGTCGTTGGTGTACAAATTCTATAAATTTCGTTTATTTCTTATTTTGAAGCTTCTCATGAGCTGGAATTTTGTGGTGCCTGCTTTCCCATGTAGAGATATGCAAGTATTTTTGGGGTTGCGATGAACAAGAGAGGTTATGTGAATTTCTAGTTGTGAAGACATTGTATATGAGTCTCTGATTTCTTAGCAATTACAGTTTGTACTGGCTGCTGGACAATTGTAATTGTTTGTAGGGCTAAATTTCACTAAGTTCAATGCAAAATTACTTTACCTCATTTGCCAGTTTGTTAGACATATATAAACCGACTTTTGTATGGAAGAACAAACACTCTACCAAAGAACCTCTTACTATTGGTTATGGTTCTCCTGAAGCAATTTTTGGAGTCAAATGTATACGATTTGGAGTCAACTAAGCCAATTACAATCATTTTGAACAAACCAAGCTGACTTTCTAGTAATTACAAACAATGTAAGGCTAAGATGTTGCTAATTTATTAATCAAGTTCAATGGTTTGCTTTTCATATTGATTCCAGCAGAACAGGCCCTTTTTTAGAATTATTGTTATATTTGGTTAATATGGTTTGCTGTTGACCTTTGATTACAGATTTGTTGGGTCATTTGGTTTTATCTTATAGCTTTCTCTTCAATATTTGGGTTAATGTAGTGCATGTGTTGTAGCAGGATTATACCAAGTATTGAAGGAGAAGAGCAAACACTTTGACGAAAATGTGAGTGACAACAAGAGCTTGATTATCAACGTTGAGTTGTCCAAGTATTGGAGGAGAGGACCAAACACTTTGAGGAGAAGCAAAAAAAGAAAGAAAAAGGAGTTCATGGATAAAAAGAGCTCAGGCTAGCACTCAACATCTTGTTTTCTTCCTGACTCTTCATTGGAGTTGTGTTTTGTGCATACAACGAATCTCCCAATCTGAACAAACTGAAGATTTGTCAACATGTCAACCGGTTCAGACCGCAATGCAAATCAGGGGGACTCCGATGGGTCATGGGAATATGCCCCCTGTTATCCAAGGTCCCCTCTACCACCGCTGCCACTTCCAACCTCCTCGGCAAGCGAGGGCGACTCCGATGATCCTGCTGTGGAAATAAATGATATGAAGAACAAACTGGAACACGACTCCTCCTTGGTCCATTATTGGACTCAAAAGTGTGTCGGAGCTGAGCAGAAGTTGGCGTATTTGACGCGCCAAGTGAACAAAGCACGTTACAGAAAAGAGAAGCACAGAATTCGTGGCCTAAGAAGAAAGCTCAAAGCAGAGGATTTGCATATGACCGAGGAGGATGCTACGTACGAATCTTTGAGAATCCACAAAGGAGGCGACAAGCATGGGCATGCAATGTCTGTGGCTTTCAACGAAGGTTTTGAGCAATTCCGACGGTTCGCTGCAGATGTCTGCAAAGATATTGACTGGGACGCCATAACTCCGTCTGCTGCACAGCAAATCATCTCTGGCGGTGTACACCCACCAGAGCTAGGCCACCAACCAGCAAAAGCCAACGATAATGACGGCTGGTAGCCATATCAATCGCTAGGCAATCGTTATTCACTTGTTTGTTTTTTGTTAATGCCCGATCTGGGTTTGTGTTTACATGTTTATGCCCGATCTGACTTACGTGCACCTTATTCGGGTTTAAATCTGCTATCACAGCCTTGGGTTCTATGTTATTACTAGAGTTCAATCTTATTTCTTCGATCACTAACTACTGGATCAGTAGAGTTCAGTTACTAATACTGCTCAAATTTTTGGTTTTAAAAATTGTCGGTGGGTCGATAAATTTTTTCAAGCATATCTGACACAGATATTCGGTTCTTTGACACATTACTGGCACATAGTGATGGTTTCAATATTCCCTTACATATTTCATTTTCCTTGCATCCGTTGCAAAGGTGTATAAAACCCACATTGCATGAATCCCAAACGAATCCTTCAAACACTGGCTTCACGTTCTGAAAACACCAAAGCCCCAGGATGGACATCCACCTTCAAGTTCGACTTATACATAATTATTGCAAGCATGGTGCCGTTCACGACCATCCTTGTGGGACGTGCAGGATCTATTCGAGGAAGGTCGACAATGTTCAATACTATCGGTCCCCGACCCTTCTCCCCCAAAGCCCGCAACTCCCATTGTTTGCATGTGTAAACCCCCAAATTTAGAGTGGTGCCAGGATTGCTACAATGACAAACGCATTCTAGATTGGGAGGAACGTGGCCACTTTGAGTCAAGTGATGACTCGATATCGATAACTAAGTGGCTCTTCAAATAACTTATTGTTGACTTTAATGTAGTTTTTTGAGTTTTATTTTTCTATGTCCGAATGTAAGTCATGCGATACGTGTGTGATACTTAATAATTATCGAATACAAAAGTTACTTTGTTTTTGGGCGGTTTCACTGTTGCTGTTCACATACCTTAGTTCAGTATCAACATGAGGCACTTACATAAGATTCACTAACGGTTCCAGATGGTTTCCAAAAAGACGCAAATTGGTATCAACAAATATTCAAACTCCGGGACCGTAAATGAAATCAAACTCTTGCAGAAATGACTCTGTCATAGTAGGTTCCCTGTCCTGCGTGCTCTGACTGGGCTGCAAATTCTCATCGACTGCAGCACCAACTTCTGCGTCGGAAGATGAAGAGCTGCAACATCGAAACAAATAAACAAGTCAACAGCATTTCGTGTATAAAATTCAAACCCAGACAATTACATATTCACTTACCCGCTCACAAGTTTTGGACAACTCCGTCTATCATGATCAGTCTTCCTACATTCACTGCACCGCCGTTTATGTCCTTCCGCTGCCTTCTCTTTTTGTCCTTTCACTCTTCTCGCACGCCCTTTTGCTTTTACTCGATGGGGATCTTTCATTCTGACTTGGGAAGAACTAGTTCCGACCTCTCCATTGGGTTCTTCTTCGACACGAGCTCTTGATGACAACAACCTTGTAAGCTTCCCACGAATGTCGTCAAATGAATTTTCCACCAACTCAAAACCTTCATCAATCAACAAAGCAGAATCTATCAAATCACCTTCAACATTGCCAAGTTTCGATCTCTTAACCAAAACAAAACCGTCCACGCAATCTTTAACTTCTTTCTCATTCTTATCATATACTACACCGCACTTTGCACTTTGAAGCCATCGTTTGACTATGTAATTGTCTGGCAAGTGCTCCACCTGCTTCATTCTTAAAAATGCTAGGATGTGTCGGCACGGAATACCCCAAAATTCAAATCCTTTGCAGCTGCAATAAGCTTTATCGGCATCTTTATCATGCACAAGCTCCTTCATCCATGTCACCCCTGGATTTACCCGCTCACTTACTTTGTACCTGCACTGGGTCTCATCTTGTTCTACAAGTTCGAACAAGCATAAAAGGCTTCTGAAGTCTTCCCTCTCAAACATTTCAAGAATTTCCCGAGTGTAAATGCGTGTCATTTGATGTTGCATTGGTGTTCGAAATGGCAGTGGAGGTTTTTCATTGGTATCAACATGATCAGCCATTAACTCCTTGTGCCTCTGTGAACCAAGAGCTCTTTCAAAACGTACAATGAATTCCATCAATGTGTTTTTCCGGTTAATATATTGTTTGAAAAATGCGTGACAGCTTTCAGCCCGTTGACTACTTGACATCCCAGCCGAAAACACATGTTTTACATATGATGGAACCCAATTCTCCCGCAAAGCATGAATCGAGCTCAGCCACGGATGGTCTTTCAGCCCATTGCTTGTAATGATTTCATCCCATTTCGCATCAAATTCTTCTTTCGTGTCAATACTCCATATGCATTTGCACATTTCCGAAAAACATTCCCCAATGCCGGGTTTCTCCATAAACTTATTCAAGATATGCCATATGCAATATCTATGGAATGTTGTTGGGAGAGTTAAAGCAATTGCCTTTGACATGGCTGCATCTTGATCGGTGATGATCATTTTGGGTGGCTCTCCTGGCATGGCTTTCTTGAATTCTTCGAACAACCATACAAATGAATCCGTGGTTTCACTAGTTAGGAATGCACAACCAAACAACACCGTCTGCCTATGGTTATTAACGCCTAACAAAGGCGCAAAGACCATCCCATAGCAGTTCGTGTTGAACGTCGTATCAAATACCACCACATCCCCAAAAAACCCATAAGCTCGTCTTGACCTTGCATCTGCCCAGAAAACATTTCCCATCCTTCCTTCCGAATCTACCTCCATATTGAAATAAAATGATTCATTTTTTCTTTGCTCAGCCAAAAAATGCTCCTTCAGTAGCTCTGCATCATGCCCAATCACCTCCCCACGCACGTCCCTTGCATAATTATAGACATCTCTCCTAACAAACCCGACATTTTCCAATCCCCTACTTGCACCTCAAGAAGGCTTACCTGTTTATGTACAGGGATATTAACTTTGCTCATATGTACACTATAGGCCTTTGTAGACTCTGTTAAGTTACGGTGAGATCTCAATAGATGGACTTTATCAACTGTGGTCATGTCATGGTTGTGTACCTCATTGAATCCTACAACAATGTACTTATTCTTCTCTTCTACCTTCAAAATTGCAAGTTTAGCCTTGCACCCAGTTCGAGTACAACCTCGCTGTCTTCTCTTATGACTAACGAGTGCTTGTCAACGCATACCCTTTTTACAAAGATACATATTCTTTCCTTGTTACCTCTTTTGTGAATGTGCACGTTCTCGTTGTAGAACACCGAATGCCGAATCCGGCTTTCGCGGCATACATATTATAGAAATTGAACACATCCTCATAGCAATCAAATTCAAGTCCCAATTTTGGTTTCAAGTCCGAACTAACTTCCGGTGTCACCTGTCCTTCGCACTCCATTTCACAGTTCTTGCAATTTAACCCTGAATATCACATCACCACCATCATATATGACATTAAAATCACTATCTGTGAAACATTAAAGACCTACATACACACTAACGTAACTCGTGCTGATGCCCAACATTTGGCACATGCTTTCAAACAGCTTTAAAATATATATCAACTAACATATGACACCCAAATGACTCTCTGGTGAAACATTAAAGATATACATAAAACCTAATCTGACTCATGCTGATGCCCAATATTTGGCACATGCTTTCAAACAGCTTTAAATTAAATATTAACTAACATATGACATGCAAATGACTCTCCGCTGAAACATTAAAGTCATACATACAACCTAAAGTCACTCATGCTGATGCCCAATAATGAAATTCACAAATACAGGGTTTAGGGTTCACCTCGTGAATCGATTTCCAACTTCAAATTTTCAACAAATATGACAACGTAACGTAGCCCTTTTAGATCTGGACATCAACCCCAACAACTTTTCTTCTTCCTCAACCCCTGCTTTCGCCCGCGCTCAAGGATTTCAAAACCAACAGAGCAGAACCACAACGGTGCGGCCAAGACTTTCCAACTCAACGCCTTTCGACATTGCCCTAGGATTGACGTATGTCCCGACCCCAAAAACCCAACCACAAAGATGAATTTATAAAATCCAAGCTTCCTTTGTTTCGCCTGAATGGGAAACGCAGAAAAATGAGGGTACCGTTTATCTGCTCTTCCTCAAACCTAAAAACGATTAACGGTGCTCTCTCTTCGTTGTTACAGCTTCTTCCTCAATCAAAGCCGATAAAAAATGGCATCTTCATTGAACTGAGCGAACAGTGGTTTGGAGGGGACTTCTGTTTTGGAGGGGACGTTTTGGAGGGAGAAGAGAGAAGAAGGCCTCGTTCTAATACAACACTTACACTTAGAATTGCTTTTCATACAGTAGTTAGATTGGATCCAACGGTGTTCTCATGTTATGTTCTCACATAGGCGTTCTCACTAGATCCCGACCCCATACAACCCTCACATGCGGACTGTTTTGGATTAAGTCAGCAAAGACAGGCCCAAGTAATAAAGGACGTGAGTGATTGCTAGACATGAGTCCGCCCGACTATTAAAGAAGGCAGGAAACTTGAATTGATAAAAATAAGGATACGTGAATCCCACATCGGAAAACCCATCTATGCATGAAAGCTTTATATATGGTTGTTTAATGATAAAGTTTGTCCCCTTCGGGTTCGGGGGACATCCGATAAAATTGGAACCATACAAAGAAAATTAGCATGGCCCGCTCAAGGATGACACGCATGGTCCAAAATTTTTTGCCCTTTTTTCCGCTTGATTTTCTCGCTGTCTTGTAGGTGTTTCCAACAATCCTATCTTCCAGTTGCAGGTGTGAATAAAAGTTTGAATTCAATCTACTTTTCTAGCTTTAGAAAAAGCGTCAATGGCCAATATTTGATGTTCAGGGTGACTGAGGGAGTCTTCAATTTTTTTTTCAATATTGAACTGCATGTCAAAAGCTCGCCTACCAGCTGTTTGATAAAATGACTCTGTCATTATGGCCCTTGAAAAACTGTTCAAGTTTGAAAAATTTCAAATGCTCACAAGGCAAGATAGCATCTGGGTTTATATGTAATGCAATTCAATATCAGTTTTGCTTGGTTCAAAGTGTTAAGAGAAGCTCCATTCATGAGCTCCACTCCACTCTCTAGTTTTCATCTTCCAGGTCCAGGTGTGAGTAAAAGTTTGAATTCAAATTACTTTTCAACTTGAAAGCGATGCTTTTTTTTTACGCATTTGGTTGTTTAGTGACTGAATCTTGAGTCTTTGGGGGTGATGAAATTCGTATGAAAAGTTGGCCTACAAACTTCAATGACTAAAATTTAGAAGTATTTATTTCTTTCTTGCATGAATTATGGACTACAAGTTTTACATTTATGTCTGAATTATGGAGTCTACACTACAACTTGTATGTCTTGCAGAACTCAACTATACTGGGGCCACAATTCAGACACGAAACTTTCCGTATTATAGATCAGTAGCTAATCTTGTAACTGGCTTTGACATTAAAATTATTAACTTGTGGAGCTTTTACACATTTTCTGTAAGATTGTTTTATCATCTACAATCCATGTTTTACATAATATCCTATACTTCAAAACCGTGCCATGATTAGGAATACGAGTGCATCCAGTACTGCCACATTACATGGATGGATCCCATGCAAGTCTCAAAGATGGAGTGGAGAAATTTTGTTTGAGCCCTTCCCAACTAGATAGAAGAATCACTCTTGTGGTTGGTATTGGTTTTGTTTTGCAGTTGTTTTAGGGTAAGGCAAACTGGATAATAAACTCGTTGACTGTTACAATTATCCTGTTGCAAATCGGTCTTTAACTATTGGTCCCGATAACTAAAGGTAGAAGCGGCTTGACTATTAAAAGGAAGTTGAAAAACTCTGCTATTCGTGAAACCCTTATACAGAACCGCTTCACAACAAGGCTTGTCCCCTTCGGGGGACATCCGATAAAATTGGAACGATACAGAGAAGACTAGCATGGCCCCTGCACAAGGATGACATGCATAAATCGAGAAATGGTCCAAATTTTTTTGGACCTTTCTTGCGTGATTTTCGATTTTTTTTTTGCCATTTTTTGCGTCAAGGTCCGAGTGAGACTTCATCTTCCAGGTGAGTCCAAGTTCGAATTCGATGTTTTATTGTTGATTGTGCAGTGATTGGTATTCCATTATGTATATACAAGTGATGGATGGAATGCATATACAAAGTTCGTCTACCAGGTGTTTGATAAAATGTCTCTGTTACTATTTGGCCCTAACAAAATTGTTTACCTTACTTGTTGCTCCCTTTACGATCAAAGTTCCTGTATTAGTTTGTCAGCTTTGCTAGCTCATCAGAGTAGTCAAATATGAATCTCCTTTTACTGAATGCAATGCTTTATCATGTATTCTGCACTTGACATGAAATCTAGCAACTCTGTTCTGTCCAATGTGAGTTTCAACTAATTTTACTGAATGCAATGCGGTTTTGTTGAAGGGTCGAGGAAGGAAGCTACGAAGATCGCACTGCAATAAACAGAACTTATGCTGATGATCAAGAGTGGAGGTGCACTTAGGATAATATTGAGTATTACATTTGGCTTGGAATTTGGAAAGTTATAATTGTTTGATAAGGGAAGGAACTGCAAGTGCTTTGAATTTCAAATTTCATTCTCTATGAAAATATGCAAGTGATTTGTTTTCTGGTTTCTGATCATTATTTTAGCCTAAGATCTGTTATGAACTTTGATTTCTGCGAATCTTTTCCTGATGTTCAGATTCAGTCTCCATATATCCATTGTGTATCACCAGTGGTGGGATGTATTTTCGGGGGTGTAAAGCCACTTTTACATCCCCTTTACACTTCTGTGAGGTGTAAATGTGTTTTTTGCTCCAATGGGGAATGATGTAAATCCAAATATTTATATTTGATTTGTTTGTGGTAATGCATTTTTTTGTTTTTTTTTTTTCAGTTTTAACTTTTTAAAATTAATTTTGTGCGTGTTAGATTTATTTTTTTTTCCAAACAAATGGACCGAAAAAAATTTAAATTTGGAGAACATATGATTTTACCTACAAACTAACATAAAGATACATATATGTAGAAAATTATAATTTATTTGAAACATTTTTAGGTATTTTTTTTTCTAATATTTCAGACCGTTGGAAGTGCAGTGCAAATTGCACAAAATTTGGGTCTTTCATTTTTAATTCCAATCCATCTCAGCCGTCCATCATAGATTCGTTGGGGATTGCAGCGCACCACTTGGTGTGCTGACGTCAAGAGGGGTCCTCTACATCATTTTGTATTGTGGCTGAAGAGTGATTCCAACTTTCTCTCTTCATTTTTCTTCTGTGGGTCTCACCTACAAAGGATGTAAAAAAGGATGTACATATGCATCTAATTTTGCATCTCCACGGTTCTGATTCATTTTTACAACCATTTACATATGCCCATTGCAGCTGATTCCGGCGACAAAGTGTGTATATTTAGCATATACCTAGCTTTACACCCCACTAGTGATGCTCTAAGAATATTAACTCTACTCTTGGATCATGTGACTCAGTTGTTAATGACCCTCTTCTGTCCTGAGAACAATCTCTGAATGGAAATCTGCATTTCCATTCTTAAATCATGAACGCGGGATTCTCTCAGTTTCCTTCGCTTGTAAGCAAGGTGAGCAAGTGAATTTAATATATCAACTCTCTCTCTTCTTCTGGGACAACGCATGCTGGGAAACTGTACTTTTTTCATGTTGCATTAAAGTGAACTACAATGTTATATTGATGTATTCATATATGGTCAACCATCATCTATGTTGCATGAACACGGATACAGGGACACGAAAATACGACACTGTGACACGGAAAATCTCAAAAAACTAGAATATGGACACGGCAATTAAAATAATAATAAAGTATAATGAAATTATAATCGTATATACTTATATATTTTTTTTTAAAAAAATTGCATACTCAATAACATAAAAACATTACTTTTGTTGGGCAGTGCACCTGACAAAACATAAAAAACACATCACATTGACAACTCTCTCTCTTTCTCTTTCTTTATCCCTCTTCCTCTCTTTTTTCTTTTTCCCCTGCTCCATCTCTCCATAGCTGCCTCTCTCTCTCTCTCTCTCTCTCTCTCTCTCTCTCTCTCTCTCTCTCTCTCTCTCTCTCTCTCTCTCTCAAGAATCTGATTCAAAGTATGCGTTGTCTTCTTCCCCAAGCGCACAACCCCTTCTCTGCAACACATAAATTTTTCCCATTGTTTTCAAACCATGTCTTGACTATGAGTTGATCCGTGTCTTGACTGTGGATACGGCATTGACCGTTGGACACGAGTGTCCAAGTGTCCGACAATCTTACACAACAGCTCCGCGGAGTGTCCGTGCAACATAGACCATCATAGCCTTTCGTTGGGATGCTGAATTTGGCCTATGAGGAAAACAAAAATTACTACGCTTCTCCAAGAATTTGAGGCTTTTGTGTACTAGTGTTTTGATTTCGACTCCATGAAATGCAAGTTTTATATATTTACATTGAGATTTGAAAACTTCCATCAAATTCAAACCAAGTTTGCATGAATTCTTGCTTTATTTGTACTAATGGATTTATACAAAACATTACATAAAAGAAAAAACACAAAACAAAAAAAAAAAGGAAAGCATGCCCACTATATAAATACCATACTGACAAGACAAACTTCAACGTCCATATAAAGTCTTCCTCAATAGAACATAGAAATACGATTGAGCCCAGAACAAACTTGCGGCCCCTAGAACTCCTGGCACCCTTGCTGAAACAACACAACAGCAAGAGTCAGAAGGGATGCATAAACTGAATTGGGTAACCTTTGCACCACCTTCCCAATGCCTGGCACACCCTCCGTAGCCCTTTTTGTCGCCACTGCAATTGTCGGTGCTGCAACCAATGTCAGGATCAGTCCCTGACTGACTACAATGAATGTGTCGGTTGTAAGCTGCTTGATGAATTTCGTAAACTCTTCGTGGTCAATTTCTGCATCGAGATTGATATCGTTTTCCTGCAAATAGACACTGAGTGAACAATCTTCTATGTGGTTCTACCCAGTATGAACTGTAGCTTAATAGGATAACAAGTTTTAAAGCTCTGCAAGTTACTGAAAGAGAATTCTCAGGAAAAAAAAAGTATAGAACAGATATTATGATTTATCCACGGTCATGGTTACCAAGATTATGGAATCAGCTCTGCATTCAAATGCCAAATAAAACAAATCTCCTACCTATTCAACAAGATCCAACCATGTATTGAGAGTATAAGTATTTGTTAACAAAAAGCCCACATCTACAACCAAGCACCCCTAGAACACGCAAGACACTTGGGAATTTCCCCCCACATCCCTTTTTTTTCCTCTAAGATGTTAGTTATCAGTTTGACACTGACTTTGGGACATTGATGATTAGCTGTAACTATATTGAAGAATGCCTCATTTTGAACTTAACAAGATTTCGGCAAGGAGATGTAAATATCATTGAATTTCCTTTTTTTACACATTAAATTTGAGATAACCATGTTGTAGTCTTTCACGTGGAAGTAAGCTGGAAAAGAAAAAAGAACAGCTACTGGCCTCTTTTCCCTACACACGACCTTTACTGTTGACAATAGTTAATTGTAGTCTTCTATGGACTCCTATGCACTGCATAACTAAACTCACTACAGAATTTATTGGATTCAACATTGTCTAAAAAAAGAAAAACAGGCTCAGAATCTCTGTTACGTTTTCTTTAGGTTTCCTGAAAAGAGACACCTTAGACAAACTCTCAACATGAATTCTTACTATCAAACGAACAAAAATTTTCCCTTGCATAACAAACTGCAGAAACAAAAGATTATCAAACATAGCAAGTCATTTCTTCAAGATACGATGCCTAAGTCCAATTTTAAAAAGGCTATCAATAATTTCAATCACATTGGTGCTTAATTTCACAAAAAGACTAGGATGGTATGATGGATTTCTATTAACAATCACAGGCCATCACAGTTATCTATTTAGATTATGCAATCAACATGTCCTTCAAATGCCAAATATCAAACATTCGAAAAACCCATTTCTCATCAACGTCCAAACACCACCTAAATTACTCCTATTTTTCTAATGATATTTCCCAAATTAGGGAACTCAAGAAGTTGGTTCCATTTTAGCCTAAAAAAGACGTAGGAATGATACCCAACTCAAAAAATTTATAACTTCCAACCTAAAATCTACATCACAAACAACAATCGCCTTTCTCATACCTAGAGGAAGATATCTCTAAGGCAATTGTACATACAAGTAGACAGTAGAATCAATTTAAGGGAAAACGCATGTCTCTGCATAGAACTAGCCAGGCTAGACTTCCATTAGTGACTCAACCAATAAGCCTATTCAAACAAGTATAGCTGACTTAGGATGATGAATTTTGCAGTCAAAAGGAGTAATCTTAAATTAGGTAATCAGCAGACAAAGAAACTTAAAGCATAACTAATTGGTCATGTCTATAGAACCTCTTTTATTGCCACCCAACCGTCAAACAAACTGGTACTATGTCAAATCATGCTAAACCAGACCACACAAAGAACGACAGAGGGTTGTTTCTTTCAGACCATGAAAAATTAATGTTAAACAGGAAGCATAAAGGTCACAAACAGCAACTTAAAGGTGTTTCAGTTCATCTCAATAAATAAGAGGTTTATGGGTCTAACTGACTTTAGTTTAAAATTGAAATACAAAATCTTGTGAGAGTAATAACTAGCAGTTGTGCTCTATTAAATTGAAAAAGTTGCAAGCATATGTGCAGATAACTAGCTTTCCCTAATCCAAAACTAAAACTGGATCACAAATCTTAGTAAGAGAAAACTTGGTTCTACAACTTGACTTTTGCCGTAACACCTAAAACTCAAGAAACATAAAAGATGTAATTGTAGCTTATGGTGGATGCAAGAAAAGCCCGACCTCAAAATTAAGTCAGGAATCCATTACTTTGTCTTAACAATTTATATGAAATTTCCTACTAAATGGGATGTATACCATTGATATTTGCAAAGGAAATTATCTTATGTGAAAATGGTTTGATACTAACAGATTTCATTTCATCAGTTTGTTTTGTAACCAATAAAAATCCTTATAATAGAAAACTGATGTACTTTTACGTACTCCCTAGATTTTAACTCACCCTCTATGTTTAAGCTGTTTAAATTCAGCAGCCACTCATAAACCTATGAAGCAGTAGGAACAAAATGGGTCAACATTCATCAATGATTAGAGTACCTGAAGCAAAGCTTTGACATTGTCTTTGGAGGGTGGATCAAAATGTGGGCCGGGTAAACGCTTATTGATATCACTAGAACAAGAAGATTAAGAACCAAAAAAAAACCCTCAATTAGAATAATGTGGACACCAGTAGAATGATTTTCTAATCAGCTAAACATTTGGAAAAAAATTAGTAAGAAAAGCTTCTCACTTGTACACAAGTAGTACACCAATGTACAGATCTTCAAATGTCAAGTTAGCCCTTCCTGACTCATTTTTAAAATAATCAAACACCTTATCTGTAATCTTTTGTATTTGCTTTCGCCTCCATTGCTTACCTGCGAGGTGGAAAACTATCAGATACAATGCAAACATAATTAAGGGTTCTGATTCATGTCTAGTAATGTAACATGTCAGTGTCTGTCAGGATGAATACCTACAAATTTCTTTGATTTTTTTTTTTTTTTAAATCCCAGAACTCCACTTTGTCAGCTTTCAAACTGGGGCCCACCCGCCGAACCCTATAATCTTTGAGGGGCAGGGAAACACTAGCAAATTAATGCTAGATAGATACCTCTGAGTTTCGAACCCCCAACATGGGTTCCCCAACAAACTAGTCCCCCAACCACTGGACCACAACTCACGGGTACAAATTTCTTTGATGAATGACCAAAGGTATCATCTTGACCACCACAACTAAAATTCAGTACAACAAGAAAGATATGAAAACATGGGCATAAATTTCTTTCAAAAAGCCAACTTTCTACTGCATCTAAGAAAACCCATCACCCAAAACAGAGGACCATAAGGCTTGTGTTAAAGTTGGCAGCTGGCACTAGAACACATAAAAGCTAATGCATGACTCTGTGATTCAACATCGTTTGCAGATCCCACAAGTGCGGAAGGATGGAAGAGCAACACAAACCCATATAAACTAAAATGAAAAATTAAGAAAAGGAACAAAACCAAAGAAAGAAAGCGAAAGCCCAGTAGAAAAACTAGTGGGTTCTTTATGATCTACAAAACGAAAGATCCAGAACTGGAAAAGAAACAGTATTGGGATCGAAAGGATTACAAAATATTTATCTGTGAAAGCTTTGTTCTTTCTTTTGTTTTTTTACATCAAAATCGATGAAAGCTTTGAAGTGGTTACCTTGTAATCTGTCCAGGACCTGTCCCATGGCGAAGTAGTGAGCTAGTAGACAGAGGGGCCTTTTGCGACCTGGTTTGGATTATAAAAGAAGAAAAGATTCTTTCGCATCGGAGCATTGTATTGACTTTGTCAGGCAACATAGTAAATGGTGTACATCCGTTAATGAATTTTTATCAATTCAATTTTATTTTATTTTATTTTATTGAATTTGAGATTTTACAATTCGATTCAATATGTTGAGATGATTGGATTAGATTGAATGATCGGTTTGTATGAAAATATGATAATTGCAAATATAATTGTATAGAATTCATTCCGATATAAAATATCATTAAATATGTACTAAATATATAATACCCGCTTCTAAAAATTTAATTAAATTCCTAAATTATAAAGCAAAAGACAATTTTACTTTTAGGGTTTCTTATTGGGTTAGGGTTGATTTTTTCATAAAGGAATTTGGAGAATTGAGTTGCACCAATGCGTAGAGCTCATCGATACGAGTTCGTAAACAAACGGCATGCTCAATTCAGAGTTGTAACGGAGGAGGAAATGTCTGAAAACCTAAAAGGCATAAAGGTCAATTTAAAAATTGTGAGAAAATCCTAGAACTTCCAGTTTTCTCCCTCTCCCACGCGTCTTCTCTCTCCCCCACGCCTTCTCTCTCTCTCCCCCTCGTGACTGTAACAGCCGACGGGTTTTGCCTGCGATTTCTTCACCATATGGGCACCTCATGCCATGAAACCACATCCAAAATTCTTCTCTCTTCCTCCTCTACCTAGCCCACTTCTTTTCTCAGCTTCAAAACCTGGCGATCAACGACTAGAACGAGGGGAATTTTCACAATTTTTCAGACGTTGTTTCCGGCGATTTCAACGGCCAAACTCAGCAAGTGAGGTCTGGTTTTTCTTCCCCTCAATGTCCTCTAGCTGTTTATGCAAGTGGTTAGGATCGATTTGGTCGTTTGAGGGTCCAAGAACTAAAAACACCCTTTTGACCGTGCTTGACAAATTAGTATAAGAGTTGATGGGTGATTTGGGGATTTTCCGGTGACCGGAGGGCAATTACTATTCACTTTAATTTATTTTCTATTTTTTATACTTAAACGATTAATTTGGATAAGATTTTCAAGTGCCTAATGTCACTATTTATTATCAAAATTCTCATCTCAAATTTTGGATAAAATTTTCATATAAGATTTTCAGTTGCCACGTGTCCATATTTATTAAAAAATTCACATCTCACTCATCATACAATTGAAATAATCCCGGTCCTCATAGTCTGACACAATCGAGTACAAAGACGGCTCAATCTTTGGCGGAGGCGGTTCCACCGGATCACGATGTGGTAGAGTATTATCCTTCGGAGGACGTAATCGTGCCATTATTTCCTCCATATAACACACCACGGGCGGACATTGTTCACTTGAGGAGCCATGTGTAATGGTTTTCTTCACACAACTGAACAAACTACGTGTAATGAATCTCGAACAATTCTTCACAACGTCCCAACATTGGTGATTTGTGAATCTTTTATTACCTTGTCCAATGGCATAGAACAACATTTGTGCTTGAAGAATCTATTAAAAAAATAAAATTACAAATCCAAGAAAATATATTTTAAAAAATATGACATTAAATTGAATAAAACGGCAATTAGAAATTTGTTACCTTGTCGCCAAGATTTTCACCACTTCAAACGTTCTCCCTCGCTTTTGCCAACACATCTCTCCATTTCCCTAACTCTTTATTCAAAATTTTCCACCTACTAGCCAAGGCCATTTCCGTCCAAGGTGAACCCGATCTTTCACAAAATTCTCCATGAATTTTTCTCCACATATTAGAGAACTTCATCTCATTGCCCGTGATTGGGTAATGACCAACTTTGACCCAACAATCACACAACAAAATATCTTCCACAATTGTCCACGCGCCTCCAGCTTCGATGGAAGAGGCCTTTTTTTTGGTACTCAAATGGAATTTAGTAGTAGAATTTTTGGTGTGGAAAGTGTATAATATTGGAATGGGAAGAATTTGTATGAAGATTCGGTATGGAAAGTGAATAATATTGGTAAATATTTATAGAATTTTTTTTTTGGTATTTGTTACAAAAATTTTCAATTTTTTAAGCCAAAAAATGGGTAGCCGTTGGATTGGAGGAGAACCCTAGATCGGAGCCTCCTGGAAAAGCCACGTGGCTTGTAGCTGTTGGTTTCTGGTAGCTCTAACGCAACGCTGGCGTCAACTCAAGCTTCTTAAATTTTTTTTAACGTTGGCCAGTGTATTGCACGCGCCAACGGTAAAAAAATTTAAAAAGATTGTGCTGATGCCAACGTCTCGTTAGCTGCCCGAAGGCAATAAGACGGACCATATCTCCCCGTGGGTTTGCTCGAGCTGGTGGGTCCCATGTCTTGCTCAAGCTTCCTGATGCACGCTGGAGCTCCCCATCTGGCCTAAACCCCCACCTACCTTTTGCGGTGGACATGCTCAAAGAGCAACTCCACCCATTTGCCATGGCAAAGGGCTAGGGGAGGTAAGGGCAAGACAAAGGCGGTTACTATTCATGTGAATAGTGTCAACCTTTACAAAGGCAAAGTGTGTTTCCACCCATTGCCATAGCAAAGGACAATTATTATTCACTTTCAATTATTTTTATTTTTTATACATAAACTATTAATTTTGATAGTGTTTAAAATTTTGGTGTGGGAAGTAAAGAATCTTGCTAGGTATTTATAAAAAATATATATATATATATATTTTTTCCTTTTTTTACAATTTTTGATTTTTTTAATTAATTGATGACGTCAACATTTCATAACAGCCCCAGGCTAGACCACAGGCTGATTCTGCCTAAGGGCTTGCCCATGTTGGTGGGCCCCTGACTTGCCCAGGCCTGCCTTTACAGCTGGAACCAGGTTGGTGGGCTAGATCCAGTCTTGCCCGGGGCAAAAGGCTAATGGCTGGAACTGCTCTAAAAGCATCTCCAAGGGAGATGTCAAATACTAAACATCAAATTTAAATTTGATGGCTTATGTGGCAATTTGACATATTGTGAAACTTTTTATCCAACCGATATGTCAAATATACATATTATTTTATTATTTTTAAAGGCAGGTGGTCTCAATATTTAAGAGTAAAATATTAAATAGGGTAAAAACTATACATTGATGAGGAAAGAAGGAGTGGGCCCAGTATTAAAATAATAATAAAATAATAAAAGACATCTCAACTTGTGGGCTGTCAATTTTGACAGCAAAAGTGAAGGATGTCAATCCAGTTAGGATTTGGCATCTCGGTTGGAGGCTTAAAACTGTCTTTTTTTTGTGTCAAAACTTGCCACATTAAAATTGGCATATCGGTTGGAGATGCTCTAAGAGGCTGGAAATTGCTTTATTCACAGCTAACTTTTTTTTTGGGGTTCCACAGCTAACTTGAGACCAAGGAATAAAATATCGATGATATCGGAAATATCGATAGTCCAAAAATACGAAAATTTAGATGAAAATATCGGGATATTATCGATAGTTCGGTCCATGTCGTCAATATTATCGATATTTTAGTTCATGGATATCGAAAATATCGATGGAATCGGAAATATCGGTAGTCCAAAAATACGGAAATTTCGTGGAAATATCGAAGATATTATGGATATTTTATTCCTTGCTTGAGACCAAAGTAAAGACCCCAAAGCTAATAAGCTTCTAAAGTTTCACCATTTCCTAGAATTACTGCAAAACCACCAAACTAATCTCCAACAGAATTCCTGATAACACCCCATCTTCTATAAAACCAGAATTACTGCTTATATAAGACTGGTCGGTAATGTTTATCATATTATATTTAGTTCACTCCAATATTTCACACAAATCAAACTATTTAAATAAAAATATATATGTTTTTGAATTTTGATTCAGCGCAGCAAGCATTATAAGTTTGATGTTATTCTAACACATCAATTAAAACTATGACTTTTATTGCAAGTTCTAATTTATTGCTTCATTTCATGAAAACTGTGACTTTTAATAAGTCAATTGTTTATTATATATATTTCAAGCTATAAAATCATGACTTGGATGATCACACCCTCTTTGTTAGATACGCTGTAAATATTTTTAGTGTTTCAGAATTAGAACGTTTTATTGATGTGATATTTTAAAGAGTTTTTTCATTATTGGTACTATTAATATATTCATAGAGGGAACTTGGGTCTTTGGATATGTAGCGCATGCATGATTTGTTTTGTTCCTTTGATGAAATGGAAGTGTAAATTTAATTAGGTATTTTTACGAAAAAATTAAAGGTTTTTTTTTTTTATAATCACAAATAGTCTATAAGGTTTATGAAATTATTATATTTCGTCTATAACGTTTTTTTTTAACAATAAAGGTCATTGATGTTACCCTCCAAAAATCAAAACGGTCCATACCCGTTAGCTTCGGTCCAATTTTCTTTCCATTTAGATTCTCAACAGCTCTAGCAGCATCATCAGTGTTATTATAGTTTTTTTTCTTTTCAACTTAAGTGACAAAAAAAAAAAACCCTATTATACCAACTTGAGTCAAGTCGGCACATGAACCAAAAACAGACGTCCAGACTAGGAAAAGAACAAATAGAAGCCTCTTTTCGTGACATTACATCAGAGCTTACATAAGAACCCAATCATCATTTCATTTCATACCGGAGCACGGTGATGGTTTCTTAAACTTTTTCTTCTCTCAAGTGCTACAAAATTTTTATAAAACGAAACTAAATACAATTTTGATTATTTTGAATGAAAAATGAAAATCATAATGTTGCAAAATAACACAACTAAAACTTGGATTGTGATGAACAACATATTTCTGGGCAGCCCATGTCTTTCTTTCTAGATCAAGCAAGAAGTTAACATGTCATAATTTCTAGGGACCAAGTCATATTTACCAATATAGAAGGTTTCATCAATAAATACAAGAAAGCCTAGGACACCTTGGCAAAATTCCATGGTGAAAGTTAAGCATAAAAGGCTAGGAGATCATAGCTCAATTAACAGCAAAAATGGCAGAAGTGAAGCTCTTTAGGACATGGTCAAGCCCTTTTGCTTTGAGAATAGTCTGGGCACTGAAACTCAAAGGTGTCCCATATGAAACAATCTATGAAGATCTTTCAAACAAAAGCCCTTTGCTTCTTCAGTATAACCCTATTCATAAAAAGGTTCCAGTGCTTGTGCACAATGGAAAACCAATTGTTGAGTCTTTTGTAGTTCTTGAATACATTGATGAAACTTGGAAGGAAAACCCCTTGCTGCCCGAAGATCCTCTTGAGAGAGCTGCCGCACGCTTTTGGGCCAAATTTGGTGATGACAAGGTAACCTAAAATCACTCACTCATAATCAGATATTTGCATGCTTGTAAAACTTAAATATGGCACAATAATTTTGTACTAGTTACTCTGCAAATTTTCATATTAAGTTTCGCACACTTGGCTAAGTTTTTCTAGACAAAAAACAAAAGTAAATGTAATCGAAGTGTATTATGTAGATGATATATGTGGCATCCCATTTGAAGGTAATTGAAAATAAAGTTGGTCAATAAGATTTTTCATGGTTTGACTGTTTGGTTTGGTTTGTGATTTTCCATGAAGGTTTTGCCATCTATTTGGGAGTCCGTTACCAACGAAGGGAAAGAGCAAGAGGACGCTATTGTAAAAGCCAAGGAGAACTTGAAGTACTTGGAAGAAGAGCTAAAGGGAAAGAAATTCTTTGGGGGAGAGAAGCTTGGATTTGTAGATATTGTACTTGGATGGCTTGCACACTATGGGAGTAGTGTGTTTGAAGACGTAACCGGAATGAAATTATTAACAGAAGAAGAGTTTCCATTGCTATCAGCCTGGAAATTGACTTTTGCTGATGCTCCTATAATCAAAGATAATTGGCCGTCTAGAGACAAACTCGTCGCCAAATTTCAGGCTATTCGCGAGGATCACCTTTTGAAAAAAGCACCAAATTGAGATGGCTTGTGACCATTTTGTGAATGGATAAGAGATTACGAGGGGAAGAGTTAGATACTGGTGAATTTATTTTAAATTACTATCAAGAATTACAGAGAGGATCATGGATGTTAGTAAAATAAGAAATATAAATGAGAGAGTGTTTAAGAGTATTTTCTGATCATGTCAAATGCACTTCTTCTCATTGTATTGTTTGGTTGAACTATATGAAAGTGTTTTCCTTCTCTCTTTTTTTGGGTTATAGAAGCAGTTTTGGTCTTTCCTTGGATATGCTCAAGTAAATGTTTTATGTGTTTCTACTAATTACGCTATTAGCATAAGTGTTACTGAGTGAAAAGGTACCAAAAAGTCCTAATTAAGTCTATAATAACTTCTATGAAGCATTTACCAAACAAGTACAGGAAGGAGAAACAGGACAACCTAGTGTGACTTTGTCTAAAGAAAATAACAGGCACAAACAGAATGTACTAACTCAAATGGCTAGAATGTGGAGAAATAATCATGTGCATTCCCAACCATGTAATTGTAAATATGGGAGCAAAAACTCCATGGAATTCAAATAACACATACCTTGGCTGCTTCATTCCATAACTTCTTTGCAGCCACAATACTGTAAAATTGTAGCTCTGCTGTTTGTTTCTATCCTTGCAGTCTACAATCCTATAGCAAAATGTAAATGGCTACCGTCACGATTTACGAATTTCTCAAACAACCAAGATTGAAACTTCACTTAACTGAAAGAAACATATATTGTGAACATTGACTCAGTTATATAGTTAAAGTGGAGATACCAAAGTGTAAGGGATAAGCTAAGGAGCCATTACAATTCACACGTACATACTCAACAATTTTATAAGGGTCATAGTAACAGAGGCATTTTATCAAACACCTAGTAGGCAAGATTTTGACATGCATTTTATTCGAAAAAGTACATTGAATTATAACTTTTACTAACATCTGGAAGATCAACGATTAAGCCGACGATGTTGGGAAAAACACCGGTTTCCCCCTCCATCACGGCCTGACCCGATGGAAGAAATACACAACCAAACCAACAAGCCCAAAGATGACAATGAGTAAATACATGAGAGAACACCGAGAATTAACGAGGTTCGGCAAATAACCTGCCTACGTCCCCGGAGAGTCACCACCTTCACTATAACATGAGAAAGATACAAGTACAAGAATAATACACTCAAGAATTTTATACCCAAACCCGAGTCCCGTATCCAATAGGATACACCCCTTGTACACCCTCACTCATACATGTGAAAATCACTCTCACCCCAAGAGATATTCTCTCCCTTGGACCCAGCTAAATCCCAGCTGAAGCATCCTCCTGGGGTTCATGGACTGCTTGCTTGCATCTCCCACAAGCAGTCCACTCACCCTCTCTGCTCACTGCCGTGCCTTCTCCTCTGGTGCCTTTCCTTGGTGTGACTAAAGCACACCAGTCCACACCTCTCTCTCTCTCATGCCTTTCTCTCTTTTGGTGCGGCACATGCACACCCTCCACTTGCATGCCTTTCTCTAATATATAGAAAACCCATGCAAGTTGCAACAACTCACCACCCGTATGTCCAAGGAAGCCACAATGATGGCTAGTCAAAAAGTCTCCCCAAGACATCATCATTAAAGACAAATGATAATGTCTTCCCATCATTATAACAAACACCATCATGACATACAAAATATTCCTCCACTAAGGAGGGAACCCAAGGCACCGAAAGTACACCCAAAACACATGCAGCTCCCCCATTTTCCTCTTCCTTTCAGCCACCAATTATAGACCATGCATGCATCTCCCATACATGCATCCATGTGCTGTGAAGTGGAAAACTAACGGCTGCACATTTTGACTCCACTAAGGAGGGATCCACAACAGACGAACCGTCAAAGCCTATAAATGCAAATGCGCATTGTTCCGGTAGCTTATAAACCCTCTGCAACTGCATTCAACAACATGGAGAAGGCAGAAAAAAGTGCTAAGATCTTTTGGACCACCTTATATAAAGCTTTCATACAGAGAAGGATTTTCCGACGTGGGATTCACGTACTCTATTTTTAACAAAGTCAAGTTTTCTGCCTTCTTTAATAGTCGGGCGGGCCCAAGTCTAACATGCTCTCACGTCCTTTATTTACTTGGGCATTTCTTGTCTAGCTGAAAAAACCAAAAACCAAAGCCCAGAAACAACCCCATTTGCCATTAGTAGAGTAGTTAAGCCACCAAAATAAAGCTAGAAAAGTACATTAAATTCAAACTTTTACTCACACCTGGAAGTTGGGATTGTTGGAAACACGTTCAACACAGCAGGAAAATCACGCGCAAAAGAGTGCAAAAAAAATTTGGACCAGCTTTGCTATGAAGCGATTGTATATAAAGGTTTCACAAATAGCTAAGTTTTCCAATGTGGGACTTACGCTACTTTCTTTTTAATAGTCGAGAAGACTAAGGGTATGTTTGGTATCTTACTTGGATCTAATCTTATAAACTCAAAAACAGATTTTAAGTCCAAAACCACAAAAACCCGTTTGGTGGACTTATTTTTAAAAACTCAAACCCAAGAAAAACTCAAAAGCACCCCCATTATTAAAAACAAAAATAGTGAGATTTTATAATATTTTTTTGGTGCTGTTAAACGAACCCTAAAATTAACTGAGTACACCCTATGATATAAGTACATCCTAATAATTAAATCAAAATGTAAAATTAATTAAGTACACCCTATTTAACTACCAAAAATATCCCTGATACACCCTAATACACTTTATCCACAACACCCTAATACTAAGTACATCCTATTTTACATGAATTGGTCGTCTTCATCAAATATGTTCCTGTCAACTCCTTTTCCCTTCATCAAATCAAAACCATCAGAGATTCACTCACTCATTGAACCAAATTCATGAGCACATGGAGGTAAACTACAAACGATACCGTTGCTGAATAGATGTCTAAACAGACGGTTTAATACTAATGCATCAGCTACATCAGTCACCTATGAAAGACCGTGAGACAATTAGAACAATAAAAGTACTAGTAATCAAAGATGATTTCTAATAATAGTTGTAAATACTATTGCTCCACCATGAATTCATCCTGACACAACAAGATTGCATAATCGGATATCTCTCCTGCAACCACTTCGAGTGGATCTTCTACACCCTGGTGCTTATGAGAAATTATAAAACATTCATGTTAACCTTAATATGGAATTTGTATAATACCTAGTGCCAATGCAACAAATATCAAGAATGAAATGAACGTTTTGTTCAAAGATGTGCGAAGATCAAATGACTGAAAAAACAGTTACTAATCCTCAAGTATGAAAAACAATTGTACCGTCAGAATAATCTGCTTGGATTTCATCCATCCAGGAGATGGTGTGCCAAACTACCAGATGTGCTACTGTACTTGATGATGTAATATACATTTATAATGATGGGAAGACATATACTTTCTATGTATGTATTTTTTCTGGTTAAACATTTTAATTATAACACTTTTACCAAACATAGAGCCTATGTTCCAATATGAAAATATATCTCAGTCCATAGAAAGAAAGAAACCTTTTTCTTCATTGATGTCAGAACTATTGGAGTGATAGGAAAAAAATTTTACACCCGACAGAAACTTTTAATTTTTATCTCAAATCTGTTTGGAATCAAACTCGAAATTCTAATTTGTTTAGGGTTCAATATGTTGAGTAGGGTGTACTTATTAAAATTACTTTTGTTTCAATATTCAATTTATCCTTTTTTGTCATTTAATATTAGGGTTCGTTTAACACTACCTTTTTTTCTCTCCTCCCTCTCTCCACGCTCTCTCTCTCCTCCCTCTCCCGTCTCTTTCTCTCTCCTCCCTCTCTCGTATCTCGTATCTCGTATCTCGTCTCTCTCTCTCTCTCTCTCTCTCTCTCTCTCTCTCTCTCTCTTTCTCCTCCCTCTCTCGCCTCTCTCTCTCTCTCTCTCTCTCTCTCTCTCTCTCTCTCTCTCTCTCTCTCTCTCCTTTTCTTTTGTTAATTTCATTTTGGTAATCTAGGATTTATGATTTTCTTATTTTAATTTCAATTTTTTTAGATCTCAAAAATAGGTTAGAGTTCAATACCAAACAAGTTTTTAAATTTTGAAATCACTATTTGAAAACTCATGTTTTTAAAAAGAATCATAGTTTTTTAATTTACTTTTTTGAGTAGGATAACAAACAAGGCCTAAGCCGCTTGTACCTTTAGTTATTGGCCGCCAAGCCCAATCTCCAACACACAATGACGTTCTTTCATTATTGTGCCTTTCTTTGTGGATTGAATTATGTTTTTTTAAATCACAAATGGTCCTTAAGGTTTGTGAAATTATCGTCTTTTGTCCTTAATGTTCTTTTGTGACACTAATGGCCGTTAAGGTTATCCTCCACACATCAAAATGGTCCCTGCTATTAGCTTCAGTAAAATTTTATGTTAAAATGTTGATGTGTCATATATGTGAGGCCACATACCCAATAATATATAGCCACGTGGCTTTAAATAAAAATTTAATATTTTTAAAAATTAAATTAAATTAAGACAAAGATAAATTTATAAATAAAAAAACATGTCGTCAGCCCTCCCCTTCTATCTCCTCCTTTACCATCTTCTCCCTCTGTTCTCACTCTCCTTCTAGAGCAGCGTTGGCGGCCCTATCTTAAATACTTAGAAGAAATTAATAGTAAACTTTGTTACCATTTCTAATTACTGTGGCTGCATAGTTGAGCCCAACATACAAGATTTCATAGTTAGTATCCACAGTTCTTGTTGAATATATGCATATGGGTTAATGAATCACATGCCCAACTCATGTGTAGCTACAGGTAAACACCAGTTCTACTTCTACCGTTGGCACGCGCCAACGTTAAAAAAAATTCAAACGCGGGGCACAGTGCCGCCAACGGCTAGGAGACACGTGGCGTCATCTGGGCTATCCGATTTGATTTTTTCCTCCAATCCAACAGCAGCCAATATTTATGCATTAAAAAAAAATTGAAATTTTTTTAAAAAAATACCCAAAAATTAATGAATTTTTTTTTCTATAAATACCAACCAATACCCTTCTCTTTTAACACCAAATCCTCATACATTTTCTTCTCCTTCAACTATTATTCACTTTCTACTCAATTTTTTTTTCACTTTCAAGTTTTATTTTTCTCTATCATATTATGGTTTCTTCTATTGAAACCGGAGGGGCATGGAGCATCATGGAAAATGTTTTGTTGTGTGAGTGTTGGGTCCAAATTAGTCATTGTCCCGTCACGGGCAATGAGATGAAATTCTGTCATATGTGGAAAACAATTCATACCGAATTTTGTGAAAGATCGGGTTCGACCTGTACAGAAATGGCATTATCTAGTAGGTGGAAAATTCTCAATAAAGAGTTGGGGAAATGGAGAGATGCCTTGACAAAAGCGATGGACAACCATAGAAGCGGGGAAAATCTTAGCAATGAGGTAAATTTTTTGTAATTTTTTGTTTTATTAATTTTAATGTCCTATTAATTTGTATTTAAATGTTTCTTGCAATTTCTATATTTTGTTAATATTTCTTGTATTTCCAATATTTATTTAAATGTTTATTGCAATTTTTATATTACGTTAATATTTCTTGCATTTCCAATAAATTGTTAAAATTTCTTGCATTTCCATTACTTTGTTTATATTCGTTGCATTACCATTTTTTTTTTAAGTTTCTTGCATTTCCAAAAAAAAAAATTATATAGATTATGCAAGCACAAATGTGGTATGGTGCCTACTGGGCAAGGCAAAAAAACTTTCAACCATACCCAATGTTGGGAGGTGGTGAAGAATTGTAAGAGATTCCGAATTATTCCAACGGGTCCGATCGTTGTGTTGAACGAGACGCCACTCCATGATTCACCGGTATCGAATTCGCCTATGGATTCCCCAATGAGTCAAGACTCACCCATCCAAAGGGAGCCGAGGCCTATTGGGAGGAAGGTGGCGAAGGCGAAGAGAGGGAGTAAATCTACCAATAATACATCTCACTTTTTGGAGGAAATTGCAAGGCAAAGCGCAATGAGAATTGAAATAGACATGAAAACCCAAGAAGATGAGAGGGCATTTCAAGTATAATATGCAAAAGAAAGGGAGTATGTACGCAAAGAAAACATTGAGAAGAAGGATCGGGAAACCATGGTCATGGATACAAGCCATATGTCCCCAGAAACAAAACAATTTTGGAAGCTAGAATGAAGTGATGTTATGAGACGAAGACTTTTTCGCCCCGAAGATGGACCTAGCAACACGGATTGGTTAAATGATCAAAACCATTAAGTTAGTTTGCTTGCCTTTTATTTCATTGTATTTTAATGTTTTGTTTTAAAAATTAGTTGTAATTCATGTATTTTATTTTATTAGTAGTATTGGCTTTCTTTGAGTGAATAAAGAAAGCATTCAATAAAATACCTTTTTATTCAAAACATTCTATACATAAAAAAAACAAACCACAACCAAAGCATTAAAAAATAACAAATCACAACCAAAGCATAAAAATTAAACAAACCACAACCAAAGCATTAAAAAAACAAAGCATAACTAAAAATAAAACATAAACATAATAAATTTTTTTTAAAAAAACATATTCACTTCACTTCATTCACAGTCATTGCCTTTCACCGCCCATAAATGCTCCATTAAGTCAACTTGACGTCGTTCATGAATATAAGACGATTGCATCTCCGTATATCGATCAATCATAGGAGTCATGAAACGACCGTCCCTAACCAACGGTTCATGCTCTACTGGTTCTCCATTTGGCTCCATGGGTTTTTTATAAATTCTTGTCAAGGCCGTGTTCATGGGATCCGGTTCGTACACGTCTGCAGCATCGTAATCATACTCATCCTCCACAATCATGTTATGGAGGATGATGCATGTCATCATTATGCTCCTCAGCACCTCCTCATCAAACAGACGCGCTGCACCCTTAATAATAGCCCACCGGGCTTGGAGGATACCAAAGCACCTCTCCACATTTTTTCTGTAACCTTCTTGATAGGTAGCAAATAATTTTTGCTTTTGGGATCTGGGATGCGAAATTGATTTCACAAATGTGGTCCACCTCGGTTAGATGCCGTCAGCTAGATAATATCCATTCTGGTATATGGTATTGTTGATTCCATAAGTGATATTCGGGGTTTCACCTCTCAAAACATCGTTGAACACCGGGGATTGACCCAGGACATTCAAGTCGTTTTGAGATCTGGAACATCCGAAGAAGGCGTGCCAAACCCATGTATCGAATCCAGCAACGACTTCAAGGATGATACTTTTTTGCCCTTTCTGATTCCCATAATCTCCTTGCCATCAGTTGGGCAATTCTTCCATTGCTAGTGCATGCAGTCGATGTTACTAATCATTCCTGGAAATCCTCGAGCTTCAGCTTTTTGTAGAAGCCGTTGCAGGTCCCTGGGCATAGGTCTGCCCAGGTAGTCCTTGGTGTACAGAGTTTTGATTGCATCACAAAATCTTACCAAGCTCTCCAACGCAGTGGACTTTCCCATCCGGGCAATCTCATCCACCTGATCAGCAGATGAACCATACGCCAACATTCGTATAACAGTTGTAAACTTTTGCTCGGGAAGAAGTCCCAAATTTCCAGCAGTATTTTTCTTTTGAACAAAGTACTCATCGTAATTGCAAATATCATGCATGACTTTATTGAACAAATGGGGTTGCATTCTATATCGTGCTCGAAAATGAACATCAGAGTACAGAGAAGTTGGGATAAAATAATCTTCCAGAAGATTCTTACCCCGAGAATGCCTATGTCTGTTCACATTCAGGTCACGACCGACTTGTGAACCACCGCGGCTTTGGTTTTCTTCATCAAGCAAAGCCACCGCTATGAAAATTTGTTGATCTAGTTCTCTCTGCACTCTTTTGCCAGCAGCTCGTCTACGCCTCCTTTCTCTAGTTTCTCGCTTTTGCCTCTCTAAGACCTCGTTCATGTCTGACATTGAGAATGGAGTATGAATTCTAAAATATGAGAAATGAAAATATAGAGAAGATCTGGTGTGAGAGGTTTGAGCTTAGCCTCTGGTTTTATAGAAAAATTTAGGATGATAGAGATGACACGTGGTGCAATTTTCGAGGGTGAAAATCTTATCTGAAATTTGAAATTCAAATGAAATTTATCTAAAATTTGAAATTCAGATGAAATTTATATGAAATTTGAAATTCAAATGAAATTTATCTAAAATTTGAAATTCAGATGAAATTTATTTGAAATTTGAAATCAGGATGAAATTTATCTGAAATTTGAATTTTGAAATTTGAAACCGCAAATCTTATCCGAAAATTTTATCCGATTATGAGATATGAATTTTATAATAAATATTGACAAGTACAAACCCAAAAATCTTATCCAAAAATATTATTCAAATTAATTGTTTAGGTAAACAAATTTGTGAAAAAACAAAAAAATGAATAGTGTTTGCCTTTTGCCATGGCAACTGGTGGAAACACACATTCTTTTTGACGGCGATTCTTATTCATGTGAATAAGAATGCTTCTACTCTTCGCTTTGCCATGGCAAAGGGCAAACTGCTGGAAATGCTTTAACAAAGAGCCAAAACTATACCCATTCCAGATCTGGACTCCTATGCCCCCAACCATTGAAACCCATTATTACCTTGCATTAGATCCCAACTTGGTTCTTTGCTTGCCTGACCATCACCCCCAAATCTAATGAGAGAGAGAGAGAGAGAGTGGTGAGGGAGGTGGGGCGGCAGGTTGGAAGGAGAAGGAGGTGGGGTAGGGCGAGAGAGAGCTTTTTTAAAATACAAAAAATTTATAATCTCATCTTTTTCTAAATTTAATTTTTTTTAAAAAATATATTAATATTTTATTTAAAGCTATGTGTCTATATATTATTGGGTGTGTGGCCCGCATATATTCTACGTCAGCATTTTAACAAAAAATTTAACTGAAGCTGATGAAAGAGACCATTAATGTGTGGATGATTTCACAAACCTCAATCACCATTTTCTGATAAAAAGCCTCGAATTATAAGCCCACTTAAGTCATGAGTAAAAACGTTCACAATTTTTCATTCCAAACATCTTAAGATTTCTTGATTGATATTGACCTCAGATTGGATAATTTTTTCAAGGTACCAAATGTCCAATCCCTTGGCATGCTGTCAACACTCGGGTTCAACGTTTCCTTCCTTTCCAAACCAAAATTTAATTTAAACAATGAAAAAATATAAAATAATTGTTGCCTATATGAACATTATCAATTATTTTTTTTGAAAAAACTGAAAAACATTAGCGTGGGATCTTGACTTGGAACAGAGACCAAAGTCCCCACCACCCATGCCAATTTATTCCATCCTTTATTATTCTGATTTATATTTATTTAGGGAGAATTTCATTTACACGCCAATATAAACAATTACAATTTTCATATGGATACAAGTTCCTCTTGAAAAAAACCCTAATATTAAGTAATTTACCATTTTAGTTTTTAGGTATAACATTAGTATGATTTGTTTGTTTTTTTTTAATTTATGAATAGGAAGTGTAAATTTAATTAGCCATTTTTGTCAACGGGGCCTAACTTAGTGCAAAATGGCTTAACTTGTAGACGAAGGGTCTCATGTTTGAACCTTCATGACATCTTAGTTGTATATGTGATAAACCCCCCTCCAATTCCATGTAGTTTAGACTATAATTTGTACTTCAAAAATAAAAATAAAAACCATAATAGGGTTTTTCTTTCCAACTCAAGTCTGACTTGATAGTTGATTTTTCCAAAGCGCATCTGTACATAGTCTACACCGCTTGGACCAAAAACAGACGTCCAGAGTGGCAAGAGAACAAACAGAAGCCTCTTTTGGTTACATGACATCAGAGCTTACATAAGAACCCAACCATCTTTTTCACTAGATACACTTTTCCCCCATATTTTTCCTAATTTCACAACGGTGATGGTTTCTTAAACTTTTTCTTCTAAATACAATTTATCTAAATACATTCGCTATAAATAAATTTATATAAAATTAAACTAAATACAATTTGGATTCTTTTGAAAGAAAATTGAAAACCATGATGTTGCGAAATAACACAACTATTTGCATTGTGATGGTGAACGGGGCTAGTCCAACGAAAAAGAACATTGACTTGCAAACACTTAGTCCCAAGTTCGAATCCCATGATACCTTGGTAACTTGCATTGTGATGAGCAAGGCATTTCGGGGCAAAAGAATCAAAATACTGTGGTTAACATGCAATAATACTTTACATGTTTTAATATCTAGGGACCAAGTCATATTTACCAAAATAGAACGTTTCATCAATAAATACAAGAAAGCCTAGGACACCTTGGCAAAATTCCATAGTGAAAGTTAAGCATAAAAGGCTAGGATATCATAGCTCAAATTACCAGCAAAAATGGCAGAAGTGAAGCTCTTTAGGACATGGTCAAGCCCTTTTGCTTTGAGAATAGTTTGGGCATTGAAACTCAAAGGTGTCCCATATGAAACAATCTATGAAGATCTTTCAAACAAAAGCCCTTTGCTTCTTCAGTATAACCCTATTCATAAGAAGGTTCCAGTGCTTGTGCACAATGGAAAACCAATTGTTGAGTCATTTGTAATTCTTGAATACATTGATGAAACTTGGAAGGAAAATCCCTTGCTGCCTGAAGATCCTCTTGAGAGAGCTGCCGCACGCTTTTGGGCCAAATTTGGCGATGACAAGGTAACCTAAAACCACTCTTTCATAATCATATATCAGATATTTGCATGCTTGCAAAACTTAAGATAATTTTTCATTGTTTGACTGTTTGGTTTGGTTTGTGATTTGCCATGAAGGTTTTGCCATCTATTTGGGAGTCCGTTACAAACGAAGGGAAAGAGCAAGAGGAAGCTATTGTAAAAGCCAAGGAGAACTTGAAGTACTTGGAAGAAGAGCTAAAGGGAAAGAAATTCTTTGGGGGAGAGAAGCTTGGATTTGCAGATATTGCACTTGGATGGCTTGCAGACTATGAGAGTGTGTTTGAAGACGTGACTGGAAGGAAATTGTTAACAGCAGAAGAGTTTCCATTGCTTTCAGCATGGAAATTGACTTTTGCAGATGCTCCTATAATCAAAGATAATTGGCCGTCTAGAGACAAACTCGTCGCCAAATTTCAGGCTATCCGCGAGGATCACCTTTTGAAAAAAGCACCAAAATGAGATGGCTTGTGACCATTTCATGAATGGATGTGAGGGGAAGAGTTAGGTACTGGTCTTACTATCAAGAATTACAGAGAGGTCATGGATTTAAGTAAAATAAGAAATATAAATGAGAGCTAAAAGCACTCATTGTGTATGGTTTGGTTGAGCCAAAAGCACTTCTTCTTATTGTGTATGGTTTGGTTGAACTATATACAAGTGTTTTCCTTCTCTCTTTTTTCGCACTTCTGGTGTTTTCTTGCAGATGCTCAAGTAAATGTTTTATGTGTTTCTACTAATTACGCTATTAGCATAAGTGTTAATGAGTGAAAAGGAACCAAACAAGTCCTAATTAAAGTCTATAATAACTTCTATGAAGCATTACCAAACAAGTTAAGGAAACAATTCAAGGAGAAACACCTAGGGTGACTTTGTAGAGAAAATAACAGACGCCAACAGAATCCACTAACTCAAATGGCTTGCAATTATATGGATGTAAAAACTCAATGGGATTCATATAATGCATACGTTGTGTGTTGCATGCATTCCATAACTTCTTGCGTTTTTACATCCAATATTGTGAACATTGGCTCGGTTATGTAGCAAAATTGCAGGTATCAAAGTGTAAGGGATAAGCTAAAGATCATTGCAAGCACATACTTAACAATTTTGTAAGGGTCATAGTAATAGAGGCATTTTATCAAACAGCTAGTAGGCAAGATTTTGACATGCATTTTATTCGAAAAGGTACATTGAATTCTAACTTTTTACTCACTCCTGGAAGATTAAAGATTAAGCCCACGAACCGTCAAAGCCTATAAATGCAAATGCTCATTGTTCCGGTAGCTAAAAACCATCTCTGCAACTGCATTGAACATCATGGAGAAGGCAGGAAAAAAAATTTGGACCATTTCTCGATTTATGCGTGTCATCCTTGCGCAGGGGCCATGCTAATCTTCTCTGTATCGTTCCAATTTTATCGGATGTCCCCCGAAGGGGACAAGCTTAGTTGTGAAGTTAATGTATATAAAGGTTTTGAAAATTGCACAGATTTCCGATGTGGGACTTCTGCTACTTTCCTTTTAATCGTCAAGCCGTTTTTCTACCTTTAGTGGGCCCCAAGCCCAATCTACAATACACAGTCACGTTCTTTAATTATTGTGCTTTTCTTTGTGGATGGAATTATGACCCCACTTAACTAATGAGTAAACAATCTTTCATTTCAAACATCTTAAGATTTCTTGATTAACATTGACCTGAGATTTGGAGAATTTTTTCATGGTACAAAAATCTCCAATCCCTTGTACAGATGTAGTCCCTATACCAAACCACCCGGGTCATTTCTCCTTTCTAGTTATTTGTTAGTCTGTGGACTAATTTCTCTTTCATGAGAAACTAAGCTCCAATAGTTAAAACCCCGAATTGCAACAGGATAATTCTAACAGTCAATGAGTTTATTATCTAGTTTGCCTTACCCTAAAGAACAATTGCAAAACAAAACCAATACCAACCACATGAGTGATTCTTCTATCCGGTTGGGAAGGGCTCAAACAAAATTCTCCACTCCATCTTTGAGAGTTGCATGGGATCCATCCATGTAATGTGGCAGTACTGGCTGCACTCATATTCCTAATCGTAAAACGGCTTCAAAGTATCGGATTTTATGTAAAACATGGATTGTAGATAATTTTTTTTACAGAAAATGTGTAAAAGCTCCATAAGTTAATGATTTTAAGGTCAAAGACAGTTACAATAAGCTACTGATCTATAATCAAACTAGGGAAACAAACGATAGTTGATTCTTCGCAATGTACGAAAAGTTTCATAGACTTCCTAGACTCCTGCTGCTGCGGCATTTGTTTTCCTCCTCCTTTCCTGTTTAAAACACTGGCATATTGACATGGTGACATACCATTGCCAATGCCATACCTACTCTCATTAATCAAGACGTTGATGATTATGGAAGATGAAAACTAGAGAGTGAAGAATGTGTATGTTGGTTTTATTGAACTAATGTGTATGTTGGTTTCATTGAACTAAAAAAAACAAAGTTGAATCGAGCCTCTCTCAACACTTTGAACCAAGCAAAACTGATATTGAATTGCATATAAACCCATATGCTATCTTGTGAGCACCGACCAAGCAAGCAACATCATCATTTCCACAGGAGTGTAAAAGGGATTTTATGCAAACATCATTGAAAAAGCGCAACCTTGATCAATTTTATAAGGGCCATAGTAATAGAGTCATTTTATCAAACCGCTGGTAGGCGAGCTTTTGACATGCAGTTCATTATTCCCAAAAAAAAAAATTGAAGACTCTCTCAGTCACTGGACATCAAATATTGGCCATTGATGCTTTTTCTAAAGCTAGAAAAGTAGATTGAATTCAAACTTTACTCACACCTGCTAAAAAAGGCAAAAATTTGGACCATTTCTCGATTTATGCGTGTCATCCTTGCGCAGGGGCCATGCTAATCTTTTCTGTATCGTTCCAATTTTATCAAATGCCCCCTGAAGGGGTCAAACTTAGTTGCTGAGTTAGGGTATATAAAGCGGTAGTAAAAGATAGGGCTTTCCAATGTGGCACTTCTGCTACCTTTTTTTTTATAGTCAAAGCCGCTTCTATTCTAACTTTAGTTATCAGCCCCCAAGCCTAATCTCCAACACACACATGTTCTTTAGTTATTGGGTGTTATAAAACTAGGGAAAATTTAGAGAAAGAGAATATCCATAGAATTGCTCTTCTGAGCATATTCTTCTCGTTCATTCATATGCCTATTTATAGGCATAATAGTTCCTTATAATATTTACAATGGTAAGTTGATATATATGTCACTGATGAGTCACACAACATATAGAGTTAGGTATGGCGGGCATCCATTATAATATTACAATGGTAAGTTGATATATACGTCACTGATGAGTCACACAACATATAGAGTTAGGTATGGCTGGCATCCATTATATATATATTTATAACATTGGGGACTTTTTTGTGAATTGAATTGTAAAAAGGTTCACAATTTTTTATTCCAAACATAATCCTCCTAAGATTTCTTGATTAACATTGACCTGAACTTTGGAGAGTTTTCACCAGTTACAAAAATCCCCAGTTCCTTGTTTAGATCTTGTTCCTATTTCAAACCACCCAAGTCCCGTGCAGGCATTAATCTGTGGAGTAGTAATGTGAAACTAAGCTCCAACAGGTGAAAACCCGACTTGTAAATGGTAACTGGATTCTTCTGTGCAAAACAAAACCGGGACGGCATGATCCAGGCTGCCGAACATAAGACTTTCTCCAACCAGGCCTACACCGCTGACGTTGATATGCTGATATTTGAGCAAAATGAAATGCATCAAAACTTGGATGCCTATAAAAATTATTCTCTAAAGGATATATGGTACAGTCATGAAGTGAGAACAAAAAAGGACTGGAGCTTGGAGTAAATGACTTGCTGCTACCTCCTAAAATTGAATGATATTTATACTTGCCACATAACTGTACTAGTCATCAGGAACATGTACATCACTTCTCTAAACAAGAACTTGTTGCTACTCCGAAATATCAGATACATTGGAAAAAGTAATTGAAAAAACAAATTAAACATGCTGACTTTCTTACTGAAAGTAAATATTTTGAACAAACACAAAACCCCTTATGTGCAACATTTAACAACACTCAGAGTGTTTGCTTGCCATCTTCATCCATTGTAGAGACTGGCATTTTCCATAACTTGCTGTTCTTCTTCGGGTCATCGGTAAGACTGAGAGCTGTATCGTCTTCTTTGAATGTTCTAATGAATTTTTTAGCACCCATCATGATAAGCCTTTCAACCATGAACAATTGGTAGTTATTTCCAATCACGGGATCCAAAATGTGGCTATAATTTGATGAGTAAGCCAATTTGTATCTGCACATAGGGGGGCAGAAATAAGAATCAAGGTCAGATGCGACGTTGTATGATAACCTTAATCCCGAGAACAGTTCTTTGGAGCCAGAAAGGACCCTTTTGATGCACAGGTATAATGACTGTCAATTCACAAAGCAGTTTATCTCACTTGACATGAAAATATATTAACATATAAATAATACCTCTGCCCCTTGATAATAAAGAAAGGTAAACACGTGAAAATTCAGTTTCCATTGTAAAACTTGAACCAGTGTTGGAAGCTCCCAGTTAAGAAATAGTAACAGGAGGGAGCATATTACAGTAGTTCAACAATCAATCATGGTGACATGTGAAAGATTCTCTCATCAATATTCAGAACTCCAGTATCAAATAATTTAAAAGCTCATAAAATTTATCTTTTGTCCCGACTACTATAGTATCAAGCAATTGAAAAGTTCTTAGGTGAAAGAAAAATAAGTAGAAAATTACCTAATTCAAAAGTTATAGCGAAATGCATTTGAATCATGGACATTTTCTGTCAATGTTATCCTAAACATTTTCTACCAATAGTAATCCTGAGCTTAAATTTCATACCCAAGGTAAACACGTGAAAATTCAGTTTCCATTGTAAAACTTGAACCAGTGTTGGAAGCTCCCAGTTAAGAAATAGTAACAGGAGGAGCATATTACAGTAGTTCAACAATCAATCATGGTGACATGTGAAAGATTCTCTCATCAATATTCAGAACTCCAGTATCAAATAATTTAAAAGCTCATAAAATTTATCTTTTGTCCCGACTACTGTAGTATCAAGCAATTGAAAAGTTCTTAGGTGAAAGAAAAATAAGTAGAAAATTACCTAATTCAAAAGTTATAGCGAAATGCATTTGAATCATGGACATTTTCTACCAATAGTAATCCTGAGCTTAAATTTCATACCCAACTAAGCAGTCCTCAGGGATTATTAGGTTAAAGTGTAACTTGCTAGAAGAAAAAACACGAAAGAATGAGAGAGCAACCTTTAACAAAACATGCACAGAAAATTGTTGGTGGTGGCATGTAAACACACAGATTTTCATCTTTAAAGTATGGTCCAGAGAACATGAGAAGGATGTACCTGACTGAGAGAGGTGAAAAAAATCCTGGCGTCCTTTCATTTGAAGCAATAAAAAGAGTTCGTCCAGGTGGGACCCATTTTTCAATTCTGTGGAGAATAAACTCTGGGCGTGTGTCCCTGTCCAGATGAGGATGCAGGGTCCTGTAAACACCAAACCTGTCCTTCCTGGTCTTAATTTTATCGCCACGACGAACATGAATTGCATCATAATCACCAAGGAGTGCTTTAATCTGTGGAAATAGTTTGATCAAAGTTCGTAGTGGCACTGACATGTACAGGAAATAAGTCGAGGACAAAATGCAGAAACAGAAGGACCTATTGTAATTTTGCAGAAACAGTTACATACAAACATAAAACTGTCTTAAAAATCAAAATGCTATAACGAACTGATTATATACTAAATACCACAAACTTAAGCAAAAAAGAATCATAAAGAATTAAAATGCAGACCCATATATCAGGAATATTGTGTCTCCTAGCTATTTATAATTTTATTCCATGATGTTGACCACAACCACCACCACCACCACCACCAACACATACTGTAAATGATTTTTTATGCGATTGTAATAGGGGGTTACATGGTAAATCACATGTCCTGTTTAGCTATTTAGCTGTTATCTTATGGGCATCCTGGTCTCTTATTATTCAAAACACGTGTGTCTCTTATACCATTCATATTACCATCATTCTCATATGATATACAGTGTTACTAAACTTGCAATAATTTCCAACTCTTAATTGTATTACCGTGATCCTTGATAAGTTACTGTGGTCTTTAATATTAGGCTTATTTACTGTTTCACCCCCTAGAATTCGAGCTCACTCTCACTTAACCACCCGGAACTCAAATTTCCTCACTTTACACCCCATTCTCCCACTCCGTCTCAAATGTTACCCCCTCCCCTCAACGCCGTCTCATTTTCCCATTAAATGAACTCCCTCTCTCTCCCCTCCCCAACCCAACCCCCACCCCACCCCACCCCACCCCATCCTCCTCTTCTCTCTTCTCTATTCTATCTGTTTCAAGTATTCTATCTTTTCCTTCCTTCTAACATGCACATAAAGAGGAGTGCTGTTATTATTCATCAAAATTCATTTCGCTTTAAAATGTATTCAATTATAACTTAATCCATTTAAAGTTCCCAAAATCTTACAAAATAAGATACTCGATATCTGGCAAAGATTAACCTAAATGAATAGAGCAACTAAAGTTGTGGTAAAATTCCACAATGCGAGCTGGTGGGTACAAGTAGTCAGATAAATCAACAATTCAGGCAGCAATACAACATCTTACAAGTAGCCACTATAAACTGTGAATACTAGTTCACAATCATACTCTATACAGAACCTACAAACTTAAGTGACTAGAGAGTGATAGATATTGATGTGTTTCCCAGCAACAATTCCAACTTAGATACAATCGTGATTGACAGGCTGAAAAAATTCAGTACCCAATTACGGGAAGCTTCAGTTACAATGAATATAACTCAGAATCATGTTGCAGAATAAGAAAACAGAAGAAAGAGCATTTGCTTGGAAGCTTAATGTAATTGTATCAAATATGGAAATAAAACTTCATGGGTTCATATAATACATACCTTGTCAGCTACATTCCTTAAGTTCTTTGCAGCCACTGAGGGGAGAAAGGAGTATGGCAAAAGTATAGCGCTACGGTCGTTTCGATCCTTGCACTCCATAAACCTAAATGGCTATCATTATGAATTCCTCAAACAACCAAGATTGAAGTTTAAGTAATACTCAGGTAACATAGCCAAATGAAACATATTTTAGTTTTATGAACAAAGTACAACAAACGCAATTCAAATAAAGGAGTCTTTCAAGAAGTATAAGTGGTTATTTAAAAAAACATATCAAACATCCTTATCAGGGCCATTGCAACATGATCATTTATAGTTTCAGAAAATATCTATAAGCATTGAAATAGTCTGCAAAGTGTATTTGAAGGTCTGTCTTGCATTAACCAAAAGCCACATTTAACTTTTCTTAGTAACAAAACGCAAGCAAAACTTTTATCACAAGTCAAGCGACAGCCGCATCATTCAAACAAACAAACAGAGGTTTTGTTTCCCCTCAAGAAAATCTTAAAGCTTTCAGCAAAAAATGAAAAAAAAGTTACCATGAAAGAGGGCTTGCAGTTCTGTTTATCAGCAAAAGATTTGAGAAACGGCTGTTCTCTTTGAGATCAACACGACTAACTTGTTCCACATGAGCAAGTCCTCTAGCTCCCAACTTCATACTTGTTGTTAGCACCTGATACCACAGTTTTGAATTGTCTAAAATTACTGGTACAGTGTTCGATATGAGGTCCATATCATACAAAGAGTCCATGGAACAAGACTTTGCTGCCCACCTAACAAGTAAAAGGAAGCCAGTTCACATTGTATGCTATGTGCATTGTGATTAATAAAAATGTATTTACAAACACTATGGAGGGAAAGTACACATCTAAACCTATCATGTCTCAAGATTATATTTTTGAGGAGATTACAAACTTGAAACAGGAAATTAATGCCATTTTCACAAAAAGTAGCGGTGGAATTCTTCTACAGGCCAAAAAAAAAATCTCTTGAAACCAAATAAAGAAGTTCAAAACAAAAAAACTTACATTTCTTCTGAATTTGCAGTGTTTGAGCGACGAAGGATCCCTTTCTTATTGTGTATTGGGTTGATACACATTCTGGAAGGCATTACAAAGGTTCTGCAAACAACAGCAGTAAAATACTAAACAAGACTACAACAGCAGTAAAATACTAAACAAGATTACAACAGATATGAACCAGGTGGTGAAGTTCGTGGAAATTGGGCAAGTAGCCCTGTACTAACTATGATGAACTTATTCCTATTCATAACCCATTAAACTAATTCTTATCATAATAGATCCAAATTTCCACAACTCTCGGTTTTCCCACATTTTTCTCAGCAACCAAACAGAGCATAAACTCCAAAAACAGAAATAAAAACAAAAGGACAAAACAAAAAGAAATCTAATAATCCAAAACATGGATGAAATACCTCTGAAGGAGCATGGCCTCTTCAAGAGCACACCGGAGGCTGGACTCCTGGTGGCCCAGACCTTCACAGGATTCGCAGTGCTTTCCAGGGCAATCAATTCTGTTACCCCAGTAGAGGAACTTCTCGTGCCCATTCTGGTCATTCTGGTCATTGTTCTCGGACTTGGTTACACTTTCTATGGCTTTTGGGGAGGATACAGGGTTTGTTGAAATGAGAGAGGAAAAGAAGAAGAGGAGCGCAATCGCAGCTATGCAGAAGGCAGGGAAGATGATTGAGGAACTGGGTCCTGACTTGGACTTTAGGGTTCTGTGAAATGCCATTACAGTTGGACAGGGACGGAGCCAGGATTGTTTGTTTGCCTGGACTAAACCTCTAAACAAAATATAATTTGTTATTTTTCAAGGATAGAGAGGAAAATAATATGTGAAATGCAAACTATACAACTATTCCCTGTGAGTTTATGAGTCATCAGCTCCCTTTTCCACACCAAGGACAATTGCAAATGTAGCAAGAGGAGAGGGGAAAATAATGCACTGATGACTATACAGGTATTTGGAGGTAGATAAAGCTATCCTGGTTTCTCTTCATAGTCTATCCTGGCACAAAGTAGAAAATCACCGCAACATACCAGGGGGCAGCAGCAAGGAAGGAACCAACAATAAACCTTCAAAAAAAGTAGAGATTTTTTTCAAGTTACATAATACAAAGACCAATTTGTTCAATTAAATTAAGAATACATCAATTCATGTTGTGTTAAGCACCTAGTAATCAGATGGGGATTAATTAGTTAGTTTAGAACCGGGATTAGTTAGTTAGCTTAGAAAGTTAGTTCATTTAGTAGGGGTTGATCAACAAATACATGTCATTCTGTAATATGTTCTTCATTGACTAAATGAATGAAAAGTCAGTTCTTATTTTGTTTCGTACTAAACTCTTTGTTATGGTCTTGGAGGTAGAGGTTCTACCAAGTTGTCAATTTCAAGTCAGATTTCATGGTGAGTAAATTTTACAACATTATAAAGCCTTGACCAACCTGTACCATGTCTTGGCTAAAGATTTCCATTACTAAGTATCATCCTACCCAAGGGAGGAAGCAGGGCTCGGTTAGGCTGGGTCAGTGCAGGATTATGAAAAATAAAAAATTGCGTGCTAACTTTTAGGAAGCTTGCCCATCCTAGCAAAAACAACGCCATCCTACTGCAACAAACTTAGCCTACCCTCTCCTTGAGTTCCCTAAGACACAAGTCCTTCGGTTCGAGTCCCGGGCAACCCATTACAATTAAGCATATGGAACCTTCCCTTTTTTCCCCCGGACCATTTAGAAATTTGGTATTCAAACGCACTGGAAATATCAACAGGATAATGCCCATGTCTATCAATTTGTGCAAGGAAGGCCACACTTCCCTACCCGTCTTAAAGTAAATTGACGTTTTTGTAATTTGCGTAATGTGAATAAGATTAAATCTGATATTTCAATCCAAAATCTAACAATATCCTGAGCTACATTGTCATCTTAAACAAAAATATGTTTAAACAATTTGAAAACATAAAAACAGATTCAAACGGAAATATGGATCTAAACTTATTTCTACCACAAAATTTGATCCAAGCAAATTATATTTTTTCTCAACCCGCTGTTCAGGAATTCTGTTGAAATTTAGAACAAGGAAACAAGAAATACCTTTGGAATTGCCGAACTCGGAAGTGTGGCACTGTGGGAGTGAAGATGAGAGTGACTGAAAGGAAAGATCAAAAAGAAGAAAGGGGAAGGAAAGGCTGTTCGTCATGGGTTGGGCTCACTGGCCTGCTAGGCCTGGGGTGTCTTATCAAAATTGTTAAATTTGTGCATGGGTGTCCAAAGTAACAGGCCCAAAGGCTGAAAAGTCGCGAGCTTTCGTTCATTCAATGATGAAAAGGCTCAAGCTTTCGTGGCTGATATTTGCTTCTCTCTCAAGTTTCTTCTCTAGCCAAGTCTTACATCTCAAAGTCAACTCAAAGTCAAGCATCTTTCAGCTTGAGCCCTGGAACAAATTAAACCCAAGAAATTTGAAAGTCAAGCATGGGGGACGATGGCCGTGAGATTTTTGTGGTTTCAGCGGCTGGGCAGGGCCATCTTCAACCTTGCACGCAGCTCTGCAACCACCTAAACTCCCGAAAGTACCAAACTACCCTCGTCGTTCCTTCCTCCGCCGCCATTCCGTCCTCCTCTTTCACCCGCCAAAACTCCCTCACCAAAATCCTCCAGCTGACAGCCTCCCCAGGCCCACCCAGACCCGGACCCGACCCGCTCCGCCACCAAGCAACCCAAGAGCTCCACGACCAGGGGCGGACGCACAGAGGGACAAGAGGGGTCAGGCGACCCCATGCCGATCGGAAAATCAGCTGTGGAGGTCCTCAGACGACCCCATGGATGGCTGCTGTGCGACCCCAAATGGCACGCCATGTGTTCGACGAAAGGTCTGAAAGACCTTGAGCTGCTGCTGTGCGCAGAGCACGCGTTTCTTTTATTTTCAAGTGCCTGGTCATTTTGGTCCACACGCATTCAAATTCTTTTAAGTGACCTGGCTTGAAACCACGTCGTTTGGAGCCTGGCTTTTAAAAAAAAATTATTCACCCAGCCCAGCCCTTTACCCGACTCCAGCTCTAGCAGAACCCTTACTTCCCAATTACTTTCACATTCCCTCTCCTCCATAACCACAAAGTTAGAGAGCCAAGTGGCTGTTCTTTTTGAAATGTTATCCTGATCACTAAGTGACAATGCCCATTCTGATTCTGGTATTTTGATTTTGATGATTTTGAACTCTGAAATGTACTTGGGTTGTTTTGTTTGTGTTTTTGGTTTCTGTGGTATTTTTTGGAAGTTGCAACCTTTATTTTGATGGAAAATGAAAGCGGATTGCAAATCTGTATTGCAGGACACCTTTCCTTTTAATGTGAAAGCAAGTCTGAGTCTTTGAAACATTGGCAGGGTCTGTGGAAGTTCCTGGTTATAGCTGATGTGGCTGTTCTTCAAGACCAGAAACAGAGCTCCTCTTGCCCACCAACATCCAAGGTCCACTCTTTCTTTCTCTCTCTAAGATATGTTTACGGTTTTTCTGGCAAACTGATGAGTAAAATAATTGTGAGAAACATTGTGCTCTCTTCCTTTAATTGATTGATATTGTTATTTAGATTAGAGTTTATAATTGATTGATGATAATATATGAAGTTTTTAATTCAATTGAAATTGAAATTATGGTTTATTGAAATTTGTTTGATTTATTTGTGTTTTGATTAATGATTTATTGATAGTATTTTAATTAATTGATTAAGGCTTGTGTTTAGGGATTAGGGATTAGGGCTTTTTCTTTTGATTAATTGATTAGGGCTTTGTGTTTTGATTAGGAATGGAAGTGCTATGGCTTTAATTTTTCAATGCTATTTCGTCTAAAAAATATTTGCGAATTTTTACACTAAGACCCCATGGCGGATGAATCCTGGAACCGCCACTGTCCACGACCATCTCGCTGAACTTTCCAAAATTCCCGATATGCCCCTCCCCCTCTGCGCCATCGTAGACTTTCAAATGGGTTGGACCAAGGAGGTCTTCTGGAAATTCAACGTGCCGGTGATCGGATTCTTCACATTCGGCGCGTGCGCTGCCGCCATGGAGTGGGGCGCGTGGAAGGTCCGGGCCGGAGACATCCGACCCGACGAGCTCCGCCCAATTCCCGGCCTACCCGATCACATGGCTCTCACAATTTCCGACATTAAACGAAGGCCAGCCGGTCCGCCACGTGGCGGTGTAAACCGGCCACCCGGCGGAGGAGGGGGGGATGGTCGGCCTAAACCGGGAGACCGACCTCCGTGGGTCCCTGAGATAGAAGGCTCCGTAGCTCTGATGTTCAACACGTGTGACTTCCTGGAACGTCCGTTCATCGAGTACATGAAAACCCAGATGGGGATGCCAGTATGGGGCGTGGGCCCACTCTTGCCGGAAACGTACTGGAAGCCGTCGGATTTGCTGCTCCCCCCTGACCGCCCCATGAAACCACATCACTGCCGGCAATCAAACTACACCGAAGACGACGTCGCACGGTGGCTGGACACAAAGCCCCGCCGGTCCGTGTTATACGTGGCATTCGGCAGCGAAGTGGTTCCCACAGTAGAAGAGTATCCCCATCTGGCCAGTGCATTGGAGGAGTCGACCCGGCCGTTCATCTGGGTCATCCAATCCGGGTCGGGTGACGGGTACTACCCAGATGGGCTGAACAGCAAAGCGGGTGAGAGGGGTTTGATAATATGTGGATGGGCACCACAGGTGTTGATACTGAGCCACAAATCAACAGGTGGGTTTTTATCACACTGTGGCTGGAACTCAACGGTGGAAGCCATTGGCCTTGGGGTGCCCATTTTGGGGTGGCCCATTAGAGGTGACCAGTTTTACAATGCCAAGTTGGTGGCAAAGCATCTCAAGGTTGGCTATGGAGTTTGTGAGGATTTTGCTGTTGCTGAAATGGTTAAGAAAGAAGACATAGTGAAAGGGATAGAGAGGCTGATGGGTGATGAAGGTGTGAAGAGACAGGCCATGGAGATAAGGAAGAGGTTCGAGGACGGGTTTCCAGCGAGCTCCGTGGCTGCATTGGATATTTTTGTGGATTTTATCAGGCCAAAACCCAGCTCAGAAGTTTACAGTATAGTTTGATGGGTCAATGCCATGTGGGGTTTGTTTAATTTGATGTTCTATGGCTGCATTGGTTCAGCCTTGAGGTGAAACAACTGGGTTTAAAGTGAAGGAGATAAAGTTTGGTTTTTGAAGCCTTGGATTGGAAGTTTGGGTGGGGTCGTTATATTTATTGATTCACTCATCAAAAGACTGGAACTTGGACCCTTCAGTCTCAAAAAAAGAGTGAAAATCTTGATTGTTCTTGCATAGACTCTGTTATACACAAGCCCTTGTAGTCATTCTGTCATTTTAATATTAAACATTTGGTTACATTTAAATTGCCACTTTCCATATCTCATCGTGCCTACATAGTATTTCTGTTGAAATAGTTTGTTTCCTAATTACATTTATCCATCTTGTTGCTTGTAATTGGTATTGAATGTTAATTCTGTTTCATGGTTCCGAGGCAGGCAGGTAAGTGTTCAAGCATTGAATTCATTTCCTTATGGCTTATGCTTGTCGATTGTTTAAAACCAACTAACCTTAACCATGGTTCTTACATTCTTCCCAAAATGCATAGATTTGTGATTTGTGTTTCTGCGGCATCTATTATTAATGCACCAGTCCATCTGTAAATCCAGTTCGTTGCTTCTTTTCATTGTTAAAGGAAATAAATGAGTATATTAGTTAAACCTCTGCTCTATTCCTCTTGTCACAAACCCTTTCTCACCCGCAGAATTGGCTGATTCCTGAATCCTGATGCATCACATGTATTCTGGTTAATCTGCTTCTGACTTATCTTTAAGGAAACAAGAATGCATATCCATTGGCCAGTTTCCATTTTGCTCCCCTGATATTTTCAGGACTATTTTTCTGGAGGAAAGGGTGTAACCATAAGATATTCCTTAGTTGAGTAAGTAAATATATTTTTAGTGAACGATATCTATATATACCATAAAAATGTCTAGAGTCTGCATATTCAACAAAACCTGGGCTATTTGTAAATTCACTTTAGTATAATAAGCCCGTATATAATGTTATGCGGAGATAGCATCAAATATGTGTCACATCATCCCAAAGTAGTGGTGGTGATAGAGTTGAGCTTTATCTAGAAAATACAATGTTCGGTCCAATATATCTCCGGAAAATCATTTAAGTACCCAACAAATAATCCACATAAAAATGCTTCAATACTTTCATAGTATAAGCAAGAATCTCATTGGCATAATGCTCGATTTTCAAGCAAAGAAAAATATTTCTTAAACTCTTAAAGAGTTTTAACAAAGTATTAACTCTTTAGAAGTTTTGATCAATTATCAACTCTTCAGGAATTATAATGTGTTGCAACCATATCATCAACATGTTGCAACCATATCATAATGAATGTACTCACTGAGGCAATTTATACATATTAGTATTGAGTACAAAATTTGGGATTCAGGCACATGTCATTCAGGGACTTACTTCATGCAATTTTAATCCTTCAGGTATTTTGTTTCAGGGATTACACATTATATAGCTTTAACCCAGCTATTTATACCAGAAACATTGTGTCATATAAAGTGAGTATGTTCCTCTTTATTCCGAACACCCATGTATAACTTTCAGGATTAACATCTTTTGGGGTTCGTACTATGGGTTTGTTCTTTCACATTCATTCTCATCTGTAATGGAATTGCCTCTTTCCATTTTGGCCAATGATTTTGTTGACATTTAATAATAGAATGTGGTTCCAATCAACACAGCCTATTGATGATTTGAGTAGCTACTCTAAAACCAAAAATTGTCATTCATCAATTCATGATCCCACCATTCTCATATGCATGCGCATGCATCAATTATAAGCATTTCTTTGCCTTTGGGTACCCAAGCAATTTCAAGGGCTTTCTTTGTCTTTTTCCAGACATATATCTCATGTAAGATGAATTATGTGAGAATGTGGATCATAACCTCCAATAAGGCGTCATTTTATAATAGGGCGTGGATAATTTCCATTTAGGGAGTTGGAACATATAGAACCCATATATCTGTCATGTTGCAGCCATGCCACAAATTAATACAGACATGTCAATGAGTTGTCCTTTTGGGACATTAAACCATACAATTTGATACGCATTAGGTGTGCACCATATTAATATTGACATGTTAATGGATTCTCGTTCCGGGACCTCAATCCATATCATTTGCTACTCCATAGGTGTGCATCTCATTGATCACTACCAAACCCATGGATTGCTTTTCTGGGACTTTAACCTATGTAGTGTATTATCAATGTATTAAACTTGCAATCTGTAAAATTTGCATAAATAATTCATGAATACATATTGGGATGATACAAGCCATTCTTCTGGAATGGTCATAACACAAGTTGTTGTTCTGGAACGATTTGCAAGTTTTCTTCTAGAATGGTCCTTTGCATGTCGTTCTTTTGCAATGGTCTTATCTCCCCATTTTGTTGTCACCGAAGATGTTGTCCAAAATATCAAAATACTAGTAAGAGTACAAGCATGAAATAACACAAGTATTGCTTACATCTTTCGGTGTAATAAACTTCACTCAAAGATTCTAGGATTTGCTCAGCAAATATAATGAGGCGCTTGATGACCTAGTTATATCATCTTTCGGTAGGAAAAACTTTACTCAAAGATTCTCGGATTGGCACAACAAATATAATGAAGCGCTTGATGATCTAGTTATATCCTACAAGAGAAAAAAAAAATATCCACAGTTCTTTTACTTTTGTCATAAATAATCCAAATGGTTAGGCTCGATTAGTAGACATATGTATCAGTCTAGTTTGGTTTTATCAGGGATTTGTTCTTCAGATGAAGGATCTAAAGACACAAAATTCCCTTGAAACATAGAATGATTAAAAAAAAGAACTTATTTTGATTGCACGGTAGGTAAGCAATCAGGGAAGGAAATAGGTAAGGTATCCAGATTATGGCTTCCATCTCTTCTAACAAAGATGGAACCCTAGGGTTTAGAGGGATGTCCTTGCCCTACAATCCCTTGCGATCACATAAACATGATCAGAGATAGTCTCGCTTTCTAAATGGATGATCAAAGATAGTCTCACTTCTCAAGCACATCAAATGCTCACTGATAGGAAGAAAACTGGATGTATTCTGTAAAGAAGTTTTGTGTTAACTCGCAAGTGCACGAGGCGTTGGATAGTATAGCTTGTGTAAGTACGAGGTCGATCCCACGAGGATTGATGATAGATTGATTCAATTTGATTCCCTGCACAAAATAGAAATGAAAAATAAAACAAGAAAGAAAGAAAATAAATTAACTCAAGCAAATTAGTTACCAAGTTCAATTCATATTCTTAGATTGATTCTAGCTAAAGTATGATTAAGCCATGGTGTCTGGTCCTAACCTTGTATTTCTAATTCCCTAATTAGATCCTTGTTTTCGAACCTAAATTAAGCATTAGAAATCCATTAAGCATAGAAGAATGTTTTAAACAACCAAGCATGTATCTAATCCATGTTGTCGAATGTCCATACATACTCTTCCTATTCATAGTTCAATTTGAATTAATGCATGGTGTCTACTCTTAATTCAAACCAAGATAGCTAACATACAAGTTTTAATGGTGATCAATCATTCAAACAAGCATATTAACTTATAAGCATAATGAATAAGAACAAGAACTATAATTGAAACTTGAAAACTAATTAAACTTGAAAACTTAAGAAAAGAATTTACATTACAATGAAAAATAAATTACAACTAAGAGAAACTTAAAGGAAAATTTAGCAAAAGGATTTTGCTACAACAATTGAGAACTAAAAAGAAAACTAAGAGAATTTGAGGAAGAGAAGGGAGAGGAGCTCTAGAGAGATGTTTGAGAGCTCCCCCTTGGGGTGTGTTTACAAGTTTGGAGAACCTCACTATATATAGGCCTAGGGAAATGAAAATCTGAATTAAGTATTGCTTCTACCTACAAACTCACTTCACCAACTTATAACACTTAATTCACACAATTGCATTTGAAAACAATTCTTCTTGTCTTTAAGCTTAGTGTTGCAACTCCCACTTCATCTTCTTTTACTTCATTTGGCTGCTGCAAAACTCCACTCCAATTATATGTATTGAATATTCTTCACCAAACTTTCCCACAATCAATAACATTTCATCATGCATATGTCATGCTTGACAATGCATTGCAGTCTTCTTTTGGGCTCGTTTTGGGCTTGTTTCTCAATTCTGAAAAATCTGGAAAAATATGGATCTTGAAGCTCTTTGAATTATCTTTCCATGCATAGGCAGCCCAGCTCAAGGAAAAATCGGAAAGACCTTCAAATGTGATTTTTGGCCCAGTAACGCAGATCCTGCCGATTTTGACCTTAAGCTGCCAAAACTTGCATAACTTCCTCTAGAGGACTCGGAATCATGAACCGTAAAATGATCCAGAAAATAGACTTCCGTATCTTTCCAATGATGTATGGCTCATTATCTGGTTCTTCTTGAGCAAGTACAGTCCAATCCGTGAAGTTGACTGATCTGCAGACACCGTTTGAGCTAACTTGTCTCCAAAATGCATTTAATGAGTTTTAAGCTTATTATACTGAAACAAACACAAAATAGATTAAAAGCACAAGTTTAACTCAAAAACATAACCAAATCATAAGTTAGAAGGGTACAAAATGATATGTAATTATGCACCGATCAAATACCCCCAAACTTATATTTTGCTAGTCCTCGAGCAAAACAAAAGGAAAACAAAGATATAAATAAATAAATAAACAAAATGAATTAGACCACTTTTGCAGGTAACTCGATTGCATTGAGCATATGCAACAAGCCTTTAAACCTCTAGGCATCCCTAGTAGGAGGAGTTGTGTCTCCTGAGGGTTTAACAGATACGATACCCACAAACGTTTTACTGACTCTACAAAAACAAAGTAGTTAGAAAACAAAAACAAAACAAAAACAAATACAAAAACAAATACAAAACAATATTTCCGAACATTTTCTGAAGAGAAATGACTCATGCACATGACTCAAAAGTTTTAACAATAAAAGCTCATTTTTAGACATTATTCACAATGTGGCAAAGTTCAAAACATAATATGCTCAAAGTGTAGTAGTGTGATAGCCAAATGCAACAAATTCTCCAATCTTAGTTTTCACACAATTTCAAAAATCATACAAAGCACAAATTCAACTTCAAACAAATCTCACCAAAGTTGTCCTCTCACAAATGAATCACTCAGAAGAGGGCTACAATGCATCACTCAGTTATAAACATGAGATTAGAGTTAAACCATAAGGGAATTAACTCACAATAGAAAGATGAAGAACTTGCATTATATGATCTCAAGAAGGATGCCAAACACTTAAAAGTAGGAAAATGAATGCAATTTAACCACATGACATTTAGGATCAATTTAGGTCTTTATCATAGGTTGTAATGAGGCCAAGGGTGTAAGGTGAGTGAGAAATGAAAGGTATGGATAACACAAAGTCCAAAGAACTCATAATGTAAGAGAATAAAACAATTGTTTCCAAGACTTCGAATCATCACAATGAGGATTTTTTTTTTTTTTTCAAAACTCCTTATACCTCCATTTATAAGGATTCACACTCCTTTCTTTTAATTGAACAACCACCAATTTATTTTGAGGCCAATAAAGAAACCCAAAAATGAATTTTCAATCAACCACAATCACAACATTCTCTTTTCTTCCACCAATTGGGTGATTTTTTATTTTTTAATTTTTTCAATATATAATACCCCCTCCCAAACTTAGCATGAAAAACACATCACAATTAAAGCTCATGAGTTCCTTAGAAAAGGTAAATACTTGTTTTTCAGGCTAAGGCGAGGAAATATAATTGGTTAAATGAAAGAAAAGGTTTACATGTAGGCTCAAAATGGTTAACAATGGAAAATCATGCTTAAGCATGCATAAGGTTAGTTTGAAAGGCACAAACGATCCAAAGAGGGCCTTAATATCATTTCTTAAATGTCATGTAATTAAATTGAATATGAATGAAGACTTTTAAGTGCTCAACCAATTCAATGAATAATGAGATCAAACAACAACTTAGATGACAAGAAAATAAGAATATGTGTATAACACTCATGAAATGAAGCACAAGGCTCAAAAGCTCACATTATATGGTTATACAAGTTTAATTTATGCTTGATACAATTCTTTGGATCATGCAAATCCTTTAATTGGAAAATTATGAAACAAATGGCAAGTGTAAAGAAGGTTTCGAACATATCATGCTAGAACGATGCCAAAAGTTTTAAATTTTTTAAAATTTTTAAAAAAAAAAAGAAAAAAAGAAATCCAATTTTCATTTAAGTCATGCAAACATTTATCACAATCTCATCATATGTGTTCGGAAAGTGACTCAAAATAAAAAATAAAATAAAAACAAAGCAAGACTAAAATAAAATAGAAAAACAAGAAAAAAAAGAATTTAAATTTTAAAAAAATAAAAATAAAAATAAAGAAAAACCAAATTTACTTGCTAAACTCTAATACCCCCAAACTTAGAAATGAACATTGTTCTCAATGTTTAAAAATTACGCACAAGTAATGTCATAACAACAATTGAAAGGTATTAAAGCAAATAAATATCACAAAATACAATAATTAAAATACAAAACAAAATAAAATAATTACAAAATAAAAATTGCAAAACAACCAAACAAATTTTAAAAATAATAATAATAATAATAAAACGAAACAGTAAGCCCTAAACACACAAGCTTACGCAAATTGAAACCCAAAAAAAAATTTGAAGCCCAAAGCCCACAATTTCAAACTTAAATCACGGTGAAACCCGACCCACAATGAAATCCGAAGCCCACACGTTAAATTTTTTTTTTTTTAAATTAAAATTTTTTTTAAATTAATTTATTTTTTGAAACGTGAATTGGTGGATTCTGAAACGAGGGTCCATATGTCGTCTCGAACGAAGCAAGAGCCACGTGTCGATGCATAGAGGCGCCGCAGAGCTTTTGCGCTTCCCCAAGCGGAAATTACGGGCGTCATAGAAAGGCGCGAAGACTTTGTTGAACGCGTTCGTTCAGAAAGGGTACGTCGCGACAATTATTTTGGGGACGGGGGAAAGCCAGAAGGCTGTGGAGCTTGAGTGGTGCTAGGGTTTGATATCTATAAAAGGAAACTAAGGGAGAAAAACAAAAATTACAGCCACACGGAAGAGAGAAAAGAAAGAAGAAAAGAGAAAAGAAAAGAAAAAAAGAAGAGAAGAGAGAAAAAGAAAAAGAAAGCGAGAAAGAAAATGTCGTCTTCTTTCCCATTTTCGCTCGATCTTAACCTAGCTCAACCAATTCAGACGTCGAGTCAAGGAGCAGCACCAACGTGGATGCCCTATTTTGGCTCGTACGAGGGCCCGTGACGATGAATGACACAATACTCATGGACAACGAGTTGCCCTTGGAGTCGCAAGGAGTTTAGTGACTCCCGGAGATGCACGAGTGCTCGGGGCGAAGTGTGACAATCGAATCGTGAGTGATGCCATGGCACTGGCCGCACAAAGCACGACCACTATCGCAACTATGGGTTATCGCCTAATTGCGAAATCCCGTGAGTTTGAGCTAGTAAAGGCTCGATTGACGGCATCGCGAATGTGGTTGAGGATTGTCAAGGCATTATAAGGGACTTGAAAAAGGAGAGGACAAGGATGGTGGAGTTTAATCGACGTCGGCTAGAAGGTTTGCGAGCAGAGAATAAACAGCTATCAACAATGGTAGATCTGTACGCCAAAGACATGCACACGAAGGCGAGACAGTTGGGCGGCCGGGTAGCGCAAGCAGCCAGAGCACGAGACAAGTGGTGCTCAAGCCAAGAGTGCAGCCATAAGTGCGATCTTTGGGAGCTCAAGTGATGGGCCCCAAGAGGCTGTGCGTGAAGACCCAAAAGATGACGTCCAGAAGGCTAAACTAAAGTTTCCAATTTTGGAATCTGGAAGCATGCCATGATGATGCGATGCTAATGACGATGAAGAAGAAGAAGATGATGAAGAAGAAGAAGAAGACGAAGAAGAAGAAGAAGAAGTTTTATGTTTTTTTTTTTTTTTTTATGTAATTTTTTTTTTGGTGTGTGTGTTTTTTTTTTGTTTTTTTAAGTTTTTAGTGATGCGACTTTAAAATTATTATTATTTTTAATTTTTAACACTCAGAAACAAACTAACTAACCACACCACATAAAATTTTTTTTAAAAAAATCACAGACTATAAAACAACTAAACAGAAAAGAAAACAAAGAAGTTCCAAATTGCAATTTTAATTTTTTTTAATTATTATTTAAGCAAGAATATAATACCCAAACTTAAATTTTTATTTAAACTAAACTATTATTGTAAAAAAAAATTATTTAAGAACACGCAATTATACAAGCAACTCTAGGATGACCAGTTAAGGGCCTCAGAAAACACAGCCAGGGGTTCCGGGAAGGTTGGAGGGGTCACAATGGTCCCGCTTAAAACCCAAACTTCTTAGACACCGAAGGTGTCGCCTAAAGAACTCCTAGACACTGCATTGACGGAGGTTGCTTACTGGAGTTACCAAAAGTTAGCTCATATGAAAAATCTTTTTAATTTTTTTTTAAAAAAAAAATTATAAAAGAAACAGAAAATTAAAATTACAAAAATAATAACAATACAAGTAAAAGAGAAAGGATTGGAATACTCCCCCTTGAAGCGATTAGGTCGAGCATGGATGCATTTAGAGGTAGCTACTCCTCCCACTACTCCATACTTCCTATTCTTATGATTGAAGTTTCCTTCTCTCCCTTTTTATTGAGCTATCTTATATTGCTAAAACAAACACAAAAAACTTGAAACAAAATTAAAAGGATTAGGAATAAAAACTGAATTGAAAAAGGAAATAAAAAAGTAAAACAAGTAGGGAAAGAAAATAGAACCAAACTATGCCGTCAATCCCCGGCAACGGCGCCAAAATTTTGTTAACTCGCAAGTGCACGAGGCGTTGGATAGTATAGCTTGTGTAAGTACGAGGTCGATCCCACGAGGATTGATGATAGATTGATTCAATTTGATTCCCTGCACAAAATAGAAATGAAAAATAAAACAAGAAAGAAAGAAAATAAATTAACTCAAGCAAATTAGTTACCAAGTTCAATTCATATTCTTAGATTGATTCTAGCTAAAGTATGATTAAGCCATGGTGTCTGGTCCTAACCTTGTATTTCTAATTCCCTAATTAGATCCTTGTTTTCGAACCTAAATTAAGCATTAGAAATCCATTAAGCATAGAAGAATGTTTTAAACAACCAAGCATGTATCTAATCCATGTTGTCGAATGTCCATACATACTCTTCCTATTCATAGTTCAATTTGAATTAATGCATGGTGTCTACTCTTAATTCAAACCAAGATAGCTAACATACAAGTTTTAATGGTGATCAATCATTCAAACAAGCATATTAACTTATAAGCATAATGAATAAGAACAAGAACTATAATTGAAACTTGAAAACTAATTAAACTTGAAAACTTAAGAAAAGAATTTACATTACAATGAAAAATAAATTACAACTAAGAGAAACTTAAAGGAAAATTTAGCAAAAGGATTTTGCTACAACAATTGAGAACTAAAAAGAAAACTAAGAGAATTTGAGGAAGAGAAGGGAGAGGAGCTCTAGAGAGATGTTTGAGAGCTCCCCCCCTTGGGGTGTGTTTACAAGTTTGGAGAACCTCACTATATATAGGCCTAGGGGAAATGAAAATCTGAATTAAGTATTGCTTCTACCTACAAACTCACTTCACCAACTTATAACACTTAATTCACACAATTGCATTTGAAAACAATTCTTCTTGTCTTTAAGCTTAGTGTTGCAACTCCCACTTCATCTTCTTTTACTTCATTTGGCTGCTGCAAAACTCCACTCCAATTATATGTATTGAATATTCTTCACCAAACTTTCCCACAATCAATAACATTTCATCATGCATATGTCATGCTTGACAATGCATTGCAGTCTTCTTTTGGGCTCGTTTTGGGCTTGTTTCTCAATTCTGAAAAATCTGGAAAAATATGGATCTTGAATCTCTTTGAATTATATTTTCATGCATATGCAGCCCAGCTCAAGGAAAAATCGGAAAGACCTTCAAATGTGATTTTTGGCCCAGTAACGCAGATCCTGCCGATTTTGACCTTAAGCTGCCAAAACTTGCATAACTTCCTCTAGAGGACTCGGAATCATGAACCGTAAAATGATCCAGAAAATAGACTTCCGTATCTTTCCAATGATGTATGGCTCATTATCTGGTTCTTCTTGAGCAAGTACAGTCCAATCCGTGAAGTTGACTGATCTGCAGACACCGTTTGAGCTAACTTGTCTCCAAAATGCATTTAATGAGTTTTAAGCTTATTATACTGAAACAAACACAAAATAGATTAAAAGCACAAGTTTAACTCAAAAACATAACCAAATCATAAGTTAGAAGGGTACAAAATGATATGTAATTATGCACCGATCATTTTGTTAGTAACATATTTATACACAAGATATATGAATAGTTTGAGACGGTGAATCTTAAATTAACTACAGAAACTTCTAAGGTTCTCGAGACACTTTTGAAAGAGTGACTCTATGAAATCCGTAAAAGAAAGATCAGTTTGACAACAATAGTTCTTTAAACCCCTAAAGTGCCGACATACATTAATGAAGGCCGCATGAAGTTTTGAAATCTGAAAAGAAAAATGAAATTTTGCGATATGGGAAAATATTGGGATCCTGGAAATGTTGCCACATTTCCGCCTATAGATATTGCCTTTGTAAAGCCTTGTTGGAGTAACTGTGTTTCAACTCAAATTCCTTTCATTTTCTGAAAGTTCAGCTTTTCTAAAACTTTCCTCGAAACCTTTTAAAATGACTTCCTCTTCTTCTCACCCAAAACGTTTTGATTTAAATGTTGCTCCCAAAGCAACTCGTGACGCCAAAGTCTGGCGTCCATCCTCTGTATCCCAAAAACGTCATCTCACGGTTAATGACTTCGTGATGATGAATAATACAACTGTTATCATAGTAGCTAGGAATTTCCTTACTCTTATGGATGAAATATTATTAACAGGAAGGTCTGACGAAGAGGCTATTGATGACTCAATGGCTTTTAGCATTCAGAGTACTGCTTCTGTTTCTAACTTGGCTCATCGTTTGGTTGCCAAAGCAAACGAGATTTAGGAGCTAAACACCGAAAATTTATCTCTTCGGAGAATGCTTCATGATTCTCAACAAGAGGTTGAAAACCTTAAAAAGGAAAATAAGGCTTTGTTGAAACTGGTGTGTTCATATTCTATAGATACGCATACAAATCTTGACATGCTGCAAATTTCCAATGAAAAGATTTTGGAAGACCAAGAGAGGCTCATGGCTAAGCTCAAGAGGCGTCGTTCTCTTTCTCTCGGAACTTCTAAGCCATAATGTAGCTTGATAGATTTTACAAAGCCTGCTTATTTCCTGCATGTGAAAACAATCTCTCTATTGTATGCTTTTTTCGTGTTATAATAATTAGGCAAAGTCTTAAACTTGGATTTGTGATTTTTACGTCCTTTCAAAATTACAGTTTGGAACCTTTTGCAATATAGGTTCACATAACCACATTAATTCTCTCAAATTATATATTTCAATGCATGTGTGCCCGGAACTTCTGACCCGTGTTAAACACTACCTCAGAATTTTAATTGCCATTTTCAAATGGGCATGAAATATAAATTGAGGAAAAATCATGATAATATTGCAATATAGTAATGAAGAGCATTAACTACTATATACCCAAAACTTCATGTTCGGGATTTTATGATATGTTGAGATCCATGGGTTTCCGGCTCAAATCATATAATATAACAAAATTTGGGGAGCCTCATTTCATCCTTTGAGGTTTATCCTGATATTATTCATTTCACAGTGAATCTTTAACAACTTGAATTCACAAAATAGATTTCTTCCTTGAGGTGTCGATTGTGATAAAATCAAACTTCAATAAATTCATCATTTTCTTATGCCTAGGAAACATGTGCTATACCACAACTTTCAATAATACCTCAAAGATTGTCCATTTAATTGTTGGAACTTCAGTTTATCAACACTGTTAGATTTTGAACTTCAGGCCAAAATCACATATTCTCATGGTATGGACATTCTTATAATTTATTGTACATATTTCGAGACCTCGGACCCTTACATAAGTGTCCATGTTTTTGAGGAACTTATGGCATCTCATTTAATTGTTCATCCATGAGTTTAAGGAATTGCAGTTTCCCTTTTGCATATAATGATAGTTCACCCAAAATGATATTATTCATGTATACGGTACTATTCATCAAGTCATGAATACGGTTTTATTCATGCATACATTACATTTGACAGTACATTCGCTATTCTTGTGTATGGTACTATTCATGTGTACAACACATTTGCTAGTACATTTAGTATTTATGTGTGTGGCACTATTCCTGTATACTGTATTGTTACATCATCAAGGAACTTCAGGTCCTGATTAACATGTCAAGGATCAATGATCTTCAAGTTTGATCACTTTTTCACATATATAGTACTGGAGAGATTGCCAACTCTCATATCATTATCATCATAAAAGATATTAAGGTCTCGATGTAGTTGTATGATGAGGATCAAGGAACTTCTGGTCCTAATCTGTGTATGTTGTAAAACTCATCATAATACACAATTAATTCGTAAAATAAATTGCTATAAATTGCTTGTAAATAAATTGCTTGACGCCACACTCCTTAAATAAAAGTAAATGTGCGGTCACTGGCGGACCCATAAATTTTTTAGTGGAGGTGCAATTTTGAAAGACTAAAAACTCTTTGTGGATTGAACATCTAAGACTTTTTACCTAGATTGACATTAGGTCCCTTCATGCATTCATATCATATATGAAAAACTATTTTATGTAAACATATTGACTAAGTATGAAAAATAGTTTTTTGAAATAATGATTTTCTCAAGATAATTTTTTGCGGCTTTTATTCCTTACACATCAAATAAGAAAACTTGATTTTATGGGATTTTATTATGAAGTATATATAAACTTAATGAGCCATCAATTTTAGCATAAATCGTATTTTGCACTAAAACCGATTTTTTCATATTTTGATTTGGTGGGAATTTGATTTTCTAGTATTTTTATTTGAATCCAAACGGGGAGGTACTTCCTTATTTACATTGTAAATTTAAGTAAATGGAGTAATATAAAAAAATGAAAGTAAAAGGACAAAGACATTTACTTAAATGTTGAAAATGGAAATAAGGTAATCTGTGCACTACCACCAGCTGAACAAAGGGGCAATTTGAAGCACCTATAATGGTTTTTCCGGTGAGGTGAGGTGCAGCTGGAAATAAGGTAATCTGTGCACCACCACTAGCTAAGCAAATGGGCAATTTGAAGCACCTACAATGATTTTTCCGACGAGAGGAGATGCAGCTGCACCTCCTTGCGCCTTAATAGGTCCGCCCCTGTGTGCGGTAAAATAAATGTGCATATATGGGTACCAATTCTACTCCATACTTTAAACAAAAATAAATGCATGGGCATTAAAAATTTACACCATCTTGTAAATAAAGTAAATACTGTTATATAGATAATAAACTTACACTATACTCTATATATATTGTTTTTCTCCTGATAGTCCATGTCGGTTACACTATACTGTAAAGTGGTCTTTGTGCAGAATTGAACGCAAGCCCCAATCCTATTTCTTTTTCTCCTGACATCACCACTAGCTCCAACTAGCTTTATCGGTGCGCTCCACACGTTTATGCTTAACAACATTTTTGTTTAGTTTGCAGTGAAGACAAAAACACAAAAAACAAAATAAATGCAGTAAAAATATAAGAGAAATGGTAGAAACCTTCTCTCTAACCTTCTCTTTTGGACTTTCTCTATTATCTTTATGACATGTGTCAATTTCTACACTAAAAACAATGACATTAGTACATTAGACATTGTTTTTAGTGTAAAAATTGACACATGTCATGAAGATAATGGAGAAGGTTCAATAAAGAAGATTAGAAGGAAGGTTGCTAGCACTTCCCAAAATATAAAAGTAGACATCAGTCAAGAGCAGCAGAGAGGAGGAGACTGAGACTGAGGAGAAAAACTTTCTTGGAACGGGGATAGGACTGTAGTCCTATCCCTCTCCAATCACCTTGTGCCATGTGTGCGCTCTCTCTCACTTTTTCAACAAAGTTGTCCACGTAGCGGAAGCGATTGGAGCATTCCAAGAAAGTTTTTCTCGAGACTGAGAGATGGCGACCAAACAACAACAAAAATATTTGGAAAAAAACACAGCAGAACAGTAGCATTGCAGCTAAAATCCACTCAAAACATAACTAGCTGTATAAAGTCAAATTAAATGTTGAAAAAAGGTTGATGAAAAATCAAACCTTGTACTGCTCAGAGCCCACAAGGAGAACAGGACCACGTGGGAGAAAATACTGCAATTGTGGAAAGTTTCATTTTACTCTTGCACCCTCATTATGTTACATATTTTCTCCTGACCTTTTTCTGAACAGAGGGTATTTTGTAGATTTCCAAAATAAATACAGTGTTTGGTGGTGGGACAATGGACTTTATGACCACTTTGATCACTGTCCAATGTCCTTTCATTCCCACATTTTTCTTACCTTTACTCTTTTGGGGCATCTCCATTTTCACATAGTAGCTTGCCTCTCTCACAAACTGCATAATTTTGTAAGCTGATCATCTTCATTCCTTCATTGCTGCATCAATGGCTGCTGCATTAAACCCCATGCTGCATGATGCTTCTTCTTCCTCCTCCTCTTACCGGTGTAGCTATCACGCATTCTTGAGTTTCAGAGGCGAAGATACACGCAAGGGATTCACTGATCACCTTTATAGGGCCTTGGAGCTGGCAGGAATCCACACGTTCAGAGACGATGATGAAATCGAGAGAGGAGCAGATATCGCAGCGGAGTTGAACAAAGCGATAAATGAGTCGAAAGTGTCCATAATCGTCTTCTCCAAGAACTATGCTTCCTCACGGTGGTGCTTGGACGAACTTGCGAAGATAATGGCACGTAGAAAACTTGACGACGGGCATATTGTTATGCCGGTTTTCTATCATGTCGATCCATCCCACGTCAGGAACCAGAGAGATAGCTTTGCAGAAGCATTTTCTAGACATGAAGAGCGCTTCAAGGAGGAGATGGACAAGGTGGAGGAATGGAGAAAAGCGCTTAGAGATGTTGCAAATCTGGCAGGGATGGTTTTAGAAGACAGGTAAATTTTATTCCCTAAAGTTTCTCACTACAGTACATGGACTTCAATTTGAAGGTATTAGCTTTTTCATTAATTTTGACATGTTTTAAAGTATTAGCTAGATTAATTGGGGTAGTGAAGCTTTGCGGAATTGTTGAATTTTAATTGTTTTCATATACGTTGGCAGTACTTTTATCAGGAAGATTCATTTTATAAAATAAAAAAATCCTATACTCAATTTGCATTGAGGCTTTCATATATTCATTTCGGCTAATGATATATTATCAAATTAATGAACTCTAGTCTATGAGGAAAAATTAATAAACATGATCTTATTTTGCTTTCTATACTTTGATATGATCGAAAATTCATAGGTATGAGTCGCAGTTTATCCAAGATATTGTTAAAGAGATTGGAAATAAGCTGGATCCGAAGGTATTGAATGTTGCTCCCTATGCTGTTGGAATAGACGATCGCGTGCAAGGCATAAACATGTGGTTAGAAGATGGATCAAATGATGTTGGTGTAGCTGTGATCTATGGGATGGGAGGAATTGGCAAGACCACCATTGCCAAAGCTGCTTATAACCGCAACTTTGAAAGATTTCAAGGCAGCAGCTTTCTTGCAGATATTAGAGAAGCTTCCGAACAGCCCTATGGTTTCGTTCGCTTGCAGAGGAAACTTCTTTCGGATATCCAAAAGGGGAAAGCAAAGAAAATAGACAACATAAATGAAGGAATAATCAAGATCAAGCATGCTGTATGTAACAAAAGACTTCTTATTGTTCTTGATGATGTGAACGACTTGGATCAATTTAATGCAATTCTTGGAATGAGAGAATGGTTTTATCCAGGAAGTAAAATTATCATAACAACCAGACATGAACATTTGTTAAAAGCTCATGAAGGTTGCACAATGTTTGAGGTTGAAGAATTGAATGAGTATGAATCACTTGAGCTTTTCAGTTGGCATGCCTTCGGACAACCCCAGCCTATCGAAGGCTACATGGAACTTTCGAGACCTGCAGTAGAACATTGTGGAGGGATTCCATTAGCTCTTCAAGTTCTGGGATCTTCTCTATCTGGGAAAGAAGTAGACGTATGGCAGAGTGCATTACAGAAGTTATGTGAAATTCCTAATGACAAGATTCAAAAAATTCTTAGAATAAGCTATGATTCTCTGCGCGATGATAATGACCAAAATATATTCCTCCATATAGCCTATTTCTTCATTGGAAAGGAGAAGGATTTTACAATTACAATTCTGGACAACCTTGATTTTTACACAAGGATTGGAATTCAAAATCTAGTTGACAGATGTCTAGTAAAAATTAATAATGAAGACAACAGGTTGAACATGCATCACTTACTTAGAGACATGGGGAGGGGAATTGTTCGTGAAGAATCACCTCAGAACCCGGGAAGACGTAGTAGAGTGTGGCATAAAGATGCCTTTAATATTCTGAGAAAAATGACTGTAAGAATAACATTCCCTTTAGTTTTATGTATGATCAACAACTGTGTTGTGTGTCTTGTTACTTATTGAATGTTCTGATTTGTTAACAGGGTACAGAAATTGTTAAGGGCCTCATGCTCAACCTTCCTAAGTTGATGGAAGATGAGTCTTGCAAGACATTATTTAGTATAAGTAACAAAAAACGATCGCATGTTGAAGATTATGATGGAAGTTCTTCAAGACGTCGTCGACTTGATTTCTCTTGGAAATCCATTGCAAGTAACTTTTCCTCAACAAATTCAGCTCCTGCTTCAAATGAGGTGGACTTCAAAACAGAGGCATTTAAACGGATGAGCAATCTTGAGCTTCTCCTGCTGTATAATGTAAAAATCAGTGGAGGTTTTGAAGATTTCCCAAAAAACTTGGCATGGTTGTCTTGGCGAGGATTTCCTTTGAAATCACTACCAGCCAAATTTTGTTTGGAAAATCTAGTTGTTCTTGACTTGCGGAATAGCAGCCTGCAACATGTTTGGAAGGGATACAGGGTATTGTATTAATCTCTCTCTCTCTCTCTCAGACACACGCACACACACAAAAGTAAATTTATGGATCATTACATATTCTAGAAGCTTGTTATATTCATTTGCTTACTTCTCTTTCAAACAGTTTCTTCCAAGGCTGAAAACCCTCAACCTCAGCCATTCACATAGCCTGACGACAACCCCTGACATGTCGGGGCTCCCTAACCTTGAGAGATTAATTCTTAAAGATTGCATAAACTTGGTTGAGGTTAATGAGTCCATTGGAGACTTAGAGAACCTTGTTTACTTGAACCTAAGAGACTGCAAAAATCTCATGAAGCTTCCAACGAGTATTAGCAGGTTGGGATCTCTTCTGGACCTCATTTTATCGGGTTGCTTGAAACTCGAGCTTCATAACACAAATACAACAAATCAGGTAGACTCCACAGCTGGTGCTATGAAGAAATTCAATCTGTTATCAACTAAGTTATGGAAATCAATCGAGTCGTGGATATTGCCAAGAAAAAATCCTGTATCTTTCTCATTGGCAAGTTTACCACATTCATTAGAAAGGTTAAGTATGGCTCACTGCAATGTAGCAGAGATTCCTAGTGATCTTGGTGCCCTATCGTCGTTGAAGCATTTGGATGTTTCTGCAAACCCAATTCTGAACCTACCGGAAAACATGAAGGGTCTTGTTAGTCTCCAAACTCTGCTGGTAGAAGGTTGCGCAAAGCTCCAAACGCTTCCAGAGCTCCCACCCAATTTAAACTCTCTGGACGCAGGTAACTGCACATCATTGAAAAGAGTAACAAATTTACCAAACATTTTCAGATCATTGAATAAAAATTTTTGGGACTGCAAGAAATTAGTTGAAGTTCAAAGCTTGTTCGAAATTAGACCGTTGAGAAACGTTGACATAGAAATGATAAAAAATCTGGGCTTGTTCAATTTGGAATCTGCCGAAAGCACTGAGGTCGAAATGATCAACTACTTGACAAATACAACCAAGAAGTGTGGCCTTCAGGTTCTCTCTCTCTCTCTCTCTCTCTCTCTCTCATTTATAGTTGTTATGGTTATCATTTATATGGCCCAAGAGCTATATGTTCGAATAATTTGGAAATTAATGAGATTGTCATCCAGGTAAGATGTTTAATGTAAAAAGATCAAAATTCAATCTAATACACGAGTTTAATGATCGAACAATATTCTCCAAGATTGAAAACACAACTGCTGGCTTGTAATTGTTGTACATATACATTTACATATATGATCTGCATGAAACAGGGACTGAACGAATGCGGCATATTTAGCATCTTCCTTCATGGGAACAAGATTCCAGATTGGTTCAGCTACAAGAGCTTGTGTAACTCCGTGTTGTCGATTGTTGTACCGTCACATCTTAATCTCAAGATCCGAGGCTTAAATGCATGCGTTTTATATGCACGACGCCCTGATCACAAGGGTGGTGCACATGTTGCCAGTGAACACTTTGTTAAAGTGAGCAATGAGACCAAGGGTCTTATGTGGACGTACTCCCCTGTTGCAATGGGTCTTCCCAGGGAAAACCAAGACATGTTATGGCTAAGCCACTGGATTTTCAGGGACGATGAACTGGAAAGCGGGGAAGAACTACGCATTTCGGTGAAGTCTGGTTTGTGGGCAAAGGAATTCGGGATCCAACTTGTGCATGAAGAAGAAAATAAGGGTGAGGGTGCTGGATCAAGAAGTGAAGATATAACACTTCCTTGGAACCAAAATGTTGATGTGCCAGTCTCAGTTTCAGCATCAATGTATGAGATGTGGAGGGGCAAATACTTTCTGTGCAACCATAGGTATCGAACTCATCAAGCTCAATTCAGAAGGTGCCAGGAAAACCCAGCTTATGGTGATTTTTCATACAAGCCAGGGGCCTCCTTTCATTTGAACCGTTCCTTGTTTAACCACGAGGTTGATATAGATGAGAACAAAATGCAGTTTGTTAGAAAAGCATTGACTAATTAAACCTATGTACATGTATTTAGGTATATTAATTATGTGATTACAGGTTTAGGCAATATTGATATGTAATTAGGTTTTTTTCCTCCAGATTTCTTTCTTCTAAGTCGGTCTTCGATCTGTTTTCGTTTTCTTTCATAAGTATCTGTAAGATTACGAAGAAATAAAATAGAGGAGATCAGTCTCTCATCTTCTGACCTGAATGAATGTCAATGGTCTTCAATATGGCGTTGAACATATCTTTTTTATTTTCTTCTAGGCCCTTGGCCAATAATTAATAAATTTAACCAGATCAGTTGAATCGATACCAGATCCACGAAGACAGCAAAACCATTTGCTCACCTATTTAGTTTTCTTGCATGTGATTGTAAGGACGCAAACCAAAATGCCAAGAGCTGCTCGAGCACTCTTTCAAGAATTTTCGAGATCAAAATTCATAAATTCACGACTAACCCTAGCTACCACTCCTCCAACCAGATTCTCATACTCAACCTTCTGGAAATTTGCAACCATGGCAGCAAATTTGCCCTGCGATCATCGATTAAGATAAATTGAAAGGGGAACAAAAGAACTACTAGGAAATATCTGATCGAAAGTGATTCAAGTATGTAAGCTGAAAATAAAACCTGTACAGGGAAACGATGGATACTCCATACCAATTACTGATAAAACTCTCTATCTCCTGCCCCGAGTTCTCCGAGGGTCGGAACGATTGAGAATGAGTAATAATCATATGTGCACGAGAAAAATGAGAAACCTTAAAATTCACAAGAAAGAAAAACAAGGGTCCATCAAATGACAACATACACACATCTTCATGCTTGTATTGCATGCATATGTATCAGAGCTGGTCTTGAGCTCTCAAAGGCCTAGGGTGAAAATTTAAAGTGTGCCCATGTACACACATTAATAACTGAAACTGTATTTTTTTAATAAACTAAGCATTGATTTTTTTAAGAAAATATTTATCTAAAGATACTTTGAGCTATGTCTTATTTTTCGTTTTTGTCTTTTTAAGATTTCCCGAGTTTTAAATTTTATATTAAACAGAACTAATGACAATAAAAATCTAAACAATCACCACAACAAGCTAGAGGCAATAGCAATAAAGAAACTAAAAATATAATCAATCACACTCAAGCATGAAATGTTCAACTCTAATAATTTAACTAATAAACAGAGAATAATATAATACCTGGGTTTTGAGCATATTTTTCCCTTCAAATATAATCACATAAAACTAAACTAAACATTCAATTCTCATTCTCTAAACATTCAAAGCTCGTATAAAATTAAAAAAAAAACATTCAAATCAACTTAAATATAAAAAAGTTAAGAAAACTAACAAAACATATTGACAGAATATGGTGGTCAATTTATTAATATGAAGAAGATTGTGAGTGAGTAAAATTGTTGAGCCAAAAACAAAAGGCACTCAACCAAACCAACTCAAAAGGAAAAGAAAGAAAAAAACAAACAAACGTTGCAAAATTTCAAGTAGTACAACCCTTCATTCAATTGTGCTCTCTTCAAGATGGCCAAGACCCACAGAAGAAATACCATTTCGACCAAAAAGAAGATAGAAGAAATACCAGTTCCTTTTTAAAAGTATTTTTTTACTTTGGCTTTGACTGCTGGTTGAGACCCACAAATTGATGAATCAATCACTTTGATTTTTCCCAACAGGTTATCAATACTTAAATTCTTATTCTGTTCACTTGAATTTTTATTGGAAATGAGGAGAATTGGTTCTGGTTTCCAGTGCATGACTTAACGTTGAGCATCTGTTTAGTTTCTTCTCTCTTTTTTTTCTTTTGCATATATATATGGACAAAAAAAATTTGTGCCCCATTATATTTTGGCACCGAGCTGTGGCCCTGGTGGCCCTGGGCCAAGGCTGGCACTGATATGTATGCAAGTGCACTTCATAAGTGTCTAAGTATTTCCATATGGTTCTTGTAACAAGAGAAAAATCAATTAACGTTAACTTCAAGATAGCATTTCCTTTTCCTTTTCTTTTCTGGGATGAGGAACTTCGATATGACATTTCGAGTTTCGCAATATAGTAACAACATGATAACTGTTAAGATTTTAGAGGGACGGACTCTCATGTCCCGGAAATCGGTCACGTGACAGCAGCACGTGCCTCAAGAATCCCTAAGAATACAACGCTCAATTGCCAGTGTGTCATACTCCCATGCATTCCCGAAACATGTTAAACCCTTTTTGTGTAGTTAAAACGGGTTGGATCATAGTTTTATTGGCAGCAGAAAAATAAAAATAAAAATGGAAATTTAAACCACTTTATTAAAACCAACCCACAAGGTTACAAATAAGCTTGGTAGTAACCCAAAAATAAATTCGTAAAATACAACTTTAAATCACAACCCCAACGATTTACAATAAAATCTCAGAGTTCACAATGAAATGACAACACAGATTCTCAGCATAATAAGAATGAACGACTTGCCCACAATGGAAAATTGATTTGGATACAAGATCAGAGTTGACAAGTAGCAAGCTATCGCAACATTGTGGTCCAAGAACCCCATGAGTTGTGTACTCAGTACCTGCAAGATCTAATGTAGGGGTGAGCATCACTTACCCTCATCTACCCCCAGTAGGGGGACCCCCAGCCAGGTTTAAAAGTTGGCAGCAAAAATAACTAATAAGTATAGCCCAGGCATGGTTTACCTTAAAACTGAAATCATAATGCACCACAATATAAAAGAAATATTTCACTTACTTTCCATTAAATCGGGATGTCAGGATAAAACATGGATGCTCATACAAACTTTGAAATGAGTTTATGGATATCCAATAATAGTCTTTTGATGACCGATCACTTTAGGCCAACTACCCATACCACAAACTTATCCAACTCGGTGACACGGTAGCTAGAGTGTCCATTTCATAGCTATACCTCATAGAACTATCCAAACAGCCGTAGGGACTGCAGGACTAGTCAGTCCATATAACCCCCGTCAGGTTTAGGGTATCGAATCCCAAGGTGGTCGCTATGCCCCCTTAACTCTCAGGTCATCTCAGAACACCGTCAATAAATCCATACAATAGATATGCCAACCAAAAGCAATGCAAAGTTTTCATGCAAGCATATTTATTACTTCATACATATAGTAAAATACAAGTCTAGGTTTAGTGGTCCCCTACCTAGAGTCCAATAATGCTGCCTGGTCCCACCAAGTTCGTCACTAAACCACAACGTCACTAATGCCAAACTTGGGTCGTTGGAGTTCCTAGAAAAATATAAACACATATTACTATAACATCCTTATATAGTAACAAAGTTTCCACAATTGTCTTTTAACTTTAGTAATATCACTGAGCTCCTCAATTATACAAAAATTACACTTCAGTCCCATTGACTTTTGAATCACAAATTTTTCCAATAATTGAACCAACTTAAATTTGACCTCAATCCTCTATATTTGTTATGCAATACACCAAGAAGGTTCCAATGAAAATAGCCAACTTAGTCAACACTCAAAAACTAGGAAGAGTTTCTTTCAATTGTGCCACTGCCGAGATGGCTACACCTGATGGATTGCCACCATTTTCGGACATGCAGTAGACAACAGAAAACTGAGCAATATTCAAGAAGCAACCTTCGTCATCTGAGTAAGGGAAATTGATGAGAAAGAGTGAGTAAGTTGTTGTACCTTTAAAATAGTAGAACAGATGACTTACTGACCTTGAACAAGGTTTCAGGTGGTTAGAGAAACCCAATGGTTTGGCCCTTAGGATATGTTATAGCTCTGGACGACTTTTGTGACGGAAGAGAGGTGAGAAGAGTTCTGGAAATTCACAGGCAAAGCCACATCCATGCATAACACAGAACACTAAGCAGAGATGAACTACCTGCACTTAACTTGGTTCTTAGGTAGCTATATTTCTTCGATTGGGCTAATATTTGAACATGTTATAGTACAGATGAAGAGGAACAAGTTTGATGAAGACTACTTCACCATAAGAGCAGTGGAAAACAGACATGCAAGACCAAATTCAACATGCAAAACTGAAATCAGGAATTGGTAACAAAGATGACAAGTGAGCTTTGGTCATACCAGATTTACCGAGGCTATGTTGATCCAATAGTGCTCAATTTTTGATATCTTAGAGTAGATGAGCATAGGAACAACTTTCAAGAACAAAAGTTTTCGATTAGGACTCCAGAGACTAGAGATTCCAAGCCATGAATTCATCTGGCCATTTTTTCAGAGTTTGAAGAAATTTGAATCTAAAAGGTTTGTGTGCAAAGCAAGAGTCCAAGATTGATTTCTAAAGAAGCCACGACACAAATGAAAACAGAAATTTCATTGGATAATACTTGTGTTAGTAACTTATTCAAGGTTTCTTCATAATATTCGTTGGCTGGAAATTCTATCTTATTGAAACATTTGTGTGCCAAAACATGAGGTCCGAATACTCCAAAAGGTCTCTTGAAGACGAAGAGAGAAGTATAAAAGACTCGAGAGCATTAATGATTTTGAGCAATGCATATTAAATAGACTGAACTAGCATTCAATTAAAGTGTTAAAACAATTACATATATGAATTACATTTACTATTGTCATGCTTCTAGGCCTGGGCACGGTATGGTGGGGTTCGGTGGGAGTGTGATACTGGTACCGGTACCGGATATTTTGAACGGTACGGTATGGTACGGTGGCGTGAGTGCTGTGATTTGATACCGTATCATACCGGCACAAAACGGTACCGGTATGAAACTGTACGGTTCCGGTACCATGCAGCAAAAAAATCCTATTTGAACATTTGGCATTCATTCCAACATTTGTAATCAAATTATACATACTCAAATCAGCAACATGACCTGTAACGATTTTCACAACACAAATTTGAATGTAAATTCAAGACAATCACATTGACATGCACATGCAATGCAATGCAATTCAACAATGCCTTAATTATGGCTTACAATACAAGTTACAAATACAATTTGGGAATACAAACACATATTGCAGAACTGCCTAGATTGCAGAAACTGCCCAAATTGCAGAAACTGCCCAGATTGAAACTGCAGAAACTGCCCAGATTGCAGAACTGCCCAGATTGCAATACAAGTTACAAATAAAATCACAATACAAGTTTGAAGAAACTGCCCAGATTGCAGAAAAACTGCCCAGATTGCAGAAACTGCCAGCTTACAAGTTTCAAATGCAATTCAAATGCAATTCAAGTCTGCCTTAGCTTACAAGTTACAAATACAAACACACATAATAAGTTTGAACTTCAAATTGCAGAAACTGCCTATTTCAATTCAAATTGAAGAAACTACAAATTACATAACCTTAGGGCTTACAAATTTTGTGAGAAAGAAACTGCCTATTTCAATCAATTCAAGTAGAGGCTCACTCCTCAGCCATCATTTCTTCCTGCTGCTGCATATTCTGCAAATTTGCATAATGAAACAAACAATAAAGCAATTCAAGTTAATAACTATTACAATTCAATGGAAACTAAAACTAACTCTCAAACAAAATAGAAAGCAAATCAAGTTAAAATAATGCACCTGATTCAACGGTTTCATAAAATTCAAATTCTTCAATGGAAGGTGTATCTTCCAAGCTTGAAATGTCATCCCCTCTCAACCAATTTTGCATGCAAATCAAAGCCTCCACTGATTTAGGAGTTAATGAACTCCTAAATGCATCTATGACTCTACCACCAGTGCTAAAACAACTCTCAGATGCCACTGTGGAGGTTTGAATTGAAAGGACATCCTTGGCAATTGCAGCTAAGACAGGATATTTGGGTCCATTAAGTTTCCACCAAATCAATATGTCAAAAAATGCATCTTTGGAAACTAAAGCCAAGGGATCTGTCAAGTAAGAATCAACTTCATGTGACACCACAGCCTCATCACTCTCTTCCACCTCCCTAATCCAATCATCTAAAAAATCATCACCAGCAACACTTTCTTGAACCATATTACTACCACTTGCAGATCCTACATTTTGTGTGGTTGAATTCTGTCTCATGTGAATGCCACCATCTACCTTTGGTACATAATCATCATAGAGGGCCATTAACACTCCTTTCACTTCTCTTGTCTTCATTTGCACATCATCCTCATCAAACTTTTCCTTTTTAAACAGATGAGTGATATGCCTCAACTTGAACCTTGGATCCAACACAAGTGCAATCAACACCAATGTGTTCAAATCCTGATATTTTACAAAATACTTATTGTATTTTGTTCTCATAGCTCCAGCCATATCATTCAACACTTTCTCTGCATCTGAACCTGTGGCAAGTTCTTGTGCCACAAACAATTTGTCAATCTCTTTTTCCATGGCTATAACAGCGTGAAATGTTTTATGAACTGTGGGGTGCAAAGATGCACTCACCTTTAAGGTCACCTCATAAAACACCTTCAAAAACCTCACAAACACTGTTGCATTGTCCCAATCAACATTGGTTGGTGGTCCAACCCGAGACTGCCTACTATTAGTTTGAACTACACCATCCTCATCAACTTCCTCAGCTGGTTCTGTGAAATAAGCCATGAATGGGCTGTTCAAATCCTCTGCCATTCTGGTAAAAGCCTTCTTAAACTTCAAGGCTGCATCCAACATCAAGTATGTTGAATTCCATCTTGTGGGGACATCCATGCATACAAGACCCTTATGGGTAAGTTTCTCCTTCTCAATAGAGGCTTTAAAATAATCCAACCTCTGTGGAGATGACCTAACATACCTCACAAAGATTCCTAATTGCCAAAACAGATTTTTGCAGCTTTCTCAACCCACTAGACACAATTAAATTAGTGATGTGAGCACAACATCTCACATGTAAGTACTTCCCACCCAAAACAGCTTGTGGATTGTTCCAGGAGTTCATTTTATACCTCACCCAATCAATTGCCACTTTATTTGCAGAGGCATTGTCTACAGTGATGGTTAAAACCTTCTCTATACCCCCACTGTAACAAACAACTTTCAATGAGATCTCCTATGGTGTTGCCTTGGTGATTAGGAATAACACAAAAGTTTAAAACCCTTTTGTGCATCTTCCAATCACTATCTATAAAGTGGGCAGTGAGCACCATGTAATTGGTGTTTTGGACACTTGTCCAAGTGTCACCGTGAGGTTGATCCTATGTGCACTCAAATCCTTCTTCAACTGTTCCTTTTGTGCATCATACATTTGAAGAAACTGCCTAACTGTTTTTCTTCTACTAGGTACTTCAAACATTGGGCAAGCAACACTACAAAACCTCCTAAAACCTTTCTTTTCTACAAAAGAAAATGGCAACTCATCAATGACAATCATTTCAACACATGCATCCATAACATCACTTTGCACAAACCCCTAGCAACCATTTTGTTACTCGACCCTTATCACCAGTAATGATCTTTTGTGTTTTATCTTGATTAGGTGGGTAGTATTTGCAGTATTTTCTAATGTGGCTTATCATTCCCGAAGTCCCATTTTTCCCACTATCACATGCATAATCTCCCGGACCAAGTTTAGATTTAGGACAATATATGCATTTAGCTCTTTTGTGCACAACTTCTACATCTACCATCTTCCCTGTGGCCTCATCCTTTCTTTTGATAGTTTTCTTATCATCATAGGGTGTAAAATGCTCCCAAACCCAACTTCTCTTAATGCCTCTAGCTTTGCTATCTGGGTTTAGTTCACTAACCATTTCTGTATCTTCACTCCCAGCTTGGGCTTGCACCGCTGATCTGGCAGCTGCACAGAGCTTCGAAGGTTGGCCTTCCCGCACAGGGTTTGGCATTGGTGGTGGTGCTGGTGATGTTGCCGTTGAAGAAGCAGCAAGCCCACTGTGCTCCAAGTTCTGATGCTTACTGGATTGAGACTGCATGCATTACAATAATAAACCCAACAAAATCAATATCTCATTCACTCATTTTCAAATCAATATCTCATTCTCAACAAAATTATAACCAATGAATTGAAATCTCAACAAAATTATAACCAATGAATTGCAATCAAATCAATATCTCAACAAAATTATAACCTACATGAAGGCAAAGATTCCAACTGTCTAAACCAAACCAAACCCAACTTTTATATTTTTCATGGTTCCAAATTGAGAAGTTTTAGGTTTTCTTTTTCTTTGCCCACCAAACAAGTCTTAGAATCTCAGGTTACTGTTTTGGTTTAGCAGAACAAGTTTTGGCTAAGCTGGTTCCCAATAAACCAACCATTTGATTGATCAAGAGCATTATCAGCTGGATCCAACCAAAAGGTAAGCCCTTGACATTGATTGAGCTTGAAAAAGAACATGAAAACCCAACAAAAGCCCAAACAAATTCATATAATTGTCACAGTTATAATTCACTTTGATAAATGAAAATACAATAGAAGAATAAATTGATTAACATTGAAAGCCTTCACAAAAAATCAATGGGCATGGGTATATTGGTGTGTTCATAAAAAAGAGGTATGCATTGGGATGCTTTTTAGTATATAGGATACCAAAAACATGTTTTCGGGTATTTCAGTTTTTATAGTTGCTCAAGTTAAAGATGGCATCAATAATGGAAAGCGAACTTCGGCCCTTCTCTTCTATGCTTGAAGCAAGGGTTCAAAATTAAACAAGACCCTATACGTCAAATAATCTCCATATCTGAATTAGAATCAGACCCAGAGCAAGGCTATAGACTAAACCATATGTTAGAGTTTACAGACCCAGAGCAAAGCAATAGACTTGGTTTTGGACCAAAGTGAAACTCAAACTTAATAATTTCAGACCTCTAGTACATTTTATAATCTTAGTCCAAATCCCTAACCTCCTTAATTTCTAGGGCTGAAATTTGATGCAACTCCGATGTGGAAATACAATACCCCTTTTGTGAAACAGAGCTTAATGGAGTCAGCAATTTGGGCTAAAAATATGGAAAGGTGAAAACTACGTGACTGAACCACAGACAGGAACGAGGTAAAAGCTTAAAAAACATTAGCCTAAGCTGCACAAACTACGTGACTAAACCGCAACTAAACCCAACAAAAGGTAAGCCCTTGACATTGATTGAGCATTATCAATTGTTTCGTACTTGTCATTTCCTAAGCCTGAGATGCGAATGCAATCCAAATATCAAGAGCAATTCCCAACAGAAAACAAAGATTCCAGAGCACAAGAACCCACAAAATAATCCAGCAAATCCAGATTACATTCCATGAATCCATGAACACTTACATCCCAAACACCATGAAATTTACCACTACTAGAGACAGTCCAATTCATCACAAACAAAATCCAAAACAAACAAACCCTAAAATTTCCATATCTACCATATTTCAATCAAACCCAACAGAAAAACAAAACCCTTTCAATTTCAGCAACTGGGTAAGACCAAGGCATCAAAAAAGTGAGCAAAATCAAGAAAAACCAAAAATCAGAACAAGAAAAACTTACCATTCTCTTCCTTCGTCGATTTGGGGCTGATCGAGACTCCACACAGACACTGGGCTGGAAGGGCTGGGACAGAGGCAGAGCAGAGTGAGACAGACCGTCGTTGATTTGGGCTGATCAGAGAGAGTGAGACAGAGAGTGAGAGATGAGTGCGACTGACTAACTGACAGTGAGAGAGTGAGAGATCGAGAGATCGAGACTGAGACTGAGAGATCGAGACTGAGAGCGAGAGACCGAGATGAGTGCGAGGTTTAGCTTTGGAGAGAGAGACCTTGAATGATTGAGAGATTCGAGTGAGATCGAGAGAGGGAGAGAGTTGCTGGGCAAACAAGAGAATCGTTCGTGAGTGAGAGGAGAGATATGAGAGAGAGACTGACGGAGATAACGAGAGATAGATAGAAATTAGAATGAAATTAAAATTAAAAAACACTGTGCGGTACGGTACGGTATTTAACGGTACCATATATTTGGTACCGCTCCAGTGCCAACCAGCTGAGAAACGGTACGGTATGATACCGTATGAAGACGGTGGCCATTTGACACGGTATGAACTTGATACGGTATGGGTCGGTACGTGTTCGGTTTCGGTATTTCGGCATGAGATGCCCACCCCTACATGCTTCTATTTATATGATCTGTACGGGAAAAAAATTCATAGTAGTTTTAGGGTGGTGATTTTTTCATTTCCCTTTTGTATACTTACACTCCCTTTTATTTTTTTAATACTATAAGTGAACAAAAGATGAGTGAGAACATATAATTTTCAAAAAATAGAGTGTAAATAGATAAAAAGGGAGTAGGAAAATGCCTTGTTTATATAAGGTGCTTTAAATTCAGCTTATCATCACCCCTCATAATTCCATATGCAAGGAAGAGGACAATCATGCGGTGGCCCTCGGCTTTCATGGAGAAAGAATATAATAAAGGAAAACAAACAAAGGTCTTTTGGCATCATATTTGGGGTTTAAATTAGTTTCTTCGTTTATAGACATATTTGGGTCTTTTTTTTTTGGGAAATTGGGCAAAATACTATCCCTTTGCAAACTTATTGGCGAAATACTACTCACCCTATAATCATTTATCAATATTATCTATAAATATTGTCTTATTGCCTACTTAACTAGGGGTGGGCATAAAAACCGATAAACCGAACGAACCGAATGAACTGAACCAAACCGAACCGAAAAATAAGGTTTTTTGACCAAACCGAAAAAAGTCAATGTTGGACCTGACCCGAACCGAAGTCAACGGTTCGGCCTTTGGTTCCAAAATTTTCAAAACCGGTGGACCTGAACCGAACCGGTACTATTCATTAATAATTTATAAATATTAATAATATATAAATATACCACTTGTCCTCTGTTTATTGGCTAAAATAAGAGCATACGCTGGGATGCTCACACTATATCCCAACCACAACTAACCTAGCGCTACACGGTCCACCTCTCTTTCATTTCACTCTCTCTATCTCATTCTCAGTCGCCTCTCTCTCGCTCTCGACCTCACCTCACCTCACCTCACCTCACCCTCAACCTCTATCGTCTCTCCCGACCTTACCAAATGGACGGCGACAGCCGTCCCTCATCTCGTCACTCTCGATCTCCTCTCGTCTCCCTCGATCTCGATCTCCTCTCTTCTCACTCGATCTCGATCTCCTCTCTTCTCACTCGATCTCGATCTCCTCGCGTCTCTCTCGATCTCGACCTTACCCCCTCTGTTCCGGCCGCTTCTCTCTCTCGACCTCACCTTCTCTCTTTCCCCGAAACCTAACCTAACCCCATCGAATTTCATCCAAAATTTCTTCGAATTTTTAGGGTTTTTTGAGAGCTCTAGGTATTTCAATGGAGGTATGATCTCTGCTCTCTTGATCTTATGGGTATTTTTAGGGTTTTTTGAGAGCTCACCCTCTCTCTTGATCTCTTCAAGATTTTGTTTGATTGTTTGAATCTGGGTATTTTTAGGGTTTTTTAGAATTTGTATATATTTTATTTGATTGTTTGAATCTGCCTCAAGATTTTGTTTGAATTTGTTTGAATCTGTTTATATGATAAATATATTTGAATTAATAAATATATTTGAATCTGTATTATTGAGCAAATGCTCCTATTTGATTTGCAGGTTTGATGGATGTGGAATTCTGGTCACGAAAGATGAGATGATTATGAGGGATGGTGATGGAGACGCTTTGCTTCTCATTCGTCGAAAGGTATATATATGTACAAGTTCAATCATGCATACATCTATAAAAAAAAAAGAAATGTTCTGTTTTGGTTGTGCATATGCTCATGGAGTGATGTTGGGGATGGTTAATTAATTTCCATGATTTTGTTTGTTTTTGTTTGAATATTAGCCTTGAATCTGTTTCATAATCTGGGGATGGGAATGGCCATGATCTACCACTGTAAGTGCTCCTCTGCAGTTTTGCTCTTTTTATGAGGTTGTGAGAGAGAGAGAGAGAGAGAGAGAGAGAGAGAGAGAGAGAGAGAGAGAGAAAAGTTCCAGAGTAATTGTGCTTCGATTTGTGGGTATATTGTGAATTTGTTGAATTGTGATATATTCTCAATTCCTTTAAGGTTCCATTGTATCTGTGCAGATTGTGGGTACATTCTGAGTTGGGGGATTGTAAGACAAGCTGGCCCCTGGGTGTGGATTTGGTTAAGGGAGAAACTTGCCACCAATGCGGGTAGTTCATGACTCATGTGATGGGTTTCGTGCTTTTCTTATAACAAATATTATTTCTTATGTTTATTTGGGTTAATTAGTTTTTTATTGAATAATTAGTATCTGATATTCCTTTGTCCTGATATTTGATCGGGATGCGGGTTTGGCGCTTTTGTCGAATTGGAACGATGATGATGGAGAAGCCATGGGAGGGTTGTAAAATTTGGTGCTTTACTTGTATTTTGTTTGTCATGGGTTGTAAAATTTAATTTGATAGTTGGATGACTGTGATCTAATTTGATAGTTTAGATACTTTTAAAAAAAGCAGGTTACATAATTTGGGCAAGGAAAACAAAATGGACTTTAATTGATGGGCTGTTTGAAAGAGTTGAAAAAATTGATTTGGGCTGTTAATAATAACTGATTAGGTTTTTCCAATTTGACAAAAAAAGAAAGGGCTTTGGCAAAAAAAAAAAACCAGGTTTTGGCCCAAAAAAGGGCTTAAAAATTAGTATTGGGCTCAAGCCCAGAACCGACCAAAAAGCCAGAACCGAACCGGATCATTCGGGTCAGCTCATTTTCGGGTTTGAGATTAGACCCGACCCGAACCGTGAACCGCTGCCATGCTCGGTTTGGCCCATGGATCCTCCAAATTTAGACCCGACCCGAACCGTGCCCAGGCCTATACTTAACACTTTTTCTCACTTTTTTCTTTTCTATCTCGGCTCTCTCTTCGATCTCTCTCTCTCAGCTCTCAAAATTTATTTTCTCTCTCAACTCTCAAAGCTTCTTTTCTCTGTTGTTTCTTGCAAATCAAACTCAAGCACTCAATCAATAGGTTTGTTTACCCTTTCTTGGAATGAATTTGGTTAATTGATGATTTGTTTTGTGATTTGTTCATCTGCTGGGACTATGTTTGTACCATATCTTACCGGCCTCTCATGCCAGGACACGTGGGAATGACCTAACACTAAGTAGGGCCCAGTAGCCTACGTTGGCCAGCCCAGCCTTACAATCGGTAGGTACCATCGTCAATCACGACCAATTCTACACCCAACACGGCCCAGTAGCCTATGCTTCACAACCTAGCCCGAAAATTGACAGGTGACCTCGGCACCCCCTATCGATTTAGCCTCCTAGAAAATATCTTGCAGGAATCTCTCGAGTTCCTCACTGGTATATTCACTGGGACACGTGGCAGCCTCCTAGGCTACTCCCACGAGTCCCACATCGAAACTTCACACTAAAAGGACACTCAAAACCTCTATAAATAGAGCCCTTGCCCCCATGGTACGGGGTAATAGCCACTTGACACTTATGCCCTTACTTTGTCAATAGCTAACTTCTCTATCTTTCAGCTAACTTTAGCATCGGATGGCCTTCGGCCAGTACCACACCAATGCCTTAGGTCTTACCTACTACTTTCTTCTCTTAGCCTGCCGAAGGGAAGTGCTTACTAAAGGCATATCAGATCCCTCGATCATCCATCTCATCTTTAAGTTCGGCCCACTACTACCCGTCCAGTTTTAAGCGCCAAAAAATTGGTGCCATCTATGGGAAACGTCTATAATCAACCCATATCTCTGCTGAGCGAAGATGAATCCACATTCATCCCTTACACCCGATGGCCCAATCCTCGCCTGTATACGGAGCGAGCCCCGCTCCTCCGCTTCACAAGCCATTGCCGGAGACATCCGCTCGGCAAAGCACTGTCAAAGCCAACCTCTTGGCTCAAATAGAATCCCTACGGTAGGACATGGCTTAAGAGATGGATTTCCTCAAGTGGGTCGTGATGGGCTTGATGTAAAGAATGAGAAAATCGATTTGTATGGAACTCGCCTAGAAAATTGGTTAATTGTATTGCTTCTAAATTGGTTAATTGTGTTGCTTCTAAATTGTAGGTATATTGCCTTGTATTGTTGTCGTATTGTATGTATATTGCCTTTGTATTGCTGTTTTATTGTTATATTGGCAGAAACGCTGGCAGCAAACAACACCTCGCCCAGAAAATTGAATCTCCACACCTTTGGATGAAGTTTGGGCCTCTAGGGTTCGTCAAAGAAGAGAGATGAGAAGTGAAACCACAAGATGCAGAAAGAGGAGAGAGGAGATTTATGATAGAGCATAGCAAAGACTCTCAAAGAAGAAACCAAAATTTTCAAAGAGAGAGGGTGTGTGTGTGATTTGAGAGAGCAAATGAAAAGGTGTGCAAAAGGGAATAAGTGGGCAATAGGTAAGTATTTATTTATGGTATTTCATCAATGAAAATAGGTGGATAGTATATGACCAATAAGTTTGCAAAGTAGTAGTATTTAGCCCAATTTCCCTTTTTCGGTAAACTGAAGGGGATAAATCCCGAAACCAACAACAATTAAACAGAATCAGGACAAACAAATCTAGCTTTCACTACACCGAGAATATCATCAAGAAGGAGAGGACCAATCCAAGTAGGAGCATCATCAAAATATAGGATACCCAGGTCTAAGTTGTAACTCCAATTTGCTAATCCATCAGCCACACAATTTCCTTCTCTGTACGCGCGTGAGCGATTGTATGTACCTAACATTTTTCGTTTGATTTACTGTGTAAGATTTCAAATATAATTAATAATTCGAATTCCATGTTTAATTGAAAAATATTCCACTTGCATTAACATAGGTCGCCTACATGCATGAGCGATTGTCCACAACATTTTTTGTTTCATTTACTGCATAAGTTTGAATCCCATAGTGCCTCCCGGAAAGCGATGTCACCCGAATTTAAGGTTTCTATCAAGTCCAACATTATATATATTTAGAACAAATATATGATGTTTTGGTCTTTGCCACTTCTGTAAACTGAGTTAGAGGACCACAAAATTGTTTGTAAGCCTTGGCGCAACGCTAAAGCCTCAGCATGCTCAGGGGAATAGACAGCGCCAAACAAATTTAAAAAAGCCCTCCCTGCAACAAAATTGCCAGCAGCATCTCGTAACGATAGGCCTTCAACATCAAAAAAAGGATACAGATAATCTTAGTTAGACCCCACATAATGAGATAGATACACATGATATATTGGACAACAGCAAGCTAACAAATAACCATAACAATATATGAGCTTTCGTACAAAAATGTATTGCAAATTTCCAATCATGGTGATTGAGAGGAGGTGGGGTTGCAAATGTTATTCACAGCACCATCTCTTTTCCACCTTGCATATTCACAACTGCAATTGGTGTATCATTGCAATGACATTGACATAACAATGCTATATGACTTTACAAATATAAGCTTTTTAAATCTATTGTGGAAATATGTATACATTTTTTTATTTTTTCTCAAAATTTAAACCACTGGTGTAGTGTTTTGGAGCAATTGCTCCCTGAGACAATGTCCTAGATTCGAGTCCTAGCATCCGTTTAGTGTGTGTAAATTTAGTATATTATCGCCCTCTCTCAATAAAAAAAAGTCCTAAAAAAAACACCACAAAAACACAAATAAACATACAAATAAGCATCCTTGTTTGCATCTTCATTTCAATATTATATGTAGTTGTTTGGTTGACCCAATTGTATACTATAATTAAGCATATGTGTGACTTTAACCCATGCAAACTATTGACTACCTGATATATATTTTGTTTTAGTTTTCAAATTGATTGGTTAATGTTTGTTCCAAATTTAATATGTCTAGGGTTTTTACCTTTTATTTTTATCAAAGTTCCAAATTTAATAATTGATACAGTTTGAAATTAATTTGTTCAAAGAGAAAGAACACTTGTTTTTGCTCTCTATAGGTCTTCATACTTGTGTTCTAGGTAGATTATAATTTACCTACATTTTTCTTAGATACATATGCCTCTAGGTAAATTATTGAACTTGCAAAATTTAGGTACATTAATATGTGTTAAATAATTTACCTATAGGAAAATTTACATAAATACAACCTGAATTTTTAGTCATGTGCGTCATAATAACCAGCTGAATTTTTAATTTAAGTTTTTAACTACCTGAACTTTGTAAAGTGTTGCAATCCACCACCTATGTCTAAGAGCATCTCCAACAGTCTCTTCAACCACTTTGGAATGCTCAAATAGGTGAGCCACATCAGAAAAATTCCCTTCAACAGTCTCTTCAACCTTAGTCATCAAATCTGCAACCCCATTCTCTCTCTTCAAAACTGGTAAGTTGATCTTGCCTCTTCAAAACATTTATTTTGTTTTGGGAGAATCAAAATCATATCAAAAGGCTAAAAACATTTATTTTTCTTGATGTGTTTGATGTAAATTTAATAAATATTATTTATTTTCTAGAATATTATCTTTTTAAAAAAAGAATGTTATTAATTATTTCAAATGTTATTAATTATTATTGTTTTAAGTAAAATATTGTATTAATTGAATTGAAGAGACTGATGAAGCACAAAATATTAAAGTACCAAATAAGGCTCTTCAAATTACCACGTAGGTCAACAAACTTCATTTAAAGAGTGTTTTTTGCTACCACTGTTGGAGATGCTCTAACTCCATTAAAGATTTCGTTAAGTTTAAGGGAATTTATGTCAATTCATTATAACTAAAAATAATGAAGAGAGAGAGAGCTGTAATTATTATTACCCACCCTCCGCATCAACGGGTTTACATTGTCCATGCCCCAAAATTTATTTTTGAACTAATCACTAGAAGCCAAGAATAAGTTCTTGGTACGTCGTATCAAACTGGACTACCCCAGCTTGTTTTTTCTTTGATTGTCCCAATTTCACTACTTTTGGTGCCCTTGATTTTGTGAAGTTGCGCATTTACATCCCTCAATACATGTCATGACGATTGTTTCGAAGGGAGATTGTGTTGGATTGTTTGGATTTGCATGAGGGTGGGGATAAAATGGATCACAGGCTTGGCTTGTTATATTTTGATTGATAATTGGATGAAATCTTCTAAATTATAACGGCATGTTTGAAATTGGTCATTTCAATTATTTTGGATGCTAAATTGGTTGACTTTTTAGTTTAGGAGGTTAAGTTCGATTATGGTCCTAGCTCTGGGGATATTACAACAATTAACTCTTTATTTGCTTTTGACAAAAACACTTTTATTAGAAGTATGTTGAAATTTTTATTAAAAATTGGAGTGCTCTTTTGCTAGTTCACCTTCTATTTGTTAATCTATTCATCTATCTCTCTCTCTTCTATATATATATATATAACAAAAGGTAGAGAATGGTGAAATATTCAAAATATCATAAATTGTCATTGGTTAATGCAAACATTAAAAATTAAAATTATTAATTAAATGAGGATAATATAGTCAATTTCTATTTTTCCTATTAAAAAATTTTAAAATAAAAATAAAATCTGATAATGGTTCCTATTTTTATGGATCATAATTATCCATTTTATCTTTTCTTAATTCTAAAATAAATAAATAAATTTAAAAACAAAACAAAACAAAAAAAGAAAACCAATTGGCACACTCGTGGGGCTAGTAAATATAAAGTAAAAGGTAGAGAATGGTGAAACATTCAAAATATCAGAAAATGTCATTAGTTAATGCAAACATTAAGAATTGAAATTATTAATTAAATTTCTAACGAAACATGTTTTCAGTTGAAATTTCAAAAAAAATGAAAATGAAATGGTTATCAAGAAACTCTTAAATGAACAAACTCTCGATATATATGGTATGATTCTTTTCATAATATTTTTGTTGAAGACTTTGTTTTAGGAGGCCTCATTGTCCAATTTGCACAGAGTCCTTAAAATCTCGGAGCCACCCTTGAACGATTCTTGTGGTGTGTGAATGCAATAGAGAAACAGGAGAAAACCTGGGTAATAGTAGTTCTTCCCTAGTTGCATTTTAAATGAAAAAAAGGCAAAGTCATAAGTGAACATGTGATGTGAATGTCTTGCAGCATTATTATACCCCTCATCATAAACCCAATTATATATATCATCCTAATGAGAATAACGTCTTCAAAATGCAATGCATATAATAATAATAAAAGACTTATATAAGGACTTGTGACTCAAATAATTACAAAATATTTTATCGAGATTCTATGTTCTATTTTCACCTCCGCATTCTTCCTTGTAAAAATTTAAATAAATTTTTATAAAAACTGAAATGAGAGGCCCAAAATAACATACCCAGCCCACCCGCCCGACGTATGACTCTCCCTGCACGCATAACCGCCTTCACGCACCCGTGAAAAAAAGAAAAAGAAGAACGAGCTTGCTGCTGCACTCACCTTCAAGGCTTAATTCAGGCGAATCAAGCTCCTATATTCGTGAGGTAATCTTCTTTTCATCTCTCAAATTATTGACGTTGAAATTTGGGGATTATTTTTGGGGGTTTATGAAGTATCAATTAGGGATTTGCAATTGAGACTTATGAATTATCAAATAGGATTTGCAATTGATTTTGGTGTTATTGCTTGTATGAATTATCAATTTGGGATTTTAATGAATTGATTAGTTGCTGACATGCTGTTTTGCTGATTCAAGATGTGATAAAGGCCTAGTTTCTGATTTAAAATTATTGACATTTTCTGGATTTTTAAGTCAGGTTAGCTTTTTTAATGGTTCGATTTTTTGGTTCATGTCTCATAATTTTAGCTGGGAATTGGGTTCTTTTGTGTGGGTTGTAATTCTTTAAAGAAAGGGAAGAGAGCTGAGTATGAACACTTTTTCTTTCGTTTTTGAAAGAAGAACAGAGTAATAGCTACATTAGCATGACAGGGAAAGAGGGTGCAAAGAAAACTAATTTGACGGAGAAAAATGTGGTGGTGGGTGGAAATGTTATACGTGGCTATAATAAATGTCTTGCGAAGTCCTTTTGGACGGATTTGTATGCTTGGTTTTCATCAGAGAAAAGGTTCTTGTCTCCACATGGCTACAAGAAGTTAATTTAATTGTAATAAACTCGTACATTTTCACTTTACTCTGATGTTTGGGGTATTTATCTTGATTATGGTCTTTTATATAAAGTCTTTGTACAATTTAAGCAAAAGGTGCCCTGTTGCAATTTCCAATATACGGTCATTTGTATTTCTTGTGCATCTAAAACAAAAAGTGAACCTAATTCAGGAAGGTAATTATAGTCCTTTCATATTTCATGTTTCTTATTTTCTTTTGTTATTTGATAGATTGCTGCTGAAGGCATATCTTATGGCCAGCACTGGTGGAAAAAAGGAGCTTGAATGGATAGAGAGAGTGAGATCAGAGGGAGCAGTTCCACTTCTTGATGCAGAAAATTGCCGAAATGGTTGGTCTTCTCCACCTGGGGACAAGTTTATGGTTAGAGGGCCTGAGTACTTGTCAAACAGGGTTAAAGTTCCTGCTGGTGAATACCTTCTAAAGCCTCTTGGTTTTGATTGGATAAGAGGTTCTACAAAACTTGGGGAGGTCTTAAAACATCCAAACAGTCGTGTGAGAAAGGCTATTGAGGACGAGTGTCTGAAAGGTGATAAGCCTTTTATTTGGGCTTTCAATCTACAAGTTCCTAGTAAGGATAATTATAGTGCTGTAGCATATTTTACAACCAAGGAGCCTATTCCTGAGGGGTCTTTGATGGACCAGTTCTTAAAAGGTGATGATGGGTTTAGGAATTCAAGGCTTAAATTGATTGCCAACATTGTGAAGGGTCCTTGGATTGTGAGGAAAGCAGTTGGGGAGCAGGCCATATGCATAATTGGGCGTGCCCTTTCTTGTAAGTATTGTGTATCAGACAATTTCTTAGAAGTAGATGTGGATATTGGATCTTCCATGGTTGCAAGTGCAATAGTTCATCTGGCATTTGGTTATATAACAACGCTGACTGTTGACCTTGCCTTTCTCATTGAGGGCCAAACTGAATCAGAGCTTCCAGAACAACTCTTAGGTGCTGTAAGATTCTCTGAACTAGACCCTGCTGTGGCTAGGCAAACTGAACCATCGTCTAGTAGGAGTGCTGGCAGTTTGCAGTCTAATCTGCCTACGCGATTATGGAAGTCAATAGGGCAGGGGTTTTCCCACATGCTTCATCCAGGTACCCACGAAAATGGCTCCAGCTTGGGCTCAGCACATGGTAATGGGATTGGGGATCATGAAGGCAATTCAGAAGAAGCTAAGAAATGGTAAGTTCTTCTGTCTAGCGGTCCCATTGAGATTTGTTTTTTCCTTTTTCGTTGTGAACAGTTGATATTTGGAAGAAAGGTCCTGGGAATGCTTCCTTATGAAATAATGAACTTGAACTGGTATTGGATTCAGATATCAAAAACTAAATTTTTTAACTCAGATGTATGCTTTGGAATAGATATTCATTTTGTAATTTAGAGAAAAACATGGACATTGGTCCTCGGGATCTATCAGGCTCTCTTGCAAAATGGCAAACTGGGCCTGTCTGTTTTTTATGTGTTAAGGAGTTGATGACAGGGCGTGAAGAAACCTTCCTTTATTGTAAGGTTTTCTTTATATTTTATTGTATTCAATTTTTCATGTCCATTATGGTTAATCTTACACATCCTTCTGCGGATCAAAAAATTGTTAGCCTTCTTGATTGCATTTATTTTTATGTACGTTATAAGCTTTTTTTCACATGAGTAGACGTATCCGCTTCATTGACCTATAATATTATATGAATACGGTATACCTGCAGATAATCAAATGAAGTGTGATGACCATGAAACAAAGTGATTCAGAATTTGTTGAAGTGGCAAGAATCCAACTTTCTCCATATCGACTGCTTCACTGGTGTCATCTGCTTGCTGCTTCACTGGTGTCATCTGCTTGTCTCTGTGCTGTTGGGTATACCAATGATGCCAAGAGCTAGCTTTGCTACTCTGGTATACTCTATACCCTTGGGTGGGCACTGATGTCCAATTGGCAAGACATTCAGATTATCGGCCTCTTAATTTATATAGGTAAAACTCTTTTTTCTTTTATTTATATTTAAACGAGTATATATTAAATAGTGTCCCTGTGTGTAGAAGACTATAGTAAAACATGTTAGATTCCACTTCATTGGATTTTCTGTAACGATTGAACGAAAGCAATTGGTGATTATGGACCGTTTCTTCTTTTCTATTTTTTTTCGTATTCAGAGTTATTCCAAGATAATGTGCTTTTATTTTTCCACTTATGTTCTTCTCAGCTCCTGTACCGTAGCGGCATCTTACCATTTGCAGCACTTTTTTTCCCGACTGAAATGGTTCTAAGAGTTTTAAGATTTTCTAGTTTTAGTTGTGAGAAAAATGGATTCTATACGAGAGCAAATGGAGTTTATCTAACAAATTTAGTCTAAATAGTGGTAGGAAAATTAGTTAAAATTAGATTAGATGAATGTTCAAAATTCGAAAGATAATGCATCCACATGAGGTTCGTGTTGGATTCTCTCATTTTTCAGTATCGCTTGTATTAGAAAAATAAAAATGAAAATGAAAAATAACAAGTAAAGCATGCAAACTGCAAATTGCATATTTTTCACTGGAAATCAAACAACGTGCCACCTTCTGTGCTGGATGGATATGTATGGGAAGGAACGTTTTCATGACTTTTTTTTTTATTAATACAAAGTTCTTTTATTCTCTTCCTTTGTTGAAGCAAGCGCAAAATGGCTTCAGTCAAGATTTCCTAATCAACTTACTGAAATCTTATGCTTTGTGTATCCAATTTCACCACATTGCTCAACTTTCCAAAAAAAAAGGCTTTTAAAATTTTATAGAACTTTAAAAATAGTATGTTAATGATGATTAATTGATCTATAAAACAGAATTTGGTATGGATGGAAGACATTTTATTTAATTTTTTTATACAAACAATATTCTATTTTACCGGAAATTCAAACTAAGGTGCAGAGTGGGAATAATCTACTTTAATGAAGATTCGAACTAGAGTGCAGAGTGAGAATATTCTACTTTAATAGATATTCGAACTAGAGTACAAAATGGGAAGACCATCCGCTCTAGCCAAATAAGCTAATGCAATATCTGCCATATCATATTGGAATGTTACATTGGAGAAGTCCATTACCGACTAAGAGGTTGAAAGGTAGTCCATTTCAGCCAATTTCACAAATTAAAAGGGAAGGTCAACTCTTTCGCCATAAAATAAAAAAAAAAAAAAAAAAGGTAGGTCAACTACGATAGGTATATAAGCTCCACACCAGTGTAAAAAGTATTCAATCGCTCTCTCCTTTCCCTCTCTGTGATCGCTCGCAATCAGCCAAGACCAAGAACTGAATCGCTTTAAAGTTCAAAGATCTCGCCCAATCAACTCCCTTTTTTCAGGTTTGCTTCTTCTTCTTCGTACGCGTCTTAGGGATTCGTTTCTTTATCCACCATCAATGGATTCCCAAGAAGCTATTTTTTCGACGTTCGCGTGTCTCATGAGGATGATGGTTTCGTCTGGTTTTGATGCTGGTGTAGGGTTTCAATCTTAGGCTTACTTTTAGTTTTCTTTAGGAGACGCTGGAGGTTAAATTTGAAAATAAATAAAAATCGTAATAATGTATTTAAGTGATTTAACTTGGCAATTTTTATAAAAATAGTCAAAATTTACCCTCTCATTTTCATAAATGTCAGTTTTTTTAAAACCTTTCAAAAGTAGGCCAAAACACACTTAAATAGACTCAAATGCCTTCAAAACAAAAACTCACATAAATAAATAAAAGAAAGTCAGTTAGACAAAGGAAAAAAATAGGAGAGTGTGCAACACAGTATGAATCGAAAGGTTTTGTTGCTATTCTCCTTCCTCTGTAACTATTGGTAAATAAATTAAGAAAGCTTAGAGGTGTAGAGTGACGACATGTGAAGGTTGTTTGCGATCAGTTTTGAAGGAAACATCTACAGCTACAAGCACTATAAAACCCCATCTTGCTCTTGTTGATGACATACTTTCTAAGTTGTTTCGCTGCAGAAATGGAAAGGCTTATCTTTTTGATAAAGTTGTAAATGTCATACTTGGAGAGAATGATAACAGGGTTACATACTGTTGCTGACGTATCTTGTGTTTCATGTGGCTCAATGGTGGGGTGGAAATATGAGGCTGCACATGAGAAAAGTCAGAAGTACATGGAAGGGAAATTTATCCTAGAGAGATTCCATATGTACAAGGAGGGGAAATCAAGTTTTCTTGGATTGCTAGAGATGTTTCTGTTGTATATCTATGAATGTATTCATTTTATTTCATCTCCAAAAAAAACACAGTACGAATAAACATAACTTATCTGCTCCAATTTCTGTAAAAAAATAGTTGCTCAAATAAATAAAGGACAAACTACAGTAAACCCCCCAAAACTATATGGTCATTTTTAAGTTCATACCTAATTTTAAAGACATTTACGAGTACATACTTAAACTCCCGAAAACACTACAATTCACCCCCTCCGTTAGCCAAACCGTTAGTTAATCTGTTAAATGATGACCTGGACTTCCATGTGGACCAAAAATTAATAAAAAATTATTTTTCTGTTTAAATTATTTTAAAAAAATCTCTCTCTTTGAACCCAGAAACCCATAAACACAGACGAACCCACAAACCCATAACCCACAAAATCCATCCTCTTGTGATTTTCTTCTTCCCCCTTCCTTTCTCCCTGCATTCCCCATGACCACCACCCTTCAAACCTCACGACCCCATAACCCATAGAATCCATCCCCCTTGTGATTTTCTTCTCCCCCTTCCTTTCTCCCTGCATTCCCCATGACCACCACCCTTCAAACCCCGCAAACCCAGAACACTAGCCCCCACCCACGATCCCGACTTTGGCTTCTGGCAAGCAAGAGGAAAACGACCACTTTTTTCCACTCCTATTATTAACAATTTTTTTAATAAAAATTTTACAATAAAAACTTTATTTTGTTGTGATTTTGGTACCAAAAATTGAAATGCAGCGACATAAATCGAAATTTCCGGTGAGAATATAAACACAAAGCAATGCCGTATCCATCGGTAGATATAACCGTCTACACTTTGCCACGACACTCCGATCAGTAGTTCTAAAGCGTCGACGACGACATGGCACACTTAAACCAATGTACTAACCCCACCATTTCAAAACGAAATCATTTATATACATACTTGATTCAAAAACCAAGATATCTCAAGATAGGTGAAAACATGCCAGCTCAAAACTTTTTTCCGAACAAACCAACCTTTTACTTTTCCCGAGGCATAACCTCCCAAATCACGAACCCATATAGATATATATAAATACAAACTGAAATAACTTGATGAACGTAAGCACGAAAATATAATAAAATCCTCATATACCAAAACAACATTAAAAACCCAATAAACCAGTTAATTCCAAGAAAACCCATAACAATATCATTGTAATCATAATTTAATAGTAAACCATTTTCTTTCCCACACTCACACAACCACATACTAGTAGGCACTACAAGCAAGGAAGGATCCTTACTAAAAGAAAATACAAATACGAAACTACTAATACATACATATAGATAATATAGAACCTCAACACCAAACACAAGTACCGGGGAACCAATCCAACAGGGAATTGTTTGACGAGACACCAGGACACCACCATAGTGGCCCTGTGCCCTGGGTTGAGCCGTCCGAAAGAGACCAAGCTCGCCGGCACGTATGGCAGAAACCTCAATACGAATACGTCCATGACAAATCCTACATGCGCAGACTGCCCAATCAAGGGCCTACAATCACACCCAATTAAGGAATGCACCGGGTATCCGACTTAATCAAACCAGTAACACAGTAATCATATCCAAGAACCGGGGGAGGTGCATAAAGAGGTGCCAACAGCACTCCAATCAATCGCATATTCAAATCAATATTCGCATATTCGTTCATCGTCCAATTTCCAATACACATGCATGTACCCAACCCCAAAACAACAGACATCCGAACATATATACGTCCAACAATCCAATAATCATCATATATACTCAAAATAAAGACATCACCGTCCCAAACATACATTTCCATAGTTAAAATAGTCACAAGCATCAAATGACAACATGTCATTCCATAATCAAGTAAATGTCATAATCACCGAAAATCCATCTTAAAAACCGTATTCAAATCTCAAATCAAGAAAACATCAAATCAAACCCAAATTCAACATAAGTCCCATATATCAATATAATCCCACATATGTAAAATAATCCAATAAATCCATAATTAAAATAGTATAAAGATTTCAAGATCAAAATAACCCAATTATATAATCCAAATCTTACATATTCATAACTCAATTATTAAATATAAAATCCCAAGAAATCCATCAAATTCCCACCGTGTCCAAACCGTACACGAAACCACTGGACGTTCACCACGTCCCATTCAATACTCAAAGATATAAATCATCATAAAATATAGTCATAAAGGCTCCAACACGTAAACCGAAACCCCAAAGTTCATAAATGTAATTATCAAACAAATTCTGATAAAATCATAAATCATCAAATTCAAGATTTAAAACAATTATTAAATCTCATTTTTATGCATTGCATTCAATCTTTCAAATCATGCTCGTTAACAACAAAGTCCACTCACTGTTGGTCCCACGCTGCTTAACCCGAAAAGGGTCCCGCCTGCTGAGTACGCAGAGTCGAAGTACCTAAAGCAATAAATACGATGATTTGATTAATACAATGAACCGAACGAGAACTTTAAATTCAAAACCTAACTTTTCCCGGGATTCAAGTGTGAGTGTACGTCGTACGGAGAGTTTCTACGGTCAAACTACGTCTTTTAACAAGTGGGACCACCCGGAAGACTAACGATCAACCGGCGGTCAAACATCCCGTTTCGGTCAACCTGGGCCCGCTAGGCCCATGACCTCCAAACTGATCCGAATGTTCCTAAAGGTCCAACAAAGTCAACTAATCACATCCCGAAGGTTTGGTCTCGATTGAATGATCGGATCGCTCACGATCGTACGATCGGACGGTTTTCATTAAATTAAACTTTAAGTTATTGATCTAGAGCATCCGGGGCTCCAATCCACAATCCATCAATTCCTATACAATCCTAAAAATACGGGGAACAACATACGTGAATTCGGATTCGATCCAATGGTTTGAACACATCGAACCCAAATAACGCATATAAGACGTAAATTCGTTCGAGGTTCGAACGACGTCTGAATCGGAATCTGAGCACACGTACGAACTCAGGACAACACGAGGATCGCATTGGAATGAAGAAACACACCTGCTACAGTACCCACGAGCCGCCACATGGGCAGGCAGCGCATGGGTGGCTTGATCAAATTCCGGCCACTGAAATTTTCTCGAATCAAGCCACAAGCCCTATACCATTCGAATCAAGGCAGCTTCACGAGTCTAACCCACCCCAAAACCAGCCAAGAACCGGTCGCTAACTGGCCGGAATTTCAATTCGAAATCGGCCAAAACTGGGTTAGTAGATCTGGTTACAAAACGGCCAAATCGATCTTAGATAACCCAACAGACAGCTAGCGCTCGAAAAGTAGTTGTGTTTTCATACCTCATTCGCCTTGATTGGTTGCCGGAGTAGCCCGTATGATGCTATGAAAGTTTTGACAAAAATCGACTGAAATTTCATGTTTTCCGACGACCAGTGGCCGTTAGTGGTCGTCTGCAGTGGTTGCCGGCCAAACAGTGGCCGACTGGGGTTTTTGTTGCGCGAAGGAGACAACCAGAGAGAGAGAGAGAGAGAGAGAGAGAGAGAGAGAGAGAGAGAGAGAGAGAGAGAGAAAGCAATCTGATTGGGTGAAGGGTTTTATCAAATTCCGAAATGACCAATACGTCCCTCTTTCTCGCTATAACTCCGATCCAAACGTGCCGCACGTCCACGAACTCGTTTCGACGAGCCGAACGCAATGACACAACTCGTTTTGCCAAATTCTTCTCCGAAAATAAAATGACCTCAATGCCCCTTTAATATTAAATATTATTTTAATTTCCAATTATTATTAATTAATTCCCTTCTTTTATTTTTATTTAAGTTATTTTCTTTCACTTATTTTATTTATTTTTGGGTCCGGGACGTTATAGACCTATTTGAAAATTTTAAAATAAAACTAGGGTCAAAACTTAATTATTGAAACATTTGTGGACATATTTGAAATATTTTTAACAAATAGGTTAAAAATGTAAATATTTTCCTCAATTTTATTAATTTTTTGGCGTCAATTTTTTTTTGCCCACATCAATTTTAATGAGGGCGAAAAATGCCCAAGCAAGACGTGTTTCTTTGCCCACATCAAGCAAACCAAGGACTATTCTTCATGGCTTAGTTATATTTATGTGGACCACAAAAGCAACAGCAACGAAAGAGAGATGAAAGATTTATAAAAAAAAAATTTACTAATGAACTGATGGGTGAAGCATTGGTTGGTGAGGTGCAAAGAAGATATTGGTGAAGAAGATGAAGTGTTTGATAACATTTCATTTTATTATTTTATTATTTGGATATAATAGAGTTTGTTTAAAAGTTAAACATTGTTAAGTTTTTGTTTTTTGGTTTTAAATGATAGGGCATCTGTCAAAATTTTAAGTATGGGACAGTGGATGGACAGATGAAAAGGGGCCAGAGAATCTGAACTCATGGGGTTGGGATGGGACCTTTTTTTTGTTTTAGGTAATTTTAGGTTTTTTTATGATTTAAAATATTATTCTACTTTTTTACTACCATAACCTTTTTTGGAAGGGATGAAAAGTATAAGAAAACGGGTGAAAGTGATATATTAATGGCAGTTTCATTTCTAAAAATTGCTCATAAAAAATATTTTATTGAAAACAATTGTATTTAAAGTATTGAGTATGAATTATTTTTTTAATATATATAAGTTTATTATTATTTTAATTGCCGTGTTAGCCGTTTCCGTGTCATAATTTTTTGAGATTTTTCGTGACGTTGTGTCGCGTTTTCGCATCCCCATACTCATGTCCATGCAACATAGGGTGAAACCAATCTAAATCGATTTATGCCCCTATCCCATTATTCAACACCAATATCAATTAATTATTAACAATCGAGCATAAGTAAGATTGATTCACACCTTCGGTATGCACTCAAGTGACAACGTTTTTCAGCCAAAACCTCATAGTACCGGCCTATATGAGTTTTTCCCCTCCCCTTTTTGACCAAAGAAAACCACCAATTATTGAAACCCATCCATTGATTTCAGCCTTTCGGTGGAGAGTGACGCAAGCAGCTTTTAAAGAGCTCTTGGTTTGTTAATGAAGCTCTTAGAAAGTCTGATCAGTTCCTTGTCCTTATTGCTTCCAGTACTCACACCTTTCGCAATTTATGATTTTTTTTTTAGTTTTCAGCTAAAACCCATTCAAAGCTTTTAGTCATAGAGTTTTGCGTGGCGCAACAAAGTCTTTTGAGTGTGAAAGCCTCATAAATATATGATGCGGTCATTCTGTCTCACAAAAGCTAGAACTTGGCCCTTCCGTCTCACTACAGAGAAGTTGCAGTGGAAGCTTATCCGAAGTCAGGATACTGAGTCACTTGCTCATTTTGTCCCTATTATAAAAATTCTTTCAAGAATCTTGGATTGGAAAAAAGACCCTTCATGCATCTAGAACGCTCCAAAACAGGCTCCCCCCCCTACTTGATCATACATATCAACTTTCAATGTCTTTTATTTTGTCACTTTTTTTTATTTTCTTATCCAACAAATTTAAATACAATATAAAGGTGCATTGATTGCTAATGTCATCTTTGGCTATTGGGGCACCCAAACGGCTCCAAAAATCCAACTATCAATTAAGTGAACCCACGAGAAGAGAAACATTTTGTTGGAACAGGGATAGTGTTGTTTTGCTATTCTCATCCAATTACAGTCTATTACATGAAAAAATTTGTATGTGTGGCAGATTGTGATTGGAAGAGAATAGTAAAACATTGCTATTTCCGTTCCAACCAAGTTTTTCTATACAAGAGGATATATAAAATAAAATGTGAACCCCACTAATATAATGGGTCTCACGTTTTATTTTAGAGATGATACACAAGTTAGTATCTAAAATTGGTCTCCTGTATTTTCCTAAAGGAACAAGAAGCATTCCAAAGACCCCATGCCTATATAAACATACCAGAGAAGAAGAAAGAAATATTAACTAGTTTCTCATCTCACAGCAAACAATAATGCTTGAATGAATCTCTATGGATCAAGAAGACATACCAAAATCAAAACACAAAAACACAATCAAACTCAAGCTTCTTCCAATGAGACTTTGCTGTTGCCAGGGTTACCAAACCACCTTGCTCAGCTCTGCCTTGCAAAAATCAACCCTTCCATTCTCTTCTCTGTTTGCCGCTCATGGCGAAGCATAATCTACTCCCCTTCCTTCCCTCCTTTTTTCTCTCTCTACGCTCTTCTCTCTCCTCCACCTCATCACAACCCCAATTCCCCCATTCAGTTTTCCTCACTAGACCCAATATCAAACACCTGGACATCTCTCCCTCCTCCTCCCTCCGACCCTCCTCTCCACCTACTCCACCGCCACCCAGCCTTCCTCTCTCGAAAACTCCCCATCCAGACGTTGTCCGTCCCCGGCCGCCTTGTCCTTGTTGCTGCCACCACCCACCAGTTCACACCAGCGATGCCTCGTCCTCTTGTGTTCCAACCACTGTCCAACCAGTGGTCCTTTGGCCCTCCGCTGCCCCAGCCGCGCCGCTGGTGTGCGGTCGGGACTGTGGGTGGCAAAGTGTACGTGGCTAGTGGGATTGGAACAACTTACAGAGGAGATGTTGCGAGGTCGATGGAAGAGTGGGACACGAAGAGGAAGGAGGCTTCTTCGTCATGGGTTAAGAAGGCATGCCTTAAAGATGGAAGGTTTAGCAGGGAGGATGTGGAGGCTATTGGGTACAGAGGGAAGCTATGGGTGGTGAATGTGAAAGGCAATGCAATCAAAGAAGGGGTTGTCTATGATGTGCAGAACGACACGTGGCAAGACATGCCTCAAGGCATGCTTGGTGGATGGAATGGGCCAGCTGCTGCAGCCATCAATGATGATGGTCATGATGGTCATGATGGTCATGATGTGATGTATGTGGTGGATGAGAGAAAAGGAGTGTTGAACAAGTATGTGGATGAAAATGACTGCTGGGAAATGGTCATGGAGTCGGTCGTGTTAAGAGAGGCGGAGCAAATTTGTGCCGGGAGGGGGAGAGTTTGTGTGGTTTGTGCTAACGGAAGAAGGATTGTGGTGGTAGATGTCGTGGCGTCGCCACCGCGAATTTGGGTGGTGGAGCCACCGCCGATGTTGGAAGTTGTGGCTGTACACATTTTGCCTAGGATGTGTAGGTCGGATTAATATTTTAATTGCTCTTCATGATTCATATTAAGAATAATTTAATATAAATGAGTTAATTAGTAGTATTGATTTGTATACCATGCATATAGAGATATAATAATTCTCGTAGATCACAATGCGAGTGAGTTTTTTTTTTTCGGCTAGCCAAATATGAAATGGAATTTTTGGTTATAATTCCTATCAAATGCAAACAAAGAAAAGAACAATGAAAAGTACTTACAAGTTACATGTAGAGATCAAATGTATTTTTGGTTATAATTTCTTTAAGGATTATGTTCTTTAGCTAGTTGGAGTAATTTTTAGGCGTTCCTAGTACACCACGTGGCTGGTGTACCATACACTAGACATCGGACATGTGGAATATTTCCAATACAAACCGTCACATGTCATCATAAAAAACAATACAGTAAGTTGGAGAGTAATTCCACATGTCCTATGTCTATTAGATGGTACCACGTGGTGGTGTACCTGAAATATTTAAAAATTTCTCGACTATTTTAGGAAAAACAATGTTCTTAATTAAATGTGATACGGAAAACATATTAGAAGGGTTTAAAGTTTTTAGTCTAAGGTTTGATTCACGGACGCTTTGTAAAAATATATTAGAAAAATATACGAAACATATATTACAGAGATAAGATAAGATCACATCACGTGCACGAAAGCAAGTGAGAGATGCAAGCAAAGGCCAAAAAGATGAAAAAGTATCTCTTTGTTTTTCCTTGAAATAAACTTGACCAAGCTTTGTAAAAGTGAGAAATTCCAAGTTCCAACCACTAAAGGCAACAACATCCACCTTTACAAATCTAATATTGCCAACCATTCACCCTGTTCCAAAAAAAGTTGTTTGAAACCTTGTGAAACTTTTGTCTTTGTTCATGGTATTGGCAACTAGCTTTTTAGAAGATCATAAAATAAAAGGCAAGTTATTTATATTCTCAACGGCCCTTTATGCAGGATGAGGATGAGGAGGAGGGGGAGGACCTCCTTTTCAATGGCTTCAAAGTTGAAAACTACCACTTATATATAAATATGGATATGGTATACCTTAACAAATCCTGATTTTGATGCTGGTGCAGGGTTTCAATCTTAGGCTTACTTTTAGTTTTCTTTAGGAGACGCTGGAGGTTAAATTTGAAAAGAAATAAAACTCGTAATAATGTATTTAAGGGATTTAACATGGAAGGAAGGTTTGGCAAATCGAATTTGGCTCTTTCCGGGTGCTCGCCCATCGATTGGAATTTTCAAGCTTCTAGGGTTTCATATGTATATATATGTATTTAGGGTTATATGAAGATTGGACTAAATGTTGGATTTGCGAATATGGGGAATCAAATTAAGGGTTCTCTGCAGAAATTAGCATTTCTAGTCATTCAATTTCTTTCGTGCTGCCTTAGAAATTCGAATTTTCGTGGAATTGCTGACGGGAGAGAGTATGCGTGATATCAAGGCTTTAATTGGTATATAACGTTTCTGCTTGGGTGATATTGGAAGCTGTGTCTCTGAGATTTTTCGTTGTCTTCTATATTTGTGTTTATAGTATGGCCACTAAGGAAATGAGACCAGAAAGTTCAGTTTATACTCGACCAGTAGGAGTATCTTCAAAAACTGTTTGTGCCTATTGGATTGCTGGAAGGTTCACTAAGAAGTTCTGTAGGTTCTTGCACACGAGTGCACCATCTTAACTAGTGAACCCTCACATTTCAAAGAAGAAGGCTATTCAGAAGGGCAATGCATACAATGCTACTCAGAAAAGCAATGTTATTCACAAGTCCCCAGGAAAGGTCTGCAAGTTTTGGGTATTAGGAAATTGTGTTGAAGGTGAATTGTGATCGATGCCCGTATTTGTATACATGGTTTCGTGGAGCTGGGTTCTCAATGTTGGTGAAGCTCCAAGGGCATAAAGAAGGTACTTCTGATTTTATAAATATATTTCTTTAATTTGTTTTGTTCTCTGTTTTCTTTAATTTGTATTATTATTGGTGATTTTCGAAATTATAATTCACATGCTACAAACTGAGTTGTTTATAGAAGATAAAGCTAACATTAAGCCATTTTCTTTTGCATATCGTGATCTCCTTCAAAATTGTTTCTTTTTCCCACTTCCACAGAGAATTGATAGTGCTATGTTGTTTTTGTTATTTGTGAAGTTGGACTATCATTGTATGATGAAATGTATTTCAACAGGCTGTCACTGGGATTGCACTTCCTGAAACATCTGACAAGCTTTATTCAGCCGTACTGGTCAGTGTGGCAGTGTGATTAATCTTGGTGGTGAAGCAGGTTCTTTAATTAGTGAGGGCCCATCGGTTTTTGTTGGTGTACCAAATGTAGTTAAGGTACTTGAGCTTGTTCATTTTTAATTTCATTGTTGTACCAAATGTTGGTTCAATATATATGTTGATTGTGCTTGATGTTGCAGTCATGGAACATTCAGACAAACGCTGAATTCAACCTGAATGGACCTGTTGGCCAAGTGCACGCCATGGTGTTTGCTAATGAAATGCTTTTTGCCAGGGCACAGGTAATGACCGTAACAGTTCTGCAAGTTCCCAATAATTGCATCATTGGGGTTTATGATAATCGTCATCCATTTATTCATAGTGCCATTTAACATGATTTATCTGTTTCTTTTAATACTGTGCAGGATGGTGTTATATTGGTGTGGAAAGGTTGTTCTGAAAGTAATCCATTTCGGCTGGCTGGAACTCTGAAAGGCCACACTCAAGCTGTGGTATGTTTAACTGTTTTGCGCACGAGGCTTTACTCAGGTTCTGTGAACCAAACAATCAGGGTAAGTTTGTGGCATCTACAAACAAGTTTATCGACTTGTACAGTATACTGTTGGCAAAGTGTTTGGAACTGAATGTGATGTTTCAGAAAAAAAATAAAAAAAAAGTATTTGATTCTTTAGAACTGCTGCATTCAGTGTGTAATGGGATGATTTATCATAATCTTCCTGTTTCAGGTGTGGGACCTTGATACTTTACAGTGTATTATGACACTAAATGGGCATTCTGATTTGGTGATGTCTCTTATTTGCTGGGATCAGTTCCTGCTCTCCTGCTCTCCTGCTCATTGGACTGCACAATAAAGGTGTGGGTTGCCACTGAAGGAGGCAACTTGGAAGTGACCTACACTCACAATGAAGAACATGTATGCTTTCCTTTCACAAACCCTTTTCCATTTGTTATGTAGTTACAGTACTACGGTTATGGAGTATAAGGCAGTCAGTGTTTCCTAGTGAACTGGGAAAACATGTATGTAGAACATCAATTTTGTGCCATTTATTTGCTTCTCAAAATTTTGTTTTCTTATAGCAGTTGCTCAATCTTAAGATGATGTTTCAAAATGTTTTCTCTTTAATAGGGGATCTGTAGAATAATTGATTTTCTGATCCATTAATGTTTTTTAGAATTGAATGTATATTGTTTTCAGGGTATTGGTGGCTAACCTAATTTGACAATGCTATTGTACATGCAGGGTGTTCTTGCGCTTAGCGGAATGCCAGATGCAGAAGCTAAGCCGGTCTTGTTTTGCTCACGCAATGAACTGCCTTCGTGAGTACATGACACTTGATTCTTCATGCTCTCAGATTATTTTTTGTGATAAATTCCATTCTCACTTTATTTTGTGGTTATAGATTTACTGAGAGGGGCAGATTATTTGGCAAACGAGAAGTACGGGCGATTCAGATAGGGCCCAGGGGACTATTTTTCAGTGGTGACGCAACTGGTCTCTTGTCTGTTTGGAAGTAGCTGGACCCTGGCCTCAAGGAACTGTCCTCATGACTCATTTGTTTAGTTTGTAAGAGCCATTACCATGGAGTTTTTATCAAAAATAGCCAAAACTTACCCCTCACTTTCATAAATGTCAGTTTTTTTTAAAAAAACTTTCAAAAGTAGCCAAAAAACACTTAAATAGACTCAAATGCCCTCAAAACAAAAATTCATAAAAATAAATAAAAGAAAGTCAGTTAGACAAAGGAAAAAAGAAGAAAATAGGAGAGTGTGCAACACAATATGAATCGAAAGGTTTTGTTGCTATTCTTCTCCCTCTGTAACTACCGGTAAAGAAATTAAGAAAGCTTAGAGGTGTAGAGTGACGACATGTGAAGGTTGTTTGCGATCAGTCTTGAAGGAAACATCTACAGCTGCAAGCACTGCAAAACCCCATCTTGCTGTTGTTGATGACATACTTTCTAAGTTGTTTGGCTGCAGAAATGGAAAGGCTTATCTTTTTGATAAAGTTGTAAATGTCATACTTGAAGAGAATGATAACAGGATTACGTACTGTTGCTGACGTATCTTGTGTTTCATGTGGCTCAATGGTGGGGTGGAAATATGAGGCTGCACATGAGAAAAGCCAAAAGTACAAGGAAGGGAAATTTACCCTAGAGAGATTCCATATGTACAAAGAGGGGAAATCAAGTTTTCTTGGATTGCTAGAGATGTTTATGTTGTATATGTATGAATGTATCAGTTTTATTTCATCTCCAAAAAAAACACAGTACGAATCAACATAACTTATTTGCTCCAATTACTGTAAAAAATAATTGCTCAAATAAATAAATTATAAATATTGCCAATGCAGTTAGTTTACCATACAAAGATGAAAGACTTAAATTTGGCTCTACTCACTTAGTTTTGAGGGTATTTAAGTCTATTTAGATGAGTTTCAAAAAAAAATGAAAGCGGTGGGTGAATTTTGGCTATTTTTGATAAAAACTCATTACGTTGATGGCGGGGAGACGTTGATGCTACAATTGTAACCATTTTGTATGTAAACTTTGACAATCATTCAGTTATTCAAACTAATTTTGGTCATTGCGGTATGGTTTGATTTGTTTGTACAGTATAATGTACAGTGAGATTGTTAAATCCAAAAGATGATTCATTCTTCAGAATTCAATTTCACAGAAGTATAATTCTCTTTTTGGCCTAATAAAATCATATTTAGGGAGGGAAGAAGACTCAAACTTGGAACTATTGGGTGTAGGACAATATTGATATGCCTTGTTTGATTTCGGGTGCTGTTAAACAAACCTTGAAATTAACTGAGCACACCTTACTACCAAACTATTTATTGAATTACTAATTTACCCTAATATAAAATGACAAAAAAAAGATATATTGAATATTGAAACAAAAGTAATTTTAATAAGTACACCCTACTCAACACAACATATTGAACCCCAATCAAATTAGAATTTCAGAGTTTAATTCTAAACAGATTTGACATATTGAAGTTGCCGACCTATTGCCAAAAAGCCATGGTTCGTTTTAGGTACTAAACTCAACTGCAGTAGTTTTGTATGCTGAAACACTTCACTTCAAATCTTTTGGCAAAAGTCATGTATTTGTAAATTGATCCATACACATTTCAAGATGCCAAAAGGAGACGATGATTATGGTGAAAAGGCAGGACATAATCTTACCGCTTGGATGTTCCTATTTTCGTCATTAAAAAAACATTGAGTTGAAGGGGACTCCAGTCCTTGTATGAATTCTCTGGAAATGATATGTCTTGTGTGTCCAACTCGAAAAGATCTCCTGTATAACTAGAAAATCAAAATAAAAGTAAAAGTCAATTACTAAATCTACAGTCAGCATGCCTTTGGCCAGCTCTCTTAATCCCAATTGAAATATCAAAGAAAAAAAGAAATATAGAAAAGACATCGTCTAAAGGAGGGAAAACACCAAGAAAAAGAAAAGGGACGTGAAGTATCCCCTAGGCTACAAACATTGACTTGATGCTTTGTTAATAAATGTCTTTGCTATATCTGCAGTTAGAAGAGCTCATGAATTTGGTTCAATGGGTGGGTGAATCTCTGAGGGTTTGGATTTGATAAAGGGAAAAAGAGTTGATAGAAACAGATTTGATGAAAACGACAAATTCATGTAAAATAAGGTGTATTTAGTATTAGGGTGTTGTATGATAGAGTGTATTAGGGTGTATCAGATGTATTTTTGGTAGTTAAATAGAGTGTACTTAGTTAATTTTACATTTCAATTTAATTATTAGGGTGTACTTATATCATAGGATGTACTTAGTTAATTTTAGGGTTCGTTTAACAACACCTTTAATTTCTCCTCTAGTTTTAGTCCAAAATGCTATATACTTAACGGTTGATTAGTTTTCACCCAAAAAAAAAACAGCTTGATTAGTTAAGTATATAGCCCTTTTCCAACATGTGTAACCCGTGGAAAAGGATCTTGACTTGCATACTAAATGTCTCAAGTTTGAACCCCCATGGCATCATAGTTGTGTGTGTGTGAAGAATTCTCATTCCTATAGTCGGTGGTACTAAAAAAAGGTTGATTAGTTAATCCAAAAGAAAAACGTTTAATTAATGTAATGTTAAAAACATGCATTTTTTCTTTTCATATAATAAATACATGTACATTTTTCACATGCTTTCATATTTTTCATTCTTTTCCATAATATCAGTATTAATCAATCAAGAAATACTTGGAGAAATTATTCAAGAAGAAATAAAGCTTTCAAATACTTCAAGTTTTATTGCTTCATCTCAATAAAAATGTCCTAAAAAATCTAAATCAAACTATACCCATATCTCATTATTCAACACCAATACCAATTATTACCAATGAAACGTTAATAAGATTAACTCAGACTTTTAATGTGCTCTCAAGTAGTCCAGAATTCAATACCTACTTGTGCGAGTTTTTCCCATACCCCTCTTAACTTTGGCAGAAGAAAAACACCAATTATCGAAACCCATCCATTGATTTCAGCCTTTCGGTGGAGAGTGACGCAAGCAGCTTTTAAAGAGCTCTTGGTTTGTGAACGAAGCTTTTAGAAAGTTTGATCAGTTCCTTGTCCTTATTGCTTCCAGTACTCACACCTTTCTCAATTTATGATTTTTTTTTAGTTTTCAGCTAAAACCCATTCAAAGCTTTTAGTCATAGAGTTTTGCGCGGCGCAACAAAGTCTTTGAGTGTGAAAGCCTCATAAATATATGATGCGGTCATTCTGTCTCACAAAAGCTGCAACTTGGCCCTTCCGTCTCACTACAGAGAAGTTGCAGTAGAAGCTTATCTCGAAGTCAGGAGACTGAGTCGCTTGCTCATTTTGTCCCTATTATAAAAATTCTTTCAAGAATCTTGGATTGGAAAAAGACCTTTCAGCATCTATAACGCTCTAAAACAGGCTCCCCCTACTCGATCATACATATCAATTTTCCTTGTCTTTTATTTCGTGACTTTTTTTTATTTTCTTATCCAACAAATTTAAATACAATATAAAGGTGCATTGATTGCTAATGCCATCTTTGGTTACTGGGGAACCCAAACGGCCCCAAAAATCCAAATATCAATTAAGTGAACCCACAAGAGGATATATAAAAGAAAAGGTGGGCCTACTAATATAATGGGTATCATTAGGAATGAAGCTAGAATTGTAGGATTGGGGTGGCCGAAATAGAAAACACAAGTATCTTAAATACATATAAGTGTTCAAAACATATGTTAGAGGATCTCCAACAGCCTCTTAAACCTTTTTGGGATCTAAAGTTGGTCTCATAGTATTTTCCTAAAGGAACAAGAAGCATTCTAAAGACCCCATGCCTATATAAACATACCAGAGAAGAAGAAAAAAAATTAACTAGTTTCTCATCTCACAGCAAACAACAATCCTTGAATGAATCTCTATGGATCAAGAAGCCATACCAAAATCAAAACACAAAAAACACAATCAAACTCAAGCTTCTTCCAATGAGACTTTGCTGTTGCCAGGGTTACCAAACCACCTTGCTCAGCTCTGCCTTGCAAAAATCAACCCTTCCATTCTCTTCTCTGTTTGCCGCTCATGGCGGAGCATAATCTACTCCCCTTCCTTCCCTCCTTTTTTCTCTCTCTACGCTCTTCTCTCTCCTCCACCTCATCACAACCCCAATTCCCCCATTCAGTTTTCCTCACTAGACCCAATATCAAACACGTGGACATCTCTCCCTCCTCCTCCCTCCGACCCTCCTCTCCACCTCCTCCATCGCCACCCGGCCTTCCTCTCTCGAAAACTCCCCATCCAGGCGTTGTCCGTCTCCAGCCGCCTTGTCCTCGTTGCTGCCACCACCCACCAGTTCACACCAGCGATGCCTCGTCCTCTTGTGTTCCAACCACTGTCCAACCAGTGGTCCTTTGGCCCTCCGCTGCCCCAGCCGCGCCGCTGGTGTGCGGTCGGGACTGTGGGTGGCAAAGTGTACGTGGCTAGTGGGATTGGAACAACTTACAGAGGAGATGTTGCGAGGTCGATGGAAGAGTGGGACACGAAGAGGAAGGAGGCTTCTTCGTCATGGGTTAAGAAGGCATGCCTTAAAGATGGAAGGTTTAGCAGGGAGGATGTGGAGGCTATTGGGTACAGAGGGAAGCTATGGGTGGTGAATGTGAAAGGCAATGCAGTCAAAGAAGGGGTTGTCTATGATGTGCAGAACGACACGTGGCAAGACATGCCTCAAGGCATGCTTGGTGGATGGAATGGGCCAGCTTCTGCAGCCATCAATGATGATGGTCATGATGGTCATGATGTGATGTATGTGGTGGATGAGAGAAAAGGAGTGTTGAACAAGTATGTGGATGAAAATGACTGCTGGGAAATGGTCATGGAGTCGGTCGTGTTAAGAGAGGCGGAGCAAATTTGTGCTGGGAGGGGAGAGTTTGTGTGGTTTGTGCTAACGGAAGAAGGATTGTGGTGGTAGATGTCGTGACGTCGCCACCGCGAATTTGGGTGGTGGAGCCACCGACGATGTTGGAAGTTGTGGCGGTACATATTTTGCCTAGGATGTGTAGGCCGGATTAATATTTTAATTGCTCTTCATGATTCATATTAAGAATAATTTAATATGGATTAGTTAATTAGTGGTATTGATTTGTATACTATGGATATGGAGATATACTAATTCTCATAGATCACAACGTGTGTGAGTTTTTTTTTTCGGCTAGCTAAATATGAAATGGAATTTTTGGTTATAATTCCTATCAAATGCAAATAAAGAAAAGAACAATGAAAAGTACTTATAAGGAGTAATTTTGGGTGTTCCCAGTACATCACGTGACTAGTGTACCATTCATTAGACGTAGGACATGTGGAATATTTTCAATACAGCCCGTCACATGTCATAAGAAACAATACAGTAAGTTGGAGAGTAATTTCACATATCCTACGTCTATTAGATGGTGCAACAGCCACGTAATATATCCGAAATATTTGAAAATTTCTCAGCTAGTTGACTATTTTAGAAAAAACAATTTCCTTAATAAAATGTGATACGGAAAATATATTAGAAAGGTTTAAAATTTTTAGTTCTAAAGTTTGATTCACGGACGCTTCCGATATTTGGAAATGTTGGCAAGTATTGAATAAATGTTCTATTTTCTATATTAATTTTCCCAACTTCAAATTTCTTTTTCTTTATAAGAAAAAAGCAGTTACCCTATTCGAATAATACATGTGGAGAAGAAACCAATCAACAATTCGAAACCAACAAGAGATAAGGTCACAACACAATCGGACCAAAACATACAGAGATAAGATAGGATCACAATCACATGCATGAAAGCAAGTGAGAGATGAAAAGGCCAAAAAAAATGAAAAAGTATCTCTTTGTTTTTCCTTGAAATACACTTTGACCAAGCTTTGTAAAGGTGAGAAATTCCAAATTGTAAGTTCCAAAGTTCCAACCACTAAAGGCAACAGCATCTACCTTTACAAATTTAATATTGCCAACCATTCACCCTGTTGACCCAAAAAAGTTGTTTGAAACCTTGTGAAAACTTTTGTCTTTGTTCATGGTATTGGGCAACTAGCTTTTTAGAAGATCATAAAATAAAAGGCGAGTGATTTATATTCTCAACGGCCCTTTATGCAGGATGAGGACGAGGAGGACCGCCTTTTGAATGGCTTCAAAGTTGAAAGCTACCACATATATATATATATGGATATGGTACCTTAAATTTGGGGCACTTTTTATATGTGTCGTTTTTATTATTATAATAATAATAATAAAAATTGGAAAGATTTATCAGCTAATTTTGCATACTGTGTGGGGGAGGCACATGAGGGCAGAAAAGCTGGTTGTTTTATTATTTATTTATTTTAGGAAAGAAGAAAATGAAATTAGGCCCAAAGAGAACATTGGCATTTTATTCAATAAAAGTTAGGCCCAATCACTTATTAGGATAAATAAGAGCCTAGGAAGGCAAAAAGGCCCCCATCCTAAAAGACTATTTGGCTGAATTATGGTCAAATCCTACATTACTCCCGGAAGTCAAAGTAGTCTATTTTGCCCATTGATTAAGATTTGGCGTTTAAATTTGCCCTAAAAGACTATTTGGCTGAATTATGGTCAAATCCTACATTACTCCCGGAAGTCAAAGTAGTCTATCTTGCCCCTTGATTAAGATTTGGCGTTTAAATTTGCCCATGCTATCATCTGTATTCATAACGCTGTTGACTTTAATGATGTAGCAGTGGTACTATGGTAATTTCGTACATATGGTCAATACCCACCTCCAGTATGGACTAAAAATTTAATAAAAAACACTTTACCTTTAAATAATTTAAAAATTAAAAATCCAATATACAACCTAATATAATTTAAACGGAAATAAAATTTTAAAAAATAACCTTCCTTGACTATCCACCCCGCCACCATAAACAAAGAAGAAAATACCCTTCTTTCAAATGTTGGGCAGTGTAAATCTGTAGATTGATCTTTCAAAAAACAATTGAATAGCTGAATAGTTCTTAAATCAAGAACCAGAGCATACAAATTAGTGTAAGGGCGATATAGAATTTGATCATAATTTTAAGGGCACTAAAGTAAATAAGCCTTTCAATTTCGACCACTTTAATAATTTAGTAGGCAACATGCCACATCATGTGTATTGTACAATTTTACCTCAAGTTGGTGCATATAATGGAGATTCACTTTCTTTTGTATTGTACTCTTCCACATCATGGAGATTCTTATAGATCTCAACTTTCTTTTGTCTTTATTTTGGGTCCCATTTTTTCTTATCCAAAAAAATTAAATACAATATACAGGTGCATTAATTGCTATTGTCATTGTTGGCTACTGCGCAACCAAAAGTGACGAACCCACAAGACGTATTCCAAATACCCATGTCTATATAAACATGCCAGAGAACTAAAAAAAAAAACCAAAAATAAGTTCTAATCTCACAGCAAAGGGTAATGCTTGAATGAATCTCTCTATGGATCAAGAAGTCATACCAAAACCGAAACACAAAAAACACAATCAAACTCAAGCCTCTTCCAATGAGACTTTGCTGTTGGCAGGGTTACCAAACCACCTTGCACAGCTCTGCCTTGCAGAAATCAACCCTTCCATTCTCTTCTCTGTTTGCCACTCATGGAGGCGCCTAATCTACTCTTCTTCCTTCCCTCCTTTTTTCTCTCTCTACGCTCTTCTCTCTCCTCCACCTCATCACAACCCCAATTCCCCCATTCAGTTTTCCTCACTAGACCCAATATCAAACACCTGGACATCTCTCCCTCCTCCTCCCTCCGACCCTCCTCTCCACCTCCTCCACCGCCACCCGGCCTTCCTCTCTCGAAAACTCCCCATCCAGACGTTGTCCGTCTCCGGCTGCCTTGTCCTCGTGGCCGCCACCACCCACCAGTTCACACCAGCGCTGCCTCGTCCTCTTGTGTTCCAACCACTGTCCAACCAGTGGTCCTTCGGCCCCCCGCTGCCCGAGCCGCGCCGCTGGTGTGTTGTCGGGACTGTGGGTGGCAAAGTGTATGTGGCGAGTGGGATGGGGACAACTTACAGAGGGGACGTTGCGAGATCGATGGAAGAGTGGGACATGAAGAGGAAGGAGGCTTCTTCGTCATGGGTTAAGAAGGCAGGGCTTAAAGATGGGAGGTTTAGCAGGGAGGCTGTGGAAGCAATTGGGTATAGAGGGAAGCTTTGGATGGTGAATGTAAAGGGCAATGCTATCAAGGAAGGGGCTGTTTATGATGTGCAGAAGGACGCGTGGGAAGACATGCCTCAAGGCATGCTTGGTGGATGGAATGGACCAACTGCTACATCCATCAATGATGATGATGACGATCATGATGAAGATGATGTGATGTATGTGGTGGAGGAGAGTAAAGGAGTGTTGAGCAAATATGTTGATGAAAATGATTGTTGGGACGTGGTGATGGAGTCGGTTGTGTTGAGAGAGGCTGAGCAAGTTTGTGCTGGGAGGGGGAGAGTTTGCGTGGTTTGTGCTAACGGGACTAGGATTGCGATGGTGGATGTCGTGGCGGCGCCGCCAAGGATTTGGGTGGTAGAGCCGCCGCCGATGTTGCAAGTTGTGGCTGTACACATATTACCTAGGATGTGTAGGCCGGATTAATTTTTTAATTTCTCTTCATCATTCATATTATGAATAGTTTTTGTTATAGTTCCTATCAGATGTAAATAAAGAAAATAACAACAACCATAGGGTGTACTCAGTTATAGAGTCTACTCAATTAATTTTAAGGTTCGTTTAACAACACTCAAAAAATAACAATTACACGAAATCAAATACATTTGATCGTCAATCAACAAAAGTCCAATTACGTTTTCTACATGGATTAGCTAATTGACTATTTTACCCCCAAAAAAACAAAGCATGATGCAGATAGAGAGAGTGAAGTAATAAGTTAGGAATGTGCTAGGTTCAACTTCCTCCAATAATTTAACAAAAAAGAGTGATTCTGAGTCTCTTAACCAGATAACAATAGAAAAACGACATGGATCACCGTTTCACAAGCAGAGTGTAGACTGCATATATATCTCTATAAATAATTTCAATATTTGTTTGGCAAGCCTGAATAAATATTCTATATTAATCTCTATGAATTTTTTCAACTTCAAATTATTTTTTTTCTTAAAAAGAAAAAGCAGTTTTACCCTATTTGTAATAGAACAAACCAATCTACAATTTCGAAACCAGCATTTCAAGAAGACGAGATAAGGTCACAATCTGACCCAAAAAAACAGAGATAAGATCACATGCATGAAAGCAAGCAAGTGAGAGGTGCAAAGGCCAAAAAAAGAAAAGTTATCTCTTTGTTTTTCCTCGAAATAAACTTGACCAAGCCTAAGGGCATTCTAGTCAAGTGGTAAGTGGTTAAGAATATTTATATATCTAGTTAAGTGATTAAGAGTATTTATCTTTCCACCCGATTCTCCTTTCCCAATATTACTTATATAAAAAATATAAGGGTTAATTACTCATTTGATCCTCAAACTTGTACTCGATTTACATTTTGGTCCTCAATTAAATTATTCGTTCAAATGGTCCATCAACTTTATATTATTCGTTTAACTGGTCCTACCGTTACATTCCGTCAAAGTTGTCATCAAATATAAAAGTAAAACTGTAAATAACCGTCTACAAAGTTGACGGCAACTTGAACAGAATGTAACGGTAGGACCATTTGAACGAATAATATAAATTTGACGAACCATTTGAACGAATAATTTAATTGATGAACCAAAATGTAAATCGAATACAAATTTAAAGACGAAATGAGTAATTTAATTTAATATTGCCCACCATTATCTATAAAGTCCTTTTCAAATTTAATATTGCCAACCATTGTCTATAAAGTTCTGTCCTGTGAACCCTGTTGACCCAAAAAAGTTCTTTGAAACTTTGTCAGAAAACTTTGGTCTTTGTTCATAGTATTGGCAACTAGCTTTTTCGAAGATCACATAAAATAAACAGCAAGCAAGTGCTTTATGTAGGGGGCTTCTATAGTGAGGGGCTTTAAAGAGAGGGGCATGGTGAGGGGTTTCAATCTCACAATTGATGCACCCCCATGAAGCTGTTTGGACCAAAATTAGCACAATTCAATTTCTAACATCAGTGGGCTGATTTTATAGTCACTTGAATGAAGCCCAACTGTCAAAGCCAGTACAAAATGCCCAAAGCTTGATAAGTGAAAGCCTGGAGGGCCAAAAGCCCATCGGACATCACGAATATTAAAGAAACTTTGACCAACGATTGGTCAACCAGAAAAGACAAAGATTACAGAAATCAATTAATGTTTATAAAGCCAAATTAAATGGCCATTAAAAACATATAATGATTAAATCCTAAAAAATAACAAGGCTTTTTTCTTTTCTTAGAGCTCATACATTAACAAGGCAGTTTTAATTCATGAATTAAAAGGGAAATCAAGTTTTTTTTTTTGCCAACACATGGCATTTTCATAAATTGGTCCCGAAAAAGAAATTATTGGGTCAAATAAACAAAGGTAATAGAGGATTTGTTTATTTGAAGGTTTCTAGCTAATCCCAAATGACCGTTGCTTTTACCCATTTAAAGGTGCAAACATCCAATTTTGAATTCAAAGTTGACCTGGACAGCTGATGGAAAGTCAGACGGCAGAAGGGAGGGCGAGACAACCGCATTAAATGTGATTTGAACCATAAGGCTCATCGATTTGTTGGAAGCCAACTGAAGCCAGCTAAATCATGAAGATTAAGGGAGATTTAGAGCTCCGCCAAAAGGAAGAAACCGACACTTAGTCAAGACACTCCTTTGCCAAACGTACAAGACCAAGGAACCAAAAAGGCTATATAAATAACCGAAGAAGATTTTATTCAAAGGACAATCAATCTATCTCAAGAACAAACAACCTATTTGAACAAACTTCAAATACACTCGACTCAAACCACTTGTCAAAAGCTTCTCATAGCATATCAAAAGCCAAGACATGAATAAAATATTTTCCCAATCTCTTGAGTTCCCAATTGAAAACTCTTGATTGAAATTCTATTCTCTTCCAAAACACATAATTTGTCTAATTCCCAATTGACCACTCCTTATTGGAATTACGTTGCTATTGTTTGTGATCTTAATGCTCTGCTAACATCAATGCTTTGTATGATTTTGTCAGCTGGCCATTTGTTCTAGCGTATCTAAAATCAAATTCATATCTGCATACTTCTCTGAGTAGTGCAGATACTGTTGACAACCTTCATCGGACTCATTGCATTGTCTCGAGTACATTGCAGTGGTGTCCGAATAGTGTTGTTTCTGTTCGATAAGGTTCATTTAGGTTCTGTTAGGCTACTTATGGTTTTAATTAAGTGTAAATATGTCCAAACTGACTTGCGTTTACTTTCTTGTAAAATTATTATCTCATTTCAGACACTTTTATCTTTAAACTCGTATTGTATTTTTTGTCCGATATCAATTTACAGTTGTTATTTCTTCTAAGTTTTAATCCATAATAAGTGAAATGTTGAAGTTCTCTTAATTTAGGCATAGAAAAAACCTATCCAAGACAGATTCAACACTTGCAGCTGTTGGAACAATAATTTTCACTAAATAAATAAAGTACAACATCCACCTTTACAAATTTAATATTGCCGACCATTCACCCTGTTGACCCAAAAAAGTTGTTTGAAACCTTTTGAAAACTTTTGTCTTTGTTCATGGTATTGGCAACTAGCTTTTTAGAAGATCATAAAATAAAAAGCAAGCGATTTATATTCTCAACGGCCCTTTATGCAGGATGAGGAGGAGGACTGCCTTTTGAATGGCTTGAAAGTTGAAAGCTACCACATATATATATATATATATATATATATAAATGGGGAATGCTAGCAACTTTCTCTCTAACTTTCTCTTCATGACATGTGTTACTTCTCTTTCACTTAAATCAATGTTTTTAATTATAGAAAAAATATTAATTGTGTTTCCATATTTGCCCTTGATAAACCAGTCCAATTCTCCCGTGCCCTTAATAAAGTTTTTTTCTTTTATCACCTGGAAAACACAAAAACTAATTATTAAAGATAAAACAAAAATCAGACCCAAAAAAAAAAACAAGAGAACACCGAATCACGTGGTGATGGAGTCGATTGTGTTGAGAGAGGCTGAGCAAGTTTGTGCCGGGAGGGGGAGAGTTTGTGTGGTTTGTGCTAACGGGACTAGGATTGCGGTGGTGGATGTCGTGGAGATGCCGCCAAGGATTTGGGTGGTAGAGCCGCTGCCGATGTTGCAAGTTGTGGCTGTACACATATTACCTAGGATGTGTAGGCCGGATTAATTTTTTAATTTCTCTTCATGATTCATATTATGAATAGTTTTTGTTATAGTTCCTATAAGAGATTATGAGTCTCTTAACCAGATAAGAGAGCAATTTAGAAAAACGACATGGGTCACCATTTTACAAGCAAAGTGTAACTACAAAGTCTAAAATATCGATGGTATCGGAAATATCGGTAGTCTAAAAATACGGAAATTTTGATGGAAATATCGGGATATTATCAATATCAATAAAAATTGAATAAAAACCACAGAAATTGTAAGAAAAACTTGGAAATTTTTATTGAAACTTTGGAGGATGTTTATTTAGTCAATTATCTGTTAGTTTATCACAAAAAATGGGAAGAAAATGCATTACATGATGGGTTTAACTGATTTAGGTTGATTATATAGCGAGCTGACAATCACTGTGAGTGTAGAAAATATGTAGTAATTAATGAAAGAATATTAAACACACCATAATCATTTATATATAATGATTTACTATAATATTTTATACTTTATACATTGCATGCTAAGATACATGAGTGACTTAGTACCAAGAGTTCCTATGAGGATCAAATTTTTCACTATCTTCATCATCTCTATGTGTAGAGTAAGTGTATTGTGAAGAGTAGTTGGAAAGTTGAAACTTAAAAAGGAAACTCATTCTCATGTGTAAATCGATATTTTCGATATTATAGAGATATCATGTCGATATTTTGCCAAAATATTGTTGAAGTCTGAGCGAAATTATCGACATCGATATTTCTTCGATATTTCGTCGATATTATCGATATTCATACGATATGTGTATAGATACGTTCCAAAATATCTGTAACCCGAAAAAATGATAATATCCTCGATATTTCGTCGATATTATCAATATTTTAGTCCATAGACTGTATATATATCTCTATAAATAATTTCAATGTTTGTTTGGCAAGCCTGAATTATTCTATATTAATCTCTATGAATTTTTTCAACTTCAAATTATTTTTTTCTTAAAAAGAAAAAGCAGTTTTACCCTATTCGTAATAGAACAAACCAATCTACAATTTCGAAACCAGCATTCCAAGAAGACAAGAGATAAGGTCACAATCCGACCAATAAAAACAAAGATAAGATCACATGCATGAAAGCAAGTAAGTGAGAGGTGCAAAGGCCAAGAAAAGAAAAAAAAATATCTCTGTGTTTTTCCTCGAAATAAACTTGACCAAGCCTAAGGGCTTCTAGTCAAGTGGTAAGTGGTTAAAGAATATTTATAAAGAACTAATTTTCTGACTCCTTTTTTATCGACTTACACTGTATTTTATAACTAAAAATGAAGTGTAAGTGGACAAAATGAAAATGGGAAAATCATCACCCTATTTATATATCAAGTTAAATGATTAAAAGTATTTACGATTCTCTCTTCCCCCTTATTACTTACATAAAAAATAAAAAAAACTTAACCAAACTTGTAAAGTAAGAAAATACGAATTATAAGTTACAACCACTCCTACAACATCAACCTTTTCAAATTTAATATTGCCAACGATTAGCTATAAAGTTGTGTCCTTTCCAAATTTAATATTGCCAACCATTAGCTATACAGTTGTGTCCTGTGAACTAGGGGTGGGCATTGGAACCGCCAAACCGCAAAACCGAACCAAACCAAACCGGAAAAAACCGTCAAAAACCGTGTTGACCGGAAAAGTCAACAACCGAACAAAAACCGAACCGGACCGGTTTGGATCGGTTCCGTTCCGGTTTTTCACCCCAAGGAACCGATCCAATCCAAACCGGTCCAATACAAATTTTTTTATATTTTTAATATTATACATATTTATATTCTTTATTTTATATATATTTAACATGTGGTTATTTTTTATTGGTTCTTTATGTTATATATATATATATATATATATATATATATATTTAACATGTGTATAATTTTTATTTTTTTAGAAAATTATTTAAATCCAATGCTACATTTTTAATGTTATAACTAATATTTTTCCAAGTCCAACCTCAAAACATCTCTCTTTTTAAGAAATTGGATCATTTATTAATTTCAATTCCAAAAATACAATTTTAGTTGGGATTTGTATTTTTTAAAAATAAAAAAATGGAAAAATTAAGAACCCGGTTCAAAACCGGAAACCGAAAACCGGACCGAACCGTGAGAACCAAACCGGCCGAGTCTTTAAAAAATCACTAAAACCGGACCGAACCGAACCGGTTAAATAATCCGGTTTCGGTTCCGATTTGAGATGAAAACCGGTCCAAACCGGACCGTGCCCACCCCTACTGTGAACCCTGTTGACCCAAAAAAGTGGTTTGAAACCTTGTCAGAAAACTTTGGTCTTTGTTCATGGTATTAGCAAACTAGCTCTTTTGAAGATCACATAAAATAAACAGCAAGCAAGTGATTTATATTCTCAATGGCTTTATGCAGGAGGAGGAGGAGGGGACCACCGTTTGAAGCTGTTTGGACTAAAATTAGCATAACCCAATTTCTACCATAAGTGGGCTCATTTTATAGTCACTTGAATGAAACCCAACTAGCAAAGCCAGTACGAAATGGCCGAAGCTTGACAAGTGCATGTCCAGAGGCCCAAAAGCCCATCGGACATCAGTGGATATTAATGAAACATTGACCAACGATTCGTCAACCAGAAAAGACAAAGATTACATAAATAAATTAATGTTTATAAAGCCAAATTAAATGGCCATTAAAAACAGATAATGATTAAATCCTCAAAAATAACAAGGCTTATTTCTTTTCTTAGAGCTCATAGATTAACAAGGCAATTTTAATTCATGAATTAAGACGGAAATCAAGTATTTTTTTGCCAACACATGGCATTTTCATAAATTGGTCCCAAAAAAGAAATTATTGGGTCAAATAAACAAAGGTAAAAGGATTTGTTTATTTGAAGGTTTCTAGCTAATCATATATGAGTGTTGCTTTTAACCAGTTAAAGGCGTCAACATCCAATTTTGAACTCAAAGTTGACCGGGACAGTTGATGGAAAGTCAGACGGCAGAAGAGAGGGTGAGACAATAGCATTAAATGCAATTTGAACCGTAAGGCTCATCGATTTGTTGGAAGCCAGCTAAATCATGAAGATTAATGGAGAGTCAGAGCTACGCCCAAAGGAAGAAACCGACACTCAGTCAATACACTAGTCCTTTGCCAAATGTACAAGACCAAGGAACCAAAAAGGCTATATAAATAATCGAAGAAGATTTGATTCGAAGGACAATCAATCTCTCTCAAGATCAAACAACCTATGTGAACAAACTTCAAATAAACTCGACTCAAACCATTTGTCAAAAGCGTCTCATAGTAGACTTGAATAAAATCTTTTCCCAATCTCTTGAGTTCTTAGTTGACAATTCCTGATTGAAATTCTATTCTTTTCTCAGACACATACTCTGTCTAATTCCCAGTTGACCACTCCTTATTGAAATTACGTTGCTATTGTTTGTGATCTTAATACTCTGCTAACATCAATGCTTTGTATGATTTTGTAAGCTGGCCATTTGTTCTAGCTTTATCTAAAATCAAATTCATATACGTAGACTTCTCTGAGCAGTGCTTCCTAGCAATTGGAGCTTTTCACTTTTTTTTTGTCTATTGAATTGTAGTTTATGTGTTTGCTGCATTACTTTACATAAACTTTTTTAAGTTTTTCCCGGTGCATGGTGGGATTTGTGGGATTGCGATTTTTTGTCCTGGTTGATACTTTGTTCCACTTTTTATTTTTTGGTTTTTACCTTTTACAATGCATGTTCACAGGTTTTATGAACTCAACAACATCTTGGTGAACGTTGGCTCAATTGAAAATAGAACTCAGAGATCAATTTGGGTGTTTTGCGTAATTGGAATGCAATGATTGCTTAAGTGTATTAGCTTTGTTTTGGTTTCAAAATTTTTATGTCTTTGATAAGATAAATTATTGAAAGGTTATTGATAAACTATTGACATTTCCAAAAATGTCATTTTGATTATCATCGTGTGTGTTTTTCAGTCTAGGTATTTCTCTTCTTAGATACAGTTAACCTGATTGACCTGCAACTTTGGAAGCGTGAGGTTTTTGGTGGTCTTGATGTATGGAAAATGAATGTGTTGACCGCTATTTCTTTATCTTTATGGAAATGAATGTTATTTGATTTTGATTAGTTGCTGGTGTTAAGTTTTTTTTTATAATTGGATCTAGCATGAAAGAACATATTGCTTTCCCTATTGAATTAAATTTGCGGAGAAGGAATGGCGAACTATAATGACGGTGATAGTGACATGAGATTTTATGAGGGTGTGAGGTGAGGAGAGACTTTATAAGGGTGTGGTGGGTGCAGGCACTACAACACAAGAACCCTTTTACGACATTTGATTTGCGTCATGGGAGGCATTTAATGATGCGGACTAGGCGTCATCACCTACGTCGTCGAAAGAGGGGGTCATGGAAACATTTTTCTAAACACGACGTCTAATCCGTGTCATGGAATGGGGTTTCAATGATGCGGATCACGTGTCGTCCAACTCTGTCCATGACGTGTCATCAATGTCATGAATGAGCTTTTGATGACGTTAATTAGGCGTCATTAAGAATATGACGTTCTATTCGACGCCTTCTTTTAGGACTTTACATGACGCAGACTAGGCGTCATTGAACTTAACGACGTTGATGAGACGTCATTGAAATATTTTTCATGACACGGTTTAGACGTCGTTAAAATTCATTAATTTTTTTAATAAAAATTCTAATATGTATATATATCTCATCATTTTAATTATGCAAAAAGAAATTAATATATAGAAGCAAAAATTAAGACACAAAGGCAAAATACTCAATTATATTTCTATTACTCAACATGATTCTTGTACATCATGAATTGTCTTTAACTTATCCCACAAAGTCAATCCTATGAAGTTTGAGAAAATTTGATACTTGCACTGTCCAAAACAAAGTAAACATCCAAAAAGCCCCTGCTTGGCACGTACCCGATTCCAACTCCTTCTGTGAGGATTCAAGTGGAATCAGGTACGTGCCGAGTACGATCACAACATAAGCCCCTGCATTAAACAAGACAAGAAGCTTTGCTGTGCGAATCTGCAAAACCATATAGAAAGAGAGAAATTGAAATTAATATCCATAATTAAACATCAACATCAAATGTATTATAGAGAGAGATACCCTGGTTTCTGGTGGTGCATAAATCAGGTACATCACCAGGTAACTAGTTTCTATTAAGAAACCAATGGAGTTAACTATGATGAGCATAAGAGAATTTTGCTTCAAGATGGCATAATATATGAAAATCATTGCGCGAAAGAGTGTGACTGAATAGGGTAAAGCCTGGAACCCTACTGTTGATTTTTCCTTAAAAATTTTATAACATGTTGGCCTATGGAAAGAAAAGGAAATATAAAAGTTAGAAGAGAGAGAGAGAGTGATTACACTGGAGCCAAGTACACCAGAAATGCCATGACGTTGCCTGTGGAAATGAAAAACAAAATATATTCACACAGGGCGCTAAGACGTGGAAGATGGAAAAGGGATAACCAAATTATTCATACACATACAGGGGTTGTGGGGGTTTTGGAGATAGAAGTAATAAGTAGCTAGGGCTGCTAGGGTACCTAGAATTCCAAAGACAAATGATTCCGCCATTCTTTTGAATTTCTTAGTGAGGGAACTCCAAAGGCTCAAAGTGACTCTGTAACGTTCATAGAAAGAGCTAGCTCTAATTCGCATTGTGTGCATCATATATAAATAGACGGGGCAAAAAAACAAATAAATATTTATCTCTCTGGTAAAATAAAACTGGCACTTTGTGCATGGAGCCTATTGATAGGAATTTTACCACAGGTGCAAAAGGGTTAAAAAAACCTATAAAACTTGCAAGAATGACAAGGTTATTGCAGTATAAACGGATCTCGCAAGGTCGTTCTCCACAAGGATTATTAAATAACTCGTAGCAAACCAAATTCTAATTAATTACTGTAAAAGAGAAAGTTGAGATGTTTGATTTTAAGATCTTAAATTAAGCTGAAGTTAACTAATAAAAATAAGGTAATATGCCAAATTAAAGCTAAAAGCAAAAGAAACAGTTGTGTTTTGAGAAATCAAGTTAAGAAAGCACTAGGGATCCGCCGTCACCTTAGCAATTCTATATAGTTCTCCCAATTACTTATGACCTATACATGCATATTTCAAAGGTTAGGTATTCCTAATATATGCCTACTTGGACCCCCAACATAGAGCGTATATCATACATGCAATCCGTCTGTGGTATTCGGATCAAATCTAAACATACATGACTCATTAAGTTCTGTGAAACCTTTTGACAAACCATGCAACCCTTAAGACGTGGTATTCATCCTAAGTGAATTCGCACATATTAATCACAAGAAGCCTTCGTCAATTTCAGGACCGACCTCCGACCAAAATTGCATCAAATTACTTTTCTAAACATCCTAATGGTGATCAAGCATCAAGAGACTTAGATAGTTTAACCCAAAGATGAATAATTTGAAAACTGCATGCATATAATCATAAGCAAATTGGATAGAAACTACATATTCTTGCTAAAGCTCGTGGCCTCACCCTAGCAATAAGGAAATTAGTTACGCATATTCATAATAGAAATCATAGAAAATATTATTAAGAAGAAAAGGAATAACAACACCCGGAAGTAGAAAATCCAAGAACCCTAGCAATTGCTCTCCCAAAAGCCAAAAAGAAGTCTGAAAAGAGCGTCCTAAAAACTGCTGTGAAAAGAACTTAAATACTCTCTAAAACCTAGCTTCACAAGACAGCTTTTCTTTTCCTAAAAGGAGACTAAATAAAAATAAAGTAATACAAGGAGATAAAATCCTAAGTGGATAAGGAGAATATGCATTAAAGCTGCCCATTCACGTTCTCCCCAAAACTGCTCCAAATCAGGCCCATAATAGCTTGTTTTGAAGAGAAAAATATTCTGAACACATCTCAAGAAGGCCACGAACCCATCCGAGGTCATTTTGGGCTCCAAAACGCCATTAAGGGCCCAAAACGTCACTTTTTCCAAGGCGTTGCCTGCTCCTTTATTTTTATCGCCATAAAACAACCTGCTTGGTAGAAAAATCTGGAATTTTGATACAATTGGGCCAAGTGACTCACGAACGTCTTCCAACTGGAATTACTCCAAAATTCGTCCATTTGATCATGTTTTGCTCCAAAGGAAGTCGAAAGCCCTATATTGAAAATACAACTCAAAGTATCAAAATTCTTCCAAAATATTAACCAAAATATACCAAGATTGGGATTAAATATATACTATAAAATATACCCATCACCTATCAAGGCTACTATAGTGCATTCATGCAAGTTGCAACGATACCCCTGAAATGCAGAAATAACGGACATACATAGAGTGCTGCTATTTCCACTCCTTATTCTATTTTCTCACCCACTTTGTTTTCTCACCCACCATATAAATTTGACAAAACACAAACCTATCTTTCCACCCACCATTATCCATAAAATACCCTTTAAATATTAATTCAAGCAAACTAAATATCATTGTGTATCTATTATGACACTTTTTTAACCATTAGATTAACATTCATTCAATTCAACTGGTGAGATTAAAACTTCACTTATAAATTTTTGTTTCTTTAATAATATCATCGTGAACATCAAAGTGCTCTGATTTTAATAATAAAGATGAGAGGAAAATAAAAAATAAAAAAGGGGAAATAATGTCGTTAAAATTCTTTCTTGAGCATGAAATTGAATGCGCCAGGATAAATGGAAAAGCCATACCACCACCAGACTTGGACTAGGATGGTTTAGAGGAGAAGAAAAATGCGTACAAGGATGTGCCAGGAGAGAGAAAATTATAAACATGTAAGAGAATAAATTTTTCCTGACCCAGAAGGATGTAACAGAGCACGGGCCATTAAAGCTGTGGTCAATGTTTGCAGGATAGCCCCAACCCAATGACATATATCGTTGGCAGCATGATCCTGCTGGAAAAAGTCTTATGTGAATTTTTTACGGCTATTTTTTTTTTCAAGAAACTAAAGATTAACCATCTCAGGGTGATTTTAGTTTAGACATGCTCTGGTGGGTTAGAAAGTTCTTCTCTTTCAGCTTTTGAGTTAGAGAAGATAACGAGAGAGTGGAGAGAGAAAGTACGATTTTAGGGGAGACCGATTTATTTTCCAGAAAAAAATCGAACAATAGACAAAAATAACATTAATTATTATTTTATAAGTTGATAGTAGATGAATCTAATGGTGTTAAAAGTGTATTTTATTGTGCATGAAAATGTGTCCTCTTCAGTCCTTAGAAGTAATTTTACAAAAGGGTAAATTTATCGGGTTCAGATCCTCTGTTCATGCTTTTGTGTGTCCTTCTCTGTCCATGAGTTAATTTTATGACACGTGACATTATTTTATTATTTTATTTGTATTAAAAGATAAAAGCATTAATTTGTTAAAGTATTATTAAGTGGAATTCCACATGTCAAAAAAGTAATGCATAGACAGAGAGGGACACACAAAAACAAGGATAGAGGATCTGGACTCAAATTTATCTTTAAAATTTTGAAAATAAAATTAGTGGAAAAATAGGACAGGTGGGTGAAAATAACAGCTCTCTATACAAAATATAGCTAAATACATAAAAAACAAAACTGCAATAAGTGAGTTAGGGTTTCTTTTTTGGGTCAAATAAGTGAGTTAGGGTTTTGTTTGCAGTATAATCTCTGAATGTGGGGGTGGTACCTTAATTATCTTCTTTGATTGTTCTTCTCTTATCACGATTAATGTGCAAATGTCGTTGTAAACAAATAGGAAAGCAGGGACAGATACTACAAAATACACAACATTCGCACAATAATTATCATTGTGAATGAAAACAAAACAATATTAATATTTTCTAAGTATGAGTCATTGGCGGTTGAGTGACAAAGAAAACAAAAGCAAATAAAAGAGAATTTGCTTTTGGATAAAACAGAAAGTGAAATATGACTTTGAATGTGAGGTTATTCCTCCCACACACCCACTTAGTACGTGAGTCCATATTTGGCAATTTTTGGGTGTTCCGGATACACTACCATCTAATAGACGTAAGACATGTGAAATATTTCCAATGCAGCCCACCACATGTCATAAAAAATAATGCAGTAAGTTGGAGAGTAATTACACATGTCATATGTCTATTGAACGGTACACCAGCAACATAATGTACCCGGAGCTAGACACCATTGGTAAGGTATTAAGTTATTCACTAATTTGAGCATTCTTTTCTGTGCAACTAACTTGCAGGAAAGATCGTTTGAAATTGAAGGCCACGTCGCACAGCCCATTCTTGTGTGGTGTTTGTGTGCAAACTGTGAAGGAAGACATCACCAAAAAATAAGGGGAGGCATGCCGCATGCCGACTTTGCAGCCATGTTTAGGAAGATGGTGTTGTGCATGTAAACTTAACAAACAAACAAACAAACAAAAAAAGGTTGAAAATGAAGTCAACCGAATGAAAGGGAAAAGAGAAGGCCACAAGGCCTTGAAGATTCAATTCGAGATGGGCAGCAGAGGCCAGCTAGAAAGAAAAGTAAAAATAATAATAATAATAATTTAAAAAAAAAAGAGGAAAATGGGTTGGCATGTTGCACGGACACGGAAATGAGACACGGCGACACGGAAAATCTCAAAAAACTAGAACACGGACACGGCAATTAAAATAATAATAAATAATAATAAAATTATAATAGTATATACTTATATTATATATATTTAAAAATAATAATTCATTATCAATACTTCAATGTCACATAATTCCATAAAACAAAACAAAATAATCATGTTCATCATCCATACATAATAATTAATACACCACAAAATAAAACATAAATGGTACCCATATTCATTATGAGAGTTAGTATTAGAGTTACTCATCTTTCCCTAAAAAAAATAAAGCATGGTACCCATATTCATTATGAACCAAATTTCCAATTAATAAACATACCCATACAATGTCAACAACTAAGCAACAAAAAAAAAACACATCAAAACAGAGAAACAAAATAAAAAAGTTGTAAAGTCTAACTTGGATTCGCAAGAAAGAATTGTCACCACCACCAAGTCCAACTCTTCTATTGCTGTGGAGGGAGATAAGCAAAGAAAACATAGAAAATAAATACATGCATTTTGAAAACAGAGAAAGAAAAAAATTGCAAAGCTACTAACTTTTTTTTTTTTTTTTGGAACTGGTGTCGTTTGGGGGTGGGAGGGGAGGGCCTCACCACCAATGAGGCAAACCCAATAGATGGACGCGACTCACACCAACTACATCAAGAGAGATGAGAGGGAGAGAAGAAGAAAATGGTCTTTGCACACAAATGAAATGAGATGTTGACCAAAAAAATAAATTAAATGAGAAGTGCGGCTGCTGAAGGTGAGGTTTAGGTTTAAAAAAGTTTTGTTACAGATTTAACCATTTATTTAAAAAATATTTCAAATATATCCACCACAGTTTCAAAAATTACGTTTTGACCCCTGTTTTTATTTTCAAAATTTCAAATAGGTCCCTGCCGCGTCGGAGCCATGTCTTGACCATGTCCAACCCGTTGACCGTGTCCAACGCGTGTCGGGGCGGTGTCGGTGTGTCCGACACTCCGACACTCCAGCAATTTGGAGTGTCCGTGCAACATAGGTTGGCACCTCTACGTTGTTTGCTTTCTCTTGATTTGCATAAGAAATCTCTACGTCAATTGTGTTGTTTTGTCAAGGCCACTATTCAGTCTTTTAAAAAGGGACGAAAAGCTATAGCCTATAGTGAAATGTTTAGATTAATTTCAAGTAGGGTAAACTACCGAAATACCCCTTGAACTTGTACATAATTATCAATTTACCTCTTGATTTTTTTTTTTACAAAATTAAGGACTCAAGCTAAATTTTATTCTCAATTTCCCGTCCAAATTCACAACATTTCATCCAATTTTCCGTTAAACATGAGGGCAAATTAGTCATTTTGTATGTTAAAAATAAATAAACACTGAAAAATGAAATAAAAAAACTTTTATAAATCGAAATAATTTCTCTCTCTGTCTCAGCCCTTCTTCCCCTTCTTCCCAGCCTCCCATGTCCTCCTCACAAATCATACCACCACCCATTCTCTCTCCCCTCCTTGCACCCAAAGAAACAACACATCCCATACAACAACATGAGAACCACACCACATGTTTGAACAAAAAAACCCAGATCAGAGGCACATATTTGAACACACAAAAAATCCAGATCTATTTGGGTTCTGGGGATGGGAGCAGGGATCTATTTGGGTTTTTGGATTGACCTAGGGATTTCAGATATCTTTTTAGAGGCAAAAGGATTTGGCAAAAGATGAAGAGAGTGATATATGCAAGGTTCTTTGAAATCTGTGAATTTTCTGGTGATAATAAATGGGCAGCCAAGAGAGAAATTTCAAGCATCTAAACCATATGGCAGGATGATTCCTTCTCAGCCTTTTTGCTTACTCTGGCATTATGCTTTAAGCCGGTCAGTGGAGAGAGTGCTAAAGCATTGAAGAGCTCTCTATTGGAACTGGGCTTTCGGTGGATATGGATGGAGGGGCTTTCAATTGGTTTGGGTATCGTGGAGGTATTGGTATTTTCAGTTTGTTGACAATATGGGTTCATTGGGGGAGGGGTTGTGGGTGAAAAAAAAAAATCTGGGTTTGTTGGGGGATGGGGGTGGGTCTGTGGGTTCTGGGTTCATTGGGGGTGGTGGTCATGGGGAATCGGGTTAGGATGGGAAGGAGTGAATGGTCCTGGGGTAAAAAAACTAAAGGGAGGTGGGGGATTGGTCTAAAGTGAAGGGTTGGTGGTTATGGGGGAATGGTGTGGAGAAGAAGACCCCAAAAAGGGAGGGGAGGGGGGTAGGAAATTTTTTTTTCATTTTTGTTTTTCTATTTCCTTTAATTTTTTCAAAAGTATATTTTTTAATGATTCAACGGATTATTGGATGACATGTTATTGATTTGTACTGTAAGGGGGAAATTGAGAATAAAATTTAGTTAGAGTCCTTAAATTGATAATTATGTACAAGTTCAAGGGGCATTTCGACAGTTTACCCTTTCAAGTACTGAACGTGGGAGTGTCCCAGTTTGGATTGGTCTTAATAAGTCTGGGCAAAAATGGGTTTCCAAAGCCTGGTTTCACTTGGAAACAAACTCAAGTTGAGCAAATTTTTCTCTTTTGAGTAACCTTATTTAACTACGATAAATGCGGACAGGAAATTCAACTGTTAGATCAACTTGAATGACTGAGATTAAAATGTAAGTTTAAAAAGGTTGCACGTAGAAATGGGTAAAATAAAGGAAAATTGGCGCCTTTGACCCTAGTGCACCTAATTTTTTCAATAATATTCCCATTTTGAAACCTAATCACAATTGCCCCTCATAAAAACTCCCTATTGAGAGTGTATCGCCCCACTTATCACTTGTTTTTTCTTCTAAGTCGTTGCTCTCTCACTAATCATCTTTTGTCTCAGGTCTTCCCTTCCGTCATTGACCTCCACAGAGAAGCCAACGTCGCCATCCGACTTGCGAGCTCCATAGACAAGCCATAGTCGTGACCCATGACCTCCGTCGTCGATCTCCACGGTGGTGTGAATCCTCCAACTCAAGGCCTCTCTTATAATCTGGTTTTCTCTCGACTTTCAGAGCCAATAAACCCACCCCACCCCTTCCCCCAAATCGCAATCCACACTCATTCTCTGGGCTTCATCTTCAAAGCCCAAATCTATATAAATTCTGAGTCTCTCACCTCTTTCTTTGCTAGTTTTTGCAATTTTAGAAAATTATGTTTGTTAAATAATATTCTTGGAGAAGTTATTGAATAATTTTGAATCTCAAGGATTATGAGAAACTGACGGGTCTTCTTAGGGATTTGGTTAGCAGTAGGACATGGTATTGGCTAGGACTGGGCACGGTTAGGTTTGGCCCGATTCTCAAGCCAAATCGGAACGTGAACTGGTGCTGTTCATCTAGTCCGGTCCAGTTCGGGTTTTAACTAAAATATCAACAAAAATCGGACCAATCTGGACCGGTTTAGGTCTGGTTCGGTTCCCGATTTTCATGGTTTGAAACGTCTCTTTAGGCTAACTGATATTTTTACCAAAAGCAATGGTGCAAATCGTCGAATCCGTACAAGAAAAATCATATTTGAACCTTATAAGAGATTAAAAAAAAAAATCAGAGTAGAGTGTGCATAGAAACAGGGAGCAAGAAGAGATATGAGAGCTCTCGACCTCCAAAGTGATGGTCTTTCCGGTCAGGGTCTTCACGAAAATCTGCATACCACCACGGAGACGAAGCACCAAATGGAGAGTGGACTCCTCCTGGATGTTGTAGTTAGCAAGGGTACAACCATCCTCGAGTAGCTTTTCGGTGAAGATTAACCTTTGCTGGTCTGGTGGGATGTCTTCCTTATCTTGAATCTTAGCCTTGACGTTGTCAATGGTGTTAGAGTTCTCAACCTCAAGGTGATGGTCTTTCCGGTGAGCAAGAATAGAGGAAAGATAGAATGAGAGAGAAAGAAGAAATCTGAAAAAGAGAGAATAGGGAGAAGAGAGAGAAATGAGAAATGAGAGGCGTGGGATCAGATCTCAACAAAATAAAGAAAGATTAAAAAAATAAAAAGGCAAGCATGGCACAACTTGCTTTTTAATCAACATCAACATCACTCATGCTAGGATTAGATCTCAACAAAATAAATAAAGACTAAAAAAATAAAAAGGCAACACAACTTGCTTTTTAATCAACATCAACACAACTTGCTGCACAGACACCAACATCACGCATGCTGCAAGATTTCAACGTTTTCTCTACCCAAGACATCAATACCACACGTCACATTTAAATAAAATATTTAAAATATATATATATTTAATATGACCGGTTCGATTCGGGCTGGTCTATTTTTTTAGTATAAGAACTGGAATTGAAATCGGATCAAACCGGTCCGGTATGATATTTGGTCAACTCGGTCCGGTTTTTAGTCAACTCGATTTATTTTTTTTGTCTTTTTCAGTCCAGTTCGGCTCGGTTGCCCGATTTTCCGATTTGAATGCCCACCCCTAGTATTGGCAAAGATTAGGAAAATTAATTGTTCTATACTATTTTTGCTGTTTTTTGAAATTTTATGGTGTCTAACAGAGTTTGTTTTATGTTTTGCCTCAAGTTTCAGTTTGAAATACTTGCTTAAGAGGCTACATTCTGAGGTATGGATAGCTAAAACTATTGCTTTTTAGTTAAGAGGTATATTTGCTTCAAAATCTTGTTACCATTATCCACTTGAAATTGTTTGCTAGTATCTATATGTATAATGTTTTGATCTAAAACTGCTATGAAATTATTGAAGTGCTTGAAGGAAGGCATGTTAGATTTTCTTTATATGCGTGTTCATGATCTTTCACACAAAACTGAAATCCGTTAAGACATACCTGGCACCATCTATCTTGAGTGCACGACCTTTGAACTCATTCAACCGCAGCAGCAACAATCCCAGCAAGAGCAGGAACGGCTCAAGACTTCTGCTCTCTCTCAGAATCTGTTTCAGCTCTCTCTTTATGATGAGATTAGGGTAGAGAACGTGTCTGACGAGAGCAGGGCCTTAAGCTTATATAGGCTAGGTCAAGTCGTCTCTACTCATCACCGAGGGTCGACTTGTTTAATCTTTCAAGCCCACCAAGTAACGGTTCACGCAAAAAAATAAATAAATAAGACCCCTTAATAGGCCTCAAAACCTTTCCTTATTCCACAAGGTTTTGGGCCTCAAGGTATAACTTAATTTAAACTCTTATCAGAACATGATATAACTTAGTATCTAGTGCACCGATCTAAATAGGAAACACAACATTCTCCCACTAGATCAAGCACTAGAGCACTAAGCCTCTATATTCCAAACGGTTTTGATAATCTTTATTTGGCCATGAGTTTAAAACAGTTAAGTCATTCCCTTCAAGCTACAGTGAAAAGCGATTAGACAAAACGAACTATAGACAAGCATTGCTCTCTTTATTAAAAACAGGCCATCTATAGTCACATAATGCAATCTCAAAACACATGAAACCTACAACGTGAACCTAAATATGAACTGATCTGTAGTGTGAATCTTTATGCTTTTCAGTACATGCACCCCTTTACGACTTAGCAAGAGTCAATCCGCAATGTTATTAAAACCATAGTATTTCAAAAGAGACCATAAACTCACATGCATAAACAAAATTGCATAATAAGTTTAAACAGCTAAATAGTCAAAATGGTAGAAATTATTCAATAATGAATAAAACTGTCAACCAAATTAACATCCTTATATGCAAATCCCTCAATCCAGAAAACAACAAAATTAGACATACTAGTAAAATATCATAATGGGAACAAGGCTCCCACTAGATTGCAGCATCAAAGCTAGGAAAAATCACATGCTCTCAACATGTCTCAGAAAAGCTTCTGAAGGCAAAAACTTTGTGAATGGATCTGCAATCATATATTGAGTTCTGATATGATCAAACCTGACTAGTTTGTCCGCTACCTTTTCCCTCACTATTAAATATTTTATGTCAATATGCTGAAGTCCAGACGACATCTTGTTGTTCATGCAGTGAAAAACAGCCGCAGTGTTGTCATTGGATATCTGTATTGGTCCAGAAATCGAGTCCACCACCTTAATGTCTTTAATAAAATTCCTTAGCCATATTGCATGAGAAGTGGTTTCATAGCTAGCTATGTATTCTGAAAACATGGTTGAACTCGAAACACTAGATTGTTTAGCACTCTTCCAAGCAATAGCTGCTCCTGCCATCTTGAAAAGAAAACTTGAAGTAGAGATGTAATCATCCTCTACTTTTCCAAGATTCGCAGCAGCATACCAACAAGCTCTAAATTCTCTTTGCATCTGTAAATCAACATATAAGCATTTGTTCTCTGTAGGTACCTTAGAATCTTCTTTCCAGCTATCCAATGTTGCATTCCCTGATTTGACTGAAATCTCCCCATCTTGCTAATGCACAAGGCTAGGTCTGGCCTTGTACACACTTGTGCGTACATAATGCTTCAAACTAGAGAAGCGTATGGCTTGTTCCTCATCTCATATTCTTCTTTATTCTTGGGGCAATGCTCATTCTTTAAATCTCCTTTAGCTAATGGAACTTTCTGTCCAGAACACATACTCATATAAAAAATGCTTAAGTATCCCTTCAATGTATGTTTTCTGTGATAGGCCTAGGAGGCCTAGAGCTTGGTCTCTCTGAATTTAAATGCCTAACACAAAAGCGGCTTCTCCCAAATCCTTCATCTCAAAATTGTTTGAAAGTAGCTCGTTAGTGTCTTTCAGTAAATTGTGGTCATTTGTAGCCAAAAGTATATCGTCGACATACATCACTAGAAAAATAAATCGGCTCCCACACTTCTTCAGATAAATGTATTGATCGACTATGTTCTCTTCAAAACCATGAGATGAAACAATTTGATGGAATTTGAAATATCACTTCCTGCTTGCTTGCTTTAGTCCATAAATTGCCTTGTCAAGTTTGCAAACCATATGCTCTTTTCACTCCTTTGCAAACCCTTCAGGTTGCCTCATGTAATTTTCTTCTTCAAGTTCACTATTCAGGAAAACAGTTTTTACATACATTTGATGTAAAATTAGGTCATAATGCGCCACCAAAACCATAATGATGCAGAAAGAATCTTTGGTGGAAACTGGAGAAAACCATAATGATGCAGAAAGAATCTTTGGGTGAATCCTTTTGCTACCAATCTAGCCTTAAATCTTTCGATTTTTTTCCATCATTATCTTTCTTTGTTTTAAACACCCATTTCGAGCCTACCAATTTCTGGCTCTTGTGAGGTTTAACTAGTTCTCATACTTGATTATTCTTCATGCTTTCGAGTTCATTCAACATTGCTTCCCTCCATTTTTCTGCATTTTGACTCTCCCTAGCTTCTTTAAAACTTGTTGGATCAGCCTCATCTCTAATGTCAAAATATGGTTCTTCTAAGTACATATAATCCAAAATTGTTGTGGATCTTTGTGTTCTGCCAGATCTCCTTAACAACATTTGTTCAGGTGAATTTTCTTGTTGTGGGTTTTCTGCAGTTTGTTCTTGTTGTTGGTCAACTAGTTCTTCATACTGAAACAACCAGTCTCAACAATTCAAGTGTTATAATTTGGACAGTAAAATCTAAAACCCTTTGACCTTGCGGGATAACCTATAAAATGACAGCTAATCGTTTTAGGATCGAGCTTATTCTCTTGAGGGTTCTAAATTCTAGCTTCCGCCTTGCAACCCTATACATGAACATGTCGCAGGCTAGGCTTTCTAGTGGTCCAAATTTCGAAATATGTCTTAGGTACGAACTTACTAGGCACTCTTTAGTTTGTTGTTTTGATCGCCTCCCAAAAAAATGCCTAGGCAAATTAGTTTTGGAAATTTTGCTAAGAACCATGTCCTTCAAAGTTCTATTTCTTCTCTCAGCCACACCATTCTGTTACGGAATTCTTGGCGTTGTGTACTGAGCACTTATTCCATTTTATTGTAGATGCCTAGTAAAAAGGTCTAGCACGTCTTCCTCCTTCATCAAACATCCATAATATTCACCCCCTCTGTTTGACCTCACAATTTTAATCTTTTTCTCATGCTGCCTTTCTACTTCAGTTTGAAAAAGCTTGAGACTTTTCCGCTATGAGATATAGATAACCAAAATGAGAATGGTCTTAGTGAGTTTTCCTTTACACATTCAATACAAATTTCTGTCATCACCGAAAATCAGTGATGGCAAGATTTGTTCCTTAACAAGAATTTTCATTCTTTCCTTTGAAATGTGCCCTAAAACATCCATGCCATAACCTAGTGGATGTTCCTTCACTTCTAATCCTTTTCTCACTCGATTCAACTATTAAAACTTCACCATCTTTATTGTGATTGAGACAATATAATCTATCTTTATTGTTTTGAATTTGGAGATACAACACATCTTGATTGAATCCAAAATAAAACCAAGTCTTGATAATCTTGAAAACAGAAACTACATTTCTCTTTATTTAGGGTACTGAAACTACATCATCCAAGTCTAAAATAAATCATGAATCCAAACTTCAGGTTAACTACTCAAATGGCTTCCACATCTACTAGCTCTCCATTCCATATGAACATCCAAAACTTTACAACACTCATAAGACTATCCCTTGTAGCAGTGTACCTCCTTGTGGGTCCTTGATAAAGTCGACTTCGTCGCTGCACCTCAACCCTTTTTTGCTCCAATTCATCTTTATTCCATTTCTTAATTAGCTCCACTATATTCTTTACTAGAATGCCATTCGTGACAAGTTGACACGAATGACACCTATTAAAAGCCAAATACTTCTTCTTTTTCCCAAACTTTTGGAGTCGTTCTACAAGATATATAAACAAAAACGGCTAGCTTGAATTAAACTTAATTATGAGTGAGATCATAATCGATCTCATTCATTCCGAGAATATCTTTAAAAATCAAACTTCCATCTTTTTGAAGTTTGATTGGTGAGTGTTTCAATTTGCAAGAAATTGATTGAGGAAGGATTTGATGCTGTAAGGATTTGCAAAAGAAAGCATAATTACTTTCCAAGAAACTGATTCTCGATTTGTTAAGAGAAAACAGTTTTTCCGTTTAACTTTATTCACAAAACTAACAAATAACCTATGCAAGCTTCCTTAATTAAGTATCACACCTTTGTGGCAAGAGATTACTTATAGCTTACAACAAATTACTTGTTATATTGCGCCATCATAAACAAATTACAGGATAGATTCTATTTGTTGAAGAAACTTATCAAGTAATTTAGGTATGATGCAATTTTTGTTATTTCTTTAGGGTTTGAGTATTTAGGTTTGGTTTTGTTATGAAACATTTGTTGATTCTTAGAACAAAATCAAGCACATATCTAGCACAGAAAATAACCAACCAAACACAATTCAAGAGAAAACCCCTAAAAATTGCAGTGAACAGTGTTTCTGCCATAAACAGTGTTTTAGGGGTTCTTGGCATCCGTTTTTGACGCAAAATACCTTTCCGAATAGGGAATGACTTAATTAACCTAACTCACAGCTTTGCTGTGATATATGGGCATTTTTAGGGTTTTAAGGTCATCTAGTAGGTCAAAAATGTGTTTAAAGTTTTGAAGATATGAAAAATTAAATTAAAACATGTTTTTCCAGATTCTTTAATGTTCTTGATATTTAGGAAACACGTTTAATCTATCTTCAAATTTTTAAACATAACCAAAAACACATCATTTCATAAACAGATAAGAAATCGTAATAGGCATGCTTGAAAACGATCTCAGCGTGTGTGAACAACCATGTGCTCTGATACCAACTGTTAGATTTTCTTTATAGGCGTGTTCATGATCTTTCACACAAAAATGAAATACGTGAAGACATACCTGGCACTATCTATCTTAAGTGCACGACCTCTGAACTCATTCAACCGCAGCAGCAACAATCCCAGCAAGAACATGAATGGCTCAAGACTTCTGCTCTCCCTTAGAATCATTTTCAGCTCTCTCTTTATGATGAGATTAGGGTAGAGAACGTGTCTGACGAGAGTAAGGCCTTAAGCTTATATAAGCTAGGTCAAGTCGTCTCTACTCATCACTAAGGGCCGACTTGTTTAATCTTTCAAGCCCACCAAGCAACAGTTCAAGCAAAAAAGGAAATAAATAGGACCCCTTAATAGGCCTCAAAACCTTTCCTTATTCCACAAGGTTTTGGCCCTCAAGGTATAACCTAATTTAAACTCTTATCAAAACCTAATATAACTTAGTATCTAGTGCACCGATCTAAATAGGAAACATAACAAGGCATTGTCCTAATTTTTTTTAACCATTATCCACATGTAAATGTACTGGATGATGAGTAAGAGAGATGTTAGTTTAGGCAACAATAACAATAAGAGGTTGATGGATGCTACAGCTTGTTTTCATTTTACTTTGTCACTGTCCATTTGGGTATGGGGAAGGATAATCAACTTTGCAAATATCGATTGAAACTTGAATCCTTAACATAATATTTCTTTTTGAGCAATCAGATATATCCTTGTTGTTGTCCCTTTGGTCTGCAATATAATATTTTTTTTTCCTTTCTTTTTATTTTAGAGCAATCAAATATAGTCTTGTTGATTCCTCTTTGGTTTGGAACATAATCTCTCAGACAGTAATGAAATTGTATAGTTAGATTAAAAAAACCAAAACTAATTTATTTTAGTATTATTACGGTTAATTCTTTTGTTTGTTCAAATTAATAATCATGTCCTCCCTGCCATAAACATGTCAGTTTGCCAATTTGCCAATGTCATCCCCCTCACATACTTCACATGGCCAGGTTCTTTTGAAGCTTTTCTTTTGCTTATTGAATTTTATTACTCAGTTAGGTTTTTATTCTGACCAAAAGCAATTGAAGAAACACAGTTATTTTTACTGGTGAATGAGAAATGTTAAAGATTGGTGGAGATTGATGAATTTTGGTTTTGCAAGTTTTTCAACTCAAGGGTGATGATGAGGTATCCTTCGGGTTGATTCTTGAGTATTCTCAAGTCAATAACGCAGATAGAGAAAGCCCTTCAGACCATTGGCCTGAAAAAGCCTTCCCATATGACAGAACAGGGTACCCCATTTCTATTCTAGTTGTTTGAGACTTTGCATTTTGAGGTTGAGTTTGTCTGGCACATTTGGTGTATCTTTGTTTTAAAAGCTTCTCATATATAATATGTTTTTGCTTTCGTAGTCTCATACAAAGTTATCTATTATTGTTCAATATTAGATGAAGGTGGAAATCATTACTCCATGATGAGTTTTGTTAGGATTCTTTTTACTTACATTTGCTTGTTGCACAAGTTGTTCAAGACTGAAGGTTTTGCCATTCAGTAGTTGCAGCTGTAAGTGTTAAGGCAGATTTTCAATTGCCGGTTTAGAGTCAATGCTTATATGTATTATGAGTTAGGTTTTTATTCTGACAAAAAACAATTGAAGAAACACAGTTATTTGGTTCAGTGGCCTCTTGGTTCAATGATCTGGATTTGTTTTGTTCTGTTTTAGGATGTGATTTTTGAATGAACTATATAAATTGATTATGTCTTAAGGTGGAGGTATGTATTGCACATGTATAGCCCTTTATTGCTTGTGTATTGCCCCCGTATATCCTTTTTTACAAGTTTGTTGGAATAAATTTAGGGAGCTAATTTTCCCACTCCCCTTTTCTGCACTTACATTCCCTTTTGATTTTTAATACTTTTTAATCAATTTTGTTATTTCTCTTTCATATTCTACCATTCCCTACATTAATTTCTTTTTTACTTCACTTTTATATTATTTCTTTTTCTTTATACTTTCAACTTGCACTCCATTTTCAGTATTAAAGGGAAAAAAAATACTTAATTTCTTACTCAATTAAAGGAAAAAAATATTGAAAATGGAGTGCAAGTTAAGTTTAAAGAAAAATAATAATATAAAGGTAAAGTAAACAGAAATTAATATAGGGTTGAGGCCCTTGGGCTTAGTCTGGAAAGGATGCGTCCTGAGGAAACCCCCCCAATTTTGGGTCGTAAGGGTTCCCTCTGTCTTTAATGACGACTTGGTTCGACATTGTTCACTGGCCCTTTCCCAGATCGGTGGTAGAATGACTCGTCATGGGTCCTTCTTTCATCGTTTAGGGATTCGAAAATAAATCCGTGCATGATGTGAATCTGTGTGAGTAATTGGTCAACCAATTTGGTTTGGTCTTCCAATCTTTTTATTAGATTCATCACTTGTCATGCCAAAGCCCATTTCTGGTTTGGAGTCGGAGTTGACCATTGCGGCGGCAACGATGGTGGCTGTTTGTCGTTACGGGTAAATTCATAGTCCGGTGCGACAATGACTGAGTGAGCCTGGGGCCGCACGGGTGATATCTCTTCCTCCATGTTTGGTTCATTGGGAGCAAGTGGATCTACTCCCTAGGATTGGTCTGGGAGTTGTTTGCTTGTGGTGCTCTGTGTTCATACCATGGTAAACTCAAGTACACGAAAATCAATTAATATGAAAAAAATTTAAATAGAGTAAGAAAAATGTAGAGAAAGCTCCTTGTACTCACTGAAGAGAGCTTGCACCAATTTGTGGATGCAAATTCCTTCAGATAGTTTGCTTCTGGTAACAATATGCAAAGTGGCTAAGAGTGTCCTACAAAATAGTTGAAGGTGATGGATGAACACCAGTGTGGTGCCTGCTAAAGGGTCTCCAATGCTTAAGTCAGATGATGTTTGAATTGTTTGAAGGGAGTTTGTACTGGAGAATGAATATTCAATCCAGCTTAAGGTTTAGGGAGCTCAAGCTAGTTAAAGTGAAGTTTAATCAGGTTGGATTGAAGTTACCATGTTTGATTAGTAACAAGGCTTATATAGAGGCTGAAATCTGCAAGTTGTTTGTGGTTGCAAATGACATGTGGCACGTTGGGAGCCATTGTAGGCTTGCAATTCTCAAGTGGTGGAGAAGATCATGGGATTTTGGCAGTTAGGTCACAACGACATTATCCTAGTTTATAGTATAGTGGCTGCAATCACTTCTTGGAAAGGTGGTGACCTATGCGAATCTGTGGGCTCATGGGAGCACTGAGTCGTGGTTGAACAATACACTTTTGTTGAGGAAGTTATGCTCAGCTAATGTAGATTGGCCCTATTAGGCCAATATGATTGTTGTGTGCCTTGGACCTTGGAGCGTGTGCTTTTGGGCTAATGTGCTGGGCCCAAAACTGCTTATTATATATAGTTGAGTGGCTGCTTTGGAACCCAGGGACTTAGGTGGCGTTCGGTAACGTTTTTGGAGGTTGTTTTCATTTTCAGAAAACAAAAATGAGTCAAAAACACGTTCGGTAGCATGTTTTAATTCCCGTGGAAAACGTTTTCATAAAATGAAAACAAGTTCATGTATACTTGTAGAAAACAGAAAAAAGTTGTTTTCATTCTCGTGGAAAAGGTTTTCTCAGAAAACATTCTCTGAAAACGTTACCGAACGGGCCCTTACGTTATCGGGTACCAAGCTTGGGCGTGGGCATTGCTATGTGGCCGTGGTGATCTGTTGGGGCAGATATGACCTTTGAATTTCCTCTCATTTAGTAAAGGCATTATGGTCATATATAGTGTTGAGAGTCCACATGGCGTGCTCTAAGTTGAGGTGATATTTTGTTCTTCCACAACCACCACTCATTAATTGGAGTATTTCCGTCATAAGGCACTCATTTTAAGCATACATGTACAGTTGGCAGCCCCCAAATGTTGTCATTTGTTTGACCAACCAATGTTCTACACATATGCATGCAATTAAGATCCTCAATTATTAGGATTATTTCTAGCACTCACTTTACAAGTGCAATCATAAAACAAGTGTTAGTAAGTGTCCGATAAATAAAAAAGTAGCAGTCGAGTCTACACATGCTGCCTTTGCTTAAGTGATGCCTAAGCCATGCCACCTTCATGGCTAGCGTGTTGCCAAGTTATCTAAACTAACAACATCCCTAGCACATTGACCTACGACCCCCACGACATATTGGACCAATTATGTTTTATGCAATTCCAAAAATAAAGTTTTGAAAAAAATTCTCTTTAAAATGCTTTTCTCTTTGGTTTTCCCTTTTCAATTTAAAATTTTTGTTCTTTAAAATAAAGTTGAGTGGTAAAAGCGCACACCTCTGATAGTTCATATGATAATTATGCAAATAATTTTTTTAAATATTGAAAAATATTATTATTTACACATTGTAGAAAAAGTACGAAAAGGAAAAACTGATATTTACATTATTCGTCATTAGTGTAAAACAAAAAAACAAAAATAGAGATAGACTCTTGAGTTGAGGTTCTTCTTCACTAACAGAGAAACCCTACCAAAGCTTGGGTTTATAGTTTATAGTTTATACTGGTTGATAGATAAAATTGCAGAGCTCCTTTCCTGATTCTCTTCTAGTAGTCATGATGTCACTGTCTCTTCCTCACTCACTTCCTCGCTCGCCGCCACTCCATTCGAACCCACCAAGAACTGCTCCCTCGTTCGGTCGATTTTCTCTCTTCCGATGCTCAGCCAATCTCAGAGCCTCCAAAAATAGCCAAAATTCGAGACTCAATGCTCGCTTCAATGCCCCTCGTCTCCCAGGTACTAATTCTCGGGTTTTGAATTGGGCTTTTCTAACTCAATTTTACTGATGAGTATCATAGTTTTAGTGTATGCCCGTGTTTGATATGCGGTGGCAGCAAAAGGTCTTTCAGCATCTATTTGCAAATATATAATGCAGAAAACAGAGGGTTCGCGTTTTTTTTTAACGAATTGTATAAATTATTATCTTTTTGCTATGGTTCTATGCTGAATTATGAGTTTCAAGTGATGCATATAGTTTTGATGACAAAAAATATGTTCTTTTGATGTTGTCTGAGTTGATTTTTCTAAGTTTGAAAGGCGTGACTATAACCTTGATTGTGTTAGTAAGTTCACTACTTAGGAAATGATCATTTTATATTTTATTTTTGAATTTGTCAAGTTTTTATGAATTGGGAACGGAAAACTCTTCAAAACCATGCCTAGTGCTTCTGTAAGAAAGACACTATTTGTGGTGACTGAAACTTTTAGTTCTAGTGGGTTGGAAAGAGCGGACAATGGTTAGTCAAATTGAGTTGGCAAGTAAAAATTGTTTGTACTGGGGAATAGATAACCTTGACACTCCTGTCTGTAATGCTGCACATGGATGCATGAATTTAGGGAAACTATTCTAGTTGAATGATATGTGTTCTTGATGTAGTTTATACCAGGATTTACTATTCAGGAATTGGGCACTTTGGGACACTAGAATATGGGTTTGTTTGGGAGTGCTTATGAAGAAAGCACTTTTAATCATAAGTGCTTTTATTTTTGGAAGCGGTTTTGTTCGAAGTGCATCAAATTTTTTATCAAACATCCAAGTGCTTCCTGGAAATGCATGGAAGCACTTCTTGAAGAGGTTTTTTTTTAAGAAAGAGCTACAAAAATGCTTTTATAAACCGGAAGAACGTTTAACTATTTCTACAAAATGCTGTCAAAAGCGCTTTTAGTCCTTCTAAAAACACTGCCAAGAATGCCCTACCTTGAGTATCTATGGTGCTTCTTGACAACAACAAAAAAAGCTAGCTCTTAAGGATATTCTTTATTTTTCCATCACAAGTTTTAATGTATCTTGCTGATTCTATGATGGTGTGTTTCCATCTCGTTGCTGTGCCACTTCTCAATATAGTTTTACTCACATGGGTGTTTCGCTTTATGTTTGTATTACAGTTGTAGAGAAGTTAGAAGTGGAACGTTTTGCGAGCATTTCTTCCTCAAGTAGTCGAGAAACATCTTCAGTTGGTGTCAACCCTCAAATATCAGTACCTCCCCCACCGTCAAATATGTAATAATTTGTTTTTGTTCATTTTATCAATTATTTATTTATAACCCATTGATCTATTCAATGAGCTTTTGCTGTTGCTTTTTCTTTTCTTCTTGCACTTCATAAACATATAATATTTTCACCTTTATTTATTCTTTATTTTATTTTTTAGAGGGTCGCCTCTATTTTGGATTGGTGTTGGTGTTGGGCTTTCAGCACTATTTTCTTGGGTGAGAACAAGATTCCTTGCATCTCTTTGTTTGATAAGATATACATTTATTAGACCAGTTCACCTTTTCTGTGTGTTTGACACGTTGATTGTAATGACAGGTGGCTACAAACTTAAAGGTGCGTGTTTTCCTCCTAAAATTTAGAGATCTATTTTATTTTGGATTATTGGATTTTAATAGCTTAGGGTGTTTAGAAAAAAGTCACTATTATTGTTGACTTCCCTTAACATTTTTAATGGTGGTGAAGACGAACCCTAGATTTGCGTATTGGCATCATAAGTGATGGGCTTTTATGACGCTAAACACTCTCTCCCCCTATCTCTCTGTCTCTCTGTCTCTGTTTGTCTCCTATCTGTCTGAAATCTTTTTTCTTCTCTTTCTTTGAAATCTTCTACCTCCCCGCTCTATCAAAATTTGATAAAGGGCTTTGTAAGAGGACTACAATTACAAAAGAGATGCATGTGCGTGCGGGGTGTTTTATATCTATATAATATGCATAGTTCGTAAAGGTTAGAAATTTTGAAAATGATATGAGAGCATAATCCAACACCACAAGACATTGGCAAGAAATTGACACAAGATATTGTGTTCCTGCTGTGATATCTTTGTGGCACGATGTCACGTCGTGTCCTGTGCATGTTAAAATGTTGACATGACAGTGACACAGAATTGGCACGACATGAGTTAGAAAGTTAAGATGGAATTGACATGAAATGGTACAAAATTTGACATGGAATGGAATAACTTTGTGGATGACAACATAGCCCTCAGAAAAAAAAAAAAAAAAACTTTGTGTCACTCATAATAAATGAGCCGTGAGTGTTCATTTGTTGTGTGGCAGACACAAAATTTAGCCTCACTCTTTTGATATGTTTTCTTTTTTAATCTTTCTTTATATTATAACCTTCTTTCAGAAATATGCAATGCAACAAGCTTTTAAGACTTTGATGGGCCAAATGAATACACAAGATAGCCCGTTCAACAATGCTGCATTTCCTCCAGGTTCACCTTTTCCATTTCCATCAGCACCAGCATCAGGGCCTTTTGCCTCACCTTTTCCAGCTACTTCTCAACATTCGACAGTAGATGTATCTGCAACCAGAGTAGATGCAGCACCAGCCTCATCAGTCACACAAGCTGCGCAAGCCACACCAGCCACACCAGCCACACCAACCATACCAGCCACCCCTGCCACTGATGCCAACAATGACACAGAACTAAAGAAAAAGTCGAACAGCTTTGGTATGGCCATTAATTTCTATGTCTTCATGTTTTTCCTTTTTATATATTATTTTCCTTTTCTTGGGTTCGTAATCCATGATATAATTTCCTTTTCCAAAGTTCAGATATATTGGTTTTTGTAAGGTAGAATTTAAAATTTGAAGCTGCCCAAAGAGCCATGAAAGTAAAACAGTGAATTCAGTTCTAGAATGGCTTGAACTTTTAAAATATTGTTTTAAATATATGTGGGTACTCTAAAGTATCATTTATTGCTGGCCGCAAGAGCACAAGGGAAGTTCTGTGTGATCTCTCTAAATCTGAAATATCATGTATACTGAGGTTTTTTATTTTATTTTGAGACATCATGTGAGAAAACAGTGGCACCTTTTGTTTTGACCAATACATGATATCATTATTAAGAAATTGTGACCTAACTAGTTGGTTTAGAACCATGAAGCCTAGTTGAATACTAGAAGGGCAGAGGTGGTGAATGTGCCAACCATCATACTTATAAAGAGATATGTCTGCATGATGACTTTACTTGTTAAACAAGTAATCTCAAAGTTGATGCCCACCACAACACTTGGTCCATCAGTAAAAGGCATGGGTTTTCATTGTTGGGGTTCTGGTAGTACACAGTTTGGATCATTGGATCACATTGCATGGTAGCCCCAACAATGAGATCCCTTTTGATTCTCCTCACAAGGGATTCTTATTAATAAGGGGACTATATTTATATTTAGTCAATTATATAAAGAAAAATTTACATTGATAACCCATTGTATAAAGAAAAATTATATAGGTTTCTAGTTTTCTATTACATAACTTGGAGCATGACCCTTTACCTAAGTTTTAGTTAAAGGGTATGTAATAGATATCTCTGCTGCAAATCTAAGGCTTGCAAGGCTTGCCAATGTAATATGTAAAAAGTGGTGTTATTTTTATATTAATTTATGGCATAATGTTTGTTTTCATTTCAAGCTGATAAAACCGCTAGGAGTATTAAATGGGCCCCATTTGATTTCAAACAGAGCTGATCTGATTTCAAGCTGTTTGTGGGTGATTTAATATGAAAAAGTATGGAGCAACAAGGGGTTAGTGGAATTAGTCAGGCCCATGGTTCCCACGGGTTTGATCCGCAATGCGGATTGGGGGATTTCTGGGTATTAAATAAATGTAAAAAAGTATGGTTGACAAAGGATCAAGGTTAAATGCGTGATTGTCATGATGTTAGAACTTACAGAATCTTTTTCGAAATGATATCATGGGCTTGCATTGCAAAAGAAGCCTTAGATGTGTCATGTGCAGTTGCAGCCAGCTTGTGGTATGCATCCTGCTTGCGTGCATTCGTGTCTGCCTGCACATGTGTATGTTTGTGAAATTGGGGGTGTGTGCCTCGTCTGCATCTGGTGGTATGTTTGTGAAACTGTGGCCATCAATAATGATACTAAATTCTAATTTTTGACAAGCTACTTTTATTTGGATGTTTTCTTATGACAGTTTCCTGTTTGGGATTCTAAGTGTATCTTCTACTCACAGCTTTTGTAGATGTTACTCCAGAAGAAACTGAACAAAAGAGTCCTTTCGAAAGTAGCTTAAAAGATGTTACTGAAATAGGTTCATCTAAGGATTCCCAGAATGACGTGAAAGTGAGTATCTTATAATTGGTCTTTCTGATCATGCTGTGGTTGTTTGGAGTTAATGCTCAGATTTAACTATTTGCAAACCTTATGAAGGTTTCTCATAATGGAGCTGCTTTTCAGCAGGGGTTTGGTGCCTCCACAGGGTCCCAATCTACTGGTAAGTAAAGAGTCAATTGACACTTTAACCGGTGCATGCTTTGCCTTTAGCTTTAATGTCAATTTTTTGGTAGTTGTGACAAAGACTATCTTTATCTAAAGACGGTTGAACTGGTTATGTTTAAATTCAGACAGTTTTGTTTAAAGACTATCTTTTCTCTTTATTACTTGAGATGCATTTAGATGAGGGAACTAAGACAGGCGTTCACTTTGGATGGAATTTGGACTCAATGTATTCTCTAAATCTTCATATTAATTGCAATATTAGGCCAAATTTTGTCAGTTCTGATGGTTACACAACTGTCGTAAATGGATATGAAACAATCCTTGATTGCATTACTTTGTAATTCTAGTCAGTCTGGCTTGAAGTGGCTATGATTAAAATGCTGTAGTTCATGACTATCTTTGCCTTTCTTTCTCAGTTTTGATTTTTGGAATCTAATCAGACAGTTTACATATTTTTTTTTCATTTATTAATGGATAGGAAAAGCAAATTCTATATCAGTGGAAGCTTTGGAGAAAATGTTGGAAGATCCGACAGTGCAGAAGATGGTTTATCCGTAATATACTTTTTGTTATCTTTTGTGCTTTCTAATTGTGATAAATGATTTTGTTCTGGCATGTTGGTCTGGTTGAATCTAGCAAATTAGCTACAAAATTATTATTGTTGACACTTGATACCTTTGTAAATTTTGGAAAGTCGTCAACAATGTGATTGGGTGAACAAATCTCAATAGTCGCATCAAATTTTCAACATATGCAATTCACATGCAGCTTGAACTTGTATATTTTGTGTGAGTAAATGTTAGATCCATACATTATCTTGGCTTATTTGCCAAATAAATTTTCAACCTTGTCAAATATAATGTCTAGTCATTTGGGCTAGGATAACTATTTCAAATTGAAAGTTTCTTGGTCTATTGGTTCATGCATACCATTTATTACTAGAAGTTTAGACCTTGATAGGAAGGGCAAAGTCCTTGGGCAAATCCCCCACCTTGGTTAGTTCCATTATCAAATTTCTTATTCATCCCTTTTATTTATTTCTTGCAATATTTTTGTTGTGATAAAAGATGTTCTCCAAGAGTTACCTTTGTTGATCAAAGGTTACTTTTTTTGCTTAAAATATTATATAGTTGTAAGTCTACATCATATGTCAGCTGTTAGACATACTCCTTTAGAGGAACTTAATCACATGTTTTTCTTCCTATTAGAAAGAAGATTAATTCTGTTCATATCCTTGTAGCTATTTACCAGAGGAGATGAGGAATCCTTCCACTTTCAAATGTAAGTCCATCTATCAGTAACATGGCTTTTTCTAGGTAATCTGGGTTTTTCAGTTGTAGCCTTGATATGGCTCATACTAATGCATATCACCTGCATTTCGATAATTCATTTGTTTGTACCTGGTTAGAAATCAGTTTTGAAGGTATCAAGCAAAATAGCGCTCATCAAGTTTGCCTGCTTGAAGCAATGTCTATGTGCCTTCTTGGCCGTATGTTGTCCCTTGTCATTGTGAATGTCACTGCATAAATATCTGGTCCCTTTTCATATGTACCTAGAACCTTTTCTTTCTTTTTCAATAATCAGTTTTTTGTTGTATTAACCATGTGTTCTTTCTTTGTGGGGGTGTGTTTCCACCATTGCATTTCTTTTTTGTAAGCCTAGAGTTCATTTTGTTTCTCCTAACCTGTTGCTTTTCATCATTAATCTGATTATGATGCACATCATTTAATAGGGATGCTACAAAATCCACAATATCGCCAACAGCTGGAAGACATGCTGTAAGTTTTTTTTTTTTTTTTTGTTTTGTTTTGTTTCTTTATTTACATTTGATATTGCTTGGAGCTTTTTGCTCTAACTTATTGTATTTAGATTCTGAGCATTTTGTGGTTTCTACCTTGATGTGGCGGAACTATATTTTTGGTCTCTGAAGTTTGACTCAGATTTTTATTTGTTCTCATTTTTAACTTTCTCAACCAAATCCCTGCAATTTTCAAGGTGGATTAAATTTCCTATCATAAAAAACCAAATTAAAAAAAAAAGGACCAAAAATGTCCCATCTGCTACAGCTGCGATTTTTCTGTATGGAATGTATTCACGTACCTGAAATAAAGTCATACGTATGAATTTTAATTGAAGGAATTTAAAGCTTTTGATCCATTATATATGTGGGAAATAGGAAAGGGTGGGATCTCCATGCACATGCGTTGCCTGTGCTTTATAACTGACCTTTTAGTCTTGTGTCCTGTAATACTTTTAAGTACTCATGAAGCAGAGAATGTATCAAGTCGTCATTTCCTAATAAATCTTTGACCATGTTGGACACAACAATGCTTCAACATAAAACTTTGACCATGTTGTGAATTTTTCATCTCTTGCATGTATATGTAAAGAAACATGCTTGTAAGAGTCATGTTATATTTGTCATTGTATCTTTTAGTGTCTATTTTAAATTTGTGAACTACAAAGGTTTAATATACTTGAGTTCTGGACCATTACATATACTTGCATTTTTGTAGGATGTACTGTTCATCTAAATGTTGGACCCTGGTAGGTAAATGCTCCCAGTATCTGTTGTGTGTTTCTGTAGGGATATTTGGAATCCATTCTTCAACAATATTCCTCTGGCACTGTGTCCACTAAATTTTTAGGACAATGGAACATTTTGTTTTGATTTCTGTTGTGCTCTACTAGGCCGCATTTTCTATTAAATTTGTGGGGATGTGAGGTTTGTTACCAGAGGAGGCTGCATCTGTGTGGTGCTTTTGCTATACAAGATATGTTACTCTTTCTCCAATTTAATTTCTTTTTTCTTTTTTATGCTTGACTGTTGTTTCAGAAATAATATGGGTGGAAGCAATGAATGGGACAATCGTATGATGGATTCATTGAAAAATTTTGATCTTAGCAGTCCTGAGGTTAAGCAGCAGTTTGGTAAGTTTATGTTGGATTTTAAAACAGCATCTTTCTTATTTAACATTAAAGTATTCTGGCTGAAAAAAAAACATGAAAGTATGTATTTTTCCTCCCATAGTGTGGTGGATTTGGGTATAAGCTGGCCACCAAGTAAGAAGTAAGATGAGTATGGAAACCAATTCAAGAAATTTAGCCACCATTTTTTTTATAAAACAAAAAGAGAAGGAAAAAGAAAGAAAGTAAAGCCACATTGAGTGGTTGAGTATGTGGTTTTGTTTGGAAGGTTGAGACGTTCAATGTCTGTTGCCTTTGGATTGGAAGTCTGGGACTTCTAATGTTGTCGGTGACAAAGCATTAAACAACTTGCAGTATTGATCATAAGACAGACAAGTTTGACATAGAGAAGCATCTCTAAATTTGAAAGCATACAGCATATGCCTGAACGTCCAAAATATCAAATTGCCCGCCAAGAGCCCTATTAACAAGAGCTATCATATTAATCAACTTCATAAGGATTTCACTCTTCACCAAAAAAAAAAATTCCCATTGAAGAAATTTGAAGATAGTAGTCTGATGCCTAGACTAGCTTAAGATGGACTCTGGTAAATTGGTGCTCTATGATTGACTTATGATTATAGTATTGAACTGAGGTTAGGCTTCATGTAAGAAGGCTTGGGATTAATTAATCAACGATGGGAATTTCTAGAGTGTATTTGATTTGAGGAGTATTTATAAAGTTTTGGCATTTATTTTCTTTAATTATTGTTTTTTATATTTTGCAGACCAAATTGGGCTTACACCCGAGGAAGTCATTTCAAAAATAATGGCCAATCCTGAAGTTGCGTTGGCATTTCAAAACCCAAGAGTTCAAGCAGCTATCATGGATGTATGTATTGCCAGAGTACTTAGGTTTAATTTAGAACACCCCACATTGCTGTTTACCCACTCACTTTATCCTTGTGCAAAATTACGTTGAAGAATGATGTTTAGAAACACAAAATAGAGTTGCAAAAGAAAAAAAAGGAAATGGTATGACTGGTCTCCCCTCCGAATGGCCTCCCATTATGGGGCCTAACCAGTAACTATGGGGTGCTGCAAATGCTGCACCCTGCAGAGGGAAGGCAGTGGGTTCCACCATCAATGGTGGTGGCCATGGCTGCCGCCATCCAAAGTTACAAAATATATTATGGGAATAATGGGGGGTGGAAAGAATAAATTAATAATTTTAAAAGTTGGTGGGGATGGAAAAATAGGATTGGTGGGTAAATAGGATAACACAGCATACCAATTCTCTAATATTATTATGTTTCTTTTGCAGTGTTCACAGAACCCGCTCAGCATTGCCAAATATCAAAATGATAAGGAGGTATGGTAGAATTCTTTTGACATCAACTGTTGTTTCTGATTCGCCTACATATATGTTTTTTAGTTGTTTTTATTTATTATCTTTTCTAAATAAAATGTATCCGATTGATAAATCATTATATAATTATTATTGAGTATTTTCTGTTCTCTTGTATTGTTTTCACACTATAATTCATATCTGTTTCTAAGTTAGTTAGCTTGAGATATCTATAAATTATTTAGCATGTTGAAGATGACTACTACTTTCTTGTTAGTTTTGAGTTGTATTCTCGCTTCTTCCACATGACTTCAACTAGATTTATCTATCTTATCAAAAGCAGGAATGTGTTTAAGAGCTTTTGGATAACTCGTCGAAGTACTTTATTAAGATTTTGTTATTAGATCGATCAAGGAACCAACATTCCTTCCATCAGACATCATAAGAGCTGGGAGCGTAGGCAATATTTTTTGCAGTGACTTTATTTTGATATAGAAAATATTAGCAAAACCCACCAAAGTAAGTTTCACTAGGGGTTGGGAACATTAGTGTTCTGGACATTCGCTTAACTTGATTTTATCTTATTTTTGTTTAGGGTAAAAATTTAATTTTGTTTCCTAAAAATCGATGTCGAACTGTATAATTATTATTTTTACTATCGGTTATTACTTTTGGCCTAGATCAAGTGTAGTATTACTTCTTATTTGTTTTTGTTGAGAATGGTTTACATGCAACATGCCTTTAAGTTACTTGATGCTTGAATGTAATTTAGAGGGCATTATGTAGTTTTACGGGGCTGGGATGTAGCATTGATTTCAGTTTTCTATTTCCTGATGGGCTAAGGGCTAATTAGCCATCACCCAATATAATTGTATTGTGTATTAATATGTTATGGCATTTTCTTGTGTTCCATTGTCTCAGGTTATGGATATTTTCAATAAAATATCAGAACTCTTCCCTGGGGTGTCTGGCTCACCTTGATTCTAGTCATGGATGCTGGTTTCTGGGTTTAAACATACTCATTATTTATCATGGAAGAGAAAGGGGTGTAGAGCTTCTCCAGTCCTGCAAAAAATGAACATGCTTCTTGTTCTCATGCCGATGAATTGCCCGCTATGAGTTGACACCCTTGTAGTTTATTGAAGGAACTAAAAGCTTCTTGTTGCTTCCCGAGGAAACAGAATGTATATTGGTGTTTGAGACTCTATCTAGCAGGATTTTGTAATGTTGGTTTTCGCAGCTGTGTTCAAAGTTTTATGTAGTGGACTGTGAGAAATTCTACTCAATAAAATCAGTAGGGTTTACGAAATTGTGAAGCTTCAACTTTTTCTGATCTTTATGAGCTATAAAATGAAATGGAAAAGTTTGACATAGAAAAGCGTATCTCAACTTTTTTGTGATCTTCGATAGGTTGACTTGACTTTTAACAAAGAGAATTGGCCATATGGATTGCTATCTCTTATCTGTTACTCCAATCGAAGATCTAATGCCAGATATATAGTTGTATTCGGTTAACAGATATCTGGCAACATAAGAATCCACAACAGTAAAATCTTGGCCATTCAACTGATCTAATGGCTGAAAACTTCAAAATACTAAACTGTGTTGAACTGTGGCTGTGAGTTAACAAGGGAATTTTGTCAAACATCACCGAAGTTTAACTTTTAGGACCTTTCAACATCTGTCTGCAATCTCAGCTTCTGTAGTAGTTAGCCTCTATAGAGAGATGTGGAGCTGGTTTCCTTGTCTTAACTTGTAATTCCAATCGGTGCTTGTCACCAAAGGACTTTCAAACTTCAACACAAGTCCATGCCTTCTATTACAAGTCTATACCTTTTAGCACATCCTCTTCAAATATATAAACTTCACATTATCTGAGCCACATCCTCACGTTTTCTGTGCAATCAGACCCACATTTGACGAGTAAACAAGCTGAATTTGCGAAAGTGTGTTTATTGATGCAAACAAATTATCACAATTTGCAGAACTAAAGCCAGAAGAATTGTGTAACACGTAAACAAAGAATATCAAATCTTGCAACTTAAATTAATCTTTAATCATACACAAAGCCAAGATTTTTTATTTATTTTTTCAACAAAGCATCAGGAAATTAAAGAACGATAAAAAGTCTTCAAAATTGGTTATTAGTTAGACTTCAGGAGTTTCAAATTAGTATTTTGTTAAGTATATCAAACAAAGGCTATATATAAACAAGTTAAAAACTAAACAAGAAAATCTCTTGCAAAGACTAAACTTTATGTTGTTAGACACTCTAACCTTGGATCTGTGAACTCATGATATATCTCCAATGTCGGTTCTAACTTCAAATCCCTCTCCTTAAAAAATTAGACCTATACCAGATGATGAAACAAAAAACAAACTAAATGATGTCAAGCTAATTAGACAAGAGAGAAACAAGTACATCAGGCTTTATTAATATAGAAGTATAACTCATGAACCTAAGCTAATACAGCATTCAACAAAATACCATGAAAGTTAATGAACATTAATAAAATTCTCATTCTTTTTGGAGAAAGGTTGGAATAGATTATAAATTTTAAAAAAATAGGATAACAAACTGCTTCAAATCATCATAACCACAATGTTAATATTCATCAGTCATTACCTGCCATTGCAAGCAGTTCCCTTTTCTAATAAATCATGTCTTTCTTCTCATGCAAATCTGAAGTCATGGTGGGATAAATTGCAAATCTGAAGTCACCTTCCTTTCCCAACAAACCCACAAGTACCTTTTTAACCTGTATATAATGTCAAGAGGAACTAGCCTCAACCCTTCTTTTGAATCTCCATCCAGCTAAATCCAGGATCTTTCGAGAGTCCTTTAGCTTGCATGTATTTCCGTATTATTCTCACTTGATCCCACTTCCCTAAAGCTGCATACATATTTGATACCAAAACATGATACCCAGTGTCATAAGAATCCAATTGAATTATCTGCTCTGAGGCACGTGCAGCTATGTTTGCTTCTCCACTTGCTCGACAAGCACTAAGTAAAGATCCCCAGATACTTGCATCTGGCTTCATTGACATTGAATGGATAAAGTCTTCTGCTTGAGCCAATAAGCCACCCCGTGACAAGAGGTCAACTACACAAGCATAGTGTTCGATCCTTGGTTCAATTTTGTAGTCGTTCTTCATCCGGTTGAAGTAAGCCAGGCCTTCTTCTACCAAACCTGAATGGCTACAAGCAAATATAACAGCAAGGAAAGCAAGATGATCAGGAAGGACACTTGTTGCTTCCATTTCTGCAAAAGTTCTCAATGCTCTCACACCTTCACCATATGTCCCATATGCAGAGATCATCGAAGTGTATGTCACGACATCCTTCTTCTTCATATGCTCAAATACTAGTACGGAGTTTTCCAAGCTACCACAGCTAGAATACATTTCTATTAGTGCATTCCCAACTGGAACATCTGAATGAAATCCTAACCTGAAAATGCATCCATGGATCTCTTTTCCTTGTTGCTTCGCAGCAAGTAAGGAACACAGGGGCAAGATGCCTAACATGGTGGCTGCATCGGGCATCACTCCCTCATTCCTCATTCTGAGGATCATTCTTAACCCTAAAGTACGATCATCATAATCAATGCATGCAGAAATTATGGTATTCCATGTTACTAAGTCACGAACTTTCATGTTCTCAAATACTATTAGTGAATCCTGTATTTTGCCACATTTAGCATACATATCGGCAAGTGCATTGTTGACAATAACATCAGAATCGAATCCCAGTTTTACCATATCACAGTGGATCATTTTCCCCTTTTCCACATCTGCTAGCTGAGTAGAAATAGATAGGATCATCACGTAACTCACAGAGTCCGGTATCATGTTACGCTTCATCACCTTAAAAAGGTTTAACCCTTCATCACAATAACCATTAAGAAAGTAGCCATTGATCAATGAATTCCATGACACAGAATCCCTGCATTCCATGTGATCAAATACTTCCTGTGAAGCTAATAAATTTCCACATTTTGCATGCATATCAATAAGTATGTTATTTGCCATAGTATCAAATGAAAAAGCACTTCTTTTCATGTAGTCGTGAACATATCTTGCAAGTCCCAAGTCCCGTAAATGAGCACAAGCACGAAGAATAGAAGTGATTGTCAGCAAGTCAGGTGTAAATTCATTTACCATTTCCATAAACAGATTTATTGATTCTTCAAACAACCCCAACTGAGAGTACCCACAAATTACAGAGTTCCAACTAACAGAGTCCCTAACTACCATCCTCTTAAAAAAAAGTTGAGCATCTTTTAACCAACCAAATTTGAAGTACATTGAAAGAAGTCCATTGCTTACTAAAACATCAGCATGGACCCCAATCTTCTCAACCAAAGCATGAACTATCTGACCCTCTCTAACATAAACCAAGCTTCCGCACGCAGGCAAAACACCAGTTATGGAAAAAGAATCCGGTAACAACCCATCCACTCGTAACCTATGAAAAATTTCCAAAGCTTCCTCCCAATATCCATTTGAACTATAGCCAGAAATCAGACTATTCCACGACACGATATCCTTAAGGGGCATTTCCTCAAACAGCCGCCGTGCTTTATCGAGTTCACCAAATCTAGCGTACATATCAATCAATGCATTACCAATATACAAGTCTGAGCCAAAACCCATGTCTGAAATACGCTGATGAACAATCATACCCGTTTTCATGTCACACAACCCAGCACAGGCATTGATCACAGAAGGAAATGTATACCTATCAGGTTGAACATTCATTTTCTGCATTTCAGTGTAGTGGCCAAGAGCTTTTGAGTAAAACCCATTATGGATAAGCGCTCTAATGATTGAATTCCATAGATAGGGATTCGTTTTGGGAAAAGCTTGGCGGAAAACTGAGAGGGAAGAAATTGGGTCTCTGAGTTGGGCATACTTGCTTATGAGTTTGCCACAGAAGAAGACGCAATGGTGCAATCCAAGAGTGACAATCAGCGAATGGACTTTCTGTGCTTGTGTCCGGTTTTTCGCAGAAGACAAAGCTTTTGAGAATAACGGATATACAACTTCTTTGGTACGACCAATTACACTGCCCAAGTTTGCAGTTTTCATGAATGCGAATATGAAATGTCGAGTCACTCGGCAGCATCGCATTGGCTTTCCTTGGCTTTTCCCTTGTTTTTCTTCTTGAAATTGGAGAATTAGTTCATCAACTTTCCTAAATTTTTTATTTTTATCTTTTGATACTGCAAAACCGCATTTACCGACCGCATTTTAACCGCAACAAAACCGACTTCGTGGGAAAATCAATCGCAAAAGGTTGGTCGCTTTGCAGTTCCAAATAACCAAATACCGATGTATACCGCAATACCGCAATTATATATAAATAATTCTTTTATTTAATATTTAATAGCATGATAATTAATTATCTTATCTCTCTGATGATGAGATTGAATTCTACAAGGAAATGAAATATGTTACAACTTGTAAGTAATTGATTTATTATTTTCATGTTCTTATGCTTCTTATAATGTTTTTTTACATGCTCATTTTATTTTAATTTTTTTAGTTCAAATTTACTAAACTTGTGTTGTTTTATTTGTAGATTGGCATACATCACAACGGAGTCCTTCAAATCCACTCTCCACCAACCCTTGAGTTCTTTATGTCTTACATTGCATTTTTCTTTTGGGTTGTAACTAAATTTAAACTTTATTTGCTTCGGTTTAAATCTTTATTTGAGTTGTGAGTTTATTTGTTTAAATTTGTAAAGTTCAAAATGCTTGGACTTAAAAGGCTTCAAAACTAAGCTGAGAAAAGTATGCAAAAAAATAGATTTTTTTTTACCCATATGCCTAGAAGAAAAGTTTGTAAAATATTAGATTTGATTAGTGGGTTAGCCGATTAAATTTGTAAAGTTTCCTATACCGATAATAGCGGTATACCGACCACAATATATCGATAATTGCGGTATATCGACCGCAATATATCGATAATTGCGGTATACCGACATGCAGTATATAACAATATGTCGGTCGGTTCATGATTTGTTTTTTTACAATACTACAATATGTCGGTCGGTTCGCAATTTCATTGAAAAGTTTTAGTAACCGAACTGCAACCACCCCCACTCTAAACTACTCTAAATTAAAGACTCTTTAGGTAGTAGAAGTTGAGTGAAGGGAGGCGGGTTCAATGCCATGTTCAACTTACCTAACAGCGTCTGCAAATTCCTTAAATTTTTTAAAATAAGCATCTTGAAACATTTTGGATGTGACCGTCAAATTGTCATGGGCTCGCTAGTAATACCACCATATATGATAGTAATAGATGTAAAGTTCGAAACTTATAAAAAATCAGACCAAATTCTTTCAGTATCTTTTGGTTGAGAAATTCCAATTTTTCAACAGTGAAAATCAATTTCCAAATGAAAATTTTAGTCGGTAATTAATTGAATCGGTTTTTTTTTTGGGGAACAAAGTGGTAGACCAACTACGCCCTACGAGATTGGGATGGGATACAAGTTACAAAACTTAAAGTTAATACAAACTTTATTTTGTTTATATGATGAGTAATGCTACTCTTACCATATTTATATACCATATTCTCATATTAATTTATGTGATATAGAATGAGTATTGAAATTGTTTCAATTTCTTGTGTCTACTAACATGTGAGTATTGGATTTATTCAAATCCTAATTTCCCATGTGTTTATTAACACACAAGGAATAAAAAATTATGTAAATTATGCATTAAAATTTGTAATCAAATACCTAGAAAAGCTAGTAATTATATTAATTAGAGGACAACAGTTAATCCCATACTCATTCATTCTCTTCCTTATTTATGACTTTCCCGATTCATAGCTTCTCCCATTCCAAGTAAGTTTACATGCCATATACAAAGAGTTAAACTTATAGAGTTTATAAAAAACTATTTATAAAAAAAACAGTATTTAAAAGAAACAAGATCGATGCAGCAAATTTGGCGCCCAGCCCCAACCTACCGACCAATGAAGCCAACCTAAACTCAATTGGGATTAGGGTTTAGTCTCCACTAAGGATGGGCATGATTTGGGTTAGTTCGGTTGTCAGCCCAATTGACCACTGAACCGTCCAAGTCGATTGCGCAAAATTACAAACTGAAACCAAACCAACTAGGCTTTCACCATCTGTGATGGGTTGAATTGGATTGAGTTGGTTTGGTTTCAACGACATCCAACCAAGAGAAGAGAAGTGGTGAGGCAAGGCTTTGATGACAAGGGGAGCTTTGAATTGATCGACTAATTCATTTATGATGATGATAGATTGCAAGAGAGAAATGAAGTAGAGAGAGAGAGAGAGAGAGATGAGGCAGTAGAGCAAAAGGGCAAGAAATGAGGTAAAAAACGGAGATGAGAGCCCAACGGAGAGAGAGAGAGAGAGAGAGAGAGAGAGAGAGAGAGAGAGAGAGAGAGAGAGAGAGAGAGATGTGAAGACTATCACTAACGAGGATGCGAAATTGACATATTGATGATCAAGATGAGAGGAAGAGAGAGAGAGAGAGAGAGAGATGAGGTAGGAGTTCGGGAGAGAAATGAACTCGAGAGTCTATGAGCGGTTTGGTTTGGTTGCAATTGAACCTATAAAATTAAACCGGTTCCAAACCAAACTAAATCGGTACCAATTCCAAACCAAACTAAACCGGTTCGATATGGTTTTTAACAAAATTTTAAGGCCAAAGTCACTTTTGGCCCTCAGCTGACACTTCAACCACTTTTAACCCTCAGTAGTTTTAATTCAATTTCGCTTATCAGAAGTTTCATAATCAGAAGAATTCAAAGACAATTCTAATTTCCATCAAATTATTCTAACTTTTGTTATCTATTAAGGGGTATTTTTGTCCAAACCTGCATCCCCTCCCCAACCAGCCAACACTCAAGAACAGTCCCCCTCGGCTAGCCACCACACCCTTAACTGACCGCCACCACAGTCTCCCAAGGCCGCCCCAACCCCAACAAAGGCGGCAAAAGCAAGCAAGCAGAGACAACTAGCGATGCAAAACAAGAAGCTTCAAATTTAGAAGAAAGTCGGTGATACACAGCATCAGGGAGAGTGGTCTTGCCAATACAACCCATGCCCCAAATACCTACAGCGAAAACATCTGGTGAATTAATGCATAATAAGTTAATAACCCTTCTATTTGCTCAATTTTCCATTCAATTCCCACTAGGCCCTTTAAATCATTTGACAATTTGCGATTCAATTTGGTCAAAATATCTTTGACAACGTTCTCAATGAAATTGGCCTCTGTCCTGGAAAACAAGATTATGAGGACAAGCAATTATTTAGCCTTAAGGAATCTTGTTTGAATTAAATGGTCACAAGTAGAAATAGCAGAGTTAGTTACCCGGTTTTGTTTGAATTATCAAACTCAGCCATATTGGCTGCTTCCTTCAAAGCATCTCACCACTTGCACACCTTCATAACTCCCTCCGTGCTGTCCTTGAAACGTGTTTCAAGTTGAGCAAATGCATATGCATAACTTCTGTGCTGATTTCGAACATGTGATGGGTCGATGCAGAAAAAAATTGTCTATGCGGCCTTTGAGTCATTTTCTAGTTGTCTCTGCTTACTTGCTTCTGCTGCCTTTGTTGGGGTTTGGGCGGCCTTGGGAGGCTGTGGTGGGTGTCAGTTAAGGGTGTGGTGGCTAGAGGAGGGGACTGTTCTTGAGTGTTGGCTGGTTGGGGAGGGGATGCATGTTTGGACCAAAATACCCTTAATAGATAACAAAAGTTAGAATAATTTGATGGAAATTAGAATTGTCCTTGAATTGCTACAATTATGAAACTACAATGGCAAAATTGACGGAATTAAAACTACAGGGTTAAAAGTGGTTGAAGTGTCAAACTACAGGGACCAAAAGTGACTTTTGGCCAAATTTTAAATAAATGAATAAATAACCAAACCAGGCAAATCGTTCGGTTCAGGGCGGTTTTTCAGTGCATTTACCCAGCCCCCGTCTCAAACTGGATCAACCCGACCTGCGCCAGCTCTATGGTTGATTCACAGGAAAAAAAGAAAAACCTCCACCGTGTGTGTTCTTCTATGTGAAATGTTAGATATCAATCCTTAGATATTTCTTTATGTATTTTTCTTGAGAAGCATTTTTTGGTCGAATTTCTTGAGAAGCATTAACAATTCTGCATCCATACTCCACATCCTTTTGAAAACTCATTCCTCAACGGCTATAATTATACTTTCAAGTATGCGAACCCATCGGCTACTCGTTCAAAATCCAACTCCGAGAAACTTCACAACCTTCACAAGGAAAAAACCAACACAAAACTCGCTCTTTCGCTCTCATAGACCTCATTATTCAGCTTATTGCCCATCAAATGACAGGGAAATTGGTCTTCAACGTATGCAATTCCGAGAAGTCTGCAGTACTACTACAAGTCAAGAACCGTTTTCATCAGCTTCTCTGTCAGATTCTCTTTTGGTGGAGAAGATTTTATTGGGTTTGAAGCAAGGTAATCTCAATTCTTTGCGCAGTTATCTGTTTCGGTTAAACCCATTGCTTGTTGTTGAGGTTCTTAATCGCTGCCGCGAAAATTTGCAACTGGGTCTGAAGTTTATTGATTTGATTGTGTTAAATATTCCGAATTTTAAGCATTCGTCGCAGTCTTTGAGTGCAATGATTCACATGTTGGTGAGGGGTCGAAGGGTGTCGGATGCACAAGCTTTGATTCTTAGAATGGTTAGGAAGAGTGGTGTTTCGCGTGTTGAAGTAGTTGGGTGTTTGGTTTCAACTTATAGCAATTGTGGCTCAAGCTCGTTGGTCTTTGATTTGTTGGTCAGAACTTATGTGCAGGCTAGGAAGTTGAGAGAAGGGTTCGAGGTGTTTCAGCTGTTTAGAAGCAAGGGATTTTGTGTTTCGATAAATGCTTGTAATAGTCTTCTTGGTGGGCTTGTGAAGGTTGGGTGGGTTGATTTGGCATGGCAGGTATACGGGGAAGTTGTTGGCAGTGGGATTCAGTTAAATGTTTATACACTAAATATTATGGTTAATGCCTTATGTAAAGATCGCAAAATTGATAGTGTTAAATCGTTCTTATCAGACATGGAAGAGAAGGGGGTTTTTTCAGATATTGTGACATATAATACACTAATCAACGCATATTGTCGTGAAGGGCTTTTAGAAGAAGCTTTTCAGTTAAAAAACTCTATGTCTAGTAAGGGGTTCAGACCTGAGGTTTTCACGTACAATGCTATCATAAATGGTTTATGTAAAGTAGGAAATTATGCAAGAGCGAAGGAAATTTTGTGTGAGATGTTGAACAATGGATTGAGTCCTGACACTACTACGTATAATACATTGCTTGTTGAGAGCTGTAGAAAAGATGATATTTCAGAGGCTGAGGGAATTTTCCATGAAATGTCATGTAGAGGTGTTGTTCCTGATTTAGTAAGCTTCAGTTCACTTATTGGGGTTTTTTCGAGGAATGGACGTATTGATCATGCTTTAGTATATTTTCAAGATATGAAAAGGGCAGGCTGGGTTCCAGATAATGTGATCTATACTATCCTTATGCATGGATATTGCAGAAATGGAATGATGTTAGAGGCTTTGAAGTTGTGGGATGAAATGCTTGAGCAAGGTTGCGTTATGGATGTGGTCACATTCAATACTATTTTAAATGGGTTGTGTCGGGAGAAGATGCTTTCTGATGCAGATGAGCTCTTCAATGAGATGGTGGAAAGGGGTGTCTTTCCTGATTTTTATACTTTCACAACACTAATTCATGGATATTCTAAGCACGGGAATATGACTAAATCCCTAAATTTGTTTGAGGCGATGACTAAAAGAAATATCAAGCCTGACATTGTCACATACAACACATTAATTGATGGCTTCTGCAAAGTAGGTGAAATGGATAAAGCTAAGGAGTTATGGGGTGACATGGTTTCTAGAAGGATATTACCCAATCACATTTCGTATGGCATTCTAATTAATGGATTTTGTAGCACGGGACATGTGCATGAGGCGTTTAGGTTGTGGGACCAGATGATTGAAGAAGGTATCAAACCCACCCTAGTTACTTGTAACACTGTCATTAAAGGCTATTGCCGCTCTGGCGACACGACAAAGGCAGATGAGTTCTTAGGCAAAATGGTTTCAAAAGGAATTGTTCCTGATAGTATCACTTACAACACTCTGATTAATGGATATGTAAAAGAAGAGAATCTGGACAAAGCTTTTTTTGCCGTTAAGGAGATGGAAAAGCAAGGAATTTTGCCAGATCTGTTTACATACAATATAATTCTAAATGGGTTCTGTAGACAAGGTAGAATGCATGAAGCTGAGCTAGTATTGAGGAAGATGATTGAGAAAGGTCTAAAACCTGATAGAGACACTTATACGTCATTGATAAATGGACATGTGACCCAGGACAATTTGAGGGAGGCATTTCGGTTCCATGATGAAATGCTGCAAATGGGATTTGTGCCAGATGATGAGTTCTAGTTTGCGTTTATGCTCTTGCAACTGAAGGTTGGATGTTGTCTCCTAATCTCCTTACACTCTTTAGTTTAATGAGCTACTAGAAAAACGTTCTGATTATACATTCTCCTGTTTAGTATTGTTTATCGTCTACTTGCAGGGACTTTAACTCATTACTTTACATTCGTTGTCTTCTGTTTGCATATAATGAAAGGTGTAGATATCATTTTCGAAATAATGGAGACAAATTTATTCTGTCATCCTCCATAAAGGATGTACCCATTGCCCTTAGCTTAGAATATGAATTCAGGATACTTATTTTTTTGGGTGAATGAATTCAGGATGCTTATTTTATGGCATTCTTGCTAGATGGTAATTGATCGTTTATGGAACTCCCAACTTCTTAGTCTTTCTTAAAATCTTTCTTGTTGTTTTTTTCTTAAAAGTGTTGGAAGAGTATTGCATTAGAAAAGGGAAGATCTAGTGTTCATGATTACCTTTATTATTCTTGCTAGATGGTATTTGATTGAAAGCGTACAGACCATGTGTTGGATTGGAAGGGCTTTGGTAGGCATAGGAGGATGTGGAACAAAGGGTGCTTGGGTCTGGTGAGATTTTCAGTATAAATGGTAAGCCAGAGCAAGTTTGGAGCTAACAGGGGGTTGAGGCAGGGAGACACATTTGCCCTGTTTCGTTTTATGCTTCTTGATGTCTTGAGTAGATTAATAGGATGTTCTAGTGAGTGTAAGTTGATTGAGGTTTTACAGTAGGTAAGGAGCGTATTTAGGTGTTTCACTTAATATGGCAGAAGTGATACTAATTTTTTTCACTTCAGGGAAGATGGAGAGATTCAGCAGGTTGGTCGTTCAGTTCTTTGGGATTATGTTGGGGCTGAAAATTAATGTGTCTGAGATTGTGATGGCGGGTATCAATGTAAAGGAGGGAGATTGGTGTCCTTAGCCTGTATTACCATTTATACTGAAAGATCCACTTAACCCAAACACCCTTTGCTCCAAATCCTCTGATGCCTACCAAAGCCCTTCCCATCCAACACGTGGTCTAAATAAATGTGTGACTCTTGTCATGTCACTCATTGAGCCATGTTCGTGTCTTCATTTTTAGTTGTCTCGCTTCACTAAAAAACACAAGCTGAAAAACACAAATTGCTATCTCTAATTTGTATGCATGTGCATATGTTATAAAGAATAAGTGTGCATTCGTTGTGTGGTGCATACAAATTCATTCCTTTTAAATTTATCTTTAATATTATTCAGAAATATGCAATTCAACAGCAATTTTGAGACTTTGATGGGCCAAATGAATTCACAAAATAACCTGTTCAACAATGCTGCATTATCTCCTGGATCACCTCTTCCAGTTTTATGAGCTCTAGCCTCTGGGTCTTCCACCACACCCTTTCCAGCTGCTTCTCTACCTTCTGTGACAGTCAATGTATCTGCACCAGAGTAGATGCAAGCACCAGCTGCACCAGCCACACTAGCTACCCCTACCACTAATGTCATAAATGAAAAAGAAGTAGAAAGAACAGAACAGATTTGGTAATCAAGAATCACTCTTACCATAGTCTCTACTTTATATTGCATAAGAATTCTTCTTGGCTTAATTTTCTCTATCTGAACTTTGTTTGTATAGCTCAATAGCAAGTTGTTTGTGCCCTAGAAGTTATTCGTCTGATAATGAATTTATGCACTTTTATGTCCATTTTCATTTTTCTTTACTTTTTTAATAAATAGTTTCACTTGGGCTTCTAATCCATGATATATATTTTTTCAATGTTCAAAATATTGGTTAAATATTTAGAACGATTGAATTTTATCTTAAGGGGGGAATTTGAATTTTGAGTTGCCCAAACAGTCATAAAACAGTGAATCCACTTCTAGAGTGACCAGAAATTCTTGAAACTTTGTTCTAAATACATGTGGATATCATTTTTTACTGGCTTCAAGAACAAGATGAGCCAAATCTAGGTCTGAGCTGTCTAAATCTGAAATATCATGTCATATGCTGAGGCTCTTTGAGACCCCCGGTCAGAAAGTAATGTAGTCTTTTGTTTTGACCAATACATGAAATCATTATTAAGAAATTGTGACCTAACTAGTCCATCTATAGAAAACGGTGATTTTTATTCTTAGGGATTTGGTAGCAGAGGGATAAGATAGAAAAAAGACTGGAGAGGAATGTGGGCTGTCTTTAGAAAATATATACATAAAGTTAAGTGAACCACGACAAGCAGACAACAAATGGTGGGAGATCACTCAGTTTATACCAGATGGTCACTAATGCTTTCTGACAAATCTGTTGCATTGAATGATTTGAAACTTATCAAAAGAAGTTACAATACTATTTTCTAATGAACTTATGGAACATTATGGCACATTGTTTGTATTTCATTTCAAGTTGTTTGATCATGACCAAACAGCTAGGATCCATGAATAGACATCATTTGATTTTAAATGTAGAAAGCCTAACCTGATTTAGAGGTACAATTTTTTATTTATTTATTTGTGTGTGGATGATTTTCATGTAGCATAGCTGTAATTGCAGATTTGTTGACTGTAGTTGCTCTCCAGTTGTACTCCTGTCTGGCATTAACTCTGGGTTTTGAGTGATTAGACTATTTATTTTCTCTACAGTAGGGAAAGCTGATTCAGCTGCAGATTCAACTCGTTCTCCGGAGTTTACCCATCTTTTTTCATGTTCATCAAAAGGTCTCTCCAGCAGCCTGCTAGCTTTAGACTTTAATCTCTCCAGGGATTCACATATGTTTAGGGTTTAGGGTAGAAATTACATCACTGGTTAAATTAATTTCAAGACACAATCCTGAGCTTTACACGTGAGGGTAGAAATTCACCTCCTTCTACAGGGCTTGAACAAAAGGTATAACGATTGGTTTTCATCTTTTTGTAGAGATTTGGTGGGAGGAGAGTGGATATGGCTGGGTTTTGCAAGGAAGGAATTGATGCTGCAATTGGAGAAGAGGAGAAGACACGCTCGCGTATATTTTTGCTGTTTTTAATTTTTAAAGTTATCAAATAAAAAAGTTAACAGAGTTAAGTCTCTGTTATGTTAGTTGACACGTGTCAGCAAATTAGAGAGGGGACATGAATGGGACACCAATTTAAGGACAGCGGATCTGCTCTCATCGTGTACACGTGTTATAATATGGGTGGACGATGAAGTTTATTTTCCCCACTTTTAGGAAATAATATCAATAAATATCCACTTATATTATAACACGTGTATAAGATATACCACGTGACCGTACTACTGCAATATTCTATAATTTCTCAACTTTGTGTCAGTGGGGCTTGTGCTGCTCGAATTTGACTGGTTTGCCAAGTGATTAAAATCAAATCCCTTTGTTTGGAAATTAAATTATTCAAAACTAATCCCAAATGTTGACTTGTACTAATTATCTTTAGCAGACCAAATTGCCGAACTTGAAATTCTTGATTGTCGATCAAATTGTCATTGATTTTTTATTTTATTTTTTAAATTTCCATGTCCACACTTAGAGTAAACAAATAAGCAATGCAGGGTACTTCAAAACAATGCTACCAAAAAAAGAGCCATTTTATTATCAGCTGGTATGATGAATATATATATATATATACCACAAGGAGAAGAACCAGAGCTTAGCATGTAAAGTTAAGCACCGAAGTAAGCAGTGCGGAGAAAAACAAAATAAAATAACTGGAATTTATGCAATATATGTCTTAAGGAATAAAAGATTGCAGCTATTAAGAAAATATAAAGATTAATTATTTCTTGAATGAAATTGGAAATTAACATAATGTTTATGTGTAAAATTAATGTGATGATATTTATTGACAAATTTTGTACTGATAATTAAAATTAATAAATTGATTTGAAGAATAATGCAGACTATGAAGATAAAAATAATTAACATTGAAGCTTACTTGAAATTGTGAAGTTTATTTCTTGTTTGCACTCATGTCTTACAGGGATTCTCCAGAGTATAGTTTCTGAGAGAATATTTTAAAACTGAGAAGAAGAAAAAACTTGATCCTTACAGACTCGCAGGTCTGCTTAAATAGAGAAACCAACTAGAAGTGTCAGCATAAGAAAACAAAATGACTTTTACAAAAGGAAAATTATTACAGGCTTTACTTTAGCATAAAGAAAAGTGAAATGTTTTTAACTAAGGGAAACTGCTTTTACTTCAGGGGAAAGCACCGAAAGGGTGACTGGGAATCTGCTTTCCGAGAAATCAGGCTTTTACTTTTCTGCATTTTGCAGTGGAAGCATGTGCTTGCAAGAATCTCTGCCTTTATTCATCATCCTTGTCCAAGTCGTAGGCATCATATGGATCTTGACTGTCAGCTGGATAATCAGCCCACGCCATTTTTGGCTCTTTTCTCTTTTGACTGGCTTTTGCTTGCTTGGAGGACGACCCTTGGGATGAGGGTGACTTTGGAGTGGCATCATCATAATCATCCAAGTGGGCGGCATGTGCTAGGATTTCTTTGGCTAAGGCTTTTAATTCTGAACTTGACTTTCCTTCAATCTGGAGGGAACTCTGGGAGGCTTTAGATATAGTGGACTGTTGGAATTTCTGGACTTGAGGGAACTCTTCATAGACTTGACCCATGATCCTGGAGACTTTGAATTTATCCCACCATTTGACTGTGAAAACTCTGCGAAGAACTCGTAAATCTGGATTGACTTCATAGGACCATTTAAGGATCCAAGGTATTTTGTATTTGGCTATAAAAATTAAAAGAGTAGGGAAGAATTTTTCTTCGGTCTTGGGTTTATATTTACCGATGAAATAATTTTGAGTTTGACTGAGTTCTGGGAAGGAGGTCAAGATTGGGACCATGCATTTCCCACTAGGTGCGGAACCAGTATGGAATTTTTCTATCAAATTTACTATCAAAATTAATGAACCATGAGTGACTGAAATCAATATGCTGGTGGAGGAATATTTTGTACCAGGCTTCAATATAATCATAATAATTGAATTGAAGGGTGGACTTTAAGATATGGAAAGTAAAAGGATGATCTCCCCATTCAGCTTGACTTAGGATTTGACGAATATAAAGAGAATGGAAAAGAATGATTTTAGAGTCATTCTTGTCTCTAATAGGCTTAATTTCAATCGACCGGGTTTCGATGCAGAATGTCCTTATAAAATTGAAGGGATTTTTGGGGATGAAAAGGTAGGAAATGGTAATTTGGGGAAAATATGACGTAGCAATTAAAGCTGGATTACTTAGATTGGTAACTTGGGGCTCAATTACGAACAAATTCTGTTGACTTCTAAATTGATAGGGTGAAGCTTTTTGATAACTTGGTGAGGATTGGGAGAATTGGGTGACTGGGACCTGGAAAGGGTCATAACTGGAAACTAGGGCTAACTGATAATTAGGGCGAATGCTCTGGGTAGTAGACCCAAGAGAAGTAAACCTATTTGTGACTTGGATTGGAGAGTATCCTGGATAGGGAACGATTTGAGAAGGTTTTTGACTCATTGATGCTGGGAGTTGTCTGAACTGACTAGTAACTTCTTTGCCTTTGTCTTTTGACTCTTTTCCTGCCATTTTTTTCCCTGTAGAAATTTTCTTGTAAGGAAATCAGGAATGCAATTCTCACTTCCTCTCAAGTATTCAATTTCAAAATCAAAAATACTTAAGATGGCTTGCCATCGTGCAAAAATCTGTTTTGATGCAATGTTTTGAACATCCTTTTCTAAAACATGCTTTGCACTCTTACAATCAACTCATATTAAAAATTTTTGGTTTAATAAATCATCTTGAAATTTTGAAATGCATAATACTATAGATAATATTTCTTTTTTAATAGTACTATAATTTTGTTGTGCATGATTCCAAACACCAGAATGAAAACGAACAATTTGCTCTGTTTGACTTGGAGGAATTTTTTGTTTGAGAATGCCACCATAACCAATTTCAGAGGCATCAGTTTCAACAATTTTGAAAGAATTTACTGAAGGAATGCCAAGGCAGGGTAATGTCTTGACATGGATCTTGATCTGTTTGACTATTTCTGTATGACTAGATGACCAAGGAGGAGGATTACTCTGGAGCCTGTCAAACAGGATTTTACACTGTTTTCTTAAATTTTTGTAAAAATCAGAAACATAATTGAGAGATCCTAAGAATCTCTGGAGTTGACTTTTGTCAAGGATTTCATCAGGAAATTTATCAGCAAATTGAATGACTCTGTCCATTGGATTAATTTGGGACTGGTGAATGTTGTATCCGAGGAATCTAATATTGGTTTGAAATAATTTGATTTTCTTAGCAGAGACAACTAATCCATTACTCTTGACTACCTGGAGAAACTTATACAGGTGTTTCCAATGTTGTTCTATTGACTGAGAAAATATGAGAACATCATCAATGTAAACTATGGAAAAATCACTAAACAGGTTGAATATTTCGTTCATTATATTTTGGAATTCACTAGGAGCATTTTTTAAACCAACAGGCATAACATTCCATTCATAATGACCAAAGGGGGTAACGAAGGCTGTCTTATACCTGTCGCTTTCTTGAATTTGAATTTGCCGAGAAACCACTTTTCATATCAAATTTGGAAAAGATGACTGAGTTACTTAGTCTTTTGATAAGGTCTCTTTTATTAGGAATCGGATACCTTATCCATTCTAAAACATTATTTAATGGTTTGTAGTTGATGACTAATCTAGGGACTCCACGTTCTAATTCATCATTTTTCTGGACATAAAAGGCTGGACAAGACCAAGGGGATTTGCTATTGCGTATGATTTTCTTTTGGAGTAATTCTGTAATTTCATTTTTACAAAATTCCATAACTTCTTGACTCATTTGGATTGGTCTGGCTTTAGTGGGGATATTTTTTTTCACTAAAGTCTTTAACGTAAGGAAGACTAACTATGTGCTGTTTCCTATGCCAAAAGGCATTGGGTAAATCAGAACAGATTTCTTTCTTAAGTTTTTCTTCAAAATTCATAACTTTCTCTTGGAGAGATTTGTCTTCAAGTTGTTGGTCGATTCTTTTGAACTTAATTTCTTCTTTAAGAAAATTGACCTGTTTGCTTTTATTTTGAATTACTTGAAGTGATTCGGACACAAGATTACTCTCAAGTGCTTTTAAAGCTCTTAAATCTGGTTTAGTTAAGAATTCAAATTTAACCTTTTCTCCTAAATGGTTTGAGGTGACTCCGTCATGTTCTACATTAAAAGGGTAGAGAAGGGCTATGAAGGGTAAACCTAGGATGACTCCATCTGTAATATCTCTTATTAGGACAAATGATGTTTTAAAACAAATTTTATTTTGACAGACATGGGCTTTAGGAATTTCATATTTTAAATGTAATTTTTACCGAAGCGGTACCTAAAGATTCTCTGGATTTTTTGTAATATTTAGTGGGTATTAGACCTTCCTGGATACAGTTAAGGTCGGCTCCTGAATCAAAGAGGGCTATAGTTTTTAACTCGAAATCATTAATGAAAATACTTACTTTTGAATACCATTTTCTAAAACTGATTTGTTTAATTAAACCAAGAGTATTTTCATTATCTCGAGGGTTCTGCTTCTTCTTGATCATGTTTACTAGAAGATGCTTTGTTTTCTACTATTAGATTAAGTAAATCTTGTTTTATTTCATAATTCTCATTTTCTAAAGCTTGACTTATTTGCTTTAAAGTAATGATTTCATTTTTTATACTTTTGACTTCTATTTGTAAATCTTGTAAAGTGATTTCTTTTCTTTTGTTGAATTTTTCTAAAGTTGTGGCTAAACTTATATGTGGGATTGGAGTTTGGTTAATCGACTAGTTTCACTTTGGTTTAACAACTTTCTAAGCTTCTTAAGGTATTCTGATTTTAAATCGGGATTGTCTATTTTACTAATTAAATCAATTAATAATTCTTCTTGTTCCTCTTGCTTAGTAAGGACTTTTATTGACTTGGTGCTACAACAATTGTCTTTACAACCGAATTGAATGTTGGGAGAACTAGACTGGTAATCGGAAGAACTAGAGTAATCTGAACTGGTTACTGAGATATCATTTTCACTTGACTCTGTGTTGCGTAATTCAAGGACTTTGATTAATTGTTCTTTTTCTGCGTCAGTAATTTTTAATTGTTTAATTGTGTCTTTTACTTTGCACTCATTAGCGTAGTGACCAAATTTCTTACACTTAAAGCATTCTACTTTACTTTTGTCGGTGACTTTACTTTTTCCTTTACTTTTGTAATTTTGTTTTTTATAACTTTTCTTGGGTGGTTTATTCCAAGATTTCTTTTTACTGTGATAACGTGGTTTGTAAAATTCATCATTATCTTTGAAAGATTGTTTTCTTCTTTTGTAGTGTCTCTTTTTACTGGTTTGACCATCATACTTTCCATGTTTTCTAGACGGAGGGATTGAATTTAAACCGTATTGTTCACAAAAGTCTCCTAATTCGTATTTGGCTGAATTTCTTTCTGACTGGACTTGTTTTCCTATTTTTAAGTCTACGCACATTTTCATTCCTACTTGATTAATCGTACTAATTATGCTACCGTATGTGAGGTGGTCGAAATCTATGTGACCTTTATCATTACTTAAGACTGTTCTTATTTTGTGAGCGAATAAATTAGGTAAACCATTAATGAATTTTTCCTTCCAAAAGGGTTGGTTACTATCATCTCTAAGCATGACTCTGGATATGAAAACATCTTTATATCATCTAAATATCATCACATTAATTTTACACATAAACATTATGTTAATTTCCAATTTCATTCAAGAAATAATTAATCTTTATATTTTCTTAATAGCTGCAATCTTTTATTCCTTAAGACATATATTGCATAAATTCCAATTATTTTATTTTGTATTTTCTCCGCACTGCTTACTTCGGTGCTTAACTTTACATGCTAAGCTCTGGTTCTTCTCCTTGTGGTATCAGAGCCATAAGTGTTGCGATCTGATAGAGTTATTCATAGTCCATATTGTTTGCTGCTTATTCATTTGTATTCGAAGAATCTATCTTCTTTCTTGGTGTCTCCAAACAATAAGTCCCAGATCCAAACAATAAGTCCCAGGTGAGGTATGAGCGGATGCGGCATGAGCGGAGAGGAGAGAACCCTAGATTTTAGGATACCGGTGAATCAGTCCAAACGATTAGGAATTATGAGTCGCTTATTTAGGTCAAACTCTTACGGCAGTAGCAGTTCTAGAGCCAGTCTTAGTAAAATTCCAGATATAGTAAATGAAGAACAACTAGAATATGACACCAATAGTGAAGTAAGTTGGAAAGATTGGAACATTCCCAAAGTTTCCACATCTGAAATTTATAAAGGTAAAAAATGGTCCCTAACCTCTTTCAAGTCAACAACCCATGTTAAAACAGTTGAACAAGTTTATGCTTTAAACAAAGAACATGAATCATGCCAATTACTAAACCTTGAGTCAATAAAGAAACATAGGAAAGATGGAAACAATTTCCTACACATAGGCCTCGTACAAGTAGCAGTCAAGCCCTTAACCAAAATTGGTCTTAATGCTTCAATTCTACTCTGCTTAAGAGATGCCCGATTTCTCAATTTTAATGACAGTACTTTAGGTATAATAGAATCCAGTTTATGTAATGGTCCAGTTCATTTTAATTGTTTCCCAGATTTTACAGTAAGTCTTAGTGATCCTCACATATTAAAAATTTTAACTTTAAATGTCAAAACTTCAGGATACGAGATTCTACACGGATCTCAACCTTTAGCTTTAATTTATAGAATTTATTATAAAGTCACAGGAACTAATATGAATTTCCAAGCCCTTAGCGTAAGTCCGAAAGACCAAACCTTGCTAATCCAAAGTAGTCAAACAAATGCTAATATTAGAGTCCCTCGAGCAATTAAGTGGTCAGAAGTCACCCTTCCTTCTGATTGGACCCTAGTAGCAGAAAACCAGCCAACACCGATTCAAAATACTTTACCCAACTTAGACTACGTTCAGCAGTATTTAGATGGAACAGTTAAAATTAATTTTAACAACCAACCTTCAAAGTCTTCAGTCCAATTAAAACAATTACCAACTCCTAGTCAATCCCAAAGACATAATCTAGCCGGACATTCCTTTGCAGGATCTTCCTCCACTACGGAAAGAGATCTCAAGTAGAAAAAGCCTTAATAGATTTAAAATTAGAATCACTTAGGAAAAGTTCCCAAATAGATCAACCTTGCTATTCTAAGTCAAAAAAGCCAATTGAAGAAAAAGAACCAACTTCACCAACCCAAACTGATTTTGACGTTGATGAAACCTATCCGCCCAACCAAGAATAATCAACTATGTACTCTCAATAAACAACCAAACAGAGAACAAATAGATCAACAATTAAATTATTATAGACAACAAATGAGAAAAACCAGAGCAAGCCAAGAAGTGAAAACTTTGACTTTAGAAAAATGGAAAAAGGAAGACAATACTGAAATAACTTCTAGTCACCCTCCAGTAGAAACTATAATTATAAATCATCAGAAAGCCAAAATCATAGCCAGTCTTTTCAAGATAGCAGATCCCAGTGATAAAAAATTAATAGAGCAAAATAATTACACAAATCAGAGTCTAATAGTCTTAGGAAAACAATTAGACAAAATTGAAACAAAAGTTGACAAAGTCCTTGATCAGGAAATACAAGTCAAAACAACAAAAGGAAAGCCTTTAGTAAAATTCCTAGAAATAAAACCTGAGTCTTCCCTAAAAGTAAACCCTACAATGAAAAAAATTGAACAAATGCTTATGCAAATCAGTAAGGAAAAAGCTATTAAAACTGAAAAAGGCCCAGTCATTAGTATCCTCACAGAAGACGTAGTTTATTCTTCTGATAGTAGCTCAAGTCACAACTCTGAAAGTAGTAACATAACCAAAATAGAAAATGCTTTTGATAATATGAAAATCAATAGGATGAAAAACAAAGTTAATCCTACCAGTCTAACAAAAAATTGGTATCCCAAGCCTACACCACCAGATATTCAATTTGAAGAACAAAATTCCCAGAATCAATTTTCAGTCTCTTCGGATAAATTGTATGAATGGAATATTGATGGTCTGTCCGAACAACAGATTTTAAATAAATTACAACATATGTCAATGGTAGCCAACAGTTATGTTACTAATCATGGTCTAAGACAATCTGAAGTAGTCACCCTCTTAGAAACAGGATTCACAGGAACCCTATGAGCTTGGTGGGATAAACATCTCACTGAAGAAATTAGGATTAATATAGTTCACGCAGTCAAAATAGATGAAGAAGGTTTACCGTTATTTGATGAAGAAGTTCCTAATATGGGAACCGAAGATGGAGTCAATACCTTATTATACACAATATATATATAAATGAAAATCAAAATTCATGCCACATATACCTTTACCCGGTACATTTCTCAGTTGACTTAAAGGACAAAGTCTTGTTATCTAGGTCATATCCTACCAAGAAGTTCATCTGTGCTACATTGCCATAGATTGCCACATCATTGGTTGGGGAAAATGCAAGACAGACAATATCTTCTCTAACCCTAACGAAAACGTTCACAGGTTTTAGCTTCACATCTGCACCATTGAAATGGACGGTGACGATAGGGGCTTCGATTTTGGATTTAGTCTTGTAACAAAGTTGTTGTATGCCAGTTGGATCTTTGGTCACCTCCAGATGAACTGCCTTTCTAATTGCTGATTCAAAACTTTGATAAAGTTTTATAGGCAAAAATGTGGAGGTAGTCCCGGAGTCTATGATGATGTTGCCCTTAAAAGATTGTGAAATGTCAGCATCAAGTTTAAAACTGTCGGCGCCAACGCTGATGCCTCGAAGCTCAAGGTAATAGTAGGTTTCCGAACCATTTGACAGCAGAGGGGTTGAGACCACATCAAGACCTGAAACTTTACCACCGAAATATATCGTGCTTGAAATTTCACTCTGGCCTTGTCTGGCACCCAGGATTGGATTGGATTGCTGTTCAAAAGTCGTTGGCACCAAGCAATAAGAGAAAGATTTCCCACCAACTGCATAGCCAATTTGGGATATAAGTGACACAGCTCCACTTCCCAGTCCAACTATTCCAGACTCAATCCCACTGAAGATTCCTCCATTGTGGTGTCCACAACCAAATATCGTGTTCGGAATCGAGATAACCTTGCCTGTAGTACTGGAAGCCAATGTAACAGTGTCCAAGGACAGATTTCCAGTGGTGTAGGACATGTCCCCATATGTATAATTATAATAGCAAAAGTTTGCATCTGAACAAGAGGCTTCATTTAGCAAATGGCATTCCTTGGACAAACAAGAAAGGGGCTTATAGGTTGAGGAAGAACTAGGATCAAAGAGAGGAGGGTTTTGCTTGAAACAGTCCATACATGGCTCGCATTGTGTCCATGTAAGATCGCCCCCGGTGTCAACAATGCCAATAAAACTTTTGGGTGGTGTCCCAATTGATATGTTCACCAAATACTCTCCTCCAATATAAATTAAATGGGAGTCGGCTACAGGACTCGGAGCACGAAGTGCTGAATTTCTTCTGCTGAAATGGCTGATCATACGGTGATGCGAACGTTGCAAGGCGTGGCTTACTCGTTGCCAACGAGTTTCGGATTGATTGTATAAGGGAGATGCCGGCGAATCGCGGTGGATCATTTCAAGGCTAAAGCCAATTCCATGGAGATGATCTTCTGTGAGCGAGAGAATTGGGAGGAAAATACTGGACAACGTAAAGGCAATGAGGAAAAGTGATGAATGATATGCTACCATGGCTGCCGTGAGAAAGATGAAGACAAAAACGGTCTTTGCATTATTCTTCTATATAACCAGAGAGTCATAAATACGTGCAAAACGTACAATAAATAAATGGTGGTTGACTGCATAAATTTCCACCCATTTATTATACATTTTGATTATGGGTTTTCCCCCAGCAGATTGTATGGAATAAACAATAATGGATAATAATCTGAGCTATTTTAATTAATGTACCCGTTGATCCGTGACTGCATAAATTAATGTACCTATTTTAATTTATGAATAGGCAATAATGGATAATAATCCAAGCTAGGGGTATTAGGTAAAATCCCAGTTAGGGATAAAATCCGAGCGAATGAATAAGTAAAGTATGATTAGGTACATAATGGATACTAATCCGATCTAGGGGTGTTAACCATAACATAACATAACATAACATAAATATATATATATATATAGCCTTCATTGAGTGATGCCTCAAATTTATTTGAGGGACACTTTTGTAGGGTCCATTCCGCATTGTATTTCACTAATCTAAACCATCTATTTTGTAGATATTCATTCAAAGATCATCTCCACAAAAAAACACTTCAATCCAATATCATTTGACCACTCAATTAAATTATTGAAATTCAAGTACTTTCTTGACGTATCGTGTTCATTGATTTTGTGGGTCTCAATTAAATGCCTTAATGATTTTCAATTTGCATAATTTTTTTTTGCAATGATGATCTATGAATGAAGACTTAAAAAATAAACAGTTTGGATCATTGAAAAAAAAAAATCATAGGGTGCCCTAAAGGGTGTCCCTCAATAAAAAAATTTGAAGGATATCAAGTAAATATATACAATTGGAGGATATTAGGTATATAAAAAAAAATTTAATTATTTGAGCTATAGGAGGTTAGGAGGAAGTATTTGAACTAATTTGATGGTAGCCCATTACTATAGGAGTGCAAACATAAATGTGCAGTGAGTAGGTCATAAAATTAGGAATGAAAAACGGCCAGCCACTAAGGGTGTGTATTCAATTTAGATTTTAAAAGATTTTAAAGAAGTTTAAAAGTTTAAGTGTATTCAATCACGATTTTATAAAAGTCTATTCAATTCTAGGTGTATTCAATTCAGACTTTTTAAACTCCATTACAATTTGGATGTATTCAATCACGACTTTAAAAGACTTCATAAAAGTTTGGATGTATTAAAAACACATTGATTTTAAAGGAAATACAAAAAGTGGTGGATTTCGTTTGAGAATAGACTAATTTTAGGCCATAACAAATCTTTGCTTCCCCTAGAGATTTTGATAGATATATTATTTTTATTCTCAAGATGTGATTTCACCACTTCTACTACCACAATTTTATCATGACTATCACCATAGCCGACGCCACCGCCACCGCCACCACATTCATCGTTGCCGCTGCCGCCACCACCGCCATCACCGCCACCCCTAGCACCCCCACCACCACCACCACCGCCACCTCCACTACCACCCACTGCCGCCCCAACTATCAGCCCCACCGTCACCACCACCTCCACCACCTCACTCCCACCACCACCATCACTATCAGCCCCACCTCCTCCACCACCTCACTCCCACAGCCACCACCACTACTACTCCCACTTCCTCCACCACTACCTCCCCCACAAACCATCATCGACACCGCCATTGCCATCACCACCATCGCCATCACTACCACCGTTATCGCTATACACTCCATTAAAATCAATAATAAAATTCTAACACACTCAGTTAAAATCTATACACGAATTTAGTCAAAATTTATGTAGAGTTTGTAGAATTCAGTCAAACTCAATTAAATTCAATTAAACTCCATCAACTTTATAACTCTTTTAAAATCATTTAAAATCTAAATTGAATACACCCAAGATCTAGTGACATGATTTGTAAATAAATCAACTTACATGGACAAATTGTCATCTAATTTTAAAATTGGGCTTTACTTAAATGTTTATATTATTGGTGGGTTATCATATATAGTTTTTGAGTTACAATGGTCTATTTTAGTATGTCTATATATTATATATATTGTAGGTGTATTGTACCTCGCACCTTTATAGGTATATTTCAAAATTAATTTTTGTAAATAATATACCTATATTTTTATACGTATATATATATATATATAATTTTTTTATAGGTACATTATTGGATATGTAATTTACAGATTTTTTGTTTGTTTGCAATTTTAGGGGCAATGTGTTAGAGGGAATGACAACCAAAAGAAATGGAGCAATTGATATGCTATTAATATGGAGTATTAATTATAATTATGGCAGTTAATGAAATGCTTGAAATAAATTATAAATAAAATATGAAGGTAGATGGCATATATTGTAATTTAGTCAATAATACTAGAACAAATCTATCTTACATGGAAACGGTCGGGTGTGCGTTTCTGAAGTCTGGTGGCAACGATGTAAAAACATAGAAATACTATAACCTTTTATATCCATCCCTACTGGTAATTTAAGTTTGAAATTGGGTTTTACACATAGATTTATAGAGTGGTGGGTATATGTCTAGGAAATAGAAAATGTAGGAACCTATATTGGACAAGCCCACAGTCCCATTTTGCAAGTCTCATCTCTTATTCCCTACACTTCATCATTTTTCTTCAAGCTATCCTCCTTGCGACTTCAAAAGAAAACTGAAGCTCTGCTCCTTTAATTGTCCAGATCATCATTTCATGTTGAGAATGACTTGCTTGTAGTTGGTAAGATCTCAATCTTTGGAATTTGCATCATCAAGCAACTGAAATCTCTTCTTCAAAGTGTTTGATTTGGAGATGACAAAGAGGCAGTGACGAAGCCAAGATTTTATGTGTGTGGGGGCCTCTTACAAATTATAAAAAATCAAAAATTTAAACTCACAATACATACTAAAAATAGTATATATATATATATATATATATATATGTATATCACATATGTCAAGAATTATATTGCTTATTTGTTGCAATCATAATTGTCCTCGACAAAGGGATAGACAAATATATTCTAAGCAAGAAAAATTACAAGAGATAGACAAAGAGTAGCGATTTAGCAAATATCTTTAAAGCTTTTTCCCCATTTAAACCCAATATATAAAGAAAAATCAAAATTTCTCAAACTAAAAAAAACTTTAGGTCCCTTCATGTATTCATATCATACATGAAAAAATGTTTTATGTAAAAATATTGACTAAGTATGAAAAATAGTTTTCGGAATAATCATTTTCTCAAGATAATTTTTGGCGGCTTTTATTCCTTACACATCAAATAAGAAACTTGATTTTATGGTATTTTAGTATGAAGTATATATTGACTTAATGAGCCATCATTTTAGCATAAATCGTACTTTGCACTAAAATCGATTTTTCATATTTTGATTTGGTGGGAATTTGATTTTCTAGTATTTTTATTTGAATCCAAATAAGGGGTACTTCCTTATTTTACATTGTAAACTTAAGTAAATGGAGTAATATAAAAATAAATGAAAGTAAAAGGACAAAGACATTTACTTAAAAACTGAAAATGGAAATAAGGTAATCTGTACACCTTGAGTGCCCCACCACCAGCTAAGCAAAAGAACAATTTGAAGCACCTCCTTGTGCCTTAATAAGTCCGCCACAACACACGTGGGTATGTATCAAAACGCAAAGTATTTGAAATAATATACATAACAAAATATTACTTTTAAAATATAAAAAAAGACGAGTGGGGGCCCAAGACCACACTGGTCCCAGTGTGGCTCTGCCCCTACAAAGAGGCTTATAATTTTTTTTTTTTTACGTAGTATGTTCACCCCCACTTTTCTCAAAACAAATTTCAGGTGGCGCATAGACTGTTGCTATGGCAGAAGTGTCATGGTGTTGGTAACAGTTTTCCTGGTGTAGATTTGATTACACGACCAAGCTTTGGGGGAGCTATAGTTTAATTTTGAAGAAGGTTGCATCATGTGATGGTTAGTATTTTGATGTATTTATAATAGCTCCTCTATTGGATGTGATTTTGGTTGACATGTACAGAAGAACTTGGCTTAAGTGTATAGGTGTTGGTAGATTATTAGTTACCTCTAGGCTATGAAAACCAATCATTGGGTATATTTAATCTTCTGTTCTTTTCAATAGTCCCCTTTGTTGTGTACATTTTGGAAAGCATTTGAACTCTGAATCCCTTGAAATTTTGACACTATCTAGCTACTTTCACATGTCTTCTTCAATTCTGGAATTTTTCATGTCATTTAGTTAAAAGCTCATTTTATGGTGCATGTTTATAACCTACCAGACGTCATTGCAGATTTTTTATTTGGCTAGTAAAACCAATAAGAAGTTTGCTATTCATTTTAACTTGTTTAAGATTTGTTAATTGCTCCCATCAATCTTTTATCGAATATGAAAGTTGTAGTAATTTGAAATTTCCTTGTTGTTTTTAAGGTCGAAAACAAAGTCTAACTTTCTGTATAATTTCAATAATTGTTTTCGAACAATAATACAGTTTCAATATTTTTTCATCAATCCTTCTATTATTCTATTTTTGTTTGTCATTTATTCGCTTCTTAATCCCTTTATATCACACTCAGTTTATGGTGTGTGGCAGTAACAAAGTAATGCATGAGAAAAATTAGGCATGGGCACGATATGACACGGTTCGGTAGGAAGGTGGTACCAATACCGGTACCGGAAATCTTAACCGGTACGGTGGGGGGAGTTTGGAGATGTGGTACCGTATCATACTGGCACAAAACGGTACCGGTATGAAATGGTATGGTTTCGGTACCATACCAAAAACAGAACCTATTTTGAACATTTTGCATTCTTTCCAGCTTGTAATCAAATATACATAACTCAAATTCAGCAATTCAGTAAGATGACTTGTAATGAATGAACTTATCCAAATTCGAAATTCCAATGCCTTGCAAAGGCTCAAATTGAAGACAAAATAAAGTTACTTATGCAAATTGCAATGCCTTGCCTTATGGCTTACAAGTTACAAGTTACAAATTCCTTATGGAATGCAAGTTACAAAATAAACTTATGCAATGCAATTCAACAATGCCTTATGGCTTACAAGTTAAGTTACAAATACAAACACACATAAGTTTGAAGAAACTTTCTAAAAGTTTCAAATGCAATTCAAGAGTGCCTTAGCTTACAAGTTACAAAACAAAGAAACTGTCTAAAAGTTTATGTAGAAACTGTCTAACAGTTTCAAACTGCCTAAAAGTTTCAAACTGCCTAAACATGTAGAATAGAAACTGCCTAAAAGTTTCAAATAAAAGAACTACCTCCTCAACCATCATTTGCTGATGCATATTCTGCAAATGAAGTTAAAAATTATTACAATTCAATGCAAACTAAAACTAACTCTCAAACAAACAAGAAAGCAAATAAAGTTAAAATAATGCACCTGATTCAATGGTTTCATAAAATTCAAATCCTTCAATGGAAGGTGTATCTTCTAAGCTTGAAATTTCATCCTTCTCAACCAATTTTGCATGCAAATCAAAGCCTCCACTGATTTAGGAGTTAATGAACTCCTAAATGCATCTATGACTCTGCCACCAGTGCTAAAACAACTCTCAGATGCCACTGTGGAGGTTTGAATTGAAAGGAAATCCTTGGAAATTGCTGCTAAGACGGGATATTTGGGCCCATTGAGTTTCCACCAAATCAAGATGTTAAAAAATGCATCTTTGGAAACTAAAGCCAAGGGATCTGTCAAGTAAGAATCAACTTCATGTGACACCTCAGCCTCATCACTCTCTTCCACCTCCCTAATCCAATCATCTAAAAAATCATCACCAGCAACACTTTCTTCAACCATATTATTACTACCACTTGCAGATCCTACATTTTGTGTGGTAGAATTCTGTCTCATGTGAATGCCATCATCTACCTTTGGTACATACTCATCATAGAGGGCCATTAACACTCCTTTCACTTCTCTTGTCTTCATTTGCACATCAACCTCATCAAATTTTTCCTTTTTAAATAGATGGGTGATATGCCTCAACTTAAACCTTGGATCCAACACAAGTGCAATCAACACCAATATGTTCAAATCCTGATATTTTACAAAATACTTATTGTATTTTGTTCTCATAGCTCCAGCCATGTCATTCAACACTTTCTCTGCATCTGAACCTATGGCAAGTTCTCGTGCCACAAACAACTTGTCAATCTCCTTTTCCGTGGCTATAATCGCATGAAATGTTTTATGAACTGTGGGGTGCAAAGATGCACTCACCTTTAAGGTCACCTCATAAAACACCTTCAAAAACTTCACAAACACTGTTGCATTGTCCCAATCAACATTAGTTGGCGGTCCAACCCGAGACTGCCTACTATTAGTGTGAACTACACCATGCTCATCAACTTCCTCAGCTGGTTCTGTGAAATATGCCATGAATGGGCTGTTCAAATCCTCTGCCATTTTGGTAAAAGCTTTCTTAAACTTTAAGGCTGCATCCAACATCAAGTATGTTGAATTCCATCTTGTGGGGACATCCATGCATACAAGACCTTTATGGGTAAGTTTCTCCTTCTCAATAGAGGCTTTAAAATAATCCAATCTCTATGGAGATGACCTAACATACCTCACAGCACTCCTAATTGCTAAAATAGATTTTTGCAGCTTCCTCAACCCACTAGACACAATTAAATTGGTGATGTGAGCACAACATCTCACATGTAAGTACTTCCCATCCAAAACAGCTTGTGAATTGTTCCAGGAGTTCATTTTATATCTCATCCAATCAATTGCCACTTTTTTGCAGAGGCATTGTCTACAATGATGGTTAAAACCTTCTCTATACCCCACTGTAACAAACAACTCTCAATGAGATCTCCTATGGTGTTGCCTTGGTGATTAGGAATAACACAAAAGTTTAAAACCCTTTTGTGCATCTTCCAATCACTATCTATAAAGTGAGAAATGAGCACTATATAATTGGTGTTTTGGACACTTGTCCAAGTGTAAGTCGTGAGGTTGATCCTATGTGCACTCAAATCCTTCTTCAACTGTTCCTTTTGTGCATCATACATTTGAAGAAACTGCCTAACTGTTTTTTTTCTACTAGGCACTTCAAACATTGGGCAAGCAACACTACAAAACCTCCTAAAACCTTTCTTTTCTACAAAAGAAAATGGCAGCTCATCAATGACAATAATTTCAACACATGCATCCATAACATCACTCTGCACAAACCCCCTGGCAACCATTTTGTTACTCGGACCCTTATCACCGAATGAGCTTTTGTGTTTTATCTTGATTAGGTGGATAGTATTTGCAGTATTTTCTAATGTGGCTTATCATTCCCGAAGTCCCATTTTTCCCACTATCACATGCATAATCTCCCAGACCAAGTTTAGATTTAGGACAATATATGCATTTAGCTCTTTCATGCACAACTTCTACATCTACCATCTTCCATGTGGCCTCATCCTTTCTTTTGATAGTTTTCTTATCATCATAGGGTGTAAAATGCTCCCAAACCTAACTTCTCTTATTACCTATAGCTTTGCTATCTGAGTTTAGTTCACTAACCATTTCTGTTTCTTCACTCTCAACAGCTTGGCCTTGTAATCGGCTCCGCACAGAGCTTGTAAGGTTGGGCTTCTAGCCGCACAGGTTTGGCATTTGTGGTGTTCTTTGGTGATGTTCTTTGTTGAAGAAGCAGCAAGCCCACCCACTGTGCTCTTGGCCTTGTACTCGAGATTGCATGCATTACAATAATAAACCCAACAAAATCAATATCTCAATATCTCATTCTCAATCTCAACAATAACTGTTAATGCAAGCAGCTACCATCTAGTATTCATTCTCAAAATCAATCATATAAAGTTTATAAACTGTTCTTGAATAATTAAAAGTGTAGATTCAGCTCAAAAACATTTTGCATTACACACTTAAATCACAACTAATCTTAGAAAAGAAAAAGAACATGGGAAGTGAAGATCCAAGTAGGTTGAGTTCACGAAATCAAAACAGTTCAAGAAACAGAGATAACAAAATAAGGCTTACCAAACTCTGCTTGTGTTGTGTTGGGTTGGAGAAAAGAAAGGAATAGCTGGAAATCATTGGAATGGAATGGGAGGTTTCGGAAAGAATTTAATATCAAAACTTGGATGAATAGTATGTATTCTTTCCGGCAACCTCTCACCCAAAAATTTCCAGCATTCGTACTAAATTTCAATTTTGTTTGCATATCTGGTTTATGCACAGGTGGGAATCTAAATGCTCATGCACAGGTGGGAATCTAAATGCTCATGCACAAGTAGGAATCTAAATGCTTATGTACAGGTGGGAATAGCATGCTAGTTCTGTACAGCTGTCCAACCAACACATCAAACAAGCACTTTGTGCAAGTGCTGCACAATGAACATCCCATTCCCATGCCAGTAAGGCCCTATTCTTTACTTGTTTTGAACTCTTATGATTCTAACATTTTTGGATCCCAAACTTTGGTTTCACTATTGAATTCTCAGATAATAATTTTTTGTATTTTGGGATTTAGGGTTGTAATGATTCTGATTTCTGTCCACTTAAAGTTTTTAAGGTAATCGTTTCTATCCTACTCTCTCATTTAATAGATATGGTCATTCAGCTAATTTTCATTTTACCATTTGTGTTTTTCCAGGAAGGAATAGATGCTCCTCATTTGAAGCATGACTATAATTCAATGTGCAATGTAATTACATGCACATCGGTTTGTAATTAATCAGTTACTTGCAATGATTTGATGCATCTTGTACTAAAGTTCCGTAACGCAACTTTAATTGTAAAAGCTAAAGACCCCATGCATCAAATGTCAAGATTCAAGAAGTATCCAAACAATACATCAATCATCATGGTGGGAACATTCTCAAACCATACATCAAGCATTCTCAAACCAAAAATCAGAACCTCAATCTAATTCTAATCTAGCATTCAAAAACAAAAATCAGAACAAGAAAAACTTACCATTTCTCTGCCTTCGTCAATTTGGGGCTGATCACAGATGCTGGCTGGAACTAGGCCTGGCAGACCTTCGTCGATTTGGGGGCTGATCAGAGAGAGTGAGACAGACACAGAGAGATCGAGAGAGTGAGATTGACTGACTGAGAGAGTGAGAGATGGAGAGATCGAGACTGAGACAGAGATGGAGAGATTGAGAGATCGAGAGTCTAGACTGAGTGAGACTGAGAGTGAGAGATGAGATGAGGGTTTGGCTTGGTGGAGAGAGAGACCTTGACTTCAATGATCGAGAGGGATTGGAGTGAGATCGAGAGAGAAAGAGAGCTGCTGGGCAACGAGAGAATCGTTCGTGTTCATGAATCGTATGTAGGCTAATGAGAGATGAGAATGAGAGAGAGACAGAGACTGACGGAGAGATCGAGAAAGATAGAAAATGAAATGAAATTTTTTTTATTACTTACTTATTACTGTGCGGTACGGTACGGTATTGAGCGGTACCAAATATCCGGTACCGCTCCTTTGCCAACCAAGTATGATCCGGTACGGTATGATACCGTATAGATATGGTGGCCATCTGAAACGGTATGAAAACGGTACGGTATGGGTCGGTTAGTGTACGGTTTCGGTTTTTTGGGTTGAGATGCCCACCCCTAAGAAAAATAAAGCACAGTATCCATCACCAAATATTAAAAAAGAAAACAGTGTGCTTCTGAAGATCATATCCCACCAAGAAGTTCATCTGTGCCAAGTTCCCATAGGTTCCATAATATCCATCAGAAGCAAAAGCAAAGCACAAAATTTCCTCATTGTACCTAAGAAAGGTGTTCCTAGATTCCAACTTCACATCTGCACCATGAAAATGCACAATCATGGATGTGGCTATGAATTCATCGATTTCCTACTGTTGTAGCAAAGGCTCAAAGGAATGGTTGAGTCATTCACACGTTCAAGCAACCTGCCCTGCAACTTCATCTTCCAAATATGAGTAGAAGTCCTCTTGAAGAATGGTTAGTGGCGTGCCTGAATCGATTACAACGTTGCCCTCTGGCCCTATGGAGAGAGGAAAAGGAACCCTAGTGTCGCCAACGCTTATTTCTTCCATCATCAAGAAGTAGTAGGAGTCTTTTTGGACCAAGGGAGTGGACACAACTTCAAAACCTGAAACCACCGCACCGCTACCAAAATTTAACTTGCTTGTGTTTTTGGTTTGGGGCTCACTCGGGACCAATCAATAGCGAGAATTCCAATCTATAGAAGAACCCAATTGGGTGATGAGGTGTAAGAATTATATTAAGCTACTTGAGTGGTATTAAGTTTAGCCAATTAGTCTTAAGCTGGTGTGCCAGTTGTCGATTAGTTAAGTGAGTTTGTTATTAGCTTAGCGCTTAAGTCATTGACAGCTCATGTATTCTGTTGTAGCTAAACTCTATAAATACTGAGCTAGCTAATATTGTATTATTATCAATATATAGAGAATCAATAAAGAAATCCAGAATCTTCCAATTTCTTCATCTTTTCCTCTGTTCTTACTTGCTTGGTTATTATGAGGGACTCATTCCCATCTCCAAGCCCAACCATGCCAGACCCTTTTTTGTGGTAGGCTCCACCATTGTCATGCCCACACCCTACTAGGGTTTTGGGGAAGGATACGTTTCGCCCCGTTGTGGAACCTAGGGTTAGGGTTCTTTGGCATACTCTCCATTGGTTTATGAATCATCATCATAGGTGGTCAAGTACTTGCAAGCAGAGTTTTGTGAGCATGTTTGGAAGGGCAAGGAAGGGTTTTGTAAGTTGAGGATTGTTTGGGGTCAAAAAGAGGGTCTATTTGTTTGTAACATAGGGCAAGGTATGCACTGTCTCCAAATCAAAAAGAGGGTCTGTAACATCCCGACCTAAAAATAAGGGGAATTGAGTTTTAAAAGCTAATAAATAAATTCAAATAAAAGATATTAAATTATTTTAAGTAAAATAATTAAGTAAATTAGAATTTTTGGAAATTAATTAAGGATTTTTGAAACTTAAAATAAAATTTAATATTTAAGGGGCAAAAAGGTCAACTTAAATTTTGGGAAAGAATTTGGCGAAACGAGTTGCGCCATTGCGTCCGGCTCGTCGAAACGAGTTCGTAGACGCGCAACACACTCGATTCGGAGTCAAATTGAACCCAGAAACTTTTGGAAACTGAAAGGGCAAATTTGGAATTTTGAAATTTGAGGATAAAAATCTGGACCCAATCAGATCATACGTACGGCCCAAACCCTCCCTTTTCTCTCTCTCTCCGCACGATCCTCTCTCTCTCCGGTTTCACTCCAGTGCGTTCCGACGGTCACCACGGCAGTTTCCGGCCACGCCCAACCACCGGCCACCACTTAAACTCTTCGTCTCCCTTCCCTCGACAATCCTAGGTAGGTATTAAGGTCTGATTCGTGGAGATTTGTGTAGAAAATCACGCAAAAACCCAGCTCCCGAAACCGCCCAAAACCCGATCAAACCAGTCAATTTTTCGGCCAGTTTTGGCCTTCACTAGCCACGGCATAGTTCCAAAATACTCCCCAGGCCCTCTACTTTATAAGCCCTTGAAGGTTCGAGCCAATTCCACCTCTATTGCACGGATCGAAACCTAGAAAATTTCTAGGTTTTCGATTGAAAATCCGGCGTTTTGACCTATTTCCAGGCCAAATTGGCCGTCCACCAAGAAGGGTAAGTTGCTCATCTCTATGTGCTTGATCTGTGGTAGAAGATTGCAGGAAGATTTTGAGTTGGGTCGTCGCCGAAAATCGCTTTGGACACCCAACGCGCTGCCAGCACGTGGGCGTACTTGTAGCGACCCGAAACTGTTTCTAAATTATCCCCCACGTCGTCCTGAGTGCGACGGTACGCTCGGATTTGAAATTGGAGATCAGGTGACAGTTGATCGGATGTTACGCCTAATAGGCGATATCCGGGTTCAACATGGTCGGACCGTTGGATCGATCCCAATTTCAAATATGTTGTTCCTTGAACCCTTATGATCGTGTAGGAACTCACGGATCAAGATTCAGAGCCCTGGATGTTCCGAATCATTGACTTAAAGTTTAATTAACGAAAACCGTCTGATCACGCGATCGTGAGAAATCCAACCGTTCGATAGTGACCGAACCTTCGAGACGTAATTAGTTGACTTTGTTGGACCTTTAGGAATGTTGGGGTCGAATTTGAGGTTGTGGGCCCAGCAGGCCCGGGTTGACCAATACAGGAAGTTTGACTGTCGGTTGACCGTGAGTTTGTCCCACTTGTCGAAAGTCGTGATTTGACCCTAGAAACTTATAATTTAAGTGCAGGGGAAGTTAGGTTTTCATTTTAAAAGTTTCGTTCGACTCACGTTTTCGACTTCAATTATCGTATTCCTCGAAATATGTGATCCGGCTCGGCGTACGCAGCAGATGGGACCCTCGCAGGGTCGAACATTCTGGGGTAACTAGTGAGTGGACTTTGTTTTCCTTTAAACATGCATGGTTTCTAATAATTAACTTCATTGTATATTAATTATCGAGATTTTAATATAGCTACGTATCGAATTATTATATTTTGGACTTTATGATTTATGTTCGATATTCGATACATTTTGCATAGATTTGAATTAAAGTCATGTTTCGAGACTTGGGATTTTATTAAATTGCATTGATTTAGTATTTGAGTTTCTTTTTGTTAATGGAGATTATTTATTGTTTTATTTTATCGTTTTATGGCCTTATACGATTTTATTGATTTCACTACTCCATTTTACTATTTGCGCGATGAAAGAAAATTCGTCGCAAAAGACGTATTTGCGCGACGAATAAAACAAATCGTCGCGCAAAATATGAAGGTTAATAAAAAAAAAATTTTAAACTTGCGCGACGACAATGTTCGTCTCGCAACAACACTTTTAGCGACGAACCAAAAATGTCGTCTCGTAAAGTCAGCAAGAATATCCGGAGAAAAATATTTTGGCGCGAAATACTTGAGCGACAAAATATTAGTCGCGCAAGATATCTTTGCGCGACCGAAAATGTTGTCGTCGCGCAAAAGTCAACTAGAAACCGCGGGAGCAAACTTTTGGCGCGAAAACCTTGCGCGACGAAAAATTGTCGTCGCGCAAGAATGTTTTGCGCGACGAAACTACCAATCGTGGCGGAAAAGTGTTTCGTGCGACAAAATTTACATTCGTCGCTCAAAGTTCTTCGTTGAAAAACTTTGCGCGACAACACTTTTTCATCGCGCAAGAAGTTTTGCGCTACGAAATATTTTTCGTCGCACAAAACACAATATTTCATCGCGCAATTAAGTTTTGCGGGACGAAATTACTATTCGTCGCGCAAAGGTCTTCGTGCAAAAGTGAAGATTATAATCTGGATTGAGCCATTGCAGAGGCAATCTGCAAAAAAAATTGCAGACTGCCTCTGCTTCCAGTTTTTCCTTTATGTTCAATTTTTCTTACGTCCGTTTTATAATACTCCCTCAATATTCTTCGCTAGGTTGATCGGGTAAGCTTTTTTTGTGGTTAGTGTAAAAGTATTAATGTAAATTCATACTAACGCCATTAATTTTGTTGTTTATAGGATATTACGTGTGATTAGTGGTTGGTGGATAACGATTGAAAAGGTATATTTTTCGTTTTATTTTTTTAAGTTATAAATTTAATTACATTATGCTGAACTTAGTTTGTTTTGTGAAATTATATGTTGTGATGTACGGAGTTAATTGAAATTAACTCCGTACCTGTTTTTTATTTTTAGTAAAACTTAGTTCCCGTTCGAGGATTAGTTGGATTTCGTGCATGGATGCGAAAGCATGACTACGGTCCAATTAATTCTTGAATTGTCCCATTATTTGGACAGTTTGGGAATGCATAGTCATGTCACGTAATTTACGGCTACAGGATTAGGTTTCGGTTGTGGAGATTTCGATGTCATCTCTGTACGTTCTTCGGGTCGTACATAGGTATTTTATACCTACGGTACACCTCAAGAACTGTATCGAGATGCTGCCGAAATTCATCCATGTCGAAATCTAATCTTATGTAGCTGTAAATTACGTGACATGACTATGCATTCCCGAATGGGATAGGGCCCTTACCGGAGGCATAAGGTGACATTAAGATTTTGTATGACGTTGTTGTGATTTTGGTTCCAGGAATTATGAGCAGGAGGTGGATACAGAACCCGAATAGATGCGCAGACGAATACTTGGATGGAATCGAGGATTTTATTGACTTTGCACGTACACACAACCCGGGTGCAACTAGAATCCGGTGTCCTTGTAGGAGGTGTAACAATACGTTCTGGGAGACAATAGAAAATGTTCGATTTTATTTAGTAAGGAATGGAATGATTGAGACATATAATACTTGGAACCATCATGGGGAACAATTTGACCCGGGTGCTTCGTCTTCAAAAGCCACAAGAGCGGACAATGTTGAACATATTGTGGATCCTAATGAGCAAGTCATGGATATTATAAATGATGCTTTTCCATTTGCATCTTCAAACACCAATCAAGTAGGGGAAGATGACGTGCCTACACCAATGGACAGTGCAGAATTTGAAAAATATGAAAACCTATTAAAAAATGCCAACCAAGAGTTATACCCGGGGTGCAAAAGTATTTCGGTTCTCACGGCCATTGTGGATCTAATGCACGGAAAAATAAAGTATCGTATGTCGAACCAATGTTTTGATTACTTTTTGGGGGTTTTCAAGAGAATGCTTCCGACGGACAATTGTTTGCCCAAAGACCATAGACAAGCGCAAAAGGTGTTGAGTAGCCTTGGATTGGGTTATGAAAAAATTCACGCTTGCAAAAACAATTGTATTTTGTTCTACAAAGAGTATGAAACATTGGATATATGCCCTATATGCAATGAGTCGAGGTTCAAAATGACATCACAGAATAGAACGACGAAGGTCCCACAAAAAGTCATGCGTTATCTGCCCCTGAAACTTAGGTTGCAGCGATTGTATATGTCGACGCATACTGCCACAGACATGAGATGGCACAAGGAAAAACGGGTAAACGACGATGTGATGCGGCATCCTGCAGATGGGGAGGCATGGAAAGAGTTCGATCGAACCTTCCCTGAGTTTGCAGCTGATCCCCGAAATGTTAGATTGGGTCTTGCCACTGACGGATTCAATCCGTACGGGGTTCTAAACCAACACCACAGCACTTGGCCCATTTTCGTATTCCCATATAATTTACCGCCATGGAAATGCCTCAAAAAAGAATACATGATGATGACTGTTTTGATAACTGAAGATTCTGGTAGGTCAATCGATGTTTACTTAAGGCCGTTGGTTGATGAGCTCAAGGATTTATGGACAAACGGTGTGCGCACATACGATAAATCCACTGGGAAGATGTTCACTTTGTGGGTAGCAGTTATGTGGACTGTGAATGATTTTCCCGCATATGCAATGGTTTCTGGATGGAGTACTAAGGGTTATATGGCATGCCCAGTATGCAAGGATGATGTCACATCTGGTTGGCATGCTGGCAAAGTTTGTTACCTTGGTCATTGGAGATGGTTGCCATGGGACCACGAGTGGCGGGAAAAGGATAAAGAGTTTGGCGGGAAAAGGAAAAAGAGTTCGACGGGAACACAGAGCGTCGCCTCAGACCTAGAGAATGGTTCGGTGATCAGATTTTAGAAAAGATTAACAGTTGCGATTTGGTTTCGTTCGGGAAAACAGTAACTCGGACCAGACCTTCTACACATATGAATTGGACGCACAAGCCTATGTTTTTTGAGCTCCCATATTGGTCAAAACTAAAATTGAGGCACAATCTCGACGTTATGCATGTTGAGAAAAATGTCTTTGAGAAAAATATCGAGGGCAAGACAAAGGACACGATCAAAGCTCGTCTTGATTTGGAAGGAATGGGCATACGAAGGGGTTTATGGATGAATATGGACAGCGATAAAGTCAGAAGGGATCTTGCATTTTTTTCAATGAAACCAAATGACAAAAAAGAGTTTCTAAAGTTTGTATCGTCTGTAAAGTTTCCCGATGGGTATATTTCTAATATCGCGCGTTGCGTGAATGTTGACGGGGGTAAATTTGCTGGACTAAAGAGTCATGACTGCCATGTGTTTATGCAACGCCTACTTCCTGTGGGTATTCGACACCTATTGCCGGAAGATGTAGTTAAGCCAATCATGTTATTGTCAAGATTTTTTACCCAACTGACGGCAAAAACGTTGCGAATTTCAGACATTAATCAGTTGCGCCATGACATTGTCCAAGTCCTATGCAAGTTTGAGATGATATTCCCTCCAGCTTTCTTCACAAGTATGATCCACGTGATGGTTCACTTGCCCGAAGAGGCATTGCTTGCTGGTCCTGTCACCTATCGCTGGATGTATCCAATAGAAAGGTATATAATCGTCATCATTTGTTTATGTATCTTTATCCAACGGTTGCTAATTTGTATCGTATTGTTTGATTTTGGCAGGCTTCTTGAGGAGCTTAAAAAAAGTGTACGCAACAGGGCGAAGCCCGAAGGATCAATTGTTGAGGCTTGGGTTCAATATGAGTCACTTACTTTCTGTGGAATGTATTTAAAAGATGTGGAGACGGCTTTCAATCATCCTCAGCACAATAATGACGAAGGTGTGAGAAAGGAGAAACTCTCTGTTTTTGCCCAAAGTGCACGACCCTTTGGAGATCCTGGACCAGGAGAGTCATTCTCCAGAATTGAAATGGAGGTAGCGCATTGGTTCGTACTGAACAATTGTGATGAGATAATAGCATACTTAGATGAGCATGAAGAGATGATGAAGTTGGAACATCCATCACATGTGTATGCCAAGAAACACCCAGAATTGTTTCCACAATGGTTTTTCGAATATGTAAGTTATAAGTGTTTTGTATTTGACATATATATTGTAGTATTTAATTTTTTGAAACTAACATGTGAATTTTTTGTGTAATATTAGGTGAATAAATTGAAAGCATCGAATTCCCCCACTTATAGTGAAGAGTTATATAATTTAACATTCGGCCCGATTCGCGCTGAATTGTTCTCGTGTTGCCATGTTAACGGCGTCAAGTTTTTGGGGGCTGCACGAGATGACAAGTTGTGTACGCAAAACAGCGGTGTCCATGTCCTGTGGAGGCGAAAGTACGGACATTGATTTCTATGGCAAACTAACAACTGTCGTGCAATTGCTTTATAAAGATCGATACCAAGTGATTATGTTTAAGTGTCGATGGTTTGATACAAACCCAAATAGGCAGGAAGTGTTAAAATCGACCATGGCTTGCTATCAGTGAACATTAACCGAACTTGGTATGATGCCGACCCTTACATTTTCTCAAACATGGCAAAACAGATTGTGTATCTAGATGATCCTAAAGCCGGGGTCGGTTGGAAAGTTGTTCAGAAGATGGATCAGAGGAACGTGTATGCTATACCAGAACATGACCCAACTGAAGACAACGTCGACAACGTTGCTGACAAACGTTTAGAATCTACAATGGAAAATGATGCGGAAACACTTCGAGATACAAATGTTATACAAGAACCGTTTCAGATACAAGGACTGTCTTCAATCGAAATACCGATTCAGTCAATTACAATTGACCTTGGTGATCTTCCGCGATACGAAGTTGCGGTGGGGTCTAACGACGACAGTGATGGATCGAGAGGAGGATTGGGAGACCGAAAATGATGATAGGGACGATAACGAAAGTTATTATAGTTCGGATGATGAATAAATGCTACTTGCAATGTAAAACAAAGTAAAAGCAATTTTTGTAATTTTGGAGTTTTCTAGTCTATGTGCCTTAAAATTACTTAGAAGATTTTTAATATATGGTCTATGTGCCTTGAAAATTTATAAAACCAGTAGCAATAATATATACACGGGTATAATACATATACATATATACGTACTATATGTATTTTATAATATATACATGGGTATATTACGTATACATAAATGTAATAAATGTATATTATACATTAAAATACATAAATGGGTATATTAGATATATTCGAATATGTATACATACGTATACATTTATTCTAATATATTATATTTATTACATATATACACGTATATTAGATATATTCGAATATGTATATATACGTATAATATATTATTATAACAATAATAATATACATGTATATATGTATATTTATATTATATATATTGTACACGTACAATATTTGTGTATGTATATATGTGTATATATATGTATTATAATTTATAATATTAATATATATGTATGTGTATATGGGTTTGCGGGACGAAACAACATATATTCGTCACGCAAAAGGACCCAGATTTAGGGTTTGTTTGAGGGTTTAGGGTATTGTCCTATTTTGCGCGACGATGAACTTATTCGTAGCGCAAAAAATTTTTTATAGGGTTTGCGCGACCACAAACTTACGTTTCGTCGCGCAAACACTTTTAACTATTTCCGCTCAAAACCTCTCACGAATGCACGGTAGACCGTGTTGGCACGCCCGCGCAATCGCACTCCCCGACCAAAGAAGGACGACCCGTGTTGACGCAGACTCATTCGGCCCGGCTCGCTAGGCCGTGAGATTTGCGCGGTCAACATCTTTGGCACGCCGGTGGGACCCATTATTTCCTCTGAAAACTTCATGGTGGAAACAAGATCACAAGCAAAGCGCAAAAACAAGATAATCGAGATGTCCATCAAGTTCCCGCCTCAACCCGTTTGATCCAACTCGTAGGGGCGAGAGGGAGATGTCGCTGCCTCGGTCTCCATGCCTATGAAAGCGACCCATTCGACCGTTCTTTCGCAGGAGCAATCTCCCGTCCTAGGGGCAACGCCGGCAGCTCGCTCGATTTTTCGTGAACAGAGGAGTCCCAATACCTCTGGCCGAATCCCTCAATCAACGGCCGTGTCAATAGAAGAGCTGATGTCGAAACAGGCCTATAGAATAGAAACGTCTTTCATGACCGCGATGCACGAAATTACATCAGAGCTACGGTCCATTTTTCAGGATAGAATGCCTGTCATAACATCGTCTGTGACCACAGGCGTCAACCAAGGTAGACAGTGCTTCGAGAGAATTGAGCCTCACGGCGAGGGTAGCAGCGCTGGCGCGCTCGGCCGCTCGCCCCCAAGAGGTTTTGATCCGTACACCGCAGCTTACAGTTGGAGACAGCCTCAGCAGGACTGGTTAAATATAGCTTCGGCTCGTCCGGCAGAGGCATTGCCCGGCCACCTTGAGACGGTCGCATGGCGAGGAACGGGCACTCCGATTCACATGCCTTTGCAGCCGTTCGTTCCGCCTCAAACGATGGTTGCGCAACCATACTCGGGCTCGCCTCAATTCCTCGGCCCCCATGCACAGCCCGTTTCGGGGCTAGAAAATACGTCGCAAACCCGGTCTGACCGAACCAGGCGACCACGATACACAAGGAACCTTCCCGAAATGCTTACCAATTGCAGTTCGGCCAGGTAACCCACACCGAGCCAATAACTCAAGCCGCCCCACCTCCCAGGACGCAGGGGTTTGCCACCCATCAGGAGGAAGAGCAGGTCCACCAAGTTTTCCCGGCCAGAGGTGAGCCCCCACTCCGACAACTTCAAGTCGAGGACGTGCGCCGTATGATCGAAGATGGATTGGTTCAGCAACGACCCATGGCCCCAAGGTACATAAAGCCGTATCCGCCGGAAATTGACCGAATTCCCCTTCCTCGCAATTATCGGTTGCCAGAATTTACGCTTTTCTCTGGGGACGGCCACACTTCTTCGATCGAACATATAGGCCGTTTTACGGCCCAATGTGGCGAGGCCGATTCTGAGGATCAAAAGCTCCGAATGTTCGTCCATTCCTTAACGGGTGCTGCATTTTCATGGTTCATCAATCTGTTACCGAATTCGGTAAGGGACTGGGCCGACATGGAAAGGGTGTTCCATGAACATTTTTATCAAACCAATAGGGAAATAACGGTCGCCGAGCTGGCAAGAATGAGCCAAACCCAGGGTGAGTCGCCCCGTGATTACCTGCAGTGCTTTAAAACGTGTAGGAATTGGTGCCGAACCAGTTTGCCCGAGAGGGAATTTGTCAAAATGGCCGAAGAGGGTTTGGAATTCGAATACCGAAAGAAGTTTCAAGGTATCGAGTTCTGGTACATGCACGACTTGACCAACAAGGTAGATTGATATGCGTCCCTTTTGAAAGAAGAATTACAAAGGAAAACGGCTACAAAAGGGACATACTACAAGAATCCGGCCGTTAGCTACGTTGAAACTCAGGGCCGTGACATGGCTGACAATGCTGAGATAGAAGTCGGCTCGGCCGAGGTCAACATAGACAAGCCCTTTATATGCCAAGAGCTCGTCAAAGCTGATAACAGCAAAACGAAGATCCCGGATGGCAAATTTACAAGCCGAGAGCCAAAGTCATACACCTTTAACCTAACTCGGGCTGAAGGGATATTCAACCTATTGTTGGCCGAAAAGAAGGTCAAGTTGTCATTCCGACACAAGATCCCTAAAGCCGAAGAACTCAAGGGAAAGACGTTTTGCAAGTATCACAGTTCTTGGTCTCACGGCACCAATAACTGCGTCGTCTTGCGCGACGTTATACAGAAGTTGATAGACGAGAAGAAACTCCAATTCGCGGAAAAGCCTTCCATGAAGGTAGATACCGAGCCCTTCCCCCCGCCTGTAATAAGCATGATGGACGTCAACTTCAGAGTCGAGTCTGGCAAAGAGGATGCGACCGAATCACGCAGAGGTACTGTTTTTGATCGTTTGGGGGCGGGGACCTCTTGTAATACGAGCGGCCGAAAGGAGATCATCCCAAAGCACCCCAGAACGTTCAAACCACCAATGGTACAAGATGACCGATGGTATCAAGCTCGCTCTGGGGGAAGAGTTGAGCCGTTAACAAAAACTCAGTTAAGAAGAATGCAGAGGCAGGCTCAACAGGCTAGAGCACGGTCAATCCAGGGCGAGCGCCCAGAGCAGCGACAGAAGGGAGGGTCGAGCCGTCAATCCTCGGTTCGGGCCAGTCCTAAAGATTGGCATCCCCGACCAAACAGCAGGGAGCTGAGCGATGTGACCCGTGATAGAACGAGATTAAAAACCGCGACCAAGGAAAAGACCGAAGAGGCGGTGATCGATGTATATCGCGGTAAGGATTCTCCTTTCTCGCCGAACGGCTTATCCTTCCTTCAAGAGTTTCACAAAGAACATTCGGCCATCGACTTATACGGCATGATACCTGAGAACCGAGAAATCGTAGAATTCGCACTAAAGAATGCTAGAGCAGAAGAGCTTCTCATTACTCGGAATTCCGATCCGGCTGTGAAAGCTCTGTACCAGGCAAATCGAGAAGCGAGAGCAAAAGGGTTGACAGGTTATCAACCGGATATGAAGGACTTGGAATCCAAAGCTCCATTTTCTAAAGGTGATTTGGTTTACTTACGACGGTACTTCTCCGTAACACCGGCCAACATCATGTTCGGCCATACAGCGGAGGAGAAAGTCCGGATTGGCCTGCTGGACGAGTATCTCACGGCGCGGGACTCTCTGATAAAAGCCAAGCGATTGGACATTCCAGGGGAGGCTGCTCGACAACCAGATAGGGGAGACGCTTGGGGGCAAAGGTGATAACACGATCGAAGGAAGTCAAGAGGAATTGGATGAGGCAAACATGGGCATGGTCCTGGCATCGCCCGATGAGTTCTCGGCCCCAGAAGATCAAGGTAGTAGCCTCGAGAATGACATGATGGAGGAACAGCCTACAATTAGGCCGAAATCGAAAGAAGAGTTGTTGGCGATGGCTTTTGGCGAAGCCATACCAAGGGGTGAGCCGAACGAGTATCGGCACTTGAAACCGCTGTACATATCGGCCCATGTAGAAGGAATACCTGTGACCAAGGTCCTTGTCGACTGTGGCGCCACGGTTAATATCCTCCCTCTTTCATTGATGAAGAAGATAGGCAAAACTAGGGAGGACCTCATTCCTAGTGACGTTGTCATAAGCAATTTTGTCGGCGATAAATCCAAAACAGTTGGAGTCTTGCCGTTAAAAATAACAGTGGCCGACCAGACAAGGGTCTCGGAATTTTATGTGGTGGAATCCAACGTCGATTACAACATCCTACTCGCCCGAGATTGGATCCATCAATCCGGGTGCATACCGTCCTCCCTTTTCCAATTGCTATTTTTCTGGGACGGCTAGAGGGTGTCTATACACAAGGCCGACAAAAAGCCGTTCGAAGCCAATGCCGTGCGGCGAGAATCTATGACGATGATAGCAGGTGGGTTGTCCTAACCGGCCATGACGTAAACGGCCGGCCAACCAAGGTGTCGGCTAAAAAGTCTTGGAATTAGGCGCTGAAAACGTCCAGCAGGATTCGGCGCGCGAAGTATTGATCGACCTCACCAGCCTGTATTAATGTCAGACAAAGCAACAAAAGAAGAAGGGGCAGCGGCCGTCGCCGACTTGCAAGAAAGGTTATTAGAACACTGGGCTGAAGAATCCCTACGACCAAACTCGCCGATCAACTTAATCGAATTCTTACACGAATCTGACAATGGTGATGTTTTAACTATCAACGACCTGGACCCTGCACCGGCCGAGATGGAGGATGATCACCCTGAGGTCCAAGACCCTTTGTTAGAAATAAATGTTGGTACTAAGGATGAACCACGGCCTCTCTTTGTAAGCAAGTTACTAGACCCAGAGTTGAATGCCGAGATTATCGGCCTGCTCTGTGAATATAAAGACTGTTTTGCTTGGGACTATCATGAGATGCCGGGTTTACCGAGGAGTTTGGTCGAACATGAATTAAAAATCAAGGAAGGGTTCAAACCTTTCCAACAACCACCAAGGCGTTTCTCGGTCGAAGTACAATTGAAAGTAAAAGAAGAAATTAAACACCTTTTGGATGCCGGCTTCATTCGTACAGCCCGATACGTTGAATGGTTAGCTAACATCGTGCCAGTTTTAAAGAAAACTGGGGCGTTAAGGGTTTGCACCGATTATAGAAATTTAAATCTGGCAACTCCTAAAGATGAGTACCCTATGCCAATGGCCGATCTATTGGTAGATGGGGCCTCAAAATACGAACTTCTGTCATTCATGGATGGTCATGCCAGGTATAATCAGATCTTCATCGCCGAGGCCAATGTCCACAAAACTGCGTTTAGATGCCCTGGAGCTATCGGAACCTACGAGTGGGTAGTCATGCCGTTCGGTCTAAAAAATGCTGGAGCCACATACCAGCGAGCTATGAATCTCATCTTTCACGACTTAATCGGCCGAACGGTGGAAGTCTACATCAACGATGTGGTCGTCAAGTCCACATCTAAAGCCAATCACATAGAGCATCTTCGACAAGCGTTCAAACGGATGCGGGCGCACGGTCTAAGGATGAACCTGAAGAAGTGCGCATTTGGTGTCACGGCCAATTTCCTCGGTTTCTTGGTTCACCAGAGAGGAATAGAGGTAGACAAGAACAAGGCAAAGGCTATTATGGCCGCATCACCAACGCGAACCAAGAAAGAGCTTCAATCCTTCCTTGGCAAGGTCAATTTCCTGAGGCGTTTCGTGTCCAACTTGGCGGGTAAAATTCGGCCGCTGTCTTCCCTGCTGAAATTGAAAGAGGTGGATAGGTTCATGTGGACAGCCGAGCACCAGGCGGCCTTCGACGAAATTAAGCTGTACTTATCCCAACCACCGGTGCTCATGCCGCCAAAACGAGGGAAGCCTTTGAGGCTTTATATCGCGGCCTCCGAAGAATCCATTGGGTGCTTACTGGCGCAGAATAACGACTTGGGACGGGAGCAAGCGGTACACTATCTCAACCGAACCCTCAATCCAGCCGAGCTCAACTACTCGTCAGTCGAAAAGCTTTGTTTAGCACTTTATTTCGCGGCCACCAAGTTGCGCCACTATATGCTTCCCTCGGTCGTCCAAATCATATCAAAAATCGACCTTATCAAATACATGCTCACTCGGCCAATCATTCGCGGCCGAATTGGGAAGTGGACCATGGCCCTCTCTCGAGTTCACATTTCAATATGTGGCGCAGAAATCGGTCAAAGGACAGGCTTTGGTCGATTTTTAGCTCACCACCCGGGTCAAGAGGCGCAGGAGAAACCGAGGTCGAGATTGGCATGGCCCGAATGGAGAAAAATTACTGGACCATGTACTTTGACGGATCAAGTACCGAAGCCGTATCCGGAGCAGGGGTGGTCATCGAGTCGCCACAAGGCCAAAGGTGGCGCTTGCCTTTCAGCTCAACTTTAAATGCACCAACAACCAGGCCGAGTACGAAGCACTTATCATCGGCCTGGAAATCTTGAAAGAAATGACGGCTACCCGAGTGCTGGTTTATGGCGATTCGCAGTTAGTGATTAATCAGTTGACTGGGGAGTACCAATGCACGAGCGAGAATTTGGCTACGTATTATGTGATGGCCCTTAACTCAGCCGAGGGTTTTTCAAGGATTTCGTTCGCCCATGTGCCGCGAACGGAGAACCACAAGGCCAATGAGATGGCGCAAATAGCATTCGGCGTAAGCATCCCCGATGGCGATCCTGACCGCGTGATAAAGATTGAAAACGCACCACTGCCGGCCATGGCCGAACGAGGAATGCCTACACAAATGTCGTCTGCCGAACTTACCGAACAAATCGAAATGGCCAGGGAGGATTGGCGGTACTCTATAGTTAGATACCTTCGTGACCCATCTGGCAACCACGAGAAGACTATTCGCTTTCGAGCACGATGGTACCTGATTTATCAGAACGAGTTGTACCGGAAGGGTTCTGACGACTTGCTATTGCTTTGTCTCGGCAACAGGGAGGCAAAGAAGGTTATGGGGAAGCCCATGAAGGGATTTGCGGAGCTCACCAGTCTGGGATAAAAATGAGGTGGTTGGTCATAAGACACGGCTACTATTGGCCGACTATTTTGAAAGATTGCATCGAATACGCTAAAGGTTGCATTAAGTGCCAAATCCACGGTCCTATACAGAGGGTACCGGCCAATACTTTGCACCCCATTACTAAGCCCTGGCCGTTCAGGGGATGGGCTGTAGATATTATAGGGAAGATTCATCCGGCCACATCCAATCAGCACGCGTGGATACTCGTGGCGACCGATTACTTTACCAAATGGGTGGAAGCGGAATCATATCGGTCAATCTCTAGCGTCGAGGTGGTCAGGTTCTTCGAAAGACACATTTTTCACAGATTCGGTATTCCAGAGACTATCATGGCGGATAACGGCCCGGTCTTCGCTTCGGCTGAAACCCAAGGGTATGCCGAAAAGATGGGGATTAAATTGATTCACTCGACGCCTTATTATCCCCAGTCCAACGGCCAGGCCGAGTCAAGCAACAAGGTTATCAAAAATATTCTGGAAAAGATGATTGAGGAAAAGCCTAGAGCATGGCATGACTTGTTGCCTGAAACTCTTTGGGCGTATCGGACCTCAAAGCGCACGGCTACTGGGACTTCTCCTTACGCTCTAACCTACGGTCATGACGCAATTCTGCCGATGGAGTTGAAGGTTCGGTCTCTTTGTATTACCGAACAGCTTGGGCCGAAGAGGAAAGAGTACACACAGGCTATGGTTCAAGAATTGGAGGATCTAGAACAAAAAAGGATGGACGCGTATAATTTGATGCAAGCACAGAAACGGATAGCTGCTCGAGCATACGACAAAAAGGTTAAAGTTAAGGTTTTTGCCGAGGGCGATTTAGTGTGGCGGGCCGTTCTTCCTATTGGGACAAAGGATCCACGGTTCGGCAAGTTTTCACCAAATTGGGAAGGACCGTTTATTATCGACCGAATTCTCGGCCGAGGGGCATTTCAGTTAAAAGATAAAGACGGGGAAAGACATGAATTGCCAATTAACGGTCAATACTTGAAGAAATATGTCCCATCAATATGGGAAACGACCGAGACGAATGGGCAGTGATAAGATTGTGTGGACAAATCAGTAATGATTAATAGGTCGCAAGAAGATGTGTAATCGAATGAAATTGTAATTTTTATAAATGTGCGAAATCAGTTTGATTTACAAAGCTAAACTAAAGTTAAAATAAAACTAAAATTACAAACTAAATGCCCTCGCTAAACATTCCCCAGATCAGACAGGTGATCTTTCTCCAGGCAATGTCTCCGCTGTCCATGTCGGCCAACCACCGAGCCCTTATTAGCTTCCGTTCGGCCAAAGCCTTCTTTTTCTCTGCAGCCGCTTTCAATAGTTGCTTGGCCGAGGATTTTAGTTCAGAGCCCGCCGCATTTACATGATCAAGTCTTTCAACAATGAGTGCACGGCGGGCTTGGAGTTCGGCAAGTTGGGCATCTACTTCGGCCAGCGCCTCGATCTCCTTCTGCCGAGCGAGGTCATTTTCTTTCAAGGTTGCCATAGCCAGCTGTGTCTGCTCTTTAATCTCGGCCAGCTCCGCATCCAAGGAGCAGCCCTCGGCCATCTTTTGACCTGCCTTGGCGTATCGCTGGATCATCTCTTCACCCTCCTCCAAGCGCACTTGAAGTTCATCCAGTTGGGCCGAGTCTAGGAGACCAAGAGCCATGGCTGCGTCCAAACTCGCCAAAAATCTCAGCGTCAGCCATGTCATTTACTCCCATATGAAGGAAGTTCCTGAGTTTGTCTATGATGGCACGAGATTCGGCATCCAGCGGTGTGGCCGAGGAGCTGCCCCCTTCCTCGTATAAGCTAGCATAGAGGGCGCCAAGATCGTCGGAAGAGTTGGACTATGACAAGAAGAAACAGTAAAGAGATATCGGTAGGAGGAATTGAACAAATTACGTTTGGTCTAAAGATTTACCTCGGCATCAGGAGCGACCGTTGAACTTTCGACCCGCACCAGCGTCGTCACAGCCTCGGTCACGGCCGTGGAATCTTGCGTCAAAAGAGGTTGAGGCATTGGAGCCGCGACCGTGGATGTGACGAAAGGGCTCGGCAGGTTGGAGCCGTAGGCAATGGAGCGAAGGAACCTCGGCGGGAGGCGAACCGGGAGGCTGAAAACGAGAAAACCAAAGCAAGTTAAGAAATTTACAATCAAGGCTAAACTCACCATCACTTATCAAGCACTCACCGAGTGGATCACGATACCACCGAGCGGCGCAGGCTCGAAGAGGAGGGGCGGTCAAGGAGACAGTTGAAACCACCGACGGAGCCGTTGCAGCTATAGGGATCTCGGCCGGGGCCTCCTGGACCAATATATCATCGAATTGAGGGGTCTCAGTCGCGATCGGCGCGTTCTCTATTGCTTGAAAAGCCTCGTCCTCAATCGGCATGGCACCTGCGGCCTCGACAGTAATGCTGGAGACAGCCTCATCCTGAGGAGGACAAGGGTTAAAAATTATTAATTAAAGCAAGTAAGGGAGTGGGGAATGAACGATCAATTACCCCTGGAAGAGCGGCCTCAGTATTGCCCTCGCCTTCGGATGAAGACACAGCGATGTGTAACCTCTTCCTCGGCGGTGACCTCAATTCGGGGTCCGCCACCTCTTCCTCGGCTATGGTCTCTTCAGCCGGTGCGTCCTCGGTGGCCCCTTCAGCGACCATTTCCTCACGGCCCACCTCAACCTGAAGTTCGCCGGCAGCTTCAACTTCGGCCTCCGCCCTCGCCCTTTTTCGGCTGTGAGCTATAAATAAAAGAAAAAAGATAAGTTATAAAATGAGACAGAAATATTAGAACTAAAGAGAAAAGGGCAGATAAACACCTCCAGACTGGTTGTCTGCACCACGATCGCCGTAGCCGGAACCCTTGTGGCTGGAACCACGGCCGTTACCCTCGGTGTCGCCATGGCGCGAAGTCACGGTGAACGAGTTGGCCGAACAACTGTTTGGGCCGACCTTGCCGTAGGAGTCTGGAGCCTCTCAACCAGCCTGAGTCTTCTTGCTCCGGCTCGTCTTCGGTGGGAGAGGATCCCAATCTGCGTTGGCCAGGGACCCCTCACGGCCTCCTCGATCGTTCGAATAAATCTAGCCGAGACGAAGTCCTCGTGCCAGATCCTTCCATCCTCATCAATAGCGTTGACCCGCCTCCAAGGTGCGAGGGTTAGGAAGGTCATCACCTTCTGGAGTTGGAATGTGATGGAAGCGACGCCATGATTTTGACCGACGTCGGCCCTCCAGGAAGACAAGCGGTTAAGGGAGAGAGGGAAGAAAGGGACCGTTTGCACCAGACCGAATTGCCTCGCCACAAGGTTCGGCAAGTATACCTCAGCCCCAGCCTTGGAGAGACCACAATGAAGGTCCCTCGACACGAGGAACGAACCCCATATCTCTTTAAGGTCATTCTCTGTCTGGCCGTCAGGAATGATGGAGAGGTCGTGAGCAAGGTAGAAGGGGAATGGCCGAGTCAGGCACACCCGGAATTGAGCCCCAGAACGCTCGGCTAGGGTATAGAAAAACTAGGCCGAAGTATGATGCTTGGGGGCAGCTCGAATGAGCGCGTTGGCCAACGGCTCGGTGTTCTGGAAGGTGGCCGCCCCTCTCAATTCAGGGAAGTAAGCTTGGAGCCAGAATTGGAACGCCCAGAGTGGGCCGCCGTGCTTTGGCTTCATTCAATCGGTGATGATGTCGTGAAGTGTGCGGTAGACGTGGCCAAGAAGGAATGGGCCGAGCGCAAGCATCTTCCCCTGCGCCAGGTGATCAGCAAGATGGGTGAACTCCAGCGTTACTTTGTTCGCCTGGGTGCAGAAGACGAACTTGCACAGCCAATACAGCAGGAATACTGCATGCTCAACCTCGCCAACAGGGCCGAAAGTGCCATCCTCGGCGTCATACTCTACTCCAAAGTTGTTGTAAAAACTGGAGTAGTTCAGCATGTTCTTTGCCTTACCTCCAGCAAGTTGGGAGATCGTGGGCCAAGCGGCCTTGAAGTTCCCCTCGGCCTCAGGGGCGACCATGGCGGCGTTTACTTCTACGCCGATTGGAGAAAGACCAAACAATGCGGCCATGTCCAGAACGGTCGGTGTCATCATACCGAACCGAAATTGAAGAGTGTTGGTCGCCGAGGACCAAAAGCTGAGGGCCGTGGCAAGTAGTGACCGATCCATCACAATCGGCCGTTCGAATAATTTGATCAAGTGATAGATCCCTTGCTCTTTCCATCGCTGACGAAGAAATGCTCCATTGTCGGCAGCCATTTTTCCCACTCAGCGGTCGTGGTCGGCCATTGGGTCTGCGGCCTGGTAGTGTTCCAATTCTGGTAATCTCCTTTGGAAAAGGCCGAGAGATCGACAAGCTCGTTCTTCAAATACTCGGCCAGCACCTCGGCATGCCTCCCTCCAGGCAAGGACCGAGGAGGTGGAAGTTGGAAGCCTCCCCATCATCGAACCAGGGGGCAACGATCTGAGCTTCGACCGAGCCTTGGATCTCTCGGCATATGTCTTCAAATTTGGTTTGGAAAGCTTGGGACCGAACGTCAACAGGCGAAGAAGTGTTTGAGGCCATTGAAAAAGATCAGAGTGATTTTTCAGGAAAAAGAGTGCGAGGTTTTCTGAAGAGCACAAAGAACGCCAAAACCTAGAAAACCAAAGTTGGAAAGAACGAAAGCCCAGGTACAAGGATGACAAGAGAACTAGGAATAAAGTTTCGCAAGGCTCATAATGAAGGCTGGAGAGTTGAAGAAGAATTTTGGCAGTTTTTTGGCAGAGGTTCGTCTGAAAATTTTGAAAGCGTAATGAAAACGAGAAAGGCTGGGTTTTTATAGTGGCACTTGAATGTGAAACGAGCGGGTATGGCCTTTCCTCTCAAACGACGCAAAAATTAAAACGTTTCAGTTCGCAATGACGTGTCGAGCCCTCGCAAAACCGTCATTTCAGTTGAAAAGACGAAACGACGATTCGCGTGAATCAAGGCAATAATGGCCTGGATGGCGTGCACACGCATTTAACATGTCAGGCGTGAGTTCCAAGAAAGGCGAAGAGTCCATTCCCTATAATCCATTCGGCCTTTTTCGTCTGGCCGAGACCGAAGAATCCGGAAATGGGGGGGGCAAATGTTTATGCATAAGAAAACCTCGGCCGATATTGGCGGACCGAACGAGAAAATCCACGACCAGAGCACTCCTTTTTCAAAGACTACTTTTCAAGCAAGTGCCGAGCGGCGAAGAAATCAAGAAAGGAAGAATGTCCTCGGCCGCGGCAAGCTTCAACCAAGAACATCGACCGAGCCCTCGTCATTTGCCCAGATAAAGGAAACGTCGGTCCACCAGTTGCTCAGAAGTGGCCCCCATGGCTCATTAATAAGTAATGGGCTATGACGCAGTCACACCTGTCCCAATCAGAGGATTTTCAAAGAAAGCACGTGGAGTGAGAGGGAGAGTAGGAATCACGTCAGTCAATCAAATCACAATACAAGTCAATTTGGTGAGATTATGCTTCTCAAATCTCGGAAATTAAATGCTCCCTTACCTACCAAAGATCAAGGAATTAAATGCTTCTTTAAGCACGAAATCCAGCCCAACAGCTACGGCAAGAGACACTAGGACTTCACGGCGATCACACCACCATGCTCCTCGGTTCCAGGCCACCTACTCTTTCCAATCAAGCCACATCATGCAGGTTGTGGTCCCGCCCCCTCTTCCAGGGCTCTTCCTATAAATACCAAACTCAAAAGACATTCAAAGGGTTCAAACACCACACAAGCCTCTCTTAGAGCAAACTTATCTTTTTCTGTCATTTACGTTCTTGTAACGCACTTTCAATACATTTACTTGCTTTTCTAGGAGTAGTGGCAGATTGTAAGAAACTTCCATTATCAATATATCATACGACCCTCGATCTTTCGAGGCGCCGGAGCACCATCCTTTGTTACTCTTCCGTTCATTTCATATATCATACAGCCTCTCGCCACCCGGCGAAGCACTGGAGCACCACCCAAATCCACCATCGTTTCCACCGTCAACACCGCCACTAACGGCCTTGTAGCTCAGGCCGTGAACCTTGCGACCGAGATCAGTTCCTTTCTCGGTCACAGTCCCTTGATTAGAAGTCGGAATCACTCGAGCGCGCTCCAAACCACTCGTCCGCTCAAAACCTCTCACGAATGCATGGTAGACCGTGTTGGCACGCCCGCGCAATCGCACTCCCCGACCAAAGAAGGACGACCCGTGTTGACGCAGACTCATTCGGCCCGGCTCGCTAGGCCGTGAGATTTGCGCGGTCAACAGACAAGGTAAAGATGTTCCTTCAACTTCAATTGTTTTTTACCAAGTTTTAGTACGTTTGGTTTGTTAACTTTATTTTTCTTTTTCTTGTTAGCCCCGAAGAAGACCCGGGGACCTTGTCGCCAGTTGAAGATGGCGAAGGTCACCCGGGTGACCAACAGCCGTATTAACATCGGCTATGATGACCGGCATCGGGCGGCACCAACCGCGGACCAGCATAGCTCATTGGCCCACGACATTGGTCATATTGTTCGGACCCATTGCCCGATGCAATGGAAGTCTTGGAAGGCAATGCCCGACGAGATAAAGAATGAGGCGCGCGGACAGTTGTCGGTATGTATCCTACCTTATATTTATTTTCCTTCCAACTTTATCTATTTCTATTAACTAATGTGTGTTAATAATTTATTGCAGACGAACTACAATCTAGAGGACCTCGACGACGAGTCGTTGGAGTACGTCAACAGACTCTTTGCGGAGAGGTACAAGCAATGGAAGAGCGACCTGCACCACCATTTCCAGGGATTTGATGATCCGCTGTTCGCTCTTCAAGAGGGCTGCCCGAAGGAGCTTGAGGGGCGGGAGGATAGTTGGGCGTGGCTCTGCCATCATTTTCAGGAGCCCAACTATTTGGTAATTCTTTTTTAAATAAGTTTAAATTTATTAAACGTTTGTTACTAATGTTTATTTAATTTTTTACATTTCATTTCTATTTCAACTAATGCGGTTATTTTTTGTATAACAGAAGAAGGCGACAGCAAATAAGAGCAATAGGGACAGAAAGACTCTTCTTCATCATTCGGGTTCCAGGCCCTTCTCCTATAGGATGGAGGCACGGCGGCAGGTAAAACAATAAACTTTTTTATATTAAAATTTTAATATGTCATTAATATTTATTTGTTTTTATCGTAGTAACATTTTCCTTCTCTTGTTCAATTCAGGAGGGGTCCAAATTCCCGGAGATCGACGTCTTCGGCGACGTTTATGTTCGATCGGGGAATGAGTTGGCCGAGTCCCTTCATGTAAGTATTTTTTTAATTTTAATTATTATCGTACGCATTTAATTTTCATGGTTTTTATATGATCATTTTAATTAATATATTATGTTTTTGGTAAACAGGCGACGATGGTGGAGAAGAGCCAACTGGTTCTTCAGGAGTCCGCCTCCCAGCTTCCTCCCGAGACTCCCCTCGAGTCTGTGGATCCTCCACAGGATGCGGGTTTTCAGATCCTGATGGACACATTGGATAAGACTCTCGGGAGGAGGCCAGGGACATATTGTCGAGGGATGGGGAATGCCCGCCGGCGAGAACCTAGGGCCCCTTCATCATCGCAGTCAAACAGTCGGGTGACCGCTTTGACAGCAGAGGTGGCCGATCTTAAGACTCGACTCGCCTCGTATGATGCGAAGATGTCACAGATTCTAGATGCCCTCACTCATTCCGGCATCAATCTCTCGAATTTTGATCCCCCGTCGACCTCCGAGCCCGTCCAGCCTGAGCATGGCCAAACATCCGCCCCTACGACCTCCCTTACGACCTCTGCCCCTGTCGACAATGGCGAGACCTTTCAACCGCCTTTGCAGGACAACCAGATAGATTATGATGCTTTGTTTTCGTAGTTTATTTCTTTTTTCTTACATTTCCAAAATTTCTATTGTAATATACAATTATATTAATTTATAAATATTTTTTTAATTACAAATTTTATTTTATTATCCAATAATAAATACTTGAATTTATTTTGTTTACAAAAAAATAAAATAAAATAAAATTTTAAAAATATATATTTAATTTATGAGCGGCGAATGTTTTTCCGTCGCGCAAAGTTTATAGCCCGTTTTGCGCGACGAAGGACTGTTGTAATATCTCGTTGCGCAAACTTAGAGCGACGAAGATCTGTCGTCGCGCAAAGTGTGGGCGACCAATAATCTCTCGTCGCGCTAATTTTGAGCGACGAATGTCTGTTGTCGCGTAGTTTTTGCGCGACCAATAAAATTTCGTCGCGCAAAGTGTGGGCTACCAATAATCTCTCGTCTCGCTAATTTTGCGCGACGAATGTCTGTTGTCGCGTAGTTTTTGCGCGACCAATAAAATTTCGTAGCGCAAATTCTTGTGAGGCAAATAACAGTCTCGACCGTTAAGTTTTGCGCGACGAATATATATTTGTCGTGCTAGGTTTTTGCGACGAATGACATTTTTCGTCACGCAAAGCCATTCTTTACGATCTTCGCGCGACATAATATGCACGACGAATTTTTTGTCGCGCTACTATTTTCGCGACGGAAAGTGATTTTGCGTGACCAAATTTGATTCGTCGCGCAAATTGTCAAACGTAGTAGTGTTTATAACGATTTTGGATAACTTAGTTAAAGCTTTATTATTTCCTTAAAGTATTTTATAAGTTCCTTGGGTGGTAAGGGATATTTGGGAATATATTATTCATTTAACTTTGTTCTTTGACAATTTGGGAGTTTAACATTTTTTATTTTGGTTTTCTAGCATTTTCTTTTATGAATTTCTTGGGTTATATTAAATATGGAGTTTGTTTAAAAGTCTTATATTGAACTATGAATTGATATGAGTTTTATGAATGATATATGGGATTTGAGTTATATTATTATGTCCGGTTGGGATTTGTATTCTGGGAAATTAAGTTTATTTTCTTATATATATATATATATATATATATATATATATATATATATATATATATATATATATTTATATCATTGCAATGTCAATATTTGGCATGTTGGAAATCACTTGGAATTACTATTTGAAATCTTAATATTATTTTATATATCGAGATATGACATAATATTGGATTATATGATTTTATTCAGGGTTTGAGACATTTTTGGTTTCTGACAGTTTGGAGGTGCTGTGGGAATTGGATTTCTATCCTAATACTTTTATGTCCTTATCGGGTTAATTGGTTGAGTATTTCTTTTCGGGATTTCATATATGATTATTTGATTATATACGAGTACTTTCTATTTATGCATATTCGTTTATGCACCTATGGTCTTATTTCGGGTGTCTTGGTATGTGGGGTTGGGATTGGTTGAGAATATTGTATGATGGTCGGAAATACTTGAGTATTGTGAGTTGAGAAAGGTGAACACCACCCTATGTACCTCCCGGATGTGATGGATATGGAAAATGGATATGATTTGGATTGGATTGGATTATGATATGTCCCGGGCACCCTTGAAAGGTGTTACCGAAGACCCTTGACGGGTAGACTGCGCACGCGTAGGACTAGTTTTGGCAGCACGTGCAATGTGATGCGGTGTGTGTGCATTCGAGCATCAGTCCCACGGTTGGACAGCTCAACCCTGAGCACGGGATGATGCGATGCCGTCCCGCGTCCAGACAATCAATCCCCAAGATGGATTGTTCCCGGTACAAACTCTTGGTGTTGAGGTTGATATTATATACTTATACCTATATTTAGTTATAATATTTTATCACTATATTCTCATATATATATATATATATATATATATATATATATATATATATATATATATTACATTATTATTATTTCATCATTATTAAATTATATGAATTTCTTTTTATTTTTCTTCGGCGTGGATATTTCCTCGCTCGCAATGCCTACGGGCATGCGTTTTGAGTTGGGATCGGGACGTTGGGAAGAGTTGAGTCATTTTTCATGTAGTTTGACTTTATTGGAGATCTCTTTGATTTGGGTTTTAACTTCTATTTTCCATATCTTTTTTAGTTTGGTTTAGTTTGGTTTGAAATTCTTTCGTTTCGGATTCTACCATTGTGTTTGTATTATTATGAATTTAGTTTTGGTCGAGAATTAAGTGCGGGCCTTTGATTTGAATTCAGATATTCTATTATCCTGAATTATGCTGGTTCAAATTGATTTCGTATATATATATATATATATATATATATATATATATATATATCAGTCCCCTTCTATTGAGGGGCGCCCTTTAGGGTACCCTACAATTTCTTTCCAATGATCCAAACCATCTATTTTTTAGGTCTTCATTCATAGATCATCCTTACAAAAAATTAGACAAATCGGAAATCGTTTCGACATCCAATTGTGTCATACAAAATCAATGAACACGGTGCTTCAAGAAAAGTACTAAAATTTCAATAACTCAATTGAGTGGTCAAATGATATCGGATTCAAGTGATTTTTTGTAGAGATGATCTTTGAATGAGTATCTACAAAATGGACGGTTTGAATTAGTGAAATACAATCCGGAATGGGCCTTACCAAGGGTGTCCCTCAAATAAGCTTATTTGAGGAATCCCTCAATGGAAGCTCCCTGATATATATATATATATATATGACTTCCACAGTGTATTCTCGCATTATGAGATTTCAGATTTTTACGAATTTGGTTTTTCATACGAGAGTTACCTTTGGATAATTGAGTTCGTTGTAAGAGGTTTGTTTTCAGTTTGGGAATTTCCTTCATTTCGGATATTGAGTTCAATTTTGAGTTCCCTTTAAATTAAATTAAGATTGTGTTGAGTTTAAGTTTGATTATATAGTTTTATATTTAAAGTTTAAATTTTAAACTTCGTTATTGCTCATAAAAAGGAGAATTGCATGTTTTTCTCATTATTTTTAAACGGTGGGGTTATAGTTTTGTTTTTAACTGTACAAACCTTTAATTTTTGTCCACTCACATTTTTATGTTTTGCACCCCGCACAATAGCAAATCCGAGCCGAGCGTCGACTTCCAAGCCTCGAACTTATGGAGGATCTTATCTTTGTAAACTTTCATTTAATTTCGCATTCGGTATGTAAACTTAAACTTAAATCTTAGATAAGCTCTTATACTTGCCCATTAGGATTGAAATTCTGAGGCCGGAGGCCATAAACTGTTTCGTGTGCTTGTAAAGTTGTTGTGTGCTGCCGTTTGGGTTTTCTGCAGGTTTAAATTTTTGGGAAAAGTGCATTTTACAGGGGAGACTCTGCCGAAATTTCGGCAGAAGTCTCGGCCCTATCTTTGGGTTAACCTTGAAAACGAAAGTTTCAATTTAGTAAATGGGCCGGCATTTGTTTAATGTCGTAAAACCACATAGTCGGTCTCGGGTTCCGAGGAATTCAAGGCCGGTCCTGTCAGGGTCTATAAGCTTCCATGACTAAAAACAAGTGTGGCTTTCAACCATTTGGATAGTGGTGTGTAAAAAATGTAATTTGTATAGACAGAGAAGAGCGTAAATTATGGAATTATAAAGTAAAAGGTAGGCTTTGCCCTTTTGGCAACCAATGAATTAATATCCAAATTGATTACTTATATATGATTATGGTTGCCCAGCTTCACGTTTGTTTCCGTTTTTATTTGATTTTACTTTATTTCTTCCAGCAATATATTCACATATAGGTTGACTTTACGAGAAATCATTAATTACCAAACGGAAGTCGAATAAATTTGAATGAAAATTAAAGGAACCACATTCTCGACGTTTTCTCAAAATAGTGACGAGTTCATCATTCATCGAAGAGACAAAACCTGCAACGCTAGTTAAAATTTTTGGCAGGGGCTTGACATGAAAAACATTACGACTCTATGGAGTTTGAGATGGAATTGGTAGGGTTCATGAAAACATAAACATTACAAATATCATATTATTACACATTAATTCTTATTATAGTGAAAATATATTTATTTTTCAATCTGAATGAAAATGGATAGGCAAAACGAATTAACTGTGGTAATATATTATCAATTTATTTATAAATAAAAAAAGTAGAATGACATACATGAATTAGTCCATCACCAAATATAACAATACATGATGAAATAAAGCAAATTATTAGATCTGCTTGGTGCAATCAGTTGGCATAAAGGACACGGTTTGCTTCTTTCTGTCATATCCCACCAAGAAGTCCATCTGAGACAAGTTCCCGTAGATTGAAATACTTTGAGTAGGAGCAAAAGCAAAGCACACAGCCTCCTCACTAGCTCTAACAAAGGTGTGTGCAGCATCAAGCTTCACGTCAGCGCCTTTGAAATGCACGGTGAGGGTGGGGGCTTCGAACTCCACTTCAGATTCACTACTCTTGTAGCAAAGACTCAAAGGAACATTAGGGACATCCACACGTTTCCTATCGATTGCTTTATCAACTTCAGCTTCCAAATCTGCGTAGAAATCTGACGGAAAGTTGGTCAATGTAGTGCCCGAATCGATAATAATGTTGCCCTCCCCATTTGCGAAAGTTGACGGTGGAAAAGGAAGTTTAATGTCACCAACACTTATTGCTTCCACAGTCAAGAAGTAGAAGGTTTCAGGGTATAGGCCTTGGACAATGGGAGTGGACACAACTTGAGAGCCTGAAACCACAGCATTGGTACCAAAGTTCAACTTGCTTGTGATTTTAGCTTGTGATTGAATTGGGACCAAGCAATAGGAAAATTTCCCATCTATAGAAGCACCCAATTGTGTAATTAGGGATTCACTACCACCTCCAAGACCAACTATGCCAGAACCTTTCTCATTAAAGCTCCCAATATTATCATGCCCACATCCAATTAGGGTTTTGGGGAATGCTACGTTTCTGCCAGTAGTGGAACCCAGGGTTAGGGTTTCTTTTGCAAACTCTCCACGGCTGTATGATTGATCACCATAACTAACTGAGTACTGGCAATTACTACTTGAGCAAGTTCCATTCAGGGAGACACATTGGTTTGAAGAGCAAGGTAGGGTTTTGTAAGTTGAGGATCTTTTGGGGTCAAAAAGAGGGTCTGTTTGTTGGTAACAACTAGGGCAAGGCTCGCATTGTGTCCAGATGAGATCACTGCCTGTGTCAGCAATGGCTTTGATAGGAAACGGCGGTGTTCCGATCGATGCTTCCATGAGATACTCACCCCTGTTCATGATGACAGTGGCTTCAACTTGGTTAGGGCCATCCCGGGATAGTGAATAAGCTGCTGGGTTGAAACGGTTGAGGCGGTTAATGGATCGGCGAAGGGCATTGGCCAAACGCTGGGTGGGTGTCAAAGAAGGGTTGTAGAAGGGAGATTTTGGTGAATCACGGTGAAGGAGATCAACACTGAAGCCACCTTTAGCTGAGGACAAAGAGAAATTAGAGGCACAAAGAAGAAAGAGCAATGTGGTTGTTGACAATGCAACAAAAGAATGATAAGCTGCCATGGCTGAGAATGATTGTGAATTTGTGATTAGGACAGAGGGATTATGGTGTGTATTTATAGGTAGAAAAGAGCCTGATTTATTCGGACAGTGAAGGTGGGATTTGCTTTTCTGGCAATTGATATCCCAATTTGATTAATTACATGATTATGTGTTGCCTAGATTGACATTGGTTTCCTTTTTGCTTGGATATTCTAAGAGATATAGGAGAATCCAACTGCGGAAAACAGATTAATTCCCTTTTTGTTTCCACCAAGATATAGGAAGAAGTTGACTTTTTTTAATAACGTTGTCCACATTAAACACCCCAAGTTTGGTGGGTGGGAGTGGACTCATTAAATCTCAAGCAATCCAACCAACCAGCCCTTGCATAATGAAGACGAACTCACATTGTGGGCTATGTGGGCTACAACCTATGCATTTTTTTTATTTTTAAAATAGCACCCAATTTTAGCCCATAGCCCAGCCCAAATTTTAACCCAACCCACCCTTGTCTAACCCAAACCTAACGCGTATAGGAGACATTGCACTGGCTGGAACGCTAGCCAGAGAGAGCAGGACATCGAACAGAAGCAGCAAGTACACCTCCGTCCACCGAGAGAGAGAGAGAGAGACTGACTTATTGGTTCATACTAGGACGCTAGTTGCTATTGTTGGAAGCGAGGTTGGTAATTTTTTCCAATTATACTATGAATTTGTTGATATTTAAGATAGCATTGTTTGCCCAAAATCTGCAACTTTAATGTGTACATGCTTGATTTTGGAATATGATTTTGAAGACAACCCAAATGTTCTACCTCAGCCGAATTGAGCACACTCTGCGTCTGCCTCCTCATCTGCTTAGCCTTCGTCTAGAAGATGCAGTTAGGGGAGACCTTGAGAAGCTTTTCTTAGATAGGGTTCGTGGGCTGATATATATATTTTGAAGTTTTCTTTGTTTCTTTATTCACAATGATTTTACTTTGATTCACTGTGATGTTGTTCCTTGCAGGTTATCGCGAACTTGAGACTTTGCATTTCTGTCCATAGTATCCAATCCATTAAAGATGGCTTTATCTTACCTAACGATGGTCATCCAACTTTTAGGGTATATTTGTTTACCTTACTCTTCTCAATTTTATGACTATAAAGTGCTTTTGGTGAATTTTGTTTTGTTCAAATTTAGGTTGTTTTAGTCCGTATAAGTGGAGTCAGCTTGCTTGCTTCAATCCGTTTTATTATTGTTATTCATATTCTTTCCAATTTTCAATTGTAAGATACTGCAATTTATTTCCGGTTAAACTACGCTGTGTATGAGAACTGCCAATCTAATTACTTAGTATCCAAATTTTGTTTGTTGATTGGTGATAATGGTGTGCTTAAGTTGCCTGATTTTGGTCGGGTAATTTTGCTTGTTTGTGGATTGCTTTTGTTGGTTTTTTTATTTTGGTTTCGGAAGAAAATTGGGAAACTTTGGTGTTTTAGCTGATAGGTGGCAAAGATTTAATGGTTTCGGAGAGGGTATTGGGTCGCATTAGGGGTTAATGATTGTTTTAGTTTTCCAATAAGAACTATAATCGTGCTTTTAGGTATGTAGTGGACTGGATTTTGTTGGAGCTGCTTTGGATTATAATAAAGTTGTGGATTTGCATTTGTAACATGTTTCACTCAAAAAGTTTTGAGGGAGAATGTAACGGCTTTTAGAGCGTATTCATTTAGTTTTCAATGCACTGGCATTAAGTGTCAATCTATAACTTATAATTCTTAAATTGGCGATTGCATCTATTTTGATGACTGGTCTTCCATTGTGGTCTAGTGGTTTTGTATAGGTCTTGATTGAAGGGTTGGCGTTTTTTACTTTATCCCTTATCAGGATTTGATGGGTTTTAATCAAATTTGTCATATTTGATACAATACTTCTCTGTAAGGGATGCTTTGAACTACTGGATTTTGATTTTTTGACTGACTTTGAGTTATGCGATTATTTGTTGTATGAAAACACAAACTAGTTTTGTTTGGTTGTTTGAGTTGAAGAGTTTCGACTTAAATGATTTTGAAATGAGGAAGCATATCATTGCTCTTCGTGCACTGGCTGCAGAAGATTGATATCTGTTATGAGTAATTAGAATTCATCACTTAAATTCATTACTTGTTAGTCAGTGCCTGCCTGCTAGCTAGCCATTCATTACTTTATGGCTGATTGTTAGCTTTAAATGGAGCTGCTGATTAGCGGAGAATTTATTCCCTGGATCCTACATAAATTAATATACTCCACCTTCATTTGATATGACAATATGTAATATATAATGATCTTCTTCCTCTATATCCTAATTTTGTTTGTTTTGTTTTTCCAAAATATGGAATCAGAGCAACAAGGTCTTGAGATCTAACCACCCTTACCCTAGAAAAAAGGAACAAAGAAAGAAATGGACTACTTCTTCTCTCTCACCCATTACTATGACATAGGTTCCTTTAAATCTTTTCGTTTGGATTTCTTCTTGGTTCTCAGCTTGATTTACTTCATTCCCCGTGGGTGACAAAACTGACAACTAGGGCCTGTCTTCTTCTCTATGAAATTGAAGTGCCTACTTACCTTGAGAGTGAATATCACTGGTATAGGCCGATTATATATATTTTATACTTATAATGGGTGACTGTTAGGCATTTAGACTAAATTAAGATTTTCAGCTTAAATTAATGTCTGATGTGCAGAGATGATTACCAGAGAAATTAATGTCAGAATACTCCTTTCATTTGAGGATGCAATGTTCTTCTTCTTCCTTTCTAAAGTTTCTTGTTTTCTTTTTTTCCCTTTTTCAACACTTGACAGGTGGAGTTCACGCTGATTATGTTTCGTCCATTTGTGGGAGAGATAATTTCTGCAAAACTTAAAGAATCTACTGCAAATGGTTTACGTCATATGTATTCTACTGAGATGTACTGAGTTCTACGTCTCATTTAGTTTTTCCTTCCTAGTTTCTCTTTGGTGCAAGCAATTCTCACTCTATGCATTGATGTACTCCTCTTTGATAAGGAAGCATGTCTATGTCTTGCCCATAGTCGGATTTTGAATCTTTAATTAGCAGTGTCCCTTGAATTTTTTGATGATATTTATGTACCTGTTCATCTTTTGCCTGTTCCATCCCATTCCAAGCCTGACCCAGGAAAGAGGTGACCGTCCCTTCCATGTCTGCTTAATAGAAGTACAAATAGAGCTTTATATTTATAATCCTGCATGAATTCTTGTATATTGGTATATTTTTAAATCACCCTTAAACTCGTATTTTATAATATTTGCTGAGGATTACAGGGATAGAGTCATGTGGGCATGGAAGTGTCCTGATGCAGATGAAGAACTTGTTATGGATGGGATAGACCAGGTTCATATTGTTGTGGTTTGATTTATCCATACGTGCTCAAGTTTCTGGTGCCTAAGTGCATGCTAACTTTTAGTTCCAAATGGCAGATAAAATTCCAAGTTCACAGTGTGAACTTTCCACCAATTCCAATTGAGCAGCCAGAAGACTCAAAACCATTTGCCCCTATGGTGGTTACAGTAAGTTCATGCTTTGAATCTTATCATACGACTGGTGGTTGCATCTAGCTGTAGCATCACTTGATCTCTAGTTCTCTACAATTCTCCAAAGGCAACGAACTTTTGCAAAAATGCTGCTTTTTGAATGTTACCTTTAAAATCTGGAAAATCTGGGATAATTCCTTCATGTAGAGTAAATCTAATTCTTTTGTTACATTGTGTTAAATCTTTGTACAAATTAAATGAGGGTTCTCTTTTGGAAAGTGAATTTCTAATGAATTCTATGAGCCTCCAATTAAGTTTCCTATTTTACAGGGATCAATTGATTTTGACGGTTTGGGCCCTGTTTCGTGGTGGGAGGATGCAGAAGATAAGAATGAAGAACCTGGAGATCCTTAAGCTTACATACCTTCAGCAAAGGGGAGTTACTTCTATCATGTTTCTCATGAATGTGTTTGAAGTCATGGATACAATTTGATTTGAGCTTGTAACTTTTCCATTTTAGATTATGCATAAACTATTGTAGTTCAAATTAGCTTGATGGGAAGGTGGACAAACTTTAGTGGTGTAAGGGGTAAGACAATATTTGTATGAATTCCATTGTGAATCAGCTTAGCTTGAGCCTTGAGGGCTTAGTGGTTTTGACCTGCTGCCTCATTTGCAATATTCTTGGGGCAACTGCTACTTGCACATCTTAATGTAATTCTAGCTTCAAACTGTATTCTTTATTTTGTAATTCTAGCTTCAAAATGTAATTCTGACGGTCTTACTCATGGTTGTTTTTACTTTTTTTGGTAATTAAATGAATGTATTAGCCAAAAAGAGGGCAAAGCCCTAAGTACAGGGTCACAAGACCAACCAAGAAAACAAAAGGGGGCAGTCCTAGACAATCCCAAGCTAACAATACAACAAACCCTAATAGCAATTAGCTCATAGGGATTTTCCAATCTGCAACAAGATAGGAGTTAGCAGGTGAGGTTTTAAACACTAAAGAGCACAGCCTACCTAATAAAATTCTACAATTACTGAAAATAGAGTGTTACAGCAAAGGGGCAAGAAGCTTTTCTGAAAATCCTACAATTTCTTTCCTTTCAAATGTAGTAAACAAAGGCAGCAAACAGAAGTGTAATTGTGCTTATTCAGTATGTAATCTCCCTTGCACATTAAGATTGCTATATATTACATTGTTTAATTCACATCTGCAATCGAAACGATTTCTGTAGAATTTGTAACTGTTGATGCACTTGTGGTACTTGAATTGTCCCCAGGAACCACTTCTGGCATTTGTTGTGGATATAAGAAAGGCTTTGGAGGCATTTCGAGGCTCTCGGTTTCTCCTTCAAGCATCTCAACTACTTTATTCATTGCAGGACGGTCACTAGGCTTCATTTGTATGCACCACAATGCCACAATGATCATCTTCTTTATTATCTTATCTTCCTCCTCTGTGGCGTCTCCAACTTGAATGTCCTTCCCTTCACTCAATTGGTCAAAAACCCATGTTGGAAAGTATATTTGGCTTGACTTCTCTAGGGTTGCATTTAAATTTTTCTTCTGCCAGCCATTTCCATCAACAGCATTCCGAAACTATAGACATCTGCTTTGTATGAAATACCTCCAATGTTTTTATAGAATAACTCTGGAGCTATGTATCCGATGGTTCCTCTTGCTGCGGTCAAAGACACAATGCTATTATCGAGCGGGCATAGCCTGGCTAACCCAAAATCAGAAACCTTTGGAAGAAAATTCTCATCAAGAAGAATGTTATGAGGCTTGATGTCAAAGTGCAGAATCTGCATATCACATCCTCGGTGCAGATATTCGATGCCACGAGCCACTCCAAGTGCGATTTCAAACATTTTCTCATAATTTAAAGAGATAACTCCTTGTTGAGAAAATAAGTGTTTATCAAGAGATCCATTAGGCATGAGGTCGTATACGAGAGCACGCTTTGAACCCTCAACACAGAAGCCAATGAGTTGCACCACGTTAACATGGTGAATCCTTCCAATGGTAGCAACTTCATTGATGAAGTCTTGCCCATTAGCTTTGGACTTACCCAACATCTTGATGGCTACAAGGCGACCGCTACGAAGCTTTGCCTTGTATACAGAGCCATAGCCTCCTTCACCCAATTTTTCCTTGAAACCTTTGGCCATCTTTTTTATGTTTGAGTAAGAGTACCTTACTGGCATGAGCTTATTGTTCTGCAAAAAGTCTTCTATATTGTCATGCATTGACAAGTGCCTCCTTTTCCATTTGTATATTATTAAAGCAGTTACAAAGGGAAAGCCAAGTAAAGATTTGGCTAGTTGACATAGTACTGCGCAGTTCACAAAAAGTGGAGTCAATAGAAACATTTTATTTAGTACACCATTAATTTTTCATCAGTGAAGGGAGAAATTTAGAGAAAGAAGAAAGGATGAAAAAACAAATGAAAGAGAATGTATGAAACCAAAACTTGAAAAGAAAAGGTATTTAAAATTGCTTTTAGTTTTCTTTTTGTATAACATTTCATTTCATTTTCTCCCTCCTTAATTTCATCCTCTCCGCCTCACTTGTTTCTCCTTTTGTCCCATGTATTTCTCTCTATATCTTTTAACTTCAAACCCAAATATTTAAAACAAAAAACAAAATGGTTAGCAACATTACCTAGGCAAGAGATTCCAATGGCTATTGCAAACTGGGTCATGCGCACCCAGTAATCAAACGAAGAGACAATCGACTTATCAGACAAAGGGACAAGCGGAACAAAGGGGAAGATCAAATTCATAATTAGGTCAACCAATTCTGCAACAAAAGTGAAAAAAATTCATAATTCAAATAAGTAGTTTGATAAATGTAGGGCCAAATTAAGAAACTAATAATTTGTTTATATATAAGCTGGGGTAGAGAGTAGACCGCCACTCACCCAGTGTCCCGAGTATGTACTGTAGGATCTTCTTGTACAAAGTTACTGCATTGCAAAAGAAAATAAAATTCATATTTGCATACAAAAAGATCATAATACATATATACTCTCTCATTCGGATATCCACACGTTATTATCATGCGGATATATAATTGTAAACAGGGAGGAAAGTAGAGAGCGGTAATATAAAATACATGTCATCCGCACGATAATAACATCCGGATAAGAGAATTTATATATATATATTCTGATTCAAAGATTGGCCTTGCAGTTTGGCCTTTCCCAATATCCCATTCCACATTTTGAGCGACATTCACCGTTTAACCACGAGAGCTCAAAGCCATGCGCTATTTCATTATATATAGCTTCACAGGAGGACAAGTGCTGGTGCAGGTCATCTACAGATGTTGAAGGTGACACCACAACCATTTGTGTTATTTTGCAGGACTCCCCAATATCGAATGAACTTATCTTGCCAATCATGACATAAGAAAACATTCTTAAAGTAGTGGACAAAGAATAATTGGCAGAATTGTTGATGCATGGAGATGTATCAACAAGGCGAGGAGAGTGCACTGGATTTGCACAGCTGATAAAAATTATAGGCACTTCACGACTGAGCGACAGGGGCACTTCACGACTGAACGACAGGTATCCATATCCATATCTAAGGTTGAAGGAGGTTAAAGAGTAACGTGGGTTGGAGAAGTAATTGTCTTTCTTCCGAACACCAGCATCAACAACTCGGATTGTCCAGTCACTGTAATTGATCGCCTTTACGTAATAATACTGTACCAAATTCCAGCCCAAAGGCAAGCATATTACTGTAACATTTTCCTCACAAAATAGATCAAAAGTGTAATAATCGCTACAGTTTTGAGGGCCTGCTTTTAATTGAAACGGAGACCTTATGCTGATATTGCCACAAGATCGGGTACTATCTTCAATGGTGGATGTTTCGAAACATAAGGAAGGAGGAACAAGAAGAAGGAGAAGGGCTATGTGTGCAGCAAATAGGAGACTTCCTCTAGACATAGTGAGAGAGAATATTAGGAGGAAGGAAGAGACTTCCAATCCAATAGAAATTTATCAAAATTATGGAAGAGGACAGATTAATTAAACAAAGTAGGTTGTGATTTCAGACGTGGTCATTTGGATTTTGGAGCCCCTTATTAAAGGCAAGGGATAAGCTGACTAGTCAACCAAAGCAAAGTCATCCAAAAGACAGAAAAAACATTAATCCTTAATAAAAATAGTCATGAAGGCACATTTTACCAACTAGATGTCAGTTTAGTGGTAATTTTTTTTTTTTGCCAAAATTAACTTATTTATTTAGTTATAAATAAATAAATAAATTCTTCTCCACGCCTCCCTTCCTTCTCAGATCTGCCATGGCCTCCTTCTTCAAAAATCTTCATCCCTCACACCCCTTCCCCGTTGACCTCTAGCAATCTTATTTGTCTCCTCGGTCCTCATCCAAACAGCTGTTGAAGCAAACAGCATCTCCGGATGTCCAACAGTCCAACAATTTATATATGCAAACCCACAATTTATTCTGATTCAAAGATTGGATTCATACGAATAAGCAAAACAACAATTTACTTTTATCCAAAAATTGTGTCACAAAGAAAGAAAATTGTTTAAATAGTTCCCATTGAATTTTTTGTGTGGAAGGCGACAACACAAAGTTATACAAACAAAAACAAGCAAGATGACGAGGGCCATGGCCACCGACGTGTCGATCTCGGGCTGCACGACGACGCAGAAAATGTCGAAGCCCAAGGCAACTCCGCCTACCACCGCCTCTTTTCTCTTGATCTCCGCCACAACTCTGGGCTGGGGGATGGTGGTATTGGTGCTGTAGAGATGATGATAATGGATGGGGTATGTGGGTGAGGGTTGGTGCGTCGGCTGGGGAGGGGGATGGGCGTGGGTGGGTGGGAGGATTGGGGCGGCTGAGGAGCGACTGGGTGCTGGGTAGGGTTTTTAATTATTTGAATATATTTTTTCTGATTTATTTTAATTATTAGCTATTTTTAATGATTAGAATGTTTAATTATATTTTTATCCATGTGAGGCTTCACTTGCCACATCACTTACCCAATTGGTGCATTCTGATCCATCTGTACGAAATTACAAAAACACCTATGCAAGGTCATCAAAGTTAACAGACTTGGGGGTAAAAGTGGGTCATTTTGAGTTTGGGGGGCAAATTGGGATTTGACCGAAATTTCAGGGGCATTGGTGTAATTAAGTCTTAATAAATAAAGAAAGTTAGAAAATGCATTTGAATCAATCCACAGGCCAAATATAATCATATATATATATATATATATATATGTGTGTGTAGACCGTACATTCAAAATAGCAAGAGATCAAAATGCTGCGAGCCATTTTTTCATTCGAAATAATGCTTCTGGTTAATTTCTTATTCTGTTGGTTGATCATAGTAGTACATGTAGATGCACTGCATGGCGGCGTAGGCGATGAAATTTGCTCAGAAGCAAGATGTAAACCGGAAGGCCCAGCCATCCGATTCCCATTTCGACTTAAAGATAAGCAGTCAATCCATTGTGGTTACCATGGCTTTGATCTATCGTGCAGTGATGACAACCAGACTGTGTTCGAGATGCCATCGTCATCTAACTGCCTCTTCGTTGAAAAGATTAAGTACACATCTCGGGAGATTGAAATATCTTACGATGCTGATTATCCAGCTCCGAAAGCGATTTTAGACCTCAGTTTATCTTCTTCTCCCTTACAATTTGTGCCTGGACCACATAACTACAGTTATACGCTGTTCAGTTGTCCACCTTCAACAGAAGTGCTGAACTACTACAACGGGGGTTGTGGGATGGAAGTGCTGGACTGGGACAATACTGAAAACCAGACATATGCTGTCAACGCTCATGAATGTTTTGTTGATAGCATGGGCCTAGTAAATTGTACCAAGCTGCATGACTATACATCAATTCCAGACTCATTAATTCGAGACTACACTATAACCAAGAAAATTATGAAGCTGCGTTGGTCCAAACCATTATGTCGACCTGATCAGACCTCAGAAAGTGGATGTTTAGATGTGCACAAAGGTATCATTTAATTATGCTCCACATTTAATTAAACTTGGCTTTGTTGCATTAGTTTGCAAGTGAATAAATTTATTATCAATCATTCCGATTAGTCAGGACTCAGAATTTTATTGATTTAGTAAGTAAAACTACTTGTTAACTTTTACAGATAGTAGCCGTAGAGGGAGACGCATAAAAATATCAGGTGAGTTGTCCATAAATTAAATCACTTTTGTGTTGCTGATTACAAATCTGAATCATATAATTACGTTAATTTTTGTCATCACTATTTGCAGTATGCACAGTTTCTGTGGCTCTTATAGCAGTGGGGGCTCTCATCATCTTCCGTGCCTACAGCTCCAACAAAATAGAGAAAACAAATCAGTTGAGAATTGAAAGATTTTTGGATGATTACATGGCTCAGAAGCCAAGCAGATATTCCTATGCTGATATCAAGAGGATAACAAATCAATTCAAGGACAAGTTAGGGCAAGGGGCCTATGGGACAGTGTTTAAAGGAAAGCTTTCATCCGAATTGTTCGTTGCTGTGAAAATCCTCAACAATTCAAACGAAAATAATGGAGAAGATTTTACTAATGAAATGGGAACAATGGGTCGAGTGCACCATGTCAATGTGGTTCGGTTGGTTGGCTTTTGTGCTGATGGGTTTATACGAGCTCTTGTGTATGAATTCTTACCAAATGGCTCATTACAAAACTTTTTATCATCAGCAGATAATAAAAATTCTTTCCTTGGTTGGGATAAGTTGCAAGATATTGCATTAGGTATAGCCAAAGGAATTGAGTATCTTCACCAAGGGTGTGACCACCGAATCCTCCATTTCGATATCAAACCCCATAACATTTTGTTAGACCAGAATTTCACTCCAAAAGTTTCCGATTTTGGTCTAGCCAAGTTATGCTCAAGGGATCAAAGTGCAATATCCATGACGACCGTCAGGGGGACGATAGGCTACATTGCACCAGAAGTGCTCTCCAGGAACTTCGGTAATGTGTCCTACAAGTCAGATGTCTACAGTTTCGGGACGTTGTTGCTGGAAATGGTTGGTGGCAGGAAAAACTTTAAGGTCATGGAGGACTCCACCAGCCAAGTCTACTTCCCGGAATGGATTTATAACCTTTTAGAACAAGGGGATGACCTACGGATTCATATTGAGGACGAAGGAGATGCTAAAATTGCAAAGAAACTTGCCATTGTGGGTCTATGGTGCATCCAATGGCACCCGATAGATCGTCCTGCAATGAAAGTTGTAGTTCAAATGTTAGCAAGAGAAGGTGACAATCTAACCGTACCACCCAATCCTTTCTGCTCTACTTCGAATTGAATGAATACAACTATGCAAGGCATCTGGACATTTGTGTACATCAAGAGTTCTACCAGTAACCATGATTTTATATGAGATCAAGCACTGTAATATTAAATAACATATATGGTGTTGAATATCGTAGTATATGCTAGTGTTTGGGTTTGAATTTGTCCTGAGTCAAATTGTAGTTTATATCGAGTTTATTGAATAAATGGGCATGACGATGCTTGAAATTATAAGCTCCAATGATTTCTTGATCCAATATGGAGTATTAAAACAGGAAAAAAGTCATTTTTCTAATTGTTGGATGGGTGAAGGCCAGCCATGGCAATAGATTTGATGATTCCACCTACATGTACTTAAGTCATCAGAATTCAGAAGTGTGATAATGAAGGTGAAAATGTTCCACATTGGAAAACTAACGAACCTTGGCAAGACTTATAAGGAGAAAGATTCCAATAATTCAAGTTAAGTTAGAGGTAACTATATAAAGACTGCTCAAAGTCAATACAACACACAACTCATCTCAACATATTAAAAATATTTCTAAACAAATATCAATCCAGATTACACAGATTTTGCAGATATTCCAGCGAGTTTCCTGAGAGATTTCAAGCCTTCTTGAGGCCACTCAGATTCTAGATTACATTGAAGATCATTTTTCCAAACCCCGCATTGGTATGATTTCCAGTTGATTTATCATCCCAACTATGATTTCTTAAGTTTTGCTGCAATCATTCGGCTAGAGAAGGACATTCCTCAACCATAAATCATTCAAATTGCTTCTAGATTCTGCAGTTTAGCTTACTTTACATTTTCCATAACAATGTCGCGCGCTATTTGCTCTATATTTAGTGATTCGAGGTTTTCTATACTATTTTCAGTTCATCTTGTTATTTTCAAATGTAATGATTTTTAATTCAATTCCATCAATCCTCCCTAAGTTCTCTTCTTATACTTTAAGCAACGATAAACAATTGTTGGGCATAGCTATACGCAAGCACACATGTAGTCGTTGCCTATCACATTTTCATTATGGCGGAAAATTTCCCCCTCCACAAAATTGGTAGCAAAATAAAATTAATAAGCGAGAAATAGTTTTCCTGCGTAAACAAATGTAAAACTGTGCAAGAACTTGTAAAATTTGTTGTCTATTGTTGTTATAGTTAAGGAAATCTTAGTCGTTGCTAATTCCATGTTTTTTTGTAGTGGAAGAACTTATATTGAGCCAGTTTCCCACTGAATTCATAATTCTTAACATACCAATTTCCAACAAATTTTGCTACATAATGGTAGTTGAAATTCAGGGTTTTCATTAATACGAATAAATTTCTTGAAAGTTTCACTGATGTTGACGTAGAGAGAAGATAGATAAGAATCAGAGGAGACGTGTGAGATTTGAACTGAAATTATTTAGATGCGTATCTGATTGTAATAGAAAACTTTGAGCTGATCCAAGGTCATGAAATTCTGACCTGCAGGAAGCCTGTTTGGCTAATGTTTATTGGCTGATTGAGAATGATGACAAGTCATTATTTCACGCGAAGTTTCTTAAGCACACCAGGTCACACTTTAACGCGAAGTTTCTGTAACTGTTGAGAAATTATTGAAAAATCTGTATTGTTGACCCCAAATAGTAAAAATGTATTGTCCTCCAATAAACGAAAGCATTCCCAATCATTAGTATTACATGATCATAGAAAATTATTAATTAATTTCTATTTTCCTATCATGCGTAGCTAATGAAGTTTAAGTGATAAGATTCCAAACTTATTATTATCTTTTGTCAGGCGGTGAATTAGGGGTCAACAACCCACTACTAGTGACAACATCAATATTGTCCCCAACTTAACCATTTACAAAGTTTAGTAGGTGTGAGATTTTATCACAAAAGGCCTCAGTGATATTAGTAGTGAAACCATTCATTATATATTGTATTTTATTTTGTCAAATTTCCGATGTAGTACTTATATTCTTCAACACGCCCCTTCATATGAGACCACCATATAGTGGGCCATACGTGGAGCCAAGTTCACATCGGAGACATTTAAGCCCAACACGTGAACACCAAGTATTGGGTAAAGGTAAACATTCAAGCCCAACATGTGAACACCACATGTTGGGTTAATGGGTAAGAGTAAAGACCCAGTATTTCAAGCCCAGTCAATCAACCCGCTCTGATATCATGTCAAGATTTCAAATAGATGGGCCAGCAGCCCACTAATTGTAACACCGATATTGTCCCTAACTTAACCACTTACAAAGCCCAATAGGTGGGACATTTGGTGGTTGCACTTCCTTTTCAATCTATATGTACATCAAAATCCCTTTGGCACGAGTTTCAATATTTATTTCAAATGGGGACCAACGATTGTTCTCCTAGCCCAAGTGAAGCCAGCGCTTGACCGTTATTGTACTTAAGATGGTTGAGTACTTGACTAATAAATAAACTTAAACTGCACTAAAGATGGTTGTTTCTTTATACACTTTTTATTCAATCTGTGTATGCTTGAAACTTTCCAAGTCTTTAAGAAATACAAATAATCTCTTGGAAATTTTTTAAAAATATTGTCTTTGACAGCTTAATAATAAAAGTACAATTATTATATATATAATCTTGTCTTGGCATTTCTCATTTCTTTGTTGGAAACTAGAATAGAAAATTTAGATTTTCTTTGTAACAATCCTTTTCATGTTGACTTGGTGCTCATTTTATTCCAATCTGTTTACTTTTTAGTTATTAAGATGTGACGGTTTTGTTTGCTTCTTACACTACCCTTTCAATTTTTAGATTTTTGGGGTTTTTTTTCCACTTGTATGTACATCAATCAATTGGCACAAGTTTCATTTCTTTCAAATAGGGAAGTTGACCAATGATTATTCTCCTAGTTCATGTGAAGCGTTGGCAAAAAAACAAAAAAAAGTTGTGAAAGTTCATAGTTTTGGCAAAACATATGGTTATCATCGTATTAACATGTGGACAATTGGAAAATTGTACTTGGATGGTTGTTTCTTAGATTTTTTATTCAAATTCTTTGTATGATTGAAACTTTCTCCTACAAACATGTGGACAACAGTTAGAAAAATAGACCAAAAATACTTGACTCTCACTTATCTCCTTCAATTAAATTTTTGGGCTTTTCACATATATAAATTTTTTTAACTTTACATTTGAAAAAACAAAAAATACATGTTTTCTATTGTAGGAAACACCTTTTTGTATTTTTGAATGGAGAAATGCTAACACACTAAGGGCTAGCTGAGGGCTTTTTCCTCTAATTACCTCTCTAAATGTTTTTGTATGGTGTTTTTCCTAATTTACTATAAATTTTAAATTGCGCAGATATAATAAATCTCTATATTTTTGTGTCCTAATTTTTTTTATAAAATGGTTAGTTCTTGAAGTCAATTTCGTTACATTGCTGTCAAAATTGGTCGTATGCTGCATGCCTGACTAAATATTATTCAGGACTAAGTTGGCTTCTTCTCACGCTTCTCTTTCTCCCCTTCACTATCCATTCCCTTCCCCTCCACTTTTCTCTCATCTCATGGTCATACCTGTCAGTGCCGACATCTCTTTCTTTGAAGCACACCCAAATGGACTTTGGGCTCGTAGTACTTGTAGTCCTCCCACATGCAAGAAGAAAATCTAGAAACACAATTTAAGGCTAATTTAGGAAATTAGATTTCCTCTTTTATTAGCCTTAAATCTTTGATGCCTTAAATTATGTTTCTAGATTTTCTTTCATGCATATGGGAGGACTACAAGTACTAGGAGCCCAAAGCCTTAAATTACATTTCTATATTTTCTTGTAGTCCTCCCACATGCCTTAAATTATGCTTTGAGGCCTTAAATTATGTTTCTAGATTAGCTTTAATGGGCTTGGGTCATAACCTAATTCCCACATGCACGCTTTGGTCCGTATGTAACTCTGATATGTAGTTTCGAATGTAATTGTGTCGTACTTGCACTATGTAACCATAGCAACATCGTGACACACACAAAATGGAAAATATGTTAGGGTTGGAAAAAATTGAAACTAAATTCAAAAAATGAAAATCAAGAGTAATGAGATAATTCCAAGGCAAATTTAGAGGGCAATGAACAATACCTGCCTATTAATTTTTTATAATTTTTTTATAAAAAAGTAGTGATTTGTTCATTTGTTACTTGTATTTTCAGTCCTATAAAGGATACTAATGTGACCAACTAGCTATTAAACTAGTTGGAAATTTCAGTTTCTTATAACGATACTTGTTTATTCAATTTCTTTGTAGGATTGAAACTTTCTAAGTCTTTAAGAAATAAATCTGTTGGAAATTTTTATAATCTTGCTTTGAGAATTCTTTATGGTCTTTGACACCTTGATAATTAAAGTACAATTCCGATTTAACCAATATTTTTATTGGTATTTCTCTTTCATGGAAGAGATCACAAGTTCGAATTTCCCTTTCATGTTGATAAAATAAAAATAAAAATTTAAAGAAGATATTCTCATTGCAAATTAGTTATTATATATATAACATGTGATGGTTTTGTTTGCTTCTTGCACTTCCTTTTCAATTTTTTTAGTGTTTTGGGGTTTTTTTTCCACTTCTATGTACACCAATCAATTGGCCCAGTTTCATTTCTTTCAAATAGGGAAGTTGACCCATCATTATTCTCCTAGTTCATGTGAAGCGTTGGCAAAAAAACAAAAGAAAGTTGTTGTGAAAGTTCCTTGTACTTTTGAATGGAGAAATGCTAACATACTAAGGGCTAGCTGAGGGCTTTTTCCACCAATTACCTCTCTAAATGTTTTTGTATGGTGTTTTTCCTAATTTACTATAAATTTTTAGATGTGTAGAAATAATAAATCTCTAGATTTTTGTGTCCTCATTTTTTTAAATGGTTAGTTCTTGAAGTCAATTTCATTACATTGCTGTCAAAACTGGTCCCATGATGCACACCCAACTAAATTATTCAGGACTAAGTTGCGCTTCTCTATCTCCCCTTCACTATCCATTCCCTTCCCCTTCCCTTTTCTCTCATCTCATGGCCATACTTGCCAGCGCCGACGTCTCTTTCTTTGAAGCACACCCAAATGGACTTTGGGCTCCTAATACTTGTAGTCCTCCCACATGCACGAAGAAAATCTGCGTCTTTCTTTGAAGCACACCCAAATGGACTTTGGGCTTCTAGTACTTGTAGTCCTCCCACGTGTACGAAGAAAATCTAAAAACATAATTTAAGGTTAATTCAGGAAATTAGATTAAGGCTAATAAAAGAGGAAATCTAATTTCTCAAATTAACCTTAAATTATGTTTCTAGATTTTCTTCGTGCATGTGGGAGGACTACAAGTACTAGGGGAGGACTACAAGTACTAGGAGCCCAAAGCCTTAAATTATGTTTCTAGGTCACTCTTTCTCCTCTCACAGCCTTAAATATGCTTTGAGGCCTTAACTTATGTTTCTAGATTGCCTTAATGGGCTTTGGTCATAACCTAATTTCCACATGCACGCTTTATTTCTGGATTAGCCTTAATGTGCTTTGGTCTGTGCGTTGCTTTGAAGCCTTAAAATTATGTTTCTAGATTTTCTTGTCGTCCTCCCACATGCACGAAGAAAATCTTTGAAGCACACTCAAATGGGCTTTGATCATAACCTAATTCCCAAATGCACGATTTATATATTTCCTCTTTTATTAAATTTTTGTGGAAATTAGGTTATGAATTTTTACTTTTTGACATTTAAAAAAAAATAATTCAAAACTGATAAGGATTAGAACAATACATGAGCGACCTTGCTGCCCAAACTCGATTTGTTGTTCCAATCATCAATTTAATATAGTCTTGTTAATCATGCTTTCGCTGTTTCGGTGGGAAAGGTTGTGGAAAGTTACAACTTACATGTACTCTTCATGTTTGTCTTTTGTGGTGGGATGTCTGAACTGTGTAGTGTATTCTGAACTTACTCTGTTGGAGTTCTATTTGCACACAAAGGAATTGAGGACTCAAATTGAAGCCCTTACAAACTTATGCAACTTATATAAATTTTCTAGTTGCTTCTCAGTATCTTCTCTTGAATAATTAATTACAAAAGCAAATTTGGAATTTTGTAATTTCTACATGGGGATTTACTCTCATATCTGTACACTCAATTACAAGTTAGATTTATTCATCTAATCTTATCTTATAGATCTTGGCAAAAAAAAATAAAAAAATATATTGTCATATGAATCTACCAAAAAATGCGTGCGAAGTGAGACTCAAGTATTAGTTTTTAGGGGTATGCTTCATTTTACTGAAAAATAAATAAGCAATCACGCTGTCCATAGAATTTACTTAGATGATACTCAGGTCCCCAAATATGACATTGTTGGGCCAGCCCGTGCTCAACGATTCTAATCAAGCCATCACTAATATTAATCTTGGACCTGAAAAACCCGTGCTCAAAATGAAAAGGAACATTTGATTTTCTTCTGCCCATAAATTCCACTCGGTTAGTCAAATAAATATGGAGAGAGATCACGCACAAAAGACTATGATGGTTGGCAAAATGAATTCATAATCGATATTACATTGAGTTCGCTTTTCATGCAACACGAATAAACTACATTTTCATAACATACATCTGCATTCCCAGAAGAAGAGGAAGAGACTGAAATCATGGCCTTCCTCCCAATGACTATAATAATTTTGTTATAAATCATTAATTACCAAACGGAAGTTGAATAAATTTGAATGAAAATTGAAGGAACCACATTCTCAACGTTTTATGTCTCTCTCGACATGATTTCATAATTTTCTTTCATTTCCTCAAAATAGTGACGAGTTCATCATTCATCGAAGAAACAAAACCTACAACGCTAGTTAAAATTTTTGGCAGGGGAAATGAAAAACATTACGACTCTATGGAGTTTGAGATGGAATTGGTATGGTTCATGAAAACAAAAACATTACAAATATCATATTATTACACATTTATTGTTGTTATAGTGAAAATATATTTATTTTTCAAGCTGAATGAAAATGGATAGGCAAAACGAATTAACAGAGGTAATATATTATCAATTTATTTATAAATAAAAAAGTAGCATTACGTACATGAATTAGTCCATCACCAAATATAACAATACACGATGAAATAAGACAAATTATTAGATCTGCTTAGTACAATCAGTTGGCATAAAGGACACGGTTTGCTTCTTTCTGTCATATCCCACCAAGAAGTCCATCTGAGACAAGTGATAGGATTTTCAATACCTGTGCAAACAGGGTTAAAATTATATAAAATACTTGCAAGAATACAAGGTTATTGTAGTATAGTTGCTCCTGCAAGGTCGTTCTCCTCAAGGACTATTTAGCAATTTATGTATAAACAATTTCCAATTAACTAAAATTAAAGGTTGAGAAAGTTGATTTTGATTTTGTTTAAAGCTAAAAACGAATTTAATTAAAAAGACAAGTAAATGAAAAGAGTTTTAGATATCAATTTATAAAAGTACTAGGAATTCACCGTCACCTAGCAATCCTATGAATTTTTACCAATTACTTATGATTTGCACATGCCACTTTGAAGGTTAGGTTTTCCTAATGTATATTCTACTTGGAACCTCCAACATAGAACGTATATCTAACATGCAACCCGTCCGGACGTTCGGATCAAATTTGAACATGAAAGACTCATTACGTTTTGTGAAAACCCTTTGAAAAACCATGCAACCCTTAAGAGCGTGATGTTCGCCTTAAGTGAACTTACAATTATTAATCACAAGAAGCCAGCGTCAATTCCAGGGAACCTTCCGACCAAAATTGCATAAAATTACTTTTCTAAATATCCTAATGGTGATCAAGCATCAAGACAATTAGATAGTTTAAACCAGTGATTAACAATTCAAAGTATGCATGCAATCAACTATAAGCAATTAAATAAAAATCACATATTCATGCTAAGGCTAAGGTTTCGCCCTAGCAAAAGGAAATTAGTTACGCATAATTATAATTGAAATCATAGAAAAAGATTGAATACACCTTGAAGTTGAAGATCTTCAAGAACCCTAGCAATTGCTCTCCACAATGTCTTGTTTAAGAAGTAAAAAGAATCCCCTAAATTTTCTGTGAAGAAGCACTTAAATACTAACTAAAACCTAGCTGCCCAATGTAGCTTTTCTTTTCCCACAAGGAAACTTACAAAAAATCAAACCAAATTCTTTCAGTATCTTTTGGTTGAGAAATTTCAAATTTTCAACAGTGAAAATCAATTCCCAAATGAAAATTTAAGTCGGTAATTCATTGAATCGGTTTTTTTTGGGAACAAAGTGGTAGACCAACTACGCCCTACGAGATTGGGATGGGATACAAGTTACATGTCACATCCCAGAATCGCTCCGCCGTAGCACGATATTGTCCGCTTTGGGCCGGGGCCCTCACGATTTTGTTTCTGGGAACTCATGAGCAACTTCCCAGAGGTTATCCATCCTGGGATTGCTCTAAGCCACAACTCGCTTAACTTCGGAGTTCCCACAACTCCGAAGCCAGTGAGCTCCCAAAAGGCCTCGTGCTATTTGGAGGTGGGCATGTACATATAAGGCACATCACCCCCTCTCCGTTGGCCGATGTGGGATCTTACAATCCACCCCCCTTAGGAGCCCGACGTCCTCGTCGGCACACTCGCACCACACGGCAGAGTGGCTCTGATACCAAATTGTCACATCCCGGGATCGCTCCACCGTAGCACGATATTGTCCGCTTTGGGCCGGGGCCCTCACGGTTTTGTTTTTGGGAACTCACGAGCAACTTCCCAGTAGGTCACCCATCCTGGGATTGCTCTAAGCCACAACTCGCTTAACTCGGAGTTCCCACAACTCCGGCCAGTGAGCTCCCAAAAGGCCTCGTGCTATTTGGAGGTGGGCATGTACATATAAGGCACATCACCCTCTCCGTTGGTCGATGTGGGATCTCACAATCCACCCCCCTTAGGAGCCCGACGCCCTCGTCGGCACACTTGCACCACACGGCAGAGTGGCTCTGATACCAAATTGTCACATCCCGGGATCGCTCCGCCGTAGCACGATATTGTCCGCTTTGGGCCGGGGCCCTCACGGTTTTGTTTCTGGGAACTCACGAGCAACTTCCCAGTAGGTCACCCATCCTGGGATTGCTCTAAGCCACAACTCGCTTAACTTCGGAGTTCCCACAACTCCGAAGCCAGTGAGCTCCCAAAAGGCCTCGTGCTATTTGGAGGTGGGCATGTACATATAAGGCACATCACCACCTCTCCGTTGGCCGATGTGGGATCTTACATTACAAAACTTAAAGTTAATACAAACTTTATTTTGTTTATATGATGAGTAATGCTACTCTTACCACATTTGTATATCATATTCTCATATTAATTTATGTGATATAGAATGAGTATTGAAATTGTTTCAATTTCTTGTGTCTACTAACATGTGAGTATTGGATTTATTCAAATCCTAATTTCTCATGTGTTTATTAACACACAAGGAATAAAAAATTATGTAAATTATGCATTAAAATTTGTAATCAAATACCTAAAAAAGCTAGTAATTATATTAATTAGAGGACAAAAGTTAATCTCATACTCATTCATTCTCTTCCTTATTTATGACTTTCCTGTTTCATAGCTTCTCCCATTCCAAGTAAGTTTACATGCCATATACAAAAATTTTAAATTATAGAGTTTATAAAAAACTATAATAATAAAAAAACAGTATTTAAAAGAAACAAGATCGATGAAGCAAATTTGGCGCCCATCCCCAACCTACCGAACTTGCCTGACCAACGAAGCCAACCTAAACTCAATTGGGATTAGGGTTTAGTCTCCACTAGGGATGAGCATGATTTGGGTTAGTTCGGTTGTCCGCCCAATTGACCACCGAACCGTCCAAGTCGATTGCGCAAAATTACAAATTGAAACCAAACCAACTAGGCTTTCACCATCTGTGATGGGTTGAATTGGATTGAGTTGGTTCGGTTTCAATGACATCCAACCAAGAGAAGAGAAGTGGTGAGGCAAGGCTCTGATGACAAAGGGAGCTTTGAATTGATCGACTAATTCATTTATGATGATGACAGATTGCAAGAGAGAGAGAGAGAGAGAGAGAGAGAGCAAAGGGCAAGAAATGAGGTAAAAAACGGAGATGAGAGCCCAACGGAGAGAGAGAGAGAGAGAGGTGAAGACTGTCACTAACGAGGACACGAAATTGACATATTGATGATCAAGACGAGAGGAAGAGAGAGAGAGATGAGGTAGGAGTTCGGGAGAGAAATGAACTCAAGAGTCTATGAGCGGTTTGGTTTGGATAAAATTAAACCGGTTCGATATGGTTTTTTAACAAAATTTTAAATAAAATGAATAAATAACCAAACCAGGCAAATCGTTCGGTTCAGGGCGGTTTTTCAGTGCATTTAGATTTACCCAGCCCCCGTCTCAAACTGGATCAACCCGACCTGCGCTAGCTCTATGGTTGATTCACGGGAAAAAAAGAAAAACCTACACCGTGTGTGTTCTTCTATGTGAAATGTTAGATATCAATCCTTAGATATTTCTTTATGTATTTTTCTTGAGAAGCATTTTTTGGTCCAATTTCTTGAGAAGCATTAACAATTCTGCATCCATACTCCACATCCTTTTGAAAACTCATTCCTCAACGGCTATAATTATACTTTCAAGTATGCGAACCCATCGGCTACTCGTTCAAAATCCAACTCCGAGAAACTTCACAACCTTCGCAAGGAAAAAACCAACACAAAACTCGCTCTTTCGTTCTAATAGACCTCATTATTTAGCTTATTGCCCATCAAATGACAGGGAAATTGGTCTTCAACGTATGCAATTCCGAGAAGTCTGCAGTACTACTACAAGTCAAGAACCGTTTTCATCAGCTTCTCTGTCAGATTCTCTTTTGGTGGAGAAGATTTTATTGGGTTTGAAGCAAGGTAATCTCAATTCTTTGCGCAGTTATCTGTTTCGGTTAAACCCATTGCTTGTTGTTGAGGTTCTTAATCGCTGCCGCGAAAATTTGAAACTGGGTCTGAAGTTTATTGATTTGATTGTGTTACATATTCCGAATTTTAAGCATTCGTCGCAGTCTTTGAGTGCAATGATTCACATGTTGGTGAGGGGTCGAAGGGTGTCGGATGCACAAGCTTTGATTCTTAGAATGGTTAGGAAGAGTGGTGTTTCGCGTGTTGAAGTAGTTGGGTGTTTGGTTTCAACTTATAGCAATTGTGGCTCAAGCTCGTTGGTCTTTGATTTGTTGGTCAGGACTTATGTGCAGGCTAGGAAGTTGAGAGAAGGGTTCGAGGTGTTTCGGCTGTTTAGAAGCAAGGGATTTTGTGTTTCGATAAATGCTTGTAACAGTCTTCTTGGTGGGCTTGTGAAGGTTGGGTGGGTTGATTTGGCATGGCAGGTATACGGGGAAGTTGTTGGCAGTGGGATTCAGTTAAATGTTTATACACTAAATATTATGGTTAATGCCTTATGTAAAGATCGCAAAATTGATAGTGTTAATTCGTTCTTATCGGACATGGAAGAGAAGGGGGTTTTTTCAGATATTGTGACATATAATACACTAATCAACGCATATTGTCGTGAAGGGCTTTTAGAAGAAGCTTTTCAGTTAAAAAACTCTATGTCTAGTAAGGGGTTCAGAGCTGAGGTTTTCACGTACAATGCTATCATAAATGGTTTATGTAAAGTAGGAAATTATGCAAGAGCGAAGGAAATTTTGTGTGAGATGTTGAACAATGGATTGAGTCCTGACACTACTACGTATAATACATTGCTTGTTGAGAGCTGTAGAAAAGATGATATTTCAGAGGCTGAGGGAATTTTCCATGAAATGTCATGTAGAGGTGTTGTTCCTGATTTAGTAAGCTTCAGTTCACTTATTGGGGTTTTTTCGAGGAATGGACGTATTGATCATGCTTTAGTATATTTTCAAGATATGAAAAGGGCAGGCTGGGTTCCAGATAATGTGATCTATACTATCCTTATGCATGGATATTGCAGAAATGGAATGATGTTAGAGGCTTTGAAGTTGTGGGATGAAATGCTTGAGCAAGGTTGCGTTATGGATGTGGTCACATTCAATACTATTTTAAATGGGCTGTGTCGAGAGAAGATGCTTTCAGATGCAGATGAGCTCTTCAATGAGATGGTGGAAAGGGGTGTCTTTCCTGATTTTTATACTTTCACAACACTAATTCATGGATATTCTAAGCACGGGAATATGACTAAATCCCTAAATTTGTTTGAGGCGATGACTAAAAGAAATATCAAGCCTGACATTGTCACATACAACACATTAATTGATGGCTTCTGCAAAGTAGGTGAAATGGATAAAGCTAAGGAGTTATGGGGTGACATGGTTTCTAGAAGGATATTACCCAATCACATTTCATATGGCATTCTAATTAATGGATTTTGTAGCACGGGACATGTGCATGAGGCGTTTAGGTTGTGGGACCAGATGATTGAAGAAGGTATCAAACCCACCCTAGTTACTTGTAACACTGTCATTAAAGGCTATTGCCGCTCTGGCGACACGACGAAGGCAGATGAGTTCTTAGGCAAAATGGTTTCAAAAGGAATTGTTCCTGATAGTATCACTTACAACACTCTGTTTAATGGATATGTAAAAGAAGAGAATCTGGACAAAGCTTTTTTTGCTGTTAAGGAGATGGAAAAGCAAGGAATTTTGCCAGATCTGTTTACATACAATATAATTCTAAATGGGTTCTGTAGACAAGGTAGAATGCATGAAGCTGAGCTAGTATTGAGGAAGATGATTGAGAAAGGTCTAAAACCTGATAGAGACACTTATACGTCATTGATAAATGGACATGTGACCCAGGACAATTTGAGGGAGGCATTTCGGTTCCATGATGAAATGCTGCAAATGGGATTTGTGCCAGATGATGAGTTCTAGTTTGCGTTTATGCTCTTGCAACTGAAGGTTGGATGTTGTCTCCTAATCTCCTGACACTCTTTATTTTAATGAGCTACTAGAAAAACGTTCTGATTATACATTCTCCTGTTTAGTATTGTTTATCGTCTACTTGCAGGGACTTGAACTCATTACTTTACATGCGTTGTCTTCTGTTTGCATATAATGAAAGGTGTAGATATCATTTTCGAAATAATGGAGACAAATTTATTCTGTCGTCCTCCATAAAGGATATACCCATTGCCCTTAGCTTAGAATATGAATTCAGGATACTTATTATTTTTTTGGGTGAATGAATTCAGGATGCTTATTTTATGGCATTCTTGCTAGATGGTAATTGATCGTTTATGGAACTCCCAACTTCTTAGTCTTTCTTAAAATCTTTCTTCTTGTTTTTTTTTCTTAAAAGTGCTGGAAGAGTATTGCATTAGAAAAAGGAAGATCTAGTGTTCATGATTACCTTTATCATTCTTGCTAGATGGTATTTGATTGAAAGCGTACAGACCATGTGTTGGATTGGAAGGGCTTTGGTAGGCATAGGAGGATGTGGAACAAAGGGTGCTTGGGTCTAGTGAGATTTTCAGTATAAATGGTAAGCCAGAGCGAGTTTGGAGCTAACGGGGGTTTGAGGCAGGGAGACACATTTGCCCTGTTTCGTTTTATGCTTCTTGATGTCTTGAGTAGATTAATAGGATGTTCTAGTGAGTGTAAGTTGATTGAGGTTTTACAGTAGGTAAGGAGCGTATTTAGGTGTTTCACTTAATATGGCAGAAGTGATACTAATTTTTTTCACTTCAGGGAAGATGGAGAGATTCAGCAGGTTGGTCATTCAGTTCTTTGGGATTATGTTGGGGCTGAAAATTAATGTGTCTGAGATTGTGATGGCGGGTATCAATGTAAAGGAGGGAGATTGGTGTCCTTAGCCTGTATTACCATTTATACTGAAAGATCCACTTAACCCAAACACCCTTTGCTCCAAATCCTCTGATGCCTACCAAAGCCCTTCCCATCCAACACATGGTCTAAATAAATGCGTGACTCTTGTCATGTCACTCATTGAGCCATGTTCGTGTCTTCATTTTTAGTTGTTGTCTCGCTTCACTAAAAAACACAAGCTGAAAAACACAAATTGCTATCTCCAATTTGTATGCATGTGCATATGTTATAAAGAATAAGTGTGCATTCGTTGTGTGGCTCATACAAATTCATTCCTTTTAAATTTATCTTTAATATTATTCGGAAATATGCAATTCAACAGCAATTTTGAGACTTTGATGGGCCAAATGAATTCACAAAATAACCTGTTCAACAATGCTGCATTATCTCCTGGATCACCTCTTCCATTTTTATCAGCTCTAGCCTCGGGGTCTTCCACCACACCCTTTCCAGCTGCTTCTCTACCTTCTGTGACAGTCAATGTATCTGCAACCAGAGTAGATGCAAGCACCAGCTGCACCAGCCACACTAGCTACCCCTACCACTAATGTCATAAATGAAAAAGAAGTAGAAAGAACAGAACAGATTTGGTAATCAAGAATCACTCTTACCATAGTCTCTACTTTATATTGCATAAGAATTCTTCTTGGCTTAATTTTCTCTATCTGAACTTTCTTTGTATAGCTCAATAGCAAGCTGTATGTGCCCTAGAAGTTATTCGTCTGATAATGAATTTATGCACTTTTATGTCCATTTTCATTTTTCTTTACTTTTTTAATAAATAGTTTCACTTGGGCTTCTAATCCATGATATATATTTTTTCAATGTTCAAAATATTGGTTAAATATTTAGAACGATTGAATTTTATCTTAAGGGGGGAATTTGAATTTTGAGTTGCCCGAACAGTCATAAAACAGTGAATCCACTTCTAGAGTGACCAGAAATTCTTGAAACTTTGTTCTAAATACATGTGGATATCATTTTTTACTGGCTTCAAGAACAAGATGAGCCAAATCTAGGTCTGAGCTGTCTAAATCTGAAATATCATGTCATATGCTGAGGCTCTTTGAGACCCCCGGTCAGAAAGTAATGTAGTCTTTTGTTTTGACCAATACATGAAATCATTATTAAGAAATTGTGACCTAACTAGTCCATCTATAGGAAACTATGATTTTTATTCTTAGGGATTTGGTAGTAGAGGGATAAGGAGTCATGATCTCTTGGTCACCTAGTGACCAAGAAATTCATGGTCACTCATCCTTAGATTCAAATCCAATGGCCCAATAGAGTTTCTTAAAAGGAGTGCAAAAGTAGGTGGGTTATTGGATTTGAATCCAATGGTGGGTGACCATGAATTCCTTGGTCACCTAGTGACCAAGAGATCATGACTCGAGGGATAAGATAAAAAAAAGACTGGAGAGGAATGTGGCCTGTCTTTAGAAAATATATACATAAAGTCAAGTGAACCACGACAAGCAGACAACAAATGATGGGAGCATAGCTGATTTTAAATGTAGGATCCATGAATAGACATCATTTGATTTTAAATGTAGAAAGCCTAACCTGATTTAGAGGTACAATTATTTATTTATTTATTTGTGTGTGGATGATTTTCATGTAGCATAGCTGCAATTGCAGATTTGTTGACTGTAGTTGCTCTCCAGTTGTACTCCTGTCTGGCATTAACTCTGGGTTTTGAGTGATTAGACTATTTATTTTCTCTACAGTAGAGAGAGCTGATTCAGCTGCAGATTCAACTCGTTCTCCGGAGTTTACCCATCTTTTTTCATGTTCATCAAAAGGTCTCTCCAGCAGCCTGCTAGCATTAGACTTTAATCTCTCCAGGGATTCACATATGTTTAGGGTTTAGGGTAGAAATTACATCACTGGTTAAATTAATTTCAAGACACAATCCTGAGCTTTACACGTAAGGGTAGAAATTCACCTCCTTCTACAGGGCTTGAACAAAAGGTATAACGATTGGTTTTCATCTTTTTGTAGAGATTTGGTGGGAGGGGAGTGGGTATGGCTGGGTTTTGCAAGGAAGGAATTGATGCTGCAATTGGAGAAGAGGAGAAGACATGCTCGCATATATTTTTGCTGTTTTTAATTTTTAAAATTATCAAATAAAAAAGTTAATAAACTTAACTCTCTGTTATGTTAGTTGACACGTGTCAGCAAATTAGAGAGGGGATATGAATGGGACACTAATTTAAGGACAGCGGATCCGCTCCCATATTGTACACGTGTTATAATATGGGTGGACGATGGGGTTTATTTTCCCCACTTTTAGGAAATAATATCAATAAATATCCACTTATATTATAACACGTGTATAAGATGTACCACGTGACCGTACTACTGCAGTATTCTATAATTTCTCAACTTTGTGTCAGTGGGGCTTGTGCTGCTCGAATTTGACTGGTTTGCCCAGTGATTAAAATCAAATCCCTTTGTTTGGAAATTAAATTATTCAAAACTAATCCCAAATGTTGGCTTGTACTAATTATCTTTAGCAGACCAAATTGCCGATCTTGAAATTCTTGATTGTCGATCAAATTCTCATTGATTTTTTTATTTTTTTATAAAAAAATTTCCATGTCCACACTTAGAGTAAACAAATAAGCAATGCAGGGTACTTCAAAACAATGCTACCAAAAAAAAGAGCCATTTTATTATCAGCTGGTATGATTAATATATATATATGAAAATCAAAATTCATGCCACATATACCAACCTTTACCCGGTACATTTCTCAGTTGACTTAAAGGACAAAGTCTTGTTATCGAGGTCATATCCTACCAAGAAGTTCATCTGTGCTACATTGCCATAGATTGCCACATCATTGGTTGGGGAAAATGCAAGACAGACAATATCTTCTCTAACCCTAACGAAAACGTTCACAGGTTCTAGCTTCACATCTGCACCATTGAAATGGACGGTGACAATAGGGCCTTCGATTTTGGATTTAGTCTTGTAACAAAGTTGTAGTATGCCAGTTGGATCTTTGGTCACCTCCAGATGAACTGCCTTTCTAATTGCTGATTCAAAACTTTGATAAAGTTTTATAGGCAAAAATGTGGAGGTAGTCCCGGAGTCTATGATGATGTTGCCCTTAAAAGATTGTGAAATGTCAGCGTCAAGTTTAAAACTGTCGGCGCCAACGCTGATGCCTTGAAGCTCAAGGTAATAGTAGGTTTCCGAACCATTTGACAGCAGAGGGGTTGAGACCACATCATGACCTGAAACTTTACCACCGAAATATATCGTGCTTGAAATTTCACTCTGACCTTGTCTGGCACCTAGGATTGGATTGGATTGCTGTTCAAAAGTCGTCGGCACCAAGCAATAAGAGAAAGATTTCCCACCAACTACGTAGCCAATTTGGGATATAAGTGACACAGCTCCACTTCCCAGTCCAACTATTCCAGACTCAATCCCACTGAAGATTCCTCCATTGTGGTGTCCACAACCAAATATCGTGTTCGGAATCGAGATAGGCTTGCCTGTAGTACTGGAAGCCAATGTAACAGTGTCCAAGGACAGATTTCCAGTGGTGTAGGACATGTCCCCATATGTATAATTATAATAGCAAAAGTTTGCATCTGAACAAGAGGCTTCATTTAGCAAATGGCATTCCTTGGACAAACAAGAAAGGGGTTTATAGGTTGAGGAAGAACTAGGATCAAAGAGAGGAGGGTTTTGCTTGAAACAGTCCATACATGGCTTGCATTGTGTCCATGTAAGATCGCCCCCGGTGTCAACAATGCCAATAAAACTTGTGGGTGGTGTCCCAATTGATATGTTCACCAAATACTCTCCTCCAATATAAATTAAATGGGATTCGGCTACAGGACTCGGAGAGCAAAGTGCTGAATTTCTTCTGCTGAAATGGCTGATCATACGGTGATGCGAACGTTGCAAGGCGTGGCTTACCGGTTGCCAACGAGTTTCGGATTGATTGTATAAGGGAGATGCCGGCGAATCGCGGTGGATCATTTCAAGGCTAAAGCCAATTCCATGGAGATGATCATCTTCTTTGAGCGAGAGAATTGGGAGGAAAATACTGGACAATGTAAATGCAATGAGGAAAAGTGATGAATGATATGCTACCATGTCTGCCGTGAGAAAGATGAAGACAAAAACGGTCTTTGCATTATTCTTCTATATAACCAGAGAGTCATAAATACATTACAAAACGTACAATAAATAAATGGTGGTTGACTGCATAAATTTCCACCATTTATTATACATTTTGATTATGGTTTTTCCTCCAGCAGATTGTATGGAATAGACAATAATGGATAATAATCCGAGCTATTTTAATTAATGTACCCGTTGATCCGTGACTGCATAAATTAATGTACCTGTTTTAATTTATGAATAGACAATAATGGATAATAATCCGAGCTAGGGGTATTAGGTAAAATCCCAGCTAGGGATAAAATCCAAGCTAATGAATAAGTAAAGTACGATTAGGTACATAGTGGATACTAATCCGATCTAGGGGTGTTAGCCATAACATAACATATATATATCCTCCATTGAGGGATCCCTCAAATAAGTTTATTTGAGGGACACCCTTGTAGGGCCCACTCTGCATTATATTTCACTAATCTAAATATCTATTTTGTAGATATTCATTCAAAGATTATCTCTACAAAAAATCACTTCAATCCGATATCATTTGACCACTCAATTAAATTATTGAAATTCAAGTATTTTCTTGAAGTATCGTGTTCATTGATTTTGTAAGTGTCAATTAGATGCCTTAATGATTTTCAATTTGCATAATTTTTTGCAAGGATAATCTATGAATGAAGACTTAAAAAAATAGACGGTTTGGATCGTTGAAAAAAAAAATCGTAGGGTGCCCTAAAGGGTGTCCCTCAATAAAATAATTGAAGGATATCAGGTAAATATATATAATTGGAGGATATTAGGTATATTAAAAAAACATTTATCCGAGCTATAGGAGGTTAGGAGGAAGTATTTGAACTAATTTGATTGTAGCCCATTACTATATGAGTGCAAACATAAATGTGCAGTGAGAGGTAGGTCATAAAATTAGGAACGAAAAACGCCCAGCCACTAAATAAAGATCAAGTGACATGATTTGTAAATAAATCAACTTATATGGACAAATTGTCATCTAATTTTAAAATTGGGCTTTACTTAAATGTTATATTATTGGTGGGTTATCGTATATGGTTTTTGAGTTACAATGGTCTATTTTAGTATGTCTAAATTGAGCTTAGACCCATAAAATCCACTTTAAATAACCTATAGCCATTTTCTTTATTTTTCTATTTAAAATACCCAATTTTTTCAAATAATACCCGATAACTAGAATCCAACTAAGCAAGTTACCTAATATAACTTAAAATCTGATTTATTATATTTTTCGCATTCCAAAACTACCCCTATTTATAAGCTAACGTGTTATGTGGGGGTGTAACTAATGACACACGTTAAATTTGGAAAGATCTCCAAATGGTTGTAATGGATGTGATGTAGGAATTAATTTAGAAACTTATTTGAAATTAAATATTAAATTCAACATTAACCTATTAGTAATCTATAGGTGATTAACGTTTTGGTTTATTTAATTAAAAAATTATGTTGTTTTCCTTTTATGAATTATATGACTAGTAATCTATTAAATTCAATCAATATCAATATCAATATCATTATCAATATTGAAGTGGACATTATTATTATATAAAAAATAGGTCGATTATTGTCCATAAAAATAGGTAGATTATTATTATAAAAAAAGAAGATAATAGGTCAAAACTGTCAATATCACAGTTTTATATTGACAATATAAGTATTGATATTGATATCAATATCAATATTGATATATTGTTGAAGATTTTATTAATATATTCAATATTATCTACCTATTGCTAATAAGTAGATTATTATTTTCAATAATATTATCTACTTATTATCTTTTCTTAATATCCATATCAATATATGGATAATAATATTGACAACAGATAAATTACTGTCCAAAAAGATTATAGGTAAATTACTGTCAATAATATTATCTACTTATTATTGACAGTAAATTACCTATTACTCCAAAAAGGAAAAGAAAAAGATGTTAAAAATATCAATATTGATATTGATATATATAATATCAATATTGAAGTGGACATTATTATTATAAAAAAATAAGTCGATTATTATCCATAAAAAAAAAGGTAGATTATTATAAAATAAAAATAATAGGTCAAAAACTGTCAATATCAATATTGGCCGTTTTATATTGATATTATCAATATCAATATGTTGATAATATCAGTATTGATATTGATATCAATATCAATATCAATATTGATATATTGATGAAGAGTTTATTAATATATTCAATATTATCTACCTATTGATAATAAGTAGATTATTATTGTTAATAATATTATCTACTGTGAAATTTCAATTATACAACGTGCCTATTTTCTATAAATTATTGCGTACCTATTTTTAATTTATGAAAAATGTACGGAAATTTCAATTACAAAGTAACTAACCTAGTTTTTTTTATTTAATTTTTTTGGTAAATAATATACCTATATTTTTATACGTATATATTTATATTTATATTTTTCATAGGTACATTATTGGATATGTAATTTACATATTTTTTTTGGTTTGCAATTTTAGGGGGCGATATGTTAGAGGGAATGACAACCAAAAGAAATGGGGTGATTGATATGCTAGTAATAGGGAGTATTAATTACAATTATGGCGGTTAATGAAATGCTTGAAATAAATTATAAATAAAATATGAAGTATGATGGCAACAATGTAAAAACATAGGAATACTACGACCTCTTATATCCTACTGGTCATTTAAGTTTGAAATTGGGTTTTACACATAAATTAATGGAGTGATGGATATATGTCTAGAAAATAGAAAATGTAGGGACCTATATTGAACAAGCCCTTAATTATAATTATGGCAGTTAATAATGAAATACTTGAAATAAATTATAACTAAAATATGAATGTAAAGATGGCATATATATATATATATATATATATATATATATATATATATATATAAACAATCGGGTGTGCGTTTATGAAGTCTGGTGGCAACGATGTAAAAACATAGGAACACTATGACCTCTTATATCCATCCTACTGGTAATTTAAGTTTGAAATTGGGTTTTACACATAGATTTATAGAGTGATGAGTATATACCTAGGAAATAGAAAATGTAGGGACCTATATTGGACAAGCCCACAGTCCCATTTTGCAAGTCTCATCTCTTCTTCCCTACACTTCATCATTTTTCTTCAAGCTATCCTCCTTGCGACTTCAAAAGAAAACACTGAAGCTCTACTCCTTTAATTGTCCGGCTTATCATTTCATGTTGAGAATGACTTGCTTTTAGTTGTTAAGATCTCAATCTTTGGAATTTGCATGATCAAGCAACTGAAATCTCTTCTTAAGTGTTTGATTTGGTGATGACAAAGAGGCTTATAATTATATTTTTGTACATATATAGTAAGTTCACCCCCATTTTTCTCAAAACAAATGCATAGACTGTTGATATGGCAGAAGTGTCATGGTGTTGGTAACAATTTTCCTGTTGTAGATTTGATTACACGACCAAGCTTTGGGGGAGCTATAGTTTTCAACCATTTGGATCGTGGTGCGTAAAAAATGTAATTTGTATAGATAGAGAAGAGCATTAGTGGAGGAGGAAATATATTGGAAATTAAAATCAAGAGTGCAATGGTTGAACGAAGGAGATAAGAACACAAAGTTTTTTCACACAAAGACCATTGCCAGACGTCGACGTAACATGCTGCGAGGGTTAGAAAATGTTCAAGGGCAATGGTGTGACAATGAGGATGAATTACAGAAAATTGTTATAGGATACTTTGATGATATTTTCACATCGGCCAACCCAAGCAATGTTCATGAAATTGTGGCTTGTGTTGACCGAAAAGTTACTGACCAGCAGAATGTGCTCTTAGCAGGACCAATTACTGATGGGGAAATTGTGGCAGCCGTGAAATCCTTACATCCTACCAAGTCGCCGGGGCCGGATGGTTTTACAGGAAGTTTCTTTCAACGATTTTGGGAGGTTATTAGTTCGGATGTGTTGGATGTTGTTAAGGATTTTTTTGTGACTGGGAGGATGCCAAGAGCGGTTAATAATACCTATATTGTTCTTATACCTAAGGTGGCAAATCCTACAAAAATCACGCAATGGCGCCCTATTTCTTTGTGCAATGTTCTGTACAAAATAATTTCCAAGGTGCTCTCTAATCGCCTGAAGCTGGTCTTACCGACAGTAATTAGTTTGAATCAGTCAGCTTTTGTGTCTGATAGGATGATTATTGACAATATTTTGATTGTGCATGAGATTCTTCACTCCCTCAAGTCAGACAAGGGTAAGGAAAATTATCATTTGGCTATGAAATTGGATATGGCCAAGGCGTATGATCGAGTGGAGTGGCCTTTCTTAGAAGCCATGATGTTGCAATTGGGTTTTGATGGTAAATTCTGTCACTGGATAATGAAGTGCGTGTCTACGGTGAATTATTCGATTTTGTTAAATGGGGAACCAACTGGAAGTATTAAACCGACTCGGGGTATCCGGCAAGGAGACCCGCTCTCGCCTTTTCTCTTTCTTATATGTGCTGAAGGTTTATCTGCTATGATTAAGAAGGCTGAGGAGTATGGGGGTTTACATGGTTATCAATTCAAAACTCAGGGTACCAGTGTGTCACACCTGTTCTTTGTCGATGACTCAGTCTTATTTTGTAAAGCAGAGGATGGGGAAGTGGAGCTATTAAAACAAATTTTGCGGGGCTATGAGCACGGATCAGGTCAAAGAATTAATCTGGATAAGAGCTCTGCGTTTTTCAGTACAAGATGTCCTGAGAGTACATGTAAGCATCTGGCTGACATTCTTGGGGTTCAGTGCAATAATGGCTTTGGTAAATACTTGGGGCTGCAGGCAGATTTTGGGGCCTCAAAGAAAGTGGTCTTTGAAGGGGTACGTAATCGTCTTACCACAAAACTGATGGGGTGGTCGGAGCAATATTTGACGCAGGCAGGCAAGGAGATTTTAATTAAGGCAGTGGGTCTTGCTCTTCCTAATTATGCCATGTCCTGCTTTAAATTACCTGTCAGTTTATGTAAAGAACTTGAGGCAGACCTAGCAAACTTTTGGTGGAAGAGTTCTGTGGAGCATAAGGGAGTTCATTGGCTTAGTTGGCAAAAGTTGAGTCGCATGAAGAAGGACGGGGGCCTTGGATTCCGCGATTTAATTTGCTTTAATATGGCTTTACTTGCAAAAACGTGCTGGAGAATTCTACACAATCCTGAGTCTTTGTTGGCTAAATTGCTGCATGAAAAATATTTTTTTGGCCTTGACTTTTGGTCCGCAGGAGTAGGTCGTGGAGCGTCTTGGGGCTGGAAAGGAATTCTTGAAGGACGTCGTATCCTTGAGGCTGGGGTAAGGTGGAGGGTCGGCAATGGAGAAAGCATAAAGATCCATGGCGACCGCTGGTTCCCAAGACCTTATAAGTTTCAGGTGATGTCAAACCATCCTGGTATGCCGATATATGTCAAGGACTTGATTGATCCAATTACGAAGACGTGGAGGAGTGAGGAGGTGGCCGTTTGGTTTAATGTGGAGGAAGCACAGACTATTTTATCTATGCCAGTGAGTCGCAGGGGCTGCCCAGATAAATTGATATGGCACTTTACAAAGCCAGGTGACTATACGGTTAAATCAGGCTATGAACTTGCAGTGAACCTCCAGCGGAATGGCGAGCTTGGGCGGAAAGGCGAAGGAGAGAGTAGCAATTCGACCAAGAAAAATGTGTTTTGGAAAGGAATTTGGAGTTTAAAAGTGCCACCAAAACTACGATCTTTCATGTGGAGAGGGTGCCTAAACTCTCTGGCTGTACGTGACAACCTGTGTCGTCGGCATATGACGGTGGTCAATATATGTGGGATCTGCGGCAAGGATGGTGAGTCTCAATTGCATTTGTTTTTTAAGTGTGAGTTTGCACGTGCCTTGTGGTATGATTGCCCTCTGCAATTGGATACCACTACTATAGTGGGTACTGATTTTGCTTCATGCTGGGCTTATCTTGAGGAAAAATATAAAACTGGTGCACAATCGTGGGAGATACTACAGATTTTGGTCTATGGCCTGTGGCGAATCTGGAAATGCCGTAATGAGGCGATATTCCAAGGAAATGAGGCCAATCCCTACGCTGCAGTTGCATTAATGGTGGGGCAAGTGGAGGAATATCGTGTGGCGGTTCCAAGTCAGGCTCCCCTTGTGAATGAGTTGCCGAGACCTCCCAATCTGTGTAAGGCTACACAGACCTTATGGCAAAAACCCAAGCATGGAATGGTCAAAGCAAATTGTGATGGTGCCTGGTTTGAGCAAACAATGCGGGGAGGTTTTGGATGGGTGATTCGGGACTTTACAGGTTGGATGATGCAAGCGGGTGGTCAAGGAGATATGCTGTATGGGTCAGCTCTCGTGGCAGAGATGGACGCTATAAGGGCAGTTCTGTTTGCTTGTCAACAAAGGGGTTTCTCTCGGGTGGTAGTGGAGTCTGATTCCCAAGTTGCCATCAAGATGGTGAAGGGGGAGATGGCGGTGGCTGTGGAGGTAGATAGTATTCTCTTCGACATCCAGACTGCGATTCGGGAATTCCAAGAAGTAATTTTTATTTTTGCACCTCGCAGCTGCAACAAAGCTGCTCATGAGGTTGCAACTTTTGCGTGTAGGGTAGGTGGTAGTTACTATTGGGATTTTGTACCTCCAGATTGGTTGTTTAATACCTTAGCTGGAGATGCTAACGTTCGTGTTCGCCTTTAATAAAAGTATTTGATTCTTGGAAAAAAAAAAATATAGATAGAGAAGAGCGTAAATTATGGAATTAAAAGGTAAAAGGTAGGCTTTGCCCTTTTGGCAACCAATGAATTAATATCCAAATTGATTACTTATATATATGATTATGGTTGCCGAGCTTCACGTTTGTTTCCGTTTTTATTTGATTTTACTTTATTTCTTCCAGCAATATATTCACATATAGGTTGAGTTTATGAGAAATCATTAATTACAAAACGGAAGTTGAATAAATTTGAATGAAAATTGAAGGAACCACATTCTCGACGTTTTATGTCTCTCTCGACATGATTTCATAATTTTCTTTCATTTTCTCAAAATAGTGACGAGTTCATCATTCATCGAAGAGACAAAACCTACAACGCTAGTTAAAATTTTTGGCAGGAGCTTGACATGAAAAACATTACGACTCTACGGAGTTTGAGATGGAATTGGTATGGTTCATGAAAACAGAAACATTACAAATATCATATTATTTTACATTAATTGTTATTATAGTGAAAATATATTTATTTTTCAATCTGAATGAAAATGAATAGGCAAAACGAATTAACTGTGGTAATATATTATCAATTTATTTATAAATAAAAAAGTAGCATTACATACATGAACTAGTCCATCACCAAATATAACAATACATGATGAAATAAGACAAATTATTAGATCTGCTTGGTGCAATCAGTTGGCATAAAGGACACGGTTTTTTTCTTTCTGTCATATCCCACCAAGAAGTCCATCTGAGACAAGTTCCCGTATATTGAAATACTTTGAGTAGGAGCAAAAGCAAAGCACACAGCCTCCTCACTAGCTCTAACAAAGGTGTGTGCAGCATCAAGCTTCACGTCAGCGCCTTTGAAATGCACGGTGAGGGTGGGGGCTTCGAACTCCACTTCAGATTCACTACTCTTGTAGCAAAGACTCAAAGGAACATTAGGGACATCCACACGTTTCCTATCGATTGCTTTATCAACTTCAGCTTCCAAATTTGCGTAGAAATCGGACGGAAAGTTGGTCAATGTAGTGCCCGAATCGATAATAATGTTGCCCTCCCCATTGGCGAAAGTTGACGGTGGAAAAGGAAGTTTAATGTCACCAACACTTATTGCTTCCACAGTCAAGAAGTAGAAGGTTTCAGGGTATAGGCCTTGGACAATGGGAGTGGACACAACTTGAGAGCCTGAAACCACAGCATTGGTACCAAAGTTCAACTTGCTTGTGATTTTAGCTTGTGATTGAATTGGGACCAAGCAATAGGAAAATTTCCCATCTATAGAAGCACCCAATTGTGTAATTAGGGATTCACTACCACCTCCAAGACCAACTATGCCAGAACCTTTCTCATTAAAGCTCCCAATATTATCATGCCCACATCCAATTAGGGTTTTGGGGAATGCTACGTTTCTGCCAGTAGTGGAACCCAGGGTTAGGGTTTCTTTTGCAAACTCTCCACGGCTGTATGATTTATCACCATAACTAACTGAGTACTGGCAATTACTACTTGAGCAAGTTCCATTCAGGGAGACACATTGGTTTGAAGAGCAAGGTAGGGTTTTGTAAGTTGAGGATCTTTTGGGGTCAAAAAGAGGGTCTGTTTGTTGGTAACAACTAGGGCAAGGCTCGCATTGTGTCCAGATGAGATCACTGCCTGTGTCAGCAATGGCTTTGATAGGAAACGGCGGTGTTCCGATCGATGCTTCCATGAGATACTCACCCCTGTTCATGATGACAGTGGCTTCAACTTGGTTAGGGCCATCCCGGGATAGTGAAGAAGCTGCTGGGTTGAAACGGTTGAGGCGGTTAATGGATCGGCGAAGGGCATTGGCCAAACGCTGGGTGGGTGTCAAAGAAGGGTTGTAGAAGGGAGATTTTGGTGAATCACGGTGAATGAGATCAACACTGAAGCCACCTTTAGCTGACGACAAAGAGAAATTAGAGGCACAAAGAAGAAAGAGCAATGTGGTTGTTGACAATGCAACAAAAGAATGATAAGCTGCCATGGCTGAGAATGATTGTGAATTTGTGATTAGGACAGAGGGATTATGGTGTGTATTTATAGGTAGAGAAGAGCCTGATTTATTCGGACAGTGAAGGTGGGATTTGCTTTTCTGGCAATTGATATCCCAATTTGATTAATTACATGATTATGTGTTGCCTAGATTGACATTGGTTTCCTTTTTGCTTGGATATTCTAAGAGATATAGGAGAATCCAACTTGCGGAAAACAGATTAATTCCCTTTTTGTTTCCACCAAGATATTTCATATATGGCATGTTTACCAATGGGAGAAGTCATGAATCGGGGAATTAATTTGCATAGATTTGTCCCAAAATTACTATCGGATTAATGGATAACTCAATGCAAAACTCACCGCCTTCAAAGGTGCACAGTAAAGGGAAAAGACATAGTACTTTTATTTTGAAGATTATAAGGTGGAAGGGTACGACTCTTGAATTGAAAGAGGAAATAAATAAATAATTTAAAATTTAGATGAGTAAAAATTTGGTAGATATGGAAGATAATTAGCCAATTTATTTTTCTCCCTTCGGAGAATGTTAATGCAAATTTAAAGTTTTAACCCAAGATTAGCCCTTCTTCTTTTTTCACTTTAAAAAGGTGGTTTGATTTCAAGAGGGGGTGAACAAAAGTTGACTCTCCTGGAAAAACAAAAATAAGAGTTGACTTTTTTTAATAACGTTGTCCACATTAAACACCCCAAGTTTGGTGGGTGGGAGTGGACTCGTTAAATCTTAAGCAATCCAACCAACCAGCCCTTGCATAATGAAGACGAACTCACATTGTGGGCTATATGGGCTACAACCTATGCATTTTTTTTATTTTTAAAATAGCACACAATTTTAGCCCATAGCCCAGCCCAAATATTAACCCAACCCGCCCTTGTCTAGCCCAAACCTAACGCGTATAGGAGACATTGCACTGGCTGGAACGCTAGCCAGAGAGAGCAGGACATCGAACAGAAGCAGCAAGTACACCTCCGTCCACCGAGAGAGAGAGAGAGAGAGAGAGAGAGAGAGAGAGAGACTGACTTATTGGTTCATACTAGGACGCTAGTTGCTATTGTTGGAAGCGAGGTTGGTAATTTTTTCCACTTATACTATGAATTTGTTGATATTTAAGATAGCATTGTTTGCCCAAAATCTGCAACTTTAATGTGTACATGCTTGATTTTGGAATATGATTTTGAAGACAACCCAAATGTTCTACCTCAGCCGAATTGAGCACACTCTGCGTCTGCATCCTCATCTGCTTAGCCTTCGTCTAGAAGATGCAGTTAGGGGAGAGCTTGAGAAGCTTTTCTTAGATAGGGTTTGTGGGCTGATATATATATTTTGAAGTTTTCTTTGTTTCTTTATTCACAATGATTTTACTTTGATTCACTGTGATGTTGTTCCTTGCAGGTTATCGCGAACTTGGGACTTTGCATTTCTGTCCATAGTATCCAATCCATTAAAGATGGCTTTATCTTACCTAACGATGGTCATCCAACTTTTAGGGTATATTTGTTTACCTTACTCTTCTCAATTTTATGACTATAAAGTGCTTTTGGTGAATTTTGTTTTGTTCAAATTTAGGTTGTTTTAGTCCGTATAAGTGGAGTCAGCTTGCTTGCTTCAATCCGTTTTATTATTGTTATTCATATTCTTTCCAATTTTCAATTGTAAGATACCTCAATTTATTTCCGGTTAAACTGCTCTGTGTATGAGAACTGCCAATCTAAATACTTAGTATCCAAATTTTGTTTGTTGATTGGTGATAATGGTGTGCTTAAGTTGCCTGATTTTGTTCGGGTAATTTTGCTTGTTTGTGGATTGCTTTTGTTGGTTTTTTTATTTTGGTTTCGGAAGAAAATTGGGAAACTTTGGTGTTTTAGCTGATAGGTGGTAAAGATTTAATGGTTTCGGAGAGGGTATTGGGTCGCATTAGGGGTTAATGATTGTTTGTGTTTTCTAATAAGAACTATAATCGTGCTTTTAGGTATGTGGTGGACTGGATTTTGTTGGAGCTGCTTTGGATTACAATGAAGTTGTTGATTTGCATTTGTAACATGTTTCACTCAAAAGGTTTTGAGGGGGAATGGAACGGCTTTTAGAGCATACTCATTTAGTTTTCAATGCACTGGCATTAAGTGTCAGTCTATAACTTATAATTCTTAAATTTGGCAATTGCATCCATTTTGATGATTGGTCTTCCATTGTGGTCTAGTGGTTTTGTATAGGTCTTGATTGAAAGGTTAGCGTTTTTTATATTATCTCTTATCAGGATTCGATGGGTTTTAATCAAATTTGTCATATTTGATACAATACTTCTCTGTAAGGAATGCTTTGAACTACTGGATTTTGATTTTTTGACTGACTTTGAGTTATGTGATTATTTGTTGTATGAAAACACAAACTAGTTTTGTTTGGTTGTTTGAGTCGAAGAGTTTTCGACTTAAAATGATTTTGAAACGAGGAAGCATATCATTGTTCTTTGTGCAATGGCTGCAGAAGATTGATATCTGTTATGTGCAATTAGAATTCATCACTTAAATTCATTACTTGTTAGTCAGTGCCTGCCTGCTAGCTAGCCATTTATTACTTAATGGCTGATTGTTAGCTTTAAATGGAGCTGCTGGTTAACGGAGAATTTATTCCCTGGATCCTACATAAATTAATATACTCCACCTTCATTTGATATGACAATATGTAATATACAATGATCTTCTTCTCTATATCCTAATTTTGTTTGTTTTGTTTTTCCAAAATATGGAATCAGAGCAACAAGCTCTTGAGATCTAACCACCCTTACCCTAGAAAAAGGAACAAAGAAAGAAATGGACAACTTATTCTCTCTCACCCATTACTATGACATAGGTTCCTTTAAATCTTTTCGTTTGGATTTTTCTCAGTCTCAGCTTGATTTACTTCATTCCCTGTGGGAGACAAAACTGACAACTAGGGCCTGTCTTCTTCTCTATGAAATTGAAGTGCCTAATTACCTTGAGAGTGAGTATCACTGGTATAGGCTGATTATTTGTTGTTTACACTTATAATGGGTGACTGTTAGGCATTTAGACTAAATTAAGATTTTCAGCTTAAATTAATGTCTGATGTGCAGAGATGATTACCAGAGAAATTAATGTCAGAATACTCCTTTCATTGGAGTACGCACTATGCAATGTTCTTCTTCCTTTCTAAAGTTTCTTGTTTTCTTTTTTCCCTTTTTCAACACTTGGCTGGTGGAGTTCACACTGATTATGTTTCGTCCATTTGTGGGAGAGATAATTTCTGCAAAACTTAAAGAATCTACTGCAAATGGTTTACGTCGTATGTATTCTACTGAGATGTACTGAGTTCTACGTCTCATTTAGTTTTTCCTTCTTAGTTTTGCTTTGGTGCAAGTAATTCTCACTCTATGCATTGATGTACTCCTCTTTGATAAGGAAGCATGTCTGTCTTACCCATAGTCTGATTTTGAATCTTTAATTGGCAGTGACCCTTGATTTTTTTGATGATATTTATGTACCTGTTCATCTTTTGCCTGTTCCATCCCATTCCGAGCCTGACCCACGAAAGAGGTGACCGTCCCTTCCATGTCTGCTTGTTAGAAGTACAAATAGAGCTTTATATTTATAATCCTGCATGAATTCTTGTATATTGGTATATTTTTAAATCACCCTTAAACTTGTATTTTATAATATTTGCTGAGGATTACAGGGATAGAGTCATATGGGCATGGAAGTGTCCTGATGCAGATGAAGAACTTGTTATTGATGGGATAGACCAGGTTCATATTGTTTTGGTTTGATTTATCCATACGTGCTCAAATTTCTGGTGCCTAAGTGCATGCTAACTTTTAGTTCCAAATGGCAGATAAAATTCCAAGTTCACAGTGTGAACTTTCCACCAATTCCAATTGAGCAGCCAGAAGACTCAAAACCATTTGCCCCTATGATGGTTACAGTAAGTTCATGCTTTGAATCTTATCATACGACTGGTGGTTGCATCTAGCTGTAGCATCACTTTATCTTAGTTCTCTACAATTCTCCAAAGGCAATGAACTATTGCAAAAATGCTGCTTTTTGAAACTTTTGTTACCTTTAAAATCTGGAAAATCTGGGATAATTCCTTCATGTATAGTAAATCCAATTCTTTTGTTACATTGTGTTAAATCTTTGTACAAATTAAATGAGGGTTCTCTTTTGGCAAGTGGATTTCTAATGAATTCTATGAGCCTCCAATTAAGTTTCCTATTTTACAGGGATCAATTGATTTTGACGGTTTGGGCCCTGTTTCGTGGTGGGAGGATGCAGAAGATAAGGATGAAGAACCTGAAGATCCTTAAGCTTACATACCTTCAGCAAAGGGGAGTTACTTCTATCATGTTTCTCATGAATGTGTTTGAAGTCATGGATACAATTTGATTTGAGCTTGTAACTTTTTCATTTTAGATTATGCATAAACTATTGTAGTTCAAATTAGCTTGATGGGAAGGTGGACAAACTTTAGTGGTGTAGGGGTAAGACAATATTTGTATGAATTCCATTGTGAATCAGCTTAGCTTGACCCTTGAGGGCTTAGTGGTTTTGACCTGCTGCCCCATTTGCAATATTCTTGGGGAAACTGCTACTTGCACATATCTAAATGTAATTCTAGCTTCAAAGTGTTTTCTTTATTTGTAATTCTAGCTTCAAAATGTAATTTTGATGGTCTTACTCATGGTTGTTTTTATTCTTTTTGGTAATTAAATGAATGTATTAGCCAAAAAGAGGGCAAAGCCCTTAGTACCGGGTCACAAGACCAACCAAGAAAACAAAAAGGGGCAGTCCTAGACAATCCCAAGCTAACAATACAACAAACCCTAATAGCACTTAGCTCATAGGGATTTTCCAATCTGCAACAAGATAGGAGTTAGCAGGTGAGGTTTTAAACACTAAAGAGCACAGCCTACCTAATAAAATTCTACAATTACTGAAAATAGAGTGTTACAGCAAAGGGGCAAGAAGCTTTTCTGAAAATCCTACAGTTTCTTTCCTTTCAAATGTAGTAAACAAAGGCAGCAAACAGAAGTGTAATTGTGCTTATTCAGTATGTAATCTCCCTTGCACATTAAGATTGCTATATATTACATTGTTTAATTCACATCTGCAATCGAAACGATTTCTGTAGAATTTGTAACTGTTGATGCACTTGTGGTACTTGAATTGTCCCCAGGAACCACTTCTGGCATTTGTTGTGGATATAAGAAAGGCTTTGGAGGCATTTCGAGGCTCTCGGTTTCTCCTTCAAGCATCTCAACTACTTTATTCATTGCAGGACGGTCACTAGGCTTCATTTGTATGCACCACAATGCCACAATGATCATCTTCTTTATGATCTTCTCTTCCTCCTCTGTGGCGTCTCCAACTTGAATGTCCTTCCCTTCACTCAATTGGTCAAAAACCCATGTTGGAAAGTATATTTGGCTTGACTTCTCTATGGTTGCATTTAAATTCTTTCTTCTGCCAGCCATTTCCATCAAGAGCATTCCGAAACTATAGACATCCGCTTTGTATGAAATACCTCCAATGTTTTTATAGAATAACTCTGGAGCTATGTATCCGATGGTTCCTCTAGCAGCTGTCAAAGACACAATGCTATTATCGAGGGGGCATAGCCTTGCTAACCCAAAATCAGAAACCTTCGGAAGAAAATTCTCGTCAAGAAGAATGTTATGAGGCTTGATGTCAAAGTGCAGAATCTGCATATCACATCCTCGGTGCAGATATTCAATGCCACGAGCCACTCCAAGCGCGATTTCAAACATTTTCTCACAATTTAAAGAGATAACTCCTTGTTGAGAAAATAAGTGTTTATCAAGAGATCCATTAGGCATGAAGTCGTATACGAGAGCACGCTTTGAACCCTCAACACAGAAGCCAATGAGTTGCACCACGTTAACATGGTGAATCCTTCCAATGGTAGCAACTTCATTGATGAAGTCTTGCCCATTAGCTTTGGACTTACCCAACATCTTGATGGCTACAAGGCGACCGCTACGAAGCTTTGCCTTGTATACAGAGCCATAGCCTCCTTCACCCAATTTTTCCTTGAAACCTTTTGCCATCTTTTTTATGTTTGAGTAAGAGTACCTTACTGGCATGAGCTTATTGTTCTGCAAAAAGTCTTCTATATTGTCATGCATTGACAAGTGCCTCCTTTTCCATTTGTATATTATTAATGCAGTTACACAGGGAAAGCCAAGTAAGGGTTTGGCTAGTTGCCATAGTACTGCGCAGTTCACAAAAAGTGGAGTCAATAGAAACATTTTATTTAGTACACCATTTATTTTTCATCAGTTAAGGGAGAAATTTAGAGAAAGAAGAAAGGATGAAAAAACAAATGAAAGAGAATGTATGAAACCAAAACTTGAAAAGAAAAGGTATTTAAAATTGCTTTTAGTTTTCTTTTTGTATAACATTTCATTTCATCTTCTCCCTCCTTTCATCCTCTCCGCCTCACTTGTTTCTCCTTTTGTCCCATGTATTTCTCTCTATATCTTTTAACTTCAAAACCAAATATTTCAAACAGAAGACAAAATGGTTAGCAACGTTACCTAGGTAAGAGATTCCAATGGCTATTGTAAACTGGGGGATGGGAAATCTCAAATAATACGGATCTTCAGGCGAAACAGAGCGGAAGATCAGATTCATAATTATGTGAACCCTATCTGCAACAAAAGTGAAAAAATGGATCATATAAATTCATAATTCAAATAAGTAGTTTGACAAATGTAGGGCCAAATTAAGAAACTAATCATTTGTTTATATATAAGCTGGGGTAGAGAGTAGACCCCCACTCACCTAGTATCTCGCGTGTGTATTGTAGGATCTTCTTGTACAAATTTTCTGCATTGCAAAAGAAAATAAAATTCATATTTGCATACAAAATGATCATAATACATATATACTCTCTCATCCGGATGTCCGCACGTTATTATCATGCGGATGCAATTGTAAACAGGGAGGAAAGCAGAGAGGGGTAATAGAAAATACATACCGTCCGCACGATAATAACATCCGGATCTTCGCATAGGAGAATTTTTATATATCTATTAGAAACCAACGTGTTATAGTCTCCTTCTGATCGCAAAATTATTGGCAGTGAAAACACAAATAATTGTAATATTTATAACATAATATATCTAGGAGATAACTGTAATATATCAATCTCCACACAGACTACAGAGAGCATGGCAGCAAAAGTCTATTGTGTTTCGTTGATGGGAAAGAAATTCATGGGAAATCAGTTCTCATGTGTTTTCCAAGGGCATTTAACAACTGCATATTATAAAGTCAAATGAATCAATAGAACACGATGGGTGCTGATGGAGATAATTGAGGGCATTTAACAACTGCATATATTACTGATGAAATCATCTGGAGGAGAGAAAAAGTTCAGTGCCTGGAGCATTAATTATTGAATAAGATAAATCATTAACACATGCTCCACCTTTTGAAGGGCACTCGATTTTGCCCTCGTTGGCCTTGCAGTTTGGCCTTTCCCAATATCTCATTCCACATTTTGAGCGACATTCACTTTTAAACCACGAGAGCTCAAAGCCATGCGCTATTTCATTATATATAGCTTCACAGGAGGAGAAGTACTGGTGCAGGTCATCTACAGATGTTGACGGTGACACCACAACCATTTGTGTTATTTTGCAGGACTCCCCAATATCGAATGAACTTATGTTGCCAATCATGACATAAGAAAACATTCTTAAAGTAGTGGACAAAGAATAATTGGCAGAATTGTTGATGCATGGAGCTGTATCAACAAGGCGAGGAGAATGCACTTGATTTGCACAGCTGATAAAAATTATAGGCACTGCACGACTGAGCGACAGGTATCCATATCTAAGGTTGAAGGAGGTTAAAGAGTAACGTGGGTTGGAGAAGTAATTGTCTTTCTTCCGAACACCAGCATCAACAACTCGGAATGTCCAGTCACTGTAATTGATCGCCTTTACGTAATACTGTTCCAAATCCAAGCATATTCCTGTAACATTGTCCTCACAAAATAGATCAATCTGATAAGAAAAAATGTAATCGCTACAGTTTTGAGGGCCTGCTTTTAAGTAAAACGGAGACCTTATGTTGATATTGCCACAAGAACGGGTACTATCTTCAATGGTGGATGTTTCGAAACATAAGGAAGGAGGAACAAGAAGAAGGAGAAGGGCTATGTGTGCAGCAAATAGGAGACTTCCTCTAGACATAGTGAGAGAGAATATTAGGAGGAAGGAAGAGACTTCCAATCCAATAGAAATTTATCAAAATTATGGAAGAGGACAGATTAATTAGACAAAGTAGGTTCTGTGGCTATGGCAAATAAGAAAGGGGTGACTTCAGACGTGGTCATTTGGATTTTGGAGCCCCTTATTAAAGTCAAGGGATAAGCTGACTAGTCATCCAAAAGACAGAAAAAACATTAATCCTTAATAAAAATAGTCATGTCAGTTTAGTGGTAATTTTTTTTTTTGCCAAAATTAACTTATAATAAATTCTTCTCCACGCCTCCCTTCCTTGTCAGATCTAACCATGTCCTCCTTCTTCAAAAATCTTCATCCTTCACACCCCTTTCCCGTTGACCTCTACCAATCTTATTTGTCTCCTTGGTCCTCATCCAAACCCACAATTTATTCTGATTCAAAGATTGGATTCATACGAATAAGCAAAACAACAATTTACTTTGATCCAAAAATTGTGTCACAAAGAAAGAAAATTGTTTAAATAGTTTCCATTGAATTCTTTGTGTGGAAGGCGACAACACAAAGTTATACAAACAAAAACAAGCAAGATGACGAGGGCCATGGCCACCGACGTGTCGATCTCGGGCTGCACGACGACGCATAAAATGTCGAAGCCCAAGGCAACTCCGCCTACCACCGCCTCTTTTCTCTTGATCTCCGCCACAACTCTGGGCTGGGGGATGGTGGTATTGGTGCTGTAGAGATGATGATAATGGATGGGGTGTGTGGGTGAGGGTTGGTGCGTCGGTTGGGGAGGGGAATGGGCGTGGGTGGGTGGGTGGGAGGATTGGGGCGGCTGAGGAGTGACTGGGTGCTGGATAGGGTTTTTAATTATTTGAATATATTTTTTCTGATTTATTTTAATTATTAGTTATTTTTAATTATTAGAATGTTTAATTATATTTTTATCCATGTGGGGCTTCACTTGCGACATCACTTACCCAATTGGTGGATTCTGATCCATCCCTATGCAAAGTCATCAAAGTTAACAGACTTTGGGTTAAAAGTTGGTCATTTTGAGTTTGGGGGGCAAATTGGGATTTGATCGAAATTTCAGAGGTATTGGTGTAATTAAGCCTTTAATAAATAAAGAAAGTTAGAAAATGCATTTGAATCAATCCACAGGTCAAATATAATCATATATATATATGTGTGTGTGTGTAGACGGTATAATGCTCTTATCCATATCTGTACATTCAAAATAGCAAGAGATCAAAATGCTGCGAGCCATTTTTTTCATTCGAAATAATGCTTCTGGTTAATTTCTTATTCTGTTGGTTGCTCATAGTAGTACATGTAGATGCACTGCATGGCGGTTGCTCAGAAGCAAGATGTAAACCGGAAGGCCCAGCCATCCGATTCCCATTTCGACTTAAAGATAAGCAGTCAATCCATTGTGGTTACCATGGCTTTGATCTATCGTGCAGTGATGACAACCAGACTCTGTTCGAGATGCCATCGTCATCTAACTACCTCATCGTTGAAAAGATTAAGTACACATCTCAGGAGATTGAAATATCTTACAATGCTTATGATCCAGTACCGAAAGCGATTTTAGACCTCAGTTTATCTTTTTCTCCCTTACAATTTGTGCCTGGACCACATACCTATAGTTATACGCTGTTCCGTTGTCCACCTTCAACAGAAGACTACTACATCGGGGAATGTAGGGTGGAATTGCTGGACAGGGACAATCCTGAAAACCGGACATATGCTGTCGACGCTCATGAATGTTTTGTTGATAGCATGCCCCTAGTAAATTGTACCAAGCTGCATGACTACTATACATCAATTCCAGACTTATTAATTCGAGACTACACAACAACCAAGAAAATTATGAAGCTGCGTTGGTCCAAACCATCATGTCGACATTGCAAAGAGATTGGCAAGGCATGTAGATCAAAGATTAGTGAATATCCTCTTGCACGTGTTCAGACCGCAAAAAAAGAATGTTTAGATTTCCCCGAAGGTATCATTTAATTATGCTCCACATTTAATTAAACTTGGCTTTGTTGCATTACTTTGCAAGTGAATAAATTTATTATCAATCATTCCGATTATTCAAGACTCAGAATTTTATTGATTTAGTAAGTAAAACTACTTGTTAACTTTTACAGATAGTAGCCGTAGAGGGAGACGCATAAAAATATCAGGTGAGTTGTCCATAAATTAAATCACTTTTGTGTTGCTGATTACAAATCTGAATCATATAATTACGTTAATTTTTGTCATCACTATTTGCAGTATGCACAGTTTCTGTGGCTCTTATAGCAGTGGGGGCTCTCATCATCTTCCGTGCCTACAGCTCCAACAAAATAGAGAAAACAAATCAGTTGAGAATTGAAAGATTTTTGGATGATTACATGGCTCAGAAGCCAAGCAGATATTCCTATTCTGATATCAAGAGGATAACACATCAATTCAAGGACAAGTTAGGGCAAGGGGCCTATGGTACAGTGTTTAAAGGAAAGCTTTCATCCGAATTGCTCGTTGCTGTGAAAATCCTCAACAATTCAAACGAAAATAATGGAGAAGATTTTACTAATGAAATGGGAACAATGGGTCGAGTGCACCATGTCAATGTGGTTCGGTTGGTTGGCTTTTGTGCTGATGGGTTTATACGAGCTCTTGTGTATGAATTCTTACCAAATGGCTCATTACAAAACTTTTTATCATCAGCAGATAATAAAAATTCTTTCCTTGGTTGGGAAAAGTTGCAAGATATTGCATTAGGTATAGCCAAAGGAATTGAGTATCTTCACCAAGGGTGTGACCACCGAATCCTCCATTTCGATATCAAACCCCATAACATTTTGTTAGACCAGAATTTCACCCCAAAAGTTTCCGATTTTGGTCTAGCCAAGTTATGCTCAAGGGATCAAAGTGCAATATCCATGACGACCGTCAGGGGGACGATGGGCTACATTGCACCAGAAGTGCTCTCCAGGAACTTCGGTAATGTGTCCTACAAGTCAGATGTCTACAGTTTTGGGACGTTGTTGCTGGAAATGGTTGGTGGCAGAAAAAACTTTAAGGTCATGGAGGACTCCACCAGCCAAGTCTACTTCCCGGAATGGATTTATAACCTTTTAGAACAAGGGGACGACCTACGGATTCATATTGAGGATGAAGGAGATGCTAAAATTGCAAAGAAACTTGCCATTGTGGGTCTATGGTGCGTCCAATGGCACCCGATAGATCGTCCTGCAATGAAAGTTGTAGTTCAAATGTTAGCAAGAGAAGGTGACAATCTAACCGTACCACCCAATCCTTTCTGCTCTACTTCGAATTGAATGAATACAACTATGCAAGGCATATCTGGACATTTGTGTACATCAAGAGTTCTACCAGTAACCATGATTTTATATGAGATCAAGCACTGTAATCTTAAACAACATATATATGGTGTTGAATATCGTAGTATATGCTAAGTGTTTGGGTTTGACTTTGTCCTGAGTCAAATTGTAGTTTATATCGAGTTAATTGAATAAATGGGCATGACGATGCTTCTTGAAATTATAAGCTTCAATGATTTCTTGATCCAATATGGAGTATTAAAACAGGAAAAAGGTCATTTTTCTAATTGTTGGATGGGTGAAGGCCAGCCATGGCAATAGATTTGATGATTCCTTACACATGTACACGTAAGTCATCAGAATTCGGAAGTGTGAGAATAAAGGTGAAAATGTCCCACATTGGAAAACTAACAAACCTTGAAAGGGCTTATAAGGAGAAATATTCCAATATAATTCAAGTTAGGTTAGAGGTAACTATATAAAGACTGCTCAAAGTCAATACAACACACAACTCATCTCAACATATTACAAATATTTCTAAACAAATATCAATCCAGATTACACAGATTTAATAGATTTTAGTCCAGCCAACCATTACATTATATGAATAAACACAACTGTACTGAATAACCTAAATATTAGTGCGTGTAGAGAGGTTTTTTTTTAATCACGCGTGCGACTTACAAAATTTCGTTCTTATTTTTTCTCAATTGTATTTTGCTAGATGCAAATATCAACAATTTTAATTTTTTTATCACCTTTATTTTTATAGATACCCGTCTCAAGAGTTTAAACGCAATAATAGTTAACCATGATTTGCAAAACCCTCTCGACATGTATTGAAGCAGCTACAATAGAAGACTCAAATCAGAGTCATGTATTTAAGATGACGGCTTTTGGAAGGTGTCAACATTTATTGCTATGTTTAATTCCCTCCTCTCAATTCTCAAAACCCCCATATACCCTCATTTATTGGGTTTTTGGATTTGATGGAGGTGAGGCAGATGAGATTGGATTTTTTTTTGTTTGAACAGATGAGATTGGGTGAGCATGTAAAGTTAATAAAGAGTCTGCTAAACGAACCTTAAAATTAACTAAGACACCCTAATATTTTAATCAAAATATAAAATTAACTAAGTGCACCTTATTTAACTACCAAAAAATCCCTGACACACTATAATACACTCTATTACAAAACACCAAACCTAGATGATGATGATGATAGATCGGTCAATTAAATTAAAGCCCCATTTTATGAAATGAAGGCCACTAAAACATAAAGATAAGTCATAAATACGACCCATATGATGATAATTCTTCTTAAATCTTTTTCAGCACAAAATTTTTAATGCCATTAAGATGTATATGACTTGTTTCATCAAATTCCATCCAAGCTATCACAAGTGTCATCTTTATTGAATATGAAGGAAATTCTTTGTCGTGGTGCCAAGTATGAGAAGGTGACTTCTTTGCTGGATTTGAATGCTTCCAAATTCCAATTATGAGAGAAGACAGGAGGCTGAGATGCATTCACACTAGTATTACCTTTTGAAATCCTACTCAACACAAGAAGTGGAAATCCTAATATGAAAATACCATTAGATCCACCAAAAAAGGTATAACTCTGTGATCAATCCAAACATAGATTAGGGTTGAATATAGTGAGTAGGGTGTAGAGGTGTCAATGGGCCGGCCCGTCCCATTTAAACTCGTGCTTTTAACTTTTTCGTGCCGGGCCGTGCCAGCCCATTTAGTAAAATCATTAATCCCGGCCCGGCCCAAAGCCCATGTCCATATTGAAACGGGCCGGGCCATGCCCGTGCTTGTGCTCGCGCTCGTGCCATACTCGGGCCCAAGAACCAACCCATTTAATTTGAATTTTTTTTTCACTTGATTTTTTTTTCCATTAGATAATTCAAATTATAAACATTAAAAATATAATTAGAGGCAAGAAATGATGAACTATTTGAAAACATAAATCAATCAAACATCCGAACAATATGAAAGGGCGGAGGGCAAAAAGTGTCCAACTCCACAAAGTCCACTTCAACTTTTCATCTTTAAACAACTTATTATTTTATATGTGAAGAAATGTCTTGCTTTGATTATAAGAGAAGCGTAAATGTCATATGTACTAATTAGATATCAAGTCTAATGTTGTTTAATTAATTTGTAGTTGATATTGTTAATTAATTAACGACCAAAGTAATTTCCCTAAAATGAAAGACATCAAATATATGTTTATGATTTTTTTAAACCATATAAACAATGTCATTAGATGTCAAATTATTGCATTTTGACTTTTGAGAAAGGAAAAAATGTTAAGTGGGCCGGGCTTGGGCTCGTGCCGTGCTTGAAGCTGGCTCGGGCCAAGCCCGGCCCTTGTCGGGCCATGGGCCGGCCCGGTCCATTGGACCTCATTTTTTGATCCCGGCCTGGCCCAAGTTTTCTTGCAGTGCTGAGCACGGCCCATTAATATTCGTACTCGTGCCGTACCGTGCCACATTTAAACGGGCTGGGCTCGTGCCGTGCTGGGTCGGCCCGTCCCATTTGACACCTCTAGTAGGGTGTACTTATTAAAATTACATTTGTTTCACAATTCAATGTATCCTTTTTTGTCCTTTTATATTAAGGTAAATTAGTAGTTCAATAAATACTTTGGAAGTAGAATGCACTCAGTTAATTTTATGGTTCGTTTAGCAGCACTCTTAATAAATGAGGCAGTGCAGCTGAGAGAAGTCATCGCCAAGTGGAGTGGTCTATGCATATGATAGGAGGAGACTCATCATGCTCTCTCCCATTTGTGCCATAAAAGTTAGCCTGTCCTCACCATGTTTAATTTGGTTTTCAACTAGTCTTGAATCGTTTTTGACATCTTGGTGGTTGGATTTTCTATCCTGGCATTTTTTCTTGATCAGTTTAAATTCCTTGCTTGTTTTATTTGACTATCCATGCATTGTCTATCAACACATGCGAGAGGCTTTTTTCGCGCTAAGCCCGACTTACAAAGTTTCATTCTCCTCCTATCGTATGCATAGACCACTCCACTTGGTGATGACTTCTCTCAGCTGCGCTGTCTCATTTATTAACTTCACATGCTCACCCAATCTCATCCGTTCAGACCAAAAACCAAAAACAAAATCCAATCTCATCTGCCTCACCTCCATCAAATCAAAAAACCCAATAAATTAGGATAGCTGGGGGTTTTGAGAATTGAGAGGAGAGAATTAAACATAGCAATAAATGTTGACACCTTCCAAAAGACGTCGTCTTAAATACATGGTTTTCTTTTTTAGTATTATACATTCATACCTGAGTATTAATTGTTGCATTCATACCTGAGTATAATTGGATAAAGAAGGCAGAAAAACCATTGTACAGGGGATGAAGACAGTTTTAACAAACACAGCAAAAAGAGTGAGCCAAGGAAAAAGGCCAACAAATTGTGTCACTTGTGAAAAAAATATTACAAACTTATTATTATCTTTTGTCAGGTGGCGACTCAGGGCTCGTTTCGTGTCCTACTTGGATCCAATTTTATAAAATCAAAAACTGATTTTAAGTTCAAAGTCCAAAAACCTGTTTGGTAGGCTCATTTTTAAAAACTCAAACTCAAAAAAATTCAAAAACACCGTAATCATTAAAAACAACAAAAAAGTGAGGTTTTACATTTTTTTTTCTCTCTATCCTCTATCTCTCTCGCTCTCTCTCTCTCTCTCTCTCTCTCTCTCTCTCTCTCTCTCTCTCTCTCTCTCTCTCTCTCTCTCTCTCATACGGCACCCGATCAGGTTTGTCTTTGAGAACCAATAACTACCAAAGCAAGTTCAAGAGCCATCGGGGAGTTGGAGTTGTTGCGCACCACCAAAATTGATAGGGTTTATGCGTCTCATCTTTTTTCTTTTTGTTAATTTCAATTTGGGGATTAGGCTTCCAAATTTTTTTAGATCTTAAAAATAGTTTGGAGTTCAAAACCAAACAAGTTTTTAGATCTTAAAATCACCATTTGAAAACACAAGTTTTTAAAAAGAATCATAATTTTTAGTAGTACACCAAAACATGGCTAATTTATCAATTTCGTTTGATATTGACATGTTACTAATTGTTTGTACTATATCTGACCCGCCTCTAATGCCACGACACGTGGAAAGGCCCATGGCCCATGCTGACTTGCCCAGCCTAACGAATTGGGACGTCCCTTCGGTACGTAACACCGATTCTACCCCAGCATAGCCTTGCTGCCCATATATGCTGGCTCAGTCTTACAATCGGCAGTGATGACAGGACCCGACCCAGATTCCACCCCAGAACTTGAGCTAGACCCTGCTGGTTTGCCCAACAACAATTCTTGTCGGGCCCACAACCTAAATAGTTACCCCTTCCCGAAAAGTAAGTGAAAGGGGCCAAGACTTCTGCCGAAAAACGGGCAGAGTCTCCCCTACAACAAGGACTATCCCAAAAATTACAACTTGTTCAAACAAGCAACAGATTACAACCCAAGCGCTAGCATGCATACACAAATACATAACAGGCCTCCGGACAAACAAACTCAACCCTAACGGGCGATAACAGAGCAATTTAAGAGTCAGCGAAATAGAAATAACAGAATACAAAGTTTAGGGTTCAAGGAAGACAATCCTACCCTTCAAGCGAAGCTCGAGAAGAGAAGCGCACGGCCGAACAGTAACGAAGCGACGACTACGATCTGGGGGGCGCAAAACAGAAAGAGTGTGAGTGGACAAAAACAAGGTTTTACATACTTAAATCAAAGTACTAACCCCACTGTTTAAAACAATGCGAACCATGCATATGAAACCATTTATATACTTGATTGATTTGAAAACCATACTACCTCAAAGTACGTGAGAGCAATCCAGCTCAAAACCTTTTTTCGAACAAAACAACCTTAAAATACCAAAGATCTCGCTCACGCCGAGAAAACCAAACTTGACAACAATATAGAAATCAAATTCAGGATTCGAAATCCAATAAACTCAACACATGAAAAACTGAAGTCAAATCAAGTACTGCAGCCTAAACAGGTAAACAATTTCCCAAACTTCCCTACTCTTACAACCACGTGCTCACAAGCACGACAAGCGAGGAACGATCCTCACTAAAAAAAATATGAATAAGAAGGTACTAACACACGCGTATAAGTATAGTATAACCTCAACACCAAACACAAGTACCAGGGGAAAACAATCCAACAGGGGATCATTTGACTGGACACAGGTACAGTCTCATCGAGACCCCGTGCCCAAGGTTGAGCCGTCCAATGTGGGACTAAACTCACAGGCCTATATGGTAGAAACTTCCCAACCATAACTCTGAAACATGTCCTATGCACGCAGACTACCCCGTTAAGGGTCTACAGCTACACCCCTTTAAGGTATGCACCGGATCGAACCATACCACATCCAGGTAACCATCTCATATCAATCGCCATGCGATCATCAGTATCAGAACAGGGGGAGGTACAATACAAGGTCCTAACTGCACACACATCAATCGCCACGCGATTACCAACATATATATATATATATACATAACCAATCACTTTCCAATTCCCAAATCAAACACATGTACCCAACCCAAAAACAACAGACACCAGGACATATACAAGTCCATCAGTCAACTAACTAATATAAATATATTCAAAATCAGGACATCACCGTCCCACACATATATTCACTACTTAAAATAATCACAAGGGTCAAACGACTGCATAACAGACCTAAATCAATTCAAATGTCACATTTCCTTTAAAATCATAATAAAACCCAATCAATGCTCAAGCTCAGAAAACATCGAATCAAAACCCAACTTAAACCAAACGTAATTAAAGTATAAAGAATTCATTTGTAAACACATGCCGTTAAACCAAACGTATAATCCAAAATAAGCGGTTAAGTTAAAAATACAACTCTTACGAGTATAACCCAATAGTATACAAATGAATTTCCAAGATATAATAATATGATTTCCCAAAGTATATATATATATACCTCCCAAAACTCCATATCAACCGTCCACATCACTTGTAAGTTGCCTTTAATTATTATCTATTTAGTTTTAGCGCCAACACTAATAGATGAAGCTTAATGAATGGTATTATCAAATTGCAGTTCAAATATATGATTCATTTTTAATATGAAATGATAGGTATATCAAATACTATTTTATATTAATATATGTTTCGTATCCTATTCAAAAAAGTAAATTAAAAAATTATGATTATTTTTAAAAACATGAGTTTTCAAATAGTGATTTTAAGATCTATTTTTTTGTTTTTGGTATTGAACTCCAAACTGTTTTTAAGATCTAAAAAAATTGAAATTAAAATCAGAAAATCAAAAACCCTAGATTCCCAAATTGAAATTAACAAAAGAAAAAGAGAGAGAGAGCACGCGTGGAGAGAGAGGGGGGAGAGAGAGAGAAATAGATGAGAGAGGTCCATATCATCCCCGAATAGACTGTTTTTGCCAACCAATCCGTTTTCTTTTTCTTGGCATTGTGCAAGATCAAAGACCTTGATGGTCAAAAGTCCTCAGAAGGTTATATACTGGCTTACATCATATAAATCTTTTATTGTCAATTTAATAACATTGTGAATCATGTTCAGATATAATATCTTCATAGTGTGCATTAATATTTTAAGACATAAGAAATTATTGAAAACCCCAAGTGAAAGTTCAATTCATTCATAGCACTGCAAGTTTTTTCTACTCCTGAAAATGCAACACTAAAAGTGAAACTGTGTCATAGTTGTGTATGTAATTGTGTCCTATAGTTGCGTATGTAACTGTGATATATAGCGGCGAATGTAATTGTGTCGTATATACAAGTCTTTTTTATATATACTTGAAAAAACACTTGAATACTTATCTCCTTCAATTAAATTTTTGGGCTTTTCATATAAGAGCATCTCCAACAGTGGTAGCAAAAAAAACTCTTCAAATTGAAGTTTGTTGACCTACGTGGCAATTTGAAGAGCCTTATTTGCTACTTTAATATTTTGTGCATCATCAGTCTCTTCAATTCAATTAATACAATATTTGACTTTAAACAATAATAATTAATAAAATTCTTTTTTTTAAAAGATAATATTCTAAAAATAAATAATATTTATGAAATGTACATCAAACTCATCAAGCAAATAAATATTTTTAGCCTTTCGATATGATTTTGATTCTCCCAAAACAAAATAAATATTTTGAAGAGCCAAAGTCAACTTACCAGTTTTGAAGAGAGAGAATGAGGTTGCAGATTTGATGACTGAGGTTGAAGAGGCTGTTGGAGGGAATTTTTCTGATGTGGCTCACCTATTTGAACATCCCAAAGTGGTTGAAGAGGCTGTTGGAGATGCTCTAACTGTGTCATAGTTGTGTACGTAATTGTGTCCAAAAATACTTGAATCTCACTTATCTCCTTCAAGTAAATTTTTGGGCTTTTCATACATACAAGTCTTTTTTAACTTTACATTCGAAAAAACAAAAAAATTAATTTCTTTTAAATTAAAAAAAAAAATCATTTGAGGACAATATTGTAGAAAACACCTTGTTGTACTTTTGAATGGTGAAATGCTAACACACTAAGGGCTAGCTGAGGGCTTTTTCCTCTAATTACCTCTCTAAATGTTTTTGTACGGTGTTTTTCCTAATTTACTATAAATTTTTAGATGCGTAGAATTAATAAATCTCTAGATTTTTGTGTCCTAATTTTTTTTAAAATGGTTAGTTCTTGAATTCAATTTCATTACATTGCTGTCAAAATTGGTTGCATGATGCACACACCTGACTAAATTATTCATGACTAAGTTGGCTTCTTCTCAGACTTCTCTTTCTCCCCTTCACTATCCATTCGCGCTTCCCCACCTAACTAAATTATTAAGCTTCTCTTTCTCCCCTTCACTATCCATTCCCTTCCCCACTTGACTAAATTATTAAGCTTCTCTTTCTCCCCTTCACTATCCATTCCCTTCCCCACCTGACTAAATTATTAAGGACTAAGTTAAAGTTGGCTTCTTCTCAGGCTTCTCTTTCTCCCCTTCACTATCCATTCCCTTCCCTTCCCCACCTAACTAAATTATTAAGCTTCTCTTTCTCCCTTCACTATCCATTCCCTTCCCCACCTGACTAAATTATTAAGGACCACTACTACGTTTTCACATTTGCGCGACCACATTTTGCGCGACGAACATAAATTTGTCGCACAAAACACACATGCGCAACGAAAAAATTTATTCGTCGCGCAAACTGGAGACGATATTAATTTTATATTTTTAAATTTGCGCGACGAAACTTATGGTCGCGCTAGAAGCATTTGCGCGACAATAAACTCTACCGTCGCCAAAAGTCAGGAAGAAAAACGAGGGGGTCTTTTTTTTTCGGCGCCAAAATACTTGCGCGACAAAGGATTCGTCGCATGTGATAACTTTGCGTGACCATATTTATATTCGTCGCGCAAAGGTTAGGAATAAAAACGCGCGTAAAACCATTTGGCCCCAAGTACTTGCGCGACGATATTCTCGTCGCAACAGAAAACATAGCGCGACCATAAGCATTTCGTCGCATAAAAGTAAAGCGCGGGATGAATTTAATTTGGCCCCAAATACTTGCGCGATGACATTTTCGTCGCAAAAGAAAAACTTGCGCGATGATAATATATTCGTCGCGCAAAAGTTATGCTGGGACAGTGAATTTGGCGCCAAAAAATTGCGATACGAAAAATGGATTTCGTCGCGCAAAGTTGGATGTCGACACGCTATTGCTCGTCGGAAATGGTCTTTTGCGCAACGAAAATGAGATTTAGCGCGACGGAAAAAATTTGTCGTTGCATAAAGTTCGATGTCGACAGGTTCTTGCACGAGGAAAAAGTTCACTTGCGCGTCGAAAATGAACTTTTGTGCGAAGAACATGATTTTTTGAGCGACGAATTTTGTATTTTGTGCGACGAAGATTTGCGCAACGAAAATACCCTTCGTCGCGCAAAATCCCTTTTCCCTATATAATCCGAATTCTGCCATTTCAAAGGCAAATTGCAAAAAATTTGCAATTTGCCTCTGCTCTGCTTCTGCGTTTACTGTGTTCATTGGGTAAGTATTTGTTGTCATTAGTGTAAAAGTATTAATGTAAACTCATACTAACGACACGAATTCCGTGGTCTATAAGGATATTACGTGTGATTAGCGATTGGTGGAGAACGATTGAGAAGGTATTTTATTCGTTTTATATTTTAAAAATATTAAATTAATTACATTATGTTAAACTTAGTTTGTTATGTTTATATTTTTTTTTGTGAAATTATATTCATATTATGTTGTTAAATTGTGCGTGACGTAGCACAATGTGTTGTGATGTACGAAGTTAATTGAAATTAACTTTGTACTTTTATTTTTATTTTTAGTAACACTTAGTTTCCCGTTCGAGATTAGTTGGATTTCGTGCATGGATGCGTAAAATGACTGCGGTCCAATTAATTCTTGAATTGTCTCATTATTTGGACAGTTTGGGAATGCATAGTTATGTCACGTAATTTACGGCTACAGGATTAGGTTTCGATTGTGGAGATTTCAGTGTTATCTATGTACGTTCTTCGGGTGGTACATAGGTATTTTATACCTACGGTACGCCTCAAAAACTGTATTGAGATGCTGCCGAAATTCTTCCACGTCGAAATCTAATCTTATGTAGTCGTAAATTACTTGACATGACTATGCATTCCCGAATGGGATAGGGCCCTTACCGGAGGCATAAGGTGACATTAAGATTTTGTTTGAAGTTGTTGTGATTGTTGTACTGTGATTGTGGTTCCAGGAATTATGAGCAGAATGTGGATACAGAATCCGAATAGATGCGCAGACGAATACTTGGATGGAATCGACGATTTTATTGAGTTTGCACGTACACACAACCTGGGTGTAACGAGAATCTGGTGTCCTTGTAGGAGGTGTAACAACAGTCTATGGGAGACAATTGAAATTGTTCGATTTCATTTAGTAAGGAATGGAATGATTGAGACATATAGTACTTGGAACCATCATGGAGAACAATTAGACGTTGCTTCGTCTTCAAACGCCACAAGAGTGGATAATGTTGAACCTATTGTGGATCGTAATGAACAAGTCATGGATATTATAAATGATGCTTTTCCATTTGCATCAACAAACATCAATGAAGAAGGGGAAGATGACGTGCCTACACCAATGGACAGTGCAAAATTCGAACAATATGAAAAACTATTAAAAAATTCCAACCAAGAGTTATACCCGGGGTGCGAGAGCTTTTCCGTTCTGACGGCCATTGTGGAGCTAATGCACGGAAAAATAAAGTATTGTATGTCGAACCAGTGTTTCGATTACTTTTTGGGGTTTTTCAAGAGAATGCTTCCGACGGACAATTGTTTGCCGAAAGACCATAGACACGCACAAAAGGTGTTGAATGGTCTTGGATTGGGTTATGAAAAAATTCACGCTTGCAAAAACAATTGTATTTTATTCCACAAAGAGTATGAAGCGTTGGATACATGCCCTATATGCAATGAGTATAGGTTCAAAATGACATCTCAGAATAGAACGACTAAGATCCCACACAAAGTCATGCGTTATCTGCCCCTGAAACCCAAGTTGCAGCGATTGTATATGTCGACGCATACTGCCACGGACATGAGATGGCATAAGGAAAAACGGGTAGACGACGATGTGATGCGGCATCCTGCAGATGGGGAGGCATGGAAAGAGTTCGATCGAACGTTTCCCGAGTTTGCTGCTGATCCCCGATTCAGTCAATTACAATTGACCTCGGTGATCTTCTGCGATACGATGTTGCAGTGGGCCCGAATGCTTCCATCATTATAACTAACTCTTATTAACTCCTCATTTTTTGTATTTTCTTTCTATTTTCATCGTGTTTCATTTATATATGTAATAAAATACATAAAAAGCTTAATAACACAACCCCTTTCTTGCTTAATTTAAAATGAAAAAAACCTTGCCCGATGAGATAAAGATGGCGGTTCGCGGACAGTTGTCGGTATGTATCATACCTTTAAATTGTTTTCCCTTCAAACTTTATATATTTCTATTACTTAATGTATGTAATTAATTTATTGCAGACGAACTACAATTTAGGGGACCTCCCGAGTCGTTGGCATACTTCAACAGACTCTTTGCTGAGAGGTACAAGCAGTGGAAGAGCGACCTGCACCACCATTTTCAGGCATTTGATGATCCGCAGGTCGCTCTTCAGGAGGGTTGCCCGAAGGAGCTTGAGGGGCGGGAGGATAGTTGGGCGTGGCTCTACGGTCATTTTCAGGACTCCGATTTTTTGGTATTTTTTAAATATTAAGTTGTAAATTATTACACGTGCCTTACTATTGTTTATTTAATTTTTTATATTTCATTTCAATTTCAACTAATACATTTATTTTGTGTATAACAGAAGACGACGAAAGCAAATAAGGGCAATAGGGACAAGAAGACTCTTCTCCACCGTTCAGGTTCCAGGCCATTCTCATATAGGATGAAGGAGCGGCGGCAGGTAATAATAAAGTCGTTTATATTAAATTTTTAATATGTCATTAATATTAATTTGTTTTTTTCATACTAACATTTTTCTTCTCTTGTTCAATTTAGGGGGTTCTAAATTCCCGGAGATCGACGTCTTTGGCAACGTTTATGTTCGACCTGGGAATGAGTTGGCTGGGTCCCTTCATGTAAGTATTCTTTAATTTTAATTATTGTCTTACGCATTCAAGTTTCATGGTTATTATACGAATGTTTTAATTAATATTTTATGTTATGTTAACCAGGCGACGATGGTGGAGAAGAGTCAGTTGGTTCTTCAGGAGTCCGCCTCCCAGCTTCCTCCCGATACTCCGCTTGAGTCTGTGGATCCTCCACCGGATGCGGAGTTTCAAATCCTGACGGAGACCTTGGATCAAACTCTCGGGAGGAGGCCAAGGACATATTGTCGAGGGATGGGGAATGCCCGACGACGGGAGCCTAGAGCCCCTTCATCGTCGCAGTCAAATAGTTGGGTGATTGCTTTGACAGCAGAGGTGGCCGAGCTTAAGACCAAACTCGCCTCGTATGGTACCCAAATGGCCTCGTATAGTACCCAGATGGCACAGCTTCTAGAGTCCCTCACAAGGTCCGGCATTCCAGTCCCGCCAATATTTAGTGCCTCGTCGACCTCCGAGCCCTTCCAACCCGAGCATGGCCACCACACCTCTGCCCCTGTCCACAATGTCCAGACCTCGGAGCCGCATTGGCAAGACAACATAGATTTTGGACCATTATTTGATTAGTTTTGTACTTTCTTAATTACATTTTAAACATTTCTCTTCTACTATATACATTTTTATATTTTTTTTTCTCTTCATTACATTTTTTTATTGCAATTTCATTTTATTACAAAAAAAAAAAAAAATTCATCCAAATTAATTTATTTTACAAAATACAAAAATATATTTTCTTTTTGCGCGACCAAAACTTTTCTTCGCACAAATTCATTTTTTACAAAATAAAAAACGTAAAATTAAATTTGAAAAAATATACATTATTTTTGCGCGACGAAAGTTGTCGTCTCGCGAAAATAAATGCGACTAAGGCGATTTCGTCGCGCATATTTTTGCGACACGAACATTGATCTCGTCCCTACATTTCTGTGTGACGAATGTTAACCGTCGCGCTATAGCTGCGGGACGAATATAATACCGTTGCGCAAAGTTTTGAGAGACGAACATTTTGTGCGACAAATGTAAACGTCGCTCATATCGCGCGACCAATATATGTATTTGGTCGCGCAAAGTCTTTCTTCACGACTTTCGTGCGATGGATGATGCGCGATGAATCTTCTGTCGCGCTGAAGTTTGTACGACTCAATTGTGTTTTGCGCGACCAAATTGTCTTCGTCGCACAAATAGAAAAATGTAGCAGTGGACTAAGTTAAAGTTGGCTTCTTCTCAGGCTTCTCTTTCTCCCCTTCACTATCCATTCCCTTCCTTTCCCCACCCAACTAAATTATTAAGCTTCTCTTTCTCCCTTTACTATCCATTCCCTTCCCCACCTGACTAAATTATTAAGGACTAAGTTAAAGTTGGCTTCTTCTCAGGCTTCTCTTTCTCCCCTGCACTATCCATTCCCTTCCCTTCCCCACCCAACTAAATTATTAAGCTTCTCTTTCTCCCTTCACTATCCATTCCCTTCCCCACCTGACTAAATTATTAAGGACTAAGTTAAAGTTGGCTTCTTCTCGGGCTTCTCTTTTTCCCCTTCACTATCCATTCCCTTCCCTTCCCCACCTAACTAAATTATTAAGCTTCTATTTCTCCCTTCACTATCCATTCCCTTCCCCACCTGACTAAATTATTAAGGACTAAGTTAAAGTTGGCTTCTTCTCAGGCTTCTCTTTCTCCCCTTCACTATCCATTCCCTTCCCTTCCCCACCTAACTAAATTATTGAGCTTCTTTTTTTCCCTTCACTATCCATTCCCTTCCCCACCTAACTAAATTATTAAGGACTAAGTTGGCTTCTTCTCAGGCTTCTCTTTCTCCCCTTCACTATCCATTCCCTTCCCCACCTGACTAAATTATTCAATACTAAGTTGGCTTCTTCTCAGGCTTCTCTTTCTCCCCTTCACTATCCATAATTTAAGGCTAATTTGGGAAATTAGATTTCCTCTTTTATTAGCCTTAAATCTTTCTAAAAATTTATATATATTAGCCTTAAATCTTTGAAGCCCAAAGCCTGAAATTATGTTTCTAGATTTTGAAGCCTTATTTCGACCCTCCGTGGATAAGCCACTTAAACACCTAAAAAATGGAAATCCGCTTGGGTATTATAAAACACGACATACCGAACTTAAAAAGCGTCGTCTTATTAAACATGTTTCTCGAGACGTAAATTCTTGACCCAAAAAACAACCACTGCAGGTACGAAGATACCGACGTAGAAAATAAAGACGACGTTTCATGAAAACTGCCGTCGTATTAACTTATAGTTAAACACGATCAACTTTTCTTAATCAGCGTCTTATAATTTTGATGGAATCCACGTCGATAGATTCATAATTAGCGCCGTATTAAAGTCAAATACCACAACGGTAAAAATAAATTTATCGACGTATTAATTTATATTGGAATAAATTTATGCTTTTTTACTAAATGAAATTTTCAGAGAAATGCAAATGAGATCCCAAGAGATATGAAAAAGCCAATATTTTGAAAGTTGATGATGTGTGTGTCATCAATATTTTGGACCTTAGGTGAGGTCAGAGAGAGACACACACACATCAACTTCCAAATTATTGCCTCCCACCCAAATCCGAACATTCAAAGAGGTAGAGAGATTATGTGGCGTATGCGACTTGAGTTAGAGTTGGAACCCTAATAAAAAAGTACAAGTGAAGAAAAGCCCCAATTTATCTTTACAACCAAGGGTTTATTCATAAAGAGAGGGGGTTTATTCAAACTAACCACGGCGGTCTATTCGTAAATAGCGTTGTATTAAATAATATACCACGGCGCTTAAAATACCCATTTGTCGTGTCAGAAGAAAGTAAAGCGACGACGGAAAAATTGCAATAGAGGATAGTAAGACGGAAAAAATAAATATCGTCGTTGTCTTTAGAAAGACGACAGTAATTATAACATTACTGTCGTGTAAAGTCAAAGTAACCACGGAAAATATAGCGTACATAACGCCGTCTAATTTATACAAATATCCACGTCGGTCTTTCATTATTTTATGACATATTAAGTTTGTACACCACGACGGTGCATATTAAGTTCGTAGTGCCGACGCCTCATGGTTGATTCAACGTCACCAATTTGCATAACCCGTCGTCTGATGAACATCGAAAACCAAATAAACGATGTTGAGAAAGAAAATCGAACCACGTATTTGAGAAAGATAATATTTTGAAAATTGGTGATGTATGTGTCTTTGCGTCTCTGAGATACACAAAGGCACATACACACCAACATCCAAAATATTGCCTCTAACTAAACCAAACTGATTATGGCAAGCTTTGCGAAAGACAAATTTTTGAAAGTTAACGATGTGTGCAGTTTGGTGTCTTTGAGATACACCAAAAACCATACATCGTTAACATCCAAATTATTGCCTCCAGAGAGGTGAGAGAGAGCCAAGGCCTGAAGTGAGGGTGTGAACAGAAAATTTGGCGGCCAAGGGCAAAAAGAATGCAACTTTATTTTGTCTTGGAACCCTAAGTGAAAACTGAAAGTGAAAGAGCGCATGAGAAGACAAATTCAAAGCAATTATCTTTACTAACCACGGCGGTTCCATTATAAATTATGTCGTCTAATATTAACTTATCCACGGCGCTTATTTTATAGTAATAACATAATATACAACGGCAGTAAGAGTACATACCGACGTGTAAACATCTATTTTAACGTTGTAAGTATTCAATATACGGTCGTTGTTGTTTGAAACTAAACACGGCGGTGTAGTCATAAATACGGCTGTCTAATATTAAATAAATCAACGTCGCTTATTTTGGAATAGGAGACGTATTATTTTAGTGTACCACGTCCCTATAAATACAGTCGTGTCGTGTAAAATTATACTTAACTACGTCATTTTGGAAGAACTCGTGGTCGTATGTTGTCTCATAAACACGGTGCATTCGGAAAACTAAGGGTCGTCTGAAGTGGTGTAGTAGGTCCGTTTTTATTAATAGCGTCGTCTTATTGATCGTTCGTTCCCTATATTTTTAAACTTTTTGCATTACCTAACCTACGCTTACACTGTTTCCAATCCTGAGAAATATTTCACTCTCCTCTCATTTTTCCTTCCCAAAGCGCCGTGTCTAAATCTCTTCGTCTCTGAACTAAAAATTCGAGAAAACTTTCATTGCATGCAAAAGGTAACCATTTCTCACTTTTTTTGTTCTTCGTTTTTTAGTGAATATCATTATTTGTTTTCTTTTGAATATCATTATGTGTTGCCTAGATTGACGTTGGTTTTCTTTTTGCTTGGATATTCTGAGGGCCAATTTTGGCGTTGTTGTCTTATGAATATAATCAATTTTCAAATTTGCTGTAAGAGAAATCAGTTGTGATTGTGAATGAAAGTAGATTGGCGTTTGGTAAACTGAATACTAAATTGTTGTTAGTACAAATATCAGTTTCTGAGTGTTTGATAAAATTTTGTGTGAAAGTGTTGTGATATATGTATAATGACTAAAAAGGACATAATGTTGAAATGAATTTTTCTATCAATGGTTAGTAGCATTTTTACTTTGACTTAAACAATTCTTTTGTCAAATATATTTCTTAACAAATTGTTTCGATCATAAAATAAACAAAATATCATGTTGAAAGCTAAATATTTGTCTTTGAATGCTCTAAACTATTTGTCTTTGAAGTACCATGTTCCAAATCATTTACCCAAATGCCCCAGAAAACGATTCAGAGGAGAAAGTCAAGAAAATTCAGAAAAATAAAAACATAAACATCAAGAATAATTACAGCAAAAAAAAAAGGTACAAAAATACTTGTAAGGGAAAGGAGGCAATTGCTGCATCCTGTGTTATCTATGCAACACCTGGAGAATGAAAAAGAACGCCCACCAAGGTATTTATTTATTTGCCCTTTATTTAATTATTGAAGAGTGAAATGATAAACCGGTGAAGAGGAAAAAAAGAAGTGGACAGAATGGGTGAATTAAAGATTGAATGGAAAACTCAACACCTTCAAAGGTACACAAATTGAAGCTATTACATAAACGGAAAATACATAGTACTTTTATTTTGAAGATTATAAGGTGGTAGGTTTGGTATGACCCTTGAATTGAAAGAGGAAATAAATAAATAATTTAAAATTTAGATGAGTAAAAATTTGGTAGATGTGGAAGATAATTAGCCAATTTATTTTTCTCCCTTCGGAGAATGTTAATGCAAATTTAAAGTGTTAACCCGTGGTTAGGTTTTTTTTCTTCTCCTTAAATAGGTGGTTTGATTTCAAGAGGGGGTGAACAAAAGTTGACTCTTGGAAAAACAAAAATAAAAGTTGACTCAATTACCAGCTTGCGGAATGGATCATGGTTTTGCATGGATTAGTCCCAAATTAGGCTTGATCGGATAAATGGATAAGTCAACGTAAAATTGTGTACCAATAATTGCTTGAGATTTGGAAATAGAATATTGTAGCAATAATTGCTTGATATTTAATTACTATCATTATCTTGAGATTTGATTCTTGAATGACGAATGATATTTTGAAAAATCAAATGGGAAGGAAGAAGTTGACTAAAAAAAATAGCTAAATAACGTTGTACACGTTAAACACCCCAAGTTTTGTGGGTTGGAGTGAATTGTAATATTTCAATTAAAATGGACCAGAATCCCGATTGTTGTTTGGTGCATTGAGACTGGGCTTATTAAAATGGACAACAATCCCACATATTGTATCTTACAAGTTCCACGAACAGAAGTGATACTCAAAAGACATGACTTGGACTCAACTCTAATCCAATTCAAGTCGGGCCAGCCAAGGCCTTAGAACTACCAGGCCTTGCATAATCAAAGACGAACTCATATTGTGGGCTATATGGGCTACGACCTATGCTTTTTTTTTCTTTTTAAAATAACATAGTTTTAGCCCATAGCCCAGCCCAAATTTTAACACAACCCACCCTCGTCTAACCCAAACCTAACGCGTATAGGAGACATAGCACTGGCGGGAACGCTAGCCAGAGAGCGGGACATCGAACAGAAGCAGCAAGTACACCTCCGTCCACCGAGAGAGAGAGAGACTTACTTGTTCATATTAGGACGCTAGTTGCTATTGTTGGAATCGAGTTTTGTTTGCTATTGTTGGAATCGAGTTTTGTAATTTTTTCCAATTATACTATGAATTTGTTGATATTATGGTTACAATAGATCATCATCAGAAACTAGTCCCTTGTCGAGTGAGAGCAGTATGATCATAGCATTGTTTGCCCAAAATCTGCAACTTTAATGTGTACATGCTTGATTTTGGAATTTGATTTTGAAGACAACCCAAATGTTCTACCTCAGCCGAATTGAGCACACTTTGCGTCTGCCTCCTCATCTGCTTAGCCTTTGGAGCTTGAGAAGCTTTTTGTGGGCTTATATATATTTTGAATTTTTCCCTTTGTTTCTTTATTCACAATGTTTTTACTTGGATTCACTGTGATGTTGTTCCTTGTAGGTTATCGCCAACTTGGGACTTTGCATTTCTGTCCATAGTATCCAATCCATTAAAGATGCTTTATCTTACCTAATGATGGTCATCCAACTTTTAGGGTATATTTGTTTACCTTACTCTTGTCAATTTTATGACTATAAAGTGCTTTTGGTGAATTTTGTTTTGTTCAAATTTAGGTTGTTTTAGTCCGTATAAGTGGAGTCAGCTTGCTTGCTTCAATCCGTTTTATTATTCTTATTCATATTCTTTCCAATTTTCAATTTATTTCCTGTTAAACTGCTCTGTGTATGAGAACTGCCAATCTAAATACTTAGTATCCAAATTTTGTTTGTTGATTGGTGATAATGGTGTGCTTAAGTTGCCTGATTTTGTTCGGGTAATTTTGCTTGTTTGTGGATTGCTTTTGTTGGTTTTTTTATTTTGGTTTCAGAAGAAAATTGGGAAACTTTGGTGTTTTAGCTGATAGGTGGTAAAGATTTAATGGTTTCGGAGAGGTTATTGGGTCGCATTAGGGGTTAATGATTGTTTTAGTTTTCCAATAAGAACTATAATTGTGCTTTTAGGTATGTAGTGGACTGGATTTTGTTGGAGCTGCTTTGGATTATAATAAAGTTGTGGATTTGCATTTGTAACATGTTTCACTCAAAAAGTTTTGAATGCACTTGCAGTTGGAATGGCTTTTAGAGCATACTCGTTTAGTTTTCAATGCACTGGCATTAAGCGTCAGTCTATAACTTATAATTCTTAAATTTGGCGATTGCATCTGTTTTGATGATTGGTCTTCCATTGTGGTCTAGTGGTTTTGTATAGGTCTTGATTGAAAGGTTGGCGTTTTTTATATTATCTCTTATCAGGATTCGATGGGTTTTAATCAAATTTGTCCTATTTGATACCATACTTCTCTGTAAGGAATTCTTTGAACTACTGGATTTTGATTGTTTGACTGACTTTGAGTTATGTGATTATTTGTTGTATGAAAACACAAATTAGTTTTGTTTGGTTGTTTGAGTCGAAGATTTTTTGACTTAAAAATGATTTTGAAGCGAGAAAGCATATCATTGTTCTTCGTGCACTGGCTGCAGAAGATTGATATCTGTTATGTGTAATTAGAATTCATCACTTAAATTCATTACTTGTTAGTCAGTGCCTGCCTGCTAGCTAGCCATTCATTACTTAATGGCTGATTGTTAGCTTTAAATGGAGCTGCTGATTAACGGAGAATTTATTCCCTGGATCCTACATAAATTAATATACTACCTTCATTTGATATGACAATATGTAATATACAATGATCTTCTTCTCTATATCCTAATTTTGTTTGTTTTGTTTTTCCGAAATATGGAATCAGAGCAACAAGTTCTTGAGATCTAACCACCCTTACCCTAGAAAAAAGGAACAAAGAAAGAAATGGACAACTTCTTCTCTCTCACCCATTACTATGACATAGGTTCCTTTAAATCTTTTCGTTTGGATTTTTTCTCGGTTCTCAGCTTGATTTACTTCATTCCCTCTGGGTGACAAAACTGACAACTAGGGCCTGTCTTCTTCTCTATGAAATTGAAGTGCCTAATTACCTTGAGAGTGAGTATCACTGGTATGGGCTGAGTATGCACTATGCAATGTTCTTCTTCTTCCTTTCTAAAGTTCTTGTTTTCTTTTTTCCCCTTTTCAACACTTGGCAGGTGGAGTTCACACTGATTATGTTTCGTCCATTTGTGGGAGAGATAATTTCTGCAAAACTTAAAGAATCTACTGCAAATGGTTTACGTCGTATGTATTCTACTGAGATGTACTGAGTTCTACATCTCGTTTAGTTTTTCCTTCTTAGTTTCTCTTTGGTGCAAGCAATTCTCACTCTATGCATTGATGTACTCCTCTTTGATAAGGAAGTATGTCTATGTCTTACCCATAGTCTGATTTTGAATCTTTAATTGGCAGTGTCCCTTGAATTTTTTGATGATATTTATGTACCTGTTCATCTTTTGCCTGTTCCATCCCATTCCAAGCCTGACCCAGGAAAGAGGTGACTGTCCCTTCCATGTCTGCTTGATAGAAGTACAAATAGAGCTTTATATTTATAATCCTGCATGAATTCTTGTATATTGGTATATTTTTAAATCACCCTTAAACTCGTATTTTATAATATTTGCTGAGGATTACAGGGATAGAGTCATGTGGGCATGGAAGTGTCCTGATGCAGATGAAGAACTTGTTATTGATGGGATAGACCAGGTTCATATTGTTGTGGTTTGATTTATCCATACGTGCTCAAATTTCTGGTGCCTAAGTGCATGCTAACTTTTAGTTCCAAATGGCAGATAAAATTCCAAGTTCACAGTGTGAACTTTCCACCAATTCCAATTGAGCAGCCAGAAGACTCAAAACCATTTGCCCCTATGGTGGTTACAGTAAGTTCATGCTTTGAATCTTATCATACGACTGGTGGTTGCATCTAGCTGTAGCGTCACTTGATCTCTAGTTCTCTACAATTCTCCAAAGGCAATGAACTATTGCAAAAATGCTGTTTTTTGAAACTTTTGCTACCTTTAAAATCTGGAAAATCTGGGATAATTCTTTCATGTAGAGTAAATCTAATTCTTTTGTTACATTGTGTTAAATCTTTGTACAAATTAAATGAGGGTTCTCTTTTGGCAAGCGGATTTCTAATGAATTCTATGAGCCTCCAATTAAGTTTCCTATTTTACAGGGATCAATTGATTTTGACGGTTTGGGCCCTGTTTCGTGGTGGGAGGATGCAGAAGATAAGGATGAAGAACCTGAAGATCCTTAAGCTTACATACCTTCAGCAAAGGGGAGTTACTTCTATCATGTTTCTTATGAATGTGTGTAAAGTCATGGATACAATGTGATTTGAGCTTGTAACTTTTTCATTTTAGATTATGCATAAACTATTGTAGTTCAAATTAGCTTTGATGGGAAGGTGGACAAACTTTAGTGGTGTAGGGGGTAGGAAATATTTGTATGAATTCCATTGTGAATCAGCTTAGCTTGAGCCTTGAGGGCTTAGTGGTTTTGACCTGCTGCCCCATTTGCAATATTCTTGGGGCAACTGCTACTTGCACATATCTAAATGTAATTCTAGCTTCAAAGTGTTTTCTTTATTTATGATTCTAGCTCCAAAATGTAATTCTGATGGTCTTAATCATGGTTGTTTTTATTTTTTTGGTAATTAAATGAATGTATTAGCCAAAAAGAGGGCAAAGCCCTTAGTACCGGGTCACAAGACCAACCAAGAAAACAAAAAGGGGCAGTCCTAGACAATCCCAAGTTAACAATACAACAAACCCTAATAGCAATTAGCTCATAGGGATCTTCCAATCTGCAACAAGATAGGAGTTTAGCAGGTGAGGTTTTAAACAGTAGAGAGCACAGCCTACCTAATAAAATTCTACAATTACTGAAAATAGTGTTACAGCAAAGGGGCAAGAAGCTTTTCTCAAAATCCTACCATTTTTTTCCTTTCAAATGTGGTAAACAAAGGCAGCAAACAGAAGTCTAATTGTGCTTATTCAGTATGTAATCTCCCTTGCACATCAAGATTGCTGTATATTACATTGTTTAATTCACATCAGCAATCAAAACGATTTCTGTACAATTTGTAACTGTTGATGCACTTGTGGTACTTGAATTGTCCCCAGGAACCACCTCTGGCATTTGTTGTGGATATAAGAAAGGCTTTGGAGGCATTTCGAGGCTCTCGGTTTCTCCTTCAAGCATCTCAACTACTTTATTCATTGCAGGACGGTCACCAGGCTTCATTTGTATGCACCACAATGCCACAATGATCATCTTCTTTATGATCTTCTCTTCCTCCTCTGTGGCGTCTCCAACTTGAATGTCCTTCCCTTCACTCAATTGGTCAAAAACCCATGTTGGAAAGTATATTTGGCTTGACTTCTCTATGGTTGCATTTAAATTCTGTCTTCTGCCAGCCATTTCCATCAATAGCATTCCGAAACTATAGACATCAGCTTTGTATGAAATACCTCCAATATTTTTATAGAATAACTCTGGAGCTATGTATCCGATGGTTCCTCTTGCTGCAGTCAAAGACACAATGCTATTATCGAGCGGGCATAGCCTTGCTAACCCAAAATCAGAAACCTTCGGAAGAAAATTCTCGTCAAGAAGAATGTTATGAGGCTTAATGTCAAAGTGCAGAATCTGCATATCACATCCTCGGTGCAGATATTCGATGCCACGAGCCACTCCAAGCGCGATTTCAAACATTTTCTCACAATTTAAAGAGATAACTCCTTGTTGAGAAAATAAGTGTTTATCAAGAGATCCATTAGGCATGAAGTCGTATACGAGAGCACGCTTTGAACCCTCAACACAGAAGCCAATGAGTTGCACCACGTTAACATGGTGAATCCTTCCAATGGTAGCAACTTCATTGATGAAGTCTTGCCCATTAGCTTTCGACTTACCCAACATCTTGATGGCTACAAGGCGACCGCTACAAAGCTTTGCCTTGTATACAGAGCCATAGCCTCCTTCACCCAATTTTTCCTTGAAACCTTTGGCCATCTTTTTTATGTTTGAGTAAGAGTACCTTACTGGCATGAGCTTATTGTTCTGCAAAAAGTCTTCTATATTGTCATGCATTGACAAGTGCCTCCTCTTCCATTTGTATATTATTAATGCAGTTACACAGGGAAAACCAAATAAAGATTTGGCTAGTTGCCATAGTACTGCGCAGTTCACAAGAAGTGGAATCAATAGAAACATTAATTTTTCATCAGTTAAGGGAGAAATTTAGAGAAAGAAGAAAGGATGAAAAAACAAATGAAAGAGAATGTATGAAACCAAAACTTGAAAAGAAAAGGTATTTAAAATTGCTTTTAGTTTTCTTTTTGTATAACATTTCATTTCATTTTCTCCCTCCTTTCATCCTCTCCGCCTCACTTGTTTCTCCTTTTGTCCCATGTATTTCTCAAATATTTAAAACAAAAAACAAAATGGTTAGCAACATTACCTAGGTAAGAGATTCCAATGGCTATTGAAAGCTGGGAGATTGGCAGCGTCCAATCAGACGTATATTCAGGCGAAACAAAGCGGAAGATCAGATTCATAATTACGTGAACCCTATCTGCAACAAAAGTGAAAAAATCGATCATATAAATTCATAATTCAAATAAGTAGGGCCAAATTAAGAAACTAATCATTTGTTTATATATAAGCTGGGGTAGAGAGTAGACCCCCACTCACGTAGTATCTCGCGTATGTATTGTAGGATCTTCTTGCACAAATTTTCTGCATTGCAAAAGAAAATTAAATTCATATTTGCATACAAAATGATCATAATACATGTATACTCTCTCATCCGGATGTCCGCACGTTATTATCACGCGAATGCAATTGTAAACAGAGAGGAAAGTAGAGAGGGGTAATAGAAAATACATGACGTTCGCACGATAATAACATCCAAATGTCCGTATAGGAGAATTTATGTATATATATCTATTAGAAATCAATGTGTTATAGTCTCCTTCTGATCGCAAAATTATTTGCAGTGAAAACACAAATAATTGAAATATTTATAACATAATATATCTAGGAGATAACTGTAATATATCAATCTCCACACAGACTACAGAGAACATGGCAGCAAAAGTCTATTGTGTTTCGTAGATGGGAAATAAATTCATGGGAAATCAGTTCTCATGTGTTTTCCAAGGGCATTTAACAACTGCATATTATAAAGTCAAATGAATCAATAGAGCACGATGGGTGCTGATGGAGATAATTGTTAACAACTGCATATATTACTGATGAAATCATCTGGAGGAGAGAAAAAGTTCAGTGCCTGGAGCATTAATTATTGAATAAGATAAATCATTAACACATGCTCCACCTTTTGAAGGGCACTCGATTTTGCCCTCGTTGGCCTTGCAGTTTGGCCTTTCCCAATATCTCATTCCACATTTTGAGCGACATTCACTTTTAAACCACGAGAGCTCAAAGCCATGCGCTATTTCATTATATATAGCTTCACAGGAGGACAAGTACTGGTGCAGGTCATCTACAGATGTTGAAGGTGACACCACAACCATTTGTGTTATTTTGCAGGACTCCCCAATATCGAATGAACTTATGTTGCCAATCATGGCATAAGAAAACATTCTTAAAGTAGTGGACAAAGAATAATTGGCAGAATTGTTGATGCATGGAGCTGTATCAACAACGCGAGGAGAATGCACTGGATTTGCACAGCTGATAAAAATTATAGGCACTTCATCACTAATAAGCCTCAGGTATCCATAAAAACTAAGGTTGGAGGAGGTTAAAGAGTAACGTGGGTTGGTGAAGTAATTGTCTTTCTTCTGAACACCAGCATCAACAACTCGGAATGTCCAGTCACTGTAATTGATCGCCTTTACGTAATACTGTCCCGAATTCAAGCATATTCCTGTAACATTTTCCTCACAATATAGATCAATCTGATAAGAAAAAATGTAATCGCTACAGTTTTGAGGGCCTGCTTTTAAGTAAAACGGAGACCTTATGTTGATATTGCCACAAGAACGGGTACTATCTTCAATGGTGGATGTTTTGAAACATAAGGAAGGAGGAACAAGAAGAAGAAGGGCTATGTGTGCAGCAAATAGGAGACTTCCTCTAGACATAGTGAGAGAGAATATTAGAAGGAAGAAAGAGACTTCCAATCCAATAGAAATTTATCAAAATTATGGAAGAGGACAGATTAATTAGACAAAGTAGGTTATGTGGCTATAGCAAATAAGAAAGGGGCGACTTCAGATTTCAGAAGTGGTCATTTGGATTTTGGAACCCCTTATTAAAATTCAAGGGATAAGCTGACTAGTCAACCAAAAGCAAAGTCATCCAAAAGACAGAAAAAACATTATTCCTTAATGAAAATAGTCATGAAGGCACATTTACCTACTAAATGTCAGTTTAGTGGTAATTTTTTCTTTAAGAGGTCTCAAGTTTCAAATCTTCTATCTCGTGAATTTAATAAAGGCCTAATTATACCAATGTTCTCTGAAACTTTGCTCAAATTTCATTCTGTCCCTCCAAACTCAAAATGAGTTACTTTTATTCCTTGACCGAGATTTGATGACTCACTTTGTCCCATGTCATCAACTTCATTCAAAAGTCTGCTAACTTTGATGACGTGGCATTGTTGTTTTTGTAATTTCGTACATGTGGATCATTATCCACCAATTAAGTGAGTGACATGGCAAGTGAAGCCCACCTCCACCTAGATAAAAATATAATTAAAAATTAAAATAAATTAGAAAACATATATTCAAATAACTAAAATTTAATGTTTTTTTTTTGCCAAAATTAACTTATTTATTTAGTTATAAATAAATTCTTCTCCACGCCTTCCTTCCTTCTCGGATCTACCATGGCCTCCTTCAAAAATCTTCATCTCTCATACCCCTTCCCCGTTGACCTCTACCAATCTTATTTGTCTCCTTGGTCCTTATCCAAACAGATGTTGAAGCAAACGGCATCTCCTACCCAAACCCACAATTTATTCTGATTCAAAGATTGGATTCATACGAATAAGCAAAACAACAATTTACTTTGATCCAAAAATTGTGTCACAAAGAAAGAAAATTGTTTAAATAGTTTCCATTGATTTTTTTGTGTGGAAGGCAACAACACAAAGTTATACAAACAAAAACCAAATGCAGAGATCACAGCATGCCCAAACCCAACAGTCCTAATAAAACCAAACATTAATTCCAGCCTTCACGGGTCTCCCTGAAAAAGGTGGTTGATGAATTAAATCAAGCAAGATGACGAGGGCCATGGCCACCGACGTGTCGATCTCGGGCTGCACGATGACGCAGAAGACGTCGACACCCAAGGCAACTCCGCCTACCGCCGCCTCCTTTCTCTTGATCTCTGCCACAACTCTGGGCTGGGGGATGGTGGTATTGGTGCTGTAGAGATGATGATGGAGGGATGGGGTGTGTGGGTGAGGGTTGGTGCGTCGGCTGGGGAGGGGGATGGGCGTGGGTGGGTGGGAGGATTGGGGCGGCTGAGGAGTGATTGGGTGTTGGGTAGGGTTTTTAATTATTTGAATTTTTTTTTTTTTAATTTTTAGTTATTTTTAATTATTAGAATGTTTAATTATATTTTTATCCATGTGGAGCTCCACTTGCCACATCACCTACTCAAATTGGTGGATTCTGATTCATGTGTATAAAATTACAAAAACACTCATGTCATGTCATCAAAATTAACAGACTTTTAGATGGAGTTGACAACAGGGGCAAAGTGAGTTACTAAATCTCGGTCGAGGATGAAAGTGGGTCATTTTGAGTTTGGAGAGGCAAAGTAAAATTTGACTGAAATTTCAAGGGGCATTGGTGTAATTAAGCCTTTAATAAATAAAGATTGTGTGTAGACGGTATAATGCTCTTATCCATATCTGTACAATCAAAATAGCAAGAGATCAAAATGCTGCAAGCCAGTTTTTCATTCGAAATAATGCTTCTGATCAATTTCTTATTCTGTTGGTTGCTCATAGTAGTGCATGTAGATGCACTGCATGGCGGAGTAGGCCTTGAAATTTGCTCAGAAGCAAGATGTAAACCGGAAGGCCCAGCCATCCGATTCCCATTTCGACTTAAAGATAAGCAGTCAATCCATTGTGGTTACCATGGCTTTGATCTATCGTGCAGTGATGACAACCAGACTCTGTTCGAGATGCCATCGTCATCTAACTACCTCATCGTTGAAAAGATTAAGTACACATCTCAGGAGATTGAAATATCTTACAATGCTTATGATCCAGTACCGAAAGCGATTTTAGACCTCAGTTTATCTTCTTCTCCCTTAGAATTTGTGCCTGGACCACATAACTACAGTTATACGCTCTTCAGTTGTCCACCTTCAACAGAAGGATACTACAACGGGGATTGTGTGGTGGAATTGCTGGACAGGGACAATCCTGAAAACCGGACATATGCCGTCAACACTCATGAATGTTTTGTTGATAGCATGCCCCTAGTGTCTTGTACAAAGCTGCATGACTGTACATCAATTCCAGACTTATCAATTCCAGACTTACCAATATCATACTTCCGAATAGCCAAGAAAATTATGAAGCTGCATTGGTCCAAACCATCATGTCGACATTGCAAAGAGTTGGGCAAGGCATGTAGATCAAAGATTAGTGAATATCCTCTTGCACATGTTCAGACCACAAAAAAGAATGTTTAAATTTCCCCGAAGGTATCATTTAATTATGCTCCGCATTGTTGCATTACTTTGCAAGTGAATAAATTTATTATCAATCATTCCGATTAGTCAGGACTCAGAATTTTATTGATTTAGTAAGTAAAACTACTTGTTAACTTTTACAGATAGTAGCCGCAGAGGGACACGCATAAAAATATCAGGTGAGTTGTCCATAAATTAAATCACTTTTGTGTTGCTGATTACAAATTTGAATCATATAATTACGTTAATTTTTGTCATTTCTATCTGCAGTTTCCACAGTTTCTGTGGCTCTTATAGCAGTGGGGGCTCTCATCATCTTCCGTGCCTACAGCTCCAACAAAATAGAGAAAACAAATCAGTTGAGAATTGAAAGATTTTTGGATGATTACATGGCTCAGAAGCCAAGCAGATATTCCTATTCTGATATCAAGAGGATAACACATCAATTCAAGGACAAGTTAGGGCAAGGGGCCTATGGGACAGTGTTTAAAGGAAAGCTTTCATCCGAATTGCTCGTTGCTGTGAAAATCCTCAACAATTCAAACGAAAATAATGGAGAAGATTTTACTAATGAAATGGGAACAATGGGTCGAGTGCACCATGTCAATGTGGTTCGGTTGGTTGGCTTTTGTGCTGATGGGTTTATACGAGCTCTTGTGTATGAATTCTTACCAAATGGCTCATTACAAAACTTTTTATCATCAGCAGATAATAAAAATTCTTTCCTTGGTTGGGAAAAGTTGCAAGATATTGCATTAGGTATAGCCAAAGGAATTGAGTATCTTCACCAAGGGTGTGACCACCGAATCCTCCATTTCGATATCAAACCCCATAACATTTTGTTAGACCAGAATTTCACCCCAAAAGTTTCCGATTTTGGTCTAGCCAAGTTATGCTCAAGGGATCAAAGTGCAATATCCATGACGACCGTCAGGGGGACGATGGGCTACATTGCACCAGAAGTGCTCTCCAGGAACTTCGGTAATGTGTCCTACAAGTCAGATGTCTACAGTTTCGGGACGTTGTTGCTGGAAATGGTTGGTGGCAGGAAAAACTTTAAGGTCATGGAGGACTCCACCAGCCAAGTCTACTTCCCGGAATGGATTTATAACCTTTTAGAACAAGGGGATGACCTACGGATTCATATTGAGGACGAAGGAGATGCTAAAATTGCAAAGAAACTTGCCATTGTGGGTCTATGGTGCGTCCAATGGCACCCGATAGATCGTCCTGCAATGAAAGTTGTAGTTCAAATGTTAGAAAGAGAAGGTGGCAATCTAACCGTACCACCCAATCCTTTCTGCTCTACTTTGAATTGAATAAATACAACTATGCAAGGCATCTGGACATTTGTGTACATCAAGAGTTCTACTAGTAACCATGATTTTATATGAGATCAAGCACTGTAATATTAAATAACATATATATGGTGTTGAATATCGTAGTATATGCTAAGTGTTTGGGTTTGAATTTGTCCTGAGTCAAAATTGTAGTTTATATCGCGTTTATTGAATAAATGGGCATGACTATGCTTGAAATTATAAGCTCCAATGATTTCTTGATCCAATATGGAGTATTAAAACAGGAAGAAAGTCATATTTTTAATTGTTGGATGGGTGAAGGCCAGCCATGGCAATAGATTTGATGATTCCTCCTACATGTACTTAAGTCATCAGAATTCAGAAGTGTGAGAATGAAAGGTGTAAATGTTCCACATTGAAAAACTAACGAACCTTGGCAAGACTTATAAGGAGAAAGATTCCAATAATTCAAGTTAGGTTAGAGGTAACTATATAAAAACTGCTCAAAGTCAATACAACACACAACTCATCTCAACATATTACAAATATTTCTAAACAAATATCAATCCAGATTTTGCAGATTTTCCAGCGAATATCATGAGAGATTTCAAGCCTCTAGAGGCCACTCAGGGGTCGTTTAGTACAGCAGACTGTCATGGACTGGACTAAATCCTGGGACTGTCTTGGATTAGCTCGGATTGGCCTAAGCTGGATTAAGTACTGACCTACGTTTGGTCTTTGCGTCGGACTAAGAAAATTTGGATTGTAAAAATAGTGAAGACCTATGTTTGGTCTTTGTGTTAGACTAAAAATAATTCTTGTAATATTTAAATTTAATTTGGGATTTGACCTAAAAATAAATAAATGCTACAAAGAAACCCAATTCAAAGATTTAAAACAATAATAAAAATAAAACAAATAAAATTATGATTGTTTATGAAGAATAAAATTCTGATATTTTTTTGGCTTCTCAAGACTTATCTTAGCTGCTTCCTAGCCTTGCCCCAAGACTACTACAAATCTTCTATTTTTTGTTGGTAGAAGCATTACTAAGGAGCTAAACTCACTCTATATAATTATACGTTTTTCATGGACGACCAAGTAAAAGAATATATATATATATATATATATATATTTATGTATAATTTTTGTATATTTGACTTTTGACTTTAAATTGAAAAATATAATTTGACAAGGTAATAATTGCTTGTGATAAAGAAAGTAGCACATCATGAATTATTAAACTTGTTTCAATATAAAAAGAATATCAAACATTTGTGAATTATTATAGTTTGATTTTCCAAATCCAAATGTGGTCAAATGCAATATCAAAATAATTATTGTAATATTTAAATTTAATTATGGATTTTGACCTAAAAATAAATAAATGCTAAAAAACCCAATTAAAGATTTAAAACAATAATAAAAAGAAAACAAATAAAATCCTGATATTTTTTAAAGAGAGGCGTCAGACTAGCGTGTTCTATTTAGGAGAGTGCTATTTAGCGAACCACTTTTCAGGCTCACTATATTAGACGAGCCAGTGAGGCTTTTTTTTCACTATTGGACTATACAGTCTCATTTAAGTTAGTCCCGTCTGTTACCAAACATGGGTTTCGAGTGCTATTTAGCCTAGTCTAGTCCAATGAAGCGTACCAAACATACCCTTAGATTCTAGATTACATTGAAGATCATTTTTCCAAACCCTGCATTGGTATGATTTCCAGTTGATGTATCATCCCAACTATGATTTCTTAAGTTTTGCTGCAATCATTCGGCTAGAGAAGGACATTCATCAACCATAAATCATTCAAATTGCTTCTAGATTCTGCAGTTTAGCTTACTTCACATTTTCCATAACAATGTCGCGAGCTATTTGCTCTATATTTAGTGATTCGAGGTTTTCTATACTATTTTCAGTTCATCTTGTTATTTTCAAATGTAATGATTTTTAATTCAATTCCATCGATACTCCCTAAGTCCTCTCCTTATACTTTAAGCAACAATAAACAATTGTTGTGCATAGCTATACGCAAGCACACCGGGTCACACTTTAGCGCGAAGTTTCTGTAACCCGCCCCAAACTCCAGCATTTCATATTAAATTTCTGTAACTGTTGAGAAATTATTGAAAAATCTGTATTGTTGACCCCAAATAATAAATATGTATTGTCCTCCAATAAACGAAAGCTTCACAATCATTAGTATGACATGATCATAGAAAATTATTAATTAATTTCTATTTTCCTATCATGCGTAGCTAATGAAGTTTAAGTGATAAGATTCCAAACTTATTATTATCTTTTGTCAGGCGGTGAATTAGGGGTCAACAGCCTACTACTGACAATACCGATATTGTCCCTAACTTAACCACCTATAAAGCCCAGTAGGTGTGGAGTTTTATCACAAAAAGCCTCGGTGATATTAGTAGTGGAACCATTCATTATATATTGTATTTCATTTTGTTAAGTTTTCGATGTAGAACTTATATTCTTCAACACGTCCTCTTACATGGGACCACCACATAGTGGGCCACAAGTGGAGTCAAGTCCACATAGAAGTCAAACATTTAAGCTCAACACGTGAACACCACGTATTGAGTAAGGGTAAACATTCAATTCCAACATGTGAACACCACATGTTGGATTAATGAGTAAGGGTAAAGACCCAGTATTTCAGGCTCAGTCATTCAACCCGATTTGATACTATGTCAAGATTTCAGATAGACGGACCAGTAGCCAACTACTGGCAACACCGATATTGTCCCCAACTTAACCACTTACAAAACCCAATAGGTGTGACATTTGGTGGTTGCACTTCCTTTTCAATCTTTATGTACATCAAAATCCCTTGGCACAAGTTTCAATATTTCTTTCAAATGGGGACCAACGATTGTTCTCCTAGCTCAAGTGAAGCCAGCGTTTGACCGTTATTGTACTTAAGATGGTTGAGTACTTGACTAAAGAAGGTAATAAATAAACTTAAACTGCACTTAAGATGGTTGTTCCTTTATACACTTTTTATTCAATCTTTGTATGATTGATTTGAAACTTTCCAAGTCTTTAAGAAATACAAAATAATCTCTTGGAAATTTTTTAATAATCTTGTCTTTATCAGCTTAATAAACTAGAATAGAAAATTGAGAGCTTTCGTTTTTAGTCAAAGAAGGGGAAAATATTAGAAAAATGCCAAAGAACTAGTTTTATTTGGATTTGAAATAAAACTAGCCCTTTGCCCTTTTCTTTGTAACAATCCTTTTCATAATCGATATTACATTGAGTTTGCTTGAAGCGTTGGCAAAAAAAAACAAAAAAAAGTTGTTGTGAAAGTTCATATAGTTTTGGCAAAACATATGGTTAGCATGGTATTAACTCAAGAATTGGTTTGCGCTTTAGCGTTATTGTATTCTGAAAAGCTGTGTGAAACTGACCGAATATAACTGCCACAAAATTTTAGAAATAAATAAATTTGCGCTTTAGCGTTAATGTATCGGAGAATGATTGAGTACTTGACTGAATAAGGTAGCAAATAAACTGAAACTGCACTTGGATGGTTGTTTCTTATAATTTTTTTATTCAAATTCTTTGTATGATAGAAACTCTCCTACAAACATGTGGACAATAGTTAGAAAAATAGACCAAAAATACTTGAATCTCACTTATCTCCTTCAATTAAATTATTGGGCTTTTCACCTATAAGTTTTTTTAACTTTACATTTGAAAAAACAAAAAATAAATTTTTTTTAAATATTAAAAAGAAAAAAAATTCCAGGACAATATTGTAGGAAACACCTTGTTGTACTTTTGAATGGAGAAATGCTAACACACAAAGGGCTAGCTGAGGGCTTTTTCCTCTAATTACCTCTCTAAATGTTTTTGTATGGTGTTTTTCCTAATTTACTATAAATTTTTAGATGCGTAGATATAATAAATCTCTAGATTTTTGTGTCCTAATTTTTTTTTTAAAAATGGTTAGTTCTTGAAGTCAATTTCGTTACATTGCTGTCAAAATTGGTCGCATGATGCATACCTGACTAAATTATTCAATACTAAGTTGGCTTCTTCTCACGCTTCTCTTTCTCCCCTTCGCTATCCATTCCCTTCCCCACCTGACTAAATTATTAAGGACTAAGTTGCAGGCAGTGGCGGATGCAGAAATTTTCATTCCGGGGGTCAACGTATAAAAGGTTTAAAAAATTCAATACAAAATAGATCCATCGAGCTGTTAGCATTTGCACTTCATGTGATTTCACCCCTCTAGCATTCTTGTAGGAGTTATGTTATTCTTGTAACTTAGCATTTTACAATATACAATCTAATTAAAGCAGGATACTATCAAATCTACCAAGATACAATCTAATTAAAGCAAGCAAAAAAAAATTAATCAAATTTACCAAAATACAATCAAGCAAATATTTCTTCAATGCATAAGAGTTACGTTATTCTTGTAAAACTCTTTGTTGATGGAAATTTGAAGGTGTTTTTACCTAGATTGACCTTAGGTTCCTTTATACATTCATATCATACATGAAAAATTGTTTTTTGTAAAAATATTGGCTAAGTATGAAAAATAGTTTTTTGGAATAATCATTTTCTCAAGATAATTTTTGGCGGCTTTTATTCCTTACACATCAAATAAGAAACCTTGATTTTATGAGATTTTTATATGAAGTATATATTGACTTAATGAGCCATCATTAGTAACCTAAATTATATTTTGCAGTAAAACCGATTTTTCGTATTTTGATTTGGTAGGAATTTGATTTTCTAGTATTTTTATTTGAATCCAATAAGGGGTACTTCCTTATTTACATTGTAAACTTAAGTAAATGGAGTAATATAAACATAAATAAAAGTAAAATGACAAAGACATTTACTTAAACACTTCAAATGGAAATAAGGCAATTTTACTTAAGTGCAACGATGTTGTGCGAAACAGAGCTGAAAACTTGAGTTAGGGTTGGGGATTTAGGGTTGAGAAGAGAGAAATGAGTTAGGGAGGGGGGAGGAATCGTGCAAAACAGAGCTGAAATGGCTCTGTTTTGTTTTTTAAAACCTAGGCCAAAATGACGTCGTTTTGGCCAGGTTTAAAAATAATAATAATACCTTAAGTGGAACGACATCGTTTTGACGTCGTTCGGGAAAAAATATTTATACTTAAGTGGAACGGCGTTGTTTTGACGTAGTTACGAGAAAAAAAAAAAAAAAAAAAAAGAGGCTCACGAGCGCTGCGCAGATCGATCTTGCCCCTTTGGGGCATTTCATCGAGCAGGTTGCAAGGGTCAACTTGAGGAGCTCTAATGGCGGATTTCAGAGGTTGCAGGGTCAATTGACCACCCTTGCTCCTCTGTGCATCTGTCCCTGGTTGCAGGGATGGACCATTCACAAACTAACCTAGGCTAGTTGAGCAAAAAACATTCCTTAGCCAACCCCCACTTGCACGCAGAGAATAAACATGAAGAAAGTCAATTATACATGCAACACGCCAATAACCCTTGTTGCATACAGAGAACAAAAATGAAGAAAGAGTCAATCATCCATGCTGCACACAGAGAACAAACATGAAGAAAGAGTCAATCATCCATGATGCATGCCAATCACCCATGTTGCACGCAGAGAACAAACATGAAGAAAGAGTCAATCATCCATGCTGCATGCAGAGAACAAACATGAAAAAGGAGTCAATCATCCATGCTGCACGTAGAGAACAAACATGAAGAAAGAGTCAATCATCCCTGCACGCCAATCACCCAAGTGACAATTCAATTCATTCATAGCACTGCAATTTTTTTCTACTCATGAAACATTTACAATACGTAGAATTAACAATTATTACTTGTGTAGAATTTTCATTTTTAAGTTTTTTGAAACAAAGTGATAGTATTTATTGAAGAAATATAACATACTACAAAGCCACAAAAGTGCCGAAATTGGTACATCTCCAGTGACCAAATGAATTGATCTGGAGAGAATTATGCCTAAACCAACAAATATTCAAACCCCTGATTCAGCAGTCAGAAGCTCTTGTACTTAGACTAACAATATAGATCCACTGCGCAACGGCAAAAACGGCAGATCCATATCGCAGCCAAAAGCAAAATACAAACCAAGAAACTCCTAATGAGTAATAGAGTAAAACAGACAAAGAAAAACAGGACTACCGCTCCACTAAAAGCAAGTGAAAATGCTTAAGACTTAGGAGTTTATTGTACTAAACTCTAAGCGACCTCAAACAAGATCCGAAAAACAAGCGAATGAAAATGCAACAATAATAAGTGTAATTGTGTCGTAGTTGCGTATGTAATTGTGTCGTAGTTGCGTATGTAACTGTGATATATAGTTGCGAATGTAGTTGTGTCGTACTTGCACTATGTAACCATAGCAACATCGTGAGACACAAAATGGAAAAGAATGTTAGGGCCGGAAAAAAGTTGAAACTAAATTCAAAAAATGAAAATTGAGAGTAACCAGATCATTCCAAGGCAATTAGAGGGCAATAAACAATACGTACCCAGAAATTTTTTATAAATTTTTTTTTAAAAAAAGTAGTGATTTCTGTTCATTTGTTACTTGTATTTTCAGTCCTGTAAAGAATACTAATGTGACCAACTAGCTATTAAACTAGTTGGAAATTTCAATTTCTTATAACGATACTTGTTTTATTCAATTTTTTTTCGTATGATTGAAACTTTCTAAGTCTTTAAGAAATAAAAATAAATTTGTTGGAAATTTTACTAATCTTACTTTGAAAATTCTTTATGGCCTTTGACACGCCTTAATAATTAAGGGAGAGGATCGCATGTTCCCAAAATTGGTGTCCCATCCGTGTTCCTTTCTTATCTGCTTGACACATGTCCTCAAAATTATTTGTTCTTAATTTTCTTTTAAGTGAGTTGACATGTGTCAAGCAAATATGAAGGGAACACCAATTTTGGGGACATGCGATCCGCTCCCAATAATTAAAGTACAATTCTGATCAAACCAATATTTTTATTGGTATTTCTCTTTCATGGAAGACATCACAAGTTCGAATTCCCCATTCATGTTGATAAAATTAAAATTAAAATTTGAATAAGATTTTCTCATTGCAAATTTGTAGCATCATTTTAGATTTTCTGTGTATCAATCTTTTCATATGGCCTTGGTGCGCTGATTCCATCTATTACTTTTTAGTTATCATATATATGTGATGGGTTTGTTTGGTTTTTGCATGCACTTCCTTTTCAATTTGTAGTTTTTTTTTTGGGTTTTTTTTTTCTTCACTCTTATCTAGTATGTACATCAAAATCCCTTGGCACAAGTGAAGCCAGCGTTTGACCGTTATTGTACTTAAGATGGTTGAGTACTTGACTAAAGAAGGTAATAAATAAACTTAAACTGCACTTAAGATGGTTGTTTCTTTATTCACTTTTTATTCAATCTTTGTATGATTGAAACTTTCCAAGTCTTTAAGAAATACAAATAATCTCTTGGGAATTTTTTAATAATCTTATCTTTGACAACTTAATAATAAAAGAACAATTATGATATAAGGAACTTTCTAGCGGCATTTCTCTTTTCTTTGTTGGAAGAGATTCTAAGTTTGAATACGGCATTCATGTTGATAAACTTTGTATCAATCTTTTTCATATTGAATTGGTGCTCATTTTGATTCAAATCTGTTTACTTTTTAGTTATTATATATATAAGAGCATCTCCAATAGCCTTTTCAATCACTTTGGGATGCTCAAATAGGTGAGCCACATTAGAAAAATTCCCTCCAACAGCCTCTTCAACCTCAGTCATCAAATCTGCAACCTCATTCTCTCTCTTCAAAACTGGTAAGTTGACCTTGCCTCTTCAAAACATTTATTTTGTTTTGGGAGAATCAAAATCATATCGAAAGGCTAAAAACATTTATTTGCTTGATGGGTTTGATGTACATTTCATAAATATTATTTATTTTCTAGAATATTATCTTTTTAAAAAAGAATTTTATTAATTATTATTGTTTAAAGTCAAATATTGTATTAATTGAATTGAAGAGACTGATGAAGCGACAAAATATTAAAGTAGCAAATAAGGCTCTTCAAATAGCACGTAGGTCAACAAACTTCAACTTGAAGAGTTTTTTTTGCTACCACCGTTGGAGATCTCTAAGATGTGATGGTTTTGTTTGCTTCTTGCACTTCCTTTTCAATTTTTAGTTTTTTGGGGTTTTTTTTTTCAACTTCTATGTACATCAATCAATTGGCACAAGTTTCATTTCCTTCAAATAGGGAAGTTGACCAATCATTATTCTCCTAGCTCATGTGAAGCGTTGGCAAAAAACAAAACAAAAAAGTTGTGAAGGTCATAGTTTTGGCAAAACATATGGTTAGCATCGTATTAACTCCATAATTGAACGTTATTGTATATATATTCTAAGGAGAATGATTGAGTACTTGACCGAATAAGGTAATAAATAAACTGAAACTGCACTTGGATGGTTGTTTCTTAGATTTTTTTTATTCAAATTCTTTGTATGATTGAAACTTTCTCCTACAAACATGTGGACAATAGTTAGAAAAATAGACCAAAAATACTTGAATCTCACTATCTTCTTCAATTAAATTTTTGGGCCTTTCACATACACAAGTCTTTTTTAACTTTACATTGAAAAAAACAAAAAATTAATTATTTTTAATTAAAAAAATTTTCATTCGAGGACAATATTGTAGAACACCTTGTTGTACTTTTGAATGGAGAAATGCTAACACACTAAATGCAAACATGGCCTAAGGGCTAGCTGAGGGCTTTCTCCTCCAATTACCTCTCTAAATGTTTTTGTATGGTGTTTTTCCTAATTTACTATAAATTTTTAGATGCGTAGAAATAATAGATCTCTAAATTTTTGTGTCCTAATTTTTTTTTTTTTAAATGGTTAGTTCTTGAAGTCAATTTCATTACATTGCTGTCAAAATTGGTCGCATAATGCACACCTGACTAAATTATTTAGGACTAAATTGGCTTCTTCTCACGCTTCTCTTTCTCCCCTTCACTATCCACGCCCTTTCCCTCCCCTTTTCTCTCATCTCATGGCCATAGCTGCCTGCCACTGCCTGTGCCGAGGTCTCCTTCTTTGAAGCACACCCAAATGGGCTTTGGGCTCCTAGTACTTGTAGTTCTCCCAAATGCACGCATAAAATCTAGAAACATAATTTAAGGCTAATTTGGGAACTCAAGTGAGACTCGGGGTGTTTTTTTTTTAATACAAACATAATCTACTCTATATTAATCTAATTTACGGAGCTGGAGATTCAAACTTGAGTGTAAAGGGCTGAACTCACTACTCCGACCAACAGGCATAACCTATGTGTGTGAAGTGAGACTCAAGCATTAGTTTTTAGGGGTATGCTTCATTTTACTGAAAAATGAATAAGCAATCACACCATGTCCATAGAATTTACTCAGATGATACTCAGGTCTCCAAATATGACATTGTTGGGCCAGCCCGTGCTCAACAATTCTAATCAAGCCATCACTAATATCAATCTTGGACCAGAAAATCCCGTGCTCAAAATGAAAAGGAATATTTGATTTTCTTCTTCCCATAAATAACACTCTCTCAGTCAAATGAACATGGAGAGAGATCAACGCACAAAAGAAAAGACTGATGGTTGACAAAATGAATTCATAATCGATATTACATTGAGTTTGCTTTCATGCAACACGAATAAACTACATTTTCATAACATACATCTGCATTCCCAGAAGAAGAGGAAGAGACTGAATTCATGGCCTTCCTCCCAATGAATATAAGAATTTTGTTATAAATTCACCTCCTCACCTTGCTCGCGAGCAATGGAAGCCGAGAGAATTCCGAGGTCACGATTTAAGAATGTCAATGCAGATTCACATTCAGAGATTATTCTCGTGACAGACGATGGCTCACCCGCAACTGAGTCAAATGATCCGACAGCAAGAGCTGCGTGCGAGTCTCTAAGATTCCTCAAGTTCCCTAGGAACTGCAATCAATGCAAGGGAAAGGAGACGCCTTATTAGAAATTCATGGTCATGCCAATAGTGCTAGTAAAAATCCATGATACTAGTAAAAATGCAGTATCAATCACTTTATTCATTTGTACTGCTCCATACCCAAGTAACCCCACCTCACCTCACCTAGAAACTCCACACCCCCTCGCCCCTTGCACCTACACCACACACTCTCACACACAAAAACACACACACAAAAGGTCATCAAGAAGTAACACCATGTTGAGGAGGAAGAGAGAATGGGAGGAGAGAATTCAATGGACAATTTTGGCCAAGGTTTTCTGCCACTGTTCGGTTGAACATGGGAGGATTGGAAACACAAGGAGAATGGATGTTCCTTGTTTAATCTTCTGAAAGAATTTGAACTAATTGCTACATAGACACAATACAATGTCTCACTCTCAGAGATGGCCCTTGAGGTCAGGAGAAGAGAGGGGAAGCAAAGAAATCCAGAAATGGTTCAATTACCATATCGCCTCTTTCTTAATGTACAAAAATTTTGTAAACTTTCATTGATTGTAACGGTAAAAATAAATTAGACATGCAGTCTCCCTATGTTCAAGGAAAATCCTTTCCTGACCTCGAGGGTCATGCTTTTCTAGCTCAAGGGAAAAGTACCTCGCCCACTTTCTTTTCTATTTCCTTGCTGCTACTTCAAAACAAAGAAAATTATTTGCCCCCACCCCCACCTTCCTTCACTTTTTCCTCGTCCAACACAACAGGTAAATATTTTAACTAGGCATCAGTATTAGTCTAATAATCCTCATAATGTACTATGAAAAATGAACAGATAAATAATTTAATTAGCAATGAGATACCTTTAAAAGCATCTTGTATGCCTCTAACAAGCGATTGGCAGCTGGCCCAAACCCATGGAGCTGGGGTACCTCCATCATGTGTGTCCACGGACGTATTTCCTACAAAAAACATGACACTTCAAGGTTGCAGATAAGCTTACATACCTAATACACATGCACACACCAAAACAACTAACAAAAAGGTATTACGGACTTACGCGCGTCAAATAAATGTCAACAATCCAACTGTAGTAGCTAAAAAGTGAATTTCCAATTAGAAGGGAGCTGGTACAGAAGCATAAAAACTATCTCATATGCCAACCCAGACAGATACGTGAATAAGGAATCCACCCAAAAGCATAAAATTCATTATGGTGAAAGCAGATAAACAATTCTTTTTCTTTTTCTTTTAAGACAACATGTTCATGTATCACCAGCGCATCACTTTTCCTTTTTAGATATACAATTATCAGTAACAAGTATGCCAAAATCTTGTAATTTGGTACAGCATACAGGAAAAGAAAAGAAAAGAAGGGATAGCAGATTGTCAAATGGCAGAGTATATGAAAGGCAAGAGCAGGTCAAACCTTAGTGTAAATCGTATTGAATGATCTTGCAGTTTCTAGGAAAGATTCCAAATGTGCACGCAATCTGGACTCCACCTCTGCATAATCCTCATCTGGGTTGTATGAATGCTATATGCAATAGCGCGTAATTCAGAGCAAGGAAAAGAAGGATTCAACTGCACAACTTGGGGGAAGTTATAATTAAATAAAATGTACACTGAGTCACTGACAACCCAAATTTGAGGGAGCATTCACTGCCAAGAATATAATGGACTTGGAGGCATTGGGAAAGATAAAAAAATCAGAAAAAGAAATTCAAAGTGAATATAAGTGGCAACAAGGGAATGTTAAAACAAATATACTTTTTTATTTTCTTTGGAATAACAAATATACTAAAATTTAAATGAATCTTTGGGCATCCTTTGGCACTATCGAGGACATTACTACACATCTCTTCTCTGCAATGAAGCATAGGACAAGTAAAGGTCAAATGGAATGGAAAGATTGGGAGGTGGTGCTTTTAGGCGTCAGGAGTTAAACAAACTGACTACCTTCATGAACAATATGATTGAGGGTAATGACAGAAGAGTGGGTGACATTTACAAGAGAAAAGAGCAGCAGTAGGATATTGTTTTAAAATGCAGATGAATTATTCTCTCATTTTAATTGGACAATTTGGTTAGAGAATAATCATATGAATAGCTGGAATAATTATATAGCACAAAGAGAACTATGTGCTGATCAAATAGTAGAACAGTTCCAGGATACAAATCATAAGAAAAATAAGCCATTATTGTCAAATGCAAGAAGATCTAAGTTGAGGAACAGAAGCAAACCTTTGATGCCAAATCGTCAACCTTCTGTTGAAGACTTAAGAGTATCTTTGATTGTTCTGAAAGCTTTTTTTCCAATTCAGAAACATCAGGCCTGCATTTGATTAAACGAACAGAATGTTATTGTATCTAATGAAATAAGTAGCTCAAACTTAACTTATGCAATCAACCCGTCTAAGCATTTTATCCAAACTGATTGGGATTGGATTTTATCAGAGGTTGTTTTTTCCAAAAAGATAAAAGGTTTGACAATAAACTTTCAATGAAGCAATTATTCTTTTTAAGTCAGGGGAGTTGAAACACAAATCGAAAATAGATACTCTTACACTGCATCTATGAGGTCTTTTTTTAGTGGAATAACAAAATTTCAATGAAGCAATTGTTCTTTTACTTAAGGGGGGGAATTGAAACCGAATTGGGAAATAGATATTCTTACAATGGATATATGGACTGAATTTGAACATCAGCTGGGAATAATTTGCACTCCTCGGAGAATATTTGAGCTTGTCTCTCAGCAATGGAATCAATTAGTTGTATGTCCTTCGCTACCTGCTCATCGATACTGCAAAAAATCACAGTTCATACCAGATCTCAGGCCAACATGTTTGAAATCAGAAAACAAATAACGTGCACAATATAGAATGAAATTTGAAATTATAGAAGTGCTAGGAGTTCCTTTATTAAAAAATAAAAAACTCCCCAACACAAATGTAATACTTAGTATCATCCTTAACCTCCATTCTTGATTATCAGCATAAATGCTCGCCTCCACAAGATCTACAATTAGACGAAGCATTTCAGTGCGATCTTCATAGCTTCCTCGTCCCTGCAACAAAAAGGTATCGCATTCAGTAAGATTGGAGGAAACTCGGAGAGTAAAGAGTTGCTAGATTTCATGTCGAGTGCAGAATGCATGATGGTCCAATAAAACATTTTTATTCCTATGTTCATCTTGTCTAGAGTGCCAACTAGATGCATAATGTGCATCTTGCAAACAGAACTTTACGTCATCTTTGATTATATTCTGTCTACCTTCTATTGCATAAAAAGTTTTTGATGATCTGCCAGTATAACTGTGTTTTAAATTGACTATTTCTATGGAGGTACATCAAGGGAGATTCATATTTGACTACTCTGATCGTATCTGGGGGAGTAATCCAGAATATTTGGATGTAAAGGAAGCTCCAATAAGAGGATAAGATTCAACTCTATCATATAACCAAAAGGATTCAGATAATACAACAATTTTAAAAAGCTTGGCATCCTTTAAGAAAAGAGTACCAGTTACCAAAATTTACTAATATAATTAGATCAATTCATGATACTATCATATCCTAAAAAATTAGTTGCCCAACAGATTCTATGAAAGGTAAAGGAAAAACCAATAAAGAATAAATTCAAATGTGATACTAATAAAAAGACAAAACACTCAAAGTAAAAATGGACTTAATTTGTACAGACAAACTAAAGGAAAAACAAATTTCACCCATATCAGCCAGAATAAACACTCCTAAATCAACATAAATCCACAACTAACTTGGATGGCTTCTGTATCTGTAGTAGTAGTAATACCCAAAAACTTTGCAATCTCTGCCAAATCTGCAAAACAGAAGGTCATCATTTGTTATAGTAACAATTAAGTGAAACATGGTCCGATTGTTCCATCAAATGACTAAAAACAGTGCAAAATCGCAAGTTCATCATATATAACCCACATACTACGAAATTTAGAAATTTAAACAGTAAACGGATATACCAGCTGGCTTTAGAAGAAGAATAAGCAGCTACACAAAAAGGAAGCAGAACGGAAGGATGCTCCACAGAAGTATCTCAAAAAGTCCATCAAGGATATAGCATTTGGGTGCTTATGGTACCAACATAATATATTAAGTTATTCCAAGCACAAGCAATATCATAACTGTGCTTGCTTTTTTTGAAGAGTTAATATTGTGCAATAATATCTGTAGCATGCCTCTATCTTTTTGATATTAGGATATAGATATGTATAGTTGTCTTCGTCAAGATTTAATTTTTCTTCTGAATTTTGATTTCCTTTAACTTTATTTGAGAGATCAGCGGTTCTGCATTATCAGTTTGTCGTCTTAATACTGCAGCAATTCTTTACTATTGGAAGTCTTCACAACAGCTTGCCATCTTAACTATCATCAGGAAGATATCCAGAGTTTGCAAGACCAGTTGAGCAAAACAATTGTAGCCCATATTTTCATTTGAAATTAATGTAATTTGGATCCACCATTTCATGGAATTCAAAAATCAAATCTTGCAGTGTGAAAAACGAAACAAAAAGAACACAGCAGTGTGAGAATATCATGTTTTCCACCATGTATATAGCCTACAATTGATGATCTAAACAGACCCAGGTTAATTTTCATCACATTCTGAACTTCAGCACTACCCAATTCAACATTCTACAAAAGAAGCCTTACATTGGATGCGAGCAGTCTCTTCGTCACGATCCATCCCGTCCCCTTGAAGACTCTGTTGAGAAAAGGGTGACTTGTCCCCCAACAAGCTGCAATTACACCAAGAACCAGGGCTGTCAAAAATGGGGCATGGTGGGAGAATCAGAAAAGTCAAAGAAGAAGTAAACGGCATGTCGTGTACCGGAAGAACAGCCATTCGAGAAGAGCATAGCGTTCCATGCCGGCGAAGAGGAGAGACTGAGCAGGCGCATTGGCTCTCGAGTAATTCAGCATCGCCAGCTTCCTCTGTATCTCTTCCATTTGCCTCGCTGCCATTTCAAACTCGAACACTAAGCAAACACTTCAGCTGAGATCCAAAATCATCACAAACTCCCAACACTGCTTTTGGTGATTGGAATTGTGGGCTAGATTTGGGGTTTTAGTTAAGTGATGAAGCAATCAAGAAATGGTTTTGAATTTTAATCTTTTTATTTTGAATACTTTGAACTTTTTCTTTGCCCAAATAGCAGACGGCCCAAAGCCGCATTACAACTGATGAGCCCAAGACACAAATCAAAGGACAAAACCATCACACAAGAAGAAGAGTCCGTACCAAATTACAAAACTAGGCTCATTTAGGAATTAGGGCCAGGAATAAAATATCGATAATATCGGAAATATCGGTAGTCAAAATACGGAAATTTTGATGGAAATATTGAGATATTATCGATATTTGATCTATGTCGTCGATATTATCGATATTTTGGTTAAATGGATATCTAAAATATTGATGGTATCGAAATATCGATAATTCAAAAATACGGAAATTTCGTGAAAATATCGGGATATTATGGATATTTTATTTCTTGATTAGACTACTTCTGAAAAGATTAAAAAGGCTTCTGATAGGAGGAAAATTAAAAGTGTTTATGGGTTATAAAGTGCTTTTTAGATAAACACATCACACGTGCTTCTTCGTAAATCACATCCAAATATTTTTTCAATGAGCAATTCGATTTCTAATAATCTTTTTGATATTATTTTAAATCGAAAGAAGTGATACATGTCATGAGGAGAAGAGAGAAAGTTAGAAAGAATGTTGTTATCATTACCCATTGCACAGAGGTTGATTTCCACTAGACAATCCAAAATAAAATTCCCAGTTAATGCAAAAATTGAATATACATGCAAACCTTATGAAGTCTAATTAATTGACATTTTCATAATTCATTAATTGGTCGAGGAGCCAAACTCGGCCAATTGAAGGGGTTCATTTCCAGCTAAAGATCAAGAAAATAGAGTGGCTTCGTAGCCGTAGCCTCAAGTTTTGGGTTGGGTGGGTCCGGGGAACGTTTGGGGGTTTAAGTACGAACAGAAAAATATCTAAGCCAGTATCTGAAGCTGAAAGGGGCGAAAAGGGCACTTTAAACCAGTGAAAAATCTCGTCCGCAATCTCCAGAGCTTGTTGGTTTTTTTTTTTTTAATTGCAGAATCTCTGTCTCTCTCCCCAACCAATAACTACAACAACAAATGCTTACCTTGAATCTAAGTTGTCCTTCTTCCACTGTCCCTTTCTCCCCCTCCAGACATCAACACCCTATTAATGCCTCCTCTTCACTTCTCAATCCAAATCTTCTCAACCGAATCCAAATCCAAAGAACCCTACACACCTCATCTGCTCTGCTCCACAAACCCACCTCTCCCAAACTTGAAGCATCCACCAAAGTCTCAAGCTTTAGCAGAATTTATGGCCACCCATTTGGAATTTCTTCAAAACCCGTATCTCAGGTCCAAGATTGGGGCTCAAAGATCAGCCAGTTGAACAAAACCTCTGGATTCCCATCTGGGTTTTCTTCCAAACCCAGATCCCAAATCCCCAAAGCTGCATCTGAAGCCAATCCAGAAGGAGGAGAAAGTGAAGCTGCAGTTTCAAAGCCCAAGGCCACAACCGCCCAGCTTGCATTTATTTTTGGGCTCTGGTACTTCCAGAACATTGTCTTTAACATTTACAACAAGAAGATTTTAAATATTTTTCCATTTCCATGGCTTCTTGCTTCTTTTCAGCTCTTTTCTGGGTCTGTTTGGATGTTGGTTCTCTGGTCTTTGAAGCTCCAACCATGCCCCAAAATATCAAAGCCATTCATAGTTGCACTCCTTGGACCTGCATTGTTCCACACAATAGGCCACATCTCAGCATGTGTCTCATTCTCTAAGGTGGCTGTTTCTTTCACCCATGTAATCAAATCTTCAGAGCCTGTTTTCTCCGTTGTCTTTTCGTCGTTCCTAGGCGATTCATATCCTTTACAGGTCTGGCTTTCAATCCTCCCTATTGTCTTGGGTTGTTCTCTAGCTGCAATTACTGAGGTGTCATTCAATTTCCAAGGCCTGTGGTGTGCTATGATAAGTAATGTTGGGTTTGTGTTGAGGAACATTTACTCAAAACGCAGTTTACAGAACTTCACGGAGGTTGATGGGTTGAATTTGTATGGTTGGATCACTATACTTTCACTCCTCTATCTCTTTCCTGTGGCTATTTTTGTTGAAGGGTCTCAATGGGTTCAAGGGTATCACAAAGCTATTGCAACTGTGGGAAAACCATCCACATTTTATATATGGGTGTTGTTATCTGGAGTGTTTTACCATCTCTATAACCAGTCATCTTATCAAGCTCTGGATGAAATTAGCCCCTTGACATTTTCAGTTGGAAACACTATGAAGAGAGTGGTGGTAATTGTATCTACTGTGTTGGTGTTCAGAAATCCAGTTAGACCTCTTAATGCACTTGGATCCGCAGTTGCGATATTTGGGACTTTCCTGTATTCACAGGCAACAGCATCATCCAAAAAGAAAAAAGGCAGTGAAAAGAAGAATTAAATATAGTTTTTACTTTATCTGTTTATGGTGTCTTATTCTTTGAACTGGTATCATTTGTGATTTTGCTTTGGTTTACTCCACAGCTATTAAGTTTTAGTAATGTCCAAGGTTTCATTTCATGATATATTCTCTTTGATTTTTATCTTCATTTCTCTGTGTGTTAATGGTAAATTTCACTACGATTGATTAGGCCTTTCTTCTCCCTTTTTCACTAGTTATCTGTTTGTTGCTTGCTAAGTTTTGTTTGAATTCTTTAGTGCTTGTGTTTATTTGTGTCTACAGCCTTAAAAAGTTGAGTGCGAAGTTCTGCTTTTTGGTTTTGCATATGGAGAGAAGGTCATTTTGTTGTTGAGTTTCAAGTTCTATTTTATTTTATTTGATAAATTCAGTTTGATCTTTTTCAGTAAATGCAATTGAAATTACTTGAAATCCATGTTGTCTTGCTTCACTATGAAGAGGATTCTCTCTGGTACAAGTCAAATTTTAACTTAAAAAGAACAATGGTAGGAAAATTACAAAGCCAAATACAAGAGGTGATCATAATGATGACCCAAATTAGCTAAATTGTCAACAGCCCATATTAGCCCATCAGTTACCTGCACTTTTTGCGCGCTTGTTATTTCCCGGTATACAGATTTGGGTACTGTATCGGATATTTTTATGTACTTCCTATACTAAAGTTTCAACGATTAAGAGTGTGCCACATCTTTAATGGCCCTCGCCATTCAAAAATCCAGATTTTGCTTAAACTTGGGGAAAGGTCGTCATAGATGTGGCACTATTGGAATTTTTTGATGAGTTAAACAAGAACAGTGGAATCAAGGGACATATAGCTCAAGTAGTTAAGAATAGTTTCTCTGCACTAAAGGTCCTGTTACCGAATTCCACCTCTCCAATATCACTTGTGCCAAAAACAAAATGAACAAGAAGAGTGGAAAATTAGAAATTGGTAATGATTAAAGAGAACAAATTTACATTATAGAACTATAGATATCATAATCCACATACGAATAGTTTGTCAGACCAGCCGTTACAAAATATGCAAATTAACAACACAAGTCAATAAAGAAAGAAATGAAGACTTCTCAGCAGAAAGGAAGATAAATTAGAAGATAAATTGCCAGAAAGAATTGGAGGGAAAATTAAACTATGCTATTTCAAATTTCAAATTTTAGGAATTACATATATAAATTCTTTTTTCTTTTTTTCTTTTTTTAAGAACAAGGGGGAACATATATAAATTCTTTTCTTTTACAATAAAATAGGAATATATCAACATAGTCTTACTCAGATAAAATATCCATAATATCCCGATATTTTTATTGAAATTTCCATGTTTTTGAATTCTAGATATTTCCGATACCATCGATATTTTAGGCGTTCAGAACCAAAATATCGATAATATCGACGTTGACCGAAATATCGATAATATCCCGATATTTATCAAATTTCAGTATTTTTGAATTTCACCGATATTTAGATATCATCAATATTTTAGGCATTGTTCTTACCCAAAACAAATTAGCACAGTTCTTAAACCGAGCTGAGCCTTTTATTGGCTGATTGGCTCTCTTTTTCTCTCTCTCGCCGTTCGCTCTGTCAACCGGCTACTGTCACCTCACCAAGCCACTCCCACCAGATCTTAAAAGGTATTTTCTTCTTCAAAATGTGTTTCAAATTTCTTGGCTTTCGGCATTGTTGTGAATGTAGTAAGCCTAAGAGGTGTCGATTTCATAAGAAAATGCCTAAATTTTTCATGTCATAAGGCCTACCCTACAGATGGGTTTACTGTTTATGTCAATTGACAAACTTTATGTTTAGTCACTTTAGTTTCTAAGGTGTTTTTTGTGTTTTGTACTGTTGGGTATCTTGTCATCAAAAGCATTATCCTTTTGCAGATAATTTCTTTGTTAATTTCCAGTTGATGAAATGGAAGAACCTCAAATGGGAGACCTACCCACATCAAATCCCGCAATTGAACTGGAAGGGGATGAATTTTGGCCACTGTCTGGGAAACCCTTTTTTGATATGGTTCTCACAAAAACAACTATCAAACCCCTGTACCAACTGGTAATTATCCCCTAATTTCCCATGTTTAAATGGTGGTGTGAGACTTCCTCCTATGTCAATTTCTTAACTGTTGGTGCAAGTCTACATAATCATAGTTGCCAATTTTATTACATAATCAAATTGTTTGATCTCTATCTCATAAATATTGTCAATTGTTGACCATTGCAATGAAGTAACAATTTGTTTGATGAAAGTAATGTACAGGCAATTTGCACATACTTCTTAGTTTTAAATAAAGAGTTGCCTTGTTCAAGCAAAAAATAATATGGCTACTACTGAACTTTCTTTTTCCTTGCAATTGTAGGCAATGATTTTGTGCATTGCTAATTCTCTAATTTGGGATTATCAGTGTATTCACTTTAATTAGTCTAATTCGTTGAAATAATCATTTGTTTGAGCAGGTGGTCCCAGGCAAATTTAGTGCAAATCTACCTTCATGTTCAATCCCTACAGTTCTCACATTTCGAGGCAAGAACTGGGAGATGACATATAATGGATCATCCAGTCACAAAAGGTTTGATAACTGGAGAGCGTTTGCCATTGACAACAATTTGAAGGTTGGAGATGCATGTGTGTTTGAACAACTGGAGTGCAGCAGTACTAGGCTAGTATTCAGAGTCCAAATTCTCAGAGGTGACATCCCATCTGAATTTCTTGACAAGTTTGATGGTGATAATGTAGATGCACCAATTGTTCTCGAATAGTATATCCGTATTGTCTTTTAATGGATGTTGTCAATTTCCCGAATGAGATTACTTTCAGGAGCTAATATGATTTGAATTTGGGGGAACTCTAGCATAGCCTATTAAGGACGCTATAATTGTATGATTTTGAGTCAATATGTTCCAGTCTAGGAGTTATGGTGTTAATTGACAGATACGTTAGTAACATGAGTATCTATTATTGTTCGGATACCATTAAAGAATGTAATTTAGTAGCGTACTTTGTAACAATCCTCTTTAATAATTTCTTACCATTCAACTGACTTGCTGCACAAAATGCATCAAACAACATGAGGAATGATTTCTGAAGGTCTCATAATCTACTATAGTAATTGTTCTGTCTGTTTTCTGATTAGTGGGGAGGTTTTATGTGGCCATCACGGTTCATTGCTTGAAGGACAACATTTTCCCGAATTAAATTTTGATGTAACTGAAAGAGGATGTCACCAACTTTAGAGAAGAATGTCTAGGTTTTTTAACATTAGTTAAATGTAATGAGTCGGAGCCCAAAGAGAACAAAAAAAATCTCTGTTTGAACTTCTGTTCATTGCAGTAGTTTACATAGTAAAAGTTGAACCGGTTCATAAGGTTTGGGCTAGCCCAGGTAGTAAGGGAATATGGAAAGGGGTTAGGGTTAGGATTAGGGTAGATGATGAACTAGATCACATGCCAATGTACCCAAAAAAAAACATAGTTCTTGCATTCCTGTTCGTTGTTCACATATTTCTGTACATTTACATTGAAGTATCTATGCTTTTAACCACTTAACTACTTGTACTATTGACTCCTTGAACCAAATGGACCCTAATCCCTCATGGTCTTGGATAAGATAGTAGTGAACATTATTCAGTTTAGTATGATGATGGAAAGCTATGCAAGCAGATCTATTTGGTACGCTTGGATTGGAGTGAACCCCAAAAGAAACTTAAAAACAAAAACAGACGTGTGAGACATGATGAGAACCCATGTACAAAACTTTCTAACATTTTCTTTCTGATATCTTAAGTTCTACTATGTTACATGTGTTGTGCAATTGAATGCACCACCCCTTAAAGATCTTGTTGTTGATGGACTTTGGACAAGCACAAGGATGAACTTGTCACACACTCACAGAAAATAACCAAGCACAAATGACACAAGATTTATAGAGGTTCGGCCAACTCTTTGCCTACTTCCTCTTGGTGATCCCCTTGAGAAATTCACTTCATGAAAGAATAGGTTACAACTTTGGTTTACAAAGAAAACCCCCTTAGAACTCTATTCTCTCCACAAGCTCTCTTTTCTCTCACACCCCTTTGCTCAACAATTTGATGCACTTGTGAACACTCTCTCACCCTTGGTGTTTCCCTCCTTGGTTTCTAGACTTACAAGACTCCAACCCTTGAGCTCTCTCTCTCCTTGGCTTCCTTGGCTTTCTCCCAAGCCCTTTAGCCTCTTGAACTCCTTGGATTTCTGATTCCCTTGGCCTTAGCACTTTGCACTAATACTCTAAGCACAAAAGCACTTTTACACCTTGTAATGTCTGCACTTCCCACTTAAGTAGACAAGTGAGAAGCCTCCCACCAACATCAGCCACCCTGTAAAAGTCTCTAGCATGTGGCAAACCAGCCACCCAAAACCAGATCCATGATTTAAGGACAATCATGAGTGGTTGGCTATCAAACAAGCCACCAACTATCTCTTAATTGTTTAAGACTTTCCCTAGTAGCTGTCATATGTCCTAGTACTCATTTCGACTCTTGGAGGCACATGGAGTTGGGTAGGGTAATGACCCATGTGAAAAAGCATCTTGAAAACGCGTGGAAAACATTCAAGCACAGTGGCGGCGACGGCCGCCAGGAACTTGCAACCGTCGCAATCCTTTCAAAACGACCGATCGCCAAAACCTGCGACCGGTCGCTTCTGCGATTTTTCCAGCTCTCCAACTTCACCCAATCGCTTCAAAACGACCGGTCGCGAATACCTTGCGACCGGTCGCCTCTCCCGAAGCTTGCAACCTTAATGTGAGCCAAATTTCCAACAACATGTAATCTCTTTATCTTCCCAGTCAGAGAAACAAGCATATACTCATCACTTGTAGCTGAAAGATGGTTATCGGTTCAAGGACGCGGGGTGCCTCTCTATGTCGTGATGTTTTTAACTCATTGAAATCCCACACATCTATAAGCTTTTCCAGAAGTTACCATTAAAATATGTGAATTTGAAACTAAGAGGACCATGAGGAGGTTTGCGTGACTTGTGTTCGATTGATGTTCCTCTCAAAGCGGTAGTAAGCAGTCCTGGTCCATAGGAATAGCAATAAGCTTGAAGCTAACCCTACTATTGAAATACAAACCCACCGTATGAATGTCTGCCTATAGCATGACCTACCCATGCACAATGTTGCTTCCTTTAACAAGCTCACTTGGATTGTTGAGCTTCCTTCATTGGAATCATACACCAGAGCTGCAAGAAGGCCATATAGGAGTGAGCCAATTGGGATGTTGGTGGTGAGGATGTTATGGTTTACACCAGCGCTGTTTGGCCCGAAAAGCTCTGATGTAACTTAAACAGCTGCAGAAAACACAAAGCCAGAGCTTATCCCAGTCAAGCCTGTTCCTGCATGCAGCATTGCCTTGAGACAACCGCAAGGAGAAGATGTTCCCTCACTGCTTGACGCAGCAAGCAAAAAGAAGGCATTTGGTGTTGGTACAAGAGCAACTGCAAGCCATCTAGTCCTTGCAAAATAGATCTTACTACATTACCAAGAGGCAGGTTAGCTTTTACTGCATTTGGGTTTTCTCATTCTCCAATTGTTAAAAGCATTGGTTTCTAGATGCATACTCACGCAAGAAATCTGGGGCAGCTGAGAGCAAACGACCAAAGGAGCATGAAGAGTATAATGTGACTAGATAACTAGTCAGGGAACTGTAGCCAAGTGATTGTGAAATCTGACCAAGATTGTTGCTATATATAGACCAACCCAATTGTTCCCCCACAAAAATATGCAGCATAGTATAGCCAAAAATCCCACAGCGTACAAGCAGCTTAGCAGAGTGCTTCACCTAGCGCTGTCAACCTATCTTTCTCCATCACCTTACCAAAACATGCACAACACCCTGAAAAGCCTTCTTTGTCTATCATCCCATATGAATTAGCATTCGTGGTATTTGTGGCATTAGTGCTTTCACTTCCTGCAATTTAGTTCCTTCAGGAGCTCAAGATCATCAAGCTCAACCAAATTGAAGGTAGATGAGTTGTCCAAAGGGAAGCTTGAGGGGAAGTTCCTACAAGCCCACTCATGAGCATATGTAATGCCAAGCAGACACAAAGGTAGGATCAGGAGAAAAAAAGCACCAACTAACAGCATCTGAGCTTTCGATACAGCAGAGGATAGGGAGTTGAGGAGGAGGAGATATAGGCCTGTGATCACAGCTAGGATGTTTTGGCAAAGAAAAATTATGGAGTCACGGCGAGTGGCATAAGCAAGAAGTGACTGAATCGGGGGTTGGCGGATTACAGAGAGGAGCGCAACCCGGATTTGAAGAGAGGTACTAGAGCATTGAGGCAGAGGTAGATGGTGTCATCATTTGTGTATTGCATTGGCAATGAGGGTGTAGAGGGCTGCACTTAACCCCATTGAAACTGATTGTGAGGGACAATGCAAGTGCCGATTCACTTGGAAGTGTCTGGTGCATAGAACATAGCAGACTGAGTAGAACCAGCAGATGCTACATCCAGCCAACAAGCATAGAATGAATACCTGCCGAACCAAAAAAGAAAAAATTAACGTTAATCACCTTCTTGATTGAGTTAGAAAAATTGCAATGGATTAAGTAAGCTCGCTTCTGTTATGAGCCTTGCTCTTTTTGTTTTTATTTTGTTTTCAAGTGTGTTAATTACAAAACTAGTTCATTTTATTTTTCGTCTCGTTCGATTAATAAGACTTGCAGATCTTTTGGCATCGTTTCTAATAAAACAAAACTTAGTCTAATATTGATATAAATCTCGAGAAAACAATAGGACTAGCTTAAGGGGTGGCAATTTCCGATATGATCCGTTACACGACGCGAAACCCGCAAGGAAAAAACACAACACGAACCCACACGATTAAAAAATGGGTCATTTTTGGGTCAACCCGCCACTGACCCGTTTATGAACGAGTGAGTTTCGGGTCAACTCGCAAACCCACTAAAACACCTGTTTAACTGATCGGTGCATAATTACATATCATTTTGTACCCTTCTAACTTATGATTTGATTATGTTTTTGAGTTAAACTTGTGCTTTTAATTTATTTTGTGTTTGTTTCAGTATAATAAGCTTAAGACTCATTAAATGCATTTTGGAGACAAGTTAGCTCAACACGGTGTCTGCAGATCAGTCAACTTCACGGATTGGATTCTACTTGCTCAAGAAGAACCAGATAATGAGCCATACATAATTGGAAAGATACAGAAGTCTATTTTCTGGATCATTTTACGGTTCATGATTCCGAGTCCTCTAGAGGAAGTTATGCAAGTTTTGGCAGCTTAAGGTCAAAATCGGCAGGATCTGCGTTACTGGGCCAAAAATCACATTTGAAGGTCTTTCCGATTTTTCCTTGAGCTGGGCTGCATATGCTTGGAAAGATAATTCAAAGAGCTTCAAGATCCATATTTTTCCAGATTTTTCAGAATTGAGAAACAAGCCCAAAACGAGCCCAAAAGAAGACTGAAATGCATTGTCAAGCATGACATATGCATGATGAAATGTTATTGATTGTGGGAAATTTTGGTGAAGCATATTCAATACATATAATTGGAGTGGAGTTTTGCAGCAGCCAAATAAAGTAAAAGAAGATGAAGTGGGAGTTGCAACACTAAGCTTAAAGACAAGAAGAATTGTTTTCAAATGCAATTGTGTGAATTAAGTGTTGTAAGTTGGTGAAGTGAGTTTGTAGGTAGAAGCAATACTTAATTCAGATTTTCACTTCCCCTAGGCCTATATATAGTGAGGTTCTCCAAACTTGTAAACACACCCCAAGGGGGGGAGCTCTCAAACATCTCTCTAGAGCTCCTCTCCCTTCTCTCCCTCAAATTCTCTTAGTTTTCTTTTTAGTTCTCAATTGTTATAACAAAATCCTTTTGCTAAATTTTCCTTTAAGTTTCTCTTAGTTGTAATTTATTTTTAATTGTAATGTAAATTCTTTTCTTAAGTTTTCAAGTTTAATTAGTTTCCAAGTTTCAATTATAGTTCTTGTTCTTATTCATTATGCTTATAAGTTAATATGCTTGTTTGAATGAGTGATCACCATTAAAACTTGTATGTTAGCTATCTTGGTTTGAATTAAGAGTAGACACCATGCATTAATTCAAATTGAACTATGAATAGGAAGAGTATGTATGGACATTCGACAACAAGGATTAGATACATGCTTGGTTGTTTAAAACATTCTTCTATGCTTAATGGATTTCTAATGCTTAATTTAGGTTCGTCAACAAGGATCTAATTAGGGAATTAGGAATACAAGGTTAGGACCAGACACCATGGCTTAATCATACTTTAGCTAGAATCAATCTAAGAATATGAATTGAACTTGGTAACTAATTTGCTTGAGTTAATTTCTTTTCTTTCTTTCTTGTTTTATTTATTTTCTTTTCATTTCTGTTTTGTGCAGGGAATCAAATTGAATCAATCTATCATCAATTCTCGTGGGATCGACCTCGTACTTACACATGCTATACTACCCAACGCCTCGTGCACTTGCGAGTTAACATTAACCCATTTATTAAACAGGTCAACCCGCCAACCCACTAAAATACCTATATAAACAGTCAACCTGCTAAAATACCTATGTAACCCGCCAACACGACACTTGTTTAACCCGTTTATTAAACGGGTCAACCCGCCAACTCACTAAAATACCTATATAACCCGTCAATCTACTAAAATACTTATATAACCCACCAACCCACTAAAATACCTATGTACTCACCAACTCATTTTTTTGTTTTTCTTCATTTTCTTTATTTTTTTAATTTTTTGTATTTCTCTTTCTCAATCTTTATATATAGAGAGAGGCAAAATGCAATAACAATTTTATATAAAAAGTAAAAAAAATGCAATTACTTGATTAATTTATCAAAATTTAGAATTTTTATTTGATATCACTTAGCGGGTCAAACCCGACATGACCAGAAACCCGCACGGAAAATTAATGGGTCAACCCGAAAATGATATGTTTATTAAACGGATCGGATTTGGATTGAGCATTCTTACCACATATATAATTCTAACACGACGCGACCCATTGTCAACCCTTGTCTTTTTGTATATTTTTGGATATTAACGTTAGCTTTACTTTTCGATCTGAAATTTTTTTTTAGCTTTTTGTAAATTTGCACTAAATTGTTGCAAAATGCCATCAATTATTCATTCTTTAGACATCACATCAGTAATTCTTCTTAATGAATTGATCTGTTTAAAATATAGAAAAAGAAAGTTGATTAATTATCTTGCACTTTCTTTCAAGTGTTTTGGTACCAGGTTTATAGATAAATTTTTGTTTTGAGACAAAAGGCATATGGCAGACATGGGTAAAACTTACCCAGTGACCTGAGTCAGCTAAAAAGTTGAAACGAACTAGAGAGAATCACTCTCGAAAATAACTTTTCTATAACCCATTTCAACCGCCATAATTTCCCTATCAAGAACCAAAACTAACTGTTGACCGGCATGACTCTCCTAGAGAGACTAAGAACAGCTAACAAACTCAACTAAGTTTTTGGAATCATGAGAGAAAACAAACACAGAAAACTCATCGAGTTTTTAGACTTTATTGAATAAACTAAACTAAATTAAAAACTTGAAACAACACCGGCAAAAGGAAAGCCAACTGCCTAATCTTCATTCGTAACATGACAAAGGGAGCGCCATCTAGTTCCTCCAGAGCCTCAACGAACAAGTGAGTAGTGGATCTACTATGAGCAAGCCGGAACCCCTCAAAGAAAAGCCTTTCAAGAATAGGCACAACCAAAGCTAACTAGGATTTAAGACAATAGATGTGTCAGAAGAAGAATACATCAACATAGGTCCACCTAAAGCCGGAGACATCGAAGATCCGACGGGATCCCAAGAAAAAACCCCCGGAGATGAAGTTTTCTCTCTCTTTTTCTTTCTCCCTCACTTAACGCGGCTAGAGTTTTTCTTTACTCCCATGGTCAGAATACAAAAATCAATTTAAATCTACTTGCAATTTTGCAAACCCATGTATGCTGAAACCAAGGAATTAAATTTCATATCGTTTTTTTGGGATCCCGATATTTTCGCAACATTCCATTAATATTTCGTCAATTTATCGAAAATATCCTCGATAATATCACCGAAATATCATGAGCGATATTTTCGTTCAAATTCAAGCTGAAATGGTCAAAATATCGCGATATTATCAAAATTATCGCGACATGACCAAACAAAGCTGAAAAAATACAGAACACTCACGCAGTGGCGCATTGGGGGGGAAGGTGTGTTCGAACCCCTGCCCTTTTTCATATTTCCCTCACCACTTTACCACCATGCTAGTGGTCAATTTATGATTATTATGTATGGAAAATCATATTTATATCTATTGTGTGAGATGTTTCTCAAAATAAAAATTAACATAATTACTTATTGTTTTATATTGTTGATTAGTTACTTAATTACTTAATATAATTTATTTATTTCCTATTTAATCCATTTAATGCTATTGATTATTTTATTATTCATTATAAGTACTTACATTACTAAATTCCCCTTCAAATTGTTGCTTAATTACTTAAATCTCTATAATCATTTTATTTATTTCCTATTTAATTCTTCCTTGTATAAATTTATTTATGTTCTTAGTTTATTTTCAATCTTCACTATAATTTTTTAAGCATGGTAAAGTGCCAAATTTTTTGAACTACCATGCAATGTATAAAGTGTAAAATGTTGCAGTAAATCATTATATATAAATGATTATGGTGTGTTTAATATTCTTTCATTAATTACAACATATTTTTTACACTCACAGTGTTTGTCAGCTCGCTATATAATCAACTTAAATCAGTTAAATCCATCATACAATGCATTTCCTTCCAATTTTTTGTGAAAAACTAATAGATAATTGACTAAATAAACATTCTCTAAAGTTTCAATAAAAATTTCCAAGTTTTTCTTAAAATTTCCGTGGTTTTTATTAAATTTTTTATTGATATCGATAATATCCCGATATTTCCAACGAAATTTCCGTGTTTTTGGACTACCGATATTTCCGATATCATCGATATTTTAGACCTTGGCTGAAACAGATTATAATTAGAATTAAAGCATGACTGTAAATGAAAAAAAGAAAAAAAAGAAGAAGCATTTGGATTATTAATGAGGGTAAAATATGAAATCACGTGATAAAAATAAGGAAAAACTACAGTAAACCCCCCAATCTATAGGGTCGGTTACAAGTTCATACCCGATTTGTGAGACATTTATGAGTACATACTCAACATCACGAAAACTTACGAGTACATACCCTCCGTTAGCGAGACATTCAGGAAATCCGTTAAATGCTGACGTATCAAAAGTGGGACCTATTTTTTGATGACATGGACTTTCACGTGGACCAAAAAATAATAAAAAATTATTTTATTGTTTAAATTATTTTAAAATTTTAAATAAAATAAAATAATTTAAAAATAAAAAAAATAAAAACCTATCCATATCTAACTCTCCCCAAAACTTAACCACTCTCCAACAATTCCAGCATTCAATCCTAATCGAAGATTATTTCCAGCAAGAACGCGATTGCGTCATCTCTCCTCCCGACCCAAAATCTCATATTTCGATTCTTCCCCCAAATTTTCATTCAATTTAAAAAACGTCACGCAGATTGCAGACCAAGCGTTGGGGCCAATGGGCCCTCGAGCTCGTCGGCAACCCAGTCAACGGCCATGAAGTAGTCGCAGATTGGGAGGACTAAGTCTTTGACCACACTTAGGGAGTTCGGGTGCACAGCATAGGCGCTCAGGTTATCTTTGGTGTTGTAGTAGCTGTGGAGAAGGTGGGTGAAGGTGAAGAACGAGGGTGAGGGTTTTGAGAAATGGAGGATGTGTTTGGGAGCTGTGAAAGTGCAAGAAAATTGAGGAGACCCCTTGTGAAGAATCTGGATTCGTTGGTGTCTCTCTCTCTTTCTCACACTTTGCCTTTGACCCCTCGAAACTTGCCGGCGAGTAGCCGTCTCCCAATTAAATACTCTTCCTTCAAATTTCAATCCCTTCCCCATTTAACATTCCTCATCTTCTCTCCTGGTAAGTGTATGGCCGACTATTGTTATCATCCAGGAAATCCTCTACCCGGAAAAAACTTCTTTGTGCACAATTGACCTGTCCACTGTGGAAACCACTGGTGGACACATACAGGAAGGCATAACACTGTTTCCTCCATAGACATGAACCCCTTTGTTCCACACCTTCCCAAAGACATGCTTCAACATTTTTATTTTCCTTTTTACTCACACACAAGACACCTTTATGTAGAATGATCCTACTTCTGTTTAATAAGCTGGAGTGTGAGGGAGAGGAGCTCTCTTCAGCGTGTGGAGAGAAACGGCGTCGTATTGATAGGTATTCAGCTAGGGAGTAATAATTTGGGGTGATAGCGACCACATAGAAAAGAAGAAAAGAGAGAGGCACTGAACACAGAGCTCAGAACTGCTGCTAGTCGACCATTCCTCATATTCTCTCATCTGTATATAAATTTCCCTTTTTTTTCTCCATATTTCCATTTACTCATCTTCTTCTTCCGAGCCCAAGTGTATTCGTAACTCTCTATGTACCCACCATGATTTTCCCTTCAAAAAGAAGGAAAAGACTTATGAAAATACCCTTTTCACCACAAAAAGCTCTGCTATAGATCACCAAATTTCCCAACTTTTTGGTTTTGGGAACTGGATTTTTGCCCCAAATTTCAAAAGAAGAAAAATAATGATTCTTTCCAATCCATTCTTCTTGTAATTGTAACCGTCTGTATATTTGTAACAATCCGTGTGGCTTTGTACAAAACTAGGTTCGTTTTTCTGGTGTAGAAGAACAAAGAAAAACATTCCTTTGTGTCTTGCTCTCATTCAAGTACGTAGGGCATGTCTGAGAAGAAAATAACGGAGGTAATGGATTTTTGGGTGAACAAGATGGGATGGCCTTCAGGAGTGTGGCTGATTATAAATTTGAAACCCAGATCTGGGTTCGTTGGAGGAGGTGAGGGAGAGGGAGAGAGAAGAAGAATCTGGATAGATTGAGAGATAGATTGAGAGAGATTCACTACTACATTTTATGATTTGCGCGACGAAAGAGGTGAGAGAGAGGGAGAGAGAAGAAGAATCTGGATAGATTGAGAGATAGATTGAGAGAGATTCACTACTACATTTTATGATTTGCGCGACGAAGGAAATTTCGTCGCGCAAAGTTACTTTCAGTCGCACAAATTTTAGCGCGACAAAAATTTCGTCGTGCGTATTCCGTCGCGCAAAGTGCGTGAAGAAAGACTTTGCGCGACCAACTTTTTATCATTTGTCACGCACAAAGACGCGACGGTAAAACTTCGTTGCACAAAAGATTAAGGGACAACACAAAGGTTCGTCTCACAAACATTTACGCGACGAAAAAACTTTCGTCCCACATATCTTTGAGCGACAAATGTATATGCGCGACGAAATAATTCCGTCGCGCAATTCGTATGACCAAATTTTTGCGCGACGATACACATCGTCGCGCAATTCCGATCCAAAACTTTGCGCGACGAAATTTGTTCGTCGCAATTTCGTCGCGCAAAGTAAAATATATATTATTTAAATTTTATTTACGTTTTTTTTATTTTTGTTAAATGTAATAAAATGAAATTGCAATAAAAAAAATATAATTAAGAAAACAAAATATTATATAAAATAATATAAATGTATCCTACAAAAGATATGTTTTAAAATAGAATTATGAAAGTAAAAAACTAAAAACTAATCGAACAAAGTTCCAAAATCTACTCGGTCGTCAGGGAAATGCGGCTGAGAGGTCTGGACATTTTCCACAGGGCAGAGGTCTGGTGGCCATGCTCGGGGTGGACAGGCTCGGAGGTCGACGCAGTGAATTGCGGGATTGGAATGCCAGATCGCGCGAGGGACTCCATAATCACAGACATCTGACCCTGAAGCTCGGCCACCTGAGCTGTCAAAGCAGTCACCTGACTGTTTGACTGCGCTGATGAACGAGGTCTAGGTTCCCTCCGCCGGGCATTCCCCATCCCTCGACAATATGTCCCCGGCCTCCTCCCGAGGGTCTGATCCAACGTCTTCGTCAAGATCTGAAACCCAGCATCCTGTGGAGGATCCACATACTCGATCGGAGTATCGGGAGGAAGTTGGGAGGCGGACTCCTGAAGAACCAACTGGCTCCTCTCTACCATCGTCGTCTGTTCAACACAACATAAAATATAAATTAAAACATTCATATAATAACCCTAAAACTTGAATGCGTAACATACGAATTAAAATTAAAGAATACTTACATGAAGGGACTCGGCCAACTCATTCCCAGGTCGAACATAAACGTCGCCAAACACGTCGATCTCTGGAAATTTGGACCCTCCCTAAATTGAACAAGAGAAGAAAAATATTAGTACGAAAAAAATGAATTAATATTAATGACATATTAAAAATTATTCATAAACTATTTTATTATTACCCACCGCCGTGCATCCGTCCTATATGAGAATGACCTGGAACCTGAATGGTGGAGAAGGGTCTTCTTCTTCCTATTGCCCTTATTGGCTTTGGCTTTATTCTGTTATACAAAAGATAAACATATTAGTTGAAATTGGAATGAAATATAAAAAATTAAATAAACATTAGTATGAAATATATAATAATTTTGAAATTACTATTGTGCTAAATACCACAAAATCGGGCGACTGAAAATGAGAGCAGAGCCACGCCCAACTATCCTCCCGCCCCTCAAGCTCCTTCGGGCAACCCTCTTGAAGAGCGACTTGCGGATCATCAAACGTCTCAAAATGGTGGTGCAAGTCGCTCTTCCACTGCTTGTACCTCTCAGCGAAGAGTCTGTTGACGTACGCCAACGACTCGTCGTCGAGGTCCTCTAAGTTATAGTTCGTCTACAATAAATAAATTACATACATTAAATAATATAAATATATAAAGTTTGAAAGAAAAAGAATTAAAATGGAGAATACATACCGACAACTGGCCGCGCACCTCCGTCTTGATCTCGTCAGGCATGACCTTCCAAGACTTCCATTGCATCGGGCAATGGGTCCGAACGACGCACCCAATGTCATGGGCCAATGAGCTGTGCAACTCCGCCGTCGGTGCAGCCCAATGCCACTGGTCATATCCGATGTTGATACCACTGTTGGTCACCCGGGTGACCTTCGCCGTCTTCAACTGCCGACACGGCCCACGGGTGTTCTTCTTAGCTGCAAAGAAATACGAAATTATCGTTACATAAATAACAAAGTTAACTATAAAATACCAAAAAAACAAAAACAAAAAATAAGTTGAAGGAAATCTATACCTGACTGTGACCCCGACGCCCCAGTGGCGTCGGTCGATGTGGTGTCGGTGGTGCTGGCGGGACAGTGGCGACGCCTGGCACTAACAGGCTGCGCCACTGATGAATCAGATGACGCAGGCCCCTGGAACCCCCCGGAACCCACTGGCAAGTGGTCCATGAGTGCTGGAGCAGTGGCAGCAGATGACGTCTGAGCCGAGGGAGGCGAACCATGTGAAGTCATCGCCGCCTTACGCCTTCGAATAAGGTTTGACATCTGCAAAATTTAATTAATACACATACAAAGAGTATTTCAATTTATGTTAAATACAGGGACAAAATAGTCTTTTTGTATTAAAACAAAAAAAAGTATTTTTATATTAAAAAATCAAAATAAAAAATAATCCCTTTCACTATAAATAAATAAAAATAATCCTTAATTTTTAAAATATAAAAATACTTTTTTTTTTGTTTTAATACAAAAAGACTATTTTGCCTTAATTAAAAGCACGGTTTGACCTAGGGTTTGCGATTTCGGAGTATCCGGGACTCGGAACCACGATTCGTCGAATCCTACACGATCCTAGAAACACAAGGTACAACATACGTGAGTTTGAGTTCGATCCAACGGTCCGAACATATCAAACCCGGAAATCGCACAACAGGCGAAATCCGTTCGAGCCTCAAACGGTAACCAAATTCAAATCCGAGCACACCTACGCGCTCGTGACAATTAGGGGATTGTATTGGGACATAATGCCCACTGCTACAGTAACCCACGCGCCACCACACGCGCTGGCAACGCGTGGATGTCCAAAGCGATAACAATCCCCGAAAAATTCTAAAAACTAAGGGCCAAGGTTTCTACCCTAGGTCCTCATCCCCAGGGGGAGGTGGTGGTGGAGGTGGTGGTGGAGGTGGGAAGGGCTCCCCAGCCTCGGGAATACGAATCCGTGGCCTACCACGTCGTCTCGGAGGCATGATTCTTGTAGGAAAGAAAACAGGAAGATCGTTAGTTCAAGAGTGCACAAGGAACGCGAAATCCGAAAGAAATTGAACCTAAGGCTCTGATACCAAGTTGACAGGACCCGACCCAGATCCCCCTCGGGACCCACGCCGGATCCTGTGGTGTTTCCGACATTTAACCCATGTCGGGCCCGCTCACTAATTAAGCTACCATCTTTTCCCCAAAGTACGGAAAAGATGGCTGGGACTCCTGCCGAAAATCCGGCAGAGTCTCCTCTGAAAAAGGGACTTTACCAAAATTCCTTCACCCTGTTAAAAACAACAGAAACAACACCAACTGCAGCACGCACAATGCAAAAGCACACAGTTTACACACTAGGCCTCCGGCCTTGAATTCAACCCTAAACGGGCGATAACAGAGCAATCTAAGAATCCTCTTTAGTTTTAGAACCAAAGTATAAGTTTAACTAAAAGCAAATACAGATAGAAGTGCCCTACAGAAGTACAGGGCTCGGAAAGTAAGTCTCGGCTCGGGTACTCGGCTCAGATCGAACTACTGCCTGGGGGGCGCAAAACAGAAGATTGTGAGTGGACAAAAACAAAGTTTTAACATAATTGAAATCAACATACTATCCCCACCGTTTCAAAACGATGTCAGAAACATGCAATTAAATCATTTATAAACATAAGTGATTGAAATCCAAGAATCCATATAATTTCAACATAAAACCAATATTATTCCATAAAAGACTGGACCTCTTTCCAATGCTAAGAATCCCCTCTTTCGACGTGTGTCATAAACCGACATGCGAGAAAGAGTCCTTATCCAAATAATAAGAGGACTAATATAAATAATAATATAAGTAATATAATTAAATAAATAAATAGATAAACAAATACATAAATATAAATATATATAGATACCCGTAGGTAAGAGACTACTATACCATTTTGTACCGGGGAAACAATCCAACACGGGGATTGTTGACTGACCTCATGGAGAAAAATACCTTTACAACCACGTGGCCAGGGAATAAGCCGTCCCAAATGGGGACTAACTCCCAGACACGCACAGAAGAAATTACCTCAATAGTGTGCGGCTGAATAAAGTCCTACGCGCGCAGACTGCCCGGCAAGGGCCTACAGTAACACCCCGCCAAGGGTGAACCGGGTTCCGTTATCCTTTATCCTTTCTGTAACCAAGTAATCGGGAGGTACATAGGTGGTGCTAATAGCACTCCAACAAAAACACAAAATCCCTGACATACCCTAAATCCCAGGGTATTCAAACCGTACCCAAAACTCGAACATAAGACCACCCGGACGTTGGTGACGGCCAACATCCGACACGAAAATATATAACCAAAATCATAGTCAAAAATAACCAACCATATCCGAATAAGTAAATCAGAATCCAACATATTTATAAACGATTAAATATAACCTTGATATCCCAAATAAACCATATATATGAAATTCAATAATTAAATTCACATTAAAATCCATAATTCAAATAACTAAATTCATATGCATAGTTTTCAATCTTTAAAATAATGCTGATTCAAAACAATGTCCACTCACAAGTAATCCCACGCTGCTTGACCCTGAGAGGGTCCTGCCTGCTGTGAACCTCGAGCCTGAGTACCTATTACGGAATACGAGGAATAAGTCAACAGAAGTCAACCGCAATTGAATTTAAATTCAAATCCTAATTCCCGGGGTTTAAAGTGCACGTGAGACGTTCGGGGAGGTTCTAGGGTCAAGTAAACTTCATGGCAGGTCAAACCACCTCGGAAGACTAAAAGTCAACCGTGCGGTCAAACTGCCCGATCTGGTCAACCGGGGCCCGCGGGGTCCACGGACTCCAATCTTCGATCCGAAAGTTCCTAAGGGTTCTACACGGCTTACTGAACCTATCCTGAAAGTTTGGTCACGATCGAACGGTCGGATTGCTCACGATCGCCCGATCGGACGGTTAAAACTAACCTAACCCTAGGCTTAATGGATTGGAGTATCCGGGACTCCAATCCTTGATCCGACAGTTTCTATACGGTCCTAGGAATACGGGGAACTACGTAGCTAAGTTTGGGTTTGATCCGACGGTTCGATCACGTCGAACCCGGGTTACGCGCAATAGGCGCATACCCGTTCGACATCCGAACGACGTCCGAATTGAAATCCGAAAACACCGACGCGCTCGGGACGACACGAGGAGCGCATCATAACACAATGTGACACCACTACAGTGCCCACGCGCCGCCACACGCGCCGCCCGCGCGTGGGTGTGTAGAGTAATTCCGTCACCGGAAAAACTCGTCACCGCCGCTCACCGCCTAGGCTAGGGGTTCCTCTCAACTCACTGAGCAACTTATCCTACTGGGTGGCCGCCTCAAACGACCGGCAACTGGCCGGAATTTCAGTTTGAAATTCGGCCAAATCTGGGTTTGGGATCGGATGTTCTACGGTCAAAATCGATCGAAACCAAGGTTGCAGATAGCTTAAGGGGGTTGAGGAGGTTGAGTTTCATACCTGATCCGCCGGAGATGGCTGCCGGAACCGCCGGAACGAAGCCGGGAAAAACCGGCTCAAACCAGTCGCGATTGCCGGCGAGATTCGAGGCTACCGGCCGGGAGCTTGGGTGGGTTAGGACCGGGAGCTCACGCCGGATCTTTTGGGACCGGTCTCGGGTCCAGCCGTGACCGGACGGCGGCTCTGCGAAGGGTTGAAGGCGCCGGCGTCGGGGAAGAGAGAGAGAGAAGAGAGAGAGGGAGCGGGCTGGGTGTCTGACGCGTGTACGCGTCAGACTGGGTAGTTTTAGGGTTTTTTTTTTTCAAAATCCAAAATACCCAAAATGCCCTTTTAGTGTTCTGAACCTCGGATCGGGACGTGCCGCCCGGCTACGGACTCGTTTCGACGAGCCCGTCGCAATGGCGCGGTCGGTTTCGCGAAATTCCAAACGAATAATTATGTGACCTTCACGACTCTAACCTTAGGGGCAAAATCGTAATTTCACATAATTAATTAAATTAATTTAATTTAATTAAAGTTTGGGTCACGGATGTTACAGCTACTTTGTTCTCGGACCTACCCCGAAAAATGGCCGGAAGTGGCCGGAATTTTAATTCAAAAACCGGCCAAAACCTAGGGTTCTCAATTCAAGACACATATTGCAACAATTAATAAAATCCTACCCAACAATCAGCTAGAGCACGAAAAATATACCAGAAACCATACCTCAAGCGTTGGATTTGGTGGCCGGAGGAGAGAGAACCAGGCCGGCGAAGATCCGGCCAAAACGAGGCTTTTCCGACGGATTCCGGGCGTAGACGGCGGGGGTGAGGGTGGAGAGAGAAAGAGACGGTAGGGCAGAGAGAGAGAGAGAGACCGTAGGGCGGAGGTGAGGGTGGAGAGAGAGACACAGAGACGGAGGTGCAGAGAGAGGAGAAGTGAAGAAGAAAGGAGGCTGTTGCGATGTTTCTGCAAAATAACTCGATCTTGCGCGACGAACAACGACCTTCGTCGCGCAAGGTCGATTAAAAATAACTTGCGCGACTATAAAATTCAAATCGTCGCGCAATATGTGAAATTTGGGCGGATAACCTAAATTCCGCCCAAATTTCAACTAACTTGTGCAACGATTTAAAGTGAATAGTCGCGCAAGGGGAGTGCCATCAGCACAAATTTTCGCTACATTGCGCGACAGATAGTGTTAAGTCGTCGCGCAATATTCGAAATTTGGGCGGATAACCTAATTTCCGCCCATTTTTCAACTAACTTGCGCGACGATTTAAAGTGAATCGTCGCGCAAGGGGAGTGCCATCTGCACAAATTTTCGCTACATTGAGCGACAGATAGTATTAAGTCGTCGCGGAATATGTGAAATTTGGGCGGATAACCTAATTTCCGCCCATTTTTCAACTAACATGCGCGACGATTTAAAGTAAATCGTCGCATAAGGTGGATTAAATGACATGCGCGACTAATAAATTAGAATCGTCGCACAAAGTGAGTGCCATCCGCCCAAATTTTCACAACCTTGCGCGACGCTCTGTCATCGTTCATCGCACAAGATTGTTAAAATTTGGCTGTTCACCTGATTTCCGCCCAAATTTTCACTAACTTGCGTGACGATTTAAAGTGAATCGTCGCGCAAGTTAGTGAAAATTTGGGATTGCGCGACAGAGATACTAATGTCGTCGCGCAAGATGATTGAAATATGGGCGGATAAACTAATTTCCGCAAAAGTGTTCACTACGTTGCGCGACGAAAATATTATATTAGTCGCGCAATGTACAGTATAACAATTGCGCGACGATAATATTCGTCGCGCAAAGTACTTGCGACATATGTCTTGTGTTCGTCGCGCAACGTGTTTTATATTTTTTCTCATCAATCATTTTTTTGTATCTATATAAATGTATGTAATCAATATTTTACCCCCAAAAAACAAACATTCATATATTTTACCCCTTATGTGAGATTATTTATTAATTTCATTTTTAAATAATGTTTGGTCAAACATTTGTATAATCTCATTTTTTTTGTATAGCTCAATTTATTTAACAATGTTTCATTTCTCCACTTTTATAAGGTTTGGATATAACAATCACTGGTATATTCAAACATTTGTATTACACAGAATTTGTACAGTAACATAATAAAATTACAAAAAAATTCATTATTCATCACTTTCTGTCTCCCAATCCTCCTCCTCCTCCTCCTCCTCTATAACTACATCACCGTCGTTGTTCGGGCCCACTGCACCATCGTATCGCGGAAGATTACCGAGGTCAATTGTAATTGATTGAATCGGTATTTCGATTGAAGACACTCCTTGTATCTGAAACGGTTCTTGTATAACATTTGTATCTCGAAGTGTTTCCGCATCATTCTCCATTGAAGATTCTAAACGTTGATCAGCCACGTTGTCGGCGTCGTTGTCGATAGGGTCTAGTTCTGGTATAGCATACACGTTCCTATGATCCATCTTCTCGAACAACTTTCCAACCGCTCCGGCTTTAGGGTCATCTATATACACAATCTGTGTTGCCATGTTTGCCAAAATGTAAGGGTCATCATCATACCAAGTTCTGTTGATGTTCACAGATAGTACGCCATGGTCGATTTTAACACTTCCCGCCCTATTTGGGTTGGTATCAAACCATCGACACTTAAACATGATCACTTGGTATCGGTCTTTGTAAAGCAATTGCACGACAGTTGTGAGTTTGCCATAGAAATCAATGTCTGTACTTTCCCCTCCACCTGGGACATGAACACCGCTGTTTTGTGTACACAACTTGTCATCTCGTGCAGTCCCCAAAAACTTTATGCCGTTAACATGACATCCCGAGAACAATTCTACGCGAATCGGGCCGAACGCCAAGTTATATAACTCGTCACTCGCCAAGTTATTCACCTAATATTACAAAAAAAACATTCACACGTTAGTTTCAGAAAATTAAATACTACAATATATATTTTTCAAATACAAAACACTTATAACTTACAGAATCCAAAAACCATTGTGGAAACAATTCACGGTGTTTGTTTGCATACAAATGTGATGGATGTTCTCGTTTCATCATCTCTTCATGCTCATCAAAGTATGCCATTATCTCATCACAATTGTTCAGAACGAACCAATGCGCTACCTCCATGTCATTTCTAGAAAACGACTCTCCTCGTCCAGGATCTCCAAAGGGTCGTGCACTTTGGGCAAAAACAGAAAGTTTTTCATTTCTCATACCTCCGTCATTATTACGCTGAGGACGATTAAAAGCCGTCTCTACATCTTTTAAATACATTCCATAGAAAGTAAGCGACTCATATTGAACACAAGCCTCTATAATTGATCCTTCCGGCTTCACCCTGTTGAGTACACTTTTTTTTAGGTCTCCGAGAATCTTGCCAAAATAAAACGATATGATACAAATTAGCAAGCGTGTGATAATGATGCATACACAAACGATAAGGATTACATACCTTTCTATTGGATACATCCACTAATAGTTGACAGGACCAGCAAGCAATGCCTCTTCTGGCAAGTGAACCATCACATGGATCATACTTGTGAAGAAAGCTGGAGGGAATATCATCTCAAACTTGCATAGGACTTGGACAATATCATGGCGCAACTGAAACATGTCTGTCTTTCGCAATGTTTTTGCCGTCAGTTGGGAAAAAAATCTGCACAACAACATGATTGGCTTGACTACATCTTCCGGCAATAGGTGTCGAATACCCACAGGAAGTAGGCGTTGCATAAACACATGGCAGTCATGGCTCTTAAGTCCAGTAAATTTACCCCCGTCAACATTCACGCAACGTGCAACATTAGAAGCATACCCATCGGGAAACTTTACTGACGATACAAACTTTAGAAACTCTTTTTTGTCATTCGGTTTCATAGAAAAAATGCAAGATCCCTTATAGCTTTGTCACTGTCCCTATTCATCCATAAACCCCTTCGTATGCCCATTCTTTCCAAATCAAGACGAGCTTTGATCGTATCCTTTGTCTTGCCCTCGATATCTAGAATCGTGCCCACCAATGTGTCAAATACATTTTTCTCAACATGCATCACGTCTAGATTGTGCCTCAATTTTAGTTTCGACCAATATGGGAGCTCAAAAACATAGGCTTGTGCGTCCGGTTCATATGTGTAGAAGGTCTGGTTCGACTAACTGTTTTCCCGAACGGAGCAAAATCCAAATGGTTAAGCTGTTCCAAGATCTCATCACCAGACCATTCTCTAGGTCTGAGGCGATGCTCTGTGTTCCCATCGAACTCTTTATCTTTTTCCCGCCACTCGTGGTCCCATGGCAACCATCTCCGATGACCAAGGTAACAAACTTTTCCAGCGTGCCAACCAGAAGTTACATCTTCCTTGCATACAGGACATGCCATATAACCCTTTGTGCTCCACCCAGAAACCATTGCATATGCGGGAAAATCATTCACAGTCCACATAACTGTTGCCCGCAAAGTGAACATTTTTCCAATTGATTTATCGTATGTGCACACATCGTTTGTCCATAAATCCTTCAGTTCATCAACCAGCGGCCTTAAGTAAACATCTATTGACCTGCCAGGATCCTCGATTATCAAGACAGTCATCATCATGTATTCTTTTTTCATTGATTTTCAAGGCGGCAAATTGGCCAAGTGTTGTGGTGTTGGTTTAGAACCCCGAACGGATTAAATCCGTCAGTGGCAAGTCCAAATCTAACATTTCTGGGATCAGCAGCAAACTCAGGGAATGTTCGATCAAAGTCTTTCCATGCCTCCCCATCTGCAGGATGCCGCATCACATCGTCGTCTACCCGTTTTTCCTTATGTCATCTCATGTCCGTGGCAGTATGCGTCGACATATACAATCGCTGAAACCTGGGTTTTAGGGGCAGATAACGCATGACTTTTTGCGAGATCTTAGTCGTTCTATTCTGAGATGTCATTTTGAACCTCGACTCATTGTATATAGGGCATGTATTTAATGCTTCATACTCTTTGTAGAATAAAATACAATTGTTTTTGCAAGCGTGAATTTTTTCATAACCCAATCCAAGACCATTCAACACTTTTTGTGCGTGTCTATGGTCTTTCGGCAAACAATTGTCTGTCGGAAGCATTCTCTTGAAAACTCCCAAAAAGTAATCGAAACACTGGTTCGACATACGATACTTTATTTTTCCCTGCATTAGCTCCACAATGGCCGTGAGAACGGAAAAGCTCTCGCACCCCGGGTATAACTCTTGGTTGGCATTTTTTAACAGTCTTTCATATTGTTCGAACTCTGCACTATCTATTGGTGTAGGCACGTCATCTTCCCCTTCCCGATTGCTTTGTTGGTCGATGCAAATGGAAAAACATCGTGTATAATATCCATGACTTGATCATTAGGACCCACAATAGGTTCAACATTGTCCACTCTTGTGGCATTTGAAGACGAAGCACGGTCTAATTGTTCCCCGTGAAGGTTCCAAATGCTATATGTCTCAATCATTCCATTTCTTACTAAATGAAATCCAACATTTTCAATTGTCTCCCACAACGTGTTGTTACACCTCCTACAAGGACAACGGATTCTAGTTGCACCTGGGTTGTGTGTACGTGCAAACTCAATAAAATCATCGATTCCATCCAAGTATTCGTGTGCGCATCTATTCGGGTTCTGTATCCACCTCCTGCTCATAATTCCTGGAACCACAATCACAACACAACAATCACAACAACTTCATACGAAGTCATAACGTCACCTTATGCCTCCGGTAAGGGCCCTATCCCATTCGGGAATGCATAGTCATGTCATGTAATGTACGGCTACATGAGATTACGTTTCGACGTGGATGAATTTCGGTAGCATCTAGATACAGTTCTTGAGGTGTACCGTAGGTATAAATACCTACGTACCACCCGAAGAACGTACAGAGATAACACCGAAATCTCCACAATCGAACCCTAATCCTGTAGCCGTACAATACGTGACATAACTATGCGTTCCCAAACTGTCCAGATAATGGGACAATTCAAGAATTAATTGGACCGCAGTCATGCTTTACGCATCCATGCACGAAATCCAACTAACCTCAAACGGGAAACTAAGTGTTACTAAAAATATAAATAAAAGTACGAAGTTAATTTCAATTAACTTCGTACTTCACAACACATTGTGCTACGTCACGCACAATTTAACAACATAATATGAATATAATTTCACAAAAAAAATATAAACATACCAAACTAAGTTTAACATAATGTAATTAATTTAATATATTTAAAATAGAAAACGAATAAAATATCTTCACAATCGTTCTCCACCAATCGCTAATTACAAATATCCCTAACGAGAACAAAATTAAAAGCGTTAGTATGAATTTACATTAATACTTTTAAACTAACGACAAAAAATACATACCCACTTAACGTACTGAATTCCCAGCAGAGGCAGCGGCAGAGAGAGGAGAGGCAGAATGTGTTTTCAACACATTCTGCCTCTGCAATGGCAGAGTATATGAAGAAGACAATTTTTGCGCGACGAACCACTTAATTCGTCGCTCAAGTAACCGTCGCGCAAAAAATGAAAACGTCGCGCAAAAATACTTTTCCGTCGCAAAACAGTTCCATTTCGTCGCGCAAAATAAGTTATTCGTCGCGCAAGATCATGTCGACATCAATATTTTGTGCGACGAATAGTCAATTTCGTCGCTCAAAACATCGTCGCGCAAAATATATTTTTCCGTCGCGCAAGGATTTAGACCAAAAAAAATATCCCATGTTTTTCTTACGCGACGATAAGTCTTGTCGTCGCGCAAATTTTTGCCGCCAAACCTCTTTTTTTGCGACGAAATAACTTACCGTCGCACAAGGTCTTCTTGCGCGACAACTTTCTTCGTCGCGCAAATATTTGGCGCCAAAAACATTAACCCGCGTTTTTCTTTCAAGCTTTGCGCGACGACTAATTTTTTTGTCGCGCTAATATTTTTTGTGCGACGAAAATATTGGTCGCGCAAGATATCTGTGGTTTGTGCGACGAAGTTTTTTTTCCGTCGCAGTAGTGTTTTTTGCGCGACGAATTTGTGTTCGTCGCGCAAAATATCGTCGTGCAAATAGTTAAATGTAGTAGTGATTAGGGTTTTTTTATTTTTTATTTTTTATTTAATATGTTTAATTTTTTAAAATAATTTAAATAGTAAAATAATTTTTTATAAGTTTTTGGTCCACGTGGTAGTCCACGTCATCAAAAAATGGGTCCCTTTTTGGACACGTAAGCATTTAACGGATTCACTAACGGTTTGGCTAAAGAGGGTATGTACTCATAAGTTTTCGTGAAGTTGAGTATGTAATCATAAATGTCTCACAAATCAGGTATGAACTTGTAACCGACCCTATAGGTTGGGGGGTTTACTATGGTTTTTCCTAAAAATAATGAACTGAATTGTAATCTGTCTTCAATTAGGAGATGGCCAGGCCGTATTACAAGTTTGGTTTTACTACAAACGTGCACGTCTCCAAAAATAGTTAACTATATACAAGTACAAACTCTAATACAATTAGTTAACTATAATAAAACGTGTAACTACGGAATCCTTCTATAAATTGTCTCTATATAAAAGCAAATAAAATCCCAGGAGAGACGGCTAAAACATATTGATATTAACCATTCTATAATTTACAGTACAACTTGATCTTGATGGGAAATTGTTGGACAAGTTATACTGCCTCTTCTCGCGTTCCCAACAGGCAGCCAAGGTTTTTGGGTCATCACAGTGCGCCAAATTTCGAAATATGCCATGTTTGCGATAGAAATATTGAAAGTTGGGTATGTACGTAAGTAGTTTATTATCTTCCCAAATTACGTACTCTATTCTGATTTTTTGTTTTTTCCTTTTTCCCATAGGATGATTTCAGGCAGCTAACACACTGGGGTTTAAAATTCTGTAAGATGCATGAAGTTGATGGGACTCCGAGGTGCAGTTGTTGTGACAGATTCAAGGTTGGTAGAAAGACTTTTATTCGGAATTGCAATGGAGAGGAGCTGGGTTTACCATTCTCATGTTGCCTCTAGCTAGGCAGAGTCATAATATATTGTTCGGTTAGCCTTTTGCTTTCTAACAAGGGTGTTGCTAATTTCCAAATAATTTTCTATTTAAATTTTATGATTTTAAATTGTATTGTGATGATGTGTGTTTACCTATTTTGTGTGTGCTGTGATAGTATTTTGTGTATATGGGGTCCACTTCTATTAGAGAGGTGGTTAACAATGTGTTCAGTAAATATGGTACAATTAGCAACACCCTTCTAGCATACATATATATATATATATATACACACACAGTTATTCTCTTATCCGGATGTCCACACGTTATTACCGTGCGGATGCTATAGTAAACTGGGAGAAAAACATGGAGAGGTAGTACAAAATACACATTTCCGCACAATAATAACATATATATATTTATATAATACAATATGCTAGTTTTCATTTAACACATTTGTAGTGAGAATAATTTAAGATAAATTCAAATAGAATAACATGTTTACTTTTGGTTTGGTGTTTTGTTAATATACCTATTCATGTTTTAGGCATTTAATATATATTTTTTCTAATGAAGCTAATTATGAAAATTTTCATTTGGTCAGACAGTAGGACAAATGGAATATGTGAGCCTTGGAGATGGCCGTAAGCTTTGCTCGGATTGCTATTCTATTGCTATCTTGGATCCAAGTAATAAATTCAACCGTCTTATTGAAAAGATGCGTGAATTTTATAAAGAGTTAAATCTCGACGTCGATAAAGACATTCCTATTCATTTGGTTGAAAAAGACTACATGAATGTAAGTAACATGACTAATAAAATCATATTTGTTTTGAATAGTGTTGTAAATAGATTTTTACGTTTGCTCATATCTATAACATATGATTAGAGTTAATGCTTTTGAATTCATTATGCACACACTCAAAATTAGGAGTGACGTAATTACTGATTTGGTTTGTTTTTTTATCAAAAAAGGTTAAACATTTTAAAAACTGAACAAGATCGTAAATGGTTTGATTTAATTTTGGTTTTGAGCTATGTCTAGACCAAACTGGACAATCTCATTTTCATCTCCCATGAATGAGCATGGGAATTTCATTCTTCAAGAAGTTTATTTAAAGAACGAACCAAACCATCAAATCACAAGATATGTTCAGTCTACAATCATGAAGACATAAATTATTATTTTTACTCATATGTCCGTTGTAAACAAAATGCATGATATCTATTAGTTTAATGATAGTTTTCTTCCTAATATTAAAAGATATCTCATGTTTAATTCCTCTCACTCCCGTTTATATATAAAATACAGTACCTGATGCTAATATACCCAAGGATTTATTTCGTTTTCATTTTTTAATGATAAATTCTTAATGATATTTCTATTGAATATGCAGGGGGCGGTTGAATTGACCTCTTATGTTCCCTTAAAAGTCATGATGGTAAGAGACCTATTTATATCATGAAGACATAAATTATTATTTTTACTCATATGTCCGTTGTAAACAAAATGCAAGATAGTTATTAGTTTAATGACAGTTTTCTTCCTAATATTAAAAGATATTTCATGTTTGATTCCTCTCACTCCCGTTTATATATTAAAAATATATATATATACAGTACATGATGCTAAGGGGGCGTTTGGTATGCTATTCAAATAGGGAACTAAAAAACTTTGATTTTTCTTAAAAATAAGGAGTTCTTAAATCTATTTTTAAGATTCAAAAACTTGTTTGGTATGCAACTTGAAAACTATTTTCAAATCTTAAAAATTTGAGAACTTGTGGGTTGTTAGAAAAAAACAGGAAAAAAAAAACAGATTTTTTTATTTTTAATCATTGGGGTGCTTTTTTAGTTGTTCTTGCATTTGAGTTTTTAAAAATAGGGCTACCAAACAGGTTTTCTTTGTTTTGGACTCAAATTCTGTTTTTGAGTTTAAAAAGTTGGATTCAAGTTGAATACCAAACAGACCCTAATATACCCAAGGATTTATTTCGTTTTCATTTTTTATTGATAAATTCTTAATGGTATTTCTATTGAATATGCAGGGCGGGGTTGAATTGACCTCATACATTCCCTTAAAAGTCACGGTGGTAAGAGACGTATTTATATCATGAAGAGACATAAATTATTATTTTTACTCATATGTCCGTTGTAAACAAAATGCACGATAGCTATTAGTTTAATGATAGGTTTCTTCTTAATATTAGAAGATATCTCATGTTTGATTCCTCTCACTCCCGTGTATATAAAAATAAAAAATAAAATACGGTACATGATGCTAATATACCCAAGGATTTATTTCGTTTTCATTTTTTATTGATAAATTATTAATGGTATTTCCATTGAATATGCAGGCGGCGGATGGATTGACCTCATACGCTCCCTTAAAAGTCATGACGGTAAGAGACATATTTATATGTGATAATTTGGATTAGTGTCTTCGAATCCCCTTTAATTATTTTGTTTGGGGTTTGATGATTTTATCCTTTTGATTTGTAACAGATTACAAATTGTTCAAAAAATGGGGATAATATTGAAGTAAAGACAGCTGAAAAGACATTGACCAAGGGCCAAGTGAAAGCAATGTTACTTTTATTCGGAAGACCAGAGTACTTTTTCTCAAATACCTTTCATATTATAAATTGGGGAATCTTATAGCAACATTTTCTCTAACCTTCTCTTTTTGACATTCTCTCTTCTCCTCATGATACATGTCAATTTCTACACTTAAAACAATGTCATTATTACATTAGACAACCTTTATGTCAAAATCTCCATTTTTTTAAGTGTAAAAAATGACACGTGTCATAAGGAGAAGGAGAAAATCAAAGAAAGGATTCTAACATTCCTCTTATAAATTTTTGTTAGTAAACTTTTATTATAAATTCATTTTCATGTCCGAATTCTCACTGCATTCTTCCGAATTTATTTTCATATAGTTCATAGGCCATCTTCCTTTATTATTTTTAATTTTAGGAAATTGTGCATCTGACTCCTATATAGATGACCTTAGCCCTCCGAATGCAGGATAACTAGTGTAACACACCCTTAATTACTTTGTTGATTTTTAATTAGTGTAACAATAAGAGAATAGAGAAAGAGGTGCATAATTGAAGAAGCGTTTTTGCATTCCATTAAAACTTATCACCTTTCTACAAGTTCCTCTGTAATTTGATGATAATAGAGCATATTATATAACCATTGATTTCTCCATCATTATAAATTTGTAAATAGTATTGAGTCAAAATGACCCTCTCAGTTTCTCAAAATTCTTAAGTAATAACAGTTATGAAATGTTTAGGAATAAATAGTACATAGGGTTAATCCAGATACTGGCCACAAAAAATCAGAGAAACTTCGGCATAAAGAGGTTTTAATAGTACCTTAAGTTTTGTTTCCTCTAAAAAACGTATTTATACAATAAATGTTTTATTGCATGCAGGATTATGATGGGTGCAACCTTGGCGCATGAGATGATGCATGCATGGTTATGTCTTCAAGGTTCGAATAAAAGATTAAGATTTTTACTTCATCTATTAATGAAATATTTTTTTTTTCTTCTTTAAATGATTAATTTCTTGTTAAGCTATATTTCTCTCGTAATTAGTGAAATATATAGCCTATATTTTATTATGTAAATGATGGTTTATGTAATTGTAAATTGTAATAGGTTGTAAGAAATTGGATAGTAAAGTGTGTGAAGGTATTTGCGAAGTGATGGCAGACCTGTGGCTGGAATGGTTTTGTGATGAGAAGAAGAATAATTTAGACTCTTACACAACCGAGCAGGCTGAGTTTACGAAGAATTTGAAAAGGTTTGTGGCAGACAAGATGGGAAAGAGAGTTGACAACATTTATGGAGAAGGATTTAGAGTCGCTAAGAAGGCGGTTAGTAAATCTAACCTCCACAAAACCCTGCAACATATCGTTGACCACAAGACTCTCCCTCCAGAGGACCATAGCAACTCAACTTGTTAATATAGAGGTTATTAATAGAGACGTATTTTTCCAAATGTGACAGGAAAGGGAAAAGTTGTGTGAGAGAACTTCAGTGTTAATTAGTTTTGAATGTTTTGATCACTTATTCCTATTTCTCTCCTCTAAAATAGGTTTTTAAGACTGCATATATATGTTTTGACTATGATGAAATGCCCGTAATTGAATTGCTCAGGACAGGACTGTACTTGGAACATAGAGATAAGTGTATGCATGATGAAATGCCCGTAATATATTTTGCCTAGTAAATCATGTTTCTTGCACAATGAGGGATCCTCTTCAGATAGACAATAGAAGAGATAGAAATGGAAGGTAGCATTGATTCCCCCTGCAGAAACACCTACATTTCATTTTCAAGAAAGATCTAAGATCTGTCTTCATTATCATGAAACAATTATTAATGGGTTATGTTCAAACACATGAATTTGAAGTATCTTTTTTTTACATAAAAGAACCCTTTGACCAAGGGGTGACTCGAATAGAATTTAGGTGTTGTGGTCCCAGCTTTGCAAGGCTGTAATTTCTATTTTTGGGATGAACTTATAAGGGTGCTTTTGTGATGATGTATAAGTTTTAAGGTATATAAATATTGTATATATTATGCCAAATTTTACTTTACACCACACCACATAGGCATTGACAAATCTAAAAACCGATGTTGTTAGTATTTTAGGCATCAATTTTATTATTAATAAGACTAAAAGGGTATAAAGGCCTCAGCACAAATTTTTGGCGTTTCTTACCGATGCCATTGATTATACTTTAGCATCTATGATATATTATACTAATGCGTAAAATGATTTTTAAGAATTTTTTTTTCAAGCAGAACATTTAGCACCAACGCCAAAACCATGGTTGACCGCTACAGTATTTAGCACCAACGCCAAAACCATGTTTGGTAGCTCCCTCTCGTATATTTTTCCCCAAAAATTAAATCCTCTCATCCCTCTCTCTTCTCTCTTGCGATACCCACACTGCTCCCTCACAAATTTCACTCTCCCTAAAAAAATTTCAAACTTTCCCCCAAGAATTTCAGTCTCCCTCACAAAATTTCACCCTACACGCCCTCAATTACAATCGAACTCCAAACTCCAAACTCTTTCTTCTTTCTCTGCTCTAATCTCCTATCTCCTCTGTCTAGTATGTTCTCAGTCGCTCTTCTCTTCCCCATCTCCCTTTTTTTTTTATCTCTTCTATCTTCACTGCTCTCTCCATCTCTAATCCCTCATCTTACAACTCTCGGTCTCATGGCTCTCTCTCTATCTGACAACTCTCTCTCAGCTTCTGCAATAGCAAGGTTAGGGCTTCAGTGTTCTCAAAATTTCATTTTGCATTAATATGAAATTCTTCATTTTCTTGGCGAAGAGCTTGACTTCAACATGACTCATGTGTGGAAGTGACGTCCATCCTCAAGGTTCACCTCCCTCTCCTGTCATTTCCCCTAGTTGTGAATCTGCTGTATAATCATTTTTTTAGACACCCGGTGATCTAAACACTCCCAGTCAGAGAAACAAGCCCAAGACCAAGATCCAACTTGTTCTCATTTGCCTAGTCATGGTAGCAATTGGGGCATTTCTTCTCTAGTTGTTCTCACCCCGATGGCACTCACTATATAGAGAATGGCGAATGAGAAGGCGGGGTAATTCCGAGGACGCTGTTGCATGTGGATTCTGGGAATATGGCATGTAAGAACTCTATTTGAGTTCACATCGATTTAGACTCCAATCAGATCAAGGATTCAAGGGAGGGATTGCTTGGTGAACATGGAAAAGAAAGATAGAGTTGGAGTTCTATCTTACTTGTGGAATTTCTGTCCTATGAGGCTATGTATTTCGGTAGTGATAAGGATAAGTCAAGAGAGTTCCTTTATGGGTAGGAAACTCATGACTCTCACCAAATAAAAACTGAGGTTCGGTCCCCACTCTTATGCACAAAATACAGACTCAAATTCCTACCCCATAAGGAGAGCTTTCGTGTGCATAGAGAGAGGAAGACCATACCAGTTTGTGTACTTCTGCTGCAGCTCCTGTATTTGCTCGATGGCTTCTCAAGGTTAGTGCCTATAGACTACTTATGCATGAAACTAAAATGTGGTATCAGAGCGGTCATATGTAACTATAGGTCTAAATAAGATAAAATTGAGAAGCATGCATCAGATCTATATTGATTGTTTTGAGAATACTATGCTAATAAATCAACTCTGCTGTATGATCCTGGACTATGACGTATTGCTTGATGATTAAAGTATTAGTACAAGTATGCTTAGGATAATAGAGATTAAAACTGGTTTTCCTTTAGAACATGTTATGATTCCGCGTAAAGAATAACATCCCATAAAGTGTTGCCACGTTTTGATACAGATAGTCTGTTGTTGTTCAATCCACAGATGAGTATTAATAGACTGTTCTATATCATCTCAAAGTATCAATGGCAGAATTGTGTCATTGAGTGTGACAATTGGATTTCTCTGCTTACAAGTGTGAACTTCAATTGTTATGCTCCATGATAGAACAAGAGAGTTCATTAACTGCAATGATTGATCAAACATTACTGTCCACATACAGTAAATTGTTTTGATAAAGGGAGATCACGCAGCTCATGTTACTAGACTTGTGAAAGAAATAAAGACACATTGGTGTACTGTCCACAGATGTATGTCACATGTGTATAAAGTTTTGGGGTAAAAGATTAATTGTGTTGCAAAATTCTATGTTTTCAGTTGTGAATCCCTCTGCTATCAATTCGATTGAACCACTTACTAGTAGCAATTTTAAGAAGTGGAAGAGAGACTTAGAGATAGTTCTAGGTCTTCTAGATCATGACATCGCACAAAGAGAAGAAAAACCTGAGGTCACTGCTGATAGCAATGCTGAACAGAAGCAGAAACTCGAGAGGTGGAAGAAGGCAAATAAGATATGTTTGCTTGTCATGAAGAAATCCATGACAGAATCCATATCTGGAGGCATCACTGAATCAGAGAATGCTAAGGAGTTCTTGGAGGCCATAGCGTTGAAATTCAAAGAATCGGAGAAGGCTGAAACTGGTACCTTGATGACCAAGCTTGCAACCATGAAGTATGATGGTGTTGGGGACATAAGGGTTTATCTTTTGAGTATGATAGAGGTTGCAAGCAAGCTGAAGGCTCTAGAAATCCCTATAGCTGACCCTTTTTTGGTGCACCTTGCACTAAACTCACTTCCCTCTCAGTTTGCTCCACTGAAGGTGATTTACAATGCTCAGAAGGATAAGTGGAGCCTCAATGAGTTGATTTCAGTTTGTGTGCAAGAGGAGGCAAGGATGAAGAAGGAGAAGGAAGCAAACACAGTTTACCTCACAACCAATGCTCCCAAAAGGCACCATTCTAAGCCTAAGATACCGACTGCTGCCAATAAGGAAAATACTAAAGCCAACTCTCCACCAAAGGGTCCCAATCCTCTAGCTGTTAACAAAACTACTGAGTTTAAGTGTTACTTTTGTGACAGGCCAGGTCATCTTAAGAGGGAGTGTCATAAATATAAAAGATGGGTAGAGAAAAAGAAGGCTAAAGGTAAATCAAATTCTGTTTTAGTTTGTTTTGAGTCTAGTTTTGTGAATATCTCTTCTAATTCTTGGTGGATTGATACCGGTTCATCAATCCACATTGCCAATTCCCTGCAGGACTTTACAAACCAGATCAAGATCATGTCTTCGTAGGAAATGGCAAGAAGGTGGCAGTTCTTGCAGTAGGATCAGTCCAACTTCAATTAGCTTCAGGATTTTCTTTAGTTTTGAATAATGTTGCTTATGTACCTTCCATGAGAAGGAACTTGATCTCTGTATCAAGGTTAATTAGGGAAAGATTTGTTTTTTCTGAGGATGGTTTTATTTTAAATTTTAATAAAAGTGAAGTTGGCAATGGAGTTCTGATGGATGGTCTTTTTAAATTAAATTGTTCCAACTCAAACCATGTGTTTGCTGTAGATTCTCAAGGACATAAACGGTCTCATAATAATGAAAACTCAGCAAAACTATGGCATAGGAGACTAGGCCATGTGTCTATGAAAAGAATGCAATACCTTGTGAAGGAAGAAATTCTTCCTCCACTAGACTTTTCGGATCTAGAAGAATGCATTGAATGTATTAAAGGAAAAATGATTAACTCTAGAAAACTAGGTTCCACTAGAAGTCAAAGTCTTCTTGAAATTATTCACACAGACATTTGCGGTCCATTCCCAATTCCAACCATTGAAGGTCATAGGTATTTCATCACCTTTATTGATGATTTTTCAAGGTTTTGTTACATCTACCTAATCCAAAACAAGTCTAGTGCTTTTGAGGTTTTTAAAGTCTTTAAAACTAAAGTAGAAAACCAGCTTGAGTCAAGGATCAAGGTCTTGAGGTCGGATAGGGGTGGAGAGTATTATGGCAAGTATGATGAGCAAGGTAGGCATCCCTCACCATTGGCACGATTTCTGCAAGATTGTGAAATTGTTGCTCAATACACAAACCTTGGAACACCACAAGAGAATGGAGTTGCAAAGAGAAGAAATAGGACCTTAAAGGACATGGTGAGAAGCATGGTTTGCAACACTGATCTTCCAAAACTCTTGTGGGGTGATGCAATCAAGACTGCAAACTATATTCTAAATAGGTGTCCAAGCAAATCAGTGCCTAAAACTCCTTTTGAACTGTGGAATAAAAGGAAGCCTAGCCTTAATCATTTACATGTTTGGGGCTGTAGAGCAGAAGCCAAGGTCTATAACCCTGAGCTTGCTAAGCTTGATCCAAGAACGGTAAGTTGCAGGTTCATTGGTTATGCTGAAAGATCAAAGGGATTTCGATTCTATTGTCCTAATCATGTGAATAGAATTGTGGAGACAGGCAAGGCAAAATTTATAGAGCATAATGAGTGTGAAGGACTCAACAAAGACTTTGTTTTTGAAGAAGAATGAGAGATAGGAACTGAAGTTGTGAGTGGTACAAATTCAGAGTTATGTTTGCCATTAAGCCAGATACCTTCACAAAATAATGCACCAACTGAACTCGTAATTCAAGACCAAAATATGGAAATTTTGAATGGGGAAGAGCATGAGGCTGAGGCAGTTGAGGACCAGCAGCTGCCACAACAAGAGCTAAGAAGGTCTACAAGGGATAGGAGACCAAATGTGCTGCCAGATTTTGTGTATTTGAATGAGGCAGATTTTGATGGAATTGATTTTAAAGATCCATCAAATTACAAGCAGGCTATGTCTAGTGAGCATTCTGAGAAGTGGATTGAAGCAATGCAATCCGAGTTAGTTGGTTGAGCCAAGGCAAAGTATTAAGCCTATTGGTAGTAAGTGTGTGTTTAAAACCAAGAAAGACTCTAAGGGTAACATTGAGAGACATAAGGCAAGGCTAGTAGCCAAAGGCTTCACACAACAAGAGGGAGTAGACTACAATGAAACCTTCTCACTAGTTTCAACAAAAGATGCCTTTAGAATCATAATGGCACTTGTTGCTCATTTTGATTTGTTTTTACATCAAATGGATGTGAAAACAGCTTTTTTAAATGGAGAATTGAGTGAGGAAATTTTCATGTTACAACTTGAAGGTTTTATAGAAGAAGGCAGTGAGTATTTGGTGTGTAAATTGAAGAAATCAATCTATGGTTTGAAACAAGCTTCTAGACAATGGTATCTCAAGTTCGACAAGATCATTACTTCAAATGGCTTTGTTGAAAATAGATTGGACGAGTGCATATACTTAAAATTCAGTGGGAGTAAATTCATTTTTCTGGTTCTTTATGTAGATGATATCTTGCTTGCTAGTAGTGATGAAAGCCTTCTACATGAAACCAAAAGTTTTCTTTCAAAGTGTTTTGAGATGAAGGATCTTGGGGAGGCATCGTATGTGTTAGGAATTGAAATTCACAGAGATAGAGAGAAGGGGTTGCTAGGTTTGTCTCAAAAGGCATACATTGAGAAGGTGTTGAAGAGGTTTAACATGCTTCAAAGTAATGGAGCAGAGGTTCCAGTTTCAAAGGGAGACAAATTGAGCAAAGAAGACTGTCCAAGGAATGAGGTAGAGAGGGCAGAGATGAAGGATAAACCTTATGCCTCTGTAGTTGGCAGTATCATGTATGCACAAGTGTGTACACGACCTGATCTAGCCTTTTCAATTAGTGTTCTAGGCAGGTATCAGTCTGATCCAGGTATTGCACATTGGAAGGCTGCAAAGAAGGTGTTGAGGTATATGCAAAGAACAAAAGGACATATGATAGTTTACAAAAGAACAGATAAACTGGAGTTGCTTGGCTACACAAATTCAGATTTTGCTGGCTGCAAGGATACATCTCAGTCGACTTCTAGTTTTGTTTTCATGATGGGAGGAGGTGCAGTTGCTTGGAAGAGTGCAAAACAGCAATCTATAGCTACATCCACCATGTTTGCTGAATATTTGGCGTGCTATGAAGCTACCTCACATGCTATGTGGTTGAAAAATTTTATAACAGACTTGAAAGTGGTAGATTCTATAGAGAGGCCTATTCAGCTATTTTGTGATAACAAAGGAGCAGTGTTCTTTTGCAAGAACAACAAAAGGTCAGCTGGACTTAAGCATATGAAGGTGAAGTATTTGTTAGTGAGAGAAAAGGTTCGAGAAGGATTAACCACAGTTGACTACATCAACACTGCAGAAATGATAGCAGATCCACTGAATAAAGCAATTCAAAATCATGCTTTTCATAGGCATGTATTCAATATGGGGTTACTGTCCAGTTTTGAAGACTCCTTAGTCTAGTGGGAGTTTATAGTTTTTTTTTTTGTTCATTGTTGCTTGAGACTTTAGTATTTTGAGCTAGTGTGTTTTGTTTATCATTCACTTAAGCTGTCCTGGACGTTTGGTTTTGAATGAACATTGTTCTGTTTTATTGAATTTTGCAATGCGATTATGGTTATTATTCAAGATGTAAAGTTGTTTAAGTTGCAGGCAAGATCATTTGCATAAATGCATTGATCATAAAGAGGACCATTCGTGTGATGAATAAGTAACTTCAAATTTTGGATTATTCATCATGTGATGTTGAGCATAGCTTGTTGGTACTCAATGTGTGTACTGCTGCTTGTTGTGATTATAGGTGGATGATACCATACAATGGTAATCGTGTCTATAGTTCTTCAAGTTGGCAGTTCATGACAGTAAGTTTGATATAGAAATTGCTATCAAGTTCTCCTTCCAAAACTGTGCACATAAGGGTATGATCTTTGGTTTTAAGGAGGAGTCTTAAATGGATGTTTTACTCAAGTGGGAGAATGTAAGAACTCTATTTGAGTTCACATCGATTTAGACTCCAATCAGATCAAGGATTCAAGGGAGGGATTGCTTGGTGAACACGGAAAAGAAAGATAGAGTTGGAGTTCTATCTTACTTGTGGAATTTCTGTCCTATGAGGCTATGTATTTCGGTGGTGATAAGGATAAGTCAAGAGAGTTCCTTTATGGGTAGGAAACTCATGACTCTCACCAAATAAAAACTGAAGTTCGGTCCCCACTCTTATGCACAAAATACAGACTCAAATTCCTACCTCATAAGGAGAGCTTTCGTGTGCATAGAGAGACGAAGACCAGACCAGTTTGTGTACTTCTGCTGCAGCTCCTGTATTTACTCGATGACTTCTCAAGGTTAGTGCCTATAGACTACTTATGCATGAAACTAACATGGCACCCTCACCATATGCTACTCATGGACCCAACCCAACACTAACATCACCTTCAATGCCAAGTACTCCACGTGTCCTTGTTGACCGCGCAAATCTCACGGCCTAGCGAGCCGGGCCGAATGAGTCTGCGTCAACATGGGTCGTCCTTCTTTGGTCGGAGAGTGCGATTGTGCGGGTGTGCCAACACGGTCTACCGTGCATTCATGAGGGGTTTTGAGCGGACGAATGGTTTGGAGCGCGCTCGAGTGTTTGACTTCTAATCAAGAGACTGTGACAGAGAAAGGAATTGATCTCAGTCGCAAGGTTCACGGCCTGAGCTACAAGGTCGTTGGTGGCGGTGTTGACGGTGGAAACGATGGTGGATTTTGGGTGATGCTCCAGCGCTTCGCCTGGTGGCGAGAGGCTGTATGATATATGAAATGAACGGAAGAGTAACAAAGGATGGTGCTCTAGCGCCTCGAAAGATCGAGGGTCGTATGATATATTGATGAATGGAAGTTTCTTACAATCTGCCACTACTCCTAGAAAAGCAAGTAAATGTATTGAAAGTGCGTTACAGGAATGTAAATGACAGAAAAGATAAGTTTGCTCTGAGAGAGGCTTGTGTGGTGTTGAACCCTTTGAATGTCTTTTGAGCTTGGTATTTATAGAAGAAAACCTTTGGAGAAGAAGTCCTTGCATGGCATGGGCTTTTAGAGATTGTAGGTGGCTGGTCAATCATCTGGATATGGGAAGTATGGCGGTGTGACCTCCTTGAAGTTTGATTGTAGTCACGATAGTTAGTCCATGTATTGTGCTGGGATAAGCATTTAATGCTTCAGTTTGGCAGTTGGCGGCTTTTCCTCATAAACAAAGATCCTGTCCACCAACCCGATTTGCTCACCTCAAGTCCATCTCAATCACATCCCCCTTTGCGTGAGTTGTTGGCTTTAAATGCTCAGTGGGGACCACTCCAACAAAGAGCAAGACATTCACTTTCCTTCTTTGCATGTAATAATATATATATATTGTGAAGGCTTAATGGGTCATGGGTTGCTCGACCCTTCATTCTTCCTTCTTTATCTTGGCCTTGATAGTTTTGCATGGCCACCTCTCCTTCCTTTTTTCATGACCAAAACACTATTCATGGCCGAACACTATTCATGGCCGAACACTATTCATGGCCAAATACTATTCATGATCGAATACTATTCATGGCCGAAAACACTATTCATGGCCGAACACTATTCACTTGTGTTTGCATGGCCACCTTTCTTCATGACTGTACGTGGCCTTCTCTTCTCCATGCAAAAATGACCTCCAATTTATACAGCCTCATATTGAGCAAATATGAGATAATTTTTGGCATAAACAGTCTTAAGGTGCCCTGGATGTGGATATCCCAATTGTCATTCATATGTGTCTTGTGCATATTGTGGCAAGACTTGGACATTATTTGTAATTTAATTTGTTTTTGGTTTACTATTAGGATGAATACTAAGACTTGTTGTTTAATTTATATGAGTTATTCGTGGCATGGGTGGTGCTTTTTCCTTTCCTAGGTTTTGTCCCATGTGGTTTTCCCGGGAAGGTTTTAATGAGGCCGCCGTTAGCATGCTAGTCTTTACTATGTACGTTCTTTTGTGGTTTTTAATGAAGTACCTATTTGCTCTACAATGCTTTTTGTGATTTGAATGAAGTTCAGGTTTTTTTGTTTCATAAGTCAATTTGATTTTTTTCCAGTAAATGATGTTGAAAATACTTCAAATGCATGCCGTCTTTCTTTATATTTTCACCACACATGAGACTATGTTGTCCTTCGCTAATTGTGATATGCACGCTCTGCATCATATTTTTGTTTGATAAGGAGGATTTTTCTTGTAGGTATGTGGGAGAGATGATTAGAACCAAGGAATTAAATATCGATATTTTCACCGAAATTTCGGCGAAAATATCGTTTTTGTGGGGTTTCGATATTTTCGCAACATACCATTAATATTTTGTCAATTTATCGAAAATATCTTCGATAATATCGCCGAAATATCAAGAGCGATATTTCCGTTCAAATTCAAACTAAAATTGACAAAATATCGTGATATTATCGAAATTATCGATAATATCGAGACAGACCAAACAAACCTGAAAAATTACAGAACTTGGACGTCGTTGAAGCTCCAACGGTTGAAGAGCTTCACGTCGTGGTGAGGCAAAGTGGGTTCTACTGCGACAAGAGCATGAGCAGGAGCTGGAACTAGAGACCCGGAGCAGGAGGTTCAACAGTAGCCATTGCGAAGAGGATTAGAGAGAAGAGGAGGGTGCGGCGATGAGTAGATGGAGAGAGGCGAAGCGGATGAAGGGTTTAGATGCAAAATGAAATATTTGGGGCTAGGGTTAGAGCTTAGAAATAGGGAAATGTGGCCGAATGATCTTTGGGTAAATGGTAGTCATGTAGTTGGGCCTAATTTGACTCAATTGTATCTTTTCTTTTTGTTTGTCAACGGCCCAATTGAAACTTGGATACATATAAGAGCCTTATGGCCTCTTTGTTTTTTTGTGATTATATGAACACACGATAAATGTTTTTGGACTAAATTATTTAAACTTTAAATAATTATTTGTTTTTCCCCACAGTTAAAGAATGTTGCAAAATCTCAACTTTCTGATATTTTATTCATATTATTTTTTTAGTTTTATTTCACTCTTACCTTGACCTATCCCTCTATAATTGATTTATAAGTCAAAATATGTTGGTATTTGTCCAATTTAATAAGTCAAGTGACTTGACTTTATATCTGTTGTGTGATTATTATGTATGTAAACTAAACGACACTTGTAGTCCTTGTGCTTTCCAACTTTTACCACTAAGGTCCCTGTGGTTTCAATTTCATCACTTTTGCCACTGTGGTTTAAAATTCCAAGCAATTTCAGTCCAATTCTCAATTTCCATCAAATTCCTTCAATTTCTGTAAACAACTGAGCACGTGCCCCTCACATGGAGGGGCATTACTGTCAAATTGAGACCTTACTAGGCTATGGAGGGAATCAACTTCTCTTGAGATGAGTTGTTGCAATGCCAAAATTGCAAATGAGGCAGCAAGTATTGGGTCCGCAGTAAGATGGGGTTCTGCAGCATGCCCGCCTATCCCGACCATTTTGGCTTCAAAAAAGCAAACAGCAACTAAGTGTGGCCCTGAAATGGATGCTATAGTTCCGGTAGGTATTTCCATAAGCAAAGTGCATCCCAAATATTGCTTCAGCAGCTTCACCAAGCGCACTTCCTTTTATCATCTCAGATGCGCCGACACCTCCCTCCTCCGCAGGTTGAAGAAGAAGTCTCACTGTTCCCTTCAACACCATATGAAAGAGAAGTTTTACGCAAATTTTTCTTGCTTTGAAAGGGTTTTGCTTTGGTTTTTATCGGGAAGAAGCTGAACCAGTTATCAATATTATATAGTGACATTTTTCCTTGTTGAATCCACAGAAAAATTGAAACTTGTGCTCATATTGCACAATATAAAACTTAACTGACCTTAAGTTTGTCTTTCCATTGATTAAGCAACTTAGCAGCGCCAAGAAGCATGGTGGTGTGAGCATCATGACCACAACCGTGCATTTTACCATCAACCTTACTCTTGTGCTCCCACTCAACAAGCTCCTAAAAATCCCCACCCCACAACCCATCAATTACTACTCTTAATCAAATTCACACAAAAAGAAAAAGAAGAACAGGGCTCGAACCAGAGCCAATTTGGGCAACAATACCAGTTTTAGCAATTGGGTATGTATAAGTGATGCCAAGTTGGTCCAATTCTCTGCATAGAAGAGCACTGGTGTTGTACTCTTCGAATCTGAGTTCTGGGTTTTCATGGATTTGCCTTCTTATGGAGACCAACCACAGTTTATCTTGCTGGGCTGCGCTTAGAGTCTCTTTTGCATGGTTGGTATTATGATCCTCCTAATGAGTGCCATGGACGGGACAAAGAGAAGCAAGTGAGAGCAGTAAAACGAGCAGAAAATTGGCGATCGAACAAGAATCCATCTTTGTTGTTGGTATGATCGAAATTACGAAGAAAACCAATAACTGATATGAGTCGGAAGGAGGACAAGAGTAGCTGTTGACTATAATGCCCCTCCATGTGAGGGGCACGTGCTCAAGTGTTAACAGAAATTGAAGGAATCTGACGGAAATTGAGAATTGGACTGAAATTGCTTGGAATCCTAAACCACAGTGGCAAAAGTGACGAAATTGAAACCACAGGGATCTTATTGGTAAAAGTTGAAAATCACAGGGACTACAAGTGTCGTTTTGCCTATTTATATCTGTTGTGTGAGCTGTTTCTCAAAATAAAAATTAACATAATTACTTATTATTTTATATTGTTGATCAGTTACTTAATTACTTAATATAATTTATTTATTTCATATTTAATCCATTTAATGTTATTGATTATTTTATTATTCATTATAAGCACTTACATTACTAAATTCCCTTTCAAATTGTTGCTTAATTACTTAAATCTCTATAATCATTTTATTTATTTCCTATTTAATTCTTCCTTGGATAAATTTATTTATGTTCTTAGTTTATTTTCAATCTTCACTATAATTTTTTAAGTATGGTAAAGTGCCAAATTTTTTGAACTACTCCCCATCTTACCATGCAATATATAAAGTGTAAACTATTGTAGTAAATCATTATATATAAATGATTATGGTGTGTTTAATCTTCTTTCATTAATTACAACATATTTTCTACACTCACAATGTTTGTCAGCTTGTTATATAATCAACTTAAATCAGTTAAATCCATCATGCAATGCATTTCCTTCCAATTTTTTGTGATAAACTAATAGATAATTGACTAAATAAACATTCTCTAAAGTTTCAATAAAAATTTCCAAGTTTTTCTTACAATTTCCGTGGTTTTTATTCAACTTTTATCGATATCGATAATATCCCGATATTTCCATCGAAATTTCCGTGTTTTTGGACTACCGATATTTCCGATATCATCGATATTTTATACCTTGATTAGAACCCATCTACAAAACTTTCTAACATTTTTTCTAACATCTTAAGTCCTACTATGTTACATGTAATCTTTTTATCTTCCCAGTCAGAGAAACAAGCATGTACTCACCACTATGTTATGTTTTTAACTCACATTGAAATCTCACTCATATGTTTTTTCAGAAGTTACTATTAAAATAATGTGAATTTGAAACTAAAAGGATTGTGAGGAGGATTGTGTGACTTGTGTCCGATTTCTGTTCCTCTCGAAGCGGTTGTAAGCAGTCCTGGTCCGTAGGAATAGCAAGAAGCTTGAAGCTAACCCTACAATTGAAATACAGCCCCACCATATGAATGTCTGCCTATAGCATGACCTACCCATGCACAATGTTGCTTCCTTTAACAAGCTCACCCGGATTGTTGAGCTTCCTTCATTGGAATCATACACCAGAGCTGCAAGAAGGCCATATAAGAGTGAGCCAATTGGGATGTTGGTGATTAGGATGTTATGGTTTACGCCAACGCTGTTTGGCCCGAAAAGCTCTGATGTAACTGAAACAGCTGCAGAAAACACAAAGCCAGAGCTCATCCCAATCAAGCCTGTTCCTGCACGCAGCATTGCCTCACTGCCTGATGCAGCAAGCAAAAAGAAGGCAATTGGTGTTGGCACCAGAGCAACTGCAAGCCATCCAGTCCTTGCAAAATAGATCTTACTGCATTACCAAGAGGCAGGTTAGCTTTTATTCCATATGGCTTTTCTCATTCTCCAATTGTTAAAAGCATTAGTTTTTCTAGATACATACTCACGCAGGAAATCTGGGGCAGCTGAGAGCAAACGACCAAAGAAGGAGCATGAAGAGTATAATGTGACTAGAGAACTAGTCAGGGAACTGTATCCAAGTGATTGTGAAATCTGACCAAGATTGTTGCTATAGACCAACCCAATTGTTCCCCCACAGAAATATGCAGCATAGTATAGCCAAAAATCCCACCGGTGTACAAGCAGCTTAGCTGAGTGCTCTTCACCTAGCACTATCAATCTGTCTTTCTCCATCACCTTCCCAAAACATGCGAAACACCTGAAAAAGCCTTCCGTGTCTATCATCCCATGCGAATTAGCATTTGTGGCACTTGTGGCATTAGTGCTTTCACTTCCTGCAATGAGTTCTTTGTGGAGCTCAAGATCATAAGGGTCAATCAAATTGAAGGTAGATGAGTTGTCCGAAGGGAAGCTTGAGGGGAAGTTCCTACGAGCCCACTCTCGAGCATATGCAACGCCAGGCAGACACAAAGGTAGGATCAGGAGAAAAAGAGCACCAACTAAGAGCATCCGAGCTTTCGATACATTAGAGGACAGGGAGTTGAGGAGGAGTAGATATAGGCCTGTGATCACAGCTAGTAGGTTTAGGCAAAGAAAAATGATGGAGTCACGGCGTGTGGCATCAGCAGGAAGTGACTGAATCGGGGGTTGGCAGAGTACGGGGATGAGAGCAACACCGGATGTGAAGAGAGGTACTAGAGCATTGAGGAAGAGGTAGATGGTGTCATCATTTGGGTTTATTGCATTGGCGATGAGGGTGTAGAGGGCTGCACTTACCCCATTGAAACTGGTTGTGAGGGACAATGCAAGTGCCCGGTTCGCTTGGAAGTGTCTAATGCATAGAACATAGCAGACTGTGTTGAACCAGCAGATGCTGCATCCAGCCAACAAGCATAGAATGAATACCTGCCGAACCAAAGAAGGAAAATTAACCTTAATCACCTTCTTGATTGAGATTAGAAGAATTGCAATGGATTAAATTAAGCTATAGCTTCTGTTATGAGAAAACAATAGGACTAACGTTTTCTTTTTGTATATTTTGGATATTAACATAATATAAGTCGCACTAAATTGTTGCAAATGCCATCAATTGTCAAAGACACTATTTACATCACAGATTTAGCTTTGCTAGCTTTTTCTTTCTGCTAAAACAAACAACACCCTTACGACATCGAAAAAATCCTTTCTTTTTACATCACAAATTTAGCTTTGCTAGCTTTTTCTTTCTGCTAAAACAAGTAACACCCTTACGACATCGAAAAAATCCTTTCTTTTTACATCAATAATTCTTCTTAATGAATTGATGTTTTAAAAATATAAAAAGAGAAAGTTGATTAATTATCTTGCACTTTCTTCCTAGCTAGTGTGTTTTGGTACAAGGTTTCTAGATAATTTGTTTATGTTCATTTATGCATGGAGACTGTAGTGGGTCCACAACCTTAAATGGTTTGAAGTTTTTTCTTAAGAAGCTGGTAGATTGAATGATGGATGATGTGTTTGTTTCACTTGCCATTTCCTATAAGTCTCTTTCCATAGTTGAATTTAACTAGTTAGGAGACAAAGGGATACTTGCGGTTGTGGTAGTTCTATGTGGAGGTTAGAGGTTCACCAAATTTTGGTCTATTTTCCCTTAACTTCCCAATAAAAGACAAAAATTAAAGATTTAAAAATATTTTAAAAAAACCCAGTTCAACAAAATAAAATAAAAAATGAAATTTGAAGAAAAACACGTTATCGCGTATGCAAAAAAGCCGGAAAAATATTTGACAAAAAATGAAGAGAGCTAACCAGAACATACGGCAGAGTGATGAGTCTTTGAATGACAAACCATTGGAGGCCATAACCAAACAAACCCATGAAGGCAGCCATGAACATGACAGCCCACAAAGGAAAATACATGAGAGAAACCCCAGAACACCAACCCAATGCCTTCCCCATATCTGAGGCCACAGAGAGATAGTTGAGCTGCACCTGAGATATCCCAAGAACAGATTTCAAGTCAGAAGAATAGGATGAGAAATCAAAGTTTGTCCCTGTAAATCCTTGTATCCATGTTGCTACTACAAGTATCATCCATTTTCTTGACTGCCCAACCATGATTTCTTGTACCCAAATCTTGATTTCTAATTCTTTGAATTAGAAACCAAAGTTGCAAGGGAGGGAGAGGGCACTTGATCAAAAGATGGAAAAAAAGGGTTACGGGGTTTGAGGGAGAAGAAGGGTTTAGAGGTTCTTGGATTGGATTGATATTGTTATGTGCTAATTTTAACAACTGCTAGATTGTCCTTTTTTTCGTTTTTTTGTTGGGGCCCACATTTTTATGCATGACTTTCTCTCCACAATCTATATATGTATACGCTCTTTTATCTCTCTCTCTCTCTCTCTCTCTCTCTCTCTCTCTCTCTATACATATATATATTCTGCCAATGCGATATTTCTCTGTAAGAAATGTTAAGAAGGACAGGGTTGTTGAGGATAGTGATGGGGGTATTTGTTGTCGCTTGCTGGGTGGAAATTGCTTGTGCGTTAAGACTATGATTTGTTTGAGGAGTTAATGTGTAAGAGGTGGTTAGGACAAAGAAGACCAACGTTGAAAGGCAGTTGCAACTAGCAAGCATAATAATGTTCAATGTTCATCATAACGACCCTTTTAATGGAAAGTGATATTCCTTGCATCTTAAGATCCTCTGTTTTATTGGTTATGGATTAAAACACTCTTATCAGAATTACCACAGAAAAAGTCATTATAATGACAAAGCATCTTATGGTAGAATTACTCTTTCTTTTCATATTGTCTATTTAAGTTAAAAAGGAAGTCGCCAAATATTTGGTGGACTTTTTGGGCACATGAGGCGGAATCGTGGATTGAGACATTTGCGGGTCCCAGTTGATATAGTGCAAGATTTCAAGGTGTATTTGTTGGCTAGACGTTTTAAGAGGATGAGACCACAGGAGCTCACCGTTTGGGATGAAGCTTTAAGGTTCCTATGTAGCATTTTTTTTTTAAATATTTTTTTTATCGGAAAAGGTTCCTATTTGTGATGATGTATAACTTTCATATTTGTATTCTCAACATAAACCGGACCATAGTAGTAGCCTTTATATGTATTTTGGTGTCATGAAGAAAGGATAGTGCCTATTGAAATAAAGAAAGTTTCTTTACAATGTAGTAGCCAAAATTTCATGGGGTATAGCTTCCCCAGATAGGCCATATTCTAAGAAAAAATTGTAGGAAAATTAAGTGCTAATATGCTATAATAAAACAATAAATAAATAACCAGACAAACAAATATCTATGGAATTAAAATGTGAGTTTTAGAATCTTAATTGAGTCGAGACAATTGTTAGACACTCTGACCTTAAATACGAATTATGCCCTACACATGTGCTTATGATTACTGGCGCTCGCCTCCCATGATACAAATACTCCTCTTCTTGCGAAAGAAGCACTGTTCACGAGGATCCTTGAACCAAATTATGCAGCAAACTCTTTCAAAGAATACAGAGAATGAATGGGAATTTAAGTGTTTATGCAGAGAATGAATGGTATGAATTGACTGCAGAAGGACTAAGAGCCCCATTCCAGAGAAGTGTGTCCCAATTTGGAAGGGAAAATAACCAATCTAGATAGTACATATTGTCTCCTGTTTTGCAGGATTAGTATATGTGTCCTCATAACCAGCCGTCTCTTGTTCCTTCCCAAATTATGATATCCTTGAAGCCAACACACAAAAAGCATGGCTACTAGTGAAGTAATATATTTAATGCTATAGTTCTCCAAAAAAAATGTATATTTAATGTTATAAGAGATTGATAAATTGCATGTATGCTAAATAAACTAAGTGAGAAGGTTTCATGTAGCTTGAATAAGTTATAGGTGGTGTTTATTTATTGTTCTAATCAGAAAGACATTTCAGAAGCCAGCTCAAATCAGAAACGTAACAATGTTTACGAAAATTAATAATGTCTTCAAAAAGAACCCCATCACAATAATTTAACAATTTACAAATGAAAAAGAAAATGTAAATGAATTAATAGTACTTCTATAATTCTGCATATTAAAAAAAAGACAAAAGAGTGCTGCTATTTCCAACCCTGTCCTATTTCCCTATCCACCTTATTTTCCAACCCACCATGTAAATTTAAAAAAACACAATCCTATCTTTCCAATTTCACCCACCATTATTTCTAAAATACCATTTAATTATTAATTCAAACAAATTCTCTTATTAATTATTAATTCAAGCAAATTTTCAATAAAAATAAAATTAGTGTCCCTTGGATCAAAGCTGAGTTCGTGACATTAGTCCCTCCTACACCATGGTAACAAAGTTGGGTGTGCAAAATAAGCAATGCCTCCTGCACCATGGCTTTCTATCATGCTTATTATTCATTTACATGCACGTAACGTAGACCACACTTGGAAAGAAATTAAGAAGATTGATGACAATCCGGAATATTCCCAAAGAACGAGAGAATCAAGCAATCAAAGGATCTCTATTAATCCAATCTCACGAATTTAGGAGGCCTCACAAGGAAAGATTTCAAATTGAGTTGACCTCTAGCCATTTAATGGCTAGCCCATGGGATGACGAATGCCTTATATAAACCTCACCAAATGAAGAGCAAAGGACACGACATCAGACACAACAAACCTATTTTTTAGTTTTAGTTTTAGTTTCATTTCAAGTCTAATTTAGTTTATTTTTCTTATTTCGTTTTTGCTATAATTTATGTTTATTATTGCTTTGATCTTAATTTCTCAATTTATTTTCTTGTTATTAGTTGAATCACATTTTTAAATTATTTGCATCATTCTCACTTAAAAAACCTAAAATACACAAAAACATCTATACAAAGGCCTAACCATCCTCGAGCACTAAAAACCTAGGTAAGACTCAAGAGGAGGTTCCTTGCTTAGTAGATAAGTCATTTGATCAGAAGTTAGATGCACAAATACAGCCATCCAACCCTTTTCATCCTAGCCATTTGGTGGCTCTGTGGTGGCACACCTACGCATCTTAAAGAAGAGAGACCAAAAGTTCCTTCCATTAGCCACATTGGCTGAAAAGAGGGAAACAAGAGGCCAATTTAGTGGCCCATAAATTAGCTTGTTTTGCTTTGTCGATTGAAAACGCATGTTCATAGTATGGGGATCCAACCAATATCATTCAAGATGCCCTAGTTGAGAATCTTTTGTAATGTTTTTTTTACCATTTGAATGCATCGTTTTTTCTTAAAAACCAAAAGAAAAAAGCAAAAAGTTTTAACAAGTACAATACTCAATTAAACTATATTATATTTATCATTTAAAATATACTCTAAAAACCATCAAAAAATTTTAAATTCGGCATGGGTTTGGAGCTGCAAAGTGGGGTTATTGTTAGGTTGCATTAGGTTTGGGTTTAATTGGTATGGCACTATAGGCTCCGTTTGGTTCACATAATGGATTTGAGGGGAGATCACTTCCCATGTCATTTCTCAAGGGATGGGAAATGAAAATTCATTTCCTATGTTTGGTAATGCCCGGAAAGTAATCGGTAGATATCACTTTATTTTATTTCCCATGTTTGTTTTGAGTAGGAATGGAAAACAAAGTTTGTATAATTTTTCAATTATACCCACATAAAATAAAATAAAATAAAAATGCATTGAATGATATATATTGTAATTCTAAATTGTTAATGGGGACAAAATAGTCATAAAAAATGTGCATTGAATGTTGTCTCATTTTTCCAAACTTTCCCATGAGGAGGGAAAACAAAACCCAATAAGGGTGGAGGAGGGCTTCACTTTCCCTCTTACTTTCCCATGTGCCAGACAATAATTTCCCATGCTTGGACTTACCAAACATGCTGATTTCCCATCCCCTAGCCTCCTTTCCCATGGACCAAATGGGGCCTATTAATTTAGTTGGAATGACTCTATGACTCTTTTTGAGTTGCCCTAGAGGATATGGAGCGATGACCTTCTTCTTAGTTTGTTTTTATCTAATTATTCAAAAACTTTTACGGAGTTTGTTGTGTTTTGTTATCTTTAGGAGGTTTTTATTTATTTTTAGATTTCACATTGGGTAGGAAACTTTTGTTTAAACGAATGAACAACTTGAGAATTTGTATTACAAGTTTGAGTAATATGTGCTTATGGTTGCTAACGGGGGATTTTAATCATTTTGTGCGTTGCATGTGATTCTCTCGAGATAGCTCTTTGTACGGTTTTCATCCATAATTAATATAGTTTTTTCTTAAATAAAGTAAAAATCTAGATTGAATAAATGTTATAGATAACTTAAGAATTCTGATTGGATAAGGTTTTAGAATCCAACTCAGCTGAATACAGCTGAACTTTCCTTTAGAATCCATTGAAATCTGAATTGAAGAAGCCCCTTCTCCTCCTAATACAAAATTATTAAAAGAAAAGCAAACACCAGCTCATTTATCCTCCACGAGGACGAGGACGCGGACGACGACGACCATCCGCAGGAGCTTCACAACCACGATTTTAGAACAAAGAAAACACTCTTATTCTCTATAGCTCCTTCAGACTCAGTAGCCCCTCGTCACTTCTTCAAAACTAGAAACACAGTGAAAGAGAAAGAGGAAGATGGAGATAGAGTTTGAGGCGAGGGTGAAACCTCTGGAATACAAAGTGAAGGCAATGTCACGTGAGTCGCCGTCCCAGAAGGCCGGTCACGTGCTCGACGCCGACCTCCGCTCCCACTGGTCCACCGCTACCAACACCAAGGAGTGGATTCTTCTCGAGCTCAACGTACCTCCTCTCCCTCCCTCCCTTTCTACTCTAACCCTAACCCTAATCCAGCCTATTTTATGATTAACTTAATTTTGATTTAGTTTAAATTTTGTCTTCTGGGTTTGGTAGGAACCTTGCTTGTTATCGCACATACGAATTTACAACAAGTCTGTGCTCGAATGGGAAATTTCAGTTGGCTTACGCTACAAGGTTAGTCAACTGCTTTTTTGTTTGTTTGTTTTTGTTTTGAGTATGGGAAATTTCATTTCTTTGTCTAACTGGACTCATGAAAGTTGTTTGCTTTGAAATCCACGTAGCATCTGTGGTATCTTAACATAATTGATTGTATATGATTTAAGGGTAATGTGAACTACTGATATAGCTTTAAGCTTCAGTTTGCATGTTTTAGATGAATTTTCTACCAAGTTGTTTGCTCTGGGGTTTTTACCTTATTTCGTTTTTGAACAGCCAGAGACATTTGTAAAAGTTCGCCCGCGTTGTGAAGCACCGCGACGCGACATGATATATCCTATGAACTATACTCCCTGTCGCTATGTGCGAATATCTTGTTTGAGGGGAAATCCCATAGCTATTTTCTTCATACAGGTATGATATGGGAATTATATCTGCTACATTATTGATTTGATCTGCTCCCAATTGTTTAAAACTACTAACTTTTCTGCAGTTTTGAATATATATTATTTTTTTTCTCTTCGATTAAGTCCTGCCTAATAACGATCCCATCATGTGATTAATAATCACATCTGGTCTCAGATTTGTTGGTACTAAGGTTTCTTATATTTCTACCATTTCAGCTTATCGGGGTTTCAGTGACTGGCCTGGAACCAGAGTTTCAACCAGTTGTTAACCACTTGTTGCCATCCATTATATCTCACAAACAAGATGCCCATGATATGCATCTTCAGGTGGATCCAATCGTGCTATCTATAATGTTTACTGTCTACCCTGTTCTTGTATTTTTATATCTCTCTGCCTTCTGATGCCTACTAGTTTGTAGTTGCTTAAAGACATGACAAGTCGGTTGCTTGTGTTCCTTCCCCAACTTGAGGTATATTCATTTGTCTCAGATTAGTATATAATTTCTTTTCTTTCTGCTTTAGTCCCCTATTTTTCGTTGTTCTCTTACCCTTATCTGATTTTCTTCTATTTTTTATTACACTGATGGCATTTTCTATGCACCCTTTTCTTGCAAACTGTGCAGGCCGACCTTAACAGCTTCTTGGATGCTGCTGAACCTAATTTACGCTCTCTTGCTATGCTTGCCGGTCCTTTTTATCCCATACTTAATCTTGGGAATGAAAGGTATGCACCTGCTTAATATCTTTCATGCATGCCATCTCCCAAATCCAGTTTGCATTGGTCTCCATGTTGTTACAGATGATGTATATACTTTATCTTCATGCCTTTGCAACTCAATTGCTTAATTTTTGTGAGCACAAAATGATTATTTGGAGTATTCTATGGTAAGGAAAATTTCTTATATGCTTGCTATCTAGAGCATTCACTTTTCTTAGTTTAACGATAACTGTAGAAATATTCCGGAGTACCTTGGTTTATTTTATTGAGCTTATAAGAGCTGCATATTTGACTTTTGGAAAGAGAATTGATTTGAATAACAAGTTTTTTTCAGTTTCAAACCTTATAATCCTGTTTCTATCTTTCCTGTTTGTATCATCTGTTTTTTTTTGAATGGAAACTTTTGTATTAGTAATCAAGAGGATAAGTTATCCTCAAACAAATACAAAGAGAAAACCTGCACAGATTTGGCAGAGATGTTGGTATTATCTGTTACTGCTCCTTTATCATGTTTTATGGAATATATACATCTACCTTGATTTCCTCTTTCACCTTTATGCAAAATCAAATCAAGGTGACAGAGGGTCTTAAAAGGTTCTTAAGGGAAAATTAATTGATGATACATTTAACGGTTGGTTGTAGGAAGTAGGGTTTTAAGTGGCAATCTGTGCAAAGGTTATTTTAGGCAGATGTGCTGGGATATTTTTATTTTTGGGGGTCAAATATGCAGGGATTATATGGGAAAGAAGTGTAGGAAGTTTAGACACTTTAGGGTAAGGATATCAGTTGATGTAATTAGAAGATTGTTGTTTGGAGGTTTGACTGGTAATCAAAGGAATTTTGTTAGGTCCTGTTATTGTACTAAAATAAAGTCTAGTACTAGTAGTTCAAGAGCTTTTGTTTTGTTAGTTTTGGTTGATAAAGTGAATGAAAGGATTGGAGTTTGTTAATTATGTGAAGTCTTGGCTTTGAAGGTCTGACACTGATTTGAAAGAGTTTACTGAAAAAGCGCATATTGGCATCTTTTCGAATATGTTGTACATATGTTAGTTCGACTCTAGCATTACCTGAATGGGGGTATTTGGCAGGTTAAATGCCAATATAGCTTTATGAGATTGGGGGATGCCTTCAGCTTGGTCCCTTAGTTCTTGTAGAGCTCATAAACCTTATCCTGTATTTAACTTCAACTCTAAAAATAAGCTAAAATCATTGGAAATTCATGTATTTCTTTCAAGCCCAAGAATTACCAGCCATAATGAAGCACTTTTCTCCTTTTTCCTGTTCCAATGTTTTGTAAAGCATGTTCCCATCAAATAATTGATTTCCAATGGTTCAACAAGTGAAGTGCTTACTAATTAAGTCATCCAAAAGCTGCATTAAACATTTTGCACATCAGATGTCTATATGGACAAAGATCATTTTTGGGAACGACACATTTGAAACATTTTCGTTAAGTTTGCTGTTATCCGTAAATTTGACTTTGTTCTATAATTTTTGGCATTTCAGTCATCATTGCTCATGTAGATCTCTCATCTTCTTGCACTCTATTACACATTTAGGTCACTCAGCTATGCCAATGTACTTACTATAATATTGTCTTGTATTGATACTGCAGGACAGCTGCAAAGTCTTCTGGCAATATCTCAGACTCTGAAGTTTCTAAACATATGCAGCTGTCATCAGCCTTAACTGTGTCTTCTAACTTTGAGGTCTCTTTTGTGCTCTTTTTTTAATCATTGTCTTCTTTTCTTTTTGCCTTTGACTTGACATGCATAACTTTATTCCAATGTTCCCCTTTCTGGACTGTAGAAGGGTGGCCTGTATAGAAGATTGATATTAAATGAACTTTACATTATTTATGGTCTTAGATGATTTATAGCTTGCTCCTTTTATTGTATGCAGCCACGAAGATCACGCGGCACTTCACCTTTCGTCCTGTCAACATCCAGTTCTATAGTATTCCGTGCAGATGCAATTTTTGTGCTGTTGAGAAAGGCATATAAAGATTCTGATTTAGGAATTGTTTGCAGAATGGTAATTAATGGGTCTCCGCACTTTTTCCTTTTGATGGTCCTTTGGCAAGGTTTTAATTTTACTACATGATTGGACACTTTTATGCTTTTGATCTCAGGCTGCTAGAGTTCTGCATAAGCTTATCGAGCCTGTGGCACTTGAAGGATCAATGCCTCCTGGTGAAGTGACATCTGGAGATGCATCAGTAAAATCGGAAATAACTAATCCGGCTCCTTTAGTTGATTACTCAAACTTGTTTGGAGAAGAGTTCCAGTTGCCTGATGATCATTGGGACTCTAGCTATCTTAATATCTTGGATATAGGAGTAGTGGAGGAAGGGATTTTACATGTTCTTTATGCTTGTGCGTCACAGGTTGATTACTGCAATAGTGATATTAAACTCAATAAGCATCCTCTGCTATTCTGATGTCTATTTTTTGTTTGCTGCTATTCTGATCTATCCACTTACAATTTAACCTGTGATGTTTCTCAGCCTCAGCTCTGCAGCAAATTAGCAGATAGGACTTCTGACTTCTGGTCTGTGTTACCGCTAGTTCAAGCATTACTGCCAGGTTGATTGTCCCACCTAATCGCTCTTCCTAGTATTGTCATGTCATATAGATGTCCTAATAATTTGAAGTTCCACACTCATTCTTAAAAGTTTTGGAAACCAGAAATCTGTCTTTCTAGTTGAACCCTATTGTGTGCCTTATGAAATGTTGCTTTGCAATAAGTAGTTTTATACTTAATCAGACAATAATACATACATATATATGTGTTTATTTTTTAATGTTTTCTTATTTTCTGCTTTTATTTTTTTATGTCTAGGCTTAGGTTCGTTGATCAATTGACTTGGTCTAGTTTGTTTCCACTTCTTCAGGGGACTTTTTTTCTTTGTTTTAAGTTTTCCAGTTTTACACAATGGTTTTCTGAAACTTTTTTTTGCATTAAATTTGAAATTTGGATTTCGTTGATCTGATTTCTGATTTTTACTGAGAATTCTGGGGTGATTTCTGGTTGATCAATTTGTTTCACTTGTTCTTCTTTGGGTTTTATAGCACTTCGTCCCTCTGTTAGCCGTCCATCTGACATTGTTGATGATAGTTTCTCTCAATGGAAACAACCAATTGTTCAGCAAGCCCTTTCTCAGGTTGTGCTTAATGTTAATGCAAATTATTCATTTTGGCTTGGTAAATTTGATATTGTAGTTTGATCAGTAGATCATATTATTCTGATCATGATGTTATTACTGCAGATTGTAGCAACATCGTGTTCATCATTATACCGTCCACTTCTTCATGCCTGTGCTGGCTATTTATCATCATATTCACCATCACATGTTAGTGACTTTGCTCATTATTATTAGCATGCTTAGAATTCTATCCTCTCCTATTCATCTCTATTTCTATTACTTTTTTTAAATTTCTTATATGTGAGAATGAGAGAAACATTCTTTGCATTGAAGAATATGACCAATTGGATGATTTCATCAAATACAATTTCGTTGATTGAAAAATAATATTCTGTTGATGTAGAACAGGATGACATTGGTTGGTTCATGGTGTATGAATTGAAATAAGTTAAATTTACTTGTGAGAATGTTTGATATTTCGTTGATACTTATACTCATAGCAGTATATATTCCATAAATATAACTTCTAATAAGCACAAACCCATACCCTATTGCTCGAAGCTTCATTTTTCAAGAAATATGTTGTTCTCACTTGGGAACAAATTGCGTTTACCTATTTTGTCTTGCAGGCTAAGGCTGCATGCATTTTGATTGATCTCTGTTGTGGTGTGCTACCACCTTGGCTAAGTCAAGTGATTGCAAAGGTTTGTCTGAGGCAGATTTCTTTTGCTGTAACTTTCTCATAGTGTGGTTTAGTTCTCCGGTGTGTTTACACTTCTTTTCGAACTTTTTCTTTTTGGTTTGAATACAGGTTGATCTGGCTGTAGAGCTTCTAGAGGATCTTTTGGGTGTAATTCAGGTATGCTTTTCAATTATATGAACAAGAAATATTAATGTTATGATGTTCCATGTATCATCTCAGATTGTCAAAGGTAAGGAAGATAGGTTGAGTCATATACGCATAAGATCAAACTTTGTTGAAGTAACAACTGGGTCAGCTGTTAAAGTTTCTTGTTTTTGCACATGAGATATTTTTGGGTTCAAATAAATAATAAAACTGTGTCCAGGATAGAGTACTAGGTTTACATGAACTTTGAATGTTATGCATTTTCTGACAGCTTACTTTTGTTTTCATTATGTAAAAACTGTCGTTGCTCTTGTTTTAGGGTGCTCGCCACTCCCTGCTTCGTGCTCGTGCTGCCTTAAAATACATTGTTCTGGCTCTCTCTGGTCACATGGATGATATGCTAGGAAAGTATAAGGTATTGCATTCTGTTTGGTTTTCTTGTCATCATGATTGGTAATTTAAAAGTTTATCTGCTTCATTGTTTTAGTTTATATGTTAGTGTCTTGGATAGGTAGAGGGCTAAAATGTTTCTGTTTGGATAGGTAGATTATTAGCTTTTTGTAATGTCATTGTCAATTATCCCCTTTGGTATTCTTGAGATTTATATCCGCTACATAAGCTTGCTTATTTATTGAGTTAAAATAATCTTTCTAATAGCTATGTTTAAAAAAAAAAAAAAGCTTCTTTATTGTGTACCTTTTTTCTGTTTTCAGGAAGTTAAGCATAGGATACTCTTTCTTGTGGAGATGCTAGAGCCTTTCCTTGATCCTGCTGTGGGAAGATCGAAGGGAATAATAGCCTTTGGAGATCTGTCTTCTGCGCATCCAGAAAAGCAGGAAGATAATTGTGTTATTGCCCTCAATGTGATTCGCACGGCAGTGCAGAAACCAGCAGTTCTTCCTTCACTGGAATCTGAATGGAGGCGTGGATCAGTTGCTCCTAGGTAATACATGCCTGTCTTAAGGAAAATTTATAATAACTACTTTTAAAAGGGAGGGGGATATTTGTTTAAAAAAATTGATTATAAATGCTATTTTGACTTGTTGGCTTTGCCGCCCAACTCTTACTTTATTCAAATTCATCTTGCTCAAATGTATATGAAATTCCATATGGCTCTGAAGAAAAGATGAATAATCTCCTATTTACTGTTACCACAGTTCACAATGCACAAGTGAATGTTTTTTTGAAAAGAAATACACAAGTGAATGTTATCCTGTTGTTTCCCGCATACCACTATGTTTATTGATTTTTATATTTCAAATTAACATTATTGTGTTTTCGCCCATGACAATTTTTGTTGGCTATATTGGATCGGTGATGGATATACAATTCTTGATGCAGTGTGCTACTCTCTATATTGGAACCTCACATGCAGCTACCTCCTGAAATTGACCTTCGAACATCTCCTATCCCTAGACCACTGGAACCTGAATCTTTGTCTGGTTTATCTCATTCTTCAGCTTCTCACCATGGGGTAGCTTCAAAATCAAACAGCCAGGATGAATTTGATGGGAAGATAGATGTTTCTGATACAGCCTTAAAAATTGACATTTCAGAAGACGCCAGCCTTCTTTTTGCACCTCCAGAACTGCGTAACATTGTACTGACAAGTATATCCAGTTGTCCCAACGAGAACAGCTCTGTCTCTAACCATGAGGATTCTAGCTCTGAACCAAAACATCTGGTTGGGAAACTTTTGCCACACAGGTTTCAAATTGACTTAAAACTAGATGCTGGTTTCTCTGCGGAATATTTCAACTTGCAAGCAGATTATTTCCAACTTATAACCTATCAAGACTGCGAGCTCAGGGCTTCTGAATTTCGGCGATTGGCATTAGATTTGCATTCACAGAATGAGAATACCGTTGAGAGTCATGATGCTGCTATAGATGCTTTGCTCTTGGGTGCAGAGTGCTATGTCAATCCATTTTTTATGATGTCTTTTAGAGGAAATCCAAAGTTAATGAAGGAAATAAACGTCAGTGGGATTAGGACAACACAAAATCATGAAATTGGGATGCGAATGGTCTCTGGAAAGTCTAAGAATGAGCTAGAAACAATATCTCTTCTTGAAAGGAAAAGAGACAAAATTGTTCTTCAAATTCTGCTCGAGGCAGCAGAGTTAGACAGAGAGTATCAAGAAAAGGTTTCAGATGGAGGACTTAGTCCGTACTACACCGTAGGATTTGATGAACAAGTCATTAGGTTGTCTCCGCTTGATGTACAATCCGCGGATGCCATCACCTTGGTTCGACAAAATCAAGCTTTGTTGTGCTGCTTTCTGATTCAACGATTGCGAAGGGAGCAGCACTCGATGCATGAAATTCTTATGCAGTGTATGATATTCTTGTTGAATTCTGCTACTAAGCTATACTGTGCTCCAGAACATGTGATTGACATTGCATTAGGATCCGCTGAGTACTTAAATGGGATGCTAACATCCCTGTATTATCAGTTCAAAGAAAACAATCTGCAGTTGGAGCCGGAAACAATACATGGAATACAACGACGGTGGATACTGCTTCAAAGATTGGTAATTTCTTCAAGCGGTGTTGATGAGGAAACAGGCTTTGCAATCAATAAAAATGGTTTCCGTTATGGAAATCTGATTCCACCTTCAGCCTGGATACAGAGGATTTCAACTTTTTCTAGATGCACATCCCCTCTTGTTCGATTTCTTGGTTGGATGGCAGTATCTCGTAATGCAAGACAGTACATGAAGGACCAGCTTTTACTTGCTTCTGATCTACCACAGCTTACATCTCTATTGTCTATATTTGCAGATGAACTTTCTGTTGTAGATAATGTTGTCAGTCGGAAATATGAAGAATCAGGGGGCGAAATTGTTTCTACATCCATTAAAGGATTTGAAGTTGCTGATCAGCAGCTTCAGGACCAATCTTTTCGTGTCATTTACCCTGATCTCTTTAAGTTCTTTCCTAATATGAAAAAGCAATTTGAAGCTTTTGGAGAAACCATTTTGGAGGCTGTTGGGTTGCAGTTGAGGTCTCTTCCTTCCAGTATGGTGCCTGATATTTTGTGTTGGTTCTCTGATTTGTGTTCATGGCCATTTCTACATACAGAGCAAGTTTCTGCTCGAAATAGTTCTGACCATTTGAAAGGTTATGTTTCAAAGAATGCCAAAGCAATCATCCTCTATACACTTGAAGCCATTGTAACCAAGCACATGGAAGCAATGGTGCCTGAGATACCTAGAGTGGTGCAAGTGCTGGCATGTCTTTGCAGGGCATCTTACTGCGATGTGTCATTTCTTGATTCTGTATTGTCTTTGTTGAAACCAATCATTTCATATTCTTTATGTAAGGTGTCTGATGAGGAAAGGTCATTGGTTGATGATTCATGTGTTAATTTTGAGTCATTATGCTTTGATGAGCTTTTCACTAACATCAGACAGGGTGCTAACCAAGATAATTCTACAGAAAAAGTATACAACAGAGGATTGACAATTTTCATTTTGGCGTCTGTCTTTCCTGATTTATCTGCTCAGAGGAGGAGGGAAATGCTGCAGTCCTTAATTTTTTGGGCAGATTTTACTGCCTTTGAGCCAACTTCTTCTTTCCACAATTACCTTTGTGCATTCCAGAGTATTATGGAGAGTTGCAAACTTCTGTTAGTTCAGACTTTGCAGTTCTTTGGTGCCATCCCACAGGAGCTGCCCACTGAGGGACAACATGAAAGTGGACTGGAGTCACATTCATGGTTCCTCAGTGATGTCTACCCCAGTTCATGTCAAGATAAGGCCTCCGAGAAGTTAGAAGGTAACAATGTTGGTGCTGATATTGTGAATAAAAAGGCTTATCATTTATTTCCTGAGGAGATAGAAGAATTCTCAAAACACTTGGAGGTTCTTATTGGTAAGCTTTACTCGACGACTGAGCTATGTTGGAATCTTCATCATCAACTATCTAAGAAGATGACTATTATATCAACAGAGTGTTTTATGTACTCAAGATTCTTGACATCAATTGCACAAAGAGTTAATGACGCTCAAGAAATCGACGCTGAAATTTCTTTCCCATCTACGTCAGTTGACCAGTTCCTTGATCATTGGAGGATTGGTTTAGAAGTAATTTCTGAGACCATTCTGAACCTTCAAGAAAACAGATGCTGGGAAGTTGCTTCTGTTGTGCTTGATTGCGTACTTGCTGTGCCCCATAAGTTTGGCCTTAATAATGTGATTGGCTCCATCTGTTCTGCAATAAAAAATAGTTCTTGCAATGCACCGAAAATTGCTTGGCGCTTGCAGAGTGATAAATGGTTATTGATTTTACTTACCAAAGGTGTCCATTCCCTCAAGGAATGTGAGGTTCCTCTTGCTAATTTGTTCTGTACAATGCTGGGTCATCCTGAACCTGAGCAACGATCTATAGCCCTTAAGCTCTTAGGAAAACTTGTTGGCCAAGATTTGAGTGGAGGAACTGACATTCAATCGTCCGTGTTCTACAAAAATTTAGTTTCACCTGGATTCATTACATCTGTTCCTGAGTCAATTATTTCTCATTTGGTTTCAAGTACATGGAATCTGGTGGTTGTCCTTGCGTCATCTGATGCATCATTACTTGTGAGGACTCATGCAATGACACTTCTTGTAGATTTTATCCCATTTGCTGAGCGACGTCTGCTGCAGTCTTTTCTCGCCACAGCTGATAGTGTTAATGGGTTGGGAGAGCTTGCCCGTCCAAATTGTGAGGGCCAATTGCTGAGGCTTTCATTAGCACTGATTGCTGGTGCTTGTCTATACTGTCCGGATGAAGATATCTCTCTGATTCCTCAGAATGTTTGGAAGAATATTGAGACTTTGGCATTGTCAAAGCCTGGTATCCACTTGTTATATTGCTCTAATTTTATTGAATTATTCTGGAGATGTTGGGAGTGAATGCTTTGTCTTTCCTTTTTTGTTTATTTTTAATTTTTCCCATTGTTCCTTTTCTAGATGGCAGGTCTGGGGATGTTGAGAAAAGGGCTTGCCAAGTCTTGTGTAGATTGAGAAGTGAAGGGGATGAAGCTAAAGAGGTAGGTAACAGGAAAATTATTGTTTATTGTTGTCATAGCATAATATGTCAAAGACATTGGAGTATATTCCAAACATTTTCCTTGGAACTGGTTCTCTCTCTTTAATTGTTTTAATCAGCAATTTAAAATTATATTACTTATTAATTGAACCACATTTTACATGTAAGGTCCTGAGAGAAGTGCTAACTTCAAGCTCTTCAAAACAATCTGACCCAGATTTTGAAAGTACTCGTGAGTCCGTTCTTCAGGTGAGGAACATTTTAGAGATGATGTGGTAAAATTTAATTTGATTGCTGAGAGTGATTTTATTGATGTTATTGTAATTTTGTTTGCATTGAAAAATCTTTGCTTGATCACGCCATCCAAAACACTTTAAGGTAGAAGAAGTAAGTTCAATAATGTATAATTTTATACCAAGATAAACACCACACTTTATGACCATACAAATTAATTGATCTTCTTAGATGGTCATAAAGTTGTTATTGAACTGCATGTTGCACAAATTCAGGTAAATTAACTTGGACTCACATTATGCGTTGTAACCAAAAAGTTATATTATTTATTTATATTTTCCGAATGAAGCTAGGATTGCTTGCTAGATGTCATTGCTTCCGTTATAAAAAGGGTTGCGTTTCGACGTCAATACAATATTTATATGTGTTGGTGGCATATTTCATCTTGTAGCATGTGTTGTTTAACAGATTGTTTCTCAATTTTCTGCTATGAATGTTTTGCTTTTTAATCAATTTTTGGTTTTATTTATTTATTTATAAAATTATTGGAGCTTTAAAAAGCCTAATTAGATACTTACAGTCATAACTGTCATGGTATGTATACATCTCAAATGCTATTTGTAGAAAATCTGAATGAATCGAATTATTATATTCTTCGCATTCTGAGGTATTTATAAGATGTACAAAGTATACAAAAAAGGTAAGTATACAAAGTCAACTATATTAAATAATAAACGCTAGGGTTAATCGTTTTATTAGTCCCTGAATTTAAACCCGATTTGCATTTGAGTACCTCAATTTCCAAAATGGTTCTCGTGGTTCCTTAACTTCACTTTCGTTAGGACAAATGGTCTTGCCATCAATTTTGTTAACTTTCATGTTAAATGCAGGGGCAAAATGATATTTTTATCAAAATTGATTAAAATATGAATAAAAAAATTTAAAAACTTAAAAATTAAAATTAAACTCTCTCTCCCCCTCTATCCCGATTTCTACTCCCCCCAAACTTGAATTTTCTTTTATTTTTTGGTTGGTTTTTTATGTGATTTTGTTTTATTGTTATTTTAAAGATATGATTTTTTATTCCTTTTTTTGGTTTTAATATAAAAATACCATTTTGCCCTTGCATTTAATAGAAAAAACTGACAGAAGTATCGGTGGGACTAGTTGTCCAAACGAAACTAAAGTTAAAGGACCACGAGAACCATTTTGGAAATTGAGGTATTCAAATGCAAATCGGGTCTAAATTTAGGGAGTAATAAAACGATTAACCCTAAATGCTAAACCTAATATATCACGCCAACACTCCCCCTCAAGTTGGTGCATAGATATCACACATGTCCAACTTGGATAGTGATATATGGAATTTTTTGCTAGAAACTGCATGGGTCATCATGTCGACCAGCTGGTCTGCTCTCTTGATGTGAGGCACAGTAATTATGCCGTTCACAATATTATCCTTGATGAAATGTCTGTCAACGTCAATGTGTTTGGTTTTGTCATGTTGGATAGGACTATTAGCAATTTCAATTTCAATGGCTGCTGTATTGTCACAATACAACATCATTGGTTTCTTGGGGCCAAATCCGAGAGAGTTCCTTCATTAGGATCTCCAACCAAATCAACTCTCATAACTGAAGTGCAAAGGCTAGATGAGATTTAGAGAGGTGATGATAGGACACATAGTCAGAAATAGGGTAAGGAAGAAGTAACACAATTACTAGAGGAGAAACCAAATCGATCTGGTTTATTCCTTAAGCGGGATGGGTATCTCTGCTCTTGACCATCACCAACTGGGTTCAAAGAAAGAGACTCAGAATGGTTACGATCAATATACGAAAGAGAAGGATTAGATGTTTGTACCTCAGATGGTGCTACTACAGACGCATTCACACGGGAAGCCAATTGGAATAGAGGAGTGGTATTAAGAGAGGGGTTAGCTGCAGAATCAGTTCCGTCAACTTCAGTAGAGACGATTTCAGCCGAAAATTTCGCTCTTCTAAAACGTGTGATAGACCACAGGAGCCGGAATAGAGGAAGTCTCATTTTCCTATACAGTTGAAGGTGACTCCCCTTGAGGTTCAATGTCTGTTTGTCAATCTGCCCCACTCTGATTCAAGCCCAAAAACTCATCAACCGGTAACTCTGTCAAATAATCACTAAACTCAAAATATGCCAAATTCTCACCTTCACAATCGGGATGCTCCCCCTGAAGGGGAGAATTGGGGACGTCCTGAGAAAAATACTAAGTATGTTCTTGAAACTCAACATCCATAGACATAGTACTTGCTCATGGGAGGGTGAAAACACTTATAACCCTTTTGGGTAAAAGAGTAACCCAAGAAAACACACTTGAGAGCCCGGGGATCGAATTTGTCACGGTGGATCGAGTAAAGATGAACATAACAGACACATCCAAACACCTTAGGATCCAGGGAAAGGAGACCAAGGATCGAATGAAAGGTAGACAACATCTGAAGAGGAGTGTGATAATCCAAGACACGAGAGGGCATTCGATTAATAAGAAAAGCAGCAACCATGGTAGCATCACCCCATATTTTTTTTGGAACTTGCATAGTGAAACACAAGGATCGTGCCACCTCAAGTAGATGCGATTCTTATGTTCTGCGATCCCGTTTTGTTGAGGGGTATACACACATGTCATATGGTGGAGAATCCCATGTTGATGGGAGAAATCAATAAGAGTTTGATTGAGGTATTCCTTCCCATTACCAGAAAGGAACACCTGAACCAGAGCCCGAAACTGTTGATGTGTAAAGTGGTTTACTAATTTACTTTTACAGTTTTATAGTTTATAGCTGGATGTGACTATGTAACAGCTTAGATTCTTTACGGTTAAGAGAATTTTGTATGGCTCAAAGGCCTGTAGGAAATTGCCAAGTGTCATACACACATTGGCAGATCAATTTTGTAATGATCTGGATGTAACCGTTTTCGTTATATATACAGACATACATAGATGAGCTCAATATGAGCTAGTGCATTCATCTCCATCAAAATCGGGCAATAACAATTGCTATAGTATCAAGATCGGGCACCTACATTGGGCAGGTTCATTCTGTCTGAAATATAGTTTTATTCCAGTTTTTCTTGCCCGATCTTCCTAAATCCAAATAACACCTTCAAATTCCAACAGAAACTGCATACAAATCATTTGATAAAATTTGGGAAGTATAGAAGTCACATCACTTTTCTCCTACATAAGATAAATCCAACAAACTCAAGTGCAATCATCAATAAATGACAAACCATTTGACACCAGAAGTAGGAGAAGAAAACGGACCCCAAACATCCGTGTTAACAATAGCAAAAGGTCGTTCACTTTTATTGTAGGAAGATGGAAAAGTAACACGATGATTCTTAGCCAAAATGCAATGTTCACACTGTAAACTAGAACTCAAAACCTTAGTAAATAAACTAGGAAACAAGCGTTCCAAATACAAGAAAGATGGGTGTCATAAATAGCGATGCCATAACATAATCTTCTCTGGTTCCGATGTAGGGTCCCCATCAACTTGAAACACACGGCCAGTAGAGTCAGTTTCCTCAAAATAATAGAGATCACCTTGTTGGGCGAAAACACTCCAAGACCTTGTCGTTGATGGACTATGCGACGGCACACACACAAACCCCTTGAGAATAAAACACACACCAAACCACAAAGTAAACACACCCACAAGAACACAAAGATTTATAGAGGTTCGGCCTCCTGCCTACGTCCTCTTGGTGATCCACCCGAGAAATTCACTAGTATGTAAGAACAACTTTGGTTACAATCAAGAACCCTAGATCTCTTTTCTCTCACCCGTGGAAATACTCAAGAATTCACCCTTGAATTCTGTCTTATGTTTCTCCCTTGAAAATCCACTCTTGAATTTTCCTCTCTATTTGTGCTTCTTCTTATGCTTATGAAAAACCTAGTCCTAAAGTGCCTATTTATAAGTATAGGGCTTTAGTACAATCATACAAGGAATAGGAAACCTAAAGGATCCCAAAACAAAGAGAAAACCTAGCCCAACTCTAATAAGGATTCCAACAAGGAGAAAACTCAGTCCAAATTTGACAAGGATTCCATCCTTCCTTCTATGGTGAGCCAATTTTCAACACACCCCTCTCCTTACCAATTCCAATTGTCATCTTCGTGAGAAGGTCCTGAAAAACATAATAAGTGGGAAAGAAGGTTAAATAACAATTTAATAGTTTGGTAATTTGGCGAACATAGAGCAAATTATTGGATAGAGAAGGGACATATAGGACAGAGGACAATGACATAGTGTGTGTCAAACTATGGGAACCAGTTCCTTAGACAGAAGTTAGAGCACCGTTAGCAACTTTAACTGAGCTGCGATGAGGTGCAGTAAAAGTAACAAACCGAGAAGAGTCACTGGTCATGTGATCCGAGGCTCCGGAGTCAATGATCCAAGGTCGTGTAGAGGTAGAGGAGAAAGCACAACCGATATTACCTGTAATGGTTGAGGAACAAGAAACCTGAGAGGCAGTGGCTGTTGGTGTTGAGTCCGATGAGACTAAATGTGCTTGGGATTTCTGTTTATCCTTGCAAGCAACTTTTTTCAGTTTGAACCACTTCGGATATCCCACCAATTTCCAGCAATTTTGCCCCACATGCTTTGCGCCATTATAGTAAGTACACCCAGAAGAGCTAGAGTCAAGAACTGGGTGAGGTTGAGCCTTCTTGGCCACAAAAGCCGATGCTTTAGTGGAGCCCTCGGCAGTCATAGTAACTTGTCGTTGGGCCTCCCGACGCACCATGGCATAAGCCTCGTTAAGATCAGGAAGAGGTACAATAGCCAATATGCGACTACACACTTGGTCAAGATTGTGATCGAGACCATCAAGAAACATGTAGACACGTTCTTCGGAAGTACGTTTCTTCAATTTAGCAATATCGGATGGATTCACAAGATCATTCGGATGACGATAGTCCAATTCCATAAAGAGAGAATTCATTTCAGTAAAATAAGTGGATAAGGGCCAACCACTTTGTCGAAGTTGAAAGGACTTTTTCTTGAGAAGAATCAGAAGCATCATGATAGGCCTTCTTCACCGTATTCCACACATCCTTCGTAGTTTCACATTGAATAAAGTTCAAAATGAGATTGGTATGCATGGAGTTGATGAGCCAGGACTTCACCGAGGCATCCTCGGCCACCCATTCTTCATACTTCTGATCAGAAGTGTTGGGTGCAGCTTTGGTACTAGAAATATAGCCATATTTCTTACGAGCAGCTATATGCATCACCAAAACCTTGGACCAGAGGCGATAAGTTGTTCCATCCAGTTTGACGTTGATGGGAGAGGAAGCAACGTCTTGCTGAATGGTAACAGTGGTTGTCCTTGACAAGGGCTCAAAAGGATTAGTTTCGCTGGTACGAGTAGGTGGCAGCGGACTTGGGTTTTGTGTTTAGGGTGGGAGGTAACAATACCAAGGTCAATATACCCTTGATGAAGGTTTAGAAGATTGCGGCAACACAGAAGTAGGGTAAACAACCCTAAAGAGGTGCGGCGGCTGCAGAGAGTGGGTTAGGGTTTTTTTTGTAATTTTTTTAGGGTTTCAGTTCGCAGTAGAGCTAATTAGATCGATTGCTCTGATACCATGTAGAAAATCTGAATGAATCGAATTATTTTATTGTTCTCATTCTGAGGTATTTATAAGATGTACAAAATATACAAAAAAGGTAAGTATGCAAAGTCAACTATATTAAATAATAAACCCTAAACCTAATATATCACGCCAACACTATCTGAGAGGCATCCATCCAATGTTTACTTAACATATTGAAAGATTAAAAAAAACATCTTAGAACTTTGGGCAATTATCTATTGCTTTGATAATGCTGTAGACGCTTGAAACATATATGAATTCTTATGTTTCCAAAATAAGAAAAACAGGATAACTATTCGTCTGTGTCCTATAAATGTTACAAAAGGAGGGATTAGGATAAGAGACCAAATTGATCTACGTCACGTCCATCTACTAAAAAATGTTATATCCCTTGCTTTTTCCATGGGTTTCCTAGATTAGTTGTTGACTTATACTGCCTTTCCATCTCCTAGAAGCTAATATATAATTATTGATTTGTAACAGGTCCTTGCCAGTTTAACTTCTGCAAAGTCGTACTTTGATATGTTCTCAAACAAAATTGACGAAGAGGTTATGGTAAGCCTGAATTACTATTGTTGCTTTTCGTTACATTCCAAACTTATACATGTCTTTGTATTAACTGAATATGTCATAGGAACTAGAGGAGGCTGAATTAGAATGGGACATTATTCAGAAAGAACATGCATTACATGAATCACCAACCAAAGATGGACATCAGATTCTTTCTCTAAGCTGTAAAGCTTTCTTTCCTTATATTTCTCATTGCAGTTGTTGGCCATTTGAGAACGGTCATGTTAAAATTTGTTTGTGGAACTGGTAAACTTACCACTCTGTTTTTCAGCTCCTGTGGAAGATGATGTACGCCTTAAGAAAATCAAGGATTGCATTCATTCCTTGTAAGTGATAAAAATATTCATTCCTTGTAAAATATTTTTACCACTTACCACACATGTACTGGTGACACCCTCTTTCACGTCTATAAATACCTCAGAATATTACTTTCAAGTTCTTATTAAATTTTTTGTTTTTTACTTTGAAATTGCTATAGGCCGGTAACACAGACAACTTTGCTTATTCCAGGAAGTCTGCAGTTTTACCTCTTGTGTTCAATTTTTCCATCCCTAGTTTTAATTGATATTAACCTGTAATAAAACTAACTGCTAGACAACACTAGATGAGTTTCAGAATATCATCAGTCAGTAATCAGGCTATTTTACAATTTTTATTGTTAAGCTTGGATCCTTACCTATATCGAATTGCAATATATTGTGTCGCACTGTCAAGTAGTACTTCTCCCAGGTGTTTTTTATGGTGAAAAGAATGAGGTTCTTATCTTATTAAAGGATCCAGTAGCTCAAACGTTGGTTGTTAAGATGTTCTGAGTCCAATTTGCCATTGGACCTTATCTTGAAGGCACCTAATCTTTGATGGCTGATGAGCACCCAATTTTAAAATAATCAAATCTTACATGCATCAGCTAGACAAAATAAATAATCTTGGTACTTTTGTAGACTTCAAATTCAGTTTTTCTGATCTTCCTTTGCTATCAGAGAAAAGTCCAAGCTCCGTGAAGACATAGTCGCCCGCAGGCAGAAAAAACTTCTTATGAGACGTGCCCGCCAGAAATGTTTCGAAGAGGCAGCTTTACGAGAAGCTGGGCTACTTCAAGAACTTGATAGGTGTTGCTTCCTTAATGGCTCATGTTGTTTTATATTGTAGTGATTAGATATTTGTTGGTCCACAACTAACATATGGACTAACATACCAGGGAGAGAGCAGCTGAAGTTGAAAAGGATATCGAGAGACAGAGATTGCTAGAACTTGAGCGTGCAAAAACCAGCGAGCTGCGACAAAACCTTGAGATGGAGAAGGAAAAACAAGCCCAGGTAAAAGCGCTTTTCAGTACTGTCTTGATCAGCGAAGTTTCAAATAACTCTCTCTTTTGACTATTCTTTTATCAAATAATTGACATTGGAAATGCTGTTACTCTTTGCGCAGTCTGTCATATAATTGGCAGATTATGGCAAATATGGGTGAAGAATTTGTTAGACCATGGTTTTTGAGACTAAATATTATATTTGCTTTGAAACTACACCTTCCCCTTGTATTCTTGTTGCGTGTCTCATATTAATTTGACATTAAGGTGATGTAGTACGGCCCTGGGTGTGTTAGTTTAAACACTCGGAGCAATAGGACAGAAAAGAATATGAGAAGTTGAAGGGAAGAAAAGATAGAAAGAAGGCAGAAATTAGGGAGTTTAAGAGAAGGTTTAATCAATATTCAAGTCTGAATTTTAAAGAACTACATAGGGGTATTTATAGCAAACTAAAATCTAGAGACAATAGGATTAAAATCCCTAGCTAAAATAGAAATCCTATTCCTAATAAAATAGGAAACTTAGAAATCCTACTAGAATTTGGAAAACTGAAGAATTTAGGAAACTAACAAATAAATTAGGAAACTAAACAATTTAGGTCCTATGCATCCTGCATCATAAGGACCGTGAGGCCCAGTAGGACTTGGGCCTAACTGCTTTATGTAATGCCATATCCATTGGCAATCTTTCTTTTCCCCTTCCTCCCTCTTTCCCCCTACCTACTGATATATACATGTAAAGTTTTATATTAATGCTAGCATTCCTCCATCTCTCCCATCTCTACGTATCTATACATGTAAGATGTATCTATTTCTGAATACATACATGCATAGACACCCACAAAAATGAATCAAGTAGTTATTTTGAAGTCATCACTTGGAATGAAATGAGAATTCGTTTTCTCTTTTTTGTTTTTTGTTGGCAAAGTATCTGGTCATTCCAGTTTTCTGCCATCCCAAGTCCTCTGATAAAGTATCATTCTTTGACAAATTTATTAACTTGCTGGGGGAACAAAGTCATACCATTCATGTTTATTATATTTACTGTCATTCTGGAAACCTCTATGGAACTGAAAAGGTGGAAACCCTAAATCTGTAACTCATGGGCCTTTTAGAGGATGCATTTTCTGCAGTCTCTTGTTTATGGGTTAAAAAATGTTACATGTAATACTTCAGCGAAGAAGAGTTGCATACTAATATCTTGAACCTTTTCCTTTGAAAGAGAGAGCTTCAGCGTGAATTGGAACAGGCTGAAGCAGGAGTACGACCATCACGACGCGACTTTTCCTCTACCTACAGCAGGTGATCCTTTTATGTGATTTGTGGGAACTGCTTAATTATTCTGAAGTTTTGTTCATGGATAGATAGCGTATACCAAAATATTTAATTTTTAGTGGATATAAGGGTGCAGGGGCATGCCACAACAAATGTAAATTAAATATGAATCATGGATTATTGTTAAGCATACATGGTTTGCTGCATCTATAATGATATGCTGCAATTGCTTTTGGTTTAAACTCAGTTTGGTATATTCATTTTGCAGTCGGCCACGGGAAAGGTATCGTGAGAGAGAAAATGGAAAAGCAGGTAGTGAAGGTAGCACGAGATCAAGTTCTGGAACTGTGCAGCTTGAAACTTCTACTACCAGTTCTTCCATGGGGACCATGCCAACTGTGGTTCTGTCTGGGTCCCGGCAATTTTCCAGCCAGCCTACCATTTTACAATCACGTGATCGTCTGGATGATGGTGGCAGTGGTTATGAAGAAAATCTGGATGGAAGCAAAGACTCAGGTGACACGGGTAGTGTTGGAGATCCGGACTCAGTATCAGCATTTGATGGACAGCCTGGTGGATTTGGGTCAGGTCAGAGGCATGGTTCAAGAGGGAGCAAGTCCAGGCAGATAGTGGAGCGGAGAGAACGGGATGGGAGACGAGAAGGAAAGTGGGAAAGAAAACATTTATGACTAATGGCTTCTGAATTAGTGAAATCTGGTTCTAGGTTATTATGCTCAAGTGTGTATTTTGTAAGGAGGGCTCTTGATAAGAGTTACGACGTGGTTTCTTAAATTCGGTGGTGATATGATGAGGTCATCTTTATGTAATATACTTGTACCTTAATTTATAAAATGTGTTTAAGGTCCCTGTTTTTTTGTGAGAAAAATACAAACGATAATCTAAACTACAAGCGATAGTCTAAATTATAAAAGGGAGGGATTTCTCACATGCATACACTATCAAGGTGCTATAGGGTTCGAACCTCATATGGCCCATCTAGATTGATAGATTTGGGAGGGGGATTTTGGATTTGGAAGGCTCAAATTCAAATCATCCAATTTAATTTTACTTTTAGTAAATGGATTTAGATTACTTATGAAGAAAATTTACTCAATCTAATCGTCATAAAATGGTACACCCTATAACTTAATTCTTTTCTGTTTTTGAACCACAACTTATTCCTTTTAATCATCCCCAAAATGAAAAATCATTCACCTTATTTTGTACTCCAACATATCCTAAATCTAGAAAGTTATCCAATCTAATGCAATCCTAGGCACCAAACAAGCACGGAATAATGACTCTTCTCCCTCCATCTCTATATCCTCTTTCTTCTCTCTTTGTCCTCCCTCTCTCTCTCTTTCTTTCTTTATGTCTCTTTGATTGGGCCGGTCTTTTGATTTTAGAGGCCCCTGCACAGAGAGATGTTGACGCTCTATATTTAAGTAAAAAAAAGACTATTAATCCATAAATAGGGATTCACCTGATTTTCTAGGCTCTTGCAATCATGCTTTTAAATTCCAAGTTTTGCATACAATATCTAACTTAGAGAGCAAAATCACACTAAGCTTTGGTCGAATTGCAAAAGGAAGTTCGAAAGAGTGAAGTTTGAGAGTCAAATAGATAGAGGACACACAAAGAACACCTTTTTATGCGATAAGGAAGAGACCTTGGAAAAAGCAAACCACGTTAAAAACAAAAGGCCATTAAAAATAAAAAATCAATTCACATATCAGATTGGGTTAGGCAATTGAAAATAAAGAGGCCCATTTTCTTTTTAAAGGATGAAGTCCGGATAAGTCAATGACCTCTTTTGGTTTTTTATTTTGGGAACTTCTATAATGAGGGGTTCAAGTGGGCTTAAAAGTTTTTGCAGGACCCTAATTTTGGGAGATGCTGTGCTGTCGCCCAGCCCACCATCCTGCACAGCCTGTGGGCTGGGCCTGCTCTTCGATCTCTATCTTCTCTTTGATCGCCATAACCAAAGGTTGATAATACTCAAAATAACCTACTAATTGCAAGCTAACGAGTAGTTTAGGCTACACTTAATCGTAGTCCTACTTTACCAAGGAAACAATAATAATTCAAAATTTGGCTTCAAAACGCGTTTCAATACAATAACGCAAGTTACACAACTTGGACTTCACAAATATGGCAATATAGTTTCGGTCAGAGATGAATATGGTAATTTGGAGGCTCACTCTACTGTTTTCTCTACATACATGCAAAATTTCAATTGGGCTGACTATAAATTTAACTTTTGATCTCAATCATTGCATTTGCATGGATGCCAGCTGAACATGCTTGCAGAGTCTCTCATGACTTGGTCTCCTTGTCATATTATATTTAACATAAACTTAGTTGGTCAACCTTCTGACCTTGCTTCCTTGCATTTCTTTAGGTACGTCGTGGGTATTCTGAGGCACATATATATTTATTAAGCAAGACGATGCAGAGGTGCCATTGCCAAACCAACCAAGGAGCAGCACATTATATTAAGCTGGTCATACACATATGGATTTTTTTGATCCAGGGAAGAAACATTCCATCCTCTCACTTTTTACATTCTGTGTTCTTATCAGTTGTTTGTCTGCTGAAATTGAAAAAATGCACTACGATAGTCCCCTTGTTGTGGAAGAGATTCATGTGGGAGTGATTCTTGATATGAAATCAAGGGAGGGAAGGATTGTTCTGAGCTGCATTTCGGCCGCCGTCTCTGATTTTTACCAGCTGCACAATCACTACAGCACAAGACTAGTTCTCCACAGCAGGGATTCCAAAGGAGAACCTCTACATGCTCTATCAGCCGGTGAGCCATTCTTTATAACAAGTCATACTTTTTGGTTCAAATGTTTCATCTTTAACAACTCTTGATGGTTATAACGATAATAAGAGTTGTGATTAATTAATTCAATGGAAAGCAATAGTCTGATAAATATTATTCATTGAAATTTTTCCTGAACTTGTATGTGCCAGCTTAAGTGGAATTATCTTATTTATTTATATGTAGGTCCACTCCAAACTTTATTTATTTCAAGAAATTTAAGGCAATGCCAAGTAAATTGTACACTAAGATTGCCTTAAATGTAGGGGTAAACGCTCCCGGCCACTTGATTTACAAACTTGCACCAAAATTTTCTTCTTTACCAGCTTTTAGAGGCCTGATCATAGTGTTAATTGAACAAGAGTCGGGGATTATTCTTAATCATATATGACTAATTTATCTAAAGTTTTAATAGATTGGAACATATATGGAAAGCGATTGTGATTCATCTATTAAAGTTGTAATTTACTTGTTACCCAATACAGCTCTTAATCTTTTGAATGACATCAAAGTGGAAGCAATAATTGGTGCACAAACAAGTATGGAAGCACACCTTTTGGCAGATTTGGGAGAAGCAGCTAAAGTCCCTGTGATGTCTCTCTCTGAACCTAGTCCTCCTCCTCTCAATGACAATAAGTACCCCTTCCGTATTGGGATCATACCGGATCAAACTTCTCTAGCTGGGGCAATCAGAGCCATTTTTGATATTTTCAAATGGAAGGATGTTAACCTTGTATATGAGAACACAGATTATGGGAAAAACATCATTCCAACTGCAGTCAATTCCTTCCAAGAGACAAATGTGTGTATTGCACATACAAGTTTCATTGCTGCATCGATCCTCAACAAATGAACAAATCATTGAAGAACTCCATAAGCTAATGGAATTGAAGACTAAGGTATTTCTTGTCCATATTTCACATTTACTTGTGCCTCGTCTTTTCTTAAACGCGAAAAAGTTAGGAATGGTGAGTGAAGGGTACGTTTGGATTATGACATCAAGTAGCATGAATTTCTTGCATGCCATGGATTCTAATGTGATTGATTCAATGGAAGGAGTGTTGGGTTTGAAGTCTCATATTCCGGCATCAACAGGCCTCCAAAATCTTACTTCAAGATTGAGGAGGAAATTTTACATGGAGGATCCCAATATGGAGGTAACCAAGTTAAGTCCTTATGGAATTTGGGCATATGATGCAACTTGGGTTCTAGCAGAAGCAGTTGAAAGGACAAGGAGTAAAAATTCTACTAGATCATTCTCCAAACATGGAGTTGTGCTGCTTAGAGAAATATTACAAACTGGATTTAAAGGCTTAAGTGGTGAAGTTCAATATCCAGATGGGAAACTAACTTCAGGTGGATTTGAGATTGTAAATGTGGTAGGGAAAGAGGAGAGAACGGTTGGATTTTGGCCTTGTAAAGAAGAAAAAACCACAAAAGAGTCATCCATGCCGCTTAATAATAGGAGAAATTTACTCTTCCACGAAAATTTGGAAACAATCAATTGGCCTGGAGGATCCAAGAGGCAATTGAGTAGTGACATAAAACTGAGAATTGGTGTTCCAGTGAAAGTAGGGTTCAAGGAAATTGTGGGTGTGGAGCATGATCTTCAAACCAATAGAACATATGTCACTGGCTTCTCTATAGATGTATTTGAAACTGCAATTAAAGCTCTACTGTATAAAGTAAATTACCAATTTTTTCCATTTGAGAATGCAAATGGAGTTATGGCTGGGGCTTACAATGATCTTGTTTACCAAGTCTATCTCAAGGTATGGTTGATTAGTCCCATTACATAACAGTAAGGACTTTTTTGTTTTCTCTATTACTTCTCAGTCTATTATACAAATTTTTAACTTAGTTCTTGGGGTTTCTTTGTCACCTATTGGGGGCATGACGCACTAGAATTATGATGCTGTTGTGGGAGATACGACGATCACATCGAACAGATCTCAATATGTTGATTTTACAATACCATACACTGACTTAGGTGTGGGAATGCTAGTACCAAATGAGAAGGACAACATGTGGATTTTCTTGAAACCTCTCTCAACAGGTCTTTGGATAACAAGTGCGGGTTTCTTCATCCTAACGGGTTTCGTAGTATGGTTAATTGAGCGTCCTGTCAATGAAGAATTCCAAGGCACACGATGGCAGCAAATCGGAACGATATTCTGGTTCTCCTTCTCAACCCTTGTTTTTGCTCATAGTAAGTATTCTATCTCACTTCTTCCAATCAATATTATACAGATTTTCCTGCCAAAGCAATGCTCATCAACTCAATATTTTTTAAGATCTCTTTGTTCTTTGTTGCAGGGGAGAGGTTGTTAAACAACTTGGCCAAGTTTGTAGTGATCATATGGGTTTTTGTTGTGCTTATATTGACTTCCAGTTACACTGCAACTTTAGCATCAATGATGACAGTTAAACAAATACAGTTGAACTCAAGAGGGAGCTATATAGGTTACCAGTCAGGTTCCTTAGGAGTGATAATGAACTTGAATTTCAAAGGGATTAAGCCATACCGTTCAGTTGAAGAATATGCTGATGCTTTATCAAAAGGAAGCAAGCATGGTGGCGTTTCAGCAATAATCGATGAGGTTCCATACATCAACATCTTCCTTGCAAAGTATGCAGACTACTCCATGATTAAAACCAAGTCTACCACCAATGGTTTTGCCTTTGTGAGTAATCTCTCCCCTAAAAGTTGCATGCATTCTGGAATATAGAGGGAGCTTATAGGGACCCCTTTGTTTCTTTGTTTTGGTTAAAGTTACAATAGGAACCATGTCACTCCACAATGTGGTTTAATGATCTGAACCGTAAAATTTTAAGGTTTAAACTTAAGATGGTTCTTGCAAAAAGTGATATAAATTGAAATAATTTATCACTGTATTTGTTCATAGACCTAAAAGATAGACCGATGTTGTAGGAGTCTTGAATAACTATCAATTTTAATAAATAAAAGGAAAAAAGAAAAAAGTTATACTTTTGTAAGCTTATTAATTTGTGATTCATACGTATTTCATATTCAGGTTTTCCCTAAAGGTTCGAAATTGGTTCATGACGTGTCAAGGCAAATAGAACATATGAGAGAAGAAGGAATGCTTATAGAGATGGAAAAGAACTGGTCTCTTAGAAAAACAACTCTTATGTCTGAGGGAGCTACTACGACAGATCCCAGTACTCTTAACCTCTATAGCTTTCGTGGTTTATTCCTCGTCACTGGGATTTCTTCAGCTTTTGCTCTCTTCTTGTTCGTAATTTTCTCTACAACATTTATAAATCTGATTAGAAAGCAACTGCAATTGATTGGACGACAAGCTGCAGTGTTTAAGGATTTCCTGTCCAATTTAGCATCCAGTGGGAACTGAATAAATTAGTCTATTGTACATGATGCCCTTTACTAGCTAGTTATATAAAGGGTAAAGTGCGGTTTTGCCCCCTGAACTATAAGGCAATTCGAACTTACCCCTGGATTATTTCGTCTACCGATTTATTCCTTGTATTTGTTTAAAATAGCCAATATGGGACCTGTCGTTAGTTTTATGAGGATTTCATTCACATTACTGTTGAATCACATGCCCCTCACGTGTCCATTTAGATGGAACTATGGATATTTGAGGATTTCATCCACATTACCGTCGAATCACATGCCCCTCACGTGTCCATTTAGACTGAAATTATGATGAAATATCCAGAAATCTAACGACATGTCCTATATTGACTATTTTAAAAGAATAGAGGACTAAATCGGTTGGCGAGACCCGACCTGATTCCACCAGGAACCCGTGCCAAATCCTGTGACAACCGACATCATCGCGATGCCGGGCCCACATACTAAAAGAATCCCTCTTCCGAGACAAACAGACAAAGGGGTCAAGGCGTACGCGAAAAACTGAGTCTCCCGTAAACACAACCAAACCCAAAAGTTCCGACCTGTTCAAAAACATCGAATAATACAACCAACAAACTGGCATACGCAATAAGTACATATGAGGCCTGTGTCAACAAGTTCGACCTTAATGGACAATAGCAGAGCAACTAAGAGTATGCAAGTTTAACATCGAAATTCAAAGTTAAGATAAGGGACACGAGGTCCTACAATCAAGTCGACGCTCGAGAAGAGAAGCGCTGTGATGCATCGTAAGCGACTAGGGCACTGGGGCGCAAAGCAGAAAAGTGTGAGTGGACAAAACAAAGTTTAGTAGTTCAAAACAACATACCAACCCCACCGTTTCAAAACCATGTAAACCATGCATTTAAAATCCGTTGTAAACGTAATTGATTCAAAAACCACTATCTCAAAATAATCAAAGAATAAAACCATTCCAAACCTTTTTCTTTCCCGAGGCATAACCTCCCAAAAAGCGTCATCGTAAACATAAATATAATTAAAAACCAGAAAAACTTGAAGGTCATAAGCATAAGAATATAATAAAGTTTCCAAATGACAAAACAACGTAAAATATCCAAAGACCAAGATAAATCCAAGAAATCCAAAACCACCACAAAGTAATATAAAAACACTTTAAAAGACTTTAACCCTTTCTTCCCACACTCAAAATAACCGCATGCCCGTAGGCACGCAAGCGAGGAAGTATCCTCACCGAAAGAAAATAAGAATACGAAGGTACTAACACACGCAGCGTATAGATATAATATAATCTCGACACCAAATACAAGTACCGAGAAACAATCCAACGAGGATTGTTTAGCTGACACCGGACAACATTCACGATGGTCTCATGCCCAGGATAAGCTGGACATCGGGACGGCATCGCAATGGCCTAGTGCCAAGGGTCGAGCCGTCCAACTAGGACTAAGCTCCCGACCCGCATGGCGAGTCCTCAATAACCATGCGTTCGAAACCTGGGCCATACGCGCGCAGACTACACAATCAAGGGTCTATGGCTACACCCGTTAAGGTATGCACGGATCGAACCATACTCCATATCCACCGGTCACCATATCAAGAACAGGGGAGGTACATAACACGCAGTGCCACTTCACACTTAAACCAACACCACACGATAATCCATATATACATATTTAACCACATGTACCCAAACCCCAAAATATCACACACCACAAAACATATATCACGTATAACAAACCAACAACATCAAATATACTCAAATAAGGACATCACCGTCCCAAACATACAATTCTATAGTCAAAATAGACACAAGCGTCAAGCGATGTAATAATCCAAAAACCATTAAAATGTCAAATCACGGAAAAATGCACAATCAAACCATAATCAAAACCCAAGTCAAGAAAACATCAAGTCAAACCCCAAGTAAAACATATGCTTCAAAACATAGTAGGTACTACTCTTTAAAAATATAAAGTCAAACCCCGAAACGTATTATTCAAAATATACACATATATATATATATATATACAAAACATACTTATCCTTTAAAATACAATAATTTAAACTCAAACATTTGAAATTTCCACGTATAAGCTGACATCCACGAAATTCATGCTTTAAAACAATATAAGTAGTGATACAATAAAATATAACCGAAAGTCCAAACCCGTATACATATATGTTCCAAAACTCTATATCAAAGTAGATATACATATATACTCAAAGTAGATATATATTTATATATATTCAAAGTGGATATACATACTTATTTTCAAAGTAGATATATATATATGTAATATATAATCAAAGTGGATGTATATATGTAATATATAAACAAAGTAGACATATATATATATATATATATACATATGATCAATTCCCGTTAATCCGACATATATTTCCGATAGCCTCATTTATCCGACATGTATTCTCGATAGCCTCAATAATCCGATATGATCCTTCCAAGTTGATCTATATGTATATATACACACATATATATATAATCAAAATATTAGCATGAACATAATTAATAAGGTTTAAATATCAAAACCAAATACGAAATCAACCGGACTATACTAGCGTCCAAAACTTACCGCCAAATACTCAATTCAAAGTAGGTATATTTATATAGTCAAAGTAGATATATAAGTTTCCCAAAAATATAAAGTATAATTTCCAAAGGCTTAAAGTATAATCTACGACACTCGTAACAATAAAATAATAAAGTCCGAAACCCAACACAACCATAAACTCAAATATTAAATATAAATCAAGGAAAATCCAATAAATTTCACCGTACTCAAATCCAAACATAAATACTACACGCTGACTGTCTCAAAATCAATACTTAAATATAAGCATAATAAAATATAAGCCAACAGGGCTCCACAACCAAACCGGCAATCCAAATCAAATATAAAACTCAAATACCAAAACAATCACAATAAATCCATCCAAAGATCAATTCAAGATTCAAAACAAAATTTAAATCTCATTTATATGCATAAGCATTCAATTCTTTAAAATCATGCTCGTTTGAAAACAAAGTCCACTCACCGTTGGTCCCACGCTGCCCAACCCGAAAAGGATTCCACTCGAGGATCACGAAGAGTTTGAGAACCTAATTCAAGAACACGATGATTACGATTAACAACCGGACCAAGCGATAACCGTAAAAGTCAACCTTAACCAAACTCAACTCAAGTGTACCAAAATGTAGTACGAGGAATTCTAAGGTCAACGACGTTCGTTAGAGACGAGGCGACCTCGGGAGGCGCTCGGTCAACCCTGGTCAAACTTGGTCAAACTTACCGAATAGGTCAAACCGGGCCCGTGGGTCCCATGACCGCCAAACTTAGATCCGAAAGTTCCTACAGGTTCACTTCAGCTTAGAGAACACGCATTGAAAGTTTGGTCACGATCGGACGGTGGTTCTCACGATAAGCCGCGATCGAAGTTCTGATTTAACTCAAACTTAAACTCATTGATCCGAAGCATCCGGGCTCCGAATCACGATCCGTCAAATCCTACACGTTCTTAGAAATACGGTACAACATACGTGAATTGGTTTCGATCCAACGGTCCGAACCCATCGAACCCACGAAACGCGCAATAGGCGTACGTTGGTTCGACAATAAACGACGTCAGAATCGAAATCGAGCACACGTATGTGTTCACAACAATACGGAGTGATCTGGACCGCCGAACCGCCACACCCCAGCCCACGCGCCGCCACACCCCAGCCCACCGTGGGTTGGGTGTGTAGAAGAAATTCAGTAGTCACCCAAACTCATCCACTTTGCCAGTCCCAGCCCACCGAGGTTCGAACCACGTCCTGAGAGGAGCTCGTAACCGTGAGAACGGCGAGAAACCGGCCGGGATCTGGCCGGAATCCACGATCAGCAGGCCAAATCGGAGTTTGGGATCGAGCCATAAAGCAGCCAAATCGATCCCAACCAAGCTTGCAGAGGGTTTAAGGAGGTGGAGGAGGTTCGTTTGCTCACACGGATCGCAAGAAATGGTGGCGGAAACCACCGCACGGCCAGGAGAAATTCGAGACAAAATGGGTGATTTCTCCGTTTTCCAGTAGCAGGAGTGGCGGGCTTCGTCGAGAGAAGGGCGGGAAGGTGCGGGACTCCTTCCCGGTCCTTTTGGTTCGGCCCGTGGCACAGGGTGGTCGGAGATGGCGGCTGGTCAAAACCCAGCCATTTGCACGATGTCGGGGAAGGGGCTCGGAGAGAGAGAGAGAGAGAGAGAGAGAGAGAGAGAGAGAGAGAGAGAGAGAGAGAGAGAGAGAGAGAGACTGACCAATCATGATTTTTCTTTTGTTTTTATCCAATTTTAAAATATTAAAATATTACACTTTATCGTTTGTTAACCAAATTGGATCGTGGCCGCACGTCCGGACTCGTTTCGGCGTGCGGACGCAATGGCGCAACCCGTTTAAGCCAAAATTGTCGTCGAAAATTAAGTTGACCAAAATGCCCTTTTAATTATTAAATTCTTAATTAATTCCAATTTCATTATTTTAATCCTTTTAATTCATTTTAATTCATTATTTGTTTAACTCAATTAATTTATTTTAATTTCCTTTGTTTCGAGAGAAGAGGATGTCGTTTTAAGTAAGTGGACCCGGCATCGGTTGGATGTCGGAAAAACCACAAGATTCGTCATGGATTCCGAGGAATTCGGGGCAGGTTCTGTCAACTTGCTTTCTCCTTGGGAGGATTCTAGTATAACACTGCATGTGTAGCTTTATGCCAGAAATCGTAGTTTCAAAGTTGTAGACAGAGTAACATGCAGTTTTCTTAGTGTACATTTGGGTATGTGTTCTATTTTATTTTAGGGAGTTGTTATTGGCACTCTAAAAAAGTCATCATACACTCCTTCCTTATAAAGACAAAATGGAAAAATTATACCCCACAGCTCTCTGCATCACACTCCACAAGAGGTGAGGTACAAATCCGGGATAAGGAACTTATTTCCGTATGGATGGAACTCGATCCCCACTAGCTCCAACAAATTATCAAGGGATTAGAGTCTAGGTAGGACTGAATTAAACCCCTGGTTATCCTTGTGTGCTTTCCAATTTGGTTTTATATGTGAAAAGAATGAAATACTAAGTATGATGTTTTGGATTCGTCAATTTTTGCATTGATTATTATCCACACGGCTGTGAATGGCACAATAATCCTTGGTAGGAAAAGAATGTAAAAATCACGGATACAATAATACTTTAATCCCTGGTGAAGAGAATAGAATAGACAATCCCTGTGAATATGCCTGTTGCTTCTTATGGAATACCAAGTTGGTAGAAAAGAACTACATCCAAATGGTCTCACCAAGCCATAAGATATAAAAATATGTTGAAATATTAGCTGTGGATACAAAATAAAAGGAAGACAAATACGAAATTACCCAAAGTTCTTTAAGTTGGCATAATATGCCCAGTGTTGCTGCCTTGAGAATCAAGTGCACCAGTCGATATGAGGTTCCCTCAGAGGAAGAACCTGACATATTCCATGAACTTTTATCTTACCCAACCTAAGGTATATGCATAAGACACTACAAGAAAACATGCCTTTTGTGAAGAGGGGTAGTCGTCACTGAAACTTGGAATTTCATCACAGTTGACTATATGTGAGGAAATTTTAGCGTCACAGCGTTCGTCACCTATACCCCGTCATTCATCACATATACCCGATATCCGTGACACGGAATGTGTCACTATAGGTTGAATTATGTGGCTATCCTTTCATCACTTCCTATGGCTATTAGTGATGTGGTTTGGGTCACGTTTGAGCAGCATCTGTGAGGAGTAATTCCTCACCTAAACTGGGTATAAAATGCTCATTCCTATACAATACGTGACCCTTTAGGCGTCACATATTTATGTAGTGAGTGACAACACACGCGTCACATAATTTTGTAGTATGTGATGATGTATATGTCACATGTCTCTTAAACTGTGACGATGTTGGCATCACATATTTTTTCAGATTGTGATGAGGTCTGTGTCATACATTTTCCACACCAAGGTACCTAATTATGAATAATAGTTCAAGTCCAATCACAATTCTCTGTTCTCACTTTTTTCAAAGTACATATAAAAATAGATAATCACATTTCCATTAATAGAAGTAGGTAACTACAATGTATGTTCCAAAATAAAGATCCCAAACTAAGACTAGACTTTGTACAACCAGAAGTAAGTCTAGAGCAAGTGTGTTCATAAAGATCCCAAACTAATTCTAGACTTTGTACAACCAAAAGTAAGTCTAGAACAAGTGTGTTCCAAAATAAAGATCCCAAACTAATTCTAGACTTTGTACAACCAAAAGTCTAGAACAAGTGTGTTCCAAAATAAAGATCCCAAACTAATTCTAGACTTTGTACAACCAAAAGTAAGTCTAGAGAGCAAGTGTATGTTCCATAAGTCTAGTAGCCTAGGTCCAAAATTTATATGCCTAATTATCCTTCATGTGAAGTTCTCCATATGTATACAAAGCTATACCTTCATCATCACCAAATAAAACTTAAGCTTGTCCTCTGTATATCTTCCACTTTAACAACTCTTTACAAACTCCTCCTCATCACATAATCCACCAGGCTCTCCCTTGCCATGCCTCTAAGCCTTTTGAAAATGGTGAGGGCACGTTGAAATGCTCTGCTTGAATCTATGATATGACTATCAATGATATTGCCTGAAAGTTTGACTGTTCTGCAATTTACCACGAGTTGGAATATGGAATAAGTTATCACGGTACATTGAATATGAAAACAAAGTGGATTGTAGTAAAGTTGATTCATTATCAAATATTCTTATATCCCATGCATACAGTGAAGAAGATCACCTGAGACAATCAGAAACTCAAGTTTCTTGAAGTTTGTTTGTCCCCATGCAAGGTAATCTTCCAGCAATCAACTTGAAATATAAAAACAGAAAACCTTTTGGGCTCCACTGCAAATAACCCCTAAACAGATAAATGAAACAATCAGCATTTCCAATATTAGTTCACAGAATGAGAAGAAAACAATCATCTGTCCGCGGACATACGTTTACATTCAGTGCAAAGTTTCATCAACACATTAGTTGTACCAAGAACATCTTAATTAATTTAAAGTTTGAATCAGCAGCTCAATTACCTCTGAATTTATCATCCTGTGTAATTATCCCAAATGTTTCTGCTATTTCACTAATCATGATACCACTCACTCCAGTGTAGGAAGTTACTTTACACTCAGCAACTGCTAGAAAATAGACAGGGAACTACAGTAAGTACTGACAGAGAGTTGGAATTTCAACAAGCCATGGTACATAGGTCATTATGTGGTGTCATAAGAATTTAGGATATGACTTGGAAAGTTTTGATTAGAGGTGGATGAACAAAAAGTATGTTCATGACAAGAAAATCTTTATGGTTAACTGTTAACGAAACAAATAAAGAAATAAACCTGCAATAATAGCACCATGTAGATATGCAGTAAGAAGACATTGAGCCAACTGATTCTTCCTGCAGTATTGAATGAAAGTATAGTTAATTACAACATCAAAGACCAAACAGATGCCAAGAATATTGCCCTCTAAAACTAAAATGCTAAAGAAAGAAAGAAGGAAACAACAAAAAGATTGACCATTAACTAAACATGAAAAAGGGCATAACTGTGACATCTGCAAAGAACAAGACATACTCACCCAGTAGTTTTCAGAAGTTGCAACATATATAGCCTTTCCACATCTCATGCATTGGCTTAAATTTATCAAAGCTGTAATCCAAACACAGGCAAGCATCAGGGTGAATCTTTTAAAGTAAAAGGCAAAATATAACTAAAGAAAACAGAATTCTTCAAATCTTATCATCAATCACACAAGACAAATCTCTCTAGCTACTGAAAGCAGAATAATGTGATCACAAACAGTAAAAACAAGCCATTCCAATTCGAATTTTAAACTTGCGACTGTCAAGATCAGCAAAAAGAATTTGGCCCAACCTATCCTTACTTTGACTTATTTTATGAAGAAAAAGAAAAATTGTCACGCATGGCAACCATATGCTGAAAAACAAAAATCCCACCCATGGAAATTTTGGGGCAAATCAACATGCCTTTTTTTTAGCGCTTAGAATGAATCTGCAACGCCCTGGCACGAGAGCCAGTTGAAACACCACGTCCTTGCACGTAAGGAGGATCCAATTGTCAATTCTCTTGCTTCTGGATCCTTGCATGTACTTCTGAGCCAAGGTCTCCACTCTGAAGAAGCTCGTGCAAAACCTTATCAACTTTACTCTCCTTTCTACCAGAGACCTGCATTTAGCAAAGCAGATGCTAAGCCAACAAGTTAAAGCAAAATGTTGGCATCAATTCACAAACAAGTACCTCAACATCGGTTGTCAGCAGATTCTCATGAACAGATTGGGAGAGTTTTGCATACGTTGGACCACTTTTGTCGATATCTGCAAATGTTATTATCATCATCATTATTTGCTAGCACTCTTCGAACCTCATCATTGTTAGTGTAGCATTCTATATAATGCTGAAATAATACAATATAAATTTCAGAACCTGAACTTAAAAATATTTGCGTGGCATTCTATCTAGAACTGAAGTTAAGCATTTACTTAATTAATAAAAATTTGATTCATCAGATTATATATGAACAATTATATCAAGACTAAAGAATTTGATTAAAATGAATATGAAATTTACAAAAGACAAAAAATGTAGATAACCTACAGAATATTTTTTTAACATAACAATTTGGAACTAAATAATACATGTCCAAAGCTAAAACTATGAGTTCCACTAGTAGATTGTGTGAAAAGGCAACCTTGATCACAGTGCAAGGGTTCATGAGGCCACCAAGGTAAATTCAAATTTGTATTTTGCAATTCATAATCAAAATGAAAATTCAAAGAGAGCAAAAGCACTATCATCAAAACAAATAGACAGTCTTTTGATAGCATTTGCGAGAATATGATTTGGTTGTTTCATCTCTTTTCCTTTTATGTTTCTATTTCATGGTTTGAGTCCAAATGGGTTAGTAGGTGAGAGAAAAAAAATGAAGACTGAATGTAGGTGATTAAGCGAAAAGCATGTAACTGGGATAGTTAAAAGCATAGGTTTGAAGGAAATTGGGTTTTAACCTTTATAAGGCAGAACTATAAATCTATTTCAAATTGCCAAGTGGAGTTGGGCCACTTTGTAATCTATTTGGAGTGAGTCATTGCCACCCAAAATCATCTACGACCACTCAACAATGTACATGAATAACAAAATGTAGCTACCTCAAACTCTATTATAACATTTTCTCAAGTTTTCTCATCTAAACTTAAAACAAACTAAAAATCTAATAAGTTTTTCACATCTAAACCAGAATACAGCTTTTGAAATCCTAATCAGAAGAAGTAACTTTAATAAACTCCTTGTCATGATTCTTGACTATTAATTTCTCTAAGAAGAAAAAAAAAATTTAATTCAAAAGAGGGTGAATGCAGAGTCCAGGGCAACAACCAATTGAACATGCAACAACATTATCTTATATCAAATTGAATACTTGGGATATATAAACCAAAATCTACACCACTGTCATTGAACATAAGACTATTAAGTACCCAAAAAAAAATGCCCAGATTCATAGAAGAGTAAAATTGTCAAATTACAAAAGGCAAAAGTTCTAGTCATTGCCATGTTGTTCAGATTACAAATTAAAACATGAATTAAACCAGCACAAGCCAAAAACTTAAAGAAACTTACCTCAAATAGAATGAAAAGTAGCAAAATCAAACAAGAGCACTGCAACACCAAGAAGAAATTTCTATTTTACCTAAAATATATAGAAAAATCCAACAAAACGACATCAAATAACAATCAACAATTGAACAGGGAAATAACAATCCACAATTTAACAATCAACGAAGAAATTTCTATTTACCTGTGGGTTTTTTAGTGTGGGGGTCAATGGGTGCTTACAAGTGGAAGGTGGACTTAACTAGTCCTGGTTATCATTGGGGGAATAGGATTGAAAAGAGAATTTGTTGGTGATTGAATGTGGGAGACAACAGGTCACGCGAAGGGGGAGACTGAGAGAGCGAGTAAGGGAGAGAGGGAGAAAGAGAGAGCGAGAGAGAGAGAGAGAGAGAGAGAGAGAGAGAGGAAGAGAAGTGGTCGTCGTCACTAGAGAGGAGGAGGAGTGGTGGTCGTCGCGAGTGTAGATGACGATGAAGGGACTGAAGCGTTGGACTTAGGTTGAATGAAGAGTTGGGGTTTTGTTGTTTGTTTTTGTTTTCTTTTTGGGCCACAAGGGACGCTGACAGTCCTCACCCAATAAAATTTTCGGGCATCACTTTTCATGCTATGTGACGAATATACATTATTCATCACATTTAGTAAAAACTTGTAACGAATGTACATTATTCGTCACATTTATTTAAAAATCTGGGCTCCAAGATTTCCTGCAATTTAATATGTGACGACACTGAAATTATAACGTGACGAACATGGAGCAAAAATTCTGTTACGTCCCTTGAAGACGTTTAGGTGACGACTTGCAAAATTTTCTCATTTATCAAAGCCAAATGTGATGAAATTTTCAGCGCCACGTAAAATTTGATCACAGAAGACTTGTTTTCTTGTAGTGAGAATCTGTTTTTTAAAAATCGTAGTATTCTGGAATATTAAAAAAAAAAAAATATATATATATAATAATGGCCCCTCAAAAAATTATTACTCACTTTACATTTGGCTCCTCCCTGGGAATATAGCTGCAAAGAAAGAAATCAAAAAAGATTTTTTAATTTAAATGTGACTCGGATAATGAAATTCTATAATTAATCTGACTCTTGGATGATACATGAATCCTCATAACTTTTGGAATAAAAAATAATAATACTTATTCTCTATCCCTAGCTGAGGCTAAATGGCAAACCTGTCCACAATCCTGGAATGTCCTATTGGTATATTCCTGAGAATAATCTTTCCTTGTTATACATAGCATCCAAAGACTCATGTAAAATTTAAACACTGTCCAACCAGAACAATTGAGCCTTAACAAGTGAAGCATTATATAAGTTTCAAAGGAAGATTAAACAAACCATCCCCCTCAGCCTTTCCTTTGTGATATTTCTTAGCCTCTTGGGCCACTTGTGTGCTGAAACTGATGAACAAATGCATTTTCATGTTCCAATTGTTGTGGAAGAGGTTCATGTGGGTGCTATTCTTGATATGAGATCAAGGGAAGGAGAGATTATTCTCAGTTGCATTTCTACTGCCCTCTCTCTGATTTCTACCAGCTACATAATAACTACACCACAAGACTAGTTCTACACACTAAGGATTCCAAAGGAAAACCTCTACTTGCTATATCAGCTGGTGAGCCATCCATCTTTGTTTTTTCTTTATTTATTTTCTAATCTTGATGACATGCCTTATAAAATTTTCTTTCGACGTGTATCTTCTTTACCAGTTCTTTCTTTATGACAGGCCATATAAAATTAACTAACAGTAATTACAGTGACTATCATCATATGATTCTAACTTACTCTAAGGGTTAATATCCAATGCAGCTCTTAATCTTTTGGATAACACCAAAGTAAAAGCCATTATTGGCGGACAAACGAGAATGGAATCAAACCTATTGGCAGAATCAGGAGAAGCAGCAAAGTCCCTGTAATATCTCTTTCTGAACGGTTCAGAAAGAGACATTACAGGGACTTTTAGTCTTCCTCTTCCTCTTGGTAAATACCCTTTCTTTATTGAGATCACACAGGAAGAAACTTTTTATCAAGTTAAGGCCATCAGTGCCCATATTGAAACTTTCAAATGGAATGGAAGGATGTTATCCTTTTTTATGAAAACTTCATAGATTATGGGCGAGACATCATTCCATCTTTGATTAATTCCTTCCAAGAAGCAAATGTGAATATTGCATATAAAAGTTGCATTACCTCCTCCTCAGCAAATGAACAACTAATTGAAGAGCTCCAAAAAATCAAGACATTGAAGACTACAGTACTTTTGGTGCATGCGTCTCATTATCTTATGCCTCGCCTTTTTTTAAATGCGAAAAAGGTAGGAATGATGAGTGAAGGGTATGCATGGATTCTGACATCAAGTGGCATGAATTTCTTGCATTCCAAGGATTTATCTGCGATTGAGTCATCAATGCAAGTAGTGTTGGGTTTGAAGTCTTATATTCCAGCATCAGCCAGCCTCCACAATCTTACTACAAGGTTGAGGAAGAAATTTTACATGGAGGATCCCAATATTGAAATTAGAGAGTTAACTGCAGAAGAAATCTGGGCATACGATGCAACTTGGGGCTAGGAGAAGCAGTAGAGAGGGCCAGGATTTCGCAAACTAGCCAGGAAAACATCGAATTGGACCTACCAGATGAGTGGAATGACACTCGATCCTCAAAACATGGAGTTATGCTTCTTAGACAGATATTGGAAAGTAGGTTAAAGGTTTAAGTGGTGAAACTCAATATATAAATGGGAAATCGAATTCATGTGCCTTTGAGATGGTAAATGTAATAGGAAAAGTGCAGAGAAGGGTTGGATTTTGGACTTCTCCAGAGAAATACAAAAAAGAACCACATGGCCCTCCTGATAATGGAAGAAACTTACTTTCAACAAGGATTTGAAAACTATCATATGGCCTGGAGAATCAACAACCATCGTTAGAGGTTCAAAGATACAATTGGATGAAATAAAAGTACTAAGAGTTGGAGTTCCAGCCACCTCAGGGTTCAAGGATCTTGTGGACGTGCACTATGACTCTCTAACCAAGAAACCAACTGTCACAGGTTTCTGTATAGATGTTTTCAAAACTGCAATAAGCGGGTTGTCATTATAAAGTAGCCTACGAGTTTATTCCATATAAGTCAACTTATGATGATCTTATTCACCAGGACTATCTCAAGGTATGTTGATTCAGAAATATACATATCAGAGTAATGTTCTCTTGCATTGCCTAACAAATGCTTATGTTTCCAAATTGTGAACGTGAACCGCAAATTCTAGCAAGAACTTAACTGATCGATATAGATACACTAGTTAACAAATCGATCATATTAATATTATGCGTTCTTGCAAAGGCTTTGAGCTGAACTTAGTAGAGTGCAGCAACTAAGAAGTTCAAATCTTTTTAAAGCTTGCTATATATTATATGATTAATGGTCCAATCTGTCTACTAGTACCTCTCAAAGTTAATACCAATTTCTAATTATTGGTTTTCCATGTCGCATATCGGGCATGCATGAATAAACTAGAATTTTGATGCTGTTGTTGGAGATACAACAATCACGCCACAAGTTGATTTTACAATACCATTTACTGACTTGGGTGTGGGAATGTTAGTACCAAATCAAGAGGACAACATGTGGATTTTCTTGAAACCTCTTTCAGCCAGTCTTTGGATAACAAGTGCTTGTTTCTTTATCCTAACGGGTTTCATCGTGTGGGTAATTGAGCATCCTATCAACCAAGAGTTCCAGGGCTCTCCATCGCACCAAATCGGTACAGTATTATGGTTCTGCTTCTCAACCATTGTGTTTGCTCACAGTAAGTGCTCTGTCTCAAGCCTTTTCATTTGTACTAGTTTCCCTCTCAATTTTTTTAATCAGATCTTGTTTATTATAAAGTTGTTGATAACCCAAATCTTGATTGATCATATAATGTCAATTTCAAATAGATGTCTAAAGTTGAACATCTGTTTATGATATCAGTTTCTCATTGATAATTAATGTAAGAGAAATGAGAAATGATACTTTTATTGTTCTTTTGCATGATTTTAAATTTATTTTACAGATTGACATATGTCGAAATGGTGAGTTAACTTAATCTATTTCATGTATAAGATGGATAATCAGGTGTACAAATCATACAACTCTTGTACTGTTCTCTATAGTTGAAAAGAATGAGGTTGAGAAGCTGAAATGCAGTTGTACATGTTGCAGGGGAGAAGTTGTTAAACAATTTGGCAAAGTTTGTAGTGATCATATGGTTTTTTGTTGTGCTTATATTGACATCCAGTTACACTGCCACTTTAGCATCAATGATGACAGTTAAACAGACACAACATAACCCATAAGCAAACTACATAGGTTTCCATGGTGTATTGGCCCCATGAACTATAGAGAACTACGTGAAATCCGAAGGTTGTAGAACGTACAATTCGGTTGAAGAATTTCATGATGCTTTATCAAGAGGAAGTAAGAATGGTGGTGTTACTGCTGTCATTGACCAAATACCTTACATAAAGTCCTTCCTAGCAAAGTATTCTGCTAGTTATTCTATGATTAAACCCAAGCCAATTACCAATGGTTTTTGCTTTGTGAGTAACCTTTCTAAATGTTGCATATGTATTCATATATAAATAAGTAAATAGATAAATATCCGACACGTTACATGATAGCGATTTACAACATTTCAATGGACTGAACACGCCCTCACGGCTTCAATGGTCCCAACACCAAGTGGTCATAGCGAGAAGCAGTCGAATTTTTGGGATATAGAAACAGAGAGAAAAAGGTGGAATAACCAAAGATTTTATTGATATTAATAATAATACAAACAAGCTTATCAGCTTTATTTTTATACAGAGATAAGAGGAATTTAGCTCCTCATAATCTTAGTCTACAATCTTCAGGGTTTTGGGTTTACAGCGGAGTGTTTAGGCTAATCTAGGCTTAAGATTTTCAGGTATTCTCGTCTCCTGATCCCCTTCGCCTTCTTCTCCTCAGCATGGTGGGCTAAACTTAGATTTTGTGATATTTGTAATAATGCAAGTAACTTTTCCATCTTTATTTGCATACAGAGATCATTAAAAATCATTTTAAATATGTCTCTTTTGTTCTCAGGTTTTCCCCAAAGGCTCGAAATTTCTAAGCAATTTGCTGGTAGATAGAGGCAGTGTGGTGCAGTTGGTTCGGTTAAAACTTAAAACTTGATTAATACAAAACAAGAGCCAATTCTTCTACTTCATAATCTAATAACAGATTATGTTTATGAGCCGCGTGGCATTGCAAATCAACTCAGATTATGTTTGGTGGATCTAATGGTATTTTCAGATTAGGATTTCCACTTCTTGTGTTGAGTAGGATTTCAAAAGGTAATACTAGTGAGAATGCATCTCAGCCTCCTCTGTCTTCTCTCGTAATTGGAATTTGGAAGCATTCAAATCCAGCACAAAAGTCACCTTTTCATAGTTGGCACCACGACAAACAATTTCCTTCATATCCAATAAAGAAGACACTTGTGATCCGTCACTAAGTCAAGGCCGAGGCTTATAAAAACTTGTAATAGTACACGCTTTATATGAAATATTATTACACCGAGTCCTGATGAGTACTCTTGCAATGGACTGGTAGAGTTTTTATCTCGTGCCAATAACTAATAAGGTTTATCGTTTGGGAAAAAAAAAAAAAAAAAAAACTAATAAGGTTTATCATAACGCATGCAACACACTTGAAGGAATATTCAATTTGAATTTGTCACTTGTCATATTCTAGCTATATATCACCATTCACAAAGTCTTGGTCAACCTGTTCATTCACACTGCTTTCTGGAATTTCCTAATCACTGGAATTTCTTAGATCTTGCACTCCACATCCCCTCCCACTAATTAAAGAGAAGTAAACAATATCTTGATAGTGATAATTTTCCTCCTTATACATCATTTTATTTAACTAATATGGTTAATTTCAATTTGGTACCCTGAATTCTCATCCTTAAGGCGTGTTTGTCCATGCACTCTCAATTTTCACAATAAATTATCATATGTGTGTAAATTTGGTGCAATGTGGTTCTATCGTTAGAACGGCTGTTAAACAATTTGTTAAGTGATGACGTGGCGAGCGTGAGACTCACTTCCTTAAACATAAATTGATTAAAATATTAATAAAATATTTTTTTTTTGGGAAAAAATTGAAGAAAAAGAGGAAAAAAAGCACACCCACCCCCCTCTCCACCCCACCCCCGCAGAACCCAACTGCGAGCCCCGCTCCTCGATTTCTTCTCCCCATTCCCCCACAACCTCCCCTCCTCCCAACCCGCAACCTCAACCCACATACCTACGTAACTCAAAACCCCTCCCTCGATTTGTTCTCCCCTATTCCCCTATGACCACCCACAAAGCTAGACCCATCCCTCTCCCTCCCCTTCCAACAACAGACCCTAACTCCAACCCCTCACCGGTAGAACCGGCAACCCACCCTTCAAAGAGCCCATAAACACCCTCGCAGAACCAAAGCCCTCCTCCCCGATTTCTCCCCCATTCCCCCACAACCTCCCGATTTCTCCCCCATTCCCCCACAACCTCCCTCCTTCCAATCCCCCACCTTGCAAAACCCAGAACTAGCGCTTCTCCCCTTCCTCCCACCCCCAACCCGCAACCTCAACCTACAAACCTACAGTAACTCGTAACCCCACCCCTGAAACCCACCCTTCAAAAAGCCCACAACACCCCCCGATTTCCTTCTCCCCCATCACATCCCTATCCCCCCACCCATTTCATAATATTTTTTGTTTTTGATATATTTTAATCAATTTAAGTTTAAAGAAACGGGGTCCCCCATTTGCCACGTCATCATTTAACAGCTTCTTTAACAGCCATTCTAATTGCAGAACTACATTGCAACAAACATAGGGTACTTCATTGTTAAAATTGAGAGTGCATGGACAAAACATGCCTTAAGGGTGAGAGTTTAGGGTACCAAATTGAAATTAACCCTAACTAATATAAATTAATATTCTCGAGCGAGCTAGCACTATTTAATTAACACATATGAAGAAGCATTATATATATGCAGGATGATACTGATCAGGTGTTAAACCAAACAATAGAGAAGCAGAAATGAAGTTGGTCATGTATATGGAGTTTCAAGGGAAGAAGCAAAGCATCATCTGGCTCTCCTTTGTGACCTTGTTTAGCCTTCTAGGTCTCTTGTGTGCTGAAATTGATGGCAGTCCCAATATTGTTGTGGAAGAGGTTCATGTTGGTGTGATTCTTGATATGGGATCAAGGGAAGGAAAGATTGTTCTCAGCTGCATTTCTACAGCCTTGTCTGATTTCTACCATATGCATAATAACTACAGCACAAGAGTAATTCTGCACACCGGAGATTCCAAAGGAAAAGCTCTACATTCTCTATCAGCTGGTTAGCCATATATTAATAATTTTCTTTCTAGATTTTTTTATAATGATTATAGTAAAAAAAAACTTATAAGAAACTATCATTATATATATACTTTATCTTAAACTCCACTCACGATCAACCAATGCAGCACTAAATCTTTTGGATAAGATCAAAGTGGAAGCAATAATTGGTGCACAAACAAGAATGGAAGCAAAACTATTGGCAGAGTTAGGAGAAGAAGCTAAAGTCCCTGTGTTGTCGCTTTCTGGACTTCATACTAGTCTTTCCGGTGCTCCTGACGAATATCCCTTCTTTGTTGAGATCACACAAGATGAAACTTCTCAAGTTACGGCAATCACTGCCCTTATTGAAATGTTCAAATGGAGGGATGTCATCCTTCTATATGAGAACACAGATTATGGGAGAGACATCATTCCATTCTTGATCAACTCATTTGAAGAAGCAAACGTGAATATTGTATATAAAAGTTACATTGCTGCCTCCTCAGCAGATGAACAGATCATTGAAGAGCTCCACAACCTCACGAAGTTGAAGATAACGGTATTTGTGGTGCATATATCACAGTTTCTTGTTCCTCGCCTTTTCTTGAATGCAAAAAAGTTAGGCCTACTGAGTGAAGGGTATGCTTGGATTATGACATCAACTAGCATGAATTTCTTGCATTCTTCTATGGACTCATCTGTAATTGAGTCAACGCAAGGAGTGCTCGGTTTGAAGTCTTATACTCCAGCATCAACCAGCCTCCACAATCCTACTTCAAGATTGAGGAGGATATTTTACATGCAGGATCCTAACATAGAAGTAAGTACGGTAACCCCAGATGGAATTTGGGCATATGATGCAACTTGGGCTCTAGCTGAAGCAGTTGAGAGGACCTGGACTTCTACAGGATTGAACCTAGTGAATTTAAACAATATTACATCCTCCAAACATGGACTTATGCTTCTTCAAGAGATATTGCAAACAAGGTTTAAAGGTTTAAGCGGTGAAGAAATTCAATATCCAAATGGGAAGCTAGTTTCAAGTGCATTTGAGATTGTGAATGTCATAGGAAAAGGGGAAAGAAGGGTTGGATTTTGGCCAGGTGAAGAAAAACACACAAGAGATTCCTACCCACTTAATAACAGAAGAAATTTACTTTCCACGAACGATCTCGAAACAATCATATGGCCTGGAGGATCATCAACCATCCCAAAAGGTTCAAAGCTTCAATTGAGTACTAGTTCTGAAATACAACTAAGAGTCGGCGTTCCAGTGAAAATAGGGTTCAGCGAACTTGTGCGTATGAACCATGATATTCAAACCAATCGAACATATTTCACAGGCTTCTGCATAGACGTATTCGAGGCTGCAATTAAAGCATTGCCGTATGAAGTAAATTATGACTATGTTCCAGTTGCGATTGGCATTAATGCAAGTTACAATGATCTTGTTTACCAAGTTTTTCTCCAGGTATGCTTAATTTGAAATTAAAAATTTATATCAGGTGGAATATAAATATTATCTTGGATAAATACATCTGTAATTGTTTGATTTAATCATATTATATTACATTTTAATGATTTAATCTTTCAAATTTTTAATTTTTCGTTTTCCTGCCACACTTTTTGGCATATTGGGGAATGCATATATATTAACTAGACATTGGATGCTGTTGTTGGGGATATCACGATCACTTCGGAGAGATCTCAGCATGTTGGTTTTACAGTACCATATACTGAATTAGGTGTGGGGATGCTAGTAGTAGTATCAAAGGAAAATGAAGACATGTGGATTTTCTTGAAACCTCTTTCGACAGATCTTTGGATTACAAGTGCGGGTTTCTTTATCTTGACCGGTTTCGTTGTTTGGGTAATTGAGCGTCCTGTCAACCCAGAATTTCAAGGCACACCTTTGCAGCAAATCGGAACCATATTATGGTTTGCCTTATCAACCCTTGTGTTTGCTCATAGTAAGTGCACTATATCTCACTACTTCTTTCAATTATTAAAGTCTGCTATCTGTGTTTTCTGATTAATTAACATTTTAATTAATTATATGAGAAATAGTAGCATTATTAATTATATTTTTATTAATTAGTATTATATTATTTTTAATTTAAAAGGAAGTTTTGAAGGTAATTGTCTCCTATTTTATGAATAATTTCTCATGATTTTATGGATAACTGTAGTATATTTTCTTTTCTTTTTGTTTTTATAATTTAAATTTAAATTTAAATAAATTATTAATGTACCATTTTATCCATATTTAATAAAGGGTCTTCTCCTTTAGTATTTTATTAACCAAGGGCAATTGTGGGGATTTTGAAAATTTCACTTTTAAAAGGCCTTCTGCCTTAATATATATAGATGATTCCTTGTTCACTTTTAGTCACTCAAATTTCCTTAATTACTGTTAAGATGTAGAGAAACTGAAGAACAGAGTGAAGAAGACTGTAGAAGCAGATAGAATTTCAGAGAAGGAATTGTAGTTTTAATATTTTGTTAAGCTCTAACTGAGCACATTACAATCTTTATACCAGCCTAACTACAGTCTTAGCTAGCTACTCACTTTGCTAACAACTCTAACCATATTCTAACAGCTTAGTCATTGATCTGTTGGCACTTGGCAATATCATCATCATTGATACTTTTACAATTACAAATATAGATGCTGTGGTTGATGATCTTTCTTGATTTAGTTTAGAGTTGATTTGCTAAGATGACCTGGAAATGAACTTTTGTCTTTTTGTTGCAGGGGAGAAGTTGTTCAACAATTTAGCAAAGTTTGTACTGATCATATGGGTGTTTGTTGTGCTTATATTGACTTCCAGTTACTCAGCAACTCTGACATCAATTATGACAGTTAACCAAATACAATTAAACTCAGGAGGAAACTATATAGGTTACCATACAGGTTCATTAATCAGTCGGCGAGTGGTAGAGAACTTGAATTTCAAAGGTCTTAAACCCTATAATTCGATCGAAGAATATGCTGAGGCTTTATCAAGAGGAAGTAAGCATGGTGGTGTTTCTGCTATCGTGGACGAGATTCCATTCATTAAGATCTTCCTTGCAAAATATCCTACTGGCTATTCCATGATTCAACCTCAGTCTACTACCAATGGTTTTGGCTTTGTGAGTAATTTCTCTAAAATTAAGTTACATTAATCATATGTTCTGGAACATAGATATAGATGTTGTATTTCCCATTAAACTAGCAGAGAAGCATGATATTTTGGCCACATAACATTTCTAGTCCGTGCATTTTTCTCCGATTTCCCAATATGGTCCTTGTATATCTGATTCTGACAATTGAGTGCATGTACTTCACTTAAGCTACATTGTCAAATGTGGCTAGACGGAAAGATAACGTGAAAAGCGCATGCATGCTAGGGTTACAAACTGATATTTTAGGTCTGTTGGAAATTGCATGCACATGCTATTTTTATGTCCATCCAATCAACAGATTCGACCTATGGATTGAAAATAAAAACTATATGGAGAAAGGCAGAAAATGAGAAAGTATACACCCAAGCATGCTGATTTCGTTGTTCATCTTTTGTATATGCAGGTTTTCCCTAAAGGTTCGAAATTGATCCATGATATGTCAATGCAAATTGAACGAATGAGAGAAGAGGGAAAGCTTATAGAGATGGAGAAGGCCTGGTTTCATGAAAGAATAATCCCCATGTTTGACAACACAACGAGTGATCCCAATACTCTAAACTTCCATAGCTTTCGTGGTTTATTTCTCGTTACTGGGGTTTCTTCAGCTTTTGCTCTTTTCTTATTCATAATACTCCCACTCAAAGAAAAATGGCGTGCCATGAAGAAATTCAGATTTAGATATCCGGTTCGAGAAAAGCTGCAGTGTGTATGGAAGTTCTTCTCTAACAAAGTTGCCAATCAAAATGCAGAAAACTAGTAAACAGAGTGCATGCATGAAGCCAAGTATTAGCTGTGCAGTCGCTGAGGTTTGTACTGAGTAGTGTGAAATTGTGATTTCGCAAGGCTAACGTTGTGTTTTATTAGTATTCTAGAAATACATAAGTAACTTTAAGCATTATTCTTGCTTCTCGGTTGTTACTTAAGTGACATGCAGTTTTTTCCTTTGATCTCTTGCTTTCCAAAAGCAAAACCTATATTATTAACATATAATCACTACTACAAAATAGCTAAAACACGATAGAAAAACAACGACGGTAAAGAAAAAAACCGTCTGCTAATATAAAATCAACCTGGATGAGTAACTTAAACACTTCTAAAATCAAGATCCGTTGGGGTATTTTTAAAAGAGAGAGTCCAATATAGGCCCATACAACTTATATTCCCTAGAAACAAACACATCTATCTATGTAACTATGTTCAAAACCCAAATTCAAAACCTAAGATATAAGAGGTCATAATATTCTATTTATTTACATTAGTTGCCACTATAGTCCAGATACGCATCCGACCTTTTTCAAACACTGGGAACTACCATTTCATTTAGAATATTTTCAGTTTACCACCATTTCAGCCTTGATCGATTCCCTTCATTGAAACCATGGATTCTCCAACATTAGATTCTCCTACCCCTCTATGTCGTTCAAAATCTAGGTTCGCAGGTACATTCCATTCACCAAACTAGTCGCTAAGAAAAGACGACACCGACTGAAGCATTCAATTCCGGAGCATTCGACACCGACGTAGCAAGCGTGAGTGGTCTGCCTTGCATATTGTAAGTAAAAAACGTTTTTGTGTGTTTTGCACTTTTAGCGCTCTCTTGTTCATTTCCTTTGTCTGATCATATATAGCCACAAATTATGCACGTACATGGAGCTCCAACGAATACGTAAATTAGGTTTTGTGATCATAATAATATGTCTGATCATAATAACCAGAAAAAGACATTTAAAATTAGGTTTTGTGGTAGGTACTTTTCTGTTTTGCATAATCTGTCTACTACCCAAAGGTTGGGCTTGTGTTTCAATTGCGCACACTATGTGGTTTACAAAATTCCTAGATGAGTGCACAAGAAATTTTTGTGATGTTTTTTTTTCCTTTGTGGTAGGTACTTTCTTTTATTCTTCTACTCACAAATAGGAGAGGAAGTAGATAGAATCGCATTTATTAGAACAAATTTCTTCTCAAGATATAGCTCTCTTGAAAAGTGATTTCTCCAGCATCCACAGATTATGTCTTGTTGTCTTGGCATCTTTAAATTTGACTTTATTTTTATTCGCCTATTGATCATTTTCTGATAAATCCATGGCAATGTCAGTTTTCCCTGTTGACATGTATGCCTCAAGTAAATAATAACCAAGTAAAAAATGCATCTTCGCTATTTGAATTTAAAGAATCTCCTAACTAGATAGAAAACTTTAACTTACAATTCTCATGTGTAAAAGCTAGAACGGTTCTCTGAAACCTTTCTGACTGCATCTCGATGAAATCTGATATTGGTGAGCAGAAAGAAACCATCGTCAAGTCAAGGCCACGAAATAGTCCCAGTCTTGATTCACATAGAAATTCTTTGGCCGCCATATGGCAGTTGATGAAAACAGCAGGGTTCGAGGAAGTTAAGATGAAAACATATTAAGCTTACAAGTATTTTCCTAATTAAATTCTTAACATTATATTCAACTTAATTACTTTTGGGAACTAGTTTGAGTCTGGTCTTTTGTATTTTTGTCGTGATTGACAGTGGGACGAAATAATCTAAGCCCCACCAACAGGGTTGGAGTAAAGCATATTTAATTTGCTTATATCAGCAACATGTGCTTGGTCAACTACCTGATCTATCTTCTTTTAAATTTTTAAAATTGGTCAAATGCCTGTTGTTTTCTTTGCAGATTTTAAATTTTGGTTAATTACCTGTTGAAGTTCCTTCCTTGAATGATAAGTGGAGTTTTCTAATCTTTCAGTCCTATATTGGATCCCCATATATTTCTAAGCAAGATGATCACATGGCGGTGCATGCTAGAGGAGCATTAATATTAACTCTTAAGTTGGTCATGCATATGGAGGTTCAAGGGAAGAAGCAACCCATTCTTGGTGTTGTAACCTTCTTTTTCCTTGTGGGTCACTTCTGTTCTGCAATTGAAAAAATGTGTTACGATAGTCCCAGTGTCGTGGAAGAGGTTCGTGTCGGGGCGTTTCTTGATATGGGATCAAGGGAAGGAAAGATTGTTCACAGTTGCATTTCCATGGCCCTCTCCGATTTCTACCATCTTCATAGTAACTACAGCACAAGGGTAGTTCTGCATAGTACACTACAAGAAAAAAGGTCTGTAGTGACCAATTTCTCAGTGACCACATCTACAATGGTCACAAATAGTATGCATTTAGTGACTAAATATGCTAAATGGTCTCTAAAATGATTGGTATATAATTTTTAATTTTTAATGACCAGATTTAGTGACAAATAGTGATTAATTTAAATTTAATCACTGAAAACAACTTTAAAAACCTAATTAGTGACCAACATATATGCAAACGTGGACTTACTTCTTTTCTATCACACATTAGTGACCAATTAACTTTTAAAAAGAAAATAAAAAATTGATTTGTTCAACTTCACTCAAAAAAGGAGGCTAGTACTTTGGAATGATCGTCTTGAGCGAGCGAGCACCGCGAGCACCAATCGTCGTCTTCGGCGAGGGCGAGCGAGCATCGACCGTCTTCTTCGGCGAGAGCGAGCAGCGATCGTCTTCGTCGAGCGAGCATCGATCATCTTCATCGAGCGAGCAATGATCGTCTTCTTCGTCGAGCGAACGAGCGTCCTCGTCGTCTCTGTGGTTTTGATTTCTAGGTTTTGTCCTAATTTCAGGTGAGCTTTCGATTTCTTTGTGGTTTCAATGTCAGATTTCGATCTCTATCCCTCTACATGGTTTCTATCTCCCTCAATCTCTCTCTGAAATCATCTAGGTTTCATTTGGAAGCTTCTCTGCTCTCAATTATCCAGGTGCGCTCTCTATGCTTGTGCTTGATTTCGATTTTGTAATTGTGGTTTCGATTGATTTTGATTTTGATTTGAGTTAGATTTTGAGTTTGACGTTGAGTTTGATTATCTCCCAAAAATTTCATGCCCTAATTTCCTAAATTCTTAGTTTCTCCAAACTGTCATTTGGTTTGGGTTGTGATTTTCATTATGAATAAGAATATGTTCTGTTTGATTATATTTACTTCAAGAGATTTGTTTCCGATGTGCAAGTTTGGTAAGCAAATAAGAATATGTTCTGTTATTCTTAAAAGAATATGTTATGTTAATAATTTTTAAACTTGTTTTAGAAAGAGATAAATGGTATGTCCCTCCCATACGGATCATCGACATACAGATGTTGCATTGCATAGTAAAGAAGAAGCAGAGAATAACTATCTAAACTCGTTTTCATCGGGATACAAAGAAGAAGCACTGTACCGGAGGCAGTCATGGACTAATACTCTGGTTCCACAAGCTGGCACTACGATAAAAAAATGTTTTAAGTCTCAAGGTACAATAGACCAATTTACCAGGTTTGATTTCTATTTTTTTAAAAGTTAAAATTTTTGTTTTGTTTATTCTCTTTTGCTTATTTTTCTACAGAGTTTTGGCTCCAAGGGCTTGGTTGTGTTCTCATCCATCTGGTAACCAATTGCAGACATTGTTATTCAAATTGTGTTTTATGTTTAGTGTTGGTTTAAAATCCCAACATTAGCAATACCAGCATTTGCTTTCAGAACTTGCGAGTTCATTAGCATTACCCAATTCACAGACTGCCTAACTGGAAAATTATGATAAAAATTTATGGGTTATTGGATGGTCGTTGTGCATCATGTGGAATATGTTATAAGCACTATAATGAGTTACCAACATAACCTCAGTTCTTCATTCTATTTTGTATCAGGTACTGCAACTAGGTGATATTTCTACATATTTTGCTTAGTCAAGGTACCTAGTGCCTTCTTTTATTTCCTTTATTCTTTTTTTCCTTTTGAGAACTCCATATTTAGCTGATACTTATTTTGCATTTTGTTAGTCATTTTTCTTATTTTTGGTTAACTATAACTGGAATATGTGGTTGAATGATCTAATTTTAGTAATCCGTATTTTGTGAAGCAAGGTCATTACTTGCTCTGGCTGAGAGACAAATTCCCATGTCAGCACCATCAACTATTGCAGCAAATGCTTGTGTCCATAGCAATGGGAAACCAGGTTCTTTCTCTATATGCTTCTCAGAACATTTGATATATTTTCATAAGTTTACCTGTTAACTCATTTGAGGTCTATTTTCTTCTATTGCTGCTGATGACCAGCTGTGACCTGGCATGAGGAATGTACGCCCTGGAATATCAGAGGACAATAAGAGGACATAAGACAAAGGACAATCTACTAGTTTATGAATCTTATGCTCTTTGTTTTTGGGAAACAATTGACATTTAGGTTCAACTTAAATACCTAGAATTTTAGTTTTTGAGATTTGAGACATTTTGTGTATTTGTTGGAAGAATGTTAGATGTATGGATTGTTTTTTAAAAGATGTATGGATTGCTTTTGAAAAGATGTATTGATTGCTTTTGAGGTCTACATCACTACTTAAAAAGATATTAATTGTGATTTCGTATTATAATTAATAAAGAACAGAAGATATTAATTGTGATTTCATATTATAATTCAATAAAGAACATGGATAGGTAAACCTAATTAGTTACCAATCTTTTGAAATAAATTAGTGACCAAGCAAGTAGGTCACTAATGTGGGCACGTGACCCTCTTTCAGTGACCAAAATGAGTGTTTTGGTGACCAAATTGTAGTCCATTAGTGACCAAAGTTGCAGTCACTAATCACACTTTTATTAGTGACCACATTGGCATAATCACTAATTCGTTGTGTTGTAGTGACCAATAATTGACATTGGCCACTAAATAGAATTTGTGACGAGCTTCTAGTGACCATCCAGTGACCACCAATATTTGGACGCTGATTGCATTCAGTGACCAAAAAGGGTAGTTTTTGTGACCAAGTGGGTGGCCACTAATACATGTTTTTCTTGTAGTGGTAGGGACTCCAAAACAAAACCTCTACATGCTCTTTCAGCTGGTGAGCCACTCTTTATGACACGTTGTATAAAACTTGGTTTGAATATATCTTCTATAATCATGATATATAATTATAAGAAATAATTATTTATAAGACAAATAAATTCATAATTCATCAAAAGTGTATTCAATTAAGATTTTAATGGATTTTAAAGTAGTTCGAATTCTATGGATTTTATTTGGCTTTCTTAAACTCCACATATACTTTTATTAGGGATATCCAATTCTAACTTTTAAAGACTTTTATAAAGTTAAAAGGTATGGAGATATTCAACTATGACTTTTAAATAGTATTTAAAAGTTTAGTTGTATTCAATTGTAGTTAAAAGTATTTAAAAGTTTGGTGATATTCAGTAGTGACTTTTAAAAAGTCTTTAAAAGTTTGGTGATATCCAAAAACTTAATGACTTTTAAAAAAACTTATTAAATGAATGACTTTTGCATACTTTTACACTGCATTTGGATGAGGAAATTTAAAAGTACAAAGGAATTCATAAATGACGGAATTTAAAATGACGGAAATTAATGTTTCAGAATTTGTAAAGTTTCTTGTTTGGGTAACGGATTTAAAGTATGGAATTTAACCTTTATTTTTAAAGTTATCTTTTTAAAAAATCAATCTCTCTTGGAATTTTACAAATGACGACTTTTAGATAGAATTTAAAGTTGGGATTTATGACCTCCAAATTCCATGTTTTTTCCCACTCGTAATTTCTAAATTTCTATTTTTTTTTAATCCAAACAAGGAAATTGGTTCATGTCAATTTAGAAATTATGCCTTTTGTCAAAATACCAAGTTTATTTCCCTCATCCAAACGCACTGTTAAAGCTAATTGTTAATAGCAAAAGTCTTGACAATTTACTAGTGACTTTTATCAACTCTATGAAAATCACTCACTTAAAAAAAGTCTTTATAAGTATGGATTGGATACAACCCCATGAATTTCATAAGAATATGTGGTAGTGGTAGTGGTAGTGGCATTGGTAGTGGTGGTCGTGGTAGTGGCAGTGGTAGTGGTGGTGGAGGTGGTGGTGGCAATGGCGGTAGAGGTGTCAAACGGACCGGGCCGGCCCAACACGGCACGAGCACGGCCCGCTTAATTAAGGCCCGGCAGGGCATGACCCATATCTTTGGGCAGTACCGGGACAAGGTAATTAGGCCCAGTGGGCTGGGCCTGCCCGAAACCCAACGGCTTTTTGTTTGTTGGATTTGATTCTAGGATTTATGTAATTTTTTGGGTTGTTTGTTGTTTTGGGCATTTATTTTGTACTTGGAGTTGGACTTTTGTTTTATTTTTTTGTTGAACCCTTGTTTTTCTTTTGCTAACTTTGTATTCGACTTTTGTAATTTCTGTTTGGTAATGACATGTTCATTCCTTCCGAAAAATAATAAAACAGAATCATTACTTTATTGGCATGTATATTCTAACTTGCTTTTGTTACAATGTTTCAGGCGGGCCTACTTAGCGCATTTATCATAAAAACACTTTACTTTGGAAGGTATGAGCAAACACTTCAAATTTTTTGTGAAACTTACTTCCACCAATTTCCCTGTAATTCTGATTCTCTTTCCAACAGGCATTCTACAGATCGTGAATGTGCCCTCATGATGCTTATGGCTTATTTGTCATACATGTTGGCTGAGGTACCTAAACAAAGAATCTCAATATGAATTATTTAAGTGCTAGTCTTGTTTTCTTTTCCTCTTTTCTGAAAATAAGCCCAGTGGGCTGGGCCTGCCCGAAACCCAACGGGCAGGCTCGTTTAAAGCCCATTTATTAAATTACATTTGTTTTAGAGAAAAATAATACATAATATTATTACATTTATATCTTAAATTTAAGTCTATTTCTTTTCTCTAATAATATGTATTAAAATTTAATGTTTTCTTTATATATAAAATAATGATTTTGTTTCTCAAGTTTTAAATTTTAAAATCCATACAATAATCTAGTCATTTTCTATTTAAATGTACTTTAAAGAAAGTTAATGGCCACTTTTTTCAACAAATAATAAATCTTGTTAGTATATACATAATTGTAAAAAAGATTTAATTGAAGTTGTAAACAAGATTTTGAAAACATAACACATATTCCCAAGCTTTTTATAATCAAAATAGTTATAGGAGACTGTTGGAACCTTCTGGCCCTTTTAGGGCTGGGACCCCCTCTCTCTAGTGGTATCACTTCTAATATTTGAAGTTTGGAGAAAGCGATCATATTTTTATTATCATTTCTATGTCTATGAACAATGCGAACTGATTCTGTTTCAATCCATAGTTGCTCGTAAAATATTCGAGGCTTATTAAGAGGTGGAATATCACCTCTTAAATATTTTTCAGCCAAAAACCTAGGATGCTTTTCCAAGTCATTATTTTCAATGATGGCTAGCGGAAGTCTCATGTATTCCCTAAAAGGAATTTAAGCAATCATCCTTTCTCTTCCCTTATTGTATGGAGAAGAAGTCATCAAAAGATGAGGAGGTTTAAATGGTGATGCCTTATCAAGAGCGTTGGTGCTCTTTTGTGGGGTCAGTTGCTCGGAACTCCTTGTTCTTGTCACATCCCGGGATCGCTCCGCCGTAGCACGATATTGTCCGCTTTGGGCCGGGGCCCTCACGGTTTTGTTTCTGGGAACTCACGAGCAACTTCCCAGTGGGTCACCCATCCTGGGATTGCTCTAAGCCCCAACTCGCTTAACTTCGGAGTTCCAAGGAATCCGAAGCCAGTGAGCTCCCAAAAGGCCTCGTGCTATTTGGAGGTGGGCATGTACATATAAGGCACATCACCCCTTCTCCGTTGGTCGATGTGGGATCTTACAGTTCTCACCCTGTAAAAATTCACGAGTTAAAAAATCAAGGAGTGCGTTAGTTTCACCTTTAATAAATTTAATATCAAAGTCAAAAGCAGAAAGGATTCCTTGCCATCTCGCAAAAATCTGTTTTCAGGCCAAATTTTTAACATCTTTAAACAAAATATCTTTTGCAGCCTTGTAGTCGACTCTTATTAAAAACTTTTTGTTTAAAAGATCACTTTCAAATTTGGAAACAGCATGGACAATGGCTAACATTTCCTTTTTAACAGTGGAATAGTTTTTATGAGCTGGCTTCCAAACCCCAGAGGTAAACCTAACCAACTGCTCTGAGTTATTAACTTTTTGTTTTAGGATTCTCCCATACCCAATTTCTGAAGCATCGGTTTCTACAATTTTGAAGGCTTCTGGGTTGGCTAAGGCTAAACAAGGAAGTTCTTTGACTTTAACTTTTAGTCTCCTAACAGGCTTAGTGTGTTCATTAGACCAGGGAACTGGGCTCTTTTTCAGCCTTTGGTATAATAGTTTAGATTCTCTGGCTAAATCTTTATAAAAATCTTTTATGTAATTGAGACTCCCTAAGAATCGTTGTAACTGTTGCTTGTCCCTAATTTCATTAGGGAACTTATCAGCAAAGGATATTGCTCTATCAATAGGAACTATCAGTCCCTTATTAATATTGGGTCTAAGGAATCAAATTTTCGGAGAAAATAATTTCATTTTCTTTGCCGAAACCACTATTCCTGCGTGCTTCACAACTTTGAAGAAAATATTTAGATGTTTAAAGTGATGTTCTAAAGAATTAGAATAAACCAATACATCATCAATATAAACAATGGTGAAAGTAGGGTAAGGACTAAATATGTCATTCATAATATTTTGAAATTCAGAAGGGGCATTTTTCAATCCAAAGGGTACATTCCATTCGTAATGTCCGAATGGGACATTAAAAGCTGTTTTGTATCTATCTTTTTTGGCTATCTGGATCTGCCAGTGTCCTGATTTCATATCAAACTTAGAAAAGATAACCGCTTTATTTAATCTATCTAAGGGATCTTTCTTATTAGGGATCGGGTATCTAATCCATTTTAAAGCTTTATTCAGTGGCTTGTAATTTATCACCAGCCTAGGAACTCCTATTTCGAGTTCAGCCGCATTCTCTACATAGAAGGCGGAACAGCTCCAAGGAGATGAGCTTTTCCTTATTAACTTATTTAATAAATCTTGAATTTCATATTTACAAATTTCCATTAACCTAGAATTCATTTGAATTGGCCTGGCTTTGGTTGGGATTTTCTTTTCATCAAAATCAGGTTCATAGGGAAATTCAACTATATGCTTTTTCCTATTCCAAAAAGCGTTTCAACACAAACTTCCTTTCAAGCGTCTTTTGGACTTCATCAATTTTATCTTTTATCCTCTTAGTTTGCAGTTGTTCATCTATTCTTTTATACTGCATTTCTTCTTTCATTTGATAAAGATAATTCTCTTTTCTTTTTATCTTTTCTTGAATTTCATTAATATGCTTATGCTTAGGTGGTTTGGAGAACCTAAAGACTATAGGTTGACCTTCTACCTCAGTTGTAATTCCCTCCTTAGAAACAGAGAAAGGATAAAACATATTAATGAATGGTGTCCCTAATATCAGAGCAAAAGGAGTTTCAAAACAAATACCTGATTAAGTACAGCAGCATCTAATAACTTAAACTGAATTCCCATTTTCTGACTATTTACAGCTGTATGTAAAACCTGGGTAGTTTTTTGAAAATACCTAGTGGGCACAACTCCTTCATTTATGCAGTTAAGATCGGCTCTTGTATCTATGAGCCCTTCAACTGTAAACTTGTAGGTTTAATTAATGACAATAGTTATCAAAGCATACCATTTCTATGCTATTACTCTATCTATGCTATTGACGAATTTCATTGTATTCACTTGTTCTTTTTCTAGGGTTTCCCATTCACAGGTTCTGCTTTTTCTTGAAATTTTCCCATTATATTCTCAAATTCTAATTGCTCATATTTTTCTTCTTCATCCTTTTCTGAAAAAGGACGATAGAGTTTTAGAACTCTGACCCTATTTTTTTAATTCCCTAAGTTCATCTTTGACATCAAGAACTTCACACTGGAGGTCATTAAGAGTAGGTTCTTTCTTATGAGTCTTATCACTTATCCTGTTTATTATAGTTTTCAACTGGTTGTCTTACATTTGTTATAGGTTGTTGCGCATTGCTTGGTCCTACCTTGGCTAGCGAAATATAATTTTCTAACGCTTCTCTCTTTTTCTCAGGATCTTCAATTTTATCAATTAAGTCTACTATCATACTTTCTTCTTTGGTTAAGGCACATATTCTGAGATCCTTAAACTGACAAGCGCATTCATTTTCGCTATCTGAACTAGTTTCGTATCAGATTCAAATAGTTCTTCATTTTCTATTTGAGCTAGTTCGTTATCATTATCCTGCTCAGAATCAGATGAATTAAGCATTAATTGACAAAGTTGCTGTTTTAGATCTTTGCTAATGCTTAAGTTACTGATTTTATCTTTCATTTTACATTCAGACTTAAAGTGCCCTACTTTTCCACACTTATATTATGTTGGGATAGAAGTCTTCTTTTTGGCGGGTTTTTTTAGAGCTTTCACCATGATATTTCTTTTTCCTAAATTTTATATATGGTTTCTTAGGCTCAGACTTAGACTCGTATCTTTCATATTTCTTAGTCTTACGCCCCCCAAATTTCTTTCCCTTTTTAGGTGGTTTATGCGAATATGATTTTACTGGTTCAAAACCAAATTGTTCACAAAAATCTCCTAATTCTTTTCTTCCTAGGGTCTTTTGCTTATCAAGTTGTTTTCTTAATTTCATATATGTGCAAAGGGCCAATCCTTCTGCACAAATTTCAGAGGATAATTCCCCATAGGTATAAGATCCGTAAGGAATGACACCACCGTTTTTCTCTTTAATTCTATTCCTAATCTTTTCAGCGAATAGAAGTGGTAATCCTAAAAGAAATTTCTCTTTCCAAAAGTCAGCATTACATTTGTGTCTAGTGAATACCTTAGAGTAAAACACATCCTTATACCATCTAAAATGAGACAAGGTTGGACACTTAAGGTTCATCAAGAGTTTTCTAGACCTATCATGCTGTAATTCCACAGTACCTATGAAATGCAGAGTAATCGTATAAATTAGAGAATTTACCACATCTTCTTGGTAGACGTTCTCACTCTTGATTACTCCAGTCGCTGGATCTTGTATACTCTGTTGGCCAATGGCCACCTGAGCATTCAAGACTTGAGCTCTTGCCAAGTCACTTAGGTGGAAATCCCACCATCTGGTCAACTGACCGACAAAGCCTGCTATGATAGCTTTAGCCACCCTTTTATCTCCGTTTCCTTTGATTTTAGAGGCTGTAGCGTACATCATCATGTGTTTCATTGTATTAATGATCTAATATTCTGTTAGACCATCAATATTCCATTCGACTATGGAACTTCCATCATACTGGGCGGAATTCCACATCCCATCTTCCTCGAACTGCAGATCTACCAGCGTTGGTCTAGGATAGTAGTTTCTAGTCTTAGAAGTTTGGGTGAATTTCCTATCATTGGTAAACCAATTAATTTCAGGTTGTTCTTCTTTGAACATTGCTTCAAGGTCTCCTAATTCTCCTTCAGTGAGAACTGACACTTGAGGACCCTTCCCTTTATCTGATAATTTTAACCCTGATAATTTTTTAGCTAGGACATCTACAAAGTCTTTGTCATCTGACAGTGTCCTACCCATTTTGAAATTCTTATTATCTAAGGCACGAGGTGGTTTAAAGAACGCTTGATTCTTATTTCCGTTCCTTTGCAAAAATAGATGTTTCAATCCTGGTGACTTGCTTTCCTAGAGACTGTAGAAGTAGGTTGGTATAGTTATTCTGCTGAATGATTGCACCTATATCTTCCCTATTAGCCGTGTGAAAATTATTAGCATTGACGGGACCCGACCCGAATTCCACCCCGGAACCCGTGTCGGACCCTGTTGACATGCCCAACATCAACACGTGTCGGACCCTGTTGACATGCCCGAAATTTACACAGAAAGGGGCCAAGACTTTTGCCGAAAAATGGGCAGAGTCTCCCCTGAAACAGGGACTAACCCAAAATTAACAACCTACCAAAACGCAGCAGATAAGAATATCCCAATTGCCAGCATGCATACACAAATACATAACAGGCCTCCGGCCAATCAAATTCAACCCTAATGGATGATACAGAGCAATCTAAGAGTATAAGAATTCAACAGCGGAATAGAATTAACAGAATACAAAGTTTAGGGTTCAAGGACAACAGATCCTACCCTTCAATCAAAGCTCGAGAAGAGGAGCGCACGATCGAACGGTGTCGATGCAACAACTTTGGTCTGGGGGGCGCAAAACAGAAAGAGTGTGAATGGACAAAAACAAGGTTTTACATACTTAAATCAAAGTACTAACCCCACCGTTTAAAACAATGCGACCATTCATATGAAATCATTTATATACTTAGTTGATTTAAAAACCATACTACCTCAAAGTACGTGAGAGCAATCCAGCTCAAAACCTTTTTTCGAACAAAACACCCTTTTACTTTTCCCGAGGCATAACCTCTCAAATCAACCCATGCAGGTTTATAAAATATAAACAAAAGGACTTGTTAACGGAAAAGCATAAAGATGGAATAAAATTCACATAAGGTAAAACACAACTTAAAAATGCCGACTAACTCGTTCACGTCAAGAAAACCAAACTTGACAACAGTAGAGAAATCAATTGCAGTTCAAATCATTTATATAAATATATATAAATCAGGATTTACAATCCAATAAGTAAAACCTATCAAGTACTGAAATCTAATCAAGTACTGCAACCAAAACAGGTAAACAGTTTCCCAAACTTCCCCACTCTCACAATCACGTGCTCACAAGCACGACAAGCGAGGAACGATCCTCACTAAAAGAAATATGAATACGAAGATACTAACACACGCGTATAGGTATAGTATAACCTCAACACCAAACACAAGTACCAGGGGAAAACAATCGAACAGGGGATCATTTGACTGGACACCAGTACAGTCTCATCGAGACACCGTGCCCAGGGTTGAGCCGTCCAAAGTGGGACTAAACTCTCAGGCCTATATGGTAAAAACTTACCAATCATAACTCCGAAATCTGTCCTACACGCGTAGACTACCCAATTATGGGTCTACAACTACACCCCGTTAAGGTATGCACCGGATAGAACCATACCAAATCCAGGTAACCGTATCATATCAATCTCCATGCGATTATCAGTATCAGAACAGGGGGACGTACAATACAAGGTGCTAACAGCACTCACATCAATCGCCACACGATAACAGTATATATACATAACCAATCACTATGTACCCAACCCAAAACACCAACATCAGGACGCAAGCATCCAAAACCCAATGACTAACATATATATCCAAAGTAGTCATAAGCATTGAAATCATAGATTCATATTAAAACCATAATCAAATATACATTCAATCAACGTCAAAACGTATTAAAGTCTCAAGTAAGGAAACGTCAAATGGTATGAGAAACCCAATATATAAATATATCAAAATAGTTACATAAGGGACCTCACGTCCCGACACAGGGCATGCCAACCCAAAGGTATGTAATTAAAGTATAAAGAACTTATTTGTAAACACATGCCGTTACGCCAAACGCATAATCCAAAATATGTGACTAAGTTGTAAATACGACTCTTACGAGTATAACCCAAAAGTATACATATAGATTTCCAAAGGTATAAATAAAGTATTATTTCACATATGTATACATATATAAAATATATATACATATCCCTAAGGGTATAAAACCTATTATCCCAAGGGAATATAAATTATAGATTCACCGTAGTATAGGATATAGTTTTCCAAGATATGAAAATATGATTTCTCATAGAATAGAATATATATAAATATATATATATATATATATATATATATATATATATATATTCCCAAAGGTATATAATATGACTCACAATATTAAAGTAGATAGGAATTTCCATAATTAAAATCATCATATAAATAGTAATACAATTTTCCAAGCTTACAAGTAGCTTAAATGTATAGATATATATATAAGACACGAAAAACCACCAGGCGTCACTACGTCCTATTCAATACTCAAAAGTATACATGATCATAAAATATAATTATCAGGGCCGCATATAAAATACCGTAAACCCAAATCAAGCATTAAACTCAAATGCTAGTTCTTTTAGTATTTTTCAACCAAAATCAAACAAGACTTAAACATTCAAGATTTAAAACAATTATTAAATCTCCTTTCATGCAATTCATGCAATTCATTCAAATCATGCTCATTGAAAACAAAGTCCACTCACCGTTGGTCCTACGCATAACCCTAAAGGGTCCCTGCGTAGTAGAAGCAGTATCTAAAGCGATAGATATGAGTATTGGATTAGTAGTGAGCCGAACGAGAACCTTAAACTCAAACCCTAACAAAACCCAACTTAACGTGCACGTGCGTCGTGCGAAAGATTCTAAGGTCAATCTACCTCTTTTAACTAGTGGGACCGCCCCGGAAGACTCACGGTCAACCGGCGGTCAAACACTCCTTTTCGGTCAACCCGGGCCCGTGGGGCCCACGACCTCCAAATCGATCCGGACATTCCTAGAAGTCCAACAAAGTCAACTACGTGGCAAGGCGACCTCGGGAGACCCTCGGTCAACCATGGTCAAACTTGGTCAAACTATCCCGAATAGGTCAAACTAAACCCGTGGGTCCCATGACCTCCAAACTTAGATCCGAAAGTTCCTACAGGTTCAATACGACCTAGACAACGTGTCCTGAAAGTTTGGTCTCGATCGGACGGTCGGATCGCTCACGATCGCATGATCGGATGGTTACGGTTTAATTCAAGCTTCAAGTCATTGATCCGGAGTATCCGGGACTCCGAATCACGATCCGTCAAATCCTATATGATCCTAGAAATACGAAGAACCACATACATGAATTCGGATTCGATCCAACGGTCTGAACCTATCAAACCCACGAAACGTGCAATAGGCGTACGTTGGTTCAATTGTCAAACGACGTCCGAATCGGAATGAAGAACATGAGGACCATTTAGGAATGAAGAACCGCCACCACACCACCACCATGCGCCACCACACGCGCCACCGTGGGTGGTGGGTGTGGAGAGTAATTCCGGCCGACCAAAAACCTTCGAATCTCGCGACACCCCTTATACCTACATGACCACCACAATGAAGGGAGCCCAGAACCACCATGAACCGGCCAAAAATCGGCCATTGGCTGGCCAGAAATTCGAGTCAAAGTTCGGCCAATTTCTGGGTTTCATATCCGATACCCTAGGGCCTAAATCGATCCCAGATAACCCCAAAAACTGATAGAGGAGGAAGAGATGATGAAGTTCCATACTTAGATCGACGCGAGAGGTCACCGGAGCAGCCGTGGCGACGTCGTGAAAAATTGGCAAAATACCAGTTGCCAGCGCCGGCGAATCCCGAGGTTTCAGGCGACGGCTTCAGGTGGGATGTGACCGGGGCGAGGAGGCGCATCGATCGGGACTGGTCCCGACCCCTGTCGTGGCCGAATCTGTCCAGACCGAAGAGAGAGAGAGTTCGGGTCGGGGAGAGAGAAAACCGGGATGAGAGAGAAGCTGCGCGTAGAGAGAGAGGGATACTCGCTCTTTGATTGGTCCAGCGTGTATTTTATAATATTTTATTAAATTCGTAAATTACCATTATGTCCTTTTTCTCATTTAAACTCCGATCCAAGCGTTCCGCACGTCAACGGACTCGTTTCGATGTGCCGGACGCAATGGCGCAACTCGTTTCGCCAAGTTCCGTCCCGAAAATATCGTTGACCAAAATGCCCCTTTAATTATTAATATTCAAATAATTCAAATAATTCATATTTAATTCATTTAAATTCATATTTAATTCCTTATTTAATTAATTCAATTTATTTATTTATTTTCCTTCATTTTTGGGTCAGGGATGTCACAAGCATTCTCATCTAGGAATGTGGTTTCTTTAGAAGGAGCGGCTATGACATCCTTTTGTTTTATTACCATTTATGGTGGATGTATGGCTTTCACTGACTTTCCATCCTTAGATGTATAAGTCGAAAGCGGGCTTCCTACCATTTCTATATGGCTCCTATATTCAGGAATGTTGTATTTCTTAGCACACCAATCTAACCATGTAAAGAAAAAACAGTTAAATTTCTTTTCTTTCATGAAGGCGGTGTGAGCTTTCCATAGATGATCTTGCCTATGTTTTTGAAAAGCTGTTTCAAACCAAATTCTTTTATCAGTATTTTCAATACTCAGATAATTCATCTTAATCTTTTCGTGTTCAATTTCAAAAAAATTTATCATATTTATTTCAAATTCTACATCTGAAAATGTAGGTTCAAGTTGATGCGAATTTCTCCTAAAGCCTAAATCTGGAATGGTTTGTTCAAATCTATAGGCTGGCTTCTGTATCTGTTCCTGAGTTCTCCTAAGTTCTACTAGCACCATTCTTTCATGGTCTAGATCGTAAGCTCTGTCAGAGGAGGTACTCGATCTATGTGGTTCTAGGTTAGATCTAGAAGGTGGCAGATCTATCCTAGTTCTCCTAGCACTGGAGAATTGTATTTCTACTTCTCCGTTAGCGAACTGTGAGATCTGTGTTGGCTCCTGATTCTCAAGGGGTTTCTTTGGGGCTATTTCAGCCAAAACCCATTTTTCTGGTAGAGTTATATCACTCCACTTTATCATTTTTGGAATTGCTACGTTTGACTTTTCAAGGTTGGTTTGAAACAAGGTAGTTTCACCCTTACTCTCTAAGTCTTTGGCTTTTGGATAGAGAATGTTCATAACCTTATATGAAACCCTGTAGATGATCGCTAAATTTTGTGATCCTAGGTCCATATCATAACCCTGAGTTTGAATGTTCAACGTTAAAGCTTTCAAGACATTTATATTAGAAAGTGCAACAGAAAAGTTTGGAAAGCAGTTAAAATAGATCGGGCATTCTCTTAAGGTTGACTCGACTATTCCTAACAAAGAATCTGTAAACTTTCTATGTCTTCCATCTCTGACACATAGCAAGATTGAACTGGGCAATCCTGTTCTGGTAAGTGGTTTCACCGCTACTTGCACTAAGCCTATGTGCAAATTGTTATACTTTCTCTCCAGATGCTGATCTATTTGTCGCTGGGTAAATAACTGGAAATTGTCATTCTTATCAATGACAAATATTGTTTCCTCTACAGTTTTTATTGCATAATCAGATCTAAATTTGAAAGATCCTTTATAGTATATATCAGATATGGGTACCCTGGGTATATCCCAAATGCATAACTCCTTTTCTACGTCCCGCATGGTTATTTCTAGAGAGTTATTAACTCTTAGGGTTCTATGGCTAGAACTGTTACTAGAGCTTGCTTCTCCAGAAGAACGGGTAGACAAGATTCTCCTAAGGCTTGCCATTTTAATATTCTAGGTTTTATGTTTTCCTTATGTTCTTCTCCTAATTCAAGGTTGCTAGTCCCTGCCTAGGTCTCTCAACGCCTCATGCTTCCATGGCAATGGCTAAACGAGCCTATTCGACAGCTAGACAACACGATAACTAGTGAGTAAAGGAAACTTGACAGAAAAACCAGAAGATTAGATCTGCAAAACTTAGTTAAAACCGTAAATCTAACAACTTTTTTGAGGACTTTTGACTCTGATACCAGGTACTGGCCCACCCTCATATAGTTAATCGTAGTGTTATATTGAAAATTGACCATTTCTACATGTTGATCTTTGATCTTTCAATTTCTTATTTTGATCAATCCATCAACCAAATGATACCACTCCAGAAGCTTATTATTTTTTGTTTTGTCTCTTTTTTTTTCTTTTATAAATTAGGGCTTTTAGTTCTAGGTCCAAAATAATTAGTTGCCATTGAGTTTAGTCCACACATTTTTTGTTTTAGATGTAGGTCCTTTGACATTTATTACTTATTTTGTTGTGTCGGTTTTACCCTTTGAGGTAAATAAGGAAAACACAATGAAAATCTAAATTTAATGCATTATTTCCTTGTAATTGAATTTCAGAATTTAAAATTTGAATTCTTTCCTTGATAATATTTACCTAATATATGGATAAAATACAATTTAATCAATGAAAAGTAAAGACCCACATATTATGCCAATCGATCAGACAAGCACCCACATGAAATTATGTACATGACATAAAGGTAAATAGTGTTATTATTAGCAACGAAAAAAACTTAGTGATAAATCGTGTTACCTATAAATTAAAAGACTACCTATAAATTAGGAACATAAGTTAGAAAACTGCCTATATACAAAAATAGACAAATAAAATTGTATGTTACTTATAAAAAAAAAGGTACATAAAATACTATTACACATTGTTGAAAATATGAAAAAACACATATATACACGTATGCAATAGGCAATAGTACAATATACCTACACCATAGGATAATATGTCTACAAGAGTATATAATATACCTCTACCATACGATGAGCAAAAATAAAAATTGTTATTTTGTTGTATCTCCAAAATAAAATTATGGGATTTATTAACCTATGTATATCCGTATATTAAATTCATAATAAAATCTCGTAATTATTGTCCAATAAATTAATTTCTACACGATTTATACTTCAGGGGCATAATAGGTACAACTAGATAATTTAAAACTAATAATAATAATAGATCTACATCAGAAAATACAAAAAAAAAGAATGTAATCCTATGTGATAGAAAAGTCAAAGAACTTCTATCAATGGCAACAAATGCGGGGATTAAACCCAACTTATGTTCCAAATTTTGGACTTATCCCAATTTTTCTATATAAATTAAAACTTCACTAACCAACTGTATGCCTAAGGTTCTCTGTACTTACAACTTGACTACAAATATTGATGAACATCTTGGTTAGCAGGACAAAGAACCACAAGGTTGTTGTGAGAAAACACTCCAAGACCTTGTCGTTGATGGATTACACAATGAGCACACACACAAACCCTCAAGAATTTATAGAAGTTTGGCATTGTGCATACGTCCGCTTGGTGATCGTCTTGAGACATTCACTAGTAATAAGAACACATTTGGTTACAAAGAAGAACCCCCTTAGCTCTTACTAAATCCTAGCTCTCTTTTCTCTCACACCCTGCTCAAACCCAATTTGAATGCCCTTGTTTTCTCTCTTGTGAAAAACCTAGCACTAAGATGCTTATTTATACTTATAGGAATTTAATACATTTTTACAAGGAATAGGAAACTTAAAATACCCTCAAACCCAAGGAAAAACACTCCTTAAACAAGTTGGAATTTGCGCATCATGCGTCTGCCGCTCGAGCGCCCCTCAGGTCCGCTCGAACGCCAACGTCAGCTCAAGTCTCAGACCTGCCTCTCAAGCACGTCTTATTTTCTGCCTCAGTCTGAGACATATCACTTTAGCGTCAAAACCTAGTCATCACACATGCAGCCCCTAACTCACTTGTTTCCTCCGTTCCTTCAGCGTTATTTATGTGAGCCAACATCAACAATCCCCACCTTGACGAGCCTAAACACCTTGTGAAAATCATCGCCCCCCATAACCTCTGTTGTGCCTCTTGGAAACATTCCTGGTAATTCCCAAGAGCTCCACCTTAATCTTTAGTACCCAACAAGATTGAGCAAGCTCAAACAATGTTTGAACTTCTCAGTTGTGACTAGCTTTGTCAAGCAATCAAAAGCATTCTCTGTTGTATGCACTTTCTCAACTAAAATGACCCTCGATTTATCTGGGGATAACGTACCTCGATATGCTTAGACCTCCCATGAAATACTTGATTCTTGGCCAGGCATATGAAACTTTGACTGTCACTATGCACCACCACGGTATCTTGGCTTATCCCGAACTCATTTGCCAATCCTTTCAACCATATCGCTTCCTTGGAAACCTCAGTTAATGCCATATACTCTGCTTCATGAGTAGACAAGGCACAGACCGATTGTAGCACCGCTCTCCGACTAATCGGACCTCCACCACAAGTGAAGACATATCCTGCAGTAGACATCATCTTGTCTAACTATCTCGCATAATCCGAATCCACATAACCCAACACATATACCTTTCCTTGTTGTCTTACAAACAAGATCCCAAACTTCTTGGTTCCCTTCAAGCACCTGAGAATCCACTTAACTGTTTCCCAATGTTGTTTACCCGGATTCGACATGTACCTTGACACAACCCTAGCAGCTTAGGATAAGTCGGGGCATGTGCAAACCATTGCATGCATAAGACACCCTACCACGCTTGCATTTTGAACTTTAATTGTCTCATCCTTCTCCTCATCAGTAGAAATGCACTCTTGGGCACTTAGTTTAAAGTGCTCCGCCAAATGAGTAGACACATGCTTACAATCCAACATATTAAATTTCTCAAGTACTTTAGATAAGTAACCTTGTGACAACCACAACTTGTCCGCTTCTCTATCTCTCCTTATTTCCATTCCTATGATCTTCTATGCATAACCAAGATCCTTCATGTCAAACTCCCTCTCAAACAATTTCTTCAACTCTTGGATCTTTGACATGTCTTGACACGCAATTAGCAGATCATCCTCATAGACTAGTAACAAGATGATCTTCCCATCCTTGAATATGTAAGTGTACAAACAACAATCCAATTCACACATTCTATATTCCATTTTCAACATGTAAGTGTACCACTGCCTTGGAGATTGCTTAAACACATACAATAACTTCTTCAATCTACAAACCACTTACTTGCTTTAACGAACCGTTGAGGATGACTCGTGTAGATATCTTCCTCTAAGTCTCCATGGATGAACGTCGTATTCACGTCTATTTGCTCTACCTCAATGTCCTCTTGTGCCACTATATATACCAATAACTGTATAGAAATATGATTCACTACCGGAGAGAATATCTCATCATAATCAACTCCTTCCTTTTATAAATACCTCTTGGCCACTAGACGAGGTTTGAATCTAGTAGGCTCTTTCTCACGAATCCCTTATTTCTTCCTAAACACCTACTTGCAATCAATAACTTTTTGACTTTTGGGTTTAGGAACTAACTCCCAAACGAAGCTTCGGTGTAGAGATTTCATCTCATCCATCATTGCACCCATCCAACTTTCTTGCTCCTTGCTCTCAACTGATTCTAAGAACATGGTTGGTTCCCCTTCACTTATGTTTAAGGTATAGTGAACTACTTCTTTATCCTATCCAAACCGTTAAGGAGGTTTGATGGTTCTCTTGGGCCTGGACAACGCTATATATGGCGGCTTCACATGATTCTAAGCATCTTCTTCTTTTTCTTCTTGAGTTTGTTGTTGATGACCAATTTCCTCCACCTCAGTGTCCGACTCTACCTCATCCTGAATGTCTTCGGTTAGTTGCACATGTGAAGTTTCCCTGAACACTCTCTTCAATGGTACTTCGACGGTTGTCTCTTTCTCAACAACATCCTCCCCCACCTGAGATGTCTTGACATTTTTCATATGCATGGTCTTCTCACCAAACACTACATCTCTGTTGAGTATCTTCTTATGGTTCGTTGGGTCCCAAAACTTGAAACTCTTTACACCACTCCCAAATTTGGAGAGATTCAATTAGGGATTTAATCATAATCAAATCCCTAATTGATGGCAAGAATCCCTAATTTGGTCTTAAATAATTCCCTAAATAATGGGCTTAATTATTTGACATAGTGGTGTGATCTTCTTGTCCACGTGGCACCTCACGATTGGAGCGCCAAATATTTGCTTCCACAAATTCCCCCTAGCTTTTGCATGGCTCATAGTGGTATGTAGGAGATGAGAATTAATTGTCGTGTTGTCCAACTGCATCTGGGCTTCCTTCTGTGACTTGGGCTCCTGATTGGAGGAGGCTTTGACTTTCTATTTTTTTGAAATTGGGTTCCCAGTTGGAATAGGCTTGTGACTCCTTGTAAGTCAAGGAACCCCAATTACCATAAATGAAAGGCTTCTCTTCACTCCTTTTCAAATTGCAAACTTGCTTCCTCTACTTTCTGTTTGTAAGAGAGATCTTGGAGGATTGTATTGCTTGTCAAGGAGAGGAGTGGATTTTTTTATCTTTGATTTTCACGGCGGTGAGGACCAGCTGGCGTGACTAGTTGGCTGGTTGTCGCCGTAGCATTCCGATCGGTACGGTGGAACTTGGCAGCGAGGGTGGCAGTGAATGCGATTGTCGTTGCCTTTTTTTTTTTTTTTTTTTAAACTTCGACGAGAACTGGTTGGTGGTTGCTGCCTAGTAGTCGTTGTGATAAGCTAGGCAGGATGACAAAATTCAAAATTCGGTGGCGCACAACGATGTCAGCGGTGGTAGCTACTGAAGGAGATGTCGCGGGAGGGCTGGTGCCCAATCTGGGCTGCATCGTGGCTTGGGCCAGCGCTGGCTGCTGGGTTAAGCATGCGGCCCTTTTTCGTTGGGTCGCGTCCTGGGCTTGCGCTGGCGTGGTGATGGGTTGGATGCGCACGGCTGGGCTGGTGTAGGCTTCGAGCTGGGCTTCTTGCGGCTTGGGACACTCTGGTTGGATGGCTCAAGTTGCTCCTTGATGCTTGGGTTGGTCCAAGTTGTCCTTTTTTTTTTGGGTGCCACGAACTAGGAATTTTGACTTGTGATTTCCTTCTATGTTTTTGCAACTGTTCAACAATTATGTCTTCCGATGAGGGTAGCCGGTCACGGAGCTAGCAAGTGCCTTTGTACCTGTAGGGGTGGTTCCAAGGTGCACAAGAAGAGATTTGTGGCCAATCTACATCGTATCACAACCGAGGCCTAGTTCCAGAATTGGCGCGCCACTTTTGATTTTGTGATACTGAAATATGTGCATCTCAGGTTGGCGAAGCCCTCAATTGACGATGTGCCTCGCGTGGATCCTAATGACCAGGGTGCCAAAATTTTCACGTTCTGTCCCTTCTACTTCTTCTTGGGCTTCACATTACAGCTGTTGAAGTTCTTCAGGGAGGTGTTCAGCACCATGGAGTGTGCTCAAAGCCAATGTACTCCGTACTTCTACCGAGTGATCATCTGCTTAGAAAATCTGAGCTGCTTCTTCAAGATGGATTTGACAGTGCCGGAGTTCTTCTACTTCTTCGAAGTGAGGCACTACGAGCAGTATGCTCAGGTTCGCGTGTGCAATGCCAAGCTGTTTGACAATCTTAGCCAAGGAGATCATTAATGGTATAACGATGTGTTGGAGTTCAACGGCAGGTGGGAAGGTAAGGTTAGGGACGGTCCGCTCACATACTGCGATGGTATGTCATACTCCATTCATCTGCTTCAATTTCATTTGTATTCCTCAATGCGTAACTAACTAACTTTTGTCTTTTGCTTGCAAAAAATGATATCAACAAGAAGCCTGATCTCGACCCGGACATGGCTAAGGTTCGTCAGGCCTTGAACATCCCTGCTAAGTTCTGCGAATGGCGCTGGTTGCTTTGTGATCATCGAAAGATGGCTAGTGGTCTGACCCCTGTCGAGGATGTTGAGAGATGGAATCAATATGGTTCGGACTCAGATGATTTGTTTGGCAAACGGGAGGAGTCCTCGACCGAACTCACTGGAAAGAGAAAAGTTAACACCAGGTCTGTCGAAGATAAAGTGCAACTTCGCGATCAAGGGATGTGTCCCTGTTGAGAAAGAAATCGAGACTTCCTTCTACCATGATCAAGTCTTTTTTGAGAGGGGTCTTGTCTAATGAGAAAACTCTAGTCGGAGTTGCTCCTTCGTCGGTGCGGACAATAAGAAGATTAGTAGCATGCAGAAAGTTCTGGACATTATGCTCAAGCATTCAACAATCAAGCTCAAAACCTGCGACCTGCCCTGCAGAGAAGTTGGTTCCAGACCTGGTCCGCTTATCGGGAGACAAAGTTTGAGTCGTCTACACCAGTTTGTGGATCGAACTAGGATGATTGCCCTTTCATATGTCAATCACGGGGCTGATTCAGCGTCGTTAACATCCTTGGAGACGAGGATGAGTGCAGCTAAGATGGCCAGGGAGTCATCCGCTTGAGGAAAGAGTTCTCCAGCCTTGCAAACTACTAGTCCAAGGATTGACGATAGACCTGCTGAGGAGGTGTCTGTGTATGATCTGCTCAAGACAAACTTATCAAGTCCATCTGCTTGAGCCAAGCTAGTTGATTACATTCATTAGGTTGGTGTTCTTGGCACCTTCTCGAGTCTTTCCTTGTAGAAGCAAAAAGAAGCAACTGTTAATTTGCTTTTAAAATGGAGTAATTTTTGCTGTTGAGGCCATCTGAAACTCGTCTGCTGTTGCCCCCTCTTCTGCTCAGCTCGAGGAGTTGAAGAAAGAATGCTGTTGAGGCTATCCAGAACTCGTATGCTGTTCTATCCGGGGTGATTATGACGATGACTGCTAGAGCCTGTCTGCTCTGAAACTTTCCTTGCTTTCGTTGACCATCTTCTTTTCTTCGGTTGATAAGGTCAATTTTACAATCTTCTCTTTTATAATAGTCTTCGGCCAGCATGAGAGGTCATACTGACTTTGTTCTATAGCCCACTTCATGAGTCGCTGAGAAGCGTTAGGGCTGTGGAGAATCGATCTCAAAGCAAAGTTGGTCATGACGATGATTCGGTGAGCTTGGTAGTAGGGTAGCCAGTCTCTGCATCGACGAGAGGTTTTGACATGTAGAATACCGGATGTTGGGCCCTCAACTCTTCTCGAATGAGAGCTAAGCTCTACACTACCAGGTACACAAACAAGTCTTCACCAAGAACGGGTTTCGAGAGTAGGGGAGGTTGACAGGACCGACCCAGTGGTTTTTCCACATCCTACCAATGTCGGGCCCACATACCAAGAATAAACTTCCTTTTTCCGAAACAAAGGAAAGGGCCTAGACATTCTGCCGGAATTTCGGCAGAGTCTCCCCTGAAAAACGGACTTTCCCAAATTTTCAACCTGCTTAAAACAACAGAAATACTAAGCCAAACTTCAGCACACACAAAGCAAAGCTTGCACACATTTCAAGATGGGCCTCCGGCCTCCAATTCAATCATGACAAGGCAATAACAACGAAGTCCACAATTTAATTCTTTACTTTAGCTATAACCACAATAATTCAAAGCATAACTAAATCGTTCATTTGCGGCTGCACCTAGGTTATTATAGGCTGTCTATGTACCCTCCGTGAGGGATCAAGCCACACGTAGCTCTTTCAACCTACAAACACAATTCAGAGACTACACAAATAATTGAAATGATGCCAACAAGTTAATATTAGAATCAAAGTTTTACTTTACACAAAAACAAGACGATTCAACCTCTGATTACAAGCTTATTTACCTCTACTCACTCTGTTCCTAATATTCATGACTCAACCCAAATCCCAAAATAGTAACATAATCCTTTTCCCACTTCCTGTTACTTTACTACATGCCGGAAAGTCCAACACCACGTATAGTAAAGTAACAGTAATCAAAGTGTATATTTTTTGAAGGCAAGCGGGGGATGGGGAATTGGCTAGCCACCTGTGCAAATAAATCGGGCAGGTGACTAGGGATCCTGACCGGGTACCCGCAGAGCAAGTTCAATGCAAGCCCAGGCAAGTCACAATAAGTAACTGGGGGAGGGGGGAAAACTATCCAACACTAGTGCAGTCAAATCGGGCAGGTGGCTGGGGAAGAATCCTGACTGGAACCTACACAGCAAGCTCAATGTGGGTCCAGGCAAATCACTATATCCAGATTCTTTACCACACGCCGGAATATCCAACGCCATGTGTGGTAAACCAGCAGTCAACACATAAAGAAGCCCACACGCCGGAAAGTCCAACGCCACGTGTGGATAACACAACTGTGAGCAACATTCAAATGAGCCCACAAGCCGGATAATCCAATGCCATGTGTGGCTTGACCAATCCTTCCTCTCCCTGTTACTTTACTATATGCCGGAAAGTCCAATGCCACGTATAGTAAAGTAACAGTAACTAGTTTAGCCCCACACGCCGGAAAATCCAACTCTACGTGTGGGTAAAACAAACCATATCCAAGTGAGCACACACGCCGGAAAGTCCAACGGCACATGTGGGTCAGCCAATCCATATCCTACGCACTACCCGGCAAGGGCCTTCGGCACACTCGATCGAAGGTACTTGGTCCTCTACAACACGCCGGATAATCCAACACCACATGTAGTAAAGTGAAAATAACCAAATGAGTACCCCACACGCCGGAAATTCCAATGCCACGTGTGGGTCTCGTACCAATTATCAAAATGGGCACACACGCTGGAAAATCCAACGCCACGTGTGGCCCAATTCCCCACTAACCAATTATACACTCAATTAACAAACTCGCATATTTACCATTGTTAAACATACATATATTCGTTCGCAAACTTTTTCCCAATGCCAACTATAAATATAATACCGAAATCCTAAATAGGCATAACCCATATCAATCATCTCAACCAACCCGAAAGTTCGGAAAGCGGACACCATAATAATTTATTCATAAAACAATTCATGTGACCACCATAAACAATTCAATTCGCCAACCAACTCATAAAGCCATCAACCATAATGATTAATTCATAAAACATTTCATATACCATAATTCGACGTCAAAACAATATTAAAATCCCAAACATATCACCCAAATACTCGAATCAACCACGAACCTCAATTATCAAGTATAATCCAATGATTTCATAAAACGCCAATAACCAATACTAAAACCGTATTAAAATTTCATAGTCAAGAAATCCATTTATATGCACGATAATCTATTTTTTATAAAGATAATGCTCTTTAAAACAAAGTCCACTCACCAATACAACTCAAAGCTTGACCTCAACCAAGAATTAAACTCAAACCCTAGTTCCCGGGATTCAAAGTGTGCGTGCACACTTACCGGAGATATCCTAGAGTCAAACTACTCCTTTCAATATGTGGGACCGCCTCGGAAGACTCACGTCAACCGATTGTTCAAGCTTCCCGAATAGGTCAACCGGGACTAGCGGGGTCCACGACTTCCAATTTCTAATTTGAAAGTTTCTATAGGTTCAACAGAGTCAACAAAACACGTTCTGAAAGTTTGGTCTCGATCAAACGGTCGGATCATTCACGATCACACGATCAGATGGTTATTGTTTTTCTAACCCTAATCTCATTGATACGGAGTATCCGGGACTTCGATTCTCGATCCGTCAATTCCTACACGATCCTAGGAAGACGGGAACAACATACATGAAATTGAATTGGATCCAATGGTCCGAACACATCGAACCCGAATAATGCATAATAGGAGTAAATCCGTTTGAGGTTCGAAGGACGTCCGAATCAGAATTCGAGCACACCTACATACTTAGGACAACACAAGGATCACAATGGAACAAAGAGTCACCACCACTATAGTACCCACTTGCCGCCACACGTGCCGGCAGTGCGTGGGTGGCTTGATCAAATTCCGGCGATTGGAATTTTGTCAAACCAAGCTACAAGATGCATACCAAAAGAACCACAATGATCCAGGGAGTTCAAAACACCTCAGAACCAGCCAAGAACCGGCCGACAATGGGTAAAATCACGGCCAAACCACCGAGGGTTTTGGCCGAATTTTCAGTTGCTTGGAATGGCTCCTACGCCGCCAAATGTTGTCGCAGACCTAGGGGGAAAGGAAGAGGGTGGAGAGAGCTACCTGAAGCAAGTGTTGCCATCACCGATCATTGCTGGAGCAGTCGCCGGCAGTTAGGGTAGATTTGCCAGAAATTGCAGAGCTTCCAGCCGGAAAACGGCGACGAAATGGTTGGTGATCTGGGGTGGGTTATGACCGCACGGTGGTGGCAAACCTGTCACGGGGTGGGTTATGACCTCTCTCTTTCTCTATCTTCGATCTCTCTCATTTCGATCTTAGCTTCAGCCGTGCCGGAATGAGAGAGATCGAAGATAAAGAAAGAGAGAGGTCGCGGGTGAGGAGAGAGAGACAGAGGGAAGAGAGAGAAGGTGATTTTGCGTTCTGATTGGCCAACCTGGCAATTTTATAATTTTTTTTATTAAATTTCTGAAATGACCAAAATGTCCTTTTGAGTTCTAGAGCCCGGATGGAGGCGTGCCGCCCATCTACGAACTCGTTTCGACGAGCCAGACGTAATGGCGAAACTCCTTTCCCCAAATTCTCTTCCGAAATTAAAGTGACCATTTTGCCCTCTTAAATATTAAATATTATTAAATTCCAATATCCTTAAATTAATTCCTTTTATTTTATTTTTAATGTCTTATTTATTTAATTCATTTTATTCTAATTATTTTAATTAAATTTAGGTCCAGGACGTTACAAAGGTGAAGTGAGGTAGGCTTTAAGATTCTGAAGAGCAACTTCGCACTCCTCGTCCCACTTGTCTCTTTGTCATTTCTTCAAGGCCTTGAAGAATGGTCTGCACTTGTCGGTAAATCTCAAGAGAAATAGGTTGAGAGCTATTGTTATGCCATTCAGACTTTGTATTTCCTTCATTGTTGCAGGTGACTGCCAAAATCTCGAGGATAGCCCTGATTTTGCTTGTATGTGCCTCAATGCCCTTTTGGGTGACCATGTATGCCAAATCAGCTTGATGATACACCGAACGTGCATTTTCTCTGGTTCAACTTCATGGGGTACTATCGGAGTAGGTGAAGGCTTTAGCATGGTTCTTGATGTGGTCTGCTCGTTCAGGAGCTTTGACTAGCATGTTGTCAACGTAGACCTTCATAGCCTTGCCGTTCTTCAGCCCAAACGGCATGACCTTGTAGCTGTAGGTTCCCTTTTCGATGATGAAAGAGGCCTTCTCCTTTTCGTCTTCATGCATCATGATCTGATTGTAGCCGGAGTAAGCGTCTGTGAAGCTGAGCAGCTAATTGCAGGAGGTGGCGAATCCTTCATTAAGGGAGACTTCCGGGTAGATTCCCTCGTCTCGATCTTGGTTCTTTAATTTCTATTGGGAGGTGGCGAATCCATTCCCCTTTAGGTCTGCTTGACCTTCAGGAACACGATCTAACTCGTCAGCCATCTGCTTTATGAACTACAATTGTTTGCTATTCTTCAGCCCTTGGGCTGAGCATCTTCTAGCCATCTCCTGGTGACTATCGATCTGCCCAATTCCGTCCCCATGGAAAGGGTAGCAAATATTCTGGTGTGTAGCGGATGTGACGACATTTATCTTGCAGACCCATGGCCTGTTGATGATGATATTGTATGAGGAGATTTCGTCGATGACCATGAAGGTCTGCCAGCAGATTACAGGTGGTTAGTAGAGGTCAAGGTCTATCATGCCTACAGTGATTGACGTCGCATAATTGAAGTTGGTGTTCGATCTGGCTAGCTTCTTGATCTTGGTCTCCAGCCACATCTGCTGGAAAACTGATAGTTGCAGGATGTTGGCGTCATTATGTGACAGGTCTAGCCCGATCAGGTCATTCTTCTGGATGCCGATAACATGATTGTCTTCAATAGTTGGGTAGTTGTTCATGACTTGGGAGATTAGAGTCGCTTGCTTTATCTTCCTCCTTATATCCTTGCTAGTCAGCCTGGACTCCTTGTAGTTGGATAGGATTGTGTTAATCCGTATGACCTTTTGTGGAGGCTCCTTAGTTGCATCACGATCCTCAATCTGCTGGATGGCCTTCTTTGCTATGAACTCCGTGCAGTGGTCTTCTTTCACCAACTCTTCGAGGGGCCTCTTCCTTGCAAAGCAGTTGTTCGTGTTATGTCTGTGTGTTCCATGGAAGGAGTAGTATTTGTTGGTGGACCTTTTGTTTGGATCTCCCTTCAAAAGAGGTAGCCTCCTCAGCCAGGGTTAGTCTTTCACTTGGGCCAATATCTATTGTATTAGGATAGTGAATTGTGTGTAGGCATCATTTGTTTGATGGCCTATTTGGGGATGCGACTTGCGCTTGCTTCCGTTCTTGTTGTTGGACTTGTCGTTCCTTTGACTCGTCTGCTTAGCAGGTTGATCGGTTTGCTTAGTAGCTTTCTTCATTGACAATCGATCGTAGTCCCAAAGCGCGTAGTGTTCTGCAATCGCGAAGACCTTTGCCAGTGTTTGGCTGGGAGAGATAGTCATATCGCAGTATAGCTCTTGCTCGACATGCAAGCCCTTCTTGAAAGCTAGGACGCGATCCGCATCCTACTATGTTGGCCTTCTTTGCCTTGAATCTCTTGATATAGTCTCGAAGAGATTCATCGGGCTTCTTGTGCAAGTTAAACAGGTGATCAGCTTGTTTCCTGATTGTCCGGTAGAAGGTGTACTCATTTGTGAAGATGATGGTGAACTCCTTGAAGCTGCCGATTGACCAAGATGGTAGGGTGTGAAACCAATCTTGGGCTGCTCATTGCAATTTCATTGCGAATACCTTGCACATCAGAGCATCATCACCCTTGTACAGGATCATAGAACTCTTGAAGTGCTTGAGATGGCTCTCAGGATCGGAACCCCCCTTGACTTATCGGTGAAGGGCAAGGAGTTCACTTGGTCGACCTCCTTGTGTAGGGCTTCCTCTGCATCTCATTATGGCTCGAGCTAGTGTCTTTCGTGATTCGAGCGTCGTTGGTTGAGCACCTCATCTGCTCTTGAGGGTCGATCCCCTCGACTATTCTACTCATGGGGCGTGCTAGTGGACTGAGCATGCGATGGATCCTCTGCAGCTCGTCGTCGTGAGTGTCGATTGTTGTTCATTTCACACGGATGCTCATGAACTCGATCTCCTTGTGGGCCCAACCTCGAATGGATACTTCTTTACGGGCCTAGTGAGCGTGGACATCGGACTGTGAGCCCAACCTCTAGAGCACGTTGGTCCTTGGACTTAATCTCAAACGGATCGTCGATCGGGTTTTAGCGTGGCTTTTAGATGTCTGCATCACATTTGGGCGCTGAACAGCTTGTTCTCTCCTTTGCGTGCTTGTCTCCGTTCGTCTGGCTTGGGACCTCTTGAACTACGTGTTGGTGTGCTCATCCGTTCTTTTCTCTTCGCCTTGAGATCTAAGGTCAAGGCCTCGAGCCAAGTCGATCAGCCTGAGGAGTTGACCAACCATGTTGTTTTGGTCGTCTACCTTCTGGGTTAGCTAATCGACTATAAGGCTAAGATTTACTTGACTATGTGGATCGGGATGAGAGAATTGTGTGGAGCCCAAATGCGCACAGACTAGGGTTTAATTGGAGGCATACATAGGAGTGTATGCTAAGTGCAGTGACAAAGGAGATAGTGAATGGATTAGTTCCAAAATTGAGGTATGACCCATGGTGGTGTTGGTGTGGCCGTGAGTATCAGCGGCGTCGAGTGTTGCTACAAATGTTTGCGGAAGCAAGGTCGTTCTCTCCTTTGCCTGCTTGTCACCGTTCGTCCGGCTTGGGACCTTTCGAACTGCGTGTTGGTCTGCTCGTCCGTTCTTCTCTCTTCGCCCTAGGATCCAAGGTCCAGACCTCGAGCTAGGTCGATTTGCCTGAGGAGTTGACCATCCAAGTTGTTTTGGTTGTCTACTTTCTGGGTTAGCTAATCCACTCTAAGGCTAAGATCCGCTTGACTGCGTGGATCGGGAGGAGATAATTGTGTGGAGGCATACACATGAGTGTACGTCAAGTGAGCGACAAAGGAGAGAGTGAATGGATTTGTTCCAAAATTGAGGTATGCTCGTGGCAGCATTGGTGTGGCCGTGAGTATTGGCGACACCGGGTGCTGCTACAAATGTTTGCAGCAGCAAGGTGGTGGAGGCCACGAGGCCATGCGGTAGTGAGGTGGATCCAGCAACTGCACGGTGTGGCTGTAATTATGCTCGTGCGATGTCAGCATGTGGCTGCAAGGTTCCAGCAGTTATGGAGTGAGGCTGCCGGTTAGTTACTGCCCCAAGGAGACGTGGTGGTTGACTGGTTCCAACCGCAAGGTGATGCAGCTATGATGCGGTTTCTCCCTTGAAATCTGGGGGAGGTGCAGCGGTTGTCTTGCTCCTCATACGTTTGCTTCCAACCATGGTTGTTTGGAAGGCTTTGGTTGAGTGATTAAAGTGAGGAAACGGTTTTGGAGCACGCGTTGAGTATCACTCGTGCTCTCAATGAAAGCACCAATTTCCTCAAGGGAGAATATTTGTGAATGAACCCTTTCGATTCCCTTCTTCTCCTTCGATTCTCTTTGTCCTTGCAAAATAATACGGAGTAAATAGACCACACCTGGGGGATGTTGGCCAAAGGCCCTCCAATACCTAATTTAGTTCACCTTGGATCTTTTGTAAAGAGACAGCAAGAGCTAAAATAGTCTGAGTTTTCTCTCACGAGGAGAGCACCGGGTGGTCGGAGCCGTGCGAGTGGGAGAGTGAGAGAAAGTGGTAGCAAGAGAGAGAGGGAATTTTTGCAGGGTTTCGGAAGTGAATTTAGAATTTAGAATTACCTCATGCCTTGTGTGTTCTAAATTTAGAATTACCTCATGCCTTGTGTTTTGCATTGTATTTATAGACCCCTTTTGGTGGCTAGGGTTTCAGAACGAATAATCTCTTTATGGCTGGAAATTATTCTTTCCCCAATTTGGTGAGATTTAATAAATTATGGATTTAATCAGAATCAAATCCCTAATTGATGGCAAGAATCCCTAATTTGGTCTTAAATAATTCCCCAAATAATGGGCTTAATTATTTGACCTATGGTGTGATCTTCTTGTCCACGTGGTGCCTCACGATTAGAGCGCCAAATATTTGCTTCCACAAATGTGATAGGGAAAGGGCTGAGAAGGGTTGGATTTTGGACTTCTTTAGAGAAATACAAAAAAGAACCACATGTTTCGATACACATGGCCCTCCTGATAATGGAAGAAACTTACTTTCAACCAAGGATTTGAAAACTATCATATGGCCTGGAGAATCAACAACCATCATTAGAGGTTCAAAGATACAATCGGATGAAATAAAAGTACTAAGAGTTGGAGTTCCAGCCACCTGAGGGTTCAAGGATCGTGTGGAAGTGCACTATGACTCTCTAACCAAGAATCCAACTGTCACAAGTTTCTGTATAGATGTTTTCATAGCTGCAATAAGCGGGTTGCCATATAAAGTAGCCTACGAGTTTTGTTTGGGCCTGAATTCTGCGCACCAGCCCAATAGGCTACAGGGCTATGTACAAAAAGGAAAACGGGCTCTATTTGCCAAAAATGGAGAGTGGCCCATATTGTTCAGAAATAGAATTAACCAATTTTATAAAATCAAAGGATCTAATTACCACTAAGGGTTGATTAATGGAAGGTTGCCCAATTCATTTAAAAAAATTGCTTGGGCTTGAATTTCTGCTCGTCAGCCGAAGACTGGCTATTTGGGCTGTCTTTGCCAAAATTGAATTTTGTGCACCAGCTCGAGACCAGACCAGCAGAAAGGAGAAAAGGAGAAGTTATCTCCCATAGATATTTTTTGCAGACCGAAGCTTCTTCTGTAAACAAATGGTCTCATTAGCCAAGATATTTCAAAAACACAAGTTACAAGAAATAGCCAGAGGATATTCAAAGGAATTCTCAGGGAAAATAGACTAAAGCTTCTCTGCAAGAACCCATGTGGCTTCAACAGTGGGATATTTTTATCACAAGTTACAAGAAGTAGACAGAAGATATTCATCACAGCAAATTCTTGATATTTTCTACTTCTTATCAAGAGCGAATTATCTCATTTTTTGCTGAAACAAGGCATGTCTCAAAATAGATATTTTTTAGATATTTTAAGGAATCCAAAATTCCTATAAATACAAAAGGATGTGAACTGAGAGAGGACATTCAACCAACCAATCAAAAAAACAAACTCTCAGTCAAACTGACAAAAATCAAAGATCATTTGATCTCCAAAAGCCTTCGAATTCATAAGCACCCAAGCTTTCAAAGAACAAACTACCTCTAGCCAAACAGCTAGAACTCAATTCTACGTTGTTTTGAAGACTGTCCAGAATAGGTCAAACATGCAGAATCCAGGTTATTCATTATATGAAAACCTCAAAAAAATTTCAAAGATCTCACGATCTTCAAAGTCCTTCAAAATCCTTTCTTTGAGGTAATCCAACCCAGGACAGAGGTTCATCCAAAAGGAGAATCAAGCATAACTCAGGTTTCTGCCGTTACAAATATGGTTTAGTAGCCAGAACAAGTCGTTGCAAAATAGGTTCAGTCTAGGTACTACCAATCCTGAAGAGTACTAATCCAGCCATTCTCAATCCAGCCCAGTCCAGACAGAGATAGCTTTTCCAAAACAGACAGAATAGATGGAACAAACGCAGTTGAAGGTGCTGACACACAACTCCAGTGCAAGAAGATTCAATTCAGGCAGTTCTGCTTGAAATCTCGTTACTTCTTTCTTGTATAAGTGTTTTTGCTAGAATTTACTAGGGGGCCGTTTGGGAGTGCTTCTAGAACATTTAAAAGCACTTTATGACAACCAAAAGCACACCTGCCATGTGTTTTTTTATGAAGCACTCCAAAGTGTTTTTCTATGAAGCACTTCGATTTCTTATGAAAATTTCAACATCTTAGAGAAGCAGTCCCAAACGAGCCCTAGTTGTATTGTGAAAAATTATAAAGTCCTTACCCGTCTGAGGCAAGAAAAGAACTAACTTGGGAGATATTCCTCACTTAAATTCACAATCTCTTGTCAAAATCAATAGCTTGGGGCGCAAGTTATTACATTTTCAAGTATGTTAGCAGTTTTTAAATTACTAACAGTGGCATGCTTGCACACTAAAGAAAGTTGAGTTGTTGACCATCAATGGTTTTCAAATCAATGGGGAACTTTGCCTTACCATCATAGGATCTAAAGCAAAAGGGTTGAATAATTTGGCACGCCCAGTGGGACTTCACAGTATACATATTTATGAAGACACCTCTTTTGGTATATGAATATTGGAAGTTCTAGCAAGAATCCACAACTTGCTATGGAGAGAGGACAACCAGCTTTTCATCACGAAGAAGTTGATTCAGGAGAAAGCGATGCCAGGCATTCTGCTCATGGCAATACCAGAAGTAGACGCTCCTGGACCAGTTCCAGAAGGCTCAATCAAATACAAGAGGCCATACTCAGACAAGAAGTTGCAGCTCAAAGAAGTCAAGACACTATGAGCAATATGACTGCCATGATGGAATGGCAAGTTAACAAATAGTTCAGAAAGGATCGTGAAGCTGCTGCAGCCAAAGAGCCAAATCCAGATGCTGTGATACAATAACTGGATCTCCCCTTTGGGCCTCCACCAAGACTAGCATGGCCATACCAAGAAGATCCTCTTATTGCACATATGCTTGGAATGCTTGAACCAGTAGGAATCCAGGCTGGACAGAGAAGGGCAGCCCCTGTCATCCCAGAACAAGAAGTTCCGGCTCCCCAAGCAGGCCCAGTAGTAGCTTAGATTCCCCAGAATCAACCTTAGGCTCCACCTTTTCCACAATTGGAGGTTCCACAAGAACCACCAGTTGTCCACCTACTTGAGTAGCCAGTAATAGCACCATATAGACCTCGAAGGATGGATCCCAATCCATTTCCCCTACTAGCAAGAGGCATGGGAGGAGCGAACCACTTCGCCAACTTCAAGCGGAATAGACCAAGTGGGAACTGGAGAAATCATCCAGACTTTGAAGAGGATTAAGAGAATAGGGAAGAGATCGTGCCCAGACCACCCAGAATTAAGCACAAAGCTAGATAGAATCAGCCAGAACAGGCTCGAAATCCACTCCCTGTCAATGCTTTAAATGACTTAGGGCATTACAAAGATTGGTTAGAGAGATGATGGATCCTGAAGCCAGGAGGGGAGAAAAACCAACCTACAGGAAGCCTTATCCAGCTTACATCGATCAGATACCTTTACCACTTGGGTTTAAGGTACCAAACTTCACTCTGTTCAATGGAGACGACACCCAAGCATCATCATTCGAGCACATAGGCAGGTTTTCAGTCTAATGCATATGCATAGAGAATAATCCTCTATTAAAGCTTAGGCTTTTTGGGAATTCTCTATCTGAACAAGCCTTTACTCTATATACCAGTCTACCAACCAACTTCATTCAAACATGGGAACATATGGAGAATGCCTTTCATGACTGCTATTTCAGAATTCAGCCAGAAGTCACCATTAGTGATCTTGCTGCTCTCAAGCAAAGTGAGGATGAACCTGCTCAAGATTTCATCACCAGGTTAAGGAAGCTCAAAATGAAGGGTAGGATCCCTATGGAAGAAAGACATTTTATTCAGATGGCTCAAACAATTCTCAAAATCTCTTTGAGAAAAAAATTTGATGGAATTGTAAGACCCGTGTCTTGGGAATCAAGAACGGTGAGCAATCCCACATCGCTCGGGGAGGGAAGGGTGATGTGCCATATATGTGTAGGCACGTCTCTATCTAGCACGAGGCCTTTTGGGAGCTCACTGGCTTCAGATTTTGTAGGAACTCCGAAGTTAAGCGAGTTGGGGCTAGAGCAATCCCAGGATGGGTGACCCACTAGGAAGTTGCTCGTGAGTTCCCAGAAACAAAACCTTGAGGGCGGGGCCCAAAGCGGACAATATCGTGCTAGGGGAGTCGGGTCGTGACATAATGGTATCAGAGCTTGACCCCGACCGAAAATGTGCCCGAGAGGACGCTGGGCCACAAGGGGGGTGGATTGTAAGACCCGTGTCTTGGGAAGCAAGAACGGTGAGCAATCCCACATCGCTCGGGGAGGGAAGGGTGATGTGCCTTATATGTGTGGGCACGTCTCTATCTAACACGAGGCCTTTTGGAAGTTTATTGGCTTCAGATTCCGTAGGAACTCCGAAGTTAAGCGAGTTGGGGCTAGTGCAATCCCAGGATGGGTGACCCATTGGGAAGTTGCTCGTGAGTTCCTATAAACAAAACCTTGAGGGCGGGGTCCAAAGCGGACAATATCATGCTAGGGGAGTCGAGTCGTGACATGGAATGGTGTTTGGAGACTTGGCAAAACTAGCCAACAAAGCCTCCAAATATGAGGAACTATTGAGAGAAGAACAATAAAGAAGGAGTTCCTCCAAAGCTACATACTACAAAACACCATCTTCCTCAGTCCATATGGTTGAGTTGGAATCAGATGACAACCAGGAAGATACATAAGAAGTAAAGGTGGCGGTAGCATAGATTTTGAAGCTAAAACATCCTGTTAGTTGCAAGGCTTTGACAAAACCACCAAAGGATCAGAAGCCACAGCCATTCACAGGAGGATTTATCCCAAGCAAGCCAACACAAAACAAATTATATTCTTTTGATCTGACAAAAGTATATGCTTTGTTTGATGCCTAAACTAGAAGAGCTCAAAGGCAGGCAATATTGCAAATGGCATAACTCCTGGAATCACTCTAACAATAGTTGTGTTGTTTTCAGAGATGTTATACAGGAGGGAATAACAGTTGGAAAGCTCAAGTTAGCTGAGAAACCTCCCACAGTTACCACATACCCTTTCCCCTCAACCACAAGTAAATATGGTTAATCTGAATTGGCCAGGAAAGGGAAAAAGCAAAATCATAACAGAGACTCGTCTCAATCCAGGCAGAAAGGACACAAGAGAGATGACCTAGAAGCCAAGGGCTACTATCTCAGCTGGGGTTGTCCTATGCAGCAAGTGTGAATGTCAATGCGAGCTGGAGATAACTCTGGACCAATAGAATCAACCTACACCAAGTGTTTTTGATAGAATCATGGTATCACCACTACAGGCTGAAATTCCAGTTCTGCCCAGGAACACAACCAGGAAGAAAACTTATCAGAAATCTGCCCAACATATCAGGAAGGTGGCAGAGCAATCAAGGAAGGAAGTGCCTATATAGATCCCAGGAGATCACAGGCCATTAGCAACTATAATAGATGGTAGGTGGTACTCCGTTGGGAAAAGTGGTAGACCAACTCTTGAGCTTTCCAGAACTCAGAAGAGGAGAATCCAGAGAGAGTAATGCACCTTCTTCAGGAGCAAAGACAACACACAGGTGTTCATAGAAGTCAGTTCTGCCCAAGTTAAACACAGCGCAGAAGCAATTATCCAGACATAACAGATAATGGAACGCTCAATGGAAGAACCAGTGAGGCCAAGCTTCCCAGGAGAATGTTCTTCAAAGCAGGATGCTTCTTCAACTGCTCAGTTGGAGCTTTCACAGTCACAAAACCAGTCTGGACTCCTTGAAATAGATGGTCAAGAGAACATGACTGAGGACTATGAGGAGAATTGGACTGAAGACTACGAAGAAGAGCAGGTGGATTATGAAGGAGAACTGGATGAAGAGACTCAGCATTTTGGCGCAGAATTGGAGGACCTACTGTAAGATGGTCTCGACATCAATATGGTGTTCATCTTACCTGAGGAATTCAGAGCAATATAAGGACAAGAAAGCACCATGAAAGGGGATGTAATATCCCAAGAAAGTTTTGAATGTAGATTGACCGAGGAGGAAGTAGTGCCAGAACAACAAAACAGGGCTATAAGTACAGGCATAACTGCTTGGAAAATAGCTACATATTAGTTATGCTTCACCATACCTACCAAGGAGATGGCCAACCATCTTAGGCCTCTATTCATCACTGCAAACTTAGGAGGAATCCCCATTCCTAAAGTAATGGTAGATGGTGGTGCCACAATCAACCTACTTCTGCACAGGCTTTTGATTAAGCTGAACAGAACTGAGAAGGATTGTTGTACAAATAGCAACCTAAAAATTAAGCAACTATATGCACGTTTTAACTCGCAAGTGCACAAGATCAGACAAATAGTATAGAAAGCAAATACGAGATCATTCCCAAGAGGATTGGATTAATTTGTGCTTAAAATTAATTTCCTTGAACTACTAACAAATGGCACTCGATGTACACAAGGTGTTCAAAAGGATAATTTTAAGATGGTATTGAAAACTGAAAATTTCGAAACTAAATATTGAAAACAGCGTTTGACTAAAAATAGAATCGGATTTAGGTTAAAACAATGAGAAAACTAGTTAGGGATTCGATGTTCACCTCTAATCTTCTTCCTTAAGCAAACGACATGCACAATGCTACAAAACAGATTTTAGATGCTTATGTTTGTCAACCTAAAGGCATGATATTTACTCTTTAAGTTATTGATTTCCCTAAGCAACAAGTTAGGCATGGGTATCTACGCTAACTCTTTTCATTCTTAAAGTGTTCAGCATGGTATCTACTAAGTTGCACTTTAAGAACGCATAACACAATGGAAATCAACAAACACACAACTCCTAGAACATGGTATCTATTCTAGTTATTCATGATGATTAATTTCGAGAACTTATAACTGGTTCTTTTGTTACTCTCATAGGTACAAGACTCGGTCATCTAAATTTACCTATGTAACAAACTCAATACACAGCATGCATACGGTGATCAAGCATAACATAACGTATGTAAAGAGTAAAATATAATCTGAAATTAATCAATTAAGCATCACAAAAGTAGTTTATAGCAAAGGCATATTGAAATCCTTAAAGAAACATGATTAGGGCTTCAATCGAGCCCTAACTTAAGTACTTAGTTACCCATAATTTAAATAGACAGCAAGAACATACAAAACAGAAAGTAAAAAGAGGAAGAAGATAGATCTTTGATGGTGTGTTGGTCAGCCAGAGTGATTGGTCTACGCCTTGACGTTCCTCCTTGCTTCCTAAGGCTTTCAAACCTTGGAACCTTGAAGGATGGAGGAGAATGGGATGGTGTGCTGCCCTCTTCTTCTCCTTTCCTTTTTTCTATTTTTACGACTCCCCCAACAATTAGGTCTCTCCCGTCTGTAGCCTGTTTCTTTTATATATATTCCTCACGCTAGTGGCCTCCTTTTCTTTATATATGAGTTAACCAACCCTATTAATTTACAAAGCCCAGCCCACAGCCGGCCTTGACTTCCTTCTTTTCAACTTTTTTTTCCTCTTTTCCTTTTATCCTCAATATCAATTAATAACCATAACAACAATCAATGTCCACAAACTTCTTCTCCACGTCATTATTAGTGTGCCTCCACCATTCAATTAATAGCCTTCCACATTGATAATGTGCCATCATCCAATAAAAGAGACCCGGTCTCCACGTTTTTCTCTTTGACTTTTCCCAATATCACATTGGCTTCCTCAATATCACATTGGCCCTTCTATAAGAAATGCAACTCCACTTCATGCCCAACATAGATTCCAGACCCATTGATTTTGGCAGCAAACCATTTCAAATTAGCGTAGGCTCAATGAGACTTTTTCACCACAATTGCTCTAGACACCCAAAATTGCACTTCAACTTCATTTTTCATGTATTTCCAAAATTGATCGCCTATACATCAAAACAATTAAATTTAGTGCAATTAACCAATCCAATTGTACAAGATCTAAGTGAAATATTTATCAAAAAGCTATATAAATATTAACATATCAAGGATTTGATCCCAACAAGTCTTACAGTCACCAACTTTGCTAGCGACATCACCAAGACTCATGGGATACTTGATGTGGATGTCATAGTAGGAACTAAGAAGCTCAAGATTGCTTTCTTTGTGGTAGACATCACTTCTACCACTTACAATGTACTGCTTGGGAGGGACTGGATTCACCAAAGTTTATGTGTTCCTTCTACTCTACATCAACAATTGGCCCTCTGGCATGAAGAGGAGTTTTTTGAGATAGTAGAGGCCCATCCACGGCCATTTCTACCATCTGCCTTATGTTTTGAAGCCAGATATTATCATGATGATCTTGGACCCTTCACCTTCTTTGGAGTCAATCAGAACGGCTGACCACAAGGTGTCACAGCCCAAAGGCTCATTGAAGAAGGCCTCTCTAGTTCTCTAAAGGACTGGAATAGATCTTTTGTCCTGAAGCTCCAAACCCCTAATGTCTAGACCAAACCAACAAGAAAAGAATCGAGCTGCAACAATCTGATCCATTACAAATAGATTGTCGGTATACTGGGCAGAAAAGAAGCTTTCTATGCAAAATCCAGTCATTAACATGGCAGAATTTATGCATGAGAATTCGGTAGAACAAGAGGAGAGTTTGTAGGAGGAAGAATTAGAATTTGCACCAGCAGCCTTGGATGACTCCTTACCAGAAGTAGAAGATCCCTTACAAGAAATAAACTTGGGAACATAAGATGATCCTAGGTCCACTTTTATCAGCACATTACTAGAGGAACCAATGAGAAGTGAAATCATTGCACTTCTGCATGATTTCAGAGACTATTTTGCATGGCATTATCATGAAATGCCCGGACTGGATAGAAGACTGGTAGAACACAAGCTGCCAATAAAAGAAGGTTATTTACCAGTCAAGCATGCCAGAAGGAAGATGTCCATGGAGACAGAATTGAAGGTCAAAGAGGAGATTGAGAGACTGGCTAAAGCAGGGTTCATTAGACCAGCCATTTATGCTAATTGGCCGTCTAATATTGTACCAGTTCTCAAAAGAAATACAGGGGCATTCAGAATATGTGTGGATTACAGGAATCTGAATGAGGTGACTCCCAAAGATGAGTATCCTATGCTAATGGCAGACATGTTGGTAGATGGAATAGCTCACAAGCAAATTCTGTTATTCATGGATGGCAATGCAGGCTACAACCAAATAATGATGGCAGAAGAAGACATTCACAAAACTACTTTCATATGTTTAGGGCACATATGTGCTTTCGAATATGTTGTAATGTCATTCGGTTTGAAGAATGCAGAGGCCACTTATCAAAGAGCAATGAATTATGTTTTCCATGACATGATAGGTCATTCCCTGGAAGTATATATAGATGATGTTGTGATCAAATCTGCAGAAAAGATAAGTCATGTATCTGATATGAAGAAAGCTTTCCAAAGAATGAGACAACACCAACTGAAAATGAATCCCAAAAAATGTGTGTTCGGGGTTCAAGCAGGTAATTTCCTAGGTTTCTTGGTTCATCAAAGAGGCATAGAAGTGGACAAGAACAAAGAAAAATTCATCATAGAAGCTTCACCACCTCGAAACAAGAAGGAATTGCAAAATCTTTTAGGAAAGATCAACTTTCTTAGAAGATTCATATCCAATTCTACTGGGAAAATCGAGCCTTTCTCATCCTTGTTAAAATGAAAACAGGAACAGATCTTTAAGTGGGAAGAATCTCATCAAAAAGCTTTTGAAGAAATTAAGCATTATCTTTCAAATCCACCAGTTCTGCCCCCCTCCCCCCCCCCCAAAAGAAAGGCAGACCACTCAAATTATACATTTCTGCATCAGAAGTGTCTATTGGAAGCCTCCTAGTACAAGACAACAAGGAGGGAAAGGAACAGGCAATCTATTACCTAAGCAGAACTCAAACAGAAGTAGAAAGAAGATACTCTGCAATTGAGAGGTTATGTCTGGCTTTATATTTCACTACTGTGAAACTCAGGCATTACATGTTGCCTTTCACAATCTACACCATTGCCAAGATAGACTTAATCAAATACATGCTGACAAGACCAATGCTGAGAGGAAGAATTGGCAAATGGACTGTGGCTTTGACAGAATTCGCTTTCCACTATGTTCCTCAGAAAGCTATCAAAGGTCAAGCAGTGGCAGACTTCTTAGCAGATCATCTAGTGGAAGAATTTGAGAACATGGATTCCATGGATATAGCCAATGAAGATTTATTGAATAGGATTCATACCTATTTCAACAATCCCATATATTCAATCCATCTCACCCCATGGAAGCTGTATTTTGATGGATCCAAGACTGATCTTCTAGAGCAGGAATTGTTCTGGATGATCCAATGGGAATAAAGCATAGTTATTCATTTTAGCTAGGCTTCCAATGTACCAACAACAGGGCAGAATACGAAGCCTTGATCATTCGCCTAGAAATGTTGGTAGAGCTTAGGGATGGCAACGGGCCGGTTAGGGGCCGGGTATGGCAATACCATCCCCGTCCCCACTCTCATCCCAGGTTTTTCATTTTCAGGGAATCCCCGTCCCCGTCCCGTTCGAGGATTAAATCCCAAACCAGGCCTGAAGTACCCGAATTTTTTATATATAAAAATTAAAGTATCCATATTACACTTTAATTTCACCTTAAACTATCATTCAACTCAATTCAAAACAATTGAAGAATAAAATATCACTTAACTACTCAAAATCATATCAATTCAATTTGAAAAAACTAATAAAATCATATAATAATAAAAATTCAAAAGCTTCACCATCCAACAAAGTTTATAATCCAACTCATTCATCATCAAAAGAGAAACATCAAACTACACATTCATAAAATGAAATCCCATAATTGCAATGAACTCATGTGCTTCTTCATTCATAGCTTCAATAAAAAAAAACAAAGACATGTTCTCTATTTCAATAAGACTCATGACAAAAAAGAAAACATAAAAGAGACTTTAATTTTCTTAAAAGAGAATTAGAAACTAACCATAACATAAGAGAAGGCCATTAATAAAGAACGTTGGTAAGTAACATGGGTATTATTATATTCTATTCTATATATTTATTAATTAAAATAAATACAATACTTATCGGGCCGGGTTCGGGGATGGGGATCGGGTATTTTTAAAATCGGGGATCCCCGTACCCGCCCCCATTTTTATCCTGAAAATTCCCCCCATTAGGGCTGGGGACCCGCCCCGACGGGGATTATTGCCATCCCTAGTAGAGCTGGGAGTCTAGTCTGTGGAAATTCTAGGAGATTCTATGCTTGTTCTAAAACAGATTGCAGGAGAGTACAAATGTTTAAGTCCTTCACTAGCCGTTTATCTGGTAGCAACAAGAAATCTCGTGATGGAATTCAGGGAAGTTACTTGGGAACATATTCCAAGAGAAGAAAATCTTGCAGCCAATGAAATGGCTCAGATAGCAACGGGAGTACAAATACCTGATAATTGTATCCAAAGGATCCTCAAGATAGAGAAGAAAAGTTTACCATCAGATCTGACCAGACGAATGGAGATAGACGTCAATTCAGCCATAATGACTGAACAGTACTGGATATTACCTATAATCAATTATCTGTAATATCCAGACCTTCCTTCTGAAAAGAAAATAAGGATCATGGTTTTGAATTATCTCATTTGGAATGAGGATCTAGTTAGAAAGAGCAAGGATGAATTTGTTAGTATTATGCCCTTAAAGCCAACTAATTACATGATAATTAATGTTAAGGACATCTTTTGTAATGACTTATTAAGTTATTCATGGGCAAGACCAGTTGTTTTCAACCATGATATTTGGTCAAACAACTATAGTCCTAGTTAAGTATTAGCCCACCATTCTTGCAAAGTATAGTGATACAATCATGAACCTCATTATAATAGAATCTTGGTCCATTTTCGAGCCTACCCTTGCAACATCCAATGAATCCAATTCTCAAACCTTGGCCTTTCAAAGGATGGGCAATGGATTGAGAGGCCAAGCCAGTCAAATCTACAACACAAGAGATTATTACTTTCATTGAGGAACAAATTATACACAGATTTGGCATACCATAGTCAATCACAACTGACAGATGGACTTCTTCCATATCCAAAGAAATGCAGGATATGACAAAGAACTTCAAGATCAAGTTGCTCCAGTCCACTCCTTACTATGCTCAAGCCAATGGGCAACCAGAATCAAGCAACAAGGTAATCATCAACATTATCAGAAAAATGCTTGAAGCAAATCCAAGGCAATGGCATGAAAAGTTGTCAGAAACTTTATGGGCCTATAGAACTTCCAGAAGAGATGCAATAGGCATGACTCCATATGCTCTTACATAAGGCCATGATGCCATTCTTCCCATGGAAATCACAGTCCAGTCCGTTAGAATTGCCCAACAACACAATCTAATTGGAGAAGAATACTCACAAGCAATGTTGTTAGAATTAGAGGGACTATATTCAAGTAAAATTGACATTCTCAATAAACTCTTGGCAAGAAAAGAGGCTGTAGCAAGGGCCTACAATAAAAGAGTTAAAAACAAGAGTTTTGAATAAGGAGAGATTTTTTGGAGAGCAGTTATACCCCTTGGTTCACATATTGCAGGTCTTGGAAAATGGTCTCCCACTTGGGAAGGTCCTTTTCTAATCAAACAACTCCTTGGAATGGGGGCATGCAGATTACAAGATCAAGATGTAGATTGTTAGATATATGTCATAGAAGCCAATATAAAAATGGATAATTGTAAAGAAATAAATATAACCAAAGGGGCAAGAATGTTACCTTAAATACATAACGTACACAAGGTAACAAGTCCATGGATTAAGATATAAATGGAAAGTGGTCTAATGAAGTTAGATGTATGAGACCTTTCCAATAACATGAATATCGTATCCTAAAACGTTCCTAGTCATAGGATCACCAATTGGACAATGGTGACCCGCAAAGACTAGTACACATTATGTCTTCTCAATTGGGAGGATGACTAGTCTCTATAGTAGATAGAGTCCACTGAATGTGATCAACTCTAGAATTCTTGTATGGAAGTCTTACTCACAAGTGTCAAACAAAGAATTCTAAGTTGTGATAATGCAAATTAATCCTTAGACCTGAGACATCACAGTTGTCTTGTATATATGTTGTTTATCTTTGAGAACCCTATACAGTCGTATCAAAGTAATATGACTTAAAGGTGTTCCTCAAGATTCTCGGCATGTACACAGAGACAGGTGAATGTACAACAAGGAATCTCTGCTCTTAGTAAGAAGAGAGAATACTCTAAAGATATGATTCATGAATCTTTGGCCAAAGTATCTGATTGAAATTGAAACAAGAATGTTTGCAATTCCATCAAATTGAATCATATAACCTAGAAATGTCATATTAGGGTTTTTGACACAAGTTTACCATATCCCGAGAATATGACATAGAGTATTGGATTAGAGAAGGATCGAATTGCATTGTAATTACGAACTGACTAGGTTCTCCAAATGAATTCTTTTTAGCGTGGATAACCATGCCATACTCCTAGGTGTCACTCATGGTTTGTGGAAGCCCTGTAAGGACTAATTGTAATTAGCCTTTGCCAATAAAGATAATTGTATTAAGGGACACAATTCACACTTGATTCAGAATGAATCATTCATACCCACTGCCTCGCTAATTAGAACCTATAAGATTGCACACCAAAAAGGAATCGATTGGGAAATTAAGATGAGAATGAATGATTTTGGACTTAGTCAAAGTCAAAGGTCAAAGTCAAAAGTCAAAGGTCAAAGGTCAAAAGTCAAAGGTCAAACGATTGACCCAACACTTGACACGGTCAACTAAGGATGACCGGGACCAACACTTGTTAGACAAGTGAGTGATCAAATTAGTTAAATCACTAGAGTAATTAAATTGATTAGATTAAATTAATTATTCAATTAAAGTTATGAAACTTTAATTAAAGGTCCCATATGACTTGAAAATTCAAAAGGGAATTGACCATATGGACTTAGGCACATGTGTGACACATTATAAGATTAATGTGTTGGACCAAGATGGCACAAAAAGGCCATCAAAGGAGAGGGTGCGGCATCACTAGGGTAGGAGGGCAATTTTGTCACTCTTGTGACATTTGTGATCCTATAAGTGTGTAGCTATGACATCATATCATCCTAGGGTTTTCAAGTTGGTAACATTGGAAGAGAGAGCACAAAACCCTCTCTCCCTCTACCCTTGGGCCGGCCACTTGAAGGAGAAGGACTAGCATCCACTTCTCCTCCAAGTCTTCTCATTTTCTCACCCATTCAATCCTTGGTGAAGAGGTTTGGGGAGGTGCATATCTTTGTACCTATTTGGAGAGCTACAAGGTGGAGAATCAATATCAAAGGGAGAGCCAACAACATAGGGACCATTCCCTCTACTTGAACACCAGTCTTGGTTTCAAGATTCGCTCCAAGGGTATGAACATCTTATCTTTCTCTCAAATAGTATTTAGAGAGTCATTGGTGCACACTTTCATAGACTTATAAAGATTGAGACTAAATGAGACTTGCATGAATCCCTAGTTTATTTAATGCTTCCGCTCTTACTTTGATTTCAAATTAGATATGGCATGCTAGGTGATTTATACTCTCAAAGTTTGGTTGTAGAGTTTCTAGAAATCTCTATATTATACCATTCCCACAATATTCCCTTCAGAGATGTCCATGCTGCACCAATTAATGGGAAATGGTTAAAAAAGTTTTACCCAACCATGTGGCACTTATAGGCAGTACAGACAGATCCAGGAATTGAAGAAGAGATAGACATAACTGCTGATAAAACTTGATTGACCAGTGTTTTGGTTGATTTTTGTTTTGTTCTGATCATCTAATTATACATATGTACATATTAAAGAACAAATTTAGTAAAATAGGATAAGTAATTTTATTTATTAAATTCATCAATAGATGAACTGTTTTATTACAAAAGAGCAGGTCCTATTGTGAGAGACAAGTCCTATTCTAAAAACCTAAGCTCTTAAGGATCCTCTTGCAATCCAGCCTTCTTTGCATTGATCTCTTTTTTGAGAACCACGACCTGGAGAATTGAAGCCTCAGCAATCTTCAGTGCAGGTCTTGAAGCTGAAACCATACTCTGGACAAGGAAAGTAGTATTCGTCTTCACAACCAAACCAAACAAGCTCCAAGATCTCTTTCTTTTTGCTTCAGAACAGCAAGTTGCTTCTTAAGCTCTTCAATGTGCTTTTCCAACTGGGCAGCAGTGGACCTAGTCTCCTTAAAGTCAGCAACCATTAAGTCCAGCTCTGACTTCTGTTTTGATAATCCACCAGATTGGCTTCATGAGTGGCCTTGCAAAATTCAGAGGTGCTGAGAGAAGGCTTGAGATGTTCATACTTGTCCAAGAGCATTGGCTACATCTCTAGCCAAGCCTAGGCTTATCTCAAGGATTGGATGAGGAGCCATATTTTCTCTATGAAGCAGATCCACATCCTTCATTAGCTGATCAACCACATCTTTTCCCTCACCCAGGTCCAGCTCAATTGTTTGCCAGACTCTTATTCTATCTATTGCTTCGTCCACTGCTCTAGACTTGGCCTTGTTTGGAGTTGCCCCCAACTTCTCAATCTTCAGCAGTTGAGCATCCAAATCCATGGCCTCAAATTCTGCCAGTTCTGGATCAGCATGAGAAGCATTTTCTGATGAACCTGGAATAGATTGAATTGGCATCTACACAGGACAATCCAGTTAGTTCTAACTCGAATTAAAGATAGAAAAATGGGATTATCAAGACAATGACAAATACTTACAGCAACAATCATAGGCTTCAGAGGGCTGGTGACTACTACCATCTTTCCAGCGGGTGTGCTCCTTTTAAACTAGAAGAACAAAAACAATGGTTAAGGTACTTAAGGACAATCAGACAGAATCTAGGCACTTGGAAGGGAATTACCTTAGGTTCTTGAGCCTCTTGTTGTTTCTTGGCCAACTCTATGATCTCTGCTATCACTTCAGCAGGAATTTCCTCCTACAAAGGATAGAATTCAGCTCAGAAACTTCAAAACAGTTAAAGAGAAATTTGTTTTAGTCTCATGGAAGCTTTACCTCTTCTTCCACGACTTTGGTGGTTTCCTTATCTTTGGCCAAGGCATCAAAGGCCTCACAAAGTTCCTCATTTGTCTATGAGGTTATTGTAGAAGCAGCCATAGTTTCTTCCACCTTAACAATTCCCTTTTTGGGTCGTTTTGTCTTAACCACATGTGGTGAAGGACTTGCAGGTATAGTAGCTGAAGAAAAAACAAAGGCAGAATGAAAACTGTGAAACTTATTTCTGATCAAAGGAAATAATAGTAGAGAAATTCATAAAGAACTACCTGGAAGTATAGGCTGGACAGAACTGTCCTGAGCTCGAGCAGTTTCTTTTCTCTTGTTCTTTCTCACAGAAGGAGTAGCTTTAGATACTTATCCCTCTGCCTCTTGATCAGAACCTTCCTCTCTAAGATCCACTTCAAGATCTCCAGCAGCTTATAATGGAATTGACTGCACAAATACAACAAGAAATAGTCAGTAGAAGGGCCAATCCACTTGAACTGGAAAAAGAACAAAAAACTAGAACTCACCAATCACTTGTCCAGTCTGGACATCTTGCTCATCAATGTTTCCAGCCATCGAGGGATCTGAAATGGTCAGACATAACTAAGTTAGTATCACAAATTCAGAAAAAAAGGGTAGAATTGATTGATTACCTTCAATCACTTGGGCATTTATTTCCAGAATCAGTTGCGTGGTGTTCTTGGCTTCTTCCTTTGCCTAGACAGCTCCTACATCCCATTTGGCAAAGATTTTCCTCGCAGAACTACTTGCATCTGGCACGCCAGCGAACCTAGCTTTCCACCATGCATCAAAATCGGCAGAACTGCAGGAATTTGGCTCCCACGATGGATAGAAACTATCCACACTATTGTTTATCTTATTCACCGCACATCTGCAATTCAAGTGCACATATAAATCATTTGCATCCCTCTAAGAAGTGCCTCTATTGCAGCCCATCTGGGGGCAGCCAAATTGCCTGGTGCAGAAGTTAGGTTGATAAACCTCTCCACCCAAATGAGAACTGGGAGGCTTTCCTCCACCAAAAGGAAGGTCCCTGGTCAGCATCACACTAAGGACCTTCTTCCCGAAGTCAATTTTAGCCTCCTCATCCTCTGGTTCCTTCTCAAACAACCTGTGTCCAGGCTGGAACCAGGGATAGCTCCTCCTCAACACCACTTGCCATTGAGTAGCTGACCTCTTCTTGCAATGTTTGAAGAACATCAAATATTTTTCAATTGACCTTTTTTGCACTTCTACTGACATGAGAGGAAGCGCCATGACCTAGTCTTCATGCAGAACTACATATGGAGACCTCAATTCTGGGAAGTAGACTTGGAGCCGAATAGATCATCCAGAATGCGCCTGGAGCTCCAAGGTTCAGCGGGCTATCCAAAGTGGCAGTGTGAAGACTCTTGTACAGATGCGGCAGAACTGATAGGCCAAGCCCAACATCCATATGATTGTGCAGAGCTTCAACCAGATGCCTATATGATTGTGAAGAATGGTTTGGAAACACTATCATGTTCAACAAATACATAAGAAACAGCATGTGCTATTGATCCTTATCCTTCTCAGTGTCAAATTTCTTCAAGAAATTGGAGAATGAGCAATTCTAGTTGATGAGCGCAGAAGAGACAGTGAACTTCTTGGCCAGCCCTTTGCCTTTTTTCTCATGTGGTAATCTCCATCCGCATCACATGGTTGTCCAAGAGGTCTGAACCCAAAGATCTGAGCCATGTCCAACAGAGTTGGGGATATTGGACCAACACGGAAGTCAAAGGTGTTGGTGGTAGAATTCCAAAAGCACATGGCAGTAGCTAATAGGTTCTCATCCCTATTCACCGAGCACTTAGACATAATGATAGCATCATAAATTCCAGTTTTCTTCCAGTGAGCTGCGTATTTAGGGGAAAGACGGTCAATCCAGTCTGACCACTTCAAATAACTGTTCCTCACTTCACTCGAGGGATATGATCGTCTCAAGTTCTTGCTGACCTAGGAGTGGAAGGCTATAGAGGAGTTCTGACAAAATAAAGGGGCCGCAACATCTTCCTTGAAGAGTTTCACCATTTCTTTAGGAACTTTCCCAAACCAGTGAGGGCCCAGAACAAGGGTGTTACCAAGCATATGAAGGATGTTTTCATCAAGATTCTTCTGGGCATAGGGATGGAGCTTGCTGCGAATTTCAATCGCATGAGCATTGACACCTTCTCTAGAGATGTAGGCGGAGGAAATGAAGAAGAAGAGCTTTTGGCACGAGTTTTTGGAGAAGTCATTTTTTGGTTTAGGCAAAATCAACAAAAATCGAAGAGAAATCAAAGAAATTTTGAGAGAATGGAACAGATTCAAAAGCTGGATGTATTTTGGGGTTTTAATGAACAGTGCAAAGAAAGTTTTATAAACTTAGGAAAAATCGTGGGTTAGGATCGTGGAAGAAGAAGGGTTACCTAGAATTTACTAGCCAATAATGCCCACTTCCCCATGAAGTCCAGACCAAAAAGCAAACGTGGGCTAAAATAATGGCACAATTTGGCGTGCATCAATTATTGGCCAATCATTAAGTCTGAAACCATTTCAAACGATTCAGACTTAGGGGGCATTGTTTGGGCCTGAATTCTGCACACCAACCCAATACGCTACAGGGCTACGTACAAAAAGGGAAGCGGGCTCTATTTGCCAAAAATGGAGAGTGGCCTATATTGTTCAGAAATAGAATTAACCAATTTTATAAAAATTAAAGGATCTAATTACCACTAATGGTGATTAAAATTCACAAATTAGAATTGGTTGCGCCTAAATTTATGCTCGTTAGTCGAAGACTGGCTATTTGGGTTGTCTTCGCCAAAATTGAATTATGTGCACCAACTCGAGACTTGACCAGCAGAAAGGAGAAGTTATCTCCCATAGATATTTTTTGCAGACCGAAGCTTCTTCTACAAACAAATGGTCTCATCAACCAAGATATTTCAAAAACACAAGTTACAAGAAATAGCCAAAGGACATTCAAAGGAATTCTCAGGGAAAACAGACTAAAGCTTCTTCGCAAGAACCCATGTGGCTTCAACAGTGGGATATTTTTATCACAAGTTACAAGAAGTAGACATAAGATATTCACCACAGCCAATTCTTGATATTTTCTACTTTTTTCAAGAGCGAATTATCTCCTTTTTGGATGAAACAAGGCACGTCCCAAAATAGATATTTTTAGATATTTTAAGGAACCCAAAATTCCTATAAATACAAAAGGATGTGAACTGAGAAAGGACATTCAACCAACCAATCAAAAAAACAAACTCTCAGTCAAACTGAAAAAAAAAAAAATCAAAGATCATTTGATCTCCAAAAGCCTTCGAATTCACAAGCAACCAAGCTTTCAAATAGCAAACCAGCTCTAGCCAAATAGCTAGAACTCAGTTCTACATTGTTTTGAAGACTTTCCAGAACAGGTCAAACAGCATAATCCAGGTTATTCATTATATGAAAACCTCAAAAAAAATTTCAAAGATCTCACGATCTTCAAAGTCTTTCAAAATCCTTTCTTTGAGGTAATCCAGCCCAGGACAGAGGTTCATCCAAAAGGAGAATCAAGTAGAACTCAGGTTTCTGTAGTTACAAATCTGGTTCAGTAGCCAGAACAAGCCGTTACAAAATAGGTTCAGTCCAGAACTGCCAATCTTGAAGAGTACTAATCCAGACATTCTCAATCCAGGCCAGTCCTGACAGAGACAACTTTTCCAAAACAGACAGAACAGACGCAGCTCCTAGTTTTGCTCACTTGTCAAGCCTCTCCATGTCTCAAAATGATTATAGCTCTGCCAATGTCAACATTGGTATCGATTTCCCGCTTATCTCTATCGGTTGAGGGTGCTGACACACAACTCCAGTGCAAGAAGATTCAATTCAAGCAGTTCTGCTTGAAATCTCGTTACTTCTTTCTTGTATAAGTGTTTTTCCTAGAATTTACTAGTTGTACTGTGAAAAATTTTAAAGTCCTCACCATCTGAGGCAAGAAAAGAACTTACTTGGGAGATATTCCTCACCCAAATTCACAATCGCTTGTCAAAATCAATACCTTGGGGCGCAAGTTATTACATTTTCAAGGCTGTTAGCAATTTTTAAATTACTAACAGTGGCACGCTCGCACACTAAAGAAAGTTGAGTTGTTAACCAACAATGGTTTTCAAGTCAATGGGGAACTTTGCCCTACCATCACAGGAACTAAAGCAAAAGGGGTGAACAAGTTTATTCCATATAAGTCAACTTATGATGATCTTATTCACCAGGTCTATCTTAAGGTAATGTTCTCTTGCATTGCCAAACAAATGCTTATGTTTCCAAATTGTGAAGGTGGACCGCACATTTTAGCAAAAACTTACCTGATTGATATAGATACACTAGTTAACAAATTGATCATATTAATATTATGCGTTCTTGCAAAGGCTTTGAGCTAAACTTATTAGTGTGCAGCAACTAAGAAGTTCAAATCTTTTTAAATCTCACTATATATTATATCATTAATGGTCGAATCTGTCTACTCGTACTTCTCAAAGTTAATACTAATTTCTAATTATTGGTTTTCCATGTCGCATATCGGGCGTGCATGCTAGAATTTTGATGCTGTTGTTGGAGATACAACAATTACGCCTACCAGATCTTTACAAGCTGATTTTACAATACCATTTACTGACTTAGGTGTGGGAATGTTAGTACCAAATCAAGAGGAAAACATGTGGATTATCTTGAAACTTCTTTCAGCCAGTCTTTGGATAACAAGTGCTTGTTTCTTTATCCTAATGGTTTCGTCATGTGGGTAATTGAGAATCTATCAACCAAGAATTCCAGGGCTCTCCATCGCAGCAAATCGGTACAGTATTATGGTTCTCCTTCTCAACCATTGTGTTTGCTCACAGTAAGTGCTCTGTCTCAAGCTTTTTCATTTGTACTAGTTTCCCTGCCAAGACAATGTGTAACTCAATTTTTTTGATCATATCTTGTTTATTACAAAGTTGTTGATAACCCAAATCTTGATTGATCATATAATGTCAATTTCAAATAAATTTATAAAGTTGAACATCTGTTTATGATAATAAATCTCATCAGTTTCTCATTGATAATTAATGTAAGAGAAATGAGCAATGATACTTTTATTTTTTTCTTTTGCGTGATTTTAAATTTATTTTACGATTGACATATGTCGAAATGGTTTGTTAACTTAATCTATTTTATTTATAAGATGGATAATAAGGTTTATAAATCATACAACTCTTGTACTGTTCCCTATAGTTGAAAAGAATGAGGTTGAGAAGCTGAAATGTTGTTGTATATGTTGCAGAGGAGAAGTTGTTAAACAATTTGGCAGGTTTGGCTCGCAAAGAGTTCGAGGTCATGAACATCTGCGTGACGAACGTGACGACCTACTCTCGCCAACCCGCTCGAGGCAGACCAACTCACGGCGACAAGCACTCGAGGAATCCTCGCAAGCTCAATCCATTAAACTGCCTCACGGGCACAGCCAGGGAATCAGCAATGCTCGTGACGACCTACTCTTGTACTGAGGAGGAGGTTAATCAGCAATGCTCGATATGCTGAAGACGTCAACGCGAGCCACAAGCCCTGTGTGCAGAAGACATCGATAGGCTTGTAAAGGAGCAGCTTCGGACTCTCCAACTTAAGGGGAATGCAGAGGAGGCCCTACGGGAGGAAGCTGAACGAGTTAACTCCTCACCCTTCACCGACGAGGTAGAGCAGTCTACTCATCCGAAATGGTTCACAACGCCGACCATCACACCATTGAAGCACTTTAAAACTGCTATGATCCTGTACAAAGCTGACAACGCCATGACGTGCAAGATATTTGTGACAACCTTGAAAGGAGTAGCCCAAGATTGGTTCCACACTCTATCGTCAGGGTCGATCAATAACTTCACAGAGTTTGACCTCCTTTTCACCAAGGAGTACACCTCCTGTCGGACGGTCAGGAAACAGTCTGACCACCTATTTAATTTATACAAGAAGCCTGATGTGTATGAGTTATAACGCGACCTGACCTTTACTCCGGGCCAAGAAAGCTGCCAAGCAAGCCGATCAACTGGCTAAGTAGGCGAACCAAAAGAATGAAAAATTCAACAACAACAATGGAGGCAAATGCATATCGCAGCCCCAAGGAGGCGTTCCAGAAGCAGAGAACTTCACAAAATTCACTATCCTAATCCACTAGATCTAGACCAAGTGAAGAACAAACCATGGGTGAAGAAACCACCACCTTTGAAGGGGGATCCGACTAAGAGGGATACTAGCAAATGATGTGCTTTCCACGGAGCGCACGGGCATACCAAGAACAACAGCTTCTCTTGGAAAAGGCACCTCAAGGAGTTGGTCAGAGACGGCCATTGCACAGAGTTCGTGGCTATTGAGGCAATCCAACAGATCGAGGATCGCGATGCTGCTAGGGAGTCTGGATTAATACAATCCTGGCTGACTATAGGGAGTCCGAGTTGATCAGCAGAGAATGGAAGAGAAAGATCGAGCAAGCGACTCTCGTCTCCCAAGCAACAACTGACTATCCAGCCGCTAAAGACGACCATGTCATCGGCTTTTCAAAAAAGGACCTGATCGGCCTGGACCTGCCACACAGTGACGCCCTTGTCATCTGCATAAAAATTGAACAGGCTGTGATTGAGCGAGTTCATGTAGATGAGGGCAGCACAGCCAACATCCTCCAACTATCTGTTATCTAGCAGATGAGGTTAGACTCCAAGATCAACAAGCTTGCAAGATCACTCACCGGCATGATAGACCTTGACATGTACTCGCCACAATGGCATCCTGGGTAGGCCATGGATTGACAAGATCGATGCCGTCACATCCGCTACACATTAGAAGATCCTGTACCCCATTCCTGATGGCGGAATGGGGCAGATTAGCAGTGATCAAGCGATGGCAAGGAGATGCTCAACCCAAGGGCGGAAGAAGAGAAAACAATTGCAATTCACACATGTGATCTGGACCGAGCAGATGGCCGACGAGGAAAATTGTGTTTCTGACGGTTAAACATACCAGGAAGGGAAGGAAGTTGCAAGACAATAGAATGCCCATCACCTCCGAAGGTACTACCCATGAGGTTCCCTGCCTACTAGCTTGGTTCCGAGCAGGCGACCGAACCCCCTTCACCTCCGTTGAAGACAAACTACTTCCAATGTTATTCATGTTATTCATCTTTACTTCCAATAAGGCGATGTAATCATACAAACATCAATGCAAGTTCGAGTTCTTTTTTAATGGGGTATTCAAGAAAACAAATGAAACGTCCTCCGGGAGACGTAGGTCAAGCAAACAACTACAAATGAAACGTCCTCCGGGAGACATAGGTCAAACATACCACCACAAATGAAACGTCCGCTGGGAGATGTAGGTCAAACAGACCACCACAAATGAAACATCCTCCGGGATACGTAGGTCAAGCAGACCACCGCCAATGAAACGTCCTTCGGGAGACGTAGGTCAAGCAGACCACTACAAATGAAACTTCCTTTGGGAGACGTAGGTCAAGTAGACCACCCCAAATGAAATGTCATCGGGGAATGTAGATGAAACGTCCTCCAGGAGACGTAAGTCAAGCAGACCACCGCAAATGAAACATCCTCCGGGATTCGTAGGTCAAGCAGACCACTACAAATGTAACGTCCTCCGGGAGATTTAGGTCAAGCAGACCACCCCAAATGAAACGTCATCTAGGAGATGTAAGTCAAGCAGACTACCGCAAATGAAACGTCCTCCAGGAGACGTAGGTCAAGTAGACCACCCCAAATGAAACGTCCTCCGGGTGACGTAGGTCAAGTTGACCACTACAAACAAAGCGTCTTTCGGGAGATGTAGGCCAAGCAGGCCACTATTCAGAAACACTCAAGCAGTTCACAAAACACTATGCGAATTGAAGTTAGAAAAAATAACTGAAAATTCCATAACAAAGTGGCCGACTGGCCAAGTTCAACAAATAGGGGATGGTCAACTTAGAACAATTATTGAAGCAAAAGAAAGCGAAGTTACAAAACTCAGACATAATAAAGGTGTCCTCATCTTCTATGAGATTCAAGCAGGTGACCCTTAGTCAACCACCTCTTCAGCTGCCTCTTGCTCAACTACGCCTACCAGGGCGTCACTATGCTCAACAGCCGTCATCTGCTCAGTAGCCTCAGTTGCCTGCTCATCCATAGGTACCTTGACCACATCATCTGCGTTGCCCTCCTCTGCCATGATCTCATCTGATGCATCATCCTTGGTGTCATCTCCTTCCGTTGCAGCCTCATCAGCCACCTACTCTTCAACTGCTTCCGCATCCGTGGCGTTGATCTGCTCGCTTTGGGTAGGGGGCATGTCATCTTCATCTTCAATGGGGTGACAAGGAGTAGCACCACTCTTGCAGTCCAAGTATCCCAGCTGGTATGCATCCACGACAACCTTATACTCGAACTCTTTAGTAGCTTCAACGTGGATGTCAACCCTGGTCAACAACTTGTTATAACCTTGGGCCAGATCGTCATACTTTTGTTCAAGGAAAAAGTAGGCCTCCTTAAATTCGAGTAGGGTAGCAGCGAAAGGCGCGAGCTCATCATCTTTTTGGCCAAGAGAACTCTTCAGCCTTGATATTCTCTCCTTCATCCCAGACATCCTGGCATCATGGCGACTCTGCTCGTCCAAGAGCTTGCCAGTCATATCAGCGTTCTTCTTCATCAGCTCATCAAGCTGTGCAGAATAGGGGTAATAGCATACAAGTTCCGTATGGCCTCAGCAGCAAAAATTACACCCTTTTTTAAGCGAATGTATGGTGGCTTCTCTCCGCTTTTCCAGGGAGAGGCTGAAGAATGTGCCCAGATCACCAGCTTGATGTATGTGATCCACCATGACACATGCAGATGAGCTCGACAGGAAGTTCGTCCTAAGCAGATCGGGCACATTCACATCCTCAGCATGGCCATTATCAACAGCCGGACTAGCATGCCGCGCAACTGAAGGACTTTTCACTCAAATGGATGACTCTCTAGCTCCGTGCTTGACCGTTCGTGGCTTGGCAGATGAGTCATGACCACTGGGCAAGGGTGTGGTTCAATCCCCGGACCAGCGTAGATGACTCAAACCATGCTTCTTGACAGACTCCTTATAGGGTAGCTCATAGGTTTTGAGTTGCTCGGCCGGACCCTTGAACAAAATATCTCGAATCTTCTGCATCTTACTGGTCTAGTATTAGCCTTCCTCTTTTCAGGGAGCTCGGTCGAGGACTCCTCCCGCTCACCAGGCAGATCATTTGGGTCCGAGCCATACAACTTCCATCTTTCAAAATCTTTAGCTAGGGGCAGACCACCTACCTTATTTCGGTGCTCACTTAACAACCAGCACTACTCACGGAACCTGGCAGGGATGTTCAAAGCCTGACAAACCATAGCCATATCCGATCCAAGATCGAACTTCTTGCTGATATCATTCTCTGCAAGTAGAAGACAGAAGTCAGTTAGTAACACTTCAAAGAATTCAAACAAAACTGAAGCAGATCAAGGGAGTGCAACATACCATCACAGTAGGTGAGAGGAATGAGTGGACCGTCGCCGACCTCACCTTCCCACTTGCCGTTGACCTCCAGTACGTCAGCATGCCACACATGTTCTCCCTGACTCAGGCTATCAAACAGCTTGGCATTACACATACGGACCTGAGCATATCTCTCATGGTGTCTTACTTCAAAAAATTAGAAGAACTCCCGTACAGTCAGACCAAGCTTGAAAAAGCGATCCAAATTCTCAAAGCAGATGATCACCAGTAGACGTTCGGGGTGCATTGACTTGGGGCACATTCCATGGCTCAGAACACCTCCCTGAAAAACTTTGACAGTGGGAACGTAAAGCCCAATGAGAAGTAGAAGGGACGGAACGGTGATGATCTTGGCTCTTAGATTGTTTGAGTCTGTTCGAGGCACATCATCAGTTGCCGGCTTCGCTAGCCGGACATGCACATCCTCCGAAATGGCATAATCAAAAGTAGCATGCCATGCCTAAAACTAAGCCTGGGTCATGACACGATGTAGATTAGCCACAAATCTCCTTTTGTGTACCGTGGAGCCACCCCACAGGTACAAATGCGCTTGTGAGCTCAGTGATCAGCTTCTCCCATCAAAAGACATTGTCGTTGAACAACTACAAAACAGAGGAGAAAAGCACAATCAAAACCCAAGTTCAATAAAATAAAATTAAAAAGCAGCAACAGCAACAAATAAAAAAAACAAAGAAATTGGAGTAGCCCAACGTACTCTAGCGCCAGCAAGCCTACCAGTGCAACCGGCCCAGCTCACACATGGCCTCTAGCCCTTGCGTGCGTCTCCAACAGCCTATGAGGCCCAAGTGGCCTTGCGGCCCATGTTGCGCACCTTCCTTGCACAAGCCTCAGCTCCTCGGCCCAACTCACGCAAGCCCAGCACCAACACCAGCATTAGCCCTGCTCCAACACTAGCACCAGCCCTTCGCCTGTTGCCTTGGCCCACATGCATGGACTTATCAGCTCATCCCCTATGAAAGAAGGTGCGGCCAACTGAGCCCCATGCAACTCAAGGGCTTGCCGCTAGCACAACAACATGGCCAATCTCATGTTGCCGAAAATTCAAGAAAAAAGAAAAGGAAAATTCTCACACATAATTACCTTGCAATATACGGAAACACCTCTCTTTGACAAGTAGTACAACCCTCCAAAGATCTCTCTCATACAGAAAGTATGAGAATAAATTTGCTAGTTGAAAAAGAGTGAAGAGAAGCCCTATATTTATAGGGATTGAGGTTCCTTGACCTACAAGGAATCTCAAGTCCATTCCAACTGGATCCCAATTTAGAAAAATAGCAAGTCCACAACCTCCTTCAATTAGGAGCCCAAGTCCAAGAAGGAAGCCCATATGCAGTTCGTCAGCCCAACAATTAATTTGCACCTCCTCCAAGCCCCCATGCGCCACGCAGAAGTTGGGGGCATTTGTGGAAACAAATATTTCCACATCCTAGGTCAAATAAATTCCCTATCAATTTGGGAAATTTATTTGATTTAATTGGGATTTACACCATAATTAGGGATTACCAAATCAAATCCCTAATCTAGTTCTAGCTTTCCAAATAAGGGGAGAAATAATTCCCTTCCAGGTCGGGAATTATTCCTCCTGAAACCCTAGCTCCCGAAGCTCTTATATAAGCAAAGCTACACCAAGGCTTGAGGTAAGTCATTCCAAGCTCTAAAAATACTGCAGAAATTCCCTCTCCCTTAGCCTTGCCGCCACCTCTACTCTCTCTCTCACTCAAGGCTTCGGCCACCACCACACACTGCTTCGGCCACCCGGTTCTCTCCCCGTGAGAGCTCTGTACCCTATTTAGTTATATAACTTAGGCATCGAAGGGCCCTTGGCCAACACCCTCATAGTTTGCCTTTAACTCCGATTGGTTATGCAGGGAGAAAGAGAATCGAGAAGGGAGAGGGAAGAATTCGTCAACGAATATTCCGTGGGGACGAAAATCGCTCCCACAAATATAATAATAAAAAAATTATAAGAAACTATCATTATATACTTTTATCTTAAACTCTATTCATGATCCTTAACCAATGTAGCTCTAAATCTTTTGGATAACATCAAAGTGGAAGCAATAATTGGTGCACAAACAAGAATGGAAGCAAACCTATTGGCAGAGTTAGGAGAAGAAGCTAAAGTCCCTGTGTTGTCACCTTCTTGTTAACTCGCAAGTGCACGAGGCGTTGGATAGTATAGCTTGTGTAAGTACGAGGTCGATCCCACGAGGATTGATGATAGATTGATTCAATTTAATTCCCTGCACAAAACAGAAATCCAAAAGAAAATAAATAAAACAAGAAAGAAAGAAAAGAAATTAACTCAAGCAAATTAGTTACCAAGTTCAATTCATATTCTTAGATTGATTCTAGCTAAAGTATGATTAAGCCATGGTGTCTGGTCCTAACCTTGTATTTCTAATTCCCTAATTAGATCCTTGTTTTCGAACCTAAATTAAGCATTAGAAATCCATTAAGCATAGAAGAATGTTTTAAACAACCAAGCATGTATCTAATCCCTATTGTCGAATGTCCATACATACTCTTCCTATTCATAGTTCAATTTGAATTAATGCATGGTGTCTACTCTTAATTCAAACCAAGATAGCTAACATACAAGTTTTAATGGTGATCAATCATTCAAACAAGCATATTAACTTATAAGCATAATGAATAAGAACAAGAACTATAATTGAAACTTGAAAACTAATTAAACTTGAAAACTTAAGAAAAGAAATTACATTACAATGGAAAATAAATTACAACTAAGAAAAACTTAAAGGAAACAATTGAGAACTAAAAGAAAACTAAGAGAATTTGAGGGAGAGAAGGAGAGGAGCTCTAGAGAGATGTTTGAGAGCTCCCCCTTGGGGTGTGTTTACATGTTTGGAGAACTCACTATTTATAGGCCTAGGGGAAGTGAAAATCTGAATTAAGTATTGCTTCTACCTACAAACTCACTTCACCAACTTACAACACTTAATTCACACAATTGCATTTGAAAACAATTCTTCTTGTCTTTGAGCTTAGTGTTGCAACTCCCACTTCATCTTATTTTACTTCATTTGGCTGCTGCAAAACTCCACTCCAATTATATGTATTGAATATGCTCCACCAAAATTTCCCACAATCAATAACATTTCATCATGCATATGTCATGCTTGACAATGCATTGCAGTCTTCTTTTGGGCTCGTTTTGGGCTTGTTCCTCCATTCTGAAAAATCTGCAAAAATATGGATCTTGAAGCTCTTTGTCTTATCTTTCCAAGCATATGCAGCCCAACTCAAGGAAAATTCGGGAAGGCCTTCAAAAGTCATTTTTGGCCCAGTAACGCAGATCCTGCCGATTTTGACCTTAAGCTGCCAAAACTTGTATAACTTCCTCTAGAGGACTCGGAATCATGAACCGTAAAATGATCTAGAAAATAGACTTCCGTATCTTTCCAATGACGTATGGCTCATTATCTGGTTCTTCTTGAGCAAGTAGAGTCCAATCCGTGAAGTTGACTGATCTGCAGACACCGTTTTGAGCTAACTTGACTCCAAAATGCATTAAATGAGTCCCAAACTTATTACACTAAAACAAACACAAAATAGATTAAAAGCACAAGTTTAACTCAAAAACATAACCAAATCATAAGTTAGAAGGGTACAAAATGATATGTAATTATGCACCGATCACTTCTGGACTTCGTACTAGTCCTTCTGGTGCTTCTGACGAATATCCCCACTTAATTGAGATCATACCAGATGAAACTTTTCAAGTTACGGCAATCAGTGCCCTTACTGAAATGTTAAAATGGAGGGATGTCATCCTTATACGTGAGAACACAGATTATAGGAGAGACGTCATTCCAATTTTTATAAACGCCCTTGAAGAAGAAAATGCGAATATTGTATATAAAAGTTGCATTCCTGCCTCCTCAGCAGATAAACAGATCATTGAAGAGCTTCGCAACCTCACGAAGTTGAAGACGACAGTATTTGTGGTGCATATATCACATTTTCTTGTTCCTCACCTTTTCTTGAATGCAAAAAAGTTAGGTTTACTGAGTGAAGGGTATGCTTGGATTATGACATCAACTAGCATGAATTTCTCGCATTCCATGGATTCTAGTGTGATTGAGGCAATGGAAGGAGTGTTGGGTTTGAAGTCTCATATTCCGGCATCAACCAGCCTGCAAAATCTTACTTCAAGATTGAGGAGGAATTTTACATGGAGGATCCCAATATGGAGGTAACCAAGTTAAGTCCTTATGGAATTTGGGCATATGATGCAACTTGGGTTCTAGCAGAAGCAGCTGAAAGGACAAGGAGTAAAAATTCTACTAGATCATTCTCCTAACACGGAGTTGTGCTGCTTAGAGAAATATTACAAATGGGATTTAAAGGTTTAAGTGGTGAAGTTCAATATCCAGATGGGAAACTAACTTCAAGTGGATTTGAGATTGTAAATGTGGTAAGGAAAGAGAAGAGAACGGTTGGATTTTGGCCTTGTAAAGAAGAAAAAACCACAAAAGAGTCATGCATGCCGCTTAATAATAGGAGAAATTTACTCTTCAACGAAAATTTGGAAACAATCAATTGGCCTGGAGGATCCAACAGGAAATTGAGTGGTGAAATAAAACTGAGAATTGGTGTTCCAGTGAAAGTAGGGTTCAAGGAACTTGTGGGTGTGGGGCATGATCTTCAAACCAATAGAACATATGTCACTGGCTTCTCTCACTACTACGTTTAACTATTTGCGCGACGAATACAAATTCATCACGCAAAATACACTACTGCTACGGAACATACACTTCGTCGTGCAAATGGTAGAAATCTTGTGTGACCAACATTTTCGTTGCACAAAAACTATTAGCGTGACAAAAAAATTAGTCGTCGCGTAAAGCGTGGAAGAAAAACTCAGGTTTTTGTTTTTGGTGCCAAACATTTGCGCGACGAAAACTATCGTCGCGAAAGAAGACCTTGCGCGACGGTTTAAGATTTCGTCGCGTAAAAATGACAGAAAGGAGTGGGTTTTGTTATTTGCCGGCAAAAACTTGCGCGACCACAAGATTTATCGTCGCATAAGAAAAACATGGGATATTTTTTTGCTCCAAATCCTTGCACGACGGAAATATACATTTTCCGCGACAAATTTTTGCGCGACAAACTAAATTTTTGTCGGGCAAAATAGTGATGTCGACACGATCTTGCGGGACGAAAAAGTTATTTTGTGGGACGAAAAGGCCATTTTGCGCGACGAATTAACTGGTTCATCGTGCAAAATCCTTCTTCTTCATATCTTCTGCCATTGCAAAGGCAGAATGCAAAAAAAAAACATTCTGCCTCTCCTCTCGCTGCCGCTGCCTCTGCTGGAATTCAGTACGTTCATTGGGTATGTATTTTTTGTCGTTAGTTTAAAAGTATTAATGTAAATTCATATTAACGCTATTAATTTCGTTCTCGTTAGGGATATTTGTAATTAGCTATTGGTGGAGAACGATTGAGAATGTATTTTATTCGTTTTATATTTTAAATATATTAAATTAATTACATTATGTTAAACTTAGTTTGTTATGTTTATATTTTTTTGTGAAATTATATTCATATTATGTTGTTAAATTGTGCGTGACGTAGCACAATGTGTTGTGATGTATGAAGTTAATTGAAATTAACTTCGTACTTTTATTTTTATTTTTAGTATCACTTAGTTTCCCATTCGAGGTTAGTTGGATTTTGTGCATGGATGCGTAAAGCATGACTGCGGTCCAATTAATTTTTGAATTGTCCCATTATTTGAACAGTTTGGGAATGCATAGTTATGTCACATAATGTACGGCTACAGGATTAGGTTTCGATTGTAGAGATTTTGGTGTTATCTCTGTACGTTCTTCGGGTGGTACGTAGGTATTTATACCTACGGTACACCTCAAGAACTGTATCGAGATGCTGCCGAAATTCATCCACGTCGAAACGTAATCTCATGTAGCCGTACATTACGTGACATGACTATGCATTCCGATGGGATAGGGCCCTTACCGGAGGCATAAGGTGACATTATGACTTCGTATGAAGTTGTTGTGATTGTTGTGATTGTTGTGTTGTGATTGTGGTTCTAGGAATTATGAGCAGGAAGTGGATACAGAACCCGAATAGATGCGCAGACGAATACTTGGATGGAATCGAGGATTTTATTGAGTTTGCACGTACACGCAACACAGGTGCAACTAGAATCCGTTGTCCTTGTAGGAGGTGTAACAACACGTTGTGGGAGACAATTGAAAATGTTGGATTTCATTTAGTAAGAAATGGAATGATTGAGACATATAGCATTTGGAACCTTCATGGGGAACAATTAGACCATGCTTCGTCTTTAAATGCCACAAGAGTGGACAATGTTGAACCTATTGTGGATCCTAATGATCAAGTCATGGATATTATACATGATGCTTTTCCATTTGCATCGACCAACATCAATCAGGAAGGGGAAGATGATGTGCCTACACCAATAGACAGTGCAGAGTTCGAACAATATGAAAAACTGTTTAAAAATGCCAACTAAGAGTTATACCCGGGGTGCGAGAGCTTTTCTGTTCTCACGACCATTGTGGAGCTAATGCAGACAAAAATAAAGTATCGTATGTCGAACCAGTGTTTCGATTACTTTTTGGGGTTTTCAAGAGAATGCTTCTGACGGACAATTGTTTGCCGAAAGACCATAGACACGCACAAAAGGTGGTGAATGGTCTTGGATTGGGTTATGAAAAAATTCACGCTTGCAAAAACAATTGTATTTTATTCTACAAAGAGTATGAAGCATTGGATACATGCCTTATATGCAATGAGTCGAGGTTCAAAATGACATCTCAGAATAGAACGACAAAGATCCCGCAAAAAGTCATGCGTTATGTGCCCCTGAAACCCAGGTTGCAGCGATTGTATATGTCGACGCATACTGCCACGGACATGAGATGGCATAAGGAAAAACGGGTAGACGACAATGTGATGCGGCATCCTGCAGATGGGGAGGCATGGAAAGACTTCGATCGAACATTCTCCGAGTTTGCTGCTGATCCCCAAAATGTTAGATTGGGACTTGCCACTGACGGATTCAATCCGTTCGGGGTTCTAAACCAACACCACAGCACTTGGCCGATTTTTGTATTCCCATATAATTTGCCGCCTTGGAAATTCATGAAAAAAGAATACATAATGATGACCCTGGCAGGTCAATTGATGTTTACTTAAGGCCGCTAGTTGATGAGCTGAAAGATTTATGGACAAACGGTGTGCGCACATATGATAAATCAACTAGGAAGATGTTCACTTTGCGGGCAGCAGTTATGTGGACTGTGAATGATTTTCCCACATATGCAATGGTTTCTGGGTGGAGCACAAAGGGTTATATGGCATGTCCTGTATGCAAGGAAGATGTAACTTCTGGTTGGCACGCTGGAAAAGTTTGTTACCTTGTTCATCGGAGATGGTTGCCATGGGACCACGAGTGGCGGGAAAAAGATAAAGAGTTCGATGGGAACACAGAGCATCGCCTCAGACCTAGAGAATGGTCCGGTGATGAGATCTTGGAACAGCTTAACAGTTTAGATTTTGCTCCGTTCGGGAAAACAGTTAGTCGAACTAGACCTTCCACACATATGAATTGAACGCACAAGCCTATGTTTTTTGAGCTCCCACATTGGTCGAAACTAAAATTGAGGCACAATCTAGACGTGATGCATGTTGAGAAAAATGTATTTGACACATTGGTGGGCACGATTCTAGATATCGAGGGCAAGACAAAGGACACGATCAAAGCTCGTCTTGATTTGGAAAGAATGGGCATACGAAGGGGTTTATGGATGAATAGGGACAGTGATAAAGCTATAAGGGATCTTGCATTTTTTTCTTTGAAGAACATTGCAAAAAGAGTTTCTAAAGTTTGTATCGTCAGTAAAGTTTCCTGATGGGTATGCTTCTAATGTTGCACGTTGCGTGAATTTTGACGGGAGTAAATTTACTGGACTTAAGAGCCATGACTGCCATGTGTTTATGCAACACCTACTTCCTGTGGGTATTCGACACCTATTGCCGGAAGATGTAGTGAAGCCAATCATGTTGTTGTCCAGATTTTTTTCCCAACTGATTGCAAAAACATTGCAAAAAATAGACATGTTTTAGTTGCGCCATGACATTGTCCAAATCCTATGCAAGTTTGAGATGATATTCCCTCTAGCTTTCTTCACAAGTATGATCCACGTGATGGTTCACTTGCCAGAAGAGGCATTGCTTGCTGGTCCTGTCAACTATTGGTGGATGTATCCAATAGAAAGGTATGTAATCCTTATCGTTTGTGTATGCATCATTATCACACGCTTGCTAATTTGTATCATATCGTTTTATTTTGGCAGGCTTCTCGGAGACCTGAAAAAAAGTGTACACAACAGGGCAAAGCCCGAAGGATCAATTATAGAGGCTTGGGTTCAATATGAGTCGCTTACTTTTTGTGGAATGCATTAAAAGATGCGGAGACGGCTTTCAATCGTCTTCAGCACAATAATGACGGAGGTATGAGAAATGAAAAACTTTCTGTTTTTGCCCAAAGTTCACGACCCTTTGGAGATCCTGGACGAGGAGAGTCGTTTTCTAGAAATGACATGGAGGTAGCCATTAGTTCGTTCTGAACAATTGTGATGAGATAATGGCATACTTGGATGAGCATGAAGAGATGATGAAGCGAGCACATCCATCACATTTGTATGCCAACAAACACCGTGAATTGTTTCCACAATGGTTTTTGGATTCTGTAAGTTATAAGTGTTTTTTATTTGACAAATATATATTGTAGTATTTAATTTTCTGAAACTAACATGTGAATGTTTTTGTGTAATATTAGGTGAATAAATTGAAAGCATCGAATTCCCCACTTACAGTGACGAGTTATATAACTTGGTGTTAGGCCCAATTCGCGCTGAATTGTTCTCGGGATGTCATGTTAACGGCATAAAATTTTTGGGGACTGCACAAGATGACAAGTTGTGTACGCAAAACAGCGGTGTTCATGTCCCAGGTGGAGGGGAAATTACGGACATGATTTCTATGGCAAACTCACAACTGTCATGCAATTGCTTTACAAAGACCGATACTAAGTGATCATGTTTAAGTGTCGATGGTTTGATACCAACCCAAATAGGCCTGGAAGTGTTAAAATCGACCATGGCTTACTATCTGTGAACATTAACAGAACTTGATATGATAATGACCCTTACATTTTGGCAAACATGGCAACACAGATTGTGTATCTAGATGACCCTAAAGCCGGGAGCGGTTGGAAAGTTTTTCAGAAGATTGATCATAGGAACGTGTATGCTATACCAGAACTATACCCTACTGACAATGACGTCGACAACGTGGCTGACCAACGTTTAGAATCTTCAATGGAAAATGATGCGGAAACACTTCGAGATACAAATGTTATACAAGAACCGTTTCAGATACAAGGATTGTCTTCAATCGAAATACCGATTCAATCAATTACAATTGACCTCAGTAATCTTCCGCGATACGATGGTGCAGTGGGCCCGAACAACAACGATGATGTAGTTATAGAGGAGGAGGAGGAGGATTAGGAGACCGAAAGTGATGGTAACGACGATAACGAAAGTTATTATAGTTCATATGATGAATAATGAATTTTTTTGTAATTTTATTATGTTAGTGTACAAATTTTGTGTACTACAAATGTTTGAATATAGGTACTTGTTATATCCAAACCTTATATATGTGAGAAATGAAACATTGTTCAATAAATTGAGCGATACAAGAAAATGAGAAATGACATTGCATTCATATCATACATTTGTAGACAAAACATTATTATAAAATGAAATTAATAAATAATCTGACCTAATGGGTAAAATATATGAATGTTTTTTTTTTAGATTTTGGGGGTAAAATATTGATTAGATACAATTATACATATACAGAAAAATGGTTCTTGTAAAAAAAAATAAACACTTTGCGCTACGAATAGAAGTCATTGGTCGCATCAATGTTGCGGGAAGAATATTTCCGTCGCGCGACATCGCTTTGTGCGACGCCAAGCAAGCCATCGTCGCGCAATTGTTATAATTGAGGTCTAGGGATTGCACGACAATGTCTATATTATTCGTCGCACAATGTAATGAAAATTTGGGCGGAAAACACACCTTGTGCGACGCTTTGTTTATATTCGTCACGCAATGTAATGAAAATTTGGGCGGTAAACATACCTTGCGCGACGCTTTATGTTATTAGTCGCGCAAGTTAGGTTATCCGCCCAAATTTCATGACCTTGTGCGACGAATAAATGCAAAGCGTCGCGCAATGTAGTGAAAATTTGGGCGCAAGTTAGGTTATCCGCCCAAATTTCATTACCTTGCGATACGAATATAAGTAAAGCGTCGTGCAATGTAGTGAAAATTTGGGCAGAATTTAGGTTATTCGCCCAAATTTCATCATCTTGCGCGACGACTATAATCAAAGCGTCGCGCAATTCCAAATTTCATCATCTTGCGCGACGACTATAATCAAAGCGTCGCGCAATTCCAAATTTCATCATCTTGCGCGACGACTATAATCAAAGCGTTGCGCAATCCCAAATTTCATCACCTTGCGCGACGACTATTAACGAATCGTCGCGCAATGTAGTGAAAATTTGGGCTGTAGCACACCTTGCGCGACATTATCATTTTATTAGTCACGCAAGTTATTTTTAATCGACCTTGCGCGACGAAGTTTTATATCCGTCGCGCAAGATCGATTAATTTTGCAAAACATCGCGACAGCCTCCTTTCTTCTTCACTTCTTCTCTCTTGCCCTACCGTCTCTCTCTCTCCATCGTCACCTCAGCCCACTACTTCGCCGAAAAAAGGACCGGGACGCCACCACCTTCGATGCCCGGTCATTCCCCGCCATCTCCTCCCTGATTTCGTCAGAAATTGCTCGATGGATCGTGTAGGATTCGACGATGGTGTGGCGGATCGTGGATCGTGGATCGGAGTCCCGGATACTCCGAAATCGCAAAACCCTAGGTCAAGCTATGCTTTTAATTAATTGGTTAAGATTCTTAATGAAATTGTATGTGCTATCAATTATATATTCATAAATTGGAATACTTTGTATGTGTATTAATGAAATTTTGCGCATGTCAAACCTTATTAGAAGGCGTAAGGCGGCGACGACTTCACATGGTTCGCCTCCCCCGGCTCAGACGTCATCTGATGCCACTGCTCCAGCACTGATGGACCACTTGCCAGTGGGTCCCGGGGGGTTCTAGGGGCCTGCATCATCAGATTCATCAGTGGTGCAGCCTGTTAGCGCCAGGCGTCGTCACCGTCCCGCCAGCACCACCGACACCACATCGATCGACGCTACTGGGGCGTCGGGGTCATAGCCAGGTATAGATTTCCTTCAACTCCATTTTTTTTTTTGTATTTTATAGTTAAATTTGTTATTTATGTAACGTTAATTTCATATTTCTTTGCAGCTGAGAAGAACACCCGAGGGCCGTGTCGACAGTTGAAGACGGCGAAGGTCACCCGGGTGACCAACAGTCGTATCAACATCGGATACGACTAGCGGCATCGGGCTGCACCGACGGTGGAGTTGCATAGCTCATTGGCCCACGACATTGGTCACGTCGTTCAGACCCATTGCCCGATGCAATGGAAGTCTTGGAAGGTCATGCCTAACGAGATCAAGACGGAGGTGTGCGGCCAATTGTCGGTATGTATCCTACATTTTAATTCTTTTTCTTTCAAACTTTATATATTTATATTACTTAATGTATGTAATTCATTTATTGCAGACAAACTACAACTTAGAGGACCTCGACGACGAGTTGTTGGCATACGTCAACAGACTCTTCGTTGAGAGGTACAAGCAGTGGAAGAGCAACTTGCACCACCATTTTGAGGCGTTTGATGATCCGCAAGTCACTCTTCAAGAGGGTTGCCCAAAGGAGCTTGAGGCGGGAGGATAGTTGGGCATGGCTCTGCGCTCATTTTCAGGCGCCCGATTTTGTGGTATTTTGTAATATTAATTTCAAAATTATTACATATTTCTTACTAATGTTTACTTAATTTTTATATTTCATTCCAATTTCAACTAATACGTTTATTTTTTGTATAACAGAATAAAGCCAAAGCCAATAAGGGCAATAGGAACAAGAAGACCCTTCTCCACCATTCAGGTTCTAGGCCCTTCTCATATAGGATGGATGCACGGCGGCGGGTAATAATAAAATAGTTTATATTCAATTTTTAATATGTCATTAATATAAATTCATTTTTTTCGTACTAACATTTTTCTTCTCTTGTTCAATTTAGGGGGGGTCCAAATTCCCAGAGATCGACGTCTTTGGCGACGTTTATGTTCGACCTGGGAATGAGTTGGCCGAGTCCCTTCATGTAAGTATTCTTTAATTTTAATTCTTATGTTACGCATTCAAGTTTCAGGGTTATTATATGAATGTTTTAATTTATATTTTATGTTATGTTGAACAGGCGACGATGGTGGAGAGGAGCCAATTGGTTCTTCAGGAGTCCGCCTCCTAACTTCCTCCCAATACTCCAATCGAGTCTGTGGATCCTCCACAGGATGCTGGGTTTTAGATCTTGACGGAGACGTTGGATCAAACCCTCGGGAGGAGGCTGGGGACATATTGTCGAGGGATGGGGAATGCCCGGTGGAGGGAACCTAGACCCCGTTCATCCGTGCAGTCAAACAGTCAGGTGACTGCTTTGACAGCATAGGTGGCCAAGCTTCAGGGTCAGATGTCTGTGATTCTAGAGTTCCTCGCGTGGTCCGGCATTCCAGTCCCGCAATTCGCTGCGTCTACCTCCGAGCTCGTCCACCCTGAGAATGGCAACTAGACCTCTGCCCCTGTGGACAATGTCCAGACCTCCGAGCCGCATCTGCCTGATGACCAAGTAGATTTTGAAACTTTGTTCGATTAGTTTTTTACTTTCATAATTGTATTTTAAAACATTTCTCTTGTAGGATACATTTATATTATTTTATATAATTTTTTGTTCTCTTTATTACATTTGTTTATTGCAATTTCATTTTATTACCCAAAAAAAACCAAATTTATTTTTTAACAAAATTAAAAAAAAACGTAAAATTAAATTTAAATAATATATATTTTAATTTTGAGCGACGAAATTTGTTCGTCGCGCAAAATTATGGTGTCGCGCAAAATAATGGTGACACGCATTGCGTGACGGATATTATTCGTCGCGCATAGCCATTCGCCACTCAAAGATATGTGGGACGAATGTTTTTTCGTCGCGTAAATGTATTTGCGCGACGGATATTATTCGTCGCGCAAAGATATGTGGGACGAATGTTTTTTCGTCGCTTAAAGGTTTGTGAGACAAACATTTGTGTCATCCCTTAATCTTTTGTGCAACGAAGTTTTACCGTCGCTCATTTGTGCGCGACAAATAACAAAAACTTGGTCGCACAAAGTCTTTCTTCATGCTCTTTGCGCGACAAAATGTGTGTGACGAATTTTCTGTCGCGCTAAAATTTGTGCGACTAAAAGTAACGTTGCGCGACGAAATCCCTTCGTCGCACAAATTGTAAAATGTAGTAGTGTCTATAGATGTATTCGAAACTGCAATTAAAGCTTTGCCGTATAAAGTACATTACGAATTTTTTCCATTTGAGAATGCAAATGGAGTTATGGCTGGGGCTTACAATGATCTTGTTCATCAAGTCTATCTCAAGGTATGGTTGATTAGTCCCAATCCATAACAGTAATCACTTTTTTGTTTTCTCTGTTACTTCTCAGTCTATTATACAAATTTTTAACTTAGTTCTTGGGTTTCTTTGTCACCTATTGGGGGCATGACGCACTAGAATTATGATGCTGTTGTGGGAGATACGACGATCACATCGAACAGATCTCAATATGTTGATTTTACAATACCATACACTGACTTAGGTGTGGGAATGCTAGTACCAAATGAGAAGGACAACATGTGGATTTTCTTGAAACCTCTTTCAGCAGATTTTTGGATAACAAGTGCAGGTTTCTTTATCTTGACGGGACTCGTTGTGTGGGTAATTGAGCATCCTATCAACCCAGAATTCCAAGGCACACCTTCTCGGCAAATCGGAACCATGTTGTGGTTTTCCTTCTCAACCCTTGTGTTTGCTCATAGTAAGCACTATCAGCTCTTTCAATTACACAAAGTTCACTGAAAATTAGTCAATGCACAACTCAATAATTTCCAGGTCTCGATGGAACAACCCATGTGTTTTCTCTTAGTTACCTTACCTCATGTAGGCAAGATTTTTAATAATATTGAATAAAGTTCATGAGTAATAAAATATATATACAGTTATTCTCTCATGCGGATGTCCGCATGTTATTATTATATGGATATCATTGTAAACAAGTAGGAAAATATGGAGGGGTAGTACAAAATACATGGTGTCCGCAAGATAATAACCTCCGAATGTCCACATAGGAGAATTTATGTGTATATATACAGTCCCCTTTTATTGAGGGACACCCTTGTAGGGCTCACACTGCATTGTATTTCACTAATCCAAACTGTCTATTTTAAAGATCATCTCTACAAAAAAGATCACGATATCATTTGACCACTTAACTAAATTATTGAAATTTATGTACTTTCTTGAAGCACAGTGTTCATTGATTTTGTTGGTCTCAATTAGATGCCTTAATGGTTTGCAATTTGCATCATTTTTTGCGAGGATGATCTCTGAATGAAGAAGTGAAATATAGATGGTTTGGATCGTTGAAAAAAATCTCATATGGGACCCTAAGGGCTGTCCTTCAAATAAATTTTTTGAGGAATCCCTCAATAGAAATGGATATCTCTAATAGATGTTAGATAGAATATATATATAATTTATAATAGATGTTAAAGTATGACTGATCAGATAATGTTGGGGATATCTCTCCCCTTGTGACAATAATTAAAATCTTCTTAGTTTCTGATTAATCAACACAGATAGTTTACAAATTATTTCTTACTGAATTATCATAATTCAAAATGATTCCTTGTTCACTTAATCACTCAGATTTCCTTAATTATATCCATTCAGATGAACGAACGAAAAGACGCCTTGGTTGAAGGAGATCAGTTTTTATTAGTTTAGAGTTAATATTAGATCACCTGAAAATGAAATTTTGTCTTGTGTTGCAGGGGAGAAGTTGTTAAACAATTTATCAAAGTTTGTGGTGATCATATGGGCGTTTGTTGTGCTTATATTGACTTCCAGTTACACTGCAACTTTAACATCAATTATGACTGTTCAACAAATACAATTATACTCAAGAGGGAACTATATATAGGTTACCAAGCAGGTTCATTCACCCAGGGAATGGTAAAGAACTTGAATTTCAAAGGTCTTAAACCCTATAATTCGGTTGAAGATTATGTTGCCGCTTTATCAAGAGGAAGTAAGCATGGTGGTGTTTCTGCTATCGTTGACGAGGTTCCATACATTAAGATCTTCCTTGGATACTATCCTACTGGCTACTCCATGATTAAATCCGAATCTAGCACCAATGGGTTTGGCTTTGTGAGTAACCTAACCTCCCTTAAATTAGGTTATGCATTAATCATATGTTGTATTTCCGCTAAACTAGCAAGAAAGCATGATATTTTGGCCACATGCAGTGTCGGCCTTGGCCCAGGGCTACAGCCCGGGGCCCAAATTTTTTTTAAGCCTATGTATATGTATATAAAAAATTATTAAAAAAAAAAGAAGTCAAACAGGCTAGGAGCCGTAGGAAGCCAATCAATCACTTTTTTTGACATCTCAATCTCACCTCAAGAAACGTGTGCATATATATATATATATATAATAAAATAAAAGAGAAGTCAAGCAGGCTAGGAGCCGTAGGAAGCCAATCAATCACTTTTTTTGAGATCTCAATCTCACCTCAAGAAATGTGTGTATATATATATATAAAAGAGAAGTCAAACAGGCTAGGAGCCGTAGGAAGCCAATCAATCACTTTTTTTGAGATCTCAATCTCACCTCAAGAAACATATTGAGTAAGCAAACCAATTATTAATTATAAAATATAATTTAAAACAAAACATACAAATCACTACAGCTGTAACATCCCACATCGACCAACGGAGAGGGGGTGATGTGCCTTATATGTACATACCCACCTCCATCTAGCACGAGGCCATTTGGGAATTCATTGGCTTCGGTTTCCATGGGAACTCTGAAGTTAAGTGAGTTTGGGCTAGAGTAATCCCAGGATGGATGACCCACTGGGAAGTTGCTCGTGAGTTCCCAGAAACAAAACCGTGAGGGCGGGGCCCAAAGTGGACAATATCGTACTACGGCGGAGCCGATCCGAGATGTGACAGAATGGTATCAGAGCCACTCTGTCGTGTGGTGCGAGTGTGCCGACGAGGACGTTGGGCCCCTAAGGGGGGTGGATTGTAACATCCCACATCGAAAATAAATGCTTCACTTGAAACAAACCAATGCTTCACTTGAAAATAAATGTTTTGTCCCATTGGGTTTTCCCCAAACAAGGTTTTAATGAGGCCCCAAAGTGTTCTTCCTTATCTTTTGTAAATTCTTATAATTTTAATAAAATTAATTAGTTGATAATTTTTTTTTAAATTTTAGTGTTTAATTTATATAAAGGGGCACATTTGAGAAAATTCGCCTTAGGCCTTAAAAAACCCAGGACCGGCTCTGGCCACATGACATCTTACCATTTATAGTTTCTGCTCTTTTTTTTCTTTTTTTTCCAATGGGATCCTTGTATTTCTGATTCTGACAATTAAGTGCACGTACTTTACTTACGCTTAAATGAAATCTAATATGTTACATATGTCAAATGTGGCTAGACGGAAAATTGACGTGAAAAGAGCGTGCATGCTAGGGTTAAAACCGATAATTTAGGTCGGTTGGAAATTGCATGCAGATGCTAAGCACATTATCTTTATGTCCATCCATTTAATTACACATATGCATTGCAAATCAAAACTATATGGAGAAAAGCAAAACATCAGGAAGTAAGCACGCTGATTAGTTCGTTGTTCATAATATTCACACTCAAAGAAAAATGGTATGCCGTGAAGAAATTCAGATTTAGATATCGGGTTCGAGAAAAGCTGCAGAGTGTAAGGAAGTTCTTCCAAGGACGGATAGCCCAGGTTAGATTTTTTTCTTTTCTTATAGTTAGTGTTAATGCTTAAGTATATATGATGAAAAGTTGCAGGCATTGTTAGTGTAAAATAGGCCTTTTAAACAAATAAAATAAAAATGATAAGTTCTCAAATTAAATTTATATATATTTATGATCAATTCCATAAACCTCCCTTAAGGGTTTAGTAGAGCCTAAAATCTAACAGTTCAATAAGGTAAATCTAGCCCGCCCCATTTTGAAATGCTGGGTTCGTCTTTGAGTTCTTCTCTAACAAAGTTTCCAATGAAAACGAAGAAAACCAGTATACAGATAGTGCATAAAGCATAGGCGGTGGTACTCTTTTTTCTTGACCGGATTTTTCTCCTTTGGGGATTTTTTATGGCAAGGTTTTAATGAGGCCACATTTACGCCCTCCGTTCTATTGTAAACTTTTCTCGTTTGTTTGGTGATAGTGATGAATGAAGTTATTCCCTTTTTTATATTAAAAAAAAAAGAAAAAAAAAAGCAATATACTCGCTTCTCTCTTGTTACGTATAGGAGACATGCAGTTTTTTCTTCATCTCTTGTTTTTCGAAAGAAAAACCTATATTATTGACATAATAATCAAAAGTAATAAGGGAAAGATTTATACATAACCCAAGTTATTAGGTCGTCTTTGAGATTTCGGGAGACCGGTGTGAAATACTAGACACCAATTACCTACTAGTGTTGAAAAACTCTAGAACTTGACTTCCTTGAAGGCAAACACCAATTTCCATAGATTATATTATTCTAGAAGAATTAGAGAGGAAACACGTTTTGAGCCAGTCCGGTTAGCGAACCTCGTGAGCAGAAGAACGTATTGAAAATTTGATTCTTAATAGGGTCATTTCAGCAAACATATAGCAATATGATATGTTGAAAAAAAAAAATTAACACTGACTTGCATTAATTTCACTACAAAAAAAATAGCTATAGTCACTATTTTTTGTAACATTTGCTAGCGTAACTAAAGGCATTAGGGACCTTTTTTGGTGACTAAAGGCTTTAGTCACTTTTGGTTAACGAATTTGAAGTTGGTTACATTTGCTAGGGTGACTAAAGCCTCTTGTCACCAAAAAAGGTCACTAATGCTACCAACAGTTAGGGCTGACAATGGATCGTGTCGTGTCGTGTCGTGTTAGGAATATATACGTGTCAAGAATGCTCAACCAAAACCCGACCCGTATAATAAACTTGTCATTTACGGATTGACCCATTAATTTCCCGTGCGAGTTTCGGGTCATGTCGGGTTGACCTGCTAAGTGGTAGCAAATAAAAAACAAATAAAAAAATTTCTAAAATTTGATAATTTAATCAAGTATTTTTATTTTTTATTTTTTTATATATATAAAATAGTTATTGCATTTTTCCTCTCTCTATGTATAAAGATTGAGAAAGAGAAATTAAAAAAATTAAAAAATGAAGAAAATGAAGAAGAAACAAAGAAATGGGTTGGCGGGTTACAATAGGAAGCAGAAAATTTGAAACATTCAACCTGAAGAAAAGTCGAACATCAGGTGCTGAAAATTGGAAAAGTTAAGGATCCTTCAAAGATAGCAAATCGGTTAAAGGAAGGAACCAAGTAATTTGCAAACTTGTAGAAAAGAAGCATACAAATTTAATATTTATTCGTCCTTACCCCAACTGGGCTTATGGACAGTTTTTGGATCATAAGAAGAGCTTTGATGATCTAAGTCGCTCAAAAGCAACTACCTTCATACTTGATATCCACGTGTGATAGCTTATGGCTTCCCAATATTAAACATTAAATCAATATAAAAAATTAATTTGAATTAAACATCTAGTATTCTCACTACTGCTCAATTGAAAAATATTTCTAGTTCCCTCTTTTGCCCCTCATTACAGCTTCTCACTACAATCTTCGTTTTCTTTCTTTGTGAAATGCTCTTCAAATTTACGATGGATTACCTGGGCTTTTTCATGCTCTCCACGTGATCATTAGCAACTGCTCACCAGGGCTAGGCTTGAGATTTTGGGGGCCCTGTGCGAAATTTCAACTGAGACTCTCACATAATTTAACACAAACTTATATCGTGGCATACAATAATTTTATTTTTTAAGTAAAAAATCATCATCAATTAGCGTGCAAATCAAAAATCAAAGTTATAAAATTTTTGACATTTCAATTTGAGAAACTTAAATACCAATATGTTCGGTATAAAGACTAGGTTTTCCTTTTAGTGCTCATTAACTATATAAAGACTTGTAAACAATCAGTATGATGAGACAAGTTATGTAGATTGAAATTATTTATATACCTGAATTTAAATTGAGATTTCAATTTGAATATTTGATTTTGAGTGCCCATTATGATATTTCTTTCCCTTAACCCTTTATGAATTTAGAAATTAGTATTTTTTATTTTTGATATTGGAAAAAAAAATTAAAGGATTAAAAAAAAGAGCCAAGGCGATAGATTGGTAATGATTATTACTTAGTAGAAAATAAGAGTTTAAGGAGGAGACATGAATTTCTATTTCTTATTGTTGCTGTTACAATAGAAAAACAAATACAAAAAACAAAACCAAGGTAAAACTATAATCATTGAGGAACACAAGTGGGCCTCGAACCCACGCCATAAGTAGAATTTAAAGTGTAGCAAACCAACGCTGCCACACCAATCCTTGTGTAAATGCCCTACACGGGTTTTATATATACAATATTTAACATATTAATATATATAACATATACATTAAAAAAAGAGTGCTGCTAAACGAACCCTAAAATTAACTGAATACACCTTACAACCAAATTATTTATTGAATTACTAATTTACCCTAATATAAAATGACCAAAAAGGATATATTGAATTTTGAAACAAATATAATTTTATTAAGTACATCATACTCGTCATATTCTGCTTAATCAAATATCAATCATTATTATCAATTGAAGAATAAATCTGGCTCAGAAATTTCAAAGTTCTTCATAGAAAATAACAAAAATGCATTTACATCAGCCATCTTAGAATTTTCTTCAAAATAGCATCCTACTCAAATGGTGGAATTGACCAAAATCTCATGCTCTTAATTAATTCATCTCTCCGAAAAGAAAAATAAAATCTTGAGATGATTCATACAAAAATTGCATATAGAATCTTTGCATGGACCACAAAAATAGACCATAACTACAATAGCTAACTCTGACGACAAAAACTTCACTCTCAAGCCATCTGTACAACATAACAACCGCAGGTGGATGGGTGGCAATGGATGCTTGCAGTGGCAAAGTCTTATGGTCAACGACCAATCCAACAAATGCAACTTCATATGGCACAGTCAGTGTGGCTAATGGTGTCCTATTTGCTGGGTCCACAAATTCAAAAGGATTCGTATACGCAATGAACACGAGAATTGGAAAAATTCTGTGGTCGAATGAGACCGGAGCAATCGTGTACGGTGGCATGTCAATAAGCAACGGTTGGATTTACGTGAAAATCATTAAGAGTGTATTAGAGTGTATCATGAGTATTTTTGGTAGTAAAATAGGGTTAACTTAGTTAATTTTACATTTTGATTAAAATATTAGGGTGTACTTCGTTAATTTTAGGGTTCATTTAGCATCACTCTAAAAAAATTGGGGGCCTTAAAAAATTGGAGGCCCTGTGCGGTGGCACCACTTGCACACCCTCAGGGCCGCCCCTGCTGCTCACTTAGATTTTGTTTTCATTCAGAACATTGAATTTTTTTTCCTCTCCCTTTGTAAAACCAATAAATTTTATACACACTTAAAGTCTTTTCACCAAGCAAAGTATATAGCATACTTCAAATATTATGCTCTTTGAGGATTTTGTGTGTGTGTGTGTTTTGGGTTGGCTTTGGTCATTGCCCAAGGGCTTCTTGTATGTGTTTGTTATTTCAAAAAATAAATAAATCTAAGTAACTATATAAATAATAGGAAATTTATCAACACCACAAATAGATTAATATTCCAATAAAAATGAACAAAAACAAGTAGAATGTTTGACCCCCAAAAAAACAAGTAGGTAGCATGAAGCTAGAATGAGAAGAAATAGTAGGGAAAAAAATTATGACAAAGAGCAATGCATATAGAGGAAGATATACATTCATATAGAATAGGACGATATACATAATACATGCGTACGAAAAAAGTATCAAATATATACATACATATAAAGAGAGAAAGATGTAAGAAGATTACCACAACAAAGAAAACTTGTCTTCACAAGCAATGCAATTTTTCCTTCATGCATATGCTGGAGGGAGGAAGTTTTTCTGTAGCAAAGCCTTTGTTTCCCTATAGTACACTACAAGACAGAAACCATTCCACGACGTCTGATATGCGTCATGGAAGACGTTTAATGACGCGGTCCAGACGTCGTAACCTACGTCATAGAAGGGGGGGGTCATGGAAACTTTTTTAAAACGATGACGTCTGAATTATGTCATAGAATGTAATTTCAATGACGCGGTTTGCGTGTCGTCTTATTTTTTCGATGACGCGTCTAATGTGTCATAGATGTATTTTTAATGACGTCGAATCCGCGTCATGAATATTATGACGTCTGTATTGACGCCGTCTATTCAGGCTTTCTATGACGCAGAATAGACGTCATTGAACTTAACGACGTCTAGAAGACGTCATTGAAATTTTTTTCATGACACATATTTGACGTCGTTGAAATTTCTTCATGACACATATTTGACGTCATTGAAATTTTTTCATGACACATATTTGACGTCGTTGAAATTTTAATAAATAAATAAAATATTCATAATTGAACTTAACGACGTTTTGGAGACGTCATTGAAATATTTTTGACGACACATATTAGACGTCGTTGAAAGTTTAATAAATAATAATAATAATTCTAATATATATATATATATATAACCCATCATTTTAATTCTACAAAAAGAAATTAGTATACAGAAGCAAAGCTTTCACATAAAGGCTAACATACTTTAAATTAATATTACTCAACACGATTCTAGTACATCATGACAAGTTTAAATTAATATTACTCAACATGATTCTAGTACATCATGACAAGTTTAAATTAATATTACTCAACATGATTCTAGTACATCGTGACAAGAACTTAAGAGATTCACCACAAACAAATCAAGGCTGAATGGTGGAGTTCCTTCTCCTACTATAGAGATATCCATCCTCTACCGTCACACTTCTCCCCCTGTGTGTAGCAACGTTCTTCATCTGCTAGATGGACTGTAAATTTTAGGCACTTGGTGTCCTCTCTGCTAGCCTGCTTTATATGCATTAGTAACATAGATTTTTGAAAAGTATATATGCTTAGGTGACACAGTCAAAGCTTGCTTTATTGAAACACCATAAATAACATGAGACACCATGAAACACAGAGCAATACATTTGAAGGGTTCAAAACAGTCACACTTTCACCCTAATCTGAGACCAAAGAAATATCTCTTCAAAAAAATGCCTAACCCACCAAAATTCTGTGACCATCCCCACTCCCCCTACCCCTCCCCAGAAAGAAAGAAAAAAAAAGGAACACTGATGAATAGATTTAAGAGAGAAGGAGACTGTAAATTGGCAGGAAACCTGAATACTCGTTCCTAGAAAGAAAGGAAGGGATGCATAAACTCAAGTTTCTCTAAGTACTTGAATATAAAGATCAAGGGATCCACTGAAACCCCAAAATAACTTACTCACCAGACAAAGCCAATTTTGTAAATGGTAGAGAAATAGCTGGTTTATATATTAGTCTATTGGAAACTCAGCTTTACATCCCATAAACCCGCCACCCTGGTCATCCCATGTCTTTGGCCAATGTGAGAGGATCTTGTTGACCTAAGTGTCACCTAACAAACGGGCTTATTTATTGACCCCACGTAGCTAAGCTGCCTCCAAGGGAGAGGGAAAGATGGGGATAATTGTTGGATAAGAGACTTCGGAGTCAAAACAGATAGTCTTACATATTCAGCATTATATATCAAATTAATAAGCAGGGAACGAATCTACCCTCAAGAAAAAAATAGTAAATCTCAAGCAGGCAATTCCTTACAAGGATTTACGTCAAAAAATGATGAGGTCGTACTCTAACTCCACAAGAACTTCCCCAGAAAAGAACACAAGGAAAATTAACAGAATTGACATTTTTTTTTATCAAACACAGAATTGACATTTGATTGCACAATAAGTAGTCTTTTTCACAGTTCCATATCTTTTCATTGGCCAAACTAAAGTAGTCTTTTTCACAGTTCTTATCATTACATAGAAATGTCTTGCCAAACTAAATGCCAAATAGAACAAAAGGAATAAGAGAATCCAACAAAACTAATTTTAAGGACCAAAAATTCATGAATGAAGTCTGACCAAGAACCCAGGAAAAAAAAGATAAGAAAAAGGTTTAAGCACAGGGAGGGATGGCACAAGAGACTAAACAATGAGTTCACAGAGAAAATATCTAACTTGCCCATTCTCTGTTTATTTGTGGTAACTTTTTTCTCACTGTCAAAGACATACTTCCAAACCTCAGCATACAACAGTATATAAAAAAACTATATAAATTCTTAATTACCCTCAAGTGTCCATGTAGAATAGATGTATATATACAACTCTGTATGTTCAAGGTTCTTTTCTTCTCGTAAACAGATATTTGACATGTTCTACGTATACAACTCTAAGATAATGCATCTGATAAGATTTCAATGGCATCTAATTAAGTACTACCATTGCATGTGAAACTTTTTCTTTTTTCCATATAAACATTACACTATTTACTCAAACAATCCAATCAATGTTTTCTTATATCCCTGTTGTAGCTGTGTGTAATTAAATGTGCATGTCATTAGTTTTTTTGGTCCCTATTAGTGCTTTCTCATACCCCGTACAACTCTACCAAAACCACCCACTAACTCTTTTAATTTCATAGCCTCAACCCATATCAATTTTGAAAAGAAGAAAATTATCTCAACTATGATTTTAGAATAACCAAATTAACTTGACCCAAACATCGATCAATGAACCAAAAATAAATTTTAATTGAATTTCAGTCACAAGTACACCAACACTTCAAGCAGGAAAAAAAAAAGTAACTGATAGCATGAATCTTGCAAATTTGTTAAACTCATTTTAGCAAATGGTGAGAGTAAAATAAGGTGAGCTTTTGCATCCACCAAAAACAAAAGCTTGGCACTTGCCTGTTAACCAAAAAGCCCAAATTATCCAAGAGCTTAAGCCGCTCCACAACTTAATCACCAGTTTCTCCCACTTGCTTTTGAGCTGCAAAACCACTTTTGCAATTACAAGATCATACAAATATCTTGATTGGTCGAGGCAATCAACAAGATATATATCATTAATGGGCAGAGGAAATGCTTCATCACAATGGATATTGAGGATAGCCTTAACAGAAAATTCCAAGTCAGTCACTCAACAACAATTATAAAGAGAAAAAAGTATTACTTCTTTATACAGAAAAAGAAAAGAAGCCAGCACCAGAAATGAAAAATCAAAGTCACAAGGATGTGTATACCACAACTTAAACTAATTCAAATCCAAAAGAAAGAAATTGATTGAGGAGGAAGGAAATCGACCTTTGATGGAGGCTGTGAGAGGTTGAGGTGACCTGCTCTCGCAAGGAGCGGATGAAGTTGTTGAGTTGTTGGGTGAGCATTTCTCCTCAGCAGGGATAAAATTAAGGAGGAGACGACAAAATCAAACTAAGAGAAGCTACTGCTGTGTCTCAGAAACCAAGCAAAGCCTTTCTCTCCTTTCTTCTGTCTTTCTCTGGGTTTTAATTAATGCGGAGGATGAAGAGAGGAGAGAGAGTGAGCTTTGTTTGTATTGTATGAAACCCTAATAAATCAAAACCAAAAAGTTTAGAGAAATCTTGGACCTGCCGATAGTGGCAGAAAGGAAAATGAAGGGAGAGAAGAGACAAGGATAGGGAAAGAGAAGAGAGTGGCGAGAGAGGGTTTGATTTATTTCTTAATAACTGGGTGTGGGACTTCAAAAAAAACAATAATAATCAAACGTTGGTTTGGGAGTATATGAAGTGGATAAGACGAAAAAATACAGAACCAAGTTAAATTTTGGTGAAAAAAGAAGCGCCAGGCTTAAAAATTTGGGGGGAATGAAATTACAGGTTTATGACGCGCACAAGACGTCGTTAACAAACCCAAATATATCTATGACGCAGAACACGCGTCGTGGAAATCTAATTTTATGACGCAGAACACACGTCGTGGAAATCTAATTTTATGACGCGTAACACGCGTCATGAAAATCAACGACGCACAATCAGCGTCATGTTAAATATTTTCCATGACGCAGAAGAGACGTCATTAATTTAAGAAAAAATTTGGTGTATATCTATGACACAGATCCTGCGTCGTCGTATATGGTACATCTATGACGCAGGTCCTGCGTCATCGTATAAGTAATTCATGTCGTGTAAAAGACGTCGTTAAATTCATAATGTTACGACGTATGATAGGCGTCGTCTAAATGCACTAGAATCAATGACACACATTCTGCGTCATTGAAAATGATTTTAATGACGCGTCTGGGAAACGTCATGATAATAGTGTCATAAACTTGTTTCAATGACGCATTTTAAAAATACGTCATAATTTATCACATTTAATGACGTGTATTTTTGATGCGTCATTAAATCTGAGTCATAAAAAACCCTTTTTTTTGTAGTGGTAATAAGGGATTAAAGTAAAACGTGATGGAGGGAGTGATAGAAAAGGAATGACAATACATTATGAGGGGTAAAGAAGGAAGGATAGTATATTATGAGGGGTAAAACGGGTAGCCAAAAAGGTAAGCAGCTGTAATATTTATGATTGTTGGTATTTGGACTTTCCTAGTAAAGATAAATTTAGTTTTTTATATATATAAGCTATGACACGTGGATAGCAAGTATGAAAGTATGAAAGTATGAAGGCAGTTAGCAAAGCTCTCATAGGAATATCAATCCGTTTTTCTTTTTGGACAACCAAAAAATATTCATTATTCCTTAAACAAATATATAAGCAAAAGAAAGAAACCATTGTCAAGTCAAGGCCACGAAATAGTCCTAGTCTCGATTCCCATAGAAATTCTTTGGCCGCCATATGGCGTGCTAGCGCTAATTAACATCTGAAGAAGCATTATATATATGCAGGATGTACTGATCAGGTGTTAAACCAAACAATAGAGAAGCAGAAATTTTAAGTTAGTCATGTATATGGAGTTTCAAGGGAAGAAGCAAAGCATCCTCTGCCTCTCCTTTGTGGCCTTATTATTTAGCCTTCTAGGTCTCTTGTGTGCTGAAATTGATGGCAGTCCCAATATTGTTGTGGAAGAGGTTCATGTTGGTGTGATTCTTGATATGGGGTCAAGGGAAGGAAAGATTATTCTCAGCTGCATTTCTACAGCCCTGTCTGATTTCTACCATCTGCATAATAACTACAGCACCAGAGTAATTCTGCACACCAGAGATTCCAAAGGAAAAGCTTTGCATGCTCTATCAGCTGGTAAGCCACATATTAATAATTTAGTCTTTGTTTTCTCTTTTCTAATCTTTATGATGCAGGTACTACAAAATAATTTTCTTTATAGACTTTGTTATAATGATTATAATAAAAAAGGATAAATTTCACATTACTATTTGTAAGTTTTCCGAGGTTAACATTTTGCTACATGAAGTTTTTTTCTTCTCATTTTAATTCCCAACGTTCACTTTTACTATCAATTTCATACATCCGTTAGTATTTCCGTCATGCTATCCGTTAAATAAATAATAAGGACTTTGACCCACTAAATTTATGCCACGTGGATAAACAATTAAATAAATAATAATGATTTTTTAAATAAATATAAAATATAAGTAAATAAATAAATAAACTTTAAAATGAAAATAAAAAACCATCCCCATCCTCTCTCCCGATTTCTCTCTCTTCCCCCTCTCTCTCTTTTCAAACCAATAAAACCCGCCCCAATGTCCGACCAGTAAAACCCACCCCAACGACCACCCTGGCAAATTAAACCTAAGCAACCCAAACCCACCATTCCCCCAACCCCCAACCTTGCTCCTCCTCCCTTGCTACGCACACCACCCCATCCCCAAAAATTCTCAGCACACCCAACCTCTTCTTTTCCTCCCCAAATACAACAATTTCAACAATTTTTCCCAAATCCAAGACAAATTCAACAATATTTTCCCAAATCCAACACAATTCAAGGTCAAGGAAGGAAGGACCCATCTCCCCCGCGCCGAGTTATAACAGTGCACCAGCTGCTCTAACATTAACACCAAACATGACTAAATGGAAGAGAGAGAATATGGGGCATGGGGCTGCACCTGGGTTCATCCGAAGAGAGAGAGAGAGAGAGAAAGCGGCATGAGAGAGAAAGAGGTAGAGAGGATAGGGATGGTTTTTTAATTTTTAATTTTTAAGTTTATTTACTTATATTTTATATTTATGTAAAAATTTATTATTTATTTCATTGTTGCTTGAAGTGGCGCAAATTCAGGGGGTCAAAGTCATGTATTTTAAGCTCATAGAACGCCACATCATAGGTTAACGGAGAACATTAGGGAAATATTAACGGATGTATGAAATTGAACATTGGGAATTAAAGTGAGAAGAAAATAACTTCTTGTAGCAAAGTATTAATATCGGAAACTTATGGGTAGTAAAGTGAAATTTACCCATTAAAAAATTATAAGAAACTATCATTTATATACTTTTATCTTAAGGTTATCTTAAACTCCACTCACGATCCTCAACCAATGCAGCTCTAAATCTTTTGGATAAGATCAAAGTGGAAGCAATAATTGGTGCACAAACAAGAATGGAAGCACACCTATTGGCAGAGTTAGGAAAAGAAGCGAAAGTCCCTGTATTGTCCCTTTCTGGACTTCGCACTAGTCTTTCCGGTGCTCCTGACGAATATCCCTTCTTTGTTGAGATCACACAAGATGAAACTTCTCAATTTACGGCAATCACTGCTCTTATTGAAATGTTCAAATGGAGGGATGTCATCCTTCTATATGAGAACACAGATTATGGGAGAGACATCATTCCATTTTTTATTAACTCCTTTGAAGAAGCAAATGTGAATATTGTATATAAAAGTTGCATTGCTGCCTCCTCAGCAGATGAACAGATCATTGAAGAGCTCCGCAACCTCACGAAGTTGAAGACAACGGTATTTGTGGTGCATATGTCACATTTTCTTGTTCCTCGCCTTTTCTTGAATGCAAAAAAGTTAGGCCTACTGAGTGAAGGGTATGCTTGGATTATGACATCAACTAGCATGAATTTCTTGCAATCTTCTATGGACTTACCTGTAATTGAGTCAACGCAAGGAGTGCTCGGTTTGAAGTCTTATACTCCAGCATCAACCAGCCTCCACAATCTTACTTCAAGATTGAGGAGGATATTTTACATGCAGGATCCTGACATAGAAGTAAGTGCGGTAACCCCAGATGGAATTTGGGCATATGATGCAACTTGGGCTCTAGCTGAAGCAGTTGAGAGGACCTGGACTTCTACAGGATTGAAACTAGCTAATTTAAACAATATTACATCCTCCAAACATGGACTTATGCTTCTTCAAGAGATATTGCAAACAAGGTTTAAAGGTTTAAGCGGTGAAGAAATTCAATATCCAAATGGGAAGCTAGTATCAAGTGCATTTGAGATTGTGAATGTCATAGGAAAAGGGGAAAGAAGGGTTGGATTTTGGCCATGTGAAGAAAAACACACAAGAGTTTCCTACTCACTTAATAATAGAAGAAATTTACTTTCCACGAACGATCTCGAAACAATCATATGGCCTGGAGGATCATCAACCATCCCAAAAGGTTCAAAGATTCAATTGAGTACCAGTTCTGAAATAAAACTAAGAGTTGGCATTCCAGTGAAGATAGGGTTCGACGAACTTGTGCATATGAACCACGATATTCAAACCAATCAAACGTATTTCACAGGCTTCTGCATAGACGTATTCAAGACTGCAATTAGAGCATTGCCGTATGAAGTAAATTATGACTTTGTTCCATTTTGGATTGGCATTAATGGAACTTACAATGATCTTGTTTACCAAGTTTTTCTCCGGGTATGCTTAATTTGAAATTAAAAATTTATATCAGGTAGAATATAAATATGATCTTGGATAAATACATCTGTAATTGTATGCTAGTAACTTGTAATGCAAAAATAGATTTGCATCTCATTATATTACATTTTAATGATTTAATCTTTCTAATTTTTAATTTTTTGTTTTCCTGCCACACACTTTTGCATATTGGGGAATGTACATTAACTAGACATTCGATGCTGTTGCTGGGGATACCACGATCACATCGGAGAGATCTCAGTATGTTGGTTTTACAATACCATATACTGACTTAGGTATGGGGATGCTAGTATCAAATGAAAATGAAGACATGTGGATTTTCTTGAAACCTCTTTCGGCAGATCTTTGGATCACAAGTGCGGGTTTCTTTATCTTGACCGGTTTCGTTGTGTGGGTAATTGAGCGTCCTGTCAACCCAGAATTCCAAGGCACACCTTCGCAGCAAATCGGAACCATATTATGGGTTGCCTTCTCAACCCTTGTGTTTGCTCATAGTAAGTCCACTATATCTCACTACTTCTTTCAATTTTTAAAGTTTACTGCTAATTAGTCAATGCACATGTCAATGGTTTTCAGTCTCTATGAAACAACCCATGTGTTTTCTGATTAATTAACACAGATATGAGAAATAGTAGCATTATTAATTATATTTTTCTGACTGAATTCTCTTAATTCAAAATGATTCCTTGTTCACTTTTAGTCACTCAAATTCCCTTAATTATATCCATTCAGATGAAAGAACGAACTCAAATTACAAATATAGATGCTGTGGTTGACGATATCAGTCTTGATTTAGTTTAGAGTTGATTTGCTAAGATGGCCTGGAAATGGACTTTTGTCTTTTTGTTGCAGGGGAGAAGTTGTTCAACAATTCAGCAAAGTTTGTAGTGATCATATGGGTGTTTGCTGTTCTTATATTGACTTCCAGTTACACAGCAACTCTGACATCAATCATGACAGTTAACCAAATACAATTAAACTCAAGAGGAAACTATATAGGTTACGGTTCAGCATTCGATCGGCAAGTGGCAGAGAACTTGAATTTCAAAGGTCTTAAACCCTATAATTCGATCGAAGAATATGCTGGCGCTTTATCAAGAGGAAGTAAGCATGGTGGTGTTTCTGCTATCCTTGAAGAGGTTCCATACATTAAGATCTTCCTTGCAAGATATCCTACTGGCTATTCCATGATTAAACCTCAGTCTACTACCAATGGTTTTGGCTTTGTGAGTAATTTCTCTAAAATTAAGTTACATTAATCATATGTTCTGGAACATAGATATAGATGTTGTATTTCCCATTAAACTAGCAGAGAAGCATGATATTTTGGCCACATAACATTTCTAGTCCGTGCATTTTTCTCCGATTTCCCAACATGGTCCTTGTATATCTGATTCTGACAATTGAGTGCATGTAACTTAAGCTACATATGTCAAATGTGGCTAGACGGAAAGATAACGTGAAAAGCGCATGCATGCTAGGGTTACAAACTGATATTTTAGGTCTGTTGGAAATTGCATGCACATGCTATTTTTATGTCCATCCAATTAACAGATTCGACCTATGGATTGAAAATAAAACCTATATGCAGAAAGGCAGAAAATGAGAAAGTGTACACCCAAGCATGCTGATTTCGTTGTTCATCTTTTGTATATGCAGGTTTTCCCTAAAGGTTCGAAATTGATCCATGATATGTCAATGCAAATTGAACGAATGAGAGAAGAGGGAAAGCTTATAGAGATGGAGAAGGCCTGGTTTCATGAAAGAATAATCCCCATGTTTGACAACACAACGAGTGATCCCAATACTCTAAACTTCCATAGCTTTCGTGGTTTATTTCTCGTTACTGGGGTTTCTTCAGCTTTTGCTCTTTTCTTATTCATAATATTCCCACTCAAAGAAAAATGGCATGCCATGAAGAAATTCAGATTTAGATATCCGGTTAGAGAAAAGCTGCAGTGTGTATGGAAGTTCTTCTCTAACAAAGTTGCCAATCAAAATGCAGAAAACTAGTAAACAGAGTGCATTCATGAAGCCAAGTATTAGCTGCGCAGTCGTTCAGGTTTGTATTTGTACTGAGCAGTGTGAAATCGTGATTTCGCAATGCTAAGGTTGTGTTTTATTAGTAATATAGAAATACATAAGTAGCTTTAAGCATTATTCTTGCTTCTCGGTTGTTACTTAAGTGATATGCAGTTTTTTCCTGTGATCTCTTGCTTTATCCAAAAGCAAAACCTATATTATTAACATATAATCTGTAATAACCTCAAAATTGAGATTTTACTGTTATTATTATTCCAAAAAATCATACAAGGCTAATTAAATGTGTGGGCAATTTTATGAAGTTGGTTTGTTTTGGAAATGATTGGATTAAGTGTGTTTAATTTCAATTTGGACTAAAATGCCCTTACGTTTAATTTAATAATTTTTCAAAGGACGTTCAAGAAATTGAAGTGAGGAAATTATAATTTTTTGGATGGAAAAATAGAGCTCGATCTTACGAACGCGTGGGCACAAAACGGTTCGTGAATCGGAGTTAAACAGTAAATATTTTTGTCTATAAATTGGAGAGAGGCACTGTGCAAAACCCCGAGTTTTCATTTTGGTCAAGAAGATAGAGAGCTCGCCGGAGAGGCGATTTTCGGCTGATGTGTTCAACATCACTGACCCAAATCGATAGAGGAGCATCCTGTGAACATAACCCAATTGGACTCACGGTGATTAGAGCAGCGGTGAAGGCGTGGCGACGCCGTGAAGTTTGTTTGTGCACAGTGAAACCCAAAACTTTGGACAGTGATTTGACCTCTTTAGAGGTCGATTCGGGTAACCTTCCAAGAATTAAAGTTGTTTATCTCGTTGAGTTCTTTAAGAAAATGTAGTTTTGGTTCGGCTACTCCACGATTTTAGAGTCACTGGAATAGTACCCGAAACACCACGCTCAATGGCGGCGCGTGGGTGTGGTACTGAGTCTGAGTTCAAAAGATAGTTTGTAGTCCTCGAGGTGGTGAGTGCGGTGGTGTGCTCAGTTTTGCGAATTTCGTCGTATGACCGACAATCGGAGCCTCGCAAATATGGACCTTTAGATTGGAGATAATCTGATCGTTAGATCGTGTCCAATTTTATATATGTGGTAGCTGGTGTTGTTGTGAATCTCAGATTATGGGAAAAACATTAATAACAACCATTCCAGCTGTGGGAACTCAGATTATGGGAAAAACATCATTCCCGTTGTGGTCAATTCCTTCCAAGAGACAAATGTGTGTATTGCACATACAAGTTCCATTACTGCATCCACAACAAATGAAAAAATCATTGAAGAACTCCATAAACTAATGGAATTGAAGATTGATAAAATATGAGAACTATGAGACAATATTTGTTTGTGGGAATTTTCTGTGTATTCTTCTCCTTGTAGGAGGTTATATTTATAATACAATGAAACCTGAATGGGCAAGTAAATAATAAATTCCTATTTCTATTTACAGTAGAAAATCAGGAATTAAAATAAATCAATTACAATTATACTAGGAATTCTTGGTGTGTAAGGAAAGTAAGTCAATAGTCCACAAGTCAAGCCAACACTCCCCCTCATGTTGGTGCAAAGATGTCGCCAATGCCCAACTGATCCAGTGAATTGCAGAATGCTTTACTGGAAATCGCCTTTGTCAAAATATCCGCCAATTGATCCTCAGACTTTACGAAAGGAAATTGAATCACTTTAGCATCAAGCTTCTGTCTTATATAGTGTCGATCTACCTCAACATGTTTGGTGCGATCATGTTGAACTCGATTCTGTGCAATAGCTATTGCAGCTTTGTTGTCACAAAAGAGATTCATTACAGATGTAGGTCTATACCCAAGTTCAGTAAGCAACCTTTTTAACCAAATGAGTTCGCAAATTCCTTTGGTCATACCTTTGAACTCGACTTCTGTACTGGATAAGGCGACCACCTTCTCGTTCTTGCTTCTCCAGGTAACCAAATTACCTCCCACGAATGTGAAGTAATCAGATGTGGATTTCCTATCTATTATACTTCCTGCCCAATCTGCATCTGTGTAACCATCAATATTCAGATGACCATGTTTTGAGAACATAAGTCCTTTTCTGGGTGCAGACTTCAAATATCTAACTATTCGAATAACTGCATTCATGTGGTCTTCACTCGGAGAATGCATAAATTGATTGACGACGCTCACCGCATAAGCAATGTCTGGCCGAGTATGAGACAAGTAGATCAATCTTCCCACTAACCTTTGGTATCTTTCTTTGTTAGTTGGAACTTGATTTGGGTATTCTCCAAGATGATGGTTCTTAATAATAGGAGTGTCTACAGGTTTGCAATCTAGCATTCCTGTGTCTGCCAACAAGTCCAAGACATATTTCCTTTGAGAGAGAAATATGCCTTTTTGTAATTAGGCCACCTCAATCCCCAAGAAATATTTGAGTCCACCTAGATTCTTCATCTCAAATTCAGTAGCCAAATAGTCTTGTAGCTGAGATATTTCATGTTTATCATTCCCAGTAATAATCATGTCATCAACATAGATTATTAAAGTTGTTACCTTCCCTTTTTGATGTTTCAAGAACAAAGTATGATCTGAGTTACTCTGTCTGAAACCATTGTTCTTCATTGCCATGGTGAACCGTCCAAACCGTGCATGTGGTGACTGTTTCAGTCCATACAACGCCTCTCATAATTTGCATACTATTCCAGTCTGAGTAGCATTATATCAAGGAAAAATGTCCATATACACCTCCTCTATGAGTTCTCCATGTAGGAAGGTATTTTTTACATCAAACTGGTGTAGTGGCCAATCCAAATTAACTGCGAGGGATAGTAAGACTTTGACTGTGTTCAATTTTGCAACTGGTAAAAAGGTTTCTTCATAATCTACACGATAAGTCTATGTGTACCCTTTTGCCACAAGTCTTGCCTTATATCGCTCGATAGATCCATCAGCGTTGTGTTTTATGGTAAACACCCATCTACATCCGACAGTCTTTTTTCCTCATGGTAAAGTTTACAGTGTCTAAGTGTGATTCTTCTCAAGAGCTTTCATCTCTTCATTTATAGCTTGAACCTGGTTAGGATCTTTAAATGCTTCAGCAACCTTGGTTGGGATATGAATAGCAGACAACTGATGCACAAATGCCTTGAGTGGTTTAGGCATCTTCTTAGTGGATACATGATTCGCAATTGGATACTTTGATGTCTTGCCAATATCAGGTGAATAACGATTTGGTGGCTTTCCATGATTCTTCCTGAAAGGTAATTGGTATCCAATAGATTTATCTTCTAAATTCACAAGTGTAGTAGGAGTAGTTACCTCAAGGATATTCTCAAGAGATTGGTTCGTTGGTACTGTTGAGTTAGAGGGGGGTCTTCATCTTAATCTTGTTGTTCTGTATTGTCTGTAGGTGTGGGGTTCAGATAAGAAACATCTTCGCAGGGATCAGGTGGGTTAGGCAATTGATCGCTATGAATGGGCGATTGATCCCTTTTCGGCAGAGAGTAATCTCGTGCTCCAAACTTGGGACGATCGATCATTTCTGTACAAAAAGGAGAGTCTCTTCGTTTTCCAAGTTGCTCCAATTATGCTCTTCACTTCGTATCTCCCCCTGAAGAATAGAATTGGATAATGATTCATGGAAGAACATCTCAGATTCCAGAAATGTCACATCCAAAGTGACATAGGTACATCGATTATGAGGGTGATAACAACGGTAGCCTTTCTGATGAGTGGCATAACCCACAAAACACAACGAAGATTCGGGGTGTGAGTACCAAAACAAAGAGCAAGGGCCCGTGTTGCTCAAGCACTTGTAAGGGAGTTTTAAAGGTCAATACACTAGAGGGCATGCGGTTGATCAGGTGAACTGCGGTGACAATAGCATCATCCTAGTGATGGCGAGGAACATGAGCGCCAATCAGAAGTGCTCGAGTGGTTTCAAGAAGATGTTGATTCTTCCGTTTAGCAACACCATTTTGTTGTGTTGCCTGAGGACAAGTCGTCTCATGGATAATTCTATGTTGTTGGAAGTAAGCCTGAAAGTCATGATTGACAAATTCTCCACCATTGCCTAAGCAAAGAATCTGTAATTGAGCATTGAATTGAGCTTTCATCTATTGGTGGAAGAATTGAAAACGGGAAAACACTTCGTTTTTATTCTTCAGCAAATAAAGCCATGTCATCCGTGTACAATCATCTACGAATGTGACAAACCACCGAACGCCAGAATGAGCTGTGATAGGTGAATGTCCCCAGACATGAGAGTGAATTAACGTAAATGGAGTAGTAAACTTGTTCGTACTCATCAGATAGGGCACACGGTGGCTCTTGGCCAAAATACAAGTGTCACATGTGAAGTCAGAGTCCTTAAAACCTGAGAATAAATCTGGTATAAGATGCTTCATATAAGTAAAAGACGGATGTCCCAATCGACGGTGTCACAACCAGATTTGCTTTTGTTTGCTATCAGAGGGATGCGTCACACTGTTAGCCATGCCAAGATTGAAGTCATCTACATAATATAGCCCTCCTCTCTTAGTACCACGAACAAGAATCTCCTTAGTGTGAATATCCTGAAGCAAACAAAAACTCAGGTAAACAAGTACACAACAATTCAATTGTTCAGTAAGCTGACTAACGGACATCAATTTATTGGATAAAGATGGAACAAGTAAAGTATTAGACAATGAGAGAGAGGATGATAGTGCAACAGTGCTAGCCCCTATCACTGGATAAGTAACTCCATTGGCGTTAGCAATACAAGTTCGTCGGGGTTGTGTAGTATTCACAAAATCATCAGGATCAAACGTCATATGATCAGTTGCACCAGAATCAATTATCCAGTTCGTGGAATCACTCTTATCTGAAGTATGGAATCTATAACTAGTACCATTACTGGTCGTATCACATTGTTTTCGATCTTTGTAAGTAGCCCACCATTCAGGGTAGCCATGCAATTTAAAACAAGTCTCACAAGTGTGTCTCGGATCACCACAATATGCGCAATCTAGTCCATATGTTGGGGTCGTCAGTCGGGAAGTCATAATTTGTGCAGCAAAAGATGCATAGGATATAGATTTAGTAGGAGTCGAAGTCAAATAAGAGACAAATTCAGGGTCGGGGTTGTCGTCGGGGTCGGGGTCGAGGTCGTCAAAATAAGATCTTGATTCAGGATTAGGTTCGAGGTCATCAAAATAGGATCCTGATTCAAGATCGGGTTCAGGGTCAAAGTCTGCATTTGTAGGAGCTGAGCCACCTGGGCACTCAACTCGGCTATGGTTGGTTGAGAAGGAGAGAAGAAGTTGGTGGTGCTACCTCCATGAGGGTTGAAAAATATCAACCCTCATAGTGGTGGCGGGCCTTTGAAATTAGAGTCCGCAATTCCAAGATCGCAGCTCTGATACCATACTAAAATATGACAACTATGAGAGAATATTTGTTTGTGGGAATTTTCTGTGTATTCTTCTCCTTATAGGAGGTTATATTTATAATACAACGAAAGCTGAATGGGCAAGTAAATAATAAATTTCTATTTCTATTTACAGCAGAAAATCAGGAATTAAAATAAATCAATTACACATTTACTTGTGCCTCGTCTTTTCATAAACGCACAAAAGTTAGGAATGATGAGTGAAGGGTATGTTTGGATTATGACATCAAGTAGCATGAATTTCTTGCATTCTATGGATTATAATGTGATTGAGTCAATGGAAGGAGTGTTGGGTTTGAAGTCTCATATTCTGGCATCAACCAGCCTCCAAAATCTTACTTTAAGACTAAGGAGGAAATTTTACATGGAGAATCCCCATATGGAGGTAACCAAGTTAAGTCCTTACAGAATTTGGGCATATGATGCAACATGAGCTCTAGTAGAAGCAGTTGAAAGGACAAGGAGTAAAAATTCTACTAGATCATTCTCCAAACATGGAGTTGTGCTGCTTAGAGAAATATTACAAATGAGATTTAAAGGTTTAAGTGGTGAAGTTCAATATCCATATGGGAAACTAACTTCAGGTGGATTTGAGATTCTCCAAGCATGCATTATGGAAAATTGAGGGAGTTTATAGGAGACTCATTTGTTTCTTTGTTTTGGTTAAAGTTACAATAAGAAACATGTCACTCCGCAATGTGGTTTAATGATTTGAACCCTAAAATTTTAAGGTTTAAACTTAAGATGGTTCCTACAAAAAGATATATAAATTGAAATCATTTATCATCATAATTAGTTTATGTATAGGAAAGGCAGACACTGTATTTGTTCATAGACCTAAAAGATAGACCGATGTCCTAGAAGTCTTGAATAACTATCAAATTTAATAAATAAAAGGAAACAAGAAAAAAAGTTATACTTTTGTAAGCTTATTTGTAACATCCCGAACCAAAAATAAAGAAATTTAATGAATTAAATAAAGAAATTTGAATTTATTAATAATTTTTGGAAATGTAAAGAATATTAAAATATTAAAAAATTAGTGAAGGGCAAAAAGGTCAATTTAATGTTCGGTTGAGATTTTGGTGTAGCAAGCTGTACTATTATGTCGGGCTCGTCGATACGAGTTCGTGGGTATATTGTGGGCTCGAATCGGAGTTGTAACGAAGAAATGGCGATAAAAAGAAGTTCAGTGGCACAATCGTAAATATTTCGAAATTCAGTTTTATAAACCCAGAATTTTCCTTCGGGTTCGCGAGTAGCCAACTTCAGATCGCGTTTTCTCTCCACTCCGACCTCCGATTTAGGCAATACCGGTGGAAAATGAACCACCACACTTCCCTCTTCCAGTCCCTGCCCTTCGCCGCCTCAATCCGTCGCCGTGGTCGCCGGAATCAGCCCCGAAACAGGCGGTTTCGGGCAGTTTTTCTGAAATTTTGGCCCCTTCGTTCTCCCTCCTCCGGCCACCAATTCAGTCGAGTAAGGTATGCTTTTCCACCTATTTTTCATGCTCTAGCTGTTGGTTGGGTAGGTGTTGAACGATTTGTAGCGTAGGTAACCCGATCTGAGAGTCAAAGTTTGGCCGGTTTTGAGGTTGAGTTTTGGGCAACTTGTGGTCCAAATTGGACGTTCCCGTAGTTGAAGAAAGTGTTCGGGAGGTCGAGAACTAGCCGTAGGAGGAAGGGTAGCCCTGAGTTTGGAGATTTTTCGGTCGCCGGAATCGCTTTGGACACCCAATCTGTCCGGCGCGTGAACAGTGTTGTGAGACCACATTGTGTTCCAATGCGATCCCCTTGTTGTCACGAGAGTGTAGGTGTGCTCGGATTCCAATTCGGACGTCGTTTGACTATCGATCGGATTTACGCCTATTGCGCGTTATCCGGGTTCGATATGTTCGGACCGTCGGGTCAATCCCAACTCTTAGTATGTTGTCCCCCGTATTTCTAGGATCGTGTAGGAATTGACGGATCGTGATTCGGAGTCCCGGATGCTCCGGATCATTGACTTAAAGGTTAGGTTAAACCGTAATCGTCCGATCGTGCGATCGTGAGAAATCCGACTGTCCGATCGAGACCAAACTTTCAGGATGTGTTCCCTAAGCCGTAGTGAACTTGTAGGAACTTTCGGATGTAAGTTTGGAGGTCATGTGACCCACGGGTCCAGTTTGACCGGTTTGACCAAGTTTGACCAACTTTGACCAGGTTTGACCGAGGCTCTCCGGAGGTCGCCTTGCCACGTAGTTGACGTTGTTGGACTTCTGGGAATGTCCGGATCAATTTGGAGGTCGTGGGCTCCGTGAGCCCGGGTTGACCGAAAAGGGGTGTTTGACCGCCGGTTGACTGTGAGTCTTCCGGGGCGGTCCCACTGGTTAAAAGAAGTAGTTTGACCTTAGAATCTTTAGTATGACGTACGTGCACGTTAAGTCGGGTTTTGGTAGGATTTGAGTTTAAGGTTCTTGTTTCGGTTCAATTACTAATCCAATCCTCGTATCTATCGCTTTAGGTACGTTGACTCTGCTACGCAGCAAGCAGGACCCTTTTAGGGTTATGCAGCGTAGGACCAACGGTGAGTGGACATTGTTTTTCAACGAACCTTATTTTAAAGAATGAATTGAAATGCTTATGAAATGGTTTTCCTTGATAATTGGAATTTAAATATTGTTTTAAATCTTGAATTTGGATTTTAATGGAATTTCTTGAATATAGATTATATTTGAACCTATGCATATTTTGGGTCCCAGGTTTTATACGGACATGATGATTTTATTTTCATATTTGTTTATTACGGGATCTTTGGCATATTATGAATTCATTGGATTATGTTTAATAATCGAGTTTTGTGGTGATATGAGTGTTGTGTGATATGTTTGGGACTTTAATATTATTTTGGTATCGGATTATGGATTTCTTGGGCTATGTGACATTGGGGGTTAAATTATGAATTTTGAAGGATATTGGGAATTTGTGAAACTTGCGAATACTTTGGGTTCGGTTAATATACTTTAAGAATAGTTACTTATACTTTAAATATGTTTGATAAGTTGAGGTTTACGGTTTATCGTATTTCGGATCTTATGAAATTTGGTTATTGAATCTTGGGATTCTATATGGTTCTAATTATGAAGTTTCCTATTTACTTTAATATTTGAAATCTAAGAACATTGTGGGTTATATTCCGTATCTTGGAAATATATATATATATATTATATACTTTGTGAAATCATATTGTATATCTTTAAGAATCTATATTCTATACCTTTAGTGAATTTATATTATATATCTTTTGGGAAATTATATTATATACTTTTGAGAACTTATATTATATTACCTTAGGAAATTATATTCTATATCTTCGGAACCTATATGATATACTTTTGGGAAATTATGTTTATACTATCAGAATTTATATTTATAATTTGAATTACATGTTTAGGCGGTTAATTTGATAAATGTTGGGTTTCGGTTATATATTTGGGTTATTTGACTTGGAGTTTTCATATTATTCTAATTATGGATTTGTCGGGTAATTTCTAATATTTGGAATTTATAAGTATAAGGGGGTTTTCAATATATACTTCCATAACTAATATTGGTATGTTAACTAAATATTTCGGTGTTGGGTTTTACATTTCGAGAATTATTATCTACTTTTCAATTATGGAACTTTATTGTTATTTAACTTTTGGGACTTGTATTATACGGATTAATTGGGTTACTTTTGATACTTGGAATTTATGTCCGTTTGAGGATTTTATTATTGTCTTGTGTTGGAATTACGTTGTGTTATCAAATTATCGGGATTTGTGTTGGTATTTGGATTTTGGTGGCTTTTGTGAGTATATACTTTGGGTATTGAGTTTTGGTGTGTATGTATGTATATATACATTTTCGGGTCTTTGACATCTTGCAAGTATCTTGAGTTATATAATATTTTCGAGAATGAATATATGTATGTTTGGTTATGTGTGGGGTACGTGGGTGTGGTTACTGTGGAAAGTGAGAAATGTTTGGTTATGTTAGTTGAAGTGCTATAAGCACTACCCTATGTACCTCCCCCCGGTTACGGAACTTTGGAAAGTGGATACTTGTGGAATGGATACTTGGATATGTTGGATACCCGGTGCACCCTTGATTGGGTGTGACTGTAGACCCTTAGCGGAGTAGTCTGCGCGCGTAGGACTGGTCACATGCGTACTAGTATTGAGGATTCTGATGTACGTGCTGATAAGCTTAGTCCCAGTTGGATGGATCGTTCCCTGGCCACATGGTTGTTGAGGACTCCTCTATGTGGTTCAGTCAAACGATCCCCTATTGGGATTGTTTCCCCGGTACAATTATTGGTGTGAGAGTCTTACTATATGTATTTATTATTATTATTATTACTATTATTATTATTACAGTTCTTTCTTCTTGTCTTCGGTGAGGATACTTCCTCGCCTGCAGTGCCTACGGGCATGCGGTTGGTTGAGTGTGGGAAAGCAAAGGGGGTAAAGTCTACTTAAGGTGTGCGTGCTTTGTCACTTTGATGTCGTTTTGGGTTGCTTGGTTTTATCTTGGTTATTAGAAGTTTAATGCCGTTTTGATATTGGGAATTTCTTTTATTTTCATACTTACGATTTTCAAGTGGTTTCTGTTTATAATTATATTGCGGAATAGTTTTGGGAGGTTAAGCCTCGGGGAAAGGAAACGAAAGAGGTTTGAAAGTTAATATTTCTTTTATTTTATTGAAATATTGGTTTGGAAATCAACTATGTATACAAAGGTTTTGATCTACATGTTTTGCATCGTTTTTAAAATAAAAGGTGGGGTTAGTATGTTGTTTTAAGTATTGAAAACTTATTTTCGTCCACTCACACTTTTCTGTTTTGCACCCCCAGGCTGTAGTGCCGCAAACCGAACTTTCAAGCCGAGCTTTCCTTCTCGCGAGCTCCGACCGAAGGGTAGGACTTCTACGTCCATTCCTCTTGAGGTTGAATTATTGTTTAAATTCAATTGCTCTTAGATATGCTCTGTTATCGCCCATTAGGGTTGGAATTGAAGGCCGGAGGCCTATTTTGTATTTGTGGTTGTTTGCTGGCGCTTGGTTGTGTTTTCTGTGGTTGTTTTGGCAAGTTTTAAAGTTGGGTAAAGTTCATTTTTCAAGGAGACTCTGCCGAAATTTCGGCAGAAGTCTCAGCCCTTTTTCCTTTAAACTCGGGAGTAGGAAGTGAAATTCTTAGTAAGTGGGCCCGGCATCTGTCGGATGCCGGAAAATCACAGGGTTCGGCACGGATTCCGAGGGGAATTCGGGTCGGGTCCTGTCATTATTAATTTGTGATTCATGTACATCTTTCATATTCAAGTTTTCCCTAAAGGTTTGAAATTGGTTCATGACGTGTCAAGGCAAATAGAACATATGAGAGAAGAAGGAATGCTTATAGAGATGGAAAAGACCTGGTGTTGGTGTCTTTTCTCGTGTGAGGGTGGAGACCGTTCCAACACCGATGCCCCGAGTGCTCTTGTGAGTCAGTACTGATGGCTCTTGGAGGTGAGCGAGCTTCCAACTAGATCCAATTGAAAGTTGGATCGGGATTGAATGGGGGCATGACGCACTAGAACTATGATGCTGTTGTGGGAGATACGACGATCACATCCAACAGATCTCAATATGTTGATTTTACAATACCATACACTGACTTAGGTGTGGGAATGCTAGTACCAAATGAGGATAACATGTGGATTTGCTTGAAACCTCTCTCAGCAGATCTTTGGATAACAAGTGCAGGTTTCTTCATCCTAACGGGTTTCGTTGTATGGTTAATTGAGCGTCCTGTCGATGAAGAATTCCAAGGGACACGATGGCAACAAATTACTCATAGTAAGTATTCTATCCCACTTCTTCCAATCAATATTATACATATTTTCTTGCTAAAGCAATGCTCATCAACTCGATATTTTTTAAGATCTCTTTGTTCTTTGTTGCAGGGGAGAGGTTGTTAAACAACTTGGCCAAGTTTGTAGTGATCATATGGCTTTTTGTTGTGCTTATATTGACTTCCAGTTACACTACAACTTTAGCATCAATGATGACAGTTAAACAAATACAGTTGAACTCAAGAGGGAGCTATATAGGTTACCAGTCAGGTTCCTTATGAGTGATAATGAACTTGAATTTCAAAGGGATTAAGCCATACCGTTCAGTTGAAGAATATGCTGATGCTTTATCAAAAGGAAGCAAGCATGGTGGTGTTTCAGTGATAATCGATGAGGTTCCATACATCAACATCTTCCTTGCAAAGTATTCTGCAGACTACTCCATGATTAAAACCAAGTCTACCATCAATGGTTTTGCCTTTGTGAGTATCTCTCCCCTAAAAGTTGCATGCATTCTGGAATATAGAGGGAGCTTATAGGAGACCCCTTTGTTTCTTTGTTTTGGTTAAAGTTACAATAAGAAGCATGTCACTTCGCAATGTGGTTTAATGATCTGAACTGTAAAATTTTAAGGTTTAAACTGAAGATGGTTATAGCAAAAAGATATATAAATTGAAATAATTTATCATCATAATTAGTTTATGTATAGGAAAGGCAAACACTGTATTTGTTCATAGATCTAAAAGATAGCCCGATGTCCTAGGAGTCTTGAATAACTATCAATTTTAATAAATAAAAGGAAACAAGAAAAAAAGTTAAACTTTTGCAAGCTTATTAATTTGTGATTCATGTACATATTTCATATTCAAGTTTTCCCTAAAGGTTCGAAATTGGTTCATGACTTGTCAAGGAAAATAGAACATATGAGAGAAGAAGGAATGCTTATAGAGATGGAAAAGACCTGGTCTCTTAGAAAAACAACTCTTATGTCTATTAGGGGAAAATCCGGGTTCGATATGTTTGGACTGTTAGATCGATTCCAATTTCAAATCGGAGCATACAATCGTGCTTAGGATGATATAGGGGACATTTAGGAATGGAAATGGACCACCACAAGTGGGCCCACGCGCCCCCGCACGCGCTGGCAACGCGTGGGTGCATAGAGTAATGTTCATCTCGAGGAGTAGAACGCTTAATTCAACTACGACAATGTCCAATTTTGCCGACAAGTGGCCCGAATTTTAATTTGAAAACCGGGCAAAATTGAGTTTCTTAATCGAACCACCTAGAGGCTGAATCGATCCCAACCAAGCATACATATAGCAAGAACATGAAGAGAAATGAGATTGCATACCTGGATCGCCGAAGTTGGTTGTCGGAGACGCTGGAACAATGCCGTGAGAAACCGTCCTAAAACCAGTCGTTTGTGGCCGGACGGAGGTGCGGCGAATGTGAGACGTGACGAAGAGAGAGAGGACGCGAGTTCGAAGAAAGAGACGCACGCGCATTCTGATAGGTCAGGTGGTGTTAAGCATACGGCTTGTGACACACATTTCTCGATCGGCTGGGTTCCCGCCTTGCTGTACCGAGGGAAGCCCATCAACCGGGGTTTTTAAGATATTTTAACAAATTTCAAAATGACCAAACTGTCCTTTTTGTTAGTTAAAACTCCAAATCAATCATGCCGCGCGTCTACGAACTCGTTTCAACTAGCCGGACGCAATGGCGCAACTTCTTTCGCCAAATTCTTTCCCAAAATTGAAATGACCTTTTTGCCCCTTTAAATATTATTTAATATTTTAATTAATTTCCAAAATTTAAATTTAATTTAATTTCTTATTTTTACTTTATTTCCCTTATTTCTCGGTTCGGGATGTTACAATCTACCCTCCTTGTAAGAATTTCTCCCCCGAAATTCCACAACTTGTTTTAGTTAAACAACACCATCCCCTTCAACTCGAAAACCTTGGTAACATCCCGACAATCCCCCACTTACACCTTTACAACAACCAACTTCCAATGTTAACAAGTTTAATTTTATTATTTCTTAATATGAAAACCTCAACAAAATTTTCAAATCTTAAGATTTTCTTTAAACTTTTGTGCACAACCACCACTGCGACTCCGGGATCTAACGAAACACGCGAAAGAAAACAAGAAAGTTGTTAGATCAAGAGTGCACAAAGGAAGCGAAGTTCGAAGGAAATTGAACCTAATGCTCTTGTAACATCCCGACCCAAAAAAAAAAAGAAGTAAATAAATTAAAAATAATGGAAATTAAATTGAAAAGAATAAATTAAATAAAACAATACAATTAATTAATAAAAATTGGAATTAAAATAATATTTAATATTTAAAGGAGCAAAAAGGTCATTTTAAGTTCGGGAAGGAATTTGGCCAAACGGGTTACGCCGTTGCGTCCGGCTCGTCGATACGAGTTCGTAAACACCTGGCACACTCGATTCCGAGCTAAAACGAATCCGGAAACATCTAGAAACTAAAAGGGCATAAAAGTAATTTTCAAATTTTAATAAAAAATTCGTTTTAAACCCCCCCAATCCCATGCTCGCGTGACCTTCCCCTCACCCTTCTCGGCCTTCTTCCCAGAGACGACCTAACCTCTCTCTCTCGAACCGGTGGCGGTGCTACTCATTACGCCTTGCCAGACACGTTGACGCTCCAAACCTCCACCAAACTTTTCCCCCTCTCCAATTTACCCACCCCACCGTTAAATCTCGCTCAAACCCTCTCTGAAACCCACAGCTAAAACCCAGAGTATCGCCAGTTTTCCAATTCGAATTTCAAGCAGCTCAGGCGACTCCAAATGTCGATCTAGGTAATCCGACTCAGCATACGCAGCAGGCAGGACCCTCACAGGGTCAAATATTCTGGGACTACTTGTGAGTGGACTTTGTTTCAATCATGCATAGTTTTCAATAATTAATTGCATTGAAAATTAAATGAATTATATTGATCATTGAGATTTTAATTTAGCTTATATCGAATTATTATATTTTGGATTTTATGATTTATGTTCGATTTTTGAGACTTTCTGCATAAATTTGGATTAAATTCATGTTTTGAGACTTATAATTTTATTATATTTAATATGTTGATTTACGGTAATTAATGGATCTCTTGAGATTATAAACGGAAACTTATTTTGGTTTTATGTTCATTAAGTCATATTCTTGGACTTTATGATTTATATTTGGGATTTGAGGTATTTTGGGTTTCTTTTCTACTATATATATATATATAGGGTTATTTGGATGAGTATTCCTATTTGGGATTTTATTTATGTTTATTTAATTATTTTCGAGTTCTATCCATTTATGCTTACTCATTAATATGTTTATCGTTTTATATGGGGTGTCATGGTATGTGGGGTTGGGTGGGTTAAAATGTGATGTGGTTGATGGGAAACATTTGAGTTTGAGAGTTAGTTGTTGAGAACACCACCCTATGTACCTCCCCCAGATTTGGTTGTGGATGATGGATATGGATCGGATTGTGATATGTCCTGGGCACCCTTGACGGGGTGTTACCAAAGGCCCTTGACGGGCAGTCTACGCACGTAGGACTAGTTTTGGCAACACGTGCGATGTGATGTCGGCGTGTGTGCCTTCGAGCATCAGTCCCCCTGTTGGAAGGCTCAACCCTAGTCACGGGATGATGTGACATGACCCGACCGAGATTTCACCCCGGAACCCGTGCCGGATCCTGTTGACATGCCCAACATCAACCCATGTCGGGCCCACAAACTAAACAGTTACCCTTTTCCCGAAATTTACAAAGAAAGGGGGCCAAGACTTTTGCCAAAAATCGAGCAGAGTCTCCCTTGAAACATGGATTAACCCAAAATTAACAACCTGCCAAAACACAACATATAAGAATATCCCAATTGCCAGCATGCATACACAAATACATAACAGGCCTCTGGCCAACAAATTTAACCCTAATGGGTGATACAGAGCATATCTAAGAGTCAGCAGAAAAGAAATAATAGAATACAAAGTCTAGGGTTCAAGGACAACATATCCTACCCTTCAGTCAAAGCTCGAGAAAAGGAGCGCACGGCCAAACGGTGTCGACGCAACAACGACGGTCTGGGGGCGCAAAACAGAAAGTGTGAATGGACAAAAACAAGGTTTTACATACTTAAATCAAAGTACTAACCCCACTTTTAAAACAATGCAAACCATGCATATGAAACCATTTATATACTTAATTGATTTAAAAACCATACTACCTCAAAGTACGTGACAGCAATCCAGCTCAAAACCTTTTTTCGAACAAAACACCCTTTTACTTTTCCCGAGGCATAACTTCTCAAATCAACCCATGCAGGTTTATAAAATATAAACAAAAGGACTTGTTAACGTAAAAGCATAAAGATGGAATAAAATTCACATAAGGTAAAACAAACTTTAAAATGCCGACTAACTCGTTCACGTCAAGAAAACCAAACTTGACAACAATATAGAAATCAATTGTAGTTCAAATCATATATATAAATATGTATAAAATCAGGATTTACAATCCAACAAGTAAAACCTATCAAGTACTGAAATTCAATCAAGTACTGCAACCGAAACAGGTAAACAGTTTCCCAAACTTCCCCACTCTCACAACCACGTGCTCACAAGCACGACAAGTGAGGAACGATCCTCACTAAAATAAATATGAATACGAAGGTACTAACACACGCGTATAGGTATAGTATAACCATAACACAAACACAAGTACCAGGGGAAAACAATCCAACAGGAGATCATTTGACTGGACACCGATACAGTCTCATCGAGACACCGTGCCCAGGGTTGAGCCGTCCAAAGTGGGACTAAACTCACAGGACTATATGGTAAAAATTTACCAACCATAACTCCAAAATCGGTCCTACGCACGCAGACTACCCAATCAAGGGTCTACAGCTACACCCCGTTAAGGTATGCACCAGATCAAACCATACCAAAACCAGGTAATCGTATCATATCAATCGCCATGCGATCATCAGTATCAACACAGGGGGAGGTACAATACAAGGTGCTAACTGCACACACACATCAATCGCCACGCGATCACCAGTATATATATACATATATATATATATATATATATACATAACCAATCACTATGTACCTAACCCAAAACACCAACATCAGGACGCAAGCGTCCAAAACCCAATGACTAACATATATATCCAAAGTAGTCATAAGCATTGAAATCATAGATTCATATTAAAACCATAATCAAATATACATTCAATCAACGTCAAAACGTATTAAAGTCTCAAGTAAAGAAACGTCAAATGGTATGAGAAACCCAATATATAAATATATCAAAATAGTTATAGAAGGGACCTCACGTCCCTACATAGGGCATGCCAACCCAAAGGTATGTAATTAGAGTATAAAGAACTCATTTGTAAACACATGCCGTTAAGCCAAACACATAATCCAAAATAAGTGGTTAAGTTATAAATACAACTCTTACGAGTATAACCCAATAGTATACATATGAATTTCCAAGATATAATAATATGATTTCCCAAAGTATAGAATATATATATATATATATATTTATATATATACGTCCCAAAACTCCATATCAAAGTAGATATATATATATATATATGTATATACATATAATCATTTCCCATTATTCCAAAGTATTTATTCAAAGTATATATATATATATATATATATAAACATATATATATAAATATAACAACTCGTTTAACATAAATATCCTGGACGACACCAAACGTCTGTATCTCATACCCGATATATATATATATATATATATATATATATATATATGTATATATAAAAATAGTATAAAGATCCTAAGGTCAAAATAACCCAATAAATAATCCGAAATCCGATGCCAAAACCCACCAGATGTCACTACGTCCCGTTCAATACCCAAAGGTATAAATAATAATAAAATATAGCCATCAGGGCCCCACAAACAAACCGGCAACCCAAATCAAGCATTAAACTCAAATGCTCGTTCTTTGAATATAAAACAACCAAAGTCAAGTCAAGACTTAAACCATTATCAAATTCAAGATTTAAAATTATTATTAAATCTCATTTCATGCATTTCATGCAATTCATTCAAATCATACTCATTTGAAAACAAAGTTCACTCACCGTTGGTCCTATACTGCACAACCCTCAAAGGGTCCCGCTTACAGAGTACGCAAAGTTAAGGTACCTAAAGCGTTAAATACAAGGATTGGATTAGTATCGTGAACTGTACGCTGTACGAGAACCTTAAACTCAAACCCTACCAAAACCCGACTTAACGTGCATGTACGCCGTACGAAAGATTCTAAGGTCAAACTACCTCTTTTAACCAGTGGGACGGCCCCGGAAGACTCACGGTCAATCAGCGGTCAAACACCCCGTTTTGGTCAACCCGGGCCCGCGGAGCCCACTACCTCCAAATCGATCCGGACATTTCTAGAAGTCCAACAAAGTCAACTACGTAGCAAGACGACCTCGAGAGACGCCGGTCAACCCCTGGTCAAACTTGGTCAAACCGACCCGAATAGGTCAAACCGGACCCGTGGGTCCCATGACCTCCAAACTTATGTCTGAAAGTTCCTACAGGTTCAACACGACCTAAACAACGTATCCTAGTTTGGTCTCGAACGGACGGTCGGATCGCTCACGATCGCACGATCGGACGGTTACGGTTTAATTCAAACTTCAAGTCATTGATCCGGAGTATCCGGGACTCCGAATCAAGATCCGTCAATTCCTATACGCTCCTAGAAATACGAGGAACCACATACGTGAATTCGGATTCGATCCAACGGTCCGAACACATAAAACCCACAAAATGCACAATAGGCGTACGCGGAATCCGCACACACGTATGCGTTCCTAGCGACACGAGGATTGTTTAGGAACTCAGAACCGCCACCACACCACCACCACGTGCCGCCACACGCGCCACCGTGGGTTTTGGGTGTGGAGAGTAATCCGGCCGACCAAAAACCTTCGAATCTCGCGACACCCCTTATACCTACATGACCACCACGACGAGGGGAGCCCAGAACCAACATGAACCGGCCAATTTCTGGGTTTCAGATCCGATAACCTGGGGCCTAAATCGATCCCAGATAACCCCAAAAACAGATAGAGGAGGAAGAGATGTGGAGGTTCCATACCTGGATCGACGCGAGAGGTCACCGGAGCAGCCGTGGCGACGCCGTGAAAAATCGACAAAATACCAATCGCCAACGCCTGCAAATCCCGAGGTTTCATGCAACGGCTTCAGGTGGGATGTGACCGGGGCGAGGAGGCGAGTCGATTGGGACCGGTCCCGTCCCTTGCCGTGGCCGGATATGTCCAAACCGAAGAGAGAGAGAGTGGAGGTCGGGTTCGGGGAGAGAGAAACACGCGAGGGAGGAAAGAGAAAGTGCAACGCGCTTTCTGATTGGCCAACGCCTTTTTATAATATTTTAATCAAATTTGGAAATTACCATTATGTCCTTTTTCTCATTTAAACTCCGATCTAAGCATTCCGCACGTCAACAGACTCGTTTCGCCAAATTCCATCCTAAAAATATCGTTGACCAAAATGCCCCTTTAATTATTAAATTCCAATTTAATAATTTAATTCATTTTAATTCCTTTTAAATTCCTTAATTAATTTTCTCAATTAATTAATTTTCTCAATTATTTTATTTATTTTCCTTTATTTTTGGGTCAGGGATGTCACATGATGTGATGCCATCCCATGTCTAGTCAAACTATCCCTGGTTGGATTGTTTCTCCGGTGAGGATCCTTCCTCACTCGCAGTGCCTACGGGCATGCATTTTTGAGTCGAGGTCTGGACTTTGGGGAAGAGTCGAGTCGGTTTTCTTGAAGTTTAGTTGGTTTGGATTTTTCTTTATTTTGAGTTCCGACTTTTGGATTTATATCATTATAAGTTTATTATTAATTTCGATTATGCTTATAAAAATAATAAATTGCATGTTTTCTGCATTATATTCAAAAGGTGGGGTTACAAGTTTTGTTTTTAAGTTGCAAAAACTTTATTTTTGTCCACTCACGCTTTTCGTTTTGGGCCCCCTAGTCAATAGAGATCCGAGCTGCGAGATCGAACCGAGCATCGTCTTCCAAGCTTCAAAAGTTTAAGTAGGATTACATTACGTAACTTTCTTTTAAATTCGTATTCGGACTTGTAAATTTTAATTCTATTTACTATGCTCTGATATCGCCCATTAGGGTCAAATTCTCAAGCTGAAGGCCATAAACTGAAATTGTGTGCCTTGAAACTGTTGTGTGCGCTATTGAGTTTGTTTATGTTGTTTCTGTAGGCTAAAATTTTGGGAAAAGTTCGTTTTTCAGGGGAGACTCTGCCGAATTTTCGGCAAAAGTCTCGGCCCTTCTTTCTTTCAACTTTAAAAAGAAAAGTTTTAAATTAGTAAATGGGCCCGGCACCTGTCGGATGTTGGAATAACTACAGGGTCAGTCCGGGTTCCGAGGAATTCGGGGCTGTCCTGTCAGCTCTGATACCAAGTTGATAGGACCGACCTCGAATTCCTTGAAACCTGGGACCGACCCTGCTAATTTACTGAAATCCAACACATGCCAGGCCCACAACTAAATTAGAACGTGTTCTTTTACGAATTTCAAGAAAAGGGGGCTGAGACTTCTGCTAAAAATTCGGCAGAGTTTCTCCTGAAAAATGAACTTTACCCAAATTTAAACCTGCAGAAAACAACAAAATAAACAACCCAACAGCCAGCATGCTTTTAAATACAAAATAGGCCTCCGGCCATGACTACAATCCTTTAACAACAATTTACTAGAACAGGTTAGACAGAATTCAAACAGTTGTTTTGCGGCTGCACCCATAGTCTGAAAAATTGAAAATATCGCCGAAATATCGGCGATATTTCGGTAAATTTCAATCACCGATATTATCGTTTACTTCCAACTTGGTTTCGTGATTTTTTCAAAAATATCGTTGAAATTTCGACAAAAATTTCGCAGTTGATATTGTCGCCCAATTTATCTTTGAAATGGTGATAATATCGCGATATGAACAAACCAGAAAAATTGAAAGAAAACTCACGCTGGCCTCTCTAGTGTTCCCAGATACTCAAGATTGGCCTCTCCAAGACTGGCTTGTTCCCAGATACTCAAGATTGGCCTCTATAGTGATACCAATCTCACCACCAAGCTATTCTCTCTCTCTCTCTCTATGCCAACAATCTCTGTTTTGACGACGCAAACCTCGTTCTCGATTCGATTTTAGAGCCCAACTTGTTCTCCTACTCTACCATCATTCACGCTTTTGCAAACCTCAACCAGTTTGGCCGTGCACTCAATGATCTCAACAAATGGGAGAAGAAAAAGAAAAAAAAAAAAAAAGGGAAGAAGACGAAGTGAAGTGTTGGCGGCTGTGAAGAATGAGGAAAAATAAAGTTAGGGTTTTAACTTTTATGTTGTGCACTTCTGACAAAGTTTTATATTTATTTTTGGTTCTTTAAATTCTATACCATTATATATATATATTTATTAAATGCAATTAACATAACAAAGCTGAGTACTTCAATGGTTCAAGGTCAAGTTTGCAGTGTGGAGGTTAAGGGTTCTAAACCCATTGGCATTGCCAATTAAATGTTTTAAATATTATATTAAATATTTATTTTCTATTTAATTCATTCAATGTTATTGATTATTTTATTATTTATTATAACTTAAGTACTTACATTACTAAATTCCCTTTCAAATTGTTGCTTAATTACTTAAATCTCTATAATCATTTTCTTTATTTCCTATTTAATTCTTCCTTGGATAACTTTATTTATGTTCTTAGTTAATTTTCAATCTTCACTATTATTTTTTAAGCATGGTAAAGTGCCTAATTTTCATGACAAATCAAGTTGGTTTACATCTTTAATTTTTTTTCAATTTTTTTTATAAATAATAAATATAAAAACGTGTACCATGTCCAGTGAAATAAGGTTACTCATGTATCTTACCATGCAATTTATAAAGTGTAACATATTGTAGTAAAAATGATAAATAAATTATTAGAGGGTGTTTAATTTTCTTTTATTAATTACTCCAGATTTTCTAAGTCACAAAGTTTGTCAGCTCGCAATATAATCAACTTAAATAACTCAAGCCCACTATGCAATGCATTTCCTTCCAATCTTTTGTGTCAAAATAATAGATGATTGACTAAATAAACTTTTTATAAAGTTTCATTAAAAATTTCCATGTATTTATCACAATTTCCGTGGTTTTTATCCAATTTTTATTGATATCGATATTTCCTTGATATTTCCATCGATATTTCCGTGTTTTTGAACCATCGATATTTCCGAAACCTTCGATATTTAAGACCTTGGCTGCACCTAAGTTATCCTAGGCTGCCTACGTACCCTTCGTGAGGGATCAAGCCACACGTAGCTCTTGTATTTCAAAATTCACCAATGTTCGTACACTTTTCACAAGAGATCGGTGATAGTAATACCCAGAAATACCGAAACTCCAACATCAAGATATACACTTTCAAAAAACAAATCCTTAAATCCAAAACCTCATTCTGAAAACAATAGCATGCCCATACACCCACACACACACATATACTCACATACATTTACATATATATATACAAATATGCACACGACCGCAACATCAACACCACCACACGCCGGCATCCTACATCGCACGTGTGAGTAATATCCGTATTCCCCCACGCCGACATCCTACATTGCACGTGTGGGTAAACCATAACATCATCATCATCTCCACATGCCGACATCATACATCACACGTGTGGATATGATCCATACCACCACTATCATTACCACACGTCGGCATCCTTCATCGCACGTGTGAGTATAATGCTGAGTACCCACCCACACACTGGAATCCTACATAAGCCCGTGTGAGTAGAGTACTCAATGCATGGATCTTTACGAAACCCACATGTCGGCATCTTTCATCGAACACGTGGGCCCACATGCTGGAATCCTACATCAGCCCGTGCGGTGAAATAAATTTGTAACCAACATTCATATACTCGAACGTATATTTACATATATATAATATAATATAATATACTTTTTACCAAAACAGAAATTCCATAAACTCACATAAAAATAATAATTACAATATTAATAAAAATATTATTAGTAATAAATAATAATCATAATAAATAATCCTTAGAAATCCCACATTCTCGTTATTCTAAATTAAATCAATTTCGAAACAAATTACTTAAAAGAATATGAATAGTCGTATAAAGTCATCTATAAAACCTTTCATATAAACCGATAAACAATATTCATATACTTAATAAATATATTAGTAATAATAATAATAATACTCCCCATAAAACCCATCTCACATTTCCAAAAGTTCCGATGTAACCAAATATTTATTCCTAATACTTATAATAACTCTCAAAAGCATAGGTTCCCTAAAAACCCAAAATATACTTCAAATAACAATCAAAACTTGCTTACGTGAAACCTTCCCATAAATTACTTCCATGACCAACCCCATCTCACCCAATCTACTATTTTAATAATTAGAAATATAAAACAGTAATAATAATAATAATAATAATATAACATCCAAAAACCACAGCATACCATAATCCACAATTCAAATTCCAAGCATTTATCAATGTGAATTAAATAACCAAAATCCCCTTAACAATAAATGATCGACCTCGCATAACTAACCGTCATTAAATATATACCAATCGTTAATAAAGCAATATAGACTCAAAGTATTAATATAACAATTAATAATTGCAAATAAACAATAATAAAGTCTCAGTATTAAAACACAAATAAACAAACGTTTCACAAGTCCTAGGGCCATTCTAGTACTTTCCGAAAGATAACAACATCGGAAGACTCACGATCAATCGAGAGGTCAAACTTCCCATTTTGGTCAATCGGGTCCGCGGTGCCCACAACCTCCAATTTTTGATCCGAAGGTTCCTATAGGTCCACTAACGCTTACCAAACACGTTCTGCAAGTTTACTCGCGAGCGCACGATTGGACGATTCCGTAACTTAAACTTTAAGTCAATGATCTAGAGCATCCGGGCCTCCGATCCTCGATCCACGAATTCCTACACGATCCTAAAGGTTCAAGGAACAACATATTTGAAATTGGAACTGATCCAACGGTCTGAACATATCGAACCTGGATATCGCCTATTAGGCGAAAATTCGTCCGACTGTCATACGATATCCAATTTCAAATCCAAGTATACCGTCATGTTCGAGACGACATGGGGGACATTTAGGAATGAAAATGGACCACCACAAGTGGGCCCACACTCCGCCACACTCGCTGGCAACGCGTGGGTGCGTAGAGTAATTTCGATGACTGGAAAAACTATACACCACCTGACATGGTTACACCTACAGGTTCATCTCGAGGAGTAAAACGCTTAATTCAACGACGACAATGTCCAATTTTGCCAGCAAGTGGCCGTAATTTCAATTTGAAAACCTTCCAAAATTGAGTTTCTAAATCGAACCACCTAGAGGCTGAATCGATCCCAACCAAGCATACAGACAGTAAGAATGTAAAGAGAAGATGAGATTGCATACCTGGAATTGGTATTTGATGTCATGAGGTGCCCTGACGGTGACAAAGTTTGTTTGGTTGCTTTTGTTTTGAAGAGGAAATGGAGATTGATCTGTGAGCAAAATTTTGCTAAGTTGGGATGTTGCACTTGTGTGGCATCCATGGAAATTAATTGGTCGGGGTAAGCCTGACGAAACATTTGTTGTCAGAACAAGTTTCTTTGCGACAGAGTGTGGTTGTCGTGGTCCACGTGTTTAGTTTGGAAAGTGTAAGATGGTTGATCGTCTCGATTGAGTCTCGAGAGTTGGACAATTGGAGTTGGTACCTTTAGTTAAATTGAAGTAAAGTGGAACTGTTTGTATAACAAGGTTAAAAGATGAATGTCTGTGGCTGGATATTCAAGGTGTGGTCACTGCCACTATATATCCTACCATGACAGCTTTGGCTCAAGCTGCTTAGGGTGGCACAGAGGTTTAGTGTTGGTGCTAGTGCAGGAAGGCGTCGCAGGGGATACGATCCATCAAAGAGTGGAGGTTCTAGTTTTGGTACTTCTACTAGCAGTGGTGTTCAGTCGACTTTCCGTAGAAGAGGCGGAAGGGATCAGATGGGTCAGCCAGGGCGTTCGACGACTCAGGCTCGGGTGTTTTCTATGACTTAGTAGGAGGCACAGGCCACACCCGATGTCGTCTATGGTATGATTCCTCTCTTTATTGTTTTGTACAAGTTTTGTTAGATCCCGGAGTCACTTGTTGAGAACACTTAGTGGCGTGCACGAACTCAACGGTGGTTGTGCACAAAAGTTAAAAGAAAATTATAAGATTTGAAAAATTTGTTGAGGTTTTCATATTAAAAATTAAGAAATTAAACTGGTTAACCTTGGAAGTAGGTTGTTGCAAAAGTGGATGTGTGGTTCGATTGGGGATGTTACCAAGGTATTAGAACCCATTGGTACATAGTTGGTGAACCGAGGTAGTCTTGGAATTTCGAGGGCGAAATTATTATAAGGTGGGTAGGTTGTAACGTCCCGAACCTATTTTTTAAATAAAATAGGTTAAATAATTGAGTTAAATAAAATGAGCAATTAAAAAGAATAAAAAAGAATAAAAAGAATAAAATGGGAATTAAATTGGAATTTAATAATTAAAAGGCAATTTGGTCAACTTTATTTTTGACGGGTGGCACACCTTGATACGAGCATTAGATTGTTCAGAAGACATAAGCGTCATTTCAAAAATTAAATAAAATATTATAAAAGCCACGTTGGCCAATCAGAAAGCGCGTTCACTTTCTCTATCTCACTCCTGCATGGCAGCGCACGAGACCGGTCCCAAAAGGACCGGCTCGACCTTGCCGTCAAGACCCACCCGGCATCAGTGACGGAAACCTCGAATCCGGCCACGGTTTCGACTAGTTTGAAACCAGTTTTCGGAGTCTTTGTTCCGACGTCTCCGGCAAGCTCCGCCATCGCGCAAGGTATGAAATCGAGTCCTCTCATCTTGCTTAAGCTATCTGTGACCTTGGATTGGATCGATTTGGTAGTCGGATATGAAAACCCCATTTTGGCCGGATTTTCAATTCGATTTTCCAGCCTGTTCGTGACCGGTTCTTGGCCGGTTTGCGGTGGTTTTGGACTCCTCTCTGGGAGCTGAGTCGTTTGGTATAGGGTTTGTGGCTTGAATCGAACTTTTGTCGATCGTCGAATTTACTTAACACACCCACCAAGCGCTGTCGGCGCATGGCAGCTGTGATGGTGGTGTTTGGTGTTCCAATACGATCCTCGTATCATCACGAACGCATACGTGTGCTCGGATTTCGATTCGGACATCGTTTGACTATCGAACCAATGTACTCCTATTATGCATTGTTTGGTTTCCATGGGTTCGGACGTTTGGATCGAATCCGAATTAACGTATGATGTTCCTCGTATTTCTAGGATCGTATAGGAGTTGACGGATCGTGGATCGGAGGCCCGGATGCTCCGGATCAATGACTTAAAGTTTGAATTAAACCATAACCGTCCGATCGTGCTATCGTGAGCGATCCGACCATTCGATCGAGACCAAACTTTCAGGAGACGTTGTTTAGACCATGTTGCACTTGTGTGGCATCCATGGAAATTAATTGGTCAGGGTAAGCCTGATGAAACATTTGTTGTTGGAACAAGTTTCTTTGCGACTGAGTGTGGTTGTCGTGGTTCACGTGTTTAGTTTGGAAAGCGTAAGATGGTTGATCGTCTCGATTGAGTCTCTAGAGTCGGACAGTTGGAGTTGGTACCTTTAGTTAAATCGAAGTAAAGTGGAACTGTTTGTACGACAAGGTTAAAAGATGAATGTCTATGGCTAGATATTCAAGGTGTGGTCACTGCCACTGTCTATCCTACGGGTTGATGTCGGGAAGAGGAAACTTGTTTAGTATGTAGGCCCGGGATCGGATTGATATCGGAACAACCACAAGATTCGGCACGAGGGATGTTACAATGGAAGCTAGTACGACAGATCCCAGTACTCTCGACCTCTATAGCTTTCGTGGTTTATTCCTCGTTACTGGGATTTCTTCAGCTTTTGCTCTCTTCTTGTTCTTAATTTTATCCACAACATTTAGAAATCTGATTAGAAAGCAATTGGATTGGACGACAACTGCAGTGTTAAGGATTTCCTGTCCAATTTAGCATCCACTGGGAACTGAATAAATTAGTCTATTGTACATGATGCCCTTTACTAGTTATATAAATTGCTTTCTCCATTGGAGGATTATAGTATAACACTGCATGTGTAGCTTTATGCCAGAAATCTTAGTGTCAAAGTTGTAGAGGGAGTGACATGAAGTTTTCTTAATGTACATTTGGGTATGTGTTCTATTTTATTTTAGGGAGTTGTTATTGGCACTCTAAAAAAGTCATCCTACACTCCTTCCTTATAAAGAAGTAATGAAGAAATTATACCCCACCTCTTTGTATCGCACTCCACAAGAGGTGAGGTACAAATCCAGGATAGGGAACTTATTTCCGAATGGATGGTAACTGGATTTCCTATACCTCCAACAAATTATCAAGGGATTAGAGTCTAGGTAGGAGGACTGAATTAAACCCTTGGTTATCCTTGCGTGCTTTCCAATTTGGTTATATGTGAGAAAATAATGAAATACTAAGGGTCCGTTTGATAACCATTTCAGTTTTTAGTTTTTAGTTTACAATTTTCAAAAACTGAAAAGTGAAAACTTGTTTAGTAACTAATTTCAATTTTTTTAAAAAGTGAAAATTGAAAAGTGAAAAGTGAAAACTGAACACAAGATGTTTGGTAACTTATTTTAGTTTTCAATTTTCAGTTTTATGTGAAACTTGGAAATCGAAGTTTTGGGGGTCCAATTGTGAATTTGAGATCATAGAATGAAAGTGCATGTTACAAAGAGTTCGTAGCATTTTTCGATAATTTTTTTTGGAATTATGATGAATTTTTAATGAACTTTGGGGATGGAGTTCCGGATGCTTGGATTGGGTTCGTGGCCAAATGCAATAATCGAGCTACCGAGTCCAAGTTGGGAGGTCCCAAATACCAATTTTGATAACTGGAGTGCATTTCATGTGTTGTGATGTAAAATTAATGAATGAAATAAGAGTGCAAAAAAATGAAAACAGAAACTAAAAACTGAAAACAGTTTCAAGTTGTTTTCAATAATAAGGGTGATTTTGAAAACTAGATTTCACTTTTTTGAAAACTGAAAACGAAATCTGTTACCAAACATGTTTTTAGTTTTTTATTAAAAAGTGAAAATGAAAAGTGAAAAGTGAAAATGAAATGGTTATCAAACAATCCCTAAGTATGAGGTTTTGAATTTGGCAATTTTTGCATTGATTATTATCCACACGGCTGTGAATGGCACAATAATCCTTGGTAGGAAAAGAATGTAAAAATCACGGATACAATAATACTTTAATCCTTGGTGAAGAGAATAGACAAGACCAAAAGGGCTTTGTGAGATCCCACATCGACCAACGGAGAGGGTGATGTCTTATATGTACACGCCCACCTCCAAATAGACGAGCGCCTTTTGGGAGCTCACCCGGAGTTGTGGGAACTCCGGTTAAGCAGTTGTGGCTTAGAGCAATCCCAGGATGGGTGACCCACCGGGAAGTTGCTCGTGAGTTCCCAAAAACAAAACCGTGAGGGCCCCTACCAAAGCGGACAATATCGTGCTACGGCGGAGCGATCCCGGGATGTGACAATTTGGTATCGTGAGCCACTCAGCCGTGTGCGAGTGTGCCGACGAGACGTCGGGCCCCTAAGGGGTGGATTGTGAGATCCCACATCGACCAACGGAGAGGGGTGATGTGCCTTATATGTACACGCCACCTCCAAATAGACGAGCGCTTTTGGGAGCTCATCGGCCGAGTTGTGGGAACTCCGGTTAAGCGGTTGTGGCTTAGAGCAATCCCAGGATGGGTGACCCACCTGGGAAGTTGCCCGTGAGTTCCCAGAAACAAAACCGTGAGGGCCCCGCCCAAAGCGGACAATATCGTGCTACGCGAGCGATCCTGGATGTGACAGGCTTTATATGCTTGTTGCTTCCTATGGAATACCAAGTTGGTAGAAAAGAACTACATCCAAATGGTCTCACCAAGCCATAAGATAGAAAAAGAAAAAAGAAATATTAGCTGTGGATACAAAATAAAAGGAAAACAAATACGAAATTGCCCAAAGTTCTTTAAATTGGCATAATATGCCCAGTGTCAGAGGAAGAACCTGACATATTCCATGAACTTTTATCTTACCCAACCTAAGGTATTCTGGAATAAGAATTTGTTTTTTAAAAATCGTAGTATTCTGGAATATTTTAAAAAATTTATATAATAATGGCCCCTCAAAAAATTATTACTCACTTTACATTTGGCTCCTCCCTGGGAATATAGCTGCAAAGAAAGAAATCAAAAAAGATTTTTTAATTTAAATGTGACTCGGATAATGAAATTCTATAATTAATCTGACTCTTGGATGATACATGAATCCTCATAACTTTTGGAATAAAAAATAATAATACTTATTCTCTATCCCTAGCTGAGGCTAAATGGCAAACCTGTCCACAATCCTGGAATGTCCTATTGGTATATTCCTGAGAATAATCTTTCCTTGTTATACATAGCATCCAAAGACTCATGTAAAATTTAAACACACTGTCCAACCAGAACAAGTGAGCCTTAACAAGTGAAGCATTATATAAGTTTCAAAGGAAGATTAAACAAACCATCCCCCTCAGTCTTTCCTTTGTGATATTTCTTAGCCTCTTGGGCCACTTGTGTGCTGAAACTGATGAACAAATGCATTATGATGTTCCAATTGTTGTGGAAGAGGTTCATGTGGGTGCTATTCTTGATATGAGATCAAGGGAAGGAAAGATTATTCTCAGTTGCATTTCTACTGCCCTCTCTCTGATTTCTACCAGCTACATAATAACTACACCACAAGACTAGTTCTACACACTAAGGATTCCATAGGAAAACCTCTACATGCTATATCAGCTGGTGAGCCATCCATTTGTTTTTTCTTTATTTATTTTCTGAACCTAGTCTTCCTCTTCCTCTTGGTAAATACCCCTTCTTTATTGAGATCGCACAGGAAGAAACTTTTTATCAAGTTAAGGCCATCAGTGCCCTTATTGAAACTTTCAAATGGAATGGAAGGATGTTATCCTTTTTTATGAAAACTTCATAGATTATGGGTGAGACATCATTCCATATTTGATTAATTCCTTCCAAGAGGCAAATGTGAATATTGCATATAAAAGTTGCATTACCTCCTCCTCAGCAAATGAACAACTAATTGAAGAGCTCCAAAAAATCAAGACATTGAAGACTACAGTACTTTTGGTGCATGCGTCTCATTATCTTATGCCTCTCCTTTTTTCAAATGCGAAAAAGGTAGGAATGATGAGTGAAGGGTATGAATGGATTCTGACATCAAGTAGCATGAATTTCATGTATTCCAAGGATATATCTGTGATTGAGTCATCAATGCAAGGAGTGTTGGGTTTGAAGTCTTATATTCCAGCATCAGCCAGCTTCCACAATCTTACTACAAGATTGAGGAGGAAATTTTACATGGAGGATCCCAATATTGAAATTAGAGAGTTAACTGCAGAAGAAATCTGGGCATACAATGCAACTTGGGGCTAGCAGAAGCAGTAGAGAGGGCCAGGATTTCGCAAAACTAGCCAGGAAAACATCGAATTGGACCTACCAGATGATTGGAACGATACTTGATCCTCAAAACATGGAGTTATGCTTCTTAGACAGATATTGGAAAGTAGGTTTAAAGGTTTAAGTGGTGAAACTCAATATATAAATGGGAAATCGAATTCATGTGCCTTTGAGATGGTAAATGTGATAGGAAAAGGGCAGAGAAGGGTTGGATTTTGGACTTCTCCAGAGAAATACAAAAAAGAACCACATGGCCCTCCTGATAATGGAAGAAACTTACTTTCAACAAGGATTTGAAAACTATCATATGGCCTGGAGAATCAACAACCATCGTTAGAGGTTCAAAGATACAATCGGATGAAATAAAAGTACTAAGAGTTGGAGTTCCAGCCACCTCAGGGTTCAAGGATCTTGTGGACGTGCACTATGACTCTCTAACCAAGAAACCAACTGTCACAGGTTTCTGTATAGATGTTTTCAAAACTGCAATAAGCAGGTTGTCATATAAAGTAGCCTACGAGTTTATTCCATATAAGTCAACTTATGATGATCTTATTCACCATGACTATCTCAAGGTATGTTGATTCAGAAATATACATATCAGAGTAATGTTCTCTTGCATTGCCTAACAAATGCTTATGTTTCCAAATTGTGAACGTGAACTGCACATTCTAGCAAAAACTTACCTGATCGATATTGATACACTAGTTAACAAATCGATCATATTAATATTATGCGTTCTTGCAAAGGCTTTGAGCTGAACTTATTAGTGTGCAGCAACTAAGAAGTTCAAATCTTTTTAAAGCTTGCTATATATTATATGATTAATGGTCCAATCTGTCTACTAGTACCTCTCAAAGTTAATACCAATTTCTAATTATTGGTTTTCCATGTCGCATATCGGGCATGCATGAATAAACTAGAATTTTGATGCTGTTGTTGGAGATACAACAATCACGCCACAAGTTGATTTTACAATACCATTTACTGACTTGGGTGTGGGAATGTTAGTACCAAATCAAGAGGACAACATGTGGATTTTCTTGAAACCTCTTTCAGCCAGTCTTTGGATAACAAGTGCTTGTTTCTTTATCCTAACGGGTTTCATCGTGTGGGTAATTGAGCATCCTATCAACCAAGAGTTCCAGGGCTCTGCATCGCACCAAATCGGTACAGTATTATGGTTCTGCTTCTCAACCATTGTGTTTGCTCACAGTAAGTGCTCTGTCTCAAGCCTTTTCATTTGTACTAGTTTCCCTCTCAATTTTTTTAATCGGATCTTGTTTATTATAAAGTTGTTGATAACCCAAATCTTGATTGATCATATAATGTCAATTTCAAATAGATGTCTAAAGTTGAACATCTGTTTATGATATCAGTTTCTCATTGATAATTAATGTAAGAGAAATGAGAAATGATACTTTTATTGTTCTTTTGCATGATTTTAAATTTATTTTACAGATTGACATATGTCGAAATGGTGAGTTAACTTAATCTATTTCATGTATAAGATGGATAATCAGGTGTACAAATCATACAACTCTTGTACTGTTCTCTATAGTTGAAAAGAATGAGGTTGAGAAGCTGAAATGCAGTTGTACATGTTGCAGGGGAGAAGTTGTTAAACAATTTGGCAAAGTTTGTAGTGATCATATGGGTTTTTTTTGTGCTTATATTGACATCCAGTTACACTGCCACTTTAGCATCAATGATGACAGTTAAACAGACACAACATAACCCATAAGCAAACTACATAGGTTTCCATGGTGTATTGGCCCCATGAACTATAGAGAACTACGTGAAATCCGAAGGTTGTAGAACGTACAATTCGGTTGAAGAATTTCATGATGCTTTATCAAGAGGAAGTAAGAATGGTGGTGTTACTGCTGTCATTGACCAAATACCTTACATAAAGTCCTTCCTAGCAAAGTATTCTGCTAGTTATTCTATGATTAAACCCAAGCCAATTACCAATGGTTTTTGCTTTGTGAGTAACCTTTCTAAATGTTGCATATGTATTCATATATAAATAAGTAAATAGATAAATATCCGACACGTTACATGATAGCGATTTACAACATTTCAATGGACTGAACACGCCCTCACGGCTTCAATGGTCCCAACACCAAGGTGGTCATAGCGAGAAGCAGTCGAATTTTTGGGATATAGAAACAGAGAGAAAAAGGTGGAATAACCAAAGATTTTATTGATATTAATAATAATACAAACAAGCTTATCAGCTTTATTTTTATACAGAGATAAGAGGAATTTAGCTCCTCATAATCTTAGTCTACAATCTTCAGGGTTTTGGGTTTACAGCGGAGTGTTTAGGCTAATCTAGGCTTAAGATTTTTCAGGTATTCTCGTCTCCCCGATCCCCTTCGCCTTCTTCTCCTCAGCATGGTGGGCTAAACTTAGATTTTGTGATATTTGTAATAATGCAAGTAACTTTTCCATCTTTATTTGCATACAGAGATCATTAAAAATCATTTTAAATATGTCTCTTTTGTTCTCAGGTTTTCCCCAAAGGCTCGAAATTTCTAAGCAATTTGCTGGTAGATAGAGGCAGTGTGGTGCAGTTGGTTCGGTTAAAACTTAAAACTTGATTAATACAAAACAAGAGCCAATTCTTCTACTTCATAAATTTATTGGTTCGGTCAAAGCCCCTTAGCTTACATGCTCTCTCTTTTTCAGGCAATCTAATAACAGATTATGTTTATGAGCCGCGTGGCATTGCAAATCAACTCAGATTATGTTTGGTGGATCTAATGGTATTTTCAGATTAGGATTTCCACTTCTTGTGTTGAGTAGGATTTCAAAAAGGTAATACTAGTGAGAATGCATCTCAGCCTCCTCTGTCTTCTCTCGTAATTGGAATTTGGAAGCATTCAAATCCAGCACAAAAGTCACCTTTTCATACTTGGCACCACGACAAACAATTTCCTTCATATCCAACAAAGAAGACACTTTACACCGAGTCCTGATGAGTACTTTAGCAATGGACTGGTAGTGTTTTTATCTCGTGCCAATAACTAATAAGGTTTATCGTTTGGCAAAAAACAAAAAAAACTAATAAGGTTAATTTCAGTTTGGTAGAGTTTTTACTCTAGCAACAAACCTTTTCAGAGGTGTGTTTTAAATTATCATAACGCATGCAACACGCTTGAAAGAATATTCAATTTGAATTTGTCACTTGTCATATTCTAGCTATATCACCATTCACAAAGTCTAGGTCAACCTGTTCATTCACACTGCTTTCTGGAATTTCCTAATCGCTGGAATTTCTTAGATCTTGCACTCCACATCCCCTCCCACTAATTAAAGAGAAGGTAACAATATCTTGATAGTGATAGTTTTCTCCTTATACATCATTTTATTTAACTAATAGGGTTAATTTCAGTTTGGTACCCTGAATTCTTACCCTTAAGGCGTGTTTGTCCCTGCACTCTCAATTTAACAATAAAGTATCATATGTTTCTAAATTTGTTGCAATGTGGTTCTGCCGTTAGAAATTGGAAAAAATGAAGAAAAAGAGGGAAAAAAAAGGGCACCCCACCCCGCAAAACCCAGAACTAGCACCCCCATTCCCCCACAACCACCCTCCTCCTCCCACCCATCCACCCGGCAGAACCCAGAACCGCAGGCTCCCCTCCTCCAATTTCTTCTCCCCCATTCCCCCACAACCACCCCCTCCTCCCAACCCCCAATCCACAACCTCAACCCACATACCTACAAAACTCAAAACCCCTCCCCGATTTGTTCTCCCCCATTCCCCCATGACCACCCACAAAGCTAGACCCATCCCTCTCCCTCCCCTTCCGACAACAGACAACGCCTCGCTGGCAGAACCGGCAACCCACCCTTCAAAGAGCCCATAACCACCCTCACAGAACCAGAGCCCTCCCCGATTTCTTCTCCTTCATTCCCCCACAACCTCCCCTCCTCCCAACCACCCACCTCGCATAACCCAGAACCAGCGCTTCTCCCCTTCCTCCCACCCCCAACCCACAACCTCAACCCACAAACCTGCGTAACTCAAAACCCCACCCCGATTTGTTCTCCACCATTCCCCCATGACCACCCACAAAGCTAGACCCATCCTTCTCCCTCCCCTTCCAACAACAACAGAGTCGTACTCCTATCGCCCATTGGCGTAACCGAAACCCACCCTTCAAAGAGCCCACAACCACCCCCTCTTTCCCCGATTTCCTTCCCCCATCATAGACCTATTCCCCCCTCCAAATTTCCTACAATTTAAGTTTAAAGAAGCGGGTCCCCCATTTGCCACGTCATTACTTAACAGCTATTTTAACTGCTGAACTACATTGCAACAAACATAGGGTACTTCATTGTTAAACACGTCTTAAGGGTGAGAGTTCAGGTACCAAACTGAGATTAACCCTAACTAATATAAATTAATATTCTCAAGCGAGCTAGCACTAAATTAACATATGATGAAGCATTATATATATGCAGGATGATACTGATCAGGTGTTAAACCAAACCATAGAGAAGCAGAAATTAAGTTGGTCATGTATATGGAGTTTCAAGGGAAGAAGCAAAGCATCCTCTGCCTCTCCTTTGTGACCTTATTTAGCCTTCTAAGTCTCTTGTGTTCTGAAATTGATGGCAGTCCCAATATTGTTGTGGAAGAGGTTCATGTTGGTGTGATTCTTGATATGGGGTCAAGGGAAGGAAAGATTGTTCTCAGCTGCATTTCTACAGCCTTGTCTGATTTCTACCATATGCATAATAACTACAGCACAAGAGTAATTCTGCACACCGGAGATTCCAAAGGAAAAGCTCTACATTCTCTATCAGCTGGTAAGCCACATATTAATAAATTTAGTACTATAAAGTTAATTTTCTTTCTAGACTTTTTTATAATGATTATAGTAAAAAAAAAATTATAAGAAACTATCATTATATGCTTTTATCTTAAACTCCACTCATGATCCTCAACCAATGCAGCTCTAAATCTTTTGGATAAGATCAAAGTGGAAGCAATAATTGGTGCACAAACAAGAATGGAAGCAAACCTATTGGCAGAGTTAGGAGAAGAAGCTAAAGTCCCTGTGTTGTCGCTTTCTGGACTTCATACTAGTCTTTCCGGTGCTCCTGACGAATATCCCTTCTTTGTTGAGATCACACAAGATGAAACTTCTCAAGTTACGGCAATCACTGCCCTTATTGAAATGTTCAAATGGAGGGATGACATCCTTCTATATGATAACACAGATTATGGGAGAGACATCATTCCATTTTTGATCAACTCCTTTGAAGAAGCAAATGTGAATATTGTATATAAAAGCTACATTGCTGCCTCCTCAGCAGAGGAACGGATCATTGAAGAGCTCCGCAACCTCACGAAGTTGAAGACAACGGTATTTGTGGTGCATATATCACATTTTCTTGTTCCTTGCCTTTTCTTGAATGCAAAAAAGTTAGGCCTACTGAGTGAAGGGTATGCTTGGATTATGACATCAACTAGCATGAATTTCTTGCATTCTTCTATGGACTCAACTGTAATTGAGTCAACGCAAGGAGTGCTCGGTTTGAAATCTTATACTCCAGCATCAACCAGCCTCCACAATCTTACTTCAAGATTGAGGAGGATATTTTACATGCAGGATCCTAACATAGAAGTAAGTACGGTAACCCCAGATGGAATTTGGGCATATGATGCAACTTGGGCTCTAGCTGAAGCAGTTGAGAGGACCTGGACTTCTACAGGATTAAACAATATTACATCCTCCAAACATGGACTTATGCTTCTTCAAGACATATTGCAAACAAGGTTTAAAGGTTTAAGCGGTGAAGAAATTCAATATCCAAATGGGAAGCTAGTTTCAAGTGAATTTGAGATTGTGAATGTCATAGGAAAAGGGGAAAGAAGGGTTGGATTTTGGCCAGGTGAAGAAAAACACACAAGAGATTCCTACCCACTTAATAACAGAAGAAATTTACTTTCCACGAACGATCTCGAAACAATCATATGGCCTGGAGGATCATCAACCATCCCAAAAGCTTCAAAGCTTCAATTGAGTACTAGTTCTGAAATAAAACTAAGAGTCGGCGTTCCAGTGAAAATAGGGTTCAGCGAACTTGTGTGTATGAACCATGATATTCAAACCAATCGAACATATTTCACAGGCTTCTGCATAGACGTATTCGAGGCTGCAATTAGAGCATTGCCGTATGAAGTAAATTATGACTATGTTCCAGTTGCGATTGGCATTAATGCAAGTTACAATGATCTTGTTTACCAAGTTTTTCTCCAGGTATGCTTAATTTGAAATTAAAAATTTATATCAGGTGGAATATAAATATTATCTTGGATAAATACATCTGTAATTGTATGCTAGTAACTTGTAATGCAAAAATAGATTTGCATCGCATTATATTACATTTTAATGATTTAATCTTTCGAATTTTTAAGTTTTCGTTTTCCTGCCACACTTTTTGGCATATATATTAACTAGACATTGGATGCTGTTGTTGGCGGTATCACGATCACATCGGAGAGATCTCAGCATGTTGGTTTTACAGTACCATATACTGAATTAGGTGTGGGGATGCTAGTAGTAGTATCAAAGGAAAATGAAGACATGTGGATTTTCTTGAAACCTCTTTCGGCAGATCTTTGGATCACAAGTGCGGGTTGCTTTATCTTGACCGGTTTCGTTGTTTGGGTAATTGAGCGTCCTGTCAACCCAGAATTTCAAGGCACACCTTTGCAGCAAATCGGAACCATATTATGGTTTGCCTTATCAACCCTTGTGTTTGCTCATAGTAAGTGCACTATATCTCACTACTTCTTATTAAAGTCTGCTAATTAGTCAATGCACATGTCAATGGTTTTCAATTATTAAAGTCTGCTATCTGTGTTTTCTGATTAATTAACATTTTAATTAATTATATGAGAAATAGTAGCATTATTGATTATATTTTATTAATGAGTGTTATATTATTTTTAATTTAAAAGGAAGTTTTGAAGGTAATTGTCTTCTATTTTATGAATAACTTCTCATGATTTTATGGATGACTGCAGTATATGTTCTTTTCTTTTTGTTTTTATAATTTTAATTTTAATTTAAATAAATTATGAATGTACCATTTAATCCATATTTAATAAAGGGTCTTTTCTTTTAGTATTTTATTAACCAAGGGCAATTGTGGGAATTTTGAAAATTTCACTTTTAAAAGGCCTTCTGCCTTAATATATATATATAGATGCTGTGGTTGACGATCATTCCTGATTTAGTTTAGAGTTGATTTGCTAAGATGACCTGGAAATGAACTTTTGTCTTTTTGTTGCAGGGGAGAAGTTGTTCAACAATTTAGCAAAGTTTGTACTGATCATATGGTTGTTTGTTGTGCTTACATTGACTTCCAGTTACACAGCAACTCTGACATCAATTATGACAGTTAACCAAATACAATTAAACTCAGGAGGAAACTATATAGGTTACCATACAGGTTCATTAATTAGTCGGCGAGTGGTAGAGAACTTGAATTTCAAAGGTCTTAAACCCTATAATTCGATCGAAGAATATGCTGAGGCTTTATCAAGAGGAAGTAAGCATGGTGGTGTTTCTGCTATCGTGGACGAGATTCCATTCATTAAGATCTTCCTTGCAAAATATCCTACTGGCTATTCCATGATTCAACCTCAGTCTACTACCAATGGTTTTGGCTTTGTGAGTAATTTCCCTAAAATTAAGTTACATTAATCATATGCTCTGAAACATAGATATAGATGTTGTATTTCCCATTAAACTAGCAGAGAAGCATGATATTTTGGCCACATAACATTTATAGTCCGTGCAATTTTCTCCGATTTCCCACAGTATATCTGATTCTGACAATTGAGTGCATGTACTTCACTTAAGCTACATATGTCAAATGTGGCTAGACGGAAAGATAACGTGAAAAGCGCATGCATATTTTTATGTCCATCCAATTAACAGATTCGACCTATGGATTGAAAATAAAAACTGTATGGAGAAAGGCAGAAAATGAGAAAGTATACACCCAAGCGTGCTGATTTCGTTGTTCATCTTTTGTCTATGCAGGTTTTCCCTAAAGGTTCGAAATTGATCCATGATATGTCAATGCAAATTGAACGAATGAGAGAAGAGGGAAAGCTTATAGAGATGGAGAAGGCCTGGTTTCATGAAAGAATAATCCCCATGTTTGACAACACAACGAGTGATCCCAATACTCTAAACTTCCATAGCTTTCGTGGTTTATTTCTCGTTACTGGGTTTTCTTCAGCTTTTGCTCTTTTCTTATTCATAATATTCCCACTCAAAGGAAAATGGCATGCCATGAAGAAATTCAGATTTAGATATCCGGTTCGAGAAAAGCTGCAGTGTGTATGGAAGTTCTTCTTTAACAAAGTTGCCAATCAAAATCAGAAAACTAGTAAACAGAGTGTATGCATGAAGCCAAGTATTAGCTGTGCAGTCGCTCAGGTTTGTACTGAGCCGTGTGAAATCGAGATTTCGCAATGCTAAGGTTGTGTTTTATTAGTAATATAGAAATACATAAGTAGCTTTAAGCATTATTCTTGCTTCTCGGTTGTTACTTAAGTGACATGCAGTTTTTTCCTTTGATCTCTTGCTTTATCCAAAAGCAAAACCTATATTATTAACATATAATCTGTAATAACCTCAAAATTGAGATTTTACTGTTATTAATATTCCAAAAAATCATACAAGGCTAATTAAATGTGTGGGCAATTTTAAGAAGTTGGTTTGGTTTGGAAATGATTGGATTAAGTGTGTTTATTCTTAATTTGGACTAAAATGCCCTTATGTTTAATTTAATGATTTTTCAAAGGACGTTCAAGAAATTGAAGTGAGGAAATTATAATTTTTTGGATGGAAAAATAGAGCTCGATCTTACGAACGTGTGGGTGCAAACGGTTCGTGAATCGGAGTTAAAACGACGGAGAATTTCTTGTTTGAAGTTTTTGGGGTCAAACAGTAAATATTTTTGTCTATAAATTGGAGAGAGGCACTGTGCAAAAACCCGAGTTTTCATTTTGGTCCAGAAGTTAGAGAGCTCCTCGGAGAGGCGCTTTTCAGCGGAGGTATTCAACACCGCCGACCCAGATCGATAGAGGAGCATCTTGTGAACATAACACAACTGGACTCATGGTGATTGGAGCAACGGTGAAGGCGTGGCGATGCCGTGAAGTTCATTTGTGCACAATGAAACCCAAAACTTTGGGCAGCGATTTGACCACTTTTGAGGTCGATTCAGGTAACCTTCCAAGAATTAAAGTAGTTTATCTCGTCGAGTTCTTTAAGAAAATGTAGTTTTGGTCCGGCGATTCCAAGATTTTAGAGTCGCCAAAATAGTACCGAACCACTACTCTCGGTGGCGGCGCGTGGCTGTGGTATTGAACCTGAGATCAAAAGACAGTTTGTAGTCATCGAGGTGGTGAGTGTGGTGGTGTGCTCTATTTTGTGAATTTCTTCGTTTGACCGACGATCGGAGCCTCACAAATATGAACCTTTAGATTAGAGATAATCGGATCGTTAGATCGTGTCCAATTTTATATATGTGGTAGCTGGTGTTGTTGTGAATCTCAGACTATGGGAAAAACATTAATAAAAATCATTCCAACTGCGGGTGTGACACCCTGAAAAAAATAATTCCAGAATATTATTACACTCACAACCTTGATTTTCCCTATTTGAGGTAAGTGTAACTTTTTCATAATTAAATACCATTATTATATTGAAGTATAAATTATTTTCGATAAATTTTAAATTAGAATTTTGGTGTTTTGATTTCATAGAAAAATAGTAGATGTTGTTACAAGCTTGTGGTATTTTTTAGCTAATTTTTCGAAGCTCGAACGTATTTTTAATGGATTTTCGAAGTTGGAAAATAAGGAAATTGGAATAGTGACAAGACCGGCCCCGAATTTCTCGGAACTCGAGATTGACCCTATGGTTATTCCGACATTCGACAGATGCCAAGCCCATTCACTAAATTAGAACCTTACTTTCACGAATTTCAAGAAATAGGACCGAGACTTCTGCCAAAAATTCGGCAGAGTCTCCCCTAAAAATAGGCTTATACCAAAATCTTCAACCTATTCAAAGACAGCAGTTTTAAACCAACGGGCAGCACACACAATTTTAAAGGTATGCATTTTACAGTTATTGGCCTCCGGCCTCAACATTCAACTCTAATGGGCAATATCAGAGCGTATCTAAGAGTATACAATTTGAACAACATCAACTCAAGTTTACAAGCCGAAACAAAATTTAAAAGAAAGGTTTACAAACGAAGTTCTTGCTGCTGTCACTCGGTTCAAGTCGTTCTACTGCCTGGGGCGCAAAACAGGAAAATTTGTAAGTAGACAAAAAGAATATTTCAAACACAATTATAAAGAAAATACTAATCAAACATGCCACTTAGTGACTTAATAAAACACTAGAAGAATCAAAACACAATTTAAGGTTTAAACCCTGCAGCTGCGCTTAGGTTATCCTAGGCTGCCTACATATCCTCAATGAGGGATCAAGCCACACGTAGTTCTGTAGCAAATGTAAAATTCCTGAAAGAAAAACTAAGTTTTCACGACCACAAAAGGTTCAAACCCGAAATAACATCATACACAATTGCTTACCCACAAATACATATTTACTAAAATACATAGGTACATGCACTCACTCTCACACCAGCAACACCACCACACGCCGGCATTCTACATCGTACGTGTGGGTGCAAACCAAACCGAAATCTTCATATCTACATGCCGGCATCCTACATCGTACGTGTGGCCCCACACACCGGCATCCTACATCGCACGTGTGGGTATTATCCAAACCATAACCCTCATCTCTACACATTGGCATCCTACATCGTATGTGTGGGTATTCCAAAATATCAACATCATCTCCACACACCGGCATCCTACATCGTACGTGTGGATATGATTCACACCCTCATTACCACAATCAGCACACGCCGGCATCCTACATCGCACGTATGGTAATGTAAACATGAAATCCATGTTCGTAACCTCGTATGTATATATATAATATAGTGCAATACTCATAACTAAAATCAAAATTCCATATACCTAAATAATAATAAGAAAATGTAGTAATAAGAATAATAATAACAAATGGTAATCATATAAGTTCATTTATAAACCGAATTCCCCTCGGAACCCGCGCCGAACCCCACTGGTTATGCCGACATTAACCCAATGTCAGGCCCACTTACTAAACAATTATCCTCTTCCCGAAACAAAGGAAAAAGGAGTGAGACTTTTGCCAAAAATCGGGCAGACTCTCCCCTGAAATATGGACAATCCCAAAGTTTTCAACCTGTTCAAAAACAGTAGAATAATACACACCAACTGCCAGCATGCATACAGATTACAACATAGGCCTCCGGCCTTCCAATTTCAACCCTAAAGGGTGATAACAAAGCATGTCTAAGAGTAAATGAAACTAAACAACAGAAGTCAAAGTTTACGACAAGAGACATAAAAGTCCTACAGTTTAGTCGAAGCTCGAGAAGAGGCACGCTCGGTTGGACAGAACAGTCACTGCAACCAAAGCCTAGGGTGCAAAACAAAAAGAGTGTGAGTGGACAAAAATAAAGTTTTACATACTTAAACCAACGTACTAACCCCACCGTTTCAAAACGATGCAAACCATGCATATGAAATCGATCATGTATATACATACTTGATTCAAAAACCAAGATATCTCAAAATAGGTGAAAACATTCCAGCTCAAAACCTTTTTTCGAACAAACCAACCTTTTACTTTTCTTTTCCCGAGGCATAACCTCCCAAAACAAAACCACGAAGATATAAATGAATATAAACAGAAAGAACTTGATAAACGTAAGCATGAAAATATAATAAAATCTTCATATACCAAAACAACATTAAAACTCCAAAGATCCCGTTAACCACAACATAGTAACATAGTATTCATACTTTAATAGCTTTTACCCCTTTCTTTCCCACTCATATAATCACTTGCCCGAAGGCACTGCAAGCGAGGAAGGATCCCCACTAAAAGAAAATATGTACAAGATTGTACTAATACATATACATATAAGTATAATAGGACCTGAACATCAAATACAAATACCGGGAAAACAATCCAACAGAGGATTGTTTGAGTGGACATCGGGACAGCATCGTAATGGCTCGTGCCCAGGGTTGAGCCTTCCAAATAGAACTAGGCTTGCTAGCACGTATGGCAAAATCCTCAATACCCATATGTCTGAGACAAGTCCTACGCATAGACTACTCCGTTAAGGGTCTACAGTCACACCCAATCAAGGATGCACCGGGTATCCGATGTAACCGAACCATATCCATAAGAACCGTATCTAGAAGAACCGGGGGAAGGTACATAAAGTGGTGCCAACAACACTCCACTCAAACACAACTCAATAATCCATTATCACATATTCAATCTCTTTCCAACCTCATATCAATCATATGTACCCAAACCCCAAAATATCAAACATCCGGACATATATACGTCCATAACTCAATAACCAACATAGATACTGAAAATAAGGACCTCACCATCCCAAACATATTTTTCCAAACTCAAAATAGCCGCAAGAATCAAATAGTAACATATCAATCCATAATCAAGTAAAACGTCATAATCACCGAAAATCCATAATAAAAACCGTATTCAAATCTCAAGTCAAGAAAACATCAAATCAAAACCCAAATTAAACATAGGTCTCAATTATCAATAAAATCCCACAAATTAGTAAAATGCCAAACCCAAGATTAAAACAATAGTAAAACTCCATGATCAAAGTGTAGATAACAATTTCTTAAAAACATAAAATCCAAATCCCGAAACATTAATTCAAAGTAAACATATATATAACAACCCGTTAAACATAAATTAACTCAAACCCAAAATATATATAAATAGTATAAATAAAGATTCTTTAAATATAGCTCAACTCATATTATTAAACTCACCGGACAATTATAGCGTTTGTTCTTATGCCCAAGTATTTAGTTTCAAAGTATAAAGATAAAATGTAAATTATAAATTATAAATTCCTGAAAGCATAAAATCCATACTTGAAATAGTATAAAGACCCCAAGGTCAAAAATAACCCAATTAATAATCCTAGTCCGACGTTGATCGTAATAAATCCACTCAAATATTCAATTCACGATATAACCGTAAAAATAGAATCAAATGAAATGAAATGAAATAGAATAAAATGAAGTATAAGTTCCCAACTGATGAAAAATCATAAATTTCAAACGATAAAGTAAATAGAAAGTTTCATAATTTAAAACCATAGAAAAATTCCATGATCGAAATAACAAAACTATATAAAACTCGAAATCCGTCATATTCATAACTCAATTATTAAATATAAAATCCCAGGAAATCCATCAAATTCTCACCGTGTCCAAACCGTACACGAAAACCACCGGACATTCACCACGTCCCATTCAATACTCAAAGATATAAATAATCATAAAATATAGCCATAAAGGCTCCAACACATAAACCGAAACCCGAAAGTTCATAAACGTAATTATCAAACAAATTCCGATAAAATCATAAATCATCAAATTCAAGATTTAAAACAATTATTAAATCCCATTTTTATGCATTGCATTCAATCTTTCAAATCATGCTCGTTAAAAACAAAGTCCACTCACTGTAGGTCCCATGCTACTTTACCCTGTGAGGGCCTCGCCTGTGAAGCACGCAGAGTCGAAGTACCTAAAGCGATAAATATGATGATTGGATTAATATAGTGAATCGAACGAGAACTTTAAAACTAAACCCTAACCTTCTCGGGACTCAGGTGTATGTGTACGTCGTATGGATAGTTTCTAGGGTCAAACTACGTCTTTTAACAAGTGGGACCGCCCCGGAAGACTCACGGTCAACGGCAATCAAACATCCCGTTTCGGTCAACCCGGGCCCGCGGGGCCCATGACCTTCAATTGGATCCGAACATTCCTAACAGTCCAACAAAGTCAACTAATCACATCCCGAAGGTTTTTGTAACATCGGACGGTTTTTGTAACAATTGGATCCGAACATTCCTAACAGGCCCATGACCTCCAATTTCTCACAGTCGCACGATCGGACGATTTTTGTAACATCCCACATTGACCAACAGAGAGGTTGGTGATGTGCCTTACATGTACATGCCCACCTCCATCTAGCACGAGGCCTTTTGGGAGCTCACTAGCTTCGGATTCCTTGGAACTCCGAAGTTAAGCGAGTTGGGGCTAGAGCAATCCCAGGATAGGTGACCTATTAGGAAGTTGCTCGTGAGTTCCCAGAAACAAAACTGTGAGAGCGAAGCCCAAAGCGGACAATATCGTGCTAGGAGAGTCGGGTCGTGACATAATGGTATCAGAGTTGGACCCCGACCGGAAGTGTGCCAGCGAGGACGCTGGGCCCCAAGGGGGTGGATTGTAAGACCTGTGTCCTGGGGAAGCAAGAATGGTGAGCAATTCGGGGAGAGAAAGGTGAATTGCCTTATATGTGTGGGCACTTCTCTTCCTAGCGTGAGGCTTTTTGGGAGCTCACTGGCTTCGGATTCCTTGGAACTTCGAAGTTAAGCGAGTTGGGGCTAAAGTAATCCCAGGATGGGTGACCCACTGAGAAGTTGCTCATGAGTTCCCAGAAACAAAACCGTGAGGGCGAGGCCCAAAGCGGACAATATCGTGCTAGGAGAGTCGAGTCGTGACAGATGCACCTACCGCATTCATGGACCTCATGAACTGCGCCTTCAGACCGTATCTCGAAAAGTTTGTCATTGTATTTATCGATGACATTCTTGTTTATTCAAAAATGAATGAGGGGCAGGAACAACACTTGAGGATTGTCTTGGAGACCTTGTTGGAGAAGCAACTTTATGCGAAGAAGTCAAAATGTGATTTCTGGGTAACGGAGGTACAATTCTTAGGTCACGTGATATCCGGTGACGGAATTCATGTTGATCCTAGCATGATCGGAGTAGTTTTGAAGTGGGGACGACCACAGAATGTGATAGAGATAAGAAGCTTCCTTGGATTAGCTGGTTATTATCGAAGGTTCGTGCAAGGCTTCTCAAAGATCGCCAGCTCATTAACCCGCTTAACTAGGAAAGGCATGAAGTTCGAGTTGAGCTACAAATGCGAGAAGGCTTTTGATGAGCTCAAGAAGAGGCTGATGACAGCTCCTATACTCGTACTACCCAATGATGAAGAACCATATGAAGTATTTACTGACGCCTCTGTACAAGGACTCGGATGCGTGCTGATGCAGAACGAATGAGTATTCGCTTACGCATCCAGACAACCGAAGAACCACAAGAAGAACTACCCAACGCATGACTTGGAGCTCACTGTGGTTGTTCATGCCTTGAAGACTTGGAGGTGTTATTTGTATGGACAAAAGTTCACTATCTATTCAGATCACAAGAGCCTCAAGTGTATCTTTACTTAGCGTGATCTGAACCTGAGACGGAGATGGTGAATGGAGTATCTCAAAGAATACAACTTTGAATTGGAGTACCATCCAGGAAAAGCAAACGTCGTTGCAGATGCCCTAAGTAGAAAAGCTCAAGAAACCTTGATGAGCCTGATTCTAGCAGATCGGGAAAACAATTGAAGAATTCAAATAGGAGATGCAACCAAATGGTGTCCTGACAAGTTTGTAGTTGGAGCCTCAGTTGGAACGTGAAGTCCTTAAGCAGAACGAGGATCCAAGGTTACAGTGATGGCGACAGAAGACAGAAGCTAGAGAAGCTTCAGAGGACTGGAAGATTCACTCCAACGGAGGACTTATGTTCAAAAAACAAAGTGGTTGTACCTAATGTCTCGAAAATCAAAAGAAAGGTTTTGAATGAAGCACACCGAACTTGCTTCTCAATGCATCTTGGAGGTACCAAAATGTACAAGGACTTGAAGAGGCACTATTGGTGGAAAAGAATGAGACTTGAAGAGGCACTATTGGTGGAAAAGAATGAGGCCAGAAATAGCTAAGTATGTTGCAGGGTGTGAGATTTGCCAACAATTAAAAGCAGAGCATCAGAAGCCATCAGGGAATGATGCAAACACTTCCTATTGCTGAATGGAAGTGGGATCTTATCACCATGGATTTTGTAATAGTTCTTCCCAGATCTTTGAAAGGACACAACGATGTCTGGGTCATCGTTGACATATTAACCAAATCTGCACACTTTTTACCAGTCAAGATGGACTCGAAGATCGATTACTTCGTGAAATTGTACATGGAGTGGATTGTTCGCCTACACGAAGTTCCAAAGTCGATTATTTCATATAGTGATCCACGATTTACCTCTCTTCTCTGGAAGCAACTAAGACAGAACTTGGTACTCGACTTGACATAAATACTGCTTATCATCCCTAGTTGGATGGACAATTTGAGCGAGTCAACTAGATTCTGGAAGATATGCTACGAGTATGTGTATTGGATTTTGGTGGCACTACAAGGAAAAACCTTTTGGCGACCACCATGTTTGGTCGCTAAAGGGGACATTTCGTCGCCAAAACTATTTTCGCGACCAAATTTTTTAAATGCGCTAAGGTGGTCGCCTTAGGCTCGTGGCTAAAAGTAACAGGCGACCAACAACTATTTTCGTCGCAATTTGGCGACTAACTAGTTCAAGTCGCCCTTCGATTTCGAGTTGGTCGCCTATAAAGAAAGGTTCCCGAAAACACCAAAATTTAGCGTCTTTGAGGATGGATTGGGCGACCAAATTGACTGGTTTTAGTTTGTCGCCTATTTGTTTTAGTGACTAAAGGATTTGGTAAGCTAAAATCTGCATATTTCAAGTGTTTTAAATTATTTATTATATATCTTCTGTTTTGTGCTAATATTAACCTTTTGTTCATTAACATATTGATATTTCGAAAAACAATAAATTTAGGTAAATAAACTAATAGAAAATGACATTAAAAAAAAATTTCCACATTCAAAGGTTGTCATTCAAGTACACATAAAGGTACCATATATGATATATCCAAAAATAGTAAACATGAATGAGTGGACGACAAGCTCAAGATATTCTTGTCCTTTGTAAAACCCAGATTTGCAAGTCATTATTTCTCCTACTCTAGGACTAGAGACGAAGCTTTGTATCCTATGCCTTTTGTAACTCCAAGTTTTGTAGTTATGATCTCTAACACTTGTGGGATATGGTACGTGATATGATCTCGTGGAATTTCCAAGCACTTTGCCAATTGTTGAACTCATCCATCATCTTCCTTTACAAAAAAACAAAAACCAGAATAAGGAAATGCCAATATTTGAAAAGAAAAATAAGAGCAGAAAGAGCCACTTCTCTCTCTCTCCAAAAGAGAAATTTTGCAACAACACAATTACAAGAAATTTTTCAACACAATCACAAGAAATTGTGCCCAAAAGCTGAAATTCTTAACCTTAACTAAATAAGCCATTAAAAAGAATACATAAGAACAATGATAACCGGTCATCAATATGTAAGGCTGTTCGAGAATGGTATTTGAACAACTTAAGAAAAATTTGGATTCATTTTTCGCATACCTCTCAATATAGTTATATCTTGACCACGACTTTTCTCGGATACCAATGCCTTTGTACTTGACTATTTCTAACTTGGAAATTTTTATATAAAAAAACAAAATCCCATATTTCAGTTCAAGAAGCAAGGTTTAAAAAACGGGGACACAATCATAGGATAAAACTTAATTTCATTAGACTTAATTCATTACATTTATGGTTTGGAAGCAAACATAAGCAACTAGCAATATTTTAGCAATTATTATTTTAAAGTTTCATTAGATAGAAATTGGGTTTTTAGGTGCGGACCTTTTAGAGCGATTTTGAGATATAAAACAGAAAGAGAAGGAAAGAGAGAGATTTTGACTCGAAAAAGCAGACTACATTTAATGGCCCAACAACGGTGCTAGTTTGAACTGGGTTATGCAACATGGCTAGGTCTATGCATAACAGGATATGGCCAACAACCAATCAAATCTAAATTCCAATCACTCAATCGGTGTGCTAGTGGTTAAGCATAGTTTTGAAGATCGGGAACAAGCAGATGGCAATGTTACCACTTAAAATATTCATCTAACCAATTAAATCCAAAAGGATTACGTTGCATGGAATGACAACAATGACACAACAAAAACTAAGGAAACATCCTTTATTGAGATTGGCTTAGAACATTCAATGGCCAAAAGTTCCTATGTTCCAATTGGCATAATATTAATGTAAAAAATTAAATCCATTATCTAGTTTACCCATAGGCAAGATACTAGGGGTTATAAGTTAAGGTGGTCTAGCTTCCTTGTTCTGCATTATGTGTGGCCTTCTTAGCCACTTGTATTCTTGCTTTTTCCTTCTTTTTATAAAATTTCGTTTCAGCCATAGAAGCCTACTAGGTGTGAGAAAGAAACATTTGCGAAGGACAACTAAACTCTACATTGCTACCATTAATTCTGTCTTCTATTTAAAAGTCTCAAGCACCACCACATGCAATACAGCCTTCCAAGTGCTCGGCTTGAAACCTTCTAATAAAGCATATCTTTAATTATAGATGTCTGCGATAATGAAACTAGTCCAACCTATATGAACGTGAAAAGTTACAGTTCGAAAAAGGGCTTGTTTGAGTCAAAGCATACTACCAAACTTTTGTAAGTTTACCTCTAAATACGTATGTACAAATGAACAAAGCCAAGCCACCAGAGTTCGGACATTGAAAGATTAAATGTTTTGTGAAAAGCAGGCTGCCCCTTACCTCTTATTTCAGCAGCCTCATTGCTAAAGTATGTAGGATTTTCACCCTTCTACATTTTCCCAACAAAAAGAAATTGACAAATACTTTCGGGGGACATATGCAAACCTTAAAAGCAGTTAAGGAAAACATATAGTAACTTGAAGATGATAAAACAAGGCTTTCAAGATTATATTTACGTAAACCCATAACACAAGTGAGAAAAAGAAAAATGAAGGCGGAAGCAAGATTTTTAGCTATCCATACCTCTTAAGCAAGTATTTCAAACATCCTACTCATAAAAAGGAAAAAAGAAAAAGCAGAATCGAGTTAGACACTATATTTTTGGAGGGCTTGAGTCCAAATTAGTCTCCAAACTCAAAATAGTATATGCCTTCACCCTCTAAGTTTCACTAATCATCATAAAACAAAAACATAATTTTTCCCAGTTAATTCAAAACAGTAACATAATAAGACATCACATGAAGCACCAAATATCCAAGATAAAAACCCTCGAAGATAAAACCAAGCGGTTCAAAGTAATATTGTAATCAACAACACATCCATTTTATAGAGTCGAACAAGTACAATGAATAAAATTAGGCTTAAGTTCACATGCCTCTCGTGTAGTAATTAATAATTAGGCTCTTCATCCTGAATTTCAGAACAAATGATTATTCTTTACAGTTCTTAATTATATATGCCCTAATTGATGATAAAACCATTTCAAATCAACAAAACTTTATCCTTCGAGCTAATTGAATTATCTTTCATAAAATCCAAGCAACTTGAGTGATCATCACATAAAGCCAAAATGGTTTATTTAAAAAGAAAAGTGGCTGGAAGAGCTTTGAAAGGATTTCAAAATCTATCAAAGTTCAAACCAACATTCAAGGATGAAACTCCATCACTCTAAATTCTATTGTCCAATTAAGTGGTACTACAATTGAACACCCAGACTTGGAAAACAATCAATTAGACCCAAAGCATTAAAACATAACAAATGAAATAACTCTGGGTAAGTGTGCAAGTGAAACATCTCAAATTTGACCACAGAACCCACATCAAATGGCCAATAGGGGATTCATATATATAGGCATAGGTTTACAATGCAGCCACCACCTCATAGGTACCCATTACCCATCCCTTAAGACACCACTAAAAGATTCCAAACCATACATATTGAAAATGATTGACAATATCCATAATAAGCAAAACCAAATTCAAAAAGACAATGCAGGTTTACAATCCAGCCACCACCTCATAGGTACCCATTACCTATCCCTTAAGACACCACTAAAAGATTCCAAACCATACCGATTGAAAATGATTGACATATCCTATATATATGCACGCGCACACACACAAATATACAAAACGGAGAAAGAAAATAGTTTGTAAATCATAGATGCCCATATAAATATTTCCAAAACAAAACTCAAATCATACAGAGCAAATAGTCATCATACCTAATAGAAAGTCAGCATATGAAGGAAATTGTGAGAGGAGGACTTCGCCGAGTTCAATGGTTGAGGCATTGCAACGACCTTGTTATTAAGACAAAAAAAAAACTCAGATTTTATTTTGAAAGAATCAAAATCGAAATCTAGATAATTAAAGGGTAGATGATATCTGGAGAGTAGGAAATAACTCAGGACATCGTAAATCTAGATTGGGAACAATCATGAAAAAGGAAAAATCAAGCATTGAAAATCAATTCTGATTCAAATCCCTAAGTATTCGGTTCCAATTTTCCTTGGTTGTTTCTCGGCAACCAAACATAATCTACAGCTGAAAATCAGCTCAAAAGGAAATTAACAAGATGAGAAGGTAAGCCGGACAACCAGAACCTTGCCATTGAAACATGCAGTGAGGAAGACTTCGGACATGGAGCCGTCGATTTCCGACCCTGGGCGTGCTAGAGGAGAGTGGAAGAGAGAAAGGGAAAACCTCGATTTCGACCCTAGGCTTACTGCCGACGTCGGTGGCGATGTTGGAGTAGCGGAAGGGCGTGCAGGCGAGATGGAGAGGGTGAAGAGGAAATAATGAGTTGGGAACTTTATTTTTTTTTTTTTATTTATACTCTCTAGATTAGCCCCCAAAACAATTTGGTCGCCCATAAGCTAACATACACAAAACGCGCTCGTCTTTTTGGCTTAATCCTTAGCACAGGATGCGACAAACATTGGTCGCCGATCCCACAAATTTTTACGCGCGACTTCTAACTTAGCGACAACAAGGAAAACTTGGCCACACAATATTTTCGTCGCTAGGAATTTTTTGAGTTTCGCGCGTACCTTTTGAATTTGGCGACCAATTATTTGTTTGGTCGCCAAATCCTAATGCATCCACCAAAAGCTTTCGTTCTGTTTCGAAGAAATTGGTCGCTATTTAGTTTGACTCTAGTCTTGCAGGATGTCAAAAGATCACCGTCTTTTGGCGACCACTGAAATAGTTCGTCAGCCAATTTATAGTTTTGGCGACCAAAATTAGGTTAGTCCCTGAATATTTAGTCAGTAAAAGAGGTTTTCCTTGTAGTGTGGTGAATGGAGCAAATATCTTCCACTTACTGAGTTTGTTTACAACAACAACTACCAGAGTAGCATTGGGATGGCTCCCTATGAAGCGCTTTATGGACGACCATGTCGTTCACCACCATGTTGGGCCGACACTGAAGAAAGAATTGTCTTGGGCCCTGATATTATCAAGGAGACGACGGAGCAAGTAAAGTTAATTCAGAATCGTTTAAAAACAGCCCAAAGCAGGTAGAAGTCTTATGTTGATAAGAGGAGAAAACCTATTGAATTCTCAATTGGAGATCTTGTGCTTATGAAAGTAAGCCCTCGGAAAGGAGTTCACCATTTTGGTGTACGTGGCAAGTTGGCATCCAGATATGTTGGACCGTTCAAAGCGATAGAATGTGTTAGAGTTGTTGCTTATAAATTGGAGCTGCCGCCATAGATGTCATACATACACAATGTCTTTCATGTTTCTCAGTTGAAGAAAAGTGCACCTGGTGCTCAACAACTGATGACTTGGGACGACTTGCCTCTGCAGAATGATATGTCCTATGTGGAAATACCTATTGCAATTCTAGCTTATGAAACCAAACAACTCTGGAATTGACATGTACCGCTTGTCAAAGTTCAATGGCAACACCATGGAGTTGAAGAAGCAACTTGGGAACTCGAGTCCGACATGAGAGAAAAGTATCCACACTTGTTTTAGTAGTATGGGTGTCTTGAGTAAATCTCGAGGACGAGATTTTTTCTAAGGATGATAGAATGTGACACCTTGAAAAAAAAAATCCAGAATATTATTATACTCACAACCTTGATTTCCCAGTCCTACTTGAGGTAAGTGTAATTTTTTTATAATTAAATACTATTATTATATTGAAGAATAAATTATTTTCGATAAATTTGAAGTTAGAAAAATAGTAGACGTTGTTATGAGCTTGTGGTATTTTTCAAATAATTTTTCAAAGCTCGAACGTATTTTTAATGGATTTTCGAAGTTGGAAAATAAGGGAATTGGAATAGTAACCGCCACATGGCAGTTTGTGATTGGACCACTTGGCTGCTTATGATTGGCTAGTCCATCATTGATTGAGTTCAGATTTTTTTATAGTTATAATTAGGTTTTACGGTACTATTCCGTGAGCTCGTTTAATCTAGGCCATTGATATATTATAGGATTATATCTGGACCGTAGGATCAAATCAAGAGTTCTGATTTGATCTGAGCCATTAGATAGGTAGTTGGGAGTGCATTTGGACCATCTATCTATGAACTATCATGCTTCTTCCCAAATTTTACTAAAACTCAACTTTTAATCTAGACCTTCGAATTAAATATTCAAATTCATCCGAACTGTTCAAGTATTCTATAAATACCCCCTAATACTCTCATTTCCTCAAGCCAAACTTCTTCTAAAACCCTTCCTCCCTCTCTTCCTCTCCTCCTCCACCCTCAAAGTCACTATTCCGACATTTTTCAAAATTACTATTCATCCCGAGAAGTTACTATTCATGAGCACTATTCATCTGACAATATTATTCATCCCCAAACCGCTCGCGGTGTCTACTATTCATCGTTTCATGCAATCTTCACCCGGGGTACTATTCACCATAGTATTTTACCGAGGTAAATTCTCTTTTACCTCGTCTTTTATTCATTTTCAATTCCAAATTTTCATTCCTAGCTATTATGCTGCCCAATTTAAAATTGCTAATTTTAATTAATCATATTTTCTTAAATTGGGTAATTTTCCAGATTATTATTCAAAATTGAAACCCTATGCCGTTACTTTGTCCGTTTGAATTCTAATCAGAATATTCTATTGAACCTATATTTCCCATATTCCTTGGACTATTATTACCGGAACCTTTTTCCTCTAGTCCCGATATATGAACAATATTAGATTATTTTGATTTTAATTTTACCGTACCGTGATTTTACCGTTTTCGGACCAAGAATGGAACTTGAAGGACTTTTGGACATTTTGGACTATATTACAATTACCTGAGACTTCAAGAACCTATGGACAATTATTGGACAATATGAGGACCGAATGACAATTTGGACAAAGTTAAAGGACCAAAGTGAAATAAAAATTAATATTACGACTTAAGTGCAAATAAGGAATTTTTAGTAACACTTTTAAATGTTGGACTAGGACTTAGTTTCCCAAGCAGGGTAGGTTGAGCACGAAGGTGCAGAGGGCAAGTTAGGCTTAAGCTTTGGATTCCATGTAGGGGGCTCACTCTCGGACTTGTGTTTTTGTATGTATGTATGACATAGTAAATATTGTTTTGTGTAAACGATGCACTGTTTTTGGATGCCATATTGCTTGGTTTTATGAATGTTTGGCTTTGGTTCTCCAAAGTTTTGAGGGTATATGGCTGAGGACATTATCCTCAATGACCTGGGAGTGAAAGGGGCATAGCGACTTCCTTGGGTTTCGATTCCCTAAACCTTCGGAGGGGTTACATGGACAGACTTTACCAATACCCTACGCGTGAGGTATAGCCAACGAGGTGTAATCGTTGAAATTAACACTCTCGCTACCATACCAGGTAAGTTGGTTATATTATTATTTCTAGTAGGGGTAGTTGGCCTATTGGGATCGGTCGTCATACAAGCATATTATGGGTACCTGGGAAAACGTTTGCGAAAGCTGTGTGAGCATGCCAACTATTTTGATCATATATTTATATAGAAATGGTTTGTATTGTGCATATTCTTTTCACTATTTTTCTTGAACACTACTATGTTTTGCTATCTATGTTCAAACCTATCCGGGAGCCTCCTACGTTGCAAATGAACGTATGTGATACTCACCCCTACTTTTTCCTTGTAGATCAAAATCCTTGAGCATCGACTTTGTTGCTGTCTACGAACCTGTCAACAACTTGTTCCTATTCCTTGTCCTTCTTCGACAAGTCGTGATTTCCTCTTCTTGGAGCTGAGTGTGTGTTTGCTGTTCATATCACTCATCTGACTATAAATAAAGGATGGTTGGTGTGTATTTAAATTTATGGATTGTAAAATAACTTAAGAGGTTCTTGGTACTCACCCTTGACCTTTGGGGTTGGTATTTCATCAATAAAGTTTGTAAAATGTTTTATTCAATTTTCCGTTGTTATCTACAACTCTGATACAACCCGTTTTATTTAATAAAAAGGCTTAGCGTATTTTGGGAACCTTTTGAGTATAACCCTCGGATCTTGGAGTTGTACTTTTAGGATTCTCAAGGTACGTGCCGCTGTCATGTGTCTCAATTTTGGGGCGTGATAGTGGGAACTCAGATTATGGGAAAAAGATTATTGGAACTCAGATTATGGGAAAAACATCATTCTCGCTGTGTTTAATTCCTTCCAAGAGACAAATGTGTGTATTGCACATACAAGTTCCATTGCTGCATCCACAACAAATGAAAAAATCATTGAAGAACTCCGTAAACTAATGGAATTGAAGACTGCTAAAATATGAGAACTATGAGAGAATATTTGTTTGTGGGAATTTTCTGTGTATTCTTCTCCTTGTAGGAGGTTATATTTATAATACAATGAAAACTGAATGGGCAAGTAAATAATAAATTCCTATTTCTATTTTTTATAGTAGAAAATCAAGAATTAAAATAAATCAATTACAATTATACTAGGAATTCTTGGTGTGTAAGGAAAGTAAGTCAATAGTCCACAAGTCACGACAACACTCCCCACCACGTTGGTGCATAGATGTCGCCAATGCCCAACTGATCCAGTGAATTGTGGAATGCTTTACTGAAAATCGTCTTTGTCAAAATACTGGAAATCACTTTAGCATCAAGCTTCTGTTTGATATAGTGTCGATCTACCTCAACATGTTGGTGCGATCATGTTGAACTGGATTCTGTGTAATAGCTATTGCAGCTTTTTTGTCACAAAAGAGATTCATTACATATGTAAGTCTATACCCAAGTTCAGTAAGCAACCTCTTTAACCAAATGAGTTCACAAATTCCTTTGGTCATAACTTTGAACTCGATTTCTGCACTGGATAAGGCGACCACCTTCTGTTTCTTGCTTCTCCATGTAACCAAATTACCTCCCACGATTGTGAAGTAACCGAATGTAGATTTCCTATCTATTATACTTCTTGCCCAATCTGCATCTGTGTACCATCAATATTTAGATGACCATGTTTTGAGAACATAAGTCTTTTTCCGAGTGCAGACTTCAAATATCTAAGTATTTGAATAACTGCATTCATGTGGTCTTCACTTGGAGAATGCATAAATTGACTGAAGATGCTCACCGCATAAGCAATGTCTGGCCGAGTATGAGAGAAGTAGATCAATCTTCCCACTAACCTTTGGTATCTTTCTTTCTTAGTTGGAACTTGATTTGGTTATTCTCCAAGATGATGGTTATGAACAATAGGAGTGTCTACAGGTTGCAATCTAGCATTCCTGTGTCTGCCAACAAGTCCAAGACATATTTCCTTTGAGAGAGAAATATGACTTTTTGTGATCGGGCCACCTAGATTCTTTATCTCAAATTCAGTAGCCAAATAGTCTTGTAGCTGAGATATTTCGTGTTCATCATTCCCAGTAATAATCATGTCGTCAACATAGATTATTAGAGCTGTTACCTTCCCTTTTTGATGTTTCAAGAACAAAGTATGATCTGAGTTACTCTATCTGAAACCATTGTTCTTCATTGCCATGGTGAACCGTCCAAACCATGCACGTGGTGACTGTTTCAGTCCATACAACGCCTTTCGTAATTTACATACTATTCCAATCTGAATAGTATTATATCCAGGAGGAATGTCCATATACACATCCTCTGTGAGTTCTCCATGTAGAAAGGCATTCTTTACATCAAACTGGTGTAGTGGCCAGTCCAAATTAGCTGCGAGGGACAGTAAGACTCTGACTGTGTTCAATTTTGCAACTGGTGGAAAGGTTTCTTCATATTCTACACCATAAGTATGTGTAAACAACCATCTACATCTGACAGTCTTTTTTCCTCGTGGTAAAGTTTCCAGTGTCCAAGTCTGATTCTTCTCAAGAGTTTTCATCTTTAAATGCTTCAGCAACCTTGGTTGGGATATGAATAGCAGACAACTGATGCACAAAGGACTTGAGTGGTTTAGGCAACCTCTCAATGGATACATGATTCGCAATTGGATACTTTGATGTTTTGCCAATATCAGGTGAATAACAATTTGGTGGCTTTCCATGATTATGCCTGAAAGGTAATTGGTATCTAATAAATTTATCCTCTAAATTCACAAGTGTAGTAGTAGTTACCTCAAGGATATTCACAAGAGATTGGTCCGTTGGTACTGTTGAGTTAGAGGTGGGTCTTCATCTTCATCTTGTTGTTCTGTATTGTCTGTAGGTGTGGGACTCGGATCAAAAACATCTTTGCAGGAATCAGGTGGGTTAGGAAATTGATCGCTATGAATGGGCAATTGATCTCTTTTCGATAGAGAGTAATCTCGTGCTCCAAACTCGGGATGATCGATCACTTCTGTACATAGGAGAATTTCTTCGTTTTCCAAGTTGCTCCAATTCTGCTCTTCACTTCGTATCTCCCCCTGAAGCGTATAATTGGATGATGGGTCATGGAAGAACATCTCAGATTCCATAAATGTCACATCCAAAGTGACATAGGTACATCGGGTAGGAGGGTGATAACAGCGGTAGCCTTTCTAATGAGTGGCATAACCCACAAAAACACAACGAAGCGCACAGGGATCAAGTTTTCTACGTTGATTTTTGTGAAGATGAACAAAGGCCACACATCCAAAGATTTGGGGTGTGAGTTCCAAAACAGAGGGGAGGGCCCGTGTTGTGCAAGTACTTGTAAGGGAGTTTTAAAGGTCAATACATTAGAGGGCATGCGGTTGATCAGGTGAACTGCGGTGACAATAGCATCATCCCAGTGATGGCAAGGAACATGAGTGCTAATCAGAAGTGCTCGAGCGGTTTCAAGAAGATGTCGATTCTTTCGTTCAGCAACACCATTTTGTTGTGGTACCTGAGGACAAGTTGTCTTATGGATAATTCCATGTTGTTGGAAGTAAGCCTGAAAGTCATTATTGATAAATTCTCCACCAATGTTGGAGCGAAAAATTTGTATTCTCCACACTTGTTTGTACTCAACGGATAGGGCACACGGTGACTCTTGGCCAAAATACAAGTGTCACATGTGAAGTCAGAGTCCTTGAAACCTGAGAATAAATCTGGTATAAGATGCTTCATATAACTAAAAGACCGATGTCCCAATCGATGGTGCCATAACCAGATTTTCTTTTGTTTGCTATTAGAGGGATGCATCACACTATTAGCCATGCCGGGACTGAAGTCATCTATATAATATAGCCCTCTCTCTTAATACCACGACCAAGAATCTCCTTAGTGTAATATCCTGAAACAAACAAAAACTCGGGCAAATGAGTACACAACAATTCAATTGTTCAATAAGCAGACTAACGAACATCAATTTATTGGATAAAGATGGAACAAGTAAAGTATTAGATAGTGAGAGAGAGGATGAGAGTGCAACAGTGCCAGCCCCTGTCACTAGATAAGTAACTCCATTGGCGTTAGCAATAGAAGTTCGTTAGGGTTGTGTAGTATTCACAAAATCATCAGGATTAAACATCATATTATCAGTTGCACGGAAATCAATTATCCAACTCGTGGAATCACTCTTATCTGAAGTATGGAATCCATAACCAGTACAATTATTGGTCGTATTGCATTGTTTTCGATGTTTGTGAGTAGCCCACCATTCGGGGTAGCCATGCAATTTAAAACAAGTCTCATGCGTGTGTCTTGGATCACCACAATATGCGCAATCTCGTCCATGTGTCGGGGTCGTTAGTTGGGAAGTCATAATTTGTGCAGCGGAAGATGCATAGGATACAGATTTAGTAGGAATCCGGATCAGAATCTGAGCCTGAGTTGGGGCCAGAGTCGGAGTCGAAGTCAGGATCTGGGTCTGAATTAGAGACAAATTCAAGGTCGGGGTCGTCATCGGAGTCGTGGTCATCTTCTTCGTAGTCGGGGTCGGGGTCGAGGTCGGGGTCATCAAAATAAGATCTCGATTCAGGATCGGGTTCGGGGTCAATGAGAGGACCGAATTCCCCCTGAACTCGTGTCCAACCCTTCAGCTCGTCAGGACACTATCCCGACGCAGAACTTACTTTACTAAAACGCCCCTTAACCTTGGTTTAAGGAAATAGGAAAGTTGACTTCTCGAAAATCCAGAGTCTCCTGAAAAACGGAGTTTCCCAAAATTTCCACCTGTTAAAAACAACAGAAAAATTTCCCAACAGTGCAAAGATGCACAAAGCGGCACAGTTAATATAGGCCTCCTGCCTCCTCAATCCTAGGTGAGCACTACGAAGCAATCTAAAGAAATTTAAACTTTACAACCTGAGTAAAGGATAGCAAAGTAAAAATACAAGAAAACTCCTACAGAGTCATTAGCCGTGATGCCTCGACGTGGTGGTCTTGACCTCGGGATCTAGTACCGGGGCGCAAAACAGAAAATGTGAGTGAATGAAAAATCAAACTTTAAACCTCATTTTTCAATGAACATAATAACCCCCTCCGTTTTCGCAAATAATGACAAAGCGTTATGCAACGAAAATCTTTGTGTACACGTATATATATTTATACGAACAGATACTTGAAATAAACTCAGTTAAATTTGTACTTGAAATACCATAAAGAAAACCGTAGCTTTGCTACTTCCGTAAAATTCTTGGAAACCACAACTTAAATGCTGAATCCTTAAAATAAAAACCATGGATTGGAATCCATCCAAAAATTCCTCATTTAAGTAAAATACAGAATGTCTTGAATAACTCCCTTTTCCCTGGAACCCAACCTCATCAAACCTTAACTTAAAATATGTACATTGCATCACCGTCCCGGTGCACATATTCAAATGTAATAATTCCCTGAAATAAAATCCATAGACACACCCACACTAATTCATACACACACACATATATATTTATAATAACATAAATGTAAAGTCTCAGAAAATCCCAATAAGGAAAATATAAAACCAAAACGACTACAAACCAAGAAAAACCAAATTCCCAACCAATCCTTCCCGACGCAATGCCCGTAGGGCACAAAGCAAGCAAGGAAGGATCCTCACTTAAAAGAAAATAAGAAAGGAATTATAGTAATACGTATATATATATTATACATAAATAGTAAGACTCTTAGACCAATACTTGTACCGGGAAACAATCCAACAAGGGGATTGTTGATCGACCACGTGGAGAAAAATTCCTTTACAACCACGTAGCCAGTGGGAACCACCGTCCCAATCGGGACTAACTCCCGACATGCACAAAAGAAAATACCTCAATAATGTGCGCAATTTGAATAAAGTCCTACGCTGCACTACGGCATGGGCCTACAAAGAACACCTCACAGTAGGGTGAACCGGGTTCCTTTGTATCCTCGTATCCATTTCGTAACTAAGATGTCCCAGGGAGGTACATAAAGTGGTGCTAATAGCACTCCATCCAATACATAATCCTGACATACCCTAAATACCAGGTATTCAGCCACGTACCAAACCCGAACATAATAATATCCGGACGTTACCCCGTCCATAAATGACACCCAAAACATTCACAATAAGAATATAGACACAAAAGTCTCAACATACTTATATCCGGAACCCAAAGTATTCATAAACCTTCAATATCAAATATAATCCATATAACCCATAAAACACAAATTCCAAAATTGAAACCAATATATATATATAACTCCATAATCGAAGTGTAAATAGAATTTCTTTAAAATGTGAAATCCAAGACCCAAAACATTTAATCAACGTATAAATATAAAATATAAATTATAAATTATAAATTCAAAAACATAAAATTCACACTTTCTTAACAAATTTTAGATATTAAATTAAATAGAAAATTCCTTGATTTAAAACAATATAAAACTCCAAGATCAAAATAACCAATATAAATAATTCTAAAACCAACATAATAATAAATCCTCAATTTTTCAAATATAAAACTCACGAAATTCCCGGGTATTTCACCATACCCAAAACCGTATACAAAAATTACCGGACGATGGTCCCGTCCCAAATTTAATACTCAAAACCTTTAATTAAATGTATAGCCATCCATGTCCCACAAATAAACCGGGACCCCAAAACGTGCATAAACTTATAATATAATTTAAATTCCAATAGCCTCATAAAATATTCTATCCAAGATTTCAAAACCTCATTAAAACCCCATAGTCAAAGTGACTAATTTTATATGTATAAATTTCTCCAATAATTCTATCAAAAACCAAGTCCAAGACTTAAACAATATTTAAAATTCCAATAATCAAAATAAATCATTTCATATGCATCCAATTTCAATCTTTGAAATAATGCTTATTCAAAACAAAAGTCCACTCACAACAAGTCCACGCTGCTCAATCCTTAGAGAGCTTTTCTTCCGGAGTACGCGAAGCAAGAGTACCTATTTGAGAGAATAAACGGTTTAATTAATACGCGTACCCAACACACAAACTTTAACTTAAGGCGCTAGTTCTCGGGTCTCAAAGTAAGCGTACACGACTACCGGGGAGTTTCTAGAGTCAAACTACGCTCTTCAACAATTGAGACCACCTCGGAAGACTCATGGTCAACCGATTGGTCAAACTTCCTAAATAGGTCAACCGGGCCTTCGGGGCCCACGACCTCCGATTTTCGATCCGAACATTCCTAAAGGTTCAACAAGGTTTACTAAACACATCTAGGCAGTTTGGTCTCGATCGAGCGGTCGGAACTGCGCCAATCGCACTACTGGGTTACCTAACCCTAGGTTTAATGATTCGGAGTATCCGGGACTCCGATTCTTGATCCGTTTGTTCCTACACGATCCTAGAGGTACGGGGAACAACATACTTGGAAATGGGACCGATCCAACGGCCCGAACATATCGAACCCGATAACGCATAATAGGCGTAAACTGTCGACCGTCAAGCGATAATCAATTGGAATCCGAGCACACCTACGCTCAGACAACATGGGGAACATTTTGGGACACAATGCACCACCACAACAGTGCCCAAACTCGCCGGAATTGGGTGTGCATAGTAATTCCGGACTGGAAAAACTTCAAACCAAGGGTCAATACTTCCAGGTAAAGAGTTCAACTCAACTAGTGGAGCAACTTATTCAACTACGGCAACACCTAGTTTGGCGGCAAGTGGCAGGAAATTCAACTCAAAAACCGGCCAAATATGGGTTTCTAAATCGAACAACCTAGGCTTGAAACCAATCTACAATACATACATAAATGGATAGAGTATGAAGAGTAGATGAAGTTTCATACCTCACACGACCCAACGGTTGCCGGAGTCGCGGAAAACCTGGCTCGGAAAGTTTGATAACCATCGAACTTTCAGTCGCTCCAGTTTAAAATCCTTGAGTTTCTGAGCTGGGGGAATGGGCAGGCTTTGTAGAGGAGGAAGAGACGAAGGTTTAGGGACTGGAATCACCTGAAACGGAGTTTTGTGGAGGGAGAAATCGCTGCCAAGATTGGCCCGAAGAGAGGAAGAAAATGAGGAGAAAGAGAGAGAGGTCGGGAAGAAGAACAAAATCCGACTCAGTAGCATTTTTCTTTGGCAGAAGCTCATCAGACTACAGTTATCGAATTCCGTTTTTTTTTTTTTTTTTTTTTTTTTTCTTCTAATCGCTTCGATCGTTACAACCCGAGAATCGAGCGTGCAACATATCCCGAACTCGTTTCGATGAGCCGACGGCAATGTCGCAACTTAATTTTCAAATTCTTTATGGAATTCTACAGTGCCTAAAATACCCTTAATCCCAGTGGCAAAACCGTAATTTCACCAAAATTATTTATTTGACTAAATAATTGGGATTGAATAGTGAAATCGGGTCGAGGATGTTACAAGTCAAAGTCTGCATATGTAGGAGCTGAGCCACCTGGGCTCTCAACTCGGCTATGGTTGGTTGAGAAGGAGAGAAGAAGTCGGTGGTGCTACCTCCATGAGGGTTGAAAAAATAATCAACCCCCATAACGACGGATGGGGTTTGAAATTAAAGTCAGCAATTCCAAGATCGCCTCTTTGATACCATGCTAAAATATGAAAACTATGAGAGAATATTTGTTTGTTGAAATTTTCTGTGTATTCTTCTCCTTGTAGGAGGTTATATTTATAATTCAACGAAACCTGAATGGGCAAGTAAATAATAAATTCCTACTTCTATTTACAGTAGAAAATCAGGAATTAAAATAAATCAATTACACATTTACTTGTGCCTCGTCTTTTCTTAAATGCAAAAAAGTTAGGAATGATGAGTGAAGGGTACGTTTGGATTACGACATCAAGTAGCATGAATTTCTTGCATTCCATGGATTCTAATGTGATTGAGTCAATGGAAGGAGTGTTGGGTTTGAAATCTCATATTCCGGCATCAACCGGCCTCCAAAATCTTACTTTAAGATTGAGGAGGAAATTTTACATGGAGTATCCCAATATGGAGGTAACCAAGTTAAGTCCTTATGGAATTTGGGCATATGATGCAACTTGGGTTCTAGCAGAAGCAATTGAAAGGACAAGGCGTAAAAATTCTACTAGATCATTCTCCAAACATGGAGTTGTGCTACTTAGAGAAATATTACAAATGGGATTTAAAGGTTTAAGTGGTGAAGTTCAATATCCATATGGGAAACTAGCTTCAGGTGGATTTGAGATTCTCCAAGCATGCATTCTGGAATATTGAGGGAGCTTATAGGAGACCCATTTGTTTCTTTGTTTTGGTTAAAGTTACAATAAGAAACATGTCACTCCGCAATGTGGTTTAATGATTTGAACCCTAAAATTTTAAGGTTTAAACTTAAGATGGTTCCTGCAAAAAGAGATATAAATTGAAATCATTTATCATCATAATTAGTTTATGTATTGGTAAGGCAAACACTATATTTGTTCATACTGATGGTTCTTGGCGGTGAGCGAGCTTCCAACTAGATCCAATTGAAAGTTTGATTGGGCTTTAATGGGGGAGAGAGGCCCGGCCCTTTTCTGGGGGCATGACACACTAGAATTATGATGTTGTTGTGGGAGATACGATGATCACATCCAACAGATCTCAATATGTTGATTTTACAATACCATACACTAACTTCGGTGTGGGAATGCTAGTACCAAATGAGGATAACATGTGGATTTGCTTGAACAACTTGGTCAAGTTTGTAGTGATCATATGGGTTTTTGTTGTGCTTATATTGACTTCTAGTTACACTGCAACTTTAGCATCGATGATGATAGTTAAACAAATACAGTTGAACTCAAGAGGGAGCTATATAGGTTACCAGTCAGGTTACCTTAGGAGTGATAATGAACTTGAATTTCAAAGGGATTAAGCCATACCGTTCAGTTGAAGAATATGCTAATGCTTTATCAAAAGGAAGCAAGCATGGTGGCGTTTCAGCGATAATCGATGAGGTTCCATACATCAACATCTTCCTTGCAAAGTATTCTGCAGACTACTCCATGATTAAAACCAAGTCTACCACCAATGGTTTTGCCTTTGTGAGTATCTCTCCCCTAAAAGTTGCATGCATTCTAGAATATAGAGGGAGCTTATAGGAAACCCCTTTGTTTCTTTGTTTTGGTTAAAGTTACAATAAGAAGCATGTCACTTCGCAATGTGGTTTAATGATCTGAACCGTAAAATTTTAAGGTTTAAACTGAAGATGGTTCCAGCAAAAGGAGATATAAATTCAAATCATTTATCATCATAATTAGTTTATGTATAGGAAAGGCAAACACTGTATTTGTTCATAGAACTAAAAGATAGACCAATGTCCTAGGAGTCTTGAATAACTATCAATTTTAATAAATAAAAGGAAACAAGAAAAAAATTATACTTTTGTAAGCTTATTAATTTGTGATTCATGTACATCTTTCATATTTAGGTTTTCCCTAAAGGTTCGAAATTGGTTCACACGTGTCAAGGCAAATAGAACACATAAGAGAAGAAGGAACGTTTATAGAGATGGAAAAGACCTGGTCTCTTAGAAAAACAACTCTTATGTCTGAGGAAGCTACTACGACATATCCCAGTACTCTCGACCTCTATAGCTTTCGTGGTTTATTCCTCGTTACTGGGATTTCTTCAGCTTTTGCTCTCTTCTTGTTCTTAATTTTATCCACAACATTTAGAAATCTGATTAGAAAGCAACTACAATTGATTGGACGACAACTGCAGTGTTTAAGGATTTCCGTAGTGTCAAAGTGTTAACTCGCAAGTGCACGAGGCGTTGGATAGTATAGCTTGTGTAAGTACGAGGTCGATCCCACGAGAATTGATGATAGATTGATTCAATTTGATTCCCTGCACAAAACAGAAATGAAAAGAAAATAATTACAACAAGAAAGAAAGAAAAGAAATTAATTAACTCAAGCAAATTAGTTACCAAGTTCAATTCAGATTCTTAGATTGATTCTAGCTAAAGTATGATTAAGCCATGGTGTCTGGTCCTAACCTTGTATTTCTAATTCCCTAATTAGATCCTTGTTGTCGAACCTAAATTAAGCATTAGAAATCCATTAAGTATAGAAGAATGTTTTAAACAACCAAGCATGTATCTAATCTCTGTTGTCGAATGTCCATACATACTCTTCCTATTCATAGTTCAATTCGAATTAATGCATGGTGTCTACTCTTAATTCAAACCAAGATAGCTAACATACAAGTTTTAATGGTGATCACTCATTCAAACAAGCATATTAACTTATAAGCATAATGAATAAGAACAAGAACTATAATTGAAACTTGAAAACTAATTAAACTTGAAAACTAAAGAAAAGAAATCACATTACAATGAAAAATAAATTACAACTAAGAAAAACTTAAAGGAAAATTTAGCAAAAGGATTTTGTTACAACAATTGAGAACTAAAAGGAAAACTAAGAGAATTTGAGGGAGAGAAGGGAGAGGAGCTCTAGAGAGATGTTTGAGAGCTCCCCCTTGGGGTGTGTTTACCAGCTTGGAGAAACTCACTATTTATAGGCCTAGGGGAAGTATAAATCTGATTATACAATTGAGTTTACTAACCACACTCACTTCACCAACTTACACCACTCAATTCACCAACTTTACCTAACTTCCCCACTAAAATGATTAGCTCATGCATGACAATGCATTGCAGTCAGCTTGTGGGCTCGATTTGGGCTTGTTCCTTCACTCTAAAAAATCTGGAAAAATATGGATCTTGAAGCTCTTTGTCTTATCTTTCCAAGCATATGCAGCCCAACTCAAGGAAAAATCAGGAAGGCCTTCAAAAGTCATTTTTGGCCCAGTAACGCAGATGCTGCCGAATTTGACCTTAAGTTGCCCAAACTTGCATAACTTCATCTAGAAGACTCGAATCATGAACCGTAAAATGCTACAGAAACTAGACTTCCGTATCTTTCCAATGATGCATGTCTCATTATCTGGTTCTTCTTGAGCAAGTACAGTCCAATCCGTGAATTTGACTGATCTGCAGACACCGTTTGAGCTAACTTGACTCCAAAATGCATTAAATGAGTCCCAAGCTTATTACACTGAAACAAACACAAAATAGATTAAAAGCACAAGTTTAACTCAAAAACATAACCAAATCATAAGTTAGAAGGGTACAAAATGATATGTAATTATGCACCGATCACAAAGTTGTAGAGGGAGTAACATGCAGTTTGCTTAATGTACATTTGGGTATGTGTTCTATTTTATTTTAGGGAGTTGTTATTGGCACTCTAAAAATGTTTGAAATTAGGAAGTTTCTTGAATTCCTTTTCTGTTATTGATTGTAATTGATTTAGGAGTAGTCTCCAAGTAAACCTAGGATTCCTCTTAGGGTTTGTAAATCTTTGCATAAATACTTAGCCTTTTGGCTCTATCAATACTACGAACAAATATTCTTCTCAACACAGTCTCCAATTTGACATGGCATCAGAGCCTGGTTCTGGGGTGTCTCTTGAATACTTTTTTTACACACTCCTTTTATCACCTAGGGTTTTTCACAACCCTAGTCACAACACCCAATCATGGGCAACGACAAATCAAACACATAACAAACATCAGCTTCCGACAACGAAGCCCCCAAGTTCACAACTAAAGAATATAGTCAACTTAAGTCTCTTCTTCACAATGGTACAATATCCCTTTTTTGCGCCAGCGCCAATAAGTCATCACCATCCACAACATCTTGGGTACTTGATAGTGGAGCCACCGATCATATTGCTCCTCCTTCTATGTTGAACACCACCACTCCTATGAGTTCTACAGTCACCTTGCCCAATGGGTCCCATGCCAAAATCAGTGGCATAGGTTCCTCATCACTTGGCCCCAATTTATCTGTTGATGGGGTTCTTTGTGTTCCATCTTTTCAAGTCAATTTACTTTCTATCAGTAAACTTACATCTCAATTAAACTGCTCAATTCACTTCTTTCCCACTTTTGTGTCCTGCAGGATCTGACTTCGAAGAAGATGATCAACCTAGGGAAACAAATTAATGGCTTATATTACTTGATCACGAAGAAGAGCACTTCAACTATAACATCATCACCATCATCGACAACCCACTCTCCTACATGCCAATAGACAACCTCATCCACATCCCCATCACTCTGGCACAAACGGTTAGGACATCCTTCCAAGGAGCCCTCTAAACTTTTGTCTCAAATAGTTTCTGAAATTTTGTTTGATTTGCAACATCATTGTGATGTATGCCCTTTGGCCAAGCAAACACGTTTACCCTTTTCATCTAGTCAAATCAAATTCACTCACCATTTTAATTTAATACACTGTAATATTTGGGGGTCCCATTGACTTGCCACTCATTCTGGTGCACGTTACTTTCTTACCATTGTTGATGATTACTCCCATTTTACTTGGATCCACTTTATGCATCATAAGTCTGATACACAACAAATCCTCAAAAACTTCATTTCTCATGCTTATACCCACTTCAATTGTCGTGTTAAAAATGTGCGTTCTGATAATGGGGCTGAATTTATTACAATGCAACCTCTCTTTAATGAACTTGGAATATCTTTTCAACGTTCATGCCCCCACACTCCTCAACAAAATGGCGTTGTTAAGCGCAAACATCGTCACTTGCTCAATGTTGCTCGAGCCCTTCAATTTCAGGCTCAACTTCCCCTCCATTTTTGGGGAGAAAGTGTTCTCACAACTACATATCTCATCAATCGCCTTCCCACACCTACCCTCAACAAAAAATCACCATATGAAATACTTCACCAAAAACCACCCATATATGCTCATCTCCGCGTCTTTGGGTGCCTTTGTTATGCTACCAACACTCAATCATCTTCCAAGTTTGCACCTAGAGCTAGTCGTTGTGTTTTTGTGGGATATCCATTGGGACAAAAAGCTTATCGAGTTTATGATCTTACTACACACAAACTTTTCTCTAGTCTTGATGTTGTGTTTCATGAATATGTATTTCCTTAACATACTTCCTCCTCAAACTCACCACACATCGCTTCCGCACCTTTTCTTAACACTTTTCTCGAAAACTTTACCTCTGACACACAACCAATCCCAACACAAACCCAAATGGCAACCAGCCTCGAACACTGTCCCGAAACAATCGATCGCATCTCCCAATGCAATCAATCTCTTTTTTCCCGTGAACACCCAGCGCCTTCCAGCCCTGGAACGATCGATCGTGCACACCCAAATGATCGATCATTTTTTGACAGAGAGCACCCGGACTCTCCAATCACCGACGATCGATTGCTTCCTGATGTCGAACCTACTCTTGACTCTTCTTCACCAGAAAATGTTCCTTCTCCTCCACCACTTTGCCGTAGCCAACGTGTTTCTCAACCATCTGTTCTCTTACGTGATTTTCATTGTAATCAAGCTACAAATGGGCCATCATATTTTCCCTTGTCCAATTAAATTTCTTATACCGCTTTATCCCCTTCACACAAGGCTTTTGTTAATAATATTTCAAGTGCTATTGAGCCCACTTCTTATGCTCAGGCTGCACTGGACCCCAATTGGCATACCGCTATGGATGTCGAACTACATGCTCTTGCCCAACAAAATACTTGGTCTTTGGTTCCTCTTCCATCTGGCAAGCGTGAGATTGGGAGTCGGTGGGTGCATTGGATGAAGTACAATTCTAATGGTTCTATTGAGCGTTACAAAGCTCGTCTTGTTGCCAAAGGCTTTACTCAACGAGAGGGCCTTGATTATACAGAAACCTTTGCTCCAGTTGTGAAATTGGTCACAGTTCGTTGTCTATTGGCCCTTCCTTCTGTTTATCGATGGCCTCTTTATCAGATGGATGTTAACAATGCCTTTCTACATGGTGATCTCCATGAAGAAGTTTACATGACTCCTCCTCCGGGCCTTTGTCAACAAGGGGAGAGTAATTTGGTTTGTCGACTACACAAGTCCCTTTATGGTCTCAAACAAGCTCCTCGCAATTGGTTTCACAAGTTTTCTGTTGCCATTCAGAAAGCAGGATCTACACAATCTCTCTCAGATTATTCTCTCTTCACTCGTACTTGTGGTACATCATTTATTGTTGTTTTAATCTATGTTGATGACATGGTGATCGCAGGCAATGACGAGAGTGCTATACAGAATTTGAAGTCTTTTCTTCATAATCAATTTCACATTAAAGATTTGGGACATTTGAAGTGTTTTCTTGGGCTAGAGATTGCAAAATCAAAGGCAAGAATTGCGATCTCCCAACGAAAGTACACACTTGATATACTCGATGAAGTAGGTCTTCTAGGTGCTCGACCAGTAGACTTTCCTATGGAACAAAACTTGAAGCTCACAAACAGTGATGGTGAAGTGCTCAACAATCCTTCGCGGTTTAGACGATTGGTGGGGAGATTAATCTACCTTACAATCACTAGAACTGAGATTACTTATGCAGTCAACATTCTGAGCTAATTTATACATCAACCAAGGAAACCACATTTGGATGCCGCTTTACGTGTTCTTCATTATCTGAAAGGTTGTCTGGGTCAAAGATTACTTTTCTCTTCAAACAGCAAGTTGCATTTGATAGGTTATTGTGATTCTAATTGGCAAATTGCCCTATGATGAGAAGATCCACTTCAGGCTACTGTGTTTTTCTTGGGAATTCACTTATATCCTGGAAGACAAAGAAACAAAAAATGGTATCTCGTTCATCTGCTGAAGCATAATATCGTTCCATGGCAGCTGCTACTTGTGAGCTGACTTGGTTGCGATCTCTTTTGAAAGATCTACAAGTTACCAATTTAGGGCCTGCAAAGTTGTTCTGTGACAACCAAGCAGCTCTTCATATTGCCGCCAATCCCATTTACAACGAACGCACGAAATATATTGAGATTGATTGTCATGTGGTTCGAGAGAAGATTCAAGCTGGACATATTACTGCCTCATTTGTTCCATCCGCATCACAGTTAGCAGATTTGTTCACAAAAGCCCTTGGAAGTAATGCTTTTCACAATCTTGTACGCAAGTTGGGCATTCTTGATATCCATGCTCCAACTTGAGGGGGAGTGTTGGAAATTAGGAAGTTTCTTTAATTCCTTTTATGTAATTGATTGTAATTGATTTATGAGTAGTCTCCAAGTAAACCTAGGATTTCTTTTAGGGTTTGTAAATCTTTGTATAAATACTTAGCCTTTTGGCTCTATCAATACTACGAAGAAATATTCTTCTCAACACAGTCTCCAATTTGACAAAAAAAGTCACCATACACGTAATGGAGAAATTATACCCCACAACTCTCTGTATCGCACTCCACAAGAGGTGAGGTACAAATCCAGGATAAGGAACTTATTTCCGTATGGATGGTAACTCGATTTCCGCTAGCTCCAACAAATTATCAAGGGATTAGAGTCTAGGTAGGAGGACTGAATTAAACCCCTGGTTATCCTTTTGTGCTTTCCAATTTGGTTGTATGTGTGAAAAGAATGAAATACTAGTTTGATGTTTTGGATTTGTCAATTTTTGCATTGATTATTATCCACACGGCTGTGATTGGCACAATAATCCTTGGTAGGAAAAGAATGTAAAAATCACGGATACAATAATACTTTAATCCCTGGTGAAGAGAATAGAATAGACAATCCCTGTGAATATATCTGTTGGTAGAAAAGAACTACATCCAAATGGTCTCACCAAATCTATAAGATAGGAAAAAAAAATTGAAATATTAACTGTGGATACAAAAAAAAGGAAAAAAAGAAATTACCCAAAGTTCTTTAAATTGGCATAATATGCCTAGTGTTGCTGCCTTGAGAATCTAGTGCACCAGTAGATATGAGGTTCCCTCTCAGAGGAAGAACCTGACATATTCCATGAACTTTTATCTTACCCAACCTAAGGTATATGCATAAGAATTTATTTTTTTAAAATCGTAGTATTCTCGAATATTAAAAATATATATATAATAATGGTCCTTCAAAAAATTATTACTCACTCTACATTTGGCTCCTCCCTGGGAATATAGCTGCAAAGAAAGAAATTAAAAAAAGATTTTTTAATTTAAATGTGACTCGGATAATGAAATTCTATAATTAATCTGACTCTTGGATGATACATGAATCCTCATAAATTTTGGAATTAAAAATAATAATACTTATTCTCTATCCCTAGCTCAGGCTAAATGGCAAACCTGTCCACAATGCTTTGAATGTCCTATTGGTATATTCTAATCTTTGTGGTACTATTTCCTTGTTATACACTCTCCAACCAGAACAAGTGAGCCTTAACTAACAAGTGAATAAGCAGTATATAAGCAAAACAATAGCACGGAGGTGTAAATATATATGGAGTTTCAAAGGAAGATTAAACAAACCATCCTTCTCAGCCTTTCCTTTGTGATATTTCTTAGCCTCTTGGGCCACTTGTGTGCTGAAACTGATGAACAAATGCATTATGATGTTCCAAATTGTTGTGGAAGAGGTTCATGTGGGTGCTATTCTTGATATGAGATCAAGGGAAGGAAAGATATTATTCTCAGTTGCATTTCTATTGGCCTCTCTGATTTCTACCGGCTACATTATATATACTAAAAGCCAATCCAAAAGCACTGTGCTTAGTGGCAGTGTGCTGACGAAAATGCCCTTCCTTTCCACTATTTTGCAAAGCCGTTTTCCTACCTGCACAGCGAAATACCATTTCTGCCCTTACCGTTTCTGCCGTTGGCCACGTTGGGGGGGCAAGGATGGAAGGCTATGGTTCGTTCTTCGATGTTCATCTGGTGGCTTCGATATTTCTTTGGAGCCGTTTGCCTTTTTTTCTTCTTTAGGCTTTTCTCTCTTATCGGTGTTCGTCTTTTCTCTTTTATCAGCCACGAAACCCTGTGTTCCGAGGCACCATCTCTCGATTGTTCTTTGTATCCCACCATCTCCGATCGTTCTTTCGAGCTCGCCATCTTCGATCGTTTGTTGGAGCCCAGGATTTTTGGACCTGGGACGAAGGCGTCTCCTCCAATTTCGCTACCGCTTCTCTCAAAGACATTTTCAAGGTTTTTGTTTTTCTATTTACTTTCCAATTAAGTACGTTTTCAAGCTTTTTGGAGGCTCAAATTTGTTGTCTTTTTTGTAAAATTTTGTGTTCCAGGACAAGAAAGTCATCATCTTTGGCCTCCCTGTAAGTTCCTCGCTCTATTTATATCATTTGTTTAATTTAATGTAATGGTTAATGGTTAGTGTTGGTGCAATTTTTGTTTTTCATGTTTATACTGACAGTGACAAGCCCAATTTAGGTTTAGCAAAACCCTAAAAGATGAAATAAAATATGGATCAAAAGCAATGAAACTGTGAATCTTAGAAGTTTATGGAAAGAGGAATTTATATGGGTTTTTTTGTTTTCAATATGTCAGGGTGCCTTCACGAGCGTTTGTTCTCAGCAGCATGTGCCCAATTACAAGAAGCAAATTGATAAGTTTAAGGCTAAAGGGATCGATTCTGTGATTTGTGTAGCTGTTAATGATCCATATGTTATGAATGGCTGGGCAAACAAACTTGAAGCCAAAGATTCTGTAAGTTATTCCTTTATTAAGTACCATCTTCTTATTTCCCAAAATAAGTACGTTTTTAATCCACACTGCTCTTAGTGACTTGAATTTCAAGCAAAACGTATATAAATGGATGTCTTTCTTGCCTAGGTTGTAGATGCGTGGCCACTGGCCTCATGAGTCATGACTCATGGATCATCATTTCCAAAATCGTACCCTGAATATTTTATTTTATTTTTATGTAAAGAGTCTTAGTATTATTATGTTTTTGGTATTTAATTTGTATGTATTGTTACTATGTTATATATTTATATGTCAACATTTGGTTGCTTTTGAGTTCTTCATAATTGACATATAACTTGGTATCAACATTTGGTTATTCTTTTCAGCTTTTAATTTATGTTTTTTCAGTTTATTGTTTTGGCTAATTTTTTTCTTTGGTTTTTCTAACGGTTTTCACTTAGATTTAAACATTTGGGACAATCTTGCATTCACAAAAATTGAATAGCAGCCCCATCAACAAATTGAAGAGCAATCCAACTACCGGATCGAATTTACCCGTAACGACTCTCTTTGTCCCTATCATCCGATCTGTGTAATGTTAGATGAAATCAAATTGGGTTTTCTACGCACTTATGATTTGTTCTAGATCTGTAATAGTATTACAAAATTAATGGGATCGGCTATTTAATTGAATTGAATGGAATTGGGGTTTTGATGGATGTGAAATTGGGATTATAATGATCATGATGAATTTTAATTTTTGTAATTTTGATTTGGGTTTGTGGTGCTGCAGATGACTTGAGGCGTTTGGCTGATAGGAAGGTGGAGAAGTTTGAGAACAATCCCCATAATTGGTAAATTATATCTGAATATTAGCTGCCATTTTAATGCTTATTTTGGTTGATCTACATTATATTGTTTCTACATGCACCTGCATTTGTGAAACATTGGGGATAAAATAAATTGATACCAAAGCTGAAACCTCTGAGCACCCATTTGGAAATGCTCATGTGGGTTAAAGCTTGAAGGAAATGTTTGAATTTGTGCCATTGCCTTGATCTGTATGAGATCAATCAAGAGGGGTTCTATTGTTTTGGTTCATTTTCATTCGCTTGCATGGTTTATGTGCATTGCATTGCGTGAATGGTTTTGGTGGTTTTGTGGTCTGCATAGGTACGTTACCTATGTCTTCGAGAATCTCTGTTTGACAGCCAAGAAAATTTCGGAAATGGTAGGATAATGAAATATGAGGAAATAGTGGTGTCCTTTTCGGTAGGAAATATATATTTTTTGGTATTAATGGGCATAGTCAAATTAGAATGTTGGTCCTGTTTTATATTTTAAGTTTTTTTTTCATTATTTTCTTTTTAAATGGATAAAATTGGGGTTGGTGTACAATCTGATCGTTGTTCTTAATTAGTAACAATATTAATTTTGTGTATGAATATTCTCTGCCTTTCATCTTTAGAGGTTCCAAGTAGCCAAATAAAGCTACTTAATACAAAGTAGAAGAGTTGTGCTGGTAGTGATTTCATAGCACCCTTATTTTGGCGATTTGTTTCTCCCCATTGCACTAATTTATGTGCAAGTTCTTTAGTTTTTCGAAATTTTGTTCACAAACTGCTGTGAACAAAGTGACTGCCCTAACCAACCAGACAAAAAAAATGATTTCTTAAAAAAATTATCAGGAATTGAATTTATTCAATAAATAATAAACTTTCTTCTCAAGAAGAAAGCTGGATGTGAGGTGATAAACCTTTGATTTCTTGCCCAAATTGATTGTTCTATTGTGATGTGATGATGTGTTCGACTCTGATAAACCTTTCTTGAAAAGCCATTTATGCCAACAATACTTTGCTACATAAGCAGCCTCAGTAGCTGCTGCTGCTATTACCTATAAATCCATTCCTTTTCTCTCTCTCTGTGTGTGTGTGTGTGTGTGTCTCTCTCTCTCTATTTGATTAGAAAGTGACGACCCAATTGGTTTAATTGTACTCCTTCCAAACAAAGCTTATTTCTTTCATGAATTCTAGCATTCAAAAACCATAAACGAGGAGGAAATGAAATGATTGTTGGTTGGTTATAAATGAGGTGACAATTTTATTGTCTAAGAAAAACAATAATAACGAATGCACAGGTTATAATAGTGGTGTCTTTTTTGGTAGGAAATATATATTTTTTGGTACCCTTTCTTGGCTAGGCAGCAATCTGAATGTCATGAAGTGTAATTGATCCATCTGCTCTATTCCCTAATTGAAGCATTTTATTGGTGCTAAATTTTGAAATTTAATGGGGTGAGCACAGATCTATTGTACCCAATTTAGATGTAGAAATATGAGTTAAAAAAGAAAATGAACAAAAAGATACCAATATGGACATGGATGCATACAAAGCAAAGAGTAGTAACAGAAATTGCAGTTGGCTAAGCTTTTTGCTGCATTTCCATTTTGAAATCAAACTTCAAATGAAATACTCATTATTAGTGTCATGATAATGCCTAATATTTTTAATTAGTTGAAATTTTTATAATGAGTTATTGGATGAATGCTGATGATTTTGTTTGTGGATAATGATTTATTGGATTGGTTTAATATTGATGATTTTGTGTGTAGATAATGATTTGTTGGATTATGTGACTATATATGACTATTTGATTTGTTGGAATTTAGGGTTTATGATTTGTTGATTAAATTTTGTGACGGACTTCTTTTCCTCTCTCAGTTTGTTCATTTATCTTAATTAAATTTTTTTCTAAAAAAAATGATTTGTTGATTAATCGGTATGGCTGTTTGGTTTGATTAATTCATGTGTATGGCAAAAAAGGTTCGGAGTTGCATTTGGAGCCTCATTGATTTGGCTTGCGGGCTTGATTTACTTCCCCAGGTTTTCATTCTCTTCCCTCTCCATCTCTGATTTTAATCTCTTGGTTTGGAAAAGCTCATATTCAAGTAATTTTTGAACTATAAATCCCTAATATTTTTAGTTAGTTGAAATTTGTATGATGAGTTATTAGATGAATGTTGATGTTTTTGTTTGTGGATAATGATTTATTGGATTGGATGAATATTGATGATTTTGTGTGTGGATAATGATTTGTTGCATAAAAAATATGTTATTATCCTTTTTTTATGTAACTTAGACTTGCTAAACAAGGCATGATGCCACTATTTAGATTCCCATGTCTATATAAATAGTACCATTTTTCCTACATATTTTCACAACTTTGTACACATTTCACATGATTTTAAAATCCGCAGCATCGCGGGTGTGGGAGCAAATTTCGTCCCATGAGAATATTCGATTGGAAAGATTCTCCTTTCTTCTTCGCCGCCTCTTTCTCCCTGCAAAATAGAACCAATAAGAGGACCACACCCGGGGGGTGTTGGCCAAAGGCCCTCCGATGCCTAAGTTAGTTCGAGAGTTTATGAGAAAAACACTAGCTAACTAGGGTACGGAGATATATGTGTTTATGGTGTAAACCGGGCGGCCGGAGCCTTATGTAAAAGAGGGAGAGAAAGGAGGTGACTAGGGTTTGTGAAGGGAAAACTTATACAGAGTTTGAGTAGCAATTCTGACGTACCTAAATCCTTGTGCGTAGCCAAGTATTTATAGGGGGCCTCGACGAGGTTGGTGAGGTTGGTGCGGTAGGTGAGGTTGGTGAGGTTGGTGTGATTTAGTGAGGTTGGTGTGATTAGGGATTTAAATCAAATCCCTAATTAAGGCAAGAATCAAATAACCTCCCAATTAGTTTAGGTAACTCCCAATTAGGTTTGGTAACTCCCAATTAGGTCAATTAATCGAATAAATCCCTAAATCAAATAATCCCCAAATGGAAGGAAATCATTTGACCTAGGAAATTATTAAAGGAATACATTGGTTTCCACAAATGCCCCCACTTCTGCGTGGCGCTTGACGGCATGGAGGAGGTGTGAATTAATTGTTGGGCTGTCCAGCTGTGTCTGAGTTTCCTTCTTTGACTTGGGCTCTTGTTTGGAGGAGGCTTGTGACTTCTTGCAGGTCAAGGAGCCTCAATTGCTATGAGTGCAGGGCTTCTCTTCGCTCCTTTCCAAATTTCAAACTTGCTTCCTCTACTTTCTGTTTGTGAGAGAGATCTTGGAGGGTCGTATTGCTTGTCGAGAAGAGGAGTTGCCGTGCACACCAAGGTAGGTCATGGTCTGCTGATCTACTTCCATTTGAATTCCTTGATGTGTGGCTGATTGACTTCAGTCTTCTACTTGTAGAGGATGATATCAGCAAGAAGCTCAACCTCGGCTCGGACATGGCCAAGGTTCATCAGACTCTGAACATCCCTATCAGGTTTCGTGAATGGCGCTGGTTGCTGAGCGAACATCGGAAGGAAGTTGGTGGTCTGCCCCCTGCCAAATGTGTTGGAAGATGGAGGTTGAATGACTTGGACCTAGATGATCTGCTAGCTGAGCAGGTGGTTGCGACTAAGCATAGCAGAGGAACAGGTGTTGCAGAGTAGGCAGCTGGGGTTGCTGAGCGGGTAGCTGCAACTGAGCAAGTAGCTGAACAAGATGAAGGTGTTAGCGCCGAGCAGGCAGCTAGGGCCACTGAGCATGTGACTGGAGCTGCTAAGCAGATAGCTGAGCAGGATGGTGGCGTACATGTTGCGAAGTAGGCAGTTGAGGTTGATGAACAGGTGACTAGAGCTGCTGAGCAGGTAGCTGAACATGATGGAGGCGTTGGTGCCGAGCAAGCAACTAGGGCTGTCGAGTAGGTCGTTGACCAGGGGTCACCTGCTCAATTCGCATTGCATCTTGTGAATTGCTTGAGTGTCTTGCGTCGAATCTTTAAAAGGGATGCTTGTGGGCATCGCACATGCCGAATGACGTAATGTGTCGAATCATTGGAAGGGATGCTCGTGGGCATCGCGCATGCCAAATGATGCGGTGTGTTGAATCATTGGAAGGGATGCTCCTGGGCATCGCGCATGCCAAATGTTCGTATCATTGGAAGGGATGCTCGTGGGCATCGCGCATGTCAAATGATGTAATGTATCGAATCATTGGAAGGGATGCTCATGGGATCGCGCATGCCAAATGTTCGTATCATTGGAAGGGATGCTCGTGGGCATCGCGCATGCCAACCGATGTAGTGTGTTGAACATTGGAAGGGATGCTCATGGGCATCGCGTATGCCAAATGTTCGTATCATTGGAAGGGATGCTCGTGGGCATCGCGCATACCAAATGATGTAATGTATCGAATCATTGGAAGGGATGCTCATGGGCATCGCGCATGCCAAATATTCGTATCATTGGAAGGGATGCTCGTGGGCATCGCGCATGCCAAATGATGTAATGTATCGAATCATTGAAAGGGATGCTCATGGGCATCGCGCATGCCAAATGTTCGTATCATTGGAAGGGATGCTCGTGGGCGTCGCGCATGCCGAATGATGTAGTGTGTTGAACATTGGATGGGATGCTCATGGGCATCGCGCATGCCAAATGTTCATATCATTGGAAGGGATGCTCGTGGGCATCGCGCATGCCAAATGATGCAGGTTCCCCACTCTGAGGTCGTGGTCTTTTCTCCTAAGCTAAGATCTGGTGAACCGAGATAGTGGACTCGGTGTAGTCCTCAACTGCTGGAGTTCCTTCTCAGGGTTGTGATCCGCGCTTGCCCCCGTTCTTGTTGAACTCATCGTTCTTTCGGCTTACCTGCTCAACTGGTTGATTGGCTTGTTTGATTACTTTTTTATCGTCCGATAGGAGGTGTATTCCCTGGTGAAAATAAGGACAAACCCTTTGAAGCTGCCGATCGACCCAGACAGGAAGGTGTAAAATCAATCTTGAGCAGCTCCATGCAAGGTCATTGCGAACACCTTGCACATCAGGACATCGTCTGCCTTGTACAGGATCATTGCACTTTTAAAGTGCCTCGGTGTCCATCGTGATCGAGCCTCATTTGAGCGGTGTGATCGATGGCATCGTGAATCGCTTCAAGGTGTAGCCTGCTCCACCTCGTCGGTAAAGGGCGATGAGTTGACTCGATCAAATTCCCTGAGCAGGCTTCCTCCGTGCTTCCTTTAAGTTGGAGACTTCGGAGTTGGTCATTCACTAGCCTCTCGACATCTTCTCACGCAGGCTAGTGGCTCGGGTCGGTGTCTCGGCGTCGCCGGCTAGTTTCCTCCTCAGTTTCCAAGGGTCGATCCCCTTGGTTGTTCTGCACTCAGGACGTGCTGGTGGATTGAGCTTGTGAGGATTCCTCGACGGCTCGTCGTCGTGAGTTGGTCTGCCTCGAGTGAGCTGGCAAGCGTCGATTGTCGCGTTCGTCACGCGGATGTTCTCGACCTCGAACTCTTTGTAGGCCCAATCTAGAGTGGATACTTCTTTGTGGGCCCAAGCGGGTGTGAACATCGGACTGCAGGCTTAGCCTTTTGTGCACGTTGTTCCTTGGACCTAACTTCGAGCGAATCGTTGATCGGCTCCGAGTATGTCTTGTAGATGTCTGGGTTTGGTTCAAGTGCTGAACAACACGCTCTCGTTCTCCTCATTGTCTGCTTGTCGCTACCTGACCGGCTAGAGATTTCTCGAACTGCGGCCCGGTCGGCTGGTTTATTCTTCTCTCTTCGCCCTAAGATCCAAGGCCAAAGTCTCGAGCCAAGTCGATCTGCCTGAAGAGCTGACCAACCAGGTCGTTTTGGTTGTCCAGTCGCTGCATGAGTTCATCGACTCTAAGGTTGAGGTCTACTTGACTGCGTGGATCGGGATGAGAGAATTGTGTTGGGCCCAAATCCATACGGGCTAGGGTTTCACTGACGGCGTACGCCAAGTGTGACAGCAAAGGAGGGAACGTCCGGATTTGCTCCAAAACGACGCCGTTGCTTGGTCCTTGTAGCGGCAAGGTGGAGGAGGCCACAAGGCGTTGGTTTAGTGAGGCCACAATGGGTGCAGAAATTTCAGCCGCATGTGTGGCCATTCCGGAGGCCATTGGAGGCTGTTCTAGGGCTTCCAGAGGCTATTGCAAGGCATGGGCAGTCACCGGGGGCTACTGCGATGCGCGGGCAGCCACCGGAGGTGGTTGTAACTCACTGGTAGCCGCGAGGAGGTGCTGCAAAACAGGTACAGCAGCTGCCCCTTGTGGTGGAAGCGACGTTTCGGCCGTTCCGGTGCGCGTCGTCGCGGCGGTTTTGCTTCTAGTGCGCTTGCTTCCAACCATGTTTGTTTGGAAGGCTTCGGTTGATTGAATGAAGTGTGAAAATGGATTTGGAGCACGCTTTGAGTATTATTTCGCACTCTCAATGAAAGCACCAATTTGTGGGAGCAAATTTCGTCCCACGAGAATATTCGATTGGAAAGATTCCCCTTTCTTCTTCGCCGCCTCTTTCTCCTTGTAAAATAGAACCAATAAGAGGACCACACCCGGGGGGTGTTGGCCAAAGGCCCTCCGATGCCTAAGTAAGTTCGAGAGTTTATGAGAAAAACACTAGCTAACTAGGGTACGGAGATATATGTGTTTATGGTGTAAACCGGGCGGTCGGAGCCTTATGTAAAAGAGGAGAGAAAGGAGGTGGCTAGGGTTTGTGAAGGGAAAGCTTATACAGAGTTTGAGTAGCAATTCTGACGTACCTCAATCCTTGTGCGTAGCCAAGTATTTATAGGGGCCTCGACGAGGTTGGTGAGGTAGGTGAGGTTGGTGAGGTTGGTGAGGTTGGTGTGATTTAGTGAGGTTGGTGTGATTAGGGATTTAAATCAAATCCCTAATTAAGGCAAGAATCAAATAACCTCCCAATTAGTTTAGGCAACTCCCAATTAGGTCAATTAATCGAATAAATCCCTAAATCAAATAATCCCCAAATGGAAGGAAATCATTTGACCTAGGAAATTATTAAAGGAATAAATTGGTTTCCACAGCGGGCATCATTGCTTGTAATAACTACACCACAAGACTAGTTCTACACACTAAGGATTCCAAAGGAAAACCTCTACATGCTATATCAGCTGGTGAGCCATTCATCTTTGTTTTTTCTTTATTTATTTTCTAATCTTTTTGACAGACCCTATAAAATTAACTAACAGTAATTACAGTGACTTATCATCATATGATTCTAACTTACTCTACGGGTTAGTTAACCAATGCAGCTCTTAATCTTTTCGATAACACCAAAGTAAAAGCCATTATGGGCCGACAAACGAGAATGGAATCAAAACTATTGGCAGAATCAGGAGAAGCCAAAGTCCCTGTAACGTCTCTTTCTGAACCTAGTCTTCCTCTTCCTCTTGGTAAGATCGCACAGGAAGAAACTTTTTAGCAAATTAAGGCCATCAGTGCCCTTATTGAAAATATCAAATGGAAGGGTGTTATCCTTTTTTATGAAAACTTCATAGATTATGGGTGAGACATCGTTCCTGTTGGAAATTGGCTCACCATAGATGCAAGCTTCGGGAGAAGCGACCGGTCGCAGGTTTTGAGCGACCGGTCGTTTTGAAGCAGATTGGAGAACTGGAAAAATCGCAGAAAGCGACCGGTCGCAAGGTATCCGCGACCGGTCGTTTTCAGGCAGATTGGTATCCGAAGGGAGGTTTTCTGTATCCGACCGGTCGCAAAAGCGTGCGACCGGTCGCCCATCGCCTGTGCTGTTTCGTTTCCACGTGTTTTCAAGGTGCTTTTTCACATGGGTCATTGTCCTACCCAACTCCATGTGCTTCCAAGAGACTTTTATGAGTGCTAGGACACATGATAGCTGCTGGGAAAGTCCTAAACAACATTAAGTATAGATTGGTGGGTTGTATGATTACCTACCACTTTGTGCTTTCCTTGAATCATGGATCTGGTTTTTGGGTGGCTGGTTTGCCACATGTTGGAGACTTTTACAGGGTGGCTGAGGTTGGTGGGAGGCTTCTCACTTGTCTACTTAAGTGGGAAGTGCAGACATTGCATGTGTGGCTCAAGAGAGGAGCCAAGTGCTAGAGTTTGAGAGCAAAGGCTTGAAGAGCACAAGGGGGAGCTTCTAGCCCCAAGTGGGGGGCTGGGAGTTCCAAGTGCTTAGAGAGCAAGAGAGCTGAAAATGCAAGGTGTCCAAGAGAGCTAAGGCAAGAGGGCTGAGGCTATGGGGCAAAGGGGAAACACAAGGGAAACAAGCATTGTAAGCTTTGCAAGAGGGCAAAGCAGGGGCATCAAGGGTTTGAGCAAGGGTGTGAGAGAAAAGTGAGCTTGGGGAGAGAGTAGTGTTCTAAGGGGTTTTCTGTGTAAAACAAAGTTGTAACATACTCTTTCATTAGTGAAATTTCTCAAGGGGATCACCAAGAGGATGTAGGCAAGAGTTGGCCGAACCTCTATAAATCTTTGTGTCCATGGTTGTATGCTTGTTCCGGAGGTGTTTGCATTCAATTCATCCGTGTATGTTTGTGTGTGTGCCAGTCGCAAAGTCCATTGATAACAAGTTCTTGGGGAGTTTCCGCAATCCAAGAGGTCTTGGAATGCTCTGTCGCTCACCGAGTGGCATCCGGGCTCGTTGGTCTAAACGAGAAGGTGCCAAGGAGTCTTGTGTTGGAAGCGAATTGCACAACAGTTCCATCTTTGATTAATTCCTTCCAAGAAGCAAATGTGAATATTGCATATAAAAGTTGCATTACCTCCTCAACAAATGAACAACTAATTGAAGAGCTCCAAAAAATCAAGACATTGAAGACTACAGTACTTTTGGTGCATACGTCTCATTATCTTATGCCTCGCCTTTTTTTAAATGCGAAAAAGGTAGGAATGATGAGTGAAGGGTATGCATGGATTCTGACATCAAGTAGCATGAATTTCTTGCATTCCAAGGATCTATCTGTGATTGAGTCATCAATGCAAGGCGTGTTGGTTTTGAAGTCTTATATTCCAGCATCAGCCAGCCTCCACAATCTTACTACAAGATTGAGGAGGAAATTTTACATGGAGGATCACAATATTGAAATTAGAGAGTTAACTGCAGAAGAAATCTGGGCATACGATGCAACTTGGGTGCTAGCAGAGGCAGTAGAGAGGGCCAGGATTTCGCAATCTAGCCAGGAAAACATTAAATTGGACCTTCCAGATGATTGGAACGATACTCGATGCTCAAAACATGGAGTAATGCTTCTTAGACAGATATTGGAAAGTAGGTTTAAAGGTTTAAGTGGTGAAACTCAATATATAAATGGGAAATCGAATTCATGTGCCTTTGAGATGGTAAATGTGATAGGAAAAGGGCAGAGAAGGGTTGGATTTTGGACTTCTCCAGAGAAATACAAAAAAGAACTACATGGCCCTCCTGATAATGGAAGAACCTTACTTTCAACCAAGGATTTGAAAACTATCATATGGCCTGGAGAATCAACAACCATCATTAGAGGTTCAAAGATACAATGGGATGAAATAAAAGTACTAAGAGTTGGAGTTCCAGCCACCTCAGGGTTCAAGGATCTTGTGGACGTGCACTTTGACTCTCTAACCAAGAAACCAACTGTGACAGGTTTCTGTATAGATGTTTTCAAAACTGCAATAAGCGGGTTGCCATATAAAGTAGCCTACGAGTTTATTCCACATAAGTCAACTTATGATGATCTTATTCACTAGGTCTATCTCAAGGTATGTTGATTCAGAAATATACATATCAGAGTAATGTTCTCTTGCATTGCTTAACAAATGCTTATGTCTCCAAATTGTGAACCCGAACCGCACATTCTAGCAAAAACTTACCTGATCGATATAGATACACTAGTTAACAAATCGATCATATTAATATTATGTGTTCTTGCAAAGGCTTTGAGCTGAACATATTAGTGTGCAGCAACTAAGAAGTTCAAATCTTTTTAAAGCTCACTATAGATTATATGTTTAATGGTCCAATCTGTCTACTAATACTTCTCAAAGTTAATACCAATTTCTAATTATTGGCTTTCCATGTCGCATATCGGGCGTGCATGAATAAACTAGAATTTTGATGCTGTTGTTGGAGATACAACAATCACGCCTACCAGATCTTTACAAGTTGATTTTACAATACCATTTACTGACTTGGGTGTGGGAATGTTAGTACCAAATCAAGAGGACAACATGTGGATTTTCTTGAAACCTCTCTGAGCCAGTCTTTGGATAAGAAGTGCTTGTTTCTCTATCCTAACGGGTTTCGTCGTGTGGGTAATTGAGCATCCTATCAACCAAGAATTACAGGGCTCTCCATCGTACCAAATCGGTACAGTATTATGGTTCTGCTTCTCAACCATTGTGTTTGCTTACAGTACGAGCTCTGTCTCAAGCCTTTTCATTTGTACTAGTTTCCCTGCCAAGACAATGTTTAACTCAATTTTTTTTAATAAGATCTTGTTTATTATAAAGTTGTTGATAACCCAAAAATTGATTGATCATATAATGTCAATTTCAAATTATATATATATATACTAAAAGCCAATCCGAAAGCACTGTGCTTAGTGGCAGTGTGCTGACGAAAATGCCCTTGGCTAATTGTTTTCTTACTTTCCCAAATTGCCCTCCTCTCCTTTCAATTGTAACCACCCACGTTGGCCAGCTTGGGGGGCAAGGATGGAATTGGTTCTTCCATGCTCATCTGGTAGCTTCGATACTTCAGATGAAACCGAGGTTCTATTTTATCAGTGTTTGTCTTTTCTCTTTTATCAGCCACGAAACGAAACCCTGTGTTCATCAGCCTTCGGTTTTCCTTTTTTATTAGCCACCAAATCCCCATCTTCACCTTCGATCGCTTTTTTTTAGACCATCGTTCATCTTCATCTTAATTGGGCACCTTCTCTTTCTCCTATTCGAAAATCAGGAACTATTTTCGATCGTTTTTTCGAGCCGAGGATCTTCGCCTTCCATCGTTTAAGAAATTTGGTGCCTTCTGCTTCTGCCTTTCGAAAATCAAAAGTGGTTAGTTTTCTTATCTTAATCTGTAAACCCTAAAATAAGCATGTTCTTTGAGATTGAAAATCAGAAATAAGCATGTTGTTTAATAATAAAAAATTAGCTTTGTAACCCTAAATCCTCTAATATCTGATGTGTTTATTTGTTTCTGTATATGTGTGTGTGTTTTCCTATGCACAGTTGAGATTGAGAGACTGGAAGTTTCAAGAATCAAAGAGATAGGCTGCAATTTTAGAGAGACGTTTCTGTTCAGCTATCATTGACGAAGTAAAGGTAAGGCCTTTTGGGAATTTAGCATTTGGGTTTTGTTTTTGTTGCCAATTTTTTGTGGTATAGTTGTTGCTGCTGCATTTGCTCACGTCAAAAGTTTGGACCTTTTAAGTGTTCACATTGGAGAAAGATTGTTGATTGAATTTTGTACAAATATCTTTAACTTTTGAGCTTAGGTATCTGCGTTAGGGATTGAAGAAAACAAATGGTGAAAATTAATGATGATGATCTAAAATATGACAAAATAATTCATTTACGCCAGTTCAAATTTGATAACTATGCAAATTAAAACAAATTAGGAAACTGTTCTGTTTTGCACAGATAAGATCAAAGTGTTTTAGAAATGTTATTTTGATAGTAAATATAAATTTACAACTTTCATTCTTCAAGTATATTATAATTAATGAATATATTAATTAGATTATGCTTATTAGATATTAAAAACATTATTATTGTCCAGTTTGAATCGAACCGGATGCTTGAGTATTTATTAAGAATTTGCATTTTCTGCTAGATCTAAGTATGCCCTTCTGTGCATTCTTCTCTTTTAACGCATCTCCTTCAGCTGATTGAGGGCCAAAGATGGAAGGCCAGTGTTCTGGAGCCTTCGATTTGTTTATGAAACGGCTTTTTTTGTTTTGTTTTGTTCTTCAGATCAAAGCCATCCTCTCGCTCTTTCACCGTTGCTTTCTCCTCTTTCGAGCCCACCATCTCTGATCGTTCTTTGTACCCCACCATCTTCCATCGTTCTTTCGAGCTCACCAACACATACTAAAGCTCTGCTCACCATCTTCACTGCAAATTCCAATCCTTTGCAAAAAAATCCCAAATTTCCCATCGCCATCTTCACATAATCTTCGCTCAAGTTTCCATCATCTTTTTTTTTGCAGATCAGCTCCGGCTTCCTCAACTTAAATTTCTGGTATTTGTTGGGTCGATTTTGCTCTGCAAAAATTCCCAAATTTCCCATCACCATCTTCACATAATCTCTACTAAAGTTTCCATCATCTTTCTTTTTGCAGATCAGCTCCGGCTTCCTCTACTTAGATTGCTGATATTTGTTGGGTCGTTCTAGCTACGCTTCATCCTTCTTCTTCATATCAACAAAAAATTCCCAAATTTCGGTGTCGATGATGAACTTCATGCATCATCAGTTTTAAAGGTGCTATGCAGAAAGGTTTCCGTAAGCATATCTTTGACCTTTTCTTCTCCAGTGGGTAGTGTGAACTAATAAATTAGATTATTTGATTTGATTTGTATAGCTCCTAATACAATGTAAAATTTTCAATCTGTGAGGTATGCTTGCTACCATTTGTGAAATTTGTACTTTTTTTTTTGGTCAAGGTGAAATTTGTACTTTCTGGAGTTTAATTTATGCTTTTATTTTAGTAAATGCAGGGTTGGGGTGAGCGGTTAGGGTTTGCCCAACATAGAATCCATTTGCAGTGTCCACCAAAAAAGGCAACAGGAAGCGTGGCTATATTGGGGAGAAAGGTATGTCTTATATAGATGTTTGATTTTGACTGTAATCAATCTTAACATGCTTTATATATGAAAGAAAAATATTGGCATGTTATATGTAGATGCTTGGAAACTACAGAAAAAAATACTACTGCGTTGAAATCATACCCATGTTTTTGTTCAAATCTGAGTCAAGCTGTTGTTATCTATTGGGTTGCCTATAAGCATGTTGATGTTCCTTGATGCGCTTTTTCATTTGTGTAGTTTATGTATCTCCATGATTTTTGCTGATTCAATCAAATTTATGATTAATATACAGGAATTGGTTTTAAAAGTGTGTTTCTCATCACTGCACATCTTTATGTGTTCAGTAATGGTTATCAAATAAGGTTTAGTAGGTAATATATCTCTGTCTCCTGTTATTCAATTTCACTCTCAATTTGTCATAAGCCTTCCATTTTTGTTTTGGTTTCAATCTTATAGCCTCTTCAATTATTTTCATATGGTGAAACTCTGTTTAGTTTTTATTTTAGGGTTTTTGGTATGAAAGTGGGGGAGAAAATAAAAAGTAAAACTAATTACTGATCATTTCTTTGAGTATACAGCCAATTCGTTGGTAGATATTCCAGCTCCAGTTCTGGCAGCACCAGCACCCAAAGAAGGTACGTATGGTTACTATGCATATCTTAAATTCGATCGATGTCTTACAATTGGGTGGTATGGTTTGGGTTTTTAATAAAGGAATCCATGTGATTTTCAGAAAAGAAGAAGAGTAACATCAAAATGTATAATTGTTCTTATTCACATGCTCTTTAAGCTCAAACGCTGCAAATGGAGAAAATTTTGACTACCAGAACCCGACCCAAATCCAAGAGGGTTCTCTTTGTTGGTGATTTTGGTGCCAAAGGAGATCGCATCACTGATGACTCTAAGGTAACAAATTTCAGTTCTCTTAATCTTTCTTTGGTTGTGTTTATTGGTGTCTACCTGTTGGTATATGGTTTAAATATGTAATTTTGGATTAGTCTGAATCCATCTCGAGGTGGTGTTTTCAAACCGGGCTGTTGGTTTTTAGATAATGGGATTGCTTTGTTTTGATTGCTTCACGCGCAATATGATAGTAGTTTTTATCTTTATTTTATTATGTAATGTCTCGAACTTGGCTTGCTCTGTTTGGTAATAGGCCATTGGAATTATCTTGGGCTAATTTGTGCTTAGGAACACTAAAGTATATGACTTTACACACAGATACGTTGAATAGGAAATGGAACGAAAAGTAAAAGTGTTTTTTTTTTCTTTCCTATTTGTGTGTTTAAGCAAAACAAATTATTGAAGTGTTGGATTTGGTGAGATTTTCTCTATTGCTCTCGGCCATGATTGGTTTTATCTGAATTTGCATTCGTTCGAGTGATAGCGTTTATTGGCATGGAAATTAAAAGTGAACCCAAATTCTAAATCATGTTGTGAATTCACATGCAATGGTTGTGTTTGTTTTTCTGGAGAGTGGCATGTGATTAGGGTGTTTGTTATTTGTTGATACTTGCTATACTGAGTGGAGCAAAACAATTAGGTTTCAATTCTGCTAAACATGCTTTGTTACTTATTTTCTTGAATTCATAGGTCTATTTGATTGTAAATCATAATTCAGTGTGGCATTGGATATATCAACCGTGTTACAGTGTTGTTGGGGCTCAACCAACAATGGAAATCGTGGCAAAAGAAAATAAGGTGATGATAATGGATCATGAAGAAAGATGTTTGACTGAGGAGGTTGTAGAGGATCCAATGGCTATTCCAAGAAGAATCTCAGTGACTTGGAGTCCCCAACTTATTGATGACCTTCCAGATGCATTTTGTGGTAAGAGAAGTGAGCTTATGATTTATAGGTTTTTAGGATAATACCTTGCTAAGTATCATAGTTGTGGTTAAGAGATTATCTGCTAGATTGTATGCTACAGGAATTTCCAAATTCGTTTGTCAGATTCACTATGCTCAACCTAATATGGTTGTCTGCCTGTATATGGAAAGTATAAAGCATTAAATTGTTGTATTGTCTGACGTTAGATGCATAGGAGAAAGTACATTGGTTGTCAATTTGGACTGACTAAATAATTTTTGATAACCTGAGCCTTTGAATTTCTTCACAATTTCAACTCTGATGTTATTAATGCAAGGACAACCACTCTATTGTGTGCCTAGAGAAGCGTTGGCAGTTGGCACTGACGCTATAGAGTGACGTTACTTTGTGGCATTAGATATATCTCTACCAATATATGTACATATTTTTGTCAAAACACTCTTACTGACTTCAATGGCTCTGCGCTATTTCTGAGTAATTTTAAATTTTGAATCCAGTTTCTTGCTCTCTGAAATAATCTTACTAATTGCTGGCTTTCAGTTGATGAAAGCCAGCATTAACTATATGCTGGACTGATACACTTCTTGATTTCTCATCTTTATCTAGAATTTACTACTAGGATCCATTTGGTTGGTTATATTTTGCATGTTGGAATTGGTGTTTCCTTTGTTATTCTAACAATAGTAGTTTCTCTTTATAGTTCCTAGAACCACACTTAATGAGAAACTGTTTATGAATAGGTGGCTCAGTCGGTTACTTTTCATATGATACAGTTCGGTGCATGGAAAGAAGACTGCCATTCTCAAAGGCCCCCAAGGATGACAGAAATCTTCCAGACATGCATTTAGGGCTGTATGATGATGTAATAGTATTTGATCACGTGGAGAAGGTACTCTTCCGATGACAAAAATCTTCTTACACAAAGTTTGATGTGCATACCTTTTCCTTATCTTTTTGCCATGCATGCATTCTCTTTAAATATGACCGTAGACAGGTTTCATACATTCTGTTCTTAACAAGAAAGAAAGCAATTGATTCCTATCTATTCTTCGCATGCTCTCTTACATACTTCCCAAGATTTTGGCGCATTTAGAGCCACATAAAAAAGGAGGCCTATGCCAAAATTTTCATTGCCAATTACCTATGAATGGTTTTCACAAAATTTGAGTGGTAATCTAATTATTACAATGACTCGGTTGTGGGTTGTTGAGGTTCTTATGAGTTTTAGTAACTTTCTTCACTTCAGAGAGTTTATGCGATTCATTGGGTGAGGCTAGATCGATACTCCTCAGTTGAGAAAGCTTATACAGATGGAGTAAGACATTTAGAGAAATTAGTGGCTAGAGTACACGACATTGACGTGTGAGTAATTGTTGTACTTATTTTATCTATGAGTACATTTTCCTTTTATAGTTTCATTTATACCATATTGATCCGATTTCCAATTGTTAGCCACATACATCAAAAAGGAAAAATCCCCTTCCACGACCCAATGGCATATAGATAAACAGTTGTACAAGCTATTTTGAACAATGCACAGCCCAAAACTTATCATATTTTGATGTTTTTATAGCTGTTTGATCTATTAAAATATTCCCAATATTTAGATATGAAACAGCATATAAAACATGTTATTGGTTTATCTTTTTTAACTGGAACTTAGAAAATTAACTGCAATGGCACTATTTACAATTTCATGTATATATAAATAGAACGATGTTTCTTGCCTATTTTCGTCGCTTTATTCACATTTCACACAATTTTAAAGCCCACAGCATCGCGCTGGCACCTTTTGCTAGTAGATGTCTAAAGTTGAACATCTGTTTATGATATCAGTTTCTCATTGATAATTAATGTAAGAGAAATGAGCAATGATACTTTTATTTTTCTTTTGTTTGATTTTAAATTTATTTTACAGATTGACATATGTTGAAATGGTGAGTTAACTTAATCTATTTTATGTATAAGATGGATAATCAGGTGTATAAATCATACAACTCTTGTACTGTTCTCAATAGTTGAAAAGAATGAGGTTGAGAAGCTGAAATGCAGTTGTACATGTTGCAGGGGAGAAGTTGTTAAACATTTGGCAAAGTTTGTAGTGATCATATGGTTTTTTGTTGTGCTTATATTGACATCCAGTTACACTGCCATGGTGTATTGGCCCCATGAACTAGAGAGAACTACGTGAAATCCGAAGGTCGTAGAACGTACAATTCGGTTGAAGAATTTCATGATGCTTTATCAAGATGAAGTAAGAATGGTGGTGTTACTGCTGTCATTGACCAAATACCTTACATAAAGTCCTTCCTAGCAAAGTTTTCTGCTAGTTATTCTATGATCCCAAGTCTTTTACCAACGGTTTTGGCTTTGTGAGTAACCTTTCTAAACGTTAACGTTGCATATGTATTCATATATAATTAAGTAAATAGATATATATCCGACACGTTACATGATAGCGATTTACAACATTTTATTCTTCACTCATTCCCTAGTAAGTCACATTCTCAATCACATATGCAAGCAGAACTTGACTAAATTAATATGCCTATGTATCTTATTCGTCTTTTGTTTTCAGGTTTTCCCCAAAGGCTCGAAATTGGCTCAAGACATGTCAACGCGAATTGAACAACTGAGAGAAGAAAGAATGCTTTTAGCAATGGAAAGAGACTGGTTTCATGAAGACACAACAAATGATCCTCATACCAGTACTCTTAACCTTGACAACTTTAGTGGTTTATTCCTTGTTAGTGGGGTTTCTTCAGGTCTTGCTCTTTTTTTATTCTCTTTGTTCTCCCTTAAAGAAAACTGGAATGGGGTAAAGAAATGCATTCTTTGAAAGCATCCAATGGGAACGAACAAATCAAATATACTGCACAAATGGTGGTTTTGTAATGCAAACTATGGTTGTTTCATGGGTAGAAACAGAGTAATTTCTAAGCAATTTGCTGGTAGATAGAGGGAGTGAGGTGCAGTTTTCTCAATGCTCAATGTATACTAGTGTATGTATTTACGAATGACAAATTTGATTAATACAAAACAAGAGCCAATTCTACTTCCGAAATTTATCAATCTTGGAGCTTATTGGTTCGGTTAAAACTTAAAACTTTTGAATGTTAGGTCAAAGCCCCTTAACTTTTTTGGTGGATCTAATGGTATTTTCAGATTAGGATTTCCACTTCTTGTGTTGAGTAGGATTTCAAAAGGTAATAGTAGTGTGAATGCATCTCAGCCTCCTCTATCTTCTCTCGTAATTGGAATTTGGAAGCATTCAAATCCAGCAAAGAAGTCACCTTCTCATACTTGGCACCACGACAAACAATTTCCTTCATATCCAATAAAGAAGACACTTGCGATAGCTTGGATGGAATTTGATGAAACCAGTCATATATGTCTTGTATTCTATTCATACCATAAAGAAGACACTTGTGATAGCATTAAAACTTTTGTGCTGAAAAAGATTTAAGAAGAATCATCATCATATGGGTCGTATTTATGACCTATCTTTCTGTTTTAGTAGGGTTCATTTCAGAAAATGGGGCTTTAATTTAATTGACCGATCTATCATCATTGATATCATCATCATCATCTAGGTTTGGTGTTGTGTGATAGAGTGTATTAGAGTGTATCAGGGATATTTTTGGTAATTAAATAAGGTGCACTTTGTCATGACCCGACTCCCTCTAGCACGATATTGTCCGCTTTGGGTCTCGCCCTCACGGTTTTGTTTATGGGAACTCACGAGCAACTTCCCAGTGGGTCACCCATCCTGGGATTGCTCTAGTCCCAACTCGCTTAACTTCGGAGTTCCAAGAAATCCCAAGCCAGTGAGCTCCCAAAAGGCCTCGTGCTAGGAAGAGAAGTGCCCACACATATAAGGCACTTCACCTTTCCCTCCACCCTCCCCGAGCGATGTGGGATTGCTCACCGTTCTTGCTTTCCCAAGCTCACGGGTCTTACAACTTAGTTAATTTTATATTTTGAATAAAATATTGGGGTGTACTTAGATCATAGGGTGTACTTAGTTAATTTTAGGGTTCGTTTAGCAGCACTCTATTATTATTAACCAATCTACAAAGATTTAAGACTATGTTATTATTAACCAATCTTACAAAGATTCAACTCCTAAAGTAAGCAACTTTAAACTTATCACCCTACTAAGAAAAGTTATAAATGTTGCAACTGTAGGACAAAAATATGTGAAAAACCCCAATAATTACTTAACAAAAAAAGTGAAGAAAATTAACACAAAAACCAGACTAGCTAAATATAATAACAAAAAAAAACTAAACTAACACAAAAACTAAACTAATTAACAAAAAAAAAAAAAACAATATTTATTACTTAATTAAAGCAAACAAAAGCTAAGGACATACAACAATCATTATTAATTAATTAAAGTATTAAACAAAAAAATGCTCCAAGGGGTTCGAATCCTGGACCTCCAAGTTGCACGCAAGCCATTGAACCACTAATGTAAAACCTCTTGCCATTGTAAATTCATATAACTAACGTGTATATATATATAAAGTATATAGTTTCCAAGGAAGGGAAAAAATTTAAAATTCTTCACGCATACCAAAATTTCTCGAAAAGCAGATGCCAGTCAAAGTCTGACAAAATTTCTTTTCCTTCTTTTTCCCACTTCGCCATCACACACTCTCACTCTCTCTCTCTCTCTTTCCATTGCTAAAGCAATTTCTTGTCCCCCAGGCCATGATTTCTGGTTTGTAGTGGATCCGTCACTAAGTCAAGGCCGAGGCTTATAAAAACTTGTAATAGTACACACTTTATATGAAATATTATTACAACAAGTCCTGATGAGTACTCTAGCAATGGATTTGTAGAGTTTTTATCTCGTGCCAATGACTAATTGCGTTAATTTCAGTTTGGTAGAGTTTTTACTCTAGCAACTAACCATTTCAGAGGTGTTTAAATTATTATAACGCATGCAACACGCTTGAAAGAATATTCAATTTGAATTTGTCATATTCTAGCTAATCACCATTCACAAAGTCTTGGTCAACCTGTTCATTCACACTGCTTTGTGGAATTTCCTAATCACTGGAATTTCTTAGATCTTGCAGTCCACATCCCCTCCACTAATTAAAGAGAAGTAAACAATATCTTGATAGGTGATAGTTTTCCTCCTTATACATCATTTTATTTAACTAATAGGGTTAATTTCAGTTTGGTATCCTGAATTTTCACCCTTAAGGTGTGTCTGTCCCTGCACTCTTAATTTTAACAATAAAGTATCATATGTTTGTAAATTTGTTGCAATGTGGTTCTACCGTTAGAATAGCTGTTAAACAACCCCCCCCTCTCTCTCTCCCATTTCCTGACCACCACACCCCCACCCCACAGAACCAAGAACCAGCGCCCCCATTTCCTAATCAATTTAAGTTTAAAGAAGCGGATCCCCCATTCGCCACGTCATCACTTAACAGCTTCTTTAACAACCATTCTAATTCCAGAACTACATTGCAACAAATATAGGGTACTTCATTGTTAAAATTGAGAGTGCAGGGACAAAACAAGCCTTAAGTGTGAGAGTTCAGGTACAAAACTGAAATTAACCCTAACTAATATGAATTAATATTCTCGAGCGAGCTAGCGGTAATTAATTAACATATGAAGAAGCATTATATATATGCAGGATGATACTGATCAGGTGTTAAACCAAACAATAGAGAAGCAGAAATGAAGTTGGTCATGTATATGGAGTTTCAAGGGAAGAAGCAAAGCATCCTCTGCCTCTCCTTTGTGACCTTATTTAGCCTTCTAGGTCTCTTGTGTGCTGAAATTGATGGCAGTCCCAATATTGTTGTGGAAGAGGTTCCTGTTGGTGTGATTCTTGATACGGGGTCAAGGGAAGGAAAGATTGTTCTCAGCTGCATTTCTACAGCCTTGTCTGATTTCTACCATATGCATAATAACTACAGCACAAGAGTAATTCTGCACACCGGAGATTCCAAAGGAAAAGCTCTACATTCTCTATCAGCTGGTAAGCCACATATTAATAATTTAGTACTATAAAATTAATTTTCTTTCTAGACTTTTTTATAATATGATTATAGTAAAAAAAAATTATAAGAAACCATCATTATATACTTTTATCTTAAACTCCACTCACGATCCTCAACCAATGCAGCTCTAAATCTTTTGGATAAGATCAAAGTGGAAGCAATAATTGGTGCACAAACAAGAATGGAAGCAAACCTATTGGCAGAGTTAGGAGAAGAAGCTGAAGTCCCTGTGTTGTCGCTTTCTGGACTTCATACTAGTCTTTCCGGTGCTCCTGACGAATATCCCTTCTTTGTTGAGATCACACAAGATGAAACTTCTCAAGTTACGGCAATCAGTGCCCTTATTGAAATGTTCAAATGGAGGGATGTCATCCTTCTATATGAGAACACAGATTATGGGAGAGACATCATTCCATTTTTTATCAACTCCTTTGAAGAAGCAAATGTGAATATTGTATATAAAAGTTACATTGCTGCCTCCTCAGCAGATGAACAGATCATTGAAGAGCTCCGCAACCTCACAAAGTTGAAGACAACGGTATTTGTGGTGCATATATCACATTTTCTTGCTCCTCGCCTTTTCTTGAATGCAAAAAAGTTAGGCCTACTGAGTGAAGGGTATGCTTGGATTATGACATCAACTAGCATGAATTTCTTGCATTCTTCTATGGACTCATCTGTAATTGAGTCAACGCAAGGAGTGATCGGTTTGAAGTCTTATACTCCAGCATCAACCAGCCTCCACAATCTTACTTCAAGATTGAGGAGGATATTTTACATGCAGGATCCTAACATAGAAGTAAGTACGGTAACTCCAGATGGAATTTGGGCATATGATGCAACTTGGGCTCTAGCTGAAGCAGTTGAGAGGACCTGGACTTCTACAGGATTAAACAATATTACATCCTCCAAACATGGACTTATGCTTCTTCAAGAGATATTGCAAACAAGGTTTAAAGGTTTAAGCGGTGAAGAAATTCAATATCCAAATGGGAAGCTAGTTTCAAGTGCATTTGAGATTGTGAATGTCATAGGAAAAGGGGAAAGAAGGGTTGGATTTTGGCCATGTGAAGAAAAACACACAAGAGATTCCTACCCACTTAATAACAGAAGAAATTTACTTTCCACGAACGATCTCGAAACAATCATATGGCCTGGAGGATCATCAACCATCCCAAAAGGTTCAAAGATTCAATTGAGTACTAGTTCTGAAATAAAACTAAGAGTTGGCGTTCCAGTGAAAATAGGGTTCAGCGAACTTGTGCATATGAACCATGATATTCAAACCAGTCGAACATATTTCACAGGCTTCTGCATAGACGTATTCGAGGCTGCAATTAGAGCATTGCCGTATGAAGTAAATTATGACTTTGTTCCAGTTGCGATTGGCATTAATGCAAGTTACAATGATCTTGTTTACCAAGTTTTTCTCCAGGTATGCTTAATTTGAAATTAAAAATTTATATCAGGTGGAATATAAATATTATCTTGGATAAATACATCTGTAATTGTATGATTTAATCTTATTATATTACATTTTAATGATTTAATCTTTCAAATTTTTAATTTTTCGTTTTCCTGCCACACTTTTTGGCATATTGGGGAATGCATATATATTAACTAGACATTGGATGCTGTTGTTGGGGATATCACGATCACTTCGGAAAGATCTCAGCATGTTGGTTTTACAGTACCATATACTGAATTAGGTGTGGGGATGCTAGTAGTAGTATCAAAGGAAAATGAAGACATGTGGATTTTCTTGAAACCTCTTTCGGCAGATCTTTGGATCACAAGTGCGGGTTTCTTTATCTTGACCGGTTTTGTTGTTTGGGTAATTGAGCGTCCTGTCAACCCAGAATTTCAAGGCACACCTTTGCAGCAAATCGGAACCATATTATGGTTTGCCTTATCAACCCTTGTGTTTGCTCATAGTAAGTGCACTATATCTCACTACTTCTTTCAATTATTAAAGTCTGCTAATTAGTCAATGCACATGTCACTTTTAGTCACTCAAATTCCCTTAATTACAAATATAGATGCTGTGGTTGACGATCATTCTTGATTTAGTTTAGAGTTGATTTGCTAAGATGACCTGGAAATGAACTTTTGTCTTTTTGTTGCAGGGGAGAAGTTGTTCAACAATTTAGCAAAGTTTGTAGTGATCATATGGGTGTTTGCTGTGCTTATATTGACTTCCAGTTACACAGCAACTCTAACATCAATTATGACAGTTAACCAAATACAATTAAACTCAAGAGGAAACTATATAGGTTACCATACAGGTTCATTAATCAGTCGGCGAGTGGTAGAGAACTTGAATTTCAAAGGTCTTAAACCCTATAATTCGATCGAAGAATATGCTGAGGCTTTATCAAGAGGAAGTAAGCATGGTGGTGTTTCTGCTATCGTGGACGAGATTCCATTCATTAAGATCTTCCTTGCAAAATATCCTACTGGCTATTCCATGATTCAACCTCAGTCTACTACCAATGGTTTTGGCTTTGTGAGTAATTTCTCTAAAATTAAGTTACATTAATCATATGCTCTGGAACATAGATATAGATGTTGTGTTTCCCATTAAACTAGCAGAGAAGCATGATATTTTGGCCACATAACATTTATAGTCCGTGCATTTTTCTCCGATTTCCCAATATGGGTCCTTGTATATCTGATTCTGACAATTGAGTGCATGTACTTCACTTAAGCTACATATGTCTAATGTGGCTAGGCGGAAAGATAACGTGAAAAGCACGTGCATGCACATGCTATTTTTATGTCCACCCACTTAACAGATTCGACCTATGGATTGAAAATAAAAACTATAGATGGAGAAAGGCAGAAAATGAGAAAGTATACACCCAAGCATGCTGATTTCGTTGTTCATCTTTTGTATATGCAGGTTTTCCCTAAAGGTTCAAAATTGATCCATGATATGTCAATGCAAATTGAACGAATGAGAGAAGAGGGAAAGCTTATAGAGATGGAGAAGGCCTGGTTTCATGAAAGAATAATCCCCGTGTTTGACAACACAACGAGTGATCCCAATACTCTAAACTTCCATAGCTTTCGTGGTTTATTTCTCGTTACTGGGGTTTCTTCAGCTTTTGCCCTTTTCTTATTCATAATATTCCCACTCAAAGAAAAATGGCATGCCATGAAGCAATTCAGATTTAGATATCCGGTTCGAGAAAAGCTGCAGCGTGTATGGAAGTTCTTCTCTAACAAAGTTGCCAATCAAAATGCAGAAAACTAGTAAACAGAGTGCATGCATGAAGCCAAGTATTAGTTGTGCAGTCGCTGAGGTTTGTACTGAGCAGTGTGAAATCGTGATTTCGCAATGTAAGGTTGTGTTATATTAGTAATATAGAAATACATAAGTAGCTTTAAGCATTATTCTTGCTTCTCGGTTGTTACTTAAGTGACATGCAGTTTTTTCCTTTGATCTCTTGCTTTATCCAAAAGCAAAACCTATATTATTAACATATAATCACTACTACAAAATAGCTAAAAGATGACAGAAAAACAATGACGGTAAAGATAAAAACCTTTGTTGTGTTTAGAAAGACGGCGCTAATATAAAATCGACGTGAATTAGTAACTTAAACACTTCTAAAATCAAGATCCGTTGGGTATTTTTAAAACATGACTCTAGGCACTTAATAAGCATTGTCTTATTCAACCACGCTAAACAGAAGTTGCCGGTTAGGTGAAATCAACCTAAATCATAAACCCTAAACACCCTAAACGACGACGGTGAGTATAAAGCTACTGACGTATAAATTAAAGACGATGGTAAACCTACACTGCCGATGTGTGAACTAGTACTCAACCACCACTACTACAAAAAACGAAATAGACGATAGTAAAACCACGACAGAAAAAATAAATACCGTCGTTGTATTTAGAAAGACGACGGTAAAATAAAACCGACGTGGATTAGTAGCTTAAACACCTAAAAAACGTAGTTTCGTTGGTGTATTTTTAAAACACGACGCATGAAACTTAAAAAGCGTCGTCTTTGCAAAACACGCTAAACTTAAGTTATCTCAAGGACGTCTGTTTTAAAAAGAAGGGTCGTGTTTGCAAAACACGCTAAAGCTTAAGTCATCTCTCAACCTAATTTTTCACGCCCCGCTCAATGTTCTTAAGTTTCCCTCTCGATGAAAAGTCTCCTTCCTTCTCGATGAAGCCCTCTCTCCCTATCTGCGTTCAAACCCTCTCTCTCCCTCTCTATCACATCTCTGAGCCTTCTTCTCTCCCTATCCAGCAAATTGAAGATCCTGCTCTACGCTTTCATCAAATTGAACAAATGGGTAAGAATCTCACTCTCTCTGTGGTTTTCACCATATCCCTCTCAACCACCTCTTCCTTCTCCTTATTTTCGCACGATTTCATGTGTTCAGGGAAGCCCAAGCAAAATGGGTTTTGTAAAAAAACCATCGTCCTTACAAAAAAATCCACGATGGTTTTTGTAAAATAACCATCGTCTTTATAAACAATCCACGACGGTTTTTATAAATAACCGTCGTCTTTACATACAATCCACGACAGTTTTTGTAAAAAAAACAGTCATCTTTACAAAAAAATCCACGACTCGTCGTCTTTACAAAAAATTCACGACGGTTTTTATAAATAACCATCGTCTTTACATACAATCAACGACGGTTTTTGTAAAAAAACCGTCGTCTTTACAAAAAATCCATGGCGGTTTTTGTAAACAAACCGTTGTCTTTACAAACAATCCACGATGGTTTATTTAATAATTACGACGTCGAATGTTATAAAATAAAAGGCGCTTTTTTTGTAATGGGAGAAGTATTATTATATTATACCACATCAGCAAAAATAGAGACGTGTCATGTAAAATGTTCTGAACTACATCGTTCTTAAATTAATTTGGATCGTTTACTAATAATAAAAAATTGAAGTTGTAACTTTAAAATACGTCGACATTTATAACTTACAACGACATTAATTTCTTTTAAAGCGATGTTGTAACAACAATAAACATCGGTGCTTAAAAACAATACGACGTCTAAATCGTCTAAGACGTCGGTTTTTATTTATTTATTTCATAATATTCGTAATAAATTTTATAAAATTAAACCGACAAATACTATTCTATCATTGAGAGATTGTCTTCCCCCTAAAGCTTTGAAAAATGTAATTTTTTTATAAAAATTATAAATGATAAGAGAATTCAAAATTGTTTGTTTACAAAGCACAATAGTCCTTATACTTTCACAACATAGCCCTAAGGTTTATGTGATTCATTGGTGGCCATAAATAAAAATATATGAAATCCTGATTTTAGCCTTTTAATATAGAAGGCATTGTCGTAAGGAGTCCGTTGCAATTTTTAGTTTATTTTTTGCATACTTGTGTTTATTTTTTATAATTTTTGTAAAATTTATGGTTTAGGATTTAGGGTTTAGGGTTTAGGGTTTAGGTTTTAGAGTTTATTAAAACGACGCTTGTTTCCTCTCACCGCTTTTGGTCAATTACGGCCTTGGTAACGCTGCGTTCAATCCCAGGAAAACCAGAGCCCTCTTATTTATTTTTTATTTAAAACGAAGGTTTTATGGTGAGCGTCGTAAAAGTATTTACAACGACGTTTTCTTTAATCGACGGACGTAGTAAAGTTTTACAACGGCCCTATTATTTAAACACCGTCGTTTATATTGTCAAATTATACGTCGATTGTATTTTACTTTCCGTTGTCTTTAAAAACGCGGTCATTTGAAAAATTCGAGCGCCATCCTCAATTTTCAGAATTTGCCCTCAACCCTATATAACATTTCGCTATCTCTCTTCAACTCAAATTCTAACCTTTTAGTTTTCGCTCTCCATTCTCCATCGTATCAGTTGAGCTTTCCCTCCCAAAGCATTGGTGATATACTCTGAGCTTAGTCTACTATAAGTACAAACCCTAATCTCATATGCTTGTCCTACTTTATTTTGGTTTTGTCTTCTCTTCGAGGTTGAGGTTGATGATGTTCAGTTGCCTCTTTCTTCGGAAGTTAAGCGTCTTTGGTGCTAGACTAACAGCTTGCACCTTCTGAATACTTTTTGTTGCCCATGGTTATACCATTGGCATATAACCATGTAGTTCTATGGAAATATAGTCCAATTATAAAATTTCTCTATCACCTAATTTTATTTGTTTATAATCTTAACTTTTTTACCTTTCTGTCACTTTGATTTATTTGCAGGGATGACGGAGGATACTTCAATTGTGCATCATTTGTATGTTTGGATGAGAGGAATGCTTGGATTAGGAGTACATAGGTCTTGTTAGGAAAAGATTGTATTACTTAATTACCATGTATCAATTGAATATTTATATTTAATTGGTAAGAAGTATGTTTGTTGTAGAATAAAGATTAGTTAACAAACAATCCACGACGGTTTTTTAAAAAAACCGTCGTCTTTATTCCTATTAACGATCTTTACCTCTAAACAACGACGGTTTTTATAAACAACCGTCGTCTTTACAAACAATCCACGACGGTTTTTATAAATAACTGTCGTCTTTACATACAATCCACAACGATTTTTGTAAAAAACCGTCGTCTTTACAAACAACCCACGACGGTTTTTATAAATAACCGTCGTCTTTATTCCTATAATTAACGATCTTTACCTCTAAACAACGACGGTTTTTGTAAAAAAAAACATTGTCGTCTTTATAAACAATCCACGACGGTTTTTGTAAAAAAACCTTCGTCTTTACAAAAAATTCACGACGGTTTTTGAAAAAACTCGTCGTCTTTATAAACAATCCACGACGGTTTTTGTAAAAAACTGTCGTCTTTACATAAAAACAATGACGGTTTTGAGTAAAAAGCGTCGTCTTTAGGGTTTAGGGTTTCGAGTAAAAAGCGTCGTCTTTAGGGTTTTTGTAGTAGTGCACGACGATACTTACCCACTTTACGACGTATGAAGTGGTCATGTACCACGATGGATATTATATAATAAGTGTCTTTTGTTTTTATAGTCAGCCACGGCGCTCGGAGCATAGAAAACATTGTGTAAAATTACACTCACCCACGACGCTCGTTTCCCACTTGCCGTCGTATGAAGTTACTACACCACGACGGTAAATATAAAGTTACCATTGTTTTAAATGGCACTTAACCATGGCGCATTTAAAGAATTATACCTAACCATGGCGGTTTTTGCATAACTAACGTCGTGTGCGATTATATTCAACCATGACATGGGCCACATGTGTACCGTTGTGTTAAAGTTTATATTAGGGCGGTTAGTATTTATTATCGTCGTCTTATGAAACGCAACAACTCTTTAGTAACTTTGCCCTGCTAAAATTTTCAGTTTTCCCTCCCAACCAGAGAAAATATCTCTCTTATCTCAATTTTCCCTCAACTCTTTGAATCTCCTCTTTTTCAAATTTCTCCTCATCTTCCTCTCCTCGTTAGTTTTCCCTCAACTCTCTGAATCACCTCTTTTTTAGATTAATAACTCCTAAAAAGCAAACTTGCTTTCCCTGCGAGGTTACCATTTCTCACTTTCTTTTTTCCTTTTTGTTTTTCTGAAAATATTTTTTTTTCCTGCATAGATCAGTATTTCTAACTTTGAACAATATATAGACCAAGAACTGGGAAAGTACGACAGTGTTTGAAATGACGAAGAACAGGGCACTCTATACGAACTTGCAGAGGTTAATTTCACTCACTCTCTCTCTACATTTGCTTTTATCTGTGTATCTTTGTTCTAAGAAGAATTTTGGTACTGGTAATTATATGTTTTCTTTATTTGTATTTAACTCTTCATAAGACGACGGCTTTTTCATATTACCGTTAGTCTTAATTATCATACCATGACGGTTTTGAAATACCGCAATGTGAAAATTCATACTACGATGGTAGTTCTTATCTAGCAATGTGTGAAATATAATACTACGACGGTGTTTTCAAAAAACCGTAGTTTTTCATTCTTTAAAAAGCTAAAAATATTTTGACTTGCTGTCGTTGTGCAGGTTATATTCTTTCATTCCTATGATCATGGTTTCAAAAACTCAAAGTAAGGAAGGCAGTGGGAAAAAAACTCAAAGTAAGGATCGCAATGTTTCAAACGATCAAAGAAAGGAAGACAAATCTGTTGAAAAAAAGCTACACAAGTCCCCTAAGAAGATAAAATTTGTTTCCTGTCATGAGAAAGAAGCAACTAGCACAACTACATTTGATGAGGAGGCAAAATCAAATCGTGGTATAAACACAATGAGCCGAGTTGTGAATAGAAGAATTCAAAAAATAAATAGAAAAGTTGATATAGATCCAAATTCTCATTGAGGAGTTGGGTTTAATCCCCGGATTTGGTGACTTTGATCCAAGTCATTTGACTTTTGTGCCACATTGGATTACATTCCTTTTTAAATATTTTCTTATGAATTTTCTTTTTTAATCATTTTTTGCTCCAATGTTGCCCCTTATGACTTGAATCGGGTAATAGTCATTTATGTCATAACAATTAGCCATTTTTTTGTAGGTAACATACAATTTTATTTGTCTATATTTGTATTTTGACTTATAGATAGTCTTCTAATTTATGTTCCTAACTTATAGGTAACACAATTTGTCACTAAGTTTTTTTCGTTGCTAATAATAACACTATTTACATGGATGTCATGTATGTAATTTCATATAGGTGCTTGTCTAATCAATTGGTATAATATGTGGGTCTTTACTTTTCATTCATTAAATTTTATTTTATCCCATATATTAGAAATATTATCAAGGAAAGAATTCAAAATTTAAATTCTAAAATTCAATTACAAGGAAATAATGCATTAAATTTAGATTTTCAATGTGTTTTCCTTATTTACCTCAAAGGGTAAAATTGACACAACAAAAAAAGTAATAAATGTCAAAGGACCCACATCTAAAACTAAAAACGACTGTACTAAACGCAATAACAATTAATCATTTTGGAACTAGATCTAAGAAGCTCAATCAATTTTTGAGTACAATAAAAGAGGGAGGCCACATGGCAAGGTAGCTGTTGAGATGCAATCATACATTGGGGTGTTAGCACGCACGAGAGTCCCTCTTGTCGATTTGAAATGGACTAAAATTCCCAGGGATACAAAAGAGCATATTTGGGAAGCTGTTGAGGTATATAAGCATTCAATTGTCATTTTCCATTACCTTTTGTTCTATGTTTGGGATTTAATATATTTAGACTGATTGCCCTATATGTAGATGGCATACGTTGTAGGGCAAGGGGCAAGAAGATGGTGTTATCATTATCAGCAAAGAAATGGAAGGATTTCAAGTCTACATTAACCTGACAGTATATTCTTCCATTCATAAATGATAAGGTAAAGTTAAAAGAATAGAGAAACCAGATTGGGATGCCTTTGTAGCTTCGAGGTTATCAAAGAATTTGAGGTAGTCTCTTCATTCCTATCTTATTAAAAATTCAAATGATATGTAATCCATTTATTAACCATGTCATTTTTCAGATATAGGTTGTGCATAATGAACAATCAGAGAGGAGGGAGAAATGCGTGTACAATCATCGGTTGTCTAAAAAAGGATACGTTGGTTTGAAGGACCAATTGGAGGAAAGCATGCCCAGAAATAGATCGATCTTTGTTGTGGAGGAAAGTTAGGGAAGACAAACATGGTAACATCTCGGATCCGAAGGCCGCAGAAGTTAGGGAAGACAAACATGGTAACATCTCGAATTTGAAGGCCGCAGAGAAAGCTAAGTTAATTGTAAGTGTAAATTCCAATCTCTGTTAAAGACTTGCTATTTTTCTTAGACTTGCATTTTTAACTAACTTGCTATTTTTCTTGACTTTAATGTGTCTTTATGTTAGGATGAATTAAGAAAACAAGTCTCTGAATGTCACATCCCAGAATCGCTCCGCCGTAGCACGATATTGTCCGCTTTGGGCCGGGGCCCTCACGGTTTGTTTCTGAACTCACGAGCAACTTCCCGAGTCACCCATCCCTGGGATTGCTCTAAGCCACAACTTGCTTAACCGGAGTTCCCACAACTCCGAAGCTAGTGAGCTCCCAAAAGGCCTCGTGCTATTTAGAGGTGGGCATGTACATATAAGGCACATCACCCCCTCTCCGTTGGCCGATGTGGGATCTCACACTGAAGGCACGCTAATAGTATCGGAAAGTAATGATGTGTTCTCTATGGCATTGGGAACACCAGAGCATGGAGGTCGAGTTAGAGGTGTAGGAGCTAGGGTTTGCCAAAGTCAATACTTCAATTTACCTAGACAACAGATAGTTAAATTTGGAGATCAACTTAAGGAAAAATGTAAGAGAGGTCCTTAAAGAAGAGACTACGAAGAACGACATGAGAACCATGCAATTGCTATAAGCTCAGAGGGATTATTGGATCAAACAAATTTCCCAACTAATTCCCAATATTGATCCAAACTTGCTAAAATACCAAGTAACCCATTTCCAATATGCGATCAAGTTCCAAGTCCCCAAATCCAATGTCTGACAAAGCAAGATGCTCGGGTGCTACAAATCTGAAAGCCCGGTTGTAGAGCATCAACATGCCAAGGTTGATCCTTTTATACCACAGGAAGATGCGATGGAAACTTTCTCACTCTCTCACTCACTCACTCACAAACACTCTCTCTCATGGTCTTCCAGAATCTTTTCATTGGAACATTGTAGCGTGTCAAGCTTTGTCTACATACCCCTGGAGTATGAGCTCACCAATTTTGACAAATTTTTATTGTCATGTTTGAGGTTTTCAATCTCCCGTTGAGAATCCTGAAGTATTCTCTGGAGAGATGAATTTTCAGTGATGAGCTCCTCAATCTCTTTTGACTTGGGAAGCAAACGATCAACCAGGTTGGAAACAAAAGCAGTACTCTGAATTCAAAATGCTATTGAGTCATCAATAGCCTCTTTGTCAGACCTTCCTATTAATAATATCCCATCCATAGGAGTAATGAAATTCCTAGCTACTATGATAGCAGTTGTATCATTCATCATCACGGAATCACTAACCGTGAGATGACGATTTTCGAATACAAAGAATGGACGCTAGATTTGGGCGTTACGAGTTGTTTTGGGAGCAACGTTTAAATCAAAACGATTTGGGCGAGAAGAAGATGAAACCATTTTAAAAGGGTTTCGAGGAAAGTCTTAGAAAAACTGAACTTTCAGAAAATGGAAGGAAGTTGAGTTTAAACACAGTTACTTCAAGCATGCTTTACAAAGGAAATATCTATATGCGGAAATGTGGCAAATTTTCCAGGATCCCAATATCTTCTCGGATCCCCATATTCTCTTTTTTCTTTTCCAGATCCCAAAACTTCACGTGGCCTCTATTAATGCTTGTCGGCACTTTAGGCGTTTTCAAGGATTATTTTTCATCAAAGCCGATCTTGCTTTGCGGATTTCGCGGGGTTATTTTGTCAAAGGCATATCGAGAACCTCACAAATTTCTGTAGTTAATTTGAGATTCACGTGATCAAACTGTTCCTCTAATTTGTGTATAAATATGTTCCTAATGAAATTTCTTTGCAGAATACATCCAGTTTTCTCCATATCGAGTGATGCAAGATCCACTTGTTTTTCCTATCAGTGAGAGCTCAATGTACTTGAGAAGCGAGACTATCTCTGATCATCCATTCAGGAAGCGAGACTATCCCTGATCATGTTTAGCTAGATCAGGGAACTGTAAGGATGACCACATGCTCTGATCTCCAGAAGTTCTTCTAGACTAGGAGAAATGAGAGTTTGTTGTCTGTTGACAGGACCCGACCCGGATTCCGCCCCGGAACCCGATCCGAACCCTGTGGAAGTCCCGACATCAACCAATGTCGGGCCCACACACTAAACAATTACTTCCTCTTCCCGAAACAAAGGAAAAAGGGGCGAGACTTCTGCCGAAAATTGGGCAGAGTTTCCCCTGAAAAATGGACTTTACCCAAATTTCAACCTGTCAGAAAACAACATAAAAAAATATCCCAAGTGCCAGCATGCATAAAATAATACATAACAGGCCTCCGACCTTCAATTCAATCCTAATGGGCGATAACAGAGCAGTCTAAGAGTATTTAAAGTTAAACAGTGGAAATACAAAGTTTACACAAAGAGGACAAAGATGTCCTACACTCGGTTCAAAGCTCGAAAAGAGGAAGCTCGGCTTGATCGATCAAGTTACAGCACTACTGCTTGGGGGGCGCAAAACAGAAAGAGTGTGAGTGGACAAAAACAATGTTTTCAATACTTAAACCAACATACTAACCCCACCGTTTCAAACCCATGTGAAACCATGCAATTCAAATCCTTTATTTATATAATCACTTCAAAACTATAATATCTCAACTAGTCAAGGAATAAACTAATTTCAAACCTTTTTCCAATCAAAACAACTCTTTTACTTTTCCCGAGGCATAGCCTCTCAAACCGAGTGCAAATATAAATATGTCTATAACCATGAAAGTAAACGAACTCCCGTAATCATAGCATATAAAAGTATAAAACATAAACGCTCCGAAATCAAATAAGTATAAAGTAAGACAAGTATTCGAAATGATATAATAAACCCAAAGTATTCACACCATCATAAGTACCGGGGAAGCGATCCACCACGGGGATCACTTGACTAGCCCACAAGGCCCACTTTCCACCTTGCGTATAGGGATGAGCTATCCAACTGGAGACTACCGCTCTACCGTACACATTCCGGAATCTCCAACGCCACGTGCGTACCAACCATACCACTGTCCTACACTCGTAGACTACCCCGTCAAGGGTCTTCGGCACACCCGATCAAAGGTGCTCGGACCTTCACTATATGCCGGCATCTCCGACGCCACATATAGTGAAACACAGTAACCACGAACATTCCCCACACACCGGAATCTCCAACGTCACGTGTGGGTACCAGGGAGGGTACAAACCACGGTGCGACTCTGACACCTCAAATCAATAACACAGTACCCCAAACCCAAGCCAAGTCTCAAAGACCCACTTTCATAACCGACCAAATCCAAATATCCCGACGTTCATAGTTGAAACTCAAAATATATATATATATAACTGTCAACTACATAAGGGACCTCATATCCCGACACTTGACATTCCAACTCAAGGTATGAAATTAAAGTATAAAGAACTAATTCGTAAGCATAAGATTTCAACCCGAAAACATAAACCAAAATATATAGAAACAAAGTATTAATATGACTCTCTAAAATATAGCTCAATCATTCAATTTGCATTATAGATATAAGTTCCCAAAAGTATAAGTTATAGTTTTCACCATAATATAGATTATATATACATAACCCAAGATACTCGTACGTTCCCAATATTAGCGTATAAATAAGTATTCTAAAAAATATATTATCCAAAACACTACAAGGCCATAAACCTCAACTTGTCAAAACAATATTAATATTCCAAACGTATCACCCAATACTCCATTTAACCACAAAACTCACTTATTAAACATAATTCAATAAACTCACCAAATGTCGAAGATTCAATAACAAATCAATATAAAAATACGACCACCATGTCCCACATAAACCCGGGACCCAAAACATACATACGCTCAATTATATAAATTATTTTCAAATAATTCCATCAAAACCAAATTCACGATTTAAAACAATATTTAAATCCCAATAATCGAGATAAACCATTTATATGAATTTCAATTCGTTCTTTAAAATAAATGCTCGTTTCAAAATAAAGTCCACTCACAGATAGTCCCACGCTGCTTGACCCTGAGAGGGTCCCGCATGCTGTGTGCGAAGATCCTAAGTACCTATTTCAGAATATAAGAACCAGATTAACGAACGTACTGTGAACGGAAACTTTAAAACGAAACCTTAACCTTTCCCAACTCAAAGTGTGCGTGTACATTTACACGAAAGATTCGAAGGCCAATGACGCTCAAGGAAAGGCGAAACGACCTCGGGAGACACACGGTCAACTCCGGGTCAAACTTGGTCAACCCGGGCTCGCGGGGCCCACGACCTCCAATTGGATATCCGAACGTTCCAAAAGGTCCAACAAAGTCAACTAAACACGTCCCAAAGGTTTGGTCTCGATCAGACGATCGGATTTCTCACGATCGGACGGTTTTCGTTAAATTTAAGCTTTAAATCAATGATCCGGAGCATCCGGGGCACCGATCCACAATCCGTCAAATCCTACACGATCCTAAAAATACGGGGAACAACATACTAAGAATTGGGATTGATCCGACAGTCCGAACATATTGAACGCAGTAACACGCAATAGGCGTAACTCCGTTCGGCTGTCATACGAACTCCAAATTGAAATTCAAGCACACCTACGCGCTCGTGACGACATAAGGATAATTTAGGAATGAAGATTGACAATGAAAAGTGGGCCCACGCAGCTGCACCGGCAGCGGCGCGTTGGATGCCTAAAGCGATACCGTCGGTCGGAAAAACTTCAAACCAACGGCCAGCCTTCCACCTACACATACTACTCGATGAGTGGAACAACTTATTCAACTACGAGAACGTCCATAGACGTCGGCAAGTGGCCGGAATTGAATCTCAAAACTGGCCAAACTTTGACACACAGATCCGACCTCCTACGCTACAAATTGATGAAAACCAACCATGCAGACAGCTAGGGCTCGAAGAGTAGATAGATTTCCATACCTTACTCGTCAAATTCCGTTGCCGGAGGAGGGAGAACGAACGCTCGTAACGTTTATGTAAAACCGAAGGCTTTCTTGGATTTTCAGGCGAAACGAGCGGTGGCCGGTGGCTGGGATGGGCTGGGCTTGGACCGGAGGAGTGTCACGGTCCTTTTGGGACCGATCCCGCAGCCAACGGAGGTCGGAGGTGGCAGCGGTGAAGGGTTTTCCGTTCGATGCTACAGTCGGGGGGGTGTCGCATGAAGAAAAACATGGGGAGAATACACGATCTGCCTATTGGGGGGGCTGATTCCGTTTTTTTAACTTTTATTTTATTTTATTTTATTTATTTGAATTACTAATATGCCCCTTTAGTTTTTAGATATTTCCGAGCTCATTTCAAGTCGGAATCGAGCATGCAACACGTCATTGAACTCGGTTCGACGAGTCGAACGCAATGGCGCAACTCGTTTCGCCAAATTCCTTTCCAAAAATAACGTTGACCAAAATGCCCCTTAATTATTAAATTCTAATTTTATTATTTTAAATCCTTTCAATTCCTTTTTAATTACCCATTTAAACTAATTCATTTATTTTCTTTTCTTTTCTTTTCTTTTAAATTAGGTTCGGGACGTCACATCTGTTCCCACCAGCTTCCTTCCTTGATTGCTTACCTACCTTGCAATCAACATCATAATTCTTTCTTTTGATAACTCTATGTCCACAAGGGATTTTGTTTCTTTAGAACCTTTATCTAAGGAACAAATCCAACAAAAGAATTGCGATTTTTGATTTTGCAGGATATAACTAGATCATCAAGCGGCTCATTATATTTGCGGTGCCAATCCAAGCTTGAATGATATTTGAGCAGAGTTTCTTCCACATAAGGATGTAAGCAACATACACTACAAGAAAATTGGCCTTAGTTGACGGCTAAAACGTGTCACCTAACACGTTACTTGACGGCTCAAAAACCGTCAAGAGTGTGGGTATCAATAAAAGGTACCCCCTTACTTGACACTTTTTAGCCGTCAAGTAAAATTTGTTCTTGACGGCTATTAGCCGTCAACCAACACTTTCTTGACGTGTTTTAAACGTCAAGTTAAGCTTACTTGACGTTTTTTAACCGTCAAGTAACATTCGTTCTTGACGGCTATTAGCCGTCATATAATACTTTATTGACACATTTTAAACATCAAGTTAAGCTTACTTGACGCGTTTTAACCGTCAACTAACATTTGTTCTTGACAGCTAATAGCCGTCAACTAACATTTTATTGACGCGTTTTAAACGTCAAGTTAAGCTTACTTGACGCTTTTTAACCGTCAATTAACATTTGTTCGTGACACGTTTTAACCGTCATGTAACATTAAAAATCAACACATGGAATATTACTTGACAGCTAAAATGCATCATGTAATACTACTTTCTTAGTTTTTCCCAACCTGCTAATGATGCTGTACCCATTCATAACTATTAATTGTTACTTGATTTAATCATTTGAGATGGTAAAACATCTTATCAATAAACAAAACAAACTCCCATATATTGAAATAAATTGTTGTTTCACTAGAATACAAGATAATTCAAAGCATTAATAAAAATTACTTGGAGAAAGAAGTCCCATATATTGAAACTAATAAACTTAAAATACATGACACATATGTGACCAATTATACATAGTTTCAGTTTATAACTACAAGCTGCATTGCTCAATACATACAAAAATACTTCAAAAAACTTAGCTTTGCCAATAGAATATGGCCTTGTTAAATTCCTACACACTTGGCATGGACATTGCATGAGCTTGGGGTTAGTTGCATGACTTGTTGCAAACTCAATAAACTGCTCAACCCCATCTTCATATTTTTTTGACCTTCCATCTTTTGACATCCAAGTTTTATCCATTTCAAACTAAGAAACTTTCCCTGCAATATAACCCACTTCAAAATTGGACACAATGTTGACCGTGTATCAAATATCATTTTGTTAACGACCCAATTTTTTTCCTCAGATTTTTAAGTTTTAAGCTACATCATAATTAACTAAATACCACTATTGCTATAGCTATTACATCATCTTTGCTGTTTCAAGATATTAAGCCTATACCTATTAGCTTCCATAAATATACAACAATGAAAGGAAATTACTATATAGAAACTTTAGAAAAGAAAAAAGGGAAACTCCTTCATTGAGACAAAAAAGAAGAGGAACTAACCTAATTTCCACTACTCAACTAACCTGATCAAGTGATAATGTTGTAGGACAATAGAAAACACATACCCAATTCTGTTGTTGGCAATCGAGTCCACGGCAAGCTCAAATTTGTTACAAATCCTCACTTTTCACCAATTTCAAGATCCTCTTTAGCCCCCTAAAGCTTCTTTAGATTGAGTGAGATTCATGGCCGGTACCTAAGTAATGAAGAGAAAACCCACAACTTCAAAGAGATATATAAAGTGAAAGTGTAACGAAGATAAATGAAACAAAATGCATGACTCTCAAATCTCGAAACAAAAAAGAATAGTTTGCACTTGCAATACAGAAAAAGCACGCAATTGTATCAATACTTATATGTTTATCTGGTTTGCAAACTATTAGAGTTATGGTTTTTAAGTCATGCAAATACAGAACAAGTTCACCTCAAAATTATACACATAAATAACTGAAAGATATTAGATACTATCCTTCTGGATATGCTGCTGCTGGGAAAAAACTAATTTATTATTGCTTACCAAAAAGAAGAAGATGAAGGACAGAGGGGAACAAAAGAAGATGCAAGAGAGGATTAAAGAGTAAAAAAGATAGAAAGGCAATAAGTTACAATATAATGTGTTAAACATTGCACGTTAGAAGGCACACCTAACAATATAATGAGTTTAGGATACTCAACATGAGTTAGAATCATTATGATTTAGTGTCTAAAAGACAGATGGAAACCCCCTTCTTCACAACCACCCCTCCAAAAGCCAAAAGAAAAATATTTCCTGAAAGGACAAAGCTCCCGATGTTTAACTTTTCCAAGAAGAAGATTTATATACTAATTTTTCTACAGATAAATGGAGGTTACCTTGAAGTAGCAAAAGAAGAGGATGGTTGACCAAACAATATGTCGAGCAAGTGAGGAAACATGATAAAGAATACAAACAATTCAACAAGTTATTCCCTTCGGTGAGTATAATGCGTTTGGTGAGTATAAAGAGATGTTAATTATTTAACAAAAAGTAGCAAGAGACAGAATCATTTGCTTTCCCAACAACCAGAGATGCGAAGACAAATAAGGGGAACAACACTAAGAAATAAAATAGGTAGGTGTGCTCATTCCATAATTCCAATGATGAGTCAACAAACACCTGAGAAATCGCCAAATAAAGTCTCGGGAAGAGTAACACGGAAGAAAAAGACTGCAAGGTGTTTACAAAGCTTGAGAAGAATTTGTACTAGAGCTAAACTAAATAAGAGGCAATTATGAGACATGAGTATAAGTATGATAGAAAAGCAAAAACAAAGGGATTTCAACAAATATAGAATCTCTTTAATAAACAAAGTCACTTATTTACTTCACTTTCAAATTTTATGCAAACTAACAAATATTGAACCCGTATGTAACCATACACTAAGCTTGAATTCAAAAGGTATAAGGATCTCACAACTCAAATCTTTTGGAGTAAAAGCCAACAAAACACATCCAATACTTCAAACAAACACACACCATGAACCACACAATATATGATTCCCCAATTTCTAACAATAATTATAAAAACTATATAAATAAATAAAATATAGAGTAAGTTTAATTTGATCTTGATTAAGAATCAAAAACTGAATGAGGGAATCTGCGATAATTGGGCCACAGTTTTCCTTTAATTTTTGTTTTAGTAGTGTTTTAATTTTTGTAACTTTTTTAAATTTCTTTAATCGAAGGGACAAATTTCTAAAGGAAAAAAATTAGTTGGATTTACTTCTGAAATATTTGTTAATTAGGTTCAAATAAAGCTACCCATAACAAAAATAAGAACATAAAATAGCAGAGGAAATATATGGAAATAAAAAAACAAATAAGGAAATAAAAAGACGCACCTTATACTTTTCTCTCTTTTCGTTATGAATGAGGTCAGTTCCCTTCAAATTGCTATGGTTATTGAACATGGGAGCACAATCAGTCGATAAATGAGATAGTTGAACTGCCACTCTGTTTTTCTCCCCTTTTGAAAGTAAAAGCAAAACGAAGGTGATAATAACAGAGCGAAATGAAGGGTGTGAAACGAAAACCAAAAATCTGCTTCTTTTTTATAATTTTATTTATAATGAATAATTTTCCATTTCAACTAATAATTTTGATAAAGAAGAAAGCGCTAACCTAAGTTGTTGTCACCCCAACTAGTGACCCACTGAAATTTTAGATTGAGAATTTTTCCTCTTCTGCTTTTGCATTTCCAATTTCGGACTTGATAGAAGCAGAGGAAAAACCTAGGGATTGTGTGATATTGGGTTTTGGAATGAAGAAATGTCTAGTGAGTTCAATAATAGGAAGCATAAACACTTAGATGAATTTGGGTGCGAGAACACTTACAGAGAGAAACGATCGAGTTGAATAAGGGCGCATAAACACGGATGAATTTTGGAGTATTGAAGCCCGCGAACAATACCGCGTCTTTCCCTTGAGGGTTTTTAGAGCGTTAATTGGCTTTTCCTTGATGGCTTTTAATAAGTGTCAAGTATAAAGGGAACTTTCCTTGATGGCTTTTATTAAGTGTCAAGTATAAAGGCACTTTCCTTGATTGTTTTTAATAAGTGTCGAGTATGAAGGGCTTTACTTGACGTTTTCTATAAAATGTCACAAACACTAATATATAGTTGACGTTTTTTAAAAAGTGTCAAAGCTTAGTACAATAGTTGATGGCTTTTCAATAGCCGTCAATTATGAAGTGTCAACTAAGGCCAATTTTCTTGTAGTGATATATGTTATTTCATGTTTTATCCCTATTAGTATTCTGGTATTCTGCTCCTAATAGGTGACATATTCGGTGATGACAAAATGGGGAGATAAGACCGTTCCTGAAGAACGGCATGCAAAGGACCATTCCAGAAGAATGGCTTGTAGATCATCTTGTATTGTGATCATTCCAGAAGAATGGCTTGTATCATCCTGATATGTACTTATGAATTATTAATGCAAATTTTACAAATTGCAAGCTGAATACAATGATAATACACTACATAGATTAAAGTCTCAGAAAAGGCAAAACATGAGCATAGCAGTGATCAATGAGTTGCACGCCTAATGCGTAGTAAATTGTATAGTTTAAAGTCCCAGAAGGACAGTTCATTGACATGTATGTATTAATCTATGGCATGCCTGAAGCATGATAGATATATAGGTTATAAAATGTTCCAACTCCCTAGATGGAGATTTTCCACGGCCTATTTTAAATAACGCTCAATTGAAGGTTATGATCCACATTCTCACATAATTCCTCTTATAAGAGATGTATGTCTGGAAAAAGACAATGAAAAACCCTGAAGTGGCTAGGGTACCCAAAGGCAAAGAAATGCTAAGAATTGATGCATGCGCATGCACATGAGAATGGTGGGATCACGGATTGATGAATGATAATTTTTGGTATCAGAGTAGCTACTCAAATCATCAATGGGCGGTATTGAATGGAACCACGTTCTGTTATTAAATGTTGACAAAATTATTGGCCAAAATGGAAAGAGGCAATTACAGATAAGAATGAACGTAAAAGAACAAACCCATAGTACGAACCCCAAAAGGATGTTAACCCTGAAGGTTATACATGGGTGTTCAAAAATAAAGAGGAATACACTCATTTTATATGACACAATGTTTCTGGTAGAAACAAGGAATGTTATGACAGGACCCGACCCAGATTCCACCCCGGAACCCGTGCCAAACCCAGCTGGTTTACCCGACAACAACCCATGTCGGGCCCACAATCTAAACAGTTACCCTCTTCCCGAAATAAAAGTGAAAAGGGCCAAGACTTCTGCTAAAAAAGGGGCAGAGTCTCCCCTAAAACAGGGACTATCCCAAAATTAAAACCTGCTCAAACAAGCAACAGAAATAATTATCCCAAGCACCAGCATGCTACAGATATACTACACAGGCCTTCGGCCATCAAATTTAACACTAATAGGTAATACAGAGCCATCTAAGAATCAGCGGAATAGAAATAACAGAATACAAAGTTTAGGGTTCAAGGACGACAGATCCTACCCTTCAGTTAAAGCTCGAGAAGAGGAGCACTCGGCCGAACGGTGTCGACGCAACTACAGTCTAGGGGCGCAAACTCCGAAATCTGTCCTACGCGCGTAGACTACCCAATCAAGGGTCTACAGCTACACCCCGTTAAGGTATGCACCAGATCGAACCATACCAAATCCAGGTAACCGTATCATATCAATTGCCATGCGATCATTAGTATCAGAACAGGGGGAGGTACAATACAAGGTGCTAACTGCACACACATCAATCGCCACGCGATAACAATATATATATATATATATTCAATCACAGTGTACCCAACCCCAACACATTAGACACCAGGACATATACAAGTCCATCAGTCAACTAACCCATATAAATATTCAAAGTCAGGACATCACCGTCCAAAACATATATTTCTATATTCAAAATAATCACAAGGGTCAAACGACCGTATAACAAACCTAATCGATTAAAATGTCACAAATCATTGAAAAACCATATTTAAATCTCATTAAATGCTTAAGTCAAGCATATCAAATTATAATTAAAACTCAAGTCCCTAAAACGTCAAATCTGAGATATAAACATATATATATATATATATAACCAAAGTACATATATACATATATTCAAAGTAGAAATATATAAATATATATATATAACCAAAGTACACATATATATATATAACCATTTCCCATTATTCAAGTATTTACTCAAAGTAGCCATATATATGTAAATACATATACATATATATATATATATATAATCAAAGTATACGTATTATTAATCATAAGGTTTTAACGCCAAAACCGAGTATGAAATCAAACGGACTATACTAACGTCCAAATATTCAATTATATAATTAAAATATAATATAACGGTTCCAAGCTTAATATAGCTCATTTATATAATCAAAATTCAATACGAAAACTACCGGGCGTTCACCACGTCCCATTCAATACCCAAAGGTATAAATAATAATAAAATAACCATCAGGGCCACACATAAAATACCGGAAACCCAAATCAAGCATTAAACTCAAATGCTAGTTCTCTTAGTATTTTTCAACCAAAATCAAACAAGGCTTAAACCGTTATCAAATTCAAGATTTAAAACTATTATTAAATCTCATTTTATGCATTTCATGCAATTCAACCAATCCTATCATGCTCATTTGAAAACAAAGTCCACTCACCGTTGGTCCTACGCTGCATAACCCTAAAAGGGTCCCGCCTGCTGCGTAGCAAAGTCAAAGTACCTAAAGCGAATGAGAACCTCAAACTCAAATCCTATCAAAACCCGACTTAACGTGCAAGTACGTCGTACGAAAGATTCTAAGGTCTACCTCTTTTAACTAGTGGGCCCGCCTCGGAAGACTCACTGTCAACCGGCGATCAAACACCCCGTTTCGGTCAACCCGGGCCCGCTGGGCCCACGACCTCCAAATGAATCCGGACATTCCTAGAAGTCCAACAAAGTCAACTACGTGGCAAGACAACCTCGGGAGACGCTCGGTCAACCCTGGTCAAACTTGGTCAAACTAACCCGACTAGGTCAAACCGGGCCCGTGGGTCCCATGACCTCCAAACTTAGATCTGAAAGTTCCTACAGGTTCAACACGGCCTAAACAACGTTTCCTAAAAGTTTGGTCTCCATCGGACGGTCGGATCGCTCACGATCGCACGATCGGACGGTTAAGGTTTAATTCAAGCTTCAAGTCATTGAACCGGAGTATCCGGGACTCCGAATCACCATCCGTCAATTCCTATACGTTCCTAGAAATACGAGGAAGAACATACGTGAATTCGGATTCGATCCAACGGTCCGAACACATCGAACCTACGAAACGCGCAATAGGCGTACGTTGGTTCGATCGTCAAACGACGTCCGAATCAGAATCTGCACACACGTACGCGTTCGTAGCGACACGAGGAACACAACAGAACCAAGAACCACCACCACACCGCCACCACGCGCCACCGTGGGTGGCGGGTGTCTTGAGTAAATCCGGCCAACCAAAAACCAACGGATTGAGGCACACCACCTATACCAAACTGACCACCACCACGAGGGGAGTTCGAAACCGGTGGAACCCGACCCAAAATCGACCGGCAAACAGCCCAACCGTCGACACAAACTCCTGCCAAAATCTAGGTTTCAGATCTGATAACCCATAGGCCAAATCGATCGAAACCACCTATGCAAGAAGCAAGAGGAGGAAGAGGAGAGTTGATTTCATACCTTGCCCGACACCGTAGCTTGCTGGAGCGCCGGGAACGAAGGTGCAGATTCCGACAAGATTTGCAGACGAAACCGCCGACGAAAATGGAGCTTTCCGACCTTGATTCGAACGTGACCGGTGCTGGCCCAAGCCGTGGTCGAAAACGTCGAACCCAAAGAGAGAGAGGGCTGAGTCGCACAGAGGAGAGAGAAGCGAGGAGAGAGAGAGAAGACGAGATCTAATTGGCCCACGTGGCTTTATCAGGTTTTTCTCAAAATTGAAAATGACCATTATGTCCTCAAAACTATTCGAAGTTCGTATCGAGACGTTCCGCCCGTCAACGGACTCATTTCGACGAGCCGGATGCAATGACGCAATTCGTTTCACCAAATTCCATCCCGAAAATATAGTTGACCAAAAAGCCCATTTAATTACTTAATTCCAATTAATTCCAATAATTCCTATTTAATTCATTTTAATTCATTTTAATTACCAAATTTAATTACTTAATTATTTTCTTTTATTTTCTTTTAAATTTTGGGTCAGGGATGTCACATGTTAAGGTTTTCCAGATTTACAAATGCAATTGTGCCTTCTTATTGCACATATACGGAGACCAACATATATTTAAAGGGTTATTAAATACATGGAAGCATACCGCCAGAAGCGATTCCCTAAAGATGTACAAGCAGAATAAAAAGCTGGGTTAAAGCTATATGATGTGTCATGAAGTGATCCCTTAAATGAAATCTATGAAGGATTTAAATTGCATGAAGCAAATCCCTGAAGGACAAGTGCCTGAAGCACAAATTTTGTACTCAATACTAATATTATTAAAGTGCCTTAGTGAGTACATTTATTATGGTATGTTGCAACACATTAAAACTCGTGAAGAGTTAATATTTGGTTAAAACTCCCGAAGAGTTAATATATGGTTAAAACTCCTGAAGAGTTCATGCTTGGTTAGAACTCCTAAAGAGTTCAAGAAATATTTGTCTCGACATGAAGATTGAGCATTATGCCAGCATGATTCTTGCTTATACTAAGAAAGTATTGAAGCATTTTTATGTAAATTATCCGTTAGGCACTTAAATGTTTTCCGGAAGTATACTGGACCGGACATTGTGTTTTTCAAATAAAGCTCAGCTTCATCACCATTAATTTGGAGTGATGTGATGCATATTTGATGCTATCTCCACATAACACGGTATGTATGAAATAACATATGCAATATTCTCAAAACATACAAGGATATGTGTGAATGACTAATTATACCAGATAAATATTCAATGCTCTTATCATTATAAATATCAGGTTATTATTATTATAGCATATGAAAATCAAGCCATTATATGAAGTGAAAGGCTTACGAAAGTAGCATAGATATTTTTATGTATTACTCTAACCTCAACAGGGATTAGATGAATGACGACACACATGGATCCTCCAATGATGCTACAAAGATCACTCCTTGAAGTACAAATGTGATATCAATATCATTTGTGATAGGTCATTAGAGTATGAAATTATCAAGGGGAGTAATTCTTCAAGGGGAGCATCCAACAAAATTACAAGATTGACTCACAAAAGCAGTGTCAACTATGACATTCAAAAAGATGATCAACAATATGTCTTAAGGATATTTTGCAAACATCAGGGGGAGCATCCCATCAATAAGGTCTTCACACACTGTACTCTTTTTCCTTCGTTTAGGTTTTTATCCCACTGGGTTTTTCCTGGCAAGGTTTTAACGAGGCAGTATCGCACGCTTGTCAGTGCTCATTATACACATGACAAAGTTGTATGCTACACATGGTTATGTACTCTTTTTCCCTTCGACCAGTTTTTGTCCCACTAGGTTTTACTGGCAAGGTTTTTAATGAGGCATATTCCATGCATGGTGAACATCCAAGGGGGAGTGTTATAAATATATAAATAATAGATGCCCACCATACCTAACTATTGGTGCTATATAACTCATCAATGATGTATGTATCAACTTACCATTGTAATATTATAAGGAACTATTATGCCTATAAATAGGCATATGAATTAATAAGAAGAACGAGAGGAACTGGTGTAGAGAACATTTCTATGGCCTTCTTCATATTCATACTCTCTTAAATCCTCTCTCAATTCCCTCAATTTTATAACACAAAAGAGTTTTCTTTTCCACTACTACAAAAATCGAAATAGACGTCAGTAAAACGACGACGGACAAAATAAATACGGTCGTTAAATTTTAAACGACGACGGTAATATAAAAACCGACGTGGATTAGAAACTAAAACACCTAAAAATTGGAAATTCATTTGGGTATTTTTAAAACACGACGCATGAAACTTTAAAAGCGTCGTCTTATGAAACATGCCATTCCGATCAGAAAAAAGATAGCAAATAAACAACGACGGTATGTGTAAATATACCAACGTAGTAATTATAGACGACGTTTTACATATAATACCGCCGTTTAGAACATCCAATAAACACGACGGTAATTGTATTATTAACAGACGTATCAAGTACTATTTAATACGACCGTAATTTGATAATTACCGACATGTAAAGTTAAATAACCACGGCTACAATACATACAGAACGCTGTCTAATTTTAAAATATCCACGTCTGTCTTTTATTATTTTACGCCGTATTACACGTTAGACTACGACAGTTCTTATAAATAAAAGGTGGTGGTAAATCGTTACCACGTCGTCATAATATAATATAGCGACGTGGTTTTGCAGATAATACGACAGTTCTTTGTGTAATTTTGAACATATCCATGACGGTCTAAATTTAATTCAACGCTGTTTCACGTAATAACGCCGTTGTACATCACTTTCACGTCGTTTCTATTAATTATACTGTCGTTGTTGTTTAAAACAAGCACGACAACAAAAGTCAAAATAAATGTCAGTAAAACGACGACGGAAAACATAAATACCGTCGTTGTAGTTTTCAACTTCGAAACTTTTGAACTGAAACGGCACGCTTTATCTGCGAAATTGGGGAATGAAACGGCGGCTTTTAGGTTTCCAAGTCGAAATAAAGGCCCTTTTCGGTTTCCAAGTCGTAATAAAGTCACTTTTAGTTTTCCAATTCGAAATAATTCGTTTAAATTGGAGTTTTTAGTCCATCCGTTCAGTATATCTCAATTCTCACCTCTCTGAATGGTTTCTATCATGTAAGAATGTCTTTCTTGCGAACTCAGTTGTGTTTTTACACCCAACCCATCTAAGAACTTTGGTTGGGTGTAAAACAACAACTAAGTTCCCAAGAAAGATTGTATATTTAGTTTCTTGTTTAACACAAAGTTCTATTTCTCTGTAGTTATTTTTATTTAAGACGTCGGTTTTATGCTGAGGGTCGTGAAAATATTTTACAACGACTTTGTTTGTAACTAACTGACGTAGTATATATTTATAACGACCCTATTATTTAAAAACCGTCGTGTATATTTTAATTTATACGACGTTTGAATTTTACTTTCCGTCGTCTTTAAAAACGCGGTCATTTGAAAAATTTGACTGTGAATTGTAATTTTTCGAATTTGCCCTAAACCCTATATATATAACATTTCGCTATCTTTCTTCAACTCATATTCGACCTTAAAGTTTTCTGTCTCCATCCTCCGTCGTATCAGTTGCTCCAAGTCGAGGTACATTTCATTCCGGCTGCTATTATAGTTGTAAATGTTACCTCTTTCTTAGTTTTATCACTCGCTTTTCAGTTTCTCAAATTAGTTAAGATAATTTGTTTGAACATTTGCAGCTTCAATATGGAAATCCAAATAAGTTATGCTCCCCTCTTCGGCCTTTGTTTCTTGTTTCCTCTTGCAAAAGGTTTATAAATATATCTCTCGACTAAAACTTGCTTTTTTTTTTTTAATCCTGGTTTTGCAGTGCAAGAAGGCAACGCTAACTCATACACACAAGAACAAATTGATGAAATTCGAATCGAATGGGCAGCATTTATGAGCAATCACATGTAGCCCCTCTTTTTCTAATTATAGTTTAATGCTATGGATATGATATTTTGTATGGATATATAGTAGGAATGAAGATTGGTAAACTATGTAATTATTATTGAATCTTCAAGTTTTATGAAACAAATGATTCTTGAGTATATATATGTATGGTGTGGATTATTTGGAGCTGAATTTATTGTTCACAAAGCATTATGGTTGTTTTTTTAGCTAAAATTGTTATAGAGAACCATTGTAAGCAAGAAAAAAAAAGCTAAAATGTAAAATTACTACGTCTTTGGATATAATAAACGACAGTTCTTTAAAAAAAACCGTCGTCTTTATATTAATAGACGACAATTCTTTCACAAAACTGTCATCTTTACATCTAATAGATGACAGTTCTTTCATAAAAATTGTCGTCTTTATATATAATAGACGACAGTTTTTCATAAAAACCGTCGTCTATACATATAATAGACGACTGTTATTTCATAATAGACGACAGTTCTTAAAAACCGTTGTCTTTACATATAATAGACGACATGTATTTCATAAAAACCGTCGTCTTTAAGTCTAATAGACGACGGTTTTGAGTAAAAGCGTCGTCTTTAAATAATAGACGACGGGATTTTACCGTCGTGGTTTTATGCGTAAAAGATGTCGGTCGATTTCTCGACGGTTGAAAAACTAAATTTACGACGGTAAATTACCGTCGTCTATTGCGATTTTTGTAGTAGTGTTCTTTTTTTATCCTTTATTTTTTATGATGATGAATACCTGCGGTTATCAAACCAAACACCATAGAGAGCCATTATGTGATGACCCTGACCCAAAAATTAAAAGAAAATAAATAAAATAAGTGATTTAATTAAATTAGGAAATTAAAATGAATTTAAAATGAATTAATTGAAATTAAATAAGAATTAAATAATTAAAGGGGCATTTTGGTCAATGATATTTTCGGGACAGAATTTGGCGAAACGAGTTGCGTCATTGCGTCCGGAACGTCGAAACGAGTCCGGGGACGTGCGGCACGTCTCAATCCGAGCGATAGATTGTTCAAAGGACATAAAGGTCATTTTGAAATTTGTTAAATACCCTCAGCCAATCAGATTCCATATTCTCCCTCTCTCTCCTCTCTCTCTCTCTCTCCTCCCGGTTCTCTCTCTCGCGACTGCAACTCCAGCCGGCCACTGTGTTTGGCCGGCGCCGCCTCATCCGGCCACCACTCAAGGTGGCACCAGTCCCAAAAGGACCGCCTGGTCCTCCCGATCAAACCCTAGGCCATCCCCACCGTCCACAGCTGCTCTGACTGCCGGAAAAAGCCCAGAACCACCCGGTTTTCCTCAAATCTTCACGGCGTTCGTATGGGCTCCTCCGGCAACGTATGGCTTCAAGTAAGGTACCAAACTCAACCTACTCTGCATGCTCTAGCTGTTTTTGGGATTAATTTCCATCGATTTGGCCTCTAGGTTAGTAGATCTGAAACCCTTGTTTTGGCTGAATTTTTGAATGGATTTTCCGGCCAGTGGCCGGCGGTTCTTGGCCGGTTCTCACCGGTTCTGGACTCTTGGGATGGTGGTGGTTCGTTTGGTATGGGTGGTGTAGCTCGGTTCAACAGTTTTGGAATGGCCGGAATCGCTCTACACACCCACCACCCACGGTGGAGTGTGTGGCAGCGCGTGGTGGTGGTGTGGCGGTGGTTCTTGGGTCCTTTGAGATCCTCGTATCACCGATAAAAGTAAAGTAGAATGCTTTAAGTGTAAGAAATTTGGTCATTACGCTAATGAGTGCAAAGTAAAAGACACAATTAAACAATTTAAAATTACTGACGCAGAAAAAGAACAATTAATTAAAGTTCTTGAATTACGCAACACTGAGTCAAGTGAAAATGATATTTCAGTAACCAGTTTAGATTACTCTAGTTCTTCTGATTACCAGTCTAGTTCACCCAATATTCAATTTGGTTGTAAAGATAATTGTTGTAGCACCAAGTCAATAAAAGTCCTTACTAAGCAAGAGGAACAAGAAGAATTATTAATTGATTTAATTAGCAAAATAGACAATGCTGATTTAAAATCAGAATACCTTAAGAAGCTTAGAAAGTTGTTAAACCAAAGTGAAACTAGTCAGATTAACCAGACTCCAATCCCACGTATAAGTTTAGCCACAACTTTAGAAAAATTCAACAAAAGAAAAGAAGTCACTTTACAAGATTTACGAATAGAAGTCAAAAGTATAAAAAATGAAATCATTACTTTGAAACAAATAAGTCAAGCCTTACAAAATGAGAATTTTGAAATGAAGCAAGACTTACGTAATCTAATAGAAAACAAAGCATCTTCTAGTAAACATGATCAGGAAGAAGCAGAACCCTCGGACAATGAAAATACCCTTGGATTAATTAAACAAATCAGTTTTAGAAAATGGTATTCAAAAGTAAGTATTTTCATTAATGATTTCGAATTAAAAACAATAGCCCTTTTTGATTCAGGCGCGGATCTTAACTGCATCCAGGAAGGTCTAATACCCACTAAATATTACAAGAAATCCAGAGAATCTTTAGGAACCGCTTCTGGTAAAAAAATACATTTAAAATATGAAATTCCTAAAGCCCATGTTTGTCAAAATAAAATTTGTTTTAAAACTTCATTTGTCCTAATAAAAGATATTACAGATGGAGTCATCCTAGGTTTACCTTTCATAGCCCTTCTTTACCCTTTTAATGTAGAACATGATGGAGTCACCTCAAATCATTTAGGAGAACAGGTTAAGTTTGAATTTTTAACTAAACCAGATTTGAGAGCTTTAAAAGCACTTCAAAATAATGCTGTGTCCGAATCACTTCGAACAATTCAAAATAAAAGCAAACATGTCAATTTTCTTAAAGAAGAAATTAAGTTCAAAAGAATCGACCAACAACTTGAAGACAAATCTCTCCAAGAGAAAATTAAGAATTTTGAAGAAAAACTTAAGAAAGAAATCTGTTCCGATTTACCTAATGCCTTTGGAAACAGAAAACAGCACATAGTCAGTCTTCCTTACGTTAAAGACTTTAGTGAGAAAAATATCCCTACTAAAGCCAGACCAATCCAGATGAGTCAAGAAGTTATGGAATTTTGTAAAAATGAAATTGCAGAGTTACTCCAAAAGAAAATTATTCGCAATAGCAAATCCCCTTGGTCTTGTCCAGCCTTTTACGTCCAGAAAAATGCTGAATTAGAACGAGGAGTTCCCAGACTAGTCATCAATTACAAACCTTTAAATAATGTTTTAGAATGGATTAGATACCCAATCCCTAATAAAAGAGACCTCATTAAACGGTTAAGTAGCTCAGTCATCTTTTCTAAATTTGATATGAAAAGTGGTTTCGGCAAATCCAAATACAAGAAAGCGATAGGTATAAGACCGCCTTCGTTACCCCCTTTGGTCATTATGAATGGAATGTTATGCCTTTTGGTTTAAAAAATGCCCCTAGTGAATTCCAAAATATAATGAATGAAATTTTCAACCCATTTAGTGATTTTTCCATAGTCTATATTGATGATGTTCTCATATTTTCTCAGTCAATAGAACAACATTGGAAACACCTGTATAAGTTTCTCCAGGTAGTCAAGAGTAATGGTTTAGTGGTCTCTGCTAAGAAAATCAAGTTATTCCAAACCAATATTAGATTTCTTGGATACAATATCCACCAGTCTCAAATAAACCCAATAGATCGAGTCATCCAATTTGCTGATAAATTTCCTGATGAAATCCTTGATAAAAGCCAACTTCAAATATTCCTAGGATCTCTCAATTATGTTTCTGATTTCTATAAAAATCTCAGAAAACAATGTAAACTCCTGTTTGACAGGCTTCAGAGTAATCCTCCTCCTTGGTCTTCTAGCCATACAGAAATAGTCAAACAGATCAAAGTCCATGTCAAGACATTGCCCTGCCTTGGCATTCCTTCAGTAAATTCATTCAAAATTGTTGAAACTGATGCCTCCGAAATTGGTTATGGTGGCATCCTCAAACAGAAAATTCCTCCGAGTCAAACAGAGCAAATTGTTCGTTTTCCAAGATGATTTATTATGCATAGTATTATGCATCTCAAAATTCCAAGATGATTTATTAAATCAAAAATTTTTAATACGAGTTGATTGCAAAAGCGCAAAACATATTTTGGAAAAAGATGTTCAAAATATTGCTTCAAAACAGATTTTTGCACGTTGGCAAGCTATTTTAAGTATTTTTTATTTTGAAATTGAATATTTGAGAGCAAGTGAGAATTGTATTCCTGATTTCCTTACGAGAGAATTTCTACGAGGGAAAGAAATGGCAGGAAAAGAGTCAAAAGACAAAGGCAAAGAAGTATCCAGTCAATACAGAAAACTCCCTCCATCAATGAGTCAAAAACCTTCCCAGTTGTCCCTTTTCCGGATACTCCCCTATTCAAATTACTAATAGATTTACCTCTCTTAGGTCTACTACCCAGAGTATTCGTCCCAATTATCAGTCAGCCCTTGTTTCCAATTATGACCCTTTCCAAGTCCCAGTCACCCAATTCTCCTAGTCCTCACCAAGTTATCAAAAAGCTTCACCCTATCGGTTTAAAAGTCAACAGAATTTGTTCGTAATTGAGCCCCAGTTTACCAATCTAAGTAATCCAGCTTTAATTGCTAAGTCATATTTTCCTCCAAACTACCATTTCCTACCACTCCATCCCCAAAAATCCCTCCAATTTTATAAAGACATTCTGTTTGAAACCCAGTCAGTTGAAATTAAGCCCATTAAAGACAAGAATGACCCCAAACTCATTCTTTTCCATTCTCTTTATTTCCGACAAATCTTGAGTCAGCATGAATGGGGAGAACATCCTTATACTCTCCATATCCTAAAATCAACCCTTCAATACAGTTATTATGATTATATCGAAGCCTGGTACAAAATATTTTTACACCAGCATATTGATTTCAGTCACTCTTGGTTCATTAATTTCAATAGTAAATTCCATAGGGAAATTCCTTATTGGTTCCGTTCTTGGTGGGAAACTCATGGTCCCAATCTTGACCTCCTTCCCCTTGAACTCAGTCAAACTTTTAGTTATTTCTCCAGCAAATATAAGCCAACACCTGAAGAGAAATTCTTCCCCACTTTTTTAATTTTTATAGCCAAATATAAAATTCCTTGGATCCTTAAATGGTCCTATGAAGTCAATCCAGATTTACGAGTTCTTCGCAGGATTTTCACAGTCAAATGGTGGGATAAATTCAAAGTCTCCAGAATCATGGGTCAAGTCTATGAAGAATTCCCTCAAGTCCAGAAATTCCAACAGTCAGCTGTGTCTGAAGCATCCCAGAGTTCCCTCCAGAATTGAAGGAAAGTCAAGTTCAGAATTAAAAGCCTTAGCCATTGAAATCCTAGCTCATGCCGCCCACTTGGATGATTATGAAGATGCCACTCCAAAGTCCCCCTCATCCCAAGGGTCGTCCTCCAATCAAGCAAAAGCTAGTCAAAAGAAAAAAGAGCCAAAAATGGCGTGGGTTGATTACCCGGCAGACAGTCAAGACCCCTATGATGCCTACGACTTGGATAAAGATGATGAGTAAAAGCAAAGTTACTTGAAAGCACATGCTTCCACTGCAAAATGCAAAAAAGCAAAAGCCTGATGTTACGGAAAGCAGATTCCTAGTCACCCTTTCGGTGCTTTCAACTGAAGTAAAAGCAATTTCCCAAAGTTAAAGATATTTCACTTTACTTTAGCTTAAAGTAAAGTTTGTAATAATTTTCCTTTTGTAAAAGTTATTTTGTTTTCTTATGCCGACACCTCTAGTCAGCTTCTCTACTTAAGCGGACCTGCGAGTCTGTTAGATTCAAGTTTTTTCTTCTTCTCAGTTTTAAACATTCTCTCAGAAACCATACTCTGGAGAATCCATGTAAGACATGAGTGCAAACAAGAAATAAACTTCGCAATTTCAAGTAAGCTTTAATGTTCAATATTTTATTTTTCATACTCTGCATTGTTTTCCAAATCAATTTATTAATTTTAATTATCAGTCTAAAATTTGTTAACAAATATCATCACATTACTTTTACCCATAAGTATTATGTTAATTTCCAATTTCATTCACGTAATTAGAATCAGTCTAGTTTTATTTTACAAATTTATTGCATTGATTTTAATAATTAATTCAATTTTAATATTTTTATTCTGTTATTTAATGTTCACTCATTACGTTCTGTTCACTTTGTAATCTAAAAAGTTAACTTGATAAGTTAGATCCTAGTCATCGGGTTATACTTATAAAAATTAAGTTTTATTTATAGAAACATAAAATTATGGATTATAGGTAAGACGTAATTAGCTTGAAGGGGAAAAGTTATATTTACTATTGAAATAAACCTCTGTAAAATTGGAATTTGCCGATGGATCTGTGAAAGGTCTCCGTTTGGTTTTGTTGAAGATGTTAAACCAATGTCCTAGATATGGGTTTGTAATGAAGTAATTTGTGCCCAATATAGTCCCTTATGTACACGGATAACCTTATTACAAACCCTTACACAGGGCAGAGAAATATCCGCGACAAGCGGGGATTTTTTTGGTGGAGAAGAATTGTGGTTATAATTCCTACTAGTATATTGAACGAGCATGGAACTTTGAGTTCCTTGAATTTAAACACCAATTTCCATAGGCAATGTTATTCTGGAAGAAACAGATAGGAAATACACATGAAAGCTTGGATTCCCATACTTTTGAGCAGTGCCGGCCCTGGGGTAGGCGAGAGGGGCTTGGGCTATGGGCCTCCAATTAAGGGGGCCCCAAAATTTATATTATATTATATATATATATATATATATATATATATATTGTTAATTTTAAAAAATATATATATAAATAAAGCGATTAAATTTCTTCGTTTCTTCTTCCCATATGGTTTCTTCTTTTCCCAAGCAAAAACAGAAACAACATGCTTTCCTCTTCCCATAAGGCAATTCCTCTCCTAATTAGTTTCTCCATGGAAGAACTCTATTTAATCCACCCATCTCTTAATAATCCACCACCATATTTTTCTCTATTTTCCCCATCTCTCTTCCATCCCTTCATTATTTTCAGTTTCTCTCATCCCTCTTTTCTCATATCATATTGTAACCCTAAGAATCAATCTCACACTAAAAAGCTCACAAATTGTCTTTGAGATTGATGGCGACCAAGAGGGGAGGAGCATGAGAAATTAAAAAGTTAATCAGATTTATAATTTTTTCTTTATATTTGTTCCTATCTAGCAAACTATTTTTTCAATTTTCCAATAGGAACAAAACACAGAGTGACACAGAGTGGTAATCAAATTTATGAATTCTTGATTGAATTGCATGTATCTTATCATTGCAGATATACATGAATCAAGTGGAGGAGGTTTCTCACAATTGTATACTAGGAGAAGGACCCTCATTTAATTTATCGCCTAGCACCACCCAAAAGTCAAGGCCGGCCTTGGTTTTGAGTATTAAAAGTTGGATTCTTAATGTATACGAGCATTTCATCACACATTATAGTAGTATGATAACTTCACGATAGTGAATTAAAATAACCAAGATGACATGCATTAAGTTTTCTTTATTATTCAACGACATTGGCTTGCATTAAATTTAAATGTACAAACTAATAATATTATAAAGTTTAATATAGGAAATGTACAATAAAATTGTGACAACAAAAATTTAAAATTCTTGGCTTCCATGGTTGGGTGGGGGATGGGGATATAATATATAAGTGGTCAACAATTATACTAAGAAACAGAAAATATGAAACAATCAACTTGGTTGGGAGGTCTCATGTATACCTACTGCCAGTGCCGGCCCTGGGTAGGCGAGAGGGGCTTGGGCCATAGGCCTCCAATTAAGGGGGCCCCAAAATTTTTATATTATATATAATATTGTTTTATTTATTTATTTTTAAATAGAAATAAAGCGATTAAATTTCTTCGTTTCCTCTTCCCATGGTTTCTTCTTTTCCCAAGCAGAAACAGAAATAACATGCTTTCCTCTTCCCAAAAGGCAATTCCTCTCCTAGTTAGTTTCTCCATGGAAGAACTCTATTTAATCCACCCATCTCTTAATAATCCACCACCATATTTTTCTCTATTTTCCCCATCTCTCTTCCATCCCTCCATTATTTTCAGTTTCTCTCATCCCTCTTTTCTCATATCATATTGTAACCCTAAGAATCAATCTCACGCTAAAAAGCTCACAAATTGTCTTTGAGATTGATGGCTACCAAGAGGGGAGGAGCATGAGAAATTAAAAAGTTAATCAAATTTATAATTCTTTCTTTATATTTTTTCCTATCCAGCAAACTATTTTTTTCAATTTTCCAATAGGAACAAAACGCTCATATTCACGTTGTTGATAAAAACATGACAACGTTGAAAATGCATTGTGTGAAAAAAATAATCTACAACGTTTGTAAGACGTTGTCAAAGAATAAGAGGGTGGTGGCTTTGACCGTGTGTAAGACGTTGTCAAAGAATAAGAGGGTGGTGGCTTTGACCGCGTCCTTGGAGTGTTGTCAAATGAGTTTTCGGATGTTTTCAAATAAGATTGAACAACGTGCACTGACATGTACGATAACATCAAAGACACGTTGTAAAATGCATAAGGCTTTTGACAACATCAAGGTACACAACATCTGCAAATATGTTGTCAAAAGAGATACACAACGTTCAGTGCCCGTCGTTGTATATTTTGGTGTAGTGATTGGTCTATCTGGTCTATCTTCTTTTAAATTTGTAAAATTGGTCAACTGCCTGTTATTTTCTTTGCAGATTTTAAAATTGGTCAAGTAGCTGTTGAAGTTGCTTCCTTGAATGATAAGTGGCGTTTTCTAATCTTTCAGTCCTATACTGGCTCCCCATATATATATATAAGCAAGATGATCACATGGAGGTGCACGCTAGAGCAGCATTACTATTAACTCTTAAGTTGGTCATGCATATGGAGGTTCAAGGGAAGAAGCAACCCATTCTTGGTGTTGTAACCTTCTTTTTCTTTGTAGGTCACTTCTGTTCTGCAATTGAAAAAATGCGTTACGATAGTCCCAGTGTCATGGAAGAGGTTCGTGTCGGGTCGATTCTTGATATGGGATCAAGGGAAGGAAAGATTGTTCACAGTTGCATTTCCATGGCCCTCTCTGATTTCTACCATCTTCATAGTAACTACAGCACAAGAGTAGTTCTGCATAGTAGGGACTCCAAAGCAAAACCTCTACATGCTCTTTCGGCTGGTAAGCCATTCTTTATGACACGTTGTATACAACTTGGTTTGAAATATATTTTCTTTAATCATAATATATAATTATAAGAAATAATTATTTATAAGACAAATAAATTCATAATTCATCAAAAGTGTATTCAATTAAGATTTTAATGGATTTTAAAGTAGTTTGAATTCTATGGATTTTATTTGACTTTCTTAAACTCCACAGATACTTTGATTAAGGGTAAACAATTCTAGACTTTTATAAAGTTAAAAGGTCTGGCAGTATTCAATATGACTTTTAAATAGTATTTAAAAGTTTAGTTGTATTCAACTGTAGTTAAAAGTATTTAAAAGTTTGATGATATCCAGTTGTGACTTTTAAAAGTCTTTAAAAGTTTGGTAATATCCAAAAACTTAATGACTTTTAAAAAGCTTATTAAATGAATGATTTTTGCATACTTTTAAGGCTAATTGTTAATAGCAAAAGTCTTGACAATTTACTAGTGACTTTTATCAACTCTATGAAAGTATTTAAGAATTTGTTACTCTATGAAAGTCACACACTTAAAAAATGTCTTTATAAGTATGGATCAAATACAACCCCATGAATTTCAAAAGAATATGTGGTAGTGGTAGTGGTAGTGGTAGTGGCAGTGGTGGTGGCAATGGTAGTGTTGGTGGTAGTGTTGGTCGTGGTAGTGGCAGTGGTAGTGGTGGTGGAGGTGGTGGTGGCAGTGGCGGTGGTAGTGGTGGTGGCTGTGGATGTGGCGTTGGCGTTGGTTGTATTGGTGGTGGTGGTGGCGGCGGTCATGGTAATAGCTATGACAAGACGATGATAGTAAAGGTGGTGAAATAATATCTTGGGAATAAAAATAATATATCTATCAACATCTCTAAGTGGAAGTAATAAGGATCATGGCCTAAAATTAGTATTGATTCAATCGAAATCCACTACTTTTTGTATTTCCTTTAAAATCAATGAGTTTTTAAATACACCCAAAATTTTTATGGAGTCTTTTAAAGTCATCATTGAATACATCCAAATTTGGATGGACTTTAAAAAGTTTAGATTGAATACACCCAAAATTTTATAGACTTTTATAAAATCATGAATGAATATACCTGGACTTTTAAACTTCTTTAAAATCTTTTAAAATCTCAATTGAATACACCCCCAAAATAGTTTGTACATATATATAGTTAATTGTAGTGTTATATTGAAAACTGACCTTTTCTACATCTTTCATGTTTCAATTTCTTATTTTGATCCCACCCATCAACCAAATGAAGTTTTTTGTCTTTTATAAATTAGGGATTCTTAGTTATAGATCCAAAATAATTAGCTGTCATTGAGTTTAGCCCACGTGTTTTTTGTGTTATATGTAGGTCTTTTGATATTTACTACTTATTTTGTTGTGTCGATTTTGTCCTTTGAGGTAAATAAGGAAAACACATTGAAAATCTAAATTTAATGCATTATTTCCTTGCAATTGAATTTCACAATTTAAATTTTGAATTCTTTCCTTGATAATATTTACCTATTATATGCATAAAATACAATTTAATTAATGAAAAGTAAAGATCCACATATTATACCAATCGATCAGACAAGCACCCACATGAAATTATGTACCTGACATACAGGTAAATAGTGTTATTATTAGCAACAACAAAAACTTAGTGATAAATCGTGTTACCTATAAGTTAGGAACATAAATGAGAAGACTGCTTATAAGTTAGGAACATAAGTTAGATACAAAAATAGACAAATAAAATTTTATGTTACCTATAAAAAAAAAAAAGGTACATAAATAGTATTACACAATGTTGAAAATATGAAAAAAAAAAAAAAAACACACACACACACACACACTCACATATATATATACCTATGCAATACGAAATAGTACAATATACCTACACCATAGGATAATATGTCTAAAATAGTATATAATATACCTCTACCATACGATGAACAAAAATAAAAATTATTATTTTATTGTATCTCCAAAGTAATAAATTGTCTTAAAATTATGGGATTTATTAACCTATGTATATCCCTATATTAAAAACATAATAAAATCTCTTAATTATAAATTAATTTCTACACGATTTATACTTCAAGGACATAATAGGTACAACTAGATAATTTAAAACTAATAATAATAATAGATCTACATCAGAAAATACAAAAAAAAGGAATGTATATATTTGGCAGAAAAGTCAAAGGACTTATATCAATGGCAACAAATGCGAGAATTAAACCCAACTTATGTTCTAAATTTTGGACTTCTCCCAAATTTTCTATATAAATTAAAACTTCACTAACCAGCCGTACGCCTAAGGTTCTTTGTACTTACAACTTGACTACAAATATTGATGAACATCCTTGTGCGCAGGACAAAGAACCACAAGGTTGTTGTGAGAAAACACTTCAAGACCTTGTTGTTGATGGACTACACAAACAACACACACACAAACCCACAAGAATAGAAGTAGACACACACCAAATGATAAAAGCAAACACATAAAGAACACAAGAATTTATAGAAGTTTGGCATTGTGCCTACGTCCTCTTGGTGATCGTCCCTAGAAATTCACTAGTAATAAGAACACATTTGGTTATTAGCTCTTACCAAACCCTAGCTCTCTTTTCTCTCACACCCTGCTCAAACCCAATTTAAATGCCCTTGTTTTCTCTCTTGTGAAATACCTACTAAGATGCTTATTTATACTTATAGGAATTAATACATTTATACAAGGAATAGGAAACTTAAAATACCCTCAAACCCTAGGAAAAACACTCCTTAAACAAGTTGGAATCCACGCATCATGTGTCTACCGCTCGAGCTCCCCTCACGTCCGCTCGAACGCCAACGCTCGCTTGAGTCTCAGACCTACCCCTCGAGTGGGTCTTATTTTCCCCTCAGTCTGAGACATGTAGCTCAAGCGTCAAAACCCAATCATCACACATGCAGCCCCTAACTCACTTGTTTCCTCCGTTCCTTCAGCATTATTTATGTGAGCCAACATCAACAATCTCCACCTTCGCGAGCCTAAACACCTTGTGAAAATCATCGAGCCCCAGAACCTCTGTAGTGCCTCTTGGAAACAATTCTGGTAATTCCCAAGAACTCCACCTTAATCTTCAGTAGCCAACAAGATTGAGTAAGCTCAAACAATGTTTGAACTTCTCAGTTGTGACTGGCTTTGTCAAGCAATAAAAAGCATGCTCTGCTATATGAACTTTCTCAACTGAAATGACCCTCGATTTCAACCAATCCCTTATCTGGTGATAACGTACCTTGATATGTTTAGACCTCCCACGAAATACTTGATTCTTGACTGGGCATATGACACTTTGACTGTCACTACGCACCACCAAGGTATCTTAGCTTATCCCAAACTCATTTGCTAATCCTTTCAACCATATCGCTTCATTGGAAGCCTCAGTTAACACCATATACTCCGCTTCATGAGTAGACAAGACACATACCGATTGTAGCACCGCCCTCCCACTAATCGAACCTCCACCACAAGTGAAGACATACCATGTAGTAGACATCATCTTGTCTAACTTTCTCGATAATATGAATCCACATAACCCAACACACACGCCTTTCCTTGTTGTCATACAAACAAGATCCCAAACTTCTTGGTTCCGTTCAAGTACCTGAGAATCCACTTAACTATTGTCCAATGTTGTTTACCCGAATTCGACATGTACCTTGACACAACCCTAACAGCTTGGGGTAAGTCGGGGCATGTTTAAACCATTGCATGCATAAGACACCCTACCACGCTTGCATATTGAACTTTACTCATCTCATCCTTCTCCTCATCAGTAGAAAGGCACTCTTGGGCACTTATTTTAAAGTGCTCTACCAAAGGAGTAGACATAGGGTTACAATCCAACATATTTAATTTCTCAAGTAATTTAGATATGTACTTACCTTGTGACAGCCACAACTTACCCGCTTCTCTATCTTTCCTTATTTCCATTCCTATGATCTTTTATGCAGAACCAAGATCCTTCATGTCAAACAATCTCCCGAGAAATTTCTTCAACTTTTGGATCTTTGCCATGTCTTGACAAGCAATTAGAAGATCATCCTCATAGAGTAGTAACAAGATGATCTTCCCATCCTTGAATATGTAAGTGTACAAACAATAATCCAATTCACACCTTCAATATCCCATTTTTAGCATGTACGAGTCGAAGCGCTTGCACCACTGCCTTGGAGATTTCTTAAGCCCATACAATAACTTCTTCAATCTACAAACCACTTACTTGCTTCAACGAACCGTTGAGGTTGACTAATGTAGATATCTTCCTCTAAGTCTCCATGGAGGAATGTCATATTCACGTCTATTTGCTTTACCTTAATGTCCCCTTGTGTCACTATATAGAGCAATAACCGTATAGACGTATGCTTCACTACTGGAGAGAATATCTCATCATAATCAACTCATTCCTTTTGTAAATACCCCTTGGCCACTAGATGAGCTTTGAATCTAGTATTCTCTTTCTCACAAATCCCTTGTTTCTTCCTAAACACCTACTTGCAACCGATAACTTTTTTATTTTTGGATTTAGGAACCAATTCCCAAACGAAGCTTCAGTGTAGAGATTTCATCTCTTCCATCCTTGCACTCATCCAACTTTTCTGCTCCTTTCTTTCAACTGATTCCAAGTATGTGGTTGGATCCCCCTTCACTTATGTTTAAGGAATAGTGAACTACTTCTTTATCCCATCCAAACCATTAAGGAGGTTTGATGGTTCTCTTGGGCCTGGACTGTGCTATATAAGGCGGCTCCAGATGATTCTGAGCATATTCTTCTTCTTCTTCTTCTTCTTCCTCTTGAGTTTGTTGTTGATGCCCAATTTCCTCGACCTCAGTGTCAGACTCCACCTCATCCTAAATGTCTTCGGTCAGACTCCACCTCATCCTAAATGTACTTTGACAGTTGTCTCTTTCTCAACAACATCCTTCATCACCTCAGATTTCTTGATATCTTTCTTATGCATGGTCTTCTCACCAAAAACTACATCTATGTTTAGTATCTTCTTCTGGTTCGCTGGATCCCAAAGCTTGAAACCTTCACACCACTCTCAAAGCCGAGGAATATGCACTCAATTTCAACTTTGACCTTTCATCACTGGGTATGAGAGCATAAGCACTACATTTAAATACGCTAAGATTAGTATAATCAACTGATTTATTAGACCATACCTCTTATGCACACTTGAAGTCAATATATCCCGATGGTGACCGGTTAACCAAATATGAAGCGTGGTTAACTGCCTCCACCCAAAATGACTCAGGCAAGCCTGCTTGAATCATCGTGCACCTCTCACTCTCCATGAGAGTTATGTTCATCCTCTTCGCGACTCCATTATGTTGTTGTGTCTTCTTCAAGGTGCAATGCCTATTGATACCTTCGCTCTTGCAAAACTCAAAGAACTTGCTATTCTTATATTCACCACAACTGTCACTCCTAAGGATCTTGATCTTCCTTCCCATAAGGTTCTCTACTTTCGCCTTCCATTTCTTGAATTTGGTGAAGACCTTAAATTTCTCCTTCATGAAATGGACCCAAACCTTCCTAGAAAAATCATCCATGGATGGCATGAAATAGCGCCCTACACCATTCTATCTAACCGGTGTTGGCTCCCATACGTTTGAGTGAATATAATCAAGCACACTTGTGCTTTTGTCCTCCTTGTCTTACTGCTTGAATACCACCTTAGACTACTTCTTTATGGTACAATAGTTGCAGAACTCAAGTTTGCAGCTACACACACCCTTCAATAGCTTCCAGTTGTGTAGTTCTTGCATGGCTCGCTCACTCATATGCCCTAGCCTCAAATGTTAAAGCTAAGTGTCATCCTCTGATTCCTTCTCGGTAGATATAGCTGATCCACCTGTCACTGTTGTACCACATAGTCTATATAGGTAGTTAGGTTGAATCTCTTTTTTCATAATCACAAGTAAACCCTTTAAGACTATGAGTTTCCTTACAATAGCCTTGTATGAATAACCATTCTTGTCAAAAGTACTGAGGGAAATAAGATTTTCTTCTAAAACTTAGGCATGTACCTTACCATTCCCAGCGTCCTAACAATGCCATCATGAATCTTCACCTTGATAGTACATGAACCTTCGACTCTACAAACCCAGTCGTCCCCCATCATAACTTCGTCGACGTTTTACTTCTCATATGTATCAAACCATGACTTGTTTGAACACATATGATACGAGCACCCATAATCCAAAATCTAGTCGGAAGATGAACTACATGAAGAAATAATAAGTAAATGAGAATTAACATCGCTATCAACTAATAAAAGCTCACTGTCACTATCTGTCGCAACCCTAGTTGTGTTGCTCACTTCTTCCCTTTGTTCCTCCTCTCTTTCCATGTAGAACAATTTTTCTTCCAATGATCCTTTGACCTGCACTCGAAACAACCATATTTTGCCTTGGATTTTGACCGTCCCCTATTGTTTTTCTTGCCTTCATGCTTGCTTGATCGACTCCTCCCTTCGGCCTTTACAACTAGACCTTCACCTTGAGAGCCTTCTCCGAGACATTAAGCTATTCGTTGATGTGTCAGGATGTCTTTTACCACCTCCTCAAAATTTAAAATACTTTTGTCGAACATCAACATCGTGAAGTGCTTATATAGGATGGAGGCAAGGATGTCAACAACATCATCGCCTTGTCCTCCGTCTTATAAATCTCATTCATCCTCTACAAGTTTTCAATACACCTATTAAAGGTGCTAAGATGCTCCATCATATTCGCACCCTCCTCCATTCGAAGATTTAGGAGTTCCTCATTCAGAAATAGTTTGTTTGACAACGATTGTAACGCAAACATATGTTCAAGCTTTTCCCATGTCTGCTTCGCGGTGTCTTCCACCTCATTACACTACACTTCATCCTTGAGGTAATTCTCAATGGCTCCCCTAGCTAACTTGTCAAACGAGTCCCACTCTTCGTCTTTCATGCTTTCCGGCTTCTTTTCCTTACTTGCTAAGATTGCGCTGAGACGATGTTGTGTTAGGACAACTTCATTCTTCTTTACCATAGCTTGAAATTCTCATAGCCAGTGAACGGCTTCAATGCTAGCCATATGTGGTTGGTTTGACTAAAGGTTGTTTTCTCCATCAGTTTATCGTTTATGCCATCTTCAACACACCACCACTCTTATAGTTGTAAGAGCATTTGGGCATAAACTAACACCCACCGCTAACTAGGCTATGATACCAAAACACTACAAGACCATGTCCTTGATGGAAAACGTAACGAGCACACACACAAAGCACGCAAGAATAGAAGCACACCCACACCAAACAATAAATGTGAACATACAAAGAACTCAAGAATTTATAGATGTTCGACATTGTGGCTACGTCCTCTTGGTGATCGCCTTGAGAAATTCACTAGTAATAAGAACACATTTGGTTACAAAGAAGAACCCCCTTTGCTCTTACTAAACCTTATCTCTCTTTTCTCGCACACCCTGCTCAAATCCAATTTGAATGCCCTTGTTTTCTCTTTTGTGAAAAACCTAGCACTAAGATGCCTATTTATATTTATAGAACTTTAGTACAATCTTACAAGGAATAAGAAACTTAAAATACCCTCAAACCCTAGGAAAAACACTCTTAAAACAAGCTGGAGTCATCAGGTCTGCAGACTGACTTGTTTCCTCTGTTCCTTTCGCATTCTTTAGGTGAGCCAACATCAACAAAGGAACCATTCGCTATAATATAAATTAAACCGAATGGAGAAGCACTGAGCTAGATCCATTCGACAAAAGTTATAGATAAGCCAAAGGTGGATGTACGAAGTTATAGACAAGCCAAAAGTGGTTGTAGTACTTGAAACGAAAAATTCCCATTAATTAATAGTTTCAGAAGCTTTAGGAAATATCAAGCTTTAGAGTAATGTTGCCACCCTTAGTTTTATAATCAAGCAAATTTACACACTCAAAAGCTAGAACATGACTTCATGAAATTTAAGGACTTATTATAAATGTTAACTTTTCCTCATATATCATTTTTTGTGTCAATTTATGAAAGCCTAGTAGCCACACTTGTGAGGATAATTTTGAAGAGAACATGTTCCATGGAAATAAGCCTAAGAATCCAACTTTGTATGCACCCTAATCCTTAGAAATTAGAATCATCACTAGAAATTTGAGTTTAATTTTTGGGAAAAGCCAACCATTTAGGTAAAGAGGACTAGATAGTATTAGACACATACCTTCCCAACAAGATTGAAATAAACCTTTCAGACATGAGATCCAAATATGGGATTGAAAACTAGCCCAGGAAGAGGCATAAGCAACTTATTTTTAAATAATAATGAGAATTTGCACTATACTATCATTGTTCCTTACGCTTCATAAATTTAACATCTGCAAGAAAATTGTTCCCATTTGTACCTAAATAGATTATATACATATGATAAACCCTATATGCTTTTATGCTTAATAAGTTTGATCATAATCCCGAGTGATTGAATTAACCAATAATAACTACAATACCACTTCTTACCATTATATACTCATAATTTCAGTTCAACTTTTGTCGGAAAATGCAGCTCTTAATCTTTTGTATAACATCAAAGTGGAAGCAATAGTTGGTGGACAAACAAGTAAGGAAGCGAACCTTTTTGCAGAATTAGGAGAAGCAGCAAGAGTTCCTATAATGTCCCTTTCTGAACATAGTGCTTCTGCTTCTCTCACAGACAAATATCCCTTCTTCATCGATGTCAGGAAAGATGAAACTTGTCAACTTATGGGAATCAGTGCCCTTGTTGAAGTCCTCAAATGGAGGGATGTTGCTCTTCTATATGAGGACACAGAACATGGGAGAGCCATCATTCCATCTTTGGTCAATTACTTTCAAAAGAAAGATATTCATATTGCATATGAAAGTTTCATTGCTCCCTCCTCAACAAATGAAATAATTATTGAAGAGCTACAAAAGCTAAAGGCATTGCAGACTAAAGTATTTGTCTTGCATATGATGTCGAATTTGCTTGCTCCACGCCTTTTCTTAAATGCAAAAAGGCTAGGAATGATGAGTGAACATTATGCTTGGATTATGACATCATTCAGCATGAACTTCATGCACTCCATGGATTCAACTGTGATTGAGTTAATCCAAGGAGTGCTAAGTTTCAAATATTGCATTCCAGCATCAACCAGCCTTTACAATCTTACTTCAAGACTGAGGAGGAAATTTTACATGGAGGAACCTGGTATCGAAGTGAGGGAGGTAAGTCCAAATGGAATTTGGGCATATGATGCAACTTGGGCTCTAGCTGAAGCAGTTGAAACGACAAAGATTAAAAATTCTACAAGATCCTCCCAAAATGGAGTTATGCTTCTCAGAGAAATATTGCAAAAGAGATCTAAGGGTTTAAGTGGTGAATTTAATTACTTAAATGGGAAACCAATTTTAGGTGCATTTGGGATGGTAAATGTGATAGGAAAAGAGGAGATAAGGATTAAAATTTGGCCTAGCAAAGAAAGAAACACAACAGAGTTGCAGCTTCTTAACAATAGAAGAAATTTAATTTCTACCTATGATCTGAAAAGAATAGTGTGGCCCCGAGGATCAAAAGCAATCATGAAAAGTTCCAAAAGGCTATTGAGTACTGAAATAAAATTGAGAATTGGTGTTCCAGTGAAATTGGGATTCAAGGAACTCGTAGGTGTGCACCATGATCTTCAAACCAACAAAACTTATGTCACTGGCTTTTGTATAGACGTATTCAAAGCTGTAATCAAAGCATTGCAGTATAAAGTGCACTACAAGTTTATTCCATTTGAGGATGCCAATGGACATAGGGCCAGGACTTATGACGACCTTGTTTACCAGGTCCATCTCCAGGTATGCTTGGATTGATTTATATACTTAATTATCCTTTTGTTTGTCATTTATCATTACATACAGAAGTTTTCTAATTTACTTGTTGGTTCCCCTGGCCAAAAATTGCTGTAAACTAGAAATTCGACGCAGTTGTTGGAGATACGACAATCACATCGAACAGATCTTTATATGTTGATTTTACTATACCATTCACTGACTTAGGCATGGGAACGTTGGTGCCGAAAGAAGAGGAAACCATGTGGATCTTCTTGAAACCTCTTTCAGTAGATTTGTGGATAACAAGTGCTGGTTTCTTTATTCTGACGGGTTTTGTTGTGTGGATAATTGAGAAGCCTGTTAACCAAGAATTCCAAGGCTCACCATCGCAACAAATTGGAACAATATTTTGGTTCTCCTTCTCAACCCTTGTTTTTGCTCATAGTAAGCACTTGATCTCATTGCTTAGAGTCATTAATGATTTTCCTACCAAGTCAATTCTCAACTAAATATTTTGTGTTGCAGGGGAGAAGTTGTTGAACAACTCGGCAAAGTTTGTAGTGATCATATGGCTGTTTGTAGTGCTTATATTGAATTCTAGTTACACTGCGACTTTAACTTCAATGATGACAGTAAAACAGATACAACAGTTGAACTCACAACTGGACTATATAGGTTGCCCAATTACATTCAGCACATTAGGACTGATGGACATCGATTGCAAGGGACTCGGGCTATTTAATCATTCAGAAGAAGCATATATTGATGCTTTGTCCAGAGGAAATAAGCGTGGTGGTGCTTCTGCGATTGTCGACGAGATTCCTTACATCAAGATCTTCCTGGGAAAGTATTCTTCCAAGTACTCCATGATTAATACCAACTCTACCACCAATGGTTTTGGCTTTGTGAGTAACCTAAGTATCACAAAAACTTTTCTGCTTTTAAGTAGAACGTCGAAGGCACGATGAAACTTTTAAATAATATAATATAACAAAACTGACAAATTTAAAAAGTAGGTTTATAATTAAGCTGATTAATTTTTTGTTCATTTTTTCAATTCAGGTTTTCCCTAAAGGTTCCAAGTTGGCACAAGATATTTCAAGGCAAATTGAAATTCTCAGAGAAGAAGGAAAGCTTTTAGAGATGGAAAAGGCATGGTTCCATAATCAATCAAATCTTCTATTCGAGGACATTACGAGTGATCCAAGTGCTCTTAACTTCCACAATTTTCGTGGTTTATTCCTTGTTAGTGGGGTTTCTTCAGCTTTTGCTCTTCTCTTATTCACAGTTTTCTTACTTAAAGAGAAATATTGGCATGTCATGAAGAAATATTGGCAGCACGTAAGAAAGGTCCTCTCCAAAATGGTATTCAATGAGAATGAAGAAACTACAGTACAAGATGTGAGATAATAACTAGATTAATTATGTGTGGTTAATTAGCAGAACTTTTGGTTTTTTTTTTTTTTTTGGGTAAATTCTGAGGTTGTGTTTATAGATAGTATAAACTGAGTTGCTTCAAGAAATAAATCTTTGCTTGTTCAGTTGAGTATGTAAATATATACCATTTTTTTCTTTTAGACGATTGATGTAATATAAGATACTTTATGTGATGAAGCGTTCCTTGCTAAAGAACTTATGTGTTGTAATGTAATTCACCATGTGAAATTTTTCTTCAAGGCCTATATGTTTGGAACCTTATGTGTTCCATGGGAGTCCAATTTTTCTGTTACCCTTTTCCCTGTGCCCTCCCTGTTACTCTTCTAATTTATTGACATATGTCTCTACACTAACTTCTAACATAAAAGTGTTTAACGCTTTTAATAAAATCAAAACAAAAATAAAGACTAATTATTAAAAGGAGAAAAAAAAACAACATCCACCACCACAACCCCACCCACCCAGTGGCCCACCACCCAACCTGCACAGCCACCCCACCTCGCCTCTGCAACCCCTCTCCTAGCCGCCTCTTGCAGCAACCTCTCTTCTCTTCTCTGTCCTCCCTCTTTATCAAGCAACACCAAACTCATAAATCTGATATATTTTTCTCCATCGCTAAAACCCATAATCATCTCTCATAATTACATAGGTTTGGGTGCATTAGAGGTTTGGAGGTGAAGAATACTGAGAATATGTGTGTTCCTTATTTTCTTGACTTGATATGCAGTGAAGATGAAGGGATTGTTGAGGGCCACAACACAATATGGTTCATTACGCAGAACATCCTACAATTTTGAAGCCTTTAATGTCATTCTTGTTCGAGGCTTTAACATATGAGATTGACTATGTTGTTGGGGTTTTGAGTTTGGGGAAGAAAATGATAAAGTAGGAAAAGAAAGAGAGAGAAAGGGATATGGAGATAATGAGGTGTTTCCAGCAGGAGGAGAGGGGTTGCCGCCGGCGAGATGGGGATCAGGTTGGATAGGGATGTGGTGGCTGTTGGTTTTTGTTTTTTATTTAATAATTTGATTTGTATTTGTTTTTTTTTATTAAAAGAATTAACACTATTATATTATAAGTTAAGTGTAGGGACATGTCTCAATAAATTAGAAGGGTAATAGTGAGGCACAGGGAAAATGGTAATAGGAAAATTGGACTCGTTCCATGGATAGGGATGGAAACATACCAGTTAGTGGCCAGATATGGCAATATCATCCCCATTCCCACCCCCATTCCCGTTAGTGGATGGTATCCCAAACTAGGCCCAAATTCCATGTTTTTAGGAAGAAAAATAATATCATTCATATTATAACACTTAAAGTTCACCTCAAACTTAGTCATAGAAAACCCTAGTCCCCTCTCTCCCAAAAAAGACTCTATAACCGTTTTCACTTTGAAGGGGGAGGAAGTCACTGTTCTTCCTCCCCTCTCCCCTTCTCCCTTCCTCTATTCTCATCTTTTTCATAATTTTCAAAGACAGAAGGTTTCCACTATTTGTCTTCGTTTTGTAATGATTTTCCTCCACTCATCACAGGCGGATCTCCACTTGTATTTCAGTATCAGATCTCTGCCACCATCCTTTTGCGGTTTCTTTATGTTTGGAATAAGTCGCATAGACTCTTTGGGTTTTCTGTGTAGTTTTCACCTCTCCTTTTGTGAGAGTTTTCACATCTCCTTTGTGAGAGCTTTCCACCTCACCTTTGTGAGAGTTTTATTTGTATTGTTATGGCTTGGTTTTTTCAAGCTTTATCTATTGTTGGTTATTCTGAGTTTGCTCTCTTAGTTGGGATGCTTATGTCAAAGTTTCTTCGATCATGCATGGTCATTAGTGGAGGAGCCCTCGAATGTCTTAATTTTGATGTTAGATCACTCTGTTATTGTAATTGCCCTTTGTGACTAGGTTGTATGACAGGACCGACCCGAATTCCTCCTTGGAATCCGTGCCCTCAATTATCTTAATTTTGATGTTAGATCACTTCGTTATCGTAATTGCCCTTTGTGACTAGGTTGTATGACAGGACTGACCCGAATTCCTCCTTGGAATTCGTGCCAAACCCCGTTGGACAAGACCGGCCCAGAATTCCTCCTTGGAATCCGTGACGAATCTAGCATCCTCATCCGGCAACCAACCATTGCCGGACCCACCTACTAAAGAACCGACTTCCCCTTCCCGAAACAAAGGGAAAAGGGCAGAGACTTCTGTCGAAATTTCAGCAGAGTCTTATAAGATCGCACACCGAAAAGGAATCGAATGGAAAATTAAGAAGAGAATGAATGATTTTGTGACTTGGTCAAAGTCAATGTGAAAGTTAAAGGTCGAAGTCAAAAGTCAAAAGTCAAAGGTCAAAGGTCAAACTGTTGACCCGACACTTGACACGATCAACTAAGGATGACCGGGACCAACACTCGTTAGACAAGTGAGTGATTAAATTAGTTAAGTCACTAGAGTAATTAAATTGATTAGATTAATTTAATCATTCAATTAAAGTTATGAAACTTTAATTAAAGGTCCCATATGACTTGGAAATTCAAAAGGGATTTGACCATATGGACTTAGGCACATATGTGACACATTATAGGATTAATGTGTTGGACCAAGATAGCACAAAGATGATACACAAGGGGGGGGGGTGCAGCTACACTAGGGCATGAGGGTATTTTTGTCACTCTTGTGACATTTTTTATCCTGTAAGTGTGTAGCTATGGCATTCTATCATCCTAGGGTTTTCAAGTTGGTGAAATTGGAAGAGAGAAAACATCAAGCTCTCTCTCCCTAACCCCTTGAACCGGTCACATCAAGTGAGGATGCTAGCACCACTCTTCACTTGTTGTCTTCTCATTTTCTCATCTCATTCAATCCTTGGTGAAGAGCTTTGGGGAGGTGCATATCTTTGTACCTATTTGGAGAGCTACAAAGTGGAGAATCAACATCAAAGGGAGAACCAACAACAATGGGACCACTCCCTCTACTTGAACACCATTCTTGGTTTCAAGATTCGCTCCAAGGGTATGAGCATCTTATCTTTCTCTCAAATAGGATTTAGAGAGTCTTTGGTGCATACTTTCATAGACTTGTAAAGATTAGGACTAAATGAGACTTGCATGAATCCCTAGTTTATTTAATGCTTCCCCTCTTACTTTGATTTTGTGACGCCCCTGACCTAAAAATAAAGGAAAATTAATTAAATAAAGAATTAAATATGAAGTAAAATGAATTCAATAAGAATAATTGGAATTTAATAATTAAAGGGCATTTTGGTCAACGTTAATTTCAGAACGGAATTTGGCGAAACGAATTGCGCCATTGCGTACGTCTCGTCGAAATCCGTTGACGAGCTGCACGTTTCGATACGAGCGTCGGAGCGAAATGAGGACATTTTGGTCATTTCAAAATTTGAGAAAAATCTGATAAAGCCACGTGGGCCAATCAAAAATGATTTTCCTTCTCTCTCCTCACTTTCTCTCTCCTCTCCCGCGCCTCTCTCCGGTTCTCTCTCTCTCTGACTCTTCTCTCTCTTCGAACTCCCTCCACACTGCACGGCGTGGCGTGGCATGGCACGGTGTGGCACGGCACCCCCACCTCATCCTGATCACGTCGCGCCCAATATCCCGGCTGGAGACCTCGGATTCTGACCTCAGTAGCGACTGGTTTTCTCCGAAAATTCACGGCTTCGAGCCGCCGCCACCGTCCATCTCCTCTGTCGAATCAGGTGATATTCTGTGACCTTGAGGGCTACTCTTACTGTTGTGGGGGTGGGTGACGCTCGATTTTACCGTTTAGCAAACGGATCTGAAAACCCCAATCTGGTTGGAATTTCAATTCGTTTTTCCGGCCAGTTCAAGGCTGGTTTTGGGGTGGGTGTGGCCGGTTCTGGACTCGTGAGGTTGAGGGGAGTGTTTTGTTGTGAGTTGTGTTGAACGGTCCGACGATTTGTGAATGGCCAGATTTACTCTAGCCACCCACCACCCACGGCGGCGCGTGTGGCGGCGCGTGGTGGTGGTGTGGTGGTGGTTCTTGGTTCCTATACGATCCTCATGTCGTTGTGAACGTGTACGTGTGCGCGGATTTCAATTCGGACAATGTTTGACCACCGAACCAATGTACTCCTATTGCGCGTTGCTTGGGTTCGATGTGTTCGAGCCGTTGGATCGAATCCGAATTGACGTATGTGGTTCCTCGTATTTCTAGGATCGTATAGGAATTGACGGATCGTGGATCGAGAATCCCGGATACTCCGGATCATTGACTTAAAGTTTAGATTAAACCTTAACCGTCCGATCGTGCGATCGTGAGCGATCCGACCGTCCGATCGTGACCAAACTTTTAGGACACATTGTCTAGGTCATGTTGAACCTGTATGAACTTTCATATCTAAGTTTGGACGTCATGGGACCCACAGGCCCGGTTTGACCTAGTCGGGTGAGTTTGACCAAGTTTGACCAGGGTTGACCGAGGGTCTCCCGAGGTCGCCTTGCCACGTAGTTGACTTTGTTGGACTTCCAGGAATGTCCGGATCGATTTGGAGGTCGTGGGCTCCACGGGCCTGGGTTGACCGAAACGGGTGTTTCACCGCCAGTTGACCGTGAGTCTTCCGGGGCGGTCCCACTGGCTAAAATAGGTAGTTTCACCTTGGAATCTTTAGTGTGACATACGTGCACGTTAAGTAGGGTTTTGGTAGGATTTGAGTTTGAGGTTCTAGTTCGGTTCACGGTACTAATCCAATCCTCGTATCTATCGCTTTAGGTACTTTGACTCTGCTACGCAGCAAGCGGGACCTTTTAGGGTTGTGCAGCGTAGGACCAAAGGTGAGTGGACTTTGTTTTGAATTGCACATCTTTCAATGAATAAACAACCATGCATATGATTTGATGTTTTCTTGATTTGAGATTTAAATACGGTTTTAATATGGATTTTCGGTGATTGTGACATTTTACTTGATTATGGAATGATATGTCATTATTTGATGCTTGTGACTATTTTGAGTATGGATATATATGTTTGGGACGGTGATGTCCTTATTTTGAGTATATGTGTTGATTATTGGATTGACGGACGTTTATGTTTGGGTGTCTATTGTTTTGGGGTTGGGTACCTGCGTGTGTATGGGAAAGTGGATTATGAACGAATATGCGAATCTTGATGATTGGATATGATTACGTCGGATACGGTAACTTGATTACGTCGGATACGGTTACTTGATTACGTCGGATATGGTTACTTGATTATGTCGGATACCCGGTACATGCCTTAACGGGGTGTAGCTGTAGACCCTTAACGGGGTAGTCCGCGCGCAAGACTTGTCACGGACGTATTGGTATTGAGGTCCTGCCATACGTGTCGGCGAGCTTAGTTCCTTTGGACGGCTCAACTCAGGGCACGGGGCCACTATGGCGCTGTCCTGGTGTCTCGTCAAGTGATCCCCTATTGGATTGTTCTCCCGGTACACGTGTGTTGGTGTTGAGGTTCTATATTACTATATGTATGGGTTATTATCTTCGTATTCGTATTTTCTTTAGTAAGGATCCTTCCTTGCTTGTATTCCCTTTTGACTTGTGGTTGTGAGAGTAGGAAAGAATAGGAAACGAGTACTATGATATGATTATTATGTTGTTATATTGTGATTATTGGGTTTCGAATAACTATGTACATAAATTATTTGAATTGCATGATTTCAGCATTGGTTTTGAAACGGTGGGGTTACTATGTTGCTTTAATTTATGAAACATTATTTTTGTCCACTCACATTCTTTCTGTTTTGCGCCCCACCAGGCCATAGTTGTAGCATTTGAGTTGTTCAACCGAGCGCTCCTCTTCTCGGGCTCGACTAGATTATAGGGCACTTGCCCCTATTATGTAAACTCTCTATTCTAGTACTTTATGTTGAATACTCTTAGAACTGCTCTGTATCACCATTAGGGTTGGATTTGATGGCCAGAGGCCTATGTTGTATTCTGTAAGCATGCTGGATGTTGGGATATTCATATTCTGTTGTTTTCCTTCAGGTTGAAATTTTGGGTTTGTTCATATTTCAGGGGAGACTCTGCCTGTTTTTCGACAGAAGTTTTGACACCTTTATCATTTGTTTCGGGAAGAGGGATTTCTTTTAGCGTGTGGGCCCGACATGGGTTGATGTCGGCAAACCAGCAGGATTCGTCTCGGGTTCCGGGGTGGAATTCGAGTCGGGTCCTATCATATTTCATATTAAATATGGCATGCTAGGTGATTTATACTCTCAAATTTTGATAGTAGAGTTTTTAGAAATCTCTACACAACACTATTCCCACAATATTCCCTTCAGACACCCGCAGAGCAAGCTCAATGCAGGCCCAGGCAAGTCACAATAAGCAACCGGGGGATGGGGAAAAACTGTCCAGCCACTTGTGCAGTCAAGCCAGGCAGGTGGCTGGGGAAAAATCGAGACCAAACCCTACATACTTTACCACACGCCAGAATATCCAACGCCACGTGTGATAAAGTACCCAGCAGTCAATATATAATAAGCCCACACGCCGGAAAATCCAACGCCACGTGTGGCTCAACTACCCACCAAGGCCTACGGCTACGGCACACCCGACCAAAGGTGCCCAGACCTCTACTACATGCCAGTACTATCCAACGCCATGTGTAGTAGAGCAACAATAAACTAATGGGTCCCCCACACGCCGGTCCTATCTAACGCCACATGTGGGTACCGTACCTACTATCAAATTGAGCACACACGCCAGATAATCCAACGCCGCGTGTGGCCCAACTCCAAGCTACCTAACTCACAAGTGAACTCACAAATACTTGACCAGAACAAAGTCGAGTCCCAAAAGCTCGCTTTTAGAACCTAACACATCCAAGGACTCCAACTCTACACACAAAACCAACCGGACAAGACTAGCGCCCGCACTCACTACCCAATTATACAATCAACAAAGAGACAACCAACTCTTAAAAGCGTATAATCCAAACACGAAGACAATATTCAAATATCAAACGTCAGATAATTTCATAATTTAAGCAATATATAACTTCATATATCAAAATAACATTCAATGATCATAATTAAACAATAAATTAATCTCCAAAATAAAAACACAATACACAAACATTGACAGGACCCGACCCGAATTCCTCCTCGGAATTCGTGACGAATCTAGCATCCTCATCCGGTAACCAAACGTCGCCGAACCTACTTAATAACAACAAACTTCCTCTATCGAGACAAGGAAAAAGGGTCGAGACTTCTGCCGAAATTTCGGCAGAGTCTCCCTAAAAAACGGACATTTACCAAATTTTTCACCTGTCAAAAACACAATTTAAGAGTACCCAAACTTCAGCACGCATAATTTAAAGCACACACAATTTTCATAATAGGACTCTGGCCTCAAATTCAATCAATTACTAAAATTTGCAAAACCAAAACTACATAAAGCTCAAATAGATAATCCGCGGCTGCACCTAAGTTAACCTAGGTTACCTACGTACCCTTACTAAGGGATCAAGCCACACGTAGTGCTTTCTTACAATACTTATGATTCACAAATAATATAAAATCAACAATTATATAGTTCACAAGTGTTCATACCGATAATATCTTCCTCCACTACAAAAATCCATACACTTCGTCATTAGAAATCAGTGCTAGTAGTACCAAGCAATACCGGAAATTCAATATCAAAACATACACTTTCGAATATACAAATTCTTAAATCCAAACCTCATTCCTGAAAACAATACCATACCCATCTACCCACGCACATATACATATACACATAATATATCACAGAGTGATGATCTCTTGGACCCCTAGGGTCCAAGGATTTCGTGGTCACCCACCTACTTTTCCACACCTTTTAAGAAACTCTATTGGGCTATTGGATTTAAATCCCACGTCACCGCCTCTCACCGCTCCTTCCACAGCCTCATCCCGATACCCTGAGCATTTTATCCTTCTTCACCAACTGGCCTGATTTTCAATTTGAAAACCAGCCAGATCTGGGTTTTGAAACGAACTAAAAACATGCCAAATCGTCCAATTCCAGCTATACATATAGCACGAGCGTGAAGAGGAGATCGAGATTCATACCTTATTCACCGGAGTTGGTTGACGGTGGCGCCGGAACGACGCCATGAAATCTCGGCTTGAACCAGTCACGATTTCTGAGGAAAATCGCGACGATCGGCGAGGATCTTCGGTGGGTTGTGATCGGGACGACGAGCCGGAGCTTTTGGGAGTGGTCTCAAGTGTCGCCGTGGTCTGGTTTGCCGGCAACGAAGAGAGAGAGAGAGAGAGAGAGAGAGAGAAACCGCGTGAGGGAGGAGAGAGAAGGAACCGGATTGGCTGAGGGGTATTTAACAAATTTTGAAATGACGCTTACGTCCTTTTCAAGCGTTACAAATCCGAATCGAATGTGCCACACGTCCTCAAACTCGTTTCGACGTGCCGGACGCAATGGTGCAACTCGTTTTGCCAAATTCCGTCCCGAAAATATAGTTGACCAAAATGCCCTTTAATTATTAAATTCCAATTAATTCATTTTAATTCATATTTAATTCTATTTAATTTCCCAATTAAATTAACTCACTTATTTTATTTATTTTCTTAAATTTTAGGTCAGGGGCATCACAACCTACCCACCTTATAAGAATTTCGTTCTCGAAATTCCACAAGTACTTCGGTACACCAACACGGTACCCAACAACTCCAAAACCACAGTAACATCCCACACCAACCACACTTCCATCACTATGACAATTAACTTCTTAAGTTAATCAGTTAAATTTCTTAATTTTTAATATGAAAACCTCAACAAATTTTTCAAATCTTAAGATTTCTCTTTAACTTATGTGCACAACCACCACAAGTTCGTGCACACCATTAAGTGTTCTCAACAAGTGTGACTCCGGAATCTAACGAAACTCGCTCAAAACAACGAAGAGATGAATCATACCATAGACGACATCGGATGTGACCTGTGCCTCCTGTTGAGTCGTAGGAAACACAAGCGCCTTAGTCGCCGAACGCACTGGATGACCCCTCGAATTCCTTCCGCCACTTCCACGGAAAGTCGACTAAACCCCACTACTAGTACAAGTTCCAGCCACAGAAGATGAGGCATCACCCCAACTAAGCCTCCGACTACTTTGCCCCTGCTAGGTCACAGTTCCCTACCCCTACTGGGCCACCGATTCTTGTAAAGATGAACCACTTCGAAAGAAATTGGGACGGTTCCTCTTGGTATGCCCAACCTGCCCACTAGCATAACAAGTTGAGGACGCAACCTTGACCATGTCAACCACTCTGTACGGGATGGGAACAATCCCGCCCAAAGTGTCCAACCTGACCGCATTTATGACATCTCACACAAGACGTTGCGAGCTATCACAAGTTGCACTGGCAACCAACTGTTGCCCAGTACAATCAGACTTAGAATTTCCACTCTTTGATAAACCCCGCCTTGATCCACCAAAGTCAGTCGTATCTCTATGACGCCTTCATGCACTAACATCAGCACAAAACCTCTGTGCCACCCCGTCAACTGCTTCAATCAAGCACTCATGGTTGGATAAACAGTGGCAACGACTACAACTTGAATATCCAACCACAGACATTCATCCTTCAACCTTACCGTACAAATAGTTCCACGTTACTTCAATTAAACTACAGGCACCAATGGCACTTCCGCCAACAGCCCAACTCTCAAGACTAGATCGAGACGCTCAACCGTATTACACCTTCCAAACTAAACACGTGGACCACGACAACCACACTCAATCGCAAGGAAACTTGTTTCTATAACCAATGTTTCGTCAGTCAAACACCGACCATCGAAACATTCCCCGTAAGTCAACTGCAGAAGCACATGCCAGTTAACTCATGGTTCACTCAATGGGCTTTGATCCCAAATTCATCCACGTCCAACAAACTTTCCTTAGGGTCACCACAACACCGTAAACAAGGAACCTACAAGCACTCGGCTACTTAAACTCTTCAACTCTCTTTACCAGCCTTAGCCAACTCCAAGGCTGCCTAGGTCCTCCAACTTGAGCTACCCACGACCAATTAATTTAGTCATTCCCCGGATGCTACACAAGTGTAACATCCCAACTTAGAGAAATTCTGCCAACGGATCACTCTCTAAATCCCATTCACAAATGAAGGCAAGCAAACCACTCTAGAACACCGTCAGGGCACCTCATGACATCCAACACCAATTCCATTTAGTGAGCCAGCTCCCAGCCTCAGCCGAGTCAGCACTGCCCAAGTAGTCATGAGCTCCCAATTCTCTTAATATTGGTAACTTCCGAGTTACGCCTCCCACATAACGCCGTAACATTGATCGAGTAAACTGGTCAAGCACTTGACGTAGATCCAACTCACTCACGCTCGTTTGTTCATTGGTAGGTGGAGGAAGAACAGACTCTCAAGTCTCGGGAAAAGAATTCTCCACCTACAACATCTCGGTAGCACGAAGCTTGAAGAAGAAAAACAAGAAAACACAGAAACCATTCGCACCAAAAGTGCACAATGGAAGCGAAGTCCGAAAGAAATTGAACCTAATGCTCTGATACCAAGTTGACAGGACCCGACCCAAATTCCACAACGAAACCCGAGACGGACCATGCGGACATGCCCAACATCAACACATGTCGGGCCCACAAACTAAACTAATTCCCTCTTCCCGAAATTTACAAAGAAAGGGGCCAAGACTTCTGCCAAAAAACGGGCAGAGTCTTCCTTACAACAAGGACTAACCAAAAAATTAACAACCTGTCAAAACACAGCAGATAAGATTATCCCAATTGCCAGCATGCATACACAAATATATAACAGGCCTCCGGCCATTCAAATTTAACCCTAATGGGTGATAAATAGCATATCTAAGGCTTGGTTTGGGGTTGCTGCGCTTAAAAAATAAGCAGCTTTGAAAAAAAGTTTTGGAGGTTTTAGTGTTTGGTAAAACAAATCCAAGTCGCTTATTTTAAAATCTCGCCATCCAAAGCCAAAAACAAGAAGCTGCTCACACCCGCTTCTAAAAAGCTGCGGGGAGAACCATGCGGAGAGTTTAATGAAACTTTCAAATTGCCCATATTGCCCTCGTCATCCCGGGTTCGAGCCTCCCAAGTGTCGTTAATGTTGGATTTTCTGGATTGCTAGTCTCATCCACTCTCTGCAACTTGCTCCCCTTCCTCAATCCGTTAGAGCTACCATTTCAACCCAAAACCCCACCAACCCACCTCCTTATTTTACAGGCCCGGAAGATCTTCTTCCCCTCCAACCAAAAAACCCCAACCTTAGCTCCACACTTTATCATCTCCACAGCCACAAAAATTTCAACACTCGGATTACCCACAAGTTATCTCCTCCGGAAAAGAAAACCAAACCCCAACTTCCTTGCCTTCTCCACCAAAATACAACCCAATATTACATGGGAATGGAAGAAGAAAAGAGAAAGGAGGATAAGAGAAGAAAAAAAAAGGACCTGGGAAGGAAGAAAGAAAAAAATACACGGAAAGGGAAGAAGTCTGGGAAGGAACAAGAAAAGAGAAATGAGGAGAAGAGGAAGAAAAAAAAAGGGCCTGGGAAGGAAGAGGAAAAGAGGAGAAAGAAGAAAATATCTGGGAAGGAAAGAAGAAGAAAGAAAGGAGGTGAAGAGGAAGAAACAAAGAAAAATGAGAAAAAGGTGTCGGCTGAAAGCAACTTTTGAGTTGTTTTTTTAATTTTTTTTATATGTTTGCACATTAATTTTTATTTGTTAACTTAAATTATACTTTTTCTTTTTCTTTTTTAATAATAATTTTAGTTTAAAAAAAACTTTCATCATATACCCTTTTTTGTCATTATACACTCGCACAGTACTTCTATAAAAAAAGTTTACCAAACACTTTGACACTGCTTTTCATACTCACAGCACTTTTACAAATACAGATTACCAAACACTTAGCTGCTTCACTTCACAGCTGTTTATTCTCGCAACACAGCAGAAGCAGTTTTTTTTAAAAGCACAGCAATACCAAACTAAGCCTAAGAGTCAGCGGAATAGAAATAACAGAATACAAAGTTTATGGTTCAAGGACAACAGATCCTACCCTTCAGTCAAAGCTCGAGAAGAGGAGCGCACGGCCAAACGGTGTCGACGCAACAACTACGGACTGGGGGGCGCAAAACAGAAAGAGTGTGAGTGGACAAAAACAAGGTTTTACATACTTAAATCAAAGTACTAACCCCACCGTTTAAAACCATGCTAAACATGCATATGAAATCATTTATAAACTTTAGCGACTTAAAAACCACCCTATCTCAAAATAGGTGAAAACCTACCAGTTCATAACCTTTTTCCGAATAAAACACCCTTTTACTTTTCCCGAGGCATAACCTCTCAAATCAACCCATGCAGGTTTATAAAATATAAACCAAAGGACTTGTTAACGTAAAAGCATAAAGCTGGAATAAAATTCACATAAGCTAAAACAAACCTTAAAATGCCGACTAACTCGTTCACGTCAAGAAAACCAAACTTGACAACAATATAGAAATCAATTGTAGTTCAAATCATATATAAATATAGATCAAATCAGGATTTACAATCCCAGAAGTAAAACCTATCAAGTACTGAAATTCAAACAAGTACTGCAACCAAAACAGGTAAACAGTTTCCCAAACTTCCCCACTCTCACAATCACGGGCTCACAAGCACGACAAGCGAGGAACGATCCCCACTAAAAGAAATATGAATACGAAGATACTAACACACGTGTATAGGTATAGTATAACCTCAACACCAAACACAAGTACCAGGGGAAAACAATCCAACAGGGGATCATTTGACTGGACACCGGTACAGTCTCATCGAGACACCGTGCCCAGGGTTGAGCCGTCCAAAGTGGGACTAAACTCACAGGACTATATGGTAAAAACTTACCAACCATAACTCCGAAATCTGTCCTACGCGAGCAGACTACCCAATCAAGGGTCTACAACTACACACCGTTAAGGTATGCACCGGATAGAACCATACCAAATCCAGGTAACTATATCATATCAATCGCCATGCGATTATCAGTATTAGAACAGGGGAAGGTACAATACAAGGTGCTAACAGCACTCACATCAATCGCCACGCGATAACAGTATATATATACATATATATATATAACCAATCACTTTCCAATTCCCAAAACAATCACATGTACCCAACCCCAAAACAACAGACACCAGGACATATACAAGTCCATCAGTCAAATAACTCATATATATACTCAAAGTCAGGACATCACCGTCCAAAACATATATTTCTATATTCAAAATAATCACAAGGGTCAAACGACCGCATAACAGACCTTAATCAATTCAAACGTTCAACTCATTGAAAATCCATATTAAAAAATCATATTTAATTTTTAATCAATGCTCAAGTCAAGCATACAAAATCATATTAAAATCTCAAGTCCCTAAAACGTCAAATCCGAGATATATAGATAGATATATATATATATAAGCAAAGTATAGACAACCTTTTCTTAAAGTAGATATACATATATATATATATATATATATATATATATATATATATATATGTATATTCAAAGTAAAGATATATAAATATATATATATATATAACCAAAGTACACATATATATATATAACACCATTTCCCATTATTCAAGTATTTACTCAAAGTAGCCATATATATATAATCAAAGTATACGTATTATTAATCATAAGGTTTTAACGCCAAAACCGAGTATGAAATCAAACGGACTATACTAACGTCCAAATATTCAATTATATAATTAAAATATAATATAACAACCCTTTTAAATATAATATCCCAAAAGATCCATAAATTCTCATTTATGTATAACAATCCATTAAATCTATATTTTATAAAGTATAACGACTTCAAGCTTAAAATAGCTCAATTATACAACCCAATTTCAATACGAAAACCACCGGGCATTCACCACGTCCCGTTCAATACCCAAAGGTATAAATAATAATAAAATAGCCATCAGTGCCCCCACATGAAAATCGGCAACCCAAAACATGCATAACCTCAATGCTAGTTCTTTTAGTACTTTTCAACCAAAGTCAAACAAGACTTAAACATTCAAGATTTAAAACAATTATTAAATCTCATTTATGTAGTTCATGCAATTCATTCAAATCATACTCATTTGAAAACAAAGTCCACTCACCGTTGGTCCTATGCTGCACAACCCTCAAAGGGTCCCGCTTACAGAGTACGCAAAGTCAAGGTACCTAAAGCGTTAAATACGATGATTGGATTAGTAATCAAACCGCAACGAGAACCTTAAACTTAAACCCTTACAAAACCCGACTTAACGTGCACGTACGTCGTACGAAAGATTCTAAGGTCAAACTACCTCTTTTAACCAGTGGGACCGCCCCGGAAGACTCACGGTCAACCGGCGGTCAAAAACCCCGTTTCGGTCAACCCGGCCCCACGGAGCCCGCGACCTCCAAATCGATCCAGACATTTCTAGAAGTCCAACAAAGTCAACTACGTTGCAAGGTGACCTCGGGAAAGCCTCGGTCAAACCTTGTCAAACTTGGTCAAACCGACCCGAATAGGTCAAACCGGGCCCGTGGGTCCCATCACCTCCAAACTTACATCCGAAAGTTCCTACAGGTTCAACGTGTCCTGAAAGTTTGGTCTCGATCGGACGGTCGGATCGCTCACGATCGCACGATCAGATGGTTACGGTTTAATTCAAGCTTTAAGTCATTGATCAGGAGTATCCGAGACTCCGAATCACGATCCATCAATTCCTATACGATCCTAGAAATACGAGGAACCACATACTTGAATTTGGATTCAATCCAACGGTCCGAACTCATCGAACACACGAAATGCGCAATAGGCGTACATTGGTTCGACAGTCAAACGACGTCCGAATCAGAATCCGTGCACACGTACGCGTTCGTAGCGACACAAGGATCGCATCGGAACCAAGAACCACCACCACGCGCCGCCGTGGGTGGTGGGTGGCTTGAGTAAATCCGGCGGCCGAGAAAACTTCGTCACCACCTCTCACCGCTCCTTCCACAGCCTCATCCCGATACCCTGAGCATTTTATCCTTCTTCACCAACCTCACCAAAGGACGGCAACTGGCCAGATTTTCAATTTGAAAACCGGCCAGATCTAGGTTTTGAATCGAACTAAAAACATGTCAAATCGTCCAATTCCAGCTATACAGATAGCACGAGCGTAAAGAGGAGATCGAGATTCATACCTTATTCACCGGAGTTGGTTGACGGTGGCGCCGGAACAACGCCATGAAATCTCAGCTTGAACCAGTCGCAATTTCCGGCGAAAATCACGACGATCAGCGAGGATCTCTGGTGGGTTGTGATCGGGACGACGAGCCGGAGCTTTTGGGAGTGGTCTCAGGTGTTGTCGTGGTCTGGTTTACCTGCAACGAGGAGAGAGAGGCGACGGCTCGTGGAGAGAGAGAGAGAGAGAGAGGAGAGAGAAATCGGATGAGGGAGGAGAGAGAAGGAACCGAATTGGCTGAGGGGTATTTAACAAATTTTGAAATGACGCTTACGTCTTTTTCAAGCGTTACAAATCCGAATCGAACGTGCCGCACATCCCAGAAATCGTTTCGACGTGCCGGACACAATGAACAACTCGTTTCGCCAAATTCCGTCCCGAAAATATAGTTGACCAAAATACCCTTTAATTATTAAATTCCAATTAATTCATTTTAATTCATATTTAATTCCTTTTAATTTCCCAATTAAATTAACTCACTTATTTTATTTATTTTCTTAAATTTTAGGTCAGGGGCGTCACAGATAATGGCCAGATATTTATTTCAAAATCAGTGAAAGAATATTCACAAACACAAACCGTATCCACTTATTTTGGATCCAAAACCATTTGGCATGCCCAAGCAACTTTTGTAAACATTTTTCGGAACGTTCCTGTATCTACTTGTCTGACAACCGATCCTTTAAGGCCAACTACTCTTACCATAAATCATAATTAAATCTAACTCCTCTGGTACGATAGCAAGAGTGTCCATTTCAACCGGCTACACCTCATCGACTATACCTCACGCGCAGGGTATTGGTAAAGTCTGTCTGCGTAACCCCTCTGGAGTTTAGGGGAATCGAAACCCAAGGAAGTCGCTATACCCCTTTCACCCTCAGGTCGTCGAGGATAATGCCCACAGGCGTATACCCTCCAAACTTTGGAGAACCAAAGCCAAACATTCATAAAACCAAGCATACATGGCAATTATAAATAGTTCAGTTTTCGCAACAACAATATATATTATGTCATACATACACAAAATACAAGTCCGAGAATGAGTCCCCTACCTGGAACCCAAAGCTGATGCCTGACTTGCACTCTGCACCTTTGAACTCAAATTGTTTTTTCTTAGGCAACTGATTCATAGTCCAATCATTTCAAAAATATTACTATTTGTTCCAAAAGAATAATCCAATTTACTTTGAAGGCCTCAATTTTTCAAAATTATAAATCTAGCCCTGAACTTTCGGTAATTACATTTTGACCCTTTATTGTTGATAATTACACTTTGGCCCCTTAACTTTCAGTAATTACACTTGACCCTCATCTTTTGATAAATTACAAAGCAGCACCAAAACTAAAAAATAATTTGCAGTTTGGTCCCTGATACAAAACCGACATATTTCCAAGCCAATTTTCCAAATTTTCCAAGTTCAAAACAACTTCCATACCACTTAATCAACAAGAACTCTTGTAATTTTCATTACAACTCTTCTATTTCACTTAATACCTTATCAAACTCAATAATTATCAAATTTGAAATTTATCCAAAATTCCATAGAATTAAACCAACTCAAACTTATATCTTAAATGATATATTATCCTCAATTAAGCTTCCCACGACCACAATCTACTCAAAATTCATATCAAAACATGATATTGAAGCTTAATTCACCATAATTTTCAAATAGTAGCAAATTCGAAATCTGCATAACTGCTCTTAAAATTTACTTTAGATTGTAGAGCTCGTTCTCACGATCACGTAGGCGAAAACAGTTCATCAATCCGAGCTCCAGAGAGAAAGTTATGAATTTAAGAAGATTTTTGAATAAAATACAATTTTCTTCAGTTTCTTTATGAGGAAGACGAAGAAGAGAACACGGAAGAAGAAGACGTGCGGAAGAAAAGGAAGAAAAAGAAGGATTGTCGGCAGCCATCACGTGTTAACAGTACCCGTGCACAGTAACTGAACAAAATTTTTATTATTTTTTAATTCAGCTGCTATGTGTCGCGTCCTCATTGGTACAACTTCAATAATTCATTAACAATTCATCTAGGCTCCCAAAAATTCTCCAAAAATTACCCCATGTTCATATGGACGTCTACTATTTTTCTATGATATCAAATTACCACAATTCCAACTTCAAAGTATCAGGAAATAAATCCTCCTTTGAATAAACCAATAGTTAATTCATGAAATATCATGAAAATCCAAATTACCACCAATTGGACCATGAAATTTTTTATTGTGAGCTTAACAAAAATTTTGGAAATTTTTGGGGCATCACACTATGGATGTTACGTTTTTCTAAGCATGAGATGTATTTTGCTCATCCAGTATCCTCTTCTGGGGGAGAGTAGTGTTGAAGAGTTGAAGTGAATGGAGATATTTCAAGATAACATTGAGGTTAATTGGCTACCAATGCATGACGTGACAACTAGTACAGAACCTACCACACGTGCAGTTGAACCAGTCAGCGCCGTCACCTTTCTGGCAGCTAAACCAGTCTGCGCCGTTCTTCCCGCAGCTGAAAAAGTCACCGTCGTCCTTCCTGCAGCTGAACCAATTAGTATCGTCCCTCTTTCTACTACCTCTCCAGTACCCGGTCCCAATTCTCCTCATGTTGACATTCTTGAGGTAAGTATAGAATCTTTGATTAATACTAAAAATGATTGTGAAATTATTGAGCATAATGTGTATCAATTACCACCAAAGAGTAATCATGGGAAGCCACCAGATATATATTCACCAGAGTCTGCGACAAAGGTGAAGTATCCTATTGCTCATTATATGTCTACTTACAGATTATTTGAAGCTTGTCAAGCATTTGTAAATCAAATGTCTACGGTGGTTATTCCTAGCCAAGTACATGATGCATTATCTGATTCAGAATGGCCTAGTGCTATGACTGAAGAGACGCAAGCTCTTAAGAAAAATCAAACATGGGAATTGGTGCAACTGCCAGAAAGGAAAAAACTAGTTGGTTGCATATGGGTTTATACCATAAAACACAAACCGAATGGCTCATTGACAGGTATAAAGCCAAACTTGTGGCCCGGGGTTTTACCCAAACTTATGGCATTGATTATCAAGAGACTTTTGCACCAATCGCTAAAATCAATACCATTCGAGTTTTATTATCTTTAGCTGCAAACTTTAACTAGCCATTGCAGCAATATGATGTAAAAAAATGCCTTTTACATAGAGACTTACAAGAGGAAGTCTAAATGTCATTGACGCCGGGTTATAATGCTCCTAATGATGCCAGTGTTGTGTGTAAATTGAAGAAGGCACTGTATGGATTGAAGCAAACCCCGAGAGCTTGGTTTGGGAGATTCCGTCTTGCCATGAAAAAATATGGTTATGAGCAGAGCAATGCTAATCATACTTTATTTCTTAAAAGGAAGAATGGTAATATGTGGATGATATGATCGTGACTGGTGATGATCTTGATGAAATTGGCAAACTGAAAGGTTATTTAGCTTCTGAGTTCGATATGAAGGATCTTGGTGGATTAAAATATTTTTTGGGTATTGAGGTAACTCGTTCTGAATAGGGAATTTTCTTGTCACAAAGAAAATATGTTCTTGATTTGCTAAAGGAAACCAGAATGCTTGGGTGTGAACCAATTGGTACTCCTATAGAACAAAATCACGGTTTAGAAGAATATCCAGATCAAGTTCCAACTTATAAGGGAAGATATCAAAGGTTGGTTGGTCGTCTGATTTATTTGTCTCACACTAGACCTAATATTGCATATGCAGTAAGTGTTGTAAGTAGGTTCACGCATAATCCAAGTGTACAACATATGGATGCAATAGTCCGAATTTTGAGGTATTTGAAGTCTGCACCAGGAAAGGGTCTGATGTTCTTAAAGCATGGGCATGTAAAGATTGTGGGGTATACGAACTCAAATTGGGCAGGAAAGGGAGATAAAAGGAGATCGACGTGTGGTTATTTCACTTTTGTAGGAGGTAACTTGGTTACTTGGAGGAGTAAAAGGCATAAAGTTGTCTCTTTGTCTAGTGCAGATGCCGAGTATCGGGCTATGGTGAAAGATGTGTGTGAACTGCTATGGTTAAAAAGGCTTATGGGGGAGCTGGATTTTCCTACTGATGATACTATGAAGTTGTATTGTGATAATCAATCAACAATTAAGATTGCTGAAAATCCAGTTCAACATGATATAACGAAATATGTAGAGGTTAATCGGAACTTTATTTATGAGAAATTGGAGGAGAAGATTATTGAAGTTCCGTACGTTAGGATTACTGAATAATTGGCGGATATGTTGACCAAGACCGTATCAAATCAAGCCTTTACAAATTCACTTGTCAAGCTGGGCATCTGCGACATCTATGCACCATCTTGAAGGGGGGTGGCGTGAATCCAGTTAATCATAGTAATTATAATTATTATCTTTATTATAATTGATTTGTAATTATAGGAATACCAGTTTGACCAGGATTGTATTTATTTCCTTTTCTTTATTGTATTTATTTCCAAGATAGACTTGTATTTGTATCACTATAAATACCTCATTGTGAGAAGAATAGAAATATATAGAATTATTCATAACCCTAATTCTATTTGAGTTACCTTATGTTTGTTATTTGGAATGTTTGGATTATTCTCATATCTAAATTTTTTTTTTTAAAGTACAAGTGAAAGTCTAAACTAGAGGGGAGGGGAGGAGGTTTCTCACAAACAAACTACTAAGGTGTCATGAGCATTCGAATCTAAGACCACTAATCTGCAAGTCAATGCCCTTTTTTCGCTTGGCTAGATCTCGTTGGCTATATTTAATTTAGTAAGTTTATGTCGTTATTTGAAGAAATTTTCAGCCCCTAAGGTCAAAATGAAATTTTCAAAACTTGAGTTTTTGGTACTTTCTGGTATTTTTAAAAATGTAAATTGAGTTATTTACACTAACACCTCCTGAGGTTTTTGGTATTTTCACAAAATCCCCTAAGGTTTTAAAAATTACACGAACACCCCTTGAGGTTTCAATTTGTTTTCACAAAACCCCTTTTCATTGATTCTACATCCAAAAATTTGATGATTTCATACATAAAAACTTTTGCAAATAACAAAACTAACCTCAACGGATGTATGTGCAATCTAATCTTAAAGGCTAACTTTGTTATTTGAAGAAATTTTGTTATAAAATCATCAATTTTTGGACGAAAAATCAATGGAAATGGGTTTTGTAAAAACAATTTAATACCTAAGGGGGTGTTCATGTAATTTTTAAAACCTCAAAAGATTTTAAGACCACTAAGGTGTCATGGGAATTTGAATATAGGACCACTAATTTGCAAGTCAATACCCTTTTTCCACTTGGCTAGATTCCGTTGGCCATATCTAATTTTAGTAAGTTTATGTCGTTATTCTGAAAGAGTGCTACTATTTCCACCCCCTTGTCCTATTTCCCCACCCACCTTATCTTTAAAATTTTAAATACAAAATTACCCATTTATAAAATGACTTCTAAGGACAAATTCACCCATCTCTCTCCCTCTTTCTCACCGTCTCTTTGTGACTCTATGTCTATTTGTCTAACCAAATACCAAACCATGAAAAGCAACAACAAAATGGGGAAGATAGAAAATAAAAACAAAACAACCGACATCTCATATTATTTTTTCAAGGTATTTTAGGAATAATGGGGGAATTGGACAGAGATCTCAGTTCATGATGATGAACTGATGAAGATGACGATGATGGGCTCTGCCAATCTCATCCACCACTTCTGGTAAGATGGTTAATTAAGCCTTTAATTATTCATGTAGTCACTATTCATTTATCATATTTACTTCCAGTTTCTAGTTGCTACCTATCTACAGATTTCTCTGTTTTCATTTTCCTCTTGATTAAAGTGGTTGTATCCTCTGTAATCTTCCAACAGCGCATAATTTCCTAATCCAAGTCTCCTCGTTTTGATATGTAATGATCCATCTGAGTGTGAAGTTTTCTTAATGAGTTTGTAGTTATAAGTTCATTCCTTTTGGCTTTGTTAATGAGCTTTGATCTTTTGTTTAATACTTTGGAATAACGAGAGTCAACAGAATGTGTATTTACGAGTCGTTCTCCAGATGCCTAACCAACTTGATCAACATGGAATTGGACAGAGTGTCTTGAGATCCAAAGAAGGCTTGTTCCTCTCCAAGGTATCAACTGACATCTAATTCAAATTCTTTCAAATTTAAGAAAACTCGTTCAACAGCAAGATTATTTTTCAAGGTATTTTAGGAATAATGGTGGGTGGAAAGATAAAATTGTATTTTTTTTTTCAAATTTATATGGTGGGTGGGAAGATAAAATGGATGAGAAAATAAGACTGGTGGGTGGAAATAACAACACTTTTCTGAAATTATTTGAAAAGTTATGTGGTTTTTTAAAATTATAACAATATGAGGTCAAAATGTAATTTTCAAAACTTGAGTTTTTACACCCAAGTCTCTTCTTCTTCCCAATTTAAAATAATCGGCAGCACCAACTCAAAGAACCAGAGGTCCAGATCCACAAGGAAGAAGAAGGAAATTGTCGAAAGGATAAAGGGTCCAGCCTCTTCTTCTCCACTGAAAGTTCTGCAACTGCTCCACTCACCAGGTTTGTTTCTTTGTAAATCTTAACTGACGTTAACTTTGTAGAGGTATTAGTTCAAATAAATTCATTGTAACCAAATCCAAATCGTGTCCAGAGTTTATTGATTAGTAATAATTTCCTTTATCAAAATGATATTTTCGAACAGAAATGAGTAGTGTGGGGATGTGGGCAAAAGTTCTAGTCCGAATGAGAACATGATAGATGAACTATCAATTTGCTATTTAAATCAATTTTTTTAAAATTAATATATTTTCATTGCCGACTCGTATCCTTGTTTTTAGAGATTTGTCGTATCCTCGTACCAAGTATATGTATGTAATGATTGAAAAGAAATCCCAACTGGGATACTTTTTCGAAAATGATTTATTATAGTTTTCATTTTACTCAAGAAAGTGCTTCTTTTGATAGGTTAGTATGGCAACCCTAAGAAATCTGAAAATCAAGACTGGTACTTGCAAACGCATTGTTAAGGAGCTTCATTCTTATGAGGACGAGGTTGAGAGAGAAGCTGCAAAAACAGCAGACATGAAGGAGAAAGAAGCTGACCCCTATGACCTGAAGCAACAGGTATGGTCGAGACATGCATCACAGACCAGATTGCATCATCAATTTGTCATCGTTTTTAAATTTATATACTATTGCAGTTGTTCTTCTTATGAAACGACTGTTGTTTCAGACGTTTGATTAGTTGAAAATAACAAATTTGTTCAATGGTAATTCAAATTTGTTATTAGCTCAGTTAAGATTTGTAGAATTTAGGAATTGCGTGGTTTTGTAGAATCCTGTCATATTTTATGTTCGTTGCGTCTGTTCTTTGCAATTTATGCATTTCCTGTAGTGGCAATACATTACTGGACATTAGTGAAGCATACAGCTTTCTTAAGATTTCTCAAATTAGGTTTCTTTTTGCCTTGGAAATATTTTCTGCATCAATTTTACTTGTTTGCTTAACATTCTGTTGTTATTGGAACCTCATAATGTTTAGAAAGAGGTAAGATATACTTTAACCCCATGAACAAATGTGGAAAATCACTTAACAAGCTTCCACCACAACAGTAGAAAAATAAGTCCCACATTTGTTCTTTATTTTTCATTATTAGCTATTCTATCAGTATACCATTAGTAAAGTTTTAGGGCCAAGTTCCTTATCCTTTGGAACATTAGTGAGGTGATTAATAAGATGTGCAGATGTGGAATGTGCAGTGTGCATATACAAATAAGTGTGCAGATTCGTTTGTTTACTTGCATGTGTTAGAACTCGTGGTAATTTAACAGTTTTTATGACTGAAGAATAAAGGTTTGGAATGCATAGAACCCTGCAATATACACTCAAGTTTAGATATGGTTATGAAATATCATGTTGTGCACTGTGACTATTGTGATGTTAAACTGCATAAATTAGTCTACTAGTTGTTCTTCATCTTTTTGAAGATTCATTAGCTGTTCTGAAGAGTAGTTATGCCTATTGGATCACATAATGTTTGAACTAATGGTCATTGACTCAATCTCACTTTGATTGCTTGGGGAGAAGCTCTGCTATTTACTTTGTTATCAAAAAGTTTAATGGATAGATGTCTATCCATTCCAGTTTAAATTCATGCGTTCTTGGTTTCCTTACAGGAAAATGTGCTGGCTGAATCTAGGATGATGATTCCCGATTGTCGGAAGCGCTTGGAGGCCTCGCTAGCTGACCTCAAAGGAATTTTGGTATGTATAAGTCTTCATTATCTTTACTCTGGTATCAACTCCTTTAGCCCCAATTTGTTAAGCATGATCTTTATTTTCAGGCTGAATTAGAAGAAGAGTTGAACCAGAAGGAAGGCCCTGAAATTGAAGAAGCTCGAACCATTATTGGAGAAGTGGATAAGTTATTTCAGACAACAGAAGCCTAGGGCTGTAGCCGTTGTAACATTTACTACTATCTGGTTGTTTTCAATCCCCAATTGCTTTTTTCATGTTTCAAACGATGGGCGTGTAGTGTTGTTGCCTTGACATTGTTTTCGAAGGAGCCTTATTTTGTTGCCGGTCTTGCAACTCTTTTTTAGTATATAACTAGTAAAAGATGCCCGCGCGATGCTGCGGGTTTTAAAATTGCGTGAAATGTGTATAAAGCGATGAAAATAGACAGGGAACATATCAACTACCCAATTGCCAAAACATTCAAAGGATTTACCAACATGTTCAAATATTGTAATCATCTAAACCTATCATTACAACAACTTAACACCAACCAATTGTCAATTGATGTCATTAGCTAATTCCTATGCTCTATTCACAAAACTTAAAACAATTAATTGAAATTTCACCCTAGAAACTCACCCCTTGCTTAACAGAACTGAAAACACCAACCAAAGCGCTCTATCCAAAGCAACGAAAGACCACCTGCAAAATATCAAAAGAAAACATGGTTTTAAAAAAAAAGAAGAAAAAGATAGAAAAAACAGAAAAATCGGAGAAGAAATTAGCTTGAGCATTTTATGCATGCACAATCTTTTCATTAAACCAAAAAATTAGCTTGAGCAAAATCTGTACGGAAAGAAACCACAGTGAAAATGTATGTAATTGAGTTCCTTAAGTCTCCATTCAACGCAAAAATCAGCAAAAATCTGCTTGGTAAATCAAACCCACATGAAGTCAGATTTTCAAATCCCACATATTTCCCAAACCAGTCTTCTTCAAGTTATCATAAAGTTCTAATTCATCAAAATTATCTATCAGCCTCAGCATGTAGAATGCAAGACAGCGGTCTGCTTATATACCAAAAACAAATAGGCACACAAACACATATATTACAACTAAAATTATTACAGTTGTGGTTCATTAGGCACAAATAACTTGAGTTTAATTAATTAGCACCGCAATAAATAAGTCAATAATCCGAAGCCACCATAATACCAGGTTCACATGATGCCTTAAATCTAAACCTAAAAATTGGTTAGAATATTAAACCAAGTTAATATCATCAAGAAAAAGTAAGCAGCATACATGAGAAGCTCTATTTGAAAATTGGAATCATGAATCTGTGAACGCTCGACAAACTTATAATTTGGTGTGAAAAGTTGTATGAAAGTACAAACTTTCTAATTGTAAGAAAAAGAATGATGCTGGAAATCTTAAAGCAGTGATCTTGAAGTTCCTCTAATTGGGAATTAGTGATGCAAACACAAAGTAATATTATATTCCTCCCTAAAAGCCATTTTCATCAAATAAATGCTGATTTTATCAAGAGTGTTTAACTGGGTTTTCAATAAATAATTAAATAAAAGTTCAACGCAAGATGATGAGCATTGCAGATTTTTAAAGTAAATCATGAACTAACCACCTTGAATTAAAAATGAATGCTGTTTTAGGAAATGTATTAGTTGACTTTAAAATTGGAGTAGAAAATACATCAGCAAAATTCATTCTAGTTGAATTTAATTGTTTGCAAGTGAAGAAGCTGTGATAACTAAACTGAAATAATATGAATAATAAAGAGATTTTCTCACCATTTGATCAACCAATATACACTGTAAACCACCGAATTGATCATCATATCTAATAAGTTTTGGTCTCCACATTCTGCATACACGGACTTTAATCTTCTTGTTAAATTGAAACGGCTGTAAATCACGGATGTGAACGAAACTCATTGTATCATAAAGCTGAAAATAAAATATATATTTTGTTAGTATAAAAATGTACACATCTATGTATGAAAATTGATATAAAAAATATAGAAATGTATACATCTATAACAATATCTCTATTTGAATAAAAAAGCCCTATATCTCCCACAATCAAACCACCAATTTCATCACATGTTGGCTTTTCATATTGTTTATTATCATTGGGCTGCCTACCCAATAATGTGATTTTCAAAGTTATTTCTGACTGTTCTAAAAGTATGATTACATTAGTTCTTGGCTATTTCTTGTGGAAGAAATACTTGGGAATGGAAGGTATAGTGCTAACACCCTTGTCTTTCTCTCTCTCTTTCTCACTCACACAAACACATATTCTAGTGTTCCAAACAACCGATGCTCTAATAATAAGAATGAAATAGGGAGCATGGAAGGCAGTATGAGTGAGACTATAAGTAAAGCGAGACTTGAAGCTGCAAAAAATAATGCAGAACCACCACTCTTCAATTTAAAAAGAGTTTTAGCTGCAACAAACAACTTCAATGTAGCAAATAAACTGGGAGAGGGAGGATTTGGCCCTGTTTATAAGGTGACACTTTCTAAACTGCTTGATAAATACTTATGTACAGTTTATCTAATATATGATAACTTGGACAGGCCAAAGACATAACAGATTTAGGTTCCTCGAAGGAGGCAACAAAAATCTTCATTCCAGGTATATTGTAGCATGATTTCTGTTTTCTCAGCCTCTCTGATTCTGTAAACCAAAAACTTCAATATATAACTTTAATTTTCTGTAAGAGTTGATCTAAATTTACATTCTCTTTGTCTTGACAACTCAATCAAACATTTTTTGGAAGCAACCAAATCAGAGGATCTATTCCCATGGGATAAGGAAACAGATATGAGTGTTAGCGGTGGTCTACTTTCTAATTTGATAGCCAAATTATTTTCTCTATTTAAGTGATACAACAGCCAAGTGGGAAGAGAAGTAGCTTGTAATGAATTAAATAAAGTGGTGGTTCGAACTGTATAACCAATAAAGCGGTGGTTCGATCTGTATAACCAATAAATCAAACTTAGTTGTGATTTTCAATTATGTGCAGGTGTCAGAGTAGGGTTATTGATTCTACTGGGGGCAATTCTTTTGAACATAAATCAAACACAACCCAAAACAATAAAATAAAATAAAAAGATGAATAACAATCACTATATCAATCAACAAAAACAATTAAAAAGGAAGATCAAAAGAGAATTTCAGTCCCAAAGGATGTTGACTTAAAGCGAATTTCAGATTTTTACTTAATATTTAGACCTCTTTATCAGTCCCAAATGATGTTGAAAGAAGCTGTCAGCCTACTCCCAATCGGCTCAAATAATAAATATAACCAACAATTGAAATATTCATCAATTTTAACCTTTTTTTTTTTCAAAACCTGGCTAAACAATCAAAAGTCACCCTAAACAATTAAAATCACAAAAGAACTATATTTACATGATTGTTGTCATCAAAGATTTGAAAATTCTCAGCTAAACTCAAAGAATTTCAATTCTCTGCTAAACTCCAAAAATTTCAATTCTCAAAATATGTCTGTTAATTGATGAAATAAAGACCAAAAGATGCGCTTAAAAGGTGAGGTGATGCATACCCGAAGACAAAGGATGCAAGAATTCGCAGCCAAGAGAGATAGAAGATGCCTGAAGGTTGTAGAAGAATCTGTGAAAAATATCACAACGAACAGACAATTTCATAAACCGAAAGAGCCGCTGGATTCGCAGCTCGCCTCCCCAAACGAAAATCAACGGCCGCCAAAGCATCTCCAAGAGAGAACGGAAATCTTCCATCGCTGCCCCCCAACCAGCTAGTTCGAAATCAACGATGAACTCCTGCTGCTGAGTGAACGCATCGTTCGTTGGGGAAGAAAGGCTGAAGGAGAAGGGGCAAAAAGGGAAGAGCAGAAAAGGTTAAGTGGAGGGCATGTTCGGAAATTCACTGTGAGGAAGAGAAAACAAAACGTGTAACAACAGTAAAATGAGGGGCAAAACCGTCACTTCACTATTCCTAAGCTACAGTCTAGGAACAGTGAATTTTGATCAGCTTTAGTATATATATAATAGCAATGATGCCCGCGCGATGCTGCGGGTTTTAAAACCGTGTGAAATGTGTACAAAGTTGTGAAAATATGTAGGAAAGATGGTACTATTTATATAGACATGGGGATCTAAATAATGGCATCATGCTTTGTTTAGCAAGTCTAAGTTACAAAAAAATAGGATAATAACATGTTTTTTATGCAACAAATCATTATCCACACAAAATCATCAATATTCATCCAATCCAATAAATCATTATCCACAAACAAAATCATCAACATTCATCTAATAACTAATTATAAAAATTTCAAAAAACTAAAAATATTAGGCATTATCATCAATTACGGATTTAGGGTTTAAAAATTACTTGAATATCGTTGCACAGTGACTGAAAATCTCTTTTCCTGATTAACACCACCCTCCTCATCGTACGCATCTGGCATCCTGTACTGCATTTCAAAAAGATTGAAAATACCAATGCATCTCAATTACTCATCCACTCCAATGTGAGCAGGAGGAAAATTCCCAATACAGAACTCTTCTTGAAAACAGCTCACATAGGCAAAAAAGATTACCATAGTTAATTATCAAAAACTACAAATTACCTCAGTGGTATCCTCAACCTCATCTCACCTCTTCTTCACCGGCTCGTATATTTGTTTTTTGTAACTGTAGCACAAAATTCACAAATAGGGAAAAATATTAGATTATGTAATAGATTTATTGGCTGGCAAAATAACTAAAATTAGTTTTTTTTTTTTAATTTTAACTTTGGTTTATTGGAGTAATAAAACACTAAGCAATAACCACTGACTGATCACAGCAAAGTAATTAGGTAACAACATTTTCATTACCTTAGTTCGTGATTTTCTGCTTCAATGAGCTTCACGCCATCAAATAAGTATTGCTCATCCTCTATATCGTCTCTGAGATACATGTCAAAACAATTAAGCACCACTGATTGTGTAGTTATACGTTTTAAATTACAGAACTACAACGGTTTTTCTTTTTCTTTCTTTTGGGGGTAGGAGGTCGGGGAGATAACTTTAGGTAAAAGCAAAAGATAATTCTTTCCATACCTGATTTCCTCCAATCTCTTTTGCTCCCTCTTCTTGAGATATTCTTGTCTCGAAACTTTTCTGAAGCAGAGACAATTGAAGGAGAAATATAGAACCGTGCTTAGTGTCACATAGAACATATATATTTTGAGTACTTTATTTTGCTTTCTAGGATGAAAATAAGTAGCTTCAAGAGAATAACTAAAATGGAAAGACAGTCTTTTCCACTCTGACAAATCACCAGAATGTTTGGGTACTATACCATTTAGAAACAAACAGCTTTTTATGTGAAAGAAGAAAGAAAGGCAAGCAGGTACTCTTGCTCAAAAATTTAGAAAAGTGCTAACTACTAAGGGTGGATTTTATTTTTTTAAACCATTAATCTTTTAACTATTTCAAAAACAACCATTGCCTGCCAAAAGAATAGAATTTCACCTATAAGAACGATACCACAAAAAAAAAAAAACAGAGGACTTTACAATGAACCAAATACTATTTGTTTTAAAGCACTAATCTTTCAACTATTTGAAGTTTTCTATGGCCTGCCAAAAAATAGAATTTCACCTATAAGAACGATACCAAAAAAACACAGAACTTCAAAATAAATTAATTCATGATATCTAGATAATGATAAACCTTAAATCTTCAAGGTCATTCCGCTTCGATGGATTGCTTCTCCGAATAGCCTCCTCTGTTGTACAGTACAATGTATCATGATGAGGCAACAAAAATTATAAACATGAATAGAGCAAATGCAGCAAGTCTTAAGTATGTAATTCTCGAAATATGTGTATTGATGTAATTACTCTCAAGTTGTAGTACCTTCTTCCTTTCATGTTAATTTTCTATCCATCAACTGTTGGTAGGGAGGGAAAAAAAAGGAAGTTAGCATTTTGTGGTTCCAATATAAACTGGAAAGCTCCTTCAACATCCCAAACATTAGCAACAACCATATTCAATCCAACCCAATATCACACAAACCCATCTCGATGACAAACAAAACAATCTAAAGGAGACACAGATAAAGCAAGAGACTTTAAAACTAAAACTCATGACTATTTTTAATAAAATTCACAAATTCAACAAACAGAACAATATTTCTGGTGCAACATTCACTCTAGATTTTCAATAAACCACCTCAAATTCAAAACTTCATCTTTTCATCAACATTTACAATCAAACCAAGCATATACACATTCATTCATGATCACAAATGAATAAACCAACCTAGAAAACTAAAAGAACCTTAAAATCAACCTTTTTTTTACGAAACCTAGAAATCCCTTTGACGGAAACCCGTGCGATAAGAAGGATGAAGTGTAACTGGAACGGTAGCACTCAAACGCAACACCTCAGAGGAAAATCAACCCAACAAATACCAGCTAGAACTACATATAACTAAAAAAATCAAATTTTGATTAGAAATTTGGAATGAAAGGAAATTTTCAAGCTGACTAATGGACCGTTGGATGAGACTAAAGGCAGGCTCTATTTTCTGGGTATTTAACTGATAATCTATTACCCACTGGATTATTGTTTTGGAAAATTGTCCAACCAACCCAATTCATTGTTTTCCACTGTACAAATAGTTCAACAATTCACAATAACCAAATTAATCAAATTAAGAAAAGCACCAGGCAAACAATTTAACAATAGAAATTCAGCTGAAGCAAAAGCAACACAATAACAAAATGAAAATTTTCAAACAAAATTCAGTAGCTTTCTTGGCATCCAGAATTGGAAAAATGAGGAACAGCAAAAACTATCACAAATAAGTTTACCTTAAAGGGGATCTGAGGGAGACACTGGGAGAAGAGAGTAAAGGAGATGTTCTAGTCTTAAATATTAATTGTGGGATTTGTCATCTTCTAACCAACCTTGTTGTCACTTCCTTCACCAATATATGATTCTTATATATATGCAAACTGCTGGGGTTGGTTGAGTTTTCTAAATTGGTTTATTAATTAATTACGCTACCAGTTTTGAACAAAATAATAATTCTCCCTCATTGAGGCTACTTGTGATGAAAAAGAAGAAACAATAGTCAAGACAATAGAGACATCAAACTCACAATAATAGGCTTAAGCAAAGAGTCACGAATAAGCCTTTTAAAAAGTCATGAATTCTAATCATTATCACCCAAACTAACAGGAAAAAACCATACAAACCCATCACAAACAATTTTAGAAAACAAAAACAGACCTTTAAATAATTCAAGACAAATATTTATTGCACAATATAATTGTGTGAGTTTGACTCAGTGAGTGCACAACTGGTTTGGTGAATCGTTGACAAAATGTCTTTTACTCAATTCTATACAAATTGTTTTTTAACACGGAAGAAATTTGAAGCATAACATAATCGTCAAATCAAAGACAAATCATAAACTCATGTGCTAGAAAACCACAAAGTTGATCAAAATAATAACACAATCAAATGAATTTCAGTATTTGGATGAACCTATCTTACTTACAGCATATCTTAAGTAAGATGTATTGAATCTAAAATCTGGTTTTGGTTCTCTCAACAACTCCAACCAGATAATGGATGTAGTGTTCAAACTTAGAAAGAGAGAAGAATTAAAATTTGCAAATCAAACACCCAAATTCAAAAACCCTAACAAACAATTTAAACCTTTAAAACCTGGAAGAGCAAAGATTTGAAATAATAACCCAAAACAATAAAAAAAGAAAAACAATGACTATATGAATCAACAAAAAAGGATCAAAAAAGAAGATCAAATGAGAAAACAAATTATAAATATAACTATCCATTTAAATTTTTTTTTTTAAAACCTGCCTAAACAATCAAAAATGACCTTATCAAAAGTCACCCTAAACAATCAAAATCCCAAAAGAACTATCTTTGCATGGTCATTGTCATCAGAGATTTGAAAATTCTCCGCTAAACTCAAACAATTTCAACTAAAACAATAAAACTTTGAGCCAGCACTATGAAGACAAATTTTTCCTTTTTGATGTCACTATATTGAAAAACAGTTTCAGCGTACAACATATAAAGAATTATCCCAGGATTACTATTCATACTTGGATTTACCGACCCATAAAGAATTAATCTAAATAGGCAATAAATCAAAGACAATCCAAAATAAATAATTATAATAAACCAAAAAAAAGAGAAAAAAAGATGACAGATTCACCACATAAAGCCATGCATTTTCACTAAATATCACTATCATTCGGATTGGCAATGAATTTTTCACTTTATTTGGTTCTTAAAACTTCAGGTGAATGATCCCCACCCCATCAGATTCATAATGACAAATTAATGTGTTGGCAAAATCAGAGATTTCCATAACAATTCCGTAAATTGAATACCTGGGACAGCTTCAACTATGTGACGATTCTTGGATGCTTCATCCCAAAATTGACTGAACCTTCCGGTCTGCAAAAGGAAGAAGTAGCTTTGTAAGCCATGCATAAGTACTGAATCCAAGGACCACAGACACCACATATACCTCCAAATAGTGAGATAGGACAATGAGTGTCTTGAACTGCTCCTCCATTTGCTGATAAAAAATTTGCGAAAACAAAAGAGGGGATTAGCTGAACAACATTCATTTACCAAAAAAGTTCAATAAGATTCAACCTCCAAAACAATCTCAAATTTTGATAATGAAACTCATTGCAATAACATAAAGAGATGACGAAACTAATCAGAGCTGAATAACCGAGGAACTTGGATACCACTTTGTAATTTTGACACACACATATACACACTGCAGAACCCATTTGAACACTTTGTCACTCATGTTAACAAAAATAATGAAATTCCAACGGGGTATGTAAGAAAATGAGAGAACTTATACCACTCTTTCTGGGATTAAGAATAGACAAAGGCTGAAATCAGGGGAGGGCATTGCCATCAGTGCCTGCACATTAACACACATACAAATAAGACAAATTTCTTACTTTTGCATTAAAAATAAAACTAAAAGAAACGTTTTACAGCAATAGGATTTAATGCAGACCTTAACCAAGATGCAGGCAACAATTTGAGTGCTCATACGGTCCGGCTCAAACTGCACCCAGGAAAAAAAAATAGACGGATTAGTTTTGCAGTAAATTACAAAATCTAAAACACAAACCAATTTTTAAAGAAAAACCCAGTTCTCCTATTACCTGATAGATGCGAAGAAGGCAGAGATTGGCATCGAGATTATAAGTTTGTGAAGAAACCTAAAACATTGAAAAACAAATATAGGCCAGTCAATCAATCAATAATTAATTCAATTAAAAACTAATTAACCCAAATATTAGCATTCATTCATCAATAAGATACAGAGACATACCTGCTCGTTAACTTAGTTTTCAAGATCGGAAAGCATGTCAGGGTTGTACGGATTCACAGCCAGCAGCTTCTCCACCGCCAACGCCACCTGCTGCTGCTGTTGTTGTGGAACCTCTCTCCCCATTGTTCCGATTTGGGTTTCTTTTCTTCTTGGTTTATTTGAATAATCTCTGTAGATTTTGTCTCGTCGTCTCTCCTTCAGTTTCGATAGCCTGCTTGCAAGTACACAAACAACACAGGAGCGAAAAAGGGTTTGCAGGCCGCTCCATTAAAAAGTCGATGCCTCCAGATGAACATCGAACAACGATCGAAAAAACGATCGAAGATGGTGGGCTCGAAAGAACGATCGAAGATGCTGGAGTGAAGATGACGATTTGGTGGCTAACAAAAGAGGAGAAAGGAACGGTGAAAGAGAAGTTGTTGGACAATGGAAACCGAAACTGATGGTCTGGAAAAGAAGCGAGACAAAGGCTGAAACAAAGAGAAATTCGTTTGATCTGAGAAAGAAAAGAAAAAGCAGATGGCTCTAATAAAAAGCGGAAGCCTCCAGATGAAATGTCGAACCGTCCAGAAGAGGGAAGAAGAGAAGAGGTTTTAGAGAAGGGCAAAAACGTAGTTTAACTATTCCAATGAGCAACTTAAAGGGGCAAAAATGGAACTGAAGCAAAAGATTGAGTGGAGGGCAAAACCGACAATTCACTATTCCTAAGCTACAGTCTAGTAACAGTAACCGAAACTGAGTTTTAGTATATATATAATTTGAAATTGCGTGCTGCTTCTCTTTCAGTTGCCCATTGACAATCTTGAACTTAAGTTTGAACTCCATGTTGAATGAAAAACAACAAAATTTGAAATTTATAAAATAAAAAAATTAAAATAAAAAATATTAGAGATAAGATATTAGTATTTGGTCTATTCTCTCATTTTCCTTTCCTGTTGGAACCATCTGTTCCCAATTAAGTCCACAATGTGTCACGCTTGAAAACGACGTAGCATCAAAAGAAACCAACACAAATTTTTCTTCATTCCCACCTTTTTATTTTGGGTTAAATTATTCTCTACATTCCTGTGTTATAATCATCTGATTATTTCAAATCCGCACCCTTAAAAATAATTTGGAATCCATCACTATTCATTACCTTGCATGATTTCAAGCAATCGATTGTCCCCATCAAGCTTCAATTTCCCTGTATTCCTGAGAGCAATTTCTTTTTTTCTTTTTTTCCTAATTGCTTATTCAAAACTGTCACAATATAGGACATGGTTCAGCAATAGCACTTGCAAACATATACGAGTCTTTCAAATCCTCCACAAACCAAAAGCCACTGTGAAGTGGCAAGTGACAACTTGAATTAACTGTGCCTGATGCCTTCCTCTTAGAAGGTATGCCTATCAGGGCACACAATTCTTGTAACATCTGGTTTTCAGGTTCAAAATATTGCTGCACATCCCACTACAATGTCAATGGCCTAATCTAGATTCCAATGCCTTTTTCTTTTCACATGTGTAGGTTTGTTTGTGGAGCTTGGTCATAAAAAACAAAATTTTGAGATTTGGGGATATCTTTTAGTGTTTCAAGAACTAAAAGGCAAACAAGTTCGCAGACATGGGTTTAGTCAAGTTGACTAAAGCGGATGTGCTCCCCACTCTACACTCCTTTTCAAATCCCCCTCCCCGTAATTGAGATTAGATTAAAGTAGAATATCGTTTCTATAAAATTAAAAAAAAAGGCAGACAAGTTCTAATCAACTTGCTAGTATTTATAAAATTAGAAAGTTTTTGACACCATGAGAAACTACTGTCCAAACGATGTACAATGAAGTCACTTTGGCTTAATGCTACCATTAATGAGTTGAACGCTCTTTTGAGAGAGTTGTAAACAACAGTTTCCTGTACACAACCCCAGATGTTACAGCAATCAAGAAACACAAAGCTGTTTTGGGTGCATGCATGGATGCTAATCACCTCCATTCTTGTCAACTCGAATTTTTCTTAATTTTCACAAAGAACGGGAGGACGGTTTCCTGAACTTCCGGCGGAAGGGCCTACATGCCTCAATGCTAAGATCAACAGCAGCTGCAAGAGCCATGAAGATAGCGGCGTCCTCCACACATGTCACATGCCTCATGGCTAGTTGTACCAATGGCTTGCTGCTCTTTCCTTCCCCTTGCACTCTACAGCTCATGACAAAACCACCTACAACTGGACCTAAACCTGCAAAGTCTCCACTGCTTTGTGGGCTTGGTATTGGACTGGCAGCCGCCGCTGCTGCTGCTGCTCGCATCTGTTTGTCTGTGTCAATGAAGAACTCCCCACCCTTTTCAGCATTGATGTGGATTTCAGACTGCAGGAGCTCCACTGCCTCCTGGCATTCAGAAAGAAGGCGAAAGCGGCAGCAAATGGAGTCTCTGATGCCACGCTCACGCCATGCCTCAAGCTTTCCCCATGGCTGCCAACTGTCAGGCCTGCAAGGATCAGGACTAACAATCATCCAAGCTCCTGGGTTGGACCTTGCAACCCAATCACAACCTGTTGATGGAACAAATGGAGTTGTTATAAAGGCTGCTGCAACAGCCGAGCCAGAGAGATCATGTATGGTCACCTTCCATCCCTTTCTCTCTCTTCTCTCTGATTCGAGATCAGGATTGTTAGCAGAACCTGACCAGTAAGTGCTCAATGGATCCACATGGGGAACCCTGTCAATTCATTAAACTATCAAAAACTTCATTGACACAAGGTGAAATTTAAAACAGGAAATCAACTTGTCCATATCAGGAGAGAATGAATACACGGTTTTTGCATGATACTGGAAAACCGCATCCAAAGTTTGGTGATAAAATTAGGAACACTGGATACCGTATCCAATATTTCTTGAAAATTCATGGATAAATTGAAATGTTTTGATTAATCCTAAATTTATTATGAATGAGTGTAGTTCCATATACGCCTGGTTGATTCCTGACTGACAAGGCAAATGTTAAAAATCAAATAGACGAGAAAACAGCTATTAAACATCTAACAGGGAAACAAGACCGACAGGGGACATGGAAAAGGACACAAGCCAAGCAAAGTGAATGTTCGAAAAAGTTAACAACCATATGACAATGATACGACGAGATAAAATGACAATAATCAACCAAATGCTTATTGTCTAAGTTGTTGTACCTAACAATGGCAATTTAAAATGATGATTGCCTCTTAAAACTAACATAGTTTTCTTGCATCAATTTGAACGTCCAAAAGAAGATGAGACAAGACAGCAGCCTTTTCAAAAGCTTTAAACATTTAATGTAAGTTACAGAGATAACATAAGTCACATCACCTGTCTCGGATGAATTTGCAACTGAAAATAGGCTGCTTAATGGAGCCTTGAAGCTGCACAACCTGAGGACTCAGTCTTGTGACATCATCAAACTGGAATACATATCTTGGATCAGGATCTAATCTTATTCTCAAATGAAGCTCTGCACTCAATTTTCCACCTTCCTGCTTGTTTTTTCCGATACCTATCCACCCACTGAAAAGAACCACCGACTTTCCTTCTCCCCATTCAGGACCAACCTCCAGCTTATATGTCCCAATTTGCTGCCTTTTGACTCCAACACCACAGTGGGACCCCTTCTTCCCTGTGAAAATAGCAATCTCCAGAAAGGCATGGGGACTGTAGAAACAGCCAGGTTCCAGCAATGCTTTAATATCTGATTCTTCAAGGTAAAAACTTGAGGCAATTGTATGAGAATCAAGTGTAGCTTCAGATGAGGATACTAAGGGGACCGACGCTGTCTGCATAGGGAATCCTCGAAGGCGAATTTCACACGAACATGGAGAAGAGAAAGCATGAATCCCAGATTTTTCAGACTTCAAGGCTGTTCCAGGAATCCTCAATCCCAGTGAGCCTATTGACAGCCTAATAAAAGCCTGAGGATCCATTCTGGTCACAAAAATTTCCCCATAATATCCAAAGCCATATTCTTGGACGGCCTGTGGAACCAGCAGAATCGTGAAAATTTTTAGATCGCAAAATATTAAGTGATGAAATCTGATGGCATCAATAAGTCATAGGGAGTAATATTGGTGCTTCAGAGTGTCTTCCTACGGGTCCTATTTCTTACTAAAACTAAAAGGAAAGTAGAAAAGATCTTAGCATCATGTAGTAAGTTAAAAAACATACAAAAACGAATTTAGAAAAACCATTTAAAATCAGACAAGTATATAATGAAAATTCAGATGACTGCAGTTGCGGGAAGGAATATAAAGGTTGTTATAGTGTTCGGCCTTAGAAAATGGTAAACATTAAAAGAAAGACAGGTTTTTGGCCAGACGAGAAACAGATTACCATTAATCTATTTAAATATACTCACATAGACAGTTCCTTTTGTACTCAGAGGCCTTTATAATACACAATGTTTGCTGAAACTTTGAATTCCTTGATCATTTGCGTCCGAGCAGCAGCCTGTCAATCCACATGCCAATAACTATTTTCATTTTTGAAGAACAAACAAGTGAAAAGAATTACCATTATGAATATAACAAAGAGGATTATATAATAGACGCATAGGCCTGTGACTTTCACCCTTTCTAACCAATTTCTCCACCGTAATAAACTGAACTAATATGGAGAGAACCAGAGCCTGATATGGAGAGAACAGTGGAGAACCACAAGTATTTAGACAATAAACAATACTTTAAGAACAGGAAAGGAAGATCCAAAACCTCTGCCACAGTTCTAATCCTAACAAAAGTAATAAGCCTGCCTATTAAGGGGGCTAACTGAGCAATATATCGAAGTTTTGTACTGAGCAGAGGTGCCTAAACATTTTAATACAAGCTGTAGGAGCAGATGAAAAAGAAATGAGTTGAATTAATAAAAGGATGAAAAAAAGGTTAAGAATGATCGTAGCTCATTCCAAAGATTTCAGTCATTTGCTTCAATTTGCAAATTTAATTACCACACTAGTACCTGGTGTTAAATCTATGTGACACTTCAACCATTCCCTAATTGCCTCAAAGAAATATTTGAGCTCTCATCCTTTCATCCCAAAACGAAGGGAGAGTTGGATCATAAAGGGGTTGGAGAAGAAAGATGAGGGAAGCACAAAGGAATTATGTCTAATCTGACATATATTCATTGATCTACCTTAGAGTACTACAACAACACATATCATCATCACTGTTAGCATCTCAGTATATTTCGTAGGTACAGGTCATCCACTGAATTCATCTGATTTTCACATTCTGAAAGATTAAAGCAAACCCCAACAATGCCCATGTTATCAAATTACTGTTTTCCCTATCTTTCATTTGAATTCATTTTCCAGTGAAAATAGAAGTATTTTACCTCGCAACCCAAATAATCCGAGAAATTCGCTCAAAATGGTTGTTATACACATGAGTAGATTTCTGCCAGAATTCCCATATGAAATAAGAAAGACACTAATAGAAGGTAGGATCGTATTTTCTTGTGTCTTTCTGCTTTCTGTTTTTGGAATAAGCAGATAGAAGAAAATAATACACCTAAACTGCTAAAAGAAAGAAATCCAAGTGTAGGGCACTTTCACTGCTTCACTTCATTTACACAATAAATTATTGTGTGTATCTGATGCACTGCGTAGCATGCCAATCAATGTATAAATCCACCCATATTATAGCGTGTGTACAATCATTAAAGTCTGAGCCCAAAATGTTGAACCCAAACCATGTACTGTGTTAATGATTGTACACTGTTAGAATATGGGTGGATTCAATACACCAAGCCGGATTGCCATGTTGTGTATCCGATACACACAATAAGTTTTCCATTTATACAAAGAGCCATGTGATCTGAGAAAATTAATGAATATAAGGTCCATTTGGCATTTATCAAACCTCGGCCAATAGGTGAAGCTAGGTTTCCATTTAAATGAATGAATATACGAGCCAAGTTAGCATCAGATAAGCATCCATTGAGGGTAAAACATCTCGTATCAATTGTTTGTAAAGGTTGTTCTTGGGACACAATTAACTTGCCCTCTTTATCTCCCGTGAAAAATCTTCGACACAATTTTCACACTAATGTAACAATTTGAGTCAGATTACACTTAAGTGAAGCCAACTTAGCATTCCTTTACATGTATGTAAGTCAACCACGCTCCATTACATACTGATTACTGAGAAACAGGAAAAGAACATACGCACCTACAAAAACTAAGAAAATAACAAATCCTTTAAGCCAAAAATTTATTTAACTAAGCTGATTGTTTTACTTATGGTCAATTAATGGAAGCTTTAGTGAGGATTGCTCTGAGTTTTTTTAAAAACAAAAATTCCAAAATTCATATGTTTTCTGATAGTTTCCCATTGACCAATAAAATTTAGGCTTCTAAAAGGAATCAATTGCACTTGAAATTTACAACTAAACACACCAATAAATTTCAGAACCATCTCAAACTCTCATGTTGTTACCAAAACACTCAACAGCAAAGTACATGCATCCAGCAGACCATTGAGCCAAAACAAGACAACCCAGTTCAATTTCAACAAACTAAGCTCAACCCACACAAAAATTCCAACCAAGCACATAATTCAGCACAATGGAAGCCCCAGAAGATAAGAAACATTCAGATTTTGGATAAAAAGCAGAGTCTTTGAGTCACATAAACAAAGACTGGAAGCATAGCGCAGAAACAAAAGAGAAAAACAGACAAAGAAATAGAGTACCTAACTTGCGGAGCTGAAACAAGAGCAGAAATTCAGCAGCAAAGCATGTGAAGAAAAGAAGTCCCAAATAAAAGAACAGCAACGACAACAGAGAGAAACACCAAAAACTGGCTTACCCAATACGAGAAGGGGACGAGAAATCTCTTGCTCTTCTTTTAGGGAAAAGGAACGAAGCGAATGTGGGTTACAATAAATATTACGAGTAAATGATTGATGTGAACTGGGAAAGGAGTGAGAGAGAAAGAAGAAGATAGAGAGAGGGCTTCATTAGTTAACAGAGAGAACGGGAAGTGGGTTTTATTGTTGTTGTTGCTGCTGCTCTTCTTGTTGTTGTTTTGCTGAAGTCTTATTTTAAGTTTTTAACTGAGTCTTCTGCTGCTTTGGATATCACGTAGACTGTGCACGGATCACGAGGTCACACAGCACACCACAACACCCTCCTCCCAGAATAAAGAAACCAAAAAACCATCGTCATCTCCTGCTCAGTCTGCATCATCATAAACAATTTACTTTCATTTTCAGTTTCTTTTGTTTGTTCACATTGAAATAAAATTGTATGTATGGTAATGTTTCCTCATATTCATGTTGTCAGATTGTGTATCTCGATAGTAATAATTAATTTAAATTTCGTTTTTTTTTTTGGTCGAATAAATTTCGTTTTTTAAGGACCTCAACATTACAATAGAAAATTTATTTTTTTATATTTTAAAGCGATATTAAAAAATGGAGGAAATTTAACTACATTCTTGTTGTAAGATAACTTTATTAATCAACAAGCAATGGAAGTTGCGATTAACGGGAGCTTCTCCCATAAAGATTTTATGATAAGGATTCTAATGTCAGTCATTCATTAAATGCGTAGTGAGTTACATATTTTTCGTATATGCGATCCAATAGATGATATCAGAAATCCTTAATTAACTCTCAACATAAAATTCTTAATGAAGCATTTCCGATTATTAACACTCCAAAAAAATCATCATGCAGTTATCAGAGCCAGTCCTAGCCCAGGGTGACCAAAGCGACAACACATGGCCCAAATTTGAGTGGGGCACCCAAATGTTTGTATTCGGATTTTGTTTACTTTTAATTACTTATACGACAATTGTCTCAATTGCTAATGATCTATTCTCCTTAGATGACTACCATCTATGCCGCACAAATTATTTTTCAGATTATGCATAAATGATTCAATCCTTCTATTACTTTTATTTGGTGTTATAAAATGGTGGAAAACATAGTACTCAAGGAGGTATGGAATTATTATATGGGTTTGTTGTATAAATTTCAATAATGAGTTTTGGAGCTCAAAAATGGTGGAAAACAAAGAGATCTTTCTTTTTTGATAGAAATGAGGTGCTTAGCTTGAATTTGTTATCTGTATTGTCTCTTTTGAATGTCATTTGTGCTTCGGTATATAATTTTAGCTGCAAATGGAGCGTTTGGTAGATATTGTGTAGTTAATTGAAGAAAATGACTAGTAAATATTACCAAAAATTATAATTTCAGTGATTAATTTTTCTATAAAGGGTACATTCTAGACTTTTATTCTGGACCTTGGATTAGTCCGGACCGGCCCTGGTAGTTATTCTGAAAAAATACAAAATAATCATCCTCCAAGATGGATTTTGTGAAATCATAGACAGATGATTATTGTGCTATTATTATATACATGGTTTATTTATTAATCATTTAGGAAAGAAAAGTAAGAGATGTTGAGATGAGAGAGATAGAGAGATAGAGAGATAGCGAGGTGGTCGTGAATACAGCTGTAACCAACACTTACTAGATTAGCAGTTAGCTCCATCCAATCTGTCCCTATTATAATTTTGTATGAGAGTCAATGGAAATCATTTGCCTCGTTCGCTCAACTCTTGACTTCATCTCTTTTTATTTTTTTATAAAATATTAATTATTATTATTGTAAAAAATAATAATAATAATATATATATATATATATATATATATATATATATAGATAGCTTAAGCTCACACTTTATTAATTCATATGAATAAGATAATAACAACTTATGAAAAATAGGTCTTGTCCTTTTTTTTTGTGCTTTTGCTTCCTTCTCCCTCAACATTGGCAGGCGGAATATTGCATTTTGTTCACAATTAGTTTTTTCAACCCTTCAACATTCCTAAAAATTCACTAACTATGTTAATAAAACTAAGTGAAAAGAATGCGAATTAATATAATATAAGATTGACCAATAGGGTGTTAGTTGGATTGGCTCAGATTCAATTAATATCCAACTTGACTCGACTTTTTACAACCAAAAAAAGTTCATGTTGATTTAAAGTTGTGTTCTCATGCCATGCCGTGTCAAATAATTTTTACCACATACTGCTTATGTGAATGAATTAGCTCAATTGTTAACTCATTTTTCCAACAATAGAAATGAATCTATTATACTAAACATTATTAAGAAAAGAGTTATTCCTTACATAATCATCACAAAAAACAACTTGTCGTAACGAGTCATATGTTTTTTATATCTAAGTATTAATATAACTTTTTTATTAATCGAGGGAAATGTTATTCACGCTCTCATTAAGTAATTATGCTGCATTCTCTTAGTGAATTAAAATAATATGTTAATAATTATGAAGAGCAATGAGATTATGGAAATGTGGAAGCGTATTAGAAAATTGTATCACCTGGTTAGTTCCATATAATTTATGAAAGTTGTATTTTTATTTAATGTTTTAAGAAAGAATAAAGGAATATATAAGAATCAGTGTAGTGAATAATATAGAGAGGAAAAGACAAAACAGAATAAAGAAATAGAATAGGGTAGAGAACATAAACGAATCTCTCAGAAAATAATTATAAATAAAAAAATAGTCATATCTATTTCGAACTTCTTGTATATATCCTTAAATTAAATCTTGAAGAATATGTCAGAAGTGTCAAGCTAATCATTGACGGGGATTTCACAAAGATCACTTCAATCTTTCGATTCGAACCCCCAAACCACTCCAGAGACTCGCAAAGAATACATAGTTTTACTCAAGGGGATAAAAGCTGATTAGTTGTACAAGTTTGGTAATATCTTTGAGTACCATTTTTAGAGAGATCAGAAATTCGAGTTTTGTAAAGAATCTTTTGAAGAGAGCTTTCCGTAAATAGCGATTCGGTTCGGAGTTGTAGCCCACTAACTACTATTTTTATTACCAAAAGAATGCATAGTTTTTTTTTTCTTTTAAAATTTGCTTTCTTGGGACGGGCAAAATATAGATTTAAATCAGTACAACAAACCCCAAACAAAAAGGGTTATGGTTGATTGATAGTGTAGATGAAAAGATTAAAAGGCAAAAAGTCACGGGTACATCCAATTTTCGTCTAATTTCGGGATGGAGTGCAAGTGCCTCTCATGTGGATGACTATTATGTTTATCAACCATGATGAGATGAACCACTTCTTACGAAAAATTGACAAATGTTTAAACGTGTCTTTAAATTGCGATGGTATCAAATGGGAGGATCTCTCCTTCCTCATAAGCATAGTAAACCCCCTTATGTGACCATAAAACTTCCAAAATATCGTGCTGTTAATAACTTGCCTCGTACCGTCATATTTTTCCATACACTCCTTAAGCATTTTCAGTAATGGAAATGGAAAATTGGAATAAAATAAAACATTTAAAAACAGACGATAGGAAAGAACACTATAAAAAATGGAATTGTGTTACCGAAAGCAAAAGGAATCTTGGTTACGTGTGTATATAAGGGTATGAGGACAAACACAAAATTTATGTTCTTTTTCTTTTGGCGGGGACTGTAAACACCGTGAAGCAAGCGTTGGATGGGAAAAGCCCACTTTCTCGTCTTTGAAAAGCCATCGTCCAGCGGGAGAAACACTTTGTTGGAACGGAAATAAGACTATTTTGTTATTTCCATCCAATTACAGTCTGTCACGTGGAAAAATTTGTGCGTTGTAAACTGTGATTGGAGGGGGATAACAAAACAGTGTTATCCCCAATCCAACCAAATTTTTCTGGTCGAGCAGGGATTCCACAATGGTGGGCCTCCACCTTTCCCCAGAACCCCAGGGTCTTTCCTCCCAATATAACAATAAATAAATATAAAATAGAGCCATCAACCCAAAAAAAAAAACAAGAATATAGCCAAAACAACAGGCAAAAGGGAAAACTAAAAACAAGTCTTTTTAAAAATAAAAATAAAAAAGAAGAGTGAGCCCACACAAAGTCCCAATGTAAAATGCAACTGTTGAAGATAATTATAAAAGATATAAAATTGTGACAGAAATGAGAGTACATATACTGGAATTGACCCATATTGTTATTTTGCTATTGTAAAATGATGGAAAGAAAAACAAGAAATTTAAGAAAGCTGTCACTGGTAGTGACACTAACGAAAAATGAAAAGCATCTGATTGGCAATTGTCAACTTCTCAAAGTTCTTATTTTCTTTTTTCGAGCAGGATCCTAGAACTTCATAAATTTTTCTTTTGTTTCGATATAACCAACGCAATAAAACATAGAGTTAGCACCAAATTACTTCAAATCTTTATATGCGTCAACATCAAGCATTAGCACTATGAAATCGTGCTCCTTTCTTTTCAACTGATTTAAGGGGAGTTTTAAGTTTTTTTTTTTGGATAGAACAAGCGATTGGAGGAGGGAAGGGGGTTACACAAATATTTATTGATTGCATAGGAATTTCGAACCTCTGCCCATATGGGTGAACCTCTGCCTCAGTGGCATAACCCCCAAGTTGTTGATGGCATTCCTTAAAACATTAATATAAAAATAGAATTTGGTGTAACACAAAATGATTATTGAGGATAAGGTAATCTTTAAATATAAAATTATTTGTTGATTACATCCCCAAATCCCGCTTTTGATACTCAGTTTTAAATGTACAATTATTTGATGATTACATACTCAATTTCAAAATCAACGTCCATTGTTAAAACAAAGTGTACCATGACAAATTCATTAGATATTGTTCAAAATCTCACAAACAGATAATAAAAAATGTCATTTTTGATGAATGGAACAACAAATGAAAACAGCTCTAGAGTGTTTTTTTGATAAAGAGGGGGTTATGGTTTTCAAAGGAACATTTTTGGCTCTTGGAAAATTTATACACCAAATCACTTTCCAATCTACTTTATTCTAAGGAAAATGTTAAAGATATCATATTTTTATGGGTGTTGCAATTTGTACCATATTTACTCATCACCTCTCCAATACAGATGGATCTCACATACATTAGTGGGACCTACCTTTATTAGAGGGGCTTTCAGCAAAATAGTCAATACATGTTGTCTAAATAACATTATTGTCTTTTTATATTACATTCGAATACAAACCAGATATTATGGCAAGTGATGTGTACATGTTATGCCATGTCGATCAACAAATCAGTCTCAATAAATGTTGATTGCATCACTTGGTACGTTATCATTTCGTATTCAAATGTTGTAAAAGGTATAATCTCTCTAGCATTACATCAATCCTAAATCTAATTATAGTGTGGAAAGGGGATAGAAATGCATAATCTGCAAAGGGTCAAGTTGAATTAACAGAACTAAATCCCACAACTAGTCAACAAAACAAAGCAACATTCAATACTTTAAAAGTGATATGCACACAAGGACAACTATAGAGCATGTGAGAGTAGGAGCATGTGGCCCCTCATGTAAACCACTCAAGTCCCAGGAACATGCAAACCAAAAAGTTGCACAATTTTGCTTTTTCTTCTTATGGATAAAGAAATGGGGAAATAAGGAAAATGAAATAAAAATATATTAAAACCAGCAACAACAGCATAGATAGAGCTTGAGTGAGCCTGTGGCAGAGTAGGTGAGCAATGAGTTATTCTACTATGGCTGGTTCTTGACTTTTGACTGCATGAGTTGGTTTTCATTTGTATATTTTTAGATGAATTATTTTTGTGATATTTTTCTTGATTAGAAAAGATTTGTATAAGTTATCCAACAACCAAGACTTTGGCTGGAAAACTCTATTAAGTAATAATAAGAGCTTCATTAGATGATTGATATGCTTCATAGTTCACATTGGTCTGAAATGGATCCAACCAAAATGGTATCCTTCTTAGCTACTATTTAATCAAATACTAAGCTTAATTTAAAAAAATTCATAATGTGCAAAAGAAATTAAGAAAAAAAAAATATATATCATATGGCATTTTGTTAGAACTTCATCATTTTCGCCAACAGGAGTCTAGCCCATTGGAAAAAGACATTTACTTGCAAATCAATGGTCTCAGGTTTGAGCTCCCATGACACCTTGGTAGTGTCCTCCCCTTGTTGTAGGTTAGGTTATCGCTTGTATTAAATAGAAAATTCACCATTTTCAAAACATTATATATATATATATGTCAAATTATTCCTCCATTACTATTTTGATTATAAGGGTTAGGAAGGTGATAACTGAAATCAGTATTTTTTTTCTTTTTGTGTGATTTTCCTCTAAAATTCTCAAAGAAAATGAACTTTTGGGCTACAATGTCGTGGAACCAGTAGATCACCATGATGCTTTTCACATGGAAGGCCCAAATAGAGATAAAAAATGTCGACCCTTTTAAGTTGGTATCCAAAATAGCAAATCCAAGTGCCAACCCGTTTACCTAAGAAACAAAAAGTCTCAATTATGTAAACATTGTAACCAACCATCATCCTTCATGCTCTTTAGTTTTGCCTTCATTACATTATCCATTACCAATATTAATTTTACGCTCATTACATAATTCAAGGAAATTGCTTATATTAACACTTTATATTTTTCTTTTTGGAACATATGAGGCCCCACCCAAGGCCCAAAACAAACAAAACCAGAAAAGGAAGGAAAAAAAGGAGTTTTTATCACTAAAGCTACTATAAATTGAGGTTCCATATTGCGTTCACAAAATCGTTCATTAATTTTCCACTTAAAAATTGTTGATGTCATCAAAATAATTTCTTCAAATGACAATGTTGACCTCGTAGATTAGATTGCTCATATATTATGAGGTTTAATTATTGAGGTTAATTTTGTCATTTGAAGAAGTTTTTCTAAATTAAATCTACAACTTTTTCTACGAAAAATGAAAGAAATGAGTTTTGTGAAAATAATTGAAACCTGAGGAAGTGTTAATGTAATTTCTGAAACCTCAAGAGGCTTTGTTAGAGGTATTAGTTTAAATAACTCACATTATATATGTGGTAAGCTTTATACTTTTTTTTTTGGGTGAAAGTGGGGTGCCCTGCCCAACAAAAAAGAAAAACTAGCCGATAAGGCTTGCACAAACAACACGAGGCCTAGACAGACCAACAACAACAAATGGAGGGGAGGGGTCCTAAAACAACATACAACCCAACTCCATAGAGATGCTGAACTTTGCAAGGACATCAACTTTGGTGCTTTAGTTAAAGAGTTGTATAATTATCAAAAACCATATCCTACTTGTATGTTTATCACACATTATTAGAGCACCTTCACTCATTTGCCATGACAAAGGGCATGGCAAGGGCTGTTACTATTCATGTGAATAGTGACAGCCCTTGCAAAAGGCTTGTGGTGTTTCCATCCATTGCCATGGCAACCCAAGGGCAACCACTATTCAGATGAGATGAATTTGTATAAAGTTTTGGTGTGGGAAGTGAAGAATATGATAAGTATTTATTTAAAAAAAATTCTGAAATTTTTAGTATTTTTTTAGATTTTTTTTCGTTGCTGACGTCTTGCCTTTGGGCTGACCTGGTTTGGTTGGACCCATACACTGCTAGAACTACAAATTGAGGCTTGGGCCCCCTGTTGCCCGAGCTGGGGGGGCACCACTGGAGCTGCTTTTATCACCTTTCATGACCTTTTTGACCAAGAGATTTTTTATTTCCTATAACAACATAACCAAAGATAATATTTGTTTTAAAAAAAATTAATAAGAGAATATATATATTTTTTTATATACAAATAATATTATATTTTAATTTAATCTAAATTACGGGAAGGAGCATTCAAATTCGGATGCAGAGAATAATTCTTAGATAATATATAAGTGTAGCATCTCTCTGAAATAAAAACATACACATTTAATACTTGTTGACAAGTTTAGATGGTATCTTAGTGATGAGGTTCTTCTCGACTTAAAAAAGATAAATCAATAAAGGTTGTTTTATATCTGGCAAAAAAATTAATAAAGGTTGTTTTTTAACTATTACATTAATACAATACTACTACGGTTGAGACGCAATAAGGTGATGGATTGGATACATTTAAATGCATCTTTATTTGTGGCGGATCCATGATTATTACCTTATGGGGTTATAGTGTTAAAAAATTAAAAAACACACCAAACTTATTGCAATTAACAATGGAAGCTGATTTTCCCACTCCCATTTTCTCCACTTACACTCCTTTTTTATTTTTAATACTTTTTAATCAATTTTGTTATTTCTCTTTCCTATTCTACCCTTCCCTACATTAATTTCTTTTTACTTCACTTTTATATTATTTCTTTTTTCTTTATACTTAAATTTGCAAATTGCACTCCATTTTCAGTATTAAAGGAAAAAATACTTAATTTCTTACTCGATTAAAGAAAAAAATGTATATTGAAAATGCAGTACAAGTTGGAAAATTAAGTTTAAAGAAAAAATAATAATATAAAAGTGAAGTAAAAAGAAATTAATGTAGGGTAAGGGTAAAATAGGAAAGAAAAAGAACAAAATTGATTAAAAAGTATTTTTTTTAAAAACAAAAGGGAGTGTAAGTGGAGAAAAGGGGAGTGGGGAAATCACATCCCTTAACAAAAACATCATTCAATAAATCAAGCCCATATATGTATGTAAACCATAAAACCCTCAACCTTAAGCTCCATTTCAATTGAAAGACCACTATGGTAAATGATATTTTTATGTTATTGATGTATACTATTAGTATTATAGGGCTATGTACCCAATTGAATTAAAAAAATATTTTAAAAAAACCTAATAGATCTCTTCCTTGTTTTAATTTGTGTCAGCGTGGTTGCCTTCCTTCTTCTCCTTCTCAATCACTGTCTTCTTCTTCTTCCTCCCTCTCTCTCTCTTCTTCTCCCTCTCAATTGTTGTCTTCTTCTTCTTCCTTCCTCTCTCTCTCTCTATTCTTCCTGCCTCTTTCTTCTCCCTCGCAACTTGCTGCTTCTTCTCCATGGGGTCGTCTCCCATGGCTGCCAAGGGCAAACCAAGGACCTCCAAGTCATTTTCAGGGCTGCCATGGGGTCGTCTGAACCCATTGACCCCATGGTGGCTCCGCCACTGATCTTTACCATTCATAGCCAAACCAATTGAATGAGAAAAAAAACCTCATCTCGAAACCTTATTTATAGGTCTATACCAATATGTAAAATGCTGAACTTTCAAGTTTTAATCATTATTGATTATAATTTAATTATGTAGATGTATGTTAAGCTAGTTGATCAAGGCAGGAGATGAGGAGGGCGGCACTGAGGTAAATCTGGAAATTTTGGGATTTTTCAGGGGAGGTTGCGTTGCTCAAGCACAATTGTGCTGCCATCCCTCTTGAAAGAAAGATCAAAAGGAAGAGGAACGAAGGAACAATCTATTGCCCTACTTGGGTTGTGCCACACCCACATGGTAAGAACAGGCTTGTAAAACTATATCAAACAATGCTAGATTAAACGAAAACCCTTACATATTGATTATTAAATCGAAAGATATTTACGACATCAGGAAGAAAAAAAACATTATTTACAATGAAGGAACACAGGACTAAAATGACATGCATAATAGCAGCTTTTCAGAAGAAAAAAAATAAAAATTATTAGTAGTCTAGTTGTACTGCAGTATTATCAATAGAGGGATTTAGATCTTGAACCGACGATTATATCTGCCTGGATAAGCTATGAATTACTTCCATTTCTTGAACTTGCCATGCTTTCCATGCTTAAATTTCCCATGTTTGCCATGCTTGAACTTCCCATGACCAAGGCCACCATGGTAACCCCCATAACCATAGCCGCCGCCACCACCACGCCCATGAACAAGATGGTGAACCCCGTAACCAGCAGCTGCGGCGGCAGCACCCCCAGCTAGCATTGTTCCCATTCCCATGCCAGATCCATGACCTGTAATGTGTATTATATTTTTTTTAAAGTCAGCACAAATTGCAACAAAGACAATATATTCAATGGTCCTATTATAATTACAGAGAGGTAACACCACTTGCACTACATCACTTTCTATAAGTTTATGCCTGAGAATGATGTTCTGAAACTCTAATTGATGCTTGTGATCCTCCAAAACAAAGTGGAACGGTGTAATGTAACTCTACCAACAGCCTTTCTAACTATGCTCACATTGAACCAAATTTAACTGGACAATAATAGTAAAAAAGGTAGCTCCATCAAAACCACAAAACTTTGAGTGGTTCAGTTCGGTTCTTGAACAACCCTAATGTTAGGCAAGGTTCTGACAGACAATTTCGTTGATTTTAGATTGAAAATAAAACAAGTGATTCATATACCTGAATGATGTGGAGCTGATGGACCTGGATAACCGGCTGGCGGATATCCACCAGGCACAGGATGGGCGGTTGGTGGATATCCTGCAGGGGGAGTAGGATACCCAGATGGACGGTACCCACCCGAAGGAGAGTGTCCACCATGGGGAGGGTATCCCCCTTGGGGAGGGTACCCGCCTTGAGGAGGGTACACACCTTGGGGAGGGTACCCACCTTGGTGGGGGTATCCGCCTTGAGGAGGGTAACCTTGTGGGGGATATCCATGGTGTGATCCAGGCCTGGGAAAGTGTCCAGCAGCAAAGCCAGCAAGATTTGAAAATAGCCCTCTGTCACTAGACTCATCATTGTTGTTTGTTCCCCCTCCCATCTTACTTCAACTTGAAACTAAAGCCTACATAATTTATCGTTCAATAAATCACTGGGGAAAAGAAAGTAATAGGAAGGAAGCAAACACAGCCAACAGCCACACCCGAATCACATCATCCTCTTCCTTGGAACAATTCACTACTTTGGCAGAGTCCACATGAACAGATATTGTTAAATGCAATGTGACCACTTATTAAACAGAGGTCCTTTTATCAAAATGGTTTCTACTTTATGCGTTATAGTTAATAGCAACTATTATTCTGCTAAACTTCAAATGAATACAGAACATCTTGGAACCAAGCTACCACAACCATGATCAAGAGAATTTCCAATCGGAACCTAGCTCTAACTATTGTGCACAAACGTATATTGGAACTAACACCTAAACACCCATAAACAAAGGTAAAGCACTAAGACATTGACTAAGACTCATATGACATCAAGAAAAATGAAAATTTCTGATTTGAAATACGACACATAATAAATAAAAAAAGGGTGTAAGATGGTAATTCAGATAATAGGAACGGTATGTATGAGATGAAGGCAAGTATGACAATGATGATCAGTAACTGAACTTGTCAAAGGAAATCCTTTGAACATTTTTCTAATAATTTCCTTCATAGGTCTTTACAAAAATAAAGAATCCATTAGATGTGTGATACATCTCTACTAGATCTAATAAATGAGAAATGCCAAAAAGGCAGTCTTCTTTTTCCACGGCTAATTCAACACACTGGTGTCAAAAGTTCACCAGATATGCAGCAACTCTATGAACAAAAATATTTAAAAACCATATAGCTGTGGAAGTGAAGGTTACAACCTAGCTAACCTATTGCTTAAACCCTACAAAATTATGTAATTGTGAAAGTGATTTTCTTTTACCATTTAAGTAAGGCCACCCTTACTATCAAAACACCCCATCAGTTCAAACTTTTTCAGAAGGTTCAATAAAATAAACACAATTCTAATGGTGGCTACACCGCCTCCAGCCCTAAAAGGCCACACTTTTGAACATTGAACTCTAATAAATTAGATGATTTAAAGAATGCATCCCAATCTTGATCTATTCAATATAAGGAAAGACACATATAGTAATACACCCAATTGCCACATGATACCATATGAAACACTAATTCCTTAACTTTTGCTACACTTTTTTTCGTTTTGTAGGCTTTGACCAAAAGATAATTTCACGATCATTACGTAACATAGCAACGTTTAAATTAAGCACATAATGCACAATGTACCCCAATGTCTATCATAATGGATACTTATCACAATGAAAAATGAAATCCCAAAAGAAGCCCCTGTAAACACAACCGATATTGGAGGGGATACGAACACGACTTTCAATATAGAAGTAATTGTTTTCAACTACTTAACCTACAAGTCCCTTGCGAAGAGCCACGTTATTAAAATCATGGTTTTGGAAAGGATGAAGAGAAAAGCTGTTAGCAGCAATTCCATATCATCTATTCAACAAAGAAAAAGAAGAAGAAGAAATTCATGAAATCACAATGCAAGAAGAAACCGCTTTTTCTAGGATTCGAAATCCATGATCTCAAATATCCCATGACCAACCCACCATTAAGATTCAAACAAGAAACCCCATGTTCAATTCAGGCATAGTTTTCAGAAAAATGAAAAGAAAATTGGTTCCATCGACTGCATTCAAAAACAACGATAAGAACAAAGAAAGAAAAACAAATTCATAAATCTACATACCCAGAAGAAAATTCTTAGAGCAACAAAAGATCATTACGATTTCAAAAGAAAATAATAGAATTATTCATAGTGAATAGGCGGCAATTATGAGGAGAAACATTGAGATTGCTCACAAAATTGATGGATGTTGCAGTCTCTTTGAAACGGTGGTTTGTGGTGTGACAATTTTTTGGAAGTGTTTCTTCTTTCTCTTGTTAAGATTGCATGTGCGGTTCCTTCGAGGCTTCGACCTTCTTAAACAAATGCGTGTGCAAAACGTTGTTTCCTTTTTCTTTTTTGGTCCAACACCTGTGCAAACTTTTTGATACAAGCGATATTAAGAGAGAGAAAATCGAACCTAAGACCTCAGATGGTAAATTGTAACAACCCGATCCTACATTAGGATAAAAATATTAAAATATTAAAGAGAAAGACGAGTTTGCCCCTGGAATAATTTAATAGGTTTAAATTTGACTTTTATCGAAAAAGAATTTGGTGAAACGGGGTGCACCGTTGCGTCCGGCTCGTCGAAACGAGTTCGTGGACGTGCGGAACACCCGATTCCGAGCTCGAACGAACGCATAAAAGTCTGAAAAACCTTAGGGGTATTTTTGTAAATTCAAAAAAAGGAGAAAAAATATAAAAACACGCGGCGGCTGTTGGCCGAGTGTGCTGCCCCTCACCCAAACCCTCTTCCCTTCGTCTTCTTCACGACCCCGCCAATCGAACCCGGTGGCTTAGGTCACGACTCGGCCAAACCAACCCCTCAAATCACCCCCAAATCTTCCCCTCACCTCCCCGACTCATCCTGCCCCTCATTTCCAGTTTGAAACCACCTCCCGGCCCGCCTTTGTGAACGAAACCATCCGAGGGTTTCGCCTTCGATTGCTCGATCCGGCCGCCAAACTGTTGGCCAAGGTGAGTTTCTACACCCATTCTTCAAGTCCTAATTGTTTTGAACTTGGATTAGATCGATTTGGAGGTTTGTGGCTTTGAGAAACTTAGGGTTCGTCGGAAATTTTGAGTTTTGGCGGTTCTTGGCGGCTTTCATGGCCATTAGCTCCCTCTCATCACCCACGAGTCTATAGGTATAGGCCTTGGCCCGAAACTTCAATATTTTCCGAAAACTTCAAGATTTTCCGACGTCGGAAATCCACTCAAGCCACCCAACCTGCCGGCGCGTGTGGTGGCTTGTGGGCAGGGTGGTGGTGGTCCAATTTCATGCCGAAATGCTTCCCGTAGCCTCCCGAGCATGACGGTATACTCAAACAAATTTTTGGAAATCGTTTGAGTATAAAACCGATTTTACCGGTTATGGTTAACTCGGGTTCGATAGGTTCGAACCGTTGGATCGTAATGAAACTTGGAGGGTATGTTATTGGGAATTCTAGAAACCTATAGGAACTTACGGATCATCCATAGGAGGTTGAAAACCCTACGAACGATCGAGTCAAAATAATTTAACCGAATATTTATTTCCGGGGATTATAAAATTAATTTATCGGATAAAATCAAGCCTAGAGGGCTTAGAAACACTTTTTACCAAGTTTGAACACTTTTAGGCCTGGGGGTCGGGATTTTTAATAAATTATAGTGCCGAGCTATTCTTAATTAATAAATTGTTTTAATTTGCAAATAGGTACCCAAGCTCCAGGAGAATTTGCGGAAGGACCCTCGAAGAATGGTCGCTAGCTCGGACATAAAGTGAGTGGACTTTTATTTTATAAAATGGATTTTATGCACATTATCGTTTTATTAAATGTTTTATTACGGAATAAATTATAAATTATGCTTCTTGGAATTTATGGTTGAATTTAATGGAAATTTTAATATTTGTTTATGCTTTTCATTCCGAGCCCATGGATGATGTTTGGATTGAGATTATGCTGATTTAAAGTATGTGATTTATGAAAAGTTTTAAACCACCCTAGGTACCCTAGTAATGTTGCCTTCGGAAAGATTATGCTGCTTACAAAATAAATGATTATGGATATTGGTTATTACCTGCACGGACATAGTTGTTTCAAAATAAGTCTCGATGCGTGTATGGCGTCACGCCCACGAGTCTTAGGCCCGAACAATGCGAGAGAAGCGAGGACGCGCTCGGGTAAACTCCTTGTTTTCCACGAGTCTTGCGAGGACGTTGCTCGGTGGAACTGGTGTCACCGAAGTCTAAGCGAGGAAATGGAATTGACGGAAATATAAAAAGAGGGTACATGTAACGACCCGACCCAAAATTTAAGGAAATTAAAATAAATTAATTAAGTTAAACAAATAAAGAATTTAAAAGGAATTTAAAATGAATTAAAAGGATTAAAATAATGAAATTGAAGTTAATTAAGAATTTAATAATTAAAGGGGCTTTTTGGTCAACTAAATTTTCTAAGACAATTTGGTGAAACGGCGCCATTGCATCCGGCACGTCGAAAGCGAGTTCGGGGCGTGGCACACCTCGATAGGAGTTTTGTAACACTTGGAGGACATTTTGGTCATTTCGAGAATTTGTTAAAACCCTTGGACCAATCAGTTTAGGGATTCCTTTCTCTCTCTTCGTGCGACTCTCTCTCCTCGAAATCGCGCCGATTCACTTGTTCACCGATGCAACTCCGTCGTCCAGCCACCAGCCACGGCATCGGTCTCAAACAAACCGCCTCCTCCTCCCGATCACATCCCAGTTCACGGCCAATTCGCCAGCGATCGTCGGCAGGAAGCTCACGCGTACGCAAAATCTCCATTAAGCGTCGGCGGCCTAGGTCATCTCCTCGCGACGCCACCACTTGGAAAAGGTTCGCCTCTCTTCCTCTTCCTTTCCCCACCGTGCGCGAAAAAAATGGGTGGCGTGGCCAGTTCCGTTCAGATCACAGATCCCGGCCAAAACCCTAGGTGGTTTGGCCGTGATCCGCGCTTTCGGCGGTTAAAGGCTCAGCTGATTCTGAGCTTCCTCCTCCCTCCTGGTTCGATGCTATGGGTATTGTACTCTAATTCCACAACACTTTTCGGTGACCAAGAAATTGCTCAAGACACCCACCCTCACGGCGGCGCGTGTGGCGGCGCTTGGCATGTAGCAATTGGGCATTCCCATCCCAATGCGATCCTTGAGTCGTTGTGAACGCGTCACGTATGTTCGGATTTGATTCGGACGTCGTTTGGACCTCGAACCATTGTTCGCCTATTATCACGAGGAACAACATACATGAATTCTAAACTTCTTGAGTGGGTTGTGGTATGGATGGTTACGAGCATCCACAAGGCCCATTGTTGAGCCAAGAAGTGGAAGTTTTGGGCTGCTTGGGAGCCCCAAAACTCAGGCCCATTTCTTGAGCCCAAACATATGGGTGAGCAAGAGAGAGAAAAGTGACCCAATGCCTTAGTAAAATACTCAATGGTCTACAACACTTAGGAAAATCCCACACCAATTAAGACATCCATCACCTTGTCAAAAAACAAAGCAAATAAGCTACTTCGACAATACAAAACCAACCCATAGGCCACTGAAATAAAATGCCCTAACGACCAATACCTTAGCAAAGCCCAACCTAGCACCTTACAAAATATCTAGCATCGTATCCTCAAAACCAAGTCAAATAGCAAGCCAGCAAAAACCAACGGAGATCCATGTGTGCAGGAGGAATACCCATTGTACTAACGCCTTTGCCCTGTTTCTTTCCTCTGCAAGCTCTAATAGGAAAACCAAGAAGGAAAGCAGGTGGCGCCTCACCCCGCATGGAGAGGTCCAGCTGCGTGAACCTTGGAACCCCAAAGGAGTTGTTACCTAGGTGCTCCGATTATGGAGATTTCACCAAATAAGAGTGAATGGGAGAAAGTGAAGGAAAAGGAGGAAGGAGGCTTGATAAAATTAAGGGGTTGAAGTGCCTATAAAAGGAGCTTCTTCTACCCAGCAAAAACAACAATCTCAGAGCATAAGCAAGCTTCATCAAAGCGACTTGAGATTTACTCAAGACACCCCATGCTTAGTTTCCATAGCTCTCCCTCTTCCTTAGCCAAAGCCCCATCAAACCCTTCCTTCTTCTTGCCCTAAGCCTTCATTCTCCACAGGAAACCAAGCTCTCTCTCTCTCTCTCTTGCTAAACTTGTGAATGCTTAGCTTCCATGCCACAAGCTTCTCGTGCCAAGCCCTATTATTAATCTATCTCAATCGTTTGCTTTGTTGGTGAAAGGAACTAAAGTGCTTCATGAGGCTTCATAAGCCTTTCGAAGAACTCTTGGGGCACTGGTTCTTGAACTTAGGCACAAGAGAAATTTTCATCGACCGCATTTTACAAAAGCTCAAATTGTTCGTCAAAATTTCTTAGGAAGAAAAAGACCCCTACACCTTGTTTTATTGTCACGAATACAGTGTTTTCTAAGGTTTTTTAACAATGGGGTTAGTATGTTGCTATACTATTTTCTAAAAACTTTCTTTTGTCCACTCATTTTCAAATGTTTTGCGTCCTGTAGGCGTGGTAGATTGTACACGAAAGCACCACCACGGCCTTCTTCACCGCCTTCATTCTCCGTGACTTATGTGTAGGGTCCTTGACCGAAAAACTTTGTAAATTAAATTAGTTTAGTAGCTCGAATTGCCCGAACTTTCTGTAAGGCTGCAGAGGCCGTACATTTCACGTTGGTGTGAAACTTACCTTGTGCGTGCTAGATGTTTGGGAGTATATTTTGTGTTTTATTGCGGGTGTAATTTTGGGATTTGAGCTTTTGTACGGGAGACTCTGCCAGATTTCTGGCGAAGTCAAACCTTAAAATTTGAATTTCTTTGAATTTGTTTAATAAGGGCAAAATGGTCAAGTGTGCCCGGCACTGAGTCCGGCTCGGATTCCAAAGTTGAATTTGGGTCGGGTCCTGTCATAAATGCTCTTAACTATGGAGGTACAAGCCCCTTGCAACAGGTGTGCAAACTTTTAAAAGAAAAGAACGTTGTATAGATGTAAAATAATTTGTGAGAAAAAGGAAAAAATGTAAAATACTTAAAAATAGGAAGAAGTTGAAAATGGGAAGGAAAAATGAAAAGAAGTGGGAAGATGCTAATTTGTTAAGAACTAGGGAATTAATTATTTTCATTTAGAGCTAAATCACTCAAATGCATTTAGAGAGTGGTATACGCCGTCAACCGCTCAATATTTAGGTTCTAATTTTGAAAATCATTCTAAACGTATCGAATAGGGTCCAATTTGATTTGGTTACCACTGAGTTTTTCTATGAGAGCCGATTTGATCCGAAGTGTTCACCAATTGTGGTTCGGTTAGTGATTATGGAGGTGGTTTGGATGGAATGGAACTAACTTGTGCTCATTTGTGCTTGAATATGACATCTGAATTTACAATTTGGCAATGCAAGTATATGTAAGCATTTATCTTACAACATAAGTTTGGTAAGAGGTGTCATGCTACACAATGCAAATGCACATTAAATATGTTCTATTTTGTTTGTTTTTTTATACAAGCAATATTAGAGGAGGTAGAATCGAACTTAAGATCTCATATGCAAAGGTAAATATTCTTAATCACTTGAACTACAAACCCCCTTACATATATATTATATTTTGTTTTATAAAGGATCATAAAAGCGTCAACATATTATATTTTGTTTTATAAAGGATCATAAAAGCGTCAACGGAGCTAATTGAGTCATGAGGGACTCTTTGTGCTCTCGATTTGTAATCTGTTTATGTTTTATACAATAATAATAAAAATTAGGCTGAAAAACCATCGGGGCTAACCTAGGCGTGAGGTAGGGTAAAGACTTGGGGATTAGGATTAGAATAAACCATTACCAAAACAGAACTCAAAATTAGTTGAGGATAAAAAGAAAAGAAAGAAAATTCTTGAAGTCGTTTAGAACAGAAACTTTATTTACATCACAAGAACGAAAATAACTAGAATGGCATATATATATATAATAGCAGTTTTTAATAAAAGAATCCAAAAAATCCTGTCTGAAGTGATTTTCAGAAAGCCAATTGTAGAATACCATTATCAACAGAGAGACTAAAATCTTCAACCGGCCAAGCCAATTGTAGAATACCATTATCAACAGAGAGTAAAATCTTCAACCGGTCATTAAATTTTGCATAGGTCCGTTACTTCACTTCCATTTCTTGAACTTGCCCCCAGAGCCAAATCGCTTGCCAAATTTCCCATGCTTGAATTTGCCGTGTTTGAACTTCCCATGACCATGACCGTGTTTGAACTTCCCATGACCATAGCCATGGTGACCCCCATAACCATATCCGTGCTGACCCCCGTGCACAAGATGGTGAGCCCCATAAGCAACAGCTGCAGCTGCAGCACCCCCAGCTAGCATCCCTCCCATATTAGGTCCATGCCCTGCAATTATTTTGTTTTTTTGTTTTAAGTTAGCAAAAACGGAAACAAACATAGTGGCATAGCATATATTATTCTACAACCTTAGTTAGCAAAGACTGAAACAAAAATAGTGGCATAGCATATATTACTCTACAACCTTTCGGTTCTTTATATCTGATGGTCCTCAACATCTAGTAGAGAGATGTAATATCACATACAATTAACATGCTATATTCAACGGTCCTTCTCATGTTACATGCCCAAGAATACCATTCTGAAACTCTATTTGAACTTTGATGCTCATGATCTACCACAGAAAAAACTAAAATGGTCTATGCAATTACCAACAGCTTTCTAGCTATTCACATGGCATCAACATAGGTTTAGCTATTCACATATCCAATCGTCATCTGCATGGGTTTGGTTCGGTTACACTTTTCTTCTAAAACAATTTTGTTCTGTTTAGCTTACAATGGGAATTAAACCTAGAAATCCTCATACCCTTAACCCATCGATACCATAGACCGGAGGGCTCATGGGCATTTTAAACAAAATTTAACTGCAAAATAATAATAACAATAATAAAGAAAAAGAAAAACAACCAAACCACAAAAATTTGATTGGCGTAGATTGCTCGTGTGATTTGGTTCATGAAACAGCCCTAGGTAGCCTAGGTTCTTACAGTCAATTTGTTAGGAGAGGAAAAACAAAACCACGGATAGGACAATACATCACACTCTGGCCCTTTTAAGCTATCTGTCACAACTGAATCCACGGTAGGACCAGTCAAGTATAACCTTACGAAGTCACGATTGAAACTAAACTCTACACACAGTCTCATGTCATATAATATAAGTCAATAATGGTGATTTGGTTACCTGAATGGTGAGCTGATGAACCTGGATATCCGGCTGGTGGATATCCACCAGGGGCAGGATAGGCAGATGATGGATATCCACCAGGGGGAGGATATCCAGATGGAGGATACCCGCCTGCAGGAGGATACCCACCTGCAGGAGGATACCCGCCTGCAGGAGGGTACCCACCTGGAGGAGGATACCCACCAGGGGGAGGGTACCCACCTGGAGGAGGGTACCCAGGTGGTCCATGTGCTTGTGGAGGATATCCGTATCCTTGTGGAGGGTATGATCCATGCTGTGGGTAGTGTCCAGCAGCATATCCAGCAAGTTGTGAAAACAGCCCTTTGTCATTAGACTCATCTTTGTTGTCTCTTCCACCGTCCATCTTACTTCAACTTGTAACTAATCAATACATAAAATCATAATTCAAAAGATCAGTTGGGAAACCAAGAACCAAAAGTAATCAAATAGAAACATACACACTAACAGCTACAAAGCAACCCCACATCACATCATAGTCTGCCTTGGCAAAGTTCACTACTTTAACAGAGGCCAACCAAGAAAAACACAGAGAATATGATGCAGAGAATATTTCACAAAATTAGCCCAAGATATGACTGAAAGATTCTTAAATTTGGGCAACCATGATCATTAACTTTTTAAACAGAAATCCTGTTATCATACTGATTTCTACTTCGTATATTATAGTTAATAGCATGAACTGTTTGGCAAAACTTCAAATACAAAGAGATCATCATCATCTTGGCAAAAAGCTACAGATACCCAAATAAAGTAAAATTTTCAACCAGCAGGTTTTTACACATCGACAAGTTTATTTCTCACATTTTACATGCCCAACCGATCATTAACATTGAAAAAAGAAACCCATCTTCATCAAAGCATAGTTCTCAGAAAACCCAAAAGAAAAAAGGGGTTAAGAAGCTGCAACTCCCCATCCACTTCATTCAACAACAAAGAAAGCAAAAAAGAAGTAACCCAAATTCACAGATCCACAAACCCAGAAGAAAATTCTTGGAGCAAATAAAGATTACCACGATTTCAAAAGCATATACTATAATTATTACTAAAGAAAAAGAAGCTAAAAATAAAAACAATGGAGAAAGATGGGTATTGCTCACCAACTTGATGTTATCTTTTGTTTTCTGTGTAAATCACCAAATTGGTAGTTCGTGGTGCCACAATTTTTGTCTCAAGATTGCATGCCGCTTCGGCCTTAAACAACAAATAAAAGCGTGTGGAATTTTTTTTTTACTTCTCTTTTTGTCAAACGCGCAGCGGGAGCTTAAAGAAGAAGCTTTGAAGTACTTCCAGGAAAACAGGTAGGGTGGGGAGTGGATGAGAATGGGAAGGAAAGGGGAAAGACCAAGTAAATTTGTATGTAAATGAGTTGAGGAAGCTACACACGTTTTGTACACACAACATCAATACATTAAAATATAATCATATTTTGGTGTAGATGAGGAACCAATTGAAAGTGTGATTGGGTAACCTATTGCTACAATTATTTTTCAATAAAAAAAAAATTGATATCATATTTAACAATTTTTTGATTGGCCAATGAGGTAAAGAATTCTTCCAACAAAGACCACAAAAACAAGGGAGCTTTCATTTTTAACCAATCCGAAATTTCATAATTAAGAAAATGCCAAAATTCAAGCCAAAATACAATCCACTTTTTGCCTTGATTTTGGTCTTTTTCTAAATAATTTTATTTTCTTTAATTAAATCCTAATAATTCTAAAAAACAATTATATTTTTATATTCATAATAATAGTACTAGAATCTCATCCTCTTATCCACATGGCATACGACAATAGAACACATAAAGTTCAGGATCCACAACAAGAATTAATGGACCGCGTGACATCAAAGCGTGTGCTTTTGCTTTAATGTATGTCATCCATACGATAAGAATTTTATTTAGAAAAAGGCCCACCAACTCTTATAACTTTTATGGTTGGCCCAAACACAAACTTCTAATATGGTTTGTTTTCGTGTTCAATCTTCTGAACCACTCCAATTAGGGTCAAGGTAGGCGAATTTAATTGAAAAATGGGCAAAAGAGAGGAATGAAAAAGAAAGAAAGAAAGAACGAATTCAGAAATTAAAGATTGCAATATAATGTATTTAAAATCAAACACGCTCATGCAAAAATTTTGCTTGCAGCTGAAATTGCAGTCACAAACAAAAATTTCTTGCAACTACCGTTGTCTTGTGGCTATAATGACCACCCCTAATATGGCACTTCCTATTTTGCTTGAATCAATACCATCTACATACTATCACTTGATCCCTTTCTTGTCTCTCATGATTTTTTATCTTGATTTTCATGAAAACAAAAGAAACATATCTTGATCTACATACATACTTTACGTATCCTCGGACGTCTTCACATTAAAAAAGACTTGAACGTCCTTACTAACTAACTCTTCATCTAGTAATATTCATCTTCTCAAAATGTTTGAAAGAAATCTCAAATTTGATTTCCTCGAGGGATTAAAAACACGTCTTTAATACATACAGGGCTGTGCACCCTATTTAGTTTATCAATTTAGGCCAATGCATTTGGGCCCTTAAGGCATTCATAAGATAAGTAGTTGCCAAAACAATTGCCTATACGGTGCGGATAGAGCGGCAATGCAACTAAGCATTCCTAGTATTCTCAAAGCAAACTCATATTTAAATCATAGAAACAAAAAAGAACTAAATTACACGACATATAATATATGTATACATATAGCATTTTTGAAAGAAACAAGAAGACAACCCGAAACAGCATGGTTGTAGTAATTATTAGAAAGCCAATTACAGTATAAGATTATTTATAGACTTAATCTTGAACCGACCATGATATTTTGCCTGGATCCACTCCATGATCACTTCCATTTCTTGAACTTGCCCCCAAAGGGCTTGCCATACTTTCCCTGTCCCTTAAATTTTCCATGTTTGAACTTCCCATGAGAACCCCCATAGCCCTGGTAACCCCCGCCGTAACCATATCCTTGGCCATGGGCCCCATGCGCAAGATGGTTAGCCCCATAAGCAGCAACACCCCCAGCTAACATCCCTCCCAGTCCCATGCTAGATCCATACCCTGCAGTTTGTGTGATATATTACTCAGCTACTTGTCAAAAATATATATATATTTACTCTACTAAATGACCATTTTGTGATCAACGGGACATTGGGGATTCGAACTTGAGATCTCTTCAAAAGTTAGTAAGAGAAGTACCACTTGAACAAGAGCTCGATGAGCCAAAGAAGGAAAAGTGAGAGTAAAGTGAGAACATATATTGGTGATAAATGTAAATGAGAAAGGAGAAAACTAAATTTTTTTGTTTATATTTGAACAACTTGAAAAACTAAAACATTACAGACGATGTGGTTCGATTACCGGAATGATATGGAGCTGAGTGACCTGGATAACCGGCTGGGGGATATCCACTTGGATAGGCGGTTGGTGGATATCCCCCACTTGAAGGATATCCAGGTGGAGGATACCCACCGGAGGAAGGATATCCATATCCTTGCAAAGGGTATGATCCAGGATAGTTTCCAGCACCATATCCACCACCATATGAAAATAACCCTTTGTCAGAAGACTCATGTTGTTTGTCCTTTCCACCTCCCATCTTAGTTACTTCAAGTTCAAGTACGTGAAATTTATTCCTAGCTGCACAAAGTTATTATTCAAAAAAACACTGAGGAAATAAAAATCCAAGTAAACCATATTAAAATAAAATAATTTCTATCTCACCAGTAATGTTTTGATATCAGATATTTGGAAGGTTATGTACTTGGGAGACTATGAATGGCAACTACACATCTATACATGATTTTAGCTAATCAATGATCATAATTCAGTATGAAATGGCAACATGATATTTATATGTCAAACTAGTAAGGAATAGAATTTTGTTGTGTATAACAAGTTATAGTTAACAGCAACAATTGTGATGTTAAACTTCAAATGAAAAGATATCATCTTGGAACCAAGTACAAAGAATTTTTTGCATCTACAAGTTTATGTGTCTCACATATAACATGACCAACCAACCTTCAAGATTCAAATCAGTAACCTTTTCATATAAGGCATAGTTTAGGAAAAATGAAAAGAAAAACAGTTGAGAAGCAATTCCATCATTCAACAACAAAAGAAACAAAAAAAACAAAACAAATGGCGACCTAAGGGGCCTTTAGATTACTTTTTAATTTAGAATAGGCAGAAGAAAATTATTTCAGCAATGAAATATTACCACAATTTCTAAATCAAATAACAGTATTATTATCAGAGAAAGAGAATAAAATAACTACAGAGAAAAAGATAGAGATGGCTCACCAAAATGATTTTACAGCCAGTTGAGATGGTAGTTTGTGGTGTGATGACTATCTTAATTTGGAAGTCTTTTTGTCTATCTGTTAAGGCTTTGGGCTTAAACACACAAACAAATGTGTGTGAAACTTGAAAGAAATGAACTGTATATATATGGATGAAGAAAAGAAGTAAAGATTCTCATCATTTGATCCCAAAGACAAATAGAACACATAAAGTTGATGCATTCAACGCGTGTCCTTTATTATATGCCGTCCACACGGTGAGAATTTATCTCCGAATGTGATGCTCTAGAAAAGGTCTACTTGGAGCTTTCATGGCAAAATGCATTTACTCTCAAACACAAGATGAGAGAATATATCATTTTCTTTCTCCTTCTTTTTAAACTCCTTTGCACCAGAAAAATGAGAGAATCTCCCATATTTAAAAGTATACCGCCTTTACTTTTGCAGAATGACGGAAGGAATAATTGAGGATCTTATAGAGGGTATCTTAATCCTATTACTATTACTCATCCATAGGTTGAAACATTTAGAGGAAAGATATTTGAATTGGAGACCTCATATCAGGAAAATAATTACCATAGGTTGGAATAACTTTTCGAAAGTAAGTCATCTTTCATTTTGAGACTTTTTTTGGGGCGTTGTAAACAATGTCTCATCTATAAAAGTGATATTATATGCCTGTGGATTTCTTCTTTTATTCTAAATATTAAAATATCTAAAGGTGAACATTATGCTTACAATAATACTACATGAACTAAAAACTTTTTCAAATATTTATTCGTCTAGCAGTATTTCAAATTTTAATAGCCAATTATTGACAAGTAACATGAGAATATATTAGTTATTATATAAGCAAATAGCACACTTTTGACAGCAAACACCAACAATCCCAGTTCCTTTTGATCATCAATACGTTGGCTCATCACAATGTAGCATTGGTGCAAGGCTAAAAAAATTAGAAGCTAGAATTCTGGATAGGCTTGGTAGCCCATGCAATGATTCCAGCAAAAATTTAAACACTCCCTTTCTTCTTTACCATATAACTGGTTGTCAACATGAATATACAAACTCAGGAATATGACGCTCGAACTCACTACACAAGACATAATCAAGATTGGACAAGTTTGGCCTAATCAAACTGAGGTGAAACAAGCAAGATCAAACGGCCAAAGTGTGGAGTATTGAGGTTGAAGAACCTATTACTCACCTCAACTTTGCTTTTGACAACTCTGTTACCATCATCAGATTTCAGCTACTTCAACTTCCACCTGTAAACACCCGCAAGGAACGATTTGTATGTGCAAATTTGCCCGCGGCATTCATTGTATATTTCGTTGAATTGCACAAGAACCTTCTTGCACCCAAATCACAAAAGGTGTCTGCTCACAGAAACCTAATCAAATTGCACCCATAAATCAGAACAAGCTTTATACAAAGGTAATAGCAATAAGAACAGTCCCTTTCTAACTTACTTTAAAAATCAACCTCTACATCATTCATAAAGAAAAAAGGTGAATGTTCTTTCTTTCCACAAGGAAAACTAAATACATAGACAAATTAACAACATGAATATTGTTTACCTCAGAAACCTTGTGCATGAGATTATATAAGTGCATTCCACTCTCACGAGGTCTGGGCTCCTCAGATGAGATTATATGTTGAAAAAGCCTCTAATTAACATTCTCCACAATTATTTTGTCTATAACAGCTCCCCCAGTATCCAAATCACCAACAAACTTAGTAAGCAAAAGATCCCATGACGCACTGTCAATGTAACCATTTGACATTGCCAATGAAATCACTTTTGTGACTTCAGCTTCCTTCCCCAAGTCACAGAGCCCCTCAATCAACATGCTATAAGTAGACTTGTTGGGCAAACAACCTTTATCCAGCATCTCCTCTAAAGTCCTAATCCCCTCATCTGCTTTTCCAATTTTACAAAATCCTTTGATCAACATATTATATGTAAAAGCATTCGGAGCACACCCTTTCTCCACCATGTCATCCCACAACCTCCCTGCCTCACACAGCTCCCCAACGTCACACAGTCCCGCAATAAGCATGTTGTAAGTCATGACACTGGGAATCAAATCCGTCTTAAACTGACAAAAGAATTTCTTGGCTTCCCATACTTTCCCCTCCTTACAAAGCCAGTATATGAGCGTGCTAGAGATTGCATTATCTGGTGTGCAATTGTTCTTCAAAAGCCTCTTCCATAATTCACAACCGTCATCCGCCTTCCCTTCATGACACAAAACATCAATCACCTTACAGCAAAGAGCCGAACTTGGTATATACCTTTTCTCAAGCATATCATTAAGCAAATTAACCGCTTCACCCGACTTCTTTGCCTTACAATAAGCTTCAATCATAACGCCATAAGTCACCTCATTTGGGCCAACCTTATTTTCCTCCATCTCATCCATGACCTTCACAGCATCAACCAACTTCCCTTGCTTAACAAACCCATCCATCAAAATGGTGTAAGTAGTCGCATCCGGATGCCACCCTCTATCCAAAATCCCTCCGAAAACCCTCTTGGCGCCAACCATATCACCTCGCGAAACATACCCTCCTAAAACCGTAGTATAAGTCACCACATCCGGGACAAACCCCATGGCAGGCATTTCGTCGAGCACCTTGAGTGCAGTCTCAACACCATCCTTTTGGCAAAGCGCTTTGATCAGTATATTACAAGTGAACACGTTGGGCCTAACACCAAACCTCTGCCCACAATTTTTAAACACGGAGTGGACCAAACCATACTCATGGTTCTGAACCAAAGCGTTCAACAAGGCGTTCAGGGACTTAGCAGAGCGTTGAGCTTCAAACTTTGGAATGTCGAGGAAAGTCTTGAAGGAGAGCTTGGGACGACCCAAGACGCCGAAATTGCGAATGAGGGTGATGAAGAGGTCTTCAGAGCATTTGATGCCGGAGTTGCTGAGGTCTGAGAGGAGCGGGTCGATTTTGGGGTGAAAAGCGCGGGAACGAGAGAGGCGGTTGAGGATGGCGTGGTAGGTGTGGTAGTTATGGGAAAATCCAGGGTGGAATTTGGAGGCGTGGTGGAAGATTTGGAGGGCGAGGTCGAGGTTGGGTTCGCGTGTGATGAGGGAGATGAGGCGCTTTGGGTGGAGGCGTCTGGGCCAGGGTTGGATTGGTGGGGTCACGGTGTAGGAGTCGAGGAGATCGGCGGTGGAGATGGAAGGGGAGGCGGAGGCGGAGGCGGAGGTGGAGAAGGAGACGGTGGTGATTGAGTGCAGGAGAGGGCAGGCTTGGGCTGAGATCTTCAGACGCAGCATGAGCATGGTTGAAGAGTTGAAGAGAGCATTCGCAGTCCAAGTCTCATGTGGAGTGAGAAATCATTCAGTAGTACTGTAGTACAGCTGATGTCTAGCTACAGCCCAATAGTTTTCTGACACGTACCAAAAAATTTGACACGTCGGACATTAAACTCAAATGCAATTAACCTCAAGTGCTTTTTTTGGGCTGTCAATTTGTGTAGTCGAATTGCCATGCATATTCAGACTTTCTTACCAACTAGTATAATAAAATTTGCTCTGCTTCATTTAGCAGTGATTGTATCAGACCCATTTGTTTTATATTTGAATCAATTTTGTACTTTTTATTACATAAATCATGAATCAGAAAAAAAACAAACAAACAAACTTTTTGTCTGCTAATTTTGCTTTCTGGTGAAACAAAAATCATGCAGTTTATCAAAGGAATCACTAGTGTAGTGGTTGAGAGTTTACTCCACCTGAGGCAAGGTAAGGTCACGGGTTCGAATCACTAGCATCCGTGTTGTGTGTTTGAGTTTAATATATTATCGCCCATTTCAATAGGAAATGTCCTTAACCAAAAAAACAAAAACAAAAAAACCATGCAGTTTAAAGATATCAGAATTGGGGATTTGAATTGAAAAAATGCCTTTCTCATGGCTGGGGTACATATGTTCGGACATGACATGAGGTTGTATTTGAAATTGATACAGGAGTCTGCCCATGTATGAGTGACATGTTTTCCACGCTATGAGCACACCTTGAATTTTCAGCCGCAGAAAGCTGGATGTCCTCTTGATACTAGTGGTTCTGTTATATCTAACCCTTGAAAGTTTTCCACACATAAGCCTTATAATGCGTCACGTATATGAGCTGTTCTCAGCTTTTTTTTTTGGTCAAAGAGATGCTTCATTGAAATAAAGAGAAAGCAACATAGAGTGTCCAGGAAGGAGGGAACAAACGCCTCCACTCAACTAGAAAACAAAAACAATAAGGCAAAGAGAAACACAACTAACAAAGAAAAACATAGTTAGCAGGCCATCCACTAAGACGTCACCATCGAGTGCACGTCAGCCTCTAACCCATCCAAACTAGGAACAAGGAGGGCAGGGAAGCCCATCCGCCTGCAGAACAAAAACCAAAGAAGATGGGGGTCTGTGCAGCCAGACATCCTTGCACATCCTCCTTCTCGCACTCGCCGCAATTGAATCGGCTACACCATTACACCTACGAGGGATCCAGCGCCAATTGCAAGAACTGAAGCGATTGCATCGTCCCCGAATAGCAGAAATAATAGGATAGATAGACCACACGCTTTTACATGATCCCCCAATGATATTCTGAAGCAACACTTTCGAATCAGTCTCAACAATTACCCGTTGAACACCCAAGTCAGCAGCCAGAGAAACACCCATCAGCGCAGCATGGGCCTCCGCCTCAATCACAGAAGCTGACAATCTGTAGCCCCCAGATCCTCCCCTAAAATTACAACCATCATCACGAATCACACATCCCAGACCAGACTTGGAAGAAGTCTTATCCCAGCTAGCATCAATATTAATTTTGCACCAGCCATGAGGAGGAGGAGACCAAGATTCAACAATACTATCACTTACCAAATCAGGCAACGGCAGTTGAGAAATTCCAATGCATGATGCCTGGTGGAAATCACTACTCATTTGCCTAATTCGCACTAAAGTTTGGGTTGGACACACCTTTTTTCCTTCGAAGATGGCATCACACCTACTACGCCAAATTCCCCAACAAGTGTACGCAAACAAAACCAGCACCCAGGTCCTATCTTGCTTAGTCCGATGTTGATCCCCCAGAGCACCAACCAGCCACTCCTCCAAATTTGTAACACCTTGATGATCCACTCTAATACTGAGAGGGCCCCCAAACCAAACGTATTGCACCCAACCACACAGCAAAAACAGATGCTCTTTATTCTCTGGCTCATTATTGCACAAAGGACAAAGCGAGGTTAACCCCTTATGGATACCAATTTTAGCAGAATCATGATGCATGCCAATGCTCTTCAGCAATTGATCATTTTTGCTTATGTTCAGATTGGTGCCTCTACTTAAGAACTTGATCTGATTTAGACTAATTGGTGATTAGATTTTTTCTTTCTTTCTTAGTTCATTCTGAATACTTTGCATTGTCAATCGTGCTCCTAGTCTTGGGTAGTCAGATTGGTGCAATGCTCACAGGAAGAAGAAACAAAATCCTGGGAGAGCAGCATGTAGTATCTGAACTGACAAGCAATTGGATTTTACTTTCATTTGCTAGTGAGCATTTGGATGTATCTCCATTCAGTTCCCAACTAGCATGGGGCAATTCCTACCATTGTAGGATGGAGCTTGACATATTGTAGCGTGAGCATAAAAACATCATGAAATGACACATTTATTAGTCTGCAGTGTGATGTAGAATCCTACCTGAAATTACACACATAACAGAAATAAGTAAACATAGATATCTGTGCAACCACTTATGATTGGTTTCCACCCTTGTAGTTGTGAGGAAGCAAACAAACACATGCAGACAAGATGAGCTATGAGCTTATGTGTGGATATAATTGTAATCAAGTTATTGATACAGTTAAAGTATGTCAATGCGTCCTATCTGTAGACTGAGTTCAAGGTGTTTGACCACTGTGTCAGATACCTGGATACCCGACCCTTTAGGGTCGAACTCCTGCGAAGACCCTTATCCGTAGGGAAAATCGTCATCCCTAGTGAAGTTTGCCTATTTGTTTAGAAATAAATCTTTGAGCATTTTTAGGGTTTTTGTTTAATATTGATTGTGGTTCAGGACCTGGAGCACATTTGATTACTTTTGCGCTGATTGCAAGGCAAAGTCGAAGTGTGGTGGATCATCAGATTGCGTAAGAATTAAGAAAAAAATACCAGGTATGTTAGAAATGTTTTCTTTTGTTCATTTCATCTGGTGGTAATTGAATTTCTGTCTCTATAGATTTTCTTTTAACGTTTGCATTAAGTTAGCTGAAGGATATGGCAATTTTTGAAACAGTTCTGCTGTACACGTCCCGAAATTTTTGAATCCTGACCAGATAACTGTAGTTTGTAATGGCATGGAAGGAACTTATATATGTTCCAAAACTTCATATGTAAGCCCTTATCTTTTGCAAATGCAGAAGTTATATTGAAATGATTTATTCTATGTATTTTTGTGGATTTCTCTTCACCATTGTCAAGTTCAAACACTCCATTCTTGCTGGGTCTGTCATTTTTCCTTCACCAATTTCAGCCTCAACAGTAAATCTGATCCTGCTGTTTTATTGAGTCATTCAAGTTTCAGCTATACTGTAAAGTACTAGTGAGTTTGTTTTCGGGAAGGATTTTCAGAGTATGTTGCAAAGTTATTTGTAAGTGTGGTTCTTGTGGGTCAAAGAAGCGAGAAATTTTTAAATGTTCCGGGTACACCACGTGACTGGTGTACCATCCAATAGACTTATGACATGTGAAATTACTCTCCAATTTAATGCATTATTTTTTATGACACGTGGGCGGGCTGCATTGGAAATATTCCATTTGTCCTCTATCTAGTGGATGGTACACCAGCCACGTGGTGTAACGGGAACACCTATTCGTACCAAAAAAAGCAGCATTTCCAGACGAACAACACCCAAAAATTACTCCAAAGAAGCAGTTTCCAGATTGCAGTGTATAATGAACATGGCTTTGATCCTCTCGATTTAGATAAGCGGCGATTGCTTGATTTTTTGCAAGGTGAAATAGTTGCCACAATCTTTACACATCTTCTTGTGTTTATGCGTGTGTGTATGTGTTCGGAAGGGGGCACGGGGCTCTTGTGCTTATATCTTAATGAGATGTTTGGTTGATGAGTATGCATGGTGACGAGACTCACGGGCATCTTTGTTTCAACAAGAAAGTACGAGCCATTTAATACAAAGTGGACAACGGAAAGATGTGCAGTTTGTAGATGCGTTGAAGATTGGGAGGATAACAAAATTATTATATTCAACGGGTCTCTGTCTCTACCATTTGTTTTATCTGTGTGCCAGTTTTGTGATAAGAGCTAAAATATGTACAATTGTTAATTCTAATTCACATTTGTTAGTTTAGGTAAAAGAATGGAATGTTGAAGGATGTTAACAACCATGCACCCACGTAAAGCTAAGAAGGAATTGAAGAAAATTCATTCAGGTGATAAGCATCAAAGAAACAATATTAAATCCTTATGTAACCAATGAGTGGAAAAGAAGAAATAAAAGAATAATTGGTGTTGCTATTGTTCTCCCAGCCGACGTAACAAGCAATGATGAGACCAATTAAAGTGGCCAGCCAACAAAAGAAATAAAGAAAATAAAGCATGGAGACAAGGCCAGCCACACCTACAATGAGAAAGGCAGGAAAGAAATATAAAAAAATGAAGGAAGTGCCAGCATATGTGAAGAAACAAGGGAGAAGAATGATGTGTATTGAGCAGCCAATAACGAAGAAGTAAAGAAGAATTGAAACACTTAAAGCTGAAATTTGAAGAGATAAGAAAGCTGGCAGTGAAATATCAAATTTCAACCAATGGGTTTGTAGAATGTATGAAACTCCTGATGTCATTAGAGAGTGTTGTCTTTGTCCTGTAAGAGTTATGCACATGTTTGAATAAATGTTAATTGTGTAGACTGAGTTTTTGTATCTTACGAATGAAGTGTATGTTAAATATACACCCTTTGTGATCGGAATCACTCACAATGGGGAGGTGTAAACGAATGTAATGAGATGCAAAATTAGATGCACATGTTCATATTTTGTTTACATCCCTTGAAAGTGGGACCCGCATGAGAAAAGATGAGAAAAAGTGAACAAAAGTGAGAAAAAAGTTGCTGAATGAAACCCACTTGCGCCGCTACAGTAGTTGTTGGACCAAAATTTCATATGTGGGCCCATGCCTATAGGATGTCATCTCCCCCCAACAGCTACATTGCAAAATTAAATGATGCAATTCTTGTTTTTTTTTTTTTCAAAAACAGCCAACAGCTTTAATTTTTTCAAAAGGAAATCAGGTCCAATGGCTAGTTGATCCAAGGGTCCAATTTGAACTCTGACTTTAGCCAAATCCAACAGATATAATAATCCAAAGGCCAAGAAAAATTCAGACATTTCTATATATACCCACCTCTTTGTTCATAAAATCACAATTCTTCTTTACTCTCAAACATTTGGTTTTTTATTATTATTGTGCTTTCCTATCTTTTGTGATCATCAAAATGAGTGAAATCGGAGAGGGTTCAAAAATAGCTAAATTGCCAAACTTTTCCATTGAGGAAGATGTAGCTCTATGCCATGCATACCTAGCAATTAGTGAAGATCCAATTATTGGAAACTCCCAACAAGTTAATGCATTTTGAGATAGGTTTGATGAAGTGAAGGTAGAGATAGGTTTGATATTTATAGGAAATCAATGATATTTGATATGAGAATCAAAGGGGTGAGATGAGAATCCGATCCAAGGGTTGAGATGAAGATAAAGGAATCCGATCTAAAGGAATCCGATCTAAAGGTTGAAGATGAGATCAAATTCGATCATATCGTATCTTGAATTGTGTGCAAATCAGAAACAATAATGGATGTTGAATTGTCTGCAAAAACGTGATAAGATACCAACGGTTCAGATTAAATGTACTTTACAATCCAACGATTCTTTTTGGATGAAATCATATCTTCTCCAAATTTTAATATTTTTAGGTCTATTTGTTTGAAAAAATAAAATGAACCTAACACACACAAAATTAATTTTATAAAATTAACACAAAATAAAATTTTAACAAAAAAATCAATTATACATCTTTAGATTTATATCTTCCCCATTAGAGCAAAAACCACATTTAGAACCCCCGAAAATACACCCTCCCACTGTGGATGCTCTTATGATTCATATTAAGCGTGAAACTTACATGACGATACTACTTTACACATTCAATAAAGTTGACTGCTTCCCTTGTTTATTTGCTGCTATTGACTTGAAGATGGTTTTGTTCAGGAGGTGCTTTGAAGCCTACTGATGTTGACGCCTTGTAGGTTAATGCCTCTTGCACTAGGTTTCATCGTGAAGGTGGTTTCTTGAATCATGAGAAAATGGAACCTGATATTGGATCCTCAAAATCCCACCAACTACTTTTTTGAAGGTAAAGATGTGTCTCAAATGATCTTGCAATGGTTATAATTTCTGACACTTAATGATTACTGTTTTCTTTTTCATTCTTGTTAACTGAAAATGATAATTTTTCTTTGATGGTTTTACGGTATCCTCGGTGTTTACTCAAGTTGGGAGATGACTAAGCCTGTAATTTTTGTTGTGCGATTTTTGTATCTTTTTTTTTTTTGTCTGTTTTGTACATATTGGTACAGTCTGCAGTCTGTAATTTAATTTACGTTATCTTCTGGAGTGCAGCGTTGTTAATTTGTAAGCAGATTCACGGTTCCTGCACCCAGTGTTGCAAATGTGCTACTCATTTTCATACAATGTGTGCATCCAGAGCAGGCTACAGCATGGAAGTAAGTGTCCATAGACTACAATTTATGTACTAGTCCTTTCAACCAAAGAGTTCAATCTCAATTTGACCTTAAAAAGAGATAATCTCAATTCATATATACATTTCCTTCTTATTTTAATAGGGTGATGACTTTTCCTCTAGTAGTTTGTATGATTGCACCTATCTTTTAATTGCTAGAAATTGAAATAGTGTGAGAACAATGTTGGTGATTTTGATCATGTTGTATCCTGAACTTTCAGCTCCACAGTCTAGGGAAGAATGGTATACAAATAACAAGAAAGTTGATATGTTGTGCAGTTCACAAGTATGCCAAATTTTTCTTATGTTTAGTCAAGGTAGTATTTTCTACTGCTTGTACCAGTGAGGTGGTATTTGTTAACTTATTGTGCGTCGCATCTATTGATTCATATTCAGTTATCCATCACAGGAAGTGTGGATTGGTTGGATTTGCTAAATGCTGTGCGAGCACAGCCTAGCCTAAGTTGTAAAATTTGGTTAAATCCTGTATTTCCCATTGTTGGCAAAATGTGGGTGTAATAGAAATGACTTTCCAGAGTTCTGGATGCATGCACATCTTGCTTATCATGATGCTAAATTTAACGCCTGTGCTGCAGTGCATGCGCAACTGCTTTGCAAGGATCATGAGTGTGGGTGACGTAGACAGCCGGATTGTTCTCATTGTGAAGACTAGCGTGCCTGCCAGTGAAGAACCGACGCGAGTCTTCTTCTATCTGGGGTTGTTTTAAATTTTGCGAGCACCTTTTGTTTTTTAACATATACGTTTACTTGTTCGATCCGGATGAACATGATGAGCTCAAAGTCCCCTGCCTTTGTAAAGCGCCCAACTGTAGGAAATTTATGAATTAGTTCACAGTTCATACATTTTCTTAGCTCCCACAATAAGTTCATATTCAGTTATCCATTAAGTTCACCTTTCTTTTTCTTTTTTCTCTCTTTTCCCCGATAATTCTTTTAAGCTTCTTTACTGATAGCCATGTTGTAACCATTATATCCCAAATATTTGGCTTCTTTTCCCTGATAATTCTTTTAAGCTTATTTACTAGTAGTCATGTTGTAACCATTATATCCCAAATTTTTGGCTTCAGCCCTTCTTTTCGTATAAAGTTTTGACTGATTATTGTACAATTTTCTGCACATATATAACCAAATGTTTAATTAGTTGATGCAAATTAAAGAATTAATAATGGAGCATTTCTTTTGGATACTTGATGTACCAGTTGCTCTTTATTTATTTAAAGAACGAAGCTTGGCTTCTTAAACTGAGAATGAACTTCTTTAAACCAATGTGGTTTTGACATTTGTCAAAGTTCAGCAAAATTGACAACAACAAAAGAAGAGATAGTGACTCACAAATACATAAACCTATACTTCACACGATGTTGCCGACATTACCCATCAACGGGTGAGACCCTACTTTCTACAGGATACATAGACGCAATCAAAGCTCACTTGATTCTTCATTTGTTTCATCCATGAACGACTTCTAGTTAATTACATTTGCTTCTGGTAGATCCTTCTGTAAATTTTTGCACCTTCAAATTCTGCATGAATTTCTCTTTCAGTCCGTATCCCCATTGGATTGCTTAACACCCATCCCTCACTGTCACACAGCACACGCGAGTCGATTTCATGGATGTGTTTCAGAACATGGGGTTGAGAATCAAATTGATTTCTCATGTCAAGTGCCACTTCAAGTACATCCGACTGCATAAACACCTGCTCTCACATAATAATCATAAACATAACATTAGATATTTGGCTCAAGCCTGCAGGTCAATTATCTTGTTAAAGCAACAATCATTTGTTCAACCAAAAGCAAGCCATTATTTCAAGAGGAGCCAAAATCATTGAAAGAACTCACATAAGGCAAGGCATAAACTCAAACTTGAGGATAAATTGGATTCTTTTTTTCTTAGAAAGTACAGGTTGTATGGACTTTATTCAGGAAACTAAAATTGCTTATATAACCCAACACAGCATAAATCTAATAAGATATTTATTATGCACTCATACGACCCACTGCAAACATATTTTGACACCACAATCTCCCACCGAAATCTCTAATGAGCCAATGATGAAATCCCCGACATCTTCATTAGGGCCTAAACTGAATGACCCCAAACCTACATGGCAGTACTGAATTGACTCTGATATCACTTATCACTATCACAACATCGACATAATACCCACAAGGGCAGGTCACTGATGGAGCTCCTTGTAATTGATTATATAAACTAAATCGACTCAGAGCATCGTGGGTTGGCAAGACTTCATCTAAAGATCTACCCCAACCCCAGCCTAACCCTTGCCACCTCAGACAGATTTATTCTAAGAATAGGCATTAAAAAATAGGAAGAAAAGCTTCATCCCTTCCGTTGTGATTGATCCATGTGTGAAAAATAAAACCCACCTAAGGTATATGTTGAGTAGCAAGAAACTGATGGAGTCTACATTTTATGTGGAACAACCATAATGAAAGGACGCAAATTTTTCAGTAAAGAAAGGTGCACAAGCAGCTCATCTGCTGGACCAGTTGCATCAGGGGTTGAGACTATTAAGGCCATTATCTGGAATTGAAAGATGAGGCTTCAAGCTCTTGATACTACTAAATCTACATGTCTATTGACCAAAGCTAAACAAAATGACAACCTTTTAATAATCAATCATAGTCGCCTTCAGTCCCAAAAAAGAGTCATATTCACTTCATTATTTTGTAATGAGTAATTAACCTAGTTATTTAATCAAACCTGGCCGCTAGGCATTAAATTGTTCACAATGGAATCTACTAAAGGCGTCTGCACAACCCGTCTCTTATGATGCCTTTTCTTGAAATAAGGATCTGGGCACTGCATATGAACATGAGCAAAGAATCCAATTAAATAACAGTGTCTCAGCCTTGTGTGAGAATATGTCCTTAAAAAGTTCATGAGAGGTGAACTCACCAGGATTGAAACAAGCATCAATGGTCCAGGGTACGTAGACACTAGTTGTTGAAAGGAAGTTGTGGCATTAGCAAACATGAAATATCTGCCATTTAGTTCAAAATAATATATCAATTGCTTGCCAACAATGCACAATAGGTTTCACCATCTAATGAATAAGGGTCTTACATATTACTAAGAGCGAGGTCCTTAACCCAGAATTCAGCACGCTTGACCAGCTGCATCAGGGGCAAAACGTAAGTACATGAGAAACAAAACCATGTTATTCTCTTGACACAAGAAGGAATGAGGACAAAGTAATTATACATTCACTCAATCAGAAGAACTACGAAGGGTATCAAAAATAGCCCAAGGAGTTGTCCCATACTTTCTTCCGTATTTCCAGTCCCAAATAGTTTTTCATAATTAAGTTTCTTTTTGCCAGCCATATGAGAAATCTGCCACTGCCTGAGAATGTTTACATAGTTAGATTGACAAAATGATAACTGAGAGAAAATAAATACTCTCTCTCTCTCTCTCTGGTGACATCAAATACCTATAATTGTTGAAGCTAAATTTGGAAGTATATACCTATAATACGAGCAAGGGTTACGACAAATATCACAAAAGATGCAACACCCAGCCAAGTATTTTTGCTTAGTTTCAGTGCACGAGACCAGGGGACAGCACACAAAGGCAATTACTGGGTTCTAAAGGACTGAACTAGATAAGTCCCAAGAAGCTAGCAAGTAATTGCTGGTTCTATTTGCAAAAATATCATCCTTGCCATGGTATGAAACAACCATGACATATATACAATGCTAGATTTCTTATAATTATGAAGCACTAGGACTACAAATATAGATTGCATGTGAAAGGGAGTTCATAAGAAAAGGAAAAAACAATGGTACCAGTTCCAATATCCACCATAAGGTACTTCCACAGGCACCTAACAAAAAGATTACCAAAGAAGTAGAAGGTAACCAGAACAAAAAATTATATTGTATTATGTACGAGAGAAAAAGAAAGAACACCCTTCAAGTCACATACAGAGAGAGAGGAACTTAGAGGGTTGACATGTTGCCTGATTCTGATATGACCCAGTTCCTGCAATTGAGAAAATACAACCCCCAAAATGAGCTTTACATCAAAGATAGAGGAAAAAAAATTAAAAAATAAATGAAAACCCAGAACACCAGCGTAACAATTCTTTCTACCCAAAACGAAAAAGATGATGAAATAACAAAAACAAAGACCTCAGAAATTTTGTGGGTGAGATTAAGGTCAGCATATTCCAAGGCCACAAGGTCTGGGCTCCTCAGATACTGTTGCTGTTGTAGTTCCTTTGCACCAGAAGAAGCAGAGGCATAAACTCTTCTTCTGTTGTGGTGAAATTGATAAGAAGGTAAGAGTGAAGTTGGGTTGGGAAGCCCTTGTAGTAGAAGAGCAGAAAGAGCCCTTCTTGGCAATGCACCAGAGACAGTGACACCGCCAGCACCACTGGGTAAGCAAACCCAAGAACCCATCTTTGCTGCTACACCAATTCTTTGGGTTTTGGGTAAACCCCTCACTCTCTCACTTCAGTTTCTCTCTGTGAAACAAATACAAATGGAGAGGACAAGTCAAGACCGTCGGATTATAATTCCACGGCTAGAATAATAACACAGATAAAAAGGACATTTCATATTTTTTCTTTTTCAAGTGTAAGATAACTATTCTTTCTTTTTTGCTAAATTATAATTTCTGTCGTTATAATTTTGGCGCAGTTTCACTTGTATTGCTAGTTTCATTTTCGTGAGCTTAGACCTATTGGATCTGGAGGATTGCAAAAGCAAAAGGCAACGTGTCCTTTACCTTAACCTCAACTTTCAAACGTACCAAAAGCCAGTGGTGTGGCCCTCCATTTTGGTGGCTTTTGTTACTGGCTACAAAATGCCAAGCCCAACATGCCCCTTTCCTATGGTGTGGGTATAGGAATGGCTATGCTTTTATCGCCTTTGAAACCACTGGCCTTCTCCTCCTCTGCATTCTCTCGGGACCCATCATCATCATCATCATATCGACCTGCTGTTGTTCTTCCAGTTAAGCTTATAATTTCTCTCTTAAGTTTTCCTCATCTGGGTTTCACTTGTTCTATCAAACTGCAACATGTATGCATAAATTTTGGACTTTGGCATTTTGCATATAGCTCAGTTTCTGTTGTGGGGTTTTTTGATTTCAGGGTTTGGGGAACAATTCAGCTGACTACCAGAAGTTGGAGCTTACTTTGAGAGAGTACGGAGTGGCCACAGTAGTTGCTAAGGTGTCAAGACTTGATTGGCTGAGGAATGCCGCCGGTTTGGTTGACCCCAATTATTGGCGGGGAACTCTCAGTCCTCGCCCTGTACTTGATTGGTATGCCCAGTAATTCAAGTTTGTTTCTTTTTTAGTACCCTTTGGGGTTTTAATGGCATTATAACAGGTTGGGTTAAATTTATCTAACAATGACCATGCTTTGGCAGGTATTTGAAGAGGGTGGATGAGGCCGTACAAGAGGCAAAGGAGCTGGCACAAGGTTGATCAACTCTATCTGTTTAGAAATGCAATTGCTTCAATGCAATATGTCTGTATTTTTTGTTCTCTTTCTGTAATTCCGGAGCACTTTAGATAGCGTGAGTTGGACTAAGTTGTAACAAAATATATCTTGAGTGTTGTAACTTGTATGGTTAGGATGAAGTTGAGAAACAGTGAGAGAATGAGTAGTTATATGTTGGCCAACCTATCTGTAACATACGGATTGAGCCGAAAACATTGAGACCCCTTGCTCTCTAACTTCTGGACATTAGTAATCTTTAAAAGTTGAGAAAGATAGGTGAAATCTAATACTAGAGTTAGTATTAGAGTAGTCAAACATGTGTAAGTCAATTCTCTTTAGCCAACTTAGATGATGCTAAAAGATAATTAGTTTCATTTCTGTTAATAGGGATGGGCAATGGGTTACCCTTGAGGTGGTGGTGATAGTGGTGGTGGTAATGGTGATGGTGGTTGATACCCATTGCCTATCCCTATCTGTTAACTTCTTAGTGTGTTATTAAATCTTTGAAAATGGCATTGCTTGATTTTAAAATTCTCATGCTTTAGCAGCTTTTCTAGTAATGATATCAGTTTAGCAGTTTAGGCTATGCTTGAAAGGAAAATTAACCTACCGATTTAATGAAAATACTTTAGCTTGAGTGGTTTGATCCAATATAACCTTTTGTTAAATTTTTGGAAGCCCGGTAATTGGGTATTGTACAATTTGTAATTATTGTGCATCGTAATGATGATCTCCCCTCAGTGTGAGAGGTGGGGTTGAGGAGGGTGAGTTAAAGTATAATACGGGTTAGATAATGTGCCCAAAAAATCCATAAGAAATGTCCGTCCTTCCTTCACATGTGAATCTTCCTTGTGGCCATGTCAAAATGCAACACTATATTTGTTCCCTTTTATTCATAAGGTCTCTCCTTCCTTGCCATCCTCTGTCATTGACTCATTGCACATGTGAGTTCTCTAACAAATACAGCAATTGATTTATTTGCTTCATTTCTTTTTGCTTTTAGGTGGGAAATTATCCCTGATTGGACACTCAGCAGGAGGATGGCTTGCACGTCTCTATATTGAAGAATTTGGGCTGTCCAATATATCCTTGTTGTTGACTCTTGGAACCCCCCACCTGTAGGTCATCAAACTTTTTCATGATAATTTCTTGCTGATGATTCTTGGATCCCTCTCTTACATATGTGAATCAACTTTTATCATATTTTAGGGCTGTTTGGTGATGACATGTCTAGTAACTTCTGTTATTCCATATTCCATTTGAAAAGCTTACTTCTTCAAACTTCATTAGGAGAATAACTGACACCTATATTTTGTTCAGGCCACCACCAAAAGGTGTGTCGGGGGTTATTGATCAAACGAGAGGTCTCTTGGATTACGTTGATAAGAATTGCTCAAAAGCTGTTTACACTCCTGAAGTGAAATATGTATGTATAGCAGGGAGGTAAAAGTCATAATTTGATCCTGTTTTTTGTTCTTACTCTATATTCCTTCTGTTATTATTTGAATGTATTTACTTTATGTAGACAATTTTATTTATTTGAATAAATTAATAGGTGTGAAATTCTTGTGGTATTTTTAATTCTGAGTTCAGTTATATTGCTAAGGTGCATCAAGAAGGTTACTTTGAAACACTATGAAATGGATGTAGTAAACAGTAGATATGTTGAACAGGACACCACATCCATAGATGAAAACAACAAAGAAGCATCAGAGCTTGACATTAATAGACCCCACAGATATTATATAACACCATACTCTAACAAATATCAGTGTAAAATCCTAGAATCTAAATGAGTTATGTATGCGAAAACTGCAGGTATCTCCAAGGTGCTCATTTGTTTGGGAACTCGAATGAAAGTATTGATTCTTCACTTCCAATAGAGAGTGCAGAACCTTCATCAGAGGTTGCTTTCATAAATGATGTGAGTACTTCACCATCAACCACAGCCACCTTTCGTGGGCGCTTTGTCGGGCAAGGGTACAAGCAGGTAAAATCCCTAACTGTCTCAGCAGTATAAACACTTACCTCCAATCAAAATAAACTTATCATTGTCATTTGAGAGTTCAATTCAATTTCTATGATATTTTATTATAGCTATGATTCTTGTAAGCTGGATGCCATGGTTGTAGACCGAATTCTGACAATGAGACTAGCATGTATTTCAGGTTTGTGGGCAGGCAGATGTTTGGGGAGATGGGGTTGTACCAGCAGTATCAGCCCATCTGGAGGGTGCACTCAATATTAGCTTAGATGGTGTTTACCACTCACCGGTTGGTTCAGATGATATGTCAAGACCATGGTATGGGTCTCCTGCTATTGTAGAGCAATGGATACATCACCTCCTTATCTAATGATTTCCAACTTCTAAGGTACTGTAAAGAAAAGAATTATTTTGTTCAATGTCATAGTAATTTGTCAACTGCCCATTCATAAGAATTTTTTTGATGTCTTGCCAAGGTATAAACTGTAACCTTTTTCGAATATTTTGCATTCTTCTAGTTATTTGATTGTAATTAATTATATATTTTATTTGACTTGGACAAGCAGAAGAGCTCATAATACTGTTGGAAGATGTATTGTTCATGCAATTTGACTTGAAACCTGTTCTTCCTCATCTTTGGGAATTTTAATCATCTGCATTGTAATCCAATTGCACAAGTCTTGTTCTGCCTCTGAAAGTCAAAATATCTTTCTATCAGCCCCAGTCCCAGCTACTGTTTGAATTAGTACAAACATAAGGCTGCTTTTAACAAAAATAGCTGCTTTAATTATTAATGGTATTGTTCTTGCTACTGGCGGGAGGATAGTCGGCTTAGTCCCAGCTTACTTTCGCCTTAATCTGCCACAACTACTCGTGTAACGGCGAAGTTGGTAGCGGCAAAGGGTGGTGGAGAGTTTCGGGGATTTCGGCGTGGGTTTTTGTGTGTAAAGCAACCCCAATCGTTTTCTTTTATACAAGCAATATTGCAAAGGTGGGAATCTAACCTAAGACCTGGGACGCATAGCTAAATGCTGTTAACCACTCCTTATGTTTAGATGGATTAAGATGTGTCCGTATTAGGTGTAGAGCAAAATAAAACAATCAGACTACACAAGCCAATAATCGCGTTGACTGCATAGTGAAGTCAATCCAATCCATGGCAAGAAGATGCAGCATGTGTTATTATATCATGCAAACATTTTATCAAGGACAAGAATAGCACCTACAGTAACACGACCATTAAATCGAACCCACGACGCCATAATCAACAGAGAAATGCTAAGAACTTTTCTCTAACCTTCTATTTTGATTTTTCCATTATCTTACGACATGTCGATTTCTACACTAAAAACAACGCTATTAATACATTGCATATGTTTTTAGTAGAAATCGACACATGCCACAAGATAATGGTCCAAAAGAGAAGGTTGGAGAAAAGGGCTAGCACTCCCCAATTAACAATGAGATATTACCAATTATTCTACTGAGAAATTGATGATGCATATTGCCTTCTTATTTTTGCCAAAGTTAGGAGAGGAAAACTCACACACCTAGGAGCTGGCCTCCCATCTTTTACACTACGATCTGCCAACCTCTTTTGCTTGACAATTTTAAGAGGGAGAAATTAACATCAATGATATGGTAGTCACCATAGCTAAAACCAACAGTGAAACTGAAATAAGAGAAAATGATCTACATAAAAGTCATTTCATGATCCTACGTACTTTTTACACATCCAGAACCAAAAGGCATTCCAGCTAAAATTCAATCACCAAACCCTGGCCTGCATAATATGGTCTCAAACATAAGTGTGAAACTTACACTATCTCCAAAAGGATTTGCTTTTTCTTTTTTAAACAGGGGTTAGGGACACCAATTCAAAGCAAAATGCATCAATTAGAGACTGAATGAGCATTCATTCAGCCTTCACAAAGTGGCGCGAAAGCAGCTTCCCAATTTCCAAAAAGCCAACTTTTTCCTTCCCTTCAAAAATTGCCTTGAGCTTGTCATCACAGTGGATCTCCCTCTTATTAGCAGGATTCTGCAGGCAGAGAAAATCAGACATATTTGATCAATACCACTGAACTCAACTTCATATGTCAACTATTAATACCACTCCACTCGACTTCATATGTCAATTACAAGTATTTAACTATTTCGTGGTGAATAACACACAGCATGTGCAAGATTCATATTAGAAACAACCACTAAATAAAGACATCAGGATCCACATCCCTGCTGTACTTTCCTAAACAACAGCAGAATAAGTAGCAATCACACCTTTGGAGTAGACAAAACAAAACCCCTACAATTACAAAGTCCCAGACCAACTGGCTTTACAGGCAAAGTCAGCCCACAGATATGCAGGGGCGAGACTCATTTGAATTTCATGGGCAGCTTCAAACCTAAACATTTCTATCCCTTTGATGAGGCCTTGTTCCAAGTACTAAGGCCACTGGGTCGCACCTTCTCATGCCATCTGCATCTAGTTTCTCAGGTCAAAAGAAAAATCATGTGTTGTTCCATGCAACTCATAAACATTTAAAAGTCTTCCACCCTTGTTGCTAATTGCCAGTGTTTACACTGTTGCTTCTTCATATCGTCTATGCTCATTCCTTTGGAGATCAGAATTTTGTATAGCATAATTTACTCTAGGGTTATCGACCGAAATGGTCCCCCAAATTTTGCCCCAGTATCATTTTAGTCCACCAATTAAAATTGTCATTTCAATAGTCCTTCAACTCTTCATTTGGTATCAAAACAGTCCCCTCGTTAAAGACTGTTAATATTGCCCTTAAATTGGGGGGGCAAAACTGTCCATATGAAATAAAATATTAATAAATAATTAAAATTTGATGGAAACTATTATAAAACTTAGAAATTTGAAAATTTGAAACAATTGAATCTCACCAGCCACCTATTGAAGGACTATTGAAATGGAAAACTTAGTTTGTGGACCAAAATGCGACTGGAGTAAAAGTTGGGGGACCATTTCAGTCAATAACCCTTTACTCTATCAAAAAATACCTAACATAACATTTCTTGGATGTAATAGCTACTACTCACTATCCGTCAAGCTAGTTAAAACTACAAATATGATCCATGGTCAAAATAGAAAGTTATATCATAGCACCTGCTCTAACTTAATGGGTAACTACCTAATTGCAAACAGCAGAGACCTACCAAAATACTAAGTAAGCATAAATCTATATCTGATAACTGAAGCAAAAGGCATTCTCAAAAAGGATGTGATAACAGGCTGATAAAAAAAAACATCAAATGGAATCCAAGTGACAAATGAGAACCGTGAACTATCCAAATTGTACATCAAAGTTAAAGATCAAGAACCCATATTCTGTCAACATACACATAAAATCAAGTAATATTTGAAAGGATGAACTCAATGATTATACACATAAGATATGTATCAGATGCTAACAGACATAACCCAACACAATATGACCCTACATGAAGTGGAGGGCAACTCCTATATTGTGATGAGTACTTGGCGTGACCCTTAGAACAGTCCATAACCAAGCCACACTAAACTAGTTTAAATGCAAAAGCAAAACACTACCACAAGGCTATGAAATAAGACTAGCTATAGAAATACAGAGCAGTAACTCTGTTAACATAAGAAAACGCAGCTTGTTTAAACATGGAAAGCTTCATCCATAGCAGAAACAACCTGTTAGGCTTTAATCAACTTAGAAAATAATAAAATTATAAGAAATAAGATAAATAACTTTATCATAAACAAATCTGCATTGAGCCAAGCTCCCATCAGCTAAGTCAGACTGAAGTGTCTAGATAACCCTTTGTTTGCAACAGACAACAGCTTCTTTTTTCTTTTTCTTTTTGGCAATTTAGGGCTTAGGGTTTAGGGTTTAGGGTTTGGTTACCTTTTTCTTCCCTTTCATTTCCCAAATATATTCTTGTAGTTTATAAAGAAATTTGAAGCAAAACCCATAAATAACGAATCAAAAGAAAGCATTTTATTAGAACCCACTAGCAAAAACCACAAAAAGGAAAGGAGTGATGAGGACCTGCAGGTTGTGGAGCTTGATGTGAGCCCAGATCTTCTTGACGGCCTCGGCGCGAGAGGACTCTGAGGCGCCAAGGAAGCTACCAAGAGCTGGTGAGATCGGCGTCGGCTTCATAATCCCGAGGTTACTTTTAGGGGTTTTGGGTTTGGTCGAGTCAGCTGCTGCCTTGGGCTTGGGCTTGGCCCTTGGCTTTGGTTCGGCAGCAGTGGCGGCCTTTGAGGCAGAAACAGCAGCTCCAGCAGTGGAGCTGGAGGATCTGGCCGGTGCCATGAGAGCCCCGCATCCTCTGAAAACCCTAAACACATTGGAAGACGACATTGTTCTCAGCCTCTCTCTGTCTCTCACAAGTCACAGCAACACAATTTTCTACTCTCTACTCTCTACTCTCTACTCTCTCTCTCTCTCTTCTCTGTGCCCTAATATTCAGAAGACCCACTTCTGCCTATTTTCAAACGCTTCCTCTCCCCCTCTCCTCCTATTAGCTTTTTTTTTTTTCAATTTTATTTTTCTTTTGTTAAAAAAAATTAAAAATTAAAAATCCAAATAAACACTCGATGCTTGTTGGGCTTGGGCCTAGCCATATAGAGGCTTACAGGATCCAAATCCAGTTTGGCATTTATGGCCTACAATGGAAATGGAAAATTTAAGTAACTAATAAACTACTTTAATTTCCCAAAATTTATATGATAATGTATAGGTAATATTAGGGTAAATTAAAAAACACTCGCCTAAAATATTAGGGGGCATTTCACTTTACTACCCAAATTTTAAAGAATTGCAATGTTTTTTTTATTATTTTTTTAAATCAAATTTAATATAAGGAAAATACAAATAAAGTCTTACAAAGAATGCACTCCCAACCAAAGCCACCAAAGGTAAATAAGGCAAATATGAAATGTGGTTAAAGAAGTCTAAGTCAATTCTCAACATAGAGGGTTGGCACCATCTGGATTGGATCGATTTATCCAAACTCGTTGGGTTTGGTTTAGTTTGGTTCAAATTTGACAAAAATACACAGGAAACTAAACCAAACTTTTGTATTCGGCCGGCCTAAGCCCAATCTTTCTTTATTTTTCATTTCTACAATGTTTTTAGCTCAATTACAACAACAAAATTTTATGACTCGATACATATTTTTTATTTTCTAGCACATTAAACCATCCTTAAATTTAACATAACATAACATAAAAGTTCAAAGTTCAATAATAATATAGTTACAATTTAAAGATAAATATGCACAACTAGTAACTATATTGTTATTTGAAAGATAAAAATATAAATATGTGAAGACGAAGAGAAATAGGATGTATTGAAAAATAGGAAGAAGACAAAAGTGGATAAAATAAGAGAGAAAGAGGTAATGAGATACATAGGAAGAGAAATATAAAGAAATAGGTGGAAAAAAGATAAAGACAGAAACGCAACAAGAACGAATATGGTTCACCGAAAAGAAAAAGAAATTTGGCTAGAATAGTTTTTTTTTTGTTACATTGGAGGAAAGACATCCCTTGGGGTTCCGAACCTGGGTGCCATGGGGGGAGGGGGGAATCCACCACCACTGTGGTAGGAACCCATTGGCCTAGAGTAGTTATTTAGTATAGTATAAATTGGAATTAAGACTTTTGGGAATTAATTTGAGCTAAAATATCTAGATGTTACTTGTGGTTACTAATGTTATTTGAATATTAATTAGGCTTACTAATAATTTTGGATATAAATGAATAAGTAAACTTAACATAACTGGTCCGGTTTGGTTTACATTGGTTTTTCAAGACAAGAACCGAGAGGGAAATTGATCCAAAGTAGTATGGTTCAGTTTTTTAGCCTAGTTTGATTGTTTTAGTCAACATGATTTTTTTCCTGTTTTTCTAGACTCGGTTTAGCTCAGTTCACCGGTTCAAATGCCCACATGTACTACTCATTATTAGGCCAATCCAACCCATTAATTATCAGATTAGACGATTCGGTCGGGCTGACCTGAAATTGTGCTCGCCGCTCATTAGGCTGCCCAAATACCATCACAATAGGAGCAATCAAAGAATAGATAATGGTGGGATGCAAAAGGACATAAGTAAGATGTTGTTGGGGGTAAACATGAATCTCGTCCTTAGTAAGAAGCAAAAGGATAAAAACCTACTTTGGGCATATTTTGATTTAACCAAGTTAGATTATCCCATGGTACATGCTTAGTGGCAAGAAAATACTACCAAGATAACCAAGTTTTAGACCCCATTACTCCCAAGGCTAGCCTCAGAAGTATCACTAGGCAAGATCCATTGGCTTCCATTTATGATGCTACGAATGTCAGCATTATTCTCAATCGTAGCACCAACAAGACTTCTTAGACCCAAAAAATCTTTAAGAGCATCTTCAACCGATATGTCAAATTGCCACATGGACATGAAATGGTAAAAATTGAAGGGTGCTGTTAAACGAACCCTAATATTAAATGAGTACACCCTACTACCAAAGCATTTATTGAATTACTAATTTACCCTAATATAAAATGACAAAAAAGAATATATTGAATATTGAAACAAAAGTAATTTTAATAAGTACACCCTACTCAACATATTAAACCCTAATTAGGTCTAAAGCTGAAAAGTATTGAGATTCTTAGTGGCGCGAACTTGATGCCCAGTTCAATGGTTCAACGAACACTAATCAATGGTTGTACTCAGCCACTTTAAGTGTTGAGAATCTCACCCAGCCTGAACCCAAAGGAAGTGCAACACAAGATGCCCAACTTCCAGAAGTTGGTGTACCATAATGCTTGTTCTCTCCATTTATACGGACAAAAACATAATGTGAAATTCTTTCAAGTTGTAAAATCAAGACCCTTCTTCTTATAGCTTATTAATGCACAGTATCAATACGAAATACTACAAAAAATAGACATATAGTTTGATACCAAAATAGTAATTCAACTTTAGGTATTTTGTACTAATCTATATGACATTTCATCCATGACAGTTTTACCATTACATGTGGCACCTCCCTTCAAGATTGCCGAAACAGCTGGAGCTGTTGATTCGGAAGATGGGTGAGTCATTGCCCAATCAGGATTTATGGGTGAGTCTCGACCAATTCATGTAAAATAGGGTGTACTTAGTATTATGTTATTGTGTGATAGAGTGTATTAAGGTGTATCAGGGATATTTTTGGTAGTTAAATAGGGTGTACTTAGTTAATTTTACATTTTGATTTAATTATTAGGGTGTACTTATATCATAGGGTGTACTCAGTTAATTTTATGGTTCATTATCAACACCCAAATTGAAGCTTAAAGTTGCTCCAACCGAGTAGTCAAATCTTACATAGATTTGAAAGTTGGAACTTGGAAGAGATATGTCAAAAATAACATATCAAAAACCTTGATGTCAAGTATTATTTTAATATTTTTTTAGTCATAAACCTCATTATCATTCACTTTTAAAAAAACTTTATGCATCATATAGACCCCATTTGTTTAAAAAATATATATAATAAAATAATATGATATTTGACATTTCGGGTGGAGTTAAATTTTTCCCAAGTGTCAAATTGCCACATAAGCCATCAAATTCAAATTTAACATTTTGCATTTGACATCCCCCTTGGAGAAGAATAAGAGGTTTGAGAGTGCTTGAAAGTTGTCCTCATAATCTTTAAGAATAGAAGCCGGGGAAAGGTCTTTATCAAACTTTTGGGGGTTTCAACTCCAACCCAAAAGTTTTTAGAATTTCAACATCCATTTTGTTCAGAAAACTCTGAATTTTTTTGAAAATTGAGAAATTTATGCATTCCCAACAATTTTGGAAAATTTTAACATGCCCAAAAATTTGAGATGTTACAATTATCTCAAAATGAAAATTCATACGGAAAAGCTCAAAAAACTATTATACACTTGTACTTACATGTTGTCATTTTTGTGTGGAACAATTCGTATATCTCTCTTTGGTCACACGATCATATTTATTTAAACATGAAATTAGTCATTATGGGTAGTTCAAGCTTGAGATACCAATATATTTTGGAATCCGAAATTTTGAGATGCATTCCAATTTTCTTTTTTCAGAATTTTCATATTTTAGAATTTCGGATGTCGGATATGATTTGGGTGTGCCAAAGTCCAACTTGCACCCTTACCCTTCGTTCGAAACCTCATCGAACTACCAAGATCCACACCATTACCCAACCACCACGAGCCAACCCATTCGGATGCAGGAATGCATGCTCTTAATAACTTGAGTTCCAAACCCTACTCTTTCCATCTATGTTAAATTGAAAAAAAAAAGAGTAATTTTACTAAATCATTAATGTTTTGATATATATAATCAAAGAAAAGTGAGTAGGGGACATATTAAACAAATTGTTCACTATGAGTCAAATTCAATAGAATTGGATCAATCCCTTTTCTTTTTTCTTTTTCTTTTTTTTTCTGTCGTTAAGGTGAAGAACTAAACCAAGAATTCTCTTTCTTTATCATCAATCGAATCACTATTCAGTCAAGACTTTAAACAAGAATAAAAAGTCTTTTGGTATTCAAAACTTGCTAATTTCGAAGGATTTTTTTTTTAAAAAATGTGGAATTTGTGTAACTTTTTAGTGGGAGGTATAAATACCAAACCCTATCTCAAATCTCATCATAACTCATCAGACTTTTCAGGTGAGATTTTTTTATAATTATTTCCTTCCTCACCTTGACGTCCACCCAAGCCTTGACCTCCGTCCAAGCAGTTGTGCACTGGCCCTGACGTCTGTCAGTGAAGTCCTCATTTCCATTGCTATCAGAGTGAAATTTTTTTCAAAATTTTTGCTTTGTAATTTGTTCTCAGTAGATTAGGAGTGTGGTCTTACTAATCAACAAGCAATTAGAACTAGGACTTGGATTATCCTTGAGTTTTTGTGAAATCTGCTCAACGTAAAGAAACATTGAAGTAAATTCACTCCAGGTTTCTTTTCCAGTACTGCACTTTTACTTAGTATATATGTGCGTAAATTAATTACTTGATAATTAGTATACTTTGACTCTGTTTTTAGCGCTGATTAAGAAGGGTTTAGTAAGTTGAGTTTCACTGTGCTGAGGCTTAATAGTTTCACTGTGCAGACATGGAGGGGCATAGAGAGTTTCTCTGTTTTTTTTCTCTGATTCTAATTCACCAATAAAATTCTCAACTTTGTTCGATGACATGTTTGATTCTACCTCTGTTGATTCTCCGTCATGCGCAGAAAGGTTTCCGATTAATGCAAGCGTTTTATCACATGCCATAAGCTCATGTGTGGGTCTTCTGGTAATCTCCATGGTGGGATTCAGTATCACTGTGCAACAATAAGAAGTGGGTTTGTTGCCAATGTGTATATTGGAAGCTCTTTGGTAAGCATTTATGGTAGATGCAGTGAGTTAAAGACTGCCTATAGGGTGTTTGAGGAAATGCCTGTGAGAAATGTGGTGTCGTGGACATCCATTATTTCAGGGTTTGCACAAGAGTGGCAGGTTGATGTGTGTGTGCAGATTTTTAGTGAGATGAGGCATTCTTTAAAACCCAATGATTTTACACATGCAAGTATTCTGAGTGCTTGGACAGGCATTTGAGCTCTTAGGCATGGCAGAAGTGCTCATTGACAAACCGTCCGAATGGGCTCCGATTCGTACATTCACATCACCAATGCTTATTTATTGAGAAAGACATACAAACAATGAAAAAATATTAGCTTTTCATTTTTACGGGTCTATTTTTTCTAAAAACATCTTATGTCAATTTGGGAAGAAATCCATATTGTCCTTTCAAATCTTATAAATCCTATTATATAAATCTTTAAAATCCATAAGTAAAAAATCTTGATTATAGAAATTCTTAAATAAAATCCTATAAGTCATTATATTCTACTTAAATCCACTAGACTTTTTTATCCCTAAATAGTTTTTTAAAATCTCAATTGAATACACTCCCCTTAAACTTTTTATTGAACTAACACAAAAGGAAGTCACAAAAATAAATAATAATGTCTAAAGTCACAAAATTTACTTATCAAATTTGCTCACCAAACAAAGTGATAATGCCTACGTTTCAATATTTTGCCTTTTAATAATGAATTTGATTTAAAATTAATTTTAACTTCAAACCAATCAACACTATGGGATGGGATGAAATAAATTTGGTTTCAATAATCGTTTAACTGTACAGACTAATAAATTTGTTTGGGCTCCAATCATTCACCAATTTTGTTTTATTTTGTAAAATATGTTATTACTTTAAACTTTCCCCAGGGGCAAGCAAGGACGAAACTTGGAATTTTTCAACTAGTGGGCTAGCTAAAGTTATTAGCTAAAAATCTATGATAATTTTTTTTTTATGTACTTACAATTTCTATAGTTATTTTAGAAATAAAAGTATACATTAAATCATATAAACCAAGCTAGTTCATAGCTCTATTGACTAATTCCAAATATTTTTTTTTGCTCTGGATACAATTGATATTGGGGAAGGGGGGTATCGAACCTAGGACAATGATAAATGGTCTTAACTATTGGAGTTACAAACCCCTTGCAATTTCCAATAAGTTTTAGCATAAAACAAATACATATTAAATGTAATCAGAAATCACATTATCAAAATGGAAATATATTCAACAATAGAATTGAAAAAAAGTCTATTTAAATGTGTATTTTTATTGTTGTCATGCAACTAAATTTATAAAAAAAAAATTGAACTTTTTTGAACTCTAATAGGTTAAATACATGAGAGCAGATCCGCTGTCCCCAAATTGGTGTCCCATCTCTAATTTGCTGACACGTGTCAACTAAGATAACAGAGAGTTAATTTTGTTAATTTTTTTATTTGACAATTTTAAAAATTAAAAAGAGGCCAGAGATCGGAAGAGGAGATCTTACCGTTGCCATTGACGTCGAATTTCTTCAAGACCTGGTCTAGTTTGGCGATCTGAGCACGCGAGTTGAAGGATGGAGATCGCGAGGGTGGGGTCGTGAATGGAAGGGATGTGGCTGATTGAATGGATTTCTTCTTCCGGGAGAAGAGGGATTTGAAGCCCAACTGGATTTGAATTGGAACGACTCTGAGAGAGAGCGAAAAGGTGGAATAAAAAACGAATTGAAGAAGAGGATAGTCATTGTGAGATTCAGATTTCTAGGGTTTTGTTAAATTTGAACAGAGGGATTTTTGTTGCTTCTTTGTTGTTTGGAGATTTAGGGATTGGGATTGGGATGTTATTGTGTTGGTTGCAGGTTATTTTATAAGGATGTGAGAATGAGTAAATGAGAGCGAGAGTTTGTTTAGGAATTGGGAAATGGGGGAATGAATTGGGGATTGGGTGAACAACTGAATGCAGAAAACGAAAATAGAAACCAATTGAATCTTAACGCCTCTTTCTTTGTCAATGGCTCATCAATAACTCAGATGAATGTGGAGTGGTGGTGAGGTTCCAACCTGTGGAGAGTTGATGGTGGAGAAGATGCAGAGCTCTCGCGTATTTTGGGTTTGGTTTTCTCTATAACAACGAGAGTTGAGGGTGGAGAAGAAGACGCTCGCTGGGTTGTTTATTTTTAAAATTGTCAAATAAAAAAGTTAACAGAGTTAACTCTCTGTTATCTTAGTTGACACGTGTCAGTAAATTAGAGAGGAAACATGGAGGGGACAGCAGATCTGCTCCCGTTAATACATACTGGGCTGTATTTAAAACAAGGCAAATATATAAGTTTGATTTATTTTTTCCCAAAAATCTCCCTGGGCTACAGTCCACTGCAGCCTTTGCAGTGGTTACACTAGTAGGAGCAAGAAGTTTGTAGTTCAAATGATTAAGAGCATTTATCCATGCACTCGAGGTCGTAGGTTAAATTTCTCTATTCCCCAATATTTGCTTGTATAAACAAAAAAAGCATTCGTCAGGCATTCCCCAACGTGTTTTGAAATGAATTTGGATATTATTATCTTTTGCTTAGATCTTCCTTAAAAAACGCCTTTTTACTAGGGAACATTTGGTTAAATTTTTCTCTATCCATCATCATTGCCTCTTATATCATAATGATGTTGAACGCATTAATAATATTTTATTGGAATCCTTTTTGCCAGTCAAATTTGTAATTACTTTGGTAATTTGATTGAATTGCTGTGCCAAAAACAATTCATATTGTCTACAAAATTGGAATCAAGTTGGAATTATTTACCTACCTTTTATGCGGAAAAAGTTCTAACAATTTGCTGGCAAATTTGGCTAACAAAGAAAAATTTTGATTTTTAAAAATAAATTACCTAATGTGCACAGCACTCGTGTTGAAACATTTCTATACGATATTTAGCATAAGAAAATAAAGAAGAAGAAACAAAAATTTCATTCAAAAGTTACTTTAAAATGGGACACACCTCTTTTATCTACTTGGAAACTTAGGGCCAGTTTGGCATTGCTGTGCTGTGAAAATAATCGCTGTCAAATTTGCTGTGAGAGAAATCAGCTGTGAGAGAAAGCAGTTTGGCGTTTGGTAAACTTTTTGTTAAAAGTGTTGTTAATACTAATTCCCTCATAATCAGAAAATAATTCCCACAAAATCATTAAACCCAGCGCTTCTTCGAAACTGAGTCCTGCATAATCAGAAAATGAAAGCACCTCATTAGCTGCTTTCCCTTATAGCTTTCTCTCACAGCAATTTTTAACAATAAGTGATTTTCTCATAGTTTACCAAACGGGCTGGGCTTCCCAAAATTTTTAAAAAATCACTTATTATCCCAAATAAGCAATGTCAAACTGGCACTTAGTTTGACAGTTCAGTTTTTATTTTTTTTAGAAATTATAAAATTGCATTTATAATTCAGTCAAAAAAATCACTAACCACAACTGGCCAATACAAAATAGCCACAAAGGGCCATTAAGATAATTTAGAGCTCCTCCACTAATGATTACGCATAATCGAAGAAACTCTGGCATAGACATCCTAACCAAGAGTGCAAACTCAGAACAACCAAAAATAGATAAAGTTTGAAAAAACTAAGCCATAACAAAACAAATAAAATTCTCACAAATGAGAGATGAAAAGCTTTCACAAATGAGAGATGGAAAGTTCTTGCAAAGGAGAGGTGAAAACCCTTTACAATATTTCGAGATCTCTAAAATTCGACGTGTGTATCACAAAACGGAGAAATTTTTGTAGGTACCCGGTACACCAGACAGCTGGTGTACCACCCAATAGGTAAGGGACATGTGTAAATAAATATTTTTATTTTAAAATGTAATTAATTGGAGACTCACAGCGACTCCACTCTCCCTCTCCTCCTCAACCTCTGCTTCACTCTCCATTCATTTCATTCAGTGCCTACGGTGAGGAGCGACCCACAACAAACAAAGGGGAAAAGCCATCAATGGTCGCTGTCCTCTTCTTTCTCGATTTATAACCATTTCCATGACCATTGCAGAAACATGTCTTAGCTTTTCTAGGTTTGGTGGGTTATTCAATTTTGGGTTGTGTGATTTTTTACTGCAATTGGGTTTTATGGGTTATAGAGTATTTTTGTGTTGAAGACAAAACAGAATTCAAAAGAGGCAATCAAAATTCTGAAATTAAACCCCTAATCAAAGTATACCTTTACACAGAGACAATGAGTCAACGACAGAGGGAACTACAAAGTCTGGGCTTTCGTTTTTTGGGGTTCAGGGTTATTGGAGGATGAAGACGAAAGGAGTGGAGCTGGGATGGTTGTGAGGCTGAGGAGGAAGGGAGAGTGAAGCTGAGATGGAGAGATTGCGAGGTTGAGGAGGAAAGGGAGAGTGGAGCCGATGTGAGTCTCCAACTTTTACATTTTAAAATAAATTTTTTTTTTCCACATGTCCCTTACTTATTGGGTGGTACACCAGCTGTCTGATGTACCGGGTACCCACAAAAATTTCTCCACAAAACGAATATGGTTGCTAATGTTTTAGCTAATGTAGTAGGTCACCACAACATAACTTCTTTATTTAGTTTCATAAATTTTCGCACTAATGGGTATGAGACTTCTGTATGATCAAAAGAATTAGGAATTACTTGGAATCCTCTTTGTAATTTACTTTTGTACTGCGGAAAAAAAAAAGGCCAAATCACCTAATAAAGTTGACCATTACTCCCAAGAAAAAGAAAATAAACAAATGAGAGAGAGAAATAGGGGTAAGGACAAAGGAGTTGGGAGAAAACGCTTGAAAAGGAAGTGGTGGTCAGGTTAACATATTTGGGGGGAATTGGGGTTCTGCACTGTAGAGAGAGAGAGAGAGAGAGAGAGAGAGAGAGAGGGAGTTTTGTGGGATTCTAATTTAGCTGTAGATTTAATCATTTAAGAAGCAGCCTGTAAAATCCTATCACTAGTACAAGTAGTAGCTGCGCCATTTGATTTGGGCACAAATGAAAGTGAAGGGAGGAGGAAGAAGGAAGAGTTGGGAAGCAATGCCTCTTGATGTTCTTCTTCAAGATACCAGCAACAACCCGAATGCCCCTTTTGCTACTCTTCTTCAGCTGCAAGCTAACGCAGCCGCTCAACTCCAACCTCAAACCCAACCCCAACCCCTAGAGCAACCCCAAGAGCAACAGCAAGAGCTTCAAGAACCTCAAGCGCTCGAAGAAGCTGACGATGGTGAGGGCGAGGGTGAGGGCAAGGGCGAGGGCGAAGATGATGGTGAGTTTGGGGGTGATGGTGATCGTGAGGCTGATGGTGTTGTTGATGACGATGAGAATAGAGAGCGCAACAAGCTTGCCGAGGGCTACTACGAAATCGAAGCCATTCGCCGAAAGAGGGTCCGCAAGGTACTACTCTCCCCCCAATTTTTTTGGGTTATATTATTGATTTAGAGAATTAAACTGGGTTCTTTTAGTTTTGCTGTTTTATTGGAGTTTTGATAAGAAAAATGGTGGGTTTTTGTGTTTGTTTACATATTTCTTCTGATTACTGAGTGTTTTTTTGTTTTCGTTGGAATGTGGCAAAATCAACAATATAGGGTGAGCTCCAGTACCTCATCAAATGGTGCGTGAACCTCCCTGTTATCCTTTTTTTTTTCTTGTTGTTTCTTAATTTACTTTATGCACATACCCTGTTTCATTATCTCAAATCAAATCAGCTAAATCTTGTTGATGTAAGACAGAGAATAGATAGGGAATAGCAGGGAGTGGGGAGAAGATGGGTGGACGACATGGTTAACATTTCTCACTTTTAGGGTATAGTATCAATAAAAATCCACTTATATTATAACACGTGAACGAGTTATACCAGGTGGCCATACTCCCGTACTCCAAAGTTGGCATACATAATAAAGTTTTTTCCATATACTCGGCATCCTTGTTAATTAATTCTGTGTATTTATTGCTATTGGCTCATTATACAGGCGTGGTTGGCCAGAGACTGACAATACATGGGAGCCCTTGGATAATCTCCAGTCAATCGCTGATGTTATCGAAGCATTTGAGGAAAGGTATTATTTTGTTTAGTTTTCTTCCATTTCCCTCTAGTTATTCATTTGGTTTTCCAAAAAACAGCAGCAAAAGGACACTAACAATTCGCAGTGCTTGAGTTTACAAAGATAGAAAAAACTGACTCATTTTAAAATTCTAGTTTTGGGTTCATTTTTTTCTAGATAGTTTGAGCAACAAATACAAAATTTTAAGTTTTTATTTATTTATTTATTGTCATGTCTTTTTTAAAGCTTGCGTTCTGGAAAGCATCGGAAGCGCAAGCGCAAGTCTGGGACTCCTCATACTCAACCCAAGAAGAGGCAGCATCGTTCTACTGATCCTACCTACAATGTGAAAGATGTGGAAATCAGCATGGTTGATAAAGTTCTGTCCTCCGTGGCTCTCAACTGCTCGAGTGTTGTTGATCTTCCGCCCCCTCAGCAGTCTGTGGGCTTAGCTTTTGAAGGAGAGAATGATGGGCATGTCAACAATACTGAAACCGCCAAGAAAGTTGATGCTGAGAATTGGTGTTCAAATGCTTTCCAAGAAATTGGTGAAAGGAGAGAGGAAAATGAGTATGATCCAAAGCTTAGTGAGCTCAGAGCAACAATATCTACTAATATTGTCAATTCAGATAAACTCTCTGTACATTTCCAAGAAGCAAAGGCATCTGAGGTTAATGGTCTTTCCAAGGGCGACTGTGCAGAACCAGTACAGAGCAATCGCAGTACTGGAGCTAAGAGAAGGAAGTCTGGTTCTGTGAAGAGGTTTAAACAAGAGACGCAATTGTCTGAACTGGGTGCTACACCAAATGCAACAAGCAGAGTCAGTGTTAGATATGGTGGTAGAGTTAATCAATCAGGGGCAGAAAATCTTGATTATGCCGGGGAAAATTCAAGTCGCAGGAATAAGATTGATGAATGCAAAAGTGCAGTGCGTATCATCAAGATTATCAAGCCAATAGGGTATTCAACTTCTGTGTCAAATGATGTCCAGGATGTGTCAGTCACCTTTAAGGCAATGAGGTCTGTCTTAAACTTCAATTTATATTTCTATTCCATCTTTGAGGATAACTTTCTGTATATATTCTGACCAGATTTGCGAATAGTCTATTTTTTAAATAGGTTAAATAAAAAATGCATACTCCATTAGTACCTTTTTTTTTCTTCCTCTGGTTTATAAAAAGAAAATGCATACTCCATTCGGTGGAAATTGCTGAACCTTTATAATAACCATTGTCCAATGTCCGCTACCAAATTTGCCTGGACTGGGTTATGTATGACTGCCAATGCTACATATCAGTTACTGTTAGCATTTCAATGAACTATTTATTTTCCTCATTCATTGTTCATCTAAAGATGCCATGCATACAGCTAAAGATTCTTATATATACATACAGTTTTGTGGTAATTATCTACAAACTAGTTATTCTTCTCGTTTGTCTAGATGGCTTATTAGGAGCATTCTCCTTGAATACTAGTTTCTCAAATATCATACATAGAGAAATGTTTGCAGAAAATATTACTGAAACTATGATGTTAAAACATTTGATATTTTTAAAATTGCATTGATCATTCATACCATCTTTTTCTAGCAGGAGTTCTGAATTTGGAATTGGTACTATGTTGCTGATTAATGCACCTCGATCCTTTTTAGATATTCGATGAGAAAACGTTTGAGGAATTTCCCTTGTGAAAATCCATTTCTTGACCTAATAATTATTGAGGAAAGGCACATTATGCCTCCCGTGCAAACTACAGGCTCTATGACACCAACTCATATTTGGAAATAGGCATGATTCCAATCATGTACCAATTTAATCAGATATATAGTCCTGAATGATAATAATACAATTGTCTTGGGAATTAGATACGAATTAGGTAAAGGCTTTAGACTTCATAAAGGCAGCGAAAATGCGCTTAAAACATACTTGGTCCAATGCTGAAGACTTTGGACTAAAGGGCATCACCTCTCCCTTGAACTAAGGTGGTGTGAGGGGTTGGTGGAGGGGGTGAGATCATCTCTTAAACTTTACACATTGGAAAGGATGTCAAACTTGGAGAGGGAGAAAGAGAGAGAGGGAGAGAGAGAGATCTGATGTGAATATGGCTCTTGTAGAAGCACTCATAAGCCCTACCTCATAGCTTTTTCTTGTGCTTCACCATTGTTCCTTCTGGAATCTGGATGACTTTGGAAGCACAGTTTTGTATGTGAATTAAGACTCTTCCTCTGATATAAGACAAAGCTACACTGTGCATGCAAGGAGTATTACCCAATCCTCTTATCCCTTTCTGCACCATTCTTTGTGACACATGTGTGCCAAGCATGATTTATTTGTTTGTGTTACATTGTTCGATTTGATTGTGGTCACAAGTCAGACCTAAAAATGTATTTATACCTTTTATAATTTAGTTCTTATGTTCTCATCAAAAGAACTTAGTTCTAATGGGTCTTCCGTCTTTGGTTGAAACAATCTATTTGTTTGACTGTTACCATGCTTTTAGTCAGTCCTGGCATGTATTGCATGTTTTAATTGGACCATCACTCTGTGTGTGGGCTAGAATAGAACATTCTTGGCGGATCTTCAGAGTAATCCTTTGACCACTATCACCCCATTGTAGTTGAAGTGAGAAAATGTGTAGTTTGCTTGTAATAAAAGTTCTTGAGCAATTTGTTGCTTAGGAGCGGTAACAGATGATATCAGAGTAGCTGCACCTGCTTTGTTCCTGATGGCTTCTGAGTCTGGGCAGTCAACTTTTTTACATTTCTTCAAATGTTATCTAAGCTTATGTTTTAGCAATTTGTTCTGAAAGCTTATGGTTTACTTAAATTACGTTCTTAATATTAATGTGCAGTGGAAGATGACTTATTTCCTAGTCTTCTTGTGATAACTTGTGCAAACTACAGTAGTTGAGGATTTGTGTGATTCTGATGTTTGGACATGTTGGTTGACATGCATGACATCCATTGCATTAACTGCGAAAGTCTATAATGGGTTAAGCTATATATCTTTTTATGACCTTCATCAGAGAAATTGGCTGGCTGAAAATTAGATCCTGTGGGAGTTGATTGTTTATGAATTATTCAGTGTTTGAGCAATCTTAGCATGTAATGTAGTCCTATTTAACACTACTACAGTACTTCCCTAGAAAATTGCAATTTGGTATTTTATGGTCAACATGTTTGGTGGCTGCTTCTTTATAAGTTTTATTTGTATAGAAATGAAATCTGGAAAGTCTATCCATTTCAGATCCTTCAATTGCTTACAGATCCAGCTATTAGTCTGTATCACATAGTTCTCTTCACCTGCTTCATGACATTTTTATTTGTGGTTGCCTTGTTATAGGTCCGACGGAACAGAAGTGGTAGTGGATAACAAGTTTCTCAAGGTTAATCATCCACTTTTGGTAAGTGCTTATTGTGAAACAGGATATACATTCTTTCTTGACAACATGCAGTGGCTCCAGAAGCTAACAATTATTGGCTAATCTCTCTCTTCTTTTCCAGTTGATCGATTTTTATGAGCAACATCTCCGGTACAATTCTACATTGTAATTCAAGGTGTAAACGGAGAGTGCAACCTTAGCTAAATCTGCATCTCTTTGTTGTCAGCTGTACACAGTGTTGGAAATATTGTAGTTGCAGAGAGAGTGCAGGTTTACAAACGTAGTTTGGTGAACTTAGTCATATACCAGTAGCTGATCAGCTTGTTTCTCCTATTTCTCACTCATCTATTGACCACAGAAGTTTACTGTATGATTAGGTAATATGGAGATCACTAAAAGGCCATCTCTTTTTTTATCTACATATTTGTTGTATCTGGATCTTTAACATGGAAATGAACACACATCTCTTCAGTAATTCCTCTCTCTCTCTCTCTCTCTCTCTCTCTCTCTCTCTCTCTCTCTACACACACAGAATATTTGAAAACCTTTTGCTGTTAAATTATGTGAGCAGAATGAAATATTTATCCATTTCCAGATTTCGTTCGTATGAATCTTGAATTCGATATCACGAAAGCGCCCTTTCTTGAAGGCATTGGAAAACATGTCCTATTGTCAGTATTATTTAGGGTTAACTACAGTAAACCCCCCAAACCATAAGGCCATTTTCAAGTTCATATTCATAGTTTGAAAATTCGCGAGTACATATTCAACGTCACGGAAAGTTACGAGTACATACCTTCCGTTAGCAAAACTGTCAGAAATTCCGTTAAATGCTGACGTGTCAAAAGTGGGATCCTTTTTTTTGATGACGTAGACTTCCACATGGACCAAAAACCAATAAAAAATTATTTTAATGTTATTTTTAAAAATTAAACATATTAAATGAAAAAGAATTTTTTTTTTAAAAAAACCCTAATCTCTCTCTCTCTCTCTCTCTCTCTCTCTCTCTCTCTCTCTCTCTCTCTCTCTCTCCAGATTCTTCTTCTCTCTCGCCTCCTCCAACGAACCCAGATCTGGGTTTCAATTTAAAATCATCAACATCATCGAATCAAGTCGAGGACATCGTCGAATCAACCCGGAAGAAGAAATCCATTCCATCAGCCACAACCCTTCCACTCACGACTACACCCTCGCGATCCCCATCCTTCAACTCGTGAGCTCAGATAGCCGAACTCGACTAGGTCTTCAAGAAATTCGACGTCAATGGCGACGGCAAGATCTCGTCTTCCGAGCTCGGAGCCATCATGAGCAGCCTGGGCCAGTCGACCAACGAAGAGGAGCTTAGCCACATGATCTTAGAGGTCGATTCCGACGGCGATGGCTTCATTTGCCTAGAAAGCTGATTTTGAAATCTTAAAGCTCGGACCCATCATGATTTTGAAATCTGAATTGTTGTTATGCTTGGAGAAAAAGAGGAGGGAAATAGATGGCACTGGGTAGGGATCTTAAACCTCCTCTACTTTTTTCCGAATCACTCAAGTTGGCAAATCAAATCTTTTACTTTTGCAGACAGATCTTGAAGATGGGGGCGATGAGAGAGAGAGAAAGATATCTTGAATAATTTAAACCCACAATCCCACAATAGAAATAGGTCGAACATGGCACAGTAGAAACTGCCAAACCCACAATCCAAACCGAAAACCCAGACTCTGAGCTCGAAGATTACGACGATGGCATCGATTTTTCGTATGACGACCCTCCTCTGGTCTGCTGCTTCGGCGCTGCATTCATGGGCAAAGTTGGGGACGATGATTTTGGGGATGAGCTGGTGTTGATGATGAACAAGGAGAAGGTTCAGACGCGTGCGGTGAAGTTCGATAGGAATGCGAAGACTGCTTGTACTTATATGAAGATTAAGTTTGATGATGAGAAAATATGGGCTGAGACTGTGAAAGAGTCAGCTGAAGACGGCTGGGGTAGAGAAAGGAATTGACCCTGTAGCATCTGGATTTGTCTAATCGCTTTTGAATCCCTTAGAATTTTCAGTGACAAAGGGGAAAAAAGGTTCAAAGGCGAAACCCAAACATGGGTCAGTTTAATCTCCTTCGGATTCCTCGAACTCCTCTCCGGAAAGGGTAATTTTCTCACCATCCAAATAGAGGCCAGATAAGAAGCACCACATGAAACCCAGATCAAAATATCGATCAATTTCTTCTCCATTTGGTTCTTGTAACTCTTCTATCAATTACTCTCACACAAAGAGTATGGAAAATGGGGCAAGTGAAGGAGGAAGAGAACGTTTGTAGAGCTCGATTTTTCGAACCAAGAGATGTTTTCGGGTCCAAACATGGGCGGTGAACATCCGAGTAGTTGCTCAATGGACAGCTTCTTTGATGACCTTCTTAAGGACACTCATGCTTGTACTCACACCCACACTCCACTTCTTTGATGGTGAATTTGGTTTAGGGTTTAGGGTGAATCTGGGCTCGTTGCAGGGATGGTTCTGGGTTCACACCCACATTTGGGGGTTGGTGATGATGATGATAGATGATGATAATGATGAAGATCTGGAGAAGAAATCAGAGAGAGAGATGTAGAGATTTTAAAAAAATTTAAATAGTAAAATAATTTTTTATTAATTTTTGGTCTACATGGAAGTCCACGTCATTAAAAAATGGAGCCCACTTTTGCCACGTCATAAAAAAATGGGTCCCACTTTTGACACGTCAGCATTTAACGGATTTTCTGACGGTTTTGCTAACGGAGGATATGTACTCGTAACTTTCCGTGACGTTGAGTATGTACTCGCGAATTTTCAAACTATGGGTATGAACTTGAAAATGGCCTTATAGTTTGGGGGGTTTACTGTAGTTAACCCTATTATTTAACTCAATTAAACTTAGACTACGTAAAGAGAAATTAAATATTAAGAAGCTGTTTCCTATTCCTCTGTACTAATCCATGTAAATTAAATACTATATGTTCATGTAGAAAAAGCTTGTGGTTGGCTGCCAAGTCTCAGCTACATCCTTATACTTCAAACAACAACAATAAAAAAAGAACACAGATTCTTGTAGAGACGTTGGCATCGCTCAACAAACCATCAGAAATACAACAAAAAAATAGAAAACGACAAACAAGCCTTCCTCTCATATATCTCCTCCTTCGCTTGCTTTGAGCCTCTTAAAAGAAAATAGAGAGCAACTGAGCTTGAAGAATGCAATGGAGAGCAGAGGTCCTTCACCATTTGTACCTTTTCTAATGGTAGGAGCATTGGGCTTGATCATCTGCAAACCTACGTTAGTATCCCTCTTGGAAATCTCAGTGTCCTTGTTCCAATTAGGGCAAGAGACAGAGGGGAGAGTAACCTTTGCTTTTGTGATGCTTCTTCTTCTTTTAGTTTTGCTAGCTCTATACTTTGTTTCTTATTTTTTTCCCACATTTGGGATGTCGTCTCCGGTTACAGTTCATCAAACAGGTAGCTCTGACCAGGGTGGTGACGGGTTCGGGTTCGGTTTCGGTGTGGGATCGTTTCTTCTACTTGTTCTCTTCCTTGTTCTGTTTCATCTGGTGTGAGCTCGTTTATTACATATCCAGTAACAGCTCGCTTGTATGGCATGTTTTTGTTAGCAAATTCATACGTGTTATACTCTCTCTCTCTCTCTCTCTCTCTCTCTCTCTCCTTTTGTTTTCCTCTAGAACTTTTTTTTTGCAACAATTTTCTAGACACACCCCTTTACACTAGCTCAGCCTTTTTTATCTTCTTGTACATGTGATGTGAATGGGTCAGATTTTGATCCAAATTCGATGTAAAAAATTAGATATGGATCGAGACTTTTAATTTGATTGTGATCCGAATTACCTTATCCGTTCAGACTAAATACAATACAGAACTTAATTTTTTATACAGTTTTATAAATGTTACTTGTGTGTAAGAGTAATATGAGTTTTTTATGCATTGAAAGTACACTTAAATTATTTACTTCTTTAAGTTACTAATGAAATGTTAATCATTTTTGGCTCTTAAAATAATTTCGAAAATAATATAATCCAATACTTATCATATATATATGCATTGATAGGGTAAACAAACTTTGCAATACTCTGATAATAAATGAATTCAACCAACCGAGCTATACCCTATCGGTTAGCGACCTCTTTTCTTTAAACAAACCAACTGAATATACAATTTATAAATTTTGAACTTAAAATGTCTAATTTCTTTCTTGTGCACGATGAATTTTCTTTTTTAACGACCGGCCCAGATGTAAATGGCAAAGGACGTTTTGCTCCTACCCCTCCCATGTTCGGACGTATTCACGAAGTTTGTGGGTCTCACTGTTACATCAGTTTTGAGAGACCAAGACCATAGCAAGTAAAAACCATATAAGCTTTTATTTCATCAATAATTGGATCCACTTGTTTACAACGTGTATTAGTAAGTAAACCCCCCATAATTTTATGAGCCAAACTAAGAAAAATTGCAATCATGAAACAAAACATCTTGAATAAGGCAAAAGAGAAACAAAACATCTTGAATAAAGCAAAAGACTCTGCCCTTGGACGAGGGCTGTGTGGTTTGGTGGCCCACTTTCTTATTGTCTTGATGCCAAGTCTATTTCTACTCTGGATGTTTAGTTGGATGGTTTTCTTAGTCGTGTTTTTGTGGACCCATCCTAGAAGGAGTGGGGTTTGTCCCAGATACTTTTCTGCTCTTGGGAAATCTGAAAGGGGAGTGCTAGCAACCTTATCTCTAACCTTCTCTTTTGGACATTCTTTATTATCTTCATGACATGTGTCAATTTCTACACTAAAAACAATGTATAATGTATTAATGGCATTATTTTTAGTGTAGAAATTGACACATGTCATGAAGATAATGAAGAAGGTCCAAAATAGAAGGTTAGAGAGAAGGTTGCTAGCATTTCTCAATCTGGAAAGCCCGTTGTCAAGCGATATTTCAAAATTCTGGCCCCGTGCCAGACCATGTTATTCTAAAATGTTGTCTTGGGTATGAGGAATTTGATCATGCTAAGTCCTGGCTCTGAGAGAGCCTTTGGAGTTGCCGAATCAAAATTCCACCATCTCGCTTCGCTGGTCCCCTCCTCCGCAAAATTTCTTTAAGAAGATTAATGTCGATGGGGCTTGGTCGGTTCCCTCAAATGCTGCTGGGGTGGGGGTGGTCATACGAGATCACAATGGGTCCTTCAATGCGGCTGCTGCTCACCACTGTAATCTATCTTCTACAATTGAGTGTGAGGCCCAGGCTACAATCGCTAGACTCTCCATTGCCTCCTCTTTGAACCTCCAAAATGTGATACTTGAAAACAAGGTCTTAAATATCGGAAATATCGGTGGTTCAAAAACACGGAAATATCGGGAAAATATCGATATCGATAAAAATTGGATAAAAACCATGGAAATTCTAAGAAAAACTTGGAAATTTTTATTGAAACTTTAGAGAATGTTTATTTAGTCAATTATCTATTAGTTTATCACAAAAAATTGGAAGGAAATTCATTGTATGATGGATTTAACTGATTTAAGTTGATTATATAGTGAGTTGACAAACAATGTGACTGTAGAAAATATGTTGTAATTAATGAAATAAGATTAAACACACCATAATCATTTATATATAATGATTTACTACAACATTTTACACTTTTATACATTGCATTGTAAGATACATCACCAAATAAAGAATAGAAAAATTAAAAACCACATGCCATAATTTAAAATATAATACCACCAAACATTTACCATAGATAATAATAAACATGCAAATTAACTAACAATAATGAATGAGAATAATTTACTAGGAATTTAAGTAGACATCTTAAATGTACCTATATTTATTTGTCATGAAAATTAGGTAATTATTTTTTGGCCAAAAAATATAGTAGTGACGGTTATTTAGGAGAACCTAAATAATAAAGTTATTCTATGGAAAAATGAAATAGGAAGTAAACAAAATAATTATAGGAATTTAAGTAATTATGAAAATAATATGAAATAATAAAATCTAATTAATCAACAATTAAACCAATGTAACAAATTGTGATGGAAGCATATAAAGTCTTTAAGAATGAATTAATAGATAATAAACACACATGTACATCACCAAATAAAGAATAGAAAAATTAAAAACCACATGCCATAATTTAATATATAATACCACCAAACATTTTGTAATGAAGTCAGCAAATTTGGTTTATATCCCTTTTGAATTTCCAGCTACCATCTCATAATGCTGAAGTCGATTAGGGATCGGCACCGGTTTCACCACTTTAAGCAAGGATCTTGTTCTTGCAAGGATTATTGGTAGCAGACTAGAATTACATGACCAACTTGGTAAGAACATTATTCACCTTGTTAATGTTGGTTGTTACTTTAGAACTTCTCCAGTTCTACCAAAAACTGGAAAGGCATGGTGTGGCAACAACATGATGCTTTTGCAATCAAGCAAAGTGCAGTGACATCACCAAATAAATCGTGGGGTTGAAGATCACTGCAGCAGTTACTACCTCTGAGAGGTGAAGGCAATGAAGTTTATTATTAAATTCGGAGTTTGAGAAACCAATGGTGGACATCTTTAATGGAATGATCTGAATTGTACAAAAAGTCACATGTTTCTCTCTCTTTCATGCTCACTGGTTCTAAATCTGAAGACACCCTCTGTAATGGTTTGAAATATTATAGCATCCCACCATATCATGGTATGAGCAACAATTACAGTAAGAAACTTGTGAGCCATAAGGAATCTCTTACTCCAGTGAGCTTGGATACCGTTTTGTTACAATTTAGAATTGATTTGGGAGAGAACTTAATCAGGTACAGTGAGATGACAATGCAATTCATTTAATTCGATGTTGTTTAGCTGTTTCTTTGTTGTTTCAGATTTATTGATGCATGTTAATTCAATTCTTCTTGGATAATATTGCAGGTTGGAAGAGCTGTTAACAAAGAACTCTTGATTCTCTGGAAAGCAGGATTGTCCCACATCGACAAGTTGAAGAAAGGAGGAGAATGGAGCTGTATATAAAACAATGCCCAATCCCACATCAACAAGTTGAAGAAGGGAGGAGAATGGAGTTGTCTATAAAACAATGAGCCCATGATAAGCAAAACCATACTTTTCTCGGCCTTTTGGCTAAGATTAAGTGTAGTATTTGGTCAATGTCGCAATATTATCGATAATTTCGATAATATCGCGATATTTTGACTATTTTAGTTCGAATTTGAATGAAAATATCGCTTCGATATTTTGGCAAAATTATCGAGGATATTTTCGATAAATTGACGAAATATAAATGGAATGATGTGAAAATATTGGGACCCCAAAAAAATGATACTTTTGCCGAAATATCGGCGAAAATATCGAAATTTAATTCCTTGCTTGAAATTGACTGTTCTAATCTCTTTTCTGTCGTGACCCGAAGAACTGCGACTGATAATTGGAAGCTTTATCCCTTCCTTCATGATCTTCATCGCCTTGGGTCCTCTTTCGCCCAGTTCTCTTGGAATTGGGTTCGTCGTCAAGCTAACGGTGCAGTTGATGTGGCCGCCAAGCTAGCGGAACGAAGGCTGTGCTTTTGCAACTGGGTTAACACGCCCCCAACCTCCCTGGTTACTATCCTGTCCGATGGATGGTCTCCCAGGTCCACCCTAGTTCTCCTGCTGGCTCGTGGCTCTGTTTTGCTGGGCTTTTGTTTCCACTTTGTTTTTTGTTTTACTGTGTTGGTCTTTGTGCTTTTGGTTTCAGTTTTTGTATTTGGCATTCTGGTAGCTTCTTCCTATTGTCATGGGCCGCACATAAGTGAGTGCTGTCGTGACTTCATCTGTGGCAGTAGCACGTCGACGAGGACGTCGACACTATCAGTGGGGGAGAATGTCACGGGTCGCACATAAGCAAGTGCTATCGTGACTCCGTTGGGACATCTATGCGCTTACGAGTTAGTCTAAGTGTGGAAGGGCGAGGGCTTAAGAGCTAGAATGACTTGTGTTGGCCGGGTTGCATGGCTGAAGGGTATTTTGGGTATTTCCGAAGGTTACGGGAGGAATCTGAGGAAGGTAAAAATACTGGGATGTCGGTGATGTCAAGACGCATGCAACGCAACTGACGGTTCGTCATTCGGAGTTCGTATGAATTAGTTATGCCCAATTATGACTCTTCGTGCATAGGTGATGTTCCTTCCTGATAGAAGGCTAAATGCATAAAATGCTATATAGGGGGTGACATGGTGTCATGCTCTCCACCACCCCTGGTGCTTACACCCTTGTGGCACTAAGCGAGCATCCTTATGACATTGGAAGTAGTCATAGGGGCGGGCATGAGATTGTTGAAGGGCAATCTATGTCTTCGAGGGAAAGGACATTCCCGAGGACAATACGGACACGCGGGGCCGTTCGTATTGCGCATCTTTGTAAAGAGTGAGGTCAACGTATGGCACTCGCTATGCCGTCGGCAAGTGAGGCATTTGACAATACTCAATGGACTTGGCTTGGGTTCGGCCTTGTCCAATGTGGGAAGGAAGATATTCGGATGCCGGTACGCGTGGGTTGCGACCCCATGCAATGCATAGATGGTTATGTGGGACATTCGGAATATATATGTCGCCAAGGCTTGGGCGACATGCGAGTGTGACAGCTTGCGTGTATAGCTTGAGGATGTGGGCTATCTGGATTGCTAACGGAATGACCGACAGAAGTGTGGGTAAACCGATGGTGTATTGGATCGCTATGTCTTGACTTGGACATGAGTGAGCCACGAGTTAGGCATGCGACGTGGTCGATGCAGTTGACGTGTCTTATACAACGCTTGATGTATGGGCGTCGAGGGTTCATTGTCGGATGCGGGGTGATTGTATTGTCACAAGGTAATGTGACTCGTTGTCTAGCCATGGGGCATGGCGCCTATGGGAGATGACACTTGATGGTGAACCTCTCGCGGAGTTGTGAGAGTCATGAATATCATGAAGATGGGAGAAGGCTGATTGGGATCCGAAGGGATTCTGGGCCGCACGGGTTGTGGTTTAACGAGCGAAATGTGTGTTTTGCTTCCGCCGCGCCGCGTCGCTCGCCCGTCCCGTGACACTATGTTGCTACTGTGCTGTTGTATTTCTCTTGCCTCCTTTTGTGGAGAAAAACTTACCTTGCATGGGGATAGGACTGTAGTCCTATCCCCCTCCAATCAAATCGTGCCACTTGGCCTCTCTCCCCCCTTTTTCAGAAAACTTGTCCAAGTGGCGCGATTTGATTGGAGAGGGATAGGACTACAGTCCTATCCCCGTGCCAGGTAAGTTTTTCTCCCTTTTGTGGGGTTTCTTATCCAATCCTTTTCCCGATAAAAAAAAAAGCAAAAGACTTTTTGAGCCAATATTGATCACGTGCTGGGACGAAAGTGTAAATCGATGTATAATTTATGAAATATTGCGAGAATTTATCCAAAAAAATTAAATAAAGCATGAACTTTAAAATAAATAAAAAACAGATTCCGCCACTTTTTTTTTTCATTTTAATTGTTATCTCATTTATTTTTTAATTTACTCCTAAATTTAATGAAAATTTTGACGGAATGGATCACTACACCATGCTAGGAAGAATTACCTCTCAATTATTAGGAGCCAAGCATTGTCGCATGAAGATTGAAGGTGTTGGAACTTGGCTTGATGATGGATGCTTACTTTTACTTAAACCAAAAATCATAATGTTACAATATTTAAAATAATAATAACACTTTACTCTTAACGAGGTATTCATGGATCCTCTGCTATGATCTGCTTGACTTTTGTTCTCTACATGACACCTCGTTAACATTGTTCGAACTAGAATTAACACGGTTTAATTCCTGCAATTAATAAGCCAATTTAGTGGCTAGGTAACTGAGCCCAACCACAAGGCCACCCCAGCAGACAAAAGGCCCAAAATTCTATGGCCTAAGCTCGTCAGGTGAAAGGTAGTCGAAAGCGTGAAAATTGTCAAAACACTTCTAATATAATCCATGTTTGATACTACAATATCGCTTCGGACAGAATTTTTCTGACATCACCTTTTACTCACATCGGACAGAAAATGTCTGAAAGCACAACCCATTCTTTTTTAGCTACAAAAGAGCTTTTTTGAGCCACAACTTGGTTTAAATTAGCAAAAGGCAAGAATGCTTTTTATGATTGGGCCACGACATAGTTTAAATCTCTCAAAGCCCATCTCCCATCTTTTCTCAGTCATGACCCAACAAGTCAGAAGAGGAATGACCTATGTCAAGTGGAGGATGCGTAATTTGCTATGACGGTTCCCATCACCATTAATGTGATTACCACCACATTTAAGTCCTCTTCATTGAGGCATTAAAAAGAACATATCTAAAGCCAGATTCCCCTCTTTAGAGAACATTGGCTTTGATTAAGAGTCAAGAATATAAGAGCGCAGCATATTCACTATATAACCATCAGTCCAATCCCTCTTTCTACTAGAAGAGTATCACTAGTAGTGGCACGCTTATCGAAAACCCATAGGGAACAACTTTTGAGCCTACTTCATAGTTCAGATCCTTCCTATTTCACTTACTTCACAACCAAGCAATCGTTAGCTGCCAAAGTATAGCCTGCTAGAGGCTAGTGGCATCAGAGTGTTCAAAATCTGACAAACATATTTCTGTCACGTCCGGTAAGACTCTTTTTGCGTGGTCAATAAAACACACATAAAAATTTACTTGACAAACACTTCTCCTCCTCCAATAGATCCTTCCCTTGAAAGTAATATCCTTGTTATTGAAGCTGGAGCTGAAGATGTTCAGTCAACACAACTTAAACTAACATTACTGGAACAATTAATGGTCCATATGTTAGGAAAACTTGATTCCCAAACTAAGGCTATCCAAAATTTACAAGAGGACATAACTCATCCTAGATTCGAGCCATAGCACCGCCAATCTCCGCCAGTGCCTTCTCTCTTTCTATCTTCGTCCAAAGCAAAATTTATTCCTCCAAATCTTCTGTAGACACCAACACAATCTTCATATTATCCCCTCTAAATTGAATTTTTTTAAATTTTAATAGTATATATATATAAACCTTGAAAATACAAAAAAAAAATTGTGTGCCCTATTGAAAGCACAATTAATCGTACTTTTAAATTATAGTTATTATTAACTATCACTTTCCAATGACAGTGGAGCTGATATTAATATTGGGCACAAAACTAGAGCCCAAATTTCAATGGGCACAAATGAATTCATTTTATGCTCGTCTTAGACGGGTTCAGATTCTCTATCCATGCTTTTGTGTGTCATTCTCTGTTCATACCTTAATTTTGTGACACGTGGTATTATTTTATTATTTTATTTGTATTAAAAGATAAAAGCATTAACTTTGTTAAATTATGATTAAGTAGAATTTCACGTGTTAAAAAATTAAGGCATGGACAGAGAAGGACACACAAAAACATGGACAGAGGATCTAAACTCGTCTTAGGCACTAAACTCGTCTTAGACACACAATTATCGTTTAAGGAATTTTTGTGTTAAATGAGACTAAAAAAGGCATGACCATTCTTACGTGTGCTTTGAAATGTGCCTTTGGAGCATTTTTGTAGTAGTGGCTAATGGCGGATCTAGAAATATTTATAGGGATGGACTAATTTTTTTTTTGTTGGGATCAATTATAAGTCCTATTTTTAAACAAATACGTATATCAAAAGCAATATTTCCTTCAGATTAATGAAAGTTGTATACTTTTTGATTAATTCAGTATATTTCTTTTAAATTAAAAACTATTTTCAGAATTCATTAAAATAAAAATATTATTTTCAGAGAGATATCTAAACAAAGAAACCTACGACAAACAAAGAAAAACTAGAAAATCCAAAATTCAAAGGCTCAGACCAAGAACAATTTGAAACTCGAGGACTTTGGGTCAGCAGAGTAGTTTAGTTAGGGAGAGTCCATATTTCAATATTTCCAAAAGAAGTAACATCAATAAATTCGAAAAAACAAAAGCAGAGAGATATATAAACATTATTAGAGCCAAATTAAAAGCTGAATAAACCAAAGAAGAGAGAGAGAAATCTTTTTTTTAGTAATTGAAGTATTAAAGTATTTGGTTGTAGATACGGGCTGCTTTCTAGAAGAAGTGGTGGGCTATTATTTAATTATTTTTTTTGGATTGAGCTTTACACAACTAAGCCTACTTTGTGTCTCTCTAAAGTCAACACTAGGCTAGAGCTCACTCTAGTCCAAGCATGGATCCGTCCTTGGTAGTGGCACTGGTGCATAAGTCAATGCCCTTTTCAAATGGCCAAATTATCCTTTTTTTTCTTCGAAATTTAGAGCAGTGAAGTTAGAGGGAATGTTTAATATTTTCATCTCAACATTGAGCAAGGCCAATTTAAGTCAAGAACATAAATGTCGGGAAAGATTTAATTGTGTAACTGACTTATATAAACGTTAGTTGCGATTAGATGATTTTAATTTTTGAGAATTTTGTAGCAGTTAGATTAAATCACACTATGCAAGTGCATTTAGAATTCGTGCATTTACCCGTATTTTGTGAAATCTAAGCCACCAAAATAATCTAACCACCTAACATATGACACATCATCAACCTTTAAGTTAATTTTTTTTTTGCCAAAACTAATGTTGACATTATAGTTAACGTGCTTGAGGTTTTTTTTTTTTTTTTTTTTTGTGTTCATTTTTTCTTCATTGTGCTTAGATTTCACAAAACTAGAGACTCTAAACACCACCAAGCAATCCACACCGTACCTTTTCAGAGCTCTTCGACAGAGATAGGGGCAAAAACATTGTTTAAATTTTAGGATACTGATTTTCTCACTCCCCTTTTATCCACTTACACCGTATTTTTTGAAAATGGGTTAATTACTGTAGACATCCCTGAACTATGGGCCAAGTTGCAATTGGGTTCGTGAACTTTTTTTTTTAGGCAATTACATCCTTTAACTTTTTAAAAAGTTTCAATTAGGTCATGCCATCCAACTCTGTCAATTGGTCCGTCAAAATGAGGGTAAAAGCGTCATTTCGAGTTTAAAGTCTCATAATATTTGAGTTAATTACTGTAGACATCATTGAACTACGGGCTGAGTTGCAATTGGGTCCGTGAACTTTTTTTTAGGCAATTACATCCTTTAACTCGATAAGTAGTTCCAATTGGGTCCTCCCATCCAACTCTGTCAATTTGTTAGTCAAAATGAGGGGTAAAAGCGTCATGAAAGTGAGAGACACTGAAGGAGAAGCAGGCAGAAAGAAACAAAAATGGATCCTCAACTGTGGCATAAAGTAGCTGCGGTCTATGGTATTTTACCCTTTTGGTCTCTCATACTTGAAAAGCTATTGTCTTTTGACATTTAATTACGTTGCAAATAATGGGTAGGTTTGGCAAACGGTGTCTCTCTACCATTTGGTTCACACAGCAGCTTTGGTTGCTACCCCTATCACGAAGCACCTCAACATTGTGAGTCAAAAGTTCAAACCTTTATCAATTTACTACGAATTGAATTCAAACCTTTATCAATTGACAGAATTGGATGACAGGACCTAATTGAAATTTTTTTAAAAATTAAAGGATGTAATTGCCTAAAAAAAAAAGTTCGCAAACTCAATTGCAACTCGGCCCATAGTTCAGGGATGTCTATAGTAATTAACCCAAATATTACGAGACTTTGAACTCGAAATGACGCTTTTACCCCTCATTTTGACGGACAAATTGACAAAGTTGGATGACAAGACCTAATTGAAACTTTTTAAAAAGTTAAAGGATGTAATTGCCTAAAAAAAAAAAGTTCACGGACCCAATTGTAACTCAGCCAATAGTTCAGGTATGTCTACAGTAATTAATCCTTTTGAAAATTGTATGTTCTCACTCCTCTTTTATTCACTTACACTCCCTTTTATCTTATAGTAAAAAGTATTAAAAAACAACAGTGAGTGTTGGTAGACAAAAAGGGAGTGTGAAAATCACCACCCAAATTATATTCAAAACCCAGTGGACCAATCACAACGACGCCGTTTGGATGAGAGAGTTAGGGATAATACGTGCACAGCCGACGGGAACGAGCTGCTTGACTTCACTACTCGACTTTTGCTTGCTCAAAACCGCAGATTGATTAAAATCCTCTACTTATCAATATTTCTAGCGAAAGTCTAAATAAATAATTGGAGTTTGATTTGCTTGACTTCAGACTGATATTTCAGAGAGAGAATGAGAAATTGCTCAAAGTTGCTGCAATTGGAGATTTATTTTTTTATTTTTGGTCGAAAGCTGCAATTGGAGATTAAGTTGCAGGAAAGAAGATGCCATTTGAGAAATTTGGGTTGCATGGATGTGAAGAGAGTAACGGCGTTACAGGTCATTTGGGTTGCTGATGTGGACTGATCTAAGCCATTAGATTATTTAGGTGGTTTAGATTTCATAATGCACGAATTCTAAATGCCAGAGACTCCGATCCCGGTTTTCAATACTGTATTTTGCAATTAATACGAACACACAAATTTAACACAAGGGAGTCGGCTTTTCAGACTACAACAATAATGAACCGTCATTTACCTCTTGCTTATATTCAATGAAGGTCATAATGATACTCACATTTGCTTTCCTCTGAGGTTTCGCTGGAATATAAAAGCACGAAAGCTTTCTCACTTTTTGGAGAGAGTTTTGAGAATTGGTTCTTCTTGCTTCACAAAGTTAGAATATAGTTGTTGTCGAGCATGGCAGAACAAGGCAAAGAGAAGAAGATCATCCTCAAAAGCCCGGCTCTTCTTAAGGTTCATTTTCTTTTAATCTCTGTCTCCTGGCCGGCCGAAGTGGATAGCTTGAGGGTCGAAGGCCAAATTCCGGCCGATCTGGGCCCGTTCAATGGCATAGACCATTGAATTTATTTATTTCTAAAATTTTGTTTTTTGTTTTCGTTTTTTCTGTATTAAAAATCCAATGCTTTTCTTGTTTTCCCGCAATATTTATTTACAGTGGGAGCTAGTTTTCCTTCATTTTGTAACCCAAAAAAAAAAACACTTAAAGATTGATGATGTGTTATATGTTAGGTGGTTAGATTATTTCGGTGGCTTAAATTTCACGAAATGCGGATAAATGCACGAATTCTAAATACAGAGGCTCGCGATTCTGAAAACCGTTGCATTCTTTTGCAAATTCTTTCTCGTTAACTTGCATAGTGTGATTTAATCTAACTGCTACAAAAATCTCAAAAATTAAACTCATACTAACGTTTATATAAGTCAGTTACGCAATTAAATCTTCCCTGACATTTATGTGCTTTAAATATTAAACGTTCTCTCTAACATCACTGCTCTAAATTTTGAAGAAAAAAAAGGATAATCTTGCCCTCTAAAAAGGGCCTTGACTTATGGACGAGTGGCAATGGTACCCAATTTTCTGTCCCTTTTAAATTTGGATTCAAATTTTTTTTTTGTTTGAGTACAAATGGTAGTCTAAATTATAATTTTAATATAATTTTTAAAAATTTTATATTATACTAGAAGCACATATAGCAAGAAGATAAAACTAGCTAGTAGGGTGTCAAATTAAATTACTAAATTAACCTTCACTTTTAGATTTACTTTGCCCTACATGATAGCCATTGGCCTTTCTTGTGTTATTGCAGTACATCCTCGAAACAAGCTGCTACCCAAGAGAACATGAGCAGTTGAAGCAACTAAGGGAAGCCACTGTCGAGAAATACAAGTACTGGTATGTTGAATATTTGCATTTATACTAGTAACCAAATAAGCGATCAAGCGTAAATCAGTTAGTAATTTTAATATGGCGCTATGCACTCATTTTGGTACACTTCACAATCAATTGAATGATTCAAATTGTTTAAATCATCAATGAAAGATAATCTTTGCAAAAATTCACTCACATCAAAAAGCATTTAGTTATTTGACTCATCAAATAAATAGGCGAACACAATGTTTTTTTTTAGTACAAGCGATAGTCTAAACTAGAGGAAATGAAGATTTCTCACACATACACAACTATGATGTCATGGGAATTCGAACCTGAGACATTTGGTCTGCAAGTTAAGGTCCTTTTCCACTGGGCTAGACCCCATTAGCGTGAACACAATATTTTTAATAAATAAGGAAATGGTTACAATGATAATCAAGTGGCAAAACGATTTCGGATTTGTAAGAAATTTTGTGGGGGACAATCGTTGAATGACAATCTAAAAGTTGAACGGTTCTGATTATTAAATAACATCATGAAGTAGGCCCAAATTAGCTGTTAGGACCTTATTAACTTAACAACCAAGAGTATTTAAGCACTCCTTTGTATATTCCGTGTGTATTTAAGCACTCATAAAGTAAATTTTTTATAGCAATATTGGTGAATTATATATTTTGATTTTGTTATCAACTAAAAAATTTCTTGGTTAAGGAAACTAATAGAATTTTCAGTTTGAAATATAAAATAACTAAAAGGGTAATTATAAATAAATGAGGCCTATACCAATTTCAACCTCAATAATTACATTCTGATATAATTACAGGAGCATTATGAATGTGCCTGTTGATGAAGGGCTGCTGATCTCCATGCTTCTGAAGATAATGAATGCAAAGAAGACATTGGAGCTCGGAGTATTTACTGGCTATTCACTTCTTACTACTGCTCTTGCACTGCCTCATGATGGAAAAGTGTTCTTCTTATTCTTGTTTTTGTTTTTCAATTTTCTTTGAAATTATAAATAAATACTTTTCAGCTTGGTTATATACTTGATTAACATTAGTAATTAGTTCTGGAGTTTCAACATGAACTTTTTCAGATTATAGCAATCGATCCAGATAAAGAAGCCTACGAGTTTGGATTGCCGTTCATTCGGAAGGCTGGGGTGGACCATAAAATTAACTTCTTTCATTCGGATGCCTTCTCAGTCCTAAATGATCTCATTGCCAATGTAAGTTTGTACGTTATACACATACGTATTTTTGTCCAACAAACAACGTACAAGTAGTGTATTCTCTTATCGTATGTTGCCAGACGGTCAATCTAGGCTATTATGTAAGTTGACTCTTTACTTGAACAAGTAGTCGGGATTCTCAGTCTAGCAACATAAGTTTACGAGAGAAAATTACCCAAAAATAGTTTTAGTTTTATTCTTGGTTCATATTGATTTGGAGTTTTAAACAACCAAGCAGGGGGAGGAAGAAGGGAGCTTCGATTATGCTTTTGTGGATGCTAACAAGGACAAGTACATTGAATATCATGAGCTGATGCTGAAGCTTGTTAAAATTGGTGGAATAATAGCATACGACAACACATTGTTGTTTGGCTCAGTGACTGAGCCTGAGGAGACGGTGGAGGAAACGTTAAGGCCACCCAGAAAGCATACGAGGGATTTGAACAGCTTTCTAGCCACCGACTCCCGTATCGAACTGGTTCATGTTACCACTGGCGATGGCCTCGCCCTCTGCAGGCGCCTCGAGTAGGAAGTAACAACTTCAGCTTCAGTGTGCTCAGTTGAACTTCTCTAATGATCAAGCTGTTGTCTTCGAATAATGTGGTTGATGATGTATTAATTGGTAAACATATTCTCCTCACTTTATGAGATGAGCTTTGTATGATGTTGGAACATTTGTTATGTGTAGGTTTCTAATTTTGATCTGTGCTACCATCCTTTATAAGTATAATGTAGCCGTCTTTTTTCCTTTATTTATTTATTTTATTATATAAATTTTCTAACAAAATTGGCTATAGGGGAGGGGAAGTTCAAATTTTGACCTAAGTGTTGAGTTCCATCTACATGTAACCCGGATTCACAATCTAGCAACATGAGCCTACGAGAAAACGTTAGCCTGAAATAGTTTTAGTTTTATCATTGGTTCACATAGATAGAATTGTATTTGATTTGGAGCAAGCAGGTGAAGGAAGGGTACTTTGATTTTGCATTTGTGGATGCTAACCAGGATAAGAGCATCTCCCATACTCGTAGCAAATAAAACTCTTCAAATTGAAGTTTGTTGACTTAGGTAGCAATTTGAAAAGCCTTATTTGCTACTTGAATAATTTTTGTTCCGACAGACTTTTCAATTCAATTAATGAAATATTATGGAAAATAATGAAAAATATGAAAACATGTGAAAAATGTCTATGCATTTATTATACAAAAAGAAAAAAAAAAGCATGTTTTTAACATTTTCAAAGTAAAATTAAATGTTTGAAGAGCTAAAGTCAACTTACAAGTCATAAAGAAAGAGAAAGAGGTTGCAGCTTTGATGACTGAGATTGAAGAGGCCATGTTGGAGAGAGTTTTTCTGATGTAGCTCACCTATTTTTGAATTCCAAAACTGTTGAAGAGGCTGTTGGAGATGCTCTAAGTACATTGAAAATCATAAGCTGCTAATATTTATAAGGAATATGTATTTGAAACTTAATTATAAGTAATCATGAGCTGCTAAAGCAGAACAGTATGTTAACTATTGTTCTTGTGTTTACAAGTACTATATATGTGAAATTTAACCCCTTCAAAGTAATATTTTTGCACTTTGCATTTGTGAAACTTATTCGGTTGATACCAAGAAATTTAATATGTATTTATTTTACTATAAAATTTATTGAAAATTAGTCAATGAAATTATGAACTAACCTAGTTTATATGATTTCATGTATATTTTTATTTGAAGAAAACTATAAAAATTGTATGTAAAAAAATTCATGGTTCCTCCTTTGGTGATAAGAGAGATACACGAACTCGTAGTAATTTTAAATGATATTATAAAACCAGTTGTTTGGGCAGAATAGGTTCTTTACATTCAAAATCACATGACATGGAGGTCATAATGGTATTCGCAGTTGCTTTAGGCTGAGATTCGCAGTAAAAGGTAAGATGTGTTGAAAATTGGCAAGAAATTGTGGAGTTTGGCAGCTGCCATTGTTGACTTTGTTCGACTTCAATTACACCCACGTACAATTGGTGGTTTCTTCATAATAGTTATCACATGATATAAATGAACGTGGCTTTGCCATTATTTTATTACACCCACGTACAATTGGTGGTTTCTTCATAATAGTTACCACATGATATAAATGAATGTGGCTTTGCCATTATTTTATTAGGTGGAGGGCAGCAACCTTTGAATGAAGAAATCAGATTTTGTGTTGTGTGTGCAGTAAATCATGTGGCCAAAGGAAGAGAAAAATGGGAAGCCAATTGTTGAAAGTTGGTGGCCAATACTATTGGCATGTGAATGAATGCGTTCGGTGGCTTTAGCATTTAGTGATTGAATAATGCAATGCATTATTCTTTCTTTTGGCTACATAAACATGCAGAGAGAGAATGAGCATTTGTGTGGGCATTTGTGCCTCACCTTTGGGGTGTGCAACCATGCACCATTTGAGAGAGAGAGAGAGAGAGATTCAGGAGCCGAGACTTCCTTTGTTGCGGCACTTTTTGAGAGAAGAGATGGAAATAATTAAACAAATAAAAATGGCAAGGAAAACAAGAAAGAATTTCAGTCCTAACAAAACTGCTTCTTTAATCACTCAATCGTCCACAGAAAAAATAAAAAATAAAAATCTAAAAAAAATCAATCGTCTATGGCCTTTGTTGCGGCACTTCTAAAGAAAAATAAATATAAAATTATGAATCAGCTTAAACAAGTTTTTGATTTGCTATAAAATCATGAACCACCTGAAACAAGTTTCTGATTTGCTTCTTTAGAGTTGAAACTAGAACAGTAACCAAATGGAGTGTGACAAGTGAAATTAAATTACTAGCCTTAACTTTTAGATTTACTTTCCCTCACAAGGTAACTATGGGCCTTTCTTGTATTATTGCAGTACATCCTTGAAACAAGATGCTATCCAAGAGAACATGAGCAGTTGAAGCAACTAAGGGAAGCCACTGTCGAGAAATACCAGTTCAGGTATGTTGAATATTTGCATTTACATTAACGAGTATATATGTATGTACAAGAGCGCTTAAGTGCTAACTGGTCAATAAGTTAATACAACGCAAGCAACTCGTTTGGACCTACTCCACAATATCATCTCATGACCCGAACTGTTCATTTTCTAGGTCATCATTCCAATTGCTCTTGCAAAAAATTAGCCAAATTTTTACAATTTGAATATTATCGTATTGTTTAGAGAAAGTATTGTATTCGTCAGTTTATTCGATTACATTTTGATGACTATATGTCGTCTAATCTAATATGTATATTTTTGTATCTATTAGCAAGTGCCTGAGGAGCTTTGTTTTTGGTTGGTTGTTGGACCTCCCTTCCTGGCTTCTAGATGGCGTTAGGGAGGATTGGTCGAGTTGTTTGATTATTTGTTTGTAGTAGGTGATTGACTCTTCTGTTTAGTCAATAGCATGAGTGATACTCTTTTCTATCCCGGAATTTTATTCCATGTGATTTTCTCCAAGAAGGTTTTAACGAGGCCACTGTTTAACATGCTAGTTTTTACCAGGCAATGTTCTGCTTGGGTTGAATGAAATACCATTTTCTCTCCAAAAAAAAAAGTGCCTGAATTTATAAGGTATGATATGTATAAAATATATTTAATTTAATTTAAGACTATTGCTTCTAATTAATTAATTAATACAAGGTCTTATCATAAAGTGAATTTTTTTAGTAATATTGGTAAGTTAATAATTTTGATTTGTTATCAACTAATAAATTCCTTGATCTATTTTTTCCAGAACTAATAAATTTCTTGATCAAGGAAACTAATATAACTTTTCAGTTTATACAAACTTTAACCTCAATAATTACAGTTTGATCTAATTAATTGCAGGAGCATTATGCATGTGCCTGTTGATGAAGGGCTGTTGCTCACCATGCTTCTGAAGATCATGAATCCAAAGAAGACACACTGGAGCTCGGAGCATTTACTGGCTATTCTCTTCTTACTACACAGCCCTTGCACTGCCTTCTGATGGAAAAGTATTCTTCCTTTTTCATTATTTTTAATTTTTAATTTAAATTTTCATTAAAAATAATAAATAAATAAAACTTTTCATATTGACTTGCATTAGTAATTAGTTTTGGAGTTTCAACCTGAATTTTTTCAGATCACAGCAATCGATCTTAATAAAGAAGCCTATGAGTTCGGATTGCCGTTCATTGAGAGGGCTGGGGTTGAGCATAAGATTAACTTCTTTCAGTCGGATGCCTTCTCCGTCCTAAATGATCTCATTACCAATGTAAGTTTGTACCTTATACATGTGCCTATTTTTGTTTAATAAAATTGGTAGCATTCATCGACAACGTACGTTATATATTGCCAGATTATCAATCTATGTTATTGATTAAGTTGACTCTTGAACGTGTAGTCCAGATTCACAATCTAGCAACATAACCCTACGAGAAAATGTTAGCCTGAAATAGTTTTAGTTTTATCATTGGTTCATATAGATAGAATTGTATTTTGATTTGGAGTTTCAAACAAGCAAGCAGGGGAAGGAAGAAGGGAGCTTTGATTTTGCATTTGTGGATGCTAACTAGGACACGTACATTGAATATTATGAGCTGCTGATAAAGCTTGTTAAGGTTGGTGGAATAATAGCATTCGATAACACATTGTGGTTTGGCTCAATGACAGAGCCTGAGGAAATGGTAGGGGAACATTTAAGGCCATCCAGAAAAACATACGAGGGAATTGAACAGCTTTCTAGCCGCCGATTTCCATATCGAATTGGCTCATGTTTCTACCGGCGATGGCCTCACCCTCTGCAGGCGCCTCTATTAGGAAGAAAAACTACTTCAGTGTACTATGTTGAAGTTCTCTGTAAAATGAATGGTTAACATTTTGTCTTCAAATAATGTGGTTGACGATGCATTGGTAAACATAATCTCCTCACTTGATGAGATGAGCTTTGTATGATGGAAGATTAGTCCTTTTTCCTTTTTTCTTTTTTCTTGTTTCTTTTTTTGGCTTGACATCTTAAATTCCAGGTTGTATATTACAAAGAAAACCTTTCAGCCCTTCCAAATCTCTACCTGCAAAAGCCCCTAGAACTCAATCCGATCTTAACGCACCCAAAAAATGAAGCTGTAACCGAGAAAGCTTTCATCTCACACCTTATGACTTAATCCGTCCAATCCCCACAAAATGAAAAATTCTTCAACTCTAGTTTCATCTAATCTCATGAGTTATCAAACCCAATCTAATTTTAAGCACCAAATGTGACCATAAAACACGACGAAAGATCTGATTGTATGGAGCCAGATCATGGAGTGATGATAGAGAAAAATCAGACAGACAATACAGATCATGCTTCTACTCAATTGATTTCCTCGTTTTGAGGAGCCGAGACAATTTCATCCTTGGGCCAAAATTGTTGCTTTCTATCACACATTGCCCTCATATTTGGCACTTAAATCAAACATAATTTCACAAAAGATTAGCATTTTCACAACACACTAATTGAATTTAAGATGACATAAAAAGTGATTTTTGCTCCCTCAATCAAGTGAAGTGCTTCCAAATATCATGCCAAGCAAACATTCACAAAGCACTAATTAAAGGACAAGTAAGACATTCATATGAGAGAGTCGATGACAATTCAAAATTCAGAGAACCAAATAAACTACAGAAAAATTCAAAAAATTAGGACCAAAAAAAAAAAAAGAAAAACCCAAAATGGAACTAACTCTTAGGAATGTTCTTGCCCACAATCTTAGCTGGAGCTATGCGAAGAAGATTGCCAGGCTTACCAGGAAGAGCGCCTTTGATCATAACAACATTGAGGTCCTTATCAATCTTCACAATCTTTAGCTTCCTGATCTTAGTCTTGGTCCCTCCCATTCTTCCAGGCATCTTCTTCCCCTTGTAAACCCGCCCCGGCGTCGTTCCGGCCCCAATTGACCCAAGAGCTCTGTGACTCTTGGACCCATGAGTCATTTGCCCTCTCTTGAAATTGTGCCTCTTAATCCCACCCTGAAACCCTTTCCCGATTGTGGTTCCAGAGACATCAACAATGTCTCCTTCGTTGAAGAGCTCGTCGAACGAAAGCTTCTGGTTTGGCTCGAACCCATCAACGCTTTGGAGCCGAAACTCCTGGAGATGGCGCAGGGGGATTGAACCGGCCTTCTGGATATGACCCATTTCGGGTTTCGTCAGTTTCCGGTCCCTGACTCGGCGGTAGCCCACCTGAACGGCGTCGTATCCATCGGTGGCCTCGGTTTTGACCTGGGTCACTATGTTGCCTTCTTTGAAACCCACCACTGTGACTGGGACTACTTTGCCGTTGGGTTCGAAGAAGCTCATCATGCCGAGCTTTGTGGCCATAACTCCTATGCCTGCCTCCATGCTCATGGTCACGCCCACTGGTTTTTTCTTCTTGGATTTCAGGATGGGCAGAAATGGGTTGCTGTTGGAGTGGGTTGGTGGGGTGAGAAACGAAGAGCAGCATTTTGAGGAGGAGAATGAGACATTGGGAAGAAGGGAAGAAGAAGATGACGCTGAAATTGAAAGGATTGACATCTCTCTTTGCTTCTGGCTATGCACTCAAACGCATAGCATGAGTTGCTCAATTGCACACTTCAGTCTTAGAGAGAGAGAGAGAAGAGTGAGAGAGGGTTTTCTTATCCTTTCGGAATTGGGTTTGGGGGAGGAGGATGCAATCTACTGGTATTTGGGACCACCCAAACTAACTTGGGCTTTAGAAAGAATAACTTTGGGTGCTGTTAAACGAACTTAAAATTAACTGAGTATATCCTATAATATAAGTATATCATAATAATTAAATCAAAATGTAAAATTAACTAAGTACACTCTATTTTATTATCAAAAATACCCCTAATACACTCTATCACACAACATCCTGATTTGTTTCTGGACCAAGCCAAGACCATAATGGAGGCTTTAATCAAGGTGCTTCAATTGAAGTGTTTAAAGTTTCCTTGGGTGTCATTATATTCATTTGGGGATGAAATTCTCCTCAATGCTACTGATTGCTTTCTGTACAAATGTATGCAGAGAGAAGAGAAAAAGAGGGAAGTCATGGAGACTGAAGTTAGTCTTCAAATAATCCAAATGAAGTACAAGGTATGCATGGGGTATATTATTCTCTTTGGTTGCTTTAACTACAGCAATGCTGCGATAGCTTTCTGTTTAAGATTGACCTTGAGAAACCCCTCGTAACATTTGACTTTCATCTAAATCTACTTCCTGCATGAACAAGTTTGTTATCTTTATTATAAATGAATTAGATAAAACTGGCAGCTCAATTGTAAGTTTCTATATTTTCTACCAGCGTTTGGTATTGTGGGTATGCAGCATAGAGATTGTTATTCCTATTTGGAGCACCCTATCCCGCTGTGAAGGAAAAGTAAAAAATTAATTTCTTTTAACCTCTAAATATGCCTTTCATGAGGCATATAATGCTGTCCACAGAATCATCTATGTATGAAGGACTTTAAGTTAAAATCACATGATTAGTACTTGTACAAACTTTTTCATATACATATATATCATGAAGTTGATATTGGAAAGGTAATTTTCAGGACAGTTGTAGGTAAATTTTCTGGGCCATTTAATATATAATGGTTTAATTTAAGATATGTTGCTGATTCATGTATGACCTTTTTGGTTCCTATGGGTTTCAGCATGAAACTGAGCTCCTGGAAGATAGCTTGGCCCTTCCGGGATTTCCACCTGTATCTTGCAAATTTGGTTCAAGTGAGGATGAATTTGTTGATTCAGATGATGTTGCAAACAGTCGGCGCCACACACGACCTTCTGCAATACAGAATCCGCCTTTAACCAATTCCAATATGGTTATGGTTCCTACGGGAACCATGAAGCAAGAGTTTAGGCGGCGGCATGCACCACAAGGGTGGCTTCATAAAATGGTACTTTAATTGTCTTCTTGTGAATCAGATACCTATCCAGCTTTACCAATATCTAGTAAGCTACCATGTCAAACGTTAGGAGTTCTAGCAAATCTGTTTGGAATCAAATTCTGAAATTCTAATTTGATTAGGGTTCAATATGTTGAGTAGGGTGAACTTATTAAAATTACTTTTGATTCAATATTCAATATATCATTTTTTGTCATTTTATATTAGGTTAAATTAGTAATTCAATAAATAGTTTGATAGTAGGGTGTACTCAATTAATGTTAGGGTTCGTTTAACAGCATCCATAACTTTTTATGTAATTTTTTTCCTTGGTAATTCTTATTTCTATTTACACCTCACAACAACACCACCTGTAGGGGTGTTTTTGTTCCAAATGACTGACGAATGGGCTTGGGGCTGTAAGAAGAAAATGAGCAAAATCCCCGATGCACGAGTTCGAAAACCGGACTCCCAAAGAATTTTTAAAAGACTTGTTGAAGCCTTAGAAAGATACGTTTGGGTTCTTTTCACTAATAACTTGAGAAGAATGTATTAAACTTGTTAGAGACTTAGCATGAGGAGCTTGTGGCATGGGAGCTGAGCTTTTCACGAGGTTTAGCAATTTGAGAGAGAGAGACCAAAGCATGAGTTTCCTTCAGAAAAAGCATGTTCTAAAGTGGAGAGGGGAGAACTAAGAGGATTTCTATCTTAGAGAGAAGAGAGAACCGATGAGAGAGAGGAAGATGGTGTAAATTCCGAGTTTTGCTTGACAAAGCTTGGTCTTGCTCGAATGGTGTGTCTTCTTGGGTAGAGGGAGCTCCCCTTTTATAGGCATTTGGAATTCTACTTCTATGATCTTCCATCCCCATATTTTCCTTTGCTTCTTTCAATTCGCTCATTTTGGTGAAAGCTCTTTGACCAGAGCGTCGAATCAATGGCTTCTTAAGGTTCCAAGGTTTCATGTGGCGAGCCTCCCCATGGGGGTGAGGCGCCACTTGCTTTGTTTTCAAACCGTAGCTTGCAGAGGAAAGGGAAGAGGCAAAGCCTTTTACCCGATGGGTGTTTCTTCTACGTTCATGGATTTCCTATGGTCTTTGCTATGGTTCCTTGTTGACCACATGGGAGTTCGATATGGGTGGAGCTCGATGGTGAATTTTTATGAGGAACGATGGGCTGGGCTTTGCGTATTGCATTGGGTTATTGATACTCTTATTTCCGCCAGCATGCTTTTGTCAAGTCTTTGGAAGTGGCTCATTGGTTTTTGGGCATTCTAACTATCATGGATTTTCCTAAATGCTACCACAGCCTATGGGATATTCTCCTAAGGCATTGGACCCATTTTCTCTCTCATGCTAACCCATGTATTTGGGCCCGAGGAATGGGCACGAGTTTTAGTGCTCCCAAGTGGCCTAAAACTTCCATTCCTTGGTCCCTCAATGGGCCGCGTACTCGTCCATCCATACCACAACCTTCTCAAGAAGCCCGGGTGATTACGTGGCTTGGGCCCACTTAAGCTTGTAGCACGGCTTGACATCAGTGCGTGTCTTATATGTCATGCTTGCGCTTGAGTTTTAATGTGACATAATAAGCCATGATTTGGGCCAAGTAGCATCGGATAAGTCGATGAGCGTGAACTTATACCGACGATGCATTTTGGGCCATTTTGTGCATGCTTGCTTGGCTTGGCGTGTGGCCTATAGCTTATGTAGGAGCACCCTACAATTTCTCGCATGTCCCGATCGTGCTTCTTTTGTGATTAATTATCTGCGCTGGGCCGAGAATAGACTTGGGCCTGCCCCTTGGATTTTTGGGCCTCAACACACCCAAAAGAAAAATTTATGATGTATTTTTTTGTTCCTATTATCTTTTCTTCTTCTTCAATTTATCCCTTCCACTACGTCTTCAAAAGGATCAATTGTTTTTTTTTTTTGGTCATAACAAAAGGATCAATTGTTAGTACTAATATTTGGCATTTACTGCAGAAATTGTCTCAAGTACCCCTTTGTCACACTGTAAACGGGAGTGTTTTTTCTAGGACGGACTTCTCTAAAAGAGAAAGAAAAGAGAAAAATTCTATAGTGAGGGTGCCATATATGACCCCTCACCATGCAAGGCCACTCTCAAAGCCCATTTCTTGTTTGGCAAATAGTTATTTTTAGTCCATGTAGGCTTTTGGTTTTACCACTTTGGTCATCGTAGTTTGAATTTTGTCAACTATCCTTGTATTTTTCAATTCGGAGCAATTCAATGACACTTTTCAGTTTTTGTCAAATCCCTCCCAACTTCGTTACACAATCAACACACTGGAAACGAGTGTGCTTTATCTAGGACGAATTTCTCTAATATAAAAAGAAAAGAACCATGCAAGGCTATTTCTTAAAGACCATTTCTTATTTGGCAAATAGTTATTTTTGGTCCATGTAGGCTTTTGGTTTTACCACTTTGGTCATCGTAGTTTGAATTTTGACAATTGTCCTTGTATTTTTCAATTTGGAGCAATTCAAGGACATTATTTTGTCAAATTCCTCCAAACTTCGTCAAGTTTGAGCACATGCCCCTCATGTGAAAATGGTTCCAATCCACTCAAGCCATATTTAATTGTAAAACACAAGCTGGAGCTCTTCCCATTCACTTTGGGTGCAATTTTAGGACTTAGGATTTCAGAAATATTTGCATATCTATGTTAAAATTCTAAGTGGAGGAATTTCGGAAGAATTGGCTTGAGTGGACTACAATACCCCTCCACATAAGAGACACATGGCCAAAACGTAACGGAATTGCTAGCAAATTGAAAACTATAAGGATACAATTGACAAAAATTGAAACTACAGAAACCAAATTAATAGAATCGGAAAACTACAAGAACCAAAAGTGACTACTTCATTTCTTGTTTTATATTCAACTATCAAAAATAAAAATTGCAATTTTTTTATCCTTCCGGCAAGTGGTAAGTCATTGGTTTGGAGCATGGACATAGAAGAAAACTTGGAAAGTGTAAGAATTGCTATTTCAATTTACAACCAAAACTGCCGAATACCCCTGAACTATCACACTTTTTGCAATCTCCACCCTAATTATCTTATCAAGTCTATTTAGCCCTCGTATTAAATTTATTCGCCAATCTCCACCACGTGAATGGCACGTGCCAACCCTGCAACCCAAATTACCCAGTCCCCCAGCCCCCTCTGCTAACCCTCTCTCTATCTCCTCGTCTCTTCTTCTCTCTCCCCGTTTCTTCCTCCTAGGCCTCAGCCCACCCAACCCTAACAATACCAAACCAAGACAACCGCCGAAAAATTTCTCTCATCCAGTCCCTAGTTTGGTACAAAACAAGAACCACAGAGGAAATCCAAAACCAAGACAACCTCAAGCCCCAAAACGAGAAGCACAGAGGAAATCGAATCAAAACAAATGGAAAAATAAAAGCAATTACAAGTCCAATATCTTAAATCCCTGTTTCGTTGCTCAGAAAAATTTAGGGAACAACAAAAACGAATATAGAAAAAATTCAGAACTTTTTCCAATCTGGGACTGTAAAATGAAATCAACCCTTAGCTTGCCTACGACGTATGAGATTTCGGAGGAGTGGGACCCAGTTGCGTCTTTGTAAGAGAACATAGGAGATTTTGGAAGCTGTTGAAATGATAATTTTTATTAAATAAATAAATAAAGTTCAAAAGAAAAAAGGATGGCTGCCTGCGTGGAGATTTATTAGGAGTGAATAACAACAATAAAATTCATTCAACATGTGTTTAAAAGGAATAAAAGTTCTTTTGATGCAATAGTTGTATTTAGAGTGTTTGTATCAAACACAAAGGCCAAGGACGTTTAGTTCACTCAATTTCAAACTCCTCAAGACTCATGGCCTATAAAAGAGCCATGCCTGCGATCAGAAAAGGGGAGAACAGAGGGAGAAAGCAAAACAGCCGCAGAAAAAAGAGAGGAAGAGAAGTTCATCAAGCACGCAGAGAAAGCAAGAGCCATCTCAGGTAAATTCATGGTTCTATCAACTGTTCTCTTTGCTTCTGAGGGCTCCATGATTTGTGCAGCAGCAAGCTTTTGATCAATCCGTGAGGATTCCTGATTTTTTTTGTTGATGATAGAAATCATCATGAAAACAAGTCAGGAATCTCTCTTCTCTCAAGCACGGCTCCGCTCAAATATTCAATCCATGAGGATTCCTGATTGATTTTTGTTGATGATAGAAATCATCATGAAAATAAGTCAGGAATCTCTCTTCTCTCAAGCACGGCTCCGCTCAAATATTCAATCCATGAGGATTCCTGTTTCTTTGATGATAGAAATCATCATGAAAACAAGTCAGGAATCTCTCTTCTCTCAGGAAGGGCTCCGCTCAAATATTTCCGGCAGCTGCCCAACATCCAGTCCACAATCAACGGGGAAGATTGCCTTCTATGATGATTGAAATCGTCATATTTTATGGTATAATCTATTCCGTCAGGCAATATGTGTTTAACATCCGACTCACAGAGCCCACAAAACCAAAACTGGTGCGCAGCGCTTTTGAACTGAAGACTGCCTTCTATGATGATTGAAATCATCATATATCAAGGCATGGTCTATCCCAACAGGCAGCTCCGATTAATTGCTTCCAAGACGTGCATCCAAACCACAGTCAATGGTGGGCTATCTCTGTTTCTATCCCTTTGGTTATTAACCTTGGGAAGTTACAGCAAATATGAGGCAACAAAACAAAGGGGCTCCCATGGCAATTGAGTTGCCTTAAAACAATTGCTGTCAGCAAGTTTCAAAAGAAATCAAATCAAACGAAAAGAATCAAAAGCAGATATGCAGAGGAAAAAAAGAGAGAAAGGTTTTGCTCTGAGAAAGGCACCGACCCACCGACTGTTGAATACAAAATAATAATACAAAAAAAGAGTTGATTGTGAACTCACCACGTAAAGCAGGAGCTTCCCCCTTTTGTGCGTAGCGTTTCCCCTGCCAAATGGAAAGTCTCAGGATTCTCTAAAGAAAAGGCCTGCCAATTGAAAGCCTTTGGGTTGTTGACCTTGGGAAGCTATAGCAAACAAATAACAACAAAGGAATTTTTCTTTTCTGGTTACACGTCACTTGCAAAGCCAAGCTTCAGAGCCACCCAATTGACAAGAGGGTCTTGTGTTGCTGTTGCTGCCCATGCAAAAGCCAAATTAGTTATAAAAAAAAAAGAGAACTAAAGAAACAAAACAAGAGGATGATGCCTGGAGGTGTTACCACATGGAAATAAAAAATAGAAGGTGGGCACGTGGGTTACCTTGAAGTTCCTGTGAAGAAGGAGAAATTGGTTTCTTCTTTTGGTGATATAGCTTATGGCTTGGGGAAATTCCAATAGAGGAAAAAAGGCAATTGGTCTCTTCCTCGGATAATGGAAGCAATTGCTTTCTTCCTTGATTAATGCAGCCGACGGCTTGAGGAGGTCTACGGACTGGTCTGAAACAACAAAAAAAGATCAAATGCTCTCGTTTTGATTTCTGGTGGTCTCAAGTGGTGGTGCACGCACCCCTTTTAAAAGAAATTCATATGACCCAAACCTATACGGACAGAGGAGACTTACTGTTTTCCTGGACGCTAAGGGGTCCCGATGTGATAAGAATGCTAATTCAAAACCCACTGGGAGAAGGATTTACAATCTGGGGTGCCTTAATTAAATTTGGGGCTATGTGCTTTCCACACCCAAGCTGCAGAAAAATGGCACAAGGGCTGTGGATATTTGGTATGACAATTAAAAATGAAACAAGAGCAGTATCAGCGGTTTTCATTTTTTTGGATGAGTCTGTTCTATAAATTAAATTAAATAGACAGGCTCATTGACAAATTCGCAGCATGCGGTCCCCTCCAAGGCAATCACCCGGAGCTAGAAATCAGTCAAACACCACAAGCACAGAAGGGCCAAGGCAGAACAAAATGGGCCCATGCTTTGCTTGAAAATCCACTTAAACAAGGCTAATGGCGTGCCCCAAGACCCAAAGGTCTCATATGCACTGGGCTCGTCTCACATCTCAAGATCAGTCAGCCCCAAGGCCTTCTCTAATGGAGATTTCTTCCTCTGGGTCAATTGATAAGAAATATTCAAGGAAACAAATTATTATCGGGTAATCCAAAATTCGCCCATTAATTTTCAAATCATCAGTGAAGACTCAAGTGGGTGCGAAACCACACCAAATCTCAAGTGGTACAACACCACGTCCGAGGCGAAACAAATTATTGGGTTATCCAAAATAACCCATTAATTGAAAGTTCCCAAATGCCTATTTCATGGTTAATGGATCAATTTTAAATCCTCACAACCATATTTGGGTCAAATGCAAATGCCAATTTTAGAAAATTAGTGGGTACATCAAAATTGCTCATTATTTTTCTTGGACATTGACAAAAAAGGGAAAATAGTACAAAACCATCCAAATTTTACCATGGGTCATCTATCCATGCAAAATTCAATGAGATCAAGTTCAAATATCTCTCAAACACAAATTCTAAACTAGTGGGCCACACTTACCCATTAATTTCCAAATTTTGGAACTACGTTGGTTTGATCCCTCCAAAAGCGTGGCCTAAAGCATTACAATAGGCGCAACCACAACCAAATTCAATCCCTCATATTAGTGGGTCACACTTACCCATTAATTTCCGCCCAAATCTCAAATCCAAACAGAATCCCTGGTTTATCCTAACCAAATTCGCTAAGTTCATTCAAATACTTTTCAATCAAATTCATTCAAATTCCCTTTTGCGATGAGTCATTTATTCATTGCAATTCTTTGAACTACAGTGGCTTGATTCTGCGAGGGATACGTAGGCATCCCAGGGTTCGACTTGGGAGCGACTACAAACTCAACACACGTTACTGTTTCTTTATGATGGAATCAAAGGGTATTCCCTTGAAGCAAGGATTGTAATTAAGAGACGTCAGCGTCTTGAATGGGTCGAACCTAAAATAATAAAACCCCATTATTTAAACGGTGGTGGTGAAATTATGTTAGGAAGAACACATTTTTCTTCAACAGAAGCTACCTGAGCTTGCCGACGACGAATCTGGAAAATTTCCGGCCGCTGCCATTGTTGAGTCGACAACGACAGGCCATCGTCTCATTGCACCAACAGCGTCATTGAACTCGTGGATGTCCAAGCAACGAACGCCGATGAAAGCTCTTCAAATCGAAGCCCAAAACACGCCGGTAAAGCGCTGGAAAGAATGGAGGTCGCGACCAAGTTTGTTTGAGATCCTGGTGTCTCCTTGCAACACCGTCGCACCATTGGATCATCGACCATCGATTTGCATAACTCCATAAAGAGGTCTCACCAACCATCAATTTGTTGGAATTGTGTTCAAAGCCAAAAATCCATTTGGGTTCGAGACTAGCAGAGAGAATAGGTTTTAAAAAATCAAATTTTAATTCAACAGTGAAGCATGTGCCTAAAATGCGACTTTTTTAACAGAGATTTGAATGAGAATTGCCAAAAACTAACATCAGGGGCGAAATTGGCGAATAAATTTAATACGATGGCTAAATTAGCTAACAAAATAATTTAGGGTGGAGATTGCAACAAGCGTGATAATTCAGGGGGGATATTCGGCAGTTTACCCAAAAATCAAATGGTAAACCCAAAGGAACTATTCTACAACATTTACTGTGACGCTCTTCTAATAAACAATTTAACAAGAAACTTATTTGGTCATGCAGACCTCCAATCCTCTGCCAAAATTTTAAAAAATATTGCGCCTACGAACAGCTCCTCTCTCTCTCTCTCAGAGCAAATATTAATGGAAGCTGTAAATCTCTCTTTCTCTAGCCTAGCCTGCAATAAATGTATAGGAACCTTTATTCCAATGGGGGAGGATCAGGAAAAAATGATAGAAAGTATGGAAAGATATCATTATCAAGGCCAGCTTGGTACAATTACAACGACAACTCCAGAGGAAGTTGTTAGGCAGGTTAACTCTGATTTTCGTCAACATTCTCCAAACAACTCTCTCATATCAAATGTCGGAAGGGCCATTGATGTCCTGGGAAAAGTAGCAGAACATAGAACATTTTAGCAGATATGCGAAATCACCGATGTGAAAAGTATAAATAAATTAAAGTGGCCTACCTTATTCTCTATTACCACTCCATCAGGAATTTCCAATTTCACCCCAGGTTTTGCAGCGATAGTTACTCTCCCCTAGAGAAGTAAATCAACCGTAAGAAAAATGAAATACTGTTGAATCAACAAATAACTGAGAGACCCTGTTTAAAGATTGATGGCAAAACGTTGCTCCAGCAAATCATTTTATATGTACGAGCAAATGAATATCTCAGTCCGATGCATATTACAAAGCATTCTGCAAGAATATCAATATGTGATGTGGACATTCCTAGATACTGCCAGCATAAGAAATTTGTTTCCAGTATGAGAATTTTACTGAGCTTTTTTTACTACTGATATCAAAAGATAACAAACCTCCCTAAAGCTCACGAACTATAACGCTGAATATGATTGGGTGCAAATAGCAAACAAATTAAAAAGGGATGAAAGAAGCAACAGTTACAATTTAACAAATTTGAAACAGATTCCAGGAGAACAATATACCTTGAGAGTTATACCATCTCCAAACCACACATCACCCGAGACCTTCAAGCTATCCAGGCCAATAATGTCAGGCATGGACTTAAAGCGGCTTAGGAGGTCACTAACCTGAAAGAAGGAGATAAAACACATAAAAATGTTAAAGAAGACAAATGCAAATAGATAAAGGCAAGGCAATTGCGACCAAACAAATCTTTACCTTTTCAAATTCAGGTCCTAATTCAATTACAGGATTTTCGGGATTAGTTCTAGCTATATTCTGAACTAGAACCCCTTCATCACAGGTGTAGAGATCTGACTGTAGAAGCACATAAATGAGATATAATAAATTCAAGGTTCTAAAGAGCAGCATTTCTTCTCAATTGTCAAAATGAAAATTACGGGTTAGAAATGTGTCAACATCACCTTTAGAAGAAGTATGTCTGATGTTTTATTCAGTGAAAGAGATCGGGAATGGGGAACATTGACACCAATGGCACGATCAAAGAACTGGTACAAGCCATAAAAAGTGGAATAACATAAAAACCTAGAAACAATAACTGTAAAAATAAATATTAAAAGTATTTTATATAATATGAAAAATACCCGTATTGCTGAACCAGCTGCCGTTTCCTGCAAAAGAACTTGATCACTTTCTATTCTATGTTAAAGTAATAATAATAAACAGTATTTTTGTTAATTAATAGTCAAATACAGAAGTTTCTCAACAGATGATAAGGTAAGGTACCTTAGAAACAGAGATATCTTCAATCTTTAGTGTATCTGTATCCAAAAGCCTTTCAATGGCTCTCAAATTCACCCACCTGTACAATGTAGCACAAAGTGAAAATAAGCAGTTATTTTATAGGAAACAAGACTGAAAGTTAGGCATATTATTGAGTTTGAGAAGCAATCAACTTACAAGCTGCCAGTATCAACAAGTTTGAATTTTTCCATTGACTTCAATGTAACAAGCACATAACACCAAGGAAAGTGAGTAACCACGTAATAAAAAGATAATAAATCAAGTAAATGATCAAAATCTACCAAGTATACTCAGCATGATATAGAATTTCAAACCTAAACATACATATATAAACGCAAAATAGCCAATACAGGAGAAAACAAAGGAAAGAAAAAAAACAAACTTACATGTTTGACAGAACTCTGGGCTATTTCTGCAAGCTGCATCATATTATCACACAAAACGTTAATCACCTATTGATTAACATATTAAGAATATAGGAAAATCTATTCATCAATACTTAGTATCGTATTAAATTAACTACATCTCAAGTTTTAGACCAAGCCAGATTAACAAAAACAAGTTCACTTCTAGAAATCACAGAGCATTTTAGAATAACATATTTGCATAAACAAGTTCACTTAAAAGCATATTCAATATACTATTTGGATTAGGGAAATTAATCGAAATGTCACATGAACTTATACACCAGTTCCAATTTGTTAGAAAAATTTAACAGAGACGCCACCTTGATTTGTCAGAATCGCTATAAATAAAAAAATCCACCGACCACTCACTCCAACCACAACCCACCCCAAACCCCACCGACAAGCACTTTATTATTTCTTATTGTTGATAATGTTAATGTTAAATTGATAGTTAAATATCCCTGAAAAGGGGTCACGTGCGACACACGTGCCATATTTCAGATGGAAAATTGAACAGCATTAGAGTCCGTGACATATGAGGGATTTCGACGAATAAAGGTGGGGTTTCTCTTAAAAAAAATTTCAAGGTGGCAAATCGAAAATATTTTATAAGTTCAGGTGACATTTCTAACATTTCCCTTTGGATTATTGACAGCTCGCCTTTTCCAAAATTAGATTGGGCTAGATGATTAAGTTCATTATCAATATATATTTGTTACAACCAACTATGAGCCGTCAATTTTATGCCAATCTACAACATAACCTATATCCAAATGCATAGCTAGGGTCTTTGGTAAAAAAATTTATAGCTAAATTACTTTGTCTTGTACAAAAAGAAAAAATTATATCCTCAAATATATCTCCCCACCCACTTGAAGGATGATAATCATAGCACTAATGGAAGCCTTGGAAGGTTTCCAACTGTTATTTTTAACTCAAATACCCCAAAAGCTTGCTGCAATCTCATCAATCAACCTAAGGCTTTTCATCACACGCTCAATCAATTGGATTAATATGAAATTGTAGTTATGAAAATATCTTTTCAATTGTTTAATCTAGAACCCAAGATTATGATTAATTTTTTGCACATCTTCCAATTTCACAAACAGATTTCCACATTATCTAAGCAGTTGCTTCATTTCAAGGAAGACCCAAAACTTGAAGGTTACTAACCAACTCGAATAAGGAGAAATAGGACACATAGAAGGTGTGAATTTATTGAAGAATCTCGATTTTAACCTCCCATTTAAAAGTTCAAAACATTTATAAATTGTATCACTAAACTGAATTTATATAAAAAGATAGAACTTATAGCCACCTTTGAAGATACTAACAAGGGGCATCCCAACCACAATTTTAAAGGATTGGAGATATGGGAGGGCGTTATAGTAGTGCAGTACCATATATATCAATACTACCTACCTCAAACTTCTGTAGGCGTGAACCAATGTTACTAAAATCTGCATCATATGCGGTAGGCACAACCTGATGGGAGAGAAAAGTCAGACTTACAAAATCTACCACACAAGACGGAGAAAACTGAAGCAAATAAAAGGAAGCGGGTTAAGGTGATATATATATACACACACACACACAGCTTCAGGAGTGGAATCCCGTTTTGTAGGACCCCGCTCCTGAAGTTTTTCTAATATGTAAAGTACAGACACACATACACACGCAGAGAGAAAGAGGAGAACATCCTAAGCTCTCATTTTGTTTACCTCTATACAGTATTCAATCTTGTTTTCAATCAAATGATCCAAAATTTCTACACATTGACTTAAGGGGCACAACGATCTAATGATTGATCCCCAACAAAGGACAAAGCAATAATAAATGGAAGTATCACAGAGAACTACAATAATAAAAAGAAAAATATATGACAAGGATACTTGGGTCAATTGTAGCAGCCACGTTATCCGAGTGAACCACAAGGATATACTCCTTACCCTGAAAAGGAAAGCTGAAGAAGTTTAGCCAAGTTTACCTTTAAATACCTCCTCTCAACAGGTACTCTCTTCTTTTGTTTGGTTCAAATTCATGTTTCTTGGTAATTTAAATGAAAAATAAATAAAACCATAAGGACACCTTCAAAAGTGCATTAATACATACCTTTGATAATAGGCCATCAAGGGTTCCACTTTTCATAATGGAACGGAACACTGCACCATGGCCAGGATACCTTCACATATGCACAAAAGAGGGTAATTGATCAGCAAAGTTATGTTCACTGTCAAAGGAAATCAATTTGTGATTGTGCAGTACCAACAAATGAGAATTATTGGATGGTATATTTAGAAAAGGCATTTCTTAAAAAAGAGACAAAATTAGCATGCAGAAAAAGAATTTCATGATGGTTATCACTGAAATCATGAACAATGCATGTTCTTGACAGATAGCTGCAAGAAGGTCAACATGATGCTTGACATAGATCATATTAGTATCTTGAAATGGCAACATTTATGAGGTTAGGTCCACTATTGTATCACAAAATAACTCAAGGAACATTGTAACCACCAAAAGAAAAGGTGTACTATTGAACCATTAAAAGAAATAACAGAGGGATTTACTCTCAATCACAAGTTAATTGACTCAGGTTTAAAAGAAACATTCATATGAAACATATGCCTCTAATCAGATTAGAAGTCGGAAAAACACAACTTAAGTAATTATTCTTACTCCTGTAAATTAACGGAGTTACAAGGGAGGAAAAGGACATGTAGGCACTGTCCAGCAGCTAAAACAGACTATTGACAAATTCAAACAATTTTTTATTTTTTAGTTTCTATAGAAGTTAGTTCTTATGAGCCTGCTCTAAAGTTTTCACCAACAATTTTTTCAAAGGACAGCATGGTTGTTACAAAATGCTTCACAAACTCTCACTTTCAACAGACAACTCAAATACATCATAAATCTAGGAAACTGAAAATAATTAACTTGAGGAAACAGGACTACAACACTGCAGTCAAATCATGAAGCAATTACAGTACCCTCACATGAGTCATGAAGCTCTCAAATTTTAAGACAATCACATCCTCAAAAAATTAATTCTATAATTAAAAAAGACCCGTCATAATCACACAGTAAAAAGCACATAACCATGCTGTTAGATTTTCAACCAAACGAAGACGATTTCAAGAAAGAACTACATGACACCACATATTGAAGTGAATTACAATCTCCAATGGGTACTAGGAATTATAAATCAAACCATGCATTCTACTCAGATTATATACCTGTTCTCTTGATACAGGGAACTTAACCATTCATGGAGTAGAAGGGTGAAAATTTTATTTAAACACTTTTGGGCAAAGAATTTGGTGGGCCTGGGCAAAACTGTCCAATACACTTTTTGTTATCCATTGTTTTCTATATTACAACCAAAGGAACCAGCATTATTTGCCTGTAACCATCCAACTTTATGCCTTTAGATTTCATCCGTTTCAAACACAGTGGAGGGCTGAGTTTTTTAGTTTGAACATGTGTGAAGCTAAATCCTCTTAAAGGAGGCCAAGAATCTGAAGGAGTTTGACTTAATTTGAAATTAGGGTTAGCTAGGGTTTAGGTCTAGAGATATCAATTAATGCTGTAGTTCTTTAAGGGGTTTTCTTTTTGGTAGTCTGTTTTGGGGTTCTGTGTTCGGTGGCCTGTTGTTTGTGATTGGGGTTTCTGTTTTTTCTTTTGTTTGTGGACTACTCGTCCTCTCTCTTGTTCCCTTCTATTATTGAATATATATTGTTTCTATTAAAAAAAAAAGTTGCGATTATAATCTTTTAGTTATTAAATATGGATACATCCCTAAAAAGAGAAATAGAAGAAAAAAAAAACTCCTATCAGAACTTAATAGATTCTGAAAATATGTCATGTCTGCTTTCAACCTCATACAGATTATGCACGTATTAGTTATAAAAAAATAATGTCAAGAATTCAGATAGGAAATATGACATACAGTTCATCCTCACCACTCTGTCCTCCAGATGACTTGTGCTGTGGCTGTTGGGTCCATATAAATGAGAACATACATTCACAAGTAAGTCCTAATCCAAGCTTCCAATAACCAAAACAAGAAAAGGAAAACATAAGCTAATAAAAAATACGCGTTAGAATCGCAAACCTGATTAAGATAATGAATATCAACGTTTGACTTGGCGTATTTCTCCAAGACCTACATTTCACAAGCTAACATGAGTAGAAAAACATAGGATCTAAAAGTAAGAACTTCATGGGGGAAATGGCAAAAGCAATCACCTTGACAGTATCTTCATGTGTCGTTGTTGTGTTCATAAGGAGCAAAGGAACACTGCATCCGTACTTAGAATGGAGTGCCTACAAGAAATTGCAATAGTAATATTAGGATTTGTGAAGGGGTGATTATAAAATACATGAAATTTTTTAAAAACAACAGAGAGAGAGAAAGAGAGAGGTAAAAATTGACCTCAATTTGATTAACAATTAAATCTAGAGATGTCAACCCATCACAGATTTGAATAGTGGACCTGCATCAAAGTTATAAAGAATTAGAGTAATATAGCTACAAAACAAAACCAAGAAATCAATATGCAACAAAATACTTGCACGAAACAAGTACAAAGCCTACAAATGCAATAAGTGAGAACACAAGAATTCTGGGAATTGAGTATGAGTGCATACTTGGGGCCATGGAATCCCATGTTTGTACCCAAAGCTCCATTGAACTTGAGCACAACAAGCTTGTCCAGGAGCTCCTCAGTTCTATATACATCTACACTCTCATGCACGCACCAAAATAAGTAAATTTAAATTTTATCACTTTTGTTGAGATTGATTAAAAAAGAAAAACAATTTATCCAATATTACCAGGAGAAATGGGTAACAAGCTGTAAGGAAGCACAAGCAACTCATCCTTGTTGACGCTCTTACCCTCCTCTATACGCTCCACTTGCTCCCTTCAACAAAACACACGCAGAGTACATCGAATTCAACACTCCATTTCACTGAAGCAAAATATCAAACGCCTAGAGCTCAAATTAAGAAACACAAACAACCAAAACTCACCTCGTCTCCTTCTGTTGTGTAACAGAAGAAGCAGTGCTCTTCTGGTGAAGAAGGAAAGTCTTGGTGATCAAATTGCAGACCAAGTACACGAACTGAACCGAGTCGTTGGCCGGTATCGGATACGTAATCTTCTTGTAGTACTCCAACGGCATGGCCGAATCAACAAGCGAAACAATGGGAATCTGCAACCGATCGGCCTCGAGAATCACCGAAGATTTCCGATCAGTATCGAAAACAACCAGGCAATCAGGAGGCTGGGTGGGCCCGAAGCAAATCTTCTTACGGCGGGACCTGAACTTCTTGGGGCTGTGGCTGTTGGTGAGGAACCCACTATTGCGCCACAGCGAGTTCATGGAGGGGCTGTAGCAGCCGATCTTCTTCGTCATCTGCTCGATGATCTCATCCCAGAGCGAGTTGGTATTGACGAACATGAAGCGGCCCTTCTGCTGGGCGAGGGCGGCGATGAACTCGGCGGCGGTGCGGAGGCAGATGAGGGTTCTGTCGGAGTCGATGATGGCCATGCCATTGCGAGTTCCATAGGTGAACTGCTTGAAGTGGTGGGCAGCTACTCGACGACCCAAATGGGCGTTGGTGCTCAGTAGCTTCTGTATCACTATGGAGTGGAGGGTCATGGCGTCTGTTAGGGTTTAGCTGGGTTTTTCCAGACTGAAAATGGTGAAATGAAAATTGAGTTGGAGGTGAAGAAATGGGTCGGGTTGGTCAGGTGACCCGTGATCCATGGGCCATGGGTCAAACATTTCAATTTCTTTTTCTTTTTTTGGTTGAGATACGATAAGAGTCAAATTTCTCATTAGTTCCATGAAATAAAAGAATTAGTTGGAACTTGTGTGATCCAGCATATTTTGGTTATATGTCATATTACTAAGAATTTTCAAAATTATTAATTTTTTGTTGTTGTTATAAAACAAAGAAATTTGAAGTTTTAGAATTTGTATAATTTCTTATTTGGATAATCTACAATGTAGCAATTTCAATACACAATTAAGGTAGTTATGGTAGGGGAAGTCGGGGATGGTCGTAATTGTAGGGTGGTGATAGTAGAGATGCTTTGTAGGAGTCGAGTGGTGGCGGGGCACGAGAGTGGTGGTTGTGGTGATGGTAATGGCGATAGTGGCAATGTGGGGAGAGGGGGGTTGGCGATGTGATGGTCAAGGTGGTAGTTGTGATGGTAAGGTAAGGTGGCGGTTGTGGTTGTGTGGCGGTAGTGATGGTGATGACATTGTTGTAACATCTTGCTTATAATTTTCACTTTTTTCTTTGAATAATAGAATTAATACATATTTTGGTGAGATTTATCACCCCATGTTTTATGTTTGTATCCACATAGAATATATAAAATTTCTTCATATATAAACGTCAAACAAGGAATTTAGAATATGTATAGGCATAGAAATCTTGAGTTTTGTCTAAATTGCAATTTATTTCTCCATTTTTTTACATTTGTTTGTAATTTTTAATTTATTGTTTCAAGTGATTGAAAGTATCAAATAAACCACATTGCATTGGATTGGACTTTTGAAGAAATTCATAAATAGAACAAAATATGTTCGTTTATGAAATTGGAGATGCAGGCCAAGTTGTTATAATCATCAAAAGTGACCAAATTAGCGGATTTGGACATATTGGATTGAATTTTATGTTGATGAAAACAAAACAAAAAAGTGATAGTAATTAGTAGAAAAAATTGTATTATTATACTTGCTTCTTATCACATGAATCAGTTACAAGAGCACTATGTTGAACAAATTACAGATTCCATGTTTTTCGGGGTGACGTGAAAAACCTCAGGACCTTCCTTCTCACTCAGAAATCACATGTATCAAATTTACAACTTGTTCCATGCTCGCCCATGTTCCATGAAGAACTATTGCGTTTGTTCCAGTGATTTCTGAATAAGCATTGTGCAGATGTTACAGAGTGTACTGTTGGTGCAAGCATGCACTGCAACCATTGAACTCTCCAAGAAGAACTGAGCAATAACTCAACTGGTGTGCTAGAAAAATGCAATATTTGAAGGCAAAAAAGCATTATGCATGCAGAAATAGGCAAAGCTTGCATAGCATAATGCGTATATAATAATTTGATTAATTGCTGAATATAATCCTACATCCCGAGCCCGAAAGATATCGTAATAAACTATTGGTTTTTAGTTCTTCATGCCTTATGCAGAATTTTCAGGGTGGTGGCAACTATTGCTATATTTAACATTGACTTTGACTCTACAAAAAGTACACATATCTTGTCATGAAGAGCTGCTCAGCCCTTCATAGTGGTCTTTTGGTTAACTTTGCCTAGCTGAACTCCCAAGGCAGAACCAGTGCCAGAGGAGCCGTCGATGCTTGCCTTCCTTCTCTTAGCCTTTTGAGCCCAACCAACGAGTCCCAAGCGTATGTCTTCGTCGAATATCGCTTTCTTGAAATTGGTTCCCATCTTCATTGCATTGCAGAAACAGAACTCAGTTAGCATATAGAGAAGAATATGATGGAGAACTCAGACAAAAAAAAAGACATGAACAAAGAATTGGGAAACTTTAATGACAATCCCCAAAGACAAAGAGGTTTTCTTCTGAAACTGATAGACCCCTTTTAGTTGAACTCAAACCCTTTTTGAGTCTTCCTCGAAGGGGCTTCGAGCACTTTCGAGCAAGGGGAGTTTATGTCCATCAGTTACAAATGTTGACCAAATTTAAGCATTTTCTTTGAAAGTGGCTAAATTTGCCAACTCCCCTACGCCCCAAAATAGAAGGTAAAATGTAGTTTTAAACTCAACACACCTGTGTCACAATGGCATAAAGTGGAAGTGTACTGTAACTACATAGTACCTGAATGAACACCCTAAAAGAACATGAAAAGGAGAGAGGCATCAGCTGTAAGACAAGTTGAAAACCTGATGTGGTTTGAAGGGCTTTCTAACCATAAGTTTATTAGAATGAGGGAACAAAGGTTTCTGGTTTTTTACCCAATAACAATCCTGGGGATAATGTACTTCACTTTTCCCATTATGCAAGAGGTAAAACCATATTGAACCTGAAAAGTTGTGTAAGAAGCTTAAAGATTATGTTAATCTCTCAATACCCAATTTGAGTTTTACTCATACGGTACGTAGTGGATCAAAGAATCAGCATACCCATATCCAGAAAAAAACAATGCCATCTCGAAAGCATTTTGGAAAAGGATGAAATGGATCAAGAAGAGAACAAATTTGGGCTTGCCAAACCAAAAGTGTTCGTCTGATGGTTGAACTATTAGTTCCCCTACTATGGCTATATGTTTCTCAGCAACCTCATGAGCCAACTGGGTGATTACATGCTGCAGCTTAGTGCCGACAGCAAGAAGAAGCTGGAGAAAGAAAATAAAATAAGATGGAGTACATGAAAAGGAACTGAAAATATAATGAGCAATGATATAGAAACTAGATTTTCTTTTTTCATGAGACATCACTCAAATGACATGGTGACTAACATGTAACGAAAAAGTTATTCTGCTTATACACTGCTTCACAAACGATGTGACACTAGTGAAGTACTTGAATTTAGAGTGTATAAGAATGATCAGTTCAGCATTTCCTTTGCAAGCTCTCTCAATTTTACTTGAATTTTATTAAGTTCCTAGTGAGATCGTATATAGATACTTTATAGCTGAAATCTGCCCCAGCTTAACATTCCAACTGAGTAGCTGACACAATTAGCAGGTAATTGCTTCTTCCAACTCACAATGAAATCAAGCCAACTCATCTAAACATAATAAGAACAAGATATATCCACAGATGAAAATTCATATCGTCCTTTTTTTGTCTTGAAAGTGGCCATCATCTCATATGATTTCATCATGCATGCTGTTTAGCTAAGAAATCAAATGGAAGAGTGTCAAATACATAAACAAAAAGACAGAAGAAATGGTTTGGGTTGAAAAATTATCTTAAGTTTATTTGTTCGAATATAGTTATAGACTTCGTTTTTAGCTTTTCTTGTAAAGAAGAAATCAATGGTACTAGGTCTAGCCTTACTTCATCTTTCATGTCACAAAGAAACTGATCTACAATGGAAACACTGAATCAGGAGGTGAACCAGTTGTCAGAATAACAAAGACCAAAATGAGTCAAGGTTAAACATGAGATCCTATTGACATGAGAGAATGCAAGTGTCAAGCCCAAAGAACCTCCAAGCAACTCTCTTAATTTCCGAACACTTGATATAAAACTTTGAGTGAGTAAAATCAGCTTCAGCTTTCAATAGTCAACATCTAGTGGAAATTAAGACTGATCGAACTGAATAATATAGATACTAATGCTCTGGATTTAGAGTTGTATGGTTTCACTGAAGTATGATAAGTGGAGAGTGAAATGAATGCTGATTTTGCAAGCATAGCAGATCAAATGCAATAAAATGCAAATGTGAATGGGTCACAAAATCTGAAAGCAAGATTATGTTAAGATTACTAACAAAGAAAGGAACGAATGCAATCCAGAAGTATGAGTGCCAGCCTGTGCAACAAATAGAGAAGGATATCATTGTTTATAGTGATAGTGTTCTTCATGAAAGTGGGCAAAGCAATCTATGCCATAACTACAAAATCCCTGGAAATGTCTAACAGAAACACCATATATATGTTAAAAAAATTCTCCATAACTGCAAAACTGGTTTGTTCAAAACAAGAATCATACCATCAACATTCAGAAGCATGAAGAGGACCACAAATATCCACAGATACCAACTGCAGCCAAGGAAACCATACGGTGAATCAAAACGAATCATAACCAAAAAGAACAGATTGGCCAGAGCATTAAAGTTTGTGGAAATCTGCCCAATGAATACACAGAGAAATTCAATATGGCAAAAAATACATAAGATATAACTTGCCTGATACCTACTACTCTTTTAAAATCATCTTCAAGGGCGCGAACCATGTAAGTGTGAAAATTAAACTTGGGGTTACCTCTGCAATGGGTCTGCAGTAGAAACAATAAACACAAAAAGTAAAAAATTAAAGTTCAGGCTAGGAGCCATTTGAGACAGTAAACATACTGAAAACTTGGAATATGCAAGAGTTCCCTCAACCTCTTGTTAGCTGCCTTACCGTGATGAAACCCAGTCGCAAAGTCAAGTAGTCTGATCTGGTGACCGATCCATAAAACTGATTGAGAAAAGAATGCTGGACATAGGAGGAAGAACAAACAAAACAAAAAAGAGTAATTAGCATTGCAGTTCATTCCACTTGAAAAAAAAAAAAAGAAAAAAGAACCATCCCGCTTTTAAACCAATCTGAGGTTTAACTTCTTAAATGTCTTAACAGGTCCTATCCCAGAAATTTATATGATCAGTTCGAAACAATAATAACTTTTGTTTGTTTCCTTTTTCTTAAAAATATACAGACATGCATAATCTCAAAACATGGAATCATATAAAAGTAACAGAAATGCACTAAACTCAAGCATAACTTTATCATCTTTAAGCTCGATTCTATAGTTAAAAATTATATGTAGATAGATTCCATTGAAGAGTAACTTACTAGCCAACCCATCAGATGATAATTTTTACCAATACCCCAAAAATGGTCCTTTACAAAATCATGCTCCTGGACATGGGTGATCTTTACTTGAACTGCACCAGCACAATTCACAAATTGGAAAATATACAAGCAACAATATACAGCAAAAGCATTTCCAAATGAGAAAGTAGTTCTGCAGTCAGCCAGAAAGCTTAAAGATGATAAAGTTCTACACTAGACGTTCTACCTGCGGTCGGAATCTCATTGTAAAAAATACAAAAAAGAAACACAGAAAGAATGCATACCTTCATCTGCCTCATTAATCTCTTTTGAATGTTCATCCTCCCACTTTTTCCATTGATGTATCTAAAGCATGATAAGGATGTTAGTAAAATCCTATCTAAAACACTAACAGTAAAAAGTCAAAGTAAAGGTTTAAGAAGCATATTAGATGTTCACATGCTCACCTTTAACCCTCCGAAAACAATAGTGAGAGCACAGAAGGTCACATGGACAATGGCTAGGACAAAGATAAAGATGTGCAGGTGGTGGAATGCCTCAACTGATAACAGAGGTACCTTATGCTGTGGGAGGAAAAATGAAAATAGTTAGACCACTTAATTTTAATATATCTGTGCAGATACATTGAAATTGAAACATTAAAAAATCATTGGATTCCAAAACAACATAAAGATTCATTCATGGGATACTTAATGAGGTCCTCTGGTCCTGTTAAATTTTGAAAATTATGACTAGCAATCTGTGTTGTAGTTGTATCTCTCTTTTGGCGTAAACGAAATTGTATCTTTTTCAATTATACACCAATAATCTATCATAAGGTCTAATCTCCATGAAAAATTAACACAGAAAAAATGTCTTCAAGAAAGATAGATCATTGTTTACCAAAAAAATACAATAATTTGTTAATTTGTTCTTAACTGCTCAATTCATTAAATGATGATCAAGAGCATACATTTCCAAATCAAACCAAATCCCCTCCAGTTTAATTTGAAGGTGTTCAATTTAGCTCAAATTTCCTTGATTCTACAATTGAAAACCTTTTCAATCTAAACCAAAGACACTTCGATTTCACAACGAAAACCTCTTCAAACTCAACCAAAGGGGCTTTGATTTAGTATGCAAGTTCGCAAACCTGATACATTCTAAGCACTAACTACATATCAAACAAATAGGAAAGAAACCGTCTCAAACCGGATACCAATCTTCAGTACCTGATGCATTTGTTGTTCAATTGAATGCATTTCCCCCTTAAGATCTTGTTGTTGATGGACTTTGGACAAGCACAAGGATGAACTTGTCACACACACACACAATCAGAAATTTAACCAAGAACAAATAACACAAGTGCTTATAGAGGTTCAGCAATTGCCTACGTTCTCTTTGGTGATCCCCTTGAGAAATATCAATAATGAAGAAAGAGTTACAGATTTGGTTTCAATGGAAACCCCCTTAGAACCCAAACTCACACTCTGTTTTTCTCACACCCCTTAGCTCAACACACTTGATACAAGATGCTCTCTCACTCACCCTTGGCTTCCTACTTCTGATTACTCAACTTACCACAAGCTTCCAGCTACTTTGTCTCTATTAAAAGATAGAGAAAAGTCACCCACATGCAGCAGGCCAGCCTCCCTCAAAACCAGATCCTTAATTTCAGGAAAGCATAAAGAGGTAGGCTATCAAACAACCCACTAATCTACCTAAACAATGTTTAAGACTTTTATAGTGGCTGCCAACTGTCCTAGGGCTTTTAACATCTTTGGAGCTGCATGTAAATTGGTAGGGACCAATTTACTTCTGAAGAAAAGGCAGAAAACGTGTTGAAAAATCAGCACAGCACGAGGCGTGCGACCGGTAGCCAGGAACTTGCGACTGGTCGCTTTTATACAGATTCGGAGGATTCGACTCTGCCTGAAAACGACCGGTCGCCCAAAACTTGCGACCGGTCGCTAACCACTCTGTCTGCATACGACCGGTCGCCCAAAACCTGCGACCGGTCGCTCACTTCGATCCTTATATCCTTAGGTGAGCCATTTTTCCAACAATCTCCACCATGGCGAGCCTAAACTCCTTGTGAAGATCATTTCCTTCCAGGACATCTTTAACTTCTTGAGAATCGTCCTGATAACTCCCAAGAACTCCACCTCAATCTCTAGCATGGAACAAGATTGAGCAAGCTCAAACAATGCTTGAACTTTGCAGCTGTGACTGGCTTTGTGAGACAATCTGAAGCATTCTCTGATGTATGAACCTTCATTATCTTGATGTCTCCATCATTCACCCAATCCCTTATCCGGTGGTATCGAACATCAATGTGTTTGGACCTTCCATGATAGACTTGATTCTTGACCAAGCAAATTGCACTTTGACTGTCACTTTGAATCACCACCATGTCTTGGGCTATCCCGAATTCCTTTGCCAATCTCTTCAGCCATACCGCTTCCTTCGAGGCTTCCGTGAGCGCCATATATTCCGCTTCTGTAGTAGACAAGGCACTAACCGATTGTAACACTGCTCTCCAACTAATTGGTCCTCCACCACAAGTGAAAACATATCCTGTGGTGGATCTCCTCTTGTCTAGATCCCCTGCATAATCAGAATCTACATACCCTGACACACATGCATTTCTTTGTTGTCTTTCAAACAATATCCCAAGCCTCTTGGTCCCCTTCAAGTACCTGAGAATCCACTTCGCTGCTGTCCAATGAAGTTTGCCCGGATTCACCATGTATCTTGACACCACACTTACGGCTTGAGCTAAGTCGGGGCGTGTGCAAACCATTGCATACATGAGACACCCTACCAAGCTTGCATATGGAACTTTGCTCATTTTTTCTTTCTCTCCATCCGTAGAAGGACATTCCTGTGCACTTAACTTAAAATGCTCCGCCAAAGGAGTAGACACGGGTTTGCAATCCAACATATTGAATTTTTCAAGTACTTTGGTAATGTACTTACTTTGTGACAGCCATAGCTTGCCTGCAACTCTGTCTCTCCTTATTTCCATTCCTAGCATCTTTTGTGCAGAACCAAGATCCTTCATGTCAAACTCCTTTCCAAGCAATGTCTTCAATTCCTGGATTTTTGACATGTCTTTACATGCAATTAGCATGTCATCAACATAAAGAAGCAGAAGGATGATATTACCATCCTTGAATACATGAGTGTATACACAGCAATCTGATTTACATCTTCGATATCCAATCTTCATCATTAAATAGTTGAAGTGCTTGTTCCACTGCCTTGGAGATTGTTTCAACCCATAGAGAGACTTATTCAGCTTGCAAACCAGATTTTCCTTGTTTGCTTCAATGAACCCTTGAGGTTGGCTCATGTAGATGTCTTCCTCCAAATCCCCATGGAGGAAAGCAATCTTCACATCCATTTGCTCCACCTCCATGTTCTCTTGTGCTACTATGGAGAGTAGTAGCCTTATAGAAATGTGTTTCACTACTGGAGAGAATATTTCATCATAATCAACTCCCTCCTTTTTGCAAGTACCCTTTGGCCACCAACCGAGCTTTGAATATGGTGGCTCCCTTCTCATGCATTTCTTCTTTCTTCCTAAACACCCATTTGCTGCCAATAAGCTTGCGATCCTTGGGTTTAGGAACTAACTCCCAAACTGAGTTTTGGTGTAGAGATTCCATCTCTTGCATCATAGCTTCCATCCAACTTTCCCGTTCCTCATTTTCAACAGCCTCTTGGAACGTGGTTGGTTCTTCTTCACTAGCATTCAAAGCATAGTGAACTGCATCCTTGTCCCATCCAAACCTTTGAGGTGGTTTGATGGTTCTCTTGGGCCTGGACCGAGCTATAGATGATGGCTCCACCTGCACTTGAGCCTCTTCTTCTTCTTGAGTTTGTTGTTGTTGTTGCCATGCATCTTTCTCCTCAATGTCAGACTCCACCTCCTCCTGAACGTCTTCAGTTGGCTGCTCTTGTGAAGTTTCCTTGAACACCTTCTTGAGTGGAACTTCAATGGTTGTTTCTTTCCCAACAACATCCTCCTTGGCCTTTGAATTCTTGACTTTGTTCATAGGCATGGTCTTCTCATCAAACACAACATCCCTGCTGAGTATCTTCTTTAGGTTCACATGATCCCATAGCTTGTAGCCCTTAACACCGCTCTCAAATCCGATGAAAATGCATTCAAGAGACTTTGGCTTCAACTTGGATCTTTCATCACTAGGAATAAGTGCATATGCATTGCATCCAAACACCTTAAGATTAGTATAATCAATTGACTTATTAGACCATACCTCCTCTGCACATTTGAACTCAAGATTTTTGGAAGGCGATCGGTTAACCAAATAGGCAGCATGGTTAACGGACTCCGCCCAAAATGATTTGGGCAATCCTGCATGAATCCTCATGCATCTTTCACGCTCCATGAGAGTTCTATTCATCCTCTCCGCAGCTCCATTTTGTTGGGGCGTCTTCTTCACGGTAAAGTGCCTCTTAATGCCTTCATTTTTGCAAAACTCAAGGAACTTGCTGTCTTTATATTCACCACCATTGTCACTCCTTAGGATCTTGATCTTTCTTCCGGTTAGGTTCTCCACTTCCGCCTTCCACTCTTTGAATTTGGTGAAGACCTCAGATTTCTCTTTCATGAAGTAGACCCAAACCTTCCTGGAAAAATCATCCAAGAAAGTCACGAAGTAGCGAGCTCCACCCTTTGATTTAACCGGTGATGGCCCCCATACATCCGTGTGAATATAATCTAGCACCCCTGTGTTTCCTTCCTCTTTGTTTCACTACTTGAAAGCCACCTTAGATTGCTTTCCCATGGTACAATATTTGCAGAACTCAAGCTTGCAACTTTGAACACCTTTCAACAACTTTCTGTTGTGTAGTTCCTTCATGCTCCTCTCACTCATGTGCCCTAGCCTCAAATGCCAAAGCTAAGTTTCATCCTCCAAGTCCTTGCTTGTGGATACAACTGCTCCACCTGTTATTGTTGTACCACACAATCTATATAGACAATTAGGTTGAACTTCTCCCTTCATAATCACAAGTGAACCTTTTGAGATTATGAGTTTCCCTCCATTTGCTTTAAATGAATAACCATTCTTATCAAGAGTTCCAAGGGAAATGAGATTCTTACGCAACTTTGGAATGTGCCTTACCATTCCAAGCGTCCTAACAGCCCCATCATGCATCTTCACCTTGATTGTACCTGTGCCTTTAACTCTACAAACCGAGCCATCCCCCATCATAACTTCACCACCTTCTTCTTTTTCATATGTGTCAAACCACTCCTTGTTTGAGCACATATGGTATGAGCATCCGGAATCCAGAATCCAATCGGAAGAGGAACACCTTGAAGAATTAGCAAATGCATTAGTTTTAACATTGCTATTAACACATAAAAGCTCACCATCACTTTCTGTGACTTCCTCCCCTGTGTTAGCTGCATTCTTCCCTTTGTTCTTCTTCTCCTTCCATATGGGGAAATTTCTTTTCCAATGCTCCTTTGACCCACATTCGAAACAACCTTCTTTTGCTTTGGATTTGGACCTTCCTCTGTTGCCTTTCTTGCCCTCATGCTTCCTTGAACGGCCTCTCTCTCCGGTCTTTGCAACTAAACCTTCACCTTGAGAGTTTTCTCCCGAACGTTGAGCCATCCTATGGTGTGTCATGATGTCTTGCACCACAGGCTCAAAATCCAGAGTGACCTTCCCGAACATAAGAGTGGTTCGAAAGTGTTTATAGGACAGAGGTAAGGATGTGAGCAACATAAGAGCCTTATCCAACGTACTATAGTTAACTTCCATTCTCTGCAAGTCAGCAACACATCTATTGAAACTACTTAAATGTTCCATTAGATTACCTCCCTCCTCCATCTTAAGATTTAGGAGTTCTTCCTTGAGGAAGAGTTTGTTGGATAGTGACTTCCCTGCAAACATCTCTTCGAGCTTCTCCCATGTTTGCTTTGCCGTATCCTTCATCACGTTGATGAGCACCTCATTGGAGAGGTAGTTTTCGATAGCTCCTCTGGCTAACTCGTCAAGTACACTCCACTCCTTATCTGTCATGCTTGTTGGCTTCCTTTCCTTTCCAACCAACACAACGTGGAGGTGTTGTTGTGTAAGGGCTGACTTCATCCTTCGTTGCCAAAGAGTGAAGTTCTCCTTCTCTGCGAAAGGTTTTAGCTCCACCTTCATGCTTGTTGCCTGTGGTTGCTTTAGCTGCTGTGAACTGCTACCACTCTCAACTTCCTTGTCACTTGCCATCTTCAACACACTAGCACTCCAAAAGAAGAGCTAGCACAGTTGCAAAACACAGCTCTGATACCACTCGTTGTTCAATTGAATGCACTTCCCCCTTAAGATCTTGTTGTTGATGAACTTTGGACAAGCACAAGGATGAACTTGTCACACACACACACAATCAGAAATTTAACCAAGAACAAATAACACAAGTGTTTATAGAGGTTCAGCAATTGCCTACGTCCTCTTTGGTGATCCCCTTGAGAAATATCAATAATGAAGAAAGAGTTACAGATTTGGTTTCAATGGAAACCCCCTTAGAACCCAAACTCACACTCTGTTTTTCTCACACCCCTTAGCTCAACACACTTGATACAAGATGCTCTCTCACTCACCCTTGGCTTCCTACTTCTGATTACTCAACTTACCACAAGCTTCCAGCTACTTTGTCTCTATTAAAAGATAGAGAAAAGTCACCCACATGCAGCAGGCCAGCCTCCCTCAAAACCAGATCCTTAATTTCAGGAAAACATAAAGAGGTAGGCTATCAAACAACCCACTAATCTACCTAAACAATGTTTAAGACTTTTATAGTGGCTGCCAACTGTCCTAGGGCTTTTAACATCTTTGGAGCTGCATGTAAATTGGTAGGGACCAATTTACTTCTGAAGAAAAGGCAGAAAACGTGTTGAAAAATCAACACAGCACGAGGCGTGAGACCGGTCGCCAGGAACTTGCGACCGGTCGCTTTTATACAGATTCGGAGGATTCGACTCTGCCTGAAAACGACCGGTCGCCCAAAACTTGCGACCGGTCGCTAACCACTCTGTCTGCATACGACCGGTCGCCCAAAACCTGCGACCGGTCGCTCACTTCGATCCTTATATCCTTAGGTGAGCCATTTTTCCAACAGCATTAGCTGTACATATACCAGCTACTGTAAATTGATCAGTACCCGGTACTAGTCAATCATTCCACATCAAAACCTTCATAAGAACATTTGACCCCCAAAAAAAAAAAACCTTCATAAGAACACAAAAAGAGTAAAATGGGCAAGTGGGTTTTGATTGAGATTACCTTTTTGCCACAGTATCCCTGCTGAGCCTCACCTCCAGCAGCAAGAAGCCTCCCGGTATGCCCAGCAATGCCCCCGAACAAGGAAGTGGAAAAATGGGCAACATACGTTTCCTCATTTGTATGATCATAATGATGGAGACTGCATGGCAGCCACTTGTCCATAATCTCAGGCTTCACACAGATTTTGGTGATCCTGTTTTGGAAAACAGTGAGGAGGAGAGAGATGAAGCCCAGCAACATAAGCTCTTCTTTAACCTTGAGCAAGGCCTCATACAGAGGCTTCTGCTTCTTCCTCTTCAAGTACTTGCCTCCTGAATGTAGGGCCCGCTCGGCAGCGAGAGAAATGCCGACGATCACAGTGCAAACCACAGCCACAACCCATGTTGGTGTGAACTCTAGAGTTGGACCTTCACCACCTCCAGCCATTTTCTTCTTGGATTTTTTTTTCCTTCCTTTCTCTCTTCTTCTTCTTCTTCTTCTTCTTCTTCTACTGGTTTCTGCTGAGTCTCCTCCCCTGCTTTTCACATGCAGTGGGTCGGACCCACTTGAATCCTCTTGGAGCTGTGTTGGCCTTTTGGAGCTGTGATCGTTGTGTCGTCGTGGGAAGATGCGTTAGAGTTGTTGGTTGGTGCTGCATTCACGGCGGCAGCGGCGGCGGCGCTGATATTGTTGGGAAACGTGGTCGTCGTGGAAGCTTCGACTTCGGCGTTCGTACAGAACATCATCTTCTCCAATTCCTATTGCCCTACGTTATTATCTCTATATTGCTTGTTCATTTTGGCCTTTGTGATAAATTTAAGTTCTTGGGATTGGAATTCATAAAGCAATCAAATTGGAAGTTGAGAATTGTGAGTTGGTCAATTTGATAATTATGAGAAATATTTAGAGTGTTCATGTTTACGAAAATATGAATCAATCATCTTAAATGGGACCTTTTTACTAATTTATAGATTACTTTTCATTTTCATGGATTTATTGCATTGTTTTCTAATTCTAGGAAATGAATTGGTGCATTTCATCCACTAAATCTTCAGCTTTCTGTTATTGAAATAGTTCGCAAGTTGAGTACAAATGTTTAGAAAAAGAACTCTGTGCATATGCATGCATGTGTGCGTGAATTTAAGTGATGCTGGAATGAGGGATTGTGTGCTGTTTTGCGGATTCTTCTTTGAGGGTCTCTTGCTTGGTGAGAATTGTAGAGACAGGGAAAGGGAAAGCGGGTAGACAGAGCCAAACTATCACCAGAAGCAGCTCCTCATCACTTTCACGTGGTACAACAAAATTTCAGGCCAAAGCTTCACCATCAACGTTGGGGACAAAGACAGTACCTCTTCACCATTCAAATTCAACTTCAATTCACATGCATGTGGCTGGGAGATTTTAGTTCCCACGCATCTAGCTGGGAGATTTTAGTTCCCACGCATCTGGCTTCTCTTGGTTGTTGTTTCTTTGTTTCTTCTCTCTTATTTTTAATATATTTAGAGCAACAAGTTTGGGTTTTGAGAATTTTCATCCTTCAATTTTTCCCTTGTCCTTTTTTTAAAATAAAAATTAATATGAGGCTCTCTAATCTATTAAATTAGATTTTTTTCAATCGTAGCATAAGATATTTCATTTTATTGTAAAAAAAATTCATTCACCTTAGTCATCAAAGAAAATAGAGCATTGAGATACCAGTTAGAGAAGAAGAAGGAGAAAAGAGAGGTTGTGGTGAGGGTCAATCAGGGGTTTGGGTTTAATGATGGTGGAGGTGGTGGTGGGAAAGATGATGGAGCTACTGCTAGAGTTCTGGGTAATTTAGCTTTGGCTATTGGATTGACTTATCTTTCATTTACTGGGCAGCTTGGTTGGATTTTGGAACTGATTTGGGATTCTTCTCACAAATCTTAGTTCTTTACATTTCTGAAAAAAAAAAAAACTGGTAGTTTTATACTATTTCGTGTCTAATATAATCATTTTTATTTTGGACTCTGACATCAGCATGTAGGATTATATCTCAAATGAAATTGATGCTTGTACCAATTGTTGGTGTGGATGCTTTTTTGTGGTGGGCAAGGCAGGATATGGTTCAAGACAGTGTAAGGCTACATCTATTTTTTCTCTTGCTCACTTCTTAAAGCTCATAGTTTTCTTCAACTGTGGTATCAAACATCTATTGTTGCCTAGTGAAAACACAACTCAAGGTTGTTGAGTGCTTTAATTTCCATGCTCTCAATTTGGTCATTCCCTCTACCAGTTTGGCACCTACAAGTGACTAGTAAAACCTTTTGTTTGGGTGTGGTCTAAAATCCAATCCGAGGTCAAGGTGGAGACCCAATTCCAAGAGGCCAACCCAAGTAAAAATCCAAGTTTGGTTGGATCCTCCTCGGAGAAGTTGGCTGGCTGGGCACAGGATGGCTAGTAGCAAGTTGGCTGGAGGTGACCTTGGCTAGTCGCATGCGAGTGGGCTGGCGGCGAGATCGTGGCTAGTTTCAACCGAGGAATTGGCTGGCGTGGGGCATGCGAGAGTTGGCTGAAGAATGTAGATGTTGGTTGGGATTTTGGTTTAATATTTTTAAAGGCCAAATTGGCCTGATGACCAACTTAAAGGCCAAGATGGCATGATGCCAACTAGAAGGCCAAGATGGCCTAATGCCAACTCGAATGCCAAGATGACCTGATGCCAACTCGAATGCCAAGATGACCCGATGCCAACTCGAAGGCTAAGATAGCCTGATGCCAACATCGAAGCCTTCGATCAACCGAGATCGAGGCCTTCGATCAATCGAGATTGAGTCCTTCGATCAGCCGAGGTCGAGTCCTTCGATCAGCCGAGATCGAGGCCTTCGATCAGCATAGATTGAGTCATTCGATTAGCTGAGATCGAGTCCTTTGATCAGCCGAGATCGAGTCCTCTGATCAGCCAACATCAAGGCCTTCAATAAGCCAACATCAATGCATCTGACCAGCCAAGATCGAGTCCTCTTATCAGTTGGATCAAATCCAACTCCAAGTCGGGGTCGATCAATTCCAAGTCACCAATATCAGTGGGTATTTTCAACCAAGATCAAAACTCCAGAAGTTACGATGTCTCACTAGATGTCAAGCCAAAGTCTCTGAGGTCAAAGCCCAAGCCATATATTCGAACCCAAGATTTCTAGAGGATTGCATGCACGTGACGGAGGCTTCATAAGGAAGGAAATCAAGGAGATTAACGACAATATGGAGTATTCCAAAAGAAGAGAGAATCAAGAAATCAGAAGGTCTCCATCAATGTGATCCTACGGATTTGGAGGCTTCACAAGGAAAGATTTTGAACGAAGTTGACCTCCCATGACCTGACGGATGCCTCTCTATATAAACCTCATCAAATGAAGAGCAAAAGACCCCGACATCAGACACAAAAATCTACTTTTTGTCTTTCACTTTTCTATCCCTAGACTAGGTTTTTATTTTCCAAGCAAGTAGACTAAATCAGTTCTTCGCTTTCGTTAGTGTAAGTTTAATTTCTTGCATTTTCCATTATGTTGTTTTAAGATTCAAGTTCATTGCTTTACTTTTAATTGTTACCGAATTTTCTTTAAGTTTAATTTAATTTCAAATTGATTTACTTTATTGCCATTATTGTTTATATCGTTCTTATTTCGTTCTTCATTTAATTTATGTTTATCTATTGCTTTGATTTACTTTATCACACTTTAATTCTTGTCTTTAAGTTTAATCGCATCTTTTAATTTAATTTGCATCATTATCATTAAATCTCAAAAATACTAAAATACCCATACGAAAACCTAACCATCCTCGATCCCGATGAAGTGAAAGAACCTAGGCCAAGAGGAGGTTCCTTGCTTGGCCAATCAATCGGCTGGTTAGAAGTCAGAACAAACATATCAATCCAAAATTTTCCATTCAAGCCAATCAGTGGCTTGGTAGTGGCATGCCTATGCAATCCAAGAGAAGAAGGACCAAAAGTTCCTTCCATCGGCCACCTTGGCCGAAAAGAGGGAAACATAATTTGGCACGCTCGGTAGGACCCACTAGGTTTTGTATGTTTGTAAACACTAGGAAGAATCCTAGAAGAGATCAAAAGTTTGAAGAATCTAGACTTTGTTCGGAATCAGAGACAAGCATGGCTGGTTCTCTTCCCATGAATACTCAGCCACAAAATATTCCAAACACTCAACAAGGCTAGAATGGCCTCGGCCGAACCACAACCGTCGACTCCAACCAAATGTTGGTCGAAGATGTTACGGAGGTCGCTAGAGGTCCAGTCTTAAGGCCGAATTCGGCCACTTTGTTGGATGTCCAACAACTCATCCGAGTAATGGAGACATCAAACCAACTCAACCATCAGCGAATGCAAGACATGGTTCAAATGATGGCTACTCAAAATGCTCAGATCAACGAGAGGTTTGATCGATTGTTAGGCCAACAAAATGGCCAGAATGGGAATCAAGTTGTTCTTAATGGAGTACTAACGGCGGGGCCTCGGGTGGAGGCCCAAACAAACATCGTGGGTGCGAATCCGCCTCAACCAAACCCACCAGCGGGGGGAAATCCAGCCCCGGCGGTCAATGTTCCACTGATGGGTAATAACCCATATGTGGCGGTCATCCAATTCCAAGAATTCCAGCCATACAACCAATTCCGCCTACAAACCCACTAAGGGGAGGGAGTCAACTTCGCTGGACCACATATCAACCAATTTGCCAGAATCGGTGGATGGAATAACCTTGGTGGGAATGCAAATTTGAATAATCCACTACTAGGAAACCAAGCAATCGGCCAAGGAGTGGTCGAACAGATGATCCAAGATATGGTGCCTCATGCTCGGAGGATTGGTAGACCAGTCTATCGAAGGCCCTATCCGGAACACTTTGATCAAGAAGAGTTTCCACGAAGATTCAAAGTTCTGGACTTTGCATTGTTTTCAGGAGATGGACTTCAATCGACCGTGGAGCATATTGGCCGATTCACGGCTCAATGTGTAGAAATCGGACATCGTGAGGCCTGGAAATTGAGGCTATTTCCGAGTACCCTCACGGGGGCTGCCTTTTTATGGTATGTCAAACTTCCTTAGAATTCCATTCCAAATTGGCAAACCATTGAGCAAATTTTCCACCAACAATTTTATTGGCCAGAGCCAAAGGTTTCGATGGCCGATTTGGCCAAGATGCGCCAAGGACCAAATGAGTCAGTCCAATTATACTTGGGGAAGTTCAGAGAAGCAAGGGCTAGATGTACGGTCAACATGCCTGAACATGAGTTTGCGAAGTTGGCCCAAAGTGGGTTGTTGCTCGACCTCCGAAAGAAATTCACGGGGATTGAATTCCGTGACATCTATGATCTCTTACTTCAGGTGGATCGATACAAAGCCCTTCTAAAGGAGGAACAACAAAAGAATCGGTCTACATCACGGCCGACCTTCTATAGAGATTTTCCAAAACGTTCCACATCTAGAACCACAACTGTCCATGCAATGGATGTCGAAGGTATGGACTCAGATGAGGCGGATGAGGAAGTCTGCCAAGAAGAAGAAGATGAATCAATTGGGATAAAACTGGTTGAAGTCGTGGTCAGTGGGCCACACGTATGCATGACTTTGTCAAGAGCCTCAAAGGATCAAAGGCCGATGACGGTCTAGATTTCTAAGTTTAGTGAAGGAGTCGGAACCAAGTCTTATACCTAGTTAAGACATAAATTTAACAAGTTGGATTCATTACGTTCTAGAAAACAAGGGAACCAATCAAACCATTATTCTTCGTCAAGCAATAATGCAATTAACCACACTTAATCAAAAGAAGATAATTGAATTATATTGCGGGTTCTGCCTCAAATTCATCTTCTAATTTACTAGATGCAAAGCTCTAAGGTGATCAGTCAAAGAACTTAAACAAATCGCAACAATTAAAATAGTGATTAAGTATTCATCTAAAAAAAACTTAGAATCCATTAAATAACATCAAAAATCATAACCATCCATGCTCCAACGTCACCCTCGCCCTAGAGAATAATTTAGTTACTCATGTTCAAAGAAAACATAATGGAAAAACTAGAAAACATAAAATAAAACTTATGGATTGTGATGATGTTCGAGAACTTGACGATGGCAGTGGCTCTTTGACTCTCCTTAAACTCCAGCACCTAGAACCCTATTTTATGTTCTTCTTTAAATAAGGAACAAATCCTCTTTTGACTTGGTAACAATGATTTTCTAGTTTGGCTTCAATTGTCTTTAATGCATTGGTATCCAAAATCCTACTAAATATAGGATCAGACCTTAGAAAATAACCTTGCATCCTTGTAGACACTTCCCAAATGCAATTGACACAAATTAAACTCCAAGGATTGAACTTCAAAAGGATTATTTTGCAAAACCTGCAGAACACATTCTGCCCGAACTGTCTGTACTAAAACGGCCTCAACTCTCTCCACACTCGTCCAAATCACAAACCGCAAAATTCTACAGAAAGCTAACATCCGTATCTTTCCAAAAATATAAGGTTCAACATCTGGTTCACTCTGAGGAAGTACAGTATATTCCGTGAAGTTGTCTGATCTGCACAGCATATTCTGCTCATAGGATTGCACATCATATTTCAATCCCAAAATTGCTCATTTTGCTTGCTTTTCCATCTTTACTCTTCAAACGTAGTAAAATACAAAACTAAGTAAAATGAACTAAACTCACTCGAGAACATAGCAAGAATCTAAGAGAAAGATAATAAAATGAAAATGACAAAAGTGTACATGAATGAAAACGAAAATTAAAGTGACCAAAGTGCAGGACATGATATTGAATTGAAGATATAGTGAATGAACTTGAATGCCCAAAATTTGGCATTTCGCGGAACAAATGAAAGCGAAAATCAGGAAAACTAAACCTGTTTTAGGCAGTGAACATTACCAAAAATTTATAATTTTCGTGATGAATTTGTCTATAATGGGGTACTCCAAAAAAATTTGAAAAAAGTATCCTTTTTTTGTCAAAAAAAAGTGTCTATAAAGGGCATACTCTATACTTTGGCCCTAGGCCTCAGATCACACAGGACCGGCCCTGATGATGTTAGCAATACAAAGAAATCAATGAATGAAAATCAGAAATTAACCTTGTCCATTCTCACATATCATTCTCTCATATTCTCATAATTTGACACAAACCCACCTCCCTCTCCAAAACCTTTTTTCCCTTTCCAAACCCACCTTCTCAAAGGAGAGAGAGAGAGAGAGAGAGAGAGAGAGAGAGAGAGAGAGAGAGAGAGAGATGAAGAAAGAGAAGGGGTAGGGGAGATTGGATGTGGGTGCGCAAAGAGGCCCACGGGGAGGGAGGAGGGAGAGAGAGAGAGATACATATTGGGTTGGGGAAAATTGGAGGTAGGGATCAAGTGGGTGGGTGGTGGCTGGAGTTTGGGAGTGCGGTAGTTTGGTGCTCGGGAAAGGGACTAGGGAGATGAGGAGAGAGAAGATGGGGTTGGGTTTTTTCTCTTTTTAATTTTTTATTTTATTTTATTCAATTTTAAAGTTTTTACTTAATTTATAAAATAATGTGAGATATTTTATTAATTTTGTGCCACCTCAGCAGAAAAAATGGGATTTACATTTGCCACGTCAGCCTTTAACGGATGAACTAACTAACTGGGTAACGACGTGACCAATTTGTAGGTTTTACAAGAGTTCAGGTATGCGCTTGAAAATTTAAGAAGGTTATAACGACTACTACTATTTGCGTACTAATATGTAGTTTACCCTTTAATTAACATATAAAGAGATTGCTCATGTACAGTTGGGCCAAGTCTAAGCCCACCCTGAGAGCCCACGCGGAAGCCACAAGTGGAGAGGTCTTTGTCTATTGTAATTTGTAACTTAGACATTATCATTTAAGGAGAAATTTTTTTGTTTTCAGAAAGGAGAAATTTATAATTAATCGCATTGATTTTATATATAAACACTAGAACCTATAAGCCAATGGTGTCTAGTATGGTGGAAAAAGTATTGATTTGCATACCAGAAGTCACAAGTTTGAATCCCCACGACATCATAGTTATGTGTGTGTGTGAAAAATTCTTCTCTCATGTAGTTTAGACTATCGCTTATACTAAAAAAAAAGCACTAGAACCTATAAATTTTAAATTAAAATAAACCCAAAAGGGTTTTAAGAGCATCTCCAAGAGAGTTGTTATCCTATCAGCCTTAGCTATTTTGGCTAAAAAGAAGGAAAATTTGCACTCTAGCGAACTCCCTACTTGGTTCACTATTTGGGAGAACCCACTTTTGGGCTCCCTACATGTAGCAAGGAGGAGAGAGAAAGGTGAGGCTCACCAAACTCAATCCGTGCAAGAGAGAGAGAGGGAGAAAGAGAAAATAAGGGGGAGAGAGATAGAGATAGTTGGGAGGTGGGTGGGGTTGGTTTTTTACTTTTCCTTTTAATATATTTGATTTGCAAGAGAGAGAGGGAAAAAAGGAGAGATAAAATAAAATATTTTAGATTAGCCAAAATAGAGAGCATTGCTGGAGAGAAGACCTTTTAAGTAATTTGTTATAATAGCTTTCTAGCTATTTTGGCTTGAATTTGGCTAAAATTTAGAGAGTCTGATATAAATGCTCCAGACACAATTGCAAAAGAATGCTTCTATTTTCATCCACCTGTCCTATTTTTCCACCCACTTTATCTTTAAAATTTTAAAGACAAATTACCCATTTGTGAAATGACTTTTAAGGTACTTAACGAAAAAAACATGTTTCACCCATTAAGAATTAAACAAACTAAAAAATAAAAAGGAAAATTGAAAAAACCCTAACGCACACACAGCACGTCACAAGCCCATTCATTTTTGTTTTGCACTCTTGAGGCAGCCGCCACAACCACCTTCGTTGCCTTCTCAATCTCATCCACTCTACTGGTTGGAAGGTAAATTTCGAATCTTCATAAAAATAATTGGCAGTCAATATTCCTATTATATTACATATACCCAAACTGTGTGTTTTGCATTTTTTTTTAACGATACTTCCATTCAATATGTATGGACTTTTTGCTTCAAACATGTTGCTTTCATGGTGGATTACTCAGCAAGTGAGTTGTTCAAGTCTGAAATTTTAAAGAATAGAAAGAGACCTTTCAATCTGGAAAAAAAAAAAAAGGACCTCTCAAAATTTTCTGAAGATGAAGGAACCAACTTGCTTCATGGTGGAAGATTGAATGAGCAGAGAAGAGTTGGGGGAGTGGATGGGAGAAGGAAGAGAGGAAAGAATGAGAAAAAAGAAAAAGAAAAAATAGAATTAATAATTAAAGGGTATTTTAGGAATAATGGTGGGTGGAAAGATAGGATTGTGTTTTTTCAAATTTATATGGTGGGTGAGAAGATAAGTGGGTGGGAAAATAGGACAGGAAGTGGAAATAGCAACACTCTTGCAAAAAATAGTCATTTATGTTTGCATGGCCATTTTACATTTGCTTTGGTCCTCATAAAAACTAGGCTTAATTGCTACAATGCCCCCTAAAACATTGGTCAAATCCCACATTGGCCCTTTAAAGTTAAAGTGACCCACTTTACCCTATTGACCGATGTTTTGCATCTCACTTTGTCCATCGCAGTCAAATTTATTAAAAATGCTGATGTGTCACTAATGGGACCCACACATTTGCTAAATTAAGTGCAATGTGGACAAAAAAGTAATAAAAAATTATATGCTTATTAAAAAATAAGTAAAAAAAATATTAAAATCATTACATACATAAATGTATGAAAATGTTAGTTAATAATTTTTTTAAAAAAAAATCCTCCTACCGAATGCATATTCACTGTTTTTGTCATTTTCACATATTACTGCCTGACACGGTTTCATTTTTTTTTTCTCTGAAACTGTTTTTCAACTAAGCTACTAGACGCGTTTTTGTTCTCTGGAAATGAGTTTTTATTTTCTCGTTTTCATTTTATGAAAATATTCTCTGAAAGTACTCTCTAAAAACATTACCAGATGGGGCCTTATATACTGCCCACTTAAATGTGTTGTATGATTAGAAGATTTCCTCACTTAGAAAAATGATGCATTTGTTTACTCATTATGCTTCTTTCTCCTGAAATATCATGGTGCTAGACCTGGCCTTGGTTGTGGTGCCAGTGGATCTGGTGGTTTTGGTGCTGGCCCAGCGAGCTCTGATCTCTCTTAAGGAAATGGTTTACTTAGACACCGTTTGGTTTCCTAAGTTTGCATTCAAGAACGGATGACATTCCGTATTAGGAGACATTAGGAGTTTTGTTTTGACTTGCAATAGTCTTGGGATTGTATTAGATGTTTGTTTTTATTCTATATGGTCTTTGAATCGCACTTTGCAAAATTTAATTTGTCTGTCATCTATATATGTCGTTGAGAAATTTCTTAGATGATGTTTAATAATTATTTTCCTGTGTTTTTTGACCCTCATTTTTGTGTGACCTTCAGTAGCTTGTCATAGTTTCTGTCCTAGTATTTCAAAACGAAAATATGATACTTAATTGGTTTGATGTCTTCCAATGTTGAGTCGCCAATAAACTATTGTGTTTTAGAATAATATGTACAGGATAGAGAGTTATAATCAAACATTCACAAATGAAAAGAAATCCAATACTACTTTTCTATTTCTACATGGAGACTTCATCACACTACATCGAACTGCCGGCAAAAGTTGTATGGTGTCACAAGGGCACTGTTTTTCAGTCGACTTCCTCCATTTGGCTCTCCTCCGTCTGATTCTCCCCTAATGGAGGCTCGTCGCCATAATCTAGTTGAGCATCATCGTCATCGATGCTCAGACCCAGTTTCAACATCCTGTGAATCCTCCTAGCAAACGAGCCTCACTTGTTCCTTTGGAATGGAATGTCATTCAAGTGGTAATTGAAACATTATTCATTGTGCATAGTGGCTCGGTTTTTGCATATCCAGTCATGCAAATGCACAGTGTCATGCAATTGCATGGTCAGTCATGCAATTGTGTGAACAAATATTTATGCGCATAGTGGGTCTGGTTTTGCATAGCTAGTCATGTAATTGCATTTTGAATCATCCAATTGCATAGTGAGTCATGCAACCGCCCGGTGGTTGTTGGAACCAACAAATAACACTAGAGGTTTGTCATACATATTGGTTTTGTATGTGATGTTGAATATGAGGACGTCTCTAAAGGCAACATAATCCAAAAGTGAAGTAGAGTCTCTCCAAAACAAATTAGCAAGCATATTCTCCTCATTTACACTGAACTTACAAAAAAATATTAAAATCTATGTTTAAATTGTAAAAGCACATTTCTTATCGTGATCGGTGCATAATTCCATATCATTTTGTACCCTTCTAACTTATGATTTGGTTATGTTTTTGAGTTAAACTTGTGCTTTTAATCTATTTTGTGTTTGTTTCAGTGTAATAAGCTTATGACTCATTAAATGCATTTTGGAGACAAGTTAGCTCAAAACAATGTCTGCAGATCAGTCAACTTCACGGATTGGACTGTACTTTCTCAAGAAGAACCAGATAATGAACCATACATCATTGGAAAGATGCGGAAGTCTAGTTTCTGAAGAATTTTACGGTTCATGATTCCGAGTCTTCTAGAGAAAGTTATACAAGTTTTGGCAGCTTAAGGTCAAAATCGGCAGCATCTGCGTTACTGGGCCAAAAATCACATTTCAAGGTCTTTCCGATTTTTCCTTGAGCTGGGCTGCATACGCTTGGAAAGATAATTCAAAGAGCTTCAAGATCCATATTTTTACAGATTTTTCAGAATTGAGAAACAAGCCCAAAACGAGCCCAAAAGAAGACTGCAATGCATTGTCAAGCATGACATATGCATGATGAAATGTTATTGATTGTGGGAAAGTTTGGTGAAGCATATTCAATACTTATAATTGGAGTGAAGTTTTGCAGCAGGCAAATGAAGTAAAAGAAGATGAAGTGGGAGCTGCAACACTAAGCTTAAAGACAAGAGGAATTGTTTTCAAATGCAATTGTGTGTTAGGTAAAGTTGGTGAATTAAGTGTTGTAAGTTGGTAAAGTGAGTTTTGTAGGTAGAAGCAATACTTAATTCAGATTTTCACTTCCCCCAGGCCTATAAATAGTGAGTTTCTCCAAGCTTGTAAACACACCCCAAGGGGGGGAGCTCTCAAACATCTCTCTAGAGCTCCTCTCCCTTCTCTCCCTCAAATTCTCTTAGTTTTCTTTTTAGTTCTCAATTGTTGTAGCAAAATCCTTTTGCTAAATTTTCCTTTAAGTTTTTCTTAGTTGTAATTTATTTTTCATTGTAATGTAATTTCTTTTCTTTAGTTTTCAAGTTTAATTAGTTTTCAAGTTTCAATTATAGTTCTTGTTCTTATTCATTATGCTTATAAGTTAATATGCTTGTTTGAATGATTGATCACCATTAAAACTTGTATGTTAGCTATCTTGGTTTGAATTAAGAGTAGACACCATGCATTAATTCGAATTGAACTATGAATATGAAGAGTATGTATGGACATTCTACAACAGGGATTAGATACTTGCTTGGTTGTTTAAAACATTCTTCTTTGCTTAATGGATTTCTAATGCTTAATTTAGGTTCGACAACAAGGATCTAATTAGGGAATTAGGAATACAAGGTTAGGACCAGACACCATGGCTTAATCATACTTTAGCTAGAATCAATCTGTGAATCTAAATTGAACTTGGTAACTAATTTGCTTGAGTTAATTTCTTTTCTTTCTTTCTTGTTTTATTTATTTTCATTTCATTTCTGTTTTGTGCAGGGAATCAAATTGAATCAATCTATCATCAATCCTCGTGGGATCGACCTCGTACTTACAGATGCTATACTATCCAACGCCTCGTGCACTTGCGAGTTAACATATCTCATTTACTCAAAAACGAGGGTGTTTACTCCCTGAACGCAGTAGTCTCGTTTAGATGGTAAATTCTGCGTTCATGTTGTAATTTACCATTTTAACGCATATTTTACCTTCCAAACGCAACATTTGCGTTTACGGAGTAAAATGTACGTTTATTTTGTAAATGCGCATTTCTGACCACCTTTACTCATAAACGAGGGTGTTTATGTAAGATCCCACATCGGCCAACGGAGAGGGGGTGATGTGCCTTATATGTACATGCCCACCTCCAAATAGCACGAGGCCTTTTGGGAGCTCAGCCGGAGTTGTGGGAACTCCGATTAAGCGAGTTGTGGCTTAGAGCAATCCCAGGATGGGTGACCTCGGGAAGTTGCTCGTGAGTTCCCAGAAACAAAACCGTGAGGGCCTCGGCCCAAAGCGGACAATATCGTGCTACGGCGGAGCGATTCTGGGATGTGACAATTTGGTATCAGAGCCACTCTGCCGTGTGGTGCGAGTGTGCCGACGAGGACGTCGAGGCCCTAAGGGGGGTGGATTGTAAGATCCCACATCGGCCAACGGAGAGAGGGTGATGTGCCTTATATGTACATGCCCACCTCCAAATAGCACGAGGCCTTTTAGGAGCTCACTGGCTTCGGATTCTTAAGAACTCCGAAGTTAAGCGAGTGGGCGCTAGAGCAATCCCAGGATGGGTGACCTACTGGGAAGTTGCTCGTGAGTTCCCAGAAACAAAACCGTGAGGGCCCCGGCCCAAAGCGGACAATATCGTGCTACGGCGGAGCGATTCTGGGATATGACAATTATTGAAAGACCCGTGAGCTTGAGAAAGCAAGAACGGTGAGCAATCCCACATCGCTCGGGGAGGGAAAGGTGATGTGCTTATATGCGTAGGCACATATCTTCCTAGCACGAGGCCTTTTGGGAGCTCACTGGCTTCGGATTCTTTGGAACTCCGAAGTTAAGCAAGTTGGGGCTAGAGCAATCTCAGGATGGGTGACCCACTGGGAAGTTGCTCGTGAGTTCCCAGAAACAAAACCGTGAGGGCCAGAGAGGGGGGGCCCAAAGCGGACAATATCGTGTTAGTGAGTCGGGTCTTGACATAATGGTATCGGAGCTAGACCCCGACCGGAAGTGTGCCAGCGAGGACGCTGGGCCCCAAGGGGGGTGGATTGTAAGATCCGTGAGCTTGAGAAAGCAAGAACGGTGAGCAATCCCACATCGCTCAGGGAGGGAAAGGTGATGTGCTTATATGTGTAGGCACGTATCTTCCTAGCACGAGGCCTTTTGGGAGCTCACTGGCTTCCGATTCTTTGGAACTCCGAAGTTAAGCAAGTTGGAGCTAGAGCAATCTCAGGATGGGTGACCCACTGGGAAGTTGCTCATGAGTTCCCAGAAACAAAACCGTGAGGGCCAGAGAGGGGGGCCCAAAGCGGACAATATCGTGTTAGGAGAGTCGGGTCGTGACAGTTTACTCTATGAACGCAAGAGCTTCATTTAGATGGTAAATTCTGCGTTCATATTGTAATTTACCATTTTAACGCATATTTTACCTCCCAAACGCAACATTTGGGTTCACGGAGTAAAATCTATGTTTAAATTGTAAAATCGCATTTCTTATCCCATTTACTCATAAGTAACAATTGTACTATGTTGACCTAAGTAACATAGTACTTCGTGATCGGTATGATGGCGTTTGGAAGGTAACAACCACGTTATATGGGTAAAATAAGTGAGAAACTCCCTGTTACTATTTAAAATTTGAACCTTCGTACTATGTTGACCTAAGTAACAATCGATTTATCGACTAAACGACAACATTTTGTGGGTAATTACCCACTAAATGTGGGTATTACCATATGAACGAGCCTCACTTGTAATTGCATTTGTAAATACAATATAACTCCACCATTTTATGGTTTACGGTTTAGGATTTTTAATTAGACTTGTATAAGAAATCTTGTACAATCGTGAGCGTAAGCATGGTTAAACTATATGTTACACCCAATTTTGTGCCTTATGCATCAAACAGTTGACAATATATTTTTTTTCAACTTTAAGGATCTCAACACCTAAAATCGAAAACCCTAATTCCTAAATTCATAATTCATAAAGGCCACTCAAAATAAAATATTCAAATTGAAAACTCAATTCAAATTCAAGTATGTATCTATATATATATATATATATGACTTGTTTCATTATAATGTTAAAAGATAACGAGTAATGCACATAGTTCATATATATATTTGATAGTTTATATATATACTTGGTTACGTGTATATATTATGTACAAGTTTTCTTATAGTTAACAAGTACTAGAAAAAAAATCTAGTTTTTATATCGAACATATTGGTATTTAACTTTCTCAAATTGAAACGTTAAAACTTATAAATTTGATTTGTAATTTGCATGATGATTGATGATGATTTTAGTATGGCATTAAGTAATGGAAGGTAACATTTTTTTGCACATGGCACTTAAAATCTCAAGACTAACCCTGAAATCAAATTTACTAGATTAATATTAAAAAGTGACTATTTTTAATACTCAAAATAAAGTGAATTAACTTTGATTTGTTCCATTAATTCTTTTGTGATTTGCTTCATCATCATTAATATATTTATTGTAATAAAAAATTTCATAAAATAATCATTTTTTCCTCTTGAAAATAATTAATGTACTCTTTTTTTAAACCATAAAGTGAAATCTTATGCATATTGTATTAACTTGACAAAAAAAATCTTTAATAGACCAAGAAATATATTTTTGTTGTTGAAGACTAAGAAATATTAAAAATAATGAAAGATCCGTATGAAAAATAAATTAAAGACTAGAACAAGATAAATAATAAAATAAAAGCATTCAACCCAAACTTTGGTTAAAAAAGGGTTGACAACACATAAAACAAAATTAGAATTTTAAAGTAATAAATAAAAACATACAAATTAACAAATGCAATCTAATAAAAACCCCTATATTTTTTAATAGAAAAAATTCTAATTTATTCAAACTAACAAACACAAAAATTAATCCAGTTAATTATTTTTAATCAAACAAAAGAGTTAAGTATAATAGACTTTACTTAAGAGGATGAATATGCAATTGAATCTATAGTAAATTTATATTTTCTCTTTCAAACTCATTAATTCTTACCTACAACCCATCATGTTATCTTTCTATAAATAAAATCCTGATTTTTATAAGAAAAACCCAATGACTAGGATCCAACTAAGCCAATTACCTAATTAAGCTACAAATTTAATTTATTTTACTTTTTAGGTCCCAAAAATACCCCTCATTACACTTTACCTTTCCTCCATTAATTGTGTTGATTTATATTATACTATTAACTTTATTTTCAACTGATTTAGTGTAATTTAATGTTGAATTTTTTTTCCCAAATTGGTGACATTTAATATTCTTATTTATTTATTTTACAATCAATTTAGTTTCTATATGTTCTTTTGGCGTGGGAATATTTTTGTTGTTGTTGCAATATATTCAATTTTCATTCCATCAATTGTTACCAATTCTCTTTAATGCAAATTTTCTTTATAGATTAATGTACCCATTTTTTTAAATTCAAAATTATTATGTACCTATTTTAAATTTTATTTTTTAATATAAGTAAATCGTTGTACTTAAAAATATAGGTAAATTAATAAAATTAGTGAAGAACATAAAGAATTGTAGGTAAATAATTTACTTATATAATCTAGGTAAATTAGGGACCTGAATAATGTACCTATTTTTTCCTATATAATCTAGGTAAATTAGGGACATGAATAATGTACCTATTTTTTCTTATATAATCTAGTTAAATTAGGGACATGAATAATGTACCTATTTTTTCCTATATAATCTAGGTAAATTAGGGACATGAATAATGTACCTATTTTTTCTACATAAATATGTCCTTATCAATTTACCTATTATGTAGACATGTCGGTTTTTTTTTTTGGGGCATGTATCACCATAATTTTCCAACAAACAAATACCTTATCAATACTTGTTTGAGAATAAAAATAATTTGTATTAGGTAGATATTATAATTGTTTGTTTAGTTATAATATTATTATACGTATTATGTTATTTATGTATATTGGTGTGTTTCCATTAATTTATTTTTGGTTTAAATGTTTTTTATATGCTCAAATTCACAGCAATTAAATATAAATGCTAAAAATAAGGGATTTGACAAGTAAGGTAGATGACATAGTCTGTAATTACTTTATAATACTATGACAATTATTAACCTATATTCAAATTTGGGTTTTTCATATAAGTTGAAAAATAGGTGAATTTATGTCTAGAATATAAGAGTTACAAAGGCCTATTTTGGGCTGTCCCTTGAATCTAATATAAGTAGAAAATTGAAGAACAAGGCAAAAATCATACCCTAAAATTCTTTACAATCAATTTTCTAAGATTTAGCAGGCATTCATCTTTCCTCTCAAATTAAAAGATAGTGATCCTAATTAAGTACACGAACTAATTTTTATTACCAATTCCCCTAACAGTCTAAATCTCAACCTTTTATCCAATTTTTTTTGTTAAATCATTAAAAGAAAATGAATTTTTTGGAAAAATTGAAGAAAAAAGAAAAAAATCCCGAGGACCCATAGAGCACAGACATAACCCAGCCCTCTTCCCCTCTACTGTGTTTTATTCTCCGCCCGACTCACTCTGTCAAGGGAGATGGGATGTAGCAACTATTTGTAGTCTCCCATCCAGCTAATGTTGTTGGCTCACTGTTCAAATTCAAATTGACCCAAAAACGACAGCAACAAAAGTGAAATTCAAATCAAAATCCAAATTAATCAATTCTACATATTAATTGAATACCAATTTATCAAAAATTAAAAAAATAAAATAAAAAGGAGGAGGGATCTCCGACTCCGTAAGACTCTGTTGCAAGCCGGGTTGTTTTTCTTGGCATAATCGAATTTGTTTGATGATGGATTGGGGTCTGTTGGGTGATGCGGAGGAAGGGGTGGGCTGGGGTTGAGCATGGGGAAGAAAGCTCCTCTGCTGGTTTCGTTTTTACTCAGTGGCTGGGGCATTTCACAATTGATGAAATGAGTCTACTGGTGAAGACGAAAGCTCCTCTGCTGATGTATTTTTTATTTTTTATTTAAAAAAAAAGGGCTTCTTAGATATAGGTCCAAAATGATTAGTTGTCATTAGGCTAAGTCCTCACCGTTTTGGTTTTAGATGCAAGTCCTTTGACTTTTTTTTTTTTTGGTGTCAATTTTACCCTTTGAGATAAATAAGGAAACACATTGAAAATCCAAATTTAATGCATTATTTCATTGTAATTGAATTTCATAATTTAAAATTTGAATTATTTCCTTGTGAATATTTACTGTATAAAATACAATTTAATCAATAAAAGTATAAACTCACATATTACACTAATCGATGGAGCAAGTACCCACATGAAATTATATACCTATGCATCAGGTAAAAAACTTGAGAAAAACAAAATAAACAAGAGAACTATTGATGACATTTTTATGTACCTAATATATAGGTACTATGTGCTAATGTGCTTTATATTAATATATGTATATATATAGGTAGAATTTTCTAATGTACCTAGTTACTAGGTAATATAAGATTATGTATCTAATTACTTGGTAAATGTGAGATTATGTACATAACTTACTAGGTAAATATAGGATTGTACCTGATTATTGGGGAAAGTATGAGATAATATATAATCTACCTAACATATAGGTATTTTGTTATTTTCAATATACCTTTTTTTTTTGTTTCTTCAATTTACCTAATAAAAAGGTCGTAAACAATAAGAAATAAAGCCAACTATTTTTTGGGTTAAAATAAAAGAAGGAAAAACAAAGACAACGTTAATATACAAAATCATGGACAATTAATAGAATTCATGGATGCAATTAAAAGAAGAAAAAAAAGGCAACGTAATTAATATACCAAAATCATTATGGTCATAAGCACTTAATTTGTTAATTAATTATGGTCATAAACAATTCTTTCCCATAATTATCACATAAAATACATTTACCCGATTCAAGGTATAAGGGGCAACATTGGAACAAAAAATGATTTTAAAAAATAAAAATAAAAAGATTACATCATAAAATATTAAAAAAGGAATGTAATCCTATGTGGCACAAAAGTCAAAGGACTTGTATCAAAGTCACCAACTTTGAGGATTAAAACCAACTTCTTAATGGGAATTTGGATCTATATCAAATTTTCTAAATAAAAAAAAAGGAAATACAACAATAGGAGGAGGGGAACTGGTTACCTCCTACACCCGTTTTTTCTTTTTTGCTTTATTGAATTTTGAAAAGACATACATACCCTTAACAGTTTGATGTATTAAGCATATTAGAGCATCTCCAACCGAGCTGTTAAATAACAGGTGGCATGTTAAACGGTCATAATTGAAGTTTTTTAGAGGTCCAACCAAGCCTTCAATGCTGACATGGAAAAGAAGGCTGAAGGATTGACGGCAATTTTGACAGCAACATACAAAGGCGTCTTTTTCAATGTTTTATACTTTTTATTTTCACACATCCCACTTAACTTTAATGGCTAATGTCGTGTGTTGTTTTCATTGATTTCATTATATTATTTTATTCTTTTAGGCCCCACCAACTTTTACTCATTGAAGTAAAATAATAAAACAGTGGTTATGTTTTAACATGTCGGATGGACTATAGAATTATACAATATGTCAAATAGCCATGTCAGCCATCAAATTCAAATTAGGGTTTTGAATTTGACATTTCCATCAGAGATACTCTTAGAAGAACCCATCTTAATAATAGAGTAGGCTGCCCTTCTGAAGTGGGCCCCACGTGATTGTGTTATTTGGGAAAATTTGGTGTAGGCTTGGCGCAGGACCGCCACTTGTTACATATATGTCTAGGTCATACGAATATATTGTACCTACAATAATTGCTCTTTTACAGTAAATAGCCCTACACATAGTGACGACAACGGATTAGGTAGCAGTAGCCAGTAGGAGACGAGTTGGGGTCAAATTATTTGACGTATGCAGCAATGGTTGTAACATGTGAATAGCCATTGATGTCCTGCAGATTATGTTGTATGGTGAAAAATACTTGCACGTTTCCTGGAAGTAAGAATTCCTGCTTTCATATCAATCACAATTTTGCATGCGTATAGAGATTTTTCTTTTGCTGTTTTCTTTTAGAGCTCCAATAATTGGGAATGGCTTTCATACTTGCCATGCACGTTTGATAGCCGGTAACTTTTCAATGTTAAGTATTAAATTAATATAAAAATTTAAATTCATCTTTACTATGAAAGTCTAAACGGTAGCAACCATAAATATTACACACGCTTACTTTTTTGGCTATCTGTTTTACCCCTTCAAAAGCTAGCGACGATAAATACTAGAACCATGTATTCTCATTACTACTCAATTGAAATATATTTCTAGTTACCACATTTTTTCCTCTCTCTTGTAAAGCTAATAAATTTTATACATACTTCAAATCTTTTCTCCAAGCAAAGTATACAACATACGTCAAATGTTATGCTCTTTGAGGTTTTTTTTTTCTTGTGTTTTGGGTTGGCTTTGGTGATTGATGCCAAAGGGCTTCTTGTTTTTGTTTGTTATTTCAAAAAATAAATAAATCTAGGTATGCAAAACATTCAATATCACTATTAAATCATTCATATAGAAAAAAATATCAAATATATACATTCATATAAAATAGGAATATGTAAAAAGATTACCTCAACAAAGAAAAGTTGTCTCTGTAGCAATACAAAATTTTCTTAGCTGAGGGATAATATGATATTAAAGTACAACATGATGGAGGGAGGGGTAAAGAAGGAAGAGCAATGAGGGGTAAAGAAGGAATAATAGTATATTATGAGGGGTAAAATGAATAGCCAAAAAAGTAAGCATGTTTAATATTTATGATTGCTTGGGGTTTGGACTTTCATAGTAAAGATAAATTTAACAAAAATGCTATGCTCACCACATGTGGTGAGCACCACCTCTCTAATAGAGGTGGCGCCTCATTGTGTTGAATTAGAGAGATGAGGACCCACTTCTATTAGAGAGGTGGTCTTTCACCACATGTGATGAGCATAGCATTACTCTAAATTTAATGCTTAATATTGGGAAGTCATAAGCTATTATACGTGGATAGGAAGTATGAAGGCAGTCGTTTTTGAGTAAAACTCGCTCAGTCATCATAGTTCCCCATCAAACAGGGGAGAAAATTTCGCCCCGCCAAAGTCGCTTGACAATGACAATGACAATGATTTGGCTTTTCAGAATACCTTTATGAGTAGGCCATCCCTTGTCAATTCATACAGACCAATACGTCTAAAGGCATTTTAAATATTGGACTAGAAATATCAAAACGAAAGTGAGAGAGAGACAGAGAGAGAATGGAGATCACTAAAGAAAGTGAAGATGAAGTGTATGATGCAGCACGAACTGGGTGCGTAGAATCCTTGAGCGCATTGATAAAGAAAGACCCACTCATTCTTAGCAAACTTTCACTAACCACAAAAACTGAAACGCCCTTACATGTATCGGCTTCGCTTGGCCACCTTGAGTTTACCAAAACCCTTGTTACTCATGATCCAAAACTTGCAGAGGGCTTGAACTCGTTTAGACGCACACCTCTACACTTGGCTTCGGCTAGGGGCCACAAGGAGACCGTCCAGTTTTTGCTCGTTGCTCACCCTGATGCGTGCTTGTGTCGCGATGACAAGGGAAGAATCCCTCTTCACTATGCAGCCATGAGAGGAGAAGTTGAGGTCCTCCAGGAGCTGACACAAGCAAATCCTGAGTCTGTTTATGCTCGGGTTGATAACGGATTAAACGAAACTGTTTTGCACTTGTGTGTTAAATATAACCGTTTAGAGTGCTTGAAGCTTCTGATTCAACTGGTGAGAGAAAATGGTGATCTCCTCAACGCAAAAGCTGGCTCTGATGCTGGTATGACCATCCTGCAGTTAGCTTTGATGCTTGGGCAAATTCAGGTATGTATATATATATAATGATATGTATAGTTCTTTTTATAGTAAATTTGGCTATTTTAATTATGTACTATTTTCGCAGTTTGTTCGATTATGCATGATTTCTAGCTTTTTGGTGTTGTACAAAAGCATATTTTTCACCACATTAACACATAAAGTAAGTACATGTGCAGACCATACGTTACCTGCTCTCCTTGGCTGTTATAAGAGCAGAAGCGAATGCTGTTAATGGGATGTCTTTGTTAGATGTCTTTGAGCACAGTAGTATTGCAAGAGAGGACTTTAGTACCACCGCCCTGGAAATTCAAACCATTTTCACAAACTCAGGAATAATCAGAAGAGAAATTAATAATGAAAATGATCTCGTCCCTCCTCCTCCTCCAGCTGCTGCTGCTGCTGCACCATCACCAAATCCAAGTGCAAAGAAGAAAAAAGGAGCAAAGTGGGGGAGGAAGATAATGGTTAAAACCTTGGCGTATCCTGAGAAATGGTTGCTAGATAGTCGTGGCATGCTGATGGTTGCGGCAACCATGATCTCAACTATGACTTTCCAAGCTGTAGTTAACCCACCAGGTGGTGTTTGGCAAGCAAATGACACAAACTCTTCCGCTTACGTTGAGGAATGCGAAGGAGAAGACGGGAATGCTTGTATTGGAACTACAGTGTTAGGCGACATTTGGCCATGTAACTTCCGGAAGTTCATACAATTCAATACCATCTCGTTCCTTGCATCTCTGAGTGTCACCCTTTTTCTGGTTAGCGGATTTCCTCTCCATAATCGGCTATGTTTGTGGCTCTTTTCAATGGCCATCTGCGTCACTCTTACCTTCTTGGCGCTTACTTACCTACAGGTTCTGATCCTGGTGGCCCCTAGCAACATCCGTTTTCAAGAGTCTTATTTACAAATGAGCAAAAAATCCGTTTATATTTGGATTGGGTTGCTGGGGGTGGTGGGTGTGATGAACACTACTCGCTTTCTTGTTTGGGTGGTGAAGAAGTGGCGGCCCGCCTACTTTAGGTCAAAATCACGTCTCCAGAAAATCATCAGTGGCTCCTTTTCACGTAAGGCTCCAATACGTTCTGAGGAGAATGCGGCTGCAGTTGGTGTCTAAGAAGAGGAGGACCCCTTAATCAGTGTTTGTATTATGCGAACCCATTAGCTTGTGTGATTTCATGCGTTGGAGGACTGTCCATTTTCTCCATTATTAATTAATGTTCTACCTTTTCAATTACGATAATATATGTATGGTTGGAATATATATGTTGTGTAAAAGTTAATGATCTGTTGCTTAAGATAATCAATCTGCTATGGACTAAGTGCTTGTTGTCTTGATGTTTTGATGCAGAAAAATGATAACTCATTACCTACCTGTCTTATATAGTTTGTTCTTGTTGGCCCCTACCTCTTGCTCAATGCCAATATTGTTAGAATTCATCAGACTATGATCTGATTAGGTTTTGGATTATTGATAGATGGAGCTCAAGAAAACTAAGGAATGAAAATACAGAGGACTTGGAGAAGACGATACCAAAATGAGTCTGTAAAATCTCACTCTATTCATGCACACAATGTGCTTCTACAACACAAAAACCCTTCTATGACGTCTGATTTGCGTCATGGAAGGAATTTAATGACGCGGATCAGACGTCGTAACCTGTGTCGTCTAAAGGGGGGTCATGGAAACTTTTTCAAAGCACGACGTCTGTTCCGCGTCATAGAATGGGGTTTCAATGACGCGGATAGCGTGTTGTGGAAACTTTTTCAAAGCACGACGTCTGTTCCGCGTCATGGAATGGGGTTTCAATGACGCAGATAGCGTGTCGTGGAAACTTTGCCAAAACATGACGTCTGTTCCGCGTCATAGAATGAGGTTTCAATGACGCGGATAACGTGTCGTGAAAACTTTTTCAAAACATAACATCTTTTCCGCGTCATGGAATGAGATTTCAATGATACGGATGAGGCGTCATTGAACTTAACGACGCTAATGTGATGTCATTGAAATCTTTTTCATGACACTGTTTAGACGTCATTGAAATTCTTTAATTTTTTTTAAAATAAAAATTCTTAATCTATATATATATATATATATATATCCCATCATTTTAATTATGCAAAAATAAATTATTATATAAAAGCAAAAATGAAGACACAAGGGCAAAGTACTCTAAATTATATTTCTATTATTCAAAATGATTCTAGTACATTAAAATTGTCTTTAACTCATCCCACAAAGTCAATCCTATGAAGTTTGAGAAGATTTGATACAAGCACTGTCCAAAACAAAGTAAACATCCGAAAAGATGATCTCCATGATATTTTGAGAGGATGTGATTTTGGACATGAAGCATCACTTCCTCACTGTCATACTAAAATAATTACAACCATACCTGCATTAAAACACAATCAGAAAATGAGACTGAAGGTCTAGAAATTACAAGAGCAAGTATGTGCTCTGAATTTTCTATAAAAAAGGAAATGCATCTCAAGTTGTGTTTAATATGAAGTGCGAAATCAAATTGAGGATGGTTGTTATGATGCTAGGCTACACTAATTGAAAATTTGTCTACTATCTAAGTTTCAACTTGCCGAATAAAGAAAACATGATGAGGAACAAATGGAAAGCAAGTATAAATATACCAAATAAAGCATCAATATTTTTTATTCCAGGGCAATACAATTCAGCACTCTCAAAGTAAATTAGTTTTGTTGTTGGAATTGCTGAATTGAGAAACCAAACTAAACCAAGAAAAAAAACAGAATGAAAATCACTAGAAACCAGCAGAAGCATCAGTGAATTTGTGTGGCCAGAAATATATGTTCTTTTGTTCAATGAAAGGGTTTTGTTTAGTTTTAGTTGCATAAACAGAAATTCAAGTCACGCAAGATTGAAAACCTAAGGCAGCGTTCGGTATCGTTTTCCATTCCTGTTTTCTGTTTTCATTTCCTGTTTTCTGGAAAAAACCTGTCCGGTGGAATGTTTTTGTTTTCCCTCAAAATATTTTCTGAAAACATTTCCAACTTCATGAACAAAAGTTGAAAACAAGAATTTGTTGTTTTCGTTTTCAACGTTTTCGTTCTCAGTCCATATGAGAATATTGATTTTCTTATCAAGCACCAAACCAAAAAAAATAAAAATCAACTGAGGAGAAATGGAAACAGAGAGAGGATGGGTATGAAGAGAGAAGAAGTTGAACCACAACTGCCACAAACCCAGTTGAATCACTGTAACCACCCAATCGAACCTCCACCAAACAGAGAGATGATGGGTATGAAGAGAGAAGAAGAAGAGGAAGAATCGTAGAGAGGAAGAAGAAAAGAAAAATAAGAGAGGGAGAAGAAGAGAAAGAATCATAGAGAGGAAGAAGAAGAGAAGAGAAATGAGAGAAAAGGAAGAAAGAAAAAAGAAACGGTCTGGGAAGGAAAAGAAGAGGAAAAGAAGAAGAAAAGAGGAAGAGAGAGAAACAGAGAATACAGAAGGGCACGGTGGGCTGGGAAGGAAGGAAGGAAAGGAAGAAAGAAAAAGTGAAAAAAGAGGAAAAGAGAAAAAAGAGAAGAAAAAAAAAGGAGATAAAGATAGTTTGTCTTTAAAAAAATATTATAAATTTTTATTTGTTAAATTATTCATTTTTTTATTGTTTATAAATTTTTGTCTTAAAAAATTAGCAAAAAAAATTTTAACATATTTTTTTATAAACTGAAATTAGCAAAAAAACACTTGAAAATACTCACATACTATTATTTTCAAATTTTACTACCAGACACGTTTTCATTGTTTTTGTTTTCTGAAGATGTTTTCTATTAATCTACCAGACGCATTTTCATTTTCTGAAAATGCAAATTCGTTTTCTTGTTTTCATTCTCTGAAAATATTCTACGAAAACATTCTCCGAAAACGTTACCAGACGGGCCCTAAAGCTTCTAAGCTTCTAAATGGTTTGGTTTGTTTAGGAATTGCTGAATTGGCAAACCAAATTAAACCCAGACGAAAAAACAAAAAGACAATGAAAATCACTGAAAACTAGCAGAAGGATGAGTTTCTTCAGTTTCTTCCTTGTTGGTGCCTTTATTGTGTATCCATACTCTGTGATTTCTTCCACCTTTTCTTAATTATGTTTCAGTCACTGCTTGCTAAAAGTCCTAATAATTGATATAATTCATAGAGTATATAGCTTATTTATTGTACATCCTAGCTATTCTTCAAAACAAGCAGGTGGAAAGTTACTCAAACCAACTCATTCAAATCAAGGTGACTCTTAACTCCTTCAAAAGAAAAAAAAATTGAAAATTGACTCAGAAAATGGCAATTCAACATTCACAAGGCTTGATGTATAGATTAGTTTCAGTTGCTTTTGGACCATACAACTCTTTTCTCGGTCAACTGTCCTCAAATCCCCCATTTTGGGTGCTTCCTTAACATTGTATGCATATATAGCATGACCTGCTAGCCACATAGAAGCCGAAAACAATTCCAAAGAGGATTTTCCATATATAAACTACAAACTACTACGCACTTTTCAACACCACATATGAACAAATAAACAAGCTCATATTTTTTGAATAGAAACTGTTGTATTAATAAACACGAGGATAAGTTATCCTCGATCAAACAACAAACAAGTAGAAAACCAGCACTCAGAGGCAGAAGGACAAGATTGATAAGCTACTACAAAGAGAAAACAGACAGCTAAAACTACTTCAAAAACAGAAGAAAAAAAGACTGCTAATATAGCTTAAAGGACATGAGATTATGCTATCTTAAGACTGCTTTCATATCTCTCATGATAACAGAATAATGATAATCATTAAATTGCCCAGAAACAAAAGCCCACTGGGAACCCCACAATCTAACTCTATAGAAGTACCCATATATAAAGAGCATTAAGCAATCTACTAAAGCATAAGGAAAATTTTGAGATTTTTGGCTTTCAAAGACACCAAAAACTGCTTCCAAAATTGAAGTCACGTAAGAAGCCAAAAGCAATTACAAAGCAAAGTAAAAGAGGAAAAGTGCAATTACCTCACGGTTACAGCGTTGTGCTCACTAAAATTCCTGTGAAAATGCTTCCTACAAAATCGGGAAGGAAAAAAAAACAAGTGAAACTTTTAGCGAGACTGCAATGCACCCAAAGACTAGAACCATGCTTAAACAGAAAGAAGTTGAGAATTAATTCAGAAGAGGCCAGAGAGGGGATGTGTGCTAAGTGCGATCCCTCAACCTTTTAACTCTGTTCCACCTCTTTCCTCGTTGCCCAGGAGTTGCCATCTATAAAATGAAATGAAAAAAGTTAGAACACAATTAATATCAAATATAATATAACATTACAAGCATATCTTCGTTAATAAAACATACAATATACAATATATAATAGGTTAGTACATGAGAGAGAAAAATAGAGATTGAATGTAGGTCATTAAGCTAAAAGAATGCAACTAGGATGTGACAGTGGAGTTGGGCCATTTTGTAATCTGTCGAGAGTGGGTCATGGACACCCAAAAATCATCTATGAGCATTCTAATATATAAAATGATTGCAAAGAATATGAATAACAATCTGTAGCTACCTCAAACTCTATTCTAAAATTTTCTCATCCAAACAAAAAACAAACTAAAAATCTAATAAGATTTTCTCATCTATTTTCTTTTGAAATCCCAATTAGAAGAAGTTAACTTTAGTAAACTCCTTCTTGTCATGACTTTTTACTATTAATTTATCGAAGAAGAAAAAATTGAAATTCACAAAGTCATACTTGTAAAAGACGGTATATTCACTGGCCATAAACTTTAAGTTTCTACTCGAGGAAAATTATACAGAGTGTGGGTACAAGAGAAGTGTTCGTTTGTCAATAAAGTCGTGCATAAAATTCATCCTTCATTTCAATACGTGCTTCACAGTACACTCAGTTTTTCAACAAATAACAACCAAACCCCAAGGAAAGTGTGTAAAAAGAAAACGGTGAAAACAGATGAGTAGAGTTGGTAACAATCTAAACGCCATTAAGAATTTTTCATGTTATAGCTGTGTGCAGTGTACAAGGTAAACTTACTGTGAGTGAAAACGCTCAGTCATTTTGGTGTGGATGAGGGATGATGTCACAAAAACTTCCAAGTGGGGCTCATGGCACTTGTCAAAGGCATTCCAATCTCCAAGACACCCTTCATCCATTTAACCCGATTTACAAGTTCCTCCAAGTCTAAAATCACAGCTTCTAATGTATCAGAGGTCATTGAATTTAAAACTATGCCTTGATCTGTTTTCAACTTCTTTAAGGACCCATTGTTGTCAACTCTGTCTTTCCCAGTTGTAGATCTCCCCATCTCCTTTGATGCATTTTTAATATGCAAAGACAAAAAGGAAAAAAGAGAGCCATCACTCTCACAAAAATATTTATTATACTTGATAACTAGAAACAAAGCCTTCATAGATATAAATAAAAACTAGGCAACTATTACTATTTTCGTCTCACAGACCATATTGTTTGATAGTATATGCAATTCTTACATAATAAATTACCTAATGATCCTCAAAATCAAAGTACAATTAATCATGTACATGCAAATTAACATAAATATAGAACACAAATGGGAACAAGAACTTAAACTCCTCAAACAAGCGTTTACCACCCCTGCCCCAAAAAAAAAATCCTCATTGAGGAAACATACCAACGGATATCACTTACTTTCACCTGGAAAGTCAAAATACTCCAAGGAGGATGAAATCTGACCCCTTCTCCAGGCAATCTCTATTATCTGGGTGACAATTAAAACATTTAGAGAGCATGATATCATTATCTTGAAGAGTTTCTATACCAAATCATAAACAATGGAGAAACCATCTTCAATCAAATATATGGAAATAATCTCATGCTGAAAAGTCTCATAAAATTACAAATATGGACTATATGCACAAGCAGACACCTTAAACCATAAATCATTGGAAGTTACATCATATGCCCAATTTTTTTAGCGAAAAATAGGACAATTGATGGTAGTAATGGTAAAGCTTAAGCATGTGTATGTTGAATAATTCAGGTTGGAAAAAATAAATTATGCACACATATGGTTCTAAAGGCTTAGTCATAAATCTAAAAATGCCACCTAATATTGCAGGAAAATCTGTTCTTTATTGGTGGAATAAGTAAAGATTTTATGAAATATAACCAAGGAACAAAAAGAAAATACAAAAGCTACAAAAAAATCTTAAAAGGAACAGGAGAATGCAACCACAAGAAATGTATTTTCCTTCTAGAATTTATTTGATAAGAAACAACAATTTTGTTAAAAGAAATTTACAGAGCAAGATGGACCAGAAGTCCATCAAGAACACATCAGCTAGAAAACAACAACCCCCCAACCCCAACCATCCCTGATAATACTCAGTTCAAAATAGCAAAAACAATATAACTCTACCCCAAGGAAAGCTCTACCTCCTCCCTAAAATCTTCTATCTAGCTTCCAAAATAGTATTTGCCTCTCAAATAAACTATCATGCCTCTTTAACAGTTCCCCAATCTGCTCTACTTGCCTTCTTAACAAACAGACATGCCATCCCACCAGCACCTATGGAACACCTATGGAACACTCAAGAGATCACACAGAGGGGAGGGATGGGGATGAGAGAGCCCAACAACTGTATGAACATGTATTACAACTCATATACCCATTTGCTTGAAACACATACCACATCAGAATTTTCCTTGTTTAATGAAATTTTTCAACATCAGAATCTTTTCTATGAGAAAGTAAATGCCTAAGCAAAGAATGAGGCCTTTGATTACCTAAATGGTCAACAACTTCTTGGTGTATGATGTAAATAGAAAATAGCATAGTCCCTCCTACACAGTAGTTAGATGACTAATCATACTTCAAAGTTCAAACATTGTTCAAGCCTCGATTCTTAAGGAGAAATCTCAAAAACATTTGATATACTAAGACCCGAAAATACCAAAACTTCTATAAGATACTATGTCGCTATCAAAATATCTTACTAATACCTTCTTCTTCCCTAAACAGACTTTTAAAGCTCCCACAAAACATTGATGACTATTTAACATTTATAAATAATTTCTTAGTATTCCTGACCCATACTATTATTATTTTATAAGAAAACAAACAGGGTCTTTGACTTTCATTGGAAGTCATAAATATTTTGGCACTCCTTCGATAAAACAGAGTCTTTGTGCCAGCCTTCAATTTGTTGGCAAGATTCACTAAATCGTGATTGAAAACCTCACAAAACTTTCAGTCCCCCTCAACATCAACCAAAGTAGTTGGTATAGAAACATTCACAGCATCCTCATTGCAAGATCAACAACATCTTGATACCAATTGATCATTGTAATTGACTGAAAATTTCAGTGTTAGGGTCATCATCATCAGAAAATACAGTAAAAGAGGTATTCTTAAATCTTCTCTGAAAATTTAATTGTGTAGAAACTTAGACAATTTTATCTAACTGTTCAAAACATTGAGGCGCATTTCCATCAACTATCAAATAGCAATCATACAAGAGACAGAAACAATATAAAATAAATAAGTTAAACTTATCATGTCCAGACTCCAAGGCAGCTATAGTGGTTGTATGGTAAATATATGAGGGTGAATGCAGAATCCAAGGTAGCAAGAGCAACCTATTGAACATATAACACCATTATCAAATTGAATACTTTGGGATATATAAACCAAAATAGATTGAACATATAAAACTATTAAGTAACCAAAAAAAATTCCCAGATTCATAGAAGAGTAACTGGTAAAAATACAAATGGCAAAAGTTCTAGCTCTCCCACGATGTTCAGATTACAAATTAAGTAGAAATTAAACACAAGCCAGAAAGTAAAATAACTGCAACACCAAGAAACATTTTAGCAGCTCTCCAATTCTATTTTACCTCAAATATCCAAAAAAAACACAACGAAAATATATCAAATAACATCCAACAATTGAACAGATCTAGAGAAATAAGAATTTAAAAAACACCAGAGCAGTATTTACCTGTGGTTTTTTTTAGTTTGGGGGTCAATGGGTGCTTACAGGTGGAAGGTGGACTTTATTAGTTGGTAATTGAGAAGAGAATTTGTAGGTGATTGAATGTCGGAGACAACGGGTCACGCAAAGGGGCAGACCAAGAGAACGAGTTGGGGAGAGAGGGAAATAGGGAGATAGAGAGAGAGAGAGAGAGAGAGAGAGAGAGGAGGCGGAGGAGGAGTGCTCGTTGTTGCCGAAGAGGAGCAGGAGGAGCGGAGTGGTTGTCGCTGGTGGTTCGAGAATTGATGTAGAGGACGAAGAAGGAAGTCATAGGTTTAGAGCGATGGACTTAGATTTTGACGGGCTTGGGAAATGATTTTTCCTTTTATTTTTCTTTTGGGCCTGAATTGGAGTTGGAGATAGCGAGAGGGGTTTCAGAAAGAAGCGGGGAGTTAAATTTCCGTGAAAGAAAAGAGCGCCAAAGGATGAAAATTTTTGGAGTACATCTATGATGCACATTATGCGTCGTCGAATAAATATTTCATGACGCGTTGAAGACGTCGTTAATTTAAGAAAAATCTATAACGCAGATCCTGCGTCGTCGTATATGATACATCTATGACGCGGGTTCTGCGTCGTCATATAAGTACTTCATGGCGTGTAGAAGACGTCGTTAAATTCACAATGTTAACGACGAATGATAAGCGTCATCTAAATGTACTCAAATCAATGACACACATCCTGCGTCATTGAAAATGATTTTAATGACGCGCCAAGCATATATCGTGATAATAGTGTCATAAACTCACTTCAATGACGCATTTTAAAAACATGTCATAGTTTATCACATTTAATGACGTATATTTTCGATGCGTCATTAAATCTGTGTCATAAAAAGACATTTTTTTTGTAGTATTGTAAATATAAAACCGTTAGGAATGAGAATATTCCCAACTTACATAAGCTCAATCTAACCATCCATTCACTTATCCTATAAGATAGTGACATGTTCCATAAGCTAACACTCACTCTAAGATTACATCTTAGCTGCACACTTGGACTGTGATCCAAAGGCTGATATTCAAACTATCTATTTCAGCATATACACGTATAAACTAACAAATATGAAGAGGTACTTTAGAAAGCACAAAGTAATTGGTTCATACATGCTAATTTACTTACAAGTGTTTCAAGTCCAAACTTAGGTTTCTGCAGGTTGGTGTATAGTTTTAGCCTTTAGGCCCCTGCCAACAAAACTATATTTGTTTTCAGTTTTTGGAAGCATTGCTTAGTGGCTGGCTGTTATATCTGGTCCCTACCCACACTACCTTAACTTTTTGGTAATTTCATTTCATGAACCTTCCAAAAAAAAATGCCCAAATGCCGAGCATACCAAACCACCGAAAAAAACCTAGAACGTAGCAATAAAACTTATTAAGAAAGATACAGAGTAAGTAAGCAAGCTTGCTTACCAAGGTGAGGTTGGACAGATGATTAACAGAGGGAGTTCCACCATTGCAGACTTGCTTGACCTCAGCCCTAACCTTTTCTTGCCAAGAGGGGTTGCTGGCTAGTAACATGACAGTCCAAGTGAGAAGCAGGGCAGTGGTTTCATGTCCTGCAAAGAAGAATGTCTTGCATTCATCCATGATCAGCTGCAAAGTTAAGCTAAAACCATTCTCTCTTCTTCTGTATCTCATTAACCAACATCCCCAGCAAATCATTCCCATAATAGCTGCTCCGGCCAATCTCCACGCAATCCTTTCGACTCTGTATTATCTCCATTAGCAACATCTCCACCTCCAATTTCAGGGATTTTATTTCCAGGTTGGAGAAACCCCAGTTCAGCCACAAAAGAGACACTAGGATGTCTTAAATCTCATTCAAACAGTCTCCAGAACAGGCAGAACAGACGCAAACTCCCAGTTATGCCCACTTGTCAAGCCTCTCCATGGCTCAAACTAATCACAGCTCTACCAATTTCAACATTGAGGTCGATTTCTAGCTAATCTCCATTAGTTGAAGGTACTGACGTGCAATTCCAGTACAGATACATCCAGTCCACCCAGGAACTGTCCAATCCAGCCTGAGTCACAGATGGCAATTCAGGCAGAAATTGAAGTCCAATGTTCTGATGTCTTCCCAGACTTGGCAGCCCTCTTTTTGTTGTTTAATGTATAATAAGCATTTCTCTTCGAACTCGTTTGTTTCATTTCCAAACACTCACTTTTCAGCTAAACTTACCAGTTTTTAATGTGGGAAATTATAAAGTCATCACCCATCTGGGGCATAGAAAAGAACTTACTTGGGAGATATTCCTCACCCAAATTCACAATCGCTTGATCAAAGTCAATAGCTTGGGGCGCAAGTTATTACATTCTATAGTCTGTTACAGTTTTTAACTGCTAACAGTGGCACGCTCGCACAGAAAAAAGAAGTTAATTTGTCAACCACTAGTGGTTTTCAGGTCAATGAGAAACTTTACCCTACCTCTACAGGAACTACATCAAAACGGGTGAACACCAACAACATCCCATTATCTATCTGTCACTTTCATAAATTTCAAGCAGCAAGTCTGTTTTACCACCATCACTGCTCGGTGAATCTCGACTCACCGCGGTACATTTTTCGAACTACAGTGGCTGGTCATTGCCATAAATCACCTTCATAACAACCCTCACCTCTCTAGAATTGTGCAAATGCGGTGAGAGAGGAAGACGGAACACTTGCTCAATGCTCTCAGCCCCATATCTCCCGAATGGCTTCACCAATCTCAAGCATAGACCGCCCAAAACTGACAAGCATGCTATTGTTGATAAGGCTGAGGCTTCATCAGACAAAGCTATCAAAAGACTAAAGAGTGATGCCATCATCGCCTATGCAATAAAGTGGCCATGACATGGTCTTTGTCTCCACCAGGCACCACCTCTCTGTTTGACAATTGCAACAAAAGATAAGAAATCTTATCTCATATTACTTTTTCGTTTCTTCTAAATAGTGTCCCTTAAAATAATTGTGCAAGCATATTATAATAAATAAAAGGTGGCATAATCATGATATCCCTTGTTACTGCATCATGTGAATCGTCATACACTTCTATATATGTTATACTTGCTAAATCCCTCGGCTCTGTTTTGGTTCCCCCTACAAATCCAGCTTGAGGTTAAGCTCTCCCTTCTCCTGAAACTTCAAACATGCTTATTCACATACCTACAGTGGGAGACCAACGAATCAATAATAATCCTGCTTTATTGATTTTGTGTTAAAATATAATACAATCTTTGAAAAAAATTGATCATCAATTAGTGTCAGACATACATACTTTTCGACATGCACCCCCACTTCAATCATATCCCCTGCACCAATCAAAGTATATTTTATTATATCATTCACCTGGCCTTCTAAGACGGGTGGTGCTAGAGGCACCAACTTTGGGCACCAACTTGGACACCAACTCTCTAATAGAGGTGGAACCCGCTAATACAACGGGTCCCACACTCTATTAGAGAGTTGGTGCCCAAAGTTGGTGCCTCTAATATTTTCCTTCTAAGACATACAAGAACATAACATTTTTACCACATAATATTATAATATTGTGGTTTAAGGCTTTTTAGATATAAATATTTTGTCCAACCAATTACTATTATTTTATGTTCACAGTAATCAGATAAAGGATTGTGCACTATTGTTTTATTCTCTCACTTTATGGGCACAATGATCGCATTCACATAGCCGAATACCAAGTATTTAAGCTTGCAGCGGTTGCCTTAAACCCCATGGCAGCTCCCATGCGACTAAAGTCAGGTTCATATGATTCGTACACCCCAATAAGGACTCCACCACGGCTAGCTCAGCGAACACCGGTTCTACTTTCAAGTTCCCAGCCATCAATTTGTTCTTAAGAGGGACTTGGGCGCTTGTGTGATTTTATCAATTCCTCTTGGCCTTGGCCATATATATACATGCAAAACATATCAATCAAGCAAAATCACGCCATGCAAAATAATAAAATTGAAAATATATATAGATTGAGCCTTTTCTTTACAGGCCAACCAGCAAAATAAATAAATAACATGCCAAGCGAAATTATTTCTCTCTCATTTGACGACTTTCAAATGTGTTTACTAAACTAATACTTGAAGCTTTTGAACTTTAAGCATCTTTTGGTTGGTTATTATATATTAAAGTTTATATTTTCACAAATGTTAAACTAATGTGTGCTATGCTGCCACTTTACCTCCAATCCATGCATCATACTCTGTTCTGATTTAATGCCCCTTCACCATTATTTTATCATACGTTAATCATGTCATACCAACAGGCCATCTTTTGAAAACCACGGTTATTAATGCAGGACACTGCCTTTTAATATGCAGCCACTCCTTGCTTATCACCCTATTCTTATATTATTATATTTAAGTATATTGGTTGCATTGATCAGGTTGCATGCAGCAGCCATCATATATACATGCTATTATTATTTTCACTTTAGTAAACGTTGTTTATTTATTACAATATTCAAACGAATTATAATCAGGGGGGCCCAAAATTTTTATTTTATTTTTATAAGTGTTATATTATATTATTATAAATTGATTTAGTATTTTTGAGAAAAAAAAAAAGTTGGCGTTCGCATTCTGGAGAACGTGCATCTCTTCTGCTCCTCAAGAACAATCCATTGCGCTACCCATTCCACTCCTCCAGGTTAACATTATCTATTCTAAATTTTTCTTCTTCTTGTTCTTGTTCTTGTTCTTCCTCATCTTCTTCTCATCTCATCTCATCTTATCTAAGCCTCTCCTAGTAGTTCTAGAGTTATGAATCCCTAAATTAAATTTTCTGTTGATAGATTGGGGAGATTTCAAAATCCAAAGTGTGGGTTTTTGTTCAGTGCAAAATTGGTCATTGTAGAAATCAATTGAAGGTAATTTTTTATGATTTGATATCAAATAAGGAAAATATGATTTTTTTATTATTTGTTTGTAAATTTTTCACATAGTTTCTTAGACCCAATCCCCCTACCTCCTATCCTAACTCCTCCCAATATGCCAGCGACAAGAACTCTTACCGAATTTCTCACTGACGCCGATGATGGTAAGTTCATTTATGTTTTATTCTTCAATTTCCTCCTCTGCAAAAAATAACCATGAGTGATTTGCTTTTTTTCTCTATCGACTCCTCTTCTAAGTCATTTAAATCATGGGGTTTTCTTGGATTGATTCATTCAAATTCTGTGAATCACTAATATATGTACTATTCTTGGGGTTTTCTTTTCAAATAGAAACCTTGCTTTATTGTTGGAATTGTTCCTCTGCGAAAATAACATGGGTGATTTTTTTTTCTTTTTCTTTTCTATTTTTCTTGTAAGATGAATCAAAATTAAATAGACATTGTTTTCCATAATTTAGGAATAGGATATTGAAATGAATCCGAAATTTTGGAACAAAGGATCCATGAAGAGAGTTTTAAAAGAAATTCTTTGATATTGGCTTGACTTGCATTCTTGAAATTCTTTGACTCACTGGTATCTACAATTGGACATTTGTTTTCATTGTTTAGAAATATGGAAGACATTTCTCCAAGTCTAAAAATATCTTGGAATAAATACTTTCTCAGAAAAACCAATATGCTTACACTACAAAAAAAAGTGGCAATAGTTACCAATAATTGGTAACATTTGGTGACTAATGTAGGGGTAACTAAAGGCTTTAGTCACCAAAAACCCCTTTTTGGTGACTAAAGCCTTTAGTTACCCCCACATTAGTCACCAAATGTCACCAAATTATTGGTAACTGTTGCCACTTGTTTTTGTAGTGTTAGTTGATAAAACAGTTGATAAACCAATGGAATTAATACTTTCTAAAAAAAGTATACTAGTGTTAGTGTTGGTGTTAGTGATTAATGTGTGTAGGGCACACTTTAGATTTTCGCCCTGGGCCTTTGAAAACTCAGGACCGGCCTTGGAAATCATGCCAAGCAAAGAAATGAAAAACAAGCAAACGTGCTGCAAACATGATAAACAATCTAAAAAGAAAAAAAAGAGAGAAAAAAAAAAGGAGAAGAATGAAGATAGATCCTGGGACAACATGCCATTATCAAATTCCCACCATACAAGATTGACATGCAATATGGTAGCAAGAAAGTTTTTCCGAATACCCATGCTATGAGGAAAAGCATATCTAGCTTTATCCCACGTTGTACAACCAATTCCGACTTGCTAGCATTTCCATTCCTACAAAAGTTTGCTGACATATGGGATTTTAAAGACAACCATCGAAGCCGCCTTGCAAAGCATATTTTGCTACCGAGGCCAGTAAGAAAAAAGATCTTCCTCTCTTTTGAAGGAAGCTGCTCTACTGGAAAGAAGAATAAATTTAAAAATCCCTTATGCAAAGCACTTCCAAAACATGCTAGTCGAAGCTCGTATTAAGTGAACAAGCCCATTCACTAGGGTGCTGTAAACCAAGCAAAGAAACTGGAGCTGATGAAAAGAAAACAATACACATAAGAGTTTATGTTATGATAAATGAATGGAATTATTATTTTGCACATGAAAATATACATTCTTACCACAAATAGAGACTGCTTGGGATCACATTACATTCTAGTAATAGTTATCATTTTAATGATTTTTCTTAACCATTAAGTTGCCCTTTCTTTTCTGCCAGTGGAGACAATTGGTAATGTTCATGCGTATACAAAAAATTACACAATTGCAATAAATTATTTTATATTTAATCAATCATTTAATTTAATTTCCTATAAACCTAAAGTATAATGCAATATGCAAAAGATCCACTAGTCATCAAGAGCATCAAGGAATATCTTAATTTTTTCTCTCCATACAGCGTAGTTATTTCCATCAAAGAAAGGGGGGAGTTGCAAGATCCAGCAACTCGATCCCTTTCCATAGTGAGTACACCTAAACACCAAAACAAATCCTAGGATCTCTCTATTTGTTTTAAGAGCTGACGCTCTGATACCAATTGAAATTGATACTTAGGTGACTAGAGGTAAATTACACAACACTCAAACAAAAGCACAACAATCTTCACACACTTTAGACCTTGACCAAATGTACTTATGACTAGTTAACTGCTAGTCATGACTAACCCTAACCAAGAACACACACAGAGCATACCAATGTACCTGCAAACCTAGAAGATCACTAGTGACAACCTAGGCACTCAGAAGGACCTGTCAATCTAGGCATCCCCTGTGCTAGCAACAACTATGGTGAAAGTGTGTGAAAGCATTTTAATCAAGTAAACACACAACAACAGATAATGATGACTAGTCAACTGAAAGAATATAAACCCAGAAATACATCATATGACTAGTCAACTATCAAGAACACAAACCCAGAAATTACAGAGATGCGGACCAGAAATTGTTCACCCAGAAACCCACAATTGGGAAAAACTGGGGTCATCAACCGACCAAGCAATCCACTAAGTAAAAAAGATTCTTACAAAGGAAACAAGAAAACTCAAGAAATCCTAGATCTATTTAGGAAGATGAGCTTTACCTCCTTTGTGCAATCTTCTTCTCCAACTTAGCACAACAATCAGCTTAGTCCTTCATGGCAATGGCAGCTCTTTCAGCTCTTTCATCCCATGGCACCAGCTAGCCAGCTCAAACTCAGATAGAAACCAAAATTTGGATTCAAAGGAAAATGACCAATTTCTTCAAGAAACCATACTCTTGAAGAAATCAATCTTGAATCTGACCTAAATATATATGAGAGAGTGTTTGAAGAAGCTAGATGCAAATTACATATGTCAAATGTAGTTTTTCGAAAAATCAATTTGGAAAAACTCAGATATGAAAAATGTGATGGTTTTATCTTTTCGGAAGAAGAAGCAAAAGTTGAGAGAAAAACTTTCCAAAACTTCTACCCAAAAGCCACCGCTGCCAAATGAGGAAAATCAAAGGCTATAACACCAAACTTTCTAGGTCAGAATCGTACACAATAGCAGCAGAGAGAAATCGCATAATAGGACAAAAAAGGTGGTTAGAATCTAGCTGGAAAACCTGTGAGCTGGAATTCCAACTCATGCAAAGGATGACTAGTCATACGAAGGAAAGATGACTAGTCATAATAATCAGAATTTTAATGAATGCAATATGATGCAATGGAAAAATTACCTTTGTCAAACATCTTGATTATCCATTAGATTGTAGCCAGATAAGAATACTAAAGGTAGCAATTCTAATCTAACTTGAGCTTGGGAAAAATACAATGATTGTCCTATTACAAACTTGTTAAGGGAAGCCAAAAGAAAAACACAAAATGCATACACTAACATCCGTCGTGTAATGTGTGTGAGTTTAGTATACTATCGTCCCTCTCAATAGGGAATGTCCTAAAAAAAAAAAGGGATAAGTCCAAAATTGCGAACATAAGTTGGGTTTAGTCCTTGTATTTGTTGCTGTTGATATAAGTCCTTTGACTTTCTGCCAAATATGATTACATTCCTTTTTTATATTTTCTGATGCAGATATATTATTATTATTTTTAAATTATCTAGTTATTCCTATTATGCCCCTGAAGTATAAATCGTGTAGAAATTAATTTATAGGACAATAATTACGAGATTTTATTATGATTTTAATATAGGCATATACATAGGTTAATAAATCCCATAATTTTAGGACAATTTGTTATTTTGGAGATACATCTTCTCCTTGAATTTAGCTTATAACCATCTGCACGTTTTTCTCTATTGTTCTTTGTTCTCCATCTTCTTCTTTTCTTCTAAAATTGGTACTTAGGTGAAGGGGGTAAATTAAAACCCCAATAGACATATTTAAGACAACAATGATTAATTGTTCCTAGTAACAATATGACTAGTCAATTACTAGTCATAGATCTATGAACAAACAAGCCCAGCACAGATTCATCACAAATCAAATATAAGAACCTGCAAGCCTAAAAGGTAACTACATGACAACCTAGGCACTCAGAAGGATCCATCAATCTTGGCATCCCTTGTGCTAGCAACAACTAGAGTGAAAGGTGTGTGAACATTCATCAACATTTAAGAGATAATATATACAGTATGGCTAGTCATAAAATCAAGAACAACACACTAGAAATGTTCACCCAGAAACCCACCATTGGGAAAAACTAAGGGTCATCACTCCGACCAGGCAATCCACTAAGTCAAGAAGATTCTTACAGAAAAAGTAATCACAAGCTCAAACAATCCTAGGTCTATTTAGGAAATTAGCACTACCTCCATGTGCAACCTTTTTCTCCAAACTTAGTTGAGCTAGTAGCTTGTCATTCATGGAAATGGCAGCTAGTCCATCAACTTCTTCACCCCATGACACCGCAACTCATCTCCGAATTGTCACCACTGAATGAAATATAGATTCTGAGATGAAATGGTCAATTCCTTCAAGAAACCATACTCTTGAAGAAACCAACCAAGAATCTGATCTAGACTAAAAAAGATGACTAGTCATAATAACCCAGATGTAGACTCAAGAAGATGACTAGTCATAACTGAACTCATATGCAGATTTTAAAAACACATCATATTTCAAAATCTCATAATGAACACTCATACCTAAGCAAGTAGAGAATGCATGTAGATTTCAAAAATGATTTGAAAACCTCATTTCAAAAGCCATGAACACTCTCACACAAACCAAAGAGAAAACCAAGTTTTCCAAAATGGTGCAAATGAAAGATATGGGAGATGAAAACTTTGATGTGCAAAGCTATGGTCATATTTTCTCAAAGAGAAGTAGCTTTCAAAATGAAATCTTGAAATCTCATTTCTATGCCATGAACACTCTCAAACAAACCAAAGAGAAAACTAAGCTTTCCAAAATGGTGAAAATGAAAGTGATGAGAGATGAAAACTTTGTATCACTAAACAAAAGTTTGAGAAATGAAATTTCAATGAAAACCCAAAAGGAATTCAAGAACCCATGAACTCTTCTCCCAAAAACCAAAACCTAATTTATGCCCCATCTCTCACTAGAACTCTCTCTCTCTCTCTCTCTCTAAAAACCCATTTGAAAAATGTAAAATGAAGAGTTGATGAGTCAAGACCAGCCCCAACCATTTTGGTAGGTCAAAAGGACACTTGGCAACCAATGATTGGACTTACAATAAGCAAAATCACATGCTGGAAATATTGGCTTATATGACTAGTCATCTAGACAAAATATGACCAGTCATCTAGACAAAAAAAAAAGACAATATGACTAGTCATCTAGACAAAAATCAAAATATAATTATAATGATATGCATGTAGGAGAACACTATAATGGATGCAATGCATGCATAAACATATTTACCTTCTCTCGAGGTTGATTGCATTGGGCAATTATGAAGTTGATCTCAGCCATAATAGTCAACTCTGCACTAACATGAACTAGCCTAAATTCTCTGAGCTTGATCATACATATGAGATTACATGTTTGTCAAGGAAAGCTAAAAACATTAGCTAAACAAAACCTAACATCCTCATCTATTTTTTACTATGTTAATATATCCATACTCTTTGGGCTCGTTTGGGAGTGCTTCTGGAACAGTTAAATCACTTTCTGACAACTAAAAGCGCTTATGACAGCATTTGGTAGAAAAGTTTAGAAGCGCTTCTAGGCCATATAAGTGTTTTTTGGAGAAGCACCTGCCATGTGCTTCTTTAGGAAGCACTCCCAAGTGCTATTCCAAGAAGCACTTTGATTTCTTATGAAAATTTCAACGTCTTTATAATAAAAGTGTTTTTGCTAGAAGTGCTTCATAGAGAAGCAGTCCCAAAGGAGCCCTTCTTCTTCTTCCTTCTTCTTCCATCAAACTGTTTCATCTTATGGTTTTTAAGCGAACATAGCCGATCAATGCATTTATCTGAAGAAGTGTGGGAGCCAATTTATTTTTCTAGTGATGTATGTCGATGATATACTTTTGGCTACAAGTGACCACAATTTACTGAAAGACACTAAGGAGCTACTTTCAAACAATTTTGAGACGAAGGATTTGGGAGAAGCCACTTTTGTGTTAAGCATTGAAATTCAGAGAGACCAAGCTCGAGACCTCCTAGGCCTGTCGCAGAAAACATACATTGAAAGGATACTCAAGCGTATTGACATAAGCTTTGAGATTGATCGATATGATTTGTGATTGATCTTTTTTAAAAGGACTTGTACGCCGCTTGTTGAGATTTATGCATTTGAGCTTTGTTTCGATGCCAAGAAAATGTTTTCTGTTTGTTTGCCAATGGCCTTTTAATGCTAATGCAATAGGAATTCAGATGCATGGACATTTTGGATTATTTTTCTTGATTTTAATTGAAACTGTGGTATTGAGTGAGTGTATAAATGAAATGATGTAAATGGAATGATGTAGTTGTTAACTTCTAGTAAGTGGTATGAACAATCTTGCAATTGAGTTGATTTATATGATATAGTATTAACAGTGTACTTCTATGACATAGTATTAACATATTTTCAATAACAAAGCATGCTCTATATTTTGCTCTATATAGCTATGCACTTGAAGTTTATGATATGCATAAGGTGATTTTTACTAGGAAGACAGTTCTATGACATAGTATTAACAGTGTAATTTTTATTATTATTGTAGAAGTATTTCATTTTGCCTTTGCGATTGTATCTGGTGAAACTGTGGACAATTAGAGATGGTTTCTACAAAGGATATCGGATGTCTTGCTAGGCTTTTTTGGGTTTATTTTTAGTTTTTTGTATGAAATTGTATTAACAATGTTTTTCTATGAAATTATATTAACAACGTACTTTTATGACATGGTATTAACAATGTACTTCGAGCTTGCTGGGCTTGTTTTGAGTTTTTTTTGAGTTTTTTGTATGAAATGGTATTAACAATGTTTTTGTATGAAACGGTATAAACAATGTACTTCTAAGACATGGTATTAACAATGTACTTTTATGACATGGTATTAACAATGTACTTCGGGCTTGTTGGGCTTGTTTTGGGTTTTTTTTTTTGAGTTTTTGTATTGAGCTTCTTTTAAGTTAATCAGTGGCAGTCATGTAATTTATAGGAACTTCAACACTCATTTTATATGTAGTCAATGAGTTTTGGGTATGTTTCTAAAGTAAATTTCATATAGGGTTTTTTTATTTATAATTTCAACTCCTATTTTGGGTATAATACTAAAACTCCCTAAATGTAATAGTTTGCTTTATTCATCATCTTATATACTATAAGTGGTCTGGTGTTAACAGGTCTTCTATCATTATTTTTCCAGATAAGAGAAGATGTTAAATCAGGTGTCTTTGTCGAAAATCTCACGGAGGAGTGTGTACGCACTATCAAAGATGTTACTCGGCTTCTGATAAAGGTTTGCTTTATTATTTTACTTGTACAATAGGCATAGTGTATATGACATAGTTGAAGATCCTTTTATTGGAATACAAATAATTCTCCCTCAGGGACCTCTGTCTTTCAAATGTGGAATTTTAGTTTTGTTTGTATATTCAATTTGACAATTATATATCCTGGTTGTTTCTGTGATCTGGTAGCTCTCATTGGATGTTGATGACACTAGTTTCTTTAGCTACATGGAAACTGTTTCAAGGTCATGACGTGATCTATGTCTGCAAGTCAAGAATAAAGAGTTGACTCTTATGCAATACAACCAAAAGAGTAAGATTTTTTTTTTCTGATGATAAGATGTATCACATATCGAACCAATCGTTTTGAATAACAAAGTGGGAGAAACAGATTTAATGGATCAGAATATAACGTAAAGGGAAGGGATCTCTTTGAAGTCCTGCTGGCTGTTTGGTTTTTTGGCATGGATCTTCTTTACCTAAGAAGTGAACATCATATTGACTTTCTAATTCCTATTCCTGTACATCTGAAATGAAAAAAGATAAATTTGAAAAATATATAAATGGATATAGTATTTTTTTTATGTTCTTTTTTTATCATTTCAAGAGTTTTGAATTTGCAAAAGTTAGCAAATTTTACTGGTCTTGCTTACGTCAACTACTTGAGACATAAAATGCAAGTTTGCTTGCAGTAGATTTTAAATAAAGAGGTGTTTTGGTAAAAAATATTCTTGTTTTGTCTCTGAGTCTCACAACTACGTGCATGCATATTGAGCATCACATAAGTTTTATAAAACAATTTCTTGTTGCTGTTGAAATTGGAAGTGGTTGCATCAAAGAACAAGGGTCTGAAAATGCAGATTAATGTATGTAAGAAAAGTTTCACGATTGTTGAATGTGTTTCGAACAAGAAGAGTCTTATGATTCTTAATTGCTGTTTGGGCCTGAAGTCTGTACACTAAGCCCAAATGAAATTACAAAATAATGCGTAAGTTATTTACTAAAAATGGAAAATAACCACGTATTTAAAAAGGCAGAAGCATCAAAGATGAGTTAATTGCCACTAGTGGCAATTAAAAGGAACTTCAGGGCAGTTTCTTTTAGAATTGGGCCTGACCATTCGCATTTTGAACCAAGAAGTTTATGTTGGGCCATACGAGCAGGATCAAGAAGAAACCCAAACCCGAGCCTAAGACCATTTTAGGAGAATGAATAGAAAATTAACCAAGTTCCGAAAAGAGCAGAGATTTTGAAACTTGGTCATACAGAACTGAGAACAACAAGCATACTCAGGGATATTTTGTGCACAGACAGAAGCTTCTTCTCAAAGCAAAGGTCTCATCAAAATCAAAAGTCTCCAAGACCAAGTTTCAAAAATAGGCTGACGGCTGAAATACATTCTTACTTTTCCTCTACACAAAAATTGAAAGAAAGCCTTTCTCTTTAGGGAACAAGTTACGAAAAGGAAAAAAGAAGCCTCCTTCGCAGCCAAAAATTGATGTCAACTACTTCTTATCTGAGGCCAATTATTTCCTTTTAGCTAAAAATATCCTGAAGATATTTTTTAGATATTTTTTAGACTAAAGAAAGTTTCTATAAAAGGAAATAAAACGACCACAAAAAGGATCATCATCCAATCAATCAAAAAATCCAACTCTCAGTCAAGGCAAAAGACAAATCCAAAGATCTTTCGATCTAAAAACCAATTCAAAACAAGCCAAACTTCGGTGATAAACCAAGAATACAAATGATGTGTCATCTTACAAAGTCCAAACAGGCAGAACTCAGGATATTTCATTATATGAAAACCTCAACAAATTTTCATAACCTTTGTAATCTCCAAAGCACTCCAAAAAGACATCTTTGAAGTAATCCAGCTCGAAGCAGATCTTCTCCCAGAAGAAATTTAGTCAGAACTCAGGTTTCTGCCGTTACAAATCTGGTTCAGCAGCCAGAACAAGTGACTTCGAAGCAGATCAAGCCCAGATGTTATCAAATCCTGAAGAAAATCAGGGCGATCATTTCAGCCCAGACCAATCCAGTTGAAGATAGTCCATCCAGAGCAGCCAGAACAGACTCAGACTCTCAATTCTGCCCGCCAGCTCATCTTCTTTATGACTCAAATTGATGAAAGCTCTGCCAATCACCAGCGTTGGTATCGATTTCCAGCTAACATCTGTTAGCTGAAGACGTTGCTACACGAACTCCAGCACAAGAAGGTCCAGATCAGGCAGTTCTTGCTTGAATTTTGTCATCTTTATGTAAGGATATTTTGCTAGAATTTACTAAGTTGTAACTGTGAAAATTATCAAGTCCTCACCCGTATGAGGCATAGAAAAGAACTTACTTGGGAGATATTCCTCACCCAAATGCACAATTATTTGGTTTTTATTAGATAACTTGGGGCGCAAGTTATTTCATTTTCAAGTCCTTTAGGGTTTTAAAAATTGCTAACAGTGGCACGCTCGACACACAAAGAAAGTTGATTTATTGACTAAATCATGGTCTTTGAATTAATGGGGAACTTTACCCTACCATCACAGGTACTAAAACAAAATGGGTGAACAATTGCGTATCAAACACCCCAGATATTCCAAGTAGCAATGCGTTTTTCATAATGTTATAGAGGAAAATGGCATTGTTGATGGGATTTTTCTGAGAGTCTAGCTCAGGAGAGAATATTCTAAGCTCCTCCATTAACTTTTGAAAGAATAATTGGAGCTTGAATAGTTGTTTAAGAAACTCCGTTACTAACGTGTACTGCAGGGCTTGTCAAACAGGAGGACAGGTTCAACTAGTATCAATGCAGAGAGTTCCCGCTCACATACTGTATTTACCTGTGTGGTTGAATCTCAATACACGGTAATAACCGACTCGAGTACCTATTTACTGAATAATTGCCCAATGAACTTGTTCATTATGATTTACTTATTTTCACAGTTGAAATTTATGTGTATTCAATTTTTTTTTTCTCACACTTATGTGTCGAGTGATTAAAGTGAACCATCACTTTTGTAAAATGTGGCAAATGGTATAAGCAGCTTTAAAACCAGTAGAATAAATCTTGTTGATCTAGCTGGGTCAGAGCGTCAGAAGTTAAGAGGTGCAGCAGGAGAACGCTTGAAGGAAGCAGGGAATATCAATCGATCACGCTCACAGCTTGGGTATGGTTTGTCTATCTGCTCTCATATTTAATTTTCCATTTAAAGGTGCATTTCAAGCTTGCAAAAATTTCTAAACAACATTGCTGTTATTTATTGTTTGATTGGAACACAGTAGCTAATTACAGATTAGAGTGATTTGTAAAACAGCAGTATCAGTTTATTATAACTTATAATAAATTTAGGATTTAGGATTTAGGATTTAGGATTTAGGATTTAGGATTTAGTGTCACTTTATAAATTTAGCCGTGCATTTCAAGCTTGCGAAAATTTCTGAACAACATTGTTGTTATTTATTGTTGTTATTTATTTATACTTTTTTGGCTACCCGTTTTACCCCTTCAAAAGCCAGCAACGGTAAATAATAGGCTAAATACTATAACTCTTTACTCTTTTGGCTGAACCATGTATTTTCACTACTACTCAATTGAAATATATTTCTAGCTATCACTTTTTTTCCTCTCTTGTAAAGCTAATAAATTTTATGTATATTTCAAATCTTTTCTCCAAGCAAAGTATACAGCATACGTCAAATATTATGCTCTTTGAGGTTTTTTTGTTCTTGTGTTTTGGGTTGGCTTTTGGTGATTGATGCCTAAAGGCTTCTTGTTTCTGTTTGTTATTTTAAGAAATAAATAAATCTAAGTATATCACTATCAAATCATTTATATAGAAAAAAATATCAATTATATACATTCATATAAAATAGGAAGGTGTAAGAAGATTATCTCAACAAAGAAAAGTTGGCTCGGTAGCAATAAATTTTTTTTCTTCATGCATATGTTGAAGGAAGAGCTATGAGGGGTAAATATGATATTAAAGTAAAACATGATGGAGGGAGAGGTAAAGAAGGAAGAGCAATGGGGGGTAAAGAAGGAATAATAGTATATTATGAGGGGTAAAATGGATAGCCAAAAAAGTAAGCATGTTTAATATTTATGATTGCTGGGGTTTGAACTTTTCTAGTAAAGATAAATTTAATTTTTAATATTAATTTAATGTTTAATATTGGGAAGCCACAAGCTATTACACGTGACGTGAGTCGCTTTTGAGTGAAGCTCGCTCAGTCATCATAGTTCCCCACGAAAGAGGGGAGGAAATTTCGCCCCGCCAAAGTCGCTTGACAATGACAATGATTTGTCCTTTCAGAATGCCATGTCAATTCATACAGACCAATACGTCTAAAAGCATTTTAAATATTGGACGAGAGAGAGAGAGAGAGAGAGAGAATGGAGATCACAAAAGAAAGTGAAGATGAAGTGTATGATGCAGCACGAACTGGGTGCGTAGAATCCTTAAGCGCATTGATAAAGAAAGACCCACTCATTCTTAGCAGACTTTCACTAACCACAAAAACTGAAACGCCCTTACATGTCTCGGCTTTGCTTGGCCACCTTGAGTTTACCGAAATCCTTGTTGCTCATAATCGAATACTTGCAAAGGGCTTGGACTCCTCTAGACGCACACCTCTGCACTTGGCTTCTGCTGGGGGCCACAAGGAGACCGTCCAGATTTTGCTCGATGCTTACCCTGATGCGTGCTTGAGTCACGATGACAAGGGAAGAATCCCTCTTCACTATGCAGCCATGAGAGGAGCAGATGAGGTCCTCCAGGTGCTGGCACAAGCAAATCCTAGGTCTGTTTATGTTCCGGTTGATAATAGGTCAAAAGAAACTGTTTTGCACTTGTGTGTTGAATATAACCGTTTAGAGTGCTTGAAATTTCTGATTCAACTGGTGAGCGAAAATGATGAGCTCCTCAGCTCAAAAGCTGGCTCTGATCCTGGTGTGACCATCCTGCAGTTAGCTTTGAGACTTGGGCAAATTCAGGTAAGTATATACATATAATGACATGTACAGTTCTTTTTATAGTAAATTTGGCTATTTTAATTATGTACTACGCATTTTGTTGAATATGCATGATTTTTAGCTTTTCAATAATTACCATGAGTAGTGATTTCCCCACTCTCTTTTTATCCACTTACACTTCCTATTAACATTTTATTATAAGATATCATGGAGTGAGAACATACAGATTATTCAAAAAGGGAGTGTAAGTGGATAAAAGGGGAGTGAGAAAATCACTACCCATTACCATTAAGGGTTTATTGAGGGGCGGATCACCTACACAATATCTTTTCTTTTTTTGTGTGGTACAAAAGCACATTTTTCACCATATTAAGACAAAGTAAGTACATGTACAGACCATACGTTACTTGCTCTCTTTGGCTGTTATAAGAGCAGAAGCGGAAGCTGTTAATGGGATGTCTTTGTTAGATGTCTTTGAGCACAGTAGTTTTGCAAGAGAGGACTTTAGTACCACCGCCCTGGAAATTCAAACCATTTTCACAAACTCAGGAATAATCAGAAGAGAAATTAATAATGAAAATGATCACGTCCCTCCTCTTCCTCCTCCTCCAGCTGCTGCTGCTGCACCATCACCAAATCCAAGTGCAAAGAAGAAAAAAGGAGCAAAGTGGTGGAGGAAGATATTGATTAAAAGCTTGGCGTATCAGGAGAATTGGTTGCTAAATAGTCGTGGCATGCTGATGGTTGCGGCAATTATGATCTCAACTATGACTTTCCAAGCAGTAGTTAACCCACCAGGTGGTGTTTGGCAAGAAAATACCACGAACTCTTCCTTTAGTTACTCTGGGCGTGATTTCACTCCTTGCGGAGAAGTAGACGGGATATGTATAGCTGGAACTGCAGTGTTAGGCTACGTCTGGCCAGTTGACTTCCGGAAGTTCATGCAATTCAATACCGTCTCGTTCCTTGCATCTCTGAGTGTCACCCTTTTGCTGCTTAGCGGATTTCCTCTCCATAATCAGCAATGTTTGTGGCTCTTGTCAATGGCCATCTGCGTCACTCTTACCTTCTTGGCGCTTACTTACCTACAGGTTCTGATCCTGGTGGCCCCTAGCAACATCCTTTTTCCAGAGTCTTATTTACAAATGAGCAAAAAATCCGTTTATATTTGGATTGGGTTGATGGGGGTGGTGGGTGTGATGAACACTACTCGCTTTCTTGTTTGGGTGGTGAAGAAGTGGCGTCCCGCCTACTTTAGGTCAAAATCAGGTCTCCAGAAAATCATCAGTGGCTCCTTTTCACGTGAGGCTCGAATACATTCTGAGGAGAATGCGGCTGCAGTTGGTGTCTAAGAAGAGGAGGAACCCTTAATCAGTATTTGTATTATGCGCACCCATTATCTTGTGTGATTTCATGTGTTGGAGGAAGACTGTCCATTTTCTCCATTATTAATTAATGTTCTACCTTTGCAATTACCATAATATATGTATGGTTGGAATATATATGTTGTGTAAACGTTAATGATCTGTTGCTTAAGATAATCAATTTTCTATGGACCAAGTGCTTGTTGTCTTGATGTTTTGATGTTTTGATGCAGATCAATGATAACTCATTACCTACCAGTCTTAGTTTGTTCTTGTTGCTCAATGCCAAAATGAAGAGGTACTTAGAAAGAAGAAAGTAATTGGTTTATACATGCTAATTTACTTACAAGTGTTTCAAGGCCAAACTTAGGTTTCTGCAGGTTGGTGTATAGTTTTAGCCTTTAGGCTCCTGCCAACAAAACTATATTTGTTTTCAATTTTTGGAAGCATTGCTTAGTGGCTGGCTGTTATATCTTGTCCCTACCCACACTACCTTAACTTTTTGGTCATTTCATTTCATGAACCTTCCAAAAAAAAAAAAAAAAAAGCCCAAATGCCGACCATATCAAGTCACCCAAAACAACCTAAAAAGTAGCAATAAAAATTAGGGCTAACAACAAAAAATCCTATAAAGATTTGGAGTCATTCTCAATATGGGCATCGGAATTTTAATTTCATCAATTTACATAATATTTTTAAACCGGATCAATTTAAGCCTTCTATTAAATTGATTGTGTGGTTAATTGCTGACATGGCCATTGTGGGTTCCACCATGTTTTATATTTTAAAATTAAAAACCAAAAAAATCAGAAAAAAAAAAAATTCAAAACTCTCTGTCTCTCTCTCTCTCTCCCTCACCGATTTCTTCTTTCCCATTCTCCATGACCAAGGTCTTAAATATCGGAGGTTTTGGAAATATCGGTGGTTCAAAAACACGGAAATATCGATGGAAATATCGGGAAAATATCGATATCGATAAAAATTGGATAAAAACCACGGAAATTGTGATAAATACATGGAAATTTTTATGAAACTTTATAAAAGTTTATTTAGTCAATCATCTATTATTTTGACACAAAAGATTGAAAGGAAATGCATTGCATAGTGGGTTTGAGTGATTTAAGTTGATTATATTGAGAGTGACAAACTCTTTGACTCAGAAAATCTGGAGTAATTAATGAAAGAAAATTAAACACCCTCTAGTAATTTATTTATCATTGTTTAGACTTAAATTCTCCAAATAAGACTTGTAAATGCATATTATGTATCGTACCACTTTCACAATATGTGTTATATTTATTCGACCAGAATTGTTTCTCAAAATATTGAATTAAGGGATTCACTTTTTAACAGTAGAGTTTAGATTTATAAAATCATGATTACATTTGTTTGCATGAGATACAAATTTCTAAACTCTAATTAACTTGAGGAGGAAATTAAATAATTAATCAATGGTGAAGTTTAGAGCCTTAAAGGTACATAGGAGAAAAAAGTCAGATAAAGATGTGTTGCAGGCACGTGGGGTCATGTACAGGTGGCATAAGTGACGCTTGACCCATAAAGGTGGTAGTGCGAATAAGATCCAACCACACCACACAATTGAAATAGCAGTAGCAGCAGCTTTGCTCTTGGCAGCATGAATATTTACAATTTATTTTTCTTCTTTTTTGCTGTTTAAATTGTTAAACTAATGAGGCTTTGATGCTTGGTGTCGGATTAACATTGACCTGCCCTGCTTTAGTCTTATCAGAGTTTCAATTTGGTCAAAGCTGGTGCCCAAGCCGTTGGATTGAAGAGTGGATGTGCATGATCTGATGATCCGTGTGAGGAGAGAAGGGGTTGAGTGTGGTAGGTGAGCAAACCTCTGTATTCCACTTAGCTCACCCATGCCCTAAAGCCTCTGTATTCTTCTATGTTTTACCTTCCTCAACTTCTCTAACTCTTCTCTCTCTTTCTAAGGTTCTCTACCACCAAACCAATACCAATACCAAAATGGGTTCAACTGGTGAGACTCAGATGACCCCAACCCAAGTATCAGATGAAGAAGCCAACTTGTTTGCCATGCAGTTAGCCAGCGCCTCTGTTCTGCCCATGGTGCTTAAGGCAACCATAGAGCTTGACCTCTTAGAAATCATGGCTAAAGCTGGACCTGGTGCTTTCCTATCCCCCACAGACATAACGTCTCAGCTCCCAACCAGAAACCCAGATGCAGTGCACCTGTCTTGCTTGACCGCATCTTGAAGGCCGATATCTTTTTTCCTCGAATAATATCGCGATATTATCACAATTTTAAGAGAGAATCTGAACGGAAATATTGCCAGCGATATTTCTCCGATATTTTCGAAAATAATACGAAAAAATGTTGTACCCTCCCGATAATATCGGGGCTTCAAAAACAGTGAAATATCGCCGATATTTCGGCGATATTTTCAATTTTTCAGTCCTTGTCCATGACCATCACCCTCCACCCAGAAAAAGGGTAATCCTTCTTCTCTCTATTCTCTGTTTGGGCTCGTCTTTTTCAGCAGCCAGTTTTGCTCTTTTGCTGTCAATCGTTGTCATGCTGTTAGTGTTAGGGAAACCGTTGATTTGGAGAAATTGGTTGAAATGAGTTGTAAATCTGGTAATCTTGGGTTAAATGAAGCACTGGGTCGCTTCAATTCCGTAATTCAAATGAAACCCATTCCTTCTATTTGGGCCATCAATAATTTGTTTGGGGCACTCTCCAAGATGAATTAGTTTTCCGCTGTAGTTTCTATGTATAAACAGATGCTGGCTTGTGTTGGCTTACACCCCGAAGTCTTTACACTGAATGTTGTTATCAAATGCGTGTGCCGTATGAATCGGGTGGACTTGGGTTTCTCTGTTTTAGCAACTACCCTTAAACATGGTCTTCAGCCCGATGCTTATACTTTAAATGCTTTGCTTAATGGAGTTTGCAAGTATAGGTCCATCTCTGAGGCAATGGAGTTGTTCCGGAAAATAGAAGAGAAAGGATTAGCATGCTGTGAAATGACTTATGCTACTATAATCAATGGGTTCAAAGCTGGGAAAACATGTATTGCACTTGAGATACTCGAGCACAGGTATGAAGATGGAAGGTTTAAGCCTGACCCTCAATGCTATAATCCAATCATTGACATCTTATGCAAAGAAAGACGAATAGATGAGGCCATGACCCTATTTATAGATATGATCAATAGAAGGGTTTCGCCAGATATCTTCTGTTACACTTCCTTAATACATGGATTATGCAACATGGGTCTTTGGACACGAGCACTTGCTCTGTTTTGAAATAATGAATAAGAAAGGCATAAAGCCTGATGTTGTCACTTTTATGGCGCGTTTGCTAATCTGTAATCACTTTTATGGCTTCGATGGCCTCGATGGCTTCGCCGCATCGATGGCTTCGCCGCATCGATGGCTTGGCTTGTAGGTACAAACACTGGGAAATCAGGAGGGTTTCAAGGAAGGAGAGAGAAGGAGTTTGTTACTGTTTGTACCAAAAATGACATTTTCGCCCTAAAACGGAAGATAATGTCCCATGAACATCAAACTTGCCAAAATATGGCTAAATATGTTTTGCTACAATCAAATGAAGTGACCTTGATTTGCATCTTCCATTTCTCAAATAAAGTTTCAACTTTCATGCAAGTTGTTCATTAGGATGTCTACTCCAACATAGTTAAATTTGGAGTCATTTGGATAAATGTGGAATCATCAGGGCTGAAAACACCAGAAGCGTATCAACAGCAGCATTATGTTCTTCATCGGGCACAAATAGGACAGGCTTCCAGTGCTCAAATCAAGTTTCATCATGCATGAAAGTTGTTCATTAGGATGTCTACTACAACATATCCAATTTGGGGTCATTTGGATAAATATGGAAATTAGCTCGATTTACAGATGAGCAGTGCCGGGAAAATTATGTTCAGCTTGATTTGCACCTTCCAGTGCTCAATTCAAGTTTCATCCTTCATAAACCTTGTTCATTAGGATGTCTACTACAACATATCCAAATTTGGCGTCATTTGGATACATGTGGAATCTTCAAAGGGACAAACACTTAAGCCTGTTCAAAGGGCATTTCAGTATCAGTCAACTGCAGTGAACTACATTATGTCCAATGAGAGACTTAGAGTGTCCGAATGAGCCTTCTTTCTTCATGAAAGATGTTCGTACAGATGTCTACTACAACGTGTCCGAATTTGGAAGGAATCCAATCGGTATATCATTCTCTCAGTGCTAAACACTGAAACATGTTCAAAGGGATGATGTTGGTGACGATCAGTGTGTCCTATGGAGCAATTTGGCTTGCTTCCCCTTATCTATTGAAGTCGACTTCTTCATGAGAGTTGTTTCCCCTAATGTCTAGTACAACATATCCAAAATTGGTAGCAATTGGATCAATCAAGCATTCTCGGATTATTATGCATCAAGGCTTGTTCAGGGAAGCAATCTTAGTGACTGCTAACTAAGTTTCACCTTCATCAATGGAAGTATTTCTGCAGAAGTGAGCTTATTCAAAGAAGAATAAAATATTGATGTGGTGTTGTTCAATCTCAGCTTTTTTCAATTACCATTTTCGCAGTAGATGAATGTTGAAGTCCTTTTAATTGAGACATACAGCAGAACCGGTATTAGGTCAGTTCCCTGTCCAATCCACAATCGATTGATTAAAGTCAATATCAGTGCATATTTTCCATTCTTACCATTCATAGTCTGTTGGAGTTTCTCACTGCCAACAGTGGCACGCCTTCGCAATCGCAATAAGCAAACTCCATGGCAAATCCCACATGTATGGCCGATGGGTCTTTTCAGGGTGAACATTTTTGGCACTCCTGGTGGGATATCTAGTGCAAAATTCAAGTCATGAATCAATATGATCCCGACGACTATGATTTGGACTATAGCGATGATGACGAAGATGAGTGGCCAAATCATGACTATGATCCAAATTATTATTATTATCCTCAAAATAATAATATTAATAATCAAGTTAGCTACTAGTCAAACAATAATGGCTATGTATTAAAAACTGATCAAAATAATCCTAAGCCAACTAATCATGGCTATGAGGAAAATACTATTTTGAATCAGTATAGGTATGTGTCAGGCTATGGCTATGTGCTAAAAACTAACTATGATAAAAATATTCATGAGCCAACTAATCATGGCAATGAGGAAAATGCTATTTTGAATCAGTATAGGTACGTGCCAGGCTATGGCTTTGTGCTGAAAACTAATTGTCATCAAAATACTCATGAGCCAACAAACTATGGCTACGAGGAAAAAACTAATTATCATCAAAATACTCATGAGCCAACAAACTATGGATATGATGAAGATGATGATGGCTATGATTAAGATAGTGATTATGATGAGGATGCTTATGAGCCAAATTTTGGTTCTGACATGCCGGTACTTTCTTCTGATCTTCGTTTTGATCACCTTGAAAGAACCATGAAGGAATGATTTCAAGCAATGATTGAAGGCATAGCTCAAATGTCTCAGAGCATTACGCAGAGTGTTGACAGAAGATATGTGACCACAACCCTGCAAGAAAATGAGACAAGAGCATACTTCGCACAAATCGAACATATTTGTGGCATAAAAAAGCATGTCATATAGGTTGCTCAAGAGGAGAAAACTCCCTGGAGTGAAGATATGGCATCAAGGACGAATAGAATGCCCCTAGGAGTAGCAGGATGCTCGCAAGGGCAAACTAGTGGTCCTGCTAATTCTTCATCACCAAAGTTTGTGGTCAGAGGCCCATTTGAGATGCCTATGCCACCAATTCCTCCAACTATTGAAAAAATTAAAAATCTGGAGGAGGTGAAGAATGAGGTACAAAAATTGGTCCAAGAGCAAAAATATGAGGAGATCCCAACAAAGGAGGACTCACAAGTTAAAATTTATGAAGACCAAAATATGGTCAATAGAAATTGATATGGTTGTGGGTAACAAAAGTAACTTGCCAAAATCATCAATGGCTAAGTTAGAATTTGAGGCCAAAAGTGGCCTAAAAATATCCATGTCTAGGGGGCTTGAGTGTCCATCTTCTTTGGAGTACAATCCTCCTACCTTACTTCATAGCCTACAAAAACATGATATTCCTATTGAAAATTCAAGAGAAACAAGGCTTGGAGTGAAACATGGTTGACCTCCTGTCACATCCCGGGATCGCTCTGCCGTAGCACGATATTGTCCGCTTTAGGCTGGGGCCCTCACGGTTTTGTTTCTGGGAACTCACGAGCAACTTCCCAGTAGGTCACCCATCCTGGGATTGCTCTAAGCCACAACTCGCTTAACTTCGGAGTTCCCACAACTCCGAAGCCAGTGAGCTCCCAAAAGGCCTCGTGCTATTTGGAGGTGGGCATGTACATATAAGGCACATCACCCCCTCTCCTTTGGCAGATGTGGGATCTCACACCTCCTCCTACGGTCTAAACATATTTTGTATTTAATTTTTCTGCATTTTGTTTGTTTATTTCTGTTTTTTCAGTTTGTCAATTTTTTCTGAAAATATAGAGTTTCGTTTTGCATTATTACTGCTTTGATAAGCACTTGTTTTGAAGAATTTGTTCGCGCTTCATTCTTCATTTTTTCATGCTAAATCCAACCACGTGAAGAACGTCAAAATTGGGCTAGTGGTTTGAAAGTTAAAAGCTAAAACTGAACAGAGGTCATATTTGTCAAAATTGCACTTTAAAACTCTTTATTTTCTTGCTTTGCTTAAGTCGAGTTAATTGGTTTGTATTTTTCAGCTGTTTGCTAGTTAAATGTTTGTTTTCAATAAAACAAGAATTAAAAAAAATTACCAAGAAAAATATGGCCTTAGGCACATATATTTCAATATGGTATCGGCCAATACATAGATGATGTTGTGTTGTTCTTGATCAAAAAAGCTAAATCTATGGCATGTTCTTGGTCTAGAAGCAAACAGATAAATTCTCAAGGGCTATAATTTTTACAAATTTTGCCCAAATTTATGAAAACTGAGGGGCTATGTTGTACCAAAAATGGCATTTTTGCCCTAAAATGGAAGATAATGTTCCATGAACATCAAAATGGCAAAATATGGCAAAATATGTTTTGATGTAGTCAAATGGAGTGACCCCAATTTGCATCTTCTAGTCCTCAAATCAAGTTTCATCTTTCATGAAAGTTGTTCATTAGGATGTCTACTCCAACATATCCAAATTTGGCGTCATTTGGATAAATGTGAAATCCTCGAGGCTGAAAACACCAAAAGCATATCAAAAATAGCAAAAGCTAATGACAGCAGCATTATGTTCTTCATTGGGCACAAATTGGACAGGCTTCCAGTGCTCAAATAAAATTTCACCCCTCATGAAAGTTGTTCATTAAGATATCTACTACAACGATAACATCCCGAATCGGCTCCTCCGTAGCATGATATTGTCCGCTTTAGGCCCTGCCCTCACGGTTTTGTTTCTAGGAACTCATGAGCAATTTCCCCGTAGGTCACCCATCCTAGGATTGCTCTAGCTGGAATTGACGATGCAGGATTTCTTCTTCTTCTTCAAAGTGAGGAGCTACCAAAAGTATACTCAGGTTTGTGTATGCAATGCCAAGTTGTTTGATAGTCTTTGCCAATGAGATCACGTGTGGCATGCTGGTGTGCTTGAGGTCAGCGACATGTGGGAAGGTGAGGTCGGTGACTGTCCGCTCGTTCTCCTCACCTACTGCTACGGTATGTCGTGCTTCATTGACCTACTTCAACCTTGTTTGGATTCTTTAGTGTGTATCTAACTGACTTCTGTCTTATGTTTGTAGAGAATGATATCAGCAAGAAGCTCAATCTTGACCCGGACATGGCTATGGTTCGTCAAGCTCTAAACATCCCTGCCAGGTGAGCGTCGATTGTTGCGCATGTCTCTCGAATGTTCACAAACTTAATCTCCTTCGGGGCTTATCCTTGAGTGAATACTTCTTTATGGGCCCAAGCAAGTGTGGACATCGGACTGTTGGCACAGCCTCTCGAGGTTCGTTGGTCCTTGGACCTAATCTCGAATGGATCGCCAATCTGCTTTGAGCATGGCTTGTAGATGTTTGCGTTGTGCTTTGGCGGTAAACAACGCATTCTCGTTCTCATTGCCTGCTTGTCCTTGATCGCCCAACTTGGGACCTCTTGAACTGCATGACGGTGTGCTCGTCCGTCCTTCTTTCCTCGCCACATGATCCAAGGTAAAGGTCTCAAACCAAATCGATTTGCCTGAGAAGCTATGTAACAGCCCGGTCCTAATTTAAGATTAAAATATTAAAATATTAAAGGGGAGGACGATTATACCCCCGATTAAATTATTGGATTTAAAATTTGACTTTAAGTTCGGGAAAAAATTTGGTGGAACGGAGTGCACCGTTGCGTCCGGCTCGTCGAAATGAATCCGTGGACGTGCGGAACACCCGATTCCAAGCCCGAACGAACGTTTAATGGTCTAAAAACAGTGGGGGCATTTTAGTAATTTCGAGAAAGGGATAAAAATTAAAAACCCAGCTGGCCAATTGGCCAGCGCGTGCCACACCCCCCCAGCCCGTCTTCAACCTCTCGAACCCTCTCTCTCTCGGCCATTTTCGAACCAGAGCTGGCCGGCTCCATTTCCGGCCACGCCGACCGTCCAGACCACCACCGAAGCTCACCCACACCTCCCTCATCTCATCCCTACCATCGATTCTGTTCGAAACCACCTCGAACCTCCTCTGCAAACACGAAAAACCAGTCGGGGCTCTCTCTCTCGAACCCTCTGATCCGGCCACCAATTTGTTCGATTTGGGTGAGTTTCCTGCTCTATTTCACGAGCTCTAATTGTTTTTAAACTTGGTTTTGGTTGATTTGAGGTTTGGGAACGAATTGGATAAGCTAGGGTTTGATGATCGGGTCTCACTGTTTTCGGCGTGATTCCGGCCGGTTCTTGGCCGGTTCTCACTGCCAAAATACTTCCCTCTACCCACTGATCACTTGGGTATATAGATTGCAGGTTGAATCGAGAATTTTCCGTCGCCGGAAAATTCTCTCAAGCCACCCAACCTGGCCGCGCGTGTGGCGGCGCGTGGGCCAGGTGGTGGCGGCTGTTTTTCGTGCCGAAACCTTCCCCGTAACCTCCCAAGCGTGTGGGTATGCTCGGATAAATTTTTCGGAAACCATTTGAGTGCAATACCGATTTTACCGGTTAGGTTTAATTAGGGTTAACGTGGGTTCGTTAAGTTCTAACCGTTAGATCGTAACGAAACTTGGAAGTTGAGTAATTGGGAATCTTAGAAACCCATAGGAACTTACGGATCGTTCACCGGAGGTCGAAAACCCTACGAACGATCGAGTCGAACCCAATTAACTATTTAATCGGATATTTAATTCCCGGAAGTTATAAAAGCAAGCTATCAGTTAAAAATCAAGCCTAGAGGGCTTAGAGACTCTTCTTACCAAGTTTGAACACTTTTAGGCCCGGGGGTCGGGATTTTTATTAAATTACTATGCCGAGCTTTGGTTAATTATTAAATGGTTTAATTTTTGTAAATAGGTACTCAAGCTTCGGCGGAGTTGCAGGAAGGCCCTTCTAAGGGTCAGGCTAGCTCGGACCAATAGTGAGTGGACTTTGATTTTATAAATGAATTTTATTACAATAAATGCTTATTTACTGCTTTTATGAAATGAATAATGATGAACATTGTTTATGAATTTTATAATTTGATTTCCTGAATAATGAGTTATGAATTTATTTCCGAGCCTTGGAATTGGAACTTATAATGGAATTTATGGTTATGGTTTATGGAATTGGAAAGGCTCAAGGTTTTACTTATGTAAAGGGCTTTAATATTATGATTATGAAAGGTTTCAAACCACTCTAGGTACCCAAGTATGTAACTGTTGCCTTCGGAATTATTATGCTGCCTACGGAATAAATGTTGATATTGGTTATTACCCGGTCTACGGACCATTGCTGCCTTCGGTTTAAGTCTGCGCGCATGACTCACGCCCCACGAGTCTCGGGGACGCCCGGACCGTGCGAAGCGAGGACGTGGCTCGGGTAAACTTTGTGTTTCCCGAGTCTAGCGAGGACGCGACTCGGGTAAACTTTGTGTTTTTCGAGTCTAGCGAGGACGCGGCTCGGTTGACTCTGTGTCTCCGAGTCTAGCGAGGAAATGGAATTGACGGAATGTAAAAGGGTATACCTAGGTGGATTTTAGAAAGTTGATTTAAGAATATTTCTCGTTATGAATAAGAATTTCTGTTTTGATGAACTTTATTAATATGTTTATATATATATATGCATACCTTGTTTTATTGTTCGTTAGCGGAATTACTTTCTAATGTTTTAACAGGGGGGCTTTTATGCTGTTTTTCAATTTTCTAAATTTTCTTTTTGGTCCACTCACTTTTTCAATGGTTTTACGCCCCCAGGCTGTAGATTGTAGCTGAGCACCACCACCGGCCCGTCATCACCACCACCGCACTCCCACGACCTTGTGTAGGGTCCACGACCCTAAGAACTTTGTAAATTAATTACTTTAGTAGCTCTGAACTTGCCCAACTGTTGTGAGGCCTGAGGCCGTACATTTTTGTTTCTGTTGGTGTGCGAACTTTAACTTGTGTTTGCTGAAGGTTGTGGATAAAAGTGTGCTGTTGCAGGTGTAATTAATTTGGGAATTGAGCCATTTACAGGGGAGACTCTGCCGAATTTTCAGCGTGTCGAACCTTAAAACTCTGTTTTTCTCAATTTCTTCTTTTAAAGGGCAAAATGGTCAAGTGTGTCCGACACCCGACAGATGTCGGACACGGACAGGGCTTGACCCGGATTCCAAAGCGGAATTAGGGTCGGGTCCTGTCAACTTGGTATCAGAGCATTAGGTTTAAATTCCTGCAGACTTTACAATCTGTGCATTTTGGTTTTAACAAGTCCTTGTTTTCTGAAACAGTATTATGGGCCCAAAACGTGGTGGTACTCACAGGGTAACACGTCAGTCGTCCCGACGACGTGAACATGAAGCTCAGTTTGAACAGGAGGAACAGCAGACTATTGAACAGTCAGTCATGGGGGATCAGGCAGGAGCCGTTCCAGTGATGTATACCCCAGTTGTTGATCCAAATTTACAGTAGACTATTGAACTTCTGACTCAAGCTTTATCCCGAGCTGGGCACGGCAGAGATCCATCTTTGTCCTTTGCGGACCAAGCCAGAAGAATTGGGGCAACCGAGTTTAATGGAGAAGGCGATCCTGCTGTCGCCGAGGAATGGGTTGAAAAGATGGAAAGAATTATGGAAGTAATGGATGTTCCACAGGAGCGTAGGGTTATCCTGGCTACATTTTTCTTGTCCAGAAATGCGAGGTACTGGTGGGAATCTGTGAAAAGAAGATATGCGGATCCGTCAACCATTACGTGGCAAGTGTTCCGAAGTGCCTTCGATGATCAGTTCTACCCTGAGGCTTATCAGAATATGAAGATGGAAGAATTCTTACAGCTGGAGCAGGGTAATATGACTGTACTGGAATATGAGAAGAAGTTTATTGAGCTGTCCAAATATTGTGCACCACTGGTGGCAGATGGAAAGAAGAAGTGTCAACTATTCACTCGTGGTCTGAAGCCTGCTATTCGGGACATTGTGATGGCACAGTGATTGAGTAATTATGGGGATCTGGTGATGTCAGCATCGTTGGTTGAAAACAGTCAGATGATGGTGCATGGGCGCAATGATTCTCGTCGACGACAATATGACTCTGGAGGTCCTAGTGAGGGATCGTCCAAGAGGGGCAGTTATAGTTCTGGATCCTCCAGTGGACGAGGTTATGGTGGTTTCCAAGCCGGGGCCAGTTCTAGCAGTGGTTCTGGTCAGAGTGTTAGTTCTGGACCGAGACGTGGCAGTGGTGCGGCTCGAGGCTTGGGGAATTTGCAGCGGTCGGTATTTCGTGGTCGAGGCCGTTCTCAGTGTGAGCGGTGTAACCGGTGGCATACGGGACCCTGTCAGCAAGAGTCTGCGGGGTGTTACCTTTGTGGACAGCCAGGGCATTTTCGGAGGGAGTGCCCATTGCTGGTGTAGGACAGACCTTTTGCTGCTAAGTCATCTCAGGGAGGTAGTATGCAGAGCCGAGCCGGGGAGACATCTATGATTGTTGGAGCCTCATCTAGTGGCGGGCCCAGACCAGTGCTGCTGGCAGAGGAGGGACTCAGCAGAGGGGACGTGGTGGACGTTCCAGAGCTACGGGCAAAGTGTACACCATGACTCGACAGGAGGCTCAGGCGTCACCAGATGTTATTATGGGTATGTTGCCAGTCTTTGGTATTCCTGCACGTGTGTTAATTGACCCCGAGGCTACACACTCTTTTGTTTCACATAGCTTCGCCCTAAATGCGGATGTTAGGCTTAGGGCCTTGCAAGGGGAACTTGCTATTTCCATGCCTACGGGAGATGTTCTTGTGGTTAGCACAGTGTTTAAAGATAGCTTGGTGTTAGTGGGAGATGTGTATCTGGAGGCAGATTTAATCCCTTTGGATATTGTGGATCTGGATGTGATTCTGGGTATGGATTGGTTAGCCAAGCATCATGCTTCGGTTGATTGTTTTCGGAAGGAGGTTGTATTTCGTAGTCCCGGACGACCGGAGGTTACTTTCAATGGGGAACGTCAAGTTCTCCCATCTTGTCTCATTTCTGCCATGACGGCAAGAAGGTTGCTTAAGAAGGGTTGCACCGGGTACTTGGCCCATGTCATTGATACACGGGATAACGGTGTGAGGTTGGAAGATATCCCAGTGGTACGGGACTTTCCGGATGTATTTCCAGAAGATCTTCCCGGATTGCCTCCTGAACGTGAAATTGAATTCACCATTGAACTTGTCCATGGAACCAACCCTATCTCTCAGGCGCCGTACAGAATGGCACCAACAGAATTAAGGGAATTGAAAACTCAGTTGCAAGAGCTAGTAGACAAGGGTTTCATCCGACCCAGTTTTTCTCCTTGAGGTGCACCAGTTTTGTTTGTTAAGAAGAAGGATGGCACCATGAGGCTATGCATTGATTACAGACAGTTGAATAAGGTCACAGTGCGGAACCGTTATCCTTTGCCTCGCATTGATGACTTGTTTGATCAGTTGAAGGGTGCAAAAGTATTTTCCAAGATTGATTTGAGATCGGGCTACCATCAATTGCGAGTTAGGGAAGAGGATGTGCCTAAAACAGCTTTCCGAACAAAGTATGGGCATTATGAGTTTCTTGTGATGCCTTTCGGGCTGACTAATGCACCAGCAGCGTTTATGGATCTGATGAACAGAGTGTTCCGACGCTATTTGGATCGCTTTGTTATCGTATTCATAGACGACATTCTGGTTTATTCTAAGAGTGAAAGGGCACACATGAAGCATTTGGAGATTGTGCTTTGGGAACTTTAAGAAGAAGGCGATTGTATGCAAAGTTCGGTAAGTGCATGTTACGGTTGGAGAGAATCGGTTTCTTGGGGCACGTGATTTCTGCTGAAGGAATTTATGTGGATCCTCGTAAAGTGGAAGCCGTGGTAAACTGGGCTCGGTCAACTAGTGTCACCGAGATACGAAGTTTTCTTGGTTTGGCGATTATTATCGGCGTTTTGTGGTGCTGCTGCGATGTTCCGGCAGCGGTGTGGTGCCGCTGCGATGTTCCGGCAGCGGTGTGGTGCCGCTGCGATGTTCCAGCAACGGCAGCTTGCGACTGCAAGGTTTCAGCCATCGTGGGGTGTGGAAGCGTGTTGTTTCCTACAGTGAGGCTTTGCGGTGGCAGTACGGTTTCAGCCGTGAAACTGTGTGGCGGCAGGGTGGCTGCTTGGCTCTAGGCTAGGCAGTCGTGAGGAAGGAGTTTTGGATCCGTTGTGGATTGTGTCATGGTGGCAGTCTTGCGCCTCGTGCGTTTGCTTCCAACCATGTTTGTTTGGAAGGCTTTGGTTGAGTGATCAAAGAGATGAAGTGGGTTCCTTTGATTTTTGAGCACATGTTGAGTATAACTAGCACTTTCAATGAAAGCATCAATTTGTTTGAGCAAATTTCCTCCTAGGAGAATATTTGCGGATCATTCCTTTTTATTCCCTTATTCTCCTTCGTCTCTCTCAACCCCTGCAAAAAATATGGAGTAAATTGACCACACCCAGGGGGTGTTGGCTAAAAGCCCTCCGATGCCCAAGTCGATTAAATGATCCTAAAAAAGATGCGAATATAACTGTAAGGATGAATGTCTTTTTCTCACGGGGGAGAATTGGGCGGCCGGAGCCGTGTGAGAGGGAGAGACAGGTGTGACAAGGGTTTAGGGCTAAAAAAAGAATAACCTCATGCCTTGTGTGTAGCCTTGTATTTATAGACCCCTTGGTGGCTAAGGTTTCAGAAAGAATAATCCATGTATGGAAGGAAATTATTATTTTCCCAATTTGGAGTCAATTAGGGATTTAATTAGAATCAAATCCCTAATTGATGGTAAGAATCCCCAATTTAGGCATAAATGATTCCCAAATAAATGTGATTAATTTTTTACCTAGAAGATGATCTTCTTGTCCACGTGACGCGTCATGATTTGTGCACTAATATTTGCTTCCACACAGTAAATTGTTACTGTGCGCATCACCAGTACTTTCGGTATCCATACCTGCAACGACATTTCATACAATTAATCTTTACAATTCTATTCACAAGTGTATAGCTATAATGTTACAGTATGCATTTTTCTCTAACTATGCTTTGCTGATACATAATAAATGGCAATTTTTCTGGTTCCAGTTCACTGTCTCCACAATCACTTTGATTTAAATGAAGCAGATTATATATACTTTTGAGGAACTACCAATTCCATTTCAAAAGTAGTTCAACCTGTGAAGGCTCCTTGACGTGTTATGTCTTTGAGACTACGTCTCCTTAGTTGCCCTCCTTCCAGTAGTTTTGTGACTATAGTCACTAGTTGTATGTAATTGCCTATATCGTTACCAGGCTTTCCATGTACTTCTCTTGCCTTGATTTTTGCATGGCTTTTATGCAATTCCATCTTTCAAACAAAATAATAATAATAATAATAATAATTGTCATTTAACGTCAGCCAATTGCCTAGTGCAATGTTATACCAAATTATATGACTTCCATTGCATAACTAGAACTATATGACTTCCATTGCATAAAAGAAACTATATGAATCTCATTGCATAACCTATAACAAATATCGTATACCAATCATCAAAGTAACTAAATATGTGCTTTCTTACATAAATACACATTACCGACTTCTCTTCTGAATTGAAAATGTCAAGAAACATAAAACATGTTTCTTAAAAAACTTCAACATACTAGATTGCATCTTCCTTCCTTCTTCGAATCTTATTCGCAACGCGATTTCTGGGCAGCCCAACAAAGGAACCCACACCAACTTCTATCTAATTTCTGGTTTTTACCTAAACCAAAACCGTGATCTCTTGCTAGGGCAACCAAGGAACCCACACCAGCAGACTTTTACTCTCAAATTTCAGGTGTCTCAATCACCTTACAAACCCAAATTCCTTCCCACGCCAATGAACGAACCCAAACCTCATCAATTTTTCAGTCGTCGAGCTTTGTCAGTGCTTTGGTTTTATATACCCAAATAAGTTTACTACTTTTTGTTCTAAGCTACCCAAAAAGTCGCACTCTATCGCAAAAGTAGTAATTTACGAGATTTGTGATAGGTTTTACGACAACTCTCCTCAGGGTGATAGTTAGCAATTTACTACATAACTAGTTTTGGATCGATTTCTTGTGCTATTTTAATTCCTATTAGGTCATCAAATGACAGCCATTGGATCAATTTAAAATGAAATGATCTGTCAGATTAGCCTATGTACTTAGTCCCTCCCTACGACTACCAAAGAATTACCTCCCCAACCCTCTCTCCGTTCTAATTTCATTTATTGGGTGGTAAATAACTAAATTTCATTTCTTGGGTGGTAATGCAAATTTCCCTAAAATTCAATTGGGTTCGAGTGGGATTATCGAGTACAAAATATACCAATGGGCTTCATTCTTTGACTTTGGCCCATTCCTTCATCTTCCCCTCTCAGTCTCTCTCTCTCTCTCTTCCACCGGGCAACAACACACAATCTGAGACTCTCAGGTCTCTCTCCCTGCACAGAAAAGGAAATTCTTCTCTCATCCCCTCGTCAGTCTCAGAAACAAACAAACAGAGAAAATGAGCGAATTCCTGGACCTTGAATCCCAAGACGGCGTTCGAATGCCATGGAATGTGATTCCAGGCACAAAGCAAGAGTCCACAAACAGCGTAGTCCCAGTCTCCGCCATCTACACTCCGATCAAGCCCTTCCCATCCATGCCCGTCCTCCCCTACGCCCCTCTCCGCTGCCGCACCTGCCGCTCCGTCCTCAACCCATTCTCCACCGTCGATTACGCCGCCAAGATCTGGATCTGCCCCTTCTGCTTCACCCGCAATCACTTCCCTCCCCACTACGCCTCCATCTCCGACGAAAACCTCCCCGCCGAGCTCTTCCCCCAGTACACCACCATCGAATACGACTCGTCGCTCGAGAAACCCACCTCGCCTCCGGTCTTCATCTTCGTCGTTGACACGTGTATGATCGAGGAGGAGCTGTCGTTTCTCAAGTCCGCTCTTTCCCAAGCTCTGGGTCTTCTTCCGGATCACTCTCTTGTGGGTCTCATCACTTTTGGGACCTTCGTCCATGTCCACGAATTGGGTTTCTCTAGTGTTCCCAAGACTTATATCTTCAAAGGATCGAAGGAAGTCAACAAGGACCAGCTGCTTGAACAGATGAGTTTTTTTCTCAAGAAGCCCAAGCCGACTACTGGGGTTATTGCTGGACCTCGGGACGGGCTGAGCACCGAGAGCATTGCCCGGTTTTTATTGCCCGCGTCGGATTGTGAGTTTGCGCTTAATTCGGTGTTGGAGGAGTTGCAGAAGGACCCTTGGCCTGTGCCGGCCGATCAGCGGGCTGCCCGGTGCACCAGCACTGCGCTTAGCGTGGCTGCCAGCTTGTTGGGAGCTTGCGTGCCGGGTTCTGGGGCCCGGATTATGGCGTTTATTGGCGGGCCCTCCACGGAAGGCCAGGGTGCTGTAAGGATTCTTACCCATTTTTTGTTGGCTTTGAAACTTGAGATATAGTGTCTCGTTATGCTTTTTGCTACAAAGATCATTGTTAGTAATCATTGATGGATTTATCAAAACGTATTAGATAGAGAATTTTGGTGTGGTATACATGGCTGATGGTTGGTTGGAAGCTTGTGGTCCATTTCCTATTTGCTTGCATCCTAAGGAACTTCTATGGGCAGCTTTCCTGCTAGTTGGGATCACAAGAAGTCATGAGTAGGGAATCTTTTTTTGCATACATAGTGTATTGTTTTGCTTTTAGGGTCCTTCAATTACTGCATTCGTTATAGGGGTCTTTGCAACAAAGTGATTAGAGGAAGAAAAAAACAGGGTTATTGCAAATGCAGTAATTGAACATTGGCAGTTTGTGATGCCTTTTTGGTAATACGTGTTTTCTAACATTCTTGCTTATGTAAATGGTTGTTTTGCTCAACTTACATTAAAAATGCTTAGTAATGGAACATACAGTTTGTGAGGCCTTTTTGGTAATACGTGTTTGCTATCACATTTTGGCTTATGCAAATGGTTTAAATATAGCCCTCTTGCCCTCCGTTTGGATGAGGGAAAATAACTCAGAATTTAACTAAAAGTCGGGAATTTAAGAGGAGAAATTGACAATTCCCTTGTTTGGCAACTTAAGCGCTGAAAAAAGCATGGAAATTGGGGCTTCAAATTCCCGAGTTTAATTTCCACCAAAATAGGCGTCATTTCACAATTTCCATAGTGTGATTTACAAAATTCTGTCATTTACAAAATTTGACATACATAAATCCAAACACTGAAATCTTCAATTGCCAGAAATTGAAATGATAGAAATCTAAATTCCGTCATTTTAGAATTCTATGTAATTTTCAATTCCTTTATCCAAACGGAGAGTTAGTGAATTTTCCATGCTTGATTACAAGTGGAACTGCCTTGACCTACATTTTCCAATTCCTCACCTCTTGCCTTCCTTCCATGGCTATGGTCTAACAATACCATTTGATAGTTGGACCTTTGTCTAGTATGCCACCACCATGACTGTTGAGAATGTCATCATCTTTAGGATGCCTCATCTATATGCCTTGTTTTAGGAGTTTCTTGATTAAATTTAATTTTTCTTCAAAATTTAATGTAACAGGTTGAGATGGTGGTAATTATTAGGTAGCTAACCATGTCGCACTTGATGTTTCCTTTACAATAGCATTGTGACAATTATACGTAGCTCTTTAAGAAATTATTGATTGTAGTCTCAATATTTTTGTTGGAGTTATTTCGTGGAACAATTTAGTAGTTATATATATATATATATATTTTACTGAGTTGTTCATTGTGTATCTTTTGTAGATTGTGTCGAAAAACCTATCTGAACCGATTCGTTCTCACAAGGACCTGGATAAAGATTCTGCCCCACATTTTCATAAAGCTGTGAAGTTCTATGAGGGACTTTCAAAGCAGCTTGTACATCAAGGACATGTTCTTGATCTTTTTGCTTGTGCCCTTGACCAGGTTAGTTTAAAGTTTTTGCTTTTGCCTGTTATAAATCTTTTTGAAATACAGTACATGTTATAAATCAAGGACATGTTTTGTTATTTATTTATTTATTTTAAAAATCTTCTAGGGAAGGGGATGGGTAATATGTTCTTGTTCATTGATATGGAGGGGAAGGATGTTATCCATTGAAGACTAGTCATAAGTTAAATAATTTATTGAGCTTCTCGAGCTTGTCTGCTGGGGTTCTACAGATTAAATTCAGGGGTCTTATTTGTTGGTGTTTTATGTTGGTCTAAAAGTGTTTCATGTTTCTTTTGCATGCTGTTTTCTCTTTCAGGTGGGGATTGCAGAACTTAAAATTGCAGTTGAAAGAACTGGAGGACTAGTTGTGCTTGCAGAAAGTTTTGGCCATTCAGTGTTTAAGGACTCACTTAAACGTGTTTTCCAGTCGGGTGATTATGAGCTTGGTTTGTCATCAAAGTACGTTTCTTCGGTCAATCTCAAAATAGAAAATTGCACCTGTTCATTTTCAAATTTCTTTATGAATTTTTCCAACTAGTTTTAGATAATTATTTAATGGTTTTTTTTTTTTTTTTGTCAATGTTTGTGTCTGTATTATACTTTGGTTTTCTTACTATATATACTTGATGTTATTTATTTGTGAAAATTGAAAATGAACTCTTCTTGCTTGTAATTGTAACTCTCTTTTTATAAGTAAGTCTGTTTTATTCACGAAAAAAGAGTGATACAAGAAGAAGAAAACAAGAGGTTTAGTTCAAAGGAGGTTAGAAGAACAAGTCTTATATGATTAGAGTAAAGGCTGTTCCTGACTTGGAAGAAGAGCTCACTGTGATACAAAAAGGCAGGGTGTGCATATGAGAACTCTTCAAAACTCCATTACATTGCCCTCTCTTTAAGTCTTTGGTGGAAACTGTGGAGGCAGGTTAAATCTGTGTGGGTTATTCCTAAAGGATGTTATGATCTTCTTTGTTCCCATTTTGTCATTTGGGGCAAAGGGAAACGTGCTTCAACCTTATGGGGATGTTTAGTACACTGTTTTTGGAACATTTGGATGGAGTGAAACAGGAGGATTTTTTAGGAGTATGAGGGAGCGAGTGTGGGCGAACTATGGGATAGAGTTAAGTTCTGGGCAGCTTTATGGGCTTCTGTAACAAAAGATTTCAAAGATTATTCTTATTCCACTATATTGAGGGATATGGAGGCAGCGGTGATGTGAAGATTATGTTAACTATTTTGTTCTAGTGGGTCATTTTGGGTGTGCAGTCCCTGTGTAGTTAGTTTGGTGTCTTTGTCTATGTTGTTTTGGTTTGTCTGTGTTTGGCTGGTGCTTTGCTGGCTTGTGGATGGCTTATCCACTGCTGTACTCCTTTTCTATTCTTTAATAAATTTCGTTTCTCTTTTTAAAAAAACTCCAATTGGGGCCTAAATATTCCAAAAATACTTTTTGCTGTTTCTAAAGAAAAATTATATACGATAATTTTTTTTTTCATTGAAGTTTTGTGGGGGTTTTTTGTACCTTTGTTTTCATAGAATGTATATTTGAGCTATGTATGTGCCTTACACCATAATGTCTTTTTTGGCCTTGCATTATCTTGCATTAAATTGGCAATTTGTTTTTGTATTAATAACTTGTATTGCTTAAGTTATATACCACTAGTTAATGGTGGTACAGATTCTATTTTGTTAGATACTTTCTGGTCTCGTGATGACTTTCTTGTTGAACATCGTTTCAGATCAATGAATTTAGAAATTTAAGAATTGCTTTTTCATTTTAGTTTTTTTTTTCTATTATTTATGGCAAAGTTTCATGCTTTTATGGCTCTGAAAAGAAAATATAGTTTAAGTTATACCAAAAAGCTTGATATCATGACATCAACTCCAGTAAGTTTTCATATAATGCTCCTTAGAAGAGCAGTCTTATGCTGTGCCAGATTGCCAGTGGATGTAACAGTGAATTTAGTTTTTCTCGTTTCTGTGTAATGTAGATGTTTAAACTTGTGACAAATCTTTACTTGAATTCTGGTTTTTGATCTTGTTTGCAGTGGTATATTTGAGATAAACTGCTCAAAAGATGTAAAAGTTCAGGGCATTATTGGTCCTTGTGCATCTCTTGAAAAGGTATAATCAACAGCAGTTCAATGATATCTTTTGAGCTGGTTGTGTTTTTGAACCTTTACACTGGTTGCCTTGTGCAGAAAGGTCCTTTGTCCTCCGACACAGTTGTTGGTCAGGGGAGTACAAGTGCATGGAAGATGTGTGGCCTTGACAAAGCGACATCTTTATGTCTAATATTTGAAATTGTTAAGAAGGAAATCCCAGATGCCACTGTTCAGCCCACTAGCAATCAGTTTTACTTCCAATTTCTAACTTAGTATGAACTCCATGCTCGCAGACAAGTAATTATTTATGTTTTGTGCGTGGGATAAGAAAAAAATATATATCTTTACTGATTACAGATATTTTGCTTCAGTTATCAGCATAGTAGTGGTCAAATGAGACTTCGTGTTACGACCCTTTCAAGGAGATGGGTTGCTGGACCTGGAAGCCTACAGGCAAGTTTTTCTGTCCGGCCTGTCCTCAATATATGATGCATTATTTATTTTTCTTGCAACGGAACTATTAATTTTGCACATCTATCTGTAATATTGTATCTGATTTAATGAAGATATTTTTGATAGCGAAGATATTGACTTCTTGCTATATATACATATATATCTCAGCTTTTCACAAGCCCATCCTGTATCTCATAGACATAGGTGTTACCTGCATTTGATTACATAACATCATGGCAAACTTTGCTTTCTCGGAACCTCCACAACCACTTACAAAGTATATTCGATTTGAAGTTTCATGTCCATATTTCTTTTCCTTATGGGGTTGGGCTGATTGACATTTTGCCGCATGTCCTACTTTAGAGGAAATTCCTCCTTCCTTGTAAAACTGCTTGCTAAAGCCATATCATATGGACAGGAGTGAGCTTCCCCCTGGCCTGACTCTTGCTGATGAACCTTAGTCGCTTGCTAACTCCCTTCCCTGTAAGATCTCAACTTGAGACTATCCTAGGATGAGAGCTGGAAGTGATAGGATTTCTGCCTTCCATGGCTAAGACGGAACGATTTTCATTTCTCATTTCCAAGATGAACCAGCAAGTGTTTTTTCATGCATTGACCTCGGTATCGTAAACACATATCTACTGCTTGCTGCCCTTGAAAGTCCCAAAACAGCCTATTTTAGACCCTAATTTAATGTTGCGCCGAGAGTTATCATTAAATCCAATGGCAAGAGCCCTAACCTCAGCTGCTGCCCTGGGCTGTCACGTGTTGGGATCGCCTGCCTGAAGGGCCTAGATCTGAGTCTCCTATTGTTTTATATATATATATATATATATATATATATATATATATATATATATCTCTCTCTCTCTCTCTCTGTTAAATGATTGGATTTGTAATTTCTCATTTGCACATTTGGGCATCTAAATTTCATTGCTTAAGGGCTATATTTTTAGTGATTATGATTGGAGATATTATTTTTGTATACATTTGAATTGGTACTTATGCTATGTGGGATTATATACTAGTTATTGCAGCTTCATGAATATGGTTTTACTTTCCTCTAATATCCATTCTTTTTATCAAAAAAATTGTAATCTGAAACTACTATATACTATAGGACTTGATTGCTGGATTTGACCAAGAAGCAGCTGCTGTAGTCATGGCACGCCTAGTTTCTTTCAAAATGGAAACTGAGGTAATCTTTAATACTACATGGTTTTATATACTTAATCTCAGGTCTTGAAACCTAAATTTTTAGATTGTGCTGATGACTTATGGCAATATGAATTTTCCATGTGAAGTTGATATGGCCAATTGCTCTATATCTACTATTCACTGAGTGATCATCATTCTCTTATAAAGGATGCCATATACAGGAAACTTAAAAGAACAAATATATCATATGCTAATTTTATTTTTTAAGTGATCTTTTCCATTTAAGCTTTTTAGATTGTTGTGCTCCAAAATCTAATGCGACAAGGTGACTGGCAAAGGAAATGCGCTGAGACAAGCATCACTACTTGATTTGCATTTACATATTTGATGTGGTGAAATTGGAAAAAAATCTTACTTATCCTTTTAGTCAATATATTTGAATTGCTGTCATGAGAAGTGGTTTTGGGCACTCTAGATTTGTGTATCACATATTTTGTTTTCAAAGATATGAATTAAATATGCACGAATGTTGTGCCATTTCATGAAATATTGCCATTGGTGGGTATCCAGGCAGAGTTTGACCCTATAAGATGGCTGGATAAATCATTGATACATATGTGTACTCGGTTTGGAGATTACCAAAAGGACAGTCCATCTTCTTTCAGCTTATCTCCACGGTTTTCAATCTTCCCTCAATTTATGTTTCATTTACGACGTTCTCAGTTTGTCCAGGTATATAGGTCTATATTTATATCATGTTTCTTCTCAATTTCAGCACTTTGTTCTGCTATTGTATAGTTCTTGTGATTAAAGTCAGTTGAAATTGTGTTACAGGTTTTTAACAACAGCCCAGATGAAACTGCATACTTCAGAATGATCCTAAACCGAGAAAATGTTGCCAATTCAGTTGTGATGATTCAGCCTTCATTGATTTCATATTCATTTCATTCAGGCCCAGAACCAGCACTTCTTGACGTTGCTGCCATTGCAGCAGACAGGATTCTGCTCTTAGACGCCTACTTTACTGTTGTTATTTTTCATGGTTCAACTATTGCTCAATGGCGAAAAGCAGGGTATCAGGATCTCCCTGAACATCAGGTAATCTTTTGCTGTCATTGACTTTAAGTAAATTTGATCTAAACAGCATGTCTTTGGCTTGAATCTATGTTTCAAGTCTAGAATAAGCAAATCCTTTATCATTGCATGATATAAAGAGGGTTGCATCCAGACATCCAGCTAGTCAAAGATTTAGATGCCTTGTTCTCTTTGCATAATTCCTGACCCAATTTAATTTTGTAGATTTATATTTGATTATAACAGAGTATAGCATTACAATTGGCTACTGAATCTACTCCCTTGGGTTAGAGATGACCCTGCTTTCAGATAGTTGATTGTCTGTATACACACGTGTTAGCACTATAACCTCTTGATTATTTTAAGATATATGCAGTCCTGTAATAAATGTTTAACTGCCTTTGAAATATAACCACTTAATTGTGCAGAACTATATTTGTTGCATAATTTATGGGGCTAAAAGAAATTAAAACTCCATGATCAACTATCAAAAATTTTGACATATCTTAGAAAATGTGACCTATTCATCGGTATTGCCTAGTCTCATAAGTAACTCATATTTGGCTTGATGGTGTATCTGTTGTCCTTGCACCCATATACCTTAAATAATTTTTAGTTTTAGTTGGGTGAACATTTCCCATTTTAAATGCCTCCATGAATAGGGTCTATATGTTAAACAGTAATATATTTTGTTGTTCTTATCCCATACAATGGTGGTTTGCATGTCAGTCAGATTCAGTTTTGTTTTGTTCTGTTTATTTTCACTTCAAACAAATAAAGATCCTTGAAGAGAATTGTTGCCCTTAATTATGGTGGAAGTTGAAGGTTCAATGCTGGAAAAATGATTTCTTAAAAAATATTACAAGTCCACTAAAATAAATCGGTGGTTGCAGGCATTTGCTCAATTGCTGCAAGCTCCTCATGATGATGGAGATCAAATTATCAAGGAAAGATTTCCAGTACCTCGCCTGGTGATTTGTGATCAGCATGGTTCTCAGGTAATTCAGATGCTGTCTTGTAGAATCATTCTATTGGTTGTTAAACCTAAATACCTGTATTTATGGTACAAACGCTGACCTTTCTTTTATTCTTCTCCCCTCAATTACGTCCCTGATGGTTTGGTTGGGCCCTCAAATAGTAATGGAAGTCAGTTGTGGCATTACAATTCATCTCTAACATATTAGTGGGGCCCTTCATTGTCATCTTGTCATTTTCTTATGGGCTGCCTCTTTGATGATTTATATAACGATAAGAATTCAATTTCTGGCACTGATACTCTTGATATGCTACACTAGGGTATTCATGATTTGAATCTATTGTCATTTTTGCTTGTTATGGCACAAGTCTTAGGAAAAAAATTGCAAACCTGTGTTTCATTTGATACACTACTCTGGGGTATTTGTTATGCAGTGTGTAGAGTTTATTTTCACTAAGCCCGTAACTTTTTGCACTTATGCAGGCCCGTTTTCTTTTGGCAAAGTTGAATCCTTCTGCTACTTATAACAATGAAGCTCCACTTCCAGGAGGAGATGTTATCTTTACAGATGATGTTGGTTTTGAAGTCTTCTTGGATCATCTCCAGAGATTAGCTGTTCAATAATGTACAAGAGGGTATCCTGCAGTTTTGTATAATTTTGTTTTTCAATTTCTTGTACAGTAATGCATACGATTCAATTCAAATTTTGATATGGTTTGGGCTCTATAGTTTACAGAAGGTTTTCATGCTTCTATATTGACAATAAATGTATGGATTGATCCAATTAGAATATTTAGCTAACCATTGGTTAGAATACCTAGCTCTTACACAATTATCAATAGGCTCTCCGGCCATGCCGAAAAATTGACTGTATGCTTTATGATTTTGATCAGTAACATTGTACAGATTTTGATCAGGTACTGCACTTCGATGATTTACATTGGACTGCCACTCAAAATTGAGGTATTCAAATGAATACTAATTCATCTCAAACATATATTTTCAGAGGCCAATTTTTCTCCTCACCTCTTAGTCTACATTAATCTCAGAGGATTTGAATTTTCAGGATTTCCTCGAGAGTAGCTTAGCCATTGTAGGTTTTTATTTGTAAATCTTTACTTCACAAAGCAAAGGCTCTTTTTTAAAGGATTAAACCTTTTTTCCTCAGAAAAAAAAAGGAAAAAAAGGAAAAAAATAAAAGAGAAAAGAAAGCAGAATGGCCAAGAAAAGTGCCCAAGTCTTTTTGTGAGCATATAACTGATAATATACATTGCTTAAAACAAAACCGTCTCTGTAATCAATTTACATCATACAGAAAATAGCACTGTTTTTACTCTCATCAAAATGTTCACGACAAACATTTTCGTAACATCACCTTATTCATTTTAACACTACTCGATAAGTAGTTTGAGCCATGTACTAAGATCATATATGTAATATGAAAAAGGCTCCCGCAGAGGAAATCTTAGGATGCATGATTCCTTCTAGCAGTAGTTTGGCCGACCAATAAGAAGTCTCCTTATGTCGGACCGTCATGGGGCAAAGATTTCGTATTTCTGCAACCCTTGTAGCAGCTCATGAATCTAGCTATAAACTCTGGGAGAGAGAAAACAAACTTATGTTAGGCTTATAAGAAGAATGAACCATGATACAACTACATTTTTTTTGTTGCCAGACAGAATCTATACCACATATTCAGACATCGACCTGATCGATAGTCTAAATACAGAACAATCTAGCATCTTACTTTGTCAGTCTGCCTGGGCGGAGAGCGTTTCCCACATGCATAATGCATTTATATATCTAACACAAACCAAACCAGTTTGAAACAAGTTGTTTTACCTTCAATCCTCAAGAACTGCTTAATAGGCTTTCTGGAACGATCGTTGAGCCTTCTACCCATTTCCTCATGATCATGTCGAACATGTGCCATTGCTTTGTCACTCTCAAACATATTTTCGTCATTCCTCTGCATGATACAAGAAAATAACACATTAATAACTCATTATTCAAAACTTATCAAAACAAAACTTGGCCTACAAGGTTTGTATTCATACATTGTATTCATCGTACATGCTCTCAATTTGATCCTGCAAACTATCATCCAAATACTTCTTCAGCTCTGCTACCAGGGACTGCATACAGTGTGCCCAAATGAGCGGTCAGCGCCGTATGTTTTACTAACAGGTATATATATATATATATATAGTGCCTATTACTTCAGTTAGAAGCATGCCACCAATAAAAAGGGAAACAAAATGCTTACTTTGAAAATGAATTCGGGGGATACACCATGCACTATAAGATTTTGAAGCTTTCCACGGATTATATATAGCCTGCCAAATGATATGGAACGATTTCAATTTTTCTTTTGTAGGTGACAATTGAATCCCAACTTGCCAATTTTTATCACAACTCTAAACTTATTATAAAGAAATTAGGCTAAGCTCCATCCACAGCGAAGAATCTCTGTACCTTCCGTCTCACAACATGCAAGCGAGATTCAATACATATTGTGACACAAAGGTCATATATAACCAGCTCATACAATAATTTCTACCCCAGACAATTAGCTTCTAACCTACGATAACCTAGTATAGTACTACCGGCCCTCACTACATATTGAATTTATATAACGAACAAAATATATTCAACTAGTCAAAAGACATACTGTTTTGGGCTTTGCTCTTCGATCATATTCTTGGCAATATCTGCAATATTATCTTCCCAACCTGACAAAATGACTTGATTTTCTTTGAAAGGATAGCTGCATGTACACCATTGCAGAGCATACCACCAAGCATGCGTAGATTAGTACAAGGAATTAGAAAAACAGATAAAACTAAACAAATCAAAAACAAAAACAACGTTTGTTTTCTGAATTACCATTTCTTCCAAGTAGCCTCGAATGAACGAATGGCTAGACGGAGATTGTTCTTAGAATTTTCAGCAAACCTTTCAGCCAATTCATGTGGCAAATCTATGCTTTCTTGCTTAGCTATGAATTTTAAAACTTCAACAATCTGAAAATGCAGACAAGAAGCTTATAATCAAACTCTTTTTCAAAGAAGCCAAAAAAAACAAAAATGTTAGTTCCTCACCTCACTCTTTGAAGGTGGTAAGAGCTCAACGACAGTGCAAAGTGCTTTGATTGCCTGGAGCTTTGAGACATCAGAGCAGCAGAAGAAGACCTTATTACACCCCTTATACCTTTCTAATAGCCACTTTATATAAAGTAGGGCATCTGTAGATAGCTTGTCTGCCTCATATAAGATTATTGCTGCAGTAATAGGCAATTAAGGATTGATTAATTTAATTTACTAAGCCTTAATTTCAGAACTAGATCAACTTTGTGTGTGTTTTTTTTCTTTCTTTTATATAGGTGACACATATACAGTTATTCTCTAATCCGGATGTCCGCACGTTATTATCGTGCGGACGCTATAGAAAACTGGGAGGAAAGCAAGGAGGAGGGTAGTACAAAATACACAGCCTCGGCACAATAATAACGTCTGGATGTCCGCATAAGAGAATTTCTCTCTCTCTCTCTCTCTCTCTATATATATATATGTATATATACCTCGACAATTGTTGAGGCTGCAAGGCAAAGCTTTGTTGATCGTCTTGTCCTGTGTTTCCCTCATGAGTTCAACAATCACATGCTTCTCATAGCCCTTCAGTTCAGAAAGATTCACTTCTACATGTTGAGGGGATTGCTTTACATGTACTTCTATACTACCAGCCATTTCACCCTATGAAATCAAAGTAAAATAGAGTAAAAGGTCAATGTTTTGTGTTATATCATGCAGCTGCAGCATATAGATTTCATAAAATATGAAGATCACAATTTTGTAATAGGGTGATTGAATAGACATTAAGTAGGAAGCTCGATTAAGTGTGTACTATGATTAATTGATCAATGTTCTGAAATCAATTAATAAAATAAAGTAACTTGAAACTAAACTACCTTCAAGTTAAATGCCTTGAATTCCTCCCTGGCCTGAGAATTTCAAAGAACATGGAAAAATAATAGCATTAATAAAAAATTTAAATAAATTAAAGAGGAATATCGTGAATCTTGTCATCATACTTACATGTATTGTGTCGCGTCCAAACGCCTCGCGAAGCATAGCCCATATCATCGTTCTCTTCCCCACCCCCGGTGGTCCTTCAAAGATGAAATGCCCGCATCCTCCTCCTCTGGCCTGTATTTTTATTTTGAATGCATAAATTAATATATCATACACAGAAAAAAGAATCAGACTACTGGATGTGTGCTGTTTATGCATACCAAAGCCTGCAGCTGAGTTGCTTTGTCTCTATTGCATATGAAATCTTCTAAGCACAGAGGTTGGTATTTTTCTGCCCACACATACTCCGTCTGAGCTTCATTCATTTCGTTTCTTGGTCTAGCTGCTCTTACTCTCTCCCTCAATGGCTTCTCCTTGTTATATTCATTGCTACCCTTCATGACCTCCTTCCTCTCTATGCTCTCCTCCACGAAAGATGTCTCTGAATTCTTCGGTGAAGCATTAACTGTTGAACGCATGGAGGGTTTGATCTCTGTGTATATTTCAGGCCCAAGCTTCTTTTTGTACTCCTTGGTTCTGGAACCAAGGCAAGAGCTCCACTCTCGCACTTTGAACCCCGAAAAGAAGGTGGAGATTGAGGTCCAAGTAACAGCAGAGTTGTTGCTTTCGTGCCCTGGAGTATTAATAATTGGATGCTTAGGGACAATGACGCTCGGATACGTCAGTCCCCTGATGTAATAGGGACTATACTTGGAGCTTCTTTCATCATCATCCGCATCCTTGAAATAGTCTTCCAGTCTAATTTGCCCTACCCTCTTGTGATGGTTGACCACATTTTCCGCAACCAGTGTCTTATTGTGAACCTCGAGGCTTTGCTCTGTCAAGTCTGAATTCCCCCTCCTCCCAATAAGTCTTCTTATTTTCCTTCTCCAAGACAGCTTTGCACTCCCGATTTTCGACGTGGGAGCTGAGCATGCAGACCGGTATGCGGGAGGGAGGTCTTCCGGGAGAGTGTACTGAGAAGGCCAGGTTTTGTTGAGGCGTGGGAAGGAAGAAGAGCGGGAGATTATTGAAGGGCTTGGCATTGTGTTGCAGACTGGTCTGCAACTTCTAATTGTTTGGTATCTGATGACATTATGACGACCCTCAGAACTAATGGGTTTTTTGGATTTGTGATGGCGATGGGTTCTGATGTGAGATGATTTTGGAATTCTGGATGGAAACTCCAACGACGGTCGATGAATCTCATGACGAAAAATGACTTCATGGCGTGATGAACTAGATTTGAGGGGTCAAATTAAACATGCAGAAGCCGAATATAGTATATAATATGACTCAAGGAGCAAATAAATACAGGTTTCTGACAATTTCTAAATCTTGTTTTTGTTACTTCTTGTTTGGGAGCTTATGAGCTTTAAACATGCCAGACATTATTATTATTATTTTAAATTTCTAAAACAAAAAGAAAAAAAATTGTCCCTCTTGTAATTATCAGCACATAACTTTTTTCTTTTAATTAGTTGGTTTGATTTCAACTTTCTGAAGAATAACAAGAAAAGTCTGGTGCAAACCAAATTTTAAATGTTATCTTCTGCAGAGATATGAAATTGTGTCCTAAGTAGATTCTACTGTTTGGTGTAAACATGGAACTAAATCCAGGATTGAGTTATTGTCTCCATATTTCATCCACATTTTCCACAGGCCCAAACAATGACCTGGTAGCTACCCACCAAAAAAACCAAAAAACCAAAGTCCAGCCTGGTTTTGTAAATTCTTTCATTTGGATTTAGAATTAACTATTGTTCCCATCAATAAAACATCGCCAACGGTGTCTAGCCTAGTGAAAAAGAGCATTGACTTGCACACTAGAGGGCTCAGGTTCTAACTCTCATGGCATCTTAGTTGTGTATGAGAGAAACCTCCCTCCCACGTTTGTACTAAAAAATAAAAATAAAAATCATTCATAAGTGAATCTGATGCCTAGCAATTTTCATGCTTTATCAACTAACGATACAATCATAGGAACCATCACCACTCAATCCATGTGACAATTTGCAGGCTTAGGCAATTCACATATTACATGCCTGTGAGGCCAAGTAGGATGAACAGTTATAAACAGTTGCAATTATTAAATATTAACTAGTCGGATGCATGTACAAATAACCTTTTTTTTTTTTTTTTTTTAAATTTGAAAATATATATAACACCAAAGGTGATCACAATTCTCAGTATGAAACGCAAAACATGTGTCACCGAGCATCTGAGAATTTATAATATGAAACGCAAAACATCTCAGATTCTCAGTAGACCAATTCCCTTCTAAAGCATCCAAGTTACCGTAACCATTCAATCAAGAACAACCAGCTTGGAAAAGAGATTAAAGAGCAATATGAGATCTACTAGTAGAGTAAAATTTCCCCCTTCTTAATTGGGCATGGTTAAACATGCTCAATCGAGCAATGGGAGATTTACTAGTAGGTGACGTGAGGAACCTCTAGACAGCTTGCTTCAAACGAAAACACATCACATTGATATCAAATTCTAAAATGCACAAACCAAACATACTAACAGACCTGAACAATCACTCAATGGCTAACAAAATAAAGCACAGTTTCCAACATGTTTCCTTTGCTACAAAAGACTGGCTAAACCAATCCGATTAACTAGAAAACTTCATCAGTACGTTCTGACTCGCAGCATGGAACACAACACAGGTGACTGAGCATCTAACAATACTTGACATTTATACTAAGCAATCCCAGCATCTCACGGATGCCTAGACTAATTCTCTTCTGTCACATTTAATGACAGCTGAAGACCTTAACCATCCAATCCGCAAAACCCAGCTTGCAGGAAACATTGAAGAACAATGACATACCTATTAGTGAGGAGAGGAAAATTGCCTCCCCCTATTGCATATTGCAAATTAAAGATAAACTGACCCTTTTGTTGCATTGTGCATTGTCAATCTCATAGAAGAAACTATGAAGAAATAGGTGACTGAGGAATAACTAAACAATATACAAGCTCATAGTCGGGGTTCAAACGAACAGACATCACATTGACACTGATGTCTACGATACACAAACCAAATATACATATTACATATAAGTTTTCCAGGAAACATTCTCTCAGTTTCAAGCATAATAAAGCAAAGTACCAACATGTTTCCTTTTTTTACAAACTCTGGGTAAACTAATCACATTAATTGGTGAACTTCAGTACCTTCCATTTCCTTCACGCTCCTGTTTCTTTCTCTTAGCAGCAGTTTTTGGTCCTTTAACAGTTGCCCGTTTCCGGTTAACTAAACTCGAGAGCAAGTCCTCCTGAGGAGTAACAGCTCCACGTGCTGTTTGGGATGACAGATTTAATGCAGTTTCAGTAGCTTTTGCCAAATTTGAGACTAAAATCAAATCCTTCAATTTATCAGCCATTTCAGAGAATGCACGAGTCCCATTCTCATACTACAACCAGCCAAAGCACGCAAAAAGTCAGATCACCCCACTTCTTCAGGGAAAAATGCAAAGGTCTATAATGCAAAGAACATAAGAAAACTCTCCTTTATTTTATCATATTTTTACTTTTTATTTTTGGATTTCAGAATATGTAGTTCAGTATATACTACAATTTGTTAATCCTACTTGTATGATTCATACTTAATAGATTAATATGAAAACTGACAAACCCATAATGGCCAACAAATAAAAAGAAAGCAGAGCTGCACAAATCATAACGTGGAAAATAATGTCTATTGTCATAGATATAAGTTCAAGATAGCAAAGTTAATTGACATACTGCTTCAAGTTTGGCAAGAGCAACTTCCAACTTCAAGGAAAGTTTATGGTTTTCATTTGCTAACGCCTCAATCTGCATATAAAAGGAAATAATATAACCCTTGCAGAGTAGACGGACGAAAAAACATGATAGTACATATATTTATGAGAATAACCTTTTGGGAATCTGCATACAAGCTTTTGTACATTGAAGTTGGGCTTTTGCAGAAGTCAGAGTTTTTATTCCTTGCCTGATTTCACAACCAACAATAAAAGAACATAAAAAAAAGGCTTCAAATAAGTAATGCAACTGGATAGAACTAACTAAAATCAAAAGCTAATTATCTCCCTGGAGGAACGCATTACCTTCGAGTTCATTGTTTCCAATAGTTGTACAAGATAGTCAAATTTTTCTTCCATGCTTTTCTCCCCTAAGGTTGACCCGTGCATTTTATGAGCAGGCTGCTCATCTTCACTTTGACCTTCGCTATCAGTTATATCTTCAATCACACGCTCCATATTCTCATTTTCAGTAGGCACAATACTATCTCGGATACGTAAAGATCGCCTAACAACAGCACCAGAGCGCTTTGGCCTTTTCCTAGATGTTTTGGTACCTTGTTTTTCAATTGTAAGCTTTGAGTTAGTTTTCTCTGTCATCTCCAAACGTGGAGCTTCAGCTTCAGGCTCCTGCTCCACTATTTCAGATGAGGGATTTGTGCCTTGAGGCTTTGATTTGAATACCATGATCAACAATTAGTAAAATGAACAAAAATGTAGAATTTCGGCCAAAAATGTTCAATCTATTTCACTGTCTAATCCAAATAATAAAAGCCACTTTCATTTGAAGCTAACAACATTTCTGATCAAAGCAAAAGCAAACAATAAATGCAACCGCAAATGTATCAAATTTTTAAGCCACAAAAGCACAACACACATCCATGCATGCAGAAGCAGAAGCTTCACAACGATCAATGATTTATATACACAGCTGATCTTGTAATTATTTATTACACAAACTGAGGAAAACAGATTTTATTTTTCAAAACAAGAACTTCCATTAACCTTTCACACAGTTGCTAAGTACCTTGACATAGCATCAGCAAATACCAAAAATTACTGCAATAAAAAACAAAACAAAAAAAACTTATCATGCTATGCTAGCCACCATGAACACTCCCCACGAGGAAAACAAAGAAAAATAATTAAATTCTACAGAAAACATAAGATGTCACAGAATAATCAACTTAAGCCATACCAACAAAATAATCAAAGACAGCTTTAAAAATAACAAAGGATGCAGAACAAAAATGTAGCATGGGTTTAAACACGAAAACAAAAATAAAGGGTTGATGAAAAAAAAGGTTTTTTTTTCCTTTTGTATAAAGAGGAATTTACCATGCGAGCCATTTCTCCGTTCGTTGACGCAATAGCTCTTCTACCCATCTTTCTTCTCCCTGTTTCACAGAGTATCGTGGAGTGGTTAGAGAAGAGGAACACTGGAGAGCAGTAAATATTACTTTATACGTGGCAGTATAAGATTTGTCCTCGATTCTCTAAGTTGTCACATCAAATTTGTCTCTGTGTCTTCGAAAGGTCAAAATGGATACACGGAAAGGTTGTTTTCGAAAAAAATTTCCCCAATGAAAATAACACTTGGATCAAGACAACGAGTACCTTACATTGCATCTAAGTTTTTTTTTTTTTTCCCCAAAGAAGTTGATTGATAGAATTGAATACAAGAGCACAAGGGCCCTACAATACGTAGCCTATATAAAAGCCCACTACAGGAATCATACAGGATACAGGTACATTGAAATTGTCTTCTATGGCACTACCCCAAGCCATCACCACAAAAAACCCAAGTACACAATCCTGACACAAAGCCAGCACGACCTGAGGTAACCGAGATTGGCACTAGACCAGCACGCATGGGTAGAAACATTTGAGTTTTTATGTTGTTTTCGTTGGACCTCTTGTGTGAGCCCATCACTAAGTGTAGTTTCTTAATCCCATCACTACGTTTTTATGTTTATTTTTTACCCCAAAAAAAGAGAAAAGAAAATCCTACTTTTCTATACTTTTAGTTGCCATTCAAATATAAGTCACGGAAAAAGTATTCAATGTTACTCATTTAATTGTAATAAAATAGCAAATCCACTAGTGTGGTTTGGAGCAAATGGCTCCCTCAGAAAAAGGTATTAGATTTGAGTTTTAGTATCCTTAATGTGTAAGTTTAGTATGTTATCGCATCTCTCAATAAAAAGGGTCCCTAAAAAATTATAATAAAATAAATAACGGAGTTCAAATCAAATCAATAGTCAATTTTCTGATTTAGCTAATTTCTCATATAAATGATCTTCAGATGAAAACTCAAAAAATGAATAGTTTACATCATGGAAAAAAAAATTTGTATAGTGGGCTTGAAAAATATGACTTGTATTGTATTGAATCGTAACTCAGCGTATGCTTGAAAATTTCTATTGTATCAGTAAATTGGATTAGATTGTCCTTAATTACAAAATAGTTGAATGAGTAATCCATGGCTTTTGCTTGATTCAAAAGTCCTTTGACCAAAACAAATTTCTAAAGTCTGCAGGTTGGGGCAGGGCTTTTGTGCTTTGGGCCCCTTTTAGGGCTTATGTCTTTTGCTTTCTGCTTAATCTTTAAGTTAAAAATTTTGATCCTTGCACCCAAGTACAAGCTTTCTATTCCTTGTTGAAGAGCTTCTAATAAAACAGCACATTGGGCCCGAGCCAACCCATAGAAACTTTATGAAACAAAAGGTCGACCAGCCCTTTATCCGCATATGAACTCTTGTGGTAGGGAGTGCTTGTAGCATTGAAGATCTACCAACGTATTGTACTTCCCAAACATACTTAGGTTGAAATACTTCTCTGATTCAAAAGGAGAAGATGGTGGCGGACTCTTTACCTAATCATGGACATACTTTAGATAATCCTTCTACTTAGTTTTCTTCTTATTTACCTTCATCTATCTCCTTAAAAAGTTTTGTATGATATCCGAAACCGTGATGTAATTTTTTTTTGTTTTCAGGCGAAAAAAAAAAAACAATCATGGATTCAAGCAGGATTCATATAAACATCCCAAGTGGATCTATAGTCTTATTTTCTACTTATTATATATCTAAATTCACCTTTTAGCGAGAGTGGAAAACAAAATGGCCACTTTTTGAGAGAACAGCGATAATTGCTAAAATGACCGCTTTATGCGTTTGAAATGAACTCTTTAATTCTTTGGGTAGCAATAATTAATTAATTTAGTTTACATATCCTCCATTTTCATATCATACAGTTTCCCAACAACTTGAGGAAGAAAACCATGGTATAATTATTCTAATAATTGACCTTCAAAATTCAAGTGCATGCATGTAGGAAACTTAAAAAACCAACACAACTTTTTAATTTGTAGAATCCTGAAACCATGTAATTATATAAAATCATTGACCTTGTTACTTTTCTTGTTTAATATCTCTTATATATTGCTGGACATAAGATAAGAGAACCCAAAAAAAAATGTTACTTTGTAGTAAGATGATCTAAGTTAAGCCTTTAGTCTATAAATTTTGATTATAAAATACAAATTAAGATAAGAGATGTTCTTGTTCATAAATGATTGCCCAAGGAATCTTCCCACTGGTGAGGATTTTCCATCATGTCAAGTCTTGTTAATCACTAGATTAAGGATAGTTAACATAGAAAAGTGGTTATTTTAGCATAATTTGTTATGTCAATTCTCGTTTCCTTTATAAGAAAAATAGTAAAGACTTGGTGCTCATTAATTTATAAACTTTTGTTCATGAAAACACCAACGTACATCTTGTTTCATTATGAAACTAGATATATGTTAATACAGTCCTGATCTTTTGGACATTTCATCTTAAAAGGGTTTAAAAAAAGTATGCTTCATGTATATGTAGTCCATCTCATTAACAATTGGATAAAAATCCAAGCTCTCTATTCTTAATTTAAAAGCAGCCAGCACTTATAATATAATGTCTGACCGAAAGTGTAGTTGATGATTTAAGTATTATGATTAGGAATATTGTTAGCAGTACTAATCCCTCATGCACGCGTCGATGACAGATAATTGTTGATTGATATTCAGATTTCAAAATGAACCTCACGTTACAATCATTCCGTCACAACAATCGCTTGAATCACTTTTGTTTAGAAATGTTTTTTTTTGTAGAAAACAGTTTTTGTTTAAAATCGCTTATGTTGATAGCATTTTTAATTACTAGAAATGTATAAATTTGTATTAAAATTTGAGTTTTTTAATAAACAAATAAGGATATATATATATATAATGCCACATACATTCTCTAAAAGAAAAAAAAAAAGAAAAAACCGTCACATAATTTGGACACAAAATTGTAGAAACTGTAATGACTTCGATAGTTTGTTGTAGCTACTGCTAATCTTTATGGTGGTGTAGCTTTATTGTGAGTATCTTGATGCGTTATAAAAGTACTTTATAAATATTCTATCGCTTCTAAATAATAAAAATAATAATAATAAAATCGAGTGCCATTTGCTTTTAAAAATGGCCACAAAAGTTAGGTGAAGTCATGATCTAATTGACAATCCCACAACATTATGTATTTCATACGACGAGATTAGGTTGCAAATTAAATAATTGATAAGCACAACGTGGTGGGGACCTCGGATTTGATGAGACATTAGGCTACTGTTAATTGCTTTTCTTGTGTCCGTAGACGCGTTTTGATTGGTCGATGATATTGTCGTTGTTGAGATAATCAATGAAAGTTGTTAATATTTTAATCCCAAAACGACAAATATGCATGTCATTAGGTTCCATGAGGAGCACTTGCCCTTAAACAATTATTAAAAGATGCTAAGTGCTTAATAATCTTTTTGAAGCAGTCAAAGTTGGACAAAGATGATTTTAACTCTCTGCTCAAGAGGCCTAGCATTTTGAATTTCAATTCTGGAATATAATTTTAGTTGCACTTTGTTGGGATGTTTATGCCATAATTTTTTCGATTTTGCATGATCGTTAGTGAATGAGTCCTAGATTATCTTAATTTTGACGTTAGATTACTTCGTTATTGTAATGACCATTTGTGACTAGTTTTGTATTGGGTCTTTGTGACTAGTGACTTTTTTTTAGCTAAATTATTTGTTAACACGAAAATCGAACTTGGAATCTTTACCCTTCACCTCAATTGGGTCTAGTTGCTTTGTGTTTAGTAAATTGGATATACTTTAATAGACTTGAATACTAATTTAATGCTTATTCAATAGTAAAAACAGTTCTTGCTACTATAATAATTCTACTATATTTTGAGCCAAGACTCATGCCGTAGAGGCTCCTCCCAACTAATTTAGCCATCTTATTTGAGTGTTGATGGGTCATTTTGGTCTTTAAAATTATGCAAAGTTAGCTAATGGGTCGATTTTGGGTTGGCCAGTTGAAGCTTAGTAGTGACTTAATTATTTTACTTTGACAATAGAATTTTCTTTCCATATGAAGCATTAGGGCTGGCAATGGGTTGGATCGTGTTTGGTTCGTGTCGTGTCGGGATTATATACGTGTCAAGAATGCTCAATCCAAACCCAACCCGTTTAATAATCGTGCGGATTTTGGGTTGACCCATTTATTTTCCGTGCGGGTTTCGGGTCATGTTGGGTTGACCTGCTAAGTAATAGCAAATAAAAAATTCTAATTTTTGATAATTTTTCTCTATGTATAAAAAGATTGAGAAAGAGAAATTAAAAAATTAAAAAGATGAAGAAAATGAAGAAGAAACAAAGAAAATAATTATTGCATTTTGAACAACTCCATCAATTTTTTGTTAGTGGGAGAATGAGATTGATGATGATGATATGAGAGCTTAAGAGAAAAAAAAAATTAGACATTAGCATATATTTGTTTTGTTTTGTTGATTGGAAAAAGCAAAGAATTTTTCCATGATGACAATAATGTGAGAATTAGTTATGATGCGCAAAGAAACATGTGTAAATTACTAAAATAGTTATGCATTTAATTTTTTGAATATAAATATCAAATAATATGTATATATATATATGAAATTCTATTTCTTTGAAAAACAGCTTGTAAAGACATTATAAATATCTTGTAGCATATAATCACAAAGAGGTTAGCAACATGGTGGATAAGGTGTAGAAGGATGGAAGTGGCAGGGGTTCGAAACTCCTTGAGTGCGCAGAAGCCTCAATTTTCTTTAATTTTTTCACAGGTTGGCAGGTAGTACACTGGTTAACACAACCCATGACACGACCCGTTTAATAAACCAGTTAAACATGTATTTTAGCAGGTTGACGGGTTGACCCGAAACTGACTTGTTTTTTTTTTTATCATGTGGGTTTCGAGTTGTGTATCAGGTCGTGTCCGAAATTGCCACCCCTCAAGCATGAAAGCTTGAATAAAATTATTAATTGTCAATATTCACAATACTGTCCCTAGACATTGTTACACATAAATACGCATGTATGTATGTATTCGTGTCGTGTTCATCTATAAATAAATAAAAAATATAGATGACCTTGTCAATTGGGGAGTGGAAGAGGGAAGGGATGGAGAAATATGATGTGGACAGGAATGATATTGCGGGGATTGGTCAAATCTCGCATCCAAGAATACACGGGATTGGATAAGCCAAATCCAAGGTAGGTTTTCGTCCTTTTGGGAAACTCCCTCGTTCATATCATACATATGAATTTATTTTATTATTTACTAGCTTATTATTTATTTATTGAATTATCTATGTTTTATGTGTGCTTTCTCTAGTGTAAATGCAGAACTTTTTTTGTGGTACTTTTGTGACAGCTTTTGGAACATGTAGGCCTTGGTGACCGAAATTCGTGGGAAGCACTTACCAAAATCTTGGACTCAAACGATAGTTTATTTGCTATCGGTTATTTACTCGACACATTATCTAATTTTATAACCCATGTTTCACTCTGGTGTTTTCAATGGTTCTTCTTTTTTGTAAATGTTAAAATAAAAACATTTCCCACTATCCTTTGTTACACTGTTTCTTTGTGCCCATGATCATGAAGACTATGGCCATGAATGATTGAAGGATTGAAACTTGTGTTTAGAGGTGGTGTTCCAATCGTGTAATTTCATGTCTGTGCTTAACTCCTTAGAGGTGGTGCCCTAAACCCTAAACCGGAGCTATTCCGGTCGGTTCTTGGTCGGCTTTCCTGTCCATTGGCTTCCTCTCATCACCCTGAGTCTATAGGTATAGGTATTGCCTCGATATTCCAAAATTTTCCGTCTCTGGAAAATTTACTCAGGACACCCAACTTGGCCGCGAGTGTGGAGGCCTGTGGGCCAGGTTGTGGAGGCCCGTTTTCGTCCTAAAACACTCCCCGTAACCTCCCGAGCGCGTTGGTATGCTCGGATAATTTTTCTAAAATAGTTTGAACGTAAAACCGGTTTTCGCCGGTTAGGGTTAACTAGGGTTCAATACATTCAAACCGTTGGATCATAACGAAACTTATAGGTTATATTAATGGGAATCTTAGAAACCTATAGGAACTTACGGATCGTCAATTGGAGGTCGAAAACCCTACGAACGACCGAGTTGAACCAAATTAGAGAATTAATCGAATATTTAATTCCGGAGATTATTAAATTAATTCAACAGATAAAATCGAGCATAGAGGGCTTAGGAACACTTTTTACCAAGTACGAGCACTTTTAAGTCCGGGCGGTCGGGATTTTTATTAAATTATCTTGCCGGGCTATTTTAATTAATAAATTGTTTTAAATTTGCAATAGGTGCTCAAGCTCCGGCGAATTTGCAGGAAGGACCCTTGAAGGGTCAAGCTAGCTCGGACACACAGTGAGTGGACTTTTGTTTTCTAAATGAATTTTAAATTAATAAAGTTTTATCGAATGCTCTTGAATAAATTATTATGATTTATGTGTTTCAAGCATGAAATCGAACTCAATTGTTTTATTTGAAATATTTATCATGAATATTGTTCCAAGCATGGAATTGATTTGGAAATGAGATTTATGTTTTAATATTGTGGAACTTGAATGGCTCAGAGAGATGAGGATTTGTTATATATATATATATGAATGGCTTAAGGAAGGTTTTTAAACCACTATAGGTACCCTAGATGTTACTTTTGGATTAATGTTGCCTACGGATTAATGTTGCCTTTGGATAATATTGTGGTTATGGTTATTTGGTTGCCTTCGATTTAAGTCTGCGCGCATGACTATACACCCCACGTGTCTCGGGGACGCCCGAACCGTGAGGAGCGAGGACGCAGCTCAGGTTGACTAAGTGTCCCCTGAGTCCTGCGAGGACGCAACTCAGGTTAACTATGCGACTCTTGAGTTCTGCGAGGACACGGCTCGGCCGACTTCGTGTCACCGAGTCTTGCGAGGAAAGGGAATTGACGGCTCAATGTTGGAATTGACGGATAATTAAAGGGTACACCTAGGTGGAAACTGGAAATTGGAAATTTATATTTTATGCTTCCTAAATGATTTGAAGGATGGTTTGAACGTGTGAATGATATATATATATATATATCAATATGTATGCGATGTATCTTGTACGAATATAGAATTGGTTTAAATGTTTTTCAACATGTTTTTACGGCAGGGTTAGTATGTTCGTATGATATTTTATAAAACTTTCTTTTTGTCCACTCACATTTTCTAATACTTTGAGCCCCCAGGCAGTAACCGAGTACCAGAGTACCACCACCGGGCACTTCGTCACCACCACTCATTCATTTCCACCTTGTAGGGTTTCTTATTTGTAATCGAACTTCTTTTGTAAATTTAAATTAGTTTGCCAGCTCTGATATTACTTTAGTTTCTATAAGGCCTGAGGCCGTACAATTCACTTTTGTGGGTGTGTGAACTTATCTTGTGCATGCTGGAAGGTTGTGGATATAAAATTTGACTTTGTTATAGGTATAAATTTTTGGGAAACGAGCAAATTACAGGGGAGACTCTGCCAAATTTTTGGCAGAAGTCAAACCTTAAAAAGAGAGTTTTCTTTTGAATTTTGGTTTAAAAATGGCAAATTGGTCAACTGTGCCCGGCACCCGACATGTGTCGAATACGTATAGGGTTCGACACGAATTTCAAAGTGAAATTTGGGTCGGGTCTTATGAATTTATCCTCAATTCAATTCATCACAATTCAATTACGAATTAGTAAACACAAATTATTTCATACTTGGATATTACATATGTACTTAGTGTATAGTACATAGATGTACTCAAGAAAATTTGCAACTTGTGATGTGAATCAGGAATCAATCACATCAATAACAACTACACTAGGTACATGAAAACACGAGAAAGTGATCAAACACAAGAAAACTGTAATAATATTCCAAGAGTCTTCCTAGACTCTGAATTATTATTGTTAAATGGAATAACCAAGAGTCCTGATACATGTGTTATTATTTGAAAGGTTTTTAAAATTTAACGTTTTGATTTTGTTTTAATATTTTGGCTGTTTTTTTTATAGTTATTATGGAAGTTACAATTGTTTAAATTTTCAATTCATTGTCTTAATTTTTCTGGTTTAATGTGTCTGGAGGTTACCAGTGTTGGATGCGTATAAAAGGTCACTCCTCCTTCACATTTGTACACACCACAATCAGATTTATCTATTTTTATACTTTCATATATTCTTTACTTTCCATATTATTATTTTTGGGCAACGATTCTGTGGCTTGGAGATTTCTATCCTATCCGACTGTGAACGTGGTTATAGCGGACCTTGAGCCTGCGTATTGGGGTCGTATCTTGGAGTCTTGTAGACTGTCATTACCGGCACGTAGGGAGGCTACAAAAGCTTTAGGACAGTGTCTTTGACGTGCTTTCACTATACCGACTTGCTTTCTTACTTTTGTCTTATTTTACTTATTTCTTTATGTTTAATTTATTGTTAAAACTTTGTTTTACATATTATTTATATTTAAAGATTTATAATTTGGATTTTACGAAAAAGGAAAAACATCATTTTTTTAATAACAATCTAAAGCCTTTGAATGTTAAAATTATTCTTACCATATTTGTTGTTGCTATAAGTTTTGATTTATTTTCCTTCTTATAAATTCAAATAACAAAAAAATAAATAAATAAAGGGGGACAGCTACACATTTTCAAAGTCAAGGCAGCCACACGTTTTTTTTGTTTACATAAAAAGAAAAAGGAAAGTTTGTCTAAATCATAGATACTTGGTTCTGTCTCTATTACCTTATCATTGATAGTTGCGTTTTTCCTATTATTGCTTGCCTACTCGATTTTCCAAATTAAGGCATTAAAGTCCAAAGTTAAGGAAATTTTAAAAAGGAAAAACAATTGGTCTGAACGTTTTGGCATTTAAGGAAAATCAAGGAATTATTGCCTGCATTTTTGTTGGTAAGTGTTGCTGCTTACACGTTTTGAAAATCAAGGACATTAAAGTCCAACTTTAAACAAATCCTTTCAAACAAATATTATACAAATTTTTAACGTAAGTGAACAAATTAAGTACACCAGAAAGCTTTAAACAATATTACTATTCAAAAGCTTAATGAAGTTACTATTCAACGTTTAACAAAACCCTTTTATTACAGTATTACACTATTGCCTTTTGGTCTGCACCTTTGTTTTTAAAACAAATATCTAAATTCTAATCATAAAGTTAATATTCAAATATCTAATAATACGTTAAAATATATATATATATATATATATATATATATATATCTAATCATAAATTTTGCACGTTATTTTTTTCCTTTTGAAGTTAATTTTTTGTTAACCTGTATTTTTTTTACCAATTGCATAGTTATTATAATTTATTGTTTAATATTAAATTTCAACTCATATTACATTTAAATTTCAGATTTTGTTGCTTCATTATTGTTTATTGGAATTGAGATGGATAGTATAGAGATCAATAGTGTTAAACCTAGCAAATTTAATGGGACAAATTTTAAGAGGTGGCAAAGACAACTTAAATATTGGTTAACTATTTTAGGGCTAGTTTCTGCCTTAGAACATCAAACCACACCTAATGAAAATAGTGAAACCACTTCTAAAACTAAGAAAAAGATGACAAAAGAAGAATTAGAATATCATTGCCATAACGGAATCCTTAGTGCTCTCTTTGATGATCTATATGATGTTTATCAAGATACAAAAATTGAAAAAAATTTGTGGGATGGATTAGAGGCTGAATATGGGATAGAAGATGCAGGAATATATCGTTTTACAATCTCAGACTTTAATAACTATATGATGGTTGAGAGTAAAATTGTAAGTGAACAAATTCATGAGTACCAAGATTTTTTGAGGAAAATAGAATTTAAGGGTACTAAGTTTAGTGAAGAGTTTAAAGTTTCTTGTCTCTTTGATAAATTACCCCCAAGTTGGTCAAACTTTGCAAAAACCCTTAGGCACAAACAAGGAGATTTAACATTAACCCAAGTATTAAACTCCCTTAGGATTGAAGAGAAACATAGATCAAGTAACAAGCCTAAGGAAGAAAAGACAAACGTGAAGCTAGTGGAAAGTTCAAACAATAGGAATCGTTTTCAATCTAGAATGAAATTTTTCAAGAGGACAAATAAAAATAGCCAACCCAATCATAATCAACTCAACCGAAACCAAAATTGTAAGCACAATAGACCCCATAAAAATTCCAATGGAAATATGGATCATGATAGGACCCGACCCAAATTTCACTTTGAAATTCCACTTAGTAAAACAAGGATACAAAATTATAATGGAGTCGAATAGGATTGTTATTACTAGAAACAATGTCTTTATTGGAAAAGGATATATTTGTGATGGATTGTTCAAAATAAATGTAGTTTTTGAAGATAATAAATTTTCCTCTCAAATTTTTAATGTTGAATCTTGTAATGTATGGCATGGAAGGTTAAGACATGTAAGTTTGAGCAAAATCAAAAGGTTGATGGATCTTGAGCTAATCCCTAAGTTTAACATAGATCTTAAGCACAAATGTGAAGTGTGTGTTCAAGCCAAACAAACAAGGAATTCTTTCAAACATGTAGAGAGAAACACCCAAATCTTAGAGCTCATACATAGTGACGTGTGTGATTCAAATAGGTCTCCTACTAGAGGTGGAAACAAGTACTTTGTGACATTTATTGATGACTTCTCTAGGTATTGCTATTTTTATCTTATTAAGACAAAAGATGAGGTGTTTGATAAACTCAAGATTTATAAAAGTGAGGTAGAAAATCAATTGGAGAAAAAGATTAAAATATTTAGATTTGACAGAGGTGGGGAGTATATCTCAAATGAGCTTGGAGTGTTTTGTGAAGAACATGGAATTATACATGAAGTTACTCCACCATATTCACCCCAATCTAATGGAGTTGCTGAAAGGAAAAATAGAACTTTGATGGATATGGTAAATTCTATGCTTCTTAGTAGTGGATTACCTAAGAACTTGTGGGGGGAAACAATGCTAACTGTTTGTTTCATACTTAATAGGACAACATTGAAGGATAATGAGAAAACTCCTTATGAGTTATGGAAAGGAAGATCACCTAACCTTAGAATCCTAAAAGAGTGGGCGTGTTTAGCTAAGGTACTCATACCCGATCCTAAGAGGAAGAAAATATGTCCTAGGACTATAGACGCAGTTTTCCTCAGTTATGCAAAAATAGTAGTGCCAATAGGTTTTTGGTGATTAACTCTGAAGTAAAGGAGGTTGCAAACAACACAGTTATGGAAGCTAGGGATGCTATATTCTTTGAAGATATTTTCACGTACAAGACAAGAATTTCTAAGGAAGTACAAACAAGTGAGAAACCTTATAGCTCAACTACGATTGAAAGTTTAGAATCTCAAGAACTCAAAAGAAGCAAAAGAGCAAGAGTTGAGAAGAATTTTGGAGATGATTTCTATACCTTTCTAGTGGAAGGAGATCCCACAACTTATAAGGAAGTTGTTATGTCTGTGAATGCACCATTCTGAAAAGAGACTATAAATGATGAGTTTCAATCTATAATCCAAAATAATACATGGATGTTAACAGATTTGCCTGCTGAAAATAAAGCGATAGGGTGCAAGTGGGTGTTTAGAAAAAAGATGAAACCAGATGGAAGTATTGATAAGTACAAAGCAAGATTGGTAGCTAAGGGTTTTATACAAAAGAAAGAGATAGGCTATTTTGATACTCACTCATCCGTTTCTAGGATTACCACCATAAGGACTTTGATAGCTTTAGCATCTTTGCATAATTTAGTGATTCATCAAATGGATGTGAAGACGGCATTTTTGAATGGAGACTTAGATGAAGATATCTATATGGAACAACATGAAGGATTCTTAGTTAAGGGCCAAGAACACAAAGTGTGTAAGTTGGTTAAATCTTTATATGGCCTAAAGCAAGCTCCTAAGTAATGGCATGAGAAATTTGACAAGGTAATTTTAGATTATGATTTTAAGTTTAATGGTCATGATAAATGCGTTTATTACAAAGAGAATAATGGAAAACATGTAATCTTGTGCTTATATGTTGATGACATTTTGACTTTGGGACGAATTTAGAAGCATTGCCTGCTTTATTTATTCATTGTACTATGGAGTTTGAACTCATAGCTTTGGATATTACTTGTACTAAGGCTGAATGGATTAAAATTTTATTGATGGATATGCCTCTAGTAGAGAAATCATTACCTGCTTTATCTATTCATTGTGACTGCAAGGCTACAATAGACTTGGTGAAACAATCTCATACAAATAGGAAAATGAACAAACACATACATGTGAGACATAAATCTGTGAAGGGTCTATTAAGTAAGAGCATTGTGTCTTTGGAGTATGTGAAGTCGGAGAATAATATTGCTGATCAATTGACTAAAGGTCTTTCTAGGAGCAGAGTCCTAGAAATGTCGAGGGGGATGGGCTGAAGCCCATAAGGGAGTCACATAGGGAGGTAACCCAACTTCTGTGATTGACGATCCCATGAAGGAAGTTCAATGGGTAGAAACAATCCATACTGCGTGACTCATTGAGCACTGTTTATATAATGTGAAGGCATCCTAAAGATGTCCTCATGCTCATCCCTATGACGTCAGTGCTATATAATGTGACGTTAGGAAGGGAGCTATCCCTGAATGAGTTTCGAGGCGGGCAATCTCTAGCAGGGTGCAGGTTACATGTACTCACCTAAGTGAGAGACGTAGTGAGGCTGCGACCGTGAGAATTGGGCTATTCTCTAGGAATTCTCATGAGAATCAAGATTAGTGCATTGCCATAAATAGCACTACCCCGCTTCCAAGTCTCAACCAATACTATGTGTGGGATATGTTGAAGTTTGGTCAAAGGAGCCGAGTTCAATTCTATGTACACACAGATTCCTTAAATGAAAACTATCATTACTAAGTGGAGGTTCAAGCCCGGAAGGCACCTACACCTATTGCATAGTATTATGTTACCCATATATATTTCTTTTCTTTTGCTATTGTAAAATTTTAAAACCCTTGTGGGGGATTGTTATTATTTGAAAGGTTTTTAAAATTTAACGTTTTGATTTTGTTTTAATATTTTGACTATTTTCTTTTAGTTATTATGGGAGTTACAATTGTTTAAATTTTCAGTTTTTATTTTATATTCATTGCCTTAATTTTTCTGGTTTAATGTGTCTAGAGGTTACCAGTGTTGGATGCCTATAAAAGGACACTCCTCCTTCACATTTGAACATACCACAATCAAATTTCTCTATTCTCATACTTTCATATATTCTTTACTTTCCATATAATTATTTTTGGGTAACAGTTTTGTGGCTTGGAGATTTCTATTCGACTGTGAACGTGCTCATAGCCGACCTTGAGCCTGCGTATTGGGGTCGTATCTTGGAGTCTTGTAGACCGTCATTACCTGTACGTATGGAGGCTACAAAGGCTTTAGCACATCGTCTTTGACGTGCTTTCATTATACCAGACTTGCTTTCTTACTCTTGTCTTATTTTACTTATTTCTTTATTTTTAATTTATTGTTAAAACTTTGTTTTACATATTATTTACATTTAAAGGTTTATAATTTGGATTTTACGTCAAAGGAAAAACATCAATTTTTAATAACAACATGCCCACTTGAGTTGGATTCCGCTCCTTGTACATTAAAGTAATTTGAAATTTCGTTTTGTTAAAAAAAAATAGTATTAAACTCTCCTAATTGAAAAAGACTCTTCGTGGAGTTTAATTTTAGATTTAGATTTATAAAAATAAAACCAAGAATACAAGGAGTAGATCTAAAATAACTATTAGGCATATCTTTATCGTGTTGAAACTTCAAGGTACATATACTTTGATTCCATGAATCCATCATGGCTAGTGCACCACAAATGAATGGCATATAAAACGGGTTGTGATGTGATAGACACCTTTTTTTATATATATATATAAGTAGCCAGCAGCACTCACATATAATACATAGAAAATTACATACACATTAAAACTTTACCCAACACAAATATTACTTTCTGCTTTATCCAATATTTTATTTATTTTTTGGTCGAAAGAAACTCCAAAAAAAAGGAGCCCAATACAAACAAATCAACTGCCCATGCAAGAGACTAAAAATAAAAGAATTTCTAATTCAAAACAAAAAAAATGTCTGAGGTTTTTAACTCAATGTTTTTTTCTTTCTTTGCTTTTGGTATATGAATATTTAATTTTTGTCACACTTGTTATAATTGTTAATTCTGAAACATGCTAGGCTTGCACATGGACAATAAAGTTCAAATATTATATAGGAGGGGGCCTAATTTTAAGGATAGGAAAGCATTGACTAGAGACACCTGAGGTGACATTTCAACATATATATATATATATATTTCTTCTCTCCCCAAAAGTCCTTAGTCTCCCCAAACGTTTAATTAGTTCAAATGACATGGATTAGAAACAGATTAAGGATAGATCCTAAGTTGCCATGACTAATTTATTATATATCTTTGAATGGGTGTGTGAGCCTTGATCTCTCTGGCTATTGAATTTTTATTTGATCCCTTTGAATATAATCTTGTTGTGTTGTGTCGGCTTAATTAATCTCATTTCAGAAGCAACTAAATACCTTATTACAATTTTTGTTTCTTTTTCTTGTACACACGTCTACGTGCATCGTCGTAGTAATACTGTGGCTCGGTATAGTTTTTTTTTTTGTTGAGAAATTTTGGGTGCATTCATAATTCAGTTAACAAAAACACTAGCCACAAATGACCATTATAATAACGAAGCAATTTAACTTCAAAAATAAGACAATCTGGGACTCATCCAGTAACGATCACGCATGATCGAATAAACTATAGCATAGGTATCCCAACTAAGAGTGCAAACTCAGAACAACCCAAAATAGATAAAGCTTGAAAAAATCAAGCCATAATAATACAAATAAAACTCTTACAAAGGAGATGTGGAAAGCTCTCACAAAGGAGATGTGAAAAATTCTCACAGAAGGAGAGGTGAAAACTACACATAAAACTCAAAGAGTCTCTGCAATTTATTCCAAACATGAAGAAAATGTAAAAATGATGGTGGTACATATTCGACGCCGAAACGCAGTGGAGATCCGATGCCGAGACACATCATCCTATGATGAATGGAGGAAAATCATTACAAAACAAAGACAAATAGGGGAAACATTATGTCTCTAAAAATGGGGGAAAAGGGGAGAAGGGGATAAGGGAGGAAGAGATGAGGGGAGAGAGGAGGAAGAACAGTGGCTTCCTCCCCCTCAAAGTGAAAACGGATGTATAGGGTGTTTTGGGCGAGAGGGGGCTAGGGCTTTCGTCTTCCCAAACGTGGCTCGGTATAGTTCAATAGTAAAATAAAATAAAATAAATTGTGTGAGGTATGTTTCTGAGCTAGTATAATGGTTGTTATGTGGCAAAAATTCACTTTCCGTCTCTATAGTTTGACGAAATTTCCACTTTTGTCCTTATAGTTTCATTTATGGCAATTTCACTCATGCAATTTGATTTTATTATAATTTAAGGACATCCAATTTTCCATCAAATTTCTTGATGGAATAAGCACATGTCTCTTACATGGAGAGGTATTTTGGACCGAAATGGATGGAAATTTGGATGTATCCTTGAATTGCGATAAAATCAAACTACAATGGTTAAATTGACCAAATTAAAACTAAAGGGACCAAAGTGAAAAAACCGACAAACTATTGGGACCAAAAGTGACTTTTTCCCTTTATGAATTGTTCCTAATTCTTACCAAAAGTGACTCATCCAGTAACGATTATGCATGATTGAATAAACTATGGCATATGCATCCCAACTAAGAGTGCAAACTCAGAACAACCCAAAATAGATAAAGCTTGAAAAAACCAAGCCATAACAATACAAATAAAACTCTTACAAAGGAGATGTGGAAAACTCTCACAAATGAGATGTGGAAAACTCTCACAAAGGAGATGTGAAAAATTCTCACAAAATGAGAGGTGAAAACTATACATAAAACTCAAAGAGTCTTTGCGATTTATTCCAAACATGAAGAAACGGTAAAAATGATGGTGGTAGAGATTTGACGCCGAAACGTGAGTGGAGATCCGATGCCGAGACACATCATCCTATGATGAATGGAAGAAAATCATTACAAAACAAAGACAAATAGGGGAAACTTTTGCTAAAATGGGAGTAATGCTAAAATGAGAGTATGAGGGAATATGAGAGAATTTTCTGGTTTCCAACTTCTTGAATATTATGTTAAACAAACATACATATTTATAGTTGAATGAAACTTATCCTCCAAGCTCATCTACAACTAACCATATTAAATACACAACCACCCTATTAATTACCCAATACATTTTTTGGTTTCCTAGGTCAAAAACTTCTCTAACAAGATTAGGTTAAAGACTTCCCTAACAAGACTAGCCAACACTCCCCATCAAGTTGGTGTAAAGATGTTTCGCATGCCCAACTTGAGAAGGGAGTCGTAGAACATCATACTCGACATTTAACCAAATCAAACAACTGTAGAGAAGGTCTCATCGTAAACCATGTGTGAAACAACTGACAAACCAAAGCAAAGTTCGCAGCAGAGACACAAGAGCAAATCCTAACAAATTGGGCACATAGCAGAACACAGAAACCATGTTAACACGACAAAGGAAAGGTAAAGAACACAGAAACCCTGTGAACACGACAAATGCAAAGAACATAGAAACCCTAGGAACATGGCAAAGGCAAGGCAAAGAACTCAGAAACCCGTGAACACGACAAAGGTAAATAACGCAGAAACCATGTGAACACGGCAAATGACACAGAAACCCTGTGAACACGGCAAATGTAAGGCCAAACCAAACTTTTAAAAATAGGGTAAGGCAAGGTAAGGCAAATCAAGGCCACATAAAGGCAAAGCGAGGTAAGGCAAAGCTTGGCAAGGCATGGCAAAGAAAGGCGAAAGCAAAGGCAAGGCCAACAACATGATCGCAAAGGAAACACAACAGAGGCATGAACACGGCATGAGTAACAACACAGGTAGGAGCAACAACACTGGCACCAGTAAGAGGCATAATAGGCAAGAGCAACAGCACTGGTACTAGCAATAGACATAACAGGTAGGATCAACAACACTGGCACCAGTAAGAGACATAACAGGCAAAAGCAACAACACTAGCACCAACAAGAGACATAACAGGCATGAGCAATAACACTGTCACCAGCAAGATTAATACAAGTTAGGGCCAACGGTGGCAGCAGCAGCAGTAGCAAAAACAACGACAAATACTTGTATATCAAGTTTAGCAAATTCATGCAGACACAACTTCTCTTCACTCCCCTTCTCCCCTTGAGAAACATGCACTGACTGACGCTGAGATGTAGCAGAATCAGCCATGGTAGATAGGTACTTGAATTGCTTTGGAACAGATGCATAAATAGCCGATAGGTAGAGAAATCGGTGGAGCTGTTGTAAAAGGGCAACAATTGTTGCTGTAAATGAGTAGCAGTCTGCTATAAAATGGGTGTGTCACTCCCCCTCAAATCCGACAATGTATGAGAGTCGAGATTTGGAGAAAGAAACAAACAAATAAAGTTGCAGCATCCAAATAAAGTTGTGTCTATCTCCCCCTCAAATCCAACACTAGTAGAGGGTCGAGATTTGGAAGAAGAGAAATTGAAATAGTAGAAAAGATACTTAAACATGCTGGTCTCATGGCAGAAACAAATTCAAGAGAGGAGGGTGGATTGGAGGTGGGCAGCCGACAATTGGAACAATTGGAGGAAATGGATAAAAGATGGAGGGGAGTCTACAACAACCCAAAAAGAAAGAAGGATTAAAAATAAATGAAGGTAGATGACATGTGCAAATGAAACACCCACAAAAGGAGGCATGCACAAAGAGAGAAAGGGATGAATATTGTATAGGTAGGGTAGTATATGTTGACAAATGTGAGAGGTGTTGAAAAAAAGGAGGCACATGGTGCAAAACAAGTCAATAAAATAACGGAAAAAAGGAAGCCAAGTTATTAGTGTGAAAGAGAAGAGGAGGTAGCAATTTTTTTTCCACATATATATATATTATGTTGGCATACTCAGATAGTGGTGGCAGTTGTGGTGGCGATAGTACACGTGAGTGAGATTGGTGGTGATGACAATGATTGTTGTGTTGGTCATGGCTTTTTTTCTTTCTTTGGGGATAAAAGTGATATAGGAGGAATCATATACATGACATTGGGTACATATGGATGCATGCTCTTATCTACTTGAATTATACACCCTTTACGATATTGTGATTGTCATGATTTTCTTTCTTAAAATCTTATTATCTTGAAATTTAGAAAATATAACCTATTTAGGTTGAATTTAAAGTCATGATTTATGATCAACAATTTAAAAAAGAAACGATTTACTAGTTTAATTAAAGAATTTCCATGGTATGTACCATTAGATTAAAGATGGCAATTCATGTTAATCAGTCGTGAAGCTGACTCATTTATAGTTGTGTCATGTTTGAGTTGACTATGTGATATTGCAAACAAAAATTTTAGTGAAAAAGTTCTCTTTATTTATAAAGATTAAGGCGTCGTTTGGGATTGCCTTTTTTTTAATACCAAAAACCTACTTCACTATAAAGTTAAGCAATTTAAGATGTTTTGTACAAATAAAATATCCCAATTAAAAAAGAAATGGCATTTTAACATAAGCTTTTAAAAGCAGCCTCTAGGTTGCTTTTCAAAAGAAGTAGAGATGACACTTTCTCGTTCACGCGATGAGAGCCTTGACGGCTAGGGTTAGGGTTTCTCCAATTTTCTTGATCCATTCTCTGCGTCGTCTCTCTCGAGTTTTTTCTAGTTGTCCCTTTGGGTTCTTCTTGGTGTATTGGGTACAGTGGTTTTCACTTTCTTGTTCTTTGTGGGGTGCGCTACATTGGCTTCCGTTGTGGGTTCCCAATGAGGCAATTATTTGTGAGGGATCTCCATCTTGATGCTATAGAGGTTGTTGGTATCGAGCAGGTTTTTAGGTGACATCTGGTGTTTTCGAATTGAGAAAAGACCTTTGTTGATTTTTAGAGAGGTATTGATGTTGTCTCTATCTAGGAAATTGCTTATAATCGCTTTTGGGTTCATTATCTTTCTGACCACGAGCATAAGTTAGTCCTTGATTTGGAGTCATGGCCAAGACAAGTGGTAGCTGCCTCTTCTGCTAAGGGAGGTTTCAAGTATGTAGCACCAAGCTGGAATAGAAAGTATGCGGAAGCTAGTGTTGGGCATATAATTCGTAGTGGCATGGATTTTTCTGGTAAGTGTAGTTTTTGTGTCGAAGACTTTGTTGACAGAGCGGAGTAGACCGGCCTCGAGGGGCCTCCAAGGTCTCCCTGATAATTCTCATCTAGAACGTTCCTGTGCTTGGTAACCGATGAAAGTTCCTACTATGAAGATCTTTCTTCTGAAATTTCTCAGGCTAAGAAAATCGGAGGTAGCAGTTGGTGTTTAACTAGATCTGCTATGCCCACAGTACGTTTTTGACTATGTACGAAGAACTATGATGCTTTCTTTAGATTATATGAGTCTTTCTTTGACATTACCTGCGTAGTGATGTGATGTGTTTCAACAATTTTGCAGTTGATGTTTGGTTGGATCTGTTCTAATACCCACAATATGATTTTGACTATGTACGAAGAACTATGATGCTTTCTCCTTACCATATGAGGATTTCTTTGACAGTACTAGTATAGTGATGAAATATGTTTGAAGGGTTTTGTGGTTGGGTTTTAGGTTTGTCTGTTTCATATAAGTTGTTTGACTCTTTTGTTTAATCAATAGCATGGGTGATACTCTTTCCTACTCCGGGGTTCTGTTTTCTCCATGAAGGTTTTAACGAGGTTGCTGTTAACATCCTATTTCTTACTATGCAATGGTTCCTATGGGTTTAATGAAATACCATCTTTTCTAAAAGAAAGAAGCAGATATGAGCCTTTAATAAAAAATTTCAATTCCCATAATACCATCATTAGTTTTTTAAAATGACATCGTCTACCACCACCACTACCTCCACCTCCATCACCACCACCACCACCACCTATACCTTACCATTACCACCACCTTACCATCACCACCACCACCACATGATTACCATTTAACAGTTTCAACATCATGTATATTTTTGTCATTATTCACATTTACAATAGTTTTATATTAAAATTTATCAAACGGTTTTGACACTTTTTATACTAACATCACTTTAAAAATATTGTTTACCAAACTTATGCAGCACGAAAGCACGAGTTTACGAATCGACTTACGTCTAAACCCGATAAGATAAACTGAAATCCAGCAGCAACTGGAATCCATCAGAAAATAGAGAAATCTCTAAATTTGATTAATGATATGAAAAAAATTGATTAATACAATGCCATGAGTTGGCTTAAATAGAAACTCAAGAAACCCTAAAACCATAGGAAACTCTAGGTTCCAAAATATTCCTAAAACTTAACTAATAAGAAAAATAATTAAAATCATATCAAGAAAATAATACCCTGATTGATAACTTATTCTAAAAATATAAATATAATATAAGTCTTCTCAAGAAATCAAACTACCCAAAAATCTCAATGGTACGCATTCCTTCTTTTCCTAGCACCATAATTGATGCTCAAGCATTATTTTCTATATTTGAAGCCCAAATTTCTAATTTTGAAATTTTTCCCATTTTCCAAATTTCCTTCGTATGAACAAACCCATGATTTGTCCTACATCAGACCCCTTCACTTGTGACCAAATGAATTGATATGGAGAGAATTAGGCATAAACCAACAAATATTCAAATCCTTGATTCAGTAGATCGATCCACCAATACTCAGACTAATAATATAGATCCACCGCACAATGGCAGAAACGGTAGATCCGTATCGCAACCAAAAACAAAACATAAAACATAAAACTCCTGATGAGTAATAGCCTAAAACAAACAAAGAAAATAAGACCACCGCTCCACATCTTCTCTGCCACCCAAAGAGATCCAAGCCATACGTAACGACTAAATCCTTAGTTGCCGCACCGGCTAAACCCCAACCCATACAAACCGGCAATTTTCGTTATTGTAACTCCAAACTCTGAACATGAGCCAAAACCTTGTGTATGTGGGCCAAAAACGGTAACTAAATCATGGCAACAATGGTGTTTCACGGTAGTTGTTTCAAAAACCTCCAAGATAAACGAGTTCCAACAAAATCACGCAAGCCAACCAAAACCAATTGGCAGTCCTCGAGAAAAGTATTGATCAGGAACTCCATAATTTTCAAAAAACTAAACAACCGAAATCAAACCAAAACACCTGCAAAAGCAAAAAAATCGCAAAAAATCAAAGAAAAAGAGGAATATGAGGGGAAAAAAACTTAGGGAGGGGATGGTGAGAATGGCGAGGAAGGGAGGGAAGGAGGGGATGGGAAGCCATGGAAGAAAAACAAAGCATCTCACAATCGTAGGGTTCAGATTGGAAGAGAGAGGAAGAGGAGAGGAGGGAAATGGATAGGAGCGGGTGCGGGGTGTGGAGGCTAGGTTTTTTTTTAGTTGTGTTATTTTTTTTGTTAGAGTTGTATTGTTTATTTTTATTTTATTTAACAACAGTTGTTCATGAGATTTGAATCAAAACATCCTTCAACATGGTGAAGATTAAATGCTACCAAACTAAATGGTATCAATTAGGGCTGGGCATCTAAAGCCGAAATACCGAAATCGTACACGAACCATACCGTACCATACCGATATCATACCGTTTCATTTGGGATGAGGAGATATTCAGTACGATACCGTACCGTACCAAGGGAGTATGGTATGGTAGCGGTACCAGATATTTGGTATCGATCAATACTGTACCGTATCAAATACATGAACTGAAGTATAATTTTTTAAATAGACCAAGCATCTATATGTAAAAATAAACCAAGCATGCAATATTTGCTTTGTTACTATTTTAATAGTTTCCATTCTTAGCTTTGTTAAAAATTGACTGAGCTTTGTTATTGGGTATGGAGCTTCATAGGACTCGAAAATTCTCCTTCACATACAAAATCTGCATTTCTTTTTGTTAATTACATCATGAATTGGTGCATGATATTTTTATTGGTTGTTGTTGCTCTGTTTTTATCCATCCCAATGGCCACCGAGCTAAATTGGATGCTGCTCTGTTTTTATTTTTATACATTGGTGCCTGTTGTGGTATATTGAAATGATGGGGATACTTGAATTCAAATCGTGGGCTGCAAATGAAGCTTGGATTGCATAACTTTATGTTTTTGTCATTTAAGTTTGGATTGTGTTTGTAATTTTGTAAGCCATAAGACATAATTTTAACTATTTTGTTTTGTAAGCCATAAGGCATGAGTTTTAACCATTTGGATTTGGTTGATTTGGATATTGAATCTATTGAGGGATATTGATTTGGTTGATTTGGATATTGAATCTGTTGATGGATATTAATTGATTTGGTTGATTAGGATTTGAATATTGAATTTGTTGAATCTTTGAATCTGTAACTTAGGCATCACTTATTTTGGTGAATGAATATGTTGAATATTGAATTGGTTCATTTTTGAGTTGTGTCATTTTGGTACCGAAATGGTACCGTACCATACCGATACCGATTTGGTACTGTATGGTACGGTACCAACTTTGGCAAACGATAATCCCATACCGTATCATACTGGTTTTAATTTTCGGTATTGGTAGCGGTACGAGCTCAATACCGTACCATGCCCACCCCTAGTATCAATCTTGTGATCAAATGATATTATATAATATGAGATGTGAGTTAACAATTCATAATAATAACTGATGTAAGAAGTTACATATCAATTCCTGCATAATGTCATTATGATCACAACAATATACTCTTTCAGCATATCAAATCTTAAATAACAATTGATGAATTAATGTGTTCATAAAATATGGTTCCTTTAATAATAGTTACTCTTTCAGCAGACCAATATTTCCAACGTATAATAATAAAAATTATTGATCAACTATAAACTGTTGGTGGGTATAATAATAAACTCTAAACAAAACAATTGATCAACTCCAATTATTACTCTTTCAGCTATAGTCAATAGAGTATTCCTTTCAAGCACACTCAGTGTTAATATATATAGAAAATTCAACTCACATATTAAAATTTGAAACAACTAAAAAAATTAAAAGTTACTAAAGAAGTGAAATTTTTTTATCTTTCATTTTATATGCACATATATATATATATATATATATATATATATATTATATTTATATACTTTAGATGTTGAGAATGGCTGCGTTTGCCACTTTATCTCTCTCCTCCTCCTCCCACCTCTCTCTCTTCTAAACTCGTACCCTCCCCTTTCCCTGCACTCGATTCCATTTGTTTTCTATTCGTTCTAGGGTTTGAAATTATGGGGCTCTCCTTTCTCAAGAAACCCATAAAATATTGAACCTCTCTATATTAAAATTTATCCACATATTTTACTATATTTTTCTTGTTTTCTGTTCTCTTTAGCTCTGTGTGTATGGCTGGCTTAGACTTGGGCTCAGCATCTCGTTTTGTTCATCAGCAGCTCCAAATCCCCGACCTCCACCTCCAAGGACCACCGGATTCTGAAGATGATCACAACACCCCCAACCACAACAACCTTTTCTCCTCCGATCACCACCAAAACGACGTCGATGATGACAATCCTCATCATCAAGGGCTTGATCTTGTGACCCCGAACCCTGGTTCGGGGGATTCTGGAGGTCGACGCTCCAGAGGTCGACCTCCAGGGTCAAGGAACAAGCCCAAACCTCCTGTGATCATAACTCGGGAGAGCGCAAACACTTTGCGAGCTCATATTTTGGAGGTCAGCAGTGGCTGTGATGTGTTTGATTCCGTTGGTACATATGCGAGAAAAAGGCAGAGAGGGATTTGTGTGCTGAGTGGGAGTGGTATGGTAACCAACGTGAGCCTGCGCCAGCCAACTGCGGCTGGCGGAGTTGTCACGTTGCACGGAAGATTCGAGATTCTGTCGTTGACAGGCTCGTTTCTGCCGCCCCCTGCGCCACCTGGGGCCACTAGCCTGACCATATTTTTGGCTGGTGGTTCGGGCCAGGTTGTGGGTGGAAATGTTGTAGGAGCACTCATAGCATCTGGGCCTGTTATTGTCATAGCCTCATCGTTTACCAACGTAGCTTATGAGAGGTTGCCCTTGGAGGAAGAGGAACAGCTGCAGATGCAGCAGCCTGTGCCGCAGTCTTCGGGCGGCGGAGGCAGTGGTGGCAGCGGTGGCGGTGGAGGAGTAAGCAACCCCTTTCCAGATCCGTCTTCTGGGCTTCCCTTCTTCAATCTGCCGCTCAATAACATGCCTCATCAGCTGCAGGTTGATAGTTGGGGAGGAAACTCTGCGGGACGGCAGCCTTATTGATAGTTTTGCTAGCTATAGGTCAGGTCATGACCAAGGTCAGAGAATCGATCCTTACATCAATATCAATCACCTCCCATCTTGTACAATTATTTTTCTTGCTTAATTTCTTTTTATTTTTCTATTTTCCTAACTTCAATTTGGTTCCTAATTTTAAGTGCTTTTTTAATGTGTTGTTGTTGATGATCATCTCCATATGGAATGTTGATGGAAGTTGGATTTTGGAACTCCCTTTTCTTAATTAGAAATGGTTTCATAGAATATTGTAGCTTTCGATTGATATATAACTTGTCTAAAATGATGATAAATTGTTGATAAGTAATTATGTTACAATTAGCACAAAATTTAACATAAGATTAGATAAATTATCGTTATTATAAGATTAATACAGATCGAGTTATAAACTATATGATTGTTAATCATGTATAATATTGTCTTCTGAACTTTGGAGCTTTGTCATTAAAATGATTTAACTTTTGCCTTTTCTATATGTAGGATGTATATATATACATATATAGCTATATCAAGCTTCCACTCCCAAAGATATATGAATCATGATCTTGGTCATTTGAAATATTATATATAAACCTATATTTATAAAATTAAATCTCTTTCTCTCTCTCTCCAACTGCATACATCTTAGCACATGAAATATACAATCTCTCCAATCTTACACCAAAACAAAGAAAGAAAACAAACAAATGTATGAATCTAAGAAAGCAAAAGCTGTCATAGTTTCAGTGGTATAACACCCACCCATGTTGATAATAAAAGTTCGACACTTGCTCTTCCACTCCTTCTTCCCTAATTAAAAAAGGCTCTCACATCTGACCACGTCACCTACACAATCAAATAATTTTTTTTATAATTTTTTATTAAATCATCCTAGTATCTTGCGCACTGCTCTCTTAGACATCATCAACCCCAGTTGCTCTAGTTATTCTTAAAACCATATTATATATTATAATGAGGTCTTTTGTTGTTCACACTTTTCTCTTTTTCCTAAAATACTCTATATATCTGAGAGGTTCTTCCATCAAGAAAAGATAGTCTCATCGGGTTCATTGTATTCGACTGCATAGTTTGATGCAAGAGTTTTCTTTTACGTTTTCATGTCGTGCCCTTGAGTAGATCAGCTAACTCTATATGACTGAATTCAGGACTCATTTTCTATACAACAAACTTGAACAATAAAATAATTCAAAACTTTACTTCCAAAATTGCCAAATCTGAAGCTCACACTGTGGCCAGCACCTAGTATTGATCGGTTTCTTGATTTTCAAGCCATTGTTGCCTTTATCTTTTCTTTCTTTTTATCCAAACCTTTTTCTTTGTTGATTTTCATTTCTTAATATATGTTTAATTGTTGGTTCAATGCTTTCAATTACAAGCTATGTATATATCGAGCTATGTTGTCCATCCCAGTAATCCAAAATTCACATATACTTAAAATTCACATAATCCAAAAATATTATTCAAGCTGTACTAAACAAATCAAAGAAACAAAAAGACAGATGAATTTCTTGATAGAAATGAAATTAAGCTTGAAAACGAAATTGAGACGAGAGATTTGAAAAAGAGAAGGAAAGTAATATTTACCCAAACGATCATCGTGAAATAATCAGTTAAAGGAAGTTGAGGTGCCACCCAAAAATCAATTGTCAATGTAGCCTAACTCCATTTGAGCTCATGCAAGATCCCTTAACTTTCCATGTGGGACAAATATATACTCTCAACTGATCTATGGTGCATATTGAGTCTCACAATACCATCATATATTGCCATAGTCTGGTAAGAAAGCATTTTACAATATATATGGGTACTTTTGTTTCTTCAATTCTACCATACTACTATATAAATAAAAAAATTAGTTCCAAATAAAACCAAAGTGCATGTATACTCTACCCTCACCTATTTACATTATAAGACAAGCATTTGGATTTTCATCACTAAACGTTTGTGGAGCATAGACATAGTGAATGAAATATGGAGCGTTGCCCTCTTTTGGTTTAACCTCCACCACCTGCATACCTTCCTTAGCTTCTACGACCTTGGTCATTGGTTCAGAAGATTTCTCACCACTGTCTTTCTCTTTCTTTTCCTCCTGTTTCTCTGCTGGTTTTGAGGCGCCCTTCTCCTTCTCTTTTGTTTCTTCCTTTTTCTCTGCTGGTTTTGAGTCGCCCTTCTCCTTCTCTTTTGTTTCTTCCTTTTTCTCTGCTGGTTTTGAGTCGCCCTTCTCCTTCTCTTTTGTTTCTTCCTTTTTCTCTGGTTTTGAGGGCACAATCTCTGCATGTTTGTGAACCTTTTTTCGTAAATACGAAACTAGTTTTTCAGGCTCGATTGTTCCTTCCACTGCCAGAGTTTGTGCTTTCATGTCAGTTTTAACATTGTGAATACCTACAACATACATCATTGACATATATGCTTCGTTAGAAATACCCTAAATTACAGATATACAAATCTTCAAGAAAACTTTGAAATATGTATACTTACCTTTTCTCTTTATTAACTTCTTCTTCAGATCTTGCTCACATTTATGGCAATGCATGTGAACCTTCACCAATATTGTCCGTGAAATAGGCTTTGGAATCAAAACAAAACAAAATTGGTGAATTTTTCTAGTGCATGCATTTCATCAATTACATTCACATGTTATATATCTGAGCTATAAGAAATTATGAATAAGGAGTTAAGGTTTAATTAATACTAAAAAAAAAAGGTACCGTTGAGTTATCAACCCCAAACATAATCTGAAATGAACCAGGACCTCCAAGGTGCATAACGAACAAGATGACCGAGACCCTAATGGACCAAATGACGAATAAGTTTAAACACTTTACTCCCTTTCATATGCTCTACATTTCCTTTCTAAATTCTCAGTTCAAGCAACTCATCATCCTAAACTGTATATATTACTATAAAATTTAGAGCATCCAAGTGGAGAGGCCTAAGATCATTTAAACTAATACAACTATGCAAGGCTTCTCACATAAACTCTCAACACGCCCCTTAGGCAGTGGCGGAGCCAGGATTTCATGTGTGAGGGGACCTCTAACAAAATATTTATAAAAAATATTCGAACTCACAATTCATTCCAAACTAACCAAAAAGACCAAAACATCATACATCATACATCATACATCATACATGTATAATGAAATCTTTACACTTTTATTAATCTATAAATTAATTGAAAGATCCATTGAAATTAATTAAAAGATCCATTGATCTAAAACGTGAAAAAAGATATTAATACTAAATTTTAATATACAAGTGTAAAGATGAAAAAAGATCCGTTGAAATTAACATGGAAAAAAGATATTAATATAAAAGTGGTGGAGAAATGTATACTAAAATTTTAGAAAATTGATCTAAAACATGAAAAAAGATGTAAACTTTAAGAGAAAACTCTAGAAATATTAGAAGTATCATAAAATATATTAATATATAATTTTTAATATAAAAATGAGGGGGGGACCTGGACCACATTGATTCCTTAGTGGCTCCGCCCCTAGCCTCATGCGCTACTTGAGCAAAGCATATGGACAACTCATATGGAGTGACGGGGAGTAGGTGAAGCCATTGGACCTTTAGAGCTTTCAACCCAAAACAAATAGGAGAAGCCCAATATTTTTTTAACTACTATGGAAGGCTTCTAAATTCCGATGTTGGGATAAACTGTCAGCATCTATTTGGGAGTTGCTAAGCAAACCCAAGAATCACCAGTAATGTATAACTAAAAAGAAAACTTGTAAAAAAGAGCAGGCCATGACTGTTCAGTAAACAGTTTTCTATCAATGAAATACAATTGAAGAAAAAAATCAAATAATTCACCCTCGATTGTTAAGTAGTGGAAACATATTGAGCAACATATTGTTTAAGCATATGGGTGAGAGTGAGCACCGTACTTCTTTTGTTTCCTTCACTATTTTTTTCTCTATAACGGGGGTTTCCTTGATCTGAATTTTTGGTGATACCAACTCAATCTTTTTCTTGCAAAGCTTCTCTAGCCGTTTCTGAATTTTTACTGGGTCGAAAACGCCTTTTACCTTTATCTCTCCTTTCGCCATATCTACCTCCACATTGTGAATCCCTGTTTACATAACGCACCATCAGTTGCCTCAAATATGAACCATATATACAAAGGAAAATCCACATAATTAAGGAACACAGTTAAATGAATGTATATACTAGACAAATGTTTATGTTGCCTGAATGTATTCGAAGTATTCAGGAAAAAATAAATATGATTAATGATCCAGATTCACAGTTTGATAAGATAAATATCTTCTGTTGTCTCAACCGGAAGTACTTGCTCTCTCATTTCTTCATAAGTAATAAAGTTTTATTGGCTTATATATGTATAGAAACCATGATGAGGAATTAACACACGAGGAACATTTGGGTACCTGGCGTAGCCATAAGAGGCTTCTTGATCTCACGTCCACACTGCGGGCAGTGCAGGTTAACTTTGTAAACAGCATTGATTACTCCACCATCTTTCTCCTTTTCTTTGTTTTCATCTTTTGCTTTGTCTTTGTCTTTCTCCGTAGCTCCAATATCTTTTGCTGCCATTTTAGCTGCAAAGCCTTGTTGAGCAGCCGAAGAGGGATTTCAAAAGCAAGTAATTAATGTAAACATATATCTTTTGCTGCCATCTAGAATGTTTAAAAGGTGAGAAATTAAGAGTAATTAATTAATGAGATTTTAGTCTTGCTTTGTGTTTCAAGGCAATGTATTGGTGGGAATTCATGTGGAGGTAGTTCAACTGCCTTTGATACTTTAATCATTGAAGAAAATGGTTTTTCTTTTCTTTTTGTTTTATATATTTATCAATGAACCATTTTCATTGGAGAAAAAATTATTCATTTCTTGTGGTAGATTATCCATTAGATCATTCACACCACCAACCGCAACAACCTCTTCTCCTCTGACCACCACTAAAACGACTTGGATGCAATCCGATTTACCATTCAAAACATGCCTTCTTATCGGATCAGCATCCCCCATCTTGTACAATTGCTTAGGTTCTTTGGTCTCTTGTCGGAATGTAATTTGGTTCCTAATTGGAAGTCCGTTTAAATGTGTTATTGATAATAATGGTAATTCTCCATGGAAAGTTATGGAAGATTTTGGAACTAGCTTTCTTAATTAAAAATGGTTTCAGATAATGTTCTTGATAATCTAATGGAAAATGCTAGGGAGACTACATTTTATATACTGCATTGTGTACCACATCTCTAATAGAAGGGAGACCCATTGTATTGGTGGGCTCCACTTATATTAGAAAGACGGTACACAAGGTGGTATATAAAACTTTTATAATAAAATGTCAAAAGTCACTTTTGGTCCATGTATTTTTCACTTTTAGTCAATGTAGTTTCAATTTGGTCAATTATGCCATTGTATTTTCATATAATTGAAGCAATTCAAGGACAACTCACGAATTCTTTAAATTTTCTTTCATGGTGTCAAGATGATATACTTGAGCGATTTTTTGACGTTAGGTTTTGTTGATGAATGAATTTGGAGCTAGATTAGGACTGCTTTTATTGTTATTTGCTACTTTGGTCACTTGGAAATTTCACTTCAATGAAAAATCAATTGCATGTTTCTTGTTGGCGATTTGAAAAAAATTAAATTTAAGTTTCTAATTTTTTAATTAGAAATGGACAGAAATACCCTTAATATTGTGAAAGAAATTGACAAAATTCGTGAGTTGTCCTTGAATTTCTACAATTATATGAAACTATGAGGGCACAATTGGCCAAATTGAAACTACAAGGACTAAAACTGAAAAAGAGGTAAACTATTGGGACCAAAAGTGACTTTTGGCCTATATATATAAAATGTGGTCTCCCGCATGACCGTAATCTCATCTGCTTATAAGTACACAAGCTTTCGCGAATATATGTTTGGGTCAACATTTAATAGTACCCTCACCTTTCGACATTGCGGTTAAGGTGGCAATTAGGCAATTTGTTAAATGATGTCCTAATTAACACATGTGGGGCTCTTTTTTATTTTTTAAGTGGACTAAAATATTAAATAAAAAAATTAATATTCGATTTATAAATAATAAATAAAACATTAAAAACAAATTAGAGACATTGGCACTACTACTAAGACTCAAAAGTAATTAGGGTTTAAACTGATATGTTTATTCTTCTCTTAAGAAGGAATATATATACTACATACAGAGTGGGTACAAATAGAAAATATGTACAAAATCTCCTAATTCTACTCAAATTAGATAATTACAATAAAATATAAATTCTATTCCTAATAAGAACGTTGACTCTAACTCACGCCAACACTCCCCCTCAAGTTGGTGCATAGATATCGGTAATGCCCAACTTGTCAAGTGAGTCTTCAAATCGATGCTTTGACATGGCATGGGTCAACATATCTTCAAGCTGCTCCGAAGAAGGCACAAAAGGTATAGAAATTAACTTATACTCCAGCTTCTCCTTAATGAAATGCCGATCAACTTTTATATGCTTAGTTTGATCATGTTGCACTAGATTGTTAGCAATTTTAAATGCAGACTATTTATCATAGTGGAGCTTTGTAGCAGCATCCGGTCTAAACCCAATTTCAGCAAGTACCACCTTAACCACAGTATTTCACAAACCCCTTGGGCAATCCCTCTATACTCAGACTCTGCAGAGGACCGAGACACAACGTTTTGCTTCTTGCTACGCCACGTAACTAGGTTACCGCCAACAAATGTGAAGTATCCTTATGTAGAACGTCTATCTGTAATATTCCCTACATAATCTACGTCAGTGTAACCTTCTAGACCTAAGTGGCTATTTTTCTTAAATAATAAACCTTTCCCAAGAGCAGACTTTAAGTAACTCATAATACGCATCACAGCAGCCATATGATCCTCACTAGGTGAATGCATAAATTGGCTAGCAACGCTTACCGCATAGGCAATATTAGGGCGTGTCAATGATAAATAAATAAATCTCCCAACCAACCTTTAGTATCTTTCTTTGTTAGTTGGGACCTGATCCAAATAAACCCCAAGTTTATGATTCTCAACAGTAGGTGTATCAACTGGTTTACAATCAAGCATTCCAGTATCTGCTAGCAGGTCCATGACATACTTCCTTTGTGAAAGAAATAAGCCATGTTTAGATCGAGTGACTTCCACTCCTAGAAAATATTTCAGACTGCCCAAATCTTTCATCTCAAATTCAGATGCTAAATGCTTCTGCAATTCATTGATTTCTACAGTATCATCACCCGTCACAATCATATCATCAACATAAATAATCAACAAAGTCACCTTACCAGCCCTATGTTTAATGAATAGAGTATGATCAATATTGGCCTGTCGGTAACTAAACTTCTTCATAGCTGTAGTAAATCTGCCAAACCATGCCCGAGGAGATTGCTTTAACTCGTACAACGCCTTTTTTAATTTGCAGACGTTCCCCGTGTCACCGGTAACGCTATACCCTGGTGGAAGACTCATGTACACTTCTTCTTCTAGTTCACCATGTAAAAATGCTTTTTTAACATTAAATTGCCTCGGTGGTCCAATCCAAGTTTACTGCTAAGTACAACAAAACTCTGACAGTATTCATCTTAGCCACATGTGCAAAAGTATCATGATAATCAACTCCATATGTTTGAGTGAACCCTTTAGCTACTAATCTTGCCTTGTACCTCTCTACAGTACCATCTGCATTATATTTAAATGTAAACACCCATCTGCATCCTACAGGCTTCATTCCCTTTGGTAGATCAACAATGTCCCATGTATTATTTTTCTGCTGCTCCTCCATTTCAATATTCTTGGCTTCAACCCACTTTGGATCATTAAATGCCTCCTCAACACGGGTTGGAATTTTAATACTATCCATTCTGGCCACAAACGCTTTGCACTCAGGAGATAACCTGTGATCAGACACATAATGGGCAATAGCATATCTTGCTTTGCCTTCTGGTGAGTAACGATCAGGTGGAACCCCACGGTTCTGTCTAGGCAGTAGAACATACGAATTATTAACATTATGAATGAAAGTACTTACCTCAGGAATATCCAGGGGAGCTTGATCGGGTACTATTAGAGAAGCTTCAAAGGGGGCAATTAGTTCAGTTGGTGTAGCAGGTTCGGCCGATGTAGCAAGTTCAGTAGGTTCGGTTGGTTCTCGTCTTTGTATCAAACCATCCAATACCACTCCCCCTTGTAAATCTAGCTAGTTATGTCCTTCATTACTAGTCTCCCCCTAAAGGACATGCTCGGGTGTATAAGAGAAGAACATCTCATCCTCAATAAAGGTAACATCCATAGAAACATATAGACGTCGGGTTGCAGGATGATAGCACCGGTAACCTTTCTGATGAGGAGAGAAACCCAGAAAGACACAGCGGAGAGCACAGGGGTCCAGCTTACTCCTCTGATTATGATGGAGATGAACATAGACGACACAACCAAACACCTTTAGAGACAGAGTTTGCATAGAAGAGGCAGAGATATGATGGTTCAGTACCTGCATAGGAGTTCAGAAATCCAAAACTCGTGAAGGTAGACGATTCAAGAGATAGACTGCATAGGTAAAAGGTCCATCTAGAACCGCTTTGGAAGGATCTGCCCATTTTTACGTTCAGCAACCTCATTCTATTGTGGTGTTTGAGGGCAAGTAGTCTCATGGAGTACACCCTTAGTGTGAAAAACTGGGATAACGCCGAATTAACAAATTCTCCACCATTATCGGATCGAAAAACCTTGATAGGGAGCATAAATTGAGTTTGAATCATCGGATAGAAACGCTGAAAAATTTCGACCACATCACTTTTATTTTTCATCCCATATAACCACATCATACAAGTGCAATAATCCACAAATAACACAAACCAGTGAACTCCCAAGGCTCTAGAAACAGGGAAAGGTCCCCAAACATCAGAATGAACTAAATCAAATGGCATAAGACTTTAATTACAGCTTGGAGGGTAGGATACTCGATGACTCTTAGCTAAAATACAAGTCTGACATTGGAAATCAGACTCGTTGACACCCACTAAATAATGCAGGAAACAAATGCCGTGAATATCCAAATGAGGCATAACCAAATCGGCAATGTAGCAACCAAATCCGGCGATGTTGAGAAGTTGCAGTGCTACCAGCATGAAGAACCCGACTAGTTGCCACATCATCCACATAATAAAGCCACCCCTTTTTAGTACCACGACCAAAGATCTCCCAAGTCTGGATATCCTGTAGTAAGACAAAAGACGGATACATCAGTACAACGTAATTTAACTGCTCAGTAACTTGCGGCACAGATAATAAATTACTAGATAAAGATGGAATCAGTAACACTTTTTCCAATGGTAAAGCAGGTGTCAAGAGGATAGAACCAGCCCCCGTGACAGGAGCATCAGCATTATTAGCAGTCAGAACATGATCACAATGAGGCGGAAGAGTATTAGAGAATAAAGCAGAATTATGTCATATGGTCAGTAGATCCTGAATCAATAATCCAACTTGTATTGTGTGTATCATGGGCATGGAAACCCTTGCCAAAGTTACCTAGAGGCGGCGGTGTTAGAGGGCTTGAGACCGCAGTCAAGGTCAGATGAGGAGTAGCGGTAAGGTGGCAGTGCCCAGTGGTGACGTCAGCCACAGAACAGCCACATGAGCTTTGCCGTCTAGTTGTTCCCTTTGTAAATGCCTCCGCTCCTTCTCCCAATATGGTACCCCATGCAATGCCCAGCATGTGTCAATAGTATGTCTCTTTTCACCACAGTGATCACACTTTAGTTTGTCTTTTTCTGCAGAAGTCAGGCGACTCGGAGGAACAGCAGAAGAGCCAGGCCCTGTAGACCGAGAAACCAGAGCAGTATTTTTGGAAGCAAACACAACAGCAGGTTCCCCAATCTTGGTGCCGGATCCAAGCATAGTAATCTGGCGTTAAGCCTCTCGACGGACCATAAAAAATACATTTTCGATACTTGGAACTTTATCACTCTGTAGAATATCACTGCGGACCTTGTCATAAGTATCGTCAAGGCCAGCCAAAAAATCATACACACGATTTGCCATAACAGCATCCTGAAAAAGTCTTCATATCATCAGCACACTTCATCTGAAAAGGACGTCTCTTGTCCAATTCAAGCCAAATTGCCTTAAGTTCGGCAAAATAGGTAGAGACAGGACGACCCTCTTGCTTCAGACGGGTAGCCTGGCACCGCAGTTCATAAAGTTGGGATATGTCAGATCCATCATAAAACATCTGATTAACAGTATCCCAAATTTCCTTAGCAGTAGGTAGAGTATGAAACATATTCAACAAATTGGGTTCCATAGTTCGCATCATCCAACTTTTCACAATAGTATCAACAATTTTCCACTTCCCAAATTGTGGGTCTTGGGACTCAGGGGCATCAGTGTCGCCAGTTAGGTAACCCAATTTTCCTTGTGTAGTAGCATGGAGTTCGATCATTGAAGCCCATATCTCATAGTTGGATCCATTCAATTTGAATCCTAGAGGTAGATTGGTGGATGATTCAGTATGAATCGTCACAATAGAAGTAGAAGAAGATTCAGTGACATCCAGCATGGTGATAGATGGTGGCGGCAACAGAAGATTAGGTGGCGATGACGACAGTAAGAGATATGAGACGGCGCAGGCTTAGGTGTATAGGAGGCGTAGGTTTAGGTGTATTGGTTAGGTGTAGCGGAAATAGGTATTTTTTAGGATTAGAGTTTTGATGTTGTAGAGACGGATCGGAACCCGCTCTGATACCAACTCAAAAGTAATTCGGGTTTAAACTGATATGTTTATTCTTCTCTCAAGGAGAGTGGGTACAAATAGGAAATATGTACAAAATCTCCTAATTCTACTCAAATTAGATAATTACAATAAAATATAAATTCTATTCCTAATAGGAACGTTGACTCTGACTCATGCCAACACTAAGGGCTCTCGTGGGAGTGATTTTGGGAGAGCCATGATCACTTATGGAGAGAAGCACCTCCCAAGTGTTACTCCATATAATCACTTTAAGTGATTTTAAGTGATTTTGGGAAGAAGCACCTCCTATGTGATTCTCCATAAAATCACTTAAAACCATTTAAAGTGACTCTCTATAGTATAAAATATTGTCATATCTAAAACCACTTTCAAACGAGTCCTAAATTAATAATACTGAGTTTCAGTTTGAGCTAGTTGAATAAGGTTGTATGAATTGGCAGATGGGTTGAAAGAAGTCAATTTTCATTTTTCATTTTATTTAGTGAAAAAGAAAGTGAGTTGGATGAGGTGATTATAGCTAATTAAAATTTTGAATTTATTGGCCATTCAGTGTGGAGAATGATTTATCAATATGCATTTAGTTTATGTATTGTATTTTTTGAAAGCAACTTATAAAAGGAAAATGGTCATGTTAGGGAGACCAACTTGTGTAAGGTATGAATCATTCTTATCGTTTTCTAGTATTAAATCCAAATTACCAAGTGGCTAATTAATAAATTTATGAAACTTTGGAAGAAAAAATGTAAGTATTTAATTAGATTGCACACAAGGAAAAGTGGGTTCATTCTTTAATTGGAAGAAATGCCCAATAGTGTCATTCATACTACTTTTTTTTAGGATCTTTCCTATTGAAAGGAGCGATAATATACTAAACTCACACACACAACACGGATGATAGGACTTGAAACCAGAACCTTGCCTGAGGGAACAATTACTCCAAACTACTACACTAGTGGGTCATTTGGTGTCCATCATACTTAGAGGGCATGATAGTGGTTAAGATTTTGAATGTTTTGAGTTCAAGACACAGTGAAGAAGAAAAAGAAACAGATCAAACACCTTGGAATATAAGATATAAATATAATATATTAGGAAATTTAAGAGGGTAATTTTATTTGAATCCAAAATTTCACTCATCAGATACATATCCAATTTCTTAGATACCCATCAACCAAATTAATGGTGCTAGTCTACTACCTCAATATTTTCTCCTCCTTAAAGCCTCATGGTCATGGTTTTTCCAGTGAGGTCATCATTTCCCCAATTGCCTCTATATTCTTCTCCACTGACAACCACAAGTCATTCAAATAAACATGACTCAATTTTTTCAACCAGTCACCTGGAAGGCTCCCGTAAGTTGCTTGTATCATCACTTCCCTCTCTTGGTTGTCATTCATCTGTTTCTTCAATTTCTCATCAGCTTTAAGTATCGTTTGCCTAAGAAAACTTTCTTGATTCAGCATGTTCCTGCTCTTTTCCATCTTGGACATCTGCTTAAACCTTGTGATTGTTCGTAGGGCCCCATCAGGGCACGGACTAACATCAGGGTTGGCTTGATGTTGACCATAAATTATTGCACATGTATCAGTTCCACATAGAATTCTGAGTTCACTTACCTTTTTCATCAGTCCGCTCTTCCTTTTCTTGAAGGTGGCTTTTCTTGCAACATCATTTTTTATGTATGCAAGGTCAACTTTCCTTCTTGTCATGAAGAGCTAGTGATTCTTGTAGGAAGAGGTGGGGAGATTTGATGATTTTAAGGTGGCTCTGTGGTGGTTTCATTCTCCTAAAAGCAAAGCAAGGTATATATAGAATTGAAACTATGTACTTTTAGAGTTGACGATGTTTTAATTGTAGAGCCAGATAGACGTGGGTTGGTTGTACCATTTATGGTATTGCAATAATTATGGATGACACATGAATTTATTAGGCATAGGATAAACATATCTGGCTAGTATTGAGGTTCATTGGTCCAAATGGAATTTGGGGATTTGAAATTTTCGCCTTTGTTTTAATACAAGAGATATTCTATTTTAATTTATTCTAAACTATAGAGAGGGGAATTCAAACTCGAGTGCAGAGTTAGGAGCACATCCGCTCTAACCAACTGGGTTAAGCCTTATTTGGCTCTGCCCCTTATGTATATAGTATTGAGGTTCATTGGTCCAACGCATCAGGGAAATGTTCTATTCGTCCTGATATTTTATTGTCCAGTCCAGTTATGCGTTGCATCAAGTACTCAAGAAGATCTTCAATGATATTATCGATGTAAAATTCGGAGATCACAAAACCAGTTATGTGTTTTTTGCGTTCTTCATGTCTCTTGGTAAAAGTAATTTGTAATATTGGACCCATATATGGACATGCCCATGGACCTTCCAATCTCACTTAGGCCCAACCTCTTTTACAACCAAGGAAAGTTCTTGATTTGCTTTCTATTTTTCACTTTAGGCAAATTATATTTTTGGTCCCTTAGTTTAACCTCTTTTTCACTTTGGTCCCTATCATTTCACTTTTGAAAATACTAGTCCTGCATTCTTGTTTAGGTAGCAATCAAGTTCTACACGTCTAAATTTTTTAAGAAAAATAAATGAAATAATTCGCTTTGTGTTGATTGCAACAATTTGGAGAGACAGAGATTTCCATGCATGAGGTAGTTGCATATTGCTACATCGAATTTTACCTATTAGTATGATGAAGTTTACGATTTGAATTTAATTTTTAAGAGATTTAATTTGTTAAGAATTTATAGAGAACAAAGAAGCTTTGTACTATTAACACACAAAACAAGGAGACATAACTCTTGTATCATTAGATATAGAAATATTTGACAAAAGAGGTTTTGCAGAAATCTTGGTTACATGATACATCTAAGCAATCAATTAACAAAAAAAAATATTTAAAAAAACAGTTGAATTATAACTTGAAGAAAAATAACAAAAAGTCAAAATATGTAATAACAACATGTATGTAAGGGGATCTCTAACTCTCTCACTCGAATGCCCACTGGTTCTCCTTATCTCCTCTTCTTCCTTAGGCTTGAAGTCATTCTTGATGTTGAAGGTCTCACAGATCGCTTCACGTGTCTTTCCCTTGATCCTGTCCGCCATAACCTGGCAGGTCAAATCCCGCAAGCTCTGGATGTTTAGATAGTTTGCAGCCAAGATTAGGTCAAACAAAGTGCTCTAGTCCACCTTCACGAACCCAGCGTCCCAATTCTTAATGTTCTATTTGTTCTTGCCATCGGCATCTTCTTCATTGTGCTTCTTGTAGTATTCGACCACCTTCACTAGGGTGCTATGGGTCACATTTGGCAGAGGTATCGCGTCGTTAGCACAGTCGTCCTCCACCATGTGCTTGATGGTCTGTGACTGCATGGCCACAGCCTCCTCCACCTCGGAGGTCTCACCGTCGTTGCTCTTCAAGGTTATCTTCTTCATCTCGTAGGAGGCCATTGATTTTCTCTTTGTAATATTAACTAAGACTTTGAGTTGAGAACTTGGGAGAGTTTTTCTTTTCTGGCTTTGGAAGTTGAAGTGTTGAGTGATTTGAATTCCAAAGGTGGAGAGACTTGACGTGATTTTATAGCAAACTCGTAGCACCTTGTCTGTGTGGGAAAAGGAGATAATTATTTTATCTTTTTTCTAGTATTAGGAAAATGTTATAAAACTAGGGGATTATGGAGAGAATTTAAAGGAAGGAAAATAATTATCAAGAGCTCAACTGTGAGCTTCTTCATCTCAATTGTTGTGTATTTCTCATTCATCTTTGGTGCCTATTTATAGGCATAGGAAATACTTAGTTTACTACTATAAGTGGTAGGTTTCAATCACATATGGAAGGTATGGTGGGAGAGGAAAGTATTACATTGTGGATGTAGGTATGATAGTTGTATCGTGGGCATCCATTTTATCATGGATTTACAATACTCCCCCTTGGATGTCCACCATACATGGAATATGCCTCATTAAAAACCTTGCGAGTAAAACCCAGTGAGACAAAAAGGGGAGCATCTTTCATAACTGCACCGACCTCCAATTTGGTCGGGAAGTGGTCGGAAAATTAACAAACTGTCGGAACTATTTTGGGTGTTTTGATCAAACTCTCAAACTCCAAAATTAATCCAATCTATGTATATAAACAGGTAGAGCACATTGAGTAGATGAAATTTCATATCTCGATCATAGAAATTGGTCGCTGAAATCGCGGGAAAACTCGTCGAAACAATCGAAACAACCGGGACTTTAGAAGCTCGATGAGCTGCCGTGAAGGGTTGTGGTGGCTGGGCTTCAGCCCAAACGTGGTCACCGACCTCCCCTGTTTCTTTTCCGACTGGTGCCGTTGGAATTGGTGGTTGGATGACGTTGATTCCTCATTCTCCAATCGCCGGCTGTTTTTGTTGCAGAGAGATCGTGAGGAGAGAGAGAACGTGGGAGAGAGAGAGAGAGAGAGAGAGAGAGAGAGAGAGAGCTGGGGGGTCCACGCACGTGCCAGGCGAGAGAGAGCGAGCTAGGTATTTAAGGGTATTTGAACAATTTCAGTAATTCCCAATACATCCTTTTCGTTTCTGGACATTTTCTCCTTTGCTACAACTCGGAATTGAGCATATCGCCTGTCTACGGACTTGTATCGACGAGCTCAATGCAACAGTGCAACTCAATTTCTCAAATTCCTTATAGAACAAAAAGTCAACCTTAAACCACTAAGAAACCCTAAGGGTAAAATCGTACTTTCACTTTCGAATTCGAAAATTAAATTAAATTTCGAGACAGGATATTACACATGTATATGAAAATCCCGGAATGATTTAGAATGCCTGAAGCAAATGATTTAAAATATGATGGCTTGTAATGATTCTTGTGTAGTATTATGGAAGAATATGGTATAATCGTCTTAATGAATATCTATTACAAAAGGGATATATAAGTAATCCAAAATCTGGAAATGGGTTTACCATCATTACATTATATATATGAAGAATATTGTTGGAACTCTTGAAGAGTTTACAAAGACTTCTCCTAATTTAATAAAGGATTTTGAGATGAAAAATCTATATAGATTATGAAGTGTCTGAAATATATCGCAAGAAGCGATTTTCTAAAGAATACAAGGGAACAAATCCTAAGAAATATAATGTGTCATGCAATATATAAATTGCACAAATAAATCTAGAAGAAGAGAAGGAGCTTGAAGCTCAGTATAGAGCCTAACGCTCAATGTAGAGCATGAAGCTTAGTTTAAGTACTCAATTGATTTGAAATGAATAAATTCCCTCAGAGAGTACTTTGATTGAATTCAAATTCAAAGACTTTGCAACATATTCAAATGTTTAAAGTTATGAGAAATATTTAGATTCCCGAAGAGCCTATGAAAAATAGCATATGCAATTGTTCTCAAAACATACAATAATATTTATGAATGATTGTATTATTCTAATCTCAACATGGATTACATAAATAAAGACACACATACATCCTCCAATGATGCTACAGGAGCAAGTTTTATACAGGCATTACTAAAGCTCAATCTGTGAAGGAAAAATGTGATAGCAATATTAGAGCATCAAATAATCCATGTATGGAGTTATTAGGGGGAGTAGTTCTTTAGGGGAAGCATCCAACAATATTGTAATATTGAATCACGAAAGCTGTACCAACTATGACATTCAGAGAGATAGCAAACAATATGGCTTAAAGATATTTTGCCAAGCATCAGGGGGAGTGTAACAACCCGATCCCAATTTAAGAGTTAAATATTAAAATATTAAGGCGAAGGACGATTTTACCCCGGTTAATTTAATGAATTTAAAATTTGACTTTAAGATCGGGAAAGAATTTGATGGAACGGGGTGTACCGTTGCCTCCGGCTCGTCGAAACGAGTCCGTGGACGTGCGGAACACCCGATTCCGAGCTCGAACGAACGCTTAAAGGTCTAAAAACAGTAGGGGCAGTTTTGTAATTTCGGAAAAAAGGATAAAAATTAGAAACCCAGCTGGCCAATCGGGCAGCGCGTGCAAAAACCTCACCCGATCTCTCTCCCTCGTCTTCAACCTCGCGACCTCTCTCCCTCTCCCTTCGTTTTCGAACCAGGCGGCACCGGCGCCATTTCCGGTCACGCCGACCTCTCAAACCTCCACCGAAGCATCCTCTCACCTCCCTCAACCCATCCCTGTCTTTGGTTTCGCCGGAAACCACCTCGAATCACCTCTGCAAAGCCGAAAACCAGTCGGAGCTTCTCGCCGTCGATTGCTCCATTCTCGCCACCAATTTCGTCGGGTCTGGTACTCAAGCTTCAGCGGAGTTGCAGGAAGGCCCTTCTAAGGGTCAGGCTAGCTCGGACCAACAGCTGTAGGTTGTAGCCGAGCACCACCACCGGCCCGTCTTCACCACCCCTGCACTCCCGCAAATTTCGTGTAGGGTCTACGACCCGAAGAACCTTGTATTTAACTAATTTAGTAGCTCTGAATCTTGCCCAAACTTTTGTGAGGCCTGAGGCCGTACTCTTTATTTCCTGTTGGTGTGTGAACTTAAACTTGTGTGTGCTGGACGTTTGGGAGTTTAAACTGTGCTTTTGTAGGTGTATTTAATTTGGGAATTGAGCTATTTACAGGGGAGACTCTGCCGAAATTTCGGCAGAAGTCAAACCTTAAAACTCTGTTTTCTCAATTTCTTTACTAAAAGGGCAAAATGGTCAAGTGTGTCCGACACCCGACAGATGTCGGACACGGACGGGGCTTGGCCCGGATTCCAAAGCGGAATTAGGGTCGGGGTCCTGTCAGGGAGTGTACTATCAATAAAGATATTCACGCACTGTACTTTTTTTTTTTCCTTTGTCCAGGTTTTGTCCCATTGGGTTTTTCTGGCAAGGTTTTGAAGAGGCAGTGTCGCACGCGTGTCAATGTTCTATACACAGAATTTTGTGTTACACATGATTATATGTACTCTTTTTCCCTTCGACCAGTTTTTGTCCCACTGAGTTTTATTGGCAAGGTTTTTACTAAGGCATATTCCATGCATGGTGGACATTCAAGAGGGAGTGTTGTATCCATGATAAGATGGATGCCCACCATCCCACCATACACCTATCATACCTACATCCACAATGTAATACTTTCCTCTCCCACCATACCTTCCATATGTGTGATTGAAACCTACCACTTATGGTAGTAAACTATGTATTTTATATGCCTATAAATAGGCACCAAAGTTGAATGAGAAATACACAACAATAGAGATGAATAAGCTCATGGATGAGCTCGTGATAATTATTTTCCTTCCTCTAAATTCTCTCAATAATCCCCTAGTTTTATAACAAAAGGGAATTTCTTTTTTCTTTTTTTCCTTTTCCTTCTTTGTTGTCTATTGTCGTATAGACTTTATATCACAAAATGTCCCTGAGATTCACGAAATTATCATATTGCGTCCTTTTTTTTTGTTATTCGTGGTCCTCAAGGTTAATATGTGTGCTCACAAATAATCCTTACCATCAGGTTCCGTAAAAAACTTTGTTAGTTTGCTGATGTGACATATATATGGAGCCCACATATCCAATAATATAGTGTCACGTGTATGTAAAACACAATATATATTCTAAAAATAATTTAAATATTAAAAATCATAAAAATTAAAAATGAAAAACCAAAAAAAAAAAAAGTTGTATTTTAAAATTTAAATTATTTTTAATATATATATATATTGTATTTTAAATACATGTGACACTATATTATTGGATATATGGGCTCCACATATATACCACATCAGCAAACTAACTGAGTTTTTTATGGAATGAATCTTTGTGAGCACGCATATCAACATTGAGCACCATGATGACACAAAAAAAAAGGACGCAATCTGATAAGTGAACCTCAGGGACGTTTTGTGATAAAAACCCTTATCGTATATCCTTTTTCATGCAGCCTGATTTTATGCAACCATTTATTGGGCAAGATTTTGGTCGAAGATCTCACCATAAGGAGGAGATGACATCCAACGCTGATTTTATGCAACCATATCAGCCAAATTTTTGATGACTTAGGAAAAGAAAAGTTGGATGATGGCCTAAACCCTATGCTTCTCAATTTTCCTAACAACTCTACTCTAACATAAAAATTAAATAGCACATTAGGGAAACATTAATAAATGAGAATAAAGATATAAATATCATAACATTAAAAATAATAATAATAATAATAATAATATAAATTTTTTAAATTTTTTAAAAACATCAATATTACACAACATAGAACGATTTTGTCTACTTCAATGAGAAGTTGAATTAATTCCTATAAGAAACAAATTATCATACATAGACAATATGCATGAACAATACAAAGCACATGCATACATGCATATGACTGAATAATATATTACAAATACTTAGATACATATTTAGAGAATGAATGATTGAAAAAGGGAAAATTAAGACATTGGGTTGTAAGTTGGGGGACCTCCCGATGTCTTGTCAGAAGAACGAGCCTGATGAGCTGTGTTATTAGCATTATGAGACTCATGAGCTACCATTTGATGATCATGCGCAGCCTTTTCTCCAGCTCTAGCAATGTCCCCAGCTTTTAACACATGCATTGACATTGTTGCCTCGGCCTCTTTAGCCAATCTCACCTCATGAGCTACATCGGCTCTCGCCTTGGCTATTTCTTTCTCAGCCTACAATTCATATACAATTAGAATCCACAAATAATTAAATGAGAGAGAGAGAGAGATTTTTTAAATATTCGTATATACTAAGATTACGTGGGCGACATTTACCGATTACATGTTGTGGGCCATATTTTAAGACCTATATGTATAAGTGATTTTCGGACTACATTATGGACAACATTTTAATGAAGGTGAGACCTATTTGTCTAAATGATTTTCTTAGAGATGTGGTCGATAATGAGATCTAGAAATGTGATTCATGTAGCATTACTTGTTAGTATAGAGTGTTGAGATACGTACCTTCTCTTCGGCCCTGGCCTCGGCCTTGACCTTGCGCATGGCGCCCATTTCATTTATCTTGTCCTTCACAGCCTGCATCTTGCCTTTTCTCTTAACAACCACCTTACAAAAACTTAATGTGTTGAACTATAAAATGCTCCAAATGGACAATGCTCAAATGTACCATATATATAGAGATGTTTAGACGACCCACAAAGTGCAGTTATCCTCCCTTCCCTTTCAATGTTGTGGATGTATAGTTGACAAATGTCAAGCACGCATTCGTTTACTATAAATGAACTTGTGGGTGATGTTGAAGAGGCTTGCATCAAGTTCTCCAAAATTAATCCCCAAATGCCAATTCAAGATCCGGTTTTTAAGTTGAATTCTTATGTGGTTTGAGGGCGTGACCTGAAGAGATAACATATAGGATTTCTAAATAAGGTCTTTCATTGATTTGGGTATGTTTTTAAACTGCGGTTAATTCCATCATCAGCCCCCTTCAACTTTGGACTTAGTCTCACCGGATTCCATAACCATAAGTATCTTTTACCCATGACCGAGGTCTCAGTGTTCAAAATTCTCCTCCCTAATATGTCTTGTATGGCGAAAAAAAACAGAAGTGCCCTGGTTGAAACAGTCTTATTAGGAACCGCAAATCATGTCTATATGCCCTCACAATTACCTTATCACATAAACAGCACATTGTTTAAATACCAAAAGTTTTGCCAAAAGGATGTTTCAGATAAAAAAAATCTCTGGCTTGGACCAAAAAAAAAAACAAAAGAATGCTTTACTCAGTACAGCTAAAATTAAATATTTGGATTCAGATCATTTAAAGCAATCAGAGAACCAGACAAGCTCGCATCCATATAACGTAGGGGGGAATCCATCAGCAAGAATGACCGTAGCCAGCTTATCATTTTTTGTACCAATGCAAGCTTGTATCAGAACAAAGATAACAAAAAAAATCTGATTCTGAGGTTTGTCCTGGTAGGATGAGGAGCAAAATAACCGACGTTGGCCAGCTCGGGCGGTTCTAGAGGCACTGATCCATTGAACAGAGTAACTCTCCAAAATGAAGGAAACTGCTATTCACATTATCTAATTTGTCTTATCAGCACTACCACATGGAGAACGATATTGTTTTCCATTAAAGTTTATCTTCTTATGATTTTAGTTCACATCAACAAAGCTGTCTTTTGACTACACACATCCAACCAGAAAATATCAAGTAAAATTACAGACAATTCATTTTTCAGCTCACGGTACGTTGTGAATGAGAAAGGTGACAGCAGCAGAGGAACATGAAAATGTTCCCACTTCTGTGACTCTCTGATTTCAAACACGATAGAAACATAAGGAAAGAACCCACCTGGGTAGTACTTACCTGTGTTAAAATTTATCCTGTATATGCCTCGGTTCACTACATCAACTATGCTCATCAACTGACCACTTCGACCATCATTATCTGTAGTTGAAGACCCTTGAAACACCCAACCGCTTACATCTGACTCACCAAACATGGGACGAGGTTGAGAACCCTTCCACATTCCAAACATATCTCAATACCAACACCTGGAGATCCTCGAGAAACATCCAAGACATGGGTTGTGATGGGTGGACGGGTTCGAGGTGGAGCTTGAGATGTTTTTAGAGATGAAGCATCAGAAGCAGCAGTTAGATGCGCTCCAATCATGCTCACGCGATCTTCTAGGGTTCCAAAAAATCAATAACATTAATTTAGAAACTGTGATTCTTTTGGAGAAATGAGAAAGTTGAATTAAGAATTCTCAAAAGTTTAAAGTTGTAAGTCAGCTGGGAAAACACACCAGATATCTGTTAGAAAGCAATAAATGGGCACAAATTAACATAGCAGTTCAAGTAGCTTTGGGTTGAATTAAGAACACTTCCACCCATTTGCCATGGCAAGGGCTAGGGGAGGCCATGGCAAAAGACATACTATTCACTTTTCGTTTTTGTTTTTTTACCTAAACAATTAATTTGGAGAATATTTTCGGATAATATTCATATCTCATAATTCGAATGAATTTTTCGGATAAAAAACTACTTTAATACAACTACTTTAATAAAAAAACAAGCAATACAATGAAATAAAAGGCAAGCAAAAGAACTTAATGGTTTTGATCATTTAACCCATCCGTGTTGCTAGGTCCATCGTCACGGAAAAGCCTTCTTCTCATAACATCCCTTCGTTCTAGCTTCCAAAATGATTTTGTTTCAGGGGACATATGGGTTGTATCCATGGCCATGATTTCCCGATCCTTCTTCTCAATGTCTTGTTTGCGTACATACTCCCTTTCTCTTGCATATTCTTCATTCATTGCCTTCTCGTCCGCATATTTTTGCAACTCTAACTCAATTCTCATGGTTCCGTTCCTTGCAATTTGCTCCAAAAACTTTGCAATATCATTGGTGGAAGTACTCCCTCTCTTGGCCTTAGCCGCCTTTCTCCCAATAGGCCTTGGCTCCTTTTGGATTGGTGAGTCTTCACTCATCGGGGATTCCATAGGCGAATCCGATGCCGTTGAATCATGGAGCAGCGTCTCGTTCAACACGACGGTCGGACCCGTGGGAATAATTCTGAATCTTTTACAATTTTTCACCACATCCCAACATTGTTGATGGTTGAAAGATTTTTTGCCTTGCCCAATGGCACCGAACCACATTTGAGCTTGCATAATCTATTTTAAAAATAGTGGAAATGCAAGAAACATTAAAAAAAAAGTTGGAAGGAAATGCAAGAAACATTAAAAAAAATTAGGACATTAAATTTAATAAAACGGAAATTACAAATAATTTACCTCATCGCCAAGATTTTGGCCGCTTTGATGGTTGTCCCTCGCTTTTGCCAACGCATCTCTCCATTTGCCCAACTCTTTATTCAAAATTTTCCACCTACTAGCCAAGGCCATTTCCGTACGAGCCGACCCCGATCTTTCACAAAATTCGGCATGAATTTTTCTCCACATATGAGAGAACTTCATCTCATTGCCCGTGATCGGACAATGACCAACGTGGACCCAACACTCACACAAATGAACATCTTCGATAGTTGACCACGTCCCTCCAGCTTCAATGGAAGATGTCATAAGATGATGAATAAAAATGAAAATTGAAAGTGAAGAAAATTTTGTATAGAAAGTGAATAAAATTACAAGGAGAAGAAAATGTATGAGGATTTGGTGTTGAAAGTGAAGAGTATTGATAGGTATTTATAGGAAAAAATTGCAGAATTTTTTGGTAATTTTTAAAAAAAATTTCGATTTTTTTTTTTTCCAGATTTTTGACAAAAACGCAACAGCCGTTGGATTGAAAAAAAAAAAGAAAGGGGGATCGGATAGCCCAGAGCGCACCCGGTGGCAACTAGCCGTTGGCGCACACAGTTTCAAATTTTTTAACGTTAAAATTTGAAAGCGCGTTATGACGTCAACCTTGCCTGCGAGCTGAAGCTCGGGCCAAAATCGTCCTCAGGCTGGACCAGGCTGGTGGGACCCGCGTGCTGCCCGGGCTCGCCTCTACTACTGGAAACGCCAAAAGGGCCTTGGGCCCTGTCCTGCCCTGGCAGCGGGCTACCACTGGAATAGCTCCAAGAGGGAAATATTGGTAACACAAAATGTCAAGTAAATATCATACTCAGCCTGTTCTAATTTTCCACAGCGCACATTATGTGAACCTAGAATAAGTGATGCCTAAATCTGCAGTATGACTACTCATGAAAGTCGTTATAGTATGTTAATGTAAAATAGACAATCCTAATACTGTGATACAAGCGAAGCGCAAAACTGCATAAAAGCATAATGAGGAATTGAAATTACAATTACGGAAGAACTGGAAAATAAATCAAAAGTACCTTCCACTTTCTTTGCAACTGTGGGATTCTTGTTGCATGTGGAGGTAGCATTTTCTTTTGTTGAAAAGAGCCTCGCAAGACGGAGTTCTGTTATTTTCATCTGCTCCTGAGCTGCAATCTCAAACTCAGCAATCGGCCTGTTTGAATATCGTTTCTGCAACGAGGAAAAGTAAATTTATTAATTTGAGAAACAATTTATGCAAAGTCTGTAGAGCATGGTCCTCGCAGAAGTGGTATCGTTCTCCCCATTCCACAGGCATCACAAAATCAACATCAGCACGAGGTCTAGTGAATATCTCATATGGCCTTTACATTTCCTTGTCTGTTGCCAAGCATAATATGTATTTGAACATGGCCAAAAATAAGTAAATAGCAACTGCTCTTCAAGAGTTGGTCTTTGTTTACTGCATTGCTAATAGAAGAACAATGTTTGTCATTGTTTGATTTCATGGCGATTGCTAAAACGCAAGATATCTCATGTACCCAATTTCTTCAGAGAGGGACACATTCATCATTGATCTCTTACTTGTCCAATTGCATTGAAATTGTTGGTTAAGCTCTTTATCGAGGCAAAAGTGAGCTGGGTTATTCCAGCATCCCATACTAATTTATTTGCTACCAAACACTGTTTTGGGGAGATATTGGAAAAAGTGATTGAAAAATTACCTTCAACTCAGCAAGTATCCCATCAGTACTCTTTCCAGATGCACAAATTAGAAATACAAACCCAAACTTCTGCCTGTATTTAGCATTCCATTCAGACAGTTCCTGCAAAATCCAGGTGGATTATAAGAAGTAACAAAACTTGATCATAACATTCAAATAAACAAACAGAGATGGAAACATCAATTTCTTTTTCTTTTTCTCACTACTGCAAACTATTAAAACAGGAAGAAGCAAGCACAGCAAAACCTTAAGTACATTTGATTTCTTTTGAGAGGGGAATAAAGACTTCAAAATATTCATTAAGTTTCTGAAGCACACAAACCTGCAAGCTAGAATTAGTAGCAGTTGCGAAGGCAGTTGCCTGCTCTCCCTTACTCCACCTGCAAAATTATGTCTAGACCACTTATTTCGATATAAGTGCATATCTAAAACAAACTGGAAGGTGAAAGAAGGGTAGTTAAATAGCATCAATTAGGCAGCAACAACAAGAGCAATCGTCTTTTCATTGTTTATATATGTATTTATATATACTGACTACAGAGCTAAAAAAATGTAAACTAAAGAAACAACAGCATTACAATCTTAACTGAATATGATACTATCACTAAAAGCACCGAGTAACTAGTGCCCAGTAGAGCTGAGCCATCATGAAAAAGTTAAATAAGAACTAGAATTCAAATTGAGAAAGAAAAAAAAAGGTCAAAGAAATGAGTAAACACAGTAAGTTTCAGCAAGCCAGAGCAAACCCATTGATGACATGAACCCACCCAATCTACCAAAATCCAGGATGATATTGATGAGTTAAAAGTTAAAACCCAAACTGGGCTTCTCTGTAAGATGCAAAATAACCATTTTTATTGTAATTACCTTAGTTGAACATTAGGAAGAAGAAAAAAAAGTGCTAACAATCCAATCAGCAATGGTGTGAAAGTACAAGTGCCCTTAAACTCTTTAGATCAGATATGTAGATTTCGTTCATGGGTTGTTATAATTTAAACAAAATTTGTGAATTACTAACAAATAAAAATATTAATAAATGAGACGAAAAGGTTAAGAACTGAACTGAGCAGAGGTGAAGTTAGAAGAAGAAGACGAGTAGCCGATCTGAGGATGAGCAGAGAATTCTTGGAGCCAAGCATTGACATCAACCTTGTTGAACCAAATGTCTCTGGCCGCCGTCACAGCTTCGTCCAGAGATGAGAAAGGGGATGCCTTCGCCATTTCTTTGGCGAATTTGGTGCTTCCACAGCACGCTAAGAACTCCTCCTCCTCAAATTGCAATCCCATTTTTCCCTTTCTTAAATAAATTAAAATAAATATCTTCTCTTCTCTGCTCTCTATGATACTACGAGACTGGACTCTGGAGATTGAGGACTGTCAAACGGTGATGACAAGAGAATAACGAAATATAATTTTCTCTTATAATTAGTTTTTACATTTGGGTACCTTAACTAAATTTTTCGTTCAAATGGTCCCTGTACTCTTTATTATTCGTCAAATTGGTCGTACCTTGTAACTTCGTCAATATTACCGTTAATGTAAGAGCTAAAATCATCAATTTATGTGGCAAACATGGGCCTGAATTCCATGTGGAAAACAAAATAATAAACAAGCCTTGATTTAATTTTTTTTAAGAATATTTTCTATTGAGAGAGACGATAATATACTAAACTCTCATACACAACACATATACTAGAACTCGAAACCAAGACCTTATTTAAGAGAGCAATTAATCTAAACCATTACATTAGTGATCCGTTGCGGCTTTATTTTATAAATTAACTAGTGTGCCAATTGACTTTTTTTAACTTTAGAATGAAGAGCGAGAAAATGAGTTGGTTGTATTGTATCCCATGAAAAGAGTGCTATTTTTTTCCCACGCACCTTATCTTCAAAACTTTAAAGACAAATTTACCCCCTTTTTAAAATGACTTCTAAGGACTATCTAATTTTTTGACACATGTCCATTAACTTAACCTATATATAACAATGTTAACTTTCAATAAATAAATAAATAAACTAATAACTAAAAACAAAAACAAAAACCCAACAACCACTAAAGCTCCCACACCCACCTACCTACCCGACTTGTCAGCCATCCCACCTAGTTGGCGACAACCCCCTTCCCCCTTGTCACCGACAAATCCCCATTTCCTCTCTTTCTCTCTCTCTCTCTCTCTCTCTCTCTCTCTCTCTCTCTCTCTCTCTGTGTGTGTGTGTGTGTGTGTCTGTCTCTACGTGACAATTGAGATATGAGCAACAACAACATCAACAAGTGGTCCAAACAATTTTCACGAAATACTTCAAACTTGTCAAGACCACATTGGCCTCGGATAGTTTTGTAAGAAAATCCTTCAAGTTGTTCGCCACCACCTCTCGATGGTCTTAAGGACGCAACCAAACCCTCATGCAACCTTTTTGGTCGGTTACAAGTTAAAGCTAAACCCTCATGAATTTGTGTTTAGTTCCTTTTTTATTTTAGCAATGAGAAACTCATCTCTTTTATGAGTTTATATGTTGGAGTGGGATTTCTTTCAAGAAGAAATGTCTCAACAAGTTCTTGACTGAAGCCCGCACGCGTTCGTGATTGAAAAGAATTCTGGACCGCTTCTTCGAAACGAACGATGCAAAAGAAGAGGAGCACTTGCAAAAGACACTACGACGCTCAAGTAAGTGTTTATACAATGAACTCTTAATACTCGGTTGAATTTCTTGTACCTTTGTTGAAGGTATGGCTGGGGCTTTTATAGTGCTTCGAGCCCTTAGGTTTAGCTCTACTTCCCTAGCTTTGCGCATCCTATCCTTCACTTCACGATCATGGAGTTTGGATGAGTGGGCTGTATCTTCCTCACTCCACACTTCTCTAGTGGGAGGGAAATTAGATTGCCCCACGTTTTTAATCATGACATACAGATTGGAATGCTACGTGCAACTAGAGCGTCAGAGTGTCTTTTGCAGGTACTTCCTGATAGGACCCGACCCGAATTGCTCCTTGGAATCTGTGCCAAACCCTGTTACTTGTCCGGCATCCAAACAATGCCGGGCCCACTTACTAAATTTAACATCTTCCTTGCTTAATTAATAAAATTGGGCAAGACTGACAGGACCCGACCCGGATTCCACCCAGGAACCCGTGCCGAATCCTGCTGACATCCGACATCATCGCGATGTCGGGCCTACATACTAAAAGAATCCCTATTCCCGAGATAAACAGACAAAGGGGTCAAGACCTCTGCCGAAAAACGGGCAGAGTCTCCCCAGAAATACAAACAAACCCAAAAGTTCCAACCTGTTCAAAAACAATAGAATATGTATAACCAACTGCCAGCATGCAATAAATACATAACAGGCCTCCGGCCAACAAGTTCAACCCTAATGGGCAATAACAGAGCAACTAAGAGTATGCAAGTTTAACAGCAGAAATTCAAAGTTAAGATAAGGGACACGAGGTCCTACAATCAAGTCGACGCTCGAGAAGAGAAGCGCTCGGCCAGACAGTTCTGAAGCACGACTAGGGCTTGGGGGGCGCAAAACCAAAAGAGTGTGAGTGGACAAAAACAAAGTTTAGTAGTTCAAAACAACGTAATAACCCCACAGTTTGAAAACCATGTAAACCATGCAATTCAAATCCGTTGTATACATAATTGATTCAAAAACCAATATCTCAAAATAATCAAAGAATAAAATCATTCCAAACCTTTTTCTTTCCCCGAGGCATAACCTCCCAAAACTGATCCGCATAAACATAAATATAATTAAAAACCGAAACAACTTGAAAATCGTAAGCATGAGAATATAATAAAGTTTCCACATAACAAAACAACGTAAAATGTCCAATGACCAAGATAAATCCAAGAAATCCAAAACCACCACATAGTAATATAATAATGACACTTTAAAAGACTTTAACCCTTTCTTTCCCACACTCATAAAACTGCATGCCCGTAGGCACTGCAAGCGAGGAAGTATCCTCACCGAAAGAAAATACGAATACAAAAGTACTAACATATACATATAGACTAACACACGCATATAGGTATAATATAACCTCGACACCAAATACAAGTACCAAGGGAAACAATCCAACAGGGGATTGTTTAACTGGACATCGGGACAACATTCACGATGGTCTCATGCCCAGGATAATTGGACATCGGACGGCATCGCAATGGCCTCGTGCCTAGGGTCAAGCCGTCCAACTGGGACTAAGCTCCCCGGCCCACATGGCAGAGTCCTCAATAACCATGCGTCCGAAATAAGTCATACGCGCAGACTACCCAATCAAGGGTCTACGGCTACACCCCGTTAAGGTATGCACCGGATCGAACCATACTCCAAATCACAGTAACCGTATCAAGAACAGGGGAGGTACATAACACAGTGCCAACTGCACTCAAATCAAACGCTACACGATAATCCATATATACATATTTAACCACCTGTACCCAAACCCCAAAATATCACACACCAGGACATATATACGTATAACAAATCCAATAACATCAAATATACTCAATTAAGGACATCACCGTCCCAAACATACAATTGTATAGTTAAAATAGACACAAGCGTCAAATGACGGTATAATAATCCAAAAACCATTAAAATGTCATAATCACGGAAAATGTATAATCAAACCGTATTCAAAACCCAAGTCAAGAAAACGTCAAGTCAAACCCCAAGTAAAACATATGTTTCAAAACATAGTAGGTACAACCCTTGGAAAATATAAGGTCCAAACCCCGAAACGTATTATTCAAAATATACATACATATATAAATATACAAAACATAATTGTCCTTTAAAATACAATAATTCAAACTCAAGCATTTGAAATCCCCACGTATAACTGACATCCCTTAAATTCATACTTTAATACAACATAAATAGTGATTCATTAAAATATAACCGAAAATCCAATCCCGTATACATATATGTTCCAAAACTCCATATCAAAGTAGATATACATATATATTCAAAGTAGATATATATATATATATATATATATTCAAAGTAGATATACATACTTATTTTCAAGGTAGATATATATGTAATGTATATTCAAGTAGATATATATATATATATATATATATATAATTATTTTCAAGTAGATAGATATATTTATAATATACATTCAAAGTAGCTATATATATATACATATGATCAATTCCCGTTAATCCGACATATATTCTCGTTAGCCCCGTTAATCCGACATGATCCTTCCAAGTTGATCTATATGTATATATATACATATATATATATAATCAAAGTATTAGCATGAACATAATTAATAAGGTTTAAATATCAAAACCAAATACGTAATCAACCGGACTATACTAGCGTCCAAATCTTACCGCCCAAATACTCAATTCAAAGTAGATATATAAGTTTCCCAAAAATATATAAGTATAGATTCCAAAGGTTTAAAGTATAACCCATGACATTCGTAACAATAAAATATTAAAGTCTGAAACCCAACAAAACCATAAACTCAAATATTAAATATATTTCATAAGGAAAATCCATCAAATTCCACCGTACCCAAATCCGTACATAAATACTACCGGACGCTTGACTCGTCCCAAAATCAATACTTAAAGATAAGCATAATAATAAAATATAGCCAATAGGGCCCCACAAACAAACCGGCAACCCAAATCAAATATAAAATTCAAACACCAATTCAACCATAATAAATCCATCCAAAGTCAAATCAAGATTTAAAACAATTATTAAACCTCATTTATATGCATTGCATTCAATTCTTTAAAATCATGCTCGTTAGAAAACAAAGTCCACTCACCGTTGGTCCCACGCTGCCCAACCCGGAAAGGATTCCACTTGAGGATCACGAAGAGCTTGAGAACCTAATTCAAGAATACGTGGATTAAGATTAACAATCGGACCGAAGCAATAACCTTAAAAGTCAACCTTAACCAAACCCAACTCAAGTGTACCAAAACGTCGTATGAGGAATTCTAAGGTCAACGACGTTCGTTAGAGGACGAACCGACCTCGGGAGACGCTCGGTCAACCCTGGTCAAACTTGGACAAACTTACCCGAATAGGTCAAACCGGGCCCGTGGGTCTCATGACCTCCAAACTTAGATCCAAAAGTTCCTATAGGTTCACTACGGCTTAGAGAACACGTCCTGAAAGTTTGGTCACGATCGGACGGTCGGATCGCTCACGATCGGACGATTACGGTTTAATTCTAACTTTAAGTCATTGATCCGGAGCATCCGGGGCTCCAAATCACGATCCGTCAAATCCTATATGTTCTTAGAAATACGGGGAACAACATACGTGAATTCGGTTTCGATCCAACGGTCCGAACACATCGAACCCACGAAACGCGTAATAGGCGTACAATGGTTCGAGGTCCAAACGACGTCCGAATCGAAATCCGAACATACGTACGCATTCATAACGACTCAAGGATTGCATTGGGATGAAGAACCGCCACCACACAACCGCCACACGCTCCGGCAGCGGGTGGTGGGTGTTTTGAGCGATTCCGGCGTTCGGGTTTTCGTCGATTCGAGGGATAAGACTTATACCAAACTGATCAGCACCTAGAGGGGGTTCCAAAACCGGTCTGAACCGGCCAAGAACAGGCCACGAACTGGCCAGAAATTCACTCCAAAAATCGGCCAGTTTGGGGTTTCTAGATCCGATCACTTAGAGGCTAAATCGATGAAAACCAACCATGCAGGAAGCAAGAGGAGGAGGAGGAGGTTCAGTTTCGTACCTTGCGCGACGGTGGAGCTTGCCGAAGCTGGCCGTGCGAACGCCGGAAAAATTCACAGTGAAACCGGCCTGATTTTTGGGTTTTCCGGCGACAGGAGAGGAGGGCTTCGTCGGGGAAGGTGCGGGACTCTGTCCCGGTCCTTTTGGTTCTGGCCTCGTGGCCTGGGGCGGTCAGAGGCGGCGGCGGCTGGTCAAAAACCAGCCGGATGAACAGTAATGGGGGGGGTTGTACGCAAGAGAGAGAGAGAGAGAAAAAGAGAGAGAATTGACCAATCAGATTTTTTTTTCCTTGTTTTATCCAAAATTTTAAATTATTAAAATATTCCACTTTATCGCTTGGAAACCAAATTGATCGTGCCGCACGTCCCTAAACTCGTTTCGATGTGCCGAACGCAATGGCGGAGCTCGTTTCGCCAAATTGTCGTCCGAAAATTTAGTTGACCGAAATGCCCTTTAATTATTAAATTCTTAATTAATTCCAATTTCCATTACTTTAATCCTTTTAATTCATTTTTAATTCCTTTTAATTCTTTATTTGTTTAACTCAATTAATTTATTTTAATTTCCTTAAATTTTTGGGTCAGGGTCGTTACAAAGACTTCTACCAAAATTTCGGCAGAGTCTTCACAATAAACTCAATCATTAAAAATAGACCCATTTTTTCTTACTCACGTCGTTGTAAAACTCATAAACCTTTCCAATAGTCCTGGCTCAACTTTAATTCCTTTTTGTATATAGTTAAGTAAAAGTTCTATTTTCCCGCAATCATACCCTATCCAAGGCGTATGTTGCAATACAAATAGATCACATAATTTCCCAATATCAATTCTCACTTTCTGAACTTCATATCAAATGTTTATACCTGTGCAAAGTACTCTCAATGCACATGATCAAGAAACCTGAACCCGCAAACGAATCCACATATTTTCCCACATATATAAATATATAAATATAAATATATATATATATATATATATATACACCCACATTATATGACAAAATAAACTCATACTGACCTTCTCCCACCATTATACCCATTATACATAAATACACCTCACACAACCATCATGTACCAGGGGAAAACAATCCAACACGGGGATCGTTTTTACTAGACCACATGGCAGAATCCTCCATACACATGTGGCGAAAGACGAGCAATCCAATACGGGGACTATTGCTCCCTAGACATGCACAACTGAATCATCAATACACGTGCGGCTGAATATTCATCCTACGCCCGCAGACTGCCCCACCAAAGGCCTTCGTCACACCAGGCTAAGGGTGCCCAAATCATCATCATCACCACACGCCGGCATCCTAGCCACCCGCCCGACACACCCCCACCCTATCTACAACCCCCTCTTCGGTAACCCTAGCCACCAGCCCCTCATCCACCTCTTCCCTCTTCACCCTCCTCTACCATGACTTGGGCAAAATTATCAAAAACTTGGTTATTTGTGTAGAGCTTTGTTGAGGCCCAAAAAAGTCACGAGAAGCCCAAAGATACTCAAAGCCCAATATAACATATAATGGTGGTCATGCGTTAATTCAAGCTGTATTTTGGGAATTAATTCATAGAAATAGTGTACATGCCATGCCAAGCTGCCAAGACAATAATACATTTTTCCTATGCCAAGCCCACATGAACCCAACTCATGTGGTTCACGGGGCTTGCACTATAGATTGTGGTGTGGAAGGTTACAGAGGTCCACAAGGCCCATGGGAGCTCTTAGATAATGGAGACTTTGGGCTAGCTACTTGGGAGCACCAAAGTCCAAGCCCATTACTTGGAGTTCTCCAATGTGGGTGAGTAAATGAGATATTCTTCAAGCAACTCCCTATTACCCGTTGGAAACAAGCCAATTTCGACACTTCCTTTTACCCATAGGAAATAGTCATTTTCCAATGCCTAGCTTTGTCTGTTGGAAATAATAATGGCTCAACGCTTCCTTTTACACATTGGAAATATAATTGTTTCATCCATTCCCTTTACCTATTGGAAATAAAGGAACACCCTCACCCTCTATAAATTGGCATTCATGGCTCAAGCACAAACCATTCATACTAGAGCCATCAAGGCCCCCTATCATGCGGCTGCTGCAAGCATTTCCAGTAGCCATCAACCCCTTTCCTTAGTCGTCACACCATCTCTTGGTTGCTCAAGCACCCCAGCAACCACATCAGAACCTGTATATTAAGTTTTCGTGTATTTAACCGTATTTCACAATTTCTGGACCATTTTAATAATACAATTTTAATTGAATATCCATTCCGTGGCACATGGCACATGGCACATTGAGTAAAATTTGAAAAAATTAATAACTAATCTAATATATATATATAAATATATAAATGTAAGTTCAATTTAAAATTAAAAGAATATAAACTCACAAAAATCAGAAGTTATATTAGGGGTGGCAATTTCCGACTCGACCCGATACACGACTCGAAACCTGGACGGAAAGAACACAACACGAACTCGCACGAATAATAAACGGGTCATTTTCGGGTCAAATCGCCACTAACCCGTTTAAAAACGAATGGGTTTTGGGTCAACCCTCTAACCCGTTAAAATACCTATTTAATCCGTTTATTAAACGAGTCATGTCATGGGTCGTGTCAACCTGTGTACAACCTGCCAACCAGCAAAAAAATCAACCTGCCAACTCACTAAAATACATTTTCAACCCGTTTATTAAACGAGTCATGTCATTGGTCATCTCATCCCGTGTACAACCCGTAATATACTGAAACTGAATCCCACAGCCGCCAAAGCCAACCCCACGCCACGCCACCAAACTCAACCCTGCCTCCTCCCTCTATCTCTTATCCCGCCACAACCCTTCTCCATCTGTCTCTTCTCTTGCCACCCACCCCTCCTCCTTCTCTCTCCCGCTTTCTCTCTCTTCGATAACCACCCCTCAGTATAGAAAGCTTCGTGTGTTTGCGTCTTATTTGTTTCAGTGCATTCTCCAGTACAACCATGGCTTCTTTCGGCTCTACCCGACGCGAAGAAGATTCGGTAAACAAATTTTCTAAATTCCATACCCTCTACAATACTTCTGTGTGTATATTTGCTCTGTTTCGTTTCTCAGAAAGGAATTTTTTTCTTCGAAAAATTAGGAATGAAACATTGAGCTTCATGTACCTCGTGCTTTTGCTCTTGAAATTCATTTTCCTTCATCTATTCAGTATGTCTAATGTTTAAATTCCAAATTTTAGTTGTTTTTTTGAATTGGGTAATCGTTGTTGTTGGAGAATTGGATTACATTATATTTCTTTGTACCATTCCTTCTTTCTTATTGCTACGTATTTTGAGTATTTGTGATCGTTTAGTACGTTTTGTTGCAATTTTTGACATTTTCCATCATTTGCTTTACAAAACTAGCGTGTTTGTTATTGAAGCTTATGTTTTGTTCTTTTTATCTGATAGGTTCTGGTACAACAAAATTTGTTTGTGAGGACATTGGCATTGAACAGGCCACGGCAATTGAACGCCCTTAACTTCGAAATGGTATCGTCCTGTGATATACTTTACTGATTTAGTTTCTTGAATACAGAGGTTATATACCTTACAATGCAATGTAATTAACTAACTTATGCTATTTTGATTTCTTTTTTCTTGGCTGAGGATATGCTATTTTCATTTTTTTCATGTTTTCTTCTTGTATCTATGCTTTGGGCTTCATATTTTGCGTTGTGTATCAATTTGGTCCATATTGTAACTTTCTTGAACTGAAGTTTATGGATTAAATTATACAGTTCAAGGATAAGCGTCATTTTTACAGTGATAAGCAATCACTGGCAATAGCTTGTTTCCTTTCTGAACTCACATTTACTCTCTATCACTTCCTTGATATTATTGCCCCGTTAATTTTTGTCTTGTTATTGAGGTATCTGGAGAATCCTTAACTTACACTAGATAGTCAAGAAATTTACAAAATCATCACGGTGAAAAATTCGTGTTTATGCTCATTGAAATGCTCTCCTGTTCTTCCTTTCCAAACTGTCTCGAACATACGTGTCCGGACGGAATTCTATATAGCTTTTGAAGAGGTTTTCCTGAACTCTTGTAGCAGTTTAATTTAGATGTTGTGCTGTATTATGTGGTGTTTATACAGCGAGATGAATGGTAGGACTTTTGTGGGTCAAGAGAATACTGCCAGTTCAGTGGTTGAAGTCTGTAGTCCTTCGTCTATTTATCAGTGGGCATTAATTTGTCTATCTGTTATGTGCTCTTCTATTGAAGAGTTTCTAATTTCTTAAGATTTTACTTGCTAGTTTAAGGTAAACTCCTTTTGGGAAAAATTTGCATTGTAGAATTGTCCTCAGTAAATGTGCTCTGTGGTCCTCATTGTCCGTAGTTGTTTTCATTTCCTGTTTGTTTCTTTTGTAGATTTCTCGTCTGTTGGAACTTTTCCTGGCATATGAGAAGGATGATAATGTCAAGCTGGTGATTGTCAAGGTACTCTTCTTCCACATGCAAATTTTCTTGTATAATATTTAAACTGTTTCAAAGAGAAACAAGAAATAAGTCAAGTAATATCGTCTTACTATGAAGGTACTAGACATATATAGTTGATCTTTCCTTTGGAGTACTTGATGTTTGTTAATGTTGAAGCATCTAATCATCTCTCTTTTTGACAGACCTGTGTTCTGTGCTTACATTTACTTTTACCTACATATTGAGCTTTTTTCTTGAGTTTCTTGTAAAATTATGAGCATCAAAGTCTTTGGCTTGATGTGGTGAACGTAGAAGCCTGTGAAGATATAAAGTCAATTTAAGATTCTATTGAGTTTCTTTTCCAAGATAAATGTTCCTAAGTTTAAGGGATAATTCACGCTTCATTTGCAGCCACACATGGTTATTCATCTTGATCATTTTCTCGATGAATGGTTGAGAGCAAGAGAAATTTTACAGTTTCTTGGCATTAATTAAAATGGGCTTGATGCTTTTTCATTTTCCGTGTATGCACATTTCATAGCTCTTGGGTTATTTGATGTATATCAATGCTGAAGTATCTATTAGTCCTGCTTTTTGACAGACCTGTGTTGTACGGTTATCTACCACCTTTTTGATCTTCTCATACTTGTGGGCCTTCTTTCCCTAATTATTTCCATTCTACTGACGAATCATCTTCAATAATTTAAAAATATGAGCATCAAAGTCCTTGGCTTTCTTGTGGTAAAAATTGACAATCCTTTGAAGCTGTAAGGTCAACTTCCTAGTGGGTTCTCCCAGACAAATGTTTTTAAGCTTAACGGGAATGCCCATTCATACCACTTCCCGACATTCATCTTGATCATTCCTTGTGATCGAACAGTTCCTTGGCATTACCAAAACTGGTTCGATATCGTTTTCTATTTTTCTTTTATTTACTTTTATTTTCTTTGGTTTCATTTTTTCTTTGCCCAAATATTGCTGCATCTGAACTGTTAGTCACGAAAGACAAACAGTTCAGATGTTACTTATTATCACAAGTAAGCACTACCCATGTAGTAAATCCAGAAGACCAAGTTGAGGAACTCAATTGACACTGAGTTCAAATTTCAGGGCTTGTTTCTTGACAAACCCAAAGTTCTGTTTCTAATAACTTGGGAATTGTATTACCTTTGTTAGGTTGGTTAAATTAGGCGCATTTGTGCCAAGCCCCGAGCCTGATGTATTTGGGACACAACACTTGACTAACATCAGCTGGGGTTTTCTGTGAGTTGTTTCCAACCCAGGATCTGAACTCTTTTGTGATATCATGAGTCACAAGGTTGTGAATTTGAACTGAAAACATATTTTATTTTGATGTATAATGTATTTTGTGAGATAGAGGCTGTGCTTTTATGAACTAGATCTTTAATGTTCATACTCCTGTTTCAGCTATACACTGAAAGTAAAATATCGTGACAGGTAGACCATCTGTTTTTATGTTTTTAGGGGAAAGGAAGAGCATTTTGTGCAGGTGGTGATGTAGCTGCTGTGGTTCGTCAGATTAATGAAGGCACAATTTCTTTCGTCATCTGTTTCATTTTTACTGAGCATATCTTCTGATCCTTAACATTAACCAATGAACTATATCTTCAGTTTAGGTGCAAGCATCACCTATCTCTTACACCTTAAATTTTTGAATAATATCCATTTCCGTTTTCTGCATAATTGTATTGAACTGTTGAGTGTTTATAAATAAGATGCAATAAAAATTACTTCCAATCTAATATCACAATGTTCGTGGTTTTTATTACTTAGGAAATTGGAGATTAGGTGCACATTTTTTTCAAAAGGAGTTTACCTTAAACTACTTGTTGGCAACATACAGTAAACCTCAGGTGAGCCAGTTCACTTGCTAAGTGTAGGTTTCATATTACCTTTTATTATGACTTCTGGTGTCAGAGGTATTCCAGGTCAATTTAGCATTTATTTCAAAAAAAAAAAAAAAATCTTACTGTTAGCATGCACATCATTGAAGGTTTCAATTCTGAATGGAATTGTCATGGGAGGTGGGGCTGGTGCTTCAATACATGGAAGATTCCGTGTTGCAACTGAGAATTCGGTATGTCTCACTTTATCTCATGTCTGAAGTTAGGAAGAATTTCGGCTGCATCCTTTGGATTTGAACTATTTCTGAATTGTACTTTTTCCTGTTATTTAATCTGTAATAATTATTCTTACTTATTCTAGCTCACTCACTTGTTCAATGCCTTGCTCTTGCCATAACAAAAAAAATATGCTTGTTCAATCTGTTTGTTTCTCTATCTGTCTTTGTGGTAACTGCTTCTGAATCCCTTGTATTTCTTATTAATCTTTTGCAGGTTTTCGCAATGCCAGAGACAGCTTTGGGACTCTTTCCCGATGTAGGTGCCTCTTATTACTTGTCCAGACTTCCTGGATTCTTTGGTAATCCCTACTATATCTTTGGTTTACATATTTGTGCTCTCAAGTAAATCATTTTTTCCTGAAAATATAGCCACTCCCTAGTGAACTGGAAGTATACAAATAGTTTATAAGAAAGAAATGATTAAGAGTAAAATTCTAAGCTTCTTTAAATTTGGGGTAAGCCATGTTCCATAATCCTTGCTAGCTCAAAATTAGTAGAATATATATATATATTTTCTATGTTAGTAAAATCAGACATCTATGATGTTCAATCCTTAATTTTGAGCAAGGAATATTTGAACTTGTAATCTACTGTCTGTCTACCTAAGAAAAGTTAAAACTAGATGCCTCATTATAATATAGTTTTAAAATTTATATTGAACTTATGATGAATAGATGCCTTGTTTTAAAATTTATATTGTCCTCAACACAATAGTTTCTTATCCTTAGAAGCATGATATGTTGCCACTTATAATTCGAAAAGGTTTTTCTAATTATTAAATATGTTTAAGTGTGTTACAACAAAATGAAATTAAGTTTTAAATCCGAGATGGTTTTATCTTGGTAGTTATTTTAGTTTTACCTTGGAAATTTCACTTTCTTTTAATTTTTTTCCCTATCTTTCATGAAGCAGTAAATTCACCGAATTTTGATTATGTCAAATGTGTAGTGTTAAATCTCTTGCTATGTTTAATCACATTAGTGATGCTTCTGTGTTATGATTCTGGCTGATATTGAAACTTTGCAGAAAACCTTTTGTCCTTTATTATTGATTGCCCCATCCCCTAATGTGTTGCAGGAGAATATGTTGGTCTTACAGGTACCAGATTGGATGGTGCTGAAATGCTTGCATGTGGTCTTGCTACTCACTTTGTTCCATCAACGGTATGCTACCTATTACTTTTAGTTTTTATCTATACCAATGATCTTAATTGGAATTTAGCAAGAAGATGACCTGATTGGTTAAGGAATTATGCTAATTATAACAAGTATCAGCTTGGTTTTACTTTTGAGACTTGTTCAGATTATTCTCTAGCTTTTTGTATGTTATGTTGGTGCAGAATTGCAAAATGAGTCACATATTTTGAGTGTCATATGTTTAGTCAATGAACCGTTCATTCTGCTTTTGCTTGTTTTGATCTTGTAGCAATCTGTGGCAATAAACTTCTCCTTACATTAACAATTATTTTACTAAACACCGCTGTTTTTATATGGGTTTTCATATAAAATATTGTGTTGAGGAAGTGCTGGTAGATAAGCTGCATAAATCAGGTGAAAAATGGTTTGAAAGAGGGAGAAGAATGGAATTGGTCATGGGAACCAAAATGCTGGATCAAGTAGACTGGTGCAGTGCTGTTGAAGGTCTAGCAAACTGAAGTCCACACATTTTCATACTGCTAAGTGAAAAATTAACATCAAAGAACAAAAGGAAGTAAATTCGTATGACCAAGAGGAAAGGAAGGTGATGTGCATAGCCTGGTTTGGGGTTTCTTATTACTAAGGAAAAGCCTGCTGCATTTGGCAGAAAAATGTGGGTAGGGGAATCTGTTGATTTCAAATTTATTTTAATTTAAACATAAAGGAAAATGATGGAAATTTTTTATAATCAATATTCGGGCATTACTAACCTCTAGAAAGCATGTACGGGATGGCAATCTAGGCATTGTCTGCATGTTTGTGGAATTTGGTGTGTAGACAACCAATCCAAGTCTATGCAAAATTTAGAATTGATTCTTCGATCCTAAAATATAATTATTATTCAGACTCTCAGTAACCATCAAGTCATTTAGACATGTTGTAATCTTGTTTTTAAACCAATTATGCTTTCTTGGTTAGCTTTCATATCTCTATCTGTATTATTTCCCAATCACTTATCTAGAGGCTATTTTGAGGGCTTATACTGTGTTGATTGATTGGCAGAGATTGTCTTTGTTAGAAGAAGCTCTATGCAAAGTTGACTCAAGTGATTTTGCCATTATTCAAGGAATTATAGATAAATACTCGCAGAATCCAGCTCTGAAAGAGAAAAGTGCTTACTACCGGTTAGTATTTCTATTTTTAACCCGTTAATTCTAGAATTTGCTTCTGATATGTTTTTATGGAATGCAATTGTCATGTACCAGAGGCTCTGAATTTTCACTTATGGAATTTACTGTTCTGCATGATCTTATTTTTCTTCCAGTAGAATTGCCAATGGAACACACAAGATTTTATAAACCATTTCTGGAGCTCCAGCACAGGACACAAAATTGTATTAACAACATGAAACCTTGGCCATCCCATATATTCCTCATTCCACCACAATATTCTTTGTATCAATGTAGGAAGTACATTCTCACATTTGAAATGTCTAAATCGCTGCACACGTAGAAGTTCTAGAGCTGAAATTGGTGGTTTGTCATGGGTATTAAGGAGAGTAGCTGCATTCTTAAAAATCCTTTGGATACTCACGAAATTAGTGTGTCTAGACATATCATTTGTTGATAAATGAATTATATATTCTTGAAATGCGAAGTTGGGCATATGTTTTTGTAAATTTTTCAGCTGTTTTGGGTACAGGATGGATGTTATAGACAAGTGCTTTTCTAGAAGAACAGTAGAGGAAATTTTATCTGCCCTTGTAAGTTTATTCAAATTTAAAATATTAGAAGAGTTGGTTTATTAATCTCTCTGTGTTCAGTATGTTTGGAAAGTTTATTATTCCTGTGGCTCAGTACTTAAATAGTTTTCTTTTAGTAGTTGTATATAAAACGTTCACGCTTTACTTGACCATACCTTATGTGTGCCATTGAAGGAGAAGGAGGCTACAAACAGTGTGGATGCTTGGCTAACTTCAACAATTCAAGCACTAAAGAAGGCATCACCAATGAGTTTGAAGATCTCCTTGAAATCGGTATGTCTCCTGCAGGCCTTTGTAATTGCAGTTAGTTAATTCTCACCTATCAAAATGATATGATTAGTTCGTGTTTGAAGCATGGTATGACTTCTAACCCCCAGAAGAAAGGGGGTGTCTTTTGCCTGGTTTCTCTTTATATGGGTCAGATATAGATTGCTTGTTATGCCCAGGACATATGGTATAGGGTTCCTTAAGTTCATTCTAAAACTATGAAGTCATGCTTTGAAAATTTGTAATTGTATAGCAAAGCTTGATAGTAATCATGATTATCATCTTTTCGACCAAACAAAAATCATGATTATCATCTTCTTATTGTTGAATAGAAGCTAGATTGCACAAATTCTTGTACGGAATAAGTGAAATTTGACTAATAGTTCAAACTAGAAAGGAAACTGATGGTTCAACCCTATATCTCTGTAGGGCTGATCTAAAGTCTTCAAGTCCCGCATTAAAATGTAATGCGCACTCTTGTGAAGGGAAAATAGTATATAATTGAAAGATTAGCTTCTTCTTTTTATTTTTCCTCAGTTGAAAAGGAGGTCTTGTATTGGCACACAAATGTCACCGAAAGCTAGGAATTTAAGTTTCATAAAATGTCGAGGATATTGTAAGAGTGTGACTTGCAAAATTGCTAGGCTTGGTATTAATTTTTGCATTGCAATTTTAGATTAGAGAAGGAAGGCTGCAGGGAGTTGGTCAATGCCTTGTTCGTGAATATAGAATGGTTTGCCATGTTCTGAAAGGAGAAGTCAGCAAGGACTTCAGAGAGGTTCAGCTTACTCACATATTTTTCTTATCCACATTTTTTTTAAATTCTGGGTGACTTAAGCCTCGCTTCTAATTTCAGGGCTGCAGAGCTATATTGTTAGACAAGGATAAGAACCCAAAGGTAAATGAAATGAGCATTTTGTTACGTTTTTCTTAATTGTGACACACACACACAAATGCACCCACACATACAAGTAAATGAAATGGGCATTTTGTTACGTTTCTCTTAATTGTGACACACACACACACACACACACACAAATGCACCCGCACACATACAATATTCAGGCACACAGTGTTTTCCTATTAAGGATATCCTCATTTGGAGAAATGTAAGAACCATATTGTGGGACCACCTGCAAATGTGGTTGACAATCTATAGTTTATCTTTGTACTCGCACACACACATCCACACCCATATATATATATATATTTGTCTGTGCACATGTTTGAATCATACAAATATGTGCGAGCGTTTGTGATTATATCTATGTATTTCTACAACTTGGACTTTAATTTTCTTTGGTTTCCTTCTTTTGGTCCTTCATTCAGTGGGAGCCTTCTAAATTGGAGCTTGTTACTAACCATATGGTTGAGCAGTACTTCTCGAAGTTGGATGATGAAGGATGGGAAGAATTAGAACTTCCTGCAAGATCAAACTTGCCCGTAACTGCCATTGCAAAGCTTTGAGTATTATGGTGTTTCGACCTACACAGACCTTGTAACTTGTTCAGGCTATTTAGTTGAGTTCTTTTTTCAGCAGGTACATAAGAAAACACCACTCTAATTCATGTTAATAAAAAACGAAAGGCTTGTTAATCAGCCATGTAATACGTATTTCTAGGCGTAAATAAATCAGTATATGCATTGTTAAAGCATACAAATGCAAATCTGCACAATGTATAAAACGAGGAATTCATTTGATGATATTAATGTTCTTCTTCATAATATTTTTCCTTCTGTGAATCGTTCAACTTTTTTATTCCTTTTTTGGGTTTCAATAAAACATTCACATTCTGCAAAACCCATATGCAAGAGTGAAACCCAACAAAGTAGGCTGAAAAGAAGTGGCGCAGCAACAAAGAGCACAAAAGGATGAAAAATGACAACAAAGAGACCAAACGACAAAACAAACCCCTTGGATGCCCGGTAAATGCTCTTAACTACTTGAGCTACAAGCCTCTTGTCTCACACTATTTTCTTATAACTAAGAGTTTTCTTCCCATTTTATTGGTTTTTTTTTTCTTCATGGAGTGAGGGGGTCAGTCTCAAATTTTTGGATCAGAAAATGAAACTCAAATTGTGCCACTAGGAAAGGTCATGGGTTCATTATTGTAGATGTGCATCTTCTTCTGCCTCCATTTATTGTAGATGTGCAACTTCTTCAACAGCATGTGTATGTCGAAAGGTCATGGTTACTTTTATTTTGAAGCAGCTGCTCCTTAACTTGGATGGCCAGTTCAAATAGAAACTTCTACAATATTGACTCGTTTACCTGTTTTTTGGTTGTTTTTTTTATGCTTAATATTAGGGAAAATTACATGCAAATGATCCATTAGTTGATTTGGAGCAATTGCTCCTCTAGGAAAGTTCTTAAATTCCAATCCTAGCATCCATGTAGTGTGTGTAAGCTTAGTATGTTATTGCGCACCTCTCAATAGGAAATGACCTAAAAAAAATATTAATCCATGGGAGTAATTTTCTTAAAATCATCCATGCATTCCATGTCGTATTTCCACATTTCTAGAGTTTTGTGGAAATGCCAAAGGCCTTTTAGAAGAAAAAAAAAATAGACGAAAACTCTTTTAGGTGAACAGATAATCTCTTAGTCAATTAATTTGATGTTGGGTTGGTTCACCTATGCTTATTTAACTTATGTCGCATTCCATACGTGATCTGCGTTGAGTGAGTACATTATTAGCAATTGGTTGAGAAGAGAAGAAACACTACAGCTTTGAACTAACTTTTACAAGTTTCCCGACTGAGAGAGGTGTTTAATGTTGGACTAGGTAAAGGTCTTTAGCTTCATGTCTTCTTCATTAGTAGAAAAGATTTAATCATCTGTTTGAGCTACACCACAATTCTGCATGTTATCCACATATTAGACTCAACAACCATACGTGCTTCCACGCCATCCAATATGTGAATTTTACGTGTTAGACTCAAAAGATGCCATCCGAGAGGGAACGTGTTGAGAGTGGGCATATTTGAGAATGAAGTCTTTACATTACTGTTTAAAAAATCTTGGTCATCTTCTCCAAATGTCAACTAATTTAGGGTTGGGTGCTTTATATTGTAAGAACTCCTAATCAAACTGGTAGGGTCTTGGTCACTGGTCAGACCTGCAATGAAGGACCCAACTTAATTATAGCATTCACACAGTTATTAGGTACCATAATATTCTGTCTTCTTTCTTCAGAAATAAGGACTGGTGGAAGGATTCCACCGTCTTTTTAAATTACCGCACAATTTTCTGTCTTTTTTCTTCTTCTTTTACCACATGAATTTGACAGGGTACCATTATTGGAAAAGCGACCATCTCGAATGAATATGATTGAATGTTATTTATCTTTTCAATTTGTTTTTCCCTCCATAAATTTATGGTTGTCACTTGGCCAGCATATCTTTGAAGCCCAAATCTGTCATCTTATTTGTTACATGAAACAATAACATATTTTTATATATTTAGAATAAGCGATAGTTTTTCATTGATAAACAAATAAAAGTACAAAGCAACGATATGCTGAATATGAGTAAATCTTATTTAGTGACCAAACTGCAACAAATTGTTGAATTGATGAGAGAATCACGCACAACTCAAAGGTGACTAAAATCTTTGATTCAGCAATTAGAATCACATGTACTCTAACTTGCAATACAGATCCGCTGCGCAATGGCAGAAATGGCGAATCCGTATCGAAAGCAAAAGCTAAATAGAAATAAAACAACCTTACGATAAGACAAACCATAACAAACTCCTAAATAGTTCATGAGGATTATTAAACTTAAACAAACTAGAAAGCAAGACCACCACTCCACATCCTCCCGAACAACTCGAAGAGAGCCATAGTGTCATACCGGCTAAACTCATAGTGCCGCACCGGCTAATAAACCGAAACCCGACTCAACTCGACATCTTCCTCGTATGCGTGGGCCAAAAGACGATGACTATTTCATAACGACTGACATCGTTTCACGACAATTGCTTCCACATCACAAAACAAAATAACAAATAAGGAAGAGAGGGAAGGAGAGGAGAGGGGATGAGGAGAAGAAAGGGGAAGTGTGTAGGGAGGGAGGCCACCGTGGCCGCTGATATTGTTGCTTAAGGTTTTTTCAGAGAGCGTTTAGGGTGAAGGTTATCTTTTGGGTGCTAACAATAACTTAATATTGTGCACATATTGTTACTTTATTTTTTAACAATCGATGGGATATTTAGAAAGCTATGATTAACTATGGGAAAAGAAAAAGAAAACAAGTTTAGAAAGCATATCTAGATGCACATGCAGTTCTATCCGATCAACAAAAATAAAATAGTACTGTCACCACCATTGAACCAATATCCAAATCATATTAAATTCTAAATTATTAATTTAGAATCTCCCAATACTAAATACCAGTTCAAATTTTCTTGAGAAAACTGTATCCTGCTGTGTGTTCGTAATTTAATACAAAAATTGAAAAAAAGAAAAACTCTATTGGCTAGAATCATTCACAAATCCCAAATAATCCTTCAAATCATAAGGGAAACATGGGTATTTTTTCCATGAATTGCCATGCATCTTGAAGATCTTCACCACCTTATCCTTAGTAGAAGATCTGCCGTCCATGTGCAAGAATGCCAGAAGCTTCTTCACTGATCCATACATCAACATTTCCTCCAGTACCCTCTCAGTTGGATGAAAATTACAGACCAACCATATGATCTTCACCCCAATCTTGGTGGCAGCATTGGAAACATGCAGCATTTTTTTGGAAATGGCAACAATGCCCATGCCGTGCTCCACCAAGGCCTGCCTTCCCTCAGCACACTCACATAGTAATTTTATCAATTGCAACATTTTCTCACATTTGGATCTGTTGGAGTCTGGTAGCAACTCTATGAGGACACAAACTGCACCTGCTTCAATTGCCCTCAACTTGTTTTTCTTTGATGCTCTTAATATTTCAATCAAGACTTCCAAGGCACATGAACTTGCTTTGCTACATATTTCATCTGAAACAAGCTCCAACAAGGATTTGAAGAAATCTGTACCTTGATCTTGCACTATAAAGCTCCAATCATATTCGGTTTTCGCCATCTTATGAAATATGGTAATTGTATGTAGCCTTGCCTCAGCGCTTCCCCGCTGAAGCATGATGCCCATTGATCTGGTTGATTCTTGTTTCGACAACAACTTAAATGTCTCCTCATCTTCCGATATAGGAAGTTGGTGAAGAACACAAAGAGCCTCCTCACAAGCCCTAAACGTCACGAAATCTGAGCTCTCCATGATAGTTTGATCGAGGATTTGGACAAGAACTTCGACTCCATTAGATCGAATAAAATCATCTTTCGCCTCATCATCTATCTCGATGATGGATCGGAGTTTCTTTATCGAATTTACCTTGAATGGGGATGACACGATTGTGCTGAGAAGTGCTTGTATTTCATCATGTTTAGCGGAAGGACATGGTTGAGACTGAGATGAAGATGGTGATGAGCAAGAAAATTTAGAATCCTCATTACTTTGCCATGCAAGGATGAGCCTCTTGAGGGTGTGATTCGGGATGATATCGAATTTCTGGATGCTTTGCATTGTAGCTGGGCATGTTTTCTTCTTGTAGGTGAAGAACCACTTCTCTATGTTCTTACGTTCGTAAGTGACCCCGGTGGAGATGGTGACAGGTTCTTTCATGAGCTCCATAGAAATGGGACATCTGAAGTGGCATGGAGGAAAATCCATGGCCTGATCTGCAGGTGGTTTTCTCTCTAACTCAAGATCCACTGCACAAAAACTGCAAAATGAAAGGGAGAGTTTGGGATATGAAATTAACAGCCAAGCTTTCCACACATATAAAGTAAGAGGGAGGAGGGCGAAAGTCCAAAACAGGAAAAATATTCAAAGTCAATATATACGGATATGCACTTGGTAGCTAGCTGTAGCATTAAATCTACAAGTAAGCACAGGAAAGTTTCTTTGTTTTGATTTTATTTATTTATTTTATTAAAGTCTAATTAGCCTCTTTGACCCAAATTTTTTTATGTATTCCCATCTGACCCAATTTTTTTCTTTTTTACATTCTTATCCAAAAGTCTAATAAATTATATGAGATCTGCACCTCTGGAAGGAACATTATTTTTGCTTGGTAATACATGGTATAAGTAGCATCGTGTCTTTGGTGGGTTCATGTTTAAGATTTAAATCCTTTTCAGGAAACATTGAAATTAAAAGAAATGGGTAACTAAAAAGGAAAAGCTGATGAACTAACCTAATTTGTCTGTTTTGAATTCAAGGGAAAGATAATATATTTATTTCAACATACTAATTAAGTAACTTGACCGCAACATGAGTTGGTTTGTTCAAATTTATCCTTTCCAATTGAACCAAGTCATGCCAGTGACAAATCTGTTGCTTCCCGATTATGGCATTGATATATTTGAATATATTGGTTGCAGAAATAACTATTCACATTCAGGTACCTATTTAGCCAATTAATTAGTTGACAGCCCATATAATTTTTTAAAGAAATATATGTATATATATGTTGTGAAATTGGCTGATTCCTGGTAGTAAATTGAATGAAAATATCACATCTTTTATTTCAGATATGGTTGTTTTGTTCAAGCATTATAATGACTGATTAGGTCTTAGGCCTCATTTTATCCACCTTGGTCACAGACCTAATGTGGGCTGATTACCTAGTTGTCAAAAGTAAAATACTTATAAGGTAAGTTCAAGTATTTTTGAATAACCATTTCAATTTTTAGTTTTCAATTTTCATTTTCTAAAAACTAAAAACTGAAAACTTATTTGGTAACTAATTTTAGTTTTTGTTGTTGTTGAAAAACGTTGAATTTCATTCAATAAGATGAACTTCAATAAGATGAGCTTAATAAGATGAACTAAACCTTAATTTCAGTTTTCAGAAAAAGTGAAAAGTGAAAAGTGAACAAAAATTGTTTGCTAACTGATTTCATTTTTCAATTTTCAATTTTATCTGGAGCTTTGAAATGGAATGTTTTGGGGTCAAAGTGGGAATTTGAGATCATAGAATGAAAGTTCATGTTACAAAGAGTTCATAGTATTTTTCGGTGCATTTTTTTGGAATTAGGCTGATTTTTTTTTTGTTGTGAATTTTGGTCTGGAGGTCTCGAGATTGGGTCTATGTTCGAACGCAAGAATTGAGCGGCTGGTCCAAGTCGGGAGGTCCTAATTACCAAGTTTTGGTAATTGGAGTGTATCTCATGTGTGGTGATGTAAATGAATGAAAAAGGAGCGCAAACAATTTTTGTTCACAGTTTTCACTTTTTTTGAAACTGAAATTAGTTACTAAATAAGTTTTCAGTTTTAAAAAAATGAAAAATTGAAAATTGAAACAGAAAACTAAAAATTAAAATGCTTATCAAACAGGTCCGAAATGGTTATCAAACAACCCATAAGTATGCAGCTCGGCCTGATTGTGGATTCTTTTTCCTAGGAACAAACGGGCAAAGAAAAGTTCTGTGAATTGTGGGGGCAAAAATAGACTAAACATAAACATGAAGATGAGATATCAAAATATAGAAACCATAGCTGACCGTTTGGGCAGTTGACTTTAAGAAAGGTTGGGCTGGGCACTATTGCAATAGATATATCACACACATACATCACATCATAGGTTGCGGGCGCAAGACATGCATGGCTTATTAGTTTTCTTATTTTTCTTCTAATTTAAAGCTCATAATTTTATGATATTAAAAGATAGGCATTTACCAACTATCTATGAATTTTCTACATGCTTCAATTAATGATGCTCACAAAACACACGGCGAGGACTGCGAGGCCAACATGTTCTCATCAATTAACATAATTCTTATTTTAACCAGAATTATGAATTTCAGGTGAAAATCAGATCAGAGTCAACCAAAAAAATTGGGAGTTTGATCATCAAAGTTTGACAGAGTAATAGAAAATTAGGGTTGATGTGCATCGTACTTTGACAAAATAGATGTCTCGAAAAAAAAATAATAATGGTCATTGGTATTTTTTTAATATGGATAATAATATACAAAAGGGCCAGGAGTTGATCATCAAAGTTGATTGGTTTACTGATATTTGGTATCAATTTTGATTTGAGTTCAAATCTTATGGACGAAAGTTTATTTAATTTTTAAATTTTTTTAAAAAAATATAGAAAATTAAAAGATGACTGACAAATCATAAACAATGCTGGTGTGATCAATATGATTGGCCAACGTCTGATCCATCGGATGGATGGATCGAGTTGGCAAAACTTGACTTATATTTTTGATCTTTGGGTCTTGTAATCGATTGGTTTAGCTTGAGTGCTTTCACATTAGGTGCTATATAAATAGTATATGTTCATTCAAACATGTACAATTTTATTTTGATTTTCTTTCTTTAATTCGAAGATTTTGGAGGGTTCAAAATCCAGTCTATAATCCTCCAAAATCAACCAATCCAATGTGAATTTTTCTAGGGCTTCTTAGATCTATGTCCAAAAAGATTAGTTGTCATTAGGCTAAGTCCTCACCGTTTTGGTTTTAGATGCAAGTCCTTTGACTTTTTTTTTTTTGGTGTCAATATTACCCTTTGAGATAAATAAGGAAACACATTGAAAATTCAAATTTAATGCATTATTTCATTGTAATTGAATTTCATAATTTAAAATTTGAATTATTTCCTTGTGAATATTTACTGTATAAAATACAATTTAATCAATAAAAGTATAAACTCACATATTACACTAATCGATGGAGCAAGCACCCACATGAAATTATATACCTATGCATCGGAGTAAAAACTTGAGAAAAACAAAATAAACAAGAGAACTATTGATGACATTTTTATGTACCTAATATATAGGTACTATGAGCTAATGTGCTTTATATTATATATGTATATATATAGGTAGAATTTTCTAATGTACCTAGTTACTAGGTAATATAAGATTATGTATCTAATTACTTGGTAAATGTGAGATTATGTACATAACTTACTAGGTAAATATAGGATTGTACCTGATTATTGGGAAGTATGAGATAATATATAATCTACCTGACATATAGGTATTTTGTTATTTTCAATATACCTTTTTTTTGGTTTCTTCAATTTACCTAATAAAGAGGTTGTAAACAATAAGAAATAAAGCCAACTATTTTTTGGGTTAAAATAAAAGAAGGAAAAACAAAGACAACGTTAATATACAAAATCATGGACAATTAATAGAATTCATGGATGCAATTAAAAGAAGAAAAAAAAGGCAACGTAATTAATATACCAAAATCATTATGGTCATAAGCACTTAATTTGTTAATTAATTATGGTCATAAATAATTCTTTCCCATAATTATCACATAAAATACATTTACCCGATTCAAGGTATAAGGGGCAACATTGGAACAAAAAATGATTTTAAAAAATTAAAATAAAAAGATTACATCATAAAATATTAAAAAAGGAATGTAATCCTATGTGTCACAAAAGTCAAAGGACTTGTATCAAAGTCACCAACTTCGAGGATTAAAACCAACTTCTTAATGGGAATTTGGATCTATATCAAATTTTCTAATTTTTCTATTTCAATGGCTTCCATAGAGTAGTTTTGATCTCTAAATTCAGAAAAATACAAACATTCCGCATTTTAATCGATTTTGAACCGATTAACACTTCTTCATCTTTATTTATTTTTTCCTGATAAAGAAAGATGAACTTTATTCAGACTAAAAAAATAATTAAGTACTAGTTATAAATACTGGATTCCACGGTGCTACAATGTGGACTGGTTAAACCTTACCATAAAAAACTTCAAAGAGAGAAAAGTCTGATCAACAAAAAAGAATACCTCATCATAAAAGGAAAAGAGAAAAGAATAGTCCACCTCCATGAGATAAAACAAAAATCTAGCATTGTAAGATAGCATATAGCAGATCATCTCTCAGATGCTTAAGTTTCTAATTTTCTAAGTCATGATTGGACGTAAAAGAGGTCATGAAATGATTGGGCCAATTATATAGTGGCCAGGGAGTGTGTGTGATCATATCATCTGGTTAAGTTTAATAAAATAAGAATTGTAATTAATCCGATAATGAGAGATGTGATGGCTAAGAATCGTGTTAATCTGTCAAAGCTTATTTTATATTCCCAATAATATGAATACTTATTTTTCTACATATTTCTATATAACGGAAAATATGCCATCCATGTGGAAAAAGAATAAGGTCAGAAGCTGAAGGGAAATAGAGAGTGAGATGCCGAATTGTCTAAAGTCTAATATTTCTTATTTATTTGTTTCCTATTCATTGCTGGCTTTCTTATCAGTAACACTTCAATCCTACGGTATATAGTGTGCTGTTCACACACCAAGTTATTTTGTGCTGTTTTTAAAATTTATTTCGAACTGCTAGGCATGCTTTATTTGCCTTGATCACTTTGAATGGGTTGAAGTCCCTCTTGATATTATACAAGATGTTCTTATTCCGGACGGACTTACGTTATATATGTCTAACCTGGGCTATTGCTCAAGTGACTTTTATTTTTTATATATATAGATTTTAAAGTTTAGCCTAGTCGAAAACTAACAATCAATGAGTCCAATTTTTAAAATCCCCCAAGTGACTTTTATTTTTGTATATATAGATTTTAAAGTTTAACCTAGTCGAAAACTAACAATCAACTCTGAGTCCAATTTTTAAAATCCTGGATCCGTCCTGTTCTTATTGAGGATGGAGGATGTACATGGAGTTAGGCCTTAAGCCCCCTCTATCAGTTTTCGAATATTCAATAAAGTCCTCCTCATATCCTCGAGGTTTAAAAAAAATTTATTTACAACAGTAATCAAGCTAAAATCTCACGAATAATATGGAAATAACAAAAGAAACATAAATTAAGAGAAGAAAAAAGTAGTTAAGTTATTAATAGATAGTGTACAATACATATACGATTACGAGTGCATAAAACATGTCTAATATATATATATATATATATATATTTGTCGCTATTCAAGTGAGTCGTATGTGATCAAATCTCTTCCAATCAAGTTGAGGCGAATACCACCAAAGACTAGTAATTGGTAATCATTTGTGAGTTCGTCTATACTATTTATTTGAGTGGTTTAACAAAAAAGAAAAATGAGGCCCATTTCTTTTTTCTTTTTATATGCATGGTGTTGTACCTCACCATGCCCCTCACTTTAAAGCCCCTCACTATTGACTAACCCCTCAAGAAAACACTTGTAATATGAGCCTAAAATTTAGGCCCTCCTTATTCCGAGGCCCAAAGCAATCGCCCTTGGATTCCATCAGTTGTGCCTTGGCAACATTGAATCCTACGTACAAACTCCTTTTTCTTGGGGAAACTTTCCATCAATATATAGAGGCTAAAAGTCACTTTTGGTCCATGTAGTTTGGCACTTCAATCACTTTTGACCCTGTAGTTTCAATTCCGTCAATTTTGACCCTCTAGTTTCGTATTTGTGGCGATTGAAGGACAAGTTAGTATTTCAGTCAATTTCTTTAATGGTGCAAGGGGCAATTTCGTCAACCCTAAACCCTTGAGCGTAAAAGCTAGTATGAAACTCTCCCTATTTCATATTAGGGCTCGAAATTGACTATTTGGGTTTAGGGTTCTTCAAATATTGGGATTAGTGGTTGAATTTTGAGGCCTAATATGAAATGGGGAGAGTTTCAGACCAGCTTTTATGCTCAAGGGTTAGGGTTGACGAAATTTCCCCTTGCACCATCAAAGAAATTGACGGAAATACTAACTTGTCCTTAAATCGCTACAAATACGAAATTACAGGGTCAAAATTGACGGAATTGAAACTATAGGGTCAAAAATAGTTGAAGTGCCAGACTACAGGGACCGAAAGTGACTCAGGTAGTTTCAATTCCGTCAATTTTGACCTTATAGTTTCGTATTTGTAGCAATTCAAGGACAAGTTAGTATTTCCGTCAATTTCTTTGATGGTGCAAGGGGGAATTTTGTTAACCCTAAATCCTTGAGCGTAAAACCTCATTTGAAACTCTCCCTATTTCATATTAGGACTTGAAATTAGCCATTTCGGTTTAGGGTTCTTCAAAAATTGGGATTAGTAGTTGAATTTCTAGGCCTAATATGAAATGGGGAGAGTTTCAGACGAGCTTTTATGCTCAAGGGTTTTGGGTTGACGAAATTGCCCCTTGCACCTTTAAAGAAATTGACGGAAATACTAACTTGTCCTTAAATTGCTACAAATACGAAACTACAGAGTCAAAATTAACGGAATTGAAACTATATGGTCAAAAGTGGTTGAAGTGCCAAACTACAAGGACCAAAAGTGACTTTTCGCTGCCATTTATAAATGGTATCCAAATTATGAGGAATCCAAAATTTACATAGGGTACAAGCTAAAAGCTTGAGTTAGATCATGGCATTCCTTGCTGAAGGATTTTGATCCGACAAGGACTCCACATGATGCCAAAAGATGTTGGCATAGAAATAAATCAGGTGACAAAATCTAATGACTCTCGTCACAAAATTATTTTAATTTCTTTATTTGAGTAGAGGAAAATGATCCTAGGAAGTCTCTAACCAAATAAACTGAAAACTTAACTGTTGTACTTTCTTCTATGGTCAAATCTCATCATGATCCCTCAAAAATCATAAAGAGCCATATTGCCCGATGTTTGATGTCTCAATTTGCCCCTATAGTCAATTCCCTCAAAAACTTCGTCAAAACGGTTGGCGTGTCTCTTACGTTGCAAAAAAAAAACAAAAAACAAAAAACAAAAAAAAGAAAAGAAAAAAAAGGTAAAGGTAAAGGTAAAGGGGTCACACATGAGCTATGCCATTAATTTTGACGGAATTAAATGATAGACTTGATCATGAAGGACAAAGTGAGACATAAAATGTAAGTCAATGGGACAATATATGAGTTATTGTAACTTTTGGAGTACAATGTAGAATTTGACTATTTTTGAGGAGTACCAGTTTAATTGAGCCTAAATTGAATTCATGTTCTCTTCACGATTCTACTTGTGAATAAGTCAAAACGGGCAAGCACTTGCAATTTTTTGTTATTATTATTTGTTTTTATGAAAGAAATTTCTTGAGAGTCAACGTGAGTTTTGACCTTGCTATAGGTTAGACCAAATTCAAGCTACACATAGTAGGTAGCCTTCCACATGGTTGTTTGAGTTGTATAAGCTGCAAATGTGGACTACCGACGTCGTCTACCAAAAAAGGCCAACCCAAAATTACAGGTACCTACATGAAACTAAGAAATACCAACAATTATTGTGATGTGATATATGCTTGTCTGAGTGAAAGGACATTGGTTTGTTTATAAATTAGATGTTGCCCACAAGAAACATCAAACTATATTCTTAGGTTAAAATGAATTATAGTTCGGAACAAAATCATGGGAACTAAGATCAAGTTGTAATATGAGTTCAGTAGTGGGATGAAGAGACTCCCCCTTTTAGGCTTTCGTCTCCTTCGAACCTAAAAAAAATATGTCTATGATGCTACACTGATATCATAAAGGAAGCTGAGGTTCTACTTCAAAATCTATTCGCAATGTTAAAGTAGCCCATTGTTTTGACATTAATTTCTTCGCTTCCTCACATCTTGCTCCTGATCTATGATCTTCAAGTTCCAGATAGCTCATGTCCTTCTACAGTTTCATCTCTCATCCTATCGTCTCTATCTACCCTTTCCTACTATATCCATTGGGAGCACTCAACCTATCCCTTGCAGACAATTAGGAAAGTTATTTTTTCTTAAAATTTGTTTGGCATCCTTTATTATTGAAAGTTTATGCCCCCCATCTCCAGGACTCTACACTATATAATGCCTTAGGCCTGCCTTTCAACCCAACTACATTTAATTTTGGGTTTGATGCTTAAATGTCTGCATCATATCATAGTGAACAATCCATGTGTAAGCCATTAAGTATTCAACAAAGATCAAGAAAATTCAAGAAACTACAAGAAATTATCAGAATTCCCTGAGAGGCTAGGCTCTCTGAAACCAGAGACTGGACTCCACATCCAGAATGAAGGATATGGATATGCAATTTCTCAACCCTGCAGAAACAAGGGGTTAACATGATCGATCTCTTTTTAACCTATCTCCCAACCTATTGAGATGGTTAGGCTTAGATCTTCCAAAAGAAAATAATTAAAGAGCTAGAAAATACACTAAAATATATGAAAACAAATACAATATTTTTGGCTAAAATGTCTGCCATTTTTTATAAACCAAATAAGTTTGAGAATTAAGCCTTGGCTAGTTGCCTTCTAGAAAAGAAGAAACATTCAACAACAGTTCAAACTACAAATTATAGAGGATGAATGGAGAGTTTAAACAAACTCCATTCTTATTATTTATATACTACGAGTTCTCTAATCCCTTCCATCAAAAGCTTCAGATCATCATTTTTCATCACATGATGTATGCAGGATTTATCACTCTCTCTTATATGCCCCTCACTCGGACAATGACTCCATAATCTTCTCCCAATCCTTTCAGCAAACAAAAAACAATGTAAGTGTTATACGGGAACTTATTGAAGTAATATCTTTGATCAAATTCAATACAATGACATTAGGCACTTTTAAACCAGAGTGTGGGACTAGACCTCAATATCTTTGCATGCCTGGGCAAGGGATTCTTCGTTTAAGGGAGAACTCTCTTGGACCACACTTGCACTAGGATCAGAATTCACGGCTTGTTTTCCCTTTTTCTACAGAAAAGAAAAGAAAAGAAAAGAAGATAATTGTGAAGTACCAATTCAAAAATTATTAATGTCCAATATTATATATCAAGTCAAAATAAAAACTTAATTATATCTTTCAATTCTCAGTACCATGAAAAAATTCAAACATACCTTATCATCATCCAAAAGGAGATCAAAGTCATCATCAGTGTCTGTATCAGAACCCATGGCTTGTTTTCCTTTTACCTACACACAAGAACGAAGATAATTGTGAAAGCATGTACCATGAAATCCATTTATAGATTTCTCCCTACCATGAAAATCTGCATATATCATCAAGTCAAAACAAAAGCTTAATAACCATGAAAAAAGTCAAGCATACCTTATCATTATTAACAGTTTCCAAGTGATTTTCATTCCAAAAGATATCACTAAGAACAAAGACATCGTCAGTGTCTTTATCAGAATTCATGGCTTGTGTTCCGTTAACCTACACACGAAAAGGAAGATAATTGTGAAGCACATACCATGAAATCTTATTATATTTTTCAGTACCATGAAAAAAATCAAGCATATACCTGATCATTATTAGTAGATTCCAAATGAAATTCATTAAAAAGGAGAACACTACGATCAAAGTCATCATCAGTGTCTTTCTGGTATGATGATATCTCAGTGGAGCTAGAAGAACTGTCCACTACTGTAACTTGGCTGCTGTTGTTGGACGAGCTGACAAGAGTACCACATTGTTGCACTATTGAATCAAGTTCTGAAACATTAACATTTCCTTGTCCGGCATTATTTCCTTCAACAAATATTGGTGAGAATTGGCTGCTGCTAGAACCAGCAAATCCGAGAGATGATGAAGACTCCTTTTGGGGAAAATCATAACCGAATACCGCATTCTCCACTTGTGGAACATTCCTGTTTTGATCATCATTTTGAGTACCATGATTGATAACCAAATCACCACAATTATTATTGACACCATTTGAATCCCAGCCTACATTATTGAACATCGTCTGAGTTGGAGCCATTTGTCCAGCAAGCCTTCCTCCACCAGCACTACAAATAATACCCATTTGCATTCCAGTACCATAGTTGTTGTTGGTGTAGGAGGTCATCAGATTAGACTTATTCCATGAAGCATTATTGGAATTTCCATTTCCAGTACTTGTGAAAGGCTGTGGGGTTTCTTGAGCCTTTTGTTTGTACATCTGCACTGGATTGGTACCAATATGAACTCCATTTGCACTGTTTCTCCCAAAGCTATATGGAATATCTGTAGATATGAGTTTAGGGCTTGGATTGGTGATGGACAAATTTCCTTGAGCATTGTTTGATTGAAATCCAGAGGAATTGAAAGCATTTGGTGTGCTGCTCATCAAAGGCAGATTAGAAAATTTTGATGTAGCATATGGTAGATATGGATGTCCAGTGATGTATCCAGATTGAGGTGGGGATCCGATGCTGGTAGCTTCATGGTCATTAGGACGGCATCCCAGGAGACTCAGGTTGCTTGCATTAGGGCTAACTGAGATCCCGAAACTGTCTCTAAGTGATATTGGTTCGTCCGGTGTGGCTGGTTTCTGTCCTGGAATGTTTTGATACAGCAATGCATGTCTTGTGGGTTGGGGGTGGTCCACGGACAATTTGCTTACTGCAATTCTCCCTGCAACTTTCCTTAAGAACATTCGATATTTCTGAAAAAGAAAAAAAAAAAAAAGGCGAAACATTAAGTGCGTATGTTCTAAGTATTTAAGGAATTTTCGAAAGCACCACATAAATCGTATAATATCCAGTCTGTCTGAATCTTATGAAAGATCGATGGTTGTTGAATGGAAAAATAGATTATTAATCAAGTGTGAGGGCAATCACACGAAAATCGTTCACTAGTACTAGTCTCACAGACGTTAATTAGGCTAAGTTTCTAAAAAATATTATGTTTACATACTTATTGAACCTGTGCAACTGACAGGTTTTGGGTTCGACATTAAGAAAGACAAACCTGCAAATGACTCGCGACGTTTTCTCTGGTCAATCCTTTCACATTCATGAGCTCGAGAATTCTTTTTGGAACAGCCTCTGTACAAATTGAAAATCAATTTAAAACCATCACCACAAGAAGTAAGTTGATTACTAAGTAATTAAGCCAAATCAAACCACACCAAAAAGAATGAACCAACTGCTAAGAAAAATCTATGACCAAATCAAACTAGCAGCTCTTTCTTACTTTCCAGTCCTATACAATAAACAGCTTCCAAGAAGCGAGCCTGAAGTTGAGAAGTCCATTTGATATTGTGCTTTTTGATAGATGTAAAAGCTTTCTGTCCCTGTGATGGTCTTTTCCTCTTGGAATAGCTATCCCCATTTGACGACGAAGATTCCCCCGAAGCACTTCCTATCTTCTCAACCACAATGTGAGGATTTCTTCTTCCTTCATTGCCTCCCACAACAAATTGCCAGAGGTTTCTCACATCACTAAAGCAAACTGGTTTCACTATATAATGCGTAGCACCATGCTCTAGAGCTGCTAGTATGGTACTTTCTCTGTTATCAGTTGAAACCACTGCATCCAAGTTGAGGCCAATGAGAAATACAAACGGTACGTATACATACATACATACATACATACATACATACATATACATACATATACATACATATGTAACTAAAGAGAGAGTACCATTATACATACCTATCGATTGTTAATCCTGAACAAAGGAAAGCAGGTTAGTAATATAATTAGGCATATATCTCTAATTAGACTTCATATATGGTTGATGCTCTGTGGCCTTATGCTAAATTCATCACAATATGTACTCAGTTAGGTATACATCACAAGAAATAGCAATAGTTGAGCTAGCTTGCAATGTCAAGGAGTTCTCATGATCTAATTTTCACTTGAATTAACTATATCTCTTCAATATTCAAGTATCTAAAAATCACAATTTCCAAAACCCCAAGTATCGAAAAAATCAATTGCACTTTAAGCTAGAAAGTATATATATAAAAAATAAATAAAGGGATATACAAAAGTGTGACAATAAGTACTTTGGGTATAAATTTATACACACACACACACATAGACAATAGAACGAGATTATAATTGACTCACTAATTAACGGCAGCTTGGATTCATCTCGGAGCCTCCTTATTATTTGAAGTCCAGCCACATTAGGGAGGTAAAGGTCTGCCATAATGAGGTCAAATTTGTCTCCCTTAAGCAAAAGATTAGTAGATAAGGCTTGGATTGGATTCCTGATTGCCACAACTAAAACATAGCACAAAAGAATAATTATCATTCCAAAAAAATATCATACGATCTATATACAATGAGTGAAATGAAGTACCCTAATGTATACTATAGTTAAGGAGTTCAAAAGATACGTATCCGTTAATTCCAAAAAGGGTACGTATGTTGCGTGACAAGAAAGTTAGGTGGAGGTCAGACATCGTTGACAGTCATGCAGCAGTGCGTACACACGTATAGTAAGATTATTTCACTAATAATAAAATAAAACACTAAGCTACATAAATAATCGGTGAACCTTATTTAATGATACTAAGAATGAGACAACAAAAAATAGTGAATAGAAATTCAAGGTATAAGAATGATTGGGAAAATGAAAAGAAATTGGATATATGATAGATGAGAGAGAGAGATCATGGAGCTACACAATCCAATTTTGCCTTCTGAGTTTCATAGAGTGAACGAAATTGAAGGGTTATAGAAAGGAAAAAACTGTCATAACAGGAAAGACAGTAAAAGGTTATCTCCTATAATGAAAAGTAGATTCTCTACAACTCCAATAGAAATCTAAACATGGAATTTCTACTTAAAATCAAAGAATTGTTTAGATTATAACCAAACTGAAATCAAGGTTGCATGGAACTCTATCCAAATTGAACTAATGTAGACAAGAAAAAAAAAGGAGAAAAAGTTTAGAAATCTATTACTTTCTTTGCTCATAAGTTTTTAGAAATCTCTATTACTTTTATTCTCCAGAAAATATATGTAAATTTTGGAGAGAAACTTGCTTAATTTTCATTTCCCTTGTAACAAATGAAGAAAAAGAAAAGTAAAAAAAAAAATCATGGGACCTTAAATAGGTACCTTCATGTTTTAAAAGTTTAAGCAAGCCTGAAATAAAGCTAAGAAATTCTGCATCATCATCCACAACAAGTACACGAAGTTTCATGGGATAGCTGCTTGGTTTCATGATGAGATCGGATTGAGAGCCTTGCAAACTCTTTGTCACCACACACTCTTAACAAACCTCTCTCAAGCCTTCACTGAGAGAGATATATGAACCAGGAAAATTCAAAGAGGCTGGTAGAGAGAGATAGAGACAAAGTTAGGGAAGAGACAGAGAGAGTGAGCTAAAGTGAAGCTTGTGAGAGAGAGAGAGAGAGAGGTTTTGTCCCAATTAGTCTTATGCATTCTTCTGCAGGTTGAACACAGCCAATATATAATGGCTAAGGAGCGGATGGATTATGAAGCCATCACAAATTGCTATGCCACATGCTGTTTTGTGGCTAATTAATTCAGTATCTCGAGCAATATTTATCATTTATTGCAATTTTCCAAAAAAGAACAAGTCCTTGCATAGTCTTACAAAGAAGAAAACTTTCAGTGGGCTTTAATTTCATGTCCTTGTTTTAATTCTAACTCATCTTTCCCAGGACTTTGATTTTCATCCAGCACACAGTATATTTGTTCGTGCATAAAAAAAGAACAATCATGTTATAATAAGGCCTTGGCTAATTAAGGGATTTTAAAATTTTCTTGAATCATACTAGTAGAGGAAATTGAAATTATTAATCCTCCTTATAATATATACAAATACACGGTGGTGGTCATAGAAAAACTTTTGTATACAAGGAGTACAATGTAGAGAGAGACACCGAGAACGTACGTGTGCTTAATTCAGTGTAGACACAACATGAAAGCCTCAAAAGAAAACATTCATTTTTATGCATACGTGAGTTGGCTTAATAATTAAGCATCATGATTAGTTACAAATATGGTAATTAAAGACTCCTCCTGAGAATGACAGGATAAAGCTCAGAAGGATTAATTACCTTGGAAAATGTTGAAATTAAGGTGTGAATAAAGTACTTATGATAAATGTTGTTTATATTCAAAATCAAAAAGTGGAAGAGGTTTATAGGAGGGAAACAAAACCTTTTCACTATTTTTTTTCCTTTCACTTTTTGAAATGTCTAAATAATGTCATAGGTGACAATGTAATTTGACAAAATTATTAAAGTTCAATATCTCATTGGTCCGAAACTACAAATGTCGATCGAGGGAAACCAAAATTACTTGACCAAAAACTACAAACTTTTATTGGCTCAAATGGTGCTAATATTTTCCGGGACGAAGACGAAGAAGAAGAGGAAGAAGAACGAGATAGAGACCCTAGTGACATAAAACACTTTCCATAGAGTTGACTCTGTTCCAGATTTCAAATGAAATCTGAAATTTAATGTACAAGTTATTACTTTTCAATTGCTTTATGATTAATGAATTTAAGCTGTGTACATACAACATTAGGGCATGCTAGCTAGCAGGTGTGAGACCGCTTTGTTAAGTTACTTTTAAAACAATACCAGCTTGAGTACCAATCTATGGGCGGCCCACATCTTTAACGGTAACCCTTTTTTACACCAACTCTTATCACAATTTGTAAACTCCATCTTATCTTTTAGTATTTTAATTATTTATATCTAAGTTCATTTATTGTATAAATATTTATATTTGGTTTCATTTTGGTAGATAGGGTGTTTTTTTAAAAATTATTTTTTATTTTTAATGATTGGGCTTTTTTCTAAAAATGGGTTGTGGGTGGGGTTTTGTGTAAAAAGTTGGGTTTGGGCTCTGTTATAAATCAATGACAGGGTTGTAACTTTTAGGTTTTTGAAGACTTCTTTGTATATTTGTGCCCGTTGAAAAGTCAAGTAGGCTTTTTTCGTAGAGTTTAGATGTTGCAGGGTTATGTTATAATTTGGGTTTTATTTATGGACTTATATGTGAACCTCCTAATTTTTTGTACTACTAGGTCACCAAATAAACTTATTTACTAAATTTTTGTTCACTAAATGATTGGACAATATGTTATCATTTCAAATTGGAGTCAACTCCAAGGTCAATTCATTTCCAACAAGATATCAACCAGAAAAAACTTGTTTAGGGTTCTTGTCACATGGCAATGCTAAGTGACACAACTTAGTTAAAACATGGCATGTGCTTAAGAAATGAAATATTATCATTAACTTTTGACAAATGTTATCTGAACTATGATCAATTGAGAAGAAAAAGAAAGACATTTATTCTTCTAAGGTTTACTGTTGTTACATAGGATTTACTTGTTTGGATGACAACTCCACCTTGGATTTACTTGTTTAACTTAGTTAGGATTTAACTGTTTGTTACATGGGATTTACTTGTTTGTTACATAGGATTTAACTGTTGATGACAACTCCACCTTGGGCACCCACTCCCTATATGCACCGTATAGCTAGGGTGCTTTCCAGTACTGCAATCATCTAGAACTGTGTTGATTCGCTTAGCTGAACCATTATCTTTGATTGCAATTTTCAGTTGATATTGTTCTTAACTTAACCACTTGTCATGCTCGATTGTGGAGTTTAGATTCAAAAAATTTCCAATATCGCACTTAATAGTTCAACATGCAATTCATGTCTTATTTCTTGGGGTGCTGAGATGTTCAGATGAACTTATTTGAGTAGCACATAATGTGCTAAATTCACCAACTTGCTTATTTTAGCACATGAAGACCCTGCTAGCCAAAACGTGGATGGTGTAAAAAGCTTCAGAGGATATATGCATTGGCATTGCTCGACAAGAATGATACTTCACTAAAATTACTCCAAAGAATGACTGTAGTTTTCCTATAGCATAGTTTGAAAAATAAATACTTACATGAATTACTCCTCCGGACTAGAGTTTTCTTGGAACAGAATCTAAAATGTAATGTCCAAGCCTTCCAGTACGAAAAAGATTCAACAACTTAGCTGCGATTTTATTTTGAGCGTAATCTTCGGATTCCAGAGGAACCTGAAAGCTGCGTGCATGGCCTTGAACTCTACCTCAATAAGCCTTTCATCTTCCACATTACCATCAAAAGATGATATCACTTCAAAGAGTGTCCAACGAACATCATGCACTATGAAATCCTGGATGAAAAACTTGAGTCTCAGTTTCATTTTTAAAAACAATGATGATGGATCCACAAACCTAATACCATTAGAGGTAATGTTAGATCAATAGCTCACTGACAAGATGTTTTGACCAAATTTTGTAACTACCATCTCTATCAATCGCAATTGGTATTGTAAAAATTATTGCTCTTACTAATGTAACAAATGATACAAAAGGCACTTTTAGAGTTGTTGAAAAACAACGAATCAACTGTGAGAACTTTGGAAAGAAGCATAAACAATTATGAGACCTATAAGACTCTGACAACAAAAGCTGTCCAACCTGTGTGTGATCAGTGGGGTGTTGACTTTTTCGTTTCATGCCCATTTCAGAGCTAGGTGAGCATTCTACATTGCAATACGCTAATGATCTTTCATTCTCACTGTTGGACAACTTTGCCCACTTCTTGTATTCATCACTCCTGTTCAAGATAGAAAATACTGAGCTAGTTCTTTTTCCCCAGCAAAACAATCTTGAATTGTTCCTGCATGTGGAAAAGCAAAAATGTCAGAATTTTCATTGATCCCAGTCATTTTGCATTTAACAGTGTATGAGCGAGGCACTTAGTCACTCTGGGTAGGACAGCACTGCTACGTGCAGCCATATGGACATATGGAAGTTGAATAAATTATCTGTAATGGTCATACATGTGGGAACCGAATTTAGTCATAATCCTAGGTCAAATAATTCATTCCATTTGGGGATTATTTGACCTAATTGGGAATTATTTGACCTAATTGGGAATTATTTAACCTAATTGGGAATTATTCAATTTGATTGGGGATTATATCCAATTAAATGGAATGTTACCTAATTGGGTTGAGAATTGATTGGCACCTACCACAATTCCCAATTAAAGGAGGATTTACCTAATTGGGTTAGGGATTGATTGGATACCTACTACCACAATTAGGGATTTGATTTAACCCTAATGAATCAAATCCTAAATACGCCAATCACACCAACCACACCTACCACACCTACCACCTACCTCGAGCCCTATAAATACATGGCCACACAAAGGGTTGAGTCGTCAATTACTACTCAAACTACATCTAAATTTCAATATATGCAACTCTAGCCACCTCCTTTCTCTCCCTCTTTTACATAAGGCTCAGTAGCCGGTTCTACACCATAAACATACAACTCCGTACCTATTGTTAGCTATTGTTTTTCATAAACTCTCGAACTAACTTAGGCATCGGAGGCAACTTTGGCCAACACCCTGGTGTGGTCCTATTGGTTCTATTTTGCAGGAGAAAGGGGCGAAGAAGAAAGAGGAATCTTTTCCAATCGAATATTCTCGTGGAAATTTGCTTCCACAAATTGGTGCTTTCATTGAGAGCACGAGTTATACTCAACGCGTGCTCAAGAATCCGTTCCTCCTATTTTCCAATCCACCGAAGCCTTCGAACAACCATGGTTGGAAGCAAACTCCACGAGAGCAAGACCGCCGCAATGGCTCGATCTGCCGGACGGCCCAAAGTCACTCCTCCCATGATCCGCGATCGGCATGGTGGCACCACCACTTCTCACCACCGCCGTCGTCCAAGGCCCGTGGCGGATCTAGCCGCCCTCATGGCACCACCACCGAGCATGGTGGAACCTCCCATCAAGGTGGGCTCATTACCACCGCCGACCTAGGGCCAATCTTGGAGCAACTTCAATCACTCCCTCATTTGCCGCCCCAGCGTATGCTCCCGCGTACACCTCTAACGAAACCCTAGCCCAGTGTGCAATTGGGCTCTACGCACTTCTCTCCTCCTGTCCACGAAGTCAAGCGGACCTCGCAAGTCAAGAGTCGACCAATCGACCCAAAGAATAGACGACCTACCCGAGTTGATGCGACAACTCCTCAACCAAGCGAGCTTGGTCCAAAATCTTGACCTTGGGCCGACGGGCGAAGAAGAGAATGATGAATGAACGCAGCCTGTGCAGTCGAAAGAGTCTCAAGTAGGTCGGCGAGAGCGAGCGGACAAAGGAAGGACGACAACGTGACCCGGCCAAGCGGCATGTCACAAGCATCCGCGAGCCACTCCTGAAAGCAGCAGTATCCAATCAAGATTGAGTTCGAGGACCAACGTGCGTGAGAGGTCAGCCTGATACGACATCCTCGCCTCTTGGGCCCAGGAGGAAGTGTGCACGAGAGGTTTGGGCCCTCAAGAAGGTCAACTCGATGACTATCGCGCGAGGATCGTGAAGGAAGACGCTGTTTGCCGGTTCGAAGAACCAATCCCCGTCGACAAGTCGCAGGGAATCCTGCATAGCGGTCCACGGTCGCCACCTAGGCAAGACAACCGTGGGCAGCGGCCCTTGCGAGCCAACGAGGAAGTCAACCAGCGCCGCCGAATCATGAAGGTCGTCAACTTGACCCGGCAACTCATGCGTCACGAGAAAGACGTCGAAGCTCGTGAATGACCGACTTCGAGACTTGAAGGCGGAAATTTCGAAGATGCACTACGCGAGGAGGTAGGACCGAGCGAACTCCACGCCATTCATCAGCACTTGAAATCAGCGGCTGCTCCCCAAAGCGATTCTCAACGCCTCTCTCACACACTTCAAAGGGGATTCCGACCGAAAGCCATCTCAAGCATTTCAAGAGTATTATGATCCTCTACAAGACCAAGATGCGTTAATGTGTAAAGTGTTTGCAATGACCTTGCGGAGCAGCCCAAGCGGTTCCACACCTGCCCGTCTGTGTCAATCGGCGACTTCAAGGAGCTAGCCTATGTCTTCACTAAAGAGTACACTTCTTATCAAGGCGATTAAGAAAAACCATGGCCACCTGTTCAACATATACAAGAAGTCAGATGAATCTCTCCGAGATTACATTAGGAGATTCAAAGCGAGAAAAGGCGACCATTGTGGGATGCGATGACCAAGTCGCGACCTCGCTTTCAAGAAAGGTCTTCCTACTTGAGCACGACTTATCTGCATGGTGACTATCCTCCACCGGACTACGCGGTCTGCGGCTGCAGACGCTATGCGCTCGGGGATGAAGATCGAATCGCCGCGAAGAAATTCACCAAAGGGCGGAAGATCAGCCTACCAAGGTGCAAGTCGGGAGGCGACGAGTTTAATAGCATGAATAAAGACAAGCGTAAGCCGCGCCATGGCAGAAGTACTGCGGGGAGAACTTTACCAAGTTCTCCATCCCCATACATCAAATCTTAGCCCAAGTGAAGGACAAGCCTTGGGTAAAGAGACCGCCACCCTTAAAGGGAGATCCTGACAAGAGGATACTAGAAAATGTTGTGCCTTCCATGGGGCCTTGCAGACACCACAAACAAGCTGCATTGCTCGGAAAACGCACCTCGAAGAGCTCGTGAGAGAAGGCCATTGCACCGAGTTCATAGAAAAGAAGGTCATTCGACAAACTAAGGACATGACGCCGAAGGAACCTCCGAAAGTTATAAGGATTAACACGATCCTGGCCGACTCGAGGAATCCGGCCGACAAAGAAGGAAAAGAAAAGGAAGATTAAGCAGCCTTGGCTGTTATCTCCCGAGATCTCGACAAGCCTTCCCTTGCGAGACGATCCGTGATCGATTTCCAAAAGAAAGATCTAGTCGGCCTCGATATGCCACACAATAGCGCCCTTGTCATCGGCATTGATTGCTCGAGCGAGGTCGACCGAATCCATGCGATGATAGCGTGCAAGCGACCAATATCCTACAAGCTGGCGAGTCATCAGGCGAGATGGGCTTGGAGACAAAGATCAACAAATCGACTAAGTCAGCCGACTTCAATGGCAACAACGATTCGGAGGGCACGCGATAGATCTCGGCGTCTATTCCCCACCTATAATCGGCTTGCAAACATTCATGGTCATTAATGAAGTCTCACCTACAATGGCATTCTCGGACCACTGGATCGGCAAGATCAACGCCATCACCTCCGCACGCATCGAATATCCGCTGCCACTCCTCCCTGTGAATCGAGGCAAATCAAGGAGTAGAACAACCAGATCTCGCCCAGCAAGCAGGTCATAAGGGAAAGGGAATAGCTATTCCCAAATAGCAATCAAAGAATCGGGACCAAGTTGAGGGAATCCCTGAGGTCTCTCCCCGAAGAAGGATGGAAGCCCGAGAAGGGCGTTGAGTTAGTACTCCCCTTGATCACGACAAGCCGAGAGAAAGCGCGGATCGGCTCGCGCTAAGCCAGCGATTTGGAAGGTGAGCCGACCACCTTCCTCCGAATAACAAAGACATGTTCGCATGGTCGCCATCGACATGCCGACGCATCGACCGGAGATCATCTCGCCATCGACTTCACGTCAACCTGCTAGCAAGCCGGTGGGCGCGGAAGAAACGCATTCGCCCCGACTGTCGCGATCATTGAAGCCGAGATCGACAAGCTCCTAGCCTTTGGCTTCATTGAAGAGGTCTCATACTTTCGAGTGGCTAGCTAGCGTTGTTCGAGTGGCAAAACAAGAAGAGGAGCAAATGGAGAGTGTGCGTCGATTACACCGACCTCAACAAAGCATGCCACTAAAGACAACTTCCCATTGCGAGAATCGACCATTTCGTGGACTCAACTTCCAATCGCCGAGTTGCTCGACTTCATGGGACGCCTACTCACTATAATCAAATCTTGATGCACGAGGATGACAAGCGAAAACCTCTTTCATCATCGAAGAGGGACCTCTTTCATACAAGGTCATGCCCTTTTGAAGAAACGCCGAGCAATATACCAAAGAACTTCGTGAATAAAATCTTTAAGGAAGCGGTCGGCAAGACTATGGAAGTCGTGGATGACATCTTGGTCAAAGCCCCAAAACGTGCTGAGATCACATCAAAAATCTCGCCGAGACGTCAAATTTCGGCCTACGCCCGATGTCGCGATGAAGTTGAATCAAGTAAATGCACGTTTGGTGTATCGTGCAGCCGATTTACGGGATACCTAGTCACACAACGTGGTATCGAGGCACACTTGCGCCAAATAAAGGCTATTCTCGAGATGAAGTCGCCTTCCACTATGAAGGAAATACAAAGTCGGCCGAGCAGCAGAGCGGCCCTCAATCGATTCCTCTCGAGATCTACTGCAGGCAAGTGCGAGGCCATTTTTAAAGCTTTGAAGAAAGGACGAGGAGAGACAAGTGGGATGAGGAGTGCGAAGTAGCTTTGACCAAAACTTACCTCACTTCACCTCCCACTTGCTTTCAAAGCAGTTCCTGAGCGAGGACTTGTTCGTGTACTGGCAGTGTCAACTCGGCTCAAGATTAGCTCGGCTCATCCGAGAAGAAGCCCGGGGGCTGACATCCGGTATTCTACACGTCAAAAGCTCTCCTCGATGCAGACTCATGCAGAAATTGGAAAAAGCTCATTTTGGCCCTTGTAGTTTCCATGAGAAAGTCTACGACCCTCTTACCAAGCTCACCTAGTCATCGTCATGACCGACTTTCCTTTGAGATCAATAGTTCACAGCCCTGGCGCTTCACGACTCATGAAGTGGGCTATAGAAGCTAAGCCGATGACCTCCTCTCTGCAAGAAGGCCGCCATAAAAGCCCCAGGCTCTAGCGATTTTGTTGTAGACATCGCCTCCCATTGAACTTTGCCAACCCATGGAGACATGTGCGCTGTGCGAAACGGAGCGTCAAACCAAAAAGGAAGCGGGAGTGCAGTGTCGTCATCATCACCCCAGATGGAACCCTGTTGGAGCAAGCCATTACACTTGGTTTTCCTCTCGAACAACGAGGCGGAATACGAGGCATTACTCGATGGCACTGCGCTGGCAAAGGAGCTAGCGATCAAGAAGCTAGCCGTTTACTCGATTCCCGATTAATCACGGATCAAGCCTCTTGGTGAATACATGGCCGAAACACCTAGGATGATTTTGTACCTAGACAAAGTCAAGAGTCAATTAAAGGCGTTTCCTACCTTCACCATCCAACAGTGCCTCGGGCGAAAACACGCATGCAGATGCCCGCAAGCCTAGGATCGGGCGTTGGATACCCAATTGGGACGCTCCATCCGGTCGAACACCTTGGCCAGTCAAGCATCGAAGAAATAGAGCCAATCGACGCAATGCAGTTGACGAGGACCCCATGCAAGACCCCATCATCGACTACACGATGAATGGAAATCTACCAGCGGACAAGTCCGAAGCTAGAAAAGTCAGTGAAGGGCCGCAAGATACTACATGCACGGCAACAAGCTCATTCGCGAGATCATACTCACGGTCCCTCATCTCACTGCAGATAAAGTACCCTCAAACACTTGAGGTTCTTTGCAAAATTCACGACGGCGGAGATAGCCATATCCGTTTCCTAAGGAGGCGGGGATAGCCATATAAGTTGCCCATAAGCGGCGTCCTTCGAGAGCCTTGGGGGTGAACAACCAAAAGCGATCTACAGGGATATGCGAACATGCACGGAATCCCTCAAGGGGGACCCTGCACTCATAAATCTCCAAAGGAAGATACACAATCAAGGCAGCCGCTACTCAAGCGATTCACAAGACAATATGCAAATTGAAGTTGAAGAAATAATCAAATTTTCATAGCAAAAGTGACCAACTGGCCAAGTTCAACAAAAAAGAAAATGGTCAAACACGACCAATTATTCTAAACAAGAAAGGAAACTACAAAAGCTGAAAGAATTCTTCATCTACTCAGGAAGCATCGGCGGGAGATCCTTGATCCGGCAGCCCTTGAACTCGTTTGATCGACCACGCTCTCTCTGACCCACCGGTCGATCCACGACATCACCACCATCTCATCAGCCGCATCCTCTTACGCTCCTCTACCCGCCTCTTCGCTCCCCTACCGCCTCTTGGTCGCCCGCTCTTCAACTCCTTCCGATTTGTAGCTTTAACCCTGCTCACTTTGAAGCGAGGGAACAGAAGTCGAGCGGAGCGTCTCGATGTCTACATCTTCAATGGCATAGGAGGAAGCGATCCCATTTGTGCAACCTGTAGCTCATACGCATCTACGGTGGCCTCAAACTTGGACTCTTGTGATTTGTAGGTAGGCACGCAGTTTAACCAGGAGCTTGTCATAAGCGAGGCGAGATCGGCATTCTTGCGCTCAAGACGGAAGTAAGCATCCTTTTCGACTAACCAAGTCGTGAGAAGAAGTAAGCTCGAGTCCTTCTTGGCAAGAGAACTCTTCGGCTCGGAATATCATCGCCCTCAAATCGGGCGTCTTCTTTTCGTAACGCTTTGCTCGTGAGAAGCTTGCTAGTCGATTCGGCATTCTTCTTCTCGACTCAGGTTGAGAAGAAGAGGGGCAACAACAGCGAGTTCCGAATAGTCTCGGCGACAAAAAACTACCCCCTTTTGAAAGCGAGATGAAATGTTGCTTCTCTTTATTTCTCAAGGAAAGACTGAGAAGGTCTCAAGATCGGCACAGCCGGATATGATTAACCCGCTCGGCCTGACAAGTGGACGGGCTTGAAAGTTAGTCTTGAGCAGATCGACACACTGCATCTCCCGACATGACTAAAGTGCTCCACCCCAGAGTTTAGTCGCGAGGCGTCACGGAGGAACCCTTTGCTCGAGGATGATGACTCTCGCTTTCTTAGCCTCCGCCAACCTCACCTCCAAAGGAGTCAACGGCCCGAATCAACTCTACGCTTGGTGCCCGTAACTCAACAACCGGATCATGAGCAGACCTCCCAACTCGATCTCCATCCCTTTGGCGATGCGGACGGCGGAACTTCGGAGAGGAATATCGTGCATCTCTTTGTTTCTCAGCGAGTGAACTAGATCTCAGACGGACTACTTCGCGGGCGAATCACGGCCTTCAAGCTTGTTAGCATGAGGCTTGAGTAAAACATCCGAGCATGGCGCATGCGCAATCTTCTCGCTATCCGCACTAACAAGGTGTTTGACCCTGTGCAGATGATGGGGGAGCGGCTCGTACTTGTGTCCCACTCAGCGGAGAAGCGACTTTGGCTTCTTCCTCGTGCGGAGACACACTCTTCGCTGCGAAGAACCAAGCTTCATCTCTTGAAGACACTGCGTGGACCTTCGCTTTTCGATGAGGGTTCGGCGAACACTCCTCCTCGGCCCAAAGCAGATCATCGAGTGCGGACCGTTACGCTTCCATCTCTCAACATCTGGGCGGGGGCAACCCACCGACTTCTTCCCGATACTCGCTCAACAAATCGCCACTCGCGAAACTTTTCGAGGAATGTTCGAGCTCGGCCGACCTTTGCCATGTCAAGTCAAGCTTCAATTGCTTGCTAATGTTACTCTCTACAAGCGTAAGACAAAGTTAGTCACCACACTTCAAGAAATTCAAAGGAAAGCGGATCAAAATAACAATATGGCATACCATTGCAAAAGGTGACGAACGCAGTGGGCCATCACCAACATCACCCTCCACCGTCAGATCTCCAAAACATCGTCATGCCATACGTGATCTCCTTATTTGGCGAAGCTATCGAACAACTTGGCTTTGTAGAATACGAACTTGGGCGTGCTTCTCAAAGCGCCTCACTTGGAAAAAGTAGAAGAACTCTGTAGCCTGTCAACTCCAAAAGCGACTCAGATTTTGAAACACATGATCGCCGGTAGGCGTTCGGAGTACGACTTTCGAGCACACTCCATGGCGCAGAACACCTCCTTAAAAGCTTCGACAAAGGGAAGGTGAAGCCCAATGAAAAGTAAAAAGGACGGAAGGTGATAACCCTAGCATCCGGATCATTTGCATCCACAAAAGGCACGTCACCTCGGAGAGGCTTCGTCGGACTTGACATGCGTCGCCGGGAATGGCATGAGCATAGGTGGCCCGCCACTTGAATTAAGCCAGGCGTAACCCGATGCAAATTAGCCACGAACCTCTTCTTAGGCACTTGAGAGAGCCTCCCACAAAAACAAAGGCAATTGAGAGCTTGATGACTTGCTACCATCTTGAGAAGACATGGTCTACGGACAAGCTGCAAGATGACAAGAAAATTCTACAAGTTAGAATACAAAAATTCTACAAGTTAGAATGCAAAAAAAAAAAAAAAAAAAAAACACGAGCGAATAAAATAAGAAAGAGAAGAAAAATGGCCCAAGCTTGCGCCCCCAAGCTTACTGACCCGACTTAAGATGCACCAAGCTGCAGGAAGAACGGCTCCAAGCTCTGGCCTCCCTCGCTCTAGCTCGGCTCCAGTAGCCCGCTCACCTAGCGCAAGCCCACGTCGCGCCTCGAAAAGGCTGGCCACTCATGCCTTCTCTCAGGAGCCCGGCCTTCATGCCTTCACTCGGGCTTTGCGCCACGCAAGCCCAATTCCGGCTTCTCCGGCCCATGCTCTCCCGTACGGCAACTCCAACTTAGTCCACCGACTTGACTCCAAAGCACGCTAGACTCCGCCGCAAATCAACAATTGAACCCCCATGCCTCACAACTCCAATGCACTCCAACCACTTGCAGACACTGCCGGCCTTGCTCACCCAGCGCATACCACCTTGTTACGCACATGACTCCTCCTGCACTGTGGCCCACGCCATGTGCCTCTCTCAATCGGACCATCGCACCTCCGGCCAATCCTTGCGCACACTCCAACATGGGCTCACGGTGAACACGGGACCTCAACCTAGTGTAACCAAAAATTCAAAAAAAGAAGAGAGATCAACCTCCCAAATTGGATTACACCTTGGATATACGGCAAGGTCTATTCCTCAAGCAAGAAGACGATTTATTTTCCTTGACAAAGTTTGTGATGAGAAGAATAATGGGGGCGCCTATACTTATAGGGATCAAAAATTCCTTGACCTACAAGGAATCTCAAATCCCCCTTCCAATTGGGTGTTCATAAAAATTGGCAAGTCAAACACCTCCTCCACTCGGGAGCCTGTGTCCACGAAGGAAGCCCCGATTCTGGTGGACAGCCAACGGACAATCTACACCTCCTACATGCCACCACGCGCCATGCGAAGGCTAGGGGCATTTGTAGGAACAAATTTAGTCATAATCCTAGGTCAAATAATTCATTCCATTTGGGGATTATTTGACCTAATTGGGAATTATTTGACCTAATTGGGAATTATTTAACCTAATTGAGAATTATTCAATTTGATTGGGGATTATCCAATTAAATGGAATGTTACCTAATTGGGTTGAGAATTGATTTGGCACCTACCACAATTCCCAATTAAAGGAGGATTTACCTAATTAGGTTAGGGATTGATTGGATACTCTACCACAATTAGGGATTTGATTTAACCCTAATGAATCAAATCCCTAAATACGCCAATCACACCAACCACACCTACCACACCTACCACACCTACCTCGTCGAGGCCCCTATAAATACATGGCCACACAAAGGGTTGAGTGCGTCAATTACTACTCAAACTACATCTAAATTTCTCTATGCAACTCTAGCCACCTCCTTTCTCTCCCTCTTTTACATAAGGCTCCGCCGCCCGGCTTACACCATAAACATACAACTCCGTACCCTATTGTTAGCTATTGTTTTTCTCATAAACTCTCGAACTAACTTAGGCATCGGAGGGTTTTGGCCAACACCCCGGGTGTGGTCCTCTTATTGGTTCTATTTTGCAGGAGAAAGAGGCGGCGAAGAAGAAAGAGGAATCTTTTCAACCGAATATTCTCGTGGGGAAATTTGCTCCCACAATACCTGTCAAGGCTAGCTTGGTGCAGAACTCAGCATCAAGAATATGTGGAGGCAAAACACCTGGGGTGTCCAACACATAATATTGAGATGGCTTGCAATCTGGAAATGAATACCAACTTTCATTTGTAAAATGAAAAACTGAAGGCTGGAAACACCTATATATGTTCTAAGAATAGAGAAGAAACAAAACATAGCTGAGTTACGTTTAGAATTTTTTTGGAACAAAACACTTTCAGAACAATTTGGCCCACGCCTGTTTTGTGGTTATTCCTTCTATTTCCGTTGGGGTTATTAACATATATTCGACAAGTTTAAATAAAATACAATGTTGAAAATTAAAAGACAAACGCCACAAACCTTCAAGCTAGTTATATTTTTTGTCTCACCGGGCTGTGGACTCACAGTAGCATGCTTCAACTTTCCCTTCTCTATAAGACAAGCAATAAGTCTTACAATTTATTCAAATTCTACTGATACATAATAGAAGAGAATGAATGTATTCCATAATTATATCCAACTAAACACTCTCACCAAATAAAATTGAATGACTATGATTTAAAGTCGTACCTGCTGCACTAATCCTTCCAATTCGATGCAATGAGTTGGCAACGGCTGACTTGCCAACATTAGGAAGTCCAACAAGCAATATTGTTATGGTATGACTAGAGTGATCAACGTTCTTCAATTCTCTGACTCGAGCTTGCAAAAAGTTCAACAACTGTAAGAAGTAAACCGTTCTCACTATCTATCAAACTCAAAAAGCAATAACTCCAACGAGGGCAAAAGATTACGAACCAAAAGAACAGATTATTCTGCTTTGCGTATGGATATACTTGGAAAATGTATAAATTTTTCATTTTAATTTGTCGGTAAGAGTTGACATATTAATAGAGCACATTGCGATAACCTACCCCGTGCATTCTCCATTGAAGCAGAACAGAACAAGACATTCCTGAAGTTAATGTTGAGAGCCCAAATATTTTAGCCCACGATCACTCAATTGAGTGCCCTACTACATTTTAATTAAAATTGGGGTATATTTCATTGCCTTCCTTCAAGTTTGAGCTTATTCCACCACGACTTCACAGGTTTCAGAAATAGATAATTACCTCCCCTGCCATCAGTGTCCATTTAGTCAAAGTTTCAGTAAAATGCTAACAATATCATCTTGCACTGCCTCCTAAAAACTAGAAATTAAAAATTAAAAATCCTCACTCCTCTCACTCCCCCTCCCTTCTCATTCCAGCACTGTTTGGTTAAGAACCAAGATAGATAGACGGAAACAAGTCATGCCATTAAAAAAAATTCAAAAGTGTGATTGTCTCTTCTCTTTCCTGTACTTTTGTTCCTCCAATGACTAATGCATTTAACAAAAGTAATAATAAGCGAGCATAATAATTACATTTTACCTGCTGAATGCTCTCTTGGTTATGGGCATTGACTCCATACAAAATACAATTCTTTTGCTCCAGGTACTTCATCCAATCCTATAAATGAGACAAAATATAAAGTAGAAAAAAGAATGATTCAAGAGAAAATACTAAGCTGTAAATTACTCATGCACAATTGTAATATAGTACCAATGACCACCAAGTTCTCAGAGCAACCACTACCAATCATGGCTTAGATTGGGGTGGGTGTTTGTGGAGCTAAATGCTAACCATCCTTTCTTTGTTAAATCTACCACCGGCCACATACCCTTGCGGTTGCAGATCATCTTAAGGGTGGCCAAGGTGTGATTTAAGTTTCTGGCTGTCATAGGAGGTTTATGTAATTCCTCCAGACCGTAAGAAAAAGAAAAGTAAATAAGAAAAAGATCGTTCTCAGTTAAATCTTAACTTGCAAGCTCTTTGCCCCCAAAAGACATTCCAATGCTAGTTCACAGAAGATTGACTAAACTTATAGTACTTCATGTGCTTGAACATAATTTCTACTATTAATCTATCATGACCGAAAATAAAACACCTGAAAAAGTACACACCTTCAGTTGGGAACGATTTGCAAGGTCCATCTTATTCATCACTACAATTCGCTTTGAGGAGGATGTATAATTCCGCAGTTGGTCATACTCAGATGACATGGAATCTAAAAGTAGTATACATGAATTATGAACGGTTTGTGGGACTCTTAACACAAAACAGAAAAAAGAAGAAGTATGTGAAATGAAGTTGTTACTATTGAATTAGAATTTCTGAAACTACACATGAAGTTGTAACCCATCTAATAATTTACGATAGGAAACTGGAACAGGCGTACGTATAAATAAAGAAAACCGAGTCATGAATTACAAGTTTGACAAAATATTATTGCTCTATATAACTATTAGTTTTACAAGAAGTTTAAAATGATAGTGTAAACTTTATACCAGTTATTATGAAATATCTGTATAAAAACTGAGGTAAAAGAAGCTTTTTTGTCAACCAAATTAAGCAAAACCTGGAAACCATATCCACAAGCTGCACCAAAACTCACGGACCCAGATCTTAAACATAAAACTTCCATATTAAGCGAAAAGAAAAATAAAAGGCTACCACATGTGAGTCAGGCATTTCATCAAACACCATAGAGTACATGATAAATACTTGAGTTAAAAGGTATTATTACCCTTGCGTCTCTGACTTCGAGAACGAGATCGACTAATGGGATCCGTTCAGCGATGGCGCGAGAAGCAGCAGCCATGTGAGGGCTGAACCATCCGTTTCCTGAGCCTGTGCTGTTGGTAGCTTTTGTAATAGCCCTCCCTATTTGTCTGGCCAAAGTAGCCGTTGCCATTTCCCGCTCGCCAGGAGTTCGAAATACAGTTTTTGTGTGTGTTCTTCCGGATCAGTCCTGCTCACCTGACAGAAGATCTCACGGCTTTCATTAAAACTAGCTCCTCGCACCAATTTGCTTCTGTTTAAATTTTTATTTATTTAAAGAAACTCACTCTTACAGTTTTTAGTATTTGCCTTTTACATATTATATACATGCGAAAATTGTAACATTCATATTCAAATCAAATGGGACCAAATTGTTGTAAAGCTAATGGATGGAAAGCCCGCTAACTATTTGTTTGAAGACTTTCATTCGAGTCATAACATTCGTGTTGTGTGTGAGTTTGATGAATGAAATGAAAACAAGAAATTTTATTTTATTTTAGTGTTTGATTAATTGAAGGAGAAGGAAAAGATATTGAGTATGGATTGATTCAATTCATGGGGCAGGTGGAATTGGGTTTGGCTGGGTGTTTTTTGTTTGTTTACGTTTTCTAATTTTAATTTTTTTAATTAATTTATCAAATAAAATAATATTTTATTAATTTTTATCAACGTGGAGTCCACTTCAGCAGAAAAAAACCAAATTAGACAGGTTATGATAGCACTTAACGCCTCTTTTAAGGGTATGTGTAACAAATGGTGTCTTTTGAAAGATTTCGTTAAGTTAGAATATCACCGGTCAAACGAGTCAACAAATATTGGATATGAGTTTGTAATGACCCTCCTAGTTTAGGGGTTTACTATAGTTAATCCTTTATTTTTATATCAAACGTTCAAATAATAGGCTTGGCTTCATTAACTCGCTCTTGTCCCCACAGACCACTTATGCTAACTTCAACTTTACTTCTACTGCTTACTAGATTAATCTGCGTACTTGGAGGGAGTAGCTTCTTTCCATAATTTGATAGTTCCTCGAGCGAGACTAGCTTAGTCATGCTGTGATGTTAATTTTTTATTTGTATTGTTTTTTATTTTGGTTGAAGATGACGGCTGGATTCATAGTATTTTGCTTGTGCCTTAATAATTAGGGGTGTATGTCGGTTCGAAATCAATACAACTTAATCAATTTGTATCCGATTCAATATAGATTGTGCTTTTAGCAATCCAATCCAATCATATTAGATGTTCAAATATGATCCGATCCAATTGATATTGGATTGAGTTGGATAGGATGATCGGTTTTGATAATGGAAAAAGAGAATAGTGAAATATTAAACATTTATTCTTATGTTTAATCTATTTAAACATATTAATAGACATAAATGTAAAATATAAATGAAATACTAGAGAAAATTGTTTTTAATTATATAATATATTAAACATGACTCCATTAAATGACTTAAAATATTCATAACATTTTCAACTACAACTACCAACAAGAGCAAAATAAGCATAAAACAAACTAGATTTGATTGGATTGGATTTGATTAGATTCTTATAAGTAAATCCGTCATCTGATCCAATCAAGTCGGTTTTGAAAATTATGGATCCAATTCAATCCGCCAAATCATCGAAGCCGATTGAAATCGGATTGGATCGATCGGTTTCGGTGGATTGTATTGGATCTTGTACACCCCTATTAATAGTTATAAAAAAGTGTATTATCAGTCATATAGTGTGTATTAATAGTTATAAAAACTTTATTGACAATCATAAAAAAAGAAGATATTAACACGTATATAAAGTGTATTAATAGTTGTGGAATGTGTATTAACAGTGAGCTTGGGTTGCATGTGATTGTTATGTTTTTCCCATTATTAATTTTTTTTCGTTTGGGTTTTTAAAAAAATGTGTATTGCGGTTGGGCTTGTTTTAAGAAAACCAATGGTAGTTTTGTAATTTATAGAAAGTTTGAAGCCTCCTTATTAATTATGTTGTAAATGAGTTTTTGGTGTGTTTCTAAAGTTCATTTCATGTTGAGTTTTTTTAATATAATTTGAGCCCTTATTGCTCATAATAGTGAAGCTCCCTAAACTTAATTAGCTAGAAAGACCATGGAAAAGAGATTTGGTTGGCCAAACTCATAATAAATTATTAATTTAACAAATTTCATTCAAATTCAAACATATAAAACAAACTTATTAAGAAATTCATTTCACCAAATTTGCTAACCAAAGGTAATGAGGTGTCGATATGTATCAATATCTAGCATGTTAGTAATAAAAAATAGGTTTAAGTGTTACAGTGCACCCTGAAACATTGGTTAAATCTCACTTTACCTCCTTAAAGTCAAAGTGACCCACTTTGCCCCCATGACCAAGGTTTGATGTTCCACATTACCCCATGCCGTCAACTCCATCCAAAAGTCTGTTAAGTTTGATGACGTGACATGGGTGTTTTAGTAATTTTGTGCACCTAGGTCATTTACTCACTAATTTGAGTGGGTGATGTGGCAACGTGGAGCCCACCTCCAACATGGATAAAAATTAATAAAACATTATTAATTTTTTTTTGAAAATACATTATTTACTTACAAAAATTAAAATACAAACATATAATTTATAAAATTTAAAAAGGTTTCATATACACACACATGAAACCTTTTTTCTGTGGTTATAAAAGGTTTCATATACACACACATGCAAATAAAATCAAATGATCTTTCTTGTGTGGAGCTATACATACATAGGGTCTATTTTTGACATTGCCCTGGGCCTTAAAAATCTCAAGACTCGCAACGGTGCCTGTGTTGCGGGTTTTGAAATTGTGTGAAATGTGTATAAAGTCAGTGAAAATACGCAAGGAACATAGTACTATTTATATATACATGGAGATCTAAATAGTGGCATCATGCTCAGTTTAACAAGTTTAAGTTACAAAAAATAAACTAGGGTAATTATCAGTTTACTACTACGAAGTTGTCCGTGTTTTAGAGTTCAATACAACAAGTTTTTTTTGTTTAAGTCACATCCATAACGTTTAATTCCGTATCAATTTCATACATTCGTTAGTTTGACCGTCATTTTCTTCGTTAAATAATGATGTGGCAATCAATAGTGCCACGTGGACTATACAATAAAAATATGTTTAATTAATTAATTAACATTTATATATATATATATATATATATATAACAAATAAAAATTAAATTTTTGTTTTTAAAAAACTTTTCTTTTTCTTTCTCTCAACTCTCTCTCTCTCAGAGCCCAACCCAGCCCGCAACCCATTCCCTCCCTCCTCATCCACCCTCTTTCTCTTGAGAGAGCGAAAGAAACAGAGAGAGAGAGAAAGAGGGAGGAGGAGGGGGGAATGGGTTGCGGGAGGAGAGAGAGAGCTGAGAGTGCGAAAGAAAGAAAGCTGAGAGAGAGAGAGAGAGAGAGAGAAAAAAAAGTTTTTAAACAAAAAATTACTTTATTGTATAGTCCACGTGGCAAAATATGAGTGAGTCCACGTGGCACTATTGATTGACACGTCATTATTTAACGGAGAACATAACGGTCAAACTAAAGAATATATGAAATTGATACGGAATTCAACTTTATGGATGCGACTGAAATGAAAAAAACTTGTTGTATCGACCTCTAAAACACGGACAACTTCGTAGTAGTAAACTGATAATTACCCAATAAACTAATGACATGTTTTGTATGCTGCTTGTTATGTTAAAATATTGGGCATATTTTAATTGATCGAGCAGCTATAAAAACATCAAAATATGAGCAGTTTTGAGCTGTGCATTGTTCAAAAGAGCTTGGACATGTGTTTATCTATATGCTACTGGGTGGTGGAAGGGGATTTTTCTTCTTTGATGTTTCATGGAGGGTATCTAGCTCTTGCTGGCTCTGCTGTACAGGTGGCTTATGTTCTTTCATCTCCTTTGTAAAGGTTTTAACTCTGCTAACGCTTGCCATTTTTCAACTTTATACCAACAAAGTTAAACCTCTGCAGATGAGAAGAAAGAACCAGGTGTATTGGCGACGTTGTGCATGCCGAAGTCCACCTAAATTATAATACGTGTATAATCAGTAATATTTATATCATACTTAGACCTAAAAAGTTAATCTTAACATTTTTCCTGCTCTCCAGTTGCTAAACGAAGTTGAATAAGGAAAGGAAGGACCGATGCATAATACATAACAATGTTAACGTTACTGGAAACACAAATAATTTTCAGATCTTGAGGCTCTCTACGTAGGATTTTTCCCCTTTGGAGGAGAGAAACTTCATATATTCATCCAAGCTACTTGCCCTGTATCTTTCTGGATGGTCTTCATCAACAAGCTCTGTGGCAGGCTCCACCATATCTTCCATGGCTAGGCTAAGAAAGCTGCCTACAGAAACCCTACTCATTAGAGGGCTTGGGGTCACCCTGTGGAAAACACTCTTGTACAATCCATTGCTGAGAACTTCAAGATGATTCCCTACCAGGACCTTAAGGGCACCGTCGGTTGCCGGGACAGACTTCCAAGCATTGCTGTTGGCGAAATCCATGATCTCAAGGCCAGACATGCTTTCAAGAAGGATGGTGATGAAACTGTGGTCTGTATGTGATGAAACTCCGAGCATACTGCTTGATGGGGAGGATTGCGGGTATTTGTTGCCTATTATCATGTGCACTCCTTGCTCAAGCTTGTTCCTCAAGTAGGTTGGGCTCAGTCCTAAGCTTTCCACAATGGCTCCCATTATATCAATGCTTAATCTCCTTATCTCCGTTGCATAGTTTCCCACATTTTCTCTAACAAAAACATCAAATTAATTTCCTATTTATTTGGTTTGTCTTTAATTAGTTACTTTAAATTAACTATAACTACATGAAGGAACTCTCTCCAAACCACCAAAAAAAAAAAAATAAACTAAACTAAACTAAACTAACTATATATGAAGAACCGAGTTCATGGTCTAATAATTTAAATATGATGAATAAATAAATAAACAAATAACTACGAAGGAACCAGTTGCAAACAAATTGGGATTGCGAAGACAAAATTTGAAAATGATAAAAACTAAGGGCACCAAAATTATAATTCACATTTAAAAAACAAAGTACAGCAGAAGACTCCAAATTAACTGTGCCCCGTGATCAAAATGAACTTCTTGTGACACACATAAGAACTTTTTTAGAAAGAGTTCAATTACCTGAAATCTGTGGGATTATGAGGCCATGAACCAATCCAATCTTCAATAGGGTAGGCATAAAGCTTGACCATATCCCTCGAATTAGTCACAAATCTCACTGGCTTTCTTACATCATCAGACAAAAATATATTCTTCTGATCCATTGGCAAATCGAAGAATTTTGACAATGAGCCAAGAGCTTTTTCAGTAACTTCTTTCCTTATCCCATGATTGATAACCTACAAGTACAAGGATACACAAAAACTTTATTATTACATGAGTCACGACAATAATAAAGTTTTTTTTTTCTTTAGTGTTAACAACGAAGTTCTGTGCTGATGCATACTTATTAATTAATAATATAAATTAAAAGCAACCTGAAATTACCGTTGGATTTAAATCCTACGGTGGGTGACCACAAATCTCCTAGACCCTTGTAGTCCAAGAGATCGGGACTGCCTAAAATTAACATATATGTAATTATATCATGTTTGGTTACCTGAAAAAAACCCGTTTTCTGGCAGGCATCGTGAATACTTTTGACCACAAGAGGCTTCGTGTGAGAGTCATGGTGTAGGTGAGTAACGTCAATGGTGGTTACTTGTGAAGGATGTAAAATTGGCACCAAAGGATCAGGCCCGGCCCTTTCGCAAAAAAATAAAAAATAAATAAATAAATCAGGTCCGGCCCATATATAAATGAGGCCCTCAGGATACAAGGAAATGAATTTTTTTTTTTTTTTTTCTGGAGAATTTGCTCATGCCGTCTTTTTATTAACCTCTGCGTTCCACATATTGCTTTTAAGTTCATAGTCATATCTTCTAACCTCTGCATTTTATTAACTAACAAAGCAATATGTGAAATGAATTTTATTAACTAACAAAGCAAATGCAAAAATACATCTTGAACAAAAAAATAGAAAAAAAAGAAGCAAAAGTACATAATCCATAAACAACAAAACCTATATTTAAGTTAATAATCATAGCTTCTAACCTCTGCATCGACGGCCAGCGCACCTCTGCTGCTCCAGTCCCACTCTTTTCAACTTCCAGAGCGGCATATGAAGCCACGGTCCGATTTTTGTGGCCTGATGGCTTTGTCATTCACGCAACGAGAAGAAGAGAAAAGAAGGGAAACGAAGAACAAGAGAAAAACGAGAGAGAGAGAGAGAGAGAGAGAGAGAAAGAAGAGAAAAAAGCCGAACAGGGGAAAAAATAGAGAGAACATAAAAGAACAGATTACAGAAGATGAAGAGGTATGCATTAGTGCTTTAGATAGAATAAAGAAAAAAAAAGTCTACGGCATGGGGAGTGGCAAATGGGAGACTGCCTGTTGCCTAGGGAGAAAATGACTTTAATGATAATATTGTTGTAAATATGGTGGATGGAGCCCACATGTTGGATTCCTTGTCAATCACTACTCGGAGGCTTAGCTTCTTTCTCTCCACTAAGCCTGCTTTCTCTCCACTACTGCCTGTAAATAAGTATGAATATAAGAGACTGAATGAACAATTGAAAAACAGAGAGACAATTTGATCTCTACTTGTCTTCTCCATATTCTCTTCTCAATTCCCTTAGATTTATAACAAATATATTAATTAATATGAGAGAGATAACATGGAAGATTGTGAAAAGCAAACCAACGAACCAACTTCAATAGCAAAAAAAAAATATTATATCTTTTTGTGACATAAACGTTGGGGTCCCCTCAAATGAGGCCTTGGTGTTATTGTAAGGGCGTGGGTTCAAGGGTAGAGTTGAAATTAGGGCTGGCATTTTGTATCGAAACACCGTAAAACCGTTAAAATCAATCGAGGTGTTATCGCAAAGAAGTCGACATGTCACGAAAGCCGACTGAGATATGCAGTTTCTTATATCGATTGCAATCTGCGGTTGCGAATGCGGTTCCACAAATCCAAAATTTGCGGTATATTGCACCGATCGCAATATATAACTAACAACCTTTAGATGAATTCCTCAACCTCTCCTCCTCCTCCCTCAGCCTCTCGTCCATCTCAACTCAATCTCTCTCACTCTCAGTTAGTCTCTCTCTTTCTCAACTCGACCAAACCCTAGCATTTCTATGCTATCTTTGTCTCAGTGACTTGTTCAGATCTTCTATCCATATTTTTGTCTGTCCCCCCTGTTACTGTCTTAATTTTTTGACACTTCGCATCCCACTTAACCCCACTTTAATAGAGTTATTCCTACTATACCTCTGTTATCTTTTTTTTTTCTTTTTGTGTTTCTCCCTTCTCTCTCCTCAAGTTATCTTCTTCCTCTTTGTTTCCTTATTTCAATTTTTTTTTCTGGAGTTGGGAGAAAGAACAAAATTGTAAGATCCCACTTCGACCAACGGAGAGGGGGTGATGTGCCTTATATGTACATGCCCACTTCCAAATAGCACGAGGCCTTTTGGGAGCTCACTAGCTTCGGAGTTGTGGGAACTCCGAAGTTAAGCGAGTTGTGGCTTAGAGCAATCTCAGGATGGGTGACCTACTAGGAAGTTGCTCGTGAGTTGCCAGAAACAAAACCGTGAGGGCCGCGACCCAAAGCGGACAATATCGTGCTACGGCGGAGCGATCCCGGAATGTGACAAAAATGGAGAAAGTTGTGATGGTGAGAGAAAACCAAAAACCCATTTGTTCAGTTTCATAAGCCTCATCTACCAAAAATACTTTTTAATTGAATGAATTAAACAAAATGGGGAATTCGGCCAACCTTGAGAAAATGAGCAGAGAACTCATGTGCCCCATTTGGTATCTCATTATACCAAAAAGTCTCTAAAGCATAAATTATGTTTTACAATTCCTTCATAAATTGAAGATCTACGGTTGGTTGTGGTTACTTGGAAAATATTGGTGGGTGAAATAACTAAAAGAAAAATGACTTTTTAGTCGATGTGAAAAAACATGAACCCAATCTACCAGATCTCTCTTTATGGTGTTACTGGGTTCGAGGACAGAGACTAGAATCCGCTAGAGAGAGAGAGAGAGAGAAAGAGAGAGAAAGAGAGAGAGAGAGAGAGAGAGGACTGATATTGAGAGTTGAGAGTTGAGAAAGCGATAAATGAACTCGAAGAAGAAGAATGAGATCGCGATTTGAGAGAGAGAGAGAGAGAGAGAGAGAGAGAGAGAGAGAGAGAGAGAGAGATAGATAGATAGATAGATCTGATCGAGCGAGAGAGGATTTGATCTTTGCTGTTAGATGAATCTAACAGTTATTAGTTAATATCTATTTATTATAAAAATATATTTTAATTATTAATTTAAATATATTGCGGTTTGCGGCAACTGCAATTTTGCCAAATTTCAAACTACAACCACAATTTGCGGTCGGTTGCTCAAACCGCAATTGAGATCGGTTTTACTGCATTCTCAATCCATTTACGGTAATATATTGGTTGATTTTTGCAGTTTTTCGGTATAAAATGCCAGCCTACATGTAACCAAAATATGCTGGATCACACAAGTTCCAACTAATTCTTTTATTTCATGGAACTAATGAGAAATTTGACTCTTATTGTATCTCAACCAACAAAAGAAAAAGAAATTGAAATGTTTGACCCATGGCCCATGGAACACGGGTCACCTGACCAACCCGACCCATTTCTCCACCCCCAACTTAATTTTCATTTCACCATTTTCAGTCTGGAAAAACCCAGCTAAACCCTAACAGACGCCATGACCCTCCACTCCATAGTGATACAGAAGCTACTGAGCACCAACGCCCATTTGGGTCGTCGAGTAGCTGCCCACCACTTCAAGCAGTTCACCTATGGAACTCGCAATGGCATGGCCATCATCGACTCCGACAGAACCCTCATCTGCCTCCGCACCGCCGCCGAGTTCATCGCCGCCCTCGCCCAGCAGAAGGGCCGCTTCATGTTCGTCAACACCAACTCGCTCTGGGATGAGATCATCGAGCAGATGACGAAGAAGATCGGCTGCTACAGCCCCTCCATGAACTCGCTGTGGCGCAATAGTGGGTTCCTCACCAACAGCCACAGCCCCAAGAAGTTCAGGTCCCGCCGTAAGAAGATTTGCTTCGGGCCCACCCAGCCTCCTGATTGCCTGGTTGTTTTCGATACTGATCGGAAATCTTCGGTGATTCTCGAGGCCGATCGGTTGCAGATTCCCATTGTTTCGCTTGTTGATTCGGCCATGCCGTTGGAGTACTATAAGAAGATTACGTATCCGATACCGGCCAACGACTCCGTTCAGTTCGTGTACTTGGTCTGCAATTTGATCACCAAGACTTTCCTTCTTCACCAGAAGAGCACTGCTTCTTCTGTTGCACAACAGGTGGAGATGAGGTGAGTTTTGGTTGTTTGTGTTTCTTAATTGAGCTCTAGGCGTGTGATATTTTGCTTCAGTGAAATGGAGTGTTGAATTCGATGTGCTCCGCGTGTGTTTTGTTGAAGGGAGCAAGTGGAGGGTATAGAGGAGGGTAAGAGCGTCAACAAGGATGAGTTGCTTGTGCTTCCTTACAGCTTGTTACCCATTTCTGCTGGTAATATTGGATAAATTGTTTTTTTTTTTATAATCAATCTCAACGAAAGTGATAAAATTTAAATGTACTTATTTTGGTGCGTGCATGAGAGTGTAGATGTAGATAGAACTGAGGAGCTCCTGGACAAACTTGTTGTGCTCAAGTTCAATGGAGCTTTGGGTACAAACATGGGATTCCATGGCCCCAGGTATGCACTCATACTCAATTCCCAGAATTCTTGTGTTCTCACTTATTGCATTTGTGGGCTTTGTACTTGTTTCATGCAAGTATTTTGTTGCACATTGATTTCTTGGTTTTGTTTTGTAGCTATATTACTCTAATTCTTTATAATTTTGATGCAGGTCCACTATTCAAATCTGTGATGGGTTGACATCTCTAGACTTAATTGTTAATCAAATTGAGGTCAATTTTTACCTCTCTCTCTCTCTCTGTTGTTTTTAAAAAATTTCATTTATTCTATAATCACCCCTTCACAAATCCTAATATTACTATTGCAATTTCTTGTAGGCCCTCCATTCTAAGTACGGATGCAGTGTTCCTTTGCTCCTTATGAACACAACAACGACACACGAAGATACTGTCAAGGTGATTGCTTTTGCCATTTCCCCATGAATTTCTTACTTTTAGATCCTATGTTTTTCTACTCATGTTAACTTGTGTAATGTAGGTCTTGGAGAAATACGCCAAGTCAAACGTTGATATTCATTATCTTAATCAGGTTTGCGATTGTAACGCGTATTTTTTATTAGCTTATGTTTTCTTTTTCTTGTTTTGGTTATTGGAAGCTTGGATTAGGACTTACTTGTGAATGTATGTTCTCATTTATATGGACCCAACAGCCACAGCACAAGTCATCTGGAGGACAGAGTGGTGAGGATGAACTGTATGTCATATTTCCTATCTGAATTCTTGACATTATTTTTTTATACCTAATACGTGCATAATCTGTATGAGGTTGAAAGCAGACATGACATATTTTGAGAATCTATTAAGTTCTGATAGGAATATATATTTTTTAATTTTCTTCTATTTCTCTTTTTAGGGATCTATCCATATTTAATAACTAAAAGATTATAATCGCAACTTTTTTTTTTTGGAATAGAAACAATATATATTAAAAAATAAAAGGGAACAAGAGAGAAGGCGAGTAGTCCACAAACAAAAGAAAAAACAGAAACCCCGATCACAAACAACAGGCCTCCGAACACAGAACCCTAAAACAGACTACCAAAAAGAAAACCCCTTGAAGAACTACAGCATTAATTGATATCTCTAGACCTAAACCCTAAACCCTAGCTAACCCTAATTTCAAATTAAGTCAAACTCCTTCAGATTCTTGGCCTCCATTAAGAGGGTTTAGCTTCACACATGTTCAAACTAAAATACTCAGTCCTCCACTGTGTTTGAAAAGGATGAAATCTAAAGGCATAAAGTTGGATGGTTACAGGCAAATAATGCTGGTTCCTTTGGTTGTAATATAGAAAACAATGGATAACAAAAAGTGTATCAGTTTTGCCCAGGCCCACCAAATTCTTTGCCTAAAAGTGTTTAAATAAAATTTTCAGCCTTTTACTCCATGAATGGTTAAGTTCCCTGTATCATGAGAACAGGTAAATAATCTGAGTTGAATGCATGGTTTGATTTATAATTCCTAGTACCCATTGGAGATTGTAATTCACTTCAATATGTGGTGTCATGTAGTTCTTTCTTGAAATCATCTTCGTTTGGTAGAAAATCTAACAGCATGGTTATGTGCTTTTTACTGTATGATTATGACGGGTCTTTTTTAATTATAAAATTAATTTTTTGATGATGTGATTGTCTTAAGATTTGAGAGCTTCATGACTCATGTGAGGGTACTGTAATTGCTTCATGATTTGACTGCAGTGTTGTAGTCCTGTTTCCTCAAGTTAATTATTTTCAGTTTCCTAGATTTACGATGTATTTGAGTTGTATGTTGAAAGTGAGAGTTTGTGAAGCATTTTGTAACAACCATGCTGTCCTTTGAAAAAAATTGTTGGTGAAAACTTTAGAGCAGGTTCATAAGAACTAACTTCTACAGAAACTAAAAAATAAAAAATTGTTTGAATCTGTCAATTGTCTGTTTTAGCTGCTGGACAATGCCTACATGTCTTTTTCCTCCCTTGTAACTCAGTTAATTTACAGGAGTAAGAATAATTACTTAAGTTGTGTTTTTCCGAGGCATATGTTTCATATAAATGTTTCTTTTAAACCTGAGTCAATTAACTTGTGATTAAGAGTAAATCCCTCTGTTATTACTTTTAATGGTTCAATAGTACACCTTTTCTTTTGGTGGTTACAATGTTCCTTGAGTTATTTTGTGATACAATAATGGACCTAACCTCATAAATGTTGCCATTTTAGGATACTAATATGATCTATGTCAAGCATCATGTTAACCTTCTTGCAGCTATCTGTCAAGAACATGCATTGTTCATGATTTCAGTGATAACCATCATGAAAATCTTTTTCTGCATGCTAATTTTGTCTCTTTTTTAGGAAATGCCTTTTCAAAATATACCATCCAATAATTCTCATATGTTGGTACTACACAATCACAAATTGATTTCCTTTGGCAATGAACATAACTTTGCTGATCAATTACCCAACTTTTGTCCATATGTGAAGGTATCCTGGCCATGGTGCAGTGTTCCATTCCATTATGAAAAGTGGAACCCTTGATGACCTATTATCAAAGGTATGTATTAATGCACTTTTGAAGGTGTCCTTATGGTTTTATTTATTTTTCATTTAAATTACCAAGAAACATGAATTTGAACCAAACAAAAGAAAAGAGTACCTGTTGGGAGGAGGTATTTAAAGGTAAACTTGGCTAAACTTCTTCAGCTTTCCTTTTCAGGGTAAGGAGTATATCCTTGTGGTTCACTCAGATAACGTGGCTGCTACAATTGACCCAAGTATCCTTGTCATATGTTTTTCTTTTTATTATTGTAGTTCTCCGTGATGCTTCCATTTATTATTGCTTTTGTCCTTTGTTGGGGATCAATCCTTATATCGTTGTGCCCCTTAAGTCAATGTGTAGAAATTTTGGATCATTTGATTGAAAACAAGATTGAATACTGTATAGAGGTAAACAAAATGAGAGCTTAGGATGTTCTCCTCTTTCTCTATGTGTGTGTCTGTACATATACATATTAGAAAAACTTCAGGAACGGGGTCCTACAAAACGGGATTTCACTCCTGAAGCTGTGTGCGTGTGTATATATATCACCTTAACCCCTTCCTTTTATTTTCTTCAGTTTTCTCCGTCTTGTGTGGTAGATTTTGTAAGTCTGACTTTTCTCTCCCATCAGGTTGTGCCTACCGCATATGATGGAGATTTTAGTAACATTGGTTCACGCCTACAGAAGTTTGAGGTAGGTAGTATTGATATATATATATATATATATATATATATATATATATATATATGGTACTGTACTACTATAACGCCCTCCCTTATCTCCAATCCTTTAAAATTGTGGTTGGATGCCCTGTGTTAGTATCTTCAAAGGTGGCTATAAGTTCTACCTTTTTATATAAATTCAGTTTAGTGATACAATTTATAAATGTTTTGAGCTTTTAAATGGGAGGTTAAACTCGAGATTCTTCAATAAATCCACATCTTGTATGTGTCCTATTTCTCCTTATTCGAGTTGGTTAGTAACCTTCAAGTTTTGGGTCTTCCTTGAAATGAAGCAACTGCTTTAGATAATGTGGAAATCTGTTCGTGAAATTGGAAGTTGTGCCAAAAATTAATCATAATCTTGGGTTCTAGATTAAACAATTGAAAAGCTATTTTCATAACTACAATTTCATATTAATCCAATTGATTGAGCGTGTGATGAAAAGCCTTAGGTTGATTGATGAGATTGCAGCAAGCTTTTGGGTATTTGAGTTAAAAAAAACAGTTGGAGAAACCTTCCAAGGCTTCCATTAGTGCTATGATTATCATCCTTCAAGTGGGCGGGGAGTCAGATTTGAGGATATAATTTTTTCCCTTTGCACAAGACAAAGTAATTTAGCTATAATTTTTTTTTACGAAAAGACCCTAGCTATGGATTTGGATATGGGTTATGTTGTAGATTGGCATAAAATTGACAGCTTATAGTTGGTTGTGACAACTATTTATTGATAATGAACTTAATCATCTAGCCCAATCTAATATTGGAAAAGGTTAGCTGTCAATAATCCAAAGGGAAATGTTAGAAATGTCACCTGCACTTATAAATTTTTTTCAATTTGTCACCTTGAAGAAAAATTTAAGAGAAACCCCACCTTTATTCGTCGAAATCCCTCATATGTCACCTGACTAATGCTGTTCAACTTTCCATATGAGATATGGCACGTGTGTCACACGTGACCCCTTTTCAGGGGTCTTTAACTATCAATTTAACATTAACATTATCAACAATAAGAAATAATAAAGTGCTTGTCGGTGGGGTTTGGGGTGGGTTGTGATTGGAGTGAGTGGTCAGTGGATTTTTTTAGGGAGCTTTTGTTTTTAGCCAATCCGAAATTTCATAATTAGGAAAAGGCCAAAACCCAAGCCAAAATGCAATCCACTTTTTGCCTTGGGCTTTGGCATTTTCCTAAACCCTAATAATTCTATTTTTTTATTTATAGCGATTCTTGTTAGGTTTTGGCTCGTCAATTAGTGTCCTTTTCTGTTTAGGATTGTTTTAGGAAAAAAGGGGTGCACCAATTCTTCTCCTAAAAGGACTAGGAAAGAATCTTAGTTTCCTAATTCAATTTAGATTAGAAATCCTACAAGTCTATTTGGAATTGTAAAGAAGTCTATTTTCTTATCCCACTTAGAATAGGAATTATAATCTGAAAAGGATATGTAATCGCACCCTATGCCTATAAATAGGGTGCCAAGGCTTAAATCTTTAAGAGAGAAAAGCGACAGCCAAGGCAAGAAGAGAGGGATTAGTTCTAGGGTTTGCAAAAGTTGTAATCTCTATTATTAATCAAAGAGGCGGTGATTTCTCTACCTAGAGAAATCACAATCGGACGTAGGCAAAAGTTAGAACCAAGTATAATTCTTGTGTGTTTTCTAAGTTTTCCAGCACTTGCGAGTTTAGTCTATTGCCGTTGGATACATTAAAGAACAAGATCTAGTAAGCAGAGGTTTTATTTCAACAAGTGGTATCAAGAGCTAGGATCAAGGTGTTCTACGATGTCTAAAGGGAAGATGAATGCGGATCTAGGACTGCGTTAAAGCCCTTTGGCGGCAAGGATGACTTCACGGACTGGCAAAGGATGATGAAGAACGTCTTGTCTGACAGGATTTGGATGATGCACTTTCGATGGTAAGAAGCCGGAAAGCATGACAAGCGGCATGGACTAAGGTTCTCAAGAAGGCCAAGAGTTCCATCGAGATCCATCTCACAAGATCGATTCGGTCACACATCACCGAAAAGATGTCCGCCCATGAAGCATGGGAAAAGTTGGAGAATGTTTATATGGGAAAAACCGTGTCCAATAAACTTTTTCTAAAGGATGAACTATTCGGACTTCGACTAGAAGAAGGAGGTGATATTGAAGATCACGTATGCGAGGTTCCAGAATTGCATAGCTAATCTTAAGGTCGAAGAAACTTACAAAGATGATGATATGGCTATCATCCTGCCGAGGTCTCTACCTTCGTCTTTCAAGCACTTTCGAACAACTCTAATGTTTGGAAAAGAGTCCCTGAAGCTTGAAGACGTAATTCAAGCTCTTCACCATATGCTAAACTAGATGATATAATCAAAGCTCTCAAGGCCTTTATGCCAAAGGCAAGGAGAGGGGCGGGAAAAGACAAAGGAAGAGAAAAGCGCAACAGAGGTAGGTCAAAATCCAAGAAGAAAAAGGAAAAGAAGGAAGGTTGCTTGAATGTGGTTCAGCCGATCATTGGAAGAGGAACGCAAGATTTGGAAAGAGAAGAAAGCTAAGATGGAAGGAAGCTCGAGTTCGGCTAGTGCAATCCGAGAATGAGAGTGACGGGAACTTCTTTCAAGAACATCGAGGCTCCAAAGCTTTGAAATTGGATTTTGGATACCGGATGCACTTTTCATATGTGTGCGATAAGAGAATGGTTCGATACTTACAAAGAAGTCAGCAGCGGGGAAGTCTTAATGGGGGACGATTCTTCATGTCCTGTGAAGAGGAATTGGCACTGCTCGAATCAATGTTTGATGGGATGATACGAGCTTTGGGGAACGTCGAGATATGTCCCTAGACTAAGAAAGAATTTGATTTCCTTGGGTACTTTAGATGAGGCCGGTTATGGGTACAAGTCTAAAAAGGAAGACTCGGGGTAACCAAAGGATCACTAGTGGTAATGCGGGGTGACCTACAACCCAATAAACTGTATAAGCTAATTGGGACCACTATAGTTGGGGGAGCAATTGTTTCTATAGATCGAGTATAGAAGACAAGACCGAACTATGGCATCATAGGCTCGGGCACATAAGCCGAAAGGGTTGCAAGAATTACACAAGCAAGGCCTGTTGGAAGACGTGTCATCTTGCAAACTGGATTTTTGTGAATATTGTGTTCTTGGAAAGCAAAGAAAGGTATCATTCGCAAGTAGCAAGGCGGATAACCGAAGCAAGGAGCAACTCGGCTATATTCACTCGGATGTTTGGGGCCCCGCACCAACTAAATCAAATGGTGGAGCCAGGTATTTTGTTACTTTTATGGATGATTTTTCTAGGAAGGTTTGGGTTTATTTCATGAAGCAGAAATCCGAGGTTTTTGCAAAGTTCAAGGAATGGAAAATAGAAACCGAGAATCAAACTGGAAGAAAGATCAAGTATCCGAGAAGTGACAATGGAGGTGAATATACAAGTAATGAGTTTACCGACCACTACGCAAGCGGAAGGCATCACAAGGCACTTCACAAGAAAGAAGAATCCCCAACAAAATGGAGTGAGAGGATGAATCGAACTCTCATGGAGAGGGAGAGGAGCATGCGATTTCATGCGGGATTGCACGATAGTTTTTGGGCGAAGTCGTTAATCATGCAAGTTATTTGATTAACGAGATCACCATCTACGCTCTCGGTTTCAAGAGTGCGAGAAGAGGTATGGTCCGAGGAAGCGGTGGACTATTCCAAGCTCGGGGTGTTCTGTAGTGCTTATGCACATATTCCAAGTGATGAAAGGTCCAAGCTCAAACCAAAGTCTACACATTGCATATTCTTAGGTTTTGAGAAAGGAGTAAAGGGTTTCAAGCTTTGGGATATCAACAACAAGAAAAAGGTTGTCGGTCGAGATGTTGTCTTTGTCTTTGATGAGACAACCATGCCTCCTGAATAAAGTCGAGAACATAGGGAGAAGAAGGATGATGCTGAAATTGAAGCAACAAAGATTCCGTTAATCAATTCAGATGAAGAAGCTCAGTGGAGCAAATTGAGCAAGATGCCGAATCGATGGTTTTGAGGAAGAAGAAGAGCATCGGCATCATTCACCGATTAGGAATCGGTGGAGCAAGAAACAGGGCATTGAAGGCACTCTAAACCGCCAAACATCCCAAAGGGTTCTAACTCCAACCAACAATCCACCGCATTCCGTAGATGCATAGCACTGGACAAACCTAATCGGAACAAGAAGAAACCCGACAGTTTGGGTTTGACCAAGACGAAGTTAATTATGCTCTTAACATTAGTCAAGGAGATCCAACTACTTATCGAGAAGCTATAGCAAGTGATGAGCGAGATAGTTGGATAAGTGCTATGACAAGAAATGGAGTCTTTTACAAGAACTCTGTTTGGGAGTTGGTTCCTAAGCCCAAAGACAAAGCTAGTTGGATGCAAGTGGGTATTTAGGAAAAAGGAAGGACTACTGAACAAGATGCCGTGAGATTCAAAGCAAGGCTCGTGGCTAAAGGGTACTCGCAAAAGGAAGGGGTGGATTATGATGAGATCTTTTCACCGTAGTCAAGCATACTTCTATCAGATTGCTTTTAGCAATGGCAGCTCATGACATGGAGATTGAGCGAGATGGATGTGAAGACAGCGTTTCTTCATGGGGATCTAGAGGAGACAATTTTCATGGCTCAACTAGAAGGGTTTGTTGAATATGGGAAAGAGAACCTAGTATGTCACCTAAGGAAGTCCCCTGTATGGCACGAAACAGTCTCCAAGACAATGGTACAAGAGGTTCGATCACTTCATGCTGAAAATAAATTTTAGAAGATGTTTATATGATCAAGCGTGTACTATCATGTGTTCCAAGATGGGATAATCATATTGCTATTGCTATATGTGGATGACATGCTAATCGCTTGTCAAGACAAGTCTAAGATTCAAGACTTGAAGAAGATGTTGAGTGAGGAATTTGACATGAAGGATCTAGGTGCAGCACGAGAAGATCCTTGGCATGGAAATTCAGTAGAGATAGGACATTGGAAGGATCTGGATATCACAAGCCAAGTATATTCGAAGGTTCTTGAGAAGTTCAACATGCAAGAAGCAAAGGTAGTTTCGACTCCTTTGGCAGCTCACTTCAAGTTAAGTGGGCAACAATGTCCTAAGTCCGAGCAAGAGCAACGAGTAATGGAGAAGGTGCCTTATGCTAATGCCGTGGGTTGCCTTATGTATGCGATGGTATGCACACGTCCCGACATAGCTCAAGCAATCGGTGTCGTTTCAGATACATGGCAAATCCAGGAAAGCAACATTGGGATGCGATCAAGTGGATTTTGCGCTATATGAAGGGTTCTAGGCGACAAAGGATTATGTTTGAGAAGCAAAAAGAAAATGCAGGGGTGTTGGGATATGTGGATGCCGATTATGCGGGGACTTGGACAAGAGAAGGTCAACTTCTGGTTATGTGTTTACATGCGCAGGAGGACCAATCGGTTGGAGGGCACTATCGCAACCAATTACAGCTTTATCGACCACGGAGGCGTAGTATATTGCATTGGCCGAAGCTGGAAAGGAAGCAATTTGGCTTAGTGGCTTGGTAAGTCAAATGGGAATCACTCAAGATTGTGTGAAGCTAAAGTGTGATAGTCAAAGTGCCATTCACTTGGCAAAGAATCAAGTTTTTTCTGGAAGATCAAAGCACATTGAAGCAAGATATCACGTAATCAAAGATTGGGTGGAGTCTAAGGAGATTTGGATTGAAAAGGTTCATACGGATGACAATGCCGCAGATTTCCTTACAAAGATAGTTCCGGCCAAGAAGTTCAAGCATTGCTTGAACTTGATCAATCTCATTGATTGATTAAAGTGGAGCACCTCCTCACTTGAGGTGCAATGAGGCAAGAAGAAGATTGCCAAGGTGAAGACTCTTGAAGATTTCCGAGTCGCTTCAAGAAGATTCAAAGATACCTGGGGTACAAACGATCAAGACTTGGGTTGACTCACCAAGGTGGAGATTGTTAGGTTTTGGCTCGTCAATTAGTGTCCTTTTCTGTTTAGGATTGTTTTAGGAAAAAGGGGTGCACCAATTCTTCTCCTAAAAGGACTAGGAAAGAATCTTAGTTTCCTAATTCAATTTAGATTAGAAATCCTACAAGTCTATTTGGAATTGTAAAGAAGTCTATTTTCTTATCCCACTTAGAATAGGAATTATAATCTGAAAAGGATATGTAATCAGCACCCTATGCCTATAAATAGGGTGCAGCAAGGCTTAAATCTTTAAGAGAGAAAACTGTGACAGCCAAGGCAAGAAGAGAGGGATTAGTTCTAGGGTTTGCAAAAGTTCTGTAATCTCTATTATTAATCAAAGAGGCGGTGATTTCTCTACCTAGAGAAATCACAACTGACGGAGCAAAAGTTCTGCCGAACCAGTATAATTCTTGTGTGTTTTCTAAGTTTTCCAGCACTTGCGAGTTTAGTCTATTGCCGTTGGATACATTAAAGAACAAGATCTAGTAAGCAGAGGTTTTATTTCAACAATTCTGACAATCATGGTGGCGTCTCTGTTAAATTTTTCTAACAAATTGGAACTAGTGTATAAGTTTATGTGACATTTCTATTAATTTCCCTAATCCAAATAGCATATTGACAAAAAACAAATATGCTTTTAAGTGAACTTATTTATGCAAATATGTTATTCTAAAATGCTCTGTGATTTCTAGAAGTGAACTTGTTTTTGTTAATCTGGCTTGGTCTAAAACTTGAGATGTAGTTAATTTAATACGATACTAAGTATTGATGAATAGATTTTCCTATATTCTTAATATGTTAATCAATAGGTGATTAACGTTTTGTGCGATAATTTGATGCAGCTTGCGGAAATAGCCCAGAGTTCTGTCAAACATGTAAGTTTGTTTTTTTTGTTTCCTTTGTTTTCTCCTGTATTGGCTATTTTGCGTTTATATATGTATGTTTTGGTTTGAAATTTTATATCATGCTGAGTATACTTGGTAGATTTTGATCATTTACTTGATTTATTATCTTTTTATTACATGGTTACTCACTTTCCTTGGTGTTTGTGCTCGCTACATTGAAGTCAATGGAAAAATTCAAACTTGTTGATACTGGTAGCTTGTAAGTTGATTGCTTCTCATACTCAATAATATGCTTAACTTTCAGTCTCGTTTCCTATAAAATAACTGCTTATTTTCACTTTGTGCTACATTGTACAGGTGGGTGAATTTGAGAGCCATTGAAAGGCTTTTGGATACAGATACACTAAAGATTGAAGATATCTCTGTTTCTAAGGTACCTTACCTTATCATCTGTTGAGAAACTTCTGTATATTGACTAGTAATTAACAAAAATACTGTTTATTATTATTACTTTATAACATAGAATAGAAAGTGATCAAGTTCTTTTGCAGGAAACGGCGGCTGGTCCAGCAATACGGGTATTTTTCATATTATATAAAATACTTTTAATATTTATTTTTACAGTTATTGTTTCTAGGTTTTTATGTTATTTCACTTTTTATGGCTTGTACCAGTTCTTTGATCGTGCCATTGGTGTCAATGTTCCCCATTCCCGATCGCTTTCACTGAATAAAACATCAGACATACTTCTTCTAAAGGTGATGTTGACGCATTTCTAACCCGTAATTTTCATTTTGACAGTTGAGAAGAAATACTGCTCTTTAGAACCTTGAATTTATTGTTTTTGTTATATCTCATTTATGTGCTTCTACAGTCAGATCTCTACACCTGTGATGAAGGGGTTCTAGTTCAGAATATAGCTAGAACTAATCCCGAAAATCCTGTAATTGAATTAGGACCTGAATTTGAAAAGGTGAAGATTTGTTTGGTTGCAATTGCCTTGCCTTTATCTATTTGCATTTGTCTTCTTTAACGTTTTTACGTGTTTTATCTCCTTCTTTCAGTTTAGTGACCTCCTAAGCCGCTTTAAGTCCATGCCTGACATTATTGGCCTGGATAGCTTGAAGGTGACGGGTGATGTGTGGTTTGGAGATGGTATAACTCTCAAGGTATTGCTATTGTTCTCCTGGAATCTGTTTCAAATTTGTTAACTTGTAACTGTTGCTTTCATCCCTTTTTAATTTGTTTTCAATTTGCACCCAATCATATTCAGCGTTATAGTTCGTGAGCTTTAGGGAGATTTGTTATCTTTTGATATCAGTAGTAAAAAAAGCTCAGTAAAATTCTCATACTGGAAACAAATTTCTTATGCTGGCAGTATCTAGGAATGTCCACATCACATATTGATATTTGTGCAGAATGCTTTGTAATATGCATCGGACTGAGATATTCATTTGCTCGTACATATACAATGATTTGCTGGAGCAACGTATTGCCATCAATCTTTAAACAGGATCTCTCAGTTATTTGTTGATACAACAGTATTTCATTTTTCTTCGGTTGATTTACTTCTCTAGGGGAGAGTAACTATTGCTGCAAAACCGGGGATGAAATTGGAAATTCCTGATGGAGTGGTAATAGAGAATAAGGTAGGCCACTTTAATTTATTTATACTTTTCACATTGGTGATTTCGCATATCTGCTAAAATGTTCTATATTCTGCTACTTTTCCCAGGACATCAATGGCCCTTCCGACATTTGATAATGAGATTGGTTGCTTGGAGAATGTTGACGAAAATGAGAGTTAACCTGCCTAACAACTTCCTCTGCAGTCGTAATTGTACCAAGCTGGCCTTGATAATGATATCTTTCCATACTTTCTATCATTTTTTCCTGATCCTCCTCCATTGGAATAAAGGTTCCTATACATTTTTTGCAGGCTAGGCTAGAGAAAGAGAGATATACAGCTTCCATTAATATTTGCTGAGAGAGAGAGAGAGAGAGAGAGAGAGAGAGAGAGATAGGAGCTGTTTGCAGGCGCAATATTTTTTTATTTATTTTGGCAGTGGATTGGAGGTCTGCATGACCAAATAAGTTTCTTGTTAAATTGTTTATTAGAATAGCGTCACAGTAAATGTTGTAGAATAGTTCCTTTGGGTTTACCATTTGATTTTTGGTTGTAAATTGGAATAGCAATTCTTACACTTTCCAAGTTTTCTTCTATGTCCATGCTCTATAGGCTTAAAGGCTTTCGCTGCCAAACCAATGACTTACCACTTGCCAGAAGGAGAAAAAAAATTGCAATTTTTTTTTGATTGTTGAATATAAAACAAGAAATGAAGTAGTCACTTTTGGTTATTGTAGTTTGCCGGTTCTACTAATTTGGTTTCCGTAGTTTCAATTTTTGTTAATTGTATCCTTGTAGTTTTCAATTTGCCTTGCCTTTATCTATTTGCATTTGTCTTTGCAGCATTCTCGGTCCATTTGCGGTAAAATACCGCTTGGCTTTTGCGGTTTTTCGGTTTAAAATGCCAATCCTATATAGGGGGTAAAGCCCAAACCAAAGATATTATACAGAAACAAATCTAGGCCTAGAGGAAATTCTTATCATCATCTAAAATAGTCTGCAGCTGCTCAGGAGGAGAAAAAAGCTCATGGTAACCCAAATCCTTATGATGACCCATCTTAGCTAGAAAATCAGCAGCAAAATTGGTCTCCTTATAGACATGAAGAATGTTGCAATTCCACTGGCTTTTCAAAAGCTCTCTACATTTGATAAGCAACACAAACATAGGATGAGAGTCCATCTAATCTCCGTTAATCATATCAACAACAAAGCAGAATCAGAATTAACAATTATCTGACGCAAACCCAGCTGCCAAGCAAGTTTAAGACCGTAATATAAAGCCCAAGCCTCAGCCACAAAAACCTCACCATGACCAAGATTAGCAGAAAATCCTGCTATCCAAATACCATCAGAATTCCTAATTATACCTCCCGTAGCAATGCACCCAGAGTCACCCACTCTAGAGCCATCAATATTAAGCTTAAAGAAGCCACAAGGAGGAGGCTGCCAAGCAAGAAACATCTAAGTTGGAATGGTAGCCTTCTTAAAAAGGTTATTAGCCTTATCCCACTCAAGAAGATACTCAACAATAGTCTGATTAGGACGATAAGGCATCTCAAAATGAGGCTCAATGATAGACACAACACCTCCATTTCCAAATGAACCAACAAGCAACAACGAAAATATTACACCACTTCAAATTCCTTATATGCCCAGCATTATAACACAAATTATCCTTCAACCAACTATCAAAATCAGAGAAAAAGAAATTGATCAAACCTTCAGGTAAATAGAAGGATCTCCAAAGCGCAAGAACACGAGGACAGGAAATAAAAAGATACTGCAAAGACTCCTCATGATAATGACAGAGAGAACACGAAGGGTCTCTAGAAAGATGCCTTCTTACTCTCAGCACATTAGTTAAGATCTTTTTTTGAGTAAGAAGCCAAATGAACACTTTAACACTAGGAGGGATCTTCAAATTCCAAATGAAATTCCAAGGAGAACCAGTGACTTCATTAAACCCAGCAGATATCTCATAAGCAGTCTTCACAGAAAAAACTCCATTTGAAGTGGGACCCCATATACAAGTATCAGGTAAATTCCCTTCAACATCAACATGAATACTAAGGATCTTCTTAACAGCTCCAGGAAGAAGAGCATGCAGGAGCTTCTCAATATTCCAACCAGTCCTAGAAAAATAATTACACACAGTTTCAGTTATGTCAAACTGATTAGATAAGGGAAAATTAGTATCCACCAAAGGAACATCACCAATCCATGTATCAGTCCAGAATTTGACTCTAGTGCCATTTCCCACTCTCCACTTCCTACCATTATTCAAAATGTCAGCTACAAACATTAACCCTTTCAAAGTGCTGGAAGCCAAAGTACAATTATCATCATAAGCATCGAAGCAACAACTACCCCTTAAGTAATTTTTCCTGAGCATAGCAGCCCAAAGACTAGAGTCCCCAGCAACAATTGTCCAACTAGCTTTAGATAACATAGCTTGATTCATAAGAGATGCCTTTTAAATACCCAAACCTCCTAATCGTTTAGGCAAACAAACTGTATGTAACTTGACTAAATGAGCTTTATGATGGATCTCACTACTTTTCCAAAGAAATCTTTTAGAAGATTTGTCAAGATCTTCACAAAGAGCTTGAGGAAGCTTAGCCGTCTGCATAGTATTAGGAGGAATTGAAGAAGCAACAGACTGAATTAAAGTGATTCTTCCAGCAACAGATCTTCATAAAGTGATTCTCCAAGCAGAAAGTTTAGCCTGAACTTTAACCAGAACCTCCCTACACGTTGCCTTGGTAACCCTCCCTTGAACAAGGGGAACTCCAAGATAATTCCCCATATTAGCATATCTGGTAGCACCACAAATTAATTCAATTTGATCAACAAGTTCAGACTTAGTATTTGCTGATATGTACAACAAAGATTTCTCAAAATTAACTTGCTACCCAGAAAGCTCACAAAACTCATCAAGAGAATTTTTAATAACCATAGCTTGCTGAACAAAAGCCTCACCAAAGAGAATCAAGTCATCCGCAAAGAAAAGATGTGAAATTAAAGGACCAGACCTTGCTGCCGTAACAGCTTTCCATTCCTTCTTTAACACCCTAGTAGCAATGATGTGACTACATAAAACAAAGAGGAAAGGGGAAAGAGGGTCACCTTGTCTAACACCTCTTTGAGGTTTGAAACTCTCAGTAAGCTCCCCATTCATAATAATTTCCCCAATACCAATCTGTTATAAGCCTTAGAGAGGTCAATTTTCCAAGCTATATACCCAGTTTTACCTCTCGCTCTATGAAATCTATGCAAAACCTCTTGAACAATGAAAATATTATTTGAAATTTGTCTTCCAGGAACAAAACTAACCTGATTAGGGCTAACGAGCTTACACATAAGTGGTTTGAGCCTTCCAACAATGATCTTAGAAACAACTTTGTATAAAGGGTTACATAGACTAATTGGACGGAACTGCAACATGCTCTGAGGATTAGTGATTTTAGGAACCAAAGTAACAAGAGTACTGTTCAAAAACTCTTGAACGAAACCACTAGAAAAACACTTAAACACCAAAAATTCAATATCTTTCTTACAAAGAGACCAACAATTATGGAAAAAAAAAAAAAAGCAGAATAGCCATCAGGACCAGGAGCCTTGTAGGGACCAATAGAAAAGAGAGCATCCTGCACCTCATTTTCAGTCACCTCCTTACTGACAACAGTCATATCAGCCTCAGGAATATGGGGAAAAAGAGAAGGCAAAGGACTGCTAATGATATCAACATCACCATCCAAAAAAAGGCCATGAAAATACTCAACAACAAGAGCTTTCAAACCCTCTTTACTAGAGATCCAATCCCCATTATTATCTTTAAGCCTTTCAATCATATTCCTTTTTCTTCTGACAAGGGTAGTAATGTGAAAGAACTTGGTATTTCTATCCCCATTCTACAACCAAGAAACTCCATATTTTTGTTTCCAAAACACATCCTCCTGATCCAATAAATCCTAAAACTCCTGTTGTAATTGCTTCTCAAGATTACTCAAAAAAGGGGAGAAACCCTTACAAAGAGACCTTTGGATACCTTGAAGCCTAGCAAGAATTCTCTTCATCTTTTGAAAAATTTGACCAAAGACTTGAGTATTCCACTTCTGAAGCAGGAGAATCAACATGTCCAATTTATTAGAAACTGAACCTTCCAAATTCTTGCACTCTGCTTTAATGAAATCAGTAAATAAACAATGTTTCAGCCACATTGCCTCAAATCTGAAAGGCTTAAGCTCAGATGAAGGAATCTTATCAGAAATAAGACTAATCAAAAGAGGACTATGATAAGAACATCTTCTAGCCAAATGCCTCACGAAAGCTTCAAGAAATAAAACCCTCCACTCCTTGTTACAAATAGCCCTATCCAATCTCTTCATCACAAAATCACCACCAACTCTCTTATTAACCCAAGTAAACTTGGGTCCCAAAAATCCCAATTCAATGAGTCCATAGTCCTTGAAACCTCTACTTTTACCAGATAATTTTCCAAAATTTTCATCCTCAAACAAGATATCATTAACATCGCCACAGACAACCTAAGGAAGATTCCAAGAAGCAGCAATAATAGATAAAGTTTGCTAGAGATAAGATCTCCTAGTAGGGCAAGGGTGCCCATAAACGGCAGTGAAGATCCAAGAAATACCTCCAGAAGATTCAACACAAACAGAAACAGCTTGATCCATACAATGAATGACTCTCAAGTTGAGTTTAGCATCATCCCAAAGCAGCCAAATACCACCAGAGAAACCTACAACATCAGAAATTTCAGCTTTAGGGAAGCCAAGTTGAGAAATGACTTTCCGAGCTCTACTGGAGCTAATTCTAGGCTCCAAAATAACCAACACACTTATGTCTATACTTAAGATCTTGCATATATAGCAAGCAAGGATCTCTTATTACCTGCCCCTCTAATATTCCAACAACCAATCATCATGATGGAAGGAAAAAAAGAAAAGTAAAAAAAGACCTAATCAAAATTGGCAGGAAAGACCTAATCAAAATTGGCAGGCCAAGGCCCTATAAAATTAAGACCATGAGCCTTGCCATCCTCTGCATAACAAGCAGACATATCATCAATTAAAGCTTCACCAACTTCAGAATCCAACTGCAAACTCTCATAATCCCTCAAATCCTAAGTTTCCATATCCTGATCAGCAACTTTAGGATCCACAGAAACAATATTTGGAGCTTGAGGCTTAGGAATGAAAGGAAAATCATTACTACGAGCATCAACCTCCCCAATTTCCAAACCTCCATTAGCAAAGTCAGTCACAGAGCCCCTATGATTAATCGAAGCTTGGTCCAACTCAAACACAGAAGTTATGGTGGAATCATGAGGCAAATTCTTAGAGCTAGACCTCAAAACAATAGAAGGCCTAGAAGAAGATTTATTTGAAATATCAGACAAAACTTTCCTCGACCTACCAACCTTTTTCTTGGCCTTATTAGGAGGAGTTAGATCATTCCAACCACCACCATCTTGACTTTGAACAGCCTTCCCATTAATTAACAGCAGATTCTCCAAAGTCCCAAAAACATGCTCTTGCTCACCATCAAAACAATCGTTCTCCAAGATATTAGAACCAGATGAATCATAAATCCCAGCCGTAGAATTAACCTCTTTAACAACTTTCTTTTTATCTTTTTGGGGCAAAGCATTGCTGGAATCAAAAACTTTCTCCTGTCTCTTATGGATGACCTCAGGGTTAACACCTTTTCCTTTATCTTCACTAGCAGTAGTCCCATTTTTAAAATTCTTCTTCCAAACTTTTCTAGTAGGAACAACATTCCAGATACCAAAACCAGCCTTATCCCCAGTGGGATGAATTGGGCCTATTTGATTACCATCAAGCCTCATCTTACGTAACTTATCCACTTGATGAGAACGCATCTCTTCTTGAATATCCCTAGTCATATCCATATCAGTCTCATTGTCCTTATGGATAGGGTTAGCAAAAGGACAATACTCTTTACTGTGCCCAACTCTGCCGCAACTAAAACAAATCACAAGGAGATTTTCATATTCCAATCTCACAGGCCTACCTTCAACAACTAGGTAAGGGATGAGAGTCTTATTCAAATCAATTTCAACACAAATCCTTGCAAACTTACCTCTCATTTGACCTACAGTATGAACATCCACCTTATAGGATGAGCCAATCAAATCCCCAATACACTTAATAGTCTCAGAATTGAAAATTCAACTCCCATATCAGATAAACTCACTCAAACAGTAATGCGATAAACATGCTCCTCAACTGCACAAAAATGAGTCTCCATTTTTGAAAAGCAACATACTGCCCTGCTACTAACCAAGGACCCCCAGTTAACACATACAACAAATCCTCCTCAAGAATAAAACTAACAATGAAGAACCCATTGTCTAAATCAACTAATTGCATCGGCCCCTTAAGTCTCCAATGCTGCTTCAAACGAGCAAAATCAAAATTATAGGTATGAGTCTTCCCTACAAATTGGATAATCACAGAATTCCTCTAAGGTATATAGATCTTATTCTTAACATGTTCAGAAAAATGAATCGAAGGACCATATGGAGAATCCTCAACTTCATAATCACCAGATTCAATAGAGAAACCATCCTTCTCCATTACTTCAGTATATTCAAAACAAGAAGAGCTCAGTAACTTATCTTTGAAATTGACCTCTAGCATGGAAGGGATCTGATCGGGCTGATCCAAGCCACCATCATCGCCTTCAAGAGGCGCAAAATCCTCAGAACGAAAATGTTTAGAAGAACCATCCTTCATGACAACAAGACTCTCCGTAGGCCGGCGAGCCGATATCCTCCCTCCCTTCCAGCCTAAACTACATAAAAAAATAACAAAAAATTAAAAAAAGTAACAAACCTTCATCCCAAACCTCCCAAAACAAACCTAGCTAACCCCCATCGCAACCTGCCCCATGCCTCATCCCAAATCTCCCTCTTCTCTTCATCAAGCTTCGTCAGATTCAATATCCATCTTTGTTTACTATGGGCAAGAGGAAGCTGCCCTCTGATCACAGCCAAACCCACCCTCCCCCTTTCTCTCCTCATCCTTCGGGAACGCTTCTTTTTTATTTTATTTTCTTCTCAATTTATTGTCTTTGAAAGTTCGCTGAAACCAAAGAAAAATGAAAGAAACCAACTTTTTTCTTGTTCTTGTATCATCATAGCATATTGTACTCATCAATTATGATAAAAACTCCACCTTTGCTCTTCTTTTAATTAAATGAAGCTAAAAGAATTGGGGACCGTGCTCAATTGAGCCCAATTTGGTGTGGTAAGAGGTGAATGATGCTTATCCCTTAATCAATGTTACGAATTTTTTCTGGGTTTCTTTGTTACTCTGTCAGATCATGTGTACAGAGACAGGGAGAGAGAAAAAGCCCGGGACAAAGAGAGAGACAGGGAGAGAGAGAAGGGGGGTGGGTGAGTTTTGTTTTTTAGTTTCTGTTTCGGTTGAAATTGGTGGGGTGGGAATCGGGGATCTAGGTTGTGGTGCGACGGGAGGGTGGCTCGGGGAAGGGGAGAGAGAGAGAGAGGGCGGTTGGAGTTCCAAGAAGACCACCAAACCCTCGTCGTCTTCTTCAACATCTTCCCATGCCCACCAAACCCATCTTCTCCGATATCCCCCCTTCCTTAATTTTGCTGGATCGGAGCTGTGGGGAAGGTGGGTTGGAGGTTAGGCTGGAAGGTAGAGGGATATCGGAGAAGATGGTTTCTTTTAAAATTTGTTAAATTTATAGATTTTTTTATTAGTTTTCCTTTTATTTTATTGTTTTCATTAATTTTTTTAATTATATTTATTATGTGGAGTCCACGTCAATTAAAAAAATGGGTCCCTCAAATGCCACATCAGCATTTAACAGATTAACTAACGGTTTGGCTAACGAATGAGGTAAATTGTAGGGTTTCCAGGAGTTTGAGTATGTATTCCTAAATGTCTTTGAAGTTGGGTATGAACTTGAAAATCACCCTATAGTTTAGGGGGTTTTATGTAGTTAACCCACATTAATATATCTGTTTTATTTTTATGAATAGGTAGTAGGTACAGTAATGAATAATAATCCATTAAACTCCTATTATCTTTTATGAATAATATACCTAGTACTGTACCTAATAATTTCATCCATAAAATAATAGGTAGATTATTATTTTTTAGTGTGCCTATTAGTTTTAATTTTTAAATAATAATGTACCCATTATGTGATTGATTAAAATAGAAAATTTATTTATATTCTTTTTATTTTATGAATGATAGTATACCTATTAATTTTTCATTGCACCTTTTATTTTTATGGATAATAATATACCTATTATCTTTTATGGACAATAATTTACCTATTATCTTTTACGAGTAATAATCTACCTATTATTTGTTATGGACAATAATTGACCGATTATCTTTTACGAGTAATAATCTACCTATTATCTTTTATGGACAATAATTTACCTATTATCTTTTATAAGTAATAATTTATCTATTACTTTCTCCTATGAGTCATATGATGTAATATATGTTGGCATGAAAATTTTAATGTACTTACTTTTTAATTGTTTTTTTTTCTACGAGCGTTATACCTATTAGAATATATATTATACATATACATATACATATATATATATACAGTTATTCTCTTATCCGGATGTATTAACGTGCGGAACGTGCGGATGCCCTTATAAACAAGCAGGAAAGCAGGGATGAGTAGTACAAAATACATGGCGTCCGTACGATAATAACGTCCGGATGTCCGCACAGGAGAATTTCTGTATATATATATATATATATATATATATAATTGAAGGATATTAGGTAAATATATATAATTGGAGGGTATAGATATAAAAATATTCATTTATCCGAGGTTTGGATGGAGTATTTGAATTAATTTGATTGTAGGTCATTATTACATGAGTGCAAACATAAATGTGCAGTGAGAGGTATTTGCATAAAATTAGAGAATGAAAAACGGTCAACCACCAAATAAAGATATAGTGATATGATTTGTAAATAAATCAACTTAGCCTGACCCAAAAAAAATCTACAAGTGGTAATCACCTCTAATTTCATCCTATCACCTCCAAACCTATTTCTAATAATTAACAAAAAATTCCATAAAATTCTCCAAAGATTCATAAAAGTATTTATTTTCTAAGCACCAGAAAATTTTCATGGTGTGACACTTGGACAGAAGAATATGTTATGTTATTTTCTGGTTTCACACTTGGAAAATGCATTCATATTAATATCTGGTGGCCCCCAAGAGTGAACGTTGTGGATCTATTTGATAGAGCATTCCTCTTCTTGTTATTTTTCTTCACGGAATTATATTTGATATGTATGTAGATGTCCTTGAGAAAATATTGGGTAGGGTTGATGTTGCTCTCCTCAAGTCCACGGACGAAGAGTGGATGACTCCTCTTACACTCGCAGCTTGTTAGACAAATCTCCAACCCTCGCATACCAAAGTGACCAAAATAGCTTCATTCCCATACATGTGGCCTCCAAAAGGGGCCACATCAAGATTGTTGAAGAGTTTCTCCACAGGTGCCCGGACTCGAAGGAGTTACTAGACGGGGATGAGCGGAATATTCTTCACGCGGCAGCTGCACATGGTAGAGCGAAGATGGTCATATATATGCTCAAAACGCCCGAGCTTCAAGTGCTTATCAATAAAAGAGACAAAATGGGAAACAGCCCTCTGCATATAGCCGTCAAGAACTGGCATCCAAGGATTGTCAGAATTCTTACGCTGGATAAGCGAGTTAACTCAAATAATTTGAACAATGGGGGCATGACAGCAATGTATGTTGCCGATGAGTCCAAGGTGGATAAAGAGGTTATGTTACGCAGAGTACGTAATTTCTCGACATCAAATTTTTTAGGCCAAGAACACTTCAATATATACTTTTATTTTTTGGCTCATTTCTTAAATTTTTTTGTTTTTTGGGTTTCCACTACTTTCCATCTCGGTATTAATTTCAACGCTCCCAATTTATGAGTTTGCACTTATGCTTTGATTCTTCTTTTGTGTACTCAATTATCATGGCTAAAAAGTACTAACGAAAAGTGCAAATGAATAAAATGGGAGTGTAGCTTAGCTAATGATTGAAATTAGGGAACTGAAAGTTGTCTCTCCTTGCAGCAACTAACGTTTATAGCATTGAAATTAGCTAATGCTCCTCGATGTGAAGGGACAAGAAGTGCCAAATCAAAGCTAGTACTGGAAGATTCTGATTTGGCAACCAAAACTGGTATTACTTTACCAAGACAAAAGACTAAGAACAGTTCTAATGATTTATTGTTTGCCAGCAGAGAGAATGTCAAAACTCTCGTATTGGTCTCAACCCTCGTGGCCACCATAACCTTTGCGGCCGGCTTCACAATGCCGGGTGGATATAACAACTCTGGTCATGACAAGGAAGGCATGGCAACTTTGGTTTGTAATTGGCCATTCCAAATATTCTTGATATGCAACACTGTAGCAACCTACAGCTCCATCACTGTTACACTTGCCCTTATTTGGGCACAAATGGGTGATCTTAACATGATTTATATATGTTGCCATAAGATTTGTATTACCCATGTTGAGCCTATCCCTTACGATGATGTCCATCGGATTTCTTGCTGGTGTTGCTCTGGTTGCGAAAAACCGTATTTGGCTTTAATTTCCAGCCTTGTCCTGGCCATCGGTGAAGGAGGAAGAGCAATAGAGAAACGTAGGAGAGGGGAGAGGTTTTTGTAACTTGAAAAACTCTTCAGATTTCTTATTTCTCTTTCACACACAAACTCATAACACTACATGGCTTTTATAGCCACTACAATACATCATCATTTATTTAGCTAATTATAAGCTTCTTAATACTTTAACCATCTAGAGAAAACATGATTAACTCTAGAAATTCCAAGCATCACAACTCTAGAACTTCTATCTTCCTGATTTATGACTATTTCTTTGTAACTCAATTTGGTTTAATCTTCCAACATTGCCTCCCTTAAACCAAACTTGCTTTTGATTCCTAGTCTTGCAACATCTCGCCTGAAAATTTGTCCGCCAAGTGGTTTTGTGAACACATCTGCCATCTGTACATCTGTTTTGCAATACTTTAGTTGTATAACTCCCTCACTAACAAGCTCCCTTAGGAAATGAAAGCGGATGCGGATGTGTTTTGTTCTCCCATGTAGAACAGGATCTTTTGAGACTGAAATTGTTGAGATATTGTCACAAAACAAAGTGGTTGGACCCTTTTGTTTATGCATCGACTTTCCAAAATGCCAAGTAGCCAAACTGTGTGACATCCTGCAAGAGAGGCAGCTATGTACTCGGCTTCCGTTGTAGAGAGGGCAACAATTGGTTGCTTCCTCGAACTCCATGAAATCACGCCACTTCCCAGACTAAAGACATAACCTGAAGTGCTTTTGCAATCATCGATACTTCCAGCTAAATCACTGTCCGTATAGCCAATAAGTTTCACTGGAACATTTGCTTCATAAAAAATGCCATAATCGACGGTTCCTTTGATGTATCGCAGAATTCTTTTTGCAGCTTCCCAATGATTTGAATGTGGCTTTTCCATAAACCTGCTCACCAGACTTACTGCATACATGATGTCTGGTCTTGTGGCCGTTAAGTACATCAAATTACCCACCAAACTGCGAAACTTGGTGGAGTCGACAAGTCTCCCTTCACCATTTTTGCTTAGCTTTAGGCCTGTAATGCATGGTGTCACTACTGGGTTTGCATTTTCCATCCCAAATTTCTTCAAAACTTCTTTTGCATAACTCTCTTGAGAAATAAAAATGCCTTTCTTTGATTGAGAAACTTCAATACCAAGAAAGTGATGTAGCTTGCCCAAATCTGTCATCTCAAATTCTTTCATCATAGAGCGCTTAAAACCATTCAATAACTCCAAATCATTTCCAGTAAAGATAAGATCATCCACATAAAGACTTACGACCATGAAACTTCCTTGTGAGGTGCTTTTGACATAGAGGGTATGTTCATACGGGCACTTCTGAAAACCATGCTTCTCGAAGTATGAATTAATACGGCTGTACCATGCACGTGGTGATTGCTTGAGCCCATATAACGCCTTCTTAAGCTTGTAAACTTTATTTTCCTCTCCTCTCTTCACATATCCAGGTGGCTGCTCTAGATAAACTTCTTCTTGAAGGACACCATTCAAGAACGCAGACTTTACATCCATTTGAAAAATTTCCCAATTGTTTTGTGCAGCAAGTGAGATGATCAGTCGTATAGTGTCAAGTCTGGAAACAGGAGCAAAAACTTCGGTATAGTCTTCACCTTCCTTTTGCTTATAACCCTTTGCAACGAGTCTCGCCTTGTACTTGTTAATGGACCCATCTGCATTTTTCTTTGTCTTATATACCCATTTAACACCAATAGGATTCTTGTGTGCTGGCAGATTTGTGAGCTCCCATGTCTTATTCTTCTCAATAGCCTTTATTTCTTCATCCATGGCTTGCTTCCATTTTTCCTCTTCACATGCTTCATTAAATGAAATTGGATCCTCTCCAGCAAAGAAGGCAAAGAATATAGTATTATCCTCCAAATCTACTTGCTCTGAGGAGTCATAAAGATCTTGTATACTTCTGAACTTTCTTGGAGGCGAGTTGTCATCACTTGATGTAGCTCTTGGAGATTGAGGAGCACTTTCTGATTGATAAGTATCATCTTCTTCTTGCACAATAGGCAATTTCGCTGGACCATTTTCTTCTTCAAAGAAAGCATTTTCATCAAAGTGGACATCACGGCTGATCAAGAACTTTTTGGTCTTCGGATTGTACAGTTTGTAAGCTTTGCTCCTTTCACTATATCCAATGAAAATGCACTTTTCTGCCTTATGGTCGAGTTTGTTTCTCAACTCCTTTGGAACATGGGAATAGGCAACGCAGCCGAAAATCTTCAAATGTTGCACTCTCGGCTTCACTCCATACCAAGCTTCATGAGGTGTGCAATCCTTCAAACTCGTTGTTGGTGATCTGTTGATCAAATATGCAGCACAAGAAACAGCTTCTGCCCGAAGTTCTTGTTGCAATCTTTTCTTCTTGAGCATGCATCTCACCATCTCCATGATTGTCCGGTTTTTTCTTTCGCTCACGCCATTTTGTTGTGGTGTATATCGGGTAGTCAACTGGTGCTTTATTCCATGATCTCTGCAATATTTTTGAAACTCATTGGAGAGATACTCTCCACCACGATCTGTCCTCAAACTTTTGATTGGAAGACTAACAGACTTTTCAACTTCGGCCTTGAAATCTTTAAAGGCTTGAAATGCTTCAGATTTTTCTTTGAGGAAGTAGACCCAAACGTTTCTTGAGAAATCATCAATAAATGTAATGAAATATAGATTACCTCCAAAAGATGCTACTGGCATTGGACCACACAAGTCAGAATGGATAAGCTCCAATGGCTTCATTGCTCGCCAAGAGGACTCTGAAGGAAATGAACTTCTATGTTGTTTACCAAATTGACAATCTTCACAAACGCCATCTACCGGATCAATTTGAGGTAGCCCATGTACCATTCTTTTGTTTGACAGCAACTTCAAACTTCCATAATTTAAATGGCCATATCTGTCATGCCATAGCTTAGAGACTTCTTTTTCAGCACTCACAAAGCAAGATAGTTTTGTTGTCTGGAGTTTCAAAGGAAACAAGTTATTTGCAGCAAGTCCAACCCTGGCAACAAATTTATCCTTCTTTTTTAGAACACAAAAATCATCACGGAGGTGAATATCATAACCCTTCCTCAACAGATGACCCATACTCAATAAATTACTCTTCAAACCAGGAACATAATACACTTCAGAAACCTTCTCAATTGTTCCAGATTTTGTTTTGAAAGACACTTCACCAATTCCCTCAATTTTATAGGCTCTATCATCACCAATTCTTACTTGACCTCGATCCATCTTATAGAGGGCAGAAAAAAGGTTTTTGTTACCTGTCATGTGCTTGCTAGCTCCGCTATCCAAATACCACACATCATTCATTTGATCTCCATGACATGCAAGCAATAAAGTTTCTTTATAATCCCCATCTCCAGAATTGGTTTGATGCATATATCCTGCTCCATATTGTTTTTCATCATCAGCCTTTTTGAACCGACATTCTCTGATCTTGTGCCCAGGTCTGTTGCAATAGTAGCATTCCGGAGTGCCACGTCCTCTTCCTCTTTGAAAAACATGTCCTCTTCCTCGATATGAATTGGAATTTCTTTCACCTTCATTATTGGAATTGCTTGATGAGCCTCGTTCATTGCCATAAGAGTTAGTGCCTCTGACATTCCAATTTCTTCCTCTACCTCGTCCGCCTCTTCCACCTCTTCCACGTCCAAAGCTTTGATTAGAGCTAGAAGCTTGATTCCCACTAGAAGCTTGATTGCCATTGCCTCCCGTAGTTGTAACTTGAGACTTGAGTGCTTGATCAGGTTGAGTAGCAGGAGGATTCCTGAAATTAATTTTGATCTCATGTGCCTCCAATTTTCCTTGCACCTCTTCCATAGAAAAAGTTGAAATATCATTTGACTCTTCGATGGCAGCCACAACATAATCGAATTTTGCCGGTAAGCTACGGAGAATTTTCTCAACAATTCTTGCATCTTCGAGAATCTCCCCATTTGAAGCCATTTGATTAACGACAGAGGTAACTCGATAAAGTAGTCTTTGATTGTCTCATCTTCTTTCATCTCCAACTTTTCAAATTCTTTCCTTAAAGATTGCAGACGAACTTTCTTTACCTTCTCCTTACCTCTGTAGGCATTCTCAATCATATCCCATGCTTGCTTTGCATTTACGGCTTTCGCAACTCTTTCATATACTTGCATCTCAATGGTTTGATAGATGTGAAAAAGTGCCTTGCTGTCCTTCTTTCGGTTCTCCCTCAAAGTATTCATCTGCGCTTGAGTTAACACAGCTTCGTTATCTGTCTCTTCATAGCCTGCTTCAACAATATTCCATAGCTCCAAAGCCTTCAACAACACCTTCATATTATTGCTCCAGTAGTCGTAATTATCACCACCAAATCGGGGAATTAGTGAAGCCATGTTGTGACCATTTGCATTTGCATTCGCCATATTGACAAAACTTCAACCTTGCTCTGGTACCAATTTGAAGGAGGAAGAGCAATAGAGAAACGTAGGAGAGGGGAGAGGTTTTTGTAACTTGAAAAACTCTTCAGATTTCTTATTTCTCTTTCACACACAAACTCATAACACTACATGGCTTTTATAGCCACTACAATACATCATCATTTATTTAGCTAATTATAAGCTTCTTAATACTTTAACCATCTAGAGAAAACATGATTAACTCTAGAAATTCCAAGCATCACAACTCTAGAACTTCTATCTTCCTGATTTATGACTATTTCTTTGTAACTCAATTTGGTTTAATCTTCCAACAATCGGTTCAGTCTTCATCATCATCATATTATTGCTCATTGTTCCACTCGCCGCCCCAGTTAACCCTAGGAATTGTGTCACTCGCTTCATCTTACTAGCCAACTTCAGTCTTTTGATGAGCGTAACTAGATATGACATCCACCTTGATCAAGGACACCCATGATTCTAAAATGGACCTCATCGAACTAAAATCCATCTCTAGTGCCTTGATTGATGGACTGCTTTCTCAGATCATCATGAAATTAGTCCAAAAAATACGTGGACTGTTAGGGTGAAACATATCCTCTCATTCTCATATATATTCTCTCTTCGTATCTAGATTTCTCATAATATTTTCTTGTAGTTCCACTGCCTCTATTAGCATAAATTTCTCTGACATGCCACTAATTGGAAGAAAAAGAAACAGAGTAATGTTGTGGATTTGATACATTTGTTAGCCTTGGGGCTACACTTAAGTTTTGGGTTAGTGATTGTCTATTGTTTACTTTAATGTCGGAGTTTTTCCTATTATAGTGTGAGTGCTTTTGGTGATGAAATTGTCCTTTTTCGCTTATATAGCATGTTCAACAGGTTGTGCTTAATTAGTCTAAAATGCAACTCCACGAACGTTTTCAGGATACTAACTATCACATTCTATAAGCATTTTGGAATATGTAAAAATTTGGGAATGTTTACAAAACTAGCACTTCTTTTTCCGTAAACTAAACAACTAGATCACTTCATTCAAGATCTGAAATGCTCCCCGTTAAGTTAAGAAGATACAGGAAAATCAAACAACCATAGGAACGAAAAACGCCAACATTAAACTATATCAGTTCTAGAAACCAATTAAATGAAGAAACGGTGTACAAGGAAAATGGTACCTTATTATTTCTTTCTCTCGCTCTTCTTTACAACTTGTTTATCTTTCCAAGAAGAGGTTTTTGTCATGAGTTTGTATAAGAAAACAAACTGTACATATCCCACCTAAACATAATGCTGCCACTCATTAGACAATACAACTTGCCAACAGCTTTCTTATATCTTCCAAGAAATCATTGCAATCAACCACATCAGTTGAACCTGTATTGTTAGAGGAGCATCGACTCTCATCTCACTCAGCCCCAACATTATTGTAACATCCCCACCCAAATTTATTCTTTTTATGCAATTTAATTCAATTTAAATTCTTTTTGTGAAATTACAATTTTGCATTTTAGAGTAGGGTCATTTCGGTCACTTCTTAATCCGGAAGGAATTTGGGGAAACGAGTTGCGCCGTTGTGTCGGGCTCGGCGAAACGAGTTTGTAGGCAGGCGGCACGCTCGATTTTGAGTTGTAAAACTCAAAAGGGAAGTAACGGTCATTACAAAATTTGTTTGAAAACCCTAAAATACCCCAGCCAATCCCTAAGCGCGTCAGATTCCCTTTGCCCCCGACTTTCTCTCTCCTCCATTCGACTCTCTCTCTCTCTCCTTGACGCACAGATGGATTTTCAAACGGCGAGATCACCGCCGTATGGCTACCAAATCCGACGCCACCACCACCAAAATGCTCCTCTCCTCCTCCTATGCACAGCCAAGCCCTTTTTCTCGATCAATTTCGAGCCGTGTAGCGTCTGGAACGAGGGGAGGAATCATGATTTTCTCGACGCCGGCCACGACTTTTCCGGCAAACATCTCCGTCTACCAAGGTATGCTTCTTCATCCATTCTTCGAGCTCTAGCTATCTGTATAGGTAGTTTGGATCGATTTGTGGGTTTTGAATCGAATCTAAAACCAAGGTTTTGAGCCGACGATTTCTATGTTTTCCAGCCAAATTTGGGGTCGAGCCTAGAACCAAAATTACTCCCCTAGTTGCCCTGGTTCTAATGGTATACGTATTGTATGGTGTTTCCAGAAATTTCTCAAGACATCCACGCTGACAAGACCCGACCCGAATTCCACCCCGGAACCCGAGCCGAACCCTGTTGATGGGCCCACATCAACCCATGTCGGGCCCACATCCTAAAACAGTTACCCTCTTCCCGAGATTAAACCTATAAGGGGCCAAGACTTCTGCCCAAAAACGGGCAGAGTCTCCCCTAAAACAAGTACTAGCCCAAAGGTACAACCTGTCAAACAAGCACAGATAAACAACACAAGCGCCAGCATGCATACAAATATACATAACAGGCCTTCGGCCAAACTAATTCAACTCTAATGGTGATACAGAGCAACTAAGAGTACAAGAATTCAACAGCGGAATAAAAATAACAGAATACAGAGTTTAGGGTTCAAGGATGACAATCCTACCCTTCCATCGGAGCTCGAGAAGAGAAACGCACAGCCAAACGGTGTCGAAGCAACTACGGTCTGGGGGGCGCAAAACAGAAAGAGTGTGAGTGGACAAAAACAAGGTTTTTCATACTTAAATCAAAGTAGTAACCCCACCGTTTAAAACCATGCAAACATGCATCTGAAATCATTTATATACTTGGTTGATTTGAAAACCGTACTAATACAAAGTACGAGAAAACATTTCCAGTTTAAAACCCATTTTTCTGAATAAACTAATCTTTTACTTTTCCGAGGCATAACCTCTCAAAACAAATCCCACACAAGTTTATAAAATATAAACAAAAGGATTTAATGACGTAAAAGAATAGAGATGGAATAAAATCCACATAAGGTAAAACAAACCTTTAAAATGCCGAATAGCTTGCTTACAGCAAGCAAACCAAACTTGACAAATATACAGAACTCAAATGTAGTTCAAATCATATATATAAATATATATATAAAACAAGATTTACAATCCAATAAGTAAAACCTAACAAGTACTGAAATCAAGTACTACAACCAAAACAGGTAAATAGTTTCCCAAACATCCCCAAACTCACAATCGCGTGCTTACAAGCACGACAAGCAAGGAACGATCCTCACTAAAAGGAATATGAATACGAATGTACTAACACACGCGTATAGGTATAGTATAACTATAACACAAACACAAGTACCAGGGGAAAACAATCCAACAGGGGATCATTTGATCGACATCGATGCGGTCTCGACAAGACCCCGTGCCTGTGGTTAAGCCGTCCAATCGGGACTAAGCTCACAGGCCCGTAAGGTAGCGAACATCAATACCAATACGTCCATAATATGTCATGCGCGCAGACTATCCAATTAAGGATCTACAGCTACACCCCGTTAAGGTATGCACCGGATCGAACCGCAACAGCAGTACTCGTATCCACGAACAGTATCCAAGAGAACAGGGGAAGGTACAATACGAGTGCTAAATGCACACACATCAATCATCATGCGATAACAGTATATATATATATATACAACCACAATGTACCCAACCCAAAACAACAATATCAGGACATACAAGTCCGTCAAGCATATAACCAAAATATATATATATACTCAAAAGCAGGACATCACCTGTCCAAAACATATTTATACATTCAAAATAATCACAAGGGTCAAACGACCGCATAACAGATTAATATTAAATCAAACATCTTTTTCATTGAAAAACCATATTTAAATCTTATTCAATGCTAAAGTCAAGCATACAAAATCATAATAAAATCTACAGTCTCTAAGACGTAAAATATAAGGTATAAACATATATATATATATATATATATATATATATATATATATAACAATATATATATATATATATATATATATATATATATAAATCAAGTATTGAAAACCCTTTTCTTAAAGTGGATAAACATATGTATATATATATAATCAAGGTACATATATATATATACATACAACCAAAGTATGGTGATCCTTTTCTTAAAGTAGATATACATATATATATATATAATATATATATATATATATAGTTATATAACCATTTTCCACTATTACAAGTGTTTACTCAAAGTAGCTATACATATATATATAAGTTTATATATATATATAATCAAAGTATACGTATTATAAATCATAGGGTTTTAACACTAAAACCGAATATGAAATCAAACGGACTATACTAATGTCCATATATTCAATTATATAATTAAAATATAATATAACGATTCCAAGCTTAATATAGCTCAATTATCTAATTAAAATCCAATATGAAAACAACCGGGCGTTCACCACGTCCCGTTCAATACCCGAAGGTATAAATAATAATAAAATAGCCATCAGGGCCCCACAAATAAACCGGCAACCCAAATCATGCATAAAACTTCAATGCAATTACTTTTAATATAAATCAACCAAAGTCATGTCAAGACTTAAAACACTTATCCAATTCAAGATTTAAAACTATTATTAAATCTCATTTCATGCATTTCATGCAATTCATTCAAGTCATGCACATTTGAAAACAAAGTCCACTCACCGTTGGTCCTATGCTGCACAACCCTCAAAGGGTCCCGCCTGCTGCGTAGCAGAGTCAACGCACCTAAAGCGATAGATACGAAGATTGGATTAGTAACGTGAACCGTACGAGAACCGTAAACTCAAACCCTAACAAAACCCCACTTAACGTGTACGTACGTCCTACGAAGGATTCCAAGGTCAAACTACCTCTTACAACCAGTGGGACCTGCCCCGGAAGACTCACGGTCAACCGGTGGTCAAACATCCCATTTCGGTCAACCCGGGCCAGCGGAGCCCAAGACCTCCAAAACGATCTAGACCTTCCTAGAAGTCCAACAAAGTCAACTACATGACAAACAGACCTCGGGAGACACTCGGTCAACCCTGGTCAAACTTGGTCAAACCGACCCGAGTGGGTCAAACCGGACCCGTGGGTCCCATGACCTCTAAACTTAGATCCGAAAGTTCCTAGAGGTTCAACACGACCTAAATAACGTGTCCTCAAAGTTTGGTCTCGATCGAACGGTCGGATTGCTCACGATCGCACGATCGAGCGATTACGTTTAATTCTAACTTCAAGTCATCGATCCGAGTATCCGGGACTCGAATCATGATCCGTCAAATCCTACACGATCCTAGAATTATCTAGATCCACATATCCAAGAATGGACACGATCCAACCGTTCAATCCTATCGAACCCGAGAATCACACAATAGGCGAGATCCGTTCGATAACCAAACGATCTCCGAATTGAGATCCGTCAATTCCCACGCGTTCACAGCGATACGAGGATCATTAATGACCCAAGAACCGCCACTACCCCGCCACCACGCGCCGCCACACGCGCCACCGTGGGTGGCGGGTGTCTAGAGTAGTTCAGGCCGCTCTCCAAACACCACCACTTCCTACACCGCCTATACCACTAGACTCACCACCTCCCCATGAGTCCAAAACCGGCCAGAACCGTCGCAGAACCGGCCGTGAACTGGCCGGAAAACCCAGTTGAAATCCGGCCAAAATCTGGGGTTTTAGATCCGTTCTTAAACCTTCAAATCGATCGATACCAGTTATGCAGGAAGCTAGAGGGGAAGGAGGAGAGTTGTTTTCATACCTGGATCGCCGAGATTGGTGGCCGGAAACCACCGTACGAAACCGGTGAAGTTTTGACAGAAACCGGGTGGTTTTCTGCATTTTCCGGCGAAGGGCTGCGGCGGTGGCGTCGGAACTTGCCGGGGCTAGGATCGGGAGGACCGTGCGGTCCTTTTGGGACCGGTGCCACCTTGAATGGTGGCCGGATGAGGTGACGCCGGCCAAACACAGTGGCCGGCTGTGTTGCAGTCGCGCGAGAGAGAGAGAACCGGGAGGAGAGAGAGAGAGAGAGGAGAGAGAGAGAAAACCTAGAATCTGATTGGCCCACGTGGCTATATCAGATTTTTCCCAAAATTTGAAATGACGCTTACGTCCTCCGAACAATCCAAAGCTCGTATCGAAACGTTCCGCCCGTCAACGGACTCGTTTCGACGTTCCGGACGCAATGGCACAACTCGTTTCGCCAAATTCCGTCCCGAAAATAAAGTGGACCAAAATGCCCCTTTTTATTTCTTATTTTCCAAATAATTCATTTTTAATTCAAATATATTGTTCCTCACACCCCTAGGATCGTGTAGGAATTCGCGGATCGAGAATCGGAGTCCCGGATACTCTGAATCATTGAATCAAAGGTTCGGCAAAACGATCGACGTCTGATCGTGCGATTGGCTTAGATTCGACCGCTCGATCGAGACCAAACTTTCAGGATGTGCTTAGTAGACTTTGTTGGACCTATAAGAACTTTCGGATAAGAAATCGGAGGTCGTGGGCCCCTCGGGCCTGGTTGATCGTGAGTCTTTCGAGGTTTTTCCACCCCTCGATTAACGTTAGTTTGACCTTAGAAACTCTCCGGCAATGGTGCACGCACACTTGAGTCCCGGGAAGTTAGGAGTTTATTTTAACGTTCTCTTTCAAAGCACTTTTGTTAATTAAGTTATCGTGTTCTTCAATAGGTACTCAGGATCAACATACTTAGCAGGCAGGACCCTCTCAAGATCACACAGCTTGGGATTATCTGTGAGTGGACTTTGTTTTGAAATTATCATTACTTTCAAACTTGAAAAGTTAAGCATATTCATGTTATTTGGTTTATTTTGATTATTAATTTTGTGAAATTATATTCTTAATTATTTTGTGGATATATGTGGAGTTTATGAATAATTTGGGCTATGGGATACTTGAGTCAAGTGTTGTGAAAGCGATCCTTTGTGACTCGGCTTTATTCTGGGCAAGTGATATATGTATATGAGCTGGGTTATGGATTATGTCAGTTTGGAGTGCTGTTAGCACCACCCTTTGTACCTCCCCGACACTTGGTTCTGGATATTGGAAATGATTGGATTCTTGGTTATGTCCCGGGCACCCTTGACGGGGTGTTACCGAAGGCCCTTGCCGGGCGATGTGCGCTCGTAGGACTTAGTTTTGGCAGCACATGAGATGTGATGCTGGCATGTGTGCGACTGAGCTTTAGTCCCCAGGTTGGACGGCTCAACCCTAGTCACGGGATGATGTGATGTCGTCTTGTGGTCTAGCCAAACAATCCCCCGGTTGGATTGTTTCCTCGGTACAAGTTCTGGGTAGTGGTTATACTTATGTATTGTATATATATTTATACTAGTACACTTTATTCTTTTTTTTTCTTTTTAGTGAGGATCTTTCCTCGCTTATTATGCTTACGGGCATGAGTATGGGATGAGAGTGGTCTTGAAAGGGGGAAAGAGGTTCAGTGGAGTTGTTATTACTATATTATTGGGATTACGGGAATACATTGGTTTTGAATGGATTATGTATATAAATTGTTTCAATTGCATGTTTTTAGCATTGTTTTCCAAACGGTGGGGTTAGTATGTTGTTTTCAATTATGCTAAAACTTTATTTTGTCCTCTCACAATTTTTCTGTTTTGCGCCCCCCAGGCAGTAGCTCGACCTAAATCAAGTGATTGAACCAAGACATGAACTTCTGAGCCCTGAACTTGTGTAGGGCACTTTCTATTTGTTTTCTTTCGATTTAAATTTTTGCTTTGGTTGTAAACTAAAGAATTCTGTTAGATTGCTATGATATTGCCCGCTTAGGGTTGAATTTAAGGCCGGAGGCCTATTATGTAATATGTGTGCTGTTAACTTGTGCGTGCTGGCGTTTGGTTGTTTTTCTCTTGCTTTTTGACAGGTTAAAAATTTGGTAACGTCCTTTTTTCAGGGGAAATCTGCCGAAATTTCAGCAGAAGTCTTTTTCATTGTTTTTGAAGAAGATGATATTATTAGTAAGTGGGCCCAACATTAGGTTAATGTGGGGACAAACCACGGGGTTTGGCACGGATTCTGAAGAGAATTCGGGTCGGGTCCCGTCAATTATTCACAAACACAACCTCTTTGTTGATATCCAAAACCTCTTGACTACAAACTCATAAACTTGCTGTTTGCTATTTCCAGGCATGTCTTCATCAAATCAAAATCATCTTCTGATTTTAGAAGACATGCTAGAATAACCTCGCAATGAGTACCTAAGACCAAACTCCCAAATCTCAACCCCTTAAACCTTAAACAAATTGTATTCGAATAAATCCATTAAAAAAAAAAGTAACTGCCTTCAAATTAAAATCGCACTGATGCTAAAATGCTGTGAATACAAAAAAAAAAATGAAGATCTCCACAAGAGGAACAATATAAAGCCTATGGGGCCCAATGGAAAACAGCATTGACTTCCAGATCAGAGATCTTAAGTTTGAACCCTCACGACATCTTAGTTGTGTGTGTGCGCGAAACCCCCATCCCCTGTGGTTTAGAGTATCGCTTGTACTAAAAAAACAAAAGAATATATAAGTCCAATAATACTAAATGAAAGTTTTAATCAATAGATTCTCTATCTTATGCACGCAGTTGACGACATCAATCTTAAAAGCAGCATAATACCAAATCAACCTAAAAATTATGCATTACAAGTTGAATTAATAACACAGATGGCAACTAAATCAACCTAATCCATTTCAAAACCATGTTAAATATCCAATTCCTAAATCAACTAATATGTTCATAATTTCACATGATTTTATATCCTTTTTACTTAGTTTTGTGAATTAATTTGGACTAAAGATGCTGATTTTGGTTATTTTCTGATTTTTCAGCTTATGAGTTACAAAATGTAGAAATTCGACAAATATTCCTCATAATAGAGTTTGATATGATTCCAATTGGAGATGGAAGATGACATCTTGAAGTTTGTTCATATACATTTTCATAATTTTTGAAGACTACTAAGGTGCCCGTTTTTAATTAGACAACTCAGCCTAAACTAATTTCTGGAGAATACTGAGTCAGCAGGGGTATTTTGGTCATAAATCACTCATACAGCATTGGATTGAGCCAAACAACATATGGCTGAAAAAAGACATCCAGAGCTTTCCAAGGAGTGGTTGAACACAATTTTCGGAAGTCATGAAAGATTCCAAATCGCATTCGCAATGGGAATCACGTGCAGTTTCCTGGAAGTTTTAGGAAACATAGTTAATTACCTTTTCTAGTTGGGAACTGACTTGGTAATCAAGTCTTCGTGTAAGGCCATTTGTTTAGGCCCATTTTAACTAGGTTTTAGATTCTTTTTTTATATGGGAGGTTGGCCTTGCTCAAAGGAATACCAGAAATTTCGCAAATCACCCGGTGGAGCAAGGAAGAGAGGCCGTGCCTCTAAACTCTAAGGGTTTCTCTTATCTCTTTCTCCATGTTTTATTTTTGCTTTGTTACCATGATTATGAGTAACTAATTTTCTTTTACTAAAACACAATGTAACCGTTTTCTAATTATTCAAAGCTCAGTTATGTCATGCTATTAGAATTTCCATGTTGTTGAAATGTAATCACTATGCTTATTTTCTTAACTAATGATCTTGATGCTTAGCTACCATCTAGGTTTTTGGTTAAGTAATTTGATGCATGTTAGGGTATACACCATGCCTAATATGAGTTTTGCTTCTTGTGATTAAATTCATGAATGTGCCTAAGGTAAACACCATACTCTTAGGGGTTTGAGTGATTGTGTGAAGTTCTCACTGAACCTAAGGTCCTTTTATATGTTTATATTTATGCCTCACGCCAAGGATAAATTGCGTGTAAGAAGTGGTTAATTGCTGTGAAAATAGTTAATCATAATTTTTGGAGAACTAATCATCAACATAACTTGGGAATTTTGATAGTATGCATGTTAAGGTTTGGATAAGAGGAATTGTGGTGAAATTGTTGTCTTGGTAAGCTTCTTTAAAATCTTTCACAAACTTATTTAGTTCACGTTTTTCTTCGTTATCTTTTATTTTAATTTTCTTTTTTTCAACGTTCTTTTAAAGAAAATCTTTCAAAAACCAACTTTCGAAACTCCTTTGTTAAGTTTTAGTTGAGTCATTAGTTTTAAGTTTATTAGTTAGGGTGTCTAGAGTAATTTAGGAGGATTTAAATTAGTTTATAATTCACAACACTTGATAATTAATTCAGTCTCTGTAGGAACGACCTTGTACTTGCCTTGGCTATATTGCATCAACCTTGTGCCCTGGCAAGTTTATTTCTTGAATTCAACTATCTAATTTCAGGTAGTAAAATTATACATCATCAACCCAAATAGTAAAAGCAAAAACTGAATCGCAATATGCATACCTGCGGACTAAAGGGACACAAATCCACTTTGAATCGCTCAACAAAACATCTCCAAATTTGAATCAAGAACACAAATCTCTCAAAAATCACACTTATATTATCAGAGAACAAGCTTAGCTAAAGAGTGAAACAATATGTTGAAATCTGAGTGGAGTTGGCGGGTAAATAAAAAGTTGACAAATAAAGGCAACAATGTCATTTGATAGCCCAAACAGCGGGCCCAGATGTTATGGGCCTCTTCCTATAACAGAATGCAACAAAAAATGTGAACTCCTTTGCTCTACCCCCAAACAAAAACTTAGGCTAGATCTGAAATTGAGAATTTTTAGATGGTATGGTATCTTTTGCAAGTTCTTAAAGTAAAACAAAAATATGCAAGACTAAGTTTTGAATTCTGGCAAATGTGATTGAATCTTGGAATTAGATTCTCATAACGAAATAATGTGAATAAGGGCTTGATTGGTACCACTTTTAGAAGGACTGAAATCGCTTTCACATAACCAAAAGAACTTATGGGCCGAACACAAAATTTAAAAAAGTGTGTATAGATTATCAAGCACTGGAGTTTTTAATTATAAAAAAGATAAATGGTGACTGTTGGTCTCTGTAGTTTGCGTTTTTTTCATTTTTGGTCCATGTAGTTTAAATTCGGTCACTTTTTGCCATTGTAGTTTCATGATTATAGCAATTTAAGGATAATTAAATAATTCCGTCAATTTTGTTCAAGCCGTTAGGGGTATTTATGACTAATTTTACCATTTCTACTATTTTATTCAAGCTGAAACTCTCCATTTCATGTTAGGTCCCTCAACAAATTTCCCCAAATCTCACAATAGAAACCCGAGTTTTGGAAGAACACTAAACTCAAATTCCCATTTTCGCACCCTAACAGGAAAAGATTTATTTAGAGAAACCAACATGGTGACACATAAAACAAGCCTGCAAATGCACAATTACCAGCTCTTATAGCTTGGTTTGCATGCTAGGCCCTTTTCCCATCAAAACAGAATTAACCTCTTAATTAACTACTAAAAACAACTGCTGCTGACTCTGTGAAACCTTCCCGCCACTCTTCTTTTAAACGATTGCTGATACGGCTGCTTGTCTGGTACCAGATGGGAAGATCTAAGTTCAAAACTTGCCAACCAAAAAACATAGAACCTAAAAGCTAATATATGAGGCAGATAGAAACTGTGTTCTCATAACCTTTGATATTAAATACCTTCTGTGTTTCCTTCTTCACTTCTCTCATGTCTATGCAGATCCAGTTTTCTTGATTCTTGCCAAGCAATTGTCTTGTGGCCTTGTGTGTGGCAAGTACATCAATGGGCAGTCGGGATTAGCACGTTCCATCCTGCAGCACCAAATTTCAGAAACATTAGAAGAACATACAGAAAAAATGAAACAAATCAACCATGCTGTAATTTTAGTCATGGAGAGGAATTTGGTTGCAAGATGACTCACTTATAATTAAGGAGGAAATGGTGAAGGAAGATAGCGATTTCCAGCTTAGCAAGATCATTTCCGGGGCACAGCCGGCTTCCAGCTCCAAAGGGAAGAAAAGTTAATGGTTTGGGTGTGTAGTTCTGAGCAAGCAGAGAGCAGTCAAACAAGTCAGATCCAAGATATAAATTACTGTTCGTTAGAATTATCAGTAAGTCAAAAGTGCTTCTGAACTTACATCCCATCGACCAGGGTTGAATTCCATTGGATTTGGATATATTTCAGAATCATAGTGAATGCTCCTGAACCAGACCAAAACTTTCCAGCCCTTAGGAACGGTATAACCTGAGTAAATTTTTTAAGGTGGTTCCACATCAAAACAAATAAATTGAACAAATATACAAATTCTGTTTCCTCTTAAACAAAACATTTAGAACCATGCACTCACCGTTTATATTGACATCTTTCTTTGCCTCTCGAAAAACGGTAAGGGAAAATGTTACAACTCGAAGAGTTTCATCAATCACCTATGGAGTTTAAAAAGGTTAGCTGGAATATGATGGCAGGGGCTGAAAAAAATGGAAGTGAAGTCACTTATGTACCTGGGAAAGATACTCCATTTCTCGATATTCCTTAAACGTCATGCCCTTCTGTGTTGGTGGCCTCCTTTTTACAATCTCTTCTTGCTCTGCCTGCATTGACCAAACATTTTAGCAAATCAGAATTCATTAAAGGACTAAATCAGAGGGGATTGAGTATGGACTCAAAGTGAAGGCTAGAAATTACTATGTATGATGCATTGTCACATTGCACCAGCAAAGGTAAATAAGTCCCCAATATTAAAAAAAAAATTGACAAAATAAAAGAACTTGATCCAAAACTACGTATATTCATGTACCTTAGCTTTCTGGAAAAATTCTGGGTGTTTTTGTAGGAAAACGGCGGCCCACATCATTGTATGGCCAGAAGATTCATGGCCTGCATTCAAGTACATTAACAGAACATCAATAATTTCCGCATCTGTAAGTTTTCTTCCATCGTCATCAACAACATCTAGCAGAGCATCCATCATATCTTTCTTCTTCGCCATGTAGTTTCCGGCCTTCCTTTGAGCTCTTCGGTCGTCCACAATGGATTGAAATGTAGAGACAAGATTTTTCCGAGCCTGAAATGAAAATGACTCGGTTAGATGCTAAAACAAAATGCAAATACTAATGTCCATGTTACGAAAACAATAATTCCCACCTTAAGTGCTTTATGGTATGCAAATCCCGGAAGATTGATTGCCATCGCTCTAACTCCATAGTTAAGAATTGTATATTCCCTCTCCAGAGCCTCCATGACTGGCTCGCTCTCTGAACTGAGAAAGATGTACATGATAATCCTGAAAGTAAGCTTTCTGAGTTGAGTTAAGAACTCTATTTCTCCCATTTTGGACCATTTCTCCAAAGATGAAATGACCCTCTCTTCGATATACTTCGTGTACACGGACAATGCTTCATAACCATTAACTGGAGCTGCTGTTAGCTTTCGTAGACGTTTGTGTTCTTCAAAAGATATACTAGTGAATGAGTTCTTTCCAATTAGTTCCTCTGTGGAAATAGGCCACCCGGGTTTAAATGCATCATCATCTGTCAAAACTTTTTTACTTGCTTCAGGCGTTGTAACGATGATACTTGGGCTCCCAAACATGAAGGTTTTGTAGATTCCAGTATGACCAAACCTGCATTGTTCATTGATAAGGCAATCTAGTTAGATGTGTGCGAGTGTGTGTTTCACTTTTAACTCGAAGTGATCAAAAGTGGAGAGCATAAAGAAACTCTTCCATTCACATCATCAAAAACACTGGTATAACTGCCAACGAGGTCTATCCCAGTTGAAAAGGGCCTTGTCCTATAGATCAGAGGTCTCAAGTTCGAATCCTCACGGTATACACTGTAAACGAGAGAGAGAGAGAGAGAGAGAGAGAGAGAGAGAGGGGTGTGAACCTGGAAACCAAGGAGTTGAGGAAGGCTTCAGGGTTGGAGGACTTGAAAGCTCTGAGAAAAGCCCACATGTTGCCAATGAAAGGCCAGCCCAAGTCACCAGGAGGGAGAGAGTACTGCTTTGCACCCAGAGGGGTTTCATAGAACCAGGAATTTGCATTCTGCAGAAGCCATTTGAGGGCCACAAGAGCACCAAGGCTGCACAAAAGGACCATCCACACAGAGGAACCAAGCTCCCTTCCAACTCCCAAAACCAAACCCAACATAATTGTATACGTTAAGGAACCAAACTCTGCTCTTTTAATTTGTGTTCACTATACTCAGAGAAAGAGAGTAAACAGAAGAAGCTCACAGTCTGGTTGTGCTTATCTTTGTGTGCTTACCTTTATATATACATACTCATGGGCATGGCCCATGAGAGAAGCAAAAGAGGTATAAAATACACTTAAGGAAACAGTTAGTTGATTTACCAAATCCAAAAAAATAAATATAATTAAGAAAATAAATGGGGTAATCGGCATTTTTGGTTAATATAATTATGGAAGAAAATAAATACAATGTATAAAGATTATGAAAATAAATAGTGTAATAAATGACTAAATACATAGGATAACAACAATACTTTTTCCTTTCAAACATAGGGAGATATGGTAAATCATCTACATGGTAATTACTTAAGCTTGAATATATTGTGAGGGTTCAATGTTTCTTTTGTAACATGCACTGAACATTGTGAATGCGTTGGTAAAGTGATTGTCGGTACGTAACACTTACTATTATTTATATGAAGTGTAAAATTGGTGAGTATTACACAATTTATTATTATTTTTATATGATTTTTATTTCGTTAATGTTGTAACCAAGGGTCATTATTTAATTTGCATCGATCACATTTTCTCTGTGTTCTTCGCGAGATCTGCCTGTGGTGCAGGTGTATCCTTCTTGGTACCAGAGGTAGATCTGCACACTTTAAACAACAATGAGGATAGGGACGAACTGGGCTGATGCCAGTTGAACCCACTCCGATGGTTAAGCTAGTGGTGTTTTCAGTGAGAACGAAGGGGAGATGTCCAAGCTTTTCCAGAATATTCAGAGAGGAAAGTAGTTATTACCTTTGTCCTGATGTAGGTGAGGGGTATTTATAGGAGATCAGATGTAGATATTAAAGGAAGAGATATTTATCTTTCCCTCTGGTGAGACAAGACTTCATTCAATGCCTTTCTGTGATTATCATACCTTCTGACAGGGGTCAGGCGGTTTAAGTGACACCTGTCCTTTGGATGGGAAGGGTATTGATTGACCCCTTCCCATCGCAGAGCTACTTGTCAGAGGGTACGGAATAGGGGTGACAACTGGCCTTTTGGGTGTGACACATATTAGATGACCTGTCAGTTTAGTGTTTTTAACCAGATGGAACCGACATTGGTCTCGGGTCGGTAAAATAGGTTCTGGCTTTCTTCGCATACACTACTGATGGTTTCCTAGGCTGCGAGTGCTCTTTCAGTCCGAGCAGCCTGGTCGCCTTGTGGGTGTCTTTCGTTTCGGTAGCTACCTGATGGTACTTTTGGCAGGCTCGGCTCAGCATAGTTTATATGGACCATCAACACTCTGATTTGATATAGTTGGCATTCTACTAAAGTAATGTGTTTTCTTTTGCGGTGCGTTTTAATGAGGCCGTCCGAAAATATTAGAGAAGAAAAAAAAGTAATGTATTTCTTGTTCAAGTTCACTGTTGAAAAAGTTAGATATTTTCTTCGCAATACTGAAAGATGTCTTATGTTCAAATTCTCCCACTCCGTTGATTAAAAAAAATCACTAGAGAATTTCAAAACTTAAGAATTTAGAAAAATCAGACTTATAGTTTTAGATTTTGTAAAAATCTCTTGTTTACACCAATTAATCACGAGGCGGAATTTATATGAAATTTTTTTTTTTCCGTATGAATTCCCTACGAAATGAGTGGCCGTGATGAGACAAGCATTGCATGAGGGTGGAGGCAATCGTCGTGCTGGGATGATAGTACGTAGGAGTTATGGTGTTATGATAGCCTATTCTAGTTCTTGCACTCGAAGAGCATCATTCGTAGAACTACTTTGTGATCAAGGATCGATGGTCCCAGTTTCCTAAATTTTTTTTTGGCTAAAGTTGGGAGGAAGGAGAAGTGATTAACAACAACCTCTGTCAAAGACGATGTAGATTCAAATTTAGAGAACATGAGCAGTGTTAGAGAGTGGATTTTGGGAGAAGAATTTGTTTGAGAACGCCTAAACAGGGTGATGGGGAACTTCAATCTGAGCATGGCTCAGAAGAAATTACCACAAGGGGCTTCTTTTTCAAAACGTCAAAGTGGACTTATTCATTAACCCAAAAGAAAAAGGCGATGAGAGAGGAGGGGAGGAGGGGCAATTACACTTCTTCCGCCTCCCCCTATGTGGAGTTTTTCTTTAGAATTCAAAGAATGAGAGAACGGCTAGGGTTTTTTTTCACTACTCGTAACTAAGATCCTTGCTATAATCAAATGCTAATGAAATAAAGACATTTATTCAAATTTTTTACAATCAATAAAAGTGAATACAAGTTTATAAGATAGAAATGTAGCTAGTTAATCCTTTTGTTCTTGACACTTAATGGTAAATTTAACACATAAAGCCACTTTTTAAGTATTTACTTTTTTATAAATAAAAAAATGAATTTATGCCATATTTTTTGCTTGGCCTTTGTAAGAGCAAAATATCTGGTTCCACCTCTATCTATGATGGTGGAGGTGGTAGACTTGATGACAGCAGTAGCAGCGAAGATACTAATGGTTATAGCTAGTGATCGTCTGTGAAAACAATATATAAGATCTTGGTTTCTCCACCCATTATCTAATTCTCTTAGTATCAAATTCAGGTTCTCCATGTGATGTGCGCCCTCCCATGACTTAATTTGAATTGTTCACATACTTGGCTCAAGTACAGGTGCCGTGTTGAGAGTCTTACATCGAGACACTGAATTGTGACTATGGTGTAGTTATTCGAATGCTGTAAGGGTGGTGCACGCAGTGGTGCTGAGATAACAAATACAACAACCACCACCTCAACTATATTATTGTTTATGATCAATTATGCCAAAAAATTTGAATAAATTATTTATCACTTATTAATATAAAAACAAGTTAACAAAAACTTGAATTATATAAAAACTATTATGCATTTCAATAAAGTAGGAAATATGTATTTTAAATTTAGTGTTAAATATATAAAATAGAAAACTAGAAAAAATTACGAGTTGCACTAAATAAAACAATAATAAACATGTTCTTTTTTTAGATGTGTTATTGAGGGAAATTATATCCCAGAAATGAAGAGGCAAGAAAGAGTTGGAGTTGTGCAGGGTATATATGAGATGAGTTGTTCCTGGTAGAGACTCGAGTTGAATCCATAAAGATTTGTAGTTTCTAACATCTTGTCTTGTAATGAAACTGATTAAAATGTTTAGGTCACTTTTTAATTGTTATATTATATTATATTATATTTATTGATTAAATACAAATACATCACTTATAGAGCCGGGTTCGAGATGGAGATAACAATAACATCCCCGGCCCGTCTCCAAATCGGGGATCCCCGTATCCGCATCGTACCCATTTTTCCCCTTAGGGCCGGGACCCGCCCCTGTTAGTCAACAGCATTTCCATTCCTGTCTGGTAACAGATGGCCAGATCTAAGTTCAAAACTTGCCAACCAAAAACATAGAACCTGAAAGCTAATATATGAGGCAGACACAAACTCTGGGTTTTCATAACATTTTATATTAAATACATTCTGTGTTTTCTTCTTCATTTCTCCTCTCATGTCTATGCAGATCCAGTTTTCTTGATTCTTGCCAAGCAATTGTCTTTTGGCCTAGTGTGTGGCAAGTACATCAATGGGCAGTCCGGATTAGCACGTTCCATCCTGCAGCACCAAATTAAAGAAACATTAGAAGAATATACATAAAAAGGAACCAAAGAAAAAAGGCATTTTATAAGTTTAGTCATGGAATTTGGTTGCAAGATGACTCACTTATAATTAAGGAGGAAATAGTGAAGGAAAATAGCGATTTCCAGCTTAGCAAGATCATTCCCGGGGCACAGCCGACTTCCAGCTCCAAAGGGAAGAAAAGTTAATGGTTTCGGTGTGTAGTTCTGAGCCAGCAGAGAGCAGTTAAACAAGTCAGATCCAAGATATAAATTACCGTTTGTTTGGATTATCAGTAAGTCAAAAGTGCTTCTGAACTTACATCCCATCGACCAGGGTTGAATTCCTTTGGATTTGGATATATTTCAGAATCAGAGTGAATGCTCCTGAACCAGACCAAAACTTTCCAGCCCTTAGGAATGCTATAACCTGAAATCCAAGCCATTAAAGTAAATTTTTTATGGTGGTTCCACATCAAAATTTTTTTTTGAACTAATGTTTTCTTCGACGACTGCAGATGAGGCAGAGTAAAAGTACCATGTGTCTCAGAACCATGCACTCACCGTTTATATTGACATCTTTCTTCGCCTCTCGAAAAACCGTAAGTGAGAATGTTACGACGCGAAGAGTTTCATCAATCACCTATGGAGTTCAAAAGGGTTAGCTAGAATATTATGGCAGGTCTGGATAAAAATGAAAGTGAAGTCACTCATGTACCTTGGAAAGATAGTCCATTTCTCGATATTCCTGAAGCGTCATGCCCTTCTGTGTTGGTGGCCGCCTTTTTAAAATCTCTTCTTGCTCTGCCTGAATTGACCAAACAAACATGTTAGCAAACCAGAATTCATTCAATAGGCAATAAATTTTTTAAAATATGGACTAAATCGGAGTTGATTGAGTCTGGATGCAAGGGGAAGTATAGAAATTACTGTGTATTGTGACACTGCATCAGCAAAGGAAAAGAAGTCCCTAATATTAAAAATATAACACAATAAAAGAACTTGATCTAGATGGACTATCCAAAGCTACGTAAATTCATGTACCTTAGCTTTCTGGAAAAATTCTGGGTGTTTCTGTAGGAAAACAGTAGCCCACATCATTATATGTCCAGAAGATTCATGGCCTGCATTTAAGTACATTAACAGAACATCTATAATTTCCGAATCTGTAAGTTTTCTTCCATCATCATCAACAACATCTAGCAGAGCATCCATCATATCTTTCTTCTTTGGCATGTAGTTTCCGGACTTCCTTTGAGCTCTTCGCTCGTCCACAATAGATTGAAATGTAGAGACAAGATTTTTCCGAGCCTGAAATGAAAATGACTCAGTTAGATGCTAAAACAAAATGCAAATACTAGTGTCCATGTTACGAAAAAAACAAAAAGAAAAGAAATTCAACTTATAAGTCCGTCACCTTAAGTGCTTTATGATATGCAAATCCCGGAAGATTGATTGCCATGGCTCTAACTCCATAGTTAAGAATTGTATATTCCCTCTCCAGAGCCTCCATGACTGGCTCGCTCTCTGAGCTGAGAAAGATGTACATGATAATCCTAAAAGTAAGCTTTCTGAGTTGAGTTAAGAACTCTATTTCTCCCATTTTGGACCACTTCTCCAAAGATGTTACGACCATATCTTCAATATACTTCATGTACAAGGACAATGCTTCATGACCATTGACTGGAGCTGCTGTTAGCCTTCTTAGACGTTTGTGTTCTTCATAAGATATACCGATGAATGAGTTCTTTCCTATTAGTTCCAATGTGGAAAGAGGCCAGCCGGGTTTAAATGCATCATCATCTGTCAAAACTCTTTTACTTGCTTCAGGCGTTGTAACGATGACACTTGGGCTCCCAAACATGAAGGCCTTGTAGATTCCAGTACGCCCAAACCTGCATTGTTCATTGAAAAGGCAATCTAGTTAGATGCGTGCGTGTGCGTGTGAGCGTGTGTGTTTCCCTTTTAACTGGAAGTGATTAAAAGTGGAGCATAAAGAAACTCTTCCATTCACATCATCAAAAACACTGGCATAACTCTGTTTCTGGCCTCAAATTTCATTCACATTTTTCTTTCTCAATGAGGGACCCAATAGCATCATACAAATGCAATTAATGTTCTTTGAATTCAGCTTCCAAAGGCAGATTAAAGGAACAGTCTACATGGAAGACAAGATAAGAAAAGCAAGTGACTAATGAAATCATATGAGATATGACCCTACAAAAGAATGCAATATTTGCTGTAACTAAATCCCATCAACTGTAGTGGTGGGCACACATATTCAACTTGTTACTTCATCATTTAATTGAAAAGAAAGACAAACAAGAATATTAAAAAGCAAGTACCAAAAGAGAATAACTTCCTATCAAAGCAGTTAGTCAATCAACTCAAACATGCTGAGAACTTATTCCTAATTATGTTGCAAATGGACTTCCACATAATCATAAACGAATGAGTCAAGTTTCTGCTCCCATAACCAACGTGGGTTCTCTGTTATCCATTATGCCCCCACTAAGACTAGTACAAAGCACATATAAATTTCAACTACTTTCTTTGGTCAGAAAATTCCAAGTACTTGAGAACAAGGGAATCATATTAAATTATACAAAAATAAAGAGATTCTCATGCCATGGAAAATCTAAAAACCTCTTCCCCTTTTTTTGTTCTTTTTTTCTTTTTGTTTAAAGTTTCTTATTAAACCCTAAATTTCGTATAAACTTTTGGGATATTTTCTAGTCTTAAGTTCACACCATTATCTAAATTAAGGGTTCGTTTTAAAGTGATTCTGAATAGGTTAATATTCACTTTTATAAAGAAACACTTCTCCATAAAATCACTTAAAATCACTAAAAGTGATTATATGGAGAAGTACATGAAATATGCATTTTTACTTAAGTGATTCTGGCATATATAAAATTACTCTCAAACGAGCTTTAGGTTCAACTGTGAAAGAGGTGTGGGGCATAGGAAGAAGTGAGCCCTCCTAAAAATAGAGGTGGCGGGCCCTCCTAAACATGAGTATTGGGAGTATTTGCATCATTTGTGGGGGTGGCACTCAGCCATATTGTGTAAAGACTGCCCTGTACAATTGTCAAAGCTTGGTGTTATGATGTGACAGTCTAAATGACAAAAAGGGCCGACTCTACAGTCGAATCAACTGTTTTTTTGACCTCTCTTGATTCCGCAATTCACTAAGGTACATTCAAGACAAGACAGACGTAGAGCACAAACGTTTACCTACGTTGGGGGGTACTTTGGTAATTCCACACCAACTTCAAATTACCAAAATGCGTCGGGCATTTTCTTTTAGGGATTAATCGTTTTATTAGTCCCTGAATTTAGACCCGATTTGCATTTAAGTACCTCAATTTCCAAAATGGTTCCCGTAGTCCCTTAACTTCACTTTCATTTGGACAAATGGTCTGGTCGTCAATTTTGTTAACTTTTCTATTAAATGCAGGGGCAAAATGGTATTTTTGTATCAAAATTGATTAAAATATGAATAAAAAATTTTAAAAATTAAAAATTAAAATTAAACTCTCTCTCCCCTTCTATCCCGATTTCTATTCACCCCAAACTTGATTTTTCTTTTTTTTTTGGTTGTTAATTTTTATGTGATTTTCTTTTATTGTTATTTTAAAGATATGATTTTTTATTCATTTTTTTTGTTTAATATAAAAATACAATTTTGCCCCTGCATTTAACAGAAAAAATTGACAGAAGTAACAGTAGGACTAGTTTTCCAAACGAAACTAAAGTTAAAAGACCACGATAACCATTTTGGAAATTGAGGTACTAAAATGCAAATGGGCTCTAAGTTCAGGGATTAATAAAATGATTAACCCTTTCTTTTAGAAACGTCGACACTGTATTAGATACTGTAAATTGATATCGGTACCAGATAATCTATCTTGGCTTGTAGAAAACAAAGTAAATACATATAAGTGTAGCCGAGAGAGAGAGAGAGAGAGAGAGAGAGAGAGAGGGATGTGAACCTGGAAACAAGGGAGTTGACAAAGGTTTCAGGGTTGGAGGACTTGAAAGCTTTGAGGAAGGACCACATGTTGCCAATGAAAGGCCAGCCCAAGTCACCTGGAGGGAGAGAGTACTGCCTTTCACCCAGCGGGGTTTCATATAACAAGGAATTTGCATTCTGCAGAATCCATTTGAGGACCACAAGAGCACAAAGGCTGCACAAAAGGACCATCCACATGGAGGAACCGAGCTCCATTTCAACTCCCAAACCCAACATAATTCTCTGCCTTCGTGAACAAAGGGAACCAAACTCTGCTCTTTTACTTTTTGATCACTGTACTCAAGGGAAAGAGAGAAAACAGTTGCACACACAGAGAGAAGAAGCTCACAGTCTGCTTGTGCTTCTCTATGTTTGCACACCTTTATATAGAAATACACTCGGGCATAGCCCAAGGGAGATAGTTTGTTGTTTTACCGAACCCAAACAAAAAAGGCTAATCGGGAAAAATGAAAAGTTGGATTTCCAAATATTGTGACATATGGAGAAAAATAATAAAAACAAATAAATGTAGGAAATTATATGTGAATTGGGAAAAAAAATATATAATATATTGTGGTATAATGGGTTATTAACTTATTACATGGTGATGCCGACGTGTATAAGGTGCCCGGCTCACTCTTTATTTGTATTTGGTTTTGTCGTGTTCTAAATGTTTTTTATTCTTTTATGTATACGATTGATGTTTTTTTCTTTTTTAGTTATTTATAATAACACTTCCTGAGATTTTTGATGTTTTTATAAAATCCCTTGAGGTTTTAAAAATTACACGAACTTCCCTTTAGGACTTAAATTGTTTCCAAAAAACCCATTTCAATTGATCTTTCGTCCAAAGATTAATGATTTTATATACAAAGATTTCTTCAAATGACAAAGTTAGTCATTGAGATTAGATTGCTACAGTAATTGAGGTTAATTTTGTTATTTTTGCAAAAAACTTCATGTAAGAAATCATCAAATTTTGGATGAAAAATCAATGAAAATGGGTTTTATGAAAACAAATTGAAACCTTAAGGGGGTGTTCGTATAGTTTTTAAAACCTCAAAAGGTTCTGTGAGAACACCGAAAATCTCAAGGGTGACAGTGTAAATAGTAGGGGTGGGCATCGGAACCGCAAAATCGTAAAACCGAACCAAACCGAATCCAAAAAAAGGGAAAAAAACCGTGTTGACCAGAAAAGTCAAAAACCGAACAAAAACAAAACTAGACCGGTTTGGATTGGTTTCAGTTCCGGTTTTTCACCTCAAGGAACCGATCCAATCCAAACCAGTCCAATCCAAATTATTTATATATATTTTTAATATTATATATATTTATATTCTTTATTTTATATATATTTAATATGTGTCCTTTTTTTATTGGTTCTTTATTTTATATATATTTAATATGTGTATAATTTTTATTTTTATACAAAATTATTTAAATCAAATGCTAATTTTTTTACAAAATTATTTAAATTCAGTGCTAATATTTTAATCTTATAACTAATATTTTTCCAAGTCCAACTTCAAAACATCTTTCTTTGTATGAAATTGAATCTTTTATTAATTTTCAAGCTCAACAAATAAAATATTAGTTGGAATTTGTATTTAAAAAATTAAAAATTAAAAATCCGATTCAAAACCGAAAACTGGACTGGAACAAGTGAGAACCGAATTGGCCGATTGCAAAAAATTTCACTAAAACCAGACCGAACCAAATCGGTTAAATGGGACAATTTCGATTCCAATTTGAAATGAGAACCGGGCCGAACCAGACTATGCCCACCCCTAGTAAATAGCTCTTCTTCTTTTTGGTCTGTGTGGCCTATTTTATCATATTTGTTTACGATGCCTATGGAAGAAATAAATACAACGTATATAGGTTGTGAAAAGAAATAGTGCAATATACATATTTGGACCTTAGATTTTTTTCACCCAAGAGCCTACAAAGAGTGAGCCTTCAAGGGTAAGCAACAGTTGAAGAAAAAAACATACTTTGGGCCTAAGGAGACTTTCTCAACAAATTCAAGCCCAAAGGTTGCTCAATGCACTTCTTAACCTTTTTATCATTCGCGTCATGTAGTTCGTAGTTTTAATACTTTTCTTTGGGATTATAGTAGTCAGAGTAAATACATAAAATGAAATATGAGTAACTAAATAAATTTGAAATGACCAATTTGAATATTCAGCTATGAAGGCGGGGATAAAGGAAAAATACTTAACGAGAATAGGGATGAGGATGAGAATGTCATACCCAACCCTGATTCAACCTATTACCATATCTAGTTAAAAATTTAATGAATTTGATTTGTGGAATGTTGGTTGCTATGGTTTTGATTGTAGTGGTGATGATAATTATGGTGAGGATGGGATGGTTGTGGTGGTGGTAAGCATGATGTAGGTGGAGGTTGTTTTCTAGTGACGGCAATAGAGGTACCTGTGGCTTTTTTAAAAAACAAATTTCTTTTTGTTATAGAATTTTTCAAAAAGTACATATCCATGTGAAATTTAGAGGGCAATCATAGTCAGGATTTATGAATTCTAATTCCCAAGTCTATTTTTTTTATTTATAAACTAAATCCAAAGTCTTTTTCAAATTTTTTTTTTTAATTCATTATTCCTAAAATCAAATCATTATTCTTTATAAACCCAAAGAATAGAAATTAGTATATTGTATTATTGTTTATGATTACAAAATTTATATAAATTATTTGTATCACTTATAAATATATAATAAATTAACAAAATTAAATTATATAAAAACTATTATGCATTTCAATAAAGGAGGAGATATATATTTAAAATTTAGTGTTAAATGTATAAAATATAAAAATAGGAAATTACAAGTAGGCACTAAATTAGAGTTATTTACACTAACATTCCCTAAGGTTTTCGGTGTTTTCAAAAAACCCCTTGAGGTTTTAAAAATTACACGAAGACCCCCTTAGGTCTTAAGTTGTTTTCACAAAACACATTTTCATTGATTTTTCGTCTAAAAATTGATGATTTTATATATAAAAAATTTATGCAAATGACAAAGTTAGTCTTTGAGATTAAATTGCACATACATTCGTTGAGGTTAGTTTTTTTATTTGCAAAAACATTTAGGTATGAAATCATCAAATTTTGGATGAAGGATCATGAGAAGGGGTTTTGTGAAAATAAATTGAAATCTCAAGGGGTGTTCGTATAATTTTTAAAACCTTAAGGGATTTTGTGAAAACACCAAAAACCTTAAGGGATATTAGTGTAAATAACTCCCCTAAATTATTCTTCTTTTTAAACAAAACAATAGTAAACATGTTCTTTTTTTTTAAGTTATCTGCCAAGCAAATCAAAATTGTTTGTGTCAAAAAATGTAGTTGAATGCATAGTTTGTCGGGCAACCGAAAATATTTTCTATTCAGTATATTGTCAGATAGTCATTACATTTGAAATTACAGGTTTTAGAGCTTAGCATCTAGGCTTCGGTACTTCAATTCTAGAACATTTAAACTAAACAATAAACCCAGCATCTCCAAGCGGTATGCAAATAAAATATGGGAAATTGTACTATTCTATAACAACTTATGTGGCATGTTGCTTACCCATTTGCCAAAAAAGTTGTTCACACCCATTTGTCTTATGAAAAAGTTTGTCACTCCAAGGGTCAAGGAAATACAAGTGTACAAATCATTATTATATTATTTATTTTTATCTTTTATAAAAAGTAGGTGAGAGAGTGAAGATGATATTTTATTATAAAAAGAAAGTGGGGTCCAATATACCTCTTCATTTTGAAGTAGCCAATATTGCCTTGTTGGGGTGGGTATGTAAATTTTGCATATCCATTTGCCTCTTCTCTTGGAGCATGAAAATGCTGATGTGGCAAGGCAAATGAGATTTGCCTACTTTTTGCCTCTTCCCTTGAACCAAATTCCAAAAATTAACAAAAATAACAAATGAAAGTAATAAGTGTGCCTCAGTCACGAAGGTGTTACTATCATCCAGTTACAATTAGGTTTTCATAAAAATGCAAACGATTGATCGCTTGGTAGCCATGTCACTTGATCCATAATGCGGAAATGCTAATATTTACATGTAAATAAACAGGTAAACAACATTTTACATATATAAATAATATTTTATTATTCACATTGATAAAAAAAGATATTTTATTAATAAAATTAGGGCTAATTACATTTTTTGTCATTGGAGTTTTGCTCAAAATCAAATTTGGTCACTGTGATTTCAATTTTCCCAATGTCATCATGGTATTTGCAATAGTTAACAAATTTAGTCCAATGCCTCAATTTCGTCAATTTGTTTAATTAAAATAATAATAATATTTAGTTAAAAACAATTAAATTCCCACTCCCCTTTTGTTTTTTTTAATACTTTTTACTATAACAAAAAGTGAAGTGTAAGTGGACAAAAGAAGAGTGAGAACATACAAGTTTCAACAAAGAAAGTGTAAGTGGATAAAAGAATAGTAAGAAAATCAGCTCCCTTAAATTAAATATAAAATTTAATAATTTTTAAAAAAGGCTTAAATAAATATGGAAACCCAGCAACCTTTGAGCCCTCTTCTTCTCTCAAGCAGCCACCACCACCAAACCACCAAGAGCCATCTCAGTCATCGCCCCATTCTCTTTATCTCCCCTATCTATCCCACTCACCACACAACGCCTCTCTCTCTCTCTCTCTCTCTCTCTCTCTCTCTCTCTCTCTCTCTCTCTCTCTCTCTCTCTCTCTCTCTCTCAGTGATCTTTGTGAGAAGAGGAGGGAGTGAAATGTCATCGTCTCCGTCGCTGTCTTTGGTCTCGATCGAATTCAAAGTTGAAGTCATCGTCTTCATGGATGTCGAGGGTGGAGTAGAGTTCGGGTTTAGGTGGGATTTTTCGGGTTCAGTGAGTGGTGGGTGTCGAATCCATTCTCACAATCTTCACACGATATTTCCATTTCCTTGGTCAAGTAACCCCTACGAGCCTCACCACCTTGCCTCGATCTTCCCCTTCACTTCACCATAGCATCAATCTGCATTTCCCCCGCCGATGTCAAAGTGCGTGTGAGAGAGACTCACCATTAGAAGGGATGGCGGGGATGGCGGTGTGTGAAAGAGACTCACCATTATATTCGTTATTACTTTCAAACCCTGTCAGAGCCTCCTACGAGGCAAATGAACGTATGTGATGCTCACCCCTAATTTTGTTGTAGATTCCATTCGTGGGTGACATATCTTGATGTGACTTCCTCACTTGCCAGCATTTGGCTTGTGTCTCATGTTGTTGACGGGTTGTGAATCATATTCCTCACAGCTAATCATGTTTTAATTTATAAGTATAAATATAAATTATGGATGGTTGGTACATTTTCACTATTGGGTTGTAAAATAACTCATAAGGTTGTTGGTACAAATCATTAACTTCTAGGGTTGGTTTAATTCTCAAATAACTATTTTGAAAAATGTTTTATTTAGTTTTCCATTGCAATTAAATTAAAAACTTTGATACAACCCGTTTTAATTTTTTTTTAAAGGCTTAGCGTATTTCGGAATTCTGGGAGTATAACACTTGAGTTTTAGATGTTATATTTTCAGGATCCTCAAGGTACGTGCCACTATCACGTGTCCTAATTTTAGGGCTGACAAAGCAACTGCTGGAAGCAGGCTGCCGACCAGTCCAGCCGATCCAAATAGCCCATCTGAATTGGACATCGGTGATCTCAAACATACCTACTCATGTTCCTCTGAACATCCATGAGGTAAGTTCTTTATATCCTAGTGGTTGTCAAAATATTGTTGAAATTGTGAAAAAATTGCCTGCACGAGCAAACAGGGGAATACAACCAGACATATTCTCACCAGAAGGCAAGGTGAAATATGCCATTGCTGATTCTATCTCCACACACAGATTGTCTCCTCAAACTAAAGTATTTGTCAGTCAGATCGAAGGAATTAAAATTCCTAATAGATTGGAAGAAGCTCTGCAAGACCCAAAATGGGTGGAAGCAATGAATGTGGAGATGGAGGCCTTATAAAAGAATGGAACATGGGAGATAGTTCTGCAACCTGAAGGAAAGAAACTTGTTGGATGTCGATGGGTGTACAGTTAAGCCCAAAATTGATGGCACAATAGAAAAATATAAAGCAAGACTTGTGCCCAAAGGGTATACGCACACGTATGGAGTTGATTATCAGGATACGTTTGCACTGGTGGCAAAGATGACTACCGTGTGAGTTCTATTGTCCTTAGCAGCTAATTTAGATTGGCCTCTCAAGCAATTCGATGTGAAGAATGCCTTTTTGAATGGAGATCTAGAAGAAGAAGTGTACATGGACATGTCACCTGGCCATGAGTTGTCTAATAATAATGGGAAGGTGTGTAGGCTTCGAAAGGCCTCTTATGGATTGAAGCAGTCTCTGCAAGCATGGTTTGGGAGGTTCACTAAAGCAATGAAGAAGTATGGATATCATCAAGATAACTAGGATCATACCTTATTTATCAAAAGTAGGGATGGTAAGATTATTTTGCTAGTAATCTATGTCAATGATATGGTAGTTACTGGGGATGATGTTGTTGAAATTGGTAAATTACAGAAGTACTTAACCTCAGAGTTTGAGATGAAGGACTTGGGGGCATTGAAGTATTTTCTCGGAATCGATGTAACTCCCTCTACTACTAGTATTTGTCTCTCTCAAAGGAAGTATGTTCTAGAAATGTTGACATAAACTGGTATGTTAGGGTGTGCACCAGCCAAAACCCATATTGTGCAGAATCATCACCTAGCAATCTATCCTTATCAAGTGCCAACCAACAAGGAGAGATATCATAGGTTAGTGGGAAGACTAATTTATCTTTCACACACTAGACCAGATATCGTATATGCAGTTAGTGTTGTTAGCCAGTTCATGCAGTCTCCTAGTGAGGATCACTTAGCGGCAGTTATGAGGATTTTGAGTTATTTGAAGAAAGCTCCAAGCCATGGCTAGATATTCAGAAAATTGGGACATTTGGATATCAAGGGTTATACAAATGCAAATTGGACATGCAACATAACATATAGATGTTCTACATCAGGTTACTTCACTTTCATTGGGGGTAATTTGGTTACATGGCGAAGTAAGAAGCAGAATGAAATGGCTCGATTTTTAGCTGAGGCGGAATACAGGGGCATATCACAGAGTTTGAGAGCTTCTTAGGCTAAGGATACTAATGTCCGAAATTGGTTTTCTACCAAAGAAAGTCATGGAGCTTGACTATGACAACCAAGCTATGAGAGAGATAGCAAATAATCCAGTTCAACATGACAGAACTAAGCATGTTGAAGTGGATAGGCATTATATCGAGGAGAAGCTAGTAGATAAGCTAATCGATATACCATTTGTAATGACAGGACCGGCTCCGAATTCCTCGGAACCCGAGACTGACCCTGTGGTTTTTCCGACATCCGATAGATACCATGCCCATTTACTAATTTAGAACTTTTCTTTTACGAGTTTCAAGAAAGAGGGCCAAGACTTCTCGAAAATTCTGTAGAGTCTCCTCGGTAAAACGGACTAAACCAAAATTTTCAACTTGTTCAAAAACAACAATTCAACCAACCAGCAGCACACAACAGTTCAAAAACACACATTTTCAACTATTGGCCTCTGGCCTCAGATTCAATCCTAATGGGCATATCAGAGCATACTAATTAGAATTTAAGTTTACAGAATGAAAACATAATTAAAAGAAAGTTTACAAGAACAGTTGCCTACTTAGTTTCGAGGCTCGAAAGTCGATGCTCGGCTTAGGTGCTCGGCTCGGAACTCTACTGTCTGGGGGGCGCAAAATAGAAAAGTGTGAGAGGACGAAAATATAATACTCAAGAATTGATAAAACATCTCAATAATAAAACAATATTAAAATATGAAAGAGTCAATAAGATTCAATTTATATGCAATGCAGTTAATTATTGAAAATCATGCACGTTTGAAAACAAAGTCCACTCACAGATAGTCCCAGAACGATTGACCCTGAGAGGGTCTCGCCTGCTGCTTACGCTGAGTCGGATCACCTATTTCGAGGAATAAGAGAGTTGGATTATTAATCTCACTTCGAATGAAACTTTAAAACAAAGGCCCTAAACTTTTTCTTGGGACTTAAAGTGTGCGTGCACACCAAATGGAGTTTCCTAGGGTCAACTATGTTTTTCAACAAGTGGGACCGCCTCGGAAGACTCACGGTCAACCTAGCGATCAAACTTCCCGTTTTGGTCAACCCCGGCTCGCAGAGCCCACGACCTCAAATTCCCTATCCGAACGTTCCTATAGGTCCACAAAGTCAACTAATTACGTCCCGAAGGTTTGGTCTCGATCGAACGGTCGAATTTCTCGCGATCGCACAATCGGACATTTAATTATTTTCTAACCCTTAAGTCAATGATTAGGAGCATCTGGGCCTCCAAATCTCGATCCGTGAGTTCCTACACGATCCTAGAGGTTCAGGGAACAACATATTTGAAATTGGAACCAATCCAACGGTCCGAACATATCGAACCCGGAAATCGCTTATTAGGCGAAAATCCATTCGACTGTCATAAGATCTCCAATTTCAAATCTGAGCATACCGTCGCACTCGGGACGACGTAAGGATAATTTAAGGACTGAATTGGGCCCCACAAGTGGGCCCACATGCTGCCACATGAGCTGGCAACGCTTTGGGTGTCTTGAGCAATTTTTCCGACAACGGACAACTCCAAAACTCCAGACCAAACCTATACTATCATAACCAGCACATTGAGAGGAGTGAATTGCCCTTCTAGGTCGACGGCCAATTTGGCCCTGAAAATGCATCAAACACCCCGTTTTCCGATCGGGAAAAACCCAAAATTTCTAGGGCTTGGATATGTGAATCAAGATGGAAATGGTTCGAATCTTTGAAGGGAAGTGGTCTAAGGAGGGAGGGGAGTGTTTTGGGAGTGATTCCGTGGCTGGTGATGCCTGGGTTTCGCCGAAAATGAAAGGGGGGCCACGGTTTTGAAAACCGGATTTTGAGCTGGGTTTTCAATCAACTTTCCGGCTAAACCTCCATGAATCACAGCTGGAAATTCACGTGAGGATGTAGAGGAGAGAGAGGGGAAGAAAATGGGGGCCGTGCCGTGCGCTGGGGTGGCCGGAAGCCGAATCACTGCCGCTGTTTCCTGGTTCAAACACAGAGAGAGAGAGAGAGAGAGACAGACAGACAGACAGACTGAGAGAGAGCTTCGAAGAGAGAGAGAGAGAGAGAAAGGGTCTGGAAGGTTGGGGTGACGCGCTATCAAACCAGCGTGTCCTAGGGTTTTAAAAGACAATTTTTAAAATGACCAAATTGTCCTTTCAATTTCTAGAGGTTTCAGGGTTCATTTTAACTCGAAATCGAGCGTGTCACGCGTCTACAAACTCGTTTCGACGAGCCGGACGCAATGGCACAACCCATTTTGCCAAATTATTTTCCAAAATTTAATTGACCTTTTTGCCCCTTTAAATATTTAATTTCAATTTAAATTCCAAAATTATTGATTAATTCAAATGACTTTCTTTTAATTTATTTCTTATAATTTTATTTAATTCCTCCATTTTTAGTTTCGGGATGTTACATGTAAAGTCAGAAGAACATCTGACAGATGTATTAATGCATGCGATGTAAGTAATGGTTTTTCATGACTCACTTGACAAGTTGGGCATAGGAGATATCTACGCACCAACTTGAAGGGGAGTGTTGGCATGAGCCATAATTCAGGGATCATGTGATCCCTAATTTCCTGGTGTAATTCAAGTTACCTAATTAGAATAGTTACCTAGTTAGAATCCTTGTAATTAGCTAATTACTTTTCCTTGTAGGAAAAGTCAACTTATACTTGTATATATATTCTGCTATTAGAAAATATAATATCATTCACAATTATTCAATCATTTTGTGTTTAGGTTGCGTCATTTTTGTAATTACGATCATATAGAAATAGGGAAAAGTTTCTATCAAGGGCAAGATTCCTTTTCTTGCTTTGTAGTTAAGATGGTAGGCTACTTGGATAGTTGATGACCGAAAGCTTATGTGTAGAGATGCTCGCCTAATCTTCTAGGACATAACCCGGATTTTGTACTTGTTATATCCTTCTCATCAATAAATTATTATCGATGTTTCTATATATATAAAAAACTAAAACAGAAAAACAAATTTTTCAGAAAAAAAAGCCAATTAACAAGAGCTAGTCATTTACATATTTTGAAATTCCTAAAATACCCTTAATTAAAGAATGGTTAACGAAAGGGTTGCATCAAGTTGCCAATAACCACATACATATTTTCGCATTAAAAACCATATACATATTTTCATAATTCAAAAACAACAGAAAAACAAAAGCACATACATAATTTACTCTATGCAATCAAATTATCATAATTTTAATTTACATATACATAATTCACAAAAAGACAAAGTCTTTACAGGAATTAATTTCTTGAACCAAACTTTGGCACCAACGAATTTAAAGGTACTAACAACGAAGGAACAAAAAATCGAAATTTTCTCCGAAATATCGGCGATATTTCTCTACTTTTGGACTCGCGATATTATAGCAAGGGCACAAAACTTTTTCGTAATTTTTTCGAAAATATCGGAGAAATATCGCCGAAATATTCGAAAGAAAATTCTTGTAGTTTTTCTCAAGTTTTCACTGTGGGTTTCGATGAATTTTTGGGCGAGAATGGATGGTGGGTGGGTAAATCGAAGTGGGGGAGGGAGTTTTGAGAAGTTTGGAGGGCTGGGCTTGGCCGGAAAAGGCATGAATAGCCGCCGGCTGTTCTTGTTCAAACTGAGAGTAAAGGAGGGTTTCTATCGGGAAGACGAAGGGGAAAAGGGATTTGGGGGAGGGGGGGGAAGCACGTGTTGGCTTTTTTGTTTTTTTGGTCGGAAGCACATGCTGGTAGGTTGGCCAGCTTGTGAGAGTTAAAGAATTTCCATTTTGAAATTACCAAATTGCCCCTTTTGGTTTCTAGAAGTTTTTGTGCTCGTTTCAAGTCGAAATTGAGCGTGCCATACGTCCACGAACTCATTTCAAGAGCCGGACGTAATGACGCAACTCGTTTTGTCAAATTCTTTTTCAAAAATTTAAGTTGACCTTTTTGCCCCTTAATATTATTAAATGTTTAAATTCCAAAATTTTAAATTAATTTCCAAAATTTTAATTTAATGCATATTATTTTATTTCTTTTCTTTTCTTTTCTTTTCTTTTCTTTTCTTTATTTTTATAAGGTCTTTAAAATTTCTGCTAGAATAAATTTTCATATATAAAAAATTCCCTAAGGATAAATTTAGGCATATGTTTAATGTTATTTATTATTTTATTATGGAGTTTTTTTGTTTGTTATATATTATGTAGTTGTATTATTATTCACCATTGAGTTTTAATATTGTTCATTATATTTATATGTGATACTAAGTTTGAACTTTAATAGAAATTCTTTCTATGTGGTATTAAGTTACTCATATATTTTATCTTCTTTTTTTTTGGTAAAGCTTATATATCTTATCATATGTATCAAGTGTAATATATTGTAGTAAATTATTATAACTAAAAAATTATGGTGTGTTTAATTTTCTTTCACTAATTAATATATATTTTCTAAAGTCACGGTATTTGTCAGGTCACTACATAATCAACTTAATCCACTCAAATCCACCATGACATGCATTTCCTTCCAATTTTTTGTGATAACCCAATAGATAATTGACTAAATAAACGTTCTCCAAAGTTCCAATAAAAATTTCCAAGTTTTTCTTACAATTTCCGTGGTTTTTATCCAATTTTTATCGATATCAATTTTTTCCGATATTTCCATCGATATTTCCGTGTTTTTGAACCACCGATATTTCCGAAACTTCCGATATTTAAGAGCTTGCTAACAACAAAATGGTGCTTTCATCGGTATACCTAGCTACGTCTTGGAAGACACACAAACCCACCTCACCACCCTATATAATTAAAAACCCTAAAGCTATACTATAAGACAAAACCTTGTGAAGCCAAAGAACCAGAGATATATATGTGGTGGAAGAAGCTGATTGAGGGCAGAGAATACAAAATGACGATGGTGCAAATATGAGAGAGGTCGCGACAAAAATGAGGTACGTAGTGAAAATCCAACGCAAATTATCAACTAGTAAAGATGTTGGTCGATATCATATTATATAAATTTTTCTTAATGTCCTCTACTGTAAGTAGTGACGGAGGTAGAGTTTTCAGAGTTCTTTGAATTTTTTTTTTGCCAAAAACCTATTTTACTTTAAAGTTAAGCAGTTTAAGGTATTTGGTAAAAATAAAATATGTCGATTATTTTAAAAGCAGTGGCCTTTGACCAGTGGCGGACCCAAACTTTTGTCCATCTAGGGCGTAAAAAAAAATTTCATAACTGATTCCTATTGGACTACATGTTTATCAAGTTTTGGGCCTTTATATTTTCAATATATGAGAGTTTTGGGCTCCATGCAAAATAATGCCCAAGTGTTTGGCTAGATGGGTGAAGAAAACACTTAAGTGTGGGCAGCTATCAACATTAGGCATGTACTGGGTCCGCCAGTGCATTTGAAAGCAGCTTTTAAAAGCAGATTCCAAGTTGTTTTCAAAAAAACAGAAATGAATTTTTAATGAATTTTTTAAATTCCAAAAATACCATCTTTAATTTTTAAATGACACCACCTCCACCTCTACATCCAACTCCACCACCTCCACCTCCACCGCCACCGCCACCGCCACCACCACATCATCCTCCACCTCCTCTGCCACCACCACCTCCTCCACCTCCACCACTAACACCACCACCACCACCACCACCACCACTCCACCACCACCACCTCATCCTCAACCTCCACCACATTTATCACCATCACTTCCACCTCCATCTCCACAACTCGCCATCCCCACCAACAACCACCGCCACCGCCACCAACCACAACCACATCCTCCACCACACCCACCACCTCCTCCTCCATCTCCACCATATTCACCTCAACCACTACCTCCACCACCAACACCACCACTGCCACCACCACCTCCACCTCCACAACTACCGTCCCTACCACCACCACCACTACTATAACAACCTCAAAAATTTGACGGGGGCATAGTGATTTCCCTGAGTTTCAATCCCCTAAAACTTGAAGGGGTTATGCGGACATACTTTACCAATACCCTACGCGTGAGGTATAGTCGATGAGGTGTAACCAGTTGAAATGGACACTCTAGCTACAGTACCAGAGGAGTTGGATTTAATTATAATTTATGGTAGGGGGCGTTGGCCTATATAGATCGGTTGTCAAACAAACGGATACTAGAGTGCTTTGAAAAATGTTTGTGAAAGTATTTGAGCATGCCAATTGGTTTTGGATCCAAAATAAATGGGTATGGTTTGTGTCTGTACATACTCTTTCACTGATTTAATAATAAATCTCTGGCTATTATTATTGTTATTATTATTATTATTATTATTATTATTATTGTGACACCCTTGACCTAAAAATTTAAAAGAAAATAAATTAAATAATTGAGCTAATTAAATAAGAAATTAAAAATAAATTAAAAGGAATTAAATTAATAAAATTGGAATAAAGTTAGAATTTAATAATTAAAGGGGTCAATTTGGTCAACTTAATTTTCGGACGCGAATTTGGCAAAACAAGTTGCGCCATTGCGTCCGGCACGTCGAAACAAGTCCGTTGACTGGCGGCACGTTTCAATACGAGGTCGGGAGCTTAAGGGGCATTTTAGTAATTTGAGAATTGATTAAAATATTATAAAAATGACACATGGTCAAATTAGAAACCAGAATCGTTTTCTCTCTCCTCCCACATACTCTCTCTCCTCTGGCAGCACAGGTCACGACTGCACTCAAGACCAGTCGTGATGGGAAGCTCTCGTCTTCCTCGTCAAAACCCACCCCGTGCCACTGTCCAACTCGCCGGCGTTCGTCTACGGTGAGCTCTGCAAATTTCGGCCAAGTCGGCTCGTTTCGCGGCAACGGCTCTGATGACATCGATCGACGGCACTACTTGGATCAGGTAGGCCATCCTCTCTTCTCTCTTTTCCCCATGGTCCGAGACAAAACCCAGAAGAGTGGTCGGAGTTTGAACGGCCTGAAAATCCGGCCAAAACCCTCACGGGTTTGGCCCTGAGTTTCCCAGTTTTCGATCAGTTTTGGGGCCAAAACCCTCCCCTCCTCCTCCTGGTTCGACTGGTATATTGGTTGTGGCCCAATTCGAAGATTTTCAGACGACCGGAATTGCTCAACACACCCACCACCCACGACGGCGCGTGGCGGTGGTGTGGAGGTGGTTCTCTGTTTCGTTGCAATCCTCGTGTTGTTGTGAACGCGTACGTGTGCTCATATTACGATTCAGACGTCGTTTGGACCTCGAACCAATGTACGACTATTATGCGTTGTTTGGGTTTGATGGGTTCGGACCGTTGGATCGAATCCGAATTCATGTATGATGCTCCTCGTATTTGTAGGATCGTATAGGATTTGACGGATCGTGATTGGGAGCCCCGGATGCTCTGAATCAATGACTTAAAGTTTGAATTAAACCATAATCGTCCGATCGTGCGATCATGAGCGATCCAACCATCCGATCGAGACCAAACTTTCAGGACATGTTCTTTAAGCCGTAGTGAACCTATAGGAACTTTCAGATCTAAGTTTGGAGGTCATGGGACCCACAGGCCCGGTTTGACGTATTCAGGTTAGTTTGACCAAGTTTGACCACGATTGACCGAGGGTCCCTCGAGGTCGGTTCGTCCTCTAATGAACGTTGTTGACCTTAGAATTTTTCGTACGACGTAATTGTACACTTTGAGTCAGGATTAGTTAGGGTTGACTTTTAAGGTTGTCGTTCACGGTTCGGTTTGTTAATTAATTATCGTATTCTTGAATTAGGTTCTCAGGCACCTCGTGATCATTAGGCAGGACCCTCTTGGGGTCAAGCAGCGTGGGACTATCTGTGAGTGGACTTTGTTTTGAATGTGCATATCTTTCAATGAATAAACAACCATGCATATGATTTGACATTTCTCGACTTGAGACTTTAATATGATTTGATGTTTTCTTGATTTGAGATTTAAATACGGTTTCAATATGGATTTTCGGTGATCGTGACATTTTACTTGATCATGGAATGATATGTTATTATTTGATGCTTGTGACTATTTTGAGTATGGATATATATATATATGTTTGGGACGGTGATGTCCTTATTTTGACTATATGTGTTGGTTATTTGATGGACGGACGTATTTGTGTCCGGGCGTCTGTTGTTTTGGGGTTGGGTACTGCGTGTGCATGGAAAAGTGGTTTATGAACGGATATGTGAATATTGAGTATTGGATATGAACACATCGGATACGGTTACTTGATCAGGTTGGATACCCGGTGCATGCCTTAACGAAGTGTAGCTGTAGACCCTTAACGGGGTAGTCTCGAGCGCAAGACTTGTCACAGACGTATTGGTATTGAGGTTCCTGTCATACGTGCCGGCGAGTTTAGTTCCTTTGGACGGCTCAACCCAGGGCACGGGGCCACTACGGCGCTGTCCTGGTGTCTCGTCAAGTGATCCCCTATTGGATTGTTTCCCCAGTACACGTGTTTTGGTATTGAGGTTTTATATTACTATATGTACGTGTTATTATCTTTGTATTCGTATTTCTTTTAGTGAGGATCCTTCCTTGCTTGTATTGCCGCTTGGCATAAGGTTATGTGAGAGTGGGAAAGAATGAGAAACAGTACTATGATATGATTATTATGTTGATATATTGTGATTTTTGGAATTTTGAATGATAAGGTATATAAATGATTTGAATATCATCATTTCAGCATCGTTTTTGAAACGGTGGGGTTAGTACGTTGTTTTGAACTAATAAAACTTTATTTTTGTCCACTCACTCTTTTTTGTTTTGTGCCCCACCAAGCCGTAGTCGTAGCATCTAAGTTGTTCGGCCGAGCGCTCCTCTTCTCGAGCTCGACTAGATTGTAGGGCACTTGCCCCTATTATGTAAACTCTTTATTCTGCTACTTTATGTTGAATACTCTTAGAACTGCTCTGTATTGCCCATTAGGGTTGGATTCGATGGCCAGAGGCCTATGTTGTATTCTGTAACCATGCTGGATGTTGGGATATTCATATTCTGTTGTATTCTATCAGGTTGAACTTTTGGGTTTGTTCATATTTCAGGGGAGACTCTGCCCGTTTTTCGGCAAAAGTCTTGACCCTTTTATCATTTGTTTCGGGAAGAGGGATTTCTTGTAACATGTGGGCTTGACATCGCGATGATGTCGGCGAATCAGCAGGGTTCGGCTCGGGTTCCGGGGTGGAATCCGGGTCGGGTCCTATCAATTATGATTATTATTATTATTATTATTATTATTATTATATTCATTATTTACTTTTAAACTTGGTCGAGAGCCTCTTGCGGGGAAAATGAACGTATGTGATGTTCACCCCTACTTTTGTTGTAGATTCCATTCGTGGATGACATCTTGGTGTGACTTCCTCACTTGTCAGCATTTGGTTGGTGTCTCACGTTGATATCAGGTTGTGAACCCTATGCATCACAGCTAATCATGGTTGACTCCATATGTATAAATATGAATTTTAGATGGTTGGAATATTTTCATTATGGGTTTGTAAGACCATTTCTGAGGTTGTTGATACTATTCCATGACCTCTAGGGTTGGTTTAATTTTCAAATAAATATTTTGTATAATGTTTTATTTACTTTTCTGTTGTAGTTAAGAACTCTGGTCCAACTCGTTATAATCTAAATAAAAGGGCTCGGTGTATTTCGGGAATTCATGGAGTATAACCCTTGGGATTTAAGGTGTTATATTTTTATGGATCATCGAGGTCCGTGCCCCTGTCACGTGTCCTGATTTTAGGGCGTCACAACTACCACCTCTTTCACCACCACCTTCACCTCAATCTCTTTCACCACAACCTCCACCACCACCACTACCACTACATAATTAAAACATAACACTTTAGCACTTTAAAGGAATTGTTTACCAAACATGGAGGTGCTTTATTTTACAGCTAATTATTTTCAAAGCACAGCAGAAACAACTTTTTTTTTTTTTAAGTGACAACAATCCCAAACCTGGCCATTAGTTTGAAGGGGAGGGGGGACAAGCTTAAACATTTGGGACTTTTGGGACTTTTCTGTCTAGCCAATGGTTATACAATATGCATAGAGGTTGTGAGAAGGAATAAGGAGTCAAGGCCACTTCAAGTTTGTGAATAGTCCATCCCTGATTCTAAAATAGGTGCACATATCCTTTTTAAGCATACCCAATGCATGTTAACTATATCTAAACTGTCTATGTTTTAGGTTATTCTTGTGGGAGGCACACCCTTCAAACCAGTAGAACATGACTTTTATATTTGGGATCAAATGGCTAACTTCAAAACACTAAAGGCTCGTTTGATAACCATTTCAGTTTCTAGTTTTCAGTTTTCATTTTTAAAAAATTGAAAACATAAAACTTGTTTAAAAGTTGTTTGGTAACTTAGTTCAATTTTATATGGAACTTGCAAATTGAATTTTGGAGGGTCAGATTGTGAATTTGAGATCATAGAATGAACTGCATGTTACAAATAGTTAGTAGTATTTTTCGGGGAATTTTTCAGAGTTAGGATGATTATTTTGTGAATTTTGGATTTGGAGGTCCCAAGGCTTCGATTGGGTTCATGACTGTATGCAAGAGTCGAGCGGCCATGTCTAACTCGGGAGGTCCCAAATACCGAGCTTGGTAATCGGAGCGCAATGAATATGTGGTGATGTAAAATTGGTGAATGAGATAGGGGAACAAGAAAATGAAAATAGTTTCAAGTCGTTTTTCAAAAATACATTTGATTTTTAAAACTAAATTTCACTTTTTTGAAACAGAAAATAAAATTTATTACCAAACATGTTTTCAGATTTTAATTTTTTAACAAAAAGTGAAAAAACGACAACTAAACACTAAAAATGAAATGGTTATCAGAAAACTCCTGAATCACCAACTAAATAGGCCACGTAGATCGACCAAAAAAGAAAGGCCACGTAGACTTTCACAATCCCACACAAATGGGCATTGAACTGTTGCCAAATTTCAACACCTCTCATATACTTGGATACATTGCATATCTTAGATGGAAAGTATTACTTGTAGCATTACACCTCTCTCTAATTATGTTGTAATTGTTTATTCTTTCTTTTTCATTCCAGTGATTTCTTACACCATGTTGTACAATAGCCAGATAATTTTTTATAACTGTTTCATTGTTTATTGTAGTGATTCTATTAACTTGAAATTTTTGCATAGAAGCTGTGTGGTTAAAGCATAATAAGTTTCAAGAGTTTATTGATGAGTCTTGGGGGAATTTTCATGGCTATGTTGTTGAGAAGACCTTTGCTTTGGTAGAGCCTCTTAAGCATTGGAATGTTCAAATTTTTGGACATATAAGGCTAGAATTGATGGTATACCGAAGGCTTTGTGTAAGGGTCCAAATCCTTTTCTTTGTAATTTGGAATGTAGTCTTGTTAATGAGTTTAATCAGGTACTTGATCAAGAGACCTTGTTCTGGAACCAAAAATCTAGACTTAATTGGTTGCAAGAGGGTGATAGAAAAACTAAGTTTTTTCACCTTAGTACGGTTATTCGAAGAAGGAGAAATAAAATTGAAAGACTGAAAAATAAGGATGGTTTTTGGGTTGAGGAGGCATTGGGGATCAAAGAGTTGGCAATTGAATATTTTAATGATCTTTTCTCCAACAATCAGGTTCTTGATCCTGATATTACTATTCCTAATTTGTTTCCTAGAATTGAAGAAGGTGATGTGGATTTGGAGGAAGTTAAAAATAGTTTGTTTAACATTGGAGGCCTTAAAGCCTCTGGAATGGATGGATTTCCGGCTTGCTTTTATCAAAATCAGTGGGCTAAGTGTGGTGGTGACATTCATGAGATTATGTTAAAGGTTTTTAATGAGTGTGGTGTGCCCTTGAAGCTTAATTTGACTCTTATCACTTTAGTTCCTAAGGTGGAAAGTCCTAGCTCAATGATGCAGTTTCGCCCTATCAGTTTGTGCTCTACTTTGTATAAAATTGTATCCAAGATTATTGTTGCCAGGCTCAGGCCTATTTTGCCTAAAGTCATAAGCCCCAATCATGTCAGTTTGTCCCTAGAAGATATATTACTGACAACATTCTTATTGCTCAAGAATTGATGCATAAGTTCAAGATATCTAGAGGGGGGAAATGTTGTATGGCTTGGAAAATTGACCTTTCCAAGGCTTATGATCATCTTAATTGGAGGTTTGTTGAGCATGTTCTGGTTGAATTGGGTTTGGCCTTAAGCATTGTTTAATTAATTATTTATTGTATTTCTACGGTGAAATATCAAATCTGCATTAATGGTGAGCTCACTACTTCTTTCAAGCCTATGAGCGGTATACACCAAGGCCATCCTTTATCTCCCTATTTGTTTGTTATATGCATTGAGAAGTTATCTCATATTATTTTTTATGCTATTAAAAAAGGAAGATGGAAGCCTGTGAAGTCTTCTCAAACTGGACCAGCTATGTCTCATTTTTTTTTGCTGATGATTTATTCTTATTTGCTGAAGCTAGTACTGCTCAAGCAAGGGTGTTAAAGGGCTGCTTAGGGATATTTTGTCAAGCTTCTGGATAGATAATAAATTTTGATAGATGTGCCACATTTTGTTCGTCAAACACTTGCAAGGAAATTTCTAAGTAGATCATTTCTATATGTGGCTCCCCTCTTAGTTAGGATTTGGGGAAGTATTTGGGTATGCCTTTATTGCACTCTAGAATTACAAAGTTTACTTATAACAATGTGATTGCTAAGGTTCATAATCGTCTTGCTGCTTGGAAGGGTAAGTTATTATCTCTAGCTAGATGAGCTACTTTGATTCAATCTGTTACTTTTGATGCTCCTATTTATGCTATGCATACAACTAAATTGCTTGTTAGTATTTGCGATAATCTTGATCGTTTAAATCGGGATTTTTTTGGGGTGGAAATGAAAAGAAAAGCAAGGTTCATTTATGTCAATGAGATTTGGTATGTATGTCTAAAAGCAAAGGGGGTTTGGGGTTTAAGCGGACTGCTTATATGAATCGAGGCTTTGTTAGCAAAGATTGGATGGAGGTTGCATGTGAAGGATAGGGGCTTGTGGGCTCAGATTTATGATGCTAAATATCTTAAGGGCATATCTATTTTAGATGGTTATGTGTCCTTTTGGAAGGATTGTTCCTCTACTTGGAAAGGTGTGCTTTTTGGAGCTGAATTGTTAAGAAAAATGGTTCTTGTAAATCTGCTTCTGGCTTTATTGGTGCTGGAGGTGTTATAAGGGATGTGTCTGGACATTGGGTGAGTGGCTTTGAGATTAATTTGGGCAAGGGGCAGACTCTTGAGGCCGAATTATGGGTTTTGTTCTTTGGTTTGAAGCTGGCTGTTGATAAAAATATCACTAATCTCATTGTTGAGATGGATTCCGTTATTGTTGTCAAGCTTCTTTAGCAACATGATGATCTAGAGTTTCATCCTCTTGCCTCTCTTGTGTCTAGTTGCTGGCAGTGGACGCAGCAAATTGAAAATTGCAGTCTTCATCACATTTACAGAGAAAAGAATATTGTTGCTGATGGGCTGGCTAGCTATAATTTAAATTTGGGGCTTTGTATTTTTGATGAGGCTCCTAGTTGGATTGGGTCTAAGTTGGTGGATGATTTGCTAGTGGTTTTGAGGCCTCGGCTGGTTTGTACTTAGTAGTCTCTTTGTTTGTTTTTCTGGGGTTTTACCCCAAGTTCATCTAACAAATTTGCATGGAACAATTTTATACATGTCATGCCTGTGATGGTCGTTATTGCTCGGCAAATAAGAGAAAAAGGAGAAGAAAGTATTGGGAGGAAAAAAAGGGTGAATCTTAATTTATTTTTATTTTAAAATTGTTTTTTAATTAATGTTGTACCCTTATTTTTTTTATTTGTTTAAAAGTAAGTGGGGATTTAGACATAATTAGAAGGGTGATGACCACCTCACTCGTTTCAGGCCCACATGGCCCAAAGTAGGGAATATTTTTTGGGGAGCTTATTTTCTTACTCATGTTTTGTCCAATTACACCATTGTTGGAAATTATATGTTTTCACTCTTTTTTTGTCCACTTACACTCCCTTGTATGTTGTAATAAAAAGTATTTTAAAAAAAAACAAAATGGAATGTAAGTAGACAAAAAGGGAGTGGGAAAATCAGCACCCTTTTTTAAAAGTAATGAATTGTTTACTATTGTTTGGTGTACGTTAGCATAAAAAAAAAAGGAACACGTGTATCACATCAACATTTAATAGACTACTAACATTTTGACTAACAAATGGATTTGTTTGTGGTCAAGTTTGGGTGAATTAAATGAAGGCTTATTTACACCAATGCCTCTTGAAAGTACAATCAAATCTCACATTGCCCCCAAACTTAAAGTGGCCCACTTGCCCCGCTTGACCGTGGTTTGGTGACTCACTCAGCCCCTTGCGGTCAACTCCGTCCAAGTCTGTTAACTATGATGACGTGGCACTGTTATTTTTGTAATCACATATACATGGATCATTATCCACCAATTGAGGGGGTCACGTGGCAAGTGGAGCCCACCTCCATATAAATAAAAATATCATTAAATATTCTAATTATTACAACTAATTACAAAATTAAAATAAAACATTATAGAAAAAAAGAATTAGATCGCACTTGCCCAATCCTCCCACCTAGATCCCACCCACACCTATCCCCTCATCCCATAGAAGGGGTACTTCTCCTCCATCGCCCAACCTCCATCCACACGCTCATGTCCTCTCCTGCAAATACCCTTGGAAGAAACAAACACATCCTACCCCCATCTCAACCACCCTAGTGCTTATCCCCAACCACCGCCCCTCCTCCTCCCTTGACCAGCCACAACAACAGCCACCCCCACCCCATCTCATGAACCCATCCACATCTTTAACCCCAGCCCACCCCACCACCAACCCTTCCTCCACATCTACCAAACAGACCCCAAACCCAGCCGAAACGAAGGAATAAATTGAATTGATACAATAATTATAATAAATAGATAATTGAAAATCCAACAACCCCCAACTATGTACTGTTGGACTTTAAGATTATACAAGCTATAAGTACTAACCTTGAGAAGCCAAAAGAACATGACAGAAAAGATGTTGAGCAGCAAGCAAAGGTCTTCCAATCTCTTTACACACCTTATGCACTCCTAATATGGGGTAGGATTTGTGTGCTTGAATGTGTATGAGATCAGGGACCTAAACCTTTTTTTTATAGGTGATTTGACCTAGGTTTCTTGCCCATAAAATATCACCTAAATCATGCCTTAATCACCTCTAGAATCCATGACAGAATAGGATACATATCTCCTTTGATTTGATTCTTTCTTCACCTCTAAGTATCCGGCTAATCAAACAAAAAATTGTCGTATTTTATTCCTTAACAAATTTTGTGCCTTAAATGGATGCAAACTCAATAAGGATCTTACATTCTCCCACTTTAGTGCAACATCCATTTAAAACACTTCCTTATTGCCTCAGAATCGATTCCTTATGTGCACAGTTTGGAAAGCTCATTTGATAAGAATATCTATATCAAACTCTATGTCAAATTTCATCAACTCATATGACTGCAGACATGATATCCAAATGATATGGTATCATCCACCTACAATCACAACAAGCAACAACATCCACATAGAGTACTAGCAAGTCATGGATATGTTCATATATTAGAAGTGCTTAATTGTGAAGTATCATTTCTGATATATGAATGGTCCACTTTATGACCACCGAGTGGTTTAACTTTAATGCTCAATAAAGAGCTCCTTAATATTCATAAACAGTCCTTACTCATATTGCAAAATTCAATGGAATCAGAATCAAAATATTCATTCATATTGTCAAATAACATGAAAACACAATACCAAAACATTTAAAAATAAGAACAGTCTAAAACAGCTCCCATTAAAATAAGGCATCTTCAAAGCTTGATAGTACTCCCATGCTGTTGACATGCCTATGAAAAACTGAATTAGGCACATCCTTGTTTAATGGATCAACTATCATTTTTGTGGAACTTATGTAATCGACATTTATTTCACCATCTCTGACTTGTTCCCTGGCAGATAGGTCTTAACTTTCATGTGTTTGACTCTTGAGGATCTTTTGTTATTTCTACATAAGAAAATTGTTGCTTTGTTATCATAGTACAACTGAATTGGTCTTTCTATAGAACTTACTACCCTCAAATCAGGTATAAAATTCTTAAGCCAACTACTATGGTTTGCAGCCTCATAACAAGCTACAAATTCTGCATACATGGTAGATGCAGATATTGTCGAATACTTCACACTCTTCCAAGCAACAACACCACCTCTCATCATAAAAACAAAACTAGAAGTTAATCCAGCTGTATCTGTACATCCTGAAAAATCTGCATCACAATAGCCAATTAATTCTAATTCATCAGTCCTCCTAAAAACCAACATGTGATCTTTAGTCCTCTGCATGTATCTGAGAACCTTCTTTGCAGCTTTCCAATGAACCAAACCTGGACTAGATTGGTATCTTCCCAAAACACTGATTGAAAAAGCTAAATTTGGTCGTGTACACACTTTTGCATACACGATACTTCCTACAATTGAAGCATATGGCTTGTCTCTCATTTTTGCCTTCTAAAAATCCTTCTTTGGACAATCTTCTTGACTCAACTTATCTCTTTTTGAAATTGGCACTTCTCCTCCATTACTTTGCTGCACATTAAACTTTTTCAACACCTTTTCTATGTATGCTTTTTGTGACAAGACTAATATCCCTCGTGCTCTATCTCTATGAATCTCAATACCTAGGACATAGGAAGCTTCTCCAAGATCCTTCATCTCGAAATTCATAGATAGAAAATTATTTATTTCATATAAGAGGCTCTCATCATTGCTAGCAAGTAGAATATCATCGACAAAGAGAACAAGAAAGATAAATCTACTGCCATTGTTCTTCAAGTATATGCACTCATCCAACCTGTTTTCAATAAAGCCATATGATGTAATTATCTTATCAAACTTCAAATACCACTGCCTTGAGGCCTATTTCAAACCATAGATCGATTTCTTAAGTTTGCAGACTAACTGCTGTTTGTGCATAAAAATCTCGGCCCTTACTGGCCGACCAAATGAATAAAATCACGGCCAAAACATTGTTTAAGCTGGGTGATTATAATTGTACGTCAAAGACCATTACCGTGTGAGCAAAGAAATTGAGAAACAATGAACACGGCCATGGTAATGTTAGGCCGAAGGGAAGCGGCCAAGCGCCATCATTCGGCCCAAATCTAGAGGATGTCACCACTTGCCGACGGGTCCCAGCTCATTTAATGAAGAAGTGACTAAAGATTACATATGAACCATACCTCAAGAGAAGGTTGTCAACTCGCCAAGCACGTGGAGAGAGAGAGTAGGGGTCGCATCGTTGTACTTTTCATCAAATCTCGGTATGGGTGAGGTCAATTTGGTGAGATTATACTTCTCAAAACACGAAAATTAAATGCTCCTCTACCCACCAAAGATCAAGGAATTAAATGCTTCTCTAAGCGTGAAGTCTGCCCAACTACTACGAGGGGAAATCGAACTTCACGGTAGTCACACCACCATGCTTCTCGGCCTCCACCCACCCACTATTCTTGAGTCGATCGCATTCCATGAGGGTGTTGGGTCCACCTCCATCACCGGCTCTTCCTATAAATACTAAGCTCGAGAATACATTCAAGGGGTTCAAACACCACACAAGCCTCCCACGGAAGCAAATTTATCTTTTTTGTCATTTACATTCTTGTAACGCACTTTCAATACGTTTACTTGCTTTCCTAGGAGTAGTGGCATTGTAAGAAACTTCCATTCATGAATACATCATACGACCCTCAATCTTTCGAGGCACCGGAGCACCATCCTTTGTTACTCTTCCGTTCATTTCATATATCATACGACCTTTGCCATCGACGGAGCGCTGGAGCACCACCCAAATCCACTAACTATTTCCACCATCGAGACCACCACCAACGGCCTTGTAGCTCGGGCCGTGAACCTTACGATTGAGATCAATTCCTCTCTCGGCCACAATCACTTTGAGCGAAGTCGGGCTCAAACAGGCGCATCAGAACCACTCACCCATCCAAATCAACCTCGAATGCACGGTGAGACCGTCTTTGTACGCCCGCGCAATCACATCCAAAACCAAAGAAGGACGACCCGTCTTGACGCAGATCCCCTCGGCCCGGCTCGTGTAGTGAGATTTGCACGATCAACAATCGCTCATTGCCTTCTTCTACAAATCCTTCTGGTTGCTACATAACAATCTCCTCATTCAATTCACCATTTAGAAAGGTTGTTTTTACATTCATTTGATGTAAAAATATGTCAAAATGTGACACAAGTGCCATAATGATCCTAAAAGCATCTTTGGTTGAAATTGGTGAGAAAGTTTCATTATAATCAATCCACAAGTGCTATCAACTGCAAGGTATCTAATTCATAGAAGAAATAAGTTGGTATTTGTGGTGCAAACAGTAACATTGTCATCATATTCATGAAAGGGTGAGGAGCTGGAGTTCTAGTGGGCAAGAGCCGTTTGGGAAGATGCCTTTTGAAACCACCAACACCATAGATGAACATCAAATGATTATTGTTTTGTGTTAGGTTGAATGCGTTTTCTGGGAAAACCAAGTGTAATGGACGAAAGCCACATACATATGGAAGATTCAGACTCATTGCACCCCTTTTAAAGCACATAAGAGAATTTGGATGTGAGAGAGAGAGAGATAGATAGAGAGAGAGAGAGAGAGAGAGAGAGAGAGAGAGCGGAAGGGGTGGGAGGCGGTGGTGGTCGGGTTGGGTTAGATCCAAGAGGGCTGAAGTCGGAGGAGAGGATGGGGGTTGGCTTGGTGGGATGATAAGAGGCGGACTTTAACAAAGTTGAGTGCTGTTAGGCCTTCTCCAACCCATTTTGGGCTGAACCCAAATTTTTCCCCTCCAAAAGGTAACTATTTGGGTTTTGCCCGGACTTAAACCGTATTTTCTCCCAACCCTCCGGACTCAAATTTTAAGTCCGCAACTTTGTTAAATTGTTTAAGAATGGTTTAAGTCTAATTTTTTATGGATAAATTTTCTTCATTTAATCTTTTTAAATAACTGCATAATTTAATTTTTGAACAATTTGACCTAAAAAAATTGAAATTCCACAAATATAATTTTATTCCAAAAGAAAACACACAACATAAAAGAAACACACAAGGAGGATTGAAACAAGTGTCGACTTCATTCATCATCTGCAAAGCTCCTCCAAAGGTGATCTATCCAATCATGTCGGAGACTCTGATGCACATGTGGAGATCGAACTCTGTTATGACGAATCATGTAATCAGAGAGAGTTTGCCTATCTTGGTGGTACTCGTATGTAATGCTTGCCTCTATCTCATATTGGCTTGCTCTGGCCCTCATGGATCGTTGTGGAAACGTATCCTCATCATCAAATTCCTCTTCAACATATTCGTACTCATCCTCCACAATCATGTTGTGCAAAATTATACACGTCATCATGATTGAGTGGAGGTTATCCTTGCACCACATACATGTAGGGCCCCGAACAATAGCCCATCAAGCATGTAGTATTCCAAATGCTCTTTCAACATCCTTCATGTACGCTTCTTGCATTTGTGAAAAAAGCCTCTTCTTTGGGTTATCAGGAGAAGAGATGATCTTCACCAAAGTAGCCCAATGGGGTAGATCCCATCTACCAAATATTAGCCCAAATGATATTGATTTCCATTGACAATATATTCAACACGATGAGCCACTCCATGCACCACATCATTGAACAATGGAGAACGAGCTAAAATGTTGATATCATTGTTGGATCCAGTGGCTCCAAAAAAGGCATGTCATATCCATGTATCGTACGAGGCCAAAGCCTCTAGAACAACAATGGGTTTTTTTTTCTCGACCGATAAACTGGCCTGCCCAAGCAGATGAGCAGTTCTTCCATTCCCAGTGCATGCAGTTAAGACTGCCTTGTGCAATAGCCTATAAAGGTCAGCTATATTTGGAGACTTAAGGTACCATTGTCCCTACACACGGCTTCAACAGCGCAACAAAACTTACGGAGTGATTCAAGAGTTGTACTTTCACCCAATCTACAGTACTCATCGGTCGCGTTAGCCGAGCATCCCCATGCGAGTATACGAAAGACAACGGTTAACTTTTGCTCCAGGGATAGCGAAAGTATGGCTCATGGTTGACAACATCATTCAAGATGCGGTAAAAAAACTCTTTCCGCATTCGGAACCTTCTACGAAAGTCCATAGTATTAAAATGTGGTCTTTCAACGAAGTAGTTGGACATGAGATTGCGATGGCGATCTTCCCTCTCACGGTTCTTGTACTCACGACCGACTACCAACCCACCATGTTTGGTGGCTTCATTCTCCAGTGAAGTATGGTGGGCAATGGCTTGTATCACTCTCTGATGATGTTCCTCATCATCTAAATCATCATCAAACATAAAAGAAAATATGGCATTGCCACGGTTATCCATTGAAAGCTTGAAATGATATGAAAAGTATGAGAATGAAGAAGATGATGTGCTTGAAATGATGTGAAAAGTATGAGAATGAAAGGAGATTGATGAAATTCACAAAGGAAATATATATTGAGAAATAGAAAAAATGTTTTTGGTAGATTAATTGAGAAATGGGTGAGTATTTATAGAGTTTGGAGGGATTTTTGGGGTTGGATCTGATTTAGATTAATTTAAAATATTATTTTGACAGTTGGATTTAAATTTCAGCCGTTGGATCTTTCTTTTTTTTACCGTTAGAATAGCTTAGATTTAATCTAGATCGTTGATTTAAGTTACTATTAGAATATAAGAGTCCTGATCTCTTGGTCACCAAGTGACCAAGAAATCTATAGTCACCCACCCTTGGATTCAAATCCAATGGCCCAATAGAGTTTCTTAAAAGACGTGCAAAAGTAGGTGGGCTATTGGATTTGAATCCGGTGGTGATAGATTTCTTGGTCACTTGGTGACCAAGAGATCATGACTCTAGAATATAAAAACAAAAAACAAAAAACAAAATTTGAATTGTTGAGGATGGATTCCAACAGCAACATTACCACAAGGCAACACTTGGCAAGGCAGCAGCCGACAACCATTACAACGCGAGCCTCAATCTGATTGCTTGCACATGGGCTGCGTCAACAACATTTTTTTGGGTACATGCAATAGTTGAACTGCTATTTGGCCCCAAGTTTGGGTTTTCCCAAATTTTGGCCCCTTCATCTTGAGTTGAGAGAGGTTTTGGGCTATAATTTGGGATTTTTTGGGTTCGGCCTTATGGGTTGGTGATGACCTTAAGTGGTTTGCCACATGTCAAAAAACTAAGAGGGTAACAGAGTTAAGTACTGTAAATGGTCAGACGGCATTTGGTAACAAGAAAATTGAACTCAAGTTTGAGGGGTTGTATATGCATTCAAGTGTGATGAAACAAATAGACCAATAAATGATGAAATAATCCAGATAATAATCAGATTTAGCTAATTTGTTGCATCAATAATTTTTAAACGAAGACCTAAAAAAGTGAACGATCTATAGTATTCATTGCATTAGGGCCCCAACAATAAATAGGACCCCTTAACACAAGGCTCTGCTTAGAAGAGGCAATAGATTCTGAGTAAATTTTGAGACTTACGGGGAACTATTTAAAATAGGTAAGTAAGAAGCCAGACAGATAAAAAAACCAGACAGAAATGCATTTCCATTCATTGTCCCAAGGAACTGTTAGGTTTATTTTACAGAATATGTAAAAGCTTCCACGGAATACAAGTCCATGCACAATGTATCACTTGATTATATAAATACAGGAAGCGCTTCCAGCCTAGTCTTTAAGTTCTGCCATGGTAACAGGTAAGCCTCCAACTTCGGGTGACTGGGTGTAGGAAATAGAGATCAGCTCAGACCTGAACTTATCTTCTCCATCAGAAACTATCGTTTTAACCAGAGCTTCACCATTCAGCATTCCACCATTCAGCTTTCCAGATGAGCGATTTGAAGTGAGAATCTTCTCTGGTTCAGAGTAAGAAATGCCGATAAGCGACTCACGAGTCACTTCTTCAGGAGCCCCGTTTCCAAGTCCTGCTTTATCCATAAAATTTCTGATCTGCTTGGTCTGCATGTATCCAACCACATAATGTTAACTGGAAATAGGATAAAAATGGCTGCGAAGGAAAAGAGATTATAAATAAGAATACAGCTTCTATAAAAGACGGTGCACAAAAGTTCCAAATATCTCAATTAAGCTACTACAATAATGTCACAAAGTTGTTCATTTTACAATTGAAATGCATCCCCATTCACTAGCCAAAATCAGGGGAAAGATCAACAAATTATGGGAGGGCTAATGGCCATGATGATTCAAGTACTTGTACTTTATGATTTTCTTGGGATATACACCAATTCAGTAAATCTGGCCTGCAATAAATCAAAAACCAATATACAGTCACAAAGTTACATGTTATCGCAAAACAACAAATTGCATATCAACTATTACAGCCAGATAAGAAAACTGTATTGCAAAAAAGTTTCAAGCAGAAGAATTCAGAAATGCATCCTCAAAACCAAGATTTACTGCTGAGCTCCATATTATTCAAACAGCAAAGGGTCCAACGGGCAACTATAAAAACAACAGGACATCATATAGAATCACATAAACAGCAATAGAATACAATGGAAATCGACCTTGAAATATTTCTTTAATGACTACAGTAGCTCCTGTATTAGGCTCAAGACATCATCGTAAGTTCGGTTTGTTTATGTTTGCTAAAGGTCTGTTCTCAGTTGTTTCTGGGTTGCTCTCTAACAATGTAACGACACTGAATAAAGAGAAACTAATAGCTAGAAGCAATGGTTCATGCCTTACACAAATAAAATATTTTGTGTTGCTGTGAAAACAGATAATAGAAAACCACAACAAGCTAGTGAGAATTAAGCACAAATTCCCCCAACGAGCAAGGGACAATTAAAAATAAAGTCCCACCAAATTGTACTACAAGTAAACCAACATATCAGATAACACCACAAACCAACCATTCCTACCAGCAGAAATGTGATTTGATGTTTTCCGGCTCCATTCAGTCGCATCAATCAACAGAAAGGGCATCCTACTAACCAGCTGCCAGCTAGAGTACACCCCATGATTGAGGCCCTACCACATGGTTTAAGATATCAAACCTCATACTTAGCAGCACCACGTACAAAGAGGGCAAAACCCATCTCTCTCCAAATAAGTTCGTATGTTTTTCAAGCTACACAAGTATATCTCCTTTATATAATCCAATTGAACTCAAATCATCACTTCAAAGAAAGCAATTTCTAGATTTGACCTTCAAGCATAACCATAAAAATGAAAAAGACTTCAAATTTAACAATATGGAAAATTAGCCACCAACCCATCAAAGCGACGAGAAAGATATGCAAAACCCATGTCTTGTTTTCGAGAATGATAAAGAAACAGATTCAATTCAAGGAAGGATCTGAGAAAAAGTAAAGAGGAATTCAAACTAGACAGATTTTGAATATGGACATCGATTGAGAGAAAAAGAGAAAGAGAAGCCCGAAGAAAACACTTGAGTGGGAAAGAGAGAGACAGAGAGAGGACTTACCGAGAAATCGGAGGCGCTTGAGGAAGAAAGGCGTTTGGTGAATGGAGGTCAGAAAGTTTCACCTTGCGTATGTGTCCTTACACTGTGTCTATCTTTACGGCTTTTACCTACCTTATTTTTTAAAAGAAGATGAGAAGGAGACGTTGCAAGTTGGCATCAGAGAGAAAGAGCAAAAGGGCGCCTTGCTTTCTCCGTCTTCAATTCTATTTGCTTTGATTTGATCTGATTTGTTACCAAAAAACAAAAACAAAAATGCTCTTTTATAGATTCGCTCGTAGAACGTTCTCGAGGCGTTGAAAATGAAAAAATGTGTTTTTTCGGTTCCAACTAAAATATGTTTTTTGTTGTTGTTATTATAACTGAAAATGAGTTGTTCGGTTTCAGCACGCGTTTTATGTGCTTGAATTGCAAAACAAAATTATAAATTCCATATTTTATTTTATTTTATTTTATTTTTGCTTGAATAACGAAGTATAACTAAAAAGAGGATTTTATTTCTAAACATGTCAAATTTCAGTGTAAAAAATACCGAATAATTAAAATTACCAAACCAAATTCGTGGATGATCATATTCATGTCCTAAATGAATTAAGGTATGGACTGCCATATTAGATTCTAGATAAATACAACGTAGAGTGTAATTGAAAAATCTCGTAAACCATATTAGATTATAGATAAATACAGCGTAGAGTAAAATTGAAAAATCTCGTAAGATGAATCTTCTAAGAAATACTATTTTTCTCTCAATCATTTCCATGAGAAGCTAAGAAACAAATTCTGTTGTAAAGTATAAACAAATACTTTTGTTCTAGAGGTTTAATATATTTTTTTCTAGTGGTTGAATCTAGATGATAAAAAGTGGTTAAATATGTATTAGTTGGAGTCCATTAAAGTTTTTCTCAATATAATATGGCTTCAGGATCATTAATTTCCTCCTTTTCTCTTTCTTTTCCTTTCATTTTATTTTAATTTTAGATTCAATTTTAATTAACGAAAACATCGCTGTTGAATGTTGTCCTTTTTTCCATTGTGATAAGAAGGTATCTTATTAATTTAAGGAAAATTTGCATAAACATCACCTGAACTTTTATGCATGTGCACAGTTACAATTTGAATTTTGTTAAACTTTCCGTTAAATCTAAGGGCATTTTTGTCAAGTGACTATGACTAAACAAATAAAATTCTTTAAAACTGACGGAATTTAAAGAAAAAACCCAATTATGCAGTCGATATAATCTAAGGGCTTGCAATATCACCGTCATCGACACTATGCACAGTATGTATATATTGCTTCTTGTCTCACACTGTTTATCTCACACTGTTTATAATGTTGCTGAAAATGGCTTTCCTATTAATTTAAGAACTCAAGCAAGTATTTAAATATCTGGATTTTGTTATTGGTCTGTGCAGAGAAAGACTTCTAAAACTCCTATTGGTGTTGGAATGGAACTAGCGGGTGTTGGAATTAGGTTGTTTTTTTGTTTTTAAATTGTCAATTTTAAACATTTTAATTTTTTTAGGTATACCGAGTCAACGAAAATGTCTTAGACTTAACGGAAAGTTTAATAGAGTTAGATGTAAGTGGTACATTGTAATACTCTACATAGTTCAGGTACTTAACAATAAAAATTAAAAGTTCAGATAGTAATCGTACACAAGCCTAATAGTTCATATGACATTTATACAAATTTCTCTTAATTTAATTATATGAAAACGTTAAAGAGCAATATTACCTAGCTAGCTCCGGCACAATTAGTTCAATAATATTAATCCAAAAACTGGACTTGAGTTGGACTTTAGGTTATTTAATTCATTATTAAATAATTACTAATGTAAATTAAACATGTGGTTATCGTAATTAACAGAAAATTAATATGCGGAACATGCATATAAAAATAAAATAATTCTATGAACATGACATGTGCACGTGTAAAATGGAACTTTTTTAGCTATGTAGCACGTGTAAAATGGAACTTGCTTTTGAGCTATGTTTCCTAGAATGCGAGGCATTTGTGGGATGCGTGAAAAATATGTCGGTGGCCAATACAGCCATCGAAAAAATAGAGAAAAACTGAGTGGAGAGCAAAAGGAAAGATTTATTGGCATATTATTTGGCCATTTGAGCAGATTTAATTTTACACATTTTTTTGGCCAGTTTGTACATGTTCACTTCAGATTCTGTTTGGGTCCGAAATTCGTATGTTAAAGCCCCAAAGAAAACACAGGAGATATCTATTGAAATGAAGAATAAAACCATGTACTTGAAGAAGAAAGAGAATTAAGGAGAAATTAATTACCATTAAAAGGTGATTAATTGAAATGAAGCAAGTTTCAGAAATTGGGCCGGGCCATCTTCAAAGAATAATAAACCCATGTTGGGCCAAACAAAAAGCCCAAAGCCCAAACGTCAAAAACAAATGAGCAGAGCAGTCGATTACACAAGTTTCAAAACTGACTTTTGAAACTGACCGAATGAATCGATGATTCACAGGATATTTTCACAGACAGAAAGCCTTCTTCTCAAGAAGCGAAAGTCTCATCAAGGCCAGAAAGTTTTCAAAACCAAGTTTCAAAAAGTAGGCTGACGGCTGAGAGAACTCTTATTTTCCTCTACACAAAAGAAGAAGGGATGTTTCTTAAAGAACAAGTTACGAGGAGAAAAAGAAGCTCTCATTTCGCAGATAAAGTTGATAGCAATTACTTCCTATCTGAGGTCAATTATTTCCTTTTTAAGAACTAAAATCTCTATAAAAGGAAATAAAAACCAAAGACAAAAGGACAATCATCCAATCAACAAAAAACAAACTCTCAGTCGAAACTGAACATAAAGATCTCTCGATCTCACAGACTCAAAACGAGGCAAATTGTTGCAAAAGCAAAGGATACAGACTCTGTATTATTTTGCAAAGCCTAGATAGGCAGAACTCAGTTCATCTCATCATATGAAAACCTCAACAAATTTTCAAAAGCCTTTATAGCCTTCAAAGCATCCCAAAAAGATATCCTTAAGGCAATCCAGTCCAGAACAGGAGTTATCTTCCGAGAAAGTCAGCCAGAACTCAGGTTTCTGCCGTTACAGATTTAGTCTAACACCAGAACAAGCAACTGCGAAGCAGATTCAACCCGAATGCTACCAAATTTTGGGAGAAACAGGGTAATTACTTCGGTTCAGATCAATCCAGGTGAAGGTAGTTCGTCCAGAACAGCCAGAACAGGTGCAGACTCTCAGTTCTGCCTGCAGACTCAGCCTCCTCACAGCTCAAATTGATGAAAAGCTCTGCCAATCACCAGCGTTGGTATCGATTCCCAGCTAACCTCCGTTAGTTGAAATTATTGCTACATGAATTCCTGCAGATCAAGCAGTTCTGCCTGAAATTTGTTGTCTTTATGTAAGAATATTTTGCTAGAATTTCCCAATTTATAAGTTGTGAAAATTATGAAGTCCTCACCCGTTTGAGGCATAGAAAAGAACTTACTTGAGAGATATTCCTCACCCAAATGCACAATCGCTTGACTTGTATTAAATAACTTGGGGCGCAAGTTATTTTTATACTCAAGTATGTTAGAATTTTAAATTACTAGCAGTGGCACGCTCGACACACTAAAGAAAGTTAACTTGATAGACCACTAATGGTTTTCAAGCTAATGGGGAACTTTACCCTGCCATCACAGGTATTAAACAAAAAGGGGTGAACAATTTGGCACGCCCAGTGGGACTCCCAGTTATACATATTGCTAGAAAAGTCTTTTCTGGTATATGAATATTGGAAGTTCTAGCAGGAATCCGCGATTAGCTATGGAGAAGGGTCAGTTACCTTTTCAACAAGAAGAAGCCAACTCAGAAGAAAGTGATGCCAGACAATCTGCTCATGGCAGCACCAGAAGCAGGCGCTCTCGGAGCAACTCCAGAAGGATTAATCAGATACAGGAATCCATACTTCGACAGGAGGCTGCAGTTCAGAGAAGCCAAGACACTTTAAGCAATATGACTGTCATGATGCAATGGCAAGTTAACAGACAATTTAGAAAGGACCATGAAGCAGTTATAGCTAGGCAGCCAGAACCAGATGCTGTGGTGCAGAGGTTGGATCTCCCTTTTGGCCCGCCACCAGGATTGGCATGGCCATACCAAGAGGACCCTATCATTGCACAGATGTTCGAAGAACCAGAGCCAACAGCAGTGCAGGGACAACAGAGAGGAAGGGGCCCTATCATACGAGAACAGGAGGTGCCTGCTCCACAAGCAATCATAGCACCAGTTCAGATCCCTCAGAATCAACCAGAAGCTCCACCATTACCTCTGCTAGAAGTTCCGCCTGAACTACCACCTATCCATCCACCTGCACAACCAGTTGTAGCACCATACAGACCTCCAAGAATGGATCCCAACCCATTTCGTCCACCAGCAAGAGGCAGAAGAGGTAGAGGGGGAGTTAACCACTTTGCCAATAGACCAGGAAGGAATTGGAGAGATTATCCAGACTTCGAAGAAGAAGAAAACAGGGAGGAAATTGTGCCCAGACTACCCAGAATTGAGCAAAGAGCTGGGCAAAACCATCCAGAACAGGCTCAGGACATACCACCAGTCAATGCTTTAAATGATCTGAGGGCATTACAGAGGCTGGTCATGGAAAAGATGGACCCTGAAGCAAGAAGAGGAGAAAGGCCAACTTACAGAAAGCCATATCCAGCTTTTATTGATCAAATACCTTTACCGCCTGGGTTCAAGGTACCCAACTTCACTTTGTTCAATGGAGATGACACTCTAGCATCCTCAGTTGAGCACATAGGCAGATTTTTGGTTCTGTGTATCTCCATAGAAAATAACCCTTTGCTGAAGCTAAGGTTATTTGGAAATTCTCTATCTGGACAAGCATTTACCTGGTATACCAGTTTGCCAGCCAACTCCATCCGAACATGGGAACAAATGGAGAATGCTTTCCATGACCACTACTTCAGGATTCAGCCAGAAGTCACCATCAGTGATCTTGCTGCTCTCAAACAAAGTGAAGATGAACCTGCTCAAGATTTTATTTCCAGGTTCAGGAAGCTCAAAATGAAGTGCAGAATCCCCATGGAAGAAAGGCATTTCATCCAGATGGCTCAAACCTCTCTCCGAATCTCACTAAGGAAAAGGTTTGATGGGATGATTTTTGGAGACCTTGCAGAACTGGCAGATAAGGCTTCCAAGTATGAAGAATTACTGAAGGAAGAACAACAAAGAAGAAGTTCATCCAGAGGAACGTACTACAAAACACCAACTTCTTCTATCCATATGGTCGAAATGGAGTCAGATACTGAACATGAGGAAGTAGAGGATCCGGAGATAGCAGTGGCAGAAATGGCCAAATTGAAACATCTTGTAAGTTACAAGCCATTGATCAAACCGCCAAAAGATCAAAAGCCACCACCTTTTACAGGAGGATTTATTCCCAACAAACCCGCCCAGAACAAGATCTACTCTTTTGATTTATTAAAGGTGGATGCCTTGTTTGATGAAATGATTCTTCAAAAGGCAATAGAAACTCCTCACAAGATGCCTAAAATAGAAGAGCTCAAAGGCAGGCAGTATTTTAAGTGGCACAACTCTTGGAATCACTCCACCAACAGTTGTGTTGTCTTCAGAGATGTTATTCAAGAAGGCATAATGGCAGGCAAGCTTAAGTTAGCTGAGAAATCCCCCACAGTCACCACAGATCCCTTTCCTCAACCTCAAGTAAATATGATCAATCTAAACTGGCCAGGGAAGGGAAAAGAAAAGCTTGTGGCAGAAACTGACCACAGCACAAGGAGGAGAAACACAAAAGAAGACTACCAGAAGCCCAAAGCCACCATTTCTGTCGGGGTTGTTCTGTGCGGCAGTGCAGATGCGAGTGTGAGATAACTTTGGATCAGCAAAATCAACCCACGCAAAGCGTCTTTGACAGGATCAGGGCACCACTATTACAAAAGGAGGACTCAGTTCTGTCCAAAAGAACATACAGACAGAAAGACTATCAGAAATCTATTCAGAGCATTAGAAAGGTAATTGAGCAGCCTATGAAGGCAGTGCCCATAAAGATCCCAGGAGAAGACAAACCACTATCAACCATAATTGATGGCAGGTGGTATTCTATGGGAAAAAGTGGAAGGCCAACCCTTGAACTGACCAGAACACAGAAAAGGAGAATTCAAAGACAGTATTGTACCTTCCTCAAAAGCAAAGACAAGACACATGTACTTTGGGAACCTGCTTCTATCCAGAATAACAACAATATAGAAGTAGTTGCCTAGACAGAATAGGGAGTCAACCCAACAATAGAGCCACTACCAGAAGCACCAACCGACCAAATATTAGGAGTAATCCTCCCTGGAGATGGTACTTCACAACAGGAACTTTCCTTGAATAGTCAGGCAGAACCCCCACGACCTCTAGAGCAGCCTGGACTGCTCGATCAAATCAACCAAGAAAATTGGGCTGAAGGGGGAGAAGAGGACTGGACTGAAGGCTATGAAGAGGAACAACTAGATTATGAAGGAGAATTGGACGAAGAAATTCAAGACTTCGGAGCAGAACTAGAGGATCTCTTAGAAGAAGATCTCGGAGTCAATATGGTCTTCATCTTGCCAGAGACCTTCAGAGCAGCAGAAGGACAAGAAAACACAATGCAGAGGGATGTAATATCCTAGGAAAGCTTTGAATGCAGACTAACTGAAGAGGAAATAGTTCCAGAACAACAAGATAAGGCTGTAAGTTCAGGTAGAACTGCCAGGAAGATAGCTGCAGAACAGATGTGCTTCGCCAAACCAACCAGTGAGATGGCCAATCACCTTAGGCCACTATTCATAACTGCAAATATATGAGGAATTCCAATTCCTAAAGTAATGGTAGATGGCGGAGCAGCAATCAATCTTCTTCCTCAAAGGTTGATGATTAAGTTGAACAGAACAGAGAAAGATTTAATCCCAACTCAACTGACAGTCACCAATTTTGCTGGGGGCATCACCAAAACTCATGGTATACTTGATGTGGATGTTACCATAGGGACCAAGCAACTCAAGATTGCTTTCTTTGTGGTAGATACTACTTCCACCACTTACAATGCGTTGCTTGGAAGAGACTGGATCCACCAAAGCTTATGTGTGCCTTCCACTCTACACCAGCAACTAGCTCTCTGGCATGAGGAAGGATTCATGGAGATAGTAGAGGCCGATCCACGGCCATTTCTACCCTCTGATTTGTGTTTTGAGGCCAGATACTATCATGATGATCTTGGACCCTTTACCTTCTTTGGAGTCAATCAGAACGGCCGGCCACAAGGTGTCACGGCCCAAAGACTCATAGAGAAAGGCCTATCTAGTTCTCTAGAGGACTGGAATAGACCCTTTGTTCTGAACCACCAAACTTCTGATGTCTAGTTCAAATCAACAGGAAAAGAAACTTTCCATGCAAGATCCAGCCATTAATATGGTAGAATTTATGCATGAGGACTCAGCCGGACAGGAAGATACTATCCAGGAAGAGGAATTGGAGTTTGCACCAGCAGCTTTGGATGACTCTTTGCCAGAAGTACAAGATCCTTTAGAAGAAATAAATCTGGGGACAGAAGATGATCCCAGACCTACTTTTATTAGTACATTACTAGAAGAACCAATGAAGAGTGAAGTCATTGCACTTCTGCATGATTTCAGAGACTGTTTTTCTTGGCATTATCACGAGATGCCTAGACTAGATAGAAGACTGGTAGAACACAAGTTACCAATAAAGGAAGGATATTTACCAGTCAAACAACCGAGGAGAAGGATGTCCATGGAGACAGAACTAAAGGTTAAGGAGGAAATCGAAAGATTAGCAAAGGCAAGATTTATTAGACCAGCCATTTATACTGATTGGCTATCTAATATCGTACCAGTTCTCAAAAGGATTACTGGGGCAGTCAGAATTTGTGTAGATTACAGAAATCTAAATGAAGCAACTCCTAAAGATGAATATCCCATGCCAATGGTGGACATGCTAATAGATGGGACAGCTCACAAACAAATTCTGTAGTTTATGGATGGAAATGCAGGCTACAACCAGATAATGATGGCAGAAGAAGATATTCACAAGACTGCTTTTGTGTGTCCTGGACACATAGGTGCTTTTGAGTATGTTGTAATGCCTTTTGGCTTAAGAAATGCAGGGGCAACCTATCAGAGAGCAATGAACTCCATTTTCCATGATATGATAGGGCACTCTTTGGAAGTATACATAGATGATGTTGTGATCAAATCCGCAGAAAAAACAAATCATGTGTCTGATTTAAGGAAAGCCTTCCAAAGAATGAGACAACATCAATTAAAAATGAATCCCAAGAAATGTGTTTTTGGGGTCCAAGCAGGTAACTTCCTAGGATTCTTGGTCCACCAAAGAGGCATAGAGGTAGATAAGAACAAAGCCAAATCCATCATAGATGCTCCACCACCTCGGAACAAGAAAGAACTACAAAGTTTGCTAGGAAAAATCAATTTCCTCAGAAGGTTTATATCAAATTCTGCTGGAAAGATCCAACCTTTCTCACCCTTGTTGAGATTAAAGCAGGAACAGGTCTTTAAATGGGAAGAACCCCATCAGAAAGCTTTTGAAGAAATCAAGCACTATCTTTCAAATCCGCCAGTTCTCTCCCCGCCAAAAAAAGGCAGGCCTCTTAAATTGTACATTTCTGCATCAGAAGTATCCATTGGAAGCCTTCTAGTACAAGACAATAGGGAAGGAAAGGAACATGCAATCTACTATCTGAGCAGAACTTTGACAGAAGTAGAAAGAAGATATTCTCCAATTGAAAGATTATGTTTGGCTCTATACTTCAGTGCTGTAAAGCTCAGACATTACATGTTGCCATTTACAATCTACATCATTGCCAAAACAGATTTGATCAAATACATGCTGACAAGACCAATGCTAAGAGGCAGAATTGGCAAATGGACTTTAGGATTATCAGAATTCGCTTTCCATTACGTTCCTCAGAGAGCAATCAAGGGTCAAACAGTAGCAGATTTCTTAGCAGATCATCCAGGAGAAGAAATTGAGAATATGGACTCTATGGATATAGCTAATGCAGATTTATTAACTAGAATCCATACATACTTCAACAATCCTATATACTCAATTCATCTCACTCCATGGAAGTTATATTTTGATGGATCCAAGACTGATATGACATCTGGAGCAGGGATCGTTCTGGAGGATCCAATGGGGATAAAGTACAACTATTCATTTCAATTAGATTTCCAATGTACCAACAACAGGGCAGAATACGAAGTCTTAATCATAGGCCTAGAGATGTTGATAGAATTGGGAGTCCAATCTGTAGAAATTCTGGGAGATTCCATGCTTGTTCTCAAGCAAATTTCAGGAGAATACAAATGCTTGAATCCTTCAGGCGGTATATCTAGTAGCGTAGAAATCTCTTGGCAGAATTCAAAGAAGTCACTTGGGAATACATTCCAAGAGAAGAGAATTGTGCAGCCAATGAAATGGCTCAAATAGCTACAAAAGTCTGAATACTTGATAACTGCATCAAAAGGATCCTCAAGGTAGAAAAAGAAGCTTACCATCAATTCGACAAGAGGAATGGAAATAGATGTTAATTCAGCCATAATGGTACATGAAGACTGGAGACTACCCATAATTAATTATCTCCAATACCCAGCCTTGCCATCAGAAAAGAGAACCAGAATTATGGCTTTAAATTATATGATATAGAATGATGATCTAGTTAGAAGAAGCAAGGATGAGCTACTCCTGAGATGTCTAGGAAAAGAAGAATACATGAAAGTCATGGGAGAAGTCCATGAAGGGATGTGTGGAGCACATCAGGGAGGAAGAAAGATGTGTTGGCTCATTAGAAGATATGGTTACTTCTGGCCCACCATGATGAAAGACTGTATTGAATACTCCAAAGGTTGTGAGGCTTGTCAAAGACATGGATCAATCCAGCAGGTCCCTTCAGTCCCTATGAACCCAATTGTCAAGCCCTGACCTTTCAGAGGATGGGCAATGGATTTAATTGGAAAAATCTATCCGGCCAGCAGCAAACAACATTGTTTTATCATTGTTGCTACTAATTATTTCACTAAGTGGGTCGAGGCTAAGCCAGTTAAAACTACAACTTCTCAAGAAATCATTACTTTTATTGAGGAACAGATCATACACAGGTTTGGCATACCAGAATCAATCACTACTGATAGAGGTACTTCTTTCATATCCAAAGAAATGCAGGATATGGCAAGTAACTTCAAGATCAAGCTACTTCAGTCTACCCCATACTATGCTCAGGCCAATGGACAAGCAGAATCAAGCAACAAGGTTATTATAAACATTATTAGGAAAATGCTTGAGAAAAACCCAAAACAATGGCATGAGAAGTTGTCAGAAACGCTCTGGGCTTATAGAACATCTAAAAGAGATGCAACATGCATGACTCCATATGCTCTCACATATGGTCATGATGCTTTTCTGCCTATGGAAATCACTGTCCAGTCCATCAGGATTGCTCAACAACATAACTTGGTCGGGGAAGAATATTCACAAGCAATGTTGCTAGAGTTAGAAGGATTGGATTCAAGCAGAAGTGATACTTTGAATAAACTATTGGCCGGAAAACAGGCCGTTGCAAGAGCTTACAATAAAAGAGTAAAGAACAAGAGCTTTGAAGAAGGAGAAATAGTTTGGAAGGCAGTTCTGCCTCTTGGATCACATATTGCAGGGTTTGGAAAATGGTCTCCTACTTGGGAAAGACCTTTCATAATCAAACAGGTCCTTGGAATGGGGGCATACATGCTACAAGATCAGGATGGAGATATTCATGCCGCACCAATCAATGGAAAATGGTTGAAAAAGTTCTATCCAACCATGTGGGATTCACATTCAGAACAGACTGATCCCGGAATCCTGGCAGAAACAGTTACAAGTGAAGTTGACTAACTAGATTTAGGTTGTTCATTTTTCTTTCTTTTTGACTATGTAAAATATAAATCTGTATGAAGAACATGTATAGAAGAAAGCTTTTCCATAAAAAGGGCTGTTCTAGTACAAAGAAAAACAGATTCAAAAGCTACATGAATCTACTCTAGAGAACTAGACTCCTGAGCACCTCCTGCAGACCAGCTTTCTTGGCAGAGATCTCTTTCTGAAGAACTATCCCTTGAAGAATTGAGGTTTCAGCTATCTCCAATGCAAGACGAGAAGTTGAAACCATGCCTTGAACCAGGAAGGTAGTCTTCGTCTTGGCAATAAGGCCAGCACCAAGTTCTCTCTCTTTTTACTTCAGAATGGCCAATTCTGCTTGAAGAGTTTCGATCTGCTTCTCCAAATTAGCTGCAGAGGACTTGGTCTCCTTAAAATCAGCTACCATCAAGTCCAGCTCTGACTTCTGCTTCAGATAATCCGCCAGATTAGCCTCATGTGTAGTCTTGCAGAACTCAAAAGTCTTCAAAGAGGGCTTGAGATCTTCATACTTTTCAAGAGCTACTGCCACGTCTCTTGCCAGCCCCAAACTCATCTCCAGAACTGAGAGAAGCCATATCTTCCTTATGAAGCAGGTCTAGATCCTTCATCAGCTGATCAATCATCTCGCTTCCTTCCTCCAGGTCCAACTCAGCAGATTGCCAGATCTTTATTCTGCCTAAAGCTTCATCCACTACCTTGGATTTAGATTTGCTTGGAGTCACCTCCAACTTTTCAATCTTCAACTAACGTGCATCCAAGTCCATAGGCTCAAATTCTGCTAAATCTGGATCAGCATGCGAAGCTGTTTCTGAAGAACCAGGGACAGATTGGATTGGCATCTACATGAAAGAATTCGTTAGTATCAGGAACGTGGAAGGTAGAAAATCAGAAGAGGAATGGCAAAAATACTTACAGCAACAATCATGGGCTTCAAGGGAGTAACGGATACAGCTCTTTCAGCAATAGAAGCACTCTGCTCAGCCTGAGAGAGAAGAACATTCATTAGAAAAAGAACAGAAGTAACCAGAAGTGAAGGAATTAGAAAGGAAATTACCTCAGGCTCTGAGAAGGTCTTTGGAGCAGAAGTTTCTCCTTCTACCTCATCAAATGATGCTAGTTCTAAAGGGGTTAATTCTTCCCCTTGAGCCTCTTGTTGTTGTTTGGCCAGCATCAAGCTCTCTGCAAGAACTTCAGCTGGGATTTCCTCCTGGAAAGAATGCATATTAGAAAAATTTCTAGTTTACTCAAAAGAGAAAGATCCACTTCAGTTCTAAATGCTTACCTCTTCTTCTGCAGCTTCACTTTTCTTGGCCCTTTTTGATGGAAGACCTGCAGATGTTACAAGTATGAATAAACAAGGCAAGGATAGGATTATACAGAACAGATTCAAATAGAATAAAAGAGAAGGAATAAAAATTACCTGCGGCAGAACTCCCTTGGCCAAATTCTTTTCTCTTGCTCCTCCTCATAGAAGGAGTTGATTCAGGCACTACCTCTTCTGCGCCTCCATCAAGCATGCCTCCATCAAAGGCTACCTCAAGATCTCCGACAGTAATGAGAGAATTGACTACACATGGATTACAGGGTTAGCAGATGGAACTGTTTAAAAACCGAAAGGAAAAACAGAGCCAGAACTCACCAAAAACTAGTCCATCCTGCATATTCTGCCTATTGATATCGCCAGCCATGGAGGGATCTAAAAAGGAAGAGGCAGAATTAAGTCAAAAGGCATGTTTTAAAGGCAAAATTCAAGAAAACTAGAGACAAAAAGCTATTACCTTCGATTACTTGAGCATTTATCTCTAATATCAGGTGAGTGGTGTTCTTCTTTACATCCTCCTCACGACTCAAATTGATGAAAAGCTCTGCCAATCACCAGCGTTGGTATCGATTCCCAGCTAACCTCCGTTAGTTGAAATTATTGCTACATGAATTCCTGCAGATCAAGCAGTTCTGCCTGAAATTTGTTGTCTTTATGTAAGAATATTTTGCTAGAATTTCCCAATTTATAAGCTGTGAAAATTATGAAGTCCTCACCTGTTTGAGGCATAGAAAAGAACTTACTTGAGAGATATTCCTCACCCAAATGCACAATCGCTTGACTTTTATTAAATGACCTGGGGCGCAAGTTATTTTTATACTCAAGTCTGTTAGAATTTTAAATTACTAGCAGTCGCACGCTCGACACACTAAAGAAAGTTAACTTGATAGACCACTAATGGTTTTCAAGCTAATGGGGAACTTTACTCTGCCATCACAGGTATTAAACAAAAAGGGGTGAACAGATTTTCTGTTCATGCTTTTGTGAGACCCTTCGTGTTAATATCTTAATTTTTTAACACGTGGTATCGCACTTAACCCTACTTTAACATAATTAATTTAACACTCTGTTACCTCTTAATAAAAATAAAATAATAAAAACTTTCAAATTTTTATCCATACACATCTTTTCATCTTTTCCTTTTCTTGAAAAGGAAAGCCGCAATGGTCATGTAACGAGATTTTCCGAACGAATCAGCTGCATCTTTTGTAAGTCTTTTCTTGGTTTGAAATTCTTATGTTTGTTTACCCTTTTCGATCTTGGAGGGGACCAATTGGACCGGTTTTGAGATTGCCCATTTGTGCTTTTTGGCCAATTGCTTTCTTCTACATCTGTACGCTATGCAAATGCCTATGGGCACAGGGACTAAAAATGTAGATACAGAAGATAGGATAATAATCAAACTCTTTTTGGGTTTTCTGTGGATGGGTTTAATTTGGTTCGTGGGTTTGTGTTTTTGGAGGGGTTTGTGAGGTGGGTTTGGTAAATTTTATTATATGGTAAACAAAAATAGCTTCATTTTTTGTACTGACAACATTTTAAAGTAGTTTCATGTATGGTAAACAAAAATTTTAAAGTGCTGTCAGTACAAAAAATGAGTGTCAAAACTGTTTGGTAAATTTTAATATAAAATTGTTGTAATTGTGAATAATGATTAAAATAGACATGATGTTGCAATTGTTATGCACTAATCATGTGGTGATGATGGAGGTGGTGGTGAAAGAGATGGAGGTGAAGGTTATGGTGAAAGAGGAAGTGGTGGTGGTTGTGGGGATATGACTGTTGTGGAGGTGGAGGAGGTGTTGATGGTGGCAGTGGCGGCGTGGTGGTGGTGGAGGTGGAGGTGGTGGTGGAGTTGGATGTGGAGGTGGAGGTGGTGTCATTTTTAAAAATTAATGATGGCATTTTAGGAATTAAAAAAATTCATTAAATGCTCATCTCTGCTTCTTTTGAAAGCAGCTTTGAAAAGCAACTCAGAGTCAGCTTTTAAAAGTTGATGTCAAAAGGCCCCTACTTTTAAAATAATCGGGATATTTTATTTTTACCAAACACCTTAAACTATTTAACTTTAAAGTGAAACAAGTTTTTAGCAACAAAAAAAAAAATCTCAAACGGGGCCTAAGTACTGACCTACATTTGGTGTTGGGTCGAACTAAAAAGTTGGATTGTAAAAATAGTGAAGACCTATATTTGGTGTTGTGTCGGACTAATAAATAATTATTTTAATATTTAAATTTAATTAGAGATTTTAACCTATAAATAAATAAATAATTCTACAAACCAACATAGCCAACCCGTCTGAATTGAAAAGTAGCCCACCCTGCCAGCTATCTCTCTCTCTCTCTCTGTCTATTTTCATTTTTTTTTCTTGTAGAATTTTATTCTTATTTTCCTTCTTTCTCTCTCTTTTATTTGATCATCTCTCTTTTCTTTATCTTCTTCTTTTTTTTTCTTTTTGGGTAGAAGAAGGGGTTAACAACCCAGGAAGATCCAGATAGGAACAACATCAAAAATACATGAATAAGAGCAGCATCATAAGTACGCAGACCAAGATTTCTTCTTCTTTTCTTCCTCTTTCTTCTCTCTGTTTATGGTTTCATTATTTTCTACTTTTCTCCTCTCTCTTTTTGGAACTGCTATGAATTGGACTAAGATGGCGAAGAGAGATGGTTCTGAGTTTTACAGGTGGGTAGGGTGGCGAAGAGAGATGGTTTTGTAGGTGGCTTGGGCTTCTCGATGGGGTTTATGTGTGGCTTGAGGGAGAAGAAATCCAAGGGGAGCACTAGGCACTGATTCTCGCCACAGTCTGTCGATTGGATATGTGGTGATGGGGTTTTCATTCAAGCCATAAAGAAATTGAGCCGAACTCACGTGTTCAAAATAGCACGCTCGCTATTTTGCGAACCGAATTTCAAGTTCACTATATTCGACGTGCGAGTACGAGTTTGAGTTTTTTTTAACTGCTGGACTATATAATCTCATTTAAGTTAATCCCCTCCTTTACGAAACATGGGTTTCAAGTGTTATTTAACCCAGTCCAATCCAGTGAAGCTTAAGGAGGCATACCAAGCATGGCCAAAGGGTCTTAGCTATGTTATAGACCCTAGCATCCACAGTATTACTTGGTTCTATTAATATAGGAACTATTTTAACCCTAGTCGTTAAGTTCTCCCCTGGTAACAAGTAAGCCTCCAACTTCTAATAACTGGGTGTAGGTGGCCAAAATTGCTTTGCGCTAATGCAGTGGCTTTAAAGAGATTGTTGGAGCCCTTTTTCTCCTTCTGCTTCAAAAGAGGATGAAACTAGGGGAGGGGAAAAGGCTCGTGAATCAACATCAATGCCCCGATTGGATCTTCGGCTCACGAGGCAGAACTTGTTCAATTGTTGGTAGAATAAAAAGTCGGATCAGGATGAAATGGCGAGCGTGCACGGGTTGAGCCCTGGTATCCTGCTTCTTCTAGCCTGAAAATGTGTTTTGCATAGGCGTGCCACTATTGAGGATGAAACCAGCCCAATAGATCTGGTATATGTGATGTAGAGTATGTAGTTTGATAAATTTGTGCTCGATCTGAACCTCTAATCAAGTCATTGTGCTCCGAGGAAGGTTCTAGCTCAAATGAGTTCTTTTCTATGCCTGAATCAAGAGGACTTCAATATTCTTTCAATTGTGCGTCTATAGCTTGGAAGATGCGAACGGTACCTAGCCAAATAGAAAAACCAAAGTTGTGGTTAATGATCCCTTGACTGGGTTCATAAACCTCATTCGGGCCTAAGACAACCTTAGATTGGGTTGAGACTTAGTCAATTCGGGCCCAATAGTATGATTCGGTCATGAATAAGTCCCTATTTTCAGGCTAAGAAAGCCATATTCGAATCTAAAAACCCTTGTTCTGGGCTTGTCCAGCAATAAACAATTATTTTATACTTAAAAGTAAAGATTTGAATATAAAGTGCGGGAAAGTAAATTACTGGAATATAAAGTGCGAGAAAGATAAATGACAAGAATGTAAAATTCTCAAAGACTGGAGATTTCTCTATCCAGCTCTGGTATGACAAACAGTTAAGACAAAAACTAAAGATTTCTCCATTTAGTTATGAAAAGACAAATTTCAGTTACAAAGAAACTGGTAACAAAGTGACTGGAGATTTCTCTATCCAATATGTTACAAATTTTAGCTTAATTACAGGGAAGCTAGCCTGAATATTTAAACAAGAATCATACCAAGAAGATGGCAGAGTAATAAAAAATAAACACAGAAGTTGTCGACTAGTTATCTAGGTAGCAGGTTGGCTGTTTGAAAACTTGAAGTTCGTTCAAGTGTTTAAGAGACGTTGCATCTGATTTGGAGAGAGAGTCATCGAGTGCTGCTGTTTGAAAACTTGAAGTTCATTCAAGTGTTTAATGGATCTAAAATACAATGCAAAACAACTATAATTTGGGCAACAAATATCATATTATAATCAAGGGATGAACAGAGTCTAAATTTAAGGTATCAGTAAGAGTTACTAATCCCTCCCCAATAACAGAGGCTGAAGTCCCATTAGCAGTGGACACACTAGGCCTAGTGGATGGTATGAGTGATGACACATGTCTAGAATCAAAAGTCATATGATCGGTGGCACCAGAATCAATTATCCATGTATTTTTCGAAACAGATGCAGAAACATTTAAAACCTTACCAATATTACCTGTAGTGGCCACCAGGGCGGAGGCCTTGTCAACAATATCACTATTCTCACCATTCTTTGTATCAGCAACAGCTGCAGCTGAATTTTTCTTCATTGGCTCACGGTTGTGATCCCACCAATCTGGATATCCCACAAGTTCGAAGCATCGATGTTTTAAATGACCAGGTTGATTGCAATGAGTACAAACACGATCATCAGATGACATGGTGCGGTTGAAGGACTCTGAGCTGCCACTGGTTCTGTTGACTCGATCGAACATTTGAATCGGTCTGACCCAGTTTCCCTGCCAGACCGATCTGACCCAGAGATGCGACCAGATCGGTCATTGCACCCTGTGCGATCTGGCTAAGCATTAGACGACTGGTTAGGTGCTCGATTTCGGGCAATCATGGCTGTTGTGTCAGACTTATCCCCTTCATAATTCATAGTAGCTCGACATACTGAATCACGTCTAACAAGGGCATATGTGGCCTCTAATTTAGGTATAGGATCTTTGCGTAGAATTTCTCCAAGAATTTCCTCAAATTCCACATCAAGACCAGCGAGAAAGATGTGCACCCTTTGCCGCTGAACTGACTTTCTGTAAATCTCAATATCAAGAGCACATGTCATAACTGCCTGATCACCAGGCCCGGTTCTGGCCCAGGGCGAACAGGGCAATGGCATGGGGCCCAAAAGTTTTGGGGGCACAAAAAAAATTATAGTCCTCCATATATATGTATTGTATATGCCAAAACGATATACATATTATGTATTTTGAAGCTTATATCTATATTGTATATCATATGAAAAGGAAAAGCATATTATATGAAAAGGAAAAGCATGCGCATCCCATTTTTTTTAAAGAAAATTTATTCTTTGTCTGCTGGTCCAACCAAAGCTTTATTTCTTTTTTATTCCTAAGACATGTGCATGTATGATGTCTCCGACTTTATTATTATTTTTTTATTCTTTATGCCCTTTTGTTCCTTCGTTTTGCTGCTTCTGGTCCACTTTTTCTTCTGTATTTTTTTCATCTCAAATTCCCTTTGGTCTGTTGCGTTTCATTTCCTACTCTTTGTTGTAGTTTCCTGACGTTTGTGGTGGCAAGGGGCAGAAAATCAATTGGAGTTGGAGTTCTTGCTCTTTGCTTCAAGTTGAAGAAAAAAATGCTCTAAATCCAGGTTTTATTGTTCTTTGTTCATTAGTTAAATTATTGATTTTATATGTAGTTGCATTATTGTTATTGTTTTGGTCTTATGTGTTGATTGCTGAGATTGTTATTTTGAAGAACAAATTGCTGAAAGTCTAAGAATATTTCTGCATAAATATTTTCTGGAAAAAAAAAAAGCTTCAGTGGAAAATGTAGTTGAAGATTTACCAAATGAATCTGAACAACAAATTAATTTTGATCAAAATGAAAATGACAAAAGTGTACAAGAATGAAAACAAAAATGAAGGTGACTAAAGTGCAGGACATGATATTGAATTGAAGATACAGTGAATGAACTTGAATGTCCAAAATTTGGCATTTCGCTGAACAAATGAAAGCGAAAATCAAGAAAACTGAACATGTTATAGGCAGTGAACCAAAATTTTATAATTTTCGTGATGAATTTGTAAGGGATACTCCCAAAAAAATTGAAAAAAGTATCCTTTTTTGTCGAAAATAAGTGTCTATAAAAGGCACATTCTACACTTTGGCCCTGGGCCTCAGATCACACAGGACCGACCCTGCTTATCACGATGATCCAATTCATCGAAAAATTATGTTAATTCTCCATAATAGGTGGAGAAATTCTTCCCATTTTGTTTGGCGGAAAAGGCTCTCTGATTCAAAGAGAACACCTGTAATTCATCAGAACCATCATAGAATGCTGTAGAAAGAGCACTCCAAATTTTGCGAGCAGTAGAAAGTCACAAATAACGTCTCAATTTATGGGGCCATGGATTGTAAAATCCATCGCTTAACTTTTTGATTTTCAGAATACCACTTTTCATATCCTTCATCATCTTCTTCAGGTAGAGGTTTTTTTCCAGGAATATAGACTAGTTTTTCTCTCACAGCAATGTGCATCTCCATGATTTGAGACCACACATCATAATTGGAGTCAGTGGGGGTAATCCCTGCATTGAACCCAGATCCTTCAGACTGAACAATGATTGGTGTAGATTTGGTTCCTGAAATTTCACCCATGCTTTTCTTCGTTGGTGATAAAGGTGGGGCACGGAAATATAGGCAGCGGCAATATATGGCAATATATGGCTATGGATGGGGTACGGAAATATATGGTGGGAGCAATATGGGCAGCGGCAATATATGGCTATGGTGGTTCGAGTGTGGGATAAAGATGGGATAAAGAGAACAATAACTGAGTGGGCAGCGGCAAGATGTCTTGGTGCAGCAGGAATCCTTAGAGCAACTCCAACGGTGGGAGAAATTTTTAAATGTACCGGTGCACCACGTGGGCGGTGTCATCCAATAAACCTGGGGCATTTGGAATTACTTTCTAATTTATTGCATTATTTTTATGACACATGGGCGGGCTGCATTGGAAACATTCCACATGTCCTACACCTAGTGGATGGTACACCAACCACGTGGTGTCTGAGGAACACCCAAAAATTACTCCAACGGTGGACTAGAGCCCGGGCAGGACAAGGCCTGAGACCCTTTTCACGTTTCCAGCGGGGCAGGTGAGCCTAGGCAACACGGGGTACCCACCAACCTGGGCCAGCAGAAGGCTACTCTTGCTTGGGCTATGTGACGTCGGCGATGATGTCTACATTGACATCAATGACATAAAAAAATATTAAAAAAATATTAAAAAATCCAAAAAATTCAGAAATATTTTTTAATACATACCTAGCAATTTTATTATTATTAATTTCATACATACAACTAAAATTAATACCATGCAAAAAAAAAATAAAAAAACGAAACGTGAGTAGTACTTGCCCTTTACTATGGCAACGGGTGGAAACACACATTGCTTTTTGCAAGGGCAACCACTATTCACGTGAATAGTAGCTGCCCTAGCTCCCCCTTCCCCCTTGCCATGGCAAAGGGTAAATGGGTGGAGTTGTTCTTATATGTTAAGGAATCCTAATACTACAATAATTACATAATTAAAATAATTCAACAAAATATGTATTAGAGTTCATTGAAGTTTGTCTCAATATAATATGGCTTCATGATCATTGTTTTCCTTGTTTTTTATTTCATTTATTTTATTTTACTTTAGTTTCGCATTCAAAATTTTAATTAACGAAAACATCCCTATTGAATTTTGTCCTTTTGTCTCAACTTGGATGCTTCTTCTGTTGTAAGAAGAAGGAATCCTATTAATTTAATTATTTGGACACCTCAAAGAGCAAATTAACTAGCTAGCTAGGTCCAGCACAATTAAATTAACAATATTAATCCTAAAACTGGAGTTGAGTTGGGTTTTGGCTTCACTTGGAGAATCTGAATTGAGCTCGAGTTTAGCATATTTAATTTATTATTAAATAATTTCTAACGTGAATGAAACATGTGGTTATCATAATTAACTGAAAATTAATATACGAAACATGCATATAAAAATAAAATAATTGTATCTCTCAAAAATAATTTGTATGAACATGCATATATTTTAAATAAATAATATCAACAGAAAATCATATCAGCATGAAACTTGTGGAAGAGTGAAAAAAATAAGGGAGATTCACTGTTATAACCATATATGGGCCCAAATTACAAAAAAATTCCTACATGAAATGGATTTTAGAAACACACCCAAAGGTCATTTATAACATAATAAAAGGACTTCAAATTTCTTATAAATTACAAAATTGTCATCGATTTTTTAAAACAAGCCCAACTCCAAAACCTCATAAAAAAACTAAAAACACTCAATAGGGCATAAAAGTAATTTAATAATCAAAATTAAATTCAATAGGGTCCGTTGTCATTTTTTGGGTTTGTTTATAAAAATTAAATTGTATATGATTTATTTATATCATTAGTGCTAAGAATGGATATATAACTAAATATCTCAAAAAGTAATCGACGAAAAAAAGAAGCTAAGTCCACAAAAGCCCAACACAACAAAATCCAGGCTGAAAAAGTTTTTTTTTTTTGTTCTAACAGGCTGAAAAGGGTAGGCAACTGCTTTTGAAATTGAAAAGGTTAAAAAGGTTTTCTCACTATTAAAAACGCTTTTGATATATTTTGGGCAGAACGTTTTGTTTGGTTAATTATTGTTTATAACTTCGCGACTTATTTTTCTTCACATTTTAACCTAAAGAAATTAATACTCTACAAATAAAATTTTATTTCAATTAAAGTGAAAACTTGTAGACCATCAACCCACATGGCTTGAATTATTTTCTAACTTGTCACCCATCTATTCTTGTTTTCTTTGCAATAATTTCTGACTTAGTGCCCATCTCCTCGTCTTATTTCAATTATTTCTGACTTGGTGTCCACCTCCTCTATCTACTCATCTTAACTTTTCTTGGATTCTCTGCATTTCCTCTATCTCCTTCTCTTCCTTTCTTGGAATCTCTCATTTCCTACATCTCCTCATATCTTCCTTGAATTATTGTCTGACTTGGTGCTCATCCCTTCTTGTCTTTGCCATTATTTTCATAGTGGAAATTTCCCTTTACCCCACACCATATCTTCCTATATCTTATCATGATTTGTTTTTATTATTTTCTAAAGTATATTTAAGAAGAGTTATGATTTCCAACCAAACACACCATCTTCTTCAATCTCATCCTTTTGCTTCACAATTAAAACTTTTGATGACTTCCATTGGCAAGGTATTACAAATGCTATTAGATTTTGATTTTGTTGATGACAATCATCAACAAATGTGTTGTTTGGTTCATTGGTGCCAACAATCTCATCTTCAATTATGGCATCGTCCGACACCCGTCGTTTGGCTACCTTAAGCATCTGTTTCCTTCTTTATTCTGCTCTTGTGATAAGTCCAGTTTTAAGTGTAAGACATGTTTTTTGGCCAAGAGCTGTCGCACTGTTTTTCCTTTAAGTGACAGTAAAGCTGCAAAGCTTTTTATTTAGTGAATTCTGATGTGTGGGGTTCGGCTCGAGTTACTTGAGCAGATTCCATTGGATCGTCACATTTATTGATGATTGTACCCGGCTCACTTGAGTTTTCTTGCTAAAAAATAAAAATGATGTTGTTTCCATCCTTCCAGAGTTTTTTATTATGGTGTCTGCTCAGTTTCAGGCTCAGGTCAAATTATTTTGGACTGATAACGGAGGACAATATGTGAAGGTATTATTCAACAAATGACAACCCCTTTTACCCCTCAACAAAATGGTGTGTCTGAAAGGAAGAACCGACAATTGCTTGAAGTTGTCCGCTCACTCATATTGGATATATCTATCCCCCATCATCTTTGGGGGCATCTTGTTATATCTGATGCCTATTTGATTAATCGTACTCCTCGTTGAGTTCTTGATTTCAGGACTCAACATGATATGTTTGGTGATAGGGGTCATCATTCGGCCGACGAGGTCGTCGGCAGATGAAGTGACAGGACCCGACCCGAATTCCATCCCAGAACTCCTGCCGAACCCTGTTGACAACCGACGTTAACTCGATGCCTGGCCCACTACTAAAAAGAAACCCTCTTCCACAAAACAAAGAGAAAGGGGACCAAGACTCATGCCAAAAATTGGGCAGAGTCTCCCCTGAAATAAGAACAATCCCAAAACAGTTCAACCTGATAAAACATACATAATATGTATATCCAAGTGCCAGCATGCATACAACGTAACATAGGTCTCAGGCCATCAAATTCAACCCTATTGGGCGATACAGAGCAATCTAAGAGTATTTCAAGTAAAGCAGAATAACGTGTTTACATAATAGGGGCAAGTGCCCTACAGTCAAGTCAAGCCTGAGAAAAGGAGCGCTCCGCCGAACAGCTCAGATGCTACGACTACGGCCTGGTGGGGCGCAAAACAGAAAGAGTGTGAGTGGACAAAAATAAGGTTTCATAAGTCAAAGCAACATAGTAACCCCACCGTTTCAAAACCGATGCTGAAACATGCAATTCAAAACATTTATAAAAAGGTTCAGTTAAGTAATCAAAACCCCATAACCATAGTATCATAGCCTGTAGGCACGACTAGTGAGGAAAGACCCTCACTGACAACAATAAGAATACGAATATAGTAAACCCACGCATATACATATAAATATATATATATATATATAAATATACAATAACATCTTAACACCCATCAAGTGTACAGGGGAAACCATCCAACAGGGAATAGTTTAACTGGATACGAGGACAACATCGAATGGCCCCGTATCCAGGGTTAAGCCGTCCAAAAATGGACTAAGCTACCCGACCCGTATGGCAGAATCCTCAATACTCATACGTCCGAACTAGTCCATGCGCGCTGACTAAACTACTCAATTAAGAGTCTACAGCTACACCCCGTTAAGGTATGCACCGGATCGAACCATAACTCAGTAACTGTATCAGAACAATAGGGGGAGGTACATAATACGGTGTTTACAACACTCACAACCATTGCCATGCAATAATCCATTTGTACAAATTCATATACTTTCACATTTCAATCCATAGCCATGCACCCAACCCCAAACGCAATTACCCGGACGCAAGCGTCCAAAACTCAAAGGTCAACATAGATATTCAAAGTAGTCAATAGCATTGAAATCCTCAAACTCATGCATGTTGTTTATTCATTAATAGTTATGTGTATTTGAAAACAAAGTCCACTCACAGGTAGTCCCAAGCAGCCTGACCCTGGGAGGGTCCTGCCTGCGAAGTATAAGGTGCCTGAGTACCTAATTTCAAGAATACGATTAAAGATTAACAACCGAACCTTAGAACGATAACTTGAAATCAAACCCTTAACTAATCCCGTCCCGACGTTCACGTACTCTCGTACGAAAATTTCTAAGGTCAACAACATTCATTGGGTAGCGGGACGACCCCAGGAGACGTGCGGTCAACCCCTGGTCAAACCCGTCCCGAAGAGGTCAAACCGGACCCGTGGGGCCCACGACCTACAAACTTAGATGTGAAAGTTCCTAAAGGTTTCTTACAGTTTAATTAACAAGTCTTGAAAGTTTGGTTTCGATCGGACGGTCGGATCACTCACAATCGTACAATCGGACGGTTACGGTTTAAACCTAACTTCAAGTCATTGATTCGGAGTATCCGGGACTCCGAATCACGATCCGTCAAATCCTATAGACTCCTAGAAATACGAGGAACAACATACATGAATTCGGATTCGATCCAACGGTCCGAACACATCGAACCCACGAAACGCGCAATAGGCGTACGTTGGTTCGATCGTCAAACGACGTCCGAATCAGAATCCGAGCATACGTACGCGTTCACAACGACACGAGGATCGCATTGGCACAAAAATGCCCAATTGCTACAGTGCCACGCTCTGCCATGAGGGTGGGTGTCTAGATCAAAATCCGGTCACCGGAAAAACATCAAATCTTGGGACAATCTATATACCAAAATGATCAGGGTGTTGAGGAGGTTCCAAATCACTCTTGACCGGCCCAGAACCGGCCGAAAACTGGGCAAATCACGGCCAAACCCGTGAGGGTTTTGGCCAGATTTTCAGAGCTTCCAACGCCGGCCACCCCTTCTGGGTTTTGTCGCGGACTAGGGGGAAAAAGAGAGTGTGAGGTGGGCTACCTTTTCCAGGTGGCGGCGCCGGTTGAAGTGGTCGGGCTGTCGCCGCCGACGATGGGGTTTTCTGCCGAAATCTCACGTCGACACGAGTTGGCGAAAATGGAGGTTTCGACCGGTGATAGGGGTACGGCTGTGTAGAGGAGCTAGAGAGGGTTCGAATGGGACCGGTGGCAGGTGCTATCGTGGCCGAATCGGCCGGAAAGTCCAACGCCGCCTCTGGTTCGTTTCCGGAGAGAGAGAGCGCGGGAGGAGAGAGAAGGGAGGGAGAGAGAGAGAGAGAGAGAGAGAGAGAGAGAGAGAGAGAGAAGGCTGGTTACGATTGGCCGAGGGTACTTTTATAATTTTATCGCTTTTGTCAAATGACCAGAATGCCCCTCAAGCTCCCGACCTCGTATTGAAACGTTCTGCTCGTCAACGGACTCGTTTCGACAATCCGGACGCAATGGCGCAACCCGTTTCACCAAATTCACGTCCGAAAATTAAGTGGACCATAACACCCCTTTAATTCAATTTAATTATTTAAATTCCATTTTTTGATTGTTTAAAACCATTTAATCCCTTTAAATTATTCTTTTAAATTTACCCAAGTCATTTATTTTATTTAAATTTTTTATTAAGGGTCGGGGACGTCACATGAAGGCCAGCCCAGCCCATCGAGAAAAAGCTAGCCCAGCCTGTTATGAGCCATGGGCCAACGCAGCCCGCTATTTAGTGGGCTGGGCTTGAGCTAGGGTGTCTAAAGCCTAGCCCGTTGTTTAGGGGCTTGGGCTTGGGCTAAGGTGTGTAAAGCCCAACCATGTCCCGTGTCAGCCCATGAAAGCCCGGCCCTGTCAAGCCCATTTGTATTTAAAGCTTACTATGAGTCTATGATACCTCAGTATCTTGTTCTTTGATTTATTTTTGGATATTCATATATATATATATATATATATGTATGTATATTAATCTGTATGTCCATATTAATTTGTGATTTCTTAGAATGAAGAATGAGGCTGATCTGTCAGTTAGTGGTTTGAGAGTGACCAACTTTGATTTTTGAGACAACCATATGATGTAACTATATGCATGTCACGTTCTATTATCCATGTTTTATTTGCATAACACGTCGAACCCCCACCCCCCATCTTCTATTCATGTTTTATGTTTTATTTGCATATCACCTTATACCAACCATGTGATTTGTAACTATCAACATATCTTCTATTCATGTTTTATTATATGCATATTTATGGAGTAAAAGACAACTATGAAAATATAAAACAATGTAGACATAAACATGACAGAAGGACAAAGAGAAGTATGAAATGGGAGGTAAACAAAGAAACACATTAAAAAATGAACAAAAAACATAAAAACAAAGTGGACCCATTTGGCCCAGCCCGATAGGCCAAGCCCGGTCGTCCCGATGGTCTTGCTTAGGCCTAGCCCATGGGGCAGGCCTAGGCTTTGAATTTTCTGAAAAAGCCCAGCCCAATCTAGCCCATTATTTTCTCTCTCCAAACTAAAGCCCGGCCCAATCCAAGACCATAAAATTTGGGCCGAGCTAGCCCGGCCTGGCCCATTGACGACCCTTATTTGGTGACCATGATTCCCTTGTCATCGTCTCAAAGTTGCCCTCTAAAGTTTTCGGGTGTGTTGCCTATGTTTATGTTTACTCTCATCTGCGCTATGTCTTTATTGGCTACTCTTCTATTGATAAGGGTTATAAGTGTTATCATCCTCCTACCCAGAAGGTGCATGTTACTTTGGACGTCACCTTCCATGAAGAAGTGTCATATTATGTTTCTCCCTCATCTCCAATTCAGGGGGAGATGGGAGTGAATTGCAGAGTCTTGGATTGGAGAATCTTGGACTTGGCGTACAAAATGAGGTGTTTGAAGATGTTGCTTTCTGGAAGAAAATGACCGGTCACTATGAAGAAAGTGACAAGTCGCCAAAGTCTATGCAGGGGTTGCTCTTGATGAAGAAATGACCGGTAGCCAATGTCTAGAGATCAAGTTGTTCCCCTCGGTGAAGAAATGACTGGTTGAACTTCATAAATCGATCGGTCGCTCATGTCTTAAAAAAGTGACAGTGATTCTTATATGGATGAGTTTGATGCAATACCCTACTCTGCCCTGCCATTGCCCCTATATACTCGTGATAGTGAATCAAGTAAGGTAATTTCTGATGATCTATCTGTGTCAACTTTTCAGTTACCCTCACAAACCACTCATGGGAAACCTAAAGTGCAATATTTTCCTCATATACATGCCAAGTCTAAATATCTCACTAGCCAATATGTGTCAACTCATCGTTTATCTACGTCATATGCATCATATTTGTGTCAATTATCTAATGTACGTGTGTCAACTAAGTTACAGGATGCTTATCTAACCCCAAATGAGTGAATGCCATGAATGTTGAAATTGAGGCCTTGAACAAGAATGCCACTTGGGATTTAGTCCCTTTACCAAGAGGGAAGAAAATTGTTGGGTGCAGATGGGTGTTTACTTTGAAGCATAAGGCTAATGGTTTCATTGTCTGATACAAAGCTAGATTGGTAGCAAAGGGTTATACACAAACCTATGAAGTGGATTATTTAGAGACCCTTGCCCCAGTAGCAAAGCTCAATATTGTTCGTGTGCTCTTGTCCTTTGTTGCGAATCGTGACTAGCCCTTGTTGCAGTTTGATGTCAAAAATGTGTTCCTACATGGTGACCTCAAGGAAGAAATATGCATAGATCTTCCCCCTGGTATTCGTGTGACCTCCAAGGAGTGTGTTGTGTGTAAACTGCGGAAATCCTTATATGGATTAAAGCAGTATCCAAGAGCATAGTTTGGGAGGTTTACTGCATCTATGAAAAAATTTGGGTATGTATAGAGTAATTTGGACCATACTTTGTTTCTAAAGCTTCATGAAGGTAAATTAACTGCTTTAATTATTTATGTTGATGATATGATTGTGGCTGGAGATGATCATGCATAAATGCAAAATCTCCAAGAGTATCTGGCTTCCGAGTTCGAGATGAAGTAATTAGGTGACTTGAAATACTTTCTTGGGATTGAAGTTGCCATATCTAAACATGGTATCTTTTTATCCCAAATGAAGTATGTTTTGGATTTACTTGCAAAGACTAGAATGTTGGTTTGTAAACCAATTTATACCCCTAGTGAACAAAATCACAAGTTGGGGTTGTATCATGATAAAGTCCCTACTAATAATGAGTGTTATCAATGGCTTGTGGGGAAATTGATTTATTTAGCTCATACACGTCCTGATATAGCATATGCAGTGAGTGTACTGAGTCAGTTTATGCATTATCTTAGTGAAGATCATATGGATGCTGTGATACATATTTTGAGGTACCTAAAGGTGACTCATGGCAAGGGGTTATTATTTTCTAAGAATGGACATATGGATGTGGAAGGGTATACATATGCTTATTGTGTTGGTTCAATTACTGATAGGCGTTCTACTTCCATATATTTTACTTTTGTTGGTGGTAATCTTATGACTTGGAGGAGTAAGAAACATAAAGTGGCGGAAGTCGAGTATCGTGGTATGTCACAAGGCGTGTGCGAGTTACTGTGGTTGAAGAGATTGTTAGATGAACTTGGGTTTGGTCTTGAGAAACCTATGAATTTATATTGTGATAATAAGGCTGCAATTGAGATTGCTCACAATCCTATGCAACATGACCGTACAAAGCATGTAGAAGTTGATCAACACTTTATCAAAGAAAAATTGGATGCTAGAATTCTTACCTTTCCTTTTGTGAACTTTGAGTATCAACTGGCAAATGTTCTTACCAAACTTGTGTCTACTACTGTTTTTCTCAACTCGCTTGACAAGTTGGGCATGTGTGACATCTTTGCTCCAACTTGAGTGGGAGTGTTGGCGAGATCCTAATTTGATTAGAAGATTTATTTCATATTCTATTATAATTTTATTTCTTTCTCTTTTGTACAAATCTTATGTAATTAAGTTTTTATTTGTTTCCTTGTATGACCCTATTAGGGTTTACACCTTTGTATTATAAATACATCTTTTTAGAGAATAGAAATATAACTGAAAATATTCTACCCTATATTGTTTGACTGTCTCATCTTCTTGAGGTTTCAAATTCACACATCTTCAAGGTTTTGGGGCCATATCCAACAAGAATGAAAGAAGAATGAACAAAAATAGCAAAGTGAGAAAAGGAACAAATTATTTTAGTTATTATTTAACAAATGCATGGGTATTTATAGAGTTTGGGATGGATTTTTGGGTTGGATATGATTTAGAATAATTTTTTAAAAAAAATTTGAAAGTTGGATTTTAATTTCAGCCATTGGATCTTATTTTTTTCATGTTGAAATTGGTTAGATTAAATCCAAGCCGTTGATCAGATGTAGCTATTGGGAATTATTAAAAAAAAGAAAATGAACTAGGGTCGTCTAATTTCGATGTTGCACTCATTTGGGCCACACACACGTCGCGAGCTTCCTCGTTAGTGGTTGACAATTGATACGCACGCGAGGCCCGCTCTTCTATGTTTGTCTTCACGTGGCCTGGATGATGCTGCAACATGAGCTCCACACAATTTCCAGTTCGGGCCAAATCTTGACTGGAATTCCTCACGAAAACTCGTCTAGGCCAAAATTCCCCCACCAAAATACATTTTTTGGGGCTAAAATCTGATAATTTTGGGTTTCCGCCCCAAGCGTTGGAGATAGCCTAAAGAGGGTTTGTTCTCATTTTGGCATCAAGTGAGGCATGCATCAACTCAAATGTGAGTGAGTGTAATTATTTATTCCCGAGTTGAGTGTGCATAACTCTCGGAGATGAAACATTTATTTGATGAGAATGATTTTCACGGGTTTGAGAGAAGGCATAAATAAATAAAAAAAGGGTGTATCCTATTGGATATAGGCTCGGGTTTAGTTACAAAACTTTTTGAGTGTTTATTCTCGTACTTCTATTTTTTTTCTTCTCATATAGCAAATGTGGCAACATTCCGTGGACGTTGGTGTGCTCTCTTGTTTGTCATTTTGACACTTCATTTATTTTTATCTTTCCATCAGTAATTGTCGTGACTAGAGGAACTAATTTCCCAAAAACCACCTCAGGAACGCAATCTCCTCATTGTCATGGCATTCAAAATAGATTGACAGAAAATGCATTTTACCCTTTATCAAAACCAGCTTGGCACAGAACACAAAAGGGTGCTAGGCTGATGAGGGGTTTAGCTTCTCCATGATGTACAATCTTATCTTGATGGCTAATGCTAGTAAGAGTGAAATATGGGGGTGAGATTGAAATTGTTGCATAAAATGTACGTCTCTCGACGTCTGGCAGCCGAGCAGGAAGACCTAAATTTCAATGTCAAATTTTTCACTAAAACCTTGGTATTTAAAAAGAGTAGCTCACTAGTTTTTATGCACATTATAAAAATAAAAATAAATATACATTTTACCCAGTAGCTGATACTCCCAGAAAAGGAGATTCATGGGAATGGTTTCTGGGTGTACTTTCTCTATGTACACAAAAATCCAAGTTAGAAAACTAAACTTTGTAAATTTGATTGAACAGCTGATTACACATCTAGTTACTTATTTCTCATCTGAAATTTTGGTTATACATTTGTGTAGAACTACTTTTCCAACTAGAAGATGAGGGTGTCAACTTAAATAACCCTCAATCTAAACCAAACCTGCTTACATTTGATCATGGGCCCTTAGCAGCAACAGCATTGGGGTGAAAAGTGGTTGAAAATTCAAAAGACCTTGGCACCACCATCTCCTCAGCTTCATAATCTAATTGCGCCAGCTATTTTGCTTCTTTGCTTCAAAGGAAGCTCCATCATTTAGCATGTCCTGAGCATCAGTTTCCATTCCCAGTTTGGAGAGGGCAAGAGCCTGCATGTAGAAGGCAGTTGGCCACTCGGGCAAGCACACCTGAGCTTGCATGGCATCTCTCAAAGCTAATTCTGGCTGCCCATTCATTAAGTAGGAGAGCGCTCGCCTCACAAATACGGTACCCGAAGGAACAGACATCATTGAAACCAACTGCGCAAGTAACAATGATGAAATATTAAAATACAATTATAAAGATAGAAATGGACTAATATTTTCATTTTGTTTTTTTTGGCTGAAATATATTAACATGTCTGCCAGTGCTCACAGTTCAGGTCACCTTTTTCTTATATTAACGCTTAAATGTGTTCATAAAGATGTGGTTCGTTCCCCAGAAAGTGGTCCGTGGTTCACCATGTCCCCCAAATAGAAAGATTCCTTTGGACTGTGTATGAAATGGTAACTGGTCAACAATTACAACAGTGGCACCTCCCATATGGAAAGTAGGAGTTTCTGGATTATTATTTTCTGCTCATATGATTTTAAGAGCCCGAAAGTTTTTGTACAAGTTACTATTCCACTTTAATTGAAAAGAAACAGAAGAGTTTTTGGCGCACACATCACACTCAAAGAACAGGGTAGAAGATGGAAAAAAGATAATCTTAAAGTCAAAAGATGCTTTGAGGAACATGGCATCCCCATTCCAAGATTTTAATATTGGAAATTGCTCACCAGAGTACTACATCATAGGCATTAACTTCTGCTTTAGAGAATAATAGTAAATTCAACGAACAAACGAAATTTAAAAAAAAATACCTTTGAATAATACTCCACAGCATTTTTAAAATCCTTGTCTCTAAACGCAATATCCCCAAATTTCTTGGTATTCAACATATCTTGCACTTGTTGTGTCCACTCTTGAAATGACAGCTTTAGATAGAACACATTTGCAGTGAAAAGATCATTATGTAAGATTTACAACCCACAAGCATTTATAAATGAAACTAAAAAAAATACTCAAATGATATTACACATTTTCAAACTATAGAAAAGCAACAATGGTACTAACAACTAAGAACATATTTTCAGATAGAAAACTACATTTAAGGAGATGTGTTACAGAGGCTACACAAAACTGATATTGAGCATCAACCATGTTTTAGGCAAAATAACAGCATTTGCTCAAGAAACTTTATTTGATGGAAGAAGGTTGCCTTCTTTAATTCTTTACTATGGTAAGACTATCATATTTAAGTTCTAGATACTTCCATATAAATACATGGTGTCTGCACGGTAATAACGTCCGGACGTCCGCATAGGAGAATTTCTGTATATATATGTGGTTCATCTACATAGAGAAGAAAAGAAACTCACTTCATTTTCTGCACCCTCTTCATCTCTATACCCAGTTTTTAGCAAAATCTCATGAACTGCAGAAAGGTCCATCCGTACACAAGCTTTTCCAAGGGGAGAAAGCATGGTTGGCAGCACCACTGGAGTTTTAGTTAAACTCATTAGAACAAGTGAGGTAACCTAAAATACCAATGTGAGCAAATGAACATCTTAGTAAGCATAAAACATAAGAAGTAATTACAAACCAAGTTATCACAAAATCCTAGCTTTCAATCAGGCACAAAAGCTCTTCAAAATACCTCTGTCTGCTTTTGGAGGGGGGCTACAGCTGAAAGAAGAAATTTGATCTCTGGTCGATCTTTAGCCTCATTTTGAAGACATTTTGAGGCCAGTTCAACCAACTCAGTTGCATCTTCATTGGCATATTGTCCTTCTAAGGATGAATCCATTAATAATAACAAATTTTTTCCCCTTATCAAGTCTAGTGCCTAGGAAACAACAAGAAATATAATTCCGCAAAGTAAGAATTTGTACGTGACATGCGTGCTCCAATCGTTAAAGACAATGAAACACCATAACAACCGATGATTCCATGACATCGAAGAACAAACAGTCTTACACATCATTAATTGCAAAGAAAGCTATATGTAGTGCTTAGACTTGCGGCAAGTAGACAATAGTTAGCAGGGTAGCTACAATACGGTCGGTTACTATGTTGATGGGACTTGTTGCTACTTTATTCACAACCAACTATATGGCCCTCAATAGCTTCTCAACAAGTTTAAAGCATCAACTCATTTGAGAAAGACAGTGTAGTCCTTGGTACAACCATAAAATTAACAATGGTCAATTTTGTTGGTCAAGTCCATCCCTCGCACATTATGGAGCATCCATTGGTTTTTCATTTTTGTTTATAGCTACCTACGTACTCCCTTATTTCTGCTCAAGTAATTTGTCTTGATTCCATATGCAGATGGTGTAAGTACTACCATCCCTAGTCAATATAAATGTAGGCATATGATTAGTCTATAAGAATTAAATGTCAAAATGTGATCCAATTTCGACAACAACGAGAGACAATGCTTGTACCTACTTGTGGAGCTGCAAAAATTATGTTTGAAACAATAGGAGGATGACTATTTAGGGAAACAATCTCGTATTACTTATAAGTTAAACCATTGTCTTTTTAGTATTACCCTCAACAACATATCTTTAATTCTTTTTTTTTTCAACCGAAGATCTATATGGTCTATAGGATGACGCTGCCACTGGAGGCTTGTGATGTAACACTCTAATCCTTTGTGTTTGGAGGAATTTTAGTGGGGTTGGTTACTACCACTGCCTCTGGAAATATTACCCCTCTTACTATTGCCTTACTGCCTTTCCCATTCACTCTCTTTAGATTCTCTAACAGCAGATCATCAGCATGATTTGACAATAAATATAACTATCACATGATTGAACTAAAAAGTGAAAATTCCATGAAGCTTGAGATAGTGAAGAAAATTAAAGATAAAATATGTGAAGAATGTATACATGGCTAGGAGGGATATGTTTTCCACTCAAAAGGTCAAGAAGAACAGTTCCATAACTGTAGATCACACTCTCTGGAATGACCCTACCTGCAAAAACCATACATTTTATTATTTACAATAGATAATGGTATTTGTTTTGTAACCATTATCTGAAACATACCATATTTTATCCTATTATTTTTTAGAGTTTAGGGATAGTTATTTTTCTGCAATATTGTCTTATTGGAATGCTGCTTTTTTTTTCAGTTTCATTGCTGTGATATGTTGTATTGGAAGTGTTATCTGTTGCTGTCGTTGGTCTTGTCAGTGGAGTAAGCAGGTTTTAGTTCATCAGGTTCAGTGGATATCTTCTCCACCACATTTTACTTCAATTAGTGAAATTTAGTTTTGTCTCCACACAAAAAACAAAAAACAAAAACAGAATGCAAAAAGAGAAGAAAAAGAGACTTAATTGAACTTTTATCATCAATGGCATTATTATTTTTAACAAGACTGATCGTGTAACAAAATCAAGAATGGGAAGTTGAAATACTTCCTCTTTGTTGAAATCAGGCAACAGACTTCACTTTCTTTGGAAGGCAGGGAAATTGAAGCTTGCTTAGGGGAACTAGAGAATAAAGCCTCTGGGTCTTTCGTATTGGTAAATGGTAATGCTCAAACCATAGGAAGCACATGATAACAAAATATGAGTTCCAGGCAATATCTTTCACATCTTGATCCACAATATTGCTGTTCTAACTTCACCAATTAGAACCCATCATGTTAAGCTTTACTATCGCTCCCTCTGATAGCTTTTTTTTTTCCATTTTCCTTTGGGTTTTAAGTAGAACCTAACATCATTCAACTAGTTATTTTATTTTCTGCTCTGATGAATATCTCTAACCATTATGACATAACATCAAATATCATCATATTGAAATCATGTCACAAATAAGAATCTACTAGAAAACTCTAATGCTATATGCTGAAAAAATGGCATACCTGTCCGCAAAAATTCAGGTGGAGTATAAGCCAAGTTAGTGCTATAGCTTTTTCCATCTCGGCTATTTTTTATCAGACCAAAGCTAGACAACCGCGGGTCACCATCCTGTGATCCAATCAAAAATTAAGTTCAACAATAATTAGGGTAAATTCAATATTAACACCACAAAATATGCTCCGTCAATGTGAACATGAGAATCAGCCGCAGGCACTCAACCAGTACCAAAAAAGGAAGTTTTGGCAAGGCCCAATCTTGATTCCAATAATTAGGTTTTGAAGTCAATGAAGCACTAAAGCATTGTGTTTGAATATTGTGTACCTCATCAAAGAGAACTCTGTATGCATTTAAGTCATGATACAGTTTTCGGTTTTCTGTATTGCAATGATCAAGGGCTTGTGCAATATAGTATGCAACTCTCACACGCATATCCCATGGCAATGGTTGTTTCTCCCCTACAATAAAGAACATGTGAAAGAAATTAATAAACAGAAATACCTATAGCACGGACCCTAGCAATAGCACCAAATACTACGGACATCTCATTTAACATATGTAATGATGGGGACATCATTGTCAAACTGCTTAGAGTCTATGAGAGAAAGAGATGGAAGAAGACTAATCATAATCCAATTATGTCTTTATGGCTGGATTAGATGCTCTTCTGGTTATAGAAGAGTTACATCAGAGACTTTTCATATTTTCCTTCAGTTTTATAGAGTTCTCTGCAATTTAATTAGTGTCTTTTAAAGAGTCATTATTAAAGTTAAGTGTCTTTTAAATTCTAGTAATAAAGTCTTGATGCATGAATTTAGGGTCTTTGTATTTGGGTATAAATATATGTAAGTGCCTTGGGCAAAGGCAATGAACTTTGATGAATAAAATCAGTTATCAGAAATTGTTCTGGTACTTTCCTGCAATGGGAATTTTGGTGTGAAGCCAAGTTTGTCCTTATCTTTATTTTTAAGAGGTTTGTTGTTTAGTTCCCATTATTCTTTCGAGTAATTGTTTCCCTGTTGATATTCCAGCCCATTCTTCTTTCACTGCCTTGTTTCTAGACTTGTTTTCATTGAAGCCTATAGAAATATAATCTTGAGCCTACAACTTTCATATTCAGTAATCTATGTGGAATTTAAGACTTAGCATTAGACTTTGAACACACCCTAAAACTAGAGGAATCTACACAATTCTTGGCATCAATTTAAATTCTAGATTTTGAGGAACATAATGCGGGCAACGAGGTTAACTAGTTTCATGTCTATTTCTTACTGTGAATTCCTTGTTTGTTGATGGGTGTTGATGTCTAGTAAAATTTAATAGCTTTAGTTAATTCTAAAACCGATCTTGGTACTAGTTAACTCATATGCTACATCATGTAACTTCCATATAGAACAATTAAGATACACAATACTTACACCAGAAAAAGGACTATTGCTAGAGCTAAGTGATTAGTGAGAGTCCTTGGATACAGCTAACCATGTTGATTTATGATTGGTGATCACTTCCAAATAAAGTTGCAACTCAACGATTGAACCAAGCAAAATCATATTATATGTTCCAAAATTATGAGGCTTATAGAAAATTAGCATCACTATTATTAATCTAAAATAAATAGTTGATAAGCAGAAATATGCACAGAGAAGATAAAAACATACAGTGAAAGAGGTGCTTTGAGAGAGTATCATTAGGCATGTACTCTGCCACCAACAGCCTCTCATCTCCCTCAGCACAACACCCAATTAAATTCACCAATCGTTTGTGCCTAACCTTGCCAACCCCAGCAGCCTCCGCCTACATACAATTCAAAACAACCCCATCAGTTTACACTCACTTACGCATATACACAAACTCAGTGGCAATGACATACCAAAAACTGATGTGGGTCGGGCCAAGATTGCTTAGAAAAGCGTTTAATGGCCAACAATCGATTGTTGCGAAGCTTGCCTCTGTAAACAACATTGGGTGCCTTCTCCCCACTCTCGGAGACTATAAGTTCTGAGTTGAACCCATTGGTGGCCGCTCTTAGCTCTGCTAGACAGAACTCTTTGAAAGCAGGAACTGCTTGTTCATCTTCTAATTCCTCTACATTAGCTTTCACATCAAAACAGTTATTGTTTCAAACACTGATCAATTGTTTTGGTCATTTTATGACAAGAAAAGATTGAAACTTTGAAACCCAGAAAAGGAAATTAAAGAGTAAGAGAAGCAATAGATAAAAACCTGGATCTGGGACAGGAGGGTCTTGGTCTGGGGAAGGGAGGTGTGCGGTTTTGGACTGGAAGCAGCCCATTGCTGAGTGCTACATGCCACCACTGCTTGCTTTCTTTTTGTTTCTTTGTTAAAGTCTATGGAACTTCGACCACCTGAAGTGAAATGGGCGTGTTTGTGTGTGTGAAAAATGGAGGAAAAAGTCAACAAAGAGAAGCGGGGACTGAGAGTGAGAGAGAGAGAGAGAGAGAGAGAGAGAGTTATGTTTTGGTGGGGCTGTGGGGTTGAGCGTTCAAGTTCAAAAAGGGAAGCTGACATCAAACCAAACTCAGGATTCACAGGAAGACGAAGAAGCACATGATCAGCTGACAACAGCACGTGTAGCGAGGCCGAGGAGGATCCATCCAATCCAACACGCACTTAGGCATCTCCGATCTCTTCAACCACTTTGGGATCTTTCAAATAGGTAAATCGTCGAGAAAAATTCCCTCCAATGCCTCTTCAACCTCATCAAATCTAACCCCATTCTCTCTCTTCAAAACTCTGGTAAGTTGGACATTCTCTTCAAAACATTTATTTTGTTTTGGGATAACCAAAATCATATGAAAAGGCTAAAAACATTTTTTTTTTTTGGGTTTGATGTAAATTTCATAAATATTATCTTTTAAAAAAGAATGTTATTAATTATTTCAAATGTTATTAATTATTATTGTTTTAAGTCAAATATTGTATTAATTGAATTGAAGAGATCAAGTATGACAAATATTAAAGTAGCGAATAAGGCTCTTCAAATTGCCACGTAGGCCAACAAACTTCAATTTGAAGAGTTTTTTTCTACCACTGTTGGAGTGCTCTTAGAATTTTCTAAAGAAAATGCTAGCAACCTTCTCTTTAACTTTCTTTTTTGAAATTTCTCTTTTTTTATCATGACATATATCATTTTTTTTCCACTTAAAATAATATCATTAATATACTATACAAGCTGACTTTCACTTTCCAAATTTACCCTATTCAATTGATCCAAATATTTTTTTTTGACAACTTTCTTACCATCTCAATAAAAAGTTTTTTTTTTTAAGGTCAATTTCTTTTTGAAAAGAAAATGTCTGCTTTTTAAAACAGAGGAAACGCCTTTTAACACAAAAGAAATGTCAATTTTCTATTTTATATAAATAAATAAAAGACGTCATTCACATCCGTAAGCACCCAAATGGTACATAGTTTCCAGACTAACTTTTTTTTTCGAAGGAAATTGCTTGATTGCATTTTTTATACTACTAAATAAATCAAAATATCCCCTAACAACATAGGCTTGAGATAGAAGCAAAAGAATAAAAAATCACCAAAATCAAATTCAATATAAAAAAAATAAATATATTACGGTTTAGATTCACAAAAGAAAAACGAAAGAATGGTCTGCATCTATACTATACGAACGGCTATAATATGTTGCTCTACTTTATTTTTATTATTTTTTAATGGTCATGAAGATAAACATTTATAACAACCCAAGGCAAAAGGCTTAGAGGATAGCCAAAACCTGTACAAACAAGAAGCAAAGACCAACAAATCTGTTAAATTTCACATACCGACAAACAAATACACATATAAATGACTTATGCAAAGATGCAAGCCGCAAACAAATACCCATTAACCTAAGAAAATACTTCCAAAATATATCAATTTTCAGCACAATAATACTCCAAAAATGAAAAAACCATACCTTTGGCCTTAGAATTGGAGCGAGAGAAGCTAAACAAGAAGACTATTGAAAAAGAACAAAGTTTGTTGAATATAAATTTTATTAACACAGTCAATCAGTTCATGGACAAAGAAGCAGAAAAAAGAGTGCATTTTGTGGTTGAGAGTTGAAAAGGCATGGAGAATTCTTTTGAGCGACAAAGCTAGGAGAAGACGTCCAAAAAAAAAGTAAGGAGAAGAAGACGTGTTAGCTTCTACCAAGGGCAAAATGGAAATATAATTATTATTATTTTTGTAATTAATGGCATTGTTTCAAGTGTAAAGAGAGTGACACATGTCATGAGAAAAAGGAAAAATGTCCAAAAGAGAAGGTTAGAGAGAAGGTTATTAGCATTCCCCTTTTCTAAAAGCCAGAATTGAAAAAGTTGTTCTTTTCACGTAAAAGCTAAAAGCCCAAAACAGAACGCACGTACGTCAAAAGTTTGTCAATGGACTTGCGTTGCGTATTAGGCCAGGCCAACTCCAACACATTATGTCAATTAGCCCCAAAAGCCCCCCTAACAGGTGTATTTGGGCGGTCAATAAAATGACTTAGGCCCTACTAGGCAAACTTCAGCCTGACTTTTCCAACAGCAAACCCAACGGGCAAAATTGATATAATAGTCCAGATTTTTCCAGATTAATTTAACAGGTCGAAAAAATATCAAACGGTCCAAATTAAAATCCAACCATTAAAATAATAATTTAAATTTATCTAAATCATTTCCAACCCCAAAACTCATCACAAACTCTATAAATAGTCATTCAATTGTTAATAATCAACCAAAATCAAATTTTTGTTATAAAATAGGCAGAGTGTTGTGGTATTACCCTGATAGAACTTTCTCTCTCGGATAAAATTTTCTCTTCTAATTTCTCTCTCGGTTTTCGCTTCTGGTTGGTATATCATTTACAAAGCTATGCATGCCCTTATATAGTGGGCTCATTAGAACAAAACAATTAATGCTTTGCGGAAGAAATGGAGGTGAAAACATTTCACTCACCAAAAACAATATTTCACTTACATCAATCTACTGTTACATGCACAAAAGTCTTCCTTGCTACACCCACACACACATTTCACAACACTCCCCCTTGGATGTCAACAAGTCCGAGATTAGTTGCCTCATTAAAACCTTGCTAGGAAAATGACAGGACCCGACCTGAATTCAACCCTGGAACTTGCGCCGAATCCTTGCTGAAGTTCCGACATCATCGCGATGCCGGGCCCACATACTAACAGAAACCCTCTTCCCGAAACAAATAGATAAAGGAGTCAAGACTTCGCTGAAAAAACGGGCGAGTCTTCCTAAAATACGAACAACTCCAAAAGTTCAACTCGATAATATACAACAGAGAATGTATACACCAACAATGATGCTATAATAATACATCACGGACCTCCGGCCATCAAATTCAACCCTAAAGGGCAATACAGAGCATATCTAGAGTACTCGAGTAAAGTGACGAATAACTGTTACTGAGACAAGGACAAGTGTCCTACATCAAGTCGAAAGCTCTAGAAGAGAGACACCTAGCTGAACCGATCAGACGCTACGACTACGGCCTGGGGGGCGCAAAACAAAAAGAGTGTGAGTGGACAAAAACAAGGTTTTTCATACTTAAATCAAAGTACTAACCCCACCGTTTCAAAAACAATGCAAACCATGCATTTGAAATCATTTATATACGTAGTCATTCAAATCTCAATAATTGCAATATAATTACACCATAATTATATCATAGTATTGTTTCCCTTTCTTTCCCACACTCGGACAACCACGTGCTCGCAAGCACGACAAGCAAGGAAAGATCCTCACTAAAAGAAATACGAATAGGAAGATAATAAGACGTACATATAGTAACATGGACCTCAACACCGAAACACATGTACCGTGGAAACAATCCAACATGGGATCATTTGACTGGACACCGGGACAACATTCACGATGGTCTCATGTCTAGAGTTTAACTGAACATCGAACGGCATTGCAATGGCCTCGTGCCCAGGGTTAAGCCGTCCTAATGGGACTAAACTCGTCGGCACGCAAGGTAGAGACAATCAAATACTCACACGTCCGTAACAAGCCCTGCGCGCAGACTCACTACCCAATCAAGGGTCTATAGCTACACCTCGTTAAGGTATGTACCGGATCAAACGTTATCCATACGAACCATATCAAGTGACCGTGTCACAAACAGAGGGAGGTACATAACAAGGTGTCAACCGCACTCAAATCAATCGCTACACGATAATCAATATATATAATTTAATCACATGTACCCGAACCCCAACATAACACACACCAGGACATATATACGTCCAACAAACCAATAACATCATATATACCCAATATAAGGACATCACCGTCCTAAACATACAATTCTATAGTTAAAATAGACACAAGCGTCAAATGACGGCATATCAATCCATAAACAATTAAAATGTCATAATCATTAAGAAACCATATTCAAAACCCAAGTCAAGAAAACGTCAAATCAAACCCCAAGTAAAACATATGCTCCAAAACATAGTATCGGTACTATCCCTTCAAAAATATAAAGTCCAAACCCCGAAACATTTATTCAAAATATACACACACTTAGTTATATATATATATATATATATATATATATATATATATATATAAAACATAACGATCCATTAAAATACCAAAACTCAAGCCGAAGCATTCGAAATTCCCACGTATCATGGCATCCCTTAAATTCATAGTTAAAATAATATAAATAGTGATTCATTAAAATATAACCGATAGTCCAATACCATATACATATATGTCCCAAAACTCCATATCAAAGTAGATATACATAATTATATTCAAAGTAGATATATATATATATATATATATATATATACATATGATCAATTCCCATTAATCCGACATATATTCTCGTTATTCCCATTAATCCGACATATTCCTTCCAAGTTGATATATATGTATAAATACATACATATATATATATAATCAAAGTATAAATAATTATAATTCATAAGGTTTAAACATCAAAACCGAATACGTAATCAACCGGACTATACTAACATCCAAATATTAAATATAAAAACCAAGAAAATCCATAAAGTTCCACCATACCCAAATACGTACATAAATTCTACCGGACGCTTGACTCGTCCCAAATTCAATACTTAAAGATAATTATAATAATAAAATATAGCCATTAGGGCCCCACAATAAACCGGCAACCCAAATCAAGTATAAAACTTAAATACCAATTCACTCATAATGAATTCATCAAAGGTCAAACCAAGATTTAAAACAATTATTAAATCTCATTTATATGCATTTCATTCAATCAATCAAAACATGTTCTTTTGAAAACAAAGTCCACTCACCGTTGGTCCCACGCTGCCCAACCCTGAAAGGGTCCCACTCGAGGATCACGAGGAGTCTGAGAACCTAATTCAAGAATACGAGGATTAAGATTAACAACCGGATCGAAGCGATAATCTTATAAGTCAACCCTAACTAATCCCGAATCAAGTGTACAAATACGTCGTACGAAGAATTCTAAGGTCAACGACGTTCGTTAGAAGACAAACCGACCTCGGGAGACGCTCGGTCAACCCTGGTCAAACTTGATCAAACTTTACCCGAATAGGTCAAACCCGGGCCCGTGGGCCCACGACCTCCAAAGTTAGATCCGAAAGTTCCTATAGGTTCACTACGGCTTATAGAACATGTCCTGAAAGTTTGGTCTTGATCGGATGGTCGGATTGCTCACGATTGCTCACGATCGCACGATCGCACGATTACGGTTTAATTCACACTTTAAGTCATCGATCCGCAGTATCCGGGACTCCGAATCACGATCCGTCAATTCCTATAGACTCCTAGAAATACGAGGAACAACATACGTGAATTCAGATTCGATCCAACTGTCCGAACCCATCGAACCCAAGCAACGCATAATAGGCGTACATTGGTTCGACAGTCAAACGACGTCCGAATCAGAATCCGCGCACACATAAGCGTTCACAATGACACGAGGATCGCAATGGAACATAAATGCCCAATTGCTACAGTGCCACGTGTCGCCGTGAGGGTGGGTGCCTTGAGCGATTCCGGTCACCGAAAAATTGTGGAATTAGGGTACAATATCTATAGCAATCGAATCAGCACTTAATGGGGAGTTCAAAATCGGTTTGAACCGATGGAGGACCAGCCTGTAACGCCGCTAGATCACGGCCAAACCACCTAAGTTTTTGGCCAAATCTGAGGTGGTTCGAAATGGTGGCTACGCCACCAATCGTTGTCGCGCACCTACCAAAACAGAGAGAATAGATGAAGGGCTACCTAATCCAAGCGAAGCCGTCGCTTGAAACCGCTGGAGAAGTCGCCAGCAAACGGCAGGGAGATGGCCGAAGATATGGGGTAGGTTGTGACCAGGAGGTGGAGCCGGTTCGTTTGCGACCGGTGCCGTGGCCAGTGGTGGCCGGACGACGAAGTTGTGACGGTGAACAGTTATCAGTGCGATTTCAAGGAGAGAGAGAGTCTGAGCGAGGAGAGAGAAACGCAGAGGGAGGAGAGAGGTGGAATCTCGGTTTCTGATTGGTCCAAGTCAGATTCTAGGGTTTTAACAAATTTCAAAATGACCAATATGTCCTTTGAACAATCTAACGCTCGGAATGATACGTGCCGCACGTCCCCGAACTTGTTTCGACGTGCCGGACGCAATGGCGCAACTCGTTTCTCCAAATTCCTTCCCTAAAATATAGTTGACCAAAATGCCCTTTTAATTTATAATTCCCAATTTAATTCCAATTTAATTATTTAATTCATTTTAATTATCCAAATTAATTAACTAAATTAATTCATTCATTTTCTTCTAATTTTAGGTCAGGGATGTCACAGAAAAACCCAGTAGGAAAAAATCAAAGCGAATGAAAAAAAGTACAACTTCATTTGGGACTTGGTATAGGGTTGGGCGCACTTATGTTGCCTCATTAAAGCCTTACTAGGAAAACCTAGTGGGAAAAATCCTAATCGAAGGAAAAAGAGTACAACACACATATATTCTTTGTTGGGGAACTCTTGAATGGTCCCCCTGATGAATATCTCCCCTAATTTATGCATGCTTCAATTCGGTTGTTTGCAAAGTCGACTTAATATGATACCATGCATTAGCTTTTGAAATGTACATTTTGGCAAAGACTTGGTGAAGAGGTCTGCCAGGTTATCGGTTGAACTGATTTGTCTAATTTCAATTTCTTGACTCTTTTGAAGCCCATGTGTGTGGAAAAACTTTGTTGATATGTGCTTGGTCTTGTCATCCTTGATGTATCCTCATTTGATCTTAGCAATACAAGCTGCATTGTCTTCATTCAGGATAGTTATAGTGTTCGTTGTTATGGGTAGACCACATGTGCTCCGAATATAATGGACCACTGATCTTAGACAAACACATTTATGAGTGGCTTCATGGAGGGCAAGTATTTCTAAGTGATTGGAAGATGTAGCAACCAACGTTTGCTTTGTTGAGCGCCATGAGATTGTTGTTAAGGGTAGACCACATGTGCTCCGGATATAATGGACCACTGATCTTAGACAAACACATTCACGAGTGGCTTCATGGAGGGCAAGTATTTCTGAGTGATTGAAAGATGTAGCAACCAACGTTTGCTTTGTTGAGTGCCAAACTTATTAAGTAACTGAACGTAATTACATGCATTAAAGGAGAATATGTTTCCTCATAATCAATCCCAAGCCTTTTTGAAAAACCTTACGCGACTCGTCGCTCTTTATACCTTGCGATCTCATTTTTCTCATTGTGTTTTCTTGTAAATACTCACTTGTAACCTACAGGGTTCGCATTGGGTGGAGTTGGAGTAACAAGTGCAAAAACACTCCGTTTTTCCAAAGAATTTAATTCTGCTTGGATTGCATCCCTCAAGTTAAGCCAATGTTGTCTATGTTTGCACTCATCAATGGAGCGAGGCTCAACATCATCATCTTTTATGATTTGAGTAGCCACTAATAATGAAAATATGTTATCGATTATCATATCATTTCTATTCCATAATTTATTAGTGGATGCATAATTTATGAGATTTTTTTACTTTCAGGTACCACTGCCACTTCAGGGCATTTGTCTCACTAAGGAGATTTTTCTTTTCAGGAAGAACCTGTGCCTCTTCAAGGGCATTTGACTAATGAATTGTGGGTTCTCTATTCACTTCATTTGGATTCATTTTAATCATCGACTTCCTCTTTCGAGGAACTAAATCCTTTGAGCCTAGGGACTTGCCACGCTTCAGGCGTGCAATAGATTAATCATTTGCTGGCACATTCTTTTGTCTATCATGGATATCAATTCTTGCAAGTGCATTTGCAGCCTAGCTCTTCTAATGTCTGAGGTTTCATTGTGGTATCTTCCTTGTAGAGTTGTAGCAATCGTTCGGGTAAATTGATCTAGTACATGCTGTAGGTTAGGCTCATTCTCACCCACACCCTCACCAGCGGATGGAGGTGGTGAAGGTGGTAGGGGTGGATTTGGCTCACCATCCCCCTGAGGGCGAGTCCTCGGTCTCTCACGTCTAGGAGGCATGATTCTATTAAGAAAGAAACAAGAGATCATCAGTTTCAAGAATGCATGTGAAGCGTAAAGTCCGAAGGAAAATGAACCTAATGCTCTGATACTAAGTCGATAGGACCTGACTTGAATTCCCCCTCAGAATCCTTGTCGAACCCTATTACCAGTCCGACATCCAATCGATGCCGGGCCCACTTAATATTTGTACCCTCTTCCCCGCACAGTTAAAAAAAGTGGGTCAAGACTTCTACCTAAATTTCGGCAGTCTCCCCTGAAAAACGGATATTTCCCAAATACCTCACTTGTAAAATTCACAATTAAATTTTCCAAACTGCAGCACACACAATGCAAGTCACACACAAAATATAAATTGGGCCTCCAGCCTCAAAGTCAACCCTACATGGGCATATCAAAGCAAATCTAAGAAGTTATTTAGTCTACATATTCATGATAATTCAACATGAAAATAAAAATGGAAATCCTACGATGCAGTTGGATGTTCAGGGAGAGTTGCTTGGCTTAGGTTCAGTAATCACCTCGAACTACGGCCTAAGGTGCAAATGTGAGTGGACAAAAAGAAAGTTTTGAACATAATTATATTTGAACATACTAACACTTCCTTTTTGTGAAAACGATACAAAACAATGCAATGGAAATCATTTATCATACTATACTTGCTTTGAAATCCTTTGAAAACTCATACACCCAATATATATAATATATACACACACATGTCTTTCTCCCACCCTTGTACCCATAACATACATATATATATATATATATATATATATATATATATATATATATATATACACGCCATCATTCTATACCAGGGGAAAACAATCCAACTCGGGGACTGCTGTTTTAGCTAGCCCACATGACAAACTCTTTAATACTCATGTGGATAGGGATGAGCAGTCCAACCAAAGGACTATTGCTCCCCAGACACACAAGGCAAAATCCTCAATTCTCGTGCAGTTGAAATCAACCTTCCACGCTCAAATCCGCCCTGCCAAGGGCCTTCGGCACACCCAGCCAAGGGTGCCCGGATCATCATCATCAATATCACCACCACGCTTCGGCATCTCTCATCGCATGTGTGGTTATCATCCAATCAGAATTGGGGATGTACATATTATGGTAAACACAAATATCACACCATCAAGATATACCATTTCAAAATAAAATCCCTTAACGATAAATCCGTATACATATTCACAAACATACCACAATCAAATCCAACATACCTGGCCATTCGCCAACAATGTTGGTAGTATCATAAGATACAATAAAAATCTATATCACCGTGCATAAAATCCTAAAATTCACATAACCCAAGAAAAGCATATTTCAAACAAACCTCATTCACGTATGCAGTTTCATGCTTGAAAAACAATGCTCAATTAAACCAAAACAAACCCGTTCTCAATCAAATTCATTTATGTATGCCATTTCAATATTTGGAAAACAATGCACATTTGAAAACAACATCCACTCACAGAAAGTCTAAGCTAGCTTGATCCCCCAAGGGTCCCTTCTGTAAAGCACGTGGAGCCTAAACACTTATTTGAGAAAATACAATTATTTAATTAATAAACACACTCAACCACGAACTTAAATTTAAAACCCTAGTTCTTAGAATTTAAAGTGTGTGTACGGCTTTATAGAGGTCCTAAGGACATTCTAGCACTTTCCAAAAGACGAAACGGTCTCAAAAGACCAGTGGTCAACTGTACCGTCAAACGGGCTCCTGAGGCCCAAGACCTCCGATTTCCAATCCGAAAGTTCATATGGGTCCAACAAAGTTTACCAAACAAATCCTGAGGGTTTGGTCTCGATCGAGCAGTCGGATCGCTCTCGATCGCATGAAAAAGAAATTGTGAAAGTACAAAAAAGAAAGTTTGCATGTCATTGTAGTAGTAAAGTGAGAGTAAGCATATGACAAAGAGGAGATGGAGAGATAAGCACATAGTGTTTAGTTGGGAAAATTTAGAGGTAAAGAAGAGAGACTGTCGTGCTAATAACGTGTTATAAAATAGGCAGAGTATTGTGGTATTACCTCATAGAACTTTCTCTCTCGGATAAAATTTTCTCGTCTAATTTTTCTCTCTGTTTTCTCTTCTAGTTGGTATATCATTTACAAAGTTATGCATGCCCTTATATAGTGGGCTTATGAGAACAAAGCAACTAATGCTTTGCGGAAGAAATGGAGGTGAAAACATTTCACTCACCAAAAACATTATTTCACTTACATCAATCTACTATTACATGCATAAAAGTCTTCATTACTACATCCACACACACGTTTTACAACAACTTTTCCTTTTTCACTTTGTTAATTACGTTCAATGGGTCCATATTGGCTTGTTTAATGGGTCGAGATGAGCTCGATATGGTGCTATATGGGCTAGGACAGCAGGCTCCGACTGGCCTTAATGGTTTTCATAACCATGCGAACTCAGCCCGATCCATTTATTAATTGGGATTTGGTCCGTTTGACTCCTCTAATGTAGAAGCAACTTCAGCCATTAGTAGAACAAGGAGAATAACAAGTGGTGAACCTAGCAAAAAGCTTTCCTCAATTTTCAACTCCCGTATAATGTAAATCAACATAGATATTTATATAGCATTGGGGAACACTATTGGACGTAAGGTTCAATCATACTTTTATGTCCATGTAGTTAATTTTAGGTTTGGTTTCATTTGGTTTTATCAAATTTCTCCTTATATTTTGTTCATGTTTTTCATATCCCAATTACATTTTCTTCCTATGAGTTGATGGAATCAAAAGATCAACATACTTATTGAAAATGTAATTCCACCAAAATTAATAGGGCCACACAAACCCTAGACACAACAAATTGTCTCAAAAAAACACAACAAATTTTCAATGCTGAATCATAATTTCGCCATAGTCAAATCGCAAGATGTTCACCCGTTTTTCTATTGTACCTGTGATGGCTAGGTGAAGTTCCCTATTGACTTAAAAACCACTTGTGATTAATAAGTCAACTTTCTTTTATGTTTGAGCGTGCCACTGTTAGCGGTTAAAAATCCTAATAGACTTGTAAGATGTAATAACTTGCGCCCCAAGCTATTGACTTTGATCAAGTGATTGTGAATTCGGGTGAGGAATATCTCACAAGTAAGTTCTTTTCTATGCCTCATATGGGTGAGGACTTTATAATTTCCCTTGATAAAAACTGGTAAGGTAAGCAAGAATGAAATAACAAGATTCAAGCAGAACTGCCTGAACTGTAAGCCATAGTGAAGATTTCCAATTCTTGAGAGTTCTCATAGCTTTGTACTTTCATTTCCTGTAGAGATTAAGTGGCAGAACTGACTTCTGGCCAAGCTGGAATGGTATTCCTTATGTCTGGATTGAATCTTCTTGTACTAGAATTACACGTCAGCACCTTCAACTAATGATGATTTGCCAAAAATCGATACCAATGTTGAAATTGGCAAAGCTATAATCGAGGTTGAACCATAGAGAGGCCCAAAAAAGTGGATAGAACATTGATTTGGACCTGTTTTACTCGTTTATGAAGAAACTGTTTCTGTCTAGACTTGGCTAAATTTGAAATGACTGAACTGGCATGCATCTGGATTGGTCGTGCCTGGACTGGAAACTACTTGTAGGTAGTTGGACCGGTTGTATATGGATTGGAACTTGCTTTTTAGTACCTGAGTTCTGCTTGATTCTCCTTTTGGATAAACTTATGTTATGAGCTAGATTATCTCAAAGAAAGCATTGCGTGCTTGGCATTGATCTTGAAGACTTTGAAGATCGTATGATCTTTGAAAAATTTGTTGAGGTTTTCATATGATGAACAACCTTGCTTTTACTTGTTTCACATGTGCTAAACAAAATTTGTAATAGCAGAAAGCTGAGTTCTGTTTGATTCTTCTAAGCTGAATCGCATTTGCAATGAGAGAAGTCTTGTTTTCTTTGGACTCTTTGAGAATTTATATTTCTTGCTGGACAATATTGCTTTCTTTTGAGCTGAATAGCTTTGGGATTGAGTGATCTTTGATTGCTTGATCAATTTGACTGATTGGTTTTTGAGAGTTGTTTTTGTTGGTTTGATTGTTGGTTGTCCTCTTCCAGTCCCAATGCTCCCATATTTATAAAGGAACGCATAATGATGTTTCTTTAGATATTTGAAGAATTATAATTGGAAAGTAACTCTTCGCCTAATCGCTTATCATTGGAAGTAATGATTCTTAATATCGTAAGAACCAAAAGTTGGCAGCCAGCTATGTTGATTTGTTCTTGGCTTTCTATGTCGACTTGCTTCCTAATTGCCGTACGTCCATTCTTTGCATTCATAATGAAACAAAAGCCAATCATTTTGTTTTAAACAAACTGCCCAGGTGCTAGAGAAAGCAGATTTTTGAGAAAAATATCCAATGCTTTTGACAAAAGGTGGACTGCTTTTCCCAGTTTTTAAAGTTGCCAATTTGGATTTGAGTTCTGGTGGCTTATTAACCTTCTCAATATACTGGGCAAACACTTTAAACCAACCAATTTTAACCTGTGAATTTAATTACCAATGGTGATAATTAAATTCTTAATTTGAAGTGTGTAATTGGTTAATTCCATCATCCATGTTTTATGAATCGTATGGACTATTCTTCATTTTTGACAAATAGAACCCATTCATTATTTTGTACAGAGCCTATTAACCAGATGGGCTGGCGTGCAGAATTCAAGCCCAAACACAAGATTATCAAATCTTGAGAGTGTTATCACTTGAATTCTTCCCCTAAGTAATACTTCATATCTTAAAGTCAAAAAATGGTTATCCAAGACAAGACAACTAATGGAAGGCCATCAAACAAGTTTGAAAATCTGCCACCAAATTTGATTAAATTCAACTTGCTCACACAACACCTGGACCCCACAACAAAAACAATAACAATAACAAAAAAATAAAAATATCTAAAAGAAGATGTATATTTGCTCCGGCTTATTCATAAGCTGATTAAGCGTTTATCATGTTAATAAGTGATAAGCAACAAGCAACAAGCAACATGCAACATGTTGAAATAGGAAAGAGCCGTGCCTCAATTTAATAACAGCACTTGCTTTTCACATTATTATGAAAGGGATTCTGGACTTGGAGTCTAACCCTATGGACAGCTAGGGCTTAGCTTTAGCTATTAGAAAATTATGTATGAAAATGACTGGTTGAATGCGATTAAAGAAAAAAAAAACACATACAAAAATGGGAGCATGCTAATTAACTTTAGGTTTATGACATTGACTTTAAGTTGTCTCCTTGGACATAAGCCACCACCATGGATCCACTTGAGCACTATTTAATATTTAAAACATGGGTTTTAATCTGATAAACATCGCAACTTGCTAGATCAAGGTATAATTTAGTTCAAAGTTTGTCAAATTCTTGTGGAGTTATGGAAAAATAGCAAAAAGTTGTTGCCAATGGTTGCCTTTGAGTTAGCCACTCTGCCTTGCTGGAAACGTATGTGGTGCTAGTGCGTACTTTAATTTAGAAATAGTTACTGAAATTGCTTGACGTATAAGTTAATTATTACTTATAAATCATGTAAAACAAGTTCATTAATTCATCAAATCCTACATTTATTAACTAATACTTAGTCTAATGGTACTTCTTTTCTCAATGTTAGAAGGTGTTTCAAGTTTGAATCTCACGATCCCTAATTGATCAAAATCGGTAAGTATACGCGGCATTTGATGCCACGATCCCAAATTGATCAAAACCTGTGTGCGTGGCATTAATTAACATGATCATGCCAGCATCTTGATTGAAAGTTAAGCTATAACGGTTGCGTATTGGAGACCAATCATAGCTTGATATTAGTTACCAAAAAAAAATTCATAGCTTGATATTACCAACTTCATAGCCTGATAGAGACTCAGGTACATATCTACAACAAAGTATAGTTTTAGGTAGAAATTAATAAGAAAAATGGCTCTACGTTCGAATTAAACCCTAAATGCTATTTTCAGGTGACTAATTTTTTTTTTTTTCATAATCTATTGATGCATGCATGCTCAAGAATTAATAACTTTCTGGTGGCCTTAAAACCATTGATGTCCATGTACTCTGAACTAAAAGAGTGTCCACTACTTTGAAGCTTCGATTGGGACGGCTGCTTCTTGCTCTATAGCACACCAAAATGAAGTCGTGGTCGTATTTGGCAATTTTTAGTTTCAAAATTTATTTGTCCGTAATAATTCAAATCTAAAATATAAATAATAATTTAAAACAGAACATAATTATTGGACGACACATTTATTTGTAGGTGTTCAGTCAAATCGACTGGCACTGCAAAAAGCATGAAGTTCACACGACCAAAAAACTCCTCATTATTCACTCCAATAATCTTTCTCTTTTGGTCCATGACGATGGCATTTTTAATTAATTTTCTCCTATTTTTCACTTAATCAACCCCAATCACATTCGTGATAATATTAGGGTAGCTAGTTCGTCCATACTATTCGGGTTTTAACTAACTCTTTACTGCAATTAATGTCTCACAGATATCTTACCATACTTCCATGGCCAAAACCTTTAACTTTGTTTTACTTAAAGTTAAAATATCGGTACTGTTAAAGTTCAGAGAGACATGCTAGCGGCCCATTACTAGTAACATTGATAATGTCCCCAACTTAATCACCTACAAAGCTCAGTATGTGTGAAGTTTTATCACGAAATGCCTCATTGATATTAATAGTGGAATCATTCATTATATATTGTATTTTATTTAATTAAGTTTTCGATATGGAAGTCAAGTTTCTTATATGGGACTTATATTCTTCAACACTTATTAGTTTGGGGTGTCATCCTTACTTTTTCTTCCTCTTCTTTCTCTTTGGGATCAATATTCTTTGGCAGATCATTGGCTACTACTCCATTTTCCTTTAAGACGTCGGGCCTTCTTTCTCTTTTGGATCAATATTCATTGGCAGATATTTTCAGCATTGGCTACTGCTCCATTTTCCTTTAAGTCGTCGGTCCTTACATAAGGCTGCTGTGTTTTACAGTCAAATTAAGTCCCCATAAGCAGCCAAAAAGTAGTGGACAAGCTTGCATATGTTTGTTGGCACTTCAACTCACAAAAAAGATACCACATACAAAAGAACAAAATGGAACCCCCCAAATTTGATGAAAAACAGTCGTGCTGAAAATTAACAATTCATAAAAACAGTGCATAATGTTTCAAACACGTCGATATCAAAGACAGCCATTGTATTGTTTTCACGTGAAAAAAAGACATCAACTTAGTCACCTAAAAGCTATAATGATGTGTTGTCTTGTGAGGATGATGACTGTATCCAACAAGGTCACGCTTCTTTTACCCAAAGCCTGAGCCCCTCTCTCCCTCCTAATTAGTCCATTTCAGTGTTTGCTTTATTTCTGCACATTTCCTTTTCACTTACTTGGTCGACCAATTTTCCTGTGATCCAGCTGCGGCTTTTTGTCTTAGTTGTCACGTACCTTTCCAAATGTAATCGTAGCCGTTCATGAAATCTTGCCATTCTCTATATATACCCCCCACTCCTACTTCCTCCCTACCTTCGAACAAACACTTCGTCTTTTTGTTCCTCCAATATATTTGATTCTCTCTCTCTCTCTCTCTCATCTTTTTGCTCCTTCAAGGTTGAGCCAAATACATGGCAATGGCCTGCTTAAATGTTTGCAAAGACGACCAGGTTAGTGAATATATTACCATATTATATATATATATATACATGTGCATATACATAAGATGATTTTTGGCTGAATAATGTTACATGGATCACATTTATGAATCACTTTAAATATTGATGGCTACATCATAACATGTATATCAATTGCGGCATACATATTGCATATATATATATATACGCTTCGAAATTTTGCATATCCTACCTTCCATGCAGCAGTTGTGACTACTGTGTGGTGCATGCAGCAGTTGTGTGTGTGAAAGCACATATATAAAGATCAAAGATCTTAAATGTTTGCACGCTTAACTCTATCTCATCTTTTTGTTCATTTTGGTTATGACACCCCTTGTAGAGCCCACTCCAGATTGTATTTCACTAATCTAAACCGTCCATTTTGTAGATACTCATTCAAAGATCATCTCTACAAAAAATCACTTGAATCCGATATCATTTGATCACTCAATTGAGTTATTGAAATTTTAGTACTTTCTTGAAGCACCGTGTTCATTGATTTTGTATGACACAATTGGATGTCGAAACGATTTCCGATTTGTCTAATCTTTTGTAAGGATGATTTATGAATGAAGACCTAAAAAATAGATGGTTTGAATCATTGGGAAAAAATTTGTAGGGTACCCTAAAGGGCGTCCCTCAAATAAAATTATTTAAGGGATCCCTCAATAGAAGGGGACTATATATATATATGATGATTTCCGACGAGTGATGTTACATGTATCACATTTACTGATTATTTTAGAAATCAATGGCTAACATGTATATTAATTGACGCATACGCATCTTATATACGGCAACTGAGCATGTTGAAGCTTTGCATGCTTCTAAAATGTTGTCACCAAAACATCTTTCTGGGATTTGGAGCATAATGTCACAGTGGGCAGATGGTTCCCAAAAAAAAGAAGAATAAAGATCTTAATTTATATATAATAGTTCTGTAAGATTCACTTGGTAAGATATGGAGTACTAGTGTAAAACGGAAGTGCACTCATGACTAAGATATCACTGAAAACCAAATTGTATTTGAAGCCTAAAATGACACGGTGCATTATTCATGAGTGCCAAGATACAGATATCACCTTTTCCTTTTTCATCTCCTTTATTTTTTATTTTTTTCTCGTCCTTGGTATATTAATTACCTTTTGTTGATGTTTTGAAGCATGAATAATTTGCTAACAACTATGAAATAATTGAAATTTTACGTGATAATTTAACAATATAACATGTCAAATTGTAACGTTATCGAAATTTGGTCATCAGGGGTTTTAGCAAATTGCGTGATTAAACATAAATAAATATTTTTATATAATTAAAAAAACACACACAAGTTCTCTACGTCTCAAATATTACATCTAGTCATCTAGATGGATAATGAAATTTATAGTGCTAACTTCTTGTCACAAATTCAAAGTTTCAGGAATATGTTGAAGAAAAGAACCAAAAGATAAAAGAAGTTTGTACCCTAGATGGAACAACTGATTGGTACGGTCGCCCTGCAGTCCGAGGGAGAACTGGAACATGGGTTGCTGCAACTCTCATATTAGGTATTTAACCCCATCCTTAATTATACTAATTAACAACAAGATTAGTTTAATTATCTATTTGAAGGTTTGAAGTTTTTTGATAATATGAATTAATTATCTCGCTCTTTTTTTTTTTAATTTCTCACTGTTTTCCAAAATCGACTTTAATTTTATTTTCTCGCTTTTGCTTTATATATATAGAATAGATGAGTTAAATTTTATCATTTTCATTTTCCAAAAGCAACTTTCCAACAACTTGCCTCAAAAGTATACAGGGATCTAAAAGATTGTGATCATCCACCGTTAGATTTAAATCCAACGATAAGTGATCACAAAGAAAATTGAACTTTATGTATTTCTGAAGAAATTTTATTATCTGATTAGTTGGACCACCAAAATCATGTGATACTTTTGAGGCGTTTTCTCTTTTTCTTTCTAATAATGTGATACTTTTGATTTATCATAGACGACTTTAGATAAAATCAAATCAACAATAATTGGTTTTTTTGACTTCTAAGCACAAGAGAAATTTATGTGTTACGATCACATCACCACGTGTTCTTGTGAATAAACTACAATAGTTTCCAAAAATATAATTACAATAATGAAAAATGCTTTTTTGACACATAGAGTTCTTCTTCTGTGTGCTCAGCGTCAGCGCATAAGAAGTTGAAGATATCACTATACAAAAGTGGACCCCACATATTATTATGTGACCACCATAGCCTGTTCTCCATTATTAATCAGTAAGTATCTATAATCATCATTAAAAAAAGCACACAAATTGATTTATATCTAGAATATTATAGATTAATCCAATTATATTTTAATCACCTACTAATTATGATCAACCCACCCTAAACAATTGATTAATTATTGCGAATCAGAATCAGCTATTATTTTAAAAAAATTTCATAATCTGATCGTGATCTGATCATCAGTGAATCAAGGGCTGGCAACGCTGGCATTCTTTGGAGTGGGAGTGAACTTGGTGTTGATGTTGACGAGGGTGCTGGGCCAAGACAACGCAGAGGCTGCAAATAACGTCAGCAAATGGACTGGAACTGTTTACCTCTTCTCTCTTCTTGGCGCTTTCCTCAGTGACTCCTACTGGGGGAGGTACAAGACTTGTGCTATCTTTCAACTCATTTTTGTCATTGTAAGTTCTTTGCTACACTTGCATTCAAAAATATTATTCATCATATTTTTCAGATTTTTATAAAAAGTTAAAGTGCTTCATGAAAACACTTGGAATTGCTTTATAGAAGCGATTATTGACATATCCAGAATCATACTCCCATACGAGCTAGAAGCTTTTATGATCCAAAAGTGCTTTTAAATTTTTCTACCCTTATGATTAAAAAAAAAAAAATCAACTCTATAGTTGTCTTCTCTTTCGTCTTCTTGAGGTATACATTGTGTTCAACATTATCTATATTTCTTGCAAGTATATACTCATGTAAATGTGTTTGTTTGTTTGTTTTTTTTCCACAGGGCTTGTCGTTGTTATCACTATCGACCTACATATTCTTACTCAAGCCTAAGGGCTGCGGTGATAAAAATTCTCCATGTGGAGACCACTCAGCCTTTGTAATCGGAATGTTCTACATCTCTATATATCTTATTGCCCTAGGAAATGGAGGCTACCAACCTAACATAGCTACATTTGGGGCGGACCAGTTTGATGACCAAGGGGACCCCAAAGAAGGGCACTCAAAGATAGCCTTCTTCAGCTACTTCTACTTGGCCCTAAATCTTGGCTCTCTCTTTTCAAACACAATCTTGAGCTACTTTGAGGATAAAGGAATGTGGACTCTAGGGTTTTGGGCATCCACTGGCTCTGCTGCCATTGCATTGGTCCTGTTTCTTTGTGGCACTCCAAGGTACAGGCATTTCAAGCCTCAAGGCAACCCTCTCTCTAGGTTTTGCCGGGTGATGGTTGCTGCAACAAGAAAATGGAAGGTTAAGATGATGCCAAGTGGGGAGGATTTGTACGAGGACTCTCAAAATGATAGGAATATAGCTCACACCCATGGATTCAAGTAAGTTCATATGCTTTTCTAGATTTTTTATTTTCGACACAAATTACATTTTGAAAAGATAACATCAATAGTCACAAAAACCTCTTCAGTACTTCTTTTGTATGAAACATTTTTACACTATATTGTTTTTATTAGAAGCAACCAAAAAATTTCCGAAAATATTATCAATCACATTTCACATGTGTGTAGATTTTTTCTTTTTGTATTTTTGATGAATTATTTTTGTATATATGTCAAACTATGATTTGTAGGAAGTAGGAATGTCTCATTCTAGGGAAATAGGGAAGCAGTATCCCAAAATTTCACTAATACTATCAATGCAAATGCTTACCAAAAGAAATCCAAATAGGTCTCTTAATTCAATAACTTTGCTAAATAGATTAGTGATCATATTTCTAATTTTTATAAATGCTAAACACCATCCACATGTTAATTATTTTCACCAGATTCTTGGATAGAGCAGCCGTCATCACGTCAAAGGAGATGAACGAAATGGACAAGGGAGCTCAAAATCCATGGCGCCTGTGCACGGTGACACAAGTAGAAGAAGTGAAATGCATACTGAGACTCCTCCCAATTTGGCTGTGCACAATACTTTACTCTGTAGTCTTCACTCAAATGGCATCACTCTTTGTAGAACAAGGTGCTTCAATGAAGACCACCGTTTCAGGGTTCCACATTCCCCCAGCCAGCATGTCAGGCTTCGACATTCTCAGCGTAGCGGCCTTTATCTTCATCTACAGGCGGTTTCTTGACCCGCTTTTTGGCAGGCTAAGAAAGAACGGACTCACTCAGCTTCAAAGGATGGGGATTGGTCTTGTCATTGCAATCATGGCAATGGTTTCAGCTGGAGTTGTGGAGCTGTTCAGGTTAAAATATGCAGTCAAAGAATGCAACAATTGTGAAAGTCCAAGCTCATTGAGCATATTTTGGCAAGTTCCTCAGTATGTGCTTGTAGGAGCATCAGAAGTGTTCATGTATGTTGGTCAATTGGAGTTCTTCAATGGACAAGCACCTGATGGGTTAAAGAGCTTTGGGAGTGCACTTTGCATGACTTCAATATCACTTGGGAACTATGTGAGTAGCTTGCTTGTTACAATTGTGATGAAGGTTTCTGCTACAGATGACATGCCTGGATGGATCCCTGGAAACCTGAACAAGGGGCATTTGGATAGGTTCTTCTTTCTCTTGGCAGCTTTGACAACAGCTGATCTTTTGGTCTATATATTATGTGCCAAGTGGTACAAGTATATCAAGTTTGAAGCAAAGGTTGGAAATCATGAACTTGGAGTCTGATAAGTTGACCCGGGCTACGTGGGGTAATAAATAGAGGGCCTGAAAAGAGGTAAAAATTATTGTATGTGCCGGTTATATCTTTTTAACAAAATGCGTAGTGTCTTAGTGTGGAATAGGTCTCATGTATGTTGTGAGAGAGATCATATATAGGCGAGTGAAAATTCTCAGGGACATGGGTCTAGTAGAGTTGCAATGATACGAGAGAAATGCCTTTTTCATTTCTCCATGTTGAGCACAAGGTGTTGTAAACAATAATATGTAAAATATGATGTAATCTATCATATATATATCAATGTACCCTACTATGTGTAATACAATGTCTTTCCTTACGTTAAGTGTGCATGTGGTACACTTGGTCTTCCTTATTTATTTCACTATTCTCACCCTCATTCTTATTTTCCAACCACTTTTATAAAAATTGGATTAGAATTTTGTTCTGTTATAAAATGACCTAAATAGACATACTTCCAATCCTTTGATTAAAAAAAAAAGTAAGGGCTGGTAGCAAATTTCTAGCAATCCGTCTAGCAAGTCCATCCTCTAGAATGTGCAGGTTGTACAACCGCATAGGGCCCCAAGCAAAAGACCTCGAAAGGAAGATATAAGCCAACAATTAATGAGTCTTTATAAGCTGAGCTAGAAGTATAGGTGAAAAAAAAAAATTAAACAATGCGCGGAAGGTTTCTAACTTAGAAACCAAAGAATGGAATAACATCAGCAAATTATGAACCCAAACCACATGTCATAGATGTGGCTTGAACCCAAATCACACATGTCATACATGTGGCTTGAACCCAAACCATATTTGTAGAATTCTAAACCCTAACATGTATGATGGTTTTAGGTTAAAAACCACCTCTATTACATTATTTGTGTTCATAATTTGCTATTGTTATTTGTATCTTCTTCGTTATTCATCCTATGCATCTTTAATCAGGGGTAGAGGCACATTGGGACCAGTGCAGTCCTAGGCCCCCACTCAGTTTTTATTTTATATTTTAAAAAGTACTATTTTATTAGAGCATCTCCAACAGCCTCTTTAATAGTTTTAAAATTCTAAAATTGATGAGCTACATCAGAAAAACTCTCTCCAACAGACTCTTCAACCTCAGTCATCAAAGCTACAATCTATGTTGCACGGACACTCCGTCGAGCCGCCATGTCAGCGTGTCGAACACTTGGACACTTGGACACTCGAACACTCCTCGGACACACTTCGGACACTCATGTCCAATGGTCAACGCCATGTCCATAGTCAAGACACTAGTCAACTCATAGTCAAGACATGGCTTGAAAAAAATGGGAAAAATTTATGTATTGCAAAGAAGGCGTTGTGCACTTGGAGAAAAAGACACCACCTACTTTGAATCGGATTCTTGAAAGAAAGAGAGGGAGAGAAGAAAAAGGAAAAATGAGAGAGAGAGAGAGAGAGAGAGAGAGAGGGGGAGGAAGAGAAAGAGAGAGAGTTGTCAATGTGATGTGTTTTTATGTTTTGTAAAGTGCATTGCCCAACAAAAGTAATGTTTTTATGTTATTGAATATGCAATTTTTTTTGAAATATATATACAAGTATATACTATTATAATTTATTATTATTTTAATTACGTGTCCTAGCCGTGTTCGTGTCTTAGTTTTTTGAGATTTTCCGTGTCGACGTGTTGTCGTGTCGCGTTTCCGTGTCCCCGTACCCTTGTCCAAGCAACATAGGCTACAATACCTTTTTCTCTCTTCAAGACTGGTAAGTTGACTATGGCTCTTCAAACATTTAATTTTACTTTGGAAAAACAAAACCTACCTTGAAAATGTTAAAAACATGCATTTTTTTTCTTTTCATATAATAAATACATAGACATTTTTCACATGTTTTCATATTTTTCATTATTTTTCATGATATTGCATTAATTGAATTAAAGAGTCTGTTGGAGCAAAAATTATTCAAGTAGCAAATAAGGCTTTTCAAATTGCCACATAGGTTAACAAACTTCAATTTTAAGTGTTTTATTTGCTAGTACTTTTAGAGATACTCTTATTGGATATCCTATATTAATTAATATATTTATTGTACCATATGGGCCCTACCAGCTAAATCCCACGTCTCCTCTAAGGCCACCATGCCTCATTGTTGCAATCTCATTCCCAAAAGGTTCAATCACTATTATTATATTACTTTTTTTTTTTTACACAAATCCCTAAAACGTAATAATTTTTCACGCCTTTTTCTCTTTTCTTGGTTCTTTCTCATTGTTTGTGAATTTTTCTCTTAAACTCCATATTATATCAAGTTCTAATTAGGTTAACTCATTTAATTAAAGTGTGATAATATTTCTCATAGTTTTTATTGTTTTCTCCCCACCTATGTTTTTCTAAGTTTGTGAAATTTTGATTTTTTCTTTCTATTTATTATGATGGGTCTTTCTATTTACTATGAATATTATGAAGATTTGGTTACGCAATCAAATGGGGGATTTATGGATGAATGATTATTTGGGTGCATATATTGAGTAAGACAATTTTATCGTATAGATGATGAGTTTATTATGCAACAATTTCAAAATATGAATATTCGTCATGGACATTATGATTGTAATGAATGGGCAATATATGATTTCCGATGTTTTGGTATGTCTTGTGAATTCAAATTTGTTATTATTTATATTTTGTGAGAGGCCCCCACACACATAAAATTTTGGCTTCACCACTATTTCTAATGGGCTCCATAATGCTCATAAATTACAATTTAAAGAGAAGTTAAAAAAACTCAACTCCAACTGCAATTTTGAATTAGGCCAATTAGCTAGAGTAATGTGTCTACCTCCTTGCACCCAAGGTCTTAAATTTCGGAAATTTGGAAATATCAGTGGTTCAAAAACACTAAATATCGATGGAAATATCGGGAAAATATCGATATCGATAAAAATTGTATAAAAACCACAGAAATTCTAAGAAAAACTTGGAAATTTTAATTGAAACTTTAGATAAAGTTTATTTAGTCAATTATCTATTAGTTTATCACAAAAATTGGAAGGAAATTCATTGCATGATGGATTTAACTTATTTAAGTTGATTATATAGCGGTGACAAGATGTGATCGTAGAAAATATGTTGTAATTAATGAAAGAAGATTAAACACACCATAATCATTTATATATAATGATTTATTACAATATTTTACACTTTATACATTGCATTGTAAGATACATTAGTGACTTAGTACCACATAGAGTTCCTATGGGGTTCAAATTTTCACTATCTTCATCATCTCTATTTGTAGAGTAAATGTATTGTGAAGAGTAGTCATTAAATGATAAATCCCCAAAATAATTTTGCATGTAATTGTTAACATGCCACCCATATGGATCCGAGATTGATTGATGTTGTCCAAAGTAGAAAAATCATTTGAAGATTACGTCTCGGATTCTTTCCATGAACCGCTTGATTCCATCCCAAAAGGAATAGGATATGAAGGGTAGGGAAATGGTTGGTTATGAGTATAACCATAGTTGCCACTTCCCACTTCAACAGAGTCCGAAGTTGAAACTTGAAACTTGAAAGAGACAAATTATCCTAGAGAATAATTATACAATATTACTTTATTACTTCAAAGAATTAACATGCAAGTATTATTCAAGTATTATTTTAAAAAAAATTACAATAATATAAATTTAAGTTTATAAACTTACCTCAAATAATTTTGGAGAGAAGTTGAAACTTGAAACTTGAAAGAGACAAATTATCCTAGGGAATAATTATACAATATTACTTCATTACTTCAAAAATTAATATGCAAGTATTATTCAAGTATTATTTTTAAAAAATTACAATAATATAAATTTAAGTTTATAAACTTACCTCAAATAATTTTGAAGAGAAGGTGAAACTTGAAACTTGAAAGAGACAAATTATCCTAGGGAATAATTATACAATATTACTTAATTACTTCAAAGAATTAACATGCAAGTATTATTCAATTATTATTTATAAAAAAATTACAATAATATAAATTTAAGTTTATAAACTTACCTCAAATGATTTTGGAGAGAAGTTGAAACTTGAAAGAGACGGGGAAGGGACCATTTGATGTTGTTTTGTATATATAGAAATATGTTAGTTAGGTTAGGTGAGTGAATGGTAGAGTTAAAGTAAGTGGTGGTAGGTGGAAACGTGAGTAGTTCAATTTGTATTTTCAGAAATAGGTTGAGTGACTATATAAATATGCGTTTTGGTACATAGTTAACACAAACAAAGCAACATCGTGGTGGTAAAGAGGGAAGGAAAAGGTCACAACAGGGCTGGAGTTCGAACCCCAGCAGAGGCGCCTGCAGATTTGGTTTTATTTGGGTTTTCAACAATCCACTTCTTGGTCCCCTCTCTCCCGTTGTACCAAAAAAGGCAAATTCCCTCTTTTTCTTAATTTATTTAATTATTTTCTTTTCCATTTTAAAATTTTATTTCCATATTTTCTCCTTCTTCCCCCACCGAAATCGCACCGCCATCGTATTTTCTCTCTCTTGTTCTTCTGCTTTCTCCATGAAATCGGCCCACCGCCATATCTCTCTTCTTCCATGAAACCGTGCCACCGCCACTACCACCACTACTCTCCATGGCCTCTACCATGTTGCCCATTTCTCCTCTTCTTCTTCTGCTTCAAACCCTTCTACTGATAACTTCGGGCCGAAATTCCTGCAAAATTTTGGCGAAACTTTCGATTTTTAAGACTATGTTTGCACCTGAGTTCAAATTCCCTTTCTTGTAAATTAGAGTAGTGCTTTGTCAACTTATAAAAGGTGTTGAAGCTTTGAGATGATAGTGGGTCGTGACCCGAGTCATCTTGAGTTGGATCTAGTTTTTGGGCCCCCTGAAGGTTGCTAAATTGACCTAAAGTGGACTAAAGACTGACCTGCCAGCTTTGGGCCAAATGAACCGGCCCGTGATCCAATTCCATTTGGTCCGCACCAAGCTAGCTCTGCTGTTGTATATCCCACCGTTGAGCTCTTTGGCAATGGCAGAACCCATGCGATGCTTTGCTACCAGTCATCCAACCAATAAAAATCATTAAGGTAAGAACTGTTTCAACATTTTTTTAGATTTGGACTAACCACATGTTTAATTTTTCATCTTCTTTGATTCCCTCTTGAATTTTTGAGCTAAAACTAATTTCTTTGATATATTTCAGAGATTTTGATTTCTGGGTCTTTTTAGAACTCCCTGTTTGAAATAGTGCATACGTGAATTAACACATACCAAAGCAAAGCAAACCAACCCATTTGCATTGCCACACCACACAGAAACACAGAGAGAGAGGCAGAAATGGGGACGAGAGCAAGATTCCAAGCCTCATTCGGAGCCTGCAAAAGGAAGCCCAGCCAAAACCCACATGCCAGCAATCGCTGCCTTCGCTTAGACGCGCCTTCTCTCTCTACGATCAGATCAATCTCATTGACAGCGTCCCTAATGACCAACTTCGATTTCAACGGTACTCTCCTGTTGTTGTGTATTGTTTTCTTTCTTTGGTTTTGGCTCTTCCACAACCACCACTAATTACCATTTTGCCACTCTCTGTGTGAAGGTACACAGACTCAGGGTTCACAGTGAATGGGGTGGACTATGAAGGAAGCTTGCTTTGTGTTGGAAACATGTTGATGTCTTGGGCACCCAAGAAATTCTCTGAAATCACTACTGATAGGTCTTTACTCTCTTGCTTTGTGTTGGAAACATGTTGATGTCTTGGGCACCCAAGAAATTCTCTGAAATCACTACTGATAGGTCTTTACTCTCTCTTTCTTTCTTTCTCTTGTTTGTTCATGGAAAAGAAATTCACTAAAATATCGATGATATCAGAAATATCGATAGTTCAAAAACACGGAAATTTTGATAGAAATATCGGGATATTATCGATATTTTAGACCTTGATTAGCGCATAATACTTTCAACATCATATTTATTTTAGTCATTATTCACAGTTACAACAGTTTTATATTAAAATTTACCAAACGGTTGTGACACTGCTTTTTATATTAATAACACTTTAAAAATATTATTTGCCAAACATTGAGCTACTTTACTTTACAACAAATTATTTTCAAAACACAGAATAAGCAACTTTTTAAAAAAGTGACAGCAATCCCAAACTGGCCATAATAATCATACACGGATCATTAGAAAAACATTTATTCAGTACAAAGTTATAAGTGCAGAAACTAGCCTTCGCATTCATTTGAGTTGTTTGGCTTTATTCCCAATATATTGGGCAGACATCCAGTTTAAAAGAAAATGTGATTTTTGATACATCTTGTTTGATCATGCTTCATACTGTGATACTAGTCTATGTGACATGCTTTAGAGCTATTTCATGCATACTTACTTCTAAGTTCAGCTCCTTTTTCATCTGCCTAAACAAAACAATTTATGGAAAGAGGAAGGTAGAATGCCTAACCGTTCCTTTCTCCCTTTTGAGAAATATAGTTGGTGTGTAGATGCGAAGATGAAGGTGAAGGGATGTTAGGAAACGAATTGATAAGATGATGGCAAAACAAAGTTAACGAAATGACATTTTAGAAACTGGAAGCACAAATGGTGTAGTTTTGTGAAGTCCTTTCATATATGAGGATAATGGTAATGACCTGGTGAAAGCAGAGACGGTAGCACATCCCTACTGTCCTTTCTCCATATCACTTCACAAATGCAGAAATGAATGACTGGTCTTGATCTAGTTGTACTGTAAAAATTCAACAACAAAAAAAAGTTGTGAATCTCGCACAATTTTTCACCACCTCCCAACATTGTTGATGGTTGAAAGATTTTTTTGCCTTGTCCAATGACACCGAATCACATTTGTGCTTGCATAATATATTTTTAAAAATATAGAAAATGCAAGAAACATTAAAAAAAAATATAGGAAATGCAAGAAACATTAAAAATATATTGGAAATGCAATAAACATTAAAAAAAATATTAGAGTTGCAACATACATTAAAAAAATAAAATGGAAATGCAAGAAGCATTAAGCACAAAAAATGTAAAGGAAATGCAAGAAACATAAAAAAAAATATTGCCAATGCAAGAAACAAAAAAAATTACAATTGGAAATGCAAGAAACATTAAAAAAATATTAGGGTTGCAACATACATTAAAAAAAAAAAATGCAAGAAACATTAATAAAAATTAGGACATTAAATTTAATAAAATGAAAATTACAAATAATTTACCTCATCGCTAAGATTTTGGCCGCTTCGATGGTTGTCCCTCGCTTTTGCCAACGCATCTCCCCATTTGCCCATCTATTTATTCAAAATTTTCTACCTATTGGCCAAGGCCATTTCCGTATGAGTCGACCCTGATCTTTCACAAAATTCGGCATGAATTTTTCTCCATATGTGAGAGAACTTCATCTCATTGCCCGTGATCGGACAATGACCAACTTGAACCCAACATTCACACAACAGAATATCTTTGATGGTTGACCCTTCGGCTTCAATGGAAGATGCCATAAGATGGTGAATAAAAATGAAAATTTAAAGTGAAGAAAATTTTGTGTAGAAAGTGAAAAATATTAGAAGGAGAAGAAAATGTATGAGGATTTGGTGTTGAAAGTGAAGGATATTGGTTGGTATTTATAGAAAAAAATTTCCAGAATTTTTTGGTAATTTTTTGAATTTTTTTAGCCAAAAAACACCACAGCCGTTGGATTTTCTGCCAAAAACGATCGGAGCGACGTCAGCGCACCACATGGCAGGTTATCGTTGGCGGAGAATAGGGTTGACGTTAGCGCGTGCTTCGATTTGAATTTTTTTTTACTATGCGCCAACTTTAAAAAATTCAAATTGACGTGTGCATGACCCCAACCTGAGGGCCGACGCGCGGGCCGAAACTAACTGAGGGCCAGCCCAGTCTCGTGGGACCCGCCACTTGCCCCGACAGAAATTGGGTTTGGGCTCGTGGGACCCACCTACCCGCCTCTACCTGGGCTCTCCACTGGACTTGCTCTTAGGCCCTACTAAGCGAACTTCGGCCTGACTTTTCCAGCAGCAAACCCAATGGGCAGAATTGATATCAGTCCCGATTTTTCCAGATTGATTTAATAGGTCAAAAAAATATCAAACGGTCCAAATTAAAATCCAACCATCAAAATAATAATTTAAAATTATCTAAATCATATTCAACCCCAAAACTCATGACAAGAAATAGTCATTCATTTGTTAATAATCAACCAAAATCAAACTTTTGTTATAAAGTAAGCAGAATATTGTGTTATTACCTTCATATAACTTTTTCTCTCAGATAAAATTTTCTCTTTTGATTTCTCTCTCTGTTTTCACTTCTAGATGGTATATCATTTACAAAGTTATGCATGCCCTTATATAGTGGGCTCATGAGAACAAAGCAATTAATGCTTTGTAGAAGAAATGGAGGTGAAGACATTTCATTCACCAGAAACACTATTTCACTTACATCAATCTACTATTACATGCACAAAAGTCTTCTTTGCTACATCCACACACACGTTTCACAACACTCCCCCTTAGATGTCAACAAGTTTGAGATTAGTTGCCTAATTAAAACCTTGCTAGGAAAAATCCAATGGGAAAAAACCTAAACTAATGGAAAAAAAAAGTACAACTTCATTTGGGACTCGGTATAGGGTTGGGCGCACTTATATTGCCTCGTTAAAACCTTGCTAGGAAAAACCCAGTGGGAAAAATCCTAGTCGAAGGAAAAAGAGTACAACACGCATATATTCTTTGTTCGGGGACTCTTGAATGCTCCCCCTGATTTATGCATGCTTCAATTCGGTTTTGAAATGTACATTTTGGAAAAGACTTGGTGAAGAGGTCTGCTAGGTTATGGGTGAATGGATTTGTCTAATTTCGATTTCTTGACTCTTTTGAAGCTCATGTGTGTGGAAAAACTTTGGTGATATGTGCTTGGTCCTGTCACCCTTGATGTATCCTCATTTGATCTTACCAATACAAGCTGCATTGTCTTCATTCATGATAGTTGGAGTGTTCGTTATTGAGGGTAGGCCACATGTGCTCCGGATATAATGGACCATTGATCTAAGCCAAACACATTCACGAGTGGCTTCATGGAGGGCAAGTATTTTTGAGTGATTGGAAGATGTAGCTACCAACATTTGCTTTGTTGAGCGCCATGAGATTGTTGTACCACTACATGTAAACACATACCCAGTTTGTGAGTGACCTTTATACGGATCAGATACATATCATGCATCAGCATATCCAATAAGACTCTAGGCATATGTAAGTTCATTGGAATAGAATAAGCTCATATTTGTTGTTCCATGTAGGTATCGTAAAATATGCTTGATGACAGTCTAATGTCGAACTGTTGAGGCTGAGCTGTATCTTGCTAACATATTTATTGAAAATGATATGTCTGGTCTGGTACATTGTGCTAAGTACAATAAAGCACATATTGCACTAAGATATGGTACTTCTAGACCAATGATCATTTCATCGCCCCCTTTTGGACGATATGGATCTTTCTTAGTGTCAAGAGACCGAACAACCATTGAGGTGTTAAGTGGATGAGCCTTATCAATACCAAATCGCTTCAATACTTTTCAGTATAAGTTGATTGATGTGCCAAAATCCCACTAGGACTGTGCTCAATCTGCAAGCCAAGACAATATTTTGTCTTTCCAAGGTCTTTCATCTCAAATTCACGTTTGAGATAATCAGCAGTCTTTTGGAGCTCTTCAAGCGTTCCGACCAGATTCATGTCATTGACATATACTGCTACTATCGCAAATCCAAACCTTGATTTCTTAATAAACACACATGGGCAAAGAGGATCGTTTATGTATCATTCCTTACTTACTAAGACGATTGTACCACATTCATCCGAATTGTTTTAGCCTATACAAAGATCGTCTCAATTTAATTGAGAACATGCCTCATGGTTTATCGATGGCTGCTTCAGGCAATTTAAGTCCTTCTGGGACTTTCATATATATATATATATATATATATATATATATATATATATTTGTGTGTGTGTGTGTTCCAATTCTCCATACAAATATGCGGTAATGATATCCATAAGTCTTATGTCAAGTTTTTATGAAACCACCAAACTTATTAAGTAACGGAACGTAATTGCGTCCATTACAGGAGAATATGTGTCACGCCCCAAAATCGAGACACGTGACAGCGGCACGTACCTTGAAGTTCTCGAAAATATAACACCTAAGTCCGAGGGTTATACTCCCAAGATTCTCAAAATACGCTAAGCCTTTGTAAATAAATTAAAACGGGTTGGATTAGAGTATTTAATAATAGTGAAAAAATAATTTATAACATTATACAAAATTTATTTGAAAGTTAAACCAACTCCAGAGGTCATGAAATAATATCAACAACCTCATAAATCGTTTTACAAACCAATGGTGAAAATATACCAACCATCTAGAATTCAATTTTATACATATGAAGTGAAACATGATCAGCTGTGATGAATATGATTCACAACCTGACAACAATGTGAGACACGAGCCAAATGCTGACGAGTAAGAAGGTGACACTAAGATGTCACCCACGAAAGGAATCTACAACAAAAGTAAGGGTGAGCATCACATACGATAATTTGCACCGTAGGAGGCTCCCGGTCGGGTTTCAAAATAAATAATGAACATAATAATAATAATAATAATGGCCATAGATTTATTTCAATATCAGTGAAAGAATATGCACATACACAAAGCATATCCATTTATTATGGATCCAAAACCAATTGGCATGCTCAAGCAATTTTCATAAACATTTTTCGGAACGTTCCTGTATCTACTTGTCTGACAACCAATATTTTAAGGCCAACTACCCATATCAGAAATTATAATTAAATCCAACTCCTCTTGTACGGTAGCGAGAGTGTCCATTTCAACCAATTACACCTCATCGACTATACCTCAGACGTAGGGTATTGGTAAAGTCTGTCCGTGTAACTCATCCGGAGGTTTAGGGAATCGAAACCCAAGGAAGTCGCTATACCCCTTTCACTCTCAGGTCATCGAGGATAATGCCCGCTGGCGTATACCCTCAAAACTTTGGATAACTAAAACCAAGCATTCATAAAACCAAGCAATAGTGGTTCATGGATTAATTTGAACTTTACTCATGTACCGATCATGAAACATACGACTTCACTTCATAACAAGTCTTACATCCCGCATAAAACTACAACATTCAACAACAACCAACTAAAAAATATTTAAACTTAACAAGACACCACCAATCCCCACTTAAACATTTTTGTCTTCCTTCAAAGGGCTAAGATTCAGCAAATTGCGAACTCATTCTGCCTCTTCATCAGCGTTAGAAGGCTTTGAACTTTGGCCCTCCATAATAGGTTCCACAAACTTTGGGCTTTCATCCTCTATTGTAATAGGACTCAACCTAGGCGTCTCAATAGTAGCCTCTGCAGGTCCAGAACTCTGACCTTCCTTCCTAGGTTCTTTAATCTTTAAACCACGAACCTCTATATTTGTCTCACCGAATAGTCGCGCATAGACCGCCCTCTTAGCATCCTCAAACATTTTCTCCTCGTTCTCTTGGACCCTTTTATTTGTACATTCTACCACGTCCAACTTTTGTTGCATCTCCCCAGAGTACATTTGTACAATCCTAGCTAGGTCATTCTTCTCCTTTTACAGTCTGCGTTGTATTGCAGAATGTAAAATACGATCAGCTTTCTTCTCATCCTTCAACGCTTTGATTACTGTATCACCATCTTTAAGTGCGTGCTTCAGCTTTTGGACCTCACGAGCAGTTCGTTCACGCTCAGCATTTCCTCCCTTTGCATCCTGACCAATTGGTGACATTCCCGGAGCGCACTCCTCTGATTCCCTAATTGGGTTGTTAGTTCTTGTACTTCCTGACTCTTTGCTCTCAATCGCTGTCCTAAGTTTGCAACCGACGTTGTACATTGGACACTTAAAGCCATCACGTTGTCTATGGCAGTATGCTCATCCTTCTTCCCTAGTACTCGCATATCTTTTGGAGTTAGCAGACTCCTTGCTACTCCTGCAGCCACATTGTTATCTCATATTACAAAATCCATTACTGTAATAGAACCTCTCGAAGAAACAAAATTGGGATGTCACACAGCTGCATTCATCAATGGTTGCTCGGTTATACGTTCAATTTCTTGCCTAGGAGAAGCAAGATTCAAATCCAAGTTCAACCAGGAAGAGGAAGCCATTTAGAACGATTAAGAATAGAAAGAAATTTTGGAATTTTAGAAAGGAACTTTGGAAGTTTAGAAAGGAATTTGGAAGTTCTCTTCTAAGCAAAAAGATGATTTGTGGATTGTAGATTCAGTTTTGACGCTACTTAAAAGGATAGCCTGAAGGAACTGTTTCTCGATTTTCGAACTCTTAAATTCAAACATTCTACAATCCCAAATTTGGTCTAGTTATTGATCTTCCTTTCGTCGTCGCCACGCTTCTCGAGATTTGCCCTTTTCCTCTTTCGGCGTTGCTATATTAAAAAGTCAACACGTTTTCCAAGATCTATATTACCTTTGCTGGGGAGTGTCTCCAAGTATCCGACATTACTAGATTTATAATTGTGCTAGTTGCTGAAGTCTTAGACAGGTTTTAAGAAATTTTGTAAAACGTAGGGATTAATGAAAAGAATAGTTGTTGTACCTAAGAGTAGGTTTGAGACAATAAAAGCCTCTTGCGTAATGGAGAATACCTCGAACTTTGCTCCAGCGTGTCCAAACCAGCTCCTCTATTGATTGTCAATTCTGTCTGTAAAACTTGCCGGTGTCTTCTTGAAAGACGCAATATTCATAGGCTGAAAATTTACATGGCCTTGACTTTGGTAACTACCAAGTTGTTCTTGAAAGATAGCAGATGCAATGGCAGTACTCTCGCCAACTTGTAGATTCCGCATTCCAAGGTTAAACAACTCAAGTAATTCTTCTTTTCCTATTTTTTCGGAAAAGCTATCGCAAAAAAGAGATCGTGTTTACAAATAGCTCTAATACCTCTGCATACCCATGTGCATATTCCTTATACACAGTCCACATAAAAGTAATAAATAATACTTCCTTCTCGAAGATTTTTCCATCGACAACCTACCTTGGTGTCTAATACTACCATTTATTTCTTTAAATTCATTCAATAACTTAGCCATTTTGTCCCTTAACTCATCTTCTTCAAACCTTGAGTTGAGCAAGATTGAATTCTAATTCAGTTTTTCCAGCATCCTACATTCTTACATGATCTATGATGCAACCAAGACAAAGTTCTTGACTCAAAGTGTGAGTCATAAAATATGCTTTCCAGATAGCACATTATACCATCATATTACTTTATGAGGTACATTCACCATCTTAATATGTTTTATCTAGCCTTAAGTTTTGTCACTTTAGATGTTACAATGAACTTCATTGGTTTCATCTTTAGAAACCATTCCAAAAATATTAATATGTGCTTCTTTTGCACACATTAACTTTTACATTAATTTCTTCAGGATTATTTCCCGGCATATCTGGCATAGCCACTTTAGATGATGGCGACCAAGGTTTTAAGGATCCCTTCTTTGGTTTGGTTGTGCATATTTTAACGAAGACTTGTCAACATGACCAAGTATATGGTTGGATATTTTTCAGAAAACTCATGTAAATATTAGGTGTTCAAAATTCCTTTTCAGAAATCTTTCGAAATTCTCGATTAGAAATCTTTTGAAAACAAAGTTTGCTTTGATACCATTTTTCTGTCACGCCCCAAAATCGAAACACGTGACAGCGGCACGTACCTTAAGGATCCCGAAAATATAACACCTAAGTCCGAAAATATAACCCCTTTCACTCTCAGGTCGTCGAGGATAATGCCCGCTAGCGTATATCCTCAAAACTTTGGATAACCAAAGCCAAGCATTCATAAAACCAAACAATATAACATCCAAAAACAATGCATCTTTTGCACACAACAATATTTACTGTCATACATACACACAAAATACAAGTCTGAGAGTGAGTCCCCTACCTATAATCCAAAACTGATGCATGACTTGCATTCTGCACCCTTGAACTCAAATTGTTCTTTCTTGGCAACTGATTCCTAGTCCAGTCATTAAAAAATATTAATTAAAATCCTTCTTTGCAATTTAGTATTTATAGCTATCTTTAATTTCACTGCAGTCCTCTCACTAGTCAATAATTTCACTTTTGTCCTTATACCTTGTCCAAATCATATTTTAGTCCTCGGACTTATTCATAATTTCACTTTGGTCCTTATACTTTGTCCAAATCATATTTTGGTCCTCAGACTTTTTCATAATTTCACTTTGGTCCTTACATTTACCTTATTTGTCATTCGGCACTTATACTTGTTTTCATTTATCTTTTGGTCCTTCCAATTTTCATACCAGCTTTCGGGCAACAATTCAGAGAAAATTTATAGAAATCAAACCATCTAAAATCTTTATCTTACCCCTCTGAATTTTTCAGAATTTTCTGAGTGAAGCTCCCAAAAACAATAACCAACTCAAATCACACTTGGAAACTAACAAAAGCTTGTGTTAGTTGATCCACTCCCGAGAAGGCTACACTAATTGGATTGTCATGATTTTTGGATATGTTCTAGAGAAAAATTCTGAACAACTTCCATGAAGAATTTATTGTCATCCGGATAAGGGAAATTGACATACAAGAGTGAATATGTTGTTGTATGGTAATAACAGTAAAATCCGAGGAAGTGACGAATTTGTTTACCATAGACATATCTAGAGTACTTGGATTGCTCTAATTTTTGTATATGTCATAGTTCTCAAACGGAGGAACAACTCTAGAGAAGGAAAGTTTGTCAAACGAGCAATAGAGACTAGAGAAAAATATTGAAAACCAAATTGCAGAAAACTCACCAGCCATGGATGAACACTGAAAGTTCATAGACGTTTTGAGGTAGCTAAACTGGTCCGATGATGCTGTTTTTTGGAGATGTTGTAGTCCTCGAGCAGGTGCACAATGTTCATGAAGAAGATTTTTTGATTTGATCTTTAGAGGTGGGAGTTCTATGGTGATGAACCAGACCCATGAGTTTGGGTTTCTAATGAGAGAGAAGTGAAATGAACGTGAAGTGAAAGGAAAGGAAAGATGAATGAAGGAAAAAGGATAAGAGAATAGATAAGAGTGTTGGCAGCCCATGTGGATATAGTGCTGCACAATAATTTATCGCTTCGTTGCCTTTTCCTTTTTATCTTCTTCCCAACTTCTGAAACTCGCCAAAAATACTTCCGGGTTCCGAATAATTCTCCGAAAAATGCCACACGCTCGTATGGACGTCTACTATTTTTCAATGATATCAAATTACCAAAATTTCAACTTCAAAATATTAGGAAATAAATCCTCCCTTGAATAAACCAATAATTATTTCATGAAAATCCAAATTACCACAAATTGGACCATGAAATTTTTATTGTGAGCTTAAACAAAATATTTGGAAATTTTCAGGGCGTCACAATATGTTTCCTCATAATCAATCCCATGCCTTTTTGAAAAACCTTGCGCAACGAGTCGCGCTTTATATCTTATTATCTCATTTTTCTCATAGCGTTTTCTTGTAAATACTCACTTGTAACCTACAGGGTTCACATTGGGTGGAGTTGGAGCAACATGTCCAAAAACACTCCGTTTTTCCAAAGAATTTAATTATGCTTGGATTGCATCCCTCCATTTAGTTCAATCTTGTCTATGTTTGCACTCATCAACAGGGCGAGGCTCAACATCATCATCTTTTATGATTTGAGTAGCCACTAATAATGAAAATATATTATCGATGATTATCTCATTTATATTTCACAATTTATTAGTGGATGCATAATTGATGGAGATTTTTTTTACTTTCATATACCACTGCTACTTCATGGGCATTTGTTTCACCAAGGACTTTTTCCTTTTTAGGAAGAACCTGTGCCTCTTCAAGGGCATTTGAATAATGAATTTTGGGTTCTCCATTCACTTCATTTGGATTCGTTTTAGTCATCGACTTCCTCTTTTGAGGAACTGAATCCTTTGAGCCTAGTGGCATGCCACACTTCAGGTGTGCAACAAAAGAATCATTTGCTGGCACATTCTTTTGTTCATCATGGATATCAATTATTGGAAGTGCATTTGCAAACGGAATATGTGATTTTGTCATTTTTGTTGCATCATTAACGAGCATACCTTTATGTTCTTCAGGAACAAATTTTTATTTTCCCCCTAATTATGGGAAAATTGTCTCATCAAAGTGTCAATCCGCAAATCGTGCGGTAAAGATATCTCTCGTCAGGGGCTCCATATATCAAATTATAGACGATGAATAAAAATCAACAGAAATTACCAATCTGCGTTGATGACCCATCTTAGTACGTTGAGGTGGTGCAATAGGCACATAAATCGCGCAACCAAAAACTCTTAATGTGAAATGTTTGGTTGATTAACAAACACGAGCTGTACAGGAGAATATTAATTGTTGGCAATGGGACTTAGCCGTACTAGTGATGCTGCATGTAAAATGACATATCCACAGGCAGAAAATGGCAACTTTGTCCTCATGAGCAAACTGCGAGCTATCAATTGAAGACACTTAATCAAAGCTTCTGCAAAACAGTTTTGAGTATGAACATGAGGAACATGATGCTCAATGTCAATGCCAAGTGACAAGCAGTAGTCATCAAAAGTCTGAGATGTAAATTCACCAACATTATCGAGTTGAATTGACTTAATAGGACAATCTGAGAATTGGGCTCATAATTTAATTATATGAGCCAAAAGCCTAGCAAATGCCACATTTCGAGTGGACAAAAGGCAAACATGTGACCATCGTGTATATGCATCAACCAAAACCATAAAGTACCGAAATGGTCCACAAGGAGGTTGAATAGGCCCACAAATGCCCCCTTGAATTCTCTGTAAAAAATGATAGGGATTCAACATCAACATTTTGCTGGGATGGTCTGATTACCAACTTCAAATGTGAACAAGCCTGACAATGGCTATCACTTAACAACATATTGTGTTTAGTCAACACGTTATGTCCTTTAGAATTGGTAATTATCCTATACATGACAAGACCCAACCCGAAATCCATGTCGAACCCTCGTTATCCGTCCGACATCCAACTAATGTCGCACACACAATGCTAATCGTATACAAATTACAATATAGGCCTCCGACCTTAAATTCAACCATACCTGAGCAATACCTAAGCAATATCAGAGCAATTTAAAGAATATTATTTAGTTTACATAACCAAATATTTAGGAAATAAATTGAACTCAGTACGTCCTACACTGATGTCGATGTACGGGGAGAGTTGCTTGACTTGGGTTTTCGAATCACCTCGAGCTACGGCTTGGAGGCGTAAAATAGAAATGTGAGTGGACAAAAAGAAAGTTTTGAATATAATTGTATTGGAACATACTAACCCCACCATTTTGTGAAAACGATGCAAAACCATGCAAGGGAAATCCTTTATCTTATACTTTGATTTGAAATCTTTTGTAATCTCATACGCCCAATTTATATAACATATATTGACACACACTGTCATTCTGCCACCCTTATACCCATTATACATATATGTACTAGAGGAAAACTGTAACATCCCAACCCTAAAAAGAATTAAATAAATTAAAAGTATGGGAATTTAATTTAAAATAAATAAAATGATTAAGTAAGTTAAAATAAAGTAAATAAATTAAAATAAGTGAAATTGAATCAATAATATAATTAATTTAATAATTTTTTTAATTAAAAATATTATTTAATATTTAAAGGGGCAAAAAGGTCATTTTAATTTCGGAAAAGGTTTCGCCATTACGTCTGGCTCGTCGAAACAAATTCGTAGACGGTCGGCACGCTCAATTTGGAGTTATAACAATTAAAAAGGACATATTGGTAATTAAGGAATTTGTTAAAAATTAATAAATAAATAAAAAGATTTAAAAAACCCCAATCAGGTGCGCTCTTGCCCCACCCCTTTCCCTTTGTCTTCTTCCCCGACACCCTAACCCTCTCTCTCTCTCTCTCTCTCTCTCTCGAATTAGTGGCGGCGCAGGCCATGCCGTCCCATCAAACCACCACAATCTCTCTCTTCCCTCCACCCATCTAGCCGGTTTTCCCCGCTCGAAACCTCCTTCACCATCGACTGTGTCGACTCCGATTCTGCTGGGTTTGAATCAAACCACCTGCCAATTCGGCCACTTTTGCCGTCGATCCAGGTGAGGTTTCTTTTTGGATGTTCTAGCTAATCTTAGGGTTAGTTCGATCAATTTGATCGGTTGATGAGGATTCAAAAGTTAGGGTTTGGGGGTCAAGAAATACCGTGAAGCAGCAATGATCGAAATTGAAGTGCTGCAACAGCTTGGTAAACATGATAAAGTTGGCAACCGTTGTGTGCAATTACGGAACTGGTTTGACTATTTTAACCATATTTGTATTGTGTTTGAGAAGCTTGGACCAAGCTTATACGATTTTCTCAAGAAAAACAATTACCGCTCATTTCCCATTGACCTTGTTTGTGAGATTGGCCGACAACTGTTGGAATGTGTAGCATGTGTGTAGTAAAACCTAAGCTAGTCTCTTTCAATCACTATATATTGTTTGTCTGCTTTTCTTTTGCCAATTCACTGGAATGAAATTATCTCCTATATTGTTTAGAGTAATAAATCTTTTTTGTTTCATTTAAAAAAACTCACTATGTCTGCTGATATATTTTCTAATTTTTTTGCTTCTAAATGGTCATAATTATAAGTTAATTGGTTTGTTTTCTTTGTGGTCTTGCTTTCTGATGATATGTTATGGACATTGTGAATGTTATTTGGTATTTGAGTTATATTGTTTATGTTCGGATTGAATTTGTATTTTCGGATGTTGAGTTTTATTATATTTTATATATCTATGATTATGTATGTTTAGGTTGAACTGTGGACATTTTTACTGTCCGTTGGTATATTTTTATGGGATTGGGTTATGTGGTTTGTTTAGGTTGTGAAAGCGAGCCTTTGGGACTCAACTTCGTCCTGGTCAAGTGTTTGCGAGTTTAGTTGTGAGTTTAGTTAGTTTGGATTTGGGCCACACATGGCATTGGTTAGTACCGGCATGTGTGCTCAGTTGGATAGTAAGTACGGTACCCACATGTGGCGTTGGATAGTAACAGCGTGTAGTAGAGGTCCTGCACCTTTGGTCGGGTGTGCCGTAGGTCTTGGCGGGCAGTTGAGCCACACGTGGCCTTGGTTAGTACCGGTGTGTGAGCTCATTTGATTATGGTTCGCTGGTTCTTTACCCACACGTGGAGTTGGATTTTCCAATGTGTGGGCTTATTATATATTGACTACTCGGTACTTTATCACATGTGGCGTTAGATATTCCTACATGTGGTAAAGTATGCAGGGGTCTGGTCCCGATCTTTCCCTAGCCACCTGCCCGACTTGACTGCACAGGTGGTTGGACGGTTTTCCCCCTCCTCGATTACTTATTGTGACTTGACTGGGGCTGCATTGAGCTTGCTCTGCGGGTGTCCGGTCCGAATTCCTAGTCACCTGCCCGGTTTGACTGCACAGGTGACTAGCCAGTTTCCCCATCCTTCGGTTGCCTTCGGAAAAGATATCAGTTGCCTATGGAAACTATATTGTTGCCTTCGGAAAATATATGTGGTTGCCTTAGTTTGAAATTAAAGTACCTAAGAGTCGAGTTTTAAACGTAAGCGTGTTTTTGATTTTATATTATTTGTGAATCGTAAGTTTTGTATTAAAGAACTACGTCTGGCTTGATCCCTTAACAAGGGTACGTAGGCAACTTAGATTAACCTAGGTGCAGCTGCGGTTTAACCTTTTGAACTTAGTGTAGTTTTGGTTTAGCCTTTTTAAAAAAAAAAATTATGTGTGCCTTAAATTGTGCGTGCTGAAGTTTGGGTAGTTTCAAACTGTGTTTCTGACTAGTGAGAATTTTGGGTAAAGTTCGTTTTTCAGGGGGGAGACTGCCGAATTTTCGGCAAAAGTCTCGTCCCTCTTTCTTGTTTTTCGAAATAGGGAGGTTCTAAATTAGTTTGAGGGCCCAACATCTATTGGATGTCGGAAAAACCACAGGGTCGGTCTCGGGTTCCGAGGAATTCGGGGCCGCTCTTGTCAAAAACAATCTAACACAGGGACTGTTTTAACTAGCCCATATGGCAGACTCCTCAATGCACATGTGGCTAGGGATGAGCAGTCCAACTGGGGGACTCTTGCTCCCCAGACACGCACGCCAGAATCCTCAATGCCCGTGCAACTGAAACAAATCTTTCATGCGCAAAATCGCCCGGCTAAGGGCCTTTGGCACGTGTGGTTATCATCCAATAAGAACCAGGGAGGTACATATTATGATGAACTCAACTAGCTCATATACCTCAACCATCAATATATACCATTCTTGAAAATCCAATATCTCAAATACAACAATATCATCAGACACATTCAAAGTCCATTATACCTTGCCATTCGCCATTAATGCTAGTAGTATCATAATATACTGTAAAACCACAATCAAACATGCATAAAAGTCTTATATTCCCATAACTCGATTTAAATCATATTTCAAACAAAACCTCATTCATGTATGCCATTTCATACTTGAAAAACAATGCCCAATTAAACCAAAATAGACCCCGTTCTCATGCATGCCATTTCAATATTTGGAAAGCAACACACATTTAAAAAACAACGTCCACTCATAAAAAGTCCAAGCTAGCTCAACCCTGCGAGGGTCCCTCCGGTGGAGCATGTGCAGCATGAGCACCTATTTGAGAGAATACAGAAATTATATTAATAACAGTACTCCACCATGAACTTTTCATTCAACAACCCTAAATTCCCAGAGTTTTAAGTGTGTGCTTGACTTTAGGAAGCTCCTAAGGCATTTAACACTTTTCGAAGAGAGAAACGGTCTTAGAAGAACCATGGTCAATTGTGTGGTCAAACCTCTGATATTGGTCAACTGGTCCCCCAAGGCGCACGATCTCCGATTTCTGATCCGAAAGTCCCTATAGGTCCAAGAAGGTTTACTTAACTCAAGAGGTCGGATTACTCTTTATCGCACGATCGGACGGCGTCCGGTTCACCTAACCCTAGAATCATTGATTCGAAGTATATGGGACTCCGATTCTCGATCAACAAGTTGTTGAAAATATGCCATAAAAGCCAATCATATGATGTAATCTTTTAAGGATATTTCATGTATTAGACTTATGTTTAATCCTCTTAAAGGGCAAGTTTATTGTTTATTAGTAAATGTCTCATTAATAGTTACACATGCTTAAACAATAAGTCCAAGGGATGTGAGATAGAGAGAAAGTAATCTAAGGAAGTTAGATTTAGGAGACCTTTCCTCTACTATCCTCATACCCTAAATGTTCCTAGTCATAGGTTTGTCAAATGGGCACTGACAATTCGGAAAGACCGGTACATGCTATGTCTTCTCGATTGGTAGGATGACTGGTATCAAGTCATTCGTGTAGAGACACTAAGACAAGTATGTAGGTGCTCATTAGAGAATGAGTTCATTGAACACGATCAAACGAGAGTTTCTTGTATGGAAATTTTACTTATATGCCAAACAAGAAACTCCAAGTTGCAATAATGCAAATTAGTCCTTGGTCCTGAGGCACCATGGTTGTCTTGTGGGAAAGTTGTGGATCTTTGATGATGCTATAAAGACATGTCCTAATCACGGATGTGGTACAAGCATTGTTGGGGTTCTCGATTGACTCATGGAGACATGTGAGTGTACAACATGTAATCTCTATCCTTCAGTAAAAAGGAGAATGCTCGAAAGATATGATTAAGCAAATCTCTGATCAGAGTATTCAATATGACCTTAAAGGATGTTCTTGTTATACTAATACAAATCATATAAGGCATGACAATCTCATTAGGGGTTTGACATGCACCACACCCTAGTAATCAGATTAAGAGCATTGTAATAGGGAAGGACCGTATTGCATTGTAATTCCAACTGAATAGGTTCTCTGCTTATTCTACTTAGCTTGGATATCCATGACATACTGCTAGGTGTCACTCATGGATGGTGGAAGCCCTAAGGATTAATGATCCTAACTAATAGGGAGAATTAAAAAAATTTAATTCACAATTAGTTACGAAGAGTTCAAATTGCCCACGACCTTGCTAATTAGAACCTAATGGATTGCACACCGTTAAACTTGAGTTATTTGAGAAACCATTATGGAGATGATGAATTGAAGAGATCAATTAAGCTTAGTTAATTGGTTAAGGCAAAATTAATTATGGAATTAATTTAAACGACACGTGATGTCAGAAGAGGCTTTAAACGGGAATTTTGAATTCTAAGCTCATTGGGCTTTATCCTATTGGACATGGAGATTAGGTTGTATGACAACTTAAATGAAATTGAGCCCAAGAAGCCCAATTTCAAGGGATGGGCGTTCATATGGGCTTTTGGTTGCTACAGTCAACTTGTTGACCCAAGTAAAAGATGACTATCATCTTTTTGAAGCCTAATGGGTCATTTAGTGAAAATTAAGAGAGAGAAAGAAAGCTCTAGTCTTCCAAAACTCTCTTTACACTTTCATACTACCTTAGTGAGGGATTACTAACATCATCCTCTTACTAAGCTCATCATCTTCTTCTCAAGCTCTAGTTGGTGAAGAGACTTGGAGGTTACCTATTTTGGTGACTTTTGGAGAACCTCTCAAGTTGGAGTTTTTGAAGGAGCCATTCAAGCTTCAACAACTTTGGTGGAATAAGATCATAGGGTTGAAAGCACGCACCAAGGGTAACTCATTCTTTCAATCTTCTTAGAAGTATGTTATAGGAAAGTAGTACAACTATCCCTTAGCTTTAAAGATTCATGGGAAAAGTTTTTGTTTTTGAATTCATAGATGAATGCTTAAGCTTCTGTTGCCTTGATTTTATTTATCAATGTTGATGTTCAAATGAAACTCATGATTTTCTAAAGGTCTCCTTCACAAGTTCCTACACGTTCCTAGAAGTACGAGGAATGATATATTTGAAAATGGGACCGATCGAACTAGACTATCGCCTAATAGGCGTAATATCCGTTCGATAGTCAAACGGCACCTATCGCTAATCCGAGCATACCGTCGTGCTCAGGATGACATTTGAAGTATTTAGAACACAACGTGCCACCACAAGGTGGCCCACTCGCCACCACTCGCGATGTCTTGAGTAATTTCCGCCATAGAAACAACTCCAAATCACCGGTCGATACCTATACACACAGATCAATCACACCTAGGGGAACAAGTTTTGGTCTTGGACCTCGGCAAAAAAGTGGCCGGAGTGTCCTAAAAAACACCCCAACCGTCGGCCAAATTCTAGGCTTTAGATTAAATTCCAAAACTCTAAAACTTGTATAAATCGCTAGAACACGAGAAATAGATGTGAAACCATACCTCAATTGACAACTTTGGCCTCTGGAGCTGCCGGAAAGGGCCTCGGAAATTTGCCGAAACTTCCAATCGACACAGTCGCTTATATGCCGGTTTTCGAGTTAGGAAAAGTGTTGGGTTGGGTACAGGAGGAAGAGATGAAGATTTTGGGACCAATTTTGCCAAAATTTGTGGTTGGACGAGGGAGAAACGGCTAGCGAAATCGCCAGCCTGTTAAGCGTGATGGGAGAGAGAGAGAGAGAGAGAGAGAGAGTCGTGCGTGGAAGAAGAGGGGGAACCGGGCCTTAAGGGTTTTATGACAAATTTCAAATGACCTTGACATTCTTTTGGTTTTCAGATATTTTCTCTCTCATTACAACACAGAATTGAGCATGCCACTTGTCTATGAACTCGTATCGACAAACAACATGCAAAGGTGCCGCTCAATCCCCCAAATTCCTTTCCGAACATAAAGTGACTAAAACACCCTTACCCCAATGGCAAAAATGTAATTTCATAATTAAACAATTAAATAATGGTAAAACTGGGTCGGGATGTTACAATGCATCATGGTGGATCCAGGATGACCCAACTAGTCATGCCAAAGCTTAAAAGTATTTGAGTCAATGAACTTCTGGTTCACAACAGTATGTGCCTTAATTGTCCGTATGGTTGTATAATATAACCCTGATAAGAGCGCACAAAGCTTCTCTAGTATACACTTCTGGATATCACTGGAGGTAATGCAAAGATATTCCACATTTCCCTCATTTTTTGTTTCAATGTGGTAGCCATTCAAATGTATATCTTTAAAACTCAATAGATTTCTTATGGAGTTGGATGAATATAAAGTATCTTGAATCGACAATATTGTTCCATTTGGTAACATAACTTGGGCTATTCCTAAGCCTTCAATCAAATATGCAAGACATGATATGGTTGTTACCTTTGCTTTTGTAAGCATCAAATTTGAGAAATACTTTCGACCTCGAAGGATCATGTGAGTAGTCGCACTGTCTACGAGACAAATATTTTTGCCATTATTCTTGTTTTGAGAACTTCCATAATTCATATCCATACCTTCAAATAAGTAAGATAAGTTGAATCAGTAAACAATTATAAAAGGGAAAATAGTGCTACTTTTATTGAATTGAAATGAAAATTAAAAAAAGGACTTTAAACAATGGAAATTGTACATAAAGGAATTTAATCTAATTTGGACCCATAAACTTTATTCCCCTTTTCAATTATAAAGTCAAGAACATCCAGATGCGTCATGTCCAACTGACACGATATTTCCAGTGGGTCATGTGTGGCTGGTGGATCTGATATAGCCATCGGATGAACATGATCAATATAATTTGTCTCCACTTTCTTCTCCTTAAGTGAAGACTGAAAAAGTTTCACCAAATATTTCGACGTGCGACAGGTACGCGTCCAATGTCACTTTACGCCACATCTGTGACAAGCGCCCTAAACATTTCTAGGCGCATGACTTGTTTGAGCTTTCCATTTATTTTTGGATGCATTTTTTCTACTCGTGGCTGGATTGCTCCTCGAACCCAAGCAGTATAAATGGGCACCAAGATCTTTTCTATTCCCTTGCCAGCGGCCACGCCTACCTCCTCACCCACGTCTGTGGGTACTGCCACAAGAGGAGGTGACATTCACTTCTTGGGATGAAACATTTACTTCATGAAATGGTGTTGAGCCTTTTGGGCGAAATTGATGATTTTTTCAGCATGAGCTCATTATTTTGCTCAGCCAAGATACTAGCTCCTAGTACTTTGTAAAACCACTATGCCTATAGAGCTACTGCATGAGCACGTTTGAGGCATGAAAAGTACTGAGGGTTTTTTCAAGCATATCCTCCTCATATAAATTTTCCCCACATAACTTTGTGATGGAGGTAATTATATGCATCGCCAAATTTTACTTAGACACTGACTTGAAATCTTGGAATCTCAGGTGTGTCCACTCATATCTGGCTCTCGCGAGGATCACCGTCTTTTGGTGATTGTACCTTTCGCATAAGGCTTTCCACAAAACCACGGGTTATCAACCGCCACGTATTCGTTTTTTAGCACTTCATGGATGTGACGGTGAAGAAAGATCATGGCCTTTGCGTTTTCTTCTAGAGATGCATCACTTCCATCCACAATGGTTTTTTCAAGGCTATTGGTCTGCCGGTGGATCTTGGCATCTATGACCCATGATAGATAGTTGTTCCCAGACATGTCTAAAGCAGCAAATTCCAACTTTGCTAAGTTTGTCATCTTCAAAAGAAAATGAGATGTATCAGAATTTGCAATAATATGTTTGCACAATGTTAGAACTTCAGGTTCTCAACAATGTTTTATTTTTGAATTTCGTGCCAAAAATATTTTGTATATTTACTCAAAACTTCATGTTCGAGATCTAGGACATTAGACCATTTTTTAACAGGAACTTCAGGTCCTTTATTTGTTTGAGGAATTTTAGGCCCCCATTTTATTTGTATATTAACAGATGATTTCTTTCATAAAAATAAATTGCAGTAAAGTAACAAAATTAAATGACATATTAATGAAATATTATATATTGAATTTACCACATCACATACTGGTATTTACATATGCTTAATTGCATCGTCCATGTTGTGTATATCATTGTGGCTTTTATATATCCAGGATATAATAAGTTATTAAATTAAATGAACATAAATGTTAGTAGCTGAAAAGAAATCATATACTTTACTAAGGGTCATTGGTCATTAATAGTTATTACTAAGGGTCAATCTTTAGTAACGGTTATTACTAAGGGAATCCCACTAGTAATAATTATTGATAAATAAATATAAATTACTTTTAGGAGGGCGGTAGAACTGACACTTTCCCATTATATAAGTTATCATATTGTGGGCAATATAACTGCGCTACTATTCAAGATATAAGAATAATAAGATGGGCTTTAAGATCACACCACTATTTTTATTACAATAGTATATGATCCAACATGATGGGCAATGGTGTAATAACCCGTTCCTAAGTTACACCCTGAGAGTATTTTAATGGGTTTAAAATTGACTTTTTAATCGGGAAAGAATTTGGGGAATTGAGCCACACCGGTGCGTCGGGCTCGTTGATATGAGTTCGTGGATATATTGCGCACCCAAATCCGAGTTATAAGGAGAAAGAAAAAGTGTAAAAGCGGGAAGAAAAAAAAAAATCAGCGTGAGTACGATTGCCGCTACGATGTCCAATGTTTCTTTTGATTATTTTCTTCTTCTTCTTCTTCTTCCTGGTAATTTTTCTCTAAGGTATATATATATATATATATAAAACCAAAGTATAGATAACCCTTTTCTTAAAGTATATATACATATATATATATATAACTATTTCCCATTAGTCCAAAGTATTTACTCAAATTAGCCATATATATATATATATATATATATATATATATATATATAAATACATATATGTATGTATAATCAAAGTATACGTATTATTAATCATAAGGTCTTAACGCCAAAACCGAGTATGAAATCAAACGGACTATACTAACGTCCAAATATTCAATTATATATAATATAACGGTTCCAAGCTTAATATAGCTCATTTATATAATCAAAATCCAATACAAAAACCATCGGGCGTTCATCACGTCCCGTTCAATACCCAAAGTATAAATAATAATAAAATAGCCATCATGGCCCCACAACAAACCGGCAACCCAAATCATGCATATACCTCAATGCAATTCATTTAATATAGTTCAACCAAAGTCAAACCAAGACTTTAAAACAATTATCAAATCTCATTCATGCATGGCATTCAATTCTTTAAAATCATGCACGTTGAAAACAATGTCCACTCACCGTTGGTCCTGTGCTGCACAACCCTCAAAGGGTCCCGCTTACAGAGTACGCAAAGTCAAGGTACCTAAAGCGTTAAATACGAGAATTGGATTAGTACCGTGAACCGTACGAGAACCTTAAACTCAAACCCTACCAAAACCCGACTTAACATGTATGTACGTTGTACGAAAGATTCTAAGGTCAAACTACCTCTTTTAACCAGTGGGACCGCCCCAGAAGACTCACGGTCAACCGGCTGTCAAACACCCCGTTTTGGTCAACTCGGGCCCGCGGGGCCCACGACCTCCAAATCGATCCGGACATTCCTAGAAGTCCAACAAAGTCAACTACGTGGCAAGGCGACCTCGAAAGAGCCTCGGTCAAACCTGGTCAAATTGACCCGAATAGGTAAAACCGGGCCCGTGGGTCCCATGACCTCCAAACTTAGATCCAAAAGTTCCTACAGGTTCAACATGGCCTAAACAACGTGTCCTGAAAGTTTGGTCTCGATCGGACGGTCGGAACGCTCACGATCGCACGATCGGACGGTTAAGATTTAATTCAAGCTTCAAGTCATTTATCCGAAGTATCCGGGACTCTGAATCACGATCCGTCAAATCCTATACGTTCCTAGAATACGAGGAACAACAGACGTGAATTCGGATTCGATCCAACGGTCCGAACACAACGAACCCAGGAAACACGCAATAGGCGTGCGTTGGTTCGATCGTCAAACGACGTCCGAATCAGAATCCGTGCACACGTACACATTCGTAGCGACACGAGGATCGCGTAGGAACCGGGAACCACCACCACACCACCACCACGCACCGCCACACGCGCCACCGTGGGTGGTGGGGGCTAGAGTAATTCCGGCCAACCTCCAAACTTCAGATCTCACGACACCGCCAACCCCATTAGAACCACCACGTTGAGGTGAGTTCAGAACCGGTGGAAGCCGCCACAAAATCGGCGGGCAACCACCTCAAAATCTCAATTGAAATTCGGCCGGCCAAACCCTAGAATTTCATATCCGTTTCAAAACCCCCAAATCGAACGAAACCAATTATGAAACAAGCTTCAGGGAGGATAGGAGGTAAGGTTTCATACCTTAATCGACACGATGGGTGGCTGAGGACGGCGGCGCAAAGCCTTGAGGTTTCGGAGAAAACCAGTTGATAGCGCCGGCTCGATTCGTCGTTTCCGGTGACCAAAAGGGGTGTGTCTTGACCGGCTCCTCACGCCGGCTCGATTGCAAGTGGTCTCAGCCTCCACCGTGACCTGAGCCGAGAGATCGTGAGGGAGGAGAGAGAGAGAGAGAGAGAGAGAGAGAGAGAGAGAGAGAGAGAGAGAGAGAGAGAGAGAGAGAGAGAAAAGACTTATTCTCGATTGGCCGAGGGTATTTAACAAATTTTGAAATGACGCTTACGTCCTTTTTAAGCGTTACAATTCCGAATCGGACATGCCGCACATCAACGAACTCATTTCGACGTGCGGATGCAATGGCGCAATCTGTTTCGCCAAATTCCGTCCCAAAAATATCGTTGACCAAAATGCCCCTTTAATTTATAATTTCCAATTTAATTATTTAATTCATTTTAATTCATTTTTAATTCATTTTAATTATCCAAATTAATTAACTAAATTAATTAATTCATATTATTTATAAATTGGGTCAGGGTCGTCACACAATCACTAACGGACTTAGGAATTTTTTAGCGGAGGTGCAATTTGGAAAGGCTAAAAAAATTTTGTGGATTGAACATCTAAGGTTTTTTTATCTAGATTGACCTTAGGTCCCTTCATTCATTCATATCATACATGAAAATTGTTTTATGTAAGGATGACACCTGATAGTTTCATAAACCTTAGAGACGTTTTGTGATATTAAGCCATGTAAAAATATTGACTAAGTATGAAAAATGGTTTTTCGGAATAATTATTTTCTCAAGATAATTTTTGGCGGCTTTTATTTCTTACACATCAAATAAGAAAACTTGACTTTATGGGATTTTAGTATGAAGTATATATTGACTTAATGAGCCATCATTTTTAGCATAAGTCGTATTTTGCACTAAAAACCGATTTTTCACATTTTGATTTGGTGGGAATTTGATTTTCTAGTATTTTTATTTGAATCCAAATGAGGGGTACTTACTTATTTACATTGTAAACTTAAGTAAATGGAGTAATATAAAAATAAATTAAAGTAAAAGGACAAAGACATTTACTTATATGTTGAAAATGGAAATAAGGTAATCTGTACACCAGTTAAGCAAAGGAGCAATTTGAAGCACCTAAAATGATTTTTCTGGCGAGGGGAGGTGCAGCTGCACCTCCTTGCGCCTTAACAGATCCGCCAGTGCACACAATTTTAAAAATTCCAAATTTGTCATCTACTTTAACCCATCAACAAGGGCATTTTAGTAATCAATTTGGTTTCAATTCCAAATCATGTGAATTTAGTAAACGAGAGCATCTCTAACAGCCTCTTCAACACCTTTGGAATGCTAAAATAGGTGAGCCACATCATCAAAACCCTTTCCAATAGCCTTGTCAACAATTTGCTACTACTGTTAGAGATGCTCTTATAAATGACTAACTTTCCATATGATTTAGTAAATAACTTCAATAGGAATCCGAAATCTAACTCCAAAAACCAAAAACAAAAACAATAACAACAACAACAACAAAAATCTCTAGAAAGAAGATGTATATTTGCTCCTGCTTATTCATAAGTTGATTAAGCTTTTATCATATTAAAAAGTGATAAGCAACAATTTAATAACAGCACTTGCTTTTCACATTCACTGATTAAGAAAGGGATTCTGGACTTCAAGTCTAACCCTATGGACAGCTAGGGTTTAGCTTTAGCTATTAGAAAATTATGTATGAAAATGACTGGTTGAATGCGATTAAAGAAAAAAAATACAGAAAAATTGGAGCATCAGAATTAACTTTAGCTTTATGAGATTGACTTTAAGTTGTCTCCTTGGAGATAAGCCACCACCATGGATCCACTTGAGCGCAACTTGCTAGATCAAGGTATAATTTAGTTCAAAGTTTGTCAAATTCGAGTAGAGTTATGGAGTGGCTAAAGTAGCAAAAGTCATTAGGCCATATCCAAACTATGAGGCCAAATCCAAAAAGCCCAAATTATAGCCCAAAATCTCTTCCAACCCAAAAAATGAAGGGGCCAAAATTTGGGAAAACTCAAACTTGGGGCCAAATAGAAGTCTAGCTATTGACTGGACCCAAAAAAAAAAAATTTAGTGGAGCCCACCTGCTGCGTCAGCAGCCCATGTGCAAGCAATCAATTTTTTTTTTTTGCGTTGGGGCCCGTGTTGCATGGCTGTCTGTGCTGCCTTGCCAACTGTTGGCTTGTGGTGATATTGCCGTTGGAATCCAACGGCAACAATTCAAATTTTGTTTTTTGTTTTTTGTTTTGTTATATTCTAATATTAACTTAAATCAACGATTTAGATTAAATCTAAGCTATTTTAAAGGTAAAAAAAAGATCCAACTGCTGAAATTTAAATCCAACGATCAAAATAATATTTTTAATCAATTATCTTGTGTGTTTTGTTTTTATGTTGTGTGTTTCTTTTATGTTGTGTGTTTTCTTTTGGAATAAAATTATATTTGTGGAATTTCAATTTTTTTAGGTCAAATTGTTCAAAAAATTAAATTATGAAGTTATTTTAAAATATTAAATGAAGAAAATTTATCCATAAAAAAAAATATTACAGTTAACTATTCTTAAACAATTTAATAAACCTGCGGACTTAAAATTTGAGTTCGGAGGGTTGGGAGAAAAAACGGTTTGAGTCCGGACAAAACCCAAATAGTTACTTTTTAGAGAGGAGAAATTTGAGTTTAACCCCAAACGGGTTGGAAAAAGTCTTAGAATACATGGATTATGATCCACTGCATTAAAATATAAGCTCTCCATTTAAATACAAGGTTTTAAGATGACATATACTCGAAATTTCATGTAAACACAGTTTAAGGGAAATCAGATTGGGAAAATAAAAAAATGCAAACTTAAATACAAAAATACTTTGAAATTGCTTGACATTGAGTTAGCCACTCTGCCTTGCTGGAAACGTATGTGGTGCTAGTGCTTACTTTAATTTAGAAATACTTACTGAAATTGCTTGACGTATAAGTTATTATAAATCATGTAAAACAAGTTTATTAATTCCTCAAATCATATGTTTATCAACTAGTACTTAGTCTAATGATACTTCTTTTTGTTAGAAATTGTTTCAAGTTTGAATCTCACGACTCCAATTTATCAAAACCTGCAAGTATACGTGGCATTAACATGATGCCATGATCCCAATTGATCAAAACCTGTGTGCGTGGCATTAATTAACATGATCATGCCAGCACCTTGACTAAAACTTAAGCTGTATTGATGGTGTATTGGCAGGGCCGGTCCATCAGATTTGGAGGCCTTGTGCAAAGAAAACAAATGAGGCCCCATAAGTAAAAGTAAAAAATAAATAAATATTAAAGAAAAGTTGGAAACTTGGGAGATGAGATGAGAGCACGTGTATGTTGTTGGGAGAGAATAAATAATTTGGGAAAAAGCAAAGGCAAAGCATGCTTTTAAGAAAGGGTAATGCTAGGCTTACCATATTTTCCTACCACATTATGTACCATATCTCTAATAGAAGTGGAGCCCACCAAACAATGGGGCCCACCTCTATTAGAGATGTGGTATACAATGTGGTAGGAAAATGTGGTAAGCCTAGCATTTTCCTTTAAGAAAAGTTGAGATAACTTTTTTTTTTTTTGGGGTTAAAATAATAATAATAATATATATAATATAATAATGGCATGATGTTTAATAACAGCCGCCTTTTTTACACATTTGGAGGCCCCTGATATTTGGAGGCCCTGTGCAATCGCCCACCCCGCACAGCCTATGGGTCGGCTCTGTATTGGAGACCAATCATAGCTTGATATTAGTCACCCAACAAAAAATCGTAGCTTGATATTACCAACTTCATAGCCTGATAGAGACTCAGGTACATATCTACAACAAAGTATAGTTTTAGGTAGAAATTAAGAAGAAACATTGCTCTACGTTCCAATCATATAGCAAACCCTAAATGCTATTTTTAGGTGACTAATTTTTCTTCATAATCTATTGAAATTGATGCATGCATCCTCAAGAATTAATGAAGATTAATAAAGAGTGTCCACTACTTTGAAGCTTCGATTGGGCCGGCTGCTTCTTGCTCTATAGCACCAAAATGAAGTCGTGGTCGTATTTGGCAATTTTTAGCTTCAAAATTTATTTGTCCATTGCACCCAAATAATTATAATCTACAACATAAATAATAATTATTGGACGAGACATTTATTTGTGGGTGTTCAGTCCGGTCGACTGGCACTGCAAAAAGCATGAAGTGTAAAGTTAGGGGGCCGAAGTAAAAAATACAAGTATATAAAACGTTTAAGTATTCAATAATTACATGGTTAGAGCTAAATATTTATAATTTAGTCATGTCTAATTTATTTTAGAGGAAACTATAACTTAAATTATAATTTGTTTATTACAAATTCTATATGTTATATATAATATAATAAAAGAGAGATAAAAATATGGGGGGGCCTGGGCCACTCCAGGCCTAGGAGTGGCTCCGCCACTGCTCTTCTCACTTGACACAAACCAATTAGAAAAATGGTGCATGGTGCTAAATCAACATCTTTGAAGTTTACATCCATTTCAAGTAAACCTCTGATTGCCTTCTCAGTTTTGCCTTCCTTAAAGTCTTCTTCTATTGCTTTGATTTTTTCCTCTTCTCTCAGAGCAAGGTTGCTTAGATACTTCAACCAAAGACTAAAAGCTAAAGAAATCTTCTTTTTCCTACAAGACCAAGTCATCAGTGATCTGTAAACTATGCATCCATTCTTCACCATTTGATCAAAGACCACAAAGGCGTCCTCTTATCTAACAACCCTTTGCAGTCCATCTATAAGCGTCCCATATGTAACAGAATTTGGTGAAAGCCCTTTCAGTTGCATATCCTTGAAGAGCTTAAAAGCACCATTTATGTTACCAGCCTTGCAAAACCTATGGATTAGAATGTTGTAAGTGGTGATGTCAGGTGTGACCCCACTATTAGCTGGTTGTGTCAGAAGTTTGTAGGCCTTAAGAATCAATCTGGACTCACACAATTGCTCTACCTTCGTTTGAAGACTGGCACTGTCAGTAATCTGATTACTACCTTGAGAAGGATGAAGAAATAATGAAGGATTTCTTCCTATCTCCATCTTGTAAAATAATAAGTGTGCTTCCTCAAGCTTAGAAGCCTTACAAAGTCCATCAATCAGAGCATTGAAGGTCACAAAAGAAGGAACACATCCAAGCTTCTCCATCTCATTGAATATTTGTTGTGCCTCCTCTACCAGCCCATTCTTGCACACACCACATATGGGAATGGTGTAAGTGCATGCATTAGGGTGTACTTAGTTAATTTTAGGGTTCGTTTAACAACATCCCATTTTTAATTCATTTTCTCCTATTTTTCACTTATTTTAAATTTTAGATAGACGGGTCAACAACCCATTACTAGCAACACTGATATTGTCTTCAACTTAACCACCTACAAAGTTCAGTAAGTGTGGGGTTTTATCACAAAAGGCCTCGGTAATATTAATAGTGGAATCATTCATTATATATTGTATTTTATTTAGTTACGTTTCCAATTTGGGAGTCAAATTTCTTACCTAGGACTCATATTCTTCAACACTTATTAAGTTGGGGTATCATCCTTAATTTTTCTTCCTCTTCTTTCTCTTTTCTTTTGGATCAATATTCATTGGCAAATATTTTCAGCATTGGCTACTACTCCATTTTCCTCTAAGACGTCGGGCCTTCTCTCTTTTGGATCAATATTCGTTGGCAGATATTTTCAGCATTGGCTACTACTCCATTTTCCTCTAAGAAGTCGGGCCTTCTTTCTCTTTTGGATCAATATTCATTGGCAGATATTTTCTGCATTGACTACTACTCCATTTTCCTTCAAGTCGTCGGGCCTTACATATACATAAGGCTGCTGTGTTTCACAGTCAAATTAAGTCCCCAAAAGCATCCAAAAAGAAGTGGACAAGCATGCATATGTTTGTTGGCACTTCACCTCACAAAAAGATATACCACATACAAAAGAACAAAATGGAACCCCCAAATTTGATGAAAAACAGTCGTGCTGAAAATTAACAATTCATAAAAACAGTACATAATGTTTCAAACATGTCGATATCAAAGACAGCCATTGTATTGTTTTCAGTGTTTGCTTTCTGCACATTTCCTTTTCCCTGACTTGGTCGACCAATTTTCCTGTGATCCTGCTGCGGCTTTTTGTCTTAGTTGTCACGTACATTTCCATATGTAATCCTAGCCGTTCATGAAACCTTGCCATTCTCTATATATATCCCCCACTCCTACTTCCTCCCTACCTTCGAACAAACACTTCATCTTTTTTTCATCCAACATATTTGATTCTCTCTCTCTCTCTCTCTCTCATCTTTTTGTTCCTTCAAGGTTGAGCCAAATACATGGCAATGGCCTGCTTAAATGTTTGCAAAGACGACCAGGTTAGTGAATATATACCATATTATATATAATATATATCTATATATATATATATGTGCATATACATAAGATGATTTTTGGCTGAGTAATGTTACATGCATCACATTTATTGATCACTTTAAAAATTGATGGCTACATCATAACATGCATATCAATTGCTGCATGCATATCGTATATACGAAACTCACTTCGAAGTTTTGCACCTAAACATATTTATGGGATTTGGGGCATAATGTCTCATGGTACGTAACAAAGATTCATTAAGCCTTTTTCTTCATTTTAATTAACCCCTTAAACTTAAAAAGATAAAGTTATAACAGTCTTTGAATTTGTTGGTAGCGCTACATAGAAATTTAAAGATATATATATATATTTATTCTCTTATCCGATATCCACACGTTATTATCGTGCGGATACCATTGTAAACAAAGAGAAAAGCATGAAAGAGTAGTAGAAAATACATGACGTCCGCATTATAATAACGTCCTGATATCCACATAGAAGAATTATATGCTACCTTCCATATCTCTGTATGGTGCATGCAGCAGTTGTGTGTGAAAGCACGTGTATATAAAGATCGAAGATCTTAATTCATATATAATAGTTCTGTAAGATTCACTTGGTAAGATATGGAGTACTAGTGTAAAACGAAAGTGCACTCATGACTAAGATATCACTGAAAAACAAATTGTATTTGAAGCCTAAAATGACACGGTGCATTATTCATGAGTGCTAAGATACAGATATTACCTTTTCCTTTTTCATCTCCATTTTTTTTTCTTGTCCTTGGTATATTAATTACCTTTTGTTGTTGTTTTGAAGCATGAATAATTTGCTAACAACTATGAAATAATTGAAATTCTACGTGATAATTTAACAATATAACATGTCAAATTGTAATACCATCGAAATTTGATCATCAGGGGTTTTGTGGCAAAGTGCGTGATTAAACATAAATAAATTTTTTTATATAAAAAAAAATACATAAGTTCCCCTACGTCTCAAATTTTACATCTAGATGGATAATGAAATTTATAGTGCTAACTTATTGTCACAAATTCAAAGTTTCAGGAATCTGTTGAAGAAAAGAACCAAAAGACAAAAGAAGTTTGTACCCTAGATGGAACCACTGATTGGTACGGTCGCCCTGCAGTCCGAGGGAGAACTGGAACGTGGGTTGCTGCAACTCTCATATTAGGTATTTAACCCTATCCTTAATTATGCTAATTAACAATAAGATTAGTTTAACTATCTATTTGAAGGTTTGAAGTTTTTTGATAATATGAATTAATTATCTCGCTGCTTTTTTATAATTTCTCACTGTTTTCCAGAACCGACTTTAATTCCATATTAGCCCCTGCCAATTGGTTTTTTATTATGATTTTTTATTCCATTTTAGAATTAAAAAAGATAATACGTAGTTGTGTTCCATAAAATAGAACCTATTATCTTATTTTACTTTTAATTTTAATTTTTTTAATATGAAAAAGTGTGAATTTACCATATTATTCTCATTTAATTAATAATTTCAATTCTTAATGTTTGCATTAACCAAGGGCATTTTATGGTATTTTGAACGTTTCATCATTCTCTCTCTTTTGCTTTATATATACTAGCCCATTGCCACACGCTCACATGTGTGCCAATTAGTTTTTTTTTTTTTTTTTAGTTTTAGTTTTTAGTTTTAGTTTTTGAATTAAAAAAAGAAAAATAAGTAGTTATTTTCCATAAAAATAAGATCCATGATCTGATTTTGTTTTATTTTTTAATTTTTTTAATATGAAAAAGTATGAATTTATCATATTATCCTCAATTAATTAATAATTTAAATTCTTAATGTTTGAATTAACCAAAAGCATTTTCTGATATTTTAAATACTTCACCATTCTCTGCCTTTTGCTTTATATATATAGATAATAGATAATAGATAAGATAAATTTTATCAGTTTCATTTTCCAAAAGCAACTTTCCAACAACTTGGCTCAAAAGTATACAGTCCCGATCTCTTGACTACAAGGGTCCAAGAGATCTATGGTAACTCACCATTGGATTTAAATCCAACGGTCCACCCACTCTTGCACTCGTTTTAAGGTACTTTTTGAACCGTTGAATTTAAATCCAACGATGAGTGACCACGATCTCTTGAATTCCCGCGATCCAAGAGATTGGGACTGCAAAAGTATATATGTAAACAAAAAGTTCAATTTTTTGTTTTTTTAACGTATATATGCCACCAAAATCATGTGATACTTTTGAGGCGTTTTCTCTTTTTCTTTCTAATAATGTGATACTTATGATTTATCATAGATGATGACTTTAGATAAAATCAAATCAACAATAGCTGGTTCTTTGACTTCTAAGCACAAGAGAAATTATGTGTTACGATTCGTCACGTGTTCTCGTTTGAATAAAGTACCATAGTTTCCAAAAATATAATTACAATCATGAAAAATGCTTTTTTCGGAACAAAAAAAAAAATCATGAAAAATGCTTTTTTCGGACACAAATCATGAAAAATGCTTTTGACACGTTAGAAGTGATATCAGCGCACAAAAGTGGACCCCACATATTATTATGTGACCATATCATTAAAAAAAGCACACAAATTGATTTATATCTAGAATATTATAGATTAATCCAATTATATTTTAATATTCACCTACTAATTATGATCAACCCACCCTAAACAGTTGATTTAATTATTGAGTATCAGAATCAGCCTTATTATTATTATTATTATTTTTTAAATTTCATAATCTGATCATGATCTGATCATCAGTGAATCAAGGGCTGGCAACGCTAGCGTTCTTTGGAGTAGGAGTGAACTTGGTGTTGATGTTGACGAGGGTGCTGGGCCAAGACAACGCAGAGGCTGCAAATAACGTCAGCAAATGGACTGGAACTGTTTACCTCTTTTCTCTTCTTGGTGCTTTCCTCAGTGACTCCTACTGGGGGAGGTACAAGACTTGTGCCATCTTTCAACTCATTTTCGTCATTGTAAGTTCCTTGTTACACTTGCCATTCAAAAATATTATTCATCATATTTTTCAGATTTTTATAAAAAATAAATAAATTAAAGTGCTTCATGAAAACACTTGAATTGCTTCATAGAAGTGATTATTGGTCTATCCAAAATCATACTCCCATATGAGTCCGAAGCTTTTATGATCCATAAGTACTTTTAAATTTTTCTGCCCTTATGATTAAATAAAATTAAAATTCAACTCTATAGATTGTCTTCTATCGTCTTCTTTAGGTATACATTGTGTTCAACATTATCTATATTTCTTGCAAGTATATACTCATGTAAATGTGTTTGTTTGTTTGTTTTTTCCACAGGGCTTGTCGTTGTTATCACTATCGACCTACATATTCTTACTCAAGCCTAAGGGCTGCGGTGATAAAAATTCTCCATGTGGGGACCACTCAGCCTTTGTAATCGGAATGTTCTACATCTCTATATACCTTATTGCCCTAGGAAATGGAGGCTACCAACCTAACATAGCTACATTTGGGGCGGACCAGTTTGATGACCAAGGGGACCCCAAAGAAGGGCACTCAAAGATAGCCTTCTTCAGCTACTTCTACTTGGCCCTAAATCTTGGCTCTCTCTTTTCAAACACAATCTTGAGCTACTTTGAGGATAAAGGAATGTGGACTCTAGGGTTTTGGGCATCCACTGGCTCTGCTGCCATTGCATTGGTCCTGTTTCTTTGTGGCACCCCAAGGTACAGGCATTTCAAGCCTCAAGGCAACCCTCTCTCTAGGTTTTGCCGGGTGATGGTTGCTGCAACAAGAAAATGGAAGGTTAAGATGATGCCAAGTGGGGAGGATTTGTACGAGGACTCTCAAAATGATAGGAATATAGCTCACACCCATGGATTCAAGTAAGTTCATATGCTTTTCTAGATTTTTTTTTTCGACACAAATTACATTTTGAAAAGATAACATCAATAGTCACAAAAACCTCTTCAGGACTGCTTTTGTATGAAACATTTTTACGCTATATTTTTTTTATTAGAAGCAAGCAAAAAATTTCCGAAAATACTATCAATCACATTTCACATGTGTGTAGATATTTCCTTTTTGTATTTTTGATGAATTATTTTTGTATATGTGTCAAACTATAATTTGTAGGAAGTAGGAATGTCTCATTCTAGGGAAATAGGGAAGCAGTATCCCAAAATTTCACTAATACTATCAATGCAAATGCTTACCAAAAGAAATCCAAATAGGTCTCTTAATTCAATAACTTTGCTAAATAGATTAGTGATCATATTTCTAATTTTTATAAATGCTAAACACCATCCACATGTTAATTATTTTCACCAGATTCTTGGATAGAGCAGCCGTCATCACGTCAAAGGAGATGAACGAAATGGACAAGGGAGCTCAAAATCCATGGCGCCTGTGCACGGTGACACAAGTAGAAGAAGTGAAATGCATACTGAGACTCCTCCCAATTTGGATGTGCACAATACTTTACTCTGTAGTCTTCACTCAAATGGCATCACTCTTTGTAGAACAAGGTGCTTCAATGAAGACCACCGTTTCAGGGTTCCACATTCCCGCAGCCAGCATGTCAAGCTTCGACATTCTCAGCGTAGTGGCCTTTATCTTCATCTACAGGAGGTTTCTTGATCCACTTTTTGGCAGGCTAAGAAAGAACGGACTCACTCAGCTTCAAAGGATGGGTATTGGTCTTGTCATTGCAATCATGGCAATGGTTTCAGCTGGAGTTGTGGAGATGTTCAGGTTAAAATATGCAGTCAAAGAATGCAACAATTGTGAAAGTCCAAGCTCATTGAGCATATTTTGGCAAGTTCCTCAGTATGTGCTTGTAGGAGCATCAGAAGTGTTCATGTATGTTGGTCAATTGGAGTTCTTCAATGGACAAGCACCTGATGGGTTAAAGAGCTTTGGGAGTGCACTTTGCATGACTTCAATATCACTTGGGAACTATGTGAGTAGCTTGCTTGTTACAATTGTGATGAAAATTTCTGCTAGAGATGAGATGCCTGGATGGATCCCTGGAAACCTGAACAAGGGGCATTTGGATAGGTTCTACTTTCTCTTGGCAGCTTTGACAACAGCTGATCTTTTGGTCTATATATTATGTGCTAAGTCGTACAAGTATATCAAGTTTGAAGCAAAGGTTGGAAATGACAATGGCATGCACAATATTGGCCAACCTGAACTTGGAGTCTGATAAATTGGCCCTGGCTACGTGGGGTAATAAATAGAGGGCCTGAAAAGAGGTAAAAATTATTGCATGTGCGGGTTATATCTTTTTAACAAAATGCATAGTGGTCTTAGTGCGGAATAGGTCTCATGTATGTTGTGAGAGAGATCATATATGGGCAAGTGAAAATTCTCAGGGACATGGGTCTAGTAGAGTTGCAATGATACGAGAGAAATGCCTTTTTCATTTCTCCATGTTGAGCACAAGGTGTTGTAAACAATAATATGTAAAATATAATGTAATCCTTCATATATACATATATATATATATATATATGTATATATATCAATGTACCCTACTATGTGTTGTAAACAATAATATGTAAAATATAATGTAATCCTTACTTTAAGTGTGCATGTGGTACACTTGGTCTTCCTTATTTATTTCACTATTTAAACAAGTAGTAGTGCTATTCTCACCCTCATTCTTATTTTCCAACCACTTCTTTTATAAAAGTTGAATTATAATTTTGTTCTATTATAAAATGACCTAAATAGACATACTTCCAATCCTTAGATTAAAAAAAAGTAAGGGCTGGTAGCAAATTACTAGCAATCCATCTAGCTGCCCGTCCTCTTGGGTGTGCAGGCTGTACGACCGCATAGGCCCCCAAGCAAAAGGCCTCCAAACGAAGATATAAGCCAACAATTAATGAGTCTATATAAGCTGAGCTAGAAGTATAGGTGAAAAAAAAATTGCGCGGAAGGATTTCGAACTTAGAAACCAAAGAACGGAATAACATCAACAAATTATGAACACAAACCACATGTCATAGATGTAGCTTAACCCAAAACACACACATGTCATAGATGTGGCTTGAACATTCCATTTGATATCAAATCATGAAATATTATTTTCAATTGATTTCTACAAGGACCAATTTTGCATTGAATAAAAGCCCTTTGGATCTACCAACATAAAAATTAATTTGGGGATTCACAACTTTGGAACTAGTAAGAGAGGCTTAGATTAGATGAGGAGATGAAATAAGATGATAAGAGGAAGAAGATGAAGAAGAAAAAAATTTAGAATAGATAATATGATAATATAATAATATAATCTTGAGGAGGCTTGAACCCAAACCATATTTGGAGAATTCTAAGCCCTAACATGTAAGATGGTTTTAGGTAAAAAAACCACCTCTATTACATGATTTGTGCTCTTGCTATTGTTATTAAAACTTAATGTTAACTTTCATAAATATTATTTATTTTTCAGAATGTTATCTTTAAAAAAGAATGTTATTAATTATTATTATTTTAAGTCTTATTTGTATCTTCTTGGTTATTCATCCTATGCATCTTTAATGGGATCCATAATGCTCATAAATTACAATTTAGAGAGAAGTTAAAAAAACTCAACTCCAACTGCAATTTTGAATTAGGCCAGTTGGTTAGAGTAATGCGTCTACCTCTTTGCACTCGATTTCAACTTCCCCTTCTTCTAAATTAGAGTAGTGCTTCGTCAACTTATGGATGGTGTTGAAGCTTTGAGATGATAGTGGGTCGTGACCAGAGTCATCTTGCCTTTGGTTCAAATGAACCGGCCCGTGACCCAATTCCATATGGTCCGCGCCAAGCTCGTTCTGCTGTTGTATATCCCACCGTGGAGCTCCTTGGCAATGGCAGAACCTCTGCGATGCTTTGCTACCAGTCATCCAACCAAAAAAAATCATTAAGGTAAGAACTGCTTCAACATTTTTTTAGGTTTGGACTAAACACAGGTTTAATTTTTCATCTTCTTTGATTCCCTCTTGAATTTTTCAGCTAAAACTAATTTCTTTGATATATTTTCAGAGATTTTGATTTCTGGGTCTTTTTAGAACTCTAGAACTCCATGTTTGAAATAGTGCATATGTGAATTAACACGTACAAAGCAAAGCAAACCAACCCATTTGCATTGCCACACAGAAACTCAGAGAGAGAGGCAGAAATGGGGACGAGAGCAAGACTGCCAAGCCTCATTCGGAGCCTGCAAAAGGAAGCCCAGCCAAAACCCACATTCCAGCAATCGCTGCCTTCGTTTAGACGCGCCTTCTCTCTCTACGATCAGATCAATCTCATTGACAACGTCCCTAATGACCAACTTCGATTTCAACGGTACTCTCCTGTTGTTGTGTATTGTTTTCTTTCTTTGGTTTTGGCTCTTCCACAACCACCACTAATTACCATTTTGCCACTCTTTGTGTGAAGGTACACAGACTCAGGGTTCACAGTGAATAGGGTGGACTATGAAGGAAGCTTGCTTTGTGTTGGAAACATGTTGATGTCTTGGGCTCCCAAGAAATTGTTAGACCAAATCCAAGTCAAGAGCATTTTGCTATTGATAAGTCAGTTATGAATTTGAATTCAAATAGTTGATAAGTCAGTTGTGACTTTGAATTCAAATAGTTGATAATGTTATCCCTTGTTTATCGGGACAGTTCTTGTATTTTGAATTGTAAGTTACCAATACAGTAATATAAATATGTGCTTATACCAGAATTACTGGTTAAGCCTTTCCTCCAATTTCCTTGTCTTTTATGGTATCAAGAGCAACTATAATCTAACGATTTTTTTTTCTCCACGTTTCCAATGGCCAACTCTGATAGCCCTTCCCTTTCTACTGACAACAACACCACAAATGACCAAAATTCTTTGCCCACCATCAACAACCACACCCATCAGCCTTCTATGAATATACCACTCTTTGTTTCAACCATCATTACTATCAAGTTGACCCGCTCCAACTACCCACTGTGGTTGGCTCAAATTTCCCCAATTCTTGATCGTGATCTTTTTGGCTACGTTGATGGCACAATCCTCTGTCCTTCCAAGTCTCTTCCTGGTGCTGCCGACAATGTCATCAATCCACCTTGCTTATCTCTCTGGGTTCGGCGGATCAGGACCATATTGAGTTGGATAAACAATTCCCTCACTCCATCTGTGTTGTCTCTTTGTGTGCGTTGTCTCCCACTTCTCATCAAACTTGGGTCTCTGCGGAACGTCGCTATGCTTCCACCTCTCACAACCGCATCCTTCATCTGCGCAATGAACTCCTTCGCACCACCAAGGCACCATGTCCATTTCCGATTATAAGGACAAAATGAACTCAATTACTTGGATAATCTAGCACTTCTTGGAAGTCCCATTATTGATACTGATCTTGTTACTATTATCATGAACAACGTCGGACCGGCCTTTGAAGTCACCGTTAGTGCTGCACGGGCCGGGGATACTCAGATTACGTATGAGGCCTTGGAGGCTCTCTCCTACTCACTTCTTGACGCCGTCAGGTGAACAGGCGCAACCGCAAGTTGATCGGACCACGGGAGTTTACGCATTTCTTTGCTCGTGAGTAAGTGGCGGTCGAGACGATCGGTTGGGAGAGGTTTTACCCCAAACCTCAATAGCAGTCACCACAATTACTGTTGGTCGAGTCGGGCCGACTGAATTCAAATTTTCAGCGCAATGGGAATTCAAGTGACTCTTCCTCTTCCTTCACATTTCATACGATCATTTTATCAGTTGTGGAAATAATGGGCATCGAGGCCCTTGATTGCTTCAACCGCATGAACATGGCGTATGAGGTAGGAGTTCCTACTCGTCGTCTCTCTGCTATGGCTTCTCGAGTCCACCACCACCCCTCGCCCAAATTCCAACACTTGGTTGATTGACACAGTGCAAATTCTCATCTTACTCGACCTTGGCACCTTGAACAACCTCGAGAGTACAATGGTAATGATCAAGTGGGAGGCATAGGTAGTGATTCTGGACTTACTATTACTCATCTTTGGGAGTGTTGATTTTCATACGCTTCCTCCAACTTTCATTTAAATAATGTTTTGCGGTGTCCTCTGACTTCTTCGATTTACTCTCTGTTCATCAATTTACTATGGATAACAAATGCTATTTTCTCATTTATCTGATTATTTTTTGATAAAGGACCTCAAAACCCAGAGGACGGCTTTTCCGAGGGGAGATGTGAGAATGGGCTCTATCCACTACGCTCTAGTTCACCTTCATCCTTTCAAGCTTTGGCAACATCCCATAGGCACTCGTGTTTACTGCTCAAACTTGGCACTCCACGCTTAGGGCATCTGCTGTACCAATAATCAAGTTTTAATTTCGAATAAGAAAGTACCTACTTGTGGGTCTTCTCAGTTTGTTTTTTGTCATTCCTGTCCGTTAGCAAAGAGCTCTAAATTACCATTTCATATTTCTTCGTCTAAGTCTCAATTTCCTTTGCAACTTGTACACTCACGATGTATGGAGTTCTCCAATTACTTCAATCAATGGATTTGATATTATCTTCTCTGTTTGTTGATGATTATTCCCGATACACTTGGCTTTATCCAATGAAAAATAAATCTGAGGTTCATGGTATTTTGTTCGATTTAAAACTTATGTTGAAAATCTGCTCTCTTGCAAAATCAAGTCTTTCTGATCACGATGAAGGAGGGAATACACTAAAACAGCCTTAAAACAATTCTTAGCTTCTCATGGCATTCATCAACGCTTCTCATGTCCTAAGCATCCTGAACATAATGGGTTAGCAGAGCGAAAACACCGTCATCTAGTTGATTCGGGGTTAACTCTTTTAACTCATTCACATATACCTTTAAAATATTGGGTAGAGGCTTTTAAGACTTCGGTTTATCTCCTCAATCGTTTGCCAACACGTGTCTTAGCACAAAAATCTTCTTATGAGAAGTTATTCCACAACTCTCCAAATTATGATTTTATTCGAGTTTTTGGGTGTACCTGTTTCCCTCTTATGCGTCCATATAACAGAAACAAGCTTGAACCTCGCTCTAAGTCTTGTGTGTTCATGGGTTATTCATTAAATCATCTTGGTTATCAATGTTTGGACCTCAATACAGGACGAACTTACATCTCAAGACATGTGTTGTTTGATGAGGAAACATTTCCATTCAAGACTCTCACATCTACTCGGCAGAGCAGTCCTTCAAACCCAGGTGACTCATCTCCATCTCTCAGTTTTGAATTTCCTGTTTTATCTAATCACAATGTACCAGGGCCACATTCTACTTCACAGCCTCATTTAAGCCCAACTATCAGTGAGCCCATTCCGTTAGCAGCCACAGAGTCCAATTCGCAGCCCACTACTCATTCACCCTCATCAAACACTCTTCTTCCACCCGAACCAGCCGCCACCATCTCAAATACTTCCACTCCAAACACTATTGTACAATCCCTTGTTCCCATCAGAATCACAACCAGTCTCGGTTTCTCCTTCGATGATTCCAAGTTGTATTGATGCAGGAAATACAGAGAAATCTCTACCTATTCGTATGGTTACTCGTTCACAGACTGGAAATCTCAAACCAAACTCAAAATATGCGATGCATTCGGTGGTTGATGTTTCAGAGGTTGAACCCACATGTTTTAGCAAGCGGTGAAGCAAGAATCCTGGCGTCGAGGCCATGGCTCACGAATTTAGTGCTCTGCGGCGTTGTGGAACTTGGGTATTGGTTCAGCAACTTCTCACATGAATATCTTACCCAATAAATGGGTGTACAAGATAAGAGGAAATCAGATGGTTCAATGAGAGGTTTAAAGCTCGTTTGGTTGCTAATGGGTTCCATCGGCAAGAGGGTCTCGATTATACGAGAAACTTTCGATCCGTGGTGAAGCATACAACCATTCGGATGGTTACGAGTGCAGCCATCTCGCATAAGTGGCCGGTAAGGCAATTAGATGTCCAAAATGCATTTCTTCATGGTTTTCCTAGCGAAGATGTTTTTCATGACGACCTCGGGGTTTTGTTGATCCTCAATATCCGAATCATATTTGCAAATTAGAGGTCTTTGTACGGGCTTAAACAAGCTCCTAGAGCTTGGTTTGAAGGTTTAGTGACTACTTGCTTGCCCTTGGATTCCAGAGTCTAAGTGTGATTATTCTCTTTTCATATATAATCATGGTGGTGTTTATTTGGTCTTTGTTAATCTCGTTGATGATATTTTGTTAGCGGAAATAGTTTGCCTCGGATTATGAATTTAATTCAGGACTTTGGGTAAGCTTTTCTCCATGAAGGATCTTGGTTCCCTCAATTACTTTCTAGGAATTGAAGTTCTTGATAAAGGTAATTGTATTCACTTAACACGGGCCAAAGTATGCAACTGATTTATTAGTGCATAGCGGCTTTCTGATTGTAAGCCTTTGTCCCACGCCATGTGCTTGGTCAAAAGTTGAGTATGTATTACGGTGAACCTCTTTACAGTCCCTACGAGTATAGGCAAGTTGTTGGTGCCTTGCAAGTACTTAACGATTACCCGGCACGATCTTTCATACTGTAAATCAAGTATGTCAATTTATGCATTCTCGACTACAACTCAGCAGGCAATCAAAGCGCATTCTCCGGTATTTGAAATTTACTTTTGATCATGGTTTACAATTATAGACCAGGCCGGCTGCAATTGAGTGCTTATTCCGATGCGATTATGCCGGAGATCGATTCAAGGCATTCCTTTGGTGGCTATTGTGTTTTCTTAGGTTCAATATTATTTCATGGAGCTCAAAGAAGCTGAAAACTGTTTCTAGGTCTAGCACGGAAGCCGAATATCGCCAGACTTGCTTACCGCGGCTGCGAATTATCATGGTTGCGTTCCTTGTTTAGCGATTTGTCTCTTTCCTTGCCACCGCCCGATTATCACGGTGTGACAATGTTTCTTCTATTTCCTTGGCGTCAAATCCGGTTTTTCATTCACGCACGAAGCATTTGGAGGTTGATTATCATTATGTTCGAAAAGGTTGTGAGGGAGAGCTAGTTGTCAACTATGTTTTGTTCTCAAGACCAAACTGCGGATATATTTACCAAAGGTCTCAGTTCGTCTCGTTTTTCGTACACTTGTTCTCAAGCTGCTGTTGTTCAACGCCCACTTAGCTTGCGGGGGATGTTAGACCAAATCCAAGTCAAGAGCATTTTGCTATTGATAAGTCAGTTATGAATTTGAATTCAAATAGTTGATAAGTCAGTTGTGACTTTGAATTCAAATAGTTGATAATATTATCCCTTGTTTATCGGACGAGTTCTTGTATTTTGAATTTATAAGTTACCAATCAATTAATATAAATATGTGCTTATACCAGAATTACTGGTTAAGCCTTTCCTCAATTTCCTTGTCTTTTTAGAAATTCCCTGAAATCACTCCTGATAGGTCTTTACTCTCTCTTTCTTTCTTTCTCTTGTTTGTTCATAGAAAAAAAATATTTACTTAAAGATAATATTTAGAACAAGTGAAGGATGACCATTTCAATTTTGTTTTTCGTTCTTTCATTGAGAAAATTGTACCCCCAAAAATCGAAGTGGATGTTTAAATTATTGTTCTAGTTTTCCATACATACATGATACATGTATATATGCATCTGTGTACATTTGTGTATGAATGCATGAACTTGTTTTAGTTACTAGAACTGTGGAACATGTTGATTGTGAGGCAGAAGTAACTGACAATTTAATGGATTTTATGCTGTGATTCAGCCTGTCCATCTTCCAAACTGTGCGACCTGTGCCAGGTAAATTTCAAATTGCATTTTAATCCTGTTATGTTTCATATGTACCTTGTTTTAGGTTGTCCCCCACAGATTATTTTGAATAGACATATAGACAAAATTTAGAGGGGCAAATTTCCTTTCTACAAGTAGCTTAAATGTTTCAATTTGTTTAAAAATCCTAGGGAACCCGACTAATAATCATACACGGATCATTAGGAAAACATTTATTCAGAACAAAGTCATAAGTGCAGAAACTAGCTTTCTCATTCATTTGAGTTGTTGGCTTTATTCCCAATATATTGGGCAGACATCCAGTTTAAAAGAAAATGTGATTTTTGATACATCTGTTTTGTTTGATCATGCTCCATACTGTGACACTAGTCTATGTGACATGCTTTAGAGCTATTTCATGCATATACTTACTTCTAAGTTCAGCTCCTTTTTCATCTGCCAAAACAAAACAATTTATGGAGAGAGGAAGGTAGGATGCCTTACCGTTCTTTTCTCCCTTTTGAGAAATATAGTTGGTGTTAGATGCGAAGATGAAGGTGAAGGGATGTTAGGAAACGAATTGAGAAGATGATGGGAAAACGAAGTTAACGAAATAACATTTTAGAAACTGGAAACACAAATGGTGTAGTTTTGTGAAGTCCTTTCATATCAGAGGATAATGGTAATGACCTGGTGAAAGCAGAGACGGTAGCACATCCCTACTGTCCTTTCTCCATATCACTTCACAAATGCAGAAATGAATGACTGGTCTTGATCTAGTTGTACTGTAAAAATTCGACCAAAAAAAAAAGTTGTACTGTAAATTTGTGTCCCCAAGTAAATAATGACAACACGTGTGTTAATAGCTTTTAGCTCACATCACAATCACTGAAAATAAGATAACTGGGTTTACTCTTAATTATGAAATTTAGCTTCTTTCAGCTACAGTTTAAATGATAAGCTCTGTTGTAGCAGTATTGACCTCTTCTTTTGAAATTTCAGAGATTTTCATTCTTGGGTGTGGGAGGTACATTGAACCTGTAAGTCCTGAACTACAACGCTTCATCCGATCTACTGGAATGAAATTAGAAGCCATAGACTCGGTATACTTCATTGTTACTTTTTTTTTCTCTGACTTAATTCTTTCTTGCATTATGCTTGTCATGGTCATGTAGTGTTTGGATTCATCTGACAAATAAATGACCAACATAGTTTTGAGTTTTCTAACCAAAGCCGATATCACCTCAAATGTTGTAGTAACTATGTTGTGTCCACCTTGTCCATGACCACAACCAAATCACTACAGCCCCCAGAGCGTCTTGCTTCCTGATATATATGGGTGCTTATAATTCATTGTCTGTGATAAGTTTTTGATTTGCATTACACTTATGTGGTGCTCCAGTTGGAATGGGCTTTGGTAGCAACGGTGATTCTACTACCAAATTCATAATTTTGTCTTCTTTTGTTTCAGAAAAATGTTGTATCAACCTACTATACTCAATGAGGAAGGGAGGATTGTGGCTGCTGCGCTTTTACCGTATGGGATTTCGTCATGATTACTGGACTTACTGCAGGATGCTTGCTCACTGCATTCTTTTAGTGACCATCAATCTCTTGACCACAAGGTGCATTGAGCCACAAGTAAATGACTCTACTGATTTGGAAGCAGTGTGTAGTGTAATTAAGTTTTTCTGTCTGTCGCATGTGTAGCTGTGAAGCGTTTTTCTACTTTTCCTCTTAAATTTATCAAGAAGTTGTAACAAATTTTGAAGAGCCAACTTTAACTCCCTAATTTAATTGCGGCCAGTCTAATTTCGATGAAAATGGTATATTGACATGACCAACTATAGAGGAGGGCAAGGTTCTCTCTCTGCACTGATGCCATGGGGGTTTGAATTTGAGGCATACGGTATGTCTGGTCAGCGTCGTTTTCACTGGTAGGCCATTGTTGACAGCGCATCACCCAACACTTAAAATAGTTATTATAACCCCTCTTAATAGGAAATGTCCAAAAAAAAACTATTATTATGAACTAACACATCATTCACTTTCAACCTTCCATTTCTCATAGATATGCCGCATTATTCACTTGATGTTCTAAGCTAAATTGTACAAATTATCCATGTGAGCCATATGTCACTATTACTCATGTGATGGAAAAAACTCTTAATAAGCCTTGTGATTAAGTTTGTTACTGATCTCAGTCATCGATTTTTTCATTCAAATTTTCTTCAATTAAGATGAATGTGTACATCATTTACATGGTAAAATGACCATTTTACTCTTACGCGTGACACATACGTTACGTGGGCAAAATGAGAGAATTTGAATGAAAAGTTTGATTTGCACTGGGATCGATGACAAGCCTAATTACAGATGATTAATATTAACTTATGAAGTGTTTTCCCTAAGTGAATAGAGAGATGTTAGACAAGGTGGCCTATAAATGTGGTCCCCTATCATGACATGTGGAATTTGGTTATGGCTCTATTTATCTTGAACTAATTCTTTTGGGTAAAAAAGGAAATTATCTAAAAAAAGAAATATTAAAGATGGAATTTTTAGTTTAGTATATTATCGCTTCTCTCAATAGGAAATGTCTTATAAAAAAAATAGACAAAAAAAAGGAATTTTGTCATAATCCGTACGAAATGTTAATGGTGTCAACTAACACCGTTTCTTCTACTACCACCAGAACTCCATCCCGCGCCACTGGAAACTGCTGAGAAATACCAAACTCTCCACCACCAGTCTACACCAATTATGAACTCTCTAAACCTTCAATAAAACCCCAAACCTCCAAAACCCTAAACCCTCATTCAGATTGCTCCTCTCTCTCTCTCTCTAGGACTGATTGCTTCTCTCGAAGAAATGACCTCGCTACTTCACTCAGCTTCGCCATTCTCTCTCGCTTCTCGCGAATCTCTACGCACTTGCCCTTTTCTCCCTAACCAGTCCTGCTCTCGAATCGCAGCCCCAAACGGCGTGGTAAGCCACCACAACGCTTCTTTCTGGTTTTCATTTTCCTTGACAAGCTTTCTTTTCTTTCACTATATTATTGTCCATGTCTGGAATTATTTTCTTTATTTCGAATGATTAGTTTCAATTTGAGCGTTCGAGTCTGCAAATAGGAGTTCTTGCCTCTTTATTAGTCCAATTTTTATCAATATGATTTGAAATTTGTTCATTCTGAATAATGTATTGCAGAGGTGTAATGTGGGAGAGCCTTTGAAATATGAAAATGGTAGGCCACCCACTCCAGTCTTGAGGACTGAAGAAATGGTGCCCAACTTTTTGGCCATGAATGCGACTACCAAGAACGATACCAGACTCAGGATATTTTCCGGCACTGCAAACCCTGCGCTTTCTCAGGTATATGTTTCGTTTCGACAAATTTACCATTTTATGTTTATATATATTTGTTATTCAAAGTGGATTTATTAAGTTTTATAATGATATTTGATAGGAAATTGCTTGCTACATGGGTCTGGAACTTGGAAAGATTAAGATAAAACGCTTTGCTGATGGAGAGATATATGTTCAGTTGCAAGAAAGTGTGAGAGGGTGTGATGTATATCTTGTGCAACCCACATGTCCTCCTGCAAATGAAAATCTTATGGAGCTTCTGATAATGATTGATGCCTGTCGGAGGGCGTCAGCCAAGAATATTACTGCTGTGATTCCATATTTTGGATATGCCAGGGCTGATAGAAAGGTAACTTAATAATATTATAGCTTGAGCATAAAAAGATATGAGGTTCTGGGAATGATTGATGCATGCTGTCCTAGACTCCTAATACAAATTTGACTAAATATCTTGATGGAGAGTTATTGCATTAAATATCATCCATCAGTCTCATTTAGTCTCATGTTGTCTCATGGACAGAAATTGTTGAATAAAAAGAATTATCATAGATGAGCTGGAATTAATTGTGTTTTTCCTATGGTAGATTGAGGAAAATTCAATCAAATAAGTTGGTGTTGGAGTCTGGGCTCAAAAATTTTAATGTTGATAACATGAAATTTGCCCCTCAACTAATTGCTTGTAATTAATTTACCTTCATCAGGTTTACCTTTACTCCCCATAACATTTTTGGTCAATCATCTGTTGGCTGTGTATCTATAAGTTTGTAGATATATAAATATTCGGGAAACTTAAGATAGATTCCTTAAATTGGGTTTGTTTACATCCATTAAGACATCAGCCCACTAGCATTAAGATTGAGACTGAGTATAATTTATACTCGAATTATTTCAGGAAATAGGTTGGGCTACATTATAGTATCATGAATAGTCAGAAGTTTAGAGTCCTGAGTTAATAACATATGTGCAAATGCATTCTGTGGCAAATCCCACAATGCTGAACTGATTTTAGTTGAAATTGAGATGTAAGGGTTGAACCAGTTTTAAGTACAATTTTGTTTTACTTATTATCTTGAATGGTGTTTGTTCCAGACTCAAGGGCGTGAATCTATTGCTGCCAAACTTGTTGCAAATTTGATTACAGAAGCAGGTGCAAATCGTGTTCTTGCATGTGATCTTCATTCTGGGCAGTCCATGGGATATTTTGATATTCCTGTGGATCATGTATATGGCCAGGTAATAAACCTGTAATAATTTGGTTTCTTTTGTTTCATTGTTCACAGACCAAGGTGTTGGACTCTTACAAGAATGCTATTTGGCCACCTGAAATGAAATAAAGTTGAATTGACATGAAATTTAAAATTGGCCGAAAGCGATATTTCTTGAACTATAAATATATTTCAATCTCAACATCTTTTAAAAAGAACAATGCTACAAATATAGTAATAAGATTCTAAGTAGCATTAATTTTGGAGTTCTAATTTTTGGACATTTCCTCTTATGTATTTGCCTTTTTTATATGTAATTTTCCTTTATGTATATCCAGCCTGTGATCCTTGATTACCTCGCCAGCAAGACTATATGCTCTGATGATTTGGTAGTGGTCTCACCAGATGTTGGGGGTGTTGCTAGAGCTCGCGCGTTTGCAAAAAAATTATCTGACGCTCCTCTAGCCATTGTTGATAAAAGACGCCATGGGCACAATGTGGCAGAGGTATGAACTATTCAAATGGGGCTGACAATTATTACAGTTGCCTCCTATAATTTCCTTGTTCTCACAATATCTTGAAGTGACACATGAAATTGTTGGAAAGATAAATCATTTTGAAACATCATCGTATATCAAGCTTAGATAAGCTGATGCAGACTATGACGGACCAAGTTTATCTGATGATGTTGCACAAGAAATGAAAACTTAACAATTATATATTTTAAGACCAGATGTGATCACAGATAAGCGCACTTAAGTTACCAAGTCATGTTTTTGAAGTCTTGTAACAAGTGAAAGCGATGATTTTTCTCTGATTTTATTTTTTCTTTCTAGAGTCCAAAGTTAGGTATTACAAGTGCAACGACTCTTGAAACCTTTCATCATAACTTATAAATGTTATAGGTAATAGTAATTGTTTGTTGTATTCTATAATTATTTGGAGTTCATCATTTTCTCTAGCCATCATTTTCTTTAGATCTTTGCACGATATTTGGTTCTTTTGTGACAATTTTTCTTTAGATCTTTGCACGATATCTGATGCAGGATGCGTAGGACCTAAATTTATTAGTTTCTTAATGTATTTGTTAGTTTCCTAGATTCTCTAGTTTTCCAAATTCTAGTAGGATTTCTACTTTTCCAGATTTCTAGTTTTAAGTTTCCTATTTTATTTGGGTTAGGATTTCTGTTTAAGCAAGGGATTTTTATCCTATTATGTCTAGGTTTTAGTTTGCTATAAATAACCCCATGTAGTTCTTTAAAAATCAGATTTGGATATTGAGTAAACCTTCTCTTAAAACCATGTGATTTCTGTCCTTCCTTCTCGGTTCTCTGATTTCGCTCCTTTCTTTCGTCCCTTCGATCTATATTTTCGTCTCCTCGACCTCCGATATTCTTCTTGTTCTATTGTTCTGCCCTTTCTTTCGTCTTTTCGATTTATATTTTCGTCTCCTCAATCTCTTATATTCTTCTGTGTTCTGTTGTTTAAGAGCTTAATCTAATACCTATGGACTGTACTACATCAATATCCCAACTAATTAAATCATCCTTCCTCCTTTCATCACTCTCCTCCCAAAGTAAGTCCATCATTTTCTCTAACCTCCTAACCCTGCTACTTAGTACCGATTGCATCCATGTAAGTCTCCCCTTGGGAATCATCCATTTTCCACCTGATTATCCTTGTACTCACTCTTTCAATCAAGTGACCTTCGCCTTACTTACAACCTACTCAACATCAAATTATTAACGTGAACATAAAAGGGGAAAGGAGATCCAGATGGCTAGGCTCCCTAAATGCTCCAGAACTCCCTTTTGGCCTTCATTAATTATTACTGAAGATTTAACTTATTTCAGTTTCAGGCACCTAGCGATCCATGACTACCTCCTGCTTCCAATTATTCTCGCAAACATTAATCAATGTTTTTACACTTATGAAATAAATCTGAAAAGCTATTATAATAACTCAAAAATTAACTGAGCTAAAGATCCATTGATCAACAACCTCCATCTCCTTCCAAAATCTTTTCTATCCAGCTCATGAAATCAATCTTAAAAACTATCAATGGTTGTCCACTTTTCTGAAATCAATCTCCTCCCAATCAATGGTTGTACGCTTTTCTGAAATCAATCTTAAAAACTATCCCTCCTTGTTTCTCAGTTGATATTCCTTGACCTTTTCATTTGCAATGTCACCCTATTTTACCTGTGATATCAATCTTTTCGTTAACTGAAGACCTCCTATTGTTGTTCTAACTGTTGTTTAGCTCTGAGTCCTGATATAGCCATGGTCACTACTTCACCTTGAAAAATAAGGTTACTTGATTGCATTTCTTCAATCTCTACCCAGCCATTAAACTCCCTCCACCCCCTTGTGAGGTATTACAATTTTTTTCAGAACAACCCCTGTGCTCTGTTTCTAAGAAGTCTTGATGTTTGAGAATGACACACCCTTTTGTTCTGTTTTCTTTTCTTCTTCCATCATTCACCTATGCATAAGTTTTACTTTTTAAGTCTTTTTCTTTTTTGGTTCCATACGGAAACATATATTGCAACTCATTTCTATATCGAATGTCATCTACTTTGCAGGTGATGAATTTGATAGGTGACGTGAAGGGAAAAGTAGCAGTTATGGTGGATGACATGATTGACACAGCTGGTTAGTTTGTGCATGCTCCAATCTGTTTTATAACATAGAACATAAATAGTACCTTTGACGAAAATTATATAAAATAACATAGAACATTAAATTCCAATGTTGAGCCTAGCTTGTGATGTTAAGCTATATTCTGGAGAAATGATTATCAACATAATTAATTGAGAGAGGTGGATTTTAGTGCAAAAAGAAGGATCTTGCCAATTGACGCAAATGTCATGGGAAGGGAACTCGTCATTAGCATAGTTAAATTAGAAACTGGGGTTTCAAAAGAAAGGACAAATATGTCTCAACCTGTAAATAATAGTATAGCTTTTCTGTAGGTGTCTTGAACAATTTTTCTTAACCCTAGGAAACAGTTTTCCTTTTTGATGGAGAGACTTGATTCATGTGTACAGCCTTCAAATGCTTCTTGGAGGCTTGGAGAAGTGGGTTATTCCTTGTTTGATAGTCTTTTAGGCGGGTTTAAGATGTACTTGTGCCTAAGCCTACACACTGGAGTTATCTGACAAACCTGGAAATCAAATCGTAGAGAGATGCTAAGCACAGCTGTCGCTGTTGCAATTGCTCAATTTTGACTGTCTGTGCATTCCACGCTTCAGTGGGCCCCTTACTGAGACTACCAGTGTGAAATGTACCTGGAGTCAGTCAATAGTCAGTTATTAGAGTTTTTCCAAATCCAGTTATTAATTTACAATTTGTACTTCCATTGTCATTAGTGCATCAGTTGTTAACTATGCATTAGTGAAAACACAAAAAATCTTCTTGTATACTCTAGTTTTAGGAAATCGTAAGTTTGTCCATGCAACCTCTCCTATTCCCTTTCTGTAACAATTTTAACAACAAATGCCACATTATTTTGGTTCACTGTCATGGGTTTTGAATTGATTTATGTTCTCATACATTTCTTATGTTGTGGCTTATAGGGACTATCACGAAGGGTGCAGCTTTACTACATCAAGAGGGCGCCAGGGAAGTGTATGCATGCAGTACACATGCGGTTTTTAGGTATGTTGAATTTATCTGGTGCATGAATCTCCACTTTCACTCTATTGGTATGACATATAGAGATTTTTTTTTTCAGCAGAGGCTGTGATCTTGACAATATCCACTGGTGCCACTGCCAACAACCATTAGTTCTTTTTTGTTAATCTTATATGGTACATATTGACTTGAATGTGAGAGAGTGTGCCTTTATCGTAAAGGTATGGCTTGCCCAAAGCGACCTGATGGTCGCAGGAACACCCTCTGTGGAAAGTATAAACAAAGGTGTGAGTGTACCTTGCCATCCTCTGTTTCGACATGGTTGACAGGATCCAATAAAGTATCTGCAGATTTGATATATGATTGTCATTTCTAGTTGATTGACATTTAAGGAATGAGTTTTAGGCAAAGCCTTTGTTTTGTTGATACCTCTTTTCTGCACGAATCTAATCATGACTTTTGATATTGTTATAAGCCATAGTCACACAGTTTACAATAGCATGCTGGGATATTCCATTTAGTATTTGAGAATTCCATTTAGTATTTATGCATTCTTTATTACTTACATGAATATTTACTTTAGCTTTTCCTTTTTGCAGCCCTCCTGCTATAGAGAGGCTGTCTAGTGGTTTGTTTCAAGAGGTGATCATAACAAATACCATTCCAGTGTCAGAGCAGAATTATTTTCCCCAGCTAACTGTCTTGTCAGTAGCAAATCTTCTGGGCGAGACCATATGGCGTGTTCATGATGACTGCTCTGTGAGTAGCATATTTAAGTAAAATTGGTTTAATATTGAATGAAATTAGTTCATTCCACACTATTACATAAACAAATTCAATTGATTTGTTTGTTCTACATTCAACTGATGAAATGGATCCTATTGAAATAGAATCAGTACTAAAGGGAAAAAATGTCCTGTACCCCACAATTCTTTGACGGATATCTCGTGTGTCTCTGCTCCATGTTCTGAAGCATATGCTTCTACTTCTATACTTCCCTTTGAATTCTATGAATATACTCAATTCATCTTAGTTTTTATAGGAGAGGAATTAAATGTTTACATAGCTTTTACCATTTAACTCCGGAAAGCAGTTCTGAGAGTTGTTTCATTCTGAATTTTTGTCAGGGTGCCGTTGAACCCTTTTCTACCTTGGGCATTGATTGATCAAATTCATGTCGGCGATGCGCCTTCCAGCTTCTGTTAGACTGTTACTGCCAAATAGCTGCCTTGTCGGAAACAAGATTGTCAATAGAAAAATAAAAGTATTTTTTTCCAGATAGAGGCCCTGCTTTATAGGTTTTTGTTTCAAAACTTTGTAAAATCGGTGGTTGATCAGAAGATACTTATCAGCACTTGAATTGAACCCCACCCAGGTCATCATTGAATCTCATTGCCCTTTATTCTCCCTTTTGAGGAAAATGGTTGGTGAACTATATTACATAATCAGCATTGTTGTATGATATCACTGTTTTGTCCTTGTAAGCTCCCATTTTGTCAAGTAATCAAATCATATTATGGCTTGCGTTTTGTTTTTCTCATTCATTATGTCATCAGCCTCAATCATTACTATCTTAATATGGCTTTAATTTTCATCCAATGTATTTCTGATTATCACATTTCACATTTTTCAACATGTGTAAAAATGTATGGCAAGGAATTGTGTTTTCTTCTCGAGATTTTAGTGTTGAAGCTGAACTGAAGCAGTATTTTTGTGGAAGACTTTCCCGTGTACCTGAAAATGGGTCAGCTGAATGCCACTCGAGAAAATGGGAAGGCTAAATAAATCATTCTTAAAACTGGGTTCTAATGGAAAGCCACCGGCCAAAAATTGGTCCGAGTTGGATCCATCAATAAATTCGTCAATGAAACACGTTGAACCCAGTGGTACAAAAAAAACCCCGGGGATTCAAATACAGGACCTTAAATGTTATCTTCTTAATGTTATAAGAGATCTCAAGTTTGTATATCTTATTTTCGTTGATTAAAAACAAAAACAAAAAACCACATCTTGAAGAGGCTAAAAGTCGTAGTTTTTGACAATAATAATAGTAATATCAGATAAATCAACTGTCTTCTTTTCAACTATCCCAAATAGGCTACATGAGTCTTACTGGTCTCCAATTTTAGGAGTGAAAAGAGTTTGGTGTTTCTTTCTGATATTATTGTGCCAAAGAATAGTGCATCAAAATTATTGTATTTTTTTTTTATAATAGAAAAGTTCTTCATCATACGTATGTGCACGTGATATTTATTGCACACAATTTGCCCTAAAATATAATGGTTTGAAACCCGCGTGTGAATGTGAAATTATAATTGAGATTTCTTTAATATGCAATTTTATTTTAGCAAGTGGTGGTGATATTAAATAGGGTAATGTGCCGTTTTCACTGTTATTAAGCGATTGACTTACACTAAATTATTTCGTCTACCGATTTAGTCCCTCAACTCATAATAAATAGTCAATTTCACCCTTACCGTTAAGTTTATCAAATTTCATCCATTTTTCTGTTAATAACAAGGACAAATTTGTAATTTTAACTTAAAATCCATAAAAATATTGTAAATAATTAACTTTTAGAACAAAAAAAAATTATTCTCCCCACAAAAAATCGGTGGGGATGGGGGTTCTGAGGGGAGAATAAATTTTTTTGTCCTAAAGGTTAATTATTTACAATATTTTTATGGATTTTAAGTTAAAATTACAAATTTGTCCTTGTTATTAACAGAAAAATGGATGAAATTTGATAAACTTAACGATAAGGGTGAAATTGACTATTTATTATGAGTTGAGGGACTAAATCGGCAAATGAAATAATTTAGGGGGTAAGTTCGAATTGTCTAATAGTTCAGGGTGCAAAATGGCTAAAAATCCTATTAAATATGATAATAGGTCTTCTATAATACTTTTTTTTTTTTACAAGCAATAGTCTCTAAACTAGAGGGGAATGAAGTTTTTCACACACACACAATTTAGATGTTATGAAGATTCGAATTTAAGACATCTAGTATGCAAATCAAAGAATTTTTCTATTGGACTATACTTTTGTTTTTTGTATTGTGGTCCAAACTTTTATTTTATTTCAAACCAAAAACTTTTATTTTATTTTATTTTATTTTGAAATGTACCAAATACTAAATATTTTTTTAACTTACATTGCTGATATGATATGTATTCCGTTAAATTGCAGTAATAGTTTATGAATTATATTTCGATTTGATATGTAGGATAAAAAGTGGTACATGAGACCAAATTTGGGGATCAAAGTAAATTTGAGGACCACAACAACTATTATCGAACGCCCAACATCATCTCTCTCAAACGTTCCAAATACTCACACACGCTCTCTCTCTCTCTCTCTCATTCACTGTCTTCTCAAACCCTCTATTTAGGGTTTGTTTCGGCCAAATTCCCGCCAATAACCCCCGACTTCAGATTCAACAATTCTCGAGAAAATTCGAGAATCTCTGAGAGAGTGGAAGAAAGAGCATGGGAAAAGACGAGGAAGAAATGAGGGGAGAGATTGAGGAGAGGCTGATAAACGAGGAGTACAAGATATGGAAAAAGAACACACCTTTCTTGTACGATCTGGTTATAACCCATGCCCTAGAATGGCCTTCGCTTACAGTCGAGTGGCTTCCGGACCGAGAAGAGCCTCCAGGGAAGGACTATTCGGTGCAGAAGATGATTTTGGGGACCCACACTTCCGAGAACGAGCCTAATTACCTTATGCTCGCTCAGGTACAGCTGCCGTTGGAGGACGCAGAGAACGATGCTCGCCATTATGATGATGATCGAGCTGAGGTTGGCGGTTTTGGTTGCGCCAATGGCAAGGTAAGCCTTGATTTTGTGGTCTTAAGTTGTTGATTTTTCGGATAGGGTTTAAGATTTTCATAATAAGGAATTAAGCAGTTCATAGTATTCATACTGATGTGCTAAAGATTTCGAATTTGTGTATCTTGAATGCTGGCCTGTTTGGTTGTAAAGATATACAAGAAATTTTGAATATTTTTTTAATACATTTTTATCATTTTGTTAGAAATTAGAAGGAAATAATTGCATTTCAATCACATGGTAAAAACAAAAAGTATGTTGTATGATAAGTACTTATCTTGAATTAAAGGAAGAATGAAACAAAAAAGGAATTCTGTATCCAATATGAAGAAAGCATGCCAGCTTTCTCAATTGTGTTCCAAGTTGACCCCATGGGGGAACGCCCTTATATGAAATAGAAAGTGCTAACGGCTATTGTATAACCATCCCTAGAATCACTGAAACGGAAAACAACAATGTAATGAGGCAATTGGTTTATTCTGGTTGGGATTCATGAGCTGCATCGCTGTTAGTATGGTCTGTTGGCATATGTAGTTGTTTCTATCATTCTATGCCTAAACGGACTAAAGTATATGATATGGTCTTAAATTTTCTTGCAGGTGCAAATAATCCAGCAAATAAATCATGATGGAGAGGTTAATCGGGCTCGTTATATGCCTCAAAATCCATTTATTATTGCCACAAAGACCGTGAATGCTGAAGTTTTTGTGTTCGATTATAGCAAACACCCATCTAAGCCTCCTTTAGATGGTGCATGCAGTCCTGACTTAAGACTGAGGGGCCACAGCACTGAAGGATATGGTTTATCATGGAGTAAGTTCAAGCAGGGTCATTTACTCAGTGGTTCTGATGATGCTCAGATATGCCTGTGGGATATTAATGCGACTCCCAAGAACAAAACCCTCGAGGCTATGCAAATATTTAAGGTTGCCTCTACATCTATGTTGCACATATTGTTCTTCATTTAGAGAAATGAATCTTATAAGAGCATGTGTAACATTTAATATCGATTAATGTGTACAGCTGTTCCTTTTAGCTTTAGGGAAAGAAAAGGCTAGAATTTCAACCAAAGGAAGACTATCATTAAAATGGACGGCTTCAGTGTTCTGATTTTGGATACAATAAGATAGCTCTTTCTAGAAAAATACTTATATACATCTCTGCTTCTTATATGTAAATGTTTACTGTTGTTTGAAATGCTTGCTGGATTAGGTTCATGAAGGTGTGGTAGAAGACGTAGCATGGCATTTGAGGCATGAATACTTATTTGGTTCTGTTGGTGATGATCAATACCTTCTTATATGGGATCTCCGGACTCCATCCGTTACCAAGCCTGTCCAATCTGTAGTTGCTCATCAAAGTGAAGTGAGTGATGTTAATATTCTCTCATTGCTATAGATAATTGATGTTTCTGCATTCCAGATTTATAAGTCAATCTTGGTACTTTCATGTTTGTTCATGTCTTAGTTCTGTTCTAACATTTAAACTTATACATTTTAAATACTGTCATATTGGTGCCTTTAGCTATTTTTTTCCATCAACCAGGCAAAGTGTTTTACCCAGTGGAGTTTAGTTGTCCAAGTGATTTTCCTAAATACATGTATACTAGGAAATAATGAGTGATCATTGTAATTCAAAATTGTTTTCATTGTCATGGTTCTGATGTATGTAAGGTTAGTACTTAGCTGAAGCCTATTTCAAACAAAGAAATAATCTGGTAAAATATTAAAAAGCCTGGTGAAAATCTGGAGATATTTTTGGAAGCCTGAGACAACGATAGTTATTTATGAAAGCTTGGATGTGAGCTTTTATCTATTAGTACTGAGAAACTAAAAGGGGAATTGTTGACATTTCGATAATACTAGATAACTTGGCCAATTTGTTGCTGTGGATTTAGGTTCTGGGCCACCTAATAGAAATAAGAGCATGCAATGGATTTTTGAGATAGTTAACATATTCTTTTATGCTGTGGTTAGATGTGAATCACCTCTGCGGACAAATGCCTCCTGTGTGGTTCTCTTGCAACTAGACTTTAGGGCTCACAACCTTTGTGTAAATTAATATATCCTTTACATTTTTGAATTTTCGAGAATTTATAAAGTTGATTGTTTTCTTTATCTGACTATAAGTAACGAATGGGTTGTTTCCTTACGTGATATTATATCCTTGACAGTTTTGGACAATTTTGAAGTAGTTTGACCATGTGATGTTATGTTAGGTTAACTGTTTGGCATTCAATCCCTTCAATGAATGGGTTGTTGCAACTGGATCCACTGACAAAACTGTTAAGCTGTTTGATCTACGCAAAATCAATACTGCTCTCCACACCTTTGATTGCCATAAGTAAGGATCCTTCCTTGGAACTGATAAATTTGGATGTCTAAAATTATCTTTGATATAATCAATCTATAAATCTGATCTCAAATTTTTATTGTGGTGTATTCAGGGAGGAGGTTTTCCAAGTCAGTTGGAATCCGAAAAATGAAACTATCTTAGCTTCTTGTTGTCTTGGCAGGCGACTCATGGTGTGGGATCTTAGCAGGTATTCCTTAAATAACCGATTATCAGCTTTTGTTTTTAATTTATAGGGAGAGGTGATCTTCACTCGAACTTGTGGTATTCTAACAGAAATCAATACATTAAGTGCTGTTTCATGCCAGCATTTAGGTTATGGCTCTAGGATTTAGTGGTTTAGTTGGGAAACCAGACAGTAAGGACTAGGATAGATGTGGGCCAACTAAATCGAACCTATTACAGAATAGTGTTACAAGATGAGATATGTCTGCATGAGGAAAATAAGAACCATTTACCCTAACTAGGGGAGCCTAAGGCATTATACTGGAGTATGGGCCTTAGGTATCAGAGCACATGGAGGGCATCTTCCTCTTAATATTTGAAGTCCCAAATATATGGCCTGCATGTTCTTGTTGAGCAGGCACATACAGCCAAGCTCGTCCAAGCTTGTTGGTTATTCTTGGACCTAGGAATGAACCAAAGAGAGTAGCCAAACTAAAGTATTAAGCCCACAAAACAAAAGCCTAGAGCCAATGAAGCCAATGGAGGCCTCACATCAGAAGACTGAGATATCCTTGGCCATGTAGTAACAAATGTACCTATCTTGGTCAATACCATTATGCCATTCCTCCTGCTCATCTGTTACTCCGGGTCACCATGCTACAAAGTCTTAGTTACTATCCTAGCTTAAATATGAGGAAAACCAGTGTACTTATGTCTTTGCTGCGTGTCTCTATTAATTCTTTCTGTTTTGCCACTAAAGAAAGAATTTGCAAACATGGGTTGGATAATCATCCACGCCTGTATAATTATGATGCCCTTTAAGTTTTTTTAATTATCATTCTCAGCTATATTATATTTGCATTGCATAGGAAAAAAAAATCTTAACCTAAATGTTATAACTTTGGTTCTGTTACAGAATTGATGAAGAGCAGACACCAGAGGATGCTGAAGATGGTCCACCGGAGTTGCTTTTTATTCATGGGGGCCACACCAGTAAAATATCTGATTTTTCGTGGAACCCGTGTGAAGATTGGGTTGTTGCTAGTGTTGCGGAAGATAACATACTCCAAATCTGGCAGATGGCCGAGAACATTTACCATGATGAAGATGATTTACCCGAAGAGCCGGCAAAGCCTTAGTATAATTTCCAATACTTAGCAAAATGTAGTCAGCTAAAGCTAATTAGAGAAGGGGAAATGTAGGGCTTTTTTTTATGTATGTTCTTCTGTAACTTTCTTATTTTCTCCCCTCTTCACCATTGCATGTGAGATTGTGTTTTATTTTCTGAGTTAGATCAGTGATGTATTGATTGACCCGTGCTTAGTAATTATATGCAGTACTTTGGCATGGAAAGTGACTTTCCAAGGCAACTCTCAACTATTTTTCGGTCATAAGCTTAAAGCTCATAAAACCAAGGAATAAAATATCCATAATATCGCCGATATTTCCACTAAATTTTCATATTTTTGAATGCCGATATTTCGATACCATCGATATTTAAGATATCCAATGAACCAAAATATCGATACTATTGTGACGATATGGAGAAATATCGATAATATCCCGATATTTTCATCGAAATTTCCGTATTTTTGAATTTCAGATATTTAGATATCATCGATATTTTATTCCTCGCATAAAACACAACGTTTGCATATTGATAGGTGTTTTTTCGGGAAGCAGAAGTACTTCTCTAGTATGAGAAAACATTTTTATTTCAATTAGAGCCTTAAAAAATTGAAGCATTTTTCAGCAATTTTTTATTTTATTTTTATACATGTGATATTGAGAAAATGGGAAATTGAATCTAGGACCTCGGATGCAGTGTGGTAAAGAGCTACAAGTTTCTACGTCAGAGGTTTTTCTATATAAACACGTGCACGTCAGAGGTTTTAAACTCGAGTGCACTTAGGTGCCTTTACCAAGAAGCAAAGTGTGTCTCTCATGTATTTGTTATATGCTCGGGGTTTGCAGGTTAAGTGGTCTCTGATTACGGGTGAATATTGGGTTGTAACTTGTAAGGCATGAGTGAAAGGCTGCAATAGAATATACCCAAATATTGTTGCTCTTGAATCAAAGCAAAACAAAACTTATATCCATCACCGCCAAAACTAGCATATTCTATTATCTGTATGTATGGGTTCGTAATCTTTGCATACAAGTCCAACGTATTCTAAGCCCGTCCTTATGTATGACTTGTAAGACACATACGTTGGATTGTTGTCCAATTTAATAAGTCCATTCATAGCACACTAAACAATGTCACGACTCTAGTCTATTTTAATAGTCCAGTCTAGGCCTAGCATACCAAACAACGGCCATAACTTTTGTTCATTTTAATTGAAATAGTATCGCCCACCAAATCTTAATGATAATCTTAACCTCAGACAGATCATATTGTATTGGATTGGAAAATTCACAATTAATATGCATTGGATTAGATGCAGATTTGCTAAATATGAACACATTTCGAATGGATGAACACCCCTACTTGTACTTCAAATTTGAAGAAAAATAAGCTCTCAATGGATCTGGAAGTTGTTAAATCACAAAAGTGTAGGGCATGGGTTCAAAGTCTCCAGTTAATGAATGGGTCCATCTGTCGTTGTACATATAGTTTAGTGCATTCAGATTTGCTAACATTTTTAAATTTCTTTTTCACATGAAATTCTTATCTGATTAGTGGAGTTTGTTCTTTCTTGATGTCAAATCAGTCAGTCTCATTGTTCTTGAATTAATTCCACAATCATATCATATTCCAGCAAGTTGTTGTCCTAACCATGCATGGTTTTCTGCTTGAGTAAACAGAAATTCCAGATGATGTGTTTGCTTCCAGAAAATTGCTTTCTATTTCATGAAAATGTGCTTGGAATTATTAAATAACAACCACATAAATTAATTGATTAGTAGAAATAGAAGGAAACAAAATAAAAATAAAAATTCAAAAACCTCCACATGTCTTATCTTATCTATAGCAGTAAACTCTTTTTTTTTTTTTTTTTTTGGTTCATAATAAAGATAATTCATTGATACCCCAGAAACTTGAGGAGCAGAGTACATTGAAAGTACCAAAATACAAAAGCCGGCTCCGGAAGAATTCTAGCTAAAACAGCCAAACAGACAAAAAAAATTTCCCTTCAAAACTGGGTAGTTAGATCGACGGACATGAGAGCCCATCCGACACCAGAACATGAACCAAGGAGGAGTAAACACAACCCTTAAAAGTCATAACAATTTTTAAAACTCCTGAGCAATAATTGGTGAATCAGCAATGTAATTCGCTAACCCATCTTGTTGTTCATGACCAAATATTGGTTGATATCTTCGTACTGATCATCTTTTCCTTGAGAAGTATGCACTTGAAGTTGATGAGATGAAATACTGGGCGGCATTGTCTGATGCATGTAGGGCACTGCAGGCTGCATGAGACGGGCATAGTAGTTGCTCATGGATGGGGAACTTAGAGGACCAATATTATTATTCGTCGTCATCATATTCATATTCCTTTGATCACTGAAATTACAGTGATACCCCTCCAATGGTGATTGAGAATGAGCACTGTTGGAATCCCCTGCCCTGTACTGAAGATTACTATAGTTATAGTTGCTCTCCATCAACTTCCACATTGCCATCGAACCCGGATTAGGAGCCATAAGATTATTCAAATGTTGATCCGAATTATCAAGTGCAAGCGTTTGATCAGAAGGTTGATGATGATCAAATGATGAGACTACAAATGGCTGGAGCATATCCGCCGTATTATTGTTCAAAGAGCCCATAGGGTTTTGGTCCTTCTCATCATGATAATGATCCTGCATGTAAGAATTACAAGGCTCCTTTTGGCTTGATGATTCACCCATGTTAGGGTTACCACCCATCCATACTTTTTTCGTTACAAGTACTCGATGAGCAGCTCCATTCCTCTTATTAAGTAATATTCTCTTGCCAGACTCAAGCTTAGCGTCCAACGCATTCAGAAGCGCCTCTAGTTGATTCTCTGAGAAACTTTCGATGCGTTCATCCCATGTTGGGTATTTGGCCTCGTACATCTCTTTACGGGCTCTGTAAATATCAGCATAGACCTTGTTCTTTCGGTCCATCAACAGGTCAGACAAATCGAAGGTTTTCTTGGCCGGTTTGCTCATGGTGCTGGCTTTGTACTTGTTGATTATACGATTGACTTGTTCCGGATTTTGGGGCCAAGTTTGGAGTTCTGGAGGCCTATCAGTCAGCTTTGGGCCGTAAATGATGATGCACACATCCACTTCGCAAAGAGTTGAAAACTCATAAGCCTTCTTCATCATTCCCTTGCTTCTCTTTTGAAACGTTGTTTTTCGAGATCTCTCGTTTGCAATGAGTTCCATCTTCAGCCTTCCGCGACCCATATTCGTCTGCTCTACAAAAAACAGAAGACTTAATTTTTATTGTTTAAAGAGAATTTGGGATCAGTACAAAGAGTTATATGCATCTGTGCATATAATAATAGGCTAATTTTGTTTTTGTTTTTCTTGGTTTTGATGGTTTTGTAGATGATGATGCACAGCAGAAGAAGAATAGGCAAAATGAACTTAAATAAACGGATATGAATAAAGCACAAGAGGCTTAGCAATGAAATTATATAAACGGTTAAAGTAAGGAGAAGAGAATAGTACCTTAAGTTTTAATGGCTTCTAAGAACTTTTGCCGTTTGGAGGAAAGAAAATGGCTTCTTAATCTTCCTTTCTGTGAGATATTGTTTCCTTGACCTATATAGGACAAGGATTGGCCTGCCGTTTACTTCTGAATCTAATTGATGTTAAAAGATCAATCAAAATTCCTGATCTTTTTGGTTAAGGTAAATTGGCCTGCCGTTTACTTAAGAATCTCATTGATGTTGAAGGATCAATCATAATTCCTGATCTTTTTGGTTAAGGTAAACAAAAAATAAGTTTTACTAGCCATAAATAGAAAATCCGAATCAATTAGTCATGACTACATTTCAATTTCTCGTTTAGGGTTCTTAAGAGATATGCTTATATTATAGACCTAAACCCAACTATTTTTCAACTATTATAAAAAAAAAACTCAAATTTCAAAGGACTCACTAGTGTAGTGGTCTCTCAGACAAGGTTCTGAGTTCGAGTTCTAGCATTCGTGTAGTGTGTGTGGGTTTAGTATACTATCGCCCCTCTCAATAGGAAAGGTCTTCAAAAAAAAAAAAACTCAAATTTGAATGTATTTAATAGTTGTCCTAGTATTATAAAATATTTACAGTCTATGCCATCTTCAATTCATACTTGTCAACACACGTTGTAGCATTTCCATTAAAAATCCCTACTTTTTAGCATTTATATTTAATATGTTAATCCCTATTATTAGGGAACCTATTCATTAATTAAGGGAGTCGACCAAAATCAAAATCAATGAACACAATAATATGAATAACTATTATATTATTATTCATTATAATTACACCTAAACCTTATATTTTTCAACCATTAGATTGTATAGCTAAGGATTTAATTTGTTATATATATTATGTACCTAGATTTTGCAAGTTCAACAATTTCCTTTAGAGGCAAGTGTTACGTCAGAAAATGTAGGTAATTTATTGAACCTAAAACAAAGGGATCAAGAACTATAGAGAGCAAGAACACGTCCCTTGAACAAATTAATTTTAAACCATAACAATTAATAAATTTAAAAATATTGATATAAATAAAGGGAGCATTTTTGCTCACCACCTTAGCTAAAGGTGTATGCTCACCACCAATCTTAAAGAGTGACATCTGTCATACCATTAACCTTAGTTAACTTTTTTGTGAAAATAAATAAAAAATTTTAAAAAGGGCCCACAACACACATCCCGATTCTCTCTCCCTCTTTTTCCTCCTTTCCCCTTGTTCTTCTTTTCTTCATCTCCCTTTCTCTCTCCTCTTCCCTGCAACCCTCTCTCTCACTCTGTATCTCTCGCTCTCTCACTCTTTGCTGACCACTCCACCGCCAGAATATACTTCCCCTTTTCATAAATCATTGTTCAGATTTTATCTTTTCATTATCTACCTACCCTTGGTTTACAGTCTCACTCAAAATCAAACACAAAAGCCATGAAGAAGAAAAGGTCTAGTCCTTAGCCAATAGAAATCCCAAAGAGTCATATAAAAAACACCAACACAAGTACCATAAAATCTAAATCCTATATACTTCAACTCAAGAACCACGAAACCAAGCCAGAAAAATGATGCCCCTGACATCATCAACAATGACCCAGATGTGGGCAACAATGGGCTCAACCTTAGCCAGCTTCAAGTTCGTTTGGGCAATCATCCGCCAGTACTGCCCCTACGAGCTTCGCAGGTTCTTTGAGAAATACTCACACAGAATCATGGGCTACTTCTACCCCTACATCATTGTTCAGATTTTTGAAAACTTGGAGAGAGATAGAAAAAGGGAAGTGACAAAATTGATAGAAAGAGGGGTAGTGAGATAAACCGAATTGGGAAGTATATTCTGGCGGTGGAGTGGCTGTCGCAAAGAGTGAGAGAGCGAGAGATGCAGAGTGAGAGATATGCAGAGTGAGAGAGATGCAGAGTGAGAGAGAGGGTTGCAGGGAAGAGGAGAGAGAAAGGGAGATGTAGAAAAGAAGAACAAGGGGAGAGGAGGGAAAAAGAGGGAGAGAGAATCGGGATGTGTGTTGTGGGCCCTTTTTAAAATTTTTTAATTTATTTTCACCAAAAAGTTAACTAAGGTTAATAGTATGACAGATGTCATTCTTTAAGACTGGTGGTGAGCATACACCTTTAGTTAAGGTGATGAGTAAAAATGCTCCCATAAATAAAAGGAACGTACTATCTAACCAATATTAATTTGAAAGTTAAATTGGAAAAAATTCAACCACTACCAACGAGTTTATCCCAAAACATACATCATTAAGATTTATTTATTTTCTAAAGGAAAAAAGCAGACCCAAATTTCATGAAAACAACGGATCCTCTGTTGATTTTATCTACCATGATTTGCTTGACTTTCATTCTCCACATGCCACTTTATTAAAATTTAATCGAATGTATTTAAACTAGACATCATCCTTAAAATAAAACCCAATTTACTTCTAATTAAAAAAGAAAAAAGTGCCATACCCCAACTAACGGGAAGTTAACGTCCTGTTCTATTTATATTTTTTTATATTTTCCTTCTTCCCCCAATTCAAAGCCACACACAGAAAACTTTAGTTTCTGTGAGAGAGAGATCCAGTTCTTGAAACATTTTCTCTTTATCTTGGAAAACAGTTAGGAAACCTTTTAATAGAACTACCCTCATCATAGCAGAGGATCCGGATCCATTAAACTGATAGGAACTGTACCTACTCTTCCAAGCTTGGTTTCAGGAATTTTTGAAGGATTCTATTTATATTAATACTTAATCTGATTGTTGATGCATAAATTTTCTGCTAGTAATTTATGTATTTGTATAGTTTTAGCCGGTGGTATAACCTTTGCTTCATTGCTAAATTCTCTTCATATATGCCCAGCTGCCCACATGCATATTGTATGGATTTAATTTGCATCCTAATGATTTGCAAACAAAAGGAAACCATATATATATATACGTGGTTGAAAGTATTCAACCACGAAGCAATAACTAAAGAAAAATGTTACCTTTTTCTTTGGGGATTTTAATTCACAACCCCAATTTGGTGAAACCACTTGTCTAACAAAAATTTCCTCCAAAATTCCAGTTGTATCCCTCTTGTTCAAGCCTCCCCCCTTATCTCCATAGATTGACATGAACGTTTGAAGAACACGAAGAAGCGTAAGTTTCCCACTAAATAATTTGAGGTTGGAAGAATTTTTTTTTTACTGATTTTATTTGTTGCAATTTAATTTTTCCTTTTATCCCATGAAAAGGGACTCAACCTTTATTTTGCACAGCAGTAGTTCGAGAGTTAGGGTATGCCCAATCAAGTATTTTGTTCTTTGTTTATTTTCCTTATCTCTTTTCATTTGGTTAGGACTAGACACTAATTAGCTGGTTTTCCCAATGAAAACTTAAACTATAGGGATTAAAAACTGTAACTTAACCAAATTTTTTAAAACAAAAAGAAAACATTCTAGCCTTTGACACCAGGATGAAAAAGGGGAGGGAAAAGACATTGTAAGTTCAATTCAAATTTGCATACACCATGCAATAATTTTTGGATTCTATGTTCTCTTTGGGCTCTACAGGATCACATGCTTAATTAGTATGTATGCTTAATTTTTGGATTCTACGTTCTCTTTGAGATCGTCAGGAAAGTAGTTATTTGGCTACGTGGCGCTAAGACAGACATGATAGGCGCTTAACTGTACAATTTTTAGAGGCCATTTTCGGCATCTCACTCATGCCTTACACTTTAAGCCCCAATTCCACAGAAGTCAGGCCCTAAGTTCCAAATTGCTGAGCGAAGATGATGTTTGCAAATTGAAGATTGGAATTGGGCGTGTCCATTTGTCGATGCGGCAATCAATGTCGTCTGACAATGTCGTGGACCAACAATAACCCTGGGAGAAGATTTTGGAACTGTGCCGATTATGGGGTAAGATCCAAACTTATGTGAACGGTCGAAAATATGAGGTTGCAATTTATCTGAATATGATTTTTGATGTGTAGAAAAGAGAAGGTTGCTCATTTCTTTGAATGGTATGATCCAAAGGTATGAGAACGGTTGAAGATTATGATACCTAGGCTATTGAAAAGATTAAACAAGGAGGAAGATGAAAGCAATAAATTAAAAATAAAAGTTAGAGCTGCTTCGAAAGCACATAGCATGACAGGACCCGCCCGAAATCCATGGCAAACTCTGTGGCTATCTGACATCTAGAATATGTCGGACCCACTTTCCTAAAATGCCCTTAGCTCCACTTCAAATAAATTAATGACCTTATTTCTGTCGAAAATTCGGCAATTCTCCCATGTAACTGAGTATTTCCCAAATAATTCCACATGTAAGAACAAAAGAATAACTTCCCACTTACAGTACGCACAAGATGAAGGCACACACATCTAGAAACATGAAAACAAAAAATTGAAAATGGAGGTTAGAGCTACTTCGAAAGCATGAGTCTACTAGCTTGTTTATTGGGTTTATCGATTATTGTCTGTGTCGTTGGGAATGTTGGCATTAGAAGAGACAAAGGTTGGATCGTCCAAAAATGTGAAACTAGCACTTGAATTTAAGGAGGTTTGGGTGATGTTTTTTTGTGAGGATTGGTGGGCTGGTTTATGCAATCTTATTAGTCAATTTATATCAAAGTGGTTTATGTAATGTGTAACGTCCTGGACCTAAAATTTAATAAAATAATTAAAATAAACTAAATTAAATAAAATGAGGTTTAAAAATAAACTAAAAGGAGTTAATTTAATAAAATTGGAATTTAATATTTAAAGGGCAATTTGGTCAACTTTATTTTCGGATGAGAATTTGGCAAAGCGAGTTGCGTCATTGCGTCCGGCTCGTCGAAATGAGTCCGTTGACGGGTGGCATGCTTTGAAACAAGTTAGAACGTAAGAAGGGCATTTTGGTAATTTCAAAATTTAATAAAAAAATTGATAAAGCCCACGGACCAATCAGAAAGCGCGTATCCCTTCTCTCTCCTCCCTCGCGCTTTCTCTCTCCTCGAACCCGACCCACTCCACTCTCTCTTTGATTTCGGCAGCACAGGCCACGGCAAGGGCCGAGACCGGTCATAATCGAATTGGCATGAAGAGCCGGTCACGTTCCACCGCTTTTCCCCGCCGGAAACCTCGAAATCCAGCCATGATTTCGACTGGTTTTTTGACAGGACCCGACCCGAATTCCCTCAGAATCCGTGCCGAACCCTGTGGTTTTTCGGCATCCGACAGATGCCGGGCCCACTTACTAAGAATTTCATTTCCTACTCTCGAGTTAAAGGAAAAAGGGTTGAGACTTCTGCTGAGATTTCGGCAGAGTCTCCCTTGAAAAACGAACTTTACCCACTTTTAAAACCTGCCAAAACAACCACAGGAAACACAACCAAGCGCTAACAAACAACCACGAATACAAAGATAGGCCTCCGGCCTTCAATTCCAACCCTAATGGGCGATAACAGAGCATATCTAAGAGCAATTGAATTTAAACAATAATTCAACCTCAAGAGAAATGGACATAGAAGTCCTACCCTTCGGTCGAAGCTCGCGAGAAGGTAAGCTCGGCTTGAAAGTTCGGTTCGCGGCACTACAGCCTGGGGGCGCAAAACAGAAAAGTGTGAGTGGACGAAAAATAAGTTTTCAATACTTAAAACAACATACTAACCCCACCTTTTAATTTTAAAAACGATGCAAAACATGTAGATCAAAACCTTTGTATACGTAGTTGATTTCCAAACCAATATTTCAATAAAATAAAAGAAATATTAACTTTCAAACCTTTTTCGTTTCCTTTCCCCGAGGCATAACCTCCCAAAACTGTTCCGCAGTATAATTATAAACAGAAACCACTTGAAAATCGTAAGTATGAAAATCAAAGAAATTCCCAATATCAAAACGGCATTAAATTTCCAATAGCCAAGATAAAACCAAGCAACCCAAAACGACATCAAGTGACAAAGCACGCACACCTTAAGTAGACTTTACCCCTTTGCTTTCCCACACTCAACCAACTGCATGCCCGTAGGCACTGCAGGCGAGGAAGTATCCTCACCGAAAGAAAAGAAGAAAGAACTGTAATAATAATAATAATAATAATAATAATAATAATAATAAGACTCTCACACCAATATTTGTACCGGGGAAACAATCCCAACAGGGATCGTTTGACTGAACCACATAGAGGAGTCCTCAACAACCATGTGGCCAGGGAACGAGCCGTCCAACTGGGACTAAGCTTATCGGCACGTACAGCAGAATCCTCAATACTAGTACGCCTGTGACCAGTCCTACGCGCGCAGACTACCCCGCTAAGGGTTTACAGTCACACCCAATCAAGGGTGCACCGGGTATCCAACATATCCAAGTATCCATTCCACAAGTATCCACTTTCCAAAGTTCCATAACCGAGGGGAGGTACATAAGGTAGTGCTTATAGCACTTCAAACTGACATAACCAACCACTTCTCACTTTCCACAATAACCACACCCACGTACCCCACACATAACCAAACATACATATATTCATTCTCGAAAATATTATATAACTCAAGATACTTGCAATATGTCAAAGAGCCGAATATATATATACATACATACACACCAAAACTCAATACCCAAAGTATATACTCACAAAAGCCACCAAAATCCAAATACCAACACATATCCCGATAATTTGATAACACAACGTAATTCCAACTTAAGACAATAATAACATCCTCAAACGGACATAAATTTCAAGTATCAAAAGTAACCCAATTAATCCGTATAATACAAGTCCCAAAAGTTAAATAACAATAAAGTTCCATAATTGAAAAGTAGATAATAATTCTCGAAACGTAAAACCCAACACCGAAATATTTAGTTAGCATACCAATATTAGTTATGGAAGTATATATTGAAAACCCCTATACTTATAAATTCCAAATATTAGAAATTACCCGACAAATCCATAATTAGAATAATATGAAAACTCCAAGTCAAATAACCCAAATATATAACCGAAACCCAACATTTATCAAATTAACCGCCTAAACATGTAATTTAAATTATAAATATAAATTCTGATAGTATAAACATAATTTCCCAAAAGTATATCATATAGGTTCCCGAAGATATAGAATATAATTTCCTAAGGTAATATAATATAAGTTCTCAAAAGTATATAATATAATTTCCCAAAAGATATATAATATTAATTCACTAAAGGTATAGAATATAGATTCTTAAAGATATACAATATGATTTCACAAAGTATAGAATATATATATTTCCAAGGTACGGAATATAACCCGCAAAGTTCTTAGATTTCAAATATTAAAGTAAAAAGGAAACTTCATAATTAGAACCATATAGAATCCCAAGATTCAATAACCAAATTTCATAAGATCCGAAATACGATAAACCGTAAACCTCAACTTATCAAACATATTTAAAGTATAAGTAACTATTCTTAAAGTATATTAACCGAACCCAAAGTATTCGCAAGTTTCACACATTTCCAATATCCTTCAAAATTCATAATTTGAAAATCATATGAACCCCCAATGTCACATAACCCAAGAAATTCATAATCCGATACCAAAATAATATTAAAATCCCAAACATATCACACAATACTCAAATCACCACAAAACTCGATGATTAAACATAATCCAATGAATTCATAATATGCCAAAGATCCCGTAATAAAAAAATATGAAAATAAAATCATCATGTCCGTATAAAACCCGGGACCCAAAATATGCATAGGTTCAAATATAATCTATATTCAAGAAATTCCATTAAAATCCAAATTCAAGATTTAAAACAATATTTAAATTCCAATTATCAAGGAAAACCATTTCATATGCATTTCAATTCATTCATTAAAATAAAGTTCGTTGAAAAACAATGTCCACTCACCGTTGGTCCTACGCTGCATAACCCTAAAAGGGTCTCGCCTACTGCGTAGTAGAGTCAACGTACCTAAAGCGATAGATACGATGATTGGATTAGTAATTGAACTGAAACGAGAACCTTAAACTCAAATCCTACCAAAACCCGACTTAACGTGCACGTACGTCGTACTAAAGATTCTAAGGTCAAACTACTTCTTTTAACCAGTGGGACCACCCCGGAAGACTCACGGCCAACCGGCGGTCAAACATCCCAATTCGGTCAACCCGGGCCCACGGAGCCCCACGACCTCCAAAAGGTTCCGGACATTCCTAGAAGTCCAAAAACGTCAACTACGTGGCAAGGCGACCTCGGGAGACGCTCGGTCAACCCCGGTCAAACTTGGTCAAACTAACCCGACTAGGTCAAACCGGGCCCGTAGGTCCCATGACCTCCAAACTTAGATCCGAAAGTCCCTACAGGTTCAACACAGCCTAAACAACGTGTCCTCAAAGTTTGGTCTCGATCAAATGGTCGGATCGCTCACGATCGTATAATCGGACGGTTAAGATTTAATTCAAGCTTCAAGTCATTGATCCGGAGTATCCGGGACTCCGAATCACGATCCGTCAATTCCTACACGATCCTAGGAATATGGGGGAGAACATACTAAGAATTGGGACCGATCCGACGGTCCGAACACATCGAACCCGGATAACGCGCAATAGGCGTAAATCCGTTCGACTGTCATACGAACTCCAAATTGAAATCCGAGCACACCTACACGCTCGTGACGACGTAAGGATAATTGTAGCAGAAAGTTTGACAATTAAAAGTGGGTCCCACACAGCCACCCACACTGGCAGCGTATCGGGTGCCCAAAGCGATAACCCATCGTCGGACAAACTCCAAACCAAGAGCTGCCCTTCCACCAGCCTATACTACTCGATGAGTGGAACAACTTATTCAACTACGAGAACGTCCATAGACGTCGGCAAGTGGCCGGAAATTGAATCTCAAAACCGGCCAACATTAACTCACAGATCCGACCTCCTACGCTACAAATTGAAGAAAACCAACCAACCAGACAGTTAGGGCTCGAAGAGTAGATAAATTTCCATACCTCATTCACCTCGATCGGTTGCCGGAGGAGGGAGAACGAAGGGGCCAAAGTTTCAGAAAAACTGCCCGAAACCGCCTGTTTCGGGGCTGATTCCGGCGACCACGGCGGTGTATTGAGGCGGCGAAGGTCTGGGGCTAGAAGAGGGAAGTGTGGTGGTTCGTTTGCCACCGGTATTGCTTGAATCGGAGGTCGGAGTGGAGAGAAAACGTGATCTGAAGTTGGCTACTCGCGAACCCGAAGGAAAATTCTGGGTTTATAAAACTGAACTTCGAAATATTTACGGTTGTGCCACTGAACTTCTTTTCATCGCCATTTCTTCGTTACAACTCCGATTCGAGCCCACAATATACCCACGAACTTGTATCGACGAGCCCGACGTAATGGTGCAGCTCGCTTCGCCAAAATCTCAACCGAACATTAAATTGACCTTTTTGCCCTTCATTAATTATTTAATATTTTAATATTCTTTACATTTCCAAAAATTATTAATAAATTCAAATTTCTTTATTTAATTCATTAAATTTGTTTATTTTTGGGTCGGGATGTTACATTTTTCTCGAAAAATTCACGGCGCTACGCCGCCGTCTCTGGCCACCTCTGTTGTCGAACCAGGTATGGATTCACACCTACTCTTCACGCTCTAGCTGTTTATGGGGTGGGTTTGGATCGATTTTGCCGTTTTGTCATCGGATCTAAAACCTAGTATCACAACCCGACTCCTCTAGCATTATATTGTCCGCTTTGGGCCTCGCCCTCACGGTTTTGTTTCTGGGAACTCACGAACAATTTCCCAGTTGGTCAACCATCCTGAGATTCCTCTAGCCCAAACTCGCTTAATTTCGGAGTTCCAAGGATTCCGAAGCCAGTGAGCTCCTAAAAGGCCTCGTACTAGGAAGAGAAGTGCCCACACATATAAGTAGGGGTGGGCATTCGGACCGAAAAACTGGAACATCGAATCGAGCCGGAAGAAAAAAAGGGGAAAAAAATCGGTTGACCCGAAAAGTAAACGCGGACCGAAACCGGATCGAACCAGTTCCAACCGGTTCCAGTTCCGATTTCACACTCCATCGCATCGGACAGGATCGAAATGGACCAGTTGGGGGTTTTTATTTTTATTTTTTCAAATTTTTTTAAATATAATGCTATGTTTTTAATTTAATAATTAGTATTTTTCAAAGTTTAACTTCAAAATATTTCTCATTGTATGAATTGGATCATTTGTTAATTTTCAAACACAAAAAATAACTTATTTATTATAATTTGTATTTAAAAAAATGAAAAAATAATTTTTTTTGGAAATAAAAATAAAAAACCGGTTTAAAATCGAATCGTCAAAACCTGACCGGCCGGTTTGCAAAAAAAAAACTTAAATAGGACCGGACCAGACCTGACTAGATGAATAGTACCAATTTTGGTTCAGGTGCGACCTTGAAATCGGACCAGACCGGACCGCGCCCACCCCTACATATAAGGCACTTCACATTTCCCTTCCCGAGCGATGTGGGATTACTCACCGTTCTTGCTTTCCCAAGACACGGGTTTTACAATCAACCCCCTTTGGGGTCCAGCATCCTCGTTGGCACACTTCTGGTCGGGTCCAGCTCTGATACCATTATGTCACGACCGCACTCCCCTAGCACGATATTGTCCGCTTTGGGTCTCGCCCTCACAGTTTTGTTTCTGAGAACTCACGAGCAACTTCTTAGTGGGTCACCCATCTTGGGATTGCTCTAGCCCCAACTCGTTTAACTTTGGAGTTCCAAGGAATCAAGCCAGTGAGCTCCCAAAAACTTCGTGCTAGGAAGATAAGTGTCCACACATATAAGACACTTCATCTTTTCTTCCCTGAGCGATGTGGGATTGCTCACCGTTCTTACTTTCCCAAGACACGGGTCTTACATCTAGAAATCGGCCGAATTTCAGTTTGAATTTTCGGCCAGTTGCCGGCCAGTTCTGAGTTGTTTTGGACTCCTAGGGTTGCTCTGATCATTTTGGTATAAGTCTTGTAGCTTGAATCGACGAAAACCAGATGGCCGGAATTTGATCAAGCCACCCACACGCTGCCGGAGCGTGTGGCGGTGCGTGGGGGCTGTGGTGGCTGTGTTTCTTCGTTCCAACGCGATCCTCATGTTGTCCTGAGCATGTATGTATGCTCGGATTTCGATTCGGACGTCATTTGAACCTCGATCGAATCTACGCCTATTATGCGTTGTTCGAGTTCGATGTGTTCGGACCGTTGGATCGAATCCGAATTCATGTATGTTGTTTCCCGTATTTTTAGGATCGTATAGGAATTGATGGATCGTGGATCGGAGTCCTAGATACTTCGAAATCCAAACCCTAGGGTTAGGTAAACCGTAATCGTCCGATTGTGCCATCGTGAGCGTTCCGATCGTTCGATCGAGACCAAACTTTCAGGACATGTTCTATAAGCCGTAATGAACCTGTAGGAACTTTCATATCTAATTTTGGAGGTCGTGGGCCCCACGGCCCGGGTTGACCTATTCGGGAAAAGTTTGACCAAGGGTTGACCGTGCGTCTCCCGAGGTCGTTTCGCCTTTCAACGAGCGTAGTTGACTTTAGAATCCTTCATACTAGCATACTCACACTTTGAGTCGGGATTAGTTAGGGTTTGTTTTTAAGGTTGTCGTTCAAGGTTCGGTTTATTAATTAATCACATACTCGTATTCTTGAAATAGGTCCTCAGGCACCTCGTGATCCTCAGGCGGGACCCTCCCAGGGTTAAGCTGCTTGGGCCTATATGTGTGCATATATTTCAAAGAATAAATAACCATGCATATGATTTGACGTTTCTTGACTTGAGTTTTGAATACGGTTTTGAATATGGATTTTTTTGGTGATTATGACATTTTACTTGATTATGGATTGATATGCTGTCATTATTTTGAGTATATATGGTGATTATTGAATATATGTTTGGGACGGTGATGTCCTTATTTTGAGTATATATGGTGATTATTGAATTGTTGGACGTATATATGTCCTGGTGTCTGATATTTTGGGGTTTGTGTACATATGATTGAATATGTGATTATGGATTATTGAGTTGTGTTTAAGTGGAGTGCTGTTGGCACCATTGTATGTACCTTCCCTTGGTTCTTATGGATATGGTTACTTGGATATGCTTCGGTTACATCGGATACCTGGTGCATCCTTGATTGGGTGTGACTGTAGACCCTTAACGGGGTAGTCTACGCGTAGGACTTGTCACAAACGTATTGTCATTGAGGTTCCTGCCATACGGGCCTGCGAGCTTAGTCCCATTTGGACGGCTTAACCCTGGGCACGGGGCTACAACGGTGCTGTCCCAGTGTCCAGTCAAACAATCCCCTGTTGGATTGTTTCCCTGGTACTTGTATTTGGTGTTGAGGTCCTATTATACCTATATGTATATATTAGTACTTTCGTATTCGTATTTCTTTTAGTGAGGTTCCTTCCTCGCTTGTTGTGCTTACGAGCATGCGGTTATGTGAGAGTGGGAAAGAATGGCAACAGTGTACTATGATATGACTATGATGTTGATATGTTGAGACTATTGGAATTTGAATGATTATATATATAAGTGTTTGAACTGCATGATTTCTGTATCGTTTTTGAAATCGTGGGGTTAGTACGTTGATTTGAATTATTAAAACTTTGTTTTTGTTCACTCACAACTTTCTGTTTTGCACTCCCCAGGCTGTAGTCGTTGCGTCGATATCGTCCGGCCGAGCGCTTCTCTTCTCGAGCTTCGACTAGATTGTAGGACTTTATGTCCCTTATCTTAAACTTTGGATATTGTCGTCTTATTTCCGCACACTCTTAGATTCTGTTGTATTTTATCAGGTTGAAACTTTTGGGATTGTCCATTTTTCGGGAGACTACTGCCCGATTTTCGACAGAAGTCTCGGCCCCTTTTTCTATTGTTTCGGGAAGAGGATAATTGTTTAGTAAGTGGACCCGACATTGGATTAATGTCGGAACAACCACAGGATTTGACATGAGTTGAATAGGGTGTGAGAATGGATTTGGAGCATGCTTTGAGTATTATTTCGCGCTCTCAATGAAAGTACCAATTTGTGGGAGCAAATTTTGTCCCACGAGAATATCCGTCTAAGATTCCGTCTTCCTCTTCGCTTCACTTTCTCTCTGCAAAAAAAATGGGAATAAGAGGACCACACCGGGGTGTTGGCCAAAGGCCCTCCGATGCTAACAAAAGTTAGTTCGAGTGTTTGTAGGAAAACAATAGCTAACAAAAGGGTACGTAGATGTATGTATGGTGTGAACCGGGTGGCCGTAGCCTTGTGTGAGAGAGAGAGAGAAAGAGTATGGCGGCTAGGGTTTATGAGAGAGGATTTCTGCAGTAATTTTAGACAGGAGTTTAGGCGTACCTCAACCCTTGGTATGGCCATGTATTTATAGGAGCCTCGGAGGCTAGGGTTTCGGAAGAATAATTCCACGGATGGAAATGAATTATTCTTCCCTAAATTGGAGAGATTGACTTAATTAGGGATTTGATTTAAATCAAATCCCTAATTAGAGTAAGAATCGAATAATTGCCAATTAATCAATTAGGGATTTAATGAGAATCAAATCACTAATTCAAGGCAAGAATCCCCTAATGGAAGGAAATATTTGACCTAGGGTTTTGCTAAAATTCGGTTCCCACAGTTACGTAGAGGAGGAGGCGGTTCTTTTGGGACTCGTATCATAAGATTTGGTCGCTAGACGGAGAGAAACCGTCGGTGAGAAGTTGAAGCTGTTCTGGGAGAGAGAGAGAGAGAGAGAGAGAGAGAGAGAGAGAGAGAGAGAGAGAGAGAGAGAGAGAGAGTTGGGGAGAGAGAAATGCTCGTAGGAGGAGAGAGAGAAACCGGGTATTTAGGGTTTCCTAACAATTTTTGAAATTCCCTTTGTGTCCTTTCTGTTTTAAGATATTTCCTCAATTATTACAACTCGGAATTGTGCGTGTCGCAATCTATGGACTCATATCAACAAGTTCTATGCAACTGTGCCAATCAATTCCGCAACATCCTTTCCAAACAAAAAGTGACTAAAATACCCCCACTCTTAAGGGCAAAAACGTAAAATTCACCAAAAAGTAATTAAATAAATAATTATTTGTGATGGGGTGTTACAACGTCCACGCATGCTCCTCCTATTTGTCTTCAAGGCATGACAGTTGACCATTCGTCCCATGGTGGCACACAACAATGGGTTCCTGATATCGAGGCTAACACTCACATCACCAATGACTTAAGCCATTTATCCCTTGCTAGAGAGTATCATGGTTCTGATAATGTTAGAGGTGTGTTTGGTGGAACAAGTTTGCCTATTACCCATATTGGTCACTCTCGTACCTCTCACCTTAATTCCTCATTTTCTCTTAATAATATTCTTCATTGTCCTAATGACTTTCTTCTTCTTTTATTTGTTCATAAATTCGCTACTGACAACAATTGTTTCTTAACCGTTTTCCCAGACTGCTATTTTATCTAGGATTTGGCAATGGGAAAGATTCTTTTTCGGGCGAGAGTAGCAATGGCCTATATCCGTTTTCCTTCTCACCGAATGAGTCATTTCAAATTTTGCATGATCTTGTTGCTTTGCTAGATGTTCGTGTCGACCACTCTGTGTGGCACTCTCGTCTTGGTCATCCTGCTTTGTCTACTTCACAATTTTTGTTTTCTCATAATAAATTGTCGTCTTCTCGGGTCTCAGTCTAGTCTCTTTTTTTTGTCAATCCCGCCCGTTGAGTAAAAGTGTTAAGTTACCCTTTAGTCTGTGTTTTTCTGTTTCTACTTCACCACTTGAACTTATTCACTCCGATGTGTCGAATTCTTCAAATAAATCAATTTATGGTTTCTCTTATTATGTTCTCTTTTGTTGATGATTTTTCCCGTTATTCTTGGATTTACCCAATGAAGTTAAAATATGAAGTTTTCTCTCACTTTGTTAAATTCAAGGCATTGGTTGAAAATATGTTCTCTACTAAAACTAAGGCTTTTCAATCTGATGGGGGTGGGGAATACACTGGTCATTTATTTAAGGATTTTTTTTAATCTCATCAATGCATTCATCACCATCTATCTTATCCCCATCATCCTGAGCAAAATGGCTTAGCTAAACGCAAGCGCCGTCAGATTGTCGACACTGGGCTCACTCTTTTGGCCCATGCCTCTATGCGCCCTTCGTATTGGGCTGAGTCTATGCATACTGCTGTCTATCTAATTAATCATCTCCCTTCTAAGTTACTTCATCATACATAACCTTATGAAATCTTATTTCACAAAGATCCTAATTATTCATTTTTTTAAACTTTTGGGTGTGCTTGTTTTCCTTACTTACGCCCATATAATTCTAATAAATTGCAGTTTTGGTCTTCTAAGTGTGTGTTTTTAGGATATTCTTTAAATCATCAAGGTTATCATTGTTTAGATCGTTCTTCTTGAATGGAATATTTTGGGAAGGGTGTGGTGTAGAGATTTCTCAAAATCTCCAACCAAATATGAGAAAATAAATTGTCTAGCATGACATATCTAATATGTAATCAAAATAAAAGCGGAAGCATAAAATAGCTAGAGATTCATACAAGTATCCTTAGGTCCCAATCTTTATAGGTTTATGAAAATAACCACCAAAGACTCTCTAAGACACATATTCAAAGAAAGATTAGATGATCATACCCTTGGAGCGAATCTTAAAACCAAGAATGGTATTCAAGTAGAGGGATTGGTCTCTTTGATGTTGGCTCTCCACTTTAGATTCTCCAAAAAGATGCAATAAGGTTGCACCTCCCCAAAGCTCTTCATCAAGGAATGAAAAGGATAAGAAAATGAGAAAGACTTAGAAGAGAAATGGGTGCTAAACCCTTCTCCCCTAAGGTGGCTGGCCAAGGAGGGTGTTGGGAGAGAGGTTTGATATTTCCTCTCTTCAATTTTACAAACTTGAAATCCTAAGGCATTGGGGTGTTATGGCTATGCTTATATAGAGCCAAAATGCCACACAGGTGAGCCAAAAACCCCACATGTGCCGCACCCTCCCATCATAGGCCTTTTTGTGCTATCTTGGTTCACCACATTAATCTCATAATGTGTCACACTTGTGTCTAAGTTCATATGGTCCATTCCATTTTTGAATTTCCAAGTCACATGAGACCTTAACTAAAGTTCCATAACTTTAATTGAATAATTAAATTAATCTAATCAATTTAATTAGTTTAGTAACTTAACAAGTTTAGTCACTTACTTGTCTAACAAGTGTTTGTCCCTCCATACAATTCTTTCTATTTGCGAAGGCTAATTATAATTAGTCGTTACAGGGCTTCCACAAGCCATGAGTGACACCTAGTAGTATATCATGGCTACCCAAGCTAAAAAGAATTCATTTAGAGAACCTAGTCAGTTTGTGATGACAATGCAATTTAGTCCTTTTGTAATTCAATACTCTATGTCATATTCTCGCGATATGGTAAACTCGTGTCAAATCCTCTAATATGACGTCTCTTGGTCACTTGGATGAAATTGCAAACATTCTTGTTTCAATTTTCATCCTATACTTTGGCCAAAGATTCAACGAGTCATATCTCTAGAGTATTCTCTCTTCTTATTAATAGTAGAGATTACTTGTTGTACATTCACCTACCTCTGTGTACATGCTGAGAATTCTGAGGAACACCTTTAAGTCACATCCTTTTGACATGATTGTATAGTGTTCTTAAAGGGAAACAACCTATACATACACAAGACAACTATGATGTCTCAGGTCTGAGGACTAATTTGTATTATCAAAACTTAGAAGTCTTTGTTTGACACTTGTGAGTAAGACTTCCATAGAAGAATTCTAGAGTTGATCGCGTTCACCTGTCTCAGTGTCTCCACACGAATGACTTTGAGACTAGTCATCCTCCCAATTGAGTAGACATAATGTGTATTGGTCTTTGCGGGTCACCATTGTCCAATTGGTGATCCTATGACTAGGAACATTTTAGGATGCAATATTCATATGTATGGAAAGGTCTCGTGTATCTAACTTCTTTAGACCACTTTCCATTTGTATCTTAATCCATGGACTTGTTACTTTGTGCACATCATGTATCTGAAGTAACATTCATGCCCCATTTGATTGTACTTATTATATTATATCCTTAGGATTATCAATTTTTATATTGGCTTCTAGGGCATATATGACAGGACCCGAACTTTCTACATGCCACTAATCTTCTTGCTATCCGCGCCGACGAGGTGCGTTACCCTATTAGATGACGAATGAGCAACTCCCACTGGAGTTTTCTCAGCAGACGAGACCCCTCTCAAAGAAGACTTGATCGTAGCATAAGGAAGTCTCAACTTCTTTCTCAGTGAGGTCATATCCCTTGATCGTAAGGTTGCAGCTTCATCTTCGACGAACTTGGTGTTAGCTTACCTTTTTTCAAGGAGTTCGGTCGAGGACTCCTCCAATTTGGCAAGTAGATCATCCCAGTCCAGGCCATACTACTTGCATCTCTCATCATCTTCGGGAGGGGGCAGACCACCAGCCTCCTTCCGATGCTTACTCAGCAACCAACGCCATTCGCGAAACCTAGTAGGGATGCTCAAAGCCTGACAAACCTTAGCCATGTCTGGATTAAGATCAAGCTTCTTGCTGATATCGTTCTCTGCAAGCAGAAGACAAAAGTCAGTTAGTTACACATCGAAGAATACAAATTAAATTGAAGCAGATCAACGGAGTATGATATACCATCGCAGTATAAGAGAGGAACAAGCGGACCATCGCTGACCTCACCTTCCCACATGCCACTGACCTCCAACATATCGACATGCCACAAATGATCTCATTGGCTGAGACTATGAAACAACTTGGCATTGCATACGCGAACCTAAGCATACTTCTCATAATGCCTCACTTCGAAGAAGTAGAAGAACTCCCGTACCGTCAGATCCAGCTTGAAAAAGTAGCTCAGATTATCAAAACAGATGATTGCCCAGTAAACGTTCGGAGCACATTGACTTGGAGCACATTCCATAGCGCAAAACACCTTCCTGAAGAACTTCGACAACGGGAACGTGAAGCCCAATGAGAAGTAGAAGGGGCGGAATACGATAATTTTGTCACCCGGATCATTCGGATCAACACAAGGCGCATTGTCAGTCTAGGGCTCCGCTAACTTGACATGCACATCGTTCGGTATGGCAGAATCAAAAGTGAAGCCCTATTTCTGGAACTGGGCCTTGGTCGTGACGCGGTGCAGATTGGTCACAAATCTCTTCTTGTGCACCCTGGAACAACCCCACACGTACAAAGTCACTTGCGAGCTTGGTGACCGGCTACCCTCATAGGGAGACATGATCGCTGAACAGCTACAGAAACAGAGAAGCAGCTCGAGCCGCCAAGACAACATGGCCCAAGCTGTGCCAGTAGCCTAAGCTGCCATTCACAAGGCCCAAGCCGCATGCTGCCCAAGCCTTGCTAAAGCCCATGCAATGACAGGCCCAGGCTTTAATGCATGTCTTGCCGAGCACCACCAGGCTAGCGTCGCCTCCAGCACGTCGCCAGTCCCAGCCTATACTGCACGAAGCCTAAGATGCTACCTAACACCAACAACTCGTGACAGCCACCTCCTATTGCCGTCGCCAAGTACCAGTAACCACCAACCATACTTTTAGCTGGTCCTCGCAGCGGGAAAAAGAAAAAGAAAAAAAAAGGGTTGTGGCAGATGCCACCAACGCAACCAGTAGCCATCGCCGCTGTCGCAGCCAAACATCGTCTATTTTCATCGTTCCAGCCAGCGTGTTGTGATGAAAACCAGCCAGAAGCCGCCAGATGGTCCTCGCTGCGAAGTAAAAGAAAAAAAAGAGAAAAATTTCACGGCATCCGCCGACGTCTCCACAATTGGCACCGCCCCACGACAACCACCAGCCACTCATGCCAGCTGATCCTCGCCGCAAAAAAAAAACAAGAAAAAAAGAAAACAAAAACCAAGCGTGACCTACCTTAGTGTGCACATAAACTCCTCCCCTTAACAATCAGTATAATCTAGCCCATATGCAGTTGGACAACCCAATAAATTATCACCTCTCCTCCATGCCACACATGTGCCGTGGAGAAGCTAGAGGGCATTTATGGAAGCAAATATCTTGGCGCTCCTATCACAAGGCCCCACATGGACAAGAAGATCATATCCTAGGTCAAATAATCAAGCCCATTTACTTGGAGGATTATTTAGACCAAATTAGGGATTTTTGCCATCAATTAGGGATTTGATTCTAATTAAATCCATAATTGATTCAATCTCTCCAAATTAGGAAAAGAATAATTCCCTTTCATACGAGGATTATTCTTTCTGAAACCCTAACCACCAAAGGGTCTATAAATTTGAGGCTACACACAAGGCATGAGGTAAATCCAAAACCATACGAGAAAACTCTCTCTCTCTCTCTCTCACTGCTCCGACCACCACACGGTTCCAGCCACCCGATTCTCCTTGTGAGAAAAATACCTCCATCCTTTCAGTTATCTCCGCATCTTTTTCAGGATCATTTAACTGACTTAGGCATTGGAGGGCCTTTGGCCAACACCCCCGGGTGTGGTCTATTTACTACGATTTATTTTTCAAGAATTAGGAGAGACGAAGGAGAAGAAGGAAATCAAAGGGAAAGGAATCATCCGTGAATATTCTCCCGGGAGGAAATTTGCTCAAACAATCACCAACTCCATATTTGAGTTACTAGGTATACATCCACACTTGGTCTTTTTAACTATTTCTTCCATGTTTTCACTTGATTCGAGCTCTTTATCCTTTAGGATACACTTATATCAGATGAGATGAAGTTCTCCACTCAAAAGTTTGTGGTAACCTACATATGGTACTGTCTTTATTTCTTCATAGTTTACTGTGTGTCTTTATTTCGTGGGACTTGGTCTAAATGTTGTTTCGTACAAAGAAACAACAAAAAATATCCTTATATTCGTTCGTAATATGCAAATACTACAACGTATACATAAGAAATGGAAACAAAAATGAACGTAAATAAGAAACAAGTGAAGTGATATAATTCAACATTTGCTCAACAGAAAACTTTATTGAGAAATCAATTGCAAAAACTCGAATATACTCCCTTGTTGCTGTTAAACAAATATATAATATACAGTTTTCGTAACTCCTCTCATTTTCATACGTCCAAGATCTTCTGTTTATTTGTTTATCTACAGCCGCCAACAATATGTGCCTTGTAAACCATATAGGTGATGTTGCTTGCTAGTTAGCTGTATACAGTTCCTATAAGCTTATATGCTTTGCCGGCTTGTGGCTTCTGAATAAGACCAAGAAGAAGAAAACAGAGAAATGACATAGAAAATTTCAGCCCACCGACTAAATGTAGAAGCTATAGAAACGTATCAGCTCCTAGAAAATGCATATAAATACCATGCTAGCTAGTTAGTGAGATGAACCAAACCACAAGGCACAAACAAAACCATATACAAAACTACCATTCAAATTATCTGCCATGGCTGCTATGAGATTCTTTCAATTCCTAATGATATTTGCATTTGCTCTGGCAACCTCCAAAAGGGCAGTAGCAAGTGATCCTGATATCATTTCTGACTTTATAGTCCCACCGAATTTCAATGGCACGATTGATGGATCGTATTTCACTTTCACTGGATTTCGTGGAATTTTCGATCAAGCTCCTGAAACATTTAAGGGATCAAAAGCAAGCCTGGCTGAGTTCCCTGCCCTTACTGGCCAGAGTGTGTCATATGCAGTGCTTCAGTTTCCTCCAAACACACTATTCCCACCTCACACCCGCCCGGACGCAACTGGACTTTTGTTCCTTGTTGATGGTACCTTGGAAGTAGGCCTAATCGACACAAAAAACAACCTATACACTCAAAAGCTTCAAACTGGTGATCTGTTCATTTTTCCTAAGGGATTAGTTCATTATCAGTATAATTCAGATCCTCAAAGGCCAGCCACTGCCATTGCAGCATTTGGAAGTGCAAGTGCTAGAGCAGTTACAGTGCCGCCGGCTATTTTTACCACTGGCATTGATGATGCCATCCTTGCCAAATCATTCAAGACCGATGTTGGTACCATAGAGAAGATCAAGGGTGGCCTCACCAGCTAGCTCCACATTGAAAAAGAAATATTTAATAATTTGCTTCTTGTGCACTACAAAATTTGATTTGGTTATTTGTCTATTAGAGATCATGTTGTCTACTTGTTTTGTTTGGTTGATGTATGCAGCTTTTCCCTTTCATTCTATTTTTTAATTATAAATATAGTTCTTCTATTCATTCAGAAACATTTGGATCTTTTGACTCTAACATTATAAAACAATAACCAGAAGAGTCCTTTTCTACTTTCATCTGGTATATGTACATGGATTTTTAGTACTCTAATCACCGTGCAGGCAGAGAAAACTGCTGCAAAATAAATCTACTACCAGATTAATTAGGATACTCAAAACACAATGTTAAGTTGCTAATGTTAGCGGACATGTTACAGTTCAAAACCAATGCATGAATTTCTATTTTCTTTTACAGGTTTGTCTTTATAAACTAAACCATCAAAACTTTGTTTTTAAATTTAGATATAATAGAAATGTAGAAGTTATAGAGCATCCGAACCCAAAACTATTTTTGTTGTTGTCTAGAATAGCAAAGCTAGCATATGCTCTATGCATAGAGCCTTTAGTCTGCTCAAATCTTTATGTATACTAGAATATACCCTGATATTGTTGCTGCAAAATATGTTCAACCCAGCATGGCGGTTGTGGCATATTCTACTGTACACTAGGGCTGGGCACGGTCCGGTCCAGTCCGGTTTGGAGGTGACACCGAAACTGGAATTGGAACTATTCATTTGGTCCGGTCTAGTTTTTGGGAAAAACAGGGGAGAAACCGGACCAAGCCGAACTGGCTATTTTCGGTCTGGTTTCTGGTTTTTCCGGTTTGGGCCGGTTCCTTTTTGTTTTTTTTCCTTATTTCACATTTCCATAAAAATTAGACCTGAACTTTAATAATTTTCACATACCACGCATATGCATTTTAACTTCTAATCTTCAAAACATGATCATCCAATCCAAACATACAATTTTAAGAATTACAACCCAATGTAAAAATTGATAATTAAATTACAAAACCAAATTAGAAGTTTGAAACATAAGCAAAAAATTAAAACATAACAACACCGCCAATGAAAGCTTCACATATTAAATAATCACTGGAAAGTAGCAGGACTTGAGTTGGTAGGTGCGCGTAAGATCTACAAATAGAAACACAAATCATTAAAACATTAGGCAAACATGCAAACTATATATAGTAATAGTATACATCATTAAATCACATGAAACTAAAAAGAAATACCTTACTCAATGGATTCATAAAACTCCATCTCTTGAATGGTTGGCTCATATTGTATAACGGAGATGTCATCGGACCTTAACAAATTTTGATAACAAATTAAGGCCTCCACAATCTTACGAGTTAAAGAAGCACAGAATGAATTAACCATCCGTGCTAAAGCATGATTCTAATACCATTGTTGATACGGGAATAGCAAGCACATCCTTTGCAATAAGTGAAAAACTCGGATATTTAACCCCATTCAATTTCCACCACTTCAAAATATCGAAGTTGGGAACCGCTTTTTCAATTAGGTCGGTTAAGTACCTATCAATTTCATGCTCCAATATAATGGTGTTACTTGCTTGAGATTCTTTTATCCAACCTTCTTCCATTTCCCAAATGTGCTTTCCTCCTCGTTTTTGGCTACCACTTGTCATAGTAATATTAGTAGAACTAGTATCACCACTAGCACTAGTACATTGAGTACGAGGTGGTGGGATAGCATACTTCTCATAAAGCTTCATTAAAAGCTCTTTCACTTCATTCTTCTTCTTAGTAGCATCTTGTGGGTTTTCAAACTTCCTCTTTAATACATACTCCAAGTTCCCCAACTTGTACCGAGGATCAAGAACAAGTGCTACCATCAAAAGTTGGTTCACTTTATCAAGGTTACCCCAATACTTCTCAAATTTCACCTTCATGCTAGATGTCATATCTTTCAAAACCGTGGAGGTGTGAGTTTCACTTGGTAATTGCTCTCCAAAGAACAAATCACCAATTTCACCCTCAATTGCAATCAAATTATGAAAGGTGGTGTGGGAAGCGGGATGCAAAGAAACACTCATATTCAATGTCATATCATAAAAGACCTTTAAAAAATTGACGAAGATAAGAGCATTGTTTCAATCTTCCTTAGTTGGTGGCCTTACCCTCTTTTTAGGCCTATGAGATGCAACCATCCCGTCATCTTCCCCAACTGTTTCATCTTCACCAAACCAAGATGCAGATGGGGCATCATCTTCTCCCATTCTCACAAAGGCTTTTTCAAACCTCAAAGCGGCATCCAACATCATATACGTTGAATTCCACCTAGTTGGAACATCCAACATCACAAGCCCTTTGCATTTAATTTGCTCCTTCAAAACACAAGTTTTAATTCCTCTAACCTTTGTGGAGAGGATCTTACATACCTAACTGCTTTCCTTATTGCCAATATGCTTTTATCTAGTTTTTTCAAACCATCTCGAACAATCAAATTGACAATATGAGCACAACACCTCACATGCGTGTATTTCCTTTCAACACAAGACTACCATTCTTCCAATGACCCATCTTTGACTTCAAGTAATCTATTGCCTTCGTGTTTGAAGAAGCATTATCTGCCGTGATTATGAGTACCTTCTTCAAATCCCAAGCAAACAAACAAGTCTCAAGAAGTTTACCAATTGAGTTCCCCTTGTGGTTAGCAATGACACAAAAGTTCAAAATTCTTTTGTGCAAATTCCATTCACCACCTACAAAGTGTGTCGTGATCACCATGTAATTTATGTTTTGAACACTTGTCCAAGTGTCCGTTGTGAGGCACACTCTATGTGATGCTAATTCTCCTTTCAACTTTTGTTTCATCTCATCATACATAAGTATAAAATGCCTTACAAGTGTCCTCTGAGATGGCACTTGGAAATGAGGGTTCAATGATTCACAAAATCTCCTAAACCCTTTAACTTTAACTACACTAAAGGGCAACTCATCCATCACTTCCATTTCTACACAAGACCTTAACCAATCTTCTTTAGTATACCCGGTTGTTGAAAGACCACCAAGTGCTTGGTCAAAAGACAAGGTCTTTTTCCTTTTATCATTGCCAACCCTCCCGGGTTATTTCTTACATATACCCTCAATATGTTTCTTCAAACTTGACGTCCCATTCACATTGGGGTCCGTGGCATAACTAGCAGAGCAGTACTTGCACCTAGCTCTCTTTCTAGATTTCGAAGATTTGCTGCTATCCTTGTTCATGGTCTCAACCACATCATCATATTTTTCAAAGTGATCCCATACCTATGATTTTTCTCTTGATGATCTTCTAGTCTCGGAATGAGGTAATGGTGGAAGACCACTATGTTGAGGAGGTGTTTGGGCTTGAGGTTGGGTTATTGGTAAAGTAGGTGATGTTGATGATGCGAAAGCGGAAGAAGAGCATACTTCATTACTACTACCAAGCAATTGTTCAAATTGGTCCATCCCTCCTTTAATATTCAAAAATTGCTCTCCTAATTATTTTTCAATACAAAAATCAGAACCTAATATCAAAACAAAACCAACATAGCAGCAAAAAGGCAGACAATTCCTCAAATTAAAACACATGGCAGCATAGGCATTCCAAGAGAGAACCATGAGATAACTTAATCCAAAAAAATCATTGAAATACTTGAATCCAAAAAAAAAAACAACAAGCAACCATTGAGACATAGGTAACAAGACTACAAACAAAAACTATCAACACCAAACTTTGCAATCGCTAGCATTACTCAAACCCCTCTAATCGTTTCCAAACTTTGTTACATTATCAAAATTATTCAACAATAATAAAATTCGCCCAAGAACAAATTAATAAACCAAATTCACACGTATTCATCATGAACCAAATTTCAAATTAATAAATCAACCCAATTAATCAACAAATACATATGATAAGAAAACAGAGAAAAAAAAATCATAAACAAATAAATAATGGAACTCAGAGAAACATTGCTTTCCACAATCCAAAATCCAACTTTGGCAATGGAACTCAGAGAGATAAACCCAAAATTCATTCCAAATTAGAATAAAAAATTCATAACACATAGAATCAGAAATTCATAACACATAAAATCAAACCCTTAAACCTAAACCCACAATCAAACTCTCAAGAACAACAAAAACCCCAAAAATCGCATAAATTCATTACATACCTCACCAGAAATCGCAAGGGCTACGAGGAGAGGATGATGTCGGCTTTCCTTCCAACAAAACTACGGAGAAAAATTGGAGAAGAAGGAGAGGAAAAATGGCAACTTACTTGAGGTGTGAAGAAGCAGCAGCGGGGGTGAGGTAAGATGAAGTAAAGCAGCGGTGGTGCGTCGTTGTCGTTGAAGAAGCAACGGCGGTTTGGATTGAGAGAAGAGCAGCGTCGTTGTCGTTGTTGTCGTCCAGTCAAGATGGAGAGTCGAGAGACTGAGAGAAGAGGAGAGGAGAATGAGAGAGAGAGAGTCGTGAGAGACTGAGAGAGAGATAAGATTCAGAACCAAAAAAAACCTAATTCGTGTGTTCTAATCAGATGCTGCCAGTTCTATTGTAACATAATATTGTCAAGAGAGTTGTGGAAGTCTTGACAAGAGACTGTCTTTATTAATATGTCTGCGTCGAGTTTCTTCTTAATAAAATGTCGATCCACTTCAACACTACCAAGTTATACAATCCCAGGTTGCAGGTCTTTATAAATTATAACAATTTAAAAGTTATCTACAATGGCTGCTATGAGATTGATTCAATTAGTGACAATAGTTGTACTTGCCTTAGCCACCACCAAAATGGCCCTATCAAGTGATCCTAACGTCATTTCTGACTTTTTAGTCCCACTGAATTTCAACGGCACAATTGGTGGATCGTTTTTCACTTTCACTGGATTTCGTGGAATTTTCGATTAAGCTCCCGAAACATTTAAGGCATTGAAAGCAAGCCGGGTTGAGTTCCCTGCCCTTAATGGCCAGAGTGTATCATATGCAGTGCTTCAATTTCCTCCAAACATACTGTTCCCACCTCACACCCGCACGGAAGCAACTGGACTTTTGTTCCTTTTTGATGGTTCTTTGGAAGTTGGCCTAATCGACATGAAAAACAATCTGTACACACAAAAGCTTCAAACTGGAGATCTGTTTATATTTCCCAAGGGATTAGTTCATTATCAGTATAATTCAGAAGTGCAAGTACTAGAGCTGTTAAAGTGCCACCAGCTGTTTTTACCACTGGAATTGATGATGTGATCTTCGCCAAATCATTTAAGACAGATCTTGGGACCATCAAGAAGATCAAGGCTGGCCTCACCACTGGCTCGTAATTAATGGTTTTGATGATTTTCTTTCTCATTGTGCAAAATTTGATTTGATTGGGTCCTTCTGTAGTACATCGGTTGTACTGGTACAACCACTCACATGCCAGTCACGTGCCTTTTTTTTAAAACATGGGAAACCCGCTGCTAAGGTGAACAAGTTAAACCATTTCACGCGCGATACAGCCACTCAGTCGACGAAGTCTTCTTCAAACTCTGCTTCAACTTCAAACTCATTTCTTCGTGTTCTTCAAAGTCCTCTTCTTCAACTCCTCTTCTGTAGAAAGTTTCTTTCTCCTCTCAGCAACAGTGAAGCCAAACACCATGTACGGAGAAGAAAACACAGTCGACATAGACTTCCCTCTCTTCAAACCATTCAAACCCAAAGCCCGAAAACCCTCCCAAGACCCTAACCTTAATCCTACCCAAACCCCAGGGCCCTCCAGCACTGAGACCGAATTCGAAAAGTCCACAAACCCTAACACTGACTTGGCCGCCACATTCTCCGACCTCGGGCTCGCCGACTGGTTCCTGAGAACATGTACCGAGCTCGATATGCGGAAGCCCACAGCGGTCCAAACCCACTGTATCCCCAAAATCCTGGCGGGCCGGGACGTGCTGGGTCTTGCCCAGACCGGCAGTGGCAAAATGGCAGCGCAGCCGATACTGCAGCGCCAACGCCGACCCTTTCGGGGTTTTCGCGCTGGTGATCACTCCGACTCGGGAGCTGGCGTACCAGCTGGCCGAGCAGTTTAGGGATCTGGGGTGGTCTCTGCACTTGCGGTGCTCTGTGATTGTGGGAGGCATGGATATGTTGACCCAAGCTCAGAGCTTGATGGCTAGACCGCATGTGGTGATTGCCACGCTGGGAAGGGCTAAGGTCTTGCTTCAGCAGAATTCGGATATTCCTCGTGTGTTCTCCAACACCAAGGTAATTGGTCTTATTTTAGCTTGCAATGTGCTGATAACGAAATGCATTGAGTATTTAGAAATTCAATTGGTCTTGATGTGTAGATTGTTTGTGTTAATGTGGGTGTTTTGAAATATGCGGAAGCTAAGGATTGTTTTTAAAGAAATTGTGATTTGGAGATGATACTTGAAAATGGATATCCAATGGGAAAATTAGGATTGTTTTTGAAAAGGTGGTTTGGAGATAATAAATTGCAATGGATTTTGCTTGTTTACTAGTTATCAGGACGAGGAGCATAAGGTGTTTTTATTCATCATATTCACTTAGAACTTCTGAATTCAGTACTTGTAGTTATAGGTTATTGTATTTTGCTTCAGTTCCTAATTCTTGATGAAGTAGATAGAGTATTAGATGTTGGCTTTGAAGAGGAGTTGAGGGTGGTGTTTCAGTGCTTGCCAAAGAGTCGAAAAAGGGAAGGGGGAGAAAAAGGGGGCGCTGGGAGTGGGGTTGTGAGTTACTTTTCATGACATTGAGGAAATGGACCCTGCATATGAGGATCATGAATATCCGGGTGGTCTTATGAGTAGGAATTTATAAAGCTCGACTTTCACAGATTAATGCATTACCATAGTGGAAGAACCTTTTATTGATCTGGATATTTTCATCATGTTATCACCTTTTTCAAACTATTTACATTTCTAATATTTGCAGTTGATCCTCTTGATGTTGAACCCAATTTTTACATTTTACCTGCTGAAATTTTTGGCAATCACATGTTACTGTTGATTCCATTGAAATAGGCATGACTAGAATCAGGGAGTGCAAGAAAGGCTGTTAAATTATTTTCCTGGGTTGTCAAATGCTTTCTATTCCTATGGGGTTAGGCTTAATGACCTCAAAGAATTATCTGAGTACGAGAACATTTAAAATGTTGGAACTTTTTAAGCACTCGCCCATGCACGACTTCATATGATCTGTTGTTTCTCTTTGGTAATTCTGAAAGATTCATCCACATTGCAGACATTGCTTTTTTTTAAAAAAAAAAAATTTGAACCATTGATTTTTTTGTTTTATACCTTAATGCTGATTATTCCTAGATCGTGACTGATGCCATTTTCCATCAGTTTATGAAGGGGTGAAGTCCTTTTAGAAGGAAGATGATGAAACTGTACCTGTAAATGTTTATGGGAAATCAAAAGTGGCAGCTGAGCAGTTCATTTCTGAAAACTGCTCAAACTTTGCAATTTTGAGAAGCAGTATCATCGGCCGCAAACAGTCTTGCTAGCCATGTAACCACTCATGCTGTTGTCCTTCAATGCCTGAGCCTTTGTGGATTATCCAAATCATTGATTACAAAAATAAAATTTTGTGAAATAGACTAAATAAAAAAAAATACCACAAAATGTAAGTGGAAAAGTTTTTACTTTGTGAAACTACAACTGACAATAATATTTGCTCTTATGATTTTCCATCATTCAATGAATTTCTACTAATTTCCCTATGACTCTTCCTCTTTTCTCTTTATCTAATTTCTTAAATTTATTCTGAAGTGTATTTGCAATACTTGTGCACCCCTTTAATTGTTCTGCATATAACAATAAGGTGAAAATGTTTTCACTCCCCAAGGGCAACAGATTCGATTCACATATCGTAGGAGACAATCTTGAGGCAACACAATATATTACTCCCCCATTGTCTTCCTAACTAATGAAAAAAAAAATTTCGTTTCACCCACCCACCCACCATGCACGCAAAGTCTCTCATTTTCCGTACATTTTTCTTAATTATTTGAACTTATTGGCCCAAAGACACATCAACATTTACACACACACACACACACACACACACACATATATATATATATATATATATATATATATATATATATATATATATATCGTGTGACGCGTCATTGTAACATGCAAAATATGCATTTGCACGTTATAATTAGAATTGCACACAGTGAGTTAGATTTTGCATGTTGAAGCGTGCAATTTCATATAAAACCTGCAATTGCACGTTATTACATGCAAAGTCTGACTCACTGTGTGCAATTCAACCTAAGTCAGTAAATATCATCTGCCCTTTGTAAATGGTGCTCCATCTTTTGTAAATCATTTTTGTTTGTCATGTACAAAACTTATGATTATGAACGAGGGCAAGGCCATCTTTTGTAAGGCTGAATACCATGTAAATCATGTTCTTTATTTTGTACATAATTAGGCGTAATGGAAGTTATGCATAGTTTGGATGCGAAAATAAATTACATAAGCATATCTCCCTTCGAACACATACAAGTAACTTCGTAACGCGAAAAAAAAAACTGGTAGTTCGAGCTATCTGGTTAAAACACATTAATATCCGAATTTACAGAATTGCGGTTATCTTCAGACTTAAGTAATCCTAAAATTTAAAAATCGGATATGAAATACACCAAATTGGCCGATTACACCTAACATCCAAATGACATAAGTATACGTGCTGGTTCATCTATTGCCCTTTTCTAAATCAGTAACCGCTTCATTCACTTGGAACTTGTCCCACTTAGTTGACCTAGCATCAACATGCTGAGAATATTTCCTAAAAAGTTCAAAGCCTATCTCAATCTCGCCGTGGTTCAGTTCGTTTTTGACACGAAAATACTCCCTTGATTTGTTGTATCGGATGACCGCAGGATCGCTCTGCCTTGCAATTTATTCAAAATCAAAATAAAAGTTGGAAATTGTATCAACAATATTGTTGTTACTCACCTCGGTGGATGGCATAAGTACATGATGGACTTCACAAACTTTTCGAACTATGTAATTCGTAGGATCAGTTGGATCATCAACTAACTTGTTTTGCGTTGGTGCATTGGATCCCCCCTGAGCTAGAAGCATGATAATTTGACATTGTGATTTGCTTCATCATTATTAATATATTTATCGTAATAAAAACTGTCATTAAAATTTCATTTTTCATTTTTCTTCTTGAAAATAACTAGGATGAAAGACTTTTTTAAACCATAAAGTAAAATCTTATGCATATTGTATTAACTTGACCGAAAAAATCATTACGTACCAAGAAATAAATTTTTTTGTTGAAGACTAAGAAATATTAAAAATAATAAAAGATCCGAATGAAAACAAAAATAAAGAATAGAACAAGATAAAAAATAAAAAGAAACATTCAGCCCAAACTTTAATGGGTAAGTAACCACAAAAATAGGGAGACTGAATTATATTAAACTTGACAATATATGTTTCATTATCATGACTATGTTTTTCCATTATGAAAACCGATATATGTTTCATATTTCATAACTATTTAATTTACCATTTAAACACATGTTTTACCTCCCAAACACAACATTTACGTTCGGGCAGTAAAAAATGCGTTTAAATTGTAAAAGCGAATTTTTCGGCGCCTTTACTCACTAACGAGGGTCTTTACTCCCCGAACGAAGAAGTCTCGTTTAGATGGTAAATTGTGCGTTAAAGTTATAATTTACAATTTAAACGCATATTTTACCTCCCAAATGCAATATTTGCATTTGGGGAGTACAAACTAGTTTAAATTGTAAAAGCGTATTTTTAGGTGCCTTTACTCACGAACGAGAGTATTTACTCCCCAAACGCAGAAGTCTCGTTTACATGGTAAATTGTGCATTCAAGTTGTAATTTACCATTTAAACGTCTGTTTTACCTCCCAAACGCAACATTTGCGTTTGGGGAGTAAAAAGTGCGTTTAAATGGTAAAAGTGTTTTTCAAGCCCTTTACTCATGAACGAGGGTCTTTACTCCCTCAACGCAGAAGTGTCGTTTAAATGGTAAATTATACGTTCAAGTTATAATTTTACTATTTTAACGCATATTGTACCACCCAAACGCAACATTTGCGTTCGCAGAGTAAAATATACGTTTAAATTGTAAAAGTGCTTTCCAGGCCCTTTACTCATGAACAATGGTTTTTACTCCCTGATCGCAGAAATATCGTTTAAACAGTAAATTATGCGTTCATGTTGTAATTCTACTATTTTAACGTATATTTTACCTCCCAAACTCAACATTTGCGTTTGTCAAGTAAAATGTACGTTTAAATGGTAAAAGTGCATTTCAGGGTGCCTTTACTCATGAACGAGGTTCTTTACTCCCTCAATGCAGAAGTGTCGTTTACATGGTAAATTCTATGTTCATGTTGTAATTTTACTATTTTAACACATATTTTACCTCCCAAACGCAATATTTATGTTTGCGGAGTAAAATGTACGTTTAAATGGTAAAAGTGCATTTCAGGGTGTCTTTACTCATGAACGAGGTTCTTTACTCCTTCAACGCAGAAGTGTCGTTTAAATGGTAAATTCTACGTTCATGTTGTAATTTTACTATTTTAACACATATTTTACATTCCAAACGCAATATTTGCATTTACGGAGTAAAATCTACGTTTAAATGGTAAAAGTACTTTTTCAGACCCTTTACTCATGAACGAGGGTCTTTACTCCCTGAACGCAGAAGTGTCGTTTAAATGGTAAATTATCCGTTCATGTTGTAATTTTACTATTTTAACGCATATTTTACCTCATAAACGCAACATTTGTGTTTGCGGAGTAAAATCTACGTTTAAATGGTAACAGTGCTTTTTTAGGCCCTTTACTCATCAACGAGGGTCTTTACTCCCTAAACGCAAAAGTGTCATTTAAATGGTAAATTATGCGTTCATGTTGTAATTTTACTATTATAAAGCATATTTTACCTCCCAAACGCAACATTTGCGTTTGCAGAGTAAAATCTACGTTTAAATGGTAAAAGTGCTTTTTCAGGCCCTCTACTCATGAACGAGGGTCTTTACTCCCTGAACGTAGAAGTGTCGTTTAAATAGTAAATTCTACGTTCATGTTGTAATTTTTCTATTTTAACGCATATTTTACCTCCCAAACGCAACATTTGCGTTTGCGGAGTAAAATCTTCGTTTAAATGGTAAAAGTGCTTTTTCAGGCCCTTTACTCATGAACGAGGGTCTTTACTCCCTAAATGCAGATGTGTCGTTTAAATGGTAAATTTTACGTTCATGTTGTAATTTTACTATTTTAATGCATGTTTTACCTCCCAAACGCAACATTTGCGTTTGTGGAGTTAAATCTACGTTTAAATTGTAAAAGTGCTTTTTAGGCCCTTTACTCATGAACGAGGGTCTTTACTCCCTGAACGCAGAAGTGTCGTTTAAATGGTAAATTCTACGTTCTTGTTATAATTTTACTATTTTAACGCATATTTTACCTCCCAAACCCAAAATTTGCGTTTGCGGAGTTAAATCTACGTTTAAATTGTAAAAGTGCTTTTCAGGCCCTTTACTCATGAACGAGGGTCTTTACTCCCTGAACGCAGAAGTGTCGTTTAAATGGTAAATTTTACCTTCATGTTGTAATTTTACTATTTTAACTCATATTTTACCTCCCAAACGCAAAATTTGCGTTTGCGGAGTTAAATCTACGTTTAAATTGTAAAAGTGCTTTTCAGGCCCTTTACTCATGAACGAGGGTCTTTACTCTATGAACGCAGAAGTGTCGTTTAAATGGTAAATTGTGCGTTCATGTTGTAATTTTACTATTTTAATACATATTTTACCTCTCAACCGCAACATTTGCGTTTGCGGAGTAAAATCTACTTTTAAATGGTAAAAGTGCTTTTTCAGGCCCTTTACTCATGAACGAGGGTCTTTACTCCCTGAACGAAGAAGTGTCGTTTAAATAGTAAATTCTACGTTCATGTTGTAATTTTACTATTTTAACGCATATTTTACCTCCCTAACGCAATATTTGGGTTCGCGGAGTAAAATCTACGTTTAAATGGTAAAAGTGCGTTTCAGGCCCTTTACTCATGAACGAGGGTCTTTACTCCCTGAACGCAAAGGTGTCGTTTAAATGGTAAATTATTCGTTCATGTTGTAATTTTACTATTTTAATGTATAATTTACCTCCCAAATGCAATATTTGCGTTTGCTGAGTAAAATGTACGTTTAAATTGTAAAAATGCATTTCTGGCTCTCTTTACTCATAAACGAGGGTGTTTACTCCCCGAACGCAGGAGTCTCGTTTACTTGGTAAATTCTGTGTTCAAGTTGTAATTTACCATTTTAACGCGTATTTTACCTCACAAACGCAACATCTGTGTTCGCAGAGTAAAATGTATGTTTAAATTGCAAAAGCGCATTTCTAGCTGCCTTTACTCATAACCGAGGGTGTTTAGTCCCTGAACGCAAGAGTCTCGTTTACATGGTAAATTATGCGTTCATGTTCTAATTTACCATTTTAACGGATCTTTTATCTCCCAAACGCAAAATTTTGTGGGTACTTACCCACTAAATGTGGGTATAACCCTATGAACGAGCTTCACTCGTTCCTTTGATAAGGAACGTCATTCAAGTGGTAATTGAAACATTCATACTGTATTAGTTAACCCCATGTATATAATTACTTGTAATTGCATTTTTAAATACAATATAACTCCACAATTGTATGGTTTATAGTTTAGGATTTTTAATTAGAATTGTATAAGAAATCTTGTACAATTGTAGGCGTAAAGCATGGTAAAACTATATGTTACACACTTTTGTGCCTTATGCATCAAACAATTGACATTTTATTTTTGAATTTCAAAGATCTCAAAACCAAAAATCGAAAACCCTAATTCATAAATTCATAAAGGCCACTCAAAATCAGATATTTAAATTGAAATCTCAATTCAAATTCAAGTATGTATCTAAATTTTTTTAAATATATATATATATATATATATATATATATATATATATATATATACTACATGACTTGTTTCATTATCATGTTAAAAGATAACGAGTAATGCATATAGTTCATATATATTTGACTAGTCCCCTTCTATTGAGGAATCCCTTAAATAATTTTAATTGAGGGACGCCATTTTGGGTATCATGTGAATTTTCTTTCAACAATCCAAACCATCTAATTCTTAGGTCTTCATTCATAGATCATCATTGCAAAAAATTAGACAAATCGAAAACCATAGCCAATTGTCAATTTCCAATTGCCAATGCTAATTAAAATCATGGAGTATTCAAGATTACAAACCAGAGGTAATTTACCATTTAAACGTAGTGTTTACCTCCGTAACGCACCATTTGCGTTCAGGAGTAAAACGTACGTTTAAATGGTAAAAGTGGCATTTTCGGTGCCTTTACTCACGAACGAGGCTCTTTACTCCCTAAACGCAAAATTCTCGTTTGTAAGGTAAAAGTTCAGTTATGAGGTAATTTACTATTTAAACGCAGCGTTTACCTCCCTAACGCACCATTTGCGTTCGCGGAGTAAAAAGTACGTTTAAATGGTAAAAGTAGAATTTTGAGTGTCTTTACTCACGAACGAGGCTCTTTACTCCCTAAAGGCAAAAGTCTCGTTTGGGAAGTAAAAGTTGCTTTCATGAGGTAATTTACCATTTAAACGTAGAGTTTACCTTCCTAACAAACCATTTGCATTCGTGGAGTAAAAAATGTGTTTAAATGGTAAAAGTGGCATTTTGGGTGCCTTTACTCACGAACGAGGCTCTTTACTCCCTAAACGCAAAAGTCTCGTTTGTGAGGTAAAGGTTGCGTTCGGGAGGTAATTTACCATTTAAACGCAGAGTTTACCTCCCTAACGCACCATTTGCGTTCTCCGAGTAAAAAGTGCGTTTAAATGGTAAAAGTGGCATTTTGGTTGCCTTTACTCACGAATCGAGGCTCTTTACTCCCTAAACGCAAAAGTCTCGTTTGTGAGGTAAAGGTTGCATTCGGGAGGTAATTTACTATTTAAACGCAGAGTTTACCTCCCTAACGCACCATTTGCGTTCTCCGAGTAAAAAGTGCGTTTAAATGGTAAAAGTGGCATTTTGGTTACCTTTACTCACGAACGAGGCACTTTACTCCATAAACGCAAAAGTCTCATTTGAGAGGTAAAAGTTGCATTCAGAGGTAATTTACCATTTAAACGTAGAGTTTACCTCCGTAAAGCACCATTTGCATTCGAGGAGTAAAAAGTATGTTTAAATGGTAAAAGTGGCATTTTGGTTGCCTTTACTCACGAACGAGGCTCTTTACTCCCTAAACGCAAAAGTCTCATTTGAGAGATAAAAGTTACGTTCGGGAGGTAATTTACCATTTAAATGCAGAGTTTACCTCCTTAACGCACCATTTGCGTTTGAGGAATAAAAAGTGCGTTGAAATAGTAAAGGTGGCATTTTGGGTGCCTTTACTCACGAACGTGGCTCTTTACTCCATAAACATAAAAATCTCGTTTGGGAGGTAAAAGTTGCGTTTGGGAGGTAATTTACTATTTAAACACAGAGTTTACTTCCCTAAAGCACCATTTTCGTTCGAGGAGTAAAAAGTGCGTTTAAATGGTAAAGGTGGCATTTTGGTGGCCTTTACTTACGAACGAGGCTCTTTACTCCCTAAACGCAAAAGTCTTGTTTGGGAGGTAAAAGTTGCGTTTGGGAGGTAATTTACTATTTAAACGCAGAGTTTACCTACCTAACGCACCATTTGCGTTCGAGGAGTAAAAGTGCATTTAAATGGTAAAAATGGCAATTTGGTGGCCTTTACTTACGAACAAGGCTCTTTACTCTCTAAACGCAAAAGTCTTGTTTGGGAGGTAAAAGTTGCGTTTGGGAGGTAATTTACTATTTAAACGCAGAGTTTACCTCCCTTACGCACCATTTGCGTTCGAGGAGTAAAAAGTGCGTTTAAATGGTAAAAGTGGCAATTTGGTTGCCTTTACTCATGAACGAGGCTCTTTACTCCCTAAACTCAAAAGCCTCGTTTGGGAGGTAAAAGTTGAGTTCGGAAGTTAATTTACCATAAAACATGAAAATATGATCAAATTTGCATATTTTCGTTTGCGCAGTCACTCTTGCATTGCATCACAGTCATGCAATTGCATGTTTGAAATGCAAACATTGCATTACCGTGATTCAATTGTATGTTTAAAATGCAAACGCTGACTACCTGTGTGCAAAATGCTTTCAAGGGTAAATGCAAATCTAATGAATGTATAGGGTTTAACCAAATTAATGAAGCTATAGTGCAAAGACAAATATAAACAACAAACCACTTCATTATGACCTAATGGCTATGACTCAAAATTAGGATGAACGAAACAATGGTTTACGAAATTGGGGATATTTTGGAATGTCATTCACACTACATAACAATTGTCTACTAGTACGTATTTTTATGTAATTGCTATGTATTTCAGATGATCGCCACATATGTAAAACTTCCATCGAAGCACCCCTTAGAAGTCATAAAACCAATTATGAACAATACATACATAACACAATAATATAATCAAATACACATTATGAAACCATGCATGAAAGCATCTTGTACATCACTAAATCTACATTTCATGTTAATTGTTACTTGTAAACCAAGTTCCAAATGTACAATTGTTTTCGGTTGAAGCAGTAGATAGGGTAATAGGTTCACCATTGTTGAATGAGAACCCATCCTCACTGTTGGGAGTAGAACCGGTTGGATTTCCAGTAGAAAAACTATCAGAACCAGACAAATCAACCACATAGTTGCCTCTGCATTGAGAAACCGTTTCACTAGCATAACTATAGCTAATGTCCGGGGATGGCCAATTGTGGTTACTATACTGATAGTTTTGACTACCTGAATGCATATTCATAGCTGCATTTGTAGTTGGATGCAAGTTTCTTTGAGAGCAATTACGCTTTGTATGTCCATATCCGCGACACAAATGACATTGCCGACGCTTGCGGGTTCCACCCACGCTTGCTTGAGTGCCTTTTGTTCTAACAATCTTTGGATCTTTGACAATATTTGAAGGGCATTGCCCATCACTACCCAATTTAAGACTTGTGTCTTTTTCCTTTTGTCGTATGCCTTCACATATTCCCTCCAATTTAGTCAACTCATTCATCAACATGGCATAAGAATTCAGGATCGATTGCTCCTTTCGCTTTCAAGTAAGAGAGTGCGGCTTCTGTGTCACCGTCGAGCAAGATTTCCCTGCGTGATGAATCCAACTTATTGTACAGATCCTTAATTTGAAACCCAACATTTAAATACCCACCACATTGGTCGACCATATACTCATATGTATGACATGTTCTCACCAATGCTCTTCGCATTCCCATTGCTTGTGCTTTATCTGAATTTCTAACAACACGGTTACATCGGAGATATGGCGATTCAAGTGGAGTAACTGGTTCATGATTGTGATGTGGTTCAAAATTCTTGACGACGTAAGTATCACGTTTCGAATCATAACCCACCAAAAATTGGGCCGGACAATTCTCTCTTGTAATTGGCTTCGGTAGCCGAATCCTACTCGGTAAGTCTATAAACTTCTGACTTCTCAAACCTTCTTTAGAACAACACCACCGCCTCCTACTTACTTTCCCTTTCGCGTTACGAATCAATTTGTCCTTTCTCACGCTAAATCCAATGCCCTTTGCATAACTCATATAATATTCTTCCGCTAATTCTATCGTTTTAAACTCTTTCGCCATAACATCTTCTGCCATCGGTTCATTAATGTCAACACCATTATAATCACTTCTTGCACTAACAGGATGTTCGGCCGTCATATGCCCACTCTCTGTTGTCGGTGCCCCGTTACTCGACCTTTCACAACCACCTAGATAGCCTGAATCACTACAACCACCCTCTGATGTCTGTACGCCACTGTCCATCTTAGCAGACTCCTCAATGCCTGACAAACATAAATTCAAAGTCAAATTACATTATAATCTATGTGCTAACATACTTTCTCTTCAACACAGACAAATGAATAATCTCAACATGCATTCGAGTCAAACGTTTCTTTAAACATCACACTATCGCTAATTGCATACAGGGGCTCAAAAATTGCATAAACTGTATGCAATTGCACAAAAACTATATGCAATTGCACATAAAAAATGATATAGCAAAACAGAGTGTTGGATGTTAATACTGGTATTCAAATTCTATAGCTAGGAAAGCACCAGCTCTGAGAAATGTGAGGTAGCCATAAGCTAGGGAAGAGCATCAAAAACTGTACCTGTTCTCAACATCAAGCACACAAAAAAAGGGGGAAACAAAAAGGTCTTGGGAGAATTAAATCATCTTGCAGGATATATCCTCAAAATAATTAAGAACAAAAGGAAATAGTGTTGATAATTATCTGTTAACGTTATCAGTGCCTACCTACTATACCCAGCTTCGAGTACACATCAAGGCAAATCATTTGCAAAGAATTGTATGCTCATAAGTCACAAACAACCATCAAGATAGAAGTATCTTATAAACGATGGAAAATGTACATTTACAATGTGAGTTTTATATTTGATTATGAAGAACTTTTAAGCAGCACACATCCCCTGCCTAATCCTTGCTGATAGCTAGAATTTATACCACCAACTTTAAACAATTGTTCTATAGTGTACTGCATAGGAATGGAAAATGACTCATCCAGAAATTAACAGCGTTTTATTGATGGAGAACACCACTAACAGTTTTGTAATTAATTTTACAACATGCAAAATTTTGAAGTTATATATGGTAATAAAACTCCAGTTTGGTAGGGAAACCAAGAAAATGAAAGGAAGAGTAGAAGAAAGAGAAGGGAGGACTAGTTTCTTTCTTCTTTTTCTCCCTTTCAATTTTGTTGTTGATAAGAAGAAAAAGGGATTACAATTCAGAAGAAAATAAAAGGGGTAGAAAGCTATGTGGAACATTAATTAGAAATATTAACAGAGAGACAATTTCTGTGCTCAAGTTTGAGATCATTAATTTGAGTATAAATTAAGTTAAAATATATGGTACAAGCAAGCAATTCTATTGTGCCCAGACAAACCAATTCTATTGTGTGCATACCTATAAAGAGTTCCTCTCCATTCCCAAACACCCATTCACTGCAAATGTCATATCCAAAACAGAAAATCGCACAAAAGGAAGTACACGACATATCTATCTGGACATTATCTATCTAGACTAGGACAGATAGGAATCAAACACCAACATAAATGAGTATTTAACTAAATATTGAAAGGATAATCTAGCTCAATTACTTGTTTCCCCCTAACAAGGAAACAATCCAACAAGTAATATTATTTGAGCAAACCCTGCAATTCCTAAAGTGACCAAGTAAACCGAGACAGAGAGGCCCCTAACATCTACACTCAGTCTATAGCATTGGCAGCACCCACAGTCATGGGCCACAAGTAAGCACATCTCTTTACCAATTGGTCTGGTAATAACACCCACTCCAGTAACCAGAGCAGAGATCATTAATTCAGCAATGACAAGTAATGAAATGAAATACAAGAATCCTGAAGACAGTGAGAACAATTCTTGTGAAAGCAAAGATAAGATAAACTATGATTATCAGAGAAACATATAACCTTTGGCCAGCAAAACATCAGTAAAATAACATTACTTGGATAAGCTGAAAAGGGGCCTGGAATTTTTAAGCCGATTTCACGCATAGAAAGTACCACACAATCAGAAAACAGACTTCAAAAATAGTAATGATAGCGTTATTACTATTTAAGTTTGGCTAGATGTATTTGAAGTTTGGTAAGAAAAGAATGGCACATGAAGCAAAACACAAAAACTCCACTTAAGGCCTCCTGTTTTTATTTTAAGTCTAAGAAAATGCATTCTGATTAAACTATTGCTAATCTTTGTTTGTTTAGAGCAGATGAGCATTTGATATTGAAGGCACCAACAGAGTTATTGTAAGTGACAAACCGTGAATCAACAACAGAGCATCAGACCATGTCATTATCATCTCGAGCTGTAATTGCACTAACCAATATTATACTATCTATAATTTTGGTTTTGCTGAAATTCTAAGCTGGCGTCGAAGATTAAAGTCCACAATGAAGGCACAAAAGGAACAAAGCTTTAACCAAAATTAGCAGAAACTAGTTTAGCATAATCAACACAAAAGGAACAGAACTTTAAACAAAATTAAAGTTCATCATATACAAGCAAATCAGAGTTCAAAATGATGAGGCATTTCAAAGTTCATCATTTCAAAGCCCAAATCCCTCCCACAAATCCCTCATCCAAACAGACCATCATTTCAAAGTTCCTCATCCACAAATCCATTAACACCTTTTATCTTCATTATATAACCAAATCATCTTTGTTTATATTAGATTCAGCCAAGACTCAGATGATTTTTTAGAGATTCCTAGATGAATGGAATAAGTAATGCAGTAAAACATCCTGGTCTTGTCCTACGTAACTACAGTAGTATTTATTAAAATACATGACTCTTCTTACACAGTCATATGATTATACCCAATCCAACCAAATGAAAACAGATATCTGATTATACCATTTCATCCTCCATAAAATGAAAATTACATGGGTCTGATGCTTTGATGGAGAAAGGATCACAGTGGGTCTGATGCTGTGATGAAATTAAGAGAAAATATTAAAATATTAATAATTATTCAAAGAGGAAAAAAAAATTCACCACGATTCAGACCAAGGCGTTGAATTTTTTCTCCCATCAAAGGCTCTGCAACACAAACATCCTCACTCCAGATTCAATACCAAGTCGTTGAATTTCTACTCGAATCAAGGCCTTTCACACCACCCTCGACGAACTCGACTGAATCACCCCACTCTGTCTCCTCTCCGATGGTTCTTGCATCGCGGCGTCGGCAGAGAGGAGATGCTCAGATTCCGACTTGGGGACAAAGATGAGGATTGGATTTCAAAGAGAGAGGGAAAGATATCGCAAAGATGAAGCAACTCCAGTGCACGCGACGTCTTCCTTGCGTTCGTCTAAGCTTTTTCATTTGTTTTCTCAGTCACGTGTATTTCACGTGCTCTTTAATAAGAAAAGGGTGAACAAGTCATCAGGTCATTAATCTCAGCCATCCATTTTTAAAATGCAATTTCAACCTTTGGATTATCGGCTGTACTGGTACAGCCGATGTAGTGCAGAATCACCGGTTGTTTACTTGTTTTAGTTTGTTGATTGATGTAGGGTAATTGAACTCTAGTCTTCAATTTTCTATCTGAATTTCATAATAATTGAAGCTCTAGAGTATTTTCTTTTCCTACTTTTATGCGATCTTAGGAAAATATTCTACAACCAAACTGATACACAACTGTCAGTTATAAGGATGAAAGCAATTTAACTCAAAAAGCTGAAGGGGTTCTTCAAACAACCTTTCAGGTTTGGACAATTTATAGTATTCCTCCTTGGCATAACCAAATTTTGGCACAGAATTGACTCAGTCTATTGAAATGTATACATACAACATGGGTTGCCATGTCTCTTTCTCACTCTCTGCTTTTCCCTCCCTATTTCATTACCGTTCTTCGCAAATCTGCTCTATACATCAGGGTTGTTAGCTACTCTGATTGAGTTTTCACGTTTTAGGGATTAAAGTTAACTATTCTTAGAAATCCGCATCAGTACGGCGGTCTTGATTACTTTGAACCTCATTCTTGTTGTCTCGGTTATGAGAAGAATCCATCTTCATGAATTGAAAGCCCATAATATATCGATACTCTCCAGTCCCAAGGCAGCGGGAGCAGTAACCTAGACCACTTCCACCACAAGTCCTGCACCTGCAAGATTGGTTGAAGGCAGTTTACGTGAGCATATTCATAACAGGGTAGAATTCTAAGTATAAAATGTATGAACAGTCTTGATACCTCACCATTTTGGCCATTCCCCTTTGGGGAGCATTTGCATGTCGACTGAGTTTGTCCTCCCTATCATATAGAAGATAAGAAAATATAAGAATTTGAACAAAAACAACAAAAAATAGCATTTGGAAACAGACATAAGAACCCACACATCTAGCCAAACACTCAAAACAGAACTAAGAAACATCCAAGCATGTCTGAAATCTATTGCGAAAGCTGGTGCAGCAGGACTGCACTCGATAGACACCAGGATTTTAAACATATAGCTTTCTGGACCAGACACTGGTTGAGTAATGAGTATTGAGTACCTTTGAGCTAAATTCAAAGCTTAAAGGTTGAGTTGCAGTTGGGTGGGGGGTTTAGTCTGAAGTTCAAATTAAACCAAAAGATAAAGGAAAAAAGAAAAAAAGGACTGGGTGCAAATGACCAGTACATCTGTACAAAGCAGGTTCATGTTCATTTGTTTGCAGTATATTGACCTGCCTAACCTCAGTGTTGGTTAAGAAATTCTTTTAACAAGAACGTGTAGATCACAGTTCAGCTGAAGTTAGGTTGTGATCCCCTGATAAATTGGATCTTATTAAGTGAAGGAAAAGATGTGTATATCTGAAAACTAATTCTATGGGCGATAGAAATCTTTATGTAAGTAAAACAAAATTGTATTGAAAAGCTTTAAACAAAGCCCAGTTAATTTTTCATAGAATCATAGGAATGAACAAATGTGATGGTGAAGCTCAGTTCCCCACAGTTAGTTGCATACACTGATGGTGAACAAACTATATTTGTCGTATGATTGAGAACAATAGAATTATTCGAGTTTTAGGTTCATAAAGAAAAGCAGACCTTCTATGGCGGCACACAAGCTACACTAAACGAGACAATTCAACATCTGCTCATGTCAGATTAAAGTCAATTATCCAAGTTCTGAAAGATGAGCAAACAAGAAAATGTAGAACACATTCTGTACATAAGAGGGAAAGAAAGAGATAGACCTCTTCCATAACAATCGTGGCAATTGACCCTTCCACTTCCTGTGCAGACCTCACAAGGCGGATCCGGCTTCCTTCTTACTTTTCTGTGAACATTTGACTGCAACAAACAGAGGTAGTCCAAAAGTTAAACATAGAAAACACGAAATAATGCGTCATATTTCCATCCCTTCCATTTTAGTAAGTGCCCGACTCAATGTTAGTGGAGATAATTTTGATAAACTCCTACAAAGTTACAAACAAACTAATGTCAATATAAGCACTTGAATATATGTAATAGTTATAAAAATAAAAAATAAAAGGTATTAGGAGCATATTATATTCACAACCATGGTTCCAGAACACAATGATTTCAGTGCATAAATTTCTATCTTATTTCACAGTTCCAAATCTGATAATGAAATCCCATGCTGAAAGGGTCACTATATGAGTGAAGCAATACATGATGAATATATTCAAAATCATAATCATAATAATCAACAAAAATACAGAAGACCCAACTAAAACCAGAGTTTTTGAAAACCAAAACATACAATTCACCTACTAAAAATTCCATTTTAAACAAACCCAACACAGAGCACCCATCTGGTTGTTCTGGCAGCCCAACATCTGAGCATCAACTCTTTAAATTCTCTACTTTCCACCATTTTCATAGGAGCCACAAGAAAGATGTGAAGTATTAAAGTGTTGAACTTGATAACTTGCCTCTGTCCGGACGACCCAAGAGGGCTTGGTGACGGATAGTCGGGGCAAAGGGTCTTGATGCCGTGGAGGAGGAAGAGGAGCACCGCTGGATTTGGGGGCTTCGAATCGGACGGCTGTAAATGAGCTCAGGCTTCGAACAGCCATTTACCACTACCAGCGTCCACTTCGCTTTGGTTGGCCTTTTGGGTATCCTTCGCGTTATATGGTATATATACTTACTAATTGGTTTTCTTTTTTGTTTTTAAAATTTTTATTTATTTTAGAATTAAGAAAATATAAAATTTGTAATTATGTTCCATAAAAATAAGACTCATTATCTTGCTTTATTTTTAATTTTAATTTTTTTAATAAGAAAAATATAAATTGACTATATTATCCTCATTTAATTAATAATTTTAATTTTTAATGGCAATTTCTAGTATTTTAACTTTTACTTTATATGTATAGATAGATAGATAATAGACATGTCCCCCTATCCGTGAAACTATATATGCAAGTTGCATTTTTTTTTTCCTTTTATATAGAAAATGATAATGTTAAAAGGACGAATTAATTTTATTTTTTTTGCCAACCGGTCTAGCGTAATGCAAAAATGGCATTGCTTTGTAGATCAGATGTCACGACCCAAGTCCCCTAGCATGATATTGTCCACTTTGGGCCCTGTCCTCACGGTTTTGTTTCTGGGAACTCACGAGCAACTTCCCAATGAGTCACCCATCCCGGGATTGCTCTAGCCCAAACTCGCTTAACTTTGGAGTTCCCATAGAATCTGAAGCTAGTGAGCTCCCAAAAGGCCTCATGCTAGGAAGAGAAGTGCTCACACATATAAGGCACTTCACCTTTCCCTCCCCGAGCGATGTGGGATTTCTCACTGTTCTTGCTTCCCCAAGACACGAGTCTTACACCAAACCACCTTTCTTGAATCCTTGTAAGATAACAGTAGGGAATTTTTTTGTATCATATATCAATTAGGTGAAGAAAACCTTGTGTGAAGTTGTTCTTGACACGTTATAAGCAGTGCTAAGCATGGAATCCAATTTAAAAATATGACATATCTAAGATAATTTAAAATTTCAATTATAAACAAGAAAAGTATCATTCAACACTTGGGGCATATGCCATCTTTTCGAGAAAAAAATATATATTTAATTAGAAGCAATATATCCATAAATTACAAAAATTATGACTTTAAAATCTGAAATATTACGAATTATAAAATTCGGATATATTTCAATGTTTTTTTTGTGGAAAAATTACTTCATTACCCAAGAAGAAACCGAGAAAATCAAACATTACAACATGAAGAGGGACATGACAGACACACAAGCCAAAATCCATCTTGGTGCAGACCAAGCCGCTCTCCCACAAAAGAAGCAAAACATAAAATTAAACATGTGGACATGGAAGTCCATCAGAGTTCAAAATAAGGGTGGGTATCGAGACCGGAAAACTGGAACACCAAGTCAGACCGAATGGAAAAAACTGGTTGACTAAAAAAGTCAACAAACCTGTACCAAACCGGACCGAACCAATTCAAATCGGTTTTGGTTTTGGTTTCACACCTTTCCGGACCGGTTGTGTATTTTTTTTTTTACAAAATTATTTTAAATCCAATGCTACATTTTTAATCTCATAACTAATATTTCTCCAAGCCCAACTTCAAAACATCTCTTTTTTCTATGCTCAATATCTCTCTTTGCATGAAATTGTATCATTTGTAAATTTTCAAGTCCAAAAAATAAAATTCTAGTTGGAATTTGTATTAAAAATTAATAATAATCCAGTCCAAAATCGGAAAAATCGAAAACCGGACCGGCCAATTTCATAATTTTTTTCACTAAAACCGAATTGAATCGGACCGGTTAATAGTATCAGTTCCAATTCCGATTTAAGGTGAAAACCAGACCGAATCGAACCGCGCAATGGGGGCCTAAGATTCTTCAATTGAAGTAACAAACCACAAATTACAATTCATTTGCCATCTTGAAATCAGTTATAACCTGACTTGCTAGCTAGGACCATTTTGGCTTTTGTCAACAGAGTCTAGCCCAATAAATAACAAAAAGGGCACTTAACTTGCATATCAATAGTCTCATGTTTGAACTCTCATGACACCTTGACAGTGTGTGTGTGAGAAAGCCTCCTCTCCCTTGTAGTTTAAACTATCGTTTATATTTTTTTTTTAAAAAGAGACCATTTTGGCGCCTAAATTAACAAACAACTAACTAATTCCAGTAACCAAACTAACCACAAACAGTTTCTAACTGAATATAACACGTGTCCCAATCAAAATATGACACATGGGGCGCAGGTCTGAGAGAGAACTTTTCGGTGTCGATTAAAATCCTGTAATCACTTGGGATGTAAGTCAAGTCTCTACCACGTTTTGAGTTTAGCATTTTCAGTCTTGAGTTGCGGAGAACACCTGAAAAGAAACTAAAAGCTCTCAAGAATCTCCCATCAGACGCTACTATCTCCGAAAAATCCAACAACGTCTTGCACCAGCTCCACCAGAAGAAGCAGCATCTCCTTCGCCTCGAAGCTGAAACCAGAATTCTCAACTCACAAGGTTCGATTTTTAGCTCACATTTTAAGCCCTGATGCTGATGCTTAGTGTTTTGTGTTTGGTACTGGTCCCAAGGGTTTTCTGATTCGATTCTTGCTCTGTGATGTTGTTTCTTGATTTTGCTAGTGTAGTAATATTTGGGATTGGGAGTGTAAATATTGATGAGAAAGAAGACATTTTGAGTTCACTAGAATATCAGAACTATCGTTTGCTCTGAGGAAATACCATGGATTGAAAACTGGAATTTGGTACTGACTTTCTTGGGTATGTTTGAAATTGGGTACTAAAAATTTGGATTGGAATCTGTTTCTACTGTGCTAACTGGGATCTAATGAAAAGTTTCGTTCTTTGGTTTCGGTTAGTAGTATGTTTTAAGCAAAAGCATCTATTGTTTATGTACTTAAGCGAGGAAGCAACATTTTTCTGGTTATGCCAACCATGATGTCAACTACTGAATCCGAGTTTCGGCTTAGTTGCAATGTGAATGTCAAGTGTTGATCTTGTGTTCATGGAATTCTTGGAATTGCTGGATTGATATATTGAATTTTGTGAATTGAACAGTGAGAAAGATTAAGGAAGAACTCCAACTGCTTCAGGACCCTGGATCTTATTCTCATGTGGGTTTAGTTTCAAAAGTAATTGACAAGCACATGGTTTTGGTAAGGGTAAGTGGTTGTGCATTTTCTTTGCTAACATCAGCTTTATTACTTGTACGCTTGTTTTCACTGCAGATTCTTCGGTATGCTAACCAAGTTGTTTGATACTTTTTTTTGTGCCCACTTCTGTTTCTTTTCAATTTCCAGATTGTAAAAGAAGGGATGCATGTTGTTGATGTTGATGAAAACATTGATGTCACAGAGCTCAAACCATCAACAAGAGTTGCTCTCCGAAGACGCAGCTATTCTATTCATGCAATACTGCCAAATTTTTTTGTTCCTGTCGTCAAACTTTCGAAAGTTCAAAATATTCCTGAATGTACGTATGATATGATTGGTGGTCTTGATGAGCAAATCAAAGAAATAAAGGACGTTTTCTTCTGTGATGGGATTCCCTCATTAGTGGAGGAGAGAAAAAGAAGCAAAAATAAATAGTAAAGGAAATAAAAGAAAGGACGGGAGAATTTGAAGAAAACGAATGGACGAGAAAATGAGAAAAACTCTCATTCATGCATGGCCACCAATTAGTTAGGAGTATTGGCTATAAAAGCCGTAGCCTTCTTTCAGTTCAATGCATCCCTTAGAAAACCAAAACTTAGAGAGTTTTGAGAGATAAGAAAGCCTCACTTGTGTGAGAAAGAAAATCCTCTTGAGAGAAAAACCAAGAGAGAGTTTAGCCACCGGTGTTTGGTGAGATTATTATTGTATTCCCATTATTTTTCTTAGTAAAAATATTGAGTGTTATTTTTGCCCATTTTATTTACACAAAGCTGGGAAAAGTCAGATCCTGGGAGTGCCATATTTATTTATTGGTTCTTTTATTTTTGCCATCTTTCCCAACAAGTGGTATCAGAGCTTCGGCTCAAAAATTATATTCTTGTGTAATTTAATATGGAGGAGTCGTCATCATCATCGTCAGCAACAATGTTAAAATTGACTGCATCCAATTACTCCATTTGGAAGCCAAGAATGGAGGATATCCTTTATTGCAAGGATTTGTATGAGCCCCTTCAATTGCTGGGACAAAAACCAGAAGGGAAGTCAGACGATGCATGGAGCATTCTGAATAGAAAAGCTGTCGGACAAATTCGACAATGGGTGGATCAAAGTGTGTTCCACCATGTGGCACAAGAGACAGATGCATACAAATTATGGACAAAATTGTCGTCCATGTACGAGCGCAAGACAGCTCAAAATAAAGCATCAGTTATCCGACGGTTGGTAAACCTTAAGTACAGAGATGGTCGAAGTGTTACCGAGCATCTCAGTGACTTCCAAGGTTTGATCAACCTGTTGACGAATATGCAGATGGTGCTCGATGATGAGTTACAAGCATTAGTGTTACTCAGCTCTTTGCCTGATAGCTGGGATACATTAGTAGTATCTTTAAGCAATTCAGCTCCTCAAGGCATTCTTACATTGGACATAGTTAAAGATAGCATGTTCAATGAAGAAGCAAGGAGGAAAGAACAAGGTGTAGTAGCCGAGTCAGAAGCCCTCGTCTCAGAGTATCGTGGAAGAACTAGCAATAGAAAATTCCACAGGCGAGACAAGTCAAAGGGCAGGTCAAGAGATGGCTCGAGAGGGAGGTCTAAGACAAGAAAGGACCTAGAATGTTACCATTGTGGCGGGATAGGCCACATGAAGAGAGAGTGCAGGTTGTTTAAACGAGAGCAAGATAGAGGTAACGAGAAGAACGATGCCAGGCACACGACCGCAACTACCTCTGGTGGAAATGAGGTAATTATTCTATGCGGTGATGGCGTCGTTAATTTTTCATCTCAAGATACATGCTGGATAGTGGATTCTGGTGCATCATTTCATGTCACCTCACGAAGGGACTTCTTTACATCCTACACCAATGGAGATTTTGGTAATGTGAGGATGGGAAATGACAAATTGTCCAAGATCGTGGGAAGAGGAGATATTTCCCTTGAAACCAACACAAGTTGTCACTTGGTTCTCAAGGATGTGAGACATGTTCCAGACATGCGCCTCAATCTAATCTCCACCGGATTACTTGATGATGAAGGATATACCAATGTCTTTGCTGAAGGGAAATGGAAACTCAGCAAGAACTCTCTTGTCCTAGCACGAGGGAAGAAGGAGAACACCCTTTACATGACACATGCAAAAGTCAGTAATGGGTATGTAAATGCTCTCGCAGAAGACTCGATCGAGCTTTGGCATAAACGGCTCGGTCACATGAGCGAGAAAGGGTTGCAAATTCTAGCCAAAAGAGAGGCATTGACCGGGATGAAGAAGGGCATGCTTCTGAAATCATGCACACATTGCTTGGCGGGAAAGCAGCATAGAGCTTCATTTCAACGTGGACTTGCACAAAGAAAACCCAATGTATTGGATGTTGTGTACTCTGATGTTTGTGGTCCTATGACCACTAGTACTCTTGGTGGTGCAAGATATTTTGTTACCTTCATTGACGATCATTCCAGGAAGGTATGGGCTTACGCACTTAGAACAAAAGATCAAGTGTATGAAGTTTTCAAGCGGTTTCTGCCAGCGTTGAACGAGAGACTGGCAGAAGCTTGAAATGTATTCGCACCGATAACGGAGGAGAATATATGGGGGCGTTTAGAAACTACTGTAGAAGTAATGGAATCAGGCATGAACGATCTGTTCCGAAGACTCCTCAGCATAATGGCATTGCTGAGAGAATGAACAGAACAATTGTTGAAAGAATAAGAACAATGTTATCTCATGCCAAGCTGCCCAAAAACTTTTGGGGTGAAGCCCTGATGACTGCGGTTGATCTAATCAACCTTTCTCCTTCAGCACCTTTGAATGGTGATGTCCCGAACAAGTTCTGGTCGGGAAAAGACGTTTCCTACAATCATCTGAAAGTTTTTGGTTGTAGAGCTTTTGTTCATATTCCTAAAGACGAGAGATCCAAGCTCGACGCGAAGTCGAAAGAATGTATCTTCGTGGGATATGGGAATGAAGAATTCGGTTACAGGTTATGGGATCCTATAGCTAGAAAGATTATTAGAAGTAGAGATGTTGTCTTCTTTGAAGATCAGAACATTGAAGACATTCGAAGAGGTGATAAACCTGATAATCCTAGAGAATATCCAGCTAACTTGGATCCAGTTCCTCCTCCATTGGAGCACAATGACAGGCGAGATGAATCCAATGATACTGATGATCCAGCTAATGATCATATTATTAATGAACCAATTGATGATGACATGAGTGATGGTCATACAACTGATGGTATGGTAGATGATGTAGCTGATGAGGGGCTAGAAGCACAAGCCCATGAAGAGCCAGCGGCCGAATTCCAACCAAGAAGATCGACCAGGGTACGGAGAGCTCCGAGTAGGTATTCTTCAGATGATTACGTTCTCCTAACAGACGGGGGAGAACCAGAATGCTATGAAGAAGCATTGACTCATGATCAACAAGATGAGTGGTTGAAAGCCATGCATGAAGAGATGCAATCTCTGCATGAGAACCACACATATGATCTGGTGAACCTACCAAAAGGTAGAAGAGCACTCAAGAACAAATGGGTGTATCGACTGAAGACAGAAGAAAACAACTCTAAGCCCAGGTTTAAGGCAAGGCTAGTTGTGAAAGGTTTCAGTCAAAAGAAAGGAATTGACTTTGAAGAGATTTTCTCACCCGTAGTGAAGATGTCATCTATACGGGTTGTACTTGGTTTGGCTGCAAGCCTCAATCTCGAGATTGAACAGCTAGATGTGAAGACAGCTTTTCTTCACGGAGATCTTGAAGAAGAAATATACATGGAGCAGCCAGAAGGATTCAAAGTCAAAGGAAAAGAAGATTTGGTATGCCGGCTGAAGAAGAGCTTATATGGACTAAAGCAGGCACCTCGACAATGGTACAAGAAGTTTGATTCCTTCATGATTGAACACAAATATCGGAGGACTACTTCAGACCATTGTGTATTTGTGAAAAGTTTTGATGATGGTGAATTCATCATACTTCTTCTCTATGTCGATGGCATGTTGATCGTAGGACAAAACAGTGACAAGATTTGCAAGCTGAAGAAAGAGTTGAGCAAGTCTTTTGCTATGAAAGACTTAGGACCCGCAAAACGAATCCTTGGTATGAGTATATCCCGTGATAGAAAAAATCGGAAGTTGAGGTTATCACAAGAAAGTTATATCGAGAAGGTACTAAAGCGGTTTAACATGGATAAAGCAAAACCAGTTTGTACTCCATTTCCTAGTCACTTCAAGCTTAGTTCAAAGCAGAGTCCTACATGTGAGAAAGAAAAAGAAAACATGGCTATGGTGCCATATTCCTCAGCTGTTGGTAGTCTGATGTATGCAATGATTTGCACGAGACCAGACATAACGCACGCAGTTGGCGTTGTAAGTAGATTCCTGTCTAAACCAGGCAGAGAGCATTGGAATGCTGTGAAGTGGATTCTCAGATATCTCAGGGGTATCTCCAAAATGAGTTTATGCTTTGGAGGTGGAAAACCTGAATTGATTGGCTACACAGATGCAGACATGGCAGGAGATCTTGATTCCAGAAAATCTACTTCAGGATACCTGATTACATTTTCAGGGGGAGCAGTTTCATGGCAATCAAAGTTACAGAAATGTGTTGCTCTATCAACTACAGAGGCAGAGTTTATTGCAGCTACTGAAGCATGCAAAGAAATGCTCTGGATGAAGCGATTCCTACAAGAATTGGGGCAAGAGCAGCATAAATACATTTTGCATTGTGATAGTCAGAGTGCAATCCACTTGAGCAAGAATTCGAGTTTTCACTCGAGGTCAAAGCACATTGATGTGCGATATCACTGGATACGTGATGTGTTGGAGTCTAAGCAATTACAGCTTGAGAAGATCCATACTGATGACAATAGTTCAGATATGATGACCAAGTCCTTACCTAAGGACAAGTATGAATTTTGCAGAAGAGCAGCTGGATTGCTGGAGCCCTCCACATAAGTCGGGAGGGGGAGATTGATGGGATTCCCTCATTACTGGAGGAGAGAAAAAGAAGCAAAAATAAATAGTAAAGGAAATAAAAGAAAGGACGGGAGAATTTGAAGAAAACGAATGGACGAGAAAATGAGAAAAACTCTCATTCATGCATGGCCACCAATTAGTTAGGAATATTGGCTATAAAAGCCGTAGCCTTCTTTCAGTTCAATGCATCCCTTAGAAAACCAAAACTTAGAGAGTTTTGAGAGATAAGAAAGCCTCACTTGTGTGAGAAAGAAAATCCTCTTGAGAGAAAAACCAAGAGAGAGTTTAGCCACCGGTGTTTGGTGAGATTATTATTGTATTCCCATTATTTTTCTTAGTAAAAATATTGAGTGTTATTTTTGCCCATTTTATTTACACAAAGCTGGGAAAAGTCAGATCCTGGGAGTGCCATATTTATTTATTGGTTCTTTTATTTTTTGCCATCTTTCCCAACATTCTGCTCATTCCTACTCTCTGAATTTACAATTCATTGCCCGTGTGGTTTTCGTGATTTGGATTGGTTTATGTTACATTATTTCTTCGCATTCTTCTGCATTCATCATTAAGGGTATATGATCAATTTCCCAGGTCATTGAACTTCCATTCAGACTTCCTGAATTATTTGAGCTCCTTGGTATAGCTGAACCAAAGGTAGATATATGCTGCCAGATTCTTGCGTTTGTTTCTTTGCTTACTTGGTAGGCACCAACTGTTACATTTGTGCTCTGAAACTAACTCTTCCATATGACAGGGCGTTCTACTTTATGGGCCTTCTGGCACTGGGAAAACACTGTTGGCTCAGGCTGTGGCTCATCACACTGAATGTTCTTTCACGGGCATTTCTGCAACTGAGTTAGCTCAGAAGTACATTGGGGTAGGCGCTAAGATGGTTAGAGAACTTTTTCTACTGGCCAGGTTCGTTTTGGTCTCTTTTATGGAGATTAGTCTGGATTTTATGTTCCTCTGTCTCCACTTGTTGTGTTTGTTACCTTCTTTTTGGTTTCTGTGCTCAAATTCATGGTGAGCCTCTAATTCTTGAAGAGAAGTTCTGAACTAGAATAAGCTTTTTATTTGTAATGGTGATGTTAGGCATCAATAGTATTGTTTTTCCAAAGTAAAATGAAATGTTTGAAGAGACAACTAGAAGAAACAAAAGAACAATAGCTTTTTTGTCCCTGCGCTTTTGAATATATGTTTACCATTCTCTGCCGAATTGAATGAAATGAAATATGATTATTGGTGCACTTATGGCTGCTAATCTGCTTGGTCTCATCCTTCTACTTACCATTTACTTACTGTACTTCTAACTTTATATTTTGTTTAGGATATATGCTCCATGTATTAATTTTTTGGATGAAATCGACAGTATTGGATATGCTCGTGTGCAATATGTGTTATTATTTGAAAGGCTTTTAAAATTTTAATGTTTTATTTTCTGTTTTAATTTTTGGGTCTGTTAAACAAACCCTAAAATTAATTGACTACACCCTACTACTAATCTATTTATTGAATTACTAATTTATCCTAATATAAAATGACAAAAAAGGATACATTGAATTTTGAAACAAAAATAATTTTAATAAGTACACCCTACTCAACATATTGAGCCCTAATCAAATTAGAACTCTCTCTCTCTCTCTCTCTCTCTTTGGTTGTAAAGAATCACAAAGGATGATGATTATAGTTTTATTTGTTTCTAGCAAAAATGCTAATCTCACCAAAGTGGACCTTGGTACTTTCTTATCCCCTAGTTGACTTAATGTCTTAAATTGACTCCTCTACTGGATCATAGATTAAAAATTGAGGGTGTTTCAAAGTTTTGAGGCAAAACTCTTTTACAAAGAAAAAAGAAACAGTTTCAAATTTCATTTAATAAAAAAAAAAGTCATTTTATGGTCTTCATATGTGATATCAAAAGGTGTAATCAAGAGCCTCAGGACGAATGAGAAGTACCAAGTGGTGGAATTATGAGAAGGAAAATTTTGTTTTGGCAAATATTTCCTGCAAAGATGTTTAGTAGAAATCAACAATATCTGTTTTGGTTTGGCCGAATTGACCTTGTTGACTCAATATGGCCGAATTAGCCTGTTTGGCTCAATATGGCTATCGGATATCTACACTAATGCTCCTTTTCTTCGCACTTCTTGCATCCATGTCGGTTTTTATTCTTTTTAACTTCCCAAGCTACAGAATGTAACTTTTTTGCTTCGTGAAGCACCAGTAGAGGTTTAGTCAATTTTATATAGGGTGTACTTAGTTAATTTTACATGGGTGTATTAGGGGTATTTTTGGTAGTTAAATAGGGTGTACTTAGTTAATTTTACATTTTGATTTAATTATTAGGGTGTACTTATATCATAGGGTATACTCAGTTAATTTTAGGATTCGTTTAACAGCACCCTAATTTTTTGGCTGTTTTCTTTTATTTATTATGGGAGTTACAATTGTTTAATTTTCAGTTTTTATTTTCTATTCATTGCCTTAATTTTCTGGTTTAAATTGTATGTGGAGGTTACACTTTTTGGATGCCTATAAAAGGCCACTCCTCCTTCACATTTCAACACACCACTATCAGATTTCTCTATTCTCATACTTTCATATAGTCTGTATGTTTCATATTATTTTTGGGCAATAGTTATGTGGCTTGGAGATTTCTATCCGACTGTGAATGTGCTCATAGCGAACCTTAAGCCTACGAATTGGGGTTGTATCTTGGAGTCTTGTAGACCGTCATTACCTGCACGTAGGGAGGCTACAAAGACTTTAGGATAGCGTCTTTGACGTGCTTTCACTATACCAGGCTTGCTTTCTTACTCTTGATTTATTTTACTTATTTATTTGTTTCTTTATTTTTAATTTATTGTTAAAACTTTGTTTTACATATTATTTATATTTAAAGTTTGATAATTTGGATTTTATGGAAAAAGAAAAACATAAATTTTGAATAACAATCTGGTGGTGGAACAGACAGTGAGGTGCAGCGGACTATGCTAGAGCTTCTCAGCCAGCTGGATGGATTTGAGGGATCAAGCAATATCAAGGTACTATACAGAATGTGGATTCATTGATATCAAAACGCAATGTAATATTTCTAAACATATCTTTCATATGACAACCACCATATTTAAATTGTGGGTTATACAGGTTATAATGGCCACAAATCGTATTGATATTCTGGATCAAGCCCTCCTTAGGCCAGGACGAATTGACAGGAAGATTAAATTTCCGAATCCTACTGAACAGGTACATGCCGCTCACTAACCCATGGATTAATGTTAGGAGGTTTATTTATGCATTCATAGGTGAACATTTAAGTTTGCTCTTGTATGCCGTTAAAGGAGGTTGGTCACTGCTAAACGATCCGCATTTATGTAATATAAGTCCACTTATTTAAAGTTGTTATCTGATGAGGGTATAACAAAGAAAAGAAAATTTCATGGAAGTCATAGCCTTTATTTAAAAACAATACTTAATGAGTAATGCTACACATGCCACATTTTTATCCCACATTTCTATACCACATGAAGTGGCATGTCCATATCATATGCCACATCAATTAAATCAATGAAGTGTATTTTAATAAAGAAAGTTTAATTACCAGTTTTTTAAAAGTGTTAATAAGTCAAAAAAGAAAAGAAAATGTTAAATAAATTTAATTGATGTAGTTGTCCACCTCATCTACCACATAAGGTGGTATATGAATGTGGTATATAAATGTGGTAAGAGTAGCATTATTCATACTTAATAATGCATATAACAAACTGCAGTCGTTGGGAGATCTTGAAAATACATTCAAGGAAAATGAACTTAAGGCGTGGAATTGATTTGAAGAAGATTGCAGAGAAGATGAATGGTACATCTGGTGCAGAGATGAAGGTATATATATAATTTTTTTTCTATTTTTATTTTCTATCTCAGAGGTTTCTTAGGAAGTAAGGCCATGTTTGGTGTGTTGGACTGGACTGGTTAGGATTAGGCTTGGAGTGTTGGACTGGTTTGGCTTGGATTGGGTTGGACTTTAATAAGTTGTTTGGTACACTAAGTTGGGCTAGACTGCACTGGACTAAAGTCCAGTTCGTTGTTTGGTACAAGTATGGGCTGGATTGCATTGGACTTCAAAAAAAAAATTATTTAAATGTTTATTAAATTATTTAATATCAAAAATAATTAAATTTAATTAAAAAAACCATGTACACAAAATTAAAAATAAGAAATTACATGAAGATACCATAAAAATAGTCCAAAAATTCCCAAAATTAATAATAACACGAAAATTCTTTTAAATACATTCAACTGATCAACAAATACTTATGTTATGTTACTCTATTTGCCATCCACTCATTAAACATCTTAGTAGCCAAATTATCCTTCCATGCGAGACCATTGGTCGGCTGCGGCAATGGTATCAATAGCGCTATGATCTACATTGTTCTCAATGAGGGGATCATAATAAATTTCTTGCTCCATTGGATCTATAGACATTTTTGGTTCTGTTCAGAGGTTTAATTGAACATTTTCAAAAGAAGAAAAACACAAACGAAACCAAGATGTGAATGAGTTCCATATCTAAAAAGCGTGCGATGAAAGAAGAGAGGGGAGAGCATAGATTCATACCGTTCTTCGCTTTTGAATTCTGCTTCAATTTCACAGTCGCAAAGCCTGCAATTTCGTCCGATCTCACACAGCAGCACCAATAGTTGACGCGCAGTACCTCAATGAAGTCGACAAGGCTCATCGCTCACATTCGGCATGAGAAGAGTAGCTTCGTTCTAAACCCATGTCTGTCGATGGGTTCTGTAGCCCCTCTTATTCTGGACTGGTGTCCAATAACCATATCCAGTCCATGATGTATTTTAAACCCACCAAACAACAGACTAGACACATGTCCATTTTAATTGGATATATCCAGTCCAGTCCAGTCCAGCCCACCAAACAGGCCCTAAGGGTTTTGTGTGCACATATTAAAAAGATGTCTTCATCCTCCTCACTGCAGTCTGTTTGCATAGAAGCGGGGATGTTTGCTTTGAGGGAGAGGAGGGTTCATGTAAGGCAAGAAGATTTTGGGATGGCAGTTGGTAAGGTAATGGAGAAGGAGATTGAGAAGAACATGTCATTGCAGAAGTTTACAAACTAATACCAAATAATGTGGGCGATAAGTCTACAAACCCAAGTCTCTGGCAATCTGTAACCTCATACCAATGCATGCAGCAACAATTCAATGCAATCCGATACAACGATTAGTTTTCCATTCACCACCAAGTCATTAACCCTTGCATTCCAAATGCCCCAAACACAAAAGATAAGAGAGTGAGTTGAAGAACATGAGTGGGTACATGGGTTATGGAGTGCCATGAAAAGTAAATGAAAATGATTTTGTTAGTGTCATTTATCCCCAATTGTCTTTTGACAGAACAACGAACTTTTAACCCAAAAAATAAAATTGCAAAGTTGTTTTTTCAATTATGGGTAAGCAAAAAGGTGGGTATTAATAGAAAATAGAAATGATGAAATTCTTTCTGAAGGGTTTCATTGGAAATTTCTGGGTTTGGAATCTAACACATTGTTTACTCAATTTGATGCAGATAAGTTGCTAGAAGATTCTTGGAATTCTTCTTGTTAAACCACACGCACTCATCAAGGGAGAAGAATCTGAAACGGATTCATCTCAATCACAATAGTTGACTTGCTCTCTAAATATTTTGTAATTTCTACCATTCAAAAGCTGTTACCATTTATATCTTTATTGTGCAATTATAAATATTGTAATATTTACACAAAGGAATACAACAACAATTCAAACTTTTACATGTTATCACCTAAACGATCCTTCTCTCTCTCTTCCAAGCGATAGCCTCTTCCCTCTCTCTCTCTCTCTCTCTCTCTCTCTCTCTCTCTCTCTCTCTCTCTCTCTCGCCGAACCCTCATGGCCTCTCAATCTTCCTCCTCCTCTCTATTTGGTCCCAACTTATCAAGCTCAGTGACACCAACTACCTTCTCGGGCTCCGACAAATAAAACCTTTTCTAATTGGCCACAGCTTATGGAAATATGTTGATGGCTCCTCTCTTCAACCTTCTCCCTTTCTACCCCTGCCCGCACCCTCTCCTAACCAAGCACCTGCTCATCCTCAATCCAATCCTACTTATGAAACATGGTTTCAACAAGACCAACTCATTATCAGTTACCTCATCAGCACTCTATCTGAATCAGTGTTATCTCTCACCATTGGTTGTGACTCCTCAAAAGCAATTTGGGACTACTTACAACGCCACTTCTCCCAGACTTCGGGGGCCAGCGAATCAATCCTCCATTTTCAACTCATGGACCTACATAAAGGAACTCAAACTGTGGACGAATACCTCCATCAAGCCAAATCCATTGTGGATTCTCTTATTGCCATCAATAAGCCCGTCTCCAATAAGGACCTCATCATTAGTGTTCTTCGTGGCTTGGGTCCTAATTACAAAATGTTGGTAACCGCTCTTTTAAATTTTCCTCATCTTCTTGATTTTGCTAACCAGCGTGCTCGTTTGCTCTCCTATAAAGCTAAGACTCCTCGCACCAATCCTTTTCACACTAGCCAGTCCACGGCTCTCATGGACACTTAGTCTCAACCATTTTCTTCTCACCGTGGTGGCTCTTCTAATCGTGGCATTGGACGTGGCCGCAACGATGATCGTGGCGGTCGCAGCCGGGAAGGACGTGGCTGGAACTCACAGCACCATCAGTCCCAACCGTAGTCTTCCAATGGCCCACATGGCTCCTACCGTGGTTGGCAGCAGCGGTCCAATCCCGCCTAGGCTTCCAATTGGCAGCAACAACCCTCAGCCTCCCAATGGCCCAACCATTCGCCATGGCATCCTGGGTCCCAACCCCAGTCACTGTCCTCATGGCCCATTGTCAACAGCAACAGGTCCCAGGCCCCTGGCCTCTTGGGCCCCCCATGGTGCCCCACGTACTACTCGGCCCTGTAACTTTTCCTACATTTGCTGGTGCGCAATTTCTCCAATCCCCTAAAAATACCTGGAATCTCGACACCGAAGCCGCGTACCACATGATTGGTAGTGCCACCAACCTTCAAAACCCTAAATCCTATATGGGTAATGACTCCATATATCTGGGTAACAGTGATTCTCTAACCATTTCATCCACTGGTATTCCTGTTTCTTTAGGCTCTTCCTTATATTCTCTTCGTAATGTTTATCATGTTCCTTCCCTCCGTACTAATCTTCTTTCCGTAGCTCACTTTACTCATGATAATTGTCTCCTTTGTATTTAATCTCGATTCTCTTCAAATTTATGACGTACAAACTGGTACTCTTCTTTTTCAGGGCCCATGTAAAGGTGGTCTCTATCCTCTCTCCTTTCCATCTGCCTCTCCCGTCAAGCATGCCTTCGCTTCCATTAATTCCACTGCTTGGCATCATCGTCTTGGTCATCCGTCTTCCGCTATTTTGTCTCATCTTTCTTCTTCATTAGGTTTCAAATTAAATAAGGAATTTTGTAAGACTTGTGCCCTTGGCAAATCTACTCAATTACCATTTTCTATTAATGAAATTCATGCCCATTCTCCCTTTTTTATTGTTCACTCTAATGTATGGATGTCCCCTGTTACTTGTAAAACTGGTTTTCGATATTTTGTCTTATTTACAGAATGAATTTTCCCAGTATACATGGATTTATCCCATGCGTCGCAAAAGTGAGGTCTTTCACCATTTTCAAACTCTTGTTTCCATGGTAAATAACATCTTCAATTCCTCCAACAAATTTCTTCAAAGTGACAATGGCACTGAATATGTCAACAAACTCTTTCACTCACTACTGTCACCACTTAGGCATTCAACAAAGGTTCTCATGCCCCCACACCCCACAACAAAATGGCCTCGCTGAACATAAACACCGCCACATTGCCACAATAATTTGCACCTTCCTCACCACAGCCCATGCACCTCACACCCATTGGGTTGACACGACACTCACTGCTGTACACCTCATCAATCTCCTACCCACCGCAATCCTATCTTGGTAAACCCCATACACCAAACTCCTTAACCAACCTCCTATCTATTCTCATCTTAGGGTTTTTGAATGTTATTGTTATCCACATCTTGGTGCTTATACATAAAACAAACTTGTCAACCGTACCACTGAATGTGTGTTCCTTGGCTACAGTACTCACCATAAAGGCTATCGCTGCCTTGATCCCTCCACTGGTCGTGTATATACCTATCTACACGTTTTATTTAACGAAACAAGTTTTCCTTTTCAACATTTGCAGGTCTCATCCTTCCCGAAGTATACTGAAATAAATTTTCATCATGTGGTCTTTGCCTCTCCTTGTCCAGCACCTGCGGCCTCCTCTTCCAGGCCCACTCTCACCCGCGCTCTCCCAGCCCCAGCCCTTGTTGATGCCACTCTAGGACCACCTCCACCTGTGCACATCCCCCAACGCCAACACAAGACATTGCTACTTCCGGCACCTCCATCCTTCAACAAGACGCAATCCCCACCCTACAACATAACACTAGCCCAGGCCCTGTAGCACCCTCTAGTCCACTCGGTGTGCCTCCTTTTAAGCAAGTCCAGCCCCTGCTCAACATATATTCCACTACCACCTGCGCAAGTACAGCCAATCCCTACTCTACTTGCCACTACGGACTGAGCTGCCCCACCACCAACGGAACCAGGGCCGCCACCGCCTGCTCATCCCATGCGCACATGCTTGCGTGATGGCATCTCTCAGCCTAAAACCCAAACCGATGGCACAGTTCAATACCAGGTCTATCGTGCTCTTTTAATTGTCCTTGATGATATTGAACCCACTTGTTTTTCTCAAGCTTCCAAAATTCCAATATGGTACGTGGAAATGTATAAAGAAATCAATGCCTTGCTGCGGAATTAGACTTGGTCTCTTGTTCCTCCATCTCCCGCATATACTCCAGTCGGTTGCAAATGGGTCTTCCGCATCAAGCGTCACTCTGATGGCACTATCGCACGATACAAGGCCCGCTTGGTGGCTAATGGATTTCATTAATGCTCTGACATTGACTACTTTGAGACCTTCAGCCATGTTGTCAAACCAGCCACAATTCGCATTATTCTAAGTCTTGATGTTCCCCGTCGGTGGTCCTTATGGCAACTCAATGTCAAGATTGCCTTCCTTCATAGGTTCTTTTAAGAAAACATATATATGGTTTAGCCCCTGGTTTTTTGAACCCTGCCCATCCCACTCATGTATGTAAACTTCACAAGTCTCTTTATGGCCTCAAACAAGCTCCGCGTGCATGGTTTAATCGTATTAGCACCTTCCTCCTATCCCTTGGTTTTTCAAGAAGTTTGCAAGACTCTTCACTTTTTATCTTTCAGCGGGGATCCCACACCATCTTTCTCCTCCAATATGTTAATGACATTGTGATTACTGGCAGTGATTCCTCTCCCTTACATAATTGTATATCTCTTATAAGCCGCCAATTTGATATCAAGGACCTCGGTCCTCTTAGTTACTTCTTGGTTTTACAAGTTCTCTCTCATAATTGTGGTCTTCATCTTAATCAACTAAAGTATGTTCATGATTTGTTACACAAGAGTAATCTCCTGCATGCCAGGATATTGCACTGACAAAGTTCATATAAATGACGATACTCAACAAGCTTATCTTACATGCTATCAAATTTCTCTGTTCTTTGGCTTTGGGAACTTTTTGAGTGTGGCTAGGATGGGGTTTTGAACCACAGAGAGAAAAAAGACAGACGTCTAATCCAAACCCTGGGATCTGATTGGGAGAACCATCTAATCCAAACAAACATACAGAGCCGTCTTCTCTTGAGAGCCGTCCAAAACTCGAGAGAGCCGTTGTGTGAACCCTCCCTGATACTAGCGAAGCCGTCGTCATTGGGTTTAGGGTTTGGTGAACCTAAAACCTGATACTCTTTGGTGGATGTCGTTGTGTGTCCCTGGGGTTTTCTTGCGGATGACGACCTGAACCAAAACCACAGCAAGAACGATCTGGTGCCTCCCAAGGCAAGGACCTTTGCTTCCATTGTTTCTGATACCATGGAATCATCTATTGCACTCAATCAACTACCAATCCCTACAGTGAGATGGGATGTTACTTATATTAAAATTTCTGAGGAGGTTTACCAGGAAAAACTTCAGAACTGTCAATCCAACCTTATTGGTCATCTTCTTTTGCGGAAGGGTTCTATGCTTAAAAAAACTATTGATCTCAAGCGTGCCCTTTTTTGCCTTATGGCGGCTCCATGGGAATTGGAGGCTTGTTCCATTAGGAAAGGGTTATTTTTATATTCATCTTGAAACTGAGGATGACATACGCCATATCTGGAGGGTGGTACATGTACTCTGACAAACGGTATTTTTCATCTTTCTCAATGGGTTCTTAATTTTCAACCTTGTATAGTGGTGCCCCAAACCCATCCTCAGGTATGGGTTCCCCTGCCTTGGTAGTGTCAACACCTTCTCATGATCCTAGGCCAAGACTGCACTCATGGCATGACATATTTTTTGAGGAAGCTGAGACCCAGAATACAGTTTCAAATAAGAGTGACACCATTGTGTCTCCCACTCTTTCTCATCCTATTTTGCGGAATAAGGATTATAGTTGCAATGCCAGAGGTAGTGCGTCTACTCCTGCATCACATGTTATTATTTCTCTTGATATGGACTGAACGGCGCCTAAAGTCTCATGCACCCTCAGAGATAGGGCAACTATAAAAAAAAAAGGTTACCATATGAGGTTCCTTTATTGGAACGCTCGGGGCTTGAGTAACGGCCCTACTCGGGAAAGAATTCGTCGTATTCTTCGAAAGCATCATCCGTAGGTTTTTTGTCTTTTTGAGCCTTTTGTTTCCTTGAATTCTATTAATTCTTATTTTTGGCATTCTCTTAATCTTCAGCTTATATGCACTAATGATCGTGGAGATTTGTTGCCCAATTTGTGGATATTTGGAAAAGTTAACATATCTGTTTAGGTGCTTTGTGTTGCTGATCAACATGTTACTTTTTCATCATAACTTGATGGGGTCAGTTGTGTTTTTACAACGGTTTATGCCAAAACACTTTATTTAGCTCGTCATGGCTTATGGACAAGTATTGAATTTGTTGAAGATCAATTTGCTTTCGGTCCATGGATTGTCTATGGGGATTTCAAGGCGGTTTTGGGTGGCCATGAGAAACTTGGTGAGCATCCTATTGATAGGAAATCCTGTGAGGAGTTCCAACATATGTCTGATGTTTGTGAGTTGATCCATTTTGATACTAAATGTGCTAATTCATATGGGCAGAAGGGAAGGCCATTAACTCCCTTGTGGAGCGGCGTCTTGATCGGTGCCATGGGAATATTCTTTGGCTTGATGCTTGGGATTATTTTGATTGTTATACTCTCCCTAGACTCTACTCTGATCATAATCTCATTGTGATGAATTTTGGCAAGCGAGCTCGTCCTCGTGCTTCCCTTTTTCATTTTCAGAGAGCTTGGTTAACACATAAGAACTTTCATCAATTCGTTAAGTCTACATGGGTATCCACTCACTCTTTTATGGACCCTTATTTTAATCTCACTCACAAACTGAAGATTCTCCGTAAAGCTTTGCGTGCTTGGAATTGGGAGGTTTTTTGGGATGTTAATCATTATGTGACTGTGCGCTTGATGGAATTAGATGTTGTTAAGGAGGTAATAGCACGTGATGGGGGTCAAATTTTTTATTTAGCCTGGAAAGTGATCTGCATGCTTCATTAATGGAGCCTTTCGTGTTCATGAGATTTTTTGGAAGGAGAAATCAAAAACTAAATGGCTCGCGGATGGGGATAGAAGTACTTCTTTTTTCCACTCTATGTGTAAAATTCGGAAGGCCCATTGTTCTATTTCTCTCATAAATGATGGATCCACTAATATGGAGGATCCGTGCGACATTCAATCGCATGTTGTACAGTTTTATTCTGATATTTTTGCCGCTCAATCGGTTACTAATACTGGGTTAGTGGAAAAAGTTATCCCTTCTTTAGTTACATCTCAGGAAAACTTGAATTTGATTGCTCTTCCTAGCGTTGAGGAAATTTGTTGCTATAAAACGAATGGACCATTCTAGGGCTCCAGGTCCTGATGTTTTTAGTGGTCATTTTTTCTCAGAGTGTTGGGATATTTTGGGCAAGGAGTTTGTGAGTTTTGTTCAACAATTTTTTTCGAGATGGTTACCTTCTTGAGACATTTAATTCTAGCCTCATAATCCTCACTCCTAAAATCCTCTCTATGCGGCTTGCTCCAATTGCCTCTCGGATTATTTCCCCTCAACAACATGTTTTTGCTCCATGTAGGAATATTTTTGATGGTATTATCCTTACTTTTGAATGTTTTAATTTGTTAGACAATGTGTGTGTTGGAGGTAATGTGGCTCTAAAGCTGGATGTGGCCAAGGCTTTCGACACTCTTTCATGGGATTTCCTACTGTGAGTTTGAATTCGTTTGGCTTTCTTAGTGTGTTTGTTGAGTGGGTTCATATCCTTTTGCATTCTGCCAAGCTCTCTATTCTGGTTAATGGACAAGTTTCTTGCTACTTTTCTTGTGGGCGTTGATCCTTTGTCTCCACTGCTGTTTTGTCTGGCAGAAGAGGTGCTTAGTCGTGGTATTTCATATTTGAATAATTCTGGAAAGCTTATTCCAATATCTTTGCCCATGTTCAAGAAATCCATCAGGATTGTGAGACTATTTCTCATGTTCTTTTTGCAGATGATATCATTGTGTTATGTAGAGGCTTTAGGAAAATTTTCACAATCCTTATGGATTTCTTGAAAGAATATGAGTTTAATTCTGGCCAAGTTATCAACAAAACAAAGTCTAATGTTTTTCTGGGTAAGTCTCTCCAGCACCGCAATCGTTTCGTTTCGTTTCGAATGCTCTAGGCATCAAGGTGGGGTCGTCTCCCTTTATTTATTTGGGTGTTCCTATTTTCAAGGGCAAGCCTCTTGCAATATATTTTCAGGGCATTGCAAACAAAATCAGATCTCAGCTTTCTTCATGGAAAAGGTCTCAGCTTTCTGTGGCTCTTTTGACAAACGAGGGGTTCTTTTATTTTCTTGGCGTCGATGTTGTGCTCCTATGGCAGAAGGTGGTCTTGGCCTTAAACGGCTAGTGGTTTTAAATCGGGCTTTTTTGCTTAAAAAAGGTTGGGATGCTCTTTTGTCTTCTTCTTCGGGCTGCAAGTTTCTTCGAGACATGTTCTGGAGAGGGGGTAAGATTCGTTCTACTTATGGCTCCAAAGAATATTAATTATTTATTTTCTTATTGCCCCTTTACTTGTCCCATTTGGAGTTATATGTTTACTTTTTTGGTATGCACTTTACTCCAAGGACTTTAGAGGTTATTCTTTCTTTCGGTCCATCTGCTCATTTTAGCCCTTAGCTCAAGGATGTGTGGCTTCTTATGTTTGGAACTACTGTGTGGCTAATTTGGAATTTAAGGAATAAGTTGTGGTTTGAGGAAAAAGGTTCTACAGTTTTCCGCTTGTCGTACCATTATTAATCATGTGTGTGCCTTTAGTCCTCTGGCCAGGGGTCATATGTCGAATAAGGTGCATGATCTATGTACTATTCGTTCCATTGGGGTGCACTGTCAACCCTGCCCCAATCCCAAAATTGTTGAGGTTGTGTGGCATCCCCCTTGTTTTGGCTATGTCAAAATTAATATTGATGGCGCTCGCAAAAGCGACTCTGGTAAAGCAAGTAGTGGTGGTGTGTTTCGTGATTATCAGGGCAATGTTCTTGGGGCATTTTGTGCCAATTTAGATGTCCCTAGTGCAGTTCATGCTGAAGTTTTAACAGTCATTAAAGCCATTGAGCTTGCTTGGCTCCATGCTTGGCATAATGCTTGGATTGAAACTGATTCGTTGTTAGTTACTAAATTCTTTTCACTCTTCACATTTGGTCCTTTGGCTTCTATGAGTTGATTGGCAGAATTGCTTGCATCGTCTCCAGCACATGTCATTTAAGATTTCTCATATCTTTTGTGAGGGTAATCATGCTGCTGATACTTTGGCAAATCACGGTGCTTTGGGCTCTGGTTTAATTTGGTGGGATACTGCGCCTTCTTTTATTTTGCCTTTTTGTCATCAAGACTAGTTGGGCATGCCCAACTACCGGCTTTCTTAGTTTCTTTTGTTTACTCTTTTAGAGTTTTGGTCTATTGGGTCAACAGGTTGTTGTGCCTTTCTGTCACTGTCTTTCTCTTTTGCAGGGTTTGGTTTGGTGCCCCTTGCTATTCTTGTTTTTCTTTTTGTTTCTTATTAATAAAATTATGATCAAGGGGACGGGCGGGAGGCTTCCGGAGTGTGTTGGTCCCCTCTTTGAGGGTGGTGAATTTTTGTGCATCCAATGACTGATACTGAGGAGCTAATCTTGCCTAATCCTTTGTTCTGTTTATAAAAATAAAAATAAAAATTAATCTCCTGCATGCCAAGCCCGCTTCTACTCCTCTTGCGGCCAGTCGGTTCTAATTGCCAGTGATGGTGACTTGCTTGCTTCTCCCACATAATACCATGAACTTGTGGGGAGTCTTTAGTATCTCACCCTTACCCGCCCAAATATTTCCTTTGTCGTCAACACTGTGGCCCAATTTATGAGGTCTCCTCGCTCTCTTCACATGGTCGCCGTCAAAAGGATTCTCTGCTATATTAAGGGCACAATTGAATTTGGCCTCAATTCTACACCCCAAGGTCCTTCCACTCCTCTCACTGTTTATTCATATGCCAATGGGGCCGGGTGCCCAGGCTCTACTGACGACTGGCTATCTCATCTACTTGGGCTCCAATCTTATTTCCTGGTGCTCCAAAAAGCAGCCCACAGTTTCGCGCTCCAGTGCGGAATCTGAGTACCGTGCTCTTGCTCATGCATGCGCAGAATCTTCTTGGCTATGTCCTATGTTACATGAACTGGGTGTTCGGCTGCCTTTTCCAGTTCTCATGCATTGTGACAACCTCAGCACAACTTATACGGCGGCAAACCCGGTATTTCATGCTCGTACTCGCCACATTAAACTTGACTACCACTTTGTTTGCGAGAAGGTGGCTCTTGGGATTCATCAAGTCTGCTTCATCCCCTCTATTGATCAACCTGCGGATCTTCTCACTAAGCCACGGCATCATTTCTTATGTTCCAAACTTGTTCGTCCAAGGCCGCTCAATTTGCAGGGGTGTTAAACCACACGCACTCATCAAGGGAGAAGAATCTAAAATGGATTCTTATCAATCACAATAGTTGACTTACTCTCTAAATATTCTGTAATTACTACCATTCAAGGCTTTTACCATTTATATCTTTATTGTGTAATTATTGTTGGAAAAAATGGCTCACCTAAGGATGCAAAGATCGAAGGGAGCGACCGGTCGCAGGTTTTGGGCGCACCGGCCGCATGCTGGGTTGAAAGCAAGGCTACGGTATAAAAGCGACCGGCCGCAGGTTCTGCGACCGGTCGCATGCGTGCAGATCCGTTAGCGCATGCTACGAAAGCGACCGTCGCAATTTCTGGCGACCGTGCACGCCGTGCTGAATTTTCAGCACGTTTTCTCTCTTCTTCGATGCAAATTGGTCCCTACCAATTCACATGCAACTCCAAAGATGCTAAAAGCCCTAGGACAGTTGGTAGCCACCCTAAAAGCCTTAAACATTGTTTAAGTAGATTAGTGGGTTGTTATGATAGCCCACTTTATACTTTCCAGGATTTATGGATCTTGTTTTAGGGAGGGTGGTCTTTTGCATGTGGGTGGCTTCTTTTCTCTATCTTTATAGAGACTAAGTAGCTGGAGCTTGTGGTAAGTGTTGTATTCAGATTTGGGAAGCCAAGAGAGAGATAGAGCATCTTGTATCAAGTGAGTGAGCTAAGGGGTGTGAGAGAAAACAGATAGAGAGTTGGGTTCTAAGGGGTTTCCATTGAAACCAAATCTGTAACTCCTTCTTCAATATTGATATTTCTCAAGGGGATCACCAAAGAGGACGTAGGCAAATTGCTGAACCTCTATAAACTCTTGTGTTATTTGTTCTTGGTTAAATTTTCTGAAGTGTGTGTGTGTGACAAGTTCATCCTTGTGCTTGTCCAAAGTCCATCAACAACAAGATCTTTTAAGGGGTGGTGCATTCATTTGCACAACAATTATAAATATTGTAATATTTAGACAACGGAATACAACAACAATTCAAACTCTTACATTTCTATCAGCCAAAATGCTTAAATTGGAAAACTCTGCTACTTACAAACTTGATATATATATTGGATGGTCTAACAGAGCCCCCAGAGAATACCTTTTGTTTATTTTGATGATGATATAAAATTCATAGTGTCTTGAATGCGGCATCTATAAGAAGAAACATGAATTTGGGCTTCTAGTTTTCATTGTAGAAGTAACTATAAGTTAACAGCTACAACTCATTTGGCTCCAATCAAAGTTTCAGATATTGGTATAAAATGATCCTAGCCCAATTCATGAATTATGCCTTAGGATCTCCTATTGTTCCATCAAGCAGGGTTTAATTTGGTAGATTTGCTAAGTTGTTGAAGCTCTGGGATCTCATCGAGTACTCCTTTATGAGTTTAGAAAATAAGGACTCTTCTCTCTCTAGTAGCTTGGCTGGCGTGTCGTATTCAGCAACCCGTCCTGTTTGCACAAAAATTGCTTAAACTCTCTTGCAATTATCTTAATGTATGTCTCTGAATTAAAATGGTGTGTACATTGTGTTTATGGCTTTCTAGTTTCCTATATACTGCATGCTTGCATACATGTGTGTGCAAGTGTTTGTGTTTATACTTACCATCACTGAGGACCAAAACTAGATCACTATCAATTACAGTGTGGATTCTGTGAGCTATTGTGACAACCGTTCGATCTTTGAATTCTCGACTGATGACCTTCTGTATCACTCCATCAGTTGCAGAATCAACTGATGCTGTTGCTTCATCCAACACCAGAATTTTGCTTTTCTTTAGCAAGGCTCTTCCAAGACAAACTAACTGCCTTTGGCCCACACTCCAATTTTCTCCATTTTCGACCACTGTTAGAGTCATGCATGTTAGAAGTTTACTAGAGACCTTATGTTTAATGTAACAGTCAGACATAATGAATCTAACCTGAGGCATCCAACTTCTCTTCCTTTCCACGCACCAGATCACCTAGCTGACATTTATCTAGAGCCTGAAAATTTGGGAGTTTGCTTTCAATAGTGATAAAGTTGACACTCGATTTGAAGTAATTTTCTTTTTGTGGAATAAATAACTCATCATCTGTAGCTTGTTAATGCTTATTTGATAAGAATAATTACCTCCCAAACATCACTATCGGAATATTGCTCTAGCGGGTCGAGGTTTCCTCTAACTGTTCCTTCAAACATTGTTGGGTCCTGTGGAATGATGCTAAGCCTTGATCTTAAATCATGAAGGCCAATCTTGCAAATGTCCACATCATCAATTATAATGCTTCCTTCTCTAGGCTCAACTACCCTGAAAATGGCCTGTATGAGGGTTGATTTCCCACTTCCTGTCCTTCCTACAACACCAACTTTTTTCTGTCCTGGGAATGTGCAGCTAATGTTTTTCAGCACAGATGGAAGATGTTCAGCATAACGAATCTGCACGGCAGCCAAATGTGTATATAAGGAGTGCGTAGTATTGTTTGTGTGCAGAATTGAATGAAAAGTTTTAAACTTTTGGTCCCCATGATTTAAAATCTTCCAGAGGCTTACCTGCAGATTTTTGATACAAATTGTTCCAACTTCTGGCCAATTGATTGGGGGCCTGGACTCTTCAATAAGCAGAGGTGCTTCACTTGTTAGGTTTGAGTACTGTAGAATTCTTTCAACTGAGATCATCTTATTTTCTGCGTTGCATATATTCCATATAACAGAAGCTTGCAAAACATTCAAATTTATTCCATATGTTACCGCCAACCCTGCAATGCCTGTTTGAATGAAAATAAAAAATACAAAGTTAATTCTGTGTAAGTGCTCTGCTTATGACTAAATAGTTTTTCTTTCCCAAAAGAACCGTAATTTTGTTTGTTAAAAGTCAGGCGCCGGAAACAAAACAGCAGATGAATGAGTTTGCTTGTTTGAATGATCATGATACTCACTTGGATTGATAACTCCTTCAGGCAGGGTCACCAGTAAAACCAATGAGAAGGCAAAAACAAAGTTGGAGAGTAGATTTAGTCTGAAGGAAAGCCATTCCATTGCTGACACATTATGAAACCATGGCCTTGAGTGGTTGTCAATAAGACTGAGATTTGTATTACTGAAACGCTCTTTTTGATCAAAAGCACGGATTGTTGCTGCTCCTGCTAGTGATTCTGCAAAGTGGTGGAGGATTGGAGCTCTTTCTATGCCCGATAGCCGTGCCAGTTCTCTTGCTGTTGGTATGTAGTATTGCTGAAGTAACAATTATCAATTTTTCAGTCAATACCCGTAATTGAGATCACTCATCCAGATTGACATACACACACACAGAGGACTCATTTGGAAGCCACTTGACATTCATATCATGTTTTCTTGATCAGTAGAATTTCAAACAAGTTCAGTTTGCTTTTCTCACATCATTTCCTTACTGGTTTTATGTGTTCCTTTTCAGACTATTGAAAAGTGTCATGATTTAAGTTTTAATACCATAATATAGCCTAATAATATATCCATGATTTAATGTTGTTGTTTACAAGAGGAACTTGAACACTGAGATTCTATGGAAATTTTCCATTCTGTTTTCCGTTTTCTGTGTTGCTTAAAATTAACTAATCATCTTTACATTGATTATATGTTAAGAGGAGATAGAAGTCCTTACTTGGTACCATATGCAGACTGCAGTTACTGGAATGAAGATTACGAAGACTTCCCAGGCTACTTGTGACATTACTGCAATGGTCCCTAAAATCTGTATTATTGAGAAAGCACACCAGCCTAATTTGTTTGCCATTTCCAAATCTAGCACACTTTGATCGGTAGATGCCTGCAAAGTGAAATAAAGGGCTTTTCAGTCCTGCACCTCTCTTTTGGACACACACGCACAAAGAATTTATAACTGTCCAGTACCACTCATCATTACAAAAATTTCATGGCTTTATTTAGAATAATCTGACCTTTATACATTTCTTCTATCAGACATTTATATTTTGATTTGTTGACTAATGATCTTGTATTTGCTCCTTCAGTCTACTTCCTCTAGATATTTACTAATTCTTTAACTTACCCGGTTTAAGATTCTTCCAGTTGGGGTTGAATCAAAAAATGACATTGGTGCTCGGAGCACACTATGTAGCATATTTGTGAAGAGCTTCTGTGCTGTTGAAAGTCCTGCTACTGCTACTAGGGAGGATCGCAGCAGCACGCAAAGTGAACTTCCAACGGCAAGTAGTACATAAACAAGTAGAATGGAACTCATCTCCAGTTTAGGCTCAGTCTCACTTGTAGGAGGTGAAGCCCATGCCATCCAATAGTTACTAGCTACCTGTAGTATTTGGAATGATGACTGTGCCAAGAGTATTATTGGTATTAGCACTCCACCTTTCACAGTGGTCAAATAAGACCAGTAAACTTCTTTTCCGATGCTTCCTTTTTCTCTCTCTTCATCTTGCACTAGCTTTCCTTCTTTTTCTGTTATCTCTAGGGAGAGATTATGCTCTGATTCGTGTCGTGTCTGTTGTAGTTCAGCATTTGAAGTGGACTCAATGTTGGATTCACTGTCTGGTGCTGGATCTTGAGAAGCTGCATTAGTATTTTCAACCGTGAGGATTGACTCTAGAGCTCGGCTATGAGCACCAACCAAAAGTTCAAATCCTATATTTTGTCTTAGAATCTCTTCAAATCTTCCAGCTTGTACGATTTTTCCATCTTTCATAACCTGTTGAAGCCCATATTAGTTTAACCTGTTGAACCCCATTTTTCCATCTTTAAACTTGGAATCATGAAGCATATATATTATCACAAAACATGATCAAAATAGTTCTAGATGAATTATTATTCATTAGGTTCCTCATTGACTAGTAGGGATCAAAACATAAGCTTCTTTTTAGTAACATTTTATGTTGTATATTTTCTGTGGTCCACTTTCACAAGTGACTAAGGAAATATCCTACCAAACAGGAAAAAAAGACTGATGAATTAGAGATAATTTATACTGTCACATGCTTACCAGAATGTAGTCTGCGGCCGGGAGAAACTCAACTTGGTGGGTGACATATAGTGTAGTCTTTTCCCTGAGAATGCCCATCATGCAGTCCTGCAAGAGTATACAGACTATAATCAGTCTCATAATTCACCAGGATGTTGCTTCAAACTAGGAAACGTTTGATAATAGGATCTACTTTGAGTAGAATCCTCATGTTGTTGCTCCTGACACTGCAAGTCCAGGAAGACTAACCTCAAAGAGTTGGGTGCCTGTGTGAGCATCAACAGCACTAAAAGGGTCATCAAGTAAATATATATCGGCGTCCTGGTAAACTGCTCGAGCAATTTGTATCCTTTGCTTCTGTCCTCCACTCATATTTATTCCTCTCTCTCCGATTTCTGTAAGATCACCGCAGGAGAATAGCTCAAAATCCTTTTCCAAAGCACAAGCTTTAATGGTTCTGTCGTACCTGGCCCTGTTGTATGCATTTCCAAACAGAATGTTCTCCCTGATATTTCCTGTCAGTATCCATGGAGATTGAGAAACATAAGCCTTGGTGCCGCTGATCTTTACTGTCCCTGAAACTTTCTGTATTTCTCCAAGAATGGATGACAGCAGGCTAGATTTTCCTGATCCTACAGTCCCACAAATTGCTACTTTCATACCCCTCTTCACTTTTAACTGTATTGAATCAAGAGTTATGCTGCTTGACACAGTGTCCCAGCTGAACTTTCCATTTTCTATCTCAATTGCAAACTCCATCTGATCTTTTGGAACATTCTCAATGGCATCCTGCTTAATTTCATCTTCCTGGAGATAGGAAGCTACTCTATCTGCTGAAACCTTTCCTTGCGCAATCGCGGAGAGCAAATCAGGTAGATTGAATATAGGGTCCTGTAACATTCTGAAGGTGGCCAATGCTGATAGAACTCTGCCTGCTGTGAGTTCTATCCCCATAAACATGCATGCCCCAAAAGTCACCACAGAGATAAATGTGGGTGATCCCCAGAAGACAAAAGCCCCTATTGCAGACAGTCTTAGTGATTTCCATAGCCAATCGTACTCTATTTTCCTCAAGCTTTCTAACTTGTGTAGGAACTGACTATCCCAAGCCTGAAGTTTGATTGTCTTCATGCTTCGAAGAACTTCTGATGTGGCTTTCATCCTGTTGTCCTTGGCTTCCATGATCCTAGTCTGGTATCCTTTCTGGATTGTAGTCATTGGTATGTTGCAAAGCAGTACTGCAAAAGTTGCTGCTAATGTAGCAACTGAACCCATGCCTAGATTCGTATGAAGAATGTAGATTGCTAATGAGAGTTGAACAGGCATCATCCATATAATGTTTAAGTACCAGATGAAGTCTGTGACTCTTTGGATATCTACACTCATATAATTGATGACTTCTCCACTAGTGTGGCTCTGGCGGGATTGGCTTGACAGAACTAAGCCCTTTTTGTAAATTTGAGATATAAGTGCAGCTCTAAGGCGAAGGCCTAGCTGTCGAGCCCCGAAAATCCATTGCCTCTGAGCTATCATCTCAACCATCTTAGCTCCTAGAAAGGCAAGTGCAAGAATGTAGCCACTCTGTAAGCTTCGAGTGTTCTTCTCATTCAGAAACTTTACAAAGTCATCAATGAGGTATGGGCCAACATATGATGCTCCAGCACTTATTACAGCAAACATTGCGTTGATTGCTGCTTTCTTCCAGATAAATAAGATGATTGTCTTGTAGATTGTTGGGTTTATGATTCCATCTCTCTCCTTAACATATTTTAGTCTCTCATCAAATGAATGAGACAGAAATTCAGCAGAGTCTTTGATATCGACATCTGGGATTTCATCTGGTTCGAGGGGTTTCTTGATTCCAACGGCAAACAAGGGGTTGAGCCAAGAGAATGTAATGAGTTGGAGAAGAGTAGCTTTTCCATATAGAGACTCTTTTTTCCCTTCTGAATGTTTATCACCTTTTCCATTGAGAAGTGGTTCAGTGATGCCATTTGGGACAATGAAGGTTAGTCCTGTCTTCCCACGTATTGAAATACCAAATAGGCAGGTGGATGCAAGGAGACTGAGGAAGCCAGCATAATCTTGTAATCTAAGCTCGCCATGGTACGTGATTCGGAGATGAGTATCAACAGCCACAGAGATAATTGACAAGAAGAAGCTGCAAAGCCACCATGCTCTTAGTACCCAAGGGAACTTCATGGACTTGATACTCACGATCCAGTATACTGCCACTGATGAAATTGTCCATGATATGACTTGCATACTCTCTGATAAATAAGCACGAAGTTTATGGTTGCAGTAAGTCACACTTCCATTGAGCAACAACAGAAGCACTACGAAATGAGTCCCCATCAGAAAAAGAGAACAAGCCATGCTGGTTTTGTGAGTGGTGCTGAAGCGTACGCCAATGCCATGCCTCTCTGTGCCTTGATCTGGGAACTTTGTTCTTCGTTTGCAGATTAGGCCCATATTATTTTTCAGAAAATGTAGTACTAAGATTCCGAGGAAACTAAGTTGCATAACTATGCTAGTGTGCTCAGACAAGCAGGGCAAATTTTGCTGGAGCCATTCTGACTGAAATTGAAGAAGCCTAAAATCTGCCACACAAAACAAATCTGGTCAGGCATGTTTCGTTCCAATGTAGTGCAAGTAATCGTCGTAATTTATAAGAATCAATTTTTTTTTTCCTTAATACTGTCTTTTAAAACCACATGGACTCAGCATGGAATGTATATATAACTTCACCAACCAGAATGTATCTGCAACCTTTTCATAATACTGAATATATTGCAACTGCAAAAGCTCATCAAGATTGAAAAGTGTTTTACTGCTACACAAAATTTGACTAGTACTTCCTTAATTTTTTTTCTTGTGACCGTACAAACACCCTACAGTGATCTCGTCACGACTTTTACAATTAAGCAGTTCTGTAATCTGTACAGTATGTGTCTGCTACCATTTTGTTGAAAATCTATTGTCATGTCCTCTGATAAGTTGGATGATTTCACTGTTTCTAACCCTCATACTTTACTTGAAAATTCCCTTCATAAGAACTTGAAGTTTCATCTCATATCATTATCTCTACGTCGCCACATAATTTGATTCATCTTTAGTATGTGTAAGAGTGCGCTAAGTCGATAAAAAAAATATGATGAATGTGTATACGATGGATGTATTCTCATCCACAATACAAAGACATAACAGGGGTGGCAGTGAGTAAAAGATATTTTTTATGGCCTCCATTTATAAATTATAAATAGTAAAAATAAATCGTACTTTTGATTTTTGAGAATAATTTGTTAAAATATTCATATTAGCATAAGATGACCAATCTATTAAAATTGATTTCAAAATAGAAATCAGAACAACCACCTCGTGAATATTGTTTAGCATTGTACTGTATGCAGTATATATTTTTGTGGACAAATTGACAGTACTTTATTGGCCCTCACCAAATTAACTATGGTGAAATTTCCTCTTAGAACTAGTGTGAAGAAAGCCAAAGTTGTTCTAACTTTTATGCAAATTTTATGTTCTAAAGAAGCATGAAACAGTGCTGATTTATCAAATAAGAAACTTTCATTCCACCAAGGACCAAGAAAACATACAACCATAAATAATGGATCCAGGTGCAGTGTGAAAATGTGACATGGTTAAAACCTTGCCATAAAAAACCTCCAACAGAAGAAAATTCGGTCAAGAAAAAAAGTACCACCACACTGCATTACAAAAAATCTACCCCCATCCATTCTATATATCTTTCGCCAACAAAGACAACCGATTAGGACTTGCAAAGTGTGATTAATTAGTCAAAATTACTAGTACTACTATAACCACAAACCGATTAGCTTTTTCCTCTTAGATCAAGTCTATAACACAAATTCATGCAGAGCTTGTGAACACTACTTGGCTTACCAAATATATCGGGGTATTGTTAGACATGATCAGCTATAATGAACTTTATAAAAATAGGGAGGCAAAGCTACAAAGGGTTCTTGACCAAATAGCAAAAAGTCAATTCCGTTCTAAAATTTTGGATTTTATTTATTTATTTTAAGAATAACCCATTAAACTCTTATTCTCCATTATTAGTTTGGTGATGGTGACGATGACACCAAGAAAACTGGCAACAAGAAAGACAAAAACAAAGAGAAGAAGAACAACACTGATCAAAATTTAAGTTCCTGAGACAAACAAACAAATACATATGCATATATATGTATGTATATATATATATATATATATATATATATATATATATATACTTTCTTTCTTGGAATTCATGCATGTATGTTTTAAGTGATTATTTGTTTGTTCATATATATGAGCAACTACTCGAAAGTGGTGAATTAAAACTTACTTATAGCAGTCTGAAAATCAAGCATGTCTTCCCACGCCATGCTTCTCTCCAGCTTAAAGCTTCAGTCTCTCTCCGTCTCTCTGTCTCTCTGTCTCTCTCTCTCTTGTAGTTTTTTGCTGGCGGATGTTTTTCTCTATGGATTGACCTCAGAGTTTCTCAGACTCATAATATTAATATAATGAGTTTCAATTATAAATAAAGTTCGGTGAGAAAGGCTCTGGCAGCAAGTATGAGAGTTATCACTTTAATATCATGGACCACAACGACAATGAAGTTCAAGTGATTTTCATGGTTATATGAGAGAGAGAGAGAGAGATAGAGAAGCGCAAGAATGAATTTGAGTTGTGTAATTACAATAATTATGTAGCTAGGTATATATATTTTGGCACTCAAGAGTCTATGTATGTGTGTTTTATTGAAGGGTAGGCAATATCACGTGAGAGCTCGAATGGGGATGGTCATTTTTGGCTGGTTATATAAAGCTGATACCGATTTTTTATGCCAGCTTATAAGAGAGCCAAATGTGAGAAGCAAACAAAGCTATGTGATATAAATATTGTGATGGGTCTTAAAAAGTTTTAAGGAAACAAAGGTAAATGGTACTCCATAGTGTCTGCCAAAGTTTGAAGAAGCAAAGATATGAGACCCCCATTCAGTCTCACCCAAAAAAATACCGAAATTCTTACATACAATGAGTCTGATAGATGTACGCTTTTTGTCTACTGAATAAATCATCAAATTTTGTGAGAGAAACGATATATACATGAAATAACTATATGCCTCTAATTTTTAAAGTTGAAGAGGGGAAGAAGGAGGAAATACCACTTGCAATTTTGGTTTTTTTTTTTCCTTGATCAAGCTTACAATTATTTTACTCTGAAGCTAACAAACCCCACCAGCGTGGGCTGCGTGCCGCTGCAAAAATAAAGCCATAAAGGGGGCTGTGTCTGAAATTTTTATCTGATCTGAGCCCTATCTTTGTTAGTGGAAAATCTCTAAATAAAGGGCACGACAAAGTTTGATGCCATTTCTGATAACTTTTGTCCCATTCTGTCCAATAAGAGAAGCAATCATATATATGGGCTGGTGCGCATTGTCATGTGTGGCTCAGTTCAATGTAAATCTTGGTAGAGAAAAGCATATGTCTAGAATTAGTTTCATTACTATTTGCGATTAAGCATTAATATGTATCCAAACAATTGTGAAAGTACTCCTGGGATTGTCAGGAATATAATGGGATTCATTTTTAAAAATATCATCTGATAAGACTATGGAAATCTTGGGTTTTTGCCTTTCAATTTTTTTAAAGGCGGTTTGGGATCCAAAGACTTGGTTTTTCCTTGAGAGGCCAAAAGTATTTGATGGATTTTCCTGCCAATGTTAGTCAAATTGGTTTTGATGGGTTAGTGTGTTTGGCTTGTAGCTTAAATGGTTAAAAGTCTGTACTTATATACCGACATACCACGTTTTTATGTTTAATTTATTATTATTTGGTCTTATGTTTGAGTCATCCTCACCTAACATCTCCTGTGTACATAAAAAAAACAGAAGTTTACGTTGCTTGTTTTGCTACTAATCTAAATTTCATCATCCTAACTTTTCTTAAAAGTAATGTTTGCTATCCTAGCCAATTGCAATTTTAGATGCTGCCCATTTCACCGATGAATGAAAAGGGCCTTTTAGTCAAGTATAGAAGCAAGCATAATGGAATATTATTTCAAATTATTCCAATTAATTTGTGAAAAACGTTAAACACCATTATTGGTTGCTATTCTCCCGAGCGGGTGAAAACTCATCTTTAATTTAAGGGCTAATGATAAAAGACCCTCTAAAGATTTGAGGTCATTCTCAATATGGGTCATAGGGTATCAATTTCATCAATTCACACCCTAACGTTATTAAAATTGTCCAATTTTATTCGTCCGTTAAGTTGACCATGTGGTCAACCATTAACAGCTAATGTGGCATCGGTGGAACCCATTCCACGTAGGATTTTTGGGGTTGGAAAATTCAAAAATAATAATAATAATAATAATCGCACCTAACCATCTCCTTCTCTCCTTCGTCAAACCCATCTGCTTCTTTCCTTCCTCAAACCCAGAAAACATCTAGTGCATTAACCACCCCACCCAACCATCAACCCTAAACCCAACTCGCAGAGCCACTATCCAAAAACCCCAACTCGCAGAGCCTCCTTGGGTTTATGGTTGATGGTTGGGTGGGGTGGTGACTGCACTGGATGTTTTCTGAGTTTGAGGAAGGAGAGAAGATGGGTTTGACGGAGGAGAGAAGGAGATGGTTAGGTGCCTTTTTTTAAAAAAAAAATTTCCAACCCCAAAAATGTGGTGAGCCAGTTGGTGGAATGGGTCCCACAGGTGCCACGTCAACTATTAACGGTTGACCACACGGTCAATTTAATAGAAGGATAACATTGGACAATTTTAATAACGTTAGGGCGTGAATTGATGAAATTGATACATTACCATATCGGTAATGACCCCAAACTTTTATGGGGTCTTTTGTCATTAGCCCTTAATTTAATTATCTTTCTATTTCTACAGAGAACAATAGGCATAAATTTCAGTCTAAATATAGCAAATCCTTGACCAGAATATCTAACTACCATAATTAGGCCCTAGCTACATAAAATGAACAACTCTTTATTTGATATTGCTTCCCTTTTTCCCTGGAAGAAGATACTCCTCCTTTATGCAAATTATAGTTTGACATAAGTGCAAAAATTAATCATCTTAAACATAAAAACAAAAACTTCTACACACATGTTAAACTCATTAACAAGAATGTAGGAGTTCCTACTCACGGAGAAATGAGGGAAGTATTTGCTTCTTTAGTAGAATAAAAACCAAGGGAATTTAAGTGCTGCAATGTCCAAATTTCTGTAAAACACAAATTTCCAAACATCCATGTGAATATTATCATATTTAGAAGAAAGAAAAAAAAAAAAAGAAAAAAAGCTGTGTGGTTGATTATCATATATGTTTGGGGAAGACGTACGACCCCATCAATTGTGTAGCCCTACATTATTGTTGAAATGGTCCTTCAATTCCGGTGGCTGACAATTAGTGTTTTCGACTTGTGAAATTTCCATAAGGAAAAATGAAGCTTCACCTAGAAATTTCCAATTGGAGAAATATATATATATATATATATATATATATATATATATATATATATATATATATATTACGTGCATATTTTTGTGTTGACTGGTTGGTCGAAGTCAGCTTCATGCGATTGGTTGGTTTAGGTCATACATTCAAATCTGATCAGATGTGATGGCACAAGGACAACAAGGGTGGTCCTTTGATAATTTATCAAGATAATCATGCACATGGACCATATATATAAATAATGTGATGAGACTGTAGAATTGGAATCGCTGATTTGGACCGTCGAAGTGAAAAGTGTACAAATTTTTGGAAGCATGCAAATGAGCTGTCTACACTACATTTAGTTGAAGTAAAGCCTTGCGCATGGATGTTTTAATGTTGCATGCGTGATAGGACTCGTCTAATATATAAACATACTTTTTTGTTTCAATGCAATAATTAAGTTGATGGCTGTCTTTTGTAGTTTATTTATTATAATGGTTCTTGAGTTTATACGCAAATTTTGTTTCATTTTCCAACTTGTTTTTCAGTTTATGTTGTGTTCCAACTCTTGCACGCATTACAATTTCTTCATTCCATCAAATTTTTAGTCTATCTGAGGAGTAAAATCGTCAATTCAAATTCAAATCCATGTTAGAGAGAAAAACTGACAGAATTTAACAGAATGTCAAAATTGGAATGTGTGCGAGTTGTAGGACGGCATAAACTAAAAAATGAGTGAGAGGACAGCATAAACTAAAAAACGAGTTGGATAACCTAAATAAAATTCAGGTATAAATTTAGACACCATTACAATTAAACATATAATAAGAATAGAAAAAAAAAAAAGATAAATGGAATGAAAACGAAATGATTGGAAAGTAAAAATGAATCATAACTAATAAAAGTAGGAACCTTATAGAAAGAGGAGCAACATTCAATTATCATATTCTCACATTGAGATCTCAATGAGTAGTTACTGTTATACAAATTTTTTTTAAATTTTTTATATACACAGGTTTACTTTTTATTTTCCTTGATGCAAGATCCAAAACTCCTCCCAAATTTATTTATTTTTATTTAAAGAAAGACCTTTTTAAATTTTAAATCACCAAATGCTTCTCAATAATTGGGCACTGAAAGTTGAGTGACTTCCAGTTGGATGCATCCGATATATATCTAGTCATATTTTCTTGCTACGCACACTACTGTTTTTCCTTGAATCTAGACCTCACTTTTCTGACAAAAATGAACCTAATTGAGTTTCATCAGATTGTGAATCTCCTATTAAAAAATATATGTGAATTAAAACATTAATTATAAAATTAATTAATTTCCAATTAACATCATATATTGGTAAGGGGCTTGTATCTCAAGTGATCAAGAACAACTACTTTTGCATATGAGTTTGTAGGTTCGAGTTGCCCCTCTTTTTCATACCTGAATTCATATATTCCACTTCAAGCTCCTCTGGGACCTATAATAATTTGAGTCTTTCTCATAACCTTACATGCATGCATTTTCTTTGTACTCTGGTCACGAGCTCCAAGATCGAGAACATCACGTGCATTGCAAGTTTCTCTAATGGAGTTCATCAATTTTAATTATGTTTCACCTTTTTAAGGACTAATTTGGTGTTACTGTGCTTTTAAAAAAAACTGATTATGCTGTGCTGCGATAATAATCAATTGTGAAAAAAAGCGGATAGGCATTTGGTAAACTGTACGTATTTGAAAAACTGCTGCGAGTAGTCAAATTGTTTGGTAAATTTTTATCAGAAGTGCTTTTAGTGTGTATAATGACAAAAAATGACATGGTGATGAAATTGTTTGTTTTTTTCTACTTTTCTATTTAAAAAAAAAACTTCAGTACATAATTTTTTTTTATAATTCCCACCTATTTCTTTGTTTTTTCCTCTTCTCCACCTTTTGGTCCAATTAGTTTTTTAGTGTGTATAATGACAAAAAATGACATGATGATGAAATTGTTTATTTTTTCTTCATTCTTTTTCTACTTTTTTTTTTTTTAAAAAAAAACTTCAATACATAAATTTTTTTATTTTTTAAATTTACATTTTTTAAATTCCCACCTATTTCTTTGTTTTTTCCTCTTCTCCACCTTTCTCTTTTCTTCTTCCTTCCCAAACCCCGTTTCTTCTTTTTTTCCTTCACTTTTTCCTTTCTTCCTCTTCTCTTCTCTCTCTCTCTCTGGTAGCAGTCGACGATGATGGGTTGGAGGAGATGGGTTTCCATAGTTGGGTCGGAAGAAATTCCTAAAATACGTTATTTTCTTTTGCTGTTTGGTCCAATTAGTTTCTTAGATCTGCATCTCACAGAAAATTCAAATTGAATTCGCCAAATGAAAAAGTATGAGGGAAAGGTTGTGGTGAGCAAGTTGATGGGGCTGTGATATGAAAGATGAGGTGGGTTCGGACCAGGGGGAGGTGGGTGAGTGTCTGATTCTGAACGGGTGAGGGAGTATGAAATGCTGAAACACATTTGGAGAGAAAAATGAGAGATTAACATTAACAATGGAGATTGCAGAGAGAGAGAGCTAGAGATGGATGAAGTGAGCATGAAGTGAGTTTCAATTCTATTCGTGTAAGGGTAAATCGCGTCATTTTCGAAAACAAATGAGGACAATACGGGTATATCGAAATATTCATTAAAACCTCCGCATATTTGCATCCACACCTGCTTTTAAAAGCACCCCTCCAGCTACTTCCAAAATCTGCTGTCAATGACGCACAATTTAAATAATTATTTTTTTTTAAAAAGCAGCTTTGTCTTGTTTTACCAAACAACTTTGGGTTCGCCAGTGGGTGTTACCTCAGTGGTTGAGGTCTTTGTTTGCAAACCCCATGGCATCAGTTCGAATCCCCTTGTGGGTGCCCCTTCCCCTTAGAATAAGACTATCGATCGAATAAATAAAAAAAACAGCTTTGGGTTCAAAAATTGTAAAATAAGTTGGTTTTTAGAAAATTTAAGCAATACCAAACACCACCTAAATCAGGGAAAATTTCGATTAAAGATTTTATATTAAGAATTAATCAATGACTTGTAATTTCAGCTATTGAATCACATGTGCGAATACTAAAAAAATATATTTAACCCACTAAGATATTTCATCGATAATTGAGAGTAAAATTCTTCAACTTATCCTCAACACAAATTCTTATTGAAAAAACTCCCTCAAAGTAATTATAAAGTTAGGCATATGCACGTACAGCTTTTGAAGTGAACCAGCAAAGCCAGGCATGCTTTGTGTCGATTATTTTGACCAAAGTTGCAAAAGTAACAAAAAAAGCTGCATATGTACCCCGAAGAGAGCTCTATTTGCCAAACTTTATGTGGGTTTTCATATTTAAATTATTTCAATATAAAATAATGCAATCTTATATATTAGATGATTTATTTTATGTGGCTTTTGGAATCTTATGAGATGGTAGGTAACATGTGCATGTGGAATATTATCATTCCACGTGTGATGCATGCATATTTCTATGTTGTTTAATGAGTGAGAGAGACCTGTCTAAGAGAAAAATGGATTTTATAAAAGATTGAATTTTATTAAGAAGGTATTATGTGGTTCAAAATTCAAACATGATAGGCACGTATTCACTAACTAGTATTTGATTAAAAAAACAACAACTACTAACTAGTAATTATCTTCTTTTTTTGGGGTAGTTGTTACCCTGCAACTATTAATTACATATGTAAATTAGAAACGTTTTTCCTAATTCAAAGGAGATTACGAGAATGATGTTAGAGACCACCAAGTACTCTGCCCCATACACTTGTAAATTCAACTGAAAATCAAGTGTTTATATCATGAATAAATAATTATGAGTCTAATTTTCCTCACCATTTCTGATTGGTTTTTTCTGTTTTTTCAGTACAAGCGATTGGAGGAGAGGAGTTTACACAAATATTTATTGGGTGCTTGGAAGAAGAGCTCAACCAACTAAGCTATACTACTATGGCTATTTGTGATTGTTTTTAATAATACACATTAAAAGTTAACAATATAATGCAACACGGGTTGCACATTAAGTAATCAATTCAATCAATTTCTTCCTTTGTGTTTTTGATCAATTAGTACTTTTTTTATAAATAAAAAAGGATTTAATTAGTAGTTGTTCACTATACTTAAGTGATTAATAAAAAATTTCTCATTGATCGAGTTAACCACATTGTGAAAACATCGTGCATTTTGGGTGTGTTGGTAAAACACCTTGTATTATGCTTATGTGAATCATGTCAGTTGATCAGGACATTGTATGTGTTCTTGTCCTCCCATGTTTGATCCCCTAGGAATATTGAAAATGAGAAAGGCCAGCTATAGACACTTTGTTGGGGGCAGGAGATGGTGATGGAGAGATAAATATATGAATTTGTCCATACGTATCTGACAATCAATTAAAAAAGACCAGACGTTTGTGATGATAAAGAATTGATTGTTAAATAAGGTGCCTTTTGGGCAACTTCAAAAGTGAATATGTAGTGTTCATAACTTCATAGAGCCAAGTCCACGATAGTGAGTTTTTCTTTTAAATTAGAGAAAAGAACACTACTTTATGTCCAATGTGTAAGCATGTCATTTAGGTTAGGAAAATAAGAGTTGCTTTTTTTTTTGAGTTACAACGATATTCTATTTTAAGGGAAGGGAAGTTTCGAACCTAGGCCGAGAGCAAACCACTAGGCCACTCCACGTCCTTTGAGTTGCTAATGATTTATGTATTGTTGTTATTATATATTTGTTCCAAATGAAGATTTAAGTAAAGTTTATGAATCAACCAAGTTCATGCAATTTCACAAAACTCTTAGATAGATATATCTTAAAATAGATCATTTTCTTTTTGAGAAAAAAAGGGGAAATTACATTGTTTGGTGAGCGCTTAGAAAAACAACTTAATTTAATGGTGTAACAAAAATGAAAAGTACCAAGTACTAGAAGTTGAAAGAAGTCAAAGTTCTACCTAAAAATCAATTCGCAACTAGGGATTAGACCAAATTCCTTATAGGCCAATGCAAAGTCCCTTAATAAATTGTCACAAATTGTGATTAATAGGTGTGATTAATCTAAAATAATTCAGTTAATTTTAGGGTTCGTTTAACAACACCCTAATAGTATGATCATATGTTACATAAATATGAAAGAAATAAAAAATAAAATAAAAAAAGGAAAGCAAAAGGGGGGTGGTGGGCTAGAGTTGGAGTTGGTTGCTGGTTCTTGGGTTGTTGGGCTTGGTGCTTCAAATGTTAGTGAGCTCAAGTTTGAACCCAAAATTCATCTTTGGACACCCATGCTAAAATTTGAATAAATTTATAGTTTTCTCTGGACACCAAATATTCCAACTACAATCACTTCTGATCGGGACACAAAATTTGAGGGCCATTTTTGGATATTCAACTTTGTGATCATTCGGTGGCTTGTGTTGGATTTACCCCATCAGTCACTGGAATATCAATGAACAAGTTAGCAACAGTCCAACATCAGAATTTGACAAATTAAAATAAATATATAATAAATGTTTTCATTATTAATATAAAATCTCACCTGCTAGGCTTTGTAAGTTCTTTAAGAATTGGTGCTGGTCATAGTGGATCGATGATATGTCTCTTTGACCACGACTGCATTTCACATACGTAGAAGTTTTTCTATAATTGCAGGCCTAAAGAGGAAACAAATTTGTGCACTCTTTTTCTTAAGATTTAAATATACCGAGTGGAATGTATACCTATAGAAATTGGAGTGCTTTTGAATACCTTCACAACACAAGAGCAACCAACAAGCTTACTCACTTTTTCCATAAGAATCAATCCTATAAAGCTGTTAGAGAGGAAGAGGAGAATTAACTAATAATTTGAAAACAAAAACAAAAAATAGTTACTGTACCCTAATATCTGTCCATTATCTCCCAAAAAAAACCCAATCTGGTGGACTAAGTACCAGGACTCTGTTTGCTCCCATTGAAAATCCACCTCCAAATTATGCCAAAATAACAATAAACCGTGCAGAAGGAAATATAATGCAGTGAAAAGTTGGTTACATCTATAGCCAAAGAGAGAAATCAAAAGAGAGGCTAGGGTGTTAGCCCAGTGGTTGGGATCTACACTTACCACCCAGGAGGTCCGGGGTTCGAGCATCGCAACATCCCCCTCCCCTTAGAAATAGCATATTGTTGTCATTCAAAAAAAAAAAGAGAGAGAGAGAGAGGCTATGGAAGGGACACCTTTTCTTCAATGTTGATGTGTCACATATCTTCAACTCTCCACACCAACACCTGTTTAAGGAACTTTATCAAAAGCAACTTTGTTCAATGCCAGAGGAAAAGAAAATGTGATATATGGGAGAAAAGAGTTTTACTCTTTTTAGAGATGCTTCACAAAGAAAAAAGGTACCTTTAGAAGAGTGACTGACTCGGGTTTAATAATTTTCTCAACAACAATGCACACTACTTTGAACTAGTTCCACCGTTCGTAGTCAACTACAGATTTGAACATAAATATGTTAGAAACTTACAACAAAGTATTTGGTAATTGGTATCCTCAAAATATTAGAAATCATTATTTCATAACAGGAAAAGAATTACGATCATGAACTCTAATTGTATGTAAGGAAAAAAAGAAAAAAGAGACATACAAACATAACAAATAATTAAGTTAAATGAACAGTAGGTGAAGAAAATAGAATTAATGCATAAATGATTTAAGAGCCAAAAAGTTTTTTGAGGAAAAAGAAAAACATACCCCATATTCTTGGAATATGCGAAATCTTGGGCCATTCTGAGCCGCTCTCCTTGTTGCATCTCTCTTTTAGTAAGGGACAATCAGAAATCTCTATGTGTTTTAATTTGGTGAGACATTGCATAGCTTCAAGTGTAGGTAGATACATCAGATTCTTGCAACGCCTTATATCTAGGTACTCGAGAGATGTAAGGTTTCTCATCGACTCTGGAAGAGCCTCCATTCCGTCAAAGGATTTCACTGTGAAATATGTTAGAGAAGTGAAGTATTGAATTTGTTCGGGCAGAGACTTGAGCTTAGGCCAACCCCATAACGTTAATGATTCAAGTTGTGATGTAACCTGAAAAGCAGGGAATGAATCCAGCTCCTTCCAAAAGCCACCGATTTTCAATGTCTTCAAGTGGGTGAGGCAGTGTGAGGATGTTAATGCTAACCCACTGGGTAGACTTTTCAATCCATCGCAACAAAATATCCCCAATTCATGGAGGTTTGTGAGGTTGTCTAAACTTGGAATAAATTCTACATTCGGCAACTGGCGAATTGTCAACACCTCAAGAGAAGAACAGGATTCTAGTCCCATTGGCAGACTTGTCAATCCATGGGAATCTTCAATTCTCAATTGACGAAGGCATGTAAAGTTGAATAAACTTGGACCAAACTCTAGACGGCTGCTGCAACCAAATATAGACAACTTGCGGAGGGATGGGAGGCTGTGAATTGAAGTGGATGTTAGCATATCACAATTCGATATTGTCAACCCTTGAAGAGAGGTACAATAATCTAACCCAATCGGTAGGCTTGACAACTTCGGACAACCTGTAATCTGTAATTCACAGAGGGATGGGAGGCCGTGTGTAACTGGAATCAACTCTAGTCTATCACAATCTTTTACAATCAGGTACTTAAGAGATGTTGTGAGTAGCCCATCAGGCAAATAAGCAAGAATAGGACACCTCGAAATACATACTGACTCAAGACATGCACAAGAGCCAACTACATCAGGAGCAATACAAGTAAGTTCCTGACATTCTTCTATCTCCAAGTATTTAAGATTCTTGTTGTTTTTTAACACCCCTTCTGGCAGAGAAGCAAGTCCGCTTATCTTCCTTATTGTGAGTGAAGTAAGAGTGGTCAGCTTATTGCTTATGTTTGCTATTGGCATGCCGCTACCCATGGAATCTATCTCCAACTTCTTGAGAGATGGAAAATGGCTGGGAGCACTTCTCAATTTATCACAATTCCACAAACACAGCTCCTCAAGGCAAGGAAACACCACTATGTCCGCTTCCGGCCATTCAGTTAAGTTCTTGGCGTTTAAAATACCTAACCTTTTCAATGCAGGAAACGAACTACTCATGATCCATGATGGACATTTATTGCCCATGAAGTTGTTAAATTGTAAAGATTCCAGTTTATTAGGGTGTGGTTGAAGGCCTTCTAGTACCTCTTCATCATTGGTGATGCTTGACCTGTCCGCCGCCGATGAAAAAAATAAATGGCGTATGTTTGTCTTCTCCACTAATTTTGCTTTCTTGGCTTCTTCTCCATCTCTCACGTGCTCTAGATTACAGATAGATAATTCGCCCTTTAATAGGTTTAAGTCAGCCAGCTCCTCTATCCCACGACCTGTCTCCTTACCCACAATGAAATATTCTAATGTTCGGAGATTAGTCAATCGCCCCATCCCAGCTGGAAATGTCATAAATTCAAAATGAAAATAAACATGCCTCAAGTTTATCAAATTTTGCAGTTCCTTTGGATACTCTTCAAGCTTGACCCACTTCATTCTTAATGTTTGTAGATTATAAAGCTTTCCAATGGATTTGGGGAGTGCTTTGATCTTTGTATCGGAAACATCCAAATACCTCAAGTGTTTCAACTTTCCAATTGAAATTGGCAACTCCTCAATATCAGCTTTATATAAATTTAAGACACGCAAACCTCTAAAGTTCGGTAAGACACCAAGAACTTCAACATTCAAGAAAAGTGAGCGCAATTTATGAGCATTTGTTTCTGGAATTTCTTGTAGCACTGAGGTAGGAATATGTGCCATATGTCGAGTCTCATTGAAGTCATTGCTCTTCGCTTTTGACACATGCTCTGCAAGATCATGCACAAGGTCGTGCATTTTGCAACTTCTAATATCACCATACCAAGTATTTTGAACATCTTGAAAAAAAGAGTTCTTCAATAGAATATTAAAATATTCATTTCCTATATCCTCCATCTCTAGATTACTTTTGTTGGGAGAAGGGCAAAGCAATCCTTGAGCCATCCAAAGTTGGATCAAGTCTTCCTTTTCAATTTCGAAATCTTTGATAAACATTGAGCAATATGCAAAACATTGTTTCAAATATGGTGATTTCAATTCATCAAAACTCAACTTCAAAACCGACAAGATTCTTTGTTCTCCTTCCGGTAAATCCCATATTCCACTTTCTAGAAGTGACCGCCATCCATCAATATCTTTGGAACGCATCATATTTCCCAAAACCTAGTGGTACATGAGTACGAATTTGTATTAAATGATAATTTTTGTAAATTAACAATAATAAAAATTTAAAATAAAAGCAATTATTGTCACTCCAAAAAAGTCATCATGCACCCTCAATTAAAATATTTTCACCAAATGTAATTCTTAATCCTCTTATTAGGTCAGTTGAGTACGCAATTAATATTAAGCTGCCATAAAACTTCAATATATTTGTTCCATATACAAAAGAAAAAAATGATATAGATCTAATACTAATGCATACAAAAATCCTGAAATTTCACTTAGAACCCATGAAGTTTGGCATAATAACAGTCAGACCACACAACTTTCATTTATTACAATCACACCCCTAAATTTAACAGGAGGAAACTCAACTTAACAGTTAAGAGTAGGACTGTCTCTTGACTTAGGTTTGAATAAAATCACAGATTTAAAAATAAAAAACTTAAAACTAAAAATTCAAAAAATATTAAAACTTACATATTTTTATTTCTCTCCCAATCCCCACCCACTCTCCCCCCAAATCTAATATTGGATAAATAAAAAACCCAACAAAATAGTCACAACCCCAGCCACCGCCCCACCCACAGCCCCATCCAAGCCCATCCTCAATCCATGTCCAACCAGCCCAATACTAAAACTTACATAGAGGGGTAGAACTGATATTTCGTCAGTCAAACCTAATTTTCTATTAAAAAAAACTAAGAGATAAAATGTAAGTGGAATAAATCAAACCTATGGTGTGGGTCTGATTATAATTATGTCAGACCTCATGGGGTAATAGTGAAATTCTCTAATGGATATGATATTTTGTAAAACTTACATGCCTAAGTTATGCACTATTGATTATGGGTGATGATTTCCCCACTCTCCTTTTGTCCACTTACACTTATTTTTTAATTATAAAAAGAGTGTAAGTGAATAAAAAATAAGTGGGGAAATCAGCTCTCTTGATTATTATAACATTTCTCAGAAGTTTTAAAACAAGTTTTTGTCATTTTTAAATCAAAATTATTATAAATATATTTTAATCCTCGCTTGTAAGTAGTATTCTGTTCTTTTCTTTTTTGGGAAAAAGTGGCATTATTTTAAAGCCTTCTTATGTATGTGCTAGAATGAACTATAAAATAGAAAGAATCCATAACACAAATCTTTTCCTCTTAAAAAAAACTAATAAGGGAAGAACACTATCGATTTCTTGTGGGTTAGAGTTTTATAAATGAAGAACAAATAAAAATAAGACAAAGGCATGAAAGAAGTACTTCAACACATACCTTTGCCACTAATGGTACACCTCCACACCTTTTGGCAATCTCCATTCCAATTTTCTCTTGATCTTCAGTCAAAACAGCATTTGCATCTGAAAATGCTTTATACTTCAATATGAGCCAGCATTGATCCTCCGATAGTTTCGCCAGAACACATGGAGGAAGTGTTTCCACGATTGATGAAACACTCTCATTGCGGGTAGTGACAAGGATTTTGCTTCCTTTAGTGCTTGTAGCATTCAACAAACTCATCAAATCGTCCCATTTGTTACGATCATCGTTCCAAACATCGTCGAGCACGAGAAGATATGTCTTTCCTTTCAAATCTTCTTGCAGGTTTTCACATATTGTTGCTTTACCCTCTATCCCAGATTTCTCTGGTTTAAGACGTTCCAAGATCGATTTTAAAATCTTCGTAACTTCAAAAGGAGTAGAGACACATACCCATATTTTTTGATCAAAGTGTCTACCTATCTCAGGATTATTATATACGGATTTAGCCAAAGTTGTCTTCCCCAGACCACCCATCCCTACAATGGCCATAACAGAAACACAATTGTCTTGGTTCTTGCCAGAGTTGATCAAGGTTGTAACTATCTCCGATTCAACCTCCTCCCTTCCGACACTGTACTTTTCATCTTCAACAATGATTGAGACGGTTTGCCTGTCATTTCCTCCAATATCATGAGAGGTTGCATTGGCCAATGTTGCAACCAGCCCAATACTAGCTGCCTGGTTCTTCAGAATTGCCAAAGATGCATTGATGTTCTTAATTTTATGTGCCATTTTGAGACGAAATGCAACTGGATTATGGCGTGAAAAGAAGTTGAGCACCTTTTTCGTGATCTGGTTTTGGATCTCCACTTTCCGCCGGAGAAGTTCATATCCATATTCATCCAACACATCATCAGCTTCATGAGCTATGTCTTCAAGACCCTTTACCCACTTTTCCACCATCTCACCCCGAACTTGTGAATGTAGAGCATCTCGCAGCATACCTTGAAGGTCCGATAATGATCTTCGCAGACTAGTTAGCTCTCCTTTGAATCCCCAGAGAAGACTGAGTTCTTGCTCTGCAAGTAAAGCCACCCTCGTCAGAATTCCCTCAACACCAAAAGTAATAAGAAGCTCTGCAGCCATATTTTCTTTCAGTGTTTGCTCAAGACGGAGAACAGAATGCTTAGTTTGGTTTAGAAAAAAAAACTAGAGCAGAATTGAGGACGGAATATATCTCTGAGAAGGTTGCGAGGGATTTGTAGACAAAAAGGTGCGTGATTGGGGGAACTTATACAATAATGTCATATGGCTGGCGTCAAAAGCTAATAATAATTTAGGAGAGCACCAAGTGCTGTCGGTTGGACTATCTAGTCACGCAATAATTGTGTGGAATTATTGCATGTAATAATTGTGTGTGGAATGCTTTTGAATAAAAAAATTGTGTATGGAATGCTTTTGAATAAAAAATTGTGGGTGGAATAATTGTGATAGTATCCCATGTGCTTAGATTCTGGATAAGGTTGTGGACGGGCTTAAAATGAAAGGATGATATAGTTGTTTTTTGTCGGTTTGAGTTAACAAATTTTCATTGTACTAAACGTAATAAATTTGTAATTCAAGTGATTAAAAATATTTATTCATATATTTAAGGTTATAAATTCGATTACTTCTTTTTTAATATCGCTTTACATAAACTAAATGAATCTTAATTATTATCAAATTCCCGAATTTCACAGGAAACTTACATTGTGAATTTACTGCGACTAAATATAATCTCATCCCACCTTGCTGCGTACCAGTTCTAAACAATCAATTTCACATCTGTAAAATCGGTGCGCTATAAATAATTGCTGCAACTGCCAACAAACAAATGGAAATAGGACCACTTGTAATAATTCTCTCCCATTGGCCCTCCACCACCGGAGAAACACTTGTATGCAACAGAGATAGTACTGTTTTGTTATTCTCAACCAATCACGCGGGAAAAAATTTTCGCTTAGCATAATGTGATTGGTTGATAATAACAAAATAGTGTTATTCCCGGTTCATATAAGTTTTTCTACCACTGCTGGGATGTCCAAATGCCTATTTATCTTGAAATTTACGATGGATACCACATCATTTTAGTTCACACCTTTTGCCACTTTTATTCTTTTATGTGATTGCCATTTGAAGTTGCAACTGTTGTTACTCTGCCTTCCTCTCAATCTCTTCCAGTGCTTCCCACAATTTTGGGTCCTCAAAGTCTTAAATAACGAAGTCTTCAATTTTGTATCTAGATTAAGAAACGCAGTATACTACGTTCATGCTGTCCCCATGGAACATATCTCAAATGTCTTATAATGATAACTAGATATTAGGAAATGTTTTTACGCACTAAAGTAAAATCTGACATGATATGTTATCAGACCATAAATCTCTACTTTTTGAGGGTGAATTCATATGTACAGAGAATAATAGAATGCACGATGTTTAATTTCGCAGAAGAGTTAGTAGTATTACCTCTTTCGCATGGGTCAAAAGTTCAGACGCATACTTAGAGTCTTTATGCTTGAAAGCAAATGGAAGCAGCAGCTAAAGCAGCAGCGGTTTCACCAGCAAGGTCAGCTCTGCTGCTCGTCGATCTTAAAGGTGCCGGCTTGGTGGTCATGTCTTCGGGTCTCTGCCAGCATTCATGATCAGAATCACCATCGCCAATTTCGCCATAGAGGACATTCGGCGCAGCGTGTGCTTTGATCAAATAACATCCAATACATTTGACAGCTCACTCTTGGCCTCAAGTTTGCTCCCAAACTCTATAGTACTCCATGAAAGCACATGTGATTGTGAAAGCCATGGGAAATCCAAACTTGACATTGTCCCCAGCATCATAATATCCTCCCACAAGATCAACCTGTTATGCCAATAAATATATGGAAGATCATGTAAATTGAATAAGAAATTCGCTCCAACTTTTTGGTTTTTAACAATATGGTAAGGATATTCGAAACGGCGACCTCAATATTAGAAAAAGAAATACCATTAAACTCACTATAAGAAAAAACATAAACAAGGTAACGTAGATGCCTGACAGTCGTTGATTATATGGTTCATAAAAAGTGGGATATTATGTGTTAACTTACACCAGCATCACCTCCATCTTTAAGCCCAGAATCTCCACGCCATTGCACTCTTTGGTTTGGAGGCAACTTTCCAGATCGTTGAGCCACATAATACAACAAAGACTTGGTGAGAGCATCCCCATAGTCAAATGAAGCAAGCACTGAATTATGAGTCAATAGAAACATAGGCAAGGAAAGCAAACCCAAGACATTGCTGGAAGCCATGACGACAATTGGAAAGAATATGATGAACAGGGCCGGCCTTGAGCATGGGCTGGAAGGGCGATGGCCATGGGCCTCCACTTAAAGGGGCCCCAAAATTTTATATATATATACTATTATACTGGCCCACATATAAAATAAAATAAAATATTATAATTTTAGATTAACTACATTTAAAAAAAAAAAAAAACACTCCAGTCAAACAACAAACACAGCACGCATCTAAAGAAAAGAAAAAAACCTCCAAGTCAAATGCAAGTTGCAACCAACACAATCTGAAGACGCTTCCGAATACCAAGACCACGCTTCCATATACCAAGACCACGCTTCGTCTCCTTCATCTTTCCAATAGCCATGGTTATCCCAAACTTCTTCTTTTATATGGAACAGATTTCATTGTTAATCCTCCAAGCTCTCTCCAATCTTTTATTTCTCAATTTGCCTCATCCTTCTTTTCTCATATTTCTAACCCTAAAGTTTCAATTCGCATCCACCTCCTTAAAAATTCTCTGAGATTGACGGTGACTAAGAGAGGAGACGAATTGATGAGGATTAACTCTTGAGAAGGTAATCAGATTTTTGAATTCACAAAATTCAGTCAATCAAAAGCTTTGCAACAACGCTGACATTTTTTTTTCTCAATAAAATCATTGCAGATTTGCATCAACTAGGTCCAAGTGGAGAGTAGAGTTCCTAAAATTATATATAAGAATAAATCAGGTTTTATTGCTCTTGTTTGTTGTTTATTAGTTTTTTTATTGGTAGTACATTGGTTCATTGGTTGTGTGTTTTGTTCATTTGTTATTTTTTTTACTTTCTTGCAATAGGAAAATGTTTAGGAAACATGAGTCTGGAAGTCAAAAAAGGCATAAAAGGAAAAAAATAGAAAAAATGATTCAAACTTAAAAAGGAGCTCTTGATAAGTTTTTAAAAAATAGAAAATTCATATTGTTTGAACTTAGATTGTTAGTTTCACAGTTTTAACACTTGATAATGAGTTTGGGAATCGTTTCTCAGTTTTAATACTTGTTTTTTGATTTGAAGATGGTGTAGTGGAAGCAAACAAAGTTGTTTTGATTGAAGCAAACAAAGCTATTTGCGTGCAATTGTGCATTGAAGAGTGATATGAACTTCATTAGAATTTTTGTTAAGAATTGTTGTTCTTTTCAGATTTTTAGATCTATTTGATTATGGACCTAAATGTGATTTTTCATGTTTTGTTCACATGCTACTTTGTCTTTGTTATTTAAATGAAATTACTATGTTTAAATCAAAAGGAATACATGTGCATAATGTTTTATATTTAAGCAAAAAAAAAAATTCAAGCAGAAAAATGGCCTCATTTTCTTAAATGGCACCGGGCCTCCAAAAAGTCAGGGCCGGCCCTGATGATGAAGAAGAATTAATGCAAATGCAAGCTATGGACAAAACATGGTTTTCAAACCTCAAATTTATGGTAAAATTTTTTGTCATTGAGAGCCAATTGTTACATTAAGTGCGATCTTTCGCACTTTTTTTTTTAAATTTCTGTATATATCTTCAGTTATTTTATCTAACTTTCACTACAACACAAAAATCCTTCTATGACGTCTGATTTGCGTCATGGAAGGCATTTAATGACTCGGATCAGGCGTCGTAACTCCACGTCGTCGAAAGGGGGTCATGGAAACTTTTTCAAAGCACGACGTCTGCTCGAGTCATGGAATGGGGTTTCAATGACGCGGATAGTGTGTCATGGAAACTTTTTCAAAGCACGACGTCTATTCCGCGTCATGGAATAGGGTTTCAATGACGCGAATAGTGTGTCGTGGAAACTTTTTCAAAACACGACGTCTATTTTGCGTCATGGAATGGGGTTTCAATGACGCGGGTAGCGTGTCATGGAAACTTTTTCAAAACACGACGTCTGTTCCGCGTCATGGAATGGGGTTTCAATGACGCGGAATAGGCGTCATTGAACTTAACGACGTTGATATGACGTCATTGAAATATTTTTCATGACACGGTTTAGACGTCGTTGAAATTCTTTGATTTTTTTTAAATAAAAATTCTTCATCTGTATATATATTTATAGAATTACATTCCTAATGGAAATACTTATATTCAACACTTCCGAAAATAATGGGAATACACCATACACAATAATTCCATTTCATATTGAAAATACAGAAAGTGTTGCAAGTGATGGACCTATCCTCAGGACTATTACATTAACATTTCCATACTGAAAATAGACCAAGTATTGCAAGTGGTCAACCTTTTTAACAAGGATATTTAATAAAGAAGAAAGTAACTAGCCTTCTTGATTCAATTGCAGTAAGGTATTTGTGCCCTTCCTTCGTGTTTCCTCAGGAAGACATGATAAGACCAAATCCAAAAGTGAATCTTTATCAATGCCTTCAAGATAAGTGTGCAAAGCCTCTATTTCTGTTTGGATTGGTAATCCTTTTGAAAGTGCATCTTCTAGTGCAAGTGCTCCCTGCAAAGACCCACAAAACATATCATTGTCAAGAAGTAACTTAAAGGCTTAGAAAATCATTGATGAGGTTAATACACATTAAGTTCTCTTCTAAATAAAAAGTGGGGAGTGATTACATGACCTCTTCTCGATAGTTGCTAATGCTAATCTCAATGTTGCCTTCGAACTTTCCAAACAATGAATAGCAAATAATATTCTTAGTTCTGAGCTGAAGTAAATAACCCGAGAGGGCAATATGATGGCAGTTTATGGAGTTTCTCAATTCCAGCTCGGGATAAACCAGGAATCTGCAGATAAAGAAAGTTAACTTAACTCAACGCAAAGAGGAGTTTATTCCAATATATCTTTGGAATAATATCTGCATATGTGCTACATCTGTAATTCCAAAGAAACTAAAAATTTGTTCTCAAAGAAAAAGATTCAATATACCACATGAAATAGTAAAAGAATATCATATTTAGTACCTATCTTTCATTCTGAAATTATTTCAAGAAAAACTGCTGATCAAATGCAGAATTTACTTTTCTAGACAGTTTTATCAGAATTGGTAAATTACATTACAATAGCACTGAGCTAGGTTATTCATGCTCTCAAAACATATTGAGCAGCAAGGATGCCAGATAGCTAGTCAAGATTTAGAAGTGAAATGAACCAAATTTATGAACATTATATTTCTGTAAGCACAAGAATTTTAATATATCCAGATGTTTCTTTCTTTCCACAAACACAAAGATGTAGTGTAATAGTTGTGGAGAGAAAAACTCACTCGTGCTTGCATTTCGACACATATACTTCCTCTCTCCTTCATACATCTTGATTAAAACCATATGACAAAGTGTGAGAAGCACTTGAGCAACCTGCATTAAAAATTCCATTAAAACCAAATTAAGATATATAAGCATAATTAGCTACACAGTTCCATTAACACAAATGACCACATTTAAGAACTAAAATGTGTAAAAAGTACCCTAATATCTAGTCAGTTGATGTACTTTTTGCAAGTTGCAAGTCAAAAAAAGGAGAAAATTTCAGCTCTACTGGGACAAACAACATTAGCAGAAATTCTTTCCTAGCAATTACTCTTTCTGTTTGGTTGATGAGAAATGTATTGGAAAATGATTTATCAATTCAAGAACCCAAGAAACCAACCCCACAGCTATATTGAAACTAATACTACCATCAGCTTAGTTGTATAATGTTATCCATTTCTTGTGATCCAACAAAGTAAGAATCTCACTTCTCCTTGTTTTTCTTTTCCTCAACAAACAAACCAACAAAATTAAGACGGTAATGAAGAATTTGAATGTACAGTTGAAGCTGAAGTTTATGTGCAAAGATCGAACATTTTTAAGCAGAGAGAAAGGAACAATGCAAAACAAGATGAGTATTAAAGAACAATTCAAGAAAGGAAAAATGCAAAACAAGAACAAGAATTACATAACTCACATAAATATAGTCAAGTCTTCCTATCAAGTCTCACAAAACCAAACAAAAGGAGATAAAGTAAGGATGACTTAATTTATCTGGGGGTCTCTAAGGGAAAAACACGAGACCCATTTTGTATGATTTTCATGACTCACAGAAAACAACAAATAGCAAATAGGTTCAAGCATGAAAGCAAAGGTTGCAGGACAACTTACCTCTTGGTGCAAGGTGCAAGCAAAGATGAAATTTCCAACTTTGGAAATAAACACAAGGCCACACAGGGCACCAACTCAATCAGCCAAACAACGAAGAAGGACACTCTACAAGTTTGCAAGCAAACTTGTCAGTTTTCAAATTCACAAGACAAAGAAGCATGCCAAAGCATTAAAGCTACCTAATTAAAAACAAAAATAAAAAGAAGGAAGAAGGATATACCAAAAGCACATGAGTAGCCAAGTCAAAATAGATGCAAAGCCTTCAACCTTCTCACAACGACTCTTCCTTATGACAAACCAAAATTTGGTCTTTAGACCCAAAGTGAAGATGGTTTTAATTCCTTAGTGAGGATGGGTAAAATCCAAATTTGTGGCTGTTGTATTTTTTATGCACACTAATGAATTTCGAGATTTTTTTTAAAAAAAAATTCAGCTATGAAGTCAAGATCTTGCCAAACTCAAAGAAATACATATAACTCTTGGGTTTGTACTTGAAGAGTTAGACAAAGAAGTCTCCACGAATATGAGACCCACTGCTTCAAATCAATTTCCTGAAAATGGCATAAATATCAAAATCAAGCTCGCAAATTGGAAGGCAATTGTTCTGCCTTGTCACAAATTGTGAAAGAGGGTGAAAAAGAAAATTCCAAGAATAAAAGAAAAGAGTGTTTCGGTTCGTAGAGAGCTAGGGGAGAACCATCATGGGTATTTAGAATTTAAACCAGAGCAATTATAAAGAATTTATTATTAGACCATATAAGCACATGCATGAATTTCAACAGACACAAATAGTAAGCACAATACTTTGCTCATGAACAGCATCCAAAACTTAAGAATTCATCGTACATAAATGTTATCAACAATTAATACACAATCACCACACCGCAGGAAATTATAAGAAATCCTACTTAATTACCAACCTTGATCATGATAGACATTTATTATCTGCAAGAAGTGACATTTGTTTAACTTACCCAAGTCAAGAAAATGGGGCAGAGAAAGATGACTGTGGACTTTTGGAATCCTCCGCAGAGAAGTAAAGGTATCGTACATGCTCTAAACACCAACTCTTTGGTAAGCGGGGCCTGTTAAAAACATACCGTCAATGAAGTGATGCCAGGCTTTATGTTTCAACCAATTGAAGCCAAAGACTCTATCTCCATTGCATGATAATCTCACTTACAAAGCAGGAAAAGTTGACATGAAATATATTCATTATAGGGTGTACATAAATAAATAAACTAGTTCACCACGAAATAATACAAGGCCACTAACCACAACATAAGTACGCCAAACCAAAACATCGAAGCTATTGAACGTGAGCAGGCAACAATCTCTTGGGAGAAGCTTTTGATATTGTCGAACGAAAGGCCTCCACCAAAATTCATGTGTTCCCTCAACGCACTCATCAATAATAGAGACTTGAGGACCAAGGATCCACCGTACATAAGAGCAGTCAATGTAAGAGGAAAGATCACAGCTTGCCACTGTTTCATACATAAAATTGCAATTTAGCATGCAAATTTTAGCAAGCACTCGACCGTTCCTTAATCTGCATATCATACAAGAATTTAAATTCCAGATTACCATAGAGAGAAGAACGGCTTCTTTTCTCGTAAGCATTAAAACGATATTAAAGAGAAAGAAACAAAGTCAACAAGATCAAGATTGTATCTTAGCATAATAATACTTACAATATGGTCCATTCGGATGCCGTATACACCTAACAGAGATGACGCCTCTATGCTTTTCATCCGCATTATTCAACAATGTGAACAAAGTGAGCTATTCTCGATCAAAACCCATAACAAAATTGCTAATGGTCTACATATAATTGTATCCAGTAACAGAAAATAAATAAGCAAACAAGGAAGAGTAACAATTTCAAAAATTTCATATTGCAGTCAAAGTTGTCGAAACGCAAGAAACCCAATCATAATATTAAGCTAAATTCTATTACAGAGGAGCTTGGTTACAGAGTTGGGCAGCCATTGTTCAAACCCAACAATCAAAGAACTTGAAGATCCACACTGGATTAGTGGACGATGAGAAATTAAAGCGAAAATGAGGTAGGGAAGAAGTGGAGCTTACAGGAGGAGAAGAGCAGAGACGACAACGGAGACGACGGAAGAAATAGCGGCGCATATGAACCGTCGGATCATGAAGTTCTTGAAGGAAGGGGGAGGAGGAAGACGAAGGATTAGAGTCGGGGCATAGAGAATTGCAACGTAGAACAACGCCATGTCAGCGCAAGCCACCACCGCCACTCGCCTTCGACCAAAAAAAAAGAGAGCTAGGGGAGAATTAGAGATAAAGTAAGAGAGGTCGACTCTGAGAACCAAAGGGTTCTTGAAGGGATAAAGCGCCAAATTAGAATTGGGTGAAAAAAAGGCGCCACCCCAAAATAATTTAGAGGGAAAAAGCATATATATCTATGACGCAGAAAAGTGTCATTGAATATTTTACATCTATGACGCAGAAGAGTGTCATTGAATATTTTACATCTATGACGCAGTCCTGCGTCATCGTGATATGGTACATCTATGATGCAGGTCCTGCGTCGTTGTATATGGTACATTTATGACGCAGGTCATGCGTCATCGTATAAGTTATTCATGTCGTGTAGAAGACGTCGTTAAATTCACAATGTTAACGACGTATGATAGACGTCGTCTAAATGCACTAGAATCAATGACACACATCCCGCGTCATTGAAAATGATTTTAATGACGCGTCTAGCGAATGTCGTGATAACGGTGTCATGAACTCCCTTCAACGACGCATTTTAAAAACACGTCATAGTTTATGATATTTAATGACGTGTATTTTCGATGCGTCATTAAATCCGCGTCATAAAAAGACCTTTTTTTTGTAGTGTTTGGAGCAATAATTAAGGACCTTCTATGTGGGGTTTGATATGGAACTTTCTTGAATATTTACCAATGTCAATGAAATTATGACCCAAAAAAAGTCAATGCAATTACTTGTCCTTTTTGTGCAAAAATGGTTGATTTTTCAACCATTAACCTCAAATTAGTGGTTTAATATGAACCCTACGATTGGAGGGTCTGTTTTTCATTACAAAAAGAATATCAATTTTAATAAATTTTCATGCAACTGTACGGATGAACATTTAAAACATGCGATCAATTTTTATTGCTAAATGGAGATTTGGTATAAAATAACAAAGTTTGTAACCATTAAAAAAATTCACCATTTTTTTGGAACTAATTAGGGAAATATCTTGCAATTGAATGGTTAAATTATTAAGAAACGAAACTGATTTATTGAGAATATGATAAATCTAGGATAAAATTATGGATTATTCTAATGTTATAGAATCGAGAAATCTCATGCAATTGGAACATCTCAAAAAACTGTTATCTCAAGCCTCTATATTTAGATGTCGTGTATTTACTCACATTTCATAAAATTCGACCATTTAAATGATCTAATGCTTTAGATGAAGCCCATCCTTTAAATGAGAAATTATAGAATAATACGTTATCATCAGGTGATACTTTCATTCAAAATTTGCCATGTGTATAATTTTTATAAGAAATTAAACTTTATGCTCCAACTATGTTTGAAACTTACCCTTTAAATTAAGATAATAATTTTAAAAATAGAAGAGAAAATGTTCCAGCAACAATCGCTTGCCCTCAATCTCGCTGCCATCGCTCTGCCTCCCCTGGCTGCCGCCCCATCCTCTTATTTCATTCTTTGTGTTTTGTATTTTTGCAATAAGATCACATCCCATCATTGCCATTCTCCCCAATTGTGCCAAAGCAAGCTCCTTTCTTCAACAAACAATACGGTGAAGAAGACCCAAATCCCATTTCAATTTGTTAATCAGGTGCATAGCAATTTGCTCAGTCCCACAAGCATCAAACCCGTAGTAGCAAGTCTTTCAATCACGTTTTATGTGTTAGACATGAAGGTATTATTACGAATTTGGTCACTCTGCTGGCCCTTCATCTATTTCTCAAAAACTGCAACTTCTTTTGAACCCATGGCAGCACCTGGAAGATCTCTAATCATTGCAAATGGGTCCATATTCAAACAAAGATGCTTTAATCATTATCAAACTGAAAACTAATTTACTGTGACATTTAAATGAACATCGAGTAATGGAAAGACAGAGGGGAGGGGCGTCGGATGATGGTGTCAGTGCGATGGTAGGGGTTGTTTTCATTTTCTCTATTTTTCTATCAATTTTATTTGTTTTTTTGTGTGAAGTGTTTGGAGTTTCAAATCCAGCTGGAACAATAATTTAATTTCTTATAAAAATAAGAGAATTGATTTTCCCACCCCTTTTTTATCCACTTACACTCCATTTTATAACTAAAAAGGGAGCGTAAATGGACAAAATGGGAGTGGGGAAATCATCACCCAAACATAATCCACATGGCAAATTTTAAATAAAAGTACTATTAACTGATGTGGTGATACCGTACTATTTTATAATTTCTCAAGCTCTAAAAGATAAGTTAGTAAACCAGTCTTCCATTTTCCACGTTGGTTTTGGTTGCACTTATGCTGGGAGTCTCACAGATCATTACTCTCTCAAACTCACCCAGGTGGTTCGATTATTAAGATGGTTGAGATGTAATGAAATGCAAGTAAATGTACAATATCTAAATGTAGACAGAGGTGGAGGCACATTGGGACTAAAAGTGATCCCAACCCCTACTCAATTTTTATTATATAAAAAAAAGTATTGTGTTGTTATGCATTTTAAATATATTATGTGACAACATAGTATGTATTTGTCTATTCCTTTGTTGCAATTGTGAATATTGTGTTGGTCAATTTTTAATTTAAATTTATTCCACACAAATATATATATACATATATATATATATATATATATATTTTATTGGTTTGATTACTTTGAATTGATTGCCCAATTTGTTTTGATTTATATATTGAGAAGATGTTCATACTTGTTTCTATTTAAATTTGGTCCATATATATTTTTAAGTTATCAAAAGATTTTTTCAAAAGAAAATCAAAGCTTGAGTTAGCGGATGAATGATTGCTTCACTACTACAAAAATCGCAATAGACGACGGTAATTTATCGTCAGTAAATTTAGTTTTTCAACCGTCGAAGAATCGACCGACATCTTTTACGCATAAAACCACAACGGTAAAATCCCGTCGTCTATTATTTATATAGACGACGCTTTTACTCAAAACCGTCGTCTATTAATTTAAAGACGACGGTTTTTATGAAATACATGACGTCTATTATATGTAAAGACGACGGTTTGTAAGAACTGTCGTCTATTATGAAATAACAGTCGTCTATTATATGTAAAGACGACGATTTTTATGAAAAACTGTTGTCTATTATATATATAGACGACAATTTTTATGAAAGAAATGTCGTCTATTATATGTAAAGAAGACGGTTTTGTGATAGAATTGTCTATTAATGTAAAGACGACGGTTTTTTTTGAAAGAACTGTCGTTTATTATATCCAAAGACGTAGTAATTTTACATTTTATCTTTTTTTTTCTTGCTTCCAATGGTTCTCTACAACGATTTTAGCTAAAAAAAACAACCATAATGCTTTGTGAACAATAAATTCAGCTCCAAATAATCCACACCATACAATAAATATACTCAAGAATAATTTGTTTCATAAAACTTGAAGATTCAATAATAATTACATAGTTTACCAATCTTCATTCCTACTATATATCCATACAAAATATCATATACAAAATATCAAAAGAGGGGCTACATATGAAATTCGATCCGAATTTCATCAATTTGTTCTTGTGTGTATGAGTTAGCGTTGCCTTCTTGCACTGCAAAACCAGGATTAAAAAAAGAAGCAAGTTTTAGTCAGAGATACATTTATAAACCTTTTGCAACTATAACAGGATTAAAAAAAAAAGAAACAAGAAACAAAAGCAGCCGGAATGAAAGAGGAATGAAAGAGGGGAGCATAACTTATTTGGATTTCCATATTGAAACTGCAAACCGGAATGAATGAGGTAACATTTACAACTATAACAGCAGCCGGAATGAAATGTACCTCTGACTTGGAGCAATCTGATGGAGACAGAAAACTTTAAGGTTAGAATATGAGTTGAAGAAAGATAGCGAAATGTTATATATATACGGTTTAGGGCAAATTCGAAAATTACAATTCACGGTCATATTTTTCAAATGACCGCGTTTTTAAAGACGACGGAAAGTAAAATTAAAACGTCGTATAAATTAAAATATACACGACGGTTTTTAAATAATAGGGACGTTATAAATACATACTACGTCAGTTAGTTACAAAACAAATTCGTTGTAAAATATTTTCACGACCCTCAGCATAAAACCGACGTCTTAAATAAAAATAACTACAGAGAAATAGAACTTTGTGTTAAACAATAAACTAAATATGCAATTTTTCTTGGGAACTCAGTTGTTGTTTTACACCAAACCGAAGTTCTTAGATTGGTTGGGTGTAAAAACACAACTGAGCTCCAAAGAAAGACATTCTTGCATGACTGAAACCATTCCAAGATGTGAGAAACGTTTGGACTAAAAACTCCAATTTAAAGGAATTATTTAGAATTGGAAAACTTAAAGTGACTTTATTATGACTTGGAAACCGAAAAGGGCCTTTATTTTGACTTGGAAACCTAAAAGACGCCGTTTCAGTCCCCAATTTCGCAGATAAAGCGTGACGTTTCAGTTCGAAAGTTTCGAAGTTGAAACCTACAACGACGGTATTTATGTTTTCCGTCGTCGTTTTACTGACGTTTATTTCAACTTTTGTTGTCGCGCTTGTTTTAAACAACAACGACGGTATAATTAATAGAAACGACGTGAAAATGATTTACAACGGCAATATAATTAATAGAACTGTCGTATTATCCAAAAAACCACGTCGTTATATTATATTATGACGACGTGGTAACGATTTACCACCACCTTTTATTTATAAGAACTGTCGTAGTCTAATGTGTAATACGGCGTAAAATAATAAAAGACAGACTTGGTTAATTAACTTTACATGTCGGTAATTATCAAATTACGGTCGTATTAAATAGTACTTGATACGTCTGTTAATAATACAATTACCGTCGTGTTTATTGGATGTTCAAAACGGCGGTATTATATGTAAAACGTCGTCTATAATTACTACGTCGGTATATTTACACATACCGTCATTGTTTATTTGTTATCTTTTTTCCGATCGGAATGGCATGTTTCATAAGATGACGCTTTTAAAGTTTTATGCGTTGTGTTTTAAAAATACCCAAATGAATTTTCAATTTTTAGGTGTTTTGAGATATACTGAACGTTTGGACTAAAAACTCCAATTTAAAGGAATTATTTAGAATTGGAAAACTAAAAGTGACTTTATTACGACTTGGAAACCGAAAAGGGCCTTTATTTCGACTTGGAAACCTAAAAGCCGCCGTTTCAGTCCCCAATTTCGAAGTTGAAACCTACAACGACGATATTTATGTTTTCCATCGTCGTTTTACTGAGGTTTATTTCGACTTTTGTTGTCGCGCTTGTTTTAACAACAACGACGGTATAATTGATAGAAACGACGTGAAAATGATTTACAACGGCGATAAAATTAATAGAACTGTCGTATTATCTAAAAAACCACGTCGTTATATTATATTATGAGGACGTGGTAACGATTTTCCACCACCTTTTATTTATAAGAACTGTCGTAGTCTAATGTGTAATACGGCGTAAAATAATAAAAGACAGACGTGGTTAATTAACTTTACATGTCGGTAATTATCAAATTACGGTCGTATTAAATAGTACTTGATACGTCTGTTAATAATACAATTACCGTCGTGTTTATTGGATGTTCAAAACGGCGGTATTATATGTAAAACGTCGTCTATAATTACTACGTCGGTATATTTACACATACCGTCGTTGTTTATTTGTTATCTTTTTTCTGACTGGAATGACATGTTTCATAAGACGACGCTTTTAAAGTTTTATGCGTCGTGTTTTTAAAATACCCAAATGAATTTCCAATTTTTAGGTGTTTTAGTTTCTGATCCACATCGGTTTTTATATTATCGTCATCGTTTAAAATTTAACGACGGTATTTATTTTGTCCGTTGTCGTTTTACCGACGTCTATTTCGATTTTTGTAGTAGTGTTTGGTTGCATATATTGAAAAATAGTATAAATGATGAGGCTATTATGCAACCATTTCAAAATATGAAAACTAGTCAAAGAGAATTATGATTGTGATGAATATACAATACCATTTTTATATATGTGATATATGATATTTTGGTATGTATTGTGAGTTCAAATTTTCAAATAAAAAACCCCCTCCTACTACTATTTTCTTTTTTTCCAAACGTAAGATGGTGTTTCTTTTTTCGTAAGGCCAATTAAATATTCATATTACAAAGTAATTGCCAAGTTGTCTGGGTGGTGTAGTCGGTTATCACGCTAGTCTCACACACTAGAGGTCCCCGGTTCGAACCCGGGCTCAGACATTTTTTCGGTCTTCTAAATAGACCATTTTATCACGTCGCATCCTTGTCTTGTCTGATTCTCTTTCTATTTCGTTCATTCCCAGGTTGGCTGCCAACAATCTTTTTTTCTTTTTTCAAATTTTTGGTGAGGTAGGTACACAGCATTCTGATTGTTGCATTTTAAGGGGAGGATTGCAAGTTGGAACCACTTCAAATTTCTGGTAAAGGCTTTGCTCACTTTGCTCGCAACTCTTAGAATTTGATGAACTGAACTTGTTGTGACAGTGATTGGATGAGGGCATTGAAGGGAATTATGCATTTGGCACAAAATTTTTATTGCACATGTTATTTTGTGTCTTGGGTTCTTCATTATCCCAATTTAGTTGTTTGCGCGTTTGACAGTTTATGTTGAACGTAATGTGTCTGACGAAATGCATTTGTGAGAAGTGTTTGCCTTAAGAACATAGGAGTTTCTCTTTTGTTAGGGGAAAAAAGAAGAAAAGAAACACTGTTTTTTGTTAATGTTGTGGTTTGGAGGCATTGTATTGTAGTTATGCTTGAGTTTAGATTGAGAAGCCTTCTTAAAACAAGTCCCATTATTTATTATTAGAAGATATTGTTGTCAATGAACAAGAGTTCATGCAATGCAGGAACCGTTTTCTGACAGGCTACTACTCCATAAACATGTTGTTTATTTGGGTTTCAGTCTTTCTCTTTTGTTTTTGATTTATTTGCATTTGGCAGAACACACAAGTTCTGAGAAAGTGAAACGAAGGTATCTTTACGGTGCCCGCCTCTTACAGTGACAACGTAGACGTTAAAGAGCACAACAGAGAGGCACGGTCTATTGATTTTGGAGGCCTTCTTCAAAGAGTGACGTTGAGGTCCTATATTCACAAGTGAAAAAAAAATTCATAATCCATAAATGAAACCAAACTCATCCCTAATGGCATCATTTATATCATAATCCATAAATGAAACCAAATGCCTCATTAATTGCATAACTACGGGCTCATTTGGGAGTGATTCTAATTAGGCCAGAATCACTTTTGAAAAGAAGCACATACAACATGCTTCTCCAAAAATCTCTTTTAGTGATTTTAAGTGATTATGGGGAGAAACACATCCCTTATGTTTTTTCATAAAATCATTTAAAGTGATTATTTAGAGAAATAATTTTTCATAAAAGTGATTATTGGTATCTTCATAATCACTCACAAACGAGCCTTACATCTACTTTGCCATATTGATGATAACCCACTCAATTGTATTTTACATTTTTAAAAACAAGTTAAAAGGTATTCAAAAACTAACAATGAATTAATTAATTAACGGCAGTGGTATAGCAACAGCACGCCAAAACCCCTTTTCTTTATTATGTTTGGATTTAATATCATACTTTTACTTCCATCTGTTTTATCTCTTTTTTGTTGGATTTCATTTTCATCTCATGTAAAGAACCAAGAACAAAATATGACAATAGCGTTATTTTCAAGATAATAATAGATTTGGTCGAATTAAATCACAAAGGATCTAACTTAGAGAGCTTTGGTCGAATTGGATCACAAACCTTTGGTTGATTGGAAGATTAAAAGTTCAAAAGACAGATTATGTTTGAGAGAGAAAGAATGACTCAAGAAGGAAGAAGAACAAACCAGAAAAAAAAAAATCAGAAACACATTAAAAACAAATAGGTAAAAAAAAATATTCTGATATAAGATTGGTTTAAGAAATTGAAAATAAGGAAGGCCCATTTTTTATTTTTTGTCAAAATGCTTCTTTTTGAAAAAGTGAAGTGGGTATAAACAAATGGGTTTTTTTATTATTTCATTTAGAAGTGGGCTTACAAAAATTGAAATCCCCAAATATTTTCTGCCATGTGCCATCGCCCAGCCTGCACAGGCTAGTCACTCAGGGAGTTGGAGTCACTTTAACAAACTTTGCCAAAATTACAAAACTGTGATCTGGGTTTTACAAACAAAGGAAATGCAAGTTCAAAGGCTTTCACTTCCAAGTTACACCCTCACTCCACCCAATGTCTCACCATCACAGCAACTCTCCTCCAAGATTTTGAGGTTGAATCCAAATTCCAAATCTGGGTTTTGCAATTCGCTCAAAATGGCGTTCAAATCACCAATTGGTTTGAGAAGCCGTGGTGGTTCGGTGGGGGTCAGGTGTGGAGTGGCACAGCAAGAAGATACTGATGACGGGTTCTATATGAGGAGATGTGTGGAGCTTGCAAGAAAGGCTATCGGGTGTACCAGCCCCAATCCTATGGTGGGTTGTGTTATTGTCAAGGATGGCGAGGTTGTTGGTGAAGGCTTTCACCCTAAAGCTGGCCAGCCACATGCTGAAGTAAACTTCTTTTCCTTTCGGTATTTTCTTTGATTTAATTTTCCTTCTGAAATGTTTGTCTATGTGAGTGATGAATTGCGCTAGAATCTCTTTGTTTGGTTGCGTAGAAATTCAAATATTTTGAGAAGATATCAAAACTAAATATAATAAAAGGAAAAGAAATACCTTGACACCGATTTTTTCAATTGACAGTCTGGTTCTGTACATTCTAGTTTTTTTTCCCTTTATTTTTGTTAAATTTCCACTGGTGTTTTCTTTACAACCTAATGGGACATTTAGTTGAATGGTTTGTATGAGATGCCAGTCTTGAATTCTCTTACTATTTCAGTTCTTGCTATGGATGGTTATTTTGAAAATAATCTGAAGTTCTAGAAGTTTAGTTTAGCTATGGTGGGGTCCTTGTGTGTGTGTGTGTGAGAGAGAGAGAGAGAGAGAGAGAGAGCGATCAGTTAGAACTTCGAAGAACAAAAAGAGAGACGGTTACTAAATGATTGCTTAGATTTATATAATTTATAGGTTTGATAATTATGATGATATATGCCAACTTTATCTTCTGTTTTACATGAACTTCATCTGTTAATGAAAATTTATACCAAGAAGTCAAATGTTTCAGGTTTTTGCTCTGAGGGATGCCGGGGATTTGGCTGAGAATGCAACAGCATATGTGAGCCTGGAACCATGTAATCACTATGGGAGAACTCCACCGTGCAGTGAAGCCCTAATTAAAGCCAAAGTGAAAAGGGTGGTGGTCGGAATGGTGGATCCAAATCCAATCGTAGCATCAAAGGGGTTGGATAGATTAAGAGATGCGGGAATTGAAGTTACTACGGGTGTAGAAGAAGAATTATGCAAGAGGTTAAACGAGGCTTATATCCATCATATGCTAACGGGGAATCCTTTTGTCACTGTGAGGTAAATTTATTTTGTTTAGATTAGTCAATAGTAAAAAGAAAATCATTGAACATTAAAATGAGTGAAATCATGCCTTCATGTCCTTGACTGTTGTGATTTGATCGTTCATGAATGGATGTTATCCCATCTTTTCTTTAGAATTTGCTAGTCATTTGTTACCTAAAGAATTTTCTGTTCATTTGCTGGTACTCTGAAGTTGACCATTATTACATTTAAGCCTTTTTTCTCATTAGCAGATACTCTATATCAGTCAATGGACACTTTCTAGATCAGCTTGGAGAAGGAGTTGCTGAGTCTGGTGGTTACTACTCACAAATGTTACAGGAATATGATGCAATTATTCTTTCTTCTTCCTCAATAATTGAGAACGTCTCTATTCCAGTATCCCAAGAAGCTGGAGCCAATCAACCAATCCGGATTATAATAGCTAGGAATGTTAGTTCTCCAATCCAAATCCCTGCTCTGACCATGGAACCAGTTAGTAAGCTAATAATATTTTCAGACAAAGAGACAACAGTAGAACTAGAAAGAGCTCAAACAGGTATTGAAACGGTGGTGTTGGATCGGATAAATTTAGAAGCTATTTTGGATTTTTGTAACTCTCAAGGATTGTGTAGTGTTTTGTTGGATTTAAAGGGAAATATAGCTGATTTCGAAGAGCTTCTCCAAGATGGTATTGAGAAGAATTTGTTGCAAAAAATCGTTATAGAAGTATTGCCCCTGTGGGATGCAAATGATGGTGGGAACTTTCCTATTGCATTGAAGAATCTAAGAAAAAGACTAGAAGTGAAGAATTTGAAGCCTAAGGTTTCAGGTGAGAATGTTGTGCTTGAGGGATATCTGTAATTTAAGTGACTAGAAACAGAAAATGAGATTTGACATGATCGTTGACACGTGTTGCTGGAAAGAGATGGCAGGATTGTTAGGGAAGAGGGGAAACAAACATTGTGGGATAAAGTTCGTTTTTGGTCTTCCTTTCGGGTTTCAGTTTCTATACAATTCAGAGAATTACTTTTGTTTGTTTTTGTTTTTTCTCCCTTGCATGTTGGGGTTAGCCATAACCTGGAATGAAGGATGGTTATTGTATTGCAGTTTACATGCTTTAATGCGTACCTGTTAGGTTTGGTGGTCAGAAAAAAAGACACCTTGCCCTCTGCAGTATTGTAAAATTCTTCTTGTACTAATGTATTACTTTTAATAAAATTTTGCTTCCTAATAAAAAAGAACCAAAAAAATAATCTTGTGTGAATTGTTCATTGGGAGCATCACACTAAATCAAAAGAGACCGAAACCCAGCTTCAAAAGTTGTCAATTAACCATGCGAAATTGTACATATTTCGATTTGGGGAGAGTGATCTCCTCAAGGGGAAGGGTGATTGCCACCATTACTTTCCCCTGTCCATTGGGTGAAAATAACCTCATAACTGGTTGGTTTAATAGTTTACAGTTCAAAGAGTTACACATTTGCTAAGTCTAAAGCCAATGCTAGATGGGAGATAAAATTCAAGAATATAAGTGGCATCTCTTCAAAATAGTCGCATGTCACATTTGCACAAAACATGCACTCAAATTAATCTTCATGTTGTGAAAGCGTAAGGACCGACAGTTTAAGAAGTTGCTTGCCACCGAGTTCATGTCAATGTGTTACAAACCCTTATCTTCTCATGTCTTCTTTGCAGTACTCGGGCTTCCAGAGATTCCATCTATGTTACACTTCATGTGCCAAGCTTTGGCTGCATTATGCAGCGCTCTCAATGAGCAACTGAAACGCTGTGCTTTATTTAAAGGCATGTCTTCCCGCCCCGCCCAGGCGATCCATGTGTGTGAGAGAAGAGAGAGACAGACAGAGAGAGATTGTTCTTTCTATACATCTTTCAAATATTCTACAGAAATAACCAACATATGTACACTAACAAAAACTGTACCGGATCGAAAATTTACATTCATCTGGCCTGAGAGCATCTCTTTAGCTCTCTTTTAAAGTTGATATCCTTCTTAGATACATTTAAGATGCCGGATTGTTGGTCAACTTTCTCAATAAGAAGCTTCATTAGCAGAACCTTTGATAGGGTTTTGCATGATCCGACCATTATCAACTTTTTCTACAAAACAAATAATAGAAAACATGTTACTGAGATAACTTCAAAAAACATAGATGACAGCTTCAGACACCCCTTCCTCTTAAATTTAAAAACTGAGGATGCCCTTTCTCTTAAATTTAAAAACTGAGGATGCTCTCTATCCCCAGAAACAACACAAACAAAAAAACTGAGGATGCTTAACTCTTTCCTCTTTTTTTCTCTTTAATCTCATAGTTTACTTTCATGATAAATCATGAAGCACAGAAAAGAAGATATACTAAAAATGCAACCACCATGTGCAAGATATCTTGAAATTTACGTTGGAACAGGATTTCTAATCGAGCCAGAACACCAATGTGATTCTTACCTTGGCACGAGTGAGAGCCACATTAATCCTATGCCAGTCTCCAAGCAGTGAAGAAGAGCAATTCCTTGGATTTTCCGTTGACCTAACAAATGACACTAGTATGCAATCCTTATCTCTTCCCTGCATAAACCAAAATTGCAAATAAGAGATAGTGGACTGATGATAATTGAAATTTTATAGCTATGTCATTGTTCTTTTGGTTTCAAAACCAAAAGCTAGATCAAAATTACTAGGATACCGAATGGGCTCTTAAACTTTGTAGCTTTATTGAGGGCTACAACACTTCCTGAACAGATTACCCCAATATGTATTATTATTTCATAGAAGTTCTGTGAATTTAATCAAATTTAGAGGAAAGCAATAAGACATCATTGTAGACATGAACCTGTCAACCTGACCTGGTATTTGTCAATGGTATGTATCTCCACAGAGGTATGGTTGATGGAAAGCCGGATAATCTCTGCCTGAGAGTTATATGGGGTGATGACGCCAATATCTTCCTCCTTAATTCCACTGTTAACTAGTTCTTCCACAACCTATAAGCAAAATGAGGATTTTATTTCAGTACAATCTACTTAAACGGTTTGTGTCACACAACTTAAAAGGAACAAACATATTTTCCTAAAGCAAAGAGCATTATTTGCATTATATATTCAAGCAAAGATCAAACCTGTACAATTATGTGAGCTTCCATCGGGTTATTCACAATCTTGTGATCCTTTGCCTCAAAAGCAGGTAAAGCATCTATGTTGTGAAAAGTGATGACGATTAGAAAAACCAAGGCACAAACCAATACTGTTTATTCAGTAGAAAGGATTATGGAAAGCAAACAAGAATACTTCCACAAACCTGTATTAATAAATATAACTGACTTGGTTGGATTTAACACCTGCAACCATGAAGATAAGAAATTGCTAAAACATTGGAATTAAATGAGCTTTTCACACATGAAAACTGCATTCAGTTTTCAAACCAAAACAACAATTTCATAGAACGAGTTTTTCAACTAGGGCAGAGAATCTAATGCATTCACTTGAAACTAATCCTTTCTATTTCACACAACTTGAAGGTCGTGGATGACAAGACACACTTTGCTCTACAAAATAAACAGATAAACTATTAAATATCTTCAAGTGATATTTCTCATCTAACCGATAGGCTTGAACCTAATCCATTTCAAAATCACATCTTAATGAATTCCCTAAGCACAATCTAGGATTGAAACATGCTAACAGGTTGTAATAAACATCATGTCATAATTCTTCAGCATGATATTTCATTAGTTTTCCATGCCCACAACACAATATGGTAGAAAACCTGGAAGGACGTATCTGAAACATAGAAGCAGAGGAAAGTATGTACAAGCTGTGTCAAAAGATTCTGATATCCATACCCTATACTACTATTACCACATATCAATGGGCCAAACAAGGTTCTAGGTATAATTTTTCATGCAAGCACACACCATGTATAGACATTACAACTTAATTCAATAGGAATATGGAATTGCTTTGCAAATCGATCAAACCTCCTGTATCCACAACGAATGAGACTTTGAACTTGAAAAGTCGAGTTTGGCATTAGCTATTTCAGGAGAGCCACAGCGCAATCTATCGCCATATATCAAGGCATTTGACAGTTCCATAATGCCTTGACACATACGGTACTGGATGCAAACAGCTTGGTAAGTATCATTGCTACAGAAAGTGATACAAAAATTAAAATTGTATGTCTTTAATTGTAAATGTATAATAACCTGGCTTTGCAAGGCTGAGATTGCCTGAGGATGCGCTTCTGAGAGCCTGCAAAACAAGCTTACCCCCATTCCATTTTCTCGAGCCTCTGTACTCTAGAAATTTTTTTTAAAAAAAGCATAGCACATTTTATTGAACAAAAATTAAGAGCATAACAACTAATTAGAACCCCACAAACACACACAAAGATATACACCTTGACCAGAGGAGGTAATTGATAATGATCGCCAACCAGAACAAACTTTGATGCAAACATCAAAGGCCCAAGAGATACCTGAGAGGAAAGAAAATTGCTCATGAATCCATTAACTTTAAGATGGTTCTTGATAAACAGTGACTTTAACTTTCATTTTTAGACTAAAACAAATTCTAAAAAGAAACTTTTTTTTTTTTTTTTGAAGAGAAACATACTTTTTATTAAAAAGAAAGAAACCGTGGCCAAGAAAGCCACGAACAGACAAGACAAAACAAAATAAGACAAGGAAGCAAGAAAAACATATTCTAGGAACAAACGGCCTTCCAGTCCAGCAAAATAAGCTGGAAAGGAATTCCTTTGAACTCAGAGGAGGCAGACGCCCATAACGATGCCCAGAAACGAGCTCGCTCCCATAATTCATTAGTCCCATCTCCTTTGACATTCTCAAAAATTCTTCTGTTCCTTTCTCCCCAGACAACCCAAATGACAGCCATCATCGCACAATGACCCAGCACAGACCCCCTCCTTTTTCCTCCAAAGAAGTTGCATCTTTGACTTAGTAGATCAGCAGAACGATCATAACTAGCCAATCTCACCCCAGCCACCTGGTCCAAGTTTTTCCATAGAGCAGCAGCAGTAGTACAGGTTAGGAACAGGTGGTCTACAGATTCACTAGCCCCCTTACACATGATGCACCAGTTAGGAGAAAAGCAAAGGGATGGTCTTCTTCTTTGCACCAGATCGCAAGTATTTACCTTGCCATGGGCGACAAGCCAAGCAAGCAATCTCACCTTGGGTGGGGCTTTGGCCTTCCAAATTGCAGAAGGGCGGAAGGGGGGATGGAAGGGGGTATCAGTTAAGTGCCTGAAAAAGATTTGACAGAAAACACTTCCGAAGCCTCAAGTGTCCAGGATCTGCAATCTGCCTTGTTTCGATTCAAACTTACCCCTTCCAGCCTCGTGATCAGGACAGCAAATTCCTCCACTTCCAACTCATTCAGATTTCTACGTAGGTCACAATTCCATCTTAGAGGCCGAGAATTTCGGTCCACACAGACATTGGCTATGCTTGCATTATGTGCCCTGGAGAGTAGGAAAAGCCGAGGAAATAAGTCACACAACGCAGTATCCCCAAGCCACTTCTCCTCCCAGAATCTCACCCTCTCCCCATTTCCCACTTTGAAGCTACAACACTGTGAAAAAGGCTCAAAGGAGCACATAATGTCCTTCCAAGGGCTGCGACTATGCGTACTTGAGACCTCCTTGGGGTCCCACCCGTTAGCATGCCTACCATACTTGCTATTGATAACTTTGAACCACAGCGCGTTGTTCTCGGTCTGAAACCTCCAAAGCCACTTGCCAAGGAGGGCAAGATTTCTTTTCCTAATATTGCCCACCCCCAAGCCCCCTTTATCCTTAGGTTGAACTACTGTCTCCCATCTAACCAAGTGATCCTTTTTTCCTTCATTGGAACCCTCCCACAGGAAGCTTCTCATTAACTGTTCCAGCCTCCTAGCCACGGCCACCGGAACTCGGAACAGAGACAAGTAATAGCTGGGCAGATTGCCCAAGACCGACTGAATTAGTGATAATCGGCCCCCTTTGGACAATAAGGCCTTACTCCATCCTCCAAGTCTCTTTTCCATAGTCTGAATCACAGGATCCCAGAACGAAAGGGTCCTAGGCTTTCCCCCGAGAGGCAGCCCGAGATATTTGAAAGGCCACCTACCCAACTCACAACCAAGAGATCCGGCGAGGTTCTCCACTAAGTTAGTGTCGAGGTTAATGCCGGCTAGAGAGCACTTTTCTCTATTGATTTTAAAAACTTTGAATAAACTCAACCCATTGAAGCCCGTCTCCAACTAATGTAACATGAAAAACAGCTGAGATGAAATTTTTAAAAATCTTTATTGTCAACAAGATAAATACTAACATAAAGTCTGAAAGTGTTAACAACAGGAAAATAATCCTCAGCTGATATAAACTTTTGGGAAAGTGCACTGTCCAAAAGCATCTCATCTCTCCATATAAATCCTACTCCAGTTGCATTTATCTATAACTGCACTGTCTAGACATCCATCACTAAATATATACGTACTGGAAGGGTGGTTTGTCCAGCTTCATCCATGATGCATACATCAAATCTCTTATTGGCAAGCAAGGGACTGGTGATCCCTAAGCATGTAACAGCTACCACCTTGACTTGGTCTAGTCTTAATTTAATGTCTTCCACACTTTGTATGTTCATTTCTGTCACGGAAACCACTGTTAAAACATTGAGCAGAAATCAAGAGATATATTCAGAAAATGCTCTCAATTATATAAAACCTGACCTGAAAAGCAATGCCCTCGAACTTCCTCATGCAAAGCTTCATGTCTTCCAATGCGTAAAAAATCAATATTCTGCAATGCTTTAAATTCAATACAAAGAAATCCAATGTAGTGTTAGACGCGAGATATGGCACACAAAATGGGTAAACCATACAGCCATAAATTTAAAGAGAGCACAAAAAGAAACATCAACTAAGATTAGTATCATGCCCAATGGTGAGTGCTAAGTTAGTAAGAATGGCCCCAGGTTAGATCCAATGGTAAAGAAAATTGGAGTAAATAGCAACAAGAAATTTGGTTTCAGGGCAGCGTGTGTTTCCTGGACATAATGCATGGCATGAAAAGAAAGCACCACCACCCCGCCCAAAAAACAAAAAACAAAAAACAAGGAAAACAAAAACAAATATGCTTATGAAAAGATGTGAAATAGAGATGACCTGAGCCTTTAATTTGACAAGTAGATTATCAACAGCAGAGTTTGTGTAGGACGTAAGCAAAATGGATGCACCTCTAATCAACAAGGCTTTCACAGCATGCACCATCGTAGATGTCTTGCCTGTTCCAGGCATTCCTAGTATAAGAGTGTAATCCTTTGCTGCAAGTATCTGGATAAATTTGTTGAATTAGTGAATGTCCACATGCAATCGATATTGACAGATTAGTACCAACAAAACTTAGGCTCAGGAAGACAGAATTTTTGAGGGAAAATTAAGATGATACTAGGAAAAAAAGAAAAGAAAAAGGAAACCTTAAGAATGGCTTGCCGCTGATCAAAATTTAAATTTCTCTGGGACCAGACATATGATATTGCTGGATCCTGGCTCAATATACATCCCTTGTCAAATCTAGGAGCCTAAAAGGAATGCACAGATGCAGACCAACAGAAATGTGAGTTGGAGTTAGCAAAAAGATGGTCAATTTTATGCCAAACAAGTCACTCAAACTCACCTCTAAGTCAACAATCATTTTTCTCACGTGAGCAGCTTGTGCACTTTGAAGAAAAAGTTGAACAAGGTTCAACCTAGCAACAAAATCAAGCATGAATTTAGACAGGGTACTTGACATCTATATTATGACAGAGGTTGGAAAAGGAAATTTCAAAAAAGAGTTGGGGCATAATTATAGTCATGTAATACCTCATTACAGAAAATGATGTCATGAATTCATCTTTGTCAACCCGCCAGATCTCCTGAAGGAGATGACTTGCCTCTGAAGGACTGCTCCCAGGAAGTCGTAAGAGCTTAGAGAAAGAAACCTAGAGTTTTGCAGAAGACTAGAATTATAAAACTGATTCATTTGTTTAGGAAATTAACACTATAACATCCACTAGCTATAGTATATACATCTGCTAAAAGGGCAGGTAAGCACTAATAAGCCAGATTTTGAGTATACAGAAAGATGGCAGAAATTATCCTTACAGATACATGGGAGTGACTTATATCCGTTACAATCCCACTTGCAACAGGTAGATTACTAGATTCACTGCTAAGTATCTACACAATAAACAAAAAACAATTAGTTTTTAAATTGTTAGTGAAGATAAATACGAACAACTACGAATTATGTTGAGCTTAATAGCAAATTTCCCAATATATAACATATGTGAAAATTGTGTCCTGTTCTTTAATTCTCATGCATTAACATGAAAACAGGAGAGAACAGAATTAGACTCGTAACAACTATCTTGCATAGAACAAGCATGCACGCATGCACAGCCCAACTGCAACTTCTTGGAATCCTTGATCAACAGATTATTTAATATAGTTTCTTTTGAAAAAAAATATGAATTATTATATTTAATTAATTGGTTTATTTTACATGATTGAGTTCTTAGGGAATGACAGGAAAGCCAAACAAGTCTTGCAATTTTATTATGCAGAACAAGAAACCCCATCCAAGAAAGAAAAATAACTTCAAAAGGCATAAATGTAATCAAGAAAATTGCAGGCGAGTAGTATCATATACATTTCCTTCTTCTCAACAAAAAAAAAAAGTATCATATCAATTTTTATAGTTCCAAATTTTATTGTCAAAGTGTTTATGCATTTACTAAATATTAAATATATATACCCCAAGATTGTCCAATAAGTATTACTACAATATTATCCAAATACTGATATGAGATAGATATGAATAGCTGATCATAGAACAGAAATCATGCTTCATAGATACTTGCCCTGGACATCTTAACTAAAAATCTGAAGATCTTAATGAAAAGGAAATCATCTACATATCTAACTCCATACAGCAAAAGATTCTTGAAAATGAATAATCAACATTACATGTTCTTTTATAGTTCAGACCACTCTGCTTAAACAACCTTGAGTGCAGAGAGTGCACACCTATTGTAAGCACTCGATGTCAAACTTGTACAAATAGCTACGCAGAAACAACATTATGAAAATAAAGCATACCACAAAGTCGCCACATCTTAGTGCGCAATCCACCTCTTTTGTTGGAAATGAAGCAGCATTCAAAAAATCTCCCTTAGATGTCCTCTCGCTGAGAGAAGGCAAACCATTACGCAGAAAATGATACTCGAATCTGTTATCTTTTTTAGACTTCGAATATGGAAGCTTCCAATCAAGAACAACAGAAGAAAGGCCACTCGCGGCATAATCACTCTTCAAATTATGTGACCGCCATATTTCATTCTTTACAAGCTGAAGAAGGGAAAAAGGTGCTAGCATATCAAATAACAAAATTTGGAAGTTAACACTATAAAAATGGTGACTTCAAAATTGGCACCTGCATCTCTTTAGCTTCCAAATCAATCAACCAATCCCACAACCTTAGGAAAGCGGCATGAGCATTTGTTAGGTGATGAGTATTTGAATCAAATAAGTCTCCCAATCCACTGCTCTCTGAGCTTCCTCCATGTGCCTGTGGCATTAAAGGTGATGGCCAATGATAAACACTTTTTTTTTGCACTGTTAGCAACGATTATTCATGCTTGACAGTACCTTTCACGAATAAATAGAATTACCTTGTGATAGATGTTACAAACATTTAGATGGCGACAACCTCTGCACATGCTCTGACTCTACAACAGGAAAAGAAAAAAATGGAAGAATCGAAACGACAGTCAGTAAAGAGCTTCATGAAAACACTGCTGATGATTCAGCAAGCGCCATACCTTTAGCATCGGGGGCAGTACTTGTGTTCGTGATGCCTTGAGGATATCATTTGCAAGTTCATTACGTCGCATGATTATCCCGACCAGGTCAGATCTTCTAACCACAACTCCCTGTTTTATTTTATTAAAAAAATAATCAATTAATTCAACACGTGCAATCTATTTTCCATCGATACACCCTAAAAACCTAAAGAGAAATACATGATGCATGTGCACTTGATACTACCTGTGTCTGATCTGACTGGAGATAACATAGAAGACCAGTGTCAATATGCTTCTGGTACCTGAAGACAAGAGATACAGAGCAAATGAATGAAAATCTTTATGGGTGATAATAACTTGTACAAGGGGCCAGGGCCCTCTGGAAGTCAAAATTGTGTGAATAAGAACCTGTCTGACATAAGAAGTGTGTACAATGTCACTTGCGCAGTATGCTCCATGGATGACTGCATACATAACAAGCATGAGCAAAAATAAATATATACCTATATACAAGAGCATTCAAGCACTAAATAGTAAGTTAATACAGTGCTAACCACTCATTTGGGCTCACTCCATACTGTAATCTTAGAATCCGGACCTTTCAAATTTTAGGTCCTCATTCAAGGATCGTCCCTACATAATTTCCCAAATCGGAAATCATTAAGCCATTTGATTCTTACCATGAATATTTTCACTGTTTATCAAAATATTGGGTTCATCTATTTAATTTATCATAGTTAGGTAACTAACGATTTTCAAATGTAAACAATGAACAGGTCAGATCATACCATAAATTGTGGAATGGGTCCAACAAGTGGTTAGTGCTATATTAAATTACTAATTGGTTAGGCCTTGAGTGTTATACATATGGAATACATTACACAAGTTTAATATCATTTTAGACAAGTTTCAGTAAACTAGTGAAGAGATTATTCTTGCCTGGCCATTAGGTATTTTCCCACTTTTGAACTCTAAAGGCATAACCATCTCATGAGATTCATTTGTGTTAGATTCAACTTTCACTCTGACAGAAGCATCAATCATGCCTTTCAGACCATATTTCGGAGCCCAGGCCATTTCCTCAATATCAATTACCTACAGAAAATGGATCTAGTTCAAAGATGGCATAATGCTTCTGAAAAGAGTGCACATCATTACACAATAACACAAGAAAACATACAACAATCACAAATTAGAAACATGTTTACAAGCGCAAACTTCGTATAACCAGGAATTCCTTCGACTGGCAAATACAAGTAGAAGAAACCATTATAAAGTCAATTAGCATACGGATGCATATACATGCAAGGTGAATATATCCAGTATTAGGAAAACCAGTCAATTCTCAAACTCAGGAAGGTACCTAACTCATGCATGCTGCCAAATAAGTGGGTAAGTTGCACGAATTCCATGTACATGATCCATAAAGTTGTACATATGTGGAAACATGTCCACAGATGCAAAATTGTTAAAGGACAGACCAACGAATTACCTACAAATATACCAACTGTGATGCCTTACCTCAGATAATTTGACCTTTTTCATCCCATTGTCAGATCCAAAATCAACAGAAGGAACTTCTGAATTCTGCCACAATATTATTAACCTCAGATTAAGAGTCTCTACACTCTACGGTTGCTTTAAGATGTGCAATTTTTAAAAAAATTTCTTCACCTTAATAGTGAACACAGAAAATAAATAAATAAATAAAATGGGTGTACCTGGGTGTTTTTGAATAGGTTAACCCATTTCAATATTCTTGGGACAGCCTCAATCAACGTTTTGTACATGCCCTTTTCGTTCACTGCAAAGTCCACATGAAAGAGAAGTTTTAATAAGATGATCCATAAAATTGACTAATCAAATTTTAACAAATTACTAACAGGCCAATTTAAGAGGATAACATTCTACCACAAATATAGAAATTAACCTGAATGATGATGACAGAGAAATTAGAAATTATTTCAAAGTAACATCTTAAAAATTCCAACCTCCACAAGCATACAAGTTCTCAATGTTTTTCTGGAGCACCAATCTTGTGTGTTCCTCCAAGAAATTTATTGTAGGTGTCTCCTCCACAAGTGCAGCCTACAAAACCAAAGAACTTTTACACATTATAGATGAACAAAGCTTAGTGGATATTTCATGGAAAAAAATACATAACCAAGTCTGTATATATTGAAAAGTTTACAAAATCATAGGGTGGTTCTCAGACCTGAAAAACTTGGTGCAATATTGTACCACTTAGTGCTGCGGTTGAATGCTCATTGCCTTTTAGCCTCTCATCCAGGACAGTTCGCCTTGAGCAACTGAAGCTAGCTGCAACCTAAAAGTGTTTCTATTTATTAGAACTAAATAGGGCAACATTACTCACAAAATATATGTCCAGAGTATTTGAACAAGCAGGCAGTAGTACCCTAGTTCCAGCCACTAGCACATCTGGATGAACAATTATAAAATTATGGTGATGATCCACATGACACAGTCCTTTGTCATCAAATTCACCAATAACATTGACGGTATCTCCAGGTGCAATGACACTGTAAAACCTGAGAAAAATATAATTGAAAAGAAGAGTGCCATTGTTACTAATCATATTTTGAACACATGATTTGAATTCTAATGTACTAGTCTTGTTTCCTACCAAGAGCATTCATTTTTATCCGAATGTGCAAAACTTTGAGATACTTTAAATATACAAAACAAAGACCTTATGCTAAAATTCTAAAGTTACAGAAAAATGTTCTTTGCTGTTGACAAGAGGTTGTCCACAATCCAAAATGAAGAATATTAAAAGGAATGTCTCTAAAGACAGGGCAAACTGATGCCCGTAAAGATGACTCATCCCCTAGCCTAACTTCAGAAATTGTAAACCCAAATTACAGCCAATACACCACACTTACACTTAAGTATGCTCAAGCATTATTACCTAAAGTGGATAACTATGGAGATGAGGCCAATGAAACCATGAAAAGCCTTTCAAGGTATATGCTAATACTAGAAAAAGTTCCCTATCAGGCTGGATCAAGCTGAAATCACACAGAAAGCGCATTTCTATTTTGGGGTGAAATAATCAAACTCTGAAGAATACTCATAAGACAGTACCACATTATTGGGAAATGATTTCAGAAGAAACAATAGCGCAAATATTAAACCGCTTCGAAACAAGACATCATGAACTACTAACCACTCATCCTGTAAATACACAGCATGCTCCTCTCCACTTTGCTCATCCAGTAACCGAAGAACCTTAAAATCAATGGGACATCTTTATTATCATAAGTAATCATAGAACAAATCATTCAAATTTGAAGATTTTGCTTACTAGAAACCTTATGAGCATCAGATGAGTCAGCAGGTCCACAGTCAGATACCTGTAGCAGAAAAAACAAAAAAGTTGCAGAATAACCAACTTGAAGAAACTCTCTGTTCTTCCATCAAAGAGATGCTAAAGTAGTAAACCATACCTCCAATACAAGGAAATTACAATAGAAAGATTTCTGACGCAATTGGACATGCGTATCATCACCTTTTCTATCTTTAACTTGAAATGGAGATTCCTCCACATCATTAGATACTAAATCTTCGACAGAAATAACATCTTCCACTTGATCTAACAGTTCAAGCAATGCCTAAAAGAATAGCCAAAAAACAAAGAGAAAAAATTGAATTAGCACCAGAACATGAGAAGATATAATTGACTCATGCCTGCCACACAGCTCAGAAAAACCAGGCAGACTTGCAACTTTGAAAAATAACTGACTAATTGTTTTTGAAGTATGACTCATGAGATAATCTATTAATTAAATCAGGAGAAAGAATTTATATCATAAATATTGATTGATCAGAGAGTAACATGGTCCAGAATTTGGTCTCAAATAGATAATTTTTACAGTCAAACCTTTTTATGCTGCCTAAACCCCGGCTGATCAGAACCTTCATTACTTGCAACACCATTCGTAAGCTGCATTTCAGTTAAAGCACAATTTAGAGAAAGATCATTCCACGACCCCTACTTAGCAGCTCCAAAGACAGAAAAGGGATAAAGAAAGGGTATAGATATATTTTGAATCAAATAAAGAACAAAGGAAAATTAATTTAGAACATGACTGATGTAAACAAAACAAAGTATCAGATGCAGAAGATATTTTTTTGTCTGTTCTTTTTGTTGTTTTCTCTTGGGCCCTAATCAAACACCAGTCTAAGAGAATGTTCCCTTTCTGGCTTTCTCCATTTCCATGAATTGCAAAGTACAAACAAAGCCATAAGTAATTTAAATATGTTCACTGTGAAGTCATAATTACCTTATCATGGCAGTACGATAGAGAAGGTGGTGTTCGGAATGGACTCTGCCTACTAGCTCTTCCAGAGACAGTCATATCGCTCATATTTCCCTTATTATCCATATCCTGATCTGGGTTAACCCTCTTTACGCCAACCTTATTCAGGGATACCAAAGATCTTTCAGAAGTATTCAGTGTCTGTGAAGGAAGCCACTTCTCAACCTTTCCAGCTTTAACCGGAGAAGTCTGTACATTTCATCATTGATTAATCATCTGATAATAAAACCATTAAAAGAAAAAGAAATTAACAAAGAAACATGCCTTCTTTTGCGAGCATTGGTTAATGCTTAAAGATTTAAGCCTTGAAGAGTCCGCCAGCACTCTAATAATCTCCGGCATGCGCTTTGAAACAGCTTGGAGTCTTTCATTTACCGGAGATATCCTCCATGTCACCTCATCACCTCCATCATCCTGGCTCTGCTTTATCAACTATCACCATATTGACATTCCCAAAATCAAATTATAAAAGGAAAGAAAAGTTCATTGCATATAAATATCATAAAATTAGCAATGATTAAGCGTTCACACATAAAACAAACAACAAATTGAGGCTAATTCCAGTAATACTATCAGTAAAACTCAAGCATTTCCATCAATGGTAGCACAAAGCTATGGAATATGAAAACTATATCATAAAACGTTGAAGCTAAAATTTTACCATTCCTGGCGAGAACTTGAAGCGCTTAAAAGACTTGGACTTTGAAATCTCCGGCGAGGCCTCATCTTCTACATTCTCCTCCTCACCAACAACTCCGACCGCCCTCAAATTCTCTGGAGGCGTATTCTGCGACAAACTGTTCTTATTACTTGAAAGCGAATTCGACCCAATCTCATGACTTCGCGAAGCTAAAACCGCATTACTCGTACCAATCTGCGCAGGGTTTTGGATCTCCGGAACCGATTGTGCTGGAGTAACGGTGGAAGAGGCGGGAGCGGCGAGGGGTTTAGGGTTCTGCTGAGGAGCAGAAACTGCTGCGATTTTGGGGTTCTGAGAGTTCTGGGTGTGGCGCTCGAAGAAATGCTGGATGCCGAACTTGGACTGCTGAGGCTGAACTTTCGAGTTGGATTTCTTAGCAGCCGTCGTGGAAGAAGAAAGGGGTTTCTTTCTTGGAGGCATTGGAGCAATGTTGTGGTAGCTTCCAGTTTCTGGTCTGCTGGTTCAAATTGAGGGAGAGAAAGATTGGAATTTGGGGGTTTCGGTGCTTATAAGCTGATTTGTGATTTTCCCGCCCAAAATGAAGCATGCGGCTCCATAAAGAAAAAAGAAAAATGGGTGGAGTTGGGTCGGGATCTAGTGAGAACGCCTATGTGAGAACATTATATGAGAACACCGTTGGATTTAATCCAACGACTCTGTGAAAAGCAATTGTAAGTCTAACAATTGTACGAGAATGAGTCCCTCAACTTGTTCTCTCTCCTTCCTCTTTCCTAAACAGCTGTTCAATTTTTTCATGCTCCCTCCCAATTTTTTTCGGGCTCCCTCACTTTTTTTTTATACTCCCTCTCGTTCCTCTCAATACATTTATTTTTTCAGACTCCCTCTTGTTCCTCTCAACTCCAAGCTAAAACTCTCTGTGCCTCAATCCACTGCATTTTGGAAACCGAAAACCCAACAAATATCCCAGCCCCATTTGGAAATCTGGGTACAGAGCCAATGCTTTGCTAACCTTCGCAGTCAAAATTTTGGCCCTCATGAGTGCCATGGCCTCTATCTCTGATAATCTCAACCACCCCACTTCCACTTCCCAAGTCCAGGTCCTTTCTATTTTCTTTGGTAGATCTGGGATTTAAAAAGTTTGAATTAGGATACCCAGTTCGATTTTATGTTTGATTTTGCTTGTTGGGTCCGTTTAGGTGCTGAACATCAATTGGTTTCAGAAGCAACCAAATTGGAACGACGAGGTACATTTCTCTAATTTATAGTTTGATGGGTTACATGTAAAATTGCTCTGTATATGAATTCAATTTGTTGTTTGGCTATTGCTCTAATTGGCTTTGATAATTTGGTTTCGGAAATAACTACTTGAATCTCCCGTAAATTTTCTCTTATGTTCAACTCCATAATCCCATTTGCTTATCATGGATTCTGGCAGGTCCTTATCAGGGAGGTGTGTGGAGGATAAGAGTTGAATTACCAGATGCTTGTCCCTATAAATCTCCCTCAATCGGCTTTGTCAATAAGATCTACCACCCAAATGTTGATGAGATGTGAGTTACAGTAAAAAATTCCTGCTATTGTAAAATGTGTAGCGTGCTCCATTAACTAACTCAAAATACGAAGTGTTTAATTCTAACTGTAATTATGGAATTGAATTTCAGGTCAGGTTCAGTTTGTTCAGATGTCATCAATCAAACGTGTCTGTAATTTTGGGATTATCTTTTGGTTCTTTAGCTACGTTGTTCACCAAAGATCCTGAAGTATTAGTAATTGTCAGATCTGGGATATTGGTACGTATTCAAATTTATGTTTTGAGATCTATTAGTATGGCTATATTCAAATGCAGATGTCTTTAATACGGGTAGTGATGTTGTCTAATTTTCCACAGTTTGTCAGTGCTAGTCAGCCACTGAATGCTCTAGCTTATGTTTTCGATGGTCTCCATTACGGTGTTTCAGATTTTGCGTATGCAGCTCGCTCCATGGTAAGTTACTTCCTTAAAAGAGTCAAAATTATCCATTCATGTCTTTATTCTTACTTTGGCTATGAAAGTTGTACATGTTGATTGTTTCTCTGATAATTTTTCTATTTATTAACAGATGGTAGTGGGGGCAATATCTTCCGCATTTTTGCTATATGCTCCTTCTATTCTTGGCCTTCCTGGGGTTTGGTTGGGATTAACCCTCTTCATGGGCTTGCGTGCTGTGGCAGGAAGCCCCATGTTTGGTAAACACATTTAACTAGCCACCTCTTAAGACTGAAATCCAAGTTTCTTTCCATTTTTATGGTTGAATTTATTGGTCTCATATCTACAAGCCTGTGTTCCCAGATCTGGTAAACGTATTTGAAGTATTCCTACCACAGCTTCTGCTGTATCCCAATCCATCACACCCTTGGAATGGAGAGGCTGCCGCTTTGATGATGCGTGACAGAGCTGCTTACGAACAAAGAGTTAAAGGTATTGATTGTTTTCTAGGTTCTTGTTTCCCTGTCATGCATCTGTTTTGTGATAGTTTGAGATTTGTTGCTGGTTTGTACCACCTGTTTTTTTCTCATCTCACATATTTGTCCTTATATTCTTAATTAAGTTTCAACTTTAGTGTATCCAGGTTAAGATTAGTGCTGACTGGAACATAGATTCTTCATATATGACCTTTCCAATGGTGTTAAACCTTGTGTTTGTTTAGTATAACTCTGAGTATTGACATAGCACTGCTTGTCTTACTCCTGCAGATGTCAGCTTAAATTGTGTTGAGTTTTTTTGTTTTTTTTGGGTCAAAGAAATTGTGTTGAGTTGATTCCATGTGTATGCATTTGTGTGTGTATGGACTATGTATGGATGTACAGATTTTGGAGCAAAGCTCTGAAATTTCCGGGTTTTGTGTTTTAGTTTCAGTAAATCATTTGAATCTTTGATCTAGGTGTATTTTATGTGTTGAAAGTAAAATATAAAACGTTAAAATTAGGATCCTGGAGAGCTTAATCACCTCTTTCCACTATTGGTATGAGCTCATTGGTTATCTGTTTATAAATAATCAAGTAGTAAGATCACAGTACTTCAGCCTTTTAAAAGATGTGGTCGTTCTCCTCAGTTGAAAATGAGGTCCATGGTTTGACTAATTATAGGTGGTAGTTGCTGTTGTTGAGGTTTGTGACAGATATAAGAGAACATAATGAGATTGTTGTGACTATAGGAAAACATGTAAAAGAAGTTTTGACACCTTTTTATTTTTGTTTGGTAATGAAAATAAAAAGGCAGTTACTAGAGTTCAAAGTTATAATAACCCCATGATTATGGATTTTTATCTACTATTTGGCTCTCTAATGCTCTACTTCCTTCTCTATGCAGCTTGTTTTTCCCCTCCAATTTGGTATCATTTATGTATCTTAATGTATTCACAATAGCGTTAGTAGGTATCATTTATGTATCTTAATGTGTTGACAGTAATGTTAGTAGATATCATTTATGTATCTTAATGTGTTGACAATAGTGTTAGTAGATATCATTTCTGTATCTTAATGTGTTGATGATAGTGTGAGTAGTATGGATATGGGTATCAGGTATGTATCTTCATGTTTTCATAATAGTTTCAGTATATCTTATGTAAACGGTGTGTATTACAGGTATAAAATGGAATCTAGGTTTGAACTATGCTCCACTATGATGCGTTAAAATCAAATTTGACTTTGGGAAATTTGAAGTAATAATTGGAGGAAGAGTTGTAATATTGAAGACTAATGATCGTCAACTTAAAATATTATTAGTATGGAAGCAAACTTGACTTTGATAAATTATTTGAATTTTTATCTTACTCAAAATTATATTTTAAGTTTCAAAAGATGTTGGAAATGTCGCAATGAGTCTGGGGTATTTTTTTGGTTAATTTTTCTGATTTATTATAAATTTATTATGATTTTTGGAAGTGAAAACATTGGAAAATAGTAATAAATAGAAGAGAATGACACATGGCAGCGCTTGATGGGTGCGTCGTCAGAGTATCCAGCGGGTGTCAGTATCCAGTTGTGTCAAGTGTCATTAAAATTTTATTTTTGTGTGTTCATCTTAAAAAATTCACGAAATATCATTAAAAATCAGAAAAATAAACTGAAAATATCTACAAATTCCTTGCAATATTATCTTCCACTCTAATGTGTGAAAATCAAATTTGACTTTGGGAAATTTGAAGTAATAATTGGAGGAAGAGTTGTAGTATTGAAGATTAATGATCTTCAACTCAAAATATTATTAGTATGGAAGCAAACTTGACTTTGATAAATTATTTGAATTTTTCTCTTAGTCAAAATTATATTTTAAGTCTCAAAAGATGTTGGAAATATTGCAAGGAGTCTGGGGTATTTTTTGGTGAATTTTTCTAATTTATTTTGAATTTATTATGATTTTTGGAAGTGAAAATATTGGAAAATAGTAATAAATGGAAGAGAGTGACACATGGCAGTGCCTGATGGGTGCATCGTCAGAGTATCCAACGGGTGTCAGTATATAGTAGCGCCACGTGTCATTAAAGTTTCATTTTTGTGTGTTCATCTTAAAAAATTCATGAAAAATCATTAAAGAATAAAAAAAATACACCGAAAATTTCTATAAATTACTTGCAACATTATCTTCCACTATGATGCATGAAAATCAAGTTTGACTTTGGGAAATTTGAAGTAATAATTGGAGGAAGAGTTGAAATATTGAAGACAAATGATCTTCAACTTAAAATATTATTAGTATGGAAGCAAACTTGACTTTGACAAATTATTTGAATTTTTATCTTACTCAAAATTATATTTTAAGTGTCAAAAAATGTTGGAAATGTCGCAAGGAGTCCAGGGTATTTCTTAGTTAATTTTTCTGATTTATTATAAATTTATTATGATTTTTAGAAGTGAAAACATTGGAAAATAGTAATAAATGGAAGAGAATGACACATGGCAGCACCTGATGGGTGCATCGTCAGAGTATCCAATAGTGCCACATGTCATTAAAGTTTCATTTTTGTGTGTTTATTTTTAAAAATAACTAAAAATCATTAAAAAAATCAGAAAAATACACCGAAAATTTCTAAAAATTCCGTGCAACATTATCTTCGACTCATATGCGTGAAAATCAAATTTGACTTTGGGAAATTTGAAGTAATAATTGGAGGAAGAGTTGTAGTATTGAAGACTAATGATCTTCAACTTAAAATATCATTAGTATGGAAGCAAATTTGACTTTGATAAATTATTTGAATTTTTATCTTACTCAAAATTATATTTTAAGTGTCAAAAGATGTTAAGAGTGTCGAAAGGAGTCCGGGGTATTTTTTGGTGAATTTTTCTGATTTCTTATGAATTTATTATGATTTTTGGAAGTGAAAACATTGGAAAATAGTAATAAATGGAAGAGAATGACACATGGCAGCTCCTGATAGGTGGGTCATCAGAGTTTCCAACGGGTGTCAGAACCCAGTAGCGCCACGTGTCATTAAAGTTTCATTTTTGTGTGTTTGTCTTAAAAAATTCAAGAAAAATCATTAAAAAATAAAAAAATCACCGAAAATCTCTAAAAAGTCCTTGCGACATTATCTTTGACTATGATGCATGAAAATCAAAAATTGACTTTGTAAATTTTCATGTAATAATTGGAGAAAGAGTTATAGTGATGAACACCAGTGATATTTACTTAGTGTTATTGTTAGTATGAAAGCAAACTTGACTTTGATAAATTATTTAAATTTTTATCTTAGTCAAAATTATATTTTAAGTCTCAAAAGATGTTGGAAATATTGCAAGGAGACTGGGGTATTTTTTGGTGAATTTTTCAGATTTATTATGATTTTTGGAAGTGAAAATATTGGAAAATAGTAATAAATGGAAGAGAATGACACATGGCAGTGCCTGATGGGTGCGTCATCGAGTTTCCAACTGGTGTCAGTATCTAGTTGCACCACGTGTCATTCAAGTTTCATTTTTGTGTGTTTATCTTTAAAAATTCATGAAAAATCATTAAAAAATCAAAAAATACACCGAAAATTTCTACAAATTCCTTACAACATTATCTTCAACTCTGATACATGAAAATCAAAAATTGACTTTGAAAATTTTGAAGTAATAATTGGAGAAAGAGTAATAGTAATGAACACTAGTGATCTTTACTTAGTGTTATTGTTAGTATGAAAGCAAACTTGACTTCGATAAATTATTTAAATTTTTATCTTAGTCAAAATTATATTTTAAGTCTCAAAAAATGTTGGAAATGTCGCAAGTCTGAGATATTTTTTGCTGAATTTTTCTGATTTTTTATGAATTTATTATGATTTTTGGAAGTGAAAACAATGGAAAATATTAATAAATGGAAGAGAATGACACATGGCAGCACCTGATGGATGGGTCGTCAGCTTTTTCAACGGGTGTCAGTATCTCGTAGAGCCAAGTGTCATTAAAGTTTCATTTTTGTGAGTTTATTTTAAAAAATTCTTGAAAAATTATTTAAAAAATCAGAAAAAAACACCAAAAATTTCTAAAAATTCCTTGTAACATTATCTTCGACTATGATGTATGAAAATTAAAATTTGGGATTGAAAATTTTGAAGTAATAATTGGAGGAAGAGTTATAGTGATGAACACTAGTGATCTTTTCTTAGTGTTATTGTTAGTAAGGAGGCATACTTGACTTTGATAAATTATTTGAATTTTTATCTTTGTCAAAAATATATTTTAAGTCTCAAAATGTGTTGGAAATGTCGCAAGGAGTCTGAGGTATTTTTTGGAGAATTTTTCTGAATTTTTATGATTTTATTATGATTTTTAGAAGTCAAAACATTGGAAAATATTAATGAATGGAAGAGAATGACACATGGCAGCGTCTGATGGCTGCGTCGTCAGAGTTTCTGACGGGTGTCACTATCCTGTAGTGCCATGTGTCATTCTCTTCCATTTATTAATATTTTCCAATGTTTTCACTTCTAAAAATCATAACAAATTCATAAAAATTCACCAAAAAATACCCTAGACTCCTTGTGGCATTTCTAACATCTTTTGAGACGTAAAATATATTTTTGACTAAGATAAAAATTCAAATAATTTATCAAATTCAAGTTTGCTTCCTTACTAACAATAACACTAAGTAAAGATCACTAGTGTTCATCACTATAACTCTTCCTCCAATTATTACTTCAAATTTTTCAATCCCAAATTTTGATTTTCATGCATCATAGTCGAAGCTAATGTTACAAGGAATTTTTAGAAATTTTCGGTGTAATTTTCTGATTTTTTAATGATTTTCATGAATTTTTTAAGATAAACTCACAAAAATGAAACTTTAATGACACTTGGCGCTACGAGACACTAACACCTGTTGGAAAAGCTGACGACCCACCCATCAGGTGCTGCCATGTGTCATTCTCTTCCATTTATTAATATTTTCCATTGTTTTCACTTCCAAAAATCATAATAAATTCATAAAAATTCAGAAAAATTCAACAAAAAATATCTCAGACTCCTTGCGACATTTCCAACATTTTTTGAGACTTAAAATATATTTTTGACTAAGATAAAAATTCAAATAATTTATCAAAGTTAAGTTTGCTTCCATACTAACAATAACTCTAAGTAAAGATTACTAGTGTTCATCACTTTAAGTCTTCCTCCAATTATTACTTCAACTTTTCCAATCTCAAATTTTGATTTTCATGCGTCATAGTCGAAGCTAATGTTACGAGGAATTTTTAGAAATTTTCGGTGTATTTTTCTGATTTTTTTAAATGCTTTTTCATGAATATTTTAAGATAAACTCACAAAAATGAAACTTTAATGACACTTGGCGATACGAGATACTGACATCCGTTGCAAAAGATGACGACCCACCCATCAGGCGCTGCCATGTGTCGTTCTCTTCCATTTATTAATATTTTTCATTTTTTCACTTCCAAAGATCATAATAAATTCATAAAAAGTTCGAAAAATTCACCAAAAAATACCCCAGACTCCTTGCGACATTTCCAACATATTTTCGACTTAAAATATATTTTTGACTAAGATAAAAATTCAAATAATTTATCAAAATCAAGTTTGCTTATATACTAACAATAACACTAAGTAAAGATCACTAGTGTTCATAACTATAAGTCTTCCTCCAATTATTACTTCGAATTTTCCAATCTCAAATTTTGATTTTCAAGCATCATAGTCGAAGCTAGTGTTACAAGGAATTTTGAGAAATTTTCGATGTATTTGTATGAATTTTTTTAATGATTTTTCATGAATTTTTAAAATAAACTCACAAAAATGAAACTTTAATGACACTTGACGCTACGAGATACTAACACCCGTTGAAAAACCGAAGACACACCCATTAGGCGCTGCCATGTGTCATTCTCTTCCATTTATTAATATTTTCCAATGTTTTCACTTCAAAAAATCATAATAAATTCATAAAAATTCAAAAAAATCACCAAAAAAATACCCCAAACTCCTTGCGACATTTCCAACATCTTTTGATACTTAAAATATATTTTTGACTAAGATAAAAATTCAAATAATTTAGCAAAATAAAGTTTGCTTCCATACTAACAATAACACTAAGTAAAGATCACTAGTGTTCCTCACTACAACTCTTCCTTCAAGTATTACTTCTAATTTTCCAAAGTCAAATTTGAATTTTCATGTATCATAGTCGAAGATAATGTTAAAAGGAATTTTTAGAAATTTATTTTTCAATAATTTTTTGTGAATTTTTTGAGGTAAACACACAAAAATAAAATTTTAATGACACGTGGCGCTGCATGAGACCCATCAAGAGCTGCCACGTGTCATTCTCTTCCATTTTTTAATATTATTTTTAAATGCTTTAACTTCCAAAAATATTAATAAATTTATAAAAAAATTTTTGAAAAATACACTGAAAAATCTTATGAACTCTTTGAGACATTTTTTTTCATCATTTTAGCTTTAGAATATAATTTTGACTTATAGAAAAATTTAAATAATTTCTCAAATTCAAGTTTGATTTATACTAACTATAACATGAGTTGAAGTTCTTTACTCTTCCTCTCTATAACTTTTACTCACATTATTACTTCTAATTTCCCGAAGTCAAATTTGGATTTTCTCTCATCATATTTTTGGAACTTTTCAGTGTATTTTTATGATTTTTTTAAAATTAATTGCATTTGAATTTCTTAGTAAGGTGCTCCCACTTGGCATTCCCTTCCATTTCCTTTTTAAAAAAAATAATGTTTTACCTTCCAAAAATCATAATAAATCTATAATTAATTAAAGCTTTAGTCAACAGTAAGTGACACAATGTTGAAGCTCTAGTGAATCCTTTAAAGCTTTTACGAACCATATTTTATTGAGAATTTTAGTGCTGGCGTTTATCCATAGAAATTGCTTGATCACAGGACTGTACTAACCACACACAAATTATTCACTCGCGCAGAATAGACCTCTGACATCTGACTCTGGGAAACATAATTCAAACCCAGATTCCATTTTATACCTGCAACATACATCTTTTACATTAAGATACATAAATGATACATACTAACACTATTGTCAACACATTAAGATACATCAATGATACCTACTCAACTAATGATACCCACTCACACTACTATCTACACATTTGTGTCATTTCTCTATTATTTGTAAAATTTATAATTTTTAAAAATTATAAAAATATGATGTTGAAGCTCTAGTGAATCCTTTGAATCGTTTACGACCATATTTTATTGTGAATTTTAATACTGATGTTTATCCGTAGAAATTGCTTAATTACACGACTGTACTCGTCTCTGTGAAACATAGTTCAAACCCAGATTCCATTTTATACCTGCAACATACACCGTTTACATAAGATATACTTACACTATTATTTTTTTGAATGGAATAAGATATACTTACACTATTATCAACACATTAAGGTACACAAATGATACCTACTCAAACTATTAACAGCACATTAAGATACAAAAATGATACATAGTCACACTATTATCGACACATTAAAATACATAAGTTATACCTACTCACACATCAACACATTAAGGTATATAAATGATACATACTAACACTATTGTGAACACATTAAGATACATCAATGATACCTACTCACACTACTATCTACACATTAAGATACAAAAATGATACCCATATCCATAATACTCACACTATTATCAACACATTAAGATACATAAGTGATATCTACTCACACTATTATCTACTCATTAAGATACAGAAGTGATATCTACTCACACTATTATCGACACATTAAGGTACACAAATGATACCTACTCACACTATTATCGACACATTAAGGTACACAAATGATACCTACTCACATTATTATCAACACATTAAGATACAAAAATGATACCCATATCCATACCACTCACACTATTATCAACACATTATGATACAGAAGTGATATCCACTCACGCTATTATCAACACATTAAGGTACACCAATGATACCTACTCACACTATTATCAACACATTAAGATACACAAGTGATTGCACATATTTTTTTAGCAATCACAACAACCAATAGCAATCACAATCATCCATTTGATACCACACCTGAAAAAAGAAACTTCCAACCAGAATAAATATCAGAGTAGTACAAATCATTGTGAATAGAGCTCAAAAATGACAAAGCTAAACACAGTACGATATCAAAGTCGTAATAGCAGTTCATTACCTGCATTCCTCAGTGGCCATAATCTAACCATGAAACTTCCTCAATAAGATTTGTTTTCTCCTCTGATTGACCACATGCAACCCAAAATAATTCAATAGAATCAGTAAGCTCCCTCTCACGTCCATCATCCAAATCAAGAAGTGAAAGCTCCCCATTAACTCTCTGTATCAAACACCTAGAAAAACATGCATTTATTCAGAGGCATGTGTCTACAGAGAACTCTACAAATCATTCTGAATAGCACATACCTTGCAGGCTCCCTTGATAAAGGATTTGAATTAGAAGTGTGATTGTTTGAAATGCTCTCCCTTGGAAGCTGATCAGGTACAAAACGCATTGCTGTAGGATGGCTCTTTGCAGCAATCGATCATCACCACATATCACTTGACGAACATAGGCATTTCAGGATGGCTAATGCATATTTCTTCTACCTCCCCTTTCCAAGAGATACTGTATAATAATCCATTAGAAAGTCCAAATATCATATGCTTGCTATCGCTTACAATATTGCTCCTACAAAAAGACACAATATAAGAAAAACAATTATGGTTCCAACAATAAGAATAGTTTGCAAGATTGCTCAACAAATAATAACAATAATAATAATAAAGTGCTTCATGTGTTGTTATAGGCAACATCATAAACCCAAACCTACATGCAAAATTAAATGTAACTAGAAGAAATAAGGTCAGAATGAATTTTAAAACAGAGTCGGCTATTATGAAAGAAGGCTGGAATCATGATATAACAATGATGTTGCATAATCATTCAAGCATAAGTTGACAACTATGACACTCATCAACTGACAAAGAAATATCTTTATCTATAATACAACTTCAGCATGTTTGAACATGAGCCCCTTAGCGACGCAGATTCTTGAGTTATCCATGCATCTATCTCCAAGCAAAGTCTTATTTCTTATTCAAACTTCTGTTTTGGAGTAAAAAGTGAACGTTGTTAACTGTATTTAAACATCTGGGAGACTAGAACCTTCCTCGGGGTATTTTCATGCAGTTATTTAAAATGGCAATAGAAATTACCTGACTGATTTCAATTGATCAGTACCTAAATCCCTTAAATTTGGTGAATAACTATATGGACTCTAAATTTTTATGTTATCCAAATGGCACTCACATTAATATTGATAACTCAACTTTTCCAAAATAAAATTCAGAATAATACTTACACTGCCAAGTCCTTTTGTGCAAATGGCACCTGCTCCCTGAGAAGAAGAGATATAGTAGCAAGAAACAAACCAGAGGGTTGCTTCCCTCCTAGTTTTATCCAAAGGTACGAACCAGGTAGAGTTTACTACAATCGCTGCAATGCTGAAGAAGTAGCTTGGCTTTCTCAATTGCGCAAGTTAACAAGCATAGAGCCTGTATTCCTGTTGAGCACCGAGGTCTTGCTGTTTCTATATCTGGAAATATCCGTGAAATTCTATCTACCAACTTCATAAGTTCCGTGCACATCAAAAGATGAACCTGTTATCATGAATAACAATTTTGTAAAAATCTAACTAATATGACCACACAATTAGAAAATGCACTTAAAATGTTCAAGGACACATAACCATCTGAAGTCTGAGATTCCTTAGAGTATCCATTAGGTTTTACAAGGAACCCTTATCATTTGTCATGCTCCTAATCCAAGTTCTCAATTGGATGCACGCTAACGTTTCTTTTTGTTTTTCCATACAAACTACAGAAATATTATCAGGGTCATATTCTGTCATCTTGAAGAAATATCAGTACAAGTTTCTGCGTGGCTTTTCTTGTCCCAAGTTTTATATCACCTACTGGAAGCACAACAACTATTATCTTCCTATCAAAAACCAACTATTAGTTGGGAAGATGCATAAAACTACACTTTGTATACATTTGAACTTTATATTTCATACATCAAATCAAATACAAACTAGAGCAATTCACAGTTTCATTAGTTTTGTTAAATTAAAAAATATATATTAAAAAAAAGGTTTTTTCTTGTCGTACGTGATTAAAGCTGATCAGACATTGAATCCATAACTACAAAGTGAATGCATATTCAAAGTTAAACATCCCATATGAAACAAAATGAGAGACTTGTGTGGCATATCACACCTTAAAGGAATGGGGTTTTCCCAGTCTCCACCACTGCAGCAGCATTAGTACCCATTCACGAGGAATTATCTCATATCTGGGTATTCAATAACAAGAAAAAGATGGTTGCTTTCATATGTTTCAACCATATCTCTGTACATATTAGCAGAAAAGTTAATATTGTGAAACAGTCGAGCCTGGAACCGAAACACTCACAGCAATCACGAACCATATGGAACCATCCACTCACAGCAATGTATTTTTTTTTTCCTTTGATTACCTTCAGACTCACAGCAACCACGAACCATATGGAACCGTCCTCTCAACGCAGTCTAACGTCATGAACATGACCCGCATCTAATCGTTTGCGTTGGTGAAAGACTTGTGGATCTGATCCCGGCCCCTACCCGATTCGAAGGTCAGCTCATCGCCCGACGTGGCAAGTACGTGGGCGATTCCAGGGAGAGGGTTGTGGTCTTGGTCGAGATCGTTCGGGTCGACCTCGGACTCGATCCATCGGAATATTCGAAAGGAGTAGATGAATAGGAGGTTGACCAAGGGGAGGGAAATAGAGTTCGACCCGGATTTTCGAGTGGGGCTGGAGGAGAGGAACTTGTAGCTGATTAAGTTGTCGTGGTGTGAGGAAGGGGGTGAGTAGATGCAAAGCCAGTTGAGCTTGGAAGAAGAATTGACGCCGGACCATTGGATGAGGGCTGAGTCGCCTGATTTGGAGAGGGTGGTATTGGATAGAGACTGAAACATTTTGATAGGTTGGAGTGAAGAAGGTGAAGAGAAGGAGGAAGATGAAGGGGGAGAGAATGTGGGAGTTTTGGGGGTGGAAATTTCAAGAAATAATTAATGGGAGGAAGAAAGATACAGAAATGTGGGAGAAGGAGAAAGATGAGGGTTGGATATTTCCCCCGGTTTCTACTGAAGCTTTTGGGGTTTCTCTGGTAAACGGAGGAAGGAAGGAAGAAAGGCGGTATTGGAAAAGGCGCGCCAGGACACGTGGGCAAAGAGATAAGTGTAGCATACCTATTTTTACGGTAAACTTGTTTTTTCTCTTCAACCGTTCAGATGATTTTGGATGGCTGGGATTGATTCGCATTTAGCGTTCGCACTTAAGAGTTCGCACCTGATCCGAGTCGGGGTGGAGTTAGGCTGACGGGTGAAGATGAACTGACCCGGCTCATGAGGCCCAATGAAATGGGCCAGTGTTAGAACATGTAATTTATGTCGACCACAAATTTATTAAGGCCGTTTTGCCCCTTTACTCTGCGCCAAATCTCACATTCTCCCATGAATTTGCGACTGACTCAATGTGCCCTTGTGCTTTTGTTCCGTGCTCAGGTTCAGGTTCTCTCGTCAATGTGCAACTAACTGAATTGACCACGTACGGGAACTTGGGACAAACAACATATGCCTAGGGGGCACATTGAGTCAATTGTAAATTAGGGGAAGTGAGATTTGATGCATAACATAAGGGGCAAATCAACAAATAAGCCACTTATTAAACATCAAGGGTGGGCACAGTCTAATTCATCTTGTTTTATATCTAAAATCGAAAATCGAAAATCGAACTAAATTGCATAACAAAAAATCGAACCCTAGGAGGTGAACCAGTATTTTTCAAACGGATTGTTGCAAGTTAGTATCCTAAGTTGTATATAATGGATTCAGTTTAGTTCAGTTTAGTTCGTCGATAATGAACTATGGACACCTTCAATTTTTATTTTTATTTTTATTTTTGAAGAAATAATGCTTACATGAACTTCAATATATTTCAATTTACAGCTTATGTTGCATTTTGAACTACAATGTTAAATTTACAACTTGTGTGGCAGTTTGAACAAGAATGTCAAATTTACGTCTTATCTTTTAAAATAACCTTTTACACATTTTTAGGAATCAAACCTTGTTAAATCACATTTCTAGTAACGTTCACTCATGAGATAAAGAGAAACATGAAATAAATGAAAGTTGTAAAACCCAAACATGAGCAGAGGTGGCAATTTGTGTTAAGGAGTTGTGCTAAGTGGGCAGTTAGTTACTGCAATGCCAGCTTGAGCTTGCTCAGGTTTTCTCTTATGCCAAAGATGAAAAGAAAATAAAGGAGATCTCTAAAAATATTATATCAGTTTATTAGCAAAAGCAAGTAACCTTTTTATTTGGACACATGGAATAATATTATGCAGATGACAATTAAAATATATTTTAACACCATCTTATGCCGAAAACGGGTTCTGCATCAGCAGTTGGTTGTGTTCTAGTGTATTTGAGAAGCAAACCTTCGGCAGAAAGACCCGGCACTCTCAAGTCCCTAAGAAGTAGATGCAGGCAAGATAGGAGGACATTACTTTTGAGTAAAATCTAAGAAACAATAATGCAGGACAGGAGAAAAATAAAAAGGATGATCACAAGAATATATAAACTAACCTGATATAGGGCTGTAGATCCTTCCACTCCCATTTTGGACGCTCTTTAAAGAGGACGGAGAATCGCTGTGCAGGGTTGTAGGGTAGAGATGATATGCTGAAGGCTCGAATCCATGTCTCGGCGCCAAGCTTCTCTATCAAAACTTCACCTTCCAACATGTCAAAACTTGCTGGCACCCCTTCAGGAACCTTGCGCGTCCAGTCCTCCACGAACCTCTCCATCTTCCTATTCCCATCTCTCAAGATGTCTCTTGCAAAATGCACACATACCTTCCGCTCATCCAACTTCCATATACTACTTGTGCTCACACCCTCAGCCACCTTGCTACTATAAACATGCAAGCAGTGGTTTGCATGTTTGCGGGGAAAGCCATCTGATTCCAACGCATTGACAACGTCGTCTTCATTAAGGCTAGACAATGACCGGTCATTCAGCACTGAATTGTGCAAAAGCATCCTCAGAATTCTGTCCACGTACTTCTCATCCACAATTCTCCAGTATCCATAAATCTCCACTGCTGAAAGAGCCTGCAACCCAGTCCTTAATTCATCATCACTAGCTTGAACTCTCAATAAGATCATCCCAGCTATACAGTCCCGTACCCTTTCCGTCCATCTCTTCCAGGTCCACCATTTCTACGTCCTCCTCATATCTGTAAGGATTCTCAAAAAGTAGCGACCTTAGCTTGTCAAGTCTGGGGGCAACTTCAACAAGCTCCATGTTACCAGTTGCAATCTTAATGACAGAAGCAACAGATTGCGGATCATGATAGTTCTCATCACAACATTTTGGGCTTTCAAAAGAATTAAATTGACCTGATGGGGGTATGAGAAAAACAGAATTTGAAGTTCCAACGGATTTGATTGCATAAGTTTTTGACTCCGTGCAGAGGACTGCATCTTCATCAGGCTGTCCTCTAACAGTTACTCTAGAGAAAGAAAAAAAAAACAAGAGGAAGCCCTTGAACTAGATTCAGTGCACGAGAAACAATTGGAAATAAGACTAAATAAGACTCTAGAAACTAGATTTAAGTTACTCCTCACCTTTGGTGCAGGACATCAGGGAGAAGTTTCTGATCAAGCTGAAGGAGGATTAGATCATCGTGAGGACCAAAGAGAGGGTGATATGTAATAGGAATTGATGAGCTCGGTTGGAGATTTAGTACCGCTTCTGCACCATTGCGGTCTGGAGATGGTGGTTCCATTCTCTCTCTCTCTCTCTCCAAACACAGAGATGTGATTCTAAAGGACAAAGTGAGAATGACAATTACATGAGAGTCCAACTTCCACTACCAAAAGCTACTCAATAGTTGAAGCCAAGATGAGGAATTCCCCTTGGCCTTTGGATAGCCAGTCAATTGTGGCCTTGAGTTCTATTTTGTGAACTGAGTTGCGTTGAGTTCATGGTGTAAGATAATGTTTTAAATTCTGAGCTGAATTTTCTTTTGCAGGAGGCAATTGTAACAATCAGTCAATCACGATGAAGAGATTTAAACGCGTTGAAATTGTTCATAAAAGTACCAGCAAAGCCCAAATCATGCTCCAGCTATATGCTACAACCCACTAACATTTCCCTTTCCCATATCCCTAAAACCCAAAAGGTGAATTCAGATTCTTTTTATTTTCTCTCGTTTTCCCGGAAACCAAACATCGCATAACGTCATTCCGAAAGTAAAACAATTTATTTTTCTTTTTTGGGGTGACATTTCTCAAGTTGCAACATTTTCATCTTTGCACAAACCCAATTACCCAAATGAGAAATCAGACTAACTTTCTAAAGAAGATGACAAAATTTAAAGAGAGAGAGAGAGAGAGAGAGAGAGAGAGAGAGACTTACATGCCTAGAAAAACGGAAGATGATAGACCCAAATTTTGGCAGGGGAAACGACGACGTGTTGCGGTTCTCTGCAACGCTAGGGTTTAGAAGTGTAATGAGCAAGGAAGCTGAACTCAGAGACTTGAGTTCTCAGAGGTTTATTGCCGCGCTTGAATTCCTATCTCAGTGTTTTACCCGCCAAAATGAGGAACGACGCCGTTCAGGTGTGTCGCCGTGCTGGGCATGGACTGGTTAGGCTTGGGCGGGCTGGCCCAATGTAGTCCTCTTGGGCCGTCCTTCTTTTGTGTGTTTAATTTCTTCTTCTACTTTATGGACTTTTTTGTTTTGTACATAATTAATTAATTTCTTTTCTTTTTGTATGGAAAAAAAATTCATAAGATGAAAGTTGTAACCGACATAATACTAAGCCAGAATCGAAAAAGGCGCAAGTGTGAGTTTAACCAGTTGTCCAAGGCAGTGTCCTTACAACCGAGTTCAATCTCTCTTTCTATACATTAAAATAGTTTAAAATATCACTTTATGATAACCCAAAAAGGGTCATTTATAAAAATAAAAATAAGAACAGATTTTTTTTTTCGGAAAAGGGTTTTTGGTCCTTTACTTTCAACCAAAAAGAAGATTAGGAAATGCCAATTTGAAGGTGGAAATTACAGTGGTGGTCCATTGTAGGACAATGGTCCTCATGCATCAGCCAACCAAAAACTTAAAACTCCATTTAAATAACATTTTTGTTCTCACCATAGGAGCTCTAGGATGAGATGAGAATCCAAAGCCTCATTTAGGAATCAATTAAGTAGTTAGTTTAAGTGCCTGTTATGCATTGATTATTTGGGCTAAAAAGTAATTTTTTATAAAGTTTTTGAAGTGTAGCCTGTTTGGTAAAGGTAGAGATAATTGCCTTTTGGTGAAAATAGTTGTCACTCACTCAATGTGATTTTGGAAAGTAGCTCAATGGCTGATTTTATTTTAGCTTTCGTAGAAAACAAAATAAGGAATCGGTAGTTTTTAATGAAAAACATTAGGCTAACCAAAAAGATAAATGACAATAGCAAATTTTCTATTTCACCAGTTTTAACAAGAAGCAAATTATCTTAGGTTGAGAAAGTGTCCTTTTAAATATAGAAATGCTCATTCCACGTTTTGCATTGTCATTTTAATTACTCAAAATCCCTAATTTATCATTCGATATTAACTTCATCAAAAAAATATGTTCAAAAAGTAAAAATTTATGCCTCACTTAGTAAAAAGTAAACAAAAATTTGAGGAAAAACAAATAAAAAAGCCAACCACCCCATTACATATCTCTTAATTTTTTTTAAGGCTACAATGAAACTATAGTGCATTAAGTTGAGGTGATATTTTCAAAAAATTTCCCATTAGATGAATGTTAAACATCAAAAGTTCATCCAATCAAAAGTCTAAACGTTCATCAATGAGGTTATTGAAGATACTAAAAAAAGGCTCGCCCTTAATGTTTTTTTTTTGTGACAATAATGGTCCTTAAGGTTACTCTCTGCACATCAAAATGATCCTTGCAAAAAACATTGAGGACGAAATGCTATAATTTCGCCAACCTCATGGACTTGTGATAAAAAGCCAAGAAAATAAAAAAGAAGATAATTTTCCAGTCTATAGAATGAAATAATTTGCGGGTATTTCTGTAGAACTTTGTTGAACAAAGTCTCACATTCAATGATCCTCTCCTAGATTATTCAAGAAAAAAAAAACCTAAAAAGAAAATAGAAAATCCAAGCATGAAGAGGAGGTGCAAGTGATCCACGTCCTCGTCTTCATTAAGTAATTCGAGTAAAAATGGCTGGAAAGCAAGTAGTTGAGGGCAGCTTTCATTTTCACTTTCAATATTCACTGGTTCGGTTGGTCATATTGTACCAGCCACCTTAATTAAGTAGCCATGTTTGAATTGAATTGAAATGAATCAGTCTGCAACTTTGTTGATCTGTGTCTGTGTCTGTGGCCTATTCAACTTCATTTCAACAACTATTTACATGAACTTGAATAAAACTACTTGAAATTTTCATCCCTTTAATCTCATTCTCATAAGTAATAAAACTAATTTTAACCCTTCTCACTCGTGTCATCACCAAAAGTTAACCTCAAAGTGTAGAGTTTTTGACTTCTCCACCCGACATTCCCTATGAAAAATTTGTAGGTGTAATATTATTATTGTTGAGGCCACAGCCTTAAATTCGAATTTATTGGAAGGGCTTTTTTTAAAAGCAAAAGCATCATCTCCACGCGTAGGTTCTGATCATCATGTAAACTCATTGTCGTGGGGCCCCGCCCTTCCTTGGACTGTTGAACTCTCATCGTTTGAGAACTTGGCAGATATGCTTGTCTCAGAAAATTAAGTATTGTATAGTGATGCTGCAAATGGTCCATAGACATAACCAAAGTTAACTTTTGCTTTGTATTTATGGAATTATAGTTTTGTCTATGGACACGTGTCGTGTTGAAGATGATAATAAGAGTAGACCTTGAGTTAAAGTGGTGAGCAAAAATGCTCACATAAAAAATACGGTTCGGACATATGATGAAACACCGCCTATAATCTTAAACTTAATTCAACCATTAACAAATCACTAATGAAATGACATTTTCCATTTATTATAATGAATGTAGTACAACAATAAGTTCGACGCGATATATTAGACTTATACCAACAACCGTAATTCAAGAATTGTGTTTTTGTATTTTATTCAAAAATTGTCGTCTATTATATTCAAACTAAATATCTCCTACAATAAAATAAAGACTATGGGTTTAGACTCAATATTGGTAGTTCCTAGTGTTGTAGAAAACGTAATAGCATTTAAAAACATCTTACTATTGTAAGATGACTTCAAAAAAAATATATAAATATGTTTGACAATGCTTTTAGAAATGTCGAAAATAATTTTTTTGATAGTTAAAAGTTATTTCAGTGTCCTTGACATAAATAATTAAAGTGTTTACGCGTTGTAAAAGCACTTTTTGACGTATTTCAAGTAAAAGCGCTTTTGAGGGAAGGGTGCTTCTTTTGGTAATCAAATTAAAAGTAGCTGCTTAATTATGCACGCGTATTGTTGAATTTTGGAAGCTATTTTGGCAGTACTCTTATCATTTTGTACACTATAAATTTAAAACTTTATCTAAACTAATTTTCGTAGGTAAATGTTAGCCTTTAATTTAATGGAATGTGACGTTTTACGTCACAAAATGGTCTCTAAGGCCATCTCCAGCCATGGGCTAAACAAAATTTTGGCCAAATTTGGAGGGCCACATTTGGCCCTTTAGCCCTCCAACCGGGCCACATTTAGCCTAGCTTTGGACTAGGCCAAATTTTTGGTGGGCCCCATGCATGTGCTTTTCATATTGCACAATCAAATCCATCCACTTTTTTATGGGGCCCATGCTTATCAAAATAATAAAATATGAAGGATCCTAAAATATAGCCATGCATGGCTGGAGATGAAAAATTTTAGCCATGCACTATTCTTTAAAAAATTAATATTTTGGAGGACTAAATTTTTAGTCATGGACTACATTTAGCCCTATGACTGGAGATGACCTAACATGAGCTGGGTTCAAGAAATTAATGTGGTAGGGCCTTCTCAACCTCACTCTGTATTGAGCCACAATAATCATCTTCAAGCTAGACTAACCTAATCTAATTAATATTGAGATTGATGATATACATGTGCAGTTATAAAGTTGTCGAATGAAGCCAAAAAAGACAAACTACCCAATAATTTATTTATAACAAGTACATTTTAGTAATTAAACTAGTTTCAATTCCGATTCATAAACATTTAGTAAATAATTTTTTATAAGAAATCAATACCATTCCTACCCCAATTCCATATAGTTCTCTTTTTTTATTATTTATTTTTAACTTAGTAAACAATTTTAATGGAATCCGATTCGAATTCCTTCTCAATTCAATTAGTCACCCTATTAGGGATTAATTAATAAACATATCCATAAAGTGTTTGGTTGCTTGATATCACATCAAGAAATATTGCTATTGAGCAGATAATTAATCACTCATGAGCTGATGATGACAAAACTATATATTTTTGCCGACTAAATATATCGCGGTCATATGGGTCATATAGGACTTATTAGCTCGTCTGTTCTTTCACATGAGATATTTGAGGCTCCAAAACACCAAATGAATGTGGACCAGCAGAAGCAGGTGGGAGAAGTAAAGAGAGGACTTAAATAATCTTCCAAGATTATACAATTTTTTTTTTCTGCTTTTGTTTTGCTCAACATGTGCATATATTACTATGTTTTATGAGAAGTATTTATTTCTCAAGTAAATGAATTCATGAAAAAAAGAATAAACCAATAAATATATATTTTTTGGTCGTTATAAACACGTGACATATATGCATAAAATATCAAGTAAGATGTTTATGTTGAGATATTTAATGTGACAACATCACATGAGATATTTTTGTTGCCTTAAGAAAGAAAAAATATATATCCAATTGCCAATTAAAAAGGCTTGCATTATAGGTACCGTCAGGCACAGCGTACTCAATTTCAACTCAACAAAAACTCTAATGAGGTCAAAGCCCGTTTGGTAAAGGTAGAGATAATTGCTTTTTGGTGAAAATAGTTGTCACTCACTTAGCGTGATTTTGGAAAGTAGCTCAAAGGCTGATTTTATTTCAGCTTTTGTAGAAAACAAAACAAGGAACCGGTGGTATTTAATGAAAAACATTTGGCTAACCAAAAAGGAGTTTAGACCCATGAAATTCATTTTAAATCACCTACAATCCTTCCCTTTCTTTTTCTATTTAAAATACCCAATTTTTTCAAATAATACTCGATGACTAGGATCCAACTAAGCAAGTTACTCAATATAACTTAAAATATGATTTATTATATTTTTCGGATTCCAAAACTAATCATATTTATAAGTTAATGTGTTATGTGGGGTGGTGTAACTAATGACACATGTTGAACTTGGAAAGATCTCCAAATGGTTGTAATGGATGTAGGAATTAATTTAGAAACTTATTTCAAATTAAATATTAAATTCAATATTAACGTATTAGTAATCTATAGATGATTAACGTTTTGGTTTATTTAATTAAAAAATTATGTTGTTTTCCTTTTATGAATTATACGACTAGGGTTTAGGGTACTATGTACGGCAGCACTTGAGCTGATACTATGTATGGCAGGAAAGGACTAGGACTCCCAGATAGACCTGGCAATATCGGACACGACCCGTTAACACGACACGAATTCGAACGAAATTAACAGTATTTGGATCTCTCTTAATGGGTCGGGTTGAAAACGGGTGGACCCGTTAGTCACCCGTTAAGTTAACGGGTCGTTAACGGGTTATTCGCGAATCACCCGTTAACCCCTTAAGAAAAAGGGCATTTTTGTAATTGCTTGATAAAGGGGTATTGCTAGGGGCATCGTTTTGAAGATGCAGTGGAGCTGATTGATGAAATGCCAAGCAGAGGGTGCCCTCCGGATAAAGTTAGTTACTATACTGTGTTGGGTTTCCATTGTAAGGAGAAGAGGGTCAAAGAAGTGAGGGAATTGGTTGAGAAGATGACCAAGGATGGTGGATTATTACCAGACCAGGTTGCTTATAATAATCTTGTCCATAAGCTTTCTAAGCATGGTTATGGAGATGAGGCTGTTGAGTTTTTAAGGGAAGCTGAAGAGAAGGGATTTCGGTTCGATAAGGTTGCGTACAGTGCAATAGTAAATTCGTTCTGTAAGGATGGTAGGATTGACATGGCAAAGGAAATTGTGAATGAAATATTCCCAAAAGGTTGCACACCAGATGTTGTAACATATACTGCTGTTCTCAACGGGTATTGCCGGCTTAGGAAGGTGGATCAAGCTAAAAAGATGCTTCAGCACATGTACAAGCATGGTTGCAAACCAAATACTGTATCATATACGGCCTTATTCAGCTTTATTTGTATTATTTCTCTAATTTGAGGCATTTTTATTTAATAATTTGTTAAAAAATATAGTTTATTTTTTAAATGGGTGAAACGGGTTAAGCGGGTGAAACGGCTGAAAAACGACCCATTAGTCATAACGGGTCGTGTCGTGTTATTCGCGAATTTGTGCGGGTCATGTCGTGTTATTCGCAAATTTGTGCGGGTCGTGTTTGGGTCTGGTATTTGGACCCGTTAGCTTAATGGGTCTTGTTTGTGTCAACCCGTTAAGAAAACGGGTTGACCCGAACACGACCCGTAACCCGCAAACATGACCCGTTTGCCAGGTCTACTCCCAGATTAAATAATGTACCTATTTTTGTTCTCTAAATAATGCACCTATTACTGGTTTTATGAAAAATAATTTGATCATTTTTTTATTGTTTGTTTTATAAAAAAACAATTTTTTTAAAAATGAACCTATTTTTTCTCTCCAAATAATGTACCTTGTAAAACAATTTACCTAGTATAATGAACCTATTTTTTTGCTAAATTTTGTATCTATTTTTTTTCTCTAAATAATGTACATATTACTTGTTTTAGAGGGAATGACAACCAAAAGAAATGGGGTGATTGATATGCTATTAATAAGGAGTATTAATTACAATTATGGCAGTTAATGAAATGCTTGAAATAAATTATAAATAAAATATGAAGTCTGATGGCAACGATGTAAAAATATAGGAATACTATGACCTCTTATATCCTACTGGTCATTTAAGTTTGAAATTGGGTTTTACACATAGATTTATAGAATGATGAGTATATGTCTAGAAAATAGAAAATGTAGGGACCTATATTGGACAAGCCCAAAGATAAATGACAATAGCAAATTTTCTATTTCAACAGTTTCAACAAGAAGCAAATGATCTTAGGTTGAGAAAGTGTCCTTTTAAATATAGAAATGCTCATTCCACGTTTTGCGATGTCATCTTAATTACTCAAAATCCCTAATTTATCATCCGATGTTAACTTCATCAAAAAATATATTTTAAAAAGTAAAAAGTTATGCCTCACTTAGTAAAAAGAAAACAAAAATTTGAGGAAAAACAAATAAAAAAGCCAACCACCCCATATTACATATCTCTTAAAATTTTTTAAAAGCAATAATGAAACTATAGTGCATTAAGTTGAGTTGATATTTTCAAAAATTTCCCATTAGACGAATGTTAAACATCAAAAGTTCATCCAATCAAAAGTCTAAACATTCATCAATGAGGTTGTTCAAGATACTAAAAAAGGTTTTTAATTTTATTTTTAATTTTATCACAAATGGTCCCTAAGGTTGTCGAAATTATCATCTTTCGCCCTTAATGTTTTTTCGTGACACTAATGGTCCTTAAGGTTACTCTTTGCACATCAAAATGGTCATTGCCGTCAACTTCTATCAAATTTTCTGTTAAAATGCTGACATTGCACATACATGGGGCCACACATCCAATAATTTCTCCAACTTCGTGGACAATTTGTGATAAAAAGCCAAAAAAATAAAAAAAGAAGATACTTTTCCAGTCTATAGAATGAAATGATTTGCGGGTATTTTTGTAAAACTTTGTTGAACAAAGTCTCATACTCAACGATCCTCTCCTAGATTATTCAAGAAAAAAAAACCTAAAAAGAAAATAGAAAATCTAAGCATGAAGAGGAGGTGCGAGGGATCCACGTCCTCGTCTTCATTAAGTAATTTTAGCAAAAATGGCTGGAAAGCAAGTAGTTGAGGGCAGCTTTCATTTTCACTTTCAATATTCACTGGTTCGTTTGGTCATAGAGTTTTTGACATCTCCACCGTTTGAGAACTTGGCAGATTGTCTCAGAAAATTAAGTATTATATAGTGATGTGGCAAATGGTCCTGCCTAAAACAGCAACCAATAATTTCAAATAAAGTTTTTGTTTTTGTTTTTTTTTTGGCTATGGCATGTGTGAGAGAGGTGGAGGCAAATAAATTAATGAGCTGATAGGTTTTACTAAAAATAGGAGTATTTTTGCTCATCATTTTAACTCAAAGTGTATCCTTACCACAATCCTCAACATTTGACAGGTGTACATAAACATAACCATAGTTAACTTTTGCTTTGTATTTATGGAACCATAGTTATGTCCATGGACACGTGTCAAGTGTTGAGGATTGTGGTAAGAGTGCACATTGGGTTAAAGTGGTGAGTAAAAATGCTCCCATAAAAAAATAGGATTTGGACCTATGATGAAACGCCGCCTATAATCTTAAACTTAATTCATCCATTAACAAATAATGAGATGACCTTTTCCATTTATTATAATGAATGTTGTACAACAATAAGTTCGACGCGATATATTAGACCTATACCTACAACCGTAATTCAAGAATTGTGTTCTTGTATTTTATTCAACAATTTTCGTCTATTATATTCAAACTAAATATCTCCTACAATAAAATAAAGACTGTGTTTAGACTCAATATCACACTCTTGTACACATGAATACCAATATATTGGTAGTTCCTAGTGTTGTAGAAATTAAATTAGTTTCAATTCTGATTCACAAAAATTTAGTAAACAGCCTTTTATAAGGAATCAATATCATTCCTACCCCGATTCCATATAGTTCTTTTTTTCTATTTATTTTTAGTTTAGTAAACAACTTGAATGGGAATTCAGATTCCAACTCCTCCTCAATTCAATTCATCCTCACCGTATTATGGATTAATAAACATATCCATAAAGTATTTGGTTGCTAGATATCACATCAAGAAATATTCCTATTGAGCATATAATTAATCACTCATGAGCTATGATGGCAAACCTATATATTAGGACTTAATTCAAGAATTGTGTTATTTGTATTTTTATTCAAGAATTGTGTTATTAGTCGAGGATAGCAAAACAGTGCTATCCCCGTTACATGTAAGTTTTTTTGGTGTGAGATAGGTGGAGGCAAATAAATTAATGGGTAAGTTTGAGGAAAAGGGTTTGGACCTATGATGAAACGCCACCTATAATCTTAAACTTAATTCAACCATTAACAAATCACTAATGAAATGACATTTTCCATTTATTATAATGAATGTTGTACAACAATAAGTTTGACTACGCGATATATTAGACCTATACCTACAACCTTAATTCAAGAATTGTGTTACTTGTATTTTTATTCAACAACTATAGTCTATTATATTCAAACTAAATATCTCCTACAATAAAATAAAGACTATTTGTTTAGACTCAATATCACACTCTTGTACACATGAATGCCAGTATACTGGTAGTTCCTAGTGTTGTAGAAAAGGTAGTAGCATTTAAAAACATCTTACTATTGTAAGATGACTTTTTAAAAAAATAAATATGTTTGACAATGGTTTTAGAAATGTAGGAGATAAATTTTTTGATAGTTAAAAGTTATTTTAATGTCGTTAGACATAAATAATTAAAGTATTTACGCGTTATAAAAGCCCTTTTTGACGTACTTCAAGTAAAAGCTCTTTTGAGTATAAGTCAGTCACATCCGTTTCATATACTTTGAAGTAGATACATTTGATAATGGAAGTTCTAACTACAAGGGAATTAAATTTTTGTTTTGTTTCTTTTAGTCTAAACTAAAGGGGAGGGAGGTTTCTCACACATATACACATACACAATCAAAGATGCCATGAGGGTTCGAACTTGAGACCTCTAATTTGCAAGTCAATACCCTTTTTCACTCGGCCAGATTTTTGTTCGAACCTGAGACTTCTTAATTTAAGCCTGTTGCTGAAATTAAAAGTAGACCAAAAAAAAGATAATATAATAGCGAACAACAAATATGCCATTAGAATATATATTACGAGTTTGACGACAGTTGATGTGAGAGAATTTTTGTTTGAATTGTCTAAAGGGAACGGAGATTCTTTTGGTAATCGAATTAAAAATAGCTGTTTAATTATGCAGACGTGAGCGTGAATTGTTGAATTTTGGAAGCTATTTTGGCATTTTGTACACTATAAATTTAAAACTTTATCTAAACTAATTTTCCTCGGTAAATGTTAGCCTTTAATTTAATGGAATGTGATGTTTTTCGTCACAAAATGGTCCTGTAAATGCACTTCCCTAACATAAGCTGGGTTCAAGAAAATAAGGTGGTTGGGCCTTCTCGACATCACCCTGTATTGAGCCACAATCATCATCTTCAAACTAGACTAACCTAGTCTAATTAATTTTGAGATTGATGATATATATACATGTACAGTTACAAAGTTGTAAAATGAAGCCAAAAAAAGATCAACTACTCAATAATTTATTTATAACAAGTGCATTTTAGTAATTAAACTAGTTTTAATTTCGATTCACAAAAAATTAGTAAACAGCTTTTTATAAAGAATCAATATCATTCCTATCCCGATTCCATATAGTTCTTTTATTATTATTTATTTTTAGTTTAGTAAACAACTTTATAAGAATTAGAATTCCAACTCCTCCTCAATTCAATTCATCCTCACCCTATTATGGATTAATAAACATATCCATAAAGTGTTTGGTTGCTAGATATCACATCAAGAAATATTCCTATTGAGCAGATAATTAATCACTCATCAGCTGATGATGGAAAACCTATATATTTTTGCCGACTAAATATATCATGGTCATGTGGGTCATTTAGGACTTATTAGCTCGTCTGTTCTTTTAGTTTGTTGATTATTTGAGACAATTATGAAATTTTTATTTGTAATTATTATTTTGAAGTATTTTTTAATAATAATACGGGTAAACATGTAAATGATGAGATGATGAAACGACCGTTTTGGGGGAGGGTGTATGTTTAGGATGCAGGTTTAGTTAAGACAGGCTGTGCAGACGCATGGGAATTATGGAAATCCCATTTTCCTGCGATGGTTAGACAGAAACAAAGATAGATACACTGTGGCGAAGCCACTCTTAGGTCCGGAGTGGGCCTGGCCCCCCCAATTTATATATAACGATTTACTACAATATTTAACACTTTATACATTGCATGATAAGATATATGAGTGACTTAGTACCACATAGAGTTCCTATGAGGTTCACATTTTTCTTTATCTGCATCATCTCTATGTGTAGATTAAGTGTACTGTGAAGAGTGCTCATCAAATGATAAATCCCCAAAATAGTTTTGCATGTAATTGTTAACATGCCACCCATATGGATCCGAGATTGGTCGACGTTGTCCATAAGCAAAATCATTTGAAGATTAGGTCTCGAATTCTTTCCATGAGCCGCTCGATTCCATCCCAAAAGGAATGGGATATTGGGATATGAAGGGTAGGGAAATGGTTGGTTATGAGTATATAACCATAGTATGGGCTGGTGAAGATCTGCACAAGCTGATAGCTTCCAATATAGAAAATCTTGCAAACTGCCTAGAAGGTGAGCTAAATTCTATAATTGGCTCTAGTTCCCTTTTTTCTTTTTTGGTGTTCAACATGTTCAAAGATTAACTGAGAATGAGGAAATTAATTACAGGATTTGGAGGTGAATATTTTCAAACACCCAAGGTTGGTAATTGTGGCATGGTCCCCAAAAATGAGGAATCATTTCTTCAAGGTTATAAGAGTGTCCTCAACTCGAAAACCACTGAAGAATCCTTGGTGAGTACTAAAGCATCATTTTTCTTCTTTACCTTGGCATGAAAGCCACTGACATATATATAGGTATATCTAGCTAGCCATTTCTGATATATAACAATTGTATACATGTACAGGCAAATTTTGCAGGATGGGAACCAGGACATGGCCGTTTTAAATTTCGACATCCATGGAAGCAATACTTGAAGGTAGGTGCTCTTACTCGGCAATGCGCCTACCAGATCGAAACTCTAAATGGCCACGTCAACTCAAATGTACAAGTATGTATCAAATCTTCATATGCTTAAGGGTCCATGAACATGTTACATGTACTTAGTGTGTAACTTATCAACCTCAATTGATTAATCAACTAATTATATGATCCTTGCAGAAGCAGTTGGGAGAAGTATTGGGAGAAGCAGTTGGGAGAAGTAAAGGAAGGACTTAAATAATCTTCCAAGATTATGGACCTATTGGTGTCGTGCTTGCTGAGAAATTTTTAAATGTTTCGGGTACACAACGTGGCTGGTGTACAATCCAATAGACGTAGGACATGTGGAATTACTCTCCAATTTAATCCATTGTTTTTTATGACATGTGGCGGGCTGCATTGAAAATATTCCACATGTTTTATGTCTAGTGGATGGTACACCAGCCATGTGGTGTACCGGGAACACCCAAAAATTACTCGTGCTTGTGGTATCAAAAGGGATGTGCATTATACAATTTTTTTTTCTGCTTTTGTTTTGCTCAACATGTGCATATTACTATGTTTTATGAGAAGTATTTATTTCTCAAGTAAATGAATTCATGACAAATAAATAAACCAATAAATATATATTTTTTGGTCGGTATAAACACGTGACAAATAATTATCAACAAATAAGGGTGTTTCTCTAGCTAGATAATGTGACTACATCACATGAAAAAATATCCAAGTGCCAATTAAAAAGGCTTGCATTATAGGCACCGTCAGGCACAACGTACTCAATTTCAACTCAACAAAAACTCTAATGAGGTGACCAAATAGTTCTATATATACAAATAGACAAAAACATCTAAAGCTATAGGCTGTGCAAAGTAGCTCTCAACTCAACAAAAACTCATTACATTTTAATAAATAAAAAGTCCCTGAAATTTTCATAAATAAAAAAATCTATGAAATTTCATAAATAAACCACTTGATATGAAATTGTACAAGCACTACTAAAAAACTGGGCTAAAAGCACAAATTGCATTTGTGCTCTTTATGTCATAGAGCATAAAGAGCACGGATAATTGTGCTCTATGAAAAAGCCCACAGTGCAACCACTTTAAAGTGGTCAGTGTACTTTATGACTGTTTTCATTGATTATAGAGCACGAATGTATTATTTTGTGGCAGATATTTAGAGCATGAATGCCAAGCATTTGTGCTTATATAGCAGTTGGGCCCCACCAAAACTCCATCCCTTGAAAGGAGCTCTTTGAGAATACGAAAATAATATATTTTTATTCAATATGGACACAAATTTCTCTATATGTGCCTAAAGGCCAAATTGTTTTTTTAAAAAAATAAAAATGAAAATAAACTCAAATTTCAAAAACAAATAAATTTTGTTATAATAATTCTTTCGTACACCTCTGAGTATCTCCGTATTTTACTGATTTGCAGTACAACCCACATAATTTGCAACATAGTCCCTGTTGAGTCTTGACAATATCATAGTCCAATCTCCAGATCTGCTTTCTTCCTCCAATTTCTCTAACATCTTCATCTTCCCATTTCAAAATTACATAGAATCAGATACAGTGAACAAAATCAAAGATGCTAAAAAATTACTAGAAATAAAATAAAAGAAAATTTAATCGATATCAAAATATTGAGCATAACAAAATTGTCAAAAAAATAGCAGTAGCGTTGGAAATTGTATCAGCAAATTTGACGCCCAAAATTTCATACTCAAGATCCATGCCCAAAATAGCAGTAGATGTGGAAATCGTATCACCAAATTTCATGCCCAAAAAAATATCAGTAGCAGTGGAAACCCCAATTGAACTCAAGATCCATTCATAAACTCCATAAACAACAAATTTCCTGCCCAAAATCGTAGAAAGAAATTAATTAAGATAAACCCAGATTCTCATATCAGCACCAAAAGAGATAACCCAAAAACTAGAAAGAAAATTTACTTGAGAGAAATCGTCAGATATGGAGCGGATCTACCTATATTCGATAATCAAATCCGAAATATTTATTGTCATAAATTTTCAAAATTACAAAACACACACATAATTTATTAAAAACAATTCATAAAAGAGTATGATAATTGCATCCAAAATATTCAATTACACTTCAACAGGAACGAAAATCTTACAGCTCCACCAAAATATTTTCATCTTACTCTTGCATTTGTTGTGTATTTCAGTGACTGAGAGAGAGAGAGAGAGAGAGAGAGAGAGAGAGAGAGAGAGAGAGAGAGAGAGAGAGAAGAAGATGAGGTATGCTTTACCCCCAAAAAAAGAGGGGTCTGAGAGAAGAGGAAGAAGATGAGCGAAGGTGAGAGGAAGAAGATGAGAGAAGGGAGCCGTGTGGAGGGAAAGGCATCTCCGTAATTTCTTTCCCCAGTCTGCTCTTTGTGGCTTTTTTATTTGGTAATTCGTTCTTTGAGGCTTTGCCTCCTTTTGTTTGGTGATATGTACTTGGACACAATTTAAAGCATTCGTGCCCTATAGCCAGGAAAAGAGAGAGAGAGAGAGAGAGAGAGAGAGAGAGAGAGAGAGAGAGAGAGAGAGAACGGCACCTCTTGGAGAGATAATCAATTTTTATATTTTTATATTATATGGACACAATTTAAAACATCCGTGCTCTATAGAGAGAGAGAGAGAGAGGCGCATCTTAGAAATCATTACTTTTTAATTTGTTTATAGTATTTTGACACAATTTAAAGCATTTCGTGCTCTATATAAGTAAAATGCACAAAATATATTTTTCATGGTTAAAAAAACTTCAACTATTGTAATAAAAAAAAAGAAAAAAAAAGCTTTAACTATTCAAAAAGTGTAATGACAAACTCTATGCTATGATAATTGACCACAAAATTTGTGCTTAAATCTCTTAGGGACAATCATTTGCTTTTTCTGCTGTTATTGGACACGAAACTATTGTGTCTACTTTCATTTCACACAAATATGTAGTATTTGTGTCAAATATAATTCAAAAAGACATGAACTTTGTTTTTGTGCTCTTTGGGTCGTGCTTTTAGCCAACTTTTGTAGTAGTGAAGGCACGTGTTTATAATTGGCATGCAACTATAATTGCATAACGGTCACCCATATCCAGAACCACTTGCTACTTTGTGTACATCTTCACCTATTTTGTCAACATCTTAAGAAAGAAAAAAAAATATCCAAGTGCCAATTAAAAAGGCTTGCATACACAGAAACTCTAATGAGGTGACCAATTAGTTCTATATATACATACACAGAAACACCTCTAAAGCTATAGGCTGCGCAAAGTAGCTCTTAGCTCTAGCAAACAAAACAATGGCTTCCACACCAGGAATTCTCACTGACTGGCCATGGACTCCTCTTGGAAACTTTAAGGTCTCCCTTCACAAACCCTCCCACCTCTCTTTCTCCCTCTTGTCTCTCGTTCATGTACATATCTAACACGAGCATTTTCGATCACCACCCTTAATCAATGGTGAACATCGATAGTATGGCATGTGCTGAACTATATGCTTCAAATGGAATACATTTACTATACACACTTCATTATATATGCATCATGGGTTAATATATGATTATATATGGATTATCAACATCATCATCATCATGTTGTAGGATTATTTTGATAAGCTTTCTTTTTGTGTGTGATGTATGGGGTTTGGCAGCATGTGATCTTGGCTCCTTGGATCATTCATGGAGCATACTCGTTTGTGGTTACTGATGGGAAAGAGAAAGATCTATCTTATTTCCTCATATTTCCACTTATGCTGTGGAGGATGATCCACAACCAGATATGGATCACCCTTTCTCGATACCGGACTACCAAGGGCAATGGCCGAATCGTTGACAAGCCTCTTGAGTTTGAGCAAGTCGACAGAGAAAGAAATTGGTGAGCATTTATAAAGACATAAGTTTTAGAACTTAACTTTGACACGTTTAACTCGCAATGTAATCTCATAATCCGCCTAAAAACAAATATTCAAATATTCAAGTTGGGACTTGTGCTCGATTAAGAGCATGCATCATTACACTTGAAGTCTTAATTATTTTCGATACTCCCCTCCTTATCTCTTGTATCAAAAAAGTCCCAACTTAGGTTCTCATTACTAAAAACTGAACGTCATTTGGGATTTTGATTCAATTGTTTTTTTTGGTTTGGAATTTAGGGATGATCAAATAGTGTTCAATGGGATTTTGTTCTACTTAGGCAGCAGGCATCTGCCTGGGGCTCAACAGCTGCCACTTTGGAGGACAGATGGGGTTCTCCTGACAATTTTGCTGCATGCTGGCCCAGTGGAATACCTCTACTATTGGTTCCACAGAGCACTTCACCATCATTTCCTCTACTCTCGCTACCATTCTCATCACCATTCCTCTATTGTCACTGAGCCAATCACTTGTAAGAATAATAACCCTAAATTAGTACTGTTTTTCTTCTGAGCATATTTTGTTTAAATGATTTTTTTTTTAATTTCTATTATTTGTATCACATTTATTGACTACTTTTCTAAAAGAAGTAAATCCCTCTAATGTATATTAAAGAGGTGATCAACAATATAGTCACGAAACTTGGTACAAATAGCAGCACTCATTTATATAAATTTAGTAGGTGAAAATATTTTAATGAAACATATATGCAAAACAAAAAACCAATAAAAAAGGTAACCTAAAATTAACACGGATTATTTTTTATTTGATGTATATTTTGCAGCTGTGATTCATCCATTTGCGGAGCACATAGCATATTTCATACTCTTTGCTATACCTATGTTGACGACTATATTCACGGGGACAGCTTCAATCATATCCTTTGCTGGCTATGTTACTTATATTGACTTCATGAACAACATGGGACACTGCAATTTTGAGCTCATTCCAAACTGGCTCTTCTCTATTTTCCCTCCTCTTAAGTATCTCATGTACACCCCATCGTAAGTTTCTCTTCGCCCTGTCTCGCTCACTCTCGATCTCTCTTTATATATATTTACAAGTTACAACTAATCCTACGGAAGAATTTACGTGGACTTCAGAAAGATCTTTCCGACAAATTTAGTAGTAATTTGTTGTAGTTACATAATTTAGTAGTAGCAAACATTACAAATTATTTCCGACAAAAAAATAATTACAAAATAATTTTTTGTTAGAATAAATATTGTGTTATCATTGATGTTGTAGTTTATTTCATTAGAATTTTGCAGATGGGATTTGTGTGTTTATAATTACGTGATCCTATTGAAAAGGAAACGCTTCAAAACTTGTACGGAGAAATATGCATGTGGACCATGCTGGCAGAGACACGCGTGTCATGATATCACAACTTGTACGGAGAAATATGCATGTGGACCATGCCGTTCCTCACGTGGCTCGTACTTGTAATTAATGTTCTTGAGGACCCTAATTAGAATTCGCACCAGCTGCCAATCCCAAAACCTTATAAAAAATTCAAAATACTCAATAAGGCATTAAAATAATTTAATAATTAAGATTAAATTCAATAGGGCATTAAATTCATTTTTGGATTTTTGAGTTTGTTTATAGAAATTAAATAGTATAGAATTTATTTATATTATTAGTGCTAAAAATGGATATTTAATTAAATATCTATTTAATAGGCCCATTTTAACATAATATATTATACAAAAATTCTTATTCAGTCTATATGACAAGTGGTTAATTGGTTCTTATAAAATTTTAACACACTAAAAACTAATTAGAATATGACAAGTGGTTGATTCAATGTTGACATATGCAGGTTCCACTCTTTGCATCACACACAATTCAGGACCAATTACTCACTCTTCATGCCAATCTACGACTGCATGTATGGAACCATGGACAAATCTTCAGATGCTCTCTACGAAACTTCACTCAAGAGAAAGGAAGAAACGCCAGATGTCCTTCATCTAACCCATCTAACAACACCTGAGTCCATCTATCATCTACCGCTAGGATTTGCTTCCTTGGCCTCTAGGCCCCACACATCAAACTGGTACCTATGGTTGTTGTGGCCTGTGACATTGTGGTCCGTGATGCTTACTTGGATCTATGGCCGTACATTTGTGGTTGAGCGGCAGCGTTTTGACAAGCTAAGATTACAAACTTGGGCCATACCCAAATACAGCTTGCAAGTAAGACCATCACCACTTTTTACTTCTAATATATATATATATATAGTTCATTTGTTATTTTATTTTTTAATGAGATTTGATCTGTTATTTTTTGGTTTTATAATTTAATTGCAGTACTTCTTGCAATGGCAAAATGAAGCTATCAATGGCTTGATTGAGGAAGCCATACTGGAAGCAGAGGAAAAGGGTGTTAAAGTTTTAAGTTTAGGTCTCTTGAACCAGGTAATCAATTAAGGACTTGTTTGGTGGCAGTGGCGGTCCTAGGCAACCACCAAAATGTGGTCATATACTCTTTATGTATATTTAGGTGAATTTTTTTTTCAATAAGTTAAAAAAAATTATATGAATTCGAAGTCACAATTGTAACTTAAAAAGAAACAAACAAAATATAGTTCACATAACAACTTTATAAAATTCATTAAAACATCACTTAAATATAATTCATCTTGTATTTTTCAATGCAAAAGTATCAAAAGCTTTACATAATCAAGTTTTTCTACCATGTCTTTTTAAGGGATCCAACTTGTGATTGAACTAATTTTTCAATGCTATGCTTCTTTTTTTTTCATGTCCAGAAATATACTTTCTAATAGGAGCCATGATAATAATTTTGCATTAAACCAACAACCCAACAATAAACTATATATGTCCTCACATATTTCGATTTTCAAGAATATAAAGAAATAGAGCATGGTTGAAGAATATTCAACTAGGTTAACTTATTTAACTGCGTTGAAAAATATTTTTCAAATAATAATTGGTCCTTTATTGAGTTTTTTTTAGAGTAAATAATTGACATTTTTTTTAAATAATACTTAGGCCTACTATAGTATTAATATAGGATAATTTTTTTTAACGTAATATACATGTACGAAGATATAGATGTTTATAAAATTTGGGGGCCTTAGGTGACCACCTTGCCTGCCTATGCTCAGGGCCTCCTCTATTTGATGGTTTGGTTTGGATTGAATTGGAGTTGAGTTTAATTTAGTTTTTGTGAATCATATTTGTCTAGATAAGATTTATAAGATAAAGGTTTTAGACTATTATCCAATTTAATAAGTCCAATCCCAATATTTATAAATTCACAACGACCACAACATTTTTCCAATTTAATTAAAATAATTCAGTCCAGTCCAAATCACTAAAGTAAAGCCTAACTTCTATTTAATTTGTTTTCTTATAACTTCTAAACCAAGTAATAATGGAATTGAGGTAGATATATATTGTAAAGACTCAAGATAGCTAGCCGCATGGATTGACACCCTTAATTAATGTCAAGCCCTATATTGTGGCAAATTTTTTTCATTTTTCTCAGTGCTCTACCAATAGCTGTGACAAGGAAAAAAACCTGTAACTTTTTAATTATTTCAGTTACAAAAAAAAAAAAAACATAAAACTTTGCAAAATATATATGCAGGCTGAGGAGCTGAACAGATATGGAGGTCTATATGTTCATAGGCACCCTGAGCTGAAAATGAAGGTGGTGGATGGAAGTAGCTTAGCTGTGGCTGTAATCTTAAACAGCATTCCAAAAGGGACAACCCAAGTTCTTCTCAGAGGCAACCTCAACAAGGTTGCATATGCCACTGCCTTTGCCTTGTGCCAGAAGGGTATCCAGGTAAATTTATGCATCAACTATAAACAGGGGCGAAGATAGAATTGTAAAGTTTTAGATGGCCGAAATAGAAAATAAAAGTATATCAAACACTTAAATATTCAAGAGTTACATGTGAGAGCTAAATATTTCTAACTTAATCATGTCTTATTTGATTTCAAGAGGTCATTAACTTTTATTATAAGTCATCTATTACTAGTTGTATATATTATATATAATAAATAGAGGAGACATAAAAAAATCCGGGGGACCAGGTAGGGCCACTCCTCCTGGCCTAGGAGTGGCTCTGCCACAACCTATAAAAAGAATAGAGAAAACGTAGGACTGTCATACCATGTCACGATCAGGCTTACATGTTGGGTCTAATCAATTACGATACGATGTTTTTACCCATATCCTAACATGAATTTCGATGATTTTAGGTAGCGACATTGAACCAGGCTGAGTTTTTGAAGCTCACCAAATCATTAAGTGTCACTGAGAGTCGTTTGGTGCTTGCAAAAAGTTATGCACAAAAGGTATCAATTATCTGCTACAAATTTTACCTTCTTCACTCCTATGTTGCTATTGTTCTTTCAATATAATATGGACACTTAAGAATGATACTAAAAATGTACGAATTAATTTAATTTGCAGATATGGTTAGTGGGAGATGGATTGAGTGAAGAAGAACAACTGAGAGCACCAAAAGGAACATTATTTGTTCCCTTCTCCCAATTCCCACCAAAAAAACTGCGTAAAGACTGCGTCTACCACTACACTCCGGCAATGAAGACTCCCACATCTTTTGAAAATGTTCATGCTTGTGAGGTAATTAAATTTTTTTTTCATGTTATGAATTAGTAAATTAAGACTGATATATGTTTTTTTATGTTATTAATTTGCATTGTTAATTACGGTGTTAACAGAATTGGTTGCCAAGAAGGGTGATGAGTGCATGGCGCATAGCAGGCATAGTGCATGCCTTGGAAGGCTGGAAGGAGCATGAGTATGGCTACAACATGTCTAATATTGACAAAGTTTGGCAAGCAACTCTCCAACATGGCTTTCAGCCTCTCATGATCTCTACCACCCACACCAAAAATTAGTTGGCTTCATCAAAATATTAATTACATGCACCCTCTTCTTTATTATAAGTAATCCCTTATTTCTGTTGGGTTTAAAATTATGTGACTCTATTATTATGGCTTTTGGCTTTTATTATTAAGTTGTTTATTAGTTACTCTATTATGGATATCACTATTTACTGAAATAATATTCATCACAATAGTGGCGAATTCATGATTTGAAAGTCGACGGGACGAAACTTGTAACATCCCGACCCAAAAATAAAGGAATGTAATAAGTTAAATTAAGGAAGTGAATTGAAATAAAGAAATCTGAATTAATAAATGATTTTTGAAAAAAAAGAGATAATATTAATAATTTAATAATAATTAAAGGGCAATTTGGTCACTTTAATTTTTGGCAGAGAATTTGGCGAAATGAGTTGCGCCATTGCGTCTGGCTCATCGAAACGAGTTCGTGGATATGCGGTACTAGGGGTGGGCACGGTCCGGTTCGGTTTCAAGCTAACATCGGAATCGATACTCTTCATCCGGTCCAATTGAAGTTGAACTTGGAAAAATATTAAATATAAAATTAAAAATATAGCATTAGATTTTAAAAAATATATAAAAAAATATGATTTAGATAGCATACCTTCGGCTAAACTTTAAGACTTAAAAAATATAGCATTGTTGACTTTTTGGTCAACCGATTTTTTTCTTTCGGTCTGGTCCGGTCCGGTTCGGATGCCCACCCCTATGCGGTACGTCCAATTTCGAGGTGTAACGAACGTGTAACGGTTTAATAAAATAAAAAAATAAAAAAGAGTTTTCATATTACTGTAGCGGCTACAGTACGCTACAGTAAATTGCTACAGTGCCGTCGTGTTTCTCTTCTTCTCCGACTCTCCCTCATTTCTCCTCTCTTCACTTTGATTGGCGATTTCTCCTTCCACCGATGTCCGTTTCAGGTGATACAAGTCCCAAAATCTTCGTCTCTTCGCCCTCTACCTTGCCTACCCATTTTCCCAGCTCAAAAACCCACTGATTTTAAACTAGAGCGACTGAAATTTCGGTGGTTCTCGAAGTTTCCGACGTGTTTTTCGGCGACTCCGGCCACCATTTTCGTCGTGTGAGGTATGAAACTTTATCTACTCTTTGTGCTCTATCTGTTTATGTAGGTATTGTTGATCGATTTTGAGCCTAAGTGATCGAATCTATAACCTAAGTTTTGGCCCGTTTTGAGGTTGAGTTTTGGGCCACTTGTGGTCCAAATTGGACGTTGCCGTAGTTGACTTTTGTGTTCGGAAGATCGAGAACTAGTTGTAGGTGGAAGGATGGCTCCAGGTTTGGAGTTGGTCCGACGTCAAAATTATCGCTTTAGACACCCAGTGAATCTGTCAGCGCGTGTTCCCACGCATGGGCCCACTTTTCATTCCTAAATTATCCTTATGTTGTCCCGAGCACGTAGGTGTACTCGGATTCCAATTTGGAGTTCGTATGACAGTCGAACGGATTTACGCCTATTCGACGTTATCTGGGTTCGATGTGTTCGGACCGTCGGATCGGTTCCGAATCAATAACTTAAAGTTTAATTAAATGAAAACCGTCCGATCGTACGATCGTGAGAAATCCGACCGTTCGATAAAGACCAAATATTCGGGACTTGATTAGTTGACTTTGTTGGATCTTTAGGGACGTTTGGATCCAATTAAAGGTCGTGGGCCTCGCGGGCCTGGGTTGATCGAAAAGAGATGTTTGACCACCGGTTGACCGTGAGTCTTCTGGGCGGTCCCACTTGTTAAAAGACGTAGTTTGACCCTAAAAACTCTTCGTACAACGTACACGCACACTTTGAGTCGGGAAAAGTTAAGGTTTCGTTTTAAAGTTTCCGTTCGCGTTACTTTCGTTAATCTGGTTCTCGTATTCTGAAATAGGTACTCAGGATCTACGTACGCAGCAGGCGGACCCTCTCGGGGTCAAGCAACGTGGGACTATCTGTGAGTGGACTTTTGTTTTGAAACGAGCATTATTTGAAGAATGAATTGAAATGCATGTTAAATGGTTTATTTCGGTCATTGAGGTTTTTAATATGGTTTTGGATCTTGAAATTGATATTTCTTAGAAATTATTGGAATTTAATTCCTATTGAATGCTTATGCACGTTTTGGGGTCCCGGGCTATATGCGGGACATGATGGTTATAATTTTATATTAATTTAATAAGGGATCTTTGGCATTTTATGAATTTATTGGATTAAATTTAATATTGTTTTTTATTATGAATTTAACGGATATTAGTAATATGTGAGATTTGTGAATGCTTTGGCTTTGGATACTATATTTTTAAGAATCGTTATTTATACTTTGCATATATATATTGGGTTTGAGTCACGGACAGTTTGGACGTCTGGATACCTATAAGTTTGGGATAGTGAACCTTAAGAGTAAGTCTTGTTGTAGACTGGAATATTAGGTGGCAGAGTTGCACCAAAAGTCGTACCACCCCTGGTTTGAATAGTTACTAAGCCACACAGGCTGATGAAGGATTCTAGAGTGTGGGCTTGTTTGTCGATGAAGGATGCCGACATGGAAATTCTGTTTTGTCGATGAAGGATGCTGACATGGAAATTAGTCTGCGAGCGTAGGACAGTGGTTTGGTTTGTACGCACGTGACGTTGGATAATCCGGCGTGTGTACTGTAGAGCGGTAGTCCCTAGTTGGACAGCTCATCCCTAGACGCAGGGTGGACAGTGGGCCCTGCGGGCTAGTCAAACGATCCCCGTGATGGATCGTTTCCCCAGTATTTATGATGGTGTGAGAATGTCTTGGGAATATATTTATATTCGGAACTTATCGTATTTTTACGTTTATTCAGTTTTGGAGGTTTTCATGGTTTATAACTTATAGATATATATATATGTATATACATATACCTACGTTTATGAATACTTTACGGTGTTGGGAGTTCACTTATGGTTATAATTATATATGTCTATGTGGATCGTTTTGGGAGGTTATGCCTCGGAATTTGGAAAGGTTGGAATTGGTTTCTCTTGACTACTTTGAGATATTGTGGGTTTTAAATCAATGAAGTATATAAAGGATTCGAATTGCATGGTTTGCATTGTTTTGAAACGGTGGGGTTAGTACGTTGTTTTAAGTATGAAAACTTTGTTTTTGTCCACTCACTCTTTCTGTTTTGCGCCCCCAGGTAGTAGTGCAGTGAATTGATCGATCAAGCCGAGCTTCCTTTCCTCGAGCTTCGACCCAAGTGTAGAACATTTATGTCCCTTGTTGTAAACTTTGAATTTATGCTGTTTAACTTGAAATACTCTTAGATTGCTCTGTTATCTCCCATTAGGGTTGAATTGAAGGCCAGAGGCCTGTTTTGTATTTGTATTGCATGCTGGATGTTGGGATAATTCTAGTCTATTGTTTTGAACAGGTTGAAATTTTGGGAATGCTATTATTAAACAACCTGCTCGTGGAGATCCCAGTTATGACAAGTGGGTGATGGATAATGCTATTATTAAAGGATGGTTGATTTCTGACATGGAACCTAACGTGATGAATTTATTTATCCGTCTACCTACTACTAAGGGTACATGGGATGTAGTCTCGAAGATTTATTTTGAGGGTATATGAGTGGCGCCTTACCTATCTACCCTCATCTCTCCTCAATCTGCTACTTCTTCTCCTTCTATTACTTCAGTTGTTAATCTTGCTTTTACTCAGAACACAGGTAATACAGGTTTTGCCTTAATTTCTATTGATTCTCAGCCTGACCCGGATGGATTATTAATTCGGGTGCAACATATCACATGACATATGATCCCTCTTTTTTTCGAAGTCATACTACTCCCCACTGTTTGAGTGTGGCTAATGGCAATGGTGTTGCCTACCTTGTTACTAGTGTTGGCACTATTGACTTGACTATGTCTTTATCTTTGGAGCATACTTAATCTACTTTCTATCCTTCAAGTGACTGAGCGGTTAAATTCTTTTGTATTAATATATCCATTATTTTGTCTTCTTCATGGTATCAACAGTCACGAGATTATTGGTTGTGGTATTGAAAGGGGGCTTTAGTATGTGGATGATGTTTGCACCAGGAAGGTTTTAGCAGTCAATGGTTTTGCTCGAGATAAGGAGAATCAGATTTGGTTATGGCATCACCGCCTAGGGAATTCTTTTGGATATTTGGAACATTTATTTCCGTCGCTATTTTCTGGTTGTCAAACTTCTGATTTTAAGTGTGATACTTGTATTTTACCTAAAATCGTGCTACTTATCCATTGAGTTCCAATAAAACTTATGATCCATTTATGTTGATGCATATTGATGTTTGGGGCCCTGCGCCTGTGTTTACTCATTTTGGATATCGGTGGTTTGTCATTTTTGTGGATGATTGCACTCGGATGACCTAGTTGTATATGATAAACACACAAGTGATGTTTATGATTGTTTTCGTGTGTTTCATAAAATGATTCAAACTCAATGTTCTGCTACTTTGAAAGTTGTTCGTTCTGATAATGGAAGGGAATATGTCAATCAGTTGTTACATGCTTATTTTTAAGATCATGGTATTGAGCATGAGACAACGTGTCCCCACACCCCCTAACAGAATGGTGTTGCGGAATGGAAAAACCGACAGATTTTGGAAATCACTCGTGCTAGCCTTATTTGTGCCCATATGTGGCTCCTCTATTGGGAAGATGCAATCACGTCTGCCATTTATCTCCTTAACAAGGTTCTATTAGTGTGTTGCAGTTTAAAACACCTTTGGAGAAGCTTTCTGGATATGTTACCCTTCCTTATACTTTGGCTCTGGCATCACGCGTGTTTGGTTGCACTGTGTTTGTTCATCTTCCTAAGACCCAGCATACTAAGCTAGATCCTTGTGCCTTGAAGTTTGTCTCCTCAATACCAATTACCTACAGAAAATGGATCTAGTTCAGAGATGGCATAATGCTTCTGAAAGGAGTGCACATCATTATACAATAACACAAGAAAACATACAACAATCACAAATTAAGAAACATGTTTACAAGCGCAAACTTCGTATTACCAGGAATTCCTTCGACTGGAAAATACAAGTAGAAGAAACCATTATAAATTCAATTAGCATATGGATGCATATACATGCAAGGTGAATATATCCAGTATTAGGAAAACCAGTCAATTCTCAAACTCAGGAAGGTACCTAACTCATGCATGTTGCCAAATATGTGGTTAAGTTGCATGAATTCCATGTACATGATCCATAAAGTTGTATAGATGCATAGATGCAAAATTGTTAAAGGATAGACCAACCAACACTACAAGAAAAAAGGTCAGTAGTGACCAATTTCCTTGTGACCACATGAATAATGGTCACAAATACAGTGAATTTAATGACCAATAATATTACATGGTCAGTAAATTGATTGAGGCATATTTTTTCATTTTTATTGACTAAATTTTCTGACAAGTATTTAAATTAGTCACTGAAAACAACTTAAATTATGTAATTAGTTACCTACACATATGCCAAGGTAGCCTTCCTTCTCTTATTTGATACATGAGTGACCAATTAACTTTTTTAAACTTGATTTTTTTTTCAAAACACGGAGGTACCGCATCAAAAAGAAAAAAAAGACAGAGTGAAGTGAGACAAGAGTACGAGGACCAGAGCGAGACCATGCGAGACCACAACGAGCGAGACCACGCGAGACCATAGCGAGCTCAGAACGAGCGTCCTCTTCGACGAGCTTAAATCAGCTAGGTTTTCGTTTGGTACTCAAGCGGAGCTTGATTTTAGGTTCAATTTTGATTTCTCTTTGAATTTTGATTTTGAGGTGTAATTCCAAAAAGCTTGATACCCTAACTTCCTAATTGGTGTTGCAGGTGTTTCGATTTTGAGAAACGACCTTGAGGCTAGTGAGATCCTATTCTGAAATCAACTTTTGAGACCATTAGCTTCTCTGGTAAGAATTCTTCGATCTCTGGCTATTTGATTCCTAATTGGTTTTCATCTTCATTCTTGCTTTTTCTATCCTCTTATTGGTGACTTTTGATTATGATCTATGGCTTTTTGATTCTTGCTTTGATACTTTTTATCTACTGCTTGTTGATTATGCTCTATGGCAAATATTTCTTTCTACTTTCAATATGAGGATTGAATGTATGATGCTTATTATTGTAGTCACTTTCATGTAATAAAGTTACATGTAATAAGTGGTTGCCAAATGGGAAGAAAACAGTCTACCTCGATCATCGTCAGTTTTTGCCACAAAGTCATAGATGGTGCAAAAGTTTGGAGTTTGATGGTATGGTTGAGAATAGGCTAAAACCTAAGTTGTTATCAGGAGATCATGTGGTTAAACAATTGACTTGTGCTACAGAACCATGTTTCGGGAGGGAGCTTGGAGGGAAAAGAAAGAGAAAGCGTTCTGTGGAACAATTAAATTGGACAAAGCGAAGTATTTTCTTTCAATTAACCTATTGGAGAGCTATGAAATTGCATCACAATCTTGACATAATGCACATAGAAAAGAATGTGTCTGATAATATTTTAGAAACATTGATGGACACGGAGGGTAAGAAAAAGGACAAATATAGCACTTGGCAAGATATGGAGGCTATTGGCATTAGGAAAAGTTTGCACCCAGTAAAACGTGATGGTCAAATATGGTTGCCTGGAGCATATTATACCTTGTCAATGATAGAGAAAAGGGGACTATGTGAATTCTTAAATTCAGTGCATAGTTCTAAGGAATGCTCCGTTACAAGTTGATAGTTGAAAAAAATCGATAGGAAAGATGTTACATTGATGATGCGTCGGGTCCGTGTAAGTACATTAAATTCCATTCCCTTGCTTATATTTTCTATGAGATATTTGGCTCCTAAATGATGTTTAAATTTTTTTATGGTAAATTTTAACATTTTAGGAGAAATTCAATTTGAGCAACGAACCTCATGTGAATATGGCTATGGATGATCACATGAAGAGAAGATACTACACTTGGCGTTACAATTTGCATAAGAAATTTCTGGAGTATTGATTCTAGGAAGAGGCACTTGAGCAATATGGCAAAAAGATGAGTGGAAGGTGAGACACTATCTAGTTCCTCTTGGTTATCTCGAGGCTGTCTATTTTATGGTCATTGTGGGACTTGAGGGAACTAGAAAGCATGGATTAGAAAAAGCTTAACTTTTTAACACTGCACTTTAGAGAAATTCTGAAACTGGAGAAGAACCTAGCCGCATTGACTTGTTTCAGCTCACTCGATTTAGCACAAAGAAAACAACATGGGTTGGCGAAGATGCCAAGAATGCTTTTGTAAGTCTTTATTGCTTTTGAGCTTTTTCAGATCCCTTGAGCTTACTGTACATTCTGTGTAGGATGAGATGAAGAAGGTGAAGAACCAACCACAAACAGATGAGGAATCTGTTGAATTGATGTCTGATGATGAAATATATGACTTAGTTCTTTCTAAAGTTGTTTGTCCACCTAGGTCAAGTTATATACTTGGCTTAGGAGCAGGTCCGAAACACAAAACATTTAAAGCGGGTCAATGCAGTCATGCAAAAGTTGAGGAGGCTAAAAGGAAGGCAAATGAGGCAACTAAAAGGGCTAATGATGCAGAGAAACAAGGTATGCTTCTAGCAAATGAGTTAATGGAAATGAAGGAGAATTCCGATGCACAAAAGTATCAGTTAGAAGGTTTACAGGCAAGGCAAAATGAGACGGATGAACTAGTAAAAAGATTGCTGGAGCAGTTATCCTCGACTTCATCATCAATGCGGTTAGCTTATAACTCTCATCTTACTACAATTGTTTTCTACAATTGCAAGTAAACTATAACCCATGTGATATTAGTTTCTGAAATGGTTTCTTATATTCCAACAATTGTTCCATTATTATTAGTTTAATGGTTTCTGAAGTGTCTTTGGCTCACTCATGAATTTTTCTTTTTGTTTAATGGCTCACTCAACAATGGTTCACTCATTATTAGTTTATCTTTCTTTTTGCTGTTTTGTTTTTTCCTTCATTTTTTTGTTCTCGTTGTTGGTAGTCTAAAAATCTTGATTTTCATTTCAAATTATCTTTTTGTAAATAATTATTCTTTGTTTGATGCGAGGTCCGATGGATAAATTTATAGTATATCGAAGACAAAAGATGAAGACAATCAACTAGTGATGAATCTTACGTTCTTTGTTTTTAGGAATCAATTGACATTTAGGTTGAACTTAAATATCTAGCATTTTGTTTTTGAGACATCTTGTGCATTTGTTGGAAGAATGTTAGATATATTTGGATTGCTTTTGAATGCAATGAATTATTTGATGCTATAAATTTTATCTACAGCATTGTCTAAAAGAAATTAATAGTAATTTCATATTGTAATACAATAAATAAAGAACATGGAGAGATAAACCTAATTAGTTACCATTTTTTTGAAATACATTAGTGACTACAAGTAGGTCACTAATGTGGGCACGTGACCGATTTCAATGACCAAAATGCATGTTTTGGTGACCAAATTGTAAGCCCTTTAATGACCAAAGTTATTGGTCACTAATAGCGTTTTTATTAGTGACCACACAGGTATAGTAACTAATTCTTTGTAATGTAGTGACCAATAGTTGAGAATAATCACTAAATAGAATTTGTGACGAGCTTCTAGTGACCACCAATATTTGGACACTAATTGCATTCATTGACCAAAAACGGTATTATCTCGAGACTAAGTGACTGGCCACTAATACCTGTTTTTCTTGTAGTGGAATTACCCCACTGTCATATCCAAAATCAACAGAAGGAACTTCTCAATTCTGCCACAATATCATTAACTTCAGATTAAGAGTCTCTACATTCTACGGTTGCTTTAAGATGTGCAATTTAAAAAAATTCTTCACCTTAATTGTGAACACAGAAAATAAATAAACGAGTTGTACCTGGGTGGTTTTGAATAGGTTAACCCAGTTCAATATTCTTGGGACAGCCTCAATCAACGTTTTTGTACATGCCCTTTTCGTTCACTGCAAAGTCCACATGAAAGAGGAGAAGTTTTAATAAGATGCTCCATAAAATTGACTAATCAAATTTTAACAAATTACTAACAAGCCAATTTAAGAGGATAACATTCTACCACAAATATAGAAATTAACCTGAATGATGATGACAGAGAAATTAGAAATTATTTCAAAGTAACATCTTAAAAATTCCAACCTCCACAAGCATAAAAGTTCTCAATGTTTTTCTGGAGCACAAATCTTGTGCGTTCCTCCAAGAAATTTATTGTAGGTGTCTCCTCCACAAGTGCAGCCTACAAAAACAAAGAACTCTTACACATTATAGATGAACAAAGCTTAGTGGATATTTCATGGAAAAAAATGCATAACCAAGTCTGTATATATTAAAAAGTTTACAAAATCATAGGGTGGTTCTCAGACCTGAAAAACTTGGTGCAGTATTGTACCACTTAGTGCTGCGCTTGAATGGTCATTGCTTTTAGCCTCTCATCCAGGACAGTTCGCCTCGGGCAACTGAAGCTCGCTGCAACCTCGGGCAACAATACTCACAAAATACATGTCCAGAGTATTTGAACAAGTAGGCAGTAGTACCCTAGTTCCAGCCACTAGCACATCTGGATGAACAATTATAAAATTATGGTGATGATCCACATGACACTGTCCTTTGTCATCAAATTCACCAATAACGTTGACAGTATCCAGACGCAATGACACTGTAAAACCTGAGAAAAATATTATTGAAAAGAAGAGTGGCACTGTTACTAATCATATTTTGAACACATGATTTGAATTCTAAGGTACAAGTCTAGTTTCCTACCAAGAGCATTCATTTTTATCCGAATGTGCAAAACTTTGAGATACTATAAATATACAAAACAAAGACCTTATGCTAAAATTCTAAAGTTACAGAAAAATGTTCTTAGCTGTTGACAAGAGGTTGTCCACAATCCAAAATGAAGAATATTAAAAGGAATGTCTCTAAAGACAGGGGAAACTGATGCCCGTAAAGATGACTCATCCCCTAGCTGAACTTTCAGGTTGGATTTCTTAGCAGACGTCATGGAAGAAGAAAAGGGTTTCTTTCTTGGAGGCATTGGAGCAATGGTGTGGTATCTTCCAGTTTCTGGTATGCTGGTTCAAATTGCGGGAGAGAGAGATTGGAATTTGGGGGTTTCGGTGCTTATAAGCTGATTTGTGATTTTCCCGCTCAAATGAAGCATACAACACAAAAAGAAAAATGAAAACTGGGTGGAGTTGGTGATGTAGAACAATTGGCTGAGTGGATTGAAGAAGAGTTGGAACGAAGAGGAATAAGGGGCGTAGTGGGAATTTTCAGATTTGGCGTTCGAGCTCGATTGGAGCTCATGATACCTTTTTTGGAAAGGAACGTGTACGAGTGCAACCCACAGCTTTGCTATGACGTATGGTGGATTTTGGCATTCCGAGGTCGTTTGGTCTTCCAAAAACGCATTTAAAGAATTTTAGTTAATGTTTACAACTTGTTTAATTTTCTGTTTTAATTCCAATAAATTCCTAAGCGATTCAAAGGTTCGGGAACATGTATTTAGACGACCACTGAGCATGGCTTGATGGTCAGTTTTTAATCAAATAATATTGAGAGAATTCCTCTCTTTTCCTGGTGGATTCGATTAATTTCCTTTAGAATTTTCCGTTTGAAAATTTCGCCGCTTGTGCTTTGCGTCAAGTGGTATCGGAGCAGTCTCTCCCGTCACCGGTATTATTGGCCTACCATGGGTGATCGTGGAACCGCTGCTCCAATTACTCGAGCAGATTTGGATGCTCAAATGAGCGGATCAACAATTTAGCCAATCAATTTGGAGAGATGTGGGAATCGTTGTTACAAGCTATTGGTGGCGGCAATCGAAGAGAAAGCAAAGAGATGATGAAAGAAGAGAAGGCAGAGATGATAATAGAAGAGAAGGCAGCGTGTTCAGGAAAGTGAGTCGGAGTCGGAAGAAGAACTTGAGGAACTACTTCTACCTGGCCTAATAATCCACGTAATCGTTATCATGACAATTTTGGTGATTATTGGATTAAAGCGAGATCCCTAACTTTTGAAATCTGAAAATTGAAGATTTCTTGGATTGGCTAGTAGAAGTGGAGAGATTTTTCGAGAAAATGGAGGTTCCCAGGCACAAAATGGTGAAGATGGTAGCTTTAGTCTAAAGGCCACAGCCGTATGGTGGATCGATTGCAAAACTCATGACGGAGGCAAGGAAAGCAACGGGTGCGTACATGGCGAAAGATGAAGCGACTTGATGGATCGGTTTTGCCTACCGATTATGAACAAATCTTATGCATCGCCATGTACTTAGGTACGTATGCCAGGGCAGCCGTTCTAGTGTCCTGAATATATTGAAGAATTTATGCGATTAGCCGTAGGCGCAATCATTTGACCAGACCGAAAACCAAAAGGTAGCGGTATAACAATGGCACAGAAAATTTCCATTCAAGAGAAAATTGGCTTGCAAAATATATGGACCTTGCAGAGGCAACTAACATGACATTAAAGGCGGAATTGTTGGAGAAGGAGAAGCGCCAAACTAAGGTAGCGTTTAAGTGCTTAAATTTTAAAAAAGCTGCTTTAAAAAAATTTCAAAACCAAAAGATGTTTGGTAAACATCAATAATCAGCTTTTTTACAAATTGCGGATTCACTGACCGCTGTTTTCTCAAAGAGTGGAGAAGCGGCTTTCAAAAGCCAGCTTCCCAAAAAAATTTAACCGGTGGTTTTAATGAAATTTGGGTACCCCATAATGCCCTCACTTATTTTCAAATGGACAGTCCTTGTCCCTCCAATTACACAACTCTTGCAAACTCCTCGAATCAAAGTGCGAGAGAAAGGAGAAGAAAAAATTTCGCAAAAAAGTGCAAGAGAGGAGAAGAAGAAGCCCCATCAAATCAAAAAGAAGAATTCATACTCAACTGAAGAAGAAGCCCCTACAACCTTGAAGAATAGTTCAAGGATCTAAGATTGAGAGCAAGAGAAAAAAATGAGAAGTGAAGAACTCGTAAACATTAAATTATAAAATAAACGATAAAGCAACCACACCTTCAATGATTTTACCAACTACCAAACCATGCAACCACAAAGATTCAAACCCCAACTTCCCCATTCCATCATGTCCAACCAAAGAAAATGAAACCCAGCTTCCACAAAATAAAATCCAATCTTACAATCTCACTCACATACATAGAGCAAAGGACCATGAACTCAAACCTCTCTTGATACGGCCTTGGATTGAGTTTTGGTTTGAGATTCTTGATCTGGGTCTTTTATTTCTTGGTGTTTTGAGGTGATGGAGAGAGAAGAGAAGAGGAGAGAGAGAGAGAGAGAGATATATAGATGGGGTAGGGTGGAGTACGGTTATGGGTTTGTTTGTTTTTAATTTTAATTTTGTATATATAACAATTTTTCTAGATTAAATTTTTTGAAAAAAGTGTAAATTAAAAAAAGAAAAAATTTATGTAGTGAAGTTGGGTTTTTAATAAAAAAGTAGAATGAATGAAAAAACAAACAATTCATCTTCATGTCCTTTTGGTCATTATACACACTAAAAGCACTTCGATAAAAATTTACCAAACACTTTGACTACTCACGGCAGTTTTTCAAATACATTTTACCAAACACCTATCTGCTTTTTTAAAGTGATTATTATCAAAGCACAAAGAAAGCGATTTTTTAAAAGCACGAATGCCAAACTAGCCCTAATTACGGAGCTTTGCCATCGGATTATTCAGAAAATGTTGCTGCTATTTCTAGTGATAAAGGGAAAGGCACATGACAGCAAAACCTTAGAGGTTCTTCAAAACTAACAAGCGTCCAAAGTAAAAACAGCAATGAAGGCGGCTCGTCCTCCCAACAAAGTGCAGACCAAAACCAACCCCAACCCCGGAGAGAATCCGTGTCACGAGACCTATGACGGACATTGATATTACACAAGTGGTTGCCACAAACCAGGGCATCGTTCCAACGTTTGTCGGAGCGGAGGCAAGCTAATTTTATTGAAGATGTTGGTGATGATGAGGGAAATGATGAAGTAGCGGACGATGAATATCACAGGTGGGCTGAATTTGCAATTGAAGAAGGAATGGAAAAGGCTTACTTTGGTTTTACAGAGAGTACTCTTGGCACCAAAGAGGAAGGGCAACGTCATAGAATTTTTCGTTCCTTTGCTCAATCAAAAATAAGATCGTGATGTGATTGTCGACAATAGGAGTTGCGAGAATTTCGTGTCAAAGAAATTGGTGGAGCATTTGCAGCTACCAACGTGAGCCACATATCAACTCCTTATTCACCAGGTTGGGTTAAAGGCCCTTCAAATTCGTGTTGCCTGAGACTTGCCATGTGCCACTTTCCATTGGTAAGCATTACGGAGATGAAGTTTATGTGATGTTATTGATATGGATGCATGTCATATTTTGTTTGAGGGCGCCCGTGGCGCTTGATGTGGATGACCTTTAAGAATTCGGGGATAATGTGATTTTGTTTTCTTGGAACAACAACAAGATTGCAATGGCTCTGCGGTGCCTCAAAAGCAACTTCTTGATCCCAAGACTAAGAGCTCTAGCTTTCTAATCGATCAACAACGAGCAAGAGTTGAATGAAGCAATTAAAGGAGTAGAGTATTTCTGTCCTTTGGTGATGAAGGGTTTATTGAAGATTGGCATGAGGCTGAACATGTAATTCCTCCTGAAGTGTAGTAGATTTTGGAAAGATTTCGGAAGCGATTTCCGACAATCTACTAAATGAGTCGCCACCTTTACCTTTGTGGGACATACTGACACCAAATTGACTTGGTACAGGAGCTAGCCTTCCTAACTTGCCACATTATCGTATGAGCCCTAAGGAGAGCGACATTCTTAGAAAGCAAATTGAGGAGTTATTACGGAAGGGTTTTATCGAGGAGAGCTTGAGTCCTGTGCGCTTAACGTTTCTTTTGGTTCCAAAGAAAAATATTATTGAAAAGAAGAGTGGCACTTCATTACTAATCATATTTTGAACACATGATTTGAATTCTAAATGTACATGTCTAGTTTCCTACCAAGAGCTTTCATTTTTATCCGAATGTGCAAAACTTTGAGATACTATAAATATACAAAACAAAGACCTTATGCTAAAATTCTAAAGTTACGGAAAAATGTTCTTAGTGTTGACAAGAGGTTGTCCACAATCCAAAATGAAGAATATTAAAAGGAATGTCTCTAAAGACAAAAGCTGATGCTCAGAAGATGACTCATCCCCTAGCTGAACTTTTAGGGTTGGATTTCTTAAGCGGACGTCATGGAAGAAGAAAGGGTTTCTTTCTTGGAGGCATTGGAGCAATGGTGTGGTAGCTTCCAGTTTACGTGCCGGTTCAAATTGAGGAGAGAGAGATTGGAATTTGGGGGTTTCGGTGCTTATAAGCTGATTTGTGATTTTCCGCTCAAATGAAGCATACGGCCCAAAAGAAAAATGGCAGGTGGAGTTGAGCTTACGGGTGAAGATGGAAGGCTCCGACCACGCTCAATGAGGCCCAATGAAATGGGCCGGTGTTAAACACTTTCAGTAATTTTGTCGACCACAAATTTATTAGGGAAATAGCCCAAAATGCCACCTTTTTGATAATTGTAGCTGAAAATACCACCCATTCTGAAAATTTTGAACTAACACCTATAAATACATATTTATTGTGCACTTATTGCACATATCACTTTGCTGAAATTTTATTCTCAGACTTCTTTCTTCACTTTGTCTCTCTCTGCCAACAACAAGACCAAACCTTTAACCATTGCATCTCACTTAAGCTCTCTCTCTCTCTCTCTCTCTCTTTCTCCATAGCTCAACTGACAAGACCCACATCACAAATTCTCCAATTCCTCAACCATTGAAGAAAAACAAGAGAAATTATCGAAATGGGTTCGATTCGTTGCCCATGAAACCCACACCGATCCCAACCCAAGATGAAGAGCTTCCAAACCCATCTACGGCTCGCTCTCTTTCAACATAGACTCATCCACCTCTTCTCCTTCTACCTCATCCTCTTCTCACAAACCCATCCATGATCTTCATCTCTCTCTTTGCTCATCACCTGCATAGCTCTCTCCTCCCCGCTATTGCTTTCGCTTTCCTCTTCTTCTTCTTGAACCATCAAAGGCCACGTACGACCACACACACAACTCCACATCAAGGTGTTGAAGCACTTGAAGTCCACTTAAAAGGGTAAGCGTGTGCTCTTACTTTCATACTATTTCTGGGTTTTTTTGTATTTATTTTGTCGGGGGAAATTAAATTGATAGAGCTTTTTGGTTTTGTAATAATATGGGAATGGTTTCTTTGGATTTTAATTTATCGAAGGTGGCGGCCAAAGACTCTATGAATGTAGGAGATCGAATACATCTTCCTATTTAGTAAGAGTTCCCCATTGATAAACAAGAGTTGCCCAATGAGAAGTGCCATTGTAGTGAAGAAGAAGTCACCTTTATCAGTAGCCTTGAGTTGTATAAGGTTCATAACTTTGATTCTGTGTGACCATTTAAGCTAGCTATCTTGCTTACAATATTTAACCCAAGACTGTTTTTCTTCATGAAATTAGGATCTAGCCATTATTGTAATCAATAAACCCCTGGAATGCCTGTTCGATTGGCTCGCGATACTTCATTGAAGGTTATTGTCGTACTTACTTTTGGTTTGTTGGTAGTTTAATTTGATTCCACATGTTGAATTGTATAGTGTTTGCACAGGGTGGTATTGGCATCAAAGAAGTTTAGATGGTAGGCTGTCATTGCTTGTTTAAGTTATGAATTCTCGAACCCCCTACCATTTGGTGAGTTTGTAGGAAATCTTAACTTATGTAGAATTCATTCTCTGTTGCTGTATAGTAAAGCAGCTGTATGTACTTATTAGACTTCTAAAATATTGAATGGGGACCTTTCATGTAATACTAAAACTAGAGTGAGTATGGAGTGAAAGAAAGATTCATGCATGTGAATCAAGCCACTATTGAGAAGCTCTAGCCAACTCATTGAATAAGCAGCTTGTTCACACATTTCATGTTCAACGAGATGGAGCCAGTTGCAAGCTATATTGCTTCATGATCCCAGGTTCAACATCTCCAAACTCGAAGCTAGGTTGGGTTGGTAAATAGTTGTGTCATTGAGACCTGGCCAGGAATGGAAACATGAACTTTTAGTATTTCAATGAATGCAAGAATTGATTAATGGAGAAGATAACAATTTAGTTTTATAGACTTCCTATTAGAATTTCAATCGTTGTATCAAGTGTGTACTTGCATGGTCTCTTTTATTTCATGACAATCTTATGGATACTTGGGTGTATGGATTATCTAGCTTCCACCTTGAACAAGCTCTGTTTGGTTTGTTTTTTGTCGATTTTACTCTTCTTTTTTTTTCTTGGATAAGAATCTTTGTGTTTGTTAGGTGCCTGGACAGTAGAGATAGTAGCGGTATTGAACAAATTATAGTTGATTAAGTGGTTTACTGGTTTGTAGGACCCCAGCGATATGCATTGAACAAATTATATAAGTGTAAAAAATTAACAATTGTCTTGAAGTTACAATATTTTGGGGCTTTGATTGCTTTCGAGGTGGTAGTGGACAATGGTAAATTAGATCGAATCACAATTCTGAATGATTCACAAACTTTGCCATCTCGGCATGCCATTACAAAGTTCAAAGTAATTGGATCACCATGTCACAGTTTAGGCAACAAACTTTTTCCGCATAAGCATGCAATACATGTCATGCGAGTTTAGTTTCAACATTTGGCTCAAACAATCATGAATGAAGATATTTTACAGCATTCTTGTACTGATTCGTTGAGAAATAATATTTCCCTCACTAATATTCCACTATTGATTTTGCAGGTTTCACATGGTTAGAGCTAACCCCTCTTCTTGGCCGAAAGCATCGTGTATGGATCGAGAACTAAATACTTGTTAAGCACTTTATTCCTCGTTACAAAGCCACTTTTCTCATGTGGAAAAACTCCTCTAACCATATATGAGCATTGCGCTGCGTGTACAGCATGCGCAGCTTCCTGCGAACACCGATAGTTGGAGACTACAAATATGGGTGGCAAACTCATGCAAGGCCCGGAAACCATTAGCTTGGTCTAATAATGAATGTCATCGAGATGAGGACTTTCCCAAGAGTAAGAATCTCTCGTTTGATCTCAATATGGACAGAAAGTGTCTCCAAAAAGAATCCCCTTTGCATCTTCATTGTAAGCACAAATGCTTGTAATCTTATATGTACTTGAAGCAACCATGCATATTCTGATGCTTTTATCAATGAATATTAAGCTCTGATCAACATCATTATTATAGCTTAACCTTGTGAGTTTGGTTTCAAAGTAGTTTTGTATTTCGTCTTGTATGCCAGAAGAATTTGGTCTTTCTTAACAATTCTCATATCACATTAGAGATATAAAAGACCCAGGAACACCCTTACTAGTTGGAGGAGCTCAAAGTAATTACGAAGATGCAATTGAAGTAGACGATGAATTCGTCGGGTAGACAAATCTTTATATGCTCATTGAAGCGGTTTTTCCTAATTCGAGTTTGGGTTTTAAACTCACAGGTTGATTGAATAAATGATAATTGTTTTACTGCTAGGTCACATTTACCCCTACGTCGAACATTGTAGTATGGTGACGGTTATTGGTCTTTGGTTACGTGTTAAACTCTTAAGGAGCACACGCCTTCTGTTGCCATAAGGAGCACTGCTTTCTCGTTACAAATTTTGCACCTTTTAAATTTGGTTTCATGAGTGGCATTTGATAGGAATTCATTTTTGCAATACATGTGTAGTAATGGTATCTTTGTATTCTTTGTGCTTTGTACTATTGGGGTGACAAGCATGTCGGATTGACACAAAATATTGCGTTCCTATTTTGTGCTTTGTACATTTGGAGTTCGTGTATTGCCACGATATCGCGTCCATATTGCCCATATATTGCTACAATAGTGCGTCCATATTGCCCGATATTGCTAAAATATTGCGTCATTTGCTTTATCTTTTTTTCAAGTCTGTTGGAATGAAATTAGAGTGTGATTTTGGAGTTTGTGTATTGCCTTTTTATTGTATCCATATTGCTGCCTGATATTGCTATGATATTGCCTACATAGCACCTACCTTTTTTAAAAGTCTGTTGGAATAAAATATAGTGTGATTTTGGAGTTAGTGTATTGCCCCTAATATTGCTTCCATATTGCCCGATATTGCAATAACATTGCTGTTATGATATTGCATACGTAGCACCTTTTTTCAAGTCTATTGGAATGAAATTATATAGGTGAGAGTATGCATTTTGTATTGTCAAGACATACCAAATGTGGAAAGTTGTGACAGAATTCACATCAAACACCAAGTCAATACAAATACATTTGAAATTTCAAAGCACCAAAAACCTACATGTCTAAGATACATTACGAAGTGGAATAGGCAATATTAATCTGATGAGAATCGATTACAAATGTTCCCTAACACCCTTACTGCTTTTGTACATTCAAAATACATGACACTAAGTGAGACAAATTACCACAAAATAAACCCAACAAATGTAATTTGGTAGACCATATCATGCATAACTACTTAAACATTTGACCAATTCCTCACACTTTAAGCAATTTGGACCCCAGAATATTATGTAAATTACTAAAAAATTTCTACCAATTCCTCACACTTTAAGCAAAAATCAACTAATCTCTCTCTCTCTCTCTCTCTCTCTCTCTCTCATGGTGCCTCTCACTACAAAATACCAACAAATAGAAGAGAAATATATCTTGATCCCACTTCATCCCTCCAATACTCGACTTGTTGGAAGGTTTTTCCTTCACTCCATCCTCAAAGACACGCCCTCTTCTTTTCTCTATCAAACACTAAGAGTATAAACCATTAAAATTTCAGTGAAACAAAGCTTAGAGAGAGAGAGAGAGAGAGAGAGAGAGAGAGAGAGAGAGAGGAGAGAGAGCTCGGATGCAAACGAAATACAAGGGCATGCACAATCCGAAATACTACTACCATAGAGAATATCATAAATAATGTTCATCGATCACATACTTGGCATGTTAAATTGCCGGACTACGAATTTCAACTACATATTCATACAAAAGTTCAACAGATTAAATCTAACGTGTCACGAATTATCATGAGAACATTTCCCTAATATGTAAATATGTGTGTAAACATGCATAAACAAAGAACTCCTGAGCCAGGATAGATTGGAACAAAAACATACAATACAATACAATACAATTGATGAAATACCTTTGGAATTCGAGAAAAGGTCTTAGAAATTCTTAGAAATTCTAAACGCATAATACTCACAAAATTTCAAAAATTAACTTAAGAAAGGCTTACAAACAAGCAAAACCAAGCCATAGCCAAATAGTGTAGGTGCTGCCTTTACAAACTTCTCTTTGAAATTTGTAAAGGAACCAAAATCCTTTTTCAATCTGTTTGAAGGACGCCTAGTTTGGGCATGTCCCAGCTCTAGAGTTGCATGGATTCCCAAAAAAGTCATGATTCCAGGACCTACAAGGATAAAGTGAAAGGATCACATCTCATAATCCCTAAATTGGAGATGGAAAACAAAGTAAATTTGCACCTTGTTCAATATCAACTATCAAGAACATGTCCATTTGAAACTTTTATTAATTAAATGTAAGTCTTGTAAGTGTCATGCCTGCAGGACCACATTTAGGTTGGAGATCTTCGCTACGTAACATTTATTTGAAAAACCTAACAGCTTTCCTCTTGAATGATTACTACACACTTCTAGATTCTTATCCTTCTAAACTCCATATGAGAAATTGTTGTTAGTTTGGAAACTACTAGAGAAATAATTACACTTGAATCTCAATGCTAAAGCTCATACAAGTAATTTTGAACACTTTTACAACACCTAATTAAGCAAAACCCATATACAAGAACAATTAATTGAAATGAAGCAATTATCAAATTCAACTGAATAAGCAGGGGACCAATTTCAAATATCATGCAAAAGAAAAGCAATCAACAAAGAAATATCCGCAAAAAGTCAAGTTATTTAACCATAAGTCCAGAGAAACAACCATTTATAGAACATTAATCTATTACATTTCAAGTTCAATTTCATGAAACTATCTCAATGAAGAAAACTCTAAATTCAGGGGATGAAGCGATAAAAAAAAACTAATTTACTCAAAGCATATCTCAAATTTGAAGCCTAATACAGGCTGAAACATCCGTAAGGGGAAAAACATAACATGTTGCAGTAAAATTAACATAAACAAACATGATGTCTTGACTAATTCAATCCCATGAAAATCTGAAGTCAAGTAAACCTTGGCCTATCTAAATTTGAAGCTAAAATAGGACCCCTTTTAAGAACCCAATCAGACAAAGTCAAATCCTTCTAGTTTAGAAGAATAAATCTGCTCCAAAAAACAAGATCCAAAATCTATACAAGAACAAGATCCAAAATTTATATGTTTATGACCTTATCGTACGCCAAAGTTACCAAATTTAAAAACAAAATAATGCCAGACACGTAAAGACCTACCAGCTGAGATATGGCTTTGGAGAACTTAGAGATGGTGGTGGCGACTGCGTGGAGTTGGTATGTGGGAGCTGCTTCGAGAAGTATGAGCCAGCACCTTACCATCCACAATGGCCTTAGAAGCAATTCCTCCGAGAAATCTTCTTCGGTCATGACCGTTCCCAAGGCAGCTTTGGAATGGAAAATTGGGGCAAAACAAACAGAGAGAGAGAGAAAGAGAGAGCAAGTCAGACAGAGAGCCGGAGAGAGCGAGTCAGACAGAGAGCCAAAGAGAGAGCTTAAGTGAGATGCAAGGGTTAAAGGTATGGTCTTGTTGTTGCAGAGAGAGACAGAGCGAAGCAAGAGTTGAGGGCAAAATTTCAGAAAAAGTGATATGTGTCAATAAGTGCACAATAAATATGTATTTATAGGTGCTAGTTCCCAAAATTTTCAGAATGGGTGGTATTTTCAGTTACAATTATCAAAAAGGTGGCATTTTGGGCTATTTCCCAATTTATTAAGGCCGTTTTGCCCCTCTAGTCTGTGCCCTTATGCTTTTGTTCCGTGTTCAGGTTCAGGTTCCGAGAGAAAAATAAGAAGGACGATCACAAGAATATATAAACTAACCTGATATAGGGCTGTAGATTCTTCCACTCCCATTTTGGACGCTCTTTAAAGGGGGCGGAGAATGGCTCTGCTGGGTTAGGGTAGAGATGATACGCTGAAGGCTCGAATCCATGTCTCGGCGCCAAAATTCTCTATCAAAACTTGCTGGCATCCCTTCTGGAACCTTGCGCGTCCAGTCCTCCACGAACCTCTCCATCTTCCTATTCCCATCTCGCAAGATGTCTCTTGCAAAATGCACACGTACCTTCCTCTCATCCAACTTCCATATACTACTGGTGCTCACACCCTCAACCACTTTGCTACCATAAACATGCAAGCAGTGGTTTGCAAGTTTGCGGAAAGCCATCTGATTCCAACGCATTGACAACGTCTTCATTAAGACTAGACAATGACCAGTCATTCAACACTGAATTATTGTGCAAAAGCATCCTTAGAATGCTGTCCATGTACTTCTCATCCACAATTCTCAGTATCCATAAATCTCCACTGCTGAAAGAGCCTGCAACCCAGTCCTTAATTCATCATCACTAGCTTGAACCTTCTCAATAAGATCATCCCAGCTATACAGTCCTGTATTCTTTCCTTCCATGCCTTCCAGGTCCACTATTTCTACGTCCTCCTCAGATCTGTAAGGATTCTCAAAAAGTAGCTACCTTAGCTTGTCAAGTCTGGGGACAACTCAACAAGCTCCATGTTACCAGTTGCAATCTTAATGACAGAAGCAACAGATTGCGGATCATGATAGTTCTCATCACAACATTTTGGGCTTTCAAAAGAATTAAATTGACCTGATGGGGTATGAGAAAACAGAATTTGAAGTTCAACGGATTTGTTGCATAAGTTTTTGACTCGTGCAGAGGACTGCATCTTCATCAGGCTGTCCTCTAACAGTTACTCTAGAGAAAGAAAAAAAAAAAACAAGAGGAAGCCTTGAACTAGATTCAATGCACGAGAAACAATTGGAAATAAGACTAAATAAGACTCTAGAAACTAGATTTAAGTTACTCCTCACCTTTGGTGCAGGACATCAGGGAGAAGTTTCTGGTCAAGCTCCAGGAGGATTAGATCATCATGAGGACCAAAGAGAGGTGATATGTAATAGGAATTGATGAGCTCGGTTGGAGATTTAGTACCGCTTCTGCACCATTGTGGTCTGGAGATGGTGGTTCCATTCTCTCCTCTCTCTCTCTCTCTCTCTCTCTCTCTCTTTAAACACAGAGATGTGAAAGGACAGAGTGAGAATGACAATTACATGAGAGTCCAACTTCCACTACCAAAAGCTACTCAATAGTTGAAGCCAAGATGAGGAATTCCTCTTGGCCTTTGGATCCAGTCAATTGTGGCCTTGAGTTCTATTTTGTGAACTGAGTTGCGTTGAGTTCATAGTGTAAGATAATGTTTTAAATTATGAGCTGAATTTTTCTTTGGCAGGAGGCAATTGTAACAATCAGTCAATCATGATGAAGAGATTTAACCGTGTTGAAATTGTTCATAAAAATGCCAGCAAAGCCCAAATCATGCTCCAGCTATATGCTACAACCCACTAACATTTCCGTTTCCCATATCCCTAAAACCCAAAAGGTGTAAGACCAAAAAAAAAAAACCCAAAAGGTGAATTCAGATTCTTTTTATTTTCTCTCGTTTTCCTACGTTTTCCCGGAAACCAAACATCGCATAACGTCATTCCGAAAGTAAAACAATTTCTTTTTCTTTTTTGGGGTGACATTTCTCAAGTTGCAACATTTTCATCTTTGCACAAACCCAATTACCCAAATGAGAAATCAGACTAACTTTCTAAAGAAGATGACAAAATTGAAAGACAGAGAGAGAGACTTACATGCCAAGAAAAACGGAAGATGATAGACCCAAATTTTGGCAGGGGAAACGACGACGTGTTGCGGTTCTCTGCCTCGCTAGGGGTTTAGAAGTGTAATGATGAGTAAGGAAGCTGAACTGAGAGACTTGAGTTCTCATAGGTTTATTGCCGTGCTTGATTTCCTATTTTAGTGTTTTACCCGCCAAAACAAGGAACGACGCCGTTCAAGTGCGTCGCCGTGCTGGGCATGGACTGGTTGGGCTTGGGCGGGCTGGGCCAGTGCAGTCCTCTTGGGCCGTCCTTTTTTGTGTGTTTATGTTCTTCTACTACTTTATGGACTTTTTTGTTTTGTACATAATTAATTAATTTCTTTTCTTTTTGTATGGAAAAATTCATAAGATGAAAGTTGTAACCGACATAATACTAAGCCTTTTTTTTTTGTCAACAGACATAATACTTAGCCAGAATTGAAAAAGGGCGTAAATGTGAGTTTGACCAGTTGTCCAAGGAAATGTATCCACTCCTTGCATTCGAGTTCAATGTTCTCTCTATTCATTAAATGGTTTAAAATATCACTTTATCAGAACCCAAAAAATGGCAATTTATAAAAATAAAATAACAACCGAAATTTTTTGGAAAAGGGTTATTGGTCCTTTACTTTCAAAAAAGAAGATTAGGAAATGTTAATGTGAAGGTAGACATTACAGAGGTGGTCCATCGTAGGACAATGGTCCTCAAGCATCAGCCAGCCAAAAACGTAAACTCCATTTAAATAACATTTTTGTTCTCACCATAGGAGCTCTGGGATGAGATGAGAATCCAAAGCCTCATTTAGGAATCAATCACTTTATGTTAGTAGCGCTTTTGCCCAAAATCAGTTTATCGTTTTGCTACCAGCGTAGAGGTATTTTTATATTGTAAAAAAAGTGATTTTTATGTTATTCGTAGCGTTTGGCTTCTCAAAGAAAAAGAGATTTTTTTTTCCCTTTTTTTTTTTTTTGGTATGTTTATAAAGCATTTTAAAATTGATAACCAATCATATAATATTAAATCTTGGGCATTCTTAAATGAAAATTGAAAATGTATAGATTCAAATCATACTTCTTGAAAAAAACATGAATAAATATTTTTTTAGGTTAAAAAAATATATTGTTAAGTGACACAAATATCAAGTAGACATAATAAGATTTGCGATTCTCTCATGTTCATCATCCATCTCTCGTGCACAAGTTGCATTTTCTTCTACAATAGTCTCTTCTGTACTAGTCCCTCCCTCATCTGTTTGTGGAAGTAACTCTTCATCATCATCATATGGTTGGAACTCTACATCCGTCATTGAATGAATTCTTATGAAGTTATGGAGAGCCATTGAAGTGACAACGACTTGTACTTGTTTTTCCAAAGGAAAATTATGAATTTGAAGTACTATTCTCCATCTCGGTTTTTCCAAGCACCAAATGTACTTTCAATCATGCATCTTAGAGATGAATGTCTGTGATCGAAGATTTCTTTTTTCCCTCTTGGTTGGATTCCTCGTCAGATTTCAGGAAGATGGTATCGCTCACCCCTATAAGGGCATAAATATCCTTTCATTTATGGATAACCAGCATCAACCATATCATATTTACCTATACACGTGAATCAATAATAATATTAGTGTTGTTTGCCATATTTGATATAAGAAACATATCCAACGTGAAATAGTAAAGGAAAATATTGAACTTGATGACATTTTGATTACTTCCTCAATGCTACAACCAACCTTGTCTTTGCTTTTAAAAGTGCTACTTCGATTTTCAATTGCATGTAAAATAGAATTTAACCGCTTCGTTACCTTAACCCCAACTCTAGGTTTTTTCGAATATCTTTTCCTTTTATTGTCCATGTTAGAGGGAGGAGTTTCAACAACAACTATATCCTCAAGTCCAGCATTTACATCGGTAGGATACCCAAAGTCATCTTGATCCTCAACCGGAATCTCTTCATTATGTTGTCCCATAATTGGACCATTGTCAACATCCTCTACCATAAAACCTTGTGACGGTGCCCAAGCGATTTCACCCGTAATAGCAACATTTTTAAACAAAATATCTAACTGGTCAATATGTTTCAATCCATGTGTTCGAAATCTTGTGATTTGTGGTATGTGTCTCTCTCTTACTTTCTATATGGCAACCACATGGCATTGACATAAATGCGGAATGAAGATTGCTTTACACGTTCATCTATGTCATATTCTTATGTGGGGGAGGGAGCTCAAAACACATTTATATAACCCAAAATTACAAACTAACCCATCTAAACAGATTAATAGGAAACAACCCTTTCTATATCCTTCTATTATTGTAAAAGAAAGTGTCTATAATAGCATCGACGTATTATAGCCAACTGCTACCCTAGCTTTGATTCTTATCTCTCTCTCTCTCTCTCATAAATTCAATTTCTACTTATGATAATTTTTTTACTAATAAATAGTAGAGATATAATATATGAATCAAGAAACATGAGAATTTCATAGTACTATATGATAAAAAAGAAAAGCTAAAATAAAAAATAGCAAGATAAATACATAAGTAAATGAACAAAAATAGTAAGAACATAGAAGATTACCTTGAAGAATGGTAGCCTTACTTGCAGAGATTGTGGCGCGAGAAGGGGAGAGAGAAACCTCTATAGGGAAAGAGCAGAGGCAGAGGCAGAGACGTGATAACTAGGGTGGATGAAACGTGGATTGCTTAAAGATGATAGGGTTAGGCTTTTTTGGCCATACTGTAAAAATAATAGGGATAATATTGGTATTGCAAAGTTTCATTAAAAGGCCTCAAGTGATTCCTAGTTTTTTTAAAAAAAAAAAAACCACTTCAGGAGAAGCACCTCATGTGTTTCTCCTTAAAAATCACTTTAAGTGATTCTAATATCTATTTTAAGTGCTTTTAAATTTTTGTCAAACACCTAATTTTTAAACAAAGTGATTATACTCAACATGAAGTGATTTTGGCACCTCTTAATCACTCACCAAACGAGACATATGTTAAAATCACTAATAAGTAAAAAATCGCACTGTAATCACTCCCAAACAAGCCCTAAGTAGTTAGCTTAAGTGCCCATTTGGTATTTGATTATTTGAGCTAAAAGTGATTTCTTACAAAAATTTTGAAGTCGAGCCCATTTGGTAAAGGTAGAGATAATTGCTTTTTGGTGAAAATAGTTGTCACTCACTCAGCGTGATTTTGGAAAGTAGTTCAAAAGCTGATTTTATTTCAGCTTTCGTAGAAAACAAAACAAGGACCCAGTGGTATTTAATAAAAAAACATTAGGCTAACCAAAAAGAGAAATGACAATAGCAAATTTTCTATTTCAACAGTTTCAACAAGAAGCAAATGATCTTAGGTTGAGAAAGTGTCCTTTGAAATATAGAAATGTTCATTCCACGTTTTGCGATGTCATCTTAATTACTCAAAATCCTTAATTTATCATTCGATGTTAACTTCATCAAAAAATATGTTTAAAAAGTAAAAAGTTATGCCTCACTTAATTAGTAAAAAGTAAACAAAAATTTAAGGAAAAACAAATAAAAAAGCCAACCACCCCATATTACATATCTCTTAAAAAAAAATTTGTAAGGCGACAATGAAACTATAGTGCATTAAGTTGAGGTGATATTTTCAAAAATTTCCCATTAGATGAATGTTAAACATCAAAACTTCATCCAATCAAAAGTCTAAACATTCATCAATGAGGTTGTTCAAGATACTAAAAAAATACTTTTTTTCACAAATGGTCCTTGAGGTTGTCGAAATTATCGTCTTTTGCCCTCAATGTTTTTTGTGTGACACTAATGGTCCTTAAGATTACTCTCTGCACATCAAAATGGTCCATGCAAAAAACATTAATTATGAAATGCTATAATTTCGCCAACCTCATGGACCATTTGTGATAAAAAGCCAAAAAAATAAAAAAGAAGATACTTTTCCAGTCTATAGAATGAAATGATTTGCAGGTATTTCTGTAAAACTTTGTTGAACAAAGTCTCACACTCAATGATCCTCTCCTAGATTATTTAAGAAAAAAAAGAAACCTAAAAAGAAAATAGAAAATAGAAAATCTAAGCCTGAAGAGGAGGTGCAAGTGATCCACGTCCTCGTCCTCATTAAGTAATTTGAGTAAAAACGGCTGGAAAGCAAGTAGTTGAGGGCAGCTTTCACTTTCAATATTCACTGGTTTGGTTGGTCATATTGGACCAGCCACCTTTATTAAGTAGCCATGTTCGAACTTTGAAAACTCAAAAGTAGAGTTTGTTGATCTGTATCTGTGGCCTATTCAAGTTCATTTCAACAACTACTTAAATGACACGACTTTACACTCATCCCCTCGTAAATTGTATAGATCTTGTTTATTGTTCTAATATGGAAGACAAGACGAGAGAGTTAAATTTCACCAAATTAATTGCAACTAGTACCGCCATAGTTGTCCCGCTACTAATGCCTCCACTTTGCTGGGAACCGTGCGACAAGTTACAAATCGAAGCTATCCTCTGTAATATAATCCAATTACATTTATGACAAAACCAACTACTAATTGGCAAGACTCTCCTAAAGACAAAAAAAAAAAAAACTTTCCTGTTGCATGAGAGTTTCTCTCTCTAAAGAGACTACTCACCTAGCAAACTCAACTAAGTTTATAAAATTATTAGAGAAAAACAACATTGACGACTCTTTTTTTTTTTTTTTTAAAGACAATTCAAGAGTTTCTAGATTTTATTCAACAAATCAAAACTAAACTAAAAATAAAAACTATTGCTTGCATCTATGAAACATCATTCCCAATAAACCAATGAAGCCAACCCAAGTTCCAAAGTAACTTCTGTCATTTATAAGGTGTGTGACATAATACTTAGAGCATCTTCAATAATCTCTTCAACAACTTTGGAACTCTAAAATATGTGAGCCACATTAGAATAACTTTTTCTAACAGTCAAACCTCTTTAACCTCAGTTATCAAAGCTTCAACATCTTTCTCTCTCTTCATGACTGGTAAGTTTACTTTGGCTCTTTAAACATTTAATTTTAATTTGAAAAACCAAAACATACCTTGAAAATGTTAAAAACATACATTTTTTTTCTTTTCATATAATAAATACATGATATTTTTCATTCTTTTCCGTGATATTGCGTTAATTGAATTGAAGAATCCATTGGAGCAAAAATTATTCAAGTAACAAATAAGTCTTTTCAAAATACCACATAGATCAAACTTTAATTTGAAGAATTTAATTTGCTACTACTATTTGAGATGCTCTTATTATAATTTTTTTTTATCAACTAGAACAAGGTGTGAAAATTCATTGTAAAAGGTTAAATAAATTCTCAAAAGTAGGGGACATCTGATTATTTCATTTATTGTCAGCAAAATATAAAAAACAAGATTGGCCAAATGATAAAGGGTCTCGACATCTTGGCATTTTGGTTATGTATGTGTGAGAGAGAATCATCTCCTATAATTTAAACTACTTGTACTAAAAAAAAGGACTGATTCCATACATATTAATATTAATTTGTTATATCACAAAAGTATAAACATCTGATTATTTCATTTCTTGTTCACAAATTAAAAACAAAATGATATTATTTTATACACATTGTTTTATAACACATCAATTTCTTTTTTACCCATACGTACTTGAAATTTTCATCCCTTTAATCTCATTATCATAAGTAATAAAACTAATTTTAACCCTTCAAACTCGTCTCATCACCAAAAGTTAACCTCAAAGTGTAGAGTTTTTGACATCTCCACCCTACATTCCCTATGAAAAATTTGTAGGTGTAATATTATTATCGTTGAGACCACAGCCTTAAATTCGAATTTATTGGAAGGGCTTTTTTTAAAAGCAAAAGCATCATCTCCACGTGTAGGTGCTGATCATCATGTAAACTCATTGTCGTGGGGCCTTTTCCTTGGACTGTTGAACTCTCATCGTTTGAGAACTTGGCAGATGTGCTTGTCTAAGAAAATTAAGTATTATATAGTGATGTGGCAAATCGTCCTACCTAAAACAGCAACCAATAAATTCAAATAAAGTATTTTTATTTTTTTTGGCTATGGCATGTGTGGGAGAGGTGGAGGCAAATAAATTAATGGGCTGATAGGTTTGAGTAAAAAATTGGAGTATTTTTGTTCACCACTTTAACCCAAAGTGTACCATTATCACAATCCTCAACACTTGACAGGTATCCATAGATATAACCATAGTTAACTTTTGCTTTATATTTATGAAATCATAGTTATGTCTATAGACACGTGTCAAATGTTGAGGATGGTGGTAAAGGTACACATTGGATTAAAGTTATGAGCAAAAATGCTCCGGTAAAAAATAGGGTTTGGACCTATGATGAAACGCTGCCTATAATCTTAAACTTAATTCAACCATTAACAAATCACTAATGAAATGACCTTTTCCATTTATTATAATGAATGTTGTACAATAATAAGTTCGACGCGATATATTAGATCTATACCTACAAACGTAATTCAAGAATTGTGTTCTTTTATTTTTTAAGGGTGTATATCAGTTCGAAATCAATAAATTTTTATCAATGCAATCCAATCCAATTTTTTATTGGATTTGAAATTTTACAATCCATTCTAATGTGTTCGGATGTCAGGAATTGGATTGGATTTGATGATCGGTTTGTATGAAAATATGATAATCGTATAGAATTCAATCCGATAAAAAATACCATTAAATATGTACTAAATAGACATAAATAAATTTTAGAAAACAACACTTAAATTACCTGTAGGATAGCTTAAATACACTAAAGGAGGGTGAAGAGTATGTTTACAGAGGTTAAGCGTAACAAAGGAATTAAAACACACCTACATGATTGATATGGTGTATCAATCCTCGAAGGTGCAGAGCATAAAATAAAGGAACACGCAAAGAATTATTTTAAGTGGTAAAACCCTACCTCTGGGGAAAATCCACGGGACTCCTCAGTCCAAAACAAATCCACTATAGAACGATGATTATGTACTCACACACTTATCCTACACATTCTAGATAATGTTTACTGACTTCTTCATAACTCAACTTCTGTCACGGGATGATCTTTTGACACTCCTTATGTTGAACGCAATACTGGCTACAATTGCTTCAAGCTCGCCGGAGTTCTTCTAACTCTCCTTATGTTGAATCTGATATTGGTCACGATCAATTCAAACTCACCAGAGAAAAACCACCACCACAATCTTAGTGCCCTCAACCGTATGAGTCACCAAACTATGTAAATGAATGCAATATGAATGATAGTGGTTGATAAATCACCAAGTAAACATGGAACACTTGGTGATTTATCTCAAATAAAAACACAGCTTTCTTAAATGTTTAAGCACACAATACTACGTTATAAAGCTGTTAAAAAGAATGAAGCATGGACTTCCTTTTTATATTGGTTTTCAAAACATAACAAAAAACCAATCAACTCCTAAATCAAAAATCAAATAAATTGATTTACAAAATAGGACTAATTGATCTTCAATCAATCTATCACAAAGATGATTCCCAATCATCAAAGAAGACTTTTAATGTGAAAACTGGAAAGTAGATTTTGGATTGAATCAAACCTTCTTTAAACAAGAAGTCTTCCTAATAAAACTTTAATTGTTTCAAAATTAGAATTCCAAACAGATTATGAATTGAAAACAATTCTAAATATAACACAATCAAGATGCATGATTGAATGAAGATATTACCTTAGAAACCGTTGATTGAAACATGTGCCTTCAAATCAGAGCTTGGGATTGAGACAATTGTCATTGATATTCTATCACACAACATTACCATATATGCTAATCTATCTAAGGTCTAGGGAATGCCAATTGCATAATCATATACTAACAATACTACAATACGAAGTTCGAGATTTAGAGTTCAAGTTACATCCATTCCTTAGAAAAAGAAACGCTAAAGTCAACACAAAAACTTAGAAATCTAGATTTTTTTATGCTATATTAATATATTTTTTTTGAAAGAATATCAACAAAGTTGTGTTGGTGCGTTGGTGTAAGTGGAGCGTGAAAAGGTGGTTTAGGTTTGAACACTAAGAAAGGCAAATATTTGCATATATTTTTAAAAAGATTGGATTGGTTCGATTTGAATTGGATTTCAAACTCTGGATCCGCTAACCAAACCAATCTAATCGATTTTTCACTTTTTGGATCCAGTCCAATCCTTCAATATTATCAAAACCAATAAAATTAGATTGGATTAGATTGGTCGATTCTGGCGAATTGGTTTTGATCCTATACAACCCTAGTAGTTTTATTCAACAATTGTCGTCTCTTATATTCAAACTAAATATCTCATACAATAAAATAAAGACTATGTGTTTAGACTCAATATCACACTCTTGGACACATGAATACCAATATATTGGTAGTTCCTAGTGTTGTAGAAAGGTAATAGCATTTAAAAACATCTTATTATTGTAAGATGACTTCCACACACAAAAAAAAAATCAAATATGTTTGACAATGCTTTTAGAAATGTCGAAAATAATTTTTGATAGTTAAAAGTTATTTCAGTGTCGTTAGACAAAAATAATTAAAGTGTTTACGCGTTATAGAAGCACTTTTTGACGTACTTCAAGTAAAAGCACTTTTGAGTATAAGTTAGTCGAGATCCTTTTTTAGTGCAAGCGATAGTCTAAAATTAAAGGGGAGGGGTGTTTCACACACACACAATTAAGATCTTATGGGGTTGCAACTTGAGACTTTTGATCTGCCAAGTAAGTCAATACCCTTTTTAGGCTATACTTTTATTAGAACCTGAGACTTCTTAATTTAAGCCAACTGCTGAAATTTAAAGAAGGCAAAAAAAGAGAGATTATAATATTTTGATATATTTCTCATGCCTTAATGCTTATATAGCAAATAACAAATATGCCATTAGAATATATATTACGAGTGTGACGTGACGACAGTTGATGCGAGAGAATTTTTGTTTGAATTGTCTAAAGGGAAGGGAGATTCTTTTGGTAATCGAATTAAAAGTAGCTGCTTAATTATGGAGATTCTTTAGATAAATTTAAAACTTTATCTAAACTAATTTTGCTACGTAAATGTTAGCCTTTAATTTAATGGAATGTGATGTTTTACGTCACAAAATGGTCCTGTAATAAATGCACATCACTAACATGAGCTGGGTTCAAGAAATTAATGTGGTAGGGCCTTCTGGACCTCACCCTATTTTGAGCCACAATAATCATCTTCAAACTAGACTAAATCTAGTTTAATTAATTTTGAGATTGATGATATACATGTACAATTATAAAGTTGTCAAATGAAGTCAAAGAATACAAACTATCCAATAATTTATTTATAACAAGTGCATTTTAGTAATTAAACTAGTTTCAATTCTGATTCACAAAAATTTAGTACAACTTATTATAAGGAATCAGTACCATTAAACTAGTTTCAATTCCGATTCCATGTAGTTCTTTTTTTATATTTATTTTTAGTTTAGTAAACAACTTTAATGGAAATCCGAATTTCCAACTCATCCTCAATTCAATTCATTCCCACCCTATTATGGATTAATAAACATATCCATAAAGTGTTTGGCTGCTAGATATCACATCATGAAATATTCCTATTGAGCAGATAATTAATCACGCATGAGCTGATGATGGCAAACCTATATATTTTTGCCGACTAACCATTAATTTGTAATTATTATTTTGAAGTATTTTTAATAATAATACGGGTAAACATGTAGATGATGAGATGATGAAACGACCATTTAAGGGGGGAGGGTGTATGTTTAGGATGAGGGTTTAGTTAAGACAAAGGCTGTGCAGACGCATGGGGCTAATAGAAATCCCATTTTCCTGCGACGGTTAGAGAGAAACAAAGATAGATACACAAAAGGGTGGTCATGAGCTTGACACCTCTTTAGGGTTTAGACCAAGAAGAACAATTTGAGGCTCCAAAACACCAAATGAATGTGGACCAGCAGAAGCAGGTGGGTGAAGTAAAGAAAGGACTTAAATAATCTTCCAAGATTATGGACCTATGATGAAACCTTAAACTTAATTCAACCATTAACAAATCACTAATGAAATGACCTTTTTCATTTATTATAATGAATGTTGTACAACAATAAGTTCGACGTGATATATTAGACCTATACCTACAACCGTAATTCAAGAATTGTGTTTTTGTATTTTATTCAACAATTGTCTTCTATTATATTCAAACTAAATTTCTCCTACAATAAAATAAAGACTATGTGTTTAAACTCAATATCACACTCTTGTACACATGAATAGTTCCTAGTGTTGTAGAAAACGTAATAGCATTTAAAAACATCTTACTATTGTAAGATGACTTCAAAAAAAATATATAAATATGTTTGACAATGCTTTTAGAAATGTTGAAAATAATTTTTTTGGTAGTTAAAAGTTATTTCAATGTCATTAAACATAAATAATTAAAGTGTTTATGCGTTGTAAAAGCACTTTTAGACGTACTTTAAGTAAAAGCGCTTTTGAGTATATGTCAGTCATATCCCTTTCACATACTTTGAAGTAGATACATAATACATTTGATAATGGAAGTTCTAACTACGAGGGAATTAAAAAAAATTTATTTATAATACAAGCGATAGTTTAAATTAAATGGGAGGGGAGTTTCTCTCACACACACACAATTAAGATGTCATGTGAGTTCAAACTTGACACCTCTAATCTACAAGTTAATGCCATTTTTCACTGAGCTAGATCTCTATTCGAACTTGAGACTTCTTAATTTAAGCCAACTGCTAAAATTAAAAGAAGACCAAAAAAAAGAGAATATAATATTTTTGATATATTTGTCATGCCTTAATGCTTATATGGTAAACAACAAATATACCATTAGAATATATATTACAAGTGTGAAGACAGTTGATGTGAGAGAACTTTTGTTTGAACTGTCTAAAGGGAAGGGAGCTTCTTTTGGTAATCGACACAAATTAATGTGGTAGAGCCTTCTCAACCTCACCATGTATTGAGCCACAATAATCATCTTCAAACTAGACTAAACCTAGTTTAATTAATTTTTAGATTGATGATATACATGCACAGTTATAAAGTTGTCCAATGAAGCAAAAAAAGACAAACTACCCAATAATTTATTTATAACAAGTGCATTACAGTAATTAAACTAGTTTCAATTCTGATTCACAAAACTTTAGTAAACAGCCTTTTATCATTCCTACTCCGATTCCATATAGTTCTTTTTTTCTATTTATTTTTAGTTTAGTAAACAACTTTAGTGTGAATCCGGATTTCCAATTCTTCATCAATTCAATTCATCCTCATCCTATTATGGATTAATAAACATATCCATAAAGAGTTTGGTTGCTAGATATCACATCAACAAATATTCTTATTGGGCAGATAATTAATCACTCATGAGCTAATGATCGCAAACCCATATATTTTTGCCGACTAAATATATCATGGTCATGTGGGTCATATAGGACTTATTAGCTCGTCTGTTCTTTCAGTTTGTTGATTATTTGAGACAATTCTGAAAACTTTTATTTTGTGCACTAGTATTTTTTTTCCCCTAACACAATCATAAAATCTATTTTTTTTATTGTGCTTAAAAAAACTAACCATTAATTTGTAATTATTATTTTGAAGTATTTTAACAATAATACGGGTAAACATGTAAATGATGAGATGATGAAACGACCTTTTTTGGTGGGGGGCAAAGATAGATACACAAAAAGGTATTCATGACCAAGGTCTAAAATATCGATGATTTTGGAAATATCGGTAGTCCAAAATACAGAAATTTCGATGGAAATATCTGGATATTATCGATATCGATAAAAATTGAATAAAAACCACGGAAATTGTAAGAAAAACTTGAAATTTTCTATTGAAACGTTGGAGGATGTTTATTTAGTCAATTATCTATTAGTTTACCACAAAAAATTGGAAGGAAATGCATTGCATGATGGGTTTAATTGATTTAAGTTGATTATATAATGAGCTGACGAACACTGTGAGTGACAGGACTCGACCCAAATTTCACCTCGAAATCCGTGTCGAACCCTATTACTCGTTTGATATCCAACCAATGTCGGGTCCACCGACTAAACTAACCCTCCACCCCGCCTAAAAAAGATAAAGGGGTCAAGACATCTACCAAAATTTCGGTAGATTCTCCCTTGAAAACCAGATATTTATCAAATTTTTATCACATGTAAACAACACAAATACAACATCCCAACAGCAACACACACAATACAAAGCACACACAAATTTCAAAATGGCCTCCGGCCTCAAATTCAATCATTTAATAACGTACCAGAATAAATCAAATGAAACTCATACAGTTTATCCTGCGTCTGCACCTAGGTTAACCCAGGTTGCCTACGTACCCTTACTGAGGGATCAAGCCACACGTAATTCTTCCAACCAATGATCACGTATTAGATAATATCATATTGTTTAAAGTAAAAACCTAACAACTTAATTATAGAATCAATATTTCACTTTATATTAAATCACAAAAACTCAATCTTTTAAGATAAACCCATTTTTCTTTACTCACGTAGTTCTAAAACTCATAAACCTTTCCAAGAGTCCTGTTTTCCAGCAACCATACCCTATCCAAGGTGTATGTTGCAATACCAATATGTCAAGTACACTTTTGAATATCCAAGTTTCCAATCCACACCTTATTTAAACATACTCATACCTATGTGGAGTAGTCTCAATGCATATACTCAAGCAATCCCACAGTATATAACAATATAAAATTCATACTAACATTCTCCCACCATTGTACCCATTATATATATATATATATATACACACATACCTCACACTATCATTATGTACTAGGGGAAAACAATTCCAACACGGGGATTGTTTTAACTAGACCACATGGCAAAATCCTCAATACACATGTGGCTAGGGATGAGTAGTCCAATCAGGGGACTATTGCTCCCCAAACATGCACATCAGAATTCTCAATACTCGTGCGGCTGAATAAGTCCAACGCGAGCAGATTGCTTGGCAAGGACCTTTGGTAAAACCCCTTCAAGGGTGCCCGAGACATATCCAAGTATCCATCATTTCCAAGTATCCATATCCAAGTATCCATGTATCGGGGAGGTACATATCATAGTGCACATCATGTACCGGGGAAACAATCCATCACGGGGATTGTTTGGCTAAACCACATGGAAGAATCCTCAATACCCATGTGGCCAGGGATGAGTCGTCCAACCTGGGGACTGGGTTCCAGACACGCATAACAGAATCCTCAATACTCGTGCGGCTGAACTAAGTCTTAAGCGTGCAGACTACCTGGCTAGGGCCTTCGGTAACAACCCGCCAAGGGTGCCCGGGACATCAACATCTCAAACGTAGGAAAATCCCTCAACGCACATATGGTTATCATCCATATTGAACCAGGGAAGGTACATATAATGGTGCAATTCACAAACCCATATATATATGTAAGACCCGTGTCTTGGGAAGCAAGAACAGTGAGCAATCTGACATCGCTCGGGGAGGAAAGGGTGATGTGCCTTATATGTGTGGACACGTCTCTATCTAGCAAGAGGCCTTTTGGAAGCTCACTGGCTTCGGATTCCGTAGGAACTCCAAAGTTAAGCTAGTTTGGGCTAGAGCAATTCCTGGATGGGTAACCTACTGGGAAGTTGCTCGTGAGTTCCCAGAAACAAAACCGTGAGGGCGGGGCCCAAAGCAGACAATATCGTGCTAGGAGAGTCGGGTCGTGACATAATGGTATCAGAGCTGGACCCCGACCGGAAGTGTGCCAGCGAGGACGCTGGGCCCCAAGAGGGGTGGATTGTAAGACCCGTGTCTTGGGGAAGCAAGAACGGTGAGCAATCCCACATCGCTCGGGGAGGGAAATATGAAGTTCCTTATATGTGTGGGCACTTCTGTTCCTAGCACGAGGCCTTTTGGGAGCTCACTGGCTTCGGATTCCTTGGAACTGTGAAGTTAAGTGAGTTGGGGCTAGAGCAATCCCAGGATGGGTGACCCACTGGGAACTTGCTCGTGAGTTCCCAGAAACAAAACCGTGAGGGCAGGGCCCAAAGCGGACAATATCGTGCTTTGAGAGTCGGGTCGTGACATAAGTTCCTAGAAACAAAACCGTGAGGGCAGGGCCCAAAGCAGACAATATCGTGCTAGGAGAGTCCGGTCGTAACATAATGGTATCAGAGCTGGACCCCGATTGGAAGTGTACCAGCTAGGACGCTAGGCCCCAATGGGGATGGATTGTAAGACCCGTGTCTTGGGGAAGCAAGAACGGTGAGCAATCCCACATCGCTCGGGGAGGGAAAGTTGAAGTGCCTTATATGTGTGGGCACTTCTCTTCAATCCCAGGATGGGTGACCCACTGGGAAGTTGCTCGTGAGTTTCCAGAAACAAAACCGTGAGGTTCGGGCCCAAAGCGGACAATATCGTGCTAGGAGAGTCAGGTCGTGACAATGTATGCAATATAGTATACCCTCCCTTAATTCAATTTCCCAAAAACTCATAACCGAAACCAAATTTCCAAACTCAATACCCAAATATTTAATACATAAGATAGATACCAAACTCTGAAGCGTTACAGAATCAAAGATATGACAAAATAATACTTCCAGAATCCCAAATAATCAAAATAATCAAATTTGCAATTTAATCACATATGCATGAAATTTCATCTTTTGAAAGTAATGACCATTTAAAACAAAGTCCACTCACTTCCTAATAATCATAGCCGAGTCCCAAGACTTGATTTCACAACCATTCAATCAAGTATTCCATAATCAAATATTCCATAACTCTAAATATTCTTAAACTTCAAATATCAATATAACATCTAATAACCACAAAATACTTTAATCCACAATTAAAACTAAAATAAGAGTTCATAATCACAATAGTCAAGATAATCAAATAAACATATGCATAACATTCCATCATCAAAAATAAAGATCATTAAAACAAACGCACAACTCACCCTGAAAGGGCTTTTCCCTTTGGAGTACGCGAAGTGTGGGTACCTCACTTAAGAGCATAAGCGGATCTAATTAATAAGCGTACCCAACAACGAATTTTAACTCAACATTCAAGTTCATGGGTCTCAAAGTGTGTGCAACCTTTATGGGGGTTTATAGAGTTATTCTAGTACTTCCCGAAGGAGGAGACAGTCCCGGAAGACTCATGGTCAATTGGGCGGTCAAACTTTCAATTTTGGTCAACAGGCCCCGCGAGGCCCACGACCTTTGATTTCCGATCTGAAAGTTCCTACGAGTTCAACAAAGTTTACTAAACACGTTCCGTAGGTTTTGTCTCGATCGAACTATCATATTACTTTTTATCGCACGATCGGACAGTAACCGTTTTACCTAACCCTAACTCATTGAATTGAAGTATCCGGGACTCCGATCAACTAGTTCCTACACGATTCTAGAGGTACGAGGTACTACATATTTGAAAATGAGATCGATCGGACGGTTCGAACCTATCGAACCCAGATATCGCCTATTAGGCGACATATCCGTTTGATAGTCAAACGGTATCCAATTTCAAATCCGAGCATACCATCGTGCTTGGGACAACATGGGGAGTGTTTTGGAACTCAATTAGACTCCACAAAGTGGCCTACAAGCCGCCACCCGCCACCGGCAGTGGTAGGTGGCTTGAGTAAATTCCGGCGATCGAAAAAACTCCAAATCGCCAGCCAACCCCTATGCCATTAGAACCATCACAACTAGGGGAGCAAGTGTTGGTCTTGTACCCTGACCAAAAAGTGGCCGGAGTGGTGGGAAAATCAATTCAACCGTCGGCCATTCTAGGGTGTTGAAATCAATTCTTCAAACCTCAAAATCGTTCCAAATAACGTACATAAATGGATAGAACACGAGAAATGGATGAAGAACCATACCTTAATAGAAGGAATTGGCGGCCGGAGTGCCAGAAAAAGCTAGAAAAACAGCAAAGCTTTCCGGCGTTACATTCGGCAGCACAGGGGTTTTATGGTGGGGAAGTTGGGTGGGATGGAAGCGCCAGTCTAGGGGGGTTCTTTTCCTACCGGTAGCGAGACCTGAGGTAGTCGGAGTGACGAGATCACCAGCCTTGAACGGCCGACCTATTTTTTGCAATGAGAAAGAGAGAGAGGGAAGGTTGGGGAGAGAGAAAGGGAGAACTGAGGGGGAGGGGGTTCACATGAGCACCAGCTAGGGGTTAAAACTGGGTTTTCACATGTGTCTTTAGAATTTTCGTAATTCCCTTTACGTCATTTTAGTTTCTAGACCTTTCCTCATTCGTTGCAACTCGGAATTTTACACTTTATACATTGCATGGTAAGATACATGAGTGACTTAGTACGACATAGAGTTCCTATGAGGTTCAAATTTTTCACTATCTTCATCATCTCTATGTGTAGAGTAAGTGTATAGTGAAGAGTAGTCATCAAATGATAAATCCGCAAAATAGTTTTGCATGAAATTGTTAACATTCCACCCATATGGATCCGAGATTGGTTGACGTTGTCCATTAGAAAAATAATCATTTGAAAATTGGGTCTCGAATTCTTTCCATGAGCCGCTCGATTCCATCCCAAAAGGAATGGGATATTGGGATATGAAGGGTAGGGAAAGGGTTGGTTATGAGTATAACCATAGTTACTACTTTCCACTCCAACCGTTCTCATGTGAAAATCTGATTCTTGCAAAAACAGTTCAAAAAAAACAATATAAATATAAATATTTTAGAATATTATCACAAAAACATAAGCAACATGATGGTTAAGGCGTTGAAGGAGTGAAATGGCAGGGGTTCAAATCCCCCTTTGCATGTGTACTGTGTGTTTTTTTTCCTTTTTTCCATTGCATGCATAAATCATGATATTTCCGACATTTTCGATAGTATAGCGATATTTTGACCAAATATTGCTGAAGAGTGAGAGAAATTATCTACATAAATATTTTCCGATATTATTGTCGATATTATCGATATTGATACGATATATGTATGGATACGTTCCAAAATATTCGTGACCCGAAAAAACGATAATATCCTCGATATTCCATTGATATTATCAATATTTTTCGATTATGGTCATGAACTTGACACCTCTTTAGGGTTTAGACCAAGTAGAACAATTTGAGGCTCCAAAACACCAAATTAATGTGGACCAGCAGAAGCAGGTGGGAGAAGTAAAGAAGGGACTTAAATAATCTTCCAAGATTATGGACCTATTGGTGTTGTGCTTGTGGTATCAAAAGGGATGTGCATTATACACTTTTTTTTTCTGCTTTTGTTTTGCTCAACATGTGCATATTACTATGTTTTATGATAAGTATTTATTTCTCAAGTAAATGAATTCATGACGAAAAAATAAACCAATAAATATATATGCATAAAATATCAATGAAAAAAATAGAATAATTATCAACAAATAAGGGGTGTTTCTCTAATGATCACATGAGATATTTATGTTGCCTTATTTTGAATTTGGACAATTAATTCGGTGAATTATTATCTAAATGTGTGCTCCACTCGGCTATACTTTTTCCATAATTAAGTATTTCTTCACTGAGTTTTTCATTACATTTTAATAAATAAAAAGTCCATGAAATTTTCATAAATAAAAAAATCTATGAAATTTCATAAATAAACCTATGATATGAAATTGTACAAGGCACGTGTTTGTAATGGGCATGCAACTATAATTGCATAACGGCCACCCATATCCAGAACCACTCGCTACTGGACTTTGTGTACATCATCACCTATTTTGCCAATTAAAAAAGCTTGCATTATAGGCACCGTCAGGCACAGCGTACTCAATTTCAACTCAGCAAAAACTCTAATGAGGTGACCAAATAGTTCTATATATACATACACAGAAACATCTCTAAAGCTATAGGCTGTGCAAAGTAGCTCTTAGCTCTAGCAAACAAAACAATGGCTTCCACACCAGGAATTCTCACTGACTGGCCATGGACTCCTCTTGGAAACTTTAAGGTCTCCCTTCACAAACCCTCCCACCTCTCTTTCTCCCTCTCGTCTATCTTTCATGTACATATCTAACACGAGCATTTTCGATCACCACCCTTAATCGATGGTGAACATCCATTGTATGGCATATGTTGAACTATATGCTTCAAATACTAACACACTTCATTATATATGCATCATGGGTTAATATATGATTATATATGAATCATCATCATCATCATCATGTTGTAGTATTATTTTGATAAGCTTTCTTTTTGTGTGTGATGTATGGGGTTTGGCAGCATGTGATCTTGGCTCCTTGGATCATTCACAGCGCATACTCGTTTGTGGTTAATGATGGGAAAGAGAAAGATCTATCTTATTTCCTCATCTTTCCATTTTTGCTGTGGAGGATGATCCACAACCAGATATGGATCACCCTTTCTCGATACCGGACAGCTAAGGGCAATGGCCGAATCGTTGACAAGCCTCTTGAGTTTGAGCAAGTCGACAGAGAAAGAAATTGGTGAGCATTTCTAAAGACCTAAATAAGTTTGAGAACTTAACTTTGACATGTTTAACTCGCAATGTAATCTCATAATCCGCCTGAAAACAAATATCCAAGTTAAGTTCTAAACTTAGGTAAGAGACTTGTGCCCGATTAAGAGCATGCATCGTTACACTTGTGGCGCGTTTACTAATCCGTAATCAAATTGAGAGGAATTTAATTGAGGAGGAATTGAAATGTGGCGGAATCAGAATCAGATTCATGTTGAAGTTGTTTATCAAAACTGTCTGGAATCGGAATAGAATTTCATAAAGCTGTTTATTAATTCAGCAGAATCGGAATAGAATTTTATAAAACTGTTTATTAATTCAGCAGAATCGGAATATAAACCAGTATGATTACTAAAATGCCCTTGTCCCAAATCAAATATTTTATATACTTTTTTTAATAAAATTTGATATAGTATATAATAGTAAGAAAAAATTAAATTGTTTTTTTATTTCATAAACACACTAAAATGATTTTGTTTATTTTTTTTAATAAATTTAAGTATTTCTATTAAGTTTTTTATTATTTATAAATGTAAGTATTTCTATTATTTAATCCTTAACACTTAAAATGATTTTGTTTTGATTTCTAGGGTTAAGGATAATATTGGAAATAATGAAAGTAAGTGAGGGCATAAAGGGAAAAAAATTATCATTCCGATTGCTCCCCTAAACCCAAAATCCAATACCTCATCTATGTTGGGAATCCAAATCACTCAAATCTTGGAATTGAATTCCATTTTTTGTGTGGGCCCCACTCGCTTTTGATTCATCCCAATTTTAGTAAACACATGTATAATCCAAAATCGGAATCGGATTCCTTATTCTCATTCCGATTACGGGCTAGTAAACACGCCCTTGAAGTCTTAAATTCAATACTCCCTTCCTTATCTCTTGTATAAAAAAAAGTCCCAACTTAGGTTCTCATTGGATAGCATATAATTACTACAAACTGAACGTCATTTGGGATTTTGATTTAACTGTTTTTTTTTTTTTTTGAATTTAGGGATGATCAAATAGTGTTCAATGGGATTTTGTTCTACTTAGGCAGCAAGCATCTGCCTGGGGCTCAACAGCTGCCACTTTGGAGGACAGATGGGGTTCTCCTGACAATTTTGCTGCATGCTGGCCCAGTGGAGTACCTCTACTATTGGTTCCACAGAGCACTTCACCATCATTTCCTCTACTCACGCTACCATTCTCATCACCATTCCTCTATTGTCACTGAGCCAATTACTTGTAAGAAAAATAACCCTAAATTAGTACTATTTTTCTTCTGAGCATATTTTGTTTAAATTAACTATTTTTAATTTCTATTTTTTGTACCATATTTATTGATTATTTTTCTAAAATAAGTAAACCCCACTAATGTATATGGGTATCTGTATTAAAGAGGTGGTTAGCAATATAATAAAAAAACGTGGTGCAAATAGCAGCACTCATTTTATATAAATTTATTAAGGTGAAAATGTTTTAATGAAGTATATATGCAAAACCAAAAACCAATAAAAAAAGGTAACCTAAAATTAACACGGATTATGTTTTATTTGATGTATATTTTGCAGCTGTGATTCATCCATTTGCGGAGCACATAGCATATTTCATACTCTTTGCTATACCTTTGTTGACGACTATATTCACGGGGACAGCTTCACTCATATCCTTCGGTGGCTATGTTACTTATATTGACTTCATGAACAACATGGGACACTGCAATTTTGAGCTCATTCCAAACTGGCTCTTCTCCATTTTCCCTCCTCTTAAGTATCTCATGTACACCCCATCGTAAGTTTCTCTTTGCCCTGTCTCGCTCGCTCTCGATCTCTCTTTATATATATACAATTGATTGTATGGAAGAATTTACGTAAACTTCAGAAGGAGTGATGCATATATATCGTTTACATAATTTAGTAGTAACAAAAATTACAAATTATTTCCGACAATTATTGTGTTGTCATTGATGTTGTAGTTTCTTTCATTAGAATTTTGCAGATGGGATTTGTGTGTTTATAATTACGCGATCCTATTGAAAAGGAAAAGCTTGAAAACTTGTACGAAGAAATATCCATGTGGACCATATTGGTAGAGACACATGTGTCAAACCTAATTTTATTTTGGGTTTTAATAAATAGGCCCATTTTAACATGATATGTTATACAAAAATTATTATACATTTTATTTTGAGGAAAAAAAAAATCAAAATTAGCCACTTGTTATTTTTTAATTGGTTCTTATAAAATTTTAACTCTCTAAGAACTAATTAGAATATGACAAGTGGCTAATTTTGAATTTTTATCTCCAAATAAGCTCTATATGGGTTTTTGTATATTATGTAATGCTAAAATGGATTTTTGAACAAATATCTAATTTTGGTTATTATTAGGCTTTGAATAATTACAAAATTAGAGACTTAATCTCATGCAGTTAATCATGTAAGCCTTTATAGTATCAATTAAACATGAATTTAAAAAAAAAATTATAAACATGGTACTTTCTATTGAAAATTTTGAGTTGTTTCTTTTGTGCTTTTTTTTTTTTGCCTTCCTTTAACAAATGATATTCAACCTTTCGTTGTTTTTTTTTTCTTTGGTAGTGGTCCAATAAGTATTATAATTTCTCCGAACTTGTGATTGAGCATGTGATGCTGATTGCGGTACCATGAGTCATGGTCCAGTTATTTATCTGTTATTTAGTTTGGTATGTATGCATCACCTACATCTATTATATATCCGGCTCGTTTGAGAATATTTTTATAGGTAATTTTTCTGCTCATAAGCGTTTTTGTTCGAAACACTTTTATTAGAAGAACGCTGAAATTTTGGTTAAAAATCTAAGTGCTTCTTGAATGTACCTTTTCAAAAAGCGCTTTTATTACTCATAAACACTACTTTAAAGTTTCCTGTCAAACGTAGTAATCAGAAGTGTGTTTAGTTGTCGTATATTATCAGTCATAATATATATGTGTTATTGTTAATTTTAATCTTTATGATTGTAAATTTCTGACCACACAAATCACATGATATATCACTATCTATGATTGATTCAATGTTGACATATGCAGGTTCCACTCTTTGCATCACACACAATTCAGGACCAATTACTCACTCTTCATGCCAATCTACGACTGCATTTATGGAACCATGGACAAATCTTCAAATGCTCTCTACGAAACTTCACTCAAGAGAAAGGAAGAAACGCCAGATGTCCTTCATCTAACCCATCTAACAACACCTGAGTCCATCTATCATCTACCGCTAGGATTTGCTTCCTTGGCCTCTAGGCCCCACACATCAAACTGGTACCTATGGTTGTTGTGGCCTGTGACATTGTGGTCCGTGATGCTTACTTGGATATATGGCCGTACATTTGTGGTTGAGCGGCAGCGTTTTGACAAGCTAAGATTACAAACTTGGGCCATACCCAAATACAGCTTGCAAGTAAGACCATCACCAACTTTTTACTTCTCATATATATATATATATAATATTTTATTTTTTAATGAGATTTGATCTGTTATTTTTTTGGTTTTATAAATTAATTGCAGTACTTCTTGCAATGGCAAAATGAAGCTATTAATGGCTTGATTGAGGAAGCCATACTGGAAGCAGAGGAAAAGGGTGTCAAAGTTTTAAGTTTAGGTCTCTTGAACCAGGTAATCAATTAAGGACTCGTTTGGTGGTAGTGGCGGTCCTAAGGTTTTGGAGGCCCTAGGCGAACCACCAAAATGTAGCCTTATACCCTTTATGTATATTTAGGTGATTTTTTTTCGATAAGTTTAAAAAAAAATTATATGAACTCAAAGTCACAATTGTAACCTAAAAAGAAACAAATAAAATGTAATTTACATAACAATTTTATAAAATTCATTAAGACATCACTTAAATATAATTCATATTGTATTTTTCAATGCAAAAGTATCAATTAACTTTACATAATCAAGTTTTTCTACCATATCTTTTTTTAAAATGGATAAAGAACTTGATAAGAGATCCAACTTGTGATTGAACTAATTTTTCTATCCTATGCTTCTTCTTTTTCATGTCCACAAATATACTTTCTAATACGAGCCATGATAATAATTTTGCATTAAACCAACAACCCAACAATAAACTATATATGTACTCACATATTTCGATTTTCAAGAATATAAAGCAATAGAGCATGGTTGAAGAATATTCAACTAGGTTAACTTATTAAACATTTTTAATAATAAATTGTCCTTTATTGAGTTATTTTAGAGTAAATAATTGAGTTTTTTTTAATAATACTTGGGCCTAATATAGTATTAATATAGGATAATTTTTTTAAAAGTAATATACATATGAAGATATAGATGTTTATAAAAATTGGGGGTCCTAGGTGACTGCCTTGCCTGCCTATGCTCAGGGCCTTCCCTGTTTGGTGGTTTCGTTTGGACTGAATTGGAGTTGAGTTCAAGTTAGTTTTTATGAATCATATTCGTCTAGATAAGATTTATAAGATAAAGGTTGGACTGTTACCCAATTTAATAAGTCCAATCCCAATATTTATAAGTTCACAACGACCACAATATTTTTCCAATTTAATTAAAATAATTTAGTCCAATCCAAATCACTAAAGCCTAACTTCTACTTAATTTGTTTTCTGATAACTTCTAAATCAAGTAATAATGGAATTGAGGTAGATATATATTTAATGTTAACGGTCCATACCATATACTATGTAAAAGGTTACCACAGATTTATTAATGTACCTTCTATGTAGCTAGCCGCCTGGATTGACATCCTTCATTAATGGCAAGCTCTATATTATTTCGGTTACAAAATATAAAAATTAACACCTGTGACTTTTTAATGACAAGGAAAAACACCTGTGACTTTTTAATTATTTCGGTTACAAAATAAAAAAATTAACATAAAACCTTGCAAAATATGCAGGCTGAGGAGCTGAACAGATATGGGGGTCTATACGCTCACAGGCATCCTGAGCTGAAAATGAAGGTGGTGGATGGAAGTAGCTTAGCTGTGGCTGTAATCTTAAACAGCATTCCTAAAGGGACAACCCAAGTTCTTCTCAGAGGCAACCTCAACAAGGTTGCTTATGCCACTGCCTGTGCTTTGTGCACAAACGGTATCCAGGTAAATTTATGCATCACCTATAAACATGGACGGTGATAGAATTGTAAAGTTGAGAGGGCTGAAATAGAAAATGCAAGTATATCAAACACCTAAATATTCAAGAGTTACATATGAGTGCTAAATATTTCTAACTTAGTCATGTCTAATTTGATTTCGAGGGTTCATTAACTTTTATTATAAGTTGTCTATTACAAGTTGTATATATTATATATAATAAATAGAGGAGACATAAAAAATCTGGGGGACCAGGTTGGGCCACTCCTCTTGGCCTAGGAGTGACTCCGCCGCAGCCTATAAAAAGAATAGAGAAAACTTGTGTAGGACTGTCATACCATGTCATGATCACATTTACATGTTGGGTCTAATCATTTACGAGACAATGTTTTTACCCATATCCTAACACGAATTTCAATGATTTCAGGTAGCTACATTGAACCAGGCTGAGTTTTTGAAGCTCACCAAATCATTAAGTGTCACTGAGAGTCGTTTGGTCCTTGCAAAAAGTTATGCACAAAAGGTATCAATTATCTGCTACAAATTTTACCTTATTCACTCCTATGTTGCTATTGTTCTTTCAATATAATTTGGACACTTAAGAATGATACTAAAAATGTACTAATTAATTTAATTTGCAGATTTGGTTAGTGGGAGATGGATTGAGTGAAGAAGAACAACTGAGAGCACCAAAAGGAACATTATTTGTTCCCTTCTCCCAATTCCCACCAAAAAAACTGCGTAAAGACTGCTTCTATCACTACACTCCAGCAATGAAGACTCCCACATCTCTTGAGAATGTTCATGCTTGTGAGGTAATTAAAAAATTATATTTTTCTTGTTATTAATTAGTAAATTAATACTGATATATGTTTTATGTTATTAATTTGCATTTTTAATTATGTTATTAACAGAATTGGTTGCCAAGAAGGGTGATGAGTGCATGGCGCATAGCAGGCATTGTGCATGCCTTGGAAGGCTGGAAGGAGCATGAGTGTGGCTACAACATGTCTAATATTGACAAAGTTTGGCAAGCAACTCTCCAACAAGGCTTTCAGCCTCTCATGATCTCTACCATCCACACCAAAAATTAGTTGGCTTAATCAAAATATTAATTACATGCACCCTCTTCTTTATTATAAGTTATCCCTTATTTCTGTTGGGTTTAAAATTATGTCACTCTATTATTCTGGCTTTTGGCTTTTATTATTAAGTTGTTTATTAGTTACTCAATTATGGATATCACTATTTATTGAAGTAATATTCATCCCAAGTCAACATTGGCGTATTCATGATTTGAAAGTCGACTGGGCGAAAGTTACTTACTAAACTCGACGATATAATTTTTATTATTATTAATAAACATAAAAAACACACATAGGCGGCGACGGGTGGGAAACTAAAGATAAATGAGAGAATCATAACAAAAAATTATTGTTGAATAAGTAGTAAATTAATCAAGACATGTGCACTTCTATAATTTACATATCATATTTTATATATTCTTTAAATTAATTAAAAACAACAATCTATGTTGCATACGTAAGACGAGGATACTACAATGAAAATATTTTATTTTTTTTATTTTATTTATATATATAAAAGACAAAATTCTTAGCTCCATAGGTCATCTCCAGTCATAGGCTATATCCCAAATACAGCCCTAAAATAATGTAAAACCCATCTCCAGACATGGGCTAAACAAAATTTTGGCTAAATTTGAAGGGCCACATTTAGCCCTTTAGCCCTCCAACCGGGCCACATGTAGCCTAGCTTTGGCCCAGGCCAAATTTTTTGTGGGTCCCATGCATGTGCCTTTTAAAATGTTTTCAATTCGTGTTGTGTAAGAAAAAATTATTGGTCATGACCGTTGGAGGTCAGACCACTGAAACCTATCCTTTTTTTAAAAAAAAATGAGGTCACCTTTTTAAAAGTTTTCAATTCTTGTTATTTAAGAAAAAATTATTGGTCACTAGCCTCTCCGCACGCACTTCCGTGCCTACGAGAGGTTTTTTTTTAAAAAATTTTAATTTATTTTAGAATTAAAAAAGATAATGGGTAGTTGTGTTCCATAAAAATAGGATCCATTATCTGATTTTTCTTTTAATTTTAATTTTTTTTAATATGAAAAAGTGTGAATTTACCATATTATCCTCATTTAATTAATAATTCCAATTCTTAATTTTTGCATTAACCAAGGGCATTTTCTGGTATGTTGAATGCTTTACCATTCTTTGTGACAGGACCCGACCCGGATCCCCATCGGGACCCGTGCCAGACCCTGTGGTGTTTCCGGCATTTAACCCATGCCGGGCCCGCTCACTAATTAACCTACCATCTTCCCACAAAAGCACGGGAAAGATGGCTGGGACTTCTGCCGAAAATCCGGCAGAGTCTCCTCTGAAAAAGGGACTTTACCAAAATCCTTCACCCTGTTACAAACAACAGAAAAAGTACACCAACTGCAGCACGCACAAAGCAAAAGCACACAGTTTACACACTAGGCCTCCGGCCTTGAATTCAACCCTAAAACGGGCGATAACAGAGCAATCTAAGAATTCTCTTTAGTTTTACAACCAAAGTATAGGTTTAACTGAAATCAAACAGATAGAAGTGCCCAACAGAAGTACAGGGCTCGGAAGTACAAGTCTTGGCTCGGGTACTCGGCTCAGATCGAACTATTGCCTGGGGGGGCGCAAAATAGAAAATTGTGAGTGGACAAAAACAAAGGTTTATCATAATTGAAATCAACATACTAACCCCACCGTTTCAAAACGATGTCAGAAACATGCGATTAAATCATTTATATACATAGGCGATTGAAATCCAAGAATCTGTATACTTTCAACATAGTACCGTAATATCCCATAATAGACTTGACCTTTTCCCAATACTAAGAATCCTCTCTTTCAACGCATGTCATAATCCCGACAAGCGAGGAAGAGTTCTTACCAAAGGAATAAGAGAACTAGTATTAATAATATAATTAAATAAATACATATATATGTATATATATATATATATATAGGTACCCAAACGTAAAGAGACTACTATACCATTTTGTACCGGGGAAACAATCCAACACGGGGATTGTTGACTGACCACATGGAGAAAAATTCCTTCAGAACCACGTGGTCAGGGAATAAGCCGTCCCAAATGGGGACTAACTCCCAGAAACGCAAAGCAGAAAATGCCTCAATACTATGCGGCTGAATTAAGTCCTACGCGCGCAGACTGCCCGGCAAGGGCCTACAGTAACACCCCGCCAAGGGTGAACCGGGTTCCGTTATATCCTTTTACCATTCAGTAACCAGGTATCCGGGGAGGTACATAAAGTGGTGCTAATAGCACTCCAACTAAAACATATAATCCCTGACATACCCTCAATCCCAGGGTATTCAAACCGTACCCAAAACCCGAACACAAGAACACCCGGACGTTGATAACGTCCAACATTCGACACAAAATATATAATTATATTCATAGTCAAATATAACCAACCATATCCGAATAAGTAAACCGGAACCCAATGTATTTATAAACAATTAAATATATCCTTAATATTCCAAATAAACCATATATAAGAAATTCAATATTTAAACTCATATAAAATCCATAATTTGGTTGATTAAATTCATATGCATAGTTTTCAATCTTTAAAATAATGCCGATTCAAAACAATGTCCACTCACAAGTAATCCCACACTGCTTGACCCTGAGAGGGTCCTGCCTGCTGCGAACCTCGAGCCTGAGTACCTATTACGGAATACGAGGAATAAGTCAACAAAAGTCAACCGCAATTGAATTTAAATTCAAATCCTAATTTCCCGGGGTTTAAAGTGTACGTGAGACGTTCGGGGAGGTTCTAGGGTCAAGTAGGCTTCCTGGCAGGTCAAATCACCTCGGAAGACTAAAAGTCAACCGTGCGGTCAAACTGCCCGATCTGGTCAACTGGGGCCCGCGGGGTCCACGGACTCTGATCTTGGATCCGAAAGTTCCTACGGGTTCTACACAGCTTACAGAACCTATCCTGAAGGTTTGGTCACGATCGAACGGTCGAATTGCTCACGATCGCACGATCGGACGGTTATTAAATAACCTAACCCTAGGGTTAAAGGATTGGAGTATCCGGGACTCCAATTCTCGATCCGTCAGTTTCTACACAGTTCTAGGAATACGGGGAACTACGTAGCTGAGTTTGGGTTTGATCCGACGGTCTGAACACGTCGAACCCGGGTTACGCGCAATAGGCGCATACCCGTTCGACATCTGAACGACGTCCGAATTGAAATCCGAAAACACCGACGCGCTCGGGACGATACGAGGAGCGCATCAGAACACAATGTGGCACCACTACAATGCCCACGCGCCGCCACACGCGCCAGCAGCGTGTGGGTGTGTAGAGCGATTCCGGTCACGGGAAAAACTCATCACCGCCACTCACCGCCTGGGCTATAGGTTCCTCTCGTCGAGTTGAGCAACTTATCCTACGGTGGCAACCTCTCAAAGGGCCGGCAACTGGTCGGAATTTCAGTTTGAAATCCGGCCAAATCTGGGTTTGGGATCGGGTTTCTAGGGTTGAAATTGATCGAAATTAAGGATGCAGGTAGCTTAGGCAGGTTGAGGAGGTGGAGAAGCATACCTGGATTGCCGGAGCCGCCGGAACGAAGCCGTGAAGTTCCGGCTTGAACCAGTCGAGATTGCCGGCGAAACTCGAGGTTACCGGCCGGGAAATTGGGTGGGTTTGGACCGTGAGCTCACGCCGGTTCTTTTGGGACCGGTCTCAGGTCCAGCCGTGACCGGACGGCGGTTCTGCGAGGGGTTGAAGGCGCCAGCGTCGGGGGAGGAGAGGGAGAGAAGAGAGAGAGGGAGCGGGCTGGGTGTCTGACGCGTGTACGCGTCAGATTGGGTAGTTTTAGGGTTTTTCTCAAAATTCAAAATACCCAAAATGCCCTTTTGGAGTTCTGGAACTCGGATCGGGACGTGCCGCCCGGCTACGGACTCGTTTCGACGAGCCCGTCGCAATGGCGCAGTCTGTTTCGCAAAATTCTAAACGGATAAAAATGTGACCTTTACGACTCTAACCTCAGGGGCAAAACCGTAATTTCACATAATTAATTTAATTAAATCTAGGTCACGGATGTTACACTTTGCCTTTTGAAACCCATCCTTTAAAAAAAAAATGTGGTCACCTTTTTAAATGTTTTCATGTGTTGTTTAAAAAAAATTATAAAAAATTATTGGTCATGACCCATCCTTTCTTGTTGTCAAATATTTTCCACACTCATTTCCTACAAATTTATTTTCTTTACACTCTTTCTTGTTGTCAAATACTCTCCACACTCTTTCTGGATGGTTGTTCCCGGACCGATACGTGTCACTTGAAAATCATAGCTCGAAAAATTATTAAGATTCCTTGAGGATAAGATGTACCACGTGGACACAAAATCTTATTACAAATCTTGTGATATATGGAATATTGTCTCTAAATATTAGTTTAATTAAATTAAACAATACATAGTTGTGGAATGTATGAGTGTTGTACCATAGTTTTTCTCAAAATAATAAAATATGAAGGACCCTAAAATATAGCCCTGCATGGCTGGATATGGAAAAATTTAGCCCTGCACTATTCTTTAAAAAATTAATATTTTGGAGGGCTAAATTTTTAGCCTTGGACTACATTTAGCTCTATGACTGGAGATGGCCTTAGCTCCCTGTTTTCCCAATTAGGTTGGTCAAGAACAGGGACGGACCCAGGAATTGCAAATCGGGCGAGCTAAATTTACCTTAAGTACAAATGTATTAAAAAAATTTGATGAGTTTTGGTGGATTTTGGTTGGTTTTTGTAGATTTTTAGGTTTGGACAATAGATTGTAGGAACTAAAAACTAGAGGTAACCCACACTCATACCCAAGAATATTTGTAGGGGTAGGCTAAATTTTTTTGGGTAAATTATAAGCCCTTGTTTGTTACATTTTTTTTTAAATATAAGCACTATTTTTTCAGTGTATTTTCTTCATCATATTCAGAACTTTTTGTTATTATACAACATTTGAAACAGAGAAAATATTGGAATTATTGATAATATTGTTGAAATATTTGGAAGGTATTGAAGGAAAAAAAGAAAGAAAAAAAATATTTAGAAGGAATCAAAGTAAAAAAGGGAAGTAAAAATAAAATAAAAACATCACAGTACACTTAACAAAATAAAAACACATATCATCCCAACACATATCTCCCCCTCTCTCTTTTTTATTCTATTTTATCTTCTCTCTCCTTCTTTCCATTTGTTTAATCTCTTCTTCTCTTTTTTTAATTTTTTTTTCCTCCACTCTCTCTCCCTCTTTCTTTATTATTTTTCCTTCTTCCTCTCTTCTCTCTCCATCTCTCTCTTCTTTCTTCTTGCACCCGGCCTAAATGGTAATTTATGCTGAGAAAAATTTAAGGCAAAACGTCACTTTTGGTCCCTGTGGTTTACCACTTTTACCACTAAGGTCCCTGTGGTTTCAATTTGATCATTTTTGCCCTTGTGGTTTTCAATTTAAGCAATTCAAGTCCAATCTCCAATTTCTGTCAAATTAGGTTAACTGCTGTTACTATTTGAGGGGCATTTCAGTCAAAAACAAGAAAGAGAAAAAAAAAAGAGAAGGGGAAGAGAAATCAATTGAAAACCTACGAAACCAATCTCCCTCCATCTTCATCTTAAGGGGCCTCTTCCATCTTCTACAAAGCAACCAGTTGAAAACCTACCGAACCCATCTCCCTCCATCTATTTCTTCATCACCTTTTTACCAATTTCCCCAAAATGGCAGGTGAAATCCCCAAAACAACCCCACCACCTTCAGACCAAGCACCACCGCCGACCGTAGAGAATGAAGACCCCGTAGCACCTCTTGCATCTGCTGAGCTTGAACCACTGGCTTTGACAGAAACAGAGGTCAAAGCTCTTCAAGAACTGAAGCAGCTCGTCCAGGAAGCTCTCAACAGTTATCAGTTCACCTATCGCGCCCCAACACCCAGCCCCCAACACCAAACCACCTATCGCGCCCCAACCCCCGGCCACCACCCCTCTCCGGCCGCTTTGCGAACCCACATCCAATTTCCCCTACCCTTCTCTCTCTCTCTCTCTCTCTCCTAAATTATCAAGAATAACCTGCACCTCCCACCTCGTACCTCCCAAATCCACATCCACCTCCAATGGAGCAAAGGGACGTCGAACAAAAATAAAAGAACGGAACTTGAAATGAAACAAGCAAGAACAAGTGTATGATATTCCTCCCTCTTGAGACCCAGATTACATACAAAGAAATCATTCAATCGCCAAAATGGTTCCAAGCATTGGAACCTCCAAAATAGGAATTGAATTGAATCTGTCTCATATATGTAAAGCACCACAAAAATTCAGAAACAAGAAACCCAGTGACGAAGAGTACCTTCTTTCGAAATATTACAAACACAGATTTTAATACGATTCAAAACAAGTATTAATGAAAACCCAAATCAGATTCCCACCATACCCACAGATTAATGAAAACCCAGATGCCTTTGTGCAGAGCCACAATGAAAACCCAAATCAGATTCTCAAGGATGATGGAAGCAATGTGATTCTTCTCAAGTTTTCGAGGGCCAGGAACTTCAAGGTGAAGGATGCGTTTACTATGCTTCGCAACACGATCCAATGGAGGAAAGAGTTCGAGATTGATGCTCTTGTAGATGAAGATCTTGGTGATGATTTGGAGAAGGTGGTGTTTATGCATGGATATGTGTGTTATAATGTGTTTGGGTCAGAACAAAGAGTTGTATCAGAAAACGTGTGGGGTGGTGGGAGAGAGATGGCGATGACGATGGCGGAGTTGTACTGGGTTGGCGATGGCGATTTCTCTTCCCCTTCTCTTTTTTTTTCTCTTTCGTGCTTTTGACTGAAATGCCCCTCAAATAGTAACAGCAATTAACCTAATTTGACAGAAATTGGAGATTGGACTTGAATTGCTTAAATTGAAAACCACAAGGGCAAAAATGATCAAATCGAAACCACAGGGACCTTAGTGGTAAAAATGGTAAACCACAGGGACCAAAAGTGACGTTTTGCCAAAATTTAAAGTCCCCCGGGCTGTAGCCCAGGTTACAGTGCACTAAGGTCCGTGCTTGGTCAAGAAAAAGGCACTGAGCAGCTGAGCAGAGAAAAGACAAAATTCGTTTGGACCACAGTTGATGACACATGAGAAGTCAAATGAGCAGGCAGTCCACATGTTTACACAAAAGATAGTCATATGAATATAGGTTGACTAGTTATACCCTAATGCTTTCTGATGAATGTAATGACATATTTACCTTTGAAAGCCTTTGATTGTGTTCAGCCATTAATGATCACAGCCTAAGAAAAACAACTAGATAATAACTTAACCTAGTCTAACAATTGCAACATTTCGTGTTTGTAAATGCTCTTATGTCCATAGAGACTGCACTTGCCTGTTATTGACTTTGATACCATTGTAGCCATCACCAACACAACGACTTTAAAACAAACTCATCTTCTCAAAAACCAAATAAAAAATAAAAATTTCGCTTAAAACATGATGAATCCATCATTAATAAAATGTGGTCAAGTAACATGCACAACAAAGAATGTGCAAGAAGATTTAACATGATTCTATTGTCTGCTGAGAACGACGATACTTACTGATCTATAAAGTCAATTTAATTTGATCACATAAAATCGCAGGTTTTATTAGGTTGGCTCACAGATGCATCATTTAGTAGAGGCACTGGATGTAGCTAGGGTTTCGAAAGCTTAGTGTCAGTGTACATGTGTTTAAGTCAGATCGATGCATGACACTTTGATTTTCCACTGTTAATTTCAATAATGTGTTACATACACTCTGTTTTCAAAATGTAAAGTACTTCCAAGAAACCAAACTCATGATTTAAAGAAGATATGTCGGCTTAAAGTTTTGAATTAGAACCACACTCAAACTTTGGATGATAAGTATTTTTGAAACATATATTCTCTCCACCTAACAACTCAAATACATAATTTTTTTTGAAAAATATGCATAAATATCATATGAACATGGGTGCTGTTAAACGAACCCTAAAATTAACTGAGTACACCCTACTACCAAACTATTTATTGAATTACTAATTTACCCTAATATAAATCATCTATTACTAGTTGTATATATTATATAAGTCATCTACGAGAGGTCATTAACTTTTATTATAAGTCATCTATTACTAGTTGTATATATTATATATAATAAATAGAGGAGACATAAAAAAATCCGGGGGACCAGGTTGGGCCACTCCTCCTGGCCTAGGAGTGGCTCCGCCACAACCTATAAAAAGAATAGAGAAAACTTGTGTAGGACTGTCATACCATGTCATGATCACGTTTACATGTTGGGTCGTTTTGCCCCTCTACTCTGTGCCCTTATGTAGGCTTGTGTAGGCTTTAGTGACACTTTTATTAAGGCCGTTTTGCCCCTCTACTCTGTGCCCTTATGCTTTTGTTCCGTGTTCAGGTTCAGGTTCTCTAAAATCGAAAATCAAACCAAATTACATAAAATTAAAAAAAAAGGAACACTACAGGGTGAACCAGTATTTTTCAAACGGGCAAAAGGGAAGCATGATTGGAGCTCAATTTTTCCGATTATTGTTGCAAGTTAGTATCCTAGGTTGTTTATGATGGGTTCTTGTAGAGGACTTACAAAAAATCGAGAACCAAAGTGATCCAACCTAAAAATTAATTTTTCGATTTGGTTCAGTTTAGTTCGTCGATAATGAACTATGGACACCTTCAAGTTTTATTTTCATTTTTGTATTAATAATGCTTACATCAACTTCAATAGATTTCAATTTACAGCTTATGTTGCATTTTGAACTACAATGTTAAATTTACAATTTGTGTGGCAGTTTGAACAAGAATGTCAAATTTACGTCTTATCTTTTAAAATAACCTTTTACATTTCTAGTAACGTTCACTCATGAGATAAAGAGAAACATGAAATGAATGAAAGTTGTAAAATGTAATGAGAATAAACCCAAATTTAAACATGAGCAGAGGTGGCAATTTGTGTTAAGGAGTTGTGCAAAAGATGAAAAGAAAATAAAGGATATCTCCAAAAATATTATATCAGTTTCTTAGCAAAATCAAGTAATCTTTTGAGAAGCAAACCTTCGGCAGAAAGACCCGGCACTCTCAAGTCCCTAAGAAGTAAAGGCAGGACAGGAGAAAAATAAAAAGGACGATCACAAGAATATATAAACTAACCTGACATAGGGCTGTAGATTCTTCCACCACTCCCATTTTGGACGCTCTTTAAAGGGGGCGGAGAATCGCTCTGCTGGGTTAGGGTAGAGATGATACGCTGAAGGCTCGAATTCATGTCTCGGCGCCAAAATTCTCTATCAAAACTTGCTGGCATCCCTTCTGGAACCTTGCGCGTCCAGTCCTCCACGAACCTCTCCATCTTCCTATTCCCATCTCGCAAGATGTCTCTTGCAAAATGCACACGTACCTTCCTCTCATCCAACTTCCATATACTACTGGTGCTCACACCCTCAACCACCTTGCTACCATAAACATGCAAGCAGTGGTTTGCAAGTTTGCGGGGAAATCCATCTGATTCCAACGCATTGACAACGTTGTCTTCATTAAGACTAGACAATGACCAGTCATTCAACACTGAATTGTGCAAAAGCATCCTTAGAATGCTGTCCAAGTACTTCTCATCCACAATTCTCCAGTATCCATAAATCTCCACTGCTGAAAGAGCCTGCAACCCAGTCCTTAATTCATCATCACTAGCTTGAACCTTCTCAATAAGATCATCCCAGCTATACAGTCCTGTATTCTTTCCTTCCATGTCTTCCAGGTCCACTATTTCTACGTCCTCCTCAGATCTGTAAGGATTCTCAAAAAGTAGCGACCTTAGCTTGTGAAGTCTGGGGACAACTTCAACAAGCTCCATGTTACTAGTTGCAATCTTAATGACAGAAGCAACGGATTGCGGATCATGATAGTTCTCATCACAACATTTTGGGCTTTCAAAAGAATTAAATTGACCTGATGGGGGTATGAGAAAAACAGAATTTGAAGTTCCAACGGATTTGATTGCATAAGTTTTTGACTCCGTGCAGAGGACTGCATCTTCATCAGGCTGTCCTCTAACTGTTACTCTAGAGAAAGGAAAAAAAAAAAACAAGAGGAAGCCTTGAACTAAATAAGACTCTAGAAACTAGATTTAAGTTACTCCTCACCTTTGGTGCAGGACATCAGGGAGAAGTTTCTGATCAAGCTCAAGGAGGATTAGATTATCGCGAGGACCAAAGAGAGGGTGATATGTAATAGGAATTGATGAGCTCGGTTGGAGATTTAGTACCGCTTCTGCACCATTGCGGTCTGGAGATGGTGGTTCCATTCTCTCTCTCTCTCTCTCTCTCTCTCTCTCTCTCTCTCTTTAAACACAGAGACGTGATTCTAAAGGACAGAGTGAGAATGACAATTACATGAGAGTCCGACTTCCACTACCAAAAGCTACTCAATAGTTGAAGCCAAGTTGAGGAATTCCCCTTGGCCTTTGGATAGCCAGTCAATTGTGGCCTTGAGTTCTATTTTGTGAACTGAGTTGCGTTGAGTTCATGGTGTAAGATAATGTTTTAAATTCTGAGCTGAATTTTTCTTTTGCAGGAGGCAATTGTAACAATCAGTCAATCATGATGAAGAGATTTAACCGTGTTGAAATTGTGCTCTCCAGCTATATGCTACAACCCACTAACATTTCCGTTTCCCATATCCCTAAAACCCAAAAAGGTGAATTCAGATTCTTTTGATTTTCTCTAGTTTTCCTACGTTTTCCCGGAAACCAAACATCGCATAACGTCATTCCGAAAGTAAAACAATTTCTTTTTCTTTTTTGGGGTGACATTTCTCAAGTTGTAACATTTTCATCTTTGCACAAACCCAATTACCCAAATGAGAAATCAGACTAAGTTTCTGAAGAAGATGACAAAATTGAAAGACAGAGAGAGAGAGAGAGAGACCTACATGCCTAGAAAAACGGAAGATGATAGACCCAAATTTTGGCAGGGGAAACGACGACGTGTTGAGGTTCTCTGCCTCGCTAGGGTTTAGAAGTGTAATGAGTAAGGAAGCTGAACTCAGAGATTTGAGTTCTCAGAGGTTTATTGCCGCGCTTGATTTCGTATTTTAGTGTTTTACGTGCCAAAACGAGGAACGACGCCGTTCAAGTGCGTCGCCCTGCTGGTCATGGACTGGTTAGGCTTGGGCGGGCTGGCCCAGTGTAGTCCTCTTGGGCCGTCCTTCTTTTGTGTGTTTATTTTCTTCTTCTATTTTATGGACTTTTTTGTTTTGTACATAATTAATTAATTTCTTTTCTTTTTGTATGGAAAAATTCATAAGATGAAAGTTGTAACTTGTAACTTGTAACCGACATAATACTAAGCCTTTTTTTTTTGTCAACAGACATAATACTAAGCCAGAATCGAAAAAGGGTGCAAGTGTGAGTTTCACCAATTGTCCAAGGCAGTGTATCCGCTCCTTGCATTCAAATTCATTCAAATGGTTTAAAATATCACTTTATGAGAACCCAAAAAATGGCAATTTATAAAAATAAATATAACAACCGAATTTTTTTGGAAAAGGGTTATTGGTCCTTTACTTTCAAAAAAGAAGATAGGAAATGTCAATGTGGAGGTGGACATTGCAGAGGTGGTCCATTGTAGGACAATGGTCCTCAAGCATCAGCCAACCAAAAACGTAAACTCCATTTAAATAACATTTTTGTTCTCACCATAGGAGCTCTAGGATGAGATGAGAATCCAAAGTCTCGTTTAGGAATCAATTAATAATCACTTTATGTTTGTAGCGCTTTTGTTCAAAATCAGTTTATCGTTTAGCTACCAACGTAGAAGTGTTTTTATATTGTAAAAAAGTGATTTTTTTTGTTGTTGTATTTTTATAGATCATTTTAAAATTGATAACCAATCATATAATATTAAATCTTGGGCATTCTTAAACGAAAATTGAAAATGTATAGCTTCAAATCATACTTCTTGAAAAAAACATGAATAAATATTTTTTTAGGATGAATAAATATATTGTTAAGTGACACAAATATCAAGTAGACATAAGAAGATTTGCGATTCTTTCGCGTTAGTCATCCATATCTCATGCACGAGTTGAATTTTCTTCTACAATAGTCTCTTCTGTACTAGTCCTTCCCTCATCTGTTTGTGGAAGTAACTCTTCATCATCATCATATGGTTGGAACTCTACATCTGTCATTGAATGAATTCTTATGAAGTTATGGAGAGCCATTGAAGCGACAACGACTTGTCACTACTAGAAAAATCGAAATAGACGTCGGTAAAACGACGACGAACAAAATAAATATCGTCGTTAAATTTTAAACGACGACGGTAATATAAAAACCGACGTCGATTAGATACTAAAACACCTAAAAATTGGAAATTCATTTGGGTATTTTTAAAACATGACGCATGAAACTTTAAAAGCGTTGTCTTCTGAAACATGCCAATCCGGTAAGAAAACAGATGACAAATAAACAACGTCGGTATGTGTAAATATACCGACGTAGTAATTATAGACGACATTTTACATATAATACCGCCGTGTTAAACATCAAATAAACACAACGGTAATGTATTATTAACAGACGTATCGCATGTTAGAAATTATTTTTATTAACCACGTCGGTTCTATTATAAATCATGAAGTTTAATTGTAAACAATCAACGGCGGATAATGTAATACTACTGTCGTATAGAGTTGTAGTAACCACGTCGTTTTCCTTAAATGAGCGTCGTATTAATTTTTTATACGTCGGTGCCTATTTGTGAACCGTTGTTTTAAGTTTTTTAAAAGATTTTTTTTCCATTGGTATCTACGTCTGTATCTTATAAATGAGGTCGTGTTATTTTACTTATACCACGTCATGTTTTATAAATAGCGTCGTCTTATATAACAATTCGACATTATTTAAATATTTTGCTACTAAAGTTGCACTGTTTCGATTACCGAGAAAAAATTTCACACTCTTCTCGTTTATCCTTCCCAAGTCGCCACTCTTCGTGTTCGTCCCTGTCTGAAACTAATCGTCTTCCCACACTTCGCCTTCGTCACTGACCAGAACATACCACTTCAAAGACGAGAAAACCCAAGAAAACTTTCGTTGCAAGAAAAAGGTAACCATTGCTTCGTACTTTTTTAAACTTTCGTTATATGTTTTATCTTTTGAAATGTTTATATGTTTTTTTCTTTTGAAAATCATTTTCGTTTTTCACTTTACGTACAAAGAAGGAAAGGGTATCGTACCAATACACTGTTTTTTGTATCTTGTTAATACGACGACGGTGCCGTCTTATTTGAGGTGTTTGAAGTATATAATGACGACGGTATTTAAATAACGACGTCATAAAATAAATTCTACCATCGTTTTCTATGTTTGAAAATTATGAAATATTCCCATTTCCATGTTTTTTTCTCAATAGCAATAGATGAAAATCATTATAAGTGTTAGTTTTCTAATTCATTTAATCTTTTCCAATTTGATATAATATAAAGAAAAATAACTAATTAGATGTGAAAAAATAATCTGCTTTTTGTTGTTCATGTTAATAAGACGACGGTAACTGATTATTTACGTCGTTTTATTAATTAAACCACGTCTGTAATTAACTACGACGTGATAAAACAGTTATAACGTCGGTGGTTAGTATATAGCGTCGTGTGAAACTAAATACTACGATGTGTTTTAAACTTACCGCCGTTTTTAGTATTGTAAAATATGAAATATTTTAAATTTAAGTTGGTTCCTTAAGTTCATGTTTGAAAATGATTATATTTTTTGTTCATATAATTATTTTACTTTTGTACAGTTTGAATTACATGCACACAAATTTTTTCCAATTCTAATAAATATACCTTGTGTTTGAGTTCTTATCAATAAGACGACGGTGACATATTTTTTACGACGTTTTATGTATTTATCCACGTCGGTAAATAATTACCGATGTGATAAATTTAAATTACGTCATTACTTATTAGATAGCGTCGTTTGATGTTAAATACTATGTCGTATTATTAAAATTACCGTCGTGTTTAGTAGTTTATAATCTGAGATAATTTCACTTGCAGGTTTGATTTTTATCTGTAAACATGGTTTCTCAATCTCAAAGTAAGGCTTCTAGCTTGAGCAAAAAGAAAGCTACCTTGGAAATGAATCAAGGTAAAGATCTTGAAGTTTCACAAGCTACAACCAAATCCTCTAAGAAGATGAAGTTTGTATCTTCTGCTGATAAAGCTTCAGACAGCACGACTACTTTTGTTGAAGAACCAAAGTCAGGGCGTGGTATAACCACAATGCCTCGTGTTGTGAAGAGAAAGTTTCAGAAAATCAAGCCGGTGATTGAGTACAACAAAAAGGGTCAACCATATGGCCTTGCAAATAAGGAGATGCAGTCCTACATTGGTGTCTTGGCACGCTCCAGTCCCACTTTCTGACCTTAAATGGAAACAAGTGGACAACGATGTAAAAGAGCAGATTTGGGAAGCCATTGACATGGCTTTTGTTGTAGGCAAGGGGGCAAGAACATGGTCTTATCTTATGCTTTGGAAAGAAATGGAAGGATTTCAAGAATAAACTAACTAGGCAGCATATCCTTCCATTCATGAATGAGAAGGAGAAGTTAAATGAACCCCCTAAACTATATCCATTCATATTGAAAGCACAGTGGAATGCCTTTGTAGCTTCAAGGTTATCCAAAGAATTTGAGGCTGTGCATACTGAACAAAAACAGAGGGAGAAATGCGAGTACAATCATCGGTTGTCTCGACGAGGATATGTTGGTTTGGAGGAGAGTTTGGAGGAAACCATGCCGGGGTAGAAATCGATCGATCTACCTTATGGAAGAAAGCCAGAGAAGACAAACAGGTAACTTTCCCGATCCAAAAGTTGCAGAAAAAGCAAAAATAATTGTAAGCTTCTAAATTTAGACAATTTATGTTTTAAATTTGTAATAGACTGCATTTAATTTTTAATTAGACTTGCATGTGGATCTGACTTCCTGTTTTTGTTGACTTTAATGTGTCTTTGTGTTAGGATGAATTGCAACAAAAAGTCTCTCAAGGCACTCTCAACTTTGTATCGGAAAGCAATGATGTGTTGACTATGGCCTTGGGTCCCGAGCATCCAGGGAGAGTTAGAGCTGCAGGGACTGGGGTTTCCACTCTGAAATACTTCAATTTACCTAGACAACGGAGGGTAAAGTTTGAAGATAAATTCGAAGAACATCTCAGAACTATTGTGCAAGAAAAGCAACTGAAATTTGAGGCTAGAACACAACAATTGGTAGCAGCTGAGAGGGAGAATATACTGAATCAAGTGCGCCAACTGCTTCCAAATTTTGATGACAACATGATCAAACAGTCAACTCCTCCATTTCCAATTCAAGCTCAAGAGCAAAGTCCCAAAAATCCAATGTCCGACAAAGCAAGCTGCTCTGGGGCAATTGGTGTGAAAGCCATCAATTTTGAGGATGAAAATAACAATGCAGAACAAGCTGGGAAGAAAAAATGGTAAGTTAATTCGATTTAAATTTATCTGTTTCTTAATTTTTAGACGTCGTTATTTATCTTTAGAGTCGTTATAAATGTAATACAATGACGGTTATTAGTTCCCGACGTTTTAAATCACACACCACGTCACAATTTTGAAAAAACCGTCATTGAGATAGACATTCCACGACGGTATAGAGGGTGACCTATTTAGTTTACTTGTATCACAAGCTTTCTTCACATAGGTTATCCCACTATCTCTCTCTCTCTGTGTCATTCTAATTTTCTCTGCAATTGATTTTTTCTGTATTTCTGCTAAGAAAGTTGATAAACCTGAAATTTGTTAATCTGTGAATTTGAAAAAAGGAAAGTATTTTGCGTCGTAATTATAATATTCCACGTCGGTTTTAATTTACCGTCGTCTGAAATGTAATATAACGTCGAATTAGTTTAAGAACCGACGTCTGTATATAAATACCACGTCGGTTTTTTGTATTCATGTAATTTTTTTTTGAACATCTATCTTTGTGTATTTTTAAAACAGAAGGCCAAGGTCATGGATGTTCCTGAGAAGGAACAACAAGTAGGAGACTTGCCTTCTTCTCCACAAGCCCTTTGTTCTTATGCTGAGACGACATTGAGGGTTCATGATAGGATTATGACCTTTACAATTGAGAAGGAAGTGTTTGGAAATGATCGTGAAACCTTCATCTTGCCTGAAGATATTAGTCAAATTGCAGCAATGGAAGAAGTTGGAGCCACTTGTCATTCTTTGTATACATGAGGTAATTGTCCTTATCAATTTTTCATTTTAAACTTTTCTTTCTTTAAAAAGGAATAACTCATTGGATCATTTCATATATTTAGGTGCCTATTTGAAACATTGAAAACTTAAAATATGTTGAACATGGTTGGCCTTGTGGACCCCGCTCTAGTTAGTGCTAACTCCTCATTAACTCAAAGATCACGTGCGTTAGCTACTAGACTTCAAAGGACAGATGGGGAACAGATTTTCTTGATGCCTTACAATCCAGGGTTAGTCACCTTACCAAGATTTTCTTTGTATGATGCATTGTACATTAAAGTGTTTAACCTTTATGTTTTTTTTGTGTGTGTAGCTTTCATTGGGCCTTGTTCATTGTGAGAGCAAAGAGAGAGACTGTTTATTTTCTGGATCCACTGCCAAACCGAATGATTGATGACGAGTGCAAAAACATGGTGAACACGTAAGTTGATTTACTCATATGTGTTTGTATAGCAAGCTTTCTTCACTTAAGTGATCCCACTATCTCTCTCTCTCTCGCTCTCTCTCTCTCTCTCTCTCTCTCTCTCTCTCTCTCTCTCTCTCTCTCTCTGTCACTCTAATTTTCTCTGCAATTGATTTTATCTGTATTTGTTCTAAGCTTAAGGATAAATCTGAAATTTGTTATTTTACGTCGTAATTATAACATACCACGTCGGTTCTAAGTTACCGTCGTCTTAATTGTCATATAACGTCATTTTATTTTAAGAACCGACGTCTGTATATAATTACCACGACGGTTTTGTTTGTTCAGGTGTTTATTTTTATCAATTATGTTTCTGTATTTTCAATAACACTTTGTTGCCTTGAAACAGTGCTATCAAAACCTATAATTCTCACATAGGCAGGCACGACAGGAAATCACCCATTTGGAAAACTCTAAAAGGCACTCCAAAGCAACCAAGCAATGTAGAGTGTGGGTACTATGTAATGCGCTTTATGAAAGACATCATTGAGGATCCTGCACTGGAATTTGAGAAGAAGGTAAAAGGAAAAATTATATATTTTAACATTTAACATTTTTTTTAATATTTTTTTTTATTTATGGCTTGCAGTATCTTTGAGGAAAAGATCAATCACCATACCCCCAAGAAGCCATTGATGAAGTCAGGCAGGAATGGGCAGAATTTGTAAGCCTTCATATGGATTAGGGGAATTAGACAAACATTAATCACAAGAATTGACAATTTTTGTAAATATTTTGGTTATAATTTACATTTTTTTTTAGTATGAATTAAAATTTTGTATAAAATTATCAAATCACAAGAATTTTTTTAAAAAAACACGACGGTACATAACCAAAATGATATGTATACAACCAAACCACGTCGGTACGTATCTGAAATGACATGTATACAAATATAACACGAGTTATATTAAAAAAAAAGGTTATTATTTTCATTCAAATAGACGCCAAAAGATATTAAAACGTCGATATATTCAACAAGAATGACGTCTAAAGATATTAAAACGGCGATATATAGAAAAATAATGCCGTATAAAGTTGTACTTAAAACGTTGGTAAATACAACGACGATATTTTATTACCGACGTCTATAGCTATTAAAACGGCGATATATAAAAAAATAATGCCGTATAAAGTTGCACTTAAAACGTCGGTAATATTTTTATTACCGACGTCGAAATCTATTAAAACGGAGATATATAGAAAAATAATGCCGTATAAAGTTGTACTTAAAACGTCGGTAAATACAACGGTCATATTTTCCTTCACACCGACGTGTAAAGTGATTATTACAGCGTCTATAAAAAAATAATGACGTTAAAGGTTCTATTTAAAACGTCGGTACATACAACGGCTATATTTTACTTTACACCGACGTCTAATTATATTACAACGGCGGTTATGAATTCATAACGACGTGGTTTTATTTGATTTTAATTGAAATTATTTTATAATATTTGTAATAAATTTTAAAAAATTCCAAAAAAAAACAGAAATTATAATGCTCTCATTGATATATTTTCTTATCACTAATGCTTTAAAAAATGTTTTTTGAGTAAAAAATTTTAAATTTAATTCGTGACAAAAAAATTTATTGATAAATCACAACAACACTTGTAGTTTCATAACATATTCTTATGGGGCTTGTGTCATCCATGGTTGTGATAAATTCAAATATATTAAAAATATGTTTTTATCATCCTAGTACACAAGGCATTGTAATAAGGAGTCCGTAGCAATTTTTGGTTAATTTTTCTTATGCTTTATAATTTTTTATAATATTTTAAAATTTATATAATTTAGGGTTTAGGGTTTAGGGTTTGGGTTTTATTGAAAAGAAAATGGTTTTTTTTTTAATTTTCGGGTTTAGACAAAACCACCCTTAACCTTTTGTATTATTTTATTATTTTTTAATTTAAAATAATTTAGGGTTTAGGGTTTAGGGATTAGGGTTCAGTGTTTAGGGTTTAGGGTTAGGGTTTAGGTTTTATTGAAACGATGCCGGTTTTCTCTTTTGTTTTCTTTCAATTCCACCCATGCGACACCATTTCGAATCCTAGCAACACCAATCCTGGATACTTAATATTTTTTGACGACGGTGTTATTATTTTAACGACGTCATATTTTATATATTTACCGTCGATTTAAATTACATAGATTTTATCAATTAAACGTCCATCTTTAATATATAGCAACGTAGAAAACTAAAATAACGTCACTATAAAAAAAAAAACTGTCGTTTAAAATTAACACTTTAACGACGGTTTTCTTTTGTTTTGTCGATGTTTAAAGAAGCGCGCAATCTGAAAATTTTACGCGTGACCTAAAATTTTCATTTTTCGCTCTAAGTGTTAAATAATTCGCTTTCTCTCTTCAACCCTAATTTTTAGTTGTGCTCTCCAGCCTCTGTCGAATGCAATAAGTTCGAACCCTAATTCTTCAGCTCTAAATCTTAACCTATCAGCTCTGCGCTTACCTGTAAGTTCGAACCCTAATCTCTTCAGCTCTAATTTTTATTCATTTAATGATATTCTGTTCTGCTTCTTAAGTACAAACGTAATCTGACTTTGCTTTTTTATTCATTGAATGATGTTCTGTTGTACATCATTCCATGAATAAAAAATTCATTTGCTAAGAGTTTGAAAGGATGTTTAAAAGGATGTTTCAATCGAGTAAGACATCTAAGAGTTTGACTTGGCATGCTGATAGAAAATCAATTGACGGTCAGATGTCTCATCCGGCGGATTCCCCGTCTTGGAAACTCGTTGATGATAAATGGCCCGAGTTTGGTAAAGAGCCGAGAAACTTGAGACTGGCTCTCTCATCTGATGGATTCAATCCCCACAGTTCTCTAAGTAGCAGATACAGTTGCTGGCCAGTTATCTTAGTTACATATAATCTTCCACCATGGTTATGCATGAAACGAAAGTTCATGATGTTGACTTTATTGATTTCCGATCCTAAACAACCCGGAAATGATATAGACGTCTACTTAGAGTCTTTGATTGATGATTTAAAATCTTTGTGGGATGGGATTAGAGGAGTGTATGATGCACACATAGGAGAATACTTTACACTCAGAGATGCACTACTGTGGACAATAAATGATTTTCCCGCCTATGGAAACTTATCTGGTTGTGTTGTTAAAGGATATAAAGCTTGTCCAATATGCGGCGATGATACGCCTAGTCACAGGTTGAAAAATGGCCACAAAATCTGTTACATCGGGCATAGAAAATGGCTATCAACAAATCATCCATAACGGAGGCAGCGTGCAGCTTTTAATGGGGAACCTGAATATGACATGCTTCCAAAGCCATTAACCGGAGAAGAAGTGCTACAAAGGGTTGAAGGTATTAATTACAAATGGGGGTCGAAAAAAGGGGGAGATGGAGGTGAAAATGACGGTGACAGAGTTTGTTGGAAGAAGAAGTCAAAATTCTTTGATCTCGAGTATTGGAAATACATTCCTGTGAAGCATTCCCTCGATGTGATGCACATTGAGAAGAATATTTGCGATAGTATCATTGGTACGTTGTTGGAGATCCCTGGAAAAAATAAAGATGGGATTGCTGCTCATTTAGATTTATTGAACATGGGGGTCAAGACTGATTTGCAACCCGAGTATGGAGAAATACGTACTCGCTTGCCTCTAGGGCCTTGGAATTTGTCAAGAGCAGAGAAGAGAACGGTTTGCAATTCTTTCTATGGTATGAAGGTCCCTGAAGGTTATTCTTCAAACATAAAAAATCTTGTATCTTTACAAGATTCAAGACTTCTTGGCCTAAAATCACATGATTGTCATACCTTGATGCAACAATTGCTCCCTGTGGCAATTCGTTCTGTTTTGGAAAAGCCTGCAAGGTATGCAATAACTCGACTGTGCTTCTTCTTCAATTCTATATGTGCAAAGACCGTGGATGTTTCCTCTCTAGATAAGTTGGAAGAAGATGTAGTAGTTGCTTTGTGTTTGCTTGAGAAATACTTTCCCCTTTCATTCTTCGATATCATGGTTCATCTAGTAGTACATCTTGTCAGAAAAGTTCGTCTATGTGGGCCTGTTTATTTTAGATGGATGTATCCGTTCGAAAGATATATGAAAGTGCTAAAGGGGTATGTTCATAACCGTAATCATCCTGAAGGTTGCATTGCTGAGTGCTATATAGCTGAAGAAGCTGTGGAGTTTTGCACTGAGCATTTATCTGATATTAGAACAATTGGAGTGCCATTAAACCAGAAGATGAGACTTTCAAAGCCACTATCAGGTTGCTCAGTGACTTTAGTTGATTGGGACCTTTTGAACCAGGCACATCTATATGTGTTGGAGAATACGGAGGAAGTCCAACCATATATCAAGTATGACTTTTAATCATTATGTTTTAAATCATTCCTTATGTTTCTCTTAAATACAAGGGACAGTAATACTAGAATTTTCTGTGTCATGTAGGGAACATATTATCCACCTCAAGACCACTTATCCAAAATATAAAAAGAGAACAAAGTGGCTACAAGATAAGCACAACAACACTTTCATTCAATGGTTATGCTTTAAGGTATATGTTATTGAATAAAACATTGGAGTTTGATTTATTGTCATATCTATGTTGCATTGAATTAACATATGATTAATTTGCAGGTTTAAAGGGAAATCAATGAGAAAGAAAATAATGGTGTATCAGAAAATTTGAGGTGGCTAGCAAGTGGTCCAAGCATGACAGTGCCATCATATAATAGCTATCTTATTAAAGGTGTTAAATTTAACACCAAGGCACAAGATGATGTGTGGGCAGTTCAAAATGGTGGAGTTTATTTACTTGCAAATACTATGCAAGTTGCTAGTGCCAAGGATAAAAACCCATATTTGAGATATGGAGTCATTCAAGATATTTGGGATCTTGACTACCAAAAGTTTACAATCACAATCTTTAGGTGTGATTGGATAGATAGCACTTCTGGCCTTGTAGTCGATGAACTCGGATTTACCCTTGAAGATCTGAGTAAAATTGGACATAGGAATGACCAATTTGTTTTGGCTTCTCAAGTCAAACAAGTTTTTTTTGTTGACGACCCAATGCATCATAGTTGGTCGGTAGTGTTATCAATGCCTAATAGAGAATATAATGATGTTATTGGTGATGATGACTTAGGTGATGTTAGAATTGAGTGTGAGCCATTTACTAGAGGGATGCCAAATGTTGACACATTTGATGAACTAGCCCGTGAGTTTGGGAGTGAAAATATTCGAGATGGGTGTGAAGATATATGGATTGAATGATGCTTGTGATTTATGACATTATTTATGCCCTAAATGGCTGTGTATGACATTAATTTTGCAAGAAATTGTAATGTATTTCATTCACTTTCATTATGCAGGTTTCGGCAACATAACTTTCGGTAAAACAAAAACTGGGTTTCAGATGCAAAACACGACGGTAATATGAAAAATTGAAAAATAAGACGTCTCAATAATATTTAACGACGTTTACATCCATAATATATGTACCGACGTCTAAATACTACAATCATGACCGGTCAATTCATTCAAAGAAACGTAGAAAATAATAGAACAACGGCGGTAATATACGGACAGACGTCGTAATTTTTAGATAGACGTCATTTTTAAAAATAAAATAGACGTATAATGAAATTAACTACGACAATAAGGCGGTAAATTACTGATGTTATATAAATTTTCAACAACGATCAAGGTTAACAAAGGGTCGTCAAAGGTTAACAAAGATGATCTTTTATAATTAAATTTTCATTGAATAGACGTCGGTTGTTATCTGAATAAGTCGTTGTCAAGGATAACAACGTCATATTTGTAAAACAAACTGTCGTCTTTCTTCATTAACAACGTTGGTTTTGATTAAAGATGACGTCTTTCCACGGGAAATTTATTTTGCACGTCGGTAAGAATTTAAGAACAGACGTCTAAAAATATAATAACGACGGAATTAATTATATAAGCGAAGTATAAAGTAGTAGCCACGTTTGAATTTCTATGATATAGGACATTTGAATTCTTAACAACGTCTTCTTTAGAAATAAATCCGTCGTAGAAAAACGAAATAACGTCGGTTATGGTTTTATTCATGCTGTGGATAATTCAAATCTACGGTGATTTGGAAATTATTAATGACGTGGTAATATAGATATAGACGTCAGTTTTAAAAATAAAATGGCCATCTAATATTATTAACTACGTCGATCTGTAGTTAAATTACTGACGTAAAAGAGTGAATAGACGTCGGTTTTAATTTGTGTAGGACGTTGTATATTTTAACAACGTTAGGATTTTAAAATAAATCGTCGTGTTTAATTATAACAATGTCGTATTTTATCCAATGTGTCGTCTTTATATGAAATAGACGTCGGTGATTTACCGTCATGGTTTTATGCATTAATAGATGTCGGTCGATTCCACGACGGTTGAAAAATAGAATACACGACGGTGAATTACTGTTGTCTATCTCGATTTTTGTAGTAGTGTGTACTTGTTTTTCCAAAGGAAAATTATGAATTTGACGTACCATTCTCCATCTCGGTTTTTCCAAACACAAAATGTTCTTTCAATCGTGCATCTTAGAGATGAATGTCTGTGATTGAAGATTTCTTTTTTCCCTCTTGGTTGGCTTCCTCGTCAGATTTAAGGAAGATGATATCGCTCACCCCTATAAGGGCATAAATATCCTTTCATTTATGGATAACCACCATCATCCAGATGATATTTACCTATACATGTGAATCAATAATAATATTAGAATTGTTTGCCTTATTTGATATAAGAAACATATCCAACATGAAATAGTAAAGGAAAATATTGAACTTGATGACATTTTGATTACTTCCTCAATGCTACAACCAACCCTGTCTTTGCTTTTAAAAGTGCTAGATCAATTTTCAATTGCATGTAAAATAAAATCTAACCGCTTCGTCACCTTAACCCCAACTCTAGGTTTTTTCGAATCTTTTTTCCTTTTATTGTCCATGTTAGAGGGAGGAGTTTCAACATCAACTATATCCTCAAATCTAGCATTTAGATCGGTAGGATACCCAAAGTCATCTTGATCCTCAACCAGAATCTCTTCATTATGTTCTCCCATAGTTGGACCATTGTCAACATCCTCTACCATAAAACCTTGTGACGGTGCCCAAACGCCTTCACCCGTAACAGCAACATCTTTAAACAAAATATCTAACTGGTCAACATGTTTCAATCCATGTGTTCGAAATCTTGTGACCTTAGGTTTCTCCTACAATAGTATGAACTAGATTTTTTATTATAAAAAATTGATATAATACTACAAATTAATTATTAGCTGTAAGAAATAAAAATTTCACCTTTATTTTCTTATCCCACCATTCATCGGTAGCTTTGATTGTTTGCTTCATAGGATCCCATCCTAATCCAATCTTTTTTGCAACCAAACTTGTCCATAATTGCCATTCTTTCTTCAGTCCAATCCAATTGTTCTTAATTGTCTATAGTCGTAGTTCCTTTTAGTAATATCATTAAATTTCTTTACAACATTTTTCCATCCAAACTTATTAAAATGACTACTTGGTCGATTACTACCTAACGTCTCAGAAACACAAATCTTGATAAAAACCTCAGTTCCCTTCTCATCCCATTTTGTTTTCTCTTGTTTTTCTTTTCCTTCCCGACTTTCATTTTGGGATGGCTTAACTATATTGTTAGACATTTTCTAATAAACAAATTGGACAAAGAAAAAAAAAATTTAATTATGATTATACAGTATAACAAGAAGTTGGCTTAACATACAAGTATAAATATAAAAGACAAAACACAAACAAAAGGGGGAAACAACAGAAGCTAGTATCAAAGATGAAAGGGGGATACACTTTCACACTGCATGACAATGTTTGCATCAGAAAAAGTGCTTAGACATCACAAAAGAATTGAAACAAAGGATTAATACAAAAACCAACAGTTCTGGTAAGTGTCTATGTGTCTCTATGCATGTATAGGTTTTGTGTTATTCAAATCATCATTAAATCCAACAATTCTTTCTCAATACCTATGCGTCTATATGTGTCTCTTTCTCTCTCTTAATTTCTATGTGGCAACCGCATGGCATTGACATCAATGCGGAATGAAGATTGCTTTACACATTCATCTATGTCATATTCTTATGTCTGATGTGGGGGAAGGAGCTCAAAACACATTTATATAACCCAAAATTACAAACTAACCCATCTAAACAGATTGCAATAGGAAACAACCCTTTCTATATCCTTCTATTATTGTAAAAGAAAGTGTCTATAATAGCATCGACGTATTATAGCCAACTGCTACGCTGGCTTTGACCCTTATCTCTCTCTCTCTCTCTCATAAATTCAATTTCTACTTATGATATTTTTTTTACTAATAAATAGTAGTGATATAATATATGAATAAAGAAGCATGAGAATTTCATAGTACTATATGATAAAAAAGAAAAGCTAAAATAAAAAATAGCAAGATGAATACATAAGTAAATGAACAAAAATAGTAAGAACATAGAAGATTACCTTGAAGAATGGTAGCCTTACTTGTAGAGATTGTAGCGTGAGAAGGGGGAGAGAGAAGCCTCTGCAGAGAAAGAGTAGAGGCAAAGGCAGAGACGTGATAACTAGGGTGTCACGACCCGACTCTCCTAGCACGATATTGTTCGATTTGGGTCCTGCCCTCACGGTTTTGTTTCTGGGAACTCACGAGCAACTTCCCAGTGGGTCACCCATCCTGGGATTGTTCTAGCCCCAACTCGCTTAACTTCGGAGTTCCAAGGAATCCGAAGCCAATGAGCTCCCAAAAGGCCTCGTGCTAGGAAGATACGTGCCCACACTTCACCTTTCCCTTCCCGAGCGATATGAGATTGCTCACCGTTTTTGCTTCCCCAAGCTCACGGGTCTTACATAGGGTGGATGAAACGTGGATTGCTTAAAGATGATAGGGTTAGGTTTTTTGGCCATATTGTAAAAATAATTGTAAAAATAATAGGGATAATATTGGTATTGCAAAAGTTTCATTAAAAGGCCTCAAGTGATTCCTAGTTTTTTGAAGAAAAAAAATCACTTCCAGGGAGAAGCACCTCTCATGTGTTTCTCCCTAAAATCACTTTAAGTGATTCTAATACCTATTTTAAGCGCTTTTAAATTTTTGTCAAACACCCTGTTTTTTAAACAAAAGTGATTATACTCAACATGAAGTGATTTTGGCCCTCTCAGAATCACTCACAAACGAGTCATATGTTAAAATCACTAATAAGTAAAATCGCTTCTATAGAATCACTCCCAATCAAACCCTAAGTAGTTAGCTTAAGTGCCCATTTGGTATTTGATTATTTGAGCTAAAAAGTGATTTCTTCTAAATTTTTTGAAGTCAAGCCCATTTGGTAAAGGTAGAGATAATTGCTTTTTGGTGAAAATAGTTGTCACTCCCTCAGCGTGATTTTGGAAAGTAGCTCAAAGGCTGATTTTATTTCAGCTTTCGTAGAAAACAAAACAAGGAACCAGTGGTATTTAATAAAAAAAACATTAGGCTAACCAAAAAGAGAAATGACAGTAGCAAATTCTCTCTCTCTCTCTCTCTCTCTCTCTCTCTCTCTCTCTCTCTTTCTCTCTCTCTCTCTCATAAATTCAATTTCTACTTATGATAATATTTTTACTAATAAATAGTAGTGATATAATATATGAATTAAGAAGCATGAGAATTTCATAGTACTATATGATAAAAAAGAAAAACTAAAATAAAAATATCACCTTATGATAACCGAAAAATGGCAATCTATAAAAATAAAAATAAGAACAGAATTTTTTTGGAAAAGGGTTATTGGTCCTTTACTTTCAAAAAAGAAGATTAGGAAATGTCAATTTGAAGGTGGACATTACAGAGGTGGTCCATTGTAGGACGATGGTCCTCAAGCATCAGCCAACCAAAAACTTAAACAGCATTTAAATAACATTTTTGTTCTCACCGTAGGAGAGCTAGGATGAGATGAGAATCCAAAGCCTCATTTAGGACTCAATTAAGGAGTTAGTTTAAGTGCTTGTTTGGCATTGCTTATTTGGGGGTGATAAGTGATTTTTTTTTTAAAAAGGGAAGCCCAGCCTATTTGGTACACTGTGAGAACATCACTTATTGTTAAAAATTGATGTGAGAAAAAACTATAAGGGAAAATAGCTAATGATGTGCTTTCATTTTCTGATTATGCGGGAATCAATTTCGAAGAGGCGCTGAGTTTAATGATTATGCAGGAATCATTTTCTGATTATGCGAGAATCAGTACCAACAACACTTTTAACAAAAAGTTTACCAAACATCAAACTGCTTTCTCTCACAACTAATTTCTCTCACAGCAAATTTGATAGCGATTATTTTCACAACATAGCAATGCCAAAATGGCCCAAGTGTTCGTTTGACATTGATTATTTTAGACTAAAAAGTAATTTCTTATAAAGTTTTAGAAGTCGAGCTTGTTTGGTAAGGGTAGAGATAATTGCTTTTTGGTGATAATAGATGTCACTCACTCAGCGTGATTTTGGAAAGTAGCTCAAATGCTGATTTTATTCCAGCTTTCATAGAAAACAAAACAAGGAATCGATGGTGTTTAATGAAAAACATTAAGCTAACCAAAAAGAGAATTGACAATAGCAAATTTTCTATTTCAACAAGAAGCCAGGGATCTAAGGTTGAGAAAGTGTCCTTTTAAATATAGAATGCTCATTCCACGTTTTGTGATGTCATCTTAATTACTCAAACTCCGTAATTTTTCATCCGATGTTAACTTCATCAAAAAATATGTTTAAAAAGTAAAAAGTTATGCCTCACTTAGTAAAAAGTAAACAAAAATTTGAGGAAAAACAAATAAAAACGCCAACCACCCCATTACATATCTCTTAAATTTTTCTTTAATGTGACAAAATGAAACTATAGTGCATTAAGTTGAGGTGATATTTTCACTCCCATTAGTTAAACATCAAAAGTCTAAACATTCATCAATGAGGTTATTTAAGCTACTAAAAAAAGGCTTTTTATCGCAAATGGTCCTTGAGGTTGTCGAAATTATTGCATTTCATCCTTAATGGTTTTTTTGTGTGACACTAATGGTACTTAAGGTTACCCTCTGCACATAAAAATGGTCCATGCCGTCAATTTCTGTTAAATTTTCTTTTAAAATGCTGACATGGCACATATCCAATAATATAGAACCACGTAGCTTTAAATAATATATTTAAAATAAAATTACATTTTTTAGAAAAAAATATTAAAACTTAAATTATAAATAAATAAATAAATAAAACCTGCAGACATCCCCTTCAGGCCCTCCCCACGCATCTTTCCGTTTGCCATTTCTCTCTTTCTATCTCAGAGTGGTGGGTTGGTTGGTTGGAAGGAGAGATGTTGGGCGAGAGACAACTTCTCTTTTGAAAAAAAATAAAAAAAAATAAAGTTTTAATCCTCTTTTTTTTTTTCTAAAAAATGTAATTTTCTTTTAAATATATGATTTAAAAACACATGGCTCTATATTATTGCATGTGTAGCCCATATATGTACCACATCATTTTACATAAAATTTGATAGAAGTTGACAGTATGGACCATTTTGATTTGTAGAGGCTAACATTAAGGGACTATTAGTGTCACAAAAATTCATTAAGGACGAAAGTCTATAATTTCGCCAACCTCATGGACAGGAAGAACCTTGAGTTTTTATGGGCCCAGGGCGAAAGTAAAGAATAGGCCCCTTCAAACTGTGTCACAATTTTTATTTTTATTTTTACTTATGTGCTAGACTCAATAACTAAAAATTAACATGTTCAAGTTAAATAAAAACTTATCATTCAAGATAAATAAATGATATCAATTCAAATTTTAATATAAAAAATTTAAAATCTAAGGCTAAGGCTATTATATTCATGATTCTTATGAAAAACTCAAAATTAGAGTTTCACATGTTCCAAGAAACCCTAATTTATCTAAATAATTTTTTAAAAAAATTAAATGAATATACAATAAACATATAATATATTAAATGAAAATTATGTGTTGTGTGATATCAGAAACTTCTGTGTTTGCATGAAAGACAAAGACCCACATGGAGGTGGACTCCTCTTCTTTGCTTTTCCAGTGTAATATCAGTAACATATAATACACATATTTCATAAAAAAATACATATATTAAAAGGAAAAAAATGGGTCCACTAGTGTGATAAAAAGCCAAAAAAATAAAAAATAAAATGCTTTTCCAGTCTATAGAATGAAATGATTTGCGGGTATTTCTGTAAAACTTTGTTGAACAAAGTCACAAACTCAATGATCCTCTCCTAGATTATTTAAGAAAAAAAAACTAAAAAGAAAATAGAAAATAGAAAATCTAAGCATGAAGAGGAGGTGTGCAAGCATGGAACAAAATATCCATAATATCTCGATATTTTCATCGAAATTTCCGTATTTTTGGATTACCAATATTTCCAATACCATCGATATTTTAGATATCCATGGACCAATATTGACGACATGGACCTAAATATCGATAATATCCCGATATTTCCATCGAAATTTCCGTATTTTTGAACTACCGATATTTTCGATACCATCGATATTTTATTCCTTAGGTGCAAGTGATCCACGTCCTCGTCCTCATTAAGTAATTTGAGTAAAAACGGCTGGAAAGCAAGTAGTTGAGGGCAGCTTTCACTCTCACTTTCAATATTCACTGGTTCGGTTGGTCATGCTACCAGCCACCTTAATTAAGTAGCCATGTTTGAATTGAATTGAAATGAATCAGTCTGCAACTTTGTTGATCTGTGTCTGTGGCTCATTCAAGTTCATTTCAACAACTACTGACACGACTTTATTATACTCATCCCCTCGTACATTGTATAGATCTTGTTTATTGTTTCTAATGGAAGACAAGACGAGAGAGTTAATTTCACCAAATTAATTGCAACTAGTACCGCCATAGTTGTGCCGGATCTAGCTACTAATGGCCTCCACTTTGCTGGGAACCGTGTGACAAGTTACAAATCAAAGCTATCCTTTGTAATATAATCCAATTACATTTATGACAAACCAACTGCTAATTGGCAAGACTCTCTTATAGAGAGAAAAAAACTTTCAGACAAGGGAATAGCAAAGTATTATTCCCGTTGCATAAGAGTTCCTCTCTCTAATGAGACTACTTACATCTAGTAAACTCAACTAAGTTTATAAAATTATTAGAAAACAAACAACATTGACAACCTTTTTTTTTAAAGACAATTCAAAGAGTTTCTAGATTTTATTCAACAAATCAAAACTAAACTAAAAATAAAAACTATTGCTTGCATCTATGAAACATCATTCCCAATAAACCAATCAAACCAACCCAAGTACCAAAATAACTTCTGTCATTTATAAGGTGTGTGACATCTCCACCCGACATTCCCTATGAAAAATTTGTAGGTGTAATATTATTATTGTTGAGGCCACATCCTTAAATTCGAATTGATTGGAAGCGCTTTTTTTGAAAGCAAAGGCATCATCTCCACGCGTAGGTGCTGATCATCGTGTAAACTCATTGCGTGGGGCCTTTCCTGGGACTGTTGAACTCTCATCGTTTGAGAACTTGGCAGATATGCTTGTCTAAGAAAATTAAGTATTATATAGTGATGTGGCAAATGGTCCTACCTAAAACAGCAACCAATAAATTCAAATAAAGTTTTTTTTTTTTTAGGCTATGGCATCTGTGTGAGAGGTGGAGGCAAATAAATTAATGGGCTGATAGGGTTGAGTAAAAAATGTGAGCATTTTTACTCACCACTTTAACACAAAATGTATCTTTATCATTATCATCAACACTTGACATGTGTCTATAGACATAACCATAGTTAACTTTTACTTTGTATTTATGGAACCATAGTTATGTTAATGGACACGTGTCAAGTGTTGAGGATGATGATAAAGGTACACATTGGATTAAAGTGATGAGCAAAAATGCTCCTGTAAAAAATAGGGATTGGACCTATGTTGAAACGCGGCCTATAATCTTAAACTTAATTCAACCATTAACAAATCACTAATGAAATGACCTTTTCCATTTATTATAATGAATGTTGTACAACAATAAGTTCAACGTGATATATTAGACCTATACCTACAAACATAATTCAAGAATTGTGTTCTTGTATTTTATTCAACAATGTCGTCTATTATATTCAAACTAAATATCTCCTATAATAAAATAAAGACTATGTGTTTAGACTCAATATCACACTCTTGTACACATGAATACCAATATATTGGTAGTTCCTAGTGTTGTAGAAAATGTAATAGCATTTAAAAACATCTTACTATTGTAAGATGACTTCGAAAAAAAATATAAATATGTTTCACAATGCTTTTAGAAATGTCGAAAATAATTTTTTTGATAGTTAAAAGTTATTTCAGTGTCGTTAGACAGAAATAATTAAAGTGTTTACGCGTTGTAAAAGCACTTTTTGACGTACTTTAAGTAAAAGCGCTTTTGAGTATATGTCAGTCAGATATCTTTCATATACTTTGAAGTAGATACATTTGATAATGGAAGTTCTAACTACGAGGGAATTAAATTTTTGTTTTTTTTAATACAAGCGATAGTCTAAATTAAAGGGGAGAGGAGTTTCTCTCTCTCACACACACACAATTAAGGTGTCATGTGAGTTCAAACTTAAGACCTCTGGTCTATAAGTCAATGTCATTTTTCACTGAGCTAGACCTCTATTCGAACCTGAGACTTCTTAATTTAAGCCAATTGCTAAAATTAAAAGAAGACAAAAAAAAGAGAGAATATAATATGTTTGATATATTTGTCATGCCTTAATGCTTATCTGGTAAACAACAAATATGCCATTAGAATATACATTACGCAGACGTGAGCGTGCATTGTTGAATTTTGGAAGCTATTTTGGCAGTAATCTTATCATTTTGTATACTTTAAATTTAAAACTTTATATAAACTAATTTTCCTAGGTAAATGTTAGCCTTTAATTTAATGGAATGTGATGTTTTACGTCACAAAATGGTCCTGTAAATGCACATCCCAAACATGAGCTGGGTTCAAGAAATTAATGTGGTAGGGCCTTCTCGACATCACCCTGTATTGAGCCACAATAATCATCTTCAAACTAAACTAACCTAGTCTAATTAATTTTGAGATTGATGATATACATGTACACTTACAAAGTTGTCAAATGAAGCCAAAAAAGACAAACTACCCAATAATTTATTTATAACAAGTGCATTTTAGTAATTAAACTAGTTTCAATTCCGATTCACAAAAATTTAGTAAACAACTTTTTATAAGGAATCAATACCACTTCTACCGAGATTCCATGTAGTTTTTTTTTTTCCTTTTTTTTTTAGTTTAGTAAACAACTTTAATGAGAATCCGATTCCAACTCCTCCTCAATTCAATTGGTCCTCGTCTTATTAGGGATTAATAAACATATCCATAAAGTGTTTGGTTGCTAGATATCACATCAAGAAATATTCCTATTGAGCATATAATTAATCACTCATGAGCTCATGATGGCAAACCTATATATTTTTGCCGACTAAATATATCATGGTCATGTGGGTCATATAGGACTTGTTAGCTCTTCTGTTCTTTTAGTTTATTGATTATGTGAGACAATTCGGAAAACTTTTACTTTGTGCACTAGTCATTTTTTTCCCTAACACAATCATAAAATCTATTTTTTATTGAGCTTAAAAAAATTAACCATTAATTTGTAATTATTATTTTGAAGTATTTTTAATAATAATACGGGTAAACAAAGATAGATACACAAAAAGGTGGTCATGAGTAAGGTCTAAAATATCAATGGTTTTGAAAATATTGATTTCGATGGAAATATCGGGATATTATCGATATCGATAAAAATTGAATAAAAACCACGAAAATTGTAAGAAAAACTTGAATTTTTTTAATGAAATTGTGGATGATGTTTATTTAGTCAATTATCTATTAGTTTATCACAAAAAATTGGAAGGAAATGCATTGCATAATGAGTTTAACTGCTGTAAGTTGATTATATAACGAGCTGACAAACACTGTGAGTGTAGAAAATATGTAGTATTTAATGAAAGAAGATTTAACACAGCATAATAATTTATATATAACGATTTACTACAATATTTTACCCTTTATACATTGCATGGTAAGATACATGAGTGACTTAGTACCACATAGAGTTCCTATGAGGTTCAAAATTTTCAATATCTTCATCATCTCTATGTGTAGAGTAAGTGTATTGTGAAGAGTAGTCATGAAATGATAAATCCCTAAAATAGTTTTGCATGTAATTGTTAACATGTCACCCATATGGATTTGAGATTGGTTGACGTTGTCCTTAAGCAAAATCATTTGAAGATTGGGTCTCGGATTCTTTCCACGAGCCGCTCGATTCCATCCCAAAAGGAATAGGATATGAAGGATAGGGAAATGGTTGGTTATGAGTATAACCATAGTTACTACTTCCCACTCCAACAGTTCTCATGTGAAAATCTGATTCTTGCAAAAACAGTTCAAAACAAAACAATATAAATATACATATTTTAGTATATTATCACAAGAACATAAGCAACATGGTGGTTAAGGCGTTGGAGGAGTGAAATGGCAGGGGTTCAAATCCCACTTTGTGTGTGTGCTGTGTGTTTTTTTTTTCCTTTTTTCTATTACATGCATAAATCATGATATTTCCAACATTTTCCGATATTATCGATATTTATACGATATGTGTATGGATACGTTCTAAAATATTTGTGACCCGAAAAAAGATAATATCCTCGATATTTCATTGATATTATCGATATTTTATATTGTCATGAGTTTGACACCTCTTTAGGGTTTAGACCAAGTAGAACAATTTGAGGTTCCAAAACACCAAATGAATGTAGAGCAGCAGAAGCAGGTGGGAGAAGTAAAGAAAGGACTTAAATAATCTTCCAAGATTATGGACCTATTTGGGTTGTGCATGTGGTATCAAAAGGGATGTGCATTATACAATTTTTTTCCTTCTGTTTTTGTTTTGCTCAACATGTGCATATTACTATGTTTTATGAGAAGTATTTATTTCTCAAGTAAATGAATTCATGACAAAAAAATAAACCAATAAATATATATTTTTTGGTCGGTATAAACACGTGACATATATATATATATATATATATATATATATATATATATATATATATATAATATCAATTAAAAAATAGAATAATTACCAACAACTAAGGGGTGTTTCTCTAGCTAGATAATGTGACTACGGGCTCGTTTGGGACTGCTTCTGTAAGAAGCACTTCTAGCAAAAGCGCTTTTGTTATAAAGACTCTAATGAGTTGACCAATTTCAACTCAACAAAAACTCTAATGAGGTGACCAAATAGTTCTATATATACATACACAGAAACACCTCTAAAGCTATAGGCTGTGCAAAGTAGCTCTTAGCTCTAGCAAACAAAACAATGGCTTCCACACCAGGAATTCTCACTGACTGGCCATGGACTCCTCTTGGAAACTTTAAGGTCTCCCTTTACAAACCTTCCCACCTCTCTTTCTCCCTCTCGTTTCTCTCTCATGTACATCTAACACAAGCGCATTTTTTATCACCACCCTTAATCGATGGTGAACATACTATCGCATGTGTTGAACTATATGCTTCAAATGGAATACATTTACTATACACACTTCATTATATATATGCATCATGGGTTAATATATGATTATATATGGATCATCATCATCATCATCATCATCATCATCATCATCATGTTGTAGGATTATTTTGATAAGCTTTCTTTTTGTGTGTGATGTATGGGGTTTGGCAGCATGTGATCTTGGCTCCTTGGATCATTCATGGCGCATACTCGTTTGTGGTTAATGATGGTAAAGGGAAAGATCTATCTTATTCTCTCATCTTTCCATTTATGCTGTGGAGGATGATCCACAACCAGATATGGATCACCCTTTCTCGATACCGGACAGCTAAGGGCAATGGCCGAATCGTTGACAAGCCTCTTGAGTTTGAGCAAGTCGACAGAGAAAGAAATTGGTGAGCATTTCTAAAGACCTAAATAAGTTTGAGAACTTTACTTTGACACGTTTAACTCGCAATGTAATCTTAGGACCTGTTCGGTAACGTTTTCAGAGAATGTTTTTTTAGAATATTTTCAAAGAATGAAAACAAGAAAACGAAATTGCATTTTCAGGAAATGAAAATGCGTCTGGTAGATTAATTAGAAACATCTTCAAAAAACAAAAACAATGAAAACGTGTCTGGTAGTACAATTTGAAATAATAATATGTAAGATAATTGATGAAAACGTTTCCCATGAGAATGAAAACAACTTTTTTCTGTTTTCTACAAGTACACATGAACTTGTTTTCATTTTATGAAAACATTCTCAGTGTTTTCTGTTTTTAAGCCACCGAACGTGTTTTTGTCTCATTTTTGTTCTATGAAAATGAAAACAACCCCCTAAAACATTACCAAACGGGACCTTATAATTTGCCTGAAAACAAATATCCAAGTCAAGTTCTAAACTTAAGCAAGAGACTTATGCCCGATTAAGAGCATGCATCATTACATTTGAAGTCTTAAATTCGATACTCTCTTCCTTATCTCTTGTATAAAAAAAAAGTCCCAACTTAGGTTCTCATTGGATAGCATATAATTACTAGAAACTGAACGTCATTTGGGATTTTGATTTAATAATTATTTTTTTGGTTTGGAATTTAGGGATGATCAAATAGTGTTCAATGGGATTTTGTTCTACCTAGGCAGCAGGCATCTGCCTGGGGCTCAACAGCTGCCACTTTGGAGGACAGATGGGGTTCTCCTGACAATTTTGCTGCATGCTGGCCCAGTGGAGTACCTCTACTATTGGTTCCACCGAGCACTTCACCATCATTTCCTCTACTCTCGCTACCATTCTCATCACCATTCCTCTATTGTCACTGAGCCAATCACTTGTAAGAAAAATAACCCAATATTAGTACTGTTTTTCTTCTGAGCATATTTTGTTTAAAGAAATTTTTTTTTAATTTCTATTATTTGTACCACATTTATTGACTACTTTTCTAAAAGAAGTAAAGCCCTCTAATGTATATTAAAGAGGTGATCAGCAACATAGTCACGAAACTTGATACAAATAGCAGCACTCATTTTATATAAATTTAGTAGGTGAAAATGTTTTAATGAAGTATATATGCAAAACAAAAAACCAATAAAAAAAGGTAACCTAAAATTAACAAGGATTATTTTTTATTTGATGTATATTTTGCAGCTGTGATTCATCCATTTGCGGAGCACATAGCATATTTCATACTCTTTGCTATACCTATGTTGACGACTATATTCACGGGGACAGCTTCAATCATATCCTTCGCTGGCTATGTTACTTATATTGACTTCATGAACAACATGGGACACTGCAATTTTGAGCTCATTCCAAACTGGCTCTTCTCCATTTTCCCACCTCTTAAGTATCTCATGTACACCCCATCGTAAGTTTCTCTTCGCCCCGTCTCGCTAGCTCTCGATCTCTCTTTATATATATACAACTGATTGTATGGAAGAATTTACGTAGACTTCAGAAGGAGTGATGCATTATGCATATATCGTTTACATAATTTAGTAGTAACAAAAAGGGTAAGGTGTGGTTTTACCTCCTGAATTATAAGGCAATTCGAACTTACTCCCATGAATTATTTCGTTTGCCAATTTAGTCTTTCAACTCATAATAAATAGTCAATTTCACTCTTACTGTTAAGTTTATCTAATTTCATCCACTTTTTTGTTAATAACAAGGATAAATTTGTAATTTTAACTTAAAATTCATAAAAATATTGTAAATAATTAACTTTTAGAAGAAAAAGAAATCTTTGGGGGAGAAGAAATCGGTGGGAGTGGGGGTTCTATGGGGAAAATAAATTTTTGTTAGAATAATTATTGTGTTATCATTGATGTTGTAGTTTCCTTCATTAGAATTTTGCAGATGGGATTTGTGTGTTTATAATTACGCGATCCTATTGAAAAGGAAAAGCTTGAAAACTTGTACGAAGAAATATCCATGTGGACCATGCTGGTAGAGACACGCGTCTCAAACCTAATTTTATTTTGGGTTTTAATAAATAGGCCCATTTTAACATGATATGTTATACAAAAATTCTTATACAATCTATTTGGAGGAAAAAAAATCCAAAATTAGCCACTTGTTATTTTTTAATTGGTTCTTATAAAATTTTAACACACTAAGAACTAATTAAAATATGACAAATGGCTAATTTTGAATTTTTATCTCCAAATAAGCTCTATATGAGTTTTTGTATATTATGTAATGCTAAAATGGATTTTTGAACAAATATCTAATTTTGGTTAATCATGTAAGCCTTTATAGTATCAATTAAATAACATTAGCCAGCGAAGGATATGATTGAACTTTGAATTTAGGCATAGTACACATTAATTAAATGTAGCGTACTTGTGATTGAGCATGTGATGCTGATTGTGGTACCATGAGTCATGGTCCAGTTATTTATCTATTGAAGCATGTGATGCTGATTGTGGTACCACGAGTAATGGTCCAGTTATTTATCTATTGAAGCATGTGATGCTCATTGTGGTACCATGAGTCATGGTCCAGTTATTTATCTATTATTTAGTTTGGTATGTATGCATCACCTACATCTATTATATATCCGGCTCGTTTGAGACTATTTTTATAGGTAATATTTCTGCTCATAAGCGTTTTTGTTAGAAGCACTTTTATTAGAAGAACGCTGAAATTTTTGTTAAAAATCTAAGTGCTTCATGAATGTACCTTTTCAAAAAGCGCTTTTATTACTCATAAACACTACTTTTAAAGTTTCCTGTCAAACGTAGTAATCAGAAGTGTGTTTAGTTGTCATATATTATCAGTCATAATATATATGTGTTATTGTTAATTTCAATCTTTATGATTGTAAATTTCTGACCTCACAAATCACATGATATATCACTATCTATGATTGATTCAATGTTGACATATGCAGGTTTCACTCTTTGCATCACACGCAATTCAGGACCAATTACTCACTGTTCATGCCAATCTACGATTGCATTTATGGAACCATGGACAAATCTTCAGATACTCTCTACGAAACTTCACTCAAGAGAGAAGAAGAAACGCCAGATGTCCTCCATCTAACCCATCTAACAACACCTGAGTCCATCTATCATCTACCGCTAGGATTTGCTTCCCTGGCCTCTAGGCCCCACACATCAAACTGGTACCTACGGTTGATGTGGCCTGTGACATTGTGGTCCGTGATGATTACTTGGATCTGTGGCCGTACATTTGTGGTTGAGCGGCAGCGTTTTGACAAGCTAAGATTACAAACTTGGGCCATACCCAAATACAGCTTGCAAGTAAGACCATCACCACAGTTTACTTCTAATATATATATATATATGGTTCATTTGTTATTTTATTTTTTTAATGAGATTTGATCTGTTATTTTTTGGTTTTATAAATTAATTGCAGTACTTCTTGCAATGGCAAAATGAAGCTATCAATGGCTTGATTGAGGAAGCCATACTGGAAGCAGAGGAAAAGGGTGTCAAAGTTTTAAGTTTAGGTCTCTTCAACCAGGTAATCAATTAAGGACTCGTTTGGTGGCAGTGACGGTCCTAAGGTTTTGGAGGTCCTAGGCGAACCACCAAAATGTGGCATTATACCCTTTATGTATATTTAAGTGATTTTTTTTTATAAGTTAAAAAAAAAAAAATCATATGAACTCAAAGTCACAATTGTAACCTAAAAAGAAACAAATAAAATGTATAACAATTTTATAAAATTCATTAAGATATCACTTAAATATAATTCATATTGTATTTTTCAATGCAAAAGTATCAATTAACTTTACATAATCAAGTTTTTCTACCATATCTTTTTTAAAATGGATAAAGAACTTGATAAGAGATCCAACTTGTGATTGAACTAATTTTTCTACCCTATGCTTCTTTTTTTTCATGTCCAGAAATATAATTTCTAATACGAGCCATGATAAAAAATTTGCATTAAACCAACAACCCAACAATAAAACTATATATGTACTCACATATTTCGATTTTCAAGAATATAAAGCAATAGAGCATGGTTGAAGAATATTCAACTAGGTTAACTTATTAAACTTTTTTAATAATAAATTGTCCTTTATTGAGTTTTTTTAGAGTAAATAATTGACTTTTTTTAAAATAATACTTGGGCCTACTATAGTATTAATATAGGATAATTTTTCTTAAAGTAATATACATGTACGTAGATATAGATGTTTATAAAAATTAGGGGCCCTAAGTGACCGCCTTACATACCTATGCTCAGGGCTTCCTCTATTTGGTGGTCTGGTTTGGACTGAATTGGAGTTGAGTTTAATTTAGTTTTTATGAATCATATTTGTCTAGATAAGATTTATAAGATAAATGTTGGACTGTTACCCAATTTAATAAGTCCAATCCCAATATTTATAAATTCACAACGACCACAACATTTTTCCAATTTAATTAAAATAATTCAGTCCAATCCAAATCACTAAAGTAAAGCCTAACTTCTACTTAATTTGTTTTCTGATAACTTCTAAACCAAGTAATAATGGAATTGAGGTAGATATATATTTAATGTTAACGGTCCATGCCATATGCTATGTAAAAGGTTACCATAGATTTATTAATGTACCTTCTATGTGGCACCATGTTTGTAAAGATTCAAGGTAGCTTGCCGCCTGGATTGACACCCTTAATTAATGCCAAGCTCTAAATTGTGGCACTTTTTTTCTTTTTTTTTTCTTTTTTCTCAGTGCTCTACCAATAGCTGTGACAAGGAAAAAAAACCTGTAACTTTTTAATTATTTCGGTTACAAAATAATAAAAAAATTAACATAAAACTTTGCAGGCTGAGGAGCTGAACATATATGGGGGTCTATATGTTCACAGGCATCCTGAGCTGAAAATGAAGGTGGTGGATGGAAGTAGCTTAGCCGTGGCTGTAATCTTAAACAGCATTCCAAAAGGGACAACCCAAGTTCTTCTCAGAGGCAACCTCACCAAGGTTGCTTATGCCATTGCCATTGCTTTGTGCCAGAAGGGTATTCAGGTAAATTTATGCATCACTTATAAACAGAGGCGGAGATAGAATTGTAAAATTGAGATGGCCGAAATAGAAAATACAAGTATATCAAATACCTCAATATTCAAGAGTTACATGTGAGCTAAATATTTCTAGCTTAGTCATGTCTAATTTGATTTCGAGGGGTCATTAACTTTTATTATAAGTTGTCTATTACTAGTTTTATATATTATATATAATAAATAGAGGAGACATAAAAAATCTGGGGAACTAGGTTGCGTCACTCCTCCTGGCCTAGAAGTGGCTCCGCCACAATCTATAAAAAGAATAGAGAAAACTTGTGTAGGACTCTCATACCATGTCATGATCACTACGCTTACATGTTGAGTCTAATCATTTACGAGACAATGTTTTTACCCATATCCTAACGTGAATTTCAATGATTTTAGATAGCTACATTGAACCAGGCTGAGTTTTTGAAGCTCACCAAATCATTAAGTGTCACTGACAGTCGTTTGGTCCTTGCAAAAAGTTATGCACAAAAGGTATCAATTATTTGCTACAAATTTTACCTTCTTCACTCCTATGTTGCTATTGTTCTTTCAATATAATTTGGACACTTAAGAATGATACTAAAAATGTACGAATTAATTTAATTTGCAGATTTGGTTAGTGGGAGATGGATTGAGTGAAGAAGAACAATTGAGAGCACCAAAAGGAACATTATTTGTTCCCTTCTCCCAATTCCCACCAAAAAAACTGCGTAAAGACTGCTTCTACCACTACACTCCAGCAATGAAGACTCCCACATCTCTTGAGAATGTTCATGCTTGTGAGGTAATTAATTTTTAAAAAAAATTTATTCTTGTTATTAATTAGTAAATTAAGACTGATATATGTTGTTATGTTATTAATTTGAATTGTTAATTATGTTATTAATAGAATTGGTTGCCAAGAAGGGTGATGAGTGCATGGCGCATAGCAGGCATAGTGCATGCCTTGGAAGGCTGGAAGGAGCATGAGTGTGGCTACAACATGTCTAATATTGACAAAGTTTGGCAAGCAACTCTCCAACATGGCTTTCAGCCTCTCATGATCTCTACCACCCACACCAAAAATTAGTTGGCTTCATCAAAATATTAATTACATGCACACCCTCTTCTTTATTATAAGTAATCCCTTATTTCTGTTGGGTTTGAAATTATGTGAGTCTATTATTGTGGCTTTTGGCTTTTATTATTAAGTTGTTTATCAGTTACTCTATTATGGATATCACTATTTATTGAAGTAATATTCATCCTAACAGTGGTGAATCTATGATTTGAAAGTCGATTGGGCGAAACTTACTTACTAAACTTGACGATATAAACAAATTTTGTTAATAAACATAAAAAATACACATAGGTGGCAGCGGGTGGGAAACTAAAGATAGATGAGAGAATCAGAACCAAAAATTGTTGTTGAATAGGTAGTAAATTAATCAAGACATATGCACGTCTATAATTTACATATCATATTTTATATATTTCTTTAAATTAATTAAAAACAACAATCTATGTTGCATAGGTAAGGCGAGGATACTACAACGAAAATATTTTATTTATATATATTAAATTTAGATGAATTATTATTGATTTAACACATTAGTTCTATTTTTTTTTTATTGAAACAAATTAGTTCTAAGTTAAATACATTACATTTGGATATGAATTAAAAGAGTTTTATTCAATTTAGATTATGTTTATATAGGTAAGGGCTGAAAGGGTTTTTACTTGTTGGGCCATGCTCTAATATAGTGATTAAAAACAAAAACCCAACCCATTAGTGAAACACAGGCTGCCACCAAAACGAGGTATATTCAATTAGGTCGTCTTCTTCACTTGGTTGGTGTCGTCGCAAGCTGTTCGAGTAAATGCAACCGAGAAAACAGTGAGATGCAAAAAATTCCCTTATTAGCCTATTATCATGAAGTAAGGGAGTGCGGCTGGCTAGCTCTCTAGATGCCACGAAGTCTAAAAGAAGATGCGACTGGTTTGCTGGGTAGCGTAGAGAGAGTTTTGTGGTTTTGTTTTTTCTTGGCTGGGCAGCGTAGATTCGGCTAGCTGGCTGGGAAAATTGTTGGTTGGGTAGCCAGCCACCCAACTTGCCCTCTGTGTACGTTCGTCACTGCATCCCAAAATAAAAGAATGGAAATTTGCATAAATGGAAACTTTAACGGAGTTAGACATAGGTGGTGGGTTTATTGGTGTGAATCGTGTAATTGATTTAAATTAGGAATTGTAATCCGGTATAATTATAGAATTTCCGTATTAGATGAGATTTTAATTACTTTCCTTTTTGTTGTATACTTGTACACATATAAATACCCTCATAGAGGTAAGAATAAATCACTCTGAATTATTTGACCCTAATACACATATTTTAAGTTGGTATCAGAGCCGCGATTCTAGGATTGCGTCAGTTCTCTCAAAACCCAACGACCGCCACCACGCTGTCGACATATTGCAGTGTCGCCGACCTCCACAGCACTGCAACCATAGTGCAGCGCCGACCCTAACGCCCACTCCAACCTCGTGTTGATCCCACCGTCGCGCTGATCCCGACGTTTCTCTTGTAGCTAGCTTTTTGCTGTCCTATTTTTCTCATCTCTCACCTACAATTATCATGGGTGACAAATCTGTGGTTAGCGATGCCTCCCGAAATACGGCGACACCATCTCTATTGACTTCACCAATCAATCTTCCATATGAACCTGCTGCCATACCTTTTGGTGTCAAGCTCAATGGCATCAACTACTCCCTGTGGTCTCAGCTTGTGGAGACGTTTTTTTGCTAGCCGTGACAAATATGGCTATCTGACAGGGAATACTAAACAACCTGCTCGTGGAGATCCCAGTTATGACAAATGGGTGATGGATAATGCTATTGTTAAAGGATGATTGATTTCTGCCATGGAACATGACGTGATGAATTTATTTATCCGTCTACCTACTGCTAAGGGTATATGGGATGCAGTCTCGAAGACTTATTTTGAGGGTGCCGATATGAGTGGCGCCTTACCCATGCCATCATCAACCCTCATCTTTCCTCAATATGCTACTTCTTCTTCTCATTATATTACTTCAGTTGTTGATCTTGCTCTTACTCAAAATATAGGTAATACGGGGTTTGCCTTAATTGCTACTGATTCTCTGTCTGACCCGGAATGGATTATTGATTTTGGTGCAACATATCACATGACATTTGATCCCTCTCTTTTACGGAGTCATACTACTCCCCACTGTTCGAGTGTGGCTAATGCCAATGGTGTTGCCTACCCTGTTACTAGTGCTGACACTGTTGACTTGACTTCGTCTTTATCTTTGGAGCATACTTTATTAGTTCATGTACTTTCCAATAATCTACTTTCTGTCCTTCAAGTGACTTAGCAGTTAAATTGTCTTGTATTAATATATTCGTTATTTTGTCTTCTTCAGGATATCAACAGTTAGAAGATTATTGGTCGTGGTACTAAGATGGGGCTCTACTATGTGGATGATGTTTGCACTGGGAAGGTTTTATTAGTCAATGGTTCTACTCGAGATAAGGATAATTAGATTTGGTTATGGCATCACCGCCTAGGGCATTCTTCTTTTGGATATTCGAAACATTTATTTCCTTAGCTATTTTCTGGTTGTCAGACTTCTGATTTTAAGTGTGATACTTGTATTTTATCTAAAATCGTGCTACTTATCGTTTGAGTTCCAGTAAACCTTATGTTCCATTTATGTTGGTGCATACTGATGTTTGGTAGGGATGGCAATGGGTCGAATTGGGGGTGGGTATGCCATTCCCATCCCCATCCCCGTTAAGCATTTTTCCCCCATCCCCGCATTCATACCTGCAATACTCTAAGCGGGGATTCCCCATCCCCGCCTTCATTGGGGAACGGGTTCCCCTACCCGCCCCATTACTGAAGAAAAATCAATAAAAAAAATTACTTTGTTGAACGAGAAAAAAACACTATAAATGCAAACATATGTATCAATTCAATTGTTATTAACTAAAAATCTAAACTATATAATAAAAAATTAATACATATCAAAATTACATGTCAATTGAAGAGATTTTATGTTATTATTATATATATAATAATAGGTAATCTCTTTAATAATATATTTATATATAATAAAAAAATATATATATATTCTTAACGGGTCGGGCTCGGGTTGGGGATTAAAATATCATCCCTGCCCCTCCCCAATTAGCATACTCGATAATTTCCCCATACCTGTCCCCATACCCTTTTTTTTTTCCTTCATACCGGACCCATTAGGGTCAAAGCCCCACGAAGACCCTTACCAGCGGGGAAAATTGCCATCCCTAATGTTTGGGGCCATGAGCGTGTTTTTACTTATTTTGGATATCGGTGGTTTGTCATTTTTGTGGATGATTGCACTTAGATGACCTGGTTGTATCTGATGAAACACAAAAGTGATGTTTATGATTGTTTTCGCGTGTTTCATAAAATGATTCAAACTCAATTTTCTACTACTTTGAAAGTTGTTCGTTCTGATAATGAAGGTGAATACGTCAATCAGTTGTTATAGGCTTATTTTCAGCATCATGGTATTGTGCATGAGACAATGTGTCCGCACACCCCCAACAGAATGGTGTTGCAGAATGGTAGAACCGACAGATTTTGGAAATCACTCGTGCTAGCCTTATTGGTGGCCATATGCTGCCCCTCTATTAAGAAGATGCTATCACGTCTGCCGTTTATCTCCTTAATAGGGTTCCTATTAGTGTGTTGCAGTTTAAAACACCTTTGGAGAAGCTTTCTGGAAATTTTACCCTTCCTTATACTTTGACTCTAGCACCATGCGTGTTTGGTTGCACCGTGTTCGTTCATCTTCCTAAGACCCAGCGTACTAAGCTGGATCCTTGTGCCTTGAAGTGTGTATTTCTTGACTATTCTCCTCACCATAAAGGCTATCGGTGCTATCATCTGCTGTCCCACCCGTCCTATGTTTCCATGGATGTTTCTTTCTCTAAACAAGAGATGTACTTTGCTACTCCTGTCTCCAATTCCTCTCTTCAGGGGGAGAGTCTCAGGGTCGAAAGTCAAATTGGATGGTTTTATTTCATGATTCAGTAGACCTAACATCACATACCGGGGGAGTCTCTACAAGTGGTACTCTGACTGAATCAAATCATCCACCATTGGAAGAGCCTGAGTCTGGGACACTGCTTCAAATGCCGCACCCTGAGCCAGCAAGTGATGATGTAGTCGATTCTTTTTCCCCTTTCTACTCCTACTGTACATGACCAAGAACTCTCTTCTGCTGATTCGTTTGAGGTAAGTCTAGAAAAATAGATTATTAATACTCATGTTGATATGCCTATTGTGCCAAGTGACAATGACAGGCAAAGCTAGCAATATTGTTCACGACCCGTTAACACGACACAAATTTGCATGAAAAATTCAGTATTCCGGTCTGAGTTATCGTGTTGTGTTGATATCGTGTTTACCCGTTAAGCTAACAAGTCGTTTCGGTGCTCATTTGCGAATACACGATCCAACCCCTTAAGTGGGGGTAATTTTGTAATTTGCAATTCTAAAAAATCCCTCCTAAACCTAGCATCTCTTTTCATTCCACATCTCCTCTCCGCAGCTTTCTCCCTCTCAACCTCATCTTCTCATTCATCTTGCAATCTCTCTCTTGATTTTTCTCTTTCAAAATCCTCTCTCAACAACCTTATCTCTTATTCTCTTGCGATCTCACCTCTGCCTTTGTCTTCCAAGATCTTCCCTTGTCAAATCATCTCCCAAGGTACAAAAGTGATCTTTGAAACTTCCCAAATATGGGTTCATGAAGTCAGAAAATTGACTGCAAAAGTGAAGAAGAGCAAAAACTAACCTTGTTCAAGTGCGAGGGAATGGGTGGCTCCTCCGGATTCTCACTTACAATGTCGGAGTCGTAGGTGTTGTGTCGGCACGGCAGCTATGGAGGAAGCAGAACACGTTGTTGAGAGATTTTGTTTCTTTGAATGTGTTTTACTGTGGCTGCGTTTTTTGTTTTTAACCATTTTTTTGTTAAGTCAAATTTAATAAGTAAAAAAAAATAGATATTTTAAAGTAAAATTTTCTGTTTGCATTTAAAATTTGTTCAAATAGTTTTAAATTTTTTTTATTTTTAAAAAAGTTTATTTTCTTAACGGGTGAAACACGTCATGTCATGTGATTCACGAATTGTAGCGGGTCGTGTTCGTGTTTGCTATTTTCCACCCATTTTCTTAACAGGTCGTGTCATGTCAACCCGTTACGAAAAATGGGTTGACACGAACACTGCTAACACGACACGAATGCCATGTCTAGTGACAGGTTTTAGATACCACCAATGAGTACCCGTGGAAAGCCTCCATACAGATATTCACCTGATACATTCAAGACGGTGAAATACCATATTGCGAACTATATGTCAGCTCACAAGTTGTCGTATACTAGTCAAGCCCTTGTGAGTCAGATGTCAGCAGTAAATATTCCCACAAAGGTACATGAGGCTTTGTCAGATTCTAAGTGGGCTGAAGCAATGACTGAAGAAATGAAAGCGCTTGAGAAATATCAGACATGGGATCTAGTGTCATTTCCAGAAGGAAAAAAACCAGTAGGGAGTTGACGGGTATACACTATGAAACACAAGCCAGATGGTACAATTGACAAGTACAAAGCCAGACTAGTTGCAAGGGGATATACTCAGAAGTATGGTATTGATTATCAGGAGACTTTTGCACCTGTTGCAAAAATTAACACTATACTCGTCTTAATGTCGTTGGCGGCAAACTTAGATTGGCCTATGCAGCAATATGATGTGAAGAATGCCTTTTTACACGGTGATTTATGTGAAGAAGTGTATATGAGTATGCCTCCTGATTATGGTGTTGCATGACAAACGAACATTTGTGTGCAAATTAAAAAAGGCCCTATGTGGATTGAAGTAGTCTCCTAGAGCGTGGTTTGAGAGGTTTTGTCAAAACATGAAGAAATATGGTTATGTGCAGAGTAATGCAGATCATACCCTGTTTCTCAAGCAACAAAGTGGCAAAGTTTCCACACGTATTATATATGTGGATCATATGATTATGAAAGGAGATGACGTTGAGGAGATAGATAAGCTGATGACTTATTTAGCTTCTGAGTTCGATATAAGTATCTTGGAAGATTAAAATATTTTTTGGGTATAGAAGTTACTCTGTCAACGCAATGTACATTTTTATCCAAAAGAAAATATATTTTGGATTTATTGAAAGAAACTGGTATGTTGGGGTGTCAACCTATTGATACATCCATTGAGCAGAATCATTGTATGGAGGAGCTCCTAGATCAAGTACCAACTAATAAAGAGAGATATCAGAGGTTAGTTGATAGATTAATTTATTTGTCACATACTTGACCAGATATTGCATATGTAATAAGTCTTGTGAGTCAGTTTATGCATAATCCAAGTGAAGTTCATATGAGCACATTGATGGGAATTTTGCATTATTTGAAATATGCTCATGGAAAAGGTCTTATGTTTTCTAGGCATGGACACTTTGAGATTACAGGATATGCAGACTCTGATTGGGGTGAATCATGGCGCCACCTTGAGGGAGAGTCTTGGCGTGAATCATGTAATTGATTTAAATTAAGAATTGTAATCTCGTATAATTATAGGATTCCTGTATTAGATGGGATTGTAATTACTTTCCTTTTTGTTGTATACTTGTACACATATAAATACCCTACTAGAGAGAAGAATAAATTACTTTGAATTATTCTACCCTAAAACACTTATTTTAAGTGAGTTTGCAACACTTTACAAAGTTCATTTGGTTAAAAATAAAAATTAAAAGTTTAGGTAGTAATAGCACACATGCTTAAAAGTTGGTATTTATATAAATTTCCAAAAAAAAAAATGAAGTTGTTAAGTGGAGAGATGGGAACATGTTTCAAATTTCGATCAATTTAGATGATAAGTACTTTTTTTTTTGGGTCGAAAAATAATCTTCATTGAACAAGGAAAAGGGCATACAAAGAAAGACCCACATAAACAAAGCAACATTATCATCCAAAGTTTGAGTGTGGTTCTAATTCAAAACTTTAACCTGAGATATCTTCTTTAAATCATGAGTTTGGTTTGTTGAAAGAACTTTATTCATTAAGGGAGCAACACGTCTGTGAAAAACAATACTAGCAAAATAAGCACAAGACACATAGTACAATATTTCAAGTCATGTTTAGAAAATAGAGTCTATTTAACAGAGGAAAATCAGAGTGTCATGCATTATCGATTTTGACTGAAAGGGGATAATTCTTATTGAGTGACATGGGAGCACGTGAGGCCAATGACTCTTCCATAATAGCATGGTATTAGAATATGAGTACCGAACCCAAAACTAATTCAATGAGAATTGCAACAATGTAAGTCAAATAATTTTTTTTCAATTATTTATTTCACTTTGGACATAATGTTTCGGGTTTAGTGGTCTATTAAATTTTGGGCTAAAGCCCTAAATCCTAAAGCCTATGGTTTAAACTCCGCTGAACAATACGAACTATAAACCTAACTCAAAATATTGAGTTCCAAAATCCTACATTTCCCACAAAAATGAAGTCTACGAACATATGTCTGAGTAGAATTTACATAAAGCAACATTTTCCTTCATCAAAGCATGAAGCTATAGTATTGACAACCGTAGAAGTTGGTATACATCTTCCTATTCCTTGATTCAATAACCAAGTCTTACTCTTTATATATAAATTTTTTTATTGGTTGGTGGAGATATCTAACAACGTTTAGATCTAAACTCAATATTGATTGCACCCTTAAATATTTTATATGAACATCAACCAAAAACCACTTCCCTCCACTGGAACAAAGCAAGAAAAAGAGAAGAGAATCTGTTCATTCAAGTTTGGTGAAGTAAAATAGGTGACAGAAATTAATGGGGTCGATGGGCAAAATAGCAAGCTCCATAACCACCACAACGGGCAGCTGGAAAAATACCATTGTCACCGCAACAATCGTTTTCGCTGTCCGTCTTTATGCAAAGGTTTTCAGGCACAGCACAATGCTCAATATTTACCAACCAAATCCTCGCAACAAGGACATGTCCAGTTCTGCTTTCGTCCCATACTGTGTGGTGTGCCTCCAAGAAGTGATGGAGGGCCAAAGGTGCCGAAAGCTGCCCATATGCAACCATTGCTTCCATGTTCATTGCATTGATACATGGTTCCAATCACATTCTACCTGCCCTTTATGCAGAACTGATCAGGCCTCGTTTGTTCATAAGAACCAACTTCCTCTCCTCCGGATCCATCTTTTGTTCTCTTTCATTTTTGGAATTTTCTCTAGGGAAAATGTGTAATCCTTAACAACTCTGAGATTACCATTGGTAGATGATCAATAAATTCAAGAGGTTGAATTTCTTTCCCCACGTTTATTATTTCAGATTCTAATTTAAGGGATTGAATTTTATAGTATGATCGATCTCATATTTCATCAGGGACAGATAAAATAAGCTAGCTTCCTAGGTTAGGGAGGTATGGGCCCTGGGGACAAGGGGGTATGGGTTTAAGGGTTGGTGAACCAAATATTTTACTTGTATAGTTTTAGGTGGGCTCAATCATATGGCGTTTCAATTTTCTCATTTTGATAAATGTATTTGAGACTATAAGCAAATTAAGGGGGTCTTTGGTATCTTAGTTAGGGCTGGAATTTTAAACCGATTAACCGACAAATTGACCAAACCGGACCGGTCTTTCACTTAATTTTCGATATCGATCGTCAATAAACCGAATCAAACCACTATGACTCGATCCGGTTGCCGATTCACCATCTCCCAAACCGCTGGTTTGCCAAACCAAACCGACCTACCACTTGTGTCACAAATATTGTAAACATTATGTTTACAAAGAGAATCAAACACCTGAACTGCTAGCTGGAATGAAGTAGGCTTGAGCGCGGATATATTCGAAATGGTAGATGGCTCTTCCGTTAACCATACCAAAGACTTCGATAGACCAATTCTCTTATGTTAACCAACCATTAAGACCTTTAACCGTTCGGATAGGTTAACCTAATATTTGGTTCGAATTGGTTCGGTAGGCCGATAGTACTGTAATAAAAACATACTAATAAAAATACAATTTATAATCATTTCACATAAGTTCTTGAACAAATACACCAAATTATCCTTGTAAAGTATAAAAATTCAATAGTCTAATTCATCCAAGTACGAAATCAAATAACTTAGTTTTAAAGTTACAAACGAACATGAAAAATACATAATAAAATAGCAAATAACGTTACAAAACAAAAAGAAATTAGTTTAAAGCTTTCACGTACTGCAAGAAGGTTATTAGTCACTATACCATTCAATATGTACTCAAGATGTACTGGCAGCCACTTGCTCTTTTATTTGAGAACTAGAATTTACTTCTACATCATTAAACAAATTATGAAAGTGAGAAAATAAACATATTTTGATATGAATGCAATTGAAAATGTTCCCACACATTATTAGCAATTGCAATTAAAAATGTTTCCACACATGATTAACTTTCATCTCCACTAATAAGTTAACATGTGTATTTAGTATAAATACTAAAAAAAGCAGGCAAAACCACACTTTTAGTCCCTGTGGTTTCCAACTTTTACCACTAAGGTCCATGTGGTTTCAATTTCGTCACTTTTGCAACTGTGGTTTAGGATTCCAAGCAATTCGAGGACACTTCTTAATTTCCGTAAGATTCCTTTTAGTTTTGTTAAGGCCTCAGCTCCTGCCATTAGTTATTGAATAAGTGGAGGGGCATGAAGGCAAAATTCGCCTCCAAATTCCAAAGGCAATTGCAAAGCCAGGGTTTTAGAAAGAGAACACGTGCCCCTAAAATAACGCAGCATATTCATTCTTCTTACTCCAGAGAAAGAGAACACAAAGGGTCAAATCCTCAAACATGAATTAGGGATTTCTTTTGGGCTTTTACGGTTTAATTAAAAAAAATTCATATGTGCATAAAAGTTAATCGATTGAAGGAGCTGGTTACACAACCAAATTGACGAAGAGGACAAGAGAAGGCAGTGGAAGCTTGAACAAACCAGGTTAGAAAGAGCTTGATTATTTAAATTAGTTTCAATTTGATATAGGGGCTTTCAAGCAGCTCATGTAGTGGCATCGATAGGAGTTGGAACGGTGCATAGGGAGACCTGGGCTGCACAGCCACCACCATCCCTTGTCCGTGTACTGGTTTCGGATGGACTTCCAGTCCACCAAATTTGTAATCTTCTCTTATAGTCGAGAAAGTTTTTGCACTATGCTGTCTTTTGGCTAGTGTCTCTTTCTTGGCCCCTTTCTGTTTGGGCGTTTGGCTACCCTTTTGGTCCCTTTGTTTGGGCTTTAAGGAAGTATTTTCTAACACAAAAAAAAAGGTTAAAGTGTTTGTTGCTTTCAATGGTTTGTTAATTCAATTGTCTACATGTGTTATTTCTGGAGATTTGTAGCTTTGTCATATTATGGCTTTTTAGAGATTGTACTGGGTTGAGTTTGTCTCTTAGTGGGATAGTTAAAGTCGGTGCCATTGTTAGTGCCAATACAAAAGAATAGTGAACACCAAGTGAAGAGCCACCCTCCGGAACTTGAGAAGGGGGACGAACTGCTTTGATTGGATCCGATCTGGTAGACAGAGACGAAGACAAGGATGAATAATCTGAAGAATGGGAAAGTAAAGACTAAGTAAAGGTTTTTTTTTGTTGGAATAGGAAGTAAAGGCAGTGGTCCTGTGCATGTTTTCACTACTAAAGGCTTTAGGAAGCATAGTGTCCCTATTTATTTGCATAAAGTATTCAATATGCATGCTTTACATTTTTGTTCTTATTTGGTTATGCCAAAATTTTCCAGATGTTGGGCCACCCCAATTGCTTTATAATGCAGCATTTGATGAATTCCATATGCCTTTTTTTATGAGGTTTTTAATTATCAGTCACAGTTGACCCAAGAATATGTAGAACAAGTGCTTAATATAGGAACTATAGAGCTTCCTGTAGAGCTGGCTGGGAATGTCATCAATGAAGAGGGTAATGAAGAAGAAAATAGTGAAGAAGAGAGTACTGAAGAAGACACTGATATTGATGTTAGGAGAAAAAGATTAGAATTTGAAGATAGTGCTGATGAATCAGATAAGGAGATTTATGAGAGTGATAATGTTGTTGCCCTAGATGACAACAACGAATTTGATGTAGATCTTCAGTCCAACTCTGGGAGAGTAGGAAATACTTATCTCCCTAAAGATTTTGTGGTTGCTGCTTGTGAAGAAGATAGTGATACAAACTCTAAGAAAGTATTCGACTATCCTAATTATTCTTCAGATGAGGAAGGTGAAAGAAGGAGAAAATTTCCAGAGTTTTGTAAGTCTAATTTAGATAACCCTAACTTTCAGAATGGAATGTTATTTGGAAGCAAGAAAGACTTGAAAAAAGCTGTGAAAAATTATGTAGTGCAAGGCAATTATCGTATTAAATTTGTGAAAAATGATAAGAGGAGGATAACTGTACAATGTAAAAACTGCACTTGGAAAATGCATGCTTCTTTTATGCAGCTTGAGCAAACCCTGGAAATCAAGACTTTTATTGATAAGCACATTTGTCATTAAAACCCTACTAACCCATATGTGAACTATGTGTTCATTGTTCATAAGTACTTAGATCGCATTATGAATGAGCCTAATATAAAGTGTAAGCATTTGAGGAAGGCAGTGAAGATGGACTTAGGGTATAATGTGTCCGATAGTAAATGTGCAAGAGCCAAGAACAAGGACAAGGCGATAATAGAAGGGACTTATAAGGAGCAATACTCAAGGTTGCGAGAGTATTGTGATGAGGTCAGAGCAACTAATGTTGGAAGCACAATGAAGATTGGAGTAGATGGGTGCCACTTGAAAGGTCCTATATCAGGTAAAGCCTAGTTGTTTCATTTCTTTTTTTTAGTTGTTTCAGTTTCTTTTTTTTAGTTGTTTCAATTTCTTTTTTTTAGTTGTTTCAGTTTCTTTTCCTTAATTGTTTCAATTTCTCTTTTTTACTTGTTTCAGTTTCTTTTCCTTCACTTTGTTAGTTGTAAACTTCAATTTTTTTTTTCCAGGTCAATTGTTAGCTACAGTGGGGGTTGATGCTAATGATAACACGTATCCCATTGCATATGCTGCAGTGGAGTTGAAAACAAAAGAGACTTGGAGTTGGTTTTTGGAGTTTTTGATTGATGATCTTGGTCCTGTAAGTGACCATGGTTGGATATTTATATCTGATCAACAAAGGTAACTTCATTGTTTGTTACTTTTTTTTTGTTGCTTCATTTTGTTTCAGTTTCTTTAAAGTTTAATAATTGATTGTTTGTGATTATAGGGACTGGACAGAGCATTTGACATTGTGGTGCCTCAAGCCTAGCATAGATGGTGTGTTAGGCACATGTATGGGAACTTCAAGGACAAGTTCAAGGGCAAGGGCCTAAAGGATCTGTTATGAAGTGCAACTAGGGCATCAAATAGGTATGAATTTGAGGTTGACATGAATAAGCTGAAAGATATGAATAGAGCTGCATATGATTGGTTGATGTCAAAAGATCTAGATAAGTGGGCCAGACATAGGTTTAGTACTGTCCATAAATGTGACATGTTGTTAAATAACTTGTGTGAAACCTTTAATAGCTGTATTTTGACTGCTCGAGATAAACCCATACTAACCATGCTAGAAATGATAACGTGTAACATTATGAAAAGGTTTCAAATGAAGAGGGAAACAATGTCAAAACATGAGGGGGGCCCTAAAATTCAAAAGAAGTTGGAGAAGATCAAATATATCTCAGCTAGGACTTATATGCCAACTCAAGCTAGACCTTATGAATTTCAAGTAGGAGAGTATTTACATGATCAAATGTGGTAAATATAAGTGAGATGACATGTATGATATAGTTGTAGGAGATGGGATCTTAATGGTATCCCTTGCATTCATGCTGTTTCTGCTATATATATATATATATATATATATATATGTATAGATTACATCTAGAAGATTATGTCACCACATGTTATCACAAAGACACTTATTTAAAGTGTTATGAGCCAATAATTCATCTTGTCAGAGGCTTTCACATGTGGCCAAGGTCAAACCAAACACCATTATCACCTCCACTTGTTAGAAAACAACCAAGGAGACCAAGGAGAAGTAGGAAAAAAAGACCATGAGATGGAGAAGACAGCTGATGTCATAGGTGCAAATTTGAGAAGAAAAGGGACTGTTACTTGCACTAGATGTTTTCAAAAAGGCCACAACAAGAGGAATGGTAAGAATCAGCCACAAGACCCTCCACCTAGAACTTATATTGATAAAAGATGGACAACTGGGTATCCTTCAAATAAAAAGAGAGGCTATGGTTCTCAAACCAATGCATATGATTCTGAAATGAATGCAAGAGGTTCTCAAACCAATGCATATGGTTCTCAAATAAATGTGCAAAGAAGAAAGCTTCCTATGAGTTTCAGTTCATAATTTTAAAATTTTTTTTATTGTATATTACAATGATTTGTAAACTTATTTTTTCAATGCATATCAAGAGAAGCTCATCACATGCAACTTTGCAGTAGGGTGTATCGAGTTCTGTGAATCCATCTACTTCTGCCTTTGTGAATCCATTTGCTTATGGGCATCCAACTCTAAGGCAAGGTCCAAGATTGTTGGGAGTTAGCAGTAGTGCTCCATGGAAACCACCAGGGAAAGCACCAAGGAAATGAAGGAAGTAGAAATCCAACTGAAGTGAAACATATTCATATTCTTGAATATTTTGTGAAGCAATGAAGTTGGGAATATAAAAGTATTTTGAAATGCTAGACCTTTCAATTGCTGGACCTTATGAATTTGAAGTGCTGGACCTTTCAATTGTTGCACCTTTTGAATGTAAAAGTATTTTGAATTGTTGCATGTTTTGAATGTGACATCAGTTGTTAACATTGTGAAGCTTTTTAGTTTCTGAAACATTTCTAATGTAATAGCATTCTGAAGTTGTTTTGGAATTGAATGTGAGCAGCAAATTAATTGTTAGCAGTATTTAGCGTTATGTTATATCAAATGAGTAAACATGAGATTTATTGTAGAATGTGTAATTCGATTTAGGGCTTCACACTAAATCCAAGTGGAACACAAACTCATATGCATAATTAGAAATCATAACCAAACTCTGCTAGTAAACTCATACATGTGTAAAACTAATTAAACAAGAGTTGTAGCAATCCTACAAGTTGTGTTATAATAACACAAGATATAATAAGCTGTAAAGCTGTAAAGCTGTTAAAGATAATAAAACCAGTCCATGTGCAAACCATTCACTTATGTAATGAGTATTGAGCTATGTTTGTTAAATATATAATGGATGAAGAACATGGAAAACAAAGTATGGTTTTCTAGACAGCTTTAACAGATTTCTTTAATGGATAGAAATTTGTAAAGCATACACCAATTTAGTATAAATGGAAGGTCCATGCAGATCTCGCGAGGTAAGGCTAAATACCTTAAATCATGGAAAAGTTGCCAACTACCAAGGGAATTGAATGCTCCCTCAACCACCAAATTGGGCAATTAAATGCTTCTTCAAGCGCAAGATCCGGGCCAGCTCTCATGACAGTAAACTGAACTTCATGACGGTCACACCACCATACTTCTCGGTTCTAGGCCACCTACCACCATCAATCAAGCCGCATCTTACGAGGTCAGGGGCCCACCTTCTTCTCCAGCGTTCCTCCTATAAATATCATACCCCCAGCTACATTCAAAGGGTTCCAAAAACCAAAACCAACCTCCCACAGAGCAGATTATCTTTTCCTGTCATTTACTTTCCAAGCAGTGTAATTTCAATATGTTTATGTGCTTTTCTTGGAGTAGTGGCAGATTGTAAGAAACTTTATTCATCAATATATCACACGACCCTTGAGGTTTCAAGGCGCCGGAGCACCACCCTTTGTTACTTTTCCGTCCATTCCATATATCATACAGCCTTTGCCGTTCGTCAGAGCGCTAGAGCACCATCTAAATCCACATATTGTTTCCACCATTGACACCATCACCAACGGCCTTGTAACTCAGGCCGTGAACCCAACGGTCGAGACATATTCCTATCTCGGCCACGATCGTTTTGAGCGAAGTCAGAACCCAAAAAGGAGCACCGAACCCATTTGCTCACCGTAGACATCATCCTCGAATGCACGATAGACCGTGCTAGCACGCCCGCGCATACATCCGACACCAAGAAGAACGACCTGTGTTGGCGCATATCCCTTCGGCCCGGACCACCAGGCCGCGAGATTTTTCGCAGCCAACACTTACACAGCTCAAACTTCAAATAGTGACAAGAAATTTGGATTCAAATGAAGTGACCAATTTCTTCAAGAAACTATACTTTTGAAGAAATCTATCTTGAATATGACTTAGATATATGTGAGTATGTATTTGATTTAGCTAGATGCATATTTTATTTTCAAAATCAATTTGAAAAACACATTTTTGAAAAATGGAGGTTCACTCAAGGAGGAAGAAGAGCAAAGAAGAAGAAAACGAAAACCTATCAATCAACCCTCTCAAAAGTGACGGCTACCCAAAATGGAATGAATGGGCATTTACCCAAAAATTCCGAGGTCAGAAAGGACACATAGCAGCAGAAGAATTTCAGATAATAGGACAAAAAAATTGGTTAGGATCTAGCTGGAAACACAAATGAGCTGGCGTCCCTTATAATGCAACGAAGATGACTAGTCATGCGCATACAAGATGACTGGTCATAACCTAATGCATTCTAATGAATGAAATGCAGAAATTAACTTTGCCAATGGGTAGAGCCTTCTTAATACAACAGCTAGAGGAGAACACATAGAGCAATTTATCTTAGTCTAATCTTGAGCTTGGGTAATTACATTACATGTCCTATTAAAATATTGTCAAGGGAAGCCAAAAGATAAACTTATAAAGACTATAACTCAACAATCTCCCCCTTTTTGACTTTCCTTGACAACAACACACTCTTTATCCACTCAACTCACAGCCAAACCCATAGTAATGACGAACATATAAGTACCTGCAAAAATAATCAATCTCCAAAGCACAAAACAAGCATATCATCATAGAATTTAAAAAATTATGGGGGTGTTGAGAGTGTTCTCCTCCTTATTGATAAAGAAAGTACAAAAAGTAAAGAAAGAGAGAAACAGTGAACAGAGAACACAAAAATAATTAAATAGAGAACAAGTAACATGTGTTCAATTAAGTATAAAACAGCTCCCCCTATTAAACTACAGGTATTACAAAAGAATACAAAAGATGAACCCAATATTTGATTACAAAATGTACCACCACTAACTAATTCCCTAAGGTAGTCCCCCTTAAACTAAGAACGCCTCATGAGTAATAGAAACTAGTTAGAAAACTACATAATCTTTAGAAACACCAGGAAGCATTTCAGAAGCAGTGGCCTCAGAATTCTCAAAGTCTGAGAGACGCCTCCTTCAGTTTGCTCATAGCAGCGGCTGCAGAGGAGGGATTACCAGTTTCAAGGGCAGGGTGGGATGAAGGAAGAATCAAACTCATGAGATGTTGAATCTGCTGCTCCTTATCAACGACCTATTTTTTGAGAAGTTCTGAATCAGAAAGTGAAGACACAAAGGGAACATTGGTGAGGAAGGATTTGGAGACTTTCTAGCTTAGGGAAATAAAAGCCTTTCCATAGGGAGCAAGGGGAGGATTCCACATATCAGTATCAGTGGAAGGAACCAAACTTTTCTCACAAAGGAGATGAAGAAACATGGGAAGACAATGGTGCCCTTGTGTTTGGTACCATAACCTACTGACTTTCCTAAAATAGCAAGATAAATGATATCCCCAAAAGGAATTTTATTACGATTAACCATGGACAACATGAGTCGACAGCCAGCTAAAGTAGGATTGGAATTATTGCCTGCTGGAACAAGGTTATGACGCACAAAATCCCACAAAAACCTAAAGAATGCAGACAAATAGGACTTGGTTGGGATGCCTTTAGGAGTAAGAGGCAGTGAGGGATCTGTATAGGCCATAGTTCTAAACAATGCAACAGTATATTTGGATGAAGCAGCAGAAAACTTCTCATAATCAAATCCAGGACAAGACTGAAAACCTAGGACTTGATTGATTATAAAGGGGCGAAGTATGAGGTTCACATTTCGAACAACAACACAGAAGTTTTTTGTAACATCGTGCCCCGGAATTTAATTTAATTTTTGAAATTCTAACGTGAAAAGACGATTTTAGCCTCAAGGTATTTGAGTGGGCTTAGAGTTGACTTTTTGTTAGGGAAATAACTTGGGGAATTGAGCTGCACCATTGCGTCAGGCTCGTCGTTACGAGTTCATACACAGGCGGCACGCTCAATTCTGAATTATAACGAGGGAGAAAAAGTGTAGAAACGAAACGGACGTAACGGGAATTATTGAAATTGTTCAAAAACACTTAAAACCCCAGCGTCTCTCCCTCTCACCCGGTGAGAGATCGGTGTCATCCGGCCACCGATGATGATGGGACCGGTCGGAATTGACCGGCTCTCTCCCACGAGCACGTTTGGGGCATAGGCCAGCTTCCCCTGCCCCTCCTTGAGCCGTGGTGAGCCTCAAAAGCTCCGGGAAAGTTTTGAGTTTCAGACGCCGTTTTTGGTGACTCCGGCGACAGATTCCGTCAATTGAGGTATGCTTTTTCATCCATTTTGGAGTTTTGAGAAGTCGATTTGAAACCTAGGTTTTGGGTCTGACGATGAGGTGTTTTCCAGCCAGTTCCAGCCACTTTTTGGCCACGGTCCAAGATCAAAACTTGCTCCCCTAGTTGTGGTGGTTCTATAGGTATAGGTGTTACAAGTAGATTGTGAGTTTTCTCGGTTGCCAGAAATTACTCAAGCCACCCGCCACTGCCCGCGATGGGCCACTTTGTGCCGTTTCTTAGAGTTCTAAAATACTCCTCATGCCGTTCCGAGTACGACAGTATGCTCGGATTAGAAATTGGATACCATTTGACTATCGAACGAATATTATGCCTACTAGGCGACATCCGGGTTCAAAAGGTTTGGATAGTCCGATCGGTCTCATTTTCAATTATGGCGTTCCTCATGCCTCTAGGATCATGTGGGAACTTGCGGATCGAGAATCGGAGTCCTAGATACTCTGAATCAAATGAGTTTAGGGTTAAGTATTAAGTCACCGTCTGATCGTGCGATCAAGAGCAATCAGACCGCTCGATCGAGACTAAACCTTTGGGACTTGTTAAAAAGACTTAGTTTGACCTATAAGAACGTTCGGATAAGAAATCGGAGGTTGTGGGCCCCGCTGGCCCCATTTGTAAAACTCCGCGATCGGGGTCAAACCGACCGTTGGATTGTGATGGACTTATAGAATGGGCTTAACTTATGGTTTTGGACCAATGGGAACTATCAGATGAAAAAAGTGAGGTCGTGGGCCCTACGAGCCCATTGGACCTAGATGGTGGGCCGTGTTGGCTCGGTTGAGGCTAAATATTAAGTTGTGTTTGTTAAAGGTTAGCTGATTTCCTAGCTGGCCCTTACATTTTAATGGTGTTGTCTAGTGTGTAGGAGTGAGTGTATCGCCTGAATTTCCAAAAGAGACATAGTTATATTTTAATATTATTTAGTAATGACTTGGAATTGATATTTATGAGTATTAGTTCTGAATAGTATATTATACATATTGTTGGATTGGATTTGAGAATAATTGCTGGAAGTTATGTTTGATTTAATGAAATTTATGAATTTTGGGATTTGACCTTGTTTCCAAAAGGGATTTGGTTTAATTATTTTGGAGTTGTTTTGGAAAGTGGTTTCATGGAAAAAAGAATTTGATGATCAGTTCTGGATTTGGTTTTCAAACCCACCGCAGGAGTACCCCCCATGTTGCCTTCGGAACAGTTACTCAGTTATGTTAACGCCCCACGAGTCTCGGGGATACCCGAACCATGTGGTGCGATGATTTGCATTTCGGGCTGACTTTGTGTCCCCTGATTCTGCGAGGATTGCGTTTCGGGCTGATCACCCGATTCTGCTAGGATTTGCGTCTCAGGTTGACCAAGTGTCCCCTGAGTACTGCGAGGAATGCGTCTTGGGTTGACTTCGTGTTTCCCGAGTACTGCGAGGATGTATCACATATGTGGTACTTGGAATTGACAGTAAAATGATGGAATTGACATATTGATATTTGGAATTGACGGATTTGCGTTACGGGCTGACTTCGTGTCCCCAGATTCTGCTAGGTAGATTTGACGGATTGATACTTGGAATTGACGGAATATGATTGGGGTACACTATGAGAATCCGTATTCTTAAAAGTTTTTAAAGAAGACTAAACATTTATAATATATATATATATATATATATACATATATGTGTGGGTATTATTTTACGTTTACAAAACTATTATGATAATTATTTGTATTTAGTAAATATATATATATATATATATATGTTCATTTGAATAACTATAAATTATATATTTTATTTTTTTCTCTAAAATGGATACCCTTAGATATTTTTGAGTATTTAATGGTATATATTTAGAATAATATTCAATTATTAGAATTGTGTTATTTACCTTCTATGTGTTAAGAAGCTACGGTCTAATAATAGTTTTAATTCATAAACTTATTAGAATTGGGCTTAGGAAACTCAATCACTTCATCTCTTGCATGCAACACCGCTTGACTTTGATTGTTGTAGTTGGCAACTTTACATTTTCTTGCCTACTAGTTAATCAACGTGGAAGAACACTTACTTGCAGCACACTAAGGCTTACAAGTGTCATTGTGACTAAGCAACATTACCATGAGTTGTTGTAATTGTAGAAATAGTTATCCTTACTTGATGTAAATCAACATGCAGCCAATGAAAGCATAGGAGAGTTGCCGCCATCTTCTTAGTATAAATAGGGTCATCACTACTTGTTTTCATGCATAGTTGTGCTTAAGAAAAGAGAAGAAACCGAAATAAAGAGAGTGAGATAGAAAAGAAGGAAGAAAACAAGAGAAAGCAAGTAGTGATCAAAATCTCATGAGGAATTAGAGGTCGTAGCTTGTGTGTTTTCTTAACTTGGAGCTAGCTTTTGAAACGAGGTAGGGGTTTTCTTGGGGGCCTTTACAGAGATTGATTTAATTAAATTTCGTGAGCACTATATTATGCGTGATATGATTATTTGGTTAATGTTCTTGTTGCAATTGTGTGATTTCCCTGGAATGTTTATGTGTTATTGACTGATCGAATAATACATGCTTAATTATCTATACATTGGTGATATTTTAAATGGTTACATTGTTATGTGATATATGGGATATGGGAAATGCATAATTATATCATGTCATGGAAATCGGTTGGAGTTATTGGGTTGAGAAAATAATGATGGGGAAAGAGGGTAATGGAAATAGTCTTTTGTGTAGTTGAGTCTAACTCTTGGCAGGTACCAGGTCTCAGGGATCCCACAGTGCACATGGTTTTTATTGGGTGATTCGGGACTGGCGAAAAGGAGTTAGACAAGATGACTAACAAAAGGGGAATTATGAGATGATTGAAATGGGTGTTAGTTCATATAAATGGGCATTCGGGACCAAGTGGTATAAGCATGGTATGGGACGTGCAGGTCTACTTGTCCAGTTATATGAATTAACGGGAGTAGATGAAGAGCATTCATGCATTGCTATTATTAATATGATATTTGGATGTGTGATTGTATGTCACTTAATTTAGTTATGTCAATTTCCTGTAAAAAAAGGTTTATGTCCCTACTGAGCTGTGGTTTCGCTCACCCCCTAATATATTTTGCAGGTACCGAACCTGAAATCTAGAGCTTGTGATGATGATTTTGGCATATTTATAAGAGTGTACTGTGTACATAGCTTGTGGATGAATAATGAGCTACTCTTTTAGTAAACTCTTGAGTAGTTCTGACTTGTAAAAAAAAATGTAAAAGTTTTAAGGTTTCAGATGTTGTTGTTTCCGCTGAATATTCTATGTGAAATATTTATTTTATTTATTTAAATGTTTCTTCACATTTTAGTTATAGTTTTTATTAAATTCTATAATTAAGGTGTGAATCACGTCTAAATCCAAGGTTACGTAAACCCATGGGTTGGGGCGTGACATACACCTAGGTGGAGAGTATTTTGAGATTTGGGATGTTTTAAACGAAAACTAATGAATTATCTTAAATGCTTATTGGTGAATGTTTTGAATATATATTTTGAGGCATATTTCATTTAACCCATTGATTTGATATAAAGATTTCTCGTGGCCAATGTTTTATAATAATTTTTCAAGTTTTATTACTTGTTTATAATGAGTTATATATATATATATATATATATATATATATATATATATATATATATATGAATATGTGTATACACCTAACTACGGGGTTGAAGATGGTCTTGTAATCAGTATATGTTGCTTAAGTTTCTGCGGATTGATTGGAGGTTGCCTTTAGAAATGAGTAAGGTTTTCTAGTTCATGTGAATGAGGTTACATGGTGATCTGGAGTAAAATGTAAGGAGCGATAGTAGCTCTATAAAAAGGTTGTATTTTATTGTTTGAATTCTAAATTCTTGAGGAAGAACTACGTGTGACTTGATCCCTTAAAAAGGGTACGTAGGCAACCTAGACTAATCTAGGTGAAGCCACAGAAGAGAATATTTCGAGAATTGGTTATGGAATTGGGTTCGAAAATTTATTTAACATTTTAGTTGAGTTAAATTTAAACTTATGTGCGGGCCCAAGGCCCGATTGATATTTGAGTTTGTGGCTTGTTATGCTCCGTTAGAGTCTGAGTTGTTTGTAAGGCTGGAGGCCATTCAGATTAAATGCTTTTGGTTGTGTGTGAGTATAACTAGTGCTTGCTGAACGTTTGAGAAGTTTAAACTGTGTATTTACAGGTGAAAATAAATTGGAAAATGTCCGTTTTTCAAGGGAGACTCTGCCAGTTTTCCGGTAGAAGTTAAAGCCCTGAAGTGGTTTATTTTAGGATTAAGGGCATTTTGGACATTCATGCCCGGCACCTGATAGGTGTTAGACACGCAAGGGGTTCGACACGGATTCCAAAGTAGAATTTGGGTCAGGTTCTGTCATTTGTGCTTTGAGGGTCAGCAAGAAGTTTGGAGTAAAATTCCTTAATTACAGAGGCGTTGAACTTACATGAAATGGCATTGAGGGTGTGAAGATGATAGTGAGCGAAAAGTTGAGATGCACCACACCAAGCCTCAGTGGGAAGAGCATCTATTGTATAAAACTTCCTTTTGAACACAACTTCATGGTAGAAGGTTGCAGCCTTAGCCGACACAAAGAGGGAGGAGTCTCCCATGGAGACAAATTGATTTGGGCTAGACCTACGAGCCATAGGACAGTGGGAATGATATACACACCATGAGGTGTGGATTTTGAGCACTGTCGGTAAGTGATTATAGGTTTAGAAGCAGACATGATGCGAAGAAAAATAAAGATGATAACAGAGGGAGATGGAAGAGAAGATGGAGACAACCGTACTTTCTAAGAACTGGAGAGAAAAATAAGAAAGGGGGCGAAGACCCAGAGGAAGATATGTGGACCCAAAAAAAAGAGTATTTGTTTTTATATTTGATTTTTATGCCATGATCTAGAAAGCCACGACAGAAAAAGGAAAGAAGAAAACAATAAAAAGAAAAGAAACATACGCGAAAAGAAAGAAAGAAAAAAAATGAGAAGACCAAGAACATTATGACTAGTCAACCACAATTAGGATATGCACATAATTAGTAGTCAACCATAGCATTATCACAATGAGAGGCATTTTACTATCAATCCTACAAAAGACAGTTGATTTGACGAAATCAAAAATAAAGACTAGCAAATATATCAAGAGATCAACGATGTCCAGCAATTATAGTATAGTCAAAGTACTCCAGCACAGTAATGAAGAACAAGAAGGAGTGTAAAAGCATATGCAAATAAAAAACACACTTACAACCCAATCTGAGAGAAAGAATATGAATATATTTCATGCTCAGAGACAGTGCATAGTTTGGAATAGGGAGGTTCAGAGCCAAGGCTACACAAGAGATGATATAATGACATAATCAAGGTATAGGCTGAAGACTTTTTGTGTTTAAGCATCAGCACTCTCTTTGACAATATTTTGATTTGTTTACTTATTTTTTCATTTGCACATCCTTTACTTAAGTGCTAGAGTGGCCCAATTTTGTGGCTCTTTGCTCTAGATTCTTCAATCATATCACCTTATACCTTCCTAGAGCCGTGACTATATTAGTCACACTTCATTTTTTTTTAATATATATTGTCTAAGAGCGTGAGATAGGTAAAAAACTATAGCGATGAATGTCTAAAGTGAAATAAACAATTGTCTCACCAAGAAGATAATATAGCACTACTTAGGCCACACCTAATAGCTGTAAACTAGAATGGGGATTATGCACAGGTCAACCAAAACATAAAGTTATCCAAATTTCATACCATCATAAATGAGTGAAATTCAAGTGTTAGACATTTGCATATCAATTAACATTTAGTAGACATGACTAGTCAAATCCATGTGGGATGACTAGTCAACAATTTAAAAATGCGCTGAAGACAGAGAACAAACTTGTTGATCAATCAATTGAACAAAGGCCAATGGACTGTCTTAGTGTAACATGTTTCTGAAAGTCCAAAGCCTTGGTGAGTATATCTGCTTGCCGTTTTTCAGAAGGAACAAATTCCAATGTTAAAATTTCATCTTCCACAAGATCTCTAATAAAATGATGCCTAATGTCTATATGCTTTGTTCTTGAATGTTGAATTGAATTTTTGGAAATATCAATTGCACTAATGTTATCACAGTAGATTAGGAAGGATGATTGTGCAAGACCATAGTCTTTCAACATCTGTTTCATCCAGAGGACTTGTGTGCAGCAACTCCCAGCTACTACATGTTCGGCTTCAACAGTGGATAATGAAACAGAGTTTGTTTCTTGTTATGCCAAGCAACAAGATTGTTGCCAACATAGAAGACTCCACCAAAAGTACTCTTCCTATCATCACAACAACCAACCCAATTAGTATCACTAAACCCAACAAGATTGACATTAGTGTCATAGGTATACCACAACCCAAAATCTATGGTTTCACTCACATATTTTATAATCCTCTTGACAGCAAACAAATGAGACTCTTTGAGATCACTTTGAAATCGAGCACAAACTCCTACACTAAAAGTAATGTCAGGTCTACTAGCCGTTAAGTAGAGGAGGCTTCCCATCATGCTTCTATAGAGAGTTTGATCAACATTTTTCCCATGTATGTCTCTATGAACTTTAGCACTAGTGCTCATTGGAGTTCTTTTACATTTTTCAGCCTCTAAACCAAACTTTTTCACCAGATTTTTTGCATATTTTGACTGGGATATAAAGATCCCATCATGACTTTGTTTGACACCAAAAATGCACCATTCAAAAAGGCAGTTTTGACATCCATTTGATATAATTTGAACTTCAAATGACAAGTAATGGCAAGTAATAACCTAACTGATTCCAACCTTGCAATAGGGGCACAGGTTTCATCAAAATCATTTCCTTCCATTTGGGTGTATCCTTGAGCAACCAACCTAGCCTTATTTCTTATCACATTTCCTTGATCGTCAGTTTTGTTCTTGTAAATCCACTTTGTACCTATGTGTACACTCTATAGGCACGGCTAGAAGTGGAAAATCTAAGAAACATTCCCTTGTTACTTTTAGAGTCAAACTTAGCAAGGTGCTCCCTATCTCTTAAGATATAGCATGTGCTACCAAATACCCTAAAATATGACACATTAGGTTTCTTTCCTTTCCAAAGCTCATAGGGTGTTTTCTTGGTGCCCGACCTCAAAAACACCTAATTTGAGATATAACATGTTGTATTTACAAGTTCAGCCCAAAAGTGTTTAGCAAGATTTTTGCTATTTAGCATCACACTAGCCATATTTCAACAAGGATTATATTCTTCCTCTCCATAACACCATTTTGCTGAGGTGTAATAGGTGCAGAGAACTTATGTTTAATCCTCATTTCCTCATAGAATTTTTGAAACTGGGAGTTCACAAACTCAGCACCATGATCTGTTCTAACTCTTACAAGAGGCAGATGACTAGTCATCATCTCTTTCTGTAAAAGGTGACAAACAGATTTAAACTTTTGAAAAGTTTCTGACTTTTCACATAAGAATGAGACCCAAGTGAACCTAGAGAAATCGTCAACAATGACCTGAATATATTTCCTACCACCAAGGGACAAGGTTTGAATGGGACTCACAAGGTCTATGTGAACAAGTTCTAAACTCACTTTTGTTTGAATGTGTTTGACCGTTTTGTGTGACACTTTGACTTGCTTGCCCAATTGACATCTTTCACAAACATGTTGATCAGTTTTGTCAAGCTTTGGAAGACCACTTACTAACTCTTTCTTGGGCAATTTGTGCAAGTCTCTAAAGTTCAAATCCTGCTTCCTTTCTGACACCCATAGGATGTCAAGCCCAAATACTAAAATAAACCCCATTTTCCGTCTTAAGAAAATAAAAGGGATCAATTTCGATTCTTGATTTTAAACTCCTCCAGTCACGGCCTGGGGGCGCAAAACCAAAAAAGAAAGTGAGTGGACGAAAAGAGAGTTTAAATGTAAATAAAATAACTTACTAACCCCGCTTTTTTTATAAAAAAAAAACATTTGCCTGAATGTCGTGCATATAAAACCTTTAAACGCATTCTCGAATATAAACCTGTTTGATCCCAAAAATCCCTTTTTGAACAAATAAAATAAAAGCATGCGCATCCTTTGCTATGTACCAGGGGAAACAATCCAACATGGGGATTGTTTGGCTAGACCACATGGCAGAATCCTCAATACTCATGTGGCTAGGGAATGAGCAGTCCAACCGGGGGACTATTGCTCCCCAAACACGCACGGTAGAATCCTCAATACATGTGTGGCCGAAATGAGTCATGTGCGTGCTGACAACCCATCAAGGCCTTCGGTACACCCAGTCAGGGGTGCCCGATTCCCGACATGCCTCCGAAGAGTTACCGCGTGTCTATAATATCCGAAGTATCATACAAGGGGAGGGTACATGCCGGAGTAACAAATACACAATTCATAACAAATACACAATTCCCAACTACCATTTATATACCGCATGCAAACAGACACAATTTTAAATATTTTCCACGCCCCAATAGAAACAACAATATTTTGAAAAATCCCTTTTTATGCATGAAATTTCCAAAACTATAAAGAAATGTATAATCAAAACAAGGTCCACTAACAGAAAATCCAAGCTGTTATGGCCCGGTGGGGGTCCCGCCTGCTGGGTACCCGGAACCTGAGCACCTATCGAAGAAAATATCGAGGTGAGTCAAAATTCGAAATTCAAAAATGAATTAGAACGAAAACCCTAATTCCCGGGGTTAAATGTGTAATTTTAGTTAAAAGGGTCTCGGAGAGCCCAAGGTCAACGGTTTTGGTCAACCTTCCCTTTATGGTCACCCCGGGCCCACAGGGCCCACGACCTCTGTTTTCAAATCTGAAGGTTCCTAAAGGTCCTACACCATTTAAGTAACAAGTCTCGAGGGTTTAGTCTCGATCGAGCGGTCGGATTACTCTCGATCGCACGATTGGACGGTTATCATTTCGCCTAAACCTAGACTCATTGTTTCGGAGTATCCGAGACTCCGATTCTTAATCTGCGAGTTGCTACACAATTCTAAAGGTATGGGGAGAAACATATTCGAAATTGGCATGGATCTAACGGTCCAAACATATCGAACCTGGTTATCGCCTAATAGGCGAACTATCTGTTCGATATCAAACAGTAACCAATTCCAAATCCGAGCGTACCGTCGCGCTCGAGACAACAAGGGGAGTGCTTTGGAAGGAAAAGGCCCAAAACGGTAACCAATGCCAGCACGTGGGTGTCTAGAGAAATTTTCGGCGACGAAAATTTCTCAAAACACCCATCGAAACCTATACCTACGGGACCAGGACAACAAGTGGAGCAATATTGGTTCAAGGATCGACCCCAAAATTGGCCAAAAATGGCCGGAAATTACGAAACCCGTGTTTTAAAAACCTAGGTTTTGGAATCGCTTCAAAAACTCCAAATCGATTTAAACCAACCCCCAAAACAGTTAGAGAACTTCGAAAGGATGGGGAAACTCACCTTGATTGACGGCTAGAGTCGCCAAAGTAGCCAAAAACGCCGATCGAAAATCCGGCAAAAATCACGTCGTTACAATCGACGCTTTGGGTGTTTTTGAGCGGGGAAATCAAGTGGCTGGGTAGAGGAGAAGTTTGGGACCAATTTCAAGGTTTCGGGTGGCCGGACGGCGCCGTTTCTGGTTTTCACAGAGAGAGAAAGGGGAAGGTTTGGATACGCGCGTGTTCTGATTTGGCAATGAGGAATTTTAGGGTTTTAAGTTAAAATTTTAAAAAGACCAATATGCCTTTTATGTTTTCAGTTGTTTCCGGGCTCGTTACAAGTCGAAATTGAGTGTGCCGCCTATCCACGAACTTGTATCGATGAGCCGGACGCAATGGCGTAACTCAATTCCCCAAAATCCCTTCCAAAAAAGTGACCAAATTACTCCTAAGGGTAAAAATGTGATTCCTTAAATAAAAATTTTAATTAGTCTTTATTTTAGGTCGAGATGTTACACAAAACACTTGTTTCATTCACTACCTTATTGCAAACCACTTCTTTTGCATCATCAATTCCATCAATGCAGTAGCAATTGTCCCTTGACCTTGCCACACTAACAATCTCATTTCCACCTTTCCCAATAATTTTGCAACCATGCTTAGAAAATCTAACTTCCACAACTCCAATATCGCACAGATGACTCACACTAATGAGATTGGATGTGAAACCCTATACATATCTAACATTCTTAAGTTGGGACCAGGGATACAAACAGTACCTTTCCCGACTACTTGAGCCTTATGACCTCCACCAAAAGTCACAGTGCCTCCATCAAAAGGACTAAGGGATGAAAAAACACTTTCGTCACCAGACATATGCTTGGAGCAGCCACTATCAAAGTACTAAGTGTTGGTATTTGATGCAGCAAAAGCATTTAGTACCACAAGACTTTTGGTTTGACCTTTTACAATCCAAGTTGGTTTAGACACGGTGGATGAATTCATTGAAAGAGAGACAAGTTTGGCAATCTTAGTAACTTCCTTAAGCAAATGATCAACTTGATCTTGCTGTGATCTGGGATTCTTCTAGACTTGGAAGACAACTTCTTGTTCTTATCACTTTTGTACATATGACATACTGGTCGAATATGACTAGTCAACCCACACATGTGACAGGTTGGAACAAATTTTGGCTTCTTGACTACATGCTGTGAATCAGGTGGTACAATGACTAGAGCAGTAGACTTAACAAACTTAGTGGTCAAGCTACACACACTAAAATCAAATGGATTGTATCCAAGACCACCTTTATCCCCATGAAGTTTTCCCATATTCAACATTTTGTCAATTTTTGAAGCACCAATGTTCAAGGATATAATCATACTTTTTCCCTCATTCAACTCACTCAAGAGCTGTTTGTTTGAGTTTTGGAAGCAAATGTTACTCTCCTTGAACACATTTACTTGATTTTCAAGATTTCTCCTAATTGATACAAGATCATCAATTTCATTTTCTAGGTACTCAATTTTGTCACTCAACTCCTTTTTGGTCTCTTTGAGAGTGAGAACTTCATGTTGAAGTTCATGGCTATTGGCCTCAAGTTTCATATTTTCCTCTTTCAAGGAAAAAGTCTTTTTGAACAAACGGTCATATTTTCTTCCTAAGGAATTGTATGACTGGTCATCTGGATTAGAACCAGATTCTTCAGACAGCAATTGCATAGATGCAACAAAGCCAATTTGTTGGTTGTCATCATCAAATGAAGATGTATCCTCTTGAGACACAACACTCTTACTCTCACGCTAGCTTAATTTCATAGCTTTTTCCTTTCCCTTGGAGTATCTTTTCTGGTTATTTGCACCATCGGCAGCATAATGCCCAATGCCTCCACATGTGAAGCATTTGACAGATTTCCTAGAGTCTCTAGTGACGGGTTTAACATCCTTCTTTCACTCATTAGACCGATCAGTTGATGGTCTAAATTTTCTCGCACTTGCTGAACTATCCTCTCTCGCAAACTTTTTATCCTTGAGGATTCTTCTAAAAGTTTTTGACAAACAATGCCATCTCATCCTCAAAAGCTGAGTATTTTTCACCATTTTTCAATGAAGAATCATGTACTCCTTGAAGCGCCACATTTTTTTTATTTTTGGTGTCATTTTTCTCCATATTCAACTCCATCTCATCGGCTTTCAATTTACCTACAAGCTTGCCAAGCTTAATTTCATTTAGATTTTAAACTTCCATGATTGCAGTTTTCTTTGGTCAAAACCTAGAGAGAAGGACACGAAGAATTTTCTGAACAACAAGAAGTTCGTCAATGGGTTGACCAAGACTCATGGCTTCATTTGTGATCATCTCAACTCTCCCATAGAAATCAGAGATGGACTCAGCTTCAGACATCCTAAGTTCTTCAAATTGTGCAAGCACCATTTGAAGTTTCAGTGTTCTAACTTGATCATCCCCTTCATGAACAACCCTGAGTTCGTCCCAAGCCTGCTTAGCATTAGGAATATGTTGAATGTGAGAAAACTTGGTTCTAGACAGGGCTGTAACTAAGGCGTTCTTGGCCTTTTTGTTGGAATGTGCAGCAAATGACTCAGGTTTAGTCCATTCCGATCTATGTTTAGGTACAACTCTACCCTCAACAGTCTTGACTGGATGTGTCGACTCTGTTGTGAGATATTCATATGCATGCTCATCAAGAGCATCAAGGAATATCTCGAATTTTTCTCTCCAATCAGCGTAATTACTCCCATCACAATAAGGGGGGAGGGGGGAGTTGCAAGATCCGGCAACTCGGTCCCTTTCCATAGTGAGACCACCTAAACACCAACACAAATCCTAGGATCTCTCTATTTGTGTTGAGATCTGGTGCTCTAATACCAATTGAAAGTCGTACTTAGGTGAAGGGGGTAAATTAAATCCTAATCTAATGGACTCAACAATATCCACACAATTTTAACTTAACCATAGACAAATATGACTAGTCAACTACTAGTCATAAAACCTAGCAACAAGCGCACACACACAGAGAACAACAATCAATACCTGCAAGCTAGTGACAACCTAGGCACTCAGAAGGACCCGTCAATCTAGGCATCCCCTGTGCTAGCAACAACTAAGGTGGAAATGTGTGAATACATCATAACCATATGAACAGCAAATATGATCATATGATGACTAGTCAACAGCAAGAACACAAACCCAGAAAAACGTGAACAACAAAACCAAAAAATTGTTCACCCAGAAACCCACCACTGGAACAACCTGGGGGTCATCATCCGACCAGGAAATCCACTAAGCAAAGAAGATTCTTATAGAGAATATACAAGGATGCTCAAGAAATCCTAGATCTATTTAGGAAACAAGCTATACCTCTTCTTTGCAATCTTCTTTTCCAAACTTAGCACAGCTTGCAGCTAGTCCTTCATGGAAATGGCAGCTTCTTCTTCAGCCCTTTCATCCCATGACACTAGCTAACACAGCTCAAACTTCAAACAGTGACAGGAAATTTGGATTCAAATGAAGTGACCAATTTCTTCAAGAAATCATACTCTTGAAGAAATCAATCTTGAATCTGACCTAGATCTATATGAGTATGTATTTGATTTAGTTAGATGCATATTTCATTTTCAAAAGCAGTTTTCAAAATCAATTTGAAAAACTCATTTATGAAAAATGGAGGTTCACTCAAGGAGGAATAAGAGCAAAGGAGAAGGAAACCAAAACCTCTCAATCAACCCTCTCAAAAGTGACGGCTGCCCAAAATGGAATGAATGAGCATTTACCCAAAAATTCCTATGTAAGAAATAACACATGGCAGCAGAAGAATTTCAGATAATAGGACAAAAAAAATTGGTTAGGATCCAGCTGGAAACACAAATGAGCTAGCGTCCCTTATGATTCAACGAAGATAACTAGTCATGCGCATACAAGATGACTAGTCATAACAAAATGCATTCTAATGAATGAAATGCAGAAATTACCGTTGCCAATGAGTTGAGCCTTTTTAAGACAATAGCCAGAGGAGAACACCTAGAGCGATTTATCTTAGTCTAACTTGAGCTTGGGTAATTACATTACATGTCCTATTATAATATTATCAAGGGAAGCCAAAAGATAAACTTAAAAAGACTATAACTCAACATTGTGCAATCTTCTTCCTCAAGCTTAGCAAAGCTAGCAGCAAGTCTTTCATGGTAGTGGCAGATCCATCTTCAACTCCTTCACTCCACTGCACCGGTGACTCATCTCCAAATTGTAACATATCAATAAAACTATAGATTCAAGAAATAAAATCGATTTCTTCAAGAAACCACTCTGGAAGAAACTGATTGTAGAATCTGCCCTAATAGCGGCTCCCCAAGGCCCTTCAATATTCAAAGCAGATTTCAAATATATTTTGAAAACCTCAATTCGAAGAATGAAGACCTCACTCAAGGAGGAGAGATGCAAAGCAAAAATGGGGAAAAACTCTCAAGGACCTCTCCTCGCCAGTGACGGCCACAGACTCCTTAGCTCTGTGTTTTCCCAATTAGGTTGGTCAAGAAAAAGGCACTTAGCAGCTGAGCAGAGAAAAGACAAAATTCGTTTGGACCACAGTTGATGACACGTGAGAAGTCAAATGAGCTGGCAGTCCACATGTTTACACAAAAGATAGTCATACGAATATAGGTTGACGAGTTATACCCTAATGCTTTCTGATGAATGTAATGACATATTTACCTTTGAAAACCTTTGATTGTGTTCAGCCATTAATGATCACAGCCTAAGAAAAACATTTCGTGTTTGATATTACTTAATTGCGTAATGTAATGTGTGTACCAAATTTGATACCGTTGTAAATGCTCTTATGTCCATAGAGACTGCACTTGCCTGTTATTCACTTTGATACCATTGTAGCCATCACCAACACAAGGACTTTAAAACAAACTCATCTTCTCAAAACCAAATAAAAAATAAAATTTTCGTTTAAAACATGATGAATCCATCATTAATAAAATGTGGTCAAGTAACATGCACAACAAAGAATGTGCAAGAAGATTTAACATGATTCTATTGTCTGCTGAGAACGACGATACTTACTGATCTATAAAGTCAATTTAATTTGATCACATAAAATCGCAGGTTTTATTAGGTTGGCTCACAGATGCATCATTTAGTAGAGGCACTGGATGTAGCTAGGGTTTCGAAAGCTTAGTGTCAATGTACATGTGTTTAAGTCAGATCGATGCATGACACTTTGATTTTCCACTGTTAATTTCAATAATGTGTTACATACACACTGTTTTCAAAATGTAAAGTACTTCCAAGAAACCAAACTCATGATTTAAAGAAGATATGTCGGCTTAAAGTTTTGAATTAGAACCACACTCAAACTTTGGATGATAAGTATTTTTGAAACATATATATTCTCTCCACCTAACAACTCAAATACATATTATTATTATTTTTTTGAAAAATTTGCATAAATATCATATGAACATTTGTATGTGCGCCATTACCATATGAACTTTGCAAAGTGTTGCAATGCACGACCTACGTCTAACTCCGTTAAAGTTTCTCTAAGGGTTATGCAAATTTCCCCACTGACTGATATTTCTCGTCTTGGGTTTTTGTTGGATGAATATTACTTCAATAATAAATAGTGATATCCATAATGGAGTAACTGATAAACAACATGATAATAAAAGCCAAAAGCCATAATAATAGAGTCACATAATTAAAGAAGAGGGTGCATGCAATTAATAAAGAAGAGGGTGCATGTAATTAATATTTTGATGAAGCCAACTAATTTTTGGTGTGAGTGGTAGAGATCATGAGAGGCTGAAAACCATGTTGGAGAGTTGCTTGCCAAACTTTGTCAATATTGGACATGTTGTACCCACACTCATGCTCCTTCCAGCCTTCCAAGGCATGCACTATGCCTGCTATGCGCCATGCACTCATCACTCTTCTTGGCAACCAATTCTGTTAATAACATAATTAAATCTCTATAAAAAAAATAATTAACAATGCAAATTAATAACATATATATATTAGTCTAATTTACTAATTAATAAAATGAAAGATAAAATAATTGCTTAATTACCTCACAAGCATGAACATTCTCAAGAGATGTGGGTGTTTTCATTGCTGGAGTGTAGTGGTAAGCAGTCTTTACGCAGTTTTTTGGGTGGGAATTGGAAGAAGGGAACAAATAATGTTCCTTTTGGTGCTCTCAATTGTTCTTCTTCACTCAATCCATCTCCAACTAACCAAATCTGCAAAGTAGATAAACTATTTTAAAATCATAACAAGTGTCCAAAATAGGAACACAAAATTATTGTATTGAAACATTAAAAGTGAAGGAGGCAAAATTCGTAGCATGCATATTACCTTATGTGCATAAGTACTTTTTGCAAGAAGCAACCCACTGTTTATGCCACTTAATGATTTGGTGAGCTTCAAATACTCATCGTTGTGTAATGTAGCTACCTTCAGAGACAAGTGATTAATGCAAGAGAGTCAGCGTGATGAAATTTCTTCTATTCTTACATGCGAGCTAGAGTCATGAGTCATGAAAAACGTAAAGTTCGATACATATATATTTACCTGGATACCCTTCTGGCACAAAGCAAAAGCAACGGCATAAGCAACCTTTGTGAGGTTGCCTCTAAGAAGAACTTGGGTGGTCCCTTTTGGAATGGTGTTTAGGGTTATGGCCACAGCTAAGCTACTTCCATCCACAACCCTGATTTTGAGATGAGGATGCCTGTGAACATACAGACCGCCATATCTATTCAGCTCCTCACCCTGCATAAACCGATGTACTTTAGCATGTATTCTAAAACGATATACTTATATGAAAAACCCAAATTTAAATATAGGTTAATAATTGTCCTAGTCTTATAAGTAATTACAGACTATGACATTTACCTTATTTGTCAAATCCCTTATTTTTTAGTATTTATATTTAATTTCTTTGAATTTGAGCATATAAAAAACGTTTCGACCAAAAATAAATTAATGGACACACACCAATATACATAAAATAACATAATACGTATAATAATATTATAACTAAACACACAATGATAATATCTACATAATACAAATTATTTTTATTCTAAAAAAAGTATTGATAAGGTACTTGTTTGTTGGAAAATTACGCTGATACATGCCCCAAAAAAAAAACCGACATGTCTACATGATAGGTAAATTGATAAGGACATATTTATGTAGAAAAAATAGCTACATTATTCAGGTCCCCAATTTACCTAGAAAAAATAGTTGCATTATTTAGGTCCCTAATTTACCTAGATTATATAAGTAAATTATTTTCCTGCAATTCTTTATGTTATTCATTAACTTTATGTATATTAATTTACCTATATTTTTAAGTACAACGATTTACTTATATTTAAAAATAAAATTTAAAATAGGTGCATAATAATTTTGAATTTAAAAGAATGGGTACATTAATCTATAAACAAAATTTGAATTAAAGAGAATTGGTAACAATATGGAATGAAAATTGAATATATTGCAACAACAAAAAATATTCCCACACCAAAAGAACACATAGAAACTAAATTGATTGTAAAAGAAATAAATAAGAACATTAAATGTCACCAATTTGGGGAAAAAAAATTTAAACATTAAATTACACTAAATCAGGTGAAAAAGAAAGTTAATAGTATAATAATAAATCAACACAATTAATTGAGGAAAGGTAAACTGTAATGAGGGGTATTTTTGGAATCTAAAAAGTACAATAAATTAAATTTGTAGCTTAATTAGGTAATTGGCTTAGTTGGATCTTAGTCATCTGATTTTTCTTATAAAAGTCAGGATTTTATTTATAGAAAGATAACGTGATGGGTTATAGGTAAGAATTAATGAGTTTGAAGGGGAAAATATAAATTTACAATTGATTTTTGGATATTATATCTTTAATTTTAATCTTCATAATTAAAAATGTTGCAGGTTTTTTCTGGTCAATCTGTTCAGGCAGTTTACTTCATTACCAACTATACTGATTGACATTTATGGGTGAGAAACCAAGATCGGCTAGCTTGAGTCCCTTGTAGGGTAAACCATGCTGATTGGCAAGTTACTTCATTACCAACTAATTGATTGGCATTTATGGGTGAGAAACCACAATCTGTTAAGGCAGTTTACATACATGCATACATACATACATACATATACCATGGACCATTAATAACTTGGTTAACTTAGAACTGAATTTGAACCCAAATAATTTACCTGGAAAGTAAAAGGAAAGAAACAAGAGACTTGCCTGATTTAAGAGACCCAGACATAAAACTTTAACACCCTTTTCCTCTGCTTGAATTATGGCTTCCTCAATCAGACTGTTGATAGCTTCATTTTGCCATTGCAAGTAGTACTGCATTAAGGTATAAATTTTAAAAAAAAGTGCAACTAATATTTTTCTTTACCTAAATAAAACTGCAAAGTTTGAAATCAGGCGTTGTACTTTATTTAATAGAGAGTAATCTCACTTGCAAACTGTACTTGGGTATAGCCCAAGTTTGTAATCGCAGATTATCAAAACGCTGCTGCTCAACCACAAATGTACGGCCATAGATCCAAGTTAGAATCAAAGACCACAATGTCACAGGGCACATCAACCATAGGTACCATTTTGATGTGTGGGGCCGGGAGGCCAGGGAAGCAAATCCTATCGGTAGATGATAGATGGACTCAGGTGTTGTTAGATGTGTTAGATGAAGGACATCTGGCGTTTCTTCCTCTCTCTTGAGTGAAGTTTTATAAAGAGTATCCGAAGATTTGTCCATGGTTCCATATATGTAGTCGTAGATTGGCATGAAAAGTGAGTAATTGGTTCGGAATTGTGTGTGATGCAAGGAGTGGTACCTGCACAGAATTAAGTTGCTACATCAATTATAAACAAATTCAAAAATAATTTTGTTGAATTAATATGTCATAAACAAAAAATAAAGACCACTTGTATCAAGTAAATGACGATAACTTCAAGATTATATCTGGTATATATTGGGGCGTATGTATGTATTTAGAGACTAATGCACAACAAGGCAAGCCGTGGCCGTGGCCGTGGCTGCCACACTATAAGAATCCTAACTCCGGCCGTTATATAATTATAAAATAAATTGATGAAACCTAACAGTTTAATAAGCTTTTGGGTTGGATACTTCAATATCACAACCACCAAATAATCTGTCTCTTCTCCCCTAATAGGGTAAGGTTTTGTTTGTTTGTTTGTTTGTTTGAAGGTTGTAAATTGAACACTTCAATAGTGTTTAGGACTAGAGAGATTTACACAATAATTCCAAGGGAGAGACTTACGAGGGTGTATATATAAGATACTTGAGAGGAGGAAAGAGAGAAAAGAGGAAGTTTGGGATGAGCTCGAAATTGCAGTGCCCCATGTTGTTCATGAAGTCAATGTAAGTAATATAAGCAGTAAAAGATACCACAGAAATAGTTCTCGTCAACATAGTTCCCAAAAGTGGTATCAAGAAGAGCGCAGAATATACTATATGCTCCGCAAATGGATGAATCACAGCTGCAACAAATTAAACATATATTAAATAATGAATCTAATTAAATTTTAAGTAATGTTTAATAAAAATAAATCAATGTAATTAAATATTAAAAAGATTTCTTTTTATCTTACAAGTAATTGGCTGAGTAACAATTGAGGAATGGTGATGAGAATGGTAGCGAGAGTAAAGGTAATGATGGTGAAGTGCTTTGTGAAACCAATAATAGAGGAACTCCACAGGACCAGCATGAAGCACAATGCTTAAAAGAACTCCCTCTGCCCTCCAAAGCGGTGCGTTTTGAGCACCAGGCAGGTACCTGCTCCCTGTGTAGAATAGGAGTGCATTGAACAATATTTGGTCATCCCTGCAATCCAAAGCCAAACAAATTAAATAAATAAATATTGTTTAGCCACCTCATTATTATTATTATTATTATTATATACAAGCGATATTGGGATGAGGGAATCGAATCTAGGACCTCAATGGAGGGATAATTGCTCATAACCAATTGTTTAGCCACCTTATAAGTTATTATACATGTGTTTATATTTATTAATTAATTTGTACTGACCAATTGTTTTCTCTGTCAACCTGTTCGAATTCGAGAGCCTTGTCAAGGATCCGGCCATTGCCTTTGGCAGTTCGATATCGAGACAGAGAGATCCATATCTGGTTGTGGATTATCCTCCACAACACAACTGCAAGTATGAGGAAGTATGAAATGTCTCTTTCTTTTCCATCGTTAGCCACAAACAACCAGGTGCTGTGGATGACCCATGGAGCCAAGATCACGTACTGCATATATATCCCAGAGGCCCATATAAAAGTTAGAACACTAAAATATGCACATATATATACATATGATGAAGCTGGACAGAAAACAATGGAAGTATGTGGTGAGGTATGGCATGCATTATGCATACGTAGGTTGCAGTTCGACATGTCATATAATATACAGGCATGCACGAGAGAGAGAGAGAGAGAACCTTGAAGCTTCCAAGAGGTGTCCATGGCCACTCAGTAAGAATTCCAGGCACAGAAGCCATATTCTTCTTCGTTTCTTTGTAGTCTAGCTATGAAAGAGTATATGATATATATATATATATATATAGGGTAGGTACTGCGGAGGAGAAATTATAAAGTTCTACGGATGTACACGTTAGTGTGTGATACTCCCATTCAATTATTGCCATGTGTCCATATAATCAATTTCTTTTTCTTTTTTTTTTGGAAGATGGCTGGTTGTTTGTTATAAATTTTGATAAACAAAGTAATGAATTGTGCAATATCCGGGTGACAATACTCATGATGTCCACCTACTTTTTTATACAAGTGTATGGTGTATGGTTTTTCTATATTTTGGTCCTTATTTATGGGCTTACATGTGAAAAGCCATTACATTTTCATGGATCTACCACAAATGGCACTTGCATACAATGGCTTTTCACAAATGGTAACAGCTTTTCTCAGCTTTTCATAGAAGAGAAAAGCTGAGAATTATAAAGCTTCAGTGAGGATAGATAAATCCTAGAGAAAATTGTATTAGCGTATCACAAGAGAATAAAATTCCACTCCCATATTTTATTGTGCTCTCACATTCTGTGTATTTTATAATCGGAAAATGCTAGGCTTACCACATTTTAATATCACATTGTATATCATATCTCTAATAGAGGTGAGCCCCATTGAATTGGTGGGCTCCACCTCTATTAGAGTTGTAGTAAACAATATGATAGGAAAATGTGGTAATCCTAGCATTACCCTTTATAATACAATGATTGTTTTTGGAGCATTGAGGCCGAGAAAGCCCAGAAAGAAAACAAGCTCGGCAACTAGCGGTCCTAAGTTACGCTCAAAATTAAGAAAAGAACTTACGCTCAAAATTTACTAAAAACAACAACTCAAGTGGTTAAGAGCATATATTCAAACAAGAGGTCCTAAGTTTGATTTTCCCTTCCTCAATATCGCATGTATAAAAAAAATTAAAAGAATCGTCAAAGCTAACGGGATCTATCTTAGTGAAAAAATGTGTTGACTTGGAGATTAGTGGTATTTGGTTCAAACCCTTATGACACCTTAGTAGTATGTCTGTTTGTGTCTTTTATAGTTTAGATTGTTACTTGTATTAAAACAAATTCGCCAAAAACAAATATTACCTCAACAAAAACAAAAAACAATCATACATTACTCACACACCTCTATACATTAATTTTCTTACATCTACTTAACCCCACTAAAGTCCAGAGTCACCCACCTCTCTACGCCCATCGCCTACAAATTAAATCCTTACATTCAAAATTAAACCCCTAAAACCAAGGGTCGTCATGCATAAGCCAAAAATATCCAACAATCTAGAAAGGGTGATATACTAGTAGGGGCCTTTCGATAGGATTGCCATGTTAATTAATTTTAAGAGGACATTAATACCCTCCTAAACATACCTCATGCACTGCAATTAATGTATGCACACTGGAAATATACATATACTGATTTTTTTTGCTGTTCTTTTGAGAAAAAAAAAAAAAAAGAGTGAGAAAAAAGTGCACATATGCATGCCTAATAAATTGGATCTGGGTTTTCAAACATGTAGCGGTGCCTAACTAATAACTATGGGACCGACGAATCAGCATGTGTGGTCTACCTGATGAGAAATTTTTGGGCATTCCTCGTCTGGTGTGCCGGCCGCATGACTAGTAGTTGTGGAGAGGAGGTGCTGAACTTGAAGGGTGATGAGGAGGGAGGGTTGTTGGTAGTTGCTGCAATCAGGGTTAGCTGAGTGTTTTGACGATATTACCCCTTTGAAGATGTAGATATATTGTGTCACAGGATCGGAGACATTTTAAGCTTATACCACACCAGTATTCAAAGGATTCAGGTCACTAATGGCACTTCATTTATCTTATGGAATTTGTAACCGACAAATTGATACTTTCATTGAGAGTTAGTTATATACTTCGAGCAATTTCTTTTTCTTTCTTTGTTCCCCGAGTTTCTAGAAAGTCTTACCTAAACACACAAAATCCATTGCTTACCTACACACAAAATCCATTTCCTCCGAAGTGGCACGTATCGGAGCTGAATCTAGCCGAAACCATGAGGTTGAACAACCTCATGCTAGGGCTTAATACAGGCGCCCATGGGGAACCAACTTGGAATCTCTGAAGAGTTGAATCTGGAAGCACATCCGGAACCTCCTGTAAATGTTTAAATTTTTCTTTGTTCTTTAATTTCAATGAATTAATGCGTTCACTTTATGAATGCACAACCCGTTTCAACTCAATGAAACTTCAGAATGTAAACAATAAAATTAATCAAAATGTAAATCGCCAATGCTACACATTATGGTGTGCAGGCCTATGATACATTCGCAGTGTAGCATATCTAAGACTCCCTTCTTTCATCATCTTTGTTGCGTGCTTCGACTTTTCGAATCAGCATTCACCGGACATTTTTCCAGAGGAACAAGATGTCGGCTGAGCCACCAGGGCCCCAATCTGACTAATACATTTTGATCCACAATTTGGATGTAGCTTGAATTTCAAACAGCTCAAGTCAACCTGTGCGACACAAAAACCTTGTAATACATAAAGGTGATCATATATATCGGATACCAGCTATTATCATGGGAAAGAAAACTAAAACCTTCACATTTGAGAGAGAGAGAGAGAGAGAGAGAGATGATGATGATGATGATGATGATGACGACAGATGGTTCCAGAGTCATATATTGCAAAATATTGATGTAATGCATAACAAAATCTGTTTTGTAATATTTTAAATCATTCAATATTCATGTTGATCGAGCTATATGATATATCAGGGTTTTTCGGAGCCACTTCAAAATTCAGATGATAATTCATTTACCTTCAATTATGCACCCCCAAGGGTTCCAAAGAGAGCCTTCTCATTTCGGGGGTGACCAGTGGGTCCCACAGCCGGAGGTGCGTGCACAGTGATTGGGAGAACCCACTCACTTTTTTCTCTTCCCTCTATCAGAAGAGGATGCTCGTACCTGAGGTCAAAAATAGGATTTTGGGAAAAGCTGAGTTAGCATATGTTTTGGTACATTTACATTTAACGGATGCAAATACAGAAAGTTTCATTAGCAATGTCTGATTGACACTTGCCGTAACCTTGTTTCTCAATTATTTTCAAACAACCGGTAATCTGGAAATCATGTAAAGAAGTGCATAACTAATTATGAAAATTTTACTCCAAATCCTGAACTTAACATGACAAACTCTTGCTACATTTTAATCATTTGGTTGAGAAGATGCATATAATCATATACCTGGTCCAATCCACATTCTTCGGAGTGGTAAAAAATTCAAATCGAAGGACCCACTGTACAGATACATGGGGAGTAGTAAAAGACATTGGCCCATCCATAGGAATGGAAAAAAGAAAACTTGTCTGCACCAAATCTGAAACAACCTCGTAATGATCACTCTGAATCTACAAAAGATAATTTGATCCGTTAACCAAGCAGAAAACTAAATCAATAAAATGGGCATACCAGTAAAAATCATCAGCATTCACATTATAGTGATGTGATTTTATAGATGAATTTGCAGGGATTAGAACATGATTTGATAAATACTAACACAAGCTTATTGATGCAGCGGGCAGAGTTTTACAGAGAAACAAGCATAGAAGCAACAAGAGCAACCACATTATATGGTTTCACGCATCCTTCTATAAAATCTGATAGGGAACTTTACACGGTGAATTTGTGTGGGTTTGCAGTAATTTCTAACCAAGTATATTAGACAAGCTTTTGTAATTGCTTTATTTCTTACGTTTGCCTGCCTTCCTCATTTAGAAGACCTAGTTCTATTATGGAAAAGAGAACCAACAGTCTATCAAAAGGCTATGAAAATATGGATGGAATTACCAGGCATTTCTTTCCAAACTCTTTTTCCTCACCTCTTATGTGAATTTTCTTAGGCTCATATTTATTTTTCCTTTCTTCTTATAGTACATGCAATAAAGAATAGCACCCCCTTTGGTACAGTCCAGCTTTCACTATTGCATCCAAAAACTCCAAAACTTCGTAAAGACATTTGGTACCTCAGGAACTTCTATTCAAGTGTAACCTACATCAAATACTGTAACCTGCTTAACCCTTCTTCTTCCCAGGTACTACACACTATCAAATACTCGGCATCTCCACACCTATTCGCCCTTGTAACTTCTGCCAAAAGCCTTGTGTAGACCTAATAATGTCTGAACCCGCATACCTTCATTGTCCAGTTGCACTGAAGTTATGATTTAGGTTTCTAGAGGAAATTGATTTAAGCGAATTGGTTTTAATTTCCACTAACAAATAACAACAACAAAAACCCAAGTGAGCGGTTAGTACTGATATGCCCTCTTTATCATTTCCATTTCAATGTATCAGTATCTTAAGTCCCATACCATGCTCAAACAGCCTCATTTTTTGGATTCAAATAACAGTAAAGGCAAGAATACTACATTCTTACTCAAACTTTGAGAAACGCATATTAGAATCAAGGTTGGAAAGATGTAATAATTTCTAGGTACCAATCTGCTGCACTTATCACTCGACTGACAGCTTGAAATCAAAAGGTCATACCTTTGTAATTGTGGGGGAATTCCTCCGAGAAGGATGGACAAATCGCCGACTAATAGTTTCCGAAGTCTCCAACGTTATAGAAACCTGAAAAACAAAGCCTCCCATGAGGCAGTGATAACTGAATACATTTCACAAATCACTGAAAACGATTTCAAAATTACTTGTCATATCTCAACTACCTCAAGGCACCTTCTAGCTCCTTCTTCATGAAAGAAAGTAAGAGTCCCACCAATCTATTTTCATGGAGAGATGTTGAAAAGTTTACGGCCCAAACAAATCGAAAAAGAATAATGATGCAAACCAGGCATAAGACAATATATAGAGAAATGAAAATACCATATCACTGAAGTAATAATTAGAATCAGAATTTTTTGGGGAAAATCTAAGCAGAACTTGGTCATCCAGCCGGATATTGTATGACCTCCCTCGACTAAAGCCTTCTGCTGCAGAAAATATTTGTAGAAAATTAGTTTTCATGGAGACACAAAAATTATTACTACACAAACAGAAATCACAGCACTGGAGATATATTAGAAGGAAAAGAAGTGCATTCATTTACATGCTAATGTTTCAACAGCTCTAGATTCTGGTGAAGAACATGCCCTTGCTTCATCATCCAAAGAAAGCCGCTTTGTAAGTTTCTGCTGCCGGTTTGGAGAGCCAATAGCAGATGAATTCAGGGGCGATGAAAGATCTGTTTGCAAAAGTAACTTGTGACTTAGAAATATAATCTTCTGAAACTTGTAAGAAAATAGAAAAACAAGGTTCTTATTGCTCACAGGAATTTCTGAAGAAATTGCAATAGTAACTGAACAAAAATAAGAAAACAAAAATATCATAATAACTCAACACAAGGGGTGAAACAACATAGGAACTATTTTGCAAATGAGAACAATGAGAAGTTCAATATATAGGACTTGAAGCTTTTTCTAGGTCATATAACTTACCAGGACCAGTGTCGTATAAGACTTCAGCCACAGAGAGCTGTGGGAGTGCTAGATTTGAAGATAAACTTGTACGCTCTCCTTCAAGATATGGGCTATCCTTATTCGAAGACCTTGCTGATTGCAAGGATAGCGAACTTCCGAAGGTTCTGTTTATATGTTCTTTCATGGGATTGTATGAAGAAACAGATGAGATCTCATCCCTTGAGCTTTCATAGCCTTCCTCAACCCCATCATATGTATCATTTGCTCTCACCTGTAAGAAGAATTAGTTAAGCCTTATAAAGGATCAAATGGATTATATACGTTATTTTGAAACTCCTAGAGATAAACATTGCTTAATAATTCTGCAATGCCTCTGCATGCTTGAAAAGAAAGAAACAGAATTCCCAGGCAGGAACATATAAATGAAAAAAGTTATTGTGGTAATACGAGCCTACCCAATCAGAGTCAGCATCCATCTCTTTCCAATACATATCCATTTGGATGGTTGCAGAAGGAACAATCCCTGAAAACATATAATTGGCAGGTCTCAAAATATTATCTAACATGACTGGAAATTAAGACAGGCGAAAATATGTCAAAATTATAAGATGCAAAAACTGAAAAGAATAGACTAATTTTAGAACATAAGTATGTTTACACTTTACAGGTATGCCGATCACACCTTGAAAGAGACGAAAAATGTACTATAAGAAAATATGAGCAATTTTCAAGGACATGTCTGCCACCAAGTAAAACTTGAACTGCAGCATTCATATAGTGTAACACACAAACCAATTACTCTTACACAAACGAAGGAGATCTTACCTACAGTTAAATTTGACACAGGAATATTCACTTTTTTCTCAAATTTATTCTAGCCCATCAGCAAGTTGACAGCTACAATTTATTGTAATGGCTCCACTTTATCTTTTGAATTAGTACAAAAAATATGCAAACAGGCTATTGATGAATGATCTGCTATGTTCATAAGATGCACAAGAATCCTAAAGTCCAATAAATTTTGAGAGCTTTTTTTTTTTTTTTTTTTTTTGAGAGCTTGATGATTGAGATTTTACAATTTGGTTATGATCCCAGTTAAGTTATGATCAACACCACTAAACTAGCAGCCAGATGCAATATCTGAATTATATTGACCACAGGGAAACTAACCATCACTTTGACCTTCTTCCATCACCAAGCCACTGGTTTTCTGAGTGACCCATACTTGTACTGGAACACGAGCTTCCTGAATGATTAAAGTTTATGAGGTTCAGAAATCAAAATGTGGACATATCACTAAATATACAAAGAAAGAGGCTAGCCTGTAAGGGCAAGGGTCTTTTACCAATATCTACCTAAGCAGGAGTTCACACACACACACAAACATGCCCACAAATCTCTACACTTGTATTTATGGTGCCAGCATCTGATTGCACATGTTTGATAATGACAACGCCGGATAAGCAAGTTCATTAAATTTACCAAAAAGATGAAAATTTATAAAAATATAAGCTTAAAAGAAATTGGAGGAAAAGAAAAAAGTATATGATTCCCGCATATACTGTTAACTACATATAAGCCTTCGGTATATTTTGAATCAAAGTCCACTCTTATAATTGATTAGTGAACAGTCCAAAAATTACCATTCAAATTTAGCAAGGAATGCTTCAGAGGATGTAACACAAGGACAACTGACTGGCCCATTTCTCAATCAACATCATCATGTCAAAAGTTTATTAAAGGACAAAGTTTGTTAATCAGAGAAAAATATAAGTAAACTATGGTGCATCAGAAGCAGAAAATATAATCTAAATTAGAGCAGTGCATAAATCCATCACAAAGGAGAAACTTCATGTCAACAGCCATCAGAGAAAGTTAAAGAAAGCCAACCATTTCGGGAAAATCTTTGACTGATTCTCCACGAGAATGAGCATTTTCCAGTATCAGCCATTGGCCAGACATTGTACTTCTAACATAGTACATATAGCGAATGGTAGCACCTTTATAAGATGGTGGTATAATGCTAGCCAGCAATGACCGCACCACGTCTGCAGAAAACATTGAATATTAACAGAAAGAAAATTTGGAGTCGATACTGAAAGCAAATCCAACCCAAAAGCTCTTTCTTAAGATAAGCAAGCTAAAAGCTCCACATCACAAAAAGACAATATACAGATGAATTGATTCCTCGTATTTTTTAACAACAGATCAGGCTCATGTTACTACTCATCTGACAACAAAAGCAAAAGCCTAATTTGAACCTCTGGTTTATCCTTTGACCAGGTTTCCAGTTGATTAAGATAGAGGATGATTTATGAACATCATGGTTAAATTCTTGGCTAAGAGAGGTGTGACATTGTTGAAAGTAATGTGCTATTTTGGAAGAAAGGCGCACTCCTTCATCATCTAGCTCAGTATACCATCCATTCTAAAGACTGATCCTTTACCAATTAGAAGCAAATTTGATTGTTTCATCAATGAAATGCATCCGTCAAAAGACAAGGCATATTTAGTCAAAAGTCAGACACTCAACAACAACAACAAAAACACTAAACTTGTTGATATCTCTCCATGTAAATCCTAACACCTACGATTCAAAACTACTTAACAAAGAATCTTATATTACACAAAAACAAAACCACAAAATTTCCTTACATGATTTCCTGCCCCCGGGTGAAACAATCTGATTCGTCACCAGCGCTTGAGTGGAGCACTCCATGAACAAATATTCACCTAAACGTTTCATGCAACAAAAAAACACGAAAACACAAATAAATTCCAAAACCACTGAAACAGAAACCAAATTATTCAATGTGTTCTTTTTGTTTTTGGCTACCTCTTCTTTGTTTAGATCCAGACGTGGGTTTCTGCGTGGCGAACCACTGGGAATCGAGCTTCTCAATCCCTTTAATCTCAAACCCCAGACGTTCGATCAAGAGCGAATACGCCGTACCGTCATTGCTGCTAGGGTTTGAAATCTCTATGGTGATGACAATGGGATCGCCGGGCCTGTAGACTTCCTTATCCGTTTGGACCTTGAGGGTGGGCAAGAGCTCGTTAGTCACAGTCTTCGTACTGGAACCGAGGCCTCCAAAAACGGCGGATAACCTGCGCGGCAACATTTGGCTCTGTTTTCACTCCAATTCTTCTTCCTCGTGGATCTTGACGAAGCAAAAGCTGAAAGCCCAACTCTCTCTCAAAGTGGAGGTTGGAGCACGAATTGTGGGAAACGACAGCGTTTCTGTTGCTCCTCCATTGCTCTTCTTCTTCTTCGTCTTCCTCTTTGCAGCACAATACACAGATACAGAGGGCGGGGAGAGTCTGTTTTTGTTTGCCAATTTGTCAGTTTGGTTTTTGTCAGATGCGAGCCGTCTTCTTCCTCATTTTGGGTACACTGGGTGGATCTGCTCTAGCGCCACGTGTATCATTCGGGCACGACATTTTCCTTGTGTACAACTTTTTTTTTCTACTCGAACAAATAAAAAATAAAAAGCTTTCTTTTTCAGGGTGGGGTGCCAACAAGAGTGGTAATTCTTGTCACTTGAGGGTAAATTCGGTCGGGTCAACCCGAATACTCGAAATTTTCAGGTTTTAATCCGAATTATTAGAAATGTTAAGATCTAATTAGGACCCTCCGACGCTGAAATTAGGATTTAAAGAGATGTTGGCATAAAGCTTAAATTCCACACTAGGTCTCTTGTTAGGGAGAGTGATTCTCTTGTTCAACTGGGGCCCTGACTCAGGTCAGGACCGAAATAGATCCCCAGCTGTTGGATTCACTTGATCTTTTCTGGACAATCTGCACACCTTCTAGTAGCAAGACTATCAGAAAAGAGGAAACTGGTTTGATACCAGCCGAACTCCCTTCGATGGTTAAGTTAGAAGCTAAATTGAAGTCGGGAAGTGAATACAGAGTTTCTGGGTCAATGATCGGTGCATAATTACATATCATTTTGTACTCTTCTAACTTATGATTTGGTTATGTTTTTGAGCTAAACTTGTGCTTTTAATCTATTTTGTGTCTGTTTCAGTATAATAAATTTGGGACTCATTTAATGCATTTTGGAGTCAAGTTAGCTCAAAACGGTGTCTGCAGATCAGTCAACTTCACGGATTGGACTCTACTTGCTCAAGAAGAACCAGATAATGAGCCATACGTCATTGGAAAGATACGGAAGTCTATTTTCTGGATCATTTTACGGTTCATGATTCCGAGTCCTCTAGAGGAAGTTATACAAGTTTTGGCAGCTTAAGGTCAAAATCGGCAGGATCTGCGTTACTGGGCCAAAAATGACTTTTGAAGGCCTTCCCGAATTTTCCTTGAGTTGGGCTGCATATGCTTGGAAAGATAAGACAAAGAGCTTCAAGATCCATATTTTTTCAGATTTGTTAGAGTGAAGGAACAAGCCCAAATCGAGCCCACAAGCTGACTGCAATGCATTGTCATGCATGAGCTAATCATTTTAGTGGTGAATTGAGTGGTGTAAGTTGGTGAAGTGAGTGTGATTAATAAATTCAATTGTATAATCAGATTTATACTTCCCCTAGGCCTATAAATAGTGAGTTCTCCAAACATGTAAACACACCCCAAGGGGGGGAGCTCTCAAACATCTCTCTAGAGCTCCTCTCCCTTCTCTCCCTCAAATTCTCTTAGTTTTCTTTCTAGTTCTCAATTGTTGTAACAAAACCATTTTGATTTTTAGTTGTAATTTATTTTTCATTGTAATGTAATTTCTTTTCTTTAGTTTTCAAGTTTAATTAGTTTCCAAGTTTCAATTATAGTTCTTGTTCTTATTCATTATGCTTATAAGTTAATATGCTTGTTTGAATGAATAATCACCATTAAAACTTGTATGTTAGCTATCTTGGTTTGAATTAAGAGTAGACACCATGCATTAATTCAAATTGAACTATGAATAGGAAGAGTATGTATGGACATTCGACAACATGGATTAGATACATGCTTGGTTGTTTAAAACATTCTTCTATGCTTAATGGATTTCTAATGCTTAATTTAGGTTCGACAAGAAGGATCTAATTAGGGAATTAGGAATACAAGGTTAGGACCAAACACCATGGCTTAATCATACTTTAGCTAGAATCAATCTGTGAATCTAAATTGAACTTGGTAACTAATTTGCTTGAGTTAATTTCTTTTCTTTCTTTCTTGTTGCATTTATTTTCTTTTCATTTCTATTTTGTGCAGGGAATCAAATTGAATCAATCTATCATCAATCCTCGTGGGATCGACCTCGTACTTACACAAGCTATACTACCCAACGCCTCGTGCACTTGCGAGTTAACAGTCAAGAGCAGTTATTACTTTTGTCTCAATGTAGTAGGTGAAGAGTATTTATAGAGGGAGAATGGGAGACCATAGATCTTCAGCCATTTCCAATGCTAGGGTCAGAGAGCGGTTTAAAGGCACTGGTTACCACGCTGATTACCAAGGACCCAATAGTAGGACGACACCTGGCTTGGATGTGTGAAATGCATTAAGTGCTCCTTATCAGTCTCCATGCTGGCATTAATTGTGTGAAGTGACTTGTTCTCCAAGTTTGATCAGGATGAGTCTTGGAAGTTTCTGGCTAAGTCTATGGCTCAGGTGGTCTCAACCATGATTGGACGCCGTCTGATAGGATTTTTAGTACCTGCGCAAACAGGGTTAAAACTCCTGTAAAACTTGTAAGAATGACAAGGTTATTGTAGTATAAATGGATCTCGCAAGGTCGTTCTCCACATGGATTATTAAATGACTCGCAACAAACCAAATTCTAATTAATTATTGTGAAAAAGAAAGTTGAGATGTTTGATTTGAAGACCTACTTAAATTAAAACGAATTTAACTAATAAAAATAAGGCAATATGCAAAATTAAAGCTAAGAGCAAAAGGAACAGTTTTGTTTTTAGAAATCAAAATTAAGAAAGCGCTAGGGATCCGCCGTCACCTTAACAATTCTATATAGTTCTCCCAATTACCTATGACCTATACATGCATATTTCAAAGGTTAGGTATTCCTAATATATGCCTACTTGGACCCCCAACATAGAGCGTATATCACACATGCAATCCGTCTGTGGTATTCAGATCAAATCTAAACATACATGACTCATTAAGTTTTATGAAACCTTTTGACAAATCATGCAACCCTTAAGACGTGATATTCATCCTAAGTGAACTTGCACATATTAATCACAAGAAGCCTTCGTCAATTTCAGGGACCGACCTCAGACCAAAATTGCATCAAATTACTTTTATAAACATCCTATTGTTGATCAAGCATCAAGACACTTAGATAGTTTAACCCAGTGATGAATAATTCGAAAACATGCATGCATATAATCATAAGCAAATTGGACAGAAACTACATATTCTTGCTAAGGCTCGTGGCCTCACCCTAGCAAAAGAGAGTTAGTTACGCATGTTCATAATAAAAATCATCAAGTTCTTCATTAAAATAATAAAGATCGAAAACACCTTGAATGGAAAAAAAGTCTAAAAATCTCTATGCTTGGCCAATTCTTCTCTCCTCAAGAACGCACGGGAAAAAGAAGAGAATCAGAGGGCCCCAAAAAAACTACGGCCAACCCTATTTAACCTAGTTAAATCCTCCTAACAGCAACTCCATCGGTGCAGCCCAGGCAGGGGAGGGATAGGTCCCACGGGCCTGAGCCCAAAATGGTGTTCCAGCGGGCATTGCATGCCAGGGCAGGTAGTGGGCCCCATGCGAACTGGGCTGGTCCTCGGGCAACTCTTGTCTAGCCTGCTGCCCAGGCAAGCTGACGTTAGCAATATTTTTGCTAACGTTAGCGACGTAAAAAAATATTTAAAAAAATCCAAAAAATTCAGAAATATTTTTTAATACATACCTATCAATTTTATTATTATTAATTTCATACATACAACTAAAATTAATCCCATGTAAAAAAATTAAATAAAAATAAAAGTGAATAGTATTTGCCATTTGCCATGACAACGGATGGAAACGAATCTTGCCTTTTGCAAGGGCAGCCACTATTCAAGTAAATAGTAGCTCCCCTCCCCTCCCCCCTTGCCATGGCAAAGGAAAAATGGGTGGAGTTGCTCTAAACTTCAGTCTTCCAATCCAACCAGGAAACTAAATAACTAAAATAAAATAGGAAACATAACCCTAAATTAAATAGTAAAATTCGCCAAAAATCTGAACAGCCACGTTTTGGACCCCTAAACTACTCCAAAACCGGCCCGATATAGCTGGAATTAAGGTTTGGAATATTCTAAACACTTCTCCAGAAGGCCACGAATCCATCAGAGGTCATCTCGGGCTCCAAAAACGCCATAAAAGCCCAAAACGTCACTTTCCAGCACTGCACACTGCTCCTTTATTTTATCTCCAGAAAATAACCACTTGGTAGAAAAGTCTGAAATTTTGATACGATCAAGCCAAGTGACTCACGAACGTCCTCCAACTGGAATTACTCCAAAATTCGTCCATTTGATTATGTTTTGCTCCAGAGAAAGTCGAAAGTCCTATATTAAGAATACAATTCAAAGTATCAAAATTCTTTCAAAATATGAACCAAAATGTACCAAGAATGGGGTTAAATATATAATATAAAATATACCCATCACCGTCTAGTCGGGTCGGTGTACAACCGCTGCTACCTTATTGGCCACGTAGCGCCATATAGTAGACTCATTGTGGCAAGGTGCTCTAGCCTTACTGGTCACGTGGCGCCATATTATAGGCTTGGCGATATGACCCATGAACAAAGTCAAAGAGGGCATAGGTAAAGGATTTGGGACGTCTAGATGTGTTAGTGTCTTCCCAATTCCTTGCGAACGAAGTAAGCATACTTAACTTGGGCTTAGTATCTTGACAATACTTTTGAAGTTGGCTTAGGCTTGTCTACCTAATTCGAATCTTGTCGGACCTAATCAGGGTTTACCCTATTTGATTCGAGTCTGTCATAACTTATCAGGGTTTACCAGAATTGATTATGGGCATGTCGGGTCCGATTAAGATTTACCAGACTTGGAGGGTTTGAACCGATCAATGCTAGTGCAGTCTATCAGCGTCATTAAGGGTGAACCGATCTTTTCACACCTATTTGCTAACATGACAATGCTGATAAATTATGGTCCCACAATTTCCTCTAACTACTACTCCTCAAATGTTAACGGCTGAAGGTGTAGTAGTTGCATTATAATCTTTGAACTTCGACCAATGAAGAAGACATGTTTTTTTCTCTTTCTTATCCATTTTGTACATTTCACTTTACTCTGTGCAGTTCCTTAATGGACCTTATAATTGGCTAAGTGTTTACTTTTGCACGTATTCCTCAATGGACTCCAAACAAACATTGGGTGTTTATAATTTTTTAGATGAATAAGGCATTAGCTTTCATCACTTGGGGCATTAAGACATCATGGCCTTTCTAAGCTTGGATACGAATTGTTGGATAGTTGCTCTTAGGACTTATGATTTTAGCAAGGGCAAGCCTCAATAGTGTCAAAATTTTGGGATTTTGATAAAAGTCAGAATTTCTAAATTGGCATAACTAATTTCCGTGTTTGGATTAAAAAAAAGTTTAGAAATTTCACTTGGGAAAAACACATGGAATTTAAAGATCATAAATCGCAACTTTAAAATCTATCTAAATAGTAGTCATTTTTAAAATTTCAAGATGATAAACTTTAAATTCATCAACTAAATAAGAAACTTTACAAATTTTAGGACATTAATTTTCATTATTTATGAATTCCGTAATTTTAAATTTCCTCATCCAAAGCATATACATTTTCAAGGGTAATGTTGGAAACTTCTGGAACTGAATTTGGAGGGTTTTGAATAGAAGTTAGACCCAAACGCAAAAGGATTATTTTACCGCTACTTGAACCTCCTTGAAGGGTTCTGAAGTAGAGAACTAAGAACTTAAGATGTCCTGCATATCAGCTCCTCCTCCTCTTTTGTCAAATCCCTGTGGTTCAGTGAAACCCGCTCGGCTCTCATGGGCATCTTCTTTTCCCAAGCTTGGCATCTCCTTCAATTGCATCACAAGCCCCCCTCCTAGTTCTGTTCACACGCACAACAAGGCATGTTTCCATTACTTCACTTTCACTTTCTATTTCTTTTCTTGTTTTAAATTTGCTTTTCTTGATTAATCATAATAGAGAAAATGTTGGAAATTGTTCATAAACATTGATTTTCTGAAGTTGTGACTGCATGCATATGGACTGAATCATCTGTTGTTGGAAACCCAAATTACTGTTTTAAATGTGATGAGAAAGCCGTGGTTTTTTTTTGTCACCTTAGTTAACAGCGACTGATCCAATTCGGTTTTGTGTAAAAAAAAATTAGATATTATTCTGGATTTCTTATAGAATGGGTATGTGCTGTGTAGAAGGATTATAATTTTGCAGATGCCCACTTGATTTCGATTGATGTAGCTAAGGTGTTTGCCGAAATGCCTAGGAGAATAAAAGGTGTGGGAACTGTGAACCCTAATCTTTTATGGCTGTCATATTTTGAAGACTGGCTGGTATTCAAATTATCGCGTTATGTTTATGATGGTTATGAACCAATTTACTTCATCAAGTCGTAATTGTGCTGCGTAGCTAAAGGGAATTTGTTGGTTTTGGCACATTTGAGCTTAATCTTTTTTAGAACAAGCGATTGGGGGAGGGGTTACACAAATATTCATTGCGGGCCTGTGAGTTTCGAACCTCTGTCCACATGGGTGGAGGTGGAAGAGTTCAACCAACTGAGTCATACCCCACTAGCTTTGAGCTTAATCTTTTGGACAATGAGCTTTGGTGGAATTCAACTATTTGGTTTTTGAATGCAAGAGGAACTGTTTAATATGATTATTAATGTTGTGCTTAACAGTAGAAGCTTAGCTGATACTGGATGAAAGTCAATTTGTGAAACTAATGTTTTTTTTTTCGACTGGAGAATGTAAGTTCTTCTAGGTTGATATCACATTAATTACTTTAATTCTTTCAATTTTTTAAGGTTCCTTTAGAAGTGAATTCAATGAGTTATGATTCTTAACACCCTGCAAGACTTAATGGCCTATTTTAGGGTTTGTTTTTGTGCACCTCAAGATATAAAATTACATGACTAAACTGAAGGACATACTTAGCTTGTACTCATAAATTGTCCAATTTTTTGTTCTAACCCCCTTTCACAAAGTAGAAAGTATTTATTTTTTCCTGGTTACAACAAAGTAGAAGTCTTTAAATTGTATTATAGTTATTATGGCCTACATCAGGGCTAGTTCAGATTGCACGAGTCATGATTCTTCCTCAGTTAAACTTTCAACCAGTGAAATGGAGGAAAAGGTTTCAAAGGGTTCATGTTTGTTTCGCAGGATTCCTTCATTCGAGCTGCATGGACCCGGAGATCTCGAGGTGAGGCTGCGAAAAGACCTAATAGGAAATCATGGTCGCAAAGGACAGATATGTACATGAGGCCATTTTTACTGGATGTTTTCTTTTCAAAACGATTTATCCATGCCAAAGTGATGCATCGGGGTACCAGCAAAGTGATATCCGTGGCTAGCACAAATTCGAAGGATTTGAGGTATTCGTTGACGTCACTTGTCGACAATGATGCATGCCGAGTCATAGGAAACCTGATCGCAGAGAGGTGCAAGGATGCTGATGTATTTGCAATGTCTTTTGAGCCCAAAAAGAATGAAAGAATTGAGGGTAGGCTTGGAATTGTTCTTGATACCATTAAGGAGAACGGAATCATATTTGTTTAGAACCTGTGTGAATCAGTTTTAGTTCATTTTTGTGTTAAAGTTAACATGTACATCAGTTTTAGTGTCACTTTAAAAACCATTGACTTTAATCAAACTGTTTTCTCCTCAACGATAAAAAGAATTAAAAATTGAACAATACCCAAAACCAATCATTTCCTTGATTATCAACCCATCCCTAAGGAACACAGAAAATTACGAGTACAATGCATCTTTTCAACAATCACTCTCAACGAAATTTCCTTTCTTTTTTCTCTGCTGTCTTTCAACAAATTTTCTAATTCGCGCGCTTTATCCCACAAGAGGCAAAAGGGAATAAAGGATGCATTATGCATAGCTACTTATAACAATTGTAACGGAAGATTATTGCCATAATTATTACTATAAATCTTAAAATTAGAATACAATCACCAATATAAGACTAGAGGGATACACCTCAAGTGTCTAGAATACATTCTAAAATATGTAAGCACCAAGAACAAAACCCTCAAAAGAATACAATATATGCAGCCAACAATTGCATCACCTGAAAGGACACCATAGAAAGAAAATAAACACGTTAATATTTGCGTAGGTTAAATGGTTTCATGTGGGGGTGTGTGTGTGATGGTGGAGGCTTGGCTACTCTAATCAAGCACGGGCATTTGAATATGTTGGAGGCTTGTTTTTGCTCAGGCATCTCAGTTTTCCAAGCTTAGGTCAAAGATTACAAACAAAACTTAAGGCCCCATTTGGTTCACAGAAATGATTTCATGGGAAAGTAACTAGTAAATAATACTTTATTTCATTTCCCATGTTTGGTTTGTGTAGGAATGTAAAACAAAGTTTGTTTAATTTTCCAATTATACCCATATGAAATTAAATAATAATAAAAGAATGCATTTAATGCTATATTGTGATTCTAAATTGTTAATGGGGACAAAATGGTCATGAAAAATGTGCATTTAATGTTGGTTCATTTTCCCAAACTTTCCCATGAGGAGGGAAAACAAAACCCAAGGGGGGAGGAGGACTTCACTTTCCCCCCTACTTTCCCATGTGTCAAGCAACCATTTCCCATGCATGGACTTCCCAAACATGGGAAAGCGATTTCCCATCCCCAAGTCTCCTTTCCCATGAACCAAACGGGGCATAAGTGTCTACTTTTCATCACAATTAAGATTCTCAACCCTGAAAGTAAACCGAATAGTTCCAATTCCTGGTCCTCAATGGAAAACCCACCATCATCAACATCATTGCTACCCTTATTCCAGTCATGTGGGGGTCTGTCACATGAGAACATCTTCCATTCCTTTTCTATTTCTATATTTAATTTTTAGATTCTCGGTCCTAAATGGAACATGTAAAAAGAGAATGTGTGCTTATGTGCAAATTGAAGTTTTTGCACAGAATTAAAACCAGGTGATATCACCACATCTGTAAACTGTTATATTTGGGGTTCAAACTGAAGGTTTTACCTCAATAGACATAAGATCTGAAATCTTGGACACACTTGCAGCAATTAATCAGCCTGCAAACAGAAAAGGTTTAACATCAATGACAGGGAATAAATTAGCATATCTAGATTCTCTTCTTGGTGCAGTTCAAGTTAACATCCATGACAAGGGAAAATGTACAGATGAGCAACTGCATGCTAAGATTGCACAGGAAAGAAAATTACAAAAAGAGACTAGCATATCTTGAATTTCTCTTCTTTGTGCAGTTCAAGTTATTTTTACAGGCAGTTCAGTGTTTTAAACCCAACCCATCACTTTCAAATTCAAACCCATATCAAATAAATTTCCGCCCTTGATCTGAAGTGTAAGAAATCTCTAAGTTCCTTTTTTTACCCTCCTGTTTGGTTTTAGCTAGCCAGTTGCCCTCAAATATTTCTGGTCAATTGTTTTAAATCCCAACCTCCAACTACAGGCATATGCACACATATGCTGTTCCTACTATGTTCTAAGTTGCATTGTTTCAGGCTATGCTTCTGACTGTAGCTACATTCTGATGATTTCTTGCCTTATATGATCAATTTGGTTTGCCATAATTGTGCTTGCAATTGGTCATAACTGATAAGGAAACATATGTCAACATGAAACTACGTTGTACTTAGGTCATTTGTAATTCTAAAAAGTTCCTTCACTTACATAAACGTTAAACTCAAATGTCCCCATTTGTTATCTAATGAAGTTGGTTTCCCAACAAAGGCTGCCAATAAAGCTTACTATCTGAAGAATTTACTTCACCAATTATATTTACAAAACCACACTAGGAAGACAATACACCCCCATTGAACAGCATCTACAGACTCCCTAATCATATCTTACAACATTACATCCAGAACAAGATTAAGCATTTCATCAAAGCATGGCTATGGCCCTTTACCTTCTCATTTTTTGGGGCAAAAATAGCTTTTACTGACTCATAAACTTCTTCGATTGGCTTTCCAGCATCAATCTGCAGGTGAAAACAACAGTGATCTCAACAAACATGCAACAACATATGGTTAACACGAATTATTATAACTAAATATACACGTAGTAACATAAAACCCACGAAAAGTATAACAAATCGAAAAATTACCTTTCGAACTTTCCCCTTGGAGTTATAGTACTCTATCACAGGGAGACTAAACTCTAGGAAAACCTTAAATCGCTTCCTTATTGTTTCTATGTTATCATCCTCTCTTCCCTTCATTGCCCCAAAAAAAACATACAGAAACATCAACATAATTATTTTGAAAACAAAAAATAGAAGATATCATCATACTAAGATGGTATACAAAATCCTTTACAAGGAGAAATCATAGTTTTCCAACCTGGTTCCTACCCAAGAGGCGCCTCTCCATCTCCTCTTCAGAACAGTTAAAAAACAAGACAAATGAAGGCTCAATTTTAGTCTGCAAAACCATAGTTTGTCATTGGCTTCAACAAGTAAATCAATCTTTTTGAAAAAATATTCAATTACCAAAAACTACACTTAAAATCATGAGGAAAACTTATGCAGAGGACTTACCACAGCCTCAAATGCAGCACGATTTTCTTCATTACGAGGAAACCCATCAATCAGAAATTTGTCATTACCACTTTCCAACATTGCTCGTTGAAGAAGTTTAATTGTTACTTCGGAAGGAACAATCTTTCCTTCTTTAATCATGTTTGAAATCATGGTTCTGTCAACAATTAAACAAAGTGTTGTTACACGAGACATGTAAACAATTTTCACGGGAATACAAAGTCCAGCCTAAGTAAGCAATCATTTCTCAACTAAGGAGGCATAAAATAAGAGAATTATGTGCAAACACTGTATCTAATGTTTGGCTTAATTGCAAAAGACTAATTACAATCCGAGTATTCTCATTCATAATCAACTGGTGATACAAGGACCAGTGTACACAACAGAGGCAACCATCCTCAACCTTATTACCCTTACACCTCATCTTATATAAGAGGGGCTATTGCTTTACTATGAATCCATGGAAAATGGTGATATCTGTTACTGAACTCATGAAAGCAGAAGATTAGCCCATCGTATAACCCACTACCATAAAATGAGATAACTATCATGCGCAAATAGTAGACTACACAACTATTGAAACATTGGAAAGCTGAATATCCCAGGAATTAAATGCATGTGTGTGAGGGAGTGAGATTTTAAGACTTCAATCTTAATTACACTCGGAGCATCTTTCTTAATCTTAAGATGAAAATTTCCGTAAAAAGAGATTATTTCAAAATGAATATTTCCAGGTTATAAGACAGATATGCCATACCCATTTTCAGAACCAGATTTGATTTCAGCCCGTAGAAGATCACCAGCACTGAGATGGGTATACCCGAAGTGCTGAACAATGTTTGCACATTGAGTACCCTTTCCGCTGCCAGGGCCACCTAGTCAATCAAAGGAAACAACTGGTAAAAGCCACCATAGATATTTCAAAAGAAGAGTAGAGTAGCTAGTAAAAAAACAGAAAGAGAATGTATAAATAAAACACCGCTAGTAAACAAACCTAATTATCATTTCAGTAATTAGTCTTCCCATACCAGGGTAAATTGAAATAAAAACTAAAATGCCTATGGTTCATACTTAAAGATCATTGCTCTGAGATACAGGACTTTAAATCATGCACATGTTTTCCCTAAACTAATAAGAAAAAAGCAAAAACAACAATTAAAATCATGAACAAGTTAGTACATCTTCTCTCAGGTAGCAAACAGCTAGAAATCTCAGAGGAACAAGGATGATTAGGATACCACTAGTTCTAGTTATGTTTTTTTCTTACCCAATACAAAAACAACTGTAGGGTTCAGATCAGCTAAGCTTCCATTATCCTCCTGCAGTAGGATATATTTATCAGAATAATGTTCTCAGGAGAAGACTAAATGAAAGCAATGAAAGCATTTCATTTCTCAGTAAATTTAGCACTGAACAGGCCAAAGAATGCAATATCAACTTAAATTTGACAAAGTTTTCAGAAGAAGCAGTCCATAATTGCAGAATCTCTTTAATACTAAAAACAAAAGCCATTGTATACCTTCTTAGCAGCATCAACAACTGTTCCCATGGGCACCAACTAAATGTCTCTGATTACCTATCTGCACAAACCAACACATTGGAATTATAAAATTTTAAGTATACAAACAAATTTTTTTTAAAAAAAATCAATGCTTTTTCTTGAATGTGCAAACAGATTTAACATGCTAACAAAACTGTCATGCATGCATGGTACAATTATGCACATATGTTTATACAAACATATTAATTTTCCACCAAGAGTCATAATATTAGTTGGGACAGTCACCACAGTGATATAAATAGTCAATGTCATGTGTATCACAATAAAACCATAAAACTCCCATTAAATGTCCAAACTTGGCTTCATAATGTAGCAAAGTGCCTTTTAGCAAATCTTCTAAACTGTGTGATCTATACAAGCAGAGGCCATACAAATCAGAAACAAATTTTAAATTGTATTTTTCTTCACAACAAAATATGCATATTCAATTAGCAAAACAAAAGGCATAGATTTGATCATTAAAGTGATTAAATTTTTTCCAAAGAAATGTAAAATTCATCAGAACTAGATCTTTCCCATTACAAAGTTCAAATCATTCAATTCAAAACCTTCACTCACTCAATTCACCACACATCCAACACCGGCAACCCATAATGATCAATTCAGATGCAGAAATGAAACCGTAAAGTTTTAGTTCTGATCAAATTCTCAAGCTACGCGATTTCTCTTTGCACGTTAATCAGCACTTAAAAAAAATTCAAAATTTCATTGTCAATCTTTCCCTCCCTTTTTCTCTGGATTCGATTCAACACCAATCATATCTACCATTGAGATCCAAGAAAAATTAGCATAATCAGATAACAGAAAGGCCAAAATTCAACAAAGAAAATGAATGAACGGATCGAATCATGCAACGTGAATAGATATTAAAGTATCATGGAGACTCAGATCGAACGCTAAACCGAAAAATGTAAGCTGAAATTCAAAAGAACAACAATCAATCACCAAAAAATGGTTAACCAGAAAGGCTTGAGGTTTTCAACTGTCTTCCAAACAGTGCGTAACCAAACCAAGCAAGCCCGGATCAAATCAGATCCACGCAGAATTTACAAAATCAGATAAAATGCAACTCAAAACTGAACCAAAAACACAAAAATCAATAACAATCGAAATCAAACAATGCATAAATCAAGCATTAGCAAACACGACGCAAAACAAAACCATTGGAGATGGAAACCCAGATCAAAACCTAATTCCATTGCATCGTAAATGAATACAGAGATTCAGATACGCGAGCATGAAGAGGCCTTACCTGTGGGTATGCGTGTGAAGATCTGAGCTACGTTATTGCGAGTTGAGGTGTCTCTGCTTTTCTTAAATAGAAGAGGAAGGAGAAGGTTGGTGTTTTGAATGTGAGAAAGACGAAGACCCGGAGGAGAATGTCAGCTTATTTTGTGACCTTAATTTGAGCGTCTTCGTCGGCAAGGGTAACATGGGAATTTCGGAGAATATGGGAAGTTTGCGCAGTTGTAACGGCTAAAGCCTGTTGTTTAGAATAAATTTTTTTTTTTATTTGAGTAATTTAGAAGCTTAATAGATTTGTAGAAGTTCCAGACCAAAAAATAAATAAAAATTTGATTTGTTGAAGTAATAAAGACAGTCCAATAGAGAACCGTAAGGGCATGTTTGGTAGGCCTCACTAAACCGGACTTTGTTAAATAAGACTTAAAACCCATGTTTAGTAAGAAGATGGGCTAACTTAAATGGGATTCCAGAGTCCAACAGTACAAACAACTCTTCACTCGCTAGGCTAATGCAGTGAAGCTGAAATGTGCTTCACAAAATAAGCCGCTCTCTCTCTCTCTCTCCCTCACTTGCCCATTAAGGTTAGGCAAAATTAGGAGGAAGTGGATTAAAAGAGAAGCCAAATCACGAGAAAACAACTCCACAACTATTCCAGCTCTCATGCGTCGGCTTCAAACGAACAATCGAAGAGATCCAAGAAACCCAAACTCTCCCACAACGCTTACTCTCCATCTGCTGCAATTCCAGAACAAGATAGCCATTCGTCTGAGATTGTTTCTCCTCTGAAACAAGACTCAGATTTCACCAACAAGAGTGAAATGATTAAAATTAAATATTAGAGGAATCGGAGTCTTGTTTCTAATCAAAATTCACCAACAAGATCTCTTCTGAGTCTTGTTTCTCGTCAAAATTCTAAATTAATATTTAATATTAAAATAAATATTAGAATTTTATTTATTTTTAATTATAATTAAATATTAAAATAATTATTTTTTAGTCCGACACAATACTAAACATAGGTTTTCACTATTTTTACAATATAGCTTCTTAGTCCGACGCAGCACCAAACGTAGGTCAATACTTAATCCAACTTAGGTCAATCCGAGCTAATCCAAGACAGTCCTAGGATTTAGTCCAATCCATGACAATCCGTCATACCAAACGACCCCTAACATTTTATGTAGGAGTTCGAGTTTCATAGTTTGCACTTATGGTTCCAAACGGGCCCTTAACATTATATACTTCGCTAATTTCATATTTTAAGTGACAAAAATGGAGAACCAAACTGGTTCAAGTTAAAATTAATGGCATGTTACAACCCTAAATACTCTTTCAAAAAATCCTAAGAAAAAAGTCTTAGCCGCCACTCCTTTTGGGGTTTGGCGGCCTCCTTCCCTACCTTCTCTCCTCTCCTTTCATCCCTTCTTTTCTCATTTCCTCCATTTTTCCTCAAGATTTAGTTTATTTTGTGATGTGAAAGCAATCGTCATGAAACGATGTCGTCACATGATATAATATCGTATTTTGGCCCACATACACAAGGAGTTGGCTCCCTTCAATATAGTTTGGAGCTCTACAGAGGGGAAGATGTTTGGTTGTGTTGGGCTCAAGGGAAGATGTCTGGTTGGGTTGAGTTCGATTAAAGTCAATGCAGGACTATGGGTTTAGCCAGTATGGGGCTATGATTTTCTTCTGGTTGCTCGGAAGATGTGGAGCGTTGGTCATATTTCTTAGTTTTGTTTTAAACTAATAATTTTCAAAAATCTAGATCTTTAGGAGTTTGCTGTGATTTGTTTTCTATTTAGTTTTTTTTAGCTTTTGGCTTTCGATATGGATTTGCCATTTCTGCCGTTGCATATTCGGCACATAGTTACTTTGTAGTTTTGTTTGCTCATCGATAATATATCATCGCTTATTTAAATAATAATAATAATAATGGCTCGTTTGATAACAATTTCAATTTTAGTTTTTATTTTTCAATTTTCATTTTTTGTGCTAGAGTATAGAGGAAAATGAGAGTGAGATGAGGAGAATGAGATGAGATGATGGGAAGGAGGAGTAACAAAAGTGAAAACAATATCAAATAGATTTCATTTTTTAGTTTATCTTTTCACTTTTGTTACTCTTCACTCTCAAACTCATCTCCACTCTCATTCTCACTTCCATTCTCCATTATTTTCCTCCATACTCTAGTACAAAAAAATGAAAACTAAAAACTAAAATTGAAATGGCTATCAAACAGGTTTTCAGTTTTTCCGATTCGGTTTGGTGTGGCTCACCAGTTCAAATGCTCACTCTCAATTATTATGTACCATTTTTTGTACCCAAAACGATTTTGTACTATTAATAATGTAACCACTTATTATATATTGTATTTTGTTTTGTCAATCACCTATGTGATACTTTACATTCTTCGACAATTTACAAATATTACCACTTATTTTATCTCAACAATTTCAATTCAACTTTTTGGACCATAAATATTTTATTTTTAGTGTTTTTAAAGTCACACAATCGAAAAGCGTTATAAAATGTCACGAAATCGAATTATATGGTAATATAAAATGCTAAACCAGACGTTAACCTTATTCTCATAAGATATAGTGGTCCATGAACTGTTGGATGAGAAAACCAAAGAATAAATAAAGCTGAAAGCAACAATACTTCTTGCATGTTGAACCCTTGCTTGAAATTTTTAACAACACCCAGCATGATCGATCATTAAGCTGATCTAAAATTCCATTAGAATCATGATGAAGTTATGATTGTTTAAATGTTTTAGAAAGCTAATTAAAAGAAAACTAAGAAATTTTTTGTACAAGTTTGGCATTAGGAATAACTATGAAATCCAATATGTACATAGTGTACCTAAATTTTTTGTTTTGTTTTGACAATGTGATATGATAATTATTCTAATTTATGAGAAAAATATTAATTTAAATTCGGGTGCAAGAAGCATGTACTTAGCTAGAACTAACCTAATAATACCAATGGTACTGGTGAGTGCAAGTTGCAAGGTACCTATGTCGTAGTTGGATTGGCTCAGGTCTTTGGTGTACTCCCAAGTGGTCATGGGTTCAAGTCCTCATAGTACCCGTGTGTGTAAGTTTTTCTCCCTCCTCTTTCCAACTTTGGCAACAAAAAAAACATAACTATAACCTAACCCACATATGCTTCATATCGTACACAATTAAATTGACTAATTATGCTAGGAATAAATTGTGAAAGTGCACATGGCCACATATTATCATCTTTAAAAAGTAGAGTTGTTTGGTGCAAACCCCTTTAATTTGTTAGGAAGGAAATTGAGTTTGGATGGTGGATGCCTAATTAACATATCTTAAGGTGTTGGTAACCAATCGCCACGTGCTCTGTTGACACACTTGAGAGTTTTTTTATATAATTTATTTAAAAAAATTCTGGAATTGTATTCATAAGTCAATCAAAAGAATCACTAACCACAAAGGCCCCATATCAAAGAAACTTTGGCATAGACATTTCAACTAAGAGTGCAAACTCAAAAGAACTAAAAGTAGATAAAACTTGAAAAAACCAAACCATAACAATACTAATAAAACTCTCACAAAGGAGAGGTGGAAAGCTCTCACAAATGAGAGGTGAAAAACTCTCGCAAAATGAGAGGTGAAAACTACACATAAAATCCAAAGAGTTTATGCAACTTATTTCAAACATAAAGAAACCGAAAAAAGGATGGTGATAGAGATCTGACACCAACACGCAGGTAGAGATCCAATGCCAAAACGCATTTGTATGTGATAAGTGGAAGAAAATCATTACAGACTAAAGAAAAATAGGGAAAACTTTCTGTCTCTGAAAATTGGGGAAAAGAGGAGAATGGAGGAAGGAAGAAAGGAAGGAAGAGAGGAGGGGAGAGGGGAGGTCCCCCTCAAAGTAAAAACGACTGTAAAGTGTTTGTGGGAAGAGAGGTGGCTAGGATTTTTTCTCTCTCTGTCCAACAAGATGGGTTTTGCATACCTATTGATTGAGAGTTTAATTAATATCCAAGCAATTGCAATTTATTTATTTTTCTGTAGCATATTGCATGGGATGATGGGAAGAAAATGCTTTCAATCCAGAAGGAATCAGAACTCAATTCCTCGACCAAGAACCGATTCTTCTTCGTTGCTCCTTAATTATGTTGAAGATTTCAATAATATATATAAAATAATATAAAGGGAGTTAGTCAAATTCAATTTTACGGGAAAGAGTTTTGGTTAATCAACATATCTTTTGATTAAATCAATATATCTTTTGGCTAAATGGTACATATCAACTAATATGTCTTTTGGTTGAAATGGTACACACCAACAGACACGATTTTGGTAGTGTCCTTTGAGAAAGTGGCGTTGCACACTTTCAGATAAATTGAATGGGTGCCTTCTATACTCTATATATACTTCCTGTTGTTAACAGAGTATGATATGAAAAATAATTCCAGAATAGTTTCCTATTCTCTCTTCACTTCTACAATCATACAATTTCCTTATAGCAATTTCTAAGGGAATCCTTCGAGTTTTTGCTATTCGCAGATTCCAGACTTTGTTGTATCCTGGAAGTGGTTTGCCAAGAACCCATTAGCAAACTCAATTGAGTGGGGGCAAATAACACTTTAATGAAACGATTCAAATCGTACCTCAAAGTCTTTCTTCATATTTCAGTTTCCTACTCAACAATCTTAAAGTGTTATCGTCATGGAGATCAAATCTGATAGCATGGCTATGAAGGTTATCAATCAAGATGTCTACAAGTTAGACAAATTCGATGGAACAAATTTCACCCGATGGAAGGACAAAATGTGTTTCTTACTTACTGTTCTTAATGTCTTATATGTCCTGGACCCGAAATTACAGCCCATACCTGAACCAAGTGACAAAGGTACTGAGAATATAATTGCAGACCGGAGAAAACGTGAAGAAGATGAATTGGTTTGCAGAGGACACATCTTGGGCACATTAACTGATCGTTTGTATGATCTGTACACACATATTCAATCTCCAAAGGAAATTTGGGAGGCACTCAAACACAAGTACACAACGGAGAAAAGAGGTACCGATAAATTTTTAATGTTTAAATATTATGAATTCACTATGTTAGACAATAAACCCATCCTAGACCAAGTTCATGAGTTACTGGTCTTAGTCTCAAAGCTTCGTGAACTTAAAATAGTTATTCCAGAACCTATGATTGTTGGGGCTATTATGGCTAAATTACCCCAAGCATGGAATAACTATAGAAAGAAACTTCTGCATATGGTAGAAGATATTAGTTTGGAGAACTTGCAAAAAGGCATTCAAATTGAAGAAGAAAATCGAAATCGTGATAAGAGTTTTGCCTCTCAAGATTCCTCCAAAGTTCACAATGTGGAAGGAAGCAAATACAAGAAGAACTTCAAAGTGAAAAATGATAAAGGCAAGTTCAAAAGGCAAGTTCCAACAACAAATCAAAGAATGCTAATGAGGGATGTTATCATTGTGGAAAGAAAGGCCATTACATTCGAGATTGCAGGCATAGGAAAGCTAGTGAAAAATATGCTAATAAGACAAATGATGCAAATATGGTGGAAGAATCTGGAGATGATATTGTTGCAATGGTATCAATGATGCATATTGGCATGATTACTGAACTTAATATGGCAGTAGCAAAGAAATCCTCTGATTGGTGGCTTGATTCTGGGGCTACTATCCATGTGTGCAATGACAAAGCTCAATTCAAGACATATGAAGCAGCAATGGACAATCAAGAGGTTTTAATGGGGAATAATAATTCCGCTAAAGTTCTGGGAAAAGGAACCGTTGATATTCAGTTTACTTCTGGGAAGAAACTGACTTTGCTTAATGTGTTACATGTTCCAGAATTAAGAAAAAATCTTGTGTTTGCAAATCTATTATGTAAGAACGGTATAAAGACCGTACTTGAGTCCGACAAGTTAATAATGTCGAAAAATGGGTTGTTTGTTGGGAAGGGCTATTCTTGTGATGGGATGTTCAAACTAAGTATTAATAATAAAGTGAATTCTTCTGCTTATATCGTTGAATCTTCTTCTCATTTATGGCATTTACGTTTAGCACATATAAATTTTAGATCTTTGAAATACATGCGTACACATGGTTTGATAGCTTGTAATGATGATTATAATGATAAATGTGAAACTTGCATACAAGCGAAAATGACTAAGAAACCTTTTCCTAAGGCTGAAAGAAATACAGATTTATTAGACTTGATACATTCTGATATTTGTGAGTTTAATGGTGTTTTGACAAGAGGAGGAAAAAGATATTTTATTACTTTTATTGATGATTGTTCCAGGTATACTTATGTCTATCTGTTATCTAATAAAGATGAAGCGTTTGAATGTTTTAAACGCTACAAGTCTGAAGTAGAAAATCAAAAGGAAAGAAAATTAAATGTCTTCGTAGTGATAGAGGTGGTGAATATTTTTCAAATGAATTTGATAGTTTTTGTGAAGAGCATGGTATTATACATCAAAGAACTGCACCCTACACACCACAACAAAATGGTTTGGCAGAAAGAAAAAATACGACACTCACTGAAATGATTAATTCTATGATGATAAATGCTAAAGTACCTTTATATTTGTGGGGTGAAGCATTATTTTCTGCATGTCATATACATAATAGAATTACATCTAGAAAGACGCATGTATCACCTTATGAGATTTGGAAGGGTAGAATACCAAATCTGTCATATCTAAAAGTTTGGGGTTGTATAGCCTTTTATAAGGCACTCGATCCTAAGAGATCTAAGTTGGGTCCAAGAGGAATTAAAAGCATATTTGTAGGATATGCAGAAAATTCAAAGGCATACAGGTTGCTTAACTTAGACTCAAACACAATAGTTGAGTCTAGAGATGTTGAATTTATAGAAAATAAATTCTATAATGATTCAATGTATGTACAACGAAATGATCAAGCACCTTTGTCTTCTATGGATACTAGTTCTTCTCAAAGAAGGAAAAGAAAACAGTCTCAAACTATTACTGAACCTAGAAAAAGTCAAAGAATAAGAAAAGAAAAGACTCTAGGTCCAGATTTTATTTCATCTCAATCTATTGTATTTTTAGTGGAAGGAGACAGAAATCAAGTTCTAAACAAAATACCCATTGTATTAAATATAAAAGATGATCCTAAAAGTCTAAGCGAAGCAATGGCTTCAAGAGATGCCGCTTTTTGGAAAGAGGCAATAGATGATGAGATGGATTCATTAATGTCAAACCAGACATGGATTTTAGTATACTTGCCACAAGGGTCTAAAGCAATTGGTTGTAAGTGGGTATTTAGAAGGAAATACAACACAGATGGGTCAATTCAAACTTTTAAAGCCAGGCTGGTTGCTAAGGGTTTTAAACAGAAAAAGGGAATAGATTACTTCGATACTTATGCACCAGTAGCTAGACTCACATCCATTAGAGTATTGTTTGCCTTGGCATCTTTATATCATTTGTATGTACATCAAATGGATGTGAAGACGGCGTTTTTAAATGGTGATTTGGATGAAGAAGTCTATATGGAACAACCAGAAGGGTTTGTTCTCCCTAGAAATGAAAAGAAAGTTTGTAAATTGATCAAATCATTGTATGGATTGAAACAAGCACCCAAACAATGGCATGAAAAATTTGATAATGTCATTTTGTCATATGGATTTAGACATAATAATGCTGATAAGTGCATATATTCTAAATTCACAAATGACTATGGTGTTATTTTATGCTTATATGTTGATGACTTGTTAATTTTTGGTACAAATATGAAAGGTGTATATGAAACTAAGAAGTATCTAAATTCAAAGTTCAAAATGAAGGATTTGAATGAAGTGGATACTATCTTAGGAATTAAAGTAAAGAAGCATAATCGGGGTTATGCCTTGTGTTAGTCACATTACATTGAGAAATTGCTTCTTAAATTTAAGCATTTGCAAATTAAAGAAGCAACAACCCCTTATGAGCCTAATGAAACTATGCTAAATAATTCTGGCAGGTCCATTGCACAGCTTGAGTATGCTAGTGTAATAGGAAGTTTAATGTATGCTATGCATTGTACAAGGCCAGATATTGCTTTTGCAGTATGCAAACTTTCTAGATACACCAGTAATCCAGGTACTGCTCATTGGAAAGCAATTAGTAGAGTATTTGGTTATCTTAAAAGAACCATTAATTTGAGTTTATCTTACTCTGAATTTCCAGCAGTACTTGAGGGATATTCAGATGCAAGTTGGATAACGAGTGCTAGTGATAATAAGTCTACATCAGGGTGGATCTTTACAATTGCCGGAGGAGCAATTTCCCGGGCTTCAAAGAAACAAACATGTATAGCACATTCAACTATGGAATCTGAATTTATAGCATTGGCAGCAGCAGGTAAAGAAGCGGAATGGCTTAGAAATCTGTTATTAGAAATAGAGTTGTGGCCACAACCGATGTCATCCATTTCTTTATACTGTGATAGCGAGGCTACTTTGTCTAGAGCTTATAGTAAGGTGTATAATGGAAAATCTAGACATATTAGCTTGAGACATGAATATGTCAAACAATTAATAACAGATGGAGTTATTAATATTATTTATGTTAAGTCAAGTAATAACTTGGCGGATCCATTTACAAAAGCACTCTCGAGAAACTTGGTAGTTAGTACATCTAGTGGAATGGGGCTAAAACCCTTTACTGAAAATCACCAATAATGGTAACCCAACTTTGTCTAAAACATCATTAGTTCAAAGTTTAATGGGTAATAACAAGTTATTGTTAAGTGATTGTAAAAGCACTTAAATTCAAATATATAGCCCATTCTAAGATGATCAGTGCAAGACTGCTACGTTGAGGAGGATGAGACTTTATCTCTTAATGAGGTTAAATAATATATTATGTCTACAGTAGCAGGGACATGGGAAGGAACCTCACCTATATGAACATAAGAAGTGGTGCCGCTTCTACCAAGAGTTGGGTTTTCTCTTGTAAATGCTCATGAAACCAGGATGAAGCACAAGGCCATAATAGTGCGTAATTAGTAGTACAGAAATTTCTTTAAGGAAATATAATATAATCATGTGTGTGGTAATTCCGGTTTTACACATAAGAAGACTAGGTTTAAGCTAAGGCCACCATAGCCTTTGATAAAACTTTGATTTACTTGCACTAATTGAAGGTTTAATTCGAAAGACACCTTCTTGTATGCATGATAATATTGGTGTGATTGTGTTACAATTCGGTGGGAATTGTTTACTTATAATTGTGAGAAGTGTGGATTACTATATATATATTATTGAAATTGGGAAGGATTGTTGAAGATTTCAATAATATATATAAAATAATATAAAGGGAGTTAGTCAAATTCAATTTTACGGGAAAGAGTTTTGGTTAATCAACATATCTTTTGATTAAATCAATATATCTTTTGGCTAAATGGTACATATCAACTAATATGTCTTTTGGTTGAAATGGTACACACCAACAGACACGATTTTGGTAGTGTCCTTTGAGAAAGTGGCGTTGCACAGTTTCAGATAAATTGAATGGGTGCCTTCTATACTCTATATATACTTCCTGTTGTTAACAGAGTATGATATGAAAAATAATTCCAGAATAGTTTCCTATTCTCTCTTCACTTCTACAATCATACAATTTCCTTATAGCAATTTCTAAGGGAATCCTTCGAGTTTTTGCTATTCGCAGATTCTAGACTTTGTTGTATCCTGGAAGTGGTTTGCCAAGAACTCATTAGCAAACTCAATTGAGTGGGGGCAAATAACACTTTAAGGAAACGATTCAAATCGTACCTCAAAGTCTTTTTTCATATTTCAGTTTCCTACTCAACAAATTAGTCCATGACCCGTGATCTTTCTCGTCCCATGCTATTTGACCAGTCTTGGGTGAAAAGTCATGAACAACATTTTTGACCTTATCGAATGCGTTTATTCAATGTAGATTGAATAACATTTGAGATTGAACTACATTTGAGATGGGAGGACTGAGTCTAGAAAAAAAATTGAAAGAGTGATTTACGGTTGAAATTGATGCATTGAGTGGATCCTTACCATCTTTCTCTTTTTAATTCTTTATTTTGTTTAATTACAAAAATACCCATGCCAATGTTATAATGAATTTCATTACTATTCTTCTTTTAGTACACACGATTACTATGAGAAACTATACAACAATACTGTACTACCACGTGGCATTGTGAAGTGGCAGTACGGACCAACGAAATGACGACATATATGCATGAATTACAATTAAGAGAGAACTAACGTTAATTGGCGTTAACATCATCTTTCGATAATTGGCGTTAACATCGTCTTCTACTACCCACATTTTCTCTGTTACCATCATTGACAACTACCGTGATTTCTGCAAGATTTGTTGACGTTTGACCTTTTGAGAAGCAGCCATATGTTGCTCCTTCACAAAGCTGGTGAAGAATTATCCCAAAATGGTCATGGCTGACTCTCTTTGTTAACTTTTTCTTAGATGAGTTGATTTCGTGTTGTTGTTGAAGCCTTCAGATTTTCATATTCCTCCTAATTTATCTTATGTTTTTCCTTTCCTTAAATTTAAATGAAAGAGTAATGTTAAATGAACCATAAAATTAACTGAGTACATCATACTACAAAAGTATTTACTGAATTACTAATTTACCCTGATATAAAATGACAAAAAATGATATATGGAATTGGGAAATAAATATAATTTTAATAAGTACACCATACTCATCATATTCAACTCTAATCAAATGTATATAAGTTTTCATATTGCTTGGTGTCCACACAACGATGGCTTCTACAAAATCGCTCTCATCAGTCCTCTCATCCATCTACAACCGTGGTAAGGAATGGTTTTTGATTCTCGTTCTCCATCTCTAACTTTCGTGTAAAGATGTAACAGATACATGATGGAATGACGATAATTACTCCATTTGATATAACTACGTCTGCGGAAGGACAAAATGTTTCCCAAAAATGTGCTAAAGCTCAGACCATTAACAAAACTATGGTATAGAAGTTTCCATTCTTCCAGATCATGCTACGGAAGGATTACTCCTATATGTCAAGCATACACCTTCTTTAATAGAATCATATTAGGATCGATGTTTTCCAAATGCAATAATCAATAAGGAACCTGAGAACCTGGTCTTCCTACAAGGAAAGGTAATTCCAAAAATTATGCAACGGCAAAACAAAATTCAGATCCCAAACTATTTGGGAAGACAATTTAGAATGCAAAACTAACAATTAAAACAAATGGTAAGCCAGAGGATACAAATGAAAGAAGTTGGGCAGAACACCTTGATTAGGCGGTATCAATAAGCTTCCAAGAAACTTCCTGATAGATGTGAGAAGAGTACACCAAGTTATGAAATCTTGGAAAGACAAACTTTCTTCGGCATGTGCTTCGTTATGAGGTAAAAGTTGCAAACACATAGTAGAAGCATAGGGTGTACTCAGTTTAATTTTAGGGTTCATTTAGCACCACCCTAATGAAATTTTCTTCTTCTTTTTGGGGGAAAAAGAGGGGTTAGTTTGAGGATCTTCTTTAATTTCTTGAGAGTTTCAAAATAAACGTGGGTTTTTGTTAAATGGGTGTTTTCGTCTCAAACAATGGGTGATCGATTTTAAGTCGGATTTATTGAATAGCTAACAACCAAGAAGAACTTTTGTGATTTTTTTGGTCTTCAAGACATTATGATACTTTCGACCAAAAAATAAGAAATTATGACAGTTATTATAAGAACAATATCCAGTAGATTGAACCCTGTGGCCATGGCTTAGTGATGGCAACGGGCCGGTTAGGGGCCGGGTATGGCAATACCATCCCCGTCCCCGCTTCCCATCCCCGTCCCCGTCCCCGTCCCCGTCCCAATCCCCGGTTTAGGCTTTTCGGGGAAATGCCTCCCATACCCGTCCCAATCCCCAGTTTTTAATAAGATATTTCTTCCAATTCCCTCGACACTCCTAGACCTACTGCCTTCACGATACACCTAAAAGACTAGATAGCAATCCTGCCATACAATTGGCTTAGCTATGAAGTACTGGAAGCAAACTCATATGAATTCTCAGGGAGATTCATGTATACAAGTCTGAAGGGTAGCATTTCTAACTCAAAAAAGAAGACCGCTATTCATAAACGTTAAATCATCAATGCATTGTTCAGTTAACAACTGAGCCAAATATGATTGCAAAGCTTACTTTTATTTAGTTAATCAATTTAGGCAGAATATAATTAACTAAAAACGTAGAGCACAAAATATAAAAACAGAATATAAACTTTGTTTATTATATTATATTTATTAATTATAAATAAATATATTACTTATCGGGTCGGGTTCGGGGACAGGGATAACAATACCATCCCCGGCCCATCCACGACGGAGGATCCCGCACCGGCCCCGATTTCCCCGAAAACTCCCCGTTAAGGCCGGGACCAGACGGATATTATTGCCATCCCTACCATGGCTTCTCAAAAAGAACCAAAGAATTTTAAATAAAATAAAATAAAAAAAATACTTGCAAAAATTTGGGCTAAGAGAAGGAGGAAAGTTGCTATTTGGTGTAGTATTTGATTGTACAATGTTTCCAAGAAGGTTTCATGGGTAACGTTAACGCCGGTATTATGGGGGTTCGAATATGAGACCTCGTGTCTTCAAGTCAAGGCCCACCAATAACTAAGATTGCTCGAGGTTTCCACTAGGCTAGACCCCATTGGCCAATTCTATTCTATTTTCTTTTAGTGATGGTGGTGTTGTCCCTTTTTTTGTGATGAAGCTTGTGATCCCAACTGCTTTTAGCATTGCTTTTATAATAAGCTTGTTTCTTTATAAAAATAAAAAATTGTTTGAATTTCATTTACATTGTTTTTTGTTTTGTTTGAAGGTTGTTCTTGTCCGCTTTATTATTATTTTTTTTTTGTGAAGCATGTGGTCCCAATTATCTTTGGTCTGGCTTTATAATAGCGGTAATACTACGGGTACCAACTTAGTGATACCAACTGATATAGCATAAGACATGTCAATCCATATCACCTGCCACATCATCTATTTTAATTTAGTTAGTTTTTATTTTATTTCAGAATTTTCAAGATATTTAATTAAGTAATTCAACAATCAAACCCTCCAGTTTATAGACGCAATATCTCATCCCGTACCGTAGTATCGAAACCGCCGATGTACCGTCATCGTCACAGGACTATACAACTGTCATGGTTTTTCTATTTTGATGGTTGCCCACTTCCTAGCAATCCCAATGAAGGCATGAGGTGTTGGATTCTGATCAGGCTCAACATCACCCATCCCAAGTTCCAGATGAAGCCAAAATGAATTGGAAATATAAATGCTAAAACCCAAAAGTAATTCAATTAGGCAAATAGTCAATATAATGAAACAATCCTTAAGAAATTGGCCATATTTTTGTGGATATTAGAGGAGAATTTAAAGCTTTTCTTGGCAGTATTCCATGATATCTCTTGTTTCCTTTGAAAGTCTGCATATTTTATGGATGTGGAGTCAATCATGGGAAGGTTGCACAGTAATTAGAGTAAGCATTGTTTATTTAGGGGTCGTTTGTTACGCAGATTTGGTTTGCCCTGGCTTGGACTAAATTTAGTACCATGTTTGTTTTATCTAATTCTAGTCTTAGATGAGATTGCTAATACCGGACCCACCAAAAACACCTCCTTAGAAGGGGACTACTAAACCCATGTGGAAAGAGAGAATTAACTAGTCTCATGCTCACCAAAGTATAAGATGCATATATTATATTGTAATACTAATAACATATATTATTATTATTATACTTACATACATATATATTATAATGTACATATATACACGTATATACACATATACTATATATATATATACATACACACACACATATATATATATATACAGAAATTATCCTATGCGGACATCCGGACATTATTATCGTGCGGACGTCATGTATTTTGTGTTACTCTTCCCTGCTTTCCTTCATGTTTACAATGGCATCCGTGACGTTTTGCACGTTAATACATCCAATAAGGGAATAAGCGTATGTATATATATACACACATATAATATATATATATATATATATATAATATACATATACATATACATATATACATGTATATTATTATTATAATATACTCATATACACATATACATATTAATATTATAATAATAGCATACATGTATATATGTAATATATATATATATATAATATATTATACGTATATATATACACATATGTATATATATATAGATATTATACCTATGTATGTATTATAATATACATATACACCACGTATATACACATATACATTATATATGTATAGTATATGTATCTATATATTTTATATATATATATAAATTATAATATACATATATACACGTATATACATGTATATTATTATTATAACATACCCATATATATTATATATTATAATATACATATATATTTATATGTATTATACCCATGTATATATTATAAAATACATATATACACCTATATACACATATATATATATATTTATATTATTTATAATATATATATATATATCTATACATATGTATATACACATATATGTTATATATATTATATATGTATGTATATATACATATATATATTATATTATAAAATACATATATACACATATATAATATATATATATATTATAAAATACATATATACACATATATAATATATGTATTTATACATATATACATATATATATATATTTTTGAAAAAATAAAAATATATAGTCCTAGTCCAAGCATACACCAAACGCAAGATAAGTGTTATCCAACTTAGACCAAGCCAAGCCAAGCCAAAATAGTCCCTAAGCATAGTCCATGCCAAGACAATCATGTGTAACAAACGAGCCCTTAGAGTTCTCAATATGATGATGGTCCGGCCGAGTGAGTGGTTGCAGCAGCGGTCCCAAAGTTGAAGGTTGGGTGGGACGGAGGTGGGTTATTTTGACGATATATAGTACGTAGATCTAAAAGTTAAGTTTGAAACTTTTTCAATGGTTAAATGTTAAAACTTGGGTAATTAAATTATGACGTGGCAAATGACATGGATTGCCATGTCATATACCACGTCAGTTGGTATATAAGTTGGTTCCCATAGCTATCTATCTATCTATCTATATATATAGGGTGATTTTATTTGCACTCCATTATTTGCTATTTACACCTCACATTCTTTTTACACCCCACTAAATTTTAGTCAAATTTAAAAATACTTACTACATTCCATATTGCTTCTTAAATTGCCATCACTACACCACATTCCTAACTAATCTATGTAAATCTCATCCTATATCAAACCCCACCTCATCGCAAATTCCACCCTCTTGCAAACACACCCATCGCAAACTCCTTGCATTTTCAAATGTACCCCATTGCACACCCCATTCAATTTCAAACGGGCTCCATTACAAACCCCAACCCCAATCGCACACCCCAAACCCGTGCATTGCTTGGCACCATCGCAACCAAGCGACCTCACCCCATCGGAACAACCAAGAGCTGTAGTCCTAATAAGCAAAGCATTCTTTGATCTCAATGCTCGATCCATCGAACCAAAGAGAAAAATGTGAAAGACAAATACAAAATCCCAAGTGAAATGGTACCCAAATCATCCTCATGAACCCAAAATCACAGTCCCAAATCATCAACCAAATCAATTCAAAAAAAAGCGAAAGCATTTTTTTCAATTCAAGATCCAAATTTTAAAAAACTCGGTGTTGAGACTGGTCTCCAGGTTCTAACGGCACCATAAGAGCAACTCCACCCGTTGGGGTTGCCATGGCAAGGGGGAGGGGGAGCTAGGGGCTACTATTCACGTGAATAGTGTCCCCCCTTGCAAATAGTAATGTGCATTTCCACCCGTTGCCATGGCAAAGGGCAACTACTATTCATTTTTTTTTTTGTAACCTAAACAATTAATTTGGATAATATTTTCGGATAAGATTTTTGGATTCGTACGTGTCAATATTTATTAAGATTTTCGGTTTCAAATTTCAGATAAATTACATATGAATTCCAAATTTCAAAAAAATTTAATCTGAATTTCAAATTTCAGATAAATTTCATCTCAATTCCAAATTTCAAAAAAATTTCATCTCAATTCCAAATTTCAAAAAAATTTCATCTCAATTCCAAATTTCAAAAAAATTTCATCTGAATTTCAAATTTCAGATAAATTTCATTTGAATTTCAAATTTCAGATAAGATTTTCACCCTCTAAAATCGCGCCACGTGTCATCTCTATCTGCCTAAATTTTTCTATAAAACCGTGAGGCTCACTCATACCTCTCACACCATTCTCAAAACTGAGGCTCTTCTCTATATTTTCATTTCTCATATTTTAGAATTCATACTCCATTCTCAATGTCAGACATTGACGAGATCTTGGATAGGCAAGAGTGAGAAACTAGAGAAAGAAGGCGTAGAAGAGCTGCAGGCAAAAGGGCGCAGAGAGACCTAGATCAGCAAATTGTCATAGCGGTGGCAATGCTTGATGAAGAAAACCAGAGCCGCCGTGGTTCACAAGCCTGTCGTGGCCCGAATGTTGACAGACATAGGCATTCTCGGGGTAAGAATCTTATTGAAGATTATTTTATCCCAACTTCTCTGTATTCGATGTTGATTTTCGAAGCGATATAGAATGCAACCCCATTTGTTCAATAAAATCATGCATGCTATTTGCAACTATGATGACTACTTTGTTCAAAAGTGTGATGTCTTTGGGGGTTGCGGGACTTCTTCCCGAGCAAAGCTTACACCGTTATACGAATGTTGGCGTATGGTGCATCTGCCGATCGTGTGGATGAGATTTCCTGATGGGGAAGTCCACTACGTTAGAGAGCTTGGTAAGATTTTGTGTGACGCAGCTTGAAACTCAGACACCGGGAATACCTGCGCAGACCTACGCCCATGGACCTCCACCGCTTTTACAAAAGCCAAAGCTCGAGGATTTCCAGGAATGATTGGTAGCATCGATCGCATGCATTGGCAATGGAAAAATTGCCCAACCGCTTGGCAAGGAGACTATGGGAATCGAAAAGGGCAAAAAGTATCATCCTTGAAGCCACATCGATTTGATACATGGGTTTGGCATGCTTTCTTCGGAGTTGCGGATCTCAAAACGACTTGAACGTCTTTGGGTCAATCACCGGTGTTCAACGACGTTTTGGCAGTGCAACCCGAAAATCACCTACGAAATCAACAATACCGTCTACCAGGACCCGTATTATCTTGCAGATGGCATCTACCCGAGGTGGACTACATTTGTGAAATCAATTCCCCATCCCCGATCCCAGAAGCAAAAGTTATTTGCTGCCTATCAAGAAGGTTCTGAGAAAAGATGTGGAGAGGTGTTTTGGTATCCTCCAAGCCCGGTGGCTTATTATTAGGGTGCGGCGCGCATGCTTGATGAGGAGGTGCTGAGGAGCATAATGATGACTTGCATCATCCTTCATAACATGATTGTGGAGGATGAGTATGATTACGATCTTTGTAGAGGTGTACGAACCGGATCCCATGAACACGGCCTTGACAAGAGTTTATGAAAGGCCCGTGGGACCAAGTGGAGAACCATTGGAGCCTCGACTCGTTGGTTAGGGACGGACGTTTCATGGACCGTATGATTGATCGATATACGGTGATGCAATCGTCTTATATTCACGAACGACGTCAAGTTGACTTGATGGAGCATTTATGGGCGGTGAATGGCAATGACGGTGAATGAAGTGAAGTTAAGAAGTTTTACTTTTAATTATGTTTAGGTTATGTTTTATTTTAAGGGATGCTTTGGTTGTGGTTTTTATTTTTAATTATGTTTTGTTTGATGTATGGAATATTTTGAATGAAAAGATGTTTTATTGAATGTTTTTTTAATGACTCAAATAAAACCAATACAAGTAATTAAAAATTACTACTATTTAAATAAAACCAATACAAGTAATTAAAAATTACTACTAATTAAATAAAATACATGAATTACAACTATTGCAAACTAACTTAATGGTTTTCATTATTTAACCAATCCGTGTTGCTAGGTCCATCGTCTTGGTCACGGAAAAGTCTTCTTCTCATAACATCCCTTCGTTCTAACTTCCAATATTGTTTTGTTTCAGGGACATATGGGTTGTATCCATGGCCATGGTTTCTCGGTCCTTTTTCTCAATCCTTTCTTTGCGTGCAAACTCTCTTTCTTTGCGTGCATACTCTCTTTCTTTTGCATATTCTACTTGAATTGCTCTCTCGTCTTCTTGGGTCTTCAAGTCTATGTCAATTCTCATTGCACTTTGCCTTGCAATTTCTTCCAAAAATTAGATGTATCATTACTCCCTTTCTTCGCCTTCGCCTTCGCCGCTTTTCTCCCAATAGGCCTCGGGGCCTTTTCAATTGGTGAGTCTTCACTCATCGGGGATTCCATAGGTGAATCCGATGCCGTTGAATTATGGAGGGCGTCTCGTTCAACACGACGGCCGGGCCCGTGGGAATAATTTGGAATCTTTTACAATTCTTCACCACCTCCCAACATTGCTCATGGTTGAAAGTTTTTTCCCTTACCCAATAGCACCAAACCACATTTGTGCTTGCATAATCTATTAAAAAAATAATGGAAATCAAGAAATAGTTATAAAAAAATGGAAATGCAAGTTATGCAAGGCCCAAGTAAAATAAAAATGCAAATACAAGAAACATTAAAAAAAATAGTGGAAATGCAAGAAACATTACAAATATTATGGAAATGCAAGAAACATTAAAAAAAAATTAGAGTTGCAACATACATTTCAAAAAACTATTAAAATTGCAAGAAACATTAATTTTTATATTAGGGTTGCAACATACATTCAAAAAGTATTAGAAATGCAAGAAGCATAGCAAAAAATGAGGACATTAAATTTAATAAAACGGAAATTACAAATAATATACCTCATCGCTAAGATTTTGGCCGCTTCGATGGTTGTCCATCGCTTTTGCCAACGCATCTCTCCATTTGCCCAACTCTTTATTCAAAAGCTTCCACCTACTAGCCAATGCCATTTCCGTGTAATCGACCGGATCTTTCCAAAAATTTGGCATGAATTTTTTCCACATATGAGAGAACTTCATCTCATTACCCGTGATCGGACAATGACTAACGTGGACCCAAGACTCACACAACAAAACATCTTCAATGGTTGACCATGGAACTCTGGCTTCAACGGATGATGCCATAAGATGGGAAAAAAATGACACTTGAAAGTGAAAAAAATGTTGTGTAGAAAGTGAAAAATATTAGAAGGAGATGAAAATATATGAGTATTTGGTGTTGAAAGTGAAGGATATTGGTTGGTATTTATAGAAAAAATTGCATACTTTTTAGTATTTTTGGTATTTTTGAATTTTTAAAGATTTTTGGCCCAAAATCACCGTAGCCGTTGGATTTAAAAAACGATCGGAGCCACCACAGCGCGACACGTGGCGGGTTACCGTTGCACAAGATGGCGGGCGCTGACGTCAGCGCGTTGCACGCGCCAACGGTAAAAATTTGACCTCGTCACGACGTCACCCGGTGGGCCTCTGCTCCTCCCCCAGCGGGCCTGCCCGATTCGCGTGGGTCCCGCTCTCCCCGGCAGCCCACTACCGCTGGAATGCGCTTTTGGGCTCGGCCCCTGGGTCCCACACCCCGGGCTTGTATCGGTGGAGTTGCTCTAAGGGAGGAAAATCAACAAGAAAGTAGAGCTGAGAATATAAATATCTCTTGCATTTTTACCTGGTGATTAATTGCCCCATTGCTGAAAAGTCAAAGCTGATAAAAACCCATTTAAAATGAAAGATTATAACACTCAAAAACCAACCAGAACCAGCTATGGAATGAAATTGATTTCACTGCAGAAATTACAAAATTGGGGTGATGCCATTGAAGAACAACAAGAATAGAGCATAGACAAAATTAAAAGAAAAAAACAATAATTGAAAATCAACAAAAGAAACCCATTTTGCTCGTAAAGATTAATAACAATGCCATTACTTGGATTACCAGAAAGAAAATTCAAAACCCCAAAAAATTCATTACCAAATTGAAGTTGAGAATATCAAAAACAAAACCTAGAAAGCAATCGACTAGTCTATGATGTTGTGATTTGCAATTGGGTTTTTAGAGAGAGAGAGAGAGAGAGAGAGAGAGAGAGAGAGAATATTGTGAAGTCCGCTGAAAATGAGTTGAAAATGGGAGGGGCACTATTGGCGAAGTGATCAGTTGCCTCCAAAAACAACAAAGTGGGTGAAGAATTCAACACTGTTATTCTATCAATATTCCCAATTCCGATATTTTTTTCCCCACATTTGGATTTGGCAAGACATATTCCATGAATATTAGAAATTTAATTATGTGGGGTGTAGTGAGCAATTTTTATTTTTATTTTAAATATTTTTTGTTCTTAACAGTAATTATGTATAAGGGTAAAATAAGTTATTCATGTTTAAAATTAGTATGTGGTGTAAAGAGCAAATAATGGTAAATTCACACTTTTTCATATTAAAATCCATATCTATCTATATATATAAAGCAAAAGGCAGAGAATAATGAAACATTCAAAATACCATAAAATGTCATTGGTTAATTCAAATATTAAGAATTGAAATTATTAATTAAATGAGGATAATATGGTAAATTCATACTTTTTCATATTAAAAAAAATCAGATAATAGGTCATCTTCTATATATATTAAGGCAGAAGTTCTTAAAAGTGAAATTTTCAAAATTCCCACAATTGCCTTTGGTTAATAAAATACTAAAACACATGACTCTTTATTAAATATGGATAAAATAGTACATTCATAATTTATATAAATTAAAATCATTTAAAAAATGTACTGCAGTTATCCATAAAACCAGGAGAAGTTATTTATAAAATAGGAGACAATTACCTTCAAAACTTCCTTGTAAATGAAAAATAATATAACACTCATTAATAATAATAAAAAATCCGATTGGCACACGCAGCGGGTGCCAAGGGGCTGGTATTTTTATGGAACACAACTACCATTATTATTTTTAATTCTAAAATAGAATAACAAATTTAAAAAAACCAATTGGCACACGTGTGAGGGGCTAGTTGTTATGATAATAGAGATGTGATATAAGAGGCTTTAACGATGATTTTTATTTCATTTTATAATGTTATCAATTAGGGGATTTAAATTTGGTGATAAAAAGATATGACAGTAATAATGAATGGAAAAAGGAAAAAACATGACCACATATTCACACCCTCACTCCAAAGTCAACTAATCAATTACTCAATTACAGTATAATCAACTCCCTATTTAGTGAGAATCCGGAGGCTTTGTCTGGAAACTAGGGAGTGTTGGTGTGAAGACAATGGGAAGACAGACAGAGAAACACCAGCCAGTCGCTCATAGGGCTAAAAATCACTACAAGAAAACCAAGTATTTACGCTGCGCAATTTACGGTGACCGAATACATGAGAGCATTCGCCCCTATTCAGCATGCACCGTGTTTTTCAGCTGAAAACGACCAATGGTGGTTTGTTGGATCAACACCAACAAGGCAGTGTTGAGTATGTGGAGGTTACTTTTCATAAGTATATCGAGACCTTGGTGCTGTTAACTTCAATGCCTAATGAGTGGGAGATGGATGTAAACGAAGAAATAAAAAACAAGCAAAACAGAGAATTACAACTACAATCCTCATACAAAATAAATTTAAATCTAAACAATACTATAGGAACATAACCAAATATATAATGATGAAATATATGTCCAAGATTTGCTAAATTATCTGTCACCATATTCACTTCTTGTAAATGTCGAAAAGAAAAATAGGAGATTTGATGTAGCATATGTGCCAGATATCTTGAATTATGTACCAAATATTCCACGGCACTTAAATATCCTTGTTAATGTTTGTATTAAGGCCTTCAAATTTCCTTCTATATTTAGCTTGGAAAGTCCTAATCGCAGCGCCCAATCACATTTTGTAATCGTCACCATAACAATTCAACAAAATCTGAGAGCACTTTGTTTTTTAATAATTTTTTATTTATTTAGAAATTCTGGAATTGCATTCATAATTCAGCCAAAAAGTCACTAGTAAAAAAGGTCATACAAACTAGCCACAAATGACCATTACAATAACGGAGCGGTCTGACATCAAAATTAAGAAAATATAGGTCTACTCCACTAACCATCACACATGATCGAAGAAATTGTGGCATAGACATCCCAACTAAGAGTGCAAAACTCAGAACAAAAAAATAGATAAAGCTTGAACAAACCAAGTCATTACAAAGCAAATAAAACTCTCACCAAGGAGAGGTGGAAAGCTCTCACAAATGAGAGATGAAAAACTCTCACAAAATAAGAGGTGAAAACTCCACATAAAACCCAAAGGGTCTCTGCGACTTATTCCAAATATGAAGAACCGCAAAATGATGGTGGTGGAGATCCAATGTAGAAACAAGGGTGGAGATTCGACGCCGAACGCATTCGCTTATTATGGATGGAGGAAGGGAGAAGGGGAGAGGAGAGGAAGAACGGTGGCCTCCTCCTCTCCCAAAAACCCTAGCCTCCTCTCTCCCAAAAACCTTCTACAATTGTTTTCTAATAGTTTAGGTACCCTAAAATCCTATCAAAAAATTCTTAAAGGGAATGCATACTTATAAAATCACAAAGAAGGATTCTATTATAGGAGTCGTGCTTGGGAATGGCCATCAGCACGTAAGTTCGCTACTCCAATATATATGAATTCCCTTTTATATAAATTAACTTATGCATGGTTCAAAACGAAATTTTTAGGACAAACTACATTAAATCTCCCAAATTAAAGGGTTATTTTTAAGTTCATACCCACCTTTAGAGATATTTACGAGTATATACTCAAACTCCTAGAAACCCTACAAATTGCCCATCCATTAGCCAAACCGTTAGTAAATCTATTAAATGATGACGTGGCGAATATGAGCTCTATTTTTTAATGACGTGGACTTCCACGTAGACAAATAAATAATAATAAATTATATACTTTTTAAAAATAATAAATAAATATTAGTTTTAAAAATAAATCTAAACAACTTTCTCTTTCTCTCTCTCTCTCCTTCTTCCTCCCGACCCACCATAGAAACTATCCACTCCTCCAAACAGAGCAACCCTCCTTCCTGGACTAACTAGTATTCAAAATGAAAAATAAAGAATCAAACTTCGTTCCCAGAGGTTGGCCTATCTTCGTTCCCAATCTGGTTGTAATAAGGAAGAGGAAGACGTCTTAGTTCCCAGAGGTGGGCCCATCTTCGTTCCCAATATGGTGGATTTAGAATTTGAAGTATCTTCAAGTTCATCCCAAGTCTTCAACGAAGATATTTCGTAAGCATTCTTACTTTCCCTTGTCTTGGGTTTTGCATTTTGAATTTTAGCTGGTGGGTTTTGGTTCACAGTGGTATTGTTTGTTGTGCAGGGTGGATGAGCTCAAGATCTTGACACAAATTGTGCAGTCTCTGTACACACATTTTCAAAACGCGACCAAGTTCTCGAAGCCCAAAGTTGCAGGAGTTGGGGATTTGAGGGTTGGGCTGTGTTGGGGAGGAGAGAGAAGGGGGGATAGGTGATGAGGGTTAGGCTGGATATGGCTGGGATGGGTGGCCTGAGTAAGTTATTTGGGGATGTGAATAGAGGAGCTAGGTGGGTTGGGTGGTGGTTTTGGTGGCTGGAGTAGCTAGGTTCGCTGGGTTGGAGGAGAGAAACTGAGAGACGGAGAAAGAGCAATGGTTTCTGGGTTCAGAGAGAGATTTTTAAAAATAATTTAAACAGTAAAACAATTTTTTATTAATTTTTAATGGGTCTCATTTTTGACATGTCATCATTTAATAGATTAACTAACGGTTTGGCCAACAGAGAGAATAAATTATATGATTTTCGAGAATTTGAGTATGTACTCGTAATAAATGTCTCTAAATATAAATATAAACTTGAAAATGACCATATAATTTGAGACTTTAGTATAGTTTGTCCAAAATTTTAATTACAGACCGAGTGCGGATAATGTTATGTCGGTCCCCGCGTTTTGGAGATGGAATTGTTTTGACTGTTGACAATGAAATTGCGAGATCCCTCTCATTTCCAGTTGGTGGAGTTTAACAAAGACAGTCTTCACTGCCAATAATATCGCAAGCCTCCATTTATTCTTGGCAGTCTTCTTCTTCTCACATCCTCAGTCTCTCGCAGACATGTCGAACTTCAACTCGCCGATCAGGCTCTCTTCGTCTCTGATCAAGCACCTCAAGTACAGAGTCAGAATGGGCAGCAATCCTCTGCTCCCGCACGCGAGATCCTTCACCACGACCGAGGGCCACCGCCCAATCATTGTACACAAGCGCAGCCTCGACATTCTTCACGACCCCTGGTTCAATAAAGTAACCCAATCCGCCATTTTCCTTTCTATTTGTGCTTCGTTTTGTTCAATTTGCTTTCTTGAATTTTATTTTGTAGATGAATTAGTGGTTAGGTTTTATTTATGCGCAAGTTATGCAAATTGGCTTCTCTGTCATGGGTTAAGGTTAAATAAAGTGATTAGCGGTGGAAATTGTTGTAGGTTTAGTATGTTAAACTAAATCATGTTGGTAAATATGCAATCTAATTATTGTTCGGCTGAGTATAGAAAAGTAGTGTGCCCATTTTTCGGCTTTTTAGAAGCTCAATTTTCAAATTAGCTTTAGTTTTGTTGGTACAGAGCTCTTTTTTTTTTAAAAAAAAAATTTAATAATCTGAAGTCAAAGTATGAGCGTTTATCAAATTTGAGCAAGTGTTCAATTTTGGTGATTTAACCATGGCTTTCTGTGTTACTATCTATTGCATATGAATTGTACTGTTGTTTTAGCATTTTTGTGTTTCCATTGTTTGCTTAATTTGAATTTGAAGTTACAAAGAGTTGATCTTTACTTTTTTGTTTTTGTTTTAAATGATTGTCAAACTAGGGGACATCATTTTCCTTCACAGAACGAGATCGTCTTGATCTCCGGGGACTTCTCCCTCCAAATGTCATGTCTACCGAGCAGCAAATTGAACGCTTCAGTAAGTCCATTCTTTTTTTTTTGGAAGTTAGTCAACAATAGTGTCATAGGCTTCCTAAACAAGATACTAGTGTGTTAATACTTTTGCATATTTATGCATGTTTTAGAAATATACTGAATGAACTGATGCTTCTTAGCTTTTAAGCCATGGTAATTAATAACTTTTCAATATGTTCTTTTCACGCTTAGTTTTAGAACACATTTTATTTACAGATAAACCAACTGCACATTTTTAGTAATACCTATTGAAATTTGTTTATTGACAGTGGTCGACCTGAAGAGACTTGAAGTGCAAGCAAGAGATGGACCATCTGATCCAAATGCTCTGGCCAAATGGCGGATACTGAACCGGTTGCATGACAGAAATGAGACGATGTATTATAAAGTAAGTTGCAAACTTCAATATTCATCTACTCTATATGGAGTTGTATAATTAAAATCAATGTTTAGCATTTATCCTGATTAGCTGATAGTTGAAAACATGTTTCAAATTTGTAATGGGTAAGTTGAAATGTTTCAATATTTTAATGGATCATTTTCTGTTTAAAATTGTAATATCTGAATTTGACAGGTCTTGATTGCCAACATTGAGGAGTATGCACCTATAGTCTACACTCCTACTGTAGGTCTTGTTTGCCAGAATTACAGTGGTTTGTTTAGGAGGCCAAGGGGAATGTACTTCAGTGCGGAAGATCGTGGAGAAATGATGTCCATGGTTTATAATTGGCCAGCTGATGAGGTCTTTTATACTTGTCAATGGTGCACTTATTGCAGGACAAATTTTATATGAACTATTATTATTTCTGGATTGGCCTTTATTTTCTTAGGCTTTCATAGGTTTGAGTGTTTTTCAATTAAGCGGACAACTGATAAAATTTTCTGTTTCCTATAAAAAAACTGTTGATTGCTCATGGAGTCCCTTAGAATCATCTGGTAAAGAATTCTTAAGACACTCAGATTTAGTCTCAACTATTGTTACTTTTAGTGTGGTAATTTACTGAGTTTGGCTAACTTTATTTGATCCCAGATTTCAGTTTTCTTCGTTTCATATTGTTTGTCAATATGCCATTTGTTGGTGCTTTTTTCTGTCTTCCCTGCTTTTCACTTCGCTAATGTAATGAAAAATACCAACAGATTTTCTGGTTACTAGTTTGGATGTTACAAATTTTTTTTGTTGTTTTCTAAAACCTTAGTGATACAAGCCAGGACTAGTTTACATACAAATGGTAGTTAGAGATATGGTATTTCAGAGTAAGAGATGTGGGTTTCGTGGTTAACTGATTTAACTCAATAGATTATATCTATCAAGGTTGAAATCTGTTTAAAACTAGGAGATAAAAGGCTTCAAGTTGTACTTATATACGGTCAATTGTTGAAGGTAGTAAAATAGAAAACAGTTACCCTTCCTATCATTTCAAATACTTCCCTTGAAATGTGGCTTATGATTAGTGAATACAAGTGGTGAACTTCAATCCTGGTGTTTCAGAAAGAATTCAGCCTAATTTATGTGATCAATCATGGAATTCCTGTGCAGGTTGATATGATTGTTGTTACAGATGGGAGCAGAATATTGGGTCTTGGGGACCTTGGAGTCCAGGGAATTGGAATCGCAATTGGGAAGCTGGATTTATATGTTGCTGCTGCTGGAATAAACCCTCAAAGGGTAATTTATTACTCATTTTTCTTTGTCTTGCTTATGCTTTATTACTTAATTAGACAAGTGTGGGTGTATTTATTTCAACATATACATTCAAAAATTGAATCAAAGGAGTTACTCCTTCTAGTACGATTGTAAGCAAGTTTGTCGAATTTGTATCAATGAACCACATTTAAATCAAAGGATTATACTCCTTATAGTATGATATAATTTTTATGTTTCTGATATAAGCTTTTAGTTGGCATCTTTCATAGATGGCCAACTTGCCCATCTGTCTGTTTCCTTTTAGCTTTATAAAATTAAGTTTCCTATATATATACAGTAAATCAAATGCTACAGGGTTCTTGTTGTAATTGTAGGGAATTAGTGATACTTTCATCTTCCAAAGAAAATAAAAAAGGGTTATAACTAATTGTGAATCGCTGGATCTGTTTGCATGTTTGTCTATGCTGAGGTCATTTTATCTCTTCGCTGTTACTTGACCTAGTGAACCTTCACATTGATTTGTGCTATGCATCATTGGTATATACTCTCCTCGTAGTTGCTTATGCAGAATTATTTGGAAAATTCCATATTGTTCTTCACCCCTTATGCTCCATCCTATAGGTACTTCCTGTGATGATTGATGTTGGAACTAACAATGACAAAGTGCTCAAAGACCCTTTGTGTAAGTGTTTCCTCATCTAATATTCAATACGAGGTACAAAAAACAGCTATTATGATTATTTACAATGTTAATATGGTGCTGGTACAATATATCTGTGAAGACATTGAAGTGGCACTATAAAGAATTTGGTAAAAGCCATTTTAGAAGACGACTATTATATTTTTGAGGCTCTGAAAGCATGGTACAGGCACATGATAGCAGACTAGGCATTCAAGTTTTCTGATTATTGTATTTTTGGTGTTCCATCATCATTTGCTCCGTATGCTATATATGCAATTTAGGATGTCCAATTAGAGTAATGACTAAGCACATGGTGAATGATTGTTTAATACAGGATTCATAAAAGAGGTGTAGTACAATAAGCATGGTGATTCTATTCACTGTAAAACAAGAGCCCATTACTGTTGTGGGAAAGAGAACATACAAACTTAAATATAGCATCCAAAACTTTTTGTATATGATATTAGTTAATCAGTGTTGATCTAGATGACAAGAACTCCTATTCCCTTTCTCTCATTGAATATGTTTCTTTACCATCACTGTTGCCTATATGTAGAAGTAACAAAGAACAACAATAGATAGAAGGTAACTCGCAGTAGTATCATTCAGTTTAATTTTTAATTAGAGAACCAGTTAATGTTTTGAAAATATCAGCTATAGCAAGCACATCTATTGTGTTACCATTCAATTCATCCTTTTTAATGTCTGTTCAATGAATTACATTCTGCAATGCGCCTTTTAATTTCCACTTCCAAGTTTTATCATCAGTAGCATTTATATTTCTTTCCGAGTTCTTTCCTCATGTACATGTATTCATTAACAGTTGAATTTATATCCATAGCAATCAACAACCATCTATTATTTATTCTTAGATTTGGGATTGGATAGACACCGTCTTGACGGTGATGAGTATCTTGCTGTCATTGATGAATTCATGGAAGCAGTGTTCACTCGTTGGCCTCATGTGATTGTGCAGGTAATTTGAATGTCATTCATGTTTATTTAGTTACTAGAAGCTGGAATGCATTAGGTGCACCATTTCTCTTTAAAGAAATACTTGCTCTATTTTTTGTACAGTTTGAAGATTTTCAAAGCAAGTGGGCGTTTAAGTTGTTACAGCGCTACAGAAATACCTATAGAATGTTTAACGATGATGTTCAGGTAACTCTTGCATTTCATGTGGTAGCGTCTAATCATCTTTATTACAGGGCTGTGTTATCCCTTTATATCAATCAGGGCCAATCCAAACTCCTTGCTCCATTTTTGAGTGAGGCCTCAGTATACAATTTTAAATTAAAGTCATGTTTTTAGGCCCAGTTTCTATAATTTTATTTAAAGGCCTATCATATTAAAAAAATTCTAATCATATTTTCTTTAGTCCCAAAAAAAAAAAAGTACTAGCCTTTCCCGTAATCTTTTTTTATTATTTATAAATCTACTTGAGACAAAACTTTACATTTTTTCTTTTCCAAACATTGGGATTGGGACAAGAGTCAAAAGAATGATATTGTACATCTTTTTGTATTTTCTAGTTCTTTTTTTAATCCAACATACACTAAACATCTATATTCGCATGAATGATTGGGTGATGCTGAGGGAGGGTGTTGATTTGATGTACAGTGTTACCTGATCCCTTAATAGCTTAAGCTTTTGGGATCCAATGGTTATCTAACAGTAAAGATGTGAAAAACTTTTTGAAATTGTTTTAAATTTAATATATGGAAATACAGCTACCCTTCCATTCTAGTATAATTTCATCTAGTTTTATGTCAATTCGTCTTTTAGGGAACCGCAGGAGTTGCAATTGCTGGACTTTTAGGAGCTGTAAGGGCACAAGGAAGGCCAATGATTGACTTCCCTAAACAAAAGATTGTTGTTGCTGGTGCTGGAAGGTTAGTACTTAAAGATATCCATCTCTCTAAAGCATAGACTTCTGAGCAGTTAAAAACACGAATTCAAATACAGGAGCGGGGATCTTTTGACGGAGTGGTATTAAGTAACCCGATAGAGCTTTACTTTATTTTATTGATTTAATGGCTGATGAGATGTTGGTGGTCGTTTGAATGTGGCTGTGCCTCCAACATCTCTAAACACTATTGTTTTCCTGTCAGTTTACTAAGTTTTATTGTGGGTTTTAGAGAAGGCCTGTTTCTTAATACTTTAAACAAGGTTTTATTGAAATATACTTGGAGATATTATTTTTTCTTGTGTTCCTTGCAGTCTCCACTTTTCATGTCAATAAACGTGCAAATCTGCTGACTGTTTTCTTGGGAGGCTTCTCAGTTGGACTTGAATTTATGCATCTTTATACTGAAAAATGAGGCTAAAGAACTTACAGTATAAAGATCAACTACCAAGGCTGCTTTGCTTAATCATTGCATTGCTGCAGTGCAGGAATTGGTGTTCTTAATGCTACAAGAAAAACAATGTCGAGGATGTTAGGGAACAATGAATATGCATTTCAGAGTGCAGGCAGACAATTCTGGGTGGTTGATGCCAAGGTGAACAAGCGGTCGCATAATGCCGTAGAACCATCAAATACTCTTTTAACTTTTAAAAATCAAATTTGTGCTTCTGTTACAAGGGGACAGGTTTCGTGTTTGGCCTTTAATAAAATATTTCTAGTGACCATCAATTTTAAATTCTTAGACACAGAAAGACTTAGTTTGAATTTAAAATAGTTTGAAGTAGTGGAATTGCATATAGTTTGATCTATATAACTCAAATAGTTTGAATACTTTTTTGCGAGAATTGCATATATCATAGTGGAAGTAGTGGAGGTTAATATAGTGAGGAAGTATTATCTTAAGCTCGGATCCGAGACACGTGATTTCTAAATTGGACTTCTTGATTGGTCACCATTCTATCTCTTGCTTGTTTTCCTTGGTCAGCATTGACACTAGTTGGCTCTTCTCGGTTGTTAATAGGCCAAATGGTGAACTTTCAAGGTTATTCACCATGCAGGATAGATCTACAAGTGGCAGTGATGAAGGATGCGTATGACCTAAATTTATTAGTTTCCTAATGTATTTGTTAGTTTCCAGATTTCTAGTTTTAAGTTTCCTATTTTATTTGGGTTAGGATTTCTGTTTAAGCAAGGGAATTTTATCCTATTATGTCTAGATTTTAGTTTGCTATAAATAACCCCATGTAGTTCTTTAAAATTCAGATTTGGATATTGAGTAAACCTTCTCTTAAAACCATGTGATTTCTATCCTTCCTTCTCGGTTCTCTGATTTCGGTCTTTTCTTTTGCCCCTTCGATCTATATTTTCGTCTCCTCGACCTCCGATATTCTTCTTGTTCTATTGTTCCACCCTTTCTGTCGTCTTTTTGATCTATATTTTCGTCTCCTCGATCTCTTATATTCTTCTATGTTCTATTGTTTGATTGCTTAATCTAATACCTACGGGCTGTACTACATCAGGCAGATTACCACTGCAGGGGATGAGTTTGATGGCTCGTTCCATGGTTTGTTGGATCTGTTGGACATATTATACAAGTTCCTTATCCTTAATCACTCAGTTTCCTGTTTCCAATGGAGTTCATTATAGAACTCCATTCAATCACGAGCTTACATAGAATCATAGAAGTGCCCTGATTTTTCATTTTCACAAATCCCAACCCCATCCATCATTGAAGCAATTGTTTCCTATTAGTTGAACTGTTGAAATATCAACTGAACTGCGCTGAATTGCTACTTTATATGATGAGTTTCATTAGTATTAATATGTGTATGAAAATATCAGGTATGATGACTCCTGTTTGTAGCTTCTTGGTTTGATCAGATAACCTTATGGTGGCTATAGGGCTCTTCCCTGTATGTATACTTTATATCCAGATTGATGATTTAGAAAGTGGGTGCAGCTCCCTATTCAATATGCCTCAGCATTAGCCGGACAAGATAATTAAGTTTGCAATTATATTATATATTAGCCTGACAAGATATTAATTTGGCGGTTGTCATGTATGCAGGGTCTGATCACAGAGGAACGTGAAGATATTGATCCAGAAGCCCGTCCTTTTGCAAGGAATGTCAATGAAATTCATCGTCAAGGGTTAAGGGAAGGCGCAAGTCTTGTGGAAGTGGTTAGTGAATTCTTCACACTTTAATATGTAATATTATCTTTTTCTGCACGTACAAGCCTGCATGGTTTACATGGTGGGATTTTTCCATGTTTAGAAAATTGAAATTTAGTACAGGAATCTGGATGTGGCCTAGCTGTGTAACAAAAGATATTTCATACGCATCTTGCAAGAATTGCATTACTAAAGCTCTAATTACTGTTATATTTTATACAACATGCTCTTATATGCTCCCAGTGAATTATATAATAAGACTATGTAGTTGATTTAAGTGTGTAATGCAAAATGTTTTTGAGCTGAATCTGCTAATGCATCAAGAATAATTAGCAGTTAGAGTCCTTCTAACAAATATGTTTTTGTCAACTGTTCTAATCCTGTCTACACTTTTAATTATTGGGTAACAGTTTATATTATTAGTTTTTTTTTTGGTCGATATATTATTAGTTATATTGTCTAATTTTAAATGGTAGACACTCTCATTTGGTCACAACTATTGATGACATCTTAGTAATCTTTGCTAATCAGGTTCAACAAGTGAAGCCTGATGTGCTTCTTGGACTTTCTGCAGTAGGGGGATTGTTCTCCAAAGAGGTATTTATATTGCATTTTATTAATTGAAATGGTTTCTAGTAAAAATCTTGGGGAGGAGTATGGCCTTTTGTTGCATGCTTCCGGGATCATTTTGCATATTGAGTAATTGTTTTGCACTTCAGAAATGATAATGATGTGTTATGATAAAAATTAAACACTTGTGGATGTCCATAGCTATTTGATCAAGAAAGAAGGGTTGATTTTCTAAGATAAGAAGGTTGAATAAAATATTACTGCGCACTAACTTTTTCATGGTACAATTCACAAAATGTAACTTTTGGTTACAAAATAATGACCACGCATATCGTCCTTGCCTCTTGGTCGTGTAGAAACTCCGATATTTTTAATAAGTTTTTTAAGATGCTGCAAAATACGTACAGATGTTAACTGTGAACTACAAATTCTTTATTAACTATCTCTGTTTTGTTATTTCAATGGATCATTTTTGCACTTTTATATCCAAGTTTGTCATGACCCATGAGATGAAATATCATCTGGACAATTTTTTGTTAGCTTCTCTCTCTCTCAAGAATTTCAATATTCTGCTATGTGGCTACACCTAGCATTTTTCTTCTTGCAAAATTGATGTGAGGCAGATGTAATTTTAGGTATTAGAGGCCCTTAGAGGTTCAACTTCAACTAGGCCAGCCATCTTTGCAATGTCAAATCCGACAACAAATGGTACGCCTTTTTCTTTCCTTTTGGAGAAGGGTCGTATTTTTTGGGGAGGTGGGGAGGGGAAATGGTATGGAAATTCAGCTTATTGAAAGACACTATTTTGTTTTGGAATAGCTGAGTGCACTCCTGAAGAAGCATTCTCTATTGTGGGTGACAATGTTGTTTTTGCTAGTGGAAGTCCATTCAAAGATGTGGATCTTGGTATGTATTAAGACAAATTTGTTTCTTTTTCTTCCTCTTTTGTATCTTTCTTGTTGTAGTAAATGTTTGAATATCTCCCATGTTGTTGAAGTTGATATGATATCAATGTGTTGCTCATAATGCAGAACGTGCTATCAATGTTTAGCTAGTAACCATGGAACTTATAACTACTACAGTACTGACATTTTTCTAAAAATAAATAAAAATAAAATGAGATACCCTCTTTTTTGTTTGCTTGTTTTTTCACATAAACTTTAGGATGACTTTGGTGGAAGGTTTGAGTCTTTAAGCTATTGTGTGTCCAAGCACTAAGGCAGAGAAAGAAATTCATGGATTAAATCGCTCAAGGATTGAAAAATGCATCCAAGGATTTAAAAGACATGGATCTCATAACCCCTTGGTGCTCATAATAAAAGAATGACTTATTAAAGAAACTATGCCACTAATATAAGAATGCATCCAAGGATAAAGGTTGCAACACTTGGACAAAGAGTTTGACAATAAGATGCATCATCTTGAAGAGGTCGGAGAATTACCAATATAACCCAACAGATTCTTTGACTCCTATAAGACGTGCATTCCCTTACAAACACAACCATGGATGCATGTGAGAGTTATGGGCACACATGCGCATGCCTGTGTGCAGCATTGATACCAAGGCCTGCAGTTCTTGGATCCTGTTTGGTGGCTCTCTTTCATGAAAAGCACAGGGGCAGTTTGAGTAGTCCTTATTCATCTAAAGAGTATTTATGTTCACTTTATGATATAATGCTTGTAAGCTTTACCATTTCATTGACCATTTTTTTATTCTGTAGGCTTAAAATGGCTATCCTTTTCCTGCTTTGATTCTATCATTCATTTGACGAAAAAACATTGCCCTTCCATACTACTATCAAGAGAGAGAGAGAGAGAGAGAGAGAAGAAGCTTTATCTTTCTATTGCTATAAAAGATTCCTCAGCTTTGTATAAAATTCTATGCTAGTTATATAATTATATTTAAGATTATGAATCATTTCTCTACATTTATATAATAAAAGGGTCTATCAGAAGTTCTTACGTAGAGTTCTATATGTGATAGGAAATGGCCATATTGGGCACTGCAACCAGGGAAACAACATGTACCTTTTTCCGGGGTTAGTTGTCCACTTTCTCTTTTCTAAAGGAACGCAGATCTAATTTAACTATTTCAGTTGTGATATTATATGATTATAAATGTATCTTTTCTTGTGCAGTATTGGACTTGGTACTCTTTTATCTGGCTCCAGAATCATCTCTGATGGCATGTTACAGGCTGCAGCAGAGTGGTATTTCTCATAAACTTCATCAATAACTTTTACTGGATGGACATTTCAACAGTTCAGTTTGTCTTAAAAAAGAATTTCAGAGTCTATGCATTTTATACATTGCCCTTGAATCATCTGTTATGATCAATGAGATTCATCTTGACCCAACTGGTAAACTGTGTTAATAATCAATTGGAGAGAGTGCTCTCATCCTTCCCTGAAATATATACTCTCCTGTATACTTTTTTAAGGTCAATTTGTTATCACATGAATTAATCTTGGATTTGTAATTGGTTGCTTACCCAAACTTCAGTAGTTGTAATATGCACATTCATATTTTACCTGTCATTGACAAGTGGGAGAAAATGTTGAGGATAAGTTGGCCTCGCTCTCATACAGCGACTGTATTTGGAGCAGGGAATTCTAAGTATAAAGTAGTAACTGTATGTAGCTAGAGAGATGGAGAAAGTATTCCAATGTTGAGGATCATTTTTGTCCCTCTAGTGCGGAAGAAAAGTGGGGGAATCTGCTTATTATTGTAGTACAGATTACTATTCCTGATTTATGATTATGCTTTAGGTTCTTCTGAGTTCTAACAATCAAATTGAAAACAACAGCCTTGCAGCATATATGACAGATGAGGAGGTTCTTAAAGGGGTTATATACCCTTCTATATCTAGGTACAAAATGGCCTTTATTATTTCTTATGTCCTTTCCCCTGTATTTATCTTTATTTGATGTTAAAGGATTTATACTCAAGCTGTTATACATGTCTATAAACCTGGTTCATATTTGCAGCATACGTGATATTACAAAGGAGGTGGCTGCAGCTGTGATAAAGGAAGCTATAGAGGAGGATCTAGCAGAAGGGTACCGTGAAATGGATTCTCGAGAGCTCCGGAAACTTAGTCAGGTATATCTGATTTGCACTTCTATTGCTTTGTCGGATGATGTTTATAATGGAATATCCAGAGTTAATTGAAAAGATGAATTGTTAGCAATGAGAATAAAAAAAAGATATGAATTAACCATCTTGTCTAAGGCATGACGTTCACTTCTGTACATATTTGACAGGAATGTTTTGAACCCATAATATTTTTAATTACCATGACGATGTGATGTAGCCACGATTTAAACAAATTAGTGGAGTCATAAAATTTATTTTCTTGAAAATTTTGTTAACACTGCTAGCATTGTCAGTTTGTGTAGAAGTCAAATTTATAAAGTTTTCTCGTAAGAACTTTCCATCTTATTTTGTGATCAGTCAAATTCGTAAGAGAAACGTTTATTTCCAAATCTGAAACTACTTTCATGAATTTATTCATAAGATATCATGAATTTCTTTGCTTCTTCAAACATCAGTGGTCTGGAATTACCATGGTCATTGATATAATTTTGGATTGCAGGAAGAAATCAAAGAATATGTGCAGAACAACATGTGGAGTCCAGAATACCCTACGCTAGTTTACAGGAAGGACTGATCACGTATAGACGAGAAATCAATAATATAAGTGTAGTATCTATCGATTCTTTTGGTCAAAATTACACGTTTTGTCATGTTGCTCATCCATTTTGAGCTGGTATCCCAAAAACTCTGTAATGTTATATTGGTTCTTGTGACAGATAATTTATTCATAAATAAACGAAATTTCAAACCATAAAATTGAAGCACAGTTGAGAAGATTTCTTACCGTGGAAGATGGAGAGGAATGACGTCAAATTTGAATGGCTTAGGAATTTTAATTTTTGGTATTGAAATGGTTGATATCAATATGCCGGATGAAACATAATAATAAAGGGTATAATGATGATTTGCCCCCTGAATTTGTACCTCACTTTTAATTGATCCCCTATCCCTTTTTTTTAAGAAAATTAAGGATATGAACTATTTTTATTCGTCAATTTCCCCCCTCCGTCTAAATTCTCAACATTTCATCTAATTTGCCGTTAAATATGAGGGCAAAAACGCATTTTGTATGGAAAATTGGATGGAATGTTAAGGATTTAGACGGTAGGTAAATTGGATAAAGGATTTTTAGCCATTTTCATTTCGAACTATTGTGCAATTCAAACTTACCCCTCGAATTATTTCATCTACCGATTTAGTCCTCAACTCGTAATAAATAGTCAATTTCCCCTTACCGTTAAGTTTATCTAATTCCATCAACTTTTCTATTAATAACAAGGGCAAATTTGTAATTTTAAATTAAAATTCATAAAAATATTGTAAATAATTAACTTTCGTAAGAAAAAAAATATTCTCCCCACGTAACCCCCACCCCCACTGATTTCTTCTCCCCAAAGATTTTTTTCTTCTAAAAGTTAATTGTTTACAATATTTTTATGAATTTTAAGTTAGAATTACAAAATTGCCCTTGTTAATAACAGAAAAATTAATGGAATTAGATAAACCTTAACGGTAAGGGGGAAATTGACTATTTATTACGAGTTGAGGGACTAAATCGGCAGATGAAATAATTCAAGGGGGTAAGTTCAATTGTCTTATAGTTTAGGGGCAAAACCGCACTTTACCCTTGGATAAAAGAAGAATTTCATATCCTTAATTTTCTATAAAAAAAGAATAGGGGTTAATTGAAAGTGAGGTACAAGTTCAAGGGGCAAAACATCAGTATACCCTAATAATAAATGGTGATAACCAATAATTGACCCCAACAATTGTGATTTAGTTCGGTGTGGTCTAATATTGCACTTTTCAGTGTAAAATTAGTGTAGTGGTTTGGAGCAATTGTTCTTCCAGGCAAGGTCCTGGGTTCGAGTCATAATATTAATGTAATGTGTGTGAATGTAGTATATTATCGCCCATCTTAATAGGAAATGTCCTAAAAAAAATTGACCCAACTTGCTTTTAACTAAAAGAGGAGATGTGGGACTAAAATCTAGGAGTGGGCGTGGCCCGGTTCGGTTCGATTTTCATCTCAAATTGGAACCGAAATCGGTACTATTAAACAAGTCCGATTTTAGTAAAAAAAAATTATTTGAAATCGGCCGGTTCGATTTTCGGTTTCTCTAGTTTTGGACCGGATTATTATACATTTTTTCAAATTATTTGTTTTATACAAATTCCAACTAAAATGTTAATTTTTGGGCTTGAAAATTAACAAATGATCCAATTTCATGCAAATAGAGATATTGGGCCTATAAAAGAGAGATGTTTTGACGTTGAGTTTGGAGAAATATTAGTTATGAGATTAAAAATGTAGCATTGAATTTAAATAATTTTGTAAATAAAATAAAATAATACACAACCAGTCTGGTCCTGTAAGGTATGAAACCAGAATTGGTCTGGTCCAGTTCGATGCCGGTTTGTTGACTTTTTTACTCAACTAATTTTTTTCAATTTTTCCATCCAGTCCGGCTCGGTGTTCCGATTTTCCGGTCCCGATACCCACCCCTACTAAAATCTAACTCGTGGAAAAGCTCAGGAAGAATTGCTCCAAATTAGCCTGTGAATTTGTGTATGGGGTTTCCTACATGAGTGGAGGTGGAAGTAGGGATGACAACAGGTCGGCCAGGGCCAGGTATGACAATACCATCCTCGCGTCCCATCCTTGTCCCTGTCCCCATCCCCGTTTTCGCGGTTTCGGGGAATCCCCGCCTCCGTCTCCATCGGGGAGATCTTCTATCCCCGCCCCGAATCCGCAATTTTTTTAAAATAAAAATATTAATCATCACATTAATTATCATTCAACACATTCAATTTAACTATAAAAATCAATATGCAAAAGAAACTAAGTCTTCAGTTTCAAAACATGAATCCATTTCGACAATATATGCTTTGGCAATAGAGGAACTACGTGCGAACTCCAAGAAGAGGCCTTTGTCATTCTTTGATGTTCTAAAATCTAACTAAATATGAGGAGGAAAAGAGAGGGTGGGAGGGTCAGTGCTATGAAGACAAGAGAGCTGTGGATGGAGATGAGAGAGAGAGCTATGGGGAAGATTCAAGCGACAGAAAGGGAGATGCGGCGCTAAACGGAATGAGGAATTGGCTTAGGGTAACAAAATATTATATTATAAGTATATTATATATTTATTAATTTAAAAAGAAATATATAATTATCGAGCAGGGTTCAGGGATAGGGACGTCAATACCATCCCCGGCCCATACCCGTCGGAGATTTTTTAAAATTCGGGGATTCTCATACCCGAAATCTCCTCCCGTTAGGTCTGGGGACTCGACGAGAATTTATGCCATCCCTAAGTGCCCATTTGGCATTACTTATTTGAGGCTATAAGTGATTATTTTGAAATTTTTGAAAACTCAACATGTTTGGTAAAAAATAATAAAATCACTTATTTTGAATAATTGCTGTGAGAGAAAGCAATAGGTTAAGCAGGTGATGAGCTGTTTTTATTTTTTGATTATGCTGGAATTAGTTTTGAAGAGGTGCTGGGTTTAATGAAACTTTCAAAATTCTAAAAATAACCTTTTTTTTTTTTTACCAACCGCACTTCTAACAAAAAGTTTACCAAACGTCAAACTGTTTTCTTTCACAGCTGATTTTTCTCACAGCAAATCTGACAGTGATTATTTTTATAGCACAGTAATGCCAAACTGGCCTCAAGTGGAAAAAGCTCAACTAACTGAGCTATATCCCATTAACAATTAGCCTTTGATTTTTAAATATGTGAGGCGAAGTTGCTAATTTACCCTTAAGTAATGGAAAAGGCTAAATGTGGGTATATGGTCAAATTGAAGTATTGCATGAACTAAAAATTGAAATGAGGGACTAAAATGTAATTTGATGATAGATTCATGGGATGGGCCATTGTTCCGAAGTAACCTTTTATTTATTTATTTTTATGAATATTGTTGTGTGGGTTAGAGTATTCTTGAGATGCGAATAAAAACTATATATATATATATATATATATATATATATATATATATATACAAAGCTATGTTACAATGAGATATTCACTCATACAAAGCCATTTTTACAATGGGATATTCACATCGTCATAGTGAAATATCAAACGCACCACTATATATATCGTTGTCCCATTGACGTGAGTCAAACAGAAATAAATAAAGAGAAAAGAAAGGACAAAGTTTAAACTTGGCTTATTTGCACATATGCCCCCTGTGCTTTCAAACGAGTCTCAAATTACCACCTGTACTTTGAAGTGGCTCAATATACCACTCATACTTTCATTAAGTGTCTCACGTTAGTCATTCCGTTAGATTTCTGTTAAATACAAGGGCAAAATAGTTTTTTTTTTTTTATTTTAAAAAATAAAGAGAGAGAAACTGAGTTTTTTTAAATACAAAAAATACTATTTTGCCCTTGTATTTGATAGAATTCTGACGGAAGGACTAACGTGAGACACTTAATGAAAGCATTGGTGGTATATTGAGCCACTTCAAAGTACAGGTGATAATCTGAGATTCGTTTGAAAGCACATGGGGCATATGTATAAATAAGCCTTTAAACTTTAAAGCACAACCCCAAAAGAGAATGAGTTTCAATTTCATCAGCATCTTTGTTTGGGGATGTCGTGATAATAACTTAGCTACTATAAAGAAAAACACTTATGGCTTCACTTTTCATTCCAATTTTTAGAGCTATGAAGGGTATGAACACTGCTCCATTTACTATAAATAAACAAACGTAATAATACTTTACTTTATTCAAATTTAGATCCGTTTTCAACTTCATGGAGTTCTAAACTTTCATGTATTGATATATCGTTATTTTTAAAAAAATTAAAGTAAAATTTCCTTAGATAATGTACATGCCAAAAGAGTTCGTGGGCCTTTGGTGAACACTGTGATGCCCTAGTCTCTTTGCAGGCTGTATTCTAGTTGCGTTGTGTTACTTGTTGATCAAGGAAGGCTGGTTTGGGCCCTTATGTCATGACCCGACTCCCCTAGCATGATATTGTCCGCTTTGGGCCCCGCCCTCACAGTTTTGTTTTTGGGAACTCACAAGCAACTTCCTAGTGGGTCACCCATCCAGGAATTGCTTTAGCCTCAACTCGCTTAACTTCGGAGTTCCAAGGAATCCAAAGCCAGTGAGCTCCCAAAAGGCCTCGTGCTAGGAAGAGAAGTGCCCACACATATAAGCACTTCACCTTTCCCTCCCTGAGCGATGTGGGATTGCTCACCGTTCTTGCTTCCTCAAGCTCACGGGTCTTACAATCCACCTTTCTTGGGGCCCAGCGTCCTCGCTGGCACACTTCCGGTTGGGGTCCAGCTCTGATACCATTATGTCACGACCCGACTCCCCTAGCACGATATTGTCCGCTTTGGGCCCCGCACTAACGATTTTGTTTCTGGGAACTCACGAGCAACTTCCCAATGGGTCACCCATCTGGGAATTGCTTTAACCCCAACTCGCTTAACTTCGGAGTTCCAAGGAATCCAAAGCCAGTGAACTCCCAAAAGGCCTCGTGCTAGGAAGAGAAGTGCCCACACATATAAGCACTTCACCTTTTCCTCCCCGAGCGATGTGGGATTGCTCACCGCTCTTGCTTCCTCAAGCTCACGGGTCTTACACCTTATATTGGGCTCAAAGCTGACCTTCTCTTTATCTACGTTAGCTGCCACTACTAGTGCTTTTACTCTTCTAGTAGAAAGAGGAGATGGATGATTAGGTGATGTGAAGATGGTATTACGCTCATTGATCTTAACCTCTAACCAAAGCCATTGAACTCCAAGTGGGGAATCTGGCTTGGAGAGGTTCTTTTCTATGCCTCAATTAAGAGGACTTTAACATTTCACTTGCTATGGGATAAAACTTGACCGAAATAGCAAGTCCATTTAGACCAAATAATGTCAGAAAGACATGATATTATTACAAGATATTATTACAAGAAAACAAATGCAAATCCATTTAGACCAAATATACTTGATTAAAAAAAAGAAAAACAAGCATCCTAACAGTGATTAAATGGTACTTATCGGACATAAATAGAACTCCTCGAATACCACTGTAATCTACTTGAGATAATACAATGAGTCTGATGAAGGTTGTCAGTAGTATTTGCAATGCTCAGGAAAGCTTGCAGATACGAATGTGATCTTATATAAATGGGAAAAAGTAGCTAGTTTACAAAAATCATACCAAGAACTGATGTTGGCAGAGCATTAAAGTTACAAACAATAGCAATGTAATTCCGATAAGGAGTCATCGACTGGGAATTAGACAGTGTATGTGTTTGGGAGAAGAAGAGAATTCCAATAAGGAGTTGTCAACTAGGAACTCAAGGGATTGAGAGAGGATTTGATTCAAGTCTTGGCTTATAGTATGCTAGGACGTTTTTGTCAAGTTGTTTGAGTCGGGTGTATTTGAAGTTGGTTTAAATAAGTTGTCTATTTGTGAGAGAGATTGGTTGTCTCTTGAATAAAATCTTCCTTGGTTATTTATAGCTTCTTTGGTTCATTGGTTTTCGCCCTTTGGCAAAAGGGAATGCTCATATTGATGTACCAGTCTCTTCTCTGTAAGTGAGTTTGGATGTCCTTTGAATCCTCTTCAGTCTTCGTGCCCCTAGCTGGCTCAGATAAGTTGGTGCGGTCGATCTTCATGGTTCAAATCGCATTTAATGCTGTTGTCTTGCCCTTCTTCAACCATCTTACTTTCCACCAGTTGTTGAGGTCAACTTTGAGTTCGAAATTAGATATTCCCTCTTTTAACAGGGTAGAAGCAACGGTCTTATGAAGTTTAATTAAAAACCTTTAAATAAACAGAATTCGAACCTTTGTTTACTTAAACCAATGATTTCTTTTCAGGACCAATCACAACATGCCACGTGTTTGGCAGGAACTGATTTTAAATCCATAAATTTAAATCATTTGTTAATTTATGAATTTTAAGAAAAGAAATATATTTGTCTACTTTGTGGGATTCAATCATCATATATTTCTGTAACAGCCATTTTAATTTGGCTTTGAAAACATCTAATTGATTTCTATTATATCCATCAAACACATTTATGGCGCGTTTACTAATCCATAATCAAATTGAGATGAATTGAAATGAGGCGGAATCAAAATCAGATTCCTATTGAAGTTGTTTACTAAAACTGTATGGAATCGGAATAGAATTCCATAAAACTGTTTACTAATTCAGCAGAATCGAAATATAAACCAGTATGATTACTAAAATGCCCTTGTCCCAAATCAAATATTTTATATACTTTTTAAAATAAAATTTGATATAGTATATAATAGTAAGAAAAAATTAAATTGCTTTTTTATTTCATAGACACACTAAAATGATTTTGTTTTTTTATTTTTTATAAATTTTAGTATTTCTATTAAGTATTTTTTTATTATTATAAATGTAAGTATTTCTATTAGTTAATCCTTAACACTAAAATGATTTTGTTTTTATTTCTAGGGTTAAGGATAATCTTGAAAATAATGAAAGTAAGTGAGGGCATAAAGGGAAAAAAATTATCATTCTGATTACGGATGCAATCTGGAATCCAAAAATCTTCTCTATGTTGGAAATCCAAATCACCAAAATCTTGGAATTTGATTCCATTTTTTGTGTGGATTCCACGCACTTTTGATTCATCCCAATTTTAATAAACATAGGTATAATCCGTAATCAGAATCGGATTCCTTATTCTCATTCCGATTACGGATTAGTAAATATGCTATTAGTCCGATGAACCCTTACCTTTCTAGGTGACCATCTTGTTTGGTCAATGTCCCTCAAAGTCTAGTGTTGTCCGTGGGCTCTTGGGCCTTTGGACATGTATTTTGTCAAGTTCAATCATTTTATAGCTGATTTTGATAATTGGACTTCGAATGTTCAAAAAATTGATCCATCGATTGAAGAAATTGAGTTGAGCTAATTTTGGTCTAAACATATCAACTTCAACAATACAATCAAAGACATTAACATGAGAGATTGATACCCTTTTTTCTGGTAAAAAAAGAAAGTACCAATCTCAAGAGGACAACAAACTAACATGCTAAAACCAAAACTAAAGAACATAGTTGATAGATAAATAAAACAAATTCATTATTAAATTACATTTGTCATCTATGATCTAAAACCTAGATTATCCTCCGACACACAACAAAATGAACCTCCATTGCTTGGCATGTTAAATTCGTTAATTTAATTTCCAAAAATAGAATACTTTTATTAGTTTTAGTCTAGCTGTTTGTTTGGGCCTCAAGCGCCGACCGGACCTTCCAACTCCAAATCCCAGCCGCCAAAATATTTCCTACCAACAGGGAATGTGGGACCCCCCTTTTTATTAAACATAAAAAACTCGAGAAAGAAAGGAAAATTCAAATTTCAAAATTTGAAACGCGTCGTTTATTATTGGCTTATATACACATATGTCTTCTGTGCTTTCAAACGAATCTCAGATTACCACATGTGCTAAATATGTATTTAACAGAAATCTGACAGAATGACAAACGTGAGACACTTAATGAAAGCATGAGTGGTATATTGAGCCACTTCAAAGTACATGTGGTAATCTGTGATTCGTTTGAAAGCACACGAGACATTTGTGTAAATAAGCCTTTATTATTATCAGAGACCAAATCTGTGGGGCCCGCCATTTTCCCAAACGGTGCAAATTCGACCCGAAAACATATTCTTATAATTCAACCTCGTGACTCTGACGCTTGTTCAAAAACTGTTACAGAGAGAAAATAGAAAGAAAGAAGAAGAAAGGTGAAAACTGATATTTGACCGTTCGAGATTTCAGAGGGATTTTTATTTGCTTCTTTACAACTTCCAAGTCAAGCTTCTCTGCTGCTGCTGCTGCTTTTTCGTTTGTTGTTTACTTTTCTTAATTGTTAAGGAGTAAGAGAGATTAGGGTTTTGGATCGGAGAGAGAGAGAGAGAGAGAGAGAGAGAGAGCTGAGATGACGACGATGGAGAGCTTGATCGGGCTGGTGAATCGGATACAGAGGGCGTGTACTGTGCTGGGTGACTATGGAGGCGGTGATAGTTCTTTCTCTTTATGGGAAGCTCTGCCCTCTGTTGCCGTCGTCGGTGGCCAGGTCTGCCTCTCCCGCACCGCCTTTGAGTGATTTTGTCCCATTTTTTATGAGATTTGTCTGTTAAAGAGGGTTTTAGCTTGAAAAAGTGAGAAAGGATGAGACTTTTTAGGTTGAGATTGATTGAAAATTACTTTCAGTGAGAAAAAAGAGCGAATTTTGGTTTAAGAGGCAAACTACCGATGTTCTTTTATTATTGTTGTTTTTTAACATTTGGGTTTTTTATTTTTTATTTTTTTATTTTGGAATGAGAACAGAGTTCGGGGAAGTCTTCGGTTTTGGAGAGCATTGTTGGGCGTGACTTTCTCCCCAGAGGATCAGGTTAATTCAGAGCTTTGAGTTTACTTCACAATGTTTATTTCTTCTTTCTTGGTTTTCTATCTTTGATGATGGCATTGTTTTCTTAAATAATTGCAGGGATTGTGACGAGACGGCCTTTGGTGTTGCAGCTCCACAAGACAGATGAAGGAACCCAGGAGTATGCGGAGTTCCTTCACCTCCCCAAGAGAAGATTCACTGATTTTGGTATGTAAATGATCTCCCTAGTTTCCTGTATAGATGCGAATGTAGGTATCTTTCACTTATTTAAGTGTAAGATTGATTATATCTAGCTAATAAATGATGGATTTTACACAACTGTGTTGTTCCCATTCAGCTCATAGAGAAAAGTCATTATTATTCAGTTCATGAACAGTTTATGACAGTGTGTGCATGATTTTTAAGTCATTGTTCAGGTGAAAGTAGTTCTCCATTTGATCACCTTATGTGTAGTAAAGCTGGAAATTTTGACGTCTGAATATTTATAGTTGGCCCACCTACTGAAATTTGTTGAGCACCTCTAATGATTCATTTATTTAAGTTTAGGTAGAAGCAAATTGTCAATCTGATTACATTGGGAGACAAATAGATTCACATTACAGATAAATTTTGAAATGATTTGAAATGAAAGTTTGGTTCATCTTTCAGTTGGGGTTTTTAATGAGCTTGTCTGCCGATTAATACTTATTTTTTGTTCTCTTGTTTAATAGTAACTCATGCACGTGCTCTTGATATGACACTTTGCTTTCTTGACCTGACAGTGTCTATTGCTTTATTGCAAGAAACCGAAACCCAAAACTGATATGTTCTTGTCTTTCTGCAGCCGTGGTTCGAAAGGAAATTCAGGATGAAACTGATAGAATAACAGGAAAGTCAAAACAGATATCTCCTGTTCCCATCCATCTCAGCATCTACTCCCCGAATGGTATGTTACTAAAACCATTTTTTTAATGTTTATTTAATATCTAATGTTTTAATACTCACTGGAACCTTGTCTTCCAAGCAACAAGCGTAAATTTTCAAGGCCTTGCAGCAGTTAGTATCACTCTTTTGTTTGTGTGTCTACTCTTGCGGGTTAATTTTATATTGCAATTTATCATCTTTGTGCTTGTGCTTAGTTGTAGCTCCTAGCAGTAATTGGAAATTGTAATTGGCTCAGATGATTACTTCACATATGCACTCCTAAAAATGTAACTAAAAAAAGGCTCCTTCACAAAATTTTGAGGCTGTCACAGTTCCTAAGAGTAATATGTTTTTATGTCTGACGAAAATATATATGTAAATTCGGATGATCTTTGCTAATAAAGTGATCTAGTTTTGGCACCCCCTTGATAACTCTTAGCTATTACTTCTTCTAATCTTTTTTCTCTTGCATTAATGTCACTTTTTGTGGTTCCTCTTTGTGTACTTTTGTGGCATAAGAGAGGGAGGAATATTGGAGTTTCATTTTACATTATCAAATGATTGTATTTCTTTTCCTTACACTAATTCTTGATCTCCTTCATTTGGCAGTTGTCAACTTGACCCTAATTGATTTACCCGGTTTGACGAAAGTTGCTGTTGGTATGTTTTATTTCCAATGCTGATTGTGTGTTGAATTGCATGATGCGATTTTATTTGTCAGTCACCAACCAAGACGGTTATTCTTTTCAGAGGGCCAGCCTGAAAGTATTGTTGAAGATATTGAAAATATGGTTCGATCTTATGTTGAGAAGGTAATGAATCATTATGAAATCATAAACATGCACAAACACATACATTCAGGGAGTTTTGAAGTCACTGACTTGTTGCCAAATGCATAGAAATATTGATGTCAAATGGTATGATTGAAATTTGTTGTAATTAACAAAAATGGTTGGTCTTTCTCATTTCCAACTAGCCTTGTCAAAAGCTATACTTGTTTTGTGTTTCAGTTTTATAAAGTCAAGATTGAATATTGTCCATCTGTCACTGCTTTTAGTAACTGTTGCAAATAGTAGTTTTTTTTGGGTGGCATTTGTAGCATCTCATGCACGTTCAGGAGTGAGATCCCGTTTTGCAGGAATGTGAGGCCACTCGATCAACTAGCCTCTCGCATTCCACAAAACAGGATCCTGCTCGTGAAGTTTTTATGTAGTTTTTCTACATCCATTACAGAGTTAACCATTTCTCTTTTCCTATGATGAAGGTCAATTGACTTCTAATTGATGAGTTTGTGTTTATTGTAGCCTAATAGCATCATACTAGCAATATCTCCAGCCAACCAAGATATAGCCACATCTGATGCTATCAAACTTGCTAGGGAAGTGGATCCGACAGGTATGCTCTATTTATTCATGAGTAGCCATTTCCCTCTTTTTGACTTGTCCTATTACTTGATTTTGTCTTCTCTTGCATCATTCTCTTTATGACTTGCACAGGTGAACGGACATTTGGGGTGTTGACAAAGCTTGATTTGATGGACAAAGGAACTAACGCGTTGGATGTATGATCGATCTCTCCCACTCTCTCTCTCTCTACCTTACTATAAAGCTCAGTCCTATCTAAATGGCATTTGAATGAGCAAGCTTTCTGGTGAAATACATTAAAATTTCCAAATAGCTGAGACCAGGCTTTTAGCATTCAAAATACAGCAGTTTTCAATCATATTAAAGTGATCTTTTTTTTTTTTTTTTATAAAATTTTTATGGAAGTGGCCCTTAAAACTCTGCTCTGGTTTTCTTTACATTTTACTATGCTCGACACTCGATACCCTTTGCACTCATGGTTTTTACTACAGCTTTGGACCTGGAACAACAAAAAAAATGTATAGAATTTGTTCTTAATCTCTTACATCTCTGTCCACAAAGGTTATTGAAGGAAGATCTTATCGCCTGCAACATCCTTGGGTTGGAGTTGTCAACCGTTCACAAGCAGATATTAATAAAAACACAGACATGATTCTTGCGAGGCGAAAGGAGCGTGAATACTTTGCAACCAGTGCTGACTATGGGCACTTGGCTAGTAGAATGGGTTCTGAGTATCTTGCAAAACTTCTCTCTAAGGTTAGTATATAATATGTTTGTTGAATGGAAAATATTGCTTGAAATAGGGATCATTATCCGTTGCTTGAAATAGGGTATCTTTTTTCGTTGCTTGACAAAGGGTATCGTTTTGATTGGTTGATATTTTTTATAGCACTTGGAGTCTGTGATTAGGGCTCGAATTCCAAGTATCACATCTATGATTAACAAAAGCATTGATGAACTTGAATCGGAGATGGACCATCTCGGCAGGCCTATTGCCGTTGATGCTGGGGTGAGCTGTCTTTATCTTCTGCACTTGATCATAAATAAAATGATTTTTGGGCAATCATGAGTTTGTAACCAAGAGTTTGTATTTTAGGCTCAATTATACACTATCCTGGAACTTTGCCGTGCATTTGACCGGATTTTCAAGGAGCATTTAGATGGAGGGTAAGACAAGATCTATTTATTAAAACTTTGTCTCATCAATGTATTTAGAATTTAGTTTCTAGAATGAAAACTATTGTAGATCATAAATTTGACCAATTTTCAGTCTTAAGTTTATTGGGGCATCATGTACCATTGAGTTGATTTTATACAATGATATGCTTTTGGAGATTATGTTAGTGTTTTTTCTATTCTCTTTTAATACTTATTATTTACCTTTTTTTAATTCTCAAGTATCCTTAGCAAAAGTGCCAAAAGCTGAACTCGCTTGAGATAAGATGCATATGCTAAAAAACTAAATTTGGGTATTCTAAATTTAATGCAGTATGCTGGACAACTCAATATGGGTGATGTGTGATATAAATCTAATGTAGATGCGTAGTTAGTAATAGCCGGTTTGGCTGGTACGTTATTCGATATGAAATTACCTTGGACAGTCAAGGTTTGGCAATTTGTAAGTAGTTAGTAATGGGGTTCCCTAGGTTAATGGCTTTGGGTTGGTTTTAACTTTTAACAGTTCTTGACACATCCCTTCCCTGCTGGAGCCTGAAACACAGTTAGTTGCATGTGCTAGTCTTTTGCTGCTAGCTGAACAGTTTCACTTTGCATAATACACTGCTTCGTAGGGACATGTGAGTGCTACAAATTTTTCATATAAAATGGATTTGTTAACTTAAAGTTGTAGTATCCTCAGATGAATTGCTGACTTCTTTGACCAAAAAATGCGTACAATATTGTTGTCCGATGATATACCTGTGCTTCATTTTGTCATTTTAGGCGGCCCGGGGGTGATCGGATTTATGGCGTCTTTGACAACCAGCTGCCTGCTGCGTTGAGGAAGCTTCCATTTGATCGACATCTTTCCTTGCAGAATGTAAGGAAAGTGGTTTCAGAGGCTGATGGTTATCAGCCTCACTTGATTGCTCCAGAGCAAGGTTACCGCCGCCTAATTGAGGGATCACTGAATTATTTTAGAGGGCCAGCTGAAGCTTCTGTGGATGCTGTAAGTTATCCCCTTTTATGTACTCTCCAGTAGTCAGGTTTTGTCAGAAATGTTTTTAAAGTTCATCTAGTTGTCAAGAACCTGATAAACTTTTGCATCTTTGACTGACCAAAAATCCATGCCATAGGTCCACTTCGTTTTGAAAGAACTTGTAAGGAAGTCATTAGCAGAAACTCAGGTGAACGGAATTTGTCTGTTACTTATAAAGCTTAACTATTGTTCTTCCAATGAGAAAATGGATTGATTTTGATGTTTGTGACTCAGGAATTGAAGCGCTTTCCGACTCTGCAAGCTGAAATAGCTGCTGCTTGTAATGAAGCCTTGGAAAGGTTCCGTGATGATAGTAAGAAGACAACTCTTCGATTAGTGGACATGGAATCTTCATATTTGACTGTGGATTTCTTTCGGAGACTTCCCCAGGAAGTGGAGAAGGCAGGAAACCCAGGTACCACGACTTCTCCCGCTGTGGACCGATATGCAGAGGGCCACTTTAGGAGGATAGGATCGAACGTATCCTCTTATGTGGGAATGGTGTCTGAGACACTGAGGAACACAATCCCCAAGGCTGTCGTTCATTGTCAAGTCAGAGAGGCCAAAATGTCGTTGCTAAATCACTTCTATATACAAATAGGAAAGAGAGAGGTACTCTCTCTCTCTCTCTCTGGATTTATTTCATGTTAGCTTGGATTGTCATCAGTGCATTGCCTGCCGCTGTTGTGTCATTTAGACGAATGTCTATAGACTAGAAGGCACAAGCTTGTTGTGGTGGTTGTTTTACATGATTATGCCCTTTCAATTTCAAAATTTGTTTTTATCAACATAGGAGGTGTAAGCTTATGATTCAACCTTAGGTGCGATGTGTTTATTGTTTATGGCTTTGGCTTGTGTTTCAGGCTAAGCAGCTTTCCCAGCTGCTTGACGAAGACCCGTCGTTGATGGAGAAGAGGCAACAGTGTGCTAAAACGCTTGAATTATACAAGGCAGCTAGGGATGAGATTGATTCTGTATCATGGGCTCGCTGAGATGAACTAATAACCAGAGACATCAGAGTTACTGTTACTGATTTGTAAACACGACCGAATTTATTGAATTGTTTGACAATAGAGATCTCGTCCTTTTTTCGTTTTTATAGTATTATTATTCTGTGTAATTGTTGACCCAACTTCTCATGCTTTGGGATGGGATGCTGAATTGTTTTATTCTTTTTTTTTTTTTGGTGTGGGTCAGATCGATTGTTGTATTTCTTTTGATTACCCTTGTTATCATATTAATCTTTTGTACATCTCTAAAACCTTTGTGATGTATATTAGAGCATTGCTTTAATTATGTCCAGTTGAATTGAGTTTGCAAAATGTAAGAATGGAGTTTGGTCCAACTGATTCAGTGTTTGGATTGGAAGCAAAAGAAAAAGAAAAAAAGAAAAAACTATTGTCGAAAACATAACTGGAACAGGGTAGACTCTTTTTTTATAAAGAAAATTATTGTTGATAAACTTGATTACTGTTAAATAAAAGTTAATTAAAGTACATTGGACTATTAGTCCTTGAACTTGGATCCAAGTTTCAATTTGGTCCTTGAATTACGTTTTCAATTCATGTTGTAGAAACTTTTCAAATAATAGGCGTGCATAACGTCTTTAAATACTTGCTCAAAATTATAAAATCTTTATTGGTACCCACAATAACATCAACAATATGCATGCTTTTTTAGTAAGCTTAAGAGCACTTCCACCTCTACGGGCAAGGACAAGAGCAAGGGTAAGGGCAAAGCAAGGGCTGTTACTATCAATTAATCGTTCGTTTAATTGGGTTTAGTGCGATTTAATTAATTAAGTTGTTTTTATCAGTCCTTGTGGGTTCGACCTCGTACTTGCATATCTCTATATTATTATTGATTCGTGCGCTTGCGAGTAATTTAATTTGCTATTTTTGGATATTCTTTTTCAGGTGTTCGAAAATCTACATCACACCTAAAAAGCAATATCCAAAAATCGCAAATTAAATTACTCGCAAGCGCACGAATCAATAATAGTATAGAGATATGCAAGTATGAGGTCAAACCCACAAGGACTGATAAAAACAACTTAATTAATTAAATCGCACCAAACCCAATTAAACGAACGATTGATTGATTTGAGTGATGAATTAAAGAAAACTTAAATTACAAGAATTAAAAGAAAGACAAATAAAACTTGCAACAAAGATAGAGTTTAAAAGAAATCAAGTTATAAAGATCTCAGGTTATGAATCCACCAATGACAATCCTATTTCCTTTTCTTAGAGCCAATAACTATCCAATTTATGATGCCAATGTTAAAGGTTGTTCTTTCTAATGTATGAAGTAAGCCTGTCAAGGTCATAAATCGTGTATCCCTATATACAATTCTACCCTGTTAAGGTGTTATAATTTAACATATAAGAACCCGTTAAGAGTAGAAGAATTCAATCAACCAAGCAGGACTAGTGGATGGCTTTTCTCTCATAGCTATCTACTCTTCTTAAGGTTCCAATAAACCTAGTGGATGACGTTTCTCTCATAGATTTATCCAATTATCTAGATGCAAAGTTCCTAGTGGCAATCAAGCAATAGGACTTCAAACCTAGAATAAAATTCACACAAATATTAAGAATTTAACACAACATATCATTGAATAGAAATCAACAAAGTACTTTGCAAATAATCATGTCATGGCTTCATCATAAACCTTAGAAAGAAATTTAATTACACATAGTTATAAAAATAAGAAAATACATAAAATAAAATAATAAAACCTGGAACATGATGACGTGCCCAAAGCTATATTCTTCTCTTTTATCTCCACCCCCTTTCTCTAGAGACCTAGCGCAGCCTTATATAGTGCAAAATAACTAAACTCTAATATAAAATTTTCTGGAAAAACTCTCCTAAAGAAAGTCAAAACCCTAAACAATTAAGGAAACAAACTAGGAAAGAATCCTTCTTTGACTGGGACACACGTTAGCTAAATTGGACGCCCGCTTTGGGGTTGTTAAACTTCCTAGAAAACTCTGGAAAAATATGAGAATCGTAGCTTTATCTCTAAGCTTTCCATCCATATATCGTACTCCACTTGGAAAAATCGGGAAGGTCTTCAAATGTTCAATATCACGCAGCAGCACAGTTATGACGGGAATGCAGCTTTGGCTGTCTTGACTTGCAATTCTGGAACAATTGGCTTTATATAAAATTATGAAAATTTGATACAATGATCGTCAATGTCTTAGATTTCTTCTCCAATTGGCCTTGCACTAAAACTCCTCCGGAAAGTTGATTTTCCATTAAAAAAAAAACTTTCTAAGAGCGCAGAAAAACTGAAAATAAAGAAAGTAAAGTAATAAGGCTCTTTTTAATAACTTTCCCTATAAAAACCAAATATAAAGGGTCTAAAAATATAAGAAAGAAGGCACTTATCAAATAATGGCAGCCCTTGCAATTGTGTTTCCACCCTTATGGGCAAGGGCAATTACTATTCACATGTGATTAATTTTATTTATATGTATGAGATAAAAAATAATAAAATTTTAAGTTATGTATAAAAAATGTTTTTCTGAATTTTTTAGAATTTTTACGATTTTTTATAAAAAAAATTTAAACTTTTTTTACGTTGATGACGTCAATACTGCGTATGTCATCGCCCTCAGGCAACAGCTCGGGATGTTCTTGCCTTTGGGCCTGCCTGTTGGGTTCATTTTTACACATGATTTATCATGTTATTCACCCAATATTTTGAGTTAGTTCTTGACTTTTTATAGCTTTTTACTTACTTTTTGTGTTTTCTTAGACTTTACCTTGGTTAGATTGAAAATGAGCTAAAAATGCATTATTGGTTATAATTTCTGTTTTTGTTCATTTTCGTAGGTCAACTTCTTGGCCATGGATCATTACCTTCCAGTGCTCGGATGCGGTGAAGATCTTCATGAAACTTGTTCCAATGGATGTTGACTACAACATATCCGAATTTGAGCTCCATTGAGCAAGTATAGCCCTGCCAACCAATCCAACAATTGATCCTAGCTCTGAAAATCTGAATTGGACCACATTTACCTCCATTTTCTACTTGTTGCCACTCCACTTGGTGACAATATTTTACCTAGGTAAGCAGGGATCTCAAGTTGGATCCATCTTTGTATTTTAAAACTAAAGAAAATGATGAAAGTGGAAGGAAGTGGAGAGCTTTTGGCAAAAGGTGGGGGAATATTGGAAAGGAGAAGAAAGAAGCCAAGGGGAGAGCATCGGGAGACATCCATTAGGCATTATTCCATTATCCCATTATTCCACTTTGGAGGGAGGAAAGTCTGATTTGGGAGCTAGGGAGAGAAGGAGGCTACGGAGGAGAAGAAGGCTTCCACCATTGAAGACCTTGAGCTTCCATCACTCTCAGAATATTTGTAAACTCTTTCTAATTGTATTTGAAGTTGTGTTTATTATGAACATGAGGAGCTAAACTCCATAGCTAGGGCTTAGGTTGAAGCCCTAAACATGACTACTCTATTGTTTTGATGCTTGAGTGTATGAATTTCTAGATGTTGTTGATGAATTCCCATTCACTAAAATAATCTATCCTTGATGTATGTTTTTCTTTGATTGATCACCTTTGAAAGCATGCTTCTTGGGATTGTTGGGAGTGTATGTACCCTCATGTTTTCCCAAGCAACAAATGGATGAAGTAAGAATCATCCATGTGAATTGGTTTCTTGAATGCCTAATGTAAACATCATACTATTAGGGTTCTTGTGATGTTCATATTCTCTTTGAACTTAATGGGTTTTTCTTGTAATTCAATCAAGTACCAAGCACACCTAGATTGATTATAGGAAAGGCACGAGTATTGTAGCGCTAACCCCGCACTCTACTTATTTTAGAGAGAATCAATGCGTCTTGAGCCACTAAACCCGGTCTTGATTGCGAACATCGTCTTCAACACATTTAGAGTTCATTACTTGAGTATCCATGAGCATGAGTAGGATTGTTTAGGGTGGATTCCGAAAACCCTAGTGTTTGTCACATTTTAAGTCACACTTTGAGTCACATCTTGTTAAACACTCTTGTTGAACTTGTCATTTTAGCATTAGGTTACATTTAAGCATTAGAATTAGTTCACAAAAATCAAACCCCCCCCATTGTGTGTGTGTGTTTGTGTTTGAAAACGTGAGTTTTATTTGGATTGAATTCTGTTCAATTCTGTTGTTGTTTTGGACATTTGGTCCGCGTTGAGTTCTTCCTTTTTCTGTGCTGAATCCAACCATATAAAGAACGTGAAATTTGGATGAACGGTTGGAAAGTTATAGGCTAAAAACTGGACAGAGGTCGGAGCCGAAAACAGAGCACACAATCTGTTTAAAAACGACCGGTCGTCACTGTTCACGCGACCGGTCGCACTTCATTTCAGTTTTCAAATTACAATCTGTTTAAAAACGACCGGTCGCGCACTGTTCACAGCACTGTTCACGACACTATTTGAAACTGTTCACGATGTCGTTTCACAGGTGATAAACAGGCGATAAAAGGGTGATAGAAAGTCTTTGTTTGTGTTTTGTTTTGGTTTTCTTGTTTTGTTTCAATTCCTTTGGTTTTCCTTATTCATTCTTAGCTTCCAATTTGCATTTTTACTTGTGTGTTGTGTTGATTAAGTGTTGTTTACATACTCAAACTAGAACTTTTAAGTAGCCGACAGTTCCTCGTGGGATCGACCCCGTACTTACATAATCTATACTCCAATAGATTCGTGCACTTGCGGGTATTTTTAATTGGATGTTTAGCACATTATTTTTGTGCCAATTAAGAACACAACACTGCCTAGGCTCATAGAACCCACCAGCTGCTCGGGCTGGTTGTTGCACGCTGGAATTGAATCCCTGGGCCTAGGCCCCCTCCTGCCTGGGCTGCATGCAAGCTCTAGAGATGCTCTAAACCTTGGTAAAAAAATATATATAGTTAGTTTATAAACTTAAATGTCCGTGTGTAGTTAAATTTTTCATTCGACAATGAAATAAATTTTTTCACATGGATTTAATGTTTTGATATTAAATTTGATAAAAAATAAAAGGGTATTTTGCCGAATTGCCCACTAAATTTGTACTTAATTATCAATTTACTCCATGACCCTTTTTTTTAGAAAATTAAGAACTCGAACTAAATTTTATTCTCAAATTCCCCCTGTAGTCCAAATTCTCAACATTTCATCTAATTTCTGTTAAATTATTAAAAATAATTTTTTTTGAGTAAAATGCCGAAATGCCCCTTGGACTTGTACCTAACTATCAATTTACCCCATGACATTTTTTTTTACAAAATTAAGGACTCGAACTAAATTTTATTCTCAATTTCCCCCTGCCGTCCAAATTCACAACATTTCATCTAATTTGCTGTAAAATATGAGGGCAAATTAGTCATTTTGTATGTTAAAAATAAATAAACACTGAAAAATAAAATAAAAAACTTTTAAAAATTGAAATAATTTATCTCTCTCTTTGTCTCTCTCTCTCTCTCGCTCTCAGCCCTTCTTCCCCGAATCCCAGCCTCCTATGTCCTCCTCACAAATCACACCACCACCCATTCTCTCTCCCCTCCCTGCACCCAAAGATCGAACACATCCCATACAACAACGTGAAAACCACCACCACATATTTGAACAAAAAAAACCCAGATCAGAGGCACATATTTGAACATACAAAAAACCAAGATCTATTTGGGTTATGGGGATGGGAGCAGGGATCTATTTGGGTTTTTGGATTGACCTAGGGATTTTAGATATCCTTTTAGAGGCAAAAGGATTTGGCAAAAGATGAAGAGAGTGATGCAAGGTTATTTGAAATCTGTGAATTTTCTGGTGATAATAAATGGGTGGCCAAGGGAGAAATTTGAAGCATCTAAACCCTATGGCAGGATGATTCCTCATAAGCCTTTTTGCTTACTCTGGCATTATGCTTTAAGCCGGTTAGCGGAGAGAGTGCTAAAGCATTGAAAAACTTTCTATTGGAAGAGGGCTTTCGGTGGATATGGATATGGATGGAGGGGCTTTTAATTGGTTGGGGTGTCATGAGGTATTGGTATTTTCAGTTTGTTGACAATATGGGTTCTTTGGGGGTGGGGTTTGTGGGTGAAAAAAATCTGGGTTTGTTGGGGGTCTATGGGTTTTGGGTTCGTTGGGGGTGGTTGTAATGGGGGAATTGGGTTAGTTCAAGTCCTTAATTTTGTATGACCAATTTGTCCTCATATTTAACGCCAAATTGGATGAAATGTTGATGATTTAGACGGCAAGGGGAACATTGAGAATAAAAGTTAATTCGAGTCCTTAATTTTTTTAAAAATCAGAAGGTAAATTGATAATTAGGTATAAGTTCAGGGGGCGATTTGGCAGTTTACCCAAAATAAAATAGGTTGATAAAAACTTCCAACATCCCAACTTCTTTTCCGACCACTTATAAAGGATCATGCCATTTGCCGAAAACACTATATATCATAGTTGCAACCTTAGCTTAACTTCTACGTCTCTCACCACCACCAAGGATGTCCAATATTTCATCAACTCCTCTCCCACCTGATAGGTATTTCTCTGCGTTTCTTTTCTTTGATTTGATTTGCTTTGCTTTTTTCTTTTCTTTTCTTTTCTTTTTTGCACACGAAGCTGCTCGTTTCGCAAGCTCATTTGTTGGTGCCTGTTTAAAGTTCAACTGTGGATTGGCCATTGTTAAATCCTCAGTGTATGAAGCTTAATCGGATTTTAAAGATGGAAAATTCAGTGTGTTTCTTTTCAATTTGTTGATGAATCTGTATCTTGAACATACTTGAGACCTTTTTGTCCAGAGCAGGTAGCACAGTGGTGGCCTCCCCCTTCCCCCCCTGCTTGACACCAAACCCCATAGGTTTCTTTCCTCCCAATGCAACCAAAAACAATCCTTGAGACCTTTGGTTGTAGATTTTGGATAATAGAAGCTAGAGAATTCAGAATGTTGCCTATGACTTTTATACAATAATCTTACTCTGGAAAATATTAGTCCAAGCATTTTTAGGTCCAGACAAGCATCTTGTTTTCTTTTTCTTGATGTTTAAATTTTTTGTTGTTCTGCTGCTGGCCTTAAATCCTCCTCACGTTTTGTGATGGCAGGAAATGTTCGCTTGCCTTTCTCGCTCCTCTCGAAGCAATTCTATTCGACATTGATGGAACATTGTGTGATTCAGATCCCCTCCATTACTATGCTTTCCGTGAAATGCTTCAAGAGGTAGGCTTTAATGGAGGGATTCCTATCACTGAGGAATTCTACAGTGAAAATTTTAGTGGAAAGAACAATGAGTATCTTTGCAGTACCGTCTTTCGTGAATGGGATCTCCAAACAGCAAGGAAATTTTTGGACGACAAGGAAGCCATGTTCCGGAGGTAACTTAAAGAAATTATGTCATATTATATACTTGATCACTCATTTATGGTATTTGCTGCTACATAATGGTTTGCTATATTTATTTATATATGAATCATGTTGTGTTACCTGTCAATAGTCTAGATTGATAGTTTGTTGGCACACATTTCTCTAGTGTTCAAGTTTTGTTTCTATTCCTGAACCTGACGTACTAAGTGACATATGCAGATTGGCAGCTGAACAATTAGAGCCTGTCAAGGGTCTGGCTAAGTTGCGCAAGTGGGTTGAAAATCAAGGCCTCAGACGGGCAGCAGTAACAAATTCTATAAGAGTTAGTGCCGAGCTAATGATATCATCTTTGGGGCTCTCGGATTTCTTTGAAATTCTTGTTATTGGAGACGAATGCACACGAGTAAAACCATTTCCTGACCCTTACTTGAAGGCTCTCGAAACACTTCAAGTGTCCCATAAGCATGCTTTCATCTTTGAGGTTTGTCTTTCAGGACTGTGTGCTTTGAATTAACGAATAACGATAACGTTCCTGAGTAAATTTTGATATAACTTGCACTCATCTTTTTTTTTTTTTTTTTATCGTTAAGGATTCTGTTTCTGGAGTGAAAGCTGGAGTAGCAGCTGGAATGCCAGTAGTTGGTTTAGGCACAAGGAATCCCCAGACATGGTTGATTGATGCCGGAGCCTCTTTCGTTATTAAAGATTTTGAGGACCCAAAATTGTGGGAAGCACTGGAAGAGTTGGAGAGGAAGGCAGAGGCAACAACAGTTGCAACTTGAAATGTCAGTTACATATTACATATAATACAGGAACAAAAGCTGTAAACTCAAATTGATGAGGCACCAATAGGCAGTATCTATATAGTTAATAAGCCTTATTATCCTTATGTTCTTGTACCTTAATGTAATCTGTTCTTTTTGTTTCGACTTATCTCAAACGACTCTTCTTTCGATGAATAAAAGCTTTACTTTTTCCTAGAAAAAAATTCAAAAAACATCATCTCAAGACTGAGGTGATGACATTATTATGTTTAGATGAATGGTTTTTATTCTGTCATTCAAATTTATTATTTTTATATAACACGCTTTGCTGCTTATTGGCACCAAGGCAATCAGGACGTCAAGGACTTCTAAACCTTGGATCAAACAGATTTTAAATCCTTTTACCCGACGGACAGATTTTAAATCCTTTTTCCAAACGGAAAGATTTTAAATCCTTCTACCAAACATATTTCAAAACCTTCTGAAGTTGATCAACGTTTTAGTCATATCATTGAATCCGTATACAATGTGAAGAACTCAATTAATACGTGTAGTTCTTCAATCTAGCTTCCTTGCACATGTTGCAAACAGAAGCACGTGAGAAGAAGGATATAGTATATACATACTGCAGTTTCTTACTTGCTCCGGTTCTTCAAGTCTCTCCAGGAATCCTATTCGCACAAGAAAATGGATTCTCCACCTCCATATTGTATAAAACTGACTCTCCAACTATAGAAAAAACGCATTAATTGATGAGTATGGAGAGGAAGAGGAAGGTGTGCTTGTTTAACATGGCGGTCTCATCATCGTCAGTGAAGATGAGCAAATCAGACGGCGGTGGAGGGGCCACAAGCAATGTGATCAATCCGTGGACCGGAAGGACTTATTCCCAGAGCTACTATGAGATCCTTGAGAAGAGGAAGACTTTGCCAGTTTGGCAACAGAAAGATGAGTTCTTGAAGGTTCTTAAGGTCAACCAATGTATAATTTTGGTTGGTGAGACTGGTAGCGGCAAAAGCACTCAAATCCCTCAATTTGTTTTGGAAAGTGTTAATGCAGAAACTCTGGATGGTAAAAGGATGATGATTGCATGCCCGCAGCCACGTAGAGTTTCCGCAATGTCAGTGTCTTGTCGTGTAGCTGAGGAGATGGATGTGAAGATTGGAGAAGAGGTTGGTTACACCATTCTTTTCGAAGACTGCAGCAGTGCCTCTAAAACACTATTGAAGTATTTAACAGACGGTATGCTTTTAAGAGAGGCAATGGCAGATCCCCTGTGTACCACATGAAAGAACGTTAGCAACAGATGTTCTTTTCGGGCTTCTCAAGAAGGTGTTGAGAAATAGGCCTGATTTGAAGTTGGTTGTGATGAGCGCTACTCTTGAGGCCGAAAAATTTCAGGGCTATTTCAATGGTGCGCATTGTATGAAAGTTCCTGGCAGGCTTCATCCAGTGGAAATTCTTTACACTGAGGAACCTGAAAAGAACTATGTGGCGGCAACGATTTGAACCGTTGTGCAGATTCATATGTTTGAGGGTCCAGGGGATGTACTTGTCTTTTTAACTGGGGAGGAAGAGATTGAAGATGAATGCTGCAAAATTGACAAAGAAATTGCAAAATTGGGTGATCAGTTTGGTCCTGTCAAAGTATTGCCTTTGTACTCAACTCTGCCTCCAGCTGTGCAGCAGAAAATATTTGAGCCTGTAAGTTCTGGGAGGAAGATTGTGGTGTCAACAAACATTGCTGAAACTTCTTTAACCATAGATGGAATCGTTTATGTTATCGACCCGGGATTTTCTAAACAGAAAGTTTATAGCCCAAGACGATGTGTTGAGTCATTGTTGGTGTCTCCAATTTCTAAGGCCAGTGCCTGTCAGAGGGACGGGTGTGCTGGAAGGACTAGACCAGGGAAATGTTTCAGACTTTACACTGAAAAAAGTTTCCATAATCATCTTGAAGCACAAACATGTCCAGAGATACTGAGATCAAACCTTGCAAATACAGGTGCTTACTTTGAAGAAACTAGGAATTGATGACTTGGTTCATTTTGATCTCATGGACCCTCCCGCTCCTGAGACATTGATGCGAGCACTAGAGGTTTTGTGGTCTTTGGGAGCATTGGATGATGAGGGTAATTTGACCAAGCTGGGGGAGATTCCTGTCAAAAAATTGCAATTTGCGGTCGGTTTTCTCACGAAATCGATTTGGATGCGGCTAAAATGTGGTCAGTAAATACAGTTTTGCGGTATTTCGGTCCAAAATGCCAGCCCTAGATTCACCCTATTGCTTGTACTAAAAAATATATAAAAAATAAAAAAAGAGAAGGAAAACACTCGATAAACCTCAGAAAAACCTCTCTCACTTAGCCATTATTTTGCTCTACCAGAGCTAAAACAAATTCTTCAGAAGCTGGTGGTCTGAGGAGAGAGGAGGATGAGCAGGGCTTGTAGTCTCTTCCAATTGTGCCAGAATCCAAACAGATTACTACTCAGAAGTTCTAAATTTTCCAAAGGTGCCCATAATTCTCTCCTTATCTTCTCTCTCGCTTTCCTATTGTCAAAACCAGAAAAATCCAACCTTTTTTTTTTATGTGGATAAACTCTACTGTATGTGTGCCTTGCTTTAAACTCTCTGTCGCTTTCCTTCTTGATTTATGCTGTTAATTATTCATTATGTACCACTGTATTTGTTGCCATTGTCATTTTGAAATTCACGAGGTCATTTCCTTTGCAATCTCAAGCAATTCTTCAAAACTCTTTGTTTTCCACCAGTCTGGGCCCGACCCTGGACGCTATTTTAGCTTTTTATGAAACCCATCCATGTCTGGTAGCTTTAAGGTTGAGGAAATCATAGAAATTTGCTTTTCATAAAATTGAAAAATCTGTCTTTTCACTATTAGGTTTCTCTGTTAAGTTTATTTGTTTCTCCCCTTTTCAATATCCGTCGTGTTCCTGACTATTTTGAGAAATTAAATCTCTTTTGGTTTGGTGCGTGATTACCATATTCATTTTTAACTTAAATGACTTATACCATTTACAAATATTTGTTTACCCTCCTAGTGCAGGTCCGTACTTGATACCGAGTGCCAGAATTTATCCAGTCCTGTGCTTCTCTAAGGAAATACAAACTTCCGCATATGAAGTTGTCAAGGGAAGCTATGTACCCACAGCCGTGGTTAAACCAGAAAGCAAACCAAAGGTATTTCTCTTTGGTATGTGCGTTTATTTGGTCTCAAGGGCATGTTTAATTGCAAGATGAGGATGTAGTGAATAGCAAATGAAGCAAAGCAAGAATTTATATGAAATAAGGAAGCAAAAGTTTTACAATGTATTATCGTTACTTAAATAGTGCTGTTGTGTTCATCTAAGCAACTGAATCTCTTAACTGTGATGTATGAATTCCATCCCTCATTATTTCCTTACTACCATTTTCTTGTTGGATGATAAAACTTGAGTGAGGTTGGAGTGACCTCATGAATAAGTATCAGGACATGGTGAAATCTTATGTGAGATGCAGGATTCAAGCATAAAATGACTGACTGCAATAAGGGTATGCCCTTCTGGAGCTGTCAGAGAGGGATATGGGTTTTGATCAAGAACCATTCTGAACAATGTCTTTGACGGTTGGGATTTAGAAGTTGCTGGCATATAGGGACTGGAGTTATTGGAGTGAAAAAGAATGGCTGACTTTCCTGCTTCTTTAGTTTGTATTTTGGACTTTGATCTACGGGGTCAAGCTCATCATAGGGCCGCGGTAGTTATTTAGTTAGTTTGTGTTCTTTGGGCTTAGCCTACCTTTTTCACCCCCAAAAAAACAAAGAATGGTTGACTTTCCAAGGTGTGCATCTCATGAGGTAGGTTGCAGGAATATTAAGCACGATTTCTTTATAAGTAAATAATCGATGTAGTTGACAAATTCACAGTGTTTGGTCTGCTAACAACAGAAGTATTATGTACCAGGTAAACAGACACATAGGTGAAGGCATGCATTAAACAGTAGTGCCTGCATAGATTTTGTGAGTTGAGGGTGTTTAGCTCACTAATTCATCAAGGTTGAAATATCCATGTTTGATTAATTTTTAGAACGTAACTACAGTTGTATGTGTAAAGAAGTTTGATTGTGATTATTTGGTGCATTCATATGGCATACACCTCAGTGAAAGTGACCTTGACAACTTTAGCAAGTTTTAAAATCTGCATGCCATTTATGTTAGTGGATTGTTATTGTTTCAGTTACTTTGATATTCTAGTGTTTAAGCGAGGGCATTGTTCTCTCATGTTTAAATAAGTTTCACACATGTACCTTTTTTTTTTCCTCATTGGTGTAATTTTTTTTTATTTTTTATTTTTGTGATCCATACCTTTTTGCAATCTTTTGTCATGAAGTGTTGGAAAAAGTAATGCTGGCTACCATGGTCCCAATGTTGTAATTGTAGGACAAATCACCAGAAAATCTTGAAGGAGTTGGTGCATTCCAAAAGCTACCCATGGTGATGCCATCTGTTGACATTCTGTATTCTGCACTAAGAAAGGCTAAGAGGATTTCACCAACAAAGGGTACTTGTTATGGGCATGTGTTTTAGATCAATATTGACAGAACAACATTAGATTCAAGTCGGATGGAACTTGGTTTATAGGACCGGCTGCTAACCCTGATTTTTAATTTCTTTATGTTGCAGGTACTGCCAATATTGCAAAGCGAGAAAGAAATAGAGGTGCAAAGCAACTTGATGCATTGATGAAAGTTTGTTCTCAACTTTAGTTTATCATTTTATTATATTTTCTATTGTAATGTTTTTATAAGATTCAATGATGACTGACTAGTTTTCTTTTCCATCTTCAGGAACTAGCAGTTCCCTTGAGAACTTATTCGGAGAATTTTCCAAATAAAAAATATCTTCACCCTTATGAGCGATCTCTTATTGAATTAACTCTTGGGGATGGAAATTATGAAGAGGTACATCATGAGAAAATTGTGGCCAACTGCCATTCAGAGTAACTTGAGGATATTATTATAATAAAAAATTGATTGAAATAAATTTTTTCTGTAGTAAAAATATGAGTTTTATTGGTATTTTCATGTTTCCTTTTACACTAACAGAAGGCAGACAGGTATGCTCTTTTAGACCCTTTTCAACTCATCGTTCTTCAACTTTTTAATTTGATAATTACAGGTGTTGGGAAAGGTGGATTCTCTGAGGAAGAAGGTTGTGTCTGTTGGAAAGGAACATGCATCTCTTTGTGCTAAGGTAGAAATCTTGGTTTTTTAAGCTTTATGATGCAATACCTGCTTCAAGATTTCAGTATGGAAATTTATGACCTTTGACTGCCTGCCTTCATGTTGTCCGTCATGATTGCATTAGATGTACATAGAGTTGGCAAGTTATACTTCTTTCTTTCGTTTCTAAGACAACTGCTTAATGTTGTTTATCTTAAGTAGTATTTCAATGATGAAAAAGTAGTTGAATTTTCAATTAGCCCTGGCTTTGTCCTGCTCTTCATGTCCTCTCACACTCTATTGTGGATTAATTTCTAATCTCTCTCTCTCAAACACCCACACATTCAATGCTTGCACACAAGGTACTCACTCGAATGGCTTCTTTTGCTATACATTTTCATTTTTTGCTTCACCTATACAAGTTTTAACTCCAAGGAAACTGGACTGGAAGTAGGCAAGAATTGTATGCCTTAGGAGATTTGGCTCTTTATGGTTTCTGTCAAATATATGAAGTTGACTGCCAAAAGTATCTAGATTAGGAGTGAAGATTGGCTTTTTGTGAGAATATTGAAAGATTAAATAACCACCAAGATAGTCAGGAACTTTCCAATGATTCTATGGATGTAGAACAGCAGTGGATGATGTGGAAAGTGTTATAAACCGCTAATGGAGATGACAGGGCATACTTGAAGCTGCAGGGGTGCAAAGCCAGTTATGAATTTTTCCTGGCCTGAGAGGATTATTTGATGTGTAATTTAAGAAGTGAGGTATGTATCATCAAAGTGGTTTAGTGCAGTTACATCATTAGGTACTGGGAAAAGTAAGTATGATTGTTATTCGCAGAGCAATTACTGATTTATATACTTTATTTTGTCTCTAGTAGCTTCAGTGGACTTGTTAACTAGAATTAAGAGAGAAAGATACTCTTAATATGTAAAGATGCTGGGATAGAAAATTATACAAGCACAATCGACCTTTTAAAACTGAAGCGTAAACTTGAGTGTGCCAGTAGAACTTCTATGACATTCTCATTGAGTGTGCCAGTAGAACTTCCATGACATTCTCATTTTCAGTCCATGTCAGTTGTTAATGCCGATCACCATGGGCAAATATTTTTGTCATGATTGGTGATACTTTTTATGCGCTACCACTTCTCACTTCTTGTGGTCATTGTTTTTTATGTTTTTGTAAATTGTGGTTTTTGGATCTACAAAGGACTGTTGTGTGGCATTATTCTTCCATTGAGTGTTAATTGCTTAGCATTCTGAAAATTTTCTTATCTCCTTTTCATTTATTAGCTTTTTGAGGATTACTTGCGTCTTCTGTTACCAGAAACACAAACACTGCATTCCATGATTACTGTATGAATTTTACTCTTCCATGTTTAATTTATATCTATAATACACTCTTGAAGTCTCCGATCTGAAAATAAATAACTCAGAAGCTCCTATCCAAGAAAAAAATAACACTTGGAATTAATTATTTTATTGATTTAGAAGACAAAAGATTTTAACAAACTCTCATATACACTGTGGCAGTCATTGTCGAAGAAAGAAGCAGAGGAAAGGCTAACTGAGGTTATTTCTTATCTTTAGCCAAAAAGAAACCTCCATTCCATTTTTGTAGATATTTACTCTCTTAACTATATCTACAGGGCATAAAGAAAGTTGAAGAGACATTTAATCGTGGAGGAAAACATGTCGATGATTTGTTACACATAGCCAAGGTACTTTGCTTTCTGAAGTTGGAGTTCTATAGCGGCTTTTGTTTTTCTTTATTGATTCTTTTCATTCAATTTTAAGGAAGGCATGCCATGCCATGTATCATGTATTATGATGGTTTAGTAACTGTTTAGATTTTTCAACGCACAGTTTGATGTATTTGCATTTGTGTCTGTGAACCTGCCCTACACCACTAGAGTTGAATATTCTATGAAAACTTAGGTCAGTCAAATATGTATCATTCAATTTCCTTTATTTTTGGTATATTATTTTTAATTCATGAACTCTTGTATCATATTTCAGTTGTCTAAATTTTCATACTATTTGGTTGCTTCTTACTTGTTCAGTCAGTATAACCTATAAACAACTTTCCAATGGATCCATGCCTTGTTTAGGATGCACTTTGGGACCTATAATGGTTGTTTTTTACAACTCTGATTTGTTGAGTAATTACTGAATTTTCTTTTGGTAAGGCTATCTCTTTTAACTAGTTATATTTGCAGACACTGCGAGCAATGCCGGTAGTTGATCTAGAATCACCGACACTTTGTCTTGTCGGAGCACCGAATGTCGGGAAGTCGTCTTTGGTCCGCATTCTCTCCACAGGGAAGCCTGAGGTTTGCACAATTTCAATTTTCAATGACAAAGATGATATCTTGTTTTGTATATGTGGTTGGTTGGGTATAGGTAGTCCATTCTAAAATAGGTTGAGCATCTGTTGCTGTATGTATGCAGGAAGCATGAAAGACTTGTTTTCTTTCTTTTGATTGTAGGTTTGCAACTACCCTTTTACAACAAGAGGAATTCTGATGGGTCACATTATTTCAAACCATCAAACTTTTCAGGTGGCTCAATTTCTCTAATATTGAGAGTCAAATATAATATTTTTTTAATTTTCAATCTTAATTTTGTTATGTCTATAAACTGAGTGCAGGTGACAGACACTCCTGGGCTGCTGAAGAGATGTGATGGTAAGTGACTGGCATTTGTTTGGTTTTAATTATGTCATTTTGAGGGATGCTTTCTTTGGCTTGGCTCCAATGCTTGCCATAAAAAAAATTTCATCTTTTTTTTTTTCTTTGGTGTTGCAGAGGACAGAAATAATCTGGAAAAATTGACGCTTGCTGTGCTTTCGCATCTGCCAACCGCAATACTTTATGTCCATGACCTCTCCGGAGAATGCGGAACCTCACCTTCTGATCAGGTATGGTTTTACACATTCAATACGAAGGCCTGAGACACGGATACCCCATTTGAGGATACGGATACGGTTACGGATTCGGGTCCCATATGCGAAGATACGAAGAAAAAGCGAGAGAGAGCGATGGGAGAGAAGAAGCACATATACGTGTCCGATACGCGAGGAAAATACGGGCGGATACGTGCCCGATACGCTAGGATACGGGCGGATACGTGTCCAATACACGTGGATACGGGCGGATACGTGTCCGATACGCGAGGGATACGGTAGACGGCTGACAAAGAAGACGACATGAGAGAGAGAAGAAGGCGATGGAGAGAGAGAGAGAGAGCTGGGAGCGACACGAAGACGATGGGGTAATTTCAGTTACACGGTGCCGTTTTAACTGGTGGGCGTAAAGGATGCGGCCCATCTGCTGCTTTTCTATAACCCAAAACGACTCGAGAATGCAGCCTACTTCAAGAATACCTCTAATAACACTACCAATTATAAATAAATTTCAAATTAAATATTTACCAAAACAAATGCTAAATTAAATATTTACCTCGTAAAAATACTAAATAAAATAAAAGTCCATACAGAGTAATTTTTGTATCCTTTGCCGTACCCATATCCTAAACTTTTGAAGATTCACTAAATCGTCGTATCAACTATCATATCGCTGTACCCGTTTCGGTTTTGTGGTTTGAGACCTAATATCAGTGTCATAGTGTCTTTCTTTATAATTGAACTCTATAGTAAATGCTCCCCTTTACGATTCCGCTGTTTGTTCTTTCTTTCTCACATATGTTAAATTCATGATTTTTCTATGACGGCTTGCAGTTTGTCATATACAAAGAAATAAAGGAGAGGTTTAGTGAGCATCTATGGCTTGATGTTGTGTCCAAATGTGACCTGTTGCAAAAGTCTCCAGTGCTATTTGCGACGGATAAAGGTGATGATTCTGATCTTGAGCTGGAAAAGTACCGGAAAGTGGGTCCTGATGGAGCTCTTCATGTCTCAGTGACAAATGAAGTAGGGCTCGCTGAGGTAAAATTTATATCCTAATTTTACTCTCCAAAATAGTTTTGAACATTGAAGCCTTGAGCTTTGACGTTTTTTTAACTTTACAGAAAGCGGCACATTGCCCCGGGGCACATTTGCGTTTTCTATTAGTTTGTGCTCATTTTTAAGTAAACACACCCTTTATAATTCTAGATCCTATTTAAACTTAACAAATTAACTAGGAAAGAAAGTATTTTCTTGTGAACTTACAGCTCAGACATCAACTTTTTGCACTGCAGTTGAAGAGTAGAGTGCATGAGATGCTGGATTCTCAGATGACAAGGATCCAAGTTCAAGAAACCAAGCAAGAAATTCTTCAAGTTACTTGAGTTGAGAGAGCAGTTTCTGAAATTCAAAAAATATCGGTGGCGGCTTCTGGTGAAATGACGATCAATTTACAAATTTGACCATCCCCAAGGGAAGCCAATTTCGAGTAAGCTTGCCCGGAGCGGAAGATCTGCAGCATGCTGGTGCTTGTATATAATACAAACTGCTGACTTTTCAGATTGTTTGGTCAACTTATGATCGTCCCAGTCTACTTAGGCGACCAAGAGAATACAGAGAAGCTGAGTTAAATGCATTGAATATTGTATCTTAGAAAATTCAACTTTGCTTATGAGAAAAGAGCTGTACTAAAACACAGTCGTTCACATTTTGCTTGGACATTGAAAGATATATAGAAAGGGTTCAGTTGTTTTGCCCAGCTAAATTCTCCTTGTTGATATTGCTGTGTAGATTATATGTATAGTTTTAGATTACTTACCGAGCTCTGCTCTTCCAGCAGGTTTATGTTCCTATGTTGTTACCAATGGACTCCCCCTTGCTCAACCAAGTCATCAATTCATTTCAAAAATCAATACCATTCTTGGGGAAATAGAAACCAATTATGTACAGGTAGTCAATGCCCTAAGGTTCTTGTGTTATGTAAACATCGAACGGTTGATTCTGTCGATGCTGATATCGGATATCGGTTCTATTGGCTGATCATGACCCCCCATTGGAGCAGAGCTCAAAGGACCTCTATTGAATTCATCTGCAGAAGAGAATGGAAGTTTATGCATAACTTATCAAAACAATGAACTTGAAGCCTGAACAAGACATCCAAAACTTTAATCACTAAAGGGAGGCAATCAACTCTAACCATATACAGTATATAAGGAACATGGGGGAGGAGTGGACATGAAGTTGACGCCACAATAAAATCCCAATGCTAATACCACTGTCATCATAGCATAGGCTGGCACTGCCAATGCCCAATACCTGAAAATGTTACCACAAATTCTAAAGATTAACTAGTGTTCAACGAACTTAAATTGCAGACTAGTGGTCTCAAGTTCAAATCCCCAAGGCATCATAGTAGTGTGTGTATGTGAGAAACCCCCCCTCCCCTATAGTGTTTAGACTATGACTTGTACTAAAAAACACGCAAATTGTTTAAGGACAACAAAATTAGGGCATTGAAATCACCACCAGAGAAACACTGACCAAACTTTTCTTTCCCAATCTAAGTAACCTTATTTTGATTTAAACATAAAGTTCCCCTAGCTATTACAAAACATTATCAAAGTTCCAAATGAACAAAATCTTTAAAAAATAAAAAACTTGAAAACACGTGAGAGAAACCAAAGCTGACCTGCTGGGATAGTAAAATATCCCAATGGAATGTAGCCAAGACTCTGGAACATATGCCCACACCAAGAAAATAACTGCTCACAGAACAATACCAAGGTAAATAAATATTAACAGAAATACTTGTTTACTAAAAAACTGTCAAGGAAGAAGCATGGTGGATGAAATAGACCTGTAGCCACAACAGTTGTGATGGAACCAACAAAGCCATAAACTTCAGAAGGTTTGGGGCCATGAAACCCAGAAGCCTTATCATCTGGATCCACAAAAGACACTGTTGCCCTCCTCTTCTTTGATACACTCAGGATTCTTCTGGGACTGCAAACAGAATAAGAATCTTCCATGCTTTCTTCTGGAATTCCAGCACAACCCAAAAAATCAATCAATTACAAGAACAGAAAATAAAATATTAAAAATTAAAAATTTGATCCATCTTAGTTCATCAAGAATTTGGGTTATTTTCTCCTATGTTACTGGTTGAAATTCTGTAAGTGCATAATTGAGATAAGAATGCGCTTTTCTCTAATTCAATCATATCGTTAGACAAAAGAGAGGACGCCGTGAATTTAAGATACAGAGAGAGAGAGAGAGAGAGAGAGAGAGAGAATTAGAATATGGGAAATGAAATGTGAAATTAATGCAACAAATTGCTCATCAGATTTTTGTTAATGGGAGTGAGAGAGAGTACCTGGAATCGGCCAAATGCGAAGCCAAAACGCAGGACAGGGAGGCGTTTTGTTGTGTTCTGGTTGAACCCAGATTGAAGCCAAGACGGTGGTCTGCGTTTTGTGTGTGTATCGCCATTGATCCAAAACTACCTCTGACTGAGTAAATGCTTTTTTCGGGATATTGGGCCTGAATAAAAATATCATGGGCTTGGGATTCATGAGCTTGAAGTAATTTTGCGTTAATCCTAAGTTGGGATGTGTTTTTTTTTTTAAATAATGAAATCCCATCATTACTCGAGTCACTAGTCTTCGGCTGTTGAACATAATTATTTATTGGTCAAAGATTCTTATAATTCAAATAGTTAAAAAGCATTTAACCCTGCAATCGAAATACTATTATGAATTCTCCTTTCTTTATTATCGTTTGTATCAAAAAATAAAATACACAAAAGAGAGTTTAAAGAAAGAACAAGAAGACAAACTAACAAAGTCCGTAGATCCTCACCAAACAATATAATGTTAGTAAAATAAAAATGAACTCATCTGTCTATTTATTTATTTTTATTAATGTTGTGCTTAAAACTAAGGTCTTATTTGGTAGCCTTTTTGAACTGAATTGCAATTGAGTGCAAATCAGTTTTTATGAGTCACACCTTTCTAGGTGGGATTTGTAAGACACAATATGTTAGATTGTTGTCCATTTTAATAAGTCAAGTTCCATCGCACCAAACAACGACCATAATTCGTCAATTTTAATTGAAATAGTCCAATTCAACCTTATAATTCGGCAATTTTAATATGCAAAATAAAACTAAACCTTCCGGAAAGATATCATGATCACAGTATCAACCTTATAAATACTAGGATACATAGACATAAATACTTACCAATTTGACATACCTTTTTGGACACGTAAAAAAAACATACTTGGATACATAAACATAAATACTTACACATTGCTTGTGAATCTTACAATCAAATCATTAGTAAAACTTTCCTATATGAATCAGTACTGAATCACGCTTCTTTTCAATCCCTCAGACGTGCCTCCTCCATCCATTATTTATACTTCAACACCTCAAAATTTGATTGCACAGTTTGTAGTAACAAGTACTTGCCATGGCAGGAGCCATTGATGAATGGACAAGGGAAGAAAATAAAGCCTTCGAGATTGCCATAGCCACCTACAATATTGAATGCATCGAAAAAGGGGAGTGGGAGAAAGTTTCTTTATCTGTTCCTGGAAAATCTCTTGATCAAATAAAACTACACTTCATGCACCTATTGATGGATGTGGAGGCCATCGAGTCTGACCAAGGACCACTTCCTGATTACAAGTATGATCAAGACGAGAACGATGATGGCAACGAAGGTGATCATGGTGATACCAAAGAGAAATAGAGTTCGATCGAATCGTAACGTTAGATGATTAATTTTGATTATATCATGCATGGTTTTGCTAAATTATATGCGAAATTTGCAATAACCCTAAAGATTTGTAATTTTGATCAAATTTACTATAGTAAAATTGTTTTCTCCATAGGGTTGAAGTACTTCTCACTTTTTTGCCTCTCTCCTTTAATAATTATGTTCAATATCAGAATATGTACTACTAAGTACTAACCGATCATCATCGAGGTCAAGTAATATCATGTGATATAGAATTATGGTATAAAAATATAATAAAAGTAGCATTATCGTTTATATTGTCTCATTGACATCTCCATTTTACCCTCACGCCACCTATCACCATTCACATTTACATGTAACCAAAATACAAAAGACATTGTTAAGTATCATGTCCCAGAGCCTATTCTCCCTTCCATTTTGCTCAACAATTTGGTTTTCCATGAATTTAATCCATCTTGGCCAATCTAATTTTGGTCCAATCTTGAGCATCTATTAATTGAGAACTATTGGGTCTAATGGGCTTGGCCCAGAACTCAGGCTGGGTTACAACACTCAATTCCGAAATAAATACTCTTTATATCATAGTTAAAAAAATTCAAAGGTCAAATCACAGTTTTTTGTTTTTAGGATTTTTTTTATTATTAAGAGATGCGATAATATACTAAACTCAAGACTTTGTTGAGAGAGTAAGTACTCCAAATCACTACACTAATGAATCTTTTACAAGTCAAATCAAATCCCAGTTTAAATTGACTCTTTAAAAAAGAAAATATATGAAAAACAGCCTTTTTTAAGGACACCATTGGTTGTTGAATTATCGGCATCATTACTGCTCAAACTTCATAAAGACCATCTTTGTTGAAGAATATACACAGTTACACATCGAAAACTTAATAAAATTGAAAGTCTCAAATTATTTATAATTACAAAAAAGTGACCGATGTGGAATTAGTTGTACTTGTGGCCCACTAAAAAAGTGATTCCACGTGAGGAGGAGTGTTGAAGAATACACACAATCCCACATCGGAAACTTAACAAAATAGAAAGTCTCATATAATGAATGACTATACTCCTAATAACATCGATGACTTTTTGTATAAAACCCCACACATATGGGCCAAGGACCCGTCCCTCTTAAATCTTAACAATCTTTGTAGGACAGTTGTTGAATAGTTCTTTATATAAGACAGATTAGACCACATCAAAGTTGCAAAATAAATAAATATTTAATTTGATTATTTTTATTCAACAAAAAAATAAGTTGCAAAATAAATGAGTTCCTCATTTGAATCTAATACGAAACAGATAATGTAAAAAACATGATTACCATTGTTTATTCTACTCGTTTGTGACTAATTCAACCAACTCATCTGTAAATCATCCCATTAGAAGAAGCTTAGCCGTCGTAATCCGTGGTTTCGAAATTTTTTGTCAACTCTTAATTAAAAGGGAGAATACTCATTGAGAATTTAAAAAATATATATATGGAATTAATTAATCAAAAGGCCAGTTCCAAAGCCGCCATAAACTTGTTCAATATATTTTGGAACCCTGTGTTCATATTGATTCCAGCGAGATAGATAAATACAGTTTGAGCCACTCAACTTGCTAAACGGTGGCGTAAAACCATTTGTGTTTGTGTGTATTCCCCGTCACTGAAAAACCGCGATGATCTTCATCTTTCTCTTTCAAAAGCCGCCATGAGCCAGTCAACTTCAGAACTTTCAGCATTTTTGCTTGGATAAGAAAATGTAGGAAAGGATCTAGCAGGGGTGTAGTGTGTATAACAATATCGTGCTTAAAACGACACGAAATAAGTTTTATTGTGTTTTACTTTAAACTTGTCGAACGTACAGTTGACCCTTCTATTTTTAAAATATTTGTCGTAAGCTTACCTCTCTCAGTTTAGAATTCGATATTGAAGTTCTCAACTTTGATCTCAATGTGTATTATGGATTTGTTTTGGTATGTGTGGCACTCTTTGCTATCCCGATGTTTTATTCTATTGAATTTTATTCTGAGATGTTTTAACGAGGCCACCCAAATACATACCCTATGATGCAATCTTGGTATTTTGGTGATTAATGATATGTTCATCTTCTTCTTAAAAAAAGACTTCCTATTAAGACAATATTATACTTTTCCTATATATATATATTTCATGATTAGCCAATTCTCATGACTGTGTTTATCTTTTTGTTTTTGACTGATGAGAGGAAACTTAAAAACTTCGATTTCTTCAGTTCCTATGATTAAAATAATATTTTGCAGAATGTCAACTTCTAAACAAGCATGAGTAGTTGACCCGAAGAAACAATTAACTAAAATAAGCATGATTAAAATTCAAATTAATATGCGATTTTATATATCCTGGACTGCTCTTGGTCCACCAAAGGGCTGCTTGTAGGGATGGTAATGGGTCGAATCGGGGGTGGGTATGCCATTCCCATCCCCATACCCGTTAAGCATTTTTCCCCCATCCCCGCATTCATACCCGCAATATTCTAAGCGGGGATTCCCCATCCCCGCCTTCATTGGGGAACGGGTTCCCCTACCAGCCCCATTACCCATTACTGAAGAAAAACCAATAAAAAAACTACTTTATTGAACAAGAAAAAAACACTATAAGCGCAAACATATGTATCAATTCAATTGTTATCAACTAAAAATCTAGACTATATAAAAAAATTAATACATATTAAAATTACATGTCCAAGACATGTTCATCATTATAGAGGTAGTCATCACACATCTCAATCGCACAAAGTGATGTTTTCAACTTCTTCAGTGTAAGATCTCTGATACAAATAAAACAAAATATAAATTTTACAATCATGTAGAGTAGGATATTAAACATCATTATCAATTATATAATATAATTCTTATTTTACCTCATTCTCAACATCATTATCAGATGTGTAGCCATGGGACAATGCTGTAGAGTTTGAACCTATTCACAAGAAACATGAATAATTAGAAAATACTAAGTAACAATTACATTTAATAGTAAATTTATATAACATATTTTCAATACCTTTTATCTCATTCCATAGCCAATCTCGAGCACACATCAAGGCCTCCACAATTTTTGAATGAAGTCGATTACGATGGGGGCTTACAATTCTTCCACTAGTGCAAAATGCCGACTCTGAAGCAACTGTAGACACATGAATGGCCAAAATATCTCTAGCAATATCATGCAAAGTAGGATATTTGATGCCATTTGTTCTCCACCATGATAATATATCAAAATCAAGAGTCCTAGGTAAAAGAGACTCTTCCAAATAATGGTCCAGTTCTGATTTAACGAGCTCAACATTAGTTGAATTAGAAAGAAAAGATTCAAACTTGTGCATATAGTTCCCAACTCCAACTTGATATGCCATCGATGAAGAGGTAAAAATTGGAGATTGACAAAATTCATGAGTAACACTTGAATTAGACTTGGACTGATACTCTTTGACAATATCATAAGCCAATTTGCATATCCTCTCAATTTCCAAGGAAGACTTCTCTTTATATATAAGAGGAAAATAAAACTCAATCAATTTCATCTTAAACCTTGGATCCAAAATAATTGCCAATCCCATCATGTCATGCATTGTATCCCAATATTTTTCAAACTTTGTTACCATTTTTGAGGCCATCAATTTCACTTCATCTTGGTCAGACAAGAGCCAATCATAAATTGCCAACCTAATAATCTCACAAATGTGTGGAAAATAAAGGTTTGTTGTAGGATACTTGGTCCCAGAGAACAATTCAGATACTTGCCTTTGTCCAATCTTGCTCACTAGGAATAATTTTATATAGGGACTCACGTTGTCTCAAGCGAGGAAAAACATTTTTGTATATCATTGCCGTCTTAAGCATCAAATAGGGTAGAGTTCCACCTAGTTTTGCAATCTAGCTCTAATTGCTTAGTGCTCTCAATTTTCAATTGACGGGTTGCCTCAAGAAATTTTTCCACTCTCTTTGGAGTGGCTGACCACAATGCAACACTAGAACGAATTTTCTCAATGCTAGTGTTGATAACATCCAAGCCATCTTTAACAATCAAGTTCAATATATGTGCACAACAACGCATGTGAAACAAACTTCCATCCAACAACAATGAGCTAGAAATTTTTTCTAACAGTGTTTCAATCATGGAATCATTAGTTGTGCAATTATCTACAGTCAAAGTGGATAACTTACGATCAATCACTACAACACAAAAACCTTCTTCTATGACGTCGATTTGCGCTATGGAAGGCATTAATGACGCGGATCAAAGCGCCGTAACCCACGTCGTCGAAGGGGGGGTCATGGAAACTTTTTCAAAGCACGCGTCTGTCCGAGTCATGGAATGGGGTTTCAATGACGCGGATAGTGTGTCATGGAAACTTTTTCAAAGCACCCACGGCGTCTATTCCGTCATGGAATAGGGTTTCAATAAACGCGAATAGTGTGTCGTGGAAACTTTTTCAAAACACGACGTCTATTTTGCGTCATGGAATGGGGTTTCAATAGCGGGTAGCGTGTCATGGAAACTTTTTCAAAACACGATGTCCTGTTCAGCGTCATGGAATGGGGTTTCAATGACGGAATAGGCGTCATTGAACTTAACGACGTTGATATGGCGTCATTGAAATATTTTCATGACACTTACGGTTTAGACGTCATTGAAATTCTTTGATTTTTTAATAAAAATTCTTAATCTGTATATATTTATAGAATTACATTCCTAATGGAAATACTTATATTCAACACTTCCAAAATAATAGGAATACACCATACACAATAATTCCATTTCATATTGAAAATACGAAAGTGTTGCAAGTGATGGACCTATCCTCAGGACTATTACATTAACATTTCCATGCGAAAATAGACCAAGTATTGCAAGTGGTCAACCTTTTTAACAAGGATATTTAATAAAGAAGAAAGTAACTAGCCTTCAGATTCCAATTCACGTGAGTATTTGTGCCATTCCTTCGTGTTTCCTCAGGAAGACATGATAAGACCAAATCCAAAAGTGAATCTTTATCAATGCCTTCAAGATAAGTGTGCAAAGCCTCTATTTCTGTTTGGATTGGTAATCCTTTTGAAAGTGCATCTTCTAGTGCAAGTGCTCCTGCAAAGACCCACAAAACATATCATTGTCAAGAAGTAACTTAAAGGCTTAGAAAATCATTGATGAGGTTAATACACATTAAGTTCTCTTCTAAATAAAAAGTGGGGAGTGATTACATGACCTCTTCCGATAGTTGCTAATGCTAATCTCAATGTTGCCTTGAACTTTCCAAACAATGAATAGCAAATAATATTCTTAGTTAAAGTAAATAACTTTGAGAGGGCAATATGATGGCAAGTTTATGGAGTTTCTCAATTCCTCGGGATAAACTAGAATCTGCAGATAAGAAAGTTAACTTAACTCAACGCAAAGAGGAGTTTATTCCAATATATCTTTGGAATAATATCTGCATATGTGCTACATCGTAATTCCAAGAACTAAAAATTTGTTCTCAAAGAAAAAGATTCAATATACCACATGAAATAGTAAAAGAATATCATATTTAGTACCTATCTTTCATTCTCGAAATTATTTCAAGAAAAACTGCTGATCAAATGCAGAGTTTACTTTTCTAGACGAGCAGTTTCTGTAATTGGTAAATTACATTACAATAGCAGGCTAGGTTATTCACGCTCTCAAAACATATTGAGCGGCAAGGATGCCAAAGATAGCTAGTCAAGATTTAGAAGTGGAATGAACCAAATTTATGAACATTATATTTACGTAAGCACAAGAATTTAATATATCCAGATGTTTCTTTCTTTCCACAAACACAGTATGTAGTGTAATAGTTGTGGAGAGAAAAAACTCACTCGTGCTTGCATTTCTGACACATATACTTCTCTCTCCTTCATACATCTTGATTAAAACCATATGATGTGCAGTGAGAAGCACTTGAGCAACTTTGCATTAAAAATTCCATTAAAACCAAATTAAGATATATAAGCATAATTAGCTACACAGTTCCATTAACACAAATGACCACATTTAAGAACTAAATGTGTAAAAGTACCCTAATATCTAGTCGAGGTTGATGTACTTTTTGCAAGTTGCAAGTCAAAAAAGGAGAAAATTTCAGCTCTCTGGGACAAACAACATTAGCAGAAATTCTTTCCTAGCAATTACTCTTTGTTTGGTTGATGAGAAATGTATTGGAAAATGATTTATCAATTCAAGAACCCAAGAAACCAACCCCTGACTATATTGAAACTAATACTACCATCAGCTTAGTTGTATAATGTTATCCATTTCTTGTGATCCAACAAAGTAAGAATCTCACTTCTCCTTGTTTTCTTTTCCTCAACAAACAAACCAACAAAATTAAGACTGCAGTAATGAAGAATTTGAATGTACGATTGAATAGAGTTTATGTGCAAAGATCGAACATTTTTAAAAAGAGAGAAAGGAACAATGCAAAACAAGATGAGTATTAAAGAACAATTCAAGAAAGGAAAATGCAAAACAAGAACAAGAATTACATAACTCACATAAATATAGTCAAGTCTTCCTATCAAGTCTCGCAAAACCAAACAAAAGGAGATAAAGTAAGGATGACTTAATTTATCCTGAGGGTCTCTAAGGGAAAAACACGAGACCCATTTTGTATGATTTTCATGACTCATGAGAAAACAACAAATAGCAAATAGGTTCAAGCATGAAAGCAAAGGTTGCGGGACAACTTACCTCTTGGTGCAAGGTGCAAGCAAAGATGAAATTTCCAACTTTGGAAATAAACACAAGGCCACACAGTGGCACCAACTCAATCGACAAACAACGAAGAAGGGCACTCTACAAGTTTGCAAGCAAACTTGTCGGTTCAAATTCACAAGACAAAGAAGCATGCCAAAGCATTAAAGCTACCTAATTAAAAACAAAAATAAAAAGAAGGAAGAAGGATATACCAAAAGCACATGAGTAGCTAAGTCAAAATAGATGCAAAGCCTTCAACCTTACGCGACTGACTCTTCCTTATGACAAACCAAAATTTGGTCTTTAGACCCAAAAGTGAAGATGGTTTTAATTCCTTAGTGAGGATGGGTAAAATCCAAATTTGTGGCTGTTGTATTTTTATGCACACCAATGAATTTGAGATTTTTTATATAAAAAAATTCAGCTATGAAGTCAAGATCTTGCCAAACTCAAAGAAATACATATAACTCTTGGGTTTGTACTTGAAGAGTTAGACAAAGAAGTCTCCCACGAATATGAGACCCACTTTGCTTCAAATCAATTTCACGAAAATGTCATAAATATCAAAATCAAGCTCGCAAATTGGAAGGCAATTGTTACGCCTTGTCACAAATTGTGAAAGAGGGTGAAAAAGAAAATTCCAAGAATAAAAAGAAAGAGTGTTTCGGTTCGAGAGAGAGGCTGGGGGAGAACCATCATGGGTATTTAGAATTTAAACCAGAGCAATTATAAAGAATTTATTATTAGACCATATAAGCACATGCATGAATTTCAATGAGACACAAATAGTAAGCACAATACTTTGCTCATGAACATGCATCCAAAACTTAAGAATTCATCGTAGACATAAATGTTATCAACAATTAATACACAATCACCACACTCGCAGGAAATTATAAGAAATCCCGCAATTACCAACCTTGATCATGATAGACATTTATTATCTTGAAGTGACATTTGTTTAACTTACCCAATTTGAAGAAAATGGGGCAGAAAGATGATGTGGACTTTTGGAATCCTCCATGAGGAAGTAAAGGTATCGTACATGCTCTAAACACCAACTCTTTGGTAAGCGGGGCCTGTTAAAAACATACATCAATGAAGTGATGCCGAGGCTTTATGTTTCAACCAATTGAAGCCAAAGACTCTATCTCCATTGCATGATAATCTCACTTACAAAGCAGGAAAAGTTGACATGAAATATATTCATTATAGGTGTACATAAATAAATAAACTAGTTCACCACGAAATAATACAAGGCCACTAACCACAACATAAGTCGCCAAACCAAAACATCGGAAGCTATTGAGCGTGAGCAGCAACAATCTCTTGGGAGAAGCTTTTGATATTGTGAACGAAAGGCCTCCACCAAAATTCATGTGTTCCCTCAACGCACTCATCAATAATAGAGACTTGAGGACCAAGGATCCACCGTACATAAGAGCAGTCAATGTAAGAGGAAAGATCACACTTGCCACTGTTCATACATAAAATTGCAATTTAGCATGCAAATTTTAGCAAGCACTCGACCGTTCTAATCTGCATATCATACAAGAATTTAAATTCCATATTACCATAGAGAGAAGAACGGCTTCTTTTCTCGGGTAAGCATTAAAACGATATTAAAGAGAAAGAAACAAAGTCAACAAGATCAAGATTGTATCTTAGCATAATAATACTCACAATATGGTCCATTCGGATGCCGTATACACCTAACGGAGATGACGCCTCTACGCTTTTCATCGGCATTATTCAACACCTGAACAAAGTGAGCTATTAGAATCAAAACCCATAACAAAATTGCTAATGGTCTACATATAATTGTATCCGATAACAGAAAATGTAAATAAGCAAACAAGGAAGAGTAACAATTTCAAAAATTTCTATCGCGAAGTCAAAGTTGTGAACGCAAAGAAACCCAATCATAATATTAAGCTAAATTCTATTACAGGAGCTTTGGTTACAGCAACCATTGTTCAAACCCAACAATCAAGAACTTGAAGATCCACACTGGATTAGTGGACGATGAGAAATTAAAGCGAAAATGAGGTAAGGGAAGAAGTGGAGCTTACGAGGAAGGAGAAGCAGAAGCGACAAGCAGGCACGACGGAAGAAATAAGCGGCGCATATGAACCGTCGGATCATGAAGTTCTTGAAGGAAGGGGAGGAGGAAGGCAGAAGGATTAGAGTCGGGCATAGAGAATTGCAACGTAGAACAACGCCATGTCAGGGCAAAGCTGACCACCGCCACGCCTCTTCGACCAAAAAAAAAGAGAGCTAGGGGAGAATTAGAGATAAAGTAAGAGAGGTCGGACTCAGAACCAAAGGGTTCTTGAAGGATAAGCGCCAAATTAGAAATTGGGTGAAAAAAAGGCGCCACCCCAAAATAATTTAGAGGAAAAAGCATATATATCTATGACGCGGGAAGAGTGTCATTGAATATTTTACATCTATAGACGAGGTCGTCGTGGCCATCGTATAGTACATCTATGGCGCAGTCTGCTGCGTTGTATCTGATACATTTATGGCGCGTCATGCGTCATCGTATAAATTATTCATGTAGTGTAGAAGGCGTCGTTAAATTCACAATGTTAACGGCGTATGATAAACGTCGTCTAAATGCACTAGAATCAATGACACACATCCGCGTCATTGAAAATGATTTTAATGACGCGTCTAGCAAATGTCGTGATAACGGTGTCATGAACTCCCTTCAACGGCGCATTTTAAAAACACGTCATAGTTTATGATATTTAATGGCGTGTATTTTGATGCGTCATTAAATCAGCGTCATAAAAAGACCTTTTTTGTAGTGAATGTTCCAATATAGCAAACAATCCATCAAAGCACTAGCAAGAGTCTCAGCTGTATGTGGACATGGCACATATATAAATCTAATACAAAAAAAGAAGAAAAAAGACAAATTAAGTACACAAGCTATAATATGCATTTACAATGAAAAATATGTTAAAAGTTTTATTTCAAAACTAAATAAATTACCTCACAAGTCGACTTTGCAAGTTCCAAGATTCATCAATGAAATGAGACGTGACGGCCATAAATCCTCTCTTTTGGTTATTTGAGGTCCACATATCAGTTGTAATTGCAATTCTACTTTGATTTGTCTCCAATAACTTCATTGTTCTTTCCCTCTCATACTCAAATATTTTAAAGATGTCACTCTTAATTGTGTTTCGAGAAACCATCTTAAACAAGGGTTGCAAAGCCATTGAATATCTTCTAAAACCTACATGTTCAACCATGGACATCGGGTACTCATGCAAAATAATCATACAAGCAAGCTCCTTCCTTGCATTTTGTTGATCAAAATTATACGTACCAAGCTTGACACCCCCATCATTTGATTTAGTAGGATGCAACAAAGACTGCTTTATATCTCTTTGCTTCCTCAAAGGACATATTTTGAAATGATCATGCAAATGTGTAGTTCCATTTTTGCTTCCAGCCGATAGCTTTTTCCCACAATTATTACACACTGCTTTCCACACATCTCCAATCTTTTGTTTTTTTAAAATGATTCCAAACAACATATCTTAACTTTCTCTTATTTTGACTATTATCATCACACCCACCAGAATCTTGGGTTGGGTCTTCATCGATTGGTTGTGCGGTGTGTTCTTGGTTCTCATCCTCATTCTCAACTCTTATTGAGCATTCGATTGGTGTCTCCACATTTGGAGAATCTTGTTGTTGAGTACCACCGTCAAAGTCCAATACGTATCAATGTCCACCTATGAATAGGATGATCAAGAAATCTATTAATAGGTAAATATATTGAATAATGTCTAAGCATAAACTAAAATATAGTATTGGTAATTCTTATTTCAAGTAAAAAATTTAGTAATATATTAAACCCTAAACCCTACAGTGATCATGTTAGATGATATGAAAACTAAAAATAGAACAAAAAAATATTATCAATGGTTAAAAGTTGGAATCGAGTACCTAGGATAGTGGTGCTTGCAGTATGTTGATAATCTACTCCTCTGACTTTGTAAGGAGGAAGGGTGCAAGTGGTCTAAGCCTATGTGGGAGAGAGCCCTAGATGTCTGCTATAAGATGTATAAACAACAACACTAGGGCAATATAATGAAATCTCTTTAATAATATATTTATATATAATAAATAAATAGAGAAGATTTCTTGTTTTTAATATTATAGAGAGTCGGCTGATTGATTTCCTATTAGCTATTACTATATTCGCAGTTGAAGTCTGAAGAGATTTCCTATTATTATATATAATATAATAGGAAATCTCTTTAATAATATATTTATATATAATAAATATATATATATATATATTCTTAATGGGTCGGGTTCGGGTTGGGGATTAAAATATCATCACCGCCCCTCCCGATCACCATACCCGATAATTTCCCCATACCCCTTTTTGTCCTTCATATCCGACCCATTAGGGTCGAAGCCCGTGAATACCCGTACCTGCGAGGAAAATTGTCATCCCTAGCCGCTTGAGCATATTTTAGATTTTATTACTTTCGTCTATTTATAAACCAAAACATGACCATATAAAAATATAAAACATAAGGCCATCTCCAATGGAGAATGCCAAATGTTAAATTTTGGGTTTTAGCCCTAAATTTCCAATCCAATGCTTGTATAGGCCGGTCATAAACTACCCCTAGGCACTAATTCAGGCGGAATTCCCACCAGCTTTTGAGCCGGACCTAAATTTCGTGATACCCGGCTGATGCTAAAGTGCAGCCCACGTGTTGATGCTAAAGTGCAGCCCATGTGTTGATGCTAAAGATCAACCTTTGTGTTGATCCATGAGCAGCCACGTGTTGCTTGTTTGCTTTTCTTTTTTAATATAAAATCATAACTTAAACATTTACCTCCCATCAAATGGCCATGATTTTTATTTATTAAATATAACCTTATAAAAAAATCCAACAGCCAAAATGTTAATGAACTAATCTAACCTCAAAAGTAATCCTAAAGTATATGAATACAGACTTTTTGGTCATAATATGTGTTTGTCTTTATTATTTTTTTTAATGTTAAAATGTTTAGAAAAATAAATCATGATGGTATCAACGAAAATTAACTTAAGAAAAATTAAATACAAAATTTTCTTAGAGTTAAATAATTCTTAAACAATTAATAAAGTTACGGACTTAAATTTTGAGTCATGGATGATTGGAGAAAAAAACTGTTTAAGTCCAGGCCATACATGAATAGTTGTATTTTGAAGGGGATAAATTTAGGTTTATCCCCATTTGGATTGAAGATGGTCTAACAAAATAAAAACATTGCAAAAGAAACAACAGTGAGGTGACTATTTGGGCATATGTGAGAGACTTGTTTATACACTTTTCTTTAAAGGAAATTCGATTTCGACTTAGGGAGTGTAACAATGTAGCTCATGCTCTTGTTTTTACCTCAATGGTAAAGGTGGTTGTTTGCAAACCCAATGGCACCAGTTCGAATCCCCTTGTGTGTGTCCCTACCACCCAACGCCCCGCCCCCTCCCAACCCCAAAATTTAAAAAGCCCTAGTCAAGGATGGTTATCCCCGTACCTGGACCCAGCCTAATAAGTGTTATATTTATATTTAAGTAATATATAGTATAACATAACCATGTTTGGTTATAATATAAGAGTTATTTAGTTGTGTCAAATTGAATTGAGATGACTGTGAGTAGTTGAGTTAAATTTTATAGTTTAAAGTAAAATTAGTGTTAAAATGTGTTATAATGATAGCTCAACCAAAAAAAGGTAACATTAGTGTTATAATGTAGGATAAGTAATTATTTTTAAAAAAAAAAACAAATTGGAGATTCAAGGCGGGTTTGAGAGATAGCCCCCCGATGGAGACATGACGGGGATGGTATTGACATACCTAACCCTGAATCGGCCCGTTGTCATCCCTAATAGGATTAGGCTAACACAATGATTCAACTCTTTGCATTGAACCCCCAACCTCGCCACTTGGGCTAACCCTATCGGATGTGCATTCAACTCTTTTTAGTATTTACTTATTCAGTAAAGATTGTAGTAGTTAGATCATCATCGAATCCAAAATTAATTGGCAAATAGTGGGGAAAGTCATGGCAACATATTTTGTAACACAAGGCTCAACATTTGGAATGCAGAGATAGTATGAACATGCCACCTCATGCGTCACTGAAGTCAAGCACATTGTCGATCTATATTAAGTGACATGGAGCACATTTTTTCATTTGACCAAATACATGGATTATATACTATGTACTATAATATAATTTTAGCATCCAATTTAAAACCAATTACTAATAGGTGAAAAGACTCATAAAATTTTTATTTATAACCCAAGGTTCAACATTTTTTGGTGAGTGATGTACTCTTAAAGACGTCTTTGTTGTTAAGACATTAAAAAGAATAGTCTTATGCAAGACTAGAGCCTGGAGGGATGGAAATGGATAAGAACAATTCTCGTCGTTCTCCTTTTATGTTAAGAGAAAAAAAAAAACAGAAACAAAAGAACACCACGCAAACACACACAACCCTTCAAATAAATCTATCCAAATTAATATTGGTTTGGTTGACCTAGTTTTTAGGCTATTGTTGATTTGCAAAATTATAATATTGGCAGGCATTATCTTTCATCACATACCATTAAGTTCGAAAATTCTTTGTTTAAGACAAACTAAGGTTGCCCACTTCTGTACATATAATATGTGTAAATGGCGGCAAGCAATCATTGTTAGATAATCGTTTCATTGGTCAGCAAGATCATTATAAAGCATTACCAGAAAATTAATTCAAAAATGGATAATACTTGCCTCATTATCGGTAAGGAGTAATTCCTACTTTTTGCAAATCATTGTTTGACATAAATGTCAAAAATATTTCATAAAAAATACAAAAAGAAAAACGTCTGCACACATGGCATACAGCTATTGGCAAGAATATAGGAGTTCCTACTTACGAGAGAAGTATTTTCCTTTAAAAATTAACTACTATGTAATAGAACAGTCTCATTCATTGTCGGCATTATCTGGTTCAGTTTTGATACCACGGCTTTCTTTGATGGAAGCTATAGTTTTCAAAATTATATGAGGAACAGATGTTTGCAACTTCTTCTTTATTCTTTTTTATTTTTTAATTTTTTAAAATTCAGTGTAGAGGGAAGAAGGTGATAAACTCCGGCCGTGAGGAAGGGCTCTCCAATATTATTGGAGCTAAAGACCTTTGTTAAGACAAATTGTGTGTGTATATAGGTAATCTCATTATTAATCAATACCGTCAAATCCTTCATTTAATAAGAACATCGATACATGATTGATATTGAAGCTAAAGAATACCACTCAAATGTTGTCTTCTCAAGGCGAGTGATACGTACTAGACTTAGGGTCTATTTATGTAGTAAGGATTTTTACTTGGTGTCAAATTTGTAAGGCAAAAAGTCACTTTTCGTTCCTATAATTTAACGAAATTTTCATTTTCATCCTTGTGGTTTCAATTATGGCAATTTAACCTTTGTAGTTTGATTTTATTGCAATTTAAGAACATATCCAAATTTGCGTCTAATTCCTTGACGGAATAAACATGTGTCTCTTATATGGAGGGATATTTTGGATGAAATTTGGATGTGTCCTTGAATTGCGATTGAATCAAACTATAGGAGTTAAATTGAAAAAATTAAAACTACAGGGACTAAAGTAGAAAATCCGTCAAACTATAAGGACCAAAAGTGACTTTCTCCCAACTTGTAAATAAATGGTTTTAAAAAATACATATTCCCCCACAAACACATCCTAAACTTGACCGAAGTCAATGTCACTAGTTCACCCACATCTATGCTTGTTTTTAAGTGGAGAAGTTGTGAGGATGTGAAGAATGATCCCATTTAGAAAGTTAAGAAGCATTGTAAGCATAAGAGTTTGGTCACTACCCCCATTACCAATTAGTTTTGGGATTGAAATCTCAACTTCTTTCATAATATCTAGCCAAATTTACGTTTGAAGCTCAACGGTCACGAATGCTCCATACCACTTAGTTAAATTATTCACGAGTTAGGCTTGAAATTTTGCTATATAAATAAGCGGTGGTGTGCGGATGTGAAAACTTATCCCGCATTAGACAGTTAAGAAATCTTACAAGGGCTTATAAGAACGTCATTCCCTTATTATCAATTGATTTTAGAATTGAAATCAAAGACTCAAAGGCCTTCATTAGTATGCTTTTTGGTCATTATTATTAAATTGAAAGATTTGAGTAATCATTTTGTTTCCCTCTTTTTGGCCAAGTAGGCCAATGGAAGGATTTTTTGGTCCTTCTCTTGAGATGCGTAGGCATGCCACCACCAAGCCACTTGATGGCTTGGATGGAAAGATTGTGTGAGTGTGTTTGCGCTTCTGACTTCTAATCAAACAATTGATCGGCCAAGCAAGGAACCTCCTCTTGGCCTAGGTTCTTTTACTTCCTCGGGATCAAGGATGATTGAGCTTTGTATGGCTATTTTTTAGGAATTTTGTGATAAGTGCAATGAATGTAAATGCAATAAACGGAATGACAGAAATGTAAATACGATAAAATAGATTAAAGCGATAAAGACTTGAATTTAAAAACAATTGAAATTAAATTGCAAGAAAGTAAGCTTACACTAGGAAAATGAAGAACTTGGATAATCTAAAGTGCTTGAAAGATAAAATCCTAGACTAGGAATTGAAAAGTGCAGGATAGAAAGACAGGTTTTGTGTGTTGAGTCGGAGATCCCTTCTCTTCTTCTGCTAACCTATTTATAGAGCTTTCTTCAGCTCACGGATGGCCACAACTAATTCTGCCTTGAAAATCCTTCCAATATTAATGCCTTCTAGAGCTCTAGGCATTTAATAAGAACTTCCTAACCACTACCAACCCATACGGTTAGTCAATAAAATGACATTGAGATTATGAAACTCTTCTCTTGATATGGGATGCAATATGTCTTAGTAGGTTGACACTTAATCTTTTCATCTTGGGACGCCACCACTTGAAAAAAGACTTATGCTGGAACTTCTAATCCTAACATCATGGATTGAACCTAGACTTGAGGATGTTTGGTGAGTTTGGACTTTGGTTTCCAACCCAGCTTGGTCTTTAGTTTCCAACCTAGCCTGGTCTTCAATTTCCAACCCGGACTTGGCACCTGACTTGGACTTGGCTTCCAACCTGACTTGGAAGCTTGGATATATCATCTCTTCAATCACACCATTCCACTCTATTAAATATATTTTTATATCAATTTGACCTTTCTTGGCTTTAGAACATTAGGCCGTAAGGCCTTAGAACTTGCTAGGCCACATTATATATATAAATATATTTCTTACAATAATATTATAATAACACACACAGTGGCGGAGCTAGTATGGGACCAGTGTGGTCCCAGGTCCCCACTCCAATTTTTTATTTTTATATGTATATTATATATGATATATAATAATATATTATATTAGTTTTAGAATATTTATCTTACAATAAAATAATATATTAGGTTCATTTTGTATACAAATTAATTATAAAATTTTTGGTCTCTCTTTTACTCATCTTTCTTAAATCTTTTAGGTTAGTTTATGATATTTGCATTAAAAACTTCTAAAGTTTTAACTTTTCTTTCTCTTCCTCTTTTGTTTAAAGCTTTGTGATTTTTTTTCCTCATTTTTAATATATGAGTTGGGTACCTTAATATTGTGCTTTATGAACTCTTTTTTTTTTCTTTCTATTTCTTTTCTCTTTTGGAATATAAATTATCAAATTTGAAGTCTTTAATAGTGTAGATGATGATATTAGTATTTAACCAATTTAAAATATGAATTCATGATAATTATGAAGAGAAGATGAGGTTTATGAAGAGCCCCCTCTAATGTGAAATCCAGGCTCCGCCACTGAACACACATCCATATGGCTTTTCTTCTTTCTTTAAACCAAATATATATATATATAATAGAATATGTTTTATATTATATGGGGCTGGACCTTTTCAAATACCAATACAAAAGAAAAAAGATGAATGGAGTAAGGTGGGCAGTCCATCTCTTTTTGTCGTGATATTCACCGAATTGGAGAACATAAAAGGAAACTTGAGAATTTCGACTTGCAGGGAAAACTGATAATCAACTGACCCTTAAAATAACATTTCTATTTTCCAATAGGGCGGTTGTATGTTCCCTTGCTTTAACTTAAGCAAGCAGCTACAAGTGTTGTTTAATTAATACTTTCATGGCAAATGGTTTTGTGGGTTACTACCAGAATGCGACCCAGTCCCAACGTATATATATTATGCACTAAAGGAGACGTTTTCAAATGCTCAAAAAAGTTGCATTGCTTTTAGGGATTTCTAAAAGGTGGGTTGGGTGCTCTATAGCCTTGATTTAGAAGGTCGAGGTCTTTGTCACATATAATTTAAGTCAACTCCTTTGCAACGAGGGCTTCGATTTTTACTAAATATTTCAAAGTAAATATTTATTCACATGTTGCAAAAATTATATAAATACATCAATAATTGATAATCATTCATTCATGTATGTATTACTGTTTAAAACAAAACTCGTAATTGATGGTATAATAATAGACACCCTAGCATAAGGGATTGTCTAAAACAAAAATCGTATATGAAACCGGGTTTGGTTGCATCTGGATCTAAAAAGAAGAGCCTTAATTTTTATTCCTATTGTAATTTCATGAAGAGGATTATGGCTACATTCTCATCTCGGAATTTACATGGTCTCATGATCAAAATCGTCAACAATTTACGTCAAATTTTAAAAATCATGCAACGACCATCAAACGAGAAAACATTTAACTATCTGAATTTTGTCAAACAAATAGACGAACTGTATTTCGATTAAACATTGAAAAGATCACAATGATAATAAAATTAAATTGGACATTTTGGATCATGAGATCATATAACTAGAAGAAAGTAAACAAAAATAGAAAGAAGAAGGTAGAAAGAGAGTAAATATGGTATTCCTCTTTCATTTTTATTTTTGGTGAAATCATTCTTCTTTCGTCAAGGGCACTAGTCTCTTAAATATATGCGGCGAACAAAATTGACAAGTCATAGACTCATATAATTCAATTGCCTTCTTTTGTATTATCAGCAAATAATGAGATGGCGACACTTCAAACTTTGTCTATTTGTTCTTTGCTCTATCGGCTAAACAACAAAAAATAAATTAATTTTGGAACTAAAAAAAGTTTGCTTGGGGATACAAATCCTTCCTTTCTTATGCGTTAATTTAAATTACATTATTGTAATCTAGTTCGGGTATGTAAAACTGTCACAACACTATTTCCACCTTTCTCAACTACCAATTATATTTCAAAATTTAGAAACAAAAAGTAATATAATTATCATATTTACACATATTTATGTATTTATTCAATAGATAATTCATCTTCGCCTTCAACTAATTATGTTCTTTTCTTTAATGACATGTTTATTATCAGGAAATGAGTCGGGATGAGTATTGTAATTATTCCTCTTCCTAACTTTCCATGTGTAAACTAACACATGTTATTGGAATCATTCCGATTCCTAATTGCCGACGTAAATGGCCGAATATTTTGTAGTGATCACATCAGATTCCGTACTCTAATACATGAAAAATTAAGAATTATAGGTTGATTTAGTGCAGTATTTGATTGATTCAATTCCAATTCATTCTCTCTCATATTTATAACATCATGATTTATGACTTCTTGATTTCCAAGCAAAGACTTTGACCTATCAAAACTGTTGCCGACTGACCTGTACCATTGACAAAGGATGCAATAGGCATGAAAATGCAAGTTCTGTCCCCATGGAAAATGTGTCAAACGCGTAGCAGTTCGGTGGCCAAAAAACAGACCACAAACACGAGGTTCAATACAAGCTCAAGCTAAAGCCAAAGCCAAAGCCCCAAGGCTCAAGTCAAAGTCCCTTGTTCGTCTCTAGTCTTTGCTTTTACTTTAAATTTAAAATCTTGAATGGCCGTTCAAGACAAGAAAATAAGGCAAATGATTCAAATGAGTGTATGGGTTCACTTTTAATTTGAAGTTTAAGAATATGGATTTCTAGGTCTAAACGATACACCCAGTCAAGGTCCTGGGTTCAAGTCCTAGTATCAGTATAGTGTGTGTGAGTTTAATATATTATCGCATCTCTTAATAGGAAAGATCCTAAAATAAAAATATATAAATAAATAAAAATAAAAAACGATACAACTCTTTTTTTAATTGAAAATTTATAATTTTAGGAGGCGATTTGAGCTTTAACATATATAATTTTTTTGAATTACATTACAAATAGCGTCATTCTTCCACCAAAACAAAGTGAGATTTGAACTTGAAATATTCTTTAACAAAATAAAGACAAATGTCACTAAATCGAATGATCTTGACAGAGACTCTACCTTTGTAATCTATATAACAATTCAGTTTTAAATATTCAAATAAAGGTAATTTAGGTAAAACAATAACATTCGCCAGAACATGTATCTTTCATTTCAAATTTGTTCAGTCTCGAACAAAAAAAGAAAGTGGAGTAAAGGGATACATTCCCTCCTTTAAACTGAACTCCTTCCCTCTCATTCAAAATTCCCAATCAAAAGATAAATGGCATCTCACCTTTAATTTCCTTTTTTTTTCCTTCATCACCAAACCCCTTTCTGAATATGGCTCGTTAGTTCTATAATTAGATAAGAAAAGAATGAATGAAAAAAAAATAAAAGCATTATTTTCAGGAAATGCTATTTTCATAGGTTTGTGTTGTACAATATGACACCGATGGAGTATAAAGAGAATAATTGTTGGTAACTTTTGTTTTTATGAACCAAATTGTGTCTCTTTTTTGTCATTCGTTAGGGAGGGGAAATGGGGAGTATTATATTGGATTGCCTCAAGGTTGTCTTCTACGTAAATCAAACTCGGGTGCACTTGCAGGAGAAGGGGGAGAGTTTGACTCACTTTTCCACCGTGGTGCCAACCCATATGCAAACCAAATTGCTTCAAATCTCACATATTTTGCATATATAAGTTGGAGAAAAAAGGTAAAATATCTTTTTTATACAGAAAAAAATATCCCAAATTCGTTTCTTCCATTTTTGCTTTCCATGAGAAATGAAAAACTAACTTTTTTTGGACTGGAACGAAAAATCTAACTAGAAACAAGAAAAAAAAAACAGGATTCCACACTTCGTCTTTTTGTATACTATAATACAATAATATTATATAGTTTTTAATCCAATAATGATAAGACTGGTTTATATCCTATAAATATTGGATAAATACTTTTCCGATTGGAAGAAATCAATTTCTTATTTCAATAATAACTGTAAATACGAAATAAAATATAAATAATGATGAAACCCAACATCAATTTAAATATTGTTTAGCAATAAAAAAACAAATGGATATTGAAATCCTTCCAAAAAGCCCATATGCTTTGGCTTTGCCCCCACAAAGGCAGGAGGTTTAATTTGCTCCGTCCAATTCCCAAGCTTAGTCATGCTCAGCCACGCGCCTATAATTAGTGGTGCATTAACATCTCCTCCATGGTGGTAAAATCTTAAACCCAACCAATAATTACAAGCAAAATCCCAACTAGAAAATCCATACACAAACACTAAAAATCCCAACTACAAGATAGGATAATATGTCAAGACTCATAAACAGATTTTTCCTCTCCTAATGATTACAGATTAAGAGCAAACAGTGTTTGCGTTGTACATTAGAAACTCAATTATAGAAGATATCCAAAACCCACCGATTCAAAATTATCACGGTGTGCAAACGATTGCTGACTGCCAACTATTTAAAATCCACGCCCAACGTTGACTGATAATTAGTCAATTAATTATCCGATAAGCAAAGAAATCATGTTTTTGGAAATTTTGATTAGGAGAGGTGTTGTCTTACAAGGACACTCAACCTTCCAAATTAATTTGGTAATTGTGTAAACAACAAGCTGTTTTACATCAATCATCCATGAACATCTTGTTCTCTAAAGGTTTTGAGCCAAGTAAATGAACTTTGACCCTAACCCAATCCAACCTAGCACATGTTCTTTCTTCTACTTCAACTCTCTCTCTCTCTCTCTCTCTCTCTCTCTCTCTCTCTCTCTCTCTCTCTCTCTCTCTCTCTCTCTCTCTCTCTCTCTCTCTCAATTTAATAAAGATACCAAATAGTATACCCCATTGCACACCTCACACAACACAAGCACACACCACACACACACACGCAAATACCCAACCCACATAAAAACTCCCACCCACTCTCCCTTTCCTTCTCAATACATAACCAAAGCCAAGAAGAAGACAAACCTCCCGCTTTTGGCCAGTGAAGAAGCCTTTGGGTTCCTCATCATTTCCCATAGTGATTGAGGAGAAAATCTCTTTCAATTTCACACCCAGAAAAAGAAACACCCTATTTCTTCAAAAATTCCCAGAAAGCCTTAAATTTCTCCTCATACCCACTTGCACAAGCATTTTACTTTCAAATTCAATTGTGGGTTCGGATAGTAAATGTTTTAGATGAGGTGCAAGAAGCACCTTTGCGACCTCACCAGCGCCGTCGGTGTCTGCTCCTCCTGCCTCCGGGAACGCCTCACTGCCATCATCGAGGCCCAAACTAAGGCCCAGGCCCAGCTTTCTCGGCTCCACTCCCGGACCTCCGCGCCGACCGATGAACCGAAGCGCAAGTCCGACTCGAACCCGCCGCCGCTCATCTTCCCTCGCTCAGTCTCCCCCTACGTTTCTCGTAGAAAATCGGACGACTCCACGTGGCACCAACAGCACCGTATTCGATTCTACAGTACGCCTCAGGTGGGCCCCACCTACAATAGCGCCACCAGCACCACCATTGAAGGGTCGTGCAGGAAGACCAAGACCAAGTTCTCGCTCTTATCGAGCCTTTTCCGGTCCAGATCCGATAAGTTTTGGTCGGATCCTAAGTCTTCAACGGTTCCCCCCACGTCATCCTCGTCGGCTTCGTCGCCGTCCTGGTTCTCGGCGATCTTCGCCGGAAAACGACGGAATCGATCGAAGCAGCCCTATGCTGATGAGTCCACCACCGACGCGCAGAGACCTCGTGGATTGTCGCCGGATATAATGGCCGATCCCTTCGAGGACTGCGAGCGATCGCGGTCCGGCAGCAGGGACTCGTCGGGGACGACCCCGGAGTGGAAGCGGACGCCGGCGCTGGCTCCGTCGTCGACGCGGAGGACACGTGTCGGGCAGGGGAAGAACAACGTCTCGGGTCTGGCGTTTTGCCTGAGCCCGCTAGTTCGGGCCAGCCCGAACCGGAACTGGGGCCAGAAGGGGCTCCCGCCGGAGTTCGCCGGCGAGATTCGAGTTGCGGCGTCGTTTTGCAAGAACCGGTCGAGGAAGCTGGTGGATTTCGGTAGAGCCAATCGTAACCGTTGATCGTGCTGACTGTTGTTGTGCTGTTGACAGCCACACTGTTGTTTTAGGCGTTTTATATGTCGAAAGTACGATTTTGCCCCCTTCATCTTTCCTTTTTTTTTTTTTCCTTTTTCCAATTAAAAAAAAACATATGGATGGTAATTTTAAGGGAATGTTGGCTGTCTCTCTGTACACTAAAATGTTGTTACCCACAGCTAGATTCTTTTTGTTGTATAATCTGGAACCTTATATAATTTTAAATACAGTGAGTAATTTTTTAAACTACGAAATTGCCCTCCTCTCTCTCTCTTCTTTTTGAGTTCGGGTGTGAAAGTGGGAAACGCCACCGCATTGTGGGAACCATGGGGGCTCATGCTGGTGCTACGCACTGGAAAAGCACACAGCTGAGCCAAATGCGGTGGGGCCAGGTGGTTCAAATTTTTTATCAGTGGCTGGTGTGGGTCCACGCGCCCTCTTAAGACTAAGGTTGCATCGTGACCTTTGAGAATTAGTGTGCTGTTGGGGCCCACAAAACGCCGCGTTGTGTTGTGTCATATTGTTGTGCGTGTGTGTTAAACTTTTTTAGTAAATAAATTTGGTGAGTCTGATTGGTGGATCGGATTCAGATTTTCAGATACTTAGGGAAGGTAATAGGGTGGGGCCTACTTGAGTTTTACATCGGTGGGACCCAATGGAACGGGTCTCACGTGACCAAGTCTGCATCGGCTTTTATTAACGGTCATGGAAAGAAAATAAGAAAATACTAGAATAGGGTCTTAAATCTTCAATATTGTCCAAATTCTCACATCCTTATTAGAAATTTATACATAGATTTGTAGTCACAATCTGTAGTTTTCTTTTTTGTATTTTTGGTTACTGTTCAATACGTGTTTTGCATAATTTTGTATCAACAGTTTCACATGTTATGTTGTTGGTGTGCATTGCAACGCTAGATTATATCTAAAAAAAAGTTATACCATTTGAATTATAGTCTGGTAGGCAAGTCATTCGAGTTATAATCATGTAGCCTAATATGCGTTGCAGGATATCGTTCATCTAACAAGTTTAAAATATATTTTTTTGGACAATAATTTCACACTTCCATTTTTGTTAAAGTTTCAGAGAGGCGGGTTAGCGGCACACTACTAGTAATACAAATATTGTCTCCAACTTAACCACCTACAAAGCCAAATAGGTGTGGAGTTTTATCACAAAATACCTTGGTGATATTAGTAGTGAAACCATTCATTATATATTGTATTTTATTTAGTCAAATTTCCAATATGGGACTTATATTCTTCGACAATCTACTCCTCATCTTATTTTCCTCCATTAATCATCCTTCGATTGATTCAATCCTAATATTTGAAAGAAAAAAAAAAGTTGTAGGAATATCAGGTGAGAAAATAAAAATGAAAATCAGAAAGGTTTTTTTTTTTCTTCTAAATTGTGAATAAAAGGCTTTGTTTAAGGTTCGGTGGGTGTGGTTTCCCAGAGAACTAGGTTAAGTACGGTCAGTGTCCTTTTGGCTTTAAAAAAAATGAGGTTTCGTTGGTAGCGGTACTTTTCAGTTGCCCTTTCCTTTTCATTGGGTGGCTTAATTATTTGATTACAAGTTTTTGTTTTGGACCAGTTTGTTTTTGATTTGAAGTTAAAGCATGAACTGCTCCCTGCTTGATGATGTTCCTTTTATTTTTCTTTTCTGACAAGTTAAATCACGGGCTTCTTTTGGTCTTTTGCTTTTGTTGCTTTTATTTGAAATAGATTTTCTTCTTTGCTGAAACTCAACAACCCATTACAAACCAAAAACTATGAGAAATCTTAACAACTAGAGAAGAAACCCTATGTCACTCTGACGAAAGAATGATCACAATATTTCATTGGAAAATTGATAAATGAACGATGTAAATTATAGTAGCTAGTCAAATGATGTGATAATTAATGTCCACTTATCACACGAATTATTGTACGATGTTTTTAATTTAACCGTTTACACCTTAATATGTTCTCGCAATAATCGTGTAAACGTGAATACTGATAAAGGGAGAAGGAAAATAATAGTTAGAAAAGGGGACTCTGGCATGTCCTTGTGTTGGAAGGGTTTCTCCCACTGTGCTGATGACGATCTGACAAGGCCTCTAATTTACCTTGGATGAGGTCTAAATGGAGGAGGGATAAATGTTGCTGTTGATCCTCTACCTTCTTCTATTTGTAAGGAATCCTTCTTTAATGTGGCAGACTGAGTCGTCCATTCCATGTGCCACTGATTTATTGCGAACGAAGGGTACAAATATTGTCATCCACATTGCCACCAAATAATTAAAGACACATACAGCTCTTCCCATATCTTTATTTGTTCATTTTGAATTTACGGTCCCCTGTCAACCTTGGTCACAATCCCATTTGAATTATAAATCATCTGTTGATTATGTTTTCAAATATATAATCGGATTTAATTTGTCTGCCAAGATTTAGAGGAATTCTGGGGCTCTAACAAGTTTCCAAAAGCACAAAGGACTCACTAATGTAGTGGTTTGAAGCAATTGTTCTTTCAAGAAAAGTTTTGGATTCGAGTCCTAGTATATATGTAGTATGTGTGAATTTAGTATATTATCGCTATTCTCAATAAAAACGTCCTAAAAATAACAATTCTCAAGAAGTATGAAACTATGGATTCGAGTCCTACAAATGCCACACAACAAACTATGGATTTAATTGCTTTTAACTCTACATAAATTATTGACCTGGATAATTCAGACCTATCAACCCTAAACTTACTTCATTTAATACTTCAATTCTCTTTTCTTGTCAGAAATTGAGATTGTTTTAATTGACTTAATTTCACTCTCAACTTCTAGGTCTAAAAATGTCCTTAATTCACATTCAATTCACCAAAATCCTCAATATATCATACACGTGTCCAACTTTCACGGTAAGTGGCAAGACTTGATGGAAAGTGCGACTACAGCAGTTGATGAGCCTACACTAATACAATGGAGCCTACCAACTTATGGCACAACCACCATTCACTGTAGCACTTGATGAAACTAGAATTTTCTTTGCTTGCAGGAAAAAGGAAATTTCAGTTCATTAATTAAGCTCACCATCCATGGACTGACAATAAATTGGTCAGTTAGAACTTGGGGTTGGAGAATGTTAGAAGAATTACAATTCTCACATATATACTGAGAGAAAAGAGGTAACTAGAAGAATGTTCTAAAGCTAACATTGTTACAACAATCATAATACATGCATATGATTACGAGACTTTGTGTATGAATATGAGACTTTGTGTTTTATTCCGACCCCCATTTAACATTTATGATTTATTCCATGTCACTCTTGTCAACATTTCGGATTGATAGGTTAGTGGCCCATTACTAGCAATATTGATATTGTCTCTAACTTAACCACCTATAAAGCTCAGTTAGGTGTGGGTTTTATCATAAAAAGTCTCGGTGATATTAGTAATTGAATCATTCATTATATATTGTATTTTATTTTGTCAAGTTTTCGATGTAGGACTCATATTCCTCAACAACTCTTGCTCCACCGCGCACTTTCAACTTTTGGACCCTGAGATTGATGGTTTTTATTTACAAGATTGGGAAGAAAATTAATTAGGGGGACACAAATTAGATGAGATTGGTCTCAAATGGAAGACAGATAGTGAGGAAAAAGTGAGGAAAAAGTGAGGAAAATGCAAGGAAGAGACATGAGTGGTGTATTTTGTTCAAGAATGTAAAGTCTCATATCGGAAATTTGACAAAAATATACAATATACAATGAGTGGTTCCATTAGTAATAGTAACAAGGGTTAATTACAGTTTAGTATCATGTGATTACACCCTTAAGGCATGCTAGTCCTTACCTTCTCAATTTTTACAATTACATACCCGGTTTTTTAAATTTGTTACAATGTGGTTCCACCGTTATGGTTTCCGTCAAGTCTCTCCGTTAGTTGCTTATGTGGTATTATGGGTCCCATATTTTATTTTTATTTTTAAATTAATTAAAATATGAATAAAATATTAAAATCCATAAAAAAATAAGAAAAAAAATTCTAAAACATAAAACTCTCTCTCTCTCTCTCTCTCTCTCTCTCTCTCACCGCCAAGGAATTAAATATCGAAGGTTTCGGAAATATCGGTGGTTCAAAAACACGGAAATATCGGGAAAATATCGATATCTATAAAAATTGGATAAAAACCACGGAAATTGTAAGAAAAACTTGAAATTTTTTATTGAAACTTTAGAGAATGTTTATTTAGTCAATTATCTATTAGTTTATAAATAAAAAAATTGGAAGGAGATGCATTGCATGATGGATTTCACTTATTTAAGTTGATTATATAGCGAGCCGACAAACATTGTGACTGTAGAAAATATGTTGTAATTAATGATAGAAGAATAAATACACCACAATAATTTATATATAATGATTTACTACAACATTTTACACTTTATATATAAATATGAGTTTTGAAATGTGGGGAGTGGTTGAATTTTTTTTTTTTTTTCAAAAACAGCTTGTGCACATATATAAATATGAGTTTTGAAAGATAATAAACACAAAGTACCCAACCATGGTGGAAAACTGGGAAAGCAAAACACGCACTGGCAGCAGGGGTTTGAACCCCAGGTGAGTCGTGTTTTGAGGTGGTTTTTTTTTTTTTTTTTCCGAAATTTCCTAAATTTATGATAATATCGCGATATTATCGAAATTTTCAATAATATCACGATATTATCTCCATTTTCAATGCGACAATGCGCGATAATATCCCCGCCGAAATTTCTCCGATATATCGCCAATATTTTCAGAAAAATAACGAAAACATGTGTACCCAACCGATAATATCGGCGCTCCAAATCTAGTGAAATATCGGCGATATTTTCGATATTTTCTTCTATGCTCACCACCACCCTCAAGCTCCAACCCCTAACCCCCAAACCCATTCCACAACCACCCTCCACCCCTGCCCGCAACCACCCAACACCCCCCTTTGATTTTCTTTTCCCCCATGACTACCGCCCTCCAGCCCCCAATAAACCCAGACACCTCTCCCCATCCCCTTCAATTTCCCTTTGTTGTTAAGAGACCACCCTACAGACCCCTCCCATCTCCTCCCCCATTATGTTTTCACCCACAAACCCTCAACCCTAAACCCATCACCTGCAACCCACCCACACATGCAAATAATGTTCGAATTTTTTAATTTTTTTTCCAATTTGTTGGTTTTTTAATTTGCACAGAGAGAGAGAGAGAGAGAGAGAGAGAGAGAGAGGAGGAAAGGGATATGCAGACCGTCAAATCTCGCCAGAAAGATAGAGTGGTCGGCGAGCTGGGGTTCTGGGTTCTTTTAGGGATAATTTTTTTCCTCTATTTTTGCAACTTTTTCCAATTTTTTTTTAATCAATTTAAAATTAACAAAAGTTGAAAGATATGGGACCCGTAGTGCCACGTAGGCAACTAACGGAGAGATTTGACGGAAACCCTAATGACGAAACTACATTGTAACAAATTTAAAAGACCGGGTATGTTATTGTAAAAATTGAGAAGGTAAGGACAAACATGTCTTAAGGATGTAACCACAAAGTACTAAACTGTAATTAACCCTAGTACCAATGCCTTTTATGACAAAACTCCACTCTTATTTGGCTAATTAAGTGATTAAGTTGAGGACAATATCTGTGTTACTAATGGGTCATTGCTTCATCTCTCTTCTTAGTTTTCATACCACACATAAACGAAAAAAAAATGAAATTATTTAAAAGTGAAAAAAATACCCCGAGAAAACTATATTAGTGATAATTTATTATGGGCAATGTTAAACGAACCATAAAATTAACTGAGTACACCATACTACCAAATTATTTATTGAATTATTAATTTACCCTAATATAAAATGACCAAAAATGATATATTGAATTGTGAAACAAATGTAATTTTAATAAGTATACCATACTCACAATATTCAGCACTAATCAAAATAAGCGAAAAATCATACTTCCAAAATCATACCGTACTCACCGATTTTCTTTTCCCCCATGACCACCACCCTCCAACCCCCAACGAACCCAGACCCCCTCCCCATCCCCTCCAATTTCTCTTTGTTGTTAAGAGACCACCCCACAGACCCCTCCCATCTCCTCCCCCATTATGTTTTTCACCCACAAACCCTCAACCCTAAACCCATCACTTGCAACCCACCCACAAGTGCAAACAATGTTCGAATTTAAAAAAAAAAAAATTCTTCCAATTTGTTGGTTTTTGAATTTGCACAGAGAGAGAGAGAGAGAGAGAGAGAGAGAGAGAGAGAGAGCGGAGAGGAGAGGGAGATGCATACCGTCGGATCTCGCTAGAAAGATTGAGTGGTCGGCGGTCGGGGTTCTCGGTTCGTTGTAGGTGGGGTTTTGGGTTCTTTTGGGGGTGGGAGAAGAAAATGGGGGGGGTGTTAAAACACATAAACGAAAACAAAATGAAATTATTTAAAAGTGAAAAAAAAAACCCCGAGAAAACTATATTAGTGATAATTTCTTATGGGTGATGTTAAATGAATCCTAAAATCAATTTGAGTACACTCTACTACCAAACTATTTATTGAATTATTAATTTACCATAATATAAAATGATTGAAAATGATATATTGAATTGTGAAACAAATGTAATTTTAATAAGTATACTATACTCACCATATTCACCTATAATCAAACATAAGCGAAAAATCATACTTCCAAAAGCCTTAGTATTAACTCCAACAATTTGTTTCATCGTTATTTAACAATTCATTGATGCAAACAAGTCTCGTTGATGTTTTAGACATGTCGAGGGAGGAAACTCAAGAAATTACTGCTAAACCATTCTTTTAATATTTGATTTATGCTGCACTACTGATATCAAGAAAATTTTAAAGGCTTTTATGATTTTTTATTTTATTTTTCAGTTACAAGCTTTAGAATCCCCCTGCTGATTTCAAAGGTTTGGAGGAAAAGAATTAGGATTCGATTTTTTTTTTTCTGGAGGAATATTGTCTTCCATAGAAAAGTTTTTGAACTATTTGATATCAATAATGTGTCATTGTTCTTATTGCCAGTCGATCTCACGCAAAATGCAACATTAACTCATTGGAATTGCAGTCTTTGAAAGATGTCTGCTACAATTGCTAGACAATTTGCTTTTGTCTGCCCGTTTTCCATGACCTTTTGTACCGGATGAAGAAACCAAAATACCTACTAATGTACATAAGCGTGAGTGTATTAGCTGTGTAGTGTTCTCTTACTGTTCATTGGAGCGCTCGCTTTTAGTCTCCAGGGCCGGCCCTGAGCCTGGGCTAGAAGGGCGATGGCCATGGGCCTCCACTTAAAGGGGCCCCAAAATTTTTTATATATATACTGACCCACATATAAAATAAAACAAAAATATTATAATTTTATATTAAAGTTAGCCTATATCTAAAGGAGAGAACGTACAAAACAAAAAAATAAATTTCAGAGTCAGCAACAACAACAATCAAACACGGGTTCTCCAGATGACGCTTCCTCTTACCAAGACCAGCGCTTCGTCTCCTTCATCTTTCCAAATTCCAATACCCATGGTTATCCCAATCTTCTTCTTTTATATGGAAGAGACTTCATTTTTAATCCTCCAAGCTCTCTCCAATCTTTTATTTCTCAATTTGCCTCATCCCCTTTTCTCCTATTTCTAACCCTAAAGTTTCAATTGGCACCCACCTCCTTAAATTATCTGAGATTGACGGTGACCAAGAGAGGAGTTTGGCACCTACCTTCGTCTCTTTCAGATTGAACGCTTCATCTCTTTCATCTTGAAAAGGTAATCAGATTTTTGAATTCCTAAAATTCAGTCAACCAAAAGCTTTGCAACAACACTGACATTTTTTTTCTCAATAAAATCATTGCAGATTATCAACCACACCAGGTCCAGGTGAAGAGTGGAGTACCTAAAATTATATATAAGAATAAATCAGGTTTTTTTGCTCTTTGTTTGTTGTTTATTATTATTATTTTTTGGTAGTATATTGGTTAATTAGTTGTGTTTGGTGTGTTTTGTTCATTTGTTATCTATTTTACTTTCTTGCAATAGGAAAATGTTTAGGAAACATGAGTCTGGAAGTCAAAAAAGGCAGAAAAGGAAAAAAATAGAAAAAATGATTCAAACTCAAAAAGGTGCTCTTGATAAGTTTTTTAAAACTGGTTCTTCAACTGAAGATTCAGTTGATGATTTAGTTAATGAATCACAACAACAACCAAGTAATCAAGAAGAAAATAATAACAATGAGCTAAATGAAGAGGTTGGTGATCTTATTGAAAATGGAAATAATCAGGAAGAAATGAGAGAAAATGAAATGAACGAAGTTGATGATCTAATTGAGAATGCAAATGAAACAGAACAAATAGGTTATGTTTTGAATATCTTTGATCCAAGAACTTGGGATAATATTGATAATAAAACAAGGGATATTTTAGTAGAAAAAGGTCCGATAAGAGAAGGTAATCTCAAGTTTCCTGTTGATTGTCTCTCTAGGCATTTTTCATATTCTTATTATACAAGAAGGTTACCAAATGGAGAGAATCAAGATAGAAAATGGCTAGTGTACTCTAAAGATGTGGACAAAGTTTATTGTTTCTGATGTAAGTTGTTCAAATCTGTGCACAACAAAAGTCTGTTAGCAAATGAAGGGCTTAATGATTGGAAACATTTAAGTGAGAGGCTTAAACAACATGAGAATAGTATTGAGCATATCACTAACATGAGAACTTGGATTGATTTGCGTATTAGATTGAAAAAAAAATGAAACAATTGATAAAGAGATACAAGTGCAAATTAAAAAAGAAAAAGAACATTGGAAGCTAGTTTTAGTAAGAATAATTTATGTTGTGAAATGTCTTGCTAAGAGAAGTTTGGCTTTTCGTGGAGAGAATGAGAAAATTTACCAAGATAATAATGGTAATTTTTTGGGGCTGCTTGAGTTGATTGCAGAATTTGATTTGGTAATGCAAGAGCATTTTAGACGCATTCAACATAATGAGATTCATTATCACTATCTCAGCCATAAAATTAAAAATGAGTTGATTGGTACCTTGGGTTCTAAGGTCCAAAGTGCTATAATTGAAAAAATAAAAGAGGCAAAATATTTTTCAGTAATACTTGATTGTACTCTTGATGCAAGTCACCATGAGCAAATGACTTTAATAATTCGGTGTGTAGATGTGGGAAATAGTCCAATAAAGGTAGAAGAATATTTTTTAGGGTTCTTAAAAGTGGATGATACATCTGGATTGGGGCTTTTTAATGAGTTACTTGCTGTATTAGAGTCTTTTCAGCTTGATATTGATAATGTGAGGGGGCAAGGTTATGATAATGGATCTAACATGAAGGGGAAAAACCATGGTGTGCAAAAGAGGTTTCTTGAAATAAATTCCAGGGCATTTTATATGCCATGTGCTTCTCATTCTCTTAATTTAACAGTTTGTGATATGGCAAATTCTTCTGTTAAAGCTGTGTCATTTTTTGGAGTTGTACAACGCATTTATACCATATTTGCTAGTTCTACAAAAAGATGGAAAATTTTTCAAGATCATGTCCATGGATTAACTCTTAAAACATTGTCAACAACAAGATGGGAAAGTCATATTAATAGTGTTAAAGCCATAATAACCCAAACTGATGATATAAGAGAAGCTTTGTTTGAATTGTCAAGAGTTAGTGACGATGCCAAAACAAGGAGTGAAGCTGAATCCTTAGCAACACATGAACTTGAAAATTTTGAATTTTTGTTGGGCATGACTATTTGGCATGACATTTTGAAAAAAATTAACTTGGTTAGCCAAAAATTGCAATCAAGATATGCAAATTGATGCTGCAATAATACTTTTGAAGGGGCTTATTTCTTATTTTGTAAACTATAGGGAACATGGGTTCACATCTGCCATGATTTCTGCAAAAGAGATTGCATCTAAGATGGAAATTGATCCTGAGTTTCCCAAAAAAAGGCAAACTCGTAGGAAAAACCAATTTGATGAAACTGACCATGAAGAGACCTCTCAATCTGTTGAAGAATCTTTTAGGGTTAATTATTTTCTTGTTGTAGTTGATGCTGCACTTTCTTCTTTAAGGAGTAGATTTGAACAATTAAGAGCATTTGAAGGTATTTTTGGTTTTCTGTTTGATCCTAAGAAGTTAGTTTTGATGAATGATAATAGTTTGCGTGAATGTTGTGTTAATCTTGGAGCTGCTCTAACTCATGGTAACAAATCTGATATTAATGTTGATGATTTATTTTCTAAATTGCAAGTGTTACAATTGTATTTACCAAAAGAGACAAAGACAGCCATTCAAGTTCATGAGTTTGTAAAAGCTTTGGATTGTTTTCCAGTTGTCTCAATTGCATATAGAATTTTGTTGACTGTACCAGTTACTGTAGCATCAACGGAAAGAAGTTTTTCAAAACTAAAATTAATAAAATCTTACTTGCGTTCTACTATGTCCCAAGAAAGGTTGAATGGATTGGCAATCTTATGCATTGAAAAGAATGTTTTGGAAAATCTTGATTTTGAAGAAGTTATTAATGATTTTGCTTCTCAAAATGCTAGAAGATCAAGATTTTTTCAATGATATTACCCCCTCTGCCTTTCTTATCAATCTATGTGATGTATTTTCAGATTATTATATTCAAGATTATTGGACTTCCATGTGCTTATGTTTCTAACTTCAGCAAAAGAAAATCCATTTTGTTTGAACTTAGACTATTAGTTTCACAGTTTTGACACTTGATAATGAGTTTGGGAATCCTTTCTCATGTTTATGCTGTGCAATGAGACTTTTTTAGAATCTTGTTATCTGAAACCCATTAACTTTGCTGCACTTCTCTGTTCTTCAGACATCTCAGCTTCATGTTTCTACCATCTTCACGGAATCAGCATGTGCAAGGAAATCTAAACATGAGGCTAGGAGCCTAGTCGCCTGCTTTACTCAACCAATTCATAGTAGTCAATGGAAGCAACGTCTTGGCAGCAGGTGGTCTACTATAATCTAAATTTTACACAGATTATGGATGAATTGCAAGTTACCTTTGGATTGGACCCCATTTCTATTTCACCAGTCAGCTTTCAAAATTGGTTACATCTCATATTGTGGTAAGGCATATTTCTAACTTGCAAATTCTATTGCATTCAAAATGTTTTCTTTATTCAATTTAAGAGATTAATGTATGTAATATATTTAGTGTTTTGTTTTTTACCCCATTGTTTTGTATACAGTGAAGAAAAATGCAAAAAAAGTCATATATTTGCTGCTGAAACTGGACTTGATGTACTGTCACATGTCCTGCTTCCAAGAATGAAAGCTTTTTGTGCTTGCTTGGAAGCTCTAAGAAGTTCTTAAATGCAGGTTATTTACACAACACTTCCACTCTCAATCTCTCCAATTTATCTTGTCTTGACATTCCATTCATGTTATATTGATATGTGCCTTCATATTCCAAATTGTGGTGCAGTTTATGACTTGACAATTGCATACAAGAATCAATGCCCTTCATTTATGGACAATGCGTTTGGCGTAGATGGTGTAGTGGAAGCAAAAAAGTTGTTTTGGTGGAAGCAAACAAAGTTATTTGGTTGCAATTGTGCATTGAAGATATGAACTTCAAAGCTTTTGTAAAGAATAGTTGTTCTTTTCAGATTTTTAGATCTATTTGATTATGGACCTAAATGTGATTTTTCATGTTTTATTCACATACTATTTTGTCTTTGTTATTTGAATGAAATTACCATGTTTAAGCCAAAAGGAATACATGTGCATAATGTTTTATATTTAAGCAAAAAAAAAATTTTCAAGTAGAAAAAAGGCCTCATTTTCTTAAATGGCACCGGGCCTCCAAAATGTCAGGGTCGGCCCTGTTAGTCTCCTCCACATTGATATTGTTTGATGGAGATAGAGTGTATTAGAGTGAGTACTTAGTTCATTTTACATAATTTAAATATTAAGATGTACTTAGATTATATCGTGTACTCAGTTAATTTTAGAGTTCGTTTAACAACACCTTTTATTATTAGTTGCTAAAGAAGGTCTTATTTGTTTGAAACGTGCATAAACTTGTTTATATACTCAAAAATATCATTTTCTAGACTCTGTTTTACATCCTACGACTTCCAACAAAAACCCCCCAACACGAAATTAAACGGTCTCCATCGCTTTCCCTGGAGACATATTTAGTCAGCTACTAAGATGCCATAAATTATGTGCAATGCATATGCATTAAACTTTGACCTATAAATTAAATTTCTAGTTCTAGGGCAGGCCCAGCAAATACAAATGACAGATGCATCCCATCGTTGCCAACTTGCCAATAGATTGTAACATCTCATTCAGGAATTAATTTATATAGTTGCTATCAGTGATGGACTCAAGATTTTAAATATGTGAGGTGAACGCACTACTACAAAAATCGCAATAGACGACGGTAATTTACCGTCGTAAATTTAGTTTTTCAACCATCGAGGAATCGACCGACATCTTTTACGCATAAAATCACGACGGTAAAATCCCGTCGTCTATTATTTATACAGACGATGCTTTTACTCAAAATCGTCGTCTATTAATTTAAAGACGACGGTTTTTATGAAATACATGACGTCTATTATATGTAAAGACGACGGTTTGTAAGAATTGTCGCCTATTATGAAATAACTATTATATCTAAAGACGACGGTTTTTATGAAAAACTGTCGTCTATTATATATAAAGACGACAATTTTTATGAAAGAAATGTCGTCTATTATATGTAAAGAAGACGGTTTTGTGATAGAATTGTCGTCTATTAATGTAAAGACGACGGTTTTTTTGAAAGAACTGCTGTTTATTATATCCAAAGATGTAGTAATTTTACATTTTATCTTTTTTTCTTGCTTCCAATGGTTCTCTACAACGATTTTAGCTAAAAAAATAACCATAATGCTTTGTGAACAATAAATTCAGCTCCAAATAATCCACACCATACAATATATATACTCAAGAATAATTTGTTTCATAAAACTTGAAGATTCAATAATAATTACATAGTTTACCAATCTTCATTCCTACTATATATCCATACAAAATATCATATCCATAATATTAAACTATAATTAGAAAAAGAGGGGCTACATATGAAATTCGATCCGAATTTTATCAATTTGTTCTTGTGTGTATGAGTTAGCGTTGCCTTCTTGCACTGCAAAACCAGGATTAAAAAAAAAGGAGCAAGTTTTAGTCAAAGATACATTTATAAACCTTTTGCAACTATAACATGATTTAAAAAAAAGAAACAAGAAACAAAAGCCAGAAGAGGGGAGCATAACTTATTTGGATTTCCATATTGAAACTACAAACCGGAATGAAAGAGGTAACATTTACAACTATAACAGCAGCCGGAATGAAATGTACCTCTGACTTGGAGCAATCTGATGGAGACAGAAAACTTTAAGGTTAGAATATGAGTTGAAGAAAGATAGCGAAATGTTATATATATAGGGTTTAGGGCAAATTCAAAAAATTACAATTCGCGGTCAAATTTTTCAAATGACCGCGTTTTTAAAGACGACGGAAAGTAAAATTAAAACGTCGTATAAATTAAAATATACACGACGGTTTTTAAATAATAGGGACGTTATAAATATATACTACGTCAGTTAGTTACAAAACAAAGTCGTTGTAAAATATTTTCACAACTCTCAGCATAAAACCGACGTCTTAAATAAAAATAACTACAGAGAAATAGAACTTTGTGTTAAACAAGAAACTAAATATGCAATCTTTCTTGGGAACTCAGTTGTTGTTTTACACCAAACCGAAGTTCTTAGATTGGTTGGGTGTAAAAACACAACTGAGCTCCAAAGAAAGACATTCTTGCATGACTGAAACCATTCAGAGATGTGAGAATTGAGATATACTGAACGTTTGGACTAAAAACTTCAATTTAAAGGAATTATTTAGAATTGGAAAACTAAAAGTGACTTTATTACGACTTGGAAACCGAAAAGGGCCTTTATTTCGACTTGGAAACCTAAAAGCCGCCTTTTCAGTCCCCAATTTCGCAGATAAAGCGTGACGTTTCAGTTCGAAAGTTTCGAAGTTGAAACCTACAACGACGGTATTTATCTTTTCCGTCGTCGTTTCACTGACGTTTATTACGACTTGGAAACCGAAAAGGGCCTTTATTTCGACTTGGAAACCTAAAAGCCGCCGTTTCAGTCCCCAATTTCGCAGATAAAGCATGACGTTTCAGTTCGAAAGTTTCGAAGTTGAAACCTACAACGACGGTATTTATGTTTTCCGTCGTCGTTTTACTGACGTTTATTTCGATTTTTGTTGTCGCACTTGTTTTAAACAACAACGACGGTATAATTAATAGAAACGACGTGAAAATGATTTACAACGGCGATATAATTAATAGAACTGTCGTATTATCTGAAAAACCACGTCGTTATATTATATTATGACGACGTGGTAACGATTTATCACCACCTTTTATTTATAAGAACTGTCGTAGTCTAATGTGTAATACGGCGTAAAATAATAAAAGACAGACGTGGTTAATTAACTTTACATGTCGGTAATTATCAAATTACGATCGTATTAAATAGTACTTGATACGTCTGTTAATAATACAATTACCGTCGTGTTTATTGGATGTTCAAAACGGCGGTATTATATGTAAAACGTCGTCTATAATTACTACGTCGGTATATTTACACATACCGTCGTTGTTTATTTGTTATCTTTTTTCTGATCGGAATGGCATGTTTCATAAGTCGACGCTTTTAAAGTTTTATGCGTCGTGTTTTAAAAATACCCAAATGAATTTCCAATTTTTAGGTGTTTTAGTTTCTGATCCACGTCGGTTTTTATATTACCATCGTCGTTTAAAATTTAACGACGGTATTTATTTTGTCCGTCGTCGTTTTACCGACGTCTATTTCGATTTTTGTAGTAGTGACGTAAGTAATAACTGATGGTTTAAAAAAAAAATCATCAACAACGGAGAAGAATAAAATCTAAACTAGAGATGTTGTAGCAAGGGATCCACTAATGTAGTGGTTTGGAGCAATTGTTCCATTGGGAAAAGTTATGGGTTTGAGTTCTAGTATCCGTGTAGTGTGTATGAGTTTAATCTATTATCGTCCCTCTCAATAGGAAATATCTTCAAAATAAAAAAATAAAAAAACTAGAGAGGTTGTTAATAATATTACAAAACTAGAAGCCATAATATATCCATCTTTTGACTTGAGGCAATCATATTTATTGGCAAAATATTTATAAGAAATCTATTGAATTTTGATATTTTGACTTAAGAAGATATTTTGTTTGACAAATTGAATGAGAAGAATTCAGTGAATTGCTTGTATGAATTTCTTCATCTCTCCTAAACACAGAAGGGCAGAAAGAAGAGAGAGAGAGAGAAAATGGGGATGATGGGAGAAGATGGATGGGATGAAGGAAGATAAATTGAATGTGTATCTCTAGTTTTTATTTATTTATTAGTATGTTTACTTACTAATATTGGGTATAGGAAATGATTCCAATTTCTCACTTCCCCATATTTATTAACACATAAGGATTGAAAAAACATGTTGGTCACACCTTAAAATCAGCAATCACATTCCTTTAAAATCAAGAATCAGTTAGGTAACCATACAATTTTAGAATTCTCATTCATGTGTTGGTGACTTCTTCCCATATCAATTACTTACTTCCCCATTGCTAAATTTCTTGATTTATTACTTTACTCAATTTCTGATAAGTAAACATGTCAGGGTTAGAGAGAAAGGGGATGATGATGGCCTAGAGGAAGAGTGGGGGAGTATCGGGCGGATGCTACTGATCTCTTAGTGGTGCAGGTGGGGGAGTATCGGGTTGCTGTTTTACCCAACACTCCTATGATTAATGAGCTGCCTCGACCTCCTGAACAAACCAAATTGGCTCAGCGGACATGGGACAAACCCAAACATGGTGTTGTGAAAGTCAATTATGATGGGGCGTGGTTTGAGCAGACGACGATGGGTGGTTATGGGTGGGTGATTAGAGACTTTGTCGATTGGATGTTGCAATCAGGGGGACAAGGAGGTAAACGGTATGAGTCTGCTCTAGTAGCTGAAGTAGATGCCATCCGTGCAGCGATGTTTGCTTGCCAGCAAGGAGGTTTCTCTCGTGTCATGGTGGAATCTGACTCTTTAGTCGCCATCCAAATGGTGAAAGGGGATCGTGCAATGGATGCAGAGGTGGAAGGTCTACTGTGTGACATCCAAGCTGTGGCCAAAGAACTCCAAGAGGTGACTTTTATTCATGCCCCTCGCAGCTGCAATCAAGCTGCTCATGAGGTTGCATCTTTTGTTTGTAGGATTAGTTGTATTCACAATTGGGATTTTATTCCCCCTGAATGGCTTTTCAATACTTTGGCTAGTGATGCCAATGTAAGCGTTCGGTTATAATAATAAAAGTGACAGGACCCGACCCAGATTCTACCCCGGAACCTGAGCCGGACCCTGTTGATGGGCCCAACACCAACCCATGTCGAGCCCACAAACTATACTAGTTCCCTCTTCCCGAAATTTAAGTGAAAGGAGCCAAGACTTCTGCCGAAAAATCGGGCAGAGTCTCCCCTAAAATATGGATATACCAAAATTAATTCAACCTGCTAAAACACAACATATATACAATACTCAAGTGCCAGCATGCATACAGTATACAACAAAGGCCCCATGCCAACAAATTCAACCCAAACGGGTATACAGAGCAAATCTAAGAGTATTCATAATACAGTAACTGAAAGAGAATTTACATAATAGGGGCAAGTGCCCTACAAGCAAGTCGTACCCAAGAGGAGGTGTGCTCGGCCGAACCGCTCAGATGCTACGACTACGACCTGGTGGGGCACAAAACAGAAAGTATGTGAGTGGACAAAAATAAGGTTTTGGTAGTTCAAAACAACATACTAACCCCACCGTTTCAAAAACGATGATGCAACCATGCAGGTCAAGTCATTTAAATAAATAATCAAATCAGGATTCAAAATCCAATAATTTTAACATAATTATATGATAAGTATATCATCATACTGTTTCCCCTTCGATTCCAACTCAAATAACCACAGCCCGTATGCATGACAAACAAGGAAATATCCTTACTCAAAGAAAATACGAATACAATGATAATAACTCAAACATATAGTAGTATAAAACCTCGACACCAAGAACGAGTACCGGGAAAACAATCCAACAGGGGATCATTTGACTGGACACAGGTACAGTCTCCTCGAGACCCCGTGCCCAGGGTTGAGCCGTCCAAATGGGACTAAACTCTCAGGTCTATATGATAAAACTTCCAAACCATATCTCCGAAATATGTCCTACGCCCGCAGACTACCCAATCACGGGTCTACAGTCACACCACGTCAAGGGTGTACTAGGTATCCGAAATAACCAGATCAGTATCACATAACAGGGGAGGTACAAACAGAGGTGACAACACACTCCAATCAATCACATGATCAACACTTTCCACTTCCCAAAATATACAAGTACCCAACCCCCAAGTATCAGACATCAGGACACACGTCCATAACTTAACAAGTTAATATAAATATTAAAAGTAGTCACAAGCATCAATAACACTCAAACAAATGCATAATTGTTCATTGGTTGGAGGATATGCATAATCAAAAACAAAGTCCACTCACAGGTAATCCCAAGCAGCTTGGACTTGTGAGGGTCCCGCTTGTGTAGTACAAGGTGCCTGGGTACCTATTTCAATAATATAAATACAAGGTTAACAATCGAACCTTTGAACGATAACCTTCAAAATAAACCCTTAACTAAACCCGACTCAACGTAAGCGTGAGCTCGTACGACTTATTCTAAGGTCAACTACATTCATTAGATGACGAAACGATCCCGGGAGACTCTTGGTCAACCCTGGTCAAACCTCGATCAAACTTCCCGAATAGGTCAAACCGGGCCAGCGGGGCCCACGACCTCCAAACTTAGATCCGGAAGTTCCTATAGGTTCACTACGGTTTATAGAACATGTCCCAAAAGTTTGGTCTCGATCCGACGGTCGGATTTCTCACGATCGTGCGATCGGACGGTTTCTAATAAACCTAACGCTAGGGTTGGTGATTTCGGAGTATCCAGGACTCCGAATCACGATCCGTCAATTCCTATACGATCCTTGAAATACGAGGAACAACATACGTGAATTCGGATTCGATCCAACCGTCTGAACACATCGAACCCAAACAACGCACAATAGGTGTACATTGGTTCGAGGTCCAAACGACGTCCGAATCGAAATCCACGCACACGTACGCGTTCACAACGACACGAGGGTGGTATAGGAACGCCTAACCGCCGCCATACCGCAGCCCACGCTCCTCCACTCGCTGTCGTGGGTTGGGTGTCTTGAGTAATTCAGGCTACCGGAAAAGTTATGGAGTTGAGGTACAATACATATAGCAATCGAACCAGGCGGTGGAGGGGAGTTCAAAACCGCCCAAACCCGACCAAGAACCGGCCGGATCCCGAGCAAAACATGGCCAAACCGCCTAGGTTTTGGCAGGAATTTCATAAGCTCAGAATGGCGGCAAAACTTCCAATTTTTGTCGTGGACCACAGGGGAAGTGAAGAGGAGAGAGAGATATACCTTCTGCAAGAGGCGGTGTCGCGATTGGTGGCCGGAGCAGTCACCGGCGAAAATGGAGGTTTTTCAGCCGGAACTTCTCTTCGACACAGCCGGCGAAAATGGAGGAGTCGACCGGTGATAAGGGTACCGATGTGAAGAGGGATGAGAGAGGGTTCGATCGATGGTGGTGGTGTCACAAACCGTGACCGGACGACGGCGGCACGATGGTGGCGGCTGGTTCTGCGCACAGTCGAAGAGAGAGAGAGAGAGAGACAGAGTGAAGAGAGAGAAGGTGGTGACGCTTTCTGATTGGCCCACGTGGTTAAGTCAGAATTCTCTCATAATTTGAAATGACCGAAATACCCTCAATATGATCCAAAGCTCGTATCGAGACGTGCGCCCTCCAACGGACTCGTTTCGACGAGCCTGACGCAATGGCGCAACTTGTTTCGCCAAATTCCATCCTGAAAATATCGTTGACCAAAATGCCCCTTAAATGATTAAATTCCAATTAATTCCTTTTTAATTATTTTATTCTTTTTATTTCCTTTTAAATTCCCAATTAAATTAACTTATTTATTTTTAAATTTATTAGACCTAAAATTAGGTCGTGACGTCACAAAAGATCCTGTTTTCTTGAAAAAAAAAAAAAAAAAGATGGCCTAGAGGAAGAGTGGAGAAGATGGTTGGGATGAAGGAAGACAAATTGAATGTTTATTCCTAAATTTTTGTTTTTTTTTTTCATCAAACCTAATTTTATTTATTTATTGAGTTAGAATGATGAAAAGAGTTTAGATAAATTAAGGAGCATCAGAATTTCAATTATTTGGATTAATTCAAAGACCAAATTTAGAGATGTCCGCATAAGTTCTCATTGTTGTTGAGAAATTCAAGAATTACATTCATAATTTAGCCACACAAAAAAGCCACTAGCCATAAAGGGAAAATACAAACTAGTTACAAAGGGTCATTACAATAATAGAGTGATCTAACATCAAAAGTAAGAAAATCTACGGCTGCTCCACTAACAATCACACATGATCACAGAAACTTTGGCATAGGCATCTCAACTAAGAGTGCAAACTCAGAACAACCAAAAATAGATAAAGCTTGAAAAAACCAAGCAATAACAAAACAAATAAAACTCTCACAAAAGAGAGGTGGAAAACTCTCACAAAAGAGAGATGAAAAACTCTCACAAAAGGAGATGTGAAAACTACACAGAAAACACAAAGAGTCTCTACGACTTATTTCAACCATGAGCAAAAAGGATGGTAATAGTGATACGACACTGAAACGCATGTGGAGATCCAACGCCGAGATACATTGATCTATTATGGGAGGAGGAAGGGAGAAGGGGAGAGGGAATGAAGAGAGGAAGGGAGAGGGGAGGAAGAACAGTAGCCTCCTCCCCCCTCAAAGTGAAAACAATGGCCTCCTCCCCCTCATAAGTCCTCACTCTTTATTTTTTAGTTAAAATTTAGCTAAAAACACTAGAAAGCTTTTTTAAGAGCTCCTTATAAAATTTCAACTCCGACCATACTCTCTAGTTTAGAGAATTCATAAATGATTTATTTCTTTTTTTTAGTTTAGCATAAATGCTCCCTCTTCATATAAATAAAAAATAAAAAATTAGCATTAAATAAATACTTAAAATAGCGTTAAAGTAAAGAAGCATTTAATTATAGAGAGCCACTAGAAGTCCTTTCTCTCTCCTTAGATTTAGGAGCTCTTAGAGCATCCACAATCATGCTCCTTATTTTTTAGTTAAAATTTAGCTAAAAACACTAGAAAGCTATTTTAGGAGCTCCTTCAACTCCAACCATGCTCTCTAAGTTAGGGAATCATAAATGATTTATTTCTTTTTTTTAGTTTAGCATAAATGCTTCTCTTTCATTTAAAATAATTAAAAAAAATAGTTGGCATGAAATAAATACTTAAAATAGCATTAAAGTAAAGCAGCATTTAATTATAAGGAACCACTAGGAGTCCTTTCTCTCTCCTCATATTTAGGAGCTCCTAAAGGTCTCCCTATTTTAGGAGTATAGGGAGCATGGTTGGAGGTGGGTTTTCTCACTTCCTCCTTAAATTTTATCTAATGAGGTGGTTTAGGGAGTTCATTGTGGATGCTTTTAGAGCTCTCCATATTTTAGGAGTTGGATAGAGAGCATGATTAGAGGTGGATTTTCTCACTTCCTCCCTAAATTTTATCTAAAGAGGTGGTTTAGGGAGTCTAGATGCTATTAGACTGATATGCAGATTATTGGGAAATATATAATAACATTTAATTGAAGTGAAAAATCGAAACTCATATAAATGGATATCAAATAACCGGGCCAAAACTTTGTGTTGTTGTTGGTATTCTTTATTGGCGGCCTTGGTTTCTGTGGACTGATCTGGGTCCAATTTTCTTGCACGACCCAGTTATAAGAAGACGTCAAACTCAAAACCAACTTATCTTATTCATACACATAACATAATTGTGTATTTTAAAACTTGGATTCCCTTTTTTTACTTTAAAATTAATAAATATAATTTTTTATGTTTTGTTAACGTTGGACACAAAACATTCATGCCCTAGAACTTGAAAACCTAGTGGTAATTCACTAGACATTATTTCACAACCCAATAGTATTGCATTGAATACTCACACCAAGGGGGATGAGTTGACCACAGACTAAGCAGACTTTCAATCTTGCGTAAAACAAAAAAAAAAAAATCCAAATAGAAAAGCATATAGTAAAATGATAAAGTCAATGTTATAAGATAGTAGGTACATATGTGAATGGATCGGATTTTGATTCAAATTCCATAACTAATGGGGGGTTGAATTGAGATTCTCAATCCTATTATAACCAAAATCCGATAATCCATTATTTAATTTTTATGCGTTTTTATTGTTTCCAAGTCTTAAAATGAATCCGATAATAATCCGAATTGAATTCGATGCTTATCAAAAATGGATCAATAAGTTCAATCCAATAATCAAAATATAATCTGATTTGGACTGAGGCCAATTTGACATGAATTTGATCCATTCATAGGCTACTAGTACACAAACAAAAATTATTATTTCAGATGTTTACACATAGATTAACTTCCACCTTATAAGTCTTTGATGTGACCTATTGTGTTCACATAAATAAAAACGATACTATCAATTATTCAGGTACACGTTGGTGACTCAAAAACGCATTAACTTTTGCTTGCTTTGGCCTTTGGTTCTACATTGCCTGCACTACAAGGTTTTGTGTTTGTCTTTTATCTTGTTACTCTTGTTTTTCCTGCTGTCACGCTTCGCTTGATGTTGCTGGCTGTGCTTTGTACTCTTCCAAATAATTGGCTACTCTCTGGTTTTTGGTTGGGGTTTGATTTTTCTGCTTGTTTGTTTCTTCCATCATGGCCTTTTGTCATGGACTGGGGAGAGAGGCCTGCTCCCCTCGGTTTGTGTTTGCTTGGAATAGGGCTGGGCCTGGTTTGGTTTGGTTCGATTTTGCGTCCAAACCGCGCGCCGAACCACAATGGTGGGAAACCGTTCATCTCGGTTTGATTTGGTTTGGTGAAACCCTGCTTGAAAACATTTAGAATCTAAATTCATTCAAAACTTGCTTCAAATTCATTCACCATTCACATAACAAATTCAAAATTATTCATTCAATCAACCCTTTCAAACTAAAACATATGCATCATTCATCATTCACATCCATCCAAAGTTTCAAACTAAACCATATGCATCATTCACCATTCACATCCATCCAAAGTTTCAAAAACATATTATCCATAGAACAAAACAGTATTTTTAAGTACAAACCTATCTTTTTACCTAGTAGGTTTGATATTTCCCGAAGTGGGAGGACGTGGGGGGAGTGTAGCTGCTCCCTCCCCAACTACTTGTGGTGTATCATCCGTAGTGGGTGTAGGACTAGCTTCCATATTTGACATTTCCATATTTGACATTTTTAAGGCCTATAAAATGAAAAACATAACCATAAGCAAACTCATAAACATGCCAAAACATGTTACACTCCAAATGTAATAAACCTTTACACACCAAACAGATTCAACCACAAATACAGGAAACAAAACCAGTTCAAAACATCATGAGTTTCCAACTAGGTAAAGATTGAAAACCATTTAAATGAAGTTCATCATCTGGGATAAAATAATATTAGAACATGTCAAATATATTTTGAAAATAAGTTACACGGATATACCAGTTACAAACAATACAAATATAGGAAGGAAAGGAAACTTACCCCTGATTTTCAACACAATCACCAGTTCAAAACTCTCCTATTTGCTAGGTAAAATGCATGCATATGAAAGAACTACGAAAATTAGGGCTATACCAAAAATCCCAACAATTAGGGTTTATAACAGAAACAAAAATCACAAAAAAAAGAAGAAATTGTTGAGGAATTAACTAACCTTTGCAGAGAGAAAACCGAGTTTGAAAAATTAGATGAGAGAGTAGAATGAGGAATGAGAGACTGAGAGATGAGAGGGAGGTGCAAGTCAGGCAATGAAGAAGAGGCGCCGCAGACGATGCGAAGGTGCTAAGGTGATGGCGACGGTGTGAAGCTGAGGCGATGGCGACAGCGTGAGGCTGAGGCGACAATGACGAGTCAAAGGGGAGGAGAGATAGAGGAGGCGCGACTGAATTGGGATGAACTCAATAGACCTAGATTAAGTTGTGAAGGGCTAGGATATGCTGTGCAAATGTGCACATAACATAAAATCAAACCAATAGAAATAAGCCACGTATATTATAATTATAATTATTAAATTAAATATGATTTAATACATCCGATTTGGTTAACCGGTGGTTTTTAAAATCAGGAACCGAGTGCCAAACCATGAACACCGATTCGGTCCAGTTCATGCACCGTTGGCCAAAAACAAGAAAAAACCAAGCCAAACCGGACTATTTGGCAGGTTTTCGGTCCCAAATGCCCAGCTCTAGCTTGGAACTTATTCTGGGAACCGTTCCCTTGCTTGTTTCTCCTTTTCGGTTAAATATACATATACCACAAAAAGGAAAACGAAAAACCATGGATTTTCATGAAGCATATACATTTTCCTTCTATCATGTTGATTTAGAATGAAATTTAAGGCCACCTACTGCCAATTTTCAGCCATCATTATATGTCACTTTTCATACGTTTTAAGCACTTTCTTCTGAACTAAAGCATCTGAAATCACTTTGTGGGACAAAGATCAAGAACGGATAGAGGTACAATCCTACATATCAGATCCTGCTCAAGTAAGATTGTGCTCTCACCTATCTGTCACCAGTCTACTAAACCTAAAATTCAAGTTTGGACAGTAGAAATGCTTAAATTAACCTTAATTCTCAAAAAGACTATTTTACACTATGTGCAGTTCAAATGCAATAGAATATAAGCGGATCTGAATGACCAATTACATAAGAGACTAAGAGACAATAATACAACTCCATCCATCATTGTTTCTATCATTCTTTATCTATTTCGACAATTAATCATCTTAGATGACCATGAATCATAAATAGTACAGAGAAACAAAAGAACTAATGTGATTTCAATGACATCAAAATACTTCTATAACCAATATATAAGTTGTATGCGTAAATATGAGAATGGCGTTGATCAAAGTCTAAAAAAGACAACTGCTATAAATAATTGAAGAGAAAAATGTATTCCTGTGCATTTTTATTCAACCAATCAGACAGAAGACTCATTGTGTGATTCCCTAACACCAGTCTGTCTTCTTCTTACCTTAGAATCATCAAGGTAGTTCTGATAAATATAACTGGCAAAACCCCAAATAGCCAGAAGCATAGCAATTATCTTGACTCCATTCATCTTGTCGTGGAAAATTATCACAGCAGCTATAGGAGTAACAGCCAAGGAGAGAGTACTAATTACGTTGGAGAAGAGAGAAGAAACCACGAAAATTAATCCCACAACACCAACAGAACAAACTTGCCAAGCAACAGCTGTCCAAACTAAGGTCATCACATAAGAAACTCGTCCCTCGCCAAACTTTTCCATTTCCCCATGCAAAGTCCTCCATTCCCCACTGGCAAAAAGACCCACAGTTGCAGCACAACTGGCAACCAGTGCTGTATAGATTTGCATTTCCAAGACCACAGAAAAGGTTTCCTTCTTAAGAACTTTTTGGAAGGTAAGCTGCATGAGGGAAAGCAGAAGAGAGTAAATTGCAGAAGCTCCAAGGGTACAGATGAATCCAAGGATATGTTTCCACTTTGAGACTCCTGCTGGTCCACTGGAATCATCACTGACAGCAATAAGAGCTGCTGAGAATGACACGATAATCACTGAATTAAGAATCAATGCAGTGAACTTCTGAGAGTTGATGAAGTACGAGAAAACTGCATTGAAAGCTAATTGAGTTGCACAAATGAGGGAGTAAGTAGAGGCAGATAGGTACAAGAGTCCGACAGAATACAACATGTTGTCACAAGCTAAGAGCACTCCAAGGGCGAAGTAAATCAAGGCAAGTACTTTAATGGAAGATGGGGCTGAAGAAGTTGATGGGTCTTTGGATGAAGGAATAAAATAAAGTGGGATGACAAGGACTGGGAATGCTGCAGTTTGGACAAGAGTGGCCATCCACTTACTATTACCACCCTGGTCATAATAGAATCTCCCAAGTAAAACAGCAGCAGCCTGCCCCACAATGAGGAAGAAGATGTTGAGTGCCACCATAAACCACCATTGCCAGCGGCCAAGTTTGACAAATTGTGTTTGCTCTATCACAGTTCCATCTTTGGGTAAAATCGATTCTTGGCTATCTGTATTTATACATGTAAACAATCAGTTTCTTTATGGGTTCATCAAATGGTCGCAAACCAGAAATTAAAGCATTTGAACCTGGAGAATCATGAAACAGGTAGACAGAAAACACAATATCTATAAAGAGACTTTTCTCTACAGTTCAAGGTTTGCTATAGACCTGGTAAATGTCAGAGCCAGAATTCAGCCAGACATTATTGGTCGAGAATTTCCTCATCCTTATAGTCAGAATAGACCTTTAATAATCTTTGAAAGAATATTACTTACACATTACTGACAATTTAAATGTCCCCTGTATCTCTTTTTTCGCAATTGCAAAAGCATATGCACGCTTCTATCAGGTTAGCCAAAACAAATCACAAGCAGGAAACCTTGAGAATGTCCTTCTCTAATAAAGATGATTCCAAGATTCAAAACAGAACGAAAAGGCCTTCTTTTTGTATTACTTTTTTGCTCTTACAATATACAGAAGAAAAATGACATTGTCATGCCCAGGAGGAGCATTTGATTCATTGTTATAAGAGGCTCTAATCAATAAACATGCATGCACTTAAACACATCATTTAAAATCATTAAGACAACAATTTCTAGAAGTAACATACGTGTGTTTGCAAAATTCATTTTCAACTCTTCAATTTCGATATCTTTTTCATATTAAAAGGAGGCGGCAGCAAGCAAAAATGAAATAAAACATTTAAAAGATCCAGAGTTCTATATAGCATATTTTTCAATCAAGTGGCCATTGAAGCAACAATATGCCTGTGGAAATAGCCATAAGGTAGAGTATAACCCCAAAAAAAAAAAACAAAAAACAAAAGCTAAGTTAAAAGCGAAGAATTGGCCGTTTTTGCCATAAATTCATTCCCAATAAGCTAAAAGCACAATGGATTAAACTAACCAGCTAAAAGCATATAATACTCATCAGAAGCACACAAAATTAATAAATGAACTAATCTGACGAAAAAATAAGTCAAAAATCGAAATCCAATTGAACTTTTCAAACCCACAAGTAACCAAACCACCGAAAGAAACCAAATACTAAAAAGAATATGCGTTTGTGAACATTCAAAGTGAGTCAGTGACTGATTTTAACCCCAAAAAAAAAAAACTGAGTGCCCAGAATTCAAGATTGCATATTCTGTTCTTCTCATACATACAGTTTCTCAGCAACCAAACAGAACCTCATACTTTGATTAGTCTGACGAAAACCCAATAACATATCGATCAAAATAAACAAAACCCATGTCTAATTTCTCCTTTAATCCTTAGAATTCAACACACAAAATCAAAAACTACAAGAAAAACAGAGAGAAAGAGAGAGACCTGCCATGGCCATGTTGCATAAGGTTTGCGTGACAGAATGAAAGACTTTCAAGTTCAGAACCCACTAAGCGGCGGCCAGTATTGTTAAGACTGGAACAAAGAGGTTTTTTAGTGGGTATTTACTGTTGCGTTCATAATCACACGATTCCATTCAATAATGTAATTATGTATTTATTTATTTATTTTTGTGTTCTTCGAGTGGTTTTTTAAGATGGCTTAGAGGTTAGAATCGTAAGATGGTTAACATGGGGAGAGGATCGCATGTTCCCAAAATTGGTGTCTCCTCCGTCCTTTCTTATCCGTCGTATACGCCTCCAAAATTATTTGTTCTTAATTTTCTTTATGTGAGTTGTGCGTGTCACAAGAAATAAAAAGGCGAAAAGACCAATTTTTGATGCGATCCGCTCCCGTTAACATGAATGAGATAATCAGGGTACATACCTCTCCACCATTCAGATTCTGCCTCGTGTACAGACATCAGATTCTGCGGCCAAAAGGAAAAAATAACACGAGAAATTTGAAGAAAGTACAGATTTATGTTATGGTATGATGTTTGCTCCCAAATCTATGATGATTAAAAGAGTATAAGTATTCTCGGTATTGGCACAGCCCAACTATGATTAATGATTGGAGGGAAGATCGGCCATATTCTGCCCTGTGTTTGGTGGGATATCTGATTTGGGGTTGGCCCAACCAAATGTGAGTATATTAATTTCTGTTTTTTTTTTTTTGGAAAAATCTTTGAAATTTGGATTTCGCAACATGAAAACGTTTTGTAGTGAAAAGAATACATGAAGTATCTCTCATGTTATTATAGTTCAAAGAAAGAAGAAGAGATTTTAGTAATGTGGCATGTTGATGATGCTACGAGTTTACTCAAGTGTATAATTATAAATATTTAAATTATAAATATTAAGGGTTTGTTTCATTCACGAAATGAATTGTTTAGGCATGAACTTCCTGTCAAATGAGTTATATATTCCTAATTAGTCTAAGTCAACTATTTGATTCTATAAGATTATAGGCTCATAATTACATTCCTAGAATAGTTTCTTAGGTTCTGTATATATAACCTTCCTATTGTACATTTAAATATTATTTTCACCCAATCTGATATGGTATCAGAGTAGTCGATCACGACTGTCTCTTAACCTAACCCTAGCGCAGCAGCAGTCAATGGCGGACCTGTTAAGGCGTAAGGAGGTCCTCGTTGGAAAAATCATTTTAGGTGCTTCAAATTGCCCATTTGCTCAGCTGGTGTACAGATTATCTTATTTCCATTTTCAACATTTTAAGTAAATGTCTTTGTCCTTTTACTTTAATTTATTTTTATATTACTATATTTACTTAAATTTACAATGTAAATAAGGAAGTACCCCCCATTTGGATTCAAATAAAAATACTAGAAAATCAAATTCCCACCAAATCAAAATATGAAAAATCGGTTTTAGTGCAAAATACGATTTATGCTAAAAATGATAGCTCATTAAGTCAATATATACTTCATATTAAAATCCCATAAAATCAAGTTTTCTTATTTGATATGTAAGGAATAAAAGCCGCCAAAAATTATCTTGAGAAAATGATTATTTCGAAAAACCATTTTTCAAACTTAGTTAATATTTTTACATAGCTTAATATCACAAAACGTCTCTACGCTTACGAAACTATCAGATGACATTCTTACATAAAACAATTTTTCATATATGATATGAATGCATGAAGGGACCTAAGGTCAATTTAAGTAAAAAAAAACTTTATATGTTCAATCCACAAAAATTTTTAGTCTTTCCAAATTGCACATCTACTAAAAAATTCCTGAGTCCGCTAGTGGCAGCAACCATCATACAAACCTAACACTAGTCTTCGCTCCAACATTTAGATCATTATTCACGTCATTCAACAAGTATACAACCCAGCACCAACTCATATTTCATCTCACAAACCAATTCAAACTTTTCCTCTAGTCAAATCACTTTTAGCTTTATTGCAAATCAATTTCCACCGTTCCCTTTACTTTTTTCCCTAAGCCCAATATTTTTTTTGTCTTTTCTCATCACTTTTAAGCCAATATAATGGCCAACGATGATGGGTCAACAAACAACAATCAATCCTTGGTGTTGGGAGGCTCCAACACTACTACACAAATTGTCACTTTGTAGAGTGACACCTCTAACTTCTCGGTAGGAATCAAACTGGATGAGAATAATTATTCTCTATGGCATCAAGTCATAGAGATGAAGATAGTCGGGTGAGAAAAACATGGCCACTTGACTGGTGATATTACCCAACCTGCAGCCACAAACCCATATTTAATAAATGGCAAGCATCGGATTGTCAAATCAAGAGTTGGTTGTTCGATGCAATGCAACCTAATCAGATTGAACAGTTTATCCATTATGACATAGCAAAGCAAGTCTAGGATGCAATAAAGTAAACCTAGTCATATGGTGCTGATGAAGCCAAGATTTATGACCTTCACAGAAGGTCATTCACAATGAAGCAAAATGGTGCATCAGTTGCCAAATATTACAGTGAGCTCAATGAAATTTTTCAGGAGCTTGATCAATTAAGTCCAAGCAACATGGAGCATCCGACAAACATTGAACCTAGACACAAAGAGATTGATCGTCTCCGAGTTTATATCTTTCTTGCAGGTTTGGGAAATAATTTCCATCAAATTCGAGGAGAGATTTTGAGGATGAAGCCTAAACCTGAACTTGAGATAGCATATGCACCTATTAAAAGAGAGAGTAACCGACAAGGAACCATGTCTGGAGCTGATGTAATCTCCAAAGCCACAACCTTGGCTGCTGCCAGGTCTAAGCAATCTTGGCCGCACAACCACAGTGCTGACCCTACTCGTAACCGGCCTCCAATGAAGTGTACCCAATGGGGTTTAGATAACCACACAATTCAGGGTTGTTATGAGATCATTGGTTATCCAGATGGATGGGTTCACAAAGGGAGAAAGAAGAATTCGAACAGAGCCTCATTTGCATCCTCTAAGTCATCCCAAGAGACTGCATAAGAACCTTTATCACGTACATTTGGCTCCAAGGCCTTGGCCACCTCAGGTACATCTTGCACATCTTCACTTACTTGTAAGATATCATGAATTATTGACACTAGTGTTACTGATCACATGACATCTGGCTTTATTGGGTTGCACTCTACCAAACCATCAAGCCAAACACATATTACCAGTGCCAATGGAACCACCTCCCAAGTTATGGGAGAAGGGTCCTTATCTCTTACATCCTCATTAAGTTTTGATCATGTCTTAGTTGTCCCTTAACTCGACTATGACTTGTTGTCTGTTCCTCAAATAATTAATTCCCTTAATTGTACTGTGTGTTTTTTGCCATTGTATTGTCTGTTTCAGGATCTTCTCACCAGGGTCGTGATTGGATGTGGTACTAGGACGAGAAAGTTGTATTATTGGACTTGACAGAAGACGACAATAAGAGATTGAATCACGTACATCATGTGAGAGGATACAAGTCTATCAGGATGAAGAAAATTTGGCTATGGCATAGACGATTATGGCAAGCTTCTTTTGGTTATTTGAAACTTTTATTTATAGATTTGGTTTCCTAGTTTGTTGAATCATTTCATTGTGGAACATGCATTTTGGCAAAAAGCCATCGTATTTCTTACCCATTAAGATTGAATAAAAGTTCTATGCCTTTCATTATTATCCATTCTGATGTTTAGGGACTGTCCAGAGTTCCTAGTATTAGTGGTTTTAAGTGGTTCGTGAAGTTTATTGATGATTGCACCTGGATGAACCTGGGTTTTTCCCCTAAAGCAGAAAAGTGAAGTCACCACAAAATTCAAGCAATTTCATCAATATGTTGCTACCCTATTTGATAAGAAAATCACAACAGTTCAATATGACAATGGAGGAGAGTACGTCAACCATGACCTACATAATTTTTTGAGTCAACATGGTATTGTTCATCAAACCACATCTGCCTATACACCACAATAGAATGGTGTCGCATAGCATAAGAATCGTCATCTCTTGGAAGTTGTTCGGGCCTCTTTATTTGAGGCCCATATGACCCATCATTTTTAGGGGGAGTTTGTTCTACTGCTTACCTCATCAATACTGAAGATTAGACTCTATTTCAGACATTAACCATGTCTCTTTGGTTTTGTTGCTTATATTCAGGTATATCCACATCAGCGTGGCAAGCTTGATCCGTGTGCACTACGTTGTGTTTTTGTGGGGTATGTTGACACTCAGAAGGGCTATAAGTGTTTCCATCCTCCCACTTAGACCTTGCACGTTACAATAGATGTGACTTTTCATGAGAGTGAGTTCTATTACTTAGGATGAGTCTCTGAGCATCCTCTACAGGGGAGAGCTCTATCTTTGCAGAAGATACTCAGAATCAGATCATCCAAATTCAACAAAATGTTTTAGAGAAGCCAGTGTCCGAGCAGCCAACTACAGTGGTGAAACAAGATTAAGAGTCGTAAGGGCTGGAGACTTCATATAATGGTTGAGATACTTTCCCCTTGCAACTGTTACTATAATACCACAACCACTCATCCAATTAGGTCATAAAGATTCCCCACAGGTAACTGAACATTCAAACTCCAACTCAAGAACTTTATGTGAGTCGAGTCATATAGGAAACATAGGTTATCAGTTACCCCCTCGTACAACTAGAGGGATCCCTAGACAACAATATGACCTTGACCCTAAAGCAAAAGTGAAATACCCTAGTGCTAATCATGTGTCTCTACATAGGCAGTCTTCGTCATGTGCATAATTTGTATGTCAATTATCCACCATATCTACTCCAAGTAATGTGCATGAAGCTCTGAAAGATCCCAAGTGGACTCAAGCGATGAATGATGAAATAGAGGCCCTCTAGAAGAATTCTACTTGGGAGATGACTATCCTTCCTAAAGGGAGGACAACAGTAGGTTGTAGATGGATATATACGGTAAAGTTCAAGGCATATGACACCATTTAAATATACAAAGTAAGACTAGTGGCGAAGGGTTACTCTCAGACTTATGAGATTGACTATTTGGAGACCTTTTCCCATGTAGCCAAGATCAACACAACTTGGGTACTTCTTTCTCTGGCAGTAAACCTGGACTGGCCATGACACCAGTTTGATGTCTAAAATGCCTTCCTGCATGGTGATCTAGAAGAAGAAGTCTACATGGATTCCCCTCCATAATGCAAGATGGGGCCCAATGTAGGCAACATGGTGTGTAAACTAAGAAAGTCTATTTATGGATTGAAGCAATCACCCAAAGCATGGTTTGGAAGGTCCAGCAAATGAATGAAGAATTTCGGATACAACCAAGTAACTTAGATCATACTCTTTTCTTGAAACATAAGAAAGGTAAAGTCACTGCTCTTATTGTATATGTTGATAACATGGTAGTTACCAGGAATGGCCCAAAGAAAAAGGCAGCATTATAGCGCCACTTGGCAAGTGAGTTTGAAAGGAAAGATATTGGTGCTCTGAAGTATTTCTTAGGCATCGAAGTGGCTCATTCAAAACAAGGAATATTCCTATCACAACGGAAATATATCATTGAAATTTTGATTGACATTGAAATGTTAGCTAGCAAACCAGCAGATACTCCAATGGAGTTGAATCATCAGCTCGGTGAGTATCCTGATCAGGTACCCACCAACAAAGAAATATATCAATGCCTTGTGGGTAAGTTAATCTATCTAGGACACACTAGACCTGATATAGCATATGTCATAAGTGTGGTGAGTTAGTTCATGCATGCACCAAGCGAAGCCCACATGGATGCTGTAAAACGAATTCTGAGATACTTGAAGTCAGCTCCTGGAAGAGGATTGATATTCTTGTTGTTGATAATTGCAAGTGTACAATATCGTTCAAGTAATATAGTGATAAGTAGAGTGTCGTTCAAACAAGGATCGATTAACCTAACTTTACTATTGAGATTGACTCTAAACTAAACTTGAATAAAAGAAGGATTACATTGACAAACTCAAAATATGCAAGGAAACCGAACGAAAGTGAAAGTAACAATTGATAGAACACGAAGTAAAAAGTGAATGAATTATGAAAGATTAATATAAGGAAACACTAGGACATCAGGTTCCTAATTCTCAATCCCATCTAATCCCGTTATTCATATTAAAATCAAATCATTCCCATGTTGCTAGCAATTATCCCTTGATTCGTCAATATTTCCTTTCAGAATATACAAACCGTGTTTCCAACTATCTACCCATGCTATGTCTAGCCACAGATATAGATAATTGAAACCCTTTACGCTAAACGGATAATTACACAATACTACACAAATCATAACCAGTATGTCTACTCGATTATGTAATTCATGGTAATTGTTATGAGAAGCAATCTACTAAACTCAACCTGTCAGTCACAATTTAGCTCTCCACACAAATAATGGCCAGTTATTTGATAACGATAAAACACAATAACAATTACTCAACATGGACAATGACCGAGTTTAATATAAAATAACAAGAATTAGATGTTCATGATAAGAGTACACCCTAGTCCTAGCAAAAGGACTTAGTTCATGATCAAACTAATAACAAACATGGTTGAATTCGACGACATGGAATAAATCTTCAACTCTATCTTCGTATTTGAGTCTGTGCATGCGCTCGGTGTAGAGCTCTCCCTCTTTCCTTTTGTGCGTGTGGAAAAACCAAGCCTCAAAGCCAAAGCACCCCAAAAAAGCTCCGTCAATTTTGTTAAAAGATGAGGATATACATTAGATATCCCACCTTTTGTCCTCCCACCGAAACTCTCTCCACTTCCTATTATCTTTGGGAATTAATACATGGCCAATCCAATTCTCCCTTCCTCTGACTTCTAGTCTAAATAGGAAAATAACAAGAAGTCCTAATTCTAGTAGTAGATCACGTGAGAGTTGGTCAAAACAAGATACTTGCTTGGCTTGGTCTCCAATTTCCCATTTAAGCTCCAAATTGCTCCTAGGTTTAGATCCTTCAAAATACGCACAAAAATAATTAAAACCAACAGTTTAATTCAAAATCCTAGGAATATAATAGGTAACAGAGGTATAATAAATATATAAAATATCAATATATCAAATACCCCAAACCTATCTTTTGCTAGTCCTCGAAAGCAAAACTAAAAGTAAAGGAAAAGAATTAAAGAAATCAAACAACCTAAACTCGACCACTTCGCAGTAATCTCGATGGCACTTAGCATGTGTCACAAGCCTTTAAACCTCTAGGTGTCCCTAGTAGGAGGAGTTGTGTCTCCCGAGGGTTTACTAGTCACGATACCCACAAACGCTTTACTACAAAGCAAAGGTGTTATAGTTATCACATCCATCCATAATGACAACCAATGCATGCCAATCACGCTCCAAAACTAAAGTTATGCCCTTATAAATCAATGCATCACAGTGAAAGTATGTAGCCGGCGTCCCAAGCACTCGGGCTTAAAAACATCCACACTTGGTGTGTGTACAAATTCGCCTCGACTCTTTGCCTCACTAGATACCACTCAATTTTCTCCACAGACCTAGGCTTTCTCTCTTAACAAGCATATGTGATGAGTTTGTGCAAAAGGAATCAATATACTATCACATATGACCAACATTGAAAAAAACAGCAATTTCTGAAACTAGATCTCATGAAGGGAATCAAATACTAAGAACATAGGTATCAACCTTCACCCAATAAGCCAGACTTCCCTATAAATCCGTTAGGTCTTTGAAACGGTTGTAACGTATGGCAAGGTATTTGGGCTAAGAAAGAAAGGATAAGGAAAAACAAGAACTTGAGAGACACCACGACTTCTTTGTATGTAAGTAGGTTGGTTCCCTTTGAAATTTGATATGATTCAAGGCGTCCAGGACTCATGTTATACTGAATGGTACAATATCTCCCTTTTCTTTTTCTTTTTTATTTTATTTTATTTTATTTTATTTTTTATTTTATTTTTTTTTAAATATAGCTGTAAGAGATAATACTACGACACATGTTACCTCGGTACACGCCACTACTTTGATGTAGAACTCAACCTTGATTTCTTTTTGTATCACCTTGGTATCTCTCAAGCTATATGGTATGGCTAATATAGGGTAGAGTGATTAAGAATTTATGCGGGTGATGAAAGAAAAGGTTAAATGTATGGCTTCAAAGGGGTTAATGGAGCATACAAAAGGGTAGGAAGTAGGCCTTTTAGTAGTGGAAATCACGCATAGCCTAACATCATTTCTATAGTTCCGTCTAACTCAATGGCAAAAATACCCAACATATATTTAAGTTCCTTAGTACCCAATGCAAATTAATGTTAATGAGATCATAAAAATTAAAGCAAGAAATCGAAAGGTGTTTAAGAATAGAAACAAATTAACCCTCTCAAGAAAAGCAACGGCTCAACAACTCACATGGGTAGTCTCCACTATTTCTCCACATCAACCAAACATGGACAAATTGTCCACCAAAGTACTTGAGACATGGCCAGAATGAATGGAATGTGATGCAAAAACCTTCTAGGCAACCCTTTAGCCAAGAAAGAAATTTTAGCAAGATATATACATCGCCATTAATAGACTAAAGTGATAACCTTTACACCTTATGTTTCCAAGCTCTTATTGTTTCCAACAAATTCTAACACCCAATCCCAAAATATGAATTCCTACCTCATCCTTTAAATTGCAGCAACACAATTCATCACATAAAGATGTATAAATATAAGCACGGAAGAAAATGAGATATTAGGAAGAGATTACACCTATTTTTGGGCATCATGGAAGAAGGAATGGCCTTTAAAATAATGAATTCCGAGCCAAAATTGTTGCCTTCATCATAGGATAAAAAAAAACTGCAAAAATCAACAAAACTGACTTTTAGTGACAAACAAGAAACCCAGAAACCGTCGCTGAAATTATGAACAAGCCTTTTGTGACAGAGAAAATCTTTGAAGATCGTCACTGAAGCTTTTTATTGACAGAAAATCTGCAGAAATTATGCAGCAAATTTACATGTTTATTTTCACTTTTTGAGCTTCTAAACCTCGCAATTCACAATGTAGGTGGAATTTTTGTCCCAAACCCATTCCAACACATCATATTAAACATTCTAAACATGTTGGCATCGTCAAATCAACTTGAAACACATTCAAAACTAATTTAGGTAGCTAAGTTGATTATGACCAAAATATGAACTCAAAGTGCCATTGTACAATTTCTTTGGCATAAAACAGCAAAATCACCCCAAAAACATTTGAAATGACAAACTAAACATGTTCAAATCATCATGTGGGTGAAGAAATCAATATGATTAAACTTGGAACACAAAGAAACTTAACTGTTGACCTTAAAAAAACAAAAATTCAAATGAATCAACCAAACTAACCAAAAAACTAATCTATCCCCCCCAAACCTAAACCAAACATTGTCCTCAATGTGAAATCACAGCTTAGCTACCTAAAAAAATTAAATAACACACAATGAGTAGTATGAACAAGGGAGGAATAAAATGCAAAACTAATAAACAAGGAAAGGAACGACTGAACCTGGTTGGGTTGCCTCCCAACAAGCGCCTGGTTTAACGTCCTCGGCCCGACTTGGCATTGCAATCACGCTGGAGAAGCAAGGGTCACAACATTCGTGTTTCGCTCAAAACTGGCAGAAAAATAAGGCTTCAACCGCTGTCCATTAACTTTGAATGTTGTATTCGTTGTATGGTCACAAATTTCAATCGTTCCATATGGAAAAACTTGAACAACTGTAAAAGGACCAGACCATCGTGTTCGCAACTTCCCAGGGAAGAGTTTCAGCCGAGAATTAAACAAAAGAACTTGCTGGCCGATATAAAACTCACGACGAAGAATATGTTGATCATGCCACTTTTTGGTGCGTTCCTTGTAGATTTTAGCATTTTCATACGCATCATTCCGAAATTCTTCCATCTCGTTCAATTGAAGAGCTCTCTTTTCTCCTTCGTCCATCTCAAAATTAAGCTTCTTCATTGCCCAAAACGCTTTATGCTCCAGTTCCACAGGGAGATGACATGCTTTTCCAAACACCAATCTATAAGGGGACATGCCAATGGGGTCTTGAATGCAGTCCGATATGCCCACAGCGCATCATCCAGCTTTGCAGCCCAATCTTTGCGTGAAAGTCCCACAGTCTTCTAAAATCTGCTTGATCTCTCGGTTGGAAATCTCAACTTGACCACTAGTTTGTGGATGATAAGGTGTAGCAACTTATGTGTGATTCCATATTTCGCCAAAAGAGCATTGAAGTAGCGATTACAAAAATGCTTGCCTCCATCACTAATAATGGCGCGTGGGGTGCCAAAGAGTGAAAATATACTTCCGGAGAAAATGAACAACAACCTTAGCATCATTAGTGGGTAAAGCGATTGCTTCAACCCATTTTGAAACATAATCCACAGCTACCAAGATGTATTGATTTCCATAAGATGATGGAAATGGTCCCATGAAGTCAATACCCCATACATCAAAAAGTTCGACTTCTAGAATATTATTCAATGGCATTTGATGTCTTCTTGAGATATTCCCAACACGTTGGCAGTGATCACATGCAGAAACAAAAGTTTGAGCATCTTTGAACAATGTAGGCCACCAAAAACCAGATTGTAGTACCTTGGCAGTCTTTGTAGCACCAAAATGACCTCCACATGCTAGAGAATGGCAATGTCGCAAGAATTCCCTCCATCTACTTCGTCCGAACACACCGTCTTATACATTGGTCTGGACAATGCTTCCACAAGTATGGCTCATCCCAATAGTAATGTTTGACTAAAGAAAGCGAATCTTTTCTTCGTTGCCAAGTCAAATCAGGGGGCATGATATCACTAACTAAAAAGTTGGCATAATCGCATACCAAGGAGTGATCTGAAGAATTAATGGTAAAGAGCTGCTCATCAGTGAATGTTTGGCAATAGAACTAAGTCTTTGTCACCTTCCTCGATGCACAATTCGAGAAAGATGATCTGCCACCACGTTTTAGGACCCCTTTTTGTCCGTATCTCTAAGTCAAACTCTTGTAGTAACAACACCCATCGAATGAACCGAGGCTTTGCATCTTTCTTGGATAGTAAGTACTTCAAAGCCGCATGATCGGTGTAGACAATTACCTTTGAACCAATGAGATAAGAGCGAAATTTGTCTAAAGCAAAAACAACAGCTAGAAGCTCTTTCTCGGTAGTGGCATAATTCAGTTGTGCGTCGTTGAGAGTTCGACTAGCATAATAAATCACATGCAGTAGCTTGTCTCTCCGCTGACCCAAAACTGCACCAATAGCATAGTCACTTGCATCACACATAATCTCAAAAGGTAAATCCCAATCGGGTGCAACTATCACTGGGCTGTTGTGAGCTTCATTTTCAACACATTGAAACGCCTCAAGACAATGATGAATGGAATACAAACTCTGCTTCTTTAAGGAGCAAGTTGCACAACGGCTTTGTAATCTTAGAAATCCTTAATAAAACGTCGATAAAAAACCAGCATGACCAAGGAAACTACGAACTCCTTTGATGGACGTGGGTGGCGGTAACTTTGAAATTGTCTCAATTTCGCCTTGTCTACCTCAATGCCTTTGACTGAAACTTTATGACCCAAGACAATCCCTTCCTGCACCATAAAAGTGACATTTTTCCCAATTTAGAACTAAATTGGTTTCTTCACATCTTTGCAACACCGAAGACAAATTATCCAGGACAAGAATCGAACGATGAGCCAAAAACAGAGAAGTCATCCATGAATACCTCAACACAACGCTCCACCAAGTCAGAAAATATACTCATCATGCACCTTTGAAAAGTAGCCATGCGTTACACACAACCCAAAGGCATACGCCTATACGCAAAAATACCAAAAGGGCATGTGAATGTAAAATCTTTTCTTGGTCTTCTCGCGATAGAATCGATTATACCGAATACCCATCTAAAAACGATAGTAGGCATATCCAAGCAAGTCTATCAACATCAAATCAATGAATGGCAAAGGAAAATGATCTTTTTCGAGTCTCATTGTTCAATTTCCTATAGTCAAGTGCATACTCTCCATCCCGTTGTAGTCCTCGTTGGAATTAACTCATTCTTGTCATTCTTCACCATTAATTCCACCCTTTTTCGGTACCAAATGCAAAGCACTCACCCATTCTGTCCGAAATTGGATATATTATTCAGTCAATAACTTCAAAATCTCACTCGAACCACCTCCTTCATATTTGGATTTGTCTGCGTTGATGCTCGATCAAGGATTATGATTGTCTTCCAACAAGATCCGATGCATACAGATGGAATGGACTAATTCCTTTGATGTTCCGTGCAATACTCCACCCAATTGCCATTCTATGCCTTCTTAACACTCGCAATAGTTTTTCTTCTTCAACTTCACTTAAATTTTCAGAAATTATAATAGGTAAAGTCTCGAAGCTCCCAAGAAAGCATACTTTAAATGAGATGGCAATGGTTTCAAATTCAAGGTAGGTGCAGTTTATGAGACTTGGTCATGGGTTTTGAAGGGTGCAGTCCAAGGTCTTCGAACTCTAACCGTCTACTCCTTGCAAGCTGATTTAAAAGCATCCAAGTAAAGAACACATTCCGCTACAAGTTGATTTTCATCTTCAAGTAGCGAAGCATGAACTAGTGCAAACTTTTCCATAGGATCGTTGGGCATCTCAATCAATTTTTCGAAATAGCGATATCAACTAGATCAACGCTAAAACAATCTTCCGCTTCTCTTGGAAATTTTCCAGCCTCGAACACTTTGAATGTTGCCTTCTCCTCCCCAATTCTCAATGTCAAAACCCTTGTTCCACATCAATTAAAGTCTTTCTTTGTCAGATCGAAAGGGCCGACCCAAAATCAACTCAGTCTCATTATCTTCTTCCATATCCAACACCAAGAAATCTGCCGAAAAATCAGCTTGTCAACCTTCACTAACACATCCTCGATAATTCCCTCTGGATATGCAATTGATCTATCCTCCATCTGCAAAGAAACAGTAGTGGGTTTAATTTCACCTATTCCAATGTTCTTAGCAACAGATAAAGGCAATAAATTAATACTAGAACCCAAATCACATAACGCTTTTTCAAATAAATTAGTGCCAATAATGCATGGAATTTTGAAACTCCCTTTATCTTTTTGCTTGAGCGGAAGCTTTCTTTGAAGGATTGCATCGCATTCTTACATCCATTGAATCTTCTCATGATCACCAAATTTTCTTTTCTTTGAGATGATATCCTTCATGAATTTGGCATAGTTCGGCATCCGCTCCCGAGCATCGGCAAATGGAATGTTAATCTCCAATTTCTTAAACATCTCTAAGAATTTGGAATACTTCTCATCTAACTTATTCTTCTTGAGCCGAGGAAAAGGAATAGTGGGCACATATGGCTTCACGGGTGATACAATAGGCTTAGCTAATGGCACGGCGTAATGGCAGCATTTAGAGAAGTGTCGCGATGGTTCTGGTAGCGATGGTTGTAAGATATTGACAAATTGCCCTTGTGCGCTCTGACCTCTTCCTCCTCAATATTTGATCCCAAATCCACTTTAGTCTTCACTTGTTTTCCATTCCTAAGAATTATCGCTTTCGCTTGCTCATGATTTCTGTTAACCCGGTTTGGCTTGGAAACGAACCTTTTTCTCTAATCGCCAATGACCGAGCTAACTGCCCCATGTGAACCTCCAAATTTTTATAGCAACAGCCTGGATTCGAAGAGTTGTCTCCGGGTTTTACTCATAAACTGACTTGTATTGAGAGAAAGAGTATTCACGCACGCCACCGAGCAAATGACATCTTCCAAATTATTCTTCTTCTCTTGATGTTGAAAACACGATGGTGGCTTTTGCACATTGATTGTTGCCCCATGAGAGATTTGGATGGTTTCTCCATCCTGGATTATAAGTGTTGGAGTACGGATCGTTACCGGGGACGTTTGTAAGCATTTACCATGTTAGCTTGCTCTTGAACAAATTCTGGAAAATCAACACCATACGGACAACTCACTGTGGCATGACCAGGAACTGCACATATGGAGCAAACCTCTTGTTTTGGTGCTCTCCCATTCATTGTAAGCAAAGTGTCAAGTTTACTAGCAATTGCCTCGACTTGTGCCTTCGGGCGAATTGGTAGAATTATTAATCTCTAAAACTCCTGCACGTCTTCCTCTTGCTTCCGAATGTTGCGTTTGAGTGCTAGAGTATCAAAAAGTGCTTGACATTGGCTGGTGTCTTAATCTTAATTGATCCCCCGCATAGTTGTTCACTGCGACTTTGCTTGAAATCGTTAATCCTTTATAAAATATCCGCATGAGAACGAGAGTAGGTAAACCATGGTGCGGACACTTCGAATCAACAAATTATTGAATCTCTCCCATGCCTCAAAAGTCTCATCGGTATGTTGAGTGAATCGCATGATATTATCTCTTAGAGTATCGGTCTTGGTGGAAAAGAATTTCTCCAAAAATTTATTACGAATATCGTCTCCAACTCGTCAAGGTTCTAGGCCTCAAAGAATTCAACCAAATCTTCGCTTTGTCTTTCATGGTGTACGGAAAGACCTTCATCCTAAGATGTTCCTGGTGACTCCTTCTCCCAATGCCATGTTTGACACCATATTGAAGATATCTCTAATATGTGCCAAAGGATCTTCAAGTGCTCATGCCATGAAAAGAAGGCATCATATTAAAGTGGATAGTCTTTAATTCAAAATTCCTTGGTAAATTACAGGAAGAGCTATGCTTGACGGTGACTCGAATGGTTGGAATATCAAGATCTCCCATCGTCTCATTCTGAACTACCGCCATCTTGCTCTCTTGCTGCTTTTCTTTCTCACAGACTTCTCTTTGTTCTCCTCGGATTTCAAGGAGTCTTTTCTCAATTTCTGGTTCAAACTCAAGTAATACACAATCCGACGAACGAGTACCAGGCATTCACCTTCAAGAACCAATGAACAACAAAACAAAAATGTGAGAACGTACCAAGAAAAATTAATCAAGATTAATAAAAACGAAAATAAAAATTAAATAAACTGAAAAATTCTAAAAGTAAAATTAAATTAAATTCGATCCCCGGCTACGGCGCCAAAACCTTGTTGTTGATAATTGCAAGTGTACAATATCGTTCAAGTAATATAGTGATAAGTAGAGTGTCGTTCAAACAAGGATCGATTAACCTAACTTTACTATTGAGATTGACTCTAAACTAAACTTGAATAAAAGAAGGATTACGTTGACAAACTCAAAATATGCAAGGAAACCGAATGAAAGTGAAAGTAACAATTGATAGAACACTAAGTAAAAAGTGAATGAATTATGAAAGATTAATATAAAGGAAACACTAGGACATCAGGTTCCTCATTCTCAATCCCATCTAATCCCGTTATTCATATTAAAATCAAATCATTCCCATGTTGCTAGCAATTATCCCTTGATTCACAATATTTCCTTTCGTAATATACTAACGTGTTTCCAACTATCTACCCATGCTATGTCTAGCCACGAGATATAGATAATTGAAACCCTTTTACGCTAAACGGATAATTACACAATACTACACAAATCATAACCCATGTCTACTCGATTATGTAATTCATGGTAATTGTTATGAGAAGCAATCTACTAAACTCAACACCATGGAGTCACCAATTTAGCTCTCCACACAAATAATGGCCAGTTATTTGATAACGATAAAACACAATAACAATTACTCAACATGGACAATGACCGAGTTTAATATAAAATAACAAGAATTAGATGTTCATGATAAGAGTACACCCTAGTCCTAGCAAAAGGACTTAGTTCATGATCAAACTAATAACAAACATGGTTGAATTCGACGACATGGAATAAATCTTCAACTCTATCTTCGTATTTGAGTCTGCATGCGCTCGGTGTAGAGCTCTCCCTCTTTCCTTTTGTGCGTGTGGAAGAAACCAAGCCTCAAAGCCAAAGCACCCCAAAAAAGCTCCGTCCAATTTTGTTAAAGATGAGGATATACATTAGATATCCCACCTTTTGTCCTCCCACCAAACTCTCTCCACTTCCTATTATCTTTGGGAATTAATACATGGCCAATCCAATTCTCCTTCCTCCGACTTCTAGTCTAAATAGAAAATAACAAGAAGTCCTAATTCTAGTAGTAGATCACGTGAGAGTTGGTCAAAACAAGATACTTGCTTGGCTTGGTCTCCAATTTCCCATTTAAGCTCCAAATTGCTCCTAGGTTTAGATCCTTCAAAATACGCACAAAAATAATTAAAACCAACAGTTTAATTCAAAATCCTAGGAATATAATAGGTAACAGAGGTATAATAAATATATAAAATATCAATATATCAGTTCTCACGACATGGTCATCTAGTTGAGGGTCACACTGATGTAGACTAGGAGGGTTCTGTTACTGACAGGGGATCTACATCTGGATACTTTACCTTTGTGGGAGGCAATCTAGTCTCTTGGCAAAGTAAAAAACAGAAAGTAGTGTCAAGATCAAGTGCTGAAGCAGAATATCGAGGTATGGCACATGGAGTATGTGAGCTACTCTGGATAAGGAATTTGTTGGGGGAATTGGGGTTCAAACCCAAACATGCCATGCAACTGAATTGTGACAACAAAGCCATAATATACATTGCACCTAATTCGGTGCAACATGATAAAACCAAGCATGTTGAAGTTGACAGACATTTCATCAAGGAGAAACTCGAGGCAAAGATCATTAGGTACCATTTGTTAAATCCGAAGATCAACTTGTAGATGTCCTCACCAAAGCAATCACAGGCAGAGTATTTCACAGCTCACTTAGCAAGTTGGGCATTGGCGACACACATGCTTCACCTTGAGGGGGAGTGTCAAATGAGCTGTACATTCTTAATTAGTCTAAGTCAACTATTTGATTCTACAAGATTATAGGCTCATAATTACAGTCCTAGAATAGTTTCATAGGCTCTGTATATATAACCTTCCTACTATACATTGAAATATTAATACAATATTATTTTCACCCAATCTGATACTTCCCATGCCTATTTTGAAGGGATGAGAATGGAAGATTGGCATTCCTCTGTTTGTAAATACTGGGAAATGTTAACTATGAAAGACCTTTTATTTCCATTCCCATGTTTTGTTTGTATAGTAATAAGAACTGAACTTTGTTCACTTTTCTAATAATACCATTATCAAATAAAGAAATTCCAATCATTTTTAAAAGGGTCTGACAAAATAGACCCATACAACTACAATATGCTAAATAATAACTCACCTATTTTATTACATGTAAATAAAACCCATTTTTGAATTGGATGCCAAAGTGTTCATGTATTATGACATATTTACAAATCATGTCATTAATCCCCTCTTTGTTGCTGGACTTTTTCTCCATTTAAAAAAAAAATCCCTTAATTTTAGGATTTCAATATTATGATTGTATAGGTACATTATTTACATGTAGTTTTTATAGATAAATTATTAAGTTACCCATATTTTTTTATAATAAAAATATAGGTACATTATTTATAACAAAAATATAGGTACATTATTATGCTATCTTATTAGATAAATAATTCAAGAATTAATAATAATGTATTAGGTACATTATCCTCCTTTTTTTAGAGAATATTATATACATAATCTTTATTATTTCATAATAGGTACAATTTTTATAGAAAAAACAACTAGGAGGGTTAATTAGATAATAAATAAATAATTTTTGAATTAATAATATATAGACAATACTAACGTTTAATACTCATGGAATGGTATGTGCCAAACATTTTGAAATTTAAAACAATTAATGTGTGAGTAGTCAAATTTGCAATAAATTCCAAATTCATGAGGAAATAAATCAACACAATAAATTGAGGAAACCAACATTAATACACCAATATAATAGGGTAAACTCTAATTAGGGGTACTTTTGAAATATGAAAAGTACAATAATCCGATTTTAAGCTTAATTAGGTAACTTGCTAAGTTGGATCCTAGTCATCGGGTTTTACTTATAAAAAATCGAGTTTTCTTCATAGAAAAATAAGACGATGGATTGTAGGTAAGAAAAAATTAACTTGGAGGGGAAAGCCACATTTACTTTTTTTTAAATTTTATAATGAAGTTAGGCCCCTTTTGGGATTGTTTTTTTTGGCCAAAAACCTACTTCACTTTAAAGTTAAGCAGTTTAAGATGTTTGGTAAAAATAAAATATCCCAATTATTTTTAAAAGCAGTGGCCTTTTAACAGTAGCTTTTAAAAGCAGGCTCTGGGTTAAGCAGAGATGAGACATTAATGAATTTTGATAATTCCCAAAATACCAAAAATGAAACCACCTCTACTTCCACATCCAACTGCACCACTTCCACCACCACATTCACAACCTCCACTACCGCCACGTCCGCCTCCTCCTCCTCCTCATCCTCCGCCACCACCACCACCACCACAACCACCAACTCCACCACCACCCACTACCTCCACAACCAACACCACCACCACCACCACCACTACCAGCTGCCACCTCCACCTCCACCTCCACAACCACCATCCCCACCACCACTATTACCACAACCACCACTATTACCACAACCACCACCACCACCACCACCACTTTTTTCACCTCCATTTCTTTCACCACCACCTCCACTCCTCCACCACCACTATCACCACATGATTAGTGCGTAACACTTTCAACATCATGTCTATTTTAGTCATTGTTGATAGTTAATTACAACAGTTTTATATTAAAATTTAGGGCTAACATCAAATGCCCCCCCTGAAGGTTTGGGGTCATTCTCAATATAGGCCCTTGAGTTTCAATTTCATCAATTTACACCCCATTGTTTTCAAATTTGACCAATTTAAGCTTTCCGTTAAGTTGACCAGCATAAAATCTATTAAGTGATTACATGTCTTTTGTAGAGCCCACTTTTTTTTGCTTAGTTGGAAGAAAATATTAATTAGAAAATTTTACATTGAATATATAAATTTTTTTTAAGTAAAAAATAAAACAAATCCATTTCCCTGATGTACACCCTCCCTCCTAGCCCCACCACTTCCCTACCCTACACCTCACCATCGCCTCAATCCAGCCACCCTACCCACCCCTAGCCACTCCCACCGATGGCTCGCACCCTCTCTCTCTCTCTCTCTCTCTCTCTCTCTCTCTCTCTCTCTCTCTCTCTGCTAATCCCCTATTCTTCCCCATGCCTCTAATACTGTCTTCTCTGGGTCTTGGCCAATATGATTATTGTTGTTCTGCTGTTTTTTCTTTTCCTTTCATTTTAGAAATTTTGGAGGTAACATATTAGAGGCATTAGTTGAATATTAAATTGATCGTTTCTCGTTTATGAAATTTGATGCTAGTTTCTTATGGATTTTGCATGATTGCTTCATAGAAAATGGCTTCTAACGGTTTTGAAAATTTTGGGGCATAATCTGATTAAATGATTGTTCCTGAAGACAACAATTGTGATTTTTAGTTTTTCAAATGTTACATTAGTTTTGTGATTCAAAATCTTATCTAAAAGTTGTTTTAGGGAGACTTGCTTAATTGGTTTTTGGGTTGTGATGGTGACGGTGGAGGGTGTGAGGAGGAGAAGCGTCGAGGCAAAATTTCAAGGGAAGAATGGGGGATTGGCATAGGAGGGTAGAGAGAGAGAGAGAGAGAGAGAGAGAGAGAGAGAGAGAGAGAGAGAGAGAGAGAGAGAGAGAGAGAGAGAGAGAGAGAGAGGCGAGCCACTAGTGGGAGAGGCTGAGGGTGGGTAGGGTGGCTGGTTGAGGTGATGGTGGAGGTGTAGGGAGGGTGGGGAAGTGGTGGGGCTGGGAGGAGGTGCAGATCGGGGAGAGGGATTTGTCTTATTTTTTATTTATAAAAAATTATATATTCAATTTAAAATTTTCTAATTAATATTTTATTAATATTTTCTTCCAACTAAGCAAAAAAAGTGGGCTCTACAAAAGGCACATCATGACTTAACGGATTTTATGACACAACTTAACGGAAAGCTTAAATTGGTCAAATTTGAAAACAATGGAGTGTAAATTAATGAAATTGAAACTCGGGGGCCCATATTGAGAATGACCCCAAACCTTTAGGGGTATTTTGATGTTAGCCCTAAAATTTACCAAACGGTTTTGACACAACTTTTTGTACTAACAACACTTTATAAATATTAATTACCAAACATGGAGTTGCTTTACTTTACAGCTAATTATTTTCAAAGCATATCAGAAACAACTTTTTTAAAGTGACATCAATCCCAAACTGAGCCTTAGTATATTCATAATGGTATTCAATAAATACTTTCCCAAGTCATGGAAAATCCAAACCCAAGGTGGAGTAAGGGTTTTACTTACAAGGAATAGGAGAAGTCATGAATCGAGGAACTTAAGAATTTGGGAATAAGGAATTGGAATCAGATCAATTACTCCCCTTACTAGTTGATTTGATTCCAAGTTTTGAAGGATTTTAATTGTAAGTAAACGCATGAGAAGTAAGCAATTGGAATCATTCCAATAGCCATGTGTTAGTAAATATTGGGGAAAAATGAATTGGAATTATACCCATTACTGATAAGTAAACATGCCATAGATGGGAAGTCTATACCCATGTTTTAGGTATTAGATTCCCAAAAATATATTTACCAAGGGCATGTTTGGGAGTGCTTCTGGAATGACTAGAAGCGCTTTCTAACAATCACAAACACTTACGACAACATTTGACAGAAAAGTTTAGATGTTCTGGGTCATAGAAGCGCTTTCTGGAGAAGCACCTGCTATATGCTTCTTCAGGAAGCACTTGGATTTCTTATGCAAATTTCAATGTCTTTATAATAAAAACGTTTTTGCTAGAAGTGCTTATGGGCAAAAGTGATTTCTAGAGAAGTAGTCCCAAACAAGCCCTAAATAGGTAATGACATCTCATACTCATTCATGAGATTCTAAACATTGAACCAAACTGGCCTAAAAGGTAAATCTTAGACTTAATACACGTGTTATAATTTATGCAGTATTTTTCAATAATACTTATGTTTTTCATATACATCTCAAAGACTCAGTAGAATACAAATTTTTTTTACAATCAAACGTACCATACATGTACATATGTATTTTTCAAGTTTAATACACGTATTTTTACACACAAATAATAATAATACAAACAAAATTCAAGTATTATACACATTTTCCACATAATATTGAATAAAAACAATATATATTAAATAATTTAAATATATTATATAGTGACTGAACTTTTCAGTTGTATCTTGCCTAATTTTTTTTTATTTAACGGAATTTGAACGAAAGGACCACATTGACTAACGGAAATAAACACAAGGATCAAATTAGCCAAATTAATAACACGGGAACTAAATTACCAAATAAAATAAATCACAAGGACCATTTTGACATTTAAGGCTATTTTATTCCTACTTTTCCCATTCCATATTTTACAAACTATCATAAGGACCAAGAATTGCACAAATTATAGTGTATGCCATCATACACGTGCATGCCCCACAGGAACCCACGCATAATCATTTTCCACACATGAAGGTTAAGATTTTGATTAAAATAGGTGAGTTTTCAAAGGGAACAAAAGAAACAAGAAAATTGTAGCTCAAGAAAATTGTAGCTCAAGTAGTTAAGAACAATTACCCATACATCAAGAGAAGAACTTGCATGTCACGGACTATCCCTGCACCTAAGGTCCTACGTTTCATTCCCAACTCCACCACTATCGCTTGTATAAATAAATAAACGCAAATTTAAACTAGACACAAAACGCAAATTAAACTGTCTTATTTTATGGTTTGGAGAAAAATATAATAATATTCCCGGTCATACAACCATATAAATCTATTACAATCACTTTGTAAAACAAAACGTTTCTATTAATTACTTTTAAGTGAGAGATTGAGTCTTTAAGATATTCTACGCTTAGCCAACACTGAAAAAATCCTTTAACAATCAACCAAACACAAAACTCCGCATGCTACAAAAAGGTGGGACTGGCAGTAACTAAGCTTTACAGACAATAGGATCACAGAAGCATATAAGGAATGGGGTAAAGAAGTTAAGTTTAAAACCCATGTAAATTAACAAGCACATCCGCCTGACTGTGTCTGTGACTGTGATGAATTTGCATTGGATGACTTGAGGTTCACATCAACCATATCCTCTTGCTTCGTCGAAGAAAGTGTTTCCATCCCAGGCAAGGCTGCTGCTATCTTACGGAACAGTGCCTGCAATCAGATTAATGAAAATTAACATAATGGCTTGTCCATATGCGACCGAGCAAGCATATCAAGTGACCTTGGCAGGGGTGCAGTGTTCTCAACGGTAGCATGTTGATCGACCCCATGCAGCATAATCATACCATTAAGGCATTACATTGCTATGATATAAATCATTAAAGATAAATGTGACTTACCTTGATATTGAAGCCAGCCTTGGCACTGGTTTCAATAAACATAACATTGAGGTCACGAGCTTTGGCTTCTCCTTCCTCTATGGAAACTTGCCTGTCCATCCACAACATGGCCCATATATAAGCACCAGAAGCGGCAAGAAAAATCAGATGCAATAAACTAGCCTAATTGACAATGAGATACGACCTGAGGGGAAAACTTGTAGTATTACCCTCCTCGTTCCCATCTACAGTACCAAACATGTATTCACCATACATGTTTTACGAAGGTACATCCGCACAGCTTGATTAAAAGCATCTTCTTCTAGTGCTCAGATTGGTCAAGCACACAAATGAAATAAACAGCATGCAAAAGATGCAACAAGTCATCATTCTCATGAAGACCACGTTTACATGACTATGGAACTAAAAAGTTTAGGAAACAAGAAAATCAACTGTCTTCATAACTTACTGCAGAGAATAAAGCAGATCACTACCTTTTGTCTACAAGATCTGTTTTGTTTCCAACAAGTACAATGATAACATCACTTCCCCGCTCAGTGCGAACCTCTTCAATCCACTTGGAAGTGTTTAGGAATGATTGCCTGCCTATACCATAAGAATGAGCCAAAATTAATTGGTGAAATTCATCAAACATTGAACATAAGACCCAATGATTTAATTAGAAAGATATGAAGTTTAAGCTCAACGAAGTTACTTCTGACTGGATTTTTTTTTTCAAAACAAAACAAATCCCTCACAGATGGGACTCTCAACAACAGCTTCTTCAAAAGGATATTCACAAAGTATTTGAGCAGTGGAACTAAATTTTACGCCCAACAAGTTAGATACAGTATAGAGAGAGAGAGAGAGAGAGAGAGAGAGAGAGAGAGAGAGAGAGATATCATACTTGCAACATCATATACAATGACTGCCACAGAGGAATCCCTGATATAGCTTGGAATGAGACTCCTGAACCTTTCCTGCCCAGCAGTATCCCTGTTCAAATTTCAAAACTTTATGTTTCACGAGATACAATTTTTTTTTCTTCACAATGTCAATCTTGTTCTATGATGGGATAAGTATGAAAGCCTAATAATCACTGAGAGAAAATATGGAAACAAACCCACAGCTTTAGAATGAATGTCCAAGAAAGACATGTAAATGTGCCCCAAGTACTTAGAATCAGAAATTTCTTTAAAGAGAGTACTAGTGACTGCTAAGAGGCAATATCTTGGATAAAAGCAACCTAGTAACAGCTCATTAAGTCCACAATAAATTAAAGTCACATCACCGAATGAGAACACTGAGCAAGCTCATGAATATAAGAAATCTAATTGTATACATTGAAAAGGGAGTTCTAATCCGTCAATTGAACACAAGACCTACGAGAAAAAATGGTAACATCTACAGAAAAATAAATTTAAAAAAAGGATACAGACTGACCAGAGCTGCAATCGAACAGTTCGATCTTCAAGGTACATTGTCTTTGACAGAAAATCAATGCCGATGGTAGCCTGGTCATCAATAAATAAACATATAAGCTAATCAAGAGAAAACTCAAACAAATATTTCAAAACATGTAAGTTAAGAATTGAGCATTGATATGTACAGTGCCAGATAAGTACATAAATATGTATGCGTAACATTACATTGGAACAAAAAAATTAAATAGGCAAGCGTCTGTGCATTAAAAGAGATGGATGACAACTAAATAAGTATTTTTAAAAAGGAGCTGTTTTTCAGCCGTTATCAGATTTTGATGAAGAATGCATGCCATCCACTGTACAATTAGTCGTTTATATAGAACATAATGGCTGAAAAACATGGTCTCATGTAAGAAATTTATAAAAGAATAACCATATACATGTATAATTATGTCAAAAGAACAAAGACATCCACAGGAATCCCAACCAAACTAAGAAAAAAGAACAAAAGGTAATTAGGATAGATATCTGTAGAGTGTCAGCAAAGAAAGACAAATAAATGCCATTTGAATAACTAAAATAATTGCGTTACAGAAAATGCATCCACAGGAACACCCACCAAAATAAGAAAAGGAAAAGGTGAAACACACAAACTTGTGCAATTAAGACAAACAAGATAGATTTTAAACCTAATTATTCCATTGGGAAGAAACATTTAGAAACCAAATTGTGTTGCCCCTACGGAATGATAGGTGAAAATCCACTGCTAGTGCTCATAGCTCAATGGCAGAGCATTTGGCCAAAAACAAAAGGTCAGAGTTACAAATCCCAGAATGACACACCTGTTTAGTATTAGATTGTACTAACTTATATATCATGTTTATAACTAATGCCTTTTTCTTGTGGCTGAGGACCCAAATCATAGACACGTATCCCAATCATCCAAACATCATCCATGCATGTCCATAACATAGGTCTATATTAGGTTGGCTCTGCACATATTCACTCATAAGCTTTTTAAATAAAGGTATGTTTCTCAGCTGTTATATCAGATATGAACAGCTGGCCACCATGAATGGTTGAGAAATAGGTACTTATTTAAGGATCCTATTGCTGAAACGGAGGGTGACACCCTCCCATCCCCATCGAACCTCACTTCAAGTTTAAATTTTGAATCTCATCCCCGCCCCATACCAATCCATGAATGTCTACTGTTGCATCATTTGAAGAAAGTCATTAGAAATTGGTTTAATTCTTTTTCCCTACTCGAAAGTACAGGAAACAGAAAATCATAAACTTCTAATATTACGAAAAGTTATTATGAGGGCCGCTACTTACCATTGTCATGAACCTCACTTCATTTGAACATTTTTAGCTCCCGCTCAATGTTTATCCTTTATTTAAAAATTTTTCACATGCAGTAATCCAAGCAACTACATCTGTCTTTTTTTTTCCTTTTTACACAGCTCTCCTTTGATATTAAATCAAATAAAACTTAACATACTACTTCAAGGTAAAAAGGAGAATGCTGTAATGTACTTGGCACTTGGCAGGTACATTCCAGCCGCCATCACATAAGGCCCCACATAAGCTTCTACAAGAAACTAGAAATACTTACAAGCGAGACTGCTCCACTATAGTACAGCAATCATTTTTTGGATTCTAATAGCAGTAACAGCTCGTGATTCCCCACAAAGATTTGGATCAGCATAACCATAAAAGTCCAACAAAATGTAACGAAATTTCCAATACGCCGAAGAATTCAAAATTTGATACCAATCATAGCTCATAGCTCATAGCTGTTAGATTGAAAACTAAAATCGCAAATGAAAGAAATTTCAAATCAATCATGAATTGGAAAAATCTATGCCAATCAATCCAAGACATTGTTGATGTTCATAGCAACTGCTGACAGAAATGAAACAGCAAAATACTGCAAAGCTCGAAAAGTTGAAGATCAAAGAAAGTTGCAACGAATTGGAAAGCGAAATTCGATTACCTGATATGTGTTGTCGAATTTGTCGTACATGAAGCGAGTGATGATGCTGGTTTTGCCGACGGACTGGTCCCCCAAGAAGACGAGCTTGTATTTGGCGAGAGCCGAAACGGGAGCCATGGCGATTTCGGATCTACGAGGATCGGATCGGGTTCAAGGTCGAGATCTCGCCGGAGATTTATCGGACAGATCGAGATCTCGGAGCCTCGTTCTAAATTCGCTTCGTTTGTTTTCTTTTTCCTCGATTTCGTTTGGGTGCGTACTTATACAACGATGATCTGTTGGCATACAGAGAAAGAGAGAGACGGAGACACAGAGAGACTGTTTTTTTGCGCGTGAAAATGGTTTGAAGAGGTTTTCCACGAAAAGAAATTATTTCCTATAACTTCACCCCAAAAAAAAAAAATCCTATAAAAATAAAAATAAATTATTAATATAAAAACTACTATTACACGATTCGCATAGGTTGTTATTAATATTATTAGCTTATCTAGTAAAATGCATGGCTAACGGGTCGAGTCTTGAAAAAAAAAAGGGGTCTAGTCGGGCTTAATGGAAATGATCTTGACTTGCACACTTATTGTTCCATATTCAAACTTCATGATACTTTGATAATGTGGGTGGGAAGCTTCCTCCATAGTTTAGAAGCTTGTATTTAGAAGAAGAAAAATATGTTACTTTGGAGGCCAAAACGTAGCACATAAAGTTTATTTAAATATTTTTTTTTTGCAAAGGATCCACTAGTGTAGTGGTTTGGAGTATTTACTCCCTTAGACAATGTCCTAGGTTCGAGTCCTAGCATCTATGTAGCGTGTGTGAGTTTAGTATGTTATCGCCCATTTCAATAAGAAATGTCCTCAAAAATACTTTTTTTTTGCCCAACAAGGTCTAACCGAGTGAAAAAAAGGGTCTTGACTTGTAGACAAGTGATCTCAGGTTTGAGCCCCCATGGCACCAAAGTAGTGTGTGAGAGAGAGGGAGAGAGATAGAGACCTCTCATCCCCTTACAATTTAGACTATTGCTTGTATTAAAAAAATAATTTTTTGGTACCAAGGTTGTGTGTGTGTATGTGTGTGTGTGAAACCACCAACAAAAACAAAATCAATTTTTTGGCCCACTACTAGCAACACTGATATTGTCCACAACTTAAACACCTACATAGCCCAGTAGATGTATTTATATAGTAGTCAAACCACTCATTATATATTGTATTTATTTTGTCAAGTTTCCGATGTGGGACACTATATTATTCAACATTTTTAACTTAACTCTAGTGAATAATCTAACTCTTAGCCTTCTATTAAGGATACTTATCTATGATTGGGAGCTAATAATTACACATAATTACTTATAATCTTCCAAATAACATAGCAAACTAACTTAATAAGAGCTTTTAGCAAATGGGATTTAGCCTAATGAAAAAAGGCATTTACTTGCAAATTAGTGGTCTCATGTTCGAATTCCCATAACACCTTAATAGTGTGTGTGAGAAACCACATCCCCTTGTAGTTAGAGGTGTAAGACAGGCCGTGTCGGCCATGCCTGCCCATTTAAAAACAGGCCATTGAGTTTTTCTAGTCGTGCCGTGCCAGCCCATGTAATTAAGCGAGCCATGCCGACCCAGCCCATTTATTAAAACATTTAGTCCAGCCTGACCCAAGGACCATGTCAATTTCGTGTCGGGCCGTGCTTGAGACAAGCCGTGCTCGAGCTGGGCTCATGCTTGGCCCACTTAACTTGAATTTTTTTTTTAGCATAGTAAATTAATACAAAATACTGAGAAACAGCAACACAAACATATCCATTAATACAAAGTACTTGTAAATAACTCATGTCCATCTCTTGCTCTGGAACAAAGACAAAATAAATTCAAAAGTACAATTTATAGGTATGAAAAGAAAGAGGTTGAGATATTGCATCACTATAGATTGAGTACATCCCAACTAGGTTGACACCTACTTAACTATCAATCACTTGCATTACTCAAACCCAACAATAACCACAATTACATGCATGCTCCCAATCTTTATCACACATAAGGACCTCCAATATTTGAGGAGTTAGCCTCGTTCTCTTTTCATCCAACACACGACCACCTTCACCTAACAACAGTGGCGGACTCAGGAATTTTTTAGCAGAGGTGCAATTTTAAAAGGCTAAAAGTTTTATAAAAAAATTGGCAACCAAATATCCTTATAATTTAAACAATATCAATGTGATTTATAAGTCATAGAAAAAATATTATTACAAATAACCTACAATTGTTGTCGACGAGGTTTCATATCATGAAAACGTCGCATTATGTTTTCTGTAAAATTATCCATTAAATAAACAAATAATAATTGATCATATCTCGAGTCGTGCGTCACACAGCCTCTTCCTCCTCGAGTTTGCCTTACTTTGGATTGTTTCAATTCTTGGATTGCCTTATTGTAGACTTACTTCATAAATTTATGTGATAGTTCCTTCATGCATTCATATCATACCTGAAAATTTGTTTTATGTAAAAAAAAGTTTTTCAGAATAATCATTTTCTCAAGAAAATTTTTGACGGCTTTTATTCCTTACATATCAAATAAGAAATCTTGATTTTATGAGATTTTAATATGAAGTATATATTGACTTAATGAGCCATCATTAGTAGCCTAAATCGTATTTTGCACTAAAACCGAATTTTCATATTTTGATTTGGTAGGAATTTGATTTTCTAGTATTTTTATTTGAATCCAAATGGGGGGTACTTCCTTATTTACATTTAAACTTAAGTAAATGGAGTAATATAAAAATAAATAAAAGTAAAATGACAAAGACATTTACTTAAATCCTGAAAATGGAAATAAGGCACTTCGTTCAGTTGTTTTGTCCAGCACCTGGCATGCACCACCGAAGGGGCAATCTGCAAGGCCTCCAGAAGCTTTTCTGGTGAGGGTGCTCCTCCTTGCTCCTTCATAGGTCCGCCAGTGCCTAACAGCATTATCAAATTGATGTGTGAGGTGTAATATAAAGGACCAATAATGTCAGAAAAATACATAATCAAATGTGATAATTTCCCCAACGTCCATTTGTGATAAAAACCCTTTATATTTTTTAATAAGATAAAAAATGATTTAAAAAAAGTGAGAGAATGAGGTAAAAATCACTCCAACTAAAAACAAAAGGTCAAAATCACGCCCCTAACACGTGACTATAAGCTGTTTGTTGACTACGCCAATTTCCCAAGAGTAACCAAATACTGACAGAGTTACCACGACGTGAGGCAGAGAGAGAGATGGCGCTGAGAGCAGCCCTACTGCGGCACGTGCGAATTCCGGTACAAACCCTAAACCCAGCCCTAACCCTAACCGGAGGAAAATGGGGCCCACCTTCTTTCCGGTGGATGTCATCGCACGACGATCATCTGACCAAATCCGAGGTCACCGAGAGAGTTCTCTCTGTTGTCAAGAGCTTCCCCAAAGTCGACCCTTCCACGGTATGCCATTTCCTATCTCTACCTTCTGTTTGTTTCCCGGGAAATGTAAAACATTATATCAAAATCTCAATCTTTGTTTTGATTTTTCCTTCGTTTTTTCCTTCTTTGGTGAGCTGTAGTTAGTGTGCTATCAGTCAATTTCTTATTTAAACTTAATTTTTCTCATGGATTTTTGAAATAATTCAAGTTTGATTTGGGTTTCAATGTTATAAAATAATGTCAAAAGAAGAGAAAGAAAAATGAGATTTTGGATCGGTTTTTTTTGGTTCAATCTTAGTCCCTTTTTTTCTGACCAAGAAAAAAATCTTAGTCCGTTTTTGGGCATTTTGTGGATCTCAATGTCTAGACGTCAATACAATGTAGTAATGCTGGTGTAGTTGTGCCCCGAATTCGTAGTTTTCTTTGTTTTTTTCATTCTCTGCCTCTATGTATCGTGCCGTATTGTTCTGTATGCTGTTTAACCTTTAAATATGTGTTGATGGGTAATTTGGGCCTTTTAATGCATATGATAAGAAGTAGAACTTGACCCTGCAAAATCAGCTGCTAGATAAGGCTGCCGAAAGAGTTCCTATAGGCTACATTTAGCTGATGTGGGAAAACAAGAGGCAGAAAATAACTTTTATAACTGATTTTTGGGGCATGTAATGCACATTTTGCATGGTCTATGATCCTTCATTATCGAAATTGGATGTTTTACTATTTGTTCGATGCACTTGCTCGCATTTGTAAGGTTTTGTTAGAAATTTTCTGAGTAAAGGGCACATGGTTGCAACTTAACCTATTTGTAAACTCACTGGTCTGAGATAGAGATTGGGCGTTTAGAACTAAATAGGAACATTGGTGAGGCAAATTCTCTTGAACAACGAAAATAGATATCAACCATGTCAAAATGATAATACATGTTTTTGCTCTTTGTAAGGATTGGGCACTTGATAACTAAGATCTGAAAGGTACAGGGTTTTATAGGGAAAGTGGGTGATGAATGAGAGTCTTTATGGATTGTGCATGCGCTTGGTGACTGCTTTGATAGGTTTATATGTACACAGTAGTGGTTAAAAATCCAAAACCATATTAACTGCCGGATATATTTTAGTGCTCATGTAGTATGTTAGAAACCTCATAAGTGAAATGGCAAGAATGCCCATCTCCCTATTTGCAAGTGGCCTGCCCCTTAGTTTCTGGTTTAACTTTTTCATCTGTCTCATTTTGTAAGTATAACTCTGTTTCTCCCTTTCAGAATGTTTTCTTTTTCCATCAATCAAGAGTTAAAATTTTGTTTTGACAGAAATTTACCTGGAGTACTGATTTTTCCAGCAATTATTTGCAGGTGACTCCTGATGTACATTTCCAGAAGGATTTGGGCTTGGATAGCTTGGATAATGTGGAGATTGTGATGGCTCTGGAAGAAGAGTTCAAGCTAGAGATTCCAGACAAGGAAGCCGATAAGATTGACTCTACTAATCTGGCCATTGAGTACATCCACAACCATCCAATGGCTGGGTAACTCGCTTTAGCAGCAGCTTTTTATCTTTACATGAATTGTTCAAACGTATTTTTGTTTTTGCTCTTGTGAAACTTATAGAAATTGATCACCGTGTTGGTTGAAAATAATTTGCATATGTCTGAAAAAAGAGTAGTCGTCCTGGAACTAAATTTTATCAATGTCTTTGCAATGCTTCGATTGTAAACAATGACATCTTCTATCCAATCAGTCTGCTGATTGGTTGTGTTCCTGCTCAATGCTATTTTTAGCGTTCTGTGTTGTGTTGGCATGTGCACTAGTAGTAGTATTTCTTGATGAGCCCTAACATCTTTAAATATATTGCTTTTGCAATATTTCCTACTTATTTCATTCTTGTGGGCAACTGGTCTTGTGGAAGTTGGATCTCATTGCAATGTTTGAAAGGTTTTGCCACTTATCTGTACTTAATAAGATAACTTGTAGTTGGATTGAATCTTAGTGCTCTTAGGATTTCATTATTGTGGGCAACTGGTCTTGTGGAACCTGGAACCCATTACAATGCTTGAAAAGTTTTGCCACCTATCACTGCTTATTTAGATCACTAAACTATGAGCTAGTTAGTCACGATAAGTTCAATTTGAAAAAAAGAAAAATGCATTTCAAATATTTTTTTTGTGTGTGATGGCGTTAAGCATCAAATATCTTTGCTTAGGTTGCCACCTTTTCAGCCAATGATTGTATGTATTCTGATCATAATGCTGGAATATTATGGAAGGCCATGTTGTTTAGCATTAAAGTCTAAGACATCAACCAAAATAATTCTCTCGAAGTTACTCCAAAACACATACTTTCAAGTTGCAATAACTTGTCCTCCCGAAAAAATTGATCAATTAATTAATTATTTTGTTGGATTTTAAAAGGAAAATTGAATTACAAACTACGAACTTAATTCTCCAAATTTTGTTACCGAAGTTAGGAAGTGGTATGGGGGAAATTAACACACACATGTACTATGAGGACTTGAACCCAGGACTATTTAGGAGCACACCAAAGGCCTGAGTCAATCCAACTAACATCCCATTTGTTGTGTTACTTGAATCCAATTAGGCTCTAAGTTTTTTACTATTCGACCAAAAAAGAAGGAAAAAACATCTATTTCATTGGCAATCCATTACTTTCAATTTTCAGTTTTGACCACCCTACTTCTTGGCCCTTGAGAGAGTGCAACATGAAAAGTATTATAGGGTGGAAATTCTAGTCCTTGCAGGTTTTTTATATTTATTTTCTTTTTGCCCCTTATTCTGGTGGTCTTTTCGTGTTACGTTTTGGCCTTCTATTTTTATTTTTTATTGATCGACAGATAAAATAAAACGGCAGCCACTAAAGTTGTAATTATTATAGAATATATTTGGGTGAGTATTTATTTAGCCCATATTGTGATATGGGGTTTAATAATTAATTTGGTCACGTTGCCTTCGAAAGCTATCACGACCTTAACTGCTAATAGGTCATATTGTTTTGTCATCTAACAACCAAACCACATATAACATTTCATCCCGGAAGCAATCTACTCATTAGTAAGGCTCCACCACATACTTCGAAAGCTATCACGACCTTAACTGCTAAGGCTCCACCACATACTTTCATGAGATTTTTTTTTCCTTCTTTTTTCTTTTCTTTTTTCGATTTTTAGGACTAGGATTCAAATGGTCTTCTAACAAAGTGAAGAGAAATATCATCCGTGTACATATAATTGTCAGCTATTAATATAATGAAACCGGTATAAATCAACGTTATATAGTCATTCACACACCTTGTTAACTTAACATGCATTCCTCCTTAGCTTCAAAGTTGAAGCCTCAATTTGTTGCAAACATAAGTTCTTTATAAACTTGAAGCTATGGTTTATAAAGAACACAATCGTGCTAAGGGAGTAAACACACAACCGTGATCAACTGGCCCTAACGTACCATTTTGCAAACAAATTTCTTGTACCTAACATTAAATACTTGTAGTTTTCTTTAACACCCAATATGAACTTCTAGTTAATCAATTACTTCTCTATCATTAAATTTTATTATTATTATAAATAATAGTAGGATTAATTGGAAGTCACTCTTTCTTGATGTTAGCTTCAAAGCTCACCATTAGCAGCAATTCCCTAACTGTCATATCTTCATCAATTAGATTTCTGGTTACAGCTAAGCGGAATTCAGAAAATAATAATAATAATAATAATGAAACAAAACAGCCCAAGAACAAGTCTCACACAACGAATGAACATGAAACCTATGCATCGTAGAAACCAAACCACATAACTCCAAATATACAATAAATAAGTAGAAATTTCATTTTATTCATGAACAAAGGACAGCTAGCTAGCCCACCATGCAAATACCTTCTTATTTATTTAATTTAAATCCCAATGAACCAAGCATATTGATAACAGAAAGAGCTATGGCAGAAAGCTGAGCAGCTTCTTTGTTTCTCTTCGTCAATGGCGAAACCAACCCTTCTCTTTCATGGAAACCATCTTCACAAGTTACAGGGGCACCATTCACGGCACTCACTTTTACATTGGCATCTTGATACTGCTTGGCCTTGTAAGATCTGAGAGCTTGCTTGATGTCTGGTATGGCGTCTGAATAAAGCTCCAAGCAGTCATCCAAACAGGCCCTTAAGAATTTATCCAGATTCCTGCTCTTCAGAAGGTGTTTGATGTGTTGCCTTGTACAGGTCATGTTGTGGCGGATTAAGTTGATGGAGATTATGCCAAGTTGGCGAAGATCGGCGCTGCGGCTTTTCGGGTCGGCTTGGAGAGAAGTTACGCAGAATTTGTAGCTCAGGTTTGGATCATTTTGAGCACATTTTTTGCATATTTCAGGGATGAGGTTTTTGGCAGTTGTGGCTTTCAAGGTGAAGAAGAAGAAGAAGAAGAGGAGGAAGAGAGGGAGGGATGTGAGAGAGAATGTGGAAGTTCTCATTTTTTGTGTTGTGGGGGGATTGAGACCTATATTTTCTTTAATGGGTATTTATAGGTAGTGTGGCTAAGTCTTTCTGAATTTTTTATATATATAATGAAAATAGTTAAATTACAAAGAAAATTTGAGAATATCAAATATAATTTTAACGGGCACATTAAAATATATATATTGTTCATGAAAGACCATGCTTAAGTACTGCAATTTCCGATTGAAGAACACAAAACATAACCAATTGGAAAAGTATCACCAATTTTCACATTTAATATTTTTTTCCAAATTAACGAAAAGCAGGTACAGTTGACCAATTTGTCAATAACCAGTCAATAATATTACAATTTGCAAATAATTTAGATTTTGGCTGTTTCTGAAATTATGGAGAGGATTTTTGCACACTTGGATTGAAATTATTTATTTCAAAATTTGAAAAAAAATATGATTATATGAAGATAGCAGAGTTATGGAGAAAGCCCAAGTCCAATGTTATAGATGGGCTTGGACCAACACAATTATGGAAAGAGTAGGCATCCCGGCTTGATGATTTTGAGCACCAACTCGACCTTCGCACAAACCTGGTTTAATGCAGGAGCCCAACAATTACATGGCAAAACTCTATTGTGAGGGCCGTATCTAAGGTCTTATGATTCTCTATCTGTTAACTGTTAGATCAAACTAACCAATTTGATCCAACGATTAAGAGATATGACCTCATCTAAAGGTCTTATAAGGCCCTCACTATTGAATGACTCCAGTTACATGCTATACGCCTTTATGAAATTTGGCTTTTGTTCACTTAAACTCCATTTTTTAAAGGCTTAATTACTGTAGTGCCCCCTGAAATTATAATCAATTCTCATTTTACCCCCTGAAAGTTAAACTGACCAAAAATGCCCCCTTGACCAAGGTTTGGTAGTTTACTTTATCCCTCACCGTTAACTCAATTAAAAATTCTGTTAAAAATGATGACATGGCACGAAAGGACCCACCTTTGTGCTGAAATGTGTCACATATGAAAAATAATAATAATTAATATTTCTTTTCAAAAATATTTTTTTTCTCTCTCCATTCTTCCCTCCCAACCCACCGATTCAATATTCCCCAGCGCCAGCCCCCAACCCATCAACCCTCACTGCCCCTCGCCCTTCCCCTGACCACCCCCTCCCCTCTGCTCCCTACCTATCGAACCCACCCCACATCCTCGTAAAGAATTTTGCCATATCCTCCCATATCCAAAACTTCTCAACCCTACGTTTTTATTTCTCAATTCTCACCACCAAAACACCATATTGTTGTGTTTTATTTGATTTGGGAACCAAAAGTCTCCAAATACCAAATAAATGTCCTGCACCATATGAATTTTTTTTTTTTCTCATCAGACCCAGAGAGACAGAGAGAGATAAAGAGAAAGAGGAGTTTGGGTTTGGGGATGAAGAACAACATGGTGGCTTTATGGGTTTTCTAAGATGATGGGTGGTTATTGAATCATTGGGTGCGTTATGAATTTGGGTGCACAATTAATGGGTCAATTTTAGGATTTTGAAGGTAGTGGGTTTTGGGATTTTGAATTTGGTTTGTTTGATTCTGGAAGGTAGTGGGTTTTGGCAATAAGAATTGAATTCATGAGAGGGAGAAAGACAAGTCACGGGGGCATGGCTTTTGGGTGCTCTGTCTGTCATGGATATACATATTTTGATTTAGGGATTTGGAAATCAGTGGAAGAAGAAAAGAGAGAGGGGTAGGGGCTGTGCTGGCGTGGGTGGGTGGCTGTTTGGGCGAGGACGGGTGGGGCTGTGATGGCTGCCCCAAGTGGGTTGGTGGGGGAGGGTGTTGGGTACAGAGAGAGAGAGAAGGAGAGGGAAGAGGGAAGTAATTTTCTAAATTTTTTTCCTATTTGTAAAATAATTTTAAGTAAATTTTTTTATTGGTTTTTCACATATGGCACACATTTCATCAAAAGGGTGGGTCCTTTTTATGCCATGTCATCGTTTTTAACATAATTTTTAACAGAGTTAACGGTGGAGGGCAAAGTGAACCACCAAACCTTGGTTAAGGGGGTACTCTGGGTCATTTTAACTTTCAGAGGGTAAAGTGAGAATTGACCATAGTTTCAGGGGGCACTACAGTAAATAAACCTTTTTAAAAATACTTTTTACTATAACATATAATTTCCAACAAGAAAATATAAGTGCACAAAAGAGGAGTGAGAACATACAATTTTCAACAAAAGGAGTGTAAGTGGACAAAAGAAGACTGAGAAAATCGCCTCCCTATATTTTATATTATTTACAAAGTAATTATACGGAGGGTATGTCTTGTGTTATTATTAGGGCTAGGCTGAACCGAGTGAGAGGCTTGTACTTCAAGTAGTTAAAAGCATTAGCCCTCAATATCATTTTTTTAATGTTACTAACTATGAAAGGGGGAATTCATGAATTAGGGAAGTTAGGAATAAAAGAGAGATGAACAAGAATTAATTCATGGTTTTTCAAGTATTGAACTACGAATTTCAATTCTAGTTTGTCTAGATTTTGGAGAATTTTATTATATCAATAGGCATATGACTGACACGGGTAAAACTTTCCTAGTGACTTGAGCCAATCGAAAAACTAAAACGATATGGAGAGAATCATTTTCGAAAATAACTTTTCTTTAATCATTTTCCATCGCCATAGTTTCCCCGGATATAATCCAATGACATTAAGGAAAAAACTGGCCACTAACCGGCTTGACTCTCCTAAAAAGATTAAGAGCAGCTATCAAACTCAACTAAGTCTCCGGAATTATAAGAGAAAAAACACACAAAGAACTAATAGAGTTTATGAAACCCACATTTTTTATTGTTCATATGTTAGTAAATGTATGAAAACTCCCATAAGAATGCATTGGAATAATTCAAATACCAGTTTTTTATAAGAAACATACGAGCCTCAGCATACCTTTCCGAATTCCAATTTATCTCAACCTCAATCACCACTTAGCTAACCCACCTTCCAATGTATAAAACCTAAAATGTGTCGAAGTTTATTTTTCCCAATAAGGAGAGAAGTCTCTCAAATGATAAACAAACCCTCCGGTATCTTCATATTCAAATTTCAAGACAGATAAGGAAGGACCCAAAGGAAAGGACAAATAAAACCATCACACAACAAACCCATCACTTGAACCCAAAATCCAAAAACCACCTCACTCAGTTTTACTCTTCCAGTGCCAACAATGGCGAACCTGAGGACGGCAATGGACTCTGCCTTCTGGGACTTGAACGTTTCGTCACCTCACACCCTTGAGGGCTCAGCCAAAGCCATCCCCGGCGACCCATTTCCTCTCGACGGTGCTCGAGGCAGCCGAGTCCTCAGGATTCAGCAACTATCCCTTTTGGGAAATGGGTTCCCTTTGGGTATTATACCTTCTTACTCTCCTACTTCTCACAAGGACTTGGGTTCTTTCTCTCTCCAGTCCCTCTTGCTCAGACCAGCTACCTCTAACTGGTACACTGCTATAAATGCTTTGCTTATTTCTTGGATTTTTTTGTTTGTTTTTTCTGTAATTCTCTTTCGTTTTGTGTGTTTCCTTGGATGGGTTTGTGGTTTGTGTGGTTGGTGAAAGAATATCGGGAAATTGAAGTCTCCTTTTAATGGTTTAGTTATTAATTGGTTTTGCTTGTGGCTTGTTTGGTTGCTGACAAGTGTGGAGAAAAAAGCACTTAAAATTTGAGTTCTGGAGTTGAATTAGGTAGAGGCAAAAGGATAAGACAGATAATTTTTTTGTTTGTTTTAGAAATGAACATATGATTTTGTGTTTCCCAATCTCTGTTTCTAGGTTTGGTTTGTGCTTTGTTTGAACTTTGATATTTAATAAAATTTTGATATATTGTATGTACATTGGATTATTGGTGAATAATTAAGTATTGCTATTGAGTGTTGATGGATAAAAGCAAAATGTTTAGATATGGAAGTGGCTGTTGTCCAAACTAAGAGTCAAGTTATATTCCACCTTGCAGACTGCCCCCCGGTGGGAGCAATTTTCCTTAGTAGTGTTAGAGTTGCAAAGAGTTGTACAAACTTTTCCTTGCAAAAGGAGGTTGCAGTTTATGTGGAAATCAGACTCTTATTGGGTATTTTTAATAGGAAGTGTTTGATAATTGACAAAGATGCGAGAAAGATAGATTGAGTGGTGAAGCTTGACAACCAAACAAAGTTTGTTAACTTAGTTCTATTGATATAGCACATGAAGCATGGAATTTCTTTTTTGCCTTATTATATTACTATTGTGTGAAGGAGGTTTCATGTTTTTTGAGAGCATCAAACTGCCTTCATTTCTCAGGGTTATCAGAGTATTGGTTGGGATTATCCATCTTTTTTATGTGACTTGTTAGATGAAAAAGTTATGTTTTGAAATTCGAACAATATCCTAGCTAATGAAAGTACTATTTAATTTGTTTTGCCTTGGTGGCACAAATATGATGTTTGAATTAAATTAGAAGTGACTGTATATTCCAAGAACTCATGTCAATCCTTCCTACTTAGACCAAAGTCATCTTCTGACAAAAAAAAAAGACCGAAGTCATCTCTCACATCTATCAACTATGGTAGCACTCTCAATTGTCTGATATACTAATTCTTTTGTTACATGATCTACACGAGTATAGGTGGCTTGGATTAATTGGGCAGTTCCGCCCGAAGAAACTTATTTCTTCAATTAAAGCTGAATTTTCTACTAATGATGACATGGAGATCCCTACATTCAAAGATGTGGCAAGGCATGTCTTGGACAAGTCACTTTATTCGTTTGGGTTATGCGCACAGCTTCTTGTAGCTCCCTCATCATCCATAAAGTTGAGCACAGAAGGGCATGGTGAGAAAAAAGGACGCCGCAACAAATTCATGATATTTCACAAGGTATGCATTTTCCTTCCTAGTTTTGACATTTAATCAAATTGCTTAAACAGTAATTTTTGAACTGCCAGAATTCGTTGTCTTCCCAGTCCTTGATGCGGATATGAGGATTTCTGGGTATCTAAGTTCTTTTTAATTGAAGGTGGGTTTGTTTACTAATTGTAGTGTAAGATTCAAGCTGTCTTTGTGGTTTTCTGATGCAATGTTGTACTCTACCCAATGTTTTAAAAGGCAAGGCGTAGAGACGAGGCGTTTTTAGTCCGCTATGCAAGGCGTAAGCCTTGAAGCAGTAAGGCATAAGCCTTTTGAACATTAATTTAATTTAATAAAAAATATATATAAATAATACAATATAGATAAATTGTACCACTAATTCTTATTGAGCCAAAATATTCTATCAAATATAAGTACTAATTGTCATTCAAGCGTAATAATCAATCCCAAAACATAAAATACTTATTCAACATCAAAAGAAAGACTCAATTCATGCATCCCACTCCTCATCACGAAACATCTAATGCTATGATATTTGGCATTTATTTGTGGACTTGAGTGTTATTTTTAGTGGATTTTATGTATATTGTGTTGTTTGGAAAAAAAACATATTTTATATATATATATATAAATCTAGTACAAAGAGAATTGCATACCGAAGGAGAGAGGATTCAACTTAGGGAGAGAATTAAAATTGATCCAGATTATCACATTAGGGATACACATGGTCCATTAATGTATTTATTTAGAAGGAAAAAAAAAGGGAAGTATCGAATTAGGGATATACATATACGTCAAGCCCAAAAAAAGAGAGATATAGGTCTGTATGTTAAATATATTATTAAAAAAAAAATAAAAACTAAAAAATGATTTGGATGCTTATCAAACGCACACTCCTTTTAAAGGGGGTGCGTTAAAATCAAAACGACGCGTTAGTTTTGGACTATGTAACGACGCCGTTCTATTGGAAAAAAAACCTAAGAAAGATGAACACGGTTGTCTTCTTCCTTGCGCAGATGCGCTTCGCCGACCCACAAAGCGGCGCTTCACAACGCCTCCGTACGCTTTGCCGTTGACGCGCACGCTAAGCGTGCAGATGGCTAAACAAGCAGACGCCTGAGGCGATTTGCTACTGCCTCGCTCCGATGCGCGCTCTAACGCGCGCCTACGCATGCTTTTGAAAACATTGACTCTACCATCCAACTAATAATTTGGTTCTCTCTCTGAAAACAAGATTCTCGTATGTGAATTAAAGTTCAACATAGGTAATCATAGGGATGTATCTATACGAGCTATTGCTCACTTGAACATGCATTGGGCCCCATTTCTGGTAAACAGGTATACCAGAGTCCGTCAGCATGTATAATTTAAGTGTTATTTTCCTGACATTCTTAAATGTTCGAAAGTAAAGTGATAGGCTTGGCATGTAATATATACAACTTCCTTAATTTACAAGTTTATTCTGTTTACATATCTGGCCTTTATATATAGATTATGTGAGTCAACAACATTGAACATGTGCACTGCACTGAACATAGGGGCTACACTGCATAATCTGTTTTAGTAACAATGTTCATCTCCGGAACTATATTTCGTTCATTTATCTTGTTCAGATTATGGGGCGTGTGCCACAAAATGATTTTTCTCAACCTTTACGATGTTTGCAGCTTCCTTACCATGATATTACACTGGAGGCTGCATGGCCTGAGCTGTTCATTGACCGTAAGGGACAGTATTGGGATGTGCCTGAGTCAATTTCCTTAGATCTGTCTTCACTCGTTTCTGAATCTGGATTGCGGTACCGCATTGGTATACATAAAAATAGTGGTCATCCCCAGGCAGTAAATTCCATAGATGGTGTGGTGCCTACTTCCCTAATGCCTGGATTGTGTGCAAAGGCTGCTTTTTCATATGAAAAGAGCCAAGACCTTTGGAGACAAAAGGAGACAAAAAAGGATGTTATGGTAAAGAAAGACAAGGGTTGGTTTTGGCGGCCATCATATGATGTTCGTCTTAAAGAACCTCATGCTGCAGTATCTGGAATTTTTGGTAAGTTTACTACCTTACAAGTTAATCATATTTTCTGTCATAATTTGTCTTACTTGTTTCATTAATATATTTTTCTTTGTGGAAGTTTCATTACCAATGCTCAGGTGCAATATCTTATAAATTTGAGCATATTAGTTTCATAAATTTGGCGTGTTGTTTTATATGTTTATGTGTTTTGGTTCTGTGTGGTGTTAACCATGATTACCTCTCTCATTGTCATTTGTATTTTATTTTATGGGAAGTTTACAACTTTAGTATATTGAAGCCAGTATGAGAGAGAGGTCATTTCATTCCACAATGTGTAGTAGGGGGGCCATTTCCACAATAATGTACAAGTATTATACAAAAGTATACTTACTTAGCTAGGCCCCATTAAATAATGAAGGGGAGATCTTGATTTGATTCTCACTTCAGCATTTTGGCATGATATAGTTACTCTTAACAAAATATATGAGTTAGTTGAAACTTATGCAATTGATAAAAGGCCGTACCCGTTCACAAAGCGATTGGCAAAAGCTGTAAATGAATGCTAGGTTTTATGTAATTAACTTTTCTCTTATTCTGAAAATTTATTTCCATTACGGGACAAACAAAAGTTATGTTGGTTAATGGTTGTAGAGCTAGAGTCAATTCAATAATTTTCTTTTTGGTATGAGTCCAGATCCATTGCTGTATGCATCTTAAGGTTTTCCCTTTTACTATTTCCTGATGTTTATACCATAGAAAAACAGCTACAAGGTTTTATAATAGTCCCAAGTAATTGGTATTCAACCTAATCAATTACATTAAATATATTTATTTAAAATTTGTGAAGCATTATTAATCAAAATTATAGGTTATTCTTTTGGCCCAAATCATTATCACTGATATACTTGCCTTTTGTTTAACAAATGAAATTGTAATGTTGTTTCTCACTTGTTTCTTCCTGTCAATGCGGCATTACATGTTAGGTGGCAGCTGCACAGCCTGGTTTCAGGATGGGCACACCCCATTAGCAGTTGAATTGAGGGGAGATGAAGATAATTCTAGAAGGACTAAGAATAGAAGCCCATTTAGTGCTGATTTTTTCGGCTCAGTCTGCTATAGTTTCCAGCATGGAAAATTTAGAGAGCTCTACGGTGATCTGACCAGGATAGATGCTCGTCTGGATATCTGTTCAGCTTCAGCTTTGGCTAAAAGAGTTATTAATGGTTTAAAGAGTTCATCTGCTAATAGTGCCAGAGATCCCATGTCCTCCCCTAGGATCAATCTAATCTTTCAGCAGCAGGTATTTATATTTATACCTATTATATCCGTGCTTGGTGAACTTTGTGGTTGTTATAATTGAATGCATCTGGAGGCAATTAACCAATTCTTATTATTACCATGCCTTTGTTTTGTAGGTTGCAGGGCCAATCGTCTTTAGAGTGGATTCCAGGGTTTCACTTGACTCCTTGCCTGGGAAACGTGGCCCACACATTGAGGATTTCATATACAGCTTGAACTACTCCTTGAGACTTTTACAATCAGGGAAGGTTGTCGCTTGGTACTCCCCGAAACGAAAAGAGGGGATGATTGAGTTGCGCGTATTTGAGTTTTAATTCCTGAATTTTTTATTTCCTTTATTTTGGATATGTTTGTTTTGATTTGAATCCCATTTAAAAAAAAAAATGAAATTAGCTAGACAGTAGAAAGTGAATGAAGGCTTCCATATCTTGTAGAGATTACTGACCGCTTGTCCGTATATTGTGTGTGGAGATTGCCCTTGTGCTTGTTTAGAGCTAATTCTCATAGCATTTCAGCATGTATCACAGATACAAGAAAGTAGCAAGAGATCTGCCTCTCAGAAGTGATTATTATTCATTCAGACATGATATTTGAGATTCTTTTGGACAAAATTCAAAAGATTGAAGGTGGAACGTAAGTTAAGTGAAATTGCAATTATTGATAAGTCATATATTCTATTTAAAAGCATGACATTTAAAACCTCTTTTATTTCAATCGAGCAGAATGATTTAATTCATATATTCTATTTGCTTGAAGTGTGTTTCTGATCCGACACATTTCAACCATAGCATCACCAATGTCCAAACTACACCAATTTCCAAAACAGCGACCAAGCTTTCTTCATCTCTACCCTTCCTCTTTTTCCTGAACAAGAACGGGATCCGCAATCTCGATAACTTCCTCAGGCAGACTTACTTTGACAAGGTTAAGAAGGTTCCCTTGAAATATTTTATCGGTTGGTCTTTTTCCTGTAAACATTTCCATCTGGAGGATGCCAGAACCTTACGCATCTCCTTTTGTCCATACTTCATGTCCCATACCATACTCTGCACAATTCAAAACACCATATTCTAATTTCGAATTAACTGCTCAATGCCAAATCTTCATGCTTCAAACTGTATGTAAAGACAGAAATTTAAGGAATGATGATATAGAAAGGATTGATCACCTGGAGGAGTGTAGCCGATTGTTCCCTTAACCCCGATGGAACTTGAGTGGTTGCCATCATAAGTTTTTGGAAGGAATCCTGCCAACCCAAAGTCACCTACAAGTCCAGTCATATCGTCATCGAGAAGAACATTGCTGGGTTTAAAGTTGCAATACTTCTTTATAAATACCTCTATATTTGAGAAGAATAAAAATGTGAGCATATTTTGAGATAACTGAATATTCGCCCAACTTTGTTTGACTGTTGGAAGAGGAGAATCCATCTTCAGCTTCAGGGCCATTTTTCAATTCTTTTCAACGTTTGATTTTTGCAGTATATTTTTAGATTTTGTTCCAATCGTACATGATTTGCAATTAGATGAAAACTTCTCAAATTTCTGTCACGTTTGGTTAAAGTTCGAATCCCATTGGTCAGGAAGAGTCAAATGACAGAAAATCTATTGAAGCCAGTTTGGCAAGGTAGTCATCAGCTAGCCATACTGTCTTTATTAATCAAAGAAACATGAAAAGTTCTTTCAAACAAGGAAACATTAATACTATATTACATGCTAACGCTACACAGTGTGCTTCTTTCTGATTTGACACATCTGTGCCACAACATCACTAACGTCCAACCTTTCTCCAGGCAACTCTGCAGAGCAAGCAAGACCAATTTCTAAAATTGAAATCAAGCTTTCTTCGGTTTTCATGCGAAGCCATACTGTCTTTATTAATCAAAGAAACATGAAAACTAGTTTAAAACAAGGAAACATTAAAACTATATTGCATGCTAACGCTGCAGAGTGTGCTTCTTTCTGATCTGACACATCTGCGCCACAACATCACTAATGTCCAACCTTTCTCCAGGCAACTCTGCAGAGCAAGCAAGACCAATTTCTAGAAATGCAAACAAGCTTTCTTCGGTTTTCATGCGAAGCCTTGCGTTATCCTCATTACGATGATTGCTAGCGCTCATCTCCGCTTGCACCATTTCCTGAACAAGAACGGGATCCACAATCTCTACCAATTGCTCAGGCACAGCGGCCTTGACGAAGTTATGAAGGGTTCCTTGAAACAGATTGTCGGTCGGTTTTTTCCCTGTAAACATCTCGAGCAGCAGAATGCCATAACTGTACACATCTCCTTGTATCCACACGTTGTGTCCCAAACCATACTCTGTATTTGCTCAAATGTCATGTTCCAAACTGTTAACATAAGTACTGAAACAATGTTAAGCAAATAAAACATGAAAGGATATTTACCTGGAGGAGTATAACCAATTGTTCCTTTTATTCCGATCGAGCTTGATTGATTACCAGAACTGGTTTGAGAAGTTACGGGGAGGAATTTTGCCAACCCAAAGTCACTTACATGTCCAATCATATCATCGCCGAGAAGAACGTTGCTGGGTTTAAGGTCACAGTGAACAATTGGCGTCTCACAATGATGATGGAGATACTCTAACGCCATAGCAACGTCAATTGCTATGTTCAACCTTTGACAAAAACTTAAGCTCCTTTGTCTTTCATTTATCTCGCCATTTGTTCCCGCAGGATGCAACCATTCCTCTAAACTCCCATTAACCATGAACTCATAAATTAAGGCCTTGAAATCATTGCCCCGATAGTCAGAACCTGAACAGGCCGAGAGTACCTTCACAAGATTACGGTGTCTAATATTCTTCAAAGCCTCACACTCAGCAGTGAAACTCTTGTAGGCTCCGCGACGAACGAGATTGAATACCTTGATGGCAATTGTTGTTTCACCATCTTCAAGTACTCCTTTATAAACGGACCCAAAACTGCCCATGCCGATCAAGTTGGTAGAGGAGAATGCATCAGTAGCTTTTAGAAGGCTCTGATAAGACACCTTGAGAAATTTGTCTGAATCACTTGAAGCGCTTTCCTTTTTTCCCCTTCGTAAGCATTGAAGGTACAAGACTGTTAGTACCAAAATGACTCCCAGTATCCCACAAACAAGAGAGATTATCAATTTCATGGTTGGACTCGGTCCTCTTTTGTGTGGAACTCTGCATTTTGGCAAATGAAATTCAGGAATGCCGCCACAAAGTTTACTATTTCCTTCCACTGATGTGGCAGTTGCATTCTTGAAAATTCCAGTGATTGGTACGCTGCCCTCAAAATTGTTGAAAGATAGGTTCAAGGATCGCAAATTTTTTGTACTTGGGCAATAATGAGCTTATTCATTTTTGGATTGCCTAATGAGTCTTTTTTTTGCTCTTCAAATGGTGCCAAGTAGAGTTGTCAAACGGGCCAGGCTTTTTAAATTCGTGCTTTTAAGGTATTTGTGCCGGGCTATTTAATTTAGGGTCTTTGTTAAAGCGAACCCTAAAATTAATCGAAGTACCCTCTACTTAAACTATTTATTGAATTACTAATTTACCCTAATATAAAATCACAAAAAAAGATATATTGAATATTGAAACAAAAGTAATTTTAATAAGTACACCCTACTCAACATATTGAACCTAATCAAATTAAATTTGAGTTTGATTCCAAATAGATTTGATTCCAAACCCTAGATCCCTTATCATCATGTGGTAGGGTTTATGTGCAATTGGGTATGAAATTTATGTAATAAACATGTATAATTGAGTGAAGACTTCAATTGGGTATTGACTGTTCTGATATTTATAATTCTAATATGTTAAAGATATTGGGTCATTGAAATATGTGTTATGATGGGCAAATTCTAACTAGTTGAATGCTATGCTTCTCAGGATAAGAAGATGCTGAGTTCCACTCAACGTTTGATTGCGCTAGCTATTCTTCAGCAGGCGTATTCTTCCCAGAAACCTTCTGCAAATCCGTTCATTAGTTTACTAATAAATGTAAGCATTGCGTCGTTGTCATTCAAGCATTGGTAGTTCATTAGTGTTTGCAAAGGATGATCCGTACAAGATTTGAGATAAAATAGGGAGTTGACATAAACAAATTTGATGAAGACAACCAATTCATGTAAAATAGGGTGTACTTAGTATTAGGGTGTATGAGGGGTATTTTTGATAGTTAAATAGGGTGTACTTAGTTAATTTTACATTTTGATTTAATTATTAGGGTGTACTTATATCATAGGGTGTACTCGATTAATTTTAGGGTTAGTTTAATAGCACCCTTAATTTATCAGGATGTGTCGTGCTGGCTCATTTAGTAAAATCATTGATCCCAGCTTAGCCCAAAGCTTGAGTCCACATTGAAACGGATCGGGCTGAGTCGGGCTGTGCCCGTGCTCGTGCTCGGACCCAAGCACCAACCCATTTAATTTGAATTTTTTTTTCACTTGATATAAACATAAATATCAACTATTTTTTTAATTTGATAAACTAAAATATAAATATCAACAATTTTTTTTTTAATTTGATAAACTAGGACCCAGCCCAAACCAGCACCCACAAAGCCTAGAAAGAAAAAAAAAAACCCACGTCATTCTAGTATAGTCATCTATGAACATGATAAAGTACATGTTGTTATCAAGAGATGGAGTCCTCATGGGTCCACAAACGTCTGTGTGAATAAGCTCCATCAAGGCTTTAGCTCTCCAAGCCTTTCCAGATGGAAATGCTTGTCGATGTTGTTTGCCAAGTTGGCAACCTTCACTGACATCTTGGATCTCTTTTATGCTAGGGAGGTCTCTCATCATATTTTTATGGTAAAGTATTTTTAGTGCATGAAAGTTAAAGTGGCCAAACTTTTATACCATAACCATGAATTGCCCACGTCAGCTTTCATGGCTGTGGCTTTTATAAATTGCCATTGGATGGGAAAATTTCTATTTTCCATCCTTACTTTTGTAAATATTTGATTTTTATTTCTTTTATCAAATATTGTGCAGAAGTCTCCAGAAAAGTGCAGAGAGTATCCATTTTCAATCATTTGTCCAACACTTAATAGATTATGCTCCAGGGTAGGTACTAGTAAAACATCTTTAATATATTTAGTTCCTTTATTAGTTTGGATAGAGATCGTACCTTTTTATTTTGTCTCCACCACTGCGTCATTTCCCATTTTAACTTTGGATTTTACGGACTTGTCTATGTTGGTGAAGATGCTCTCATCTCCAGTCATGTGGTTACTACAACCACTGTTAATATACCACTTCATGTTGGCTCCTTCTGATGTCGTTTGATGAGCATAAAGCACATGCTTATCTTTCTTTTCTTCAGAATAGTTTGCCTGAGAATTATTTTTAAACCTGCAATCTTTTTCTATATGCCCAAATTTTTTACAGTTTCTACATTTGGGCTTGTCACGGAACCAACAATATTTTTCTAAGTGGTTTGTGTTTTTACACACCCCACATGGAGGAAAGTTTTTCCTCTCTTTCATTTCTCTTTTATTTCCCCAATTTTTATTGGATTTATAATCTCCTCCTCTTGAACTATCTTCAAATCTCCTTTCCCCTTCTTTGAATTTCCGAGACCTTAAATTTAGTTTTGACTGAAGGGCACTTTCAACTGAATTTTCATTTCGCCTACGCAGTCGTTTTTCATATGCTTCAATAGATCCCATTAGTTCTGTTACTGAAAGACTCGTTAGATCTTTTTTCTGTTCAATAGCAGTGACGAAAGGGTCATACTTATCAGTGAGATTGATAAGTATTTTTTCTACAATGCTTGAATCAGTAATATTTTCTCCATAAACTCTCAATTGATTGATTATTTTCTTTTATTTTTGCATAATAGTTTTGAGCAGTCATAGAATCCTTCATTTTAATATTTTTCAAAGTCACTTCTTAAAGTTTGTAGTTTTACTGCACGTACCTTGGCATTGCCTTGAAATTCCTCCTTCAAAGTTTCCCATGCTTCCTTTGATGTAGTGGCTCCCATGATCGTATTATCCAAGGCTTGTTGCAAGGCTTATAGGGCCTTAGCATCCTTTGACTGGTCTTTCTTTTGTTGCCTTATATGCTCAACTATAGGATTTTCTAGATTAGAAAACCCTTTTTCAACTATGTCCCATAATTCTTGAGACATAAAATAGGTCTTCATCTTAATGCTCAAGAAATCATAGTTTTCTCTAGTGAAAATAGAAAGAGGGGTAGAGTTTTGGCTACTGGTAGACATGATGGAGGATTAGAATGAACCAATGCCCAAAGTTGATCAGTACAAGCTCTGATACCACTGTCGGTTCAAGGGAGAAGAGGTTTAGAGAATAGTTGGTAGTGTTTAGGACAATAGCTTAACTTGAAAAGGAAGACTTTTGAAAGAGTAACAAAATAGTTTTATTCTATTGATTGAAAAGTATAAGGCTTGAGTTGGCTGATGGCTAGAGTTGGACAGCCGCATTTTTTTTTTCCAGATGTTCTTACTTGATTACATAAGTGGGCTTGCTAGCATATTTATAGAGTTGCTTAAGTCGGCAGCTTTGCTTGGACAAGTCGATTGCACAGTTCCCGACTTATCCAAAGTCTTTTTCAGCCACATATTGTAGTTTCTAATTCTAGATTTCTCTAGTTGTAATACATTATATAATAGTAGGATGTTTCTAGTGACTTTAACTTGTCTACTTTTCTCAAGAGTTTTCTAGTATCATCACAAGTGTGCATTAATTTTTAACAGTGATGAATCTGAAATTTGGCTGGAGGATGGGCCCTTACTCACCTTATGCAAAGTTCTTGATGTCTCATATTGGTTTCCATGCTATAATTAACTTTGATTGAAGCATTGAGACAAAGGAAGAAACATCTGAAAAAATTTCAATTGGAATTGTAAGAACTGAAACTCTACTTTCCATTCAAATTGCCGGATTATTTCAACGGTATTTTCCAACACATGATGTGTTTCAGTTCCAAAAGCATATACTAGGTAGCATATACTTGTCCAGCTTTGTAATTGGATACAAAAAGGGTATTACCAAAGTCTAGTGGTATGTAATTCTGTCAGTTGAAAATATATAGGGTTCTCTTCTTTGTTGTCTATGGTTGAGTGCTATAAACATTAAAATGTAGGGTCCATCTATTTAAGTGCTATAAACATTTTTCATCTGGTACAAATCTAATTTGTCCAAAATATATCCAGACTATCTAAGCCAGCATAATAAGATAGTTGTGTCGTGTCAGTGACTGACTGCGTCCAACACTTTCTTTTATAGATAAAGATGATAATGCATTTATAATTGAAGCCCAAGGGCCACCACAAACACCAATACTCTTGTAGGGTTAATACATGCACGACCCACGCCATACGTTGAGGCATTGTCAACTAGTCATCACTGGGAGGATTTTTCAATCAATATTGTCCGATAGAGATGCCCATTTGTTGGATTGGACCCCATAATTGTATACAGATACATGTGCATCAGTGCTTTACTTTTCTAGAAAAAATATACTTTTTGACTAATTCATGTTAAAACAAAGAAGAAAGACAATTACTTTTCTAGAATGTGCAGCTCAGATTCAAATTTATTGTTTGATATTTGACGAGATGCTCTTAGATGACAAAAGTTAAGGTTAAGGTTTTGCTTTAGCCGACAACCAAATATTGCTTGTATAACAATTGACTTAAATTTAGGAAGACTTCATATTGCATGAAACCCGTCACTCGTCTATTTTGGTTTGAAATATATATGGGTTCAGACTGTTTGAGTATGGTGGATTCCTTGCCACTCAAGCCTAGGCCATCAGGGTAGCTCTGCAGTTTTCGTGGAGAAGGGGTCAGAGAATTGATTTGGAAACTGACTCACAGGTCTTGGTACACATATATCTGGGGTTTGGCTAGACAGCTGGCAAAAGGAGAGATTTTACTAGAGGATATGGTCCCCTTTTTGGCTTTTCAATATTCTTGCTGCAGATGTTAATGTTTTGGTTCGTACTTGAATTGGTCGCTCCCCTATAGACTTTTTGAGTTAAGGATTCATTCCCCTAGACTTTGTATACTAGATACTGTTTGCCTCCTTCCCCTATTCTTCATGCGAATCACCATTTGACACATATGCAAAAATAATTCATCAAAAATACAAAAAAAAATAATTTATGCACACATGCTATTGAGGAGCTCCTACTTCCATGATAAGGAAAAAAGTATTTTCCTTGTATACTACTCTATAATCTGACCGCTTTGAATTGGTCAAATTTGACAGCAACACGGTCATGGACTAGCAAGCTTCACATTTTCAGAGTAAATCAATCCAAGCCTGCTGGACAAGGCATTAACTACATTTAACCAAGGAATAAAATATCCATAATATCCCCGATATTTTCACGAAATTTTCGTATTTTTGGAGTACCGATATTTCCGATACCATCGATATTTTAGATATCCATGAACCAAAATATCGATAATATTGACGACATGGACCGAAATATCGATAATATCCCGATATTTCCATCGAAATTTTCGTATTTTTTAACTACCGATATTTCCGATATCATCGATATTTTATTCCTTGCATTTAACCTATCAAACAAATATAAAAAGCCTCCACTTCATTTCATTTCTGCACACCTCTCAAACTTGCAAGTTTAGATTAGATGCAAAGCAATAATATGATTTTTGAACTAAGGAAACAATGTGTGTTACAATGATATGGAGCATATAGAAAGTAGGGATTCTATGTGCTCAAAGTTTGTTTCGTATCCGACACATCTCTGCCAGAGCATCACGAATGTCCAACCGTTCTCTTGGCAACTCTGCAGAACAAGCAACACCAACTTCTAAAATGGAAATCAAGCTTTCTTGAATATTGGTGAAAGCCCTTGAACTATCGCCATTTAGACTATTGTAAGTGCTCATGACCTCTTCCCCTTTTTGCTGAACCAGAACATGATCGACAATCTGTTCAACCTGATATGGCAAAGCAGTCTGACAAAATTATGAAGGTTTGCACTTCCTTGAAATATCTCATCTGTTGGTCTTTTTCTTGTAAACAATTCCAACAGCAGGATGCCATAACTATACACATCACCTTTTGTCCAGACTTCACTTCCCATACCATACTCAGCATTTACACAAACTAAAATTGTCCCTTGGAAGAAGTTTCCTTGCATGTATAGATTTTCTATTTTTATGCAGCTCTACCAAGACCCGATGGAATTTCACCAGAAAACATATTTTCCGAAATATTTAAATACTCAAGATTTATAAGTTTTCCTACTTCCTGAGGAAAGGGACCGGTGAAACGATTTCGGGATAAATCCAAAAAATATATGAAGATGATGGACCGATGATTTTTGGGAAAATGATACCGCTGAGATTGTTTCTTGGAACAGACAAGATTTGCAAATAGTGACAGTCTCCTAAACTTAAAGTATATTTCCTTAAAGAGTCGAATGACAGAAAATCTATTGAAGCCAGTTTGGCAAGGTAGTCATCAGCTAGCCATACTGTCTTTATTAATCAAAGAAACATGAAAACTTCTTTCAAACAAGGAAACATTAATACTATATTACATGCTAACGCTACACAGTGTGCTTCTTTCTGATTTGACACATCTGTGCCACAACATCACTAACGTCCAACCTTTCTCCAGGCAACTCTGCAGAGCAAGCAAGACCAATTTCTAAAATTGAAATCAAGCTTTCTTCAGTTTTCATGCGAAGCCATACTGTCTTTATTAATCAAAGAAATATGAAAACTAGTTTAAAACAAGGAAACATTAAAACTATATTGCATGCTAATGCTGCACAGTATGCTTCTTTCTGATCTGACACATCTGCGCCACAACATCACTAATGTCCAACCTTTCTCCAGGCAACTCTGCAGAGCAAGCAAGACCAATTTCTAAAATTGCAAACAAGCTTTCTTCGGTTTTCATGCGAAGCCTTGCGTTATCCTCATTACGATGACTGCTAGCGCTCATCTCCGCTTGCACCATTTCCTGAACAAGAACGGGATCCACAATCTCTACCAATTGCTCAGGCACAGCGGCCTTGACGAAGTTATGAAGGGTTCCTTGAAACAGATTGTCGGTTGGTTTTTTCCCTGTAAACATCTCGAGCAGCAGAATGCCATAACTGTACACATCTCCTTGTATCCACACGTTGTGTCCCAAACCATACTCTGTATTTGCTCAAATGTCATGTTCCAAACTATTAACATAAGTACTGAAACAATGTTAAGCAAATAAAACATGAAGGGATATTTACCTGGAGGAGTATAACCAATTGTTCCTTTTATTCCGATCGAGCTTGATTGATTACCAGAACTGGTTTGAGAAGTTACGGGGAGGAATTTTGACAACCCAAAGTCACCTACATGTCCAATCATATCATCGCCGAGAAGAACGTTGCTGGGTTTAAGGTCACAGTGAACAATTGGCGTCTCACAATGATGATGGAGATACTCTAACGCCATAGCAACGTCAATTGCTATGTTCAACCTTTGACAAAAACTTAAGCTCCTTTGTCTTTCATTTATCTTGCCATTTGTTCCCGCAGGATGCAACCATTCCTCTAAACTCCCATTAACCATGAACTCATAAATTAAGGCCTTGAAATCATTACCCCGATAGTCAGAACCTGAACAGGCCGAGAGTACCTTCACAAGATTACGGTGTCGAATATTCTTCAAAGCCTCACACTCAGCAGTGAAACTCTTGTAGGCTCCGCGACGAACGAGATTGAAAACCTTGATGGCAATTGTTGTTTCACCATCTTCAAGTACTCCTTTATAAACGGACCCAAAACTGCCCATGCCGATCAAGTTGGTAGAGGAGAATGCATCAGTAGCTTTTAGAAGGCTTTGGTAAGACACCTTGAGAAATTTGTCTGAATCACTTGAAGCACTTTCCTTTTTTCCCCTTCGTAAGCATTGAAGGTACAAGAATGTTAGTACCAAAATGACTCCCAGTATCCCACAAACAAGAGAGATTATCAATTTCATGGTTGGACTTAGTCCTCTTTTGTGCGGAACTCTGCATTTTGGCAAATGAAATTCAGGAATCCCGCCACAAAGTTTGCTATTTCCCTCCACTGATGTGGCAGTTGCATTCTTGAAAATTCCATTGATTGGTATGCTGCCCTCAAAATTGTTGAAAGATATGTTCAAGGATTGCAAAACTTGCAACCGCTCCAAGAATTCTGGAATCACGCCTGAGAAGTTGTTTTGAGAGAGATTTAAATCTGTAAGACCTCTTAGTGAAGCCAAGGATGATGGAATTTTCCCTTGGAAAAAGTTGTCATGCATGTCTAGATGCTCTAATTTAATACAGCTGCCAAGGCTTGGCGGAATTTCACCAAATAACTTGTTCCCAGAGATATCTAAATACTCTAGATTTATTAACTTTCCTATATCCCGGGGAAGGGAACCGGTGAAATGATTTTGAGATAACCTCAAATCATACAAGGACGAGAGACCACTGATTTCTTGGGATATGATTCCGTTGAAATCGTTATCCTCAAGAAATAAGATAATCAAATTGTGACACTCTGCTAAACTTGAAAAGACATTCCCTTGAAGTTTGTTGCCACTAAGAGATAATTTAGTTAATTGACTTACATTTCCAAGAGATGGAATATTCCCGGAGAGAAAGTTGCCACCCATATCTACCTCATATAACTTCTGAAGCCTGCCTACATGACGGGGATGTGACCTGAAAATCGGTTCCCGTACAGTGAAACACTCTCCAAGTTAACCAGATTTCCAATCCCATTTGGGATGCTTCCGAATATTTTATTTTCACTTACATGGAAGTATACAAGAGAAGACAAGTTTGCTATGCATTGAGGTAACATACCACCAAAAGTGTTCGTATAAATTTGCAGTATTCTCAAACGGGTGGCATTAGTCAAATCACATAGAAAGGTCAAGTCACCAATTCCCCCGCTTCCAAGATGATTGACAGCAAGAACTAACTTCTCAAGACTAATCAAACTTTTCAAAGAAGGGACTTTTCCATGCAGTTGGTTTACTCCCAGTCCAAGTCGAACTAGATTTGAGGCATTAGATATTGAAGCAGGGATAGGTCCGCTAAATTTGTTAACGTCGATTTGAAAGTATTGGACACTTCGGAAGACAGTGCCTAAGTTTGGGGGCAAAGTCCCTTGGATTTTGTTACCACTGGCATAAAAGGAAGTGAGAGAAGAGAGATTGAAAAATGAGGCGGGGATCACACCAGATAAGCCATTTAGCGACAATCCAAGAAAACTTAAATTGTTCAGTTGGCCAAAAATATCTGGAATACTCCCAGTCAAATTATTAGAACTTGCAGAAAGCATATAAAGAGATGACAAGTTGCCGAAAGAGTAAGGGACACTTCCTGTAAGGTGGTTGAAGTGAATGCGAATATATCTTAGCTTGGACAAGGTGCCAAGCTCCTCAGGAATTTTTCCCACCAGAAAATTGAAACCAAGACCGATTGCAAAGAGTTGAGAGCAACCTGATATATTAGAGGGAATTTCACCAGTTAGTGAATTATTTTCCAAACGTAATTCTTCCAATCTGCGCAGACGACCAATTGCTGGAGGGATTTCATGGTTGAAGCTGTTGTTTTGGAGATTAAGTGTTCTCAAAAAGCTCAAGTTTCCAACATGGGGTGATATATAGCCTGCAAGTTTCAAGGACCGAAGGGACAAACTGGTGACTCTCTGGTGACGACGACCACATGTAACGCCATGCCAACCGCAGAAGTGGTTGGTTTGGTTCCATGAAGCCAGGACTCCAAAGGGGTCGCTGGTTATTCTTGCCTTAACTTCAAGCAAGGCTAGTCGATCTGTCTCATTTCCGGGAAGGGTCAAACAAAGACATATTGAGTGAAGGATGAGAACTTGGATGCAAAAAGATGAGAAAAACACAAGAGAAATAGAGTTGTAAAGCCCCATGATATCAGTTTAATTTGGCTAATGTGTTTGTGTAGCAGCTTGAGGAGGGGAGACTCCAATTTATAGTGTGTAATTTGGACGGTGTAGTGTATAATCTTTGAAAAAAGGCAGTTGCAGTTTTTGATTTTTCTTCATAGCTTTAACTGCTATCTTGACTTTAGTGTGTAGTAAAGTCCCTATAAACGGGATACGCTACAAAAGGCAACAATCACCTTAAGGCAACGATCACGTCAATAGTGTTTGTTGGGCCACCCTCCTGTTTCCTTGTGGATTTGGGCCCTCTGTTAATGTTGTTCTATTTGCGGTCTATCCGCCTATCAAGAAGGCACTTTTTAAGGGAGCTTTTATAGTGAGGGGTTCAAAAGTGAGGCGTTCAATCTCACTATCAAAAGGAGATAGGATCCCCTGCGGGTGCATTTTCTTCCACTTTAAGCAATAGGTGTACCACCACCACTTTCAATCTTGTGGCGTGTGCGTAGGTATATAACCATGGTTCCCATAAATACAAAGCAAAAGTTAAACTATGATTATCTTTATGACACGTGTCAAACATTGAAAGTGGTGGTGAGGGTACACCTATGGTTAAAGTGGTGAGCAAAAATGCTCCCCCAATGCACCCCCATGCTTTGTTGATGGTGAGATTGAACCCCTCACTTTAAGCCCCTCACTTTAAACCCCTCAATATAGTTTCACCCTTGAGTTGGAATGGGTCAACTATATTTGTCCTTTGTTGGAGAATACCATGCATATATGGATAGAAAGATAGCTGTGCATCTGTCGATAATTAGAGCATCACCAGTGGTGAGGTGTCTTTTTGGGGGTGTAAAGCCACTACATCCACTTTACACCTAGTGTAAATACGTTTTTTGTTCTAATGGGAAATGATGTAAATCCAAAGATGTATATTTGATTTGTTTGTGATAATGCATCTTTGTGTAATTTTTTTTTCTATTTTAACTTTTTGAAATTAATTTTGTGTGTGTTAGGTTTATTTTATTTTTCCAAACAAATGGACCTAAACTGATATCAGTCAATAATCAAGCCCATTTAGTTGGGGGATTATTTAGATCAAATTAGGGATTTGATTCTAATTAAAATCCCTAATTGATTCAATCTCCCCAAATTAGAAAAAAATAATAATTCCCTTCCATACAGGGATTATTCTTTCTGAAACTCTAGCCACCAAAGAGTCTATAAATAAAAGGCTACACACAAGGTATGAGGTAATTCAAAATCCCGACGAGAAAACTCTCTCTCTCTCTCTCTCTCTCTCTCTCTCTCTCTTTCACATGGCTCCGGCCACCACACACGGCTCCGGTCACCCAATTCTCCGGTTGAAAAAGAGACCTTCATCCTTTCAATTATCTCCGTATCTTTTTCAGGATCATTTAACTAACTTAGGTATCGAAAGGTATTTGGCCAACACCCCTAGGTGTGGTCTATTTTACTTCGGTTTGTTTTTGAGAGATTGAGAGAGACGAAGGAGACAAAGGAAAAATGAGGACATGCAGAATGCGAAAATATGAGACAAACAAAACTGATATGAGCTTCTCAGACCCCATAATATTTAATTTTCTGAAACTTTAATTTTGCTACAAATAGTTGCTTTCTACCTATTATTATTAAGCAGCAGGTTGATGCATAATACAAACTTTGGACTCATTCGCACGACCCACGCCATACGTCGAGGCATTGTCAACTAGTCTTCAGTGAGAATACGGCATGATTTGTACTGGCCAGTGAGGATTTTTCAATCAAAATTGTCCGATAGAGATGCCCATGTGTTGGATTGGACCCCATAATTGTATACAGATGCATATGACCAGTGTTTTACTTTTCTAGAAAAATATACTTTTTGACTAATTCATGTTAAAACAAAGGGTCACTATCAACCTTAATAGTCTATAGTATACAAAAATTCATCTACATATTTATTTTCAACCAAATCCAATTTTGAAAATGGATGCCATAAAAAATAAAAGTTGCCCATTTCTTATTACAATAACGCTACGGGCACCAACTTGTTTACCAACTTTTGGATACCAACACATGTGGCACATGACATGGCAACCCAAGTCATTTGCCATCTCATCTATTTTAATTACATAATTTGTTATATAAATAAACGAATTTCACACAGCAAAAATAAAAACAGAAATAAAAAAAGAAAAAAAGGAAACCCAACCATTTAATATTTATCTGTCTTCCTCCTTCGCCCCAAATCCTAGAAATTCAACATCCTCCATGATAGCCAATATATCTCTCATTATGTTGGATGAAAAGTTCAGCCTATAACGGTTAGTTTTCCTACGGTGCAGATGGCCGGTGATCTGGCAATTTTCTTTTTGTCTTTTTCTTCGGTAAAGTACAGATTATGATTTTAAAGCAACCAAATCGTCTCTTTCATTGAAATTGGAGTCAATATATTGAAATTCAACATCCTCCATGATAGCCAATATATCTCTCATTATGGGAATCAAAGCCAGGATGCCAGTCAAGATGGATATTGAATACTGGGAATCAAAGTCAGAATTGAAGCCAAAATATCCATTTGCAAGATAATCTAGGTGCAAGTGTCGTGGATGTGGGTTTTTCATATTGTAACTATAGTTGGGTGGACAATTCCAGTCAAAGCATTCAGCATCCTCCGTTTCAGTCGCCACCAGTTGAAACTTCTCAAATTCAAAGCACCGAGCCTATATATGGGCCATCTCTCCTGAATGAGCAGTCTAATGAAATTGCTAATGTCAGTTTGGACAGTCAATTTGAAGCCTGGGTATTGGAAAACCAGTCTGTAGGAGCCTCTATTCATCACTTGTATCATTGTAATTGAGGACTTGTTTACTCAAATTTATGTAGGGGCTCTGTTCATTACTTGTATAATTTTAATTCTTTTCATTTGAAAAAAGAAATCATATATGATATATACTTATCAGACGGAGAGAAGAAATCATATATGATATATACTTATTAGAATACGATTCATATTGAAACATTCAATAGGCAATGAATCATTCAATATGCTTCATTCACGTGTATCAAGTTTGCCAAAACACTTAATTGACAGGAACAAACATATTTCAACTTTGCCAATACAAACTTGATTAACAAAATGGAGTATTCACTCTCAAATTCTTAGTGAACTCATAATCACAGTATATGTCCTCTGGAATACTTCATCAACCAACACTTGAAAAAACTCCACCAGCATTATGAGCAGCCATACATTAGTCTGCCAGTTTATGCATCAGCCTCGTGAGTCCTATTTAGGAGCTGTTAAGCATATTCGCCGGTATTTGAAAGGCACTTTGGCGCATGGTATTTGGTTTCAGCAAGGTTCTCCTCATCTTCAAGCCTATTCTGATGCTGATTGGGCTGGTTGTCCCATTGATCGCCGGTCCACAAGTGGCTACTGTGTGTTTCTCGGCTCCAATCTCATTTCTTGGTCTGCAAAGAAGCAACCAACTGTTTCTTGCAGTTCTACAGAGGCCGAGTATCATGGTATTGCTCTTGCTGCTGCTGAGTTAGTATATATCTCTAAACTTGCTGATCCCCCTACATTGTGGTGTGACAATCAGTCTGCTATGGCCTTGGCTTCAAACCCAGTGTTTCATGCACGGACAAAACACATTGAGGTGGATTACCATTTTATTCGAGAATTAGTTCTTCTTCGTTATATTCGATTAAAATTTGTGAGCTCCTCATATCAGTTGGCTGATATCTTCACTAAGTCTCTCTTCACTGCCAGATTTCAGTTTCTTTTTCCAAGCTCTCAGTTTGCCCTGCACCCTTCAGCGTGAGGGGAACTGATAGCACTACTGCTGAAAGCAATCCTAGCCACTCATCTCAGTCAAAGACCTGAGTCACGCTCACGTGATTAGTTAGAACTAATTCTATCTTCTTGTTAATTTGTTGTAAGTTCTCATCTCATCAACATTCAACATTAACCCACTGGGCTGCAGCCGGTGAGTGCATCATTATGACTGGATGTACCCGGTCAACCATCACAGGTCCTTCCTTGGGTTCAACTACTGGGCGCAAAAGATTAGACGCCACCAAATAAGGACAAATTTAAGGGGATTAGGCTAGTATATCTAAACATATGGATTTGATGGTAACACGTGTATGACACGTATATGATTTTATGTAATTAACTAATCTAATTTTATGTAATTAACTCAAAGCGACACGTGTATGACACGTATACAAAAAGACTCCGACCATTGGAAGAGATAAATTCCTATCTGTCTTACAAAGTGTCAGAAACCCAAACACAAAACAAAAGCAGATGAAATTGAAATCGAAATCGAAATCTTCTTCCTCCTTGTGTTTGTTTATGCAGCTCATCTTCTTCGTCCTCTTACCTTTCCTCGCATTCTCATCCTTCGCAGAAGAATCAAATCCCTCCCATTTCCAAAACATGGCCACTCTCGGCGGAGTACACGAATCCCATGCCTCCCAGAACAGCCTCGAAACGGAAGACCTCGCTCGCTTCGCTGTCCAAGATCACAACAACAAGGAGGTCTTCGCTCTTTTTGCCTTTTAATTTCTTCAATAGTATGCTGGAATTTTAATTAATCTGATAATTAAGAAATTAATTGAATAATTGTGCAGAATGCTCTGCTTGAGTTTGTGAGGGTGGTGAAGGCGAAGGAGCAAGTGGTTGCTGGCACGCTGCACCATCTGACGATCGAGGCCATCGATGCCGGAAAGAAGAAGCTTTACGAAGCCAAAGTCTGGGTGAAGCCTTGGATGGGCTTTAAGGAAGTGCAGGAGTTCAAGCACGCTGCTGAGTGCGAGGAAACGCCGTCGTTTACCCCTTAATGAAATTGAATCATTTTTATTAAATTTAGTTTAGGGACTAGAATTATGATTGGCTAAATGAACATTTATGATACAGTAAAATAAAGGTAGGCTGTAATTTTAGTCATAGGCTCTCATAGCAGCTGCACAGCCTGGTTTCAGGATGGGCACAGCCCATTAGCAGTTGAATTGAGGGAAGATGAAGATAATTTAGTGCTGATTAGTTTCCAGCATGAAAAATTTAGAGAGCTCTACGGTGATATGACCAGGATAGATGCTCGTCTGGATATCTGTTCAGCTTCAGCTTTGGCTAGAAGAGTTATTAATGGTTTAAAGAGTTCATCTGCTAATAGTGCCAGAGATCCCATGTCCTCCCCTAGGATCAATCTAATCTTTCAGCAGCACCAGCAGGTATTTATATTTATACCTATTATATCCGTGCTGGGTGAACTTTGTGGTTGTTATAATTGAATGCATCTGGAGGCATTTAACCAATTCTTATATGCCTTTGTTTTGTAGGTTGCAGGGCCAATCGTCATTAGAGTGGATTCCAGGGTTTCACTTGACTCCTTGCCTGGGAAACGTGGCCCACACATTGAGGATTTCATATACAGCTTGAACTACTCCTTGAGACTTTTACGATCAGGGAAGGTTGTCGCTTGGTACTCCCCGAAAAGAAAAGAGGGGATAATTGAGTTGCACGTATTTGAGTTTTAATTCCTGCATTTTTATTTCCTTTATTTTGGATGTATTTGTTCTATATCTTTTAGTGACTACTGACCACTTGTCCGTATATTGTGTGTGGAGATTGCCCTTGTGCTCGTTTAGAGCTAATTCTCATTGCATTTCAGCATGAATCACAGATACAAGAAAGTGGCAAGAGATCTGCCTCTCAGAAGTGATTATTATTCATTCAGACATGATATTTGAGATTCTTTTGGCCCAAATCATTATCACTGATATACCTTTTGTTTACGGAATGAAATTGTAATGTTGTTTCTCACTTGTTTCTCCAGGCAACTCTGCAGAGCAAGCAAGACCAATTTCTAAAATTGAAATCAAGCTTTCTTCGGTTTTCATGCGAAGCCTTGCGTTATCCTCATTACGATGATTGCTAGCGCTCATCTCCGCTTGCACCATTTCCTGAACAAGAACGGGATCCACAATCTCTACCAATTGTTCAGGCACAGCGGCCTTGACGAAGTTATGAAGGGTTCCTTGAAACAGATTGTCGGTTGGTTTTTTCCCTGTAAACATCTCGAGCAGCAGAATGCCATAACTGTACACATCTCCTTGTATCCACACGTTGTGCCCCAAGCCATACTCTGTATTTGCTCAAATGTCATGTTCCAAACTACTAACATAAGTACTGAAACAATGTTAAGCAAATAAAACATGAAAGGATATTTACCAGGAGGAGTATAGCCAATTGTTCCTTTTATTCCGATCGAGCTTGATTGGTTACCAGAACTGGTTTGAGAAGTTACGGGGAGGAATTTTGCCAGCCCAAAATCACCTACATGTCCAATCACATCATCGCCAAGAAGAACGTTGCTGGGTTTAAGGTCACAGTGAACAATTGGCGTCTCACAATGATGATGGAGATACTCTAACGCCATAGCAACGTCAATTGCTATGTTCAACCTTTGACAAAAACTTAAGCTCCTTTGTCGTTCATTTATCTCGCCATTTGTTCCCGCAGGATGCAACCATTCCTGCAAACTCCCATTAACCATGAACTCATAAATTAAGGCCTTGAAATCATTGCCTCGATAGTCAGAACCTGAACAGGCCGAGAGTACCTTCACAAGATTACGGTGTCTATTATTCTTCAAAGCCTCACACTCAGCAGTGAAACTCTTGTAGGCTCCACGACGAACGAGATTGAATACCTTGATGGCAATTGTTGTTTCACCATCTTCAAGTGCTCCTTTATAAACGGACCCAAAACTGCCCATGCCGATCAAGTTGGTAGAGGAGAACGCATCAGTAGCTTTTAGAAGGCTCTGATAAGACACCTTGAGAAATTTGTCTGAATCACTTGAAGCGCTTTCCTTCTTTCCCTTTCGTAAGCATTGAAGGTACAAGAGTGTTAGTACCAAAATGACTCCCAGTATCCCACAAACCAGAGAGATTATCAATTTCATGGTTGGACTTAGTCCTCTTTTGTGCGGAACTCTGCATTTTGGCAAATGAAATTCAGGAATGCCGCCACAAAGTTTGCTATTTCCTTCCACTGATGTGGCAGTTGCATTCTTGAAAATTCCATTGATTGGTATGCTGCCCTCAAAATTGTTGAAAGATAGGTTCAAGGATTGCAAAACTTGCAACCGCTCCAAGAATTCTGGAATCACGCCTGAGAAGTTGTTTTGAGAGAGATTTAAATCTGTAAGACCTCTTAGTGAAGCCAAGGATGATGGAATTTTCCCTTGGAAAAAGTTGTCATGCATGTCTAGATGCTCTAATTTAATACAGCTGCCAAGGCTTGGCGGAATTTCACCAAATAACTTATTCCCAGAGATATCTAAATACTCTAGATTCATTAACTTTCCTATATCCCGGGGAAGGGAACCGGTGAAATGATTTTGAGATAACCTCAAATCATACAAGGACGAGAGACCACTGATTTCTTGGGTTATGATTCCGTTGAAATCGTTATCCTCAAGAATTAAGAGCAAGGAAAATTGAAAAGACATTCCCTTGAAGTTTGTTGCCACTAAGATATAATTTAGTTAATTGACTTACATTTCCAAGAGATGGAATATTCCCGGAGAGAAAGTTGCCACCCATATCTACCTCATATAACTTCTGAAGCCTGCCTACATGACGGGGATGTGACCTGAAAATCGGTTCCCGTACAGTGAAACACTCTCCAAGTTAACCAGATTTCCAATGCCATTTGGGATGCTTCCGAATATTTTATTTTCACTTACATGGAAGTATACAAGAGAAGACAAGTTTGCTATGCATTGAGGTAACATACCACCAAAAGTGTTCCTAAAAATTTGCAATTTTCGCAGACGGGTGGCATTAGTCAAATCACATAGAAAGGTCAAGTCACCAATTCCCCCGCTTCCAAGATGATTGACAGCAAGAATTAACTTCTCAAGACTAATCAAACTTTTCAAAGAAGGGACTTTTCCATGCAGTTGGTTTACTCCCAGTCCAAGTTGAACTAGATTTGAGGCATTAGATATTTGTTAAAGCCACTAAATTTGTTAAAGCCGATTTCAAAGTTTTGGATACTTCGGAAGACGGTGCCTAAGTTTGAGGGCAAAGTCCCTTGGATTTTGTTATTACTGGCAGCAAAGGAAGTGAGAGAAGAGAGATTGAAAAATGAGGGGGGGATCACACCAGATAAGCCATTTAGCGACAATCCAAGAAAACTTAAATTGTTCAGTTGGCTAAAAATATGTGGAAAACTCCCAGTCAAATTATTAGAACTTGCAGAAAGAACATTAAGAGATGACAAGTTGCCGAAAGAGTAAGGGACACTTCCCATAAGGTGGTTGAAGTGTATGCTAATACATCTTAGCTTGGACAAGGTGCCAAGCTCCTCAGGAATTTTTCCCACCAGAAAATTGAAACCAAGACGGATTGTGAAGAGTTGAGAGCAACCTGATATATTAGAGGGAATTTCACCAGTTAGTGAATTATTTTCCAAACGTAATTCTTCCAATCTGCGCAGGTGACCAATTGCTGGAGGGATTTCATGGTTGAAGCTGTTGTTTTGGAGATGAAGTGCTCTCAAAAAGCTCAAGTTTCCAACATGGGGTGATATAGAGCCTGCAAGTTTCAAGGATTGGAGGGACAAACTGGTGACTCTCTGGTGACGACGACCACATGTAACGCCATGCCAACCGCAGAAGTGGTTGGTTTGGTTCCATGAAGCCAGGACTCCAAAGGGGTCGCTGGTTATTCTAGCCTTAACTTCAAGCAAGGCTAGTCGATCTGTCTCATTTCCGGGAAGGGCCAAACAAAGACATGTTGAGTGAAGGATGAGAACTTGGATGCAAAAAGATGAGAAAAACACAAGAGAAATAGAGTTGTAAAGCCCCATGATATCAGTTTAATTTGGCTAATGTGTTTGTGTAGCAGCTTGAGGAGGGGAGACTCCAATTTATAGTGTGTAATTTGGACGGTATAGTGTGTAATCTTTGGAAAAAGGCAGCTGCAGTTTTTGATTTTTCTTCATAGCTTTAGACTATAGTGTGTAGTAAAGTCCCTATAAAAGGGATACATATACACAAAAGGCAACAATCACTTTAAGGCAACAATCATGTTAATGGTGTTTGTCCCTCCTGTTTCCTTTATGGATTTGGGCCCTCTATTGATGCTGGTATGTTTGCGGTTTCTCCGCCTATCATGAAGGCATCTTTTCGAAAAAAAAAAAAAAAACTCTCTCACATTTCAATTTATATATGATTTAAATATAATAAATATAAACCCACTTTATTGTCCTTGACATCTAAATATAATAAAAGTGACTTTCTAATTTTCCCGAGTAATTAAACCCAATAAAATATTTAAGAAATGTATTTTAATTTTCAATACACATTTTAAGTGTCTCGTTTCTCTTTTCCTCTGGAATGTCCCACGTATGTTTTCATCTTCCAAGCGTATGATATGATCAGTATGGGCTATGGCCCACACTCAACATTTTTTATTTTTCCTTTTTCTTTCATTTCCTTTTCTCTTCTCTCTCTGTTTCCTTTAATTTTTTTTCTTGCGTCTATCCTCTCTCTCTCTCCTCTTTCTTTTTTTGGTACATGTATAAAAAAAGACCAAAATGAAGGAAGTATTTATAAAGAAGCCCAAATTTTTTGTACTTGGGCAATAATGAGCTTATTCATTTTTGGATTGCCTAATGAGTCTTTTTTTTGCTCTTCAAATGGTGCCAAGTAGAGTTGTCAAACGGGCCAGGCCTTTTAAATTCATGCTTTTAAGGTATTTGTGCCGGGCCATTTAATTTATCGGGCTGTGTCGTGCTGGCTCATTTAGTAAAATCATTGATCCCAACTTAGCCCAAAGCCCGAGTCCACATTGAAACGGATCGGGCTGAGTCGGGCTGTGCCCGTGCTCGTGCTCCGACCCAAGCACCAACCCATTTAATTTGAATTTTTTTTCCACTTGATATAAACATAAATATCAACTTTTTTTTTTAATTTGATAAACTAAAATATAAATATCAACTATTTTTTTTTTAATTTGATAAACTAGGACCCAGCCCAAACCAGCACCCACAAAGCCTAGAAAGAAAAAAAAACCCACGTCATTCTAGTATAGTCATCTATGAACAGGATAAAGTACATGTTGTTATCAAGAGATGGAGTCCTCATGGGTCCACAAACGTCTGTGTGAATAAGCTCCATCAAGGCTTTAGCTCTCCAAGCCTTTCCAGATGGAAATGCTTGTCGATGTTGTTTGCCAAGTTGGCAACCTTTACAGACATCTAGGATCTCTTTTATGCTAGGGAGGTCTCTGATCATATTTTTATGGTAAAGTATTTTTAGTGCATGAAAGTTAAAGTGGCCAAACTTTTATACCATAACCATGAATTGCCCACGTCAGCTTTTGTAACATCCCTGACCCAATTTCACTATTCAATCCCAATTGTTTAGTCAAATAAATAATTTTGGTGAAATTACAGTTTTGCCACTGGGATTAAGGGTATTTTAGGCACTTTAAAAATTCCATAAGGAATTTGGGAAAATGGGTTGCGCCGTTGCGTCCGGCTCGTCGAAACGAGTTCGTGGATATGCGGTACACCAAATTCCGAGTTGGAACGATCGAGAAGCGATTAGAAGAAGAAAAAAAAAAAAAGGAATTGTCAGATTACTGTAGCGGCTACAGTAGAGCTACAGTAAAAACGCTACAGTAGCCGGATTTCTTCTTCTTCCCCCGACTCTTTCTTCTTCTCCCCCATTTTTTCTTCCTCTCTTCGGGCCAAACTTTGGCTGCCGATTTCTCCCTCATCCGAAGTCCGTTTCAGGTGATTCTAGTTGTTAAATCTTCGTCTCTTCCTCCTCTACATAGCCTGCCCATTCCCCCCAGCTCAGAAACCCAAGGATTTTAAACTGGAGCGACTGAAAGTTCGATGGTTATCAAACTTTTCGACGAGTTTTCCGGCGACTCCGGCAACCGTTTGGGTCGAGTGAGGTATGAAACTTCATCTACTCTTCCTGCTCTATCTATTTATGTAGGTATTGTAGATTGGTTTCAAGCCTAGGTTGTTCGATTTAGAAACCCATTTTAGGCCGATTTTTGAGTTGAATTTCCGGCCACTTGCCGGCCAAACTAGGTATTGCCGTAGTTGAATAAAATGCTCCACTAGTTGAGTTGAACCTTTACCTAAAGTCTTGACCCTTGGTTTGAAGTTTTTCCGGTCACGGAATTACTATGCACACCCAATTCCGGCGGGTTCCGGCACTGTTGTGGTGGTGCATTGTGTCCTAAAATGTTCCCCATGTCGTCCTGAGCGTGTAGGTGTGCTCGGATTCCAATTTGGTTATCGTTTGATGGTCGAACGGATTTACGCCTATTATGCGTTATCCGGTTCGATATGTTCGGCCGTTGGATCGGTCTCATTTCCAAGTATGTTGTTCCCCGTACCTCTAGAATCGTGTAGGAACAAGCGGATCAAGAATCGGAGTCCGGATACTCGAATCATTAACCTTAGGATTAGGTAATCGGTTACCGTCCGGTCGTGCGATTGGCGCGATTCATTGCTCGATCGAGACCAAACTGCCTGGACGTGTTTAGTAAACTTTGTTGAACCTTTAGGAATGTTCGGATCGGAAATCGGAGGTCGTGGGCCGGAGGCCAGTTGACCTATTCGGGAAGTTTGACCAATCGGTTGACCGTGAGTCTTCCGAGGTGGTCCCACCTGTTGAAGAGTGTAGTTTGACTCTAGAAACTCCCCGGTAGTCGTGTACGCTTACTTTGAGAGCCGAGAACTAGTGTCTTGAGTTAAACTTTGTTGTTGGGTACGCGTATTAATTAAATCCTTTATTCTCTCAACTAGGTACTCTTGCTTCGCGTACTCCGGAAGAAAAGCTCTCTAAGGATTGAGCATCGTGGACTTGTTGTGAGTGGACATTTGTTTTGAACGAGAATATTTTTAAAGAATGAATTGCAATGCATATGAAATGATTTATCTTGATGATTGGGATTTCAAATATTGTTTAAGTTTTGGATTTGATTGTGATGGAATTATCGGAAATTTTATGCATATAAAATTAGTCGCTTTGACTAAGGAGTTTTAAATGATATTTTGAATCTTGGATTTGATTTTTATAGAATACTTTACGAGGGTATTGGAATTTAAGTTATATTCAAAGTTTATGCATGTTTTGGGGTCCCGGTTTAATTGTGGGATTGGTGGCTATATTTTAATTAAAGGTATTTGAGTATTGAATTTGGGACGGGACAAACGTCCGGTAATCTTTGTATACGGTTTGGGTATGGTGAAATACCCGGGAATTTCTTGAGTTTTATATTTGACAAATTGAGATTTATTATTATGTCGGGTTTCGGAATTATTTATTTTGGTTATTTTGATCTTTGAATTTTTATATTGTTTTAAATCAAGGAATTTTCTATTTACTTTAATATCTGAAATTTATTAAGAGGGTGTGAATTTTATGATTTTGGAAATTTGTAGTTTATATTCTATATTTTATATTTATACGTTGATTAAATGTTTCGGGTCTTGGATTTTTTATTTTTAAGAAATTATATCTACTTTGCGATTATAGAGTTATATATAGTTGTTTCAATTTTGGATTTGGTATTATATGGATTATTTGGATTATATTTGATATTGGAAATTTATGAATACTTTGGGTTTCGGATATATGTATGTTGAGACACTTTTGTCTATATTCTTATTGTACACATATTTTGGGTGTCAATTATGGACGGGTAACGTCCGGATATTATTATGTTCGGGTTTGGTTACGGGCTGAATACCACGGAATTTAGGGTATGTCAGGGATTATGTATATTAGATGGAGTGCTATTAGCACCACTTTATGTACCTCCCGGATACGGTTCTTGAAATGGATACGGATATAACGGAACCCGGTTCACCCTTGACGGGGTGTTCTTGTAGGCCCATGCCGGTGATGCTGTAGCGTAGGACTTTATTCAGCTGCACATTATTGAGGTATTTTCTTTTGTGCGTGTGGGGAGTTAGTCCCCGATTGGGACGGCTGGTTCCCTGGCTACGTGGTTGTGAAGGAATTTTTCTCCACGTGGTCACCAACAATCCCCTTGTTGGATTGTTTCCCAGTACAAGTATTGGTATAAGAGTCTTACTATTTATATATATAATATATATATATATATACGTATTACTTTAATTCCTTTCTCATTTTTATTTTCAGTGAGGATCCTTCCTTGCTTGCTTTGTGCCCTACGGTATTGCGTCGGAAACAGTTGGTTGGGAATTTGGATTTTCTTGGTTTCAAGTTGTTTTGGTTATCTAAATACATTTCTTTGGGATTTCTATGGTTTTATATTTATGTTTTATATATGCGTGTGTGTACGAATTAGTGTGGGTGTGTCTATTGATTTTATTTCCAGGTTGGTTTTATTTGAATATGTGCACCGGGACGGTGATGCACAGTCTGATTTTAAGTTAAGGTTTGAAGCTGACGGAGTTGGCTTCCAGGAAAAAGGAGTTATTCAAGATTCTTTGTATTTTACTTAAACGGGATATTTTTGGATGGATTCAATTCCATGGTTTTTATTTTAAGGATACGAGTGTTTAAGTTGTGGTTTCCAAGAATTTGCAGAAGTAGCAAAGCTACAGCTTTAATTATGGTATTTCAAGGTACAAATTTAACGGAATTGTTTTCAAGTATCTGTTCGTATAAATATATACGTTTATACAAGGATTTTTGTTGCATAAGTGCTTTATCATTATTTGCGAAAACGGAGGGGTTATTATGTTCATTGAAAAAGGAGGTTTAAAGTTTGATTTTTCGTCCACTCACATTTTCTGTTTTGCGCCCCAGTACTAGATCCCGAGGTCGAGACCACCACGTCGAGGCATCACGGCTAACGGCTCCTGTAGGAGTTTTCTTGTATTTTACTTTGCTATCCTTTGCTCGGGTTGTAAAGTTTAAATTTCTTTAGATTGCTCCGTAGCACTCACCTAGGATTGAGGTAGAGGCTAGAGGCCTCCCTATTAACTGTGTGCTTACCTTTGTGCATGTCTGCTGTTGGGAAATTTTCTGTTGTTTTTAACGGTGGAAATTTTGGGAAAGCCCACTTTTCGGGAGACTCACGAATTTTCGGCGAAGTCAACTCACCTATTTCCCTAAACCAGGGTTAAGGGCGTTTTAGTAAAGTAAGTTCTGCGTCGGGGTAGTGTCTCGACGGGAGGGTGGTTGGACACGAGTTCCGAGGGGGAATTCGGTCCGATCTGTCGACTTTCATGGCTGTGGCTTTTATAAATTTCCATTGGATGGGAAAATTTCTATTTTCCATCTTACTTTTGTAAATATTTTATTTTTATTTCTTTTATCAAATATTGTGCGTAAGTCTCGAGAAAAGTGCGTAGAGTATCCATTTTCAATCATTTGTCCAACACTTAATAGATTATGCTCCAGGTAGGTACTAGTAAAACATCTTTAATATATTTAGTTCCTTTATTAGTTTGGATAGAGATCGTACCTTTTTATTTTGTCTCCACCATTGCGTCATTTCCAATTTTAACTTTGAATTTTACGGACTTGTCTATGTTGGTGAAGATGCTCTCATCTCCAGTCATGTGGTTACTACAACCACTGTTAATATACCACTTCATGTTGGCTCCTTCGATGTCGTTTGATGAGCATAAACCACATGCTCATCTTTCTTTTCTTCAGAATAGTTTGCACGAGAATTGTTTTTAAACTGCAATCTTTTTCTATATGCCCAAATTTTTGCACTTTCTACATTTGGGCTTGTCACGGAACCAACAATATTTTTCTAAGTGGTTTGTGTTTTTACACACCCCACATGGAGGAAAGTTTTTCCTCTCTTTCATTTCTCTTTTATTTCCCCAATTTTTATTGGATTTATAATATCCTCCTCTTGAACTATCTTCAAATCTCCTTTCCCCTTCTTTGAATTTCCGAGACCTTAAATTTAGTTTTGACTGAAAGGCACTTTCAACTGAATTTTCATTTCGCCTACGCAGTTGTTTTTCATATGCTTCAATAGATCCCATTAGTTCTGTTATTGAAAGACTAGTTAGATCTTTTTTCTGTTCAATAGCAGTGACTAAAGGGTCATACTTATCGGTGAGATTGATAAGTATTTTTTCTACAATGCTTGAATCAGTAATATTTTCTCCATAAACTCTCAATTGATTGATTATTTCTTTTATTTTTGCATAATAGTTTTGAGCAGTCTTAGAATCCTTCATTTTAATATTTTTCAAAGTCACTTCTTAAAGTTTGTAATTTTACTGCACGTACCTTGGCATTGCCTTGAAATTCCTCCTTCAAAGTTTCCCATGCTTCCTTTGATGTAGTGGCTCCCATGATCGTATTATCCAAGGCTTGTTGCAAGGCTTATAGGGCCATAGCATCCTTTGACTGGTCTTTCTTTTGTTGCCTTATATGCTCAACTATAGGATTTTCTGGATTAGAAAACCATTTTTCAACTATGTCCCATAATTCTTGAGACATAAAATAGGTCTTCATCTTAATGCTCCAGAAATCATAGTTTTCTCCAGTGAAAATAGAAAGAGGGATAGAGTTTTGGCTACTGGTAGACATGATGGAGGATTAGAATGAACCAATGTCCAAGGTTGATCAGTATAAGCTCTTATACCACTGTTGGTTCAAGGGAGAAGAGGTTTAGAGAATGGTTGGTAGTATTTAGGACAATAGCTTAACTTGAAAAGGAAGACTTTTGAAAGAGTAACAAAATAGTTTTATTCTATTGATTGAAAAGTATAAGGCTTGAGTTGGCTGATGGCTAGAGTTGGACAGCCGCAGTTTTTTTTTCCAGATGTTCTTACTTGATTACATAAGTGGGCTTGCTAGCATATTTATAGAGTTGCTTAAGTCGGCAGCTTTGCTTGGACAAGTCGATTGCACAGTTCCCGACTTATCCAAAGTCTTTTTCAGCCACATATTGTAGTTTCTAATTCTAGATTTCTCTAGTTGTAATACATTATATAATAGTAGGATGTTTCTAGTGACTTTAACTTGTCTACTTTTCTCAATTTTTATAGTCTTCTAGTTTCATCACAAGTGTGCATTAATTTTTAACGGTGATGAATCTGAAATTTGGCTGGAGGATGGGCCTATTTGGCTTACTCACCTTATGCAAGGTGCTTGGCCAATGCAAAGTCTACTTGGTAGCATATACTTGTCCAGCTTTGTAATTAGATACAAAAAGTGTATTACCAAAGTCTAGTGGTATGTAATTCTGTCAGTTGAAAATAGGGTTCTCTTCTTTGTTTTCTTTATTTTTCATCTTGTACAAATGTAATTTGTCCAAAATATATCCAGACTATCTAAGCCAGCATAATAAGATAGTTGTGTCGTGTCAGTGACTGACTGCGTCCAACACTTTCTTTTATAGATAAAGATGATAATGCATTTATAATTGAAGCCCAAGGGCCACCACAAACACCAATACTCTTGTAGGGTTAATACATGCACGACCCACGCCATACGTTGAGGCATTGTCAACTAGTCATCACTGGGAGGATTTTTCAATCAATATTGTCCGATAGAGATGCCCATTTGTTGGATTGGACCCCATAATTGTATACAGATACATGTGCATCAGTGCTTTACTTTTCTAGAAAAAATATACTTTTTGACTAATTCATGTTAAAACAAAGAAGAAAGACAATTACTTTTTGACTATGTACGCTCTTGCTTGATGAATGTGTAGCTCAGATTCAAATTTAGTGTTTGATATTTGACGAGATGCTCTTAGATGACAAAAGTTAAGGTTAAGGTTTTGCTTTAGCCGACAACCAAATATTGCTTGTATAACAATTGACTTAAATTTAGGAAGACTTCATATTGCATGAAACCCGTCACTCGTCTATTTTGGTTTGAAATACATAAGGGTTCAGACTGTTTGAGTATGGTGGATTCCTTGCCACTCAAGCCTAGGCCATCAGGGTAGCTCTGCAGTTTTCGTGGAGAAGGGGTCAGAGAATTGATTTGGAAACTGACTCACAGGTCTTGGTACACATATATCTGGGGTTTGGCTAGACAGCTGGCAAAAGGAGAGATTTTACTAGAGGATATGGTCCCCTTGTTGGCTTTTCAATATTCTTGCTGCAGATGTTAATGTCGCTCCCCTATATACTTTTTGAGTTAAGGATTCATTCCCCTAGACTTTGTATACTAGATACTGTTTGCCTCCTTCCTTTATTTTTTCATGCGAATCACTGTTTGACACATATGCAAAAATAATTCATCAAAAATACCAAAAAAAAATTTATGCACACATGTCACACATGCTATTGAGGAGGTCCTACTTCCATGATAAGGAAAAAAGTATTTTCCTTGTATACTACTCTATAATTTGACAGCTTTGAATTGGTCAAATTTGACAGCATTTCTGAACTCTTTAGTCAAGCAGCAACACGGTCATGGACTAGCAAGCTTCATATTTTCAGAGTAAATCAATCCAAGCCTGCTGGACAAGGCATTAACTACATTTAACCTATCAAACAAATATAAAAAGCCTCCACTTCATTTCATTTCTGCACACCTCTCAAACTTGCAAGTTTAGATTAGATGCAAAGCAATAATATGATTTTTGAACTAAGGAAACAATGTGTGTTACAATGATATGGAGCATATAGAAAGTAGGGATTCTATGTGCTCAAAGTTTGTTTCGTATCCGACACATCTCTGCCAGAGCATCACGAATGTCCAACCGTTCTCTTGGCAACTCTGCAGAACAAGCAACACCAACTTCTAAAATGGAAATCAAGCTTTCTTGAATATTGGGGAAAGCCCTTGAACTATCGCCATTTAGACTATTGTAAGTGCTCATGACCTCTTCCCCTTTTTGCTGAACCAGAACAGGATCGACAATCTGTTCAATCTGATATGGCAAAGCAGTCTTGACAAAATTATGAAGGTTTGCACTTCCTTGAAATATCTCATCTGCTGGTCTTTTTCTTGTAAACAATTCCAACAGCAGGATGCCATAACTATACACATCACCTTTTGTCCAGACTTCACTTCCCATACCATACTCTGCATTTACACAAACTAAAATTGTTCCTTGGAAGAAGTTTCCTTGCATGAATAGATTTTCTATTTTTATGCAGCTCTACCAAGACCCGATGGAATTTCACCAGAAAACATATTTTCCGAAATATTTAAATACTCAAGATTTATAAGTTTTCCTACTTCCTGAGGAAAGGGACCGATGAAACGATTTCGGGATAAATCCAAAAAATATATGAAGATGATGGACCGATGATATTTGGGAAAATGATACCGCTGAGATTGTTTCTTGGAACAGACAAGATTTGCAAATAGTGACAGTCTCCTAAACTTAAAGTATATTTCCTTGAAGGTTATTGTCATCCAAATATAATTTAGTTAATTGACTTAAGTTTCCGAAAGAGGAAGGAATTTCACCAGAAAGAGAGTTTACTGCTAAATCTAATTGAGTGGATTCCAGGGTTTCACTTGACTCCTTGCCTGGGAAACGTGGCCCACACATTGAGGATTTCATATACAGCTTGAACTACTCCTTGAGACTTCGACGATCAGGGAAGGTTGTCACTTGGTACTCCCCGAAACGAAAAGAGGGGATGATTCAGTTGCGCGTATTTGAGTTTTAATTCCTGAATTTTTTGTTTCCTTTATTTTGGATATATTTGTTTTGATTTGAATCCCATGAGCTAGACAGTCGAAAGTGAATGAAGGCTTCCATATCTTTTATTGACTACTGACCACTTGTCCGTATATTGTGTGCGGAGATTGCCCTTGTGCTTTGTTTAGAGCTAATTCTCATAGCATTTCAGCATGTATCAGTTCATTTAAGATTCTTTTGGATACAAGAAAGTGGCAAGAGATCTGCCTCTCAGAAGTGATTATTATTTATTCAGACATGATATTTGAGATTCTTTTGGACAAAATTAAAAAGATTGAAGGTGGAACGTAAGTTAAGTGAAATAGCAATGACTGATAATTATGTTGTTTCAGTTCATTTAACAGCATGACAGATCTAAATCCTCTTTTTTCTTCTTTTTTTTTCTTTTTAATCGAGCAGAAATGAATCAGATATGATTTAATTCATATATTCTATTTGCTTTAAGTGTGTTTCTGATCCGACACATTTCAACCATAGCATCACTAATGTCCAACCGTTCTCTAGGCACCTCAGAAGAGCAAGCAGCACCAATTTCCAAAATATAGCAACCAAGCTTTCTTCAATTTTGATCCAAAGCTGTATGCCACCCTCATTAAGACGATTGTTTCCGTACATCTCCCCTTCCTCTTTTTCTAGAACAAGAACGGGATCCGAAATCTCGATAACTTCCTCAGGCTGACTTCCTTTGACAAGGTTACGAATTTGAAGTCCCTTGAAATATTTTTTGGTTGGTCTTTTTCCTGTAAACATTTCCGGCAGGAGGATGCCATAACTATACACATCTCCTTTTGTCCGTACTTCATGTCCCATACCATACTCTGCACATTTCAAAACACCATATTCTAATTTCGAATTAACTGCTCAATGCCAAATCTTCATGCTTCAAACTGTATGTAAAGAAAGAAATTTAAGGAATGATGATAGAAGGATTGATCACCTGGAGGAGTGTAGCCGATTGTTCCCCCGATGGAACTTGAGTGGTTGCCGTCATAAGTTTTTGGAAGGAATCTTGCAAACCCAAAGTCACCTACGTGTCCAGTCATATCGTCATCGAGAAGAATATCTATCGGCGTTTGACAGTGATCTTTTCAACGTTTGATGTTCTGAGGCCAAAGAAGAAATTAATCACGAATATTAAAATAGTGTATATATTGTTTACGTATTCCTAATAATTTAAGTATTTGAGCTCTCTTAATTATCTAACATGATATTAGAGATCTAATTCGCAGTTTCCTTATATTTCTATATGTAAGCTTTTGTGGTCTACTATTCTCTAACTGATAATGAATTTTCACAACTATCAGTATTGGCTGTGGACAGTATAGGTTTTGGATCCTCTTCCATGTTTTGTGATGCTATCTTCATTGTTCCAGTCGTGCATGATTTGCAATTAGATGAAAACTTCTCAAATTTCTGTCACGTTTGGTTGAAGTTTGAATCCCATTGGTCAAGAAAAGAGTCGAATGACAGAAAATCTACTGAAGCCAGTTTGGCAAGGTAGTCATCAGCTAGCCATACTGTCTTTATTAATCAAAGAAACGTGAAAACTTCTTTCAAACAAGGAAACATTAATACTATATTACATGCTAACGCTACACAGTATGCTTCTTTCTGATTTGACACATCTGTGCCACAACATCACTAACGTCCAACCTTTCTCCAGACAACTCTGCAGAGCAAGCAAGACCAATTTCTAAAATTGAAATCAAGCTTTCTTCGGTTTTCATGCGAAGCCATACTATCTTTATTAATCAAAGAAATATGAAAACTAGTTTAAAACAAGGAAACATTAAAACTATATTGCAAGCTAATGCTGCACAGTATGCTTCTTTCTGATCTGACACATCTGCGCCACAACATCACTAATGTCCAACCTTTCTCCAGGCAACTCTGCAGAGCAAGCAAGACCAATGTCTAAAATTGTAAACAAGCTTTCTTCGGTTTTCATGCGAAGCCTTGCGTTATCCTCATTACGATGATTGCTAGCGCTCATCTCCGCTTGCACCATTTCCTGAACAAGAACGGGATCCACAATCTCTACCAATTGCTCAGGCACAGCGGCCTTGACGAAGTTATGAAGGGTTCCTTGAAACAGACTGTTGGTCGGTTTTTTTCCTGTAAACATCTCGAGCAGCAGAAGGCCATAACTGTACACATCTCCTTGTATCCACAAGTTGTGTCCCAAACCATTACTCTGAACAATGTTAATACTACCAACGACTCTTAATACGTAGCTACAGATATACTGTTAATATTTAGTGATAACATTTCTAGCAACAAAAACAATTAAATAAGTCTTTTTATCTTTTATTTTTTGTTTTCTTAGTAGACTTCTCTCTTATAATAGGTAGCTGCAGATATACTGTTAATATGCTATATATCTACTTTCTATTGGATATATGCCATCCAATTCCAACTTACAAAGTTGGAAAACTATAGTGCTTGACCAATGCAAAGTCTACTAGGTAGCATATACTTGTCCAGCTTTGTAATTAGATACAAAACGTGAATTTGGCATTTTCCAACACCAAAGAAAAGCTATCCATGAATGTAATATTTTAACCCATAGAGAGACTATAGTTATTTCCAATAGTAAGATGCAAATAATTACCAAAGTCTAGTAATTCTTTATCGTTCATAATATTTTAACAACACTAAGGACTTCTGTCGGTTGAAAATAGGGTTCTCTTCTTTAAAATGTAGGGTCCATCGATTAAGTGCTATAAACATTTTTCAGACTATCTAAGCCAGCATAATAAGATAGTTGTGTCTTGTCAGTGACTATCTAAGCCAGCATAATAAGATAGTTGTCAGTGACTGAGTGCGTCCATCATTTTTTTGTTTTGTTTTTATAGATGAAGATGATAATGCATTTATAATTGAAGCCCAAGAGCCATCACAAACACCAATACTCACGTAGGGTTAATACATGCCATCACAAACATACAGCTACGGAAACGCAGTAACTCCAAAGATCCAAATATGAAGGAATTCACTGGCATCAACAAGCGCCCAAAATGCAAAAATAATTCATAAAAATTACAAAAAGAAAAACTTATGCACATGTCACACATACTATTGGCAAGAATGTATGAGCTCAAACTTTCATGGTAAGGAAAAAAGTATTTTCCTTGTATACTACTCTATAATTTGACAGCTTTGAATTGGTCAAATTCCACTAGGGCTGGAAAATTTGTACAAAAGATGTTATTCAAGCGTTAAGGAAGGGGTTGAGCAAAGAAAAAGAAAAACGTGTTAAGGAAAGGAAAAAGTATATGTCATTGAGTTGGAATGGGTCAACTATATTTGTCCTTTGTTGGAGAATACCATGCATATATGGATAGAAAGATAGCTGTGTATTTGTCGATAATTACTGTATGAGTTTCCAACTAACAAGTTAAGTTGGAAAAAGTACATGCTGCAACACTTTGCCTTAGTAATTTGGATTTCCAATATCTGTTACATTTCTTTGCATTTAGATTTCTAGTTCTCACAATCTCAACCACAAAATTTTCAGAATTTTCTCCTTTTCTCATTCGAAAGAAAAAAGATCATAGGCTTAAAATTATATTTGTGGAAGTAAATATCTTGGCACTCCAATCATAAGGTGTCACGTGAACAAGAAGATCATATCCTAGGTCAATAATCAAGCCCATTTATTTAGGGGATTATTTAGACCAAATTAGGGATATTTGTCATCAATTGGGGATTTGATTCTAATTAAAATCCCTATTTGATTCAATCTCCCCAAATTAGGAAAAGAATAATTCCCTTGTATATTGTGTGTGGAGATTGCCCTTCGCTTGTTTAGAGCTAATTCTCATAGCATTTCAGCATGTATCACAGATACAAGAAAGTGGCAAGAGATCTGCATCTCAGAAGTGATTATTATTCATTCAGACATGATACAAAATTAAAAAGATTGAAGGTGGAAGGTAAGTTAAGTGAAATAGCAATGCCAAAGTAACAGCGATAACAATGTTCAACCTCTGAAAACATTTGGAACTCTTTGGCCTCTCATTCGTCTCACCAACTGTTTGAGTTGGATGCGACCATTCTTCCAAGCTCCCATTCACCATGAACTTGTAAATTAAGACCTTGAAATCATGACAGCTATAATCAGAACCAGAACATGTTTCTCAAGGCCTCACATTGAGCAGTGAAACTTTTGGAAGCTCCGCGACGAACAAGGTTGAGTACCTTGATGGAAACTGTTATTCTATCTTGCCCAAGTACAATTTATTACTTATTGTAATTTAGATTTATTTACTATTGTAATTAGGATTAACACATCTTTGTACTTAAAAATATGAGCATATTTTGAGATAATTGAATATTTGCACTACTTTGTTTGAGCATATTTTGAGATAATTGAATATTTGCACTACTTTGTTTGACTGTTGGCAGAGGAGAATCCATCGGCAGCTTCAGGGCTATTTTTCAATTCTTTTCAACATTTGATTTTCTGAGGCCAAATAATTGAATATTTGAGCTCTATTAATTGTCTGACATGATATTAGAGATCTAATTTGCAATTAGATGAAAACTTCTCAAATTTCTGTCACGTTTGGTTGAAGTTCGAATCCCATTGGTCAAGAAGAGTTGAATGACAGAAAATCTATTGAAGCCAGTTTGGCAAGGTAGTCATCAGCTAGCCATACTGTCTTTATTAATCAAAGAAACATGAAAACTGCTTTCAAACAATGAAACATTTATTACATGCTAACGCTGCACAGTGTGCTTCTTTCTGATTTGACACATCTGTGCCACAACATCACTAACGTCCAACCTTTCTCCAGGCAACTCTGCAGAGCAAGCAAGACCAATTTCTAAAATTGAAATCAAGCTTTCTTCGGTTTTCATGCGAAGCCATACTGTCTTTATTAATCAAAGAAATATGAAAACTAGTTTAAAACAAGGAAACATTAAAACTGTATTGCATGCTAACGCTGCAGAGTGTGCTTCTTTCTGATTTGACACATCTGCGCCACAACATCACTAATGTCCAACCTTTCTCCAGGCAACTCTGCAGAGCAAGCAAGACCAATTTCTAAAATTGCAAACAAGCTTTCTTCGGTTTTCATGCGAACCCTTGCGTTATCCTCATTACGATGATTGCTAGCGCTCATCTCCACTTGCACCATTTCCTGAACAAGAACGGGATCCACAATATCTACCAATTGCTCAGGCACAGCGGCCTTGACGAAGTTATGAAGGGTTCCTTGAAACAGATTGTCTGTTGGTTTTTTCCCTGTAAACATCTCGAGCAGCAGAATGCCATAACTGTACACATCTCCTTGTATCCACACGTTGTGTCCCATACCATACTCTGTATTTGCACAAATGTCATGTTCCAAACTATTAACATAAGTACTGAAACAAGGTTAAGCAAATAAAACATGAAAGGATATTTACCTGGAGGAGTATAACCAATTGTTCCTTTTATTCCGATCGAGCTTGATTGATTACCAGAACTGGTTTGAGAAGTCACGGGGAGGAATTTTGCCAGCCCAAAATCACCTACATGTCCAATCATATCATCGCCGAGAAGAATGTTGCTGGGTTTAAGGTCACAGTGAACAATTGGCGTCTCACAATGATGATGGAGATACTCTAACGCCATAGCAACGTCAATTGCTATGTTCAACCTTTGACAAAAACTTAAGCTCCTTTGTCTTTCATTTATCTCGCCATTTGTTCCCGCAGGATGCAACCATTCCTCTAAACTCCCATTAACCATGAACTCATAAATTAAGGCCTTGAAATCATTACCCCGATAGTCAGAACCTGAACAGGCCGAGAGTACCTTCACAAGATTACGGTGTCGAATATTCTTCAAAGCCTCACACTCAGCAGTGAAACTCTTGTAGGCTCCGTGACGAACGAGATTGAATACCTTGATGGCAATTGTTGTTTCACCATCTTCAAGTACTCCTTTATAAACGGACCCAAAACTGCCCACGCCGATCAAGTTGGTAGAGGAGAATGCATCAGTAGCTTTTAGAAGGCTTTGATAAGACACCTTGAGAAATTTGTCTGAATCACTTGAAGCGCTTTCCTTTTTTCCCCTTCGTAAGCATTGAAGGTACAAGAATGTTAGTACCAAAATGATTCCCAGTATCCCACAAACCAGAGAGATTATCAATTTCATGGTTGGACTCAGTCCTATTTTGTGTGGAACTCTGCATTTTGGCAAATGAAATTCAGGAATGCCGCCACAAAGTTTGCTATTTCCTTCCACTGATGTGGCAGTTGCATTCTTGAAAATTCCATTGATTGGTACGCTGCCCTCAAAATTGTTGAAAGATAGGTTCAAGGATTTCAAAACTTGCAACTGCTCCAAGAATTCTGGAATCACGCCTGAGAAGTTGTTTTGAGAGAGATATAAATCTGTAAGACCTCTTAGTGAAGCCAAGGACGACGGAATTTTCCCTTGGAAAAAGTTTTCATGCATGTCTAGATACTCTAATCTAATACAACTACCAAGGCTTGGCGGAATTTCACCAAATAACTTGTTCCCAGAGATATCTAAAATCTCTAGATTTATTAACTTTTCTATATCCCGGGGAAGGGAACCAGTGAAATGATTTTGAGTGAGACTCAAACCATATAAGGACCCGAGACCACTGATTTCTTGAGGTATGATTCCGTTGAAATCGTTCTCGTCAAGCATTAAGACCATCAAATTGTGACACTGTGCTAAACTTGAAAGAACATTCCCTTGAAGTTTGTTGCCTTCAAGAAATAATTTAGTTAATTGACTTAAATTTCCAAGAGAGGATGGAACATTCCCGGAGAGAAAGTTTCTACTCATATCTACCTCATATAACTTCTGAAGCCTGCCTATATGACGGGGGATGTGACCTGAAAATCGGTTCCTGTACAGGAGAACACTCTCCAAGTTAACCAGATTTCCAATGCCATTTGGGATGCTTCCGAATATTTTATTTGCACTTACATGGAAGTATCGAAGAGAAGACAAGTTTGCTATGCATTGAGGTAACGTACCACCAAAACTGTTCCTTTGAATTTTCAATGTTCCCAAACGGGTGGCATTAGTCAGATCACATAGAAAGGTCAAGTCACCAATTCCCCCGCTTCCAAGATGATTGATGTCAAGAACTAACTCCTCAAGACTAATCAAACTTTTCAAAGAAGGGACTTTTCCATGCAGTTGGTTTTTTCCCATTCCAAGTCCAACTAGATTTGAGGCATTAGATATTGAAGCAGGGATAGGTCCACTAAATTTGTTATTGTCGATAGTAAAGTATTGGACACTTCGGAAGACAGTGCCTAAGTTTGAGGGCAAAGTCCCTTGGATTTTGTTATTACTGGCAAAAAAGGAAGTGAGAGAAGAGAGATTGAAAAATGAGGGGGGGATCACACCAGATAAGCCATTTAGCGACAATCCAAGATAACTTAAATTGTTCAGTTGGCCAAAAATATCTGGAATACTCCCAGTCAAATTATTAGAACTTGCAGAAAGAGTATTAAGAGATGACAAGTTGCCGAAAGAATAAGGGACACTTCCCGTAAGGTGGTTGAAGTGAATGCTAATATCTCTTAGCTTGGACAAGGTGCCAAGCTCCTCAGGAATTTTTCCCACCAGAAAATTGAAACCAAGACGGATTGTGAAGAGTTGAGAGCAACCTGATATATTAGAGGGAATTTCACCGGTTAGTGAATTGTTGTGCAGTTGTAGATCTTCCAATCTGCGTAGACGGCCAATTGCTGGGGGAATTTCATGGCTGAAGCTGTTGTTTTGGAGATGAAGTGCTCTCAAAAAGCTCAAGTTTCCAACATGGAGTGATATAGAGCCTGCAAGTTTCAACGACTTGAGGGACAAGCTGGTGACTCTCTGGTGACGACGGCCACATGTAACGCCATGCCAATGGCAAAAGTGGTTGGTTTCATTCCATGAAGCCAGAACTCCGAAGGGGTCGCTGGTTATTCTAGCCTTGACTTCAAGCAAGGCTAGTCGGTCGGTCTCATTTCCGGGAAGGGCCAAACAAAGACATAGTGAGTGAAGAATCAGAGCATGAATGCAAAAAGATGAGAAAAACACAAGAGAAATGGAGTTGTAAAGGCCCATGATATCAGTTTAAGCTCTGTTCAATTTGTGTAGCAGCTTGAGGAGGGGACACTCCAATTTATAATTGTAAGCAACATGCACTGCAGACTAATAGGTGTTGATATTTCACCTAAAAATGTTATAAGCCATAACATATTTCACCTTCAAATGCTCAATCAATGTATGAAGAGTCAGAGTCAAATGCCGAAAGGTCTGTTGTTAAGACCCAACATCAACCAGTTGAATTCCACCCTCTTCTTGATTTCTAAAGTTGAATGTGGATGGTCCATTGTGGAGAAAATTCTTGGAAAAAAGTGGTCGTGGTCCGTTTTTCATTCTATTTCTTTTAAGTTTGTCTCTAGATGTCCTAATAAAGTAGCTCACTCGCTAGCAACATATGCTTTGAGTTGTGATCAATCTGAAATTTGGCTGGAGGATGGGCCTATTTGGCTTACTCACCTTATGCAAGGTTCTTGATGTCTCATATTGGTTTCCATGCTATAATTAACTTTGATTGAAGCATTGAGACAAAGGAAGAAACATCTGAAATTTTTGAATTGGAATGGTAAGAATTGAAACTCTACTTTCCATTCAAATTGCCGGATTATTTCAACGGTATTTTCCAACACATGATGTGTTTCAGTTCCAAAAGTATATGCCATTCAATTCCAACTTACAAAGTCGGAAAACTATAGTGCTTGACCAATGCAAAGTCTACACGTTTTGTAATTGGATACAAAACGTGTATTTGGCATTTTCCAACACCAAAGAAAAGCTATCCATGTATGTTATTATTATTATTTTTTTGAAATGAAACGAAACAATATCATTGATAGAAAAAAGACTTAGTACAGAGAATCTTCCACCAAAGCATCAGTGATGATCACAAGGGGTTCCCATGACCAAGTGGATGCTGAGGTAGAGTTAAAGATAGTTGTGCTAGTCTATGGGCCACTTTGTTGGCCATTCTAGAGACATGCATAATGGAAGTATTAGGCAAAAGCGCAAGGATCGCTTTGCAGTCCTCCACCAAAGAACCAATTGAGGAAGTATCGGCCATGTACGGCTCAGCAATTGGACAAGCTCCAGTTCATCACACTCTACCTGCAAGTGATGTAATTTTAACCCATAGAGAGTGTGGAAACCAATTTATTCCCTTAATAATTTCCTAGGTCAAATGATTTCCTTCAATTTGGGAATTATTTGATTTAGGGATTTATTCGATTAATGGGGGATTAATTGGCTTAATTGGGAATTGATTTTATTGAATTGGGATTATTCCATCAATTGGGGATTTCCTAATTAAATCCCTAATTGGATCAATCTTGCCAATTTAAGGGAAGAATAAATTCCCTTCCATGAGGGGAATTATTCCTCACGAAACCCTAGCTCCCGAGAGCTCTATAAATAGGAGGCTACACCAAGGCATGAGGTAAGCCATTACGAACCTTTATAAGCTATTCTAAGCTCTGAAAATACTGCAGAGATTCCTCTTAGCCGCCTCCTCCTCTCTCTCTCTCTCTCTCTCTCTCTCTCTCTCTCTTACACAAGGCTCCGGCCACCCGGTTCTCTCACCCTCAAGAGCTCCGTACCCTTTTGTTAGCTATTGTTTTCCTACAAACACTCGACCTAACTTAGGCATCGGAGGGCCTTTGGCCAACACCCCCTGGGTGTGGTCTTTTACTCCGTTTGGTTTTGCAGGGAGAAAGAGAAGCAAAGAGGAAGCCGGAATCCATCGACGAATATTCTTTGGGGACGAAAATCACTCCCACAAATTGGTGCTTTCATTGAGAGCGTGAAATAATACTCAAAGCGTGCTCCAAATCCATTTTCCACACTTTGTCTCAATCAACCATGGTTGACACAAGACGTACGAAGAGTAACACCACCACGACGGGCCCATCTCGTGGTTTGGTGGTGGAAACCTCATTGCAACCGCATGGAACTGCAGCTGCCAGCACCTTGCAACCACCTCCTGGAGCCTTGCAAACAGCTGCCGGAATTGCAGAACAGCCGCCACATGGTCCGTGACCTCCACGGCCTTGCAGCCGCAAGCGCCGACCGCTGGAGGTGCTCGCCACATCATCTTGCCGGAATTGCAGAACAGCCGCCACATGGTCCCGTGACCTCCACGACCTTGTAGCCACAAGCGCCGACCACTAGAAGGCTGCTCTGCCGTGCCATCCTGCCGGATTTGCTGCACGACCTTATGGCTACTTCGATACCGTCCCGATGTTGGAGCAAATCCATTCTCTCCCTCCTCTGCAGTCCCACTTGGCGTGTGCACTCGTGTGTGCATCTAATGGAGCCCAAGCCCATATGCCACCGGGTCCGATGCACACCTCTCTTTCCGACCCGCGATCGGTGGACCTCAACTCACGGGTTAATCAACTCACGCAGAGGGTCAACGATCAAAACAACACGATGGCCAGCTACTCACTCGGATGTGAATCAAGGCCTTGACTTTGGATCCCGTGACGAGAAAAGGAGGACGCACGAGCATGTCGGCACGCAGATTCTAGAGGTCCCAGGTTGGTCGACGAAACAAATGGGCGGGGAGAGAACGAGGTTGTATTGGCGAGACACGGACATCTGCAAGTTGTACTGCAGCCGGTCGACGATCCGTTCGAGGTTAGGTCCCAGGACCAGCGTGCACGAGAGGCTGGGCCCACGGTCCAATGTCTAGGCTCGCTGGGGCCCACAAGGAAGTGTCCATTCTAGGATGGGCCCCCAAGGAGCTCGATTTGTGAACAGCTGCGTGACGAACACAATAATCAACGCTTACCAACCCGCTCGAGAACCAACACATGGCAATAAGCCCTAGAAGAATCCTCACAAGCTCAATCCACTAATCTGCCCCACGAGCAGAACAACCAAAGAGATCGACCCTTGGAAGCTGAGGAGGAAACTAGCCAGCAATGACCGAGACATCGACCAGAGCCACCGACCACTGCGGCAGAAGATGTCGAGAGGCTAGTGAATGACCGACTCCAAAGTCTCCAACTTAAAGGAAGCATGGAGGAAGCCTTGCTCGGGGAATTTGATCGAGTCAACTCATCGCCCTTTATCAACAAGATGGAATAGGCTACATCTCCGAAGCGATTCACGAAGCCATCCATCACACAATCCAAAGGAAACTACGATCCTAATGGTCACTTGAGGCACTTTAAAAGTGCAATGATCCTATACAAGGCATACGATGCCCTCATGTGCAAGGTGTTCGCAATGACCCTACATGGAGCTGCCCAAGATTGGTTTCACACCCTCCCGTCCGGTCGATCGGACTTGAGAGAGTTCGCCCTTATTTTCACCAAGGAATACACCTCCTACCGGACGGTCAAAAAGCATGCGACCACTGTTCAACTCCGCACAACAATCCTGAAAAATCTCTTCGAGGTTACATCAAGAGATTCAAGGCAGATAAGGCGACCATCGCATCCTCACCTTTCAGAAAGCATCCTTACCGTTGCTCGAGGCCGGACAACGGCGTAAGTCTTTGCGATGGCAGTAACGCTACGCACTTTTGGACGATGATCGAATCGCCGCCAAGAAAGCAAGTAAACAAGCCGATTAGCCAGTTGAGCAGGCAAGTTGAAAGAACAACGAGTTCAACATGAACGGGGGCAAGCGTAGATCGCAACCCCGAGAAGGAACTCCAGCAGCTGAGGACTACACAGAGTACACTATCCCGGTTCACCAGATCTTAACTCAGGAGAAAATACCACGACCTCAGAGTGGAGAACTTGCATCATTTGGCATGCATGATACCCACGAGCGTCCCTTCCAATGATACGAACATTTGGCATGCTCGATGCCCATGAGCATCCCTTCCAATGATTCAACACACTACATCATTCGGCATGCGCGATACCCACGAGCGTCCTTCCAATGATACGAACATTCGGCATGCGCGATGCCCACGAGCATCCCTTCCAATGATTCAACATACTACATCATTTGGCATGCGCGATGCCCATGAGCATCCCTTCCAATGATACAAGCATTTGGCATGCGCGATGCCCATAAGCATCCCTTCCAATGATTCGATACATTACATCATTTGGCATGCGCAATGCCCATGAGCATCCCTTCCAATGATTCGATACATTACATCATTTGACATGCGCGATGCCCACGAGCGTCCCTTTCAATGATATGAACATTCGGCATGCGTGATGCCCATGAGCATCCCTTCCAATGATTCAACACACTACATCATTCGGCATGCGCGATACCCACGAGCGTCCCTTCCAATGATACGAACATTCGGCATTCGCGATGCCCACGAGCATCCCTTCCAATGATTCAACATACTACATCATTCGGCATGCGCGATGCCCATGAGCATCCCTTCCAATGATACAAGCATTTGGCATGCGCGATGCCCATAAGCATCCCTTCCAATGATTCGATACATTACATCATTTGGCATGCGCAATGCCCATGAGCATCCCTTCCAATGATTCGATACATTACATCATTTGACATGCGCGATGCCCACGAGCGTCCCTTTCAATGATATGAACATTCGGCATGCGTGATGCCCATGAGCATCCCTTCCAATGATTCAACACACTACATCATTCGGCATGCGCGATACCCACGAGCGTCCCTTCCAATGATACGAACATTCGGCATGCGCGATGCCCACGAGCATCCCTTCCAATGATTCAACATACTACATCATTCGGCATGCGCGATGCCCATGAGCATCCCTTCCAATGATACAAGCATTTGGCATGCGCGATGCCCATAAGCATCCCTTCCAATGATTCGATACATTACATCATTTGGCATGCGCAATGCCCATGAGCATCCCTTCCAATGATACGAACATTCGGCATGTGCGATGCCCATGAGCATCCCTTCCAATGATTCAACATACTAAATCATTTAGCATGCGCGATGCCCACGAGCGTCCCTTCCAATGATACGAACATTTGGCATGCGCGATGCCCATGAGCATCCCTTCCAATGATTCAACACACTACATTATTCGACATGCGCGATGCCCACGAGCATCCCTTCCAATAATTCAACACACTACATCATTCGGCATGCACGATGCCCACGACCATCCCTTCCAATGATTCGATACATTACATCATTTGGCATGCGCGATGCCCACGAGCATCCCTTCCAATGATACGAACATTCGGCATGCGGGATGCCCACGAGCATCCTTTCCAATGATTCGACGCAAGACACTCAAGCAGTTCACAAGATTCAATGCGAATTGAGGTTTGAAAAATAACTGAAAATTTCATAGCAAAGTTGTCAACTGGCCAAGATCAACAGAAAGAAGATGGTCAACCGAGACCAATTATTCCAGTAGGTGATTCTTGTTCACCGACCTGCTCAGCAACTCTAGTCACCTGCTGAGCAACCCCGTCTGCCTGCTCCTCAACATCTGCGCCTCCATCCTGTTCAGCTACTTGCTCAGCAGCTCTAGCCACCTACTCAGCAGCCAGCATCATTCACAGACCTTGGCAGAGATGTTCAGAGCATGATGAACCTTGGCCATGTCCAAGCCGAGATTGAGATTCTCATTGGTATCATCACCTGCAAGCGTAAGATCAAGTCGACCACGCATCAAAGAATTCAAATTGAAGCAAATCAGCTGACCATGACCTATCTTGGTGTGCACGGCTACTCCTCTCCTTAACAAGCAGTACAATCCTCCAAGATCTCTCTCACAAACAGAAAGTAGAGGAAGCAAGTGCAATTTGAAAAGGAGCGACAAGAAGCCCTGCACTTATAGCAATTGAGGCACCTTGACCTGTAAGAAGTCACCTCCAAATAGGAGCCCAAGTCAAAGAAGGAAGCCCAGGCACAGCTGGACGGCGCAACAATTAATTCACACCTCCTCCATGCCGCCAAACGCCACGCATAAGCTAGGGGGCATTTGTGGAAACCAATTTATTCCCTTAATAATTTCCTAGGTCAAATAATTTCCTTCCATTTGGGGATTATTTGATTTAGGGATTTATTCAATTAATGGGGGATTAATTGGCTTAATTGGGAATTGATTTGATTGAATTGGGATTATTGCCATCAATTGGGGATTTCCTAATTAAATCCCTAATTGGATCAATCTTGCCAATTTGAGGGAAGAATAAATTCACTTCCATGAGGGGAATTATTCCTCCTGAAACCCTAGCTCCCAAGAGCTCTATAAATAGGAGGCTACACCAAGGCATGAGGTAAGCCATTCTAAACCTTTCTAAGCCATTCTAGGCTCTGAAAATACTGCAGAGATTCCTCCTAGCCGCCTCTTCCCTCTTTCTCTCTTACACAAGGCTCCGCCCACCACACACGGCTCCGCCCACCCGGTTCTCTCCCCAACACTAAGATGCAAATAGTTACCAAAGGCTAGTGGTATGTAATTCTTCATCGTTCATAATATTTTAACAACACTAAGGACTTCCGCTAGTTGAAAATAAGGTGCTCTTCTTTATTGCCCATAGTTGAGACATAGTTAACTTTGTTAAAATGTAGGGTCCATCGATTTAAGTGCTATAAACATTTTTCATCTTGTCCAAAGTATATCCAGACTATCTAGGTCAGCATAATAAGATAGTCGTGTCGTGTCCGTGACTGAATGCGTCCAACACTAAATATGCCACTAGACGCTGCATTAGGTCAAAATCAATTAAATAAGGGTTAAATACAATTTTGGTCACTGGAATTTGGGTCGAAATCAAATTTAGTCATTGTGATTTTTTTTCCCGATTTCATCACTTTGTAATTCAAGTAGTTAACAAATTAGATCCCAGCGTTTGATTCCATCAGTTTGTTAGGGACTTATTGTTTTTCCTCACAACAAAGCTATAATCTCTTTCTCGGCGGGAAGAATGAAAAAAAAAAAAAAACCCAGAAAGCTCTTATACCCTCCACCACCAAAATCCATGTGGCCAAGCCACACCCAGCCCCACCGTTGACACCCCAATCCTAATCCCATCTCTCTCTCTCTCTCTCTCTCTCTCTCTCTCTCTCTCTCTCTCTCTCTCTATTCAGTATCAATTCTGCTCCAATCCGACGATCATAAAGAAATGGATCTAGAGGTGGTGGGCCGCCTTGCGCTGTTCTTCGACGACGACAACAACGCCTCGCTCGTGCTCTTTGACTCAATCTGAGATTCCCATTTATATCTCCATCTCAACCCTTATATGCCCATTCTAATGGAATCCGAAAAAATCTAGAATTTGATCAAACTTAGATGATGCCTAGCTTCCCCTCCACATCACAGCCCACTTTCCTCCTCCCCCCTCAACCACTTGTTTGGTCCATTAGATAGAGGCATTATATTACATGATATTTTTTTTTTTGAATATTTGGTGTTAATTATATTTGGGTTTTGAATTCTGTAACAATAAGAATTAATTTTGATTTCGTTTCTCTTTGAATTTGGGTGGGTTAAGAAGTGTTCTGAATTTTAGGACTAGGTTGCTGTGATGGCGGTGGTTGTTGATCGGGATTAGATTATGCCTTAAGGGATATGTTTATGATATTTGCAATGGCATCTGCAACCATTTTCGTGGAAAGTTGGTATCTTTGGCCAGTTTACTGGGCTGCTCAAGGAACCATGTTCTGGGCTCTGTTTGTTCTTGGACATGATTGTAGCCATGGAAGCTTTTCAGACAGCTGAACACTGAACAATATTGTGGGGCATATATTACATTTTGCAATCCATCTCCATCGCCATAGCCATGAACAACCACTAACACCGATCTCCACTCCCCAGCCTCTTCCTCGACACCCCCACCTTCCAGATCGCCCGCCAAACACAATCCCAACCCCACTTCCAAACCCAAAACCCATCAACTCTCGCCGAGTTTCAAGCCCATCAGCAAGAAGCACTACAACAAAAAAAACCCTTTTATGACGTTTGATTTGCATTATGGAAGGCATTTAGTGGTGCGGATCAGGCGTCGTAATCCGCGTCGTCTAAAGGGGTCATGGAAACTTTTTCAAAGCACGACGTCTGTTCCGCATCATGGAATGGGGTTTCAGTAACGCGGATAGCGTGCTGTGGAAACTTTTTCAAAGCACGACGTCTGTTCTGGGTCATGGAATGAGGTTTCAATGACGCGGATAGCGTGTCGTGGAAACTTTGTCAAAACATGACGTCTGTTCCGCGTCATGGAATGAGATTTCGATGACGCAGATAGCGTGTCGTGGAAACTTTCAAAACATGATGTCTATTTCGCGTCATGGACTAAGCGCCATTGAACTTAACGACGTTGATGAGACGTCATTGAAATATTTTTCATGACACGGTTTAGACGTAGTTGAAATTCTTTAATTTTTTTAAAAATAAAATTCTTAATCTGTATATATATGTCCCATCATTTTAATTATACAAAAAGAAATTAATATATAAACACAAAAATATAGACACAAAGCCAAATTACTCTAAATTCTATATATACTAAAACTCAATGCAACTAAACACTGTTACTAAGCACAGTGAAATCTCGCAGTAAAATCCCTAAACTGTACACTCCTTTGCTCCACCCCACAGTAAAATCCCGCTTTTGCCCTTGGCTCATTGCTTTCTTCCTTTCCCGTTTTTCCCCCTCCCATTCAATTGTAATGATGCGCCTGTTCCTTTTCCACAGGCGCATCGTTGGGTTGTGACCAGATCGTTCGACAGGTTGAGGGGCAAGGATGGAAGAGTTGGGTTCGTTGTTCGATGTTCGTCTGGAGGCTTCGACTTTTCTAAGAAGCGGCTTGGCTTTTGTTTTCTTTTTCACATCAAAAGCTAATCTCTGTTTCTTTCAGCCTTTCTTTTTCTTCTTTTGTCAGCTACCAAATCGTGATTTTCAGTAAGGGTGGGCACGGTTCAGTTCGGCCCGGTTCTCACCTCAAATTGGAACCGAAACCGTCCTATTTAATCGATTCAGTTCGGTCCTGTTTTAGTGAATTTTTTTTGCAACCGGTCGGTTCGGTTCTCACCGGTTTTGAACCGGATTCTTTTTTTAAAATTTTAAACTTTTTTTTTATAAAAAGAAATATTTTTTAAAAAATTTTAAAATACAAATTCCAACTAAACTTTTATTTTTTGGGCTTGAAAATTAATAAATGATCCAATTTCATACAAAGAGAGATGTTTTGAAGTTGGACTTGGAAAAATATTTGTTATAAGATTAAAAAATTAGCATTGGATTTAAATAATTTTGTAAAAAAATTAATATTATACACATGTTAAATATATAAAAAATAAAGAACCAATAAAAAACGGACAAATGTTAAATATATATAAAATAAAGAATATAAATATATATAATATTAAAAAATATATATAAATAATTTGGATTGGACCGATTCGGATTGGATCGGTTCCTTAAGGTGAAAAACCAGAATCGAACAGATCCAAACCGATCCGGTTCGATTTTTGACTTTTTCGGTCAACATGATTTTTTCGGTTTTTTCTGGTTTGGTTTGGTTCGATTTTGCGATTTTGCGATTCCGATGCCCACCCTAATTTTCAGTTTTCATCGCTCTTTCAGACCATCAATTTCGCTTTCCATCGTCCAACGACTTCCCTGCCTTCTTCTTTTCCCATTCGAAAATCAATCTTCATCTTCGATCATTCTTTTCGGCGCATCATCTTCAGCTTTCATCGTGTAAGCAACTGGGCGCCTCCTGTTGCTTCGTTTCGAAAATCAGGAATAACCATCACTAGGTGGTTAGTTCTCTTATCTGAACTTCCATTGAATTTAGTTTTGATTCATTGTCTTTTTTCTTTTTTGTTATTTGGGTTTCTGCCAATTTATGGGTGAATAATCATGTTATTTGGGTTTATCAATTATGTTGTTTGATAATAAAAAATGAGCTTTGTAACCCTAAACCCTCTAATATCCGAGTATGTTGTTGAATCTTTTGAGTGTTTTGCCGATTTGGTATAATATCTGATTTTGTGTGGTTAAACATAATATGTAAAGGGGCTGTCAATTTTAGGGCAGAGCAATCTGTAGAGAAATATTTCCTGTGGTTTAGTAAGCCTTTTGAGCGCTCTTACATCATAGATATACCTAATTTGTGTTATGAAAACTCATCACCAACCATGATCAATTTCATCCATTTACAACAACTTTGTTTTTGTAGAAATGGATTCAAATATCTGAGCATGTTGTTCAATCCTTTGAGTGGCCATTGGGTAGAATATCTGATTTTCTGTGGTTAAACATAATATGCAAAGGGGGTGTAAGTGAAGTTGACTGAAGTATCCTGGGAAATGTTTTGTTTGTTTGGTTTTTGAAGTTTCCTGGGAAATTGAAAAATTTCGATCAGAGCTTCATTTTTGAAAAAGTATCCACATAAGATAGTTCCATCCTCTCACAAATATTTAGATCACAATTATCTGTAAGTAAAACATGGTTTATATTCTCTCTGCAGAGTTTATGCTGGTCCTTTACAATTATCTATTCAATTTTTAGGAAATTTATTCTAGCTCAATTTCACAATTCAGGACTGTACAAAAATTGGACAGAAATAGAACTGAAAGTTGCTATGATTCTCATTTTTGGGGGGTTTTTCTTTTCAGCTCTGTTTCTTTTTTCTATTTGGTGCACTGTTCAAATTGGTTTTTATTGCATTTAGTCCTCTTTTTATAGAAGATATCCATGAATGGTCATCTGTAATTGCATTTGAGTTACAAACGTCACTAGAACCCCATTTTCTATGCTCTCATTTAGGGTTGTTTTCTATAGATTGATATGCATATTGTTCTTACAATATTTTTCTGTTTTCAATTCTGGCTGATTTGCACTCAAACATGAGTAATTTTATCCGTCATAATTTTTTTTTCTTCAAGAGTCCAAAGCTTATTGTATAATGTCTAAAAGAATATAAAAATCTAAAATAATAGGCCTATATATAGTACGTGGGTGAAGAGCATTAATTAAAAGAAGAGTACAATGACTCAATAATGTGGTGTCAGTTCTGTTTAGATTAATGGATGTTAAGGTTGACTTTGAAACCTAAGCCAGTCGTTGTTTACAAGATAGCCTTTTTTCTTCCCTAGCAATTCTCCACTAATCAGTTCACAGAAAGAAATGTATGGTTTTCATACTGCTGGAAAATTGGAGATCTGCAGATGTGTTCTTAGTATGATTGCGATTGATAACCCTAAACCAGATTTTAAATTCAATACATCTTACTTAAGATATGCTGTAAGCAAGATAGGTTTATCCAAATACTGAAATTCATTTGATTGTGTTATTATTTTGATCAAATTACATTAAATAATTTAGTTATTAAAATACTATATGATTGATTTTGATAGGTCTATTCTAGAAGTGGGAGAAATTTTAGTAAAAAAAAAAATCGATGGAGATTTGTGTTCATAAACTTCTTTTCTCGAACAAAAATGGCAAGAATGAAGATAAGGAGGACCAAAACCAACTCATTACATATGCAAATTGATATTTCATAACTATTTGATTGGGATAGGCCATTAGGGCAAAGTGCTGAAAGAATCTGTATGTGTGGTAGTGAGGTTGGTTGAGTTTTCTAAATTGGTTCAAAACTCTATCATTCCATTGTTCTTTGTTTCATCTCATCTTTGGTAAAATTTTTTAAGCCTATTAATTGTATAGATTGTTGGTTGATTTTCTGAACTCGAATTAACTTAAACATTCAAAATCATTAACTCGAGTTTTTGTTTCTTTCTCTCACACTTTCTCAGGAACCAAACGAAAAAGAAAGCTGAGAACCACAGCTTTATCATCCTTTGCAGAGCTTTTGAGTCACCAGTCTTCGATCGTCGTTTCATACCAGTTGTTGGATCCTTGGCTTTCAGGTTTGCATCCCTTGAACTTTTTAACTCCCTTCTTCTGAATTTCTGTGTGGAGCTGTGATTAGAATCTGTAATTAAGGTTCAGCTCCTTTTTTTTCATGTTAGGCAATTTTTTTTACGACAATTGGGGTTCAGTGTTTGTGGAGCTGTGATTGAGGTTCAATTTTTTGATTCACGTTTGTTATTGTGATTGTGATTGTTTTCGTCATCGTGTTGAGGTTTGTGATTGAACAATTGCTGTGAGGTTCAATGTTTGATTAAGGTTTGATTGAGTTTTTATGATCTTTGTTTTCGTGATTGTGTGGAGATTTCATGATCTTTGTTGTAATATAGAATTTATAGAATTTATAATACATACAGAAATGGAATGATGCTCATCAGTGATCTTATAATAACTGTTTGTTAAGTTTATTGTGCGTGGCAATAACTTAACTTTGACGTATGCATGCAATCTAAGATTAACCTTAAATAACCAACAAAGAAATTAGGGAGTTTTGATAGGCAGAGTAGCGGAGATGAATTCATTTTCACCCCCAAGATGTTAATAGGGGGCGTCATGAAACCAAATCAGTTATTTTAGGCAGACAAGGTCAGCTGAATTAATTTGAGTATAAAGAAACTGTGAACCATGTAAAGGAACACAGTCACATAATTAGACAATTGACAAGAAAATACTTCTACATGAAGGATAAACTGCTAAATGTAGAATTGATGCAATCTGAAAATTTCTTTGTCTGAGGAGTAGATAAATGGTATACCCTATCTACAGAGCATCCTATTCAACAGTTTGAAATGTTCCAAAAACCTGAGGAATGAAGTGCAACACATTCCCTTCCTATCATGTTAAGATACAACCTATATAAGGCTATAATGACTTCTTGCATTATAGGGTAAGTATGGAATACAAGTGAATGAAAGGTGTAATTTGGATGTAGCTGGTGAACCACAGGAGTTTCTTGGTCAATTTTTTGTGTGTACGGGCACCGAGTTTTGTAGCTCTGTTCAATATGAATGACAATATGGCTACAATTTTCTTCTTTTCCCTGAAGTGGGTGATGGCCACCAAATGTTTAAGGGGGCCTGTCATGCTTCCTCAATAAAAAATGGAGGAATCCAGAGATTCTCTCCCTGCAAATTTTCATTTAAAAAAATTATATTAGTGCAAATTTTCATTTTCAAGAAATTAAAAACTGTTGTTGCTTTGGAATCATGATGTAGTATTATAAAACAATTTCTATATATGGAATTGCTTTGTGAAGTCAGTTGCAGTGATGAGAAAAAGAGCTGACTTCATGTAGCAGAGAGGTGATGAAGATTAAAGCCTTAAAGGAAACTGTGAACAAAATCTCTGTGGGAGGTTACGAAGGAAAAAAAAAAGAGGGTTAGAGTAGATTCTGAGCACACATTCCAAGTAGAAAGAATCCTGAGAGATGGGAGAAGAAGAAAACAAATCAAGTAGTGGAGGGGTTAGGAAATGGTCACTGTAAATATATATTTTAGCTTTTGAAGGTGACGTTTGTAAATTTCCCTCTGACAATCAAAAGTATCTAACTGTGTACTCTCTCTGTAGCATATATATCCATGCTGGTTTTAACTTGGCGATCTTGCCCTTGGATTTATACTTTAAAAACAAAAATTCTTTTGGTATATTGATAAAAACATTTCTATTTTTAGTATTCCAAATACTGGAATGAGAACACTGGATGCTATTAATTTGTAAAATCCATATTCCAAAGAATGGTTTTAGAAATTCTTGAAATCTGCTTCCACAAAACAGACACATCATTGGATTTGAATGTGATGGTTGGGAAAGGCATTTCTTTTTTTGTCCTATGGAGAAAATTTTGTCATCAAAACTCTTTAGAACAACTGCTTTTAATTTATAATGATAGATGTTGAAATCTACAGGCAAAATTGATGTCTTTTTAGGATCGAACTATAGAAGTTCAGCCCTTTCATATGCATTTTAATAACAAGGTTGGTACATAGAGAGCAATGCTGGTGAAATTCGATAATTCAAATGCCTAGAGACCAATGTTGCTTATCATATTTTATTTTCAACTTATTTGGTTGGAAAAAATAGAAAACAAGTTTGGTTTTGGAATGCCTGTTGATAAATGAGGGTTCAATGTTTGATTGAGGTTTGATTGAGTTTTTTTTTTTTTTGAGTGTTTTGGCAATTGGATACAATATTTGATTTTCTGTTCTTTTTGGTTTTTGAATTTGTTTATTACTTTTGTTTTTGTGGAAATGAATTCAAATATTTAAGCATGTTGTTGAATCCTTTGAGTGTTTTGGCAATTGGGTGCAATATCTGATTTTCTGTTGTTTTTTGGTTTTGAATTTGTTCATTAGTATTAGAAATGCCAGTTCATGATGCACTGCTATTGTAATAATCATGATGAACTCATCCACAAGTTAGATTAAAAGAAATCTGTATGAAATGGATCCTAATAGATCTCCAAAGGCTCTCTTTTTCAGGATTGTATGTATATTCTGCTTACTAATTTTAAAAGGAAGGGCATAGGTCAAAGACTTTACAAATAAGGTTCTAATAAAGAGAAACTTATTTATCTTTGATAGTTTTCAGGATTGTACGTATATCAAAATGATGCAAACATGGTTTTCTGAAAGGTTTAGGGTTTAGGGTTGTCTTTTTCAGTTTTTACAACTCTAGGCTAATTGTTAGGGAATATTCAGTAGCTATGAATGATATTTTTAGTGATGTCCTAAGATTGTCTCTATTGTCTTGGTTGTTAATCTTTCCAGATAATAGAAGGGAAAAGACTCTGGCGCTTTTTACGCAGAATTTTGTGTAGCTCTTTATCTGCTCCACTGTGAGTAAAATAGTGGATTGTTAGTTTCTCATTCTATAAAGTGCAGCATGGAGAAACAATCCAATTTCAGGTTAGAGTTCCAGATCCCATTGTAGTCTCACTTTTTTATGTGAATTTGTTCCTGGCTTTTTCAAATTTTGTTTTATAGATCTGAATATTCTTGACTTTAATTCTGTTTTTTTTTAATAATGTTTTCGCTACTTTCTGTTTAGTGGATTATTGTATTTTTGAACTTGCTTTTGCTGCCTGTGAGTACGGTTTAAGGTTTAAGAAGACATGTTGATAGGGGTTTAGGAAAGCTGAATTGTCAGTTGCAATGGTTTGTGCAAATTCTGGAAATTTAACAATCCAAAACGTGGATTTTGCATTTGAAATAAAAACTGAGGTTAAATGTAGTAAGGTTGTACTCATATGCTTGATTTTTGGAGAGAGAACATCTGGTTTTCATAGTTTGGTAGAATACTAATTGCAATTCAGTATGTTATTGATCTTTTCATGTTTACAATTACTAATTGTAGTGAAGCTAACTGTGAGAATTTACAAGAACCATAGACCTAAAACATGCTAGAGAGTTCTATACACTTGATCTTAAGGCTCAGAGTATCCTGATATTTTAAACAATAGACAACATTCTTTAATTGATTATGTTTAGTTGCTAATTAATACATTGCATGTCATTGTTAAAGCCAAAGTGGAGAGCTTTTCCAAGTCAGAAATGGTGTGTATTGGTCATTGTCCAATTTTATTAGTTTGAAGTCTATGTCCAAAGCTCTAAATCTCATTCTCACTACTAGCTAGGTAAAGGTAATGAAAAGTAAAAAGCTTAAGTGGTCAATCGTCCAATAGTTATCGCTTATGATTAAACTCCATCTCTTTTGATCTGACATTTTTTAAAGTTTGCGGAAACTTGGAAGACTAGAATTAGAAGAATTTTCATGCAACTCGTTATCAAGTCTTTATATATGGTCTATTAGCTTGAGGGTACCGTGGTGAAGTAGATACACTTTAGCTAAACACATGCAGCTAATTAAGTTCAATTATAACAACACAAGAAAGCAAAGGTGAGCGGTTTGAGAAGTCTTCCTGCAACAGAGCACTGGCTAATTCTTTGATGTCTTTTTAGGATCGAACTATAGAAGTTCAGCCCTTTCATATACATTTTAATAACAAGGTTGGTACATAGAGATGAATGCTGGTGAAATTCCATAATTCCAATGGCTAGAGACCAATGATACTTCTAAAATGTAGTGAATGATGCCGAATTATAGCCTTTTAGATCACATGTTCATCCCCCTTTCTTATTTTCGACCACAACAAACTGAAAAAAGGGAAAAAGAAAGAGAAAAAAGTTGCATATCATCCTTTCTTATTTACATCTATTTATGTTATATGTTAATAGACTTGAGAATTGCATTCCTCTTTTCTTCTACCTGTTAAGTAGTTGAGGGCTAATTATCTCGAAAGAAAAGGAAAAGGAAAACATCGAGTTCTTATTTAATTTCGTCCCACTCATAAAGGAATTAGGATCTTAAGGGTTATGTTTGCATCCTTTTCTTCAATTTCTCTTCAATACATGCAAGCAGAATTATTTTACTTTCCTTCAACTTTTCCTTTAGATGAGAGTGGAATTTAAAATCTATTTACTTTGTGTTGCTTCGATTGGAAGACCGTCTACAACTTGCTTATTAAATTGTTGAATTATTTTATTTCTGTTTATAAATAATTAGATATTTATCATAATTGCCCTAGCTCAATTTTTCTCATTCATCAACATTAACACTTGCTATTTTCGAACTTTATTCTAACAGAGTAAAAAACTCCAGCAAAGAAAAGAAAGGACATGAACAAGTTGCAGAACAAAGCTGAACCAATTGAACAATATGATGCTGAAGACTATTCAAATTTTGCTATTTTAATAGCTACGTCCTACTATTAACATCTCAATGTATATATAAACATGCCTACTATTTTAACATAACAAGCAGTCTGTAAAATATGTTATTACTTCCTTTTTTGTCACTTATACTTCCTTAGCTAAGCATAATGCTACAAGTTAAATCTCATTGTAAATATAAACAATCTTATTTTGTCTATATAATTTCAGAACCCGCAGAACCACACGGGCCCTTTTGCTAGTTATATTTCTATTATTCAAAATTATTCTATTACATTAAAATTGTCTTTAACTAATTCCATAAAGTCAATCCTATGAAGTTTGAGAAGATTTGATACTTGCACTGTCCAAAATAATAGTGTAGTCTCAAGGGCACATTAGGCTTACCCAGCCTTCCCTCGTAAAATTGGACTGTAATTGTAGATGAGATTGTCAAGGACTTTACGAACAGGTGGCCTATTTAATGACTTCCTTGCCTCACTGCACCACAAATTCAATTTGGAGTAAGTTTATGTGAGATCTCACATCGGCCAACGGAGAGGGGATGATGTGCCTTATATGTACATGCCCACCTCCAAATAGCACGAGGCCTTTTGGGAGCTCAGCCGGAGTTGTGGGAACTCCGAGTTAAGCGAGTTGTGGTAGAACAATCCCGGGATGGGTGACCTCGGGAAGTTGCTCGTGAGTTCCCGTAAACAAAACCGTGAGGGCCCCGCCCAAAGCGGACAATATCGTGTTAGTGAGTCGGGTCGTGACAGAATGGTATCGAGCCAGGACCGATAGGAAATGTGCCGCCTAGACGCTGGGCCCCAAGGGGGTGGATTGTAAGACCCGTGTCTTGGGCTTGGAAAGCAGAGAACGGTGAGCAATCCCACATCGCTCGGGGAGGAAGGGTGATGTGCCTTATATGTGTGGGCACGTCTCTAACTAACACGAGGCCTTTTGGGAGCTCACGGCCGGAGTTGTGGGAACTCCGAGTTAAGCGAGTTGTGGCTTAGAGCAATCCCAAGATGGGTGACCTCTTGGGAAGTTGCTCGTGAGTTCCCGAGAAACAAAACCGTGAGAGTCCCGCCCAAAGCGGACAATATCGTGCTACGGCAGAGCGATCCTGGGATATTGTAAGACCCGTGTCTTGGGCTTGGAAAGCAGAGAACGGTGAGCAATCCCACATCGCTCGGTGAGGGAAGGGTGATGTGCCTTATATGTGTGGGCACGTCTCTAACTAACACGAGGCCTTTTGAGAGCTCAAGCCGGAGTTGTGGGAACTCCGAAGTTAAGCGAGTTGTGGCTTAGAGCAATCCCAGGATGGGTGACCTTGGGAAGTTGCTCGTGAGTTCCCAAAAACAAAACCGTGAGGGCCCCACCCAAAGCGGACAATATCGTGCTACGGCGGGCGATTCAGGATGTGACAGTTTAGGCTTCCCTATCATTCTGGTTGAATAAACCTGGTGAAATTTTGTGGGTAGTTACATCAGTATTATATTCTAAATACTATGGTCAGAAAGTTCTCAATGTATATTCTAAAATATCACACTTTGGAAGTTGTTAGATAATATATGGTTGTCAACATGTTGAAAAAAGTAATGCGATTCTATGAGCCTAACTTTGCAGCATCTTCATGCTCCCAAAAAGTTTTTTAGTGCTATTCAACATTTCAGCCAAAGTTCAATTCAAAAACACAGTGTCTAAAGAAAACAAATACAGAAGGATAAAGCATCAGCTCTAACCTGACCAAAAAGTTTGCAATGTGCTGGGTCACTTGAATGGCATTTTCAGAGTGCGGAATCATTGGTAAGCCCCATTCAAAAGCATTTTTCTGCATCGCATTTGGTTAGTCTTCCCAATTAGAAATAGATCCATTGGAATTGGCAATTGGCACAATACGTCTAGTCTTAGATGATTTTTTTTCGATGCAAACTCTAGTCTTTTTGCTTTTCAATTTTTCATAAGTTACCATTCTTCATTTAATCTGTATAATGTGTACCTAATTATATATGTGCAATGCAAATTCTTTTACAAGTTTATGGGAAAAATTATCGAAATTTTTTCTTAGACCACAAATATATTAACATTGCAAATGTCTTAAGTGGAAATAGTTATTGGGGTCTTTGTCTTAAATCTTTCATAAAAGATGGATAATAAAGCACAATCCTATTCAAAGAAGAGCCTCAAGATGTTTCCATTTTCGAGCATTGTTTTACTGTGCTGCTAATTTGAAATTAATATTAACATTTTCAGACAAGACTGAACAGTATTACAGTAATACCTTGGGATGCCATTGGAAGGCAGTCACAGGATAGCTGTATGCATGAACTGTGGAGACATAGACCTGGTATTAGTGTTACTGCAACAATTAGAATCTTCTGGGGAAGAAAAAAGAGATTGAAACTTGATACAAGAGAAATGTATCATGAATTGATGAAACATATAATGAAGTGAGATAGTTACATCTAGTACCTTATTATCTTCATCAGTACTAGTTGTCAAGATCTTATAGAAACTTGACAGATTGGGATTCTCCTGCAGCCTCTCTAGTGAGATACCATAATGTTGCATTGAATCGTAAAAAAAACTCAGATCAAATTAGAAAACCTATTCTTCTCTTTGTAAGCAAAGGATTATAACCACATAAATTAAAGCATAACTGATTAAACCCAATATTTCTTAGTTTAAGAAGCATAATATAAGACATTCTCAAAATGGAGCCATTTGTCTGATCAATTTTTGTTGGATGATTGGCCAAAACTCAGAATCACAATGAAACAATATAGACTTTCTCAAACGAAGCTAATGATGTACGTTGTGAAGTGGTTTACCTTTGGAAAAAGAAATGAACAATTGTAAGATTTAACCAAATAAATAATTTTGAATTGATTGTTCAGGATCAGGCCATGCCTGATTACAAGCATTAAGGATAAATTTGATAACTATGTTTAATAATTGCATGAAGGAGCCTTTAGATTAGAACTTACTTGATGGTTTTGCATTACAATACAATATGTACTGAACTTTTTAAACAAGTCTGGAGGAACTCTGCAGAAGAATGTGCTTACGTTAGTGGCTGTAGAAATTAAATCACCCTTTGATATACAGTAACATGACATGACACAAACTTCCCTACCAAAATAAATCTTATAAGTAACAACTATAGATACAGAAGGCAAACTTATACAACTCAGAGAATATCAACCATCCTCCCTTCAATACGTATGTCCAAAATATCAAACAGTGATGATAAATATAAATACATTTCTATCATATTTATTAAATATGATAAATGTGCCATTTCAATTAACAATTTTCTTTAAAAAAATATTACATACATCCCTAGCAATAAAACATAAATGTAGGATTCTCTTCAAAAGAAAATTGTTCTACACGAGAACTAAAGTCCTCAGCAATTACATACAAATTGAATTTGAAACCCCACAGTATTATGGTTTAATGTAATCACCATCAAGCCTATCAAGCAATCACCATCAAAACAAAAACCAAATTAATGTAAACAAAAACAAAACGTAACAAAAAACCAAAATAGAGCATACCCAATATCTCATTCAATATCACAGATCACTTAATCAAAAACCAAGTTAAAGTTTTGCCTATCTTGCAGGCCTCCCTTACTGCAGCTCGCTGCACCTCTATAGCCTACAGAACTCAGCAGCCAAATCCAACACCACAAATAGTTAAAACAACAAAACAAAATCACAATAGCATGAACAAAATTAAAACAAAAAGGAAACGAGAGAGATGATACCTTGATAAAACCTTGGTCTCCAATCAAACGAATTTTAGGATAAAATCTTGAACATACCCAATTGAACCCAAACTGAACCTTCCAAAATATCATCCACCATCGACCATGGCTCAGTGCAACAAGATGGAGATTTGTGACTTTGAAGGAGATGAAGACCTGTGACTTCAAAGGGGAATAAGAGAGAGAAAATGAGAGGGAATCAAAGATTTGAAGATGAAGCATTTTGGAACTAAAATTGGGTTTTTGGAATCGAAATTGAGGGAAGAATATAAATTTTTGAAGGTTTAAATTGAAACATTTAAGGTGAGAGAGAAGATTTGAAATGTAAGTTGGTGTAGAATGTTGAGAGCTTTTTGAATTTGGGTTTGGAATTTTTCAGAGTGATTTGAGAGAGAGGCTTGCAGTCTGAGATAGAAGAGAGATGAGAGAGGATTTGGGTTTAGGGGTCGGAGAGAATAACACGAACCAAACTTAAATTTGTGAAAAAAACAGCGGCACCTGAAAAAAAAATTGTGGGAAAAAAATTTAGAAATCTATGACGCAGCATAGACGCCGTCAATTCTATGACGTAGAATCCGCGTCGTCTTCATTTTTACACCTATGACGCATGTCCTGCGTCGTCGTTTAAGTATTTCATGACATGTATAAGACGTCGTTAATTTAAGAAATTTTTTGGGTTTATAGATTACGCAAGTCTTGCGTCGTCATATAGGGTACATCTATGATGCAGGTCATGCGTCATCGTATAAGTACTTCATGACATGTAGAAGACATCGTTAAATTCACAATGTTAATGATGTATGATAGGCGCCGTCTAAATGTACTAGAATCAATGACACACATCCCGCATCATTAAAAATGATTTTAATGACGCATGCAGCAAATGCCGTGATAACAGTGTCATAAACTTACTTCAATGACACATTTTAAAAACACGTCATAGTTTATGACATTTAATGACGTGGATTTTCGATGTGTCATTAAATCTGTGTCATAAAAAGACATTTTTGTTGTAGTGAAGGAGGATGAAGGCGACGAGGATGAAAAGATAACAAAGCCCCTGCCAAACTAACGGAATCGAACTTTGTGACCTAATTTGTTAACGACTTGAAGTACAATGACGAAATCGGAAAAAAAAAAATCATGGTGACTAAATTTGATTTTGACCCAAAATCTAGTGACCAAAATTGTAATTAACCTAATAAATAAGAATTGCAATCTCAATGGGTTGGAAAATTGCATACATAGACGAGGTATTTTTTAGTGTTCGAAAAATCCATGTACATAAATTATCTTTGGAGCGAATAGGAAAAAGTAGCAAAAAGTTGTACGCGCCCCACGTGCTGGCGTTTTGGTTTCTAAAGTCAGTTTCTATGCATCGTCTACTGAATCCTATATTTTCGATCGGAATTTGAGCACCATGCTTGGATTGTGATTTAGGTCATGGAGGAAGGCTCCCCTGAAGTCATTTATTTATGCTGTTGTTGTTGAGTGGGTTAAATCTTTTTCTATCCCCTGTTAGAAGCTTGATAGAATGCATATATTTCTTGCCTGGGATCCTCCTATAGTTGGCCAAGTTAAACTTGTTAGCACCGTAACTGACCGAGCAACTAGCTAGGCTAAATCATTCACGTGTCATGCTTTGAGAGGTCATCACCTTAGCCAAAGAAGCATTACCACAAATCACAACTCTAAGCAAGGCAAGAGGAGTCCCACATTGGAAAACTACAAGAGATGGAGACTCCCCCTCACCTATAAAAGAAGACTACTCTCCCCTGAGAAAGGGACTGGCTCTTTTGGATCCTAGACTGGGCTGGGCTTCTCACTTGTTACCTTTATATTTGGGTCCAACCCCATGTACAAATGTAAATACACATTATTATTACAATGAGAATATACTTCTCCGTGGACGTAGCCCATTCATTAAGGGTGAACCACGTATATCTTGTCTTTCGTATATTTATCGCTTGCCCAAGTCCTCACACACATGCCGAAGGTCCTCACCTTCACCCATCATCCACCACACCTCATCACTAAGTTGGACTCGATCTTGGCTGAACCATCTTGAGCATCAACAAATCTCAATGTGGATGGTTCTAAAGGGACTGCCACTAGTCTTATTGGACCAGGAGGTGTCCTTCGTGATTCCTTAGGTGATTGGATTGTTGGTTTTTCTGTGAATTTGGTTAAGGGGCAAATTTTGGAGGCTAAGATATGGGGGTTGTATTTTGGGTTGAAGCTTGCTATTGAGAAAGGTATTTCCAACCTTGCTATAGAGATGGATGTTGATGTTGCTATTTCTCTCATCCAGCAAGTCAATTCATTACACTATCATCCACTTGCTGCCTTGGTGCATAGTTGTTGTAGTCTCATGAGGTAGATTGGCACATGTACAACTTGTTCATATCTACAGAGAAAAAAAATAGAAGCATGAGGTAAAACAAAAACAAAAAATTTAAATAACAAGAAACATGAAACAACCGTTATGGAAGTAGGGAAATTACAACATCTCTAAATAAAACCGTTGTGGACGGTGATAAATTACAATGGTTTTAAGGAAGTGGGTCAATTACAACGCTTGTTATTTAAAAGCGTTGTGGAAGGTAGGGGTGGGCTCGATTTGGGTTGGTTCAGTTTTAGGCTCAACCCGAAACCGAACCATAAGCCTTCGGTTTGGCTATTTTGAAAACCGGAACCAAACCATAATTGATGAAAACCGACCACTTTAGTTAATCGGATTGGTGGTTTGATTTGGTTCGGTTTTGACAGGACCAGACCCGAATTCACCTCGAACTCCGTGCCCGGTCCTGTGGTAAAACCGACATTTACCCAAACGTCGGGCCCACATACAATCAAGTTCCCTTCTCCCGAACAAATTGAGAAAGGGGTCAAGACTTCTGCCGAAAATCAGGCAGAGTCTCCCCTGAAATATGGATATACCAAAACTAATTCAACCTGCGAAAACACAACATATATACAATACTCAAGAGCCAGCATGCATACAGTATACATCAAAGGCCTCTGGCCATCAAATTCAACCCACAAGGGTATACAGAGCAAAGTCTACAAGTATTCAGAATACAGTAGCAGAGAGAGAATTTACATAATAGGGGCAAGTGCCCTACAAGCAAGTCGTGCCCGAGAAGAGGTGTGCTCGGCCGAACCGCTCAGATGCTACAACTACGACCTGGTGGGGCGCAAAACAGAAAGTATTTGAGTGGACAAAAATAAGGTTTTAGTAGTTCAAAACAACATACTAACCCCACTGATTCAAAAATGATGATGCAATCATGCAATTCAAGTCATTTAAATAAATAATCAAATCAGGATTTAATATCCAATAGTTTTAACATATTAACAGGATAGACATATCAACATCTTGTTTCCCTTGATCCCAACTCAGATAACCATAGCACGTAGGCACGACAAGCAAGGAAAGATCCTTACTCAAAGAAAATACGAATACAATAATAATAACTCACACATATAGTCAAATCAAACCTCGACAACAAAACAAGTACCGGGAAAACGATCCAACAGGGGATCATTTGACTGGACACAGGTATAGTCTCCTCGAGACCCCGTGCCCAGGGTTGAGCCGTCCAATGGGACTAAACTCACAGGTCTACATGATAAAACTTCCAAACCATATCTCCGAAAATATGTCCTACGCGCGCAGACTACCCAATCACGGGTCTACAGTCACATCACTTCAAGGGTGTACCAGGTATCCAATGTAACCAATCAGTATCACAAAACAGGGGTGGTACAAACAGAGATGACAACACACTCCAATCAATCACATGATCAACACTTTCCAATATATATAAGTACCCAACCCCCAAGTATCAGATATCAGGACACACGTCCAAGACTTAAACAGTTTAATATAAATATTAAAAGTAGTCACAAGCATCAATAACACTCAAACAGATGCATGGTTGCTCAATGGTTGGAGGATATGCAAAATCAAAAACAAAGTCCACTCACAGGTAATCTCAAGCAGCTTGGCCCTGTGAGGGTCCCGCCTGTGTAGTACGAGGTGCCTGGGTACCTATTTCAAGAATATAAAAACAAGGTTAACAACCGAACCCTTGAACGGTAACCTTCAAAACAAACCCTGAACTAAACCCGACTCAACGTAAGCGGGAGCTCGCACGACTTATTCTAAGGTCAAAAACATTCATTCGACGACGAGACGACCCCGGGAGACTCTTGGTCAACCCTGGTCAAACCTCGGTCAAACTTCCCGAATAGGTCAAACCGGGCCCGCGGGGCCCACGACCTCCAAACTTAGATCCGGAAGTTCCTATAGGTTCACTACGGTTTATAGAACATGTCCCAAAAGTTTGGTCTCGATCCGACGGTCGGATTTCTCGCGATCGTGCGATCGGACGGTTTCTAACAAATCTAACGCTAGGGTTTGTGATTCCGGAGTATCCGGGACTCTGAATCACGATCCGTCAATTCCTACACGATCCTTGAAATACGAGGAACAACATACGTGAATTCGGATTCGATCCAACGGTCCGAACACATCGAACCCAAACAACGCACAATAGGCGTACATTGGTTCGAGGTTCAAACGACGTCCGAATCGAAATCCGCGCACACGTATGCGTTCACAACGACGCGAGGGTGGTATAGGAACGTCGAACCGCCGCCACACCTCAGCCCAGGTGGTGGTCTTGAGTAAATCAGGCCACCGGAAAAGTTGGGGAGTTAAGGTACAACACTTATAGAAATCGAACCAGGTGGTGGTGGTGAGTTCGGAACCGCCCAAACCCAGCCAAGAACCGGCCAGATCCCGAGCAAAACACGGCCAAACCTCTTAGGTTTTGGCCGGAATTTCAGAAGCTCAGAACGGCGGCAACACTTCTAACTTTTGTCGTGGACCACAGGGGAAGTGAAGAGGGAAGAGAGATCTACCTTCTGCAAGTGGCGGTGTCGCGATTGGTGGCTGGAGCAGTAGCCGGCGAAAATGGAGGTTTCTGCCGGATTTTCAGTCGTTCCCAGCCGGCAAACGGTGAAGCTACGCCGGGGAAGAAGGGTACGGTCGTGACCAGGAGGAGGAGCTCTTTCGATCCCGACCGGTGCCGACCTCAACCATGCCGGAATGAGAGAGATCGGAGAGAGAGAAGGCGCGGCGTCGAGGGTGAGGAGAGAGAAAGTCGCAGGGAGGAGAGAGAAGGGATTTCTGCGATTCTGATTGGTCCACGTGGACTATATTAGATTATCGCCAAATTTAATGACGCTTATGTCCTTATTTTGCTCCGACGCTCGTATCGGAACGTGCCACCCGTCAACGAACTCGTTTCGACGAGCCGGACGCAATGGCGCAACTTGTTTCGCCAAATTCCGTCCCGAAAATTAATTGGACCAAAATGCCCCTTTTAATTTAATTTAATTATTTATTCCAATTTTTAATCAATTAAATCATTTTATTCCTTTTAAATTCCCAATTAAATTATCTTATTTATTTTTATACTTAAATGGACCTAATTTAGGTCGGGACGTCCACAGGTTTTCTGGCTTTACGGCTTTCTTAGAGAGAGAGAGAGAGAGAGAGAGAGAGAGAGAGGAAGAAGAAGAAAAAAAAAGAGAGGGAGAGATGGAGAAGAAGAAGAGAAAAAGAAGAGAGAGAGAAGAAGAAAAGGGAAAAAAGATGTATTTTATATATATATAAACTATGTATTATATATATATATATATATAAAGTATAAACTATGTATTATATATATATATATATATATATATTTCTTTAAACTATGTATTATATATATATAAACTTCTTAAAACTACGTATTATATATATATATATATTTTTATTATAATATTTTTTTAATATCATCAGTTTGGTTTGGTTAAACCGTAGTTTTGGATATTGCAAGCGTAAACCGAACCATAAGTCTCGGTTTGGTTTGGGTTCAAACCGATAACCAAAAAAATGAAAAAACCAAACCAACCCTACTCGATCAGTTTGGTTTAGGTTGGTTGACCGCGTTTGGTCCAAATGCCAGCCCTAGTGGAAGGTGATAAATTACAACGGTTTTAAGTAAAAACCGTTGTGGAAGTTAACCAATTACAACAGTTGTACAAAAAGAAGGTGACCGATTACAACGGTTTATATGAAAACCGTTGTGGAAGGATACAAACTACAAACCGTTGTGTATACAATGTAGAATAGACGTCATTGCTAAAGTCAACGGTTTTAAAACTAAAACCACAACCGGTTTTTAGCTGTTGTTTATTAACATTTTTGTAGTAGTGATTGTGATTTTACATGCAAAACAACAAGAAAGAAACACTCTCTTAACTTATGTTTTTTACAAGTAAAGGTCCAAAACTGTCTACAACTCGTTCTTCTTGTTTCCAGTCGAAACTAAACCTCGATTCAAAACCTGCAACAGATTTAATAATGGGTGAGCATTCCAAGCTCACTAATTATGTGATTAGTGAGATTTATAAAATTATGCAATGCATGAATGAACTTCAATTCTACCCAACCCGTTAATCTATATAATAGGGCAAGCAAATCTGCATGTCCCATACCATGCATTTTACCACCGTGATTCCGAATGCCCTATTACATAAACTAACACCGTAACATTCCCCTTTTGATAGCTGTCTTGTCTAAACCATTGATCTCCAAGCCCAAATCACCCAGTTGACAATTATACTGCAAATATCCTATTCTACTGTGCACAAGGGCTCGCCTGAATTTGATCCCTACAATAGTTAGACTCAACTACACAAAAGCTTTCCTTTCTCATAACCCAAGTGTAATGAACTACTTTACTCCAACAACCAATGATAAGCAAGTCATGATAATGCTGGAAAGCATTATGCAATATCAATATTCATAACCCAATTTCATAAATAAAACATTATAACAATGTAAAAGAATTAATAAAGGTTCAACAATAAGAATATAAACAAGAATATATAATTTATATAGTTATGTAAAATTAATCCCCAAAATTCCCCTACATTGCTTCCAAGCTAGCTAACTCTTTCCTTAAGCTTTGCCGGGCTCTAACAAAGTCCTTGAATCTAAGCACCGAACATAAAAGAAAATATTTAGAATATTGGAATAAAATATGACTGGTCACCATTTTGTACAACAACTGGTTTTTAAACAGTTTAAACGGACCACTTCTTATCAAATCTTAACGAAAATTTACAAATGAATAGTCATTTTAAAGTTTGAAAAATCATATTTTCAACCATATAGTCATTTTAAAGCTCCAGAATGAAAGATATTGCGAATTAAAATAACATATACATGCAGGGAAAATCTGGCCAGCATTTTGCTTGAGTTTTAACAAACCAAGTTCATACATAACTTTAACCCATCAAATCCCCATGAAAATTTTCATATAAATACTTGATTTAAAGCTTATGAAACTTTCTTCAATTTTATGGAATTCGTTTTCCAAAAGAAACTTTGTAATGAAAGAATATTGCTAGGTTTGAAACTTTCTTCAATTTTGTAATGTCCAACCATATCGTCATCGAGAAGAATATTGCTAGGTTTGAGGTCGCAGTGAACTATTGGCGTCTCACAATGATGATGGAGATAATCCAATGCCAATGGAGATAATCCAATGCCATCGCAACGTCAATAACAATATTCAACCTCACACAAAATGTTATGCTCCTCGGTCTCTCATTTATCTCACCAATTTTTTGCGTTGGATGCAGCCATTCCTCCAAGCTCCCATTAACCATGAACTCGTAAATTAAAGCCTTGAAATCATTACCCTGATAATCAGAACCCGAACACGCCGAGAGTACCTTCACAAGATTACGGTGTCTAATATTTTTCAAGGCCTCACACTCAGCAGTGAAACTTTTATAACCTCCGCGGTGGACCAGGTTGAGTACCTTGATGGCAATTGTTGTTTCAGCTCTCTCAAGTACTCCTTTATAAACGGACCCGAAACTTGACTAAATAAAATACAATATATAATGAATGGTTCTACTACTAATATCACAGAGGCCTTTTATGATAAAACCTCACACCTACTGGGCTTTATAGGTGGTTAAGTTGGGGACAATATCGGTGTTATTAGTAGTGGGCCGCTGGCCCGTCACTCTGAATTTAACATGGTATCAGAGTCTGGTTCTCTTGTGACCTATGCTTGCATTCTACTTGCAATTTAAGTGCTCTCCTCCCCTCCTCTTTAGGGGGGGGAGGGAAGGGGAGTAAAAAGGATATGATTATTGACGTATCCCCATTACCTTGATGGGTTTCTGTGTTCTGCCTTACCTAATGCCGTGCTCACAGGTTTTCTGTGTTAGGCTTTTATTTGTTCTTCTATGTGCTCTATTTGTTAGGGTTTGTCAGTTGTTTCACTTATGGTTTATGACAAGGCCTTCTCTACAGTTGTTCGATTGGTCAATGTCAAGTATGGTGTTCTATGACTCGCTTGTCAAGTTGGGCATGCGAAATATCTTTGCCTCAACTTGAGGGGGAGGGTTGGCGAGTCCTTATTTAGTTAGAATTTTGGTTCCTTACTATGTTAGGATCTTGGTTACTTACCAATTTATCTAGTCCTTATATAATTGAGATTTATTTCCTATTGTAATTTATATTTATTTTCTATTGTAATTTGGATTTGTTTCCTATTTTAATTTGGATTTGTTTTCTATTTATTTTTTCTGAATCACTTGAAGTGGGATCCTTTTTCGGCCTCCGTGACCGTGAGGAACGGAAGTACAAAAAGGCTAGTGTGAAAGTGACTCCAAGAACCCCACAAACTAGAGAGATTATCAATTTCATGGTTGGGCTCAATCCTCTCTTGTTAGAGCGTTGCAGTTTGCATTTTGGCAATTGAAACTCAGGTATGCCGCCACAAAGTTTACTATTTCCTCTAACTGATGTGGCAGTTGCATTCTTGAAAGCTCCTTTGATAGGCACCATGCCCTCAAAATTGTTATCAGATAGATTCAGAAGTTGCAAAACTTCGAGACGCTCCCAGAATTCCAAAATTCTTTTTCTTTGGAAAATAAATAAAATAAAATAAATAAATAAACAACTACAAAACAAAAAAGAGTACATTGGACCCTCCTTGATGTATACGGACAGCATAGACTGAACTTTATTTTCTTAAGTAAATCCAGAGTCATAGAATACTAAGACAATGACAATGAAAATTTTAATTTAATATGTAAGTCATAGAATAGTATCCGTGAGAAGAAGCGTGATTGTATCAAAAGTTCGAGCTGGAACTCTGCAAGTAAACCCAAGACTTTTGAGAATGCTTAAAATTAACATTTGTCATAACATACATCTTTTTATCTCCATGTACAAAAGTATTGAATCCCTATAGCACTTGTAATGGAAAATCACAAACCAGTATCTTTAATGCAAAGAAATATGTGGTCCACAACAATTGAGACTATAGAACGTCCTGCTTCTTCTGTACGTTGCAAAAATTTCATGAGAGATGTAGAGAGGGAGAGAGACAGAGAGACAGAAAGACAGAGAAGAAAAGGAAATGATAAGAGATTAGCTAGAAAATAGTATATGAGAATGAAGTATAGGCAACGGCAAACCTGCTAAGTGTTTGAATATACATCTCCTCTATTCAGGCAGACATACAATCCTGTCATAAAGCGGAGAAGAGCATGCAGGCCTGTGCCACATGATTATATCTCAGCACCAAGCTTTAAATAAGTCAAACAATATGGTAGAATATTTTCATATTGTATTCCATTCTCCGAAAGGAGGTATTTATAATACAAGGTTACAAACTCTAGTAGAGTTATATTAGGAAACAAGATAAATCCTAATTACACAATATCTATACAAAAGGAAATAAATAAAAGACATAATATACTAGGAAGTCAATCCCAACTACAATAGGACTCCTCGCGCTAACACTCCCCCTCAAGTTGGAGCAAAGACATCACGCATGCCCAACTTGTCAAGTGAGTTGAGAAAGATAGTGGTTGACACAGCTTTTGTAAGAACATCAGCTAACTGATACTCCGAACTTATAAACGGGAAGGAAACAATTTCTGCATCCAACTTTTCTTTAATAAAATTTCGATCAACCTCCACATGCTTCGTACGATCATGTTGCACCGGATTATGTGCAATCGCAATTGCCGCCTGATTGTCACAATATAAATCCATGGGTTTTTTCGGCCCAAAACCAAGATCTCTCAATAATCTCCTCAACTATAGTAACTCACATACGCCTTGGGCCATCCCACGATACTCAGCCTCGGCACTAGATCAAGACACCACTTTCTGTTTCTTACTTCTCCAAGTAACAAGATTACCACCAACAAACGTGAAATGTCCAGACGTAGAACGCCTATCAGTGGCTGAACCAGCCCAATCAGCATCTGTATACCATTCCACATCTGTATGACCATACTCGGAAAACATTAACCCCTTGCCAGGAGTTACTTTCAGATATCTCAAAATATGCGTCACAGCTCCCATATGATCTACACTAGGAGAGTGCATAAACTGGCTCACTACACTCACTGCATATGCAATATCAGGCCGTGTATGAGCTAAATAAATCAGTTTCCCCACAAGTTGTTGATAACGCTCTTTGTCAGTAGGAACTTGATCAGAGTATAACCCCAACTTATGATTCTGCTCACTTGGGGTATCAATTGATTTACAATCCAACATTCCAATTTCTGCAAGTAAATCCAACACATACTTCCTTTGAGACAGGAAGATACCATGCTTAGATCTGGCCACTTCAATCCCAAGAAAATACTTCAAGTCACCTAATGATTTCATCTCAAATTCGGATGCCATATACTTCTGAAGATTGTGCATTTCTGCCTGATCATCTCCAGTCACAATCATATCATCAACATAAATAATTAAAGCTGTCACTTTACCTTCACGACGCTTCAGAAACAAAGTATGATCCGAGTTGCTCTGCACATACCCAAACTTCTTCATAGATGCAGCAAACCTCCCAAACCATGCCCTTGGTGACTGCTTTAATCCATACAAGGATTTCCGCAGTTTACAAACAACACCCTTCTCGATGGTCATAGGAATACCAGGGGGAGGATCCATGTATATCTCTTCCTTGAGATCACCATGTAGAAATGCATTCTTGACATCAAACTGCAACAGGGGCCAGTCATGATTGGCAGCCAAGGATAAGAGTACGCGCACAGTATTGAGCTTTGCTACTGGGGCAAAGGTATCTGTGTAATCCACTCCATAGGTCTGTGTATAGCCCTTTACTACCAATCTTGCCTTGTAACGGTCAATGGAACCGTCAGCTTTATGCTTCAAAGTAAACACTCATCTGCACCCAACCGCTTTTTTCCCTGTTGGTAAAGGAACCAATTCCCAAGTGGCATTCTTGTTCAAGGCTTCCATCTCAACATTCATCGCATCTATCCATTTGGAATCAGATAAAGCATCCTGCAACTTAGTGGGCACACATACACTAGATAATTGACACAAATATGATGCATATGACTTAGATAAACGATGAGTTGACACATAGTGGCTAATGGGATATTTGGACTTGGCATGTATATCAGGAGAATATTGTACTTTGGGCTTCCAACGAGTAGTTCGTGGGGGTAATTGATAAATAGGCACATCATCAGGAATTACCTCATTATTATCACGAGTTGATTGGGGCAATGGCAGGGCAGAGAGGGGTCTTGCATCGAACTCATCTACACAAGAGTCACCAGAATCACTGTTACATTCTTTGGAAGATAAACCAGAATCGTCAAAAATATTGTCGGGCGACCGGTCGCACCCATCGTGGCGACCAGTCGTTTCTAGGCCGTGTATATCGACTTCATCTACAGGACTAGGCGACCGGTCGCTTCCAAGCCGTGGCTATCACTATCTGCTCCAGACCTTGGCGGCCGGTCGCGCCTTTCCTGGCGACCGGTCGTTTCTATCCCGTGAGCAATTTCTTCAGTTCCTTCACAGTCATCTTTAAGTCCACAGTCTTCAACTCCAAAACTCTTCAATTCACTCCCCCTCTCCCCTTGAATTGGAGAGGAAGGAGAAACATAATACGGCACTTCTTCATGGAATGTGACGTCCAAAGTAACATGCATCTTCTGAGTAGGAGGGTGATAACATTTATAACCCTTCTGAGTGGTAGCATAGCCAAGGAAGACACAACGTATGGCACACGGATCAAGTTTACTGCGTTGATGAGAGTAGACATGAACATAGGCAACACACCCAAAGACTTTGGGGGGTAACTTAGAGACAGAGACCGGAGCAGTATGACCACACAACACATCAAGTGGAGTCTTGAATTCAAGAACCCGACTAGGGGTACGGTTAATCAAATAGGCCGCAGCCAAAACAACATGGCTCCATAGATGATGAGGGACCGACATATCCAACATAAGTGAGCGGGCAACCTCCAAGAATCGACGGTTCTTGCGCTCGAGACACACCATTTTGCTGGGAGTAAATGGAGTAGTAGTTTGGTGAATAATACATTGATCACGGAAGAAACAGGTCAAGGTATTATTCACATATTCACCTCCGTTATCAGTTCGAAACACTTTGACTCGAGCATGAAATTGAGTAGACACCATGGCACAAAAATTAGGAAGAATAGAAGCAACATCATGTTTATTCTTCATCAAATACACCCATGTTAAGCGAGTGCAAATATCAATAAACGTAACAAACCAACGAAACCATTAGAAGTCACACGAGCGGGGCCCCATACATCTGAATGTACTAACTCAAATGGCTTTGCAGCTTTATTATTACTTAAGGGAAAAAGCAGACGGTGGCTCTTGGCCATTACACAAGTCTCACATTTGAAGCTAAACTCATCACACGAACTAAATAATGAAGGAAACAAATGCTTAAGATAACCACATGACGGATGTCCTAAGCGACGATGCCACGATCAAAGTTGTTGTTTGTCTTTGACACTCGCCACTCAACTTTATTAGCAACACAATCACGAATCGCCGCAGCAGAATCGTAGATAATACAACCCCCTATCTCTGCTTACTATGCCCAATCTTCGTGAGTCCCGAGATCCTGAAAAACACAATGGGTCGAATAGAAAGTAGCAAACGCGTTAAGTGTATCAAGTAAACGACCAACAGGATAACAAATTGCAACGAATATTTGGAACCAATAGAGCATGAGACAAAGGTAAAGTGGGGGTGAGATAGATGGTACCTTCTCCAATAACGGGGAAGGTAAACCATTAGCACTAGTAATATAGGGGTCACGAGGGTTATGGGACAACTCATCAAACATATTACTATCATAAGTCATATGATCAAGCACCAGTGTCAATTATCCAAGTATTAGCACCCATGCCTGGCATGGTATCGAAGCACACAGATTTGCAGACGGAGCCGAGGCTTGGCCTCATCTCCGGTCATAGTGCAAGCGGCCTTGGGGCCATACATACGGGCTTTGAAGTCGCAAACCAATCAGTGGTAACCATGCTCCTTAAAACACTTCTCGAATAATGATCACCATTACAATGACGACACTTACGAGGCCCTTCAAAAGAACCAGGGTATATCCGTAAGAGCGAGACCCAGAGGAAGCGAGAGAGAACTGGGCGCCGGCGGCCGATCGTGTCTTGACGGGCGGCCGTCGGTTACGGACGAGATCGGCTTTGAGGCCATTGCACCTCCTCCGAGCATCGCAGATCGACGGTGTCTTCCTCCATGACCATGGCATAGGCTTCCAGAGGAGGGGGACAGGATCGAGAGCAAGGATACGGCCACGAACACCATCATATGGCGAATCAAGTCCTCCAAGAAAATCATAAACTCGATCGGCTTCAATTTCTTTCTAACGACGAGCCACATCAGCAATACAACAGAATTCATTCTGACGTAGACAATCAATCTCCGCCATATAGCATGGAGTTTTTCATAGAACACTTTCACGCATTCACCATTCGACATGTAAGTATGGATTGCCGTCGGAGTTGAAACAATCGAGAACTATTCTCGAGTCACATTATAGGTCTTCCGGCGGCTTCCCACACATCGAACGCAGTAGCACAATGTTCAAACAAGGCACGAACTGGTTTAGTCATGGAATTGAGAAGCCATGATCGCACCAAGCAATTATCTTCTTCCCATTCGGATAGGCACTGAATCGAGGACGAAGCGTGCTTCTTCCCATTGATCCAATTTACCATACGACGACCGATGTCGTAAGACAAGCACCACGAGACCACGAGGCATAATTGGAGCCATCCAATTTGTCGATGTAAGAGGAATAGAATAATCACGCGAAGGACGATCCTCCTTCGTGATGTAAACACTAGAACCAACCACAACCTTGGAATCATCACCCATGATAGCAGCGGAAACACCACACAAAGCAAACACAAATACAAAGACGGCACTGCACGAACACAAGAGAACCCTAACAGAAAATTAGGGCACACAATAGAACACAAGTGGGCACAATACACAGTCACCGTAAAGTTGGCTCGATGCCAAGTCAAAAATATGGTAGAATATTTTCATATTGTATTCCATTCTCCGAAAGGAGGTATTTATAATACAAGGTTACAAACCCTAGTAGGGTTATACTAGGAAACAAGATAAATCCTAATTACACAATATCTATACAAAAGGAAATAAATAAAAGACATAATATACTAGGAAGTCAATCCCAACTAGAATAGGACTCCTCGCGCTAACAAAATATACCATATATTTATAGAAACCAGTGAAACAAGTACATTTCACTTGTTACCTGGTTCACTTATTGCAGGACAAATGAGCTCCAAAGACTCGGGAACAGAGATCAAACAGTTGAGCTGCAAATTTAGCATGCAGCATAGGTTCTGCCCTTATTGGAAACAGATAAACTTAAATTGACATAGCTCACAGTTATATGATAAAACGGACAATTCCAATGCACGAAGCAGAGTAAGTCATTTAATATTCAGCCAGGATAGTATATAAGAATTAAAGACAATGCCCAGTACAGGAATTTGGTTAACAAAAAAAATATAGCACATGCCAAGTTGATAAATTTAATTAAAAATACCAAATGTTGAACATGCCTGATTCATAACCATAGTCAAATCCTTAATGGAACATATACCCAGTTCATCAATTCAATCAAAAATCAATCCTAGCACACACCCAAATCATAATTTCAATGAAAAAAAAAACTTTATACATATACTCTTCTCTCATGTTTTTCTCTCTCTAGCGCTCATCAACATCATCAGGTCGCTCTCTCTTTCTCCATGTCTCATACATGTTCATTCATATTCGTATACAACCCAAGCCAAACATCAAATACAAATGCTATTCAAATTATTGAAACAAAATTAGAAAAAAGCAAAATAAATGTGATGAAAGAGTTCTCCTTTGGGGTCAAAGGGGAGACCTTTCTCTTTGGGGTCAAAGGGGAGACCTTTGGCAACAAATTGGATTTCGCCAGGAGGAGAGTTGCGGAGGAAGCACTTCACCACCGCAAAACAACATTTACTACATTAGGCACTGACAAATAATCTAAATGGGTACAAATATATTAATTAGAAAAAGTATAAATAGCATAGCGAACAAACCTCATTAATAGCAACCACTTGGCCATTGCTCTTCTTGACCTTCTTCAGCTTCCTCAGGAAATACCTAATCCAAACAAATCAACCAACAATATTAAATTTAATCGAAAATTCACCAATGAACATTTGAGATCACAAAAGCTGAGCTAAGGCTAGGTATTTTTGAAAGCCTGAAGGGGATGGGAAAAAAAATATCATTCCTGGACAGGGGACTTCACTAATAGGTTTGTGCAAAATAATGCATAAGAATGGTGCCTGCTAAATTCTCACAAAATGAGGCTCCATAGCTATCTCATCAAGCATAAACGCCTGCTGATGTCCCACATAAGTATCTATTAAAATTAAAAAATTCTTGCTATAAAGATGACTGCTTCCTTTTGTCATCATCAGTTTGAGTTTTAAAACAAGGTAATGCTTTAAGCAACCTTCACTAAACAAACATGGTAAAATGATTGCAAAATGGGCACAATTCAATGATTTAATTCTCAAGTGAACTTTGAATAGCTGGGGATTTAATATCAAATTTCTTAAATCAATCATGGTTCTGCAAAATGGGCACAATTCAATTCACAACTCTACCTACCCACATAGACAATGAATTGTAATCACTAAGTTCATAAATTGAGCCATTAAAACAATAATAAACTAACAATGTCATCATTCTTGTACCCAAAATTAGAACTTCCAAAACCCAGAAAAGGAAAGAAAATGGAGACATCATTAGTAGATGGTCAATATATGTTGTAAAAAAGCACAGCACAGAAACAAAAGTACTTTAGAATTGAAATTTGCTACCTTAGAGTCATCAGTGATCCGATCTCCTTTGGCACCAAAATCACCAACAACGAGAACCCTCTTGGATTTGGGTCGGGTTCTGGTTGACCCGGATTGTGGGAGCTGTAAGAAAGAGTCAAAATTTTCTCCATTTGCAGCGTTTGAGGATGGTTACATTCATATTTTCTGAGCATAGATATATTATACTTAAAGAAAAGCGGGCCAAAGAGAACTATATAAAAAGATATTTATTTAATTAAAAAATGAGGGTATATGTATGTATATATATATACCTATTACCCAAAGCAGTGTGTAACTTAACAATGGTTTCTTCCTCCTCAGCAGTGATGTTCCCTTTCTTCAAGTCAGCCCTCAGATAATTTATCCACCTCAGTCGGCAACTCTTCCCACACCTCAGCAATCCTTCAAATCACACACAAACACATTGATTTGTGTATGTTTACAATCAAATGAAGACACATTGGGAATATATATAAAGGATCCTTTATTGTAAAAATCTTTCAAGGCTAGCTAGCTACTATACATATATATGAATATTTAGACCTGCATTCTTGGATGAAGATCTCCAAGAGCCTTCTCCATGAAGTTGAATGCAGATCTACACAACATGATTTAGAATTTGGGTTCACTGTTAATTTCCATGCCAATAAACGCTATCACTCGAACGAATGCAAATTCAGATAAAACCAATCATGGCCGAGAGCTATAGAGAAAATCTCACCAAATCCAACACTTCAATAATTTGTTTTGCTAAAACACCAATAAACACAACCAAAGAAAGATTATGAGAACTGAAATTTGTTACCTTAGACTCATCAGTGATGCGATCTCCTTTGGCACCAAAATCATGGGAGAAGGAGGAGGCGGCGAGTTCGAAGCGGGGTGAGATGATCGAAAAATGATTAGATGAAGACGATCGAAACTGATGAGATCAAGACCAAAGGAACGGTGAGATTAGAAGGGCGCCGCCTCAAACGGGAATCCACGGCCCAGGCGAATCTCCAACAGTGAACGCAGCTCTTCCATGGTTGCCCCCCAACCAGCCCAACCAAGCTGGTTTGAAATCGATTGGAAATGGTGCATTCTCTGAGCGAACGAAAATTTGGGAACGGAAGAGACCCGAAGGGGAAGGGGCAAGAAGGGAAAAAAAATTAGTGAAGGGCAATCCAGTCATTTGACTGTGATTCTGAATAGGACAAAAGGGAACAAAGAACATAAGCGGGGGGCAAAACCGTAATTTCACTGTTCGTGGTGAACAGCTTTAGAACAGTTCCCCGTATTCAGTTATAAAGAAGTTGTATGTCACTTGTTTCTTCCTGTCAATGCGGCATTTCCTGTTAGGTGGCAGCTGCACAGCCTGGTTTCAGGATGGGCACAGCCCAGTGGAAGTTGAATTGAGGGGAGATGAAGATAATTCTAGAAGTACTAAGAAGAGAAGCCCATTTAGTGCTGATTTTTTGGGCTCAGTCTGCTATAGTTTCCAGCATGGAAAATTTAGAGAGCTCTACGGTGATCTGGCCAGGATAGATGCTCGTCTGGATATCTGTTCAGCTTCAGCTTTGGCTAAAAGAGTTATTAATGGTTTAAAGAGTTCATCTGCTAATAGTGCCAGAGATCAATATAATCTTTCAGCAGCAGGTATTTATATTTATACCTATTATATCCGTGCTTGGTGAACTTTGTGGTTGTTATATCCCATTGGTCAAGAAGAGTCGAATTGAAGAGAAATGTGAAAAACTGATATTTTCTCATTATCTTGAATATGCTTTACAGGCTGTATTTATACAGCAATAGATTACCTCTAACCAATAGTGCCATCTGTATATTGACTAACAAACTAATAACAGCTTACTAATGAATACACGTGAAGCTTAACTAAGCTATAACAACCTAGAGAGCTATGCTAGGCTATTAGTAGGTGTATTACAATTCTGTGCACTCTCACTGCTTGGAACCAATGGACCATGTGATGATGTGTCCTCAACACACCCCCTCAAGCTGAAGGAAGGTGACCGAACAGAAAGCTTGGACTTCAAATACAGAAAACGATCAGCAGCAAGAGATTTGGTGAAGATATCAGCAAGTTGCTGAGCAGTAGCGACATAAGCAACCTGAATAGACTTGTTAAGAACTTGTTCACGGATATAGTGATAGTCAATTTCGACATGCTTCGTCCGAGCATGGAAAACAGGATTAGAAGCTAAAGAGATGGCACTTTGATTATCACAATAAAGAATAGGAGGATGGTGCAGACAATGACGAACATCCTTCAAGATTTTACATACCCAAGTAATTTCAGCAGCTGTGTGAGCAAGGGATCTGTACTCAGCCTCTGTAGAAGATCTAGCAACAGTGGGTTGCTTTTTAGCACTCCAAGAAATCAGATTAGGACCTAGAAACAAACAATAGCCACTAGTAGACCCTGCGATCCACAACACAACCAGCCCAGTCAGCGTCAGACCATGCAGTAAGGTGTTGAGGTCCTGTAAAGAAACAAAGACCATGATCCATGGTGCCCTTCAAATATCTAAGAATCCGCTTGACTGCAACAAGATGAATGTCCCTTGGAGAATGCATGTATTGACAAACTTGATTGATCGCAAAAGCCAAATCAAAGCCGAGTCCATGTCAAGTCTTGCAAGCACCTACTGGATCTGTAAAATGCAGGATCGAGGAGCAATTGGCCAGAGTGATCAAGTTTGATGGAGCCAACAGGAGTGGAACAAGGTTTAACACCAAGCATATCAGTCTTACGCAGCAAATCAAGAGCGTATTTAGACTGAGAGAGAAATAACCAGGTCGTTCGTTGAACTTCAATGCCAAGAAAGTAATGCAAGGGACCCAAGTCCTTAACAGAAATAAGGAACCCAAAGTAGAGATCAAGGCTTGACATTGGGAACTAGAAACTGCCAAGGACAATGATATCGTCAACATAGACTAAGACAAATAAAACAGAGGCGTAACTATGCTTAGTGAACAAGCTGGTATCGATTGAGAGTTGACAAAACCGAGAGAAAGAAGAGCCTTAAACAATTCATCATACCAGGCTCTTGGAGCCTGCTTAAGACCATAGAGAGACCGCTTAAGCTTGCACACAAAATCTGGCCGAGAAGCATCCACAAAGCCAGGAGGTTGAGCCATATAAACATCCTCTTTCAAGTGGCCATGCAAAAAGGCATTGCTGACATCTAATTGGTTGAGAAACCAATCATTAGTAACAGCCAGAGAGAGAAGAATGCGAATGGTAACAGGCTTAGCAACCGGATCAAGGTATCATGATAATCCAAGCCTTCTAATTGATGAAAACCCTTAGCAACTAACCGTGCTTTATACTGTCAATGGTCCCATCTGGTTTCTGTTTGATTCTAAAGACCCATTTGCAGCCAACAAGATTATATTGAGAAGAGGGTGGAACTAACTCCCAAGTGCCAGTGGTTTTAAGAGCTTCAAATTCAGCATTCATAGCGTCTTGCCAATGTAAAGACTTTGCTTTGCTGAGCATAGGTTGTAGGCACAAGAGGCAAACTTAAGGCTTGAGTCATAGAAGATGGAATAGGATGCTTGGTAGCAGTATACATCTTAGGTTTAAAGATACCAGCTTTAGATCGGGTGACCATAGGATGGGTGTTAAGGGGAAGAGAAATGGAGGGAGAAGTTGCATCATTGCCATGGACACTTGGACCATTATTCCCACCGGGAGAAGAATCCGGAGAGACAACCACACCCGCATCGCCACCGTCACTATCACTAGGACCCGATGGCGAAAGGAAGAGTGATAGGGAAAGAGGGAGGGGACGACATAACAGATGACGGGGCGTGGATGATGTGTCCAAGGAAGGTTGAAAAGGAAAACAAGATTCATCAAAGATGACATGGCGAGAAATATAAACCCTTTCGAATAGGATCTAAGCGGCGATAACCACTATGATGCAAGTCAGTAACCAAGAAATACACAGACTTTGCTTTTGAAATCCAACTTATGAGAAGCATAGGGATGTAACCAAGGAAAACAAGCACACCCAAATGTCTTCAAGGTAGTATACTTAGGAGCAAGACCAAAGAGCTTTTCCCAAGGAGAAACCGAGTCACCGTGTCGGAAGTCGATTAATCAAGAAAATGTAGTGTGAAATGCATCCACCCAAAACTTAGCAGTACAAAAGAATGAGCTAAAAGAGTCCGTGACATTTCCACAATATGCCGATGTTTCCTTTCAGCACATCCATTTTGCTGAGGTGTATGAGGGCAACTCAATTGATGCACAATTCCACTATGATTGAGAAAATGCTGAAAATCAGACTTAAGTACTCACCCCGAATCGGACCGTAGAGACTTGATCTTGAGATTAAAATGATTCTCAACCTTGGCCTTAAAAATCTTGAATGTTGCAAACACCTCGGACTTGTATTTAAGAGGATATAACCAAGTATACTTAGAGAAATCATCAATAAAAGCGAGATAGTATTTGAAACCGGATGAAGAATCAATAGGAGCTGGACCCCAAATATCGTAGTGCAACGATTGTAATGGAGCAAAGAGAAGCAGACAAAGTTTTATTAAATGGAAGTCTTGTTGATTTACCAATAGCACAAGCTGAGCATACAGAGTGCATTACAGCAGAACCTTGAAGAACAGGAATATTATTCTTAGAAACTACAGACCTAAGAACAGGAATGGATGGATGCCCTAGTCTATGATGCCAAGTAAGAGCATCATGTTTAGTAACCAAAAAGGCCTGAGGAGAGCCAGAGCTGAGTTTGACAGATGAGGAACAGTAGAAGGGATATAAACCATTCTCAGCTGGGCCTTGATACAATGTCTTCCCAGAAGCCAGATCCTTGATATAAAATGCAAACTCATTAAAGACTAATTCACAATGATTGTCCTTCACAAATTTATGCACTGATAGTAAATTATGAACTGCTTGGGGCACATAAAGAACATCTAGCAGCTTAAAGCGATGAAGAGGAGTCTGAATAAAAGAGGTGCCAAGATGAGAAATAGCCAAACCTTTGCCATCACCAACGTGTAATTGCTCGAGCCGTCATATGGAGTCGATCGAGTGAAATTAGAGAAGTCGGGAGTGACATGATGACTAGCACCAGTGTCGATAACCCAATAAGTCGGAGAACCATTGTTAGAGGAGGATTGAGAACCATTAGATGAAGCAAATAGAGCAGTAGGAGATTTGCCAAAAAGAGAACAAGAAGAGCAAGCAGACCAAACTGGGCTGCGAGTTGGCGTCTGAAGGATGAGCTTGTGAAGAATGACCACCACCAAAGTAAACTTGTGAAGGAGCGGAGCCAAGAATACCACCGGAAGAATTAGAAGCATTAGCAGATGATTGAGAGAATTGACCACGATGACCTTGAGAGGAGTAGCCACGATAAGTGTTGCCACGGTAATTGTTGCCACGATAGTTATTACCAGTTTCGGCCTCGAGAAAATTGAGAACCACGACCACGATTGGAGAATTGAGAGGAGCGTTGTGGAGTGACATTATAAGCATGAAAAGGCTCAAGAAAGCAGAGGAAGAAGCCTTAACTTTCTTGCGATTGAGGTGTGACTCACGAGCAAGTAAGAGTCCATGTAATTCATCGAACTCACAAGTTCAAGACGAACTTCAATCGAAGTAACAAGAGATTCATACTCCTCGAGACAAACCAGCAAGAATATAGGCAACAATGTCGGGTTCATCAACAATCGAACCAGAATTTGCAAGACCATCGGTGATCTCCTTCTGATTGTAGATATTGAGCCATAGAGAGACTACCTTTACGAAGAGTCCGCAAGCGATGCTTGAGCCGAGTAACATGTGTGCGTGTAGTACCAGGAAACGTTTTTCGAGAATAAGCCATAGATCACGAGAGGTATGAGCGCCAACGAGTGTAAGGAAGTAAATCTTCGTAAAGAGTGGAATTAATCCAGATGATCAAGCTTTGATCTTTATCAAGCCATGGCTCATAGGCTGGATTAGGAGCCGAATCACCAGAAGACAGAGAGAGGTGTGAGGGAGGACAAATCTCGGTGCCTTCAACAAAATCAATAAGCTTGTAGCGACGAAGAACTGGGATGAAGAGAGATCGCTGCAGTAGATAGTTATCACGCTTAAGCTTCACCGGAACCATACTCGCAACATTACGAATTGTAAGAGATTGATATAGAGAATTAGGGTTCGCAATGGGAGATGAGGTTGCGATTGAGAAGCGAGATCCAGAATCGACGCCATATGAAGAAATTGCAGAGATTAAAGAAATTGCAGAGATTAAAGGAAGAAAGGAAGAAGAAATCAAAGAAATCAAGGCAGCGAAAGTAAAGAAAGTACTGTTTGGAAACCAAGAAAGAACCAAGAAAATTGTCGTGAGACTCAGGCTCTTGATACCATGAAGAGAAATGTGAAAAACTGATATTTTCTCATTATCTTGAATATGCTTTACAGGCTGTATTTATACAGCAATAGATTACCTCTAACCAATAGTGCCATCTGTATATTGACTAACAAACTAATAACAGCTTACTAATGAATACACGTGAAGCTTAACTAAGCTATAACAACCTAGAGAGCTATGCTAGGCTATTAGTAGGTGTATTACAATTCTGTGCACTCTCACTGCTTGGAACCAATGGACCATGTGATGATGTGTCCTCAACACGAATGACAGAAAATCTATTGAAGCCAGTTTGGCAAGGTAGTCATCAGCTAGCCATACTGTCTTTATTAATCAAAGAAACATGAAAACTGCTTTCAAACAAGGAAACATTAATACTATATTACATGCTAATGCTGCACAGTATGCTTCTTTCTGATCTGACACATCTGCGCCACAACATCACTAATGTCCAACCTTTCTCCAGGCAACTCTGCAGAGCAAGCAAGACCAATTTCTAAAATTGCAAACAAGCTTTCTTCGGTTTTCATGCGAAGCCTTGCGTTATCCTCATTACGATGATTGCTAGCGCTCATCTCCGCTTGCACCATTTCCTGAACAAGAACGGGATCCACAATCTCTACCAATTGCTCAGGCACAGCGGCCTTGACAAAGTTATGAAGGGTTCCTTGAAACAGATTGTCGGTTGGTTTTTTCCCTGTAAACATCTCGAGCAGCAGAATGCCATAACTGTACACATCTCCTTGTATCCACACGTTGTGTCCCAAGCCATACTCTGTATTTGCTCAAATGTCATGTTCCAAACTACTAACATAAGTACTGAAACAATGTTAAGCAAATAAAACATGAAAGGATATTTACCTGGAGGAGTATAACCAATTGTTCCTTTTATTCCGATCGAGCTTGATTGGTTACCATAACTGGTTTGAGAAGTTACGGGGAGGAATTTTGCCAACCCAAAGTCACCTACATGTCCAATCATATCATCGTCGAGAAGAACGTTGCTCGGTTTAAGGTCACAGTGAACAATTGGCGTCTCACAATGATGATGGAGATACTCTAACGCCATAGCAACGTCAATTGCTATGTTCAACCTTTGACAAAAACTTAAGCTCCTTTGTCTTTCATTTATCTTGCCATTTGTTCCCGCGGGATGCAACCATTCCTCTAAACTCCCATTAACCATGAACTCATAAATTAAGGCCTTGAAATCATTACCCCGATAGTCAGAACCTGAACAGGCCGAGAGTACCTTCACAAGATTACGGTGTCTAATATTCTTCAAAGCCTCACACTCAGCAGTGAAACTCTTGTAGGCTCCGCGACGAAGGAGATTGAATACCTTGATGGCAATTGTTGTTTCACCATCTTCAAGTACTCCTTTATAAACGGACCCAAAACTGCCCATGCCGATCAAGTTGGCAGAGGAGAATGCATCAGTAGCTTTTAGAAGGCTTTGATAAGACATCTTGAGAAATTTGTCTGAATCACTTGAAGCGCTTTCCTTTTTTCCCCTCCGTAAGCATTGAAGGTACAAGAAAGTTAGTACCAAAATGACTCCCAGTATCCCACAAACCAGAGAGGTTATCAATTTCATTGTTGGACTCAGTCCTCTTTTGTGTGGAACTCTGCATTTTGGCAAATGAAATTCAGGAATGCCGCCACAAAGTTTACTATTTCCTTCCACTGATGTGGCAGTTGCATTCTTGAAAATTCCATTGATTGGTACGCTACCCTCAAAATTGTTGAAAGATAGGTTCAAGGATTGCAAAACTCGCAACCGCTCCAAGAATTCTGGAATCACGCCGGAGAAGTTGTTGTGAGAGAGAGATAAATTTGTAAGACCTCTTAGCGAAGCCAAGGATGATGGAATTTCACCTTGGAAGATGTTTTCATCCATGTATAGATACTCTAATTTGACACAACTACCAAGGTTTGGCGGAATTTTACCAAATAACTTGTTCCTAGAGATATCTAAATACTCTAGATTGATTAACTTTCCTATATCCCCGGGAAGGGAACCGGTGAAATGATTTTGAGATAAACTCAATTCATATAAGGAGGAGAGACCAGTGATATCTTGCGATAGATTCCCATTAAAATCGTTATCGCCAAGAGATAAGATCAACAAATTGTGACACTGTGCTAAACTTGAAAAGACATTCCCTTGAAGCTTGTTGCCATGAAGATATAATTTAGATAATTGACTTACATTTCCAAGAGACGGAATATTCCCGGAGAGAAAGTTGCTATGCATAATTAATTGATATAACTTCTGAAGCTTGCCTACGTGAGGGGGATGTGACCTGAAAATTGGTTCAGGGACAGCCAAATACTCTCCACGTTAACCAGATTTCCAATGCCATTTGGGATGCTTCCGAATATTTTATTGTCACTTACTTCGAAGAAAAGAAGAGAAGAGGACAAGTTTGCTATGCATTGAGGCATCATACCACCGAAAGTGTTACCATAAATTCGCAGTCTTCTTAAACGGGTGGCATTAGTCAAATCGCAGAGAAAGGTCAAGTCACCAATCCCCCACTTCCAAGATGATTGTAGCAAAGAAGTAAATCCTCAAGTCTAATCAAATTTTTCAAAGAAGGGACTTTTCCATGCAGTTGGTTTCCACACAGTCCAAGTAGAACTAGATTTGAGGCATTAGATATTGAAGCAGGGATAGGTCCACTAAATTTGTTATTGTCGATATTAAACTTTTGGACACTTCGGAAGACAGTGCCTAAGTTTGAGGGCAAAGTCCCTTGGATTTTGTTACTACCGGCAGCAAAGGAAGTGATAGAAGAGAGATTGAAACATGAGGGAGGGATCACACCAGATAAGCCATTTTGCCCCAATCCAAGAAAACTTAAATTGTTCAGTTGGCCAAAAATATCTGGAATACTCCCAGTCAAATTATTAGAACTTGCAGAAAGACTATTAAGAGATGACAAGTTGCCGAAAGAGTAAGGGACACTTCCCGTAAGGTGGTTGAAGTGAATGCCAATATATCTTAGCTCGGAAAAGGTGCCAAGCTCCTCAGGAATTTTTCCCACCAGAAAATTGAAACCAAGACCGATTGTGAAGAGTTGAGAGCAACCTGATATATTAGAGGGAATTTCACCAGTTAGTGAATTATTGTCCAAACGTAATTCTTCCAATCTGCGCAGACGACCAATTGCTGGAGGGATTTCATGGTTGAAGCTGTTGTTTTGGAGATGAAGTGCTCTCAAAAAGCTCAAGTTTCCAACATGGGGTGATATAGAGCCTGCAAGTTTCAAGGACTGGAGGGACAAACTGATGACTCTCTGGTGACGACGACCACATGTAATGCCATGCCAACCGCAGAAGTGGTTGGTTTGGTTCCATGAAGCCAAGACTCCAAAGGGGTCGCTGGTTATTCTAGCCTTAACTTCAAGCAAGGCTAGTCGATCTGTCTCATTTCCGGGATGGGCCAAACAAAGACATATTGAGTGAAGGATGAGAACTTGGATGCAAAAAGATGAGAAAAACACAAGAGAAATAGAGTTGTAAAGCCCCATGATATCAGTTTAATTTGGCTAATGTGTTTGTGTAGCAGCTTGAGGAGGGGACACTCCAATTTATAGTGTGTAATCTTTGAAAAAGGCAGCTGCACTTTTTGATTTTTCTTCATAGCTTTAGACTTTAGTGTGTAGTAAAGTCCCTATAAAAGGGATACACACACAAAAGGCAACAATCACGTTAAGGCAACAATCATGTTAATAGTGTTTGTTGGGCCACCCTTCTGTTTCCTTTATGGATTTGGGCACTCTATTGATGCTGGTCTGTTTGCGGTTTCTCCGCCTATCATGAAGGCATCTTTTCGAACAAAAAAAAAAAAAAACTCTTTCACATTTCAATTTATTGATACATATGATTTAAATATAATAAATATAAATCCACTTTATTGTCCTTGACATCTAAATATAATAAAAGTAACTTTCTAATTTTCCCGAGTAATTAAACCCAATAAAATATTTAAGAAATGTATTTTAATTTCCAATACACATTTTAAGTCTCGTTTCTCTTTTCTTCTGGAATGTCCCACGTATGTTTTCATCTTCCAAGCGTATGATATGACCAGTATGGGCTATGGCCCACACTCAATATTTTTTTATTTTTCCTTTTTCTTTCATTTCCTTTTCTCTTCTCTCTCTGTTTCCTTTAATTTTTTTTCTTGCGTCTATCCTCTCTCTCTCCTCTTTCTTTTTTGGTACATGTATAAAAAAGACCAAAATGAAGGAAGTATTTATAAAGAAGCCCAAATTTTTGTACTTGGGCAATAATGAGCTTATTCATTTTTGGATTGCCTAATGAGTCTTTTTCTGCTCTTCAAATGGTGCCAAGTAGAGTTGTCAAGCAGTAGGCGCTTTTAAATTCGTTCCTTTAAGGTATTTGTGACGGTAATTTAATTTATCGGGATGTGTCGTCAATTTCATTTAATAAAACCATTGATCCCAAATTTAGCCCAAAGTCTTAGTCGATTTAAACGGATCGGCCGAATTTCAGTCAGAGTTTGCATCGTGCTCGGACCCAAGCACCAACCCATTTAATTTGAATTTTATTTTTCACTTGATATAAACATAAATATCAACTATTTTTAATTTGATAAACTAAAATATAAATATCAACATTTTTTTAATTTGATAAACTAGGACCCAGCCCAAACCAGCACCCACAAAGCCTAGAAAGAAAAAAAAAACCCACGTCATTCTAGTATATTCATCTATGAACAGGATAAAGTATATGTTGTTATCAAGAGATGGAGTCCTCATGGGTCCACAAACGTCTGTGTGAATAAGCTCCATCAAGGCTTTAGCTCTCCAAGCCTTTCCAGATGGAAATGCTTGTCGATGTTGTTTGCCAAGTTGGCAACCTTCACAGACATCTTGGATCTCTTTTATGCTAAGGAGGTCTCTCATCATATTTTTATGGTAAAGTATTTTTAGTGCATGAAAGTTAAAGTGGCCAAACTTTTATACCATAACCATGAATTGCCCACGTTAGCTTTCATGGCTGTGGCTTTTATAAATTGCCATTGGATGGGAAAATTTCTATTTTGCATCCTTACTTTTGTAAATATTTGATTTTTATTTCTTTTATCAAATATTGTGCAGAAGTCTCCAGAAAAGTGCAGAGAGTATCCATTTTCAATCATTTGTCCAACACTTAATAGATTATGCTCCAGGGTAGGTACTAGTAAAACATCTTGGTTTCCATGCTATAATTAACTTTGATTGAAGCATTGAGACAAAGGAAGAAACATCTGAAAAAATTTCAATTGGAATTGTAAGAACTGAAACTCTACTTTCCATTCAAATTGCCGGATTATTTCAACGGTATATTCCAACACAACACATGATGTGTTTCAGTTCCAAAAGCATATACTATGTAGCATATACTTGTCCAGCTTTGTAATTAGATACAAAAAGGGTATTACCAAAGTCTAGAGATGCCCATGTGTTGCATCAGTGCTTTACTTTTCTAGAAAAATATACCTTTTGACTAATTCATGTTAAAACAAAGAAGAAAGACAATTACTTTTTGACTATGTAGGCTCTTGCTCAGCTTCAAATTTATTGTTTGATATTTGACGAGATGCTCTTAGATGACAAAAGTTAAGGTTAAGGTTTTGCTTTAGCCGACAACCAATGTTGCTTGTATAACAATTGACTTAAATTTAGGAAGACTTCATATTGCATGAAACCCGTCACTCGTCTATTTTGGATTGTTTGAGTATGGTGGATTCCTTGCCACTCAAGCCTAGGCCATCAGGGTAGCTCTGCAGTTTTCGTGGAGAAGGGGTCAGAGAATTGATTTGGAAACTGACTCACAGGTCTTGGTACACATATAGGAATGGGTTGACCCAAAAAAAAAAAAAAAAAACGCGTTAAGGAAAGGAAAAAGTATATACGTCATTGACTTGGAATGGGTCAACTAGATTTGTCCCTTGTCGGAGAATACCATACATCCATGGATAGAAAGATAGCTCTGCAAGACTTTGCCTTAGTAATTTGGATTTCCAATATCTGTTACATTGGCTTGCATTTAGATTCCTAGTTCTCACAATCTCAACCACAAAATTTTCAGATTTTTCTTCCTGTCTCATTCGAAAGAAAAAAATATCAGAATCTTAAAATTATATTGAAATTAAAAGCGAAAGCTAAAACACCACTTACAAGGCCAATGGGGGTTAGCTGCGTTGGTTTGGCAGCATCTTTCCCCTCCCTCATCCCATTTGGCTTCCGGGTTCGAGGCTTGATAATGGCAAATTTAAAGGCAACCCATCCTTATTTAATATTCCCCTCCCCTCCCTATCGCTTGACAAAAAAACCCCCACTTACAAGTAAAGGAAGCAACACTGTCAGCAACCAGTCTCTCAACAACATCTATGCTTAGATCAAGAGTGAATTTAAATTTAACCAATGTCTCTCATACATCTGCTTGGTGATCTAAGTGTTGAGAATTGTTTGACACCAGCTCCACATAATAGTGTTCATTCCAAATTTAAGCAAGTTTATTTATAGATTGATTCTCTCTGTATCAAATATTTCTTTGAAGAAAAATATGTAGTCTGCTAGATACTAATTGATTATAGGAGCAAACATTTCTGAACTCTTTAGTCAAGTAGCAGCATGGTCATGAACTAGCAAGCCTCACATTTTTCAGAGTAAATCAATCCAAACCTGCTGGACAAGGCATTAACTACACTTAACTTCTCAAACAAATATAAAAAGCCTCCACTTCATTTCATTTCTGCACACCTCTCAAACTTGCAAGTTTAGATTAGATGCAAAGCAATAAAATGATTTTTGAAATAAGGAAACAATGTGCGTTACAATGATATGGGGCATATAGAAAGTAGGGATTCTATGCGCTCAAAGTTTGTTTCGTATCCGACACATCTCTGCCAGAGCATCACGAATGTCCAACCGTTCTCTTGGCAACTCTGCAGAACAAGCAACACCAACTTCTAAAATGGAAATCAAGCTTTCTTGAATATTGGTGAAAGCCCTTGTACTATCGCCATTAAGACTATTGTAAGTGCTCATGACCTCTTCCCCTTTTTGCTGAACCAGAACAGAATCGACAATCTGTTCAACCTGATAAGGCAAGGCAGTCTTGACAAAATTATGAAGGTTTACACTTCCTTGAAATATCTTTTCTGTTGGTCTTTTCTTGTAAACAATTCCAACAGCAGGATGCCATAACTATACACATCACCTTTTGTCCAGACTTCACTTCCCATACCATACTCTGCATTTACACAAACTAAAATATCAGATAACTGTAATTTCTAAGTGCTCAAAACACAATATTTATGCTTCAAAGACTTAAATTTAAACAGAGCTCGAGAGATTTAGGAGATTAAAGAGTATTCACCTGGAGGAGTATAACCAATTGTTCCTTTTACTCCAATGGAACTTGATTGATTACCAGAACAACTATCTGGACGTTCGAAAAGGAATCTTACCAATCCAAAGTCGCCGACATGTCCAATCATATCATCATCGAGAAGAACATTGCTTGGCTTGAGATCACAGTGAACTATTGGCGTTCCACATTGATGATGGAGATAATCCAATGCCATAGCAACATCAATGGCAATGTTCAACCTCTGAGAAAAAGTTAAACTCCTTGGTCTATCATTTGTCTCACCAACTGTCGGATCTTGATGCAACCACTTGTCTAAGCTCCCATTAACCATGAACTCATAAATTAACGCCTTGAAATCATGACCCAGATAATCCACACCAGAACATACAGAGAGTACCTTCACAAGATTACGGTGTCTAATGTTTTTCAACGCCTCACACTCAGCGGCAAAACTTTTTGAAGCTCCAGGACGAATGAGGTTGAGTACCTTTACAGCAATTGTTGTTACTCCTTGGTCAAGTACTCCCTGGTCAAGTACTCCTTTGTAGACAGAACCATAACTGCCCGCACCAATCAAATTGGAAGAGGAGAATCCATCAGTGGCCTTTAGAAGACTTTGATAAGACACCCTCGGAAAGTTTTCTGAACTACTGGCAGTATCATCCTTTATGTACCTCTTTGCCCAACAATAGTACAAAAAAACAAATGCAAAAGTGCCTCCAAGAAGGGCACAAACAATAGAGATTATTAATTTTAAGCTTAGGCTCAAACCTCCCTTTTTCGATTGTTCAAATTTGCATTTTGGCAAATGAAACTCACGTATGCCCCCGCAAAGTTTACTATTTCCTCTAACTGATGTGGCAGTTGCATTCTTAAAAACTCCTTTCATGGGCACCAGGCCCTCAAATTCATTGTCTGACAGATCCAAAGATTGCAACTGAAAGCTCTGCAAGAAATCCGGAATCTTTCCAGACAGGTTGTTGCGAGAAAGATTCAGTTCCTGAATACCTCTTAGAGAAGCCAAAGACAATGGAATTGTTCCTTGGAAGAAGTTTCCTTGCATGTATAGATTTTCTATTTTTATGCAGCTACCAAGACCCGATGGAATTTCACCAGAAAACATATTTTCTGAAATATTTAAATACTCAAGATTTATAAGTTTTCCCACTTCCTGAGGAAAGGGACCGGTGAAACGATTTCGGGATAAATCCAAAAAAATATATGAAGATGATGGACCGATGATTTTTGGGGAAATGATACCGCTGAGATTGTTTCTTGGAACAGACAAGATTTGCAAATAGTGACAGTCTCCTAAACTTAAAGGTATATTTCCTTGAAGGTTATTGTCATCGAAATATAAAATAGTTAATCGACTTAAATTTCCAAAAGAGGAAGGAATTTCGCCAGAGAGAGAGTTTATAGCTAAATCTAATTGATATAACTTTTGAAGCTTGCCTAGATCAGAAGGGATTTCACCAGAAAATTGGTTCATAGATAGATACAGGCTCTCCAAGTTAACTAAATTTCCAATCCCATTTGGGACGCTTCCTACTAATTTATTGTCACTTACGAAGAACCGTCCAAGAGAAGAAGACAAGTTTGCTGTGCATTGAGGTAAGACACCTCCAAAACTGTTTATATTGATGCCCAGGATTTCCAAACGAGTGGCGTTAGCCAAATCGCAGAGAAAACCCAAGTCACCGCCAAATTCTCCGCTTCCAAGATGATTCTTAGTAAGAACTAACCTCTCAAGCCGATGCAATTTTTTCAGAGAAGGGACTTGTCCATGCAGTTGATTTCCTTCCAGTCCCAGATGATATAGGTTTGAGGCATTAGATAATGATGCAGGAATAGGTCCACTAAAATTGTTGTTGCCAATACCAAAATGAAAGAGATTTGGCAAGGCATTACCTAAGTTTGAAGGCAACGTCCCGTGGATGTTGTTGTTTACAATTCCAATCTGTAGTATAGAAGAAACATTGAAGAATGAAGGAGGGATCATACCAGACAGCCTATTTACGTCAGCATGAAAATACCTTAAATTGGTCAGTTGACCAAAAATATCTGGAATACTTCCCTTCAAATTATTTATAGATAATTCTAGAGTCTTAAGAGATGATAAGTTGCTAAAAGAGTATGGGATACTTCCTGTAAGGTTGTTCTTGGAAAATCTGAGGACTCTTAGCTTTGACAAAGTGCCAAGCTCCTCCGGAATGCTTCCTACTAACAAATTTATGCCACAAGAAATCCTTAACAGTTGGGAGCAAGCTGATAAGTTGGTGGGAATTTCTCCACCAAGTGAATTATTCGACAAGATTAAATCTTCCAATCTGCGCAGACGGCTGATTTGTGGAGGGATTTCATGGCTGAAGTTGTTGCTATCGAGATTAAGTGCTCTCAAAAAGCTCAAGTTTCCAACATGGGGTGATATAGAGCCTGCAAGTTTCAAGGACTGGAGGACCAAACTGGTGACCCTCTGGTGACGCCGGCCACATGTAACGCCATGCCAACTGCAAAAGTGGTTGGTTTCGTTCCATGAAGCCAGGGCTCCAAAGGGGTCGCTGGTTATTCTAGCCTTGACTTCAAGCAAGGCTAATCGATCTGTCTCATTTCCGGGAAGGGCCAAACAAAGACATATTGAGTGAAGGATGAGAACTTGGATGCAAAAAGATGAGAAAAACACAAGAGAAATAGAGTTGTAAAGCCCCATGATATCAGTTTAATTTGGCTAATGTGTTTGTGTAGCAGCTTGAGGAGGGGAGACTCCAATTTATAATTGTAAGCAGTAGGCTTTGATTGTTAGAATTTCTAACTTAGAAATGCAAATCAATAAATGGTTTGGTGAAATTTGGACAGTATGGTCTCCACCACTATTAATTCTTGTTGAAATTAATGCACATTTATGCATGAAAAATATGGAGAATTCACCAATTATGCAAAGTTGACAAGTCAAAAATGGCTAGCTAAAAGTAAATGAAGTTTGAAGAAGTTTCTAGTGCAAGAAACAATGGCTTTGGAAAACATAGTAAGTCGGCAGCCAAATGGAATTTTGGAGAATTGTCTAGATCTTGACTACAACTTGTGGCTAATATTGAACAACCCAAGTCGGTGGACTTGGACAATGGCGGCAACTTTAGTCTATAAATAGGTGTTGTCTAGGCCCGGTTCTGGCCCAGTGCGAACAATGCCACTGCACGGGGCCCAAAATTGTTAGGGGCACACAAATTTTTTGTAGTCCACATAAATAATATGCGTATGAAAAAAAAATTTCATATCTGACTACAAAAAAAAATTCGAAAATTATGCTGCATGTATGAGTTTGGGTTTCCTATGGGATGGGAATATATATTAAGTACCGGGTTCCCTAAGCCCATGCATTGCACTGACATGAGGGATGACTTTTGCGTACTATGGGATGTGAATATATATTATTATATAATATATATTAAGTATTGGGTTTCCTATGGGATGGGTGGGAATATATATTATTTAGTTTTCATTTGTTTGACTTTGATGTTAAGTAACGGGTTTTATTTTCAAAGATAGTATTGTTCTTCACTTCAACAAATACTCACTCCGTTGTTCATGTTCTTAGCTTCTTCTTTCAGTAGAGCAAAACAAGGGTTTTGATTGCTTTTTCTATTTTTTATCAAGGAGTTCTTTGTAATTGAAAGTTGGAAGTTGGAAGTTTCAAATTGGAAAAAGGAGGCTCAAAATCCAGGTTTTATTGTTCTTTTTCATCATTAGTTTTTGTTATTATTACTTGTCTAGTTGTCATAAAAACAATATTTCCTAAAAAACAACTTTCTGGAAATCTCAAAAGACAAAGAAAGAAAAAGAAGAAGACATTGCTCAAAGTTTGAGAGGGTCTTTGAATAAATATTTTCTTAAAACTACTGATGCTGCACTTGAAGATTTGGCTGAAGATTTACCAAATCAATCTGAACAACCAATTGATTTGGAACATAGAGTCAATGAAAATTTAGATGAAGGTTTACCAAATCCTTGCCATGATGAAAATACAATCAATGAACTTGAATGCCCAGAAATAAGACATGATTGTAACATTTATGATCCACTAGCTTGGAATAATCTTGATACAAAAATGAGAGATTTAATTATAGAAAAGGGTCCTATAAGAGAAACTAATTTAAAGTACCCTAAGGATAAAAATGGCAGACATTTTTCCTCAAATTATTATCTTCGAACATTGCCAAATGGGGAGATTATTGATAGAAAATGGCTAGTATACTCAAAGGAGTTGGATAAAGTGTTTTGTTTTTGTTGTAAGTTGTTTAAAACAATGAATTGTAGAAGTCGATTAGCAAGTGAAGGAATTAGAGACTGGAGACATATAGGTGAAAAGCTCAATCAACATGAAAAAAGTGTTGAACACCTCATTAACTTAAGGTCTTGTGTTGAATTGCAAATCAGATTGAAAACAAATCAAACAATTGATAAAGAATTACAAGAGATAATCAAGAAAGATACACAACATTGGAAAAATGTTATTGTTAGAATCGTTGCGGTTGTGAAATGTCTTGCTGCACATAGTTTGGCATTTCGTGGAACAAACGAAAAAGTTTATGATGACTGTAATGGTAACTTTTAGGCCTACTTGAAATGATTGCGAGTTTGATCCAAGAATGCAACACCATTTTCGTCTAATTCAAGATACGAAGATTCATTATCATTATCTTAGTCATAAAATTCAAAATGAGTTAATAGGTATTTTAGCATCAAATATTAAAAATGCAATCATTAAAAAAATAAAAGAGGCAAAATATTTTTCAGTTATTCTTGATTGTACTCCTGATGCAAGTCACAAAGAACAAATGACTTTAATATTAAGGTGTGTAGATGTTTCATGCACTCCGATAAATATAGAAGAGTACTTTGTAGAGTTTCTAATTGTGGAAGATACAACTGGATTAGGAATTTTTAATGAATTACTAGCTGTAATAAAGCTTCTTAAACTGAATATTGATGATGTCAGGGCAAGGTTATGATAATGGATCTAATATGAAAGGGAAAAACCTAGGTGTACAAAAAAGATTACTAGACATAAATCCTAGAGCGTTTTACATGCCATGTGGTTCTCATTGTCTTAACTTAATACTTTGTGATATGGCCAAGTCATGTGTTAAAGCTAAATATTTTTTTGGAGCATGTCAATGCATATATACGGTATTCTCTAATTCAACAAAACGATGGAATGTGCTACTTGATTATATAGATGGTTTAACTTTGAAATCATTGTCAACTACACGTCGGAAAGTCACATAGAAAGTGTCAAAGCCATAAAATCTCAAGCTTCCCAAATCGTAGAAGCTTTGTTTAAATTGGCAGAAATTAGTGAGGATGCTAAATTGAGTAGGGATGCTCAAAGTTTAGCATCGGGAGAACTTTCAAGTTTTGAATTTATATTAAGTTTGGTTATTTGGCATGACATTTTGCACAAGATTAACTTGGTTAGTAAAAAATTACAATCTGAAGACATGCGTCTTGATGCTGCTGTAAGAATATTAGAAGGACTTGTTTCATTTTTGACAACTATAGGATAAATGGGTTTATTTCTGCCATGATTGATGCTAAAGAAATTGCATTTGATATGGGAATTGATCCTATATTTCCTAAAAACGTCAAACTTGTAGAAAGAGGCATTTTGATGAAAGTTCAAATAATGAAAGGGAACAACAATCAGCTGAAGAATCATTTAGGACTGATTATTTTCTTGTCATAGTGGATATTGCTATTGGTGAATTGAAGAGTAGGTTTGAACAATTGCATTGCTTTGAATCGATTTTTGGGTTCTTATTTGATGCTGCAAAGTTGACTTTGTTGGATGATAATGAATTGAAAAATTCTTTTATGAATCTTGAAATTGCTTTAAAAAATGACAATGTTTCTGATGTTGATGCTAGAGATTTAGTGTCAGAATTACAAATTTTGCAAGTGATGTTACCAAAAGAAGCATATGAAACAGATAATCCATGGACATCCATTAAAATTCTGGAATTTGTAAAGAGTTTGGATATGTTTCCAAATATAATGGTTGCTTATAGAATATTATTGACTATACCTGTGACTGTGGCATCTGCTGAAAGAAGTTTTTCCAAATTAAAATTATTAAAATCTTACTTGCGGACCACCATGACTCAAGATAGGCTAAGTGGACTAGCAATATTATGCATTGAAAGGGATATGTTAGAAAACATTAAATATGATGATATCATTGATGATTTTGCTTCTAAAACTGCAATAAGGAGACATTTTAAATGACATTTTATGATTGAGATTTCATTGATATTTCCTTTTTTGTAGGTGCATATGATGCTGGTTTGGTTTGATTAATTGTTGAGGATATTGAAGCTGACACATGTGGACACGTAGTTAATTTGTTGTTGAATGTAATGTTTTTGATGTCGGGGTACTCTTTTTCCTTCGTTTGAGGTTTTGTCCCATTGGGTTTTCCTCATACAAGGTTTTAACGAGGCCCCAAAGCGTTCTCTATTATCTTTTGTAAACTCTTATAATTTAAATAAAAATAATTATTTTAATTATTTATTTATTTCTAAAAGGCACAATCTAAAATTTTGTCCTGGGCCTTAGATCACCCAGGACTGGCCCTGGTGTTGTCTCTTGTATAAGTGAACTAAGGGAGTGAAGAAATAAACTCCCAAACTAAAGGAGTCAATAAGCTCACCAATCTAAGTGAAGGGCCAAATAGTCCAAACTACTCTAAGCAAGTGTAGTGGCCAAAATGCCAATATTCTAGTTGAAGAAGGCCAATTAGCCTACATCCATGTACTATTCTCCTCCAATTTAATAAAATCACTTTGTTTCAACTATAGTCTCTTGTCCTAAACCCTTCACCCTTAAACCAACAATGGTATCAGAGCACCACACACATCACAACACCCCCTACAATTCCAACAATTCCTTTATCAAACTAACTGTAATCTTTGAAAAAAGGCAGATGCATGTCTTTGAATTTCTTCATAGCTTTAAATGCTATCTAGAGATATCAGTTTGTACATGGTGTTGGAGGCTTTTGGGTTAGGTTTGGGACCAAAACAATAAACACATACCAACAAAAATGAATCAAAACATGGAGAGAGAGAAATTTACCAGCTGAAGTATTCAGCCTCTAAGAGTTGTAATCTCTCTTCAATAAACTAGAGTGTTTTTCTTACTTGAAATATTTGTTTCTTTTCTTTGCTTCTTTTTCCATTTTCTTTGAGAGTGAAATTGAGAGAGGTGTGATAGTTTGTAAACTTATCACCCACACATTTATTTGGTATTAGTGTGTAAACTAAATACCAACATTGATTTCACTGAAAAGCTATAATAGCACAACCAAAATATCTCAGCCCACCCAATTCTTAAAACATCACTCATTCCCTAAGAGCACCTCCAGCTCTACGGGCTGGCCCAGACAAGAGGGAGTCCTAGGCCCAGGGGGGATTCCAGCTCGAGAAGGCAAGACCGGGCAAGGAGTGGGACCCACGAATCCGGGCAAGTCTGGCCCACCCATTAGCCTTCGGGCAAGCTGATGTCAACGATGCATTGCATGCGCCAACGATAAAAAAATTTTGGTTTGCGCACACTGACGTCAGCGATGCAGAAGCTAACGGCTCCAAGCCAAGTAGCGCACTATGGAGCCTCCTATCTAATTTTTTTGTACAATCCAACGACTGTCCTTTTTTTGGGTAAAAAAATAGATAAAATTTTTTATAAAATATATTAAAATTCTGGAAATTTTTTCTATAAATACCTACCAATATTATACACTTTCCACACCAAATCTTCATACAAATTCATCTCCTTCCAATATTTTTCTCCTTAGGGATTTTTTAAAAATACACAAAAATTCTGAAATTTTTTTCTATAAATACCTACCAATATTATTCACTTTCCACAACAAATCTTCATACAAATTCTTCTCCTTCAAATATTTTTCACTTTCCACACCAAATATTTTTCTCCTTCACTAAATTACATTTGTGTCAAAAAATTAATGGCCTCTTCCATTGAAGCCAGAGGTGAGTGGTCAACTGTGGAAGATGTTTTCTTGTGTGTGTGTTGCATAAAAGTTGGTCATAGCCAGATCACGGTCAATGAGATGAAGTCATCTCATATGTGGAGAAAAATTCATGGAGAATTTTGTGAAAGATCGAGTTCGACTCGTACGGAAATGACATTGGCTAGTAGGTGGAAAATTTTGAATAAAGAGTTAGGAAAATGGAGAGATGCGTTGGCAAAAGCGAGGGACAACATTCGAAGCGGTCAAAATCTTTCCAACAAGATAAAATATTTATACAAGCCGTTTTATTCAATTTAATGTCACATAATTATTTTTTTCTTGCATTTCCAATATTTTTTCTATTTTCTTGCATTTCCAATTATTTTTTTAATAGATTATTCAAGCGCAAATGTGGTTCGGTGCCATTGGCCAAGGCAAAAAAAGTTTCATCAATCACCACTATTGGGACATTGTGAAGAATTGTTCGAGATTCAAAATTATTTCCACTAGTATGACGGTTGTGTTGAATGAGACGCCGCTCCACGATTCAACGGCAATCAATTCGCCATTGGACTCCCCAATGGATCAAGACTCACCAATCCAACGTGAGCCGAGACTTATTGGGAGAAAAGAGGCAAAGTCCAAGAGAGGGAGCACTTTGAACACTGACTGTGCACAATTTTTGGAGCAAATTTCTAGGAACGACGCACTGAGATTTGAGAGAGACTTGAAAAGAGAAGAAGCGGACAAGGCACGACATGAAGCATATGCAATTCAAAGCCAACAGGCACAAGAACAAGACATGGAGGATAGAGAGATGAAAATTATGGCAATGGATACGAGCCATATGTCTCTTGAAACGAAGTCCTATTGGAAGCTAAAACGAAGGGATGTTATGAGAATAAAGCTTTTCCATGACGATGGACCTAGCAACACAGATTGGTTAAATGATCAAAACCATTAGGTTGTATTGAAAGAGTTGCCATATGTATTAATTTGTTGTATTGTTTCCCTTTTATTCAATAAAGAAAGCATTAAATAATATACCTATTTATTAAAAACATTTCATACATCAAAACAAACCTTAATTCATTACAAACCATACACAAAACAAAGTATAATTAAAAACAAACCTTAATCCATTACAAACCACACACAAAAGAAAGCATAATTAAAAACAAAGCATAATTCCAAACAAAGCATTAAACCTGACTTCATCCACTGTGATTGCCTTTCATCTCCCACAAGTGCTCAATCAAGTCACCTTGACGTCTCTCGTGAACATACGAAGATTGCATTTCCTAATAACGGTCAAGCATAGGATTTTTGTATCGACCATCCCGAATCAACAGTTCACGCTCCATTGGTTGTCCATTTGCTCCCATGGGCCTTTCATAAATTCTTGTCAATGCCGTGTTCATGGGATCAGGTTCGAACACCTCTGGAGCATCATAATCATACTCATCCTCCACAATCATGTTATGAGGAGGTGCTCATCAAGTACCTCCTCATCAAGCATACGAGCAGCACCCCTAACAATTGCCCAACGATGTGACGTCCCGGACCCACTTTATGAATAAAATAAATTTATTAAATGAGTTAATTAAATTGAGAAATTAAATTAAAATAAAAAGGAATTAAAATGAATTAATTTGATTAAAATTGGATTTTATTAAATTAAAATAATATGAAGGGCAAAAAGGTCACTTTATTTTCGGGATGGAATTTTGTTAACTCGCAAGTGCACGGGCCATTGGATAGTATATCATGTGTAAGTACGAGGTCGATCCCACGAGGATTGATGATAGATTGATTCAATTTGATTCCCTGCACAAAACAGAAAAGAAAAGAAATTAAATACAACAAGAAAGAAAGAAAAGAAAAGAAATTACTCAAGCAAATAAGTTACCAAGTTCAATTCAGATTCTCAGATTGATTCTAGCTAAAATATGATTAAGCCATGGTGTCTGGTCTAAACCTTGTATTTCTAATTCCCTAATTAGATCCTTGTTGTCGAACCTAAATTAAGCATTAGAAATCTATTAAGCATAGAAGAATGTTTTAAACAACCAAGCATGTATCTAATCCCTGTTGTCGAATGTCCATACATACTCTTCCTATTCATAGTTCAATTTGAATTAATGCATGGTGTCTACTCTTAATTCAAACCAAGATAGCTAACATACAAGTTTTAATGGTGATCAATCATTCAAACAAGCATATTAACTTATAAGCATAATGAATAAGAACAAGAACTATAATTGAAACTTGAAAACTAATTAAACTTGAAAACTTAAGAAAAGAATTTACATTACAATGAAAAATAAATTACAACTAAGAAAAACTTAAAGGAAATTTTAACAAAAGGATTTTGTTACAACAATTGAGAACTAAAAAGGAAAACTAAGAGAATTTGAGGGAGAGAAGGGAGAGGAGCTCTAGAGAGATGTTTGAGAGCTCCCCCCCTTGGGGTGTGTTTGAAGGTTAGCCAAGCCTCCTATTTATAGGAGAAGGAAAGCATCAAACTCACATGCCAATATTCTTCTTGGTTTATTTAATTCCTTCTTTTGACAACAAGTTGCATAGCCACCTCAAGTTCACATGGGCTTCCATCTCCTTTCATCATTTGGTTAGTTCCCACTTGATGCTTTTGCTTTCTTTATTTCTTTACACAACTCACTTCAATTATGACAAATAAACATGCTTCTTCCCCACTATCAACAATAGCACATGCATAGCTAATCATGACCAAGAACTATCAACAATAGCACATGCATAGCTAATCATGACCAAGCAATTGCAGTTTGCTTTTGGGCTCGTTTTGGGCTTGTTCCTCCATTCTGAAAAATCTGGAAAAATATGGATCTTGAAGTTCTTTGAATTATCTTTCCAAGCATATGCAGCCCAGCTCGAGGAAAAATCGGAAAGACCTTCAAATGTGATTTTTGGCCCAGTAACGCAGATGCTGCCGATTTTGACCTTAAGCTGCCAAAACTTGTATAACTTTCTCTAGAAGACTCGGAATCATGAACCATAATAATCTTCAGAAACTAAACTTCCGCATTTTTCCAATGATGTATGGTTCATTATCTGGTTCTTCCTGAGCAAGTACAATCCAATCCGTGAAGTCGATCGATCTGCAGACACCGCTTTGAGCTAACTTGTCTCCAAAATGCATTTAATGAGTCATAAGCTTATTACACTGAAACAAACACAAAATAGATTAAAAGCACAAGTTTAACTCAAAAACATAACCAAATCATAAGTTAGAAGGGTACAAAATGATATGTAATTATGCACCGATCAAATTTGGCGAAACGAGTTGCGCCATTGAGTCTGTCTCGTCGAAACGAGTCTGTTGACGGGCGGCACGTCTTGATCCGAGCTACGGAAGTTAAGGAGGACATTTGGTCATTTCAAAAATTGAATAAAATATTATAAAATACCTCATTGGCCAATCAAATGCGTTCTCTCTCTTCCCTCACGTGTTCTCTCTCTTCTCTCTCTCCTCCACATAGCCATCGCCTTCTCACCTTTGAATCACCACCGTCCGATCACGACAGGACCTGAGACCGGTCCCAATCGATGCGCCTCCTCGCCCCAGTCACATCCCACTTGAAGCTGTCGCCTGAAACCTCGGGATTCGCCGACAGTGGCGACTGGTTTTTTCGGTTTCTTCTCCGGCTTCGTTGCCGGCGCTCCGGCAGGCCACGGCATCGATCCAGGTATGAAACCTTGCCTCTTCTTCCTCCTCTAGCTTCATGCATAGTTGGAATCGATCGATTTGGCCTTGAATTGATCGGATCTCGAACCCAGAATTGGTCGGACTTTGGATCGTGTTTTCGGCCAGTTGCCGGCCGGTTCTTCGCCTGGTTTGAGCGGTTTTGGACTCCTGGGGTTGGGCTGAACATTTTGGTATATGGGTTGTCGTGAGATTCGAGGTTTGGTGGTTGGCCGGAATTGCTCAACACACCCAAACCCACGGCGGCGCGTGTGGAGTGGGCTGGGGTGTGGTGGTGGTTCTGCATTCCTACGCAATCTTCATGTCGTCATGAACGCGTACGTGTGTTTGGGTTCGATGTGTTCGAACCGTTGGATCAAATCTGAATTCACGTATGTTGTTCCTCATATTTCTAGGATCGTATTGGATTTGATGGATCGTGGATCGGAGCCCCGGATGCTCCGGATCAATGACTTAAAGCTTGAATTAAATCGTAACGGTCCGATCGTGCGATCGTGAGCAATTCGACCGTTCGATCTGACCAAACTTTGAGGACACGTTGTTTAGGCAGTGTTGAACCTGTAGGAACTTACGGATCTAAGTTTAGATGTCATGGGACCCACGGGCCCCGTTTGACCAAGTTTGACCAAGGGTCTCCCGAGGTCGCTTTGCAATTCTTTAAACGTGGTTGACTTTTTTGGACTTCTAGGAATGTCCGGATCGATTTAGAGGTCATGGGCCATGCGGGTCCAGGTTAACCGAAATGGGATGTTTGACCGCCGGTTAGTCTTCTGGGGCGGTCCCACTTGTTATAAGACGTAGTTGACCTTGGAATTGTTCGTTTAAACGTAAACAAACACTTTGAGTTGGAAAAAGTTAGGTTTTGAATTTAAAGTTCTCGTTCGGTTCACTGTATTAATCCAATCCTCGTATCTATTGCTTTAGGTACTCTGGCACAGCATACGTAGCGAGTGGGACCCTCTTAGGGTTATGCAGCATGGGACCAACGGTGAGTGGACCTTGTTTTCAAAAGAGCATGATTTGAAAGATTGAATATGTATATATTGATTATCGCGTGACGATTGATTTGGTTGCGATTGGCACCTTGTTATGTACCTCCCCCTGTTCTTATGATACGGTTACTTGAATATGGTTCAATCCGGTGCATACCTTAACGGGGTGTAGCTATAGACCCTTGATTGGGTAGTTTAGTCAGCGTGCAGAACTTGTCACGGTAGTATGGGTATTGAGGATTCTGCCATGCGAACCGACTAGTTCAGTCCCAATTGGACGGCTTGACCCTGGGCATGAGGCCATTGTGGTGCTGACCCGGTGTACAGTTAAATCCTGGGCACGAGTCACACTGTGAATGTTGTCTCGGTGTCCAATTAAATGATCCCCTACTGGATTGTTTTCCCCTGGTACTTGTGTTTGGTGTTGAGGTCATATTATACCTATACGCGTGTGTTAGTACCTTCGTATTCATATTTCTTTTAGTGAGGATCTTTCCTCGCTTGTCGTGCATACGAGCACGTGGTTGTGAGATTGGGGAAGATTGGGAAACATTACTTGATATGTTATGTTTATTGGATTTTGAATCCTGAAATTGATTCCTTATATATATATATATATATATATATATATATATATGTATATATATATATATATAATTTGGACTATAATTGAGTTTTGTATTGTTGTCGAGTTGTTTTTCTTGGCATGAACGAGATCCTTACGATTTTAATGTTGTTTTGGTATATGAGGATTTATTATATTTTCGTGCTTACGTTCTTCAAGTTATTTCAGTTTATGTTTATATATATACCTATATGGGTTCGATTTGGGAGGTTATGCCTCGAGAAAAGTTAAAGATTGGTTTGTTCGGAAAAAGTTTTGAGCTGGAATGTTTTCATCTATTTTGAGATAGTGTGATTTTTAAATCAATGAAGTATATAAATGATTTCATATGCATGATTTCCATTGTTTTGAAACGGTAGGGTTAGTACATTTTGCGCCCCCAAGGCCGTAGTCGTTGCTTCGACACTATTCGGCCAAGCGCTTATCTTCCCGAGTATCGACTAGACTGTAGGACTTTATGTCCCTTACCTTGAACTTTTAATTCTATTACTTTTATTCCGCATACTCTTAGATTTGCTCTGTTGTTGACCATTAGGGTTGAATTGAATGGCCGGAGGCCTGTTATGTATTTGTGTATGTATGCTGGCTGTTGGATATACATATTCTGTTGTATTCTGATAGGTTGAAGTTTTGGGATTATTCATATTTCTGGGGAGACTCTGCCCGATTTTCGACAGAAGTTTTGGCCTCTTTCACTTTTGTTTCGGGAAGAGGATAACTGTTTAGTTTGTGGGCCCAGCATCGGGTTGATGTCGGAACAACCACAGGATTCGGCGCGAGTTCCGGGGTGGAATCTGGGTCGGGTCTTGTCAAACGAGCTTGCAAGATACCAAAACACATTTCCACGTCTTTCCTATAACCTTCTTGAAAGGCAGCAAACCTTTTTTCCTTCTCCAATTGGGGATTCGGAATTGTTTTCATGAATGTTGTCCACCTCAGATAAATTCCGTCGGCTAAGTAGTACGCACCCAAGTATACGGTATTGTTGATTCGATACGTGATTTGGGGGGAATGAACTCTCAAGACATCATTGAATACCGGAGATTGACCAAGCACATTGATGTCATTCTGAGATCCGGTAACTCCGAAAAAGGCATGTCAAACCCAAGTGTCGAATGATGTTACGGCCTCCAGAATTATACTTTTTTGGCCCTTTCTATTCCTGTAATCTCCTTGCAAAGCAGTTGGGCAATTCTTCCACTGCCAATGCATGCAGTCGATGCCTCCAATCATGCCAGGGAAACCTCGAGCCTCGGCTTTTTGTACAAGCCTTTGGAGGTCCCTAGGCATAGGTTTGCGGAGGTACTCCCTCGTGTAGAGATTTTCTATTGCATCATAGAATCTGACCAAGCACTCTAGGATACTTGATTTCCCCATCCTAGCAATCTCATCCACCTGGTCTGCAGATGCCCCATAAGCAAGCAACCGCAAAGCAGCTGTAAGTTTTTGCTCCGGAAGAAGACCCAAAACCCCAACAGCATCATACTTCTGAACGAAGTATGTGTCGTAATTCCAAACATCATGCATTATTTTTTTGGAACAAATGGGGCTGCATTCTATCTCTCTCAAAAATGAGAAACATTATATAAAGAATTTTGGATAAAGTAATCTTCCAAGAGATTATTACACCGAGAGTGCCTATGTCTGTCCACGTTCAGGGCACGACAACGGTGGTGTTGCCTTGATTGATTGAGCATACACACTGCTAAAACAATTTCTTCCTCCTCTTCATCCAACTCACGATCTTCTTCAACACGTCTGCTCCTAATTTCTTCATCTTCTCGTTGTTGCATCTCCAACACCCTCCTCAAGTTAGACAATGAGACTAGAATGTGTTTTGTGAAATCTGAGAAATAAAAGGATAGAGAAGATATGGTGTGAGAGGTCTGAGTTGAGAGTATAGTTTTATATAGGGATTTAGAAGATAGAGATGACACGTGGCGCAATTTTAGATGGTGAAAATCTTATCTGAAATCTGAGATTAGAATTTTTTTAATAAATATCTGAAATAAGACACGTTGCGCAATTTTAGAGGGTGAAAATCTTATCCGAAATCTGAGATTATAATTTTTTAATAAATATATGAAAATATTATCTGAAATGAGACACGTGGCAACCGAGAATCTTATCTGAAATTTGAGATTTGAATGTTATAACAACATATGGACACGTGGCAACTGAAAATCTTATCCCAAAATTTAATTTGAAAATTTTATCTGAAAATGCTATATGAAATTTTAGGTCACAATTTTATAATAAATAGTGACACGTGGTAACCAAAAATCTTATCCAAAAAACTTATCAAAATTAATGGTTGAAGTATAAAAAATAGAAGAATTTTTTTTTTTAATTGAATAGTGTTTACCCTTGCCCTTGCCCTTTGGGGTGGAACCAAAAAAGGCAAGGCTACCACTATTCACGTGAATATTGGCAAACCTTACCTTGCCCTTGCCTTACCCTTACCCTTTGGGGTGGAACCAAAAATGGCAAGGCTGCCACTATTCATGTGAATAGTGGCAAACCTTATTTTGCCCTTGTCTTGCCCTTGCCCTTTGGGGTGGAGGTGCACCCACAGGAAGCAAGAGGCTTATAATTCAAGTGGTTAAGAACAGTTACCCATGCACCTAAAGTCTTGTATTTGGATATCTCCCCCTCGATACCGCTTGCATACAAAAATAAAAACTTAAAACTTGATCCCATTGTCCCTATTATTATTTATATGCATGCTAAAAAATATATAGAGAGAAAGCCACGAAGTCATTTTAAAACTAATAATCCTTCAAAGGTTCTTGATGTCTCATTTTTATTTTATTTTTCGAACCCGAGTGCATTTGGGGAGAGGAGGAGAGTTTGGTCCACTTTTTCACTGTGGTGCCACCCATGGGCCTTGATGTCTCATATTGTTCCTAATTAACTATGATTGAAGCAATAAGATACAGGAAGCAACATGTGAAATTTTTTCAATTGGAATTAAACTAGAGCTAGGGTTTTTATTGTCTCATAGTTGAAACGCACTAATGTAGGGTCCATCGATTTAAGTGCTATCAACACTTTTCGTCTTGTAAACATCTAATGTAGCCAAAACACATCAAGACTATCTAAATTTTTTTTTTTTTTTTTAATTTAGACAAATTTCTATCTAGTTTAAGGTTTCAAAGCTGGGAAGTGTATAGGCCACAGGAACTGGAAAGTTTTCTTATGAACGTATATTCTACAGCTAGTCGTTATAGCTACATATAAGTTGTCCATTTACGGATACAATGTATTTATTAGGTTTTAGTCAAGGAAATTAAAATTATTTAGGAAAAGGTCAAAGGAGAATTTTTTCTTAGGAAAATGCCAATGAATTCAATTGTTTTGGATTGAAACAAAACAACTACATTGGCCTTTTCCAAATTATGAAAATTTTGGTTGGCTAAAAACAAAACTTCCCTAATTTATTTAACCTTTGTGGGACGAAATAAATTCGACGACCAATTAGGAGGCGCCACGTGAAAAAGAAGCAAACTCTAAAAATATAGTATTTAAATTAATATTCTGATTTAATAATATATTCAATATGGGGGGTTACCAATTTAGGTTGAGGGAATGAATTCCATAAATTCCCTCAATCTATTTATTTCCTTCCATAATTTCTCTCAACTCAATTAATCATGAGAGGAATAATTCTCAATTATTGTCTCCTTAATTGGAAAAAGAATGTTACAAGAAAGGAAAAGATATTTAAGCTAAAGTTGGAAGACAAAGAAGGTAACTCTGAAAAATCTCTAAAATTACTCTCTCTCTTTCTCTCTCTCCAGCCGAAATTCTCTCCAGCTCTCTATTTTGCTGGCTAGCCAGCCCTAGCTGCCGCCACCCCTCTTACGTACTCGGCTCCCAAGCCACCTATCTCTCTCGTAGAGAAACATCTCCGCACCTTTCAAAAATACCCTATGTTATTACTGACTTAGGCATCGGATTTTTGATTGATTGATTTTGTCTTTAAGGGAATCTAGGAGAGACGAACGAGAGATAAGAATTATCCGAAAATATTCTTCCATGAGAAATTTGCACAAACATTTTGGTTCTTTCATTGAGAGTTTCGAAATATACTCAAAGTGCCAAGTCATAATTCAAGGTTGTATTAATATCCTTAACGTCCTGAGCACGATGGTGTGCTTGAAATTGCAAGATTTTATCGTTTGACCGACGATGGGAGCCTCGCAAATTTTGGACCGTTGGATCGGGTCCGATTTTTATATATGTTGTAGCTGGTGTTGTTGTGAGTCTGTTGGTACAAACGGATCGGTGATCGGAAGTCCCAATCTTAAGTTAGTGTGTTTTCAAGTTAAGGTGAGCGATCGTCGTTCCATAGTGCGTGATCGTGCGATCAAGAATGAGCCGACCGTTGGATCGGGCCAAAATTGTTGTGGTGTTATGTCGGGACTATTTAGAGTCCATTGGTGAGATCGGATGCAAAATCTAATGTCGTTGGCTCGAGGTGGATTTTGGAGTGTTGGTTGGACGGGTGGGACCCGCGTTACCCAAATAGTGACTTTTTGGACAAAAGGTGTCATCGGTCCTGTTTTGACGTCGACAGTGTGTACATCACACTTTTGAAGTGTTCTGGACGATAATTGATCGCTTTAGATCCCGGGTTGGTTTGAAGGGCATTTTCTTCATTTGAGTGCAGAATCTCGGATTTGCGCGAGATTGAAGATAAGGTTGACGACGTGGTTGGTCATGAAATTTATGGAATTGTCAGTGACTTTGGTGAGTCACGTGCGAGGTGCGTCTCAAGTGACATGTGCCTCGATTTGCGTGCAAGTGCACGATGAGTTGAAGCTAAGTTATTATTGAATTTTGGATTCTAAGTTTAGTTACATACTTTGCTTAGGTTTTCGTGGAGCCAGAGTTGCTCATTGAGTTTGTGGATTCGTTGAGTTGTCGAAGTTACGCAGCTTGGACGAGAGGTGAGTAAAATCACGAATTATTATATTTATTATAATGTGGTTATGATAATGTTAATGGCTATAATTAACATGTTGTTTGTGATTTTATAAAATATTTTAATTGATTTAAAGCACATGAACTTGTTCGTCAATGGTTCATGAGATAAGTGAAACCTATTTTGTTTTAAATTTATTTTTACTGGAGATTTTGGTTTTGAGTTATAACATATGTTGTGGGTGTATGGTAGGAAATTCATGCTTGAATGACCACATAAGTATATATTGCTATGGTTGGTTTATAATGCGATAAAACAATGTTTAATGTGAAACGGCATTTTATATTGTTTTGGTGTTGGTGTTTTGGTGTTGATGGATTTAGGGGAGAATACCTTCAATTCCTTCTGAGTTTGTCAAGTGGACATTCTCATGGCAAGTAATAAGGGATAAAATACCCTAGGGAGAAAGACCCAAGAATAGTTAGAGATCTAGTCTGGTGCCATCTAGTGCTCATGGCTGGTGTGTGTACATGAGTAAACACTACTTATGTGTTGTAGTGTTATAGATTAGAGGTTTAGAGTATTCTCTCTTCTATCTGTCAATTAAGTGACGTGTGAAAATTGATTTTCAAACAAAAGAGTTTTGGTGGTCACAAGTGGTGATCGAAACAGTTCTTAAAAAAAATAAAAGAATTGTGAATTGACGTGAGAAAACTGCTTTTAAGATAAAAGAGTTTTGGTGTAGTCACAGATGGTGACTTAAACAGTTCTTAAAAATAAAAGAATTGTGGTTGTGATGATATTGATGAATATGAGTACCATGGTTATACATGGATTATGTTATGCTAATGAAAGTGCATGTTGTTGTATATTATGTGAAATTGACATATTTATACTGTGGATGTGGTTTACTCCTACGAGCTTTAGAAAGCTTACCGAGTTTATTGGTGATGAACCCGGTACACTATTCAACAGTGCAGGGGATTATCCTGCAAGTGGCAGAGTCTGTGAGCAGGGTAACTAAGGTGGGAGAGGAATTTGTATAGAATAGTGGCAGTTTTGCACAATCTTTCTGTCAACCTAACCTGTGCTTATGCTATATCGGTTTTGTGTTCTATTTTTTCAAATTTTTTTTTCAAGTACTTGCGTGGTCTGTATTTAACACTTGATGTTTGTGTTCCTTATTAGATAATGGACCCAAAGATGGATTCTGGTATGATTTGTAAATATTACTCCGTTGATGAAGCAATTGAGAATGGTGCTGCTCCAGTTCCTATTAGCTTTGATAAAACGATTGATGTACAATGCACTATTGATATCATGGACCATCTTCTAGCCTGTGAGGTATCTGCTGGATAACTTCCCTTTATTGCTCTAATTATTTCTCTTACAAATACAATCTTAATTTTCTTTTTTTCCTATTATCGGCTGTGAGCACATATCCATGCATTTGAAAATAAATGCCCCATATTCTAAAGGTTAAATAAAAAAGATCTCTGTTGTTGTTCTTCTTTCAGCATTTTTACCATGTTCTTACATCTATGAGGCGGCCTCAAGGGAGAGGTTTGGAGTTGGCAAGAAAACATATAGCCTCCTGCATATCAGAATTGAAATGCATTCTTAACTCATCTGAGTTGCTCAGATCTAGTACGCTTGTAACTCATGAAGGCAGTATAGAAGACAAAACTACTTTCGGCTATCAACCAATTGGATTTGATGCTAGTTTAAACTGTAGGTTATCTGCCCCAACCCCACCACGTGCAATTAAAATTCTTAGTTGGAAAAAGTTGAGCATTAGATAATTACTACAGTTCTGGCAATTTACTTTCACTATTATAACGTTCTTTTTGTGTTGATAGAAATAGCTTCAATAAAAATTGATATGAAAGTTGCTATTAATATAGTGCAATAGCAGTTACTGCAAATGAATGTATATAGTTGGTTGGATTTTGGCTTCATCTCAGTATTTTTCAAGATTTTATATGCTTTGGAAGAATGGTGTTTTTTAGGTTGTTAAGTCTTTGAATTTCTTATAGGTATGTGCTTTGTTTTTGCTTTAATGGTTTGTGAAGTTTCCGTGGAATTGTTATACTTTTCTGGTTGCACTGTTATTACCTCAAGTCGCCTGTTATTACCTGTAGTCAATCGCTATTACCTTCAAGCCACTTGTTCTGATTGCACCAATTGGTTCTTGGATAGAGAATGATGTAGTTGTTAACTTCCAATAAGTGGTATGAACAGTTCTGCAACTGAGTTGATTTCCATGACATAGTATTAACATATTTTCACTAACAAATCATGCTTTATATTTTGCTCTATATAGTCGTGCACTTGAAGTTTATGATATGCAGAATGTGATTTTTACTAGGAAAATAGTTCTATGACATAGTATTAACAGTGTACTTCTATTACATAGTATTAACAGTGTACCTTTTTCTCATGTAGATTATTGCCTTTGCGATTGTATCCGGTGAAAACTGTGGACAATTGGAGGTGGTTTCTGCAAAGAATATCATATCTTCTTGGACTTTCTTGCGTTTTTTAGTTTTTGTATGAAATGGTATTAACGGTGTTTTCTCGTATGAAATGGTATTAACAATAACAGCTTTTTCTGTATGAAATGGTATTAGCAGTGTTTTACGTATGAAATTGTATTAACGATGTTTTATGTATGAAATGGTATTAACTATGTTTTCTGTATGAAATGGTATTAGCAGTGTTTTCTGTATGAAATGGTATTAACAATATTTTTCGATGAAATGGTATTAACAATGTACTTCTACGAAATGGGTTGCGGAGGTTCGGTGAAAAAGGAATGTTTGTGAGTATAGGCTGGTTTTTTTTTTTTTTTTATGTTTGGGTTTTTTTTTTAAATATGGGTTAGGCTTGTTTTGAGTTTTTTTGTGTTTTTGTATTGGGCTTGTTTTAAGTTAATTAATGGCATAGATGTAATTTATAGGAAGTTCAACACTTATTCGTTATGTAGTAAATGATTTTTGGGTATGTTTATAAAGTAAATTTCATATAGGGTTTTTTTATAATTTCTTGTCCTATTTTGGGTATATTACTAAAGCTACCTTTTATTATTTGTCAAATCCAAGCGTGCACAAAATCAAATAAATCATTCAGAGAAACCCAATAATAAAAAAAATCAAAACCCAAGAAATATCCAGATAAAATCCCCAATTTTCCAATTGCTTCCCACTCTCTTGCATCTCCACTTTTCTCTCTTGAAAGAGAAAATTCTTGAGAAATTAAAATAAAATAAAATCTCTTCATATTTTTCATATCTTTTTTTTTAATATAAGCGATAGTCTAAATTACAAAGGGAATATGAGAAGTTTCCTACACACAAACTACCAAAGTGTCATGAGGTTTCAATCTAAAACCACCTGTTTGAAAATCAATTCCCCTCTCCTTCATTTTCATTTAAAGATTTTTTATAAGCTCTTTTGTAGTAGCCTATTTTTCATACATTTTGATACCCCCGATACATTTTGACACATTGTCACTATTTACTAATGCTGTGGAGCAATTGTACGTATGGTACAAATTAAACAAATTCAGGCAGACCTCTTCTGTAAAACCGTGCCTTCCTCTCCCCTCTCCTTCCAATTTCCTATCAATATTTCTAGTGTCAACATTGGAGAATAATTAATACAAAACCCATGCAATCAATGCAGAAAGAGCATGTACTTAACAAATTTGAACTGAATATATAGTTTTGGGAGTTGGAGACACTGCATGGAAAACCATCCTGACAATGAAATGTTTCACAAAATAATCCTGTAAAACAATGTACCTACCCGTAGCTGAAACTTTATTCAACTACGGCCAGCAATTCACTCTCTTTGCAGAAGCAGTGCCTGCCATCTGTTCCCAAATCAACCTGAGACATCAAAAATGCATTATCAGTAAAAGAAAATGCCAATCGACAGTAAAACAATCCATAGACCATTTGCACAACACAGACTTCAATTTATAAAGAAGATAAAAATGTCAGCTCCTTGTTTTACAGTCTGCCATTCTTGGGAGTCAAGACAGAACGTGTGCCAATTTTGTGTTAGCAATGCTCAACACAACAATTGTGCATGTTCTGGACCAGGCACAAGATAAGCTGTGATTGTATCAGACAATCACGCTAGCCAACCGAGATTAGATAGTTGATAATTTTGATGTCATAGCAAATGAAACAAGACAATTGTTAAGTAAATAAGTTCGTTCTATGCCATTTAAGTGTCCAGAAGTTACAACGCACAGGTTAACAATGTGATGGAATATACTCATATAAAACAGAGGAAGTCCTTCATCAATGTTTATTTTAGACTCTTAACATCAGAGCTGTACAATACTTTCAAACTGAATTAATTCTACTTACCTCATATGCGTTTATGTCTGAGAAAAGAACCTGCAAAAGGATAAGCATTTCGAAATTCAGATGACATGGTAAGCACCTAAATCACTACTTGGAAATAAACCATTAAACAACAAAAAACTTCACTAGCTCAGAAACTTATCGTCTAAGCAACAATATATGTCATAAATCAACATTAATTCACACCAGAAAACAATTGCCATTATTTGAGAATGTTTTAATTGCTCACCTTCTTTCCAGCCTTCACTTCCCCAACCTCAGCGCCAACAGAAAGAATCTGAGAATAACAGTACTTGTTAGAAGATCCTGATATTCAACTTGTTACTTCAAAAAAAAATTAATCATAACAAAACAGAAACAGTAGGCATACTTCTCCCATAAGATACCGCTCAAATTTAACGGCTGATTTGGGCAGCAAAATTCCTCCAGCTGATTTCTGTGGCATAAGACAGTTTGTTATCATGCTAATATTAACAGAAAAAGTATACAAGTAACACCAACACAATATATTTCAAAAATGCAGAATTTCAAATCTAAATAGATATTTCTCCATGATCTAATAAGAAGAAGAAAAAATGCAAACAATGAGGTCAATTTTAGAACCCACTGTTTCCAACTAACTGCCATCAATCAATGTGCTCTTGATATCATTCAAGAGAGAAACAAACAAAATGAAAACCAAAGAATAAGTAAAAAACGAAATATTAAAAACCTTTTTGATTCTGAATGGAATCCCATTGTAACCAACCATTAGATAATCGTCCCTTCAAAAACCATGAATCAAAAATATTTGTGATAAGTACAGCCAGCAAGTACTTGGTGCAATGTAGGCCATTTTTCGCCATTGTTGACAAATTGAAAGCACTCATAAGATCCTTTGGAGAATGTGGTCATAAGAAATTAATACAGTGATCAATATGCTTTTGGGCCAATGGCTTAGTAAAGAAATAGAGAGTCTGAGATGCATGTAACCATTACTGACTACTCATATCTAGTCAAGTCCGCCTAACACCATTACAAACTTATTCATAACTACGACAGATTTTGTTTTGGGGGGTTGGGGGGAAGGGATAAGATTTTTATCCCTCAAATCAAATGGGGTGGCTTTCATCTCTTTTATCACATGAGGGACTAAACTTTCAGATCATGTGCCTCATGTTGAAGCCAACCTTCTCAAGACTTTGGTCAGATGATTGCCCACCTAACTGACACAGAGCCAGCATAAACACGCAATGGGCAATATAACTCAAATTGCCAATAGTCTGAGTCCTTTATCTAAGTCGAGTAAATCAAAATGGGATGACTTCTCAAACCATTAGAGTTCAACTATGAAGCACGGACACAAATACGGTGATACGACACGACACAGGAATACGGCAAATCTCCAAAAACTAGGATATGATACGTCATGGATACGGCAATTAAAAAAATATAGTAATATATATGAATAAATATATATATATTTTAAAACAAATTTAAATTTAAAAATTAAAATATAGTGTAGCATTTTGGATTTTCTTTTCTGATTCTTTATATTTTTTTAGGCCTGTATAGCTTTTTTCACCCAAACATACCATTACCCAAAAGCCATTAATATTATTTTAATGGAAGGCAGAACATTTCCTAATTCCTACCCTCAGTCAACAGCCAAGATTGGATCTGTGATGAATCTAACGGTCAGCTCATCTCTCTACATGTCCTCTTGTGTAGACGAGAAGCTCAAAGCCCAGCTCTCCTATCCGATAAAACTAAAGAGCCTCAAACGGTCTCATTCGCTCTCACAAAGTCTCTCACAAAGAATCTCTCCCTCTCTCTCTCTTTCACTCTGTCTATCTCTCTGAGCCATAGCCAGAACCACAGAGCAAAAGCCATGTCTTCATCTACATCTATGACTCTGTCTCAAGCCCTCTTGGCTAGCGCCACTTCTCACCATGGCTCGAGCTCAACCTCAGATCAGCTCTCTCTCTGCAACCCTCACTCTACCCACTTCTCCGGCCTCAAATCCACTTCATCGTCACCATCATCGCCATCTTCGACATCATCGCCCGGAGGAACATATCCGAAAAGTCAGATACTCGTGTCCGGAATTTCGGATACACGTATCCGTTAGTCAACTAACGTATCCGATGCGTATCGAACCGTATCCGAAGTGTATCGTATCCAAACAAGTATCCGATACAGGATACGCCACTAAATTGGCATATCCGTGCTTCTGAGGAGTTCAAGCTCAAATCCTTGATCGCATTCAAGACCTGTAGTTTAACCCAATCCCACCTGAGCTCAAGATTCATTCAGCAATTTAAAATTCAATTTGCTAGCAACTAAAGCCATTTGACAATCCTACGGATGTTCACAAGTTTCACATTCCAAAAGCTTAAACACTTAACTCAAATGGTCATTGACCTGGATATTTGGGATTCACAATAATGAAACAAAATCACATAAAAAAGTTACCAATCCAGACTCCCAAACTCAATTGACATGACTAAAAACCAGCATACCTCGGGGAGTTCCTCAAGACGAATAAGCACTCTGTCAGCTTGTGGAACCACCTGTCACACAAATTACCACCATAAAAATCAAACCCAGATACTTCATTGTCAAAAAATAAAAAAGTTGAAATTTGCAGTGCAGCCACATGTAATGTTTGGAAAACCACAAACTATTTTGAAATTGCTTCTTCAAACAAGTATAGATAAGAAAAAAAAATACCTTGGTGGGTTCCCATTTCTTGGAAATTGCGTTCACTCTCAAAGAGTTTCTTCGCAGACCTGCACAAAACCCATATAACAATTCAGAAAACAAATTAACAAATTATAATAAAGTCTAGAAATTTAAGAAAGATATCAGAAAAGTGTCAATAAAGGAGTTGAATTCAACACACCTGGCAGTAGCTTCTGGTTCGACAGAGAAGCAGTATTGGGTTTGCATAGCAAAGGGTTTGGGAGAGTGAAGAAAGTGGAGGCCATGATAGAGCTCAAACAAAGATGGAGAAAGAAAATGAGCAAAGGTTTAGTCGAGCTGCTGAGAATGAAGAAAATGCTCTGTTTGCAAGAAGTGGGCAGATATCTTAAACCCTTGTGTGAGATAAGGAGAGAGTAGTTGAAAGTGCAGCGTTCTAGATGGTTCGGCTTCCCGACGTTTTCTGTTGTAGTGTTGTGTGTGCAAGGAAATGAGATTTGGTTGGGTCTACAATGTTTGGTTCAAGCCCATCTAGATTCTACGGCTTCCATGCGGTAGGCCTGTTGGTAAAAGAACCATGTCAAAGTCTGTTTGGTAAGGGAAATAGTGGGCCAAAAACTCAAGTATTTCTTGATGCAGTGGTTTTTTTGGGTTCAAGTCTTAGTATTCATGTAATGTGTGTAAGTTTAGTATATTATCGCTTCTTTCAATAAGAAAAGTCCTCATAAAAGCGATTAGTAATCCTAAACCTAAAGTTAAACAAAAGTTAAACATCTCTAGTAAAGCCTTTTGCCTCGTATAGAAGAAAAACTTACATAGACCTATGACATACACTTTATCTATACGTCTCTCTTATCACATGACTATGGATAAAAAAAAATTTGTGTACGGAACGGAGATGTGCAAGTTTTCCTACTCATATAGAGTTGTGACAGCCTTCATCTTTGGCATGATCATTTCCATGTTTAAGTTTTAAAAGAAAAAAATTGAACAATTAACTTTTTTAAGGGTTAGTTTTGAAATATTCAAATTTTAACTATTCATGCATGTTGTTGAGAATGATTGGGTGTACTGAGCAAACAGGTGCAAATGGAATTTTCTTTCAACCCAGAATGGTTTGCTTTGATAACAATTGGCCCAAACCCTACTCATCTTAGGCCATCTCCGATCATAGCGCTAACGTAGTCCAGACTAAAAATTTATCTAAAATATTAATTTTTTAAAGAATAGTGCGTTAAAATTTTCCATCTCTACTATGCAGGCTATACTTTAGGGTCTTTCATATTTTATTATTTTGAGAAGCATTTAACCCACAAAAAGTGGATGGATTTCAATACGCATATGAAAAGACACGTATACCAAAAATTTGGCCTGTGCCAAAACTAAATATAACATACGAAGGCTAAAGGGCTAAATGTGGCCTCCAAATTTAGCCAAAATTTTGTTTACATAACTGTAGATGGATTTTCGTTATTTTAGAGCTTATATTTGGGATATAACCCATAACTGAGATGGCCTTATATAGTTCCATTAGTACTAATCCCCCAAAATCCGTCAATATTGGGCCCCAGCTAATTCCCAATCTTTTGAAATGCGCTTGACTTTCTTAAGAAAAAGAAATCCATGCACAGAACACACAGCGGCTACAAGGGTCCACCACACCACCCATCTTTTTGTCCTTAAACTCTGCAACACTTGATCACTATTCAAGCACTTTCCTCCTCACACTTCTTTTTTTTCTTGCACTTGAAAATCTCTGCTTTCTCACACCCAGTTTGTATTCCCACCAAGCAAACACCTCTCTCAATATTGTTTATCAAAAATAATCAATACCCTTTTCTTAATATACTTTACAGCTTTCCTCTCTCTCTCTCTCTCTCTTTTTCCTGCTCAGGTTTCTCTGTAAAGCAAAACCCATTTTTGCTCACATCACAAGTGAATATGGTGAAGAAGCGGCTTTGTTGCTGTGGGTGGTTCATAATTTTCAGTCATCTACTGCTAGCAGCTCTTGTTTGCTCCAAGAACCATGGTAATTTATAAATCTGCATTTTCTTCCCTCTTGTGGTTTCTGCAGCTACAACTTGCAGATTCTTTGCCATTTTTTCTGCTGAATTCTTAACTTATTTGAGCTCTCTCTTTTTTCCTCTACGGATAATGGTACTATTTTGTTGTTTCTGTATTTTTTTTCTTTCTTTTTCTCAATAGGAGCTGCTGTTCTGAAATGATGTTGGTAAAGAGATATTTCTATTTTTCCTGGCTAATCTCAGTCAAGTAACTATTTTAAGACAAGATTAGCATATTCTTCTTTTTTTTTCTGCACTTTGGCCACAGATGAAGGGGTAATTAGAAGGTCCTGTTTGTTCTGAATAAGATATGACTCTTATATAATATACTTTAATTTATTTTTAATTACTGCCATTGAGAAAAGTCCTACACTGCAATAGTCACTAAAATGTCTTTTCAGATCACAAGAGGAACAAATCACCCAATCATCGTAATCGTTTTCCAAAGTCAAGAAAAGCACAGTAGGCCAGCAGTATTAGATTGCTCCTCTGCCTCATTTTGCTCCCTGATGTGGGAGCTATAGTTGTTTACATATCTCATCTCTATCTATGACCTAGCATTTGCATAGAAATTAAGAATTTCATAGTTCCCATTCACTTTCCACTATATTCTCAAATATCAATCCCATGGTTTGCTCCCATGTGGTATGAGGTTCGAAACCCCCTAAGGTTACCTAGCTATTTGCTAGTGTTTCCTGCCTCCAAAAGATTGTAGCGTTTGGCGGGGGCCTCCAGTTTCGAATCTGATCCGCTTCGTGGATTGGGGGAATTTATGGGTACCAAAAAATATGTTGTTCATGAGGGTATGCTCAGTGGTTCCATTCCTCCATTGTTATTGTTAACAAAATTCAGAGTCCCAACTGAACTAAAGAGAAGTCCCAGTGAATGGTCATCCCAATCATAGAATTTGGGTTTACACATCTAGTCATCCCCCAATCACAAGTTGGTTATTGTGATGTGGCATAGTTTGGTTCTCTGCAGTAGGAACCATGTTCACAAGTTAACCTTTTCCTTAGCAATTTTTTCTTAAAAATGATGTTGATGTGGTTATGTTCACTTGTAATACTGCTTGGTGAGAGTAGGAAAAGTGGCATTTAATTCTTAACTATCAAAATCAATGTAATTGGATTAACTTAGAAAATTTCTACATTCTCATTCTTCGCATTCTTCGTGTATATATTTGTCAACTATTTTATTTCAAAGATTAAATAAGGAGTGCATGTTTTGTGTAAGTGTATTGCATTATTTTGAAGATAGGTTTTGAGTTTGTATGGACCCGTATGTTGATTTTGTGACTTTGGGTGTGGTTTGTCCTTCAGGAAACCCTGCAAATGATATTGTTGAGATTATCAACAACAATCGAACAGCCCATAAACTTTCAAAACTAAATGACAGCCCTGGACTCGGGTGCATTGCGCTGCAATATGCCGAATTATGCAAGGGAAACTGCTCTACCAACAACACTGTAAACTGCAAACCATCTGAGGATGACTTCACCGAAGTTTTTGCCCCCGATTGTGGTGTGGAACTACCAACTTTCGGCACCATAACCGGCCACATTGTGGGTTGCCAATCCAAGTATCTTGAGCCATCACTAGCCTTTGGACATGTTCTTGTTCGAGACAGCAAGGCTTTATCAATTCTGAGAAATAAATCACATACCGAGGTGGGTGTAGGCATGGTTCGGGTTCATAAAGGACCATTCTTTTGGAGTGTGCTTTTCAGCAGTGGGAAGACAAACTCTACATTTGTTCTTGAAAATCGCGGTGCAGGGATCCAGCAAAAGAAAGGGTGCTATAGTGGAAGCAGCATACCATGCAGTGCAGGACAAAAGAATGCTTCTCTGGTTTTGAACAATGTTATGATCATGGGTCTTCTATGTGTGGTTTATCTTTTAAAACAGTTTCACTTCAATCTATAATTCATGAAACTGAAATATTAAACAAGACATTGCTCAAAAATTTTGTTACATTAGATTGAATTAAGAAGAGAGAGAGAGAGAGAGAGAGAGAGAGAGAGAGAGCAAAAGTTCTGGATTACAACTTATGTTTCTGGCTTTATCCCTTTGATTCTTGTTAGACTTGTTTCTTCATGAGTTTGCATGGTATAAAACTTGACAATGTCTAAATAGTTTGCCACTGGTGACAGAACAGTTACATTGAATCTATTTGTTCTGAATTTGCAAGCTGATATCAGCCGTTTTGGAAATCTGGTCACCATCGCTTTAGTATGATACAATTTGAGAATTTGCTTCTATGTCAGGAATAAAAGGATAGAGTGCAATTGGACAGAGGCTTTCTGAGATAAAATCTCACACCTAGAAGGGTTCATGGGCATGATCAACCCTCATGGACCTAAGTAGTGAAGTTGGGGACAATAACGGTGCAATCTATTAATGATTAGAGACGAGCTAAGAGGAAGTGGGCGTCAACATAGCTGAATGTCTAGGATCTAGTCTCTAGACTCTGGCCTTGAAGATGAAGTGATAATAAATGTATGCAAAAATTTTGCGAACTGTTAAATAAGTTTTGGTTCCAATCTCATTCATTTCCTTTGTAGACACCTTGGATGTTACAAAGTTACAAAAATATCACACTAATTCAAATTTGACCACTAGACCGTTATAATTGAGACAATATGCCACTTTTTTAGTTGATGAAATGTTGCTGTTCTATGCATGATAGGGGAATTCCATTCGACCCAGTATGATTTTGCAAAATGTTGACTATGCATTGTTCTCCTTTTAGTTTGGGCCTGATATCCAATCTCCAAACAAAATATCACCACGGATTGAGCTTTTGGCAATAAAAATTTGGAGCAAACTGTTAATTGCACTAAAAAAAAGTTATTATCCACGCCTTTTTGATACAAATATAAGAGGAAAAAATTACAAATGCATGAAATGATGTTTCGCACACATTACTAAGGTGTCTTATGGATTCGAATCGAATACCACTGGTCTGCAAGTCAAGGTATTTTTCCAATGTACAAGACATAGCCCTCTTTCTTTTTATATATATATTTTATCATTAAAATTCGAAGCAGATTTAGAATTACCGAAAAAGGAATTTTGGTGTACTAGTCAATTTGTTGGGTGCATTTAGTATTTATAAGCTTTTCCAACATTATTCGACCCAATGCTAAAAAAAAAAAGCTAAGGAGATGACTTGGTGTTAGAAGAAACTACTCACATTCATCTTTGCTGTTAGCCGAGATAGCGTTTTTAAGCTGCATAGTAAAACAAATCATATGTATTAGTCGTGGATGCGGTACGATAACCGCAAACTTTCATTTAAACCGCAAATCGCCTGAGAAATCGCAATATTGTATTATTTGAGACTGCAAATAGGCCGAAGAGTTGCGGTTAACCGTGATTCGGTGGAACCGCAAATCGGTCAGTGTCCGCAAAAAATGCGGTATCCACCGATTGGTCGTTTTGGGCCTAAACAATCCAAGCTGAGAAAAATCCACGCAATCCTAGAAAATCAACCACCCAAACTGGGCTTGAAAAAAAAAAAGAGGGAGAGAAGAGATGGAAACAAACGGAGAGAGGAAGAAGGAGGAAAAAAAAGAGAGAGAGAGAGAGGTAGATAAGAAGAAGAAGGAAAAAAGAAAAGAAAAAGTGAGAGATGAGAGATGGAAAGCAACGGAGAGAGGAAGAAGTAGGAAAAAAGAAGAGAAAACCATCAATTAACCATAAATCGAAACCCTATAATTCCCAATTCAAAGCCCTAATTTTGAAACCCTCAATTTCAGGAATTAGGGTTAGGTTTACCTTGGGCTATACTGATTGATAGCTCCAAATTGATGATAAATGAGGATGAGGTTTAGTGATCGTAGTAGCAAGGTTGACTGAGATAGAGGCTTGAGAGAGACTAAGGTTTAGACTTGAGAGAGCCTGAGGTTGAGTGAGAGTGGTGGCGAGGTTGAGAGAGAGAGAAGCGAGGTTGACTGAGATAGAGGCTTGAGAGAGACTAAGGTTTAGACTTGAGAGAGGCTGAGGTTGAGTGAGAGTGGTGGCGAGGTTGAGAGAGAGAGAGAGAGAGAGAGAGAGAGAGAGAGAGATGAATGAGAAAATCGAGCGAGAGAGAGAGATTAGATTAGATGAGAGAAATCGTAGCCCTTAGATAAATATATTTTAATTATTAATTATATAACGATTGCGGTTTGCGGTATACCATATATTTTGGGTATTTCAAACCGCAACCACAAAATGCGGTCGGTTCATCACACCGCAATTTGCGGTCGGTTTTCCCGCATGCTCAATTCAAATGAGATAATACTTCGGTCGGTTTTCGCGGTTTCGCGGTTTTTCGGTCTAAAATGCCACCCCTAATATGTATGATTGTTCCCGACCTTCCTCTTATATAATATTTCTTTCACAATTCTACTTTTATTAAATATTTTAAAATTTATTGGCTCAATTTCCATGTTTTGACACACACACACACAAACTTACAATCCATGTATGCCGATATTTGAACAAGAAAGAAAGGAAACAAAAATATTTCAAATAATTCCTTTCACATAGTCATTTCAAATACATTCAATTTAACGTTATTCTTATTTTTGTAGTAAATTTAGCTTTATTGTAATATCCATCTTTTCTTTCAAATCCCTAGGGTAGGCAATAGATCGTGTTGTGTCCAGTTTGTGTCGTGTCAGGATTATATACGTGTCAAGAATGCTCAACCCAAACCTGACCCATTTAATAAATGTGTCATTTATGAATTGACCCATTAATATCCTGTGTGGTTTTTGGGTCGTGTCGAGTTGACCCACTAAGTGATAGCAAATAAAAAATCCTAAATTTTGATAATTTAATCAAGTAATTGCATTTTTTATTTTTTATTTTATATAAAATAGTGATTGCATTTTGCCTCTTTCTATGTACGAAGATTGAGAAAGATAAATAATAATAAAAAAATGAAGAAAATGAAGAAGAAATGGGTTGGCGGGTTACATAGGTATTTTAGCTAGTTGGCGGGTTAACCCGTTTAATAAACGGTTAGAGGGTTGACTCAAAATCCACCTATTTATAAACGGGTCAGTGGCGGATTGACCTGATAATGACCTGAAAATTTAATCGTGCGGGTTCGAGTCGTGTTTTGAGTCATGTCGAAAATTACCACCCCTACAAAGGCCTTTGTTGATGTCCAAAATTGGTATCAACTTAGATAGATGTGAAGTGGCGGATGATGTGTGAAGGTGAGGGCCTTCAACATGTGTGTGTGCCTTCGAGAGGCAAGGCAAGTGACTGCCTCTGGTAGGTTGAGTGAAGGTGAGGACCTTCGGTAGGGTATTGCCTTCGACAGGCGGGTACATTCAGCATAAGTAAAGTAAATAAGCATGCAAAAGACAAGGCATACGTGGTTCACCCGACTGATGGGATACGTCCACGGGGAAGGATGTTCTTATTATAATAATGTTTGTTTATATTTGAACAAGGGGATCAGATCCAAAGTGAAGGGAAGAAGGGGGAAGGCCCAAGATGGTGGTCCAAGATCCAAGACCCAAGGTCCCCGGTCCTTTTGAAGTGGAGAGTGACCTCCTTTTATAGGTGAAGGGGAGTCTCCACCTCTTGTAGCCAATGACAGAGCCAGCTAAGGGCCACAAGGGTCAGCTGACCCTCCTCCAAATTATGCAACAAATGCATTTGTTATGTGTTGTATTTGATTTTCTTGGGTTTCTTTAATAGCTGACCCTTCTAACTTTCTAACTCTAGTTAATTGTTATTCTAACTTTCTATTATGACTGTCATTATTACTCCATTTTTCCTTTCTAACTTCAATCTTCTTTCATTTATTGAGTTCTCTTACAGTTTTTGTTATTGAATCGGTCATTAGTCAAGTAAATCTTGCAATGCTAGCTATTCAGTTCTCTTTTGAGCAATGAATTATGCTTTGATTCATGTCAAATTATTTCTTTGTAATTCATCGTGCAATGAAGTTATAATTTTGGAAGATGACATTAAATTATAAAATAAAATAAAAAATTATGTTAATGTTCACTAAGTCATTTTTTCCAAGTTAATGACCTTGACCTTATATGAGAGAACTTCTGGCTACGCCACTACTTATAGCCTTCCAATGTGGGACTCTTGACATTGCCCCTAGTTGTAATTTGTGACAATGCTTCTTTGACTAAAATAATGACCTCTCAAAACATGGCACGTGATTGATTCTGCTTAGCTAGTTGCTCGATTAGTCCTGTACCAACACCCTTCATTCAAACCGAGCTCAATTTCATCTTGCAATTTGTTTGTTTCCATATTTTTGTTGTTCAATGCTTTAGTTATACAAGACAAATTAGGAGTCTTCTTAATTGTGATATTTAAAATCTCTATCCTCTCCTTAAAAGTCATCTACGAGTGCTTATCCACACTGTTGTGGATATTGTAGAGGCAAGTGCCTGGGCAAGTGTCTTGAGATGAATTGACTTAAACATTGTCTAGTCTACGCAATATCATATATACAGATTTATGCATGTTGTTAAAATTGTGAATGAAAGACAATATAGTAATAAAGAAAGACATTGGTGTTTGTACTGCATTCCAACCAACATGAGAAAAGTCAAGCATTCGGATCCCGAGAACCAAAAGGACCACGGCATAGACGTATTTTCTTTTGTGTTGCACGTGGAATAAAATAGAATTAAAAAAATAAAAAGAAGAATAAGATGATCACACTATTTTATATCTCTCATATTTATAGGATTATTATGGAAATTTCTCCAAATTAGTAATTATATTATGATAGAATGATCATTTAGTATAACTCGTTCACGTGTTATAACATAAGTTGATATTATATCTTAAAATTGGAAAATGATTATCATATCGTCTACTCATATTATAACACTTGAATAAATTATACTACGTAATTGCATTGAAGCAAACAGCTCCATTTCAAAATTTATTTTGCACAAAAAAAATTGAATCCACGACCTCACTCTGTCCGAAAGACTGAATCCACGAAGTGTCGGTAAGTGTTGTTTTCTTCACAATGGTTCCTAGACACATGGGATGGGGGTAGAGCTGGGGCTAGAAAATGAGCTAATTAAATGCACATTGAACATCTTAACTACCATACCTAAGAACACTAACTCAACCTCAACTCGTAGGGTTCAATATTTATGATAAAATCAACCACCAAAAAGGTTTAATAGTGGAATCCTAGACAACCAAAAAGACGGCAAAGCTTGACATGAACTAATGGACCTAAAACACTTAACTCACCTTGAAACACAAAAGAAGCCATCAAGAATGCTTCAATTATGTTCTAACCACCACATAACGGATTTGCTATCTAGAGTTTACGAGTGGTAAAAAAGAGAAAAGAAATCTAGTAAAAATATTAAAGAGTAATGATAACTATGGCTTAGTTTAGTAGAAGACATTATTAAATATTTTTTTAGGACATTTCGTATTGAGAGAGGCGATTATATATGCTAAACTCACACACACTACATCGATACTAAGACTCAAACTCAGGACCTTGCATGGGGGAGTAATTGCTCCAAACCATTACACTAGTGGGTCATTTGTTACTAATTTGTTAAGTATGAATCATGTACTTGATATATTATTTTTTATTGACATGATTCCTTACTTCAAATGAGGAAAGCCATGAATGGAAAAAGTCATGAACATAAGAAAGAATGAATGGGTACTAGACCAGCTACTCCTCTAATTAATTTAAGGGCTTATTTATTGAAATACTCATGTGCTTTAAACACATGGTGTATTTTGAGCTGGTTGAAGTACAGTGGAGATTTGAGACTCCAAAAATTTCAATAAATAAGCCTTAATTTAATTACTGCATGTTCGGGTATTGATTTACATACTCGAAAATCATAATTATTCAAATGTTTGTTCTAGGTAAGTAAACATGTTAAACTACTTGAATTTGGATTAACTTAAAATATGAAAATCTAATAAAAGGATAAACGAAAAAATGGAAAAGTCAAGTAAACTTCCTACCCTTGGAAATTACATCTAGGGTGGTGCTAGGCACCATCTTTGCTCACAACCTTACTCACTACCTTTCTAATAGAAGGTGGACCGAGTGGGGCCCTCCAATGCAGGGGGCCTCATCCGACCCCACCTCTCTATTAGAGAGGTGGTGAGCAAACGTGGTGCCCCAAATATTATCCTTACATCAAATGCAGGATTTTGGGGAGTCAACTCATGGGATGCGACAAAAGTTACATGAAGAAAGCTAGAATTGTCCACACTCGAAAGTTGTTCCAAATCCAATCCCCTTGCTTGCGTACTATCCGGTTTTCGTTTCTGTCCCCACTCTGTGGGTTTGTGTGAGTGTGGTTGGTCGTTTTGGTCAAGGTCAAGCGCAGCCACATTTGCTGTGGTATGCCTCCCTCAGCCAAGGGGCCAAAACGACAAGAAATTAGAGCTTGACCTTGCTTAATTATGGCCGTCAATGCTTATACACAATTCTACAAGTAACTAAATTTGGATTTGCACTCCACGTACGTAATTACATATTGAAGCATCCATCAATGTTATGTCAGCCATTACATAATTTTTAGTGAAAATTTCTGTGTAATTTCATGTTTATTTGACCAGTTGCTTAATTAATTGCTATATAATGACTGATTAAAAAAATAGACAATCCCCATGCATTTCTCTTCTTCCTTTCACTTTCTCAAAGTTGGTGTGTTCACATGAGCTTCGACAAATTACATCATCGTCTAAATCATATCAGGTGAACCCTAATTTGATTCATTCTAACCATCTTCATCAATGGAATTGTCCTCTTCGATGATGAATATAATACTTTAATATTAATTTTTTTGGGTACAAATAATATGTACATTATTGTAGTGCACTTATCATATAAAGTATAAGATATTTGAAAGAATTAATGCTATATTTTGTAATTTAAAAAACCTTCGTGACCCAATTTCTAATTACCGGATAAAATATTTTACATATAGGCAAGCTTTCACGTAAGTAAGAATTTTTTTATTTAAATAATGCAATATTGCAAATTATTCTAATTTATAAAGATGATTTGAAATCAGGTGGGCCGAAATACTACCACGATCAACTGTTTAATTCACATATATATTGTATTCGTGAAAAATAAAGATAACGGCTGATTAAGTCAGTGAGTTGGATCACATGTGAACTTTTGTTACATAACATATAAAATATCTAGCAAAATAACATTATCCCAACATCGAAGGACTCCCTTATTGTATGCTTATGAAACATGTTCATCGTATATATTTATTTGAAATTCTATTCATTTTCTTTCCATAGGGAGGATTGGGTTTTACTTTTCTTTTTGTTTTTTTTGCCATAGGATTGGGTTTTACTTGAGTGACATAGAATATAATCTAATAAAGTACAAGGGTACTTAATGTTGTTGCCCAATGTGCCAACAAACCAACCACCTCCTTTCAAAACAATAATGCTATTTCATGGGAAAGACAATTGTATACTTTTAAACATGCATGGCAAGAGTGTGCAAGAAGTAATTCCATGAGAGAGAGAGAGGGAGAGAGAGGGTGTGACCATAATATATTCTATGAATTAATGGATAGTGCTATAGTAAGATGTGGGACGATTTTTATACAATGTTAGAGAATGATTTAAATGTATTATTTAAAAAGGTATGCTATAGTTGTGCTATTATAATAGGACCCTAGTGATAGTGTCATGATTTTTCTCAAAAATTTTCCAGCTAATTTGCACATTCCATGTCAGAAGCGTAGCCGTTCATGTTCCTGCAAATCCCATTAATTAATTAATTAATTAAAACAATTACAAAATATAATATGTTTGTCTTTTTCTATTTCTCTATTACTTTTCTCAAGTACCAAAAGGAATTTATGATAAACATAAAAGTACCAAAAATAAGTACCCATAAATACTAGTTTAGTCAGTTGATTAAACAATTAAGTGCCTATTTGACATTGCTTATTTGGGTCTACAAGTGATTATTTTCAAATTTTTGAAAACCCAACATATTTGATAAAAGATAATAAAATCATTAATTTTGAATAATTGCTGTGAGAGAAAGAAATTAGGGAAAACATGTGATGAGGTGCCACGTCTTTTTTTTTTGTGGTACTAACCGCACTTCTAACAAAAGGTTTACCAAACACCAAACTGCTTTCTTTCACAGCTGATTTCTCTTACAGCAAAGCTAACAATGATTATTTTTACAGCACGTCAATACCAAACTAGATCTAAGAACATGCTCCACTAGATCGATTATTGGTTAAGTTTACCTTAAAAACCTGATTTTAGGATATGGGATTTTGGATCATATCATACGGAAGAAAAAAGTAAATAATAATGCTTCCCTCCTTGCCTGCGAGGAGGAACTCTTTCTTATCAACTAATGTGGCTCAACCACAAACTAACACTTGTCATTTTTTTTATATTCTCAAATATGCATTTATTTTTCACCTTAATTATTCTTAATAAGAGGGACAACTGCCATATTGTGATTGAGCCACATTAGCAGGTAAGGAGGAATCCCTCCTTATGGGCAAGAAGGAAAGCATTATCCAAAAGTAAAGTAATAATACACATGTCGTTCTATAAGTAAAAAGTAAGCCGGTGTTGTCGTTTTGGTGCTACTTAATCCACCTCTTTTCACAGACTTCGTATTCTTGTTAGTTCCATTTTACACGTCTTTAGCTCCTTCCTTCCAGATCAAATGCTTACTAAGTCAATCAAGTGTAGAGAAACTTGACTAATACCTGGCGTCTGTCAATATAATATAATATTATCGCTTTCATCTATAAAAAAAATACTTGAAATTCCAATTTTGTCCTTTTCCCTCTTTCATACCAAAGAGCTCCCCAATTTAATCTTCAAAGAAACTTCCATATGTGTTTTGACTAAAACCTTTCATGGTTAATTAGCTTATGGGTACCAAAAATAAGTACCCATAAGAATGTCAAATACTAGTTTAGTCAGTTAATTAAACAACTAAGTGGTCATTTGACATTGCTTATTTGGGGCTACAAGTGATTATTTTGAAATTTTTGAAAGCCCAACATGTTTGATAAAAGATGATAAAATCACTTATTTTGAATAATTGTTGTGAGAGAAAGCATGTGATGAGCTGTTTTCATTTTATGATTATATGAGAATCAGTTTTGAAGAGGCGCTGGGTTAAATGAAACTTTCAAAATGTCAAAAATAACCACATCTTTTTTTTTTCACCAACCGCACTTCCAACAAAAAGTTTACCAAACGCCAAACTGCTTTTTTTCACAGTTGATTTCTCTCATAGCAAATCTAACCGTGATTATTTTTACAGCACAGCAATGCCAAACTGACTCTAAGAACATGCTCCACTAGGATATGGGATTTTGGATCATATCATACAGAAGAAAAAAGTAAATAATAATGCTTCCCTCCTTGCCCGCGAGGAGGAACTCTTCCTTATCGACTAATGCGGCTCAACCACAAACTAACACTCATCATTTTTTTTTTATTCTCACATGTGCATTTATTTTTCACTTTAATTATTCTTAACAAAAGGGACAAATGTCATATTGTGATTGAGCCACATTAGTAGGTAAAGAGGAATTCCTCCTTATATGCAAGAAGAAAAGCATTATCCAAGAGTAAAGTAAAAATACACGTGTCATTCTATAAGTAAATATATGGAGTTCTGTCGTCGTTTTGGTGCTATTTAATCCACCTCTTTTCACAGACTTCGTATTTTTGTTAGTTCCATTTTATACTTCTTTAGCTCCTTCCTTCCAGATCAAATGCTTACTAAGTCAGTGTCTTTTTTTGGACGAATACTAAGTCAGTTAAGTGTAGAGAAACTTGACTAACACCTGGCGTCTCTCAATATAATATAATATTATTGCTTTTATCTATAAAAAAAATACTTGAAATTCCAATTTTGTCCTTTTCCCTCTTTCATACCAAAGAGCCCTCCAATTCAAAGAAACTTCCATATGGGTTTTGACTAAAACCTTTCCAAAACCAAAATTAATGCGCATCGTAATTTAATTTATCTTCCCTGCCTTTCCCCTTCAAAAACCTGCGCGCATTTACTCCACTGATCCCAAAATTCAATACCACAGTACACGGTCTCCACCATTCCCGCTCTCTCTTACTCTCTACAGACCACCACCCACCACCTCCACCTCACCCTCACGTGCTTCTCACGTGACATCCCCTCCCCCAGCACGTCAATTTTCTCTCTTTTATTCACTTTTGTACACGTCAAGACCGAAAACCAAACAAAGCCCCCATTAATTGTCCCCCCACACACTCTCTCTCTACCAAGACGATGTCGCAGAGCTCATCGCCAGCAGCAGCACAGCCAGTGGTACCCTCTGAACTTCAGCACCATTCTTTCTCCTTCAAAACCCTAAGCCCGAGCCTCATGATAATCCTCCTCATCCTCGCCGTCACGGTCGTTGCTTCAATTTCGCTCTGCTTCCTCCTCCGCCACCTCAACGGTCGCTGCCTCCGCCGCCTCACCCCGTCCTCCGCCTCATCAGCACACGCCGATTCGCGCCGAGTGTCGACTCGCCGAGTCAACCCCGACAACGCAGCCTCCCTCCCTCTCTTCACCTACTCCGCCATCACCCGCAGGTCTTCCTCTACCGTCTCCGCCGACTGCGCCGTCTGCTTGTCGAAGTTCGAGCCGAGTGACGAGCTCCGACTCCTCCCTCTCTGCTGCCACGCCTTCCACGCCATATGCATCGACACGTGGCTTCAATCGCACCAGACGTGTCCTCTGTGCCGCTCCCCGATCGCCGCCTCCGACGCCGAGCTCATGGCGCTCGTCTCCAATGCCGGCGCTGTGACGACGAACAGGGGAAGCTTCCGTCTGGAGATCGGAAACGTAAGCCGCCGCAACCAAACGACGTTGGATGAGGGCTCCATTCCGGCTGATGCTAATCACCGCTCCTACTCGATTGGCTCGTTCGAGTACGTCGTCGAGGACGAGTCGTCGGAGGTGCGGTTGAGCAATGCGCAGAAGGACGACGTCGTTTTGGTCGTCGCCGAGCCACCGGAGCCACCATCGCAACCGTTCGAGTCGAGCCTAGCCGCCGAGGTAGGCTCGGGGAGGACGAGTTGGCTCAAAGACTACATCGACCGGCTCTCGAGCACTCTGTCTTCGCGCGATATATCATGTCGCAGCTCGGGGAGATTTTTCACCGGAAGCAGCCGCCGGAGTGAGGCTTCCATCGTCGGAGATTGGAGCTTGGAGTCGGACCAGGTCGGGGAGGAGATTTCGGAGATGTTCCGGTGGCTCTCAGGGGTATAACAGTAAATAAAGGTGAAATCCCCATTTTTGCTAGCTGAGGTGGACTAAGAGTAAAAGAGTCCGGGTGGATTGAGTAAATTTTGGGTGGGAAAAACAGAAAATAAAGCCTCCATCCCTTCATCTGTACATAGGCTGAAGAAGATACAAGGAGAGTTTTTTTTACCAGGACTATGAGTTCTGTGGGGGTAATATTTGTTTCACTGTTTGGGTAGAAGTGAAAAAAAAAAAAAAATTATGTAGCAGTTAATTTCCTTCATGTAATTACAGATTGTGATTGAAACTAGAAGGTTTAGAATATTTGGTTCGTTCTGTTTTTGACAATTTGATTGGGATTTGATTGAACAGAAGAAAAGAGGTTAAAGGCAGCCAAATCAGTGCAGAAAGAAATAGGTATGTTTCATACTTGTTCTCGAATATTTGCTTTACTTGCTCACCCAAAAAGAGCATACAAAAGAAGAGTAAATTGGTGAAACAAAGAGAGAGAGAGAGAGAGAGAGAGAGAGAGAGAGAGAGAGAGAGGCCAAACAGATTTGGTTGTGCATATGAAATTGAGTGGTCCAAAATGAAACCAAAGCTCCTCACTTGTTCCACTAAGAAAATTTGGGAAGTGTCACATGAGGTTGATTACATGAGAAGGTTCTGACTTTACACTGCTTTGACTTATGCATAATGCATTTGTTTTCTTTTCATTGTCTTGTATATGATAGAACAAAGATGCTGCCTGCCTTTATGTGGGGGCAGCAATTTGAGTGAAGCCCTTCTTATTTTCTCCTGTGTAGACGACAAGAGTTCGATTCTAGCTGTTTTCTCACGGATTATAACAGAAGAGTGCTCAAAATCTGCTTCATCAAAGTCTTGCCTTGTTTTGATTTGATTTTGATTTGAAATATGCAGGCATATGAGGCCAATTAATTTGTCTCACATATGACAATGCAGTGAAGCCCAAATAGTAATTTCAGTATGCTATGCAATGCAATTTCAGTAATTCCAAAATGATTGGTATATGGCCAAGCATAAATCTCCCACTAGATCATGTTGTTGTTGCAGAATAAACCAAATGTTTTTATGGTCGACAGAATAAACCAAATTTGGAAATCTAGTTCTTTGTTGAATGACATGGATAAGACACATATATATCTACTCACACACACAAGAGGAAAAAAAATAAGGAATTGGACCCTATGTAAGGAAGGAGGCACCTACTAATCTGAGGAAAAGCCAAAGGCTTTAAAGTTATGTAATTCATATAGTTGGAATTACAATAGCTGAAATTAATTTTACATCTTATACAGCTGCAGATATCTTATCCAAAATTGATTACTATTTTTTTTGGAGGACTTTTCCTATTGAGATAGGCGATAACATACTAAACTCACACACACTACACGAATGCGAGGACTCGAACCTAGAATCTTTCCTAAAAGAGCACTAATGGGTGTCAAAATTTATTATTATTAAAAGAGAAAAAAAGTTGTTAAATTTCTTTTGTGAATAGAAAAAGAAAGAGGAATAAATATGTTTGTCATTTTGAAAGTCAGGCATATTAATAGTGGGCAGGTGATGTCCATGACCACTGTCTTTAAAGCCATCTGAGTCTTAACTAGGAAAAAAGGTTTTCTGGCCAAATTTTTGTTTACATGAAAATGTACTTGCAAGTTATCTTGCTCTTGCATGAAGGAAAATTGAACACAAAAACAATTAACAAATTAAGAGCAATTTTTTTTTCTTTTTCAAAAGAACTTAAAGATTACTCCAAGTATATATGCCAAGCAATAATCTTTTTAGCAACAACATAAAATCAACTGAAATACGCTTTAGTTCATCATAACTAAAATTAATGGGAGACTGTGGGTTTCAGGCTTTGGTCAGTAGGAGGGAAAAGCTCAAGGCCATCCTACTTTTCACTGTTTTGTTTAATTTATGGAGCCTAATCTGAAAGTAAACAATGCTGAAGTACTAAATTGGATTGCTTTCTCAAGACTCAATGTGTGTGCACGCGGCATGGCAGTGTTCAGAATTATTAAATGTCTCAAGAATTTGCCCTAGCCTTTTAGAGTATCTTCAACGGAGATGTCAAAATTTGATGGCTTAGTTGGAAATTTGACGTCTTTACTTAAATTCTCTTCTATCCGATGTGTTAAATATTTGAGCTATTTTATTATAGTCTATTAGAATTCGGATCAAATGGTTATTTTAAAGAGGCTAGCTCCAGCGGCAATTGGATTAAAGCAAGGTTTTAACATTTGTCAAAATGACATTGGTTGTAAGAATGAGCTCTTCCTCGATTTTAAGGAGCCAAACTTTTTCCTGAATTAAATATGAGTTTGTCACTCATAAGCCTCAAAAGCTAGTCCTCAGGTGAGCTGCTCTATGTAGTAATCTATTAATAAAGTAAACTTTTAAAAGAGTAAAAGGCAACTGATTTTGTGTTATTAATACTTGGTTCTTTAATTTTTTTTATATTCTATTTTATAATTTAAAAAAGATAATGGGTAGTTGTGTTTCATAAAAATATGACCTATTCTTTTATTTTCTTTTTAATTTTAATTGTTTTAATATAAAAAAGTGTGAATTTACTATATTATCCTCATTTAATTAATAATTTCAATTCTTAATGTTTGCATTAACCAAAGGCATTTTATGGTATTTTGAATGTTTCACCATTTTCTGCCTTTTGCTTTTTATATATAGATATCGTAATGTTATATATATTTATATACTCAAAATACAGGTGGTTATATAAATAATCATTATTTTTTCTTGTAGAAATATACTTTTATTTAATTAGAGCAAACCTCATGGTAGCAATACATCTAACAGCCATGAAAGGGCCATCTTCAATCCAAACAGAAACATTAGGAAACACAAGTGCATGCTTCACAAGAAGGTGAAGCTGCCAATTAAAAACATTTATTAAGACTGGAAATTAATAAGGGCCTTCCATTCCACACCACTCGAGAAATTAAAGGACCAACTCAAGTATCGTCGTCCAACATGAATATTGCTTCAACTATTGGGGAAGTGCCATAGCCAGTTGAGATAGTTGAGAAGCATCCACCCCATGCCTCACTATTGTAGATGCATGATTCATACACAAAATCATAGATTAGGGGGATCCAATCCACATTATCCAAATAGTGTTCAACAGTTCGGCTCTCAGTAAACACCTGCATAATATGTACAAGATCAAGTAGCAATCTAGCTAGGTATATTTGTCGATTGCTAAAGGACATATACAAATTTTATGGTTAAATACTTTTTTGGTCACTGGGTTTTACATGAAAATTTAATTTGGTCACTGAAAAAAAAATATAGCCAAATTCGTTACTGTTTTTCCAAAATTTACAATTTATAGACATTCCTTTATCTTTTTAAGTGCATTTTTTTTAAGAAACACCTTCTGTCTTCTTCCTCTAACTCAACGAATTAGGGTATATTATGATATTAGAGTTTAACAAATTGAGAGAAATTTTGGGTTGAAATCTAAATTGTGAGGTATAAGGCAAATCAAAAGGCCAAACCAAATTAAAATGAAAGCTACAACTTACCAATACATTTTGGTGCTCTATCACCTTGAAGAAAATAACTCAGAGGTGAGAAATACATGCTTTGAAGGTAGAGCTTGACGGAAGATAATTAAATGTCTATAAATTGTAAACTTTGAGAAAAACATTGACCAATTTGGCTAAAAAAAAATTTCAGTGACCAAATTGAATTTTCGTGTAAAACCCAATGACTAAAAAGGTATTTAACCCCAAACTTTATAATTACTCCACAAATATAATCCGAACGCAAAATAACATACCTTGTTTTGATAGGCAACCTTATTATTGCTCCACGCCAGCAGCCGGCCGCGGTCCTCACCGCCCTTGTTCTTGCCGTTGTACACAACAGTGGCAACAGATCCTTCAGTTGTTCCAAGCTTTTGGACATGCAGAACGGCACCCCACTGTCCATTTGCAATGAGTACAGGGTAGGGGAAGTGTCCAATGTGCCCACACCAGTCCTTACTTACAGAATAGGTTAAGGTGTCCCCAGTCGCATTGTAAATAAGGCAAAGTGTAGAAACTCCATCACCATGCTGTTTCTTCAAATTCTCCACAAACGTAAGGGCTTTGCAGTCCTTGTCCCCGACGTTTTTCATCTGCAGAGCCACTTTTGCCCTGTCTTTTCTTTCGATTGCCTTGCACTTGTACTCCAGCATCCCGTTCAACGTTGAGTTTTCGATGGGGTTGCCGAACACATTGTACGCCATCACTCTCTCTCAGCTATGTCCCACGACCATGGCCCTTGTCTTAGTTTAAGCTAGGCATGAGTCTTAACTAGGAAAAAAGGTTTTCTGGCTCAAAGTTGTTTTGTGTACGTGCAAGTTACTCTTACGCTTGCATGAAGGGACTATTGAATACAGAACCAATAGACAAACTTAGAGTAATTTTTCTTTTCAAAAGAACTTATTAAAGATTACTCCAAGCATTTATGCATGCCAAGCAAATAACCTTTTAATTAACAACATGAATAATTCTACGTACTAGAATCAATAGGAGGGAAAAGCTCAAGGCCACCCTAGCTACTTTTCACTGTTTGTTTAATTAGAAAACTTAATATGAAAGTAAACAACGCTAAAGTACTAAATTAGATTGGTTTCTCAAGGCTCAATGTATGTGCATGGCATGGCATGTTCAGAAAAAAATAATAATAATAATGTGTCAAGAATTTCTTAAAGTTTCTTAGAGCATCTTTAAGGGAGAAGTTAAACGGGAAAAACAGTTAAATTTGGATTTGATGGCCTAGGTGCAATTAGACATTTTTAAAAACAAATTTAGCTCCAACCGAAATTAATGTCAAATACCATATATTTTTCTTTTATGATATCAATATTAATTTAATAATATAACATTTGATCAAGCTTGATGGAATGTCAATTTTAACATTCCTTTTCACTTGTTGCTTTCAAATTTATGTAGAATTTGATTACTCGATTTATGTAATAGATAGGCTTAAAATTTTAACATTCCTCTAGAGCTTGTTACTTTCAGATAAAGGGATGGATGGGTTTATTTAATGAGGGTGAACCTCAGGTAGCAATACATCTAATAACAGCCATGAAGGGCCGTCTTCAATCCAAACAGAAAATATTAGGAAACACAAGTGCATGCTTCACAAGAAGGTGAAGCTGCCAATTACTAACACTTATAAGTATAGGAACAAATTACATGATTTATTATGCATCCCAAATTTATTAAGACTGGAAATTAAGGGCCTTCCATTCCACATTTGAGAAATTAAAAGACCAAATCAAGCATCTTCCAACATGAATATTGCTTCAACTATTGGGGAAGTGCCACTGCCAGTTGAGATAGTTGAGAAGCATCCACCCCATGTCTCACTTTTGTAGATCCCAGATTTATTCACAGAATCATAGATTAGGGGGATCCAATCCACATTATCCAAATAGTATCCAGCAGTTCGGCTCTCAGTAAACACCTACACATATATGTACAAGAGATTGTTTGAAATTAAAAATGCTTCCAGGTGCAAAGGACCCACTAGTATAGTGGTTTGGAGTAATTGCTTCCCCAGGCAAGATCCTGGATTCGAGTCCTAGCATCCGTGTTGTATGTGTAAGTTTAATATATTATCACCCTCTCAATAAGAAAGGACCTCGAAAAATTTATAATAAAAAAAAAGCTTCCATGTTAATTATTATATATCTAAATACCTCGGAAATATTCCGAACCAAAATAACTTACCATGTGTTTACCGGCAATCCTATTGTTGCTCCATGGCAACATCGATCTATAATTACTCAACGAATATAATCCAAACCCAAAATAATCTACCGTGTTTTTGTACGCAACCCTATTGTTGCTCCACGCCAGCAGCCAGCCATGGCCCTGACCGTCCTTGTTCGTGCCATTGTACACAACAGTGGCAACAGATCCTTCAGGCGTTCCAAGTTTTTGGACATGCAGAAAGGCAGCCCACTGCCCATTTGCAATGAGTGCGGGGGGGTAGGGGGAGGGTCCAATTTGCCCACACCAGTCCTTACTTACAGAGTACGTTAAGGTATCCCCAGTCGCATTGTAAATAAGGCAACATGTGGAGATTCCATCACCATACTGCTGCTGCAATTTCTCCTCAAACGCAAGGGCTTTGAGGTCCTTGTCCCCGACGTTTTGCATCTGCAGAGCCACTTTTGCCCTGTCTTTCTTTTCTATTGTGTTGCACTTGTACTCTGGCATCCCCCTCACTGTTGAGTTTTCGATGGGGTTGCCGAACACATTGCACGCCATATCTCTCTCAACTATGTCCCATGACCATAGCCCCCTTGTCTCTTAATGTAAGCTAGCCATGAGTCTTAACTAGGAAAAAAGGTTTTCTGTCTGGCTCAAAGTTGTTTTGTGTACGTGCAAATTACTCTTACGCTTTCATGAAGGTTTTCTGGCTCAAAGTTGTTTTCTTTTCTTTTCAAACGAACTCATTCAAGATGACTCCAAGTATATATGCTAAGCAATGACCTTTTAACAAGAAGATAATTGTACGTACTAGAATCAATAGGAGGGAAAAGCTCAAGTAAACAACGCTAAAGTACTAAATTGGATTGCTTTCTCAAGGCTCAATGTGTGCTTGGCAGTGTTCAGAAAAAAAGTAATGTGTCAAGAATTTCTTAAAGTTTCTTAGAGCATCTTTAAGAGAGAAGGTTAAACGTAGAAAGAGTTAAATTTGGATTTGATAGCCCATGTGCAATTTGACTTTTTCTTTTAATTTTTAACTTCACCCGAAATGTCAAATATCATATTATTTTATTATATCAGTATTTAAAAATAATAATATAACATTTGACATTAAACTTTATGGAATGTCAATTTTAATATTTCTCTTCTTACTCTTAAATTTATATAGAATTTGACTACTTGATTTTTGTAATAACATAGGCTTAGAATTCTGGATATAATGCCAGCACTCAAATCTTCAGCTCATTGATGTCTCAGACACTCAAAGGACTGGACTGGTAATAGGAGAGATAGAGAGAGAGAGAGAGAGAGAGAGAGAGAGAGAGAGAGAGAGAGAGAGAGAGAGAGAGAGAGGCCAAACAGATTTGGTTGTGCATATGAAATTGAGTGGTCCAAAATGAAACCAAAGCTCGTCACTTGATCCACTAAGAAAATTTGGGAAGTGTCACATGAGGTTGATTGCATGAGAAGGTTCTGACTTTACACTGCTTTGACTTGTGCATGATGCATTTGTTTTCTTTTGATTGTCTTGTATATGATAGAGCAAGATGCTGCCTGCCTTTATGTGGGGACAGTAATTCGAGTGAAGCCCTTCTTATTTTCTCCTGTGTAGACGACAAGAGTTCGATTCTAGCTGTTTTCTCACGGATTATAACAGAAGAGTGCTCAAAATCTGCTTCATCAAAGTCTTGCCTTGTTTTGATTTGATTTTGATTTGAAATATGCAGGCATATGAGGCCAATTAATTTGTCTCACATATGACAATGCAGTGAAGCCCAAATAGTAATTTCAGTATGCTATGCAATGCAATTTCAGTAATTCCAAAATGATTGGTATAGGGCCAAGCATAAATCTCCCACTAGATCATGTTGTTGTTGCAGAATAAACCAAATCTTTTTTATGGTCGACAGAATAAACCAAATTTGGAAATCTAGTTCTTTGTTGAATGACATGGATAAGACACAAATATCCACTCACCACACACGAGGAAAAAAATTAGGAATTGGACCCTATGTAAGGAAGGAGGCACCTACTAATTTGAGGAAAAGCCAAAGGCTTTAAAGTTATGTAATTCATATAGTTGGAATTACAATAACTGAAATTAATTTTACATCTTATAAAACTGCAGATGTCTTATCCAAAATTGATTACTATTTTTTTCGGAGGACTTTTTCTATTGAGAGATGCGATAACATACTAAACTCACACACACTACACGAATACGAGGACTCGAATCCAGGATCTTTCCTAAAAGAGCAATTGCTCTACACTAATGGGTGTCAAAATTTATTATTATTAAAAGAGAAAAAATACGTTGTTAAATTTCTTTTGTGAATAGAAAAAGAAAGAGGAATAAATATGTTTGTCATTTTGAAAGTCAGCCATATTAATAGTGGGCAGGTGATGTACATGTCTTTAAAGCCATCTGAGTCTTAACTAGGAAAAAAGGTTTTCTGGCCAAATTTTTGTTTACATGAAAATGTACTTGCAAGTCATCTTTGCTCTTGCATGAAGGAAAATTGAACACAAAAACAATTAACAAATTAAGAGCAATTTTTTTTTTCTTTTTCAAAAGAACTTAAAGATTACTCCAAGTATATATGCCAAGCAATAATCTTTTTAGCAACAAGATATAATCAACTGAAATACGCTTTAGTTCATCATAACTAAAATTAATGGGAGACTGGGTTCTAGGCTTTGGTCAGTAGGAGGGAAAAGCTCAAGGCCATCCTACTTTTCACTGTTTTGTTTAATTTTGGGAGCCTAATCTGAAAGTAAACAATGCTGAAGAACTAAATTGGATTGCTTTCTCAAGACTCAATGTGTGTGCACGCAGCACGGCAGTGTTCGGAAATATTAAATGTCTCAAGAATTTGCCCAAGCCTTTTAGAGTATCTTCAATGGAGATGTCAAAATTTGATGGCTTAGTTGGAAATTTGACGTCTTAACTTAAATTTCCTTCTATCCGATGTGTTAAATATTTGAGTTATTTTATTATAGTCTATTAGAGTTCGGATCGAATGGTTATTTTAAAGAGGCTAGCACTATCGGCAATTTAGATTAAAGAGCAAGTCTTTAGCATGTGTCAAAATCACATTGGTTGTAAGAATGAGCTCTTCCACAATTTTAAGGAGCCAAACGTTTTCCTCTGGATTAAATATGAGTTTGTCACTCATAAGTCCTCAAAAGCTAGTCCTCAGGTGAGCTGCTCTATGTAGTAATCTATTAATAAAGTAAACTTTTAAAAGCGTAAAAGGCAACAGATTTTGTATTATTAATACTTGGTTCTTTAATTTTTTTATATTCTAATTTAGAATTTAAAAAAGATAATGGGTAGTTGTGTTTCATAAAAATATGACCTATTATATGATTTTCTTTTTAATTTTAATTGTTTTAATATGAAAAAGTGTGAATTTACTATATTATCCTCATTTAATTAATAATTTCAATTCTTAATATTTGCATTAACCAAAGACATTTTACGGTATTTTGAATGTTTCACCATTCTATACCTTTTGCTTTATATATATAAATATCATAATGTTATATATATACTATAGTCAAAATACAGGTGATTACATAAATCATCATTATTTTGTCTTGTAGAAATATACTTTTATTTAATTAGTGCAAACCTCAAGGTAACAATACATCTAACAGCCATGAAAGGGCCATCTTCAATCCAAACAGAAACATTATAGGAAACACAAGTGCATGCTTCACAAGAAGGTGAAGCTGCCAATTACAAACACTTAAAGTATAGGAACAAATTACATGATTTATTTATTATACATCCCAAATTTATTAAGACTGGAAATTAATAAGGGCCTTCCATTCCACACCACTTGAGAAATTAAAGGACCAACTCAAGCATCGTCGTCCAGCATGAATATTGCTTCAACTATTGGGGAAGTGCCATAGCCAGTTGAGATAGTTGAGAAGCATCCACCCCATGCCTCACTATTGTAGATGCCAGATTTATCCACAAAATCATAGATTAGGGGGATCCAATCCGCATTATCCAAATAGTGTTCAGCAGTTCGGCTCTCAGTAAACACCTGCATAATATGTACAAGATCAAGTAGCAATCTAGCTAGGTATATGTGTCGCTTGCTAAAGGAGATACACAAATTTTATGGTTAAATACTTTTTTGGTCACTGGGTTTTACACGAAAATTTAATTTGGTCACTGAGAAAAAAAATATAGCAAAATTAGTTACTGTGTTTCCCAAAATTTACAATTTATGGACATTCCTTTATCTTTTTTTAAGTGCATTTTTTTAAAGAAGCACCTTATGTCTTCTTCCTCTAACTCAACGAATTAGGGTATATTGTGATATTAGAGTTTAACAAATTGAGAGAAATTTTGGGTTGAAATCTAAATTGTGAGGTATATAAGGCAAATCAAAAGGCCAAACCAAATTAAAATGAAATCTACAACTTACCAATACATTTTGGTGCTCTATCACCTTGAAGAAAATAACTAGTAGGTGAAAAACACATGCTTTGAAGGTAGAACTTGACGGAAGATAATGAAATGTCTATAAATTGTAAACTTTGAGAAAAACATTGACCAATTTGGCTAAAAAAAAGTTTAAGTTACCAAATTGAATTTTCGTGTAAAACCCAATGACTAAAAAGGTATTTAACCCCAAATTTTATAATTACTCCACAAATATAATCCGAACGCAAAATAACATACCTTGTTTTGATAGGCAACCCTATTATTGCTCCACGCCAGCAGCCGGCCGCGGTCCTCACCGTCCTTGTTCTTGCCGTTGTACACAACAGTGGCAACAGATCCTTCAGTTGTTCCAAGCTTTTGGACATGCAGAAAGGCACCCCACTGTCCATTTGCAATGAGTACAGGGTAGGGGAAGTGTCCAATGTGCCCACACCAGTCCTTACTTATAGAATAGGTTAAGGTGTCCCCAGTCGCATTGTAAATAAGGCAAAGGGTAGAAACTCCATCACCATGCTGTTTCTTCAAATTCTCCACAAACGTAAGGGCTTTGCAGTCCTTGTCCCCGACGTTTTTCATCTGCAGAGCCACTTTTGCCCTGTCTTTTCTTTCTATTGCCTTGCACTTGTACTCCAGCATCCCGTTCAACGTTGAGTTTTCGATGGGGTTGCCGAACACATTGTACGCCATCACTCTCTCTCAGCTATGTCCCACGACCATGGCCCTTGTCTTAGTTTAAGCTAGCCCTAAGTCTTAACTAGGAAAAAAGGTTTTCTGGCTCAAAGTTGTTTTGTGTACGTGCAAGTTCTTACGCTTGCATGAAGGGAATATTGAATACAGAACCAGACAAACTTAGAGTAATTTTTCTTTTCAAAAGAACTTATTAAAGATTACTCCAAGCATATATGCATGCCAAGCAAATAACCTTTTAATTAACAACAAGAATAATTCTACGTACTAGAATCAATAGGAGGGAAAAGCTCAAGGCCACCCTAGCTACTTTTCACTGTTTGTTTAATTAGGAAACTTGATATGAAAGTAAACAACGCTAAAGTACTAAATTAGATTGCTTTCTCAAGGCTCAATGTGTGTGCATGGCATGTTCAGAAAAAGAAAAAAAAAATTAATGTGTCAAGAATTTCTTAAAGTTTCTTAGCGCATCTTTAAGGGAGAAGTTAAACGGGAAAAAGAGTTAAATTTGAATTTGATGGCCTAGGTGCAATTAGACATTTTTAAAATCAAATTTAGCTCCACCTGAAATTAATGTCAAATACCATATATTTTTCTTTTATGATATCAATATTATTTTAATAATATAACATTTGATCAAGCTTGATGGAATGTCAATTTTAACATTCCTTTTCACTTGTTGCTTTCAAATTTATGTAGAATTTGATTACTCGATTTATGTAATAGCATAGGCTTAAAATTTTAACATTCCTCTAGAGCTTGTTACTTTCAGATAAAGGGATGGATGAGTTTATTTAATGAGGGTGAACCTCAGGTAGCAATACATCTAATAACAGCCATGAAGGGCCGTCTTCAATCCAAACAGAAAATATTAGGAAACACAAGTGCATGCTTCACAAGAAGGTGAAGCTGCCAATTACTAACACTTATAAGTATAGGAACAAATTACATGATTTATTATGCATCCCAAATTTATTAAGACTGGAAATTAAGGGCCTTCCATTCCACATTTGAGAAATTAAAAGACCAAATCAAGCATCTTCCAACATGAATATTGCTTCAACTATTGGGGAAGTGCCACTGCCAGTTGAGATAGTTGAGAAGCATCCACCCCATGTCTCACTTTTGTAGATCCCAGATTTATTCAAAGAATCATAGATTAGGGGGATCCAATCCACATTATCCAAATAGTATCCAGCAGTTCGGCTCTCAGTAAACACCTGCACATATATGTACAAGAGATTGTTTGAAATTAAAAATGCTTCCAGGTGCAAAGGACCCACTAGTGTAGTGGTTTGGAGTAATTGCTCCCCCATATACAAGGTCCTGAGTTCGAATCCTAGCATCCGTGTTGTATGTGTAAGTTTAATATATTATCACCCATCTCAATAAGAAAGGACCTTAAAAAATTTATGAAAAAAAGAAGCTTCCATGTTAATTATTATATATCTAAATACCTCGGAAATATTCCGAACCAAAATAACTTACCATGTGTTTACCGGCAATCCTATTGTTGCTCCATGGCAACATCGATCTATAATTACTCAACGAATATAATCCGAACCGAAAATAATCTACCGTGTTTTTGTACGCAAACCTATTGTTGCTCCACGCCAGCAGCCGGCCATGGCCCTGACCGTCCTTGTTCGTGCCATTGTACACAACAGTGGCAACAGATCCTTCAGGCGTTCCAAGGTTTTGGACATGCAGAAAGGCACCCCACTGCCCATTTGCAATGAGTGCGGGGTAGGGGGAAGGTCCAATTTGCCCACACCAGTCCTTACTTACAGAGTACGTTAAGGTATCCCCAGTCGCATTGTAAATAAGGCAACGTGTGGAGATTCCATCACCATACTGCTGCTGCAATTTCTCCACAAACGCAAGGGCTTTGAGGTCCTTGTCCCCGACGTTTTTCATCTGCAGAGCCACTTTTGCCCTGTCTTTCCTTTCTATTGTCTTGCACTTGTACTCTGGCATCCCCCTCACCGTTGAGTTTTCGATGGGGTTGCCGAACACATTGCACGCCATATCTCTCTCAACTATGTCCCATGACCAAAACCCCCTTGTCTCTTAATGTAAGCTAGCCATGAGTCTTAACTAGGAAAAAAGGTTTTCTGTCTGGCTCAAAGTTGTTTTGTGTACGTGCAAGTTACTCTTACGCTTGCATGAAGGTTTTCTGGCGCTCAAAGTTGTTTTCTTTTCTTTTCAAAGGAACTTATTAAAGATTACTCCAAGTATATATGCCAAGCAATAACCTTTTAACAAGAAGATAATTGTACGTACTAGAATCAATAGGAGGGAAAAGCTCAAGTAAACAACGCTAAAGTACTAAATTGGATTGCTTTCTCAAGGCTCAATGTGTGCTTGGCAGTGTTCAGAAAAAAAGTAATGTGTCAAGAATTTCTTAAAGTTTCTTAGAGCATCTTTAAGAGAGAAGGTTAAACGTAAAAAGAGTTAAATTTGGATTTGATGGCCCATGAGCAATTTGACTTTTTTAAAAAAATTTAGCTCCACCCGAAATGTCAAATACGATATTATTTTATTATATCGATATTTAAAAAGAATAATATAACATTTGACATCAAGCTTTATGGAATGTCAATTTTAATATTTCTCTTGTTACTCTCAAATTTATATAGAATCTGACTACTCAGATTTTTGTAATAACATAGGCTTAGAATTCTGGATATAATGCCAGCACTCAATTCTTCAGCTCATTGATGTCTCTGACTCTCAAAGGACTGGACTGGTAATAGGAGAGAGAGAGAGAGAGAGAGAGAGAGAGAGAGAGAGAGAGTAATTGAAATCAGGTGTGCTGCCCTCCAACCCAGCACAACATTAAAGTTTAGAGATTGAATTTTGAAAGCCTGCAACTACCACATTAAAAGTGGAAATGAAGAGCCATCTGGCTGGTCAGACCAAAAAAGAAAAAGAAAAAAAAAGAGTCATCTGGACATGGAACAGGAAAAACGGTGAAAAGTTGAACCCAATATTTATATGTTATAGAAACTTTTACCAAAAAAATCCAAGTTTAAATATAATGGTGGCAGTACTCTCTCACTACTCTATCCTTGCTTCTGTTGGACTCTTGGCATGCTTCTCAAAACTATCATGTTACTCCTTATTTAATGAGAAGCCTCTAATTGTCATATGTTGAAAACTGTTCATCAATTCAATGACTTATAACTCAAATGGTTAAGAGCATTTTACTAATGCACCCGAGATCCTAGATTCGATTTCTCCTCCTCCGATTTCACTTGTAAAAAAACAAAACAAAAAACCCTGTTCATGGCCCCCCATTGAAGACAACATCCACATTAAGCATGAAAGAGACGCCAACAAGGGTGCTGTTAAAACTTGTTTACCAACCACTTAGGTAAAAAGTTATACCCATACATCCACCAAAAACTTTTAATGCCCCTCTTGCCCTTATCATTTCATGACCATGGTTGATAATGGAGCACAACTACTCTGGTGGATGCTCGGCCGGGCAGAGAAGTCGCCGATTTGGAGTTCATATGTCTTCTTTTTGTTTCAAAAGTTTAACGTTTTTTAAGTCGAAAGAAAATTAAATTTTGAAACTAAGTATAGGAAAAATGAGACCAATAGGATGTTTTGGAAGCATGGTGTAATGAAAACCTAAATACGTACTTCATTCCAATGAAAAATGCCAATGCAATTATTGAATTACATGCACACTTTATATATATTTTTCAAGCTAAAATTTGAGATGATATTCTTTCTGTATGAACATTGATGACAGTACTTCATACCACAAAAAAGAACATTGATGACAGTACATTGTTGTAGAGCAGAGCAGTAACTAAAGGAATGTGATTTCCCCACTCCCCTTTTCTCAACTTACTCTCCCTTTTGTTTTTTTTTTTTTAATTATACTGTTTAATCAATTTTGTTCTTTTTCTTTCCTATTCTACCCTTGCCCTACATTAATTTCTTTTTACTTCACTTTTATATTATTTTTTTCTTTAAACTTAATTTTCCAACTTGCACTCCGTTTTCAATATATATTTTTCCTTTAATTGAGTAAGAAATTAAGTATTTTTTTCCTTTAATACTGAAAATGGAGTGCAAGTTGAAAATTTAAGTATAAAGAAAAAGGAATAATATAAAAATGAAGAAAAAAGAAATTAATATAGGGAAGACTAGAATAGGAAAGAGAAATAACAAAAAAGAATAAAATTGATTAAAAAGTATTAAAAATCAAAAGGGAGTGTAAGTAGAGAAAATGGGAGTGGGAAAATCAGCTCCCTAACTAAATCTACGGCGAAAACCGTAATTAAAAATTATTGATAACGCGAAAGGGAGGGAGATCTTTAGACAAATAGCAAATCTTCAAACCTATATATACATGCATACACATTTCCATCAGCAGGAATGGGATTTCTGGACTTGGTCAGAACTCTCAGCGATGCCCTTGCAAACATCTCCTCTGCAAAGTGGGCAAACACTGTAGCATTCGAAGAACATAGGATATCGTCATATATACAAATATAATTAATCAAAAGCAAGCGCTTGGTAGAATGGGAGAAGTATGATGGAAGTAATGAATGTACCCTTGCTTTTCTTTTAGCCATTTGTCAACGCATTCCATATGGAATTCATGACAACAAGGGAGAACTCTTATTTTATCTCCTTCATCATACTCAGCCAAGCAAATGTAACACCTGTTCATAGGACCAACATCAGAAAAACTCTCATGAAACACAACAGACTTTATTAGGATTAAAATATTTGTATTATGGGGATATAATATGTATAGATAGTTTCAAGTTTGAACCGATAAATCCTCAATCTATCTGTCAGAAAAGGTATTTTGAAGTTAGAATGAGCACTGAGAAATGATGCTACTGAGCTACTCTATGTTTTCAATTGTTTTTCCATTTAATTTGAGTTGATCTATTTACGTAATTGAGGACAAAAGAGCTCATAACATATTTCAGGTCTTAAAAAATTCCCCAAAAGCATTTTCAAAACTTGGATACAATTTGTGGAACCTTTTGTACCCTACATAAGGTTTAGTTACTACATTACAGATATTTACAGACGTCTCTACATAATTTACCGTAATGTCCTTTCCATAACTTTTTATTCTGTTTTACAATAAATGTTTATGCAAATGAAAAAAAAAAAATTCATGGGATTCTATAATTGTGCAGCGTAAGAATTCTTAGGGACCTTGGCTATTCCTACAACAAACTAAGTATTTATGTCCAAAAACTGGCTACCTACCTATGGATCTGAACATGATTTTTTCCCCATCAGTCATCTATATCGATCCTCATACACTTCTGAATCCTAACTACATGTGCATTTGGCTATTACTATCATGTATGCGCATATTAACAATGTTAACGATTTAGTTTTTACACTTTACTAACATCAAGTCCCTTCAACACAAACATGCCAATGTTAAGTCAAAGGTCTAAGCAAAGCAAACTGCCACCTCCAGCTGGCAAGTTACCTAGTGCCTCAATGGCAGGGGTTCAAAACCCGTTGGAAGCACTTTGTGGCCAGGGGCAAGCGAAACCCCGAGCGGGGATTAATCCCACCCTTTGGGTGTGGGAACACCTCGTGGTATTTACCCAAAAAAAAAAAAAAAAAAAGGTCTAAGTAACAGGGCCAGGCTCTTCCATACATAACTGTTCATTGCTTTTTTTCTTTTTTTTTCCCATTTCAACAACAAAAAAGGGGGAATTTGGGCAATGCCTTTGGGTAAGTTGATAAAGAATAAGAAAATAAGAGAGCAATCTAAATATGCGAAGCAATATTCCCAAGAAAACATATAGCCATGATATTTCGACATCATTAACATTGAAAACCTTCACATAGTTGCTACAACTAACTCGATTACCTCATTTTATAGCTATGCTTTTTAAAGTAATAGTGTAAGCTTCAACATTCATATAAATGAGTGCACTTCATTAAACTCAAACAATAAAACTTACTCTTGTGCATCTTGGGCCTTGCTCTCAGTGATCTCAGACTTATGATTTTTGAGAGGAAACGAGTTTACAACATTCTCAGGAGCTGGAAGTGAGAGCATAGATTGTGAAAGTGACAATGGAACATGACGTATTTCATCCAAGATCTGCATCCAAATAAATGATGAATATTCTCATAGATAAAAGTTAAAATCAAAATGACTACACAAGAGAGAGAGAGAGAGAGAGAGAGAGAGAGAGAGAGTTGTGAAAGCACTAGTGGTTTGTACAACTTATGATCCAAATCTATATTGCCAACAGTTCATATGCTTTAACTATATAAATGAGTATTTAACTTAAAAAATAACGAACACACATGAGTGTGTATACAGCTAAAAGGGAGAAAAGGGAAAAGGGAAAAGGGTTGTCTGGGATGCAAAAAAGGGAAACTTAGATCCATAAGGATAGAAAGAACAGTGAAAGTTCTAAAGAAATTGAAGGCTAAGTTCGAATGTAAATCCCAAAAACATTTACAACGAAAATTATTACGACTGTTATGCAAAACTTCAATCAGATAAAAAATATTCCAAAAACTGAAGTTTGATCATACTGAGGAAAAAAAAGGTATTGACCTCATGAAAACACTTAAAAAATAAACATTAAAATCTGGTGCCTTATCATAAATAAGAAGACTTAAAATAACCACCCGAGCACTGGCTTGAATAGTAGCGGATGAAATGGGAAAGGTTGACTTAGATCAATTTTTAAGGGAAAGATTGTCCATTAAACATTTTCAGAAAACCTAATCCAACCTGGACACCATACAGAAAAATTATTTGAAAGGAATTCACCTCGTTTAGTGCCTCAGTAAGCATGATTATCTGCAAAACAGTTGCATGAATACTGGAAATTTCAGCCATCAAGGATGTTTCACAGGAGCATGTGCCATTAGCATGGAGCCTGGATGAACAGAAAGAACTTGGACCTCTCTCATCGTCAACAAGACCACCATGTAGCCTTTCTGAAAGCTGTAAGATAATAAAGTGAAAATTGCAAAACATGTCACAGGTGAAATGTGCCAAACATACCAGAAACAAACAAAAAAAGTAAAAAATTTGAAATGAAAAATTATTACAGCAATGCACTCATTGCATCGACAATAGTGTTTCAGAAGAGCTTTACATTTGATGGACAATTCAAGTTATGAGTAATCCACAATACAAAGCTGACATCAGCAGAATGGGTTGTTAGTTCCACAGGTAAATCATTTGCAAAGAAATGTATGCTCATAAGTCACAAGCAACCATCAGGATAGAAGTATCTTATAAACGATGGAAAATGCGCATTTACAATGCAAGTTTTATATTTGATTATGAAGAACTTTTAAGAAGCACACATCCCCTGCCTAATCCTTGCGGATAGCTAGAATTTATACCACCAACTTTTAAGAATTGTTCTACAGTGTATTGCATAGGAATGGAAAAAGACTCATCGAGAAATTAACAGCGTTTTATTGATGGAGAACACCACTAGCAGCCCCAGACTGGAAAAACCGCTTTCTTGGGAGTTCAACTTGATCAACACCTTCCAGCAGCCACCAAAGATTATCCAGTACTCGAAGCCTTACCCTACCTCTTCAATATCTAAGGGGATGGGAAAGAAAGATAATGTCCCAGCCGATACTATCTGTTCTTTTACAAGAATGCATATGTTAAAGGCAGGTTGCAACTGGTTCAAAGTCAGATGCCACGAACATGATAATATATATCAAGGTCCAAAGATCCAGAGCTAAATAGCAATAGCCCCAGTGGGTTGTCAATTACCAAATTCCATGGAATTTGGATGTTCAGAATCTAGAACTATACCATTATAACAAAGACATCTTTATCTGATAGCATAATTGTCAGGAGATCTTACATTTAGATTGTCATGCCATTACTAAAGAACTACCAGCATATATTTCTCAAGAAGATGCTTTCGGTAAAGAACTGTGTTATTAAAGCCAAGTCCTTAAAAGAGGCATTAGACCTATAGGATACAAAAGTAGAAGACCCTTTGCAGGCAACAGAGTCTGCTTATGATTCTTGTTTCTATCTACAAACCATTCGAGCCAAAATCAATTATGCACCAATGAAAGGGAACAACCAAGCCTTAACATAGTTCTCAAGTTATGCCTTCATCATTTCCAAACCAAGTAACAGCAACTGAGAAAATCTCCTCTGAAGTTAATTATGTAAATATATCCTTATTTGCAGTTGGAACTTCCACTAAACCCATGAAAGTTTGCACTGCAGGTAGACCCTACAGCTTTTCATTTCCAGAAAGCATTAAAAATACAAAGAAAATAATCCCAACAAACAAACAAGGACATACAAACTTCAGGCACAGAGAAAGACACCGTATTTTTTTTTCCCATATGGATAAGAAAATAGAGAAATGATAAATTCAAACTAGTAAAAAATGAAAACTAAGCTTGACCCAGATCATTAAATTATATCAGGACCAAAAATTTCAGATTTTTAGTACCTCAAGGGGACTTACAGAATCAGAGTCGTCACCTCCTGTGAGAAATGAAGAAGATGGTTTCGACCCCATGCCACCAGACCAGTTCTCCAATCAATCCTCTTCTTTCTTCCGTTTTCTTCAGTGCCGCTTACCTACCCTCAACGCTGACGCAGCTAGAAAGTCATACCTGAAGAACGGGTGTGCCACATAAGCAAACTGACATGATACGGCAAGCCTGCAAGAAAACGAACATGTGGAAAAAGCACACATGATATTATCAGATTTATTTTGGTCACGGTATTATTTTTATCTCTTTAAGTTGAATGAAGTTTCACTTTGATCCATGTAATTTAGGAGGGTGTATTCAATTAGGATTTTAAAAGATTGTTTTTAAGGCTTAAAAGTCTAGTGGTATTCAATTAAAATTTTTAAGTAATGAATAAAAGTCTGGTGGTATTCAATTAAGATTTTAAAATAGATTGTTTTGAAGGCTTAAAAATCAGGTGGTATTGATTAGGATTTTTAATTACTAAATACAAGTCTGGTGGTATTCAAAAGCTTATTGATTTTAAAGTATTTCATTAAGTTGTGTATTGTATGAGATTTTGAATAGGTGATATAAATACCAAGCCCCATAAAAATCTCATCCTCCTATGCCTGATTCTCACTTCGTTCTATTTTTCTATTTTTCTTTCTATCTCTTCTCTGTTTTTCTTTTATGTGAGACCTTGCAACCTTTGCGTGGCTGTCACCCCCAGCAATCCGCTGCCAAACCCCCATCAGAACATTGTTTCGTAACCTTGATTCTCTCTCTCTCTCTCTCTCTCTCTCTCTCTCTCTCTCTCTCTCTCTCTCGAACGTAGTCCTGGAACCCAGAAATCCTCGAGCAGTGAGCTTCATAAATCTTAGAAATACCGATGAATTCTTGCACTTTGAGGTTTCTCCGAACTCAGATTCGGAGTATGTGAACTTGCATGATTTTGGGTTCAAACGTTAATTATGTGTCTGTTTGTGCAGTTGAATTTGAAAGCTATTCTTTTTCTCTGTTTGAGAGAAGAAAAGGGAAGTTTGGGTTTAAAAATTGAGAGTCAAAAAATGTCGTCTTTGAGCAGAGAATTGGTGTTTCTCATACTCCAATTCCTGGAGGAGGAGAAGTTCAAAGAGTCCGTACACAAGTAAGCCATTACTTGAATGAAAACAACAATAACAAATAAGAATAATTATTGAATTATTTTGTGGAGAATAGAGAAAAAGTGAACCTCCTATGGAAGAGGATGAAGAGAGCGATTTAGGTCTACGAGACAGCGGGTATCATGCCCACCAAGTGTTGGATATAATTATCCAACTAAGATATCGACATTGGTTCAGTGAGCTTATTAATGTTCTTGATTAATAACAGAAAACAAGATGGGCTCCCAGATTCAAGCCTATTTCCATATTTCACTATCAAATTTCTGAAGCAAACAAGATGGACTTCCATTCTAGTATTATTATATGTTTCTACTTCTCTAAAAAATCACCAGCTTCCATGGTTTCCATAATGGTATATGCCTTCATGTTAGGTATTTAGGTGAATGATAATGGGTGATAGAGTTCAAGCTTGTATAGAAATATAAGTAAAATCATGTAATTGCAATCTTTTAAAATCATAAGTAAAATCCGAAGTGAATTAAGATCATAAGTGAAATCATGTAATTGCAATCTATTAAAATCATAAGTAAAATAATATAATTACAAATCCGGCTGAAATCAATTACATTAAAATCATGTAATTACAATCTATTAAAATCTCAATTGAATACACCCCCTCATGTAATTACAATCTATTAAAATCTCAATTGAATACACCCCCCTTACTTTAATTTCAAGGTGTCGTTTAGTTTTCGTTTAGGATATAATGGTATGTTTAGTTACGAGGAATGTGAGAAGTCATTAATTAGGGAACTTAAATGGGGAAGAAGATTTTTATGGTTTATGAGCTAGATCTAAGATGATTTCGATGATTTCCTTATAGTTTTTGTGTTGTTTCTTTACCAAAAGAAAAGAAAAACCGGCCACTTTATTAGAGGTGGATAGTGAGTTTGGTTTAAGTCCAAATTGTAAACAAAATCGACCATATCACTAATGATTTCGTTAAACCACATAACCAACCTAATAGAATCTGTTTAGGTTGATAGACCGAGGTTCTCAATTTGGACTGGTTTGATATAGATTTTTATTCAACACCCATTTTTGAAACGTTTTTTTCGTACTTCTCTTTCAATTTGTATTTTTATTTTAGAATAAGCGAGTTCCATTGATAGAAAAATAGAATTACAAATTGTCTCAATTAGAGCATCTCCAACAGCCTCTTTAACCACTTTGGGATGCTCAAATAGGTGAGCCACATCAGAAAAATTCCCTCCAACAGTCTCTTCAACCTTAGTCATCAAATCTACAACCCCATTCTCTCTCTTCAAAACTGGTAAGTTGACCTTGCCTCTTCAAAACATTTATTTTGTTTTGGGAGAATCAAAATCATATCAAAAGGCTAAAAACATTTATTTTTCTTGATGGGTTTGATGTAAATTTAATAAATATTATTTATTTTCTAGAATATTATCTTTTAAAAAAAAGAATGTTATTAATTATTTCAAATGTTATTAATTATTATTGTTTTAAGTCAAATATTATATTAATTGAATTGAAGAGCCTGATGAGGCACAAATTATTAAAGTACCAAATAAGGCTCTTCAAATTGCCACGTAGGTAAACAAACTTCAATTTGAAGAGTTTTTTTTGTTATCACTGTTGGAGATGCTCTTATAGCATCATACAGGATAGCATGGGGTCGTGAAACCATGATGATGATTCCGATAAGGTAATAACCAAACGAGCTAAACGATGAGCCGCCCTATTAGAGTCCCAAAAAATAAATTGAATGGAAGTATTGTTCAACTAAGCAAGTATAGTTCTACAATTAGCAAGTAAAAAACTCACATGCGACATATCGTCTTGCATAGATCAGACTGCCTAGATCACACCTTTCGCGTCTCCCTCGATTATCTTTGGTCCACTGCCCATTTCATGGGCGAAACGAATAGCCTCCCTCAACGTTAACACTTCAGCATGTTCCAGGGAGGAAACGAAAGGAAAGTTACAAGCTATGGCAACCACAAACTGCCCTTTGAGCCGCGAACCACGATTCTCCCACCGCCAACTCCATTGTGTACGTTAAAGGCTCTGTCCACATTGGGCTTAGTAGATCCAATGGGAGGTTGTTGCCACTTTGCTTGGGCACGAGAAAGTTGAGGTCTGGGTACCTTCTAGTGCTATTTAAATTCATTAAGAAGACACACAGCTCCATCGACCACCTCACTAGGACTCCATCGCTTGCCCGTCCACACAATCGTATTTCTTTACCAACATAAAGAGAAGTTCAACATTGATCAAATTCCCTTCCAACAATACTTTCTCAATCCAACTATTGAGGTCTCATGCATCACGGTCCCACTAATTGACGCAAAGGGGGCTGATGAGCCAAATCAGTGAGGAAAATAGACATACAAGAATGACATGTTGCAAAGATTCAGTATAAGCTCCACACATCACATACCCACTAACTCATCCCCAACACCCTTACTAATCAAGCTCTCCTTGGTTCGGACAATATTGAGAAGCACCCGCCAAATAAAAACTTTGACCTTAGGAGGAATACACACCTGCCAAAGACGCCCCCAAGCTTTGGTTGAGACTCCATAGAAAATGTCTCAGTTGGATGAACCTGCACCAGCCTCCTTATAGAAAAACTGACGCGCCACTTCATAGGCACTCCATACGATAAATTCTCCCTTTCTCATAGTGCCACACAAGTCTATCCGCTAGGCTCTAAAAGCTCAATGGGATTCTAAGGATCGTAACAGCCTCCTGAGCACAAAACCATACTTGAACCAGGTCTTCTAGCCATTGGCAAGTAACTGATTCAATAAGATCACTAACTAAAGTATCTTCATGCCCTTTAACTCTAGATGAGATTATTTGGAAAGTGTGAGGGTGAGGGAGCCAACTCACCCAACGAATCTTCCTCTTCTCGTCATTCACTCCCTCCAATATCGCGCCATGACCTGGTTGATTTCATCACAAAGAGACCGCATGATTTGAAAGAAACTCATCATATAAATTGGGATAACCTGAGCTACCACTTTTAGAATGACATCTTTACCTGCAAAGCTAAGTAATTTCTCCCGCCAGCCCTGGATATTCTTCTATATTCGATCTTTGAGAGGATTAAAACACACTTTTCGAGACCTACCAATAAAAGTTGGGATTCCCAAATATTGATCATGCTTTTCCACCCGCTGCACCCCTAGAACTTGAGCCAAAGCATGTTGATTGTGCACCTCCACATTATTACTAAAGGATACACTACTTTTCTGCAAATTAATCTTTTGACCAGATGCAGACTCATATAAGTGGAAAATGTGACGCAGGTGCTTGCATTCCTCATTAGTAGCGTGCATGAATAAAGAACTATCATCGGCGAAAAAAAGATAGGACACTGACGGTGCTCCACGGCTAATGGAGACGCCATGCAACAAACCCTGTCTTTCAGCCTACATAATTATTCCAGAGAATACCTCTGCACATAGTACAAATAAATAAGGGGACAACGGGTCCCCTTGATAGAGACCTCGCTGAGGAGAAACGAAACTAATGGGAGTGCCATTAAGAAGAAAGGAGTACTTTACAGTAGTGACATGCTCCATTATCAGTTGGATCCATCGCGAAGCAAACCCTCATACGCCGCATAATAGTCTCGAGAAAGCTCCACTCCACTCTATCATACTCCTTGCTCATATATAATTTTAAAGCCTGAAAACCCATTTTACCGTGTGTACGATTATGCATGTGGTGAAGCACTTCGAAGGCCACAATGGAATTATAAGAAATCATGTGTCCATGAACAAAAGCACTTTGGTGATCATCTACAACATCCTTCAAAATCATCTTCAAACGATTTGCTAAAATTTTAGCACCAATCTTATAAATCACATTGCATAAACTAATGAGGAGGAGTTGAGTCATGTCTTTGGGATCCTTGACCTTCGGGATAATAGCAACATGAGTAAAATTTAATTTAGGCAAAAGACGTCCAGAGTGTAAAAAATCCAGTACAACAGCCACAAAATCACTATCCACCACATTCCAATACTTCTGAAAGAAAAAAGGAGACATTCCATTTGGGCCTAGTGCCTTGGAATGATGCATACGAAATAATGCATGTTTGATTTCGTCAATTGTGAACTCACATAAAAGGGTGTGATTCATCTTAGGGGTTACTCGATTAGCCACCAACGTACCTAGCTCCTCAAAATTGGCGTTGCCATTAGACAGAAAGAGATGTTGAAAATAAAAAATCACTATTGACTTTAAGCCCTGATCGGAATCTTGCCACCGGCCCTCACTATCAAAGACCCTAATCAGAGCATTCCTTTTCCAGCGCGATTTGGCTTTTTGGTGAAAAACATTTAGAGTTATGATCCCTCACCTTCAACCATATAGCTCATGATCTTTGACGCCAAAAAAACTCATCTCTTGCTAATAGGGAATCTAGCATTCCCCGTCCTTCATGCGTTCTCCTCCTCCACCTCTTCCACATCCATCGGTGCCCGCATTAACCACCCCTCCGAAGAGTTTAGGCCAAAACGACGATCTATTGGTTTACAATACTCAGGACCCAAGACATTGTTTTGGAACCACAACCCATATGGTTGATCACCATATGCTATTATCCCCCCTTGTAGAGTCCACACTCTCTTTGTCCATGATCCATCATCCCACACAGATAACATGTAATATGGAGCTTTCCATATCTGAGTTGTACCCATTCTACAGTTCCAGCAGGATTCGGTAGCCATACTACCATCCAGCGATGTAGCAGTCTACCAATATCCAGAACATCTCGAATTTGAAGATAGCTCCCAAAACACTCCTTATGCCGACTTTGGTCAGTCACCACATAAGTACCCAACACTTCACCAATCAATTGACCCATAGCACGAGTCATGAAAACTAACGGAATACCCTTAACTTGAACCCAAAATTCATGTCGTTATAACGATTTCGACATAGGGTCAAGTAGTCTATCTCGTGGCCAACACCAGAAGGAATGGTTGAAAGTCCAAAGGCCACCACGCAAAATGGTATCGCACACCGACTTGTTATGAAATGAGAAAACGAACTTATCATCCTCAAGTTCGAAAATTTGCACATGTGGCTTGGGTCGCCACAAAGACATCATCGTACGTTTGAACGCCTCCTTGTTGTAGGTTTTCCTTGTGAGAAGTTTCCACACAAGAAAACTTTAAATGTAATCAGACTTTGAACTTCATTCTGTTCAACCACCAACTCTGCCTGTTCTTCATCAGTTAGGGCAAAATGGGCTGCAAAACGGTTCATCATCTCATCCATATAACTAAAAATGATCTCAAAAAAATAAAATCCTCACGATATTCCCCGACCGAACCCATAAAGGATCCACCGTCCACCTCCCTTGATCATATACTATCATCGGATGACACAACCTGAGAGATGGAAATCGTTTACAGGTGGAAACGTTTTTACTCTCCTAGAAACCCTAGGGAAACCTTAAAAGCCCTAGAGAGACTTCATTTGTACGGTCGTTTATCAAATCAAAATCTTAATATTACTAAAACATGATCTTCAATTAAGTTTTTACTTCTCTTTCAACTTAGTACCAAATCAACCTAATAATAACAATATAATATAGATTTAGGAATTAAATAATAATACTCGGCTCAATATGGTTTACCATTAATTAAGTATCATTTAATATGCTATCTTATTTGCAACTTTCAGTTCAAATTGGTTCAGTACAAGATTTTTTTTTAATAAAAAGTTTACTATACTAAACCAAAACATTGGTTTAGTATGATCAATATTCAGGGTTTTCAACACAAATGCGAACCTCTCCTCTTAATTAGTTTTTACTTATCGCCCACTTTAACATTTTTTTATATCATGAATGGTCCCTAAACTTTTCAAAAGTCCTTATTTGTGTTCCCAAACATTCAAATCAATAAATGTGGAGCATCTCCAACAGCCTCTTCAACAATTTTGGAATTCTAAAATAATTGAGCCACATCAGAAAAACTTTCCCAACAGCCTCTTCAACCTCAATCATCAAAGTTGCAACCTCTTTCTCTCTCTTCGGGACTGGTAAGTTGACTTTGACTCTTCAAACATTTAATTTTACTTTGAAAAAACAAAACCTACCTTGAAAATATTAAAAACATGCATTTTTTTTCTTTTCATATAATAAATACATAGACATTTTTCTCATGTTTTCATATTTTTCATTCTTTTCCATGATATTGCATTAATTGAATTGAAAAGTCTGTTGGAGCAAAAATGATTCAAGTAGCAAATAAGGCTTGTCAAATTGCCACGTAGGTCAACAAACTTCAATTTGAAGAGTTTTATTTGCTACTACATTTGGAGATGTTCTTAGTATTTTACTCCACACATCAGTTTGGTCCCTTTCATCGCATTCCGTCAAAATATTTGTTAAAATTGATTACATGAACAACTTTAAAGGGTATTTTGTTTTGTCAAAATACAACATATCCATCCCATACCACAAAGTAAAGTTCATATCTTTTGCTAAATAAGGCTATATGCTATCCTCAGTATAATCCAAATATGAGACCCTGAATGGGGTGTGGATCAAGAGATGAAGGTTTATGTTAAGGGTAAATTTCACTTTACTACCCACAAGTTTCTTGAAATTCTGACTTCAATACACAAAGTTTTTGTCTTCTCACTTTCATTCCCAAAGTTTACTTTTACTACCAATTTCATACCTCCGTCCGTGTTGCCGTCAGGACCTCCGTTAAACGCTAACGTGTCCTTGGTGTGGCCTACCACTCATCATCAACGTGGCTCAAGAGAGGGTCTCATACATTATATATATATATATATATATATATATATATATCTCTCTCTCTCTCTCTCTCTCTTCCTAGCCGCAAAAACCCATCTTCATCTATCACTCCTTAAACTAACCCTAAATTCCGAAATAAAAAAACTGAATGGCATCAAAGTCAAAATTGAAGCTCTGCAACCCCAAAATAGCAAATCAAACTGGAACCCCAAAATCGCATCATTTCAAACTCGAACCCCAAACTTGCAGTAATCAACGATGGTCGTAAAATTATTGAAGAACGAAGGAAAATGCTATAGTTGTGAGAGTCCTGATGGGCTGGGTGAAGCGAGACTTTACCGAGTCTGAAACCCCTAAATATGGTAAGTTTTGTGCTGGTTTAATACGCTTTTATGCATGTGGTTGTTCTTGGGGATTTGGAGGTATAAAGCTTTGAAACTTAGAATCTTGTCTGTGGGGTCTGTGGGTATAGTGATTTATAGTGTTTGTTCTTTATTGTAAGATGTTTGTTTGTTTGTGGGTAAAAATGGAACTTTTCCAAATTTGTTTACTAATAAAGATTGTTGATATAGTCGTTGTCAAAGTTGGTCCCTCACATGTTCTCACATGTTTTATTGCATTGTGGTCCTCTCATACCCCAACTGTTTAACTTTAACTGTTTTTCCATGTATGTGTTTACAGTGATCCCAGAATTGTTTACAATTTGGATGCATCATGGCGGTAAAATGGTCTGAAAGGATGAGTATATAACATGGTTTGATTATTGTGATAAACACTTAATGTCTTTGATTGAGATTGACGAGATGGTGGAGTGTTTGGGGTATGACGGGTTCATACTGTACTACTACAAGGAACTTAGCATGAACTATGAGGATGGGTTAAGGGGGTGTTACACCTTCCCCTTTCGAACTCAAACAACCCTGACATGGAAGACATGACTGAGGTATGGAAGACTCGCAATACTGGGAATTCCTCGCATTAGATTCCTTTCGAAACCTGATGAAAAGAAGGGACCTTGGATTTAGTTTGGGGTTTGAGTTTGATGTGCGATTTTGGGGTTCCAATTTGGGGTCGAGTTTGACTTTGATCAGTTTTTTGATTTCGCAATTTAGGGTTAGTCATTTTGGGTTTTCTCGACTGGGAAGAGACAGATAATGTATGGGGCCCTCTGTTGAGCCACGTTGATGATGAGTGATGGGCCACACCAAGGACACGTCAGCGTTTAACGAAGATCCTAACGGCAACATGGACGGATGTATGAAATTGGTAGTAAAAGTAAACGTTGGGAATGAAAGTGAGAAGAAAAAAACTTTGTGCATTAAAGCCAAAAATTTTGGAAACTTACGAGTAGTAAAGTGAAATTTACCTTATATGAATTTGGGGACTAAAATGAGGATTTTTAAATAATTCAAGAAGTGATAAAGTTAAAAGAAAAAAAAAAGAAAAAACAGAGGAGGAAAAAAAGAATTTTCAATTTAGTCTTGACTTATCCCTTACTCCAACAATTTCTTTTTAAAAGAAAAATAAAAAACAGAGGAAAAAGAAAATCGGCCTGTTTAGTCTTTTACTTATCATCGCTCACTCTCTGTCCCTGATCGGTCTCTCTCCTCCTCGCCTGTTTCGCTCACTCTCTCCCTAAATTCGCTCATCAGGTATTCTCTAGGATTACATTTATTAGGGTTTTCCTTTTGTTGTTGTATCATAAAAGGAGGAATCTACTCTTGTTTCGATTTAGGGTTTTTGTGTGGGTTTCGAATTCTCATTTACAAGGTAGACATTGGGTTTGTTTACTATGAAAAATTTGACGGTCGTGGATTAGGGTTTGAGTTTGTCTTCCTAAATATGATCTGTGCACCTGATTGTTCCTCTTGGATGTTTTCTTCATATCCGCCTTTGACTACTATGATTTAGGGTTCAAGCATCTCGCTTTTTATGCTTAAAGGGACTGATTGGGTACTTCGTCAGTTTGATTTTTAGGTTTGCTCTCAAAGTATTTTCGTACTTGGGAATGTATATTTAATGGGACTGGGTATTGTTTTTAGTTATATTTTCATATGTTCGGTTTGAATCTTGGTTTATGGGGGTCACTTATTTCATAATAGGGTTCTTTTTGGCTGCATGTTTGCTAATTTCTTAAGATATTCAGAGTAGTCCATCTCAGTTCCTTGTGGATATGTTTGGAAGGGAAAGAGGTGGAAATGGAGGTGTACGGTTCAGATTTTGTTTTGCTCTTCACAATGTTAAACTGAAAGTAATTTGATAATCTGATGTACTTTTTCTTCTTCCTTGAATCATGTTCTTATTGGCTTGTTGTATCATTTCAGGTAAAGCTTTCTTTCGTACCAGAAGGACTCTACTAGGGTTTTATTCACCACTCCATCTTCGAAAATGGTAAGCCAATTGAACCCCCAACTCCCAGATCTGGAAGGCCCTAATTTTTCAATATTGACACTGCTTGATCCTGAGTCGTGGTTTTGTAAAATTGTGGAATTTTCAGGAAGGAGGAGGCAATTTAGATGAGCAAATAGAGCAGTTGCTGAATGTAGAGAAGAAGATGAGGACCGCTGGTGACGTGGCAGGAACCAAGAAAGCAGCCACCGACATTCTCGAACTCTGCTTCAAAGCAGGTGCTTGGAAGACCCTCAATGACCAGATTGTTGTCTTATCCAAACGCCGTGGTCAGCTAAAGCAGGTACACCCATAGTAAATCTTAGATTCTTTGTCATCTTTGTTGTGTCATTGTGTAAGTTTTAAATATCTGTATGCAACCAGCCATTTAAAATGATTTTAGTCTTTGATAAATGGTGCCTGTACGGTGTACGGTTAGTTATTGTTATCCATTATAGTAAATTTTTGTTCTATTAAGTATATTTTAAGAAGAGACATGATTTTTGGTCATCTATGTATGTATTTAACTATCTTTGTCTTGGGAATGGTTCCATTTGTTTCTATTTGTTTGTACAGTGGATGTCAACACTTACCAAGTATTAATGAAAAGGCATGTTTACAATTTTGTAGTTTTGAACTTTAGAGGAGTTCACTGTTGTGGTTGGGACATATGTGATTGTGGGCTCTTTAATTCTTAAGTAAAAAAATTGTGTATATGTATGCATTTAATTCTGTGAATACATATCTTTCATCTCTTGATTAGAGAATATTGATATTCTTGCTGAAGACTGCTTTGGATTGCACATTTTATCTGCATTTTGTCTTAGTTTCAATCAAGTTTTGCCATTATTTTTATATTAGTATTTTTTGGGTGAGAATATGTTTTAATTGTCGTTAATTCCATTCGTAGAAGTAATTTGCTTGTATTGTTATCACTCATTGGGCTGTCTGTTTCTATGCAGGCTGTAACTGCAATGGTCCAGCAAGCAATGCAGTATATTGATCAGGCACCAGATCTTGAAACTCGTATAGAGCTTATTAAGGCACTAAATAATATTTCTGCAGGGAAGGTGAACTGTCGTAAAAAGCTTTAACTGCCTCCGTTGAAATGGTGCAATTTTATCTTTTATGTATTTTTTCGTTTTAAATTTTAATAAGCTCTATTGTTCTTTAGATATATGTTGAAATTGAGAGGGCACGGCTAATCAAAAGACTTGCAAAGATTAAGGAAGGGCAAGGGCTTATTGCTGAAGCTGCTGATTTGATGCAAGAAATTGCGGTGAGTATGGAATTATGATCTTTGCAAACCCTTTCTCCCACTCCCCCCTCAAACAGAAAAGAAAAAGAAATATGCTGAAAACATTTCAGAGCATTCATTTTTGATCGTTAAGCTTTACAGGTGGAAACATTCGGTGCTATGGCAAAAACTGAGAAGATTGCTTTCATTCTTGAGCAAGTATGGGTCTAATTTCCTTTCGGATCACGCTTAATATTTACCACTCATTCATTACAAGCACAAGTTTTGCAATATTATTTCTGATTCTCATTTTGAGTAATTCTGCATTTAATTTTGCAGGTTCGTTTGTGCTTAGACCGTCAGGATTATGTTCGTGCTCAGATACTATCGAGGAAGATTAGTCCAAGGGTTTTTGATATTGATCCTTCAAAAGAAAAGAAAAAACCTAAAGAAGGTGACAATATTGTGGAAGAAGCTCCTGCTGATATTCCATCACTCTTGGAGTTGAAGCGGATCTACTATGAGTTAATGATACGGTAGGGTGTCTTTATCCCTTTCCTATGTTTTATTGTTCTGTATTTGTTTATGTTTTTTTCAATGTTTGCTAAACCTCAACTACATGTTTAGATTTTTGTTTCACTAGACATCAGATTCTTATACATTTGTGTAGGGTTTGTTTTCACTTGAACTGTAAATATGTTCTGTTGAAATGCTGTTATTAGGGTGTTGTGAAGAAATGCAGAATCTAGCTCTAAGTTTTTGTTTCACTGTTTTTCCATTTGGGAATGGGTAGGAGATTCCCTTCCTGCTTTTGGTAAGTGAAAATAGGCTTGGAGTTGCCTTTCTCATGGGTATCCAAAACCAACAATGGGGGGTTTCACATTTTCAAAGAAAGAGATGGATTTCCCATTCAAATTCCCAGGTTTTGGGTGTATATTTAATTATAATGATGATATTATCCTTATATTTGTATGTTCGAAAAGCAAAATTCATTATTGTTCTGATGAGGCATTTCCATCCTAGCATTTCTAAACATTAGAATGGGAATTCCAAAGAGTAATCATGGAATTCCTAGAATCCGATTCCGGAAAAGAAAAAATAGCGAAGTTGCTGTGTTCAAGTACTGACATGGTTCCATGCTAATTTCGTTTTCTGGCCTGTCTCCATTTAAACCACAACAGTGTTAAGGAACAAAATATCTGATGTGGTGAAATAGTGATCATCAGTCCATAGTTTGTTAAACAATATGTATCTAATGAATGGTGTTAATGTTTTTTATCTTTATAATAGGTATAAGATCTATGAATTCATGTTTTTTTCGTTTTGAGTTCCAGATGCTAGAAATTGAATATCTTCTACATAACTGTATAAAGTAGGTTCTCAGTTGAAATAATTAAATTTCCGTTGGTTCTTTTGGATTAGTTAACAAGATTGCACCTTCATTTCTTGAAATGCCTGTCATCCATTGTATTACATTGCTTAGGTCATCCTATTAATCACAATCACGAGTTACTTTATAACCAAGCATGATCTATGGAAACCATTTAGTTGATTTCGATATTTTACAGGTGCTCAAAATTGGTTCTATGCAATGCCTTTTTGTTTAATTCTAACTGGCCTCTGCAAACCATCTGAATTGTGGATGTTCTTTTCACAGCTGTTTTGCTGGTGAAATTTGATGGATTGTTGATGTTTTCTGCCTTTGTAGGTATTATTTTCATAACAACGATTACCTTGAGATTTGCCGTTGCTATAAGGCAATATACGATATTCCTTCTGTCAGGGAAAGTCCAGCTCAGTGGATACCGGTAAAGCTCTTACTTTTATTGTCTCCTGAATTTGGTTGAGCTTTTCTGATATTTTTCTTCTCGTAGGTCTTGAGGAAAATTTGTTGGTACTTGGTTCTGGCGCCATACGATCCAATGCAGTCAAGCCTTCTCAATTCCACCCTGGAGGATAAGAATCTTTCTGAGATTCCATATTTCAAGTATGTTAAAAAAATAGCATCTGTTGCACATCTTCCTTTATTGGATCACATATTTCATACAGGCTCTTAGTACGACTTGTGAGGCCTGGTTTTGTTCCGTTGTAGGTTGCTGTTGAAACAGGTGGTAACTATGGAGGTCATACAATGGACATCCCTTTGGAACACGTACAAGGCTGAGTTTGAGAGTGAGAAGAGCATGCTTGGGGGCTCTTTGGGTGACAAAGCAGCTGAAGATCTAAGGCAGAGAATAATTGAACACGTAGAATTTCTCCAGATATCTTTATCTGCACTTTATTTTACTGTTTAGTTAGTAATTATGTTTTGCTGACATGTGATACTGCTTTTGCAGAACATTCTTGTTGTTTCAAAGTACTACTCAAGGATTACCTTGAAGAGACTTGCAGAGCTTTTGTGTCTGAGTGTCCAGGTTTGTTGTTGCTAATTTGTGTTTATTAGTGAGATTTGGGCTATAATGGATTATTTTGTCTAAATTAGTTGCAAGAGGCATAAATATAATTAGTTGCTTCACTTTCCAATTTTCAAGGTAACCCATCAGAAGTTAGATTTTACTTACCAGTTTTCGTCATACACGCTTCTTACAATGACTTGTAGTGAAGCATAACTCCTTATTTAGAATTTGTTACATCATTTTAGTTATGAATTTTAATAGTAGAGCCATAAAAAAGTGATGAAACTCACTGCTCTTGTGCAGTCTGTTGTTCTTCCTCACTCCATATTTGCTGTCTATATTTTTGTCTAGTTAGATCCGTAATTATTCTCTTTGTACGTCAGTTCTTTATTATATTTAAAATATTAAGGAATGCTGATTAATTGTGAGAATCTATGGGTTGATACATGGTTTCTATTTTTGTTGTGTGTATTTAGACATAAACAATTATAAAATAATATAGTTCAGACTGTATAAATGCAATCCGTCTAATCTGACAGTTTTGGGATGCCATGGCTGGACTTATTTGAAATCTGCAATTCTTTTCCAGTCTAGTTTTATTTATAGTTTTGGTCTCGTTCTATTCAGGAAGCTGAGAAGCATCTGTCAGATATGGTTGTGTCCAAGGCACTGGTGGCCAAGATTGACCGGCCAATAGGAATAGTCTGTTTTCAAACTGCAAAGGATAGCAACAATGTTCTTAATTCGTGGGCTACGAACTTGGAGAAATTGCTTGATCTTGTTGAGAAGAGCTGCCATCAAATACACAAAGAAACCATGGTTCACAAGGCTGCTCTGAAGGTTTGAGAATCACAAATTTCAGGTATAAGTCTTCTGCAAGCGGCATGTTTATTCATGTACTTTTTCGAAAATAAAATGGAAATACAAATAAAGTGCCATCTCCAATGATGACCTTTAACCATGCTTGCAGGTAGGCCATACCTAATCTTTTGTTTCGCGTATTAAAGAGTTCTCGGATTCAAGGATTTGGATTAAACCGGTGTTACACTGTGTTGATCAGCCATATGTATCAATTTATTTCTTTTGCTATCGTTATGCTTCTTGAAACTAAATTGATGATTGTTGTATGCTACCGGCACATACCTTGCTAGTAGGTAACCAAAGGAAACTTTGATCGGCTTAATTTGTTTCTGGCACTGGAAAGAAATTGACTGCTTCACTTGTTAATTATGTTCTTTGGCCTAAGATTCCTTGTGTGTTCCACATGGTTACTGCCTAATATTTTCTGTAGCTTGTGCTTTCAATTGCCATACGTAATATTGCAACCCCGTCCTAACCCATTCGTGCGTTGTCAAAATCTAATTTCTACATTTTGCGTTGTCAAAACCAAATTATATATGTTTCTTTTGTGTACACGTTAGGTTAAAGTCGTAATATTTTTCTCTTTATTTTCAGTTTTCATTTTCTTGTTAGAAGATGGAAGGATTATATTTATTTTTTATTTTGAGAACGATGAGAGATAGAGGTGAAGAAATAAGGGAGAATGAATGCAAACTTGCAAGGCTCAAATGTTATCAACAAATGGTTTGATTGCCTTCGTGAATCGCATGTGCATATAATGGATAGATCATACATGTATAATATATATGGTGTTAATGTACTCCAAAATGTGTTAGAAATTGACTGCAACTGCTAGAGTAATCCCAGTTTAACGTTTCGACCAAAAAAAATCCCAATTTAACGTAATAAGAGGCTCTAGTCATAACATTTCTTGGAACAAATATGCTACTTTGCTCAAATAATAGCGAGCCGCATACAATCGAAGTTACAAGTAAAAATGGTAAAAGAAAATGTAAAATTCCCAGGGAAGTGACTTGTTGGGGCCCTGGAATTGATTCCCTGGAAATGATAGTCTATGAAACAGGATTGGGAATAAACGGAGGGCAAGAGAGCCCATCACTAGAGAGAACGTAAACAAGAGGCGGATGGAGGTCGCACAAGCCACGACTCCTTCTAGCAAGCGAGACAACGCCATCAGCAATCCGGTTCGCTTCACGGGGCACCCACGACCAACGCAGAAAAGCAAAAGAGGCTTTCAACAACGTGAATAACAAGAAACAATACTAGTTTAGATATAATACGTGTGCTGCTGCTGCTGACTTCAATTATTTACTCATTAAAAAGAAACAGACTTGTCACCTAATTTGATGGTTAATTCCTTGAGGGTAGTAATATATTGGGAGTGATGCTATTTTCATCCCTTGTCCTATTTTTACACCCACCATGTAAATTTGAAAAATTATAATCCTATCTTTTCACCCACAATTATTCATAAAATACCCTTTAATTATTGACACATGAACATTCACTTAACACTATTGAGTCCAAAAAAATAAAAAAATAAAAAGAAAAGTTTTCAGCAACCAGCCACCGGGAGCCTCATACGGGGCAAATGAACGTATGTGTTGCTCACCCCTACTTTTGTTGTAGATTCCTTTCGTGGGTGACATCTTGGTGTGACCTTCTCACTTATCAGCATTTGGCTCGTGTCTCACGTTGTTGTCAGTTTGTGAACCCTATTCATCACAGCTGATCATGTTCCGCTATGTATGTATAAATATGAATTCTATATGCTTGATATATTTTCAATTATTGGTTTGTAAAACAATTTCTAAGGTTGTTGATATTATTCCATGACCTCTAGGGTTGGTTTAACTCTCAAATAAATTTTTTATAATCTTATAAATTATTTTTGCTGTTATTAAATACTCTGATCCAACCCATTTAATTTATATATAAAGACTTAGTGTATTTTGGGAATCTTGGGAGTATAACCCTCGGGCTTAGGTGTTATATTTTTGGGATTCTCAAGGTACGTGCTGGTGTCACGTGTCTCAATTTTGGGACATGACATTTTACTTACTCGGGCTCGAGGATGGTTGGGCTTCGTATGAGTGTTTTTGTGAATTTTAGTAAAAATAATGCAAATAAATTTAGGACGTGATTAAACTAAAATACAATAATTAAAGTGTGATAAAATAGATCAAAGCGATAAATAAAAGTAAAATGAAGTAAGAACGAAATAAGAACGATAAACTAAATTAAACTTGAAATTAAATTTAATGAAAATTCGATAACAATGAAAGATAAAACATTTGAAATAAACTTAAATTTAGATGACAAAATAATGTAAATTGCAAGGAATTAAACTTACACTAAGGAAAGGAATAACTTGCTATACTGGGTGCTTGAAAAGTAAAATCCAAAGTCTAAGAAAAGAAAAGTGCGAGATGAAAAATAGGTTTGTATGCCTGATGATGTGTGTCTTCTGCCTTCGTTTAGTGAGGTTTATATAGGGCTATCGTTGGCCCATGGGCTGGCCATTAAATGGCCAAATGTCAACTCTTTAAAATTCTTTCCTTTTGAGGCCTCCTAAATCCGTGGGATCACATTGGTGGAGATATTCTGATTTCTTGATTGTCTCTTGTTTTAGGATATTCTGAATCATCATCAACTTCCTTGATTTCTTTCCTTGTGAGGCCTCCGTCACGTACATATATTCTTTCGGAAATCCTAGGCTTGGACCTCCAAGCTTTTTGGAATGATATGGGGCTGACCCTCATGACCTTTGAGTTCCTAGAGCTCTAAAATTGGTGCGCCGAAAAAATCCTCACTTAATTTTCATATTCATTTATTAATATATTTATGTGTGCGGGCCCCTTGATTATTGAAGTCATCGGCCGCGCCTTTGCAACCTTTCAAACACAAAACATGAATCTCATACCTACATATATAATGGGCAGCTGCAAAATTCTCCAACACCCAAAATCCTCTTGCCCAAAAGCTCCCCAAGCTCCAATTGCTCTAGCCCAAAAGCTATCCAAGCTCCAATTGCTCCAGCCCTCAAACTTCAATTGCTTCAGCCGTAATCTCCAATTGCTCTAGACCTCCAACAGCAAAAGCTCCACCTTCCGGCTGCAACAACTCAGGCCCTAGCCCCAAGGCTTCGACCGCTCTAACTCCGCGCTCCAGACTCCAGCTGCATTTTCCCAATTGCTCAAACCTGGATTTTCCCTCAAGTTCCAGCCCGGATTTTCCATTTGCTTCAAACACTCATGCCACAATTTCATCCTCAAAGCTCCAAAATTTGGATTCCAGCCTCCAGCCCCAAAGTCTCGACCGCACCAAACCCAAGCTCCGGCCCTTCAAAACCCAAGCTTTGGCCGCTCCAACTCTGGCTCCAGCCACAATTTCCAGCCATTTAAACCCCATACTCCAATCACAATATCGAGTCACAAGACTTCCAGCCGTTCCTTCTCCAACCTCTAAGGTTCCGGCCACAATAACCCCAAGCCCCAATACCTCCAACCGCAAGACTTCAAAGTTCCGGCCGAAAAACCTCTAGTCTCAAGACTCCCATCTTCAGCTCGGATCTTGCGAGGAGAAGCCACCCAATTGGCTGTGCAAGGAGGGAGGCCCTAGCCCAATTTTTTCTAGGAGTGCCCAACCAAGGTTTTCGAAGGGTGCCCGGGTTAGGTGAATTTTCATCACCCCTAAACAGCGGCAACACAAGGTTACTGCGACTGCAAGAGGTGGATGGTGGTGGGTATGAGGGAGGTGGGGTTGGAGGTTGGGGAAGATGAGATCGGGGGTTCGGGAAGATGAATAGGGGTGGGGTTTTCTGGGTTTGGTTTGAAAATTCTTGTTTTTGTTTTTACATTTTTTTTGGTTACATTTTCTAATTATATTTTTTATACCTTTGATTTTAGAATTTTTAACTTTATTATTTATTATTTATTTTATGTATTTAACTTTTATTTTATTTGAAAATACAAATATACTCTTAGTATTAAAGGAGAATTGGATGAAATCATCTAAAATCTAACGACAGGTGTGCAATTAGCCATTTTTAATTAATTCAGGTATTAAATTGGTTGATGTCTTACTTCAGGGGATTAAGTTCAATTGGGGTCCTAGTTCAAGGGGGTTTACGACAATTTTCTCTAAAGTTTAATACAATTAGACTAAATTAATTTCTAGAAATATAAAGATCTCTACCAATAAAAAGTATAAACATGAACTGCAGAGTTTCTTATGGAAATATCCAGATATCTACTAGAAAACAATATAAAACTTTAACTAAATCAGTTTCTTAAATGAAAAAAATTGTATTATAGCATATTGTTTGAACAAATAAATTCCGGGAGAATATTCATGAAAGATCCTCTTCACACTCGATCCTCTTCTTCCTCGATCCCTGCAAAATAGATTTGGTCAACAGAGCACACTCGAGGGGTGTTGGCCAAATGCCCTCCGATGCCTAAGTCAATTAAATGGTTTTAAGAAAATACAACTTTAACTGAAAGGATGGAGCTTTCTATTCGGGAAGAGAGATAGGGGCCGGCCGGAGCCGTGAGAGAGAGGGAGAGAGAGTGGCGTGAGAGAGGGATAGAGTCTTCTTTAAGGTTTTTGGAATTACCTCTTGTGTGAGTTATGCTTGCCTTTATATAGAGCCTATTTGTGGGAATTATTCTTTTCCTTAAATAGAGAGATTGGATCAAGCAAGGAGATTTAATGAAAATCAAATCCCTAATTTATGGTAATATCCCTTATTTAAGTATAAACGATTGAAGCACAATTGTTGACCTAAGGAATATTCCCAAGTCCACGTGGCAACTCAAGATTCGTTGCCAAAAATATGTGTTCCCACAAATGCCTCCAGCTTCTACATGGTGCGTGTAGGGCATGTAGGAGATGTGAAATACTTTATGGGCTTTTCAACTCCCAATAGTTGCTGGGTTTCCTTTTGAGAGTTGGGGCCAATCACGAGATTAGCCGAGCAACTATGCTATGTTGAGGTCGGCTTGGATCGATAGCTGTTGAGGTGCCTGATCGGTGCAACATTTTGCTTTGGTATGTCTCGAATTGTTGATTTGCTTTGCTCACATATCCAAAGTTTTGTTATATGTGAGTTCTTGTGACCAATTGACTTCTGTCTTCTGCATGCAATTGACGAGATTAATAAAAGGTTTGATCTCTAGCCGGACATGGCCAAAGTTCGCCAAGCCATGAAAGAAGGAATGTGGACTGTCCTCAGCTAGAGATGTTGAAAGATGGATACATCATGGTCTTGACTCAGATGATCAACTCGATGAAAGGGATGAGTCCTCCGCTGGCGAGTCTGGACAAAGAAAGCATGTTTCCCATCAGTGATGAAAAAGTTGAGCTGCTTTTTCCGGAGGAGTCTTCTACTTAAGGTGAGCAAGATATTGTCACAATCACAAACATAGATGCGGCCTAGGAGCAGGTGGTCGATAAGGCTGGAGCCGAAGTGCATGCCACTGTGGAGAATGCATATGAAGATAAGAGAGCCAATGAAGTTGGAGTTGAAGAAAATGTGGTTGATGAGATTGGAGTTGAGGAGGACGTCAACAAAGAGGAGTCTTATGCTGAAGTCTCAAAGTAGATGAAGACTTTTTCTTCTTTATAGCTTTATAGCTTTAACTATTAGTCAATATTGACCATCTCCTTTTTATTGAACTTAGGCTTGTTGGTTGCTTTGCTATAGAAATTTCAATTAATGTTTTAACAAAAATTTATATTAAGTCTATGAACTGCTTGAGTGGCCTGCTGGCGCTTGAGTGGGCAACTATAGTCGAGATTGAGAGTTGTTTTTTAAGTGGACTTGTTGGCCGCTTGGTTGGGCAATAATAGCCGGAGCTGTGAGCTATCTCTTAGGTGGACTTATTGACCGCGTAGTTGAGTAGTGATAGCCGAAGAAAAATCGGTGGCAATTGTCATATGCATGCACCGCCAACTAGGGGTGGGCATAAAAATCGCCGAACCGGAAAACCGAACCAAGCCAAATCGAAAAAAATCGGTTGACTAAAAAAGTCAACAAATCGGAACCTAATCGACCGGACCGATTTCAATGGATTTAGGTTTCGGATTCACACCTTATCAAATTTGACCCGACCGAACCGAACCGATTGTGTATTATTTCATTTTTTTTTACAAAATTATTTAAATCAAATGCTATATTTTTCATCTCATAACTAATCTTTTCTTAAGCCCAACTTCAAAACATCACTTTTTTAGGCACAATATCTCTCATTGCATAAAATTGAATTATTTGTTAATTTTCAAGCCCAAAAAATAAAATTTTAGTTGAAATTTGTATAAAAATAATATTTTGAATAATAATAATAATATGGTTCAAAACCTAGAAAATTGAAAATCGGACCAAACCCGGTACAAACCGAACCGGCGGATTAAAAATTTTTTTCCTAAAATCAGACCAACCGAACCGATTAAATAAGTCGGTTCGATTCCGATTTGAAGTAAAACTGACCAAACCGGACCGTGCCCATCCCTACCGCCAACCGAAGAAAAATCGGAAACTACCGAATTCCCCACTTTTTTTTCTTTTTGGTACATTTTAGTCCCCGCTTTTCTTTCACTGCTGGGCTGGTCACCTAGCCCATAGCCTAGCCAAGCAGCCGTCTTCAAAAGCTTTTGTCGGGGTTTTAGGTCTATGTCAATCGAGATCAAACCCAATGCGGAGACCAAATGGTTCCTCGTTAGAGTTCATAGGAATGAAATTCAAAATGCATTGAAATATCAGGTTTTTCCTTTTTCCTTCTTCCTTCATTTCTCTTGAATTCAGTTTCCACTGGATTAAATTCCTGGTTGTTCTCTGAATTTTTAAGTCCATGGAAGCACAAACCACCCCGAAACTGAAAAAACCTGCAAAACCCAGCAAGCCCATTACAGAGCTATGGTGGTTTTTCGCCGCAGCCGCCTGCGTAAAGCTGCTTCTGATCCCAGCCTACAAAAGCACAGACTTTGAGGTCCATCGCCACTGGCTGGCTATAACCCACTCTCTGCCTCTCTCTCAATGGTACTTTGACGAGACCAGCCCTTGGACCCTTGATTACCCTCCATTCTTTGCCTACTTCGAGCGCTTCCTATCCATTTTTGCCAATCTCATTGACCCACAAATTGTTCACCTCCAAAAGGGCTTGAATTACAGCTCAAGCACAGTGCTTTATTTCCAAAGAATCTCTGTTATATTCTCGGATTTGTGTCTTTTGTATGGGGTTTATAGATTGACTAGGAAGTTGGATTCAACGAGGCAAAAACTGATCTGGGTACTGGTGGTTTGGTCTCCAATGCTTGTGATTGTGGACCATTTGCATTTTCAGTACAATGGGTTTTTACTTGGGATTTTGTTGATTTCGCTTTCTTATTTGGAGGAAGGGAGGGACTTGATGGGTGGACTAGTTTTTGCTGTGTTGTTGTGCTTCAAGCATTTGTTTGCTGTGGCGGCACCAGTTTATTTTGTCTACTTGTTGAGGCATTATTGCTGGAAAGGATTTGTGAGAGGTTTCTGGCGGCTTTTCATTTTGGGAGCTATTGTTGTGGCTGTTTTTGCAGTGGCATATGGACCCTTTGTCTATCATGGGCAGGTAATCTCTCTGGCTTTGATAATTTGCTTTTTAGATGGTTATTGGCTATCGTCTTCGTATTACTCTTATCTGTTTCTGTGAAGAAATCTCAGAGCATTTGCATGTGTGAACACTCACAAAAACAATGAATGGCTGGGGATTTTTTCCTCTGCAGATGGGATTTTTATGAGAGCTGAATATATGTTATTACTATGGAAAGAAATAGTAAGCGAGTTCTTAGGTGTGCCAATTCTATGTATTCTGTTTTGTGTTGAGACCATCTGGCTTCCTCCTGTCATGTTGATTAATCGATATTTTTGTATTAGCATCGAAAAGCCACTGAGTTTCATCTGTTGTCCGATTAACACGAGTAAAAACAGAGATTTCATTGAAAGAATACTGACAGGCCGTGAATAGGATTAATGTTAGAAGTTTTTCACATTATTTCTGAAAGAGAAAAATGAATTCTTTCTGCTGTCAGAAATGCAGACAGATCAAATGTTTCAGCTTGAAAAATTTGTTTAACTGAAGCAGCTATGTGAGGTTTGGCAAGATAGAATATTATAAATTGAATACTTGTGCCCATGGTTCTCATTAAATAATCAACCATGATACAATGGTCCAGGATATCATGAGCCATCTCTGTGTGTCCTAGAAGTTAGTTTCATTGATTAGGTTAATAAACTGAAACCTTCATTATGGAATCAATGCTCACACCAAAGTAACAATCAAATAAGGCTACACTAGCTTTCTATCTTTTTCTCCCTAAAAGTTGGTTTGAGTGATTTAGTTAGACCTTTAGGAATGTGCAATTTATGTTGGGGCAAAGACTTCTATTGTGATCGTTTCTTTATTTTCCTTTTATGAATCAAGCAAAATATAGCATATCGATTACAATTCTGTCATATATTCTTTCAGAGCTTGCGACTGAATACTGTTCACTAGCAAAAGTTAAAATTGTACATTTTAGATCATAAGGATTTACAGTTTAATTTGGGTTGTGTGAATGGAGAAGAATGGGAGGTGTTTTAAGGGAGAAAGGGGTGAGGAGGTGGAATACTTGTGCTATACCTATAGGGTTCAGTTTTGGGCATCCCTTGGCTTCAGTGTCTTCAGAGTTTAGGGGTAGTTCTTTTCTAGCTACTTTTTTATGACTGAAGTGCTGCTTTGCTTTAGCTTATTGTTTATACTATTGTAATGGAATAATTGTGATCAGTAATGTTATTAGTTGTAGATCTCCATGTTTTGCAACTTTTGTCTTTCTATAGCAGTGGTCTCCTCAAATACTACACCATTTGAAGCTAGTATAGTTTGCAACATTAGTCTATTAACCGTGTATATCCTTCTCCTGAAATTTCTTATTCATGATTTAGATGCATTCTATAGGACGGAATGCCTTTTAAACTTCCCCTATTTTCTTCTGTTACCCTTTAACGTATGCTATGAATTAAACATAGTTAGGGAGAGGGCTGAAAATTGACACTCCTTCCATGAAAATGTTGATGAAAAGATTAACTGTGGGAACACTGATATTCCACCCACTTTACAGTAACTCATATTTAATAAAATGAAATGAGGGAATAAGTTTCCTCAAGATGGTTGGTTATGCACTAATGTTGCTTCCTGGGCTTTTTATACTCAGCTTGGAAAAATTTGCATGCATCTTCAACGAGTCATTAAAATTTCTCCTTACTGATCAACCGATGAAGCCATCATGGTTTATTCATAGTGTATTAATTATTCAACATTTCCTTGCAGATGCAACAAGTCATCCGCCGCATGTTTCCTTTTGGAAGGGGACTTTGTCATGCATATTGGGCACCAAATTTTTGGGTGTTCTATATAATACTAGATAAAGTGCTTGCTTTCTTCCTGGGAAGACTTGGATTCAACATTCAGGCACCAGCAGCTTCATTCACTGGTGGGATAGTTGGGGATTTGTCCCCTTTTGCTGTACTACCGCAGGTAATTCTCAATGGTAAACTGGAAGGAGGTGGAATATAATAGGACAACAATAACTTTCTAAATAACCTAATTCCTTAAATAAATAAAATTAGAAAAAAAAGCTCTTAAATTGGATGGCATGCTTGTTGATGGTTCACACATCAGCCTTGGTCCAACTTCACATAATTATAACTAGGTGGTAATTTTAGGCTGTGCTGATTACAGCTTTCTCTAAACTTGTGCCGAAGAACTACCAAAGTAATTCAATAATTGAAGACTTTCCATTTTCCAGTTCAATTCTTTCGCACTATTTTGTGATGGTCCAACAATCACCCTGACTCCATGTGCCATTATTTGTCCCTATGCTTAAACGTATGACTGACCAGAACAAAGAAAGCTTGTTTCCCTCTGTATTATGTTGAGTCCTGTCTATTGATGAATTGGTGTATTGATGTAGGATATGGGTGAATTTAGTATTTGGGTAATTTAGCGGAAGCGAAACAATGGGAAACAGAAAATAGCACAAAAGGGATAGGTTTGGAATCACACCAAAGGGGTTTGGCTTCACACCAAAGGGGTTTGGTTTCACACCAAGAAGTCTCCAATCTCTGGAAAATAAACTTTTCTTTATATCTCAACTCTAAATTTTAAAGAACTACATAGGGAGTATTTATAGCAAACTAAAACCTAGAGATAATAGGATAAAATCCCTTACTAAAAAGAAATCCTAATCCACAAAGGAACCAATCCAAATAAACTAGGAAACTTAAATCAAATCCTACTAAAAACTGGAAACTAAAACTTAGTAAAATCTGGAAAATCTAGAAATCCTAGTGAAATATGGAATCTGGAAAACTAGTTTTCCTATCCAAATCTGGAAACTAAGATTTCAGGAAACTAACTAATGATGTCCGCATCAATTCCCCCTGGCTGAAAAGATCTCGACTCCGCGAGATAAAGCTGTAATAACATTCCAAAAACGTCGGGATCAATGTGTGGCAGGTCCTCCTTTGTAATCTGAGTACTACGAGAATCTGGTTTAACTTCCACTTGACTAGGAACTTCTGCATCTTCCTTACATTCTTTAAGCGTAATGATATGTAGAGCTTTGGCTTTACCTACTTTGTCTTGCTCCTCTTTGTTTGGTATAGATTGATTCACGAGCTTAGGTTGAAGTGGCTTCATCGTGATCTTCTTTCCTTTATGGATGAACGAACATATATTTTCTTGACCCAAGATGGTAACATTGTAGTCGTAGATCCATGGTCTTCCCAAGAGAATATGACTCACATCCATATCCACCACATCACACCAAACATGATCTTTGTAAGATGAAAACTGTATAGGAACGTGACACCGTTGGGTAACAGGGATAGAAGGTGTATTGTCGATCCATGCTACTCTGTATGGCACAGGATGCTTCTCGGGCGACAAACCAAGACACGAAACAGTTAGCGTTGACACCAGATTGATACAACTCCCATTATCTATGATCACCTTCCAATCTTTATCACCAGACTTGATGTAGTGTGGAAAATGGAAGTCCTACGCCAATCTTCAGTTTCCTTCCTAGGTTGAGCCAAAGTACACCTTACTACTGCTAATGTTGGGTGAGGGGCTTCAAAGTTGTTTCCACAATCTTCATCAGGTTGTTGGGGTTCATAAATGTCTTCCTCGGGTCGCCTTGATTGTCAGCTTGTTTGTTAACGTGTGCACACAGATTTCTTGTTGCCTCCTTCGTTGGGCATTGGACAGCAAAGTGTCCAAAACCTTGGCATCTGTAACATCTTAATGCTCCACCACCACGTATATCAACTAGCACTCCTTTTCCTTGGCAGTTTTTACTAAATTAGTTGTAGATGTTGGAGTCGTAGAACTTGGAGTCACAGATGTGCCAACGTGAAAATCAGATCTTTGAGAATCAGTTTGCTTGACTACATTGACGACTTTAAATACTTCTCTAATTCTTGTACCATCTGAAAAACCTCTCTAAAGTATTCACAGTACGAGAATTAATTCCCGTTGAAGCTCTGGACTAAGTCTTGATCTAAATCGAGAAATAGTCATCCTTCGATCTTCCCTTATGTCACATCGCAACATGAATTCCTCAAATTTTGCAATATATTCAGCAATTGGCATGTTGTCTTGACGAAGAGTTTGCCACTCATCCAACAAACTCTGTTGATAGGATAATGGTAGATATTTCTGCTTCAACCTTTCTTTCATCTCACCCCAATGGATGATTGGTTCTTCACCAGCTCTCTCTAGCTGTGTTTCAACGTTGGTCCAAAACAATCCAGCTTGACCCACCAATTTTATCTTAGCAAATCTCACCCTTCGAGCTTCAGACATGTCATGCCACTCAAAATAGCGATCCATGGTAGCTAATTCAGTCGAGGAAAGTGCTTTAGGATTTAGCTCACCATCAAAATTAGGAGCGTCAACTTTCACTGATCTCATCACCCTTTCATCAGGGTCTTGTTCATAGCCACGATGAAAATTGTGTCTCTCTGCGTCTCGATCATTCCTTCTATCATGACGTTGTCGCTCATGATTCCTTGCTTCTCCATTCACACTTGCTTCATCATGTTGATTAGTTGTTTCCATGTCAGCAAAGCGATCGCCCAGGGGTCTGAATCGATCTTCGTATCTAGTGTCCAAATCTCGCCATTTGCTTCGATAGGTTTTCCATCATTTGAACAAGAAGTTCAAAGTTCGTCTCTGGTTGGTCTGTCTTTCCAGGCTTAGTCAGAGCCATCACTTGACACACGGCGTGAAGAACAAGAAATACTCAAAATTTTGAACCCAAGGAAAACGAAACCAGGTTCTGATGCCAAATTTGAGTGTAGGATATGGGTGAATTTAGTATTTGGGTAATTTAGCGGAAGCGAAAAACAATGGGAAACAGAAAATAGCACAAAAGGGATAGGTTTGGAATCACACCAAAGGGGTTTGGCTTCACACCAAAGGGGTTTGGCTTCACACCAAAGGGGTTTGGTTTCACACCAAGAAGTCTCCAATCTCTGGAAAATAAACTTTTCTTTATATCTCAACTCTAAATTTTAAAGAACTACATAGGGAGTATTTATAGCAAACTAAAACCTAGAGATAATAGGATAAAAATCCCTTACTAAAAAGAAATCCTAATCCACAAAGGAACCAATCCAAATAAACTAGGAAACTTAAATCAAATCCTACTAAAAACTGGAAACTAAAACTTAGTAAAATCTGGAAAATCTAGAAATCCTAGTGAAATATGGAATCTGGAAAACTAGTTTTCCTATCCAAATCTGGAAACTAAGATTTCAGGAAACTAACTAATGATGTCCGCATCATGTATTCCATTCATTTTACACAGGACTAGGTTGTTTTACTCAATAAATAAAGGTTTTTATCTTTTTTATTCTTCATCTTCTTAATGTTTGCGGGACCTGAGTTTTTGTACTTGAATTTATGAAATGGTAGATCACCCCTATCACAACGTTTATCCTGGTTCTGCTTGCATTATCTCCGTGTCTCACCAAGGCTTGGAGGCATCCACGGCCAGTGAGGATTACAAGATGGGTTGCTTATGCTTACATGTGTGGGTTTCTATTTGGGTGGCATGTTCATGAGAAAGCGTCACTCCACTTTGTCATCCCCCTTGCTATTGTTGCCGTACAGAGTTTGGAAGATGCGAGGCATTACTTCTTGTTATCAACTGGTACGCTTTCATTTCTTGGCATAGAAATTAGGTGGTTACTTTAAGAGCATTCAGACATAAATCTCAATACGTCGGTTTTTTTATAATCTATATTCTTGATTCTTAGCTTCCTACTTGTAACTCTATCCTTCTATGCCATGTTTGCTATGCAGTGTCCTGCTACTCGCTGTTCCCACTTCTATTTGAAGCCCAGGAATATCCAATAAAGGTGCTGTTGCTGTTACTGCACTCCATGCTTATGTGGTTAGGTTTCTCTGCGCAATTCGCTAAGCGTATATCACTTGAACCGGCAAAATCTGAAAAGAAAAAAGATAAAGAAGAAGGGTTTGTTATTGGGTGGGTTGGCTGGAGTTATCTGGTTGGTATTTTGCTTGTTGAAATTTGGGGTCAGTTTCTGCATCCCATCATTCTTGGTGATAAGCTTCCTTTTATACCCCTTATGCTGAACTCCACACACTGTGCACTAGGAACCATGTACTCCTTCATTTGGCAATTAAAATGGATCCTTGATTCATGATTGTTCACGTTTTGACTAAATCTTATTTACAGAATTGTGAAGTGAATTTTGCATGGGTTTCAAGTTCATATCCTATTTTTATAGTATTAGTTTCTATTGACATTTTCACACGATAGAACCTTTAGATATTGGGCACTGGATCCTACGACTTGCTCAAATTGCTTCATTGCTTCAACCAAGACACATGTCATTCACTCGTGACCAGAAAACTCAACGTGGTTTTATTTAGCCGAAAGTTTGATTGTAATGAGTGAACGATAGATGTTTCACCTAGAATTGGTACTTTTTGTTATCACTTCATAAGGAGAATTTGAAGTTAAAACATACTAATATTGAAAAAAGAAATACTGCTAAACGAAAATTAGTTGGTTGAAATAGGTAAGTTTTGGTATAATTTGTAACATAAATAAATAAATAAGATTGGGCCCAAAATATAAAACCAAGGCAACCAATGAGAGATGAGGGTTTTAGTAAAGTAGCTAGTTTAAATGTCAAGGTAATTGTCTTTTGGGAAGTTCTAACGTCATATTTATGTTATTTTAGCTAGTTTTGCCTTTATGACCTACCCAACAGACCATGACCATGGGGAACGCTATTTGTGTTCTTGCGGCATCCCTTGTTTGGGACGATACTTTTGACACCTTTGGCTATTGCAAAGATGTGGAGTTTGCATTGCACTCCATGGAATGTGTGCAAATAACTGGCCCCTCTTCTTGTTTCTGTTTCTACACATGTTCGTTAACAAGTTGAAAAGCACCTACACTCAGGGCCGGCCCTGACTTTTGGGTGGCCCTAGGCGATAAATTTAATGAGGCCCCTTACTTTAGTATACAATTGCGAAAAAACAACAAATAAAATGATTTTACGTAGCGCGTAGAGCGCGTGAATAAAAAAGGTAGTATGCATTATAGTAGGAAAGAGTCAGGGGTAGGTGGCATGGAAAAGTGGCCTCGTTAAAACCTTCCCGAGGAAAACGACGTGGGATAAAACCCCGAGTAGGAAAGAGTATCACACACGCCAACCATACAACATAAGATTTCTAAAAACAAGGAAATTAAAAAGAGTTTGCAACTAAATTTGATTACTATTCCATATCTCTATGTGTTTTGTCCCTATTGGAAATTGAAAAATTAGTTTGCTGGATAGGAAAAAATATAAAGAAAAATTATAAACTCGACTACCTTTTAATTTCTCATGCTCCTCCTCTTGGTCACCATCAATCTCAAAGACAATTTGTGAGCTTTTTAGTGTGAGATTGATTCTCAAGATTACAATATGATATGAGAAAAGATGGATGAGAGAAACTGAAAATAATAGAGGGATGGAAGAGAGATGGGGAAAACAGAGAAAAATATGGTGATGAATTAAATAGAGTTCTTCCATGGAGAAACTAACTAAGAGAGAAATCGCTTTGTGAGAAGAGGAAAGCATGTTGTTTCTGTTTCTGCTTGGAAAAAGAAGAAACCATCTAGGAAGAGGAAGCGAAGAAATTTATTCGCTTTGTTTCTTTTTCTTTTTTTAATAAATTGGACAATATTATATATATATATATATATATATATATATATAATATAAAAATTGGGGCCCCCTTAATTGGTGGCCCATGGCCTAAGCCCTTCTTGCCTACCCCCAGGGCCGGCACTTACACTCCATTTTGTATTCTGTGTGATTTCGAAGAAGGGCAATTATGAGCCCATCTCGAATTTTAATATATTACCTATATAGTATATAGAAAATTTGATTGCTAGAACGTAGCATATTTTCGTCTCTTTTGTTGTCAACCCCCTTTTTTTTTGGCAAGCTGGTTTGTAATGCAATAAGAGCACTTCCACCCATATGGTTGTAATGCAATAAGAGTATTTCCACCTATATGGTGCCATGGCAAAGGACAAGGGCATACACTATTCATGTGAATAGTGCATGCCATAGCAATATTTTTTTTTGTTTTTCCACCAATTGCCATGGCAACCTAAGGACAATTACTATTTACATGTAATTAATTTTATTTATATGTATGAGATTAGATTACTTCCACCCATTTGCCACGGCAAAATACAAGGGCTATTACAATTCATATGAATAGTGCTTGCTCTAGCAATTTTTTTTGTTTTTCCATCTATTGTCATGGCAAAGGAAAATTACTATTCACAACAACTTAATTTTAATTTTATTTTTATACTTATAAGATTAATTTTGATAAGATTTTCGGTTGTCACATGTCCATATTTATTATAAAATTTACATCTCAGATTTTCGATTGCCACGGGCAACCCTATAAATACAACCTAATGGTTTTCGTCATTTAACCAATCCATGTTGCTAGGTCCATCGTCACAGAGAAGTCTTCTTCTCATAACATCCCATCGTTCAAGGTTCCAAAATGCCTTTGTTTTAGGGGACCTATGACTCATATCCATGACCATGGTTTCTTGATCTTTCTTGTCCATGTCTTGTTTGTGTGCATACTCCATTTCTCTTGCAAATACGTCATCTCTTGCCTTGTCAACCTTATTTCTTTTCATGTCTCTCTCAATTCTCAGTGTGCCATTGATAGCAATTTGCTCCAAAAGTTTTGCACATTCATTGTTCGAAGTGCTCCTTATCTTGACCTTTGCCGCCTTTCTCCCAATAGGCCTCGGCTCCCTTTGGATTGGTGAGTCTTGATCGATCAGGGGGTCCAACAGCGTATCCGATACCGGTGAATCGTGGAGTGACATCTCATTCAACACAATGCTCGGACCCATGGGAATAATTTTGAATCTCGAACAATTCTTCACAACCTCCCAACATTAGTGATTGTTGAAAGATTTTTAGCCTTGGCCAATGACATCGAATCACATTTGTGCTTGAATAATCTATAATAAAAAAATAAATTGGAAATACAAGAAAATATCAAAAAATATATATATGACATTAAATTTAATAAAACGGCAATTACAAAAATTTTACCTCGTTGCCAAGATTTTCACTGCTTCAAACATTGTCCCTCACTTTTGCCAACGCATTTCTCCATTTCCCTAACTCTTTATTCAAAATTTTCCACCTACTAGCCAAGGCCATTTCGGTATGAGGCGAACCCGATCTTTCACAAAATTCTCCATGAATTTTTCTCAACATATGAGAGAACTTCATCTCATTGCCCTTGATCGGGTAATAACCAACTTGGACCCAATACTCACACAACAAAACATCTTCCATCCACAAGCCTCCGACTTCGATAGAAGAGGCCATTTGTATTTTTACTCAAATGGAATTAGTAGTAGAAATTTTGGTGTGGAAAATGAATAATATTGGTAAGAGAAGAATTTGTATGAAGATAAGTGAATAATATTGGTAGGTATTTATAAAAAATAAAATAATAATTTTAAAAATCAGAATTTTTTGGAAAAATTTCATTTTTTTGTTGATTTTTTGAAATTTTGCCATTGGATGGCAATGGAAAAATTGATTGGACACCCCAAGTAGCGCCACGTGGCTTCTATCCGTTGGAGGAAAGTAGACGTCACAGCCTGCAGGCAGGAGCTCAAGCTCATCTTGCCTTGGGCCTTGCCATGGTTATTGGAGCCCATCTCTTATATATATATATATATATATAATATAATATAATATAATATAATATAAGCGATAGTCTAAACGACAGTTTCTCACAAACACACTATCAAGATATTATGGGTTTGAACATGAGACCACTGGTCTATGAGTTAAGACCATTTTTCACTAGGTTAGACCTCATTAGAGAAAATATACTTTCATCTCATGACGAAAATGAGCCAAATGGGCCCAAAATGGGCATTTTCCTCAGATTTACCTGCCAATGCAAAAGCCCAGTGAGGCGGCCCACAAAGGCCTCAACAAAACTAGACTATTAACCCGTACCCGGTCTCCTCCATTTCCAAAATCCGAAAACGGTGAAGCCATTTCCGAAACACCAGCCAAACCCTTCTCCAAACTCCCTCTCTCTCTCTCTCTCTCTCTCTCTCTCTCTCTCTCTCTCTCTCTCTCCGACCCTGCGAGACCCGAGCGACCCCTCACTCTGTGACCATGTTGCGCCGCGCCACCGCCCTCTTGACCCGACCCGTGATCTCCCTCCGGGCCCGACCCTTCTCCACGGATGTCTCAGCAACTCCAGCAACCGACACGTCGTTTTACGATGCTTGGAAGAAAGTGATCCCAATCATCGAGCCACCCCATACCCCATTGACCTTCATGAAGCCTCGGCCTCCAACCCCATCTTCGATCCCTACTAAGCTCACTGTCAACTTTGTGCTGCCGTATAACTCGGAGCTTGCAGCCAAAGAGGTCAGTTCTGAGAGATTTGTTGTGGTTTTGGTGCAATTTGTTCGTTCTGAGGTTGAATTTAAGAGCTTTATGATATGGGTTTTGTTTGTTTTTGTGTGGGTTTGTCTGGGTTTGGTGCTGATCGTTGTTTTGAGGTTGAATTGGTTATCCTTAATTTGAGGTGATCTCATTTTGGTAATTTAGTGTTTGGACTAAGCTTAGATGGGTTTGGTGCTAATTGGATATTGATGTCTATTTGTACATTTTGATTTTGTTGTGGCCTTATATGGGTTTGATTTGATTTAAATGTGAATTTGATGGGTCTTGAGAGCTAATTTTGGATTCTCAATTTATTTGCACATTTTCTCTTTGTAAGTCTCAGGTGCACCTTCATTGTACATTGTGATAAACTGATAAAGGTAGGAAATTGGATTCTGATATAGTTTACAACTTGCTTCTTTGTGTAGATGTCATTTTAGTAAATGTACTACTCAACGAATTGCAAACTTGTATTAGGTGTTCATATCTTCAAATTGATGAAGTTGTACTTACAAAGGATGCCACATTTATATCCTTGTAACTCTCTTGTATGAGACTCTGTGTTTTGTGTTTCTTAGCGATGGTCCATTTTTCAGAATAAGGGTTGTTAACTCTGTGATTCTTTTTTCTCTATTTTAAGTCACTGTCAAACTTCCATCATGGTTGTAGTGATTATGTTCGTTAGCATATGAAATTTTAGTAGGTTGATTCTCTGCATTTTCATGTTTCTGAATTTGGATAGCTGGGAAATATGCTGTCTAAGTGCTTCTTCCATACCACTTGTGTATTTCGTTTATTACATTTTCCAGTCATGGTTATCCATGTTTTTCCTTTGATACCTGTTGGTTGCTTGGTGACTGAAAATGAAATGGAATTTCAGATCTATAGTGTTTGATGTACTTGTGCCTTAACTGTTTCAGCACCACTGTGTTAGTTGACCATTTCATATTCTGCTAACGACAGGAAACACAAGATTTGGGTTTCCTCCTCTCCTTTCCCGCAATCTGTGTAAAAACTAAGAACTTTGTTGGTTTTCATTGAGTTCTGAGCATCTATTACTTGATTCGTAGTATTCATTCCATTACTTGTTGACTGGTGAACATGATGAGAAACAGATGCTGCTTATTATCTAAACTAAGAATCCAACAATTTCCTTAAAATGTGCTGTGGATTCTTAAATTCCATTTCCTTTACCTTTATCAAGCCCTTTTGAGCTGTAAACAGGTCCAATAGCTACCTGCAGGGGATTAGTGGAATTGGTCAGTCCCACTGTTTGCTCCCATGTGGTCAGAGTTTTGAAACCCCCAAAAGTACCTATCTAGCCATTTGCTAGTGTTTCCCATCTCCTGAAGCGGATTGGAGGATTTATGAGTATTTTTTTAAAATGGGTCCAATAGATGGATCCTGGAGCAGATTTTATTTTTCTCAACTTAAGACTTGAGTAACATGGGAGGGTGAGCTAGTGCATGGTTGCATGCCCAAAAAAACTGGTCATGGTCCAGTTGGCGATTGAATTGTTAGTTGTTTCTACCCTAGTTTTCATATAAGCATCTAGATGCCTGCACATTTTCCATACTCTGATCTCTGGAACTAATCAACTTTAACTTGGTTCTTATTTTGTAGTTAGTCTCATATATCAGGTTGATATGTTCTCTACATTTTGTTTGATTGATGCTCTTTCAAAAGAAACAGAAATCAAACTGAAGAATTGTAGGGCTAATTTCCTTTCCAAATCAAAAGAGAGATTTTTTGTTTTTTGTTTTACTTTTACCTATATGATTTGTGTTATACAGTGCCCTTAGGCATGCGCTATGTGAAGGTAATTTTCTAGAACTGAAAATTAGATTCCTTATCTGTCCATTTTTTCTCCTTGAATCTTGTCGTACCTTATTTTTTATTGCTGTGTGAATCTTTTCAAGCAAACCTAAGTACAGCATTTCTTAGTTTTTCTGTCAAATAATGTAATCTTATTTGTTCCATTTCAAGCAAAAGATAGATTTTCTAGCAATAAACCCAAATGATTTCACTTTCCCTTTTTCCACAAGTTAAGAAAAAAAAATAATTGCTGATGCATTTTGAGATCAAATGCTCTTTCTTTTAGGGTATTTCTATTCTTTGCCTATTGGTGTTATCCTCAGTTGGATTGAAGGCTTTGCATATTTAGTCATAAGATAGTTACTGAATGTCTTCTTTACAATCCTCTTCACTGCATTTCTGACATTTGGAGTTAAGATAGTAGTATGTGAAGGGATTGTTGAAATGCCAATTATTCAAAAGCTCACGTAGGAAATATGCAAAAGAAAATTATGTATATCTTGGCCACACTGATAGCTGAAGGGGGTAAAGGCTGTCATTGAAATTATGAAAACTTCTGGGCAACAACCAATGTTTTCATTCTGTTCGTTAAATAGTTGAGAATCTTGGTAAGGAGTCTAGGATGCTAGTCCCTCTATCCCAGTATCATGGTTTACTGATACACTACTTGCATGCATGAATAGAAAATTACGAATACATATACACATGCAGCCTACACACACACGAAATTGTTTAGAGAATTTGAATTTTCTGCATTTTGTTTGATACAATGTTTCCACTCGTGAATATTGTACTACCATATCTTACTTTTTATGAATCATGTCTCAACAGGTTGACATGGTAATCATACCAGCAAGCACTGGGCACATGGGTGTTCTTCCTGGACATGTAGCAACAATTGCAGAGTTGAAACCTGGGGTCCTATCAGTACACGAAGGAAATGATGTGACAAAGTATTTCGTCAGCAGTGGTTTTGCATTCATCCATGCAAACTCGTATGCAGATATAATTGCTGTAGAGGCTGTCCCCCTTGATCGTGTCGATGCAAGTCTTGTCCAGAAGGGGCTTGCAGAGTTCACCCAGAAGCTCAGCTCAGCTTCAACTGACTTGGAGAAAGCTGAAGCTCAGATTGGAGTTGATGTGCATAGTGCCCTCAATGCCGCCCTCACAGGCTAGTTTTACCAGTCTTTTCACTCTGTTGTTGATTTAGTCCATTTGTACCCGCTGTTACATCTTTAAGGTGCTGCAATTCGACACTTGGATCGGTCTCGTGGAGCCAGTATTTGTCTCTACTCTTTTTTCTTGTAGTTCTGTGTTGAATGTGGAATGGATGAAAAATAATACTGGAATTTGATATCATCTGGTTTACAGAGTTGATCAAATACTTAAAGAAACGAGAGATTACCATCCTTGTTTCATTTCAAATAACAAAAAGAAACTAATAGGCAATTTCAAGTTTGTATTCTACAATTTGGCATACAATCAGATCCTGGCCTTGAATGGAAAATGACATTGAATCCATTATTCTTTTTTAAGCCTTTTATATCTTCTTTAGGCATCTAACTTATAAGGAATTTTTGTAAAAATTTCACATGAATTTATACATCAGTTTCAATTTGTCATCTTAAAGAAAAATTTAAGAGAAATGTCACATTAATTTTTTAAAATTAATGATTTGTCATATGGCTTTAACACTATTCAATTTTCCATCCATTTTTAAGGGTATTTGTCTTTTCATTTGCAAGGGTATTTTAAAAATGGAAAAATCATTATAAAAAAAAAAATTGTATATCTTTTAAACAATTAAAATTGAAAAACAAAATCTCACCCTCCCCCATCCCCTGTTTGCCACAGACAGCTCCAACCAACCCCGCCCACCTTGAAATTCATTCCCCCTTCCGTTTTCCCTTCCTCCTCTCTCTACCACGGAACACCTACCCTCCACACACAAATTCCCTCAGCCCACCCAAACCGAGTCCACCTTCTTCTTCTTTTTTCTTTTTGGTATTTTTCCATTTGCATATTGGAAATTTGTGGAAGGACTACTACCAAACCAACAATTCGGTAGCCTACGTAACAAATGGTGACCAAGCAAACTTTAGATCATTCAACAGAAACACAGTGGCGTAAGTTAATGAAACTATGAAGACAAGAAAGTGTTGGATTTTGGGTGGGAAGCTTAAGTAGTTTTAAATCATGTATCTGAAAGTTTCAGACATGCTCAATGAACACCATAATAAAATTTATACATGCTCAGAGAGAGAGAAGATGTGTGATGCGTTTTGGGGGCGGGGTGGGGGAGAAAGGGAGAGAGAGATCTCTTTTTTATCTCTAAATTATTCATTGAAAATGGAAATACTAAAATACCCTTAAAAAATGGATGAAAAATTGAATGATGTTAAAATCAGATAACAAATCATGGATTTTGAAAAATTAAGATGACATTTCTCTTAAATTTTTCTTTAATGTGACAAATTAAAACTAAGGTATAAGTTCAGGTGATATTTCTATAAAAAATCCCAACTTATAAAGAATTAGAAGATAAAAGTTGTAAAAAGGGCATGTTCGATAACATTTTCGGAGAATGTTTTCTTAGAATATTTTCACAGAATGAAAACAAGAAAACAAATTTGTTTCGCGAAATGAAAATGCGTCTAGATTAATTAGAAAATATCTTGAGAAAACAAAAACAATGAAAGCGTGTGCGGTAGTACGATTTGAAATAATAATATGTGAGTTATTTTTATGAAAACGTTTCTATAAGAATGAAAACAACTTTTTTCTGCTTTTCTACAAGATGCGTGAACTTGTTTTCATTTTATGAAAACATTCTCAATGTTTTCTATTTTTGGTATTGAACGTATTTTTACCTCATTTTTGTTCTCTGAAAATGAAAACAACCTCTTAAAACATTACCGAACGGCGTATAAATTTGTCAATGGATTTGTTGGCAATTATGTGTAAAGGGTTTAAATAGTAAAAACAAAACAAAAAATGTTTCTAAGAAATAAACAAACAAAAAAAGCAAGAAAAAGAACACACAAGAATAGTAGGACAAGTGACTTTATTATCTCAATTGCAGATGAATTGTGTGGTGGTTTTAGTATTCAATTTGTTGATGGACGAGTTTCATAACCACATCTCCAAGTTGGACTTATTTATTTATTTTGCTTCGCTTGGGTTTCAAACCATTAGCTTCAACCAATTGAAGACAAGGAAAACAGAAATGGACTGAAAGCTATTCCACAAAAATAAAATTTAAAAAAATTATGGAGAAAGTTTGTTGTTTTCAATGCGTTAATTTTTTGAATAGATAATTTCCATGCATAATTTCAAAAAAATTATGGAGAAAGTTATTGCCACACATTTTTATGCTCACATTCACCATCAAGTTGGAACTGCTTATTTATTTGTTATAAGTACTTTTAAGATTTTTTTTTCAAATAATTTTAAAAGTGCTTTTAATTATCATAAAACGCTTTAAGCATACCAAAAACTGAATTGGTTAAGGATTCTCCAATTAGTTTTTATTTATCAATCTCAAATAAGTATTTTATGTTAAGTATTTGTTATATATTTCTAATCTCGATCGTTGAATTATATGTATGTTTCATATTAATTGTACCAACACATGTAATGAATGCAATTCAACGTTCAAAATTAAAAATATATAACCAATCCTTTACTTAAATAATTATTGAAGAATCTCCCAAAAACAGTATCAAACAATCAAAATTAACAAACTATTTTTTCATTAAAAATAAAAACAAAAAAGCAAACAAACAAAAAACAGAAAATCATTTAAGTTTAGACAACTCATTGAAAAGCCACATGGCATGGTCCTCGTGGAGAGGAAGCAAAATGGAACCACCAAATAATTGGAATCCCTTGGAGAGTGGGACAGTTTCCACCGTCGATTCCAACCTCGTTCATCGTGGCCGTTCGAAGAACACGGAGAAAGCAAGCAAGCAATTATGTCTCTTTTCGCATCCACTTGCCACGTCGCACGTGTCATATCGTTGGCGCTGCGCTGGTCCTCCCTCCAAGGCCGCACGTGTAACGGGCAGAAAAGTACCAACTGCCCGCAGGCCAGGGGTAGTGGGTGCGGGCCCGGGAGACAAGGACCTGGGACGTAGAGCCAGTATGGTCCTGAGTCAGGTGGGTCCTATGCTTTGATGGTTTTGTTATTGTGGGTCCGACTCCGAGTCAGCTCCAGGGTTGGCTCATAATTCTTTTATTGTTTTCTTTTGGGCAATGGGGCCCAGTGTTTGCTAAAAATGCTTGTGGTCCAAGTTCTTGAGAGATCTTGTAGGTTGACTTCAATGCCCTTATGCGTTGCTCATATCTACAAAGCTTGCCCTCCAGAGTGGTGTTGCCCTAACAATCAGTTGGTGGTGCTGTTGTAATTGCGAATAGAGTACAAGGGTAATTGGAGAAGATCGGGTTATATATCATTGATTTTATTTTGACACATGTGTCCCAAAGATTTGGCAAATCCTTTTTCGGCCCCTAATTTTCCATTTCTTTGTTAATTTTAAAAACAAGTCCTTATTTATCAATCAGAAATATGAAATTCGAACTTAGAGTATCTCACATAGTTAAATCAACTTTTAAACTAAAATTTGTTGGCCTACATGGAAATATGAAAATATTTTTTTGCTACTTAATAATTTGTGTACTATTGTACAACAATAAAAACATATGAAAACATACGAAGAAAGTCTATGTATTTATCATTTGAAAAGAAAAAACATATGCTTTTAGCATTTTTAATGTAAGTTTTGTTCTTTCAGAGCAACATTAAATTTTTTGTAGAGGCAAAATCAATTTGTCAGTCATAAAGAGAGAGAAAGAGGTTGCAACTTACCAGTTATATTTTAGCATTCCAAAATTATTGAATAGGATATTAAATATTCTCTTAAGGCTTTGCAACGTTAGTAGAAGAAGTACCACTATATCAAAATCTAGTTTGTATATATAAAAAAACTTATATAAACTATTAAAAGTTATAATTAAACATTTACATTGTATATTCTTGATTTGAAAGTTTTATCTTCTATTTATATACTCAATGGAAAAAAACAAAGTAAGATATGAAGATAAACAAATCCACTAAAGACACCTCAATTAAATTTCCAAGAGCACTACCACTAGATTTGACCTAGGAGCTAGATACCATATCCTATTTTATAGCTATGACTAAAACATGCGTAGAAACAAAGAAGAGAAAGATTCTCATATGTATCCCTAAATTGTGTGCGTAATATACTGAACATTGAAATTAAACATATCGTTCTTGTACATTAACTTTGCTCCTAAAAGGAGGAACACATAAAAAAATATGAAACCGTCCTTAATTCTCATACCAAGTAAAATAGTAAATGGTACTTAATCTTAGAAAACAGAAAAGAAATTCATACATTAGATTAGTCTAGGGGAAAAGAACCTACAATTAAAAGAAATACTTAAATTCATGGATGTACTAAAAATACCCAACACAAAAGGGACCAAATGCCAAAAGCAAAATGTGGCAAAAAAATAAATATATAAAAACACTTTAGAAAGAGATACTGATGCATGCACTGCAGCCAATAGATTGAACAACATGGAATCTCAAAAACCACCCATTGTTTTTCTTTAATAAAGTACTTCTTGAACTAAAGTGCCCTTCCATTTCCAACCAATTGGAACCATAGGTTTTGCATAATAATCTAGAAGTTGACTCTGTGAAGAAATCTGATTGGTGTAGACCACTTGTACAAATAAAAACAGCAGTACCTTATTCTATCTAGTCCACCCAACAAGTCTTTATATAGGCTAGCAGTTGCCCGTCAATTTCCTCCCCCAAATTTCATATCCTGCTGAGCTTTTGCCTTGCCATAATTCTCAAACATACCATAGCAAAATCCTTTACTCATTCAAGCCCTCAGCTCCTCTAATTTTTATATTTTTTCATTATGAGGACTGGCATGTTCTCCTACACCACTTATGAAGGTCAACAAAATGAGCCTCATTTCCTTGATGCTTGTTTTCTTTGCAGAAAACCACTTGGAAATAACTCAGACATCTTCATGTACAGGTAATTTCATGACCCAATTCCTGAATTTTAATTCCAAGAAATTATGGTTTTTTTAAAATTAATTTTGGCTTCAGATTTTTGTTTGTGTACAATTTTGTGTGTGTTTGTGGTCATGTTCTGATGGAAACTATGGGGGAATTTTGCAGGGGAAACAAACCATTTTGTAGCAAAGATTGTAGACAAGAACAGATAGAGTTTGATGAGGCTAAAGAGAAGAGCTGGAAAGTGTCCTCTTCTTCTTCTTCTTCTTCTTCCAGTAGAGCAGCCCTCAGAAAATCAGACACCAACAAGAACCCTACCCCCGACAAAAGTGTACGGACATGCACTGTTGCTGTTGCCTGATCTGAGAGTTTATATACTGTTTATAATATTTTTCGGTTCTACGTAGTGTACTCGGAACATGTAAAAATTTCTCCAAACAATGGGGGTGTGATTTGTAAAGGTGAGGTGGGATTGAGGGGAAGTACAGAGGAGGTTGTCACGAATGTCTTAAATATTGATGATTTCGGAAATATCGACCAATTGAGAAATAGAAAAGGAGAAGAAATCAAGAATACCCACCAAAGAGTTATGTTTACAAGGAAGAGCCTCCTTTGCTATATTGGATGGTTTGTAAATTTTTTGTAATGATCTTTGTTTACTTATCAAAGGATTTTGAGACATTGAAAAGTTTGAAAGAGACTTGATTTCATCTTCACTCAGGTTTTATGATTTTGTTTTTGTTTTTATATTTCTATTTATTTTCTGTTTTCTTTTTTAATAGATCGAAGACTTAAATAAAGTGTTTTTGGGTTTTGTTTTGGTTTTGAATCCTCACAAAGAAAAGAGTAAAGAAAAAGGAATAAGGCCTGCTTTCTGTATCAACGGAAAATATCTACACACTTTACTTTATCAAAGAAGAAAAAAAAATGGTTGAAGACTTAATTTGGAAATGGTTAAGGACGAACCAAATGTGGATGCCTCAATAACCATGAAAGCCCTTTTTCAAGAAAGGATGGCCCATCAAACATCCTCTCCTTTCTGTTTTAATACAAAATTCCGAACAGATTTCTTTTGCATGTCTCAACTGCTCTAGTTTTTTTGTTTGTGAAGATCTGAACTGTTTTCAACAGTACTTGTAGTTTTATATAGGGTTTTTAAGGGGCTGTTTAGCCGTGTTTTTGGAAGAGTTAAAAGTGTTTCGAGACAACAAAAATACTTTACATAATGTTTAGCATAAGGCTAAAATGTGATTGGCCCTTTGAACTATACTATAATTGTCAATTTAACCTCAATTTTTTTCTTCTATAAATTAAGGACTTGAAGTATATAACAAATGGTCAATTCAAGACTTGTCGTCAAGTTTTTGAATGTCTCCATCCAAATTTCCATCAATTTAAGGAGGCAAATTCATAATTTTTGGAGCTGATCAAAACGATGGCCCAGTAGGTGTTACGATCCAAAGGCTCATTGAAATTGGTTTGAAAAGTACCATTGAAGATTGGGACCAGCCTATTATGATGCTGAAAAAGCAGTTTGATGGATAGCACACCATATACAGAGAAGGACAATGTTAAAGTAGCTCGGGACCTAACAAATAGACTATTAAGATGTTGGTAAGAAAGGAAGATCATCAGAATAGATATGGTCAACAATATGGCCTGATTTTTGCAAGAATCAAAATGGCCAAAGCCTATGGTCAGTGAAGAGAATTTAGATTTTACACCAGCTACCGTAGATGACAAAATACCAAAGGTGCGAGATTCACTTAAAGAAGTGAACCTAGGTGCTGAAGAGGATCCAATACCTACTTTCATTAGTGGCATGTTAGAAGAATCTCTCGAATTTGAGATCATTGGTCTTCTGATGGAGTTCAAAGATTGATTTGCATGACATTATCATGTAATGCCTAGTTGGACAGAAAATTAGTGGAACATCGATTGCCTATCAAAGAGGGGTACTTGCCGCATCCACAATCTCCGAGAAGAATTTCAATTGAGACAAAATTGAAAGTCAAAGAGGAGGTAGAAAGCTTCCACAAGGCATGATTTGTCAGGACAAAAAAATACAATACATGACTATCTAATATTGGTCAAGTTCTAAAGAATGCTACTAAGGTAGTCAGAGTGTGCATAGATTATCGGAATCTCAATGAAGCACCTCCTAAAGATAAATATCCAATGCCCTTTGCAAATATGTTGGTAGATGGAGCTGCTCAAAATCAGATCTTATCATTTATGGATATGGTAATGTCGGTTACATTCAAATCATATTAGTTGAGGAAGATTGTCACAAAACGACATTTAGGTGTCGAGGTCATGTTGGTGCTTTTGAGTATTTTGTAATGCCTTTTGGCTTAAAGAATGCATGTGCAACTTATCAAAGAGCAATGAATGCTATTTTCCATAATATGATAAGATATACTTTGGAAGTTTAAATAGATGATGTTGTGATCAAGTCTCAAGACCAGTCAAACCAAGTGCCTTATTTGTGAAAGGCATTTCAGAGAATGAGACAACATAGTTTGAAAATGAATACAAAGAAGTGTGCATTTGGTGTACAAGCAGGAAACTTTCTAGGTTTTCTAGTTCACCGAAGAGGAGTTATGTGATACTCTGAAAAATTCCAGAATATTTTTCGCACATAATAAAAATTGCATGGTCCATTTTGAGGTAAGTGACATTTTTTTCCAAGTAAATATTTTCATTATGTTTAAGATTAACATATTTCCGAAATTGTGAAGTTAGAATTTTGTTGTTTTGACTTCATAGAAAAATAGTAGGCATCATTATGAGTTTGTGGTATTTTTGGAACTCGGAAGTATTTTTAGTGAATTTTGAAGTTGGAAAATAGGAAATTAAAATGTGAATATCCACATGACATTTTGTGATTGGTTGGAACCTATTACCATGCCACATGTCAACATATGATTGGTTGGAAGACTTGGAAAACTAGGGTATATAGCTCTATACCGTACGCACGTTTAATCTAAGCCATTGATATGATTCTAGATCAGATCTAGACTGTAGATCAAATCAAAGACTTTTAACTTGATCTAGACCTTTAGTTTGGTTATTGGGAATGCATTTGGACCATCCATCTTGGAGCTATCATGTATCTTTCTACACATGATCCAAAACTCAACTTTTAATATGAGCCTTCGAGGAATTCTATAAATACCCCCCAAATCTCTCATTTTCTTCACACCAAAAATTAGAATTCTCTCTTCTTCCCTCTCTTGCTCTCTTTCTCCTCCATTAGAGTTACTATTCCGACATTCTTCGGAGTAACTTTTTACCCCAGATACTATCCATCCAAAATACTATTTACCCCAGATACTATCCATAAAAAATACTATTCACCAAAAATAAACTATTCACTTCCCATATGTAGTATAAGCTGTTAATATTCATCCCCAGAAGTCACTATTCATCCACATTTACTATTCACTTCAAGAAGGTAGCAAGCATCATTATCTATCATTTTCGAGAAGTTACTATTCATCAACATATTTTACTATTCATCTTCGTATTCTACTATTGCTCACCGATGTAATCTCGACTCCATACCTCGTATTTCATTTGTTTTAATTCCATATTTCTTTTTCTTAAGTGTTATGCTGCCCAATTTAAAATTGTCAAATACTCAATTCGTATTATTTTATAATTGGGTAATTTTCAAGTTATTCCTAAAATATACTCCATATGCCATTACTTTGTCGATTTGAAATCTAATCAAATTGGATAATCTTTTTGTCATTTTCCTTCCTTAAAATTCCTGAACTAAATTATACCTATTCCTCTAGTCCAAGTGTACGAACAACAAAGTACTATTTAGACTTTAATTTTACCGTACCGTGATTTTACTGTTTTCGGACTAGAGATGGAACTTCAAGGACTATTGGGACAATTTTGGACTTTTCAGAAAGGACAAGGACTATTTTGAAATTACTTGGAACTTTAAGGACTTATAAGGATTAAGTTGTAATTTGGATTTAGTTTATGCTTAGATTAAGGACAAGTTACCGTTTGACTATCGAACGGATATTGCGCCTATTAGGCAGATCATCATGTCTGGGCCATATAGCTTCCACCTTTCAACATTTTCAGCAAGGGGCAAACCACCAGCCTCCTTCCAATGTTCACTCAGCAACCAGCGCTAGTCACGAAACTTGGAAAGGATTTTGAAGCCTAACGAACCTTGGGCATGTCCAGGCCGAGATCGGGCTTCTTGCTGACATCATCATATGCAAGCAGAAGACATAAGTTAGTCAGCCACACGTCAAAGAATTCAAGTTGAAGCAAATCAGCAGATCATGACATACCACTACGACTCCTCTCCTTGACAAGCAATACAATCCTCCAAGATCTCGCTCACTAACAGAAAGTAGAGGAAGCAAGTTTGCAATTTGAAAAGGAGTGAAGAGAAGCCCAGTATTCACAGCAATTGGGGTTCCTTGACCTACAAGGAATCTCTAGCTCACTCCAGATGGGAGCCCAATCAGATGGGAGCCTAATTTCATAAAATTAGCAAGTCACAAGCCTCCTCCAATTAGGAGCCCAAGTCATAGAAGGAAGCCCAGATGTAATTGGACAACCCAACAATTAATTCACACATCCTACATGCCACCATGCGCCACGCAGAAGCTGAGGGCATTTGTGGAAACAAAATAATTCAAAGCCCTAAAGTCAAATAATTAATCCCATAAATTGGGGATTATTTGATTCAATTGGGAATATATGCCATCAATTAGGGATTGCCAAATTAAATCCCTAATTTGATTTGATCTTGCCAAATAGGGGGAGAAATAATTCCCTTTTATGTGGGGAATTATTTCTCTTGAAACCCTAACTCCCGAGACCACTATATATCGAGGCTACATCAAGGTTTGAGGTAAGTCCGAAACTTTGTCAAAATTCCCTCTTGCCCTAGCCTTGCCGCCATCTCTCCTTCTCTCTCTCACAAGGCTTCGGCCACCACACAAACTCCATACCCTATTTAGCTTTTGTTTCTATATGAATCAAACGAACTAACTTAGGCATCGGAGGGCCTTTGGCCAACACCCCTAGGTGTGGTCTTTTCACTCCATATTGTTTTGTAGGGATTGAGAGGCAAGGAGGAAGAAAGGGAATGGCAGACGAATATTTTAGGGAGGAAAATCGCCTCCACATCATCATTATACACTTTGCAAAGTTGAAGAACAATAAAAATAAAACAAGAAAAGAAAGACATTCTGATGGTTTTTCCTGTGTTTTTCTGAGGAAGAGGAACCAAACAATAAATGGACTGTAATGCTTAGCAGCTACTTCAATATTTGGATGGGATCTAATCATTTTGACCTATATTTTTTTTTGTTCCTTTCAACATTTCGAAAACAGAAATATCTTGCAAGCTCTGTATTTTGGTGGCTTGTTTCAAGTCTTTAACCATGCATCCATTGAAGAAGCCATTAAACAAAAAGGTTACACATTTAAAAAAAAAACAGCGGTCTTATTAAATAACCTATACGTGGAAAACGCTGATTCTTACAGAACCTACATTAGAATTGTCTGATGGCATTAACAACTTTACAAAAATAGCCATCCAATTTCCAGTGCAGGGTTTATCAACAAGTCAATTTAGCTCACTTATGCTCTTTCACCTTTTCTGCAGTAGTTTTCTAATCCTTTGTTCTGAAAAACAACCCTGCCATTGAAACAAGATTCAGCAAAGCTGAATGAAACGCCATCAAGTGACCTTTGCCCTCTGCATGATCATGAATCTTCTTCTGCTAGCACTCTCCACATGCTGACCTAGTTTGGCCAAGTGATCCATTCGTCTCTTCCATGACTCCGAGGCCCCCAATTGGCTCGAATTTTTTACTGAGTCAACTTGCTCATTTTCAACCGATTCAGGACTTCTCTCAGATGCATTTCCTTCTTCTGTTTCTTGAATAATCTGCTTCAATGTGTCTACTACCTGACTCATTGTTGGACGATCTTTTGCACTCTTCGACAGACAACTATCAGCCAACCTAGCAATTTTTCTTGCTGCGCTGATCGAATACTTGTTTTCAAGCCGGCTATCCATTATCAAGCCGAACTTTTTGCCATCATGAGGGAACTGTTTCACCCATTCTAAGAGTATCTGTTCTGCTCTTGGACGGTTTCTCTCCATTGACCGTCTGCCTGTAAGAATCTCATACAGCACCACACCGAAACTCCATACGTCACTCTTAGTTGTGAGATGGCCTGTCTCAATGTAATCTGGTGCAGCATACCCGTATGTCCCCACTACCTGATGATGAAACAAAATTTCATTAGCATTACAATAGTCTTTAAAATTGGTGTTTTCCTTTTTAAATGCATTTGATGCAGTGCCTTTGCACACGAATCACTAACAGTTTAGTATGAAGCAGTATACAAATGCTCTTTGCTTCAAAGTTATTGTTTTAATATGCATGGCTTGTCCCTCACTTGATTGCTTTCTAGCATTTTCCAGACTTAATCTCACCTAATTTTTAGAACTTTCACTAATGCAAGATAACGGTCCAATATGTTTATTGCATGAATTTAGTGTATGACTTTGAGTCGCAATAAAGTTGTGACCAGGTGCAAATGCTAGTGAGAAATACGAACATGGAATACTTACTGCAGTTGAAACATGAGTCTGGCCAACCATTGGCCCCTCCCTTGCAAGCCCAAAGTCAGAAAGCTTTGGTTTAAAATTCTCATCCAGTAACACATTCGAACATTTAAAATCTCGATATATTACCTTCATCAATAGCAGAAGGGAAAAATCAGAATAACAATGGTTAAGAAATTGAATGCTGAAAACAACATGAAGTAGATGATGTAGAGAATAAACTAATGGAACAGTTCCATTTTAATGTGGTCTTAGGCACCCCTCTGTCACAAAGTAAATGCAGAAGCGCATTTGCAGGGAAGGGGGTGCAGAGGTTAGGGCATAGATGAAAATTCAATGTGGGAATGGGGGGTCATGGCCATGAAAAAGTTCAGGGTTGACCTTATGCAAAGAAAGAAGGTATTTTCTCAAATTTGGACATCCTCCCACCCCCAGAACCAGAAGTGAATGTACATCTGCCCCCAGAGAAAGTATACAATCTGAGATGAGTGGTAGTACTACGTATTCGATATATATGCCTGGTGCCGACAAGCTCTAGCCCAGAACCTGGATATCCCCAACAACATGACATAAAACAGGTGGGAGTTGAAACAACTGACTTTACGCTTCAAGTATAAAAGTGGGTTTATAGGTAGAAACTGATGTTTAATTTCAATGCTTAGAGCTAACCTGAATTTCCAATCCTTCATGAAGATAAACCAATCCTTCAGCTGCTCCAAGTGTTATCTGCAATCTTGTCTCCCAAGGAATAGCTGGGTATGTCTTGTTAAATAGATGATCTTCCAAACTTCTGTTTGGCATATATTCATACACAAGTAGTCTTTGAATCCCTCTTTCTCCATCCACAGCACAGTATCCTATTAGTTTGACAAGATTTGGGTGCTCCACAACACTGAGAAATTGAACTTCTGCCACCCATTGTTTGTGACCCTGTATGAAAAACAGAATTATAAGAAATGATATTAAAAAAGAGAGAAAGAAATCGACCATGAAGTCACAAACATCCATATCATCCCCCTCCAGTTTGCCTCTAGATCACTTTCCATCCTATGAAATAGGGAACGATTACCGTTCCAACTAGACGAAAATCTCAACAATGAAAAGGAGCCACAAATAGGCAAAGTGGCTCCCAACAAAAATCTCCACATTTAAAAGGCTTAATAGGTGAAGTGGCTAACTCCCCAGCAAAAAAAAAAAAAAAAAAAAGTATCCAGCAGCAGTTTAAATAACCAGATGAGTTCACTATAGAAGGATTGTTTTGAGGAAGGTGATTCTAGGGGAAAAAATTGTGACCCACAGAGGAAGATACACATCAGTAAATACCATCTTATCTAATGGATGTCATTCTCCATGACAGAGAAATATACATGTTTGGCTGCATAAAGACACAACAAAATCTAGGTATTCTCCCTTGCAAAAATAAATGGAGCCATAAATGCATATATAAAACAAATTTCAGAAGAAATATTTCACTGAATAGCATCAAAATCACTTTAAAGAAAAGAAAAAAAAATGCTGTCATAGAAAGAGACCGAACAGAAATGTAAATAGAGGAGGGCCAGAAAACTCAGAAAAAATCAATTAACTATATTTTAGACAGCAGTTTAACTACTTCTTTGAGCATAAATATTCCAGGAGAATAAGTCAACAAAATGTTTCTTAAGTACTTTAAATAATAATGGGAAAGAAAAAAAACTCTTGAGGGCATTATTATAATTCAATTTAATAGGAAGATGCTTAAACCCCCATATACCTGTAAGCCATCATTGTTAAGCTTTTTAATGGCGACCACGATTGGATCGGCCTTGGCATCAGCAGGCTTAATTGAACCTTTATAAACATTCCCAAATCCACCTTCTCCAATCTTAAGCAGCCTGCTGAAATCGTGTGTCGCATGCCTGAGCTCTTGGAAAGTAAATACTCGCAAATTATGAGCCTTCTCTTCATACAATTCGGGTATACCGCGGGGTGAATTTTCTGAGCAGGAAGACTTAATCACCCTATCAGCTCCTGAATAATCAGATTTCCTCTGTTCTTTCAGTTCTGGAGCTGATCTTTGTTCCTTGCTCCTTGTTTTGTCCTTGAAGTAGTAGAAGCACTTCATTGCATAAAATCCTATATCAACTCCCTACTAAGATTTAAATGTGATCTTCCTTTACTGCCATTGAATCAATTTCAGAAAATTAAAGCCTGCCACTGAATGGTTTGAAACTGCTAAAAGAAGAAAGAGTATAACAGAGACAGAAAACTGGCCGAAGAAATGTATAATTCAATGAAACCACAAACTGAACAAGAATTTAAAAATTTTAAATAGATGGCAGCACCCTAGATTTGAATGCAAACAGAGCAATCATGCAAAGATAAGGAAGGCCCTGATGAAAAATAGATACAAGAGATTGAAAATCAAGAAATCACAGATGATGAATTGCTTGGCAGAATAAAAAGAACGATGACAACAGTGAAATCCCAGATGGGAATTCAGAATGGAAGTCTAAATGAACTTGCAGATAATACAGCAGACAGATGAACAAAAACAGAGACAGAACAATACCTTCACCAATCAATTCTCTTTCAAAATAATTTCAAGGGGTTTGGTGGGTTGAGTGTTGGAGAGACCTTCACAGGTTTCTTTTCTTGTTTGGCTTCTCTCTCTCTTTGAAATAGTATTGCTATAGACTCTATATGAATAAAGTCGCTAGCTTTAAATGGTTTGGCAACTGCTTGCTCGTGGAATTCAACATTGTATTTAAAAGAATTCGACCAACTTTTGAGTTGACAATAACGAGTACTTCCAGAAACTCCATCTTTCTCCCTCATACAGATTGACACGAAATAAAAGCTGTCCAGAATATGGACTCTATAGTCAAAGCCAAAACAAAAAAATATGTATCCATCACGTACCGTGCAACTAATAAATGGGTCAACGCTTTGAGGAGAATGTTTAAGAAATTTTCATTATCATTTTCTTAATTCTTCTGAAAATCTTCTTTTTCTTCATTCAAGGAAGAGGAGGAGGGTGGAGTATAATCAAGTATCTAGTACGTGTACATGTGATTGGAGTAAACTTACAACACCATTTGTGATATGATCACACCGAAAAATTCCTGTTGTGAATGGGATAATAACAAGTGCTTGTATCAAATTCAGTAAACAAAGATGGCAGATTGACCATTCCATTTTTGAATTACACAAGTAGTCTTTAATGGTTTTAAGTGATTTTATAGAGAAGTACATATGAGGTGTTTCTGTCTAGAATCACTTAAAATCACTTAAGGTAATTATATGGAGAAGCACATGGAAAGTGGTTTATCCAAAATTATTCACAAATGAGCCCTAAATTTAATATCAATCCTTCTTCGGAAAAAAAAAAAGAGAAAAATTTAATAATCAATACAAATTGTAAAAATATCCAATTTCTGACCATGAAGTAGGGAAAATAGTGAAATTTACGGAAAAGGCTAAAAAAAAGATTACCAAAACTCACCGCCTAACAGTTCCACTAGTAAATTAAAGTTTTGGGATAGGGTTGATGGGGATCCAAACCATCAAGTTGTGTAAAGTATAATAAATAAATAAATATATGTACGTATTTATCTTGGCAAAAAAGTTTGCAGAGAGACCCATGAAATCTGATTGGAGAGTGGCTTGAGGACAAATGAGACCCTCTAAAATTGACCAATATGCCTCCAAGCTAGAATATGAGTCAAACAATATGGTAGAATATTTTCATATTATATTCCATTCTCCGAAAGGAGGTATTTATAATACAAGGTTACAAACTCTATTGGGGTTATACTAGGAAACAAGATAAATCATAATTACACAATATCTATACAGAAGGGAATAAATAAAAGACATAATATACTAGGAAGTCAATCCCAACTAGAATAGGACTCCTCGCGCCAACACTCCCCCTCAAGTTGGAGCAAAGACGTCACGCATGCCCAACTTGTCAAGCGAGTTGAGAAAGATAGTGGTTGACACAGCTTTTGTAAGAACATCAGCTAACTGATACTCCGAACTTATAAACGGGAAGAAAACAATTTCTGCATCCAACTTTTCTTTAATAAAATTTCGATCAACCTCCACATGCTTCGTACGATCATGTTGCACCGGATTATGCGCAATCGCAATTGCCGCCTGAATGTCACAATATAAATCCATGGGTTTTTTCGGCCCAAAACCAAGATCTCTCAAATATCTCCTCAACCATAGTAACTCACATACGCCTTGGGCCATCCCACGATACTCAGCCTCGGCACTACATTGAGACACCACTTTCTGTTTCTTACTTCTCCAAGTAACAAGATTACCACCAACAAACGTGAAATATCCAGACGTAGAACGCCTATCAGTGGCTGAACCAGCCCAATCAGCATCTATATACCCTTCCACATCTATATGACCATACTTGGAAAACATTAAACCCTTGCCTGGAGTTACTTTCAGATATCTCAAAATACGTGTTACAGCTCCCATATGATCTACACTAGGAGAGTGCATAAACTGGCTCACTACACTCACTGCATATGCAATATCAGGCCGTGTATGAGCTAAATAAATCAGTTTCCCCACAAGTCGTTGATAACGCTCTTTGTCAGTAGGAACTTGATCAGTGTATAACCCCAACTTATGATTCTGCTCACTTGGGGTATCAATTGGTTTACAATCCAACATTCCAGTTTTTGCAAGTAAATCCAACACATACTTCCTTTGAGACAGGAAGATACCAAGCTTAGATCTAGCCACTTCAATCCCAAGAAAATACTTCAAGTCACCTAATGATTTCATCTCAAATTCGGATGCCAGATACTTCTGAAGATTGTGCATTTCTGCCTGATCATCTCCAGTCATAATCATATCATCAACATAAATAATTAATGTTGTCAATTTACCTTCACGACGCTTCAGAAACAAAGTATGATCCGAGTTGCTCTGCACATACCCAAACTTCTTCATAGACGCAGCAAACCTCCCGAACCATGCCCTTGGTGACTGCTTTAATCCATACAAGGATTTCCGCAGTTTACACACAACACCCTTCTCAATGGTCATAGGAATACCAGGGGGAGGATCCATATATATTTCTTCCTTGAGGTCACCATGTAGAAATACATTCTTGACATCAAACTGCAACAGGGGCCAGTCATGATTGGCAGCCAAGGATAAGAGTACGTGCACGGTATTGAGCTTTGCTACTGGGGCAAAGGTATCTGTGTAATCCACTCCATAGGTCTGTGTATAGCCCTTTGCTACCAATCTTGCCTTATAACGGTCAATGGAACCGTCAGCTTTATACTTCAAAGTAAACACTCATCTGCACCCAACCGCCTTTTTTCCTTTTGGTAAAGGGACCAATTCCCAAGTGGCATTCTTGTTCAAAGCTTCCATCTCAACATTCATCGCATCTACCCATTTGGAATCAGATAGAGCATCCTGCAACTTAGTGGGCACACATACACTAGATAATTGACACAAATATGATGCATATGACTTAGATAAACGATGAGTTGACACATAATGACTAATGAGATATTTGGATTTGGCATGTATATCAGGAGAATATTGTACTTTGGGCTTCCCACGAGTAGTTCGTGGGGGTAATTGATAAACAGGCACATCATCAGGAATTACCTCATTATTATCACGAGTTGATTGGGGCAATGGCAGGGCAGAAGGGGGGGTATTGCATCGAACTCATCTACACAAGAGTCACCAGAATCACTGTTACGTTCTTTCGAAGATAAACCAGAATCGTCAAAAATATTATCGGGCGACCGGTCGCACCCATCTTGGCGTTTCCAGGCCGTGGCTATCGACTTCGTCTACAGAACCTGGCGACCGGTCGCGCCCATCTTGGCTACCGGTCGTTTCCAAGCCGTGGCTATCACTATCTGCTCCAGACCTTGGCAACCGATCGAGCCTATCCTGGCGACCGGTCGTTTCTATCCCGTGAGCAATTTCTTCAGTTCCTTCACAGTCATCTTGAAGTCCACAGTCTTCCACTCCAAAACTCTTCAATTCACTCCCTCTCTCCCCCTGAATTGGAGAGGAAGGAGAAACATAATACGACACTTCTTCATGGAATGTGACGTCCAAAGTAACATGCATCTTCTGAGTAGGAGGGTGATAACATTTATAACCCTTCTAAGTGGTAGCATAGCCAAGGAAGACACAACGTATGGCACAAAGATCAAGTTTACTGCGTTGATGAGAGTAGACATGAACGTAGGCAACACACCCAAAGACCTTGGGGGGTAAATTAGAGACAGAGACCGGAGTAGTATGTCCACACAACACATCAAGTGGAGTCTTGAAATCAAGAACCCGACTAGGGGTACGGTTAATCAAATAGGCCGCAGCCAAAACAGCATGGCCCCATAGATGATGAGGGACCGACATATCCAACATAAGTGAGCGGGCAACCTCCAGTAACTGATGATTCTTGCACTCAGACACACCATTTTGTTGGGGAGTAAATGGAGTAGTAGTTTGATGAATAATACCTTGATCATGGAAGAAACAGGTCAAGGTATTATTCACATATTCACCTCCGTTATCAGTTCGAAACACTTTGACTCGAGCATGAAACTGAGTAGACACCATGGCACAAAAAACAGGAAGAATAGAAGCAACATCATGTTTATTATTCATCAAATACACTCATGTTAAGCGAGTGCAGTCATCAATAAACGTAACAAACCAACGGAAACCATTAGAAGTCACACGAGCGGGGCCCCATACATCTAAATGTACTAACTCAAATGGCTTTGCGACTTTATTATTACTTAAGGGAAAAAGCGATTGGTGGCTCTTGGCCATTACACAAGTCTCACATTTGAAGCTAGACTCATCACAAGAACTAAATAATGAAGAAAACAAATGCTTAAGATAACCAAATGATGGATGTCCTAAGCTACGATGCCACAACCAAAGTTGTTGTTTGTCTTTGACAACGCCACTCACGAACTTTATTAGCAACACAATCACGAATCGCTGCAGTGTGAATCGTAGATAATACAACCCCCTATCCGTTTACTATGCCCAATCTTCTCGTGAGTCCCGAGATCCTGAAAAACACAATGGGTCGAATAGAAAGTAGCAAAAGCGTTAAGTGTATCAAGTAAACGACCAACAGATAACAAATTGCAACGAATATTTGGAACCAATAGGGCATGAGACAAAAGTAAAGTGGGGGTGAGATAGATGGTACCGTCACCAGTAACGGGGGAAGGTAAACCATTAGCACTAGTAATATAGGGGTCACGAGGGTTATGGGACAACTCATCAAACATAGTACTATCATAAGTCATATGATCAGAAGCACCAGTGTCAATTATCCAAGTATTAGAACCCATACCTGGCATGGTATCAAAAGCACACAGATTTGCAGACGGAGCCGGAGGCTTGGCCTCATCTTCGGTCATAGTGCAAGCAGCCTTGGGGCCATACATACGGGCTTTGAAGTCAGCAAACCAATCAGGGTAACCATGCTCCTTAAAACACTTCTCAGAATAATGATCACCATTACAATGACGACACTTACGAGGCCCTTCAAAAGAACCAGGGGTATATCCAGAAGAGCGAGACCCAGAGGAGGCAGAGAACTTCTGGGGCGCTGGGCGACCGGTCGTTTCTTGACGGGCGACCGGTCGGTTACGGGCAGGATCGATTTTGAGGGCCATTGCATCTCCTCCAAGCATCGCAGACTGACGGGTGTCTTCCTCCATGACCATGAAATAAGCTTCCAGAGGAGGGGGTACAAGACTGAGAACAAGGATACGGCCACGAACACCATCATATGGCGGATCAAGTCCTCCAAGAAAATCATAAACTCGATCGGCTTCAATTTCTTTCTGACGACGAGCCACATCAGCAGTACAACAAAATTCATTCGGACGTAGACAATCAATCTCCTGCCATATAGCATGGAGTTTTTCATAAAACACTTTCATAGATTCACCATTCTGACATGTAAGTATGGATTGCCATCGGAGTTGAAACAACCGAGAACTATTCTGAGTCACAGTATAGGTCTTCCGGGCAGCTTCCCACACATCGAATGCAGTAGCACAATGTTCAAACAAGGCACGAACTGGTTTAGTCATGGAATTGAGAAGCCATGACTGCACCAAGCAATTATCTTCTTCCCATTCAGCATAGGCACCTGAATCTGAGGACGGAGCAGGCTTCTTCTCATTGATCCAATTTGCCATACGACGACCAGTAATCGTAAGACGAGCACCATGAGACCACGAGGCATAATTGGAGCCATCCAATTTGTCAGATGTAAGAGGAGTAGAATAATCACGCGAAGGACGATCCTCCTTCGTGACAGAAACACTAGAACTAACCACAACCTTGGAATCATCACCCATGATAGCAGCGGAAACACCACACAAAGCAAACACAAATACGGCACGGGCACGGACACAAGAGAACCCTAACAGAAATTAGGGCACACAATAGAACACAAGTGGGCACAAAAACACAGGTCACCAGAAAGTAGGCTCTGATGCCAAGTCAAACAATATGGTAGAATATTTTCAGATTATATTCCATTCTCCGAAAGGAGGTATTTATAATACAAGGTTACAAACCTTAGTAGGGTTATACTAGGAAACAAGATAAATCCTAATTACACAATATCTATACAAAATGAAATAAATAAAAGACATAATATACTAGGAAGTCAATCCCAACTAGAATAGGACTCCTCGTGCCAACAATATGCACATGAGCTTTGAACTTTATTGGACATCAACTTAACTACGCGACCTATCCTTCACAAATTGGAGCTATGTGACTCCTGTCTACATTGACAATAACCCAAGCCCCGGACAAAACAAAATGGTAGCGGACCTACTTGGGATTTTAAAAGGAAGTCAACAAAACAACCTTGTTTGAGGGTCGTAAAGTGGTCAACAATTTTAGGTCTTGCTCACGTCACTTTTTAATTTTATTTAATATTCCCCCATGCAGGGCTCCAAGGGCTACCAAAAAATGGTACACAACCAGTAAGCTTGGACCACCGGCACCGCAAATAGATCCACCATCGCAGCTCCAACCTGCAGACTGCAACCCAATATGACATATATATCTACAAAGATATCCATCCCACAGAGACAGAGGCATGAATGAATGCACACCATAGAACACCTAGGTGTGATACAATCATACAACCACTTCAGTCATGAGAAAGGACTAATAAACATTGTTCTATTTATAGGTAGCGCTCATCGAAGTAGTTTAGTTTGTTTGGCGTCGGAACTTGGTTGTGAAAATGCTTGCAATTTTTTTATTTATAAATGGCGATTTGAATTTTAGACTATTTTTTTAATTTTAAAAAGATAAATATCCTTAGAAACTAGATAGTTATCCAAACATTTTATTTCAACTTTTATTTCTCAACTTTTCGCATTTAAAATAGTCGGTGCTTTCTTGTTACCCAAAAACTATATTTTTGTACCAATGCTAAAGTAATCGATATGACAACTTTAAAGGATCATGCCGTGTATAGTAAAAAGTGATATTCTTAGGGTGCTGTTAAATGAACCCTAAAATTAATTGATTACATCATACTACCAAATAATTTATTGAATTACTAATTTAACTTAATATAAAATGACAAAAAAGAATATATTGAATATTGAAACAAAAGTAATTTTAATAAGTACACCCTACTCAACATATTAAACCCTAATCAAATTAGTATTTCGGAATTTAATTTCAAACAGATACAAATAAGAATTAGCTATTCCTCCTAAACTTCACATTGAGGCCATTGGCATATAGTATACTTGCAAAGATTGTTCATCATGTTCGTGCGGACCTTTTCTTGTCACATATATTTCCTTTACGTGATATCCGTACCATAAATTTAGTACTGGTCATGAATTGCCTCGTGATTATAATAAAAATGCCTTGACTCAATGTTCATAAAAAAGAGGAAGCAGGCTATTTTTACGTTTGAGCTTTCTGTAGCTAATCGGATTTAGTGTTCGGTTATGGTAACCCATGTGTAAATCATAATGGTTCTTCTTGTTTCACTCCTTTTGAATTGAAATTAATTTAGCGTGGTGGAAAATTGCTTATGCTATAACGTTATAAATATGAAGTGATAGGAGGCAATTGTATGCTTGGTTTTTATTTGTATTAAAACTTTACTGGGGTGGATTGGTGGAGTTAAGTCTCATATGGCTAAATGCATCGGTGTTTGTTGATTAACTTGGGAAATAAGGTTTGGTGGGGATGAGTTGATGTCTCTAAAAGGACTCTTATGCCAGTGGTTGTAGATTTGCACTATTGAGAAAGTTTTTGAAGACGGGATGGTCTATCTGATGTATGAAGAACGGAGGGGAGGCTGAAGTTTGACTAACGTTTTAAATGCAGAATTGGTTAGTGTGTTGAGAGTTGGAAAAATTATAGAATACTACCGTAGTATGGCCACGTGGTACATCTTGTACATGTGTTATAATATGGGTGACTGACGGGGTTTATTTTCCCCTTTTTAGGGTTTATTTTCCCCCTTTTAGGGAATAATATCTATAAATATCCACTAATATTATAACACGTGCACAAGATGTACCACGTGGCCATACTACGTAGTATTCTATAATTTCTCTGAGAGTTGAGAGGTTTAGGGTGTACTTAGTATTAGGGTGTTGATGGTTATTTTTGGTAGTTAAATAGGGTGTACTTAGTTAATTTTATATTTTGATTTAATTATTAGGGTGCACTTATATCATAGAGTGTACTAAATTAATTTTAGAATTCGTTTAACAACACCCTATTCTTATTACATGAAAATGTCTCTTTATTATTACGCTTCAATATCAATCTCATCGATTTTATAAATATCATATCAAATTTCATCAATTGAGTCACTTTTTCGAGAAATAAGAATTTGAAAGGTGATTGAACCTTTGACTCTCTCGCTCTCTACACACAAATATAAACCTTTGTTAGATTGTATAAAAGTCAATTATACCAAGGAAGATAACAACCAATATGATTCAAAAGGGTGCATGTGTTGCCATTGTATTAATAATATTTTGACGAAATTATGGGTTTGGTGGGTTTATGAGATATAGGAAATGTATTAAATACAATGTATTGTCATCTGACCAAAAAAAAAACGAAAAATAAATAACATAATTATATATATAATTGTATAAATATTCTATTTGACAAGTAGTAGGAGGATCCTAAAAATCCCCATAACATACATTGAACTCCCAACAACTGAAAATACTCCATCATTACAGATTTAATTCTCGCATTCTTATAAAAATAAATTATTGGTATCACGTATCAACGTCAAATTATTTTTGGTGCGTTGACGGTTGTCCCTTAAAGCTTGGACATTCTTTGGAAGGGGTACCTATTTGTTCATGTTGTCTTTCGAGAATTCTCTTATTATTGTTATTTTAAGGCTTAATTGTACCTTGAAACATTGGTCAATTTTCACTTTATTTCCTTAAAGTTAAAGTGACTTACTTTGCCCCATTAATCAGGGTTTAATGTGTCACTTAACCACTTTCCGTCAACGTCATCCCAAACTTCGTTAAAATGATGACGTGGCAGGGATATATTGGTCAATTCATTTGAGCTGGCTATTTCTCACCAATCTGAGTTGGTGACATGGATTTGTGGACCCCACCTATAACAAAAAATCATGTATCGAAATATATTTCTCAAACTGTAACAAAAAAAATTCTCAAACTTTATTGAAAAGATGAAATCTGCTATGGAGAGGGAAAAGTGAGATTTGAGGATTTTAGTGTCACGCCCCGAATTTTCAAACTCAAATAATCTATTTAAAGTTATTACAACTGTTGAGGCCCAAAAAATCTCAGGCTGGGCCCAAATATATTTCTAGCCCAATACGACACTTACCGAGAAAAAAGCTCGATTGGAGTACACTAGAGTTCGTCATGTGTACTTCATAAGTTATAGTTCACATGCCACGCCAAGCAAACATGCAACACCAAGCGGAAAATCCTTATTTTTGCATTAAGCCACGCAACAAGCTTAAGTGGGCCCAAGCCACGCAAATGCCCAGGGCTTCTTGAGTAGGTTGTGGTATGGATGGTTACGAGTTTTCACGAGGCCCATTGATGGTCCAAGGAGTGGAAGTTTTGGGCTACTTGGGAGCACCAAAACTCAAGCCCATTCCTTGAGCCCAAACATATGGGTAAGCATGAGAGAAAACCCAATAGTCCAAATACTCTAGGAAAATTAGCCCATCATTTTGATAAAATAGCCCTTTACCTAAGGATATTAGCCCATTCTCTTAATTGGCTAACCCATCACCTTAGGAAAGCCCAAGCAACCAAGAAGAAAATATCTGCAATCTCCAAAGACATGGCCGGAGACAAAAGCATCGACAAAAACCAAAGTGTCTATGTATGTATGCTCTGGGAATCTCAGACATGGCCAAAGACAATTCCCAACACAAGCCATCCAAAAAACCAAAGGATACTTGAGCAAAACACCTTTCCAACCAGCATGCATACCCATTTCTTTCTCCCTTTCGTATCTAGCCATAGAACAAGGGAGAAAAGAAGGAAGAAAGGTAGGCTGAAAGTGGGCATTCTCCCTTGTGGCAGCTGTGGAAAGGGCCTTGAGCTCCCAAAATCCCTGATTTTGTGCAAATAGATTGAGGAAATTTCACCAAGATGGGAAAAGTCAAGGGAGGAGAAAAGAAAGGAAGGAGAGATTTGGCCAAATTGGATAGGAACCATTAGGGTTTCTTGGAAAATGTCGACTTCCATCGGCTATAAAAGAAGGCACTTCTCACCCATCCGAACAACTCAATCGAAGGCAAGCAAACCAGACCTAGAGAGCAAGCATCATCTCTCACCCCTGGAACCCTTCAATTTCATGCCCTATACCTCCATCTCCTCCCATTTTCTCTTCTAGCAAGCTATTCCGAGCTTGAACAACTTTCACGTCACTGGAAATTACTTAATACACCTATCTCTCTCTCCCTCTTCAACAAACCTCCTTAGAATCCCTTCTCCCTTACTTAAAACCTCTGTCCCTCATAGGAAATTCAAGCTCTCTCTCTCTCTCTCTCATGCTAAACTTATGAATGCTCAGCTCCCATGCCACAAGCTTCTCATGCCAAGCCTAAATATTTATCTGTAAGCAACCATGGGTTTCGTTGGTGAAGGAAGCCAAGGTGTTTCCTAAGGTTCCACGAACCTTCGGCGCTCTTGGGGCCTGGTTCTTGAACTCAAGCACAGGGGCAACTATCTCCATTTGCTCTCTACGGCAGCCCGGACCCATTCGTCCAGTGCCAAGAAAAAGACCCCTACAACAACCAAATGAAATTGGGCACGCGAAGCTCAGAACCTTCAACAATTGTACCTGGAATTTTTTATTTTATTTTTTCTAAATACAACACCACTATTCCAAACCACAATGTCAATATTGACTCAACTCTTTTGAGTCGAATATTACATTACAAACTTACATAATATCAACTAAAACAGACGCATTAGAGAAGAGAAATCTCCGTCCCTAGAGAAAAAACCCTAGCCCTCCACCCTTCAGCGCCTCATAGGGGGAGGTGGCCTTTGCCTCTCCTCCCCTAACCCCCCATCTCGCCCCTATCTTCATCCTCTCTCTTCCATCTCAACCCCTCTCTCTTTCTGTATCTTTTTTTTTCTCTTCTCCTCTTTCCTTCCCTTTCCTTTCCTGTGGATTGAGTTTTCTTTGCTTGGTTGTAATAAGAGTTACCGGTGGTGCTATCTATCCAGGAGGAGGTGGCGGCGTCGACGTCAGTGAAGGTAGTAACAGTTGCTATGCTGGTTCATATGTGATGTGGAAGCAGACATTGCAAAACACCATTGTCGTCATGATTTAGTTGCCGCTTTTAGCCCACATATATAGAGTTTTGGCATTACAATTCTGAAAGTTATCAATTTGTGTGGGTTGGGGTTTAGCCAGTATGGTAATAAGGGTTTAGCCGGTATGACATTATGGATTTCTTCGGTTGCTGGAGATGATGTAGAGCGGTGTTTATGTTTCTTGTTTTAAGTCTATTACTCATTAGGAGTTTGTTATATTTTTTATTTTATTTCTTAGGAACTTTTAGGAGTTTGCTGTATTTTGTTTTCTAGTTTTCGTCTGCAATACATATATGCCGTTGCGCAGTGGAGATGTATTATTAGTTTGAGTACGAGTCCTTCGAGATGCTGAATCGGGGGGTTGAGTATTTGTTGGTTTAGACATAATTCTCTCTAGATCAAATCAACATGTTGTTGTGTTTGGTCACTGGAGATGTTGTACCCATTTTGGCTCTTTTGTAGCTTTGTACTATGATATGTTTTATCAATAATAATTACTATCGCTTTCTCTAAAAAAAAAAAACTTACATAATAAATTGAATAATCGACATATTACATAATCTGCTCATGAGAGCTTATTTTACACAGCAGAAGTCTAAACTCACAAACACTCTCAAACCACACTTTGTACACTGCAAGTACATCATAGAACCTTCTGCTCCTAACCTTGGTTACCCTGCTCACGACTTCTGTCACATGCAAGATAATCCCCTACACCGTTGAATAGTGTACCAGGTTCATCACTAACAAACCCGGTAAGCTTTCTAAAGCTCATATGAGTAAACCACATCCATAGTATAAATATGTCAATTTCACATAATATACAACAACATGCACTTTCATTAGCATCACACAATCCATGTATAACAATGGTACTCATATTCATCAAAATCATCACAATCACCATTCTTTTATTCTTTAAGAACTGTTTAAGTCACCACCTCTATGTGTGTCTTATACATAGAGGATATCCATAAAGATAACAAAACATAAATAAATAAACATATTGTGAAAAATAAAAGATAAATAATCAAAGCAATATTGAACATCTCCTTTGGTCTTTGGAGATGTCAAATTCAACCTTACATTTTTAGCATGTAGGAAAAATAGTTAAGGCTCACTTCAGGGTACGTATTATGATTGGTTGTGGTGGAAGCGGTGTATGTATTGTCCATACAATTAATTAAGAAGAGACGATGTGACTGAAATTTTTATATTCCGAATGAACTAGTATTTAGTTTAGTGATAATTATTTTCACTTGATTCAAGGAAAGTTTCATGTTTGATTCATATAAAACATAAAATATATTCATGACGAGTTCAATACTTAATTGTTGACTAACATATTTGTGGCACAACTTTGTTGTGGGTGAATGATTTCGTTATAAAAATATCTCTGCAAATATTTTATGGCTTGTAAAAGAAAATTGTTTTATAAGGCGATTTTTTTTTAAGTTGGGAATTTGAGAAAAAAAAAACATGAGAAATAAATAGCATAATTTTCTTTAAAAGAAGCCAATATTGAGAGGAGAGATGGTAAGCTTTTTTGTTTTGTTTTGGTCAACATAGAGAGATGCTGAGATTAAAACAAGAAACAAGAGAACATTCATTAATTTATTTTTAGAAAAATTAGTGTATAGTGATTACAAACTTTAATAATTAGGATATCATAAATCAAGTATTTTGGTGAATGGGTTTTGAATTTTCTTTTGTAATAGGTCAATATGATGGCCCAAATTGGATGGGTTAAATTGATAGGGAAAATACTATTTTGCCCCTCTTAGGTTAAGAGGGCACCACCTCCACATGGACCAAAGCACTGCTCTTATAAGACACTTCACATTTCCCTCCCTGATCGATGATGGTCAAGGTTCGAGAACCTTCAAGTACACAAAATTTGATATTTTTTTAGGCTGAATAAAGGTTTTAAGGGTTTGCCACCAGTGGTACACTTGAAAAACTGAATAAAAAGGTTTTAAGGTACACTTGAAAAACACATTCCTTCCCATTCGGTGGCCTTGTCTTTTGAATTTCACAAATGCTTGATTGAAGTTGTAAAAAGGTTTTTTAAGATACATTTTCCAGTGAGTTAATTATCCCACCAAACCCAGCGCCAGTTTTTTAAGGTTGGGAAGTAGAGACAAACATGTGGGATTGTGGCATGATTCTTCAGTATATCTTGGGATACAAATTAGATTCAATAGGACATGCAATATTTCTTTGAACACACCACACGTACATGAATTAATTTCTAGTGTTTGATGCTTCTTTTATTTTAATTTTTAATTAAGTGTTTGATGCTTTGATTTGAGGATTTTTGTCAGTATCTGATAAAAACTGATGCAGATCGAACAGAAAATAATAAAATTCTTACGGTGTTGACAGCATGACATATTGTCCTGCTCCAGCACATTCTACGGTTGGGCTAAATCATGATATTGATGAATAATGCATTCGAAAAGTTGTATAGAAAACATGGTCAGTTACACGTTGTACTTGCGTGGTTTGGAGTATGAGACAATTTAGCTCCATTTTTCCCTCCCAACATACAGATTGGATTTGAGTCCTCTTAAACTTTCAGTTCATGTTAATGTCCTCCCACTTGTCAATTATGTCAGAAATTTCCCTTAGTTTTCATGACTTGCAACCCACACGACTACCATTTAAGGGTATATACGTCAGTTGATGTTGCAACCAGGCAGTGACTCCAATTTTGTGCCTTGGGAAATCTAGTTGAGTATCAAAGGCTTGAGGGAAATGACCCTCAATTTGATTGACATAACTAACGGCGGGAGACACATTGGCACGAATTGATGGCACGTTACTAACCCGAATGAGAATAAGGAATCCGATTCCGATTACGGATTATACATGTGTTTACTAAAATTAGGAGGAATCAATAGTGCGCCCACACAAAAATGGAATTCAATTCCAAGATTTGGGTGATTTGGATTCCTACATTTAGGTGGTATTTGGATTCGGATTTCATCCGTAATCGGAATGATAATTTTTTCCTTTATGCCCTCACTTACTTTCATTATTTCCAAGATTATCCTTATCCTAGAAATAAAAACAAAATCATTTTAGTATTAAGAATTAACTAATAGAAATACTTACATTTATAAATTAAAAAAATACTTAATAGAAATACTTACATTTATTTTTTTAAAACTTAATAGAAATAATTACATTTATAAAAAAAAAAATACTTATTAGAAATATTTAAATTTATAAATAAAAAAATAAACAAAATCATTTTAGTGTGTCTATGAAATAAAAAAGCAATTTAATTTTTCTTACTATTATATACTATATCAAGTTTTATTAAAAAAGTATATAAAATATTTGATTTGGGACAAGGGCATTTTAGTAATCATTCTGGTTTATATTCCGATTCTGCTAAATTAGTAAACAGCTTTATGGAATTCTATTCCGATTCCATACGCTTTTAGTAAACAACTTCAACAGGAATCGATTCTCGATTCCGCCTAATTTCAATTCCTCCTTAATTCAATTCCTCCTCAATTCAATTCCTCTCAATTTGATTACGGATTAGTAAACGCACCCTGAAAGTTTAGGGAGCTCCGAACCAAATTGAAAGTTAAGACGAAGTGGAACACGGCCCCTAATTCAAGGGGCATAGTTAAATTCTTCCCTTTTAAAAATGGACTAAAACAACCCTAAAATTGTGAATCCTTATTCTATTGGCCACTCCATTGGTTTTTTTATTTTTTGTTGTTGGAAGAGATGCTTTATTAAAAATAAAAACCATAAGAGTGTATAACAGATAGCACTGAATGAACCAATACTATCCAAAACCCAAGCATGAGAGATAAAAACAAATGCATGATTTATAAAAGTTGAGGGTCTCAACTCTGTATCTCCCCCCTCCCACGACCTTCCTTCCACCCGTGTCACATATCTACAACTTTCAAGGGTTCTTTTTTTTTTTTTTTCTTTTGATTGCACTTTTAAATCTTCTCACGCAAAAAAATATTCATTTTTAAAACATTTTTCCCTTGTTTTTGTTCTTAGGGCCAGTTTGGCATTGATGTGCTGTAAAAATAATCACTGTCAGATTTGCTGTGAGAGAAATCAATTGTGAAATAAAGCAGTTTGGCGTTTGGTAAATTTTTTGTTAGAAGTGCGGTTGGTACAAAAAAAAAAGACGGGGTTATTTTTGTAATTTTGAAAGTTTCATTATACCTAGCGCCTCTTCAAAATCGATTCATGCATAATCAAAAAATGAAAGCAGCTCATCACCTGTTTTCCTTAATTGCTTTCTCTCACAACAATTATTCAAAATAAGTAATTGTTCGTCAGGTTTTCAGCACTTTGATGCCTCTGGCCGCTAGCAGGCTGTACTTTGGCAGCTAGCAGTTGCTTGGTTGTGAAGTAAGTGAAATAGGAAGGATTTGAAGTCTGAAGCAGGCTCAAAATCTGTTCCCTACGGGTTTGCGATAGGCGTGCCACTACTAGTGATACTCTTCTAGTAGAAAAAGGGATTGGACTGGTGATTATATAGTGGATATGCTGCGCTCTTATATTCTTTGACTCCTAATCAAGGCCACTGTGCTCTAAAGAGGGGAATCTGATTTTAGATAGGTTCTATTTAATGCCTCAATAAAGAGGACTTTAATATTTTACTTTTGACGAACTAACATGCAGAAAATATAGTGACTTAAATCGGTATCGGACAGAAAATTCAATAGTAGCTTTCGCATACAACGTGTCCGATGGTCATAGTTCAAGTGCTAATAAGTAAATACAAGTCTCAAAAAACTGAAACAAGCTTAAATACAACAAAGTTCAATCCAACAATGACAAGATCCGACTCAAATTCCCCCTCGGTACTAACCCTGCTTCCTGTTCGGCAACCCAAACGATGCCGGCCCCACTTGCTAAATTCACCTCTCACCTGTACATTTTAAGGAAAAGGGGGTCGAGACTTCTGCCAAAATTTCAGCAGAGTCTCTCTTGAAAAACCGACATTTACCAAAATTTTCACCTATGCAAAACACAAATAAAACTACCCAAACTTTAGCATGCACAATGTAAAGCAGACAAATTTCACAAAATAGGCCTCTGGCCTCAAATTCAACCACACCGAAAGAAATTATAAGGGAACTCATGCAGTTTAATCCGTGGTTGCACCTAGGTTGCCTACGTACCCTTACTAAAGGATCAAGCTACACGTAGTTCTTCCATCAAACATCACAATTCATAAAATAATTACATAATGTCCAAGTAAAACCAACTATTCAATTTAGATTCATTTCCAACTTCAATTTCAACAAGGCATTTAACTATAAATTTTATAAATTCCTTTCTACCCCTAATTCATAACTCAAAATATTCTTAACTTCAAATCCAAACCATTGAGCATATATTTAAATATAAACCTATAATCAAACATTTAATTTAATCTTTAGTGGAGCCAAATCTGGCTATCGAGCCATTTCCGTCTCATGCACTTTTCCAAATCTTTCCTAAACATTTCATCACCACTTTAATTCATTTCAAACTATAACAGAAAAATAAAATCATCTCTTTCCAGCAACCATACCATATCCAAGGCGTACGTTGCAAAACAACAATTTCCCATTAGCAAATCATGCTTTCCAAACATCATATCAAACATTCATACTTGTGCAGAGTACTCTCAAAGCACATGTTCAAGAAATCCCATAGTATATAACAATATAAAACTCATACTGACATTCTCCCACCGTTGTACCCATTATACCCAAGGTCTAAAATATTGATGATATCGAAAATATCGGTAATCCAAAAACACGGAAATTTTGATGGAAATATCGGGATATTATCGATATCGATAAAAATTGAATAAAAACCACCGAAATTGTAAGAAAAACTTGGAAATTTTTATTGAAACTTTAGAGGATGTTTATTTAGTCAACTATCTATTAGTTGATCACAAAAAATTTGAAGGAAATGCACTGCATGATGGATTTAACTGATTTAAGTTGATTATATAGCGAGCTGACAAACATTGTGAGTGTAGAAAATATGTTGTAATTAATGAAAGAAGATTAAACACACCATAATCAAAAAATTAGGCACTTTACTATGCTTAAAACATTATAGTGAAGATTGAAAATCAACTAAGAACATAAATAAATTTATCCAAGGAAGAATTAAATAGGAAATAAATAAAATGATTATAGAGATTTAAGTAATTAAGCAACAATTTGAAGGGGAATTTAGTCATGTAAGTACTTATAATGAATAATAAAATAATCAATAACATTAAATGGATTAAATAGGAAAGAAATAAATTATATTAAGTAATTAAGTAACTAATCAACAATATAAAACAATAATGATGTTAATTTCTATTTTGAGAAACAGCTCGTAACAGTTATAAATACGAGATTCCATAGGTAAAAATCACAAAGTGATCACTAGTGTGGTGGTTAAATGGCTACAGATCTTGGAATGGGGAGGGGTTCGAACCCCACTATGCATGGTTAAGTAGCTACAGATCTTGTAAATATCGATAATTTTGCCGAAATATCAGCAAAATTATCGATATTTTGTTCATTATATATATATATATATATAATGTTAGAATAAATAGATAGCAGGAGCAACAATTCAACAATTGGTTGGTAATCTCAGACTTTAAAGACTAATTAATTAAAATGGCTATCTATCATTGTACACGTATTCAAAATCAATAAGAGAGCAAGGTTTTTGAAGTTAGATTGATCAATCCATAATATTATAATATTTCAGGATCCCCACTAAACCTAGATTATATGATTAGCTACTACAAAATGTAATTAACAAGAAAATATGGAATGGAAGATCTGCGAGCTATTATCTCATCAAACCTCAGATTTAATACAACTTTTTTCAAAATTGTTTCTAATTGTATATTACTAAATCTAATATAAGCCGCCCAACTCACCAAATTATTCCTCTTGAATGGAACTTATCCTCACAAAAGCAACAGTTTGGTTTGGTAGTAGCTTTCTTTACTATACATTGATTGTAATTTTTTTAAATTCCAAATAATTTAAAATTGTGAGTTGGGTTTTTGTTTTCACGCAGGAAATAGAGGGTTTGTTAAAAATTGGATTTTGTACCCACGTCGGTCTTCACAAACCAAAAAAGAAAATAGACAAAAGGAAAAGGACCGGACCCAAAATGTTTTTCAAATCCAGCTGAAAAATCCCCTCAAATCCGTTAAACTCTACTCCCTGTATAAAAACTCTGCACAGCGACTCGTGTACACAAACTGCACATCTGATTGCTCCATCCTCTACCGTCGGATCAACCATTCAATCACCAAAACCGTTTATCAGAAGCTATGGCTCCGATTGCAGTCGGCGATGTGATACCGGACGGTACTCTGTCCTACTTGACGAGAGGACAAGGTCCAAGCGGTCAACATCCACTCTCTACAGCCGGTAAAAAGTCATCCTCTTTGGCGTCCTCAATGCCTTCACCCCAACTTGCGGGCACTACTACAAAATCGCATAGGCAGCGATAATTTACCGTAAATTTAGTTTTTCAACCGGATCGAGGAATCGACCGACATCTTTTACGCATAAAACCACGACGGTAAAATCCCGTCGTTTATTATTTATCTGACGACGCTTTTACTCAAAGCCGTCGTCTATTAATTTAAAGACGGCGGTTTTTATGAAATAAATGACGTCCTATTATATGTAAAGACGGCGGTTTGTAAGAACGTAAATCTATTATGAAATAACATGCAATATATGTAAAGGCGGCGGTTTTTATGAAAACGTATGGTCTATTATATATAAAGACGACAATTTTTATGAAAGAAATGTAAATCTATTATATGTAAAGAAGACGGTTTTGTGATAAATTGTAAATCTATTAATGTAAAGAGCAGCGGTTTTTGAAAGAAGCGCCGTTTATTATATCCAAAGATGTAGTAATTTTACATTTTATCTTTTTTCTTGCTTCCAATGGTTCTCTACAACGATTTTTCTTGCTAAAAAAACAACCATAATGCTTTGTGAACAATAAATATACTCAAGAATAATTTGTTTCATAAAACTTGAAGATTCAATAATAATTACATACAAAATATTTACCAATCTTCATTCCTATATATCCATACAAAATATCATATCCATAATATTAAACTATAATTCGATCCGAATTTCATCAATTTGTTCTTTGTGTATGAGTTAGCGTTGCCTTCTTGCCTTTGCAAAACCAAGATTAAAAAAAAAAGAAGCAAGTTTTAGTTAGAGATACATTTATAAACCTTTTGCAACTATATGAGGATTTAATAAAAGAAACAAGAAACAAAAGCAGGAAGAGGGGAGCATAACTTATTTGGATTTCCTCCGACTTGGCTGAAACCGGAATGAAAGATTAGAATATGAGCAGTAGGAATGAAATGTACCTCGACTTGGAGCAATCTGATGGAGACGAGAAAAACTTTAAGGTTAGAATATGAGTTGAAGAAAAATAGCGAAATGTTATATATATAGGGTTTAGGGCAAATTCGAAAAATTACAATTAGCGGTCAAATTTTTCAAAAGACCCGCGTTTTTAAAAACGACGGAAGTAAAATTAAACCGTCGTATAAATTATAATATACACGACGGTTTTTAAATAATAGGGGCGTTATAAATATATACTACGTCGATTAGTTACAAAACAAAGACCGACGTCTTAAATAAAAATAACTTAGGAGAAATAGAACTTTGTTAAACAAGAAACTAAATATACAATCTTTCTTGAGAACTCAGTTGTTGTTGTACACCCAACCGAAGTTCTTAGATGGGTTGGGTGTAAAAACACCGAGTTCGCAAGAAAGACATTCTTGCATGACAGAAACCATTCGAGAGGTGAGAGAATTGAGATATCTTGAGCGTTTGGACTAAAAACTCCAATTTAAACGAATTATTTCAATTGGAAAACTAAAAGTGACTTTATTAAGACTTGGAAACCGAAAAGGGCCTTTATTTCGACTTGGAAACCTAAAAGCCGCCGTTTCAAAGGTCCAATTTCGCAGATAAAGCGTGCTTCAGTTCGAAAGTTTCGAATTTGAAACCTACAACGACGGTATTTATGATTTCCGTCGTCGTTGTCTTGACGTTTATTTCGACTTTTGTTGTCGCGCTTGTTTAAAACAATAACGACGGTATAATTAATATAAACGACGTTAAAATGATTTACAACGGCGATATAATTTATAGAACCGTCATATTATCTAAAACACCACGACGTTATATTATATTATGACGACGTGGTAACGATTTACCACCACCTTTTATTTATAAGAACTGCCGTAGTATAATGTATAATACGCACGTAAAATAATAAAGAAACAGACGTGGTTAATTAACTTTACATGTCGGTAATTATCAAATTACGGTCGTCTATAATTACTACGTCGGTATATTTACACCTACCGTCGTTGTTTAGTTGTTATCTTTTTTCTGATCGGAATGGAATGCTTCATAAGACGACGCTTTTAAAGTTTTATGCGTCGTGTTTTAAAAATATCCAAAATGAATTTCCAATTTTTAGGTGTTTTGAGATATACAGAACGTTTGGACTAAAAAATCCAATTTAAAGGAATTATTTAGAATTGGAAAAATAAAGTGACTTTATTACGACTTGGAAACCGAAAGGGGCCTTTATTTCGACTTGGAAACCTAAAAGCCGCCGTTTCAGTCCCCAATTTCGCAGATAAAACGTGACGTTTCAGTTCGAAAGTTTCGATGTTGAAACCAACAACGACGGTATTTATGTTTTCCGTCATCGTTGTACTGACGTTTATTTCGACTTTTGTTGTCGCGCTTGTTTTAAACAACAACGACGGTATAATCAATATAAACGACGTGAAAATGATTTACAACGGCGATATAATTAATAGAACTGTCGTATTATATAAAAACCACGGCGTTATATTATATTATGACGACGTGGTAACTATTTACGACCACCTTTTATTTATAAGTACTGTCGTAGTCTAATGTATAATACGGCGTAAAATAATAAAAGAGAGACGTGGTTAATTAACTTTACATGTCGGTAATTATTAAATTACGGTCGTATTAAATAGTACTTGATACGTCTGTTAATAATACAATTACCGTCGTGATCATTGGATGTTCAAAACGGCGGTATTATATGTAAAACGTCGTCTATAATTACTACGTCGGTATATTTACACATACCGTCGTTGTTTATTTGTTGTCTTTTTTCTGATCGGAATGGCATGTTTAATCAGACGACGCTTTTAAAGTTTTATGCGTCGTGTTTTAAAAATGCCCAAATGAATTTCCAATTTTTAGGTGTTTTAGTTTCTGATCCACGTCGATTTTTATATTACCGTCGTCGTTTAAAATTTAACGACGGTATTTATTTTGTCCGTCGTCGTTTTACCGACTTCTATTTCGATTTTTGTAGTAGTGAGGTAAACCCTCAATATCTCAATCTTAAGTGATTTCTTTCATTATTTTTGAAAGTTCATGTCTCGATATTATCACATGGAAGAATCCTCAATAGCCATGTGGCTAGGGACGAGTCGTCCAACAGGGGGACTGGGCTCCTAAACACGCACAGTAGAATCCTAAATACTAGTGTGGCTGAAACTAAATCCTACGCGCGTAGACTACCCGACAAGGGCCTTCGGTAACATCTCGCCAAGGGTGCCCGGAACATAACCAGTTTCCACCATTTCCATCCTTTCCAATAACCATAACCATAAATCCATCATTTTCAAGTATCCATATCGAACCAAGGAAGGTACATATGATGGTGTATGACCCATAATTCAATATGTATATATATATATATATATATATATATATATATATATATATATGTCCTCATGAATTGATCACCAAGTGGGGAAGAGATCTTTAATTGCAGATTTTCAGGAATTTAGAGAGTGATCACCTGATCTTGCTAGTTTTCTCAACCTGAAAGTCAAATTAAGAGGTCTCTGTATTCGGCGCCGAGAACTAGCCCTTCTCTGATGGAAATGGAAGCCATACCGCATTAAATATGGTGGTAATCACATTAATGATGGTGGGAACCGCCATCTCGGTTACGCATCCTCCACTTGATATAGGCCATCCCACCTCTGACTTGGTGGGTCATGATTGAGAAAAGATGGGAGATGGGCTTTTTGAGAGATTTAAACCATGTCGTGGCCCAATCATGAAAAGTCTTCTTGCCTTTTGCTGATTTAAACCAAGTTGTGGCCCAAAAAGGTTCTTTTGTTGCTAAAAAAGAATAGGTTGTACTTTCAAACATTTTCTGTCTGATGTGACACTGTGGTATAGGACACAATTATGTCCGAGATGGGTAAAAGGTGACGTCGAAGAACTCTGTCTGAAACGGTATTGTAGTATCGGACACAAATCTATCCGAAGTGTTTTGATAATTCTCGCGCGTCGACTCTCTTTTGTTTGATGGGTCTGGGCCGCAGAAATTTGGGCCTTTCGTCTACTGGGGTAGCCTTGGCGGTTGGGCTCAGTTACCTAGCTACTAAATTAGCTCCTTAACTCGTAGGAATTAAATTGTGTTAATTCTGGCCCGAACAGTAATTTTATTATCTTTTACCAAATAGGTTTGGCTTTCAAAAATTTCAAAATAATCAGTTATAGCCCCAAATAAGCAATGCGAACAAGCACTTAGTCTATTTGGTTTCCTCTTCTGCGAAATGCTTCTCATGGGGTTATTGATGTGTGTTTCAAGTTTCTTTCTAATTTATGATTTTTGTTGTTTGGTGCAACTAATGCCTCTTCTCTTTGTTTATCTAAGGAGTTCAACAAAGCTGCTCATGCAGCGGCTAGTATTGGCATCAGAGCGGTGGCGCAAATTTACTGGGCTGAAAGGCCACCACCGTCTCTTCAGGGAGTGTTGGAAGCGGATGGTCTTCCAGTACCACCAATCTAATGTTCTTATCTATATTTTGTACTAAGTTAGCCTTCCCACTTGCTTGCTTGCTTTGGCTAAGTGTGTGCTGGCTTAGTTATTATGTTTTTCATGGCTTTGCCTCTTAATGAAGTTCTTTTTTCGTCCAAAAAAAAAATCTAAGGAGTTCAGGGCGAGAAAGTAGAAAAAAATTTAGGCTTTATGCAGTGTTTGGTTGGAACAAGCTTGGAATTTCTATTCAATGGAAAATATAGGATGAAGCTACCAATTTCTCAATTTTCTTGGATTTTATGCTGAATTGTACTTCCTGGTTTTAAAAAAGAAAATTAATTTTTTTTTCATCTGGGTACCTCTTAATTTGAGCAATTTGGTTTGGATTCTGGCGTTCTGCAAATTTTTTTTCAATGACACAAACATAGGTGGTAATAGCGGGAGGGAGAGAGAAGAGAGAGAAGGGTAGGGGTCGGGGGAGGAAAGAAAGAAAGAAAGAAAAGAAAAAGAAAAAGTAAAGGAAGGGGGAAGGAGCAAATAGGGGAAGATGGGTTGTGGGCTCTATTTAATTCTCACATAAATGCTAATTAAAGTTAACAATAGGACATGTGTCACTATTTTAGGATGGTTGTGAGCATATACATTTAGTTAATGTGATGAGCAAAAATGATTATGATGAAAAATGAACTTCATTGCATCAATGATGTTCGTATAAGCAAAAATGAGTCCGACAAATGCCACGCAAAAACATAACAATTAAACTATAAAGATGCTTTATGTAATTGACCATAAAAAAAGAAAAAGTATAAACATCTCATTGTACACCCAAAAAAATTTATCTTCGGGACTCTAGCGTTAAATACTTTATTCAATAAAAAAGTATAAACATCTAATTGTGCACCCAAAAAATTCAACTATCATCCTCAATTTCTCAATTTTTTATTTTATTCAATGACTCTCATCCATCATATCTAAAGTTAGAATCTGTTTGAACAAAATAGAGATTGATGACATTAGGACAAATTTTCATTGGCAATTTCTCTACTTTAAATAAAATATTCTACAGGATGATGAAAAGGGAGAAAATAATGTGTTGTTACTTTGGTTTTGGGCCATTAAAAGATAAAATATAGAATAGATTGGTAAGAATTGGGCCCATAGAGGCAGACCAGTTGGTTATAATTTGTCTCATGTAATAAGTGTACCTTTATGCATGGTTTAGAATAGTCATAGCCACCCAAAACAAAAAGATAAGGCTTCTAACGCTTTTAACGTTGCAGAATATTTTCGCAGAATGAAAATAAAAAACTAATTTGCATTTCGGGAAATGAGAATCGTCTGTAGATTAATTAGAAAACATTTTGAAAAACAAAAACAACGAAAACGTGTAGTAGACAATTTGAAATAATAATGTAGCTATTTTTATGAAAACGTTTCCTGAGAATGAAAAACAACTTTTTTCTGTTTTCTACAAGTACACGAACTTGTTTTCATTTTATGAAAACATTCTCGATGTTTTCTATTTGTGAGCCACCGAATGCTGTTTTTCATTTTTGTTTTCTCAAAATGAAAACAACCCCGAAAACATTACCGAACGCACCCTAAGATTTTTTTGTTTTTGTTAAAGTGAGAAAGGGAATGCGGCTTTCTCACATATTGACAATGTGCCATGAAAGTTTGGACTTAAGATCATTTATATATAAATCAAGATTTTTTTCACTGAGTTACCTCGTTAGCCAAACAAAAAGAGAAGATTACTGTCTCTCAAATGTTAGTGAATTACATTCTCTCTCAAACCATTAAAATGCATGGAATATCACCAATCTCAATGATTCTTATTTTTTTAAATTCGAATTATTGTACATAAAGTGGTTTTCTGCATAAACAAAACAATATATTGAGCCTCTTCTTTTTTAAAGTTAACCTTTGGAGATTATGTGGTTCTTTCGATCTTGTCGGACAGTTCAAAATAATTTTTGAGCCATCACTACCAAAATACTGCCATATTACTTTCAATTATATTGATCAATGAATCAGTATAGGTAGAGGTTTTTCTAGCAAAAAGTACCCATGGAGAACATTGTGGGATTTGTGTTGATGTTTGGATGGATAAATTTTTTTCTCTTTAGGGAACTTGGATAGAGAAATTTTCTTCCAGTATTGTTAGCTACATGCATTTATGAATAGGGAAAGTGATTCCACCAAATTAAAATGAAACAAAACAAACCCATGTGATTTAATATCTAAGAAGCACGGATACTTGTTTGGATACGATACGTTTCGGATATGGTTTGATACAAATCGGATACGTATCGCAGTCAGCGGATATGTTAGTTGACTAACGAATACATGTATACGACATTCTGGACACGAGTATCTGACTTTTCGGATACGTTCCTTCTGGCGATGACGTCGAAGACGACGATGATGGTGACGATGAAGTGGATTTGAGGCTGGAGAAAGTGGGTAGAGTGAGGGTTGCAGAGAGAGAGAGACCCGATCTGAGGTTGAACTCGAGCCATGGTGAGAAATGGTGCGAGCCAAGAGGGCTTGAGACAGAGTCACAGATGTAGACGAAGTCATGGCTTTTGCTCTGTGGTTCTGGCTGTGGCTCATAGAGAGAGAGAGAGAGAGAGAGAGAGAGAGAGAGACTTTGTTAGAGCCTGTGAGACCGTTTGAGGCTCTTTGGTTTTATCATATAGGAGAGCTGGGCTTTGAGCTTCTCGTCTACACAAGAGGACAAGTAGAGAGATGAGCTGATCGTTAGATTCATCACAGATCCAATCTTGGTCGTTGACTGAGGCTAGGAATTAGGAAATGCTTTGCCTTCCATTAAAATAGTATTAATGGGTTCTGGGTAATGATATGTTTGGGTGAAAAAAGCTATACAGGCCTAAAAAAATATAAAGAATCAGAAAAGAAAATCTAAAATGGTACACTATATTTTTATTTTTATTTAAAATTTGTTTAAAAAAATATATTTATTCATATATATATATATATATATATATATTTTAATTAATATCCATGACGTATCGTATCCTTTTTTTGAAAATTTGTCGTATCCCTGTGTCGTATCGTATCACCGTATCCGTCTTCATAGTGTAATATAAACCATTCATTTGTGTGGTTCCATTCACATATAATTCACTATCAGATTAGACCACCATGATCATTATCCTTTAGAATTTTTAGTGACTTGTTCATATATATATATATATATATATATATATATATATATCATATATATATATATCATATATATATATATATATATATAGAGAGAGAGAGAGAGAGAAACATATATGGAAAATTGAACACTTAGTGACTTGTTCTATGAAGTAAATGTATCTTTCACTCTGCAATGATTGGTTTTGAAGCTGGGATGAGTGCTTCTCTGATGTGTTGATCCTCCAAATCATCAGATAGTTGCTTGGACGGCTTAGATGGTTTCCAGTATATTGCATAGAGAATCAGCTGAGCAGCACCAAATAAAAATCCAGTCCCATTTGGAATCTGCAAATGATTGACAATATGTGGGACAAAATATTAATTAGAATCAATGAGTATTTCATAGGATAGGTGATGTTGGTAGGAACTTACTCCAACAAACAAGTCTTTTGCAAGAATGGCATAGAGTGTCCAAGTCCCTCCATTGAGGAAAAGGATGAATGAGAGAAGAAAAGGCATGTATTCCACACTCTTTAGTGCCACCACAGTTTTCTGTACATTAAAGTTTAATGTACATATGTTAATAGATCTTAACCGGTTAGTAAGTTAATCCGAAAAACAGTACTCACTAGAGAGGACCAACACAACAGTTCATATTTGCCATATTATGTAACAAGTCTAAGATTCTGAAAACTTATCAGCTGATGTTTCTCCTACCATGGCTGAAAGAGGGGAAGCATATGCAATCATGCTGAAGACGGCACACAAAAGTCCTGCTGCGTCGATCCGCTGATCTCCATGTAGCAGAAACTGAGTAAGCAAAATTGCTGCTGCTGGAAAGGCTACATTAAGAGCTGCAACAAGCATGGCAGTCCTGGCCTAATAAGATCATATACCACCATGAAACAGATCAATGCAAGAGCAACTTGAACACTAATTAATCTCAAAACTCTGTATGGTGGAAATAGATAAAACTTACCTTCATTCTTGGTGGCGCAAAAAGTAGAAATATGGTAAGAAAAACGATCTCCACAACAGCACCAAAAACATTGACTGTGGCCACCAGCACGCTATTTGGCTTAATAAGTCCATAGTAAATCCAGAAGTAGGCATTCAATAACTTGCTAACATAAGGAACACTCTCAAATTCCTCAGTTGATCTACGCCTCAGAATTCGCACAAACACATTTCTACATCAATTCCAAAAAAAAATTCAATGAAATCAAATCTGCACAAAAACTAACAAAACCAAGATGTAGTAAATTGTAAAATCAATGAGCTCACGCAGGAGAGACGTAGAATAATCCCGACATTACGTTACCTGAAAGTACTCATGCAGATTAATACATATTTACATCAATTCATATGAACTCAAAAACAAAAAACAAAAAGAGAGCTGTATTGCTAATACTTACCTAGCAACCCAAAAATGATAACGAAATTTATTTCCATGCTGAGGAAGATTGATGAAGTACTAAGCCTCAATTCTGCCAGCAACAGGAAAGAAGAAAGCTATATTTCTGGCAGGAATTAAGACTTCTGTTTAATCTGCCGGGCTTGAAGAGTAGCACTGGAGCTGTTTTATTGACTTCTCTTTGGAATCTAAAGTGGCTGCAGTTAACTTGAGCTATTGAGAGCATGATGCTGTCTGTACGTTCTTGTGATTTTGTGCTGATTGCTGATTGCTTTATCAAATTATTAGTTGTCATTTTAACTTTCTTTGCTACATATACATAATTAATGAATGTTTTACTCTGCCTGGGTTGCGATGGTGCCGCTTTTATATCAACTCGCAGTGCACACCAACCTGTCTTAGTCTAGCTGTTTGGACCAATTTACCGAGTACTTGCAAATAACATTTTGAGATTGTGGTATTTGCCTTCACTTGGTTGGAGGATTTGTCAGGTTCGACTCAGATAAACGAGGTCAAAGACTATACATATTTGTGATAGTTTAATTGGGTTAGCTGTTTTGACCAGCTTCACCTGTTACAAAAGTATCATATAATTATCCTATCGTTTGTTAAAATAAAAAAGTCACAATGAATTCTTAACCAAGCTTTTGTCTTTTATAACGGCTAAACAAAACAAAATGCAAATAAACAAAGGGAAAAAAAAAAGTTGCTCCGTCTTTTACTGGACTAAGACAGAATCGCTTGCATTGTGCCATTATTTAAGGGGAAGCTTTATTGTCTGCGATTGTCATCCAGGTGAGCTGCTGAGGACAAATACTTGTCTTGTGTTGCTTTACGCTTTAGTTTGGTTCACTGATATGTCTGACCAATCTGGTCTTTGCAGCCATATCACATCGAAACAGAAACAGAAAATGGGAAGAAAAAAAAAAGGACTTAGAGGGAAAGGTTGATCAATGTTTGCTTCGGTAATACAGAGCAGCAACAACTGTAAATCTTCAGGCAAAAGCTACAAGAAATCTCAAACTCTTGCTCTTAATGTCCCCATTCTCTCCCTGTGCCTTGTTAAAAATTTCTCCTTATACATAACGATTTAATTTCTTTGTTATCTAGTTTTTGGTTGTCGAATTGGAACAAACTTTTAATCAACTATGCAGACCATGGTTTGGTTCTTGGATGACAGTTTTTCTGAGATAACAAGAAAACCCAACGGAAAAAAAACGATGATTAATTCATTGAGTCTGCTGGCCCCAACTCGTCCAAAGGATTCAAATTTCTGCAGGAAAATATTTTGGTAACTTGGTAAGCATCCATCACATAATCCCAAAAGCAACCAAAAAAAAACCAAAATGATGTGCCCCAGGATCAATGGAAAAGCAATACCACCACCACCACCACCAAGGATTACTGATGAGCATATTTTATATTATATATTTAACTCTATTCTTAGTATATTTTAGTTAATATTTTGGAAGAATTTTGATACTTTGAATTGTACTTTCAATATAGGACTTTCGACTTCATCTGAGTAAAACATAATCAAATGGATGAATTTTGGAGTAATCCCAGTTGGAGGACGTGCGTGAGTCACTTAGCTTGAGCGTATCAAAATTTCATATTTTTCTACCGAGCGATTATTTTCTGGCAGTCAATTAAAGAAGCAGTGCGCTGTGCTGGAAAAGTGACGTTTTGTGCTTTTACTGCGTTTTTGGAGCCCAAGATGACCTCGGATGGGTTCGTGACCTTCTGGAGATGTGTTCAGAATATTTTTATCTTCAAAACAACCTATCTTGGGCCTGATTTGGAGCAGATTTGAGCCCAAAACGTGGCTGGGCAGATTTTGAGCGAATTTCTCTAATCCTATTTGGATTTACTTCCTAGTATTACTTTATTTTAATTAGTTTCCTTGCGGAAAAGAAAAGCTGCATTGGGCAGCTAGGTTTTAGTTAGTATTTAAGCGCTTCTTCACATAAAATTTAGGATATTCTTTTTACTTATTAAAAACGCGACATTGTGGAGAGCAATTGCTAGGATTCTTGAAGATCTTCAACTTCAAGGTGTATTCAATCTTTTTCTATGATTTGAATTATAATTATGCGTAACTAATTCCCTTTTGCTAGGGTGAAACCTCAGCCTTAGCATGAATATGTGATTTTATTTAATTGCTTATGGTTGATTGCATGCATACTTCGAATTGTTAATCACTGGTTTAAACTATCTAATTGTCTTGATGTCTGATCACCATTAGGATATTTAGAAAAGTAATTTGATGCAATTTTGGTCGGAAGGTTCCCTGGAATTGACGCTGGCTTCTTGTGGTTAATAATTGTAAGTTCACTTAAGGCGAACATCACGCTCTTAAGGGTTGCATGGTTTTTCAAAGGGTTTTCACAAAACGTAATGAGTCTTTCATGTTCAGATTTGATCCGAACGTCCGGACGGATTGCATGTTAGATATACGTTCTATGTTGGAGGTTCCAAGTAGAATATACATTAGGAAAACCTAACCTTCAAAGTGGCATGCATTGATCATAAGTAATTGGTAAAAATACATAGAATTGCTAGGTGACGGTGAATCCCTAGTGCTTTTATAAATTGATATCTAAAACTCTTTTCATTTAATCGTGTTTTTAATTAAATTTGTTTTTAGCTTTAACAAATCATAACCCACCTTTCTCAACTTTAATTTTAGTTAATTGGAAATCGTTTATACATAAATTGCTAAATAGTCCTTGAAGAGAACGACCTTGCAGGAGCAACTATACTACAATAACCTTGTATTCTTGCAAGTATTTTATGTGATTTTAACCCTGTTTGCACAGGTACTAAAAATCCTATCAATTACCATGGTTTGGAGGACAAAACAGAAGGGAGAAGGAGGTGAGAAGAGAGAGATGATATTACAAACATTAAAAAAAGAGTGTTGCTAAATGAATCTTAAAATTAACTGAGTACACCATACTACAAAAGTATTTATTGAATTACTAAATTACCCTGATGTAACATGACAAATGATATATGGAATTGGAAAACAAATATAATTTTAATAAGTACACCCATTAAAAAAGGTACAAATTGCAAAGCAATCACTAATGGGTACAAACAGCAAAACTTCTACAATAACTTGGAGAAAATGAGAATATAATATCAAAGAAGTAGTTTCTCCACGAGAAATTCCGAGCTGGGAAAGAGCATAAGCGAGTCTGGTGCATCGTTCAAGTGTCTCTCTCCAGGTGTAGAGGATGCTTTCATACACAACAGAGGGCATGTCTCTATAAACTATGGCCGAGCGCTCCAGGAAACTGATTGGAGAGAGGGGGTGTAGTTGGCGGAACACCTGATTGAACCCTCCATCAGTTTCACTAGTTAGGAAGGCCTACCCTTTTGAATTAAGTGATGGAAAAGTCTGAGAAGTTGATAAACCTCCAAACTCAATATAATTTTTTTCCCTGTGAGTTATCAGTAATCATTCTTTTCTGTTATATACACTAGTATCACAAGAATGATGAGGTAAGTGTTTGACTAGTATACAAAACTTGGAGGTAGATAAAGGGCCAAAACAATGAAGGTTGAATTTTTGTATAGGAAATACTGAATTTTATTAGCATAGGGTAGAAGCATAGGATGTACTTAGTTAATTTGGGTGTTGTGTGACAGAGTGTATTAACGTGTATTAGAGGTATTTTTGGTAGTTAAATATGGTGTACTTAGTTAATTTTATTTGATTAAAATATTAGGGTGTACTTAGATCATAAGGTGTACTTAGTTAATTTTAAGATTCGTTTAGCACCACTCTAAAAAATCAATTATGGTATTCCCAACAATGTTTTGAAAGGTGAGGCGTAAGCCTTGAGGCAGTAAGGTGCAAACCTTTTAAACATTCAATTATTACAAATAAAAATATATTAGTATATTAATAATGTGTAAAACATATGATCCATATATGTTGTGAGGTCATTGATTCATAAATTGAAACATCTCAAGCCTCTTTTAAGCCCTAAATTGATTTAGACAGTCATAGATTGGATATGAATTCAAATTTATAAAATAGGCTTCACATCTTGTTTGAATAGAAAGAGAGGCTCCCGAAATATATGGGTGGATATGGTTGAGAGCTAGTCTGACCGTCATGTTCTCCATTAAATAATGACGTGGCAAGGGCTCACCCAGATTTTGCCACGTGGACTAAATAGTAAAAATATGTTTAATTAATTATAAATTTTAAAATTATCTAATATATAAAAACACTAATAAAATTAATTTTTTATCGAAAAAATTCTCTCTCTCTTCATCTCCAACTCTCTCACGCTTGAATCCCTCCCCCTAGCTCTGCATCTACAACCCCTTAATCCTTCTCTATCCCTCTTTCTTTCTCTTCCACAACCACAAACCCCAACTCACACCCCACCCTCTATACCTTCTCCACCCAACCACCCACCCTATCCTCCTTTGCCCAGGAGGCGATGGAGGCGAAGGATGAGATCTTCTTCTCACCGGATTGCAACAAACCACACACTTGGTCTTACCGCTTGGGAAGCAATCAATGGTGGAATTGAAAGCCACAAACACAACATCAGCTAAAAATGAGAGAACCCAATTGGCTTTCCTTGGAAAGAATTTTTAAAAACCCCATTTACTTGATTTTTGGAATTTTTGTTTATTGATTTCAGTTTGCCAGTTTGGGTGGTTTTGTTTCAATCGAGTGGCATTGCTTGCTGGTGGTGTTGTTTTGGGTTTGCTTACGTTTGGTGCAATTGGAAGATTCAGTCATGGGTTCTTTCTTTTTGTTTAGTAATAGGACATAGATCTGGGTTTTTTTAGGAGTTTTGAGGTTTGGGTGTGGCTTGGCTATCGGGGGTTTGGGATGTAGATTGTGTTGGTTTTTTTAGGAGTTTTCAGGTTTGGACACCTTGTTACGCATCTTGTTTGAATGATTGGAACTCGTCACCACCCATTTTTTTCAAGGCCTATGTGTTATGCACGGAGCAGCAGCAGCTTCAGGAACCTCTCTGGAATGGCTTCGTTTTCTTCTTCTTCTTCTTCTTTGTCCCCGAGATCTGGGATGTTCTGTGACTTGGGGTTTGTGGTTGTGGAAGAGAAAGAAAGAGGGAGAGAGAAGGAGGAAGGGGTTGTAGATGCAGAGCTGGGGGGAGGGGTTCATGCGAGAAAGGGACATTTTTTTTTTGGATAAAAAATTAATTAATTAATTATAATATATATTAGATAGTTTTACATTTATAATTAATTAAACATATTTTTACTATTTAGTCCACATGGAAATATTTGGGTGAGTCAGCAGACTACTGATCGCCACGTCGTTATTTAACTATAATACGTGATGGAATTATGTATGAAATTAATACGGAATTAAACATTATGGATACGACTGAGACAAAAAAAAATTGTTGTATCGAACTCTAAAACACGGACAACTTCGTAGTAGTAAACTGATAACTACCCAATTTTTTATTGTGAAGGAATGGAGGAAGTGGGACCTCAGGTTTATGTTATGTTCTTAAACTTAGAAACCATAGATGATGAAACGTTGGCATTTTGCATGACTCTTTAAACCCAACAACTGTACCATACGGGATCGTTTTGAGAGAACTAATGTTAGGTTTCATCGCCATCTTTTCTGCTCCGCAACGCTTCTGCAATTTCACGCGTATGCTTTTGGAATTTGGTGTATGCCTCCGTAACTTCACATACGCATTTGACAACAATCGCTACTGCTCTCAAGCGCCCTTAGGCATGCCTTTCAAAACATTGATCCCCAATGTGCTTTGATTAATTAAGAAGCATCAATAATTCATTTAAGACACAATCTCAAACTTAATGTCTTATGGTTTGGAATGATTGTCATAATGAGCGTAAATGTGTCTACTATGAATAAAAAATACAATTCTCTTTTATGTTCTCTTCTATTGAGAGATTCTCAAAGAACTTTGTTTGAGAGATATCTTTCATCAACTACGAATTTTATTTCAGCGATTTGAACAGTTTAATTTTAAGGCTTTATTCATATATCATGTTTGTAAAAAATTAGACAAGCTGAACGCTGTTACGACATCTAGTTGTGAGCAATAAAATAGATGAACATGATGCTTCAAGAAAATACTAAAATGACAAAAATTTAATTAAGCGGTTAAATAGTTTCAAATTTAAATGATTTTCTTCAAAGATGATCTTTGAAGGGCTACTAAAAAATAGATTGGATAATAAGAATCCCTAAATTGAAGTTCTCTATAGAAAACAATAGCCTAACATACAAGAAACATACTCAACAAACCACTGCTGGGGCTTCTTGGCTTCAACTGCCTTCTTGGCATTGGGACTTAGCTTTATGATTTATGAGAACTCCTCCAAGGTTAAAGCAAAGCATTGTTAGCCCTGGAATTTGACGGCGAACTTAAAAAGCCACCTACAGATGCTTTACGCCCAATTATTTTGAATAATGCTTGAATCCTCTGTATTACTGTGACTGCTATTATCTCAATTTTAGGACTTATTTGTGGTTTTTGGGATTTTGTGACTATAATGTTGGTATGTTATGAATTTAGGGTATAATACTAATAAATAGATACACATTTTATAATATGTGTAGATTAATAACATCACATAACGACATGAATGGTACACTACATGACTGAATAAAATCTTCTATTATATTCTTACGACGTGGCTTTTATATATTAATCCATGTGGCATGACCAATCACGCGTCAATTTTTCTCCCGAGGCTGTGCATGAAGAAGCTGTATCCGCAAAATTTTCAACATTAGCAAAATACCAATAAAAGGCAAGAGAAAAAGAAAATAGCAACGTCACGTCACTCTCGTCGCCATGCCACTCCATAGGGAACTTTAAATTAGTTTCTCTTATAGGATCCTTTTCTATAATTAAATCTCTAATTTTTGTATAAAGATTATTCCAAGCTAGCGGATCATAAATGTTACAATCATGTTTTATTTCTGGGCATTCAAGTTCATTGATTGTATTTTCATCATGGCAAGGATTTGGTAAATCTTCATCTCAATTTTCATTGACTGTATCTTCCAAATCAATTGGTTGTTCAAATTGATTTGGTAAATCATCATCCAAATTTTCAAGTGCAGCATTAGTAGTTTTAAGAAAATATTTATTCAAAGACCCTCTCAAACTTTGAGCAATCTCTTCTTTTTTTCTCTTTCTTTGTCTTTTGAGATTTCCAGAAAGTTGTTTTTAAGGAAACATTGTTTTTTTATAACAACCACACAAGTAATAATAACAAAAAAACTAATGATGAAGAAAGAACAATAAAACCTGGATTTTGAGCCTCCTTTCTCCAAATTGAAACTTCCAACTTCCAATTACAAAGAGTAAGAATCTATCACAAGTGATTTGCTGAGCCAAATAAATAAAGAGGTTATATAATTTATAAAGATGTGAATTACAACCAGTGAACCACATATTAAAGCAAGTGAAGCAAGAATAAAACTAATCCAGTTGAAAGAAAGATCATCCAATCCTCACATGTGCTTTCAAGAATCAAGAGTGAACCGAAGAAAAACCCCTTGACAAAAAATAGAAAATGCAATCAAAACCCCTATTTTGCTTTATTGAAAGAAGAGAAGAACAGAGTAAATATTTTTTGAAGTGGAGAGCCATACTCTCTTTCAAAACAAAACCCGGTACTTAACATCAAACAAAAGAAAACTATATATATATATATATATATATAGAGTAGTGATCTCTTGGTCACCTAGTGACCAAGGATCCGTCAGTCACCACTTGGATTTAAATCCAACGGTCCAATAAGTTTCTTAAAAGGAGTGCAAAAGTATGTGGGCCTTTAGATTTAAATCCAAAAGTGGGTGACGGATTAAGCTGATCATTAGGTACCAAGAGAACACTACTCTATATATATATATATATATATATATATATATATTATATATTATTGTATAATATATGTATGGGGCTCCATAAATATTAAAGTGTAGATATTCCCATATGGAAACCCAAAAGCCATTCATCGCAGTGCATGCTGCTATGGGCTCCATAATTATTAAGGTGTGGATATTCCCATAGGGAAACTCAAAAGTCAGATATGAATGGATTTTTTTTTTTTGGCATACATATATATAATATATTTGGACTACAAAACATTTGTGTGCCCCCAACAATTTGGGGCCTAGTGCGGTGGCACTGTTCGCACTGGGCCAGGACCAGGCCTGAAATCGACTAGTCTTAAATCAAGAAAAATATGTTTGTAAATAATTTTTTAACCTTAACAATTCAATTAATTACATTTCCATAGAGGAAAATAGAGAGAAAAAACCACTCAATTAGATTTGTATAGTGGTTGCTGATGGTGATATGATGCTGAATATAAACCACATGCTCATTTTATGTATTGACTAGTTCTGAAATTGTTCTCCGACTCATCTTGCCATATGATTTGATTTGTTGAGATACATTACTATTTGTACCAAAATTTGCACTTTTTTACTATTTTTTTAAAAATTTTAGCCAAATCATGAAATATACAATTTTGCCCAACATTATATAGAGGTTAGAGATCAATTGTAGTAGGGAAAATTGGTGTGAGACAAGGGCATCATGGTCTGTATGCAAAATTTTGATATTCTATGTAAGAAAGATGATGGTTTTGGAGAAAGCACGTGAAGTGCCACAACAAAGGAAAATGTGAAGTAGAGAAAATACAAATGAATGATAAAAGAATGATTGAACAAAAAGAAAAGAAGGAAATAGATGGAAATAAGAAAATATATAATGAGACAATTTATGTCATCATCGTATATTAACAAATGAAATAAAGCATGCAAGTGATTACAAGTTCAAAAGTTTGGCCAATTTATGGCGAAAACATTTTCTCCATTCACAGCTTTTTGGACAGGTGCTATTTAATGTCCACGTGGCAGAATAATCAAGAGGGTTGTGAAACTGTCGGTAATTCGTAGTTCTACTTGGGCTCAATGGCCTTTTACCTATCCCAATCAATTTCAAAGGATCATTTAAGGATATTGATTGACAAAGAGTAAAAAATAATCAAATATATGGATGTTGATTTTTATCAAATTTTGGCATTAAAGATGAATAGTATGGGCCAATAGGATTTTTTTTCTTCATCACCACTTATCCGTTAATGGTGAGTGGGATGATACTTTGTAATTGATATTTCTCAAATATTTAAAAACCCATCGGCTGATTGATATTTCTCAAATATCTAAAAAGCCATCATCATGACTGATGATATTTCCCAAATATCTAAAAAGCAATCATCATGGTAGATGATATTTCTTAAATATCTAAAGATCCATCATCATGGCTAATGATATTTCTCAAATATCTAAAAAGCTATCACCATGGCTAATGGAGAAGAAGCGTGAAGAGTTAAAGTTAACCAAAGAATGAAATAAACAAATATTGTTTCATTAAACAATGAAGGTTTGTTTATACAATTGCTTTTGCATGAGCTGAAAGTGAAGTCACATGCAATCAATGTAATAAACAATATTTTTTTATTGAAAGAACCAAGTGAATGGCCAAGAAAGAAGAGGAAGCAAATAGGAATTAGAACACTACCAACTGCAAGGATTGATTGAAGAGACAAAGTTGCAACTAAGGGGCTGCTTTTCAAACCTCTATAAATACATAAGGCTCCCAATGGACAAGACACAACAAAAACCCCCCAACAAAAACAAATACAAAAATCAATTAGTCTCACTGATTAATTCAAAGATTTAAGTAATCATTCCATCCTTCAACAGAAGCAAAGCCAGCAAAGGTGCCAAGGACCTCCAAAGCTATCCTTGAGAATTTGCTCAAAATTCTACCTCAGAATTTCAGCCACTCACGGCTCAACCTGATTATAGCTCAGCCAATTTCAACATTGGTATCGATTTCCAACTAATCTTTATTAGTTGAATGTGCTGATGTGCAATTCCAGTACAAATACAGTCCAGTCCAGTCCAGCCATGAATAGTCCGGTCTAGTCCAGCCAGGAATAGTCCGTCTAGTCCAGCAAGGAACAGTCAGGTCTAGTCTAGTCCAGCCAGTCCAGCACAGCCAAGAACAGTCTAGTCTAGCCTGGAATAGTTTGATCCAGTGTAGTCCAGCCTGACCAAAAATCGTCTCAAAAATGGCGTTTCAGGCAGAAATCAAAGTCCAATGTTCTGATGTCTTTCCCGACTTGGCAGTTCCTTTCATTTACTATATTTCAAGCAATTCTCCTTGAACTTGTTTGCTTTTATTTTCAAACACTTGTATTTTATTGTACTCACTAGTTTTATTTGGATAAATTGTGAAGTTGTCACCAGTTTGAGAAACAGAAAAGAACTTCTTTGGGAGGTTTCCCCACCCAGAATCACAATCGTTTGTTTAAATTCTATTACTTGGGGCCCAAGTATATAAAGTCATTCAAATTTGGTAGGGTATTACCTGCTAACAATGACAAGTTCACATAAAAGAAAGTTAATCTCAAATCCAATAATGGTTAAAGGGTTAATGGAATTTTACTTAGTCTTCAACATATATAAATATAAAAAGGGTAAACAATTTGGCACGCCTGGTGGGATTTCTAAATAAACATATCTCTGGCAAATTTTTGTTGATATATGAATATTGGAAGTGCAAGCCAGAAAATACAGGTTATCATGACAGGACACGGAAGACAGTGATGAGTAGCAAAATAACTATGAGCCAAAAAACTTTTATTTTGAAAGGAACAATGGCCCACTTGGCTACGACTCTTACTTAAATAGCCAGGATAGCCAAAGTCATGTTGAAAAGAATAATAGCCCACATGGCTATTGAAAGAAACATGCATCTAATGCTTAGTAAATGGACTTTAGCCACAACCTATACAACAAAAACATTCTAAATGGCGGATTCATTTTGTTTATGCTAGTTGAGCTAAACCTTTTTCATTTTAGCCCAAGTATCTTAGCCTAGTCTCTTTGAACACAAAACAAAAGGGAAAAAGGAATAGAGTTTACGCTTGATGACCCTTCCCTGATTTCAAGAATGAACACCTTTGTTGGAAAGGCCTTTTCTTTTTCTTGGAATGTTGATTCCTTCACCTCAAGGCTCCAAAATTGGAGTCCTCTACCTCACCACACCAAATGTATCTTAGAGATTAAGAGAAGGCAACCAAGAGGTATGGATGCTAGTCTACCTCTTGATTGGACCAATTTATGGCTTATGGAAGATGAGAGGTAAAGATGATGCACTCACTCATCAACCAAAGTAGGAAACCAAAAACCCTAGCTAGGTTTTCTCCTAACTTATGTATTTATAGGATGACACCACTAGGTGCCCAAAATTGGGTGGGTTTGGGGCTCCATATTTGGTTCCATGGGTCATGTCATCTTATACCACTTATCCCTTTGTCCAAATTGCCCTTTGGGCCATTTTGCCCCCTTTCCTTTTTAAATCATATTTAAAATTCTCAATCCAATATTTATCTATATGTCAAAGTTAATTCCATAATTAACTTTTAATTTTGAATTATAATTTAACTCTTAAATCATAATTAAAGTCAAACTTTAATTGACCCGGTCAAACTATTTGACTTTGGTCAATTGCTCCGGTCAACATGTTGACTTTGACATTTGATTATCGACCATTGACTTGTGTCTCCTCATTTCATTTCTCTTCATTTGATTCACTAATCACATTCTTTGGGTGTGTAGATCCGTTGGTTCCCTTTAGCAAGGTAGTGGGATGACTCAACTCCTCTGAGATGATATACGAATTAAATTCTTCATATTAATAAAGGTTAATTCAAACCTTTTAGGACATCCACAAACCATGGTTGTCGCCTAGCAGTAAGTCACAGTTATCCGAGCTAAATGAGACGTTGTGAAAGAATCTATTCAAATTGGAATGACCGTGCAATTGAATCCTTCTCTTATAATAATACTTCTTATTCACATTATTAGATTATGAAATCCGATTGTCAATATCCTAATGTGAATCATTCCTTTTATATGATTATCCTGGTAAGATTTGAAGACCTCTTTTTTCAAATCTTATCCACTACTCTGTGCAGAGATTTGACAAATTATATCTTGGAGTATTTTCTCTCCTTTACTGAGTGTAGAGATTCCTTGTTGTACATTCATTTGCCTTCATGACTCTATTGAGAATCCCGATGAATACATTTAAGTTATGCCTATTTTAACACAACGGTATAGTGCCACCAAAGACTAACAACATAGCCACAAGACATCTATGATGTCTCAGGTCTAAGGATTAGTTTGCACCATTGCAATTTATGAGTTCTAGTTTGACATGTGAGTAAAGACTTCCATACTTGAACTCATGCATTGGATCGCGTTCAGTGTACTTGTCCTCCTAAAAGCACCTACACACATAATTAGGTGTCGCCACACTCAATGACTTGAGACCTCGCCATTCTCTACATATAGAGATGATACTGTGTGTATCGGTCTTTGCGGAATATCAACGCCCAATTGATATTCCTATGACCAGGAACATATTTAGGATTAGGGATCATGATAAGTCTCCAAATATGCAATCTTATTACATAGTTTTCATGTCCACTTTTATATGCCTAGGACTATAGTTGTTTGACCAAATATCATGGTTGAAACAACTGGTCTTGCCCATGAATGACTTAATAAGTCATTACAAAAGATGTCCTTAACATTAATTATCATGTAATTAGCTGGCTTTAAGGGCATACTACTAACAGCTATAAGGAACAACCTTCATATGTTCAAGATTCTTATTCAAGTAGTGAGGGAAGCCAAGATTATGATTACAACATTAATTTTGTTGACTTTACAACATTAATTGTGTTGACTACGACCACAACCAAAATAATGGCTATGAATATGGTTATGATCGTTATTATTTTTCACCAAATTATGATGATCAAACTTATTTTAATGGTTACAAAGAACCATTTTGTGGTTCTAGTAGCCAGCAAAAGCCAATTTGTGGTTCTACTTCTATCTATGTTTCAACGGAGCTCCATAAAAATTCAGGCATAATACATGTGAAACCAAATTTTGGTTCCAACATGTATAATCTTTATGCTATTCGTGAAGAGAGAGCTAAAACCCAAAGGCGTAGAGAAAAGATAGCAGTCACAATCAAATTCCTTGAAAAATGGGAAATACTCTCCCAAGAAAGTGACCAAATGACTAAAGAATGGAAAATCATCCAAAAGAAAAGAGAGGAGGAGGACAAGGCATAAAATCAGACAAGGTTTAAATAAGGAGAGAGAGAATCCGTAGGAGGATTTTCTCATATGTTACAATTCAAATATGGAAATTATGTCAACTTGATGATCAACCAAAGTTATTGTGGGAGAGCTCAAGATGGAAGGAAAATTAAATCAAATATTATTATTTCCATTAAATCACATGCATGAGACAAGGAATTGAAGATATTATGGAACAATCATGATGATGGATGGAATCAGCCAAGGTCAATGCTAATGAAGGAATAAAACTGATTGCGGATTTGAGGGCTAATTGATGACTTACCAAATTGAGACGCACCGAATCCCCTATAAATACCAAGCTTTTGGAAGAAAGAAAGGACCACCGACACAACACACAACTTGTCATTTTACATACTCTTCAATTTCTATCCTAGGAGTAGCATAATGTAGCCATAGCCTAGTTCTTATTTTTCGCACTACAAGAAAAACACTCTTTGCCGACGGCTAAAAAGCGTCACAATACCCATTAATTGACGCTCGTAGCGTCACGGATGCCACTCGTCGAGGAAGGGTATCCCCATTCTTGGACGCTTATTATCCGTCAAGTAAGGATTTTTTTGACGGCTTAAAAGCGTCACGTTTTGTGAAAACCGTCAACTTATAGTCAACCTTGACGCTTTTAAACTATCAAAGATACCCTTTTGTTGACACTTATTTAGCCGTCACGAGATGCGAAAATTTGTCAACTTATAGTCTTCCATGACGCTTTCTAACTATCAACTTAATATATTTCCTGACGCGTTGGTGAGTTTTGTTGACAGCTTTTAGTCAAGAAACATGAGAATAATATAAAAAAATAAAAACAAAAATAAAGCTCCATTACAACAAAAGCTGTAAAGAAAGACTTTTAAAATTGAAAGTGCACATAAAACAAATAGGAAATTGTACATCCACTATAATAATACCTTTATATACAATAATTCAAAATACAACCATAGCTTAAATAGTATTGAAAATACAATACGAGAATGAACCAAGTTCTTTAGTACCGTGTAAGTACTTCTCAAATTAGAAATAACTTGTCCTTAGAAGCTAACTTTCCCCCATAACATCTCTAAGTAAAGCCCATTATAAGTCTAAGTCTTGCTTTGGTTGGAACCTCCGTAGTGGTACCAATCTGCCAAAACATTATCTTATGGATCAATGAGTTATCAAAATCTACAACAATTAATAACTAGCTATTCTTAGCTATATCTTTTGGTGAGCCAGCAGCAAACTCATAATTAAACCAAGTCTAAAACAATTCTTAACTATATCTTTTTGGTGAACCAGCCGCTAAACCGATAATTAAACCAAGCCTAATTTCCTAAGACAAAAGGTGTAAAATAGAATCATAACAGCCCAAAACACCATATGAAAATACAGGGGAAAGCTAAGAAAAGCTGAAAATTTACATTTTCAATCATAGCAACCCAAAGCCCTCTCAACTAAACATGACATAGTGATAATTTAATCTTCCAAAATCTTTCTAAAAGCTTTCAATTGTTTGAGAAGTTGAGCAGTTGAAATATGAAATCATATTGAGTACCCACCCACACGTGAGACCCATTGACCTATAAACCTGAAACGAATTTGGCATGCCATATTTGATGTCGTTAGTAAAGAAGACACCCTTTTCATTGTCGGCAAAAGAATCTTCAATAAACTTGACAAATTGTTAAAAGCACAATAACAAGCTTGAAAGGGATGAAAACAAATTTTACCTACTTTTGGTTTGGTGAAGTTTTAAGATAGATGGTAGAGTCACACTTGGCTGTTATGGCCGACTCCCACTTCATCATCCTCGTTATCTCAAACCCGTGAAAACTAGAGTAATAAAATCCTAATTAATTAGAACAAAAAATCACAAGTAATAAAATCTGAACTAAATCTCTAAATGGAATTTTCCTTGGAATGAGGTTTTATCATCATCTAGTGCAGAGATACAAAGCATATAAGAAGAGGCAAACCAAACGAGAAACAATTCTATGCTATGTTGGAAATTTGCCTTCTTTGAACCATCTTTTTGCAACTCGCATATCATTTGTTCCAATGCCAATAACCGTGTCGTTTGCTTCATATAATAAGTGACAAATAAGATCAGCTTGTAAATACAAGTATGCAACAAGACGTACATTGTGAAACAAAGGAGAGAAAATTAACAGGAGTACCTCACTAGTTGCAAAGCCTAGATATATTTGTACCCCAACTCTTCTCGCTTCACTCCCATCGATCGTACTAATTGACTTTAAATTACATCACAAGGTCCACAAGAAAGAGCTTTTTCTAAGTTGAAGCATAAATCGTAATGTATCACAAAGATTATTATACATGAAAGATACAATAAATCAAACATTTATTCTATTAAAAAAATAATGAAAATAAGTATTGACAAAAAATAATGAAAATAAAGAAAGTTAGTGCATTCTTTGATAACTTCCAAAGTTAAACTAAAGAGAGAGAAAAAGAAAAGGCAAATGATATCATAATGGTACAAAATATATGGCAACCAATAACATGATTTTGAAGTACATTATAACATAATTTCCTTATTACTAAAAAGGAAAAGGCAGTGAAAATGCATATCCTTTGTAAGAAACCAAAACTTGTCAAGTCACAGGACTGATTGGTGATGAGACAATATATGAAGGTTCTTAAATTACAAAGACAATATAAACCAAACAACTCCTATTATAAAAACCATTGAATGGTAGCCTAATAAGTTCAACAATGAAACTAATGATAAAATCAAAGCAACTAGTAAATGTCATATAAAATGTTTACCTTGGGCGCATATATATTGTCCAAATAGAACTTGAAAAACTAAAATCTTCAAAAATCACAGCCCGAGATTGAAAGCTTAAACTCCAATTTTAAATTAGAAAGCTCAAATCTTTAATAATAAAACTACCTATGGAAAAAGGCTACTCGCACCATCCTAAATGTAAGCAAAATAACCCATTTTCTTTTCATCCGCAATGCACTAAATCGAGCAACAACACATCAATATGATAACATGCACAAACAAGATGTTGACCGGAAACACATACAAACACAGAGAAGGACCGAGAAGAAAGAAAGAAAGAACTGAAACTCGAGAGGTGAGCACTTTTTCTCCATAGCCACTTTGTATCGGGTTTCCGCATATATTCATTCTTGATTTTGGGAAAAGCTGGAAAACTATTGCATATATGACTATGGGCAAGGATGGAGACAAGATGAGATGAAATAAAAGATTAGCAGCAATCACAACAAAGCGATCCGAGGTTCTTTGACCTAGAAATACAAAGGTAGTGTCAAGAAATCATGTTTTCTTGTAGTGTGTAGTAATAAGGATTATAAGTGCAGCTTCATTAAGTTTAAGGGGAAAGATACCGATGTAATACGCAGTTGATGCTAACATTCCCAACTCATAGAAAAAGGAAACAAAAGAAATGCTTTTGAGTGTTTGACTCAGAGTACAATGCAACTCTCAAAAATTTAAACCCCATCATTAAGTATAAAACTAATGCATCTAAACAGAAATTAGAATGTGAAAACCTGCACAAATAAGACCAAGACTAAAACTCAAACCAAAATAGGTAGTAAAACTACCCTACAAGATTGGATCACAATGCTAAAAATTCTAAAAATATGTAAGGGATATCTGGCCCATCTTCACGAGGAGTTACAAGCAACATGTATAATGCTATTATTAAAAAAAGTAATAAAATAAATGCTTGTGTAGGTTCATATGTTCAGTAAAAATGATCTTAGATGTGCCATCAATATCGATTTAAGCGTTAGGCATTTTAAAGGTACTTGTTGTTTAAACATGAATATCGATTTCCCAAGAACTCATTGTAACTTCCCCAAGATTGATAAATAATAGTAATTACAGATTAATTATTTACCAAGAGTAGTAATAAATACTATGAACCCAAATTTGAAAAATGAGAGAGAGAGAGAGAGAGAGAGGTAAAAAGAATGAAATATCAACAACGCACACAAAGTGCTCCCATTCTTGCCTTGTTAATTAATCCGACATGAGAGAGAACTACAAATTCAATAAAAAACATCTACGTAAGACTCCCCGCTTTTTTCTATACTTCTTAAATTAGTTATGATAAACAGAGCAAGATACATAGGAAAACTTAGTTCATCAATTACACGAGAAAATTTAAGAAATGCAAAACAACCTACAATAGAAGGAGAAGAAACCCGAGCTGGCAAGATGAGTACAAGAAGAAGCTGACAAGATCATATGAAATCATCACCTTGTCTACAAATTCTTGGTCCAAAGAGAAATTAAAAATATGAAAACCTATAGATCACGTCATAAATTAAAACCTAAAAATGAAAATAGAAATTAGAAAAATCAAACCCTAAATAATTAAAATTATATTATGGCAGAGGGCAATGTCGTTCTGAAGCGATCGAGCTTCTTTGAACAAGGAAATACCGAGAGCTAGAAGAAGAGAACTTCTTGATGTCATTTGAAACAAAGATTTGAAAAGCATCTATGAGGTCTAGTGAATAGAAAAGGGGAAGCAAAAGAAAATAAGGGAAGAGAAAAGCACGTGGGTCTCACCAGATCTAAAAACGGAGAAGTCTTGTGTGCAGGATGAGAGAGGGAAACGATGTAAGGAGAGAGGAGAGAGGAGAACCTACCTAAACACGAGATTTTGCGATTCCCAACTTTTTTTCTCTTTGGATTCTTTCCAATTTAAGAAATGAAGAAAGAGTAGAAAACCCTAGGGACTTGGATATTTTTGGTTTTGGAATGAAGGAAAATGTCGTAACCAAGAGGGAAGTACGAGTTGAATATAGGCAAAACACTTGAGATAAATTTCGAGCGAAATGAAGACCGCGAACTAGCCCGCTTGTTTTCCTTAGGATATTTTAGGAAGTGTCAGCTATAAAGGAGTTTTAATTGACATTCTTTATAAAATGTCAGGAAAAGTGATAGAGAGTTGATGTTCTTTATAAAATGTCACGGAAAGTGATACATAGTTGACGCGTTTTTTTGTAAACGCTATGCAAACACCTTAAGTAGTTGACGCTTAAAAGCCGCCAAAGCTTTAGATAGTTGATGGTTTTGCAAAAACCATCAACTATGAAGTGTCAACTAAGGCCTATTTTCTTGTAGTGTCGGCTCTAGTTTCCGTAGATTTCAATTATGCATATACGTTTGTGTTCTTATTTTTCAATTCTATTTTAATTACAGTAACTTAAATTCATGTTATCTTTATTGTTCTTCGCAATCTAATTTACTTTCCGCCATTTACTTTACGCACTCGCATTTCAATTATTTAATTTATACAATTTACATTACACGCTTGTTTTTCAATTACTTTACTTTATGCACTCATCTTTACATTCTTTATTTTACGCACTCGCCTTTAAATTATTTATTTTGCGCACTTTACTTTCTGCACTTGTCTTTTCAATTACATTTAAATTCAAGCACCTTTAGTTTACGCATGTGCTCTTCATTTCATTACATTTCACATTCAATCTTCATTTCCACCCACTCCACATCATTTGGTTGCTCACATAAACCCTTGACCCCGAGGTAGTGAAAGAACCTAGGCCGTGAGGAGGTTCCTTGCTCGTTCCTTGCTCAGCCGAACAATCGTTTGGTTAAAGTCAGATTTCGGATGCATCATCCACTCACATTTCATTCAAGCCAAATTCGTGGCTAGGTGGTGGCATGCCCCACACTCAATTAAAGAAGGACCAAAAACTCCTTCAATCGGCCAGGGAAACATTTTTTATTATTTATTTTTTTTCAACTAGGTGTGTATTTAGGGGTAGTTTGGGAAGATAGTGGGGTTTTCTTAGAAATTGTAAGAATTTGGATTAGAAATTGAGGTGAACTTAGAATATAACAAAGAGAAGTGCGGAGTTTAAATAGAAAAACTCATATTGTTTTAGGAATTTCCGTGTTTTTGGACTACCGATATTTCCGATACCATCGATATTTTAGACCTTGACTAGTATACTTGGTTTCAATCATGGACCAAAATATCGATAATATCGAGGATATTATCGTTTTTTCAGGTCACATATATTTTGCAACATATCCATACACATATCATATGAATATCGATAATATCGACGAAATGTCGAGGAAATATCGATGTCGATAATTTCGCTCAGACTTCAGCAATATTTTGGCAAAATATTGACATGATATCGCTATAATATCGAAATATAGATTTGCACATGAGAATGAGTTTACTTTTCAAGTTTCAACTTTCTAACTACTCTTCACAATACACTTACTCTACACATAGAGATGAAGAAGATAGTGAAAATTTTGAATCTCATAGGAACTCTATGTGGTACTAAGTCACTCATGTATCTTACCATGCCATGTATAAAGTGTAAAATATTGTAGTAAATCATTTTATATAAATGATTATGGTGTGTTTAATCTTCTTTCACTAATTACTACATATTTTCTATACTCACAGTGTTTATCAGTTCACTATATAATCAACTTAAATCAGTTAAACCCATCATGCAATGCATTTCCTTCCAATTTTTTTTGTGATAAACTAATAGATAATTGACTAAATAAACATCCTCCAAAGTTTCAATAAAATCCCGATATTTCCATTTTTATCGATATTGATAATATCACGATATTTCCATCGAAATTTCCGTGTTTTTCGACTACCGATATTTCCGATACCATCGATATTTTAGACCTTGGGTAAGATAGAATTGTGTTTTTTCAAATTTACATGGTGGGTGGAAAGATAAGATGGGTGGTGAAATAGGAAAGGGGTGGAAATAGTAGCACTCTTTTCGTAAAGTCCAAATTAAATACACCTAGTTTTGCGAGAGAGTGATTTGTTTATTTTTACTAGTAATTAGTCCTCTTACCATATATAAAATGCTAGCTAGATTATCATTCCCCTATTCGGAAAATCAAATCCAATTCGAAGATAATCATATGCGTATGTATATATGGTAAGAAAATTACTTGTGATAACCCTAATACCTATATATAACGCCCTATACTAAGTGACAACACCACCACAATACCCACTCCCGCCGGCCAAAGTTAACCAAGAAAAATGTTAAAGGCTTCTTCCACAACAATAGTCTGCTTGTTTGCCATCCTAGTTATCGTTCACGGTAATGTGCCTATCCTTTTTCTCTTTTTCAAATTTCTTAATAGACTTGTTTGCCTGGGCTGAATATGAAATGATTATTGCTTGAACAAAGGATATTATAGGAAATAATTTATTTTATTTAAAAATATATATTTCTGGCCGAGAAAATACCTTATTGCTTGAACAATGGAAAAAATGTTGGTGCAGGTTTTTCAAAAGAAAGTGATGAAGCCAGAGACACAATAATGGAGGAAAAGGCAAATCGACACCGTGAATGCATATTCCCTGAGGATTGCAGACTCCGATGTCAAGGGTCGAGGAAGCACCAGCACATGTGTGTGGTGAATAGGTGTATGAACCACATGTGTTATTGTTGTTGTGAGGACGAGGGTCCATGCACCCGTCCACCATATGTTTTACATTGAGGAAAGGAAATCAGAACTGCAGAGGATGAAATGACATTTGTGTCCTTCATATAATAAAGAAGATTAATAATATCTTTTACAATTATAGATAACCTTGTCCACTTTCTCTTACACATGTTATTTTTTAGCCACACTCTATAGTAATTTATACTACAATGTAAAGAGAGTTCGTCTTGTCAGCCATTTTTAACAAAATTCCAGTTATGCCCTTATTTATATGAAATCAAAAGATTCATACATTAATGGTATAATAGTAATTAGAAAGATTAAAAATAAAACTTATCTACATTTCTCTTGCCACTGTCTCTTCATATTCTCCTATTACAACAGTAACTTCTACTACACTTCTACTACAGTTCCCCTCTTGTGTGTTGTCTCAATTAACTTTTACAGTTTTCAAATTATTTTTTTGGCCTCATCAATTTCATTAATGAAAGGGCAATACAAGAACAGAGCCTCTCAAGGGACTCTTGCAAATAATCGAAAGATACATACAATAAAACACAACTATTGCAAGACAATGAGCAAAACAATTTATATCTTGAAGACCTAGCTCAACAGGAATTGAAAAAGACATAAGAGGATCCATAAAGCCACTGCATCCAGTGCTGCGATATGAGAGATGAGAACTCTCTACCAATTTCGGAGTTAGGGATAGGAAACACCTACAAGTGGAAAAGAAAATCCCTCTCAACTTCCACCAGGACACATAGTCACAACGTCTCCCAAACACCCCTAAACCCAAAGCACCAATTGATAGTAGATCCAAAAAATTAATAGTGCCACCCCTCAACACATAGATTTGATGGAGATCCACCTCATCAACCGCAAAACTGCAATAACACAACAGAGGCCAAAAAAGATTGATCTACACTAATTTGCAAAGATCCAACCAGAAGGTTGGTAGGAAGACCCTAGAACAACTAGGGGTGAGACAAACTTTGCAATACACAAGGGAAACAAAAGTCTAGCTCGAAATCGGCTAGGAAAAAAAGCCCTCCACAAATACAGGGAGAGATAACCCGGTTTATTCGTACGATGAGATTATTCCACTAGAAATGAAAGGATAAAGGAGAGGAAAGAAGAGAGAGAGAGAAGGGGGAGGAGATTGTATGCGGCTAGGTTTTTTTCTCTTTGCCAGTTTTCATTAATGACACATGATTTTTCATTGAATCAATATAATTGTCTATTAAAATTACAAACGGTAAAAAGAAAATGGATTTTTATCAAAAGTGGTCCTTATTTTTAAAGTCCTCATTTTAGTCCTTAGGCTTCCAAATCAATAAATGCGGTTCTGTATCATTTGGTCTACACACCAATTTGGTCCATGTTTCCAAATTTTGACAAAACTTTCATTAAATTTAGTCATGTGACTAACTTTAAAGGGGTACTTTCACCAAAGTATAGCTCCTTTTAGTCCTAAAATTCACATTTTTGCTCAACAAGGCCATCTTCGCTTCATTTATGGTTTTACATTTAGGTTACTTAAAGGAGAGTAGATAGCATTATTGACAAAATACTTGAGATTTACTTTTTGTCATGTGTAGATATTATGATGAAAACACCACTTTAAGGTAAGTTATAAGCGTCATCACGTGAACAACTTTTACAAATATTTTTTCCGAATGTGATTTGAGGGATCAAATTGCTGTGTACACCAGAAGATTAAAGGATAAAATTGATTGATTCGAAAGTTTAAGAACTCAAATGAAGATTTTTGACAAATTCAGAAACCATTTGTGATAAAAACTCAAAGAAAAGATTTGACAAAAAAAAACTCAAAGAAAAGATCGAGGAAAGCATCACTAATTTTGGTAATTTTCAGCAATCTCTTATGAGCGTAAACGGTATCAATCTGAATACCGTTTGGAGTGCCAACTTTTTTACATTAAACACAGTTGAAATTGACCAAGTGCTCTCCTCTGCTAATTCATCTTTTTCCTCTTCGCCCCCCTTAAACTCCTAGACCAGTGCAAGTGGTGGGCTATGTCGTGGTGGCCTATGTCATGGTGGTGGAGTTCTTTTTCCATCCCTTATATTTCTTTATGAAATTCTCAAATTATTAATGGGTACGAAGTTGTTAAAAGATTAAACATAATTTCGTTACCAAATGAACTTATCAAAAAATAAATAAAATTTGTTAACAAGTAATGGAGTAGTTATCGGAATTTTGGTTTCCATGTGTGAATGTTGCCTCTCCACTTGGCATTGTTATGAAACTAAATCGCTTTCAGATTTGCTGTGAGCGAAATCAGTTGTAAGAGAAAACAGTTTGGCATTTTGTAAACTTTTTGTTAAAACTGCTGTTTGTATAATAATCAGTTTATGAGTGTTTAGTAAATTTTTTTTGTGAAAGTGCTGTGAGCTATGTATAATAACTAAAAAGGACATTATGTTGAAATGACTTATCTGTGTTTGATAAAAGGAAAAACACTTTCACTTTCACTTATATATATTTTTTATTAAATATATTTCCATCACACCCTAAAAATTATTTTAATTATAAAATAAATAAAGTATTCCATTAAAAAAGATGAAACAATTCAAGAAAATAACCATGGGCCCTGAAACATCGACTAAAAATTATCAATCTAATATGTAAAAACTACCTGAATGATTTGTCGGAGTGCCCTTCTTCAGCTGCATCTCCCTTTCTTTCATGTGTTATTCCAGGATCAGAATAGCACCGTGCATGACTGGTCAAATCGGAAAGACCACCAGTTTGGGTCTTCCCATCTAAAGATGTCCCCAATATTACGTTGTGGTCAGGACAACCAATATCAGCATACGGATGTCTCTTATGATACATTTTCTGAGGTGGGGGAAGATAACAGTTCTCAATATGGTTAAGTGACTTCTGCGCAACCAAGGAGGCCAATTCATATCTACCAGTCGTCCGCCACTATTGTACAGCCCTCCTACCTCCAATCCAAGGATAGTCACTACAAAACTCCTCGGGTTGTTTGGAAAAGGGGCAATCAATGGTATCCATCCCCGTAATTTTATATTTTTCTCTCATATCCTTGTACTGAACAAGTTCCTTCATGTCCTCACCATATTGGGCGTTTACATCTTGCTTTTGGACTTTGCTGTTCTTGCGACCATCAGCATCAGTACATTCTCCTTTCGGTTGGCGGACCTCTCTAGTTTTGGGTGTTGATTTTACAAGTGTTTCCATGTCGGAAAAGAAAAAGAAGGAGAAGAAACTGAGGTAAAAGGTATGGGAGAATAGAAGAGACGTGAAAAGAGAAGGAAGAGAAATACACTAGGACAGATGATGTAAATTTTAAAACCGTTGTAGGCTATTTTCGGTATTATGAAAAATTCATTAAACATCCAAACTGATTTCTTAGAAATCAGAAATTGAAAGCATCTATGCAGCTTCTTCTCTAAATTGATTTGTTTGATAGCAATTTAGATCAAAAAGTGATTGTCATATTTATTACCAAACAGGTTGGGCTTCTAAACTTTTTTAAAAAAATCACTTATTACTCCAAATAAGCAATGTCAAACGGACACTTAATCTTTTCTGAATTAATTTACATTTAACACTCACATATATGCTATAGCTATTATGATTCTCCAAAGCCCCAAATTGAGCGAAAAGCACCAAAATCGTGTTTTTGTCAGCCTAAAAACCCACAACGCCCAACCTAAATGAAAGTATAGCCCAAAAAAAAATTGTATTTTAAAAGTATATCAAAATAAGGCCCAACAAAATAAGACCAACGAATGCTTTTGGACTATTCGTATCTTCGTCCCTTTCACTAAACAATGGGCCTCTTTTCTTTGTAATACAAGCCCAATTCGTTTTCAAAACCATACTTGAAAAGGAGAATAATCATGAATCATGAAATCGAGATCAAGGGACAAATCAATTTTTTTTTAGTATAAGCGATTGGAGAATGGAGATTTACACAAATATTCATTAGGTGTCTAGAGTTTCGAACCTCTGCCTATATAGGTGGAGGTGAAAGAGCTCAACCAACTGAGCTATACTGCACTGACCAATAACTCCCTTATGTTACTAAAGGTCTGGCTCGTTTGGGATTACTTCTCTAGGAAGTACTTCCGCTCATAAGCGCTTCTAACGAAAGCGCTTTCATTATAAAAATCTTGAATTTTCATAAAAAAATTCAAGTGCTTCTCCAGGAAGCGCTTCTATGACCCATAAGCACTTCTAAACTATTCTGCCAAACGCTGCCAAAAGTACTTTTAGTTATCAGAAAGCACTTTTAGCCATTTCAGAAGCACTCCCAAACAATGGAAAATGGTATTGACTTACAAAATAGTGATATTAGGTTTGAACTCCCATAACATCTTGGTAATGTGTATTTTTATTTTTATTTTAAAAAACCTCTCCAAGTTAAAAAAAACAAACAAAGAGTGGGGATTATAGAAAAGGAAAAATTAGGTATTAGACATAAGAATCTTTATTAATGAGGATTTGATACCTATAGTATTTCTGTTTTGGTTATGATACATAGGAATCAAATTTTGTTTTAGATTTGGCCAAAGAGAAAGCCCGGATTCATTGGCCCAGCTTAAATTAATCACTGAAAAGACAATTGTACTCTTCTTCTTTAAAAGCCTAGCCCAACTTTAAAACTTGCAAAGTAAATGACGTTTTTACCCCCTTAGGTTTAAAGTACGAGCAATTTGAAATTTAGCTTTCGATTTCATTCACTCTTTTACATGGTGGAGCTCTGCTTCTTGAGCCGTGATTGGAGCTTTGATCTTTTGTTTAGATTTCGTTCACTTTTTCTTCATTTTTCTCTTTGATTTTGATTATGTTTTGTGGTTTTTATATTGATTTTTAGGTTTTCTTTGTAATTTTGCTTTTGCATGCAGGATCAAGGTAAGTTTTGGCGTGAGATCTGATCTCTGCGATGCTGAACTCCGGTGCGATCTTATTTCTGCCATTTTGAGCTTAGTTTTGTTCGTTCTTAAGTGATTTTGTGGTGCGGTCTTCTTCATATTGTGCAGTTTCATCTTCTTACTGGATTCTCTACTTTGCTGCTATTTAGGAATGTATTTTGTGGATCAGATTGTTATTTTAATTTTCTAGTTAATTTTTCATTTTTGAGAAGTTAATTTTTGAATTCCTTGATGTAGTTTTTGTTTTCATTTTGGCTTTTGTGATCATATTTGAGTTTGAGCTACTGTTTTGTTGGGGAATTTTTTTAGAATTTGTTGTTGAGGTATGAGTACTTCATAGCTGTTTTTCGTTTATAGTTTTGATATTATTTTGTTGATTTTTTGTTTTTGACTATTTTTTGTTTGTTTTGATTTGGTTAGTCTGCTTCTTATTAGGTGCTGCATTGTAGTTTTTACTTTTTATATTTTGATATTATTGTTTTAGGTTGTTCCTTACTAGGTGTCGCCTTGTAGTGTTTGGTTTTGAGTTGCTTATTTGATTGGTTTAGATTTTTCCTTACTAGCTGATGACATGTAGTTTTTAGTTTGTGATTTTATTTTATTTTTGAGTAGTTGCTGCAATGTAGTTTCTATTCTGTAAGAACAGAAACTACTCCTTGAAGATCATAAAGTGCATTTTTGTTTGTAGCTATAAATTCTTTACTAATTTAAATTGTTTTATGTTTTTTTTTTGGCATTTTCAAGGGTAATGGAGGTCAATTATGTTTCTAGTTTCAGCGGAATCATCTATTGTTGATGTTTCGAAGACCGTGTCTACGGTTTAGTGGTTTAAAGTTAGGTAGTTTCATGTTTTGGTATTCACTTCATGGTTATTCTAGTTGTGTACTAGAAATGGCGAGTGATTTAGACATGATGATGGCATGTTTGACGATAGCAAATGCAAAGAGTGTGGATATTTTTTAAAAGATTTTATGTGATAGGACCCGACCGAATTCCCCCTCCGAACTTGGGACGAACCCTACTTCCCCGTCCGGCAACCCAACGTTGCCGGCCCGACTTGCTAATTTACACCTCTCACTCATATGTTTAAGAAAAAGTGGTCGAGACTTCTATTGAAATTTCGGCAGAGTCTCCCCTGAAAAACTGACATTTACCCAAAAATTTACCTGCAAACAACAACATTTAAATATCCCCAACCGGCAGCAAGCTCAAGCTAAAACAACATTTACACATTGGCCTCCAACCTCAAATTCAATCCTAAGTGGGAAATATCAGAGCAACTACTAGAGTTTAATTTACAAAATTAGTTCCAAAACAACCAAGAAATGATAAACGAGTCCTACGAGGTGGAAAGACTAGGTTTTCACCAACGACAGAGTAGCCTATGTGGTCTTCCGAACTCTAAGCTATCTACTTCCTTGGGGCGCAAAACAGTAAAAATGTGAGTGGACAAAAAGAAAGTTTTTCTTGAAAATAAATATACATAACATATTAACCACTCTGTTTTCGCAAACCTTTGAAAACTCACCGTACAGTGTAAATACACATACATAAATGAAAAAGGATAGATATATATATATATATATATGTAGATAAGACATGCTTGAAATCAACCGGTAAACAGAATTCAATTATCACAATTTGTATTTCAATCCATCCTCTAAATTCAATCAATCAAGCAAGCTCAAATTCACAGAAATCAAGACGAATTGTATTTCAAACAGGGACGGACCCTTTGTTTGGCTAACCTGGGCTATAGCCCAGGTGGCTTCTTTTTTTCCAGCCAAAAAAAAAATCCTAGCTCACCCAATTTAAATAACCTAGTTTCCTTTAGTTATCCTCCTTGCACAACAGGTAGTCAATAAAAAGAGAGGAAAAAAACTCACACACAGCACAACATGTAGAAAAAAAAAGAAGAAAAAAATAACTCACACACAGCACATAGAAAAAAGAAAAGAAAAGAAGAAGCACCCTACCCTTGCACATAGAGAAAAAAAAAACGCTCTTGTTGCTGCTGCACTCACCTTAAAGACTTAATTCAAGTGAACCAAGTTCCTATATTCGTCAGGTAAGCTTCTCTCAATTTGTTGATTTTTTAATTTAAGGATTTTTTTTGGAGTTTATGAAGTATCAATTAGGATTTGCAATTGAAACTTACCAATTATCAATTAGGGATTTGCAATTGGGGCTTATCAGTTTCAGTTTATGAGTTATGAATTATCAAATAGGATTTGTAATTGATTTTATTGTTCTTGCTTATTAAATAGGTGTATTTTTTTTTTGTTATCAATGAAATTACATGGTATTGTTGAGTTTTCTATCTACTTAGTACCTAAATTTAGCCCACCCCATTTTGAAATCCTGGGTCCGTCCCTGATTTCAAAACATCATTTTAAATCCAATATATCAAGAAATCTCAAAACCTCGTTTGACAGAAATCAAGTTTCCAAACATTTCATATAAAACTCTCCACCCAAGTATACCTCTGGGGAAAAACTGGCCAACCCTGTGTAGTATATCAGCAGGGTGGCAAGGGAACATCCTAGGAAAATCATCACTGACCTAACACTCGTATTTGTGGTACGAGTACCGATAATAAACTAGAGGCAACCGGGGAATGGGCAAACAGTCCAACCACTGTGTATACAATGGGGCAGGTGGTGGGGAAAAATCTCCTGGTCGGACACCCACATAAGCGGGTACATGCATTACATTGGCCAGACACCTACAGAGTAATCTCTATGCAGGTACAGGCAATTATCCACTAGCCGGACACCTACCAAGGTCGGTACAGGCAATTCACTGGTCGAAGGTCTCATGTTGTGTCCTCTCTCTTTGTTGATAGAATTCGTGCAAAACCAGAGTTGAAGCCAGTTGAGATTATAAACGAGTTCAAAGATTATTACAGTCTTAATATTTCATACTACCACAGATGATTTGGCAAAGAGTTAACCAAACTGGATGTTCATAGTGACGAGTCCAAGTCCTTCAATGAGTTAGTGTGGTACATGGACGCTGTAAAGGAAACTAATGTTGGTTCTATATGCGAGCTTCCATGTGACGCTGGAATTAATCGCTTTAGAATGTTTTTTGTATCGTTGGGTGGTTTAATTGTTGGATTAGAGTATTGCATCCCTTTGCTGTTTAACGATGCTACATTTTTGAAGAGCAGGTACAAGGGGCAGCGTCTTTGTGCTTCTAAAAAGAATGGGAATCATGGTATGATTACTAAATTGTATTGCCTTTTTTTTCTGCATTGCAGTTGATGTTTACCATTTTGTGTAATATGGCTTGTGTTTTGTTAATTGTTTTTTGAGAATTCATTCAGTTGAAATTAATGGGGTTATTTATATATATTTTTGTTATTTTTTTCTTTTGTGTTTTAAAGTTATCATAAGGAAGGGGTTTATCGTGTGCTAGGTTTTTTAGGGTTTTCGGGTGGGGTGGCTGTTTTAGTCTATAAGGTTTTAGAGCTGTTGGAACTTATGGCTCAGGGTTTAGGTTCAAAATCGGAGAGCTAAACCCTAAGCCATAAGCGATTAACCTGATTCTATGTTGAAGTGCAAATTTAAAATTAAAATATTGTCTCATAAACAGTTTTTGGTGTTCATTTTTTGTTGGAAGTTTGGGAGGGTGTGGCGGTGGTTTATGGTGTAGGGTTTTAGAACTGTTGGAGCTTATGGCTCAATGTTAGGTCTCAAACCCAAAATCGGAGAGCTAAACCCTGAGCCATAAGTGATTAACCTGATTCAAGTCCAAATTAAAAATTAAAATGTTTCCTGATAATCTGCATTGTAGTTTGGTTTAGGGTTTGTTATTCTTATACTTGTGCTTTTGGTTTTGTTTTGCAGGCTTTTATCATCTAGCTTTTGGAGTTGTTGATTATGAGACAGGAGAATAAGACTTGGTTCATTCAACATTTGGCTGCTAATTGTTGCCGATGGGGAGAATGATGACTTTTTTCTTGGACCGTAATGAAGGTTTGCTTAATTCAATGTCGGTTGTGTTTCTTGGATAGCCTCATTCTTACTGTTATTATCACCTCAAATAAAATTTGATATCGAAGTACTCGAAGTTAGGTTTTGGGAAACTACTTCAAGACCATGTTGTCAATCTAGTTGGTACATGCGCATATGCTGTTATTGAGCAAGAGTTTAAAGTAGGTATGGATGAGTTGATGATTATTGGTAGTTCAAAAGTGAAGACATTCATATATGATTTGTCTAAAAATCACTATGCCAACGCATGTTTTTTCCAAGGAATGCGTTATGGGGAAATGACAAACAGTTTAGCCTAGTCGTTTGATAATTGGGATGGTGTATTTCGAGATCTGCTGGTGTTACCTTTGACAGAAGGGATTCGAATGAAATTGATGGTGATGAATTCTCAACGATGAATTGAAGCTGAGAAGTGGACAACAATATTATGTCCGGAGATGGAAACTACATTGTGGGAAAATGTGGAAGCTAGTAGTACTTGGGTTGTTGTACTATTTTCGAAGTGTTTACTGATTTTTCTATCATGGTTGTTCTCGAGTAAAGGACATGTGCTTGCCTTCTTTTTCAAATTAATGGTTTTCTTTATACTCATGCAAAGGCGGTAATTCTAATAAAGAAAGATTCAATTTATGATTACGTTGAGTGTCACTATAGGTCTGACTTTTTCGAAAAGCCTATGAGAGTCCTATTATTCCTATTCCATATATTGGGAAAGGCTTGGGCAACAATGGTTCAGTTACTGCAGTTGTGCTTCTGCAAATTACTAAAAGGCCAGCTAGAAGAACACCAATGAATGGGATCAAAGCTTTTGGTAAAGGTACAAGGACATTAAAATGCAGTCGGTGCGGTGTTGCTGGGCACAATAGAAAGACTTGCAAGGCAGTGATATGAACATCCCTTCTCAGTTTACCATTAATTATGTTAGATATAGTTTAGTGAATTTTTAGACAATTTCTGCATTGCCGCTTGTCCAAACATTACATTGCAGTTTTTAGTGGATTACTATGTTGCACGGGTACTGATACGGGTGCGGTGATACGATACGCCGATACTGCAAATCTCCAAAAATTAGGATACGGGTACGGCCCCGATACGGTGATTAAAATAATATATATTTAAAAAATAAAAAAAATAAACAAGTTCAATCCATCATACAAGTTCAATTAATCAAACAAGTTTCAATCCATAAAACAAGTTCAATGCATAAAACAAAACACAAAATACAAGTTCCATAAAACAAAACAAATTAAAACATTAAGAAACCACTTCTTAAATCCCTAACTTCATTCATCATTGTCACCACGGGTAAATATGATTGCCTCCAATTCCGATTCATCAAGAGAGAGGTTTGCAATCTCAAGTACTCCGACATTGTCCATATCCATGAAATTAAATGCATCCCCTTCAACATCCCACATATGAGTATCGCCTTCCTTATATTCGGGTCTTTTCCTTGACAAAAGACGAAGATTGTTGTGCACAAATACTAAATCTTCAGCCCTTTGTGGTGTTATCTTGTTTCTCCTAATAGAATGAATGAAGTTATATGTGCTCCAATTTCTTTCACAACATGAGAAGGAGCAAGGATGTCCAAGTAGCTTCAAGGCTATGGTTTGGAGGTTTGGTGCGGACGCTCCATGGACAACCCACCATTTTACTGGGGCCATTAAACCTCTATCTTTCATCGAATCCGCAGTTGAAAAATCTTCAATACATGCTAAAAAAGTGGCATATTCCTCATTGACCTTTCTTCTCACATCTTCATTAGTAAAGAATCTCTCAATACATTTTTCCTCTCCCTTGTAATTTCAATGTCTTTGTGTGGAGGAACACGATTAGGAGCCATATCAAGCCATTCATTGGAATAATACCTAAGCATAGATAGTATTAGTAAGAATTACAAACTTATAATGATAAATTCAAAATTTAATTAAGTGAAGACTTACTTAGGATTTAGAGAGTGCCAAGCAATGGAGTGGTGTGCTACTCTTGGTCCATCGCTCCACCAAAATTGCATGCTCCACATCAAAGAACTTTGACTCTTGAGTATGTTGTTTATGCTCCTTCCGATAAATAAGTGTCTTTACTTTCTCTATCATGCTATCCCACCACTCATAAACCAAGTGAAGACAAGGTATATCTGTTTCACTCAACCTAAGCATCTCATATATTGGAAAAGTAAAGCTAAGAATGTAATCAATGTCGGCCCAAAAGAACTCATCCAATATTTTCTCTTTCACTGTTCTTGCTTTTACTACATCATCCTCTTTATATATGTCCCATTGTTCACTAATAACCATGTGCTCCAAGCCTTGTTTTACTTGCTTAAATCTTTTAAGCATCACAATTGTAGAAGCAAAACGTGTTTCGGCAATAGAGAGCAACTTCAACTTACAATGATCATTATACATGGACAACCTCATATTGTGGTTCATAATAAAGTTTTTAATAGCCCAAGCATCACTAGAGATTGTGGAATTCCAACTACATTGCTCATATGCTTCTTCATTTCTTGAAGATGGTGAGGGTGCACATATGTTCTTCAAAGCAAGATTAAGAGTATGAATGTAAGACATGTGCGCTTAAGGAATCAAGAACGGTGAGCAATCCCACATCGCTCGGGGAGGGAAAGGTAAAGTGCTTATATGTGTAGGCACGTATCTTCCTAGCACGAGGTCTTTTGGGAGCTCACTGGCTTCGGATTCTTTGGAACTCTGAAGTTAAGCGAGTTGGGGCTAGAGCAATTCTGGGATGGGTGACCCACTGGGAAGTTGCTCATGAGTTCCCAGAAACAAAACCGTGAGGGCCAGAGAGAGGGGGGCCCAAAGCGGACAATATCGTGCTAGAGGAGTCGGGTCATGACAATGAACCACACATGGTGTCCAAAAAATGTGCCTAAACTTTGCCTCAACAATAAGTCCGGCCGCCCTACAAACCGGAGCATTGTCGGTGATTACTTGGACCACATTTTGGGGACTTATTTCTCGAATTGACTCAACAAGCAAGTTGGCAATGAAGAATTTGTCCTTGTACTCACCTTCACAATTTATTGCCTTCAAAAATATAGGTCCACTCTCACAAATGGCCATGATATTAATTAATGGTCTTCTTTGTGCATTTGACCACCCATCACTACAAACACTTACCCATTTACTTGACCATGTCATCTTAATTGGTTCTAAACACTCTTCAATGTTACTTTTCTCTTTTTGGAGAAGTGTTGTTCTCAACATGTTGTAACCGGGAAGTGTTTTACTACAAGCAATCCTAAAGGTGTTCACATAATGTGGGTTCCTTGCAAATTGAAATGACAAACCAGCCATGTAAAACATTCTTGCAATTTCGTCATCCAATTGTTCTCTTAAATTCATGTTGAATGTTTTCTCAATAAGTCCCATTTCCTTCCTCTTCTTTGGTTGACCTTGACTACTTGTATCACACCAATTAGAATTCATCCCCAAAGAATTACCACCACTAATGGAATCACAGTGGCTTGAAGTGTTGTGTGAGGGTAAAGGTACATTTCTAGGTAAAGAATTTTTCACCCTCAACTCTGCTTCTTGTACTACTCTCTCCATTTCCATGATATGAGCAGTTGTAACTTTCGTAAAAATTGAAATGCCATGGCCCTTAATTTTCATTAAATGATTCTTCACTCTAGAGTAAGATCCTTCGTACACTTTGTTGCAATAATTACATTGGAATGAAGCATTGCCACCCCTTTTCCATCTTTGTCAAGCTTTGTAACATATTTCCATAATGGATATTGAGTATTCTCCTCTACATTCCCCTCATTATTATCATTATGATGACTCTTAGAACTATTGCCCCTATGCACAGTACTCATTTTCTGTTGAAAAAATCACATATTGACACAATTTCAGTGAAAATTTAATTCTAGCATACCCGTTGTAATTGAGTGGTAAAAAATATTCTACCACAAAATGGCTTAAATAGCTTTACAATAGCTAAATAAGCCATGTGTCCCAATTATAATAGCTAAATAAGCCATGTGTCCCAATTACAATAGCTAAATAAGCCTTGTGTCGAAAATTGGAAAACATGAACAATGGCAAGAGGATACAAAAAAATAAAACAGTTATGAAAAAATAATATAAGAATTAAAAAAATAAAACAAAAAACCAAAAGCATTAGTCTAACCAATTCATAATATTATTTGCCACACCCAACCAATAAACAACAAAACCAATAGCATCCACAAACAAAACAATATACAACAATACACAAACAAAACGATACACAGACCAAACAATACCAAGTCTGTAGTTTCAGCACACCATTAGAAAAATACATCGGATCTGTAATTTGTAGGTGTCGAAGAAATTGTCAGCTGGCTTTGATGAAGATGGGTCTCGAAGTCAATGGGTCTCGAAGTCGATGGGTCGATGGGTCTCGAAGTCGCTGGATCTTTGTGTCGCTCACTGGGTTTTGCGTTGGTGGGTGTCGGCTCTCAGTGTACCAGATGCAAAGAGAAGATGAAGAAGACGCTGGATCGAGGGGTATCGACCTAGATATCCTTGCCTGCCTCCAAAATCACCACAAAGTTTCTATTATTTGCAAAACAGCCACTGCCGTATCCTGACCGTATCTCGGACGTATCCTTGTCCGTATCGCAGGCGTATCCTGAATGCATCGGTGGTCAACATACTCATAAAGTCAACGATACGCCAGATGGCGTATCTGATACATATCTGTGCGTATCCGATCCGTATCGTATCGTAACCGTATCGAATACTTGCATACCCCTTGTGGGCAGCGTATCCGTGTTACATAGGTTGATTATAATTGGCTACACTGCTTTTAATTGGACATTGTGATGTTTTTTGAAGTTAATGGAAATTATGCAATTGTTTCATCAGTGAATATGCCTTTTTGACTTTTGTTCATATGTTTTTTTAATGAAGTTTTTTCATTTGTTGTTTGGTTAGCGCGAAGTAGATTGATAAGAAACTTTCTGATTCTGTTGTTGAATTTATAGAGCCTTAATGAGGTCTTTTGGAAGAAGTCTTTCTGATTTTGTCTTCATGCTGATAAGTGTTACCGCGGCTTTATCAGAAATTGCAGTGCAGTTTCTTGTTTCATAATTCGATTTTAGTCTCATTTTTCCAAGTCTATGAGAATGTTACAACTGCTCATCGACTTATATGTGTTTTGAACTTAGTTTTAGTACTTTGATCATGCCTTTGTCTTTTAGTATCTTTTCAAATTTGTTTGATTTTTGTCATAAACTGTTTACAGTTTCCGTTTGGTGCAGTTTTTGGTCAGCAACTGTTTTTGAGTTTTACTTTTACATTAGATATTTGCATCATGTTCTAAGACTATATCACAGTAGAGAGATTTAACAAATCTTTTCTAAGATCAAATCACAAGATAATTTCATTTCAAAATATTTTCATACATCTAGCAAAACTAAGATATGTACTATCTTGAGTTACTAAAATCAAATCACAAGATAACATTAATCAGATGCAGCAGTTGTTGTGGTGGAGGAGCTGTGTGAGGTATTTTGCTCTGTATTTGTCCATGAAGTTCTTGTCAACACTAGTTGGAATGGGTTCTCCTTTTGCTATTTGATCCATGAAGAACATGACTAGCATGCACAATTCAACCTGCAAATGAATATGTGATTAGTTTTTGGTTTTGAATGATTTGAAATTGATTGAATAGTTGAGTGGAAACAATTCTTATGAAGATGCATTTTGTTGAGCACAGTTTGTGTCCTCCTCAAATGTAAATGGACATGGACTTTGCATAATCCAATTGAGAGTGAGTTATGCATAATCCAAATAATTATTTATTTAAATACTTTTGTTAATTTGACATTTTTGTCCTCAACTGTAGGGGTACTTTAGTCACTTTTTGTTTTGAAAGGAATTTAAGGAATTGAGTGGTACCGTTGCGTAGAGCTCGTTGATACGAGTCCGTAGACTGGCGGCAATCTTATTTCCGAGTTGTAACGATTGAGAAAATATCTAAAAATGAAAAGGACACATAGGAAATTTTAAAATTTGTTAAAAAAAACCCTAGATATACTCAGTTTTTGTAACACCTCGACGCAACATATATATATATATAATTATTTAATTGTGCAATTACATTTTTGTCTTTGGGTGTAGGGGCATTTTAGTCACTTTTGTTCATAAAGGAATTTGGGAAATTGAGTTGCACCGTTTCGTCGACCTCGTTGATACGAGTCCGTAAACTAGCGGTAGGCTCAATTCCGATTTGAAACGAAGAAGTTAGATCTATGGAAGTGCAATGACACAATCGTAATTTTTGCAAAGTCAACCTTTAAAAGTATATGAGCAGCTTTCTCTCTTTCATTTTCTTTCTCCCCAACCCTCTCTCTCCCTTGCAACCACAGCCTCTCTCTCTCTTTCTCTCAAGTGTGAATAATGGCACTGCCACTTCCAGCTCATTTTCCGGCACCGTCTGACCTCGATTGCTAGCGTAACCTTCACAAAAAATCTTCCTCATATCCTCATCAACAAAACCCATAAAATACTTGACCCGATTAGCTAAGGTATAGCTTAAATGTTCAGTCCCAAAACTATCGTGCGTCACCTGTTTTTACAGAAACTTTCCTGCCGTGCGTTGCCTGTTATTATTGTTATTATTATTATAAAGGATATGGTTTGGGTGTTGGGATTATTGTGAATTTGAGAATATGGAATTCGGATATGATTATTGGAAATTGGATTTTGGGATTAGTATATATTGATGGCTATGATATATGGGATTGTGGATTGCACCATGATATGTACCTCCCTATTACTAGATACTTGGATACATTCGACACGCGGTAACTCTTTGAAGGTGTGTCGGGACTTGTATTTTACTGTATGTATGAAGTAATAAATATGCTTGCATGAGAACTCTGCATTGCTTTTGGTTGGCATACATATTATATGGATTTAGTTATACTTGAGTACCGGCTTCTTGTGTAAACGGTATTCCAAGATGACCTGAGAGTGAAGGGGACATAGCGACCACCACAGGATTCGATACCATAAACCTGGCCGGGGTTATACGAACCAACTAGTCCCTTAGTACGTGCGGCTGTGAGGATAGTTTTATGAGGTATAGCCATTAAATGGACACTCTCGCTACCGAGCCACCGAGTTGGATAAGTTTGTGGTATGGGTAGTTGGCTTAAAGTGATCGGTCATCAAAAGACTACTATTGGATATCCAAAAACTCGATTTTGAGAGGTTGTATGAGCATACATGATTTAAATGGACATCCCGATTTAATGGGAAGTAAGTGAACTATTTCTTTATGTTGTGGTGCATTATGGTTTTGGTTTTGAAATTGAATCCAACTATACTCGATTATCTAATTTCATCGCTTCTTGTTTGGGGTCCCCATTGAGGCAGATGATCGTAAGTGATGCTCACCCCTACATTAAATCTTGCAGGTACTATGTACACAACTCGTGAGGTTCTTGGACGCCGATCTTGTGGTAGTTTGCTACTTGTCAACTCTGATCTTATTTCCAAATTATTTCCTATTGTGGGCAAGTCGTTTATTCTTATTATGAGAAGTTGTGTTGTTGTATCTTGTGAACTCTGAGTTTTGATTATAGACTATTGGGGTTGTGATTTGAAGTTGTATTTTACCAATTTATTTTTAGGTTACTACCAAATATATTTGTAACCTGGTGAGTTAGTTTTAATAAAATGGTTTAAATTTCCATTTTTATTTTTATTTTTCCGCAGCCAATAAAATTCTGATCCAACCCGTTTTAACTACACAAAAGGGCTTAACGTGTTTCAGGAACTCTTGGGAGTATGATGCTCTGACGATTGGGCGTTGTATTCTCTGGATTCTCGAGGCACGTGCCGCTGTTGCGTGATCGGGCATTCCGGGACGTGACAATAAACTACAATGAAAATCCAAAACATAAACTACATTGCATGCAAATATAAATAAGAGACTTTTAAATTTGGAAGCCAATAAGTTCAGAACCCAAGAAACATAGTAAACCAGAGACTCAAAACAAACAACTCAAAAATGAAAACAATCAAACAATCAAATCAAAAAATGAAGGCAGAAACTACAATGCACTATCCTAAAAGCAACTTGAATTAAACCAAATATAATGGAGTATGAAAAATGAACAACATTAGGACTAGTGTAGAAACATAAACTACAATGAAAACCAAAACCCAAAACATAAACTACATTGCATGCAAGCATAAACCCAAAACACAAGAAAAGAGAACTTTAGTCTTAACCCAAAACTAAAATTAGTGTGCCTTCTATGTGCTTATTGAAATGTCCAACCAGAATTAGTTCTTAACCCAAAAAACTCAAGCATGCAACCATAAACCCATTCAGATCTAGAAGGTGAAATACCTAAAATTGCTTTGTGTAGGGTGCGGAATATACAATGTAGTTTATGAATATATGAAGAAGAAGAGAGTTTCTTACATTTTCGTTGACATGCAAATGCATTGTAGCATCGTCTATGTTGATGGTTGGTCTTTCTGATTTGTTTTCGATTTCATAGTGAATTTTCAAGCGAAATTTTCAGAGAGTTTTTTAGCGATATTTTGAGAGTGTAGTGGGAATAATGAAGTGGGAATATGAAGAAGATGAGTTGAGCTATTTTGATGTAGTAGCGTGAGTTTCGATTTTTGATGTCGTAGCAGTTTTTGCTGTCATTTGAAGCTGATGCCATTTTGGGTGGAGTTGATGTTGTGTTGGGTGGAAGCTAATGTCGCTTTTGGGTTGGGCTATAAGAGTTGGGCATGGGCTCACAGTTGGTGTGTCCCTTTTTGGCTTGGGCATGTTGAATGTGGATAGCTAGAACTTTTGGTTAAAATGAAATACTAAAATATGGAAGCATTTAATAATGGCATGTTTTGTAATTTTGATGATTTTTCAGTGCATGAAAGTAAAATTATATTCTATTTTTAAGTTATTGACCTTACGCTAATTAGGTGAAATTGTATTTCTATATTCCAAATTAGTAAACTATATAGTGTTTTAAAATGAAAGCTCTGTGTTGTATGTGTGTGAGTTTAATATATTATCAACCATCTCAATAAGAAAGATCATCATAAAAAATAAAAAATAAAAATAAAAAGCTCCCTATAGAAAATTAAGTATTGACTCTTGTGCAATTAATAGAAAATTGGCGTAATTAAATTGGCACGTTAGCTTCATGCACTATCCTTTTTGGATTTTCTATCCTCTCATAATTTTTCTTTTTATGAACTTCTTTTTGGGGTTGCTTAGTAAGGTGGGTTAACACTATATAAAGAGAGAGAACAAAATAATGAAAAGAAAAAATAAAATAAATATTGAATGGTAAGAATGAATAGAAAAAAAAAGTAGTTTAAAAAAAAAGAAATTGAATGGTAATGGAAAAATAATAAATATAAATATTTACATTATAAAAAGAGATGGGTAAAAAACAAGACTTAGGGCCAGTTTGGCATTCTTTGTCTTTGTAAAAATAATCATTGTCGATTTCTTTGTGAGAGAAATCATTTGTGAGAGAAAGCGGTTTAGCGTTTGGTAAACTTTTTGTTAAAAGTGCTGTTTGTACAATAATCAGTTTCGAGTGTTTGGTAAATTTTTGTGAAAGTCTTTGTGGTTTGTGTATAATGACTAAAAAGGGCATTATGTTGAAATAACTTTTCTATTCAAGTGTTTGATAAAAGGAAAAGCACTTTCACTATCACTTATATTTTTTTGTAATAAATATATTTCCATCACACCCTAAAAATTATTTTAATTATAAAATAAATAAAGTATTCCATTAAAAATAAATATATTGTAAATAATATGGTCATAAAAAAATTACACTAGTCATAAACAAGAAATCATATACATTCCTAAGTAGATGAACTCATTAAACTTGCGGCTATATGATTTCTCAATGCCTCCATTTCTTGTGTTGCGGGACCATCTACTTGTTGTGCATCAGCCTCTCTCTCAATATCTTCACCTTGAATACCATTTAGGTCATCTTCACTTTCATCAAAATGACAATCACGTTTGGCATGTCTTCTTATATAGTTATGGAGTGTCATGGTTGCAATAACTATTTTTACTTGTTTTGCAAAAGGATAACTAGGCATGTCTCGTAAAATACTCCATCTCTTTTTCCATACTCCAAAAGTGCGTTCAATAACACTTCTAAGGGAAGAGTGTGCATGATTGAATACCTCTTTATGACCCATCGGTTGAACACCCCTACGAAAATCAGGAAGATGATATCTTTCACCTTTATATGGTCCTAAATAGCCTCTCATCTGTGGGTATCCAGCATCTACTAGATAATATTTTCCTAAAAAAAAAAATTAATTGATTATTCACAATGTAAAAAACTTAAATATAAATTATATGCATTTTTTTCTTTAGATAGAAATAGTACCATTTGGAGGTGTAGGGAAATTCAAACGTTGATCACGTAAAGAGGATAGAAATATCCTTGTGTCATGGGCCGTGCCTTCCCATCCGGCACATGCAAATATAAATTGCATGTCAAAATTGCATGCAGCCATAACATTTTGTGTAGGTATCCCCTTTCTACCAATAAATGGTATTTGATCAGAAGGAGATACTATGGCTTGCACATGAACACCATCTATAGCACCAATACAATCCTACAAGTGGTAAAAAGACAAACATAATATTAATTATAACATAATAAAACATAGACAAATATTTAAGCGTAGTAGATGCAATAGTTACCTTGAAATGAGGCATATATCTTGAATCTTGTAGGATTTCCTTCGGAGTGTTGTTAAACTCATTTTCCAATGGTTTAATTACATCCACGGCAAAAGCGACATACAATATCAAGTAAGATACTAAAATATCTGCTCACAGTCTCACCGAGAATGTTGAAAGCGATCCATTGCTTGCCTATTTGCAGAACCATGTCCTAAGATGTTCAAGAATATCCCTAACATCTCAGCAGCACTCATTCTTCTTGAACTCTTTAATCCATAATTATTTTGCAATTCATCACACAATCTTATAAATACTTCTTTGTCCATCCTAAACATACTATGGCAACGACTTTCATTTCCTTGTAACACTCTCATCAACCAAATATTTCCTGTATGATCATCATTCATACACGGGGTCTTATGAATATATTTCACGTAATAAAGTTCAATAAGACGGGCAGTGACGCATATAATTTGGTTGATCTCCTCCTCATCTTCTGGAATGGACATGTTCTAAAATAACCTGCAAATGTGTTTATTTCCTTCAAATATCATTTTCACTATGCATACATGTTTATATAACATAAAATATAATGACAAGAATTAAAATATCACTCACAAATTCAAATAAATGATCATCCAACATTAATTCAAATATCACTCACAAATTCAAATAAATGATCATCCAACATTAATTCAAAAATCAATCACAAATTCAAACAAAACATATTAAGAAATTCTAGCCTTCAGCCAACTCATGATTAAGAAATTCAAGCTTCAGGTCAGCATCTTCCATGACAATAAACATCTCTCTCTTCTCTTGAGCACAAAACAATTTAGTTGCAAACCACCACAACTTGCTACCACGCTCTGCCCCCGGTAAAGTTGCAACATCTTTCATCACTTCAGCAATACTAGTTCCTTGTGAAACTGTATTAGCCGTTGATGTTCCAGTACTCCTACTCTCAACCACCTCAACAAGACGTTCAATTTGCTGTGATAATTTTGCAATACCTCCCATTTTCCCCCCTCCTTTACCTTTCTTCTCATTATTATCTTGAATTTCAAGTGATTGATTAGTTCTCTTTTTTGACACATTGTTTGTAGTGTGAGTGGTTTCAATTGGCACAAATTCATTCGATCCACCGTTAACTTCAAGTGTTTCGACATCATCATCACTTTCAACTGGAAGTACACCAGATGAAGGTGCCCAAGAATGCTTACCTGTATGTGACATTCAAAAACATCCTATCTAACTTCTCCTCCATCTCAGGACTAATACCCTCAAATTGGAATTTTGCATATTTAGGTTCTACGCATTATGACATATACAAATATTAAAATGAAATTTTAAACATTGTTAAAAAAAAACATGGATATCAATACTATAATAAACAATAACAAAACATTCAAATACCTTAATTTTATCTTGCCACCATTCGTCAGATGCATCAACGGTATTCTTAGCGACATTCCACCCAAGACCAGTTTCCTTCCCTTTTAGATCTTTTCATAATTTCCATTCTTTTTTTAGTAAATCCCACTTGTTTTTCAATTGTAATTTTTCATATGGTCTTCCTATCTCTGTACTAATATTTGTAACCAACCTTGCCCATCCAACTTTGTTAAAGTGAGTACCGGGACGATTGCCTAGATCCACCTCCTTGATACAAAGGTCAATGAAGATGGCTATAGTTTGAGCATTCCACAATGCTGACACTTTTCGGGATCCACTTGCAACATTTTCAGCTGTGGTGAAGTTACTATTCTTCTTTGCCATCTTATTGCAACAAAGACATTATATATAAGCACAAAAGAAAATAATAACTATACAAATATGAGGCTACATTTCAAAGAAGAAACAATTATTAATTTCATCTATGAGGCTACATTTCAAAGAAGAAACAGCCCTAAGCCAATCCCTGAAGGTCTGCCCAAATTCATTCCCAGCCCTAAACCTTACCTTTACAAGTCTATAATCATTTCAATGGAGAAAAGGTAATGAAGATACTATATGAAAAATATCACACTCTAATTTCCCTTTATTGGAACTGCCGTCATCAATTGAGAAACTTGTAGGATATAGGTAGAGTTTGACTGTAAAAACAAGTCCCTTCAAGAGAATTGATGATCTAAATTGAGCCAACACAAGTAGAACAAAAGGCAGGATAATACTTAAAAACAAATTGATTTAACTAAATCTTAAACAAAAAAAGCCAAACAAAAACGGACTTGTAGATTTAACTAAATCTTAAACAAAACCAAACCAAACCTAATAAAAACTAAGCATCATAGCAGATTAGAGTATCTGGCAAACTGAAAAAGATCACAATAGGAGTTGCCTATATAAAGCTTGTTTGAAATCCTACTTGGTTTAGGAAATCCTATATGTCAATCAATTGCCTATATAAATATTATAAAGTCCTCAATAAGTAAAAACTTCACTAGCTACTTCTGCCAGAACAAATTTCCAGAATATCTACAATAGCAACTCCAAAGCTATCATAGCAAAAGCAGACTTTTGCTACTCAAAGAAGCAATAATATTGTTGGCGAAGTTGAAACTTTAAGAAAAATTTCAAGACAAGAATATTTAAAGAAAATGGAGGCAAAGAAATTAAAGAAGCTTGGAGAATCTATAGAAGATGGGGAGTAGTTGTGTTAGATCACTATCCTACCCACGTATACACAAATCACAATCAATTCCCTTTACGGTGGCATTTTGGGCCATAACAAACAGAGTTAACTAAGTCGAATCTCCGTGGACTACAATAAGAATACAAATCGAGGCACTAAATATTCCAAATCGTTTTACATTTTACAAGAGGTGCAATGGAAGAGAACCATGAGATGAAAACCAATACAGTCAAAGCAATTGCTTCTTCCCCAATATAGTCAAAACACCTAGCTAGAGGGTTTGTTCTAAGCCCAGGAGCCTCAAAACAGGGGAGGGTACATCAAAAGCAAGAGAAACACCAAATTCAAACAAAAATTAACAACAATCGAAAGATATTAGAACCCTAGAAAGTAAATACAAAGGGAAAAACAAAATTGATAAGAAATCAAAGTAATATCAAATTTACCTCAAGATTGGGGCTTCTACAGTACCGAGAAGACATCAAGTCGGGAGAACGGAAGAGACGTGAAAAGAAGGAGAAGAATAAAGTGAGGTGCGGAGAAGAAGAAGAGACGTGAACAGAGAAGAGGAAGAGAAATAAAAGGGACAGATGATGTAAATTCTAAAGTTGTTGAAGGCTATTTTCGGCATTATGAAAAATTCATTAAACTCCCAACCCGATTTCCGAGAAATCCAAAGCGAAAGCGACTATGTTGTCGCTTCTCTAAATCGATTTCTCGACATCAATTTAAACCAAAAAGTGATTTTTATATTTGTTACCAAACGGGTTAGGCTTCTAAAAATTTTTAAAAATCACTTATTACTCTAAATAAGCAATGCCAAACGGGTACTTATTAGATTTACGTGTCCATATAATAGAAAATTAACAACATTGGCATGTGAGCTCCATGCTCTAATCTTCTGGGATTTTTTCTTTTTCTTTTTAGCTCTTTTTTTGGGTTGCTTAGCATAGTAAGCTAACACTCTAGAAGGAAAAGAGAGATGAAAAGATTAAAGAAATTGAGTGGTAAGAGTGAGTAGAAAAAAGTATTTTGAAATGGAGAAATTGATGGTAACTGCATAAATAATAAATATAATTAATTAATTATAAAAGAGAGGGATAAAAAAGAATAAAGACTAGTTAGATTTATATGTGCGTACAATAGAAAATTCGCAACTCACGTGAATTAGTGCAGTTTGGCATTCTTTATTTGGGGTGATAAGTGATTTTTAAAAAAATTTGGGAAGCCCAACCCGTTTGGTAAACTATGAGAAAATCACTTATTGTTAATAATTCTTTGTGAGAGAAAGCTATAAGGAAAGCAACTAATAAGGTGCTTTCATTTTACGATTATGCAGAATCGGTTTGAAGAGGTGATGGGTTTAATAATTATGCGATAATTATTTTTTGATTAAGTGGGAATTAATATCAACAACACTTTTAACAAAAAGTTTACCAAACGCTAAACTGCTTTCTCTCACGGTGATTTCTCTCACAAAGAACTGGACAATGATTATTTTCACAAAGACAAAGAATGCCAAACTGGCCTTAAATTGGCACATGGGCTCCATGCACTAATCACTTCAATTTCTTTCCTTTTTTCTTGAACTTTATTTTTGGGTTGCTTAGCGAGGTGGGTTAACACTCTAGTGAGAGAGAGAGAGAGAGGGGATACCTAAGGCCATCTCCACCATTGTGGTATATTTCAAATATAACCCTAAAATAACGCAAAACTCATCTCCAAATACGCTAAACAAAATTTTGGCTTAAATTTGGTGCATTTACTTCTTTAACTGCGCCACATTTAGGTGGGGTTTGGCATTGCTTAAATTTTTAAAAAGCAGCTTTAATAAAAAGTTAGGATGATTTGGGTGTTTGGTAAACCAAAAAAACCTAGCTTATTTTAAAAACAGTCCTCATAAAAAGCAATTTCTCAAAGTGGCTGAAACCCAACTTTCAAAAGCAGCTTAAAAAAAGAGCCGGTTTTTTGATTAATGAATGTTTCATTATTCCTATAATGCCCCTAAATATTTTGCAAAATGACAGCGCTTGACCCTCTCGATTATTTGGGTTTATCTCGCTCGCTCTCTCAAACCTTCACTCTCTCTGTCTCAGACCTTCACTCTCTCTCAAAGTCTCACGTTTCTTCTTCTTCCTCCCACTGCACCTCAAATTCCAGTCTCAACAAGGAAGTTAATTGCTCTCATCAGTGAGTTCATTCCTTTCATTACATTTATGATTTTTTGGGTTTATATATGTTATGAAATTAGGTTTTTTTTTTGGTTTCTATGAGATCGGGGGCTTTATGTTCTTGGGTCAGATCTACTTCTCTCTCTATTTCTCTTTCTCTGAAACTTTCTTTCAACTGGCCTTTGGGTCAGATCCATTTTAGTAAATATTTGACTGTTGCTGTGCATCAGTAATCTGCTTCTCCTATAACTTTGATCTAAATTTAGTTGTCTAAGCTTGAACCATAAGTGAATCCTTACCAAATTTTTTATTTTATGGTATTGAAGTAAATCTTAGTATATTTGGTTACCGTTCAAAGCTTGAAGAGCACGGTGGGAGAAGCTTTATACGTTTATTGATGCATACTATCCTTTGAATCCTTATCAAATTGTCTGTGTTGAAGTAAATCTTGCTATAAGATAGGATTAAGTTTTAAATGAAGATATAAGATAGGATTAAGTGGAAAATGATGATGTAATCAGTTCTACTTTGGTAATTAATGCATCAAAGTGTCCTGCTTTGTGGTTAGGAATGAGTTGTATCTTCATTTTAAATGATGTTTGGATAATTATCTGTTGTTGTTTAGCATATCAGATTTGTGAACATCTAATTTTAAGGAACACCACAAATCTTTTTTTCCCGACTCCTGGCATTGGTAAATATTTTGACATATCTTTTAACATATCATACAATTAATATCTTATATATGGTAAATATTTTAATCTTTAGTCCTTTTCCTTTGCCCTGGTTTTTAGAACATTGGTAAAAGAAATTATATAGTTTTGTGGTTAAATTAGGTCTTGGAAAATTTCTGATTGAACAGCAATGTAGGATTGTGAAATTAGTTTGATCAGTCTCTTATGACCTGCATATTTCAATTTTAAGTTTTATTAAAGCTTGAGTTAATGTTTGGTGGACCAAATTCTGTTAATTTGTTGTTTTTTGAATTATAAGTTTTTGGAAGTACCCTTTAAGTTTAAAAAAAAATGAAACTTTCACAAGAAAAGCTTTTGGTTTACAGAGTCAAACAAACCTCCCCATAATGGCAGGGGAAAAAGTAGTGCTTCTACTAGCAGCTTCAAAAGTAGAGAGAGAGATCTGAAGCACATACATACTTTAGCTGTTAGTGGAAGAGAAAATAAGAAGCTTATTTGATCAATCATTTATGTCCTTTTTTCTTAGCTGTTAGTGAAAATTGCTGCATAAGAAAATAAATGGACTAATCACAGACGTAATTTAGCAAATTATGAAACAAGACCTAATCTTTGATTTGTCAAGCCCTGATTGGTTGCTTTGGCCATAATAATTGAAAACGCAGAGGAACACTTTTGAACATCCACACCATTTCTGAAGGTTGATACCATTAGGCTCCTCAGAATGGATGACTTTAAGATTCTAGGGATTCTTCTTTCATTTTCTGATAAAAATCATAGCAAGAAACTTAGTTTCAAACTTGACTCATTATTCTGTGCATAGTTATAGTTCTAAACTTTGTTGTTTGAGAGAAACTTTTGGCTCTTGGCTTTGAGTGAACAAGACTTTAATCATGATAAATTAATAGAATTTGGGCCGATTTTTATGCATATGAATGTATGAATGCAAATCATGTCAGTCGCAAGTCCTCTTCCTTTTAGCTTGCATCTCATATTTTTTGCTTGTAAGCTTTTGAAAATGTGGTCTAAATTTCTCAGTTTATATGTTTCTGCAGTATTTTCATACTTGCCTCTCCCTTACTCTGCTTTAAGCGCATCCATGGTCATCCCAACTCCTCTGAGAGAGATTGTCTATGATTATGTTGCCAAATGGCGCTATGACTTCTTCGGCAAGTCTGAAGATTGCTTCGTCTTGCAAGAGAAAGGGTTGCTGGAGCGTTTCATTGATAGGGAAGAGATAATGTATCGAGCTCGACCAGATTTTTAATTAGCTCCCATAAAGCTAGCTATCACCTACGTTTTGGTTATGGTTGATGTAAAGAAATGAAATAAAATATATCATTCTGTATACAATGTGGCTATTTTGATTACCACAATGTGATACAACATTTCAGTCCTAGATTGCAGCTTTGAGCTGTGGCATTTCTGTATTCTGTTCTTTTATAAGCTAGATAAAAATCTTGGTTTGAATAGAGTCCATAAAAAAGCCTCGAACGTTTTAACAGAAAAAGCATTGCAAACAAAAAATGCTTCTACTGGTGTTATAGGGCTCAACAAAGAATGAAGAGCCCTCCAAAAATAGGTGTGAAGAGATAGGTGGGGATGTTGATGTACAACAAGAACTTCATAGTCTTCATGACAATGGAACACAAGAGATGGAAGCATTGAGAAATAGCATCGCTACAAGTTTAATGAATGCATCTACTTTTTGCAATAATAATTTATAATTTATGGTAAAATATGTGTGCTAATTGTAAATTACAACTTTTTATTAAAAAAGTGTAAATTAAAAAAAGAAAAAATTTATGTTGTGAAGTTTGTTTTCTTTTTTTAAAGTAGAAAAAGAATGAAGAAAAAAACAAATAGTTTCATCATCACGCCCTTTTGGCCATTATACACACTAAAAGACTTCGATAAAAATTTACCAAACACTTTGACTACTCACGTAGTTTTTCAAATACATTTTACCAAACGCCTTTGCTTTTTTTTGGTGATTATTTTCGCAAAGACGAAGCAATTTTTTTAAAAGCGCGAATACCAAACTAATTTCTTAGCCTAGCTTTGGCCTAGCCAAATTTTTGTGTACGTCGTATCTTTTCATATCGCACATCAAATCCATCCACTTTTTTTTACATGTTTGTCAAAATAATAAAACATAAAAACTCTAAAATATAGTAATTTACTTGGAGATGGAAAATTTTAAATACGCACTATTCTTTAAAAATTAATATTATGGAGGGCTAAATTTTTAGATCTAGACAACATTTAGAAACATGATTGGAGATACGTAATGAAAAATAAATGAATGGTAAAATTGAGTAGTAGAGAAATATTTTGAAACAGGAGAAATTGAACAGTTACTAAAAAAAAGTAAATAATACCCAAAAAAAAGTAAATAATAATTAAATAATTAAATTACGAAAAGAGAGGGGTAAAAAAGAACAAGACCCATTCGAATTTGTGATTTCTGATCTCCTAAAAAACCTACCTTTTGACCACCTGACGGGTCAGTTTGTTACCACAATCACCCACCCTTTCTCTCTCCTCCCCCTTCTCTCTCTTACCAAAACACCAAAAAACCCCATTTTTTGCTTCTCTCTCTCTCTCTCTCTCTCTCTCTCTCTCTCTCTGTTTTAAGTTTTCATCACTCTCTGCGCTTTCTCATGGTGTCCCAATAAAACCCTAATCTTTCCTCTCACTCTCACTCCGCAGGTACACTAATCAAACCGTAACCGCTCCTATATTCACTTGGGTTATTGTGTAAACACGATAAATATCGATGTGTTTGTATATTTCTGGCTTTTTAGGGTTTGTTTGATTTGATTTGGGTTTTGTGGATCTGCGTGGTGTGTTGCAGAGAAAAAAAGGACTGAACTTTGAAGGAGAAAATTGGGAATTAAGGATAGGAATATATGTCCTTCAATCAATCAAGGTCGGATAAGAACGAGACGCAGTATCGGAGAACAGGGCGATCCGCAAGCTCAAATCAGCAGCACAGGGGATACTCACCCGCGTACCCCAAGGGCACCGCCGCCGGCGCCGGTGGGCCCGCCCCTTCCATCTCCTCCAACCGCAGGTGCGTATATGTGTATTAGATGGAGTTATATATATATATAGGGTTTGCTTGTTTCTGATCAGTTTCAGTTTACTTTTAATAATCTATACAATTGAATTGCTATGGTCTGTTAATTTGTTTGTTTGAGTTTTTCTGTGGTTTTGAATTATGAGGTTGTTTGAAATTAGGGTTGGCTGATTCTTATTTTAAATATCCAGTTTTAAGAAGAATAATAACAATGCACAAGGAGGGCAATCCAGGGGAAGTGTAACCACTGTAAATCCTTCGGATTCTGGTATTGCTTCTACACAACGTGGTGGTGTACAGAATGGAGCGCATATACAGCACCAATTGCACGGTACAGAAGTCAAAGTTCCAATTTTCTTTCAATCCGGAAATTTATGTGATAATTCTTTTGTAAATATATATAGCAGTTCAATGTGTACAGGAGTGCTCTTTTACAATATGTTTTCCTCATTTGGCTTGATTTTCATTTCCTGCAATTTTTTCTTCCGATTGATTTAAATGTAGGAGGCTCTGATGCGCTGGTTGCAACCACTGCTCCCAGGACTACTGATGCATCAGCCCCTCAGAGAAGCACCCGAACTGTTCCTAAAGCTCCAACTTCTCAATCTGCCTCCGTGACTTCTGACACAAGAACGCCCACTACACCAGCTAAGAGTAAGCTAACACTATGGACCATGGATTTTCTTGTTCTTGATGTTAGGGAATGTTGGCATATTTTCAGAGTCATATAATAATGTTATGTTCTGTTGGTTTTGTCCCAGGAGATGCTTCACAGGGATTTGCCTTTCAGTTTGGGTCTATAAGTCCTGGTTTCATGAATGGGATGCAGGTATTGTTATATACTTGTGAACTTTTCATGAAAATTCTCTTGTTTCCTATATAACTAAGTGCTGGACAGCTTTATACTATGTTTTTAAAAGTTGAAAGGTTGTGTTCCTTGTAGATTCCTGCTCGAACTAGCTCAGCACCCCCAAATTTGGATGAGCAGAAACGTGATCAGGTTAGCATGTTTTCCTTCTCTCTCCTCTAGCTGTCAACTTGTAAATAAATAGTCCGATGAATTTTTCATATGATATTCTTTGACAGAATCCAGCCAGCAGTTGGTTTCTTCCTATAATTCCCTTATCTTTGCTAATAAGATGAAATTTTTTTTATCTTAGTTAAATCATTTTGTTATAGATTGTCTGATTGCCTTTGTATTTAGATTCAGTATTTCCGCCATGACATTTAATTTCTATGAGTAATTGGGTCACATTGGGTAGACTTGATATTTTATCGCTGATAACACTTTGTAATTTTTGTTATTAATTTGTGAAATGATTATACTATGTTTGAACATGCAGGCGCGCCATGATTCCTATAGAACTGTGCCATCAGTGCCAACTCCTAATGTTCCTAAGCAGCAATTACCAAGGAAAGATCCAGCTTCCATGGATCAAACTAATGCTTCTGAGGCTCATCTGTTGCCCAAGGTTAGAAAGGATGTGCAAACCTCACATGCACCCCTTGCTAGTCAAACTCAGAAACCTTCTGCTCTACCAATGGCTGGGATATCCATGCCAATGCCATTTCATCAGCAACAGGTTTCCGTGCAATTTGGTGGCCCTAACCAGCAGATTCAGTCTCAGGGTATGAGTGCCAATTCAGTTCAAATTCCAATGCCTATGCCAGTACCAATTGGTAGCAATCAAGTACAGCAGCCGGTGTTCGTTCCAGGTCTGCAAACCCATCCAATGCAGCACCAGGGAATAATGCATCAGGGCCCTTTTACCCCCCAAATGGGTCCTCAGGTGCCTCAGTTAGGCAGCATGGGGATCAGCATAGCGCCACAATACCCCCAACAACAGGGTGGGAAGTTTGGTGGCCCTCGTAAAACTTCTGTTAAGATTACACATCCAGACACACATGAAGAGTTGAGGCTTGATAAACGAACAGATTCATATTCTGATGGTGGGCCATCTGCCCCCAGGACTCATCCTAATGTTCCTCAATCCCAGCCTATACAATCATTTGCCCCTTCCCATCCTAGCAGCTATTATGCCAATTCTTATTCTGGTTCCGTATTTTTTCCAGCTCCAAATTCTCATCCTTTATCGAGTAGTCATATGCCGCCCAGTTCACAGGCACCAAGATTTGGCTATCCAGTGAGCCAGGGTCCCCAAAGTGTACCCTTCATTAATCCACCAGCTCATAATGCCCTGCCTGTTAATAAGGCTGGGCCCCCTATACACAATGTTGTGGATCCACCCAACCTGGAACATGCACGTGATGTACATAATGTAACTGCTGCTGTTCCATCAGCAACTATTCCCGTCATAGTTAAAGCATCTGTAGGAACTGTTGGAGAGAAGGTTGTTGACCCAGTACCAAACAGCTCCGCTGCTGTTGAAAAGGGTGAACTTCCCAAGCCTTCAAAATCATCTGGAGAAATTAGCCAATCTCATCCTCAGAGGTACTCTGAGCTTTCAACTGATGGCTTAATGCACAGTGACCCATCAATCCTTAAATCATTGCCAGTGACAGCAAAAGCATCTGCAGGTGCTCCTGCTGCTGTATTAATTGAAAGCCAGGTATCAAATCCTTTGTCCTCTGCTTCAGCTGCTCCAACTGAGGAGTCTGTGCAAGTTGTGACCACCACCGAGCCCAGAAGAAAGGAAGCCCTTAGCCGTTCAAATTCAATTAAAGATCAGCTGAAGAAGCCAGGCAAGAAAGGAAATAATCAAGCACAGCATCAGGTACTTATTTTCTGTACTTTCATATAACCTTCCTTTTTCTTCTCTTCACTATTTTTAAAGGAAAAAAATATTTAAAAAAATTTGAGTTTCATCTGTTGCTTATAATTTTTGTTGGCATGAATGTACACCCTTTATCACAGGTTGTTGGGCAGTCTATCTCTACATCAAGCACTCCCTCTCAGGCTTCAGAACATGGTATATCTTCTAGTAGTGATGTTTCTGGAACTGTAGAAGCTAATATGACTCTTGCTCCAGTAAGTGGTGATTCTGTGTCTGAATCAGTGAAGGAATTACTCTCGGATGTTAGTGCTGCTACAGCTGATGGTTCTGAATCAAAGGCTGAAGCAATTGGGGAAGGCATTATCCCCATCTCTTCTGAAATATCTGGTGCTGGGGTTGTTGGCAGTTCTTCAGATTCTGTTCATCATAGTCAACTAGACAATTCTTTACCGCTAGATAAACAAGGAAGACATGACTTGGGGGGAGCAGAAAAACAGGCAGAGCAAAGTTTGTCTGAAAATTACAGACAGGATATTAATAGTCGTGGTATTTCTGCAGAACCTATCTCCATAAAACCTCTGGAACCTGTTAAAGAAGCTGCAGAGAATTCTAAAGGCAGTGATGTCGCAACCTCAGAAACTGCACAAGTAGGGCAGGCCCAACATGATGCAGATTTTGACAGAAAGGATGCCTCTTCAAGCAGAAGTGATACCATGGGTAGTAAAGAAGTTGCTGTTTCAAAGTCCAGCAAATTAGACCAGCAGTATGCTCCTGTTCAAACTACAGAAGTTTCAGGTACAACTATGACAAGTGACGGGATCAATGTGGAGAATACTGGTGGCGGTGGGGGAAGTATTGAGAATATTGGTAGTGGCAGGGATCCACTTACAGTGTCAGGCTCCAAGGACAAACTCCTTCCTGAACTGAGTAGACAGAAGAGTACTACAAAAGGAAAGAAGAGAAGAAAAGATATTCTTTCCAAGGCAGATGCTGCTGGTGTGACCTCTGATCTTTATGGGGCATATAAGAACCCTGAAGAAAAGAAAGGTATTGCCTCTCCTGAAAGCACTGAAAGCACTACTGGCATAGTTTCAAAGCAGGTAGCTACTGATGCTCCTGAACAAGATGCTGTTGGGAGAGAAGAAGATGCACTGAGTAAAGCTGAGCCAGATGATTGGGAAGACGCTGCTGACATCTCTACCTCGAAACTGGAAGCCTCAGATAATGGAGAACAGGTCCGTGGAGGAGGGTTACATTCTGACAAAGATGGACATGGGCATGGGGCAAAGAAGTATTCCAGAGATTTCCTTTTGAAGTTTTCTGGGCAATTTACCGAGCTCCCAGAAGGTTTTGAAATAATGTCTGATATAGCAGAGATTTTGAATGCCAATATCAATACTTCTCCTTCTATTGATTATGATTCACTCCCTAGTCCGGGAAGAATTATTGACAGGCAAGGAGGGGCGACAAGACTTGATCGTCGTGGGAGTGGACTGATTGATGATGATAGATGGAATAAGGGTGGTGCTGCCAATTTCCGAGCTGGCCAAGGAGTAAATTTTGGTGTTTTGAGGAGTCCACGTCCACCGACACCAGCTCAGCAGCATGTTAGAGGGATCCTTCCTGGGCCTACTCAGTCTGTTGGTCCTCAGGGAGGGATGCAAAGAAATAATTCTGATGCTGACAGGTGGCAGAGAGCTTCGAATTTTCAACCAAAGGGTTTGATGCCTTATCCTCCTACTCCATTACAGGTGATGCACAAAGCTGAGAGGAAGTATGAAGTGGGTAAAGTGAGTGATGAAGAGCAGGCCAAGCAAAGGCAGTTAAAGGCTATATTAAACAAGCTAACTCCACAAAATTTTGAAAAACTATTTGAGCAAGTAAAAGCTGTTAATATCGATAATGCGACAACACTAACTGGTGTCATCTCACAGATCTTTGACAAGGCTCTTATGGAGCCTACTTTTTGTGAGATGTATGCTAACTTCTGTTTTTATCTTGCGGGAGAGTTACCTGATTTCAGTGAAGACAATGAAAAGATAACTTTTAAGAGATTGCTTTTGAACAAGTGCCAGGAGGAATTTGAGAGAGGAGAAAGAGAGCAAGAGGAAGCCAATAAGGCTGATGAGGAAGGTGAGGTGAAACAGTCTGAAGAGGAAAGAGAAGAGAAAAGAATTAAAGCGCGAAGACGAATGTTGGGTAACATTAGATTAATTGGGGAGCTTTACAAGAAAAAAATGTTGACCGAGAGAATTATGCACGAATGCATTAAGAAGTTGTTAGGTCAGCAAGAGACTCCAGATGAGGAAGATATTGAAGCTTTGTGCAAACTAATGAGCACAATTGGGGAGATTATTGATCATCCCAAAGCCAAGGAGCACATGGATGCATATTTTGTGAGGATGAAAAGCTTATCGACTAACATGAAATTATCTTCTAGAGTTAGGTTCATGTTGAAGGATTCAATTGACTTGAGAAAGAATAAGTGGCAGCAGAGGAGGAAAGTTGAGGGTCCGAAAAAGATTGAGGAAGTGCACAGAGATGCTGCACAAGAACGACAGGCACAGGCTAGTAGGCTAGGCCGCGGTCCAGGAATGAACCCATCAGCTAGAAGGACTCCTATGGAGTTTAGTCCAAGAGGATCAACTATGTTATCTTCACCAAATCCCCAGATGGGAGGTTTCCGTGGGATGTCTGCTCAGGTCCGTGGTTATGGTAGTCAGGATGCCCGCGCAGATGAAAGACATTCTTATGAGGGTAGGACCTTGTCAGTTCCCTTGACTCAAAGACCCATCGGTGATGATTCTATTACTTTGGGTCCCCAGGGTGGTCTTGCTAGAGGAATGTCCATCAGAGGACCACCATCAATGTCAGCTGCTCCTCTGGCCGAAATATCTCCCAGTGTCGGAGACTCCAGGAGGATGACAGCTGGTTTGAATGGTTTCAGTTCTCTTTCAGAGCGGCCAACTTACAACCCAAGGGAGGAACTTATGCCAAGATATGTGCCAGATAGATTTGCAGGTCCAGCTGCTTATGATCAGTCAAATGCACCAGAGCGTAATGTAAATTTTGGTGGTAGGGACCCAAGGAATTTGGATCGCAGTTTCGATAGATCTCTTCCAGCTTCACCAGCCACACGTGCACATGCTCCAGCTTTAACACAAAATGTTCCTCAAGAAAAGGTGTTGACTGAAGACCGTCTCAGAGATATGTCCTTGGCAGCAATTAAGGAATTTTACAGGTATATCCTTATCTCATGCATATGCTTATACTGTTCTGATGTATTTGTGTTATTCCCTTAGGTTGATATTTCTCTGATGCGGTAGTTTTTTAGGTGCTTGCTCAAAAGCTGTGTTTATGTTGAGTGTGATTTGTGTTGTATTCGTGAAAGAAAAGTGGAGCATGTGTGCTGTGCTTAGGGGAATGGATAGGACTTAGGACCATTGGTAAACTGTCTTTTCCATAAATAGAACCTAGTATCGACTTGCTTGTTTCTATGGCTTTGAAACTGACGTCACAGGCAATAAAGTCTGTGGTGGATGTATTCTTTCTTCTCCCCTGGGGCATAAAGCAGTATTTCTACTTACTCGCACATTCTTCTTGATAACCAGCTTATGAGTTCAATTTTCCTGTTACCATTTCTCCTGTGCCCACCCTGTTACCCATCTAACTTTTTGACACATGTCCTTCCATTTAACCCTAAGTTAACAGTGAAGTTTAATTAAATTTAAAAATAAAAATTAATAATTGAAGGAAAAAAAACCCAAGAGCGAACTCCCTCCCACCCACCACCAATCCTCAGCAACCCCAAACCAGCCAGCCACCAAAACTCCTACCCACCCCATCCAGCCTGCGCCAACCCCCTCTCCTTCTCGCCGCCGGCAAAGCCTCCTTTTCTCTCTTTTTCTGCTTTTCTCTACCTATGTCCCCCCTTCTCTCTCTCTCTCTCTCTCTCTCTCTCTCTCCCTTGATTTCTTCTCGACCTCCCTCTCTCTTTCAAAGAAGAACCCAGAAGAGCAGGGGAAGAATATAGATCTTGATCCAAAATCAAGGGGGAGAAAGAGAGATTGTCTGACTTCTTCATGAACATTCCTTAAACATTTTGATTTCTCTTATGCTATTTCCCTTCCTACAAAATTTATGAGAAAGCGAAACAGAGCTTGAAGTTGAGAAACCTTGTTGGTTTTCCATCAATTATTAGTTTTAATTTAATTTAAAGTTAACACTGTTAACTTAGGGTTGTGTTTTCAAAGACTATTCTTATTCCACTATATTGAGGGATATGGCTGCTGCTGTGATGAGAAGTGTTTGTTTTGCGACATGTTTTCTTTGGGTCTTTCTGGTGTAGCAGTCCCCGTATAGTTTGGCTGGTGACTTTGTTTTTTTTAAAGTCTGTTTTTCTGTTGCTCGTTTGGCTTGTGGATGTCTTATCCACTTGTGTGTTCCTCTTCTTTTTCTTCCAATAAATTTCGTTTCTATTTTATAAAATAAAATTTAAAAAAAAAACTGGAAGGACAGGTGTCAAAAGTTAGATGGGTAACAGGATGGGCACATGAGAAATGGTAACAGGAAAATTGAACTCCCAATTTATATAGAATTGTTTGATTTTAGTGGAAAATTCACTTCCTATGCAGTTGGTCAATTGTTTAGTTGTGGTCTTGGTTTAACTGGATATGTGCATTCGTTTAAATCTTTATGGTTTTCCATGATCTTGAAAATTGGGCTTCAAGTGCTACTGTAGAGTCTTTTGGGAGCTTAGTTTTTATCTATGTTGCACCGATACGGATACGGGTACGGCGATACGATACGATACACCGATACGGCAAATCTCTAAAAATTAGGATACAGTACGGCACCGATACGGCGATTGAAATAATATATATTTAAAAATAATGATATTTAAAAAAAAAATAACATATACCCATTACCCATTATTAGCCAACACCCCGCATACCCAACAGCCCATTTACTTGACAGCCCAACAATATAAACAAAAAAAGATAAGAAAAATGGGTGCTTGTGTTTAGGGGGGAAAATAGAATAGAATCCAAACAGTGTCATCCTTTCGATGACTTCAAGGACATAATAAAGAAAGAAATACTCTTTTTCTCACTTGGCACATCTCACGAGGCACCACTAGAGGAGTAGGGGCGCGCAGAATATATCACATCTTCGGTGGATGGGACTAGTCTACTCTCTGGCCCACTAATATTTCAAAACTAAATTGAAGAAGAAAATCTTTTCCAGACCAGAAAAAAAAAGAAGAAAATCTTGAAGAGCAACGGCATTGAATCGGAGATTCCTCTTCTTCTTCTTCTTCCTTCTTCTTCTTCTTCTTCTTCTGCCTTGATGCCGTATCGGTGCCGTATCGGAGCCGTATCGCCAAGTCAACATCCCAGAAAAGTCCACGATACGCCACCTGGTGTATCGGATACGTATCGAAACCGTATCGCCGTATCGGATACTCGCATACCCCTAAAAACTGCCATATCCGTGCAACAGAGGTTTTTATGCACAGCTTAGGAGAATTTGGAAATAAAGATTTTGGAACATTTAGCATGTAGCTACTAGCCACACAGTTTTATATGCTGGTGAAGAGAATCATAATGCTAATGTTTCTCAAATTTTTGGGATGGCTATCTCTCTCTCTCTCTCTCTCTCTGTGTATATAGTTCAGAGAAATTGGACTTCACCTTTCTATTATCTGAGTGCAATTGTGACTCATTTAAAACCAGCACAAGTGTGAAATTTATGGTTTTGCATTCAAGGGTGCTGAGAAACTCTGGGAAGTTGTTTTGCAAGGAGAGATTGTAGACTATAGCATTAACCTGCTTCTTTGGTAACATCATTACAAAAATCTTGAATAATGTGATCACTAACGATCTGTATTTAATTAGTTGTATCCATTCTTGTTTCTGTTCCTCTTTCTCTTCACCATACTAAACAATTCATTCTTGTCCTGATACTTGATATAGAGTCAGACCAATCTATGGTGGCTGCTCATCAGTCTTTGACATTAAAGAAATGAATTCAATATTGTTGATGTCCAAAGCGTACTCATCGGCTTTCTAAGAATTCATCTTAGACAACATTCTATGCTTTGGTAAAAGCATGAATCCATTTAGGTGTAGTAGCTAGACAGTGGGTTTATTTTCTAATCTGTGGTTTATATTGTTTATAGCTGTAATTGTAGCATGGTGGTTTGCGAAGACTCATTCCTTGTTTGTATTAACAACTGAAACCCATTGAAGTAAACTGGAATTTAGTTAACACAACCGGTTTTATATTACAGTTAAAATAATGAAGCACATTAGATGAATTGAGGTTCTTTTCAACAACAAAAAAAGGTTTTTATGGTGACTTTCATTGAAATACATTGTTTATTATTCACCGTTCATATTGTTAGATGGGTAATATGCGGGAAACTTTTGAAATGTTTTGTAGAACTTGTGATATGTTATCTGTTAACTCTTGTTAGGATTTTCATAAGCTCTTAATTTATTTATTTTTCTTCATATTTCAGTGCCCGAGATGAGAAAGAGGTTGCTTTATGCATCAAGGAGTTGAACTCACCAAGCTTCCATTCATCAATGATATCTCTTTGGGTCACAGACTCTTTTGAGAGGAAGGACACGGAAAGAGATGTCTTGGCAAAGCTTCTAGTGAAACTTACAAAGTCCCATGATGGCACTTTTAGTCAATCCCAGCTCATCAAAGGGTAGGAAAGTTTACTTTTTCATTTGGTTATCGAAATTGATGGCCTTCTGTATAGTGTGGGTTTTTCTTTTATTTAATTTCTTCTTCATCTGCCCAGGTTTGAAACTGTTCTCTCAACCTTGGAGGATGCCGTGAATGATGCCCCTAGGGCACCGGAGTTTCTTGGCCTTATCTTTGCCAAAGTCATTCTAGAAAACGTTGTTTCCTTGAAACAGATTGGGCAAATAATATATGAAGGTGGGGAGGAGCCAGGGCATCTTCTGGAAGTTGGGCTTGCGGGCAATGTTCTTGGAAATATCCTGGAGATTATCAAATCAGAGAAAGGAGATAGTGTTTTGAAAGAGATTTGTACTGCCTCCAATTTGCGGTTGGAGACTTTTCGGCCTCCGGATCCTCACAGATCAAGAATACTAGAAAAGTTTATTTAGAGAGGTAGTGATGCTCGTTGTAATCCTGCTAGAAAAATTCATGGCTAGTGCTTTTAGGGTTCTGAATGAATTTGCAAAAAAAAAAATATATATTATATATATTTCTCTTGGTGGAGGCGGGGTGGGAATTTATGTATGGGGGATTATCATTCTCCATGGTTTAATGTTATTTCGTAAAAATATTTACTGCAGTTATGAAAGGTTCAATTGAGCATCAAATTTAATGGCCTCTCTTGTGATTGCCCTTCTTTTTTGTTTTTTCTGGTTGGATAGTTATTTTTGTGAAAACTACTCTATCCATGTAGTTTAGCATTCGGCCTTGTAAAATTTCTTTGGAATTATAATTATGTATCCACATGTATTATGTACATTGGATAGTACAGGTGTACCCAAGGGAGATTCTCCAATCAGTATTGTTAAGGATTTGTTACGTACTTCTAAACTTAGCCGTTGGATTGCATTCATTAAATGTGTTGGTAGTCTCTTAGATGCAATCCAATGGCTGAGATTAGAAGTATGTAACCAATCCTTAATTTAAATGCTTATTGGAGAATGTCCGTGTACCCGAAACATACAAACATTTCTCCTAAATAAGCCCTAAGAGAAGCCGAACGATTTGAGTACTTTACTTTCTTGCTTAAAGTTTAAGCTTTGTATATATCTCAAAAGAAAGTTCAAGCTTTGTATGGAAAAAGTAGGATAAGTGTAGCCAGATCTTACAGTAATGTTTTTTTCATGCTATACACGTCATAAAGTGGGCATGAGCGCTTTCTGAGAGGTGCTAGCAATCCATTTTATCCAGACATATATATGGACGACCAATGCTCACTAAAAGATTTAAAGATTCTGTTCTTCGGGCTATGGTGTTAAAAAACCTTTTCTTCACTTGCCCACTTAGTTTCTTTTGGATACAAAGCAAGAGCACTTGCAGCAGCAAAGAGGGCATTTATGGTTTCAGTGTTCAATTGCCTCAAGTACAGTCATGCTGTGGCTTTACTGGGAAGAAAGTATGATGTCCAGTTCATGTTCTAGACCTTTTGCATATGCAATTCCATATGGTATGTTTAATTTGTTTATATTAGTGACATGACTTTATAGTTTCTTGTTTGTTTACATCATTTTTAAGAGTCATCCATTATCTCTTTTACTGTTTTATTTATTTCCTCCTCTTCAACAAATTTTTTTTATTTAACAAAAAAACAAACAGATTTTCCTCTTCTAACAGCAAATAATCAAGTGCCTAATTTCGTTCATTACTTAAACAAGCAAAGAGAACTCCAACCTTTTATATAAACGAAAATGACGAAAAGCCATTAATTTCAGAATTTCTATATGACAAATAAACAAACATATATTACTTATTATTAATAATAAAACTGATAGTATTTTTTCTTTTTCCAAATTTATAAACGATCAATCTCAACTCCTCTAAAATTCTCCCCAAATGGCCATAGAATCATACTAGTTTTTTCTTTTTCCCCATAATCTAACCCGAGACAAAGTCCTTAAACAATCAATATAAACAATAACACAAACAGAGTTTGTTTCGCTGTGGTTGTGCTTTGACATTCAAAGTGCTAGTTGTCGGTGTACAAGAATTTTGCGTAACACTAATTTTTGAACACCAGAAAAGTAAGATGTAGACACACGGTTCCAAGAAAAAAAATGTTCCTATCTATTTATTACTCATCAAAGGAGTTGTATCATCAAGAATCTGTAGCCTAAAATACCTCCTCTGAAAAATATAGACAACCAAAAAAAAATCATAGGGAGAAAGGTTTTGTATACACATCGAATGGCTCGCAGGCAGTTAATTGCGGCTCCTGCAACAAAGCAAAACAGAATGGCACATCAGTCTAGAAATTCATTAAAACCAATGAGTTGGATGCTAATAAACTAATGAGCTTGTCACAAGATCATTTGGTGCATGCTCATGCCTTGAAGTCAAGTGCAAATTGAACTTGTCTCTATGCTTTCCTATAGAAGGCTCAAAGTGGAAATTTACCCCTATTTCCATATGTTGGTATCACTAGATCATCATTTAACTTCAAAAACTACTAAAAACATGTTGTGCAAGCTGATACCTGTCTCAACCCGCCCATGTCACTGCCTCCTGTCAGAAGCATCCCAAGGAGAGATGTAACAGCACCACCACCACCACCACCAAGGAGAGATGTAACACCACCGCCACCAAGGCCACTACCACTACCCGTACTCCGAATTGTAGAACGCATAGAATTGAGTATGCTTCCATATGTGCCCGCTTGTCCACGTTCAATTGCTTGGATGAAGCAGAAAGTCATGGCACCTGTTGACGTGATCTTTGATAGAGCCTGTTCCCAATCAAACATGAGATCAGACATGTTCTACTTGAGTTAAACTATAATTTTTCTAAACTCTAGACGTCTTTTTCCTTTTCAAACTTACAGATGTATCAGCAGAAGTCTGATCATCATCACAACCACTGAACGAAATGACTTCTCCTCCACTTGTGCCTTTCCATACACCAGATCGAGGGCGATGATCCTCCCATACATATCGTCCGTTCCTAAATCAAGAAAGGAAATTTATCCGTAGTAAGAAATCCCTATTTTAGATGAGGAGTAATAGAGTAGGTAGACACAGAAAGGAAACTTATCCATAGTAAGAAATCCCTACCTATTGCAGATTGTGAAAAAAATTTGATGGAAAGGAAACTAACCTGTCCATTCGACAAAGGAATGGCAAATCTAGTACGGTGCCACTATGACAAGCATCTATTATTGCATGAAGCTTAACCCCATGAGGAATGGGCCTTACAATTGCTGCATTTATCTCATCATCAACAATCATACCCTGAGTTTCGAAGTCTAGGGGACAAAGGGTTTCATCATATCCATCAACTTCATCACCATTATAATTCCTCTGTCGTGAACCATGACCAGAGTAATGAAACAGGAGGGAGTCACCAGGTTGACAGCCTTGTACAAGCCAATGTAATGCCATTCTAATGTTGTATTTGTTTGGAATCTTGGATGGGTGAGTTTCTTCTTCTGCAGTTCAAAATGTGGGTTGGGAATATATTAAACATGAGTTGCTTCTTATGCTATTAAACATAAGAAAATGAAATATATTCACCAAAGGGTTTGGAAAGTGAATTAGAGCATCAAGAAAAATTGGAAATTACTGTGTATTTGAATGCTAATTATTCTATATTGAAAAGACAAGAACTTTCAAAAAGAGGAATGGAATTAAACTACTTCTTTGAAACTTTTAGCAGCTCAGTTCCTACACAAACATTTGCTTTGTGTCACTTTGTCAGAAGAAAAAGGAGAGATATTCTGATATTGGGAGGGCAAAAGACTATCGAAGAAATATATATATATTTCTGGGCATCTTCAAAACATATGAAGATGCCCAGAAATATATTTTGTTCAACGGAGTTCAGAATCTCAGAATCCTTCCCATGTGCTTTCTTTATCTTTTGAGCTGCATTATTTTGCCGCTTTGCTGGATACTGTTCATCAGGTATCTCTGAAACTTGCTTTCTCTTGTCACGAGCATTCTTCTTGAAAGACTCATCCCCCTCTCCTGTAAATTTGGATTCCAGGCGAGGAGTGACCTGTTGTACAGCACGGTCAAAATCATCCAACGAACCGAACTCCATCTCAAAGCGTAACCACAAGTGGCAGATGTCCTCTGAACCAGTTCCAGGAAATCTTTTACTGTAGCATCTCCTATATATAGAGACCGAGCTGCATTCACATGGCCTAATTCAGTTTCTGTTGCTATATAACCTTGCCATGCTTCCAGCATTGAACCACAAATCTTAAGTAAACTTTCCCAAACTTCGAAGAGCTGCCGGTAAGTCCTTAGGCAGATTTAGCTCTAGACGGGCCCAATAAGCATGCAAACGTAACAAAGCATCTGTGTCCTTCAGGTATGCTGAAAAGTAATCTGAAGCATTCTGAAAGGTTTCCCTTATTAATGAATAATCCAAGTCGTTCTCTCCTTCAACAGGGCATGAGAATCTTCTTCTTAAGCCATCTACGCGGGTGAGGTACAAATTCAGGTACTCATCGAGGGTTAACATGCATTGCAGGGACTTCTCAAACACAGCAGCAATCTCTTTCTCAGAAGCATGACCACGCTCCAACGAAAGCAAATATCGGACCCAAAGTTCTCCAACACATGGGCAATTCTTTACGGCCCTGGAATAAACGTTGGTTATAATACTTCCAACCTTCAATCTTTTAACCAAATGGTGAGTATAATCAAGCCAGAGATAACTGGATATAGGAAAGTCAGTAATAGCAAGTTCATACAACATCTGAACCCGGGCTGGATCTCCAGAAGACTGCTCAAATTTCAAGTAGTTAATGAAATTTTAAAGTCTTTCTGAGTCAGACATATCCTGCCGACAAATCTGTTCTTCAAGATGAAAGTGAGCATTATACAATTCCTACGCTTTTTGGTATACTAAGGCAACATGGGATGAAATCCCATTCAGGTCACTGGAGCCAGCATCAAGAATGTTTCCTTGTCCCACCTCCCATGCCTTGTAATCCAAAAGTGTTGACCTCATATCAACATGGGGAACTGACAACTGACAGTGGTATATATTACAAATGAGCTGAATTTGCTTTTCTTTTGCCTGATTGTCAGTCTCATAAAAAAAAATATAGCTTGTTTAAATTCCCTGTAGGCTTCCCATAGTATACTGCCTTCAGAAACATGCAAACCAGCTGCAGTAAGAGCCCGTTCAAATAGATTTCTTGCCTTCAAAATACCAGCAGACGAACATTCTCTTACTGAGGGATCATTTTGTTGAACAAAATACAAGTAGTCATGCCAAAGAGAGATGGACAGATACTCAAAGACTCCTCGCTCATAAAGCTTTTCAATAGCAGGGAAAGCATCAGACCCAGTGGACAGAGAAGGTTCGTCCTTAGCCCAATCCTGCCACATAGAAGGGGTTAACGGAAACAGCTCATTCATAGCTTCCCTTGCTTGCCTCAGCTTTACAATGTCAGCCATTTGCCTCAAAATCTTTATGTACAGGACATGACCATCGTAGTTGCCAGGATTGGTGGAGACCTCGGCTTCTAGGGTTTGTAGCTGCAGGTTTTTCTGGGGTTGGTCCCCGTCCTGCAAGCTGGAATCTGAGGAGCTAGGGTCTTGGTCAGGGAGGTCCGGCATGGGTTGTTCTCCATTGTTGTCTTCTTCAGAAGTAACGGTCTATGGTTTAGGGTTTAGGGTTTCTTCTTCCATCTATGATCTCGTTTGGCATTGTTTCTTTCTTTCTTCCACTGAGACCAAATTGTAAGCTTTTTACTTTTATGTCTTGTGTTATTTGAGCAGTCCTAGTAGGGCTAGGAATTATCAAGTAATCCTAGTAGGGCTGGGATTCCTTGTAGACCTAGGATTTATTAGATTTCTTGCCCTAGAACTCAAATTATTTCCGTTCACGGTTGGATTCTATCGCTTTCCTCCCCAATTTGGCACTTTTACAGCCGCTGAAAAGCAGCTCAGCCCTACTGCCCTAACCTTTTTCTCATAAACACTACCCCTAAAGCCTCAACCTTTATGGTCTAAAATTTCCAAATCAAAAGTCTTTTTCAATTGGGCATCTTCAAAACATATGAAATCAACTCACACCACCAGAGACCAACCAAATCACATTGCAAAAATTTGCAGTCAATCAAAACAGAACACATACACATTCACACGAAGAACCCATATTCACAATTACCACACACATCTATGTTTATGTTTTGCATATGCAAATTGAATATACATACCAGTGAGCATGACAATGGAGTCTTCTGGAAAGTGGAACTTGTTGATGAGGAGATACCGCATGCACTTGGCATCATTGATGCAACCCTTGAGCTCATGTCTGGAGTATTTGTATGAGATCCCACAGATCACGGCCTTCTTGCGGCCGTGAGCGTTGGGGGGAGGGCCTGGCGGCGCGTGGGAGTAAGGGGAGGGAGGGGAGGCGCGTGAGAGTATGGAGAGTGAGAGGAAGGCGCGTGTGTGTATGAAGATGGAGTTGGGGGCGCGTGGGAGGAGGCAGGTGGTGGGAGGGCGCGTGGGTCGGCGATTAGGGTGACTGCTTGGCAGAGAACGCAGCGGATTGACTCGGCGCCGGGGGGCAGCTGGAGCGGAGTGTGGCAGTTGGAGCAGTTCACCAGCATATACATGGTGATGGGGCAGGGGTAGAATGGGAATGCAATTGAATTTATGGATTCTTTTTTTTTTTGGTAAAGAATTTATGGATTCTTTTGATTGTTCAGATAGAGATGTAAACTGGGTTTGGATTGGGAACTTGAAAACAAAGACAGCAAAATTGAATTATTGGAGAGAGAGAGATATTAAAGAAACCTGGAAATACGCGTATTGAATACAAAATAATTTTTGCTTTTTGTGAGGGGCTGTTTTAAAATTAAAATTAAAATTATGAAAAATAAATTAATATTCATATAACTGTTTGTGTTTTTTCTTTGCTTAAATTGTAACAAGGATTATTGAATTATACACCAATTTGCATTTCTTCCTGAAATATTAATAATGGAATTTTTTTTTTTGCTAGAGAATATGCTCTATAAAATAGAAGCACTCTAAAAAAGTACAAAAGATGGCAAAAACACTATCTGAAACTCAAAGAATACCAACAATCACTCTACACAAAAGAAAATAAGGAAAAATAGAAAAATAATGACATGCAAAATGAAAACTAAAAGAAATAAGTAACAAAAACACAGAGATACGTGGGCTAATAATGGAATTCTAATAATAGATGTTGACACAACAAACCTATTAAACTTTAATATTGACACAAAAATTTATTATTCTTTTTTTTATAGACGAAACATTTTATTCGATGAAAGCAATAATATTTTTTTCTTCTTGTATCTACATTTCACAAGACGTGCACGATAGGTTTGATGTAAAGAAAAAGCAATAGCCTAAGTTTCTAGCAGGTTAGGTTAGAATTTGTTGAACCAAAAAAAAATTTCACAAAAAAAAAAGGTATATTAGTTCAGAATTTTGTGGGATCGAATAAGCCCCACGTTGGGCTAGCAGCTAAAATATTGGAAAGCACATTTGAAATACTCAAATTGATTGTGGGTATGATTCCCACGTGCCAGACATTGGCTCTCAAAACAAATTTTTGAAATATAAAAAAGAGGAGGTGGACGCTAATTCCAGGCACAAGAAAAGGAGGGGATCATGCTTTTGGGTTTTTGAAATTGGAGTTTATCTCATCCTGAGTCTCTCACATCTAGCCTCTAGCCTATAAAAGCACATCAACAAAAAAAGATAGAAAAAGGAAGGGACGGCTAGAGAACTTCTGGAGAAAAAGAACGAAGACTCTTTCATATTTTTGGCTTGAAGGAAAGCAAGAAAGCTCATTTAATCCATGTTATATTTTTCAATATCAGCTCTCAATCTTAAATGGGTATGATTCTTGAACCACAATGCTCTACTGAGCGAACTATAATGCTCTGCTGAGAGAAACACAATGCTCTGTTGAGCGATCTTGGATGTGTAATCCATCATGTTGGGTGGCAACCCTTAAATCACATAAATGAATAGCAAATTCGCGGGATGATTCCCGTTCAATAAAGCTCTATTGAGCAAAAAGAAATTCTTGGGTATCATCCCTATTCATGCTCTGCCGAGCAAATGGAAAAAAAATTGTTCTGGAAGTTAATTTCACACCCTTGCCTAGGGAATCTGGTTAATCCTTTGAGTCAACTTCAATAAAAAAATGTAGAGTTAGCTCTTTAGCACATGTTGCAGTAAAGGACTTGATGACAGAAACAGAAACATGGGGGTTTAATCTCACAGAAAATGCAAAGAATGGGTGTATACCTCTGCCGTTGGATTCTCTTACCAACTCTCTCCCTCTCTATTGGAGAAAACCACGACAATTGCTTGTGTCTAAGTGAAATGCATAGGCCTTCCTCTGCTCTGTTTACTAAGCCAAAACAACAAGAAAGTGGTTAGTTGTCCGTTACAGGTTGCATAAAAAAATTTGAAAGAGAACACCACGTTGCACAGCCCACTATTGTATCCATTTCTCATCGTGTGTTTGTGTACAAACTGTTAAAACAAAATAAGGAGGGCATCAATGAAGACGGAGGGATGAAGCTCTTTTAAAAAAGAAGGAAAACCATGTTGCAAAGAGGGCTATGTTGTGCTAAAATATGAAAACTATGAGAGAGAATTTTCTATATTTTCTTCTCCTTGTAGAATGGTATATTTATAGTATAATAAATCTTGTAGGTCAAAGAAAGAAATAATTCCTAATTCTATTTACAGTAGGAAATCATGAATTAAAGTAAATCAATGACATTTAATATAGGAATCCTTGGTGCGTAAGGAAAGTAAACATGGGTCCACAAGTCATGCCAACACTCCCCCTCAAGTTGGTGCATAGATATCACCAATGCCTAACTGGTCCAATGAATTGTGGAACGCCTTATTGGAAATTTCCTTTGTCAAGACATCTGCCAATTGATCCTCGGACTTCATGAAAGGAAACTGAATCACTTTAGTCTCAAGCTTTTGTTTGATGAAGTGTCGATCCACCTCAACATGTTTGGTTCGATCATGTTGAACCAGATTATGTGCAATAGATATAGCAGCCTTGTTGTCACAAAAGAGATTCATTGTGGATGTAGGTTCATACCCAAGTTCAGTAAGCAACTTCCTTAACCAAAGGAGCACACAAATTCCTTTAGTCATGCCTCTGAACTCGGCTTATGCACTATGCAAAGCTACTACCTTCTGTTTCTTGCTCCTCCATGTCACCAAATTACCTCCCACGAATTTGAAGTAACCCGATATGGATCTTCTATATGTTACATTACTTGTCCAATCTGCTTATGAATAACCATCAATATTTAAATGACCATGTTTTGAGAACATAAGTCATTTTCCAGTGCAAACTTCAAATATCTAAGTATCCGAATAACTGCATTCATGTGGTTTTCACTTGGAGGATGCATAAATTGATTGACAACGCTCACCTCATAAGCAATGTATGGTCGAGTATGTGACAAGTAAATCAATCTTCCCATTAACCTTTGGTATCTTTCTTTGTTAGTTGGAACTTGATCCAAGTATTCTCCAAGATGATGATTCTGAACAATATGAGTGTTCGCATGTTTGCAATCTAGCATTCAAGTGTATGTCAACAAGTCCAATCCATATTTCCTTTGAGAGAGAAATATGCCTTGCTGTGATCGGACCACCTCAATCCCCAAGAAATACTTGAGTCCACCTACTTTTTTCATATCAAATTATGTAGCCAAATAGTCTTGTAGCTGAGATATTTCCTGTTTATCATTCCGAGTAATAATCATATCATCAACATAGATTATTAAAGCAATCACCTTCCTTTTCTAATGTTTCAAGAATAGAGTATGATCTGAGTTACTCTGTTTGAAACCATTGTTCTTCATCGCCATGGTGAACCGTCCAAACCATGCACGCGGTGACTATTTCAATCTATACAATGCCTTTCATAATTTACACACTGTTCCAGCATGAGTAGTATTATATCCAAGAGGAATGTCCATAGACACCTCCTCCGTGAGTTCTCCATGCAGGAAGACATTCTTTACATTAAATTGGTGTAGTGGCCAATCCAAAATTTTCTGCAAAGGACAGTAAGACTCTGACGGTGTTTACTTTGCAATTGGAGCAAACGTTTCTTCATAGTCTATACCGTAAGTCTTTGTGTACCCTTTCACCACAAGTGTTACCTTGTATCGCTCAATAGATCCATCAGCATTGTGTTTTATAGTAAACACCCATCTACATCCGATAGTCCTTTTACCTTGTGGTAAAGTTTCTAGTGTCCAAGTCTGATTTTTCTTAAGAGCTCTTCCTTTATAGGTTGAACCCACTTAGGATTTTTCAATGCTTCAGCAACCTTGGTTGGGATATGAATAGCATACAATTGATGCACAAAAACATTGAGTGATTTAGACAACTTCTCAATGCATACATGATTCGTAATCGAATATTTTGATGACTTGCTAATATCGGGTGGATAACGGTTTGGTGGCTTCCCACAATTTTGCCTGAAAGGTATTTAATATCCAATAGATTTATCCTCTACATTCACAAATGTAGTAAGAGTAGTTACCTCAAAGATATTATCAGGAGATTGGTCTGTTAGTACTGTTGAGTGAGAGGGGGTTCTTCATCCTGTTGTTCTATATTGTCTGTAAGCTTGAGACTTATATCAGAATCATCTTCGTAGGGATCAGGCGATCGATCATTTTGAATGGCGATTGATCGCTTTTTTGCATATAAGAATATTTTGTTCCATACTCAGGATGATCAATCGTTGGGGTTGGACGATCGATTGTTTCTTGGCCTAGAGCAATCTCGTGCTCCAAACCTCGGGTGATTGATCGTCAGAGGTAGGACGATTGATTGCTTCTGTGCAGATGTGAATTTCTTCTTCTTCCAAGTTGCTCCAATTATGCTCTTCACTCCGTATCTCTCCCTGAAGCATAGAATTGGATTATAGGTCATGAAAGAACATCTCATATTCCAGAAAGGTCACATCCAAAGTGACATAGGTACGCTAGGTATGAGGGTGATAATAGCGATGCCTTTCTAATGAGTGGCATAACCCACAAAAACATAACGAAGCGCACATGGATCAAGTTTGCTACACTGATTTTTATGGAGATGAATGAAGGCTACACATCCAAAGATGCGATGTGTGAACACCAAAACAATGGGTAGGGGCCCATGTTGCACTAGCACCTGTAAATGAGTTTTGAAATTCCCAGAAGTCATGTGATTGATGAGCTAAACGACAGTGACGATAGCATCATCCCAGTGATGGCAAGGAACATGACCACCAATGAGAAGAGCGTGGTTGTTTCAAGAATATGACGATTCTTCCGTTCAGCAACACTATTTTGTTGTGATGTCTGAGGGCAAGCCGTCTCATGGATAAGTCCATGGGTCTGGAAGTAAGTCTGAAAATCATGAGTGACAAATTTTCCACCATTGTCGGAGTGAAGAATCTATATTTGAGCATGGAATTGGGTTTCCATCTGTTTGTGAAAGAATTGGAACACGAAAAACACTTCATTCTTATTTTGCATCAAATAAAGCCACGTCATCCTTATACAATCATCCACAAATGTGGCAAACCATCGATCAAGGGATTGTAATTAAGAGACATCGCGTCTCGAATGGGTCGAATCTAAAATAATAAAATCCCATTATTTAAATAGTGGTAGTGAAATTATGTTGGGAGGTTAACATTTTTCTTCAACATAATTATTTATTAGTATTTGAGATAAATTTGAAAATCACTCGAATACAACCACTAGAAGACCTATTAAGGCGCAAGGAGGTGCAGCTGCACCTCCCCTCGTTGAAAAAGCCTCTATAGATGTTATATCTTGCCCCTCTTGTGAGGTTGGGTGTGCACTCAACCTGTTCGACGAATTGCCTTAACAAAACCAAAGCTTGCTCCAATGCACATGCACTGGGTCAGAAGCGCTCACCTATTTTTTTTAACATCCTAGCCAAAATGAAAAAAAAAAAAAAAAAAAAAGAGGAAGTGGGCTGCCAATATTAAAAACATGCCTTTTAATAAGCTTTTTTTCTTCGTCTTTTTAAACAATGATTAAAAAAATAAACTATTGCATTGTAAAGGATTAACACCAATTTTGAGCAAACTTTTTTTTTTAAAAAAGGAACAAACCTCAATTGCACGTTTTTTTTTTTTTGGCTTTTTAAAATTGTACATCCGCTAAAAATTCATTGGTCCGCCAATGAATACAACATGACTTGTTTCAACAAAAAAAAATTGAAATGCGGCTCTAGTCCAATTTGGATCAAACTAACCAATTTGGATCAAACTAACTAATTTGATCAAACAACTAAATTTGATCCAAAAATTAAGAGATAGATTCTCATCTATAATTCTTAATAGCTGCATGCAAACACCAATTTGGGCTCACGCCTGCAAGTCACCAATTTGGGCTTAGAGCTACATGGGTCTAGTCTTTAGGTTTGTCTGACCCAATAAATTTATATGCTACACTTTAAGCCCGACTAGGTTAAAAGATACTGTAATGAGGACTTATGAGGGGTCTTTGGTAGTCATCAAATCAATTGCACATCTATTATTTTACGGCTAGATTGACCCCTCAACACACCTTCTTAACATAGACCCCTCATGGTAGAAACCAAGGTCTAAAATATTGATGGTATCAGAAATATCGGTAGTCCAAAAATATAGAAATTTCGATGGAAATATCGGGATATTATCGATATCGATAAAAATTAAATAAAAACCACGGAAATTGTAAGAAATACTTGGAAATTTTTATTGAAACTTTGGAGGATGTTTGTTTAGTCAATAATCTATTAGTTTATCACACACAAAAAAAAAATGGAAGAAAATGCATTGTATGATGGGTTTAACTGATTTAAGTTGATTATATAGAGAGCTAACAAACAATGTGAGTATAAAAAATATGTAGTAATTAATAAAAGAAGATTAAACACACCATAATCATTTATATATAATGATTTACTACAATATTTTACATTTTATACATTGCATGGTAAGATACACGAGTGACTTAGTATTACATAGAGTTCTTATGAGGTTCAAATTTTTCACTATCTTCATCATCTCTATGTGTAGAGTAAGTGTATTGTGAAGAGTAGTTGGAAAGTTGAAACTTGAAAAGGAAACTCATTCTCATGTGCAAATCGATATTTTCGATATTATAGCGATATCATGTTGATATTTTGCCAAAATATTACTAAGCATGAGCGAAATTATCGACATCGATATTTCTTAGATATTTTGTCGATATTATCGATATTCATACGATATGTATATGGATATGTTAAAATATCCGTGATCCGAAAAAACGATAATATCCTCGATATTTCGTCGATATTATCGATATTTTGGTCCATGGTAGAAATGAAGTGAGACTCATTTATTTTATAATTTCTTATATATTAAAATAATTCAATTTATTCTCAAACCCATTCTTGACAACCAAACATGCTATCAATTTATTATAACAAACAAACAACCAACGGTTGTTCTCAAATAATATACGAGAGTAAGGAATAAAAACCAACAATCAACTTACCGCTTTTGAAGTTTGATGTCCCACGATTCCGCTACTAAAATTAGTGGTTCAAAAAAATATTAAACCTTGAGAGTGTAGATTAGAGTTTTATCTTTTTTTCCGTCGACCAGAAAAAATTGAGGATGTTTTTCATGTTTTGTTTTTTCCTCTATTGGATTTGGACCAACTATAGCAAGGCCCAAAAGGAATCAAAAGCCCCAAAGAGACAAGTTCTGAGGGGAGGGATATGCCGGCGGGAGGACACTATATAAAGACTAAAGAAACGGGGTTAAAAGCTCAGGCTGCACAAAGTGACAGATTTCTAGGGTTTTAGCTCCTCCATTTCCATAACCCAAAATGGTACGTTTTGTTTATGTGTAAACTTTTTGGTGTTACAGAATTTTTTTTGTTTCGTAAATATATTGCGTAAGCTTGTGCATTTGAAATCTGTTGATGAGAAACCGTCTCGAAATAGATCTGTTTTTGTTTTGTGTCATTGTGGTTGAGGAAATTGTGCATTCAAATTTCATATTTTTTTTAATTGTATTTCTTTTCGATTTTGATTTATGGGTTCAAATGGGAATTGCAAAAGTGGAAGATATAGAGAGGTGCAAATGGGAATTGCAAAAGAGACTAAAACAAATATTGAGTTAATAGTACCTATAAAAAAAAATTATTGGGTTAGTTAAGTCCTTCAAAAATATTTAGCTCTCAAAGCATTCTGGTGGATTGTTCATGATTTTTCCCCAATGGTGATTTCTCTCTGTTGCACTGTGGGATGTAGAAGTAAACTGTGACCTTAGATCTTGATATAGATCCTTGATAAGGGAAGCTTTGCTGATTCTTTGCGTTATAGCCCGAAAGATTAGTGTCGTGATTTGCAGATTTATGGGTACATCATTGTAGGTAGAGAGTTATAAATAGTTGGTTGCATTTACCCGTGTTTTTAGTATCTGTGCCTGGTGCCTTGTCTTCTACATTGGATTAGAAGAAAATTCATCAAGTGTGGTTTGATAGTATCCTTGCAAGGTTTTCCTTGGTTATTGCATCTCAATTGATATGGATTGTCTATATGAATAGCTTTAGCTTTACGGTTATAGATTGTATTTTTATTTTTTCTTCTTTTCATAAACTATTCCACTACGAACTTGGAATTGATTTCTTACTTTCCACTTTTTTCCCTCTGGTGTTGTGCAGACAAAGAGAACTAAGAAGGCGGGTATTGTTGGGAAGTATGGTATGTTCCCGTTGCACTTTTTTTCTTCCTTTATTTTAATTTCATTGGAAATGCAATACTGTGGGGGAATCAGTTTAGCTTGTGTGTACTCAAGCAAGCAGGAATGCAGATGGTAGTTTCGAATGATAATTCTAGTTTATGTTTAAAACGATTTTGAAACACAATCAAGTTGTTTTATATAAACAATGGATTTAGAACTGTTGAGTGCTATTGCTAAAGATTGTATTAGTAAACAAGGGAAGCGTTGTTGCTCGCATGGTATGTCACAATAATTAAAATTTAATATTTTGTTTGATTACTCATCTTGTATCTATTCAGGCACCCGATATGGTGCTAGTCTGAGGAAGCAAATCAAGAAGATGGAGGTTTCTCAGCACAGCAAGTACTTCTGTGAGTTTTGTGGGAAGGTAGTTACCCTACTCTGGTATTTTATGATTATTAGTCTTGTGGTTTTTGTATGAGTAGTTGGTTTTTAGATGCATGGAAAAACTATTTAAAGTAAAAATAGATTTCTATATATATGTAATCCTTCTTATGAAAAGCGCACCATTGCAGTATGCGGTGAAGCGTAAGGCTGTTGGAATCTGGGGTTGCAAAGATTGCGGAAAAGTGAAAGCCGGTGGCGCGTACACACTAAAGTAAGGACTATCCAATTATGGGCTTTGTTTGTAACATATATTCCTGTCATTCGGTACTCAGGTTATAACTGTTGTGTTGTGGTATATTTTGCAGTACCGCAAGTGCTGTGACTGTTAGGAGTACCATCCGAAGGCTCAGGGAGCAGACTGAGAGTTAGATCTGCAGACTTCTGTTTTCCTTGAAATCTATCATTTTCATGATGCAATATGTAAACCTGGTTAACAATCCTTTTCTTAAAGTTCTATTTACATTCTGTTATGTACTTGTATGCGGAGCTTTATCTTTGACAAAGCGGAGTAAGTGGTTATTGATTAAATGATAGTTGTTTGGTTAGATTACAGAGCCATTGCAAAGTTCAGCATTCTTGTGTGGGTGATAATGCATTCAATGATTTAATCAAGGTTGTTCGTTCTCGATTCAAATAGCATTCGACTTTTCATTTAGTAAATTTTGTACATATGAAAGAAATGTATGAACTCTTTTCATACAAAAACTCCGAAAGGAACAATTCTTTGGTGGACGACCCAAAAAAAAGGAACATTGCCCTTGGACATTTTGTATGAATTATGTGGAGATGAAACTTGTAGATAAGTTTTCTTATGCCTCTTCCATGTGTTGTACTTGTATATATAAGGGTAACAACTTGAAGGGCAAAGCCCGCTCCACTGGTAGTTGTCATGCCCAAACGGTAAAATTTCAACCACCCTACTAAGTTTGACAGAGAAATTAAGTTAAAATAGTGATTTGTCAAATTATAGCTCTATGGATTCAGCTTTCTTCACCCACAAATACCTCAAGATTACATAATTTAACCCAAGGAGCTAATTTGGTCAAAAACCTATTTATAGCAGTGGTTTTTGGAACTTAGTTTAGGTCGAATTTATGCTACAACAACCCTGAAACTGCATAATAAAGTTATTCTCCTACTTTAGAAGGAATCTATGCTTCAACAACCCAGAAAACTGCATAATAAAAACCATCCTTCTTGATACCATTGCCATCAATTTGAATAAAGATACATAAGGGGTCATTGATCTGCACTTTGTACGCGTCGTAGTCGATTCTGCACAAAAGTGAGCCACAGGAACCGATACAAGAAGTTGTCATCTCAATTGTAATGGTGAGATCAAGAGGATATACTTGTAACTGAAAAATCAAGGAACTTGAAAGTAAGTGGATGGAATGGTTAATGGTTACTGAAAATTATCTCACCTTGTTAAAAATACTAACAATTCACATACAACTGCGGCTGGGTCAAGGTTTTACCTGGACACCAGCACTTACATATTACATCTACCTCATCTATACGGAATACGCACTAGGATTGCAAAGCGAAAATTAGTAAAGCATCCGGATGCCGACCAGCATTCCTCCTCTCTCTCTCTCTCTCTCTCTCTCTCTCTCTCTCTCTCTCTCTCTCTCTCTCTCTCTCTCTCTCTCTCTCTCTCTCTATGTATACACAATCTAAGAAACAATATATATATATATAGATGTAAACTTTGACACTCCCCACGTATGAGTTCAAATAAGTACCATCCTTTCCAGGCAAGATGCTGAAGATGCGAACCTAAAACTTGAAGCTACATTAGAAGGGAAACCATAAAAGCTTCCTCTTGCACTGATAAATGAGTCCTCATCGGGGTTTTCATAAAATTGGAATTGGTATGCTGCCACTGCTACTATTGTGCTGCATTTGTTTCTGGACAGCTTTCACTGCTGCTACTCTAGCTGCATTTGCTGCCCTATTAGCTGCTGTTACAGCCCTGTTAACTCTTTCATCCACCTTGGCGACGTCATAGGCTTTCTCTGCCACAATTCGTGCTTCCTGATTGTAACACAGAATAATAAAACAGATTATGAAAAATTATATTGGCTATTCATATTGTTATAACTAAACATCAACCAATTTCCCACTTCCCTAAGAACGTGACTACTGAAGAAATCAAAGATAATTATAAGTGCTTGGGTACAGCGCAACTTTGTTGCTAACAAGTATTAAAAATAAACATGCAAACATTTATTAAACACTGAATAGGTTAGAAATTGTGAACTAAAACGAACTCTAAGAGTCATGCTAACTATAAGTTTTTTTGCTTGAGCACGCTTCTTTAAATTGACTCAAAAGTGATACAGATGAGCACTAAAAATAAACAAGTCTTGACCATAAATTCATATCCTCAGGGAATCACAAAACAATAAACTCTTTTGTAGCTGTACTGTGCGCACAAATTTGTAACACATCTGCTATTACTGCATTCCATAGAAAACATGCGTGCCTTATGCAAATATTTGTGCAAATAGTAAGTACCTGTATCGCATTGAGTACTTTGGAATGATTAACAGCAACCGGAGATACAAAATAAGTTGCATTTTGTGTGCTTGGAACATCAAGGACTCCATTTTGCCAGTGACCAGCCTGAGTTTCCCCGGTTCTGAACGTGTACATACCAAGCCCTTGCCTTCTACCCTCATGCCAGGCTCCCTCGTACCTATGTCCATTTGCAAATCGATAGACTCCAAACCCATGCATTTTATCCGCAAAATATTCCCCAGCATATGTATCCCCATTTCTGAATAAAAAATAATAAATGAAATTATTGGAATTTCTCTCAAAAAGAAGTACTGAGCATTTATATATAGGTGTGTATTTAGCCACAACAGAGGTATCCATAGATATAAGGACCAAACTAAACACAAAACAAATTGCCAATTAAAGGAGCATGGAAGTGTATTTGTGCGCGTACTTGCATAGCAAGCCATCCCAATATCTCAATATCAGATGAAAGGCGAAGTAAACTGAAGTCTGCGTATAGCTTTTTATTATTTAACAAGTATAACTGTTCTATCTCAAAACACAAATGGTCAGAAAACATGTGAATAACAACACTAAAGTGTATATATTGATGCAACTGTCGTAATTCAATAAGGCACTAGACTCTGTAAAATTTTCCACCATTGTGCCATTGATTTCGGTAGATGTTAAGCAAATCAACACTAGGTAGAATACCTAAAATTCAACTCCCCTTTTTTGTGTGTGTGGATTTATATATTGAATTTCCATGAGCATCACTCACACCTGTTTATTTACATTAAGGTAACCATCCTTAATTATTTTTTCCCACACTTACTTCCCAGAATTTATGGGAACAATTATCTCAGTTGCCTGCAGTATAACAGTGATGAAAGCCCATTCTTTTCCAGCTCTACTCTAAAGATTAACACAAAGAACTCTGTCCAATTCTTAAGGTTTACGAATCCACAATATTCCCCAAATAAAACCAAACAAAAGTAGTGAAATCCAGAAAACTCAACTATCACATCAAGTGGCGCAATCCATGATTAACAACTTCTTTACAATCAAATCACAACCAAGTAACAGAAGAACTAAAAAAATCGGAGACAATAAGTGGAAATAACATCATCATCATCATAATAACCAAAAATATAAACCAAAAAAATCATAACATAAACAATGACACAAACACCATTGCCAAATTTACCTGAAATGGTAGTGACCAAGGCCATGCTTGACGCCCCACTTGAATTCTCCAACATATCTACTCCCATCCTCACAGGTATGAATTCCACACCCATGAGTCTGCCCATTAGACCATTCCCCAGCATAAACATCACCAGTGTAAAACCTATACACTCCAAAACCATATCTAAGACCCTGCCTATACTGCCCGCGGTACCGGCTTCCTCTTGTCCATGTCTCTACACCATAACCATCATATTTCCCATCAACCCAATCTCCCTCATACCTCCCACTCATGTAATAGTAATATACCCCATTTCCTGAACACTGTCCCTTGTGAAACTCACCCTCATACACGTCTCCGTTGCCATAAACCTGAACCCAACACCCCGAATTTCCTCTGTTCTCAGCTTTTGGGCGGGACCCAATTGACCAAAACACCGGCAAAGGCGGTCTAGAAAAGGAAGACGAGGTCTTGAGCTTGATTGGGAAAGACCTGGCTAGGAAAAGCCGTATTGATGGGAGGCGAGGGAGGGCGAGATTGAGCGAGAACAGCAATGCAGAAGAGAAAGCAAAAGCGGAGAGAAAGTCAAGAAAGAAAGAGTGGCTAGGGTGAGAGACCAAGAAGTAAAAGAAGGGCAGACAGAGCAATAGGACGAGGCGGCGGAGGCGGTTGACGCGGCAGAGAAGGCGAAAAAAGGCGGTTTTGGCGGCAAGAGAAGGAGAAAAGAGAGGTGGGTTCTTTGGGGGCGGTGGGAATTTGTAAAGGGTTGGAGATTTGGAGAGGGAGGAGTGGGTTTGGGTCAAAAGGGGTCGCTTGTAAGGTGTGGTTTGGGGGATTGGAGGGTCATTTTGGGGCAAATGTATAGATGGGTAGTGAGGAAACTGAGAGATGTGGTTGAATTGGTGCGAAATTGAAGAAGAGAACGAAGGTGGCGGTGGTGGTGCTGCGCCTGAGATTGGATTGAAATCGGAAGAGACGCCAATGCTTTCTTTTCCGATCTGAGCTTCTGATTTCTTCTGATGCATTACATATGGAACACAATACCAATCATACCAACAACTACGACGACGACAATAAGAAGAAGAAGAATAGGGAGTTACGTTTCCTCTGTTCTTATTTGGATTTTTGTTTTTGGTTTTCGATTTGATTGTGAGGAGAGTGGTGGGGATGTGAATGTGGGGTTAGGCGAATGTTTCTCTCTGTTTTTTTTTTTCAATTTTTTTGGGATTTTGAGTATTATTATGGAGGACTGGAAAGGAAGAGGAAGATGTTGGGAAGAGCGATGTGTGCGCTGAGTTTATGGCTAAAGAATGAACCAAGAGTGGAGTGTTATACAATCGTCCATTTCCAACTTTGGAAAAACCAGAGAGACCACTCTGAGAAAGAGAGAGAGAGAGAGAGAGAGAGGTCCACGGACTATATATCTGACAACTCAAAGCGACAAATAATTCGGTGAAAGTAATAGATATTCCTTCCCCTCAAACAGTAAATACGCGTATTTTATACCTACGTATTTTCTTTAAAAAACATGTATTTTGAAAAAAATACTTTTATTTTTAAGTTTTCTTAAATTTACATAGAAATTTATATATGTTTTTAGAGTAATCGGTATTTTGTTGAAAAGATCAAACGGGTTTTACAATCCTCAAAAAGAGGTCAACGGACTCTTACGACTAATTCGTAGCACCTATAATAGACAAAGCGTATCTATAATTTAGTAATCCGATAAGTTGCTTTATTAGCCTTATGTTTGATATAAGAATAATCACTCATATAATGTTTATCAAGGTAAAGTAACGAATAATATGATAGCAGAGTTGTATTCGTTCTATTGATTCCACAACTTATAGAATTTACTTTCTCTTGAATTTTTCACTTGTAATCAACTCTCTCACCGATGCTTCTTTTTTATAAGCGAAATATATCAACACATTTCTTCTTATCGGTAATGAAGCCAACCTAATAAGCAAGTGAATCCTTTGTATGTTTTGAAAACTGTATTGTATGTATATAGTATAATTCAAAACCAAGATAACCAACAATAATTAGTTTGACTTTTTAAGATTGTATTGTATTTGGATTAGGTAATGATGTTATTTGTCAAATTATATCAAACCTCACCCGCTCTAATGCCAAAATATTAACAAACACATGGCATGTTATTGACTAAAATATTATAATATGCATTACTTCTCTTCAAGATTTTTTTTTTTGTTACATTGGAGGAAAGAAATCTCTTTGGGTTTCGAACCTGAGTGCCATGAGAGGAAGGGGGAATCCACCACCCACTGCGGTGGGAACCCATTGGCCTCTTCAAGATTTACTTTTATCTCAACATAAGTTATATATAGTGTTGTATTTCTATCTTATACACTCATAAATCAATTTTTCTTAAATTTATCGCATTCTGTATTTGTGGTTAAAATTTGATACTGTATTTTAAAAAAATACCATGTTATATACTTTAGGTATTTCTGGTTCCATATATAGTAACCATGCTCTCACATCAGACTCCTTAGTAACATTGTATTTGCTCCCCTCCAGGGACGGATCCAGGAATTTTACTTCCGGGGGTCAACGTCTTAAAGGTTAAAAAATTTATGTCCAAAATAATAGACTCATAAAAGTAAAATGATAATATTATAATTCATAATTAATTGAAAAAATTATATTACAATTGTCCACGACGAGTTTTCATCTTGCAACTCACTTTCTTTCCAACTACCCACCACTTCTCTCTAACTTAAACTATCCAAATTATCCGAACTATAAGTGATGAGAACTTTCTCTTAAAGTATCGTTATATAATTGTATTTGAAAAAACCCTAATTAAAGCATACAAACTAACATATACAATCTATTCAAAAACTCCTAATTTATTCAAACTAACCAAAATAAATTCCCAACAACTAATAAAACAAAAAATATAAGAATATTCATTAATTAACAAACACAAAACTAATCCAATTTACCAAGATATAATATAACTAAAGCATATACAATATAATTTTAAAAATCCTAATTTATTCAAACAAAACCATGAGGATGTCGTCTGCTAGGATTAGGGGTTTTGGGGATTTAGGGTTTTTTTTTTGGGCAAAAAGATCTTCATAAACACACCCAAAACAAGCCGGAGAAAGCTAGCAAAAACAGCTAAACTGCTAATAAAACTAGAAAATTTAAAAGGGGGTGGGGGTTTGAAAATGGAAAAAATGAGTGAAAACTCATTTGGGGATGGAGAGTTATCGGGCCGCAGCTTTGATGCCTCTGTTTCAGTTTTTTTTTAAAGCTTAAGCCAAAACGATGTCGTTTTGGTGAGGTTTTAAAACCATAAGTGGAACGACGTCGTTTTGACGTTGAAGGAGAAAAAAAAATTGGACTCGCTGGAGGAGGAAGACAGCAGCAGCAGAAAGACAGAACAGCAGCCCTTTTGGGACTTTCATCAAACAGGTTGCAGGGGTCAAATTTTCACCCTCTAATGGAGGATTCCAGGGGTTGCAGGGGTCACTTGACCACCCTTGCTCCTCTGTGGATCCGTCCCTGCTCCCCTCCCTACTTCATAACATTTCACCTCCTTTCGACCCAAAAAAAAACATTTCACACCTCATCCCCAGAAAAATGTGAAGCCTATCAAGCATAATCCCCTTATCCATGATTTGACATGAAATGACAAAGGAAATCACCTAAATATAGAAAGCCTACAGATAAGGAGCTCACGGAAATAACCAAATCATGTTCACATGAGCCACAGAGACATATCGTGGCACTTTAACATATCCGTGCAGCTTTTGTTACAGATACAATTTTAAATGAGGTTAAAATGTATGTGCAACTTGGCAATTTTCTTTTTGTTCGACAAAAAAAAAACTATTTTCTTTTTGGGTAAAATGCTTTTTTCTTTTTGAGGATATTTTCTATTGAGATGGGCAATAGTATGCTAAACCCACGCACACTATATGGATGCTAGAATTCGAACCCAAGACCTTGCCTGATGGATAAATACTCCAAATCACTACATTAGTGGGTCATTTGTTGGTAAAATGCATTTTTGATTAATGTGTTTTATATCAATTTCAGTTTTGGTTTAGATCTCAACAATTTGTTTGTTTTTAAAATAAATAAATAAATGTTGTCGAGGGATTTGAAAGACCGTCTTGTGGGCTTTCTATAACTAATTTTAATTTTAACTTTCATGTTTATTTTATACAGAAATCGAGTCTCAAATAATTTTTATGGTTTTAACTGAAAGTTTGAGATTCTTTGATATTGTTTGAAATGAGATTCAAGACTATGCACATGATTTTCAACCATCCTTTAGAATATTCACGAGCGTAAATAATTTTTTGATTGTGATTTGAAGTTAATTAGAATTGTGCTAACAAAACGAAACAAACATTGACCCAAAAAAAATTAAAAATGACCAAAATTTAATTCGAGGCAAAATAAATGACCAAAAATGTAATTGAACTTTTTTTTTTGTGTTATGAAAATATCTGCCTCAAATCTAAATTAAAATTATTTGAGACTCGATTTCTGTATAAATAAATAAAAATTTTAGCTTTTTGCCATAAAAAAAAGTCTCAACTTTGTTACAAAAGAGTTCATCGCCAATAAAGTGCCATATGGGTGGAGAAACCAAAAGGCAAATAGGTAATCATTTGCTTATATTATATTCATAAGATTCACATTAAACTTTCAAACTGTGTTTCTTCGATCTTAAGTGATCGTTAGTGGAGTAGACCTAGATTTTCTTAATTTTGATGTTAGATTGCTCCGTTATTGTGATTGCCCTTTGTGGTTAGTTTGTATTTGGCCTTCGTGGCTAGTGATTTTTTGACTGAATTATGAATGTAATTCCAGAATTTCTCAACCAAAAAAAAAACTCCCAAACTGTGACATATTTTCAGGAAATAATAGAAACAATTGATAATTTTGCTGAAGTAATCAGAGAAGAAATATATTATTGATTATTTTACATCTAACACAAAAACAAAAGTATATATGTCCACTTCCAACACTTGCCATTTCAATAAAGCAAATAGATTATTGTCGTCTTTGTTTGTGTGCTTGAATTAAATTCTAATGATTTTCTTGTCCGAGCCAAACTCCAATGATTGGGCAGACATAGGCTTAGCCAAGTTGGCTAAAGCGAATGTACTCCTCAATTTGTACCTGAATTCGAATCTACCACTCTGTAATTTAGGTTAAATTAAAGTAGACTATCGCTTGTATAACAAAAAACTCCAATGATTGGACAAGTTCAACTCATTGATTTTGAAGGTTTTTAGGAACCCAAATTTGAAGAACAAAGCTGGTTGGTTTGACCCAAAACATGAAACATGGACGGGCAGCTAGGGTTGATGGACAAAAAGAATAGACATTTGTTTGGACAAGACTTCGAAATAATGGTGCTATCTAACTAAAGTTAAAGTATATGTAGGTTAATTAGTAGGTTCATGAATTTCAAAATTGTGTGGAAGAAGAGTCTTTGGGTCACATAATAATCAAATCATTGAATGGTTCCATTTCTTGATTAACAAGTTAGAGGATATGTTGTAGTCAAAAAGGTCCAAAGACAAGTTCGTTTAAGTATGTCGACAGAATCTTATAGAGGGCATTTTTCAAGCATGGCAACATTCCTTTCTATATTTTCAATTTTTTTTTCTCCTTTGTTAAGGTTTTGAATTGGATTTTTTTTAGTACAAACGATAGTCTACACTAGAGGAGAGGCGGGTTTCACACACACACACACACAACTATGATGCCGTGAGGATTCGAACCTGAGACATTTGGTCTGCAAGTCAATTCCATTTTCCACTGGACTAGACCCCGTTGACGGTTTTGAATTGGACTTTGTATGCAAGTTGATGGTAATTAATCCAACTTGACAGCATGCCAAAAAATAGTAATGATGTTGATCAATTATAACATTTAATGTAGCTATTTACCCCAGAGAAGAAACCATTTTCCCGTTTATTAAAATTATTATTGGGAATTTAATACTTCGCACATGCAAGTTTTATACGCATGAATGGTGAAATTTCATACGCTTGGCTCTTCTTCGGAATTTTTTTCTCACAGCGTGGGAAACCATTTAAAGCATTTGTTTCTTTACAACTTATCCTTGTTGCAAACTTAAGATACCAATTTAAGGCAAGGGTATTATTGAAAAATTGAGCAACTTTTGATTCCTGCGTAAACTAAACATGGAATTGGGAAAAATGATATTTCGTACACACCATTTTCCAGCGTCTGCAAACACTGGAGTGGGCATGTTCCATTCTTATCTTTCATAAATGTACATGAAAGTTTCATTCATGGGAGATGGGAATGAAGATGTCCGTTCCAATGTTCAGAAATGCTCGAAAATGGTGTTTAAGAAATACCAAAAGTTACACATCCGATAAGTGGCCGATTGTGAAAGTTTTCTCTTTATTTACAACAAGCAATTCAAAAGGTCTCCTAGCATAATACATGCTCCTCACTTTGCACCCGAATTTGAATCCCCATTTCTGTAGCTTAGATTAAATTAAAATAAAATATCGCTCATATCTCCTACCAAGAATATGAAAAAGAACTGGAGTCGTCATACTTATACAGCTTGGGGCCATAATCATATTTCATATTTTACATGTATCAAATTAAACTTTTAGAATATTTTGACCATTTCGATAGCGCCGCTAAGTTAGATTGTTCCAAAGTTGGTCATATAATTATTCTATAAAACTGTTTGAAAGAACTTTTTTTTTTTGGGTTGAAAGAAAGAAATATATATATATTACCTTGGGCTATTTCAAATGAAGTTCGGTACACTCTGGCGTTAAAAAAGAGACATTCCATATGAAATAGGAAATATTTTTCATCATTACTTTAACCCAAAGTGTACCCTCATCACCGCTCTCAACAACAAAGCTAAATTTGCTAATGCACAAAGCACATGTGTTACAGTTAAGGAGAAAATGAAAAGTCCATTAATTTAGACAGAAATGTCACGTAAAGCACACGCGGGACAGTAAATCAAGGGTAAATTGTTCTTTTACCCTACCTTTAGAAATTGATATGTTCAAAGTGAAAAATGTAACATGCTTTGATTATAAATGAAATCCAACTCCATAGTCCTAATGGAAAATCAATTTAAATTAAAAGTATTACCATTCTTGGCATTACATCCCTCCAGCAAATGATAGTAGTACATTACATATATGAACAGGGCTGTGGTCAGGGGGCATAAAGATCGGAGCATCATTTATCATAGTAAAAGGAATGATAAACAGGAACTGAAAATGCAACGCACATCAATCTCAATAAAGAAAATGAAATAAATCTTACAAGCGCTCTGTTAATCTCAAGATTAAAATTCAAAGACAGGTTTGCTCTGCTAATACGCCAATTTGCACTTTAAACATTTCCAATGGTAGATCACTCGTAGTACTTTCTGAGCTACTGCATTTTACCTCACTTTTTACAGCCAATCCTTTTACCAATGGAGGCATGAGGCAACATAAGAACCTGAGGCTGGTCAAAAGAAGATCTCATCACAAGTTTAGCTGTTTGCATCGTGGTTACGGCTTGTGGAGCTTGAAGCCAAAAACTCTTGGAACGTAACTCTGCATCGCCTTTTGTGGTTTAAGGTGCCCATATGTCATCAAGAACAGATGTGGAAATGTGGTTCCAAAATAAGCCCCATCAATATCTTCAAATATTAAGGAAATTGAAATATACAATCAGAATGCCAAACAGAACTGGAATATGGTAATATAAAAATTCATGCATTTATAACCACCAGTAGACATTCAAATATCTTCAAACCCAGAACTTGAACTTGAAGGACAAAAACTGAAGAGTTCCTATTTTGAAACTTTATAGGAGTTTCGAAATAAGGACTCATCAATCAATTGGAAGCAAGTCTGAAAAGCAAATCTATGAAAATAACTTTAGTGCAGATGCAGTGATTAAGCATATAAGGATACTGCCTTGGTACTTGGACCGAGGGTAATATATATCTTCACATTTGGGGCAGTAAATTTTTACAGTGCTTGAACGAGGAATGTCTGATTGACCAACCGGAAGGCAAGGTTGTCCACAGCAGTAAACTCTTGGGCATCTTCCAAAGTCATAGTTTTTGTACTTCTCCAACTGTAGAACTTTTATGGTCAATATTCTAACAAAACAAGATACAATAGAAAATAAAAATGCAAAGATAAAATAAATCAGAATCTTACCATTGCAGACATTCCTTTGGTAGTCAGTATGTATCGAACATGAATAAGACCATATAGCATCTCCGCTGCTGATTCAACCAACTCATTCTGCTCTTCAGTGAACATATCACCTGGACAAAATCCGCATGTATTATGTGCCTCAATGATAAAAGACCAACAAAGCACACTCAGGGCAGAGAATTGGCTCTCTAATATATTTATTTCATTTTATACAGTACCACTATTTTAATCAAATTGTCTTTAACCTTAGAATGTGACGGGAAAAATGACATAAATGTTTCTTATCACCACGGGCAATAAATCTAACCTCCTTTAAGTTATCAAAACTTTAGATAATGTAATTGGAATTAAGAATTCATATTTCACACTAATAACAATATATGTACGTAGTTTGCTTAAACAATCATTAAATTTTGGCAAAATATGAAATATGCAATATCCCACTCAAATTAAAAATAAATAGTAACAATAACAAAGAACTAAAGACTTTTTTAGTTCTTACAACCACACTAAAAGCTAATTTAAGAAACTTTATTTCTCACTTTGAGTGCTAAATGAAAAACCAAATCAAGAAAATAACACTGTGATACCATTTAATCCAAATTTTAATATTTAAATTTCATACTTAATTGATTTAGGTTATATTTCACTGAATGTGCTGGTACACTGCACATTCTGCAGTTCTTACGTTCAGCATACTCACCAACTATGCTCATGAGTTTAATATCAATCCGTACTCTCCTAGACTATTTTACTCATACTCAACTGACCAGTATAACTGTACCAATTTCTTTTTCATGGAACATAAGTAAACCCTCTTGCATACAAGAAACTATCCAATCAACTAAATTACAAACGCAAACCCTCACCTCATTTAACATATTACCTGTGGCTTGTCTCAAAATCAATTTCTATATTTCAACCACAAAAGTGTATTCTTTTTTTTTTCTTCTCCGGTTGCACACAATTGTATTCTTTATTTCTTATAAATACTGTTTGAGAAATTAAAAGATAAAGTAAAAGTAAAACTAATATTTTAAGAAGTGCCAAGTAATGCTTGTGCACGGAGCATAGGTTACGTTCCATAAAAATCTAAAAGTTTTTCACCCCAATGAAACTTTCTAAAAGACAGTGGCCTAACTTAACAATCAAATAGTATTCAATTGTCATAAATTTTATTTCAAGAGTTATGTAACGAAAAAATGGTTCAAATAGACAATATATATACATCACTTCAAGATTCACAAACTAAAAACCCCATTACCATAGAAAAATTCTTACCATGAGAAGATTCAACATCCAAAATCAGATCAAGTGCGTAATCATAATATGGAACTTGACTGCTCAAACCGCAGAGATTAAAATCATCTTGGATGTATTCATCATCAACTTCACAAAAAAATTCATTTCCTCGCAAATTGCAGAACCATGAAATCCAAGATGTGTCATCTCCATCAGAACCACTGACGTCTGATTCTTCGCTGTCTGTTTCAGATTCCTCTGCATTGAAAGCAAACAATGTAAGAATGAGAGTGCACTTCTAATCCAAGTCTTCCATATAGATTTTTGTGTCTTTTTCTACAACTTTAAAGCTTATTAATTATTCATACTGTAACAAAAAGTAAAATTCCACAAGTGCGAAAGACTGGATTTGGGAAATATGAAATTGGAAATTGTTAGACTTAGAACAGCTAACAATCCTCAACAAAAATAAGCAAAAGTGAGAACTTTCAACTTTGCGAATATCTTCGTCCTTAAAAAAGGGCTCCTTTGACATAAATGGAGCGAGCCCAGATCATATAACAAAGTTTCGTTGACATAAATGACAAGAAAATGAGTTACCAATTATTCAATAAACCAACAAATTCATTAAAACAAAAAAAAAAAAAAACACCAAAACAATGAGAGAGCAAAATCAAATGACACCAACCATCAGAGCATTTGTTCTTGGTGAGCGAGGCAGCCGCGGCAGCGGCAGCACGATGATCGAGCTGAGATTTACCAGTGGAAGTGGAGGGCACAGAGAGCCTCTCTCTATCTTTACTATTAGCCAAAGTTCTCGATGTAGATGGGGAGGACTTCTCTAGGTGCTTGTCCAGCGCATCATTGATGCGCTTGCGGTCGAGCGGCCCACCAACAATCTCCGTTTTCGACGACCCACCACTTCCACGTTCCCTATACATGGTCTAATTTCGAACCCCTTTTGGGTAAATTTTGGCTCTTGGATTTGGGGCGAGAGAGAAGGGTGTCAAGCTCTGTGCTGGACATCCATGGTGTGTTGGAGAGTTTGAATAAAACCCTAGAATTTTGAAAGGGGGATAAAGGGAGATACTTTTGAGGTCCCCAGGATCGGAGCGGAGAGAGATCGAAGATAGGAGAGAGAGAGAGAGAGAGAGAGAGAGAGAGCTAGGGTTTGGGGGAGGGAGAGATGGGGCGAGAGGTACACGAGCTGTTGAGCAAAATGCTCTTAGTTCCCCTCTGTCTCTTCTTTGTTTTCTTGTCCTTTGGTGTCTCACCCTTCTTCTTTTTTTTTTTCTGTTTCTTATTTTCCAGGGGTGGATATGATTCGGTTCGGTTCGGTTCGATTTTAAAATTGAAACTTACATAAGATTCAATTCGGTTTGGGTTGCTTGATTTTTTTAAAAGATCTATATTATATTTATATTTCTAGAATAAGTTATCAATCAGGATATTATTTTCCTAATATAATTTTAATTATGATTTTAATTATTTTCTTATTAGTTAAGTTTTAAGAATATTTATGGGACTTACGGTTTTATGTTTTCTTTGTTTTCTATTTCAGTTAACTCATGTCATTGTATTAATCAATTTTATCATAATATTAATCAAATTGAGAGATTTTCTATGTTTTATGGTGGATTCCAGTTGCTGATGAATTTCAGTTTATCTTTTTGGGTTTAGATGTTTGTCAATCCGTAAACCCATGCTTCCGTGTTGCATCAAGTGGTATCAGAGATTGGTTTCATTTGAAACAAGGATTTTCCTTGTTTGATGATGAGCGGTGATGGGATGTACGCAAACCTCATTGACAATAGTCGTGAGGAAATATCAAATATTGAAGGGGAACGTGTTTGTGGATTTTCTCGAAGCCAACTTCATCAATCCTATGTTGCAGATGTTCTATGGTTTATGGGAAGTGATTGCATTGAAGGGTTTCTCGAATGGGTTGCAAATGTAGAGGGAATATTTGATACAAAAGTAATTTCAGAAGAGAAGATGGTGAAAATTGTTGTGTCATGTTTGAGAGGAGATATCGCTTCTTGGTGGATCATATGTGAAAATCTATGAAGCAACAAGGTAAAAATCATATCGCTTCTTGGAGTAGGATGAAAGGACTTCTTGTGAAAAAATTATTTCCTTTTGAATATGATATATATTTGTCAAGGAATTGTTACAAGATTGATCAACACAAAATTATGGCGAGCCAAGAAAAGATGGAGGAAGAAGTCAAAGACGAAGAAATTGTAATGGAGGTTGAATTAATTGATATGATCCAGCAACCCACAAGATAGAGGGAAAAATTGAAGGTATGAATAAATTTGGATTTGAGGAGGAAACACATTTATTCAAGGAGTTCGATTATCAACTAGCTATTCTAATATTGTTTATGGAATTAATTGTATGATTATTCCATCCAAGTATGAGGAAGTTTGGACTCCAAGAATTGAAGAGTTTATTCACACATCAAATTCTATGTCTACCCAAGTGCAATTCAAGGAGAACTCGAGGTCGAGTTCTTTACAAGTGAATGGGTATGATGTAGGACAAATCATGAGTTTGTTCCTATGAAGGAAATTTGAAAAAGGGGAAAATTTCACAATCAGAAAATTGGGCTTCAAATATGGAAAATCATGCTTGAGCATCACCCTAGGAAAAAAAGGAAGGCGTATCGTTGGGATTTTCGGGTTGCTTGATTTCTTGAGAAGATCTATATTATATTTATATTTCTAGAATAAGTTATCAATCAAGATATTATTTTCCTGATATGATTTTAATTAGGATTTTAATTATTTTCTTATTAGTTAAGTTTTAGGAATATTCTGGAACATAGGGTTTCCTACTGTTTTGGGTTTTCTTTGTTTTTTATTTAAGCCAACTCATGACATTGTATTAATCATTTTTATCATATTATTAATCAAATTTAGAGATTTTCTATGTTTTCTGGTGGATTCCAATTGTAAATGGATTTCAGTTTATCTTTTCGGGTTTAGACATTTGTCGATCCGTAAACCTGTGCTTCCGTGCTACATCAAATATAAAACTATTGTAGATGTGGATAATGACTAAAATGGACATGATGTTCAAAGTGTTATGTGCTAAGGTGGTGGTGGTGGTGATGGAGGTGGAGGTTGTGACAGTGGTGGAGGTGGTGGTGATGAAGGTGCAGATGGTGTTGGTTAAGGCAAAGGTGTTGGTAGAGGTGGTAGTTGTGGTGGTGGTGGTGGAGGAGGAGGTGGAGGAGGTGGTGGTGGTGTTGGGAGATAGTGTGCGAGAACTACATGGAAAAGGTAGACGATGTCTTTTAAAAAAATTAATGATGGTATTACGAGAGTTGAAAAAATTATTAAAAGGTCTTCTCCACTTCTTGTGAAAGTAGCTTTCGAAAGCAACATATAGGCTGCTTTTATAAGCTATTGTCAAGAAGCCATTACTTTAAAAATAATATGGATGTTCTGTTTTACCGAACACTTTAAACTGCTTAACTTTTCAGTGAAGTAAATTTTTGATGAAAAAAGAAATAGTAATTCGAAAAAAGCCTAAGGTTTGTTTTTCATTCCTACACAACCCAAACATGAGAAATGAACTAATTGGTATTTTTTGGTTACTTGGGAAATGAATCTTCCATTTCCCATTTTCTTGGGAAAGGACACAAAAAGTAATTTACCATCAAATCCTTTTCATTTGCGGAAATGATTTGATGAGAAATTATTTTATGTGTCATTTCCCAAGAAAATGGGAAATGGAAGATTCACACCCTATCACTAACATGATCGGTCTCTTCTTCAGTTACAAGAAGAATTTTTGTCGAAGGAAGTCATAATCTCCTCCATTACACTCTACTACTCTCAATTCCAAACCCCCAAATCGCCTACCAATTTGGAAAGGATGCAATTTAGGAGGGACTTCCTAAAATTGCCTCGAGAAAGAAATTCATAAGAAGATACAAGTTGCTCATGAGTTTTACTACCCACGTATACAAGTAATCAAGCCTGATTCATTTTTCTAACGAGCTTAATATTATGTTTGAGCCCAACTCGTTTCTCTTGCTTGCAAACCGAGATATTGATTGAACCAAAAAACATACCAAACAAGAGTCAAAACTTGAATTGCAACGAGCCGATTTACAGCCCTACCACTCACCTATGTATTACAACAAAATCCTTATCTTGTATTTGAGTTCAATTATTCAATGAACACTCAAATCCAATTCATTATTTAATTGTTTTATCTAAATGGACGATCAATCGTGAACAACATAATGCCTCCACTATATACTTTATCTTATGCCCCATTTGGTTCACGGAAAGGATTTGATGGAAAATCATTTCCCAATGGATGGGAAGAAGATTCATTTTCCATGTTTGGTAATGTTTGAAAAGTGACCGAGAAATACCACTTTATTTCCTTCCCATGTTTGGTTTGTGTAGGAATGTAAAACAAAGTTTGTTTAATTTTCCAATTATACCCATACTAAATTAAACAATAAAAAATGCATTTAATGCTATATTGTAATTCTAAATTATTAATGGGGACAAAATGGTCATGAAAAATATACATTTAATGTTGGCTTATTTTCCCAAACTTTCACACAAGGAGGGAAAACAAAACCCAAAAGGGGAGGAGGGCTTCACTTTTCCCCTACTTTTTCATGTACCAAACAACCGTTTCCTATACTAGCAGGACTTACTAAACATAGGAAAACAATTGATTTCCTATCACCGAGTCTCTTTTCCATTAACCAAACGGGACCTTACTTTTTATGACCCAAAAAAAGAAATTTCTTTATTAGTTTATTTCTTTTTCCACACTACTGCAGAGGGTGCCACTTACCGAATAAATAAATAAATGCAATGGGTGCTAGCTAGAATGATTCTTGGTAAGGAAGTTTGTACAAACAATGGTGGAACTAATAAGAGGCTCCCATGAGTTGTAGCCTGGGGCTAAGTTTTCAGTTTAAGTTTCAATGTATAAACAAATATATTATAATTAAATATTAGCCCATTAGCATCACACAATACTTTTGTTTTTCTCAGTCCACACAAAAGAATAAGGCTAGACAAAAACACCTTTACAACAAGATTAAAAAAAGGAAATGAATATAAAATGTGTATTTTTTTCTAGAGCCCACATGTTGCTATTGTTCTGTGGGTTCTTCAATTAGGGCAACAACAATCATTAAAATATTAGCATAATAGCATATCATTGAACCCCCAAAAAAACAAGAGGTTCAAAACAGTAAAAAAAAATCACAACAGCAACAGACAATAAACCCCAAAAAGAAGAGGGCTTCGAAACAAAGTAAAAGATAAAACTCTTTCTTCTTATTTAATTCTAAATTTGAATTGTTATTGTTAGATTTTTAAGTTTGAGCATGAAATTTTGGGGATTCTTTGAGTAACAAGAAAAGAGACAACAATAATTATATATGCAAGATTTCAATTGACAAATATTATATTTCACAGAGTAATTATGACAGGACCACTTAATTCCGCTTTGGAATCCGGGTCAACCCCTGTCCGTGTCCGACATCTGTCAGGCGTCGGACACGCTTGACCATTTTGCCCCTGTAGTAAAAGAATCAAGAAAAACAGAGTTTTAAGGTTTGACTTCGCCGAAAATTCAGCAGTAGTCTCCCGTAATTGGCTCGATTCCCAAATTTACACCTGCATTAAAACGCAATTTTAAACTCCCAAACATCCAAAGAAGCACAAGTTAAGGTTCACACACCAACAGAAATAAAATGTACTACCTCGGTGCCTCACAAACAGTTGGGCAAGTTCAGAGCTACTAAAGTACTAATTTACAAAGTTCTTCGGGTCGTGGACCCTACACGGTTGTGGAATTGAGGTGGTGGTGATGACGGGGCTCTGGTGGTGCTCACTACACCACAGGGGCGTAAAACATTTGAAAAAGTGAGTGGACCAAAAAGAAGGTTTTAGAAAAATTAAAAAAACATGTTAGCCCACTTTCGTTAAAACATTAGAAAACAATTCTATAAACGAACGATAAATCAAGGTATGCATATATAAAACCTATTTATAAAGTTCATCAAAGCAGAAATTCTTATTCATAAAAAGAAATATTCTTAAATCAAACTTTCTAAAATCCACCTAGGTGTACCCTTTTGTTATTCCGTCAATTCCATTTCCTCGCTAGACTTGAGACACAAAGTCAACCGAGCCGCGTCCCGCAAGACTCGGAAAACACAAAGTTTACCCGAGTGCCGCGTCCTCGCTCCGCACGGGCGTCCCCAAGACTTGTGGGGGCGTGAGTCATGCGCGTGCACTTAAACTGGAAGGCAGCAATAGGTCCGTAGACCGGGTAATCACCAATATCCATAATTATACCAAAGGCAACCTTATTAATCCGAAGGCAACATTTATTATACTTGGGTACCTAGAGTGGTTTTAAAACTTCCCATAATCACATAATTAAAATACAAGCTTTTCCTCGAGCCATTCTAAAATCCATAACTCAATATCATGCAATTCATTCTAAAATTCAATAATAGGCTCGGGAGTTAAATCATCAAGAACATTCAATAAATTCAATTAAATTCCATCATGCAATTCATAAGTAATATTCAGAAATAAATAGTTTCCTAAAAGCATTAAAGAAATCATTTCAAGCCAAAAATTCATTTATAAAATAAAAGTCCACTCACTGTTGATCCGAGCTTGCTTGACCCTTAGAAGGGCCTTCCTGCAAATCCGCCGAAGCTTAAGTACCTATTTACGAAAATTAAACCATTTATTAATTAGCCATAGCTCGGCATAATAATTTAATAAAAATCCCGACCCCCGGGCATAATTGTGTTCAAACATGAAGAGGAGCGTTCCTAGGTCCGAAAACACTCAATTTTAACAATTGGAGTTGTCGGAAGAGTATCGGGATTGAATATACGATTAAACTTTAGTTTAGTTCAACCCGGGCATTCGAGAGGTTCCCAAACTCCAATAGACGATCCGTAAGTTCCTATAGGTTTCTAAGATTCCCAAATACTCAACTTCCAAGTTTCGTTACGATCCAACGGTTAGAACTTATCAAACCCAAGTTAACCCAAGTTAATTCTAACCGGCACAATTTAGTTCTTCGCTCAAACGATCTCCGAAAATTCATTTAAGCATACCTACGCGCTCGGGAGGCTACGGGAAGTGTTTTGGCATGAAAAAGAGCCGCCACCACCTGGCCCACGAGCCGCCACACGCGCGGCCAGGTTGGGTGGCTTGAGTAGATTTTCCGGAGACGGAAAATCTTGGGATTAACCTGCAAACCTTATACCAAATGACTCAGGGTGATGAGAGGAGTCGATTGGCCATGAAAGCCGGTCCAGAACCGGCCAAAAACCCGGCCAAACTCCACAAAACCCGATCGAAACCCTAGCTCCTCTAATTTGTTCCAAAACTCAAAATCGATCAAAACTAAGGTTAGAAACATGTAAGGCTCGAAGAATAGGTACATAAACTCACCCTGGGCGATCGCTTTGGTGGCCGGAACGGAGCAATCGACGGCGAGAAGCTCCAACTGGTTCTCGAGTTCGTAGCGGTGGTTTGAGGTGTTTTCCGGCGAAATCGATGGCAGGGATGAGTTGAGGGAGGTGAGGGGAAGGTTTGGTGGTGGTCTGAGCGCTCGGTTTGGCCGGAAACCTAGCCGGTGATGTCTGGTTCGAATCAGAGAGGGAGAGGAGGGTATCGCGAGGTTGAAGAAGGCTGGGGGGTTTTGGGCACGCGCTGGCCAATTGGCCAGCATGTTATTTCTGTTTTAACCCTTTTTTGAAAATTCCAAAAATGCCCCTAGGATATTTTTGACCTTCACGCGTTCATACGAGCTTAGAATCGGTTGTTCTGCATGTTCACGGACTCGTTTCGACGAGCCGGACGCAACAGTGCACTCCGTTCCACCAAATTCTTTCCCCAAAATAAAGTCAATTTTTAATTCCAATAAATGAATCGGGGTATAATCGTCCTTTTCTTTAATATTTTATTATTTTAGTCTTAAATTAGGGTCGGGTTGTTACAAATTAAGTTGTTATTGTTTATATTTATTGATTATATATGTATTTTTGCTCTCACTGTAAGAATATATATATATGATTGTTGGTGTATGATATTTTTTTAAGGATATAATGTTACATGATGATAATAGATCGGCGAAGAGAGGAATGACTATTCATTCATTCTTTAGAAAAGTGGTAATGATAATGAGAATACACCTTCTGCATCTAATGTTGATATTGAGAATACACCTTTTGCATCTAACATTGATACTGAGAATATACCTTCCGCATCTAATGTTGATACTTCAATTCAGTTTGATACTAGTTCTTTAGAACGAGATCCAGGGAAATGTATTCCAATTTGTGAACACCCATTAATCAGTGTGATGAGATTCGAAGGGCTTATATCAAATTAAGGCCTTATCAACCTAAACTTTTTGAGTATCTAAGGAACTCAAGGAGTGTAGGGTTCTACTTCACTATGAAACATATTAAAAATGTACTTCGCAACAAGATGGAGAATGAGAATTTGACAAATTCCCTTATTGTCTACATTGAGAAAGAACTTTATATGGATATTGATTCAGATTCAATAATCACATATTTTGAGAAACTCAAGGAGCGTAGGGTTCTACTTCACTAGGATGTTTGGCAATATGTGTTTAATTTGATGTTTGACTATGTATTTAATTTGATGTGTGACCATGTGTTTAATTTGATGTTTTACATATATTTACATTATATTTGTTTGGTATTTGAATGAACTTGATTGTTTTAAGAAAAATAAGTAATATAACATATCTCCCGTAAGAAACAAAAAAATTTAACCCACTCCTACAAAAATTCATAGTTCCGCCATTGTGTACAAACATGTCTTAATCCTGCTCTTATAAATTGCCCAAGAAAGAAAAAACAATTGCAATTCTGTCAACATTAAATGTGTTAATAATGATTGAAACAAAAAACCGAAAAAAGTATCAGAAACCTCCACACCATTAGTAGAGGACCATAAGTTTATTCTTAAAACCAGGAATAAAATATCGATGATATTAAATATCGGTGTCAAAAATACGGAAATTTCGATGGAAATATCGGGATATTATCGATATTTCATTCACGTCATTCGATATTATCGATATTTTGGTTCATGGATATTTAAAATATAGATGGTATTGGAAATATCGGTAGATTCAAAAATACGGAAATTTCGTTAAATATCGAGGATATTATGGATATTTTATTCCTTGACCTAAAACTAAGGAAGGTAAGAAAAAGAGAGAAAAAGAACAGCTGAAAGCAGAGGCAACAATGGCCGCAAAGATGATAGTATCAGTGTTGCTTGGTGGGTTTGTGCTACTGTTCTTATACCTCTATGAGTCTTTGGTTTTAAAGCCAAAGAGGCTGAGATCAAAGCTGGAAAAGCAGGGGATCAGAGGGCCTTCTCCTTCATCAATTCTCTTGGGAAATATCCCAGAAATGAAGAGCATCAAACTCAAGGTCATGAAAAACTCTGAAGAAGCAAGGAGTAGCATGAAGTCAAAGGTCCACCACCATCTTTCTATTGCTCATGATTGGCCTTCAACCATCTTCCCTCATCTGGTGCAGTGGGGAAATGAATATGGTAATAAACCATGTTTTGTCAACTTAATTGCAGTTCTAAAATTTGAGAATAATTGTGAAAAACAACGTGCAAGATTTCCAGTCTAGTTTGGGCCTGAGGAAGATTAATTTGCTGACAGTCTCTCCTCTAGAAATCATAGATGCATAACCAAAATCACTAATTTTAGATAAATTAATAAAAAGAAAAAAAAATATACAGCGGGGGATGATTTTAACATTTTTTTTTCTTTTTTCTATTTTGGCTGTCTTCCTAATTAGTATATGTTGGTGGTAGGGCCAATCTTCATGTATTCAACTGGAAATATACAGCTAGTAAGTGTTACAGATATAGACATTGCGAAGGAAGTCAGCCAGTGCACATCTTTGAAGTTAGGGAAGCCTGCTTACCTATCTAAGGATCCCAAGCCACTGTTAGGCCAGGGCATTCAGCTTCAAATGGCCCAACTTGGTCTCACCAAAGGAAGATTATTGCTCCTGAATTCTACTCTGACAAGGTTAAGGTAAATCACCAAATTTCTTTGTTTTTCAGTTATTATTTGAAATTGCTAATTCAAGATGTCATTTGGAAACATGTTTTTCTCATGCATTTCATCCCTTTTAATCATACTCAAATGGGTTCAGAATTCACTGTTTAAAATTAGTACATGCCACTCTAGTTATCAAAAAATTGCTTCAATGTGTTGATTATGAGAAGGCATAAACTTGATAGTCTACTTTCTAAAGAACTGGAGAAAAAACAAACTTTTCATTCGATCTGAAGGAAGTTGAGGTTCCACCCCAAAACCAATTGGCAATGGAGAGAGTAGCCCAACTCCTTAAAATCCCTTGCTAGGTTTATCAACTTTCCAATGTGGGACTTTTCACCTTCACATTCTCACACGATCTAGCTAACATTTCTTCATGCAAATCTGTTTTAAGGGTATGGTGAACTTGATGGTGGACTCTACAACCTCGATGTTAAGATCTTGGGAGAGTAAAATCGAAAGTGAGGGAGGAATGGCAGTCTTTAGAGTTGATGATGATTTAAGGAGCTTGTCTGCAGATATAATATCAAGAACATCCTTTGGAAGTGAAAATACACAAGGGAAAGAAATTTTCTTAAAGCTCAGAACTCTTCAGAAAGTCATGTCCCAGCTGGGGAACATTGGGATTCCTGGCTTAAGGTAAATCATCATACTTTATTCATTTAATCACCATAATAGGTTCTGGGGATGGTTTTTGTTTAAGTAGTTCTTGCTTCATATAACACATTATCACATTGCCAAATACGTGTCTTGCATAGGTGAGTCCTATCACTGGCCTATGCGGTTCTCACCTCTGTCTGAGATGTCCGTAGTAAATATAGTACAATAGATTTATTATATACATGCTCACTAGATCTGCAAATTCCCCACAACAGATACTTGCCAACGAAAGCCAACAGAGAGATAAGGAGATTAGAGAAAGAGATCCACTCAATGATATTAAGGGTTGCAAACCAACGCAGTACTGAGGCTACTCATGAGAAGGACCTTCTGCAAATGATACTAGAGGGAGCCAAAAAGTACGATGATGCAGATAGCCTATTTTCTGCTGGTATCTCCCAGGAAGACTTCATAGTGGATAATTGCAAAAACATATACTTTGCTGGCCATGAGACCACTGCCATCACAGCCTCCTGGAGTTTGATGTTTTAGCTGCAAATCCGGAGTGGCAAGCTCGTGCTTGTGATGAGGTGCTTGGAATTTGCGGTGATGGCATTCCAGATGCTGATATGCTTCGAAGCATGAAAACAGTATGTTACTTTAGCACATATACTCTGTGAATGAACCTCTGTGGAAAAGTTTTTTGCTTTTTGCCAATAAATGCCAAAATTGCTTTTAATAGTGTTTGACATAAATTGACAAAAGTGATTTCTGCGATGACATAAGGACCAAGTGCTTATTGAAGAAATACATGATAGGTGCTTCCCAAGAAGTGCATGTGTACTTCTCAAGAAGTGAATGCAACAAAAGTACTTTGATTTTTAGTGAATCTTTTGTAGACTTCCAACAAAGTGCTAAAACAAAAGTACTACTGACTAAAAGCACTTCACACAAAAGCACTCTCAAACACGCACAATATACCCTGCTAATGCAGAAAGTATGTTACTGTACATTTATAGATTTGTAATAGGAATTTCTTTCCTTTCTACCAAAATGATATGAAATTCCATTCTAAACTCATTGTATAAATGTTTTGGCAGTTGAATATGGTAATTCAAGAAACATTACTTCTGTACCCACCAGCGGTGTTTGTCATAAGACAAGCCTTGGAAGATATTAAGCTCAAAGATGTTCTACTTCCCAAAGGAATGAACATTCAGATTCCAATCCCAATACTGCAGCGGCTGCCTGATCTATGGTTCCCTGACGCCCTCGATTTCAATCCAAAAAGATTTGAGAATGGAGTTCTTGGGGCTTGCAACTTTCCTCAGGCTTATATGCCATTCGGAGTTGGTGCTCGCGTCTGTCTTGGCCAACACTTAGCCATGACAGAATTGAAGGTGATTCTGTCTCTTATTCTATCCAAGTTTTCCTTCTCACTCTCACCTGCATACCAACACTGTCCAGCGTTTAGGTTGGTTATTGAACCTGAAAATGGAGTAAATCTCCATGTGAGGAGAGTGTGACCTTTTCTGTATTAAGAGGTGTACATGAATGTTGCGGATGGTCGATTTTATCACAGGGAATAAAGGGAGTTGGCAACTTTACACCTGTGGTTCACTGTGAGACTTTGAAATAAAGAAGGAAAGGTTATGGTTTTTTCTTTCTTTCTTCATACTTGTAATCTAAATGTAGGATGCAATGTGGGAGGAAACATTGTGGGAGAATTACAGTTCTTAACTTATTACATTATTTTGTTCTGTGTTCAAGTTTTTTTTTTGGTTCATTAAGGCTGCAAGTGCTAACTAGGGGTTCTCCACCAGTTATTAAAGCAACAATTAGGCCCAGAAAAAAGGAAAAAAGAAAATAATAATAATTTGGAAAATAATTTACCCGGTGGACAATCCATTATCCAATGCAGCATTAGACCTTCTTTTATTATTTTTCTTTATCAATGGGGAGAGGGGATTTGAATTGGGACATCTTCCAACATTAGGAAGAATAATACCACTTCACCAATACCTAGTTAGTGATAGACCTTTTGTTATATGCTTACAATTGTATTGACAGGGGAAAAAGGTGGCTTGCAAGCATTTTGAAGGGTCATGAGTTCCATGAATTTTGAAGGGTCATAAATTAAGATTGGTTCCACTAAAAAAATTAATGTTTATAAGTCCAATTATACAATGTACATTAGAAATGCATGCATAAGCAAGTTCCATTAGGGATATGAATTCTTTTTGCTATATGATTCAGTTGATGAAACGTCATGAATTTTGAAGATAACATAAGGACCATGATGACATGTAGGTTTTGCTTAATGTGAGAATGTGAGTATATCCTGCATTATGACATGTAGGTTTTGCCGACATTATAAAGATTGGTTTGGCTGATTGAAGGAAAAAGTTTGTTTTCGTTCTACATTTTTGCAGTGTGAGCCTTGTCATTTAGAAGCATAGCTTTGTTGTAAATCACAGTGAAGATCTCAATTGGACTCTAAGTACATATGGTACTGAAATTTGTGATGATACCTTGAGCATCTGTTGGATATTAATTTTGTAAATGAACAGCTCAAAGAATCAAAAGAGAACATTGCATGATATATGTCTTCAGAAGGAGATGTATTTGATGCTACGAAATGGAATTGGTCTTAGGAAGGAAGACATTGGATATATGCAAAACAAGAGTTCGATACTAATTTATATGAAGGCAGAAAGCAACTCAATCGGGCTGTTCAAGTAGAAAAAATTCATCCATCCGTGGATTTCAGACTGTCCCTTCTTTCTGTGAGAGAGTGAAGAAGAGCGAGTGATATGAGAAGTGTGAGAAAGAAGCAAGCGGCGGTGATGAGCACCTTCCAGCCACGGAGGAGGCCTCTGGAGTTCATATTGCCGGCTGTCGTGGCTGCTGCAATTGTTTGCTCATCCAGTTGCTCTGCTTCTTTGTCTGGAAAACATAGAAAACAAATTAGAGGAAACTTGTTTTTGAAATGAATATGGACTAACCTGTGAACAATGAATAGTGGAGTAAAATGATCAAATGCGTCAACAAATAAGATACCTGTCGTATCTTCCTCATCAGGATCCCCTAGGATCTTATTGAACCAAATCGGATCTTGTATGGATGCATTTACGCGTGAGAGCAAGTATACTCCTGGCTGATAAGGACCAATGGTTTGGTGTTGGGTACTTTGCAGCTGCTGCACAAGCTGGATGCCAAACTCCTTTACCTCAAGCCAAGGTTCCATAATTACAGAAACAACCACTTTATCGCCAACATCTATGTTAACCTCCTCCTCCAACTTCCAATGGCTTAACCATATCATGTCTTCTCCTTCACCTGGAATGCCGCAGTGTGATGGGGCATAGATCCACTTGATATGTTTACTCTTATTTGTGACTATAGTAATCATTGGCCCGGGTAAAGCCCAAGGAGAATCATTGGCACGTTTTGTATAGACACTAAAGACCTTCAAGCCTCCAATTCTGTGATTATCAAGTAAAGGAACAGTAAAAGATATTGAGGGCCCTGTACTTTTATGGCTGAATTTGCCTGGAACCTCATTCGCAGCAAAATATGTGCTAAATATACCACGCTCGTACAGTCCCTAATATATAATATATGCCATGGAAATCACAATATTAATTAGTCAACTTTTCCTTCCTATAATCATGAGAGAGAGAGAGAGAGACATAGCGGTACCTGGACAGGACTCCAGTCAGCAACAATTCCAGAATTGTGTGCTTTTCGAATCCGAATTGGCGCCATGGATTCCAAGTTGCACAAGCCCAAAAGGTTGATCATGTCTACATCAACTGTTCCAATGGGTTCTAATTTGTAGTTATACTCCCACTCAACTAGGTTGTGGTTGTCATAGCCACTGGTAATGTGATATTGGAACCCAAAGGATTGATATGTTATTTTTTTCAATGATACACAACATTCCAGATCCAGATGACCTACTTTTGGTAACCCCACAAGCGATTCGAGCTTTGCACAGCGGGGAAAAGAGAGTTTAATGAGCCCCGTTAAACCTCGGATGCAATTTGGTAGACTACAAATTGGATTGTCCGCTAGATTTAGTCTTCGCAATGAGGATAGATTACTAAAATCCCTAGGAAAGACATCATCTGAAAGACTGCACCCCCCAAGACTTAAGTCTACTAAAGAGCATGGTAAACAACTCAAGATAGATGAACTTCTTCCTGGCCAGAATTCACCTAATGGAATTCCATCTGTCTCAAGGACTTTCAGAGATTCCATGTTCCTCAACATCTCAATTGATAACTGATTAAGATTTGTGCAACCAGATACAATAAGTGTTTCAAGTGATTTTAGCATTAAGATGTTCGTAGGCAGCATCCTAAGACTTTTGCAGTCCCTCAAACTCAAGTAAACAAGTCTCTCTAGGTTTCCAATGGATTCATTGACACCAAACAGGGCTTCACAATCTACAAGAACCAATTTCTCTAGATTGGGGCAACATGAGAAGTCAGTAGTATTAGTAAGGTTATGAGAGTGGCTGAGATCAAGGATCTTCAATAACGGAAGACGCTGTGGCATAAAAAGTGTACAGGAGAAAACAATGTGGAGTTAGATGTTATAGATATATAATTTGTTATCAAAAGAAAATCCTAATGTAAAGGAAAAGAATTGAAAAGTGAAGAGTTACATACTGTTGATCCTTCACAGATTTGTCCCAAGCCACTGTATTGCATTTCAAGAACAATTAGGTTCCCCAAAGGAAAATCAAAGGGTATAGAATTCAAAGAAAATTTTAGCCAACACAGCCATCTTAATCCTGTACAAAATTCTGCATAACATCCGTCAAGTTGTGCGTGACTAAGATGGAGTAGTTTCAGTTCTGGCATCCTTGCAAATGCATTGGTTTCTAAGACTTTCTCATTTGAGTTTATGAGACTGTTTGTAAGGCCCATATGCATGTCCAGGACAAGACCTTCAATTGTTCTTGTACCCTACAGAAGAAAGGGGAAAACATTAATTTGGAAAGTATTTACAAGAAGAAAATATAAATATGCTTACATAAAACACAAATTTCTTACTTTCTTTTCTGCCAGGATTTTGAAGGAATCCTTATGACGCCATACTCTACTACGCTTCCAAGGCTCCTCTGATTCTAGACGAACAATTTCTCTTCCCATTCCACGAATCAGGTCATGCATCTGCACCTTGTCATATTTATCAATTGTCACCAAACACCTATCGATGAGATTTTGAATAGCGACAATTGTATAGAAATCACATCCATCTAGTATTTTAACAATGCACTCTTTGTCCTTTCCGATAAAGAAACAAGCAATGTGGAGGAATAATTTTCGGTCATGGTCATCTTGCAAAGAGTCGTAGCTTACTCTTAGTTTACTTATTATTTCACCATTTGGAATAGCTTCTAACTTGTCCAATGCACTTTTCCATACATCTATACTTTCCCCCGAAAGAGAAGAACCTAAAACTTTAAGTGCTAACGGAAGTCCTCCGCAATGGTCCACTAGCTTTTCTGAATATTCTATGTAATCTTCAAGTGGATGGTCCTGGCCAAAAGTGTGCCAACTGAAGAGCTCCAAAGATTCTCTGCGATCTAAAGTTTCAACTTCATACACCTCAGTAACTTTATGAGCCTTTAACAATCTTGCACGCCTAGTTGTTATGATGATTTTACTTCCCGAACAAAATTGATCTTTCATCTGAAGGACTGCATCTAATTGGTCCACATGATCCACATCATCGAGAACAAGGAGAACCCGTTTGGAGCTTATGGCATCTTCAATCTTTGTTATTCCCTTACTAACACTGTGTATTTTCACTTTTATCCCATTCAAAATATCAGAAAGCAATTGTGTTTGTATGTGAACTAAGCCATTGGGTTGCTGTGAAATTTCTTTGATGTTTTCAAGGAAGCTGCTTCCTTCGAATCTTTGAAAGTTTGAATTATAAACAAACTTTGCGATGGTTGTCTTCCCTATTCCACTTATCCCATAAATGACAAGGATGCCGACATCAGTTGATCCATGTTGTAGCCATAAATTGATCATTTCCACTCGAGAATGTATTCCAATCATGTTGGGGGCAACACTTAAGGGGGTGCGACTCAGTTTATCTCCAATTACCTTAATTATTTTCTTGATAAACTTTGCCTCGTACCTATAAATTGCAGTCAAAATGAAAGAGAATTTAAACATGTATGATTTTCATACAATTGAATTATAAAATACCATGGAAATAAGATCAGAAAGTTATAAGGTATAAGAGATGGGTGCATGAAACAAACAAATTCAAATATACATAATCTACCAAATTTTAACCGGTAGTGTGTGCACTATAGTTGTGAATATGGGATCAACTGACTAGGTGCTAACTGAAGATATCTATCCTGCTCTAGATGAGGGGTAAGCCTCTGAAGCTAAAGCTCAACTAAACATAAACAAAAACCCTTAAAAACTAGAGCAAGCAACTTAGATGACAAGTAAAAGAATATTCTCTTAAAAAGGAGAATATTTAAAACAATTAATTGCATGAAAGCGAAAACTCATTACCATCGATAAAACATCTAATTAATAAAACATCTAGTTAATCAGGATAAAGGGTGTATTAACATTTTCTATTGCAAGTTGGCAATGAGTGTTCTCTTTTAACTATACTCTCTATCGCTAATTTTCAAAAATAAAATAAAATTACCCATGAGCTTGATTTTGCAAGACCATCCCTGCCAGATCTGCAACCTCTGCAAGTGCCTCCCTCCATGCCTTCACCTTCTTCAACGGTTGAGTTTTTTGGTGTCTAGCAAATGCATTTGCAAGACTTCCTGTCTGCTTCCTCACATGGGATGGATCCACGTCGTAGAAAACAGGTAAAACGACATGGTTATCTGAGGTCCTCCTGCGTTCAAGGATCATCACAAGCTCGTCCAGGCACCATGTGGACGATGCGTAGTCTTTCGAAAACACAATAACAGAAGTTCGAGACTGTTTGATTGCTTTCTGCAGTTCCGGCTTAATATCTTCTCCTCTCTCAAGCTCATCGTCGTCTCGGAAAGTGCGAAATCCGGCGTTGACCAAGGCTGTGTAGAGGTGGTCAGTGAAATTCTTGCGAGTGTCTTCACCTCTGAAACTCAAGAACACATGATAACGACAATGTCGAGGAGCATTAGAAGAGGAGGTTTGCTGAGCTGCTCTCACAAGTTCCATGGCTGAAGGGTGGTGAAGGAACAAACTGTCTGAGAGTGGAAATTAAGTATAAGGTTTTACTTCCGGGATTGACTGAATGACCAAATAAAAGGACAATATACGCACTTAAAAAGCAAGCACGCGAAAACAAGATGCCTTTTTTTTTTTCTATAAAAGAATGCACTAATATCGAGTGAGTCAAACGGGGCAAGCAGAGGTTTTTACTTTTTCGCTTGTTTAAAGGTTAACAATGAGCTAATTGGTGGCCACAGTGACAAGTTGTCCTTTCTTTGTTTTCCCAAATAAAAGAGAAAAATAATACAGTAGGACTTTATGCGTTTGTTGACTAATATTGGATTGGATACTCCTTATATTTAAAACATGTTGAGCATCTCTCAGGGAACATGCAAATGAGTTTAGTAAAATTGTAATATAACAACCTAGGGAGCAAGTTGCCTACCCAATACTACTCACCAAATATCTTTTACCCTCAATTGTAATATAATCATTTATTCTACATCACTCTCCCAATACTACTCACCAAATATAAGATTATGTCGTCAATTGGGTTTGCCTCAGTGGTGAGGCCCTCCCCCCAACAACCCCAGTTCGAATTCCCCAATTGTAATTGAGCCCCTTCCCCTCCCCATAGTGAATAGTAAAAGCTGTATTTTAAAAAAAAACATAAGATTCTGTCTTTAATAAAGATATGGCCATTTTAAAACTGACAATAATTTGGTGTCTCTACCTAGCAAGCATGACTGAAGTTTACATTCACACATGTACTGTCAGTAATTTGGTGTCTACCATCACAACATCACTGTTGGAGACGGATAATATAAAAAGACTGAATATAATATGCTCTCAAAAGTGTCGGTCTCTTGATAAGAGCAATATTCCCATGTTCGTTAACTTATAAGAGTAGATTAGTCGCTGAGGTTTTGTCATCTAAATCAGTAAACAGAGGTGCATTTATCAGCGTAATGAAAGGTCTGTGGCGTCCTAAAGCAATGGTGGAGGTGGTCAGTGAAAGTCTTGCGAGTGTCTTTACCTCTGAAACTCAGGAACACGTGATAACGACAATGTCGAGGAGCATTAGAAGAGGAGGTCTGCCGAGCTGCTCTCACAAGTGCCATGGCTGAAGTGCGGTGAAGGAACAAACTGTCTGAGACTGGAAATTAAGTATAAGGTTTTACTTCCGGGATTGTCTGAAGCACCAAATAAAAGGATAATATATGCACTTAAAAAGCAAGCTCGTGAAATCAAGATATGCCTTTTTTCTAAAAGGATGCACTAATATCGAGTGAGTCAAGGGGGCAGGCAGAGGTTTTTCGCTTGTTTTAAGGTAAATAATTAGCTAATTGGTGCCGACAGCGACAAGTTGTTGTCCTTTCTTAATGGCCATTTCTTTGTTTTCCCAAATAAAAGAGAAAAATAATACAGTAGGACTTTATGCGTTTGTTGACTAATATTGGATTGGATACTCCTTATATTTAAAGCATGTTGAGAATCTTCCAAGGAGTACACAAATTAAAAACATATCAATAAAGACATACAATTAAGTTGCTGCACAATTTCTCATGTTGTTTCCCAGAAACCATGGATTGATCGGCCGATCAGACTGACCATTACAAAATTAAATCTACATGAAAATTATGTACGTGGTCGTGACCTGAAGAGCCGTGTGTGAAGTGAAGAAATAAGAGAATAAAATGAAAGATTTTAATCCATGTTTAATGCACACGAAATCCAGAATTAATATTTTTCCAACAGTGGGAAATGAAATGAAAACTAGGTTGGTTCAATTCAAGCCACGTTTATGTGTGGTTAACACGGTTCTACATTTTGAGACAGCTAATTTATTGTATGTAAGTTCCACTAAAGCTCATAGCAAAGTCCTCTTAAGTTATGACCATGAAAACTGGGTGAGTTTCGCAGTGAGCCATGAGTTTTGATAATTTTGTACCATATATTGATCTATGAGTTTTGATATTAAACCTATATCATATAGAAGAATCTTTTAATTTTTTAATACACATATTACCGATCAACCAATGCCAAAACTAAACTGAGATTAATGCTCTAAACTGAGATTAATGCTCCAGAATAATAGTAAATTGCATAAACTAAACAGTTATTCTTTCTTGGAAGTATTATTAGTAGTTCAAGATCAGTAATTAACGAAGAACAATAGCTTAAACTGATACGTACACAAGGGAGTATTGCCATATTGGATTGGATTGGATACTCCTTATATTTAAAGCATGTTGAGAATCTCCGGGAGTATGCAAATGAGTTAGGTAAAATTGTAATATAACAAAGTAGGTGACATGTTGCCTACTCATTTGCCTCATGGAAAAAGTTGGTCTGTAGAAAGTAGGTGAGAGAATGAAGATGATATTGTATCATAAAAATCAAGTGGGATACAATATATATATATATATATATATATATATATATATATATTCACTTTGAAGTAGGTAATATTGCCTTATTAGGGAGAGTAGGTATATTTTACCTACCCATTTGCCTCTTTGGAGCATGAAAATGCTGATGTAGATATGGCAATGCGAATGAGGCCTACTGATCTTTTGCCTCTTCCCTTTGAGATGCTTGGAAGAAATGAATTTTTTTACCAAGTTGAAGGTAGAAGATGCATTACTCATGAAGAAAACTTATTCTATCTAATCCCCACAAAATGGTAGGATAACAACACCTTATAAGTAATCCCTCAACATGAAAAGTTATTCACTCATACCTTCATTTTCTCCTTTAATATACCTTATATTTAGTGACTTATCCAATCTAACTATCGCAATGTGATAAATAACTCGGCTAAACCTTAACCTAAAACACGAAACTATGGAATCCACCAGGAAAGGTTTGAGGAAACCTCAAAGATTTATTTGATATAACTGGAAATTACATCGCATAAACCCTAGCAATGGGTTAAAGATGTTTAAATACTCGTAGAAACCCTAGGAATAATTAAGGAATTAAAATAGGAAAATAACAAAGTTTCCAAAAATTATAAAAACTTTAAAACTAGATCTTGGATTGCCAAACGATCTCGGATACCAGAAAAAGCCCATACATCATAGCAAATCAATGAATTTTACTCGTGACGCTATTCTCTTCAAAATGACGGGTCATGGACCTGATTCTGAGATCGGAGCTCAAATCTGCAGTTTACCCGATTTCCCTTTACACGTGCGTCGCTCTAGCTCATCTTCAATTGCTTTCGACATCTATTCTACATCACTAACCCAATACTACTCACCAAACATAAGATTATGTCGTCAATTGGGTTTGCCTCAGTGGTGAGGCCCTCCCCCCAACAACCCCAGTTCGAATTCCTCAATTATAATTGAGCCCCTCCCCCTCCTCCTAGTGAATAGTAATCTTAAAAAAAACATAAGATTCTGTCTTTTATAAAGATATGGCCATTTTAAAACTGACAATATTTTGGTGTTTCTAGTAAGCACATTCACATGTGACCCAAACCAAAAAAAAAAAAAATAGAGTTTACATTCACACATGTACTGTCAGTAATTTGGTGTCTACCATCACAACATCACTGTTGGAGACGATAATATAAAAAGACTGAATATAATATGCTCTGAAAAATGTCGCTCTCTTGATAAGAGCAATATTCCCATGTTCGTTATAGGAGTGCATTATTACATGTAAAACGGAAAAATCGACTGAATAAATTGGGTTGGTTAACTTATGAGCTAATGCAGATCCGCTGTCCCAAATGGATGACCCCTTCATGTCTCTTTTTTAATTATTTGACACATGTCTTATGACTTTTTTTTGAGTGCTGCTAAATGAATCCTAAAATTAACCGAGTACACCATATGATCTAAGTACACCCTAATATTTTAATTAAAATGTAAAATTAACTAAGTACACCCTATGTAACTACCAAAAGTACCCTTGATACACCCTAATACACTCTATCACACAAAATAAAAAAAGAAAATTGAAAGCCTTTGGAAAAAAAAAAAAAAAAAAAGAAGATAAACATATCACACCAATAATCGGCTCCTCCAACAACCACAAAGTGAAAGAAACGAAACACCAAAGTGTTTCATTCAACTAATAGCTTGTATACCACCATTTTGGAATTGATGCCAAACAGATGTTCCAACGGGAATTGAAGGGAGGAGGGTGTGTCTGTGTTCAATATTATTAGACATTCACATTCATAAACATATATTATTGACAAGCCATAGGCCACCTTGGACTCTCCTCCTCTGCTTTTGCATTTGCCTGATTGCCTTCCCTGGCTCTTCGCGCGTCCTATTGCCTACACATTTTTCTCTCCTTCTCTCACTCTTTTCTTCTTTCTTTCATCAGTATCATTGTCTTTATTTTCAATATGTTAAGGAATCGCAAAGGCAAAACAATAATTTAAGTTTAGCATATAAATAGAACACAGAATTAGTCTCTTACCAGTTTCAAGGCAAGACAATAATTTAAGTTTAGCAGATAAAAAGAACAGGGAAATAGTCTCTTACAAGTTTCAAGGCAAGACAATAATTCAAGTTCAACGCAAGACCTTCGAACATTCAACAACACCTCGTTGCGGCTCCGCTAGTGCTCGCTATTTGATTAAGGTTGAATATGGTGAGCAAGGTGTACTTATTAAAATTATATTTGTTTCACAATTTAATATATCCTTTTGGTCATTTTATATTCGGGTAAATTAGTAATTCAATAAATAGTTTGGTAGTATGGTGTACTTAGTTAATTTTAAGGTTCATTTAGCAGAACTATTTTTTTGCCAAACAATTGGGAAACTTTATTAAAGATGAAGAAACATAGGCTTGATTCCAGACATGATTACCCAACCTAGAAACATGGGCGGCCACCTCATGTGCAGCTCTATTTCATTGTCATGGTGTAAAAGAAAACACCACATGACTAAACTGACGAACTAAAACATGAATATAAAAAACAATACCAGCTACATCTGAATCCCTGTGCAAACACCCCTCACCATTCGAATTAAATGATGTGATTCTGTGAATCAGATTACACTTCCACTCGATCAAACCTGTTATGCAAACATGCCAGCAACACTTCTCGAATGGCCTCTGCCTCCACTACCAGTACTAAACCACATCGCATATCACCCTTACCTCCTACTTGTACAAATTCACCCCCCTCGTTTCTGATAACCCAACCTATTCCACCTCGTCTCGTTTGCGCTAGCCACGTCCCATCACAGTTGGCTTTAAGCATTCCAGCAGCAGGCTTTCTCCATCCTTGCCACCGCTCATGGTGGGAATCAGGTGGCCTGGGCAACTCATTGATCAGCGGTTTAGAGTGAAGCCGGGCCTCTTTGAACTCCTGGACTTGATGTTAACTCGCAAGTGCACGAGGCATTGGATAGTATAGCTTGTGTAAGTACGAGGTCGATCCCACGAGGATTGATGATAGATTGATTCAATTTAATTCCCTGCACAAAATAGAAAACCAAAAGAGAATAAATAAAACAAGAAAGAAAGAAAAGAAATTAACTCAAGCAAATTAGTTACCAAGTTCAATTTATATTCTTAGATTGATTCTAGCTAAAGTATGATTAAGCCATGGTGTTTGGTCCTAACCTTGTATTCCTAATTCCCTAATTAGATCCTTCTTGTCGAACCTAAATTAAGCATTAGAAATCCATTAAGCAAAGAAGAATGTTTTAAACAACCAAGCATGTATCTAATCCATGTTGACGAATGTCCATACATACTCTTCCTATTCATAGTTCAATTTGAATTAATGCATGGTGTCTACTCTTAATTCAAACCAAGATAGCCAACATACAAGTTTTAATGGTGATCACTCATTCAAACAAGCATTTTAACTTATAAGCATAATGAATAAGAACAAGAACTATAATTGAAACTTGGAAGCTAATTAAACTTGAAAACTAAAGAAAAGAAATTACATTACAATGAAAAATAAATTACAACTAAAAAGCAAAATGGTTTTGTTACAACAATTGAGAACTAAAAAGAAAACTAAGAGAATTTGAGGGAGAGAAGGGAGAGGAGCTCTAGAGAGATGTTTGAGAGCTCCCCCCCTTGGGGTGTATTTGAAGGTTAGCCAAGCCTCCTATTTATAGGAGAAGGAAAGCATCAAACTCACATGCCAATATTCTTCTTTTGACAACAAGTTGCATAGCCACCTCAAGTTCACATGAGCATCAATCTCCTTTCATCATTTGGCTAGTTCCCACTTGATGCTTTTGCTTTCTTTATTTCTTACACAACCTACTTCAATTATGACAAATAAACATGCTTCTTCCCCACTATCAACAATAGCACATGCATAGCTAATCATAACCAAGAACTATCAACAATAGCACATGCATAGCTAATCATGACCAAGCAATTTGCAGTCAGCTTGTGGGCTCAATTTGGGCTTGTTCCTTCACTCTAACAAATCTGGAAAAATATGGATCTTGAAGCTCTTTGTCTTATCTTTCTAAGCATATGCAGCCCAACTCAAGGAAAAATCGGGAAGGCCTTCAAAAGTCATTTTTGGCCCAGTAACGCAGATGCTGCCGAATTTGACCTTAAGTTGCCCAAACTTGCATAACTTCATCTAGAAGACTCGGAATCATGAACCGTAAAATTCTTCAGAAACTAGACTTCCGTATCTTTCCAATGACGTATGGTTCATTATCTGGTTCTTCCTGAGCAAGTACAGTCCAATCCGTGAAGTTGACTGATCTGCATACACCGTTTTGAGCTAACTTGTCTCCAAAATGCATTTAGTGAGTCATAAGCTTATTACACTGAAACAAACACAAAATAAATTAAAAGCACAAGTTTAACTCAAAAACATAACCAAATCATAAGTTAGAAGGGTACAAAATGATATGTAATTATGCACCGATCACTTGAGACCCAAAACAGGGGAGGAGCTCCTGAGGCGCCGAAAGAATGCCCTTGAACATCGCTGCATTTCGACACTTCCATATTCGCCATAAACCAAAGCTACCAGTTGATACAACTCCCCAGGATTTTCACACTTCTCAAACTTCGTCAAAACCTTCACCCAGCACTCCATAAAATCGTCGCATTCCAACCGGATGCAGTCTAATTGTAAGGGACTTGCAAACCAAAAAAGACTTCATACTCACACCTAAAGAAAATGTGCAATTGTGATTCCCCATGACAACCACACAGAGCACATTCATTCACAACCTCAACATGACGCCGGCACAAATTGTCCTGCACAGCAAGTGCATTGCGACAGCACCTCCACATAAATGCACGAATTTTCGGTGGCACTTGCAGATCCCAAATACTTTTCCAGAGCCTCTATTGTCCCTGCATGGTACTACATTATCCTTCACCTTTTCGTCCCAACTACCCATTCCTTCTCAACCGGCACAAATTGTCCTGCACAGCAAGTGCATTGCAACAGCACCTCCACATAAATGCACGAATTTTCGGTGGCACTTGCAGACCCCAAATACTTTTCCAGAGCCTCTGCTGTCCCTGCATGGTAATACATTATCCTTCACCTTTTCGTCCCAACTAGCAACCTCATACCCGGATTTGACAGAGTATTCCCCAGCCTTTGTGAAATGCCAAATCATCTTATCGGGACAGCCCCACCGACTAAGTGGCAAATACAAAATAAATTGGGCCTCCTCCATGTTAAAACACCGTTGGATAAGGTCGTATTCCATACCTTAAGGACTGGATCCATGAGCTCACTAACAAATGAAGGCATGTCTAGGTGTCTAGATAAATACTTGAAAGTATGTGGTGTTGGCTTCCAGCGATCCTCTAGAATTCTCACCCTCTCCCCAATCCCAATCCGCCACCTCAAACCAGCCTCTAATAGTTTCCGCCCTTGTATAATACCTTTCCATGGCCAAGACGATCTCTGCCCCTTAGTCGCATTCATAAAGTCCCCATCAAAATAATATTTATCGTGCAAAACCTGCGCCAAAATAGATTCTGGGTATTGAATAATCCTCCATCCAATTTTAGCTAACATTGCAAGATTGAAACACATGAGATCTCGCAAACCCATGCCTCCTGCCTGCTTTAACCAGGTCAATCTTTGCCAACTCACCCAGTGTATCCCCTTATGATCATTTTGTCCCTTCCACCAGAAATTAGCTACATCCTTCTCAATCTCCTTGCATAAGCTAATAGGAAGTGTACCGTAGGTCTCACCAGTTGCTCTCTTCTTTTTGACGAGGATCCAGCATCATCGGCCAAAAAAGAAAGCACCTTCTCGAAAACGATCATTCGGTCCCTTGACCGTCCACGCTAATTGTAAGTTGCCTTTAATTGTTATCTGTTTAGTTTTAGCTCCAACAACATGGATAGTAATTAAGGTTAATTGACTATAAGAATTACGTGGAATTGGTTATGGTGAAATCAGAGGCTCTAGTGTTCCATAAACTTGATTTCCACTGTTAATTAAATTGTTATTCTCTTATAAATTGTTTTAGTTTAGATAAATCAATCAATTTTCTTAAACAACTGTTCAAATAAACGTAAGAATTAATCATAATTGGTAGTTGATAGCAAATTACAGTATTCGTGGGAACGACACTTTACTTATCTCTATATTACTTGTGCGAATTGTGCACTTGCAATAATTTCACAACAGTGGCTTGGATTTTAGTTTTTTTGTTTAATTTTTAGTTTTAGTTTCTTTATTCAAAGTTAACACCGTTAGATTTAGGGTTAAGTGAACGGACACGTGTCAAGTAAATAGAGAGGGGACATAGAAGGACACCAAATTTCAAATTTGGGGACAATGGATCCGCTCCCGTAAAAGCTAACTGAAGATCTATCCTACTCTAGATGCGGAGTAAGCCTCTGAAGCTAAAGCTCAACTAAACATAAACAGAACCCCTTAAAAACTAGATCAAGTAACTTAGATAACAAGTAAAAGAATATTCTCTTAAAAAGGAGAATATTTAAAACAATTAATTGCAGAAAAGTGAAAACTCATTACCATTGATAAAACATCTAATTAATAAATAAAAAATTGTGGAGAGCTTGAGATTTGATTTATGAGGGTGAAACACATACGATTAATCAAACATGCAGAAGTTGTTTTGCTTATCTAAATACGGTTTTATTGCAAAAGTATGTCGTACAACCAAAATGACTAAGTTTTGAACATTTCTATAGTGTATTATATTTGAAATTGTTAATCAGGATAAAGGGTGTATTTAACATTTTCTATTGCAAGTTGGCAATGAGAGGTCTCTCTTTTTTTTCTTCTTTTTTTAGGACCTTTCTTATTGAGAGGGGCAATAGCATGCTAAACTCATACACACTACACGGATGCTAGGACTCGAACCTAGGACCTTGCCTAAGGGAGTAAATACTTCAAGCCACTACACTAGTGGGTCATTTGCATGAGAGTTCTCTTTTAACTATACTCACTATCGCTAATTTTCCACACAAAAAAAAAACTGTACTCACAAGAAAACTCAGAAAAATTCATAATTAAGGCACCCTAAAAAATAAAACAACAAAAATTGAAAACACCTATTTTTAGTAGGAACGAAATTACCCATGAGCTTGATTTTGCAAGACCATCCCTGCCAGATCTGCAACCTCTGCTAGTGCCTCCCTCCATGCCTTCACCTTCTTCAGCGGTTGAGTTTTTTGGTGTCTAGCAAATGTCTTTGCAAGACTTCCTGTCTGCTTCTCTAAGGGAGTATGCAAATGAGTTAGGTAAAATTGTAATATAACAAACTAGGTGGCATGTTGCCTACTCATTTGCCTCATGAAAAAAGTTGGTCTATAGAACGTAGGTGAGAGAGTGAAGATGATATTGTATCATAAAAATCAAGTGGGATACAATATATATACACTTTGAAGTAGGCAATATTGCCTTATTAGGGAGAGTATGTATATTTTACCTACCCATTTGCCTCTTCCTTTGGAGCATGAAAATGTTGATGTGGATATGGCAAGGCAAATGACGTTTGCTTGCTCTTTTGCCTCTTCCCTTTGAGATGCTTGGAAGAAATGAATTTGGTTTACCAAGTTGAAGGTAGAAGATGAATTACTCATGAAAAAAACTTATACCATCTAATCCCCACAAAATGGTAGGATAACAACACCTTATAAGTAATCCCTCTTAATCCCTCAACATGGAAAGTTATTCACCCATACCTTCATTTTCTCCTTCAATATACCTTATATTTAGTGACTTATCCAATCTAACCTACACAAGCGTGTTAAATAACTCGGCGAAAACCTTAGCCTAAAATATGAAATTCTAAAATGCACCAGGAAAGGTTTGAGGAAACCTCAAAGATTTATTTGATAACTGGAAATAACATCACATAAACCCTAGCCACGGGTAAAAGATGTTTAAATACTCCGAGAAACCCTAGGAATAATAAAGGAATTAAAATAGGAAAATAACAAAGTTTCCAAAAACTGTAAAAACTTTAAAACTGAATTTTAGACTGACAAACGATCTCAAATTCTCAAAAAAGCCCATACATCATAGCATATGTCATTGACCTATCCCAGCATGTTTTGTAAAACATTTAGATGCAGAGGAACAGGTTTCCACATAACAAAACAAGAAGAGAAACGGACATAACATTCTTCAATTTATGCTTTTTCATGACTAGGTCATTGATCTATCCAAGCATTCCCAAAATGTTTTCCATGGTTAAAGATGCAAAGGAACAGATTCATGTGATTCAAAAGTATAAAAAAGAGGGGCATATGTATATATCTGGATGACTCAAATATCAAATATCCAGCAACATAACATGTATCTAGCAAGACAACATTACCCTATATATAGCGCTGTGTATATATATAGAAAAATGTTTTCTTGCCAACCTGCTGAAATGCCTTATGTTAACAGACTGTGAATATAAACCATTGATTAGCTCGATTATTGCCAAATGTGCGTCCAGATTTACAGTACGGCAGCATATCTATGACAAGAGAACATGCTCCGTATACACACGTCAGCTACTCATTATAACACGAGAACATGCAAATTCACCAATCAGATTAGATTTGGCTCAAATATTCAGGCTGTTTTTCATTTCTTTTCTTGTAAATTTGCACTGAAGATGAGATCCTGGAAAATATATAAATGCTACACAACATATTATCAACATTTCAGACTCGGAAGGGAAACCAAAGTCTAACATTGTTTGCAGACAATCTAAAACACTCATCATCCTCTCACTGATGGCACAAAATGCAAGGAAAATTCTGAACTTCTCTGGCATAAATGATTGCGACAGCTCTATCATTTCTGTCGGTATCAAGTATAGCACTCTATGAATCTAATGCCAACCCTGCTGAGCTCAAAACTAACTTTTGCGCCTTATGATATGAAGGGAAGATCCCAAAAGCAATTTCAAGAGAAAAGGGACCTAGTCTTGTTGCGCTCCAATCGAGCTTCCCTCTGTTGATACAAAAATGTAAACCACATAAGTAAACAAGCAATGTACAGAAGGACAAATGCAAACAGATGACGTCTTCTATCCTCTGGCTATTGGTGAAGTATGTTGGTGATCCATGGAAAATGAGATGCCACTGAAAGACTTTGGACTCCATCCATGCAACAAACAATAATTATACAGCTGTAATTTTTCGACTATCCCTGGGACTTCATTGTGTAATCAGATGAAGGTTAGGTTGCACGCAATTCTTGAAACTATATAAGTAACCAATTAATATATTTCTTGTTGGGAAGGACCTCACAGGGCTAATGGAAACCACCAATTTATTAAAAGTGTATGCATTCAAATGGGGTGTCCAGTCTTTCATTACTATCAATAAAGTACAATAACAAATACAGAGAAATTCAGTATCTAAAAGCACCAATACCTCCTTTTTCTTGCATTCTTTGTAAATATCAAAATGTTCTTGACATTTGCCCTTGTCCGAATTATATTCTTCCAGACCTGAAAAGTTCACAAAACAAATCAATATTTAGCCAAAATTTTACTGGAGATTTAACTTTTAGGAGTGAGTAACTGAGAAGTAAAATTCATGAAACAATATAATTATCAAACTGGTTCCACTCCTCACTAGTATTTTTCCAGCCCATTTTCTATCAAACAATATGTGCACGTGTATGCGGAAACCAGCTAAGAAGTAAAAAAGTACAGCTCTCTTCATCATTATCTGATAAACTAAAATAGGAACTTGTTATACTTATATGCAACGTATATACCCTTCAGTGTTACCGTATGATCATGGAGCTAGACATCAGATGCTCAAGTCCAATTTATGATCACAGTCGAGCAAAATACAAGGAAAAATTTAAAGTAACCAAGAAAAATAAATTCACTATATGGCGGTCAAAAACGTCATAGACCAAAGAAGATGGATAACTTAAAAAGGATAAAATGTAAATGACATGGGCAGTTGGGGAGGCTTGACGAAGAAAAGTGTCTTAATCCAAAAGTGGTTAATCGATGTCTACCCTTCTGTGGTATTCGACAAAAGATGATTAACTAGTTAATCGATGTCTATACCATGTGGATGAAAAATTCTGTTGTAGATATGTAATTAAGTTGGCCTTAGAAATCTCTGGCCAAAAAAGGTTGTTCTTATCAGCTGCATATCAGCTACGGTTCCACTTTACAACCCAGGCCAGTCTTTTCCACTTAACACGAAAAACAAGTCTTTTTCCACAAAGGTGACTTTCCAAGCCTAATGCTTCAGTACTAGACCACTACCTGATTGCCTGGGCACATCAAAGCAACTACAACATTGGTCATCAAGTTAAATGAAGGCACTAAACCTGTCAAGTAAAACAGTGGTTAAAGCACGCCTTTGAAAACTGGGGTAGGCTTTATGGAAGATGCTCAATGGTTTCTTTCCAAAACTAATCATGGGTATTGCGCTTTCGAGTTGATTAAGTCTCTAAAGTTCTAAGAGCAATGACACAGCCACCACTTCATCAGCACCCATATCCAATTTCCACCCAAAGATATTTAATTACCAGACCAAAAGTAACCTCTAAACTCCGCACTGTAGCTTTATTTATGTGATTGCAAACTCAAACTACATTACCACCACAAACAAAACCAAAAAAAAATGAACTTTTGAAACAAACACTTCAAAATTCCACAAACCCAACTCGCAAAGCCGATACCAAATACAAATTAAAGCCTCAAAACTCAAAATTATGCATGAATTCACAAAATTAGAGCCTCAAACCAGTACCAATTAATTTTTTAATTAAAAAAAACCTTAAAAAACAAAGATATCTAATAGTTCATTAGGGACTCATCAAAAAACATTATAAAAAAGGTTAAATGAAGCAAAAGAAGAACAAGAAATGAAATTAGGGTTGTAAGGAGCTTACATTTTAGGGACGCAGTGTACTGAGGATAACATTGAGAATCAGAGATTCTAGCAGCGCTTGGATACGGCGGTGTCGACGCTTTCGATGCCATTGCTTCTCTCTCTCTCACTCTCTCTCTCTCTCTCTCTCTCTCTCTCTCTCTCTCTAAATAAGATTAATTGCAGTTTACCCGTCTTATTATAGTTCAATTGCATCAGTCAAGCCCTTCATGTTCATATTATTTCATTATAAACATTTTATTCAAACTTATCCGCCCAACCTAATAGTAATAAGTGAAAATTAGGGTTATTCACCGAATTGCCCCTTAAATTTATATATAACTATAAATTTACCTCCTGACTGTTTTTTTAGTAAATTAAGAGGTTGAATTAAATTTTCTTGTCAATGCTCTCCCCACCGTCAAAATTCCCACATTTCATCCATTAATCCGTCTATTCGACTCACGTTGGCTCTCTTTTGAGGGTTATTATGGTCATTCATGCGTGGATTAAATTACCCAAGGTTAATTACCGCACTTCTCAAACTTTGCACAGTTCTCAGATATCGCAACTCAGCTAGGGTTGGAAAAGGAAGAAAGCGAGGGTTAGAGAGGGACGAAATCGATGGTGAGATTCCACGCAATAAGAGGGAATTTGAAAGCTTCTTCATAAAGCTTCTTTTGCCTCGGTTGATTCTACACAACATGACTCTGGATGTGTTGCCTCTGCAGATGCAGAACAGAGGGCCTCCTCCCAAGTACAGTAAGTCATCGCTTTTCCCAATTTGAAATTGTTTAAGCTTGTGTGGTCCTTAGTTTGTCTATTCTTTTGACCTTTTCTGGTGTTGTCTGAGATGCTTTTTTTAATATGAAATACATGTGGTCCCGAAGCATGTGTATTGTTTGGTCTGCATAATTGTCGGTGGATCTGAGTTAATTTCAAGTTAAGAATGGTAGATGTGCAGTAAATATAAGTTGTTGTGATAAAATGGTGGTTTTTATATGATTTTCTTTTTTTTTTAGGTGATTCATATTTATTTTCCCTAGAAATTCACCATGGAGGTTATATTTCATAGGGGAAATATGTTCGGAGTAAGGTTACATGGGCAGACAACTGTAATGTTGACCATATGTCAATGCTTGACATGTATGTTGTTGCTATATCTTTAGGATACGACCATCAAAAAATACAGTACCACTACTAAAACAAAAGAAAGGGTTTTGTTCCAATTGAAGTGGATGCCCATGTACTTGAGTTTGTGGAGCACACACTTGCCTCTAGAGTTCAACCTTTATATCTCTCATATAAGCCTCAGCACTATTTCCCAGAGAGCCAGGCATCTGCATTTACTCCACAGTTCATCGAAGTACAAGTTGAAACTGAAACTGATGTTAGTGAGTTCGGGAACCAGTTTGTATAAGTGGATGTTGGTTAGATAATGATGCTGATGATGAGGCAGATAATGAGGTAGATGAATTTGAAGATGATGAGGCATATCATGAAGAGTGTTTTGAAGATAATGAGGAGGTTGTAGATGATAGAGGGGAAGAGGCTACTGGAGAGAATAATGAGCCAGACTCTGAGTTTGAGCAGTCATATGAAGAAGTGTTCAAGACAATCTTAGAAGAGGATGACAACTTGTTTGATAAACATGTAGTTGATGAAGAATATGAAGAATACAATGAAGAACCTGGTAAGGTTGACAGTGAAGAGTACAATACCAAGGAACTTGTAAGTCTTGATGAAGAAGAGGAGGATGATGGTGTGAAAAACCGTAGACGCAGAAGAAAAGCTCGTAGGTTTAAGCAGTTTAGAAGAGAAACTGATTTGCTGAAGCCAATATTTCATTTGGGAATGGAATTTACCAACATGGACCAGTGTAGGGAAACAATAAGGTATTAGGCAGTTTCAAGTGCAAGGCTATTGAAGTGGGTGAGGAATGATTCATATAGGGTGAGGTTAAAATGTAAAGGTAATAATAAACAAAAGGTTTCATGTCCATGGATGTTGTATGCATCTCATGTGGGGAAAGGTCCAACTACAAGGATTAAGACATATAAGACAAGGCATACATATGGAAGGAGGCAAAGGACCAAGTATGCCACTTCATCATGGATGTCTTAGAGGTTTGATGAGGAGTTAAGAGATAATCTCAATATGAAAGTGACATATTTCATGAAGACTATAAAGAAACATTATGTCATAGATATAACTGAGGCTCAAGTTTATAAAGCCAAGACTTTTTGCTAAACTTAGAATTTAAGGTAGTATTGAAGAGCAATATGGAAAGTTGTGGGATTATTGTGAGGAGTTAAAGAGCAATAACCCTAGAAGTACTGTCATTGTGAAGAAATATTTGCAGGGTTAGAATTCTATTTTTGAGAGGATTTATATATGTTTTGGGGCACTTAAAAAAGGATTTGTAGAAGGATGTAGACCAGTGGTGGGGTTTGATGGGTGTCATGTTAAAGGTTCTCACCCAGGGCAGATCCTAAGTGCAGTTGGGATTTATGAAAATAATGGGATGTATCCAATTGCTTTTCCTGTTGTTGAAGTTGAAAACAGAGAGACTTTGACTTGGTTCTTTGACATATTCTTTCAAGATGTTGGTATTGAAAATGGCAATGGGTGTGTCTTCATTACTAATAAGCAAAAAGGTTTAGGGAATGCCATTCATGCTTTGATGCCCAATGTTGAGCACAGGCATTGTGTAAGGCATTTGCACAATAATTTCAAGCTTGCAAGCCATACTGGTCTAGCTTTGAAGTAGATGTTATGGGCAGCAGCTAGGGCAACAACATTACTTGTATTTGAAGCTGAAATGGAGAAGATGTTGGGTCAGTCTGAGGCAGCATATAAATGGCTTGAAGAGAGACCAACTACTCATTGGAATATGTCACACTTTACCAGTGCCCCAAAGTGTCATATACTTCTAAACAACTTGTGTGAGTGTTTTAATGCTGCAATTTTAGAAGCAAGGGATAAGCCCATTGTTACTCTTTTGGAGAATATTACAATATACTTAATGCTCAAAATGGCTAGACTTAGAGAGAAAGTGTGGCCCCATGAGGTTGATCCAAGAATATTTGCTATTGTCGAGAATAATACAATTGAAAGTGGCCAATGCATAGCTTCATATGTTGGTGGAGGGAGGTATCAAGTTAATAGTATGTTGGGAGCTATGTTTGTTGTGGATTTAGAAAGGCATACATGCACCTGCAAAAAATGGGACTTATGTGGAATCCTATGTGCACGTGCCTTGGCTGCAATAGCAAATAGTGAGCACAGGCCTCTGGATTTTGTGCATGCACTTTACAAAAGGCCGACATATGATAGGGCTTATGAGGGCTATATATCTCCAATGCCTAGTCAATAATATTGGAGAAAAACATAGCATGTACCCATCATGCCACATGTTTATCACATCCAACCATGAAGGCCCAAACTGAGCATAAATAAAGAACCTGATGAAATACCAAGGGGGCAACAAAACTAAGGAGGTATGGCATTGTAATGACATGCAGCAACTGTGGACAAGTAAGTCACAATTTTGCAAGTTGTTCCCAAAATGGAAAAGTTAGATTTGGTTGCGAATTTTTTGTTTTACACATTTCATTTGTTGTTTTTACCGTATTACCTTATCTGCCTCATGATTTTTTGCTATGTTAACATGTGATTTGTTGTTATTAACAATGAAGGGGCAACCTAGATGTGCTTGAGCAAGAGGCAGCAGGAGGGGCAGATGTGCAAGGGGAAGAGGAGCTACAACTGCTAGTAGAGGTGTAGATACTACTAATGCCAATGCAAGTGGAACAAGTGGAAGTGCAACTGGAAGAGGTATTGTGAGGGGAAGAGTTGTTGTGAGGGGAATTGTTGCTGTGAGGGTCAATGGTGCTGTGAGTGGAAGTGTAACAGATATTGTTGGTTCAAGTGCAAGTGGAATAGGCGAATAACAGCAACCTCAGACCATACCAAAGTTTAATGTAAGTACTTTGATTAAACCTTGATGTTTTGAATCAATATTTGCTTTATTGTGGTGTCTTTTGAAAGCTTGAGTGAACCTACTTGTAACATGTGAGAAGATGAGCCCATGTCCCCAAAGTCATAAGGAAGACCAATCTATTTGGTGGTTCATAACCTGCCCAAGGTTCAAGTTCTCAACCTGTGAAGCTTTAAGTTCACAAGCTCATCAAGCTTCAAGTTAACAAGCTCAACCAGCAAGTTCACAACCTCAAACAATGGTAACTTCTCCAAAAAGGCCTAGGTTCAAATCTCTAGCAAAACGAGCAAGGCTATGGAGAGTTTAGTCATATATTTGAACTGAATGGATGAAGAGCTGTGATGTTTATTTTGGTTTTGTGGATCATTTTGGTTAACAACTCTTTAAGGGGTATATTTTGAACTAATTTTGTACAAGCTTTGATGCAAAGCTTTAGTGATGAATATTTATGTTTTGAACTGAATTTGGACAAGCTTTGATGGCAAAGCTATATGTTCTTGATGTGTCTGTTTAAGGGATTTTAGACAAGACTGTAATGACAACTCTTAATGGAATGTATTGGTATTTGAAGTGCTATTAATGTATTGTGAATTCTAATGTTCTATTTTGGCATACTTTGAAGTGCAGTTCATATGTTTGGTGTTGTTAATCTATTTCAATTGTCAAAATGAGAGCTTGCATTTTCATTCACCAAAACAACTCATATACTAATTACATTGGTCACAACTCTCAAAATGAAGCCATTATTACACACCCATTTCTAACCCTTACAAAATGCCAATTGCCGATCCCTTTCTAACCCTTACAAAAAGCCAATCACCCATCTCTTTCTAACCATTACAAAATGCCAATTACCCATCCCTTTCTAACCCATACAAAATGCCAATCACCCCATCCCTTTATATCCCTTACAAAATGTCAACTACCCATCCCTTTCTACAGCTGCCCATTAGTTCCTTTATCTTCATTAAAAATCAACCACATAATAACCCCAAACATGCACAACGACACCCAAAACCATCGATTTTTCAGCTTCAAATTCCTTTTTTTTTTTCTGCTTCCAACTTGTTAATTCTCCTCAACAGTCCTAGAATTATTTGCTTATATCTATTGCATATAACAGGGTCACCCCACTCCCACAATTGACAACAATTCTGCAAAGACTAAGTTTTTAAACTTATAAACTCAAAACTGAAAATTTCAAACCCAAACTTCAAAATTTCAACTCACCAGCGCACAAACATAAAATCTTCGTCTTGGATGGGAAGAGGTCCAAGAAGTCTGAATTTTGGTAGACCTCCCACAGTAGCAGACCCGCGATGGCAACATCCATGAACTGCCTTATTCGAACTCCGAAGTCCCTCTGTGTGACCCATCAATGTCGCCAGGTAAGTTTATCCTCATCTCTCTCTCTCTCTCTCTCTCAGCAGATAGATGGAAATCGCCAAAAAAATGGAGGACCAACCTTGGGGGAGTTGCGAAATGAAAAGTGAGATTCACCCTGAGTAATTCAATCCACGCGGGAATGACCATTATAACCTTCAAAAGAGAGTCAACGTGAGTCAAATAGACGGATTAATGGATGAAATGTGGGAATTTTGACGGTGGGGGGAACATTAAGAATAAAATTTAATTTGAGCCCTTAATTTACTAAAAAAAGTTATGGGGTAAATTGATAGTTATGTACAAGTTCAGGGGGCAATAAGTGAAAATTATTAGGGTTTTTAGGTCTAATAGTCCTTGAACTTTGACACAATTATGGTCCCTCAATTTCCAAAATTGTTCCCGTGGTCCTTCAACTTCACTTTCATTAAGACAAAATAAGGGTGGGCTCAGTCCAATCTGGTTCGGTTTGGAGCTCACACCGGAACCGAAATGGTACTATTCATTCGGTCCAATTTAAGTTAAATTTTTTTCAAAACCGACTAGTCCGGATCTGACCGGTTTCAGTTTTAAACTGGTTTTTTCTTTTTTTTTCTTTTTTTCCAAAAAAATATTATTTAATTTTTTTATAATACAAACTTATAATAAATAAGTTATTTTTTGGGTTTGAAAATTAACAAATGATCTAATTCATACAATGAGAAATATTTTTAAGTTGAACTTGAAAAAATATTAATTATAAAATTAAAAATATAGCATTAGATTTAAAAAATCTGTAAATAAATATTTTTAAATTAAAAAAAAAATCAGTCCGGTGTGGATTTGTTGACTTTTTTGGTCAACTGATTTTTTTCCCAGTTTTTTTCTCCCGGTCCGATTTGGTGTTTTGGTTTTCCTGTCCAGATGCCCACCCCTATGACAAAATGATATTTTTGTATTATTTTGTTGCTTAAGTGGAATAAAATATCAATAAAATATTTTAGTTCAATATAAAACTATCAAATAAAATCTCAATCCCTCTCTCCTTCCAGTCCAGCCCATCGATCACCACCTACAGCGATCCTCCCATCGCCCCACCTAGAGCCAACCCCTATTCTCCTCTTCCCTACCACACCCAGCCCAACAACAATCCACCCTCCAATTCAATCAATTACAACCCAAAATCCAAAGTTTCCCAATTAAAAACTCATTCTTATAATATTCTTTTTAGTACGAATCATTGTAGTTGATTAATCCATGGGATGAGCTGGAGTTGCAGAGATGGGAATTGAAGGAGAGCCCAGTCACTGGTTCATCGATGAATTTTAAAAAAAAAACTTAAATTAATACGCATGAGAGGGGATTTTCTCTGTTTTGTGAGATCATCGAGTCCTTTGACGGCACGGCTGCTTCTTTACGGCCTCAACTACGCCTCCTCCTCCGTTAGTGAGCTCGTTATTTGACGCTTTGAAATTAGACATGGAAGCAATTAATGGTGTTTAACTGGGGGAGAGAGAGAGAGAGAGAGTAGGAGAAGAGAGATGTGTGGGTTATGGTGGTTTTTGGGGAAGGGAGGGAGAGACAGAGGGAGGAAGCGAGGGTGAGTAGATGGGCCAACTCTAAGAGGAATGAGGTGGAGCTGCAGAAGTTGCGAGAGAGAGCCTGGGCAGTGGCGTAGGGGTGGGAGTAGAGGAGGCAGGAGAAAGAGAGAGAATGATGGTCGGCGGGCCTACTAGCTCTTGGTGGTTGGGGTGCGTTAGGGCTGAGACTTGGTGATGTTGGGGTGGCCTTAGTCAGGGAAGGAGATATGTTTTTTTTTTCAATTTTCGATTTTGACTATCAATAGTACACCATGTGCCATACACATGCTCAAATTTAACAGAAAAAGTTAACAAAACTAACGGTAGAACCATTTATCCTAACGAAACTAAAGTTCAAGAACAACGGGAACGATTTTGGAAATTAAGAGACCAAAATGCGAATCGGATCAAAATTCAAAAACTATTAGAGCTAAAAACCCAAATTATTAACAAGCCTCAACAGCCTTCTTCTTTTTCTTTTCTTTTTTTTAATTAAAAAAAATCATCAAAATAAGTCTCCTACAATTTGAAAGTTTTGGGGTCATTCGACCTTTATTTTATCAAACGATAAAAGAAATTTAAATTCAAACCCTTGAATGCAAAGTTAAGCGATCTCACAAAGAGCTTAAAAGATTTTAAACATCTTCACCCCTTCTCAATTAATTTTGAGTTAAATGTTCATTCGACCACATCAATCTGACATTTTAAAAAAAAAACAAGTTAGGGTTATTAATGATATGGGCCATAATTTTGATCGGGCAGGTTGGCCATGGCCACCACAATCATGAAATATTTTCTTTTTTGAATGAACACCACAATCATGAATATATTGTCAATTTTAAACAAATTAGGGCCCATGCAGTGCAGATAAATGGAAACATACAAAGAAACTTGTTTTCGACTGACATTTTTGCTTCATTTTTTGCATGAGTTACCATGGCGAAATGCGCTAAGAAAAATGTATCCAACAATTTGTATTGATATAGCACAAGACATTGCCACATCACAAGAAGGTACCCAACCATTTTATTGCATAAGCATAACACATGATCTGCAACAAAAAATTAAAAGAAAAATACAATTACAAATACAAAATACTTGAAGGCTCTCTAAACTAAACCCCAAAACCGTGATAACCACCACCAAATTGGCCACCCTGAGCACCAAAACCATTTGTCATCATCGGCACGTGGCAAAGCGGATGAACTGCCGGTATGGGCGGCAGTGCCCCCGGCGTCAATGTCCCATTCAGAATTCTCACCTCATGAAGCCTAGCAGCCACCTTCTTCCTCACATCCTCCAATGACATCAAGTAATGCTCAACTTCCTGCACGTCCAGCACATCCAAATCAGCACTTTCATCCTCCCACCAAAACCTCTCACCGAACCCACCCACCACCGCCATCACCACCTTCTTCATCCTTACCGCCTCTTTCACCTCCACAACCCTCCTCTTCTGCTCCTCCAACTCTCTAATTGCCTCCATGTACTCCTTGTTGAACTCCGCCATGGGCACTCTATTAGGGTTTTGGTCTCCTGCGGTATCTGATGACCCCGCAGAAGGAGCAACCCCACTACGGTAACACTCTAGCACTGTCTCCACATTCGGGTGCCCGTAGCAGAACACTTTGCCTGCGGTGGAAAAAACAATGACTGCCACCTCAGCGCCGCACAAAACGCTCAGCTCCGCCGCCTTTTTGAATATGCCTGCGCGGCGCTTGGAGAAGGTGACTTGCTTGTTGTTGAGATTCTCGAGCTTCTTGATCTCGATTCTCTTGCGGCCTTGGGTCCTCTTGGGAAGTTTTCTCAAGATAACCATGGTGACAATATTTGGAGATTAAGATCAAAGAGAAAGATTAAAAATAACTTTTAAGTTCATTTTGGAGAGTTTCTTTGTGTGTATATATATTATAATTTTGTTTGACTTTGCACCTAATCAATTTCTCCTTTTTTTTGGGGAATTAAGTCCTAAAATTTTGTAATTTATATAAGATTGATGATGAGGATGATCTTCTCATGACGATCAGTCTACGTGCATGTGTAAACTTAATTTGTGAAATTATATACCAAAAAATCAGCATAAAAGATTCTTATATTATACCAAAAGATAAATTAATTTGAATTTGAATTATGGAACTAGTTGTATTTAATTAATTTCTACCTTGTAATTAAGCAAAATTTCTTACGATTATTATTAGGGCATATTAATTTTAGTTTTGAGTATATTAAATTAATATCTTTGACAAGACATAAATTCTTCATACATAACAAAACCCAAAATTAAAACAATTAAAAGATTGTGGTTCTCAAAAATAATATATAAATGAAAGATTGTGAATCTGTGTAATAATGAGACAATGAGCAATATAATACGCCTAGAAGATTACGCCCTAATTCCACCACAATAGAATATTAATTAATCCAATTGATATTTTTCTTTCAAAAAAGATTCTAGTTTATCATTTGCTAAACCCAAAGGCAAAGGTCAAGATTAAGGGCATCTCCAACAATGGTAGGAAAAAAACCTCTTTAAATTGAAGTTTGTTTACCTACGTGACAATTTGAAGAATCTTATTTGCTACTTTAATATTTTGTGCCTCATCAGTCTCTTCAATTCAATTAATACAATATTTGACTTAAGACAATAATAATTAATAACATTTGAAATAATTAATAACATTCTTTTTTTTAAAGATAACATTCTGGAAAATAAATAATATTTATGAAATGTACATCAAACCCATCAAGCAAAATATATGTTTTTAGCCTTTTGATATGATTTTGATTCTCCCAAAACAAAATAAATGTTTTGAAGAGGCAAAGTCAACTTACCAGTTTTGAAGAGAGAGAATAGGGTTGCAGATTTGATGACTGAGGTTGAAGAGACTGTTGGAGGGAATTTTTCTGATGTAACTCACCTATTTGAGCATTCCAAAGTGGTTGAAGAAGGCTGTTGGAGATGCTCTAAGGCTTTACCCATGTTGCCTTTGGGCCAAACAATCAGGAGACTTGATCTACAAGATTATAATCTTTGTTGCCCAAATCTGATTTTAATTTGAATTTTGAAGTCCAATTCCATCCAATAATTTCTCCAAGACAAGATGAAGTCTAATTAATTCATTCTCTCTTTCATAACAAAACAATCCCCATTATTTTTGTTTTCAAAAATAAGCTAAATAACAATTATGTTAAATCCAACAACCCGCCCTACCCTCTATTCTTCTTCCTTTTTCTTTGAAATGCTCTCTCATCTCTCTTATTATATCTATTCTCACATTTGTCTCTCAAATGGGAAAGACAAACTATTTGGTATGAGCTCATAGGTACAACTTGCCCCTACAAAATCGGTACGTAAAGAAATAATGTCTAGAGCTCATATACCATCTCAAGATACTTAACCTAACCTAGCACTAGACTTATAAGTCTTCACAATTTATCCTCTTGTTTGGTAGGACATATTGAAAAATGGGGATTGAAAAAGAGTAAAGAAATAAATCTTACAAATAGACCTTTAATTAATTAAAATATATTTCTTTATATGAAAAGAAAAATAAATATAATCTATAAAGATATATATATATATATATATATATATATATATAGTTATTCTCTTATTTGGATGTCCGCACGTTATTAATGTGCGGATGTACAGAAAGCGTCAAAGCAGGAAAATGTAATACAAAATATATGGCGTTCGCACGATAATAACGTATGAATTTCCGCATAGGATAATTTCTTATATATATAATGATGATAGCATGGTCTTACTTGCTCTTATTATTTCAAGTTCTTCTGTCTTCTTCATTCCAGACAAATTAGCGGTGAACATTCTTGGAATGGACGCAACCACAAGTTCAAATGCATTGGGACCTTTAGGAGTGTATAAATAATAAATTCTTTGAAAGAGAACTAAAATCATGCCGTGATTTATCAATTATCACTCAAGCCTCAGGTCTCACCTAATTTGACTAGCCCAGAAGTAAAGTGGAGAATTTCATTGCCACCTCTCAATCTGTTGAAGTACATTTTTATTTATTTGTAATATAAAAGCTCTAACACGAAATGACTATTGAGGCTAAATACTTTTTTAAGTTTATTTTCTGAATCAATAACACTTTTTTTTATGACATTTCCTATTGAGAGGAGCGATAATATACTAAACTCACACACACAACATAAATGCTACGAGACTCGAACTCAGGATCTTGCTTGGGGGAGTAATTGCTCCAAATCACTACACTAGTAGGTCTTTTGCTGAATCAATAACATTATTTTGTACTATATTTATTGACTACTTTGCTAACCACTTCTCTAATAGAGGTGGGCCCCACTAATATATATGGAACACACATGCATTGGAGAGGTATAGTCAACAATGTGGTCAGTAAATGGAGTACAAATAGCTGCCCTCTTTTTGTTTTGAGCACATGATTGAGAATTCGAACGTAAATCATCATCTAATGTTATCAATAAAATAACAACAACTCATTGTTTTTGGGAAGGAAAAAATTTGGCTCCTTAAAACTGAAAAGCTCCTCAAAACAAATGGAATTTTGACATTTGTTAATTTCATTTACATTCTTTGTTTTGAAATTTGACAAGTATCAAAATTTCATTTTGTTTGCTTGAATTAATGTGTTGAATAAAATGCTTTTGTACCTTGTTTTAGTAAAACCAAAAACAAACAAAAAATACTATCTTACGATGAGGTAGAATCAGGTTATTATGAACTTATGAAATCCCAAATTTCCATTTGACCACATAGGCCAATTGCGTTTACATGCCATCTTCGTTGCGTCATTAACCCCTTCGTAAGTTGTTAAAGCAGTAAACAGTAAATTCTTAAGCAACAAAAACTGTAATGAAAAGGAAAATAAATACCCACATGCACTCTACGATAGTGTCATCATTTCTGTAATTTTTTTTTCTTAAATTTTTTTTATTGTGTTACCATTTTTGTCTTTGAGACTACGATTTATTTCCATTGTGGGTTTGCCTTTCCCTTGTCTCCTTTTGCCTCCATGACAGCTCAAATTAAAGTGATCTCAATAATCACCATCTTTTCCCTTCCCCTCTCAAAAAGCTTCAACAAATTTTGCACAACCACCATCACATAATTAGAGAGAAACACTGAGACTTTCTCTCAACTGGGTTCTTGATTTTCTCCAAGAAAAACATCAACTGAGAGAGAGAGAGAGAGAGAGAGAGAGAGAGGTTTTAATTGCTTCATTACTCGTGTGTACATGTGTAGCCAAGCCATATGGCTAATGCTAATACTAGAACAACAACAGGAGCAGCAGCGGCAGCAGCAGCATCAACTTCAAAGTTCATCAAATGTGTGACAGTTGGAGATGGAGCTGTTGGGAAGACATGCCTTCTCATCTCTTACACCAGTAACACTTTCCCTACGGTATGAACTTTCTTTCCTTTCTGTCAATGGTTCATTGACTTTCTTTCTTTTTATTGTTTACCTTTTTTCTTGTTTCATCTATAGTTTTAGTTCCTTACTGATTTTTCTTTCTCTGGGTTCTTTTTTTTTTTTTTTTTGAACTTTTTAATTGGCAGGATTATGTTCCAACTGTTTTTGACAACTTCAGTGCCAATGTCATGGTTGATGGGCAGACTGTAAATCTGGGTCTCTGGGATACTGCTGGTACTCTCTCTCTCTCTCTCTCTCTCTCATGTATAATTGACATGATCAATGGGAATTTTGATCCTTGGTTGCTAGCTTGTACTTCAGGTTTCTGTCAATTTAGTTATGACATGTATGTGGACATCAATTGTTTACCACAACAAAGAAAAACATAAAAATGGTACTTTTTGTTTATTTTAGCATCACCAAAGTTATCTGATGATTTATTTCTCAAGTTTAATTGGGTTAAGTCTGCATCTTTAAACTCCATGTCAATACAAAGATCTACCCATCTAAAACCTTCCATTTTCAGTCTGCATCCATGAACCTTGTATCCTTAGCATTGAAACAAAGCATAAAGCCATCTTCATAATATCAAGATAAAAAGGAAAAATTCCTAGAAAATTGAACTGTAAAGCTGGTTTTATTCACATATTATATTCTAAGCACTTTCTCATTGTTATCTATAATACTGGAGCAACCATTCCACTCAATGCATAAGACTTTTTGATGTTTCGAACATGTCAAGTTTTTGGTAATGTGAGAAAAGGTGGTGTGAGCACTACTGCATGAGATCCTAACAGGGCCCTGCTAGATGCAGCAATCATTATAATTCAGGTGCTAAGGAAAGCAAAGTGCAATTTTTTCCATAAATTTGAGAAGAAGAAAAAAAAAGCTGGAAATAATTTATTTGAACGACATCTACATGTGACAGCAAAAAACAGTCTCAATAAAGTTTTCTCTTGCCTTTGAAAACCATTTTGTTGAAAAGAGCCATGGTTTTTGGAGTGATTTTTATAGTTTCCTCTCTCTCTCTCTCTCTCACTGTCTGAACTAATTATGCAGGTCAAGAAGATTACAACAGGCTGAGGCCACTTAGTTACAGAGGAGCTGATGTTTTCCTTCTTGCCTTTTCCCTCATAAGTAGGCCTAGCTATGAGAACATACCAAAGAAAGTAGGTTTCTTTATCTCTCTTCTTTATCTTTTAAATTCTTCTTCAGATTCACTTTTCCTATTTTGCATGCACCAAATGCATATACTAATCAGATTCTATGCCTTTCTCTTTTTCTCCTCTTGTTATGTTGGAGAAGTGGGTCCCTGAGCTGAGACATTATGCTCCATCAGTGCCTATAATTCTGGTGGGGACCAAACTAGGTAATCCATTCTTTCCACTACCAAAACCAATTTTTCTACTTCTGCAAATTGGATTGACAGAGCTAGCTGTATAGTGTGAGTTTCTGCATTCTCTAAATAATTGAGTATGTTTGGTTGAGAATGATAAAAGTGAAGCATGAAACAAGAAGATTTCTTTTTATCTCTGTCTGCAAAAAAATATGTTTTTTTTTGTATGGCAGATCTCAGAGAGGACAGACAGTTCCTAATGGATTACCCTGGGGCATGTACCATCTCAACACAACAGGTAGATTTCCACTACAGCTACTTTTTTCCCTTTCCACAAACATACTTCTGTAAAAGCTGTGGCAAAATTATTGGTCCTTGTTATTGCTGTTTGGATATTGATAAGGCAAACAAACAAAAGAAAAAGAAAAAGAACCTTGACTTGGAGACTAGTAGTCTCATGTCCGAACTCCCGTGGCACCTTGATAGTGTCTGTTAGAGAAAACTCTCCTCCCCCAATATCATTCGTATCAAAAACAAAAGAAAAAGAACAAAAGGGAATTCAAGGTTCTGGACCTCATTATAATATTATCCCAGGAAGTTCACTAATCATTGAACATGTTTTACTTTTTGGTGGATATGATGCCCTTGCTGTCATGTTATGGTGTGTTTAATTCCCAAAGCTGAACTGGATTATGCCACAAATTTCTGGTGCTGTTTATTTTTATTTTTTTGGTAATTTATTTGATTATTCTTATGCATTTCTTTTATATTTTAGGGTGAAGATTTGAAGAAACGAATAGGAGCTGTGGCGTATATAGAGTGCAGCTCAAAGAAACAGCAGGTATGCCTCACATGTGCAAATGCGCTCATGGGAAGAAAAATGTGTTTCCATTATGTAAAAGTCAATGCTTGGTCTTCTTGAGGAAAGTCAATGCATTTCTTTTAATCCAGCTGTTCCACATAATGCTCAAAATTTTTATTGTTAAAATTGCAGAATGTGAAGACTGTTTTTGACGCAGCTATCAAGTTGGCTCTGCATCCTCCAAAGTCCAAGAAGCAAAAGAGAAATTTGAACATCTGCAGTGTTCTTTAATCTCTCTCTCTCTCTCTCTCTCTCTCTCTCTCTCTCCTTGACGGCTTCTTTGACACTTCCGTTCATTCTTTTTCATTCCTTCTCTTTTCTGGGAGAAAAGTGTGCAATATTCATTGGGTTTTTTTTTTACTTGATTATAATGTTATTGGGTTTGGGGTAGTGAATCATGGTGGACCATTTTTAAAAAGTAGCATGTGCTCAAATTATGTATCAAGCATGCCAAGAAGCTTTTCCTGCCTTTCAGAACTTGTGGCTCTTTTTTCAGTTGGTCTGGTACCCCAGAAAAAATAGTTGGATGCCACTGAATTTCCTATTGGTCAGCCCAACTTTTAAAAAAAAATTTATTATTATTGTTTTGGTCTTAAGGGAGATGAAGGCACGAATAAAAATCCAAACAAAAAAAGGCCCAAGTAAATAAACTAGACAGAACCAATCCTGGGCCTAGGGACCACAAGCCTAATCCTCAGCCATGCTATTTTGCTAGAGACCCATACAAACAAACAAATTTATTCACAACACCCAGCATCCAAACAAATTTCCAAAACTTCAATTTCATAGCCCCCATCTCAGTAGAAAAACTCGTGTGAAACGGGAAAACATTATTTTTTTTATTCCTAATCAATCACATACTGTCATATGCAAACATTATCACTTGTGGCATGCCGTAATTGACCGAAATAACAAACAGTGTTATCCCCGTTTCATACAAGTGTTTCTCTCATTTCATGGAGGGTGGCTAACTCTTTGAAAGAACAAATAATATTGATCCACACTCATAAGCAAAATTGGACAATTCTGAAAAACATTTGGATGCCTGATGCAGTGATCATTTTTTGGGTGTATATAGCAGTAGGAGTATATCTCTTCCGATTTAGTTCGTTTTAAGCCTCAAACTAATTTATTTAATGACATATTTGATTTAGTTTGCTTCAGTTATTTCCCTATATTCTTTTACATATATAAAAGGGAGTCTTATACCATAAATTGAATAATAGTTTAGAAAACGTCTAATTGTTGAAGATGGAACACCAAATTCAAATCGTTTTCGGGATTTTAGTTTTTTGTTATTAATAGTTTATATCATTGAGTGGAATGAAACATACTAATAAATAGTGATAACCAATAAGAAACTGTCAAGTATATAAAAATAAGGGTTAATTATATTTTTTGTCACAGGAGTTTGTGTCACGCTCCGAATTTCCAACAACAATAACCTGATTAGTTATTATAAACAAACCAATTCGAGCACACGAAACTCGGAACATTCAACAAATCCACACGGAATTTTTTTTCTTTTTCCATAATACAATACCACATGTTCCGAACCACCGTGTCAATACTGACTCAACTCTTCATTTTTTTTCTTTTTCCATAATACAATCTCTATGTTATTAATAGTTATTTCCCTATACATGGTCATTCACTTATGAACACCATAATACAATTATAAAATAACATGGCGGTTCTCCACGAACACCATACATTTCTCAAAACTCTGCAAAAACTCTTTTAAAATCAAAAGATATTCAATTGATTTTAAACTCACACCAAAATAGTTTTTCAAAAACCACCACAGCATGTTAATTACATTCATTAACATTATCAGAACCACATTATAATAAATATAATAATTCGTTATTTTACTCATGATCCAAATGGTTTTACTCACAATCCATAAGGTTTTACTCACCTCTCGTCCTTACTGCAACTTTACCAGCTCAACAAATTCTTAATCCCCCAACAAGCAACTCAGCTCCAACAGTACCTAAACGAAGTACGTAACTCAACTTAGAATCCAAAATCCAAGATTCGGCTCCCAAATGACGAAAATGCCCTTCGGAACAAACAGGGGTCCAAAGCGATCAAATCTCGTCCAAACAATTTCAAAACTATGACGTACACACTGTCGACATCAAAACATGACCAATGACACACATTGTCCAAAAAGTCACTATTTAGATTCCATGGGTCCCAACCGTCCAACCGACACTCCAAAAATCCTCCTCAAACCTACGACCTCAGATTTCGCATCTGGTCGCATCAATGGATTCTAAATAGTCCCGACATCACCCTACATCAATTTGGCCAAATCCAACAGTCGGATCATTCTTGATCGCACGATCACGAACGATCGAACGGCGATCGCTCACCATAAACTTCAAAACACAACAACTTAAGATCGGAACGTCCGATCACCAATCTCTGTCTGTACCTACATACTCCTCACAACACCAGCTACAACATATATAAAATCAGACACGATCCAAAGTCCGATCTAACGGTCCAAATTAATTTGAATATTTAATACAAAGGTCTAGATCAAAAGTTGAGTTTGGATCAAGTGTGGGGAGGTCCATGGTAGCTTTAAGATGGACGTTCCAGATGCATTCCCAACTACAAATCCAAAAGCCCAGATCAAGTCAAAAAAATTGATTTGATCAACGGACTATATTTGATCTAGAATTAGATCAAAGGTTCAAATGAAGTGAGCTCACGGAATAGTAGTATAGAATCTAGTCAAAAGTCTGAGACAAATTCTGCATATGTGTCCAACCAATCAAATGCTTAAACATGGCGAAGTGATGTGTTCCATCCAATAAGGAAATGTCATGTGTCCAATTTAACATTTCATTTCTATTTTCTCCAAACTTTTAAAATTCACCAAAATTACCTCCAAACTCCAAAAAATTATCCAAAAATTACCACATACTCGTAACAACGTGTACTATCTTTTCATGACATTAAAATACCAAAATTCTAACTTCAAATTTTCAAAAAATAAATTCATTTGACCTCAAATTGTACCGTGCAATTAATATAGTGAGCTTAACAAAATGAGAAAAAATATCAGGGTCTCACATCCCTGCTCAATTAAAGTGTACTTTGTATGTCCTCTAAGTTATTGTGATACTCTGCAGCAATGCAAGACCACAAAACAAAAATACAAATTCACGTCCTCACAATTTAAGTATGTTACGTTATGAGATTATCTAGCTAGAAAACATTACTTATTTATGCAGATTATTTAACTAACCACAGATTATGTCATTGTTAGTTGATAATTAATTAAGCAGTGGGTGTCCTGTCATCCAATTATAACCTACATGCAATTTACGGTTCTGGGGTTGATGATCAGCTTCAACTTCTCTGAAGAAAATCACCTTATGAGCAAAAGTCAAACCCTCCAACTGACGAACGCTAAAAACGACGCCACGTTACACTGAACGAGATGTCTCTGTTGTTGCGTCAGAAAGATCGTCTTTTCGTACAAGCAAATCTGTACAAAAATACAAACTACAAAGCCATGTCATCCATCACCCCATCACATCAAATGAAAATTTGAAGACCTACGCGAGTAGGATATTAAATTCTTCGACTTTTCCACTAGTTGAGTTCGCCGCACTTTCAATTTGCTCCTCAAAAACCATGAAAGCATTCAATGGCGGATCCAGGAATTTTTGAGCGGAGGTGCGATTTTGAAAGGCTAAAGGCTTTATAAAAAAATTGACAACCAAATATCCTTATAATTTAAACAAAATCAATGTCATTCATAGATGATAGAAAAAAAAATAGTATTACAAATAACCTACAATTGTTGTCGACGAGGTCCCATATCTTGAAAACGTTGCATTATGTTTTCATTACTAATACAAGCAAATTGACTAAAACCCATTTTTGTTGGCCCCTTTGGTGCAATTGTAGTGCAGCCAAAATCAACAGCCCAGGCCCAGCTTCTTTTTTTTTTTTGAAAACCCTGGCCAAAACAAACAGACCGAGGCCAACGTGCATCAGCCCAGCCTTCTTTGTTTTTTTTAAAAACCCTGGTCCAAAACGACGTCGTTTTGGCCAGGGTGTTTTAAAAAAAAATATGCGCGCAACGCCCAGCGCAGCGCCCAGTCCTTCAGGCATTTCATCGAACAGGTAGAGGGCACCACCGAAGGGGCAACTTTCAGAGCTTCCAACGAGCTTCCAACTGGTTTTCCGGCGAGGGGAGGTGCAGCTGCACCTCCTTGCGCCTACACAGGTCCGCCACTGAAAGCATTGATGTCACCCCATAAAAGATCTCCACTCTCAAAAACACAAACACTCAATAGAGAAATACTAGCAATATTCGCTTTAATCTTTTTTTGGATTTTCTCCTTTTTCCTCATGACATGTGTATTAAAGACATTGTTTTAAGTGTAGAAATTAACACATGTCATGAAGAAAATGGAGAAGGTTCAAACGAAAAGGTTAGAGAGAAAGTTGCTAGTATTCCCCAACATTCATATACATATTATGATTAATCTTCTCTCGTTAATTAAGAAAATCAGAAGAATATACTCAAAATTAATTGACAATAAGAGAGTGTAACGTAGCATATATAGCCGTTGGACTTGATACGTGAATTGCATATTACTTTGATATCATAGTAGAAATTCTAGGTAATTTATACACTTCGAATGTTGATGTATTTATCCACACCACAACTAGTTTGCATAGACTATTTTCATGACTAACTAAGCAAATTTAGATTCAGAATTATAATCAAAGAGATCTTTTAATAGTCACAATACAACCATCTCTCACAAAATTAATGCGGACCTCACATTCGCACAAACAAGCGCAGTCACTCGCAACAATCTCTCATAAAATAACAGGGATCAAGTATGTCTGTGACGGTTTGATTATGACTGCCCTATTGGTGAATTTTACCTTATGATCACCAAGTATTGTAACTATCCATTTCTGAAATAAAAAATAAAAAATTCCCGCTTTGTTTAGCCTCAAAGTTTGCTCCGATTGGTTTGTGCATCCCGCATGGAGTGGGCACCCAATAAGATCCAATATTTCCGACTTGTCTGCCCTTGGTTTTTGCAACAACCAAGCAATTACGTCAACTGGCAACCCATCCTTATACGTAATGTAAGTAATATATATCAAATTGTAAAAACAACAAGGGAGTTTTGATTTTTAGTCAAAGAAATGAAAAATATTTAAGAAAAGGTCAAATACTAGTTTTGTTTTGAATTTGGAACAAAACTAGTCTATTGGCCTTTTCCTAAATATTTTCCATTTCTTTGGCTAAATCCTAGTTTTTCAAAAATAAAGGAGCTTTGGTTTTTTGCCACTCTCCAAAATCCTTACATATATCAAATGTGAATCACATTATCACATAGTAAAAATTTTGTTTTTATTACCATGGAGGATATAGATTTTGTGGTCCAACAAATTAAGAAAATTTGATTTTTTTAAAAAAAATTTATTTTATACAAGCGATATTAGAGCACTTCCACCCATTGTGCCATGGCAAAAGGCAAAAATAAGTAAGGGCATACACTATTAATGTGAATAGTGACTGCCCTACTCTTTTTAATTTTGCTTTCACACCAATTTTCATGACAAGTAAAGACAAACATTATTCACATGAGATACAATGAGATAAAACTATTCACGTGAATAGTGACTACCCTAGTATTTTTTTTTATGAATTCTCACCCATTGCCATGACAACCCAAAAGCAACCAGTATTCACATGAGATATGATGAGATAAATTTGTATGAATTTTAGTGTGGGAAGTGAAGAACATGACTAGGTATTTGTAGTAAAATAAATTATGAATTTTTTGGTATTTTAATTGATCGCTGATGTCACACTAATATCAGCATGACGTCAGCTTGCTCAAGTAACAACCTAGGCAAGTCTTGCCTTTGGGTTTGTCCAATTTCATGGGCCCACTTCTTGTCATGGAAATTTTTCTTTGGTGGAGGTGGTTTTTGGAGCCTAGGTCCCCTTTTGTTAAAAAGGGTTGGGTGGAAGCGCTCTTAGAGGTGGGGGAAATCAAACCTATGATCTCAAGAGTATAAGTAAATACTTTTAAATACTTGAGCTACAAGCTCCTGGAGAGAAAATTTGATTTCTGTCACTACAAAAAAAAAGGGGCAATAGTATAACTTTCATTGGGGAGATGGAGATGGTGTTGCCGCCAGCAAAGTGTCGGTTTGGTTGACGGTGTTGGGTGGGTGTGGGAGCGGCTGTTTGGAGTTGGGTGGGTTTGGGATGTTGGTGGTTTAAGGGTGTTGGACATGACAAAATAATAAAGTACGTATTGCCTGACAAAATAATAAAATATATATGACTAATGGTGATTGGATATGATGTACTTTAGCCTGACAAACTCATGTCACGAATGGTTTATTATGATGACAAACACCAATAGTCACGCCCACATATGTCACACATTGATTAATTGTTATTGTAGGGTAATTAAAGCCTTTAGTCATTGATGGATGTGACTAATAATAACAATAGTCACCAAAGAAAAGGTTACTATTGTCCAAATTTTTTTATAATGAGAACATAAGTAAATATTTTTAATCACTTGAGCTACAAGTTCATAACGAGAAAATTTGATTTCTATATATGCTTCCAGCACATATTTTAAATCTACATTTTTTTAGCATGTGTCTTTTACTTGTCGTATATAAATTTCTTTACCAACAAAAAAACAAAACAAAGAAGATTAAACTTGGGTTGTAGGTTGAACCATGTTAACGTCATCATTCGTTAGTAAGTTTCTCTCCAATGTTTTATAGATTTAACATACGTCTAGTGTAGGTGGTAGGTACATTATCTTGACATTTTTTGCAAGTGGGAGACCAACCAAGTATCCCAAAAAAAAAATTATGATTTAGCCGAAGAAAGGGAAAATATTTAGGAAAATGCCAAAGTGCTAGTTTTGTTTCAAATCCAAATAAAACAGCCCTTTAACCTTTTCCTAAATATTTTCCCTTTCTTTGGCTAAAAACCAAAGCTCCAAAAAAAAATTAGTATAAGAACTCTCCTTATATTATATATATATATAAGAAAGGGGTTTTAGACACAAGACGGTTTAGTGGTTTTTCTTTTCAATGATTTGAGGTTTTATAGACTTTAATGAGAAATGTTTATGATTCTGAATTCAAGTTATAGACGACAATTCTTTACCCAATAAAAAAAAAAAGATTTTAATGGGATATCAAACTAAAGCCCAATTAAGCGAGTAATTATAGATTACTGTACGGTAATACGGTCATGTGGTATACTTGTCCACATGTTATAATATAAGTTGATATTTATTTATACTATTCCCTAAGGGGGAAATATCAACTTGTTGTCCACCAATACTACCGTTTGTATTCTATAATTTCTCATGTATATTACCATAATGCAACATAATTGACACTTTATTTTTTTGAAAATTCAAACCCCATTTTCCAAGCCCAAAACTAAAATACACTATTTATGATATCCTGGTAAAGATTTTACTTAATTTTTCTTAAACTAGTATATGTTTTACAAAAAGAAATAGAAAAGAAAAACATTTATATCTTGGCATTTTATCACAAAACATCCCTAGATTCACGAAACTATCAGATTACGTCCTTCTTTTTTCGTGTCATTCGTGGTCCTCAAGGTTGATATGTGTGCTCACAAATAGTTCTTCCGTCAAAAACTCCGTTAGTTTGCTGATGTGATATATATGTGGAGTCCATATATCCAATAATATTGTGCCACATGTATTCAAAATACATATATTTAAATTATTTTTAGAATATATATTGTATTTAAATACACATGACATTATATTATTGGATAAGTGGGCTCCTTATATATGCAACATCAACAAACTATTGGAGTTTTTGACATAACATGACGGCAGAGACTATTTATGAGCACGCATATTAACTTTAAGGACTACGAATGACCAAAAAAATAGACACAATCTGATAATTTCATGAACTTTAAAGACGTTTTGTGATATAAAACCATATATCTTTGCTGTAAAAGAAAAACATGGACTTTACGGCCAATTAATCTTGTAAGTCTTTCTTTGACCACCAAACACTAAAGAGCCCAAGCCAACAATTTACCCGAAAAAACACTATAAGACAATAAAAATTTGATGGCACCGAAGTCCCTCAGGAGCATAACGTACATGACCCTTCTACCTAAAAACCTACTCGTGCATCCGCCTAATTCTTCTCTCCTCAGAGGCTTTGAGCTCATCCAAATGCCCGAAAACCCAGCAGCACTCTAATTTTAGAACCCCAAAACCAAAAACCAACCACGCATATACACAGAACACAACACACACACTCAAATGGATAATCAACCAAAACACTCCTCTATAGGATCCAATCTTGCCTTTCTCTCCTTACTCTTGGCTTGTGTTGTTTATCTTTGTATATGGTCTTCTTCATCCTCCCTCATAAACCCTCTCTTTAGCTTTCAGAAACATGACGCCCAGTGCCCGTCACAGAACCCAGTAAGTTACTTTAATGCTCTTAACTGCTCGAGTTATAGGGCGGTTGCTCGCATGCTGGCTTTCGCCTCAGTTTTCTAAATTGTTTTATTTTTGTGTGTATTTTCACAGACCACCACCACCACATTTAATGTGGCTCCAGATGAGCTTTTGGCCACCCTAGACAAGGCCTCGATTGGCAACAAGACTGTGATCATCGCTGTTATAAACAAGGCCTACGCAGTCCAAGATGTGAAAGCAGACAGCACCATGCTTGACCTTTTCATCGAGAGCTTTTGGCAAGGGGAGGACACTAGGCATCTGCTTGATCATCTTGTGCTTGTGGCGGTTGATCAGACGGCCTACGATCGCTGCCAGTTTCTGAGGCTCAACTGCTACCGGCTGGAAACGGACGGTGTTGATTTTGGGGGAGAGAAGATTTACATGTCTCAAGATTTCATCAAGATGATGTGGAGAAGAACTTGGTTTCTTTTGGAGGTTCTAAAACGTGGTTACAGCTTCATATTCACGGTAATTAAACTTCTAATTTTTGTCTTCTTGTTCCACGCTCAAGTGTCGGCTATGATGACACATAAACAGGAAAGGAAGCACTGATTTAAATGTTTCTGCTTTCGATAAACGTTGATTACCCCTAGATTTGTCTTTCTTTTATTTTCTTTAAATATTTAGAAGTCAAAGCAAATTGACAATAGCCTTTCCATTTAGTTAAAGGATTAGAATGGGACTGCAAAAACATACAAGTGTAGGACGAGAATAGTTACAGTACATAGAAGGATTAGAATGGGTAAATTCCATTTAGTTAAAGTACAAATAGTTCTCGTCTCATTGTATGTGCTATTTGTATATTATCTTTATTTCAGAACCGCTCATTTAAAACTTTATGAGTTACTCCCTCAGGCAGGCTGATTGGAGATCCCAATATTTAGTGTAGGGGTTTGGAGTATTTATTCCCCAAGTAAGATTCTGGGTTTGAGTCTTAGTATTCGTGTAATGTGTTTAAGTTTAGTATTCTATCGTCACTCCTAATAAGAAAGGTCTTCAAGATACCAACTTTTGTATGGGTCATGATAGGGGTATTAAGATACCAACTTTTGTACAATCTCTTTAATAGAGGTGAAACCAACCAATACAATGGGTCACACGCTTTATTAGAGAGATTGTACACAAGTTGGTACCTAAAGTTAGTCTCGTTAACATTTTTTATTTCAAATAATCATATTAGAAAGACCAACTTTAGATATCAACTTGTGTACCATCTTTGTAATAGAAAAAGCCAAAACAATCTAGGGTTCGAAAATAGGGGTGGTAGTTTGCGAAGATGAGATGGGTTGTGGCCCACAAGGGGGATGATGGATGGGGGTGTGGAGAGCGATATTTTAGGGGTTAATCATGTTTATAGATTGACTTTGTTGAGGAACCTGAGGGATAAGACTATTTCAAAATGGGTAACGTGATCGATTGGCTCGTCGAAAACAACAAAGATAAACGCTTGTTTATCAAAAAAATAAAATAAAATAAAATAGACATATGCTTGGCATTGGCAAATGGGCCTATGCAGTGACAGTTGGTGTCATGGGAGTTCATGAAACTAGTCTTGTGTGGTGCCGCGTTGCCTTCTGCAAAGTACGTTGCCAGAAGTTCGGAAAGTCTTTGAGTGGAACGGTGGCGGATGGCAGGGATGTCGACCTCTCATCAATCACATGACCATAGTGAAGACAATTATAAAAAAAATCAAGTTTCTGTGAGTGGGAAACTGAGAGCAATGATGAGCTTGGTTATAAAGAGATGAATTATTTACACTTTTTTTTTTTTATCAAAAATTATTTTCGCTTAATATTTCACTTTTATAGGAGAAGTAGTTTTAAAAAATTAAAAATACATTTAATAGTTTAAGTATTTCGATGTGTGTTTTTTTAAAATACTTTTGTGTTATATAATTTCATAGTTAACAACTTAGTACCCCAAGTTTTATGAAGAGAGAACGTAAGTAGGTGGATTTTTTTGTTTGTCGATTGATGTGTAGTTCTATTTTACCATGATTTTTTAATTTTTGCGGAAAAATTCATATTTTAAATTTGAAATTGTGTGACTTCGTAGTTTTAGTGATAAAGCACCTAAACCAAATCGATGATGAGAGTTCGACTCTTCTTCTTCTATTTTTCAGGTCATATAGTCTTAGGCCTCATTTATTCATAAAAACATACCTTTTGTTAAATCTTTAAAAGAGACATTACCACATTTGTATATATAGAACTTTCCATTGAACTGTAGCTATATATATATATATATTCTTTTGCCGACACTGTTTTAATCAAATATCTTATGATTTCTTTTTCATCCCTTTTTTTGTTGTTGTGTACTCTTCTGGGGTGGAGGAAAAAGGAATAAACCTCTCATATGTCACCTTCCACGACAAAAACAAAGTGAACACCTGATTGGGCATTAAGCTGGTAGCTCAACTAATGAAATAAATTAGTCAAAATTCGATGAAAATATAGGTAAATCCTTTATAATTTTAAGCTTCATTAGAAACTACACATGAAACAGAGGATGTCAAATTCTGTACAATGGCCGATACAACTTTCAAATTTGAAGTTTTAATGCACAAATTCTGGAGATGATGTCTTGCAGGAATTTTGTGGTTGGAGAAGTCATCTTTGAGTGCCCCTTCTTGTATGTCTCTTTGAGTGCTACTATGAATTTTCTCTACCATGGAAATTAATCAAACGTCTCCAATGGAGGGAGCCGTGATTGACAATGACAATTCAACTTTTTTCTCTCTTTGAAAATTAAAAGTAGAAGGACCCTTTTTTACCTTCTTATGGGGGACAAAGACTTGTGCATCACATGCTTGAGTCAGTGAATAGGGATATTGGTTGACATATGATGGGTTACACACAAAGGTCAAGAGGTCTTAAGTTCGATTAGCATCGAATTTATGATACGCAACAAATACACCTTTATGTTGTCAGCGTCTCTGTGCGTATCTATTGCATTTTCAATTAACAGTTTGACAACACAATATAATATATGCCTAATATATTGTATTAGGAATATGGTAATTTTTTCTTTTCAAATAGGTCGACATATGTTACCATATTTTCAATATGTGCCGTACTAAACGAGAATGCACCTTTTATTTGTAACAGGACACTGATGTTTTGTGGCTAAGGAACCCGTTCTCAAGACTAAGCAAGAACGAAACTGAGGATTTACAAATAAGCACAGATATGTTCTTTGGAGATCCATGGAACGAAACACAGCCAATCAACACTGGCTTCTACCACATCAGATCGAACAACAAGACCATTGCACTGTTTGATAGATGGTACTCCATGAAGGACAATTCCACGGGACAAAAGAGCAGGATGTCCTATTAGGCCTAATCCGAGGGGGCATCATTGGGCAGCTGGGACTTAGGGTTAGGTTTTTGGATACCCTCTATTTCAGTGGCTTTTGCCAAGATAGCAAGGACTTTGGGGCAGTGACCACTGTCCATGCCAACTGTTGCCGGAGCATCGTGGCTAAGGTTAAGGACTTGAAGGCTGTCCTCCGGGACTGGAAGCGGTTCAAGAAGACCATGGCCCGGAAAACAACTGCCGGTTTAGCAGCAGATGGTTTCCAATGGTCAGGCCATTGGGGATGCTGGAATTCATGGACAGTTCCTAATAACACTGGGAAAGCAACTCACAAGGCATGAATGGTCTAAAGAGAAAGAAAGATTAATCAGCAATTAGTGTTTTTTTTCTAGGTGTAGCGGTAAGTTCTCTACCACCGGAGTTATAGCCTCCACACAAATAGTTCGTTGAATGCATCTTAGGCTATCGCTTCTTCTTTTCTCACTATTATAAAAATAAATTTATATGTAATTTAAAAAGGGTGAATTCGGAAAACTGTAGTATAAATTAAGGATTTAGATTTAGAATGTCTAGTTATAGGGGTCTTCTCAATTTTTCTACAGTTTTCCTTCATTTATACTGCTTTGAAATTGAGAAGACCCATATCATTTAAAATGGAATCCCCATATCATTTCTTTATCAGTATCATACTTTGAAAATGATTCAAACGAAATGAGAAACCTCCTCATAGACGTAGAACAAGTGGAATTACTCACCAACTTACTGCATTGTTTTTATGACATGTGGTTGGTTGCATTGGAAATATTCCACGTGTCATATGTTTAGTGGATGGTACACCAACCATGTGGTGTACTGGGAACACCCAAAAATTACTCTCATTTTTTAGCTTGGATCTTCTAATACCCGTTCCTTGAACCCAAAGGCATATATTTTATGATAGGTTTTCCTTGGTTAATCTTTAGGGTTCATGCGCACCAAAAAAAAAAATATGTAGGGCTTATGTTCCTCCATAAATCTTTCACTTATGTCGGTCCCATCTCGGCCCATCTAAGCCCAAGTCCAACCTTCTAAAGGTATTCTAATCTTTTACCTTTTAATACCAGCATGTGTAAGTCTCACATTAACTAAACAGATAAGCATCCGTTACCTTTTGGGAGGCCTAAAATTTGTAGACTGAAAAACTACTATGTGAGGTTTTGTTACAAGATGCAAGTCTTGTATAGGAAAATACACTTTCACTTAGTCCCATATTGAAAGGGAGTTGATTTCTTTTGTGGTTTATAAGTATCAACACTTTAGAAATACTAAATAAGATATGGGCCTCTAGTGAAGGCAAAATTATGTCTCATCTTTGTTTGGGCTAGAAATATATCTATATATATTAAAGCAGAAAGCCTTAAAAATGAAATTTTCAAAATCTCTATAATTGCCCTTGATTAATCTATATATATATATATAATAAAAGGCAAAAATGGTAAAATATTCAAAAACCCCGAATATGCCCTTTGTCAACGAAAAATTAAAAGCACACAATTTTAATTAAAAGAGGGTGAAAGTGTAAAACACCACTGATTTTAAAAAAGAAAAGAAAAGAAAAATAGAGACGTGCTGTGCTTGACTCACAGGAGAAGGGTGAAGAACAGTTTAATCCACGGTTGCCTAGAAAAGAAGAAGAGCTGAAGAACGTGGAGAAAAATTCCACGGGTTCAGAACCCACGAAGCTGGCGGTTTCCTCAATTTCAGAACCCATAACCACCATGTTAATCTCTCTATCTCTCTCTCTCTCTCTCTCTGAAAATAGATGCTCATTGAGCAACCCACAATCTAACAGTGGGATCTTTACTTCTCTCTCTCTCTCTCTCTCTCTCTCTCTCTAATTTTTGGTTCCTGATGGAATTTCTGTGGGGCTCTCCTGAAGTCCGTGGAGGAAGCCCAAGAGCATGCCGAGCTTACCTCCCACTCCAACTTCTCTGAGTCAACCGAAGCTGTTCTCAACCGCGTCTGTTCTTCTTGCGGCAAACCATGCCGATCCAAAACCGTATAGTCCCTACTATTTCTCTCTCTTGAAATTCAATTGTTTTTGTCTTTACTCTGAATTTGCTCATCTGGCTCAATAGGATTTCAGTTTAATTTTCATATACATTAGTTGGAATTCAGTAATCTTTGTTTCTTAGTAAAATTTGAAACTTTTGGTTGTTCTGTTTTCCATTATTTTTCAACTATACTGAACTTAATGACCAGCAATGTTTTTTTAATTTATCAAAGGTACTTAGGTGTATCCAAGACGGGATTGATCCTCACATTATCTATCATATACTGTCTGTTAGTATGAGGTAATTTCACTGTCATATTGAAAATTTTGGTCTCCTTATTAGATTTTCTTTTCTGGGTTGTTGATTCAAATTCAGTTTCATGTGGACAAAATGGAAAATTCAACAGTTAACCAAAATATTAAAAATATAAAATAAAATAAAAGATGATAACTGCACAAAAGAAGGATAACCCACGTTCTGATGTTGGCAGTTGACGCGTTCTGAAAATCGGAACTACCACAATATATCTTCAAGCTTCAAACTCAGGTGTTTATCTTCAAGCGTGATACGAATCTCTCTTTTCTGCTTTCTGTTCAATTTTATTCAAATATTATATTTTCTTTCTGCAGATTATTGATGAAGCAAGCATTTACTTTTGATTTTAGGTGTACGGGTCTCTCTTTAATTTTGGGGTTTTTTTTTAATAGAATCTTTCTTCAACTTAATCATATTTGTTAAATTATTCTTGCATGTTATTGTGTTGTTTGTTGATCTGCTATCATGCTTGAGATTTTTTCTTATGATCTTTTCATCTGTGCATACATGACAGAAATGAGATTTTTGGTTTCAGCCGCAGAGTGAGATATCATTTCGAGGGCTCAAAGCGAAGAATCTCAGAAGCTTCAAAAATGGTGCCGGTGAAGAAGACCAAGAAGATACATGAGAGCATCAACACCAGGCTCGCTCTGGTGATGAGGAGTGGCAAGTACACTCTAGGGTACAAGACAACCGTAACTCCAAAGGTAAGATTTACTATGATTTGGTTTCTTTGTATTGGGTTAGCTTCTGATTTTTTTTTACTATGGATTTGTTTTGTTTTGGGGCAAAATATTACAGGGAAGTTGATTATAATTTCAAACAACTGCCCTCCTCTGCGAAAGTCTGAAATTGAATACTACGCTATGCTTGCTAAGGTTGGGTGCACCACTACAACGGAAGTAAGTGCTATATTGCCATATTATTTGGGTTTGCATTGTACTGAAAAGTTTAAAATGCTTTAGATGTTACCTGTTTGTGCAAGACTCTACCCCATTTTCTTTTCTGCTTTCTATTAAATTTATTCAAATATTATATTTTCTTTCTGCGGGTTATCAATGAAGCAAGCATTAGTTTTGATTTTAGGGGTACGTATCACTCTTTAATTTTGGGGTTTTTTTCCCTTTTGAATGGAATTCTTCTTCGAATTAATCATATTTGTTAGATTATTCTTGCATGTCGTGGTTGTTTCTCAAATAAGGGTTCTTCATCTGCTATCATGCTTGGGATTTCTTCTTATGATCTTTTCATCCGTGAATGCATGACAGAAATGAGATTTTGATTTTGTAAGGATCATAGAATTGTGCAACAGAGTTTTGGTCATTCATTTCTTTTTGAATTTGCAATAGTCATGTTAATTGTATCATGGTTTCTTCTTTCTGTTGTTTATTGTGTGCTATTCATAGTTTTATACCAATTATCGCACATCATTGGTCATGAATCTTTGCAACCTTTGAGTTGGATTTCTCTGATTACATCAAGTGCTTATTCAGAAAATGGCAATTGTCCTTTACACAAAGAATTTGACTAGAAAGAAGCTGGATATCATGACCACGGAGTGAGACTCCATTTTCAGGCCACTTTTTGGTGTTACACTCCAAATAACACGGTGCTTCCAGTTTTTGATTATGTACTGACATTGAGTCAAACAAGTAGAATAATTTTGTTTATTATGTGCCATTCATAGAAGACATTTGGAATGTCGAGTGGTATTTTTGCTTTTTGAGTGTTGTATTATTTTGTTTGAGTTTTAGAAAACATGTTATTTGTATTAGATTTAATGTGTCAATTTCTGTTACAGAATTTTGAATTATGCATTTTTTTTCCATGTAAGAGTACTGGGATGGATGCTTGGGCATTCTTCTCATTCTCTTTTCCACTGCAGATTATAAGCTTAGATGGGTCTGCTTGAAGAAGCTTTGTTATATTCATATCAGCAGTTCATTTTAGTTGCTTGCAGTTTTTCGGTGCTCTCCTCTTCATCTCTGCTTTTCTCAGTAATTCATTTATTTAGAGTTGTGTCCAGATTAAGCTTTGATTTTTGTTCTTCCTATTTTGTTTTCTCAGGGGATTCTTTTGGCAGAGGAGTTGAAGGGTTAGAAGCAGTTAGGTGAAGAAAATGCTTTCTTTGAGTTACTTCTATTTCAACTTTCTGAGAAATTCCTTTTTCTTTTGACTGAAAACGCTCTGACCTTCTAATGCAGATCTTCTAAGAAAGAAACAAATTGGATGATATTTAATCCAAGTTATATGATCTTTATATGTTGAATAAATTGTTTTAGTATTTGATCCCAAAGATTGAGTCTTTGGGTGACTATGCCTTTGTTTGTTTGTTTAAACTTATTTATCTGTTTTGCAGATCAACAGCTTCAATTTTGGTTTATTAACAAGGATCCATTTGGTATGTAATTTGGCAATAGAACATAAATTCAACCACTATTCCTGTTTTCATTAGTTGATATTAGTTTTGTATGGTGACAACAATTTGATAGGAAATTTGGTGAAGTTGATATGAGGAAGTTCACACTAAAGGGTAGCTACGTCCTCATCATCACCATCTCCTCAACACCCATCTTAGACGTCTCCTCATGTTTTACTTAGTGATGCAAGGAGTTCAATGCATCAAGGAGTTTTGTAATTGTGAACTTTTGTTCTTTATACTATCTATTCTATTTTGTTGTGCATAATGGATGAACTCAAAATTTTTCAGAGAGGAACAATTAAGAGATAAAGCTGTGAAGCATTTAAGTACAGAGAGGAACAATTTTGTTGTGCATGCATTACTAATATGATTGTCTTTTTGGCGATTTGGAGAAATAATTAGTATAGCTCTACTTTTTCTTTTCTTTTCCTTTTTGGGTAAAGAGTTAGTTTAAATACAGAGTTGCTGTATGAAATTTGGTAATGTTTTTGTGTGATATATGTTTTATCTTTGTATAAAAAGCCTTAAAGGCTTCTAATATTTCCATTTTTCCAATTGTACGCCCATATTAGTCCATTTTCCTACAGTAGGAACATTTGGTTGCAATTTTTTTCTTTCCTGCTCTATATTCAGTTGAAGTTTCATGCTTCATGATTGTAATATTTTATTTTATTTTGAAGAAAAATGATAATTTTCCTTTTTAGTTACACTATTAGAATTCTGAAACTTTAATTATTTACTTCAATTTGGGTAATTGTCATAATAGAATTCAATGCCTGCATGTAGGAATGTTCCAGATAAACCTTTCTGTTTCTCCTCATTGTGACAGTTGTTTTGTAGAAAAACGAAGAGCTATATACAATGTTAAATCCTCCTCCGGAAATGACACGCAAGGAAACCTTTACATATGAAAATCTCTCCAAGAGCAGATATGCGGTCCTGCAAAAAGACAGCTAATTACTCAGCATTTGAGACTTCGATAAGATATATGTTGCCATCAGCAGAACAACCCCAATGAGAAATAAAGTAAATAGAACCGTAATGATCAGATTGAGTTTTTGTCTAAAGCACAAATTGTTTTGCTTAAAAATGATTTTGATCAGAAAAAAAGATGAGACCAGTAAACAAGAGTGACAAGGTAATTGACAAAAAACGTTGATTGGATTACGTACCTGAGTGTGATCTGAGTTTGCTCATATCATATGATGATGACTTCGTCATTTTTAATTTTTAAAAATTAAAAATACATTTAATAGTTTAAGTATTTCGATGTGTGTTTTTTAAAATACTTTTGTGTTATTTAAATTTCATAGTTAACAACTTAGTACCCCAAGTTTTATGAAGAGAGAACGTAAGTAGGTGGATTTTTTTGTTTGTCGATTGATGTGTAGTTGTATTTTACCATGATTTTTAAATTTTTGCAGAAAGATTCATATTTTAAATTTGAAATTGTGTGACTTTGTAGTTTTAGTGATAAAGCACCTAAACCAAATCGATGATGAGAGTTCGACTCTTCTTCTTCTATTTTTCAGGTCATATAGTCTTAGGCCTCATTTATTCATAAAAACATACCTTTTGTTAAATCTTTAAAAGAGACATTACAACATTTGTATATATAGAACTTTCCATTGAATTGTAGCTATATATATTCTTTTGCCGACACTGTTTTAATCAAATATCTTATGTTTTCTTTTTCATCCCTTTTTTGTTGTTGTGTACTCTTTTGGGGTGGAGGAAAAAGGAATAAACCTCTCATATGTCACCTTCCACGACAAAAACAAAGTGAACACCTGATTGGGCATTAAGCTGGTAGTTAAACTAATGAAATAAATTAGTCAAAATTCGATGAAAATATAGGTAATCCTTTATAATTTTAAGCTTCATTAGAAACTACACATGAAACAGAGGATGTCAAATTCTGTACAATGGTCGATACAACTTTCAAATTTGAAGTTTTAATGCACAAATTCTGGAGATGATGTCTTGCAGGAATTTTGTGGTTGGAGAAGTTATCTTTGAGTGCCCTTCTTGTACGTCTCTTTGAGTGCTACTATGAATTTTCTCTACCATGGAAATTAATCAAACGTCTCCAATGGAGGGAGCCGGGATTGACAATGACAATTCAACTTTTTTCTTTCTTTGAAAATTAAAAGTAGAAGGACCCTTTTTACCTTCTTTCCCTATCTCAATTTCAATTGTTTCATGTGTTTCTTGATTTCTTGCTCCTTCCTTTAGTCTTCGTGCGTATCTGTTGGGGCGTACAGCTGTGATTCTTATTGGGGACAAAGACTTGTGCATCACATGCTTGAGTCAGTGAATAGGGATATTGGTTGACATATGATGGGTTACACACAAAGGTCAAGAGGTCTTAAGTTCGATTAGCATCGAATTTATGATACGCAACAGATACACTTTTATGTTGTCAGTGTCTTTGTGCGTATCTGTTGCGTTTTCAATTAACAGTTTGACAATATAATATAACATATGCCTAATATATTGTATTACGTATATGATAATTTTTTCTTTTCAAATAGGTCGACATATGTTACCATATTTTCAATATGTGCCGTACTAAACGAGAATGCACCTTTTATTTGTAACAGGACACTGATGTTTTGTGGCTAAGGAACCCGTTCTCAAGACTAAGCAAGAACGAAACTGAGGATTTACAAATAAGCACAGATATGTTCTTTGGAGATCCATGGAACGAAACAAAGCCAATCAACACTGGCTTCTACCACATCAGATCGAACAACAAGACCATTGCACTGTTTGATAGATGGTACTCCATGAAGGACAATTCCACGGGACAAAAAGAGCAGGATGTCCTATTAGGCCTAATCCGAGGGGGCATCATTGGGCAGCTGGGACTTAGGGTTAGGTTTTTGGATACCCTCTATTTCAGTGGCTTTTGCCAAGATAGCAAGGACTTTGGGGCAGTGACCACTGTCCATGCCAACTGTTGCCGGAGCATCGTGGCTAAGGTTAAGGACTTGAAGGCTGTCCTCCGGGACTGGAAGCGGTTCAAGAAGACCATGGCCCGGAAAACAACTGCCGGTTTAGCAGCAGATGGTTTCCAATGGTCAGGCCATTGGGGATGCTGGAATTCATGGACAGTTCCTAATAACACTGGGAAAGCAACTCACAAGGCATGAATGGTCTAAAGAGAAAGAAAGATTAATCAGCAATTAGTTTTTTTTCTAGGTGTAGCTGTAAGTTCTCTACCACCGGAGTTATAGCCTCCACACAAATAGTTCGTTGAATACATCTTAGGCTATCGCTTCTTCTTTTCTCATTATTATAAAAATAAATTTATTTGTAATTTAAAAAGGGTGAATTCGGAAAACTGTAGTATAAATTAAGGATTTAGATTTAAAATGTCTAGTTATAGGGTCTTCTCAATTTTTCCACAGTTTTCCTTCATTTATCACTACAAGAAAAAAGGTCAGTAGTGACCAATTTCCTTGTGACCAAATGAATAATAGTCACAAATACAGTAAATTTAATGTATTCATTCTGCTATCTGCTAGTTTTCTCACCTTCATCCCACTGATCGTCCGGTTGTAATGAGCCACTTTCTTTGTTGGCTTGTTATTTTGTGTTTTGTTGTATCATAACTAAAGATTTTTTTTTCCATATTCCAGGTTGCTTTGTGGTAGTTCTCAGCAAGTAATGCATCTCAAGGCAAGGGTAACATAGAATGCAAAAGATGTAGATATGGTTTACATCTGTCCTGGACTTATGACATAATAAATAAGTAAACTGAGAAGGTTTGCTTCAATTATCTACATGTTGTTCTGCAGATACAAGGCCTTTACTTTGCTTCAGTGCAGATACAAATCCTATTAGGGCACTTGCTTGGGCCCCTGTTGATAGGTTAGTTATGTCAGAGATCAATTTTATTTCTTACTTTCTATGGCACTTTACAGTCTGTGTATGAGTTCTTTTAGTTCTGAAGCTAGGCAGAGTTCCTTTGTCTGCCCCAATGGATTAACTATTTTCCTTTTCATCTCATTTCCTTGAAACCTCTCATTGGACTCTCATCAAAGGGGCAACTAAATTCGTGAATCGTAGAATTGTTATTTTGAATTCCCCATGCCCCTTAGATAACGGATATTGTCTTTGTCATTATGTCATTTAAACTAAAAATTATTTATTTTTATTGATGAAACATTGATTGATTGTTTCAGAACATGAACGGCAATGCTCTCTGACTACAGTTGTGATGAGTTCAAAGGTACTACCTTAGCTGGCTGCTTCATTCCTTTTAAAGTCATCTTACTAAGGTTAAATATCAATTGTTATAGCTTCTAATTCACTGGTATATCACTATGTTTTGTTTTTCATTTGAATTTATCTTCTTATAAATAATTATTGTTTGTTTGATGCAGGTCTTATGGATAAATTTCTAGTATATGAGAGGACAATCAGAGGACATAGGACAAAGGACAATCTACTAGTGATGAATCTTATGCTCTTTGTTTTTGAGAAACAATTGACATTTAGGTTCAACCTAAATACCTAGAATTTTAGTTTTTGAGATTTGAGACATTTTGTGAATTTGTTGGAAGAATGTTAGATGTATGGATTGCTTGTGAAGAGATGTATGGATTGCTTTTGAAAATATGTATGGATTGCGTTTGAGATCTACATCACTATTTAAAAAGAAATTAATTGTGATTTCATATTATAATTCAATAAAGAACAGGGATAGGTTAACCTAATTAGTTACCAATCTTTTGAAATACATTAGTGACCAAGCAAGTAGGTCACTAATGTGGGCACGTGACCCTCTTTCAGTGACCAAAATGAGTGTTTTGGTGACCAAATTGTAGCCTTTTAGTGACCTAAGTTACAGTCACTAATCACACTTTTATTAGTGACCGCACTGGCATAATCACTAATTTGTTGTGATGTAGTGACCAATAGTTGACAATAGTCACAAAATAGAATTTGTGACGAGCTTCTAGTGACCACACAGTGACCACCAATATTTGTACACTAATTGCATTCAGTGACCAAAAAAGGTAGTTTCTGTGACCAAGTGGGTGGCCACTAATACTTGTTTTTCTTGTAGTGTATACTGCTTTGAAATTGAGAAGACCCATATCATTTAAAATGGAATCCCCATATCATTTCTTTATCAGTATCATACTTTGAAAATGATTATAAATATTGTGCATCTCCAACAAAGAATGCTTCCAACGAAATGAGAAACCTCCCCATAGACGTAGAACAAGTGAAATTACTCACCAACTTAATGCATTGTTTTTATGACATGTAGCGGGCTGTATTGGAAATATTCCACATGTTCTACGTTTAGTAAATGGTACACCAACCATGTGGTGTATCGTGAACACCCAAAAATTACTCCCCTTTTTGAGCTTGGATCTTCTAACACCCGTTCCCTGAGCCCAAAAGCATATACTTTATTGGAAATGCTAGTGATGGGTTACTTTAAGGGGTCCAATCCCATCATCAATAAAGTACTTTTGGGGGTGCATTGAGGGGTCCAATCTCCTTTTGATGGTGAGATTGAACCCCTCACTATAAACCCTCATTATAGAAACTCCCTATATTTTATGATAGGTTTTACTTGGTTAATCTTTAGGGTTCATGCGGACCCCAAAAAAAAAAATGTAGGGCTCATGTTCCTCCATAAATCTTTCACTTGTGTCGGTCCCATCTCGGCCCATCTAAACCCAAGTCCAACCTTCTAGAGGTATTTTAATCTTTTACCTTTTAATACCAGCATGTGTAAGTCTCACATTAACTTAACAGATAAGTATCCGTTACCTTTTGGGAGGCCTAAAATTTGTAGACTAAAAAACTACTATGTGAGGTTTTGTTACAAGATGCGAGTCTTGTATAGGAAAATACTTAGTCCCATATTGGAAGGGAGTTGATTCCTTTTGTGGTTTATACCAACACTTTAAAAATACTAAATAAGATATGGGCCTCTAGTGAAGGCAAAGTTAGGTCTCATCTTTGTTTGGGCTAGAAATATATAATTGTCCAAAAAGATAGGCCTTAGGGGTCTTGGGTTTTGTTGATTTAATTAATATTTTTTTTAATGAATTAGAAATTCGTTTTCAGATAAAATCATTATCTGAAATTCGATATGTTTATAATTGTTGGATGAAGAGGTATTAGACCTCTATAAATTTACAATTCGTCCAAACCAGAAAACATAGCATTTGGAATAACATTATCATTCTCACACATAAATACTTATTGAGAGAGAGTATATCTGTTCGCCAGAAATCAAAGCCACAGTGCATAGGCTTTTATTTGTGATAGTTTAATCATTGTGGGTAGACTCCTATCGAACTACAAGCACAAGGGTGGAAGAGAAATACTGTCTAAAGGACACTTCAACTCTGCATGACTCTATCATCTATCTAAGTCAGTATTTTGTAATTCATTCTTTTATTGTATTGATTTGATTATATTTATAGAATATATTTCGTATTGGTTTTTGTTATGTTATTTAGTTATATTCTGATTGTTCTCCAACACTAATTTCCATTAAGAATTGGAATAATTCTTGATTTCTATTGACAGATGTTGAATTTCGTTGAGATAGTGAGCGTAGCCACTAGAATTTGAAGATAAGTTAAATGTTACGATTATATTTCTTAAGTAAGTTTTCATATAGAAGTTTAGTTTATTTTAAATATGATAAGTCATATTTAAGATATAATGATACGAGATAAAAGTTATTTGGTTCATATTAATCCTAGAAAACATATCAAATGAAAAAAAATGCTAAACAAAGTGTAAACAATATAAGGTGGCACATCAGCTGGACCATTTTGTCTTGCCATGTGATTCACTGAAATTGGTTAGTGGAGGGGTCATGCCTTTCTTACCAAACTAATTCATATATTTCACCTTGATACCAACAAACATTCAATATATACTAATGATATATAATAAGATTTGTTGGAATTATTCTCAGCCTTTTCTTTTCTTTGTTACAAGCAATATTCAAGAAGGTAAAATCGAACATAAGATCTCATATACAAAAATGAATGTGTTTCATTCCTTAAACTACACGAGTCGTATAAAATTATTTTTTTATAAATATGGAGATTGCACATTCTTTTGTACTTTTTGGATTGCAAACCACGTCTCCAAATGCGTGTATACATTTTCTCATCGTTATAAGAGAAAAATTGTCTTAAATTGTCTCAATATAGCTCGAATTCGACTCTTGTTTGACTCTCTGTTTTTCTTATTCCTTATGCTCAAATAGTAGGTCCATAATGCACTTCCTTCCTCCATGCAAACAATGGGGGCACGGACATCATCAATTTAATTTTCGGTTTCGCTGGGAAATTCACCTTTTCCAAAATGTAAAGACCAACTTCAAATAACCTAATTTAGGAGAGGAGACGAAGAAAATCCTGACCTTCAGCCCAAGCCAAGCCATCATATAGCCAAGACACTAAATAGGATGCCTAATTCAATCCTTGAAATAACAAAGCCATTAAAGGAGTAGACATCATCAACATTGGGAATTTATATAGATATAATTACTTTAATTTGATATCAAGATTTTACAAGAGGACCCCCTATAATATGAATTTCTGACTCTGCCACAATTTCTCCGTTATGTTTTAACACGAAGGGAGTGCAATATAACTTTTTTTTGAAGTGCTAGTATTAACATTTGTTTTTGCTTAATACTTCGAAAGTTAGTAATGCTAGTAAATGACTATACAAGAAAAAAGAAAGGAGGTGCCACGAAATACCTGCTCATAACACTCAAATCACTTTTTTATTTTATAATTCAGATCATACCTTCCTTTGAACTCTCCAAAAGCTCCCTAGTTTCTTTTTATCTTTGAAATTTTAATAATTCTATCCAATAAATACATACAATGTTTATGACAACCCCAATCAATCTTTGGAAAGGGATTTTCCAATTCTTGTGGTGATACTAAGATATTTATAAATAAAAAACTTAAAATTGTGTTAAAATATTATTATTTTTTAAAAAAGGAGAATTCTGTTTGATGAAAATAATGCAATAATTAGTTGGAAGAAAAATTTAAAGACCCTATTTTCTGAATTTCAGAAAGCAAAACCAAGCATATACTTTTTAGTGACTTTTTCAATAGGGTATAGGCTTAATGAAAACTGATATTGATTTGCAGATTAGTGATTTTAAGTTTGAACCATCATGATATCTTTGATATTGTGTGAGAAAACCCTCTTCCCCTTCTTACTTTTGACAAAAAATAGAGAGCTAATTTTCCCACTCACCTTTTCCCCACTTACTCCATTTTGTTTAAAAAAAATATTTTTTTAATCAATTTTATTCTTTTTTGTTCTTTCTCTTTCCTATTTTACCCTTAACATATTAATTTACTTCACTTTTTACCAATGTCTTTTTCTTGGAGCTTTAGCTTACCAATGTCTTTTTCTTGGAGCTTTAGCTTTAGCAATATAAGGCACTAATCGAAGTAAGAAATAATTAACATAGTATATTTGTCTATGCAGAATTATATGGTACACCTATTGCTAAAACTTATGCCCCAAGAATAAACCTTGCAACCATAGTTTTATTTATTTATTTAAAGAAATAAATTTTAATGCAAAAGACCATAAAATACAAGAGATGACCAAGATGTCTACAAAGAAACAGAAAACAAAGAAAGAGTAAATCGAAAGAACAAAATCCTCATATTTCAGACGACCTATTACAGAAAAAAATGCCACGTGTCCTATGTCCCACATCCTACATTGAGGAACCAATTATCGGTTCCCACGTGTCAAGTAACTCGCTCACACTAATAATCCCTGTCCAAGTATTAACACCCAAAGTACCTCCTTGTCTTTCGCATGTATATATGCACATTACCCCTCAGGTTTAACTCGTAAGGTCCCAAATCTAACTCCCACCTTTCTTCAATTAGGGTCGCGTTTTGGTCTTCGTCTCTCTCTGTGTATCTAGGGTTTTGTTCGACTCGCAATTACGTAATTTAGGGCTTTCACTACAATTCTCTCTCTATAAATAGTGCAAATCGAAATTTTTGATCATTTGGTTTAGATCCTATTAGGGTTTTGATTCTCTCTTTCCCTCGAATCGTGATCGTGAGGCTAGGATTTTTAGTCGTTCCCTGTACAATTCAAGAAAAAGGAGGTTGCTTTTGGGTTTTGATTGGGGAATTTGTGGAGTTTTGGGAAATTTGACTGCGAAAACAATGCCTCCGAGGACGGTGAAGAGAGGTGCAGCAGCGGCCGGAACGAAGAGGACAACGAGACTCATCAGGGGGACGCCCAAGGCTCAGAGCCAGGCACAGCCTGAGACTCCCGATGAGTCGGCGAAGGCCGAGATCGCGGTGTCGGTGGTGGAAGCTAAAGAGGATCTCAAGGTTGAAGAGATTAACAGGAAGCCAATTGTAGCGGAATATCTGGTTGTTGAGGAGAAACCGACTGTTATCGATCAGCCAGGGCTATCAGGAATCAAATATGATGCGAAATCGGAGCTGAATGGATTAAAAAGTAAGTTCCTGCTCTTGATTTATCATTCTTGTATGTTTTGCATGATTTTATGTATGTTGTCAGGATCTTGTTGCTTTATTTGTTTGTAATGTGGTTGTTAATTGATAATTTTATCTCAGGAGTGTTGTGTTAATTTGTGGGGAGTCACTAAACTTTTCTTTATCAAAGCTTGGAAAAACAGTGAAGCTTACTAAGGATAATACTGTAGAAAGAATTCCAATGGATAAAATTTGAAGTGTTTATTTTACAAATCATAAAAGATTAGCTGGAAATTCGATGGGGATACGTTTTTGTGAACCTAGTAATGCTTTCCTCTCCATATATTTGTGGACCATAAGTTGTGGTGGCTTTTAATAGCAGTGGCCACGTTGTTCTTTCAAGAGCAATTGGTTTTTGAATGGAGCTTAGAATGACGGTGTGAGCGTTGTATAATTGGACTGTTGACTTTGTTCTAGTTCACATATGTGTTAATAAATTTGTTTTCTTATGGATCTAGAATGACAGTGTAAGTATTGTGAACGTGGATAAATTCTCTTGTTGGTTTTAGCTCAGTTGTGTTTTAAGCAGCTGGTTTTCATGAGGAGTGCAGAATGGAAGTTTAAGCATTCTAAATTTGGATCATCCTATTTTGACTCTTTTTGGGATCAATGGTGGGTTAAGACATTGATTTCTTATGGAAGCATAGAATGACACTTCAGGCGTTATAAATGTTGATCATGATTCTTTTTTTTTTTGGGGCTCGGTTATGTGTTAATATATGATCATGGTATTTTCAATGTGTTTATCTGAGAAGGACAAGAATGTCTTTTATTAAACTGCATGCGAAATCTACTTTATCATAATGTAGAACATGAGTCTCTTTTAACTAAAGGGATCATCAACCTTAATTTTATGGCAGAACAAGATAAGGTTAAGGAGTCTATGGATGATTATGAAAAAGATGAACAATTAGAGCTGGAGGATAACGAAGCTGAGTATGAACCTGAAGAAGATGGTGGGGTTGATTATGATGAGAAGGAAATGGAACCTCTGGAGGTCGAGGATGAAGGAGATGAAGATCCTCTGGAGGTCGAGGATGAAGGAGATGAAGAACCTCTGGAGAATTTAGGTGAAGAAGAAGGTGATATGGCTGAGGAGGAATTGGAAGATCCCAATGAAGAACTTGAGGGTGAAGAGTATGAGGAGCATGCTGGCGAGGAGCATGAGCATGAGCGTGAGCATGAACATGAACATGAGCATGAGCATGCAGAGACGGTTGACGAAGAAGAGGAGCACCATGAAGTTGTAAAGGAGAGACGAAAGCGTAAGGAGTTTGAAGTATTTGTTGGTGGTCTAGACAAGGATGCAAGTGAGACTGATCTTAAGAAAGCTTTTGCCGTAGTTGGTGATGTTACTGAGGTCAGGCTGATGATGAACCCTCAGACTAAGAAGAACAAGGGATTTGCATTCTTGCGTTTTGCAACAGTGGAACAAGCAAAACGAGCTGTTACAGAGCTTAAACATCCAGTGGTAATTTTTGATCCCTTCATAGTTTGAATGGAAACTGGTTTCTTCACATATTAAATTCTATTATTTGAATGATTGCAATTCCAGATTAATGGAAAACAGTGTGGTGTTACTCCAAGTCAAGACAGTGATACTCTTTTTCTGGGGAACATAAGCAAGACATGGACAAAGGATGCTGTAAGTATATTTGGCTTACTTCATTTTAGAATTCAGTGGCCTTTTCAGGAGTTGCTTAAAAGTTTCTGACTTCTTGTGATGGCTATGGCTTCAGTTGAGAGAGAAGTTGAAACATTATGGAGTAGATAATGTTGAGGATCTGACATTGGTCGAAGATACTAACAACGAGGGAATGAATCGAGGCTTTGCTTTTTTGGAATTTTCATCTCGTTCAGATGCCATGGATGCTTTTAAGAGACTTCAGAAAAGAGATATAGTGTTTGGAGTTGATAGGCCTGCAAAAGTTTCTTTTGCAGATTCCTTCATTGACCCTGGTGATGAAATCATGGCACAGGTAATGTCAATTTTCAGCATTATTATAGACATTAGGAATCCTGGATGGATCGTCTCTCTCTTGCTCTATTTTAGAGTTATGGTGTATGTGACGTACATAAAGGTCCTCGTAATGTCTCTTTCCATTAATATTAGGAGTTGTGGATGGATTGTCTTGATTATTTTCTTTTAATGTTATGGTAGATAATTGTGTTGCGGTTATGCCCATTGGTTGTTCCGCTTTTCAAGTACTTTTTCTAATTTTGTTTGTCAAATTACCATAACATCTATAAAATGTTGGATTAGATTCTTCAGAGTTGCTTTTTCAGCTAATGTTTCTTAGTTTTTTATATTTGTTTTCTATCAATCTTGTTAAGTTTTTCTCTATCAATCTTGTTAAGTTTTTCTCCTCTGTTGGCCATAATAAGAACAACCATGTATAGTTTAGCGGGTTTGAGTGCCTTTCCTCTATGTAGTGTTATTTTGTCATTTGAAGGAGTTTCCTAGGTGATGGTTGGAGCTGCTGATCACATATATTGAGATGCAGGTTAAAACTGTCTTTGTGGATGGCTTACCTGCGTCATGGGATGAGGATCATGTCCAAGAGCTTCTGAAGAAGTATGGGGAGGTTGAAAAGATTGAGCTTGCGAGGAACATGCCCTCGGCTAAGAGGAAAGATTTTGGTTTCGTTACATTTGACACTCATGATGCTGCAGTGACATGTGCTAAAAGCATTAACAATGCTGAGTTAGGTGAAGGAGACAACAAGGTGTGTTGGCTGATAACAGCATATTTCTATTTTAGACATTGTCAATGAAGCATTTGTGTATGGGCCTTAGTTGGATATTAACTTTATAAATAATTGTCAATACTTTAGGCTAAAGTTAGGGCAAGGTTATCAAGACCTCTTCAAAGAGGTAAGGGAAAACATGTTGGGCGTGGAGATTATCGGCCTTCACGAGTTGTTAGGGGTTCATGGGGTCGCCCAGCACCTCGTTCTCTCCCTCCTCTGCGTGGATTAAGGGGAGTTGGAAGTCGAATCCCTCCAGCCAGTGCGAAGAGGCCTGTTGGGTTAAGAGAAAGACGGCCTGCAATGTCATCTTATCCAGCAAGAGGCAGGCCTTTGCCTCCTCCAGCTAGGTCCTACGATAGGAGGCCACCTGGTATGCAATATTTTGTGTTTATACTGTCTAATTTGTTTTATGTTACAGTTTTTATCATGTGTAATAATTATATTGGTCTGCTTTTTCAATAGTCCCAGCATACCCAAAGAGCAGCTTCAAGAGGGAATATGGTAGGCGTGATGAGCTTCCTCCTCCAAGGAGCAGAGTAGCCACTGATTATGGCTCAAGGGCTGTTCCAGAGAGACGCCAATCATATAGAGATGACTATACTCCACGTGGTCCTGGCTACTCTGATCCACCAAGAAGTACCTCTCGTACAGGAGGGAGGAGAGCTTATGTTGATGAGGGTTACGGACAAAGGTATGAAAGGCATCCTCCCCCTCCTCATCCTCCTCCAAGTTACCGTGAAGGTCGTGCTCGTGATTATGATTCTATTTCTGGTTCAAAGCGTCCATACTCTGCACTGGTTAGTGTTACTGGCTACCTTGACTGTAGATGAAAATGCAATTTCTTTGGTCTTCTCGGGTCCAATATGAAATATGGGCTAAATGTTTTTCTTGCAACGTGTTTGTATTGTAGGATGACGTTCCTCGTTATGCTGATACGGGCATTCGCCAATCTAGGGCACGGTTGGACTACGAGTATGCAAGTGGTTCTCAGTATGGAGATGCCTATAGTGATAGGTTTGTCCCTTGAATTGGAACATTAACTTTTATTCTCACGTGTGAATGCAGTAACTTACCTTTAACATATCTTTGTTGTGTTTGATAGAATGGGGAGATCTAGTTTAGGATATGGAAGCAGCAGAACAAGTCAGGATTCACATGGACTTTATAGCAGTCGTCAGGGCATGGGCTATGGAGGAGGTGTGTTTCGAATTGATGGTTATCTGAGATATAGTTTTAGTGTTGAAATCATAGACTTAAAGGCCTGAGTTTTTTCATTTCTTGGGCTTCAGGTTCTTATGGCAGTAATGATGTTGGTGGAATGTACTCATCAAGCTATGGTGGTGATTATATGTCTCGTGGCAGTGATGTATGTGCCTGATCTTGTTCGGTTTAATGACAGGAATAGCTGTTTGTTTAGCGGTCACATGGATCATTGTTTCTTGATTCTCTATTGTAGGTTGGAGGTAGCTCTTACTCATCAATGTACTCTGGCCGTGGTGTGGGTGGAAACAGTTATATGGGTTCAGGCGGTTCTGGCTCGTACTACTGAGGTAATTTAATTTGTTGTGTTATTCATGTTTTATTAAGTCAGTGATACATGAGTAATTATGAGCCCAAGGTGCCCAAGTCATTACTATTTTTCCCCTGGAGATTTATGTTTTTCGAAGGCACGGCTTCTCTTCTTTTGCTCTAAAAGGTCACGGGTGAAAACAGAGCAATATGGTTACAAATGAATTTGTCTATGGAACAGATCTGACATGACCAAGAGGATGCTGTAGGATGTGGACTGTATGAAGCTTTTGCATTATGATGCCTACAGTTATGGACAGAGAATTTCCCTAAGAGCCCATGTATGTGCTGAGAATGTTTCATTGTATACAATAAGAGGGTTGTGGTTCAAGCCCTCTTGGATATCCACAGATTGGATACTATGTCAGGCTGTAGTTATTTCTCTGCAAGGAAACTCAAACTGTTCAGAGATGAAACATACAAGTGCTTAGTTTATGATATTTCGTCTAATTTATCTCCTATAAGAACTCCACCTGATGGAAAGCTTGGAGTCATTCTGCATCCTTTGTTCTTATGAATAGTAGATTATAACAAGAGAATGAGGGATTTTCTTAATGTGACTCTTAAGGTACTTTGGATATTTTTTTTATGCTGAATCCTTTGGAAAGGTTTTGGGTTTCAATAATAAAAGCGAAATTTGGTCATTTCATACCACTTAATCATTTCAGTTCCATAACAATGAATAAAACCCTCAGTGGGTTAACTAGGAACTGAAGGCTATAAGGAACTGTGTAGCTTGTTTGGAATTGTACGAGATTGGGTCCAAGAAGGTTGAACTGGAATCTCTTGCCTGGTGTATGGGTTTTAGTATCGGAGTGAGTTAAATTTTCATTTTGACATATTTATTGGTTGTTAAGGTCTGGGAATCATATGCTTGGTTACAGTTAGGTACTGTATCTGAACTTAATGGGAAATTACAAACGAGGATGAGTAGAAGAAAGGTTCAAATGGCATACTATAATTACTAGATTTGATTTCATTTCTTGAGGAGAGTTGACCTACCAGTAGAATAAAATTATATCTGTTTATCTTAGTTGAAGTGCTTTCAGTTGCTTGCAAACCAAGAACTTTTGAGAGTCGGTGTTTAATTGAACTGAATGCACAATACGGACAAGTGGAAGGGCTGACAAACATAAATTGTTTCCATTGCTACGTTTCCTACGAACAGAAATAGCAGTGTTGGTACTTCATAATCTGGATTGCAAATAGTTGATTTTGTGCTACTGATGCCAAAAAAGGATCTGCAATTGGTAAATATCCCACTTTCTACAAGCACATCGTAATGTGGAATACCCCATACTAAGTGTGGGAGGATCATTTTTGGACTTTGCATACACTACAGGTCCACACAGGAGTCTAAATTTGGTTAGATCTCCTTTATAAGCAATCCTTGCAGATTAAAAGCTTCTGAAGCTTGGGGGTAACTACTAATACCTGCCTCATGCTTGGCCTTGTAACTTATTGGTTGTTCATTAGCGTTGCTTATCAAAGTCATGACAGCTAGTTCTTTTCAATCTTGATCAACTTATCCTGATTTCTCAAGTAGCTAGGGAATTCTTTCTGTTTCGAAGTTGTATCACTGCACAGGTTTTGTTTTGGTAGGTTTTTTCTACGTACCAATCCTGTCGGGATTTGGATTGCAACCTAATGCTGGGTTGGATTTTAATAGGTGCATATACTTTTTTGTCAAATTTTCAGGCAAGAAATAGCAATAAGAGTGTTATGTTTTGTTTAGGGAAATACAAAGTGGCTGTATGTTGGAATCTTTGTTATTTGGTTTCTACGTTTACAGATGTACGCAAGTTGTGTGTTGCAGAAACTTTGACTCAGTTGCAATCAGAGTCCTTGGTTTTAAATTGGAAATCTATTGTACTTGGTAAATAATCCCTCCCTCTCGCTCATCTCTCCTCTCTCCTCTCACTTCTTTGTGCTTGTCTTGTGCTGAAGGTGTGTTTGTTTGTACAGGTGAAGTAGGACTGAAACTAACAAAAATAAAAACCCTTCAAGAAACTTTTTGTTCATCTGAATCCGATTAATGCATATGTTTTTTCATGTTGTTACAAAGCAATCAATCGAGTCCGGACGTGACACACTTGTGCAATCTCCATTTATCATCATGTGCAAAAAGTCGCAAGTCTGAATTGTGTTGCGATCAAACAATTGCCATGCCATAATAATCAATCTGCCAACAAAGGGAAAGCTAAGCATCGACGTGCACACCTAAATAAAAAAGCGTTAGTTTTTGTAATGGTAAGATTAAAAATTTGATATGAACAAAATAGATATGCAAACTAGCACTTGTTTCTAGTTTGAATGAGAAAAGGACGGACTCGATAGCCACTATAAATGACATCAAATAGAACTCACAACTCAATCAGTTGAGTAAAATTAGACTCTCACTGTAACCATAGATCCTCCTTCTGGTTCTGTCATAGATACAGTATACCGAACTTGCTGCGATTTAGGTTCATACAACTCCAACTTTCTGCGCCCCCAATTTGTTGTGCGTCCATGCAATTTTTCCCTCTGCCGGAAGAGGAATCGTGCGAATCATTTTCCAGCAATCCAGTTCCCGAACCCATATGTCATAGTAGTAACGGCACCCACGATCCCATTCTTGTCTACGATGGAACAAAGAAAGTGATTTCTCCAACACCCTGATGGAAATTGAATCTGTCACTGTGAGCAATCTATTAGGAAGCATAATCCTTTGGAAAAACCTCATTGTCCATATCAAAAGAAATGATGCATCTGCAATATGGGTAAGACTAAGGTACAATACAATACACAACTCCATTCAAGTAAGCCCATTTCTTGCTCCAGAACATGTAATGTATTTTTGTCACAGGGGGAACTGCATTGATTGTTCTCCAAGAATCCAACCTAAGGCTGTAAACCTCGACACAGAGGCGGTGCAAAAATCTCGCAATTCTCACAACTTTGTAGTCATTTCCACCAACGTCGAGGCCAAACCCAAGAGTGATGGTAGCGACGCGGCCGTCATGATACTTGTCACGAATGAGAGAGCTTCGGGAAGTCTCTTGAACTTCCTGATTGATGGATTCCATAAATATGTACTGTTCATAATAGTATCCATTGCAGGAACCATAAACGTGGAAATAGCCACCACCACTCTCAGGCCTAGGAAGATCTAACGACAAACACTTAGCATATGTTTCAAGACAAAAGACTGACAGGTAACCTGGATTGCCATAGTGCATAAGTAAATAATCACAACCACTTTTCATGGCAGTCCTTTCGAGATGGGTGCTTATGAAACTTGGGCTGCTAATTATAGCATGCCAAGACTTGCAAACACATCTGAACTTCAACAGAGATTTCACAGGCAATTTTGCAATGATGTCTAACAAGATTTCATGGGGTATGTCTTTGTGGTTAACCATGTTAAAAACTAAATGCATACAGAATTCAACTGACAACACCAGGAAACTACAAGCTGCTGTCCAGCAACCCAAAACAGTCCCAAAATAGAAAGAATTGAAGGATAAAGCAATAGAATAGAAGTTGGAACAACGATAATTGAGTTCTAGGGCAAAAATCCCAAAGTAACCCGAGTCTCTTAATAGCTTTTTACACTAGAGTAGATCAGCCTATTAAGAAGACCTAAATTGAAAAGGGAAATTAAAAACCATAACAGGAAATTATAAAGCCCTGTAGATGCTTGTGCATCATAAAGCATACCTCAGGCAAAGTGAACCCAAATTCAAAGTTCATGTTACTCGACCAAACCAATGCAAGTATCCAAAAAGATAGCCTCAACACCAAATTCACCTCCACTGACAAAACTCATAAGCCCATTCGCTTTCGCTTCAGTTACGGATCCAAGATTTTAGCTATATTAAGGCATGGTCAACTGTCGACTAAATTGCAAAAAACTAATTTTCGTTATCATTTAGTGGGCTAAATGATACTTTTGTGGGCTAATGCTATTAATAAGTTCGTACTATTTTCTTATATAAATTTAGAAATATTTCTACTCACCATTTTAACTGAAGGTGTAGCCTCACCACTATTCTCAACACTTGGCATATCACACGTGTCCATATACATAACAATAGTTTACTTTTGCTTTGTATTGATGGAACCATGATCATGCCTATCTATGGACACGTGTTAAGAATGATGGTGATGGTACACTTTGAGTTAAAGTGGTGAGCAAAAATGCTTCCTATAAATTTGGCATCTAAAGCTTGATTACTTCATTGGGATCATTGACTTTCTATTTTAGATTGATAAAGAATTGAGACCTTTCACTTTATAATTCAGAGTGACTTGTTGGGTAATCTATATAAAGTTCATGGCTGATAAATTTCTTCTTCCCAACTTTCTTGCTCTTCCCTCTTTTTTTTTTTCTTCTTCTTTCTGTTGAAACAGCACTCTGAACTCTGAACTTAATCATTGATAGCTTTAATAGCACAATGCCAACGACTAAACCAAAATTCATACAAAATACGCCAGATAAGTGACAAAGGGCTTCAACGGGAAGATTTGCCAACAAGTGAAAGCATCAACAAACACACACATAAATGAAAAAAAAGGGAGTTTTTTTTTTTGTAATGGAATATTAAAATTTTGATATGAACAACTAAAAATGCAAACTAGCACTTCTTTCCAGTTTGAAAAAGGACGAAGACTAAATAGCCACAATTAATTAAATAAATAAATAGTTAAAAGACGAAGACAGAACTACCAAAAAACATATGAAATAAAATGATGAGATAGTCCTCAAATTAAACTCACAATCAACCACTAATTTATACTCATAATGTATCAGCTGAAAACTCAGTTTGATCCCAACATCCTTAACTTGTTGCCAGTGGCGGATCCAGGATTCAAAAGTTAAGTAGGCGAAGCTTATATTAAAAACTCGACGGTATGAGTGAATGTCATTAATACACATAAAAAGATACACCTCGTTATACATGGGTGGCGTAATGAGCCTTACCCTCAAATATGCATTTCTATACACATTGACGAAACAAAGTTTTTGTGTGTGTGGGGGCCTCTCACAAAATATAAACAAAAAAAATTCAAATTCTCACAAGACATACAAAAGCATAAAAAAATCACATTGTCTATTCATTACAATCATAATTGTCTGCGACATGTTTTTATATTTTGAAATCATAAAATAAAATTAAAATTCACCAACACAAGTTCACAATTGCAACAAAGGGATATACAATTACATGATAAGCAAGAAAATTTATAAGGGATAGACAAATACATCCTTGGAGTTGAATAGCGATTTAGCAAATATCTCTAAAAGCCCAATAAAATCAATAGTAAAAATAAATCAAAATTTCTCAAACTAAAAAAAACATAGGTAAAGAGAAAACAATAAGAAAACAAGAGAAAGATTAACAAAATTTAATTAAATTTGATATTGAGTTTGAGAGAAAAACTCACAAGCAGTAAAAAAGTTTGATGCATGTCTATCCCAAGAAAAGAGAAAAAAATGGATAAATTTTTAATAATTTGTGTCAAAAGATAATATATAATAATAATAGGTATAAACTTTGAGGAGTATGTTTTTCTTCTCTTTATTTTTTCTTTCCCACTTGTTTAGTCTAGGAGCCACGTGATAATACTTTTGAAGAGGGATATAAATCATATATTTGAGTAGGCGGCAGTGTATTTCTAAAGTGGACACCACATGATTGTATATGGGTAATTGCTTATTTGGGAAAAATTGGAGTAGCCTACTATGCCCTTGGCGTAGGACCGCCACTGCTTGTTGCTACCCACAATCACTAATGCCAAACACAACTCACAACTCAGTTGAGTAAAATTAGACTCTCACTGTAACCATAGATCCTTCTTCCCCAAACTTCTAATCCAGTATCAGTAAATTGCTGCGATATCTGATCATACAACACCAACTTTCCGGAATAAGCAAAATGAACGCCACCATTTGTTGTAAACCCCAATGGGAATGCATCGCTTCCCCGTTCTGGTGGAAGAGGAATCGAGTGAATCATTTTCCAGGAATCCATTTCAAGAACCCATATGTCATAGAAGTAACGGTAACAATCGATTCTATGATGCAACACAGAAAGTGATTTCTCCAACACCCTAATGGTATATTCCACTTTTTTTGATGAATAAAAGGTATATTCCTCTTTGAGCAATGCATCAGGAGGCATAATCCTTTGGAAAACCCCATTGTCCACATCAAAAGAAATGATGCAACCTGGAAAAGAGTCCTCTACAATCCAATACGCAACTCCATTCAAGTAAGCCCATTCCTTGCTCCATTTCGCCGTATATGTCACAGGGGGAACTGCTCTGATTCTGCTCCAAGAATCAGACTTAAGGCTGTAAATCTCAGCACAGATGCTACGACGTACAAGCCTCACAATTCTCACCACTTTATAGTCGCTTCCATCAGCGTGGAGGCCAAACCCAAGAGCGACATGATGCTTGCAATAAATGCTGCCTTTGGGAAGTCTCTTGAACTTCCTGATTGATGGATTCCATAAATATATACTCTTCATAGTATGATCAGATATACAAAACAATCCATTGCAGGAACCATAAACGGAGAAAGAGGATTCACTCTCATGCGGAGGAGTAAGATCTAACTCCAAACTCTTGGCATATGTTTCAGGACAAACTACTGACAGGGAATTGCGAGTGTGCATAAGAAAATAATCATAACCACTTTTCATGGCATTCCTTTCGAAATAGGCGCTTATGAAACTTGGGCTGCTAATTAAAGCATGCCAAGACTTGCAAACACATCTGAAATTCAACAGAGATTTCACAGGCAATCTTGCAAGGATGTCGAACAAGATTTCATCGGGTATGTCTTTGGGGCTAAACATGTTAAAAACTAAATTGCAAACTGACAACACGAGGAAAAAGCTATTGAATCAGACCCTAAGAAACACACTCAGATATCCAACAAGTAAAGCATACCTCAGTCGGTCAATTATGCCAATAATAAGTGAACCCAAATTCAAAGCTCACGTTCCTCGACCAAACCAATCACCAAATTTACCAGAGTTAGAACTGGCAGAGCTATACCATCAAGAAACCTGTTTGCCTTTGAAAAGGAAATTAGGGTTTGTATCGAGTTGAGAATGAACTATCTCTTCCTTTTTATATGACTTTTGCCCTAGCTCCTAAGTCCATAGTCAATTAGGACACGGCATTCACGCGGATAAGATCTGATCAATTAGTATCAATTTTCTTATTTAACCTTGCCTTCACCACCAAGAAAAAAGAGAATTTATCCTTGATTTCGGGTAATTATCCATTTAATAAATAATTCCATTTTTTTTTTTTGGGGAAAATAATTCCATTTCTAGACCACATATAAATGGTATGGCTTCAAGGTTGGCCCAATTTGTCTATTTATCAAGGTGGGTAAAAGCCAGGTCCAAACATATTCAAAAAGTGTGATAATACTGATTGGTTTTTTTAAAAAAAAACCATTTTGGTCACTGAATTTTACATGGAAATTCAATTTGGTCATTGAGAAAAAAATTTCAATAATGTTACGGACACCAACTAAAACACCAACTTTTTATTACTAACTGATGTGTCACATGACATAGCAATCCATGTCATATGACACATCATCAATTTTAATTTAATCATCTTTTTTATGTTTGAAAAATTTACTTGATTAATTAGTTTAACAACCAAACCCAAATATCATCCTAGCCGCAATACTATCATCGATGCAGTACCAGATCTGCCGCCATTCCACCATTGACAAACGTCTATAGACATAATATATTAAAACATAATATATTCAAAGAGTATAGCCGCTAAATATAATATTTTAATAGTATAGCCGATCGGCTATACTCCAAAATAGAGTATTTAGAATATTTTATAAGTATAGCTGTGCGGCTATACTCCAAAATAGAATATCTTAACAGTATAGCCGCACGGCTATACCCCCAAAAGGAATATTTTAAAGTATAGCCGCCTGGCTATACCCTCGTAAGTAAGAAAACACCTCTCCCGACGAAATGTCGTCGGGACAGTCTATGCCGGCAAATATTTGCGGTTTAAACCTCTACCGACGAAATTTAGTGGTAGAATATATATATATTTACTTTTAAAAATATAAAATTAGTTTCTTTACTTTTATTTTTGACCAACTTCTTTAATTTAATATATGTGATTAAGTAATATCTTAGCCTTTTTGAATTACTTTAATTAGTAATTATCTATTAACTATTTCTTTAGTGAATATTTAAATATGTTACTTATTTATTTATGCTGTTCAAAAAATGAAAAAATAAATTACTTTTTTGTTTGGGTGTCTTAATTAAATTTCCCCAGAGCCCAATTAGGGTTCGAGGCTTGCAAACGGTTATGGAACAAGTTCGGATAAGTTCGAAAGCTATGGTTTTTGGTTCGAGACTTGGATTTACTGATTGGAGACCAAAATTCCATTTTTAGAATACTAAAATAATTTTCTAGAATTTTTAAATAATTGAAACTATTTTTAAAATAATTTTAAATTCACAAAATTATTTAAGATAATTAAATATAATTAATTAGTATTCTTGAGGTAATTTTTATGAAATTAATTAAAATATTTAAATACTAATTCTTCATTAAATAAATAAAAGTAATTAAAACATAATATATTCAAAGAGTATAGCCGTGCGGCTATACTTCCTAAATATAATATTTTAACAGTATTGCCGGCCGGCTATACTCCAAAATAGAATATTTAGAATATTTTATAAGTATAGCCGTACGGCTATACTCCAAAATAGAATATCTTAACAGTATAGCCGCACGGCTATACCCCAAAAGGAATATTTTAAAGCATAGCTGCACGGCTATACCCCAAAAAGGAATATTTTAAAGCATAGCCGTCTGGCTATACCCTGTAAGTAAGAGAACACCTCTCCTGATGAAATGTCGTCGGGACAGGTCTATGCCGGCAAATATTTGCCGGTTTAAACCTCTCTTGTGAAATTTCGTCGTGAATTTTTTTACTTTTAAAAATATAAAATTAGTTTCTTTACTTTTGTTTTTGACCAACTTCTTTAATTTAATATATGTGATTAAGTAATATCTTAGCCTTTTTGAATTACTTTAATTAGTAATTATCAATTAACTATTTCTTTAGTGAATATTTAAATATGTTACTGATTTAATTCTGCTGTGCAAAAAACAAAAAAAGAAAATACTTTTTTTCGTTTGGGTGTCTTAATTAAATTTCCCCAGAGCCCAATTAGGGTTCGAGGCTTGCGAACGGTTATGGAACAAGTTCGGATAAGTTCGAATGCTATGGTTTTTGGTTCGAGACTTGGATTTACGGATTGGAGACCAAAATTCCAGTTTAAGGGTCACAATGGATGAGAATTGAAATTTTAGGATCAAGTCAATTCTACTATTTTCTTTATTAGATTTATATTATTTGTCAGTTTTCCAGCTTGATGTTTATTATGGCTCCTTGTGAATTTTTTCTTTTTCTTTGATCCAAAGCCAAATGATACATGAAGAACTGAGTAAAGGAAAAGAGAGAAACATTTGATGGTCGTGGAAAAAAAATGAAAAAATAGGCGGTGTAGGCCGATGTTGCTGGTGTGGGGATCAATGAAAATCATTACAACGGTTTTTTGGTTAGAAGATGGTGGTATAACTTGGTAGAAACAATATTAATAAAATTGAAGAAAATTAATAAAGATGATGTGGCATTTGACATGGATTGACATGTCATATGCCACATAAGTTGGTAACAAAAAGTTGGTGTTTAAGTTGGTGCCTGTAGCGTTATTGGAAAATTTTAGCCAAATTGATCACTGTGTTTCCAAAAGTTTACAATTTATAGGCGTTTCATTATCTTCCGTTAACTTCCAGTGTAGTTTTATTTTTATATTTTCATGAAGCACGTTCAAGTGTTCTTCCTATAACTCGTTAGATTATTGTGCTATAAGGGTTTTAAAAATGGGGGGAAATCTTGGGTTGAAATCGAAATGATGAGGTATAAGGTCACAAATTTTGTGTTATATTGAAGCTTGAATCGATTGAGTGAGAACCGTATTGTGACTTCAGACGACAAGGAGACTTAATCAAGGTGATAGAGCACCAAACTATATTGGTAAGTTGTTGATCTCATTTTAATTTGGTTTGCCTTTTCGATTTTCTTTACACCTCACAATTTCGATTTCAACCCAAGATTTCTCCCAATTTGCTAAACTCTTGTTTGGTACGTCGGACTGTATTGACTAATTTCTGTCGAATAGTATTATTCTGTTCCGGAAAGTACTGACTGTTTATCCATAATATTATAAGGTGTTTAGTGCTGTTCAATGTAAATAGTCTGATTAAGTTATACTGTGTTTGGTGCTCCTTCGGATAACACTAAATCATACTATTTTTTTTCAATTCTTTAATAATTAAGTGGAAATTGAAATGCATAAAAAAAAACTCACTGCGTGGTTCTTTCCTCCCAACTCTCTTTCTTCATCTTCGTTCTCCAAAACTGAAATACGAAGACCCTCAAATGCAAACATATGAATCTAAGTTGGCTTTTTATTATCTTTCCAATTACTTCCAAAATTCAGATGCAAAACTCTTTGAACTAGTTGTAATTTATATTATTTATAATTTACTTCCACATAAGCATCACTTTCTCCTCAACCCTTCTTTGCACAACCTCATTAGTCCCATATATTTCATTATCTTCAATTTATGTTTAAATCCACTCATGCACTTGAGAAGAAGTTTTAAATGTCTAGATTTAAAAACAAACATATCCAAAAAAAAAAAAAAAAAACTAAGAGACTTAAAAAAGAATGCAGACAAACACGATGCAATTACATTTCTACACAATCACTTTATTTGCTAAAGATTCCCACAATGTCAAATTACTATATCACATACAAACAATTAAACATTCGATTTAAAAAAATCAAAAAAAAAAAACTCATAACCTAATTTCCACAACAATTTAATAAAAGAGGAAATATATAAAGAAAGAGAAGATGAAGACAGAAGAAGAGAGAAGAAACATATTGGAGCGAGTACGAGAGAGAGAGAGAGAGGGAGATGGATACCTGGGAGCAATCTTCTGTTGCATGGTGTATCTTTTCCTGTCTACGGTCTAAAAACTCTATAGCATAACTGTTGATTCGGTTTCAGAGTTGGGTGAGAATGGCGGTGAAGAAGAAGATGGAGAAGATGGAGAACGTTGTGGAGGGATTGAGCATTTGGAGCTTTGGGGTGATGCTGTGAAATGGGGTTCTCAGTTTAAGGTCAATTCTTCTGAAGAATGCTGCATGGCTTGTAAAGCTATGTGCGGAGATCAAGGTGGGCCTTGTTTGTGTGATAGTTGGGTGTTTTGTGGGAACAGAGAGGCTTGTGGACTTAGATTTGGTGAGGTATGATTTCTCTTTGTCTCTTTTGCTTTCAAGAACAGTTTCATTAAATCTGTTATGTTTTGCTCTATTCCAGTCAATTCAAGGGAAGCTCTTTGTGAGCTGATTTAGCTGGAAATTTATAATGGGGATGTGTACTTTTCATACATTGTACAAGAATCTAATGTACTGATGAAAGATGCAATTTTGGTCTGAAAATAAAAGAAAGGTGGAAAAAGTGGGCAAGTTATATGCACTGATTAGGAATGGAAATTGAGTGTTTTCCAATTTCCAGTGCTTGTAGCTGTTACTGATATTTGAATGGATGGATTGTGTTTAAATTTGGATTCAACTGTATATCTACCAACATCAATTTGGCCATTGTGGAAAGTAGCATCTTGCATACCACTTTTACTTTTGGTTTTAATTGATTACATTCTTTGTAAATCCTTGAGTTGAATTAATTGGTTTGGTTATGAGATGCTTCTCTTCTGCATGTTTCTAGTGTTGGTTAAAGAAACAAAAGGATACCTTGGACCCTGATCGGAAAGACTCAGGTGATCTAGTTATGTGGACTTCTGGACTCATCTTTGGAGAAAGAGAGGTGAATATTTTTGTGCATTGCACTACGTTTCTCTGGTTTTAAAATTCCAAATAACAAAAGCAATGAATGTATGAATATTCAGAGTAGGGCAGTGGAAGTGTTGTAAGCCAACAACCAAACGTAGTTTGCTCTGAAACCTGGCTTTGATAGAGTGGCTTCCCTTTGATTCCTTTTAGCTGACTGCAATTGCATTTGGGAGAAGCTTAGTTCAGGTGAGTTGGTAACTTGAGATTGTAAAAATTAGAAAAAAAAATTTATTGTATTTTCGGTAAGGAAGGTAATGATTTGAAATAGGCAGTTAGTTTAATGTGCGTTACAAAGAGGAGCGCAAATGCGATAAGAGGAGAGGTGGAGGTGACAAGAAATTTGATGTCTTTAGTGTAGAAAAATGATCTGTTAACTAAAAATATATGTTTCATAGATTCTTATGGAATAGAAGTAGTATAATTCATCATTTGTGAAAAAGACATTGCATTTGGAGGATCAATGAATCTCTCAATCCTTGACATATCTAATGCACATGCACTAGAGTATTTAAATATGTTACTGATTTAATTCTACTGTGCAAAAAACGAAAAAATAAATTACTTTTTTTCGTTTGGGTGTCTTAATTAAATTTCTCCAGAGCCCAATTAGGGTTCGAGTCTTGCGAACGGTTATGGAACAAGTTCGGATAACTTCGAAAGCTATGGTTTTTGGTTCGAGGCTTGGATTTACGGATTGGAGACCAAAATTCCATTTTTAGAATACTAAAATAATTTTCTAGAATTTTTAAATAGTTGAAACTAATTTAAAATTCCACAAAATTATTTAAGATAATTAAATATAATTAATTAGTCTTCTTGAGGTAATTTTTATGAAATTAATTAAAATATTTAAGTACTAATTCTTCATTAAATAATGAAAACTATTTAAAACATAATATATTCAAAGAGTATAGCCGTGCTGCTATACTCCTTAAATATAGTATTTAAACAGTATAGCCGACTGGCTATACTCCAAAATAGAATATTTATAACATTTTATACGTATAGCCGTGCGGCTATACTCCAAAATAGAATATCTTAACAGATAGCCGGACGGCTATACCCCAAAAGGAATATTTTAAAGTATAGCCGCACGGCTATACCCTGTAGGTAAGAGAACATCTCTCCCGACCAAATGTCGTCGGGACAGGTCTTTGCTGGCAAACATTTACCGGCTTAGAGATCTCCCAACGAAATTTCGTCGGCAGAAGTTTTTTATTTTTTATACTTTTAAAAATATAAAATTAGTTTCTTTAATTTTGTTTTTTGACCAACTTCTTTAATTTAATATATGTGATTAAGTAATATCTTAGCATTTTTGAATTACTTTAATTAGTAATTATCTATTAACTATTTCTTTAGTGAATATTTAAATATCTTACTAATTTAATTATACTGCGCAAAAAATGAAAAAATAAATTACTTTTTTTCGTTTGGGTGTCTTAATTAAATTTCCCCATAGCCCAATTAGGGTTCGAGTCTTGCGAACGGTTATGAAATTAAAATATTTAAATACTAATTTATCATATTTTATAAGTGTAGCCGTGCGGCTATACTCCAAAATAGAATATCTTAACAAGATCGCCGAACGGCTATACCCCAAAAAGGAATATTTTAAAGTATAGCCGCACGGCTATACCCTGCGAGTAAGAGAACATCTCTCTCGACGAAATGTCGTCAGGACAGGTCTCTGCCGGCAAACATTTGCCGACTTAGATATCTCCCGACGAAATGTCGTAGGCGGAAGTTTTTATTATTTTTTATACTTTTAAAAATATAAAATTAGCTTTTTACTTTTTTTTTGACCAACTTCTTTAATTTAATATATGTGATTAAGTGATATCTTAGCCTTTTTGAATTACTTTAATTAGTAATTATCTATTAACTATTTCTTTAGTGAATATTTAAATATGTTACTGATTTAATTCAACTGTGCAAAAAATGAAAAAATAAATTACTTTTTTTTTTCGTTTGGGTGTCTTAATTAAATTTCCCCATAGCCCAGTTAGGGTTTGAGTCTTGCGAACGGTTATGGAACAAGTTCGGATAACTTCGAAAGCTATGGTTTTTGGTTCGAGACTTGGGTTTACGAATTGGAGACCAAGATTCCATTTTTAGAATACTAAAATAATTTTCAAGAATTTTTAAATAGTTGAAACTAATTTAAAATTCCACAAAATTATTTAAGATAATTAATTAGTCTTATTGATGTAATTTTTATGAAATTAATTAAAATATTTAAATACTAATTCTTCATTAAATAATTAAAACTATTAAAAACATAAAATATTTATAATATTTTATAAGTGTAGCCGTGCGGCTATACTCCAAAATAGAATATCTTAACAGTATAGGCGCATGGCTATACCCCAAAAAGGAATATTTTGAAGTATAGCCGCCCGGCTATACCCTGTGAGTAAGAGAACATCTCTCCCGACGAAATGTCGTTGGGACAGGACTCTGCCGGCAAACATTTGCCGGCTTTAAATCAGCAGAAGTTTTTTTAATTTTAATTTTTTTCTACTTTTAAAAATATAAAATTAGTTTCTTTGCTTTTGTTTTTTGACCAATTTCTTTAATTTAATATATGTGATTAAGTAATATCTTAGCCTTTTGAATTACTTTAATTAGTAATTATCTATTAACTATTTCTTTAGTGAATATTTAAATATTTTACTGATTTAATTCTACTGTGCAAAAAAAGAAAAAGAAAATTACTTTTTTTCGTTTGGGTGTCTTAATTAAATTTCACCCGAGCCCAAGAGCCCCAAGGCCCATGGCCCAAGTCTTTGATTAATATAATTATTATTAATGAATGCCAAATCCAAAGCCGAGCCTATAGTCAAGCCTATTAACCCAGCTCTCCATCGTTAACCACACTTATGAAACCATTATAGTGTTTTGTTTATAAACACCTTTATAGGTGTGTGGATTTTCGATGTGGGATTTTCACAAAAAGCACCTCAAAAGATAACATATTATGGTCAAAGTTAAACCTTAGAAATTTTATATTATGCTGTCACTTTTAATATAGTAGCTGGGAAACTTATATCTCTTTGGGGCAAAAATGAAGAAGAAGAAAACAATGACGAAGAAAATTAAATTAATGTACTATACTACACTACTGTTTTCTGAGTTCAGACAGAAAAATTAAATTGTGCAAAACTGGATGAAAGGGGAGGAAAGATAGGCAGCTCCAAAGCTCTGGGGGAATAGGGTTGTTTCCCTCCCAATCATACACACCGAGTATCTACGATCAAAGAAATTTAATCATTTGAGACAGTGCTAGTCTACAATTTCTTGGTGCATAAAATTCAGCATATATGAATCACACGTAAAGAAATGAAAAATGGCAATAATCGTATGAGAAGAAGATTATAAGTTTGTTAGAAAAGATCATACTGCCATCCAAGTCTTTCCCCAAGATGAAGAGTGTGTTGCACCAGCATGATCAAGAATCCATTTCCTTGCTTTTGCGCATTGTCTAGACCCCCATCGGGTCTCTTTTTCTGTCATCTATATGTCTACTTGTCTGCTCACAGAATCCATTACTCAACAGGGTATTGTTGGTTTGGAAACAGAATATGGTGTTCTTCGTATAAAGGTTAATGCTTTCGCTACTGGGTTAGATGCCTGATCTCTTTTATCTGGAAACCCTGAGCTAAGTTTTTTTTACAGTTAAGTCATGCTGATACTGTAGTCATAGAAAAAAATGGCTTGTATATTTGTTTAAGTTTTTGTAATCAAATTAAACTGTATGATTGGAACATCTAAGTTTTCTTTTGGTCTTCAATTTATGCAGCTGTTTCCTGACTGTGCCCCACATTCTGTTGCCTATATTTTTGAGATGTTGCAAGTACCTCATTATGCAGGTTGCCACTTTTATCGTGCAGAAGACCGTGGAAGTTTTTGGGACTCACTAGGAAACCATGTAGAAAATGTAAGTTTATTTTACCTCATAACTTGAAGCTACAACTGGGATTTCATCTTGCTGATTTAGAGTGTTTGTAAAAGATACTACCTTTTCCTCCCTTGTAGTATATCGTTGCTCAAGAGATGGATTTGATGCTCATTCAGAAGTTTCTCATGTAAGCTCTATAGGCTCCGTTTGGCCCACCTTTCGCGCTAATACAAGGAACACTTGAAGCGCACGGGATCATATTTAAGAACATTCCGACAGAAGTCTCTCACACCGTCAGAAGAGGATCAGTTGCCTGGATTGGTTCTGGTCCGGAATTCTTCATCAGCCTTGCCAACCATTTTGAGTGGAAAAAAACGTACACCGTGTTCGGTTCTGTTCTTCCAGAAGACATGGAAATTGCCGAGAAAATTTCCCAGCTTCCATCCAAACAGGAGGTGTGGAGTAGCATTAACGTCTCTGTCTTGGAGCGACCCGTTGCTTTATGGGTCCGAAGAATCAAGTCGAACTCATGACATTGCAAAGTCAAGTACGAACATAAATGCAGATCCAAGTCGGCTATAGTTTAAGAATTCTCTCCAATGTGCTCAGATCATGCTAAGTTTCATGCTGCTTTCTCAGGCTATTAAAATACAAGGCAGCAAAGAAGATCTAAGTCTATATGAGTTCCTCCTGATTAGGTAGATTTGTTTCCTGTTAAATTTGTAGATAACAAAAAATTCCCATAAATTGATTCTATAATTTTGACGATTATGTCTGTATTTATAAGTGAAATGAGCCATTGAGGCCCCTCCTGAAGCCAAACAACATTCATCGAAATGCCTCTGAGTTATGTCCAAAACTTGTGGCTTTAGAAAGGAGACTTCCGTAGAGTGGCCCAATGGTCATGGATAGCTGCTTCGCCAATCTAATTTAGCTTCATCACTGTGCATCGTTTCTTTTCTCTTTGGTGACCATTATGTTATAAGCTAATTGCTTAACTGTTGCACAATTGGTAGCAGACTGCCCTTATAATTGGTAGCTCAATGCCTCATTGTGATGCTTTAATGGCCCCCACAGTCAAACAGACGTCTCATTGATGGCACATCATTGTCCTCCTAACTCCTAAGTGATTATGTCACAACAATCTCAAAAATCTTCTTATGTTTGGCATGAACTAGGGCATAGTTCGGGCCAAAACAAATCGCAATCAACATACCAGATCATGACCGGGGATCAACATATGAATTTAGATTGGAAAACCCGATCATGCCCGGAAAACATGAACATGCCAATAATGCATGTTTACATCACCCAATCAATAATCAAGTCAATTTGTCCATTATGAAATAGAAAACATGAGGCAAAGCAATTAAAGATCATTAAAAAGGGCAAGCAAATATGAACAACAACCCAGAAAGAGAATAATACCAAAAGGAATCCCAAACTTGGTTTCATGAAGTGGTCATACCATTAGCGTGGTAACCACATAACTACATACTACGAAAAGAGGTTAAACCAACCAACGACCAAGTACCTACATTCTAGTGATCCCCATTTTTATATTTATATATCCAGGCAGTGAGGTCTGTACAGGTAAATAAAAATTTCCAATAGGAAACGTTAAGGAAAGGCTTGCAACCTGGAAACGAGCATGAACGTTTAAAACCTTAGATCCCCGTAAACTAACTTTTCTGAGGGGCTCCGAGACTGCTTCATTTTTCCTCTTATGAATCCTACAAGGTAGTTCACCATGCTAGACCTCCAAGGTTTAACAAGACTTAAAAGCCAGTCAAATCCACAAAAAATGACTGCAGGAAACATTCAGTTCCATAGATAAAGTGTTGACACTATCAACCGAGAGCCAGCAAATAACCTTATTCAACGCAGAAAGTTACACGACAAGTCTCGACCATCCATGAAATCAACTTGCAGTTCTCCCATCTTAATATGCTAACCAGGGAACCTGAATATGTTTTCTAGGGAACATTGCAAGATCTTGTACAAGCTTGCACATATTTAGTATGTCACTTATAGAATAGAATCTATGGGTAATGTTTTCTTGCTAGACAAATACTTATGTTGCCAAACTATGAATCGGGGCAACGCATTCATGCAAGAATCCACCTGATCAATGATCAGGATTCATAGTGCCAAACAAGAGAACATTTTCCTACAGTTTGATATTATATCTATACTAAAACACGATAAAAAGCTATAAAAAAAAGTCACCTTTCGCTACCAAAATAAACAGACAAACAAACAAAGCTCGATAAAGATGCCCAACCAAATCAAAAGAATTCTCTTCCCACTTGTATCAAGCAAGCATTCTTACCATCAGATCAAAAGAAAAGAGTAAGACTTTAACAGCTAGAGTTTCTATGCATTAAACCAAGAGATAAACAGAGAGACAACAACTATTCTACATAGTTTTCCACTACACCAACTACAAACTACAAAGATTAAGCTACAATCGCTAGAAAGGACCAAAACCAAGCTAAAGTGATCAAGTTTCACATTCTCCTCATGACTTAAAAGGAAAAAAACTGTAAAAAGTGGCTCGAAAGCGGAAGTTAAACACATAACTTACAAGTACTAATAAACTCACAATCTTAGTCCCTAAGATCCAAACGCATTTGGCTGCTATGAACAGGAAGCTCAGAATTTCAGGAAACTCATCCAATGCAACCCCAGCTAAGCCTCTGGAGAGGGCATTCGTTTGGCCTTCTTCTTCTTCTCCGAAACCGCCTTGGCAAAAGCCTCCACAATCCTCTGCTGCGAGTCCAAAATCATCTCAGTCCGCTTCATCTCCATCTCCATCCGCATCGTCTCGATCTCCCTCGCCATCTCCATCTTCATCTGCTCCATCCTCACAAACCCATCTCCCAAAACCTTAATCGCCGAAACCATCTCCGCCACGGGGTCTCTCTCCCTCTCTCTCCCCTCCCTCTCCCTCTTCCCCAATCCAGGTCTCCCCGAATTCCCACACTCCCTCATAACCTTAGCACTCCCATACCCCGGCCCTGAACCCGATCCCGAATTCGAATTCAACCCGAATTTCGGATCCATTTTTGGATAAACCTTGGTCCCGGGCTGAGCTATACTAACCCCAGTTGGGATCCGAATCCTAAACCCACCTCCACTACTTCCACCGCTGCCTCCAACCCCAACTCCATTTCTATACAATTTGCTCATGCTCTTCATATTTGACCCATATCTCAGCTCCTCATACAGCTCCTGATCCTGATCGTCCTCTTCCTCATTCTCATCATTCTCGTCCTCCTCCCCAGGACTCTCCGAGTTCTCCCTCTTCGCAGCCGCGGGACCCTTCTCCATGGCGTCCATCCGCTTGAAGTGGACCCAGGAAGAGGTGAATCTGGACAAAGGCATGGACTTGGCCCTCGAGATCTCCGTCCGGTACCGCTTCCGAAGCTTCTCCATCTTGTGGCGGCACTGGACAGCAGTCTTGGGAGGAGAAGCGGCAGGGCAGCGGTGAGCAACGGCGTCGGCGACCTCCTGCCAGTGGGTGGCCTTGAGGTTGCCGCGGCGGAGAGAGTACCACTTGTCTCGGTAGGAGTCGATGAGGGCGATGGTCTCTTCGTGGGACCAGCACGGGGGAGGAAGGCGGCGGGAGGAGGGAGGAGTTGGGTTGGGTTGCTGGCTTTGCTGGGTTTGGGGGGCCGGTGGGGCCGGGAGCGCCAGAGGGACGGCCTGCGGTGGGTCCGATTGGAGAGGGAGGATGGAGTCGTCTTGGGGCGAAGATGGAGGGGAAGAAGCCATGGTTGGTTGCTTTGCTGCTGGGTTTGCGTTTTTGTTGTGGAGGTGGAGGAGGAGGAGATGAGGAGGATGGGGGTGTTTGTTGGTTTTTTTAGGGGGAAGGGGTGAAGGATAAGGGAGGCGGCGCAGGATAGAGAGAGGTGGGGAAGATAAGGATGAGGGTTGGGGGAGGAGGAGAAAGTGGTGTTTGGTAGCATGATTGATTTGTTTTGTGTGGTGGGTTAAAGAGGGGTAGGGTGGGTGGGTGGAGGGGTGTGCGGCTGATTTTGAGATCTAGTGGGGTGAGATGAGCGGTGGGATGAGGCCACCGCTTAGGTGGGGGTGAGGAAGCTAACGCGCGCCAGAGGGTGGGGGTTAGTTATGCTACGCGCACACACCACCACAAGAGAGAGAGAGGGAGAGGTAGAGGGAGAGGGATGGGGAGGTGGGCGGGCCAGGTCCACCTTCTGTCTGACTTTGCCCATTATCTTTGTCATTCTTTGATTTGGTCATAATCAGCATCATCAGCAATTTGTTGGTAATTTTGTAGAATAATAAGTTGTGTGGGTGAGGCGGTGGGTGGAGGGTGGGTGGCTAAAGAGACTATGAGCCTATTATTATGATTTGGTTGGGTGGTGATTGGGTGGAATTGGCTTGGCATTTTTGTATGTGGGCTTGGGTTAGTGGTGGTTTTTTGTCAATTTAGGTTTTAGGTTTTGGGTTTTTTTGTTTTGTTTTTGTGGATGGCCTTTTGGAGGTTGTGAGGGGTTGAGGGGAGAGAGCGTGGGAGAGAGGGAGGTGGGGGTTGGGGGACAAGAGGTGGTGGTGGTACTAACAAAATACACCAATAGGGGCAGGTTTTGTTTTGTAGCAATTGATGAGAGAATGAGGGATGTGAGAGGAGTTTGTGTGACTTTGGTGGTGTTTCAAAAAATGGAAGGTGAGTTAATTATATCACATGGGTTCTCACGTGGGGTTTCAGATTTTTATTTTGATTTTTAAACAAAGTCTGACCTTTCCTTTCACATTCAAAGTGGGACATGATTTAGGCAGGTTGGTTAATTTGAGTTTTTTTTTTTGTAAATTAAATTAATTTAGAGTAATTTATATTATTGTATTTATTTTTTAAAAATTGGTCTCATTAAAAGAAATTTGAGCTCTACTATTCTCATTCAGGTTACATAAATTTAAAATATTTGTAAAGTTAATAAAAAAATTCAAATGATTTATACAATTCATTTAAAAATAATAATATTAAAAACTTTTTAAAAATAAAAATAATTCAATCGGTTAAAATATTTCAAATTTGATTTGAAAGTAAACATGAACAACCTAAAAGAAAAAGAAACAAAGAAAGATAGAAGGTGGGAAAGATGGCTGGGATTACTGGAGACTTAACTCACAACTGTCTACTAAAGCTCCTTGCGATGGGAACAACCTCTGTAATAACCTCAAAATTGAGATTTTTGTTATTATTAATATTCTGAAAAATTATATAAGGTTAATTAAATGTGTGGACAATTTATGAAGTGGTTTGGTGTGAGAATAATGGATTTACAAGTGTTTAATCTCAGTGTGGGAATAATGGTGTGCTTGAAATTACGAGATTTTGTTGTTTGATCGACAATCGAAGCCTCGTAAATTTTGGCCCGTTGGATCGTGTTCAATTTTTTTATATATGTTGTAGCTAGTGTTGTTGTGAGTCTGTAGGTACAGACGGATTGGTGATCGGACATCCCGATATTAAGTTGTTGCGTTTCAAAGTTAAGGCAAGCTATCGTCGTTCGATCGTGCATGATCGTGTGATTAAGATTGATCTGACTGTTGGATTGAGCCCAAATTATTACAGTATGATGTTGAGACTATTTAGTGATTAAGATTGATCTGACCGTTGGACGAGTAGGACGCATGACTCAAATAGTGACTTTCTGGACAATGGGTGTCATTTGTCATGTTTTGATGTCGACAGTGTGTACGTCACAGTTTTGGAGTGTTCTAGACGATAATTGATCGCTTTAGACCTCAGGTTGGTCCAAAGGGCATTTTCGTCATTTGGGCGTGAAATCTTGGATTTGCGTGAGATTGAAGATAAGGTTGACGACGTGGTTGGTCGTGACATTTTTGGAGTTGTCGTAGACTTTCGCCAGTCTCGGGTTAGAAGTGTCTCGAGTGACGTGTGCCTCGATTTACTTGCGAGTGCACAATGAGTGGAGATGAGCTGGGAGCTCAGTTATTATTGAATTTTGGAATTTTGTGCTAAGTCAAGTTACGTACTTTGCTTAGGTGTTGTTGGGGCCAAAGTGCTCGTTGAGGTTTGAGATTGAGGATTCGTTGAGTTGTTGAACACGCAGCTTGGACGAGAGGTGAGTGAAACCATCCTAATCGTAAGTAAAATCACGAGTTATTATATTTATTATAACGTGGTTATGTTAATGTTAATGGCTATAATTAACATGTTGTTTGTGATTTTATAAAAAATTTAATTGATTTAAAGCACACGAACTTGTTTGTTAATGGTTAATGAGGTAAGTGAAACCTATTTTGTTTTAAATTGATTTTTATTGGATATGTTGGTGTTGAACCATATAACATATGTTGTGGGTGTATGGTGGGAATTCATGCGTGAATGGCCACATAAATATATATTGCTGTGATTGGTGTATTTGGCTATAAAACAATGTTTAATGTAAAACGACATTTTATATTGTTTTGGTGTTGATGGATTTAGGCGAGAATACCTTGAATCCTTTTTGAGTTTGTCAGATGGGCATTCTTGTGGCAAGCAATAGGGGTAACCAAGACCCTAGGGTGAGAGACCTAAGAACAGTTAGAGCTTTAGTCTGGTGCCATCTAGTTCTCATGACTGGCGTGTAACACCAAACAATGACATCCAAAAACAGTGCATTTTTGCACACAACAATATTTACTATGTCATACATACACAAAATACAAGTCCGAGAGTGGGTCCCCCTACCTGGAATCCAGAGCTCAAGCTTGACTTGCTCTCTGCGCCTTCGAGTTCAACCTGCCTCGCCTGGGAAACTGAGTCCTAGTCCAACATTTAAAATGTTACTAAAAATTCCTTATTTACACTTAAGTCCTTATGCTTGTGTTTATTTTCATTTTGATCCTTATATTTATTTTAATTGCACTTTGGTCCTTTAACTTTGTCTAAATTATCATTCGGTCCTCATATTATCCAATAATTTTTCATAGGTCCTTGAAGTCTCAGGTAATAGTAATATTGTCCACAATGTCCAAAAGTCATTCAAGTTCCATCCCTGGTTCGAAAATGGTAAGTTCATGGTATGGTAAAGTTAAAGTCAAAATAGTACTTTGTTTTTTGTACACATAGACCAGAGGAATATATATAATTTAGTTCAAGAATTTGACGGAAGGAAAATGACAAAAAGATTATCCAATTTGATTAGATTTCAAATGGACAGAGTAACGGCATATGAAGTATATTTTAGGAATAACTTGAAAATTATCCAATTATAAAATAATACGAATTAAGTATTTGACAATTTTAAATTTGGCAACATAACAGTTTGGAATGGAAATACGGAATTAAAATTGAATAAAAAATGAGGTAAGGGAGAGAAATGACCTCGGTAAAATACTATGATGAATGGCACCCCTGAGTGAAGATAGCACAAAACGATGAATAGTGGACACTGCGAGCTGTTTCGATATGAATAGTAATTTGGGATGAATAGTGCTTGGTGAATAGATGACAACTCTTCCACTTAAGTTCAGTTTTGGATGGGAGCAGTCAAATGTACCAAAGATGTCAGAGTGTCATCCAGAAGAAAAAGAACTATGGGACGACCTTGAATTTGCGCTCAGAGCTTCTGAGATTGGTTCCCCTGATTCTAATGTGGTAACAACATTGTTTGCACTCTGCTCTTGGAAAGTACATTTTTGTTTCTTGCACAAGATGTTTTATTGTAAGTGAATGTTTGATTGGCAGGTTGAAAGTCAAGATTCACTCTCTATTGCTAATGAAGTTGAAACAGTAGCTAGCCTCTGTAGGCGAGGGGTTCATAAGCTTATACTTGATGAAGAGATCAGATGCAAGTTTTGCCCTTATTTAGATCAGGAGATCAAGTATATTTTACCAGACTTCGTAAGTCCTGCAATTGTCTTGTGCACGTTCCTTTCAGTTAATACTGATTATGTTAGCATTTTTCATTTGAACTAAAACTTAGAATCTAGTTATTACTATGACAACACTGAATGTAGAGCGTTCTTTGTTGTTTGGAACATGCTTTAGGATGCATCCTTTGTTAAGTTTTAGATTTAGAGACTTAGAGCAAGGGCTGCTTACCTAGCTGAGATCCATTATTATTATTTTATTATTTATATATATGTATATAAAAATTTTCTCTAATGCTGACGAGTATTGTTAAAATCCGGTCATCCCCTCTACATCTTATATATATAATTCTCCTATGCGGATGTCAAGACGTTGTTATGGTGCGGACACTATGTATTTTCTACTACCCCTCCCTGCTTTTCTCCTTGTTTACAATGACATCCGCACGATAATAACGTGTGGACATCCGGATGAGAGAATAACTAATATATATTGTTTTGGTTTTGGTCCATTATTTGGAATGAAACTATGATGTGTTGACGTTCGTTTCCCTGTAACTTGAGTTGGCCGAGTTTGATTGGATCTGAGAGCAAACTCACTGTTCAAGTTGTTGACCCAATTGGCATATTTAAACTGTTATTTGTTATTATTAGATTTTAATTGTATTTGTGAACAGCTCTTGCATATGCTTGGACTTGATCCTTGGTTTAGTTCATTTGGTTACTCAAAGCTTCTGGTCTTTAACTTGACAGTAATTATTTTTTGGTGTACGTAACTTGGCAATGCTTTCTTTCTTTGATATTTAGAGGATCCTTCATCCTCGGATGGGGTTATTTAATGATCTCATTGGTGGGCAATTATTACTTCTAAAAGCTGCAACTTGTTGATTTTAGTCATTCAAATCAGAATTATCAAGTTAGTTATGGTTCTGGCCAATCTCAATTTTTTGTTAAGGATTTCTTGAGTCTAGTCAAATATGTTGCTTTGAATGATTTAGTATATAGGGTCTGATTTTCCGTTCTTCTTTTGCTTTCCTTGTTTGCTTTCTGGTACTCCATGCTTATCAACTTAATTGTCATGATTTAGCATATGAGCTATGTGATTTTTCCCTTGTGTATGCTCATTCCAGATTGACTGCCCTTATGGAAGATTTGGCACAAGAGGCTCCGAAACAGACAACCAGTCTATCTTTGATGAGCTTCAATCTCATGTTTCTGATTCTGATCGCCATTCTGGCTGTAATTCTCATCCTCATGTTGAAGGCACAGTGTGGGACTTAATTCCTGGTGTTAAAAGTAGCATGTATCCCCATCAGCGTGAAGGTTTGAGTTTATCTGGAACCATATAGCCGGTGGTATTCATCTTGACAAGTTGAAAAAGCCAAGTAGTGTTATTGGTGGGAATGGATGCATCATAGCACATGCTCCTGGAACAGGAAAAACTCGCCTGACCATTGTCTTTCTCCAGACATACATGAAGTTATTCCCAGAATGCAGGCCGCTTTTGATTGCTCCTCATAGCATGCTCCTTACGTGGGAAGAAGAGTTTTAAAAATGGAAGTTTGACATTCCGTTTCACAATCTTAACAACTGGGACTTATCTGGCGAAGAAAATCAAACAGCTGTAAAGTTGGTGATGCAAGCTCAAGGCAGGAGAAGTGTCAAGATATAAAACAGGCGAATGCTGAAGTTGTATTCCTGGAAAAAGAACAGAAGCATCCTGGGGATTACTTACTGGCTGTTTGAGCAGCTTTCTGGAGCAGAGAAAACTGGCTCAGCTGACGAAATGGGGAAAATCCTTCTTGAGTTTCCTGGTCTTGTAGTATTTGATGAAGGACACACTCCTCGGAATGATCAAAGTCATATGTGGAAGGCTTTGTCAAAAATCAAAACAAAAAGGCGTATTCTTCTCTCTGGAACTCCGTTTCAGAATAATTTTCAGGAGCTCTTCAATACAATCTGCCTTGTGAGGCCCTCTTTTGCAGCCTCGATTGATTCTACTAAATTCAGTAGAGATCTTCCCAGAAACCAAGGCCGGAAAAGCAATGAGAAAAATGGAAATGGACTTCTGGCCAGTAGTAGTGAAAAAGTTGTTGATGACAAAGAAAAACATGCTACAGAGGTCAAAGATCAGATTGCGCCATTTGTCCACATCTATGAAGGTTCTGTGCTGCAAGATAGTCTTCCCCGGTTAAGAAACTCAGTTGTTGTTTTACACCCAACCCATCTACAGGAGAGGTTTCCAAAAGAGAATTCAAGGGTGAAGGAACTGTTTCGATAAAAAAAAACTAGAGGCATTCATATGTGTTCATCCTTCCCTCTTGCTTAAGGATAAGGAAGATGCATTTTCTGCTGACCGGGATAGGTTAGAAAAGCTTACATTAAATCCCAATGCTGGAGTGAAGGCCAAATTTGTGATGGAACTTGTTCAGCTTAGTGATGCTATGAAGGAACGAGTTCTTATTTTCAACCAATACCTCCATCCGTTAATCCTTATAAGAAATCTTCAGAAATCTCAATTTCAGTGGCCTGAAGGGGAAGAGGTGCTGTATATGGATGGAAAAAATGATATGAAGCAGCGTCAATCCTCAATGAAGGTTTTCAATGATCCATCTAGCAAAGCCAGGGTACTAGCTTCAACTAAAGCATGTTCTGAAGGCATAAGCGTTGTTGGAGCTTCCAGGGTTGTATTGCTTGATGTCACATGGAATCCATCTGTGGAGAGGCAAGCAATATCCCGTGCCTACAGGCTGGGACAGAAGAAGGCTGTGTTTGTCTACCATCTCCTCATGGACGGAACTAACGAAGAGGATAAATACAGCCGCCAAGTTGACAAGAGTCGTTTATCTGAGTTGGTGTTTTCTGATTCAGACAAGAAGGCTCTCAAGAAGCGAGCCACAGTTTCAGCGGATAAAATCTTGGAAGAGATGGCTCAGCATGAGAAACTGAAGCACATATTTAAAAGCATAGCATTACTGCATGAAAGACACTTTGAGCAGCTAGGCCTATCAACTCTTGGTTAATAACTTAATACACAGGCACAAATTTATAGGCTTCAGTATAGGATCTGGTTTTCTACTTTCTTGTTGTATAAAGCTGTAAGTAATTCCTTGTGCTGTAGTTGTCTTCACTCAGGGTCAGGGAGCTGCGATACAAGGATCACACACCAGGTTGGTCTGAGTGATGTAAGTGGATGATTGGGATTATCTTACTTGGTTCCTTTTGTCATGGTTGAATGAGATCGTTTTGTAGACTCCTTGTTATCTCCCATGGAAGGAATGACAACGGTTTTGTGTTTGGAATCCATGAGGCCATATCAGAAACACTCCCAATATCTCTTCCCTATAAACACTTTGGTTAAAAATGGTACTGCCTCTTAGCATTTTAGTGATCATTGTTCATTTTGAATACTGGATTGATACAATGTGTGAAATCAACTTGCACAATGACAATTGCTAGCATTGAAAATTTTCATTTCCATGACCACGAAAGTCAATACTTGTTGGAGAAATCTAGTGGACGCACAAATTGTTGCTCCTTTATCACCATGCAAAATAGGACTTCTTTTATTTTATTTTTATTGCGAAAAGAGTTCAATTACAAAGAGAAACCACTCGGGCCTGCGTGCCGGCCTGAACACAGAGAGATTCATCAAATGGGAATAAACCCTTTTGTATTGTCAGAGATTAGGATGTTAGGTTACTCATACAATGTTATCTGCTTCTGCATTTACATGAAAGGAAAGGAACTGTTCTCTTTGAGTTAGGCTAGGAAAGACCCTTTCTATTGCCCAGAAGACAATTCAAATTTGGATTTGGCATCATTATATGGTGGATATGAGACCAGCCAGCAGCAAGCACATCAAAGCAATGCCTCACTCAGATGTCAAACTGAAATAATTGGGGCGCACACATCTTGTGGTCCCCAGACTTTATGGATAATCATGCAATTTCTTGAACTCTCACCAAGTAATCTAATTTAATTTCAAACTCAAGTTTGTGTTTTCATTTGATAACTTTGGAAATTTGATGGTGTATTTTTTTCTTTTCTTTATTCAGGATTCCAATTCTATGTGGACAATATGTCAATCCAATTTTTCTTTTACAAGCATGCTGCGAAGTACTGATTTTATGACAAACAATCCATTTGGACAATATCCGCAACTAAGTCAGGTATTTTGGATTATTTATCTATAGCTATCCCTATTTATAAATATTTAGTTAATGAGAAGGATGCATATTCATGTGGTCATGAAGAGCAACACAATCCAAAGGAGTAATATCTCCTTATATTTTGTAAGATTTGTGTAAGAGTAAAATAAATTCAATTATTTTTCAGTTGATTTTAGTCTAAAACTTGGTGTATAATTTTGGGTGCAGGTGGAAGAGACGTTTGTGGTTAGAAGATTTTGTTTTCTTTTGGAGCCTATGTCTCCCTGGGTTGCCTGACTTGCATCCCTTCTATTCTGTAGCTTTCCTTGGTTTCTCCCTTTGTTATGGGCTTTCTAAGGAAATATCAGTTTGACAAAAAAAAAATAAAAATCACTGGAAACAAAGAATTTTTTTCTTGAGGAATTTCACATTTGTATTTGAGGATAGCATCGTTGTGGATTTATATACAAATAGAGGACAATAAGTCAATTTCTATACAACAACCAAAACAAATAGCTAAGTGAATCTTTTATTTTGGGTTGATAAGATCATTTCATTAAAGGCAAAAGCCAGGAGTATGACAAAAACAAAACAAGCCACAAAGGCAACCTAACTCACAGGGAAGCCAAGAAACAACCCAGGAGAAATAGAAGCAAAAAGCGACAACAAACAAGAAAGCCATAAGAATACAAATGAAATCTAAGGGCCTTGCCAAGGGGGGGGGTAAGCCATCCCTAAGCCAGAACCAACATCGAAAAGGGACGAGGATGTGTAGCCCAAGACATGCGCAGCTTGATTTGCTTGACGAGAGACCCATTTCTATCCCACATGCGAGAACCAGGATGCTACTCTTCTAATCTCCAAAATAATTGGCAAGATACTATATGAAGGACAATAAGCTTGTTCACAGATCATACTATGGTTCTCACCTCACCTGCATTAAGTATTTGCAAATGCTCTAGGTGCTCTGCAAAGTACACGATGGTGAATGCGAAAATCACGCTGGGGGCAGGTCACTTGCCCAGAAGGCTCTCAGTGCATGCTACTTCTGGCTGACAATGCTCCATGACTCTACGGAGTACGTTCGGTTGTGATCGATGTCAATGCTATAAGCCGGTGCCCAGCTTACCAGCCGAGGTGTATCATCCGCAGAACAAGCCTTGGCCATAGACTTGGTGGGACCTATGATGCCCACATCTGCCAAGAAAGATATGATGATCGTTGCCACTGACTACTTCACCAAGTGGATCGAGGTCGAGGTGCTATCATCTACCAAGGAAGTCGACGTCGAGCGGTTTATCTGGAAGAACATCATCTGCCGATTTGATTGCCTGTAGTCAATAGTCACAGACAACGGCACACAATTCGTGGGCAAGCAGATCACTGCATTTTTTTGCAAAGTATGGCATCAAGCAGCACCTGTCAACTCCCAGATACCCACAGGGCAATGGCCAAGCAGAGGCGTGCAACAAAATCATGCTAGACTGCCTGAAGAAAAGACTAAAAGACGCTGAAGGGAGATGAGTCGATGAGCTGCCTGGAGTCCTAAGAGCTTATCGCACAACCAAAAGAAGAGCAACCGACGAAACCCCATTCCCCTGGCCTACGGGACTGAGGCGATCATTCCCCCGTATATCACTGTTCCATCCATGAGCATTGAGGTGCGCAGCCTCCTCCAGAATTGCTAGCAGATGAAAGTCAACATTTACTTGCTCGAAGAAGAACGAGAGAAGATCATTGTTTGAGTTGCAGCTTACCAGCAGCAGTTGACGGCCTACAACAACAAAAAGGCCAAGATCAGACAATTTTGACCTAGGGACCTGTGCTTAGAAAAACTTTCATCACAGCACCAAGGCAGAGGTCGAAGAAGATGAAGCCCAACTGGGAAGGCCTCTACGTGATCTACCGATCTGGGAGCAGAGAAAGCTACACTCTCAACACTGTGGAAGGGAAGGAAGTTCCAAGACAATGGAATGCCATCACCTCCGGAAGTACTATCCTTGAAGCTTACCGATTACCGATTTAGTTCCTAGCAGGTGACCGAGCCCTCTCCACCTCTACTGAAGAAAAGTTCGAGTTCTTTTTTCAATGGATTGTTGGAGAAAATAAATGAAACGTCCTCTGGGAGACGTAGGGCAAGCAGTCTACTAAAAACGAAGTGTTCTTTTGGAGACGTAGGTCAAGCGGACCACAAATGAAACGTCCTCTGGGAGACGTAGGACAAGCAGTCCAACACAAAGGAAGAGTCTTTCGGGAGACGCAGGTCAAGCCGATTACCACAAAGGAAGTGTTAAGCCGACCACTACAAAGGAAGCGTCATTTGGGAGACGCATGTCAAGCCCACCATCATAAAGGAAGCATCCTTCGGGAGTCGCAGGTCAAGCCGACCACTACAAAGGAAGCGTTCTTGGGGAGATGCAGGTCAAGCCGACCACTACAAAGGAAAAGTTCTTCTGGAGGCGCAGGTCAAGCCGACGACTACAAAGAAAGCGTTATTCGGGAGACGCATGTCAAGCCGACAACTACAAAGGAAGCGTCATTCGGGAGACGCAGGTCAAGCCGACCACTACAAAGAAAGCGTCATTCGGGAGACGCAGGTCAAGCCGACCACTGTATAAGAAGCGTCATTCTGGAGACGCAGGTCAAGCAGACCATGAATGAAACGTCATTCAGGAGACGTAGGATAAGCAGTCCACTACAAATGAGACATCCTCTGGGAGACGCATGCCACTATCCAGAAACACTTAAGCACTTCACAAATCACTATGTGAATTGAGGTTAGAAAACATAACTGAAAATTCCATAGCAAAGTGGCCAATTGGCCAAGTTCAACAAACAGGTCAACCAAGACCAATTATTGCAGCAAAAGAAAGCGAAGTTACAAAACTCCTAGCGCCAGTGCCTCCATCACATTCAGCTACCTACTCAGCAGCTCAAGTTACCTGATTAATAGCCCTAGCTGCATGCTTGGCACCAGCGCCTCCATCCTGCTCTGCCTACCCGCCCGGTAGTCCCGCCACCGCTTCAATAACTCACGTGCCTTCCGCAATGTACTGCTCCTCTGTTCGCTTAGTTACATCCACCCGCCTCGACCCCTGCACCGCTTCACCCGCACGTCTACCACCAACCTTCTTGTTGTCCCCGCCGACGAGGTGCTTGATCCTAGCAACGACGAAGGAGCAACTCCCACTGGAGTCTTCTTAGCAGACGAGACCCCTTCGAAGAAAACTTGGTTGTGGCAGAAGGAAGCTTTGGCTTATTTCTTAGCAGAAATACATCCCTTGATCGCAAGGTTGCAACTTCATCTTCGATGGACATGGTATCAGTCTTCATTTTTTCAAGGAGTTTGATCGAGGACTCCTCCCGCTTAGGCAAAGCATCATTAGGGTCCTGCCATACAAGCCTTCCACCTTTCAACATCTTCGGCAGGGGCTGACCAACAGCATCCCTCCGATGTTCAATCGGCCGACGAAGGCATTCACGAAACATGGCATGGATGTTCGTGAGTCCGACGAACCTTGGCCATGTCCGGCCAAGTCAAGCTTCTTGCTAATATCATCCTCTGCAAGCGGAAGACAAAAGTCAGTAAGCCACACATCAAAGAATTCAAATTGAAGCAGATCAGTAGATCATGACATACCACATCGACTCCTCTCTTTGACAAGTAGTACAATCCTCCAAGATCTCTCTCACTAACAGAAAGTAGAGGAAGCAAGTTTGCAATTTGAAAAGAAGCGAAGAGAAGCCCTGAATTTATAGCAATTGAGGTTCCTTGACCTACAAGTAGTCACAAGCCCATTCCAATTGGGAACCCAATTTCAGAAGATTAACAAGTCACAAGCTTCCTTCAATCAGGAGCCCAAGTCACAGAAAGAAGCCCAGATGCAGTTAGATAGCCCAACAATTACTTCACACCTCCTTCATGCCGCCACACGCCATGCAGAAGCTGGGGGCCATTTGTGGAAGCAAATTATGTGCAAATATCCCTAAGGTCAAATAAGTTTCCATCAATTTGGGAATTTATTTAATTAATTGGGGATTCATGCCATTCAATTGGGGATTACCAAATAAAATCCCTAATTTAATCAAAATCTTGCCAAATTGATAATTCCCTTCCATGTGGGGAATTATTCTTCCTGAAAGCCTAGCTCCCAAGACCTCTATATATTCGAGGCTACACCAAGGCTTGAGGTAAGTATGAAACTCTGCAGAAATTCCCCCTCAACCATTGCTTGCCGCCACCTTTTCTCTCACTTTCCTTCTCACACAACTTTGGTCACCACACACGGCTCTGGCCACCCGGTTCTCCTCATGGCTCCGTACTATTTCTATTATTGTTTCTCAACAATAGAACTAATTTAGGCATCGGAGGGCCCTTGGCCAACACTCCTCGAGTGTGGCCCCTTACTCCGTGTTATTTTTTGCAAGAAGAGAGAGGAACGAAGAGAAAGAAGGGGAATATCCATTGTCGAATATTCTTGGGAAAAAATGACTCCCACACAAACCATGGCGAAAATATAAAACAAAACAAAATCCATAAAGATTCAGATTCTTCCAACCAAAATTAAATAGATTAAAATAAAAAAATTACCACACTAAATCAATAGAGAAAGGGTAATACATAAGCAGTAAGGTGCTAAACCCATACCACACTAAGAAATCGGAACCTGCAAAAAGGAAAGCCAAATAAGAATTAAACCCAAAATGAAAATTAAAAATAGCCAAAATTATTTATATATAAAAAAAAAAATAAAAAAACAAAGAGCACACAAGAGGGACGGAGAAAGGTTGGTTGTGGCTTTCGATGGGTGTTTGCGGGGTTGAAAGTTCAACTCAGAAAACTGAAAAAATAGAGTAAACTCTTACGAAATTGAAGGAAGCCTTGATTCTCAAACTTGGAGAAGAGTAGATCCGTGCAGTGTCCAAGGCTTAGTGGAAAACAAAATTACCTAACCAAATTCCAACTCTAATATCCTTCGCCCAAGGGATCAATGGAGGCTTTGCTATTCCTGACCCTAGAATGAAAGAGAAGGGGGAAATATCGTTAACCGAAGTTGGAATTAAGATGGAGATAACGTGGGCATAACGTCTATCATTAAACAAAAGTTTCTCTCTCCTTTAAAACTGCTATGCTAAGTGTCAATTTATCATTAGTCCGTAGTACCAACATGTCAGTATCATTAAACAAAAATTTCTCTCTCCTTTAAAATTGCTACGCCAAGTGTCAATTTATCATTAGTTCGTAGTACCAGCTGTTAGTTCCACGTGGTACTACTATAGTACCGTATAATTTCTCCTAAACTAGAGAGAAGATGATTTCTCACACGCACAACTGATGTCATGGTAATTTGAACATGAGATCTCTGGTCCAAGGTCATTTTTCAGGGCCAATAATTCATTTTCATATAGGAAAGAAAATGTAATAGGAAACTTAACAGGCTTGAGATTAAGAGCCCATTACTTAATAGCCCACACAGGAGAGAGAAGGCAGGCCTTGCCATCATTAGCTGTTCACGTAAGTCGCTATAATCTCTAGGTGGCAGCAGCTCATGCTTTGCATGCTTCTGCATATTTGGGAAGATCATAACCCCGCTTCCGCATTTCCCATCCAAATCCAATCTCTCGGACTCGGAGGCTTGGTTTGCTGCAAAGGGCCAAAAAGGTATTCCTCTTCCTTTTTTTTATTGTGGATTTATGGTCTCGATTTTATGCTTTGGGAAGCAAAATGTTGGAATTTTTGTGGGAGGTGCCCACAATGTGTTGGGTTTGGTTATTTACTGATAGGAAGGAACAGATAATTTTTAGTTAAATAATTGTTGGTTTCTACCTTCCAGTGGCAAGTTTGTGTTTTGGGAAGTAAGAACTTGAGATCAGGAAAAAATGTGTGAAAGTAAATTATTTTTCAGGGGAAAGTAATTTTTTTTGGAGGGCTTATTGGGTTTTTGCTATTTCTGTCAACAATGGTTAGATTCAATTGTGGGAGGTGATTTGGTTGTGTTTTGGATAGGGGTTTTGGTTATTAACAGAGAGATCGGCTAGTGGTAAATTAAGATGGGCTCTGTATGGTCCTTTTGCTTACTACTTTTGTATGAAATTCAGCTTTTTAGAGAAGCTACAAGTTACAATTTCTCCAAACAAAAACTTTTCCAAATGGAAAAGTGCTTTCAATGTGTTTGTGGTTTTTTATTATTTGGAAATCTTGCTTTCTGAGTATGGTCATGTTAAATGATTTCAAGTTCCTGAACAGAGCACAAACTTTCCAAGTTAACCAATATATGCCTTAGTACCTTGTGCCTTGTTTTCTGCGGAAAGAGTAATGGAACTGTTGAATTTGTTATTTATTGAAATTTGATCATGCTGTTGCTTGGATGTGATTAAATTGAAATAACAAATATCTCATATTCAGCTGTATGTAAAAGCAGTTTTTGGAAGCTACGTATTTGTATATACGTACAATTTGCAGTCATATTTTCAAAAATTATTTTTCATAATCCCAAAGATACCATACTAACAAGCTGGGTTTTTTTAATCTCTCAGTGAGAAATATGGTTTTACCAGAAGAAGAAATCACAAGGCTTTACAGAGTTCGAAGAACCGTGATGCAAATGCTGAGAGATCGTAATTACTTAGTTGGAGATTTTGAGATCAACATGACAAGAGAACAGTTCAAGGCCAAATATGGAGAGCACATGAAAAGGGAAGACCTCACTATCAATAAGACAAAGCGAAATGACAGCACCGATCAGGTGTTTCACTGATGCTTTTTATTGCAGTAGATGTAGCCTGTAGTGTTATTCGGTCTTTAATTGTTTGTTCTTTTGTATCAGCTTTATGTCTTCTTTCCTGAAGACCCGAAGGTTGGGGTCAAGACCATAAAAACTTACACCAGCCGAATGAAATCGGAGAATGTTTCCAGAGCAATCTTGGTTACTCAACAAAATATGACTCCCATGGCAAAGACCTGTATAAGCGAAATATCTTCAAAATTCCACATGGAGGTTTTTCAGGTGAAGTTCATTGCTTAAACTGTTGTTAGATTGATGAAATTGTGTTTCTGAGATCTTGAGAATGTCACCATAATCTATTAAAGGATCTATGGAAATGAAAGGTACCAGAAACATCAAGCTTTCTTAATTGGGGAAGTCTTAGTATCAGAAACATGATGATTTACTTCAGTTTCTTTCTACAGACACATCACTGTTGCAACCTGCTTAGTTGGTTTCCATTCCAAGGGCCTTTTAAAAGGAAAATGTATCTCATCAAATGCACTCAATAGTATTAGTTTAATATGACAAATTGATATTGCCTATAATTTAGCGTGACAAATTGGATGCATGGGGTTATCTGACAAATGTTAGTTTTGAGAGGCCCAATTGGCAATTCCAACAAAATTGAATCCAGGTCTGTCTTAGGTTCCACTATGTTGCCTAAAACTAGGTCTGTCTTGAGCGTTTTCATTGCAGTGTTTGATTTACTTATTTCAGGGACATCTTCAACCTTCAACTTGGGTTGAAGGTTGTGGTTGTTTCTTCTTGTCCGTATATATATATATATATATATACGTACTAGCATCACCTTTGTGTGGAGTATAATAATTGCTACATGCATTGTTCACAAATTTAAAGGATATTAATGTTTAATTTTTCCATTAACTCCATCGGTTTAGGAGCCAGAGTTGATGGTGAATGTTACAGAACATGTTCTAGTTCCTGAACATCAGCTGCTTACAAATGAGGAAAAGAAGACCTTACTGGAGAGGTATACTGTGAAAGAGACACAGGTGAGTGCTGAACAATGTTAATCTTGCATTAAGAAATTTAGGATGCCAAGTGAAACATGCCATGACCTTACCTATATCTAGATGCATACACAATAACATGTTCTTGGGGATCAGCTTATTTACTTGCAATTCATGCTTAAGGTGTCTTTATACCCTCCCAACTATTATAACAAGCTGTTTATTTTTTCCCCCTCTCAAGATTGTGGTGTTTCATGTATGTATGTTTCAAACACATCTTAGTTTTCAGTGGCAAACCAAACTGATTGGGATACTTATTGTTTCTTGTATATATTTTGGGGTCAATGGAGTTCAGCTTCCTCGTATTCAGTTGACTGATCCAGTTGCAAGATATTACGGCCTTAAGCGTGGACAAGTTATGAAGATAATCCGGCCAAGTGAGACTGCAGGACGATATGTCACCTACCGTTATGTTGTGTAATGTACTTACTTTCATTGTTAGTTGACGCCTGACCTGCTAGTGCTCTATTTATAAATACTTGTCGCTGGATGAGAGAGAGCTCACAAGTTAAGCAGTCTTTGCAATTAGCATCTTAGGCAACTGTTATAACGTTTTGAACTCATTTTGTGCATTTCTCAGTAGTGCATGCACTGCATATGATGTGAACTTGTGTGGAGCTGAAAACTCTATGCTGATTGATGTCAAACCTCATACTGAAGAAGAGTATATAATTGCTAATATGGTTCCTTCAGATATTGTATGGATGTTTTAGGTATAATTTTGATTAATGAATCCCAACTTTTATTTATTTATTTAAAAAAAATTTAATTTCCTCATAAAAGAAACAAATGATTTATAGAATTCTTCTTTTTATTTTTTCTAAGAGGTAGTTGAAGTGGAAAGAAAATTGAATAGCCACAAAATATCCTTCCACCCTGAAAGGGTTGCAAACATAACAAGGCATTCCAACATTAGGATCCAACAAAGAAGTTAATAGAAAACAATCATTCATACACATAACCTCAGGTATTTATTAGCATTCTTCCAAGCCAATACAAGACCCCAACAAGAAGTCCAGTATTTTTTTTATGACACAAGTCCGGTATTTTTACAATAAAGTAAACACTAGCATTGAAATTAATTTGGTTTTGAAAATACAAACAACATGATGACCATACAGTGGCATTTTATACCGAAAAATCACGAAACCGTAAAAACAGACTGATGTATTACCGCATTTAAACCGAGAATGCGGGAAAACCGACTGCAATTTGCGGTTTGAGGAACCGACCGCAAATTGTGGTTGGGGTTTGGAAAATTCCAAACTTGCGGTTACTGCAAACTGCAATAATTTTTAATTAATAATTAAAATATTTTTTAATAATTAATTGATATTAACTAAACAATCAGATGTAATCTAATCTGATGTAATCTAATCTCTCTCTCTCTCTCTCTCTCAACTTTCGGGCCAGCTGCTTACGCCTGCTTGATTTGGGTCATGGATCCAGATTCGGGTATGCCTAGAAGCTCGTAGAAAGTGAGCTCCTTGTGCTCGGCCACCATGACCCCATCGTTGATTGTGGCCGTGGCTTCAAGTCTGAGCGACCTGAATGGCTCCATAACGAAAAAGGGGGTTTTGGGAAGAGGAAGTTGGGTTTCAGGTCGGGTATGGGTCTTTTGGTGGAGATGGTTGTGTGGGTTGTGGGGATGTAGAAGCAGGAATTGCTTCCTGAGATTGCTAATCCATAGCTTCGCATCTTTCTCAGTTTTCTTAGTTTCTGGTTTAATGGGTTTGCTTGCTCTTCCGCAAATGCTAGCCCAATCGGTTTAAACCGTTATTTCGCGGTCACCGACCGAGATTGTGGTTTTACCGAGATGCAGTTAACTGCAAAAATGTGGGCAGTTTGCGGTTCCAAAATTGGCCAAACTGCAAATAGTCAGGCGGTTTGACGTTTGCCCCAAAACTTGCGGTAACCGTACTGCAACCAGCACTAGTTTTTCTCATAGTAGAAGTTTTAACCCCACTAGTGTCATGTGAATCTCTAACCTTTGCATTTACTCGCATTTCGTTAAATCTAGACCATTCTAATAATCTAACTCTCAAATACATGACACATCATCAAGCTTTGAGTTAAGAAATTTTTTTTTTCAAAAACTAAGTTGTAGTGACGTTAACTCCGTGTCCCAACCCGGACCTTCCTCCCCACCAATACAACGCCCTTCTTCTTTCTCTCAATTCTCTTCATCTCTCTCTCCATCTCTTATTTGCAGTCATGGATTTTATTCAATTAGATTTTGGATTGTGAATTGCCAACACCCAATTTCATGCTTTTGTAAGTTAATATTGAAGAACCACTTTCTCAATTCTTCCTACTCGGATAGTGGTTGCAAAAGTTTCATGGTCATAGTTAGGTTTTCTCAAAGCTTGGAAATCAAGTTTTTTCTATTCATAACTTGGGATGGAAAGATTCCAAAGCGCTGCGCAATTTTGAGCTTTTGTTTTAAATCCACACGTTTTTTTTTATAGAATTATCAATGAAAGTCTTTGCAATATTTTTCTTTGGAACCACATACAGAAAGAGCGAGGTATAAGTGGTGGAGGACATGGGCGGTTTACCAATAGCAAAAAGCATTACAGCGTCTATGTTAATGTTTAACGTCAGTTATTAAAAAAAAAACTTAACTCAAAGTTTAATGATGTGTCATGTAGGGTTAGATTATTAGAATGGCCTAAATTTAACAAAATGCGGGTAAATGCACGATCTCTAAATGCGGATTCTTGGGATCCAGTGTCATGTCTACACATTTAGCCCAAGCCCTCTTCTTTGGATTTTTTAATATTTATTTACACAAGCGATATTGGAGAAGGGAGTGTTTTTCACACACACTGTCATTATTGTCATGTCGTAGCTCGAACTTAAGCATACGATCTATGCTCAATCCATTTTTAACTGAATTTTTTTAATTATTATTTAGAATAAGCGACAATAAATATTGATAAAAAAATAAAATTACAAAGCAACTATGATCCCGCAACATAACAAACATTATTTCTTTGTTTTTTGTTCTGGGCTTTTTTTTTGGGGTTTTCCTATTTTCTTTACAATGGCTTATACTTAACACAGTTTTTCTAGTTGTAAAGATGGGATACGCATGGTTCTTCTCCTTTCTAAATTCTAGTGTGATATTTCAGAGAAGCTACACGTTGCAGCTTCTATCCAAACAAGTCTTTTCCAACTTCTTTTGGAATGGAAAAGTACTTTGTATGGGTTTAAGGGTATATGTCCGTATCTAATATAGTTAATATGTATAATATATGCGAGATACGTGTCAGATACGCGACGAAGTATCATTGATTTTGACCACCCGATACGACCCCAATACGTCCCCCCAATACACACGAAGGATAAGGTCTAAATACAGTCAAGATACGGCGCGGGCTTATTTGAAAAATATCTGGAAACGTTTGTGGTCTTCTTACAATTGATAGAAAACTTGGTGTCAAAATGTAAATTTTAAACTTGATTTAATCACACCTAGCCTCTTCTTCACGACAGAGGCTAGGTTTTCTACTGTAAAAGTTTTGGCGGCACCAGAAGGAAGCCGAAAGAAGAAAGAAGAAAGAAGAACCCTAACTCACCTTCTTCTCGACTGCATCTGCTGCACCAAGTTTCGGCGGTACCAGGTCCAGCCTCTTCTTCTCGACTGCCTCTGCTCCACGAGGTTTCATTCTTCAATTTTTATTTTATTTTTATCTTTACTCACTTTCTTCTCGACGGCGTCTGTCTCCTTCACTTACGTTGCATCTGTTTCTTGAATTACTTGTTAGCTGTGGTTGGTTTGTTGATTTGATGTATTACTTGGTTAACTATGGTTGGCCTCTTTGTTTTTCCCTCTTTTCGGAAAGCCTTTGATACACTCTTTCTTGTTTACTTAATCAAATGCCCTAATCATCTTGATTCAGTTCTCGTTTCTAAGGTTTCTAGCCAGCAAAGGCCTTTTCTTTTCGTGTAGAAAAGTTAATGGAATTGTTGAATTTTGTTTTGGTTTAAGTTGATTTCGTTGTTACTTGGCTGTGATTCAATTTAGATAACCAATCTCGTTTTCAATTGTACGGGAAAGCAGCTTTTGGCAGCTACATGTGTAAATGTTGATTTTGTAGTCATTTGCTAAATTGAATTTGCATAATCCCAAAGAAACCTAAGTAACAAGCTGGTTTTTGTACTCTATCAGTGACAAAGATGGTTTACCCTGAAGAAGAAATCACGAGGCTTTACAGAGTTCGAAAGACGGTGATGCAAATGCTGAAAGATCGGAATTACTTAGTTGGAGATTTTGAGATCAACATGACAAGAGAACAGTTCAAGAGCAAATATGGTGAAAACATGAAAAGGGAAGACCTTACTATCAATAAAACTAAGCGAAGTGACAGCAACGATCAGGTGTTTCTCTGATGCTTGTTATTGCAGTGGATGTAGTGTTATCCGTCTCTAATTGTTGGTTCTTGTGTTTCAGATTTATGTCTTTTTTCCTGAAGAACCAAAGGTTGGGGTCAAGACGATGAAGACTTATACTAACCGCATGAAATCGGAGAATGTGCTCAGAGCTGTCTTGGTTACTCAACAAAATCTGACTCCCTTTGCAAAAACCTGTATCAGTGAGATATCCTCAAAGTTCCACTTGGAGGTTTTTCAGGTGACGTTCAATGCTTAAATTGTTGTTAGAATGGAAAGTTCTTGAAATCTCCTGAATATCACGATAATCTATTAATCCTTACCTATGTAAAATTAGAAATGTAAGGTATTATCAGAAACATCGAACTTCTTACTTGGGCACGTTTTAGTATCAGATAAATGAAATCTATGCACAGAAAGATCACTGTTACAATAGCCTGCTTAGTTTGTTTATATTCCAAGGGCCTTTCAAATGATTACAATGTATTTGATCAAATGCTCTTAATATTATAGGTATTACCCTACACTTTAGCGTGATGGATTGGATAGACAGCTTTAACTAGGTCTGTCTTGAATAATTACTTTGCATTGTTTGATTTCATTTTTCTGGGAATACAACATTCACTTCAGCTTGGCTGGAACATGTTTTTTTTCCCAGTCTCATTGGCTCCACCTTTGTGTGTAATGAATACAACTGCAACATGAGATTTATGCATTGTTCAGAAAATTAGTGGATATTAACGTTTTCATTCATTAATTCTACTAATTCAGGAGGCAGAGTTGTTGGTGAATATTAAAGAGCACGTGCTAGTTCCTGAGCATCTGGTGCTTACAAATGAGGAAAAGAAGACTTTACTGGAGAGGTATACTGTGAAAGAAACACAGGTCAGTGCTGAACAATGTTGTTAATATTGCATTTAAGAAATTTAGATGCTACGTAAGAAGACGTGGCATGACCTCATACTTATGACAAAATAACAAACTTCTGTTTTTCTCATCTTTGGAGCTTTTTCATTTTTGTGTTCTAAACCTATCTTAGCCTGTACTTCTCTGCCAAATTTAATCAATCTGTACACTAAATTGTTTCTGTGGTGTGCATATATTGGGTGGATCAAATCCAGCTTCCTCGGATTCAGGTGACTGATCCAGTTGCAAAATATTACGGGCTTAAGCGTGGACAAGTTGTCAAGATAGTCCGACCGAGTGAGACTGCAGGAAGATATATCACCTACCGCTACGTTATTTAATTACTTTTTATTGTTGGTGCGGCTTGATAGGGTTCGATTTATAATTGTGTTGGAAAGGGAGCTCAAAATCAAAAACTGCATTTAGGATTTTAGGCAACTTGATGTTTTGAACTAAATTTTGTGTATTCCTCAGTGGTGCATGTGATGATGCTAGCTCGTGTGAAGCTGAATTCCAGTTGTCTAGATGCTGATTTTGTAGTCACACCACCTCCTCAAAGTATACTTGCTAATGTTGCCCCATGAGACCTTGATGTTATAAATGGACGTTTATGTGAAATTTAAGAAAATTTGGATGAATGTAGAGTTTTGGCTTAATTTTGTTATTCATAGGCTTAAATCACTGTTAGTGCATTTATAAACAAAAAAAGTGGTTTTCGTGTTAAAAGGGATGCCTAAACGAGGAAGTAGAACTCTAACCATGCTTGTAGACTTCGACGTCCTTGATACCCATATTTCTAGCAGCGGCGGTCATGGGACTGATCTTTCTCCACCGTTGATGGAAGCTGGCCGCACATTGCATCAATGGTCAATTAGCCAATGCGTGCGTGTGATTGATTGTAGCATTCTTCTGTCCTCAAATTTTACTTTGCACTTTGAAGGTGCTACCGCAAGTTTCACGTATGTACCCATGTAAAAGAAACGCCCAGTTCTCTTCCTTGATGCTTCCTCATTGAACTTTAGTGGAGTGAAAAAAAGTAGAAACTTGGTCCAGTCCAACTTGCTCTTGTTATTCGTATTTCGTAGACAGGTTGTTAGTAGACATTGACCTGCTCAACAAAAACAAAAACTTGTCCAAGTCTCTAAACCTCTAACGCGTTGATGTTTACTTTACTGCTAACTTGTCCAAGTGTTTTTACCGATTCATAGTTTGACGTTGACCAGAGTAATGGAACCTAAACCTCTAACGCGTTGATGTTTACTCTACTGCCACATATTTCATGAACTAGGTCAAAAGAAACTTCCTGTTCTCTTCCTGGTTGCTTCTCCATTGACGTTGACCAGAGTAATGGAACCTAAAAACCAATGACTGATGCAACCACAGGCTATTTATATTATAGACACCTTAGAAACCGAGTCTTATACATCATTCCTAGCTAGCTTCGCAGGAAAAAAAAATGGCGAATCCCCCAAACCCACCAAAAAATCTGTTGTGGAATTGGTTCAAGAGCTTCCAATACGATGAAGGAAATGATTCTCCGAGCGATGCACGCAACGTTTTGCTAGTAGTTGCAGCACTGATCACTGCGGTGACCTTCCAAGCCGGAGTCAACCCTCCCGGAGGTGTTTGGCAAGACAGCAATGGCCACACTGCAGGGAGATCCATTTATGCAACTCACAAAGCACCATTTTATGTGTTCTTGATATCAAACACCTTGGCTCTTTCCACTGCCATCTTTATAATCATATCGCTTACTCACAAGTTCCCTTTCCATTTTGAGGTCTTGGTTGCCACAGTTTCTATGATTGTGACTTATGGTTCTGCAGTGTTTGCTGTGACCCCAAATGAGTCTGTCAAGTTTCGTTACATACTGACTGCAGCTGCTCTGCCTTTTATAATAAGGTTTTTTATCCAAGTTTTCAAGGTGTATAAACCGAAATGTGTGTCGTATTTTAAGAATCATTTTAATGGCTGTGTACAACCATATTAGTTTATGTTATCGCGTTTGTTACGGGATGAGAGAGATAAACATATGGTTATACAACCATTTATGGACAAGAAAATTTCTACTTTTTCTTCCCCGGATGGTCAATGTATTGTGTTGTCAATTTGCAGAGTGTGTAGCTGAGTCCATGAGTAGGGTTGGGTTGCCACATGGATTTAATGTATGTAGTTGAAATGGGTTTTCTAGGAGTATTTACAAAACAGAGGATGTAGGAGTTACAAATTACACTGTATCCCAGCCCAGATTTTATATTGTTATCAAAATCTAAGATGATTTTCTAGTGATTATACAACTAGCTGCCCAAGGACAAGCATCATGCATCTCTCAGTTTCCAGACAAGAACAATGACCACAAGACATGCTTGTTTTATGTTAACTTCTATGCATTTTCCTTGCACATGCCAAGGAATGTTCTCAGTTTAAATTATATGAATTTTTATTCAAATGACGTTAAGATTAATAGTCTAACAACATAACATGTTAAATGGTTTGATAAGAAAATATTAATATCTATACAGATCAAATCAACAGTCTAAATTAACAGTCTGACAATATAACTAGGTTGGAAAAGAAACATTATATGAACAACATTATTATGATTTCTAAGCCAGCCTGTCAAATTCTACAACTCAGTAATAACTTTGGTGTTCTTTGGTTAGTAGGAATTTAATTTCTAAAGTTTTCTCTCTCTCCCCCAAGTAGTGGCCCATGAGTGCACATGTTCCTTGTTCCCATCTCAATATCAGTACAACTGCCAACACCAAATATGACTGCAATAAAATAAAACAGTACTCTCTGTACACTAACTATTCATTTGTTCACCGGACCTACCCATGTCACCAAATTAGCTTTTACACCCACCACTCATATTCCTTCCAAATTGTGACCAAGTATGAGCAAATTGCCTTGGATGGCCACCTATGTTTTTCACTTGTGGCAACCTAAAAGTCAAGAAGAGAATCCTAACATTTATGGATAAGAACAAGTATGATCCAAACGAGCCATTTAGAGGACCAATGAGGTGTTAGTTGGATTGACATATGCCTTTGGGGTGCTCCAAGTGGTCCTGGGTTATATCCCCCATGGTACCTGTATGTGTGAGTTTTCCCCATCCACCTTCCTAATTTCGGCCAAAAAAAGAAGAACCCATTTAGAGGCATTGCTTTTCCAGACTGGAAATTTAAGACCCATCTGTACATAACATGCCAAATAACTTCAATTACAAACAAAAAGAAAAAGGAAAAAAAAAAGGACAGAAATATCTAATGTTCATATTGCCAGCCCAAAAAATATGGGTAAAGTACAAAAATCACTACCTTAACTTTTTTTTTTAAGGCAACAACCCTATAAACTTTAATCAAACAGCTAGCTGCTGTGGCTGATGGGAGGCATCCTCTTCATCAAAGCACAAATGGAGCTTTGGTGATTTGCTTAAACTAAGAGAAGAATCTGCAGAATCTAGAGGAGGCTGCAAGAGGAGCATTTCTCTTTGGAGGTAGGAGCAGTAGGTGGTGAAGGTTGAGGGTGTCACATTTAAGTTGAAGCTCAAACCAAATAGGAAATCCACTTCCAGAAAATTCATCTCCATTGTGCTGATACCTCCAACTTTTGCATAATAAGCATTGTTGTAGTACCTGAATATTACAGCACATTTATGGAAATGGAAATTAGTTAATTCTGGCAATATATATTTGGCAATCAACCAACATCAATTAGATCCCATTACAAAAATAGCTTTCAAATTACAGAAACTTTGCCATGAGCCATATTTCTTCGTGATGTTATTGACTAGATATGACAAAGTTGATCAAATTTATTAAATTATGTCACCATGTGCATCTTGGTGGACTCTCCATGTATGTAGGAAATCAATGGTAGCACTAAGGCTGAGATTAGTTGGATTTTTAGTTAAAACATAATTAGCCAATGTAGTAAGAGGCTACGACCTCGGGTGCAGGGATAAATGCTCTTAACTACTTGAGCTATAAGTCCCTTGCAAAAGTTTTTTTTTTTTTGGGGGTCAAAGTTAGAAAAGGGGAGAAAGGGGAAAAACACACACACGGGTACTATGGGACTTGAAGCCAAAGACCTGGACCAATCCAACTAATACCCCATTAAAACTTGAGGTTTTATATATTCAAAATCATTCCAAATCAGAAGGTTTTATACCTCCAACTTTTTCCAAGTAATTACAGAGTTTTATGAAATTATGAATTTATGAAGATACCAAAGCAAGAAATTAAGCAAACCCAGATCAGAAAACAGTGAGAGAATTCTATAGCGCAGAGAGCAAGCTTAATAAGGTAAGACCCAGAAAATAAAAACCCCAGTGAATTCATATCCAATTTCCATCCATATTAATGCATGAAACAGAATATTCCAAAACTTGTATGAACACAACGAAAATGACCACATAAACATATTCAAAATCTTTGAATTCTCCCTTTGAACTTCCCAGGCTTAATTCACTTACATAACTAAAACTAAATAACTCTGACAACAATTTTCTAAGTACTCAAACACCATAAGTTCAAATCCAAAGAGATTTTCCAAACAAATGCTCATCATAAGATAATAAAATTCAACTTCAACACACTTACATGTCATCCATGAACTTTGCAGCCACCATGACACTAGTAATCAGCAACCGGTGAGCGTTGTAGGAATTGATGGGCAAAGTTGGTTGCCTCTGAGAAAACCGATCCAGATAAACATATGCAACAATTAAACAAGATGGGCTACAATTGGCATACTTGAAAATCCTCTCCAAATAGCTCTGTATTGATATGGTGGGCCTGGTTAGGCCATGGAAGACTGAGATTTTCTGGGTTTGGAATGGATTGATGTCATTTGATTCAGCCACCCTTTGAACCAGAGATGAGAGGAATGTGATGATCTTGGTCATCACTATTGGGTTCTCTAGCTCTGCCATTGATGATGATGAGAGCAAGTTCTGGTTTGATTTGGTTTGGTTTGGTTTGGTTCTCAAGTGTTTTGAATTTTTTGTTGGTGCTTAGTGCTTGCTTATGTTGGTATATATAAGATTGGTTAGGAATTAGTATTTTTTGTTTTTTAGTTAAAGAAAGGAGGGAGCATGAGAGATGATAGAGGCCAAAGAAGAGAAAGGTAAATGCATAAAACTAAAAACTAAAAAACATTTTAAACTGTTTTTAGTTTTTAGGTTTTTATTATTATATATTTTTGGTTCATATTGTTCTATGTGTTTTCTCATTGAATCTTTTCTTACCTCTATCATTTTTCTTTTGTTCTCCCTTTTTCTTTTTTCAACTTAAAAAAAAACAGAAAACAAAAACAGGTAAAAAAAGGAAGTTAATGGGTAGGTATTCATTATTACCAAAATAGCCTCAACAATTTGAATTAGGACCTTACATATCCTCATTGGTTTAGTGGGTTTGTGACACGTCTCATTTTTAATTTAAAAAGATTGCATTTTGAGTTGGGCAATGATTTTATTTTCCTTTTATTTCAAACCTTTTAAGAGGGAAGAAAGATGGATTAAAGATGGATTAATGGTGGATTAAATAGTGTCATTTTCTTGAAATGAATGTGGGATTTTTTTTTCTTCTGGTGATTTGCTGTGACCATTGTGATGGCATGCCAACCAATCATGTGATTACATGTGGGAAAATTTTGTGATTGTAATGTGGGGCCCCCACGTTCTAAGAGATCTTTGCGTCTTGGCATGTGTTGTGATTCCCATACAATTTGGGGGGCATAACATGGATTTGCTATGTTTGGTCCACGGCTTTCATGTAAGCTGCTTTTGTTGCAAGCAATAACTACACCCAAAATTAAAATTTTGGGATGGTGGGGGTGGGGTTTAAGATTAGGTCATGTGATTTGTATCTTGCTTAGCTTAATATAACTGCAATAATGCAGATTCATTAAAACTGTTTAGCAAATATTGTACTCATTGTTTTTTTAAAATAAATGAGGTTTAGAGTGAATTCGAATTTAAAACACTGCTACATTATTTCACGAACGATTTTAATAAGCGCGTTTATAATTAAAGTGACAAATTTATTAAACGACCGCTTAGATGGTGACCAAAAGGTCACGAGATTGGCAAGGGATTGTTGTCTGTGAATCAAATGGCAAAGCAAACAAAACGTCAAAATCTGTGGAAGGGCAAGTTTTGGACATATCAATCCAGCATAGATTGTCGACCGAAAAAATCAATCCAGCATAGATTGAGTTCAAATGTGGTTATAGCAATTTGGTCCCAAAAAAGAATATTTATAAAGCAATATGTAATATTTCATAGGGAATATTTTTGCTCACCACTTTAACCCAAAGTGTATCATCACCACCATTCTTAATACTTGACGCGTATCCATAAGTATAATCATGATTAACTTCCTACTTTGTATTAATAGAATTATGATTAAGCATACGGACACGTGTCAAGTGTTGAGAAGTGTAGTAATAATACAAATTTGGTTAAAGTGGTGACAAAAAATGCTCTCTATTTTATATGAACACTAAATTTTCTTTTATCTTAATCATTTTGTAAAGAAGAAAAGTTTAGGGAGAGGAGAGACTACCCTATCCCAGGACCAGGGCATACCAAGGCCTCTTTGAGTCATTTTACTTATTAAACCGATTGGTTTTGTCTTTCATTTCTTTTTTCAATCCATGTGGGATATTTTATATGCGTACACTATATTATTGCATAACACCGACAGTATAACTTAATATGAGAATGTCACACAAAATTGGAAAAGAAAAGGTTTTATATGACATGTCCTATTAATCTTTACTGTAAAGATTTCTTTTATTATGATTACCTTTCTTTTTTGTTTTCAGGCTAAACTACAGGCTAGCTATTACTATAGTATAAATAATCCAAGCTACAGTAAATATTATCTGTTTGTAGACAATCTGAAGTTCTCATGTTCTGGCAATTACATCTCATCAAATCCTGCATCAGGACCTTCTAATTCTAACCATTTTTAGCTTCGAAATTACTTTGGTGGCAAATGTTCATCCACGTAACAATCAATTCTGAAATGTTGACAAACACTATAAGATTACATATTGAGACAAAATTACATTTCATCTCTTATTCAGATTGTACAATCTGACAACATAAATATATCAAATTAGCTGGAGAATGCCGCTTTGATTATTAGTACAATTATAAGTAGGGGTGGTTGCGGTTCAGTTACCACAACTTTTGAATAAAATTGCGAACCGACCAACATAATGCGGTTGTAAAAATACGAACTATGAACCTACCGACATATATTGCGGTATACCATAATTATTAGTATATTGCAGTCGGTATAATGCTATTACCGGTATAGAGAACTTCACAAATTTAATCGGTTAACCCACTAATAAAATCTAATCGGTTAACCCACTAATAAAATCTAATCTTTTACATACTTTTCCTCTAGGCATATGGGTAAAAAAAACTAATCTTTTGCATACTTTTCTCGGCCTAATTTTGAAGTCTTTTAAGTCCAAGCATTTTGAACTTTACAAATTTATGCAAATAAACTCATAACCCAAATAAAAAAAAATTTAAACCCAAGAAAATAAAGTTAAAATTTAATTACAATCCAAAAGAATGCAAAATGCAATGCAAATTTAATTAAAGTTACAATCCAAAAGAAAAATGCAATGCAAATTTAATTAAAGTTACAAACCAAAAGAAAAATGCAATTCAAATTTAATTAAAGTTACAAAACATAGAGAACTCAAGTGTTGGTGGGAGAGAGAAAGAGGAATGAAAAGAAAATCGTGGGAGAGAGAAAGAGGAATGAAAAGAAAATCGTGTTTGAAAGAGAGAGAGATGAGATGAGATGAGAGAAATCTTAGCCATTAGATTCATCTAACGGCTATTAGTTAATATCAATGAATTATAAATATTTATTTTAATTTTAATTATATTATTATTGCCCACAACATTTGGGAATGTAAACCGCCACCACAACTGCCACAATGTTGTTGGTTCTAAAACCGCAATTTGCAGTCAATTTTCTTGATGGTGCAATTTAAACGCAGTAACTTCTCAGTCGGTTTTTGAAGTTTTGCGATTTTTCAGTGTAATGCCAGTCCTAATTATAAGAACATAATAACCCTCTTGCATACAATCAATGTTTATTACCCCAATCACATGGTCTAACATCTCCTGAAATCTTATCCTATAAATTCCCAAGAGACCCTTTTGTACTAGCTTAATGTAACTCAATCACTTACAAAAAGTCATAATAGACTACTATAATTTAATCATTAGAGTACAATATTCCAATGATCATCAAATGGTGGGGAACTTTTTGCTAGGGGTGATTTAGGATTTTAGACAATTACTAGCTAGCCTCAAAAGATTAAGTTGTGAGAGTATGAGTTAATGCATATCGAGCTTACACCTTCCCTCACATACATGGTCATCATGCACATAGAGAGACAAATAGGTGGAGGGAGAGACACAAACATATATATATATGCAGCCCACAAACCAACAAAGTTGAGTAAGGAAATCCACTCAGGAATTACTCAACTTTTTTGTTGGTTTTAAGGCTCTGATGTCAGACAATTGTAACTCCAAAAATTTAGGCCCTGTTTGGTATCCTATTCAAAAAAGAAAACTAAAAAACTATGATTCTTTTTAAAAACATGAGTTTTCAAATAGTGATTTTAAGATTTAAAAACTTGTTTGGTATTGAACTCAAAACTATTTTTAAGATCAACAAAAAATTGAAATTAAAATATAAAAAATCAGAAACCCTAATCCATAAATTGAAATTAACTAAAGAAAATGAAAAAGAGGTGAGATGTGAGGCATGATTGGTGCTGCGTAACAACTCCAACACTTCGGTGGTTTTGGTGGTTATTGGTTAGCAAAAGACAAACCCCAAAGAGAGAACTATAAAACCTCACTTTAAAAAAAAAAATAGTGGTGTTTTTGAATTTTTTTTGGGTTTTGGTTTTTAAAAATGGGCTTACCGAACAAGTTTTTGTGACAAATTTATTTTTGAGTTTATAAAATTGAATCCAAGTAGGATACCAAACAGGCCCTTAATAAGTTATTAGAGAATGAGTCAACAATGTATTTCAAACTTAAAGGAAAAAAGTGCCTAATTGAGAAGCTGGAATGATGTATTTTTGTTGGATTGAAGCATGAGCAAAGCATTCTGTGAGAGTAACATCTCAGCATTTGTATTGGGATAAAAATACACAGAAACTTGTTCGGTTGCATCCCAAACCCATGTGCTTTTCATGTGATCCTCCCCACCTCAAAAAAAAAAAAAACCTAAATTATATTGTCGCCAGCATAATTTGCCACCATAAAATAGAATAAACATTTTCGTAATTAGAAAATAAAAATGGAAAATTTAGACCAAACCCCACATGCCCACATGTTCTCCATTTTGAGTGCATGCTTGTGGGATGGCAACCATGTTATTATCTTATGCATGTCTCCATTTTCCTTATGTGCTTTCTAGTTTCTACACCAATGTAAGTTTTAGTCCTTTTACATTTTTTTTCCCATTATCCAAATAGGTCATTTTTGTTTTCTTTTAAAAGGGGTTGATTGAGACATTTACTTATTAAAAGCTAACAATATACGAAGGACTCAGATTTGAAAATGGGATTTGTCCATCACCCATGTGCTAAAATATGAATATGATTTGAATACTTTAGGTCAATGGTATTCTTCTCCGTAAAGAGACATATAAGAGTTTACAAGGAAATAGAAACATGAATTAAATAGAAGAATATCTCATAATTATATTATATAAGGATTGTCAACTATATGAAAAAAATGAAATAAATCAACTAATTAATATAGAAAATAAATCTCATTGATTTATTAGATTAACTCACGTCAACAGCATGCACTGCATTTCAAGTCATTATCGAAGAAAGCAAAGCAATTTGGGGGTTTAAATTTGATTAAGATAAGCGGATATATATATTTCAATGACACAATCTTTAGCATGCAAAATATGGACTGCTTGCAAGTTGTCTTTCCACTTCAATTAGAACATCTCTGAGATTGACCTAAAGTCATTTAAAATTTGAAGAAAGGTATTTTATGCTTACCCATTTACCCGCATTTGAGTGCGGCAATGCAAATGTACAATCAGTCATGCTCGATAGAGGCTCTTTAAAATGAGGAACAGTGTGGACAACTCTCTTTATAACCACCTTTTAATTGTGTTGATTCCATATCTAACACCGGAAAATAGATGACCTCTCAAAAGAACCAACTTACATCCATTTGAAAAACACCATTTGTTTTACTTTCCACCTTGACTTATTTCTATCCTGAGCCGAGCTCCACCAAGACAAAGCCAATGCAAATTCGAAACAAACTCTATCAATTTTGGCACACATGTGCCTAAGGCTGTGAAGAAAAATATTGGATCCTCCCCATGAAAAAGTCCACGTATTCAAGTCACATTAACTTTTTAACGTGACTGATTTAATGAATACTCGCTGTCGTCAAAAAGTATGCATATCAGAAATTTCAAAAGCATTCAAAAATGAGATATTTAGTTAAATACCCATTATCAGTACTAATAATATAGATAAACTCTACACCATTTAATTTCTTTAAACAAACCCAAAAATGAATTTAATGCCCTATTGAATTTAATTTTAATTATTAAATTACTTTAATGCCCTATTGAGTGTTTTGGGTTTTTTTATAGAGATATTTAGTTAAATACCCATTCTTAGCACTAATAATATAGATAAACCCTACACCATTTAATTTCTATAAACAAACCCAAAAAATGAATTTAATGCCCTATTGAATTTAATTTAAATTATTAAATTACATTAATGCCCTATTGAGTGTTTTGGGTTTTTTAAAGAGATATTTAGTTAAATACCCATTCTTAGCACTAATAATATAGATAAACGATACAGAATTTAATTTCTATAAACAAACCCAAAAAAAAACCCCAAAAATGAATTTAATGCCCTATTGAATTTAATTTAAATTATTAAATTACTTTAATGCCCTATTGAGTGTTTTGGGTTTTTTTTATGAGGTTTTAGAGTTGGGCTTGTTTTAAGAAAATCATGGTAGTTTTGTAATTATAGGAAGTTTGAAGTCTATTATGTTTTAAATGAATTTTGGGTGTGTTTAAAGTTCATTTCATGTAGGGCTTTTTTATAGTTTGGACTCCAATATTGGGTATAATAGTGAATCTCCCTTTTTTTTAATGAGGTTTTGGGATTGGGCTTGTTTTAAGAAAATCATGGCAGTTTTGTAATTATAAGAAGTTTGAAGTCTCTTTATTATGTTGTAAATGGATTTTGGGTGTGTTTAAAAGTCAGTTTCATGTGAGTTTTTATAATTTGGACCCCAATATTAGGTATAATAGTGAATCTCCCTTAAAAATATCATTGATTAACCAAAGTGCTAAAGGTATTTAATATAAATAAAAAGAGAAAAATAAAAAGGCCAATTGGCACATTCGTAACCGTGTGCCAAGAGGTTATAGCATGAAATACTAGCGGCTTACATGGTATTCTGGCCTCCCCGATATAGCGTTTTATTTCTAAATAATCTAAACATGTGTGATGTTGTCAGCGAATGCCATTCTATTTTTACTTTTTTTTTTTGTTGGAAAATGTCATTCTAAACGACCCTAAATAATTTATTTTCTAGAAAAATTTGACAAATTCGTGAGTATATCTGAATACGATTTTGTTTGCAACGTTGCAACATAAATGGAAAGACAGGCAACTACTTGTATATACTTGGGTTGACTCACGAAAATAGTGTAATCAATCAGGGTCAAGTTTTAAGCTCCCCGTTTTCCTATTATTGGTTAATAAAGTTTCCCTCGTACTATCGAGTTCCTCAAGATAAAAAAGGTTGGGGTGACAATCACAAGAATCTTGAATAAATATTCATTACCAAATAAGTGAAGAAGAAATTATTGAAGATGAATTAATTGTACATTTTGGCAACAACAAAAAAATTGTACATGATTTGAATTTCCATAACAGTGCGTTTCTTATAGGTGCCCCTTTCGAACAAAACTTACCCAAAATAAGTTTCCATATGAGCATTTTAAGATGTTAGGAAGATTTTTCCTGCTTTCCTTTCGTAATTGTATTTCCTATTTCCTAATAACATTTCCTTGTTGAATTAGGGATCCATGGTATATAAACAGCTGCTTACTGAGTTGCTTTTCATCGAATCAGTTAGATGGGTTGTTCTCCATTTTGTTCAAGGGTATAGAATATATCTAAGTTTTAGCTTTGGTCTTGATACTCCAGTTCTAGAAATACTCGTTAATTTTGATACGTAAAAGTGGGTTGTAAAGAAAAGAAAATATGAGTAAAATCATGTGTACTAGTTACCTTTCAAGGGTGTTAATATTGGCTTGGATGTTGGCAATGGCCGCAGCACAAAGCTCTGGTTCGCATAACTACGCTGATGCTTTGTCAAAGTGCCTTATGTTTTTTGAAGGCCAAAGGTCAGGCAAGTTACCATCTTCACAACGAATTACTTGGAGGAAAGATTCTGGTCTAAAGGATGGCTATGATGTTGGTGTAAGTCTCCCCCTCTCTCTCTCTCTCTCTCTCACTCTCAAGAACACTGTTGAGAACCAATTTTTTTCAAATCATATACAAAATTACCCATTAATAATAGATTAATTACAAAGTTTCTCCACACATGTCAGACCCTAATTTGTCTTTAAGATCTGAGTAATTTTTTTTAATTAATCAATTAGTCACATGATCAAACCCTAATTTAGCCAACATGGACCTAAATGCATGACATGCTCTTGTTCCACCCTCTCAGATGGATCTTGTAGGAGGTTACTATGATGCCGGGGACAATGTGAAGTTCAACTTTCCCATGGCTTTCACAACAACAATGTTGTCATGGAGTGTTCTAGAATTCGGACAATTGATGGGCTCGGAACTTCCACATGCTCTGGAAGCCATCAGATGGGGGACTGATTATTTGCTTAAATCCACAAGTGTTCCTGATTCTGTTGTTGGTGTGGTTGGTGACCCCAATGCCGACCATACTTGTTGGGAAAGGCCTGAAGACATGGACACCCCTCGAACCTCTTATGTTGTCAACAAAGAAAAGCCAGGATCAGAGGTTGCAGCTGAGACTGCAGCTGCACTTGCAGCTTCTTCCATGGTGTTTAAAGATTCAGACAAATTCTACTCAGCTTCGCTTCTTAACCGATCGATCCAAGTATGCAATGTTCTCTTACAGACTTATGTTATGCACTAAATCTGTAGTGCACATTCAGACAAGAATCAATCTAATTAATAGTTCAGATTCACAATCTAACATGAGCATCAACAAATCATAAAGTTTCCATTTTTCTATTAATATTGAAACTTTGGGACTAATAATTTGTTCCATGTATGGATATTAGGTATTTGAATTCGCAGATAAGTATAAAGGGTCTTACAATGACAGTATTGGTGATGGAGCTTGCCCTTTTTACTGTGATTCAGTGGCTACAAGGTACACTTATATGATCCTAATTATTTATTTTCCAAATTTTAAGTACCGGTCTAATTTTTCATATTGTGCTGTATTAAGAGCATCCACAATGGACTCCCTAAATCACCTCCTTAGATAAAATTTAGGGAGGAAGTAAGAAAATCCATCTCCAACCATGCTCCCTATCCAACTCCTAAAATAGGGAGACCTCTAGGAGCTCCTAAATCTGAGGAGAGAGAAAGGGCTCCTAGTGACTCCCTATAATTAAATATTGCTTTACTTTAATGCTATTTTAAGTGTTTATTTAATGCTAACTATTTTTTATTATTATTTTATATGAAGGTGGAGCATTTATGCTAAACTAAAAAAAGAAATAAATCACTTATGATTCCCTAAACTAGAGAGTATGGTTGGAGTTGAAATTTTATAAGGAGCTCCTAAAATAGCTTTCTAGTGTTTTTAGCTAAATTTTAACTAAAAAATAAGGAGCATGATTGTGGATGCTCTAAAATAACTAAAAAAGAATTTTGATACACAAGTAATTAATTGTTTGCAGGATGAATTGCTTTGGGGAGCTGCGTGGTTATACAAGGCAACTAAGACACCACAATATTGGGCCTATGTCAAAAACAACATACAGTCTTTGAGACCCACTGTAGTAAGAAACATAAATGGCATTCAAGTTACGTCCTTAACTGGTGATGTCACTGAATTTGGATGGGATTCAAAACATGCCGGCATCAACATACATGTTTCTCAGGTGAGTTTTTCAAGAGCAGTGTTAAGGTCAGTCGTCTGTGTGCGTCGGATGGTCCGAATCATAATTCTTTCTTGGCCCACGACGTGTGCATAGGAAATTGACATAAGTCTTCGTCGAGTTTTCAATCTAGAACATTATTTTCTTGATCTCTTATGTTTTGATATATAGATATTAGTGAACCTTATATTTGTACATATGTTGAACCTAGCTAAATTTTCTTCTTTAATTCATTATTTTTTGCAGTGGGTAATGACTGATCCCAAGAATGCTAATCCCTTTATTCCCAAGGCAGACCAGCTTGTATGCTCTATTTTGCCTGAATCACCTGCTCAAAAATCAGTCACCTATTCACCAGGTAGTTTCCTAAAAGAGGCCTACCAAAGCTAGCTAGAATAATATATGCCATGTTATTTTTCCAAATTAATGTGAATTAAAATCGTACGATATTCAAAATATGTATAAGAAGGGGTCATGCATTATCATCTCTTTTTAGGGTAAAGTCTTAAGCATAATCTTCTCTTTTTTTTTCTTTCTATTTTGATATTATCAGAGTTCAAGCCTGGAGGAAGTAACCTGCAACATTCAACAGCCCTATCATTTCTTCTCATGGCTTATGCTGGCTACATGAAAGCTGCCCACAAAGTGGTTAATTGTGGCAATAATTTCGTTGTCACTCCAGCTAGTCTAGTGAATTTCACCAAAGCACAGGTACATAACTTGAAATGCGTGATTCAGATTTACAGTCTAAAAACATATTTTCGAAAAGAAAGCATACGTACAAATTGATTCATTCTAATTGTTGGCTGACATTTATTTGGTAATATTAATGCAGGTTGATTATATACTAGGAAGCAACCCACAAGGGATGTCATATATGGTGGGATATGGGCAAAAATTTCCTCAGAAAATACATCACCGGGGCTCAGTCAATCCTTCCATGGACAAGGAGACTTGTATTTCAAAAGCAACGATCCAAACCCTAACATATTAGTAGGTGCAATTGTGGGAGGGCCTGCAGAGGATGATGCATTCGAAGATTCTCGATCCAATGTTCCACAATCGGAGCCAACCACATACATCAATGCACCTTTTGTGGGAGTATTGGCTAACTTTTTGAAAGCGTAAAGCCCCATTTTCATAATTTCATATACATTTTGAAGAAAGCAAATCACTATTACGGTTCATTTGTATGGAATGATTCTAAATAAGGAATCTAATGTTCTCTAGTTTTTTTATGTATAGAAAATTTAGGTTCGTTGTCAAATACCTCAATCAAATGACCTTAGTCTTTGTGAGTAATTCATTGTTCCATCAAGAATATGAGGTGATGTAGTTCTTCGTCATGTGTTAAAGATTATTGTAACCTACATTAATTTTACTCAAACTCAGAGAATTTAACCGAATCTAGAACTTATTTATCTTATAGTAAAGAAGCCCTTCTAGCTTATTTATATACTAGCCCTTGTGGTTTTTTCTTCTTTCTAAAGGATATTTTCTCATCAATTAATTATTAGGACTTATTCAGATTTTTCATTTATTGAACTTTTGAAAAGAAACGATATTTTTAAACAAACTTACCGTGCGTTTGGCAAAAGGAAAAAATAAGGGATTTGAAAAAAACTCGGCATTTCACAAATGGAAAAGGGAAATTCGTGCGTTTGGCAAAATCTACTCGGGATTTGGCAAATCACACCCGGGACATATCGAGGGATTTCGAATCAAAAATCCCGAGTTCAAATCCTATCATAATTGGCGGAATTATGCAAATCTCAAGTGCGGGGGAAATTGCATTTGTTGCTCGCCAAATCTCCTTGACAAATACACACATATCAGTTCTTCTAGAACAAGAGCGGGAGAAGAAGGCCATCCATCCAAGTTTCGCAAGTGAGCCTTCAATTTACCTGCAATTTTTTATTTTGTCCTTGATAATATTGATGGGTATTCAATTTAATGGGTTCGATCTATCTATCTCTAGTTTGTTTGTTAGCTGGTTCTTTATCTAATAGGTTTCCAGTGTTTTCTATCCAAGTTAATCATCTTTTTTATCTGATAGAGAGAATCTTTGATTTTCAGATTATTACCATCTCTGCCTTTCAATCTAAGACTGTGTTGTTCCAACAAAGGTATAGTCTGAACCTAACCTTGCTCTTCAAAATTTTTTTTTAATAACAATTTATGACTTCATATTATGGGTTGATTCTGTTTATTTGTTCATCACCTTCTATGATGTAGTTTTGGAATGTGAATGAGTTCTTAGCAGAATGTTTGTGTTGATTGAACAGTAAATAAAGATAGACATGGTAAGAGAAGTGTGTGAGGGTAAAATTCAGTGTTTTTTCTTTCGTTGTAGATATTCATGTTTTTGTTATTTCATAATGAGAAAGAAGGTTGTCTTCATAAAAAGACAGATTATATGTTGTGAAAATATTGTTTTCTGCACTTTCCGACTGCATCGCTTTACTATATGTATTTATGATATGGGTTTGTCAGAGTTTGTTATGGTTGAGGAGATTGTAGCTATCTTGTAGTTTCTGTTATAGATGCCCTCACCAATCATGCTTATATTTCTTGTTTTCTTTAAATTCATTCTACTGGTATCTCTATTCATTTGTAGTATTCAATGCACTAATCAGAAGTCAATTGTCCAATTGTTGAGTGGATTTGAATATGGTTTTGTGTTGAGTGATTTGTTATGGGTGTGTTGTGGTTCTTGAATGATCCAGGGTGCGTTAAGGTGGACACCAAATGCAAATTTTGTATGTAGTTTCTGCTTGTTATAATTATTATCTATGGTCTTAAATTGTACCATTATTTGAGTCACCACCATATTCATATTCTTATTCAACATATTCTCTCATTTGGCTAGTATGACTAATTAGTTCTAGGATGACATTTTTGTTGGTGTTTTAGAACACATTTTTCATTCTCATGTTATCTTTATTAATTTTTATTATTATTATAAGTACCTTAAACAGTAGTTCAAATGATTAGATTCATATTTTTTATTTACTGTTACACTTGTTTTTTGAGTAATGTAGATGACTTTATCTTGACAATCTTTATTTATTTGACTGGAGGAACAACCTGATTGTATCTGAGTTCCTTACCGTGCTTTAGTATGAATCATCCTCATTTAGCTGACTAACACTGCTTTCATGATCTTCTGCCAGTTTAGTCTTTTTGTACTTTCACAAATTTGCATGCCTTGTCTGTAGAGACATGTATTTATAAAAAGCATACAAGTTTCCTGACTGCATATTCTCACTATTGGATGTGTGGAGTGACTTTTGAGATGAGGTGGTTGTGTAAATCATTTTCGGATAATCGAGTATTCTTTACTTCGTTTTGTTTAATTTTCTGTTCTTGGGTACCATGGTCATTTGCTTGTTGGTGTTATTTTATGTTGCCATCTTATCGAAGATCTTAATAAATTGTTGAAAGAATACAAAAGAAATGAATTTGCATGAAAGCTAATGTCAAGTTGATCACTTCTCACTTCTAACAACTACATGCTTTTTTTATTTTTTTATTCTTAAGCCTTCTTACTCTCTGCTAGTTTCAGTTTTAGATTTCCTTCATTTTCTAAATTCTATGATTATCTAAACATGGGAAATTGTAATTTCCGTCATTTCCTAAATTCTATTTACAAGATATCCAAACACTGAAATTTGGAATTGACGTAATTTTAAATGTTGTAATTTCAAATTCTGTGATTTACAATTTCTGTGAAAATTAGAATTCCTTCATCCAAATGCACCAAGGACCATATACAATCTTGAATAAAAGATCCGGAATTAAATCAGTTTTTTCATTTTTTTTATAAAAAAAACACGCGATAGTATTTTGTTGATAAGATAAATAAAAACAAGTACAAAGCAACTATATTGAACCTTTGAAATTGAACAAGCTTAAGAAACCATATACAATCCTGAATTAAATCAGGAGGTAAATCAAATAAGATCATGAGCAAAATCAAGAGCAAAACGTGTGAACCTATAACTTATTCAGTTTAAACAAAATTAAATTAATATGAAACAGGAAAGAAAACAGATCCCTACTTATACTTGGTATGAACTACCAGCCAGATAATCCACCTCAGATTTGCTAATTATGGGCATGGCCATTAAATGTGATTCACTTTAAATTTGGGATCATTTGCAGTATTGGATATCAGAGCATCTACAATCATATTCTCTATTTTTCAGTTAAAATGTAACTAAAAATACACAAAAGCTATTTTATGAGGAAATATTTTTGCTCACCACTTTAACCCAAGGTGTACCCTCATCACTATACTCAACACTTGACACGTCTCCATATGCATAACCATAGTTAACTTTTTCTTTGAATTTTTGGAACCATGATTATGTCTATGGCCAAGTGTCAAGTGTTGAGAATGGTGGTGATAGTACACATTGGGTTAAAGTTGTAAGCAAAAATGCTTCCATTTTAGGAGCTCTCTATAAAATTTGAACTTCAATCATACTCTCTAGTTTAGAGAGTCATAAATACTATAATTATTTTTTAATATAATTTGTCCATCTCTATAAAAAAAAAAATATATATATATATATATAAATAGTTAGCACTAATTAAAAGTTTAAAATATGCATAAAACAAAGCACCATTAAATTATAGGGAACCACTAGGAGTCCTTTATCTCTCCTCAGATTTAGGAGCTCCTAGAAATCTCCCTATTTTAGGAGGTGGATAGGGAGTAGGGATGGAAAAAATCCGTGTCGGGTCCCTGGCCTTAACGGGGAGATTTCGGGAGGAAAACACGGGCGAGTACGGGGATCCCCGATTTAAAAAATACTCGATCGGAGACGGGCTAAGGATGGTATTGATATCCCCATTTCCGAACCCAACTCGACAAATGATGTATTTATTTTTAATTAATAAATATAACATAATACAATATAACAATTAAAAAGTTTTAATTTATAAATAAATAAATAATATTAAGTTAAGTTGGATTAGTCTATTAAAGTAGCATGGCCGCTATAATACAACAGCTGTATGTACAACCATATATCTTTTTCTTGCGCAAGTTCTTTTCGTTTTCCATTGATAGAGGACATTCATCTTGATGATGAATTGTCGATGAAAACAATATATATGTTGTATTAGTTCCATTAATTTTTATCCAATTGAATTGAGATGAATTTGAATAGTTGAGTGAAATTTTATAGTAACGATTAAGGTGAAATTGAAGTGTAATATAGTTTTTATAATTTTTTAAATATATAATCAGGGATTCAGGTCGGGTTGGGATATAATCCCCCGATGGGGACGGGAACGGGAATTCCCCAAAATTTCATCTAGGGGATGGGGGCAGGGACGGGGACAGTGATGGTATTGCCATACCCAGCTCATTGTCATCCCTAATAGGGAGCATTGTTGGAGTTGTATTGTTTCAATTCCACCTTAAAATTTATCTAAGGAGGTGGTTTAGGGAGTTCATTGTGGATGCTCTTGGCAACATCCAACCAAGTTTAACATTTATTGTGTATTTAATAAGTTACTGCCATAATTTGAATATGGTTAAGGATGGTTCCAAATACCTTAATTGGACCTTGCTTGCATGTTTTCATTTACCAATAAACACACCACCCTAATTACACGTGGAAAAGGGGACATTCATGACGACTATATACATCTGTGTATAGATGTGTGTGTGGGTGTGTAGAAATACAATGGAATCCAAGTTTTTCTCACTCTCATACAGTGGTGGACGCAGGATTGTAAGGTCATGGGGTCATAGTGTAAAAGTGTCGGAATTTTTTTAAGAAGAAAATTACACAAAAAAACATAAAGATAGTACTTTCATTCATAATTCATTACAAAACTAACAATACAAGCTACAATTGTCCACGACGAGTTTTCATATTTTGAAAACATTGCATTATAGCTTCGTTATCAATACAAGCAAAAACATCTCTTTCAATGTAAACAACTAAGCTATCATTCAACCATTGATCTCCCATTCTGTTGCGAAGTGGATTTTTGATAATATTCATGGCGGAAAATGCTCTTTCCACTGAAGCAGTTGCAACTGGTAAAACCAAAGCCAATGTAATAAGCAAATACACATTAGGAAATACTCCATGCATCTCTTTCTCCACCATTTTTTCCGCAAGAGCATGCTAATCTCTTGCAATTCAGAAAAATCACTTCTCAAACGCACTTGATGAATATAAACCCCAAGTTCATCCTCAAGCATCAATAAATCTTTATCCGAAAAATCATGAGGATAAAATTGAGCAAGACGAAGTAGCTTTCGTTTGTCAAAAGTTACAAATGAATTCTTTGGACTCAAGCATGCCAAACAAGTAAGCAACTCAGTATTTACCTCATTGAAACGATCATTTAATTCTGCAAGTTGCCCATCAATGACATGAAGAAAGATATCCACACGATAATGATGATTGTTTGTCTTGATTGGCGCATTACGTCGTGACCTTCCAGGCATTACATATTCATCATCCATGTTAGGAATCGGAATATGATGTTTGTGACAAAACGAAGATGCTTTATCAACCAATTCATCAAACTCATCATTCCTCATCAATTGAAGGTTTTCCTTGCATGTTTTCACTAAACTCATTGCATTCACAATATCTTGATCTTTCCTTTGCAACGCTTGAGACAAAGTATTTATTATTCCCAATATAGCTTTCATCACAAATAAGTTAAACACAAACTCAAAACTTTGTATTTCTCTCCATAACTTATAAGCTTCACCCGAACTATCATTGGGGTTATCATCAACAACCATTTGAAGCACAGTCACCACGGATGGGAACATGGAAATGATACTAATCAAGGTAGCATAATGTGAGTTCCATCGTGTATCACCCGCACGTTTGAGAGTAGTTTCTTGATTTAAGCCTCGCCCCGTTATAAGACAACCTTCATCAAAAGCTTTTACAAGCTCTTCTTGGTATTGTGCTCTAAGTGCATCACGCCGCTTACAAGATGCTCCAACAACATTAACCAAACTATTAGCCGTTGTGAAAAACGCAGCAACATTAATATTTTTCTTTGCCACGGCAACAAGAGCTAGTTGAAGTTGATGAGAAAAACAATGAACATAAAATGCGCAAGGTTGTTCTCTCAAAATCTTTGTTTTAAGTCCATTGAACTCACCTCTCATATTACTAGCTCCATCGTAACCTTGTCCTCGTAGCTTGGAAAAGCTCAATCCCTCGAAAGAAAAGAATTCATCTATGGCTTTCTTCAGTGCACTTGAAGTGGTGTCCATAACATGTTGGACCCCCACAAACCTTTCTATTATTTGTCCTTTGTTGTTCACATAACGAACTACCACGGCCATTTGCTCCTTTACTGAAATATCACGTGCTTCATCCACCATTATTGAAAAATATTTATCTTTTAGATCACTCATGATAAGACCAATGGTTTCTTTGGCACATGCATTGACAAGATCTTTTTGAATTGAATGAGCTATTAACTTAAGATTGCCCGGAGCATTTTCCAACACAACGGCCTTAATTTTTTCATCATGATCCGCAAGAAATTGCAAAAGCTCCAAATAATTCCCCCTATTACTTGAAGTGTAACTTTCATCATGACCACGAAAGGAAAGACCTTGTCGCAACAAATACCTAGTGCATTTGAGTGATGCAGTCAAGCAAGTGCGATAAGCCGTACGAGCTTCATCTGTATGTTTGATCACAACTGTTTCAATGTGTGTGTTTTGATTCATTAGATTGTACGAAGCTTCTCTAGCTTGATTGTGAACACTACCAATTGGACCAACATGAGTGCTAAACCTTTCTCTCCCCTTCTTCCAATTATTGAAGCCTACTCCAGTGAACGCATCACCACCCACTCTATCAAAATTAGACTTAAAGAGATAACAATGAAGGCAAAACACAGCATCTTTGGCTACACTATACTCCAACCAATCAAACTCATCAAACCATTGAACAATGAAGCGTCTATTAATTCCGGATTGATTAGTTTGTGGGAATACATGACCTCTAGGTTGACAAGGTCCTTTTTGAAGATATGCTCTTCGAATCTCATCTCGAATATTAGGACTATAATCTGTCATTTGAGTTCTTAGTCCAGGATCTGCTTGAAGATTAGCCAATATCTCAATTAACTCAATCGGTCTCGGTGTTGTACTTGAACTACCGGGATTAGATGAACTATCTGTAGTTCTCGTTCTCTTAAAATATCGTTCCATAATTCTACACATCAATTAATTCAACTAATCAATATATATCGTTCCATAGTTCTACACATCAATTAATTCAACCAACTAATCAATATATATCGTTCCATAATTCACAATGAGTAAATATTTTCCAATATCAATTTCAATTTATCTAAAACTAGTAAATCATTTCCAATATCAATATCAATATCATAAATTCATATATTCACAAATTCACAATCATTTCCAAAATCAATATCATAAATTCATATATTCACAATCATTAAATATTTTCCAATATCAATTTCAATTTATCTAAAACTAGTAAATCATTTCCAATATCAATATCAATATCATAAATTCATATATTCACAAATTCACAATCATTTCCAAAATCAATATCATAAATTCATATATTCACAATCATTAAATATTTTCCAATATCAATTTCAATTTATCTAAAACTAGTAAATCATTTCCAATATCAATATCAAAATCATAGATTCATAATGAGTTCCAATATTAATATCAATTCAAAAATATAACAATATCAATCAATTCTAATACATCAAAAACATTACATATATCAATTTTCTTAAAAATATAAATTTTACTTACTTGAAATAATGGATGAGAGTGGGAGAGATGAGCGGCGGCAGCAAGGTCGACGGCAAGGTGGACGGCGGCGCGCTCAAGACGAGTGGTGGTGATGGCTGTGAGGATGAGAGGAATTTGGGGGCTAGGTTTTAATTAGGAGAGAATTTGAGAATAAGGGTTTTGAAGAGGAGCTGTTTTGCTGCTATCGGGGGGGAATGGGTCTATTTCTTTTTTTTTTTTTTTTTCAGAAATCCTGGCTCAAAACGACGCCGTTTTGATGCCAGGCTATTAAAAAAAATTTGAAACCGTCTGGACCAAAACGACGTCGTTTTGGTCCGTCGCTTAAAAAAATTTGCGCGCAACGCACGCACGCACGCTGCGCTGCAGCCGCTTCAATTCTTCTCGGTGGCCTTTCGCCGAGCACCTTCCGTGCACTCATGGGGTCGTCTTCCTGCAGGTCATGGGGTCGTCTCAGACCACCACAGGCTATCCATAGCCATTTTTTCAGCTAGTTCATGGGGTCATGCGACCCCTCTTGTCCTCATATCCGTCCGCCACTGCTCTCATATAGCCATGGCTAAGTTTCAGAACTTGTTTACATGGGCGGTGTTCATGATCACTCTTTTGGCTCAAGCCATGGGCAAGAAAATCACCATTGGTGCAAACTTAGCTGACAATGATCGGGACAACGCACACACAACATTTTATGGTGGACATGGGCGGAGCAGAAACCAGGTGTAAGTGAAGAATATAAGTTTTGTATGCACCCAATTACATACATAACCTCTCTCTCACAATGGTACCACCACACGTAGTGACGTAGATTGTCACGACCCGACTCTCCTAGCACGATATTATCCGCTTTGGGCCCCGCCTCACGGTTTTGTTTATGAGAACTCACGAGCAACTTCCTAGTGGGTCACCCATCCCGAGATTGCTCTAGCCCCAACTCGCTTAACTTCAAGTTCCGAGGAATCCAAAGCCGGTGAGCTCCCAAAAGGCCTCGTGCTAGGAGGAGAAGTGCCCACACATATAAGGCACTTCACCTTTCCCTCCTCGAGGGAGGTGGGATTGCTCACCGTTCTTACTTCCCCAAGCTCACAAGTCTTACAATCCACCCCCTTGGGGGCCCAGCGTCCTCGCTAGCACATTTCAGGTCGGGGTCCAGCTCTGATACCATTATATCACGACCCGACTCTCCTAGCACGATATTGTCCGATTTGGGCCCTGCCCTCATGGTTTTGTTTTTGGGAACTCATGAGCAACTTCCCAGTGGGTCACCCATCTTGGGATTGCTCTAGCCCAAACTCGCTTAACTTGGAGTTCCTATGGAATCCGGCCGATGAAGCTCCCAAAAGGCCTCGTACTAGATGGAGGTGGACATGTACATATAAGGCACATCACCCCCTCTCCGTTGGTCGATGTGGGATGTTACAATCCACCTCTCTTAGGGGCCCGACTTCCTCGTCGGCACACTCGCACCACACGGCAGAGTGACTTTGATATCATTCTGTCACATTCGGATCGGCTCAGTCGTAACACGATATTATGCCTTTGGGCCCCGCCTCACGGTTTTGTTTACGGGAACTCACGAGCAACTTCCGGTGGGTCACCCATCCTGGGATTGCTCTAGCCTCAACTCGCTTAACTTCGGAGTTCCAAGGAATCCGGCCAATGAGCTCCTAAAAGGGCTTGTGCTAGGAGGAGAAGTGCACACACATATAAGGCAGTTCACCTTTCTCTCCCCGAGCGATGTGGGAATGCTCACCGTTTTTGCTTCCCCAAGCTCATGGGTCTTACATAGATAATATGAGAGGAAGGTGTATATATTCAAGTATTCCATACGTAAAAGAAGATAATGATCGAGTTTTAATTAACTTATTGTGATTGTTAACTGAACAGAGGGGGCTTGTGGATATGGTGATCTCTTCCAACTAGGCTATGGCTTGGAGACAACAGCTCTAAGCACAGCACTATTCAACAATGGGCTTACTTGTGGTGCTTGCTTTGAGATCATGTGTGTTGATGACCCACAATGGTGCATACCAAATTCTGGCACAATCAAAATCACAGCAACCAATTTCTGTCCACCAAATTGGGATCCAGCTCCTGGCCAGCGGTGCAACCCTCCACAGAAACACTTTGACTTGTCCATGGCTATGTTCACAAAGCTAGCACAAGCCAAAGCTGGCATAATTCCAATCAAATATAGAAGAGTTCCTTGCTCTAAAAAAGGAGGGGTTAAGTTTGAGCTCAAAGGAAACCCCTTTTGGCTTGCTGTTTTAGTGTACAATGTTGGTGGTGCTGGGGATGTGACAAGTGTCAGAATTAGAGGGTCTAAGACTGATTAGCTTCCAATGTCAAGAAACTGGGGCCAAATTTGGCAGATTGGAAGCAACATGGTAGGGCAAAGCTTGTCGTTTCAAGTGACTACAAGTGATGGGAAAACAGTTGAGTTTGATAATGTTGCTCCTGGAGATTGGCAATTTGGCGAAACCTATGAGGGGAAGAATTAATAATTATTAATTTAGTCTCTCATAGGAATTGTTTTGCACCTTTTTCCTATGTGGGAAATTTTAAAGAATCATCTTGTAATGCAGATGGTCAAAAATAGTATGGTGCTCATTCATTGTGAAATTCATGATATATTAGCGGCTTTAACTTGTTTCTTTACCATGAAAACTTCAATTCTCCCTATTCACTTTCGGTTTTCATATCTTTAAGTTGGATTTGCAACCCTAAGTGATTTAGTAAAGCTCATTACACCACTTTAAATGTTCTCGTTTTTATTAACAATTGTCGTACATGAGATTTGAACTCAAAACTTCCGCCAACAAAGGGAAGACTGGATGCCACAAAACCAAATGATCATTGAGAACCACTCGGTAGAACAAGCAGAAAAACTAATGCTACAGACCACATTTAATGGTGAAACTAATGCCGCGTGGCAAATACAAGGGTTTTTTACTTGTTTGCACTCGCTTTCGGATGCGTTCTTTTTTATGTAGCCTGAATGATGAATTCTGAAAGGCATATTCTCATAAAATACATAAATTAAAAGGCACAGTAGCAATAAACTTTTGGGTAAATGCGAGAACAACATAGCCATAATTTATACGAATTTTGAACAGAAACTGAAAAACTATATACCATAGGAGTTTATACATATGAATCTCATAACTTGTCTTTTCTTCCTTTTAGTCAGGTTAGCATCGTGCAAACCTAAACAAACAAAAACTTCTTGCCCTTTCAGTTACTTGAAGAATTTCAAATTACCTCTCACGCATAAGATGAGTGGAGATGGGCTCTCTCTAGTCACACCAATTACTGAGATATTCTTCTGCAGAGTAGTTTTGCCATCTAAACTCACTCTGATATGAAGGCACTTTCCAACTTGGCAGCTTGCATAGACCCAGCTACTACAGACAATGCAACCATGGCACTTCATTACTACCATGAACAGGTAGGAGCCCATTTCAGTTAAAATCTTTCCCTGCACTGACAACATAGAGCAGATCTTCCAACGCATTGAAGAAAGAAGTCTCACAGGGTAGTACCCTGCAATTCGTTCAAAAGCAATTCGGACCCATCACCCGCTTCTTTCTCGTCATCATCGTCCTTTGTAATGTTAGTTCTATCTTTCTTTAATGATAGATCATTATCACTGACATCTTCATCAGCTAAGCCTATAAGTGATGCATATGACTTATTTTTAAGCTGTCCTGACTGCTTCAGAAGTCCCATGAAAACCTCTTTGCTTCCCAAATCAGCTTCTTGCTCACAGAGTTCAACAAAGGTAGACACATTCACGGGCTTTGGCCTCCAACTCTTTGATCCCTCGGCAGAAAAAGCTTCTTTCCAGCAGGATAATGCCTCAGAAATTATCTGCTCTTCAATATGCCCTTCGGCAAGGGTCTCCCATGTACTTGAGTTAGGTTTTCCTCCTACATCAACCATGTGGTCATAGAAACTTAGGGCTTTCTCAAAGTCGCCCTCTTTAATATAAGAAGCTATGAAAAGATTTGCAATTCGAGGGTCGTAAGTTAACTTAACCGTCAGCCATTCCTCGTAAATCTTCTCTGCCCCTTCAACATCACCTACTCTGAGTAGAGAAGACATGATGGCATGGTATCCCAAATTCGGAATACTGGGAAAACTTGATTTGTATATGTTCCATACCCGATAAACCTCCTCTTTGTTGCCAACACTACCATAGAGACTTAAAAGATAATGATAAGGTATCCTATCGCGACCTGTGATTCTACTCTCAACCTTCTTCAGGCAAGCTTCAGCCTTTTCAAGCTGCCCCATCTTGATGTACATTGTAGCCATCGTGCTGAAGGTCGTCCAGTTGGGATTAACGGTTCTGTCCAGTTTCATCTGTTCAAATACCTGTTCCATCCGTTCTTCAGATCCTTGGGAGCCACGAGATGATAACCAGATATTGTAGGAGTATATATCAAGCTGGATGTTTTTCTCCATCATTTCAGAAATAATCAAATCAACTTTATCATACTCCTTGAGGTTCATATAGAGAGTCATCATTACATTAAATGGAAGTGATTGCAGCGCATGACCTTTACTTCTCATTTTATCAAGCAAAGACTCAGCCTTCTCCTTCATTCTAGTGCGAACATAGGCATTGAGCAGAGCCCCATATATTCTCCTGTCCTTTAAAGTATCTGGCAGGCTCAGGAAGTAATTTTGAGCACTAGCAACTCCCCGAACTTTAGCAACTAAATCTAGTTGAATTGCAGCATCACTAGTGGATATTCTAAACCTCTCTCCTCTGTTGCTCATCCAATCATACACCTGCAGGCCGCACGCAAAGTTCTAAACTGATTATTAGACATGTCATCAGTCCAAGTCCAAAAATAAAAAATAAAAATATGGCATGTCATGGAACACAACTGAAATATATAAAAGGACCATTGCTTAATAGATAATGGTCAGCTGCAACCTAAAGAGCAGGAACATTACTAGAAGTCTAAAACAGAAAGATGACTGTGAGCTAGTTACACTTGTAAAGAGCATTATACCATTGAACACATATTGGAACACACACTTATGATGATGAAGCAGAAACATTCACGGAGCCTTAATGTTGGCTTTACAAACATAATTGCACTGCCTCATGATTTTTATTCTACCATTCTACTTATCTTCTTAGATCAACCTCAGTTACAAAATTCATCACACCCAAACCTAAGTCACAGCTGCAGCAATTTGTCTACAATGGAGGTTAATAACAATATCAACATCAGTAACAGCTGCATTGTATTCTCATTGTCCATCCAGTGCAAATGTGGATATCAACGAAATCTCATTCCCTCTTCTTTTCAGTTCAAACATAGGTTACACATTATCTACATTGACAGTTTAGATAATTGTTTGATTACCCTACCAGTCAATTGATAATTCAGTTGTAGTTCAACTTAAAGTATTAATAGTACACTTACAAAGCGTCCACCCAGTACAGATTGTAATTAGTTATTTTCCTGCCTTTTTTAAAAAAAACTGGTGACATGCATATGCATACCTTTTTCAGGTTGCTCATTTATATAATACTTTCCCACTCTCGCTCCTGCAGCCACTCCAAGGGTGTGCTCTATAAACAAATCCTAAACACTCGTGTCTCCAATTCAAAAAAATACTGCAAACCTGGCGAACTTCACTATGTTACCACCTCTATCCTCAGACTTTTCCCTTTCATTCAGTGTTAAAATCCCAATTCACTCGCTTCATTTCAAAATAGATCAAAACCTTCGCTATCATGCGAGCGCTTCTTATATACACCAACTTTGTATGCAGGTTACATTTTCATTTTGAACCATTGGCTTCAGACGGACAACTGAGGGTTTGATTTACATTCACTAAAAGGTAATGAGAGAAGTTTAAATCATGGTGGAAATGAAAGTTACAAATGTTTGAAAGTTTGAAGTTATATTCACTTACAAATGAAAGTTTGAAGTTACAAATGAAAGTTACATTCACTTACAAATGAAAGTTACTGAAAGTTTGAAGTTATATTCACTGTTGTAAGAGTTTGCCTCTAATTAAAACATTCTTTTCAGAAAATATTCTATTGTGCAATCATGTTATACTTGGTGATTTGCAATTTTATACCCACACCCATTCTAATATAAGCAATGTCAACACATACCAATCAATTTAAACAATAAGTTTCATATCTACCAACACTGACTGAGTACATACCCATCAAGCAAAACAAACTCATAAACACCAAATTAAGAGCCCAATGTGGAAGTTCACCCAGGAGCATGAAAACACCCAGAGAAGAAGCAAAAACACAAATTCCCATTAGACCAAACCATTCCAAATGAAAACAGAGAGACACCCAACCAAAGCAATTGAAGCACTTCCAAACAAAAACAGGGCATGCCCACCAACCAAAACACACTAAAACCATCAAATAAGATCCCAAAATAAGAACTTTGCACTTGAATTTTTCTTTTTACCTCAAGAGCTCTGTCATAGCGCTTGTACTTCCTCAACTCCTTGACCACCCTACAAAGCTCCCACTTGGTGAGCTTCCTGCCCTCCTTCTCCCACTGATTCAACACGTCAGCAGAACGCACTTCAGGGTCATCCGTGAGCGATATTTTCCGATATATCGCGTTCCATTTGACCATGGGTCTTCTTTCATAGTCCACAGTGCCATAGTTGTGGACTTGGGATATGGAGCAGGAGATGGAGGGGAGTCTTTGGAAATTTATGGAACTGGGGAGGGGCAAAGTTGGAATTTTGCATGGGAGGGGAGTGGAGTAAGAAAGGGATGAGGAGAGAGGGAGGTTGTGGTGGTGGTGCAGAGAAGTTTGGAGGAGCATCTTGTGTTGGTGGAGGGTTTATTGGAGGGTTAAGAATGTGGCAATGAAAATGGGAAGTGTGGGTTTGGTTTGGTAACAGAGATGACTCTGTGCTGGAAGATAAAGTTTGTGAAATTACTTCAAGGCCCTATTGTTATTGTAAAGTATTTTCTATTTTCTCTTGTATTCTTTTACAGAGTCATGATGTCTTGGACACCTAGGGTCCAAGGATTTCCTGGTTACCCACCGTTGGATTTAAATCCAACGGCCCACTTACTTTTGCACTCCTTTTAAGAAAATCTATTGGGCCGTTGGATTTAAATCTAACGGTGAGTAATCATGAATCCTTGGACCCTAGGGGTCCAAGAGATCAAAAGTTTTCTTTTACATCCGTCTTTTTTGAAGATAAATATAAATTTTTTTCAATTTGTAATTGTTTTTTTACATTTGGTTCATTTTCAGGTAAGAGTAGTGCAAATAAAAACCCACTCACCCAAACTTGTGCACCAAATTAGGAGTGTAGCCATTTGAGCATAAAAAATCGAGTATCGATCATACCAAAGCGACAGTCCAGTTTGATTTGAAAATTTATTGTGTTTTTTAATCAATAACAAGCTTGGTGGTTTTAGCATTGTTGTCTCACCTGTTGAGGCCCAAAAAGTCATGAGAAGTCCAAAGACATTTAAAGCTCAATATAACATATAATATTGGTCATGCATTAATCTAAGCTGTATTTTGGGAATTAATTCGTTAAATAAATACAGAAATAGTGTACATGCCATGTCAAGCCAATAATACATTTTTCCTATGCCAATCACCTACCAAGCTCACATGAATCCAAGTCATGTGGTTCAAAAGACTTGCACAAGGGGTTGTGGTGTGGAAGGTTACGAAGGTCCGCAAGGCCCACATAAGCTCTTGGATAATAGAGATTTTGGGCTAGCTACTTGGGAACACAAATTTCAGAGCCCATTACTTGTAATTCTCCAATGTGGGTGAGCAAAATGAGATATGCTTCAAGCACTCCCTATTACCGTCTGGAAACAAGCCCATTCCGACACTTCCTTTTACCCATAGGAAATAGTCATTTTCCAATGCCTACCTTTGCCTACTGTAAATAAGAATATCCCAATGCTCCCATTTACCCATTGAAATTAGGTTGGTTCCAACACTTCCCTTTACCTATTAGAAACCAAAGAGAGCATTCACCTTCTATAAATTGGGAGGCATTGACCAGGCAAAGGAGCAACATCTCTTGGTTGCTGCAAGTCTCTCAACAACCATGAGAACCCACTTCTAAGCCTCTCAGCAACATCCCTTCGACTGCTGCAAGCATTCCAACAGCCATCTCAGCTATTCCTCAGCCATTAACCTCCATCCCTTGGCTGCTACAAGCATCCCAGTAGCCATCACCCTTCTCTTAACTACTGCAAGTATCCCAGACCACTTCTCTTGGCTGCTGCAAGCATCCCAACAGCCATCACAACCTTCATCTTCCCTATAAAGCCTCACCCAGCATAACTCCAAACTTTTCCTTCCTCCTCATACCCTTCCAAGCTATAAACACCATAGCCTTTAAGCCTCAAGCTTTTCCTAATATCCTCCTTCTCTTGAAACTCTTAAATCACCATATCCATAGCCATAAACAACAAATTCTCAACACCCAAACTCAAGCATATCCAACACCAAGCCAAGCACATGCATTCTCATTTGCTAAACATGTGGGTCTTTAACTCCCACACTCCAAGCTCACATGCCAAGCTTACACAAACTCAGTTCAACATCAGCAAGTCATCTTCAACCATTTCTAGAGCTGCTAGAAACATCAACGCAAAACACGTAGCCGCTAGAAAAAGAACAGAGTACTCCCCTGGGACTTGCTTCTCCTTCAGGATGTTTTGGGCCTAGTTCTTGCTAACTCAGAAAAAGGAGCAACGAAGGCTTGATTCACCACTCTATGGCGGTCCAATAATCAACAAACCCAGACAAGCCTTCTGACGGAAAAAGACCCCAACATAAATGGTGACTTTGCTGGGGACTAGGCCATTACTCTTACTGCAGCTCCTTCATACAAGTTTCTTAAATCAAATTGATGCAAGTGTACCAACGGAAAGAAAACTGAAAGATAAGAATGTTCTCTCCTATGTTTTCTTTTTCTTAGCCATCTACTCTGTAGAACAACCCTAACAATGTTAGTAACTTTATCTCTTTCTCTGTTTCTTAGATCTTTGTTCTCAAGTTACATGAAATCTTGCGAGAGAACCCATTGGGTTCAAGCATATCAAGCATTCATGCCACTTAGATGTTGGAAAGCTTGAGAACAAGCACCACAACCAGTTGCAAATCCAGATGACTTGGGGGCTTCATGCCAAGCAAATTCAAAGAAATAGGACCATGATCTAGTGTGTCATGCAAACAAGCAAACCCATCCACCCTTTTGTCATACGATAAATCATCTCTTTGATTACAACAGGCCTAAACAATCCTACATTATTGTGACAAACAATTTTCTACTTTCCCTTTTCGAAATAAGCCAAGTAATCGCCAACTCAACAAGTCATCTACCTCGAGTTTCCACCAAGAATTAGCACACCTAACCTTTGTCAAAAATCTATTTTGCAATTCATTGCCAAACATTATGCATTTTCGAGACCTCAACCTCTTGGGGGCTTACCCATGTTACAACATGCTCCCATTCAGACTCATGCAACCTCATGTTGTAAATGATCAAGCGAGACCTCTGCAACATGCCAAGAAGAAAATTACAACATGCCAGGCAAATCAATCAAGCCAAATTTACACGTCAAGTGAAAAGAAAGGGAAAAAAAACTAAATCAAGCACAAGCCAAGCATCTAACACAAAAATTTCAAGAAACTTCAAATTTTTTCATGTCATATGTTAGAATGTGTAGTTGTATGTTAGTGGTACAGCTGTATGCACCAACCTGGAGTAAAGCAGTATGTTAGTGGTACAGCTAGATATTAGTATAATATGTTAGTGGCAGAAATCTGCCATCATTATGTTAAGTGTACAGTTGTGTTAGCATCATTATGTTATACTTTGTGTAGCTATAAATACCTCCCATGGAGATGAATATAAACATTAGAAAATTTATGCATCTTAGTTTCTACTTTACATCTTATTTTCTACTTGGTATCAGAGCCTACTGATTTGCTCTTTTACTTTCTTATTCCTTCCTATTTACGTGTTACCACATATCTCTATCATCTTCACCAAGGGTATATTGACCTTGGTGTTCTCTCTATCATTTCTTATTGAAATCTCTGAGTATGCTCTGTAGTTGCAGCTAGACTAAACTTCTACATCAGAAATTTTTTCTCTTTACCATAAACACAAATTTCAGCTACTATTATGGGTGAAAAACCAGAAACTTCAGATTTCCTTAGTGCTGAAGCATCTGCCCAAGTGATGAATTTCCAGCCAAATACCCCTTCCTCAATTGGGGTAAAGCTCAATGGCACAAATTCCATCATTAGTCCAAAGTTCTAAGATGCATATTGCTGCCCGTGAAAAATATGGCTACATCTCTGAGACTAGGATTGCACCAAAGGATTCATATCCTAAATTCGAGAAGTCGATGGCAGAAAATGCACTAGTTAAGTCATGGCTCATCAATTCTATGACACCTTCCCTCATGATGAATTTTATTCATTGTGAGACTGCTAAAGATGTTTGGGATACTGTCAAGAAAACTTATCATGATGCTTCTGATGCTTCCCAGGTCTATGAGTAGATGAAGAAATCTTTTCAGATGCGTCAAGATGGCCGACCATTGACCATCTATTTCACGAAACTCAATTCCACCTTTATGGAGCTTGACTTCCGTCGTCCGAATAACTGGGAGAATCCATTAGACTTTGCCAAATTGAAAAAGCGTATTTCTAAAGAACGTGTCTATACGTTTTTTGCTGGACTTGATCATAATCTTGATCAAGTATGTGGATGTATTCTGGCCACATCACCTCTCCCAGATATTGATGAAGCTTATTCTATAGTTCGTAGAGAAGCACAGCGTCAAGTCACCATGGCTGCCGAAGGAACCCCGGAAGCGTCGGCCTTGGCGGTCAATAGGGCTCAACCTTGGCAAGCTACTACTTCTACAACATCTCAGACTTCTTCAACATCTTTGGAGAGAAAGTGTTCTCATTGCGATCATAAGGGTCATGAGGAGGCAACCTGCTGGAAGATTGTAAGATATCCAAAATTGTTCAAATTGAAACAAGCTGAACGCAAGGGTAAAAAGTCCTCTCAGTCTCTACTGACACACCAAAAACTTCTTAGGTTTATTTCAAAAAAGGTAAGAATAGAGTGTAGTTTATTTCATCTAAAAAACCATGGATGATTGATTCATGGGCAACCGATCATATGACTAGTGACTCATCTCAGTTCACCTCTGTTACCTGTCCATCTCATCATTTTAGTTCAGGTTGTAGATGGAACTCTCACTCTAGTTCAAGGGGCTGGTTCTCTATCACTTTCCTCCACTTTACCTTTATCTTCTGTTTTGCATGTTCCTAACCTCTCTAATAGTCTTCTCTCTATCAATCAAATTACCAACAGTTTAAATTGCTTAGTAACCTTTTTTCTTACTCATTGTATCTTTTAGGATCGTCTCACGAAGATGACGATTGGTACTGGTAACGAGAGAGGAGGTCTCTACTACTTGGAGGGGGCAGAGCAATCTCAAATTCAATCTGGTTGTGGTTTTCAAGTGACTGGAAATCCAGTTTTAGATCGAGAAAAAATTCTTCTATGGCATCGCCATTTTGGACATCCCTCTTTTTTCTATCTAGAACGCTTATTTCCTCATTTATTTGCTAATGTTTCAGTTTCTAATCTTCGATGTGAACATTACATTTATGCGAAAAATCACCGTGTCTCATTTCCACCAAGCTTTAATAAAAGTACCACTCCATTTTTTCGTATTCATACTGATGTGTGGGGACCATTTTCTACTCCTACTTCTTTTGGTGCTCGATACTTTATATCTTTCATTGATGATTGCACTCGAGTGTGTTGGGTTTATTTGATGACATCTAAAAGTGAAGTTAGTACGATTATTCCTAAGTTCCATCAACTAATTAGCATCCAGTTTCAAGTCCAAATTCAGGTTTTTCATTCTAATAATGGACGTAAGTTTGTCAATCTTTCTCTTACTTAGTTCTTCCAGCAGCATGGCATTATCCACCAGACAATTACGGCTTACACACACCAACAAAACGGTATAGTAGAGCGTAAGAACCACCATCTTCTCGACGTGGCTCGGACCTTATGCTTTACTATGCAAGTTCCCAAACAGTTATGGGCTGATGTTGTCATGACTGCTGCGTTCCTCATTAACATAATGTCTACTCGTGTGCTTGATTATCAAACACCCATCAAAGTATTGTCTCACTTCTACTCAATCCATTCCTTACTTAATCTACCTCCTAAAATCTTTGGTTGTCTTTGCTATGTCTATGTTCATTCTCTCCACATGAACAAATTAGATCCACGTGCCCTTTAGTGTGTCTTTCTCGGATACTCCCCATCTCAAAAAGGATATAAGCATTTTCATCCTCCTTCTTGTAAGACATATGTGTCTATGGATGTTGAATTTTGTGAACAGGAATTTTATTTCTCATGGGGAGTCGTGCCCTTTAGTGTGTCTTTCTCGGATACTCCCCATCTCAAAAAGGATATAAGCATTTTCATCCTCCTTCTTGTAAGACATATGTGTCTATGGATGTTGAATTTTGTGAACAGGAATTTTATTTCTCATGGGGAGTCACAACTTCCCTTCTTCGTGGGGAAATTAGAAGTACGGAAGAGGAGAAGTTGTGGTTTGAACTTGAAATTGAAGTTCTCCTAATCAAGGTGAGGGGAGATATCGGCTGACCACTGAACTGTTACTTTGAAAATATTTGAAAGAAGAAAAAAGAAACAACATGTGGATGATCCTCCTCTCCATGATCCTACCATCCAATCGACTGATTCTTCTGGGACTGATCTTCAAGTACATGCCTCTATCCCTATCTTATCTCTTTCTTCTCGATATTGACTCATTACCTGAATCTAATCATGTAGCTCCTCTAGAAACTCCCTTGGTTCCACATGATGAGGACTGAGGGAGAAGATATATTGTACATGATCGTCACCCTCTTGAAAAATTTGGTTTCCCTTCATCCAATAATGTTAAGTATCTCATTTCCAACTATATTTCAAACCACCGTCTTTCTAAGTCTCATTTGACTTTTGCACAACAATTATCTTCCGTGTCTATTCCTAATAAGTTTCAAGAAGCCCTTGATGATCCTAAATGGAAATATGCTATGGTAGAAGAAATGAAGGCTACATGGGAGATGGTTGATTTACCAAGAGACAAGAAAATTGTGGTGTGCAAGTGGGTGTTCATAGTGAAGCAGAATTCCGATGGTTCGATAGAAAAGTATAAAGCAGAATTCAGTGGGTGTTTACATGTTTGCAGGTTGAGGAAGGCTTTATATGGCCTCCAGCAGTCACCTAGGGCCTGGTTTGGCCGTTTTAATCATTCCATGAAAAACTGTGGCTTTAAATAGTCTAAGGCTGATCACACACTATTTCTTAAGCGTATTGGTAGCAAAATTAGTTTGCTAATTGTTTATGTGGATGACATGGTGGTTACAGGTAATGATGAACAGGAGATTGAGAATCTTCAAAGTTACTTGGCCAAAGAGTTTGAAAGGAAAGATCTGGGATCTCTTAAGTATTTTCTAGGAATTGAAGTTGCACGTTCTAAGAAAGGCATCTTCTTATCTCAATGAAAATATGTTCTTTATTTACTAGCAGAAACTGAAAAATTGGCGTGTGAACCTATTAATACTCCATTGAAGGTTAACTATGGATTGTCAATTTATCCAGATCAGGTGCCTACTAACAAGGAGAGGTATCAGAGGTTGGTTGGAATGCTGATTTATCTGGCTTATACAAGACCAAACTTGTCTTATGCCGTCAGTGTTGTCAGCGAATTCATGCATAATCCAAGTGAAGCACACCAAAGTGCAGTGGATCGAATTCTCAGGTACTTAAAGTATACTCCATGCAAGGGTATACTGTTTTGAAACATGGGCATTTATATGTGGAAGGTTACACCGACATCGACTTTGCGGTGCTAAAAACTTGATAGAAAATCAACTTTAGGTTATGTGTCTTTTGTTGGTGGTAATCTTGAAACTTGGAGGAGTAAAAATAAGGGGTTGTGTCGAGATCTAACGTTGAAGCAGAGTATAGAGCACTCGGTCATGGCATAACTGAGCTTATTTGGTTAAAGATTCTAATGAGTGAACTCGGGTTTGAACCTAAAAATTCTATGGTTCTGTATTGTGACAATACAACTGCCATTGAGATAGCAAATAATCTAGTACATCATGAGAGAACAAAAGATATTGATATTGATAGATACTTTATCAGAGACAACTTGGTGAATGAAGTCATTCGAGTGCCATTTATCAAAAGGGAAGATCAACTTGCAGATATGATGACTCATGCTGTTTCTAGCAGAGAATTCTACTATTCACTAGACAAGTTGGGCATGAGCGATATCCATGCACCAACTTGAGGGGAGTGTTAGAATGTGTAGCTGTATGTTAGTGGTACAAATGTATGCACCAACCTGGAGTAAAGCTGTATGTTAGTAGTACATCTAGATATTAGTATAATATGTTAATGGTAGAAATCTACCATCATTATGTTAAGTGTACAGTTGTGTTAGCATCATTATGTTATACTTTGTGTAGCTATAAATACCTCACATGGAGATGAATATAAACACCAGAAAATTTCTGCATCTTAGTTTCTACCCTACATCTTATTTTCTACTTCATACCATGATATACCTTGATTCCAAGGAGTTGTATGACTCAACTTCATTCGATGCTCATGCCAGACCAAGCTATATTCAACTCAGCCATTAGATTATTTACATCCTTAGAGAAAATCTAGGTTATATCATGCCAAACAAGCTACAGTCCTGCAGCACCATTTCCGGCACCTACCTATTTTAAACATTCTTCAAGCACTTGCTTATTTCAAACATCCTTATGTGCTTCATAACCTCCACAGCCTCGACAGGTTCTGACCACAGTAGTGATGTAAAACTCAAGCAAAGCTCAATCCATCCTTATAACAGCCCAAAAGCTCATTGCATCTCTACCTAACCCGAAGCAATCAAAACAAAAACTCACCTTCATGCTATCAAATTCCTAGCAAATTAATAAGAAGATGACAGTTCTCATGCTTTGGAGCCTCTCAATCAAGTCTGAAAAAGATACAAACGCTGGAGAGGTACTCGTGAAAAAAGAAGTGCCGAAGCATATTTTCCTACATTCATCCATTCTCCACCTGCAACATCCAACAACTATCGCCTCCTCATGCAATTCCTCATATCTTCTCATCTTTGAAATCTATCATTTCCCTTGTAAATCATAACCACCTCTTCATCACTATTCTCCTCGGGCAAACCTGACAAGCTCATTTTATGAAGATGAATGCCTGAGCACATGGACTTGCATCCTTGCTCTCATTTTCTTTAAGGAAACTCCTGCAAAGTAGAAAGATGATGCATGAGCAACAAGAAAACTCATCAATCAAGCATTTGACAAATTCACATGGAATAATACCAAGCCACATGCCAAGCAATTACATTTCATTCAAGTATTCCAAGCATTTAAAGCAAATTGAAGAACTCATGCTCTTGCGACAATACCATACAACATCACGCTCTCACGACTATATTGCTCAAGATCATGCTCTAGCAATGCCAAGATCAACACTCAATTCCAATAGAAAGGACATACTAAATTCTCAAACAAAAGCAGCATGCCAAGCAAAACTAATACACAAGCTTTCCAACCATTCTAGCTGGAACATCCTACACTTGGAAAATCACTAGAAATAAAGTTTATAACCAATAAATCCCAAACTTTCTAGATTAGAACTAGAAGCTTCATTTCCCCAAATTTCGTTGCATTTAGAGCTAGGGAAGCATGTCAAACAGATTCCCGAAACATGCCATGCAGCAGAAACTGCACAATTCCAACAGCTTAGCCCTTACTTTGAAATCTCACCAAAAATTCATTTTTGCTCCAAATGACACAAGACCAGTTCCAACACAACCATTGAGAAGTCTATTTTCAAGTGTCAAAATCTCCAACGCAGATTCCAAGAGAAAAATTTCGAAAGTTCAAAGAACAGCCCACAAGCTACAGTGAGACATTTTCACAAACACTTGACATGCATTACCCAATTAAGCTTGTATGAGTCTTGTTAAAACACTAAGCTAGAATCCTAAATCGAAGGCTCAACCTCAGAATTCAGTGTCTAAGTCACAAGTTTTGAGAGTACAAAGTAATTCAAGCTTCAAGCATAGAAAACAAGCATGCAACAAAGGCATCAACATCAATTCATGAACATGCTTCAGAAAAATGAAGGCAGAGAATACTGCAATGGTTGGATGATCCTCAATTCTAGGTATGTTATAAAAAAACACAATTTTAAACAAATTTCGTGAAGCAAGCACAATCATCTGAGCATCAAAAATTAAAAACACGTGTAGAATCTTAATTTGCATAAACTCACCAGCCATGGATGAACACAGATGTTGCAAACCAAGTTTGAGGTATCAGAAAAATTCTCAAAATTTTCCAGGCTATAGTACTCGAGCAGATGAACAACTTTCATCAAGGAAGTTTTCTGATATGAGCTTCCGAAATATGACTTCTGTATTGATGCACAGTACCCACGAGTTTGGATCTTAAAGAGAGAAGAAAGAGTTGAAGGAGAAGAAGAAAAATGAAAGGCACGGGTTCTGAGATAAAGAATACAACATGGCAAGCGATATTGCCAAATTGACATGCCATCAAGGAATAAAATATCGATGGTATCGGAAATATTGATAGTCCAAAAATACGGAAATTTCGATGGAAATATCGGGATATTATCGATATTTCGGTCCATGTCGTCAATATTATCGATATTTTGGTCCATGTAGATCTAAAATATCGATGGTATCGGAAATATCGATAGTCCAAACATACGGAAATTTTGATGGAAATATCGGGATATTATACTGAAGAATGAAAGGGTTACAGGCTTTGCCACGGCAGACCAACAACAACAAAAAATTGTACACATAGATGCAGAGACTAGCCATTCCTCAGCCATCAAAGGTGCAAAATGCAAGTCAGGCATCAGCTTTGGATTCCAGATAGGGGGACTCGCTCCTGGACTTGTATTTTGTGTGTATGTATGACATAGTAAATATTGTTGTGTACAAAAGATGCACTGTTTTTGAATGTCATGTTGTGTGGTTTTATGAATGCTTGACTTTGGTTCTCCAAAGTTTTGGGGATATACGCATGCATGCATTATCCTCGACAACCTTAGAGTGAAAGAGACATAGTGACTTCCTTGGGTTTCGATTATCTAAACCTCTGGAGGGGTTACGCGGATAGACTTGACCAATATCCTACGCGTGAGATATAGTCAATGAGGTATAACCGGTTGAAATGGACACTCTCGCTACCATACCAGGTAAGTTGGTTATATTTTTGTTCTAGTAGGGGTAGTTGGCCTTAATGGATCGGTTGTCAAATAAGCATATTTGGGCCCCGAAAAATGTTTACAAAAATTGCTTGAGCATGCCAATTGGTTTTGGATCCACAATAAATGGATACGATTTGTGTATATGCGTATTCTTTCACCGATTTTGAAATAAATCTATGGCCATTATCATTATAATTATTATATTCATTATTCATTTTCAAACCTGGCCGGAGCCTCCTACGGGGCAAATAAACGTATGTGATGCTCACCCCTACTTTTGTTGTAGATTCCTTACGTGGGTGACATCCTCGATGTGACCTCCTCACTTGTCAGCATCTGGCTCGTGTCTCACGTTGTTGTCAGGTTGTGAACCCTATTCATCATAGCTCATCATGTTTCACCCCATATGTATAAATCTGAATTTTAGATGGTTGGTATATTTTCATTATTGATTTGTAAAACAACTTCTGATGTTGTTGATATTATTCAATGACCTCTGGGGTTGGTGTAACTCTCAAATAAATTTTGTATAATATTATAAGTTATTTTTCCACTATTATTAAACACTCTGATCCAACCCGTTTTAATTTATTTATAAGGGCTTAGCGTATTTTGGGAATCTTGGGAGTATAATCCTTGGACTTACGTGTTATATTTTCGGGATCCTCAAGGTACGTGTTGTTGTCACATTTCTCAATTTTGGGGCCTGACACCTTTGCTACCTCCAACTTTAGCAGCTCCATCTAAAGAAGGAGAAAATAGAAATCTTCAACAGAGCAATTAAGAAAGAAAAAAAAAAAGCCAGTAATTTGTTGTAGTAAACCAAAAACAAGAAATTATAGTCGAAGAATTCTAAATTTGATTGATAGAAAATAGAAACAAGATTATACTCGAAGATTTCTAAATATGCAACTTCTCTCAACTTTTTAATACAAATCGTTTCTTTTCAACAACAAAAAAACAAAACACTTCTCTCAACTTTGATCTACTTTCTCATTACCATTTCCTTTCCACCGCCAATTGGCTCCTCAACATTTTCCGCAAAATGCACTTTCTTGCTCTTACTCTCCCTCTTCTTATCACCTAAAAACACAAACCAAGAACCATAAAATCTGTCATAATTCTTTCAAAAAAAACCAGAAAAAGAAAAAAAATATCACAGAGCCAATCAAGAACGCATAGCAGTTTTCTTTGGTGATTGGTAGGAAAGTCTTATGCCTAGAGAAAGCAAGGAGGACAACAGTGCTTGAGACAGCCATGGCTGTCGCCAAGACCTTGTTGAATCAGGCAACAATGAAGGTTCATTAGAGAGAGGAAGAGAATGAGAGAGTGGGTCGCGTAGGAGCAGATCTATGGAGGTTAAGTCGAGGTCAAGGCGGGTCTATGGGAGTAGGTCGGCGCTGGATCTCTTGGGTTGGTTTGAGGTCGGGCGTGGGTTGGTATTGGGAGAAAGAGGCAGAGAGAGGTAGAGAGGGAGACAGAGGCAAAGAGGGAGACAGAGGAAGAGAAGGAGAGAGTCGGTTGTGGAGGGGCGGATCTGTGAGGGTTAGTCGAGGTGGGCCGCAGATCTATTGGGGTTGGTTCGAGGTCGGGGCTGATATGGTAATGGGAGAGAGAGAGAAGGTAGACAGAGGAAGAGAAGGAGAGAAGGAGAGAGTAAGCGACCCTATTGTTTTTTATGTTTAAAAAATTAAATTTTATAATTTTTTTATTAATTTTTTATTAATTTTTTTAAACATCAACATCAAAGTGGGTACCACACTTGGCACGTCATCAATTTAACAAAAAATCTAATGGTGAAGTTGACGAAACGTGTACATTGGTCGAATTTTAAAACGTTAGGCGTAAATTGACAAAATTGAAATTATGTGGACCATTTCAAGAATGACCCCTAAACTTGTAGGGGTAAAATGTTGTTAGTCCTAATAATAATCATAACATCATAGGCCCAACATCATTAAAACTAAAATAAAGTGAATTAAGCCCACAAACAAAAGCCCAACAACACTATAAACTCTAACCCTAACTAATAAGATCATCTTTAATCATGAGCCGTCGCCGTTAGCGTTGCCGCCATTGCCGCCACCAAGATGAGCACCACGATGACAACCACTAGAACAAGGGTATGTGAAGACACTCGAAGAGACCAACCGACGAGAATGGGGAAGAAGCCAAAGTCGCATCATACTCATATGGTCAAACCATGGATCAAAGAAGATCCCACACTCCCAAAACCAAGCAGCCATCTCACAAACATCAATCTTGAGAGGCACAAGCGTAATGGAGGAGAAGTCGGTGGAACACTCAACAGCTAGGAGAGGGACAAAGGCATGGATGTGACGGTGGGGTTGTGATTGAGGGAAAACAGAGGGTGGACAACCATGAAAAAACAAGAACAACAAAATAAAACTCTCACAAGGAGAGAGGAAATTCTCACAGAGGAGATAAATTACTCTCGCAAATGAGAGAGATAGAAGATTAGCTAACATGGGAGCAAGAAAATAGAGGAGAGAGGAGGAGGAACAATGACCTCCTCCCCTCTCAAATGGGGGGTGCTGCACTGAGAAAAGTTTTGGGGGGAGGGGAGTTAGGGTGGAGCGTACTTGTTTGGTCTCTTTAGGTTCTAAAAGATATAGAAATTGGCTAACTCACAAATTCAGAAGCTACCAAAAAAGATGATTTAAAATTCTCAATCGTAATTTGTTAGAAACAGAGTAATCTTTATGAAGAATAAGCAAGTTTTGGGAGAAGTGATTTTATTGAATTGAAATACATGAGTTGGCTACATATAGCCTTACAAGAAACGTGAAACTGAAGTAAAAACTAGGGGTGGGCTCGGTTTGGGTTGGTTCGGTTTTGGGCTCAACCCGGAATCGAACCATAAGCTTTTGGTTTGGCTATTTTGGAAACCGGAACCAAGCCATAATTGATGAAAACCGACCACTTCGGTTAACCGGAATTGGTGGTTTGGTTTGGTTTGGTTCGGTTTCGGTTTTTGGCTTTCTTAGAGAGAGAGAAAAGAAATAAAAGCGATAAAGAGACGGAGAGATGGAGAGGTGAAGAAGAAAAAGAGAGTAAGAGATGGAGAAGAAGAAGAAGAAGAAGAAGAGAAAAAGATATGAGAGAGAGAGGAAGGAAAAAAAAAGATGTATTATATATATGTATATACACACACTATGTATTATATATATATATATATTTATTATAATATTATATATAATATTTTTTAATATCATCGATTTGGTTTGGTTAAACCGTGGTTTTGGATATGCAAACCGTAAACCGAACCATAGATCTCGGTTTGGTTTGGGTTCAAACTGATAACAAAAAAATTGAAAAACCAAACCAACCCGACCCGATCGGTTTGGTTTGGGCGGGTTGGTCGGGTTTCGGTTCCAAATGCGCAGCCCTAGTAAAAACAACCCACGTCAGAATAGACTCTAGGAACGTGGTTACTGGCTAAAGAATAGGTCAACAAAACAAACACTCCCTAAACAATAGGGATTATTAACAAAGCAGTAATTGGAAATAATTGACAACTTAACATTCTCCCTTAAACTGATTGCTACTTAGCAATTAGTTTATATCTGGTTGTGGACACACTCCCATCAATCCACGCAACTTCAAAAATGAATCTAGTTTTAGTGGCTTAGTCATCACATCTGCTACTTGATCTTGAGTACCACAATGAATCATCTTTACAATACCTACTTTTGTGAGCTCACAGAGAAAATGAAAGTGAACGTCTATGTGTTTGCTGCGCCCATGCATCACTGGGTTTTTGGAAAGCTTAATTGCTAAATTGTTATCACAGTAAACAATAGTAGACTTACTTTGAATATGTCTGAGCTTTTCTAGAATTCCTCTTAGCCATACTGCTTGACAAGCACAAGAGGCTGTTGCAATGAATTCAGCTTCGGTGGTGGATAAAGTCACCACTGGCTGCTTCCTTGAAGACCACGACACAGCCCCTGAACTTATTTTAAAAACATACCCTGATGTGCTCTTCATGTCTTCTAAATCCCCAACATAGTCGCTGTCCGTGTAGGCTTTTAGTTCCTCATCTTCTCCATTTTTTTAGATCACACCATAGTCTGTTGTACCTTTCAAATACCTTAAGACTCCTTTAGCAGCCTGCAAGTGAAGCTTAGTAGGATTTGCCATGTACCTATTGATAAGAGCTCTGATACCTAGCAAACATAGACTCATCATTCCCTGTGAATATAAGATCATCAACATAAAGACTTATAATCAGAATTTTACCTCCCGCCTTGTTTTTTATGAACAAGGTATGTTCATAGTGACATCTTTCAAATCCATCCTTCACAAAATAAGACTCTATACGACTATACCAAGCTCATGGAGCTTGTTTAATTCCATATAAAGCCTTTTTCAGCTTGTACACCATCTTCTCATGACCCTTTTTCACATATCCACAACGAAGTTCCACAAAGACTTCCTCACTCAGTTCACCGTGTAAGAATGCAGATTTTACATCTAACTGGTAAATGGTCCATTTCTTTTGAGCTGCAAGTGCAACCACCAAGCGAATTGTATCTAATCGTGCCACCGGTGCAAATACTTCAGTATAGTCTATTCCATGCTGCTGAGCATAACCTTTTGCTACCAGCCGTGCCTTGTGTTTATCAATTTCTCCATTCTCGTTGAGCTTAGTTTTATACACCCACTTTACTCCAATTACTTTCCCTTTAGCAGGTAACTCCATCAACTCCCATGTGTTATTCTTCTCCACTTTTCATTTTTCACAGCATCTTCATAATAAATTGGATCATCAGTCAAAAAGGTAGCAAAGTTTGCTGTTTCTTCATCTTCATAAAGACCTTCTCCACTCACATAGTCTCTCATCCAAACTGGAGGTGCCCTGTGTCTTCCTTCATCGGAACTGGGTGAGTTTTCTTCAATTAATTCATCTGAAGAAGAATACTCTATTCCTTCATCTGTAGGATCAGCATCACTTTCTTCTTCATTGGCATCAATTATGGCTGCTTTGTCTTCACTATCACCCCATTCCAACTCTTATCTTCTTCAAACACAACGTCTCTACTCACTATGATCCTTTGAGACATTGGATCATATAACCTGTATGCCTTTGAATCTTCATTAACTCCAAGTAAAACACAACTCATGCTTTTTTCATCCAGCTTTGTTCTTTTATTATCAGAGACATGAAAATGAGAAATACATCCAAAAACTTTAAAATACTCAACCGAAGGTTTGACTCCACTCCAAGCTTCTTCTAGAGTCTTATCTTTTACTGCAAAAGTTGGACTCCGATTCAGAATATGTATAGCCCAATTGACTGCTTCTGGCCAGAACGTCTTTGGCACCTTCTTTTCTAAGAGCATGCTACGAACCATATTCATAATGGTTATGTTCTTTCTTTCCGCAACTCCGTTCTATTGTAGAGTATATGCAGCCGTCAACTATTTACGTATGCCATTTTCATGACAAAAGTTGGTGAACTCGTTTTATTTGAATTCTCCTCCACGATCAGTACGTAGACCTATTATGTTTGAACCTGTTGCTTTCTCAACCAAACTCTTAAAGTTTTTGAAAGTAACAAAAGCTTATGACTTTTCAATCAAGAAGTAGACCCAAGCCTTGCGACTAAAATCATCAATAAAGGTAATCAAGATACCTTTTCTTGCTGTTTGAAGTAGGTTTGATTGGTCCGCAAATATCAGCATGCACCAGTTGAAGAATATGAGAAGCTCTCCATGTGCTCTTCTGTGGAAATGAATCTCTATGTTATTTACCCATGAAACAATCTCTGCATAGCTTTGTAGGAGTCTTCAGTTGTGGCAAACCATGTACCATCTACTTGTGTTTGAGAGTTTTTAAACCTGTGAACCCCAAATGTCCATATCGGCAGTGCCAAAGTTGCGTTGAATCTTCTGTGATTGTGTTGAAGCAGGTGGACTCTTGTGGCTGAGATGCAGCAAGCAACATAAACATTCTGTTTGAAGACATCACAATCTCCATGATCAAGCCACGTTCACGATGATAGATCTTCAGCTTTCCACGTTGAATGAGAATTAAAAGTCCTTTTTCTTGTAGCTGCCCAATGCTTAATAAATTATTTTTCAGATCAGGTACATAAAATAACCCAGTGATAATCTAAACAATCCCATTTACAAGAAGCCTTATGTTGCCTTTTCCCATCACTGCCATACTCGAATTGTTTCCTAGCTTCACAGATTCACTAAACTTTGTATCAAGATTCGAGAAAATTTATTTTTTCCCACACATGTGATTACTACATCCTGAATTAAGAAACCACACACTCTCTCTGCTAGCATTCTGACCATTCACATAGGCCATCAGCGACATCTCCTCATCAGCTTCCACATAGTTAGCCTCATTCTTTAGCTCAGGATATTCATATTGAAAATGTCCTAGCTTATGACAGTAATAGCACTCCATAGTGGCCTTGTCGAAGCTTTGTCTGCCTCGTCCTCTTCCTCTTCCTCTAAAGCTTCCACGACCTCGACCCCTTCCTCCAGATTGACTTCCATGAGAAACCTGCAGAACTTGTTCTTCTTCAACATGAGAGCTCATGCGTTGTTCATGCACAAGCAAGCTGCTTTGCAACTCATCAATGGTGAGAGTGTCTATATCCTTAGATTCCTCAATAGAACAAACCACATAATCAAATTTGAGAGTCAAGGATCTCAAAATTTTCTCAATGACAACAACATCTCCCAAGGTCTCACCATTTTGCCTTCATCTTATTGGCTATGGTAAGGATTCGAGCAAAATATTCATTCACAGTTTCTCCTGCCTTCATGAGGAGAATTTCAAACTCCTTCCGGAGAGCTTGCAGTTGTGCACGTTTGACTCGTGTGGTACCTTGATATTTCTACTTCAAAGAATCCCAGATACTCTCTGCTGTGTCTTTGTTCGGGATAGTCTCTAGAATGGAGCGATCAATTGCTTGAAAGAGGTAATTCTTTGCCTTCAGGTCCTTCAATGTTAGATCTTCAATGGCCTTCTTTTGTCCGTCTGTGAGCACTACTCCTGTGGCTGCTGTAGGAATACCATGCTCCACCAAGTTCCAGAACTCCTTCGATCTCAGAAAGTTCTCCATGAGCATAGCCCAATGTATTAGAGAACATGTTATCCACCAATCTATCAACTCACTATCCACCACTATCTTGCCTTTATGTTTATTAAGCTTTGTATTAGCTGTACCACTTTGTATTGTCTCTTAGTTTATTATTATTGTTGTTGTATAAATACCTCCTATATGGAGATGAATCAATCAAGCAAAATATCATTCAATCATCAAATCTTTCATGGTATCAGAGCTAATGGCTAACGCCAATTAGCAATCCTTCATTTGCCAACATTGAGAGTCGTTGGCTCTCCTCACCGGAAAGGGTGTTTGCTTCTGTATAGTTCTCCATCTCCTCCTCCCTTCTATAATCAGTATTTTTTTCCTACACAATCCCTATCCCTGCCGCTCCCATTTCCTTTTATTTACAACCTTCCATGTCAAAATCTCTGCTCATTGATTGAGCCTCTATCTTTCACTCTGTGTCTAGCTCTCTGTTGAAGATTGAGCCCTTTCTCCCTTTAATGCTCTCTGTTGAAGATTGAGCAATTTCTCCTCTTATGCTCTCTGTTGAAGATTGAGCCTTCTCCCCCTTGTCATGCTCTCTATTGCTGTCAAATTGAGCCCCTTCCTTTTTATTTTCTGTTTCCTGCGCTTGTGATTGCCGCACTATCTTCACCATTCACTGAGACCTCTCCTCCATCAAGCATTCCTGTGGAAACCCGCAGCTGCTCATCCATGTCCTTTGCAACCATGCTTATGACCCTTGGCTATCAATTTCTGTTCTAATCTATGTCACCGGCTCTGTACCGGTCTCTAAGCACCCTTCCTTGTTCTCATGAGCTCCTTCTCCACTTCTCTAGTTTGAGCAATCTTTCCATGTTTCCCACTTTTGTGTTGCCGACTCCGCAGCTCTTCTGCTGATTTTGTCTTCTTTGTTGCTCTCTTGAGCTCTCTCTCTTCACTCCTATGTTTTCTCTTTATGTTTATTAAGCTTTGTATTAGCTGTACCACTTTGTATTGTCTCTTAGTTTATTATTATTGTTGTTGTATAAATACCTCCTATATGGAGATGAATCAATCAAGCAAAATATCATTCAATCATCAAATCTTTCACAATGTTCATAATGCCCATCAAATTTTGGAATCACTGGTTGTACAAAGCTGCTGCTTTCTGACGCCATGTTCTCACTGCTACATGCTTTAGAAGACTGCTGCTTCTTGTATTTCAATCAGGCCCCGTGATGGAGCTCTGATACCAGATGTTAGAAACAGAGTAATCTTTATGAAGAATAAGCAAGTTTTGAGAGAAGTGATCTTATTGAATTGAAACACATGAGTTGGCTACATATAGCCTTACAATAAACGTGAAACTGAAGTAAAAACAACCTACGTCAGAACAGACTCTAGGAACGTGGTTACTGGCTAAAGAATAGGTCAACAAAACAAACACTCCCTAAACAATAGGGTTATTAACAAAGCAATAATTGGAAATAACTGACAACTTAACGTAATTAGAATCCATAAAATTCACACTGAATCAGATAACTTGGGATCACTAGTTCTGAGTGGAACTAATTCACCAGCAGCACCAACCTCCTCCTCAACAAAAAGATCTTCTCTCACCCTCAAAAATGCATGAACCAAAACAACTGGCGTCCCACAACCTAAAGTCAGGAACAGATGAATGGCTGCACGGGTAAGTATGAGCTCAACCATGGTCACAATTGCCAACAAGGCCAGGACCAGTCTTGTATCAATGCTCTTGTAGGTCACAGCAGAATTAGGCAATACCCTTAACAGCACAAGGTACAAGCAGGTCACAGCAGTCATTGCCACCAAGAAAATCAAGGACACTTTGCGCTCAGGCAGAAGGGTTATGAAGAGTATGGTCCATATGAAGAGAATGTAGTACAATCGGAAATAGCTCAAGTTTCGGATGATTCGAACCCCGGCAGCTTCTGGGGTTGCGGGAATGTTGAAGGGGAAGAGGAGCTTGAAGTCGTTGCGGGTTTTTCTGGTTGTGTCTTTTGGTTCATGGGGATGAGTAGTTGTTGGAAGTGTTGACGTTGAGGTGGTGGATGGCCTTTGTATGGTGCCATAGCTAGCCATATGGTGTATAATAATTTGAATTGAAGGGTTTTGGAAAGAAGTAGTTGTTGATGTTTTTGGATTGGATGTTCTGTGATATATAAGAAAATTTTGCGTTGTATTAATTGTTACATGAAGATGATAAGAAGTGACTCCAGCTACTTCAAGGAAGATGGGTCGGACATGACTTTTGAACAGGAAGACGACTTGGCGATTTTTCTCCAAATTTGACTAGAAGGCTGTGCCCAAATAAGGCTCTGATTTGAGTATAATGCTGTTTTGCCCCAGAACGATATCAAATTAACTCTCATACCCTTTTTTCAGCCAATTTTCCATGATCTATACAAAACTGGTCAATTTACCCCGTATTCCTAGCAACCATGTTAGATGTCGTCAAATAATGTCACATGTTGAATAAATTCACGTATTCAACACGTGACTCAATTTTGAAGGCTTTTGAGTCATTTCACGACGGGTAGATTGACCAGTTTTACTGAAAAATGGTATAGGGGATAAATTGAAAATAAGGATACAGTCCGGAGAAAAATAGCAGATTACCCTTCTCATTTTGTTGGCAAAAAAAAAAGTTATGATTTTCCAACAGGAACTGGCAGCAAGAAAATCTCCAGGATCCTTGACAGAGTCTTCGTTGATCCATGACAGAGTCTTCGTTTGTTCTGTCATAGAAAGTCAAGTTGATTCCCGAGGGGACCCTGAAATTTCCACTTGATTTCTTATGTTGCTTTCTGTCGAAGTCTCAATCATTACGTAAATGAAAGGTCAGAATTGAATATCTAACTGGAGATTTTCAAGCCACAATAACATCTTTAGACTTGCAATTTTCTTTCTAGTACACTTGGCCATGGCAAATGCTTTACATGTCTGTATGTTATCAAAGAAAACAGTGTGCAAATGTAAGAAAATCTGTTGGCTACGGAAATCCAACTATAAAATCTGCTAACTATACTGTACCTAATTCCCATTTCACAAGGGAAAAGGGTGATCAGTCCCCCAATATTATGTGAACAAGTTCCTACAACACTTGTGTGAAACAAGACACAGCAAAATTTGTCCCTGTTCATACTCAAATCAAGGTAAACTTTAACACATTGCATTAGGTCAGAAACAAGGTCTTAAATATCGGAAGTTTCGAAAATATTGGTAGTTCAAAAACACGGAAATATCGTTGGAAATATAGGGAAAATATCGATATCGATAAAAATTGGATAAAAACCACAGAAATTGTATGAAAAACTTGGAAATTTTTATTGAAACTTTGGAGAATGTTTATTTAGTCAATTATCTATTAGTTTATCACAAAAAATTGGAAGGAAATGCATGTCATGGTGGGTTTGAGTGATTTAAGTTGATTATGTAATGACTGACAAATACCGTAACTTTATAAAATATATATTAATTAGTGAAAAAAATTAAACACACCATAATTTTTTAGTTATAATAATTTACTACAATATATTACACTTGATACATATGATAAGATATATGAGCTTTACCAAAAAACAAAAATAAAATATATTAGTAACTTAATACCACATAGAAAGAATTTCTATTAAAGTTCAAACTTAGTATCACATATAATGAACAATATTAAAACTCAATGGTGAATAATAATACAACTCCATAATATATAACAAACAAAAAAAAAAACAACTCCATTATAAAATAATAAATAACATTAAACATATGCCTAAATTTATCCTTAGGGAATTTTTTTTATATGGAAATTTATTCTAGCAGAAATTTTAAAGACCTTATAAATACAACATGTCGTAGACATATTCACAAGCACATGCACAGCGAGGTTGGATAAGGTGCAGTTGGTGGTTGTGACAAGGAGGGGTTCGAACCCCAGGGGCGCATGCTCCAGTTCTAACGAAAATATCGCCCTCGATATTTCGCCGATATTTTCGAAAAATTACGAAAAAAGCTGAAACTCACGATAATTTCGAGCCTTCAAAATCACCGAAATAAGAATATTTTTTACTGAGATATGGCTACACTGTTTGTCAGACAAGCAAAGAAGACGAATTCACGAGCACTTGTAATTCTCACATTTTCTTTCCCACTCAGATGTAGATACTGAATTTGTTCTATGGCATATTTTTGGAGCTTTATTTCATTCTAATAAGAAACAGGATTCTTGTCATCAGGCTGGACGGTTTTCTCGTTAAGTATCTGTTTGTCGAGGGGCCATGGCTGCCAAAGGATCATATCCGAAATGCAAGATATCTGTTATTACAGTAAATTAGAGTTAAATTTAAAGGAGACCATGATTCATCTTCACAAAAGTTGCAACACATACTACGCTTACCTCATCAAAGTCACAAGCAGCCTGGCCAATTTCTATGCATGACATCTTTGTTTCTTACAATTCCATGAATATAAACCTTGGGCTCTTTAACCTGGAGCAAGGATGATGTAGTTAGCATCTGGTTTTGATACAAACATGCAACTACTTTGGTGAAATTATATCGATTTTGTACCAGTAAAATAGGTGGGAAGCCAGCTCTTAAACGAACCCGTGAGAAACCATTTTCAGCTAATAGACACTTAAATCCATTGATGGCAGGATGTTCGCTGTTATATGTGAAAGCATCAACACAAAAAGTAAAACATAAGTCACCATGGTAAGAATGGAAAAACATGAGGATTTAGATAAGTCTCTCCATGTATTCCTTGAAAGGACATAAGCATTAGAAGAATAACAATCACAAAAATGTTTTTGCTAAAGGGAACTCCATGTTTTTTTCTCCAGTGTCTACATTGTAGTAAAAGAGAGACATTTTAGATTGAATGCTTTTTTTTTTTCTCTCGGATGCTTATTTAATCCTATGTTATGTGAGAATGAATGACATTCTTCAAAAAATGGTTCCGACATTTTTATTAACGGATTTCACAAATTTGATTTTAAGGATGCTCTGGACAGAGAAAAAGGAAGACAATGGGAAAACTCACTTTATAAGATAAGTGAAATTTCTCTGGCATAATTCTTCTGGAGGAATCCCTTCTTCTTTAGAATACCTGCACCGTGTTAAATGAACTGATACACAAACCTTCCACAGCTTATACATCCAATATTAAACTTTAAAAGGGCATAATTTTGTAGAAATATGCTATTACAACCTAGATCTTGTTGCATAAAATGGAAACCAAAACTTTTACGTTTTTCATGAGAGTTTTATAATTGTACTGTTAAATTCCAAAATGCCAGTCCAAAGAGAGCCCTGAATTTTTCAAATAGCTGTAACTGAAAAAATTTCAGAAATAGCTAACAAGACCATCGTAAGTTATAAGGGAAGTTAAAACTAGGAGAAAATCAAATATACCTCCATGGAAACTTATTTTCACAAAAGCGGGATATGCCATTCATGGCCGAAAAAGTATCGATGTGAACCCAAAGTTCATTTGTAATGTTAGCAAGACGGCCTGTCAAAATACTTCCCATCATATTCTAGCCAGAAGGAAAAAATGCATAACTTCTAATTCATATGGGAGCAACAACGAGAAGATACCAGCTAAATTTCTAACACAATAAAGAGATATCTGACAAGATGCTAATAGTAAAAGCAAAAAAATTGAAATTGAAATTTAAAAACTAATCCAATTGATCAACCATAACAAAGAGGTGAGAAATACAGTTAAAAATACTGGCTATGGTCAATACTGGGGAGGAAAGATCAAGCAATGCAGGTAACAAGCAGGACATGTCAGTTTTAGAGAGAGATAGAGAGAGATTACCAGTCTCATGCACATGTTTTAGAGCATGACCACTGGGATAATTCTCATTGGATGCCATGAAAGTTATGACGGTGCACCCTAGACTACAAAATATAAAATCAGTCAAGGAGGTGGCAGATTATTGTTCCCAGTGAAACAAAAATAAATAAATATCCAACCTGATCAACAATAATCCGAGCATAATTGGATAGAGCAACTTCCAGTAAGTCTTCTTCCTATTGTTATAGCTGTAGCAAGTAAAAATCAAAATTTATTTATCCATTAGTATCAGTAATTGAAACCAAAAAAAAAAGATGACCAATTTAAAGTTCCCAAACTAATTTTTTGGTTCTTTCTTTCTTTTAATTTCTCTCATTAGTATGACTTTAAGCCCACGGCCAAATGATGCAGTAGCATTAAATTGGTTAAAGAAAATTTTATTCTGGAAACCAATGCCTAGAGATGAGGAAAATCACACAAGAGTTTTTGGTCAAAGAATAAGTGTCAATAGTAGTACTATTTTCCATTCAGGTTTTATTTATGTAGGAGTAAACATACAAGTAATGCAACAATATGATTCTATTTGTGAAGAAAATTCCCAACAATTAGTTTAGATAACAAAACAGATAGACACCACATACACTCTATTAGCAGCAATTGCAGCAGATAAGTTGAAGATCGGAACTGAGCTCAAGATAAAACGAAGCTCCTGCATCATGAAGTAATAAGGTCTAATCAATATCTATTATTAAATGGCAAAAATAAGTCCATCAAACTTTCCCTAATACGAGCACTATACCTTGTGGGGAAGCTTAGAATAAAGTAAAACAAAGGAGAAGACTGGAACAATGAATAACAAAACCCTTCTGTCATGTAAGACCCCAACCTGCAACAAGATTGGGTGTCAAGTTAGGAAGAGCAAGAGGTTTTGGAGTCCAGAGGATCACAAGTAAAATAGTATGCCTGACAAAGTAGCACCCACAACAATCATACATGAAACAGAAGGTTTATATAATAATAATATACTTTGTTTCTTTGAGTACTAGACTCACCAGAAAAAGAGGGTATGCAGCAAGCAACAAGCGAGGGAGTGCTGAAGTGAAGTACCAGTGAAACGGATGTGTCTGAATAAGAGTAAAATGAAGGAAAACTAATAACATATATTTAGATAAGTATAGTTGTCAATGAAATTTCACAAAAGAGAAGGTGATCATCCCAAAGAAGCATTGAATATCTCTTGGGCCAATGAAAGAAAAAGGAAAACACACTTGACGACTCATAAATACAGCATGCTAAACAGATTTTAAAATATGCATTGTACAATAAGAACTATACAACACACTCTGCAGATAGAATGTGCAACAAACAATTTTTGTAAGGATACACCCCACTCTGAACTTCGATTCAGAACAGAGTTGAACCAGAAAACTTCAAATTCAGGCCACAGTAACCTTTTCCACATAATTGCATCTACTAATACGGTAAGACCTGCACTGCGAAAAATTCAAACCCGCACATTGATTCAGAAATTGTTATGGTTGCAAGCAGAGACATGATCTAATGTATCTTAAGAAATTGAGAGTAGGGTAGTATTCATAATAGTAGTAGTAGTAATTCCAACACTAATAATGAGACTAGTAATATCAATAATAATAAAACAACCTATGCATAACAAACTGCAGCATTTCAACACCTTCCATAATGAAATTCTTCTAGTCTGTCATTAAAAACAAAAAAATCAAATTCTTATAGTTATGCGCACAAATTATAAAATGTGAAAATAATTATCCACCTTAACCAGGGCAAAGTAGAAACTTACCAACAAAAGCTCCAAGCCAAGAGGGCAAAGAAGTAACAAAATATCACATCTAAACATAACTGTAGCAAAAATCTGAACATGGAAAATCAGGGATGTGTAAGAGATATACAAATTGAAAACAAAATGCAAGTTATAAGAAAATCATCAGAAGGCATGTGTATAATTTTAATTGTAAGGAATAGAAGCAAACTTCATCAACAAAGTGTACCAAAAATTAAATTACGATAAGACAAAAGAGCAGAGAATATAATATCCTTTGCCGAAGTGTCCAAGTAAGCTAAGTAGATGGGAGATTTTGACTTTCAGTACAATTGAATTCCATATATGATGCATAATCTGATTTTAGCAAATAGAAACATACCAGACAGTTTATAGCTGCATAACATTTCCCCTTCAACCAATATCCATATGCCAAATTGACTGCAAAAGAAAATAAGTAAATAAGTAAAAGCTGCCATGACATATGAATAAGCTGGCAAAGTCAATCCATATTTTAAATCAGAATGAAAGCTAGCACGCATCACAAACCAAGCACAATAAGAGCCATTAACTATTAAGGTTATAATCATACACAAAACATATATAGGGTTACACAAATAATGCTATATTCATGTTCTAGCATTCAAGGACTCTTTCTCTTTGTTTCTCAATGCCATAGGAATTTATCCCATTCAAACGAATATGTTAACCAAAAAAAAAATCTTTTCCTCCTCCACTTCTTCTGTGGGATGCAAATGAGAAAACCGTACCACCTCTGTCGTGCAAAGAAGAGAATAAGAACTGCTCCTTCCCAACTTTTTTGTTTCCTATTATGTGTTTTCTCACCATTGACCCTTAACATTTTAAATTACAAACAGACACGATTTAAAAAGAAACAAATAAGAAAGATGTGCAATAACCCTTTTCCCCTCCCTATCCAGAGCATACAGATAGTGCATTATTCTCTTATCTTTGAGGTCAAACTTGCCAAAATGTTAACAGATGCATAATTGAAGTATCAGGTGCATATCTAGCCATATCAGGTGTGTAATAGGCAGTATCCATATCCGAAGCTCCATATAAAAACTTGGAGTATTTTGTGCTTCGTAGATTTTAAGCTTATACAACTTGCTCATAAAAATAAAGCCCAAAGAAAAAATAAATAAATAAATAGATACATGACAAAACAAACTATGCTTTAAAGTCCTTGCAAGTTTACTTAATTTGGCAGGTGAACTAAAATCACTGCAGTAGGGGAAGCGGGAAAAGGAATTACAGGACCAAACAAACCAGTTGGAAAGGTTGGCTAGGTAACCAGTTCATCCATACACACCTTTAGAACTCTAATCTAAAAGCAAAACAAAAATGTGCACAAGAAGAATTACATACACCCAGAGCTAGTACATTTGGAAGTGGGCGAGTACAATAGAACAAAAGGTGGAACTGAACTGCTGTTAGTATAACAAAGAAAGCTTCTACTTGAAGTCCAAACTTATGTCTAACCTGCAGAAATGAAATAAATTTAAGGGTTAGTACCAAAAGAATTTAAATTAAAGGGTTACTTATCTTTTTTATTTCTTTATAAGAAATAAAAACTTTATTAAACTGAACAAAATACAAGAAGTACAATGGACGAAAAGTACAAATGACAACTTAAAATACCTAATTGAATCATGAAAAATATGGAGATAATCGTCAAGATATTTTGAAAAATTAAGTCAGCAGTATTAAAGCTACCAGTTAAATCCAGATTGTAGCACAATCATTTCTTGCATCCAACTCTAAGTAATGGAAACAAGGCATGCAAGTTGGCGTTTTCTTTCAGTTGCAAGAAAGGTTATCAAACATATTCAGAAGATATGCATCACCAGTTTTCCCCCCTTTATTTGCAACATTGCATATATATTTAGGCATGTAATTGTGGAGTCTTATGACTTATTCACCTTAGGACCACAAGTTAAAGGATATACAACCATAACAAGTCAAAACAGGCATCAGATCTGGTTTCACAAAAAGGATGAAAGTACATGAAAATGAACAAGGATTAAACAAGAACATACCTGACGACAAAAGAAGCGTAATGTAGATAATATGATACCACCTAATGCCAAACGAACTGGCAAACAGCAACTAAAAAAATTTAGCAAATGTTAATATAAAACATATAATACAACAAATAAAAGGTTAGAATAGATGTTCAAAGTGAATGAAAAGCATACTCCAAAGCATTCCATTTAACTTTTTTCTCTTCATGAGGAATAAAATTTCTTAATACATGATTCTAAGTACGTAATAAGTATATGAGAGGTATGCCTTTCAATTCCCACCAAATGTACCACATAACGCACAAACAAAGTACTCTACAAACAACTCCTCTAAGAGACTAGATGACCTTCAAAATCACCATTCCGGCAAGCAAGAAGGTAACCCGACAAATCTTAGCATGACCATGAACCCCCTATACAAAAAAATGGACACTAATCTATATGAACAGTATATCAGAAGGTGGAAATCATCACCTATTTGGTCCCATCTTCTGGACTGTCACTCGTAGAAACAAAGCACCAATGAATGTAAATTTCAAGCAATTAAAGTACTAACCGGCAAAAAGACTATAAATCTTTGATACGTGCAACAAGTCCATTGCTAAAACAGAAGGAGCTGCCAAACTTGATACAAGCAACGCACCTAGAAGAATGGCGTAATGCAGTAATGAGTGAAGTTAAACCTTTTGGAACATTTAATAATTTATCAACAAATCAGTACAATTTCTGATTGCCTGATTAATGGCCCTATGAGACAAAACCCTAAAACAATTAAAACTGCACAAGAATTATGGGGATTGCCCCCAAAGGCTTTTTTTGCTAAGTTACTTGTTTAAACTTTAAATCGCAAGCGTAGCAGTATTAAGCAAGTTTTACAAGCTTACCAAGGAAAGTGCGAGGAACCACTCCAGGGAACTCCAAATGATCATACTAACAGGAAGGCAAACATCCATCCAACTGAACAGTTAGGCAAAAGGACCAACGCATTCCAGAGAATAACAGTTCACAGAAACATAGGAAGACGATAAACAAACTTACATTATCTAAGTGATGTCGATGATACAGTATGCCATGCATTGCCTGATAACAAACCAGAGGGAAAAAAACACAAAGTTTACAAGCAAAAGAACTATAGAAGCCAAAGAAAAAACCAAGACACGGATAAAGAAGTCGATTGCCCAGATGACAAGCTCATCTACCCATTATCAGTTACCAAACAAAAGGTGAACTTCAAATATTCATTTAAAGCCTACCTAACATAGAGATAGAATGGCATGTTTCATTTTCTTTACTATTTGGAATAATGAAATTTTTTTCATTTCCAACAGTTTTCTCAGCAACCAAACAGAAATAAGATGTCTTTAACCACAATTACATCGCTGCCAGCTGAAAAACTACAAATATATAACACCACAAAACATTATAAATTAATAATTAACTCATTAAAGTATATATTCCAATTTGTCTCAATTTCTTACACTTTCCGCAGGCAAATTGCACACACACACAGAGTGGCAAAGAAAAGTTGTACCTGAACATTGAAGCTTTCTTCAACCTTGGTGTAGGGCGCCATGAATACATAAAACGCAGCTATGGATCCAAGTAGCAAGTCGTAACCATAGCGCTGAAGAAAATTCGAAGACTTGGAAGCCATTGTTTAGAGAGAGAGAAAATCACTGAAGGATTTTTGCAGGTCTACAAGAACTAAGCTTCATGGTTGCAAATTGGGCTTATGGGCTGGGCTTGAGTGATGCTCTTTTGGGCTTGGGCTTTCCTTCAGCTCAACATTTGAAACAAAACTTGAACATCGTGAAGAGACTCAAAACTCGGTCTGAGTCGCGGTAACAGGCCAACAGTCATTGCTGATAGGACATGGAACCTGTAACACCAACCTCACCACCTCTCTCTCTGCACCATCACTCTTTCCCGCCAAATATTTGGTTCACCGCCACCAACTGCAACAACTGTGATAACCACCAAACCTTCAAGCCGAAAGCTTTAACACGACGGCAACAAAAGACTCCGACTTTTGCCGAAAACGACGCGTTTCCGGACTCTTTACCACTCCACACCAAGAACCCACATGCCATTTACAAGGACATACAGAGCTTCGCAAGGCGCAACAAGCTCAAGGAGGCCCTGAGCATCTTGGACTACTTAGACCAACAGGGCATCCCTGTTAACGCCACCACATTCTCTTCCCTTATCGCCGCTTGCGTCCGTACAAGGTCTGAAGATCATGGGAAGCAAATCCACACGTATATACGGATTAATGGGCTCGAAAGCAACGATTTTATACGTACAATGTTGGTTCATATGTACACTAGTTTTGGTTCAGTGGAAGATGCACAACAGCTGTTCGTTGAAAGTTCTAGCAAGAGTGTGTACTCGTGGAATGCCTTGCTTAGAGGCACTGTCATTTCGGGTGGGAGGCGATACCGGGATGTTCTTCATACTTATACAGAGATGAGGCCCTTACGGGTTGAGTTGAATGTGTATTCTTTCTCTAGTGTGATTAAGAGCTTTGCGGGTGCTTCGGCGCTGTCACAAGGTTTAAAGACGCATGCCCTTTTGGTTAAGAATGGTTTTTATTGATAGCTCGATTCTTCAGACGAGTTTGGTTGATTTGTACTTTAAATGTGGCAAGATTAAGCTTGCCCGCAGCATTTTTGAAGAATTCGGTGAACGAGATGTTGTTGTATGGGGAGCCATGATTGCAGGTTTTGCGCATAATAGGCGGCAAAGGGAAGCTCTGGAGTATGCTAGGATGATGGTAGAGGAAGGAATAAGGCCGAATTCAGTTATATTGACTAGTATTCTTCCTGTGATTGGAGATGTTGGGGATCGAAAACTAGGGCAGGAGGTTCATGCTTTTGTGCTGAAGACGAAGAGTTATTCGAAGCAGATTTTCATTCAGTCTGGCTTGATAGATATGTATTGCAAGTGTGGAGACATGGATATGGGGAGGCGGGTTTTTTATCACTCAAAGGAGAGGAATGCAATTTGTTGGACTGCCTTGATGTCGGGTTATGTTGCAAATGGGAGGCCTGAGCAGGCATTGCGATCGGTCATTTGGATGCAGCAGGAAGGCTTTAAGCCTGATTTGGTCACGGTTGCCACCGTCCTTCCAGTTTGTGCAGAGTTGAAGGATTTGAAACGAGGGAAGGAGATTCATGCTTATGCTGTCAAGAATTGTTTCTTGCCCAATGTATCTATAATTTCTTCCCTAATGGTAATGTACTCAAAATGTGGAATCTTTAAGTACTCTGGAAGACTATTTGATGGGATGGAGCAGAGAAATGTCATTCTCTGGACAGCCATGATTGATTCCTATATTGACAACGGGTGCCTATATGAGGCACTTGGTGTGATAAGGTCAATGCTCTTATCGAAGCACAGGCCAGATTCGATTGCAACAGCAAGGATTTTGACTATTTGCAATGGACTGAAGAATTTGAAGCTTGGGAAGGAAGTCCATGGACAAGTTTTGAAGAAGGATTTTGAGTCCGTCCATTTCGTTGCAGCTGAAATAGTGAAAATGTATGGGCACTGTGGAGCAGTTGATCATGCAAAGTCAGCTTTCGATATAATCCCTGTCAAGGGTTCAATGACATGGACGGCAATTATAGAGGCTTATGCCTACAATGCCATGCATCGGGATGCTATGGATCTTTTCGATGAGATGAGATCAAAAGACTTCACTCCAAACCATTTCACTTTCTAAGTGGTTCTATGTATCTGCGACCGGGCTGGATTTGTCGATGATGCTTGCCGTATGTTCCATTTGATGTCTCGTGTATATAAAGTGAAGGTTTCTGAAGAACAATACTCTCTAATCATTGGACTTCTTACTCGTTTTGGTCACTTTGATGAAGCTCAAAGATTTATACAATTGAGTTCCTCTCTATAGTAACAAGGATGATTGAACTTCCTTTTTCATGTGTAAGTTTATTCAGTTCCTGAAATGAAACTTCTTTGTGATCATCAGTTTTCTGCTATTTCACAAGTGTATATTTCTGTTTTATCATAGCATATCTGTTTTATCAGGATTTCTTTGTCATCATGGATGAGAAAATGGGTGATATCTGTAATTTTTTTTCCAGCCAAATCTATTTCAGATACAAGCTATGAAGCACGGACACGGATATGGATATGGCGATACGATATAACACGACACGGGGACACGGCAAATGTCCAAAAACTAGGATACGATACGTCATGGATACGGCAATTAAAAAATATTTAAATATTTTTTTTTTTAAACAAATTTTAAATTAAAACATAAAAATATAATGTAGCATTTTAGATTTTCTTTTATGATTCTTTATATATTTTTTAGGCATGTATAGGTTTTTTCACCCAAATATATCATTACCCAAAACCTATTAATACTATTTTAATGGAAGGCTGAGCATTTCCTAATTCCTACCCTCAGTCAACGGCTAAGATTGGATCTGTGATGAATCTAACGGTCAGCTCATCTCTCTACCTGTTCTCTTGTGTAGACGAGAAGCTCAAAGCCCAGCTCTCATATCCGATAAAACCAAAGAGCCTCAAATGGTCTCGCAGGCTCTCACAAAGTCTCTCTCTGAGCCATAGCCAGAACCACAGAGCAAAAGCCATGACTTCGTCTACATATGTGTTGTGAATTTTATTGCAAGCGCACAATCCGCACAAGTAATATAGAAGTAAGTAGAGTGTCGTTCCCACGAAGATTGTAATTTCCTATTAATTACCAATTATGATTAATTCTTAAGTTTATCTGAACAATTAATTAGGAAGATTGATTGATTTAATTAAACTAAAACAGTTATGAAAAATAACAATTTAATTAACGATGGAAAATTAAGTTGATGAGACACTAGGGCATCCGATTTCACCATAACCAATTCCACTTAATTCTTATAGCCAATTAACCCTAATTACTATCCATGTTGACAGTTGGTTTCTCCTAATTTATTTCGATATCCCCTCTCGGGCTCAACCAAAAGTATTCTTAATTAACAATCCAGTCTCTCTCGAGCAATGAATTTAGAAAATCAAGAACACATGAAGTTCTATGAGAACCTGCAAGAAAACTGCATGAGTCATGTTAGTCCCTCTCGGACACTCATTTAAGTCATGGTATTTGTTACGAGAAACAAACACCAAACATCTCCTCTTGGTCTCCGTTTGGGTCATCAATTAAATATTAGCTAGATATTTAAATAATTAAGAACAGTAACAAATACTCAACATGAGATAATAATCAGAAATTAATATAACTATAAATATTAAGTATTTATGGTTAGGCTACATCGTAATCCTAGCAAGATAAATTAGTTCATGACAAAAGAAAAGATAAACAAGAGAATTGTTGTTATAAAACCGATTTGGCCGATGGACTTGATCTTCAGAATCTCCACATGAACATCTTGAAAAGCTACTTAAGCACGGCAACAGCAGATTCTTGGCTCTCTCTGGTATATTCTCTGGATGTATGAAATTATTGTGTAAAGATGTCGTAGAAGGAATTATGGTTGAAAAGATGATGGTGGAAGAGTATGGTATGATTTTTAGGTTGAAGCTTAATATTTATAGGACAAGGGAAATCCTCCAAAAATAAGGAAGTAAAGGAATAATATGAAGGAGATTATAAATTGGATTTTGGGTTAAAGAAAATAGGAAATTAGAAAAAAAAATAGAAAAAATAAAAACCCAATTTAAAGAGGGAAATACGGGCTTTGATATTTTTGTATTTTGGCAAAATTAGAAAAGCCCAGCTCAATTCCTCAACATCTTTACGCACCTACTCCATCTTGATTTTCACTCAGTTCTAAAATCAATAACCCCATTCCAATGCAAGCCATTTCCTCGTATATCCCTTTGTTTGAAAGCTCTTGGACTAGTCTCTGCCATTCAAGCTACATTTCGTCCTGATCACTGGGCTATTAATCATAGCCTAGGCTCTGTGAGGTTATTAGTCTTCAGTGCATCACGCAGACCAACTTGCAAAACATTTCAGCGAATGCCCAAATGAGGTAGAGCACTTTCTCCACAATATCTTCAATTGATGTTGGGTTCTTCTTCAAGAGGCAAGCAGCACAGCAACTTGATGGTAAATCTTCTAACTCAATTTATCTGGCATTGGTCACTGAGACCAGTTGTGGATATAAACTGACACTTGCACAGATGCACTCCAGGTGTTTGATGAAATGACAGAGTGAGTTCTTGAGATTTTGTTGAATTGATAATTCCACCTATTTCGGTCTTTTAAGCTTCTAAAATCATAGTTTTAGCTCCAAATCCTTGCTAGGAACAAATGCCTACAAAATCTACACTAAACACATTAAACTAACCAATTTCATAAGAAAACAATGTAAATATAGATAGATTATATATGCAAAATATGAATCTATCAATATGTGACTCTGTCTCAAGCCCTCTTGGCTCGAGCTCAAACTTAGATCGAGTCTCTCTCTCTACAACCCTCACTCTACCCACTTTCTCCGGCCTCAAATCCACTTCATCGTCACCATCATCGTCGTCTTCGTCGTCCTCACTCAGAGGAACGTATTCGAAAAGTCAGATACCCGTGTCTGGAATGTCGGATACACGTATCCGTTAGTCAACTAATGTATCCGTTGACTGCTATACGTATCCGAAGCTAATCGTATCCAAACAAGTATCCAATATGGGATATGCCACTAAATTGGCGTATCCGTGCTTCTTAGGATACAAGTGCCTCATGTATTTGCTGGTCAATGCAGTAGAGGTTTCTAGTTTTATATATAACCTTGTATAACCAAAATTCTTAGTTCATAGGCCATGTTTGGTGATTGGGATTGGATTTGATTTGATTTGATTATAAGGTAAAAATGGATCGCATTGGATTGGAGAGGATTACACTAATTTAGTGATGTATTTGGTGCTACAATAATCAAGAGGCTAGATTAATTGAAATTTGGTATTACATGGCCCTGACAGGATTAGACATAATCCAATTCAAGTTGTTTTTACACTACCAAACATTTAATTATAATTATGAATCATGTCCAGTTACATAATCCAGTTCACCAAATGGGATAATAGTGATCTTCTGTTTCCCGGTTAATTAAACTTCTGGAATGGAATTGAGAACTCTCGTTGAATAAAAAATCTCAAATATGAACAATTGGAGCAACTATGGTGCAACATTATAAACAAAAAATCTGCAATTATGAAGTTCAAACTATCAAACTACTTGGTTAAGTGAAGTTGAGGTTTCACCCGAAAATCTATTGGCAATGAGGAGAGTAGCCCAACTCCTTACAAATCCAAACTAAATCCCTTAATTTTTAAATGTGGACAAACACTATCAACATTAACAACAAGCAATTAAGAAACAAAGATATTAACCCAATATAGAATCGGACCAGTTAAACTCAAAAGGGTGGTCAGTGGACCCATCATCAAGGGCACTGGCGGATCCACATTGGTACTAAGGGGGTCAATTGACCCCTGCAAACCAAAAATCATGGCTTAGGGAGAAGGAATGTGACCCCTGCAATGGCTGAATGGTTGGCCAAAGAAACAGAGGGAGAGAGGAAGAAAAATAAGAAGGAAAAAAAAAGAACGAAAAAGAGACAGAGGGAGGAGGATGAAGATGAAGGAAAAAAATAGGAGAGAGAGAGGGAGTGGGAAGAAGAGTTTTATATTTTGTCAGAAAGAGATAGCGAGAGAGAGAGAGAGAGAGGGGGAGTGGGAATAAGAGTGTTATATTTTGTCAGAGTTTGACTAGCTTTTAGAGAAATTTGGCATGCGTTTTAAACATCTTTCAATCCTTGGAACTACATAGCTATTATATATATGTTAGTTATATGAAATTAAACCAACAAAAGGTTTTACTTCATTAGTTCAATGGCTTGCGTGGAGGTAAAAGGTTGGAACCCCTTGGAGCATTCTCACCCTTTTTTTTTAATTTAATTAATTAATCCGTGCAGTATCCCCTTCCTCTTTCTTGTTGTTTTCTTTCTTCTCTTTTTCTTTTTTTTTCTTCTCTCTCTCTTTTTCTTTCTTTTCCTTCTGTCTTCTCTCTTATCTATCTTTCTTTTTTGTATGTTTTTAAATTAGTTTTTGTATGCTTGAATTAAGTAATAAAGAATGTTTTGGTTAATTAGTTTAATTTTTTTGTGTGTTAGTTTTTTTTGTTATTATACTTAGCTAGTCTGGTTTTTGTGTTAATTTTTTTCACATTTTTCGTCAAGCAATTATTAGGGTGCAACATTTATAAATTTTCTTAGTATATGGTGATAAGTTTAAAGTTGCTTATTTTAAACGTTGAATCTTTGTAAGATTGGTTAATAATAATATAATCTTAAATCTTTGTAGATTGGTTAATAATAATATGGTGTATTCTAGATTTGTCTAAATTTGTTTTTTCAGCTTTTATACGTTGACCCCTTGAGAGGAAATTCCTGGATCCGCCACTGATCAAGGGGATTGAAAAACATATAGACATGGGACCCATCTTGGACTCCATAATCAACGAGCAAAACCCCATCTACATCATCTTTGATGAGATGGCTACGATGATGATCATGATCATCGGTGTCAAGAATGAAGATCAGACGGTCATAAGGGAGCTTCTGTTGGGCTTCGATTTCCCGCTTCAGATCAGCAACAGTGGCCTTGTTGCCCACTTGAACATAGAAGAGAGTTCCTGTCAAATTCTCCACCACCACCTTCATAATTAATTATTGTCAAAGTTTATTGTTATTACTTAAGACAGAGGCTTTATCAATCTTCTGAGTCTTATTTAGAGAGAGAGAGAGAGAGAGAGAGAGAGGAAAGCTTATTTAGGCAATATTCATGCAAAATATTCGAAAGGGGGTTCACGTATGCTGCATTCTCGATAGATTGTTACACATTAATTACATGCACATGCTGTTAGAGTTTCTGGGAGCAAAATTCCACGGAGCTAGAAAGTCCCCAATGCCCCCTGCAAAATTGGAGAATAAGACCTTCGTAGTCAGAGTTGTCAAGAATTTTCATATATGTATTCTTCTTTCAATATGAATGTATTTATAAAGAATTACAATGATGTGTTAATTCCAAATAAAATAGGAAATAATAAATTACAATATGAAATAAATCTCAATTATAATATGAAATAAATCTCAATTACAATAGAGCTTTTCGTAAATAGACTTACTCTAACATGACACATTATACAAAAACAGGTAAGTAACTAAAATCCTAACTAAACAAGGACTCATCAACACTTATATGCAACATGGATATCATCGTTGTGGTATTTCAAATTAATCATGCATTATAATGTGGGAAAGTAAAAATGAATAACATTATGTGTTTGACTTGGGAGATAGCCACGCACAATGTCATATGCAATACTAAAAGCGCTTATTTGGGAGTGCTTCTATAAGTGCTAAAAGCACTTTCGGACACTGTTTAGCAAAAAAAATTTAGAAGTGTTTCTAGATCATATAAGCACGAAGCCCCTGCTATGCTATGTGCTTATTTAGGAAACACTTCCAAGTACTTTTCCACTAAGCACTTGGATTCTTATGAAAATTTCAACGTTTTTATAATAAAATGACTTTTTCTATAAGCGTTTATAAACATAAGTGTTTCCCAAAGCGAATGTTAATATTTTTCATAATACATTTGACCATATTTCGTTTTTTTTTCCCCTTTCTTAATGGAGTTTTCTTTTATTTTCTCTCCTTATACCTCTCTTTTCCTTATCGTCAATGGCTGCTAAAATTATCTCAAATCAACTTTAATCTTAAACACAAAAAGCCCAAATCGTCCATATGTTAATCAAGTTTTGGTATAATCCCATATATAATTTTCTGGTTAGGGAGATGGAAAGAACCAATTAACTATATTCCTCCAAGAAAAAAAAAACACATGAAATCTACTAAGATTTGATTGGATGTCCGTTTGTTTTAAGCGTTACAAACGATAAAGAATAAATAAATTAATCATTAAAATGGTATAAAAAATTAGAGTATTTCGTTTCATAAAAAAGTTAAAAAAGCGATGTTAATTTAACGAAAAGTCACCACCGCACCGTTTCACTACAACCAACGTTACCGTTGTTGCGCCGCCTGTCGCACCACCACGCCGCCCATCACTGGACCGTCAATGCTGCCACTCTTGTAAATTTGGAACTCATTCAAGGGTACTTTCGTCTCGTCACTATTAGGCAGTCAATCGCCATCTCTCTATCTCTCACTCTCACTACAGAGTGTGACTAGGAGGGAGGACGATGAATTACGAGCAGAGGCTCAAAGCCGCAGCGAAAATCATACTCGACGACGACGCACGCGCCGGCGACGAGCGTGTTAGCGCTGAAGAGCTCGGCGTCACGGCTTCACTGAAGCCTCACCAAGTCGAAGGCGTCTCGTGCCTCATACGCCGATACGATCTTGGCGTCAACGTCATTCTTGGTAAGGAGCTGTCGTATCATTTCCGATGTGTTTGGTTGTGGAGAAAATTTAAAAGAAAAAGTAGATTTAACTTGGATGTATTGGTTGAATTTGCAGGAGACGAGGTAAAGCTGCAAGTTTTATGATCTTATATTTTGAATGAGTTCAAAATTTTCCTTAAATTTGAATGTGATTGTATGAGTTTGAATTTTAGTTATAATTTTCGGGAAAATGGAAGTAACTGTTCAGCTGGTACATTATTTCCTGTCAGTGAAGATTCTGATGTTGATTGTTAAGGCTTGTGCAATTCATTTTTGCAATAAGATTCAAATACGTTGCAATATATTGAGCAAAGTTGACATATTTTTTGCTTGTTCATTATACTTGAATCTAAGTGGCTGGTTGGCAGATGGGACTGGGCAAGACTTTGCAAGCTGTCTCTTTATTGAGCTATTTGAAGGTTCACAAGTTGTCACCTGGCCCATTTTGTGAGTTTCGTTTCTGTGGTTGGTGTGAAAATCTTGAAGTTTATATTTTTTGTATTCGTGTGCCTGATACTTTTGTTTTCTTTTCATCAATCAACTATCCAGTGGTATTGTGTCCTCTAAGTGTAACATATGGTTGGGTCTCTGAAATGGAGAAATTTGCTCCAAAACTAAAAGTTCTTCGGTATGTTGGTGATAAAGAATTTAGGCAAATTCTTCGCAGGACAATCTACGAGCATGTAAAAGGAGAGTCCTCTTCATCTGATGTAAGCTCTGGTACTATTGTGTAGCTATTGGAAGGCTATAGATGTAATCCATCATTAATGTTTGACGCTATAGTTAATAATTTTTATAAGCTTTAATAACCTACTACTTGTTTTGTTGATATTTTCAAGTTGGACCTGTCGACAGGAGTTGTCGTTGCCTTTTGATGTCCTATTGACAACATATGACATGGTGTTGGCAGATCAGGATTTTCTTTCTCAGATACCATGGAGTTATGCAGTAATTGATGAAGCTCAAAGGCTTAAAAACCCTTCTAGTGTATGTTTAAGACATCATAAATTCTCTGTCTTATATATGAATGAACTCTATACTTGTACTGAGTAACTTTTTCTTATTGTGAATTAATACTTTTTACTCCAGTAATTACTGTCCTGAAAATAATCATACAATAGATACAGTTATTCAGAATACAACTTTTGAACCACTGGCTTTCAGAAATGCAATGACAGCTTACTGCAGATCAGTTTGGTATTTTCTTTTAATTTTTAAACATGAGACAAGTTCACATGTTGATTTTTTCAATTGTTATTTACCGTGTAAATTTGTCCTAGGTGGGTAATAAGTAAATTTGAGAAACCAATAAAAAGAGGTTAAAGTTAGACTACTTTTTATTTTCCTACAATCACTTTTATCCCATACACATGCATGGTTCGACCTTAATAGTTTCAGTACAATGTCCTAAGAGAGCGCTATCTTATACCAAGACGGTTACTGATGACTGGCACACCCATTCAAAACAATATCACTGAACTTTGGTTACGCAGGAGCATCTATAGGGCTCTCCAAAGAGCACTTGGGCCTTTAGTCAATTAGGGCTAGGGATCTATTTACTTTAAATTATTAGTTACTTCATTTGTTTTCCTATTCTTACTAGGATTTGTTTTAATTTCCTATGTCAATTAGGTTTTCTATATTCTAGTATAAATAGGCTATTAAGAGACTCTTGTATTTAGTTTTTGTTGATGAATATAATTTCAGACTTTAGTCTATAGAGTTTCTGTTGGGATTTTGCCCTAGAACTCAACTATCTTCGTTCCAACTTCAATTCTACAGCTTTATCCCCTATTCTCTGTATTTTGGGTATGTTTGGGTCGCTGGACAGCAGCTTATAGCCGCTGCCCTGCATCATTTTGGCTTTGATGCATTTTTGTATGCCTTCAGTCTATGGGAAACAGGATGAGTTCCTTGCAACATTTAAGGAAGCTGGAGATCCTTCATCAGGTTATTATCTTACCTGTCATAAGTAGTTTATGTGGAATTTCTTTCATATAATGTGATGTGGAAATCTTTGATTGTAATAATTTCTTCCCTGGGATATCAAACCAGGCCATGATGGAGCTAAAGTTAGGGAGCAACTTAAAAGCTTAAGATGAATATTGGGAGCTTTCATGCTCCGTTGTATGAAATCTAAACTTATTGAGAGTGGAGATCTATTGCTGCCACCGCTTACTGAGATCACAGTGTATGTTCTCCATCCCTTTTTTCCTTGTAGACATAGTGTTGATGAGGCTGTTTTATGATGCTAAGGTGCATTTTCTTGATAGGCTGGCACCATTGGTCGGATTGCAAAAGAAGGTGTACATGTCAATACTGAGGAAGGAGCTTCCTAAACTACTTGCTGTCTCATCTGGAGGTCCAAATCATCAATCCTTACAGAATATTGTATGTTAGGTTTTCGATTTTTTACCCTAAGCATCTCTTTTCTTGTCTTCCCTTCATGTGATGTGATATGGTACATTGGTATAATGAACCCCTTTATCATATACATTCTACAAAACTAAAAACACAGAGAAGATATTTTATTTCCCATGGTTTTAGGTTGACCAATGCAATATCACTACTTTTCTTATGGAAAAGTTGTGGATTTAACCCCTCCTCTTTTCTTGTCTTCCATTCATGTGGTGTGATATGGTACATTGGTATTACGGACCCCTTTATCCTATACGTTCTACAAAACTAAAAACACAGAGATGATATTTTATTTCTCATGGTTTTAGGTTGACCAATGCAATATCACTACTTTTGTTCTGGAAAAGTTGTGGATTTAAGCGGTCCTGTTGGCTGGTAGCTGTGAATTCATAGTTTGGCACATATATTTCAAAATCTGTGTAGGCTAGCAGCCAAATTTCTTTGCCTAGTGTCATTGTCATTTTCTGAAAAAATTGGTACTTTTTGCAAAGGTAACTTTCAAAAAGCACCCTCTAGTTTGCTTCCTCGATATTGCTTTTCCATAGCAGAAATTTTGATGAAGTAGTAGCAGACGCAGAACTGTATTGAATGCATCTAAAGCTACTTTTCCCGTAAAAAGAGTTTATATGCTTATTCAGCATTTCATTGTTTATTCAGCTACTTTTCCTGTACTTTTTGCGATTATTTATTTTGATTGAATATTTATCCTTTGCCATTACTTCTCCCGCTGTCATACAGGTGATACAGTTACGAAAAGCATGTAGCCATCCTTATCTCTTCCCGGTATTGAGCCTGAACCATATGAAGAGGGTGAACACCTTGTTCAGGTATCACTGATTTTAATTTGGTAAATGATAATGACCTAGGTGTGTGTACCAAGTCATGTAGTGTCGAAACTCTAACATCTGAAGATTAACAGAGGAAATAAGGAACAGAGGAAATAAGGCTCTTTTTGCTTTATTTCTGGAAGGGAAAACCTTTGATCCCTGGGTAGTACTTTTAGTCTGCCTTCTGCTCGCTTTTAATTTTACCTGCCAACCAATCTCAGTTCATTCCTTATCTTTTCACAGGCTAGTGGTAAACTTATGATTTTGGACCAACTACTTCAAAAGCTGCATGGGTATGGACACCGTGTGCTTCTCTTTGCACAGATGACGCATACCCTTGACATTCTCCAGGTTTGTTTTTTTTGCTTTTTGTATTTTTTTCCTGTCTCATGCTAAATGATAAAATGCTTCAGCTTGCTTGCATATGTTACTCTGCATTTTAACAAATTTATATTATCATATGCAATGCAGGATTTAATAGAGTTAAGGAAATATTCCTATGAACGCCTTGATGGATCAATTCGGGCTGAGGAGCGCTTTGCTGCCATAAGAAGTTTCAGCACACAATCCACCAAAAAAGTTTGAAGTCTCAACTTGATCAAAATGGTGCTTTTGTCTTCATGATCTCTACAAGAGCTGGTGGAGTTGGCTTGAATCTTGTGGCTGCTGATACTGTGAGTTTTGCAAACAGTCGTGTACTGCTCTTTTAAAACAATCACTTATGTTTAGGCCTGAAACGCAGGACCTGTTGGTTTTATTGTTATATATTTGAATAAAATATTTTACATTTTTTAGAGTAGAAGACAGTAAGTTCATAATCATTTTAAAATCTCTTTGTATCTGTCAAATTGTATATCAAATGTTTTTAAGAACTTTTTAGTTCTCTTGAGACATTTACAGTTGAGATTGAGAATGACAGCATATTACTTTAAGAATGTGTACCCTGCTCTTGGTGAGAATGACAGAGAGTAATTTGGGGTGGTTTGTAGTCTGTTGAGGAACTTATAGTAGTCTATGTAGTAAAAGTCCCAGTAAATTGGATTCTTCCCTGAAATTTCTGTAAAGCACATAATAGTACTGACATACTTTTATTCTATTCTTATTATATTAGGCAAATTTTTTTCCCTGACATTTTTATGATCAATTTGCATACGCTAGGTTATATTCTACGAGCAAGATTGGAATCCCCAGGTGGACAACCAAGCTTTTCAGCGGGCTCACAGGATTGGTCAAATGAATGATGTACTGTCAATAAACCTAGTTATTAGACGTACGGTGGAGGAGGTGAGATCCTATACATATTTTTTTCTTTTTTTTTTTCGGTTGAAGAGTTCCTATACATGAGCCATGGCCATTGAACGCCATTATATGTATTGTATTCAAATGTGTCAATATAGGTTATCATGCGGAGAGCGGAGAGGAAGTTGCGGCTTAGCCATAATGTTATTGGGGATGATGTTATTGACCAGGAAGGTAAAGAAGAAGCAGGAGTTGAACCTAGTGACTTACGATCAATCATATTTGGGTTACATCTCTTCGATCCTGATGAAATCAACAATGATGAGTTTGGGATGTCAGAACTGAATGCTGTGGCTGAGAAGGTAATCTCAGTGCACGATAAACAGATAGCAAACGAGGATGAGAGGAAAAATGAGGTCAATCCAACAGATGTTTTGCATGGACATGATCTTGTTGCAGGAGAAAGTAACACTTCTCTTAGTTTCAATTCTGGTTTTGATGAAGCTTCATATCTCTCTTGGGTTGGAAAATTCAAGGAGGTATCACAAGAAAGTGGAAATGAAAATACGGATTTGAGAAGCAGAAGAAACTTACTAGAGGAAAAGCTTCTAAAACGTGAGGCTGCAAAGAAGAAGGCAGAGGAGGAGAAGTTATCTAATTGGGAAGAACTTGGGTACCATTCATTGTCTGTCGAGGACCCACATGCCATTTACAAGGACATACAGAGCTTCGCTAGGCGCAACAAGCTCAAGGAGGCCCTCAGCATCTTGGACTACTTAGACCAACAGGGCATCCCTGTTAAGGCCACCACATTCTCTTCCCTTATCACCGCTTGCGTCCGTACAAGGTCTGAAGATCATGGGAAGCAAATCCACACGCATAAGCAATGATTTTATACGTACAAAGTTGGTCCGTATGTACACTAGTTTTGGTTCAGTGGAAGATGCACAACAGCTGTTCGGAAAGTTCTATGTACTCATGGAATGCCTTGCTCAGAGGCACTGTCATTTCAGGTGGGAGGCAATCCCGGGATGTTCTTCATACTTACACAGAGATGAGGGCTGTAGGGGTTGAGTTGAATGTGGATTCTTTCTCTAGTGTGATTAAGAGCTTTGCGGGTGCTTTGGCGCTGTCACAAGGTTTAAAGACGCATGCCCTTTTGGTTAAGAATGGTTTTATTGATAGCTCGATTCTTCGGACGAGTTTGGTTGATAGATATGTTTTGCAAGTGTGGAGATATGGATATGGGGAGGCGGGTTTTTTATCACTCAAAGGAGAGGAATGCAATTTGTTGGACTGCTTTGATGTCAGGTTATGTTGCAAATGGGAGGCCTGAGCAGGCATTGCAAACGGTCATTTGGATGCAGCAGGAAGGCTTTAAGCCTGATTTGGTCACGGTTGCCACCGTCCTTCCAGTTTGTGCAGAGTTGAAGGATTTGAAACGGGGGAAGGAGATTCATGCTTATGCTGTCAAGAATTGTTTCTTGCCCAATGTATCTATAATTTCTTCCCTAATGGTAATGTACTCAAAATGTGGAATCTTTAAGTACTCTAGAAGACTATTTGATGGGATGGAGCAGAGAAATGTCATTCTCTGGACAGCCATGATTGATTCCAATATTGATAACGGGTGCCTATATGAGGCACTTGGTGTGATAAGGTCAATGCTCTTATCGAAGCACAGGCCAGATTCGGTTGCAACGGCAAGGATTTTGACTATTTGCAATGGACTGAAGAATTTGAAGCTTGGGAAGGAAATCCATGGACAAGTTTTGAAGAAGGATTTTGAGTCCATCCCTTTCGTTGCAGCTGAAATAGTGAAAATGTATGGGCACTGTGGAGCAGTTGATCATGCAAAGTCAGCTTTTGATCATGCAAAAATCTCAAATATGAACAATTGGAGCAACTATGGTGCAACATTGTAAACAAAAAATCTGCAATCATGAAGTTCAAACTATCAAAGTACTTGGTTAAGTGCAAGAAGTTGATGTTCCACTCAAAAACCAATTGGCAATGAGGAGTAGCCCAACTCCTTACAAACCTAGACTAAATCCCTTAACTTTTCAACGTGATACAAACACTGTCAACATTAAGGGGATTGATAACACTCTTAACTCTAATTTCTGTCCAAGCAAGCAAGTGAAAGAAAATGAATAAGGCCATGGTGGTATTTGAGAAAAGAAAATGTGTTTTTTAAGGGTATTTTAGAAAGAATGGTGGGTGGAAAAATAAGATTGTGATTTTTCAAATTTACATAGTGGGTGAGAAGATAAGGTGAGTGAATAAATAGAATTCAGGGTGGAAATATCAACACTCTAAAAATATCTCTGAAGAAGATGCATTTGATGCTACGAAATGAAATAGGTCTTAGGAAGTAATTGGATGTATGCAAAAACAAATAGTCTGCTGTTGAGATGTACAAAAAAAATTCATCCGGGGCTTTTGGACGGTCGCTTTCTACGTGAGCGAGAAGACCGAGTGATTAGAGAAAGGGTGAGAAAGAAGCAAGCTGTGGTGACGAGCACCTTCCAGCCACGAAGGCCACCGGAGTTATTGCTGCCTGTGGTGGTTGCAACTGTAATATCATCCTGTTGCTCTTCTTCTTCGTCTGGTAAACATACAAAACGAGAAGACGAGAAAATCCCAACAAAATATATTAGAGAGAGGAAACTTGTTTTTGAATGAATAGGGGACTAACAAAATATATAAATTCATTTATTATTTTGTTTTATTTTATTATTTTATATTTGGAAATAGTTGGAGTAAAATTATGAAATGCGTCAATATAACATCACACCTGCCTTACCTTCTTCATCAGAGTCCCAAGGAGGCGCCTATGGAGCCGTACTTTTTCGAACCGTACTTTATTGAACCATACTTGATCATCATCAGAAGAATCTGTGGAAATACTCATCATATTATGATTCTCTTCTTGTTGCACCTGCACAAGTTGGGTGCCCAACTCCTTTACCAGAAGCCCAGAATCAGATTTCATAATTACAGAAACAACCACTTCATCGCCACCTTGTAACTGATCATCCTCCAAATTCCAGTGGCTTAGCCATATCATGTCTTCTCCTTCCCCTGGAATACCGTAGAATGATGGGTGATACGACCACCTCAGATCCTTGCTCTTATTTTTGACTCTTATATGTGGCCAATCCCATTTGTGGACAATAGAAGAATCATAGCCAGCATTCACATAGACAACAAAGATAATCAAGCCTCGAGTTCTGTGATTATCAAGTAATGGCACAGTAAAAGATATTGAGGACCCTCTGCTTTTATGGCTGAATTGGCCTGGAACCTCTTTCCCACCAAAAAATGTGCTGAATACACCATATTGATACAGTCCCTATATATATATGGATGCAATGGAAATGACAATATTAGCCAACTGTTTCCTGTGATCATGAGAGAGAGAGAGAGAGAGAGAGAGAGAGAGAGAGAGAGAGAGAGGCGCGCACCTGGACGGGAATTGAATCACCCTTTCTTAAATTTCTGCAGTATACTGAGGACATCTGAATGGGTGCCATTGATTCCAACAAGTTGCACAATCCCAAGAGGTTGATCATTTCTCCATCAACTCTACCAATGGGTTGTAACTTGTACTTGTACTCCCACTCAACTAGGTTGTAGTTGAAACCATATCTGAAAACGCGTTGACAGGATGAATAGGATTGATACGTTATTTTCTCCAATGATATGCAATGATAGACATCCAAGTCGTGTAGTTTTGGTAACCCGAGAAGCGATTTGAGATTCGTACACTTGGAAAAAGAGAGTGTATGGAGCCTTGTTAATCCTTTGATACAACTTGGTAGGCTACAAATTGGATTATTCCCTAGATTTAGGCTTTGCAATGAGGACAAATTACTAAAATCCCTAGAAAAGGCATCATCCGAAAGATTGCACCCCCAAACACTTAATTTTACTAAAGAGCATGACAAAGAACTCAAGATACATGAACTTCTTCCTGGGATTAGTTCACCTATTGGAATTCCATCCGTATCAAGCACTTTCAAGGATTCAAAGTTCCTCAACATCTCAATTGCTAACCCATTAAGACTTGTGCAACCAGATATAATGAGTGTTTCAAGTAATTTTGGCATACATATGTTCTCTGGAAGCATCTTAAGATTTTTGCAATCCTTCATATTCAGGTAAACAAGTCTTTCAAGGTTTCCAATGGATCCATGGACATAAATCAGGTTCACACAATTTACAAGAATAAGTTTCTCTAGATTTGGGCAGAATGAGAAGTCAGTGGATTCTGTAAGGGAATGAGAATGGCTGAGATCAAGAATCTTCAATGACGGAAGACACTGTGGGGGCAAAGATGTACAAGAAAAAAATGTGGGGAGTTAATTGTTAATAGATATAATTTATTTATGAAACTAAAAGCCTAATGAAAATGAAATGAAATCGAAAAGCATAGAGTAACATACTTTTGTTCCTTCAAAGACTTGTCTTAAGCCACTATATTGCATTTCAAGAACAATCAGGCTCCCCAAAGGAAAATCGGTGGGTATAGAATCCAAACGACATTTAAGCCAACACAACCATCGTAATTCTGTACAAAATTCTGCATAACATCCGTCGAGTTGTACATGACTAAGATGGAGTAGTTTAAGTTCATGCATCCTTGCAAATGCATTGATTTCCAAGACTTTCTCATTTGAGTTTAGGAGACTGTTTGTAGAGCACATATGCATGCCCAGGACAAGACCTTCAATTGTTCTTGTACCCTACAAAAGAAAGGGGAAAACATTTGGAAAATATTTACAATATGAAAAACATATATGTGTGCATATAAGACATGTCTCTTACATTCTTTTCTGTCAAGATATTGAAAGCATCCTTATGTTGCCACACTCTACTACGCTTCCAAGGCTCCTTTGATTCTAGGCGAACAAGTTCTCTTCCCATTCCACAGATCATGTCATGCATCTGCACCTTATCACATCCATCAATTGTCACCAAACATCTATCGATGAGATTTTGAATGCCAACAATTGTATAGAAATCACATCCATCCAGTATTTTAACAATGCAATCTTTGTCCATTCCGATAAAGAAACAAGCAATGTGGAGGAATAAATTTCTGTCATGGTCATCTTGCAAAGAGTCATAGCTTACTCTTAGTTTATTTACTATTTCACCATTTGGAATGGCGTCTAACTTCTCCAATGCACTTTTCCATACATCTATACTTTCCCCCAACACAGAAGAACCTAAAACTTTAAGAGCTAATGGAAGTCCTCCGCAATGGTCGACTAGCTTCTCTGAATATTCTATGTAATCTTCAATGGGATGGTCTTGGCCAAAAGCGTGCCAACTGAAGAGCTCCAATGATTCTTTTTTATCCAAAGTTTCAACTGCATGCAATTCAGTAACTTGATGAGCCTTTAACAATCTTGCACGCCTAGTTGTTATAATGATTTTACTTCCTGGATAAAATCGATCTTTCATCCGAAGTACTGCATCTAATTGGTCCATATGATCCACATCATCGAGAACAAGGAGAACCCTTTTAGAGCTTATTGCATCTTCAATCTTAGTTAATCCTTCACTAACATTGCTTATTTTCATTTTTCTCCCATTCAAAATATCAGAAACAAGTTGTGTTTGTATTTGAACTAAGCCATTGGGTTGCTGTGAAACTTCTTTTATGTTTTCAAGGAAGCTGCTTCCTTCAAACCTTCCAAAGTTTGAATTATAAACACACATTGCGATGGTTGTTTTCCCTATTCCACTCATCCCGTAAATTACAAGTATGCCAACATCGGTTGATCCATCTTGTAACCATAAATTAATTCTTTTGACTCGAGAATGCATTCCAATCAAGTCGGGAGCAACACTTAAGGGTGTGCGACTTAGCTTGTCTCCAATCACTTTAACTATTTTCTCGATAAACTTTGACTCGTACCTACAAAATTGCAATCAAAATGAAAGAGAATTCTATCAAAGTTTACGAGTTCATATAATTAAATTTATAAAATACCCTTGAAATAAGTTCATAAAGTTAGATGGTACAGATAATAGATGAGTGCTGAAAGAGAGATAGAACTTAAAACTGTGTTGACAACATGAAAGAAAGAAATTGAGGTAGTACATAATCTATCAAAGTTTAAAATATGCAGTGGTTGTGGGATGAGATCAACTGACTAGGGTGTAACCAAACTGCAGATCATGTCTCTTGGTGTTCTCAAATTTTGCTATACAGTGTGTGCGCTAAATGAAACAAGAATAATGCTCCTCTTACCACAATTTTGAACCATTTTATGTAGATAGTAGGAATGAAATTACTTTAAAAAAGAAAAAAGTAGTAGGAATGAAATTACCCATCAGCTTGATTTTGTAAGACCATCCCTGCCAGATCTGCAACCTCTGCAAGTGCGTCCTTCCATGCCTTCACCTTCTTCAGGGGTTGAGATTTTTGATGTCTAGCAAATGCCTTTGCAAGACTTCCTGTCTGCTTCCGCACGTGGGATGGATCCACGTCGTAGAAGACAGGTAAAACGACATGGTTTGGTGAAGTCCTCTTGCGTTCAAGGATCATCACAAGCTCGTCAAGGCACCATCTGGACAACGCGTAGTCTTTCGAAAACACAATAACAGAAGTTCTTGAGTGTTTGATTGCTTTCTGCAGTTCGGGCTTAATATCTTCTCCTCTCTCCAGCTCATTGTCGTCTCGGAAAGTGCGAAATCCGGCATTGACCAAGGCTGTGAAGAGGTGGTCAGTGAAAGTCTTGCGAGTGTCTTCACCTCTGAAACTGAGGAACACGTGATAACGACAATACCGAGAAGTATTAGAAGAGGAGGTTTGTTGAGTTGCTCTCACAAGTGCCATGGATGAGGTGTGGTGAAGAAACAAACTGTCTGAATGGAAATAAATTATAAGGTTTTGGGGTTGCTACTTCCTTCCTGAATTGGGTAAACAAGCACCTCATGAACGACCAAATGAAAGGATAGCGCATCCATTGACTTAAAAGCTATTATTTTTAGTCAAGCAAATGAAACAAAGATGTCTTTCTCTAGAGGGCGGCCAGAGTGTTTTAATCGTTTTGACTTTTAAGGTAAACAATTAGCTAATAATTCTCGACAGTGACCACTGACAAGTTTTTTGCTTGTTTAACTTTTAATCAGTATCGTTCACTTTCTAATGACATAACGAGTTGTTTGTTTTGTCCAGAAACATTAAAATAAAACAGGAGTGGTTGGAGTTGTCTGTTTTTAAAAAAATATATGGCCACTTGAAAACTGAGTAATGGAGTGGGTAAACCTCTCTCCCTGTTATCACTTTGGTCTTGATGGATCACAATTTATGCGCCAATCTAACTTCAAACAATTGTTGCCTGAACATTTTCAGATCGGATGAATATTGGAAATCCAAACTGATTTGATTTGTTATGAATTTTGTTGGAATTTGAGAGTGTTAGTAATTGATCATATCATACAATTAGCTAAGATAGAGTTAGATCTTATCAAATCGAAATTGAAGGAAATGCTCCAAGTTTCCTTCCTTCTGATTTTACACTCTATTTGGTTATCCACAGAGACGGCCTTTTATTCTCTGAAAAGGGTACATAAGAAGAGGAAGATAAGGTATCAGTATAGGTTATTTCTTTGCTTCCCTATGCTGAACTGCTATTATTTTGTTTTGGAGCATCTGTTAAGCATTGGGCGATAATTAATGTTGAAGGCTTCCTGCAATAATTTCACAATCTGGGTTGGGCCACTTCAGTTTTCCGGCCCAAGATATGTTAAAACTGAACAAATGGGCTTTTGTTTGGTTCAATGAAAATAAGAGATCTTCATTATAAGACCCGATATATGGACTAAACCTACAGTAAAACTCAATATGAAAGAGACTTTAGAAAAACACTCAAAATCCATTTACAAGAAATCAAATAACACTCGAACTTCCTATAAATTACAAAAATACCATTACAATTCTTAAAAAAGCCCAAACAAAAAACTCACGAAGAAATCCAAAAAACCTAAAACCAAGCACATCCCACATTTTATAAATAATAATAAAAACCAAAAGTCTTCTCGTGAGCAGTGCACTAGAAGAACTCATTCATCAAGAAAGCTACATGTACATCTTTGGCATAAGTACAAGTTATAGATCAAAATTGTTATAAACTATCTAATCCAGAAAACCTGATGCATTATAATTTTGTAGGTGTTTCTATTTCACACCAAAAACCTCATGCTCTCCCACTCAATTCCAATGCTTAATTTGCTTAATAAGAGATCTACGCTAATGCCTTTCCTGCAAAGACCAACTAGTTGGAACATTTATTTAAGCTGCTGCTCTTGTTACTTCATATATATACAACTAAAGCAGGAGTATAGTGAGCAATATACATTTGTAGTAAATAATCTGTAAGAAAAATAAACGAGATCGCTAAAATTATATATATACTAAAACTCAGTTTCTGAAGCACTGTTCCTTGAACAGTGAACTGACGAAAATGCCCTTCACTAAATCTTTTGCTTCAGTTCCATTTTTGCCCCTCCCTCTTTCGGTCTTAAGCTTCGTTTGCCCCTTCATCTTCGGCTGCGAACGTTTCGTTCGCTCGGATAGCGGTGGGGGCAGAGATGGAAGATCTTGCTTCACTGTTGGAGATGCTTTGGGGGTCATTGATTTTTTTTTTTTGAAAATTAGCGATGATGGGTCATTGATTTTCGTTTGGGGAGGCGCATCGCAAATCCAACTGCCCTTTTGGTCTTCATCTTATCGGTTTTTCATGGTCCAACGCAGATCTATGGGGCTGCGAAGGCGGTCGATGCGGGGATGTTGGGGTACGATTTGGATGATAATCCCATTGTTCTGGACAAGAGGAAAATCGAGACGATTGCAGCTCGCTCAAAGGGATTCTAGGTTTCGCATAGGATGCTTGCTGAGGAAGATGATGCTTGCTTCGATTATTGCGGTGAGGTTAGTTGATGATCATGGAGTTAATTGGGTAATTTGGGCGCTTAATGATTTAGTTAATTAATTCACATGAGAAATTTTTTTTTTTCCGCGGGAAAAAGTAGTTTTCATGACTAAGAATGCCCTGCATCAACTTCACATACTTATTTTTGTGCTGGCGGTTATGCATATTTTGTACAGTGTTCTCACCATGGCTTTGGGGAGGGCCAAGGCATGTTCATTAATTACAAGATTATTCCAAGCTTTAATTTATTAATTCAATTAATTATGTGAAAATGATGTTAAATATTTTTTAAAAAAATCTTGAATTTTATGTGCAGATGAGGCGCTGAGAAAGTTGGGAGCAAGAGACACTAACTATGGAGTACCAAGTTGAGAATGGTATGTCCCATAAAAGTACAAGTTGAGCTGAAATTTCAAAGGTTTTATGAAGAAATTGTTATGGCCCTTAACTATAAGCAGAAAAAGGAATTGAACCAGATTCTACATATGCTTTTATTGATTTTAATACTTATTCTTTTTTTTTTTTTTTGGAGGTGAGTTGACTAACTCTTAAAAATTGTTTTCTTAGAGAGGCTGCTGTGTTCATATTAAAATCCTCTAAAATATCTCAAAATGGTTGCAAATCCAATTGATTTTTCCATTTGAGCAACTATGACTCTAGACCATATATGGTACTTGTTGTGAATTTTATTGCAAGCGCATAATCCGCACAAGTAATATAGAAGTAAGTAGAGTGTCGTTCTACGAAGACTGTAATTTCCTATTAATTACCAATTATGATTAATTCTTAAGTTTATTTGAACAGTTGTTTAATAAGATTGATTGATTTAATTAAACTAAAACAGTTATAAAAAAATAGCAATTTAAATAAAGATGGAAATTCAAGTTTATGAGACACTAGGGCATCCGATTTCACCATAACCAATTCCACTTAATTCTTATAGCCAATTAACCCTAATTACTATCCATGTTGACAGTTGGTTTCTCCTAATTTATTTCGATATCCTCTCGGGCTCAACCAAAAGTATTCTTAATTAACAACCCACTCTCTCTCGAGCAATGAATTTAGAAAATCAAGAACCCATTAAGTTCTATGAGAACCTGCAAGAAAACTGCATGAGTCATGTTAGTCCCTCTCGGCACTCATTCAAGTCATGGTATTTGTTACAAGAAGCAAACACCAAACTTCTCCTCTCGGTCTCCGTTTGGATCATCAATTAAATATTAGCTAGATATTTAAATCATTAAGAACAGTAACAAATACTCAACATGGGATAATAATCAGAAATTAATATAACTATAAAAATTAAGTATTCATGGTTAGGCTACATCGTAGCCCTAGCAAGGGAAATTAGTTCATGACAAAAGAAAATATAAACAAGAGAATTGTTGTCATAAAACCGATTTGGCCGATGGACTTGATCTTCAGAATCTTCACTGCAACACCTTCAAAAACTCTTTAAGCACAGCAGCAGCAGATTCTTGACTCTCTCTGGTATTTCTCTGGGTGTATGAATTTATGGTGTAGAGAATGAATTATTGTAGAAAAGATGATGGTATGTGGTGTCTGGAATTATGGTGGAAGGATTTGTATTTATAGGCACAAGAAAATCCTTTAAAAATAAGGAAGATATATTTGGTTAGGAATTAGGGGAATAATAGGAATATAAGAGAAACCCAATCTGAAAAAGGAAAATACAATTGCGGTACTTTTTAATTGAGAGAAGACTTGGGAAAATCCAAGTCAAAGAAGGAGATTAGAATTTGGGCTTTTTAGGAAGCAAAGTGGCTGAGGGAAACTTGAGAATTGAATAAGTCAAAGAGGAAATAAAAACGTGACTTCAAGTCAAAGTAGGGTTTGGTTGGGAGAGTTTAGGAATTGAGCAAGTCAGACAAGGAAACGCATGAGCTTGGCGGCGGCTAAGAGGAATAAACAATTCCTCCTCAAAGAAGAAAACACGACTGCTGGAGAGAAAGTGGTCAAGTCATCTTCAATTTTAGTTTGACTTTGTTGTCAAGTTGTTGAGAAAATCAGGAAGTGCTGTTTGAAAATGAACATGCTGATTGGTCCCCCACTTTGGTGTCATGGCAATGCAACGAATCTAAGGGTTGTAAAGGTTGATATGTTGGGTTTTAACCCAACCACTCTACAGAACTCCATGTCGTTTGATGCAAGTGCTCCGGTTTCTTCAAAACACATATTTCAACCGCAAAACCAATTAAGGTAAGCCCACTCTCCACCGTATCAAATGCTCAACGAATGCTCAGCTTCAGAAATGGTTTCTTTCCAATTTATTCTTTTATATACTCCTTTGCTCCATTTCGAAATGTGCTGACTCACTTGTCCTTTGTCTCATTGCTAAGCCAAAAGCATACTCAACCAACTAATTACGCATGGGTCTTCTCCACTTTCAACAACACCTGCAAAGGACTTCACTTCCACAATTGATGGTAAACTTCTCTAACTCAAACTTTCTGCGCTGGTCACTGAGACCAGGTTGTGGGTATAAATTGACACTTGCACAGATGCACTCCTGTGTTTGATGAAATGACAGAGTGAATTCTTGAGATTTTGTTGAGTTGATAATTCCACCCATTTTGGTCCTTTAAGCTTCCATAATCTTAGTTTTTGCTCCAAACCCTTGCTAGGAACGATAGCCTACAAAATCTACACAAAAGACATTAAACTAAACAATTTCACACGAAAACAATGCAAATAGAGATAGATTATATATGCAAAATATTGATCTATCAAGATTATCACTCGAAGGCACCATATCGTATTTATGCGATTCATATCTCCCTTGGTTGGGTGTGGAAATTCAAATATCATTTTCTGTGTTGATTGTTTGGTTAGTAACGTTTTACTTTGTTTAGGAGAGCACAGCACGCCTTTTGTGGGTTGTGCTCGCTTCCATTTGGGAGATTTCGTTAATTCTCACAAGTTCATAACCCATAGTATTAAAAGTTAATAACTTCGTCTTTTTAGAGTTATAGTCGCATTTCTGTTTTTTATATGGTACATTACAACTAATACATCCTTTGTTAATTCCTCTACATTTGATAAAAGCTTTCTATTATTTTAAACAAAATTGCTTATAAAACCAGCTACTATTTTTCTTTTGGTAATTGCTATACCGAGTGTTGGTTCTTAGTCAATTTTCTATTGATTAAGTATATGTTTGGTTGGAATTTTAAGTAGTTATTGTATGTTTGTTTGGAATTGGTAAAACAAAAGGGGATGCCGCTTTTGTTAATTGCAGCCTAGGATGCAGCTTTTGTCACTTTTTTATTTTTCTTCTGGTGGAAATTTGTAATTCTTTCGAATTTGGCAGTTGCTTTGCAATTGGGACAAAGGATGGCTTCAAAAATTTGATTCCAATACAAGGAGGCTCATATGAACGAGGCAAGTGATCGAATTCTGTGGAATGCCTTTGCTGCTTTTGTGAATTAGGAATACAATTGGGTTTTCGTTTTTGGTTTTGAGTGCAATTGAGTTTGGTTTGATCGAGAAAGTAGAAAGGAAATGTTTCTTGGGAATGCCTTTGCTGCTTTTGCATTCTTTGGTTATGCGTATGGGAAATTTTCTTTTGTGAATTAGGAATACGTAAATTACAAATGTTTTACATTGCGTATATCGTTGGTTAGACAAAGCTTTCACAACAATTTCAGTCAATGGAGCAGTTGAAATTAGAGGTTGGATTATTCTTAATCCCTTCTCACGTATTTGTTCCATTATGTCATATATCCGTGTTTTTGCAGATCTATGTTATCTGCTTTCTTATCTATTGTAAATGAATATGTTTAGCTATACTTACTTTTTATTTAGTAAAATACATACTCTTTTTTCTTTTTCTTCCAACTTTTGTCTATCATCAATTGCTTTATGAAATGTTTTCCTAAAATTGGGCCAGTTGCTCTAATTTGGATATTGTTGTTTGCCTTTTCTATATATAGCAAGAAAGTTCTTATGTACTCTGATGTTGGCTTCATTTATGCAAGTCATTTGTTTATTGAGCTAGACTACCAATAGGCTACAATTGCTACAAGGGGAGAGGCCATCAATGGTTGAAGAAGGACAATTGATATATCATACACCTACCTAAATGAGGTCAATTTCTTCACTTGCTGCTTACCAAATGAATTCTTTGAAGAAAAGCTTGGGAAATTCTTTTTGCCAAATGAATTTCTTTTTACTATAGTGTCTCTTTTGGGGTCACGAGAAGGAAGTAGCAGCTACCGGTGTCCTTTCTAAGCGATGGCAATATGTGTGGATGTCTACTACAACTCTCAATTTTGATGCTGAATTTGGAAGCTGGATCGCAACGGTAACCAACGGTATTGTCCTTTATTTTCTTTTACTTTCGTTCCTTAAGAGTTTCTTATTGTCTAGAAGAACATTACTTTGGTAGCTATTGAACATTGTTATTTTCTTTTACTTCCGTTACTTTCATTGCTGTTATACGAACACAAAGGAATAGGTACTTTTGATACTTAGCCATTTTAAAGAATTTTGTGTACTTTTGATACTTAGCCAATTTTATAGTATGTACTTTTGATATTTTTGATAGGTGACCAAGGAATTAACGTTTTTAAGAATTTTGTGTACTTTTGATACTTAGCCATTTTTATAGTATGTACTTTTGATGCGGACCTAGAGTTCGATTCCTGCTTTAAACAATTGATTCTCTAGAAGGAAATTTGATATTTGAAATTTGGTGCCACTCTCTCATGTCGACCCTTTTATATTTTGAATAATTAAGCTTAATTCAAATTTGTTAATAAATTCAGGATAATATACTAAGGGAATAGATAACTCATGGGAATACATTCAAATAATAAACTCTTGATAAGTTAGTGATTATCAAATTTGATAATAAATAATATTCATTTTGTTTTTGTTATCTCTGCACCTAATGAATAATAAACTCTTGATAAGTTAGTGATTATCTTTTAAGAGATAATAAGCCTCAATCATTCATAGTCCGTGCAGGAGTTATTGCTATAAGGTACTTCTTATTCATCGACTAACTAAGGAATAAGGAATTATTCTTCTCATTCATTTTCTTCTCGGAATTGTCAAGCTTTACTAGAGAAATTGAAGTTTTGCCTGCACATCAAGTCATTACCCTACATGGAATCTTAGGCGTATTCTTAAGGTACGCTTCGATTTTTCAATCCACTTTTTGCCATATTTTAATTCCTGCAAATGTATGTCTCGGGTTTGTGTCCGCTTTCATCCTCATTGTTGTTAGACTATTCAATTCTTTTTCACTTTGATTGTTGTTAGACTATTTCGGGAGGAAATATGGACGATTTTTAATTTATTTATTTATGGTTGCACAAATGATGATGAGGATATATACCAAGAGGAAAATTCGAGTCGACTAACGGTTTGGCAACATAATTGTTGTTGATAACCTCCCGTGGTTCCTAAAGAAAAGTACGAGAAGCTTGAAAATGTAGTTCGTAAAATTTACAGTCATATTGGTTTTATGAAGGACGATGGATTTTGGATGCCACTTGATCCCGAAACCCAAAAAACATTGGGCTATTGCTTCATCAAGTATAATACTCCTCGTATCATTGTCTCCTCTTGAAAATTAACTATTTATGTGTTCTTTTGTGCTCCGAATGAATTTTCACCAATTGATACAAAAGTATAACCATTAACCATCACTTGGGTTCCAAACTATGTTTAAATACGTGAACAATTGAATTGAGATATGTGACCAGATGTTAATGTAATTTTAGGAAGCTGAGCTTGCCAAGGAGAAGACTCATGGATACAAGTTGGACAGATCACATATTTTTGCTGTCAACATGTTTGACGACTTTGATAGGTTCATGAAAGTTCCAGATCAATGGGCCCCTCCAGAAAGTAATCCGTATAAGTCGGGTAATTATGCTCGATCCATCACTTCTTTGTACATAGTGAATTAGGTATTATTAGGCTCAAGTATTTATTGTGCTATCTACTTGGACATCATTGCAGGAGAATCTTCAAGTAATTTCTCTTTTGTTGATTCATGTTGTTTTTCGTTTTCGTTGATTTATATATGGATATATGTGTTTTCCCTATGTGGTTTTCTTCTCCAATTTTTCAGTTTTTTCTTCCTTTTTCTTCTCTTTTTTTTTTAAAAAAAAAAACCATGTTTTCTTTTGATCTTTTGCAGGTGGTCTTTTGTTGCTTTGAATAGAGCAGTTTGGTTGGTGTTTTCGGTTCTGTTAAGCAAGAGGTGAGTTTCTAGGTTGAAATTCCAATTAATTGTTTTAACTTTTGTGAATAGAGCATAGGAATTAGCTAATGGCATCAATTGACAATTGGTTGGGATAAGTTTGAACTAATTCCTATGGTTGTGCAGCTGTAAATAGAGCCAAGTAATTCTTATGTGGTTTGAACCAATGACAAATATAACTCAAGCCGATTAAGCCTAAATGCAACTCTGTTTCATGTATGATCTGTGCTTAGATGCATATTAATATTTTTGACTTTCAACTTTTACTTTATGGAAGATATGATGTGTTTGGAGGAGTTGTTGATAAGAGTGATAACAACATGATATTGGTTTTGATTATATATTAATGCCTTTTCGTGTGCTGAAGCTTTTTGAAATTTTTGTTTTTTTAGGGAGCTTTTTTAACATGAAAAAGGACTTGATAACAGTATCCCTTGATTTGATTGGATTTGTCAAACCCGACAGTTAAGAGATATGGTCTTATTTAAGGTCTTAGATACGTCCCTCGCTATAGAATTCTATGAGAGGATATTAAATTTTAAATTCATGGCTGCAGAGCCCATGGCCCTTCCTTCCCTCCTATGGTTCCTGAGCTCAATAATTTGTTTGGGTTGAAGAACCAAAAATGAGCTTCCCATCCCAGGCTCTGAAATTCAATCTAATATATACGTTCCCTTCCTTACCAATTTTTGCAACGTTAGCCTTGTCTTTTAGAAGCATAAAAAAAGTGAATGTGCATTGACTGTTGCCAACTAGAAAATTCTTAATAATTATTTATTGTATCATTAACTAGAGATGTAAAGAGAATTGTGGCTGAAAAATGACTTTGGATAGTCGGTTACTGTGCAAACCGACTATCCAAAGTAAAGCTGCCGACTTTACTCCTCTACAAATAAGCTAGAAAGCCCACCTATGTATTCAACTAAGAAAAGCTGAAAAACTACAGCTCTTCAACTCCCCCATAAGCTGGCAAAGTCGATCCATATTTTAAATCAGAATGAAGGCTAGCATGTACCACAAACCAAGCACAATAAGAGCTATTAACTATTAAGGTTATAATCATACACAAAACATATATAGGATTATTCATGTTCTAGCACTCAAGGAAGTCTTTCTCTTTGTTTCTCAACTCCATAGGAATTTATTCAATTCAAACGAATATGTCAACCAAGAAACAAATCTCTTCTTCTCCTCCACTTCTTCTGTGGGATGCAAACGAGAAAACCCTACCACCTCTGTCGCACAAAGAAGAGAATAAGAACTGCTCCTTCCATTGACCCTTGACATTTTAAATTACAAACGGACACCGTTTAAAAAGAAACAAAAAAGAAACATGTGCAATAACCCTTTTCCCGTCCCTATCGAGAGCATACCGATAGTGCATTATTCTCTTATCTGTGAGCCAAACTTGCCAAAAACGGATGCATAATTGAAGTATTGGGTACATATCTAGCCATATCAGGTGTGTAGTAGGCAGTATCCATATCCAACACTCCATATAAAATCTTGGGAGTATTTTGTGCTTCATAGATTTTAAGCTTATACAACTTGCTCAAGCACAAAGGAAAAATAAATAAATAGATACACGACAAAACAAACTATGCTTTAAAGTCCTTGTGAATTTACTTAATTTGGCAGGTGAACCAAAATCACTGCAGTAGAGGAAGCAGGAAAAGGAATTACAGGACCAAACAAACCAGTTGGAAAGGTTGGCTAGATAACCAGTTCATCCATGCACACCTTTAGAACTCTAATCTAAAAGCAAAACAAAATTGTGCAATAGACGAAATACCTACACCCAGAGCTAGTACATTTGGAAGTGGGCGAGTACAATATTATAGAACAAAAGGTGGAACTGAACTGCAGTTAGTATAACATAGAAAGCTTCTACTTGAAGTCCAAACTTATGTCTAACCAGCAGAAATGAAATAAATTTAAGGGTTAGCACCAAAAAAAAATTAAATTAAAGGGTTACTTATCTTTTTTATTTCTTTATAAGAAATAAAAACTTTATTAAACTGAACAAAATACAGTAAGTACAATGGACGAAAAGTACACTGACAACTTAAAATACCTAATTGAATCATGAAAAGTATAATCGTAAAGATATTTTGAAAAAGTAAGTCAGCAGTATTAAAGCTACCAGTTAAATCCAGAATGTAGCACAATCCTTTCTTGCATCTAACTCTATGTAATGGAAACAAGGCATTCAAGTTGGCTTTCAGTTGCAAGAAAGGTTATCAAACATATTCAGAACATATGCATCACAAGTTTTCTCCCCTTTATTTGCAATATTGCATATATATTTGGCACGTAATTGTGGAGTCTTATGACTTATTCACCTTAGGACCACAAGTTAAAGGATATAAAACCATAACAAGTCAAAACAGGCATCAGAACTGGTTTCACAAAAAGGATGAAAGTACGTGAAAATGAACAAGGATTAAACAAGAACATACCTGAAGACGAAAGAAGCGTAATGTAGATAATATGATACCACCTAATGCCAAACGAACTGGCAAACAGCAACTAAAACAATTTAGCAAATGTTAATATAAAACATATAATACAACAAATAAAAGGTTAGAATATATGTGTTCAAAGGGAATGAAAAGCATACTCCAAAGCATTTCATTTAACTTTTTCTTTTCATAAGGAATAAAATTTCTTAATGCATGACTCTAAGTACATAATTAATATACGAGACGTATGCCTTTCAATTCCCACCAAATGTACCACATAATGCACAAACAAAGTGCTCTACAAACAAATCCTCTAAGAGACTAGATGACCTTCCAAATCACCATTCCAGCAAGCAAGAAGGTCACCCCACAAATCTCAGCATGACCATGAACCCCATATACAAAAAAATGGACACTAACTATATGAACAGTAGATCAGAAGGTGGAAATCATCACCTATTTGGTCCCATCTTGTGGGCTTTCACTCGTAGAAACAAAGCACCAATGAATGTAAATTTCAAGCGATTAAACTACTAACCTGCAAAAAGACTATAAATCTTTGATACGTGCAACAAGTCCATTGCTAAAACAGAAGGAGCTGCCAAACTGGATACAAGCAACGCTCCTAGAAGAATGATATAACATAGTAATGAGTGAAGTTAAACCTTTTGGAACATTTAATAATTTATCAAAGAATCAGTACATTTTGTGATTGGCTGATTAATGGCTCTATGAGACAAAACCCTAAAACAATTAAAACTGCACAAGAATTATGAGGATTTCCCGCAAAGGCTTTTCTTGCAAAGTTACTTGTTTAAACTTTAAATCACAAGCGTAGCAGTATTAAGCAAGTTGTACAAGCTTACCAAGGAAAGTGCGGGGAACCACTCCAGGGAACTCCAAATGATCATACTATCAGGAAGGGAAACATACAGTTAGGCAAAAGGACCAACGCATTCTAGAGAATAACAGTTCACATAACCATATGAAGAGACAGATAAGTAAACTTACATTATCCAAGTGATGTCGATGATATAGTATATCATGCATTGCCTGATAACAAACAAGAGGAAAACTTAACGCAAAGTTAGCAAGCAGAAGAACTATAGAAGACAAAAGAAACAAGATACGGATAAAGAAGTCGGTTGTCCAGATGACAAACTCATCTTCCCGTTATCAGTTGAACTTCAAATATTCATTTAAACTCTAGCTCATATACTGTATAGAAAAATCGGAATGGCACGTTTGACATTTCCTTTTTCTTTACTATTTGGAATAATGAAAATCCTTTCATTTCCAACATTTTTCTCAGCAACCACAATTACATGTGCGCGAGCTGAAAAATTACAAGTATATAACACCACAAATCATTGTAAATTAATGGTTTAACTCATAAGTATATATTTCCAATTTGTCTCAATTTCTTACACTTTCCGCAAGCAAATTGCACACACACACAGAGTGACAAAGAAAAGTTTTACCTGAACATTGAAGCTTTCTTCAACCTTAGTGTAGGGCGCCATGAATACATAAAACGCAGCTATGGATCCAAGTAGCAAGTCGTAACCAAAGCGCTGAAGAAAATTCGAAGACTTGGAAGCCATTGTTTAGAGAGAGAGAATCACTGAAGGATTTTTGCAGGTCTACAAGAAGTAAGCTTCATGGTTGCAAATTGGGCTTATGGGCTGGGCTTGAGTGATGCTCTTTTTGGCTTGGGCTTTCCTTCAGCTCAACATTTGAAACAAAACTTGAACATCGTCAAGAGGCTCAAAACTCGGTCTGAGTCGCAGTAACAGCCATTGCTGATAGGCCATGGAAGCTGTAACACTAACCTCGCCACCTCTCTCTCTGCACCATCACTCTTTCCCGCCAAACATTTGGTTCACCGCCACCAACTGCAATAACTGTAATAACCACCAAACCTTCAAGCTGAAAGCTTTAACACGACGGCAACAAAAGACTCCGACTTTTGCCGAAATCGACGCGTTTCCGGACTCTTTACCGCTCCTCACCAAGAACTCACATGCCATTTACAAGGACATAAAGATATTCGCAAGGCGCAACAAGCTCAAGGAGGCCCTCAGCATCTTGGACTACTTAGACCAACAGGGCATCCCTGTTAACGCCACCACATTCTCTTCCCTTATCGCCGCTTGCGTCCGTACAAAGTCTGAAGATCATGGGAAGCAAATCCACACGCATATACGGATTAACAGGCTCGAAAGCAATGATATTATACGTACAAAGTTGGTCCATATGTACACTAGTTTTGGTTCAGTGGAAGATGCACAACGGCTGTTCGATGAAAGTTCTAGCAAGAGTGTGTACTCGTGGAATGCCTTGGTCAGAGGCACTGTCATTTCGGGTGGGAGGCAATACCGGGATGTTCTTCATACTTATACAGAGTTGAGGGCCGTAGGGGTTGAGTTGAATGTGTATTCTTTCTCTAGTGTGATTAAGAGCTTTGCGGGTGCTTTGGCGCTGTCACAAGGTTTAAAGACGCATGCCCTTTTGGTTAAGAATGGTTTTATTGATAGCTCGATTCTTCGGACGAGTTTGGTTGATTTGTACTTTAAATGTGGCAAGATTAAGCTTGCCCGCTGCATTTTTGAAGAATTCGGTGAGCGAGATGTTGTTGTATGGGGAGCCATGATTGCAGGTTTTGTGCATAATAGGCAGCAAAGGGAAGCTCTGGAGTATGCTAGGATGATGATTGAGGAAGGAATAAAGCCGAATTCAGTTATATTGACTAGTATTTTTCCTGTGATTGGAGATGTTGGGGCTCGAAAACTAGGGCAGGAGATTCATGCTTTTGTGCTGAAGATGAAGAGTTATTCGAAGCAGATTTTCATTCAGTCTGGCTTGATAGATATGTATTGCAAGTGTGGAGATATGGATATGGAGAGGCGGGTTTTTTATCACTCAAAGGAGAGGAATGCAATTTGTTGGACTGCTTTGATGTCAGGTTATGTTGCAAATGGGAGGCCTGAGCAGGCATTGCAAACGGTCATTTGGATGCAGCAAGAAGGCTTTAAGCCTGATTTGGTCACGGTTGCCACCGTCCTTCCAGTTTGTGCAGAGTTGAAGGATTTGAAACGAGGGAAGGAGATTCATGCTTATGCTGTCAAGAATTGTTTCTTGCTCAATGTATCTATAATTTCTTCCCCAATGGTAACGTACTCAAAATGTGGAATCTTTAAGTACTCTAGAAGACTATTTGATGGGATGGAGCAGAGAAATGTCATTCTCTGGACAGCCATGATTGATTCCAATATTGATAACGGATGCCTATATGAGGCACTTGGTGTGATAAGGTCAATGCTCTTATCGAAGCACAGGCCAGATTCGGTTGCAACGGCAAGGATTTTGACTATTTGCAATGGACTGAAGAATTTGAAGCTTGAGAAGGAAATCCATGTACAAGTTTTGAAGAAGGATTTTGAGTCCATCCCTTTCGTTGCAGCTGAAATAGTGAAAATGTATGGGCACTGTGGAGCAGTTGATCATGCAAAGTCAGCTTTCGATATAATCCCTGTCAAGGGTTCACTGATATGGACTGCAATTATAGAGGCTTATGCCTACAATGGCATGCATCGGGATGCTATGGATCTTTTCAATGAGATGAGATCTAAAGACTTCACTCCAAACCATTTCACTTTCCAAGTGGTTCTATCTATCTGCGACCGGGCTGGATTTGTCGATGATGCTTGCTGTATCTTCCATTTGATGTCTCGTGTATATAAAGTGAGGGTTTCTGAAGAACAATACTCTCTAATCATTGGACTTCTTACTCGTTTTGGTCGCGTTGATGAAGCTCAAAGATTTATACAATTGAGTTCCTCTCTATAGTAACAAGGATGATTGAACTTCCTTTTTCATGTGTAAATTTATTCAGTTCCTGAATGAAACTTCTTTGTGATCATCAGTTTTCTGTTATGTCACAAGTGTATATAGAGACCCATTGTATCTTCATGTATCATAGCATTTCTGTTTTATCAGGATTTCTTTGTCATCATGGATGAGAAAATGGGTGATATCTGTAATTTTTTTTTCCAGCCAAATCTATTTCAGATACAAGTGCCTCATGTATTTGCTGGTCAATGCAGTAGAGGTTTCTAGTTTTCTATTTAACCAAAATTATTAGTTCATAGGCCATGTTTGGTGATTGGGATTTGATTGGATTATAAGGTAAAAATGGATCGCATTGGATTGGAGAGGATTACACTAATTTAGTGATGTGTTTGGTGCTACACATAATCAAGAGGCTAGATTAATTGAAACATGGTATTACATGGCCCTGACAGGATACAACATGATACAAACATTGTCAACATTAAGGGGATTGATAACACTCTTAACTCTAATTTCTGTCCAAGCAAGCAAGTGAAAGAAAATGAATAAGGCCATGGTGGTATTTGAGAAAAGAAAATGGTGGGTGGAAAAATAAGATTGTGATTTTTCAAATTTAAAGTGGGTGGGAAGATAAGGTGAGTGAAGAAATTGAATTCAGGGTGGAAATATCAACACTCTAAAAATATCTCTGAAGAAGATGCATTTGATGCTACGAAATGAAATAGGTCTTAGGAAGACATTGGATGTATGCAAAAACAAATAGTCTGCTGTTGAGATGTACAAAAAAAATTCATCCGGGGCTTTTGGACGGTCGCTTCTTTCTGCGTGAGAGAGAATTCCGAGTGATTAGAGAAAGGGTGAGAAAGAAGCAAGCTGTGGTGACGAGCACCTTCCAGCCAAGGAGGCCACCGGAGTTATTAGAGAGAGGAGCACCTGTGGTGGTTGCAACTCTAATATCATCCTGTTGCTCTTCTTCTTCGTCTGGTAAACATACAAAACGAGAAGACGAGAAAATCCCGACAAAATATATTAGAGAGAGGAAACTTGTTTTTGAATGAATAGGGGACTAACAAAATATATAGATTCATTTTTTTTTTTTTTTTTTTATATTTGGAAATAGTTGGAGTAAAATTATGAAATGCGTCAATAAAACATCACACCTGCCTTACCTTCTTCGTCAGACTCCCGAGGGCGGCGCTTATGTAACCGTACTTTATTGAACCGTACATTATTGAACCATTCTTGATCATCATCAGAAGAATCTGTGGAAAAACTCATCATATTATGATTCTCTTCTTGTTGCACCTGCACAAGTTGGATGCCCAACTCCTTTACCAGAAGCCCAGATACCATACTTACAGAAACAACCACTTCATCGCCACCTTGTAACTGATCATCCTCCAAATTCCAGTGGCTTAACCATATCATGTCTTCTCCTTCCCCTGGAATACCGTAGTGTGATGGGTAATTCCACCCCCACAGACCCTTGCTCTTATTTTTGACTCTTATTGTGGACGGTGACCAAGTCTCGTGGTGGACAATAGGAGAATCATAGCCAGCATTCACATAGACAACAAAGATAATCAAGCCTCGAGTTCTGTGATTATCAAGTAATGGCACAGTAAAAGATATTGAGGACCCTCTGCTTTTATGGCTGAATTGGCCTGGAACCTCTTTCCCGGTGAAAAATGTGCTGAATACACCATCCTGATACAGTCCCTATATATATGGAAGTAATGGAAATGACAATATTAGCCAACTGTTTCCTGTGATCATGAGAGAGAGAGAGAGAGAGAGAGGCACGCACCTGGACGGGAATAGAATCACCCTTTGCAAAATATCCGCCCAATGATGTGGACATCCGAATGGGTGCCATTGATTCCAACAAGTTGCACAATCCCAAGAGGTTGATCATTTCTACATCAACTCTACCAATGGGTTGTAACTTGTAATTGTACTCCCACTCAACTAGGTTGTAGTTGAAACCGATTCCGGCATTCCAACGGGATGAAGAGGATTGATACGTTATTTTCTCCAATGATATGCAACCTTGGATGTCCAAATATGGGTGAACCAATGATGTGCAACGTTTGTTTAGTTTTGGTAACCCCAGAAGCGATTTGAGACTCCTACACTCTCTAAAACTGAGTGTACAGAGCCTTGTTAATCCTTTGATACAATTTGGTAGGCTACAAATTGGATTATTCCCTAGATTTAGGCTTTGCAATGAGGACAAATTACTAAAATCCCTAGGAAAGGCATCATTCGAAAGATTGCACCCCCAAACACTTAATTCTACTAAAGAGCATGGCAAAGAATTCAAGATACGTGAACTTCTTCCTGGGATTAGTTCACCTATTGGAATTCCATCCGTCTCAAGCACTTTCAAGGATTCAAAGTTCCTCAACATCTCAATTGCTAACCCATTAAGACTTGTGCAACCAGAGATAATGAGTGTTTCAAGTAATTTTGGCATACATATGTTCTCTGGAAGCATCTTAAGATTTTTGCAATCCTTCATATTCAGGTAAACTAGTCTTTCAAGGTTTCCAATGGATCCATGGACATAAATCAGGTTCACACAATTTACAAGAATAAGTTTCTCAAGATTTGGGCAGAATGAGAAGTCAGTGGATTCTGTAAGGGAATGAGAATGGCTGAGATCAAGAATCTTCAATGACGGAAGACACTGTGGGGGCAAAGATGTACAAGAAAAAAAATTTGGGGAGTTAATTGTTAATAGATATAATTTTTTTAAGAAACTAAAAGCCTAATGAAAATAAAATAAAATAAAAAAGCATAGAGTAACATACTTTTGTTCCTTCAAAGACTTGTCTTAAGCCACTATATTGCATTTCAAGAACAATCAGGCTCCCCAAAGGAAAATCGGTGGGTATAGAATCCAAACGACATTTAAGCCAACACAACCATCGTAATTCTGTACAAAATTCTGCATAACATCCATCGAGTTGTACATGACTAAGATGGAGTAGTTTAAGTTCATGCATCCTTGCAAATGCATTGATTTCCAAGACTTTCTCATTTGAGTTTAGGAGACTGTTTGTAGAGCACATATGCATGCCCAGGACAAGACCTTCAATTGTTCTTGTACCCTACAAAAGAAAGGGGAAAAACATTTGGAAAATATTTACAATATGAAAAACATATATACGTGTGCATATAAGACATGTCTCTTACATTCTTTTCTGTCAAGATATTGAAAGCATCCTTATGTTGCCACACTCTACTACGCTTCCAAGGCTCCTTTGATTCTAGGCGAACAAGTTCTCTTCCCATTCCACAGATCATGTCATGCATCTGCACCTTATCACATCCATCAATTGTCACCAAACATCTATCGATGAGATTTTGAATGCCAACAATTGTATAGAAATCACATCCATCCAGTATTTTAACAATGCAATCTTTGTCCATTCCGATAAAGAAACAAGCAATGTGGAGGAATAAATTTCTGTCATGGTCATCTTGCAAAGAGTCATAGCTTACTCTTAGTTTATTTACTATTTCACCATTTGGAATGGCGTCTAACTTCTCCAATGCACTTTTCCATACATCTATACTTTCCCCAACACAGAAGAACCTAAAACTTTAAGAGCTAATGGAAGTCCTCCGCAATGGTCGACTAGCTTCTCTGAATATTCTATGTAATCTTCAATGGGATGGTCTTGGCCAAAAGCGTGCCAACTGAAGAGCTCCAATGATTCTTTTTTATCCAAAGTTTCAACTGCATGCAATTCAGTAACTTGATGAGCCTTTAACAATCTTGCACGCCTAGTTGTTATAATGATTTTACTTCCTGGATAAAATCGATCTTTCATCCGAAGTACTGCATCTAATTGGTCCATATGATCCACATCATCGAGAACAAGGAGAACCCTTTTAGAGCTTATTGCATCTTCAATCTTAGTTAATCCTTCACTAACATTGCTTATTTTCATTTTTCTCCCATTCAAAATATCATAAACAAGTTGTGTTTGTATTTGAACTAAGCCATTGGGCTGCTGTGAAACTTCTTTTATGTTTTCAAGGAAGCTGCTTCCTTCAAACCTTCCAAAGTTTGAATTATAAACACACATTGCGATGGTTGTTTTCCTATTCCACTCATCCCGTAAATTACAAGTATGCCAACATCGGTTGATCCATCTTGTAACCATAAATTAATTCTTTTGACTCGAGAATGCATTCCAATCAAGTCGGGAGCAACACTTAAGGGTGTGCGACTTAGCTTGTCTCCAATCACTTTAACTATTTTCTCGATAAACTTTGACTCGTACCTACAAAATTGCAATCAAAATGAAAGAGAATTCTATCAAAGTTTACGAGTTCATATAATTAAATTTATAAAATACCCTTGAAATAAGTTCATAAAGTTAGATGGTACAGATAATAGATGAGTGCTGAAAGAGAGATAGAACTTAAAACTGTGTTGACAACATGAAAGAAAGAAATTGAGGTAGTACATAATCTATCAAAGTTTAAAATATGCAGTGGTTGTGGGATGAGATCAACTGACTAGGGTGTAACCAAACTGCAGATCATGTCTCTTGGTGTTCTCAAATTTTGCTATACAGTGTGTGCGCTAAATGAAACAAGAATAATGCTCCTCTTACCACAATTTTGAACCATTTTATGTAGATAGTAGGAATGAAATTACTTTAAAAAAGAAAAAAGTAGTAGGAATGAAATTACCCATCAGCTTGATTTTGTAAGACCATCCCTGCCAGATCTGCAACCTCTGCAAGTGCGTCCTTCCATGCCCTCACCTTCTTCAGGGGTTGAGATTTTTGATGTCTAGCAAATGCCTTTGCAAGACTTCCTGTCTGCTTCCGCACGTGGGATGGATCCACGTCGTAGAAGACAGGTAAAACGACATGGTTTGGTGAAGTCCTCTTGCGTTCAAGGATCATCACAAGCTCGTCAAGGCACCATCTGGACAACGCGTAGTCTTTCGAAAACACAATAACAGAAGTTCTTGAGTGTTTGATTGCTTTCTGCAGTTCGGGCTTAATATCTTCTCCTCTCTCCAGCTCATTGTCGTCTCGGAAAGTGCGAAATCCGGCATTGACCAAGGCTGTGAAGAGGTGGTCAGTGAAAGTCTTGCGAGTGTCTTCACCTCTGAAACTGAGGAACACGTGATAACGACAATACCGAGAAGTATTAGAAGAGGAGGTTTGTTGAGTTGCTCTCACAAGTGCCATGGATGAGGTGTGGTGAAGAAACAAACTGTCTGAATGGAAATAAATTATAAGGTTTTGGGGTTGCTACTTCCTTCCTGAATTGGGTAAACAAGCACCTCATGAACGACCAAATGAAAGGATAGCGCATCCATTGACTTAAAAGCTATTATTTTTAGTCAAGCAAATGAAACAAAGATGTCTTTCTCTAGAGGGCGGCCAGAGTGTTTTAATTGTTTTAACTTTTAATCAGTATCGTTCACTTTCTAATGACATAACGAGTTGTTTGTTTTGTCCAGAAACATTAAAATAAAACAGGAGTGGTTGGAGTTCTCTGTTTTTTTAAAGAAAAATATATGGCCACTTGAAAACTGAGTAATGGAGTGGGTAAACCTCTCTCCCTGTTATCACTTTGGTCTTGATGGATCACAATTTATGCGCCAATCTAACTTCAAACAATTGTTGCCTGAACTTTTTCAGATCGGATGAATATTGGAAATCCAAACTGATTTGATTTGTTACGAATTTTGTTGGAATTTGAGAGTGTTAGTAATTGATCATATCATACAATTAGCTAAGATAGAGTTAGATCTTATCAAATCGAAATTGAAGGAAATGCTCCAAGTTTCCTTCCTTCTGATTTTACACTCTATTTGGTTATCCACAGAGACGGCCTTTTATTCTCTGAAAGGGGTACATAAGAAGAGGAAGATAAGGTATCATTATAGGTTATTTCTTTGCTTCCCTATGCTGAACTGCTATTATTTTGTTTTGGAGCATCTGTTAAGCATTGGGCGATAATTAATGTTGAAGGCTTCCTGCAATAATTTCACAATCTGGGTTGGGCCACTTCAGTTTTCCGGCCCAACACTCGAACTTCCTATAAATTACAAAAATACCATTACAATTCTTAAAAAAGCCCAAACAAAAAACTCACGAAGAAATCCAAAAAACCTAAAACCAAGCACATCCCACATTTTATAAATAATAAAAAAACCAAAAGTCTTCTCGTGAGCAGTGCACTAGAAGAACTCATTCATCAAGAAAGCTACATGTACATCTTTGGCATATGTACAAGTTATAGATCAAAATTGTTATAAACTATCTAATCCAGAAAACCTGATGCATTATAATTTTGTAGGTGTTTCTATTTCACACCAAAAACCTCATGCTCTCGCACTCAATTCCAATGCTTAATTTGCTTAATAAGAGATCTACGCTAATGCCTTTCCTGCAAAGACCAACTAGTTGGAACATTTATTTAAGCTGCTGCTCTTGTTACTTCATATAGATACAACTAAAGCAGGAGTATAGTGAGCAATATACATTTGTAGTAAATAATCTGTAAGAAAAATAAACGAGATCGCTAAAATTATATATATACTAAAACTCAGTTTCTGAAGCATTGTTCCTTGAACAGTGAACTGACGAAAATGCCCTTCACTAAATCTTTTGCTTCAGTTCCATTTTTGCCCCTCCCTCTTTCGGTCTTAAGCTTCGTTTGCCCCTTCATCTTCGGCTGCGAACGTTTCGTTCGCTCAGATAGCAAGCTGGGGGGCAGAGATGGAAGATCTTGCTTCACTGTTGGAGATGCTTTGGGGGTCATTGATTTTCGTTTGGGGAGGCGCACTGCAAATCCAGCTGCCCTTTTGGTCTTCATCTTATCGGTTTTTCATGGTCCAACGCAGATCTATGGGGCTGCGAAGGCGGTCGATGCGGGGATGTTGGGGTACGATTTGGATGATAATCCCATTGTTCTGGACAAGAGGAAAATCGAGACGATTGCAGCTCGCTCAAAGGTATTCTAGGTTTCGCATAGGATGCTTGCTGAGGAAGATGATGCAGTTGCTTCTGATTATTGCGGTGAGGTTAGTTGATGATCATGGAGTTAATTGGGTAATTTGGGCGCTTAATGATTTAGTTAATTAATTCACATGAGAAATTTTTTTTTCCGCGGGGAAAAGTAGCTTTCATGACTAAGAGCATCTCCAACAGCCTCTTCAACAGCTTTGGAATTCTAAAATAGGTGAGCCACATCAGAAAAACTCTCTCCAACAGCCTCTTCAACCTCAGTCATCAAAGCTGCAACCTCTTTCTCTCTCTTCAGGACTGGTAAGTTGACTTTGGCTCTTCAAATATTTAATTTTACATTGGAAAAACAAAACCTACCTTGAAAATGTTAAAAACATGCATTTTTTCTTTTCATATAATAAATATATAGACATTTTTAACATGTTTTCATATTTTTCATTCTTTCCCATGATATTGCATTAATTGAATTGAAGAGTCTGTTGGAGCAAAAATTATTCAAGTAGCAAATAAAGCTTTTCAAATTGCCACATAGGTCAACAAACTTCAATTTGAAAAGTTTTATTTGCTACTACTCTTGGAGATGCTCTAAGAATGCCCTGCATCAACTTCACATACTTATTTTTGTGCCGGCGGTTATGCATATTTTGTACAGTGTTCTCACCATGGCTTTGGGGAGGGCCAAGGCATGTTCATTAATTACAAGATTATTCCAAGCTTTAATTTATTAATGCAATTAATTATGTGAAAATGATGTTAAATATTTTTAAAAAAAATCTTGAATTTTATGTGCAGATGAGGCGCTGGGAAAGTTGGGAGCAAGAGACACTAACTATGGAGTACCAAGTTGAGAATGGTATGTCCCATAAAAGTACAAGTTGAGTTGAATTTTCAAAGGTTTTATGAAGAAATTGTTATGGCCCTTAACTATAAACAGAAAAAAGGAATTCAACCAGATTCTACACATGCTTTTATTGATTTTAATACTTATTCTTTTCTTTTTTTCTGGAGGTGAGTTGACTAACTCTTAAAAATTGTTTTCTTAGAGAGGCTGTTCATATTAAAATCCTCTAAAATATCTCAAAATGGTTGCAAATCCAATTGATTTTTCCATTTGAGCAACTATGACTCTAGACCATATATGGTACTATCACTCGAAGGCACCATATCCTATTTATGCGATTCATAATCTCCCTTGGTTGGGTGTGGAAATTCAAATATCATTTTCTGTGTTGATTGTTTGGTTAGTAACGTTTTACTTTGTTTAGGAGAGCACATGCACAGCCCTTTGTGGGTTGTGCTCAGTTTTCCATTTGGGAGATTTCGTTAATTCTCACAAGTTCATAACCCATAGTATTAAAAGTTAATAACTTCGTCTTTTTAGAGTTATAGTTGCATTTCTGTTTTTTATATGGTACATTACAACTAATACATCCTTTGTTAATTCCTCTACATTTAATAAAAGCTTTCTATTATTTTAAACAAAATTGCTTATAAAACCAGCTACTATTTTTCTTTTGGTAATTGCTATACTGAGTGTTGGTTCTTAGTCAATTTTCTATTGATTAAGTATATGTTTGGTTGGAATTTTAAGTAGTTATTGTATGTTTGTTTGGAATTGGTAAAACAAAAGGGGATGCCGCTTTTGTTAATTGCAGCCGGGGATGCCGCTTTTGTCACTTTTTTATTTTTCTTCTGGTGGAAATTTGTAATTCTTTCGAATTTGGCAGTTGCTTTGCAATTGGGACAAAGGATGGCTTCAAAAAATTTGATTCCAATACAAGGAGGCTCTGTTATGAACGAGGCAAGTGATCGAATTCTGGGGAATGCCTTTGCTGCTTTTGTGAATTAGGTATACAATTGGGTTTTCATTTTTGGTTTTGAGTGCAATTGAGTTTGGTTTGATCAGAAAGTAGAAAGGAAATGTTTCTTGGGAATGCCTTTGCTGCTTTTGCATTCTTTGGTTATGCAGAAGTGGGAAATTTGCTTTTGTGAATTAGGAATACATAAATTACAAATGTTTTCTGTTGCAGATATCGTTGGTTAGAGAGGCTTTCACAACAATTTCAGTCAATGGAGCAGTTGAAATTAGAGGTTGGATTATTCTTAATCCCTTCTGTTGTATTTGTTCCATTATGTCATATATCTGTGTTTTTTGCAGATCTATGTTATCTGTTTCTTATCTATTGTAAATGAATATGTTTAGCTATACTTACTTTTTATTTAGTAAAATACATACTCTTTTTTTCTTTTTCTTCCAACTTTTGTCTATCATCAATTGCTTTATGAAATGTTTTCCGAAAATTGGGCCAGTTGCTCTAATTTGGATATTGTTGTTTGCCTTTTCTATATATAGCAAGAAAGTTCTTATGTACTTTGATGTTGGCTTCATTTATGCAGGTCATTTGTTTATTGAGCTAAACTACCAATAGGCTACAATTGCTACAAGGGGAGAGGCCATCAATGGTTGAAGAAGGACAATTGTCATACACCTACCTAAATGAGGTCAATTTCTTCACTTGTCGCTTACCAAATGAATTCTTTGAAGAAAAACTTGGGAAATTCTTTTGCCAAATGAATTTCTTTTACTATAGTGTCTCTTTTGGGGTCATAGAAGGAAGTAGCAGCTACCAGTGTCCTTTCTAAGCGATGGCAATATGTGTGGATGTCTACTACAACTCTCAATTTTGATGCTGAATTTGGAAGTCGGATCACAACGGTAACCAACGGTATTGTCCTTTATTTTTTTACTTTCGTTCCTTAAGAGTTTCTTATTGTCTAGAAGAACATTACTTTGGTAGCTATTAAACATTGTTATTTTCTTTTACTTCCATTACTTTCATTGCTTTTATACGAACACAAAGGAATAGGTACTTTTGATACTTAGCCATTTTAAAGAATTTTGTGTACTTTTGATACTTAGCCAATTTTATAGTATGTACTTTTGATATTTTTGATAGGTGACCAAGGAATTAACGTTTTAAAGAATTTTGTGTACTTTTGATACTTAGCCATTTTTATAGTATGTACTTTTGATGCAGACCTAGAGTTCTGATTCCTGCTTTAAACAATTGATTCTCTAGAAGGAAATTTGATATTTGAAATTTGGTGCCACTCTCTCATGTCGACCCCTTTTATATTTTGAATAATTAAGCTTTGCTAAAATATGAATATGGGTTTGAATACTTTAGGTTAATTGTATTCTTCTCCATAAGGAGGTATATATAGGGATTTACATGGGTGTTTTACAAGGAAATAGATACAGTACCTAATTAGGATAATATCTCCTAATTACACAGTGATTTGTCAACTATCTAAAATAAGGAAAGTAAATCCCTTAATCAATCAAGGAAATAAATCTCCTTGATTGATTAGGACTCACTCACGTTAACAAGCTTAATTCAAATTTGTTAATAAATTCAGGATAATACACTAAGGGAATAGATAACTCATGGGAATACATTCAAATAATAAACTCTTGATAAGTTAGTGATTATCAAATTTGATAATAAATAATATTCATTTTGTTTTTGTTATCTCTGCACCTAATGAATAATAAACTCTTGATAAGTTAGTGATTATCTTTTAAGAGATAATAAGCCTCAATCATTCATAGTCTGTGCAGGAGTTATTGCTATAAGGTACTTCTCATTCATCGACTAACTAAGGAATAAGGAATTATTCTTCTCATTCATTTTCTTCTGGAATTGTCAAGCTTTACTAGAGAAATTGAAGTTTTGCCTGCACATCAAGTCATCACCCTACATGGAATCTTAGGCGTATTCTTAAGGTACACTTCTGATTTTTCAATCCACTTTTTGCCATATTTTAATATTCAATATTTTAATTCCTGCAAATGTATGTCTCGGGTTTGTGTCTGCTTTCATCCTCATTGTTGTTAGACTATTCAATTCTTTTTCACTTTGATTGTTGTTAGACTATTTCAGGGAGGAAATATGGACGATTTTTAATTTATTTATTTATGGTTGCACAGCGATGATGAGGATATATACCAAGAGGAAAATTCGGAGCTGGACTAATGGTTTGGCAACATAATTGTTGTTGATAACCTCCCCGTGGTTCCTAAAGAAAAGTATGAGAAGCTTGAAAATGTAGTTCGTAAAATTTACAGTCATATTGGTTTTATGAAGGACGATGGATTTTGGATGCCACTTGATCCCGAAACCCAAAAAACATTGGGCTATTGCTTCATCAAGTATAATACTCCTCAGGTATCATTGTCTCCTCTTGAAAATTAACTATTTATGTGTTCTTTTGTGCTCCGAATGAATTTTCACCAATTGATACAAAAGTATAACCATTAACCATCACTTGGGTTCCAAACTATGTTTAAATACGTGAACAATTGAATTGAGATATGTGACCAGGTGTTAATGTAATTTTAGGAAGCTGAGCTTGCCAAGGAGAAGACTCATGGATACAAGTTGGACAAATCACATATTTTTGCTGTCAACATGTTTGACGACTTTGATAGGTTCATGAAAGTTCCAGATCAATGGGCCCCTCTAGAAAGTAATCCGTATAAGTCGGGTAATTATGCTATGATCCATCACTTCTTTGTACATAGTGAATTAGGTATTATTAGGCTCAAGTATTTATTGTGCTATCTACTTGGACATCATTGCAGGAGAATCTTCAAGTAATTTCTCTTTTGTTGATTCATGTTGTTTTCGTTTTCGTTGATTTATATATGGATATATTTGTTTTCCCTATGTGGTTTTCTTCTCCAATTTTTCAGTTATTTCTTCCTTTTTCTTCTCTTTTTTTTTAATTTTAAAAACCATGTTTTCTTTTGATCTTTTGCAGGTGGTCTTTTGTTGCTTTGAATAGAGCAGTTTGGTTGGTGTTTTCGGTTCTGTTAAGCAAGAGGTGAGTTTCTAGGTTGAAATTCCAATTAATTGTTTTAACTTTTGTGAATAGAGCATAGGAATTAGCTAATGGCATCAATTGACAATTGGTTGGGATAAGTTTGAACTAATTCCTATGGTTTGAACCAATGACAAATATAACTCAAGCCGATTAAGCCTAAATGCCAACTCTGTTTCATGTATGATCTGTGCTTAGATGCATATTAATATTTTTGACTTTCAACTTTTACTTTATGGAAGATATGATGTGTTTGGAGGAGTTGTTGATAAGAGTGATAACAACATGATATTGGTTTTGATTATATATTAATGCCTTTTCGTGTGCTGAAGCTTTTTGAAATTTTTTGTTTTTTTAGGGAGCTTTTTTAACATGAAAAAGGACATGGAGTGGTTATAAACTGCCTTTGGTTTCATTTGATTGATGTTTTGCATTGATTTTCAGACATATATGTTTAGTACAAACTGCCTTTGGTTTTAACCCTCAGCATCGCCCGGACACCTTTTGCTAGTAGTTGTCTATAACAAAAAGCATAAGATGGGCATATAAACCAAATCAGATTGGGCCATGTTTTGAGTGATTGTAGAAGATCCATGGGTGTGCTGAGCATTTCTGTCTGTGCAAGAAGAATGGGTGTCTAAAGGAGATTTGTGAGGAACTTATAGTGTTGGAAGTATGAATGAAATTCAAGTAGAAGCCAATTGGGCTTAGAAAATGGAAGTTCGGCTAAGTAGACCGGATTGGTTTTCAAATTTGATTTGGGCATTAAATATTATATAAATAACAAATAATATGTAATTCTCAAAATATGGAGAAATTTTTAAATGTTTCGGATACACAACGTGGTTGGTATACCCTTCAATAATGTTCTTGATATGCATTGACTATTCTTTTTTTACTTTTTTTTTTGTGAAAATATTTTCTATTGAGAGAGACCATAATATACTAAACTCAAACACACTACACAAATACTAGGACTCGAACCCAACACCTTGCCTGATGGAGCAATTACTCCAAACCACTACACTAGTGGGTCATTTGCTGCATTGACTATTCTTGATACAAAATTAAACATATATATTATATATGGTACTGAGATTTTTAATGAGCATTAATTTTGTAAAATGAGCAGCTCAAAGAATCAAAAGAGAACATTGCATGATACATATTCCTAGAAGATGCATTTGATGCTACGAAATGAAATAGGTTTTATGAAGGAAGACATGGGATAGATGCAAAAACAACAGTACGCAGTTCAGGTACAAAAAGTTTATCCACGGCGTTGACAGCAGCCAAGATACATTAAGAATTTTATTCTATTTAAAAAATGTGTTCTCAGTTTTCCATACATCACCAAACAAATGAAATCAAGATGTTTTTTTTTTCCTTTAAGATAAAAAAGGGGGAAAATAACAAAAGCAATCCAACTAGTGCGTGCTACTTTAACACAAAGGGACAATACGATTTGGAGAATGTATGCGTCTTTTATAAAGATATGGCCCCATGCCATTGCCAGGAAACCTCTGCCTGCCTATTGTCACTTCGATCTTGCTGGATCACAATTTTATTCTCCAATAAAGTATGGGCTAGTTGCGATTTTTAAATTAAAATTAGGTCACATGTTGTATGTATTATTCCTAGATGAGATATTAATATGTGCTATGGGGTTTGGCTACAGTACGAACTCGTATTCGATACAAACATTCGGAAATATCACGGCTGTTGGGCCAAATCCACTACTCGAAAGATAATCATGGCTCATTAATTGAGTGACATTTTGTCCAACAAATGGTGCACTTCAGATATGCTGTGCCCAATTTTTATGTACCCTTTCTGGAATTTGGGTGGTGGCCACTGGTAAGGTGGGTAGGCAGCTGTCGGGTATTGTGAGTAATTTCATAATGGGGAATGCTAGCAACCTTCTCTTTAACCTTCTCTTTTGGACCTTCTCCATTCTCCTCATAACACGTGTCAATTTCTACACTTAAAACAATGTCATTATTACATTAGACAACCTTTATGTCAAAATCTCCATTTTTTTAAGTGTAAAAAATGACACGTGTCATGAGGAGAAGGGAGAAGGTCCAAAGAGAAGGTTAGAGAGAAGGTTGCTAGCATTCCTCTTTCATAATTTAAGCCTCACTTATGGTTATATCTGAAACTCACTTAGGCTAATTAGCACACAGAAGCAGAGTGCTTCTTTGACACCCCTAAAAAAAACAGAGTATCCCTTGATTTGATTGTGTCACGCTCCGAATTTCTAACAACAATTAACTTGCTTAGTTAATACAAACAAACTAATTCGGGCAAGCGAAGTTCAGAACCTTCAACAAATGCACCTGGATTTTTTTTTCTTGACGAAGTCCTGCCTTCCTATTACCTGCAGGATTAGCCCCTACACTATTGAATAATGTATCGAGTTCATCACCAATAAACCTAGTAAGCTTTCTACAACTTGTATGAGTAAACCACAACCAACAGTATAAATATGTCATTTTACACATAATATACAATTACATGCACTTTCATTAGCATCACCCAATCCTTGTATAATCAAGGTACTCATAATCAACCAACTCACCACAATCACAATTCTTTTATTTTTTTTTAAGAACTGTCCGGTCATTAGCTAACCCAAAACATGTTTCAAAATTCATTAGAAACCCAACCATCAATGTCACTTACAAACATAAGTGAGAATACGCTTGACTCTCTCAACGCACAAACACCTATACCATCACCATCCGAAATGGCACGATGCGCGTTCACAATTCCACCTCAAGTAATTATGTGTTACTCTCATAAACACTGTAATGGCGACAACTAGAGCTCTAATTGGTTTGGGGCCTCGCACCCCAGGGTTACAATCCCTAATTACTTGCCACGGTCAAATCCTCGCAAAGATTATCTTCCCATTGAAGGAATCAGTGCATTCTCACATATATCCTCCAATCACAACACCACTCACTCGAAAACAATATAAATGTTATTTTCGCATTAAATACTATTTTCTACCAAGATACATCCATCACCACAATATATATTTAATTATATATATCTACATGGTCATTCACTTATGAACACCATAATACAATTATAAAATAACATGTCTGTTTTCCACGAACACCATACATTTCTCAAAACCTGCACAAACTCATTTAAAATCAAAGCATTTTTTTTATTAATTTTAAACTCACACCAAAACAGTTTCTCAAAAACCACTACAACATGTTAATTACATCCATTAACATTATCCAACCACATTATAATATAATATAATAATTCGTGATTTTACTCACGATCCAGATAGTTTTACTCAACTCTCGTCCTTGCTGCAACTTTACCAGCTCAACAAATCCACAATAAGCACTCTGGCTCCGCAAAACCTAAGCAAAGCACGTAACTCAACTTAGCATTCAAAATCCAAGATTTGGCTCCCAAATGACTAAAATTCCCTTCAGACCAACCCGAGGTCTAAAGTGATCAATTATCGTCCAGAACACTACAAAACTGTGACGTACACATTGTCAACGTCAAAACAGGACCAATGACACCCATTGTCCAAAAATTTACTATTTGGGTCACGTGGGTCCCAACCGTCCAACTGACACTCCAAAAATCTGCATCGTTCCTACGACCTCAGATTTCGCATCCGGTCGCACCAATGGACTTTAAATAGTCCCAACATCACTCCCATCAATTTAGCCCGATCCAACGGTCAGATAATTCTTCATCGCACGATCACGCACGATCGCTCACCACAAACTTTGAAACACCACAACTTAATATCGGGACGTCTAATCACCAATTCGTCAGTTTCGACAGACTCACAACAACACCAACTACAACATATACAAAATCGGACACAATCGAACGTTCCGATCATCTTCAATCAACGGTCCAGATTTTACGAGGCTCTGATCGTGGTCATATGATAGAATCTCGCAATTTCGCGCACACCGCGGTGCTTAGGATATCGAGGACATTAACATAACCTCAAATTATGAACTTGAAACTTAAATCATCAAAAATTCACTATTTGAGCAATTTTGAAATTTGAGAAAGAGGTTTCAAAAATTTACCTTAAATCGTAGGTCTCATTCTCACGATCACGTAGACGAAAACGGTTCAACAATCCGAGATCTAGAACTTAAGATATGAATTTCCAAAATTTTTGTTCAAAAAAAAAATATTTTGTTTCTTCTCTCAATAAAATTTGCATAAAGGTACATAGGAAGAAGATCCAGAAGAAGAAGGAGAAAAAGTCTTCATCAGCAGCCCCCACACCTCCCTACGTGTGAACAGTAGATGGCTGGTCTCTTCTTTTTTAATGCCACATGTCACCTATGACTGGTCTAACTTCCATAATTCATTAAAAATTCATCCGAACTCCGAAAAATTCTCTGAAAATTACCACATGCTTGTGGTGATGTAAACTATTTTTCCATCCAAGAACCATAATTTTCTCACTTCAATTTCTTGAACGTCCATTGGAAAATCATTAAATTACATGTAAGGGTATTTTAGTCCAAATTGAGATTAAACACACCTAATCCAATCATTTTCAAACCAACTCAACTTCATAAAATTTCCCACACATTTAATTAACCTTGTATGATTTTTTGGAATATTAATAACAACAAAAATCTATTTTTGAGGTTATTACAGATTGGATTTGTCAAATCCGACAGTTAAGAGATATGGTCGTATTTAAGGCCTTAGATATGACCCTCGCTATAAAATTCTATGAGAGGATATTAAATTTTATATTCATGGCTGCACAGCCTATGGCCCTTCCTTCCCTCCTATGGTTCCTAAGCTCAATAATTTGTTTGGGTTGAAGAACCAAAAACGAGCTTCCCATCCCAGGCTCTGAAATTATATATATACTAAAACTCAGTTTCGGTTACTGTTACTAGACTGTAGCTTAGGAATAGTGAATTGACGGTTTTGCCCTTGATGAATTATTTCCTTCTCTTCCCGTTTTGCCCTTCTCTCCTTCGATTGTAACAACTGGAGAATTCAGTTTCATCAGAAGCATCGTTCGCTTCTAACCAGATTCGTTGGGATGGTTGGGGGGCAAGCACGGAAGAGGCTGTTTGACTGTTGGAGATTCATCTGGAGGCTTCGATTTTTCTATGAGTGGCGTGCGTTGCTGTTCTTCTTCACATCAAACCCGACTTTTCTTTCTGTTTCAGTCTTTCTCTCACGTTTCATCAGCCGCCCCAAAACCGTCATCTTCACCTTCGATGGTTCTGCGTTTTGCATCGACCCAGTCGTCACTGAGCTGTAAGTCATTTTCTTCATATCAAACGTATTCTCTCTCTCTCTCTCTCTCTCTCTTCTTTTCTCACCCATCAAATCCTCATCTTCAGTCGAGTATCTTCGATCGTTCTTTGGAGTTCAGCATCTCCAATCATTTCTTCGAGCCAAGCATAGCATCAGTACATGGTTACTTTTCTTATCTTAACCTCTAAACCCTAATATAAGCATGTTGTTTGATATTGAAAATCAGAAATAAGCATGTTGTTTGATAATAAAAAATGAGCTTTGTAACCCTAAAGCCTCTAATATCTGAGCATGTTGTTGAATAATGATGTATGTGTTTATTTGTCTCTATCTGTATGTGTGTGTGTTTCAATTTATCCTTTGAATTTCTTCTCTAAGTTTATTGTGTGGCTTCAATTGAACTTGGTGGTTGGGTATTTGTTCAGAATTTAGATTTCGTGGTAGATGCAAGCATGATCTTTCACTTACAAAGAACAGAGGTTTTGGTTCTGGAATGTTTTGTCATGTGAAGTTTTAATTGAGTGTTTGGGTATTTGCAAAAAAGTGCATTTTGTGTTACATCCAAGTATGATCTTTCACTTATCGTTAGAATATACAGTGTTTGTACAATTTGTGTTAGTGAGTGTTAGTATAGCTGTTTGTACAATTGTGTTAGTGTTAGTACAGTTGCTATCTTTACAATTGTGTTAGTGTTTGTACAGCTGCATCTCTACCCTTTGTATAGCTATAAATATCTCCCATTGGAGATGAATCAAATATCAGAAATTTTCTGCATCTTATTTTCTACTTGGTATCGAGCATACTAATTTGCTCTTTTTACTTTCTTATTCCTTCCTATTTACGTGTTACCACAGATCTCTATCATCTTCACCAAGGGTATATCGACCTTGGTGTTCTCTCTATCATTTCTTCTGAAATCTCTGAGTATGCTCTGTGGTTGCAGCTAGACTGAACTTCTACATCAGAAATTTCCTTTTTTTTTTTTTTTATTTATCTCTACCATAAACACAAATTTCCGCTGCTATTATGGGTGACAAATCGAAACTTCAGATTCTCTTGGTGCTGAAACATCTGCCCCAATGATGAATTTCATGCAAGATACACCTTCCTCAATTGGGGTAAAGCTCAATGGTACCAATTACCGTCTTTGGTCCAAAGTTCTTGAGATGCATATTGCTGCCCGTGAAAAATATGGTTACATCTCCGGGACTAGGACTGCACCAAAGGATTCAGATCCTAAATTTGAGAAGTGGATGGCCAAAAATGCACTAGTTAAGTCATGGCTCATCAATTCTATGGCCCCTGCCCTCATGATGAATTTTATTCATTGTGAGACTGCTAAAGATGTTTGGGATACCATCAAGAAAACATATCATGATGCTTCTGATGCTTCCCAAGTCTACGAGTTGATGAAAAAATCCTTCCATATGCATCAAGATGGCCGACCATTGACCATCTATTTCACGGAACTCAATTCCACCTTTATGGAGCTTGACTTCCGTCGTCCGAATGACTTGGAGAATCCATCAGACTTTGCCAAATTGAAGAAGCGCATCTCTGAAGAACGTGTCTATACATTTCTTGCTGGACTTGATCATAATCTTGATCAAGTATGTGGACGTATTTTGGCCACATCACCTCTTCCTGATATTGATGAAGCTTATTCTATGGTTCGTAGAGAAGCACAAACACCAGGTCACCATGGCTGCCGAAGGAACCCCGTAAGCTTCACCTTGGCGATTAATAGGGCTCAACCTTGGCAAACTACTACTTCTACAACACCTCGGACTTCTTCAACATTTTCAGAGAGAAAGTGTTCTCATTGCGATCGTAAGGGTCATGAGAAGGAAACCTGCTGGAAAATTGTAGGATACCCGAATGGTTCAAGTTGAAACAGTGAACGCAAGGGAAAAAAGTCCTCTCAGGCTAACTCGGTCTCTCTTGACACATCATAACCATCTCGGGTTTATTTCGGTAAAGGTAAGAATGGAGTGTCGTTTATTTCTTCTAAAAATCCATGGATAATTGATTCAGGGCAACCGATCATATGACTAGTGACTCATCTCGGTTTACCTCTGTTACTGTCCATCTCGTCATTCGATTCGGGTTGCGAGATGGAACTCTCACTCGATTCAAGGGGCTGGTTCCCTATCACTTTCGTCTACTTTACCCTTATCTTCTGCTTTGCATGTTCCTAACCTCTCTAATAGTCTTCTCTCTATCACCAAATTACCAACAGTTTAAATTGCTCAAGAACCTTTATTCCTACTCATTGTATCTTTCAGGATCGTCTCACGAAGATGACGATTGGTGCCGTAAGGAGAGAGGGGTCTCTACTACTTGGAGGCGGGGCAATCTCAAATCCAATCTGGCCGTGGTTTTCGTGTAGCTGGAAATCAAAATTCTTCTATGGCATCGCCGTTAGGACATCCCTCTTTTATCTATCTAGAACGCTTATTTCCGCATTTATTTGCTAATGTTTCAGTTTCTAGTCTTCGATGTGAACATTGCATTTATGCGAAAAATCATCGGTCTCATTTCCACCAAGCTTTAATAAAAGTACTACTCCTTTTTCTCGTATTCATACTGATGTGTGGGGACCATTTTCTACTCCTACTTCTTCGGGTTGTCGATACTTTATATCTTTCATTGATGATTGCACTCGAGTGTGTTGGGTTTATTTGATGACATCTAAAAGTGAAGTTAGTACTATTATCCCTAAATTCCATCAACTAATCAATACCCAGTTTCATGTCCAAATCCAGGTTTTTCATTCTGATAATGGACGTGAGTTTGTCAATCTTTCTCTTACTGAGTTCTTCCAGCAGCATGACATTATCCACCAGACAACTACGGCTTACACACCCCAACAGAGCGGTATAGCGGAGCGTAAGAACCGCCATCTTCTCGATGTGGCTCGGTCCTTATGCTTTACTATGCAAGTTCAAATAGTTCGGGCTGATCTTTGTCATGACTGCTGCGTTCCTCATTAATAGAATGCCTACTCGTATGCTTGATTATCAAACACCCATCAAAGTATTGTCTCACTTCCACTCAATCCCTTCCTTACTTAATTTGCCTCATAAAATCTTTGGTTGTCTTTGCTATGTCCATGTTCATTCTCTCCACATGGACAAATTAGATCCACGTGCCTTTAAGTGTGTCTTTCTCGGATACCCCCCATTTCAAAAGGGATATAAGTGTTTTCATCCTCCTTCGGGTAAGACATATGTGTCTATGGATGTTGAATTTTGTGAACATGAATCATATTTCTCAGGGAGAGTCACAACTTCCCCTCTTCAGAGGGAGATTAGAAGTACGGACGAGGAGAAGTTGTGGTTTGAACCTGAAATTAAAGTTCTCCCTACTCTCCCTACTCAAGGTGAAGGGGAGATATTGGCTGAACATGAACCTGTTACTTTGAAAACATTTGAAAGAAGAAAAAAAGAAACATGTGAATGTTCCACTGCCACCTCCTTCTCTGGATCCTCCTCTCTATGATCCTACCATCTAATCGACTGATTCTTCTGGGACTGATCTTCAGGTACATGCTTCTATCCCTATTTTATCTCATTCTTCTGATATTGACTCATTATCTGAATCTGATCATGTAGCTCCACTAGAATCTCCCTTGGTTCCACATGATGAGGACCGTGGGAGAAGATATCATGCACGTGATCGTCACCCTCCTGAAAAATTTGGTTTCCCTTCATCCAATAATGTTAAGTATCCCATTTCCAACTATATTTCATACCACCGTCTTTCTAAGTCTCATTTGACTTTCGCACAACAATTGTCTTCTGTGTCTATTCCTAATAAGTTTCAGGACGCCCTTGATGATCCTAAATGGAAATGCTACGGTAGAAGAAATGAAGGCTCTTGAGAAAAACTACATGGGAGATGGTTGAGTTATCAAGAGACAAGAAAACTGTGGGGTGCAAGTGGGTGTTCACGGTGAAGCGAGAATTCAGATGGTTCGATAGAGAGGTATAAAGCCCGACTTGTGGCAAAGGGCTATACCCAAACTTATGGGATCGATTATCGGGAGACATTTGCTCTGTTGCCAAGATGAGTACAATTAGAGTTCTTCTCTCGTTGGCTGTCAACTTAGATTGGCCGCTAAAGCAGTTTGACGTCAAGAATGCCTTTCTAAATGGAGATCTACAAGAAAAGGTTTACATGGACCCTCCTCCAGGGTTTACACCTAAAGAGGGAAAGGTTTGCGAGGTTAAAGAAGACTTTATATGGCCTTAAGCGGTCACCTAGGGCCTGGTTTGGCCGATTGATCATTCCATGAGAAACTATGGCTTTAAACAAAGGTCAAGCTGATCACACACTATTTCTTAAGCGTATTGGCAAAGATTACTTTGCTAATTGTTTATGTGGATGACATGGTGGTTACAGGTAATGATGAACAGGAGATTGAGAATCTTCAAAGTTACTTAGCCAAAGAGTTTGAAATGAAAGATCTGGGATCTCTCAAGTATTTTCTAGGAATTGAAGTTGCACGTTCTAAGAAAGGCATCTTCTTATCTCGTGAAAATATGTTCTTGATTTACTAGCAGAGACTGTAAAATTGGCGTGTGAACCTATTAATACTCCAATGGAGGTTAACCATGGATTGTCAATTTATCCGGATCGGATACCCTCTAACAAAGAGAGGTATCGAGAGGTTGGTTGGAAAGCTGATTTATCCGGCTCATACAAGACCCGACTGTCTTACGCCGTTAGTGTTGTCGGCCAGTTCATGCATAATCCAAGTGAAGCACACCAAGGTGCGGTGGATCGAATTCTCAAGTACTTGAAGTGTACTCCAGGCAAGGGTATATTGTTTTCAAAACATGGGCATTTAGATATGGAAGGTTACACTGACTCGACTTTGCGGGCTCAAAACTTGATAGAAAATCAACTTCAGTTTATGTGTCTTTTGTTGGTGGTAATCTTGTAACTTGGAGGAGTAAGAAACAGGGGTTGTGTCGAGATCTAGCGCTGAAGCAGTATAGAGCACTCAGCCATGGCATAACCGAGCTTATTTGGTTAAAGATTCTAATAAGGGAACTCGGGTTTGAACCTAAGAAGCCTATGGTTCTGTATTGTGACAATACAGCTGCCATTGAAATAGCAAATAATCCAGTACATCATGAGAGAACAAAGCATATTGATATTGACAGACACTTTATCGGCGACAACTTGGCAAAAGATGTCATTCGAGTGCCGTATATAAAGAGTGAAGACCAACTTGCAGATATGATGACTCATGCCGTTTCTAGCAGAGAACTCTACTCTTCACTAGACAAGTTGGGCATGTGCGATATCCATGCACCAACTTGAGGGGAGTGTTATAATATACAACTGTGTTTGTACAGTTGTGTTAGTGAGTGTTAGTATAGCTGTTTGTACAGCTGTGTTAGTGTTAGTACAGCTGCTATCTTTACAGCTGTGTTAGTGTTTGTACAGCTGCATCTCTACCCTTTGTATAGCTATAAATACCTCCCATTGGAGATGAATCAAATATCAGAAATTTTCTGCATCTTATTTTCTACTCTTACAATAACAGAGGTTTTGTTTCTGAAATGTTTTGCTATATGAAGTTTTGGTTAAATTACTTTTTAGTTAGTTGAGGAAAATTTGAGGTAAGTAATTCTGAGGTTTTGAGCTTAGTTGGTGTAAATGTTTAAAGAAATCTTTAATTTTCTTCTATTTTTCTTTTTATTTTCTTATGCATTTGTTGGAAACCAAAGACAAGAGCTTGAAAAACTTATCCAGCTTTGTTCACTGTTTTTTGAATATAGACTCCAACCTCTGTGTTTCTCTGAACACAGGCAGGTTTTCTCTCTGCATTTTGCTTACAATTCTTTTTTTATATGTTGCACTGGAATCTATTTTTTGCATTCCAATAGTTGTTCAATTGAATTTGACACCCTTGATATTTTTATGGGGAGGCAATCAATCACATAAAACGATGAGTTGAATAGTAATATTTCTGAAATGTAGCAAAACAGACGCCAACTAAATTGCAGATAAGTAGTATCTACCTGTAGAGAGGAAACTTTCGACCTCCTCTTAGTATGAAATCCTGAATACAAAGTGAAGGTAGAAATCATTTCCAAGACAAAGTACCATATAAACAGACTGAAAAATATGAGAACCAGTAAAATAAAAATCGTACTTCAAGGTCACTAAATCATGGATACCAGATGAGATATTGTGTGAACTTCATTTTTATTCTGCAAAACATATGGGTATCATGCCTTGCCAGCACTTTTGACATGCTGACATTGCAATACTTTAGCAAATAAAAAATTCCGAACAGGGAGTAATCAGTTATCTCTTCAAAGAACCATTCAGCCTTCAACTTATGCTATTATATGTGTAAAAACATGAATCAAAAGGTCTACAAAGTAAATATATTCATATGATATGAGGTTTATAAAAAACCTGAATAGCGTCCAAACAGACACTAACAAAAGCTATTACTTCAGACAAAACTTCAACTTATGCTAATTTGTATGTTTAAACTTGAGCATTTCATATTTGCAGTTGCTCCTGCCGTTCTTAAGAAGTTACAAGTCTCCCCCATACCTATTAAATTTTTCTCTATTTCTATTATCTTTTCAAAAAAATAACCAATTTGTAATCAAAGCATTCAATTAGGCAACAGGAGTCGATAGATGCAAGTAGTGTGCAATGATTGATTTTCAAATAGTGATTGGATGAGTGAAAAGTGCTTTGCAATTGTTATTTTAATTGTAAATATAAATTTACAACTATCCTTCTTTAAGTATATTATAATTAATGGATATATTATGAATAGATAAAAACATTTGAATTTGTCCTTTGAGTTTTTCTCTAAGTCTATTGTCCAGCTTCAATCGAACTGGATGCTTGGGTCTTTGTTAAGAATCTGCATTTTCTGCTAGATCCAAGTATGATCTTTCACTTACAAGAAGAGAGGTTTTGCTTTTGGAATGTTTTGTTATATGAAATTTTAGTTAAGTGCTTGGATATTTGCTAAGAATGTGTATTTTGTGTTAGATCCAAGTATGATTTTTCACTTATAAAAACAGAGGGTTTGCTTTTGAAATGTTTTGCCATATCAAGTTTTACTTGAATTACTCTTTACTTAGTGAAAATTTGAGGTAAGGAATGACTATGTGCAAGCCTTTTATGGATTGAACAAAACAAATGGTGAAAATTATTGATGATGATCTAAAATATGAGAAAATGATTCATTTACCCCAGCTCAAGTTTGATTACTATGCAAATTAAAACAAATTAGCAAGGTGTTGTGTTTTGCAAAGATAAGTCCAATTTGTAATCAAAGCATTAAATTAGGCAACATGAGTGAATAGATGCAAGTAGTGTGCAATCATTGATTTTTAAATAGTCGCTAGATGGGTGAAAAGTGTGTAAGGGGATATTTGAAATGATCATCTTTCTTGCAATAATATTTACCTCTGTATATACTATTTGTTTGAAAAAATGACAATTTAAGGCAACGCAGATCTTACTTTTCCTCTAAACTTTGTTTTGATATTATGGTGATGTGAAATAGCCCTATGATTCTCATATTTTCAGCCTCAAGAATCTAAACTATTGTTATAGTTATGGTTGAAGCATACCTTTCTACAAGATCAATAATATACAAAGCAATTGAATTGGTGAAGGAATAGTTAAATCTTTTGTTTTTTAATAAATAAATAAAAAGTTTGTGTGTGATGCTTTCAGCAGTAGGTAGACTGCATATTGAGATGGAGAAACAAGTTTTCAGATTGATATGAAAGATAATAATTTTCACTGCCATTTGGTTTAGTTACTCAAGATATCTGAGAAGAAAAACAAACTTTATTACTGATATTTAAGTAGAGTAAGTCATTAAGTGGGAAAAGTAATCTGAATTCACAGCAATTGAACACCAATTTGTGGTATTTTATCAATGATAGCTTACCCTTCATAGTTTTAAGATGTTATGAATTATATACAATCGTTTACTTATTACCATTTGATCGTTCTTTTCAGCCTATCATTCGAAAATTAATTTTCATTTTCGATTGTTCTTTTCAGCCTATCATCTTCGGCTTTCATCGTGTAACAAAGTCAGTGTCTCCTGTTTCTGCCTTTTGAAAATTAGGAATAAGCATTACTAAGTGGTTACTATCTATGCTGATATTCATTTTCCATTTCATTTGCATACAGGTGAATGAGGTGAAATCAAACCTTTCTCAAATTGGGTTTGATGTTGAATTAATTCATCAAATGGTCGCTGAGTTGATAATTCTGTCTTTTATGTGTTTCTTTTATTTTAGTCTGGCATGCTATAAGCTTATCTGATTACTTATGTTGTATTTGTTATTTGGCTCAACAGGAAGGGAAGGTCGAACTTCTTAAGAGCAAACAGGTTATATTTTTGGTTATGCCATCACCTCAAAACCTTCTGCATTTTTGAATTTCTTCTTACTTCTGTAATGATTGATTTGCGCCCTTTTTTTCCATAATACATGATGCCACCAACTCAGGTCTATGGTATCTATGCGGAAGGCTTCAAAGATGGGTTGGATACTAAACCATTTCAGGTCAGATATTCTTTTTGTGTTCATTTGAAAATTATATATATACTAAAACTCAATAACAAAACAATGTTACTAAGCCCAGTGTACTGACCTTTTTGCCCTTTACTAATAACTAAATATGGAAGGCCTGGGTTGTGGAGGCTTCGACTTCTTTCTAGGTTGTTGAGGCTTCGACTTATCTCTCTCTTTTTCACCGTTCGTTTCTCCTCTTTGACACAAGAATATGCATTTCATTTTCGGAGCTTCTTTCATCTTCACTCAGAGCAGAAGAAAGGCAAAGGCTTCCTCAGCTCCATTTTTCCGCACCATCACCTATTGTGAGTTCTTAAAGTCGTTATCTTTTTCATGGGTTTTTTAAACGGCTGTTTTTTTTTTTTCTGATAAAGATGGAAGCTTTGGCTTTAGGTCTGAGCGCAATAATACCAGCCACAGACAACTTCTCTCCTGTCAATAAACTTGGCCAAGGTGGTTTTGGCACTGTTTATAAGGTAAAGTCTCATTTCAAAGCCTAACATTTCATAATTGAATGATTTCTTCTGAGCAGTAGAAGATACTCTTCTTCTCAAAGCTTTATAATAGTGTTGAACCATAACTTCAGGGTCTGTTAGCAAATGATCAGAAGATTTTTGTTAAAAGATTGTCCAAAACTTCAGGACAAGGAATTGAAGAATTTAAAAATGAAGTTGCTCTGATAGCAGATGCGGCAAAGAAAGTTGAAGTTGATCTGTGTTTTATTTTTTGTGAGTGCTACAAATTTGTTCAGTGTGGAGTTTAAATGAACGTTGATGTGCAGGATTATGGGTGGGTGAGGCAGGGAATGGTATACCCCTTTACGCAGTTCATGGACAGGTGTGTAGCTAATTAGTTCTGTGAAATTTGCCTATTTGTTTAGAAAAACATAACTTGAGTTGGGTTTATCAAGATGGGGCTTCTGAGCTGGGTTTTGGGTCCTGTTGGGTTGATAGGGCTGTTAATGGTGTCTGGGTTTTGGCGGTGAAAACGAAGGATAAGATTTAAGTGAAAAGGAGGTTGCTTTGTTGAAGGTGTGAGGACTTTTGGGCTGATTGTTGTCCATGGATTTTCAGAAGAAACTGATGAATAAATCATGGTATATTACTAATTTGGCACTTTTAAAAAGAAAAATGCAAAACCAAGAAAGAAATAGAAATCAGTTGCCTCTATAAAACTCTCTATATGCTTCTATACTATATCCAGTATTGGCTGAAAGTGGCAATGAGGAAAAGTAGAAGTGTGGAAAAGACAGAGACTTTGTTATTTATGGCAGCTAAATCGCTCTAAGAAGTGTGCTTTTTATATATATTATCAAGTCCTCATTATCCAATTAGAAAATTTTGCTTTCAAAATTCTATTTCAGTCCTGGTTTATTGTTAGTCGTGGAGTATTTTGTTATGGGACTTTCAAAGCTGCATGTTTTGCCATTTGACCCATACTGGAAATCTGGTGTTAGAATGTTTGTGATAATTGACAGTTTAAGTGGCATTCGAACCATATTTTTGCGTGGTTTGATATATAAATTAGGGTTGTTTTACTCATGGGTTTTGTCATTTCTATGACAGAATTAATATCTGAAAGTTTGGTTGCTCAGTCTCATTTGTATCTTTGAATTCATTTGTAATATCTTTTATATTGAGCATGAAGGTTGCGAACACAGACAAAAAAATTACAATGAAAATTCATGATCTGTTGACATCAAGTCTCTATACTGCAAAATGTACACATGGTCTGTGTTCTTTAGAAATGTGATTATACATACATGCTACTAAATTTTCGATTTCAAATTGTTTACTTCTTTTATATTTAGCTTTGGTTCTCTGGCCTTTGTGGTTTTGTGTGCTATAAGGTTAAGAAATTGGAGGAAGTTGGGATTGGAAGACCTTCAACTTATGCAAGCACATTGAAAGTTTTATAGGTATGTGATGATGTTCACATAGCCAGGTTTTTAGTTGATTATATTTTTCTAATGTATTCTTTTGTTCGAAAGTAAGCACAATTTCTTGAATTATTGCTATGTACTTTTGCTACTATATGAATGAAGGAATAAAAGGATATCTTATCTTAATCAATGGGATTCTCTGCCTTTTTTACTCTTCTGTTCTTTCATATTTGAAAATGCTCACATTTTCTTCTAGATAGCATATTGTGAAGTATGTGATGTGATTTATTACTTTGCTAATCCAGGTGACTATGATGCTATCATAGTATCATATAGTCAAATATCCTTTTCTTGGTTAGGCATGTCTTGACATTATGTTTGCTTGCTCACTTTTTTTCAAATGAGGAATGCATAATTTGGAGAGAAATTTGGTATTGCATTCTGTACTCTAAGATTATTCAATGGGATTGCAGATTTCTATGCCTTTTATAGGTCTTGCATACAATGAGATAAATCATCTGTGATTGAAAACTGTTATGTTTTTGGAATATAAATAAACATGGGGTGTGATCATAAATGACCAAGACAAAAAAAAACATAAATACAGAAGAAAAATGAGCATCCATAGCCAGAGCTCTTCATTTGAGAGAGATCAATGTTTTTATGTTAATGGAGTTCTAGAGAGTTTGTGTGTGTGTGTTTTGATCTGGGTTTTCTAAAAGGTTTTCAAAGAAGCCCCCATTTAGCAGATTCTCAGATAATGTTTTCCACATTTTTTCACTACAAAATTTGTTCCACATGTTTGTATCTCTTTCTAATTAAATTTTCAAAGTGGGATTTTTCCTACTTATAGTTGTAACTTTTGGGTGATTTCAATACTTTTGAGGGATTATAAGTGTTTTACAAGTTCATTTGCAATTTTCAATTTGGTAAAGCTTTTTTTTTTTTTTAATCAGGGATATTTCATTTTTTATATATATATTTTCCCGGAAACAATTGCAGTTTCTGACTTGATACAAGAAGAACAAGACTTCGTGCAGTTGCTGAAGAAGACGACTCTTGGTGCAGTATTTTTTTTTTCTTTCCTAAGGCTTTTCATTTGTTTCTTTTACTTTGTGTTTCCTAGACCTAGAGGAGCCGAGTAGTTGTTTGTCATTAATATCATACCACAGCATATAGAAAAAGCACAACACAACATAACATAACATAATAAAAAACCACAACTTTTAATCTTGAAGTTGTTTGTAAATCTCTAAAAAGGCAAGGCAACAATTGTTATTTAACATATAGTTGGCATTGCTCTGTTTTTGTGTCTTTAAACTTTAGTTTTGGGTTATCCTGTAAACACCAACAAAATCCACAATTGGAGATCCTACGTAGTGCGACTCACTCATCTCATTAACTTCACAATACATTTGACCATATTTCGTTTTTTTCCCCTTTCTTAATGGAGTTTTCTTTTATCTCTCTCCTTATACCTATCTTTTCCTTATCGTCAATAGCTGCTAAAAAACTCAAATCAACTTTAATCTTAAAAACAAAAGCCCAAGTCGTCCATATGTTAATCAAGTTTTGGTCTAATCCCATATGTATTTTTATGGTTAGGGAGATGGAAAGAGCCAATTAACTATATACCTCCAAGAAAAAAACACATGAAAGCTACTTGATTTGATTGGATTTTTAGAGAAAAGTTCAGTAATGTCAGTTTTCTTTAACAGATGCTACTAGTGACACTAACATTTTTGTAGTAAATTTGGAGTCATGATTTCTTGGATCTCTGGGATCCAGGGTTCATAATTACTTATCGTTTAATTTAAATTCAACTACTAATAAATTTCTTAAAAGGAGTCAAAAGAAAGTAGTAGTTAGATTTAAATCCAACGCGCGATCATTAAATTCCTTAATCTCTAAGGCCCAAGAGATCATAACTGAGTAAATTTGCGTTACAAAGATAAAGAATAAATTAAATTAATCAAAAAAATGGTTACACGTAATTAGAGTATTTCGTTTAATTAAAAAAATAATAAAAAGCGATGTTAATTTAACAAAAAGTCACCACCGCACCGATTCCCATCACAACCAACGTTCCCGTTGTTGCGCCGCCTGTCGCACCACCACGCCGCCCATCACTGGATCGTCAATGCTGCCACTTTCGTAAATCTGGAACTCATTCAAGGGTACTTTCGTCTCGTCACTATTAGGCAGTCAATTGCCGTCTCTCTATCTCTCACTCTCACTACAAAGTGTGACTAGGAGGGAGGGCGATGAATTACGAGCAGAGGCTCAAAGCCGCAGCGAAAATCATACTCGCCGGCGACGAGCGTGTTAGCGCTGAAGAGCTCGGCGTCACGGCTTCACTGAAGCCTCACCAAGTCGAAGGCGTCTCGTGGCTCATACGCCGATACAATGTTGGCGTCAACGTCATTCTTGGTAAGGAGCTGTCGTATCATTTCCGATGTGTTTGGTTGTCGAGAAAATTTAAAAGAAAAAGTAGAATGAAATCTTTTAATGAATTAACTTGGATGTATTGGTTGTATTTGCAGGAGACGAGGTAAAGCTGCAAGTTTTCTGTTCTTTTTTTTTTTTTTTGGTCGAAGCAAGTTTTCTGTTCGTATCATTTGAATGAGTTCAAAATTTCCTTAAATTTGAATGCTAGAGTCAGTTTCCTTACCCGAGTTTAGTGGAAGGTGCCAACTAGCTTAGGTATGGACCCAAAAAGAAAAAAAAAGAAAGAAAAAAAAAGAGAGAAAAACTGAATTCAGTGAAGATTCTGATGTTGATTGTTAAGGCTTGTGCAATTCATTTTTGCATTGCAATATATTGAGCAAAGTTGACATATTTTTTTGCTTGTTCATTATACTTGAATCTAGGTGACTGGTTGGCAGATGGGACTGGGCAAGACTTTGCAAGCTGTCTCTTTATTGAGCTATTTGAAGGTTCACAAGTTGTCACCTGGGCCATTTTGTGAGTTTCGTTTCTGTTGTTGGTGTGAAAATCTTGAAAGTTTATATTTTTTGTATTCGCGTGCCTGATACTTTTGTTTTCTTTTCATCAATCAACTATCCAGTGGTATTGTGTCCTCTAAGTGTAACAGATGGTTGGGTCTCTGAAATGGAGAAATTTGCTTCAAAACTAAAAGTTCTTCGGTATGTTGGTGATAAAGAATTTAGGCAAATTCTTCGCAGGACAATCTACGAGCATGTAAAAGAAGAGTCCTCTTCATCTGATGTAAGCTCTGGTACTATTGTGTAGCTATTGGAAGGCTATAGATGTAATCCATCATTAATGTTTGACGCTATAGTTAATAATTTTTATAAGCTTTAATAACCTACTACTTGTTTTGTTGATATTTTCAAGTTGGACCTGTCGACAGGAGTTGTCGTTGCCTTTTGATGTCCTATTGACAACATATGACATGGTGTTGGCAGATCAGGATTTTCTTTCTCAGATACCATGGAGTTATGCAGTAATTGATGAAGCTCAAAGGCTTAAAAACCCTTCTAGTGTATGTTTAAGGCATCATAAATTCTCTGTCTTATATATGAATGAACTCTATACTTGTACTGAATAGCTTTTTCTTATTGTGAATTAATACTATTTACTCCAGTAATTACTGTCCTGAAAATAATCATACAATAGATACAGTTATTCAGAATATGACTTTTTGAACCACTGGCTTTTAGAAATGAAATGACAGCTTACTGCAGATCAGTTTGGTATTTTCTTTTAATTTTCAAGCATGAGGCAAGTTCACATGTTGATTTTTTCAATTGTTATTTACCATGTAAATTTGTGCTAGGTGGTAATAAGTAAATTTGAGAAAGTGATAAGAAAAGGTTCAAGTTAGACTACTTTTTGTTTTCCTATAATCACTTTTATCCCAGACACATACGTGGTTCGACCTTAATAGGTTCTATAAAATGTCCTAAGAGAGCGCTATCTTATACCAAGACGGTTACTGATGACTGGCACACCCATTCAAAACAATATCACCGAACTTTGGGCTTTGATGCATTTTTGTATGCCTTCAGTCTATGGGAAACTGGATGAGTTCCTTACAACATATAAGGAAGCTGGAGATCCTTCATCAGGTTATCTTCTTATCTGTCATAAGTAGTTTATGTGGATTTTCTTTCATATAATGTGCTGTGGAAAGCTTTGATCTTAATAATTTCTTCCCTGGGATATCAAAACAGGCCATGATACAGCTAAAGTTAGGGAGCAACTTAAAAGCTTAAGATGCATATTGGGAGCTTTCATGCTCTGGCGTACGAAATCTAAACTTATTGAGAGTGGAGATCTATTGCTGCCACCGCTTACTGAGATAACAGTGTATGTTCTCCATCCCTTTTTTCCTTGTAGACATAGTGTTGATGAGGCTGTTTTATGATGCTAAGGTGTATTATCTTGATAGGCTGGCACCATTGGTCGGATTGCAAAAGAAGGTGTACATTTCAATACTGTGGAAGGAGCTTCCTAAAATACTTGCTGTCTCTTCTGGAGGTCCAAATCATCAATCCTTACAGAATATTGTATGTTAGTTTTTCGGTTTTTACCCTAAGCATCTCTTTTCTTGTCTTCCCTTCATGTGGTGTGATATGGTACGTTGGTATTATGAACCCCTTTATCCTATACATTCTACAAAACTAAAAACACAGAGAAGATATTTTATTTCCCATGGTTTTCGGTTGACCAATGCAATATCACTACTTTTCTTCTGGAAAAGTTGTGGATTTAAGAGGTCCTGTTGGGTGGTAGCTGGGAATTCATAGTTTGGTACATACATTTCAAAATCTGTGTAGGCTAGCAGCTAAATTCCTTTGCCTAGTGTCGTTGTCATTTTAAATTTATCAAAATGATTGTCATCATTGTCATTTTCTTAAAAACTTTACTTTTTGCAAAGGTAACTTTCAAAAAGCACCCTCTAGTTTGCTTCCTCGATATTGCTTTTCCATAGCAGAAACTTTGATGAAGTAGTAGCAGACCAGAACTGTATTGAATGCATCTAAATCTACTTTTCCTGTAAAAAAAGAGTTTATATGCTTATTGCAGCTACTATTGTGATCAATTATTTATTTTGATTGAATATTTATCCTTTGCCATTACTTCTCCCGCTGTCATACAGGTGATACAGTTATGAAAAGCATGTAGCCATCCTTATCTCTTCCCTGGTATTGAGCCTGAACCATATGAAGAGGGTGAACACCTTGTTCAGGTATCACTGATTTTAATATGGTAAATGATAATGACCTAGGTGTGTGTACCAAGTCATGTAGTGTCGAAACTCTAACATCTGAAGATTAACAGAGGAAAATAAGGCTTCTTTTGCTTTATTTCTGGAAGGGAAAACCCTTGACCCCTGGGTAGTACTTTTAGTCTGCCTTCTGTTCGCTTGTAATATTTCCTGCCAACCAATCTCTGTTCATTCCTTATCTTTTCACAGGCTAGTGGTAAACTTATGATTTTGGACCAACTACTTCAAAAGCTGCATGGGAATGGACACCGTGTGCTTCTCTTTGCACAGATGACGCATACCCTTGATATTCTCCAGGTTTTTTTTTTGTTTTTGTTTTTTTTCCTGTCTCATGCTAAATGATAAAATGCTTCAGCTTGTTTGCATATGTTACTCTCCATTTTAACAAATTTATATTCTCAAACGCAATGCAGGATTTTCTAGAGTTAAGGAAATATTCCTATGAACGCCTTGATGGATCAATTCGGGCTGAGGAGCGCTTTGCTGCCATAAGAAGTTTCAGCACACAATCCACCAAAAAAAGTTTGAAGTCTCAACTTGATCAAAATGGTGCTTTTGTCTTCATGATCTCTACAAGAGCTGGTGGAGTTGGCTTGAATCTTGTGGCTGCTGATACTGTGAGTTTTGGCAAACAGTCATGTACTGCTCTTTTAAAACAATGACTTATGTTTAGACCTGAAATGCAGGACCTGTAGGTTTTATTGTTATATATTTGAATAAAATATTTGACATGTTTTAGAGCACAAGAAAGTAAGTTCATAATCATTTTAAAATCTCTTTGTATCTGTCAAATTGTATATCAAATGTTTTTAAAAACTTTTTAGTTCTCTTGAGACATTTACAGTTGAGATTGAGAATGACAGCATATTACTTTAAGAATGTGTACCCTGCTCTTGGTGAGAATGACAGAGAGTAATTTGGGGTGGTTATAGTAGTCTATGTAGTAAAAGTCCCAGTAAATTGGATTCTTCCCTGAAATTTCTGTAAAGCACATCATAGTACTGACATACTTTTATTCTATTCTTATTATATTATGCAAATTTTTTTCCGACATTTTTATGATTAATTTGCATACGCTAGGTTATATTCTATGAGCAAGATTGGAATCCCCAGGTGGACAAGCAAGTTCTTCAGCGGGCTCACAGGATTGGTCAAATGAATGATATACTGTCAATAAACCTAGTTACAGGACGTACGGTGGAGGAGGTGAGATCCCATACATCTTTTTTTTTTCTTTCGGTTGAAGAGTTCCTATACATGAGCCATGGCCATTGAACACCATTATATGTTTTGTATTCAAATGTGTCAATATAGGTTATCATGCGGAGAGCGGAGAGGAAGTTGCAGCTTAGCTATAATGTTATTGGGGATGATGTTATGGACCAGGAAGGTAAAGAAGAAGCAGGAGTTGAACCTTGTGACTTGAGATCAATCATATTTGGGTTACATCTCTTCGATCCTGATGAAATCAACAATGATGAGTTTGGGATGTCAGAACTGAATGCTGTGGCTGAGAAGGTAATCTCAGTGCGCAATAAACAAATAGCAAAAGAGGATGAGAGGAAATTTGAGGTCAATCCAACAGATGTTTTGCATGGACATGATCTTGTTGCAGGAGAAAGTAACACTTCTCTTAGTTTCAATTCTGGTTTTGATGAAGCTTCATATCTCTCTTGGGTTGAAAAATTCAAGGAGGTATCACAAGAAAGTGGAAAGGAAAATACGGATTTGAGAAGCAGAAGAAACTTACCAGAGGAAAAGTGTCTAAAACGTGAGGCTGCAAAGAAGAAGGCAGAGGAGGTGAAGTTATCTAACTGGGAAGACCGTGGGTACCATTCATTGTCTGTCGAGGACCCTGTCAGCCCCGTGGATAGGGATATGATGTCTGATTCAGGTTCGTTCAGTTTGTTTATGGGGACTGTACACAACCATCAAAAGTTTGTCCGTCGGAACCTACCATTATTTTCAGGTAAATTTAATTTCTCTAAATACCTCCTCTTTAGTGTTCACATTATTTTGCATTGGATGAGTCAGAACTGTTGATATGTGTCTTCTTGTGTTCCTGTTATTTTGTTCTTGATACAGTAACTTTTTGTTTGTTCACGCCTCTTAAAGCACAAATATTCTTTTTTCTTCCATTATTTATTTTTTGATAGAAACATACTCTTTCAGAGTATGAGCATGATGTAGGCGGTCAGTATGTTTATGTCGCTGATGTGTTGATGATTCTGGACACTGGGGTCATGGAGGAATGTTTGATGCACTGGCCAAGCTATCTTCAAGTATCCCTGATGCATATCTGCAAGCTTCAGAATTTGATGACCTGCATCTTGGTGATCTTCACCTTAGAAGAGTTAATGGTTAGCCTCTGGTCTCTCCTGAAATATTATCTCAATTACCCTTGTTGCTTATAAGACAAAGGAATCTCTTCTACTCAGAAGCACAAGTAGGAGAGAAATTTGATTATATCAGTTACAACACAGCAACAATTTTCTTTTTTCATGTTCTGTCCAAAGTTATAATGAGAAGAGTATAAGTAGCTTTTAGCTGCAATATGCACTGTGCAGGAATTTGTTTATCATGTCAGCCAGAGCCAGAAGTATGTTTTACATTTGAACTTTCTTCCTCACCTATTTGTTGCTATGTAGAGGATGCAAATGAACAGAAGATGGACTGTAATCCCACTCAATGGGTGGCTTTGGCTGTTGTACAATCTTATAATCCCAGGTGTAAAGTACCCCGCAGCAAGATTTCTATTCCTGACTTAGAAAGATGCTAATTGAAGGCATCGTTTTCAGCTGCACAGAATTCTGGTAAACAATACAATTGAATCAGTTTAAAGCTGACTATCCTATTCTTGCCTTGTTATTTCACCTCATGGTATATTTGAAATCCAAAAGTGTAGTTCTTTTTTTGTTAAGGACGTCAAGATTTCGTTGGCTAACTTCGAGTCAGACATGTCGGATTTATACTTTCTTAAAATGTCTCATGTCACATTCTTCTTTCTTGATTTTGACAGCTTCAATCCACATGCCACGCATTGGGTATCAAGATGGATCAGATCGCGCAGAATGGTACACAGTTGAATGTCTTCTACGAAAATATGCTTCTCTGTATGGCATAAAGATATATGTGTATGTTTTCTTTCTCTTCCTTCTCCCTTCTTCTGCCAACACACACCGATGCACAACAAACTAATTTTTTGGAATCTTTGCAGGTATTATTATAAGCAGTCTGCTTGAGGCTTTGGACTGCTCTCATGCTGGACGTGGTCCTTGTCTCCCACAGGTGTGGCTGATAGAATTAGATTAAGAAAATGTGCCTCTGCGACCTTTCCTGACTTGTAAATAGGTTCAACATCCATGATAGGATATCCTTCTCTTAAAGTACCTATGTTGTTGACCTTTCTCTTGTTTGATAATGTTGTAGCGTGTAGGAAACATGACAAAGGAGAAAGTTTCTATGTAAAAACTTCAAATGTGTCATGTTTTTACTGTACACCAATCTTCCAAGTCATATTCCGTGGTTAAAATTTCGAATCTTCCAGGTTATCGAATGCATTCAAACTTGAAAATTCGCTGCAGGGTTGATTTGTTCAGTTTAAGAATGGTATTGAATGAGTACTTCGAGTTTTTAACAAGCTCAATCCAAAGTCTTCATTTAACATCTCAAGTTTTCCTCTTTATTTTTCTTCAAAGAAAAAGTTCTACAGACATATTCAAAGATCTTTCAGAATTGCATCATAAATGTCCTCAACTCCTCCTTTGGCTTTTAGTTAAAGTTTAAACATTTTGTATTTCGGTAATACATGTTACATAGAGACCAAAGCAACTCACCAACTCCCCATTTGTTCGTTTATATTCCATTCGATTCTAAATATTATTTGTTTCTATAAAGTTAAATATAGGGATTTATATTACATTATAAAGTTAAATTGTTCATTTAAAACTAAGATTTGAATAGAAATAAAAGATGAAACCAATTGCATTTCATATGACTCATTTCACTCTAAATGCGATACAACTGTTTATTTCAAATACATTCAAATTAACGTTTTTTTACATAATAAATTTAGAAATGTTAGAAGATTGAAATCGTTTTAACTTTTTCATATAACAAATTTTAGACTTGCTAGTATATCCAAATAATTTCTTTCAAATCCGTTGGTCCAAATGTTGCCTAAATTTTTTGGAAATCATTTTACAAATATTCGAAGCCCCAAGTTACCTCAGCCCTCTGCATTCAAGCTCAACTGTGAGGACTTAAGATACCATATCAATCCACGGGCCAACTTTAACCTGCAGAAAATAGAAACGGAAATAGATGATTTGCGCCTTTTGGCACCCTTTTGTAAGAAGACAAGCTTCGGACGAAACCACAAATTAATTAATGGCCGCGAATCCCATTTCTCAGAGTCAAGGATTAGCAGTCTTCAGAAAGCAACTCTTCAGCCCCAGCCTCAAGTCCAACTCTCAGCCTGCTTCTTTTCTCAGGTGCGCCTTTTAAAACTTCAATTTGATTTCCTTTCCTGCATTTTCTCACTAGGCAAACACAAATTTCACTTCTCTTTACATTGCTTGTTTTTGAACAATTTTCAAAACCCAGGTGCTATTCTTCTCAGAAAACCGAGAACCATAATGAGAATGATGAACAACAGCACAGAGCTAAACAGTCCAAATCGTCAACCCCAAAAACCAAAACGGCTAAAGATATGGCCAGGCTTGTCAACACCAATCCGTGGTCAACTGAGCTTGAGTCTTCTCTCTCTACAGTCTCTTCCTCTCTCTCCAAAACCACGGTGCACCAAACACTCCACCTTATCAAAACCCCGCACAAAGCCCTTCAATTCTTCAAGTGGGTAGAGATAATGGGTTTCTCCCACAATGACCAATCCTACTTCTTGATGCTTGAAATCTTGGGTCGAGCCCGAAATCTCAATTCAGCACGAAATTTATTGCTTTCAATTGAGAAAAAGTCTAATGGGGCAGTCAAACTTGAGGACCGCTTCTTTAATAGCTTAATAAGGAACTATGGCCGAGCTGGGCTGTTCCAAGAGTCTATAAAGCTTTTTACTACAATGAAGTCGCTTGGTGTATCGCCTTCTGTTGTTTCATTCAATAGTCTTCTGTCGATTTTGCTTAAAAAGGGTAGGACCAACATCGCCAAGAATGTGTATGACGAAATGCTCAGCATGTATGGAGTGACACCAGATACATATACATTCAACATTTTGATTAGAGGGTTTTGTATGAACTCCATGGTAGATGAAGGTTATCACTTTTTCAAAGAAATGTCTCGTTTTAGATGTGACCCGGATGTCATTACCTATAATACTCTTGTTGATGGGCTATGTAGAGCAGGGAAGGTTGAAATTGCCCATAATGTGGTGAAGGGTATGAGTAAGAGAAGTGGGGACTTGACTCCAAATGTTGTTACTTATACAACCTTGATTAGAGGGTATTGTGCAAAACAAGAGATTGACGAGGCTTTATGTATTTTGGAGGAGATGACTACTCGAGGGTTAAAACCAAATGGATTTACCTATAATACTCTAATTAAGGGGCTTTGTGAAGCTCAGAAGCTAGATAAGATAAAAGAGATTTTGGAAGGAACAATGATTGGTGGAGAATTTACTCCTGATACTTGTACGTTCAACACATTGATGCATTCACATTGCAATGCAGGAAACTTGGATGAAGCATTGAAGGTTTTTGCAAAGATGTCAGAGTTAAAGGTCCCACCAGATTCAGCTACATACAGTGTTTTGATACGCAGTTTATGTCAACGAGGGGATTACCGTAGAGCAGAGGAGTTGTTTGATGAGTTATCAAAGAAAGAAATTTTGTTAAGTGATGATGGTTGTAAGCCTCTTGTTGCCTCTTATAACCCAATCTTTGAGTATTTATGTAGTAATGGGAAAACTAAGAAGGCGGAGGAAGTATTTAGGCAGCTAATGAGAAGAGGAACACAAGACCCTCTGTCCTACAAGACTTTGATAATGGGCAATTGTAAGGACGGTACACATGAAGCTGGGTATGAACTCTTAGTGTGGATGCTTAGAAGGGATTTTGTGCCTGATGAAGAGATTTATGGATCCTTGATTGATGGCCTCTTGCAGAAGGGTAAGCCCCTTCTTGCCCAACAGACTCTAGAGAAGATGCTAAAGAGCTCTCATCTCCCACAAACGTCGACTTTCCATTCTTTACTTGCAGAACTTTTGAAACAGCATTGTGCCCGTGAATCTGCCAGTTTTGTCACTTTAATGTTGGAGAAAAAAATTAGACAAAACATTAATCTCTCAACGCATCTAATAAGGCTACTTTTTAGTCGTGGGTTGCAAGATAAAGCATTTGAGATTGTAGGGATGCTATATGAGAATGGATACTCAATTAAAATGGAAGAACTGGTTTGTTTCCTTTGCCAAAGCAGAAAGCTTTTAGAGGCATGTGAAATGTTGCAATTCAGTCTGCAGAAGCATCAAAGTGTCGATATTGATAATTTTAACCAAGTTATTGTAGGGCTTTGTGATATCAATAAACTTTCAGAAGCATTTGGCTTGTACTATGAACTGGTTGAGAATAAAGGCTATCAGCAACTGCCCTGCTTAGATTCTCTAAAATCTGCCCTAGAGGTTGCAGGAAGATCAGTTGAAGCTGAGTTTCTATCTAAAAGGATTCCAAGACAGCAGCTGCTGGACAAATCTGGGAACTGAAGACTACAACTGTAAGGCAAGACCTCAGCTGCTGGACATATCTTTGTTGCTGCTAAATGGTGGGTTTTTAAGATTCCTCAATCAAATATCAGCCTTGTAAATACACAGTTGTTGCTGCCCTCATCATACCACTTCTCAGCGTTTATCTGACCCCTCATCTCAATTTCCTGACTTCTCATCTCAACCATTGGAGCATGTACAGTCCATCTGCAGTCCAAAGATCATTTAAAACCAAACTCATACATGCCCATTTCAAACTATACCTACTTGAAAATCCAACCCAAGAACAACAAAAATCAACCACCACTGATTGGGAAGGGCAGTGCAACACGAAATGGGTATATAGGCAAGGGAATTGTGGAGTGAAATCATTGAGAGAGAGAGGGTGAATCATGACAACCTAAGGTGGGGGATTCCCACTGTGCATAATGGCAATAAAGTTGTGCTGCACAGAGAGAGAGAGAGAGAGAGAGAGAGAGAGAGAGGGAGACTGTTTGAGAGAGGTTTGAAAATGGGTTGAGTTCTTGATCAGAAAATATTATGAGAGGAGATGCTATCCAGGCTTTTGGAATAGAGATTCGAGGGTGATTTTGAAAGGGAGGGAGGGTCTCGTGTAGAGACAGAAAGCAACAAAAGGTTTTAGGGCCCCAACTTGAGTGAAATATTGATTTATTTTTATATGGGTTAATTATTGAACAGAAGAAAACTATAAGCAATATTTGACCTCAAAGAAGAGAATATGATCTGTGCCTTTCTGCTGAAGTAAGATTTTCTACTACCTGGTTTTGGTTATTAAGTTGGGAACTGTTATACTACATTTGTTTTCCATTCCTTTTGTGAATCAGATTTATGAACTTCTGTAACAGGAAGAATGGTGGATCTTTGGTTCCGTCGAAACGGTCTCTTGGGTTGGTTTATGAGATTTTCGTTCTTCTTTTTTGTTACAGATGATTTAAGAGAATGTAGCTTTGCAGCAAGCTTTTCTCTTGGTTCGTTCCTTATCCCTTTTTAAGTGGTAAAGCTCTAACTAGGATGTACCCAATCCTTAACAGAACCGAATCCTGGATGGAAAGCAAAGGACAAAAAGCTCCAAATTGCTTGAATAATGTGATGGGGGGTGGTTGAAGAAAAAAAGGAGAATGCAACTGAAAAAAAATCAAAAAAAGGGATATAATCAATTTGATCATTTAAGAGGGGTTTTTTTTTCTGGTTGAGACAACAAACAGGAAAACAAAAGTGTCATAAGGTGTAAAGATTTCAGAATGAGACGATTTAGAAATGAACTTTGTTGGAAGAGGTAGTGGTTTTCAAAATTATCAGACTTGGGACTATTATCAGTTGCTAATTAGGAAATAATTTACAAAAATAACCTACAAATTCTGAACTAGTGATTGCATTTGCAGTGAACTGTGGTGTTCTGAAGGGTATGTAGTATAAACCTGCAAAAATGTGGTTACTTTAATTGGAGAATTCACAAGTTAGCTAAAGGGCAATTTTAACATGGAAGAAGTAGAAAATTCTGCTACCTATTCTCAATCTGTTTTGTTCTTTCTCTTTTGCAGTGGATTATTCCAACTTTTTTTTAATTTTACCATTCATACTTTTGAAGCAGAAAGTAAGTAACCATTGGGTTTTGAACTTTTCATTAATTGTTTTACCAAACAAAAGGAAAAGATTGTTTGTTTCCCCTTGAAACAGTCACACTTCTAACTCCCCCAAGAAACCCATAATAAAGTAGGCATCTCCTTCTCATGCTCATCTTCTTTGAAGCCAACTCCTCTCCAACACCAAGCCAAGTTCCCCCTTATATACATGCCTTAACTTTCACCAAACTCAGACTATTTCATTGCTAAGCCTCCTACTCCTACTCCTCATCATCATCCTAAAGATGTCGAGACTCGAAAGCAATGGTGCTAATGGTTCTTCCAAGCAATTCCATGCACCAAGTAGGCATGCTCCTACACCAGGGAAGGCAACAGTCCTTGCATTGGGCAAGGCCTTCCCAAGCCAAGTGGTCCCTCAGGACTGCTTGGTGGAGGGCTACATTCGTGACACCAAATGTGTAGATGCTGCCATTAAGGAGAAATTGGAACGCCTGTGTAAGCAAAATTATTTGTGTTTTATTATCTTGAATCTGTTAGAACTCATCTCTTTACTTGTTGGCTGGCCTCTAAATTACTTTTTCGTAAAACTATTCGTATCCTATTTATTAATTTCATTGGCAACCCCCACCTATGTAAGTGAGTTTCACCTCTATTAGAGATGTGGTCAATAAATATAGTCCACATAATTCTACGTAATAAGTAAATATCATACGCATTATGTGATTAGCTAGCTAATGTAGTTCCTTTAATGTGTACATCTAACATTACCCGATATTCTGAAAGGGGCAAGACTTACCATGCTTATCTTTCTCTTCATTTTTGCTTTTGTTTTTCCTAGGCAAAACCACAACTGTGAAGACTAGATACACAGTCATGTCCAAGGAGATCCTAGACAAATACCCTGAACTAGCAACTGAGGGCTCAGCCACCATCAAACAAAGACTCGAAATTGCAAACCCTGCAGTGGTACAGATGGCTTTGGAAGCTAGCCTTTCTTGCATCAAGGAATGGGGTAGGCCAGTTGAAGACATCACTCACATTGTCTATGTCTCCTCAAGTGAAATCAGACTACCTGGTGGTGACCTCTACCTTGCCAGCAAGCTTGGCCTGAGGAACGACGTTGGCCGCGTTATGCTCTACTTCCTAGGCTGTTATGGTGGTGTCACTGGCCTCCGGGTTGCCAAAGACATAGCTGAAAACAACCCAGGAAGCCGGGTCTTGCTAACCACTTCTGAGACCACAATTCTTGGTTTCAGGCCACCGAACAAGGCACGCCCTTACGACCTTGTTGGGGCTGCTCTTTTCGGGGATGGAGCCGCAGCTGTGATCGTTGGAAGCAACCCAAAACCAGGCCAAGAGACTCCTTTCATGGAGCTCAACTATGCTGTCCAGCAGTTCCTCCCTGATACACACAATGTGATTGATGGGAGGCTTTCAGAGGAAGGCATTAACTTCAAGCTTGGAAGGGACCTGCCTCAGAAGATTGACGAAAACATCGAGGAGTTTTGCAAGAAGATGATGGCCAAGGCTTCATTGAAGGACTTCAATGAGTTGTTCTGGGCTGTTCATCCAGGAGGACCTGCCATTCTTAACAAGCTAGAGAGCACCCTCAAGCTGGGCAGTGATAAGCTAGAGTGCAGCAGGAGGGCACTCATGGACTATGGAAATGTTAGCAGCAACACCATTTTCTATGTCATGGAGAATATGAGGGAGGAGTTGAAGAAGAAGACCGAGGGGAGGGAAGAATGGGGGCTTGCCTTAGCTTTTGGCCCTGGAATTACATTTGAAGGCATCCTCATGCGCAGCCTCTAGGAGGATCAATTGTTCCCATGCTACATTACATCTAAGATTCTAAGTTAATTTGGTCATTTTAATTTTTAATGAAATAGAATGGAGAAAAGGATATGTAGCCAAAATCAATCACTTCTTTTCGGTTATAAGGGATTGGGAAGGATTGAACTCTTAACCTATTCTGATTCTACCACCTTTTTTTTTCTTCATAATTTCTCGCTATTTAGTCTAATTTATAAACATTTCTCATTAAAAAAAAACAATTGAAGCATAGTGGAATACATATAGTAAAAATATTTAAAACAACTCATTTTCTAGCGGCCAGATTTTCATTACTAAAAGTCTGAAAATTTAATTGTTCTTCACCCTTTAATTTCCAAAATAGCATCATTCAATAATATTTTTTTATGATGTTTATTTTTTACAAAAACCAACTTTTTTTTGTGGACGTAATTTTTTAATTTTAGGTCAAAATTTAGCAATACCCCTATACTTTTACTCAATTTACTTTCCCCTACAAACACCAATAATTTAATTTATTTTTGGCTAAAAGTCACTTTCGGTCCCTATAGTTTGGCACTTCAAGTTTCAATTCTGTCAATTTTTACGATGTAGTTTCATATTTGTAGCAATTTAAGAACAAGTTAGTATTTCCGTCAATTTCTTTGACGGTGCAAGGGGCAATTTCGCCAATTCTAAGCCCTTGAGTGTAAAAGCTCGTCTGAAACTCTCCATATTTCATATTAGGGCTCGAAATTAGCCATTTGGGTTTAGGGTTCTTCAAAATTTGGGATTAGTGATTGAATTTCGAGGCCTAATATGAAATGAGAAGAGTTTCCAACAAGCTTTTACGCTCAAAGGTTTTGGGTTGACGAAATTGCCCCTTGCACCGTCAAAGAAATTAACGGAAATACTAACTTGTTCTTAAATTGTTATAAATACAAAACTACAGTGTTAAAATTAACGGAATTAAAACTACAAAGTCAAAAGTGATTGAAGTGTCAAACTATTATTATTGAAAATGGTCCAACCGGCCGACCATGCCATCGTGAGCAATCCGACCGTCCAACAGAGACCAAACTTTCGAGACATGTGTCCTAGGCGTTTTGGAACCTTTAGGAACTTCCGGATTGGAATTTTGAGGTCGTGGACCCCACGGGGTCCCGGGTTGACTTTTTGGGACTTTATCACTTTTTGAGTCCCGAGGCATTGTAAATCATTCTAAACTTGAGAAAAGCTTTTGTGGGCACAGGATTGGCCTTAGAATTAACGCATACACTTCTAGGAGCCGGGTGTTAGGATTTTCAGATTAAATAACTAGGTTGAGTTTTTCAGGAATTGTTAGGATTTCTAGAAATGTGGTTCAGGCTGACTAAACGTCCCCTGAAACCTGCGAGGTATGCGGCTCAGGTTGACGTGTGTGCCCTGAGACCTGCGAGGTATGCGGCTCAGGTTGACGTGTGTGCGCTGAGACCTGCGAGGTATGCGTCTCAGGTTGACGTGTGTGCCCCGAGACCTGCGAGGTATGCGGCTCTGGCTTACATGTGTGCCCTGAGACCTGCGAGGTATGCAGCTTAGGTTGACGTGTGTGCCCTGAGACCTGTGAGGAATACGGCTCGGGTTGACTTTGTGTTCCCGAGACATGCGAGGATGTATCACACAAGTGGCCACATGTGTGGTACCTGGAATTTGACAGTAAATTAATAGAATTGACTGATTAGTAACGGAATTGGTGGATTAGGAATGAGGTACGCCTAGGTGGAGAGAAATTAAGTATTGGAAGGTTTTTAAATTAAATTAAGGATTTTATTTTGGTATTATATGGACAAAGGATTTAATATTTGTTATCTTGATATTATAAGACAAGAAATGCAAGTTTACAAGTTCATTATGATTTTTGTCAAGCATTGAGGTTGTTTTACCAGTAGGGGAGAGAAATATTTGTATAAATATTTTAGCGAAGTTGTTGATACATAGGTATTTCCATTTTCTTTCTCTTTTTGCTTCTATTGTTATTTCTACTTTCCATTTTATTTCTATTTTTATAATCTTATATATATATTCATAATATATCAAATCGATTCATGATTTAGAGATGGCTCAGTGAGTGGACTTTTTATTTTATAAATGTTTTAAGCAATTTAATTTCATTATTTGATCTTGAATAAGTTTTATTCAATGATTACGGTTTTCGTAATTCGATTTATGACTTTTAAATGTTCTAATTCACATGCTGCCAAGTTGGATATCCTAGAAGGATATAGGAAAGGAAATCTATTTAGATTTTAGATATAATAGCAGCAGAGTTCTAAGTTAAATGGAAATTCCTATATTCAGTAAATCTTTTAGTAATTATGTTTTCATAGAAACCACCATAGGTACCCAAGCATATTAAGGATTGCTTGCGGTTTATAAGTTGCCCACGGATTAATTGGTTGCCTTCGGTTATGATGATGTCTATTGTGACGCCCCCGACCTTTATTTTGAAAAATTAATTAAAATAAAATGACGGGGTTATTTTAATTGATTAATTTAAAGGGATTAAGTGAGTTAAGATTTTAATTTGGAATTTAATAAGAAATTATTAAATTAATGGGGTTTTACGGTTCACTTAATTTTCTCGGGACGGAATTTACTGGCACACGGGTTGCGCCATTGCGTCCTGGATCGTCGAGACGAGTCCGTTGACGCGGAACGTGCCATTTAGAGGCTCCGGGAGCTTGAGTGGGCATTTTGGTCTTTTCAAAGCGATATTTTGATAAAGAACCCTAGCCACTACTCTTTTCTCTCTCTCCTCCCTTGCTTCTCTCCCGACGAAACTCTCTCTCTCGCTCGCCGATCGCGCTAAACGGCGCCGGACTTTCCGGCCAAGCTTTCCTGGCCACGCCAAAGACTCGCCACCGGTCCCATTCGAACCCCTCTCGCTCCTCTACACAACCGTCTTTCACCTGGCCGAACCTCCATTTTTGCCGACTCGGTGGTCGACGTGAGTTTTCGACAACCCCATCGTCGCGGCGACAGCCCGACGACTTCAACCCAAGACCGCCACCTGGAAAAGGTAGCCCACCTCTCACTTTCTTTCTTTCCCCTGGTCCGCGATAAAACCTGCAAGGGTGGCCGGCTGGAAGCTCGAAAACTGCCAAACCCTCACGTTTGCGTGATTTGCCCGGGCTCCGACCGGTCTTTGGGCGGTTCAGTGGCGGTTCCATACTCCCCAAGGGTCTCTCGAGTCGCTTACAGGTGCGGTGGTACCTCAATCCTTAGATTTTTCCCGGCCTGCTTTGCTTATAGCACCCAACCCACTGGCGCGCTGCTGGCGGCGCTGGGGTGTGGCGAAGGTTCGAGGTTCCTTTAGCCTCTCGTGTCGCTGTGAGTGCGTAGGGAGTTGACGGATCTCACCCGAGATCGCTTGACCATCGAATCCTGGATCTCGCCTATTGCGTGATTCACTGGTTCGACAGATCGAACGGTCGATCGCTCCATTCTGGATATGTCGATCCCCGTATTTCTAGGAGCCTATAGGTTTTGACGGATCGCGATTCGAGTCCCTGATACTCCTAATCACCAACCCTAACGCTAGGTTTGTTAAACCGTCTCGATCGCATTTATCGCGAAATCCCACCGCTTCGGACGAGACCAAACTTTGGGGACGTGGTTCGTGAAACCGTAGTGAACCTTTAGGAACTTTCGGATCGAAGTTTGAGGTCATGGGACCCACGGGCCCGGTTTGACCCGGGCCTGCCTGGGCTTGACCAAGTTTGACCAGGTTTGACCAAGGCTTTCCCGAGGTCGCCTTGCAGCCGTAGTTGACTTGTCGGAGTTCTAGGTCTCGTCCAAATCCTTTTGGAGGTCGTGGGCCCCTGCGGCCCTAAGGACCAAAAAGGGGTGTTTGACCGCCATGATCGTGAGTCTCCGGCGGACTCCTTGGTTAAAAGACGTTGTAAGACCTAGAATTCCTTCGTTAGGACGCTGAGACGGGGTTAGTTAAGGGTTTATTTTCAAGTTGTCGTCTAAGGCTCCTATTGTTAAGCCCTTTTCGTATTCTTGAATTTAGGCACGCAGACCTCCTACTACGCAGCATGACCCTCCCCCGGGTCAGCCGCTTGGAACTACCAAAGGAGTGGACTTGTTTTCAAATACATATATTTGTCAATGATTAAACAACATGCATATGAGTTGATGTTTCAACGCTATTGACTACTTGAATATATATATATGTCAATCAATTTTGGACGCTGGGTCCTAATCAGATTTGGGGTCGGGTGCATGGTTGTGGGTTGAAATGTGAAAGTATATGAATATGTATAAATGCATTATTGCAGGCAATGGTTGTGAGTGTTGTAAACACCGTGTTATGTACCTCCCTCCTGCTCGATACTTGCCATCGAGATATGGTTCGATCCTGGCATACCTTAACGGGTGTACAGAGACTTTTAATTGAGTATTTAGTCAGCATGGACTAGTTCCGGACGTATGGGTATTGAGTATGCGTACCGCCATACGGGTCGGGAAGCATAATCCATTACTATGGACGGCTTAACCCTGGGTACTAACATCACAGGTAAGCCTCGATCCGCTAAAACTATCCCCTCGCTGGATGGTTTTCCCCGCACACTTGATCCGGGTGTTGAGTTATTATTGTATATATATATATGTATATATGTATATGCGTGGGTTATTATATTCGTATTCTTATTGCTGTTGGTGAGGATCTTTCTCGCTTGTCGTGCCTACGGGCCTGGTTATATGAGAATGGGATTTGGTTTCATGATGTGTTTTCATGTCATGTTATACTATGATATTGGGGTTTTGATTTCAATCGAACCTTTATATAAATGTTTTGAATTGCATGATTTCAAAGATCGGTTTTGAAACGGTGAGGATACACTCGTTGTTTTAACTTATGAAACCTTATTTTTGTCCACTCACACTCTTTTCTGCTTTGCGCTCACCAAAGCCGTAGTCGTAGCTGCTCCCGAGCTGTTCGTCCGAGCGCTCCTCTTCTCAAAGCTCGATCTGATCAGAGGGCACTTGCCCCTATTTTGTAAACACGTTATTTCGCTTATTCAGAATTACTTTGGGATTGCTCAGACGCCTTTAGGTTGAATTTGACTACCGAGGCCTTTGTTGCGTGGTTTGCATGTCGGGCACTGGATATACATTCTATGTATGTTTTAAACAAAGTTGAATCTTGGGATTTGTGCGTTTTAGGGGAAACTCGCTGCCCGTTTCTTCCGGCAGGAGTTTTAGTCCCATTTTCTCTTTATTTCTTTTGAAGAGGGTTTCTTTTAGTAAAGGCCCGACATTGAGTTAATGCTCAGTTATCTCAATGGTTCGCACTTGTTCCGGTGGAATTGGTCGGGTCCTCATCTATGGACATCCTGTCACCTTCGGTTAGGTCAATATGATTTATCGTTGCCCCACGAGTCTTAGGGATACCCGGACCGTGAGAAGCGAGGAAAGCGGATCGGTCGAGACTAAATGTCTCCTAATTCGACAAGGATTGCAGCTCGAGTCGACTTTGGGTCGCCAAAGCCTGCGATGACGTGTCACATATGGTGATACGAGGAATAGGCGTAATGATGTTAAGTTTGTCGAATTGTTTGAATGGTGGGATGTGTATATAGTTGTAAGTATACAGGTTTGATTTACTACGAGAATAACAGTGAATGTTATTGAGCATATCAAGAATATGAGGCTTGGATTGATCTGCAGTATTATTTAAATATAAATAAATAATAAAACTTAGTAGGTGCATGTTATAGAGTAGGAAGAACTATGTGTGGCTTGATCCCTTGTTAAGGGTACGTAGGCAACCTAGGGTTCTAGGTGCAGCCGCGAGGTCAAGTGCTTGAAAAGTAGTTCAGCTATGTTATCTTGAAATCTAATATGGTTCTGAGGATATTCTACAATTTGAATTGAATCTGGTGGGCAGAATATTTTATTTGAATTGTTGAGGCCGGAGGCCAGAATGATTTGATGCTTGGTTTGCTTGAATATAATTGGATGCATACTGGCAGTTGGGCTATATATGTATACATTTATGCTTGTGTTACAGGTGAGAATTTATGGGAAATGAGCAAATTGCAGGGGAGACTCTGCCAAATTTTTGGTAGAAGTCAAGTTAGAAGAAATCTGAAATGTTGAAGAGAAGGGCAAATTAGTCAATTGTGCCTGGCACCTGCCTAGTGTCGGACACGCACAGGGTTCGACTCAAATTCCAAAATGGAATTTGGGTTGGGTCCTGTCACCAACCGCTAAAAGTATCCAATGTTCCAACCACTCCATTTACGGTACGAATTTTGTACGAAATTGAAGTGACCAATTTCTTTGACCAATTGATTTCAGATCGAGCCCCAAACTTGGGCAACAACTTGATATAATGGGAAGAGTTATTTGGTAAGCTTTTAGTGAAATCCAATCACTAAAAGTATGCAATGTTCAAACCACTCCATTTACGGTACGAATTTCGTACGAAATTGAAGTGACCAATTTATTTGACCAATTGACTTCGGATCGAGCCCCAAACTTGGGCAACAACTTAATATAATGAGAGGAGTCATTTGGAAAGTTTTTAGTGAAATCCAATCACTAAAAGTATGCAATGTTCCAACCAATCTATTTACGGTACGAATTTCGTACGAAATTGAAGTGACCAATTTCTTTGACCAATGTATTTCGGATCAAGCCCCAAACTTGGGAAATAACTTAATATAATGGGAGGAGTCATTTTGTAAGTTTTTAGTGAAATTCAATCACTAAAAGTATGCAAGGCTCCAACCACTCCATTTGCCGTACAAATTTCGTACGAAATTGAAGTGACCAATTTCTTTGACCAATTGATTTCGAATCAAGTCCCAAACTTGGGCAAAAAATAATATGGTGGGAGGAGTCATTTGGTAAGTTTTTAGTAAAATCCAGTCTCTAAAAGTATGCAATGTTCCAACTAGTCTATTTACGGTACAAATTTCGTACGAAATTGAATTGACCAATTTCTTTGACCAATGTATTTCGGATCGAGCCCCAAACTTGGGCAACAACTTAATATAATGGGAGGAATATTTTGGTAAGTTTTTAGTGAAATCCAATCACTAAAAGTATGCAATGTTCCAACCACTCCATTTACGGTACGAATTTCGTACGAAATTGAAGTGACCAATTTCTTTGACCAATTGACTTTGGATCGAGCTCCAAACTTGGGCAACAACTTAATATAATGGGAGAAGTCATTTGGTAAGTTTTTAGTGAAGTCCAATCACTAAAAGTATGCAATGTTCCAACCTCTCCATTTACTGTACGAAATTGAAGTGACCAATTTCTTTGACCAATTGATTTCGTATCAAGCCCCAAACTTCGGCAAAAAATAATATGGTGGGAGAAGTCATTTGGTAAATTTTTAGTGAAATTCAATCACTAAAAGTATGCATTGTTCCAACAACTCCATTTACGGTACGAATTTCGTACGAAATTGAAGTGACCAATTTTTTTGACCAATTGACTTCGGATCGAGCGCCAAACTTGGGCAACAACTTAATATATTGAGAGGAGTCATTTGGTAAGTTTTTTGTGAAATAAAATCACTAAAAAACAAACGGAACAATAACAAAAAAACATACCAATAAAATAAACGGAACAGTTGAAAAAGAAGGCAAAAAAAATTATATGTTTACAAGAAATTACCCAATCAAATCCCACAAACAAAATATTTAGCCAAACAAGTCATTTTATAAATCCCATCATTTGGAATCCCCTCATTTCAAAATCCCCTCATTTTGAAATCTCATCATTTCAAAATCTCTCATCCAAACACACCCTTAGTGTCGTGAGCTTGTTGTAGTCGGTGCTAAAAGGAGAACCTTCGCTCATTTGATATATTTCGTGTCCTTGCATGGCTCGGCTCGTTCTTAGAGCCCTGCCTCTCCCACCCTCACCTCGTTCTATGGTCCAAAACAGGCCGTATGGAGGATAGCCAAGTGGTAAGGCATTGGTTTTTTGTGTTGAATTATAAGCCTTAAGCTGACTTAAGAATTAGCAGATTCAGCATTCAGTTTTATTTTAAAGTTTTATAGGCCAAGTGTAAGGCTCTCATTGGTTGACTAGTTGAATGGCTGAGATCCAGCCACTGTACCTAACAGATATATTGCCTCACTCCAAGTGCGTGAGGGTGGTAAGAAGCAAAAAGAAGAGATACAACAGAAATATACACTTTCTCTGCTACACGTATAGCAAAGCAATTTTCCAATTATTATTTTGTTTCTTCCTTCTTCATTCTTCTGTGATTTCTTCACACACACACTCAAAACACTAACATGGCCTCAGAGCCAGGTTCGATTATCTGAAGCTGGGCGTTCGTTCTGTGAAGGAAATCGATCGAGGTGAAGCTCATTCCAAGCTCATGAAGCTGATTGAGCTCGATCAATTGTAGATCTGAAAACAACTTGTTTCCAGGTGCATCTGAAATTCAAAAATGGCTGGATCTAGAAGCTCATAGGCTAGAATCCCAATTTTCTCTGGTGAGAACTATGAGTTTTGGAGGATTAAGATGGTGACCATATTCAAATCATATGGTTTATGGAATTTGGTAGAGAAGGGGATTTCAATCCCAGATTCAAAGAAGAAGAAGGCATCTGAGGAAATCTTAGAAGAATAAGATGATGAGAAAACAGCTGCGATTCTCATGAAGGATGCGAAAGTGTTGGGTATCATCCAAAATGCCGTTTCTGACCAGATCTTCCCTCGAATTGCCAACGCCGATTCAGCCAAGGTGGCGTGGAGTCTGCTCTACAATGAGTATCACGGTGGTGATCAGGTCTGGTCAGTAAAACTTCAGAATCTCAGAAGAGAATTTGAATATATGAGGATGTGTGAGGGTGAATCATTAACTGCATATCTCACCTGGTTGAATGATTTGATAAACCAAATAAAAACATTTGGAGAAGTGCTGTCTAATAAGAGGCTGGTTCAGAAGGTGCTAATCAGCCTTAATAAAATATATGATCCTATCTGTTTAGTTATTGAAAATACAAAAAGTTTGGAGACTATTGAGTTGCAGGAGGTCATTGCTATTTTGAAAAGCCAAGAGCAACAGTTTGAGTTGCACAGTGTAGATGCAACTGAAAAGGTTTTTGCCTCTTTTGCCGTGGGTTCGAAGGGCCAGAACAGGAGTGTATCGCAGTCTAGTTCTTCCAAGTCTCAGAAAAATTGGCATCCTAAAAACAGACCATGGGAATCAAAAGGCAAGTCTAGCACCTCTACACAGCAGTCTAGCTCATCCCAATCGATAAACCAAGAATCTGTAAAACCTCAGTGCAGGATGTGTTCCAAATATCATTTTGGAGAATGCAGGTATAAGGGGAAACCAAAATGCTATAATTGTGACCGATTTGGTCATTTAGCTAGAGACTGCACTGCAGCCAAGACTATGCAGAAGGCAAATTGTGCAAATCAAACTGAAGTGACTGGGAATCTGTTTTATGCAAATTGTGCCACCACTAAGTCAAAGGTAAATGGAGAATGGTACATTAACAGTGGCTGTAGCAACCATATGACTGGCAATAGAGACTTGCTTGTTGATGTGAGGACAAATGTGATTGGGAAGGTTCAAATGTCAACCGGTGCACTTGTAAATGTGGCGGGCATAGGTTCCTTGGTCATTGACACAAAAAAAGGGAGGAAATACATTAGAGAAGTAATGTACCTGCCTGGATTGAAAGAAAATTTGCTGAGTGTGGGGCAAATGGATGAGCACATATATTTTCTGGTGTTTGGAGAAGGAACTTGCAAAGTATTTGACAGTTCTTCAATGAATCATCTCATTATCAAGGTTCAAATGAAAAGGAACAGGTGCTATCCCTTATGTCTATTAGCTGAAAACCAGCTAGCAATGAAGTCGGCAATCACTCACTGCACATGGACTTGGCATAAGAGACTAGGTCATCTACACTTCAAAGGTTTGAAAAATCTAAGCGACAAGGATATTGTGCATGGATTACCTCAGTTAGAAGACCAAGATGGTGTATGTGTGGGCTGCCAACTTGGAAAACAACACAGACTCAGTTTTCCAAAAGATCAAGCACAAAGAGCAAGCGGTCCACTTGAATTGGTACATGTTGATCTATGTGGGCCTATGAAGAATGAGTCTATTGCAAGGAATAAGTACTTCATGCTACTCATTGATGATTTTACAAGGATGAGCTGGGTCTACTTCTTAAGAAACAAATCTGAAGCCTTCAATTGCTTCAAGAAGTTTAGATCCATGACAGAGCTGCAATCCGAACATAAGGTGAAATGTTTAAGGAGTGACAGAGGGGGAGAGTTTCTCTCTTTTGAATTCATACAATTCTGTGAAGAACAGGGCATTCAAAGAAAGCTTACCTTGGCCTACACTCCACAGCAAAATGGAGTGGTAGAGAGGAAGAATAGGACCGTGGTTGAGATGGCCAAGTCTATGTTACATGATAAGGGAATGCTGTATTTTCTATGGGCAGAAGCTGTACACACAGCTGTATATATTTTGAATAGAAGTCCCACCAAGGCTCTGCAAAACATCACACCTTTTGAAGCTTACAGTGGAAGGAAGCCGGGCATTGCGCACTTAAAGGTAGGGGTGAGCACGGTTTGGGTTGGTTCGGTTTTGAGCTCAACCCGAAACGGAACCGAACCCTCTCGGTTTGGCTATTTTGGAAACTGAAACCAAACCATAAGTGATGAAAACCGACCACTTCGGTTAATCGGACTTGTTGGTTTGGTTTGGTTTGGTTCGGTTTCGGTTTTTGGCTTTCTTAGAGAGAGAGAGAGAGAGAGAGAGAGAGAGAGAGAGAGAAGAAGAAGAAGAAATAAAAGCAATGAAGAGAGGGAGATGGAGAGGAGATGAAGAAAAAGAGAGAAAAAGAGGAAGAGATGGAGAAGAAGAAGAAGAAGAAGAAGAAGAGAAAAAGAAGAGAGAGAAGAAGAAGGAAAAAATGTATTATATATATATAAATTTCTTTAAACTATATATTATATATATATATATAAATTTCTTTAAACTATATATTTTATATATATATATATATAAATTTCTTTAAACTATGTATTATATATATATATATATATATATATATATATATTTTATTATAATATTTTTTTAATATCTTCGGTTTGGTTTGGTTAAACCGTGGGTTTGGATATTGCAAACCGTAAACCGAACCATAGACCTCGATTTGGTTTGGGTTCAAACCGATAACCAAAATTTTTTGAAAAAAAACCAAACCAACCCGACCCGATCGATTTGGTTTGGGCGGGTTGGTCGGGTTTCGGTTCCAAATGCCCAGCCCTACTTAAAGGTGTTTGGTTCTTTGTGTTATGTTCATGTACCCACTGAACTAAAGCACAAACTCGAGCCTAAGAGTGTGAAAAGAGTTTTTGTAGGGTATGCAACCTGTGAAAAAGGCTACAGAACTTATGATCCAATATCCAAGAAGCTTACTCTATCAAGAGATGTTGTTTTTTATGAGGAAAGCTCCTGGAACTGGACAGAATATTCTGATAAGGCAGAGGTAGTATTTAGAGATACAATTCAAAATGAGCAAGGGGCTGCTATGGAATATGAAGATGAGAATGATGCTCCACTCTCTCATACACAAGCTCAACAAGAAGAAAGCCCATTGTTGGTTCAAGCTTCAGCTCAACACAGACTAGGTGATATAAGTAGTGCAGAAAGGAACACTCAAGCCTATGACCACACACCATTGAAGTGGAGACGCCTAGATGATGTACTTGCACAATGCAATCTGTGTATCATTGAACCAGAAAAATACGCAGAAGCTGCCCAAGATGAATCATGGCTAAAGGCAATGCAGGATGAATTGTTTATGATTGAGAAAAATGGTACATGGGAGTTGGTGGATAGACCAACTGAGAAACCGGTTATTGGAGTCAAGTGGGTCTATAAAACCAAACTCAATTTGGATGGTTCAGTGCAAAAGAACAAGGCAAGGTTAGTTGCCAAATGGTATGCTCAGAAACCCGGTCTGGATTACAATGAGACCTATGCTCCCGTGGCTAGACTGGACACTATTAGAACCCTTATTGCTCTTGCTGCTCAAAAAGAATGGAAGCTGTTTCAGCTTGATGTGAAATCAGCCTTTCTAAAATGGTGTACTGCAAGAGGAAGTTTACATAGATCAACCCAAGGGTTTTGTGATCAAAGGTCAGGAGGATAAAGTATACAGACTACACAAAGCTCTCTACGGTCTAAAACAAGCTCCAAGAGCTTGGTATGCAGAGATTGATAACTACTTCTCACAATGTGGTTTCAAGAAGAGTTTGAGTGAACCAACTCTGTATATAAAAGCAAGGGGAGAAGATATCTTGATTGTTTCTATCTATGTGGACGATATAGTCTACACTGGCAGCTGCAAATCAATGCTAGAAGAGTTCAAGGAAGATATGAAAATGAAGTATGAGATGACAGATTTAGGACTTCTTCATCACTTCCTCGGAATGGGAGTGCTTCAAACTAACTCTAGCATTTTCATTCACCAGAAGAAGTATGCAAGTTCTTTACTGAGTAAGTTTGGATTAAATGAAGCAAAGACTGTCACAACTCCTCTTGTAGCTACTGAGAAGTTATCTAAAGATGATGGAAGTGGATGTATAGGAGCATTGTGGGAAGCCTTCTATATCTCACTGCTACAAGGCCGGATATAATGTATGCAGCAAGCTTATTGGCAAGATTTATGCACTATCCTACCAATAGACACTATGGAACTGCAAAGAGAGTACTCAGATACATTAGAGCAACTCTGGATTATGGCCTGGAGTATGTGAAGGGAAGGAAAGCTTGTTTAATTGGCTTCTGTGATAGTGATTGGGGTGGCTCATTGGAAGACAGCAAAAGCACATCAGGATATGCATTCTCATTTGGTAGTGGTGTATTTTCGTGGGCTTCGGTCAAGCAAAGCGTGTTGCACTCTCAACTGCAGAGGCTGAATACATAAGTGCATCAGAAGCTACAACTCAAGCAATATGGCTGAGATTTGTCTTGGAAGATTTTGGAGAAATGCAAACTGAAGCTACTCCACTTCACTGTGATAACACTTCTGCCATTGCTATTACAAAGAATTCTGTGTTTCATCAGAAGACCAAGCACATTGACAGAAGGTATCATTTTACTAAGGATGCACTGCATGAAGGAATCATTGATTTGGTGTATTGTCCCACTAAAGAGCAGCTTGCTGACATTTTCACCAAACCACTGTCTAAGGATCAGTTTAACTATCTCAGGAGTATGCTTGGAGTTAAATCAGCTCAAGACTTAAAGGGGAGTGTTGAATTATAAGCCTTAAGCTGACTTAAGAATTAGCAGATTCAGCATTCAGTTTTATTTTAAAGTTTTATAGGCCAAGTGTAAGGCTCTCATTGGTTGACTAGTTGAATGGCTGAGATCCAGCCACTGTACCTAACAGATATATTGCCTCACTCCAAGTGCGTGAGGGTGGTAAGAAGCAAAAAGAAGAGATACAACAGAAATATACACTTTCTCTGCTACACGTATAGCAGAGCAATTTTCCAATTATTATTTTGTTTCTTCCTTCTTCATTCTTCTGTGATTTCTTCACACACACACTCAAAACACTAACATTTTGGTACCGGCATGCACAGGTTTTGACAACTGAGGGTCCTATTATCTTTATTGGAACAGGAGAGCACATGGACGAGTTTGAAGTTTTTTTTATGTTAAACCGTTTGTCAGCTGTCTCTTAGGTCACTCGCTTTTTCAGTCTTGACTTTTTTGGATGTACTTAGCAATGACTGTTTTAAATTGTTTACATAACAAGGCTTCTACTTCTAGGCATGGGCAACTGGTCTGGATTTATGGACAAGAGCCATGAAGTTGTTCCTATGGACCAACAGTCACAACTCTTGCAAACGCTGTCAGAAGGGAACTTTACATTAAGGATTATGCATGAGCTGTTTCAGAACATACTTAAAATGGGTCCAGTTAGCCAGGTTATCATTCTCTTTTATGGTACTTTATCTAGAATGTGCCTCTTTTATCTTCTTGCCCTTCTATAATTCTGTTTCACAGGGTATGCAAAGGTGTGAATACTAAATAGGTTGTACCTATGTGTTATTGGATCTACTGAAGCTAATTATGGAAAAGAACATATTACGTTCACATGATCACTTTTTTATGGTAGCTTCACCAATTCTTCCCCAAATCTAAATTTTAACAAAAACCACTTAAAACCCAACTTCGACCCCCTTCCCTACAGCTTCCCCAAATTGAGAACTGCCCAAACTTTTCTCTAAATCAAGTTGGGTGTTTCAGATTTTTCAAATGCTGCTTATTACTCTGACTCAGTATCTACAGCTCTCCTTTATAAAAGAGGTCTTCGAATTCCCCTCCCCCCAATGTCATAAATGGATTTTAGGAAACCATATTATTAACGTCATGAGTAGTTTGTGCTCTGAGGAAAATTCATTAACTAACACAACAATCAACTAAAGAAAAGAAAGCAGTGAAGTATTAAACCAAGTCTCAAAATTAATAAAACATTGGGGAGGCCAGAATCATATTCATGATTATCTGTTTGGTTATTAGCCATATAAAGCAATTGACAAGTGACTTTAATGTTACTACCCTTTGAACTTTCATGTTGGTATTTAGGTAACTTATGTATGAACTCTGTGTCCTCTTGTTTACTCTCTCTCTCTCTCTCTCTCTCTCACGCACATTCAAAAGCTTTAGGGTACATAATCATGGATGTTATTGTTGAGAGGACCCAACTGCAGGCTAAGAATTTATTTGGTTTATGTAGGTCTTCTCAATGCTGGATTTAGTGCTGAATTATTGCCTAAGGGTGGTGAAAATGAAAGCCAGGCAAAGAACAAGCAGTACATAACCATGATGGATTCAATGACAAAAGAAGGCAAGTAATGCCCATTCCTTTTGTTTTTGTGTATTAAGCCACATAGTTTGAGCAATAACTGTCATGTTTAGTTCCTTTGGGGGGTGGGGAAGAAACTCACATGGTTTAGTGAATAGCTTAACTTGTCTTGCAGAATTGGATAGCTCAAATCCAAAACTCATGAATGAGTCACGTATAATTCGAATAGCACGAGGTTCTCGTCTTGAAATTAGAGAAGTAATGGAGATGTTTGAAGAGTACAAGTGCCTTGCCAAGATATGGAGCAAAATGAAAGGACTTAAGATTCCGAAGAAAGGTGAAATGAGTGCACTGTCCTGAAATATGAATGCACAGCATATGAGCAAAGTCCTTTCTCCCCAGATGCTGAAGATTGGTGGCATTGTAGATTACAACTCAAGTTTATTTGCAAGGGTTCCCTTTGTCAACCAGAGAGGCTAGCCTTTGTGGGAGGCTAACAGACTGCTGCTAACTGTTTTGCAAGAGCCTATTATCAAAGGGGCTAACAGATAATTTAGTTTTGGTTTTAATTACAGTTGCATTAGTTGTGATCTGAAGGGTCGGCAGTTCTTTTTTGGTCTTATTGTATGTATTTGGTTAAAAGAAATGATCGGTGATCAAAAGAATTATAATGATTTAGAGGCAATGAAGTGAATTTCATCACTCAATGTTTAAGACAGAGCACATAGGATTTGTTCCCCCTTCATTTGTTTGTATTGTTTGTCGCCATTTACCAAAGCTTGCAACAAATTTTGTCGAAGTAATTTTGGTATATTGTGGGACCAAATCCACCAATCTTATATGGATTTTTAAATCAGTTTTTTATCCATCCTTGGATTTGATCCTTATTTTGGACTGTTGGTTTTATTAATTGAACCCCAAACAAACTCATCTTGTTTATCAGTAAGAGGAATATTTATGGCCTTTATGGAATTGATAATACAGTGTTCCATATTAGGAATTTGTGTATTATGTTATCAATGATTTTGATCAGCGGAAAAGGGAAGACCCAATTAAAAGTCCAAAATATAATATTATGGACATTGCCTACTATCGATCTCAGTAAAATAACATTTTTAAGATGCTCCTCCAAACTAGTGAATTTGTAGGTTTAGCGTTTACTTCGAAAAATAAGAATTTCGAGAGGCGTTAAGAGTTATTTAAATGTCGAATGAAAGGTTTCACACATAAGGTGAACATATATGGAGAAAGCGGATCTCCATGTCTTAATCCTCTAGAAGGTGTAATATTTGAATAAGAAACATGTTAATCCAAGTTTGTTAAAAACCAAATTTCATAAGCAAGTAAAGAGATAATTCCAATTAATCCTATCATAAGCATCTTGCATAACTAATTTATGTTGGCGATTCCTTACTTAGTTAGGATTTCGGTTCCTTACTATGTTAGGATTTTGTTTACTTACCCATTTATCTAATCCTATTATAATTGGAATTTATTTCCTATTGTAATTTAAATTTATTTTCTATTGTAATTTAGATTTATTTCCTATTTTATTTAGAGTTGTACTTTTATAAATACCTCCATATTAGAGAAGAATAAAAAGATGAGAAAATATGAGCATAATTGAATATTTGCCCTACTTTATTTGACATGGTATCAGAGCCTAGGTTTTCTTGTAACCTGTGCTTGCGTTCTCCTTGCGATTTAAGTGCTCTCCTCCCCTTCTCTTCAAGGAGGGGGGAGGAGTGAAAAGGGATTTGTTTCTCTTTCCGATACCTTATATCTCTAAAATGTGTTGCTTGCCCCATTACCTTGACTTATTCCCATGAAGATATTACATATTCCTTGACTCCGACGACCCCTTCTCTTCAGGGGGAGATGGAGAGTGAAGAGAAGTTGTGTCTGCGTGAATTAGCTGCAGTTGATAGGGAGGAATTCTCCTTCACTTGGGCTGTTGTGGTCGTTGCCTTTGCCGAGGCCGCTGCTGCCGCCGTTAACGTTGTCTTTGCTTGCTTTGCTTTCCTTTGCTATGGTCATTGCTGATGATGTTGCTATGTTTTGATCCGTCTCTACCCTAACCCTAAACACTACCTATTTCTGCTGCATTATACACCTAACCTATAATCCTAGCCCGCCGTTGCTTCCCTACCTTGCTACGTCGTCACCGTCTACCTTGCCTTTGCTCTTGCCTTTCTTTGCCATGCCTTGCTAATCTTTGCATTACCTTGCTTTGCCCTTATGTTGCCTTGCTTTGCCTTACTTTGCCTTGACTTTGCCTTACCCTATTTTTTTTAGGGTTTGGTTTTGCCTTGCCTTTGCCGTGTTCACGGGGTTTCGTGTTCTTTGCCGTATTCACGTGGTTTTCGTGTCCTTTGCCGTGTTCGCAGGGTTTCGTGTTCTTTGCCGTGTTCGCAGAGTTTCGTGTTCTTTGTCGTGTTCACGGGGTTTCGTGTTCTTTGCCGTGTTCACAAGGTTTTCGTGTTCATTGCTTTGCCTTGCCTTTGCCTTGTTTTTTGCCTTTGCATTTGCCTCTAGTATGGTGTTCTCATGACTCGCTTGTCAAGTTAGGCATGCGAAACATCTTTGCTCCAACTTGAAGTGTTGGCGATTCCTTACTTAGTTAGGATTTTGTTCCTTATTATGTTAGGATTTTGTTTACTTACCCATTTATCTAATCCTATTATAATTGGAATTTATTTCCTATTGTAATTTAAATTTATTTTCTATTGTAATTTAGATTTATTTCCTATTTTATTTAGAGTTGTACTTTTATAAATACCTCCATATTAGAGAAGAATAAAAAGATGAGAAAATATGAGCATAATTGAATATTTGCCCTACTTTATTTGACAATTTAACTGTCGTTCGAGGTTTTTAAAAACATTTTTTAGGAAAACTGGATAGTATTTCATGTCCAATTAAGACATATCATAAATTAAACTTCATTTGTAATACAAGGATCCAAATTTTAGTAAAATTTGAAAGGAGATTGAAAGAAATGGAATAATCTACTTGAAATCTTTTATGATAATAAAATTTTGAGCAATTTCCTTTAATTTTTGTGATGAGGTTTTTATTTTTTCTAATTGTGGCTGCTGCATGAAAATATTTAGGGTTAAGATCTAATTTTAACCAGTTAATTCTAGCTCTTTGAGCCCAGTAGGTTTTTTCTTGTAATCTTTGTTTTTTTTTAATTCTTGGATTTGTTATTTCGATTCCATTGCATTAAAACAAATCTTAAATTACCAAGATTTCCATTGCATTTGGGTATTGTTGCATCATAGGAAGATTATAAAATCCGGTGTCTAATTTGGCCCAAATTCTAGCATTGTTATGCCAAGTAAAGAATCATCCTGAGGAAGGGACCACTTTCAAAGCTGTAACAATAACAAAATTCCGAAACCACTACTGAATTAGGTAGGTCTCCCAGAACCACCCTTTCTCACATTAGGTTGTATAATACTGTTAAAAGTCTAAAATATGGAGAACTGGCATTTTCCAAACAATTCCACAAAACATAAACTATAATATTTATACAACCCATGTAAAGTATAAACATATTTCGAATATGAAACACAGTAGAAGTAATGGAATACCATATGTGAAAAGGAAAGTTTAAAGGATCAAGATGACTAAGAGTTTAAAGGATCAAGATGACTAAGAGCTTAAAGGATTAACAGGACTTTGGAACTGAATTGGATTTGGGGTTATGCTCTCACCGCTTGCCCGACATGTGCATTAGCACGTCAATCTTCCCACTCGCCTTCCAAAGAATCTCGAGCAGCTCCAGATTGCCAATTTCACTGTCAGTTGGTGGCTCGTGCGAAGGATGGGGAAGCGAATTCCCGCCTGCCAGAACCGAGACAAGCTTATCCAGCTTGTTGTTTATATCATAAGCAACCTTAGAGAATCCCTAATGCCACAACAATCATTGAAACATCAGACAAGATTAATGAGAATTAAAAAATGCTAGATATGGAACAAACCCAACAACAAGAAGCAAAGCGATAAGTAAACATTAAATTGAAATTGAAATTGTGTCAAACAGCCCCTTAGTTGTTTTGAAAGCAAACATTAAAGCTTCTGTTCTATCTCTCCCTCTACAGCTCTCACCCTCTAATAACCATCTCTATTCTCCTCCTACTCAGACTCAGTTATATGAGTATGATGAATTAAAAATTGCAAGATATGGAAGAAACCCAACAACAAGAAGCAAAGCTATAAGTAAACATTAAATTGAAATTGAAATTGTCTCAAACAGCCCCTTAGTTGTTGTGAAAGCAAACATTAAAGCTTCTGTTCTATCTCTCCCTCTACAGCTCTCACCCTCTAATAACCATCTCTATTCTCCTCCTACTCAGACTCAGTTACATGATTATGATGAATTAAAAATGCTAGATATGGAACAAACCGAACAACAAGAAGCAAAGCGATAAGTAAACATTAAATTGAAATTGAAATTGTCTCAAACAGCCCCTTAGTTGTAGTGAAAGCAAACATTAAAGCTTCTGTTCTATCTCTCCCTCTACAGCTCTCACCCTCTAATAACCATCTCTATTCTCCTCCTACTCAGACTCAGTTATATGATTATGATGATGATAATCATGTTTATGTTGATGAAGCCACACAATTGATCTAATGGCCGTAAATACTCTGTATCAACGAAAAGTTTAAGAAATACTAATATGGAAGGAACTGTGAGACCAGAGAAATAAGGAAATCGCATAAAAATGGAATAGAAGAGACCATGTAGAGAGATTCTGATTTTTTGAAATCATATAGAACTACCAGATCGTTGTCCTCCTCAACAGCAAGATCCGGCGGCGGACGAGTCAGATCGTTGTTCTCCTCAACAGAAAGGTCCGTACGCTCCATGGATATAGAGAAGAAGATGGAGGTGATGGGGTGCTTGGCTTAGTTAGGGTTCTGAGAAGAGGAGACGAACAGAAAAGAAAGAAAATGTCGGCTCTTAAATATATATAATTTTTTTTAGTTGTGCCGAATACTCCCTGAACTATCTCGCTAGTTGAAATTTACACCCCAAATTAATTTTTCAGCTAATTTAGCCCTCGTACTAAATTTTATCGTCAATTTACCCCCATTATTAGTTTTTGGCAATTTACATCCAAATCTCTATTAAAAATAAGTGACTTCTGGACATTTTTAAACTTATACTTTTCACTTATGGTATGTTTACTAATCATGTCAAGAATTGAATTCTATCTAGGAAGGATTCCTACGTTTACTTTACATCAAGGAATTAAAAAGTAAGTGGGGCCCACACAAATTAGGAATTGAATTCCTGATTTTGGAGGAATTTATGGCGTGTTCTTACTAACCCGTAATCGGAATGAGAATAAGGAATCCAATTAGATTACGGATTATACATGCTGCTTACTAAAATCACGATGAATCAAAAGCCATGCGCCCACACAAAAATAATTCAATTTCAAGATTTGGCTAATTTGGATTCCCAACATCGGTAACGTATTTGATTCCTAAGCAGTGAAAGCAATCAAAATTATAATTTATTTCACTTTATTCCCTCCTTACTTTCATTATTTCCAAGAGTATCCTTAACCCTAGAAATAAAAACAAAATCATTTAAGTGTTAAGAATTAACTAATAGAAATACTTACATTTATAAAAACAAAATAAACAAAATCATTTTAGTGTGTTTATGAAATAAAAAAAACAATTTAATTTTTTCTTACTATTATATACTATATCAAATTTTATTTTAAAAAAGTAAATAAAATATTTGATTTGGCATTTTCCTAAATATTTTCCGTTTCTTTGCTGAATCCTAGTTTTTCTTATTATAATTCTAACCAACCACTGGGCGCAAATATCCAAAAAAGTAGCGGTGCCGCGAAAGATCCGAAAGTCAAAGAAAACGACGTAGTTTCGTTTTCGTTCTACGTTCTTTTGCTTTGCCGTTAAGGTACTCTCTATCTCTCTCTGCTTCTGTTGGAGAAGAAAACTTGATGATTTGAATTTTCCAAAACCCTAATTCCACTTCAATGGTGATTCTTTTTATTCTTCCACGGTTCGTTTGATTCTCCATCGCACTATTAATCCAGGTAAATTAATTTCACCGCGATCTCTAACATTTTCTGTAATCTCTAATTTTTGGGTTTTTTAGGCACCTGAATTTGCATTGAAAGCCAACCCATTATTATGTGTTTGTCTTTCGTTTGGCAGAAATTGAGGTCTATAATGCAAGATGCAAAGCCCGATTCCAGCGAATCCACAACGTTGATGGTACCCATCATTCTCTTGTAGCATTCAAATTGTTTCTTTTTGCAGTGATTTAATTGATATTGTTGCAGAAAAAAAATTACATTTTGAAAGCTTAGCTCATGTTTATTTCGTGTGCTATAGAAGGAGAATGATAATGATATTACAAAAGTTTTGATCTTCCTGAGATTTTGATAAACTATTTTAGTGTAGTTTTACGAGAATATAGTTTTATTTCAAAGCACCAATGCTAACTTCTAGCAAGCATTGTTGGACACTGGGGCACCAGTTGCTGATTGTGTCTAATCTATATCCTTATGTGTGAAGAAATGACAAAATTAGACGATGCAACCCGTTGGGTTTTGTGGCCTGAATCTGATAGTGTATTTCACTTTGTATTTTTTTAAATAAAAAAATATGAATCTCTTCATGGAAATGGCAAATCTTTACCCTCTTTAGGTTTTTTTTTCTTCTGTTTTTTTAGAGTTTTCTCCAATTATCAAGCTTTTCACTTCTTCTTTATGTCGTATTGTTACGTAAAAGAAAACACTTCCAAATGTAATTCCTTGCTTTTTTTCAGGCTCAGAATGATACTTTAAGAAATGATGGGGTCATCCCTCAGCTATTTACCTCTGTACCATCTCTCAACGAAGCTGCCTCTTATCTTTCTCAGACAACTTCATTATTCACACGCTGTTTCTCTGACTATTCTGGTAATCATACTGTTCCATATGGAGATTGCTTCAGTTTTTTTATTCTCGTGTTTATCCTTCTTTATATTTTCTTAGCCTTTTGTGGAAGTGACTAATGTGGAGGTGGGGAGTTGGTTATCAGATGTATTAACCTGGAAAAGTATGCATGTTATTACCCGTAATAGCTTCCTTCTGTACACTTCCTTTAGTTTGGCTTTTTATTATTTTTATTATTTTGGTATTTCCCTAAGTACAGCTCTCTTAGTTTTACTAGTTTTCTACCCTGCCGACATTAATATCATACAAGATCAACCAAACTACTTGAATATAATTTTCTCTGGAGAATGAAACTGTATTTTGCAGAAGTACATGCCTTATAAGACATGTGACTAGCAGAGTTTGTATATTAACTAAAGACCTTAGCATGAATCTTTTTGCTAGGTATCTTCCTTTTCCATTTTTTTTCACTTGTTGAAACTTGAAATGGAGCATACTTCTAATTTAAAGTTTGATCAGATAATGTAATCGATTCTTTTCATCTGAGTCCGTTCAACCTTACTCGCATCTCTGAGTAGAATTTAATGATGCAGCACATTTGAAATAAGTTTCTCTCATGTCCCGTGTGTAGTTTTCTTTTCATTTTTCCTTACTAATTATTAACTTGTGATTATTATGAATTTTATATTTTACTTGGATGCATCTATTTTTCAGAGTTGTCATGAGCATTGGATCTTAGATTGATTTAGTTAAATGTCTCCGCTATTTTGCAGCAGATCTGTCTTCTAGTGATTCTGTGGTTTCAAGTGAGCATGCTCAGGAATTGGTTACCTTTTCGTCTGGACAACCTAGGGGATCTTTTGGTACATCTGGTGATCATGCGTCTTCAAGTGGAAACCACTCAGCATTTGCAGAGTCATCTAGTAATACAACAGATGCTCCCACTGTACTTGATGGAACTCTGAGAAGCTCTGCAGGAGATTCATCTCTAAATTCTAGTGCCCTCGTCAAATCCGATCCTAGTGACCTGGGCGGCATTTCCATCTTTCAAGGGTATTTGTTCCCAGCATACTACTTATTAGTGTTTTTTTGGAGCTATCCTTCTATAATTAATATGAGTTTAAAAATCATTCTTGAACTGAAATTTAGTATAGTCAGACCAGCATTTTTTTCTCCAAAGAAAACTTAGTTGAAGAGAAAAACATTGTATAGCAATGCTAAGACATCAGAACATCAAGGATTTTGTAGGACTCCAAGAAAAATCAGTAATACAAATGCCAAATATTAAGTAACTGAGCTAATCAGACAACAATTAATCTATTCAAGATAGTCAACTCTTAAATCAATTTACAGGCTGTAAACATTCTATATTAACGACACTCCCCGTCTTACTGGAAAGTGGATATCCACAACTCCCAGATTGCTACAAATAAAGTAAAACAAATGTGTTGGAAGAGCCTATATACTAACAATCAGGACAACTTGCAGCCATAAATAAAAGAAATTCTCAGGGGGAAATACTAAAAAAAACTTTGACCTGGAAATGATGTATCTTGATTGCTATTATACCACAAGAAACTCAGAAAACCATTCAGGATATTGTGGATGGCTGATATTTTCATGCTTTGGGTTTTGTAGAAAATGACTGAGGATCAAGAGAAGGGTTTTTTTATTGTCATCTAAAGAAATTGATGCAGGGCAGCGGCTATAAGCTGCTGTCCAGCAACCCAAACGTACCCAAAATACAGAGAGTAGAAGGATATAGCTGTAGAATTGAAGTTGGAACGAAGATAATTGAGTTCTAGGGCTAAATTGCCAAAGAAAACTCTTTAGACTGAAGTCTGAAATTATATTGATTAAAAACTGAATACAAAAGTCTCTTAATAGCCTATTTATACTAGAATACACCAGTCTAGAATTCCTATTCCTAGTTTACTAAAAAGACCTAATTGAAAAAGGAATTAGAAACAAAACAAGCAACTTAAATCAAATCCTAATGAAGAGAGGAAAACATTTAATTTAATAATTTAAAATATCTAAAACTTAGCCCTTTTTGACTAGGATTGATGCTCCTGCATCAACTCCACCGGGTTAGAAAGAACTCAACTCTGGCGAGAAAGCTTTAACAACTTCAGCATATATCTTTGGATCAATCCTCTTTAATTCTTCTTCAGGAACCCACGTGCTCTCAGTAGCATTCTTACCCAATCATTTCACTAAGAACCGCCTATACTGGTTACCCCTCCTTGACTTTACCTCTTTGACATCCAACACATCTTCAACAATTTCAGGTTGAGCCTTTGGAAGTTGTTGGATTTGTGCCTCCGTTGAAACTGGTGCTTCATCAAATCCTTCAAATAAATACAAGTCAGACACATTGAAAATTGGGCTAATTTGGAGATCAGATGGCAGCTCTAACATGTAAGCGTTTGAACTAATTTTCTTCAACACCTTGCATGGCCCAAACTTTTTAAACTTCAATTTATGGTACGTGCCTTTCGGAAATTTGTCTCGTCTCAAATGCACCAAAACCATATCACCTTCTTCAAAATCTTTGATTCTCCGGTGTTGATTTGCAGCGGCTGCATACGACTCATTACTAGCCTTTATAGCTGCCTTTACTTCTTCATGCACTCTTTTCACATGATCTGCAAAACCCTCTCCTTCATCACTCACCCTCATCGCTTGTGGAAGTGGAACTAGGTCAAGAACATGTTGAGGTTTAAGTCCATAAGCAGCTTCAAATGGCGTCTTCTTTGTTGATCGATTCACAGAATTGTTGTATGCGAATTCAGCTTGTGGAATGATCAAATCCCATGTCTTGGCATTGCTTCCAACAAGGCATCTTAGCATATTACCCAGACTTCTATTTACTACTTCAGTTTGACCATTTGTCTGCGGATGACAAGTGCTAGAATACTTTAGATCAGTTCCAAACTTCCTCCAAAGAGTCCTCCAAAAATGCCCAGTAAACTTAACATCCCTATCCGAAACAATAGATGTTGGCACACCATGTAGTCTCACCACTTCTTTGAAGAATAAATCAGCTATATGTGAGGCATCTGCTGTTCTAGCACATGGAATGAAATGTGCCATCTTGGAGAAGCGATCTACCACAACAAAAAGACTATCATATCCTCTTGCTGTTTTCGGAAGTCCTAACACAAAGTCCATACTAATATGAACCCAAGGAGCTTCTGCAATTGGTAAGGGTGTGTATAGACCTGTATTTTGTGAACTTCCTTTGCCAAACTGACAAATTTGACATTTTCGGACCAATCTATCAACATCCTTGTACAACCCAGGCCAATAATAACGATCAGTCACCATAGCCAATGTTTTATCCCTTCCGAAATGTCCTCCTAATCCATTATCATGAAGCTCCCTAATAATTTGTTCACGTAACGATCCCTCGGGAATACACAACAAATTGCCCTTAAATAAATATCCATCATGCATTCGAAATGGTAGCATCTTCCAACCTGTAGGACCCTAGAGTTCAGAAACTATAGAGCTGAAATATGAATCCGTAGCATATTGTTCTTTTAGCTCCTCAAAACCAATAACTTGAGTACTCATCGTATTTAACAACAGGTTCCTTCGGCTCAAAGCATCTGCAACTTTGTTAGATTCACCAGTCTTGTAGTTGAGAAAGCAGTTGAATTCTTGAAGGTATGAACTCCATTTGACATGTCGAGCATTCAACTTCTTTTGAGAGTTCAAATATCTTAAAGCTTGATGATCGGAATAAACCACGAATTCTTTATAAGCGAGGTAGTGCTCCCAATGTTGAATTGCAAGAACCAAAGCATAAAATTCCAAGTCATAAGTAGAATAGCGACATTTGGCACCTGAAAACTTCTCACTAAAGAACTCCACTGGCCTTCCTTCTTGACTCAAAACAGCCCCAATTCCAACATGGGATGCATCGCATTCAATAGTGAATAACTTCTCAAAATCCAGTAAAGTAAGTACTGGAGCTTCGGTCTTTAATACCTTTATTTGTTCAAAAGCTCTTTGTGCTGATTTTGAACATTCAAAGCTATTTTGTTTCAAGCATTCAATGATCGGATTCATAATAGAGCTGAAACCACAAATGAACCTCCTATAAAACGAAACCAATCCATGAAAGCTTCGAACATCACCCACAGATTGTGGCATTGGCCACTCCATAATAGCTCTTATTTTCTCAGGGTCTGCTTGCAAGCCATTGGTTGAAACAACAAAGCCCAGAAACACAACTTTATCACACAAGAAAGAACACTTTTTAAGATTTATATAAAGTTGTTCCTTACGAAGGGCCTCCATAACTTGTCGCAAATGGATTAAGTGCTCTTTAGAAGTTTGACTGTATATTAATATGTCATCAAAATAAACCACCACAAATAAGCCCAAGAAAGGTTTTAATACCTCGGTCATGACTCGCATAAATGTGCCAGGAGCATTGGAGAGTCCAAATGGCATCACTAACCACTCGTAAAGGCCATTAGGAGTTTTGAAAGCTGTTTTCCATTCGTCACCACTCCTCATGCAAATTTGATGATGCCCACTTCTCAAATCAATTTTGGAGAACACCTTGGACCCTGCCAGCATGTCAAGCATATCTTCTAGTCGAGGGATTGGGAACCGGTATTTCACTGTAATTTTGTTAATGGCACGACTGTCCACACACATCCTCCATGTTTGATCTTTCTTTGGTGTTAACAATGCTGGAACCGCGCTTGGACTTTTACTCTCACGCACTAACCCTTTAGCAATTAAATCTTCTACTTGCCTCTGAATTTCAGCTCATTGGGTGGGTGGCATCCGATATGCAGGAAGGTTAGGTAATGCTGCACCAGGAACCAAATCAATAGCATGTTGAATACTCCTCATTGGCGGTAAACCTTGTGGTAATTCATCACCAACTAACTTTTGGAATTCCATCAATATGTGCTGAATTTCTTTCGGAAACTCATTAAATTTCAGCAATTGATCAACCCCTATCTCTTTAGAAACAAGTGCATACATAATCCCCATTTCTTTGCTCTCTTGTTCAAAATTATGGCCAGTTAAAAACCCACTAACTTTGGTTACCTTAGGAGTGTTGTTTACTTCTTTGAGTGGTTGCAAGCTCAATTTCTTCCCATCTTGATGAAATACAAAGGTGTTGGCCTTAGTATAGTGAATCATGTCTTTGTCAAACAACCAAGGTCTTCCTAATAAGATATGACATGCATCCATGGGAACAACGTCGCACCATACTTCATCATCAATAGTATTACCAATAGTGAATTTAACCAAACACCTTGAAGTAACTGGTACTTCGTTCCCCTTTCGAAACCATGCAACCTTGTAGGGATTAGGATGCTTCTCGATCGGTAACTTAAGTTTTTCCACTGCCTCCTTTGAGATGATATTCTCACTACTTCCTCCATCAAGGATCACGTTGCACACCTTTCTCCCACAGAGGACTCATGTTCGGAAAATATTATGACGACGCCAATCTTCTTCCTCCACTTTGGGAGTTGTCATCACTCGTCTAACCACCAAAGATTCTCCTTCAACTGGTAATAGATCAATAACTTCTTCTTCATTACCAAAATTGTCATTGGTTGGTTCAGGAAAATTAGTTACCTCATCTTCGTACTCTGCCAAATTCACCTTTTTTTGTGAACAACCATAAGACGTGTGCCCTTTCTCACCACATGTGTAACAATGCACTTGTGATGTGCTGCCACCCCTAGGATTGTTTGGAACAGTAGTGTTTTGATACCCAAATTTTGCAATTTCCTTCCCCTTTTCAATCATATCAACGCCCACCATGTTTCTACCACCAGTTCGGGGTCCTTGTTCGCTTCGAACTCCTCGAACAGCTGTTGTATTTCTCTGCCAATAATTATCTGGGCGTCCAGAAACAACTCTCCTTCCTCCACGTCGCAATTGTCGACGCTCGGCCATTAAGGCATATTGTCGAGCATCTTCAAGGTTGAACAAGCGAACCACACCCAGCTCATCTCTAATGGTCTGATTCAAGCCAGAAAGGTAACGAGATGTCATCTGTTCATTAGTCTCATTCAAACCAACGCGAAGCGAAAGATTATCAAACTCAGACGTATATTCTTCAACAGACATGTCGCGTTGTTTTAAGTTATGAAACCGTTCATATAATTCCATAGTGTAATCAGCTGGTAGAAACTGCTTGCGTAACTTGGCTTTCATATGATCCCATGTGTTGATCTTCTGCTTTCCTTGTCGAACACGCTGCTCTTCAACTCTCTTCCACCATTGAAGCGCGATACTCTTCAATTTAAGCTTTACAAACAACACTTTGCGATCATCTGTCATAGGCTTCCATTCAAAATAATTCTCTAGGCTTGCTTCCCAATCCAAATAATCTTCGGCATGCATCTTTCCATAGAAATCAGCAACTTCAATTTTAATTCCTCCACCATTCAAATCCAATGCACGAACCAACCGCTCTTCCAATCCACCTCGATGACCATCACCATGGTTTCCAACTTCATGAAAAGGGTCGTCCACGTCCGTCTCGTCTTTATAGTCATCCTCACCACCACCTTCCGGTATGTGTAAGGGTTCGCGGTTGCGTTCTGGAATCTCCATATAGGCATCCGCGCGTTCCTGTCGTTGGAGGGCTTGCATCGCTCTCGACAAGTCTTCTATCATACGCCGCATCTCAGCCATCTCTGTGTTGGGCTTGGTTCCCTCGTCCACGACCTCTAGCACGTCCAACCATGGTGTGGAGCAAGGATTAACCTAGGCTCTTATACCAATTTGATGCAGGGCAGCGGCTATAAGCTGCTGTCCAGCAACCCAAACGTACCCAAAATACAGAGAATAGAAGGATATAGCTGTAGAATTGAAGTTGGAACGAAGATAATTGAGTTCTAGGGCTAAATTGCCAAAGAAAACTCTTTAGACTGAAGTCTGAAATTATATTGATTAAAAACTGAATACAAAAGTCTCTTAATAGCCTATTTATACTAGAATACACCAGTCTAGAATTCCTATTCCTAGTTTACTAAAAAGACCTAATTGAAAAAGGAATTAGAAACAAAACAAGAAACTTAAATCAAATCCTAATGAAGAGAGGAAAACATTTAATTTAATAATTTAAAATATCTAAAACTTAGCCCTTTTTGACTAGGATTGATGCTCCTGCATCAGAAATGCATGCTAGTTATGGTTACAGTGATTAGAGGTAAGAATAACAACCAAAAAAGAAAGAGAAGACAAATTTCTAGGAATCATTGTTCTACATGAAAACTACATACCCTTAGAAACCATGAAACATTAGTACTATGAGATGAACCTTATTAGGAACCATGCTGATGTACCGTTAGTTCCAATTATGTCCCAGTTGGGAATTCCACCAAAATATTATTGGCTCGAAAAGCTTGTCTCCTAATACGAAGAAACATAGGAATACGACTCATGGCAACAGTAGTTACTAGAGCAGTCTATGGGGGATTCCTTGGGGTATATCTTTAAGCTTGTTTTTTCTCTGAGCTTCTTGCTACCTGCAGCGTTCACACTTTCCAAAATTAGCGGTAATGATTGTGTTCATTTTCAGCCTTGTTGACCGGGTGCGAAGAACTGTTCGCGGGTCTGCAGATGATATAGGATGGCTACAGCGTGATCCAACAATGGCCCCTGTTGAAGACGGAACTGAAAGGTTCATGGAAATTCTGGGGGATATCAGGTGTGATATGCTGTATTTTGTTGTGCATATAATATCTGCTTTTCATGTTAATGGCAATAATAATGGAGATGTTTCTCCCTTTGACAGGCATGGTGTTCACAGATTGCCAAAGTCGATGGTTTGTTTGTTGCTTCCAGGTATCATTCTTTTATATCACACAAAAATTATTAATAATATTTGAGTCGAGAAATTACATTGCAAGAAACAACATCTCCATCACCTTCCCACTTTCTGCTGATGGGGCATGCTTGGATGCTGCCGGTGGTGGATTTAGGGAGCCTTCTGGGTTTCTCTCCATCTAATTTGTGCCCTTTTTGTTCCTACATGTCTTGCTGGAGACTAGACTTCTAGAGGACATGGAACTTTTATTTTTTATTTTTGTTTTGCATATTCAATTTTGCTTATAGTGAAGTGCTAATGAAGTTTGGTTGCTTCTGTAATCAATAGGTCTTTTCAGCAACCATGGACCACTATATTTTGTAAATACAAAAATGAGTCTCTCAAAGATGGGTCTGGCGTGTCATATAGCCAAGATTCATAGTGAGGTATGTTCTTCATTTAAATTAAAAGAAAGGGCTTTTTTGCACCTTGTTAATTATATTCTGAACTAAGTTTTTGCCAATTACTAATCAGGCTTCAGTTGAGAAAAATGCTCGAGAGATAAAAGAATACATTGAGGAATTCTATTGGGGTTCCAAAAAGCGTGTTTTGCTTCTTGGACATAGCAAAGGGGGAATAGATGCAGCAGCTGCTCTATCGCTGTATTGGCCTGACTTGAAAGATAAGGTTGCTGGGTTGGTGTTAGCACAAAGTCCATATGGTGGTAGCCCAATAGCTACGGATATCTTGCGAGAGGGACAGCTTGGTGATTATGTGAACTTACGAAAACTAATGGAGATTCTGATCTGCAAAGTGATTAAGGTATAATGAGGAGCGTGATAGTGATTATAATATTAAAATGTTGTGATATCCATTGAAACAACATTTACAGTAAAGCATATTTTCTGTGTTTATGGAGTTTCTGTTATCATAAAACATATTGTAGGTAGCTCCCTTGATGAGTTTGTCATTTTTTTCCTAGGATGTTTTTTTAATATAGCATGTCATCTTCTTCTGTGAAGGGTGATTTGCAAGCTCTGGAAGATTTGACTTATGAAAAAAGAAGAGAATTTTTGAAGAAACACCCGTTGCCAAAGGAACTCCCTGTTGTTTCATTTCACACAGAAGCTGCAATCTCTCCAACTGTACTAGCTACATTATCTCGTGTAGCACATGCGGAGCTACCTATGGTTGCTCCTCTTTCTACAGGCCAGCCGGCAAAACTCCCAGTTGTAATTCCCCTTGGTGCAGCTATGGCTGCCTGTGCACAGCTTCTGCAGGTCAGATATGGCAAGAAGAGTGATGGACTTGTCACATGCTGTGATGCAGAAGTTCCTGGATCCATTGTTGTTCGGCCAAAACGTAAATTAGACCATGCCTGGATGGTTTATTCTTCATTGACAGATGACCTTTCTGAAGCAGATGCTTCTCAAGTGTGTGAAGCTCTTTTGACGTTGCTTGTGGAAGTTGGGAAGAAGAAGAGCGATCATGCAGACGTCGGGCAGAATAAAAGCGATCATGTGAAAGACAAATGAGGCTGATGAGCTTACTTTTCATCTCATTGTTGTGCTTTTGTTGTAATTTAGTACTTTACATCCTTTACGGGGTATGGTTCTCATGTTTGTATATAGCTGATGCTCAGATCAACGAATAGGTTCCCAGGTTTTCCCCTTTTCTATCTTCTCATTCTTTTGATTCAATTGGAGAAAAGTTGAATAACTCTGTTAGACATAGAACGCAGTGCAATAGAAGCGGAAGCTCATCTGTATTTTTACAGGGCTAGGAAGGACGTTGAAAAGTGATGAACTGTTTTGCTACCGTGTTTATACTCTAAATTTGTAGCTAAAGCAATATTTAATGTTTTATTGTGCGTTATATTCACTAGATAGATGTTGCATCGCTTACACGGACATTCCTGGAGGCTTTTTTCTTCATATTTTCAAAAAATATGTTCATGTTTCGAAAATTATACTAACACATCCTAAGGTTTAAAATTGTTTTCACAAATTTCAACCGTTAATTTTCGGTCCAAAATTAATGGTGTCATAAAAAAATTTCTCCAAATGACAGTTAACTTCCAAGATCATATTGCACATACACCCTTGAGTTCTAATCTTTGAGGTTTATTTGTCATTTAGTAGAATTTTGTTTTTATTTTATTTTTATTTTTATTTTTATTTTTAATGACATTAGCAATTTTTGAATGGAAGATTAATGGGAGAGGTTTTGTGAAAAAATTTGAAACCCGGTGTTAGTGTAATTTCCAAAACCTCAGTAATTTGTGATTTTGTGAAAACACAAAAAATGTCAGTGTATACAACTCTTTCTAATCTAAGGTGATGTTAGATTGCGAGAATGGGATGAAATGGGAATCAGAATTATGTTGGGAAGCACATTTTGCTACAGTACCTAATTGAGGTTCAATATATGGGATCGCAGAGGGAGTTTCGACACATAAACATTGCGAGGAAACATCACCTAAAAAGTCTTAAATTATTATGTTATTATAAACTATAATAAACTTGAAAATAATATTGACATGTTATATTTAACTAAATATTACATCAGATTGTAAATAAAATGCAACAAAAGCCTCCAATCAGTTCTGCTACTTTTCCTGGAGAAATTTCTTTTTGGATACATTTTCCTCAAGAAATTTCACAAATAATAAATTTTTGTCATTGTAAATGCTAGTCTCTTATGACTAAACTTACTCAACATAATTTTCTGGATATGGTATTTAGATTTTATAGCTTTTGTGGTAGCATACTTATATCACATTTATGGTGAGAGATTAGGGTTTATAATTTTTGTGCTTATTTACTTATCTCACATTTACGGTGAGAACGCAGCTGCAGTCCTTTCTCCTTTTCTCACTCTTAGAGTAGCTCCATAAGCCTCGATCCTTTCTTCTTAGCTAATTTGGAGATGCTGTTGAAAAATTAAGGCCTTTGACAACAACCTCTTTATGATGCTAGTTAATTTCGAGAAGCCGTTTTTACATTGCGAAATTTAGTGAAGAGGAAAGAGATGCGAGAGATCGCCCAGAGCATTACAACAGGTAGAAAATTTTAAAATTAACAGAGGAATAGCCTCACAAACATGAAATTGCTTCCATGATCAAATTAAGAGACATGCAAAACTTGAAATGAAAAAAATCTTTATTTTTCAAGTGTTAATTATTTTTGCTAGAGAAAAGAAAATTATAGTGAATTATAGGATTTTTTTTTTCTTTTTTAACTATTCTCTTCTATAATTTGCTTTTGTTTATTTGATGAATGAACTCAATTTGAATGGTTAGGTTTTGATTGATTTGTTTGGGTGTTGTACTTTTGTGATCTTGTGCTAAAAGTTTGAAGAATTTATTCAACAAGGTGATTGATGAAAAAGCATAGGTTTTCATGATTGATGAACATGAAAAACTTCTTTTGTTGAGCATAAAATTAGTGACTATGCCAAGATAGTGTTTAAATGCTCACTGGTTTTTTATAATCAGATAAAAATTTATTCACGCACACTTTGATATTAGCTGTTATTGTTTAAGCTTTCACTTTAGTTGATATCCTTAAAGTTTAAATTGTTCACTATATTGGCAAATGACACTAATGTAGTGGTTTGGAGTAATTGCTCACTCAGGCAAAGTACTGAGTTCAAGTCCAAGCATCCGTGTTGTGTGTGTGAGTTTAGTATATTATCGCACCTCTCAATAGGAAATGTCCTTAAAAAAAACTATTCAATATATTCTTTCATTTGTGAGTTTTAGAGATACATCTGCTAAAGTAAAATTATGAAAACTAAAATTAAAACATAATTGGAGTGATATTTTAAATTGAGTATACTAAATATCTTCCTAATCATTTTAGCTAAAATGTAGTTAAGGTTGAAGAGCATTATTGGATTTGCTCCTAAACTTTTCTTGGAAACAAATTATTTCAAGTGAATCCTATATTTATTGTCATTAAGTCAAGAAAAAATCTTCCCCTCACACAAGTGTTATTGAAGATTGGCTCACCATAGATGCGGAAGGAATGAAGGAAGCAAGCAGTCAAAATCAGTTGACTGGGTTCTGGCGCTTGAGTGGAAGTTGCAGACGCTTGAGGGGTAGAGAGTCAGATTCTGGCGCTAGAGCGGAAGTGCAGGCGCTCGAGCGGCAGAAGTGAATCTGGACAGTTTTTTCTCCTTGTTTTTGGGGGGAGGGGGGAGGGGCTGTCTTGCTGTCCTACTTCCACCGGACATGTAACTTGTTGGAAGCTAGAAATTAGTTGATTGGCTAGTTCTAGGTGCTTCACTTCCTATCCCAAGGTGCTTCACTTCCTATCCCAAGGTGGTTGGTGTAAAGAATTCTCATCCCAAGGCATTGTTGAGGGTGGCTAGCAAGTGAGGTACTAGCTGAAGGGAAGCTTCCTACCTGTCTATTTAAGTGGGAAGTGTAGAGACTACATAGAAGCTGAGGGCTAGTGAGTAAGCCAAGAAAGCCAAGAAGGCCAAGATGAGAGAGTCTTGTAAGTCTAGAAACCAAGGAGGGAAAACTAAGTGAGAGAGTTCACAAGTGCATCAAGGGTTTGAGCAAGGAGTGAGAGAGAAAAGAGAGTTTGGGGAGAGAATAGAGTTCTAAGGGGTTTCTTTGTAAATCAAAGTTGTAACTTATTCTTTCATTAGTGAATTTTCTTAAAGGGATCACCAAGAGGACGTAGACATAGCCGAACTTCTATAAAATTCTGTGTTCCTTGTGCTTGCTTATTTTTCTAAGTGTGTGAGTGTTTAATTCATCTTTGTGAGTTGTGAGGGTTTGTCACATAGTCCATTGAGAACAAAATCAAAGGGAGCTTCCGCACAACAAGTGTATGTATAGATGATTAAATGTGATAAATGAATTACATAAAAATTATTGTCTACAAGATTTTTTTAGGTATAAAAATTATAAATATTTTGTTTTGATACAAGAGAAATTATACTTTAATATAATTTAAACTACGAAAAAAGGAGGAAAATTCGAACTGGCTATGCACATGTCAGAAATTATTATTGACAAAAAAAAAAGTATGTAATTATTAATTATTTGTTAAAAGAGTTGTAGAGTTATTAAGTTTTTTTTTTTTTTTTTTCAGTTAAAGTTCTTTATCCCACTAACTCCTCAAACAGTCAAAGTCACTCAATTTGAGAGCCCAACGGGCTACAACCTATGCAAGTACTGTAGGAGTGGCAGTTTCATCATACAGAGCTCCAAGTGAAACTGAGCAAATAATCGGCTGCGTGCTGAAGTAGTTGCAACCTCACCTCCAACCAATCACACTTGAGGCTCTCAATCCAACCGGGTCTTTAGTTGACCTTTATGTTCCCCGAACACAAACTCCTCACCCAGATTTAATACCCAAAATACCCTTCTTACATTCACGAAATTCCATGCTGCCCCTTCTTCGTTTTTAATTCTGGTACAAAATTACAAAACCATAAATAAGTCAATTTATTTATTTATTTTCCTTTTTTTCTGGGTGTGTGTGTTGGAGCCTTCCAGTCACAGCCGAGAGCGAGAGAGAGAGAGGGACAGAGAGACATCAGATGGATCAAAACTCCTAAACACTCTCAAGATTAAGAGAGAGAGAGAGAGAGAGAGGGAGAGAGAGAGATAGGGATTGTGTTCTTTGAATTAGGGTTTGAGAATTTGGGAATTCAAAGCACACAAGGAAACGAAGGAACTGTCCATTTTTTTTGGTTTTTTTCTTTCTAGGGATTTCAACTAAGGGTTTCTCTCTTTTCTTTTTCGCTTGGGGTTGATGGTGTGCCTAGTTGTGGTTTAAAAGGAATTAATTATTTGGGGCTGTTCTTATTTTGGAGGGTCTGGTGTAATGTGAGTGGAACTGTTTAAGGGGGGTTTCTAGGGTTTCCAATGGGGAGCACAGGTGAGCATGATCGAAAACGCCGTCACTTTAGCTCCCTATCACCCACGGCTGCTACTGCTAAGAAGCAGCCCTTTTTGCCCATTTCTGAGGACAAAAAGGTGAGGCCTTTGTTCCTGTTTGCTTCTAGTTGCACATGAATTTAATTCTTGGTGTGAAGTAATTCTGTCCCTGGGTTTGAATTTTGGATTATTCGTATTGGGTATATTGGTTTTTGTTATTTTGCTGATTTAGTTTGCCCAATAATTTGAATAATTCAGCTCTGTAGTCATTGTTGAAGGATTTATGTTGCTTTTAGTTTGAGGAATTTTAGTACTTCATCGAATTAAATTACCACTTTATTGTGATGCGCAAATTTTCAGTCTGGTTTTGCCTCCATGTATTTGTAATGATTTTATGGACCCAAAAGTTTGTGATGATATTACACAATGGCAATTGTTAGATGATATGGTTTTAAACCAACACAAAATTAATGTGACCTGCTAACACGAATAATAGAAAAATTGGGCTAGTGTTAAACACAAAGAACAAGACTCTGAATGAAAGACAAGTTTAACTTGTATGTGAAGATTTTCTTTTTCATTTCTTCTCTGGTATTGTATGAATCCTCTTAGAGATAGATGTATTTCTCTTGGTTTCTCTAATATCTGAATTGTGTGAATCTTTATTTTGTTAAAGGTGTGTAGGAAATGAGTTTATGCTAAGAGATAAAGGATCCTAGTTGAGTTTAATGGTTTACAAAAATGTGTATTGACTTGAAAACAATACGATTATTTAATAGGTCTGCTTGATATAAAGTCATCTAACACGGGCTAGGTAGAGTTAACTGGTATTTGACACAATACAAACATTATACTTTCCATCTTTAAGGATTATGTGTGCACTCCTTAGATATACTAACTTTACGTTCCCACACACTCGTTTTTTTAGTCAAATATCATTTCTTAGTTAAGGTGGCTGGGTTATAAAATATGATAGGGTAGGAGAAGAAAAGAGAATATAAATCAGATGTTATGTAGTACTTATTTGGATGTTCATTGAAGACATGAAGAGAATAATTTAAAGTGAAGGCATTCATTTGAAAGTCAAATGAAACACATAGGGGATTTTCTTTAGATATGTAATCTTCTTGTTTTTTTTAACTTATTTTGTCTTTTTTGACTTGTAGCTTGACATTGCTGTCCTTCAATATCAAAATCAAAAGCTATTACAGAAGTTAGAGACTCAAAAGGTTGAGTACTCTGGTGTTGAGAATAAATTTTCTCAAATGAAGGACAAACAAAAGCCATACGATACCACATTATCAGTGGTCAATAAGTCTTGGGAAAAGGTAGGAACCCTCTTGTTAGTTATGACTTTGTCTCATTTGCTCTTATGCATATGGTACTATATATTGATTGAGGAGAAATTTACTATATGTTTTGACAATAGGTGGTTAATGACTTGGAATCATGTTCCATCCGGTCAAGAGAGTCGAGCTGTCAGCAAGATGTTAAAGACAAGTCAATTATGGATGGTGAGGATAATACTTGTTCTATGCAGTGGCGCTAGTTATGATGAAAAAGCTTAGTTAATTCTGGGTCTAACTTCATGAAGTATGTGCGTGTGTTCTTTTGTGCGTATATATATATATATTTTATACTAAACTTGCTAGTTGCTGTAAAATTACTGAGTTGGCTAAGTAATGGGGGTTTTCCCATGAAGTCTGTGCGCGTGTTCTGTTGTGCATATATATATATATACACACATTTTATACTAAACTTGCTAGTTGCTGTAAAATTACTGAGTTGGCTAAGTAATGGGGGGTTTTCTCATGAATGTTGCATAGGGAGACTTCATTTTTAATTAATGATGATTGAGTCATTCAATACTGTATAGTGTTAATTTTTATTAGAAATTATGAACTTGTTATTCACCCTGCTATCCAATTACATTGTATTATATTTTAAGGGGTGGTACATCTATGGTAATCTAAAAGAATTCAAGCCTTTAGGCATGAATGAATGCCCCAAGTTGGGATGATTTTTTCACACTGTCAGTTTTATTTAATTTTCAAAGTAGTACTATTATTATTTGCTCATAGTGCCCTGCTCCAACTCTGAGTTTTTAGTTCTTTACCATGATGTTTCTTCTTTTCATCCATATGTTGTGAATCAGATGATTCACAGAGCTTGAAAAATTTATGGGGGGTCTGGATTCATATGTTGCGTACTTGTAAGAAGCATCAGTACTATGGGTGTTCAAATATACTTGCTGCTAAGGTTGCCTTGTATTGTTTATCAGATGGGGCTCCATCTGCGTTGCAGGATGCTTTTCTTAACCGCCTTGCACAAGCAGGTGCAACTGAAAGTTCATGTACATATAACATTTCTAATCAGATGGAAGAAGGTAGAGGAACTACCTTTGAAAAGACTAAGAATATTATCGGTAATGTCATAGCTGCAATTGACAACCAGTGGCATGTGAAGGATGCATTGCATGATGCACTGTTGAAAGAGCTTCCAGAAGAGGGTGAGAGTTTAAGAGATTAGATGTATTTCATGTATCATATGTTGTGAGACATTTCCTTTCAAAATTATCCCTCAAGATTTTGTGTGTACTGCTCCTTTTCATAGGCTCAAGTAGGCAGAAGACATCAAGTGACTTTAAAAATGAAGTTAAGAACTTGAGATTGGCATTTAGCGATATGTTTGTGAAGCACAAATTGCTGGCAAGGGAACTGCAGAGCCACCGTGACATGGATGCAAAGAATAAAGCTGAACTTAGACGTTTAAAAGGTAAAATATGTTTAGAATCCTTGTAGGCTTTCTTTTCAAAACATTTTGGTAACATCCCCTTTAGTTTCTTTGTTGTATTTATTTATTTTATTTTTGGGAGGGGGTGGGGCGGGCGAAGGGAGTAGTTATATATTGATTTTTGGGTTTTTTTTATGTTCTCCCTCGTGGACGGTTTTTCTCTCTACAATGAGTCTGTCTCTCCATGATGGGAGAGTCTAATGTACCACCTATAATAGGATTCTCTGTATGTGTGTGTATGAGCTTTTTGAATTGTTATTTTTCTTATGACGAGAGTTCTCCGTCCATTGCACTTTTTTCTTTTCATTTTTTCTTGAAGTTATGTTTTTTTATATATATAAAAAAGTTGTTTAATCACCTGCCCTTCAAAAAGGAGGAAGAATTTTATTTCGGTTGGTTGTGATTCTCATGGTTTGATAGGTCGCTGAATGTTCTGAAAGTCTGTTATGTTTTGGTTGTATTTTGAAGGGGAGTTGGAAGCTGTAGTTGGTGAATTAGCAGATAGTAATTGTCAACTAGCAACTCTTAAGGCAGAGGGTGATGCTGCAAAAGGGGCAGTTTTCCCAGTCCTAAATTTTGGGAACAAGCATGTTGATAGGGTTAGAGATAAGCAAAAAGATCTGCAAGATATGGAGTCTACCCTCAAGGAGCTAATGGTATTGTGTTTCCTTTTCTCGCCTTGATTCACTTCTGAAAACTGATTTTGAAAGGGGTGATTATGTTAATTGATTCGAGCTCTGCAGGACCAAGCTTCGAGTCGTCTAATGGACATAAAAGGCCTTCATGAAGAAAGGATAAAAATATTACAGCAGTTATCTAGTTTGCAGGTTATTTTACTGTGCTACTATGGGCTTTTTCTATGTAAATGCGAGTTCAACTTTACTCTTCGCTTCTTGCACTTTTGAGTTCTTATTCAGTCATGTAAATGAAATTGGGATTTTTTTTTTTGCAGAACATGCTTAAGAATGTGAAGTGTATTTCCTCTTCCCTAGCTTATCAGTTGGTGAGAGATCAAATAGAAAAGTCAAAGTCAGAAGTTTTTGAGTGCCAGGCCTTATTTGAGAAACTTCAGGTTGTAACTGGTCGGTAGTTTCATTTATGCCTCTATGGTAGTTTTGTTGAAAGTGTAGTGTCATGTTGCTGATAGTTTCTTGTTCCTTCAAATCATTAGGTTGAGAAGGATAATCTTTTGTGGAGGGAGAGGGAACTGAATGTGAAGAATGACATTGCTGATGTCTTTCGAAGATCTTCTGCAGTTGTTGATTTTAGAATTTCTGATCTGGGTATAGAAATACAGAAACAGATTGAGGAAAGAAAAATGATTGAAACGAAGCTGGAAGAGGCGTCAAGAGAACCAGGTTAGAGGAAATCTGATGCTTTCTTTTAACTCTGGAATTCTTGCTGTATTTTTTCTCTGTAGACACGCTGAAATTGTGTTCACTATTTCAGGAAGAAAAGAAATCATTGAAGAATTTAAAGCCTTGGTTTCTTCATTTCCTGAGGAAATGGGTACAATGCAAGGTCAATTACGTAAATACAAAGAGGCTGCTTCTGATTTTCATTCTTTACAGGCTGATGTGCAGTCTCTTTCCAGCATTCTTGATAGGAAGGTGGGTATTTATGTTATTCAGTGAAATTCTTGGTTGCATTGAAAAAGTTAAACTGTTTCCTTTCCAAACAGGTGAAAGAGTGCGAGACTTTATCTGCCAGATCCACAGATCAAGTTGCTGAGATACAAAATTTGAATGCTGTGGTATGTGTCTCTTCCTACTGTGACTGAATTTATGTTGCATACCGTGTGGGAGTGTTGAATTAGTGAGCTTGTCTTATTTGACTGAGGCTTTTTGTTAAGTTTATTTGTGAATAAGTACCACTTTTAAGTAGCCTTCATTTTTGGGATAAAAAGAAAAAGAGTAATCTTTGAGCAGTAGTATTGGTTGTCTCTATCTTGTTTTCGATATGCATAGTATCTTCAACTTTTTCTTTCCCCCATTATTTGGTGTAGGTTCAAGATTTAAAGGAGAGTGAATCAGAGTTAAAGCTGATTTTGGAAATGTATAGGCATGAGTTGACTGATCCAAGGTAAGGTGCCTTTACAAGTGTTTGGTGGTTTCGTTATGCGCAACTTTCATTTAAGCTTTGCAAAGAATGGCACTTTTTGAATAGCATCTATCCAGGGCTTATCAAAATAATTTTTTAAATTGTCTTGCATTTTTTGATATTAAATTGTTTCTTTCTATTAACTAAATCAATGCAAGTTTTGTAAGGTGTGCAGTTGGGTTTTCCATAATTATTCACAAGTGAATCTTTAAGGTCTCATGTTCTTTTATTTCCAGTTACTTGATGCTGGCTTCAGTTGAACAATGTCATAACTCAATTGTAATAGTTAATGTGATTTTACCAATTCAGCTGATTTTGCTTGTCATGTGTTGGTTTGATTGTGCACAAAGGTAACATGTGTTTGATGTGTGGAGTTTATCTATTTGCAGGGATGTCTTGGAAGCTAGAGATTTGGAATGCAAGGCATGGGCTCATGTTGAAAGTTTGAAGTCCTCTCTTGATGAACACACCTTGGAATTACGAGTTAAGACAGCAAATGAAGCTGAGGCCATTTCTCAACAAAGGCTCGCTGCTGCAGAAGCTGAGATTGCTGACTTGAGACAGAAATTCGAGGATTCCAAAAGGTATACTTTTCTGATGTGGTCAAACTGTTTTTTATTCAGTTATTTTGTATGACAGGAAACATAACTAATTTAGTAAAAATGAGTAGAAACACGTTGAACTAGTGTTCCACCTAAAGATGTCTCAACAATACAAGTACATTGGAAAAACAGATTACTTTGTAATCAAGAGACGATTATAAACAGAAACACATGCAGGCCAAAGTGTTGAAATAAAACCTCCGCTTACTAGATCTTGTTCTTTAATGTATCCAACGGCAATAGACTAAACTCGCAAGTGCTGGAAAACTTAGAAAACACACAAGAATTATACTGGTTCGGCAGAACTTTTGCCTACGTCCAGTTGTGATTTCTCTAGGTAGAGAAATCACCGCCTCTTTGATTAATAATAGAGATTACAGAACTTTTGCAAACCCTAGAACTAATCCCTCTCTTCTTGCCTTGGCTGTCACAGTTTTCTCTCTTAAAGATTTAAGCCTTGCTGCACCCTATTTATAGGCATAGGGTGCTGATTACATATCCTTTTCAGATTATAATTCCTATTCTAAGTGGGATAAGAAAATAGACTTCTTTACAATTCCAAATAGACTTGTAGGATTTCTAATCTAAATTGAATTAGGAAACTAAGATTCTTTCCTAGTCCTTTTAGGAGAAGAATTGGTGCACCCTTTTTTTCCTAAAACAATCCTAAACAGAAAAGGACACTAATTGACGAGCCAAAACCTAACACAAAGAACCACAGAGAAACCCAAGATACTGTTGATTCCCAGTCACATTCAATTTATTTATTTATTCTTTGTACTTATCGAGTCTCAGTGAGGTAGAATAAGGAGAAAATATTATTATTTAACTACTACAAGGGTTTACTTTGAACCTCCATACTATATTTAAAGTATCAGAATAATTTTGCATAATCAATTAAGCCTTCATTTCAAAAAATGATTGGTTGTGGCTACTCAATCATGGGATTGCCAATTTATGCTGCTGTCAGCCTTGTGCGACACTCTGCCTTTATCTGGGCTTAAAACCTGCTTGTTACAATGTAAAACACTAAGAAAAATGCAGGTGGAATTATAACTTATCTGTGGTTCTTTATGGTAACTGGTAGACTATTTTTGCTTAGGCCGTTCCTAGTTCTCGATTGACAATGATTATTTCGTAGATGAATATTTTTTTCCCTTCACGATATTTCAGGGATATTTTGAGACTTTCTGATGCTCTGAAGTCCAAAAACGAAGAAAATGAGGCATACTTATCTGAAATTGAGGTTAGTTCTCTTCTTTATATGTAGACGAGATCTTTCATTTGTCATTGGATAGTTCTGACATTTTAGTTTGATTTTCTTCAGACAATTGGACAAGCATATGATGATATGCAAACTCAAAACCAGCATCTACTGCAGCAAATTACTGAGAGAGATGACTATAACATTAAGGTGATTAACTCAGCATTTCCTTGTATCAGAAGGTTTTTGAGGTGTATAGATTTTGTATCCTGTAGTACGGAAAGGAACAAAAAACACAAGCAATTACAGCATACAAAATTAATAACTTTGCATAAATTTTCTAGCATGGTTGAACTTTGATGAGGTTAACTATGTATTTATAGTACTTTAAATGTCAAATTATATGATAATAAAATTATTAATATTTAACAAATAACTTTTTAGTATTAAAAGTTTAGGGTTTAGGAAGGCTTGAACATTTTCTTAAAATTGATTATGGTTTTTAAGAAGAATGTAAACATGTATTCTCAGAAAAAAAGTAGTTTATTAATATAAGCTTTCATTGATTCCTTTGGTTTTATTATTTTTTTAGTTTCTTAGGAGTAAATCTTTTTTTTTTCCTCATTGTTGTTGGTTGGGACATAAGATAAATATAAAATTTTCAAATTCAACAAATGTGGTATTGACTTATTGATTATGACTTTATATTTAATAAATAGGGCTCAGGTAATCAAAAATCAAAAATTATTTTTAAGGTAAAGACAAATTATTTTATTTGGCCAGTTTGAACATCCCTGATCATCAGGGCTTGGTTCCCAGTTAACTGAGTTGGAACAGTCGGTCTGAATCTGGTTTCTGAAGGTGTTCTTTTCGTTGGATATTTTTCTTTTTGTGATGTCAACACCAACCAAACTATAATTTTGTTTATTTGTCTGCCTCATCCAAACTGTTTGTTTGGATGAAGCTATATTTGAAATATAATTGGCAACCTTTGAAAATGCCAGTAATGCATGGAACAGAAGGTTAGTAGTAATTGTTTTCCTTAGCCAGATCTATGCATGCATCAGTCCACATGTGGCAGGCTAAATTGTTGGATTATTATATACACGTTCTAATATTAAGCTTCAATTTGCGCCTCTCTTGTTTCAGCTTGTTTTAGAGGGTGTGAGGGCTAAACAGCTGCAGAAGGCTGTACTCATGGATAAACGGAAAATGGAGAGGGAGATTCAACAAGGCAATGCATCTCTTAATTTCTATAACATGAAAGCTGCTCGAATTGAAGATCAGGTATATCTAAACCTCCTATAAAACTTGAAATTAATTCATATGGAGTTCATCTGAACTGATTGTTTGATACTTTCTTTACAGTTGAAAATATGTCGAGATCATATTCAGAAACTAGCAGAAGATAAGTTTCAAAGAGCAATTACATTGGAAAATACTCAAAAGAGATTGTCGGATGTCAGAAAGTCATCTCAGCAGGCGCGGGAGGCTCTAGAGGAATCACAATCTAAAGTTGATAGAAGTCGAATGGGTCTGTCAGAGCTGCAGATAGAACTAGAGAGGGAAAGGTATAGTGGATGTTCTGCTCCGTTTCCTTCCAATCTTTTATAATTTTGCGTGACCTCATATTTGTTTGTTTGTTAGGTTTGAAAAGAAAAGAATAGAGGAGGAATTGGAAATTTTAAAAAGAAAGGCTTCACTGCTTCGAGCACAGACAGAGGGTTCATCAATTGTTGAAAAGCTTCAACAGGAACTTGGAGAATACCGGGAGATACTGAAGTGTGATGTCTGCCTTGACAGGACAAAACAGGTATCTGTTGACTCAACATTTATTTATTTAATTCCCGTTCCATATTTCTTAGTTTTTTTGGAGGTGAAAATGTCCAAATATCGTATCCTAGTCAAGTAAATATGTGGACCAACATGGAAAATGTGAAGGTGGGTATGACTTCCTGTGAAATTTATAACATCCTACACAGCACTTTTGTAATGAATTAGGGCATTAAATGATACATGACGCATCACACAATTTGTGGATTTAATTTTAAACTGTGATAACTTCTATGAGGAAAGGTAACACATTAATATCCATTTGTGGTTTTAAAATCTTTTGCTATTTATTCATTTCCTGTTCCACAATTCTTAGCTTTTTGGAGGTGAAAATGTTCAAATTTTGGATGCGCTAGGCCAATGGGAAATATCTATTTAGAGACTAGTCAGTCAGAAATTTTATGCTTACTATCATTGTCATTGTTATAATCTTCATTGTGGTCATCGTTATTTTGGCGCTTCTGGCATAGCACTTAGTTTCTTTTTTTTTTATCTTAATGCCAGGTTGTCATTACAAAATGCTATCACTTGTTCTGCAACCCTTGTGTACAAAAAGTAATTGAAAGTCGACAGAGGAAGTGTCCAAGGTGTTCCATGAGTTTCGGCCCTAATGATGTAAAATCTGTATACATCTAAAAGGAGATGGATGAAACGTTATGTGACCTGCATCATGCATGTGCTCCAGTGCATATGAACCCAGACTTGAATTATGACTTCCTGCAGATTCCCATATAATTGTTAAATTAGTGAAATTGTAGAGATGCCTTTGTTTAGGAGGAGCTCTCCTTCCCCCATCAAACAGTGCAAATGACCTTAGTTTTGCTGGTTCTGCTTCTAGGTTGTCAATTTAACACAATTTTCTAGTGCAGTATAATCTTTTGCCCTTTTAACTGCTTGGAGCCCTGGAATCTTTCAATTTATCGTTTTCAGATTTATCTGAATGAGCCATTGAGATTGTATTCCTGGCGGTGATGGAGCCTGCATGATCATAAAAAAGAATAAGATTTTATGTTCGTAAGTCAAAAAATGGGGTTCTCTGATTTGCACTTGTAGTCAGTGTCTTTCCATCCGAGGGTTTTGTTTCTGCCGAAATTAGATGAACCTCAACTGAATTTTCAGCTGTACAGATTTTACCAGATGTTTAGGTAGATCTTTTCAAGATGTTTGGTGCACAACATTTCTTTAGAGATGTAAATGTTCTTCAGATGGATTATTCATGTATTTATAAATGCAAAGATCTCAGTTTTGATCATTTCTTCTTAGTAGTTTATCTGTAAATTTTCTTATTCTTAATTGGATAATTTGGACAATTCTTGCTTTGGTTCATGTGATTTCTGACACTTCCTCGTGGCATAAACCCTAAATCATAAAGTTCCAAACTACAAAAACCAAAAATGTAATTGGACGGTAAAAGAATCTACAAGGACGTAAAGTACAAGAGCACGTGCTCATTCTATCCGCCATTTTGAAGGGAGTTTCTAATTCATAATTTACCAACTTCTGAAGTACAAGAGCACGGTCAACAATTGAAACCATAAGAACCAAAGTTAAAATTGATCCGAACAAATTAATCGAGTTTAAATCCCTCTCTCCGTAGTTTAGATTAGATTCAAGTAGATTATCGCTCATAAAAACATAAAGGTCCAAACAAAAGTGGCATACCTTTCATTTAGGGGTTTTTTTCCCCAGTCTAAAGAGAAGGTAATTGAAAATCAAGGACGTAACATGTTGAGTGAGCCATGGGGGTAGTATTACAGTTGAAAGTGGATTATGGATTTTAAGATTCGTGTTAACCCCAGAAGCAAGCAAATCGTTGATCCAAAAATCTCATAATGTTAGGGTTACTATTCCATTACCACTAAAACAAAGCACGATCACAATCACAGGAGAACGAGACTGAATATTATATACCGTGTTTGCTTAATATGAGTTGAAGTTATGTGCAGAGTTACATGGTTAACTTGGGATGAACATCACCTTATCAAACAATAGATAGGAGATTATGCACTGGAACACATATCAACACCAACACCGGAGAGGATTTAACATAAACAATTTAGCAATATGTACAAGCAGTCAAACATAGTGCAATTGGGAGCAGATTTTGAGGATACGTCAAATACAGTAGTCTCAATGATAATATCTTTAACTTCCAATTCCAATTGTCATCGCCCGAGTGCATTTACAATCCCCTGAAATACAAACAGAAATCCAGTAAAGTAGGTTATAAACAATGACATGCAGCAACAACTTTGCTTATTGGAGGGGTAAAAAAAAGGTATCTCATACAAAGCCCAGTTCGTAACCAAACCACTGTCCGGCATCTAAATCAGTCTTAAAACATGAAATAAAATTTTGGACATGCCATAGAGAAAGAAATATTTTTTCCTTTTGGGAAAGTACATTCCTACTGTAAATTTGAAACACCTCTGAGCAGACTTGTTTCATAAACTTTTAAAACCCAACAAATCTACGAAACTGAATAAAGTCGTCTAGAGTCATTACTTCCTGTGGAAGAGACTCTGTCCCACAATAGGATGGGAAGATAGCAGAACCTTTGGTTCCAAGGTCATCTGACTTGCGAGAATAAATTATTAAAGAAAGAGTTGAATGCTAAGCAGTTCAATGGTAGAACAGTTTGAATGTACAGTATGAATGCTTGGTTATGTGAAGAACAATAAATTCCCTTTCGTACTCAGATTACCTTGGTTAAGTTGCTAACTGCTGGTGCTGCCAAGATCAAAGTCCATTGTATAGTCATATTCAATAGTTGGAATTACAGAGGCAACAAATTTCAAGAATAAGAAAAGGTACCTACAAAACAAAAACTTACAACGATAAAAAAGTTGTTGCATTGAAAGTTCAAGGTACCCGTCTAGTAAAACATGACAATAATGTTATTGTAGGATGCATGTCTGACAAATTAATGATGGAAGAGTATGAGATGTTTTATTGATGAACTAAAATCGATATTATTATCCAGCATGCTCAATTCAGCCATTCTGAGATAACCTTATTTTCAGAAAAACCTATTTTGACTCTTAACTAAATTATATAGCTTTAATATGTGACTAAATTACTTGATTGGTGTTATTAATTGGCTTTCATCTACCTGATACATTTTATAGATCAACAATTCTTTTACGACCCATAGGGCGACACCTCAGTGCTTACGACCTCAAATTCCACCAGACTGGCCAGAATACAAGCCTTGATGGTGCTACTTTTCAAATAGCAACAGAAAAATAAATACTAAAACCAAAGAATAACAACTAATAAAATCAGTACATGACAAACAATTAGCCTCAGTGTGTGTAAAGGCATACAAATGGGTGAGTCAAGACAGGAAATTACTTATCAACTTCTGGTTCCACTCCACGTGACATTAGTACATCAATAATCTTTTTCATCACAGCCCCATGTCGGCATGGATGGACAGATGCATGCTTTCCAGGCAAGTGGGGATGGTCCTCAATTGTTACCTGTGCCCAAATAATCGAATGTCAAAGCAAGATTTCACTGCCAAAGCAAAAAATTAACCAGCTTACTGCATAGAAGACAGAACAAAATTAACCGCTAATGTTAACTCTATCCCATGGAAGAAAGTGTGTGCATATCGAGTAAATAAGAACTTGATAAAAGTATCTAAACTAAAAAAATAAAACAAGGAAGAAGGACACAAGAATCTAGATTAAGTCATCATCACTTCCCTGCCTGAGTTGGAAAGTTCTACCAAGAGAAGTTAAGCAATAAACAACAAACTCATGGCCTAAAAAGAGTAACATCAATAAGTCAAAGGCTTTACAAACAACCTGTAAAATGAAGTAAACACATCCTCTTGATGTGGCATTATCCATAAGGCATGGTTTCACATAAGAGACTGTCAAAACAGAGTTATACAAAGCAAGGAATAATATGATTCTGAGGCTTCAACTCACAGTTTTGCGTGCGTGATCTTGACTGACATCTTCAAGTACGAGCTCTGCTTGTAAAAGCATCCTTGACTAACAGCATTAGAAATGGAGTTCAATTAGTCTTTGAAGTCTTTATATCAGCAAAAAATTACATTTTAGAGAAAACGAAATTAGACAAACTGAGATACCAACAAAAATATAAAATTTTAGTAAGTCTACAAACATGTAACCATAAACCAACTCTTACATTCTAGTAACCAATTAGCCAGAGACCAAGGCATAACAAGGATCGAGAAAATATAAAAAATCAGGTACCTTAACACAGCCTGGAACTGAAACAACACACTGCAACTTTATTGGCAGTATTTTATTTTTTATTGTAGATATTGTTTACTTTTCATCTTTATTTTGTTAAGATGAACTGGATCTTTAATTATTTAATTCCAAGTGTACTAAAAGGTACCAACCCTAACAGTATTGAGCACCAAGCCAAAGAAAATACGGGGAGGAGTAAGTTTCTTCCATGACATATATATGTACATTACCTATCTTTAAAAACAATACACGCACACTCTAGAGTAGCCAGTGAAAAGTGAAGACAAGCCAAACTGAGCAAAGGACTTAGTTGGGGCTCAGCTGACTTGTATGCTTTCTTTACTACTCAAGCTTGAAGTTGATCTAGGGACACTCCACTTAGTGGTCAACTTATTTTATTAGTATCTCTGCTGGAAGAACTTGGTTTCCAACAACTACTTTTGCAATATCTATCAGCTGTATAGCACATGTATTGAGTTTTAACATTTTTCAGGCACAAGATCATAGAAAAATACACGTTACGAAGAATATAAATGACAAAAAGAGAAAATCCAAATGGTTCTGAGTCTATTTATTAGAGTATTCGGCTCCATAAGTCAAGCTAGGGACCAATTGAAATGGAACGTTGCTGTTTCCTGTCAATTTTGCGGCTGTTGCTCCAGACGATTGTGTTCCTTTAGCTGTTACTTACTGTTAGTTGCATGTTAACGTTCTTTTGTATTTGGTGGACTGCTTGTTCACTGCTATTGTAATTTTGACTTTATTTTAGATAAATATTTTGTGTTTCTTTTGTTTTTTAAAAGAAAAAGAAGGAAAAGGAAAGTAAAAGGACTTCACTCGTTTCGAAAGAAAACTCAAAATTCGGGCTCCAGCTTGACTCTGTTGAGCTAGAGAACGATCTTAACATGTAAACTTCAATTGCCTCAAATTGAATAGCAAATGACCGCAATTCTTGATAATAATACAATTTGGAAAAGAAAACAGCTAGTTACTGAAACAAACCTCATCATACCCAGTAAGCCACACTCGAGGAGTTTGGTAATATTTATCATACCTGAAAGTGAGTAATATCAATGAAGTTATTGATGCCAACTTAGAATTAGCTACACAAACCATCAAATTGAAGTGAACTTCAATTGCCTTATAATTGAGCTATCCAGAAAGCAACACTTAATTACCAAAAACTTTGAAATAAAAAGCCACCATTTCTCCAAAATGCAATATGCTTCCAAGTTCCAAATCGGGAAAATATTGGACCTGGTCAGCAATTAAAAAGAAAAAGAATCTTACGTAATGCTGACATCATAGGTTCGGGTTCGTAAAATATTGTCATCATCAGGTTCATGAGCAATAATATAAGTTCCCTGCAATTTAAGACAAACCCAAAAATTCTTAGCTCTCTAGAAAAATATTAACATCATTTTCATGGTTGAAAAGCAAAAATTAACATCCTGTGCAAGAGACTAGGGAAGAAGGTTGCTCAAGATCTAGATTAGATACTAAATAAACAAAGTTTCTGTACAAAGTTTTTTTGGTGTTAATTTTCAATGAAATATTAAATGCTTCTTTATAACCATCCTCTCCCCCTCACTCCTACCCAAACGAGAGACTCTAACCCTCCTCCATCACTTTTTTTTTTTGGCACTCATTAAAATTGCATACAAACTATTGTTATCATAAAATTAAGTAATCTTAAGAAAGAATTATGACTTGGGCATAACCCAATTGGTAGTCACACCTCTCGTTTAAAGAGGAGCTCAAATCTCCCTCCCCTAAACGTTGCTACTAATCAAAAGAAAAATAAATAAATTATCAATAAATTATATCATGTGTACTGCACAGGCTACAACATGAAACTTATCAACAGTTGACCCAGCACAAAGCCATGAGGTTTTAAAGAGACAAGAACTATCACTGCAGGCAAAAAAAAAAATTAAACACTCACAGGATCTATTTCAATGTTGTCAGCTTCTTCATAGTCAGCCATGTCAGGAATATCGTCTTCATCTTCCCCTCCAATATGCGAAGGGGCAGACTTCACAGCCTTATTCTTGCTGATTTCTAAACTTTCAATGGAGGGTAAGTTTTCCTCCTCACAACTTCTATCTTTGAAAGATAAGAGATAGTCTAAGTCAATGGTTCTACAAAAATATTTGAGTACTTTAACCAAAGTAACTTACCCTTTGGCCTCCCATGGGTTGCCAACCAGCCATCATTTTCTTCATTATCAAGAAGAACTTCCATACCAGCAGCTTCATACTCCTCTTCAATAGATGCAGCCCTCCGTAAGCAAGGGACTGAATTAGAAGTAAACAGATCACCAGTGTAATTAAAGGTACAGGGCACAAGGGTAGTATTCTTTATAGCTTAAGCGATAAGCAAGGGCAGCAGTTTTCTTGAAGTTTATTAGAGAGAGAAACCCACACACACAATACTGGGCAGTTAGCTGAAATGGTTTTTGATTCAATGAGGATTAACACCGACTAATTGGATTGCTTGAGCACACTTGTTAACTTTTTGGAGGCCAAAAACAGAGTTTAAGACAAAAAGAAATCTCCTTGCTTGGTTTTCTTTCATATACAGAAACCATGAAAAGGATCACTATAAAGGTGGCATATATCAATGATTAAAATGAAAAGGAAATGGTACAAAACATTGAGCACTAGCATTATTATTATGCCTGAATATTATTACCACCAAGATGAAAATTTGTCGCGGGAAGTGGGAAAAAACAAAAAGGATTGCAAAGAAATAGAGTAGTGTGATGTCATCGTACCATTTCTAGTAATCAAATACTGCTTTTCTGGTGGTAAGTATGGCTTCCTCTTGCTTGGCTCACCTGATTCCCTAACATGATATGAATCGAAAGGAAAATACCAACCAAAAAGTAAGATAACACCTCAAAACCTAGCTCGTAAAACAAAAATAAAGTGATGAGAAGATACAAAAGAAACAAAATCCAAAGAAATGAAGAATTGTAGCCATCACTAATAAGACTCTACAATCTAATATGTAATCACTATTCAACCAAAATATTCGAAAACTCTAAAACAGGTTGCTTTCTCTATCAAGTCATCAGAATACTTAATCAAACAAAGTTGTTCTTGTCTCTACTTTCAAATAAATTTACATTTACCAATCTTCCCTTTTCCTTCTTAAATTTCCTCTTTCTGTACTTTTACTGAATTTGTATTTTTTTTAAAACCCACAAACCCAATTGATAGATGGGTTTTTTCTCTTATTTAACCCTGCAAATCAGCCAAGTTGATTGACAAAATCAGTGGCAAACTCTTAAAACCCTCGCGTCCCTTCCCGAACTTAATTTTTTTCAACAAATTAATAATAGCCATTAGTAAAAATGAAAACCATAAACAATCCGAACATATAGATAACAAATTAAAATCGAGCAGAAATAAAATATCGAATTTTGAAAATAAATAGAAGCAAAGGGAAGGAAAATACCAGGACCAGGTGGGGCACTTGGAGACGAGGTTATCACCGGCAGTGACGAACTCGGTGACGCTGAGAACACCCTTTTCTTTGAAGGCTGAGACCGTACGAGGCCCTGTGATTTTCTCTACGGTCCCTTTGAAGGCCTCGTGAAGCTTCCGCGACAGAACCATCGTCTTTCTTTTTCTACACGAAATAAAAATCGCTGCTTTGCTTTCCTTCACCAACAGAGAGAGAGGAGAGAGAGACTCTTTGGAGGAAGCAATTTCGTGCGTGGTAACGACAGATGATACCATGTGCATCGTTCTGTCGTTTATTCGCGGAACGACGTATTCCATTCCAAAACTAAGACGACGCCGTTTAGGTGTGTTGCTAACTTGCTTGCTTCCATTTCGAAAATAATTGCTGGGGCCGTTTCCCTAGGGCAGATTCCCTACGACTAGGATTGGTTTAGAAGTGACCGAAAGTCAAAGAAGGTTAAATTATTTAGGAAAAGGTGGATGAATTCAGTTGTTTTGGATTGAAACAAAACAACTGTATTGACATTTTCCAAATTATGAAAGTTTGGGTTAACTAAAAATAAAATCTCCCATTAAAATTTGGTGTAAAAAGCCAAGTATTTTAAGAGAATCATTTTTTATATTTTTCATTAGTTAAAAAAATAAAAACAAAAACTAAACCCTACTGAATTAGATAGAGACCACGTCTCTCTGCCTCCCCCAATTCCCTCTCTTCCTCTTTCCTCCTCTCCTCCTCTCCTACCCCATCGCCTGCGCTTTGCCGGACCTCTGCCACCGCTCCGCCACTCTACTCCTTCCTCCACGTTTTTAGGTTAGTAAACCTTCGTTGTAATATTCCTTTTCTTTTTAGCTTACCCTTTTCTTTCTTTGGTTGAATTCTTTCTTTTCATAGGCGATTGATGAATAGTTTATTTAAACATGCTCTTCTTCACCATGTAAGAATAAGAACTTGTAACTTGAATCATGTAAGCATTACCCAACATTCCCAATTTGACTAGGATTGATTCAGCTTAACGAGTAGGAGGAGGCAGTTGCAAATTGGTTCAGCTTTCCCCAATTAGACTCCCCAAGATTCCCAATTCGACTAGGATTTGCGCCATCTCTTTATAATAATTCTATAAAGGCATAGCAAAGCAATACACTTTTTTTCTTATAGGTTTGTTTGTCACGTCCAATTTAGGGTTTTGCTGTTGCAAGGATCAATTGCTTGCTTAACACGGCACGGCTGTTGGAGTTGAAGGTACCGTAAATTTTGCTCCTTGTCGCTACCACTTCGCCCCAATTTTCTTGCAAAAGGTATTTAAGCTTCCTCCTTGCCTTCTTTCCTTCCTCTTGCTCCTTTTTATTATTTTTATTATTATTATATTATTATTTTTAATGTTAAATATTGGGATCGATAAATATTGTTTCTTTTTTTCTTTTTCTGGTTAAATGGAAAAAACACCAGAAGCATAAGAATGCTATATTGAGACCTATAGTGACCAGAAGCATCCGAATGCTAAAACACCAGATACTTCGTTAAATATATATATATATATATATATATACACACACACATATACATTGCTAATACAAATCATTATTGTTTGCAGTTTCTGTAAGAGTACTGAAATGGTAGCCGAAGATGCCAAGAGCTTCGTAAAGAGAGACACACTCAGAAAGATTGAAGCAAAAATTCAAAATTTGTGGAAAGAACATGACGTTTACAGGGCTGAATCTCGTGAAAAGCCTCCTGAGCCAGGGGAGAAGTTCTTTGGGAACTTCCCGTTCCCTTACATGAATGGTTTTTTGCATCTGGGACATGCATTCTCACTCTCAAAACTAGAGTTTTCTGCACGTTATCATAGATTAAGAGGTGCTAATGTCCTCATGCCTTTTGGTTTCCACGGAACTGGAATGCCCATCAAAGCCTCAGCCGATAAAATTGCACAAGAGATCCAACAGTTTGGACATCCACCAGTCTTTCCTAGCAACAAAGAGGAGCAAGGGAACCAGCTGGAAAATGAAGATGCAAATGCAGATGCACCTACTGATAATAAGTTCAAGGGAAAGAAGTCCAAGGCTACATCAAAATCAAGTGGACAAGCATACCAGTGGGAAATCATGCGCAGTCTTGGCCTCTCTGACAGTGAGATATCCAAATTCTGTGAAGCATCTGAGTGGTTGAACTTCTTCCCTCCGTTGGCAATGGAAGACCTCAAGGCTTTTGGCTTGGGTTGTGACTGGAGTCGATCCTTTATTACTACAGACAGGAACCCATATTATGATAAGTTTGTGGGGTGGCAGATGAGGAAATTGAAAAACATGGATAAGGTGGTGAAGGCGAAACGTTACGCAATCTACTCTCCATTGGATGGGCAGCCATGTGCAGATCATGATAGGGCAACTGGTGAAGGAGTTCAGCCCCAAGAATACACTATCATCAAAATGGAGGTGGTGGCACCTTTTCCTTCTAAGTTGGGAGTGTTAGATGGGAGGAAAGTTTTCCTTGCTGCTGCAACATTGAGACCTGAGACCATGTATGGGCAAACAAATGCATGGGTATTGCCCAATGGGAGGTATGGAGCCTTTGAAGTTAATGAAACAGATGTGTTTATTCTTACGCAGAGAGCAGCACATAATCTTGCCTATCAGGGGTTCTCTAAGGTACCTGAGAAAACTTCTTGCTTGATTGAGCTCACTGGTTACGATTTGATTGGCCTTCCATTGAATTCACCACTTGCACGCCATCAGATTATTTATGCCCTACCTATGTTGACCATCATAACAGACAAAGGTACTGGGATTGTGACCAGTGTACCTGGGGATGCTCCTGATGATTATATGGCCCTGCATGATTTAAAATCAAAACCAGCTTTTAGGGAAAAATATGGTGTGAAGGATGAATGGGTTATGCCATTTGAGTCTATCTTAATTATCAATATTCCGGAATTTGGAGATAAGGCTGCGGAGAAGGTCTGTGGGGATCTCAAGATCAAAAGCCAGAATGAGAAAGAGAAACTAGCAGAAGCCAAGAGGTTGACATACTTGAAAGGGTTTACAGAAGGAACACTGCTTGTGGGAGAATTCGCTGGAAGGAGAGTGCAGGAGGCAAAACCGTGGATAAAGAGCAAACTAATGGAAGCAGGTAGTGCAATCATGTATAGTGAACCTGAGAAGCCTGTAGTGTCACGGTCGGGTGATGAATGTATTGTGGCTCAAACAGAGCAATGGTACATCCCTTATGGTGAAGAAGAATGGAAAAAATTGGCTGAGGAGTGCTTGTCCAGCATGAACTTGTACTCTGACGTGACACGACATGGTTTTGAACACACATTAAGTTGGTTGAATCAGTGGGCTTGTTCACGTTCTTTTGGGCTTGGAACACGTATTCCCTGGGATGAAAAATACTTGGTGGAGTCGTTGTCTGATTCAACCATTTACATGGCTTATTACACCATTGCTCACCTATTACACGATAGAGACATGTATGGAGATTCCAGAACATCTGGCGTTACACCTGAACAAATGACCGATGAGGTATGGGATTTTATCTTTTGTGATGGCTCTTTTCCAAAATCATGTGACATATCATCATCAATTCTGAATAAGATGAAGCAGGAGTTTGAATATTGGTATCCATTTGATCTTCGAGTTTCTGGAAAGGATCTCATCCAGAATCATTTAACCTTCTGCATTTACAACCACACGGCAATTATGCCCAAGAAGCACTGGCCTCGTGGGTTTAGATGTAATGGGCACCTCATGCTTAATGGTGCGAAGATGGCCAAGTCCACAGGGAATTTTCTGACATTGCGTCAGGCGATTGAGGAATATTCTGCAGACGCCACGCGATTTGCTTTGGCTGATGCTGGTGATGGTGTTGATGATGCCAATTTTGTATTTGATACTGCAAATACTGCCATCCTAAAACTCACTAAAGAGATTGCATGGATGGAAGAAGTTTTGAATGCAGACTCTTGGAGAACAGGTTCTCCTTCTACTTGTGCGGACCGGGTGTTTTTGAATGAAATAAATATCGCTGTGAAAAGGACTGAGCAGAATTACCAGGCTTGCATGTTCCGAGAAGCCCTTACGACTGGCTTTTATGGTCTTCAAACTGCCAGGGATTGGTACAAGCTTTCATGTGGTGCTGAGGACATGAATCGAGATTTGTTGATGCATTTTATGGATGTAGAGACGCGCTTGGTTGCTCCAATCTGTCCACACTATGCTGAATATGTGTGGAGGGAGCTTTTGAAGAAGGGTGGGTTTGTGGTAAACGCAGGCTGGCCTGCAGCTGATGCTCCAGATCCAATCCTCCAAAGTGCCAATAAGTATTTGAAAGACTCGATTGATGTAATGAGGAAGAAGCTTGTAAAGTACAAGTCAAATTTAGAGAAAGCTGATAAGAATGGTGCTCCAGTTACATCTTTGGTACAAGGCAAGAAGCTAATAGGCCTGATATATGTGAAGGAGCAATTTGATGAGTGGAAAGCAGAGTGCTTGAGGATACTCCAGAATAACTTCAACATAGAGACTCGTACTTTTGCTCCGGACAGGGTGATATTGGAGGCATTGCAGAGTAGTTCTCTCGGACAGGCTAAAGGTTTAAGACAAATCCAGAATCTTTGCATGCCTTTCGTGAAGTTGAAGAAGAAGGACGCAGTTCAACTTGGAGCTCAGGCCTTAGATTTGAAGTTACCATTTGGAGAGGTTCAGGTACTTGAAGAGAACATAGACTTGATTAAGAAACAACTTAATGTTGAACTTAATGTTGAAGAGGTACAAGTTTTGTCTGCCACCAACCCTGATGATTGTGCAAAAGTTGGTCCGCATGTTAAACAGATAGAGCAGCATCCTCCATTCCCTGGAAGCCCAACTATAATCTTCTTAACCCGATAATTGTAATTCTTTTGGCACATATCTGGAACTTTTATCAGATTATTTTACTTACTTAGCATCTTAATTTAGTTGGATCTTATTTGAAGGATTCGTAATTCAGTTTTCTTACTCTCTTTTTTTGTGTTGCTTGGTGTTATGGTGTTCAGTAGTGGTGTTAGGCACCAAAGTATTGTCTTTCTGGAGGAGACACAAAGTTAGGAACGAATTAAGTGATAGATATGGTTGCCTAAAATGTTTTCTATCTTTAAATCAGAATTAATTAGATTACAAGGTCATACTTTGATATGTTCATCACACCTCTCTTTGGCTCTTTCAATTCTTTTTATCTTTTAGTTTCCTCTCTTTTGGATAAGCATCTATCCATGGGTAGCTACCCCAATTTGATATAAAGAGAGAAAATCACAGGGCCTTGTACGGTCTCAGCCTTAAAGAAAAAGTTGTTCTCGGTGTCACAGAGTTTGTCACTGCCGGTGATAACCTCGTCTCCGAGTGCCGAACCTGGTCTTGGTATTTTCCTTTGCTTATATTCATTTTTAAAATTCGATATTTTTACTCGATTATAATTTATCTTTATGTTCGCATTGTTGATTTGAATGTGGTTTATGCTTTTCATTTTTGACTAATGGCTATTATGAATTTGTTGAAAAAAAAGTTCTGGAAGCGAAGCAAGGTTAAATAAGAGGAAAAAAAACCCATTTATCATTTAAGTGTTCTGATAATTTGAATTGGAGAAAGCAGCCTGTAAGTGTTTAATTGGTGTGTGATGATAGTTCTGGTCTCTTTAAAACTTCATGGCCTGGGGCTTGTTCTACTTGTTGATAAGTTTCATGTTGTAGCCTGTGTGATGCACTTGATATAATTTGTTAATTTAGTATCTAATCTAGTTTTTTTAATAATAATCTAACCATGAAAATGATGTTACTATACTTATAGGGCGCTAATAATATTTAAGGTTGTCATTTATGTCTGTTAAATTCCAGGGAACTTATCTGGTTGCTCAACTGACAGATATTCAAGTTTCCCATGACTTACCTATACTGCAAAAGTAGTTCTTCCAGCTGAGATGCTAATTGAATGAGCTGACAGCTAACTGATGTGTCCCTGGATCACACTTCAAGCTTGAGTAGTAAAAAAAGCGTACGAGCCAGCCGAGCCCCAATTAAATCCTTGGCTCAGTTTGGCTTGTATTAACCTTTTGCTTGCTACTCTAGAGTGTGCGTGTATTGCTCTGAAAGATGGCTATTATACATAAATATGTCTTGCTAGAAACTCATTCCTCCCCATATATTCTTTGTCTTGGTGCTCAATAGTGTTGGGGTTGGTACCTATAAGTACACTTGGATTAAGAAGACCCAGTAAAGTTCCAGTGTGTTGTTTGGTTTCAGTTCAAGTTGTGTTAAGGTACCTGATTTTTGTATTTCCCCAATCCTGGTTTTGCCTTGGGCTGTGGTTTATGGTTACAGGTTTCTGGACTCATTTATATTATAATTTTGTGTGCTGATATCTCAATTTGTCTAGTCTCTTTCTCTCTAAAATGTAATTTTTTGTTGATGCAGAGACATAGATGATTAAGCTCCAATTCTAATGCTGTTAGTTAAGGATGCTTTTACAAGCAGAGCTCGTACTTGAAGATGTCGATCAAGATCGTGCTCGCAAAACTGTGAGTTGGTGCCTCAGAATCATATTATTCTTTGCTTGTATAACTCTGTTTTGACAGTCTCTTATGTGAAACCATGCCTTGTGGATAATGCCACATCAAGAGGATGAGTTTACTTCATTTACAGGACACAATTGGTTGTGAAGCCTTAGACTCATTGATGTTGCCCGTTTTAGGCTACAAATTTGTTATTTATTGCTTGACTTCCTTAGGTAGACCTTTCCATCTCAGGGAAGTGATGAGATCTTCATCTAGATTGTTGTGTTCTTCTTCCTTATTTTATTTTACATTGGCTGTCAAGTGTGTATTGACTTCTATGGACCTATGTGCAAACGCTTTGCTACTATTGATGCTGGGATGGGGCTGAATCACTAGGGTGTCAAGACCATGAGGTGGAGTAATGATGTATATACTTATCAAAAGGACAATGCAATAATGTAAATTATCATTTTTTGAGACATTATTCAAAGGAGGATCTTTATTAAAGTTCGTAGATATGTCGGGTTTTAAGAGTTTATCAGAAAATTTGTTCAAGGTGTTTCGAATTACCAATAGTAATGTACTTTGCAAAGGAAGAAAATTCCTTCTCTATGGCATGTCAAAAATATTATTTCATGTTTTTAGGACTGATGTAGATGAAGGACAGTGGTTTGGTTTCAAAGTTGCTGCTGTTGTCATTGCTTATAACCTACTTTACTGGATTTCTGTTTGGATTTGCAGGGGCTTGTAAATGCACTCAGGCGAGGTCGATTGGGGTTGGAAGTTAAAGATGTTATAATTGAGACTGCTGTATTTGACGTTTTCTCAAAGTCTGCTCACGATTTCATTATGTTTGACTCTATGTACAGATGGCTAAATTGTTTGTGTAATTATCTCCGGTGTTGATATTTGTTCCGGTGCATAATTTCCCATTGATTGTTTGATAGGGTGGATTTAAAATTCCTATCAATTGTTCGAAGCCAGAGTGCTTGAGGATACACCACAATAACTTCAACATAGAGACTCGTACTTTTTCTCCGCACAGGGTGATATTGGAGGCATTGCAGAATACTTCTCTCGGACAGGCATGCCTGAAATGTTCTCTATCTTTAAATCAGAATTAATTATAGATTACAAGGTCATACTTTGATATGTTCATCACAGCTCTCTTTGGCTCTTTCAATTCTTTTTATCTTTTAATTTCCTCTCTTTTGGATACGCATCTATCTATGAGGAGCTACCCTAGTCAGTTTGATATAAAGCGAGATCAGACCTTCTTGCCCTCCACTGCTAATTTAGATAAGGTGAGAATATGAAGATTAGATGTCTGGTTGATAAGCAAAGACAATGCATGTGATGACATGTCTTTTGGAATTTGCAAATTAGTAACCTTGGCGAAGGTTATGATCTCGATTTATGTTGAATCCCTTGTTGACTAAAAGTACAAGGTCAGATGAGAATGAATCCGCATCCTACTAGAGAAAGTTGCTCCGGGCGAAATTAGGCTTAAAAGTTGAGAGCACACCACTTTTTTGAACTAGAATCTTGAATCCATCCTTTTTTTAATTAGAAAAATCGATAGCAATTTATTGATAAAACAGAATAAATGCTTGATATGCAGAGAATTGCACAAACATAAAAAGTCTTAAAACTCCAATTCGGCAGACAAAAACACGTGTACTCATACTTACAATACAAATCCACCGAGCAACGGCAGAAACGACATATCTGTATTGAAAAGTAAAATACAAACTTATTATGTCGACTTATTTTTATGTACAAAACTTGTTCTAACAAGTTAGTTTCAAACTTTCAAGTTAAATTAAAACCACGTTGTTTGATGATGGCTTTTGTTTTAGGCTGACCATAACTCAATCTCACTTTTGGTTTTGTTTGTGTTCATCACGTTTCTGAACACTGTGATGCCCCTGGCCGCTAGAAGGCTGTACTTTCGCAGTTAGCAGTTTTGCTTGCGTGTCAAGGAAATGGAGTGGAAGAGACTTGAGCCTGAGAAGGGCTCAAAGGCTTTTCCTTGGGGGATTGCGATAGGCGTGCCACTACTAGTGATTCTGTTCTAGTAGAAAGAGAGGGTGAAATGGTGTTTATGCTATGGATGTATTGCACTCTTGTGATCTTTTCTTCTAATCAAAGCTACTGTGCTGACTTGGTTTTTGTCTGTAGTGAGACGTTTTGCAAGAGATTGAGTCTAGTTTTTAGACGTTGAGTCTGGCTTTTAGACGTTGAGTCTGGCTTTTTGGTTGAAGTTGTGTGTCCCTTGCAATGAGCTCCTTCTTCCTATTTATAGGCTTCAAGGTCTGCAAGCTGGTTGGCTGCTGGATAGGCACCGCCACTGTAATTAATAAAGAACAAATGAGTGCGTAAGGACTGACAAGCATGGGCGTTCCGCCGCTTTTGATATGTTTTAGGGTGAATATTCTTCTGTTCAGCAAGTCATTTATTGCCACTTTAGAGACAATGAAGCGTGACACCTGTAAAAGCACAACAGTTTTATAGTTTTCAAATCAGAGTTCAAACCACGCCCCTTCTTAATCATTTAACACTAACTGTTTAAGTGACTAAATCAATTTAGAGAATGGCCTGGGTCTTAATGATTTCATTATGGGTTGTGTTAATAACCTCCTTAAATGGATCTTTTTTAATGCATTAGTTCAGTTATTGCTTTAGACATTTTTGTCCGAAATGGGATCGTAGCATCGGACACCACTTTGTCCGAAGTGATCTTGTAGCATCGGACACAAGTCTGTCTGATGTTTGACTATGTAGGTCAATGTTTGCGACTACTTTCTGTTTGATGGGCTAGGCCGTGAAAGCTTCCTTTGGGCCTTCTCTATTTGGTGTGATGTCGCTTTGGTGTTTTGGCCTAGTTTAATAAGCCAAGAAATTAGCTCATCAACTGTAGAATTTAACCTTGTGTTAATTTTGGTCTGACCATTTGCCCCATAATTTTAATCAGTTAAAAAAACTATTTAACATTAAAAGTCACGTTCTTCTGGATGACGCCGCCATCGCCACGCGTCTTTGGCGCTAGTCGCATGATAACTTCCTGAGTATTGAATGTACGTGCCACGCATTTGAATTTTTAATTGTTTCTTTACTTTCAAAAATGGCTAAAAGATTACTCATCTTCTTCCATCTTTAGCACTCAATACAAAAGTAGAAATCGAAAACTAAATTCACCCAAAATTCCATTTCTTCGACGTTGAAATCTCTTTATTCCTCGTACGTAAAACCTTCGATTCTTAGAAAATTTCAAACACTTTTGTTCGAGTTCCAAAACTTGTCAGACAGAAATAGCACCCAGGAAAACAATGAAGAGGAAGGACCCCAAGGAAGAGAATCTCATCAAGGCCGCGCCTTTCTTAACTGGAGACGGGGAGTTGCTTGAAAGGCAACAAAACAGGGCACGTCTGGAAGCCCTAGCGAAGACCAGACAATGGGAGGTAACTTTTTGGAACCCCGTCACTCTTTTAGATAGGAATATGGTTTTAGGGCCTAGGTATGTTACCAGCAAACCGCCAGGCATCTCTTCTGTAGAATCAACCCAGACAAGGGCAAACATACTGTTTTGGGGCCCTTATACCCATTCCTGGGATAACTGGAAAGCCAATATTATGAGGTTGTATCCCTATAACGAGCCATTGAGACCTGGCACCGCTTGGAAGGATTGGGTGATGGAAATGGAACCCCAATTTGGCCCTTACTGGAGATCCAATGGCATTTATGACGCCATTCTTTTTAGCCTTCAAGATTTGAAACCAGAGTCATCCATCCTAGCATATGCCCTGATGTTTTGGAATAGCTCTTCAAGTACCTTTGATTTTGGAGTTGGTCCTATTACACCAACTCTGCTAGACATGACAGCCATTTTTGGCTTTAGGCCTCATAGGAGAATCCCATATTGTATAGGCGATTATCAGATAAGGGTCAGCCAGGGAGAGGAATTGAAGAGAGAGTGCTTAATCTCAAACAAAGAGATAACCGACCACTCAACCTTTTCTAAATTCATAGAGTACTTCAGTGAGAAGTACCATAAGGGCCTAGAGCACGAACACATGATGTTCTTGCTATTTTGGATCAACAGGTTCATATTCCCAAACTCTTCCACCTGTGTCCAAGTAGAGTGACTTCATTTAGCAGAGGCTTTACACAACTATGCAGACATAGCTACTGGCCAGTGGGTGTTGTCCTCCATTTACAGATGTTTGCATGATGTGACAGTGGATCCTGTCAACATGAACATCAATGGACCAATTTGGATGGTCCAGATGTGGTTGCAGTGGTTTTTTCCAGAGTTGAGGGCTCCTAGGGTAACCTTCAGAGATGATATGGTGCCTGCACACACTTTGATTAAAAGTGCCCTTCTTGAGCCAACCACAGCTTTTTGTTTGGCAATTTTCAAGCACAGTACTCAGAAGGACAGAGAGCAAATGGTTGGCTAGTGTCTGAAGGAGGTATCCATGGTTCAAGGATAGGCGGATCTATGAGACTCCCTTTCAAGTCTGGCAGAGCTAAAGAAGAATTTGCTTCAAAGGCATTTGCATGCCTACTCCCCATAGATTTTCCATATGGTGGTAGAAAGCTACATTAGTACACTTATGGAGTAGAGGCATACAACCTTCATTTCTGTGGGAGGTAGCTAGGTTGTCAACAAGTGATACCAGAGTATCTCTACATTGGTCTGAATCTAGAATCTCCTTCATACCTCCCAAGATCAACTTAGTGGACATAGCTAGTTTGGTTTCAAAGTTGCTGATGTTGTCATTGCTTATAACCTACTTTACTGGATTTTTGTTTGGATTTGCAGGGGCTTGTAAATGCACTCAGGCGAGGTCGATTGGAGTTAGAAGTTAAAGGTGTTGATATATGTTCCAATGCATAATTTCCCATCGATTGTTTGATAGGGTGGATTTAAAATTCCTATCAGTTGTTCGAAGCCAGAGTGCTTAAGGATTCTCCAGAATAACTTCAACATAGAGACTCGTACTTTTTCTCCGCACAGGGTGATTTGGAGGCATTGCAGAATAGTTCTCTTAGACAGGCATTGCCTGAAATGTTTTCTATCCTTTAAATTAGATTAAGTATAGATTACAAGGTCATACTTTGATATGTTCATCACACCTCTCTTTGGCTCTTTCAATTCTTTTTATCTTTTAATTTCCTCTCTTTTAGATACGCATCTACCTATAAGGAGCTACCCCAGTTACTTTGATATAAAGTGAGATCAGACCTTGCCCTCCACTGCTAATTTAGATCATGTGAGAATATGAAGATTAGATGTCTGGTTGATAAACAAGGATAATGCATGTAAAGAAAGGGGAGCAAAGGTATAGGTCAGTGTGCAATTGATGAAACAAATCTGTGTGAGGTGGTGGTGAGACCATCTAAAGAGCTAGAGGCTTTTGAACTGAGAGCTAAGAAAGGTAAGGTGCACGGCTGTGGTGGCTGGCCCTTGACAGCCACAAGGGATCCATGATACACCTATTCTGGAATTGTCATGGTAGGTGCGTTTTTATGACAATTCCTTATAATATGGTGCTTCTCTGCTCCATGTGCTCCCCTTCGATTTTCCTATGTCTTCTTGGTAGCGAAGTCTGCAAATTTCCTTTTGTGCTTGTCTTATTTTTCCTTAATGTGCTTTTTCTCTACCGATCCCTTGCGGCTTTGGCTCTGCGTATGGTCTTCATTACTATGTCTTGCTCCTCGACCTTTCTTGTGTCTCTCCTTGGGGATACTTACGATGTCGTCGATGCTTTTAAAGTGCATATGACACTTACCTCTCGGATTATGGTTGTGCTCTTTGTAGCTGTGGTGGTGTATCCATCACCATTTTCCTTTCGGATCTTTGGCTCCTACCCCTACTCTTGTGATTTTGATTCGCAGCTGGGCGATTTGCTTATTGGTAATCGGTGGTGCGGCATTTTCCATTTGCTTTTATATCCCCTTGTATTATGGGGTTTCATGCTTTTTCTTGCTTGTCGTTGCTCGTTTTAGTTTTGATTGGGTATGAAGCTTGGTTCTAGCCTTGTATTGAGGTCTAGCTGCTTCTTCCTGGTTCTTGTATTTCCGGCTCTATTCGCTATCAATATCTCTGCTTTCTTTTGAAGCCAGATTTCGACCAAAAAAAAAGGATCATGCATGTGATGAAATGTTCTGTGGCCGTGGGCAGAAGGCAAAACTTAAAATGACTAAGTTAAATTAAGGGAATCATGTCTTTTGGAATTTGCAAATTAGTAACCTTGGCGAAGGTTATGATCTCGATTTATGTTGAATCCCTTGTTGATTGAAAGTACAAGGTCGGATGAGAACGAATCCACATCCTATTAGAGGAAGTTATTCCGGGAAATGTCATAAAAACAAAGAAGATTTTGTCGAAATTTCAGCTGCGTAGCGAAATTAGGCTTAAAAGTTCAGCACCACTATTTTGAACTCAAATCTTGAATCCGTGCCTCTTCAATTTATATTTTTTTTGGGAGAAAAAGCGATAGGAATTTATTGATAAAACATAATGAAGGTTTGATATAAAGAGAATGACGTATAAACATAAAAAGTCTTAAAACTCCAATTCGGTAGACAAAATACGTGTACTCATACTTACAATACAAATTCATCGCAAACGGTAGAAACGGCAAATCCGTATCGAAAAGTAAAATACAAACTTATTATGTCGACTTATTATTTTATCAGTTTTTATAACAAGTTAGTTTCAAACTTTCAACTTAAATTAAAACCACATTGTTTGATGATGGCTTTTGTTTTAGGCTGACCATAACTCATCTCACTTTGGTTTGAAATGTGGTTTTGTTTGTAAACTAGAACCTTAACATGAGTTTCACTGAGAATGATTCGACCGTGGAACCAAAATCACTGGAAAAAAGAAAAAAAGAAGTCGTTTTAGCTTAAATCCCAAACTCAAATGGGATTCAAATTTAAGCTAAAACAAGAGTTGGCTTTGGGTTTTGAATTTTAAATTCTAGGAAGAAAAAAAAAGATAAATTAATTGTGTGATAAAATATTAGCATTGTGGAAGGCAAATCGCTCTCACATTCCCCTGGACCAGAGTACCCTTTGCTGTAGTTGAATTTTGATAGAGACTTGACTCAACGTAAGTTTAGAAATGTGTCTTTGCATGTCCACTGCAGGCCTTCTACACATGCATGTCACTCTCAGTAAATTTAGAAGCTTCCTAGAATGATTTATTTTCACGAGAGAAATGGATTTTCTTTTCCTTTCAATTTGCATATTTCAAAATCAGATTTCATAAAAAGGGAAAAAAAGAAGACACAACTTTTGGAAAAAGCTGATAGCAAATCTTAGCTTATGATTTTATTCATAAAAATGGATTGTTGTCCTTTCAATTATTGTTAGACTAATAATAATAATAATATGTTTAAGATCTCAAAAAAGACATAACAAGTAGACTAGTAGACTTTATTTATTTAGTCTTAATTTAGGTATGCTATGATCTTGAAAGATTAGCAGATGCATATAGATTTTAATTTTCTTTAGAGTGTTGGACGCCAAATGGGACTAAAAAATTGCTGTACGCTAACTAAAGAAATCCGTCACAAACTATCACCAACCACACTATATATATGCAAATTTACAACAATATTTATTTAGAGTAACCTATTTTGGTTTGCACATGTATCATAAAAACATAGGTTTCTTTTTCTTATGGCTGAGTTGGAAATCATTTGCATGTGGGGTTGTATGATGAAATTCACACTAAATTCAGCATTATTAATATATATATATATATATATATATATATATATATATGAAAATTTACAATACCTCTCATGAACTTAATTTTTATTATTACTTATATAGATTATGTAAAACATTGCAATTTATCACATGCTTAAAATTCTGTTACTTTTCCATTAAAATGTATCACGTGTCCTTAATGTGGAGGGATATTTTAGTCAATCTACATATTAGGATAATCGATTTCTCTCCACACACATAGCTAGCTTCAAAATGCCCCAATTCCCTCCCAAATTTATTTCTCTCCATACTACCCTAAATCCTTCTATAAAATGCAATCATCAACAAACCCTAATATGTAGATGTACTAAAATATCTACCTGCATGAGGGGCACGTGATGATACGTTTTAACGGAAAAGTGGATGGAACCTTATGTATGTGCCTAATCAGTAAAAATTAAAAGTCCATGTGGTAATCATGCACTTGTCTAAAAGTTGGTATTTAAAAAAAATTCCCATATATATGCAGAGGAGGCAAGAAAGTTTGAAATGTTATTTCTTTTTTTGATCTCATTTTGACATGTTATTTCTTGAGACTGTGAATTAGGGTGATTGATAATAGGTAGAATATTAATCATGTAATGTGAAGTTTTAGTAATTTCACAGTCTCGTGGCATAAGATGCAACGAGCTTGTCTCCCTCTAGATCTCTATCACCAAAAAAAAAAGGAAACATGGATGCATCAAAAGCATACAAGTATCTCATGATTAATTCTGCAAAAGCATTTGATGCACCTCTCTTTCCAACTTGTCAATTAAAAAGAAATGAGATTCCTTGCTCTTTGTAAACGTAGTAACTCGACCGCAGTTTCCAATTAATTCATTAGATATGAACCTCGATTAATTAACTTCTAATATACTTGGCTATAAATGATTAGTGAAATAATTAACCAATATATCTTCTCATATCATTAGATTCTTCATGTGTATACACTGTCATTGTCCCCTCATGTTGTTTGCTTTCTTTTTTGGTCCAGGAAATAAAATAGATTCTTCATGTTTGTGGACAAATTTATTTCATTTTCATTGTAGGACACAAGTCCCACAATGCCAGATATGAGTACCTAGATACTGAATTAATGGTCCTAATTTTTAATAGGAATGATATTCTTGAAAAGTGACCTACAATAAAATGAATTATTTCGATTATAGGATCGCATTGTGGAGTACATCTAAACGAGTATTTGGCATCATATTAACTTACTAATTACAAACTAATTAGTGTTTGACCGCTGGTGTCGTGTGCAAACAATAAACAATAAAATAAAATGCAAGAAAAATTATCGTTTTGAAAGAGGGGGTTAAGAGTAATATCTCAGTATTAGTAAAAACCAATCATCTTCAATTGATGTTGAATGCAAAGGACAATTATTTGAGTGTACTTAAATCACGTGTCCTTAGCCCTTACCAAAAACAAAAACAAAAACAAAATTATGATGACAGGCCAACAATAAACAACGTGATGGCTACAGGCCATATGTTAGTACAAAGTAATTATACAGACCATATACCAAAAGCCTCAGCTACCATGACTTTTTTTCTTCATGAAAATTTCACACATCATACTCCAATCAAAAGGTTGTCATCAACTTATGCACTGTCATTATCATTTGATTAACACCCTTATTGCTTACTTAACAGAGAGAGAGAGAGAGGGAGAGGATTTTCAGAGGATTTTTTTGTCCTTAGTTTTGTCTCATGCTGCAGTATTTTACCTCTTAATTTTTGTTGTTTATGCCAGAGTAATAGGAGCTCAATGATTAGATACTTTGTGGGTCTTCTTTTTTACATAGCGCTTGCCAGTGTGGTATGTATGGAAAGAAGATTTAACATGTGGGGTCCAGAAACAATTTTTCTGTCTCTCGCTTGAATTCTAGTCCAATGGGCAAATGAAGTGGGGCAAATGAAGGAAGGGAAGAAGACACAAGATGAAATGAAGAAGATAATGATGGTGAGCTCACTCACCACCACTAACGCACAGGGCCTTCATTTTGAAGTCTAATGGGAGCAATGGGGCCCTTAAGTTTTTGCTATTAATTTAATTTAATTATAAAACCCATTCTATATGTACATTTGTTAAACCTACCAAATTATTTAGTTATATGATATTGTCACCTAGCTTTGGGTACCTACATGGGTGTCTACATTCTCTGGAATCCCCATTAATTAACTTCATTTTCTTAATCATTATATAATTAAGAAAATCTTAAGTAGATTAACCCCTTCTAATTAGGTTAAATAGCTATAGCAAGTACTTAAGTACTCCCTCAAAATTGGTTTATTACTACTAATGGAATCTTGAAGTGTGTTCACATGGTTTTAACTATTTAGGCTTGAGTTTAGCTCAACAAATATTTGTTCTTTAGTGCCAACCCATCACAATATTCTATTTAAATACATAGAATTCCAAACTTTTCACTCAAGTTAATTTAATTTTGACATTGGAACATTAGGTGACCCTTTAAGGTTAGCTAAAAAAAGGGGTAACATCCACATTTGTATTTGAGTAGTTTATGCTCTCGTAGCTGATGATTTTGGTGCCCAAGTTATGAATACAATTACCGCTTACTTTCAAAAAAGAAAAAGAAAAAAAGGGGTAGTTTCTGATTGGCTAAGAAAATAGGTCCACAGTGTTCCTAATGCATAATTGCATAAAGCATAACAGTTTCCTAAATTTTCAAAAGACAAGAAAAGGAAAAGGATTTGTAAAGACATCATTAGTACATGATGTAATTCATCCTCCCAGTATCTTTCCAACAACAAGAGAGAGAAACTGAAAGAAAGGAAAAGAAAAAGAAAGAATGGCATAATCTAAACCTTAGAAGGTGGGGGTAGCTTTTTAAAAGCATTTAACATTAAATTTCCATAAAAATGTGAAGTATCTAAGCAAGATGACTAGCTTTATGGTCAACTTCTTCTCTGAACCCCATGAAAGTTGAAACCCTCTTAGTAAAGAAAACTTCAATCATGCAATAAGAAACTAATAACTGTTTATTCTGCTCATATACTCCATTGGAGTAAAGATTATGCCCTTTTCTCTTTTCTCAGGGCCAATTATTAGAAAAGCAACAAATGCTCACACTTCTTCTTCTTCTTCTTTTTTCCTATTCTTATTTTATTTTTATAATCTCAAATCTCTGCAGCTGCAGGTCCAAACTGAACAAAACCCATTCCAATATGCAACTAATAATTCTTCTGAATTGGTCTGGTGTCTATTTTTGGACCATGCAGTGACCAAATGTGATGAATTTTGAAACATAATTATTTCTGTTTGATTAAAAAAATAAAAGTAAATACATAGTCTCTCACTCTCTACACTAGGCACTAGCTAATACTCCCACAAGAAAGAATCTTCTAGCCTGAATCCAGTGTCAGCTGCACACAAATGCCATGTTGAAGAAGAAGAATAGCAAAACTGGTCACTTCCATTTGTGCCATCCATGAAAAGATCTGGAAGGTCAAACAATTTGTCATCATCATAATCAGCTGAAGCACAAGTACTAGTTGATTCTTGAGCATTTATGTTCTCCATGGACAAAGTTGAATTTGAGGACATTGGAAGCTTGGCTTTGCTGCTGGGCTCTGCTTCTTCAGCCTCTGCTTCGCACATAATCTGCTTTTCCTCAGAAGCAGCAGCTGCAGCTGCAGCCTTAGCAGCAGCAGCTTGGATGTCCTTCGGGGACTTGGAGTCTGGTTGGGGAAGTGTTTGAGCCAATTCAGGGAAATTTAGAAAAGCAGAAGCACCTTTGATGGCTAGAGCTGCCACATCATGAGCTCTAGCTGCCATTTCAGCTGTTGTGTATGTCCCTAACCATATTCTTGATTTCTTCCTTGGCTCTCGGATTTCGGACACCCATTTGCCCCAGCTACGCATTCTTACACCGCGGTATGTCGGGTGCTTGCCTTCACTCTGACCACTGCTTCTCTGTCTCTTCTTGTTGTTGTTGTTGTCCTGCTCATTCTCATTGTTTGGTTCTTCTTGCCCTTTTATTGATGAGCCTTTTTGAGATGTACAATTCTCTGAGTTTAGAGTGTTTTTTGTGTTTTTATCAGCCAAAGAATCAGAAGTTGTTGTTGCTGAGGAGGTGGCGGAGGAGGAGGAGGAGGAGGAGGATGAGGCAAGGAGGTTTTCTTGAGCATCATTCTCTATGTTGATTTGCTTAGCCATGACGGGGGAGGGGAAAAAAAAACTCCAAAGTTAGAGAAAAAATGCGAGTGGTGCATAAAAACAGAGGTCTTGTGTTGGGCTTTTATGATTCTCTAGAAAAACAAAAGAATTTAAATAAGAAGAAAAAAGGAAAAGAGAAAAAAGAAAAGAAAAAGAATATATATAAAGAAGGCATGGGGTCCAATGGCATAAGAGAGACTACAGTTCATCTATTTTGTTCCCCATGTGGGAATAGAGTAGTAGTGTGTGCTTTGAGACCATCTTTCTTTTGCATCCATTTGCTGCTATTCTTTGCTTTTCTTTATTTTCGTTTTTCCCATCTGCTTTATTTCCCCCTCTCTCTAAGTTTTTCCTTCTGCCCCTTCTTGGCAAAAAGACTTATATGCAAACGGGGATAATAAAAAGTAATATTCTCATTATATTAGAGTTTCTCTCTTTGCTTGGTCTCTTTTTTTCTTTTTCTCTCTTTTCATGATAACATATATGTCTGTTTATTGGTGACAAAACCATTCCATTTTTCATGTTTCATGTGTGCATTTTGTATTCCTACAATAAATGAGTTCACATATTGGTAGGCCATAAGGTTTGCCATGCCATGCCATGAATTTCACATAAAACTTTTCAGAGCCCTCACTAGACTCTCAATAATCTCACTGTAGATTTGCTTGGTCCACCTGATTTGAATAGAAACCACCTTCTTTTTATTTTCTGAGGGTAGTTAGCACAGTACATATACAAAAAAAAATTATATTTAAGCTCAAGTGATTAAGAACATTTACTACGTAAATGAGATCCTAGATTCGATTCCCTCAACCCGAATAGTATAAAAAAAAACACCCTCAAATCTGAGTATTCTAAGCTTGTTCATATGCCACCTTCAACTTGGTCCAATTACGTCTCCAAATTGCTCTGACCTCTGCTACAACCTTGTCACCAACTTCTGCAGAATATATATTTATTAAACATAATATGAAAATCAATTGACCAATTCATTGCCTACTGTGATAGAATCTTTGGCCGAAGACAGCATAAGATAATGATGAAGTGTCAAAGTACCATCAAGTAGCCATGGAAAGATCTCATGTGGGTTTTGGATTTCAGGGAAGAAGACAATGGATGCAGCCCATATACACATGAATGTTCAGTATTAAGCAACTGCGACCACTTACATATCTTCTTCCCTATAAGAAATTCAAATCAGTATCTTCGTATTTGCTATCAACATATCTGCTAATCAACCATTTGTCTAAATTTATAGAAGCTGTGATGATCTGATCCGTTGATTTGCATCACCATTGATCATAGTGGAGCACATGCTTGTGGGACCAGTGACAGATTTTCCAGCAAATTGGTTCACTCTGCAAGCAAAATGTTCTTAGCTCTTTTCATATTCCTCAAAAATATTTATTTTTCACAACTTTAATTCGAATTTTGTATTATAGATTCGAGCTTATCATGTTTACTTTGACAATTTATTATTAAATCCTAAAACATATATGAGAACACTTGGCTTTGAAGGATTAGTGGTTAAATTTGTTATATTAATTTTAGGGACATGATTAATTTTTCAGTATTTTGTTTGTGCTTGACAGCTTTAAGAGAGTAATTTAGCTCTAATTTTTTGGGTTCTTGTTTGTCGTTTAATCACCAATCATATATATAATGCCTCGAAAATTTCATCAAAATATTTTAATTGTTTTTGGCAGTTCAACTTCAACGTGTGTATATATATTTTTAATATGGAAACAAGTAAAACCGAAAATCCCAAGAAGGTGTCTTATGTGGGTTTTTACCATCATTGTATGTATTGCATTGGACCAAATTACAAAAATAATAAAACTTTCCTCTTTCATGTAAATTCTCTTCATGCTCAAAGTTGTGGACTGTGTTACATTCGGTCAACTGACAGGGAGAGGGAGTGGGCTTTGGGAAAGTTTCTACCTATATCTCTATTTTTCTCTGTAGCAATAAAATTGACCAACTCATGCTTTGTGGAGGAGAAGAACTTACCTATATCGTACCGGAATGTTATAGCAATGGTATTTTAAATCAAGTTTACATGATAATGTGTGATTGATTTGCATGGAAATTGTTATCCTTGTAACGAATTAACACTTCTTGAAAGGTTTTTAAGTCATCAACAACAATAATGCATCCTAGATTAACCCATCCAGCTTGAACCACAAAAAACTTGGCACACTAGACATGTGAATGTCACTATATCATAATGGATGTTGTATTGAGGACCCCGGTCCTGGCACGTTAAATTGTTACAAGTGACTTGAAAATACGTATATGTAACGAAGTTAAGAGAGAATAGTTTGTTTAGTAAGGGATTTTGTCCCAATAATTGATGTCACACAGGTGCATGAAAAGCATGTCATTATTTGATTCAATTCACAAGTTGTCCCATGTACACAGAACCCGTCAAACTTTCCATTGTTTGGCTCAAGTCCCAAACTTGTATGGCCCCCCAGAAAGTGACTTCAGCTCATCTCTGGTAAGGTAATGGCTGGGATGTAAACATAAGCACAAATGAACAGTATCAACTTGACTTGACTTGTTTCTCTCTCTCTCTGATAAATTTATAGTGTTTTGAATGCCAAATTGGTTGTGTGTTGGCAAAGATCAAGAATCCAATAGCTAGTGTTCATTGAAGTGTCCCTTTTTTTCTTTTTTCTTTCTCTCTCAAGTTCATTCCAATTAAAGGGATTGATTTAATTGGCAAAGAAACTTTGGAATGATAAAATTGAGGGGCTTGGACTTGAGCAATTTACATAAAGTGCTCAATTGGATTTGAGAAATTTTAGCAGCTGTTCTAAAAAATATTTTAATTGTTTTTGGCAGTTCAACTTCAACATATCCCATATATATATATATATTTTAATATGGAAACAAGTAAAACCAAAAATCCCAAGAAGGTGTTTTAGGTGGGTCAAATGGGACAAAAATAATAAAACTTTCCTCTTTCATGTAAATTCTCTTCATGTTCAAAGTTGTGGACTGTGTTCAGACATTCGGGCAACTGACAGGGAGAGGGAGTGGGCTTTGGGAAAGTTTCTACCTATATCTCTATTTTTCTCTAGAGCAATAAAATTGACCAACTCATGCTTTGTGGAGGAGAAGAACTTACCTATATCGTACCGGAATGTTATAGTAACGATATTTTAAATCAAGCACGTATTATTATGTATTTTAATTTCTTTACATGATAATGTGTGATTGACTTACATGGAAATTGTTATCTTTGTAAAGAGCATTAACACTACTAGAAAGGTTTTTAAGTCATCAACAACAATAATGCATCCTAGATGTTGAAACACAAAAAACTTGGGACACTAGACATGTGAATGTCACTATATCATAATGGATGTAACATTGAGAGATGAGGGAAAATTTGGACCTTGGTCCCCGGCAAGTTAAATTGTTGCAAGCGACCCGAAAATACGTATATGTAACAAAGTTAAGAGAGAATAACTTGTTTGGTTAGGGACTTTATCCCCATAATTGATGGCACACAGGTGCATGGACCGCATGTCATTATTTGATTTAATTCAGAAGTTGTCCCATGTACACAAAACACGTCAAACTTTCCATTTTTTAGCTGAAGTTCGAAATTTGTATGCCCCCCAGAAGGTGACTTCCGCTCATCTCTTACTATGAAAACGGAAACGATATTTAATCATAAACCCAATAGGATTTGATGCTTGTCCCATCCCATCCCAGCCACTCAAAATGAAGGAATTTTCACAAATTCTAGAGAATTGGCACTCACAAAGGCACCGCCAATAATGCAATCTAGTGAACCGCCGATCTTTTCATCCAAAATGTTACCGAAACCTTACTTTGGGAGACTTATTATTTGTCCAAAAAAAATCTAAAGAATTCCAAATCATTCTAGTGGTGTAAAAAAAAAAAAAGGTTTCATACCATAAGTCTTTTGCCTTGTTTTTTAAGTTTCATGCTCTACTTGGTAATGCCCTCTTATTGGTGAGTGACTTGTGAAGCTTGGTAAAGTAATGGCTGGGATGTAAAGATAAGCACAAATGAACAGTATCAACTTGACTTGAAGTTGGTAAATATCAAGTTGACTTCTCTCTCTCTCTCTCTCTCTCTCTCTCTCTCTTAGTTTTTTGAATGCCAAATTGGTTGTGTTGGCAAATATCAAAAATACAAAAGTTAGTGTTCATTAAAGTGCCCCTTTTTTTCTTTTTCAAATTACCCATATTTATGAGATTGGATATGGATGGTGTTGAACTTTCCAGGTCGACGGGCCGAGGGTCCACTCCAACAACACCGATACTATCCCCACTTAACCACCTGCACAATCCTCAGGTGTGGGGTTTTATCACAAAAGGCCTCGATGTTAGTTAGAGAGGGGTATTTCTATTTAAACTACTTTCTCTTTGGTCCTCTAGCCGATGTGGGACAATAATGAGTTCCAACACTCCCCCGCAGGTGAGACCCCATTTTTATGGGTCACACGTGGAGATTCACACATCGGCAACCATGTGGAGCCATGGGGACTCACCCATCGCGCGGGGCCAATGGGGACCCACCCAATCACTTGGCACCTTTGGCCTACGTGGAGCCATGGGGACTCACCCATCACTCGGGGCCAAACGGGGACCCACCCATTGCATGGCAGAACGGGCCCGTAACCTGGCTCTGATACTATGTTGAAAATAAGATGCAGAAATTTTTTGATATTTGATTCATCTCCAATGAGAGGTATTTATAGCTATACAAAGGGTAGAGATGCAGCTGTACTAACACTAACACAGCTGTAAAGATAGCAGCTGTACTAACACTAACACAGCTGTACAAACACAGCTGTATTAATACTAAATATTCTAACACTCTCCCTCAAGTTGGTGCATGGATATCGCACATGCCCAACTTGTCTAGTGAAGAGTAAAGTTCTCTGCTAGAAACAGCATGAGTCATCATATCTGCAAGTTGGTCTTCACTCTTTATATACGACACTCGAATGACATCTTTTGCCAAGTCGTCGCTGATAAAGTGTCTGTCAATATCAATATGCTTTGTTCTCTCATGATGTATTGGATTATTTGCTATTTCAATGGCAGCTGTATTGTCACAATACGTAACCATAGGCTTCTTAGGTTCAAACCCGAGTTCCCTCATTAGAATCTTTAACCAAATAAGCTCGGTTATGCCATGGTTGAGTGCTCTATACTGCTTCAGCGCTAGATCTCGATGCAACCCCTGTTTCTTACTCCTCCAAGTTACAAGATTACCACCAACAAAAGACACATAACACGAAGTTGATTTTCTATCAAGTTTTGAGCCCGCAAAGTCGAGTCGGTGTAACATTCCACATCTAAATGCCCATGTTTTGAAAACAATATACCTTTGCCTGGAGTATACTTCAAGTACACGAGAATTCGATCCACTGCACCTTGGTGTGCTTCACTTGGATTATGCATGAACTGGCCGACAACACTAACGGCGTAAGACAGTCGGGTCTTGTGTGAGCCGGATAAATCAGCTTTCCAACCAACCTCCGATACCTCTCTTTGTTAGTAGGTATCTAATCTGGATAAATTGACAATCCATGGTTAACCTCCATTGGAGTATTAATAGGTTCACATGCCAATTTTCCAGTCTCTGCTAGTAAATCAAGAACATATTTTCGCTGAGATAAGAAGATGCCTTTCTTAGAACGTACAACTTCAATTCCTAGAAAATACTTGAGAGATCCCAGATCTTTCATTTCAAACTCTTTGGCCAAGTAACTTTGAAGATTCTCAATCTCCTGTTCATCATTACCTGTAACCACCATGTCATCCACATACACAATTAGCAAAGTAATCTTGCTGCCAACACGCTTAAGAAATAGTGTGTGATTAGCTTGAGACTGTTTAAAGCCATAGTTTCTCATGGAATGACTGAATCGGCCAAACCAGGCCCTAGGTGATTGCTTAAGGCCATATAAAGCCTTCTTTAACCTGTAAACCTTTCCCCCTTTAGGTGTAAACCCTAGAGGAGGGTCCATGTAAATCTTTTCTTGTAGATCTCCATGTAGAAAGGCATTCTTGACGTCAAACTGTTTTAGCGGCCAATCTAAGTTGACAACCAACGAGAGAAGAACTCTGATCGTACTCATCTTAGCAACAGGAGCAAATGTCTCCTGATAATCGATCCCATAAGTTTGGGTATAGCCCTTTGCCACAAGTCGGGCTTTATACCTCTCTATCGAACCATCTGAATTCTGCTTCACTACCCACTTACACCCCACAGTTTTCTTGTCTCTTGGTAACTCAACCATCTCCCATTTAGAGTTTTTCTGAAGAGCCTTCATTTCTTCTACCATAGCAGATTTCCATTTAGGATCATCAAGGGCATCCTGAAACTTATTAGGAATAGACACAGAAGACAATTGTTGTGCGAAAGTCAAATGAGACTTAGAAAGACGGTGGTATGAAATATAGTTGGAAATGGGATACTTAACATTATTGGATGAAGGGAAACCAAATTTTTCAGGAGGGTGACGATCACGTGCAGGATATCTTCTCCCATGGTCCTCATCATGTGGAACCAAGGGAGTTTCTAGTGGAGCTATATGATCAGATTAAGATAATGAGTCAATATCAGAAGAATGAAATAAGATAGGGATAGAAGCATGTACCTGAAGATCAGTCCCAGAAGAATTAGTCGATTGGATGGTAGGATCATAGAGAGGAGGATCCAGATAAGGAGGTGGCAGTGGAACATTCACATGTTTCTTTTTTCTTCTTTCAAATGTTTTCAAAGTAACAGGTTCATGTTCAGCCAATATCTCCCCCTCACCTTGAGTAGGAAGAGTAGGGAGAACTTTAATTTCAGGTTCAAACCACAACTTCTCCTCGTCCGTACTTCTAATCTCCTCTCGAAGAGGGGAAGTTGTGACTCCCCGAGAAATATGATTCCTGTTCACAAAATTCAACATCCATAGACACATATGTCTTACCTGAAGGAGGATGAAAACACTTATATCCCTTTTGAGATGGGGGTTATTCGAGAAAGACACACTTAAGGGCACGTGGATCTAATTTGTCCCTGTGGAGAGAATGAACATGGACATAGCAAAGACAACCAAAGATTCTAGGAGGCAAATTAAGTAAGGAAGGGATTGAGTGGAAGTGAGACAATACTTTGATGGGTGTTTGATAATCAAGCATACGAGTAGGCATTCTGTTAATGAGGAACGCAGCAGTCATGACAGATCAGCCCAGCTGTTTCGGAACTTGCATAGTAAAGCATAAGGACCGAGCCACATCGAGAAGATGGCGGTTCTTACGCTCTGCTATACCGTTCTGTTGGGGTGTGTAAGCCGTAGTTGTCTGGTGGATAATGCCATGCTGCTGGAAGAACTCAGTAAGAGAAAGATTGACAAACTCACGTCCATTACCAGAATGAAAAACCTGGATTTGGACATGAAACTGGGTATTGATTAGTTGATGGAATTTAGGAATAATAGTACTAACTTCACTTTTAGATGTCATCAAATAAACTCAACACACACGAAGAAGTAGGAGTAGAAAATGGTCCCCACACATCAGTATGAATACGAGAAAAAGGAGTAGTACTTTTATTAAAGCTTGGTGGAAATGAGACCCGATGATTTTTCGCAAAAATGCAATGTTCACATCGAAGACTAGAAACTGAAACATTAGCAAATAAATGCGGAAATAAGCGTTCTAGATAGATAAAAGAGGGATGTCCTAAACGGTGATGCCATAGAAGAATTTTTTTCTCGATCTAAAACTGGATTTCTAGCTACCTGAAAACCACGGCCAGATTGGATTTGAGATTGCCCTGCCCCCTCCAAGTAGTAGAGACCCCCTCTCTCCTTACCAATACTAATCATCATATTCGTGAGACGATCCTGAAAGATACAATGAGTAGGAAAAAAGGTTACTGAGCAATTTAAACTGTTGGTAATTTGACTGATAGAGAGAAGACTATTAGAGAGGTTAGGAACATGCAAAACATAAGATAAAGGTAAAGTAGACGAAAGTGATAGGGAACCAGCCCCTTGAACTGGAGTGAGAGTTCCATCTGCAACCTAACTGAATGACGAGATGGATAGGTAACAAAGGTGAACTAAGATGAGTCACTAGTCATATGATCGGTTGCCCCTGAATCAATTATCCATGGATTTTTAGAAGAAATAAACAACACTCCATTCTTACCTTTACCGAAATAAACCTGAGATGATTGTGATGTGTCAAGAGAGACTGAGTTAGCACGAGAGGACTTTTTCCCCTTGCGTTCAGCCTGTTTCAACTTGAACCATTACGGATATCCTACAATTTTCCAAAGGTTTCCTTCTCATGACCCTTACGATTGCAATGAGAACACTTTCTCTCTGAAAATGTTGAAGAAGTTTGAGGTGTTGTAGAAGTAGTAGTTTGCCAAGGTTGAGCCCTATTAACTGCCAAGGCTGAAGCTTCTGGGGTTCCTTCGGCAGCCATGGTGACCTGGCGATGTACTTCTCTACGAACCATAGAATAAGCTTCATCAATATCAGGGAGAGGTGATGTGGCCAGAATATGTCCACATACTTGATCAAGATTATGATCAAGTCCAGCAAGAAATGTATAGACACGTTCTTCAGAGATGCACTTCTTCAATTTGGCAAAGTCTAATGGATTCTCCAAGTCATTCGGACGACGGAAGTCAAGCTCCATAAAGGTGGAATTGACTTCCGTGAAATAGATGGTCAATGGTCGGCCATCTTGACGCATCTAGAAGGATTTTTTCATCAACTCATAGACTTGGGAAGCATCAGAAGCATCATGATACGTTTTCTTGATGGTATCCCAAACATCTTTAGCAGTCTCACAATGAATAAAATTTATCATGAGGGCAGAGGCCATAGAATTGATGAGCCATGACTTCACTAGTGCATTTTCGGCCATCCACTTCTCAAATTTAGGATCTGAATCCTTTGGTGCAGTCCTAGTCCCAGAGATGTAACCATATTTTTCACGGGTAGCAATATGCATCTCAAGAACTTTGGACCAAAGACGGTAATTGGTGCCATTAAGCTTTACCCCAATTGAGGAAGGTGTATCTTGCTGGAAATTCATCATTATGGCAGATGTTTCAGCACCAAGAGAATCTGAAGTTTCTGATTTGTCACCCATAATAGCAGCGGAAATTTATGATGTAGAAGTTCAGTCTAGCTGCAACTACAGAGCATACTCAGAGATTTCAGTAAGAAATGATAGAGAGAACACCAAGGTCAGTATATCCTTGGTGAAGATGATAGAGATCTGTGGTAACACAGAAATAGGAAGGATTAAGAAAGTAAAAAAGAGCAAATTAGTATGCTCTGATACCAAGTTGAACTTTCCAGGTCGACGGGCCGAGGGCCCACTCCAACAACACCGATACTGTCCCCACTTAACCACCTGCACAATCCTCAGGTGTGGGGTTTTATCACAAAAGGCCTCGATGTTAGTTAGAGAGGGGTATTTCTATTTAAACTAGGGGTGGGCACGGTACGGGATGACACGGGATGGAGGTCATCTCGGTGTCAATACCAGATAAAATTTTCGGGACGATATGACACGGAATGAAGGATTTTCCCAAGACGTTCAAACCATAACGGCCCCAAACGGGACCGGTACAGTTCGGTATCAAAACTGATACCGTTAAGAGTAGGATTTTCACTTCTTCTCCAGCCTCTGTTTCGGAAGTGTGTTCCTCCTAATAAACAAAAAGAACAAGAGATTGTTGGAAAATTGAAAGAACAGGTATTGAAAACCCTAAAGCTTTTGTTAATTTGCGTGCGCTTTTTTTGTGTTTAATTTTATCTTTATCATCATCATCCTCTTTTGGATTTGTAGTCACTGCCTCCATTAAAGAACTAGTCCAATTACAGATCTTGATAGGGAATTTGAATAAATAATTTTTAATTTTATATGGCTGGATCTATGGGTTATGGGTGATCTGCTTTTTAGCATAATCCCCATGTCCTTCAACTTCATCATTCCAATACTGAGTCATCTCTTATATGTGCCCATCTATATGGATCGAAGAAAGCTTCAGAACATAACGAAGACTTTGAATCTACTATGCAAAGTTTGTGGGCTTGTCGTTAATCTTAGTTCTTTCAAGGCCAGGACTCTGCCTGCTTTTGTTGCTGGTAATAATGAGCACGACAAGTTGAATTACTTGTTATGAAATGCCCCTTTTTTCATATCATGAAACCTAAGAATACTGCAGCTGCTCTCTGCTGGCCAAAATCATTACATCAAAAGCTTTAGATAGAGGGAAGGAGAGAGACACGGAGGAAGGAAAACAGAGAGAGATCTGGAAATTTTCGTTTGTGGATGAGGTGAGAGATACATATAAATAAAATTGGGGATAATATTTATTATTTAATAATAATTTGTTACTGTTCGGTACGGTATGACACCAAACGGGATCACAAATATGATACCGGTGTCGTACAAACAGTAACGGAATGACACGATTTCATCCCGTTTACACTTCAACACTAAACGGTTTGGCACGGTTTCAGGACGGTTTCGGTATTCCAGTTTTGATGCCCACCCCTAATTTAAACTACTTTCTCTTTGGTCCTCTAGCCGATGTGGGACAACAATGAGTTCCAACAGATGGCCCTATGACAAATGACATTGTCCCAGTCTTGAACAACTTTGGGGATTTTAAGCCTATACAAGGGAATCTGCAACATGAGCAATCAAATGGAAATGCATCTGTTGAACCTCTGAAGCTAAAGAATGAAAAACATGAGCAAAATGAGAAGAGGGATAAGCCACTGCTTCATGAATAAAATCTCTAACCAGAGTTTTAAGATTAAAGATCATGCAAGAAGGAATACCAAGCCGAACTGAAAAATTTCAATGTCGAGGACACAGCACAGAATGAGAATTTGATTCCAAAGTCATTGATTAAGTACACTAAAACAAAAAGTGAACCATTCATCCAAACCTTGCATACATCATTCAAGACGAGATAAATCTTAAAATTTAAACATCTTCGGTCTTCAGCTTCTGAGACGATGATGGTGGGATGTCAGGCTCTCTCCGGTCAGTTGCAAAACCAAGATGTGAAGATAAATTCAATAACTCTGAGTGCATGCGCTGGAGTTCAGGATGATGTACTCTATCTCTCTCTTCCACAGTCTGTTCAAAATGTGTAATGCGCTCCACGAGGTCATCGAGATGCTGCACTATTGTAACAAGATCAACAGTGGTGTGTCGAAACTGTGATGATTGTGAAGGCTTCTCCACAACAACTACCTCTTCCTCTTCTCCCCGTCCTTTTTGTCGTCCTCCTTCTACCTCTCTTAGTGCATGTCCAATGCTAAGTCGTTCAACAGTGGACTGTGCAGGATGTGAAGAGGATCGCTGATCTTCTTTTTCCATTCCGTCTTGCTGTCCTACAGATTCTTCCTCTCTCCATGCATGTACAATTCTGCATTGTTCAACATTGGCAGGTGTGGGCTCCTTGTCAACAGCTTGGACTTCATCCTCTTCTCGCTGTCTTTCTCCAGATTTATATCTGCATGCATGTCTGATGCCATGGAACCTCAAAAACAAAATTCAAACAAGAAAAGCCAATAAAACAAGCTAGAATTAACCCTATGTTCAGATTTGTCCATTGATTAATACATAAACGCAATATCTAAACTACACATCTACTTATACTAGTTCACTAACCTCATATTTTGATCCAAATCCTGCACAAGCCAACGCACAGAATGAACAATCATTTTCTTCACCTGTTTCAAGAGGATCAGAATAATAAGCCCTTTATAACAAAAAAAATATTTTGCATCAAATAATTCTCATGCGTCCACCACAATATCCTAGTCCTCTGTTCCAACCGGAATTGTTTTTTAGTTAATGATTACTTAGGTCTTAATTCTATAATATACCTTTAACAGAACATGAAAACGGAAATACAACTGAAACAAGCATACCCTATGGTAAAGAAAATCTCAAGTTTGCACCAAAAATCATTCACCTAAAATGAATACAAAAAGTACATAAAAAAGGAAGCTTCTTTAGGCATAATGATTGAATAACCATACCGACCTGCAGATAAAGAAAAGGCCACTCTCAACTCACATTAGAACAAGTGACATACGATTTGGCGTGATTAACCAAACATATTTGTCTACACAAGATGTCGTACCTCCAATTTGTCCTCTTTAGCCCGATGATTTTTAGGAAGTGTGCGGAATTCATCTGTCAACCGAATGCACTCCCCAACATTTTCAGGAGAGACAAATTCAAGTGCGACTTTAATGCACGACTGGGGAGAAAATTAGTATTGTCAAGATTTATGTATATTTGATTATGGAAATGGACCAATCAATACAAAAAAATTTCATATTTCACAAACAGAGCAATAAAATTTTACATTGACCATCAAGCATTTTCAATCTGAGATGATGTGTAGTGTGTTCACTGCAAGATTGATAGGAATTAAATACAGAGACGCCCTATGAATGATAAATGGCACCCAGAAAGTGTAAAAGATACTAATTTTTTCTTTCCAATTTTACGTAGACAATAAATATCACCCTTGAAACTGAAAGACTTAAAAGAAGGAATGGGTCTCTTCATAACTTATGAAGAAAGCTAATAAAGAATATCCTATTCCATGTCATGAGAAGTCAAATAAGGCAGAAGAGCTTAAATGAAGTGGAAAGTAGTTTAAAAAATGTTTAGATTAGAACACAGAGAAAAATGGATTTGTTTGTTGCTTTGAAAAAATGTTACACCATGGGTCATAGCTTCAAGTCTCCAACCCCAAACCGAGGCCAGAGTTCGAATCCCTCCTCCCCCTGTCCTCCCTTGTAACAAAGAAAAAGAAGTGAAATGGTACACCATAGACGGAAGGCAAACATTGGAGCTTTTAAGTTGTCCTTATCAAGATAATTCAACTGTTAATGATAAAATAAGAACTAATGAGTCATGCCAATTATAGAACCAAATTCAAACAAAACTCAAGGCTGTGAATCATGAATACAAGCGGTTACAATATGCCCTTTTTATATGAATAAATAAATAAATAAATATATAAATAATATATATATATATAGTGTGTTATAGTAGTTAGAGAACAATCAAAGTGGACCAGCATCAATCAGAAATAAATATTAGGACTCTTTCAATCTTTATTTGACCCCAATGGTAACTTTTTCATGCCAATTGTACATGTCAATTGCTTATAAAAATTAACATCTAGCAAAGAAAAAGTAAATATTGTTAACACATTTTTCTTTTTGTACTACAAGTTACCTTCAAGTTTCTCACTTGGTGTGGACACCCTGCCGGAATTAAAACAGCATCCCCCAGTTTTTGGATAAATGTCCATGGTTCAATACCTATTAGATAGCACAACAACAAAAGCTATATAATTTGAAACCCAGATGGATTACAAATTTCAATCCAACTATACATAGATATACAATGGAGCAACCATATTCTTCCTTGAGCTTCCTTTTGTGCTCCAGAGTCAGATAAAAGGTCTGATCATGTATGGGATGAATAACCTACAAAAAAGAAACTAATATATAATGAAACAATGTTCATATAAACAAAAACATATCAATAACTTTCCTTTTTTGAAATACTAAATCAAATGGGATACAATTTTGCAACTGGAAACAACAGCTAACAATAATCCTATTCCAAATTAACTCTTCCTCATCCTGCTTGTCCTCAACGGAAGTCTTGTTCCATTCTAACCAAACACCCCAACCACAACATAAACAGCTTCTAGGGAACATCCAAACAAAGCCAAACACCTCCAACAGGTGTATCCAGATCTGTCTGGTGAACCTGCAGTGCTAAAAATATATGGTCCAAATACTCTGCCTCCTTTGCACACAACACGCTAATAAGCATGCACAGGGCCTTCTTCTCTGTAAGATGTCATAAGTGAAAATTTTCAGCTTAGTTGGGAAACCGACCTTGAAAAAAAGCTTGAATGAATCAAAGGGAGGATCCACTTGACTCTAATTTGCACCTTAGTACTTTATGATGATTATTATTATTATTTATAACTTAACCCGTTTCTGAATCCTTTGAAAAATCCAAAACTGTAAAATCAGAAAGGTCTTTTGGAATTCTGAAATTTCACAGTCGGAAGTAAAGTGTCTTTGGAATTTTGAAAGTTTGTCTGAAGGCTTCTATTCCAATCTCATCTATCTGAAAATCAACCCTACTTTTGAGAAATGATAATTTGAGGTTTATGTAATTTTACTTTTCTACGTCATAATAATAAAGATAGTCAGCCAAAATGCAGGCTGAACATTCTTTCTCATTCTGAAGGTCTACTCTTGGTCGCCCATTATCATGTCTTGTTCTGAATAATATATTTGTCTGCATATTTTTACATACTCATTTGCAGGTAGGGCCATGATAATTCTAATTCATTTGGTTTGCCCTACAAGTCAACAAGGAGTAGGAGATCTTTAAAGGCTAACAACCTATTAGTCTTGCACAAAGAAGAAGATTGGTGAAGGGCATGAGAAGGATAGCCAGGATTCCATGATTTCTAGCTCCTTGTCTAGTCCTGGTCATCGCTCATTTCGGTCTATTAAACCCAGCCCACAGTTCAATCATTGTCTGGTCTAGAAATACCATCATGTGTCCTTTTCTCCTATAGAACATATTCATATAACCAACCCTTCAGAACTGGTTCATACTCATGTATGGGCTCTGTCTAGAAATAAAAGCCAGCAAAGTTTTCTTATTTTGTCACATTTGTTGAGTTGTAAGAGTTAGGGATGCTTATGTATTTTTACTCTTGTATGAATTAATATGTATACTTGCCCAAATATGGGCTGAACCTTCACTGTCTCTGTCTCTCTCTCTCACTCCTAGCTCAAATACGTCAACCCTAACAATTAATGAGAAATTAATTACCTGTGGCAGCGGACAACAGTAGGTATGCCTGAATTCCTTGTAGTGCTTCTGGAGATAATCCTGTAGCTTAGGAACATCTTCTCGCCGGAAAATGTCCCATAAAGCACCACCCTCTACATTCTTTTCAGACTTGGATCCCTCTGTAAAACTTCCAGCATTCAAACTAGAAACACTAGAATCACCATCAGGTTGAACAGCTGGATCAGTCAGCACTTGAACAGCTGCACCCTTCTTTTGATTGTCAACTTCAAAACAAAATTGCTTATCATTTGCAGCCCTGCCACTGTCAGCCTTGTTACTACCAACATTGTCATCCACAGTCTGACAATTTCCAAACATTTCCCTTCTGTCTTGTTCAACGTGCTTTTTTTTCAACCTTTTCATAGTTTCAATGTCCGTGGGAGTAAGGGTAAATTCAGCAGTATGTGTCAGAATATTCACCTGAAACAGGTTATCCAAGACAACATATGTTGAAAGTTACAATGTGCAGAAAAGCAAAGAAAAAAAACCCTGATCTTGCAAAAACTAGAACTAAATATTCAACAGTGATTTATGACAAAAAAAAAGTGCCATAAAAAGAAAATTCAATAATGCAAGTCTTACATACAAGTATAACAAACCTCAAACCAGATACAGAATAGCAAACTGAAAACCAGCTTAGCTAGATTTTCACCACAAAATTATGGCCACGTAGTAAATTTTTTTAAAGATACATACCCAAGTGAAAACTCCAACCTATAAGAAAGGTCATATGGGAAATAAACACATCTACGCGCAGCCCCTACACCCCCCACCCCACCCAAAGAGAAAAAAATAGTAGAAATGCAAAACAGCCAAACTCACCACATCACAGGAATTGCAGTGAAGCTTGGTAACAGAATCTCCACGTCCAAGCTCTTCGGAAACACCATAAGCAATATATGTCTTTGGCCCCATATCTGGCTTTACACATTCCTTTGGCAATTTAACAGCAAGGTTCAAAACGCCTCTGTGAGGATGAGTATATTCCTTAAACGGCAAGCAGCAAATAAACTCAGCACAGTGACGAGGAAGGCGCTCTTTGAGAAAGTCATCCAGGGACGGATCGTTGAGTTTTAGCATCTGCGGCCACATTTTCCAATCGAAACAGCCTTTTGAATATCCAGTAAAAAACTGGTGGATACTGATATCTAGCTGCATTCAAAATAAAATTTATATAAAAAATCAAAATCAAACCATCAAGAAAACTTTACATTCTTTAATTTTCAATTAAAGAGTGATTGCTATATCAGAACAAAAAATGGAAAGACGTTTCATCAAGAATTCTTCTTTCCCGTAAGAAAAAAGACCAAAGTTAAAATCAACTGAGGGATTATCAAATATCTGAAGAGACTAAACAAACAGAAGCAGATTAGAAATAAAAAATAGTACAGTGAACAGAGGATTTCATTTGAAATGGTTTGAGATAAGAAAACCCACTGGTCATAACCACCCTTATCATCAATTTTGACATCAGAGGGAGGCTGGTGTTGCAAAGAGGGTAAAGATATTTACTGGAAAATCCCCTTTAATTGGTTAACCTTCAATGCTTGTCTAGGGGAAATCTTGCAGGTTATAAATATTTGTAAGTGTCTAAAGGCATGACATGAATTGAATTTTGCTCCCAGAATCCTTCTTTGGCCACTACCTTTTTTCTGCAATATTAAGGTATTCTGTGAAACCGAGTATGGGTATGAAACACATGGTGTGAGTCCAGACTCTGCTATGATCTCTATTAACTTCTTTTCCTTCATCAGTCCCAGCCTATAATTTCATGTTTCTTGAATTTCTTTTTTTCTTTAATGATCAAGTGCATCCACACTTTTCAGTTAAATTTTCCAGCAAACTAGCACAATCTTACCTTGTTTTTCGTTTTATTTCAAAGCCTATGTTTAGAACCCAAAACTCTAAGGGGTCTAATCAGTAATTGAGCTCTCCTATATTCAGAGTTTGAGGGAAGTGTAATTTAACTTGATTTCATGCTAAATTCTTATTCTGAATTTCTTAACATGTGGATGGATGAGCATACTAATTAACTTTGACTTGGTTCATAGTTAATTATATCCATTGTCACTCCATCTATATTATTTTTTGTCTTCCTCTTTCCTTAATGAATCACACACTAAATAAATGTCTGACACATGAATAAACAAAATATCGTATAACTCACGAGTCAAGAGCAAAGAAAAATATATTATCAGAAATTATAATTTAAACCAGTGACCAATATATGCTTATTTAAACTTCACAAACCAGTAAAAAATGAAACCCCCATAAAAGGTTCACCATCATAATATCAACCAGAAATTGATGACAACACATGTACATAAATTTCTTCTTAGCATTCTCTTGCTACAACTTAAATAGTGAAACAGATTAAGAATATCATAGCGACCAGTAGTTAGCAATGGAACAAATAAGTACAAACAATACTGATCAATTGTTTTTCTTACACGAAATAAGAGTTATTAAAACAAAGAACCAGAAACGAAAGATAAAATATATAGCCATAGTACAAGGTACAAAGGCTTGGTGGATAAGAGATCCACCAAACATTCTGATAAAGAAATCATCAAAACAAAACCAAGTTACAACTGTCCTCAGTTATATGTTCAGAAGTTCATCCTACTTCAATCCAACTGACTTCACACCAAAAAGTACTGAGGAATTAAAAGTCATAACAACTGACCTCACACCAATCTAAGCAATCAATGGCCTTGACTTCCAAATGTTTCTTATGACTAGTATGTTTCATCTGACGACAAGCACGCCACATGACCATTGGTTCCCAGCTTAGACCTGATGCAGTTTCAAGCACATTGCTCACAATCACAGGCTCACCTCTGATCCAATGACATTGAAAATGCTTAAACTCCTCATGTTGGATATCTCCAGCCCTTGGACAGTACAAGAAGTTGTCATCAGAACCCTCTCGAGAAGCTGCTTTCCTTAACTTATTGCTGCTCAAGTCAAGAACACCTGCAGAATTAGAACATGAACACCGTTGTGCAGAAGTTCCAGCCGCATGCATAAATTTGTAAGTTTGAGCAATTTCCTCTGCCTTCTTAACCAACTCTCTGACATCATTTTCAGAAAACATGCATCTCAATTTTAGAAAACTATGACCGCAACCATCCATGTTCTCTGGGGGGCAAAAAATACTTCCATCTAAATTTGCTTTCCACTCAGATGTTGACCCTGTACGACATGTGTGGCTAGTTTCTGAAGGCAGCTCTACAGCGTCCCAATTTTCACCATGCAAATAGTTTAGGCCCTGATTGATATAGTCCATAATCACTTCCTCCCCACCTCCCAGCAGGTGTCCATTTCGAATCTCTCGGCAACAGGTGAGGCAAAGATCATATGAACATATAGGACAGCTTCTGTGTAAATCAATAATAGAGGTTTTGCAGTTGTCGCTGAAAAAGAGAACAAAAAATTTAATATTGGATCCTTAAAAGGTATATGGAACAAATCTATAATAGAATAAATTTCTGGTAAAGGCTCTACCAGTACACTCGATCACCATAAGAGGAATCTGATCTTTGTATCTTTAGCTCTGAAAGAGATAGCCCTGTCCCAATGGACATCCAAAAAGTAAATTACAACAATGCAGAAAGTTTTGTTAATATTTTGTGTTAGGTCTTAGGTGATAAAGATAATAATATCACACCGATCATTTCTTTTGCGAATTAAAGAACCAATTTCACATTTTTTTTTCTACAATAAGAAGCAACCCCAAGGAAGAATCAAGAAAAACACCCACTAGGAAAATCTAAATATAAAAAATTAATGTAACATAAGGAAAATATCTATGTGCGCCTGTGTGTGTGACAATGTCATTTGCAAACCTGCTTCCTTTCCCCCAAAATCTATTCATGCAAAGCCATCTTCTAATCTTACATCCCACACCCAAAATAATTATATTTAAGGGGGGAAAAAACTCTTCGTTGTAGTCACTTGAACACAAAGTTATCAATTATAACCCTCCTTTTCATAATATTAGATGAGATTGGAAATTTGGGAACTTTTTTAGGTGGGGTGTGAATCATTATAACAAATGAAATCTAGGAAATGTAAGAGCTAGTAAATTAAGCGGACAGTTTAAGGTCCATTAAGGCTGGTACTATAACAGAGGAAGAACACTATGTATCCTAATCAAATTTCAATAGGAAGTTTCAATACTTTCCTTTAAATACAAAGAACTTCTGTGCAGGATTGTTCAGATTTCACCCTCAGAAAATCTTGGTTCCAACAGTGTTTCAAGTAAATTCAATCCCTGTTTTTGCAGTTCTTGGACTGCGCTTTTATTTGCATCATCAACAAACTCCATCTAATAAGTTCCTACACCTGTCTGACAAAAACAGAATATACCTTGTCTCCTAGCCTCGATCTCCATCTCAATCATTTGTTCATCATTAACTCTTTTCAAGAATGGAAGCAGTACTTGGAGCAAATACTTAGAGTGCTCAACTTTTTTATCTTCGCTAATGCAGAATTGCAGCTGACTCATAAAAAAATAAAGTAAAAACCATAAGATTTTATCAAACTTCAGATAAATAACATATGAAATGAACAGGCGTGAGGTGAAAATTAGGAGATGTCCACAGAAGGATAAACTGACTTTAGGTGCATCTAAGCGTAAGCATGCTTTGCAATTGCAATTTCCACGGCATACAGGACAAGCCTCAGCAATAGCATCCCGTGACATCCGAGGATACCTACACAGTACAAAACTTCTAAATAAAAACTATGTAAACAAAAACTTCAAATATCAATTCAAAATATTTGGAGTATTACAATTACACATAAAAAGAGACTTCTCTCAGTACTAGATCCAGGCCTAACATACCTCAGGTTCCACCCATTAATTTAACTTTGATTCTAAAACCTTTATTAACAAATATTGAGCAATTTACAGAGTAAAGGAAATTAGTTTTCTGGGAGTCCATCTATGTTGCTTGATTACATACTTAGTCAAATGCATATAATTCTTTTTTTTTCGGTAACAGCATATAACTCATTTTTTGGGCTAAGCAATTTATAAAATTTTCCAAAAACCTGTTCAAAAACACTAGTTTCTGGAAAATTAAATCCACAAAGATTTTACTAATCAAACTCACTTCAAAGAATGATGGAAGTCCAACAAAACTAATTCAAAAAATCAACCATCTTTAGTAATCAGAAGAATCAATAAGATAGATCAAGCATGTAATCCATACCAATTTTTCAGGCAAGAGATACAAAATCGCTTTCTCTTGCACCTTCTGCACCGAACAACACTGGCCCTGTCATTCCTCTGACATTGATGGCACATCGAAGACACCTCCTCAACAAACTGTTAGATCCAAAATCAGAAGTTATTACATAATCACAGCAATAGAAAACAATCACAAAACAGAGAACTACAAACATCATACTTGTGCACTCTTCTTATTAACAATACAATTCCCACTTACAAGCTTCTCCACTCTTGCAGATGCTTTAACTTTCTCGCTTTTCTTACTCTGTCTACCACGTTTCTTTGCTGAAGCTCCTTCAACTTCCTTGCCACTAAAACCACTACTTCCTTGACCTTGACCTTCTTGAGAGTCCAACTCACTAAAGACATAAACTTTCTCATTCCCCAGACCCATTGGACCCCATTTCTCATCACTCCCAGTCCGATTCTCAGAACCCATTTGGCATTTCTTTCTACCTCCATCACCACCTACCCATTTTGTCCCACCATTTTGATTTTCCAAAAAGCCCTCTTTCTCCTCTAAACCCCCATCATTTTCTCCAAAACCCGCCTCTGGGTCTTTCCCTGACCTCTTTCTACCTCTGCCCATCACACTCAACTCGGCACCAGCTTTCTGTTTTATCTACCGCTGAGAAGTTGAGACCTTGAGCTACAGTGCCCCACCGTACAGATGCTACTGGGAGCTGGGAAGTTTTTTCTCCTCCCTTGGCTTCTGTTGTACAGTTTCTCATCCCCATTTTCTCTGTGCGAGTGTTTGTCAGGTGTTTTTCATTTGAGTGGGAGACCAACTATAGATACCATCTCTCTATTAGAAATGTGTTTAAAAGCCAATACATTTGATATAATCTCATTATAATATATTTCGTATATGATAACAAACTTATTTTGTTATCTTTTACATCGTTTAAAGAAACAATTGTTTATGGTATGCTAAATAAGAAATAAAGTAATTTAAAGAATATTAAATTGGGGAGACCTTTAATCTCTAGTTTGGCATTGCTTATTTAGGGTGATATGTGATTTTTAAAAAATTTTGGGAAGTCTAGCCCGTATGGTAAACTATGAGAAAATCACTTATTGTTAAAAATTGCTGTAGAGAAAGCTATAATGGAAAGCAGCTAATGAAGTGCTTTCATTTTCTGATTATACAGGAATCAGTTTCGAAGAGGCGCTAGATTTAAAGATTATGCGAGAATTATTTTTTGATTATGCGGAAATTAGTACCAACAACACTTTTAACAAAAAGTTTACCAAATACTAAACTGTTTTCTCTCACAGCTGATTTCTCTCACAGCAAATCTAACAACGATTATTTTCACAGCACAGCAATACCAAACTGGTCCTTACTATAGTATCCCAAAATGTTTCTAATCATAGGATTATCAAATGAGCATTGATAAACCATCAACATTAGCACATATTATGTATGCTCAATTAGGAAGATAGTTAGTCTCAAACTATTTGTGTAGATGACACTAATACAAATATGTTGGTGCTCATTAGTGAATGAGTACACTGAACGCGATCAACCGTAGCTCTCGTATGAAATATTTATCTACATGTCAAAACGAGAACTCATAGTTGCAATAATGCAAATTAGTTTTTAGACATGAGGCATCATGGTTGTCATATGATGCATTATTGATCTTTGATAGCTCTCAAAGGCAAGTCGTAAAAGATTTGTCTTAAGTGTTATTCAGATCTCTTAATTTATCATAGGGGCATATGAATGTACAATAAGGAATCTCTACTTTCGATAAAGAAGGAGCATGTTTCGAGATATGATTTAGTAAATCTTCGGCCGAAGTACTTGAGCATGATTTAGAAAGTGGTTCTTAATCATGTTCTATTGAATCATATTAGGGGTTTGACATAATCAATCCATACCCTAATAATATGATTTGAAAAATTGTATTAGAAAATGACCGTATTGCATTGTAATTCCAACTGAATAGGTTCTTCAACTATTCTTATTAGCTTGGGTAGCCTTGATATATTGCTAGATGTCACTCTTGGTTCGTGGAAGTCCTAGAATTGATTGTGATCAATCCATATAAAGGAAAAATTAAAAGGGGGTTTTAATTCCAGTTGGTTAGAAAGAGTTCTAATATTTTCCCACTGCATTACTAATTAGAACCTAATGGATTGCACACCTTAAATAGTTAACTTTGAGAAATACATATGATGTTGTGGAAATAAATTTGATCGATTTGATATGGATGATTTATACTACATGTAAAAGTGTATTTGGGCCTTGGTAATAGTTAACGGGAAGCCCAAATGGTTGGATATCAAGCCCAAGAGCTTAAGACACCTAAATATTATGATTTAAGTGTCATAAGGCCCAAAATTGGAAGCCCACATGGTTTTGACCGAAAATGCTTAAGTAAGAGTGCTGCTATTTCCATCCACCTGTCTTATTTTCCCACCCACTTACCTTCAAAATTTTAAAGACAAATTTACCACTTCGTAAAATGACTTCTAAGGACTTGTGGGAAAAAAAAACTTGCCTTGCAAATGTACATCTTTCTTTTTAATGAAAAAAAAAGGCTAAAAACATTAACAGCAGCCAACGTGAGCCCCCCACCCCGCCAGCCGCAACAGCAACCCCATCTCCTCCTCACTACCATCCAAGCCTCCTCTATCTCTCTCTCTTTGTCAGATCTGGCGGTTGTTACAATTTAGTCTTGGAGACCTAATTTTGGAGTAATTCCATGAAAAAAATAATCACATGATTTACTTTTTTATGGGTTGGATTCGAGTGTTTTGAGCACTCCCGCATCTGGGTAATAACCAAAACTCATAATTTCATTTTGAGCAACTCTGAATTGATAGGAAGACTGTCCCACATAACTATGATTTGTGAATCTGATTCATTTTCCAAAAAGGACCTATGTTTCCTCTTCCTTTGAAAACTCTGTCAAATGGATTTGTTTGCAAATTTTGGATTTCATCCGCTTGGGGCCTTACTCGTTTGGGATCGTCTCTCAAATCCTCATATATGATCAAAATAGAGAGAGAGCATGGGAGGCGTGGAAGAGGATGATGGAAGGGAGGCTTGGATGGCGGCGCGGCGGATTTAATGTTTTATTTTTATATGATCAAAATAGAGATAGAGAGAGATAAACTTGCTTAAATTAATAATTAAAGGGTATTTTACGAATAATGGTGGGTGGAAAGATAGGATTGTATTTTTTCAAATTTACATGGTGGGTGGGAAGATAAGGTGGGTGAGAAAATAGGACAGGTGGGTGGAAATAACAATACTCTTAAGTAAATGTGTATGGGAATTGTTTCAATAAGCTCATTACACACAAACATAATTCAACATCAACCAAATAGGTTTGGGAAATCAAAGAGAGATAAAAGAGAGTTTTCAAGAGTGAAACACTTTCATCTTTCAAAGGAGTTTAGATTGAAACCAATCTTGAGAATCTTGCACTAACATCCTTGTATTCTCAAGATACTTCCTCTCATCTCAAGGTTCCATTGGTGTGGAGACTTAGAGGCCATATACTTTTGTGGCTCACATGAAGGAGAATGATCAAGGAACAAAGATCAAAGAGGAGATCAACAAAGAGGAGATCAACAAAGAGGAAATCATCAAGAGAAGAACAAACACAAATTGGTTCATTTAATTGCTTCAAGGGTAATTAGATCTTATCATTTCTCTTAAATTTTCCATTTATGAAAACATATCAATGTCCACGGCTTAAGATACTTGGAAGAAGTTTTGTTTTTGATTTTAAACAACCACCATAGACTTCCAATGCGATTAATTTTATTAAATGCATGTTTAATATTCAAATGAATTTCTCAAAAATTGTTTTGAAATTCCTACACTCTCTCTAATAGAGGTGGAGGCCACCAATACAATGGGTTCCACACTCTATTAGAACACCTCCATCGCAGGGGGCTAGGGCTGGCAAAAGGCAGCCCGAGGCCCAAAAACTACCTCCAGCGCGCAAAGTCCAGCCTGGGCAAGGGGTGGGACCCACCAGCCCGGGCAAGCCCACGGGCAAGAATTGCCTAGGCTATAGCCCGAACACCATTGACATCAGTGTGACGGCAACGCTGACCCACAGCTACCAGAAACCAATGACTACAAGCCACGTGGCTTCTATGGAGCCTCCGATCCAAAAATCTTATCCAATCCAACGACTATCCAATTTTTGGCTAAAAAAAATTGAAAACAAATCTAAAAATTTTGTTAAAAGTATCAAAAAATTCTGGAAATTTTTTCTATAAATACCTACAAATATTATTCACTTATCACACCAAATCTTCATACAAATTCATCTCATTCTAATATTTTTCACTTTCCACAACAAATTTTCTACTACAAAATTCTATTTGTGCAAAAATACAAATGACCTCTTCCATCAAAGCCGGAGGGTCATGGACAAATGTTCGAAACGGTCAAAATCTTGGCGACGAGGTAAAAATTTTTTGTTGCTATTTTATTCAATTTAATGTATTTTTAAAATTTTATATTTCTTGCATGTCCAATTTCATTTTTTAAAGGGTATACTGATGATTTACCCCATGAACTTGTATCTCACTTTCAATTAACCCCATATCTTTTTTTTTAGAAAATTAAGGATATGAACTATTTATTTTCTCCAAATTCTCCTCCGTCTAAATTCTCAACATTTCATCCAATTTTTAGTTAAATCATTTTTTAAAAAAATTTGGAAAAAATTGAAGAACCTAGTCCTTCTCCCCCTTCCATCTCCTCCCTTCCTCCTCCCATTCCCCCATGACCACCATCCTCCACTCCCGGACTAATCCCCCACCCCAATGCACCCTTCCCCCACCTCCCCTTCTGTATTTTTCATCCCCAGACCCAGCCCACCCCTCTCCTCAGAGAGAGAGAGAGAGAGTATTATTTGAATTTTTTTAAAATTGTTTTATTTTTATTTTTAACGTATAAAATGACCATTTTGCCCTTATTTTTAATGACAAACTGGATGAAATGTTAACTATTTAGACGGCAGGGGGGAAATTGGCGAAAAAAAATAGTTCATATTCTTGATTTTCTAAAAAAAAAGGATATGGGGTTAATTGAAAGTGAGATACAAGTTCATGGGGTAAATCATCAGTATACCCTTTGTTTAATAGATTATTTAAGGCAAAACAAAAAAGAGGAAAACCATTACACATGGTTCCTCAAGTGAACAATGCCCGCAGTCGGTTCCAGTGGTGAGTTCCGTGTCGGACATAATGGCACTATTACGTTCTCCGAAGGAAAATACTCCTCCACGTCATGATCCAGTGGAACCGCCTCCACCAATGATTGAGTCGTCCTTGTACTTGATTGTGTCGGACTTTGAGGACCGGGAGTATTTCAATTGTATGATGAGTGAGTAGGCATTTCAATTGTATGATGAGTGAGATGTGAATTTTATAATAAATATGGACACGTGGCAACCGAAAATCTCATCTAAAAATTTAATCCTAAAATCTTATCAGAAAATTTTATCTAAAATTTGAGATGAGAATTTTATAATAAATAGTGACATGTGGCAACCTAAAATTTTATCTGAAAATCTTATCAAAATTAATGGTTTAAGTATAAAAAAAATAGAAAATAAATTAAAGTGAATAGTAATTGCACTTACCATTGCCCTTGCCCTTTGGAGTGGAAACAAAAAATGCCAAGGCCTGCCGAAAAATGGCAAGCCGTAGCTGATTTCATCTACGAATTCACTCTCCCATCAGAAAACAAACTCTCCTCTGAACCGCCCTTGGTAGAGCCCAGCCTCCCACTTGCTGAAGGGTTGTTCGACCTAAAGATAAGTCAATGGCGTCTTACCTAGCACAAGCTCACCAATTGCTCAAACAGTTCAATGCATATCAAATTCGGCAAATCCCGAGATCAGAGAACAGCCAAGCTGACACTCTATCGCAGCTAGCATCGGCAATCGACGACCAAGTAGGACGTCATGTACCGATCGAAGTCCTCGCTCGATGTAGCACTACCGAGGCTGAGGTACATGCCGTTAGGAAGGATCTTAGCTGGATGGATCCGATTTACGCCTACCTCACCGACGGCACGCTACCGACTGACAAGGCCGAAGCCAAAGCCACCCGCCACCAATCTGCAAGGTACATCATTATACACAAAACCCTCTATCGACGTGGTCATTCTCTACCGTTGCTTCTATGTATTACACCACAACAAGGTAACTACGTTCTGCGAGAAATTCACGAAGGAGCTTGCGGCGACCACTCTGGCGCTTGATCCTTGGCCTTCAAGACCATTCGGCAAGGTTACTATTGGCTGACTTTCCATACTGATGCTCTCAAACTTGTCCACCAGTGCAATTAGTGCCAGCGCTTCGACACCATCTCGAAACTGCTTGCCGAACCACTCATTCCCATTATCAGCCCTTGGCCGTTCGCACAGTGGGGACTGGATATCATCGGCCCCATGTCGTAGGGAAAGGGACAGGTCAAGTTTGTAGTTGTTGCTGTGGATTACTTCATGAAATGGGTCAAAGCCAAAGCTGTAGCAACAATCAACACAACCAAAATAGATCACTTTGTGTGGAAAAACATCATTTGCCGCTTCGGCCTCCCGAACTCGATTGTCACCGATAATAGTAAACAGTTTGACTCCTTTCGCTTTCGGCATCTGTGCTGCCGATTCAATATCAATATTTTCTTCGCATCTCCGGTACACCCACAATCCAATGGACAAGTGGAGGCCATCAATAAGATCATCAAGAAGACACTGAAGAAAAAGCTCGGAGCAACCAAAGGAGAATAGTCGGGCATATTACCGGAAACACTATGGGTAATCAACACTTCCTACCGAAGGTCCACAGGGGAAACTCCTTTCTCTCTCGCCTTCGTTACAGAAGCTGTCGTATCTATAGAGATCAACTTATCTACGTGCCGAATAGCATCCTACGAATAGGAGCAAAATCAAGTTCAGCTCGCCCTAAACCTCAACCTCATCAAGGAACACCGAGAACAAGCTCATCTTCGGAATGCCGCATACAAGCAACGAACCGCCCGATAGATAGTTCAAAATTGGGGATTGGGTCCTACGCAAAGTCTCTCTAGCTGCGAAGAAACCTGCCGAAGGAACTCCAGGCCCTTCTTGGAAGGCCCTTATGAAGTCACCGGTATCTATTAACTGGGGACTTACCGATTGTGTGGCTCTGATGGACAAACCCTCGACCACCCTTAGAATGTCGACCACCTAAAATATTACTACAAGTAGCACAACCTTCGGCCCACTCACCCTGTAAATCTACGAAAGGTGCTGCCACTCGGCACACTTCTAAGTACTACACTCAATGAAAGGTTACGACATTCGATACCCATTCTGTTCCTATCTTGGTATTCGGTATACGCCTACAGCATATCTTCCTAATGGCACCAACACCTACAATAAAACATTGATGTCTAACTACTATGCTTTCGTCTCTACATTCAGTATACGCCTACGACATAACTGCCTAAACGGCACCCAAATGTCTACGATAAACATATACAACAACAACAAAAGCAAACATTTATCGAAAAACAACTTGATAAATAAAAAGGCCTTAGGCCATATGTCTTAAAACAAAATGCCCTTCGACATACTGTTCACAAAAAATCTACATATGAGTCATATGTCTTAAGACAAATCAAGGGGCAGGAGCATTGGTAGCAAGAGCGGCAGCGGCAGGTTTAACATCGGAAGCATCTTCGGCCTCGGCCTCCTCGTCATCAGATTCGGCATCTTCGCCTTTGTAGGCCTCCACCATCTCCCCGGTCATGCCTTCGGGGAAAAGGGGGTTCCCGAAGGAAGTTCAAGTTCAGCTTCTTATTAGCATTATACCTCTTGAAATGGTAGACAAGGTCGTCACATTGATCCATGACTTTCTTGTCCACCAGAGTTGTGAACTCCTCCGAAGCTCGGTAGTCACCTATGGCCCTCACTTTCGCCGCACCTCTGCCACATGGGCCCGTTCGGCTGCATCCATCACCACCTGTACTACCGTCTTTGCCTTCTCAACCTCCACCGCCACCTTCTCTGCTACGGCCAACTTGGATGATAGCTCAGCAATCTTAGCAGCATTCTCCTCAGCATGTCGGTTAGCATCCTGGATAGCCTTGTCATCTTCAGGAATTTTCACTAGGCTATCTTTGAACTTTTTCTGATACCGTTTGGCAATGTTGATGGCCCACTTCATGCAGAGCCACATCTCTATATGAGCCTGTCGAACAAACAAAATGCAAAGCACATTCACCGCAGCTTGGACCCGGAAGGCACGCTAAGCATATTCGCGCAACGCCTTCTTCGGCAGCTGCTCCAGCTTAGACAACTCCATTTGGGCCACATCGATGAAGTTGTTTACGGCCGGCATGACCTTCGGAGGGCATGCAACATTCACCGACTCGGCACTCTCTTCGCTTGGCCCCCTTGGCTTCTTCGGTAGGGGAGTCACATCGAGGGCACCCTCGACCAGCCTCTTCCCGGTCACTTGGAGGTGAACCTCATGAACGCATTCAGCCCCTTCTGCCCTCTTCTGCCTGCGGTGCTCAGCCACAGTCAAATCATCAGTTAAAGACGCCTCCGGCTAACGCCGCTCCCTCGCCTTCGGCCTTGAGGCCTCCCCCTTCTTCTGTGCCGGAGCTTGAGACTCCAGCCACCTCCTCGTCACATCCGACATCGCTCTCCCTCCTGCCACTATAGCAAAACACAAGTCAATCCAGGAACGACACACAAGAAACGGAAACAAGTTGAAATAGAAGCACTGCCGAACGACATCACTCACTCTCTTCTTTCTCCTTTTAATCTTCCCCTCTTCTGAAATAAAAGCCCACCTTGAACAAATTTATGAAGCCCAACAGCGTCTTGAAGTAACGATCGTCATCAGCAATCATGTTCCGGACACGCTCAACCGCCTTCAGTTCCTCCTTCGACGCACTCGGTCGCTTTAAGGAGACTGAAAGAAATCAAACACCAGTTAGCTTCGGCATAAACACAACAAGCATATACAATCAGCAGGCAAATTCTATTCCATGCAAAATGCAGATTAAAAAAAATCTAAACAACTACCGTACGGTATCTTAAAGCCTACCGATTGTCTGGAATGGCGTTGGGATATGCCTCTCAAAGGCCACCAGCACTCGATTCCCAAGCTCCGAACACCAGCACCCAACACCGACGCCAGGTCTTTGAGAGCTCGGCACGCAGACCACAAAGTGCCCTCACTGACTGGCATTCATGCAATTTGACTACACCCAGCCCCTTGGTCCAAGCTTTTAGCCCTCATCAGGCTATACAGGTGCGAGAATTGCTCATAGCTCGACTCACCTTCTTCGGTAACACCGAACGCCGTTATGGTACCAAGAAGAGTGATCCAGAAGTTTGGGTTGAATTGCCTAGGCCTATAGCCAATCTGTGCCAAGATCTTCTGCACCGAATACCTCAACGACAGCCGATGCCCATGTTTGAAGACATCGGTAAAAAAACTTTAACCTCCCAATCTGGCTCACTAAGGGACTCCAGTGGCCCAGGGATTCGCATCACCATCGAATCGGGAATATGATACTCGGCTCGAATCCTGGCCAGCTCTCATTCGGTCAAAGCATTTGGCTCCAAGAAGTCCACGCCAAAGACAAGCACCTTCGGCTTCGCCATCGGCACCCTTTGCCTACCAATGACGACTGATAGCCCTCCTTCTCTAGGAGAAGCGATCGAAACTTCAGCCGTCTCGGCATCACGTCCGAATGTCGAAAGCTGATCTAATGCATGCTCCATCGAATGAGAAGTGCCCCAGCCTCGGTAGGCACCACTTCTTCCATCACCTCAATATCAGTGCTCTCATAATCAACAATCTGAAGCTCTGAGCCAGAGCTTTCAGCAGTTGAATCCCGAGCAAAAGCCCCTGGGCTATCACTATATTCTAACTCGCTCTCTGACATCTACAAACAGAAGCGAATGCAAACTAAATTCCATGCTTGAATCAAACTGCCGATCCCAATGCACTAGAGCCTATGTTCATGCAAGTTCATCTATGTCCATACGAGTTCATGCAAGTTCATACGAAATTCAAAGAAAAATCTCAAGTTTGATTCAAATTCAGACGAAAAGAATCAACATACCTTGTTTGTACGGTGGTACAAAGTTGTCGGAAATCGCTATGGCTCAAGATTCTTCGCTAGAAATCACTTCTTACGCCACGCAAAGCTCACTGAAAATCGCCTCTCTCAAGCTGTGTTTGCTCTTAAAATTCTAAGGAACCTTCCTACCATTACCTTCGTCCTATTTATAGGACGAACCTAGCATCAGGATACGAAACAACGCGATCTCTCCAGCTTCCTCCCGACACATGTCAACAATGCACAAAAGACTAAGTGTCAAGCGCTCAACGTTTCAAATCTTTCACCCACGAGAACAAACTCCACTTACGAACGACATCCATGCAGGGACGAGTTTTCACTCACCCTCCATGACGAATGACATCCATGAAGGGACGAGTTTTTCACTCACCCTCCATGCCGAACTGCATCCATGCAGGGATGAGTTTTCACTCACCCTCCAAGCCGAACCACAGGCGCAATGGGTCGACTTCCCACTCACCCGCCTACTCGTTCGACACCTCTCACTATTGGCTCCTCTATTCCAAGCTCCCCATTTCTTGGGAACTTGGGGGACTACAAAACCCTCATCGACAATTGCGGAGAAATAGCTAAAATCTCCGTATTAGTGTTCGGTTCAAAATGCCAAGGACACGTGCAAGTCCCCAACCAAGAAGTCTCTTCTCAATCAGGAACTTGGGGAACTCTTGTTTGTACCATATTTGACCCCCTCTCATGCCATAACACGTGGAATGGGTATAACGCTAAAGAGGGCCCCACGGCCCACGCTGGCAAACCCAGTCTTGCGAATCGGTAGGTCCCCTCAGCACCCATGACCAATTCTGTACTCGGCGTAGCTTTGCTGCCCATGCCGGCTGACCCAGTCTTATGATCGACAGGCACCTCCAGCATCGCCCACCGATTGTTTGCACTGTCAATAAGCTTGCTTTTCACTCCTTCAAAAGCTAACTTTAGCATCGGAAGACCTTCGGCTAGTACCACACCGGTGCCTTAGGTCTCATCTCCTGCTTTTTTCTCTTGTGTAGATTCAACATCATCTACCAAAGGAGGAAGCACACTCGGAAAGCACATTCGGTCCCTCGACCGACCATGTCATCTGTAAGTTTCCTTTCACTATTATATGTTTAGTTTTAGCGCCAACATAAATAATGACTATTTTCAATATAAAGTTGACCTAAATAACCATACTCTGCTAAAAATGCTGGAGTAATTGTGATAGTTTTTTGGTTATGCTCTAAATGTAGTTCTCTAAATTCTATCATGTCAATACTAGCTAAGTAAATAGTATAATGAGAACAACTTTTAGTAAATAAATTTATACCAGGTTTGGGATTATTTTTAGATTAAAAAGAAATGCTTGAATGTATAACTGAAAAGATGTATTTTGCTCATATTCTAATCTAATCAAATCATATGACTCTCAATATCTTCTAGTAAAAATCTATACTTTTCTCTAGCTAGGGTTTGAAGAAAATATGGGTGTTTAGTTTTTTGCTCAAGGGAAAATTCTCTATTTTGCTCAAGTAAGTTAGGCTTATTAGCCTTTTTTTTTTTTTTGGTAAAATCATACTTAAATTTTGACATCTTAAATTAATAATTCAAAACTTTCTTACTATTGTCTCATACTCTTTTTTTTGCACTTCATGTTTTTCTTGCAAAAAAGAAATATGTTGTTTTGCTCTTTTATAATCATTATTATATGCTAAAAACTCTTGCTCAAGGGCTTTAATAAGTTCTTCATGCCCTCTTATCATGCTTTCATTATTAGTTCTAATGTTCCAAAAGTTGTCTAAGAGAACTTTTTGTTTATCCGCTAATGATGCTTAAGTATAATATTTAAAAGATGGATTTCTAACTTCTTGTACTGGAATTCCGTTATAATAATACATATTTACTACTGTTCTTGCTTGACTATTCATGCTTAATGGATTGCCACCTCCTGATAGTGTACCATTATTTTTGCTGTCAGAGAATGATGTTCCAAAATATTGCATACATGTTCATGGATAATAAGGGATAAGATGTCTGCTAAACTATTATCCATACCTTTAATATACTCAAATATTGGTCTAAATTCATTTCCTGTAATAGAATCAACAAAATTAACTCATATGCGGGTTGCTTGTTTGTTAATAGTAATGTTATTATAATAAGAAACAATATTCTGACAATATATTCTAATAGTAAATATTTCATTATATAAAAACAATGAAAATGCTTCAAGGGAGTTAATGACTCCTAAAATTTCTAAGTCAGTGGATGGAAGTCTAGCATGTATATCACTGAATTTACCTAATGCGTATCTACAAACTTTTTCTTCATATTTAAGTTCTTATTTATGTTTCTTCTGATATAAAATGTTTGCCCATCTTATTGATGATGCGTCTGTCTCAACTATTTTGTAATTATTATCTAATTGTAATGCTAAAGACTTAAGTTGAGTTATGTATTGTTTGATATTTTGAACTAATTTAATATATTCACTAATTAAAATATTTTTGACCTGTTTTACTAGTTTTACTATGCAATGCTGCAATCTTTCTTCCTAAATCAGGGATAAAACTTCTAGCTTAATTTAATCATTTTAAAAATGTTTGTAATTGCCTTTTATCTTCTAATTTATCTGGAAATTCTAACCCTTTTTTTTTATCTATATGTTATTGTAATTGTATAGTTCCTAATTTAATATACATACCTAAAAATTCTATATCTTGCTTTTCAAGCTCTATTGTATTCATACTTATAACTATACCATTGTCAATAAATTCTTTCAAAATAGTTCATAAGTATTTTCTATGTTTATTTTTATTTTTACTATGAACAAGAATATCATCTACATATATACTACAAAAATTATCACACTTCTTAAAAATGTGGTCCATCTTTCTTTGAAAGATCGATGGGGCAAAAAACTCAATGAAACCCTAGCCGCTCTCTTCCTCTGTGGATCCTAACGGAAAACTCCATAGAGAGGGGAGGAGGAAGAAGTGTCATTGCCCCTCATCCCCCTCCTATTTTCTTGTCTTTTCCTTTTATGTTAGTGAATAATTCCACAAAAAAGCTCATTGTGGTGATTTCTTCTAAGCCATGCTTAGATTGAAGTTTCTCATCACCCCTTTTAGTTTATGGTCTCAATCAAATCTTTCTCCCAAAATCCGCTCCCTAACGCATCTCATGTTTTCTAAATTTGATTCTAAATCATCTTTGACGGAGGTTGCTATAAATCACCAAATTGTTCTTTGGCAAGGTTATTTTCGTTTATTTGTTCGCTCTTATGTGCAGGTAGATCGCTGGAAATTATATTTCCCCAGATCTATTACAAATGCGGTGGTGGGTGTGGCCACGATGACGCTTCTTCAAGTAGTGATGGTAGGGTTCGTTTAGGCTCATGAGTTATTTTTATGGTTTTGATTATGTTGAGTTTGTGGGCTTTATTTGGTATTGTGATTAATTGTGGTGATATTGGTTAGTAGTTTTAGTGAGACTTTTGTTAGCTTTAGTTTTGCTTTTAGCATGTTAGTTTGTTGCCCTCTTGGTATTGGTGTTTTAGATGTCTTATTAATGTCTTTAATTGTACCGTTGCAGTTTATCTAATGACGTTTCTCTTTGATAAAAATAAATATAAATAAAAAAATCGATGGTGCATTTTTTAATCCAAATAGCATGACAAGCCACTCAAAATGTCTTTCTTGATAAGTGAATGTTGTCCATTTGATTGATTCTTATGCTAGTCTAATTTGCCAAAATCCTAATTTACAATCAAATTTACTAAAATATTTATTTTCTTGAATTTTATTCATAAGTTCATCTTTATTTGTTAATTTATAACTATCTTCATAAGTATTATCATTTAATGTCCTATAATTATATACTATACTATCTTTACCTCTCTTAAGCTCTAAGTGTTTTATGACTACAAAGGCTGCTGATATATGCCTAGATTTTGAAGGTCTAATTACTTTTAAGTTGAAAAGTTCTTTTATTTGTTGTTCAAATTCTTACTTATCCATCAAGTTAGATGGCATATCTGTTGTTGTAATTGTTAAGTCTTGATTAATAATGTCTAATTTTGCTAATATCTTATTCTTATTCCAATGTAATTAGGGATCTTCTCCTATAATTCTAGTTTGTTCAGCTAATTGTAATAATTCTTCTAAAGTCTTTGGTCTATATATTTGCATAATTTCTAAAGACTCTATTTCTTCTACAATTAGATACTAATGGTAAAATATTATATCATCATATTCTAAGTTATTTTGTTTATCTATCTTTTTCTTCATTTATTTCTTCTAATTCTTCCATATTATAGTATTTAAAATTTTGTTTTTCTATGTTAATACTATTGTAAGACTCTAATATATTACTTTGATCAGTTGTGATTATACCTTTCTTAAAAAATGTAATTTCTGGAGGTGTACACAAAAATCCTCATTATAAACTTTTCAAAAAGTTTAATCATAAGATAAAAGGATATGATCCTACTGGGGATATAAATGTTATACTAAATTAAATTGTTGTCTTTCTATCGTAATTGGTATATTACTAATACAATGTGTTATATATATAGGTCTTGTATCAAATTGTTTTATTCTTACTGGTCTAGCTAATTTTTGCCTAAACTATTCTGAGACCAACTCTCCTTTTTTTTATATTTTTTTGTGCTTCATATGTCTATTATAGCTGTTGTTTGAATTTTATGATCTTTTTACAATTCTAACTCACAATTAATTGTTATTAATGAACTAGTATTTTGTTTCTCTATATTGGGGCTATTGTTCTTCTTATTATTATATATTATTTCAGCTGTATGTATTTATATTGGTATATTATTATAACAAAGTTTACAATAAACTATTGTTTTAGTGTAATATTTTTCTACCACTATTTTCTTACATTAGTTGCATTCTTGAGGTTATCCTAAATTAACATATTTAACTTCCTCATGCTGATTTTGTTCTTCAAACATACACATATATTCATTTAAGTCACTATCTGAATTACTAGAGTAATCTGATTCTGATTCTGAGTTTAAGGCATTAATACTATAAATACTTTCATTATCACTTAAATTATCATCAATACTATAAATTGATTATAAGTCTTTATCATTTTCTAATTGAAATTGCTCAATTAATTGTATTTTTTGTCTAGGTTGTTTTCCTAATTTGGGACACTTAGGTCTATTATGTCCTACTTCACCACAAATATAACATTTACATATACTTTTATTAGGTACTTTATATTTTCTAATCCATGATTTATATGTTCATTTTCTAAATTGTTTAGGGATATATTTTTTTCTAAAAGTTTTTGAAAGTTGAATTCTAAATTTTTTATGTTGTTTATAAAGTCTATATTTTCTATAACTCTTTCTATATAGTCTTTTCTGCTTGTATTTTCTATGACATCCATATTGTTTAGGTAAATCTATATTTTATAGCACATGTAAATCTATATTTTTATTTGACCGCATTCGATCGTAATATATCATATACATGTTGTATTCTTGCTCCTATGGATATATCTAGTTTCCTAGGGTCTTTTTTCATTCATTCCAAATGCTTTCTCCCATTGGTCCTTTAATTTTAGTCATATAAGTGTCTAATAAATTGAGATCAACAATTCTGCCAGTTCTACCTAAATACTTGAAAAAGTCTGAAGTATATTCACTAATATATTGCAAATCACAAATTTGTAATTGTTCTAAATTTCTTATAACTCTAATTTGTTCTTGTTCATTTCTACCATCTAATCTACTATAATCTAAAAATTCATATTTAATTAATTTAACATAAGCATGCATATTAAATATTTCTTTTGCTGCTTGATGTTCTCTCGAATTTTTAGTTTTCCATACTTGGAAGTAATAAAAAACCATTCCATCTAAAGTACATTCAAAGTACTCTAACATATCTTTATTATTAGTAAAATTTAACATTAATGTTGCATGTACACATCATTTTTCCCATCTTTTTATAGTTTTTCTCAATCTTGTGGGTCTACAAGATCTATATTTAATATATTTCTCACTAAACTAATTTGTTCAATTCCTTTATAAGAGATTCTATTTTTTCTTTGTCCAATTGTTTCTTGTTGAAAAGCATTCCTACCAATTTCTTCATTATTTTCTCTATATGATTCATTGGTTTGTCTAAGTTTTGCTGGTCTGTTCTACTTGCATTACCTACATATGCTCCAGTTGAAATGTTCTGGTCTTCTGCTGGCATGCATTCTACTTCGATTAACATATTTTGATATTCTTTTTCTCCTAAAATGTGTTCTAATTCTATATTTAAAATTAAAAATTTCATTTCTTTATATGATAATCTATGTAATCCTAAATCATAAGTCTTGTATTTTTATTGTTCGTTGTTTAAATTATCTATGTCATCTATAAGTTCATCAACTATATTATCAAAATTATGCTCAATCATATGTATTTTTAAATTATCAAATGTCATATGTATTTCCTTTGCTTCGCTTTCTAAGTGCCAGTTTGGCATTGCTTATTTGGGATGATAAGTGATTTTTTAAAAATTTTGGGAAGCCCAACCCGTTTGGTAAACTATGAGAAAATCACTTATTATTAAAAATTGCTGTGAGAGAAAGCTATAAGGGAAAGCAGCTAATGAGGTGCTTTCATTTTATGATTATGCAGGAATCAGTTTCGAAGAGGCGCTGAGTTTAATGATTATGCGGGAATTATTTTTCTGATTATGTGGGAATTAGTACCAACAACACTTTTAACAAAAAGTTTACCAAACGCCAAACTACTTTCTCTCACAGCTGATTTCTCTCACACCAAATCTGACAGCGATTATTTTCACAGCACAGCAATGCCAAACTGGCCCTAAGTCTTCTATATCATTTAGTTGTTTATAGTTAGTGAATCTTACGGCTGCTTCTTCTATACAATTTTCAAATATTTGTGCTTTATTAGGTTGTCTAAACTTTTCTACTTGTAAATTGGGTAATATCCACTATGTTCCTTCATATTATATCCTCATCTAATACTTAATTTTTTATATTCACCTTTCATATTATAATTTTTTGTTCTTATACTAATTTTAATATGTTTGTTGTTTGTTAAATTCTCTAATATTCATGATATGAGTAGAAATACATCCAATGACTCCTAGGTTTGTGCGAAGGTCTACTTTTGTTGTAGCTATAGCTGTCTGTTAATGGTTATCCCATCTATCATCATATATGTATACTAATGTTTTAGTTCCAATTTGTGCTCCTGTGAGTCCAGCTATTCCTATCATAATTGTTCATATATGAATTTATTTAGTGTAATTTTTTGAGCTGTTATATTGTTGTATTACTAAGTTAATTAAGAGTTACTTCTTTATCTATACAACTTACTTCATGTTGACTAATGTTACTTACAATACTATGTTTATTTTCAAATTTTCCTAATTGATATATATATTTTTTTTTATGAGATTTTTCAAAACATTTTCTAAGAAATTATTGTGCTTCTTGTTCATTAGGGTATATATCTTATGTTCTAATTATTTATTTTCCTTTTCTCCTAAAGAGTTCCATTTACTATTGTGAAATGGATTTATTCTACTTTTTCTTATCTGAGGATTATTTTCTAAAGTTAAGTTTTCTATTTTATTAACTAATTCTTTGGTAGTGTGGAAGTAGTATTGTGCACTACTTGATTGTTTTCTGCTATATGTTCTTCTAATTGATATACTTCTTCAGCTAGATTTAAAATTATTTGGATAATTAAATTATTTTGTCTTATAGAGATATTGATACTTATTACAGATGTTGTAAATTCTGTAAGGCCTACTAATTCGTTATCAAATTTACCAATCTCTTCTAAGGCTTTAATATATTTATTATTAATTTTAGAATCTGTCATTAAACTAAAAGTCTATCAATTTTATTATGTAACTTTCTACTTGATCAGGAAATGTTTTTTGCATTTTTATTTTTAATTGCTCAACTATCTTTAATGATTGAAATTCTACTTGTTTCGGCTTACTATCTATAAGATTTATGAGGTCTTTGATTTCTTTCTTGCTAGGAAATCTTTGAATATTTTTATTGTTATCTTCTAATTTGGGTGTTATATCATCTAATTTTCGTCTAATTGTTTTTAGGAAATTTTTCTAAAAATATTCTAATAACTGTTGAATTATTCTATTATATTTATTATGTTCAAATTTTACACTTTCTGCCTGACTAATTAAAAGATCAACAATACTATTTTATAAGGGATTGTTATTGCTGTGTCATAGATGTTTGTATTCTTTTTGTGGAAAATAACAAACTAATGTATTATTATCTAGAGTTAATTTTCTTTTTTGTTATTCACTAATTTCTAAATTAAGGTACTCTATCATATAATTAAAATCTATCTAAGTCTACCTTTTTCTTTTAAGATGCCTAGATGCTCTTGAAATGCTTCTATAGATTTTTTACAAACTTCTAAATGATATTGGTTTCTTATTATGCTATTTTGTACATCTAATTTTCTTCTAGGATAATTACTTACTTATAGTGATTTTATTAATTCTTCTAGATTCCTAATTTCTACTTGGTATTCAACTTTCTGTCTCTTTAATTCTTGTAGCCTTTCTTTTATTTTAAAAGGTGTCCACCAAGGGCCAAACATGCAAATAGTTAACTGTTCTTAACTAGTGATTATAGTAATTAACAAAATTTTAACAGGTTCTAAAACGTTGATTTTTATCAGTTGTCTTAATTGACTTCTGTCCTCAAGGTATTACTGTTATAATCATATTATTAATGTGCTAAACTAAAGCTCTGATACCATATTTCAATGGGGTCTTGGTCAAGATTTCAAAATGCCAAAATAACAACCAAATATCATGCCTAGAACATGAAACTGCAAATAAGCCAACTTAAAAGGGCTATGGAGCAAGTGCTCAAACAAAGTATTGATCGTCAGTTTAGCAAGATAATAACGTAATTATAAAAGTGTTTCCCAGTTTTGACAAGAAATCTACTAAGAAAACCAAAAATAAAAGAGAAAAAGACTTACTTAATTGCTTTTGCTGGAATTGTTATAAGTGAGTATTAACAGTCGTTTGTGGTATTAATAGTGTTTAGAGTAAGAGAGTGTATGGAAAATAAGAGAAATTGAGTTTTATTGATGAAGGAGAGTGTATACTGAGATCTTTTCTTCTATGGTATATCCCTCTTCGGAGCTACAGACTATATACACAATTTTCACCGACTCATATTCTTTGCTAAGGATGAGAAGAGAGAGACCTCCCTTCTCTCTATCTCTCTGAACTTACATACACACTTCACATGCAAAACTGATGCAACACAATAACAAACGAATTTACATGCATGCTAGGACAAAAGGCACTCAAAAATATACAAAAACAAACAAAACATTATTGTTGATACTGTTACTACAGCAACAGCTGTTTGGATAGAGACAAAATCTTCACATGTTAGTCTAGTCTTTTCAGTAGAGGAGAGACTCTTAGGATTTGCATGTCTTTGTTGTTGAAAATAAGGGGTTTTTTTTCGTTCTTTTGAGAATATATTAGGTTTGTTTGAGAGTAGCTTGCTTCTTTTGGAGTAATTTTTGGGTGTACCCGGAACATATAAAAATTTCTCCTTTTGGGGTTTTGACTAGTTTGTTATTTCTTTTTTTTCATTTATAGTTGGATGAGGAAAATAAATTGGGATTTTGACAAAAGTCGGAATTTCTAAATTGACATGAACCAATTGCCGTGTTTGGATTAAAAAAACATAGAAATTTAGAAATTCCGCATTGGATCTAAAAGTCATCATTTCTAAAATTTCAAGAGAGATTGAGTTTTTATAATATATAACTTTACAAATGAAGGTTAAATTCCGTATTTTAAATCTGTTACTAAAAAAATATTAAAAAAAAACTTTACAATTTCTAAAACACTAATTTCCATCATTTTAAATTTAGTAATTTATGAATTCCTTTGTACTTTTAAATTTACTCATTCAAACGCACTGTTATATTTTGAAAATTACACGAATAGCCTTACTAAATATTTTGTTTTCCTTCCAGGAATTTTAATTTACGAGAAGGTACAATATGTGCGCAGAGCAGAAGGGCTTTTTGTATTTGTGCAGAAAATAGGCTATGGCATCTTAATTTTCCTTACTTTTAAAAAGAATTGAATTTTTTTTTTTTTGGGTTTTGGCTTCACCACATTTACAAATTACGAAGCAAATTATTTTTGTTAAGAGAAATTAAAATCAGATGGAGGATCTCAACCGGAAAAAGAGTACCGAAATATTTCTTCCAACCTAGCTAACCTAGGTCAAATGGAAAAGCTGGTTCCAGCATTGGATTTCTTCCAACAAAGTAGGGAGAAAATGCTATTCATAACTTATTTGAAATCAAATAGCTTGCTTTGGACAAACTACATCTCTGTCAATGCAAATAACAAAACAAACAGAACTTGAAGAAAAGGAGTTCCTTCTGCTTACCAAATGTACCATGCATCACTGAGAAAATTTCAACAATGAATTAAAACACACTAGAATCAAAACCTAACACAACCATCCACAGAAAATGTCCAACCAAATCACTCATGTGTTAAGATAGAATCAGATATGTTAAGAACTTCAATATAAACCTGACATTATAGGATCAAAAAAGAGGGAATATGAGATGTGATTCAGATTCTTTGTGCGCCATATGCATGCTCTTAGAGCTTTACTTTTTGCCTGCTTTTTTTCCTGGTTTTGCTGGTCTTGCTGGTGCAGTAGTTTTAGCATGAACTTTTCGTTTTCGTGTCATTGCAAATTCTCCAAATTTATGTCCAACCTTTTCTTCAGTGATCTTGCAACGAAAATGAATTTTTCCATTATAAATACGAACTGTAGAACCCACAAATTCTGGCAAAATTGTAGATCTCCGTGACCAAATTTTCTTATTCATAAGAAGATCTTTGTTCTTCTTCATTTTCATCAGGAATGCATCCACAAAAGCACCGTCATAAAAATGAGACCTGCTCAAAAGACAAACACAACCCAAATACCCAAATACCCAAATACCTTTTATAAGAACAGAGGAAGAGAAAAAAATATCCAGTAAAAAAATATAAAAGCATATACACAAACACAAACATGGTGTGGTGACAACATAGTAGCCAAAAATAAATAAAACATAAACCATGGTGACAAAGTATTCATGGAAAAAAAGAGTAACACCATAAAAGATACATACTCTTGCTTGGCCTGGGTACTGTAACCTGCTTTGTCCTGTTTACCCAGTCCCACAGCCACTGCCTTTCCGGAGTTCAGCTATACCAAATGAGCCAACCCAACCAACACCAACACACCATCACATACTATCAGATCCATGTATCAAATGCATAAACAAATATGTATATATCAAGGTAGTGCTACCTTGGTGGAGGACTCGGAAAAGATTTTGCCAACTAGCCCATGGTTAAATGTTGAAATTAGACGCTTTGCCATCTTTGTCTCTGTTCCGTGACTCTTAGACTTAGAATGGGTTGGGTTTTTTCTCTGATATGAGTTACAAAATATGAAAATGAATCAGGAAAGAACATAATAACTTCCTTTTCATAAGAAAGAGAAGAAGTAGAGTAGCACATAAGAAAAGAGCAGACAAGAACACCCATTCCTGATTCCTCCACAAACAACAACTCTCAGCCTTCATCTAATTTCACCCATTTGTATCAATAAAGTGTGGAATTCAAGTACTTTAGTTAGCTTATGATGCACTTATCAACATCTAGTCAAAGAAGGCACAACCACTTAAACAACCCTACAAACCTGGATTACATATCAAAAATAAAATTTATACAGAAGGAATGATGCTTGAACAGAAAAAGGGAGAATAGTTGATACAATATAGTCAAAGAATTAAATCCTACAAAGTCAACTAGACAACCTTATAAAGAAAATCCAGGCACTTCCAACAAGTTCCCTCTGTCAAACCCAGAAACAGAATAACCCGAATCAAATAGCAACAAGTAAAATACACAAAAGAATATTGAAAATTATCATAACTATCACGCATTTTCTCTACTACCAAATGAAAATTCAAATAAAAAGTGACAAATTTACAATAGCAAAAACCCACATGCCTAGAAAATCAAAAGAAACCTTTGAAACACCTAAAATCCACATGAGAATTTATACAAAAAGCCAGAGAAATAACACAGGCAGATATGAATCTAATACAAACAAACGGGAAAAATATAATTTCTTTCAGCTATTTTTATTTTTTATTTTTTATTTTTCTAGTACTGCTTGTTATTTAATCCAACTTTGTAGTATTTGCAAAACAGGTCAACTATTCTCAATAATTTCCACAGGGAACCACATAATTCAAACTACACCATAATTTATGACAATTCCAGATTTTATGTTATCTGCACTGCAGCTCCCTATCTAGCTTTGAAGCTTTATATATAATCAAAGCTCAGCTGCTCAGCAGGTATAAAAGCAATGAAAGGAAAAGCAGCATATATACACATTGTTAGACTGTAAGCAGCATATATACACATTGTTAGACAATGCCCTGGTAATTAATTCAGTATAGTATCACATATTTTGCATTCATATGCATATGAATATTCTATAGCATTGGCAACCCTTCCCATCCTCTTTCACTTCACTATCCATCATCCTCATCCCAACACTTTGCTCCAACTCTTTCCTACTCTCACTTTGCTCCCCTCTAAAATAATGACAATCACGCTCAATGTCTTCTTATATAAAACAACAGGGGTGGCCAAGAAGGACACAGAAGAAAGACAAAAACAGAGGAGGGAACAAGCATCAGAACAAGCCCCATAAAACAACAGGAAAAAGAAAACAAAGAAAGCCTAAAGAAGTACAAAACAACATGAATCAAACCTTAAAGGAACTTAGATGTCATGAGGTCCAAGTAAAAAATATTATGAACAAGATAATATAGAAAATTCCAAGTAAAAAGTACAGCTTTATGCTTAGGAGGTTTGACCCCTTCGAAATCTATTTGCCTATAACCCTTTTCTGTACCAATTCAACCAGTTGGTAGGAACTTGACCCTATCAGGCAAGGAAGCTTCTTCTTCATCAATAAGATAATAACAAGGGGAAAAACGAGTCATGGCTGCTTTGTCTCACACCTTTCCAATCATTTCGTCTTCCAGTTCATTGCCGAATCAGTAATCTCAAGGAAGATCACAAGGTCTGTTTTTGGGGTTTCTCCAGAGAGTGAGTGACTATGAAATCGGTATTTCTAGGTTTACAGGAAGAAGGATAATAATAATCTTACTTGCCGCTGTTATCATATCAATTTGATTTGTAAATTGTACCATAATCAGTGAGCTTCCCTAACCCTAATTGAGAAGAATGAAATTGAAAAGAAAAATAAATCTAATATGTCTCTTACCTGAGTCTTCTGGCTTTTAGAGAATGCTTCAATTGATCCAACAAGAAAAATTGAAGAACGAGTGAAAGAGAAGCAGAAGAGGGAGCTCTGATGAACGTGGAAGAGAGCGAAGGGAAGGAGAGGACTGAAACGAGGAGAAGAGAGACGCGCGTGAAATGAATGGGGTTATTTTCGGAATTCTGGAATTTTCATTAAAGTCCAGCGCCTCTCCAAACTGATTACCTCATAATAAAAAAATGAAGGCGATGTTAAACGAACCCTAAAATTAACTAAGTAAACCATACCACCAAACTATTTATTGAATTATTAATTTACCATAATATAAAATGACCAAAAAGAATATATTGAATTGGAATGCTAACGACGATGCAAAATCAACAAGTATAAAAAAATTCTGAGTTTTGCCCAACGAAAATTAAAATGGCAATTAACACCGGAATTAAGAAGAGTTTTTTCACCCATAAATATTACATTAATAAGAAGAAATGGAAAGGTAATATAAAGGGAAATCTTGAACCATTTAATATAATTCAAAAGTCATCATTCATTCTCCATAAGAGTAACAACAATATCTCAACTCCTTTTGGGTTGAGGATTTTTTGATCTATTAGTAGGAAATGGAGGCAACCGAAGCACAGCTTCCTTTGTCTCAATCAGATCAGACCTCAGTATCTACCAACCACAAAAAAAAAAGTCCAAATATTAAAAATCAAACCCAAAAAAGAAAAACCTTCATGTTTGTTTTGTATGGAGAGAGGAGAGAGAGAGAGAACTGACTGGGTCTTGAAGCACAGGTTTGGTGCCATATTTGGCTGGTACGAAAGGAGGCTTTGTGACCTTGGCAGCATTATTATTGTTGATGGGTTTCGTTGAGGAGATTTCAGAGTCCGAGTCTTTCATCGTCTCCCAACTCTAGAGTGTATTATGGCATATTATGAGTATTTTTGGTAGTTATATAGAGTGTATTTAGTTAATTTTATATTTTAATTTAAATATTAGGATGTATTTAGATTATATGGTGTACTCTGTTAATTTTAGGGTTTGTTTAACAACACCCAAAATGAAAGCAATGGACTTCTCAAATTTTTTTTAAAATCCTTATCGCACCAAATAATGAATGCTAGCTTATTCTGATTGTATTTTGTCAAGAGTCATATTGCTTAAGCCATACATATCGTTTGTAAAGTAATCAATGCAAGAAACCAAGTTGTGGTTTAAGGCAGAAAGATAATAAATTTCATATTATATCAAAATTAAAGTACAAGACTAGTCAAGATGACTTTCAGGAATTTAAATTTGGCATCCATATCTGCCCGGAGTGTTCCCTTCAAGATAGTAACAGGCGATTCTTCAAATCCGGGTTGAGCAGTGGTGATCTGTTTTTGTAGCTCCCAGGATTCTTTGAGATTGGTTTGAAGTTGAAGATGCACCTCTTTTTCCTTATTTCTGATAGTTTTGAGGTCTGCTCGCAGATTAGCAATCTGAGCCTCTACCTCTTGAGCTTGGTTTCTCAGACCTTGCAATTCTAAGTTCTGAGCAGCACACTGAGATCTGCTTTTCTCTAGATGTTCAAAAGATGTATGCATTGTCTCCCACTGATCTGCAGCTTGTTGGAATTCTTGAGCTGAGACAAGGCCAGAATCATAAACAGATGGCGGAATGAGATGCTCTTCAGCCAAGACTTGCAAATGTCCTATTAATTCCCCCACTGTTTGATGACCTTCTTCGACAGCGAAATCTTTATTTTGCCATTGCTTGATACGTGAGATGGCTTGCTGGGTTCTTGATCTTGAACTTGGTGTTGGTGACACATTGAAGCCAGAGTTGAGGTCTCTGCAGTTGTAAATAGGAGTGATCAAAGAATTAAACAATTTATTCTTGCAGACAAGACACTCCTCCTTTTGAGAGGTCAGCCAACTGTACAAACAACGCCTGCAATACAAATGCCCACAAGAAGTCACAACTGGCTCTCTTGCCATTTTCATGCACATGTTGCAGTCAAAATATGATGCAGATCTTGGTGGGGACAATGGCACTGTCAAATAGCCTTCATCATAATCACCATCTAGATGAAGGGTTAGATCTTGATCATCATCTTGATGAAGGGTTAGATCTGAACCATCCAGAGACAGAATATAATAATGATCACTTATGAGGCTATCAAACTCATGTTGATCAATTTCATTGTTGGAACTGGAAGCCATGAATATAGAAACAAAACAAAGCAAAGCAAAGAAAATTAACAACTGGGAAGCCTTAGAAGATCGAACTCAACAAGAAGGAGAAATAAGATGGGGTTTCTATTCTAAAGAGACCTATGTATATATGGGGGAGAGACTTCAAAATCTAAACCAAATACGATTAGGATTAGAATTAGGAGTAAAGACTAGGATTTCTTGGTTTACAAGTATCCAAATCCGACTGACAAAGTGACAGCCTTTTTTTCAAAGAAAACTTTATTTACGTAATATTGCTATTTATCCCCAATCAATTGTTGAGTTGGGCCAAAGGTGGAATAGTTTAAAAAATAATTAGTATTAGTGTAGTACCCAAAAAAGAAAAGTACATACACTCCTAGTTAGCGTGTAACCCTTTAAAAATCATTGTTGGGCTCAAGATAGAATAAGTGCTAAATTGCGCAGTCCCAATATTTTTTGGTCGGAAGCCCAATCCTAATCTTGTCTAAATTGCTCAGTCCTTTCTGCACCAAATCCATGTTTTAAAAAGAAAAATTAGAATTTTCGCTGAGACAAATTTATTAAAAAAATATTTATTGTGCAACAAGCATGTAACTTCAGCAGCCGAGATTTTGTGTTTGATTCCTATTTTTATCTGTAATATAAATACAACATCAACCCAGGCTATCGTGTAGATGATATAATGATCACACCTTAGTTAATTTGAAGGCAAATGATCTTATCTGTAACAGAAATATAACATCAACTCAGGCATTCGTTAAAACATTTTGGGTACCCCTATGAGGAAAAAAAATCAAAGGCAATATAACTTGAATAGATTCTAAACATCTCAACCCAATCAAACTTTAGAATGTTTGTAACTATAAGGAACACAGAATAAGTAAAAAATATCAAGAGAAAAAATAAAATTACTGGGAGCCTATAAAGCATCTTAAACCACAAAATCAGCTGCATAAGCAAAACCATAGTTGCCCTATAAGACGTATAAAGACTGACGAAAACAGACTGCCTCACTGCTGGGCGCATTGCACCCGTGGCATTGGCTCATCTTCATCATCATCTTCATCATACGCCTCCCGATACTGCTGTCTTGGCTTACGTCTCATCTCATCCTCAATGTTGACATCATGCATGGTGGTTTCTTCACACCCATCCAGCTCCATGTCAGTCAAACGCTTGCTTGGCTTGGGGGCTAGTACTGTCTGTAAATTTCGGGATTGATCAGGAGAAAGAATCCCAGAGTCTGGAAACTCTACATTGAAATGGATGAAAAGTTTGCCCTTCATGAATGGCCTCTGGTAATGTGGCATGCCCTCATCATAAATCGCTTTTGATTGACCTGCATTCGAAAAAATTAGATGATCCCTAAACGACAAAATTCAAGCGATGCATATAACAAGGCAAGGGAAATTACCAGGCTTGATGACTTCCCCAGGATTTGATTTGACCAGAAGCTGCCTGCCATCAAGATGGGTCAACACAAACTGAAACCCACAAAGGGCCTCAGTCAAATTGAGAGTGTGCTCTATGTAAAGATCATCCAACTTTCGCTTGAACTTGGCGTGCTCCTTCAGTTGCAATACGAAAACAATGTCTCCTGTAATTGTATCTGGCTGCAAACAATATATAACAAATTAATATACAAAAATTTCACTCAAGAAAAAGCTTAAAAAAACATTGGAAATTAATGGCAGGAAATTAAAATGGTCAAAGACATAATACTGCTTTCAAGACAGCTTTTATAGGAAGACTGAAATTGAATGACAAGAAAGAAACTAATCTGGTCAAAGACATAATGCACAGCCACCTCTTTCAAAGAAAATGACAGATTGCTCAAACTACAAGGAGCACGATGAATTTAGAACTTTGAATATGTAAAATCTAACTTACGGCTTCATCAGCCTGTCCCTCAAACACAATTTTCTGGCCATGCTCCATCCCTTTGTCCACATGCACATCCGTAACCTTCTTTTCCTGAGTAACCTTCTTCCCTTTGCACGGTGGGCATTTATCTCTCTCACTGATGACCTCACCTGTAACATTGACAGATGTCTTTTAAGGAACAAAAACAAAACATACAGCTAAAGTGAGACAAACAAAACTTTCCCTTCAGTTAAATACCTGAGCCTTGGCATTCAGGGCAGACATGTTGCATCTGTTGAATCATTCCCAATCCAATCGACCGTGTTGTAATCTTCATTCCAGTACCTTGGCATCCATAACATCTCCCTGATGTTCCGCTCTTTGAGCCTTTCCTGAAAATAAGGGTAGTAGGTTAAACACCCTTGTCATGCCAAACTCCATAAAGAACTAGTTTATTCCTTTAAAAAAGTATCTGTTCTTGTTGATAAAGGCAACTTTGCATATCTAACTGATAGACACAGCCAAGGTACCTTACTTATCCTATAAATTGTTGGCAACTATCGTCCAGTGAATGCCATTTTTTTGGTTATGCACTTGTTCTGTGTATGCTAGCATCCTGTGTGCAATTGGGAACATTGATTGCACAAGATGTAACAAATGTGAGACCATCATATTCGTAAATATAAGAACAGCCGGAAGTTGAGAGTTCCCCCAAGAAAAATGTTTGTTGAGGATAGCAATCAGATTGAACAAAAAACAGTAAAGAACATCACATGACTGTAATTAAGCCACACAATATTCCTAGAGAGAGTTTCTTTGTTAAATACAGGTAACCAAAGTGGCAAAAAGAGGCATACCCTTTACATTTCAGACACAAAATATTCCTAGGGAGAGAGAGTTTCTTTGTTGTGCCATTATACAAGTCCTCCAAAGAAACCTTTAAGGTATGCACCACATCTTCACCTTGCTTCTGCCTTCTTACATGTGAACGATAGCCTGCAAAATCAGAACATCCACAACACAATAATCATAAAATAACATTTTCACAAGATAATAAGAAAAATAAAAAATACCAAAGATAAAAGGTCAATGAGTAGAAATCATTGAGCTAGCACTCACGGGGATTCAGAAATGCTTCAAATATATCAAATGGATTATGTGAGGTACTACCACCTCCCGCTCCCTCTTTAAGACCATCTTCACCATATTGGTCATAGATTTCTCTCTTTTCTGGATCACTGAGAACTTCATAAGCTTGAGATAATTCCTTGAACTGTTTCATGACCAGCAGAATAAGGTAAAACTGAAGAGAAATAATTACACTAAAGGGAATAGCACAAGAACAAAACCCATACCAATATCTGATATGTAACATAAGAAGTAATAATTCTTAAGTAGGTGATCACTAAAACCCCTTGACTTGAAAGTTACACGTTCAAATCATTAGACTGCAAAACTAATGGAACAGAAGATTGAGAGTCAATAGGTTGGCCACCAGAGCATCTCCAAAAAGATACAGTAAGTTGCCAACAAACCAGTTCTTGAGATGAAAAATGTAACTATCAATTTGAACACACAGACAATTTTTCCATAAATTTATCCCACAGGTTAAGAAAAAAGATGTTTTAGTTGTATAAACGTATTCCCAAATCAAAGACAAGAAAAATTTAATTTATCAAAATAATTTTTTCATTCCATACATGAATAATAATTTAGAAAGATTGTGCACAATGATTGCTCAATAACAAAAAAAAAATGGAAAGAAGGATACCTTTCTCTTTGAAAACAACAAAGAAAATCAGGTGAAGCTTTGAGAAAATGTTGTATAATTTTGAAGGATTTCAACATATCACATCCATTTACAAACAAATCAACATGTCAAGCCTTGTGTCACCTGACACCAAGCCCATGAAGGTTGTCTAGGCTGGGATACTTAATAGGGCACTTTTAGTTCCATACAACAGCATCCAATAGTGCCTCCACATGGCAATATGTCAGATGTATATATGACACAAAACAAAGAAAGAGGAAGTGTTTTGGCCAACCTTCTCAGGATCTCCACCCTTTGTCTGGATGAATCTTCATAGCAGCTTTCTTATATGCCTTCTTGAGCTCGTCTGCACTTGCATTTTTTGAAACACCAAGAACCCCATAGTACTTAGTATTATCACTCTTCCTTGAAGCATGGCCAAACATGATTGCAGCACTTCAATACTGCTGCTACTGCATCAGGAGACAATTTGAAAATTAAACTCCACAAACATATAAGGGCCAACTCCAAATTGGAAACTATATTATGTACAGGAATTCAGAATAAGTAACAGTAGATGGTTCCAACTAGTCGTAACCCAAAGATATAGATAGCCACACATGCATACCATTAGATGTGCAAGGAAATGGCCACATGTATAAATGCAAGAATACAAGATGTGAAAGATGTAAAAGAATACAAGTCCAATATATAAATGCATTGCACAGAGAAGCTTGTACTCCAACACAAGTCAATACTGATTGCAGGCAGTCCACAACTCAGCAAGAGTACAGGCACCCCATTGCCTAGTCAATACAAAAGTTACATTTACCCCTAGGTCCCAACGGTTATCATAATAAGTTTTGGAACTCCAGACACCAACATCACCAAGCTCAGCCACTCACACAATCACAAAGGCTGCTCTACCAAACCACATAATAAAGCACTCAAAAGCGTATGATGCACAAAATCTACATACCATATAAGAAAAATGCACCCCCTTTCTATGTCCAGTTCTGCCACTTGAAGAAAATGGAAAAAAAAAAAGAAAAAAAAAGACGAGTAAAATGTGTTTGGCTGAGTAATATCAGAAACATCAATTTGAAAATGCGGATATAACTCTAATTTTTCAATATAAATTTCGAAAACGATAAAGGACTTTTTCACTCTTTGAAGAACACAGAAAGCCTTTCTCTCTCTCCCCCGTAGCCTTGTTCTTTCCTCGTCTTTGGCAATATTGTAGATTTTCCCCACGCATCACTCCAAACTCAATATTCCAGCAAAGGGGTCTCATTCCATCTCTGGAACACTATTCTTTCAGCTCAGCCCAAAGCATAATTCCATCCACTTTTCTGTCAAAGTTCCCCACAGGAAAACATACAAAGCCGCTTTTGAATTCAGACAAAAAAAAAGGCCACTTGTTAATCTGAAACTGCGTACTTCACCATTCTAAGCTTTGGGTTGAATTTACTGCAACTCCCATGTTGCTCTTACATTTAAATGTAGCTTTAGTTTACAATGAGATTCCTTTTTCCTATCTTAATTAGCAAAGACCTGATTTTCAATAAAGAGCCATTAGCTGTCACCTAATCCCATTCCCACAAGTTCAGAAATAAGTTAACAAAAGTAGACATGCATCTTGATTTTCATATGTTTTCTTTTTCTTCACTGTGATGAAGTTTCCTTACATGTTTTCATGATTTTTGTGTTTAAGAACCTGTTTTCAAATTTTAGTACCAAACGCATTCTCGAATCTTAAAAATGCAAAATTCAATTTGCTTGTTTTCGTTTTGCAGAACATTTTTCGAAAACAGTTTTGTACAACTTTAACAGACGGACCCTAAAAACTGATAATAAAGGACCCAATAGCCAATAATCCAAAAGAAACAGATCAAGCATAAATCTTATACCAAAAATGGACTTTGAAGAACATCCCAAAAATCTCAAAGCTTTGATACCTCTCTCATGAAATGGATCATGTTGCACAAGAACTACAAAATTACAACTATATATGAATCTACAAAGTCAAAAACTACAACTATAAAGGACTCGGCATCACAGATCAACGAGCAATGAGAAAAGAAAAATACAAAAAATAAGTAGAGAGACACAGTGATATTACCTTTCGCTAGGTTTTTAGAGAGAGAAAGTTTCAGTCTTTGAGAAGTAGAGAGAGAGAGAGAGTGGGTTCCCTCAGGTCTCTTCTTCTACTCACAAAGTGCTATCCTATCGTCGTCGACGACTAGAATAAGTAAAAGAGGCAATTGCTATTACCAGAGCTGAAGCTTTCGTGCGTGTAGCCAAAATGTGCCTGGTAATAGCCTTTCCATCGAGAAGGGGTAAAGGCGCCTGAAGTAGTTTAACGTCACCTGCAGGTGATGAGGTTGCTTTTTCTGGTAGCCGATTGGCCCAAGTCAGTGGACCCACGTGACTATCAATTTCCATAGGTTGGAAAATAATATTTATTTATTTTTACTTTACTGATGTCGTAAGTTTTCTTGTGGAGCTCACTTTTTCTTTTTTCTGTGGTATTTGGCAGAACACAGCCGTTCGTTTTGATGATCTGGCGGCAGACATGATATCTCTTGAGTGCTGTGAGTCCGTTTTTGTGTGAAAGGACACACCAGTGGCCGCTCTGTCGCGTCGTGCTTGACGGCTCAAAAGCGGCTACGACGTCGTTTTGATTTTTTTCCTGGGCTTTTCGCGCGTTTTGGGTCTTCCAAAATGTTTAAGCTTTGGGCCTTCACTGACTTTTGCCGCATTACATCTCCTTTACTCATGGCCCGCGAAAAGCTCAGTGCCCGTTTGGTATCCTACTAAAAGAATCATGATCCTTTTGTTAAAACATAAGTTTTTAAATGTTGATTTTAAGATCTAAAAATTTATTTGGTATTGAACTTCAAACTATTTTTAAAATCTAAAATAATTTTGTAGTAAATATTTTGGCGGGTCAAAACACTATTGATTCTCAACAATCTTGGAAAGTACTTCGTGCTTTTCAAATGACACTTCTTATCGTGGAGTGATTTTGGATAGGCCAATAATCACTTTTATGGAGAATTACTTTTTAAAATAATCACTTTAAGTGATTTTTCTGAAAAGCACATGAGAGGTGCTTCTCCCAATAATCACTTAAAATCACTAAAACTTATTTTCTGGAGAAGCACATGAGAGGTGTTTCTTTCCATAAGTGATTTTGGCCTATCTAGAATCAATCCCAAACGAGAATGCTTTTCGTTGTTAACTTCATTTTTTGATTGGAAAAAAATTATTTGTTTTGCACCAAGTTAAATTAGGATTCAACTATAGCACTCCTAATATTGGAGAAAACGATCGAATATATGTACGTTTGTATATATATATATATATATATATATATATATATTTATATTTAGGGTTTATAAGATTATTTATACAACGAGATAATTCACTAACAAGAGGGTTACTCAACTAGGCATCCCACTCACTAGAAACATGTTCTGTGTGAACTGCACACATCAAATATGAGACATTCTGCATCCAAGCAGAGACAACCACCACTAAATCAAAAACAAGTTTGTAACACCAACTGTTGATTATCAAGTGAAGGAGAAAAAACAAAACAAAACAAAACAAGCCACCTAGGTACTCTCTCAATCTCATCAATTCAAAGACTTATATGTGATGGATTGAATACCAAAAAGATGAGAGCTTTGGTTTAAATTCAATAAGGAATTTACTATTGTGACATATAATAACCAAATTTCACCATTAATTGCTATGCATTAAGACATTTTACGCTTCTTGACTGCTACTCTTTTTGGCAAGACGTGTGACATGTTAAGCTCAATAGTGTATGACCAAACATGAGAGCCTCAATTTACGAATTAGGTATATATCATTTGCCAGGAGAGTTCACGAATTATATTTGTTGGCTGATGTCCCAACATAGAAAAACTTCATAATTAATAATGTCCTTATCCCAAGGCAAAGAAACTAGGGGCAAGGTGGCAAATATTTTAAAACTCATCATTAGAATTTAAATATATCTTTAAAAGGTAGGGACTTGATGAATACATATTCAAGGAATTTTTTTTTTCCATTAAGCATACCTAAGGACTTTGAGTAGATGAAACTAATTTAACATATATAAGAAGTAATTTTTTAAAAATAATGCAATCTATGTCATAAAAAAGAAAAAAAGAACAGTACAATTTAATTATGTTGTAACTTTTTGCACATATTGATATGGTGATCACACAAGTTTGTAGGTCGAACCATAATGAAACTTATAGTACAACTAGATATTTTCCTAATACATATAATGATAAAGAAAGAGAATAATGGTCATCAAAATGGGATACATAGAATATACTACTTTTCCAAACCGAACAAGATTCATTACTTCACGACGATGTACCTTTACTATTATGTTTTCGATACGTAAGAATTAGGGCAATCACAAAATCGTTTTTCATTATATGACAATGGAAGAACAGTGACGATGCTATAGATGGTGTGGTGGCTCATGGCCAATATCGTCCCCAAATGGGACTTTTAAATAAATTATTACCAAATTCACAGATATCAAAAGGCTTGATTGAAGAAGTAAAAACCTAATTCTAGAAAAATCGCACAATCAACAAAAATATATAGAAGAAGTACCCTTTCAAAGGACTAGTCCAACATTCTAAAAAACAACATATATCCCATATATATTCCCTAATTTGCAGTATACTTTCTTTAAACGTTACACCCCTACAACTCATTCTCGCCTGCCCTTCCATGGCTACGACCTTCATTTCCATATATATAAACCCTAAATTCTTGAGTATAGTCACATTGCTTCCTCGTCTTTCCTATATATAAATCTTATAACTCTACCCACTTGTGTCTTCCCAATTTCTCTCTCACAGACCCACAAACACTCAGACAAACAGTCTCTCTTCTCCATCTCTCTCTCTCTCTCTCATTTCAAATGGAACAGAAGCAGGAGGTTGGCTCTTCCAATGGAGAGGTTGTTGGGGCTGATCAGGTGGTTGTGGTTGGCCCTGAAGGGTCTGTTGATCAAAGTAATGAAAGCGTTGCATCCGTCGACTCATCAGCAGTAACTGAAAGCAATCTCAGCCCCTATGCCGTGGAGTGGGACCCTTTTTACTATAAGGCACCTGAAGAAGACAGGTGTTGCTTTATCACATTTTCCAATGGTTTCCCGCTCAATGAGGACCAAATTATGGACTTCTTCAATGAGTAAGTAGATTATTGTATAACAATTTATGATTATAAGAGATAGAAAAATCATGTTCGATATAGATATAATTAATTGGATCTCAAATGTTGTTTGTTGAGTGTGTTTTATGGCATGGGTTTATTTGAATTGTGGGGGATATATATATATATTTTGTTAATTATTTTATGGTTTCTTACAATAAATAATCCTTAAAATATTACACTGGTTTCTTTGTAAGAAAAGTATGATTCGCGGATTAATCGGTTTTTTCTTCTTCCAAATAACTGCGTACGGATTAATTTTTTGTTGAGTATATATGATAATTATGTTAAGGTTTCTTACAGAAAAAACCCCATAAAATGATTCATATGTATGGGAAACTTTAATTCCTGGATTTGTTATATTATTTTTCTTTAAAAAAGGCTTTATTACAAAGAAACCCAAAAAATAATTTATGGGTTTGATAAGAAACGTTTGATCCTGGATTTCGTTGTCCCTTTCGTGTGAGTTAACTCTTCCTATAACAAAAGTTCCACCCTTATGTCTCCGAATTCCCATCTTTTAAGGTATGGAAAATTTTGTTCTATATGTGGCTGCATATATTCATATATGTAAATATAAATTCATGTATGGTTGATGAGTTTGATATTGAGCGCAGGAGATATGGTTCATGTGTTGAGAGGGTGCACATTCATTACCCGCACCCGTGGGAGGATCCTCTCTTCGGAAAAGTTGTGTTCAATTCGGTTCTGATACCGGCGATCGTTCTCGGAGGCAAAGCTCAAGTGAAGTTCAAAATTGATCGAAGGCCCCTTTGGTGCAAGAGGTTTGAGAGGGGCAGGCTTCGCAACCCAGGCATTGATTAATTGACTAATTAGTGTTTAACTGTCAAAGTTTTAGGCATGGCATGATCGAGTAGAGAGTAGCATTTACAATTGCTCTATGACCCGTTTCTTTTCTTCTCTTCAGTTCCTTGACTTGGTTTTCCTTAGGTGATGCCAAAATTGCAAGAATTTTTCGGAAATTGTAGTCTTTTTAATTTGACTTTGAATTGAGACTTTTTATGTTATTGATATATATAGAGTCCCCTTCTATTGAGGGATTCTTAAAATAAATTATTTGAGGAACGCCCTTTAGGGTACCTTACGAATTTATTTTCAACGATCCAAACCATCTATTTTTTAGGTCTTCATTCATAGATCATTCTTGAAAAAAATTAGATAAATCGGAAACTGTTTCGATATCCAATTGTGTCATACAAAATTAATGAACACGGTGCTTCAAAAAAGTAATAAAATTCCATTAATTCAATTGAGTGGTCAAATTATATCGGATTCAAATGATTTTTTGTAGAGATGATCTTTGAATGAGTATCTACAAAATAGACGGTTTGAATTAGTGAAATACAATACAGAGTGGGCCCTACAAGCAGGGGCGGCCCTGGGGTGGTGCAAGTGGCGCTACCACACAGGGCCCCCGAAAAAAAATTTCTTTATATTATATATATTAATATTATAAGAATTGTATATATATATTATAACGTGCTAAGGATGTGCACAAAAGCGTCCGTGGTTGAGTTGGCTTCCAGCGCCCCCATTTAATGGAGATGCGGAGTCCGAGTTCGATTCTGTTTGGGGTCATTCATTTGCCTTTTTATATATTTTTAGCATTATAGTCACACGCTGGAAGCCATGAAAAAAAAACATAAGCTTTACATAGTTATTAAACACCTTTAAGTAACGGAGTTGGATTGACTTTTTATACCATTTTTTTGGCGTTATAAGAAAGATCTCCAATGTATCTTCAATGCTTTGGAATTCTAAAATAAGCGCACATCGTAAAACTCTCTCCAATGCACTCTTCAACCTCGCCATCAAATGCAACCTCTTTCTCTCTCTTCAAACTGATAAGTTGACTTTGGCTCTTCAAACATTTAATTTTACTTTGGAAAAACAAAACCTAGCTTGAAAATGTTAAAAACATGCATTTTTTCTTTTTATAAAATAAATACATAGACATTTTTCACATATTTTCATTTTTTTTAAAATTTTCCATGATATTGCATTAATTGAATTGAAGAGTCTGTTGGAGCAAAAATTATTTAAGTAGCAAATAAGGCTTTTAAATTGCCACGTAGGTCAACAAACTTCAATTTGAAGAGTTTTATTTGCTACTACTCTTGGAGATGCTCTAAGTTATAACAAGCTTTACATAGTTATTATTCGTCCAAAAAAAAAAAGCTTTACATAGTTATTAAAAAAAAACAGAAACTCCTTAAAAAAAAAGGGAAACTTCTAAGTATATATATCCCCCAAAGACTTTCTACTCCTCACCATATCGTTCTTTAAAAAAAATTTCTCCTCCAAGAAAAGTGATTTCTTCATTCAAAACAAAACCAGAAAAACTTTATGACTTATTCTTTCTCTTAAACTCTAATTTTCTGGTAAGTAATCAGTATCATTCATCAATCTCTCTTTGGTTTCTTTTTTTCAATCCTTTGACAATTTTTGTTATGCTTTCAATTTCAAGAATTTCAACACCAAAAAGAGAAAACCCTAATTTCTAAATTCATAAAGACCACTCAAAATCAAATAGTCAGATTCAAATCTCAATTCAAATTCAGGTATGTATCTAAATTTCAATCTATATATTATATGACTTATTTTATTAAATTATTATCATGTTGATGATTGGTTATATGAGAATATAGCTTTTAGAAATATTTATCTATTTCTTGCTGGGATTTGCTTATTGGAGGCAGCAAGGGACCTTATAGGGGCACAAGGAGCTTATTTTTGTACCAAACATTATATTTAACTTTATCAAATGGAACCATTTAAATTTTTATGAATTTGATTTCTGATTATCATTACATGTTTATTGATGGTGACTTTTAGTTATTAAAAAATCTTTATGACATTAAGTTATGGAAAATTTTTATTTATAATATTTTCGTATTAGATTATGTGAGGCCCCAATTTAATTTTCGCACAGGGTCTCAAAATCTCAGGGACGGCCCTGCTTACAAGGGTGTCCCTCAAATAAGCTAATTTGAGGGATCCCTCAATAGAAACTCCTATATATATATATATATATATATATATATATATTTATGGCTTAATTATGTACATGCCCCCTGTGCTTTTCAACTTGTCTCGGATTACCACATGTGCTTTCAAGTGACTCAAAATACCCCCATGGTTGCTTTAAGTGTCTCTCGTTACCCATTCCGTCACACTTCTGTTAAATACAAGGGTAAAATCGTAATTTCGTACATTTTAAAAAAAAACTATGTTTCTCTCTCTCCCTCTCCCTCTCCTTCCCCTGCAACCTAGCCCCCATTACCACCACCTCCAACTCCCAAGAACCCACAACCTAAAACCCACCCCCACGAATCTCTCTCTCTCTCTCTCTCTCTCTCTCTCTCCCTCTCCTCTCCCTCTCCCTCTCCTTCCCCTTGCGACCCAGCCCCTATGACCACCACCTCCAACTCCCAAGAACCCAGCCACGCACCCCCTCCCCATTCTCCCTCACCCCGACCAGCCACCACCCATCTACCCCATCACCATACCAACTTGACCCTCAACTTGACCACCACCCTTCTCCTTGTGTCTCGTGATTTGCGAGAGAGAAGAGAAGAGAGAGAGAGAGAGAGAGAGAGAGAGAGAGAGAGAGAGAGAGAGAGAGAGAGAGAGAGAGAGAGAGAGAGAGAGAGTGGGGAAGGAGAGGGAGAGGAGAGGGAGAAGAGAGGGAGAGAGAGAGAGAAGAGAGAGAAAAACATAGTTTTTTAAAAAAATTAATATAAAAAGAGGTGGGGGCCACATCAACTAATGGAAATGTGACGGAATGGTAACGTGAGACACTTAAAGCAACCATGGGGGGTATTTTGAGTCACTTGAAAGCACATGTGGTAATCTGAGACAAGTTGAAAAGCACAGGGGGCATGTACATAATTAAGCCTATATTTATATCAAGTCGAGTGAAGTTCAGGTCTTAAAATTGGTTATATTTTGTCCCAAAAAAAAGGTTTTCTTTCGATACAAAACTAAATATACCATTTTTAATTATGTTACTTATACAATAGGCTAAAAGGGTGAATTGTCCCTTTAATTTATACCTAATTTTTAATTCTTTTTTTTAAATAGAAAATTAACGATATGAACCTTTTTTTTGGCCAATATCCCCTTGCCATCTAAATCCTAGACATTTCATCCAATTTTCAGTTAAATTATTATGAAATAATCTTTTTTTTTTTTTGCAAAAAATTGAAGAAAAAGAGCAAAAAAAATCATGGGACCCGTTCCCTCCTCATGCCTGCAAAACCCAGTGCCCCCCTCTCTATTTATTCTCATGACCACCACCCACAAACCCCTTATGTGCTGCAAGGGACATATTTACTTCGTTGGGCAAATGTAAAAATGCGAAATAACCACAATGTGTTGTAAATATCTTAGCCCTCCCTCTCTCTCTAACACACACACACACACCTTCTTCCTCTCTCTCTCTAGCGCCTAGCATATGAAGATGTTTTTGAGGAAGACATCTTCAGCAAATTGACTGCTAAATGTAGCAAAAAGAGTAGTGTAAAAATCAAGTATGAGGTTGCCCGAAACAACAAATCAGCATCAAAGTTGGCGATAAAATAGTGTGTGACACAGCCCGAATTTCCAACACCAGGATAACATGCTTAGTTAACGAACAACACAATCCGGGACACGAAGTTCGGAATGCACAAAAATGCACCACAACCTTTTTACTTCTCTTTTAGTACACAACTATTCCGACTATTCCAAACTCACAATGTTAATACATACTCATACTTCAAAGCCATATATTTCACTACAACATTACATAATAAATAGCTCCTTAGAGGCGATAGCCGATCACGTATTGGCACTTCCTCAAACTTCTGAAGGTGGGTTTAGTAACCAGGCAAATGGCTCCACTTTTGGAGAAGTAGAAGTGATTTTACAGGATCCCCTTCAGCAAGCGATGAAATACCATTGAGGGTACCGTTGCCAAATCAAAATATGATGACAAAGGCAACACTTGAGAAGTTGAGAGAAGACAGTATTCCACCATGTAGGTGGGGCCTAAGGTTACCAAAGTCATAGTACTTTGTTGTTTGTACACATGGACCAGAGGATTATGTATAATTTAGTTCAAGAATTTTAAGGAAGGAAAATGACAAAAAGATATCCAATTTGATTAGATTTCAAATGGATAGAGTAACGGCATATGAAGTATATTTTAGGAATAACTTGAAAATTACCCAATTATAAAATAATACAAATTGAGTATTTGACAAATTTAAATTGGACAGCATAACAGCTAGGAATGGAAATACGGAATTAAAAATGAATGAAAGACGAGGTAAGGGAGAGAAATTACCTCTGTAAAATACTATGATGCATAGTACCACGAGTGAATAGTACCTCCCGAGTGAAGATGGCACGAAATGATGAATAGTAGACACCGCCAGCGGTTTCGGGTATGAATAGTAATTTTGGATGAATAGCGCTCAGTGAATAGTGACTTCTTGGGATGAATAGTACTATGAATAGGAATTTCAAAAAAATATCGGAATAGTGACTTTGATGGTGGAGGAGGAGAGGAAGGGAGGAATGATGATTTTTGGAGAAGTTTGGTGTGAAGAAAATGGGAGGAGGAAAGGGGTATTTATAGTATTCCCCGACGGCTCGAATCGATTCAAATATTTAATTCATAGGCTCAGATTAAAAGATGAGTTTTGGATCATGTGTAGGAAGATACATGATAGCTTCAAGATGGATGGTCCAGATGCATTCCCAACAACCAAACTACAAGCCTAAATCAAGTCAAAAGTATTTGATTTGATCTAAGGTCCAGATTTGATATATAATCAAATCAATGGCTTAAATTAAACGTGCGTAAGGTATTGCGCTATATACCCTAGTTTTCCAAGTCTTCCAACCAATCATAAGTTGACATGTGGCATGGTGATAGGTTCCAACCAATCACAAAATGCCATGTGGAAATTCACATTTGAATTTCTTATTTTCCAACTTCGAAAATTCACTAAAAATACTTCCGAGTTCCGAAAAATTATCTGAAAAAATAGCACAAGCTCGTAATGACATATACTATTTTTCTATGAAGTCAAAACACCAAAATTCTAACTTAACAATTTCGGAAATATGTTAATCTTAAACATAATGGCAATATTTACTTGAAAAAAATGCCACTTACCTCAAAATGGACTGTGCAATTTTTACTGTGTGCGAAAAATATTCTGGAATTTTCCAGGGTGTCACAATCGTTTTGTCCAATCACATTCAAATGTTTTTAAATGACTTGGCCCAAAATGACTCCGTTTTGAGCCAAGCTTAAAAAAATTACAAACAGAGGCCAGATCTCCTCCTTCGTCTCTACCTCTCTCTCATCTCTCATCTCTCTATCTCCTCTATGAGAGTTAGGGTTTCAATATTTGTCTGCATCCTCTTCTTCATCAGCGTCCTCAAATCATGGTTAAGGTGAGATGATTTCAGTTTGGGTTTCAATTTCTGGGAAATTTCAAGGGCACTGAGCTTAGATTCGTGTTTTCTGTTGGCAATTGTTTGTGGTGATGAATCATGATGAGCTGCAGCTAGGCAAATTCTAATGGAAGTTGTGTGATTGTAATGCAATGATGAAGGCATTGGTTTGTTCTAGTTCTCTCTCTCATATATATATATATATATATATATATATATATATATATATATATCTCTCTCTCTCTCTCTCTCTCTCTCTCTCTCTCTATTGCGGTTGCCGACGGCTTTGGTATTCTGAACCGCATCAGCAGCATTTCGACTCGGTCATCCAACCGCAACCGGTCGTTAACCGAAAAAAGTCAACATTTTGCAGACCGAAAATATTGGTAAGAAACCGCCGGTTTCGGTATTTGCGATCCAACCGCATAGCCCTAGTTGAAATTAATACATTGAGAAAATATTTAAAGGAAGAGAAATAGCATTTTTGGGTGGAAAAAGTTAAAAGGAATTCCAACAACAAAAATGATGGAGGATACATCGAAAGTAAGGATTTGGTCAATGAGAATTTTCTCACAAATATCCAACAATGATATTTCAACAAATCAGATAAGTTCCATTGAAATAAGAGGAACGGTTGGTTATGCTGCTACACGACTGGTTTAAGAACGAAGAGTAGTTAGAGGTTTTTCTTGAGGTTTTTTTGGTCGATGAGGGGCTAGATAATTTGCTCAGTAAAAGTTGTGGCATGATTTGCAGCGTTAGATCCTATTAATGGTTAATATTGAAGGCATAATAATGGTAATTTTGTTTCCAACAAGAAAAGTAAGAAAGTTAATAGAATTTGACACATGTCGAAAACTACATTAGTTTTATGCAAGGAATAAAATATCCATAATATCCTCGATATTTTCACAAAATTTTCGTATTTTTGGACTACTGATATTTCCGATACCATCGATATTTTAGATATCCATGAACCAAAATATCGATAATATTGACGACATGGACCGAAATATCGATAATATCCCGATATTTCCATCGAAATTTCCGTATTTTTGGACTATCGATATTTCCGATATCATCGATATTTTATTCCTTGGTTTTATGGAGGAACGAAACTAAGGAAATTAATATTCAGTTGATTAACCATATCCCACCACCATATAACTTGCTCCGCCGCAGCGCCACCTCTGCTGCTACATGCACCACCGTGCCGCCCCTGCGCTGAGCATATAGCAAAGGAGGCAGAAGTTAGAATTGGACGAAATCTTGCTAACTTAATCCTTCGATTACAAATTACAAATGTTTTTTTTTCTACAATCACTCCTGATAAGTTTCGCCGATTTTCTTAATTGAAAAATTGATAATGAGGCAATCGTCACACACACGAAGTTTCTGTGGCTCTACTTTTTGGGTTTACTATATATTAATCATGTAGTCTTTTTTTAGTTGCCCAATTTCTGTTTACATAATTTTTTAATTATATATATAATTAAAAAAGACTATATGATTAATATATATATATATATATATATATATATATATATCTTACAATCCCTTTCTCTGTGACCATGTAGTCCAAGGAAACTGTAGTCACTCATCATTAGATCTAATTTAATGGTTAAGAAAAAACAAGTTTAAAAATTAATATGTTATCATTTTATATTAATTTTATTTAACAAAAACTAAAATTAAAAAAGTAAAAGAAAGCAAAACACGCTCTCTGGAGAAAACGAAGAACATGTTCTTGCATCCATCAACGCTCACAGCCACCAACTCCGGTTGAAATTAAAACAAACTCGGGGAAGTGAGCTCGATGGCCTCAACAGGATCCGACAACTGACCCATTTGAATGGTGGCGATGAAGGACCCGACCCATGAGAGAATTTGATCTTGGTGGCAATCTGGTCGCGAGGAGGGGCGAGATACGACAAGCAATTCGCCGTTGGATGGGTGGCTAGATGTACTGTATTTTTCTTCTCACCACACCCATCCCACATGATAGAGAGTCATAGAGACAAAAATACAGAGAGGGGCGGGTGGATGTGCATCTGGAACAGGGAATGGGGAGATCTGGTGTGGGGCTGCTTTTTTTTTTTTTTTTTTAATAGAGATCTTGTTTTTAAAGGTTTTATTTAGAATTTTCTAAAGGTAGAGGTGGAGGTTGATCTTCTCCATTGTATGAAGGAGATGGTGGAAGTTGCCTGGTGGTGAAAAGATATGCCTTTTTTCAATCGGATGATGGTGATGGTTTGGTTTTTTTTTTTTAAACTTATTTTTAATAATCAAAATAGTGTTTTGATGATACAATTATAATTTTTAAATCATTTTTTTCTCAACCCTTAAATCTAATCTAAGGGTGGTTCACCACAGTTTTCTTGGATTACAAGAGTCCAAGAGAACATGACTGATATATCTTATAGTAGTGAAGCCAATATACAACCACCATAGATAGCAACGTTCAACTTTGCATTGTTTATTGTCTTCCTCTATGTCCATACATGTACATGCGCGCATATTCTTTGAGTTTACTATAATTAATACTCTAGTCTTTTTTAATTGTCCAAATTGATATTTACATAATATTTATATTTGGCTTCAGGTGCATCAATGACATCTTCCATCGCTCATATCTCATTCTGCCTTCTAGACTCGGCAATATTGCACACGATTTCCTAACACGATACGAATTTGTACGAAAATATCAGTATTTGGGTTGGCCTTATCGGGTTGGGTTGATAACCCGTTAAGCACCCGTTATCTTAACAGGCCGTTTTAGTATTTTTCGCGAATGACCCGTTAACCCGTTAAGAGCAAGAGTATTTTTGTAATTTTACACGATTAAATCTGGAAAAATGAGATTTTGCTGGGCAGGGAAGTCGAACCTATACCAATTATTGAAAAGATATATAGAAAATTCCCATTGGGCTGCAGGGATGTTTTATAACTTGTTGATTTCTTTTGGCATATATATACATCTAACATTGTAGGTAATATAATATTGATTTTCGCAAAAGCATATAACATAGAAAGCATACAACCTGTAATTTTGTATCACAATCACCAAAAAAATACCATAGTGCGCCTGCATGCTCTCATTCCATATTATTATTTTGTTTATTTTCTTATTATTCTACATTGTTGATTAATTACTTAAATTCCTAAGATTATTTCGCTATTGATTACAAATACAATCTAACCCCACCAATAGCATCCTCCTTTCACTCCATATTATTATTTTAATTATATTCTTAAATACTTAATATTTTATTGTTTTTTCAAAAAAATTTGTCTAATTTGAGGTGTTTTCATTTAACAATTTGTTAACAAATATAGTCTATTTTTTAAATGGGTGAAGCGAGTGAAACGAGCAAAAAAACAACTCATTAGTCTTAACAGGTTGGGTTGGGTCAATTCGCTTTTCTTAACGGGTTGACACGAACACGACATGAAACCCGCAAACACGACACGTTTGCCAAGTCTACTACCTTCTACTTCTAACCTTTTTCTCAGAAACTCATTTCGGTCTATCCGTCAGGGACCTCAAATCCGATCCTAACTGTCCATCCACCACAGCCCAATCAATCCCAGACGTTCATGACCTCCTCCCCAATTATGGCCTTCCAAAGGGTCTGTTACCAGACAACGTAAAGTCCTACACTCTCTCTGAAGATGATAGCTTTGAGATCTATCTTGAAACAGCTTGGGTTATTTGGTGGCGGGGTGACAATATTGGGTTTGGTTTGACTGGGGATGTCGAGGTGGGTGGCTTGGTGCAGCTTGGTGTATTTGGCTGTGAGGTGTTGTTGGGGGAAGAGAGAGAGAGGGGCGACATGCATGGCATGGTGCAAGGATGAGGGTGGAGATGGTAGAGGAGAAAGAAAGAGAGAGGGAGAAGAAAATACAGAGGAAGAGGGAGCACGCAGAGGGGGAGAGAGAGAGATGATGATGTTTATTTTTAAATTTTTTTTCCTGATTTTTAATTGGGTTTTTAATATTTTAATTAATTTAAAATTAAATAATGTGAAAAATGTGGGACCCACCGTGCCACATAGGTAACTAACAGTGAAATATGACGGCAATATGGATGGAGGTATGAAATTGATAGTAAAAGTAAATGTTGGGAATGAAAGTGAGAAGAAAAGAACTTTGGGTATTAAAGTCAGAATTTTGAGAAACTAACAGGTAGTAACGTGAAATTTATCCTAAAAAATAATATCAATATGTTCAATATATCAACCCATATTGAAGAAATCGATTGCGATAATCTTAGCCTAAAATATGATGATCTGAAAGAGATGCCAACTTGAAAACCCAAATTAAAACATAGAAAATTTTCAGAATAAAAATCAATGAAAAATCATTTTCTCACCAAGAACACTCTCGCTCAAATACAAGAGCCAAATTTTGCAAATATGAGCGATTAAGAAGATGAAACTTCAAATCATTACACTAATATTTCTAAAGTGATTCTCCATTGAAGCCCATGAAAACCTTGAGAACAAGATGAAATTATTCTCCATTGAAGGGCACTGGGCAAATAAGAGTAAAAACTGCAAATGTTAAGCAGCACGAAATGCAAAGCATTTACTAGTCAACTGAGAGTCAAAATTTGAAATTTTAGAATGAATGCAATGCACATATACATGAATGATTTACTTGAGTTAAGAGCAAATTAAGTAAAGTGGCCCTGACATCTATCACATGTTGGATATGCACGAAATTCAACATGAATTTGTAGAGAGGAAATATCACACACAGAGGCGGAGCCACAGTGGGATTGCATGACCTATTGGAAGACATGGAAATAGGCTTGGAGGTCTCTTGGAGCTACTGGTGCGACCTCTTGGAGCTGCACAAAGGTGCTTGACGGAGAAGAAGGCTTTGGGGTGAGCACTCGATGTCTTTTTAAAAAAAAAAAAATACCCAGCGTATCCCAACGATTTTTATTTTTATTTTTAAAGACCTGCCCAAAATGACACCGTTATGGGCCAAGTCTGAAAAAAAAAAAAAAAAAAAAAACCAGCGTATCCTCGCCCCACCAAACCCCTCCCCACCCCCGAAACCCAGCAGCACCCAAGACTTCAATTCTAACCAAAATTTATTTTGTTTTCTCCTCCAAGTTAAGTTCCCAACTCAATCTCCCCCAAACTCTCAACCCCATCTCCTCACTTGCTGTTGCTGCCATTGTCACCATGTGGTGGTGGACCGTGGAGGCACTGCTACCACCAGCTACTCTTTTTGTTTTTACTCACTGTTATGAATGAAAGTACTATGATTTTATTTCCAATGCTTTATTCCATCCTAAATTTTTTTTGGGATTTTTACACTAACATCCCTTGTAATAAGATTCCTGACTCAACCACTGCTCACACACAAAGTACCACAGTACTTAAACCTAAGATCGCTTAGAAACACACCAAAAACCTAGACCATTACAACTAATACCCCGTTGGTATGCATTTTCTGTGTTGACTAGGTATATAAGTATAACAAATAATGTGGTCTTTTTTAATTGTTCAATTATTGCTATTTGGATAATATACTCTTTTTTTTCTTTTTTTCTTTTTTTTTTCTGGTTGGTGTATTTAAATATATCTTTGTGTTGCCATTCACATAGACATGAATATAGAAAGTTTCAACTTTTTGCATTTTTTATTGTCGTATTGTTCTGTATATATGTAAAGGTGTCAAATGGATCGGGCCGACTAGGCACTGCACGAGTATCGCCTGCTTAAATAAGGCTCGGCACGACTCGTATCTTTGAGCCATACTGGGAAAAGGTAATTTTGTTTCCAACAAAAAAGGAAAGAAAGTTAAAACATGCCATAAAATTATCTCACCACCATATAACTTGCTCCGCTGCAGCGCTGCCTCTGCTGCTGGTTGTACCACCGTGCCGCCCCTGCCCTGAGCATATATCAAAGGAGACAGAAGTTAGAATTGGACGAAATCTTGCTAACTTAATCCTTCGATTATAAATTACAAATGGTTTATTTATTTTTCTACAATCACTCCAGATAAGTTTCTCCAATTTTCTTAATTGAAAAATTGATAATGAGGCAATCATGTCCACACACGAAGTTTCTGATGGCTCTAGTACTTTTTGAGTTTACTATATATTTAATCATGTAGTCTTTTTTTAGTTGTCCAATTTCTGTTTACATAATTTTTTAATTATATATATACATGTACATGGGCGCACATGCATCTTAATTCCGATGGCTCTAATATTCTTTGAGTTTACTATAATTAATACCCTAGTCTTTTTTAATTGTCCAAATTGATTTATTTACATAATATTTATATTTGGCTTCAGGTGTTTCTACATAAAACATATAGTCAAGATCGCACCTCTGACCAGAAAAAAATAATAATAATCCCATTTTCAACGTCCTTTGCAATGTTTATTGTCTTCTCTCCCTATGTCTATATAGATATGTCTGTGTGCACCTTCCTTTGCACTGAAGTATTAATTCATCATCATTAGTTGAAAAATTCGTATTCTGCAATGGCGAGGAGATTTGGTATGTTTTGCTAATTCCTTGTCCTCTCAAAATTTGCTTTGCCTAAAATCATGACGGGCATTTGTCTTTTGATTTCCAATAGAGTAAAATGTTAAATAAGTATAATTTGAATGAATCATATATCAATTAATTCGATTTTTTGCTTTTTCTAATTTTTTTTTTCATACAAAACTACACGGAAGAGGGGGTGTGTCACACACACACAACTAAGATGCTATAGAAGTTCTAACCTAAGACCTCTGATTTGCAAGTCAATGCTCTTTTTCACTAGACTAAACCATGTTCACCATTTTCCTATTATTTAGATCATGTTTTTCAATTTGTTGTCACTTGAAGCTTTCTGCCATATAATTTTCTTGTGCTTTTGTAATACAGATATTGCCACTACTACAATTATGTTAAACTACGACACTAAATAGACGACCCTTTATATAAAAACTGTCGTCGTATTTTAAAAGACGACGAATATTATAAAACCGTCGTGATAAGGTACCTAAAACATCGATGTGTTGGGTTGATTTTTAAAATTACGACGATACCTTATTTAGGACCGTCGTGTTTTTAGGAGGCGCTAAACAAAAATTCACTTTAAGTCACGAGCGCGGAACTTTTAAGAAATCCCTCGCTCTCTCAAACACTCTCAACCACTGTACTATCTCAAATTCTCTCATGAACCTTTCAGAAAACCCTCTCTCTCTCTCTCTCTCTCTCTCTCTCTCTCCCAACTCTCTCTCACATCGATGAAGCACATCTCCCTCTGGCCGTCCACCAAACTCGCCGAGATCGCCATCTCCGTCATGTCGTTCAGGACACCGAGTTCGCCGAGATCGCCATCTCCATTGTGCCGTTCAGTCCACCGACCTCGCTGCGTTCGCCATCTCCCTCGCGCTGCCCATGGCAGCTACCCTTCCTGGTCACGACCAGTTTTAAGCCCCAAATGGATTCCCATCTTTCATTTTACGAGCTTTAGATTAGATCTTATTCCTCGAAGACCAGAAAGGTACGAAGCTACTTTTCTAGGGTTAGCTTAGGGTTCTTCTGATTTGATTTCTATTTTTATTTTTTCTTGTTTATAATGGTTGTTTGTCTGAGATATAGGGTTACGATTTGTTTGGAATTCTGATTACGATTTGTTTGTTTGTTTGTCTTCTGTTTGTTCTGAGGGATAGGGTTACGATTTGATTTCTCTAAGATAGTCAATGAAGTCCACTCAAGCTTGAGTGATCACTCCTCTGCTCAGACAGGTAGTTATGCTTTTATTTGTGTTGCCTTACATCATTGACCATCTTTGTTTTGTTGTTGTTGTTCAAGCGGTTACCATACCTTGTCACTCAGATTGGTACTGAAATTTATTATATTTTGTTTAAGTTGTGAGACTAGCGAAGAGATCCCATAAAATTCTATATTGAATTGAAAGGTTAAGGGACGGGCTGGGCTAATTAAGTAATATTTTGCAAAGCATTTTCTGTTTCCCCTTTGCTTTGTGTACAGAAAAAGAAACATAAATTTAGCCCTGCTTCATAATCATTTGAATTTTATATATAAGTTATCAACTAGAACCTCATTTCATAAGTTATTAGTTAAAGTAATGCTGCTTTAACTAATTGGATTGGGTACATGTAATGGCCTATGACTATTATGGGCCTCTAAGGTCTAATTTCACTGGCGCTCATGCAGCTCTGTATGATCCATCAAGTGATGCTAGCACAGATTATGGTATCAAGGCATGGATTGGTAGGGGATTATCTGCTTCCAAATTGGGTTTGGGCTTGCCTTTCTATGGCTATGCTTGGAAACTTTTGAATCCTAGGGACAATGGTATTGGTGCACCAGCAACAGGTCCAGCCATTACGAAGGCTGGATCCATGAGCTACAAGGATATCAAGAGTTACATTCAGAGATATGGGGCTGACATAATCTACAATGCTACTTATGTAGTTAAGTACTGCATAATTGGATCATCTTGGATTGCTTTTGATGATGCTCAAGTTGTCAAAATAAAAGTTTTTTATGCTAAGGAGCAGAGTTTGCTTGGATACTTTGTCTGGAAGGTTTCCCATGATGACAATTGGGTGCTTTCTCTTGCAGCTGCAGGTAGGAATTGAAGCTCAATAATTAGGCATAGTACTCTACTTGATGAACTAATTTTCTTTGCATATTCCACTATGACAAGTTAATTTCATTACTCCCATCCCATCTAAAGAAATCAGATTGGTTATTGTTGATTGGTCACTTTACAAAAGAGGAAGTCTGCTAATTAATGCAATACTTTAGTGTCTATTGAAGTTTGTTGTATATAAAAGTCAGAAATTAAAATGTTTCATACTTTAGTGTCTATTGAAGTTCGTTGTAGATAAAAGTCAGAAATTAAAGTATGAGCTGATATTGAAAACGGAAAATATGATTTGCTGTCAAAATTGCATTGCCCTCTTAGATTGAAATGTGATTTACTTCTTTTCTTTTTCTTTTTAGCATTTGGAGAATATCTGAGCCATTTAGTAGTCAAGACAGGAGAATAAAATAATTGGTTTCTGTTGAAAATGAAATGAAGATGACCACTATAAGTCACAGTCCAATAAAAGACTTGGACTTTTACGTTGGCCATATATATATTTCCCCTGTAATGAAGGTTATTTAATAATTGACAAAGAAATACGCGTTAATCATTGTCCTCTGATTCGTAATGTGCGTTAATTCAGTGTGTATCTAATTTATATGGAAATTTCGAGCATTGAATTTCCATATCAATGCAAAGGCAATGAATGCATGGAATTTTGAGTTTTAAACTTAAGCAAGGAGATTTGCACTCCATAATAATACATTAATGTCATCCTAGAGAGAATGATTTAAAATTAAGCCTAGGCTTAATTTGATATATAGGTACAATATGCTGTAGGATCCCTCATTTGAGTCTGCTCCCTAATTTGAATCGATTTCTGTTTTTTTCTCCTAGAAAGTATGGCGTACAACCGGGGTCAAGGTGCAATTCAACCATTGCTGACTGCAGAACAAGAAGCTCAACACATTGTTAATGCTGCATGACGTGGTATGTTTTGCTTTTAGATTTACTTATTCATTGGGGCCTTATATCAATCTATTATCTGTTTGGTTATGCACTGTATTCACTAACTTGATGCATGAATTTCCGGGTTTGCATTTTACAAACAGAAGGGGCTTTCTATTTCTTGCATTGTTTCTTAATTGGCATTTTGCAAGCTGATTTTGATTAATTATTGCATAATTGGAACATAAAGCATACCCTCTGTGTCTCAAAGAGATTGTCTTCTATGAAGAATTGAATATTGAAAAGTGGTCATAATAGTTACAGATTACAAATTATTGTATTTCAGTAAAATCTCTCATTCATACTTTAAGAATTTTTCAGTGGATGAATATCATTCATATATTAGTTCTCTCTCTCTGGAAAGTGAGTTGTCTATTAATATATCTCTATGTTTGGTTTGTTTGCACAGAAAAACAATGGTTCCCAAAAGATCTCAAAAAATACTCTCAAGGACCTCTCCAAGTCATTTGTATTGAGGATCCATTTGACAAAGATGACTGAGAACACTACTCAAGATGACAGCTGAATGTGGAGAACAAGTACAAATTGTGGAAGATACAACAACTATAGGTTAATGTTTTGGATATGGTATTTTGTAATTATAGGTTAATGCTATAGATATGGTATTTTGTATGGATATAGTAGGAATCAAGATTGGTAAACAATGTAATTACACTTGAATCTTCAAGTTTTATGTAAGAAATAATTTTTAAGTATTTATTTGTATGGTGTGGGTAATAGAAGATTTGGACCTTAAAAAAAAGAAGCTAAAATGTAAAATACGTCATTTTTATAGATAATAAATGGCGGTTTTGGAACAAACATGATCGTCTTTAGATTTAATAGAGCGTTGGTTTTTTAAAGAAACCGACGCGTCTTTTGATATAATACCACGACGGTTCTTTTAAAAATTGTTGTCTTTACATATAATACTGCGACAGTTTTCAGAATAGTATCGCCTTTACATATAATAGGCGACGGTTCTTTCAAAAAACTGTCGCCTTTACATATAATAGACGACGGTTCTTTCAAAAACTGTCGCCTTTACATATAATAGACGACGGTTCTTTCAAAAACTGTCGCCTTTACATATAAAAGACGACGATTTTTTAAACAAACCATCGTCTTTATTCCTATAATTAACGATCTTTACCCTAAACAACGACGCTTTTTAACAAAAACCGTCGTCTTTATATGAAAACAACGACGGTTTGTAACAAAAACCGTCGTCTTTATGTGACAACGACGGTTTTGAGTAAAAGTGTCGTCTTTACAAATAATAGACGACGGGGATTTACCGTCGTGGTTTTATACAACAAAAGATGTCGGTCGATTTCACGACGGTTGAAAAACCGGATACACGACGGTGGATTACCGTCGTCTATTGCGATTTTTGTAGTAGTGTGCAGTGATGAAACCATACAGAAGAGACTCTCCACCACATCACTTTAAGTTGGAAATAAATTCATACTCCTCCTTATTACAGACGCTAGCAAAAAAGTATGAATCTAAAGTGTTATGACCAATTCTTGGTATATTGGCAATTTCCTATTACAAAAACATTGAGTAGGTCTTTGAGTGTAACCTATAGTTTTAAGTGATGTTCCGCTATCCTGGATCAGTGTGGCTCAGAGACAATGCTAAGGTATGTTTTGCATCCATCCATTCATATTTGCATATTTGGAAGTTCATCAAAAGTGGCTGTCGAATTTATAGGACTGATATATGGTTTCAGTCTTACATAATCCAGTGCCAGACATCAATGAGTTTTTTTTTAAACGTTGGTTTTGTATTATTTAGTTTGGTGTTTATTTTAAGCAAACGGGTTTTTATGTCTTTTCAGTTGGGCTTTTAGTTAAATGATTTATTTGATTTAAAGAATTACTATATTTGTTAAGAGCCCATTTTTGCTAAAGGCCTTATGGTCTTTGACCTAGATATAAAAAACACATGACCTAGGTTTTTTTCTCTGCGGCTTTGGTTAAAAGAAAGAGAACGACAAAACACTTTTGCAGAGAGCTTTTGAATATTGAAACTCATGTGGTTGTTCCTTGTTGGCCTCCATGAGTGATTAAATCATCATCCTTTCATATATGTGTGAGTTCATGAGCATTATGCATGTTGGTGGTCAACAGTCGTGCCTTGAGGTGTGAGCAGCCGAGACCAGCGATGTGCCATCTCTTGTTGATGAAGGAAGACAAGATCGCTGATTGGGTTGAGTAGCAAAGGCGAGTAGGCAAGTCTGCCTTGTGAGTTGAGACTTGTAAGAAATTTTTGTATTCTTTCTCATAGTGATTTGTTTTCCAGCATAGTGCCCGCAATTGTTTTCCTCATCTTGAGGTTTTTTACTGCATCAACATATCTTGTGTCCCTTTTGAGAGTGTTTGTGTTTTTGCTTGATTTTATTTCTGCTGCGTATTCTGGAATTCTGCTTACAGGATTGTTACAGTACTTCAATCTTGCTGTGGTGCTTGAGTATTAAGAAACACATTAGTTGGCCATTCTAGGGAATTTCAATTGGCATCAGAGCTGGTCACTAGACGTGCTTAGTGAGATCGTTGGGCTGTGCTAGAATGGATCGTGCATGTGGGTCTGTGACTCATCCTCCGTTTCTTGATGAGAATACTAACTACGAGGCTTGGAAAGCCAAGATGAAGTCTTTTCTTTGGGCTCAAGGTACAAAGGTGTGGACAACTATTGAGAACGGATGGGAACCTCCAACAAAGGAAATTAAAGGAGTTGGAAAAGATGTTGAAGGTGAAAGTCAGTCAACAACAAAGTTTGTAATTAAGCCAAACACGGAGTGGACCGATGAGGAATATGATATGAGTTCTTACAATCAAAAAGGTCTCAACTCCATCTTCACTGCGGTATCTGCTGAAAAATTTGAGTTTATTTGTCATTGAAAAACCTCAAAGGAGGCTTGGGACATTCTAGAAATTACTCATGAAGGAAATGCCACTGTCAGAGAATCAAAACTTCAACAATTGATGACTAAGTTTGAAAATATGAAGATGCTTGAAACTGAAAAATTTGCTGAGTTTTATGCTAGATTGAGTGTGGTGGTGAATGCTTGCAGCAACCTTGGTGATGCAATTCCTGAACACAGAATAGTGAAAAAGATTTTGAGATCTTTGCCTATGATGTATCATGCTAAGAAGACAGCGATTGAAGAGTGTAAGAATTTGAACAATTATAAACTTACTGAGTTAATTGGTTCTCTTACCACTTATGAGATGGAATTTCCAAAAATAAAGAAAAATAAGGGCATTGCACTAAATGTTGTGAAAGACGATGGAGATGACGATGTGTCTGAAGACAAAATAGATTATGCTTTGCTTACAAAACAATTTCGAAAGTTTTTAAAATCTAAGAATTCAAGACCCGGTGAGCAAAGAGGAAATTCAGGTTCAAATACAAGAGGGAATCATTCTCGTGAGTTTACTTCTGACAAGTTATCGCATACAGCCTCTGAATGTGGTGGATATAGGCACTTTGCCTCTAAATGTGCAAATAACTTAAAGAAGCAAAATAGTGGGAAAAATAAAGTAATGGCAGCAACTGGGAGTGATAGTGAGTCTGATAGTGATTCAATTTCAGAAAAAGAAGATAAAGTGGTTGCTTACTCTGGAAAAATTCATGTGGAAAAAGAAGAAAATTCCGATGTTGAAGAACTTGAGATAGAAGTGGTGATGAAGCAATTCAACAGTCTTTATGATTCATCTGAAAAACTGAAGAAGACAAATGCTGAACTTGTTGATCAAGTGGTCTTTCTTCAGGGAGAACTGACCAGCACTGAAACTGCACTTCAATCCCTTTTCAAATACAAGAGGGAATCATTCTCGTGAGTTTACTTATGACAAGTTATCGCATACAACCAGAACTATGGAGAAAATAGGCTCTAAAGATCAACCGAAGTGCTTTGAATGTGGTGGATATAGGCACTTTGCTTCTGAATGTGCAAATAACTTAAAGAAGCAAAATGGTGGGAAAAATAAAGTAATGGTAGCAACTGGGAGTGATAGTGAGTCTGATAGTGATTCAATTTTAGAAAAAGAAGATCAAGTGGTTGCTTACTCTGGAAAAATTCATGTGGAAAAAGAAGAAAATTCCGATGTTGAAGAACTTGAGATAGAAGCGGTGATGAAGCAATTCAACAGTCTTTATGATTCATCTGAAAAACTGAAGAAGACATATGCTGAACTTGCTGATCAAGTGGTCTTTCTTCAGGGAGAACTGACCAGAACTGAAATTGCACTTCAATCCCATTTGAAAACAGAAGAAAATTTGTGTGGGTCGTTGCTTGAAAAAATTCAGATGCTTCAAGACAAGTACCAGCATCAGAAAGATATGAATTTCTCTCTTACTTCTGAAAGGGATCATGTAAGTGCTGAATTAAAATTAGCAACTCAAAAAATATTTAGTCTAACCATTGGTGCAGAGAAGATTGGCAGGATGTTAAGTTTGGGAAAAAGGGCTGGTGATACGAGAGGCTTGGGTTTTGAAAGTGAAATGTCTAAGCAAGAGGTCCAAGCTGTAAAATTCATCAAAGAATCTGCTCCCACTGAAGTGAAGGTTAACCCAAAGAAATTTATACCAATCTGTCATTTTTGTGGAGTTTTAGGTCATATACGACCTAGGTGCAATATGCTCAGAAAGAAGAAAATGTCAGGTTATTGTTACTCTCAGAGAAATTTTAATCCACCTCAAAGAACCAAACTAGTGTGGAGGAAAAATGCTTGGTGGCTTTAACTGCTTTATCTGCTAGAAAATCTGATACATGGTATTTCGACAGTGGTTGTTCAAGACATATGTCCGGTGATAAATGTTGGTTTACAAATTTGAATGGAGATGGAAGTAAAGGTAAAATTTTAGGGAAAGGAGATTGAGACACTTGGCTTACCATTCTTAAAGAATGTCATGCTAGTGGAAAATTTGCAGGCAAATTTGATAAGCATCAGTCAACTTTGTGATGATGGTAGCAGTGTGTGGTTTGATAAAGATCAATGCTATGTTGCTGATTTGCAAGGAAAGAAGGTTATGTGTGGTATGAGATCCAAGGATAATTGCTATTGTATTCAGGTGAATGAGAACAAAAGGCTTGTGCGCAACCGTGCTACCGATGACGTGATAGAACTATGGCATAGAAGACTTGGTCATATCAACTTTCAAGATCTCTTGAAGTTGTCTAAGAAGGAGTGTGTCAAAGGTCTGCCAAAGCTAAGTGGTAAGTCTGTGTGGTGCATGCCAATTAGGCAAGCAAGTCAAGAGTGCTCACAAAAGCATATCCTACATTTCAACATCCCAGCCATTAGACTTGCTGCATATGGATTTAGTTGCTCCCGTTCATACCGAGAGCATAGGTGGAAAGAAGTATATGTTGGTGTTGGTGGATGACTTTACTCGGTTTACTTGCGTTGATTTTCTTTGTGAAAAATCTGATGCATTCAAGAGTTTCGTGGTTTATGCAACAAAATTCAGTTCGAGAAAAATGCTTCACATGTTACTGTCATGAGACTTCGAACAGACCATGGAACGGAGTTTGAAAATGTAAGCTTTGCTGAATATTGTGAAGAGAAATGAATAAAGCACGAATTTTCAGCACCTTTTATACCTCAACATAATGGGGTGGTTGAGAGGAAGAATCGCACCTTGCTTGAAATGGGACGTGTGATCTTGACAAGTGCTAAGATAGCGAAAAAATTATGGGCAGAAGCTATTAGTACAACTTGATAGAATTCATAGTTTTTGTTAATCTGTATTTTGGATGTGTTTGGGAGAGAAAGTAAAAATGAGATGAGAGAACGTTGCTCTCTAAAATTAGAAACTGAAGTCTGCCCTCCTTTCATTACAACAAAGCAAAATATAACCGTTGAGGAGAGAGAAGAGAGATTCTTCTCTAACTGCCTCTACACCAGATCTGATCCTAGCCATTGAAGTATCATCCTATAAGATGATTACACTTGTCACAATCTAACATATCACTTAAGAAGCCACTTGGACTATAATCCAATGGTCTACATTATAACCAGCAAAGGAAAAACTTATAAACTAAAAAACAGAAAATGGACTCAGATGAAACGAGACTTAGCACCAAGAATTTCAGCTCACCAAAGGGTTACACATCAACACTCCCTTCTAACCCTTTGACTGATTTAACTCCAAGCAGATTTACGAGATGCACAAAAGCGATCCTTGGATAAAGCCTTGGTTAGGATATCTGCAATTTGATCTTCAGTTTTGCAGCAGATTAGCTCAATCTCCTTTGCTTGGATAGCTTCTCGGATGAAATGGAATTTTCTGCTTATGTGCTGGATTTACGATGAAAAACGAGGATTCTTTGCCATTGCTATGGCAGAGGTGTTGTCACATAGAATTGGTGTGCCTTCCACTTGCTCCTCTCCAAAATCCTCAAGTACAAACCTTAGCCATTTAGCTTGTGATGTTGTCGGCGACACTCACGTATTCTACGCCTCTGCGGTAGATAGAGCAAGCGTATTACATTTTAATTGAAGCCCATGAGAACATACCAGATCCAAGAGTAAATACATACCACCTGAGGTACTCCTTCTATCATCCTCACTACACTTGATCCTACCATCACATTAACCTATTAAGGTAGCTGCCTTACCCTTTTTAAACTCAATTCCAAAATCCAGTGTGCCTTGAACATATCTCAACACCCTTTTGGCTGTTCCCATGTGTTTCTTAGTAGGATTGTGCATGAATGGCAAGCAAACTAGAAGCAAACATTATGTCAGTCTAGTAGTCGCGGATATAACGGGCTGCCTACAATCTGCCTATATTCACTCTCATCGCCATCTCACTTCCATCTTCTTTGCATAGCTTTTCATTAGCAACCAAAGGAGTTGTCACAGACACCAGATCTTTCAATCCAAACTTCTCAATCACTTTCATTGCATATTTCTTGATGAAGAAATATATATTTATCGATCTGCAATACTCCCATGCCAAGGAAATGATAGAGCGAGTCAGATCGATCATCTCATAATGCTTCATCATGTCATTTTTGAATTCTTCAAGTAGCTTTGCACAATTTCCAGTATAAACAATATCATCCACATAGAGAGAGACAATAAGAATACGAACCTTCATCGAGTTTGATATAAAGTGTAGCTTCATTAGGACTTTTCTTGAATCCTGCTTTGTTGAAGTAGAGTCAATCTCATCATACCAGGCCCTGGGGCTTGTTTTAGTCCATACAAAGCCTTGTTCAACTTATACACTTTGATTTCTTCATTTTCCTTCACAAAACCACATGGCTGTTTCCACATAAACCTCTTCCTTTAAAACTCTATTCAAGAAAGCAGATTTAACATCCAAAGGTTGGTATAGATTCCACTCCTTGTAATGCGGCAGAGCTATCAAGGTTCTAATGGTGTCTAACCTTGCCACTGGGGCAAAGGTTTCATTGTAATCAATCCCAGGCTTTTGTGAGTAGCCTTTAGCCACAAGTCCGGCCTTGTTTTTACTGCACTCCATCCAAGTTCAGCTTCGTTTTGTAGACCCACTTGACACCAATAATTGGTTTGCCAAATGGTGCGTCCACTGGAGTTTCCATGTATTATTTTTCTCAATCATGTCTAGTTCAGCCTTCATTGCATTTCTCCATGACTCATCAAGGTCAGCCTCTTCAAAATTTTCAGGTTCCACAATACACATGTTGCAGCGAGCCATGATTTCATTTACACTTCTCCATTTCTTTGGTGTGTGATCAATAGCTTGAGAACTCCCATCTATGTCTTCATCTTCGGAGTGGTCACTTCTTCTATTTGTGTTTGTGTATCAAGCTTTGACTTGGTTCTTCTTGTAATGAGGTTTCTTCATCTATTTGCAAAGGTGTATCCACATTTTGAACTTTGAGCCTGATCTTGGTTTCGAGTAGGCACTAGAAGCTGTCATTTCTCCTTCTCTCTTATTCTCCCATTTCCAGATACCTTTTCATCAAATTTCACATCTCGATTGAATAACTTTTCTAGTACTTGGATCAAACAGCCTATATCCCTTTTCACAGAGACCATAGCCTACAAAAATACATTTGTGACTGTTTTCTTCAAGCTTATGCCTCAAAGGCGAAGGAATAAGCACATGACAAGGAGAGATCAAATATTTTTTAAATGTGCAATTCCTGGTTTTCTGCCAGTTATAGGCTTCAAATGGTGTGGTCTTATTGAGGGCCTTGGTGGGACATCTATTGACAAGTAAAGCTGCGGTATTTACAGTCACGCCCAAAACTCATAAGGAATGGCTTTCTCGTGCAACATTGATTTAGCCATTTCCACTATTGTTCTGTTTTCCTCTCGGCCACACCATTTTGCTGAGGGGAGTATGCCAATGTTAATCGCCTTTGAATGCCATATTTTTCACAGAACTTGTTAAATTCTCCAGAGAAGAATTCTCCACCCCTGTCACTTCTCAAACTTTTTATCTTGAACCCACTTTGTAGCTCGGTCATAGCCTTGAACTTCATAAAACACTCAAATGCACTTGATTTGTTTCTAATGAAGTATACCCATGACATCCTAGAATAGTCATCTGTAAAAGCGTAAAATAATTGTTTCCGGATAGTGATTCGATTTCATTGGTCCACAGATATCTGTGTGAACCAATTCAAAGGACTTGTTGCTCTCCAACTAGATTCCATAGGAAAGAATCTCTGTCTTGCTTTCCTTGCATACAACCATCACAAACCACTTTGAAATCTGCTCCAAATGAGGTAAGCCATGGACCATGCCTTGAGTTTCAAGCATTTTTATGCTCCTTTCATTTAAATGTCCCAACCTCTTGTGCCAAGTCTGCAAGCAGTGTGAAACACTTGTTCTCAAAGCCATATCCCTTGCCAGGCATCATTGTAAGTGGAAAACATCTCGTTGTTTGTCATTTGCACCCTCACAATTAGATTTTCCAGGTAGATTGTCATACACATTCACCATATTTCCTCCAAACACAAGATGATATCCATGCTCCATCATTTGCCCAACACTAAGCGAGTTTTCTTCAAGACCGGTACAAGCATTACTTCATGAATGTGTTTCTTTCCCTGACTTGGTTTTAATCACGAGTTCCTTTTCCAGCAAGCGGAACTACTTCTCCAGTTCCCATCTTTACCTTAGAGGTCAAGTCCGCTTTGGATATTCACTAACAGTCCCTCATCCTGTCATGTGATTACTACAACCACTTGTCAATATACCAAGAGTGATTTACCTTCACATCGATTCTTGCAGCATTACACACATAAAACAACACACCGGTTCTTCCATCTCATTTGCATAATTCACCCTATGTGCATTTTTATTTCCATTGCGGTCTCGGACCATATGTCCAAATTTTCCACATCCATGACATTTAGGCTTGCCTTCATACCAGCATTTGCCATAATGTAACCTATCACAATGCTTACAAGTCGCTTTGTTTCCATCATTAGGCTTCCAACTTTTAAAGAAAACTCGATTTCCAGAGAAACTCTCATTCTTAGGCTTAACTTCTCTTCAATGTCGGACTAGCAAAGGCTCTTTCTGAAGAGTTCTCGGTGTGCCTATCCAATCTGAGCTCAAAGCTCTTCAGGAGGCAACCACCTCTTGAACTTCCAGAGCTTCAAGATCCTTAGAGTGTTCTATCACAGAGCATATAGAATCATATGATTTTGGCAAACCCTAAACAACGGTTTTACGCACTACTCTCTCCCTAGGTAATTCCTCACCATAACTCTTCATTTGATTCAACATATCAAACAATCTAACAAGGTAGGCAGATAGAGATTCACTATCCTTCATGCGAGTATATTCAAATTCCCCTACGCAACCCTTGCAATTTTACATTTTCATGTTTATCTCCTCCGAATTCCAGCTTGCAATGTCCCAAGCTCCTTTGAGGTCTCCTCATTCACAATCCTAGGAATAAGCTGATGCGGAAACTGCACTTTGGATCAATCCAAGTGCACGAGCATCCTTCATCGTAGTCCCGAGCCACCATGGGCTTCTCGGTGTCCACGACCTCATCTTTTTCCTTCGTCGGATCTCGAGGCATTAAACCCATTCTCGACCAGGATCCCACAGAGACCATGCGATTTGAGAATAGTCTTCATTCGAATACTCGATTCGTAGTTTTCTCCATTGAAAATCGGTGTTGAGCTTCGATTGCTCCGATCCTGCCATATGAGACGCCTAAATTCAGAACTTCGCCACTTGATCTTGAATCAACTCAACGATAGCTCGGATCGAGCTCGATTCACTTGTTCTGATTACGCCCACTCAATAAATCGAACACTGGCTCACGAGGCCATGATAGAATTCATAGTTTTTGTTAATACGTATTTTGGATGTGTTTGGGAGAGAAAGTAAAAATGAGATGAGAAGAACGTTGCTCTCTAAAATTAGAAGCTGAGTCGCCTCTCCTTTCATTACAACAAAGCAAAATATAACCGTTGAGGAGAGAGAAAGAGATTCTTCTCTAACGCCTCTACACCGAGATCTGATCCTAGCCATTGAAGTATCATCCTATAAGATGATTACACTTGTCACAATCTAACATATCACTTAAGAAGCCACTTGGACTATAATCCAATGGTCTACATTATAACCTAAAGGAAAAACTTATAAACTAAAAACAGAAAATGGACTCGGATCGAAAGCGAGACTTAGCACCAAGAATTTCAAAGCTCACCAAAGGGTTACACATCAACACAACTTGTTATACAGCAAATCGTGTATATCTTAGACCGGGCACAACTTCAACTCCTTATGAGCTTTGGAAGGGGAGAAAACCTAACATAAAGCACATGAGGGTTTTGGCAGCGTTTGTTATATTTATAGAGATAGAGAAAACCTAGCAAAGTTTGATAGAAGAAGTGATACTGGCATCTTTTTGGGTTATTCTCTCACTAACAGGGCTTATAGGGTGTTTAACAATAGGACATGTACAATAATGGAATCAATTAATGTTGTTGTCAATGATACTGATATGTCTTTTGGTTCTTGTGCAGATGATGATGAGGATATCATTCCAGCAGCTCTTAGGCAAGAAGAAAAGGACAAAGTGGTTGACATTAATGATGAAGTGCATGCAGAAGAAGATATGTTTTCACCTCCTCCTAGGCCTGGTGCTCGACAAGTCTAAAAAGATCACACAACATCTAATATTATTGGAGATTTAAATGATCAAAGAAGGACAAGAAGCCAAGTCATTGCAGAGGTAACTTATTTGTGCTATGTTTCAAAACTGGAATTGACAAATTCAAAAGAAGCACTTCTTGACAGCGATTGAATCATGGCTATGGAAGAGGAGTTAGATCAATTCACTAGAAATGATGTGTGGTATTTGGTTCCACGTCTCAAGGACTCAAATGTGATAGGGACTAAATGGGTCTTCAGAAACAAAACTCAAGAAACAAATCACGACTGGTTGCACAAGGATATACCCAGGTTGAAGGGTTGGATTTCGATGAAACTTTCTCTCCCGTGGCAAGGCTTGAATCAGTTAGATTGCTTTTAGCTATAGCTTGTCATATGAGGTTCAAACTACACCAAATGGATGTGAAAAGTGCATTCCTAAATGGAGTTTTACAAGAGGAGGTATATGTAGAACAACATGTAGGATTCAAAGATCCTTACAATCCTGATCATATATATCGTCTTAGAAAAGCTCTCTATGAGCTGCAAGTCAAGCAACAAGATCATGGTATCTTCATTTCTCAAACCAAGTATGCAAAGGACTTGGTAAAGAAGTTTGGTATGAGTTTTGCCAAACCAACAAGGAATCCCATGGCTACACACAATAAAATTGATGCTGACCCATCTGGAAAAAGTGTTGAACAGACACTTTACAAAAGCATGATTGGAAGCCTCCTCTATTTAACAGCCAGTTGACCCGACATCTCGTTCAGTGTTGGCGTGTGTGCTCGTTTTCAAGCAAATCCAAAGAAGTCGCACTTGAATGCCGTCAAGAGAATCATCAGATATGTAAGTGGTGCTCCAAATTTAGGAGTATATTATTCATTTGACTCAAATTCTGAAATTGCAGGTTACACCGACGGGGATTGGGCTGGAAACGTTGATGATAGGAAGAGCACATCCGAAGGGTGCTTTTATGTAGGTAATAATCTTGTGTCTTGGCATAGCAAAAAGCAAGCTTGTGTTTCCTTGTCTACAACCAAAGCAGGATATAGCTGCCAGAAGTTGTTGCACGCAATTACTGTGGATGAAGCAAATGATGTATGATTACAGCATTCAGCAAGGTACTTCAACTCTTTTTTGTGATAATATGAGTGCAATAAATATTTCCAAAAATCCAGTTCAACATTCACGAACAAAACACATCGATATTAGGCATCATTTTATTCGTGAATTGGTTGAAGAAAAGGTGGTCAGTCTTGAGTTTGTTTGCACAGAAAAACAATTGGTTGATTTGTTTACAAAACCATTAGACAATGTTCGTTTTGAAACTCTTAGGAAGTCTCTTGGTATTTGTTCCATTGAATGAACTCCCTATGTTCTTTTTTTATGCATTCAACTTTCATTGTTGTATGCCCATGTCGAATAGGTTCATTCGTTTATGTTATTTTCTGTTTATTTATGTAGCTTTTTTTTAAGTATAGGATTGCATTGCATTTTCAAGCTTACTGTCATCAGCTTGTATTTCTTTGAATTAAGATTGGGAGTAGTGATCTCTTGGTCACCTAGTGACCAAGGATCCGTGTCACCCACCGTTGGATTTAAATCCAATGGTCCAATAGAGTTTCTTAAAAGGAGTGCAAAAGAGGTGGGCCTTTAGATTTAAATCCAGGTGGGTGACGGATTAAGCAGTCAGGTGACCAAGAGAACACTACTCTTAAGATTGGTTTCATAAAGTGTTTGAAGCTGGCGGTCACACATGGTTGGTTTTTCCAGTCATCTACTAAATTAGCTTCTTTATTTTCCTTTAATCTTTCACATGCATTTCCCACTTAAATAAGGATGCGGATCAAGATATCGCCTATCTAATTTCTCTTATAAAAAAAAAAAGAAAGAAAAAGAAACAGATCTCTTTTTTTTTCTTTTTGCTTTTTACATGGCCTGGCATGTGGTGCTCATTCTGTATATAGTATTCAAGGATTGTTCTTACAAAAAGATGAATGAAATAAAAAACCATGCAACCATTTGATTATCATAACAAGATTTCTATTTTTATCTGAAGTACTATATATGTGATCGCCTATTTATTTTATCATAATTAGATATGTTCATAAACTTTCATTTGGCTCATTCTTTGCGATGGTACAAGTTTTCTAATATATACTAGCTGCATGGCATGCAGTAATCAAGCTAGACTTTTTGTTTTATTTTTTTTTTTTTGTGGGTTTCTTTTTTCATTTATTTGGCAACATAGGTCTAGGAACAACATTACTATATATAAATATACATGTATGATACTATTAGTAGCACTTTAAAAAAGTTTTCTTATAAAAATATAAGGAAATACGTGATAACTTTTTTAAAGTGCCAAAAACAGTTCAATATAACTAGTACGAAATAAATGAAAACAGAAACCCACAAAATATATATACGCAACCAAAAATAAATAAAACAAAAAGTCTCGCTTGATTAGTCCGTGCCATGCAGCTAGTATATATTAGAAAACTTGTACCTGGATAAGATGTTTAATTGAATTTTGATTTTAGTTCTTTTATTATTTAATTAATACATTCTTTTGAATGCATATTACATAAGCACGAAATTCTCACTGTATTTAGGGAAATCTGGAGATATATAATTTAGTTTGTAAGTTTGTGTTACAGGAGGTTGGTTCTTTACCCAAGTCTAATGATAACCGGAGTGAACTACATCTCCCTCTACTTGGCAAAAGCGAACACAAAGAATAATGGTATTATCACCTCATGAGTATGTGGAACCCAAATACAAATACCTGACTACGAATCAAGTTAGTTAAAATCAGTTGCGGAGCCAGGATTTTGCATTATTGAGGCCCTTCACAAAATTTTATAAAACAATTCGAATAGAAGCGTTCAAGCATTAATCTATTAATAAGTTAATGCGATACTAATTACTTGCACTACTACAAAAATCGCAATAGACGACGGTAATTTACCGTTGTAAATTTACTTTCTCAACCGTCGAGGAATCGACCGACATCTTTTACGCATAAAACCATGACGGTAAAATACCGTCGTCTATATTATATATAAAAACGACGCTTTTACTAAAAACCGACGTCTATTAATTTAAAGACGACGTGTTTTTATAAAATAAATGACGTCTATTATAAGTAAAGACGACGGTTTGTAAGAACTGTCGTCTATTATGAAATAACAGTCGTCTATTATATGTAAATACGACGGTTGTTATGAAATAACAGTCGTCTATTATTGTGAAATATGTCGTCTATTATGAAATAACAGTCGTCTATTATTGTGAAATATGTCGTCTATTATGAAATAACAATCGTCTATTATATGTAAATACGACGGTTGTTATGAAAAAAATGTCGTCTATTATATGTAAAGAATACGGTTTTGTGATAGAATAGTCGTCTATTAATGTAAAGACGATGGTTTTTTTTGAAAGAACTGAGGTTTATTATATCCAAAGATGTTTTATTTTTACATTTTACCTTTTTTTTCCTTGCTTCCAATTGTTCTCTACAACGATTTTAGCTAAAAAAACAACCATAATGCTTTGTGAACAATAAATTCAGCTCCAAATAATCCATCTTCCTATGAATCTAGAAGAATAATTTGTTTCATAAAACTTGAATATTCAATAATAATTACAAAATATCAATCTTCATTCCTATATATCTATACAAAATATCATATCCATAATATTAAACTATATATCTCTACAACGATCCGAATTTCATCAATTTGTTCTTGTGTGTATGAGTTACCGTAGCCTTCTTGCACCGCAAAACAGGATTAAAAAAAGGAAGCAAGTTTTAGTTAGAGATACATTTAACAGGATTAAAAAAAGAAACAAAAAACAAAAGCCGAAGTGGGGAGCATAACTTATTTGGATTTCCTCGACTTGGAGCAAATAAACTTCAAATAATTAGAGAAACTAAAAACCGGAATGAAAGATTAGAATATGAGCAAGGAATGAAATGTACCTCGACTTGGAGCAACCTGATGGAGAAAGAAAACTTTAAGGTCAGAATATGAGTTGAAGAAAGATAGCGAAATGTTATATATATAGGGTTTAGGGCAAATTCGAAAAATTACAATTCGCGGTCAAATTTTTCAAAAGACCGCGTTTTTAAAGACGGCGGAAAGTAAAATCAAAACGTCGTATAAATTAAAATATACACGACGGTTTTTAAATAATACGGACGTTATAAACATATATTACGTCAGTTATTTACAAAACCGACGTCTTAAATAAAAAAAATTTCGGAGAAATAGAAATTTGTGCTAAACAAGAAACTAAATATACAATCCTACTTGAGAACTCAGTTCTTGTTTTACACCCAACCGAAGTTCTTAGATGGGTTGGGTGTACAACAAAAACTGAGTTCGCAAGAAAGACATTCTTGCATGAGAGGTGAGAATTGAGATATACAGAACGTTTGGAATAAAAACTCCAATTTAAACGAATTATTTAGAATTGGAAAACTAAAAGTGACTTTATTAAGACTTGGAAACCGAAAAAGGCCTTTATTTCGACTTGGAAACATAAAAGCCGCCGTTTCAGTCCCCAATTTCACTGATAAAGCGTGCCGATGCAGTTTGAAAGTTTCGAAATTGAAACCTACAACGACGGTATTTATTTTTACCGTCGTCGTTGTACGGACGTTTATTTGGACTTTTGTTGTCGCGCCTGTTTTAAATAACAACGGCGGTATAATTAATATAAACGACGTGAAAATGATTTACAACGGCGATATAATTAATAGAACTGTCGTATTATCTGAACAACCACGTCGTTATATTTTATTATAACGCCGTAGTAATGATTTACCACCACCTTTTATTTAAATACGACAATTTTTATGAAAGAAATGTCGTCTATTATATGTAAAGAAGTCGGTTTTGTGATAGAATTGTCGTCTATTGATGTAAAGACGACGGTTTATTTGAAAGAACTGTCGTTTATTATATCCAAAGATTTAGTAATTTTACATTTTTATATTTTTTTTCTTGCTTCCAATGGTTCTCTACAACGATTTTTTTCTTGCTAAAAAAACAACCATATATAATGCTTTGTGAACAATAAATATACTCAAGAATAATTTGTTTCATAAAACTTGAAGATCAATAATAATTACATACAAAATATTTACCAATCTTCATTCCTATATATCCATACAAAATATTTACCAATCTTCATTCCTATACATACAAAATAATTTGTTTCATAAAACTTGAAGATTCAATAATAATATTAAACTATAATTCGATCCAAATTTCTTCAATTTGTTCTTGTGTGTGTATGAGCTAGCGTTGCCTTCTTGCACTGCAAAACCAAGATTAAAAAGAAAGAAGCAAGTTTTAGTTAGAGATACATTTATAAACTTATTTGGATTTCCTCTAACTTGGATATAAACGACGGAAAGTAAAATTAAACCGTGTATAAATTAAAATATACACGACGGTTTTTAAATAATAGGGCAGTTATAAACCTATACTACGTCAGTTAGTTACAAAACCGACGTCTTAAATACAAAAACAACAGAGAAATAGAAATTTGTGTTCAACAAGAAACAAAATTTTTAATCTTTACAGGGAACTCGATTGTTGTTTTGCACCAAACATGATTCTTAGATTGGTTTGGTACAAAAACACAACTGAGTTCCAAAGAGAGACATCTTGCATGACTGAAACCATTCAGAGATGTGAGAATTCAGACTGAACGTTTGGAATAAAAACTACAATTTAAAGGAAATATTTAGAATTGGAAAACTAAAAGTGACTTAATTAAGACTTGGAAACCGAAAAGGGCCTTTATTTCGACTTGGAAACCTAAAAGCCGCCGTTTCGATCTCCAATTCGCAGATAAAGCGAGACATTTCAGTTCGAAAGTTTGAATTTGAAACCTACAACGACGGTATTTATGTTTTCCGTCGTCGTTATACTGACGTTTATTTCGACTTTTGTTGTCGCGCTTGTTTTAAATAACAACGACGGTATAATTAATATAAACGACGTTAAAATGATTTACAACGGCGATATAATTTATAGAACTGTCGTATTATCTAAAAACCACGACGTTATATTATATTATGACGACGTGGTAACTGTTTACCACCACCTTTTATTTATAAGTACTGTCGTAATCCAATGTATAATACGGCGTAAAATAATAAAAAACAGACGTCGTTAATTACCTTTACATGTCGGTAATTATAAAATTACGGTCTTATTAAATAGTACTTGATACGTCTCTAATAATACAATTACCGTCGTGTTCATTGGATGTTCAAAACGGCGGTATTATATGTAAAACGTCGTCTATAATTACTACGTCGGTATATTTATACATACCGTCGTTGTTTATTTGTTGTCTTTTTTCTGATTGGAATGGCATGTTTAATAAGACGACGCTTTTAAAGTTTTATGCGTCGTGTTTTAAAAATGCCCAAATGAATTTCCAATTTTTAGGTGTTTTAGTTTCTTATCCACGTCGGTTTTTATATTACCGTCGTCGTTTAAAATTTAACGACGGTATTTATTTTGTCCGTCGTCATTTTACCGACGTCTATTTCGATTTTTGTAGTAGTGTTGGTCTAGCCCACTTCATAATATCATTTCATATTAATTAATAATTTATTCGTTAATTACAATCATAATTATCCTTAATTTCATATTATAAAATAATTGAATATTAATTATCATCTACACTATTAAAGACTCAAAAGTTAATAATTTATATTCTAACAAAGAAAAGAAATACAAAAAAAAAAATTTCATAAATCTCAATATTAAAGGAGGGAAGACAAGCCCAGTTAGCTAAAATACTAGCCCAAGTAATTAAACTGATTAACCTTCCTAAGCAAAACAGGGGATGCATATGCGTATCCTCAAGGGTGGGATGGGAGTTTTACGTCAACTTCGAATTGTCTGCATTAGGTATTTTGCACATGTGAAACTATCAAAGCTCGGCCCTCCTCTCACCCCACACCCCATCTCTCCCCCCACACCCCCAAAATCATCATATCCTTGATGCTAATGAGTTCTTGGGACTTCTGGTAACGATGGCCAAGATTTTTTAGCAGCAAACCATTAAGCTTCACCAAAATTAACTCCGACAATGCTCTCTTCTTCTTTCTTCGTCTCCCTTCTTCTTGGTCTTTTTTCTCTGCAACCTCCTTTGGTTCTAGGGATTTTCCCCGGCAATCAACCCCTTCGGCTAATAAACCAGGTGACTCTCTCCCCCATGTTGTAGAGAGATTTTCCTGCCCAATTTTATGCCAGGTTTTGCCTCTTCCTAGTTTTGTGTTGAGTTTTGTTTATCCCCAGTCCTTTTGGACTTGCTTTTAAAATCCTTTATGATGAGGAGGTAAAGTTGCTACATCTAGATGGATTTTTCATACTAGGTTCTGTGAGATCATGTGAGATACTGGAGGTGATGTGGCCTTCTTTGGCCAAGTGGATGTTGAGCGGTAAGGCTCTTTCACTTTTGGTGCTGCTGGTTCACTGCTCATACTCTGTCAACTCTGAGTGAGATGGGCTTGAATTTGTAATAGTTATTACTCATTGTCTTGCTAGATTTACTTTTCCAAAAGAATTTTTTTGCGAGAACCTCCATTTGGGGTGTGTTCTTCTTCTACGAATAGACATTGTCAAACTATGAATAAATAGATCAGAAAAAATAACTACTATGTACTCCTCCGCATTAAGACACATGTAGGGTGGCAGTATGTTCCGGGTACACCATGTGACTGGTGTACCATCCAATACACATGGAACATGTGAGTATTTTGTCCAATACACATAGGAAATCAAAATAAAATACTTCCACGTGTCTTATGTGCATCAGATAGTACACCAACCACGTGGTGTATCCATAACATACAAAAATTTCTCTTTGTGAGACCACAAATCACTGGCCCACCAGGTCAGCGAAATAGTGCAAAAAGACAAGTACTATTTGTGAAGACCTAAATTTTCTTTGAGGGTATTTTTATATATGAGATTCCATTTCATCAATTCACTAGTGTTGTGCCCACACACGAAGTTTCTGATGGCTCTATTACTTTTTGAGTTTACTAAATATTTAATCATGTAGTCTTTTTTTAGTTGTCCAATTTCTGTTTACATATATATATGTGTGTGCGCGCACATGGGCGCACATGCATCTTAATTCCGATGGCTCTAATAGTCTTTGAGTTTACTATAATTAATATACTCTAGTCTTTTTTAATTGTCCAAATTGATATTTACATAATATTTATATTTGGCTTCAGGTACATATAGTGAAGACCGTCAACTCTGACCAGAAAAAATAAGAAATAAAAAAATTCCCACTTTTTCAACTTCCTTTGCAATGTTTATTGTCTTCTCTTTATGTGTATATATATATGCGGTGTGTGAGCCTTCCTTTGTACTGAAGTACTAACTCATCATCATTAGTTGAAAAATTTGTGTTCTGCAATGGCGAGCAGAGTTGGTATGTTTTGCTAATACCTTGCCCTCTCAAAATTTCCTTTGCCTAAAATCATGATAGGCATTTGTCTTTTGATTTCCAATAGAGTAAAATGGTAAATAAGTATAATTTGAATGAATCATATATCAATTAATTCAATTTTTTTCCTTTTTTAATGATTTTTTTAGTACAAGCGATAGTCTAATTAAACTATACGGGAGGGGGGTTTGTCACACACACACAACTAAGATTCCATAGAGATTCGAACCTAAGACCTCTTATTTGCAAGTCAATGTTTTTTTTCACTAGACTAGACCCTGTTGGCCCTTTTCCTATTATTTAGATCATGGTTTTCAATTTGTTTTCACTTGAAGCTTTCTGCCATATAATTTTCTTGTGCTTCTGTAATACAGATATTGAAGTGATGAGATCATACAGAAGAGACTCTCCACCACATCACTTTAAGTTGGAAATAAATTCATACTCCTCCTTATCGAAGACGCAAGCAAAAGAGTATGAATCTGAAGTGTTTGAAGCTGGCGGTCACACATGGTGGGTTTTTCCAGTCATCTACTAAATTAGCTTTTTTTTTCCCTTTAATCTTTTACATGCATTTCCCACTTAAATAAGGATGCGGATCATCAAGATATTGCCTATCTAATTTTTCTTATAAAAAAAGAAGAAGAAGAAACGGATCTCTTTTTTTTTTCCTTTTGCTTTTTACATGGCCTTCCATGTGGAGCTGACTCTCTTTTTTTTTTTTTTTTTTTTTTTTTTGGTGGGTTTATTTTTTCATTTATTTGGCAACATAGGTATAGGAACAACATTACTATATATAAATACATATGTATGATACTATTAGTAGCACTTTAAAAAAGTTATCTTATAACAATGATAAAGAAGTGCGTAATGACTTTTTGAAGTACCAAAAACAGCTCAACTAGTACGAAATAAATGAAAACAGAAACCCACAAAAAATATATACTCAACCACAAAAAAATAAAACAAAAAGTCTCGCTTGATTAGTGCGTGCCATGCAGCTAGTATATATTAGAAAACTTGTACCTGTATAAGATGTTTAATTGAATTTTGATTTTAGTTATTTTTATTTAATTAATACATTCTTTTGAATGCATATTACATAAACACGAAATTCTCACTGTTTTTAGGGAAATCTGGAGATATATAATTTAGTTTGTAAGTCTGTGTTGCAGGAGGTTGGTTCTTTACCCAAATCGAATGATAAAAGGAGAGAAGTACATCTCCCTCTACTTGGCAAAACCGAACACAGAGAATAATGGTATTATCGACTCTGTGGTGTCAGCTCCGGAGGTTTATGCTACTTTTAGATTGTCTGTATTTGATCACATCAAAAATAATTACTTCACCGTCGAAGGTAAAGTCTTTGCTAAAAATTATATATCTGATTTACATAAACAAGTGATTTGAATGCTGCACATATTTATATATAAATACATATATATATATATATACACATTAATTGGAGAATACATACATACATATATATATATATATACATTAATTGGAGAATATATATACAGTGGCGAAACCAGGATTTCATGTGTGTGGGGGCCTCTTACAAATTATAAAGAATCAAAAATTCGAACTCACAATACATATGAAAAATAGTATATATATAAATGGATCCAAATAGGGCGTACTTCCTTATTTACATTGTAAACTTATGTAAATGGAGTAATATAAAAATAAATGAAAGTAAAAGAACAAAGATATTTACTTAAATGTTGAAAATGGAAATAAGGTAATTTGTACACCTGGAGTGCACCACCACCAGCTGAGCAAAGGTGCAATTTGAAGCACCTCCTTGTACCTTAATAAGTCCACCACAACACATATGGGTACATATCAAAACGTAAAGTATTTGAAATAATATACATATAAAAATACATAACAGTATATTACTTATATATATATATAGTATCAGAGCGTGCTATTCACACATCGTTGAGCCAACAACTAAGATACTATCACGTCGCCCGAAATGTATTCTCCAATAATATTTGTACTCAATTAACTTTGAATTTGCGCATTGACGTATGTACAGATGAGGACGGAGCATTAAGCCAATTTGTGAGTGGGACTAAGGTAGGTTTTGCAAAATTTCTTCCCCTAGATACTTTCAAGCGCTCTTCAGAGGGATTCATTTCGAATGACTGCTGCACATTTGGGGCCGACGTTTTCGTCACTACGAAAAAAAGGACACTTCAGAGGGAATCGCTTTCCCTCGAGAAACTTGCCATTCGCAATCGTACTTTCAGTTTTGATTTGGGACAGTTCTCCACACAAGTTGACAAGGAGTACGCATTTCCACAATTGATCATTGTTGGAGAAAGAAAATGGTATGCACAATCATAGTTCTTTTTTTGTTTTTTTTTTTTCCAAGTATGCACAATCATAGTAATAAATATGGTTTATATACATATTGATAATTGACTCAATTAAATTGATTTATACAATAAGATATTAAAATTTGAGGCCATGACGACTTTGGGACCCATTCTCCCTTTAAGGCTGGTATTAGTCTCATAAGTATTTTATGTTGTTAGACAATTTGACTACTATATAAATGTAAGTTCTTACCCGTAAAAGATCGGTTTTTTTTTTTTTTTCTTCTGTTGACAGGGATCGTTACCTTATTCTTTTTTTTTCCTACTAATTATGTAGGCAGTTATGCGTTTATCCGAACGGGAAAGGGAAAGAGAAGGACAAATCACTATCACTTTACCTACAATCGGCCGACGATTTGCACACACTTCCCAGCGTTTATGCAGACTTCAAGCTCCGGGTAATTGATCGAGCCCTTAAGACGTCCAATACTGAACGGACGGGTAATTCACTTTACACATATTTTTTGTCATCTTCCTGATTATCTACTACTCATCAGCTCATTGGCCTCACTTGTAATATCTCTATGCATCAGGCAAGCACTGGTTCTTGTCCTCAAACTGCAGTTATGGTTGGGCAGATTTTATGCCGTTGCGAACTCTAAAGGGGTTCCTTAAGGATGATAAATTATCTGTTGAAGTTGAAATGCTGGCTGCGTCTGCGTCGTTATAACAGAGAGATGGTTCCCATCGTTATGGAATTGTGTTTGAAGCCCTTTCTGAATATGTTGTGTTCAAATGGCGGAGATGTCTCAATTATTGTGTGCCAATTTTATCAGTTGCCTTTCAAGTTTTTGGATTGAATACGAATAATGAATAGTAGATAAGAAATAATGGATTTTTGTAGAAATATCACATGAAGTTATGTCACGCCTCGATGGCCCAGTCACGTGACAACGACATGTACCTCGAAAATTTTGAAAATACAACACTCACCCGCTCGAGTGTCATACTCCCAAGTATTCTCAAAATACGTTAAGCCCTTTTTATTAATAGTATGGGTTGGATCAGAGTTTGTCAATCACAATGGAAAATTTAAAACAAAATAGTTAAGTACAAATATTTACATTATTACCAACCCAACGGTTACATGAGTTTGAGTCTCCAAGTAACCAAGGACAAGAAAAGAAATACGGACTACAAAGAGTTCAAGCACACCCTTAACAAAACAAAGTACAAGCCAAGGGTGTTTACAAAGTTCAACAAAACCCAGTTACAACATATGTTACAAGGAGACAAAAGATGAGTTTCTTGACCTGCAAACAACGTGAAGCACACGAGAAGAGTTGAGAGGTCTGAGATGCCCCGCCACAACCCTAATCAAGGTCTAGGTAGTCGACCTGATCGTAATCTACACTAAAAGTAGGGGTGAGCATCACATACAATCATTTACCCAATAGGGTGTACCTCGGCCAGGTTTGAAAATAATTAGGTCAATGTAATTCGTTTTAATATCTTACACCAAAGCATTTAAAACCAATGCACAGTAAAACAGTTATCAGATTTTTGGTTTAGAAGCACTTGACATGCTTACACAAATTTTCATAAACGATATTTTTGGGATCCCAATAACATCATGTGATGACCGATCCAATAGGACAATTGCTCTTACCCCGCAAGATAAAGTAGCGAGAGTTTCCATTTCAATGACTACACCCCATAGGCTATCCTAAGCTATTTAAGGGCCTCGAACTAGCATGTCCGTGTAACCCCTATGAAGGTTTAAGGTATCGAAACCTAAGGTTATCGCTATATGACCCTTCACTCTCAGGTCATCCTAGTCAGAACACCATAATACCAAGGGTCGGTGCTCAACAGAATATCAAAACCATACATCAATGCCAATCACAAACTATGCAGTTTCATCACGCATCAATATTTAATATAATAGTACAAGCATGAAAACTCAAGACCGGGAGTGAGATCCCCTGCCTAGAGTCCACAACTTTAATCAGCACAAGCACCCGGCTCATCCGTCGATACGTCCGCGTTTGTCTATTCAAGCTCCTAACCAAACATCAAGTAATGAGTTAAAATGTGTCTTAGGGACGAATGTCACTACCTAGGGTTAAACCCGATTTCGTTCAGATAATCCTAGGTTGAGATTGGAACCCCGAGTTGGAAACCCTAAGTCGTATTTACGTGTTCCCTACCCTAGAATCGAATTAAGGTTAGGGTTTAAGGTCTTGAAATAGGTTTGAAATGAGTTTGGACAAAATTCAGAAGTTAGGGTTTAAGTTCGGGACTTGGAAGTCTTTTTCAAAGGTCCAAAATAATTTTTAAATAATTCAACCAATTTTGTTATTAATTTTAAAACTAATTTCCAAAAGTCCAAAATAATTTAAAATGATTAAATACACTTATTTATTAATTATTAAATAATTTTCGAAAATTAAATAAATAAATAAATAATTAATGAATTTAAATCAATTTAAATCAATTATTTAATAAATTTCAAAAATTAATATAATAATTATTGAATATAAAAATTTAAATCAACTATTTAATAATTTTCCAAAATTAAATAAATAATTATATAACAATTATTGATTATAAAACAATTTAAATCAATTATTTGTTAATTTTCAAAAATTAAATAAATAATTAAATGATAATTATGGAATATAATATAATTTAAATATCAAATTAAACTAATTTATGAATTTAATAAATTTATTAACTAAGTTGAAAATTAATTAAATTAGTTAATTAGAACTAATTAAATTAATTAAATAAGTCTAAACTATTAATTATATGCAAAATTAAGCTAATTTAAACAAATTTAAATTACTTAAAAAATGAGGAAATTACAAATTATTTAACTAAATTATAAATGAAATTTGAATTAATTAATTTAACTAAGTAAAACCACTTAATTAGACTTAAACAATAATTAAGACTAATTAACTAAGTTTAATTAGCAAAACTAATAATTAAGCTAACTAAGATAATTAAACTAAACCACAATTAAAACTAATTAAAACAACTTAAACTAATTAAACAAAATTAATTAAAACTAGAGAGAGAAGGAGAAACTTACCAGAAATAGAAGAGAGATAAGCTCCCCAAGCCAAGAATGGCAATCTGAAGGGGGCTTGGGGTATTTATAGGCAAAGAGGAGTGGAATGGATGGCTAGGATTGAAAGAAATTTAAAATTCAGATAAAGATTGAAGGCTGAGGTCAAAAGAGAAGGGCGATGCGCTGTGAACCGTTGGATCGTGGCAAAAAATCTGATTGAAGGGTCTAGATTGAGCCAAAAAATGACATGCCGTACACCAGAAACGACATGTAGCATGAAATGGATGGTTCAGATGCGTTGCTGACGTCAGATCTACGACTCAGATTGAACCAGGTCAGCACGACCCATTTAGTAGACACGCGGATCCTAAACCAAGTTGGGTTGGTACTTACCGATGTGCCACATCAACGCACAGTCATCGTCCTTCATCCAATAGTGTCGCACCACGTCAGCAACTATCAGAACACGTCAGCGATCTTGTCAAGGCGTCCTGGGTTGTCCGATGCGCTACGTCAACACCTCCTCCATATTGCGCCACGTGTCACCCTTTATTTAAAATTCTATTTTCTAATTTTCTTTAATTCCTGAACTTCTAAAATGCACCAAAAATAACTCCAAGCTCTGAAAAATTCCCCGAAAATTCCTATTGATTCTTCTTGACCTATACTATCTTCCTATAGCCTTCAATTCTAAAAAATTATTCAAAATATTTTTTGGAAAATCCTTCAACACTTAAAATTAATTTAAATAATCTCCAAAATATTTCACATTACCACAAAATCACATTTACACACTTGTGAGAGCTTCTAAAATTACAAACAATTTTCTTGGGGCTCATAACTTATACCCCAGTTTCAATTTGTCTCCTTAAAGAAAAATTTAAGAGAAATGTCATCTTAATTTTTCAAAATCGATTATTTGTCATCTGACTTTAACACCATCCAATTTTTCATCTACTTTTAAGGGTATTTTAGTCTTTCCATTCAACCACGCACACCTTGAAATCCATTCCCCCTTCCCTCTTCACAACCCCTTCCTCATGGAAATACTAAAATACCCTTTAAAATGGATGGAAAATTGGAAGGTATTAAAGTCAAATGACAAATCATGGATTTTAAAAAATTAAGGTGACATTTTTCTTTAAGGTCACAAATTAAAACTGAGGTATAAGTTTAGGTGACATTTCTATAAAAATCCCTAAGAAATAATGTTTTGTTTTGGGATAAAAGTATTTAGCAGATTGTTTTGTTTTTAGAAATGTGTATCACTTGTAATCCACACAAACAGATGAAATAATATTGTTCCTTATTTTTGTTGGGGTGAGCATAAGTACCTGAAAGTTCACTAGATGACTAGTTTAACCAACTAGTCAAGTGGCTAGAAAATTTGCAAACGGAGTAAGGAGAATCATGCTAACAACAATGAATCGATTAACATCACTTGTCAATCCTGAACATAGACTCTAGGTTAAAACGCTAAAAGAGGATAGATAGACACATTGTTCACCCCTTTTGCTTTAGTACCTGTGGTGGTAGGGTAAAGTTCTCCATCAACTCGAAAACCATGATTGGTCAACAAGTCAACTTTCTTTAAGTGTCAAGCGTGCCACTATTAGCAAGTTAAAAACCCCTAACGGACTTGAAAATGTAATAACTTGCGCCCCAAGTTATCAATGAAAACAAACGTTTGTGAATTTGGGTGAGGAATATCTCTCAAGTAAGTTCCTTTCTATGCCTCAAACAGGTGATGACTTCACAATTTTTTCACAATACAACTTGGTAAATTCTGGCAAAACTTTATACAAAGATAGCAAAATCCAAGCAAAACAGCCTGAATTGAATCTTCTTACGCTGGAGTTCGTGTAACAACACCTTCAACTAATAGATATTAGTTGGAAATCGATACCAATGTTGGTGATTGGTAGAGCTTTCATCAATTTGAGCCATGGAGATGCTGGACAAGCGGGCAAAATTGAGAGTCTGCGTTTGTTCTGACTATTTTGGAACGACTGTCTCTGCCTGGATTGGCCTGGATTGGGAGTGGCTAGTTTGGCACTCTTCAGAATTGGCAATACCTGGACTGAACCTGCTTTGAAATGGCATGTTCTGGCTGCTGAACCGAATTTGTAATGGCAAAAACTTGAGTTCTGCTTGATTTTCTTCTGGAAGAACTTCTGTTTTGAGTTGGATCACCTCAAGGAGAGGTTTCTGAAGTACTTTGAAGATCGTAAGATCTTTGAAAAATTTGTTGAGGTTTTGATATAATGAATAGCCTGAATTATACTTGTTTGAACTTTCTAGATAGTTGTCAAAGTAATGCAGAATTGTGTTTCTGGCTGTTTTCTTGAAACTGGATTGCTCCTGAGAGCTTTGTGGGCTTTTTGAAAAGATTTTTGAAATCAAGTGATCCTTGATTCTTTGTTAATTTGACTAAGAGTTTGTTTTTTTGGTTGGTTGAGAGTCATTCTCTCAATTCACGTCCTTTTGTATTTATACGAATTTTTAGTTTCTAAAAATATCTAAAAATATCTATCTTGGGGCGTACTTTTGGTTCAGCAAAAAAGGAGATATTTGGCCCTTGATAAGAAGTAGAAAATATCATCGTGATGAATATTTCCTCTCTTCTTCTTCTTGTAACTTGTGTCCAAGGTCTTAAATATCGAAGGATTCAGAAATATCGGTGGTTCAAAAATACGAAAATATCGATATAGATAAAAATTTTATAAAAAGCACGGAAATTGTAAGAAAAACTTGGAAATTTTTATTGAAACTTTAGAGAATGTTTATTTAGTCAATTATCTATTAGTTTATCAAAAAAAAAAAAATTGGAAGGCAATGCATTGCATGATGGATTTAAGCGATTTAAGTTGATTATATAGCGGTGATAAACACTTGTGATCGTAGAAAATATGTTGTAATTAATGAAAGAAGATTAAACACACCATAATCATTTATATATAATGATTTACTACAATATTTTACACTTTATATATTTCATTGTAAGATACACGAGTGACTTAGTACCACATAGAGTTCCTATGAGGTTCAAAATTTTCACTATCTTCATCATCTCTATTTGTAGAGTAAGTGTATTGTGAAGAGTATGTAATTGTTAACATACCACCCATATAGATCCGAGATTGGTTGACGTTGTCCATAAGAAAATAATTGTTAACATGCAAATTAAATAACAATAATGAATGAGAATAACTTACTAGGAATTTAAGTAGGAATGTAAGTAATTTGGAATAATGAATGAGAAAATAATTGTAGGAATTTAAGTAATTATGAAAATAATATGGAATAATAAAACTTAATAATGAATAATAATCTAATTCGATAATAAAATAATAAATAACATTAAACATATTAAAATTATCCTAGAGTATAATTATACAACATTACTTAATTACTTCAAAGAATTAACATGCAAATATTATTCAAGTATTATTTTTTATTTTAATAAACTACAATAATATAAATATAAGTTTGTAAACTTACCTCACAATGGTTTTGGTTGGAGAGATGTTGAGAAAGAGAGGGCATGGGAGATGGGACCATTTCATTTTATTTGTATATATAGAAATAGGACTACAATACAACTAATTAGTTAGGTAGGTTAGGTGAGTGGTTGAATGGTAGGGTAGGTTGAAACGTGGGGAGTGGTTCAATTTTTATTTTCAGAAACAGTTTGTGAACATATATACATATGAGTTTTGATAGATAATAAACACAAACTAACCAACAGCATGGTGGAAAAGTGGGAAGGAATCAACGCGCAACAGGGCAGGGGTTTGAACCCTAGGGGTGCCTGCTGCAGTTTTGAGTTTTTTTTTTGTTTTTTTAGTAATATCGCGATATTATCACCATTTTTAGTGAGAAACTGAACGAAAATATCGCCGATGATATTTTCGAAAAAATTACAAAAAAAAGCTGTACCCTTGCGATAATATCGCTCCTCAAAAATCATTTTCGATTTTTTTGTCCATGCTTGTGTCACAAAATATATTCTCTGTCAGTTATATGGGTGTTTTTGTTGAGAATTTCTTCTGAATGTTCTCTGGCTATTTGGGAACTTGTGTTCTAAAGATATTTCAGCTGATAAGACTTTTGCTCGTGGAAGAGGCTTTTAACCTGTACAAAATATCCATGAGATAACTTCTTCTCCTTCTTTCAGTTATGAAGACTTCAAGTTTCAATGATCTGAGCTTTTGGAAACTTGTGACGCCTTTGTTTTTATTTGTTGAAGCGGTCATTGGGCTTGGTTTTTGGGCCTTCTCTGATTTTGGCAAGCATGGCCCGAGCGGCTAATATTGGGCTGATAAGTAGCATGTTTGGATTCGAGCATTTTTTAATAAATTGGGCCCAATCTGTTTAGCTGTAATTTGTTAACTTTAATTGTCATTAGTGTCAATTTAGATTTAACACTTTGATTTAATTAATTCCTTTGAATAATATGGGTTATTTTCCATCTTTTTGGCAAATAAAACCCAACTGCTGATTTGTTCATGGGCATGTAGCCTGTTGGGCGTGGTGTGCATAATTTAAGCCTAAACACACATGAAATCAGGTGACCTATGAAACTTAGACTACACCCAAGGAGACCTTAATAACAACCAACCAAACAAATTGCACACGGACCAGACCGTAACTACACTTATTGCAAATGACTCGTATTCAAAACTAGTCATCCAATACAACTTTCTCCATACGAGAAACAAACATCCTAATTTAATTCACAAACTGAAAAATTCATTCAATCAATTTATCAAACGCATGACATGCATTAAACGTGACACCCTAGGTAGTCATAAAAATCCGGCAAGCTAGCGTCCTCAGTGCTAACAACAACTAATGTGATTCAAGTGTGTGCCACAATTAGTCATGATCATAGTGCAATAGATCAACATCCAAGATTGACGTAAGAAGATACTTTGCATAACTAAGTAAACGAGCAAGTACACAACAACCAAGAACACGAAAACATAATAACCCATAAACCCACCACTAGGTAAAAACTGAGAGTCATCAACTGACCAAGTAATCCACTATATGTTCAAAAAAGATGATTCATACAAGAAAACCCTCTCAAACTCTATTTTCTGGACCTAATCTAAGAAGCAGCTATATATAGCTCTCTTGTGCAATTTCCATTTGAAACACAGCAGCTCAGCACACTAGTCTTCATGAAGATTTCATCTCCCCAACCTTGAGCTCATCAACTCCAATGGTACTAGCAGCTCACTATGTAGAACATCATGAATATTAACTAATGATTAAAAAATAATATAAATATGTTCAATATATCAACCCATATTGAAGAAATCGACTGAGATCATCTTAGCCTAAAATCTGATGATCTGAATGAGATGCAAACTTGAAACCCCAAATTAAAACATAGAAAATTTGCAGAATAAAAATCAATGAAAAATCATTTTCTCACCAAGAACAATCTCTCTAATACAAGAGCCAAACTTTGCAAATATGAGTGATTAAGAAGATGAAACTTCAAATCATTACACTAATATATCTAAAGTTATTCTCCATTGAAGCCCATGAAAACCTTTAGAACAAGATGAAATTATTCTCCATTAATTGAAGGGCACTCGGCAAATAAGAGTAAAAACTGCAAATGTTAAGCAGCACGAAATGCAATGCATATACTAGTCAACTGAGAGTAAAAACTTGAAATTTTAGAATGAATGCAATGCACATAACATGAATGATTTACCTGAGTTAAGAGCAAATTAAGTAAAGTCACTACAAGACAGAAACCATTCCACGACATCTGATATGCGTCATGGAAGACGTTTAATGACGCGGTCCAGACGTCGTAACCTACGTCATATAAGGGGGGTCATGGAAACTTTTTTAAAACGATGACGTCTGAATTATGTCATAGAATGTAATTTCAATGACGCGGTTTGTGTGTCGTCTTATTTTTTCGATGACGCGTCTAATGTGTCATAGATGTATTTTTAATGACGTCGAATCCGCGTCATGAATATTATGACGTCTGTATTGACGCCGTCTATTCAGGCTTTCTATGACGCAGAATAGACGTCATTGAACTTAACGACGTCTAGAAGACGTCATTGAAATTTTTTTCATGACACATATTTGACGTCGTTGAAATTTCTTCATGACACATATTTGACGCGTCATTGAAATTTTTCATGACACATATTTGACGTCGTTGAAATTTTAATAAATAAATAAAATATTCATAATTGAACTTAACGACGTTTTGGAGACGTCATTGAAATATTTTTGACGACACATATTAGACGTCGTTGAAAGTTTAATAAATAATAATAATAATTCTAATACATATATATATATATATATATATATATATATAACCCATCATTTTAATTCTACAAAAAGAAATTAATATACAGAAGCAAAGCTTTCACATAAAGGCTAACATACTTTAAATTAATATTACTCAACACGATTCTAGTACATCATGACAAGTTTAAATTAATATTACTCAACATGATTCTAGTACATCATGACAAGTTTAAATTAATATTACTCAACATGATTCTAGTACATCGTGACAAGAACTTAAGAGATTCACCACAAACAAATCAAGGCTGAATGGTGGAGTTCCTTCTCCTACTATAGAGATATCCATCCTCTACCGTCACACTTCTCCCCTGTGTGTAGCAACGTTCTTCATCTGCTAGATGGACTGTAAATTTTAGGCACTTGGTGTCCTCTCTGCTAGCCTGCTTTATATGCATTAGTAACATAGATTTTTGAAAAGTATATATGCTTAGGTGACACAGTCAAAGCTTGCTTTATTGAAACACCATAAATAACATGAGACACCATGAAACACAGAGCAATACATTTGAAGGGTTCAAAACAGTCACACTTTCACCCTAATCTGAGACCAAAGAAATATCTCTTCAAAAATGCCTAACCCACCAAAATTCTGTGACCATCCCCACTCCCCTACCCCTCCCGAGAAAGAAAGAAAAAAAGGAACAACGATGAATAGATTTAAGAGAGAAGGAGATCAGAATTGGCGGGAAACACGAATACTCGTTCCTAGAAAGAAAGGAAGGGATGCATAAACTCAAGTTTCTCTAAGTACTTGAATATAAAGATCAAGGGATCCATTGAAACCCCAAAATAACTTACTCACCAGACAAAGCCAATTTTGTAAATGGTAGAGAAATAGCTGGTTTATATATTAGTCTATTGGAAACTCAGCTTTACATCCCATAAACCCGCCACCCTGGTCATCCCATGTCTTTGGCCAATGTGAGAGGATCTTGTTGACCTAAGTGTCACCTAACAAACGGGCTTATTTATTGACCCCACGTAGCTAAGCTGCCTCCAAGGGAGAGGGAAAGATGGGGATAATTGTTGGATAAGAGACTTGAGTCAAAACAGATAGTCTTACATATTCAGCATTATATATCAAATTAATAAGTAGGGAACGAATCTACCCTCAAGAAAAAAATAGTAAATCTCAAGCAGGCAATTCCTTACAAGGATTTACGTCAAAAAATGATGAGGTCGTACTCTAACTCCACAAGAACTTCCCCAGAAAAGAACACAAGGAAAATTAACAGAATTGACATTTTTTTTTATCAAACACAGAATTGACATTTGATTGCACAATAAGTAGTCTTTTTCACAGTTCCATATCTTTTCATTGGCCAAACTAAAGTAGTCTTTTTCACAGTTCTTATCATTACATAGAAATGTCTTGCCAAACTAAATGCCAAATAGAACAAAAGGAATAAGAGAATCCAACAAAACTAATTTTAAGGACCAAAAATTCATGAATGAAGTCTGACCAAGAACCCAGGAAAAAAAAGATAAGAAAAAGGTTTAAGCACAGGGAGGGATGGCACCAGAGACTAAACAATGAGTTCACAGAGAAAATATCTAACTTGCCCATTCTCTGTTTATTTGTGGTAACTTTTTTCTCACTGTCAAAGACATACTTCCAAACCTCAGCATACAACAGTATATAAAAAAAACTATATAAATTCTTAATTACCCCTCAAGTGTCCATGTAGAATAGATGTATATATACAACTCTGTATGTTCAAGGTTCTTTTCTTCTGTAAACAGATATTTGACATGTTCTACGTATACAACTCTAAGATAATGCATCTGATAAGATTTCAATGGCATCTAATTAAGTACTACCATTGCATGTGAAACTTTTTCTTTTTTCCATATAAACATTACACTATTTACTCAAACAATCCAATCAATGTTTTCTTATATCCCTGTTGTAGCTGTGTGTAATTAAATGTGCATGTCATTAGTTTTTGGTCCCTATTAGTGCTTTCTCATACCCCGTACAACTCTACCAAAACCACCCACTAACTCTTTTAATTTCATAGCCTCAACCCATATCAATTTTGAAAAGAAGAAAATTATCTCAACTATGATTTTAGAATAACCAAATTAACTTGACCCAAACATCGATCAATGAACCAAAAATAAATTTTAATTGAATTTCAGTCACAAGTACACCAACACTTCAAGCGGGAAAAAAAGTAATCGATAGCATGAATCTTGCAAATTTGTTAAACTCATTTTAGCAAATGGTGAGAGTAAAATAAGGTGAGCTTTTGCATCCACCAAAAACAAAAGCTTGGCACTTGCCTCGTTAACCAAAAAGCCCAAATTATCCAAGAGCTTAAGTCGCTCCACGGCTTAATCACCGATTTCTCCCACTTGCTTTTGAGCTGCAAAACCACTTTTGCAATTACAAGATCATACAAATATCTTGATTGGTCGAGGCAATCAACAAGATATATATCATTAATGGGCAGAGGAAATGCTTCATCACAATGGATATTGAGGATAGCCTTAACAGAAAATTCCAAGTCAGTCACTCAACAACAATTATAAAGAGAAAAAGTATTACTTCTTTATACAGAAAAAGAAAAGAAGCCAGCACCAGAAATGAAAAATCAAAGTCACAAGGATGTGTATACCACAACTTAAACTAATTCAAATCCAAAAGAAAGAAATTGATTGAGGAGGAAGGAAATCGACCTGTGATGGAGGTGTGAGAGGTTGAGGTGACTGCTCTCGCAAGGAGCGGATGAAGTTGTTGAGTTGTTGGGTGAGCATTTCTCCTCAGCAGGGATAAAATTAAGGAGGAGACGACAAAATCAAACTAAGAGAAGCTACTGCTGTGTCTTAGAAACCAAGCAAAGCCTTTCTCTCCTTTCTTCTGTCTTTCTCTGGGTTTTAATTAATGCGGAGGATGAAGAGAGGAGAGAGAGTGAGCTTTGTTTGTATTGTATGAAACCCTAATAAATCAAAACCAAAAAGTTTAGAGAAATCTTGGACCTGCTGATAGTTGCAGGAAGGGAAAATGAAGGGAGAGAAGAGACAGAAGGATAGGGAAAGAGAAGAGAGTGGCGAGAGAGGGTTTGATTTATTTCTTAATAACTGGGTGTGGGACTTCAAAAAAAACAATAATAATCAAACGTTGGTTTGGGAGTATATGAAGTGGATAAGACGAAAAATACAGAACCAAGTTAAATTTTGGTGAAAAAAGAAGCGCCAGGCTTAAAAATTTGGGGGGAATGAAATTACAGGTTTATGATGCGCACAAGACGTCGTTAACAAACCCAAATATATCTATGACGCAGAACACGCGTCGTGGAAATCTAATTTTATGACGCAGAACACACGTCGTGGAAATCTAATTTTATGACGCGTAACACGGCGTCATGAAAATCAACGACGCACAATCAGCGTCATGTTAAATATTTTCCATGACGCAGAAGAGACGTCATTAATTTAAGAAAAATTTGGTGTATATCTATGACACAGATCCTGCGTCGTCGTATATGGTACATCTATGACGCAGGTCCTGCGTCATCGTATAAGTAATTCATGTCGTGTAAAAGACGTCGTTAAATTCATAATGTTACGACGTATGATAGGCGTCGTCTAAATGCACTAGAATCAATGACACACATTCTGCGTCATTGAAAATGATTTTAATGACGCGTCTGGGAAACGTCATGATAACAGTGTCATAAACTTGTTTCAATGATGCATTTTAAAAATACGTCATAATTTATCACATTTAATGACGTGTATTTTTGATGCATCATTAAATCTGAGTCATAAAAAACCCTTTTTTTTGTAGTGAGTGGGCCTGACATCTGTAAGATGTTGGACATGCATGAAATTCAACATGAATTTATAGAGAGGAAATCTCACACACAAGGTACCACGGGTACTTAAACTCATGACCACTTGGAAGCACACCAAAAACCTGGACCATTCCAACTAATACTCCGTTGGTATGCATTTTCTGTGTTGACTAGGTATATACGTGTTGGTGTCTTTTCTCGCGTTGGGGGAGGGGGAGACTGTCCCAACACATATGCCCCGAGTGCTCTCGTGGGTCAGCACTAATGGTTCTTGGTAGTGAGTGAGCTTCCAACTGAGATCCAATTGATAATTGGATTAGGCTTGAATGAGAGAGACGGGCCCAGCCCTCCTTGGGGGGGGCTGGTTCTTTGGGTTCGTTGGATTGCGTAGGCGTGCCACTATTAGAATCGGAGATGACCCAATACAATTGTGATGAGTGTATGCTTGCTTGACTGTATACTGGATCTGCACTAATCTTAACTTCTAATCAAGCCATTATGCTCTGAGGGGGGTACTGGCTCATATTAGTTCTTTTCTATGCCTCAATTAAGAGGACTTCAAAAAAAATTCATTTGCATGTAGGTGGTATGATAGGCGTGTGATACACCTGTCTAGAGGAATAGAGAAACCGTATTTTGGTCAAAAAATCCCCTAGATGAGATTACCAACCTTGGTTAAACACAAAGAAAAACTTTAAAATAGGCTTATCAATATTGAACAGGCCTTAATTACCTTTTATGGGGTAGTATTTATCTTGATCGGGCAGGACAAAACCTTGTATGGGCTAGGCACTGTTTATCGGGCAAGAAGAAAATTTCTTTATTGGGCATGCCCTATGAGATAAACTGTGTGTGCCCTTGGTATGAATTAATATAAATACTAAGATAAATTACTCTACGAACCAAAGGTAAACAAATACTTGGAAGTGAAAAACTTCTCAGCTTGATCTTTATTATGATAGCAAGTAAAAGAGGTATAAAATACTATAAGTCTTGAGCATAATTCAATCTTACTAAAATTGAAAACTACAGATGTTTCCATCTGATTTGAACATTTTTATTACAATATCTAGAGAAAATTAGCAGTGATGCTAATAAATCATACCAAGTGTTTGGCAGAGCAATGAAGAAGATGATCACAGGAGTTGTCGACTGGATAATCTGAGTAATGAGTTGGCTGTTTTTGAAAGCTTTGAAGGTTGTTTTTGTGTTTATAGACGTTGAGTCTGGTTTGGAGAGAGAGTCTCTGATTGCCGCTGCCAAGTTCTCTATTTATAAGCTGAGGGCTTGAGTGCGTTAGTGATGAACAGACAAAAGGAATGTTAGGTTCCCACAACATCATTGAGTTTTTATCTTTTTGCTAATTAATCCTTAGTGGGTAGAAAAAGGTGGAGATAATCGGGTGAGCATTACTGAAAGTTTCCATTTGAACCTTTGTTTAAGTCTTGAAACGGGTTTGGTTGCTTTGCTTTGCTCTCTGAGTGAATGATAAAATACTTTATCTTGGTATCTTCCCCCACATCGCATGCATTACCTGCAAGAAAGACTATTGCCTTTTCGACTCCTTTGCTGGGTCAAAGTATGATATCAGTAATGGACTATGGGCTTTTGTTAATTATACTAAATTCTTGGCCCAATCAAGCCTATTGAAGAAACTTTGTGAAGTGGAGTCACTTATGAGTTGGGCTTGGGGTTAAAACAGTGAATAAGGCCATTTTTTTGGCTTGTTCCATTTTTGGTACAAACAATACGTATAACAAATAATGTAGTCCTTTTTAATTGTTCAATTATTGCTATTTGGATAATATACTCTCTTTTTTTCTGGTGGGTGTATTAAATATATCTTAGTGAAGTAAGTTTCAACTTTTTGCATTTTTATTGTCCTATTGTTCTGTATATATGTACACCTGCAGTTTCTGATGGATCTAGTATTATTATTATTATTATTATTTTACTTGACTATAACTAATAATGGAGTCTTCTTTTAATTGACTTTCTCCATCTCCATATATATATGTGGCTGCTATTAACTCTGTCCTAATCTACGATCAGTGGGCATTTCTGCAACTGCAATGGCGAAATTTGGTATGTTAATTCTCAAGTTTTCTTCTCATAGAAAGAACAGAATATAAAACAAGTTATTACAAGCAGTAAATTAATAATTTGCTTCGTTTTGCCATAAATTTCTTCTGTTTTCTGTAAAGATATTCCAGAGATGAGAGAATACAAAAGAGAGTATCCGCCAGAGCACTTCATCGTGGAAATAAAGCCATACTCCTTGCTATTAAACACCAAAGCAGAAAAGTACGAGTCTGGTGTCTTTGATGCTGGTGGTTACAGATGGTACGTGGGCTTCCTTCACTGATTTACTGATCAAGCTACCGCCTAGCTAATTTCTCGGCCAAATCGATATCCATTTACATGGTGATTTGATTTTTATTTCATTTTGACTGATATTTCTCAGCTACTGATCTAGCTAATTTTACTTTGAATTTTCAGTTTTATTTACTGAAATGAAATTAGCCTTATTTTCAAGAGAGACATAAATAACTGTAATTTGTGTTGCAGGAGGTTATCACTTTACCCAAATTATGAAACAAGTAAGAAGGGTTACATCTCCCTCTTCTTGGTATTAATAGGGAGTGTGTCCGGGAAGCAGTCGCCGGCCGAAGTTTACGCCACTTTTAGATTGTTTTTATACAAGAATACACCTGAAACACAAGAATACTTGACCATCGAAGGTGAAAGTCTCTGCAACATATCTGATTTATCTACTCACATGTTGTCATTAATTAATAAATTATATATATTTATACAGAGAGTTTCAGTTGAGTTACATATATACCTATAGTAATGTATATACAGTATTAATTATCAAAGTTTCTTCCCCATTAATTCATACATTAGTAATAATTTAATTACGTATAACAGATGGTTCCGGAAAAGTAAATCGCTTTCATGAGGAGATGAGGCAGGAGTTAGGTTTTGCAAAATTTCTTCTCCGTTCAACTTTCGAGAAACGTTCTGAGGGATACGTTTGGGACGATTGCTGCAGAATCGGGGCAGAGGTTTTTGTTCATAAAGGCCAAACGAAAACTTTTGACGAATATCTTCCCCCCCGGGAACTCAAAAATCCCACCTTCAGTGTCCGTAAGTTTAGGTTGGGAAGCATCTCATCAAAACGGGACCCAAAGTGTCTATCTTCAGATAAATTCCATCTTCAAGGAAGAAAATGGTACGTAGGTGCAATATGTCTTACGTATGTATATAAAGAGAACTGTTATTCACACTCCGTATAAAAACAAACATTATGCAATCTTTCATTATGGAAGTTATACGGGGATCATTTTGTAAACTTTCTTTTGTTTATTAATTTTAGGAAGTTAAGTGTTTGTCAGAACGGAGAGCCAGAGAACAAATTACTATCATTTATGCTAGAATCGAAAGAAGATTGGAAGAACTTTCCGAGCTTTTATGCAAAATTCAGGCTTCGGGTATTGGATCGAGTTCATGCTAAACATACTATTGAAAAAGAAGGTAATTCCCTTTACACCTATCCCTGTTGCTATATTCCTTATCTACGTATCAACTCATTGCCCTCACTGGAAATGAAAAAATGTATTAAGAAATTAAGGCCGCGTTTGATATGGAAGGGTAGACTCGGCTATCCTAGACTAGTGACTAAATTTTGTGTGCAATCAAGCATAGTTGTCTTCTAAGTTGAAGGATTAAGGTGGACTATTCATATGAAGTTGATGTCTAAAACCTCCTAATCCACCAAATTAGAAGTCAACATCCTTATTCCTCTTTTATTGCACATGAAATCTAGTCTTTAGCTAATCCAGTCTAATCCTAATTCATATAAAATGTGGCATGTTCGTCATTCTAATTACGCCTTTCTAATGCTACGTTGTTGTGTGATGGAAAAGTGATAGGTTTGGGAAAGGTTCTTATGTAAAATACTCACTTGTACATCTGATAACATAAGTTTCACAAGAGAACATTACTATTGTTTTGCATCATTCTCTAAAAATTTGATTCCCTGTTTCAGTTCAACACTGGTTCTGTTCCTCAAACTGCAAAATTGGTTTCCCAGACTTTATGCCGTGGAAAACTCTCCGTGACTCGTCGAAGGGGTTCATTAAGAATGATGTATTAACTGTTGAAGTTGAAATATGCTCGCTATCTGTGGTTGATGCTCCTAGAATATTAAAAAAACAATAGTTTTATGATTAAGATAGATTGCAGATCTTTGAATAGTATACGGAGCCCTATATGTATATGATGTGCTAGAATTGCAGAGAGGTATCGGTTATAGTGTGTGAAATTTATCAGATAATTTTCATGTTTGTATTGTTCACATAAATAAGGGATTAATTTCTTATGCTAGATACTTTGAGTGACCACACTCTTTTTTAGGGTTTCCATAATTAAGGAAAGACATGATTTGTTAATTTCTTGTGCTAGATACTTTGAGTGGACAAGAACATAACAATTTGGATCAAACTATTGATTTTTATTAAGAGCGTTTTGAACTTAAATATAGCACATCGATCAATCATGTGTTGATGTTGGCTCGCCTAAAGGTGCGGAAGGAAAGAAGGAAGCGGAAGGTCAAATGAGCTGCAGATGTTTGACTGAACTTTGACGCTCGAGCGGTAAAGCGTAGATTCTCACCCAGGCACAAGTGCTTGAGCAGCGCGAAGGGCGTTCGAGCGGGAGGCGCGTATCCCTAGCGTATCTGGACAAATTTACTCATAATTTTGGAGTATTTTAGGTTTCCTATTCCTTGTGTAATTGTAATAAAGCCCTATACATATAAATAGTCAATTTAGCACTATGTTTTGTGTGTGTGGAAGCAAACAAGTGCAAGAGAGAAAATCAAGGCATCAAATTGGTTTGAGCCAAGGGTGAGAGAAAAAATAGCTAGGGTTTGAGAGGGCAAAGGGGGTTCTTCATTGTAACTAAATGGGTTCTTTAATTCTACTGAATTTCTCAGGGATCACCAATAGAACGTAGGCACGACGCTGAACCTCTATAAATTTTTGTGTTCTTTGTGTGCGTGTTTACTTTTGGGTTCTTGTGTGCTTTATTCTTTGCTTGGTACTTGTGTGTGTTTGTTGAGTAGTCCATCAACAATAAGGTCTTGGAGTGTTCTCGCACAACATCATGACACTAGTCGACACTTATGACTTAATGCAAAAATTCTTACGCATACAGTTGATATTCACCTCATGATGTGGAACCCAAATACAAATACATGACTACGAATCCCGCTAGTTAGTTAAAATCAGTGGGGAGCCAGTATTTTGCATTAGAGGGGTCCCTTCACAAAATTTTATAAAATAATTCGAATAGAACCACTAAGCGTTAACCGGTTAATAAGTTAATACAATACTAACTACTTGGTTTTGCCCACTTCATAATATCATTTCATATTGATTAATAATTTATTCGTTCATTACAATCATAGCTGTCCTTAATTTCATATTATAAAATGGTTGAATATTAATCTTATCATCTACACTATTAAAGACTTAAAAAAAAAATTCATAAATCCCAATATTAAAATACCCTACACAGACATGTAAAAAGGGAGGGACAAAAATGACAAAGCTTAAGCTTAAGTTAAAGGGAGGAAAAAAAGAGAGGAGTTTTTAGTGCAAATATTATAACCTAACGTAGTAGATTTAATTGAAAATAGAAGAGTGATTAAGAAGTTTTAATGGTTAATTTGTCGACAAAAATAACCTAATATATTGTTTATTTTAAATTAAATATCCCAAATACAATATAATATAATATATTATATATATCATATATAATATATAAATGCAAGGTAGGTTTTTAACATTTTCAAGGTAGGTTTTGTTTTTCCAAAGTAAAATTAAATGTTTGAAGAGCTAAAGTCAACTTACCAGTCCTGAAGAGAGAGAAAGAGGTTGCAATTTTGATGACTGAGGTTGAGGAGGCTATTGGAGAAATTTTTTTAATGTGGCTCACCTATTTTAGAATTCAAAGGCTGTTGAAGAAGATGTTTAGTGTTGTAACTCTTTTATTTATCATTTAATTGCTCTGACTTTTGTCACCACAACTAGACCTGGCAAACGTGTCGTTTTAATGGGTTTCAGGTCGTGTTCATGTCAACCCGTTAACTTAACGGGTTGACACGACATGACCCGTTAAGTTAACGGGTGAAAAATATCAAACCCAAACACGACCCGTTACAATTTGCGAATGACCTGCACGACCCGTTAAGAATAAACCCAAAAAAAAAACTATCTCCTAGAGCTAACAAAAGAATATTGCAATTGGGGAGGGCTGCAACTCAAGATGAACCCAATACACAGAGCTTCATAAAAATCACAGCCTGCAACTTGTGTGGAACCTTCAGCCCTTGGCACTCCAGCTCATAAGCCATCGAACCCATCTCCAGGATGTGCTAATTTAAGGCATTATCTTTGGCACTCTCTGTCCCCTTCCCAGAACTCAAAGATAAAGCCCCAAACTTTGCACCAGCCCCTTAGAAAGTTTCGGCTTCACGGCCATCAACCCAATTCCTTACCTTTGCCTGAGAAATGAGATAAAAGTTAAAACAGTACAAATGGGTTTTAAGCAGAAGAAATAGATAAAACAGCCATTCAATGTATGAAATTCAATCCTAGAAGAAAAAAAAACCCAACTCAATGTAATCCAATTCCCAGATTACAAACATGTATTTAATCATAAATCTCAAAAAAAAACAAAAACAAATCAAGAACTCAAATCTCTTGAAAACAAAAAGTATAAAAATGAAAGGAGCTTACCATTAGGTAAGGGTTGTTACCAGAGGGAGTTTTGGGGGATGGAATCGGTGTCTGGGAAGAAAGAACTTAGACGAAAGAATACAGAGAGAGAGAGAGAGAGTGAGTGAGAGAGAGTGAGAGAGAGTGAGTGAGTGAAGTTGTGAGAGAGAGAGGGGGTGAGGTGGCTGCTAGCTGAGTGTGAGTTAGAATAGGTTTAGTTTTATAATGTAGAATTACAAAAATGCCCCTTTTCTTAACGGGTTAACGGGTGATTCACGAATAACCCGTTAACTTAACGAGTGACTAACGGATCCACCCGTTTTCAACCAGACCCATTAAGAGAGACCTAAATACTGTTATTTTCGTGCGAATCGTGTCGTGTTAACGGGTCGTGTCCGATATTGCCAGGTCTAACCACAACCGCCCCCACTACCACCACTATTTTAGCATGGTTGTCACACCACCACCATGATCCATCATTGACTAGGGACGGACCCACAATGGGGTCAAACAACCCTATAGACTCCATGAAAACAAGCTTGAAGTCCTATTGACCTGACTATGTGACCCCATGAATGGCTAAAGGAAAGGGGTGCTCTGGTGCGAGGAGGAAGAAGAAGCTCTTTATTTAAAAAACCCACTGGCCAAAACGGCGTCGTTTTGGCCAAGCAAATTTTTTTAATAAATAACCTGGCCAAAACGATGTCATTTTGGTTTAGGCCTTTAAAAAAAAAAATTTAAAACAGCTTCCTAAACCCTCCACCCGATCCCAGCATCTCCAAAACCCCCATTCTTTTCTCCTCAACCCTAAATCCCCAATCTCCACCCCCCAAACCTTTAACCCCCATCTCCTCCATTGCCGCCGCTTCCACCACCTCACAATTCAAGTAAATTCTAACTCCAAACCTAAATTAATTGAATTGAAATTGAAATTATGATTTTATTATATTGTTTTGATTTATTGGATGTTTCATTTATGAATTTTTGTGGTTAATTAGTATAAATTTGGTGTTCTCTTTAATTGATGTGAGTTATTATTTTGATTAATTTATGTGTAGAATTATGGAAAGATTTTTTAAGAGAACGTCATCATTGGTTAGTTTGGATAATGTGGGTAGTTCAAGACAAAGTGAGTTAGCTGAGGTTTTGGCTAATCTTCAAGCAGACCCTGGACTAAGAATTTGTATGATTGAGTATGATACTAATATTAGAGATGAGGTTCGAAGAGCATATATATCTACAAAAAGGACCTTGTCAACCTAGAGGTCATTCTTTCCCACAAACTAATATATCAGGAATTATTTGACGCAAGGGATTGGTGGTCTTGCAAAAACAATGGTGGAGACAAGGATGCATCAAGCATTCAATTATGTGTATTTGCTTATTACATTTGCTTTAGTTTTACCGATTGCAGCTGCTTCAGTCGAGAGGGCATTTTCGGTCATTAATAGTATTAAGGGTCCACTTTGGAACAAACTGGGAGATCAATAGTTGATAACTTGCTTGTTTACGTTGAGAAGGATGTTTTTGATTGTATTGAAAATAAAGCTATAATGCTACATTTTCAAAATATGAAATCTTGTCGTGGACAATTGTAGTTTGTAATATTGTTTTTGACATGAATTATGAATGAACGTACTATAGTTTCATTTTCAATGTTATTTTAATCTTAAAAAAAAATTTGAACTTTTACACTATGACCCTATGAAATAAGATTCTTAAGTCCGTCACTGTCATTGACAACATAGTCACCACAACCAAACCACTCCCACTATCATCATCGACAGCATTTCAAAATTTCCACATCCAAAAATGATTGTTCAGAAGACAAAAAATAATAATAAAAAGAACCCATGATTGAAGTCGTCTTGGTCACCCTCTACCTATCTTAGAGTCAAAATTCAATGGTTGATATTTCCAACTTGGATAAAATATCCTATTAATGTCAACCATGGAATTTTCCGGCGGTCAATAGTGCAAAATAGATAAAATCAACAACACATTATTCATACCTAATTCTATTACGCCTCATTCCAGCCATAGGACATGGCATAAAGAAACCAGACGTCAAAGGTCTGGATGTATTAACTTCAATTCTCATTCTCAGATAGTCACGGAAGCCCACATCGTGTATATCCTCAATGGCGATCATAACCCTATATGTGCACCCAACTAGTGGGCATTCTTTGTGGTACATAGAAGTCTGGGCATACCATGAGCCTGAACCCAGTAAGTGGCATAGTTTGGCTGGATATCATCCAAGGAATGATATATTAGCCAGTGCTTGACTGAGAAAGTGTATCCCTTGATCAACCAAGGGTTACCAACAATCAAGCGACTCGCGGCCTAGGAAATAGCTCTATTAACTAATTCCCAATATTTTTTTTTCTTTGGATACAATTGATATTGGGAAAGGAGGGAATCGAACATAGGACAATGGTAAATGATCTTAACTATTTGAGCTATAAACCCCTTGCAATTTCCAATAAGCTTTAGCATAAAACAAATACATTTTAAATGCAACAGGAAACCATATTATCAAAATGAAAATATATTCAACAATATAATTGAAAAAGCACCTATTTTAATGTGTATTTGTATTGTTGTAACAAAGACAACAATACCTATTTATTATATAAAAAGAAAAAAAAATGCATGTTTTAAACATTTTCAAGGTAGGTTTTGTTTTTCCAAAGTAAAATTAAATATTTGAAGAGCTAAAATCAACTTACCAATCCTGAAGAGAGAGAAAGAGATTACAACTTTGATGACTAAGGTTGAGGAGGCTATTGAAGAGTGTTTTTTTAGGGTTGTGATTTCCCCACTCTCCTTTTATTCACTTACACTCCTTTTTACTTTTTAATGCATTAAGATAAAATTGGAGTGAGATTATACAATTATTAAAAAAGGGAGTGTAAATGAACAAAAATGGAGTGAGGAAATCACTACCCTTTTTTTATATGGCTGATCTATTCTAGAATTCAAAAACTATTGAAGGAAATGTTTAGTCTTATAACTCTTTTATTTATCATTTAATTGCTCTGACTTGTCACCACAACCGCCCCCACTACAACCACTATTTTAGCATAGTCGTCACACCACCACCATGACCCATCATCGACAACATGGTCACAACAACCACAATCAAACAACTCCCACTATCATCATCGACAGCATTTCAAAATTTCCACGTTAAAAAACAATGGGTCAGAATTCAATGGTTGATATTTCCAATGTCAAGCATAGAATTTTCCGGCGGCCAATAGTGGGAAATAGATAAAATCAACCAACACATTATTCATGTCCACTTTGAATCAGATTCAGATCCGTGCTTAAGGTCTAAATGTCCTCTTGAATCAGATTCTACTCAATCACCATCAATTTAAGAATACATGTTTGGCAGTGTTTGGTGAAATATAATACCCAAAATTTTCATAAACACTTCCGCCCAAGATATATATTATGTTAGTTCATGTAGGTCGACTAAATGCCAGCACAACTTCCACGAGGACCATTCGTCTTCCTCTCTCTAAATTCCTCTTAAACAAAATAAAAATAAAAATAAAAAACTCTCCCTGCTTATACTTTTCTCTCCGACTTCTCTCAAAATCTCCCGATATGGACGCGCCCGACTCCGGCCAACCCGCGGCGCAACGCTTCCAAAACGTCGTCGTCATGCGCCATGGCGACCGCATCGACAACTTCGAGCCGCTCTGGGTGTCGCAGGCAGCGAGGCCGTGGGACCCGCCTCTGGTCAAAGAGGGCAAGGATCGGGCCTTCTGCACGGGTAAGAAGCTCCGATCCGATCTCGGATTCCAAATCAACCGGGTCTTCGTCTCGCCGTTTATACGCTGCGTCGAGACCGCCGTCCAGGTCGTCATCGCTCTCTCCGCCAGCGAAGACCCTTGTCTCTCCAAATACGAAAGCGACCAGCCCCTCCCTGTCGATCCTTCTAAGCTCAAGGTGGGCCCCACCATATTTGAGTATTACATTTTTAGGATTGTGATTGCTAATTGAATGAAATTTGTACATAAGATTCGGTCCTGTTTTGATACTTTGCGTGCTTAATAATATATACAGTAATTTTTTCTTTTTGGGCACAACAATATTTGACGTTGATCGATTGAGAGAGTTTTTTGTATTTAAAATTTAAAATTTTATTTTTTATCTTTTATACAAGGCGATATTGAAGGTGGGGGATAACCTCAGGTTCAGGGTATCTGTTCTTAATTGGGAGAGTTATATGTATATAAATTTGACTAATCATATATTAGATATCTCAAATGTTATCTTATCGGACTCAGAATCAAAATTTATGTTTTAAGAATTTTACTTTATGTTTTGACAACATAACATGCAAGATATTGACGCAACGCTAAGAAAAGTATTGTACGGACACAGCCTTGGTATATTTAAGCTTGGTGATAATAATATGTGGAGATGACGTGCAGGATTCAATCTGTTTATCCATTTTACAGGTCTCAATTGAATTTGGGTTATGTGAGATGCTGAACAAGGAGGCCATCCGCGGCGACTTGGCTCCAAAAGATGGGCAACAATGGGGTTTCAATATAGCAGAGCTTGAGGCTTTGTTCCCAGCTGGGACAGTGGATCAAACTGTGGAACGAGTGTACAAAGAGGTATATGGAAATTTCTTGGTGTGTGCATAATATGGACATAAAAGATTTTTGCTTTGCCTAATGGAACCTCTTCCTGTGGTTGACTCCAGTTGCCCCAGTGGGGGGAGAGTGTGACGGGTGCACGGGCTAGATACGCTGAGGTCATTCAGGCCCTTGCAGATAAATACCCTACAGAAAATCTGCTCCTTGTCACTCATGGTATGCTTCATATTTGGTTAAAATCTTTCTTGAGTTTTTGGAAATTTTTAGCAGCTTTTTATATTTTTTCTTTAGTAACTCCAGCAATGTGTTCCTCTTCCAAAGGAAATGCCTTTCGAATCTAAGATAAAAGCATCTTTCTGCAGGTGAAGGAGTTGGTTCATCAATTTCTTTATTCCTGGAGGGCGCCACAGTTTATGAAGTAAATTACTGTGCATATTCAGAACTAAGAAGGCCCGTCTTTGGCAAAGACCAGCCAACAACTGCTGGGAAGTTTGAGGTAGTGAAAAATCTTCGCCAGACTGGTCTCAGTTACTCGCTTGAAACTGTGGAGACAGGTGATTTAAGCTTACTACCATCAGAGTAACGATGGCGTAAAATTGCCTTCTTTCTATCGTGCTTGACTGCTTTGTTACACCAAAACTCTAATTATTGGAATTCATTCCAGGGCTGATTGGATTTACAAATTGATCAGACAATAGTTTCTCTTTTACGTTTTCTTTTGCAACTTCAGTTCCATGTATTTTTTACCAGCCCATGAAGGCTCGGATTAGAAAAAAACAATGTTTTGAAAGGCGAGACGTTGAAGTGAGGCGTTTTATGTCTCGTAAAGCGAGGTGTAAGCCTTGAGGCAATAAGACGCAAGCCCTTTGAACATTCAATTATCACAAATAAAAATATATTAGTATATTAATAATATGTAAAACATATGATCCATATATGTTGTGAGGTCATTGATTCATAAATTGAAACATCTCAAGCCTCTCTTTAAGCCCTAAATTGATTTAGATAGTTATAGATTGGATATGAATTCAAATTTATAAGATAGGTTTCGCATCTTGTTTGAATAGATTGTAAGGGAGGCTTCCGTTAGAAATATGTGGGTGGATATGGCTGAGAGCTAGTCAAAATTGAAACAAGGGGAAATCTGATTTTTGTGAACCTTCTATTGGGTGAGAGCGGAAGATAAAAGGCACAGGAGGGACTAATCCACCCACATATTGAAAGGGACCTGAGCTTATGTTATGTTCTTAAACTTAAAAACCATAGATGTTGAAACGCTGGCGTTTTGCTTGACTCTTTAAACACAAAAGTTGTACCATATGGGATCATTTTGAGAGAAATAAAGTTAGGTTTCATCGTCTCCTTCTCCGCTCTGCAACGCCTCTGCAATTTCACGCGTATGCTTTTGGAATTTGGCGTACGCCTCCGAAACTTGGTGTATGCCTTTAACAACAATCGCTAAACAGAGGTACACCTAAGGGGTTTTACCATCTCCTCGCGTCGCCTCGCCTCACGCTCTCAAGCGCGCTTAGGCATGCCTTTCAAAACATTGGAAAGAAATGAAACAAAAGCTTCTCTTTTACATCAGAACAAGTTCCCTTCATCCCCCTTCTCCTTTATCAATATGATCATGTTCTGCTTCAATCACTAACAACTGAAAAATGACTGAAATTACTCTTGTTCTATAATTGTTTCTTATTTTGGAGTACTAGTGATTTCATTGCTACTAAAATTGTTCCAAAGGCTTTACATTTCAACAAGAGATATGGAAAAAAAAATGAGTTACAGTACATGCAAGCATAGTACCTTTCTTTAAGAAGCAACTATCATGCCTGTTGGACAAAGAATTGCAGAGGCAACTTGACTTGCTATTATATGTAGTTCAATGTCTAGTACAAATAATGGCAGTAACAAGAAATTATCATGCCAGTTAGACCTTGTCAATTTATAGTTAAAGAAACTAATACAAAGTTAGTGTTTAGTTTCCACATCCTACATGCAAATTTGAAGTTACAAGGTTACTGCCATTCAATGCTGCTCTGATGAGTTCGGAAGCGGTTCAATCTGATCAAACATGTCTACCGGTAAGTCGTCGAAGACACAGTCCGGGGTCATGGGATTGCAAATTATGTCCCTTTCACCACTTCCACAACTTCCTACCGGTTCGAGAAATGGGGGCTCCATGAGAAGTTGTTCTCCTCCGTTTCCAAGTTCAGAAGCATCCAGAGGCGTTAGCATGTTGAAATAGGGGTCAAATCTTGCCAATAGTTCTTGGGTTTCTGATGAAAATTCTAGGTCTGTTTGGGGTTGTGGGTTCTGCAGGAAAGAGATTAGTGGTTGGGGCTCAATCCATGGATTCTCTTCAGTTGGGGTAAGCTCTTGTTGAACAGGGTTTGCTTCAAGAGCAAGTAACTTGGGCTTAACAAGATCTGGTAGTGGCACCATTTTGATAATCTCGGAGTTCCCAAAGCAAGGTGGTGATGAGCATGATTGAGCCTGTGATGATGATTCTCCCTCTGATGAACAACTGAACTTTGGAGCCTAGAGAGGAAGAAAAAAAATATCCATAACATAATTAACAATTAATTAAAATACTTATTACTCATTACCAAATGATTAAAGAAAAATGAAATTTGGTATATAAAAAATGAAGGAAAGTTGTCATTTGTTCCTTCTATAAGTAACATCTCATTTACCTCCACAGTGAGAACCTCATGGTAAACAGGGCCTTCCCTTTTGTTTTTGTGTGACTTGGAAGGTGTGGCTGCGGATGCCTGCAGAATCCTAGCCAGCCTCTTCTGCCTGCTACTCCAAAAATTCTTGACATCATTGTCAGTCCTCCCAGGCATATAGGTTGCTATTCTTGCCCATTTGTTCCCAAATTGTGCTTGCAAATCTATCACCACCCTCTCCTCCTCTACTGAAAATTTGCACCCACTGAGAAACAAACACAAATTCCAAATACAATTAGCAAAAAAACCCAACAACCCATTTTTGAAATCTTCATCAGCAACAAAACCCAATAACCCATTTTAAAAATCTTAATTAGCAACAAAACCCAACAACCCATTTTTTAATCTTAATCACCAACAAAAACCCAAGAACCCTTCATCACATCATCACATATCATATTCATGAAACAATGTACCAGAAGCAAAAACTAAAAAAGAAAGAGAAAATGAAAATGAAATGGTGGATGATGAGTTGGGTTACTTCTTCAAGTTGGGTCTAAGCTTATTGACCCAACGGAGACGGCAAGACTTGCCAGTCCTCTGCAAGAGGCCTTTGGATCGAATGGAGCTCCAGTCTCTTGGGCCACACTTCTTCACATGGTTTAACAGAACTTCATCTTCCTCTGCTTTCCATGGCCCTTTCCTTATACCCTCTTCTCTTCTACCCTCCATTCAGAATTCTCTCTCCTCCTTTCTCAGACACAAAGGGAGTTACTTTTGTCACTCTCTTTGTAAAAGCTTTTCTATAAGTCGTGCAGCACTCTCTGTAATTTTTTTTTATCGTTTGTGTAGTGGCGGTTAAGGCAGTTACTGATGCCATCGTCCACTAATTAGCCCACGTTCGCACTTTTTTCTCTGTTTCAAAATCATACTGGTGTTACAAAAATGGCCCTCTCTTATTTTTTTATTTTAAGTTCCAACCACCAAAAGCAAGGAGCCCTGTTTATTTTGACATTTTTACCTCAAACCTTTTTTTGTTAAAATCAAATTTTCCCGGGAAATTAAACATTTGTTTGGTAGGACTGCTTGAAGATTTCAAAGAAGAAAAAACCAGTTCCAAAACCAGCCATTATAATCATTTTCCTTTTCCAATTGACGGGTTCACATGGCTAAATGCTATTCCTTAATCACAAAAACAAAATAAAGAGATAACCTTTACTGCTTCCTTTGGGCCAAGATATGTTGGCTTTCAAAGTTTCCTTGAACTGCTGTAATGCTCAAATGTAAGTTGGCAGCCATACAACTTAGTACAACAAATCAGGTCAATGAACAAAAAAGCTACAATTGGATCTATTGACGAGTATGTACATGAAGAAAACCCTACAGCTAACTAAAGCACTAATATTTTAGCTCATCTGTCACAATTTTGTTGGATGACATACTCGTCAAAAAGGCCTCGGCAGTCTCCACTGAAGCTGTTCCCTCAGCAGTAGTAGTATTGATGCCATTGGCAACTGGTTGGCTGATCACCCCTTGTTACTGTTAATGCTTTCAGTACTCTTTTGAAGTTCAGTCCTAGTAAGATGAGATTCAGTAATTAAAGATGGCTTCTCGGAAGAAACAGTTTCAGTATCCCCATTCTTGACAGGCAGACGTTCCTCATTGTAACTTGATGTTGATGAGCATTTAAGCAATAATTCTCCTTGTACAACCATCATACTGCCAACTGCATTTGAATACTGACTACAATCAGAACCATTTATCAAGTTGTCACCAACCCCATCAACGGATGATCGGTGATTACTTGTGCTTCCATTCTTGCTTTCAATTTCCATTCTATCACTTTCTGAACCTTCAGACACTTCAACCACTCGTGATTCAACAGGCACAGATGCAGATGGGGAAGTCTTGCTATCTATGATATTGTCATCAGATGCTCTAACAGTGGGCTCAATATTGTTGCGGTGGAGATCATTTGGATCGGTTACTGTGCATTGTTCCGCAAACTCCATTCCATTTTTGTGTTCAGTTTCCATTTGTTCATTTCCTATTATGACACCTGAAGGTTCAGCTACTTCAACCACTTGTGATTCAACTGGAATAGATGCAGATGGGGAGATCTTGTTATATACAGTATTGTCATCAGCTGTCTTGCAAATAACAGTGGGTTCAATATCATGGAAGTGGTCATCATCCGGATGGGTTACTGTGCATTGCTCCACAAACTCCATTGTTGAAGAAGGGATATCAATGTCCTCATCCATCGCATTTTCTTGCCTATTTCTATTTAAGATGTCATCCTCATATCCAGTTGGATTGGTGAGACCATCATCTGCGGAAGCTAAATCTTCAGTCTCTGTGTTAAACAATGACCTCTGTCTGCTTCCCGAGAAGACACTGCTAGACACAACCTCGTCAACAGAATATAACCCGGGTGGGGAAATACAGATGGATGATGGGTCAACATCCATCTCATCACAAGATATTTCTTCTCCACAACTCTCATTACATATGCCATTTCCAAGTGCTACCAGATTACTCCGTTCAGTACCAAATTTACCCTTGGTTCTCTCAGCAGTGACACGTCCATCCCCACAATTATTCTCGTTATGAGATACTACTTCCTTGTTTGCTAATTCTCGATCTCGATCAGCAAAAGATGTCACATCCATTGTGGAATTGCTGCTTTCCAAATTAACTAGTCCATTTAATTGATTCTGTACAAAGACAGCTAAAGAAACAGCATGATCACGAATCAAAGAATCACGAGGTGGGCAGTGCAGCATATCAATCAAGGCCTGGCGGTACTGCAAAAGGCTTATAGATGGCATAGCTGACTTTTTCCGACAGACACTGATAACTTTCAGTACATGCTCGCACAGGTTGCCCATTTCTGCCCAACTGCAGTTGCAAATACCGAACTGTGAACCAGGGTTCCAAACAACATAAGCCCTATCTTGATCAAGCTGGTTAATAACTTTTGCACATGTACCTTCCATGACTACATTGGAGTCTGGAATCTTCAGTGCTTTACGCCAAGATGTTAAACCACTCACCCATTCATCTTTCCAATATCGAGCAAAATAATCCTTCTCAGAATATTCATCAAGCCAGAAGTAGGAATGTACTTTTGTACCCAGCTTATCAACCAACCAATCAACTCGTGTGTACACACTAGGTTTCTTCTCATTCAACAACCTAAGCTTTAGTTGGTTGTGGTAGAACTCCATTGCCGCACAGGTTTCCTGGCTAGCAAGAGGAAGATTTTGTAGAGCAGAGATCCACGTCCCTACGTCAAAACACATTTTTCTTGAATGAGGTAATTCAAAATAAAGCAAAATTAAAAAAGGCTCTTGTAACAGAAAGGGGAGAAAGAAAACAAAAAGGCCACTATCTGCATTATTAAATATTATATTGAACCCACGCAATAAATTGATCTTCTGCCAAATAAAGACTGCTTTACAACAAGTAGGCCAATTCTTAGCACATCAAATTCCCCTGTATACAAATGAATATATATTACATGCAAAGCATATACTAAATTATATATTACACAAACACACACACATGAATATCCACACATTAATGCGATTATATATGTAAAATTTATGAACATATGTATGCAGGCATATATATGCATGTTAACCTGTATGCATGCCACACAATCAAGTCAGGGCAGGTCTTAAGAGATACGTACATGGATATAAATGTAAGTATGTCAAGATGAATACCAATTAAAAGACACATGCTAGTTCATATCACAGAGCAAAATATACCTCTACTTAAGATGATAGTGACCAACCTATTCTAGGATACCAGGTTGCCTTAAAGTAATCCATAAAATCTGATTCATCAAGAAAATCTTCTATGAAGTCCTCAAACAAACCCTCAGTTCCTCGTTGCTGACAAATGTTATCCATTGCCTGATGAAACCTTCTTGATATTGTAGCTCGCATCTCATTGTCCACACATTTCTTTACTAAGTTTTTATGCCATGCATGACGAACGCGCCAAAAACTTATCAACACCGAGCACTGAAATACATCCCTGAATACAATGAAAAAACATTATTCACTTAGCTTCAAATCATGCAAGTATTTATCCATTAAAACAAGAAAATGAAATACAGCTCTAGATCATGTCAAAGTGGCCTGCTCCATTTTGAAATAGTGGCGGGTATTCTCACTAGCCCAAACCCCAAAAATGTCACCTTATAAAATTGGATAAATATATAATGTTTCATTTATAGCCTTTAACTTTGATTTTAAACATCATTTGACAATAGCAACGCTATGTGTTGAGATTAAATCACTAGTTGTCAAAACCAAAAAATCACACAATACTAGTGCATCAACTGGACAGTCTGATCAAGTCAAGAGATTGGGCATTAATTTCGAGGAGAGAAACCCCACCTGCATATAATTTTAAACTGAAAACAAATCTTCTAATCATAAGTAAACAACTGAAATGGAATACATTGGAAACAGGTTAATCAGTGGTGACGTAGTTGGGTTCACACTGCCACTTCTATGGAAAATTATCTATGGACTGTGTTCTACCAAACAAAACATCAGCGAATACAATCATCTATTGTCAGTTTGAAGTTCAGACAAGGACTGAGAAGCCAACCTGATAGTGAGCACATCAGCTAGGGGATCATCCACTATGAACCCAGCCAACTTCCATGTAGGATCTTTCGTTTGAATTCTATTGTAAAGAGCCCTCATCCATTTATGGGCATTGGAACTTTCAAACTTTGGAGCCACTATCCAAGCTACTGGAATGGCCTTGTTGTCTTCGTTAAATACAAGGAGACTGTGAACTGAATACTATATAACATCCAAACATGAACATATTCAGTTTCACATTCTATTAACAATTGCAGTTAACAATAAAAGGTTACACGAACTAAACGGACCTTCAATTTGTTTGTTCCGAACCTTGAATCAGAAGCTAGAAGGCTGCGATTGCCAAAGCGAATCATTTGTTGCAACTGCCACTCTGTTTGAATTCCCATAGTGAAAGGGTCCACATCAGAGAAATCCTCGTAGTAGAAAACATGACTCTGATGGTTTTCTACCCACATGCTGATGCTAACCGCATCATCTGCATCCAATTCATATCTAGAACGTCGAATGATCCTCTCCTGTCTCCGAACGTACCTATGGGTTAAAAGATCATCACGATTAGATGGACCCCCCTGTTTCTCTACTGATTCATTGTGTCTCTGCATTATAGTCTCCACAGAGACCCCCACATATAGCAAAGATAGCACACGAAGACGTAGGTCCTCAGAGATGTATGGGGCAAACATAGCACGTGTTCCAGCAGCCATCTTGTCTTGCGGGCCATGACATGGCGCCCCTTTCTTATCCACATGTTTATCCTGATTATATATAACAAGCGCCACTGAGGGTTCAGCAATTAAGCGTTTCACGATAAAGTGGCAGGTACATCCTCTCTTGGTGTTTGGTCGACCCGCATTTTTCTTCTTTGGGGCATAAGTAGTCCTGCTAGGTCGTACAACCCCACCTTTCCTATGGTCATCAGGACCAAAGGAACACCAATATCTACACATTTAAAAGAAGATAATTTAAGCTGATGGAAGGCAGGAATGCTGGCTAGAATGGACAGAGAAAAAAACGTGGAACTTACAGAATATATTCAAGAACACCATCAACCTTTGGTTTGTATGGCGTCTTTGGCTGCCGCCGCCGCCTTGCTTCAACATGAAATCTTGTTGGACATTCTTTGTTCGCGGATTCACCCCTCAAAAAATCATCAACTCTAGCAAATGGAATTAGAGCAACTCTATCTTTATTGTCACGATAACCTTCCACCTTTGACCACACAATATCAGCAGAAGAGAACTCCAGTGTTGGTGGACTCTGTACAGGAAGGGACAGAATCTCATCCCATCTAGCCATCTACCTACAATCGATAAAACAGAAATGATACACTTAATAACGGAACACTAATACAACAATGTTCATGCTACCACACAACACTCAATGACCAAAATCTAGATGTTAACCTTAAAAGCCCAACTTTAAATTAAACTACTTCTTAGGCAATAGATGTTAACAGTATCTGACTTTTCAGATACGTTCCTCCGGCCGAAGTTTGCCGCTGAGGGACTGTTGAGGAGGCCTTGGGCGCTGCGTGTGAAGAGGGAGAGACGGCGCGCGCGAGGAAGAAGAAGATGGCGACTGACCTAAATTCTTTCTCAGAAATTTCACGTCTTCTATTTTCAGGAATTCTCATAAATCAAACACAGTTGAAAAACACAAATAATAGAGAAAAAAGATAACTTCTTTTCAGATAAAATGAACTCGCTAAGCTTCGCAGACTCAAACCGAGCTACATGGCAATATGCACACATCACGCAATATACAAATATGGACAACTATGTATGCAAATATGCATATACTTTCGGGTAGGGTTTAAGAATTAGGGTTACCTGGTCAGGGAAATGAAATAGAGAGGTAGGAGGTTGCGCTGCCTGTGAAAATTACAAACGGACGGAGGGAAGGACTGAACCCCAAAAACCCTTTCGTCGTACATTTTTTTTTTCTTCTTTTTCTACTACTTATTTTATCCAACTTTGTAGTATTTGCAAAACAGGTCAACTTTTCTCAATAATTCATTCATACGGTCAGAACCACATAAGGTAAACTGAAATTAGGTTTTTTTTTAAATAAATAAAAAAATTATTTATAGCAGCGATATTGGAAGAATGGAGACGATAAATTATTTATAGTCGAGCTCGTTATAAGGTTGTTGAGTTGTTTAATACTAAAGCAAAAAAAGATATGTTCCAGAAAATGTCAGCCCAAGAGCGTCAAGAGCATAAAGATTGGATAATGTATAAGTTGTTGGAATGAATGAGGTTATGTGAGAGACGATAGACTTTGGTTAGGAACCTGGTTTTATTTATTTATTTTGGAGTATGCTTAAGCATGACTTGTCTGACTTTTTGGAGTTTGTTTATGGCTTCATTTGTGAAATTTTGTCAAATCTTCTATTGGGAACATGTTTTTTGTATTTTTGAGTATGTTCATGACTTGTCAAATTTTCTGCATCAATTATACTGATTTGCTTATATGGGTTTTTGTATTTGTGGGTTCCAAGATGATGATAGGGATTTTCTTATTTTGTTCAAGAATGGACGATGACACTCTCTCATATGTATTGTTGTATAATAGTCAAATGCTTGGTATTATTTATGCTATAATGGATTAAACAAGATAACAAGATATCAAATGCTATAATTGATACCTTAAATATTAATTCCATTTTAAAAATGTTGTTTCCCATGGAATTTCAAGTGTATTCTTTACTAAACATATGCAACCACATTATATTTACACAATTGTATCCTTTTTTTTTCTACATTTTTTGTTCCATGTATGAAGACTAGTTACAAAACATAAATATCATATGCAATTTCGTATATGGTTATATTACTCTATGATACATATTAAAAGATAAATACTATTCATAAAATAAATATAAAAATAAGTATATAAAAGTCTTTAAAACTCTATGATAAAAGTATATGAAAGTATGTCACTTAACTTTATAAAGTATGTAAAAGTCATTAAGAATATGTCAACTCTAGGAAAGTTACTCACTTAAAAAAAGTCTTTAAAAGTTAGAATTGGATACACCCTCTTTAGGACCTAAGATTTTGGAGTAAGTGTTTTCTTTTTCTTTTTTTTGAGGAAAAGGCTATAATAATTTATTTATAGGAGGAGTAACAAGTACAGAAAAACCGACTAAGTCCCATAAGGGTTCGTTCGTCGTTTTCTCTTGATAGAGCCCATTCGCGTCCTAAAGATATTGAACTTTTTCATGCGTATTACAAGTCAAGTTTACTTGATATTAACATAAATAATTAGATGTAAAATGAGTCATATAGTGTCAATACATCTATATCTATCTATATATGTAAAGGTAATGGTAAAATATTCAAAATACCAAAAATTGCCCTTGGTTAATGCAAACATTAAAAATTGAAAATATTAATTAAATGAGAATAATATAGTCAATTTATATTTTTCTATTAAAAATTAAAAATTAAAAATAAATAATTATTCTAAAACATATTTTGATTTCTTTAATCAAGCAAATGTAGATGCAACAATTCGTAAATTTATTCATTAGTCAATGTGATATGCCTTTAACATAGTTTAATGACCCATTTATTCATTGGTCAATGTGATGTATGTATGACCTTATAATTGCTACAAATTAAGGAAAAAAAAAATACTACAAATACTTTTACAACTTCAAACAAACAACTAAAATAACTTACCAGGATAATCCATCAATTTTGTATGAAGGGTTCTTCAGCGTTTCAGTAACTTACAAAGTTTCGCCTAGATGCACGCAACTTACAAAGTTTCACCTAGACACACGCAACTTACAAATTTTTTTCTAAATGCACGCAACTTACAAAGTTTCATCTAGACACACGCAACTTACAAAGTTTCGTCTAGACGTACGCAAGTTACAAAGTTTCGTCAAGATGCACACAACTTACAACGTTTCGTCCAGACGCACGCAACTTATAAAGTTTCTTCCAAACGCACGCAACTTACAAAGTTTCGTCCAGACGCACTCAACTTACAAAGTTTCGTCACGTGCCCTACACGCAACGTATAAAGTTTTCTCTAGATGCACGCAACTTTCAAACCACGGCTATGTCAGTAAAAAACAATACAGTTTTTACATTGGAAATGAAGTGGCCCAGTCGGTACTTAATCACAACCTTTTGTATATTCCACAAAGCTCTGTCGAAAATAATAGGAAAATCTGGATATTCCAACATAAATATTTCCCGAAGAAGAATGGAAAGTATAGATACCGAAGATTTCTCGCATTATCCAAATGGAGGATAGGAATATGACTTTGTCTTATAATTGCATATGACGCTTTGTTAGAGGCGTTAAATTGCTCCAGCCATATCTAAACATCAGTCTTTTTGAGTGATTTGCAATGTCGATCTCCATCAACTTTTGTCTTCCTTTTAAAAATTTGAGTTTTGAGCAAATCAAAAAATTTAATGTGCCAACACCTATTTTTAGAAACCGTGAGGATTACTTACTTTAAGCAATATCCAAAATATTCACTTTTCACTCAATTTTGAGAAACCTACAACCCTCTGATCAATATAAGCGAAAATCACAAATCACTCAAAAAGACTGATGTTCAGATATGTCTGGAGCAATTTAACGCCTCTAACAAAAGTTGAAAGAAATTTACTGAAACGCAGAAGAACACTTCGTACAAAATCGAAGGATTGTTTCTCTGGTTCTTTTTAAGAACAATTCTTCAAATTTATAAACAAAACATGTCATAATTAGATTTCTTTTTTTGTGTATAGCTAAAAAAACTTGTGAGAAAGATGTTTGGGCATTTTTAGTAAAAGACTAGCAATAGTGCCCGCGTGATGCCGCGGGTTTTGAAATCGTGTGAAATGTGTTCAAAGTCGTGAAAATATGCAGGAAAGATGCTACTATTTATATAAACATGGATATCTCAATAGTGGTATCATGCTTAGTTTAGCATACTTAAGTTAGAAAAAATAAACTAATAACATGTTTTATGTGCTGTTTGTTATGTGAAAATATTGGGCATATTCTAATAGATCAAGCAGTTATAAAAACATTAAAATATGAGCAGTTTTCAGCTGCTCATTGTTCAAAAGTGTCAAAGAGGGAATCAGTTGTTGCAAATTGCAATAAAAGTAAGAGTAATGCAGATTATTTAAAAGTTTAAGTCGAGAAGCATTACTCATACTTATGATTTAAGAAAAAGAGTCCTATTTTTTTCCAGGTAGATCAAGATCAATCAATAAAAACACCAATAGTGCATGGAAATAGTCTGCAGATAATGAAGCATATCTATTTTTCATGCTATTCTACATGTTGGTTTAACATACAATGGTTCCATCAATCAACACCAAGTCCGAATCATAACATGTCACAATTTGATCGCCATTTGAGCAATGGTATCATCAAGCATAATCACTCACTTGTTGTGAAGCTTTGCACATGCTATACTACTGAATTCTTAGTTATTTCAGTTTATTAAACTTGCATTAGACTACCGCCCTGAACACAAACAGATTAAAAGATGTATACTTCATAAAGCCTAACAAAACTCAAACAGTAAATTCGATTAACCAACAGCTAGCAATTAGAATGGATTAAAATGGCATATCATAGAGTTCTCGATACCTGAATTTTGATGATGTCCATTGCCTTTAGAATGCGAATGAACACTCAAAGGAGAGACTGGTGCGCTAGCTACTACACTTCCATTTTCATTCAACTCAACCACATTCTCTAAATCTATGACAGGGGAACGGGTTAAATCTATGACAGGAATTTGTTCTGTGAGGAACCTTGTGCAAGTACCTACATCCGTAAACACAAATAAGACTAAGACTATCGAGCCATAAAACTATAAACTATAAATCTAATTAAGCTGCAGTCATTCTCAAGTGAAATTCAAGCGACAATCCATCAACCTTGAATGAAACATCTTACGAATAAGAAAATCAGATTAAAATACATAAGTTACACATTGGCAATCAGCAATTTGCTACTTAATTACGAGACACTAATAAATGAATCATCTGCCAAAACATTTATAAATTGAATTGTTTAAAAACACATTTAAAAAAACAATTTGCTAATGTTACAGGATCTTTGATAAGCGATATGTATTATCCTTGGTGATGTCCAGTTCATCTTCTAAGAACATGCAACAAAAGTAGCCCAACATGTAACAACAAATTCTTGGACTAATCGACTTTCACTTCGTAGAATACCAATGAGACTAAAACCAGCAACAACATTTCTTTTCCTTCATTTCTCGGCATCCAAGCAGAATATAAAATTAAAACTAAAAAAAAAAGAAGGTAAAATGCTCCAATTAATGCATAGTTGACCTGATTTGGCTCCGAAAAAGCAGTTTCCACACCAGTTTTTGCCATAAATGGAAAGCAAAAATCTTTAACCCTCCCTTCGCTATATTGAGGATAATTTAATGCTTTTCACGCACGACTATCTGGGAAAAAACCCAAATCAAACCCAGAGGAACTACGAAACTTGGAAGAGCTGTATACATAGCCTACCTTGTCGAGTGAAGAATCAGAAACCTCTTTATCTCTTTCAACAAACCCATTCTCCAATATCTTCTTCTCAATCACATTTCCGTATCAAACAAAGAATTACTCAATCAAACAGAGCCCATTTACATGATTAACTCAATATTTTCTGCCAGTTATTATGTGCCATTGAAATTAACATCAATATAAAAATTATAAAAAAAATTGCAGCAACCATTTTACATTTACTCCTATATGCTTGTAACTACGAAATGCTCTTTTCCAGTATCTCATCCACCAAATTAAGGTACTACAATTATGTTAGAGAAACTTTTTTCAAGATTATTAAAATTATAGTAGTTGTAACCAGATGGTCCTTTTTTTTAATCACAGTAGGAACCACATTTATTTGACTTTAAGTAAGCACTTTGCAATGCCATTATTAGAACTCAACTTGATTCATGGTTAGTTTTCTTGGGTAAAATACACCAAATAAATTCCAGAGATCTCAATTTCACACCAAATCAATTCCACGGTAAGACCAGCCAATGCTTGCTGGCTCCACCAAGAACTGCCTTAAATTTAAAAACACAAACATAAATAAAATCCAATTGGAAAAGAGAAAATTCAAGAATTCTTAATAACCCATTTCACTGAATAAATCATGTGATCACTCTCATGACAAAGAAACACAAACATGCATGACAAACACAGACACATTCGTGTCGTGCACATATCAAATGAGCACGCAGTCTAAAGCGCATGAAATCGGATCAAAGGAAGGCATTAACCCAACAATCTAAATGAACAAAAAAGATTAACCATATTTAGCATGTTTCTTCCAACCCACCAATGCAAAATTATGGACTTGAAAAAATGCATACATGTCAGCCAAAAATACATTGAACCAAAAAAAGAAATGTAATCCTTAAAGCCTCATTAGCAGCCAGGGAACTCTATTTGAGACATCAAAACAAAAGCTGATGCTAGCACAAATTGAAACAAATGCAAGACTATACAAAGAAGCCATACCTATAATTCACTTCAATACTAATGCGTAGCCACCACATATACTCATCAATAAACCAGTAAAAACATGGATGCATTGGAACAACATGTTTATTTTGACAACTATCAAAATTGAGACGTAAACTGGGTAAAGCATTGAATATTATTGAAAGTTTCAAATGTGTAGATTTATAAAGCTTGTCTTTGTTAGTAACAAACTTTTTTAATTCAGGGTCACAATATCATTGTTGTTGAAGCTGATGGCCATTATGTGGAGCCATTTGAGACTGAAAACCTATATATTTACTCTGGTGAGACATATTCTGTCCTAGTAACAACAAACCAAGACCCATCAAGAAACTACTGGGTGACTACAAATGTAGTTAGCAGAAAACCTGCAACCCCAACTGGCTTAGCAATCCTCAATTACTATCCAAAATATTTCAAGAAATCCTCTCCCCATGGCCACTCAGAACTACTCTAACAATTATCATCATTTACCTGGCACCAAACATTCATAGATGCACGCGCCTTACACGCAACTTACAATATTTTGTCTAAACGAACGCAACTTACAAAACTTTGTCTAGACGCACGCAACTTACAAAGTTTCGTCTAGATACACGCAACTTACAAAGTTTCGTGTAAGTTGCTTTTAGATGCACGCGCCCTACATGCAACTTACAAAGTTTCATCTAAACGCAAGCAACTTATAAAGTTTTGTATACACATGCAACTTACAAAGTTTCGCCTAGACACACGCGCCATACACGCAACTTACAAAGTTTTGTCTAGACGCAAGCAACTTACAAAGTTTCTTCTTAACACACGAGCCCTACACGAAACTTACAATGCATAACATTATCTTTAAAAACATAACTAACCTCACGGTTCTCGAATACTTGGCTCATTAGCTCATGAAAACGAGCCAAAGTATTGCTCCTCCAATTTAGTATACGAGGGATGTAGGCATTCTCTTCGTGCACGACAAAATGCAGTGCAACCAACGCTGGAACCAACACATGGACCGGCGAGTCTCGATCTTGAACCAGAAGATGTTGGGGCTGAGCGGGTTGCCGAGATGGCGATAGGGAGGGGTGCGCGGCACAAAAATGAGAAAGAAGTCGAAGCCTCCAGAACCAGGCCTTCCATAGTTATTAGTGAAGGGCAAAAAGGTCATTTTACTGTTCAAGGAACAGTGCTTATGAATAGTACATGATCTGATCAGTTTTAGTATATATAGAATTTCACTCAAATATGGAAATTGAATGACAAAATATGTTTATGCATTTTCTATTTTGTGGGGTAAACAATAGAGTTGCTGCTACTGCCACAATTTTTTTTGGGGAATTTTAATGTTTATGGGAAGTGTGGAGAAAGATGTGGGGATCAGGTGGGAAGCATCTAGACTCACGCAACTTACAAAGTTTCATCTAGAGGGACGCAACTTACAAAATTTTGTTTTGATGCACTCAAGTTACAACGTTTCATCTAGACACACGCAACTTACAAAGTTTCGTGTAAGTTGCTTCTAGACGCACGCGTCCTACACGCAAATTACAAAGTTTCGTCGAGACACAGGCAACTTACAAAGTTTCGTGTAAGTTGCGTCTAGACGCACGCGTTATTCACGCAACTTAAAAAGTTTCATATGCACGAAACTTACAAAGTTTCGCCTAGACACATGCAACTTACAAAGTTTCATGTTAGTTGTGTCTAGATGCATGTGCAAACAAACAACTTACAAAGTTTCTTCTAGATGCACGCGCCTTACACGCAACTTACAATGTTTTGTCTAAACGAACGCAACTTACAAAACTTTGTCTAGACGCACGCAACTTACAAAGTTTCGTCTAGATACACGCAACTTACAAAGTTTCATGTAAGTTGCTTTTAGATGCACGCGCCCTACATGCAACTTATAAAGTTTTGTCTAAACGCACGCACACTACACGCAACGTACAAAGTTTTGTTTAGAGGCCTGCAACTTACAAAGTTTCATCTAAACGCAAGCAACTTATAAAGTTTTGTATACACATGCAACTTACAAAGTTTCGCCTAGACACACACGCCCTACACGCAACTCACAAAGTTTTGTCTAGACGCAAGCAACTTACAAAGTTTCTTCTTGACACACGAGCCCTACACGAAACTTACAATGCATAACATTATCTTTAAAAACATAACTAACCTCACGGTTCTCGAATACTTGGCTCATTAGCTCATGAAAACGAGCCAAAGTATTGCTCCTCCAATGTAGTATACGAGGGATGTAGGCATTCTCTTCGTGCACGACAAAATGCAGTGCAACCAACGCTGAAACCAACACATGGATCGGCGAGTCTCGATCTTGAACCAGAAGATGTTGGGGCTGAGCAGGTTGCCGAGATGGCGATAGGGAGGGGTGCGCGGCACAAAAATGAGAAAGAAGTCGAAGCCTCCAGAACCAGGCCTTCCATAGTTATTAGTGAAGGGCAAAAAGGTCATTTTACTGTTCAAGGAACAGTGCTTATGAATAGTACATGATCTGATCAGTTTTAGTATATATAGAATTTCACTCAAATATGGAAATTGAATGACAAAATATGTTTATGCATTTTCTATTTTGTGGGGTAAACAATAGAGTTGCTGCTACTGCCACAATTTTTTTTGTGGGATTTTAATGTTTATGGGAAGTGTGGAGAAAGATGTGGGGATCAGGTGGGAAGCATCTAGACTCACGCAACTTACAAAGTTTCATCTAGAGGGACGCAACTTACAAAATTTTGTTTTGATGCACTCAAGTTACAACGTTTCGTCTAGACACACGCAACTTACAAAGTTTCGTGTAAGTTGCTTCTAGACGCACGCGTCCTACACGCAAATTACAAAGTTTCGTCGAGACACAGGCAACTTACAAAGTTTCGTGTAAGTTGCGTCTAGACGCACGCGTTATTCACGCAACTTAAAAAGTTTCATATGCACGAAACTTACAAAGTTTCGCCTAGACACATGCAACTTACAAAGTTTCATGTTAGTTGCGTCTAGATGCATGTGCAAACAAACAACTTACAAAGTTTTTTCTAGATGCACGCGCCTTACACGCAACTTACAATGTTTTGTCTAAACGAACGCAACTTACAAAACTTTGTCTAGACGCACGCAACTTACAAAGTTTCGTCTAGATACACGCAACTTACAAAGTTTCGTGTAAGTTGCTTTTAGATGCACGCGCCCTACATGCAACTTATAAAGTTTTGTCTAAACGCACGCACACTACACGCAACGTACAAAGTTTTGTTTAGAGACATGCAACTTACAAAGTTTCATCTAAACGCAAGCAACTTATAAAGTTTTGTATACACATGCAACTTACAAAGTTTCACCTAGACACACGCGCCCTACACGCAACTCACAAAGTTTTGTCTAGACGCAAGCAACTTACAAAGTTTCTTCTTGACACACGAGCCCTACACGAAACTTACAATGCATAACATTATCTTTAAAAACATAACTAACCTCACGGTTCTCGAATACTTGGCTCATTAGCTCATGAAAACAAGCCAAAGTATTGCTCCTCCAATGTAGTATACGAGGAATGTAGGCATTCTCTTCGTGCACGACAAAATGCAGTGCAACCAACGCTGGAGTTATCAAATATACCCAAACCTATCTTTTGCTAGTCCTCGAGCAAAACAGAAACAAAAAATTAAGAAAACAAAACAAGAAGTTAATCTAGGCCACTTTCGTAGGGAAACACGATGGCACTTAGCACGTGCCACAAGCCTTTAAACCCCTAGGTGTCCCTAGTAAGAGGAGTTGTGTCTCCTGAGGGTTTACCAGTTACGATACCCACAAACGCTTTTGTTTTTTGTTTTATTTTTGGATTAAAAATACAGACTTTAAAATACCACTTGAACAAACTAATGAAAAACCAACGTATGCGGAAACCACTATCTCAAAACTAAAATTATGTCATTCAAGTAAATGCACCACGTGTCAAGTGTAAAGCCAACCCTCAAAATACATTGGCTTGAAGGCAACCATACCTCAATGTTAAGGATAGAATTCGTCTCAACTCTAGGCCTCAAAGGAATCTCTCTTATTTTCACACATAACCTAGGTTTACACTCTCATCAAGCATATGCGAATAGAGTTTATGTATAGGGAAGCAAGATTTATCGCATATGAATTTAAGAAATAAAAACTCCATTTCTGAAAATAGACCTCATGAAAAGAATTAAATACTAAGAAGGTAGGTACATACCTTAACCTCCAAGCCAGATGTTCCAAAAGATCCATTAGGTCTTTATTAGGGTTGTAGCGTAAGGCTCGGCTATAGGCTATACGAGAAAGGGAAGGAAAAACTAGAACTTGAGACATGCCAAGGCTTCTTCATGCAAACTTTCGGCATACATAGTTGGCTCTTTTTGTTGAATTTGGTACTTGGCGTCCAGGATTTTGTGCTTTTCACTTGGAATGATTTCGAACTTTTGATTTTCCAATTGCATACTTCTTTATTGGCCCAATTTTACGGCTCTTTTTATTTTTCATTGACTTTTTTTTTCTATCTTTTAATTTTTTTTAGAAAAAACACTTGCAATTTAGCACGTTCTACCTCGGTACACGCCACTTCTTTGGTGTAGAGCTCAACCTCGACTTTATCTTCATCACCTTGACATCTCCCAAGCTATAGGGTATGGCTTAAAATCGATTTAAATGGGTAAGGATTGATATGGGTGATGAAAGAAAAAGGCTAAGTGTTTGGCTTCAAAAGGGTAAACGGTGCACACAAGAGGTATGGATTAAGGCATTTTAGTGGTGGAAACATGCATAGCCTAACTTCATCTCTTAAGGTCCATCAAACTTGAAAGCAATGTACCTACACAAAGTGAGAAAGTTCTTTAGTATCCAGTGCAAAACATAATGAGATCTTCTAATAAAGAATGAAATTGAAGAGTGTTTAAGAGTAGAAACAATAAAACCCTCTCAAAGAATGGCTTAAAGCTCAAATAGCTCACAAGGGTAGTCTCCACTATTCTTCCCCAATCATTCGGGTATGGTACCTTGTCCACCAAAACATTACGAGCATGGCAATGTGAGTGCAATAAATTATGATGCAAAAACCTTTATGGCAACACTTTAGTAAAGAATTAGTGATCAAAGCATAACATACAAGCCTCCATAAGTAAGCAAAAGTAGCACATTAACTTAGAAAACAAAGGTTTCTAAAACTGCAAAACTTGAACTTTGACCGACGTCCAGTTTTCAGTGAATATCTTGAACAATACTCCGAATTATTTGACCAATTTTATATTCCCAGAAAATAGACATAAAAACACACAACTTTCATTCAGAACAATTCCGGAAATTGGTTTTGGAAAATTGTGAAAACAGACGTCTAAAACAGAACACGTGCAGAATCGTATGACAGATTTTCCAGTTTTGACCTCTGAGTGAAAATGTAATCATAACTTCCAAACGAAAAATCAGATTTTTATGCTCTTCATATGACTGGATTCAGCACGAAAAATCGAAGAAGACAACGTGGACCAAATCTTCAGATTCATTAGCAGAAAAAAAATAGTTTTAACCAAATATAAACCTTACGTTTTCAGAGACAGAAAAACAGAGAATGAAAAACAAAAACAAGAAAACAAAAACTAAAATGAACAAAACACACAAAAAATTCAATTCCACACCCCCACACCTAAACTAAACATTGTCCTCAATGTTTAAAAAAATATAGAATGCAACAATGGTTAGGATAGCATGGGATGTATGAAATTAAAAGACAACAAACGAAATAAGACAAAAACAAAAAACTGAAAACAGAAATTATGAAACGAAGTTACCTAGGTGGGTTGCCTCCCGCCAAGCGCTTTATTTAATGTCTACGCAAGACGGAGGGCAGAATCTAAGGCTCCACAAAGTCTACCGAATCCACGACTCCTGAAGAGCCTTCCAAGTAAGGTTTCAATCGATGCCCATTGACTTTAAACTTATACCCATTCCGCTCGTTCTCAATTTCGATCGCACCATGAGGAGACACTTGCGTCACGTTGAATGGACCCGTCCATTTTGATCTTAATTTACCTGGAAAAAGTTTCAAACGTGATTTATAAAGTGAAACTCTCATACCCGGTGTGAACTCCTTTCGTTGAATGACTGTATCATGACAGAGCTTGGTCCTTTCCTTATAAATGTTCGCATGCTCATGGGCTTCATTCCGGAGCTCATCCAATTCACTCACTTGCATCTTCCAATTCACTCACTTGCATCTTCCAATCCAAAGCATCAATTGCAAAACATTGAAAAGAATTTGAAGGATTGGACATAGAATCAAACACTTTAAATTCCACAGTTTCTCCTAGGACTGTCATGGTGAGTTTGCCATCCTTCACATCAATTATTGTATTGGTCGTAGCCATGAACGGGCGTCCCAGCAAAATAGGCAAGTCTCGGTCATGCAAAGGTGCATTCTCCATATCTAAAATCATAAAATCAACAGGAATTATTAATTTATCAACTTTGATTAATACATCTTCTACAATGCCTATTGGATATTTAATTGAACGATCTGCAAGTTGTAGAGACATCGTAGTCGGTTTTAAATCACCCAAACCTAACTGGAGAAAAATAGAATAAGGCATTAAATTAATATTAGCTCCTAAATCAAGCATGGCCTTTTCTACTTTTGTATCACCAACAGTAATATTTATAGTAAAACTCCCTGGATCCTTGAGCTTGGGTGGAAGCTTCCTTTGTAGCACTACGCTTACTGTTTCTTAAACCATCACCTTTTCATGAGGTTAATACTTACGCTTGTAAGTATTTAACTCCTTAAAGAACTTTGGAAATGCTGGCATGTTCCTAAGCACATTGAGCAGCGGTAAGTTCACATTAACCTTAGATAAAATATCATAAATGTCAGAAAAAGACTTATCCATTTTGCTTTTATTCAAGCGACTTGGAAAAGGAACTGGCGGAACATAGGGCTTTGGAGCGTTGTGAAAGTCAAGGGCGGCATATGCTTTCTTTTTAGTCTCAGAGGGGGTTTGTTGCACAGCAGTGGTCGTGATTTTTGGTGGCCTCTCTAAAGGCTCCTCCATCTCAAATTCCTCTTCTGCATCATGAATACACTCATTAGTAACTTCATGATTAATTTTATTGTCAACTATCTTACCAGAATGAAGTACTGTGATTGCTTTTGCTTGCTCAGGTTGGCTTGGAAATTTTCCAGGAATATGGGTTCGAACATCATCTGACAATTCTCTAACTTGAACTTCTAATTTTCCAATGGATGCTGCAATATTTTGTAGTGTTGCTTCATGCCGAACTATTACACAATCATGTTGTTCCATCTTTGAATCTATTTTCTGCATAAAAGCTAAAATAGTCTCTTCCAAAGAAGACTTCACAGGCAGGTTAGAATGACTAGGCATATTAGCATTAGCATTATTTTTCCATGAAAAATTAGGGTGATCCCTCCAACCTGGGTTATAAGTATTTGAAAAATGATTGTTCCTAGGTCTTGGGGTTGTAGGAATTCATCATATTTGCTTGTTCTTGCACATATTCAGGATATTCACTACTAGAAGGACATGAATAAAAATTATGACCAACATCATTGCAAATTGAACAAACCTCAACCGGTTTAGGAGTGGTGTGCTTGGACATCATCGCATCCATTTTCTTATTGAGGGCGTCAATTTGCGTTGCCATATCATCATTATGGCTCAATTCATATACGCCTTTCGCCTTGCTCCTAGTATCTCTTTGCTGCGAATTTGCTCCTAACATCTCATAAATGTCATATACTTCTTGGGGTGTCTTTTTAAACATAGCTCCACCTACAACATTATCTGCCATAGTTTGACAAGAAAGATTTAGTCCATCATAAAAATATTGCATTTGATTTTCTAAAGAATAATTATGATGAGGGCACTGCATTAAAAGCATCTTAAATCTATCCCATGCTTCATGGAATGGCTCTCCATCGGCCTGCTGAAAATTTGGAATTTGCCTCCTCAAGTTGGTAGTCATGGCATGAGAGTAAAATTTTCCAACAAATTTGTTGTAAATTGAAGTCCAGTCAGTGAGTGATCCAGGAGGCAAAGACATTAGCCACTTTTTCGCCTTATCCTTCAGAGTGTAAGGAAAACATCTCATCCTTAATTGATCTTCAGTAATGGCACCTAAAGGAAAAGTCTGAATAGTAGCATAATAATCTTTAATAAAAGTTAGTGCATCTTCATAAGGTAAACCATGAAATTCAAGAAGCATAGAAAAATGTAAATTTTTAAGCTCATAATTTCTGGCCTCCGTTGGCAAAGCGATGGATGAAGGTGAGGTAGAGATGGTGGGCCGCGCATACTCCTCTAGGGGGCGTGCATTGGGTTGCAATGCCATCTCCTCTTGTTGCTCCTCTTGACTGTCTTGATTGGATGTAGAGGATTTGCTTTCGTTAGAATCGGATTCGTAACCGGAATCTATTCTTCTACTATCTTCGTGAGACCTCCTCTTCTTTCCGATTTGATCTACTTTATCGTCTAAGGGCCACACGTCTCCTTTGATAGATCTGCGACCGTGCATTCAACAAAAGGAAAAATAAATAAATAAAATAAACTAATTAAGTAACCTAAGAAAAACAACACAAATTTAAGGCAAACATAAGAAGAAATAACTAATAAACTTTCAGTCAAATCCCCGACAGCGGCGCCAAAAACTTGATGAACAAAAGTTATACCTCGCAAGTGCACGAATCGATATGATAGTATAGCAAGCAAATACGAGAGTCGTTCCCACAGAGATTTGCAAAGTTTATCAATTAATTCCAAATATGAATACCTTAAGAAAAACTAGAAAATAAAACGAAATATTAAAACTACTAAAATAGCAGAAAATAAGATTACTCAATTTTAATCTAAGTGTTGAAAATCAAGAAAATAAAATTAACAAAGGTTGGAAATTGGTTTTGAAAATCAATGGATGAAAACTAGGATTCCGACTTCAGCATAACAATCCTATTCTATGTATATTGAGTTAATTTTGAGAATAAAGTTTCAATTCAATTCATAGGGTTCGTTCATTCTTTATTATGATGATTCGTTCGGCCGCGGTGTCACCAAGTATCCTCAACTAAACCCAACTAATGAACCCCATAATCAAATTTAATCGAGAACCCATTAAGTTTACAAAGAACAATAGAACCAAGAAGTGTCTTAGCTTGAACCCCAGCTTTAACAACAACTCATTCATTCATAGTGCATATAAGATTAAGGATAAACCCCTCGCCCAATCTTATCTTAGACAATCCAAAATACCTATAATGGCCAATTACAAGTATCAAGATCACAATTATAATAATGAATGAAACAAGGAATATGAATTGATTAAAAATAAAGTATTAACTCAATAACATAGAATCATCATGTTAGGTTACATCGGATCCCTAGCAAAGAATTTAGTTACCCATAGCCATCTTAGAAAAAAACAATATACTTATGAACATAAAATACAAAGTTTGAATTAAGATAGAAAAACCCTTAGATTAATCCACTGTAGTTGAACTCCTCCTCTGGCAAATCTTGAAGGCTATGAACGGCTAAGAAGGTGAATATGTGAGTTGGGTGATTTGGGATCTTGAACAATATGCGCTAAGGTTCTTTTTTTTTCTTTCTCAAAGCTGGTCCAAAAGATGTATTTATAGGCAAGCTTCTAGGTTTTGGAGAAAAGATAGGAATTAAATCCATCTAGAGTAGGGAATTGGTTTTCCTAGTTGAGTTAGGCTTTGACTTTTGATGCACTTCTTTGACTAGACCAAACGCCAACCATCCCAGCAAAAATAGCTAACTTATAATTGAATTAACACAATATTTTGGTGCCTCCTAACTGCCCAAGGACGTCCAAAATTCTGTTTACCAAGAATGGTAACTTGTGATGCAAAGCTGTCAAAACTCGCGCAAAATTCCAGCACTGACCCACTGGTACTAAAACTGATGTAACGTCCTCTAGAAAACTCGAAATCACGAACCATAAAATTCTCCAGAAACTAGACTTCCAGAGATTTCCAAGCATATAAAGCACGTTATCTGGTTCTTCCTGAGCACGTACAGGTAAATCCGCAAAGTTGACGCATCTGCACAGGCAGTTTCTTGAGTTCCAAGTTGCTAATTCCAAATTTCAACCTTCTTTGCTCTTTTTCACCATATTTTTCTCTTTTTAGTTCCAACTCAACATTAGAGACAATTTCCTACAAAACTCACACTAAACACATCAAAACAACCAATTTCACATAAGAAACCAATGCAAATCACAGGAATGAAGTATAGAAATTAAGCACAAATATGGAGTTATCACCGTCCAAAACATTAAACTGTACGTTATTTAGTTTAACGACATTCATTCTTGCAGCATCCTCCAACCTATTCCTCAACTTCTTCTCTCCAAAATTGGGGCACAATGTTGTTGTGCAATTCATAGCCAACTCACGACGTTCGGTGAACCATTTCACAAGGAGATTAATAATTTCCACTATCAAATGAACCACTGGCAGCATCCTTGCAAACCTAAGGACTGAGTTTATTGACTCTGCAATATTTGTTGTCATTACATTGTAGCGGCGTCCATCCATGTGAGCTCTAGACCACTTATGTAACCCTGCTTGTTCAAGATATTGAGCAACATGTTCCTTTCTCTTGATCTTCCGAAAATGACAATCAAACTCAGCAATCGAATAAGATTTCGCAGCCTGCTCAAAGTGCATAAGTATTTGATCACGCTTTTTCAACTTGCAAGCGCGTTTCATGTTCCCCTTCATATGATAAAAGCATATGCCATGTTGCGCTGTTGGAAAAACTTTGTTCCACACATTCTCTATGCTAACATTGCGATCAAAAATGATGGGACACTCACCAATGGCTTCATGAAGTTTAGTGAAAAACCAATGCCATGATGCATCCGTCTCCAAATCCTCGATCCCAAAAACAAGAGGATATATATTTTGATTGCCATCGAATGCATTTGCTACAAACATAACACCCTTGTACTTGTATTTTAAATGAGTGACATCCACGGCTATCACTGGACGCATGGAAGAACAAAACCCTCTAATACATGCGCCAACTGCCATAAATAAATACACAAACTGATTGTTCTCATCAGTTTGGATGTGTCTTTGTGCCAGGATTTATATGCTCCAATTCATAGCAATAGGCTGGAAGGATATAATAAGCCTCCTCGACTGATCCTCTAATGGACAATAGAGTTAACTCCCTTGCTTTCCAAGCTTTCGAATAATGGATGGTGAAACCAAAGTTGTGTTTCACATCTCTCATTATGTCACTTGGTGTGTATATTGTCCGAGAATCCTTCAACTTCCTTTTAAATGAAGTGGCTACAAGTGCTGCGGTTGCTTGACGATGGTCGTCATGTACGAACCTCAAATCACATTCATGGATAGATGTACACCTCACAATCATGAAGTTGTATTCTCCAATTCTCGATGCTCGGACCTGCCATGGGCATGGACGTTGACAACAAACCACAAGCAACCTCTTAGTGCAAGATAATTGCACCTTAAATTCAAAGTGGCTTCTCAATGCCGTCAACCGTAACTCGGTCAACAATGCTCCCTTACTAGAGAAAATTTGCCCAACTGTAATTTTCGGATTCCAATCACTTCGCGAATACCCTATGTCCAAATATACTTCTCCATCATTTACACCGGCCACATTGTACCGGTTCTGTTCACCCATTTGACTCGAGTAATGTTCACGAGTGGGTTCAAATTCTCCTCCTAAACGCATTATTGGCAATTGGGCAGATGTGTTTAAAGGGCCCAAAATAGGAGGGGCAAAGTACACTGACACTTCATTTCTTTCAGTACCATTTTCACCACTATGCATCTCCTCCACCTCGCTAAAATCAATCATGTCCATAAAATCTGTCCCAACATCACCTCCCACATCAGCGACATTTGTATTATTTCGAGTTACTTCATTGCTTTCAACAATGGCAGCTGAAGAACGACCCATCCGACTACTATCCAGAGCAACTATATATATGCAATTGGTAAAAACCCATATGGATGAGCATGAAGATTCAAAAAAACCTAACCCAAAGCAATTATAGCCAAAACCAATTTAACAGAAACCCAAGCAATCAAAATAAAACCAATTTCACAGAATCCAACAGATATTAAGAAGACCTTTAATTAATATCATAGTCGTTTGTGTGAGTGGACCTATGTTCTTGAAGGCAATAAATTGTGACAAATTCTTTATTGTCAACTAGCTTATTGAGCCAATCCAGGAAATAAGTCCCCAAAATGTGGTCCAAGTAATCACCGACAATGCTTCGGTTTGTAAGGTGGCCGGACATATTGTTGAGGCAAAGTTTAGACACATTTTTTGGACACCATGTGTGGTTCATACTCTTAATCTTGCTTTAAAGAACATATGTGCACCCTCACCATCTTCAAGAAATGAAGAAGTGTATGAGCAATGTAGTTGGATTTCCACAATCTCTAGTGATGCTTGAAATTGAATGATAAAATATGTTTATGCATTTTCCTTTTTGTTGGGTAAAGAATAGAGATGCTGCTGCTTCCATAGTATTTTGAGGGGATTTCAATGTTTGTAGGAAGCGTGGAGAAGGAGGTGATGATTAGGTGGGAAGCATCTAGGCACGGACAACATACAAAGTGTCTTCTAGACGCACGAACTTACAAAGTTTCGTTTAGACGCACGAAACTTACAAAGTTTCGTGTAAGTTACGTGTAGATGCATGCGCCCTACACACAACTTACAAAGTTTTGTCTAGATGTATGCATCCTACACTCAACTTACAATGTTTCATTTAGACGCACACAACTTACAATGTTTCGTCTAGACGCACACGCCCTACACACAACTTACAAGGTTTTGTCTAGATGTATGCACCCTACACGCAACTTACAATGTTTCGTTTAGACACACGCAACTTACAATGTTTCGTCTATACGCACACAATATACAAAGTTTCGTCTAAACGCACGCAACAGAATCTTTGAAAGACACCTTCGCAGTTTCACAAAGGCGATGAAGAAGACATGGATAAACAAGAGTACCCTTGTGTTTGGTACCATGACCTACTGATTTCCCGAAGATGGCATGATAAATAATATCACCAAAAGGAATTTTGTCACAATTAACCATGGAGGGCATAGTTGACAGCCAGCCAGAATGGGATTGGAGTTATTCCCAGTTGGAAGAACATTGAACAAAATCCCATAGGAACTTAAAGAAGGGAGACAAATAGGATTTGATAGGGAGGCCCTTAGAAGTAAGGGGTAAGAAGGGATCTGTATAAGCCACGGTTCGAAACACGGCAACAGAGTATTGAGAAGATGCAAGGGAGTACTTCTCATAGTCAAAACCAGGACAAGCCCTAAAACCTAAGACTCGATTGATAACAGAGGGACGAAGAATGATGTTCACATTTCGAACACAAACACAATACTTGGACCCCTTAGAGTCAGCAGGAAGTTGGCATAAAATTCTTTGATGACATAAGCATTGAACTTACTTGAAATGCTATTGAGAGTTTGAAGATGATAGTGTTAAAAAATTTGAGAAGCACCACACCAAGCGTCAGAAGAGAGAGCATTGATTTGATACAATCTCTCAGGCACAAACTTCCTCTTGAAAATCACTTCGTGTATGAAGGAGGCAGCCTCAGGAGACACAAATAGGGAGGAGTCTCCCATGGAGACAATGGAATGGGTTGAGACCTAGGAGCCCTAGGTATAGTGGGAATGACATCCACGCCACCATGAGGTGTGGAGGTGGACTTAGAGCGACGTTGGTAAGTGATGATGGGCTTCGAGGACGACATGACTCAGAGAGAAAAGGGAGGAGAAACGCAATCGAGACAAATCGTAAAGTAGAGAAAAGATTTGAGAACTCAAAAGTGGTTGTACTTTGCGACTGAGATATGATAAGGACAGACTTGAAAAACACAACAACAACAACAACAACAAAAAAGGAAAGAGGGAAAAAAAATATTAAAAAAACCCTAAAACAAAAGAACCGCGAAAAGAAAAGCGAGAAAATGCAAAAAGGAAAATGATGACTAGTCAACTATAGCAACATGCACAAGAAGCAGCATTTTATTATCGACCCTAAGGAAGACATATGGTTTTACTGAAACACAAATAAGAACTAGCATATATATCAAGTGATCAAAAGATGAGCAGCAATCAAGTCTAGTCCAAGTCTTCATGTACATATGTGATGGAAAATAATAGCATATGCATATCAAAAAAAAACACTAACACACTGATAGGTAGAATATGAATTGAACTTCATGCTTAGAGACAGTACATATTTTGGAATAAGGAGGGTTAGTACCAAAGGAACATAAGAGATGATATAATGTCATTCTTGGAGAGACAAGTATAGACATGTAACTTCAAGACACAATCAAGGCATAGGCATAACCATTTAAGATTCATCACTCATTCTGACAATTCAGTTTTGATTTATTCACTTGTTTGTCATTTGCACATCCCAGACTCAAGTGCTTGAGTGGCCCAATTTTACAACTCTTTGCTCTAGATTCTTCAATCATAACATTTTATGCCTTCCTAGAGCCGTGACTACATTTGGTCACACTTCCCCTTTTTTATTTTTTATTTTTTTATTTTATTTTTTAAACAAAACAGATTGACTAAGAGAGTGAGATAAGATAGGAGATTATAACCATGACTGTCCAAAGTGAAACATAAGCACTTGTCTCACCAAAAGGATATAATATCACCAATTAAGTCACATCTAAGAGCTCAAACCAAGAAAGGGAATTATGCACACATTAGGCATATCCAAATTTGAGAGTTATTAGAATTTTGTAGCCATCTGAAAACCTATCCAAGGTAAGAATGGTCATGCATTTTGTTGGCTTTACTCTAGATTACCCTTATTCACTCTTGCATGTCAACTTCCTTGGCTCAGGTGGCAATCATTTCTTCATAAAAATTGTTCAGCTCTGTCTTAGTTACAACATATCCAATTTTGGTAGCTATCCAACCGGTGTAGCCTCCTCAACATTGGTAAAACTGAAGCAACCTTTGTGCTTGTTTCCTCTCCACTCATTGTGTATAATTTTCTATGTATTTTGCTTTGAGTTGGGTTTCTAGTTTCTTTGGTAGACTAAGGTAGCATTTGGGAGTGCTTAAATTTTTTAAAAGGCAGCTTGAAAAAAAAAATTCAAAACTAAGGTGTTTGGTAAACATCAAGAATCAGCTTTTTTTTTTTTTAATTGCGGTTAGTGACTGCTGTTTTTTCAAAGTAGGGAGAAGGCAGCTTTCAAATAATGGATACTTCTCAATGAGTTTGGTAACTTCATCTTACAAATGGAAAAGAGTGATCAAGTGAAAAAAATAAAAAATTAAAGATGAAAATCCAACATAGAGGTGTTGGTTTTTTATAATATAATTGAAATTGAATTCGAAACCTAAAATTATTACAACCAAACAATGAAAGGCTATTCGTCTCTTGTCCTCCCATGTACCCCAAGTCCAGTTCTTATGTTTGCACCCAGCTCTACTAGATCCTCCACCTGTAAAACAACTTACAGACTCTGAGTACATGTATCATTTGGGGTACAATGATCTTTATTGTTGTCATGCTTTTCTTGCTCAATTACTTGGTCACAAAAGATTTGAGTACAAATAAATATTTTTTTATTCATCACCTCAATCACAACTGAAATAGGATATCCATACAAGTAGAGGATCCGAACACATCACAACAACCTGAATGATAGGATATTTACAAATCTACGTTAACAATGGGCTTAATAATTCACCCACAACAAAGCTACGCCACTACAATGGGCTACCTACAATTAGGTATCTAACTCCACAAATATATATCGTCCTTGCATTCATGTGAGTCTAATATGAGACCTCGTCGAACTAAGTGGAGACAACTCCCATGGAATCAAAGGCTAGTTGGTAATTTCCTTGACTTTCTACTGGATATAACTATATGATCAATTTTCCCATCTTTAGACAGTAAGAATTTATGTAAGACTTTGACGTGTTATCCCAGTTCTTTTAGACACCTTCATTAATTACTAAGTAGCGTCCATGTTTTTGAGAAAAGGTACAACAAGTTGCTGATAGAATAAGGACCGAACACTCTTTAGATATCAAACCTGATAAGTTGTTCCAGTCTCGGTATTGCAACAAGGAAACCTATTCAGATCGGGGTAGAGGGCTGAAAGAACTTTAAGAGTAAGGGGTCTAAACTCAGGTAATGAGGGGACTCCAATGGCCGTGAGGTTTCAAAGAGAAAAAGGGGTAAACAGTTTAAAGGATCTACTCCACAAAACCACTAACAAAAGCTAATATATTCAGCAACAAACCTGGCTAAGTTACAACATCATGAATTCGGCTCAAAGGCACAATGATAAACTGTACCATAGTCGGTATCCAGTCTCGAGAGTAGCTCAAGTTAAGAGGTCCACACTCTAGCTAAGATATAAGTTGTACCAAACCCGGCATCTCCCTCCTCCATGAAAACATCCGAAAGGAAGAAGACGACAAATAGTGGATGGAGAAAAGTCTCAGAACCATAACAACACAAAAGGAGGAGCAATTGTAGTACATGAGAGGTACACCCCAAATCCAAAACATCTAAAACCTGATAAAAGGGAAACAAAGTCTAAAAGAGAGAAGGATTGCTGGCCTAGTTATCCATTCAAAAACACACCACAAGCTAAGAAAAATGATTATTCACAGCCCAATTCCCTCTACTACTTTCTTCATCAAAATGTCTTTTCCTTTCAAGATGCCAACATCTGTCTCAACAACACTACCTTCCCATTACCCAAAAATGAAATCTACCTGTCATTCACTACTTTTTCTGTTTCTTTTTCTCTGTCATTTTTAGTTTTTTGCCAGGTAATTAGACTAATCCTTCACTTCAAAGTTCAAAATGAACTGAACCTTACAATTTTGTCATTTAGTAAAAATGCTATTCACAAGCATTTTGCTTCATTGCATATTATTAAATCTGACAAATGAAATTCTGAATATTTGCAAATGACAAAGATAGAAAAACAGACACATAAGAAAAGTAAGACAAGGGCGTATATACAATACACAGATACAGGCCACACTGATAACAAATTGCAGTGCTTCCCAATGAAGGCATTTCCCAAAATGACTGATATACCCGTAAGCAGCTCTGTGAGAGAGAGAGAGAGAGAGAGAGAGATGAGAGCTAACCTTGCGGATGCCAGAGGCTTGCAGGCCAGCGACGCCGGCTGTGGCGATGGAGCCGACGTAGAGGGACGCGACGGCGAAGGCCTTGAGAGGCATCATGGTGGAGTTTCCGGCGCAACCTTTCCGGGACGACACCACGGCCCAACCCAACTGGGCCGCGCTTGCCCCGGCCCACCACAAGTGGGTGCGGGTCCCGCCGCCACCACCGCTTCCTCCACTCTCCGGAGTCTCCTCCTCCTCTTGCATCTGCGATGATTATAAAGCAGCTGGTTTTGCTTGGTTCGACTGTACCGATTCAATTCAAGTAATGTATTTTGGGTTGAACTGTTGAAGTGGGCTTTTCTTCATTTGGGACGAAAACGGATTGTAGTCACAGCTATTGGGCCTACACATGGACTTGGGTTTACTAATGATGTTGTCGAAAGGTTTGTCTGGAATATTCGATAACGTGAAATGACATGAAAATTGATGCATGTCATAAGTTGTTCCAATTAGAGCTTGGGTTTTGTGGCAAATTCTACAATCCGCCTGGCGCATGGATGCGCCACCATTATAGACTATTGGATAAGTTGTTGTAGAATGTGGGGTAATTTATACTGTTGATTGTGAGTGACCGGTTAAATGGGTTGTTCCAGGTAAAAGAAAACCAAAACAAAAACAAAACAAAAGAAAAAATCTGGCATGCAATTGCCAAAGCGTAAGTGGTATTTGCTGAATAATGACATGCAATTAGCATACAATTGGTGAACGATTTATCTGTAACTGCTATGTCTGCGATCTCTATAATTTCAGGTGAAATCCGTGAACGATTTATCTGTAACTAAATAGACTTATTTAATCTCGGCATCAATTTTATCGCCCAAATTTGTTATAAATGTCCCCCAACCTCGTTAGTGAATAGAAGTCGTATTTTGCTCATATAATGTGGTAACTAGCTTAGAACTTGAGAGCCAATTTTCAAGTTTTAGTGGGAGGGTGACAAAAAAGAAGTGCGAGAAAAGGAAAGGGAAAAGAAATTTCGGGAAACGTTTAAAATTAGTGAAAGAAACTTATTCCATTATAGAAATGGGTGATATGGGAGAAATTGGTGCACGAGGGGATTGATCTTGTAGCATTTTCCTAGCTGGGATGGATGCAAGGTATTTATTTCCACACGTTAGTTGCTTGTTTCTTTTTCTAAGTTTTTATCAAATTTGTCTAGTGATTAATGCTACAGAAGAAAAGAAAAATTCTTGACTCATTAGAGCTGTGGCTCTTCGTTTGGCTAAGTTGGCTTTTTTTTTTCAGATCTTTTTTTCTAATTTTAGGAGCCTCCAGATGTAAGCTCATGTTCTTCTCGTTGATCGCTACTTGTCCTTCACAAAAGGGAAAAAGGGGAAAAATCAATTTTGAGGTGTAGATGCCTCACAGTTTAGACTGTTAAGTGCGTCGACAAATTTGCTTAAAAAATAATTGCCAAGATGAAATAAATTTACTTAATTTTCTTTTTTACAGATGAAGCGCAAGAGCAACCCATGGAGATCAGCCATTGCTTCATGGAGGAGTTTATATAAAGCAACCCATGCATTCATTTGAGTGCCCAAAATGGATTAAGCGACATTGAAACACTGAGCCTCAGAAAGAAATCATCGAGAAGTTCAAAGAGATTGTCAAGTTCCATTGTAAATCACAATATCTTAGACAGTCAATTATTATTATTATTTTTGATACAAGCGATATTTGGGGATGAGTGGAATTGAACCTAAGACCTCGGTTGTATGGTTAAATACTCTTAATCACTTGAGTCTGCCCTTGCATCTTAGACAGTCAATTATGGATATAGCTAAGACTGGAAAGTGATTACATATATTATACACATGTGAAAGGGGCAGCAACAAATAATGGAGATTCATTTCCCTACTTTTTCCCACCACGATGTAAATTCAAATTAAAACTTGAATGCTTTTTCTATGACTCTTTTTTCCCCACACATGTCCAATCTTGATATATAATGGTTGTTGCCATGAAAACTGCTGGCACTACAGAAAATGCTCAAAGCCCTGTTGGGTCACCTGCATCTGTTGATACTCATTTAGCTCCTATCATGGCATCTTTTTGTAACTAGACACTAATTAAGTGCAAAGAGTGTATACAACAACCCTCTTATGACAATATGCTTTCAAGTAGAAATCACGGAATCGTGTTGTGAGATGAGAACGAATACACCCAATTAGACTCAAATAATTGTTTATCTGCTGGAGATCACATTTTTGTACCACATTTTAATACAAAGTGATGTGGTAAGGCATAGGTCGAGAGAGGTCAATTCTTGCACTCCATCCCTTCCGAAAGAAAAAACAAACACTAAAATTCTGACTGAATGCAGGCAGGAAAAAGATGTGTCTGATGATGAAGTTCCCCATGAAACACATCATCGTGTACTTATTAGTCAAATAGCATCTAGTCTTGGTTTACGTTTAGTTTATCCCCACTTGATGGTCAAGGGAACCAAGATTTGGTTTAAGTACTTTAGTACATCACTTTCCCACGTCTCGATGGTCAACGGATCCAAAGCTTGGATCTGGTTCCTTTTGTGAACCTTAAATTTCTCTTTTCAATAAGCCAACGACAAGCCTAGCTCTCTCTAGCTCGCAACAGGCCAAGCAGACACCATTGTGGTAGCTCAAGAAACCTCAACCGCCGCCAGAGATGCCATTGCATTTCCCCGTGTAAACTTGCAGGTTCTTTTTGGTCCACTCATTCTGCTATATTTTGTTTCTATTGCAGAATTGGCTATACTGAAGAATTTGCTTCTACAAGGATTTCAGTTTTGTTTATATAACCAAAAATATTTGTGTTAATTTGCTGTTTCTTATTTACTTTAATTTTTTCCCTTCCATATTTGGGAACATAAGAGGTACTTAGGCGATGAGAATAAAAAAAAAATTCAATGGAGCTCAAAGATCCAATGAGTTGAAGACGTATAGATGGCCCTCCAATCTGATGAATTTACCTTTGAAATGCAAGCAAAACACATTGGAAATCTATGAACTAGCTAGGAACTTGTCTATTGACAACTCGCAGTACTAGAATTCTAAGTTAGTTTGAGATTCTAATTAATGCATCCGGATGTGGGACTAATGAAAAAATTCTAGAACATTTGAATGAATGAAGACATTCTTGAATACGGGAATTTTGCTGGTGTGTAGAACTAATTTTAGTTTCATTGTCACTAGGAAAAAGACGACTTCACATATATGGAGGATCAGAGAGCTGAGAATGAACCAGAATGGGCTGACGCGGTACCATTTTTCTACCAGCCTGACAAGAGGTGTATCTACAGGGTTCCCAATAAACTCCGCAAAGTAAATGAAGCAGCATACACTCCTCAATTAAATTCAATAGGTCCTTTCCGCCATGGTAAACCAGAACTCAAGGACATGGAGAACCATAAAAGAATATATTGTGAGAATTTTTTCTCAGGTACTTTGAAGAGTAAGGAGGAACTAAAAAGTTTCATCAGGGATCGTCAAGGAAATATTCTTAGTTGTTATGCAGGGACAATTAATCAAGGTGACAATTTCGACTTTTCGGAGGTAATTCTAGTTGATGCCCTCTTCATCATTCAGCTCTTTATGATGAATTCTGAAAACCCTGAAAATGATTATCACATTTTAAGGTCACGGTGGCTGAGGAAAGCTGTAGAGCAGGACCTCATACTGTTAGAAAATCAGCTTCCTTATTTTCTTCTTCAAGACCTGTACAACTTTGCCATGCCGGTCTCTTGTTTCCATCCCTGCAACGAAGTGGAAGCACAAGAACAGGCCAATAGACAACAGAGATGTTTTGATCTTGATCAAATATGTTACTGCTTGCCTTGCTGTCGTCAAAGCCACCCTCGCGATCATTCAGTGTTAACTGTTGAATCAGCCGAATCTGTTCATCCCTTTCTCAAGCTTACCTGTGAGTTCTTCAAAAGTTACAGTAAGGGAAAATCTGTCAGGAATGAAGTAACTATAAAACATTTCACTGATTTGATAAGACATTTTTTGTGCCCCTCAGAAGAAATGACTTGGGTAGATACTCCTATAAAAAATATATATGACGCAAGAAAGTTGAAGCCCGCAGGGGTGAACTTTAGGCTACTTAAAGAAGTAGGGTTTGTCATTAAAGGAGATGAATCTCATGATTGTAATTTCAACTTAGCATGTTTTACAAGTATGGAATTGAAGCTTACACTATTCTGTGTCAAGGATGAGACAGAATGCGTCGTCCGAAATGTTATGGCGTTGGAGCAGTTTCTGTATCCAGACTCTGCTTATATTTGCGAATATTTTTTGTTCATGAATGAACTTGTGGACACTGTGGAAGATGTGAATTTGCTGATTGAGAGTGGAGTTCTTGTTAACAAGATAGGCTGCAATGAAACCGTGGCGAACCTGATCAATAAACTCTGTGTGCAGATTATGGATGATGTATCCTGCTATGGTGGTGTCTGTGGGCAGCTTAATAAGCACTATGGGATCAGTTTTTGGAACCGTCATGTGGCAATCCTGAAAGGAGTTTACTTCAAGGATCTTTGGACAGGCAGCTCAACTGTACTTGGACTTTTTGTCCTGGTTTTCTCAATCATTGGAACCATGAAGTCGCTTAACCTAATTTAAGCTTTCATTTGTAGTTCTTAGTAGAGATCCAGCATATGTAGTTTAATTCATTAGCTCAATTAATCAGAATAGTGTCATAATAAGTTATTTTGATTAGATTTTAATTTTTGTAACTGATGTACGTGTGTTCTCTACAGGATTGCACAACATAATTCAACCCCAAAATTGCTCATTTTGCTTGCTTTTCCATCTTTACTTTTGAAACCTAGTAAAACAAAAAACTAAGGGCTAGGTTGGCGTTGCTGTGCTTTAAAAAAAAAAAAACTGTTTCTGCTGTGTTGCGATAACTTCGTCTCCACATTCTACGAAGTCGATTGTCAACTCTCTCAGAAAGCTCTTAGTCGATTGTGTAAAAATGCCAAGAGAAACCTGGAAAAAATTATGATTGAACATGAAAACAGGGGAACATGGACAAAAGACAAAACGAAACACTAAACCAGAAAATATACCTAAATGGTCGCGCTGCATGTAGAGGTTGACAACGTTTTCTCTTTGTCGAGTCAATGATCCAAGATCAATATTGGACCACAAGGACTGAGTTGATCCAAGATCAGTATCCAAGATCAGTATCCAAGATCAATAGGTTGACAACGTTTTCTCTTTGTCGAGTCAATGATCCAAGATCAGTATGTTCCAAGATCAATAGAAACAGTACCTGACTTAAAGTTGAATAATCGATTCAGAAAGGACTATCAGGTTCTTTCTAGTTACTAAATATATGAATCTATCAGCAAAAACATTCCCTCTATTAATTGATGGATAAATCATAAATCCGTTCATGGAAGTAAGAAACTCAGCCCCCATGGCTTGGCATCTCGTTTCAGAATTAAGGAAGGAAGCACACTCTGCTACATGGGTTTGTGAGATGGATGAAAACTTCATCAATGACGTCTTCTTTGTACCATAGAAAGCATATCCCATCACAAAAGTCAATATATATGAACCAGACAAGCCAATTTCTTAAAAGCAGCATCAGTCCACCAATCTTAGTTTACAAAAAGAAAACAATGGAGGATCGGTTTGGTCATAACTCATGATGAAGACAGAAACTTGCATAAAATATAAAGAACTGTTTACACTAAACTTAACATTCAATTTGAATTATTGAAGAAATTCCCCTGTATTTGAAAAACAGAAAAGATGCATTTTTTTTCCTACCTATTACAATCATCAAGAGGCTGACACAATGCAAAAGTCACAAGCATTTCGTGAGGTAATCTTTGTTCAGTGTCAAGCAGCTGTGGCTTTATGCATGGATAATCTGTCATGCAAATATGTTCAATTCAAAGTCGTATAATTTGTACATAATCTTTATTGAAATTTCTAAGATGTGGATTCCTTTACCTTAATGAATCATGTAAGTCCATTTCGGGTACTTTGTAATAGAAATACGGCCTCTGCTTAGGCCCTACTGATCTCCGCTGCACCAGACCAGAATCAGGAGAGCACATTTTGAAATCAATTTAATGATACCAAAATGTGTGTTGGCAGTAGACCCTGAATATTTTTAGAAGTCAAAACAAGGAAATTGTTGCATTTGAACTTGACATCCAAGTAAGGACTCAGTTGTAAATATCACAGCTTCTAACCGGGGTTGACATCCAAGTAAGGACTCTGTTGTAAAAACGCAAACAAACAGGAAGACTGCAAACCAGAGAATCCATACCTATAAGTGAGAGTGGTTGGCAGCAGCCCCTCCAGTGGAAATAAATCACTTCTTCTTCACATTGGTTGATAATGTTTTCTAAGAATTGAAGAAAGTCAAGTCTTTCTAGACCCTTCAGGAAGTGATTTTAAATTTGATGGAAATTTTGTACAACCTTCTATTCTATTGTATACTGAAGACAGTGGAGAAGGGTGCCCATTTGTTCTGGCAATGATCTCAAATTCACTCATCTGAGTGTAGATGGATGGCCTTCAATTCAATTCCATTCAAGAGCAATATTGGACCAAGAGGATAGAGTTGGTCTGGTTTTACTTGAGACTCGAGCATAGGGCATCTGCAAATCCGCAACCTTCTCAGAGAGTCGAGGGCTTCTTCTGGAAAGCACTGGAGCTTAGGGCAATTCGATATTGTGAATTCTTGGATTGGAGGGAGATGAGTGATGTCAGCTCTTTGCCTTGGATGGTTGTGAGATTCGAAAGACTTGCGATGTCCAGAGAAATGAGAGAGGTGGGCAGCAGCAGCTCCTTTGGGGGAAATGAATCCACTTCTCCACATTCTACGAAGTCGATTGTCAAGTGTGTCAGAGAGCTGAGTTTGCGTAAACCCCACTGCCCGCAGTTTGCAAAGAGTTCTCTGGAACAATCAAACACAAGTGATTTTAATTTGGAGGGTAATCCCCATTGAGGAAATGATTTTAGTTCTGGACAACCTTGTATTGTCATATTCTCAAGAGATGGAAGGAGGGTGAGAATTTGTTCTGGCAATGACCCCAATTTCTCACATGCAAAGATTTGCATAGCCTCCAATTTGGGTTCATCCATCCCTCCATTTGGAAAGCATACAAGCTTTGGGCACCGATACATCAACAAGGAACTGAGTGAGACGAATTTAGGGCATTCAGATTCCGGGTGTGAAAGTGAGCCACTAAAAGATCCAAACAACTTTAATTTTTCAAGCTTTAGCAACTTATCTAATGGTAATATCTTAGTCAGCTTGGGACAATTCCAAAGAGCAAGCCGACGAAGGTTGGGAAGAATTCCGCCTTCTTCTAGGCTACATCCACCATATGACCACTCTTGCCATTCAATCATATCTTCAAAAGTCAATTCTTCTAGAGATCTGAATGGCTTAATTCCACCACTAGGAGTATCATTACCATAAAACTCAGTACCTATCTCCACCACGTTCTCAAACCCAATAATATAAAGCTTTCTGAGGGAGGGTAGTTGCCCCAGCGGTGGAAATAAGGTACAATGTTTAAAATGACTAAGTTCAATAGAAGATAGATTAGAGAAAGAGGGATCTCCTAACCACCTGTAAATCTTATACCCCATAGCATTCAATCACGAGTTCTTTGATGTTCACATGAGGTTTGAGCTTTTCGAGCACTTATTCATCGTTCTCTGGATCCTCAGTATCACCTCCCCAAATCAAATCTAATTTACTGAGATACTGCTTGTTGCTCATGATTTCCGCTTCCAACGCATCCCTGTCATGGACAATGTTACCAAGTCCTGAGATCTTAAGTGCTTTGCCCAAGTGCTGAAGCTCCTTCAACTCTACAATGCTATGCCCATTACATTTGGCCACGACAAAATCACTTAATGTTTGGAGATGTTTCAAATTACCCATATCTGGTGGCATCTTTTTTATGTTTGTAGAGGAAATATCAAGATGGCGCAAATTGATTAGTCTCCCCAATTCTGCTGGTAATTGCGCCAGACCAAAACAAGCAAACAACAACAATGTTTGTAAATTATACAAGGTGCATACTGTATCAGGTAACTCTTTGATTGGAGACCAAGACTAGTCCAAATGCCTTAAAAATTTCAAGTTGTCAATTGAATTAGGCAACTTAAGAGTATCATACCATGATAAGTCGAGTACTCTTAAGTATCGTAGTGACGACAACAGATCATGTAGTACCTGGTCCAACATAGACGCTCCCAACGATGTACTGTGCAATGGTAGAAAAGTGTGTAAATACTTCGCTTCATTTAGTCTCAAATTTCTCAAAATCACGGCCCCTTTGTTTAATAAATGAAAGATGACGAGTTCTGCTTCCTTTATCGTAGAGTGACTGATGGTCCTCCAACCTTAAACAAAACTCACCAGATTATGCATTGGGAAACATGACACACCGTGCCTACCACTTTTGATTGAATGTTGAAAAAAATACCTCGAGAGTAGAATATTGAAGTATTCATTTCCAACTTCTTCCATCGTTTCATTCCCATTGGGTTGTAAGAGGTCTTCAGCCAGCCACAACAAAATCAAGTCTGATTTTATAAATTTGTAATCTTTGTGAAATATTGCACAGTAGGCAATCTTATCATTTGGTAACTCCCATATGTCACTCTTCAGTACCTTTTCCCATTCCATTGGATTTAATACAGAGCGTAACAGACCACCCAGAGACTTTGCAGCTAAAGGAAGACCTTTACACTTCTCAGCAATTTGTCTTCCAATAACTTCAAGATATGGATGTGAATCAACGACACATGTACTTGTGAAGGCATGCTTTGCAAACAACAACCAAAGAAACATCTTTAGATATTCCACGTAGATGATGAGCGGCGAGAGTGCCCATTTTAGATGCAACTTGTGCAAGGCGTGTTGTGAGAATGATCTTGCTTCCATGGACTCCAAATTGATTGAGAAGATTCATAAGTTCATCCCAAAGAAGATAACAATCGCTCCAAACATCATCTAGGATGAAGATGAACTTCTTTTCCGTCAAAACCCTCTCCAGTTTTTCTGAAAGTATATCTAGGTCCACGATGCCACAAGTTTTTCCACTGATTCTCCCGTAGATTGTTTGTGCTATTTTAAGAATGTCAAATTCTTCTCCCACATAAACCCATGCTCGGATGTCGAAGTCATCCTTTACATCTTTGTACACAAGCTGAGAAAGGGTGGTCTTCCCCACCCCGCCCATGCCCACAATAGGACGCACACCTATCTTATGGCCAGATGTATCATCTGAACGCAATAAGTTAATAACTATTTCCTTGTCGCTGGTGGGATTATAAAATGAGAGGAGATAGAGATGAAATATTCATCGGTGGACTTGTAGGAAAAATAAAATATCATTAGTGGACAATAAATATTAACAATGGGGTTACGAACTTTTTGACTAGTCATTTCAACCCAACATTGGGCTTTAGGTTGCAAATATGATTTTTGAGAGAAATCTAGGGTTTGGGTTTCAATGTTATATCTTATTGAATTTACAGTTTCGAAGGATGAGTTTCTCTTTGCTTTTATTCTATTATTCCTTTTGTTTCTTCACAAGGTAGCTAGCTTCATGAGGCTAACTCTGCTTTCGTCAATAACTTCATTGAAGCTAATAGCAAAGCTGATGCAATACCGTTCCTTGTGTGAGCCCTTCTAAGATTTCAAAGCAAGTTACAAAATTTTATAGAGCTTGAAGAATTACGGAAACTAGCAACATCATGGAAAGGGCACCAGACGAATTTGATGACATCTTTTCATTTTGGATGATGAAATGGTGTTTGTATGCTGAAATGAGAAACAGTTCCATTGAAACCGACTGAAAGATTTGGACTAGAGATTCTGAAATGACGAAAATGCAGAGATGAAAAGTTCTGTTCACTCACAACTTCATCTTGGGGAAAAGTTGCGAAAAATTAATGTAGCCCTGTCTGTGTACAAAGCCATCATCAGCTTTCTCTGTTGTAACCATCAATCAACTAGTCCCAATTTAATAATTCACTACGAACACTGCATGCATTAAGAACTTCAAAAGAAACCTTAATTTGCCAAAGATACATGACGCATTTTCGATGCAAATGGTTTTCTTTCTACATCACAGTTGATCCTAGGATGACATTATCCTCATTAGTGATAGCGGTCCATGTCCCTCATGTTCTGAAAGTTATTGACTAAAAGAACTTTCATCAACAAAAATTCTTTAAGCATGGATCAAGAAACAAAGAGAGGAAGTCGTATACACACGATGGATATGATATAAGTTATTCAGAGAAACCAAAATTATCAACAAGTATACTACTTTATTGACCTAAACTCGTATCACCGTAAAGGGTCTTAAATATGGACAGCACAATGGCACTCATTTATTTTAAACACTATATTAATCTATTACTCTTAAAATATGTTATAGCAATAGGTAGTAGTATAAAGATATTTTCTCTGGTATACAAGAAACTTACATGCTATATTTACTCAGCTTGTGTTGCCAAAGATGCCAAGGTTTCTAATATGTGTAGAGTTTTGTACTGCACTAGCCATCTCATTTGTATTTGTTTGGCAATCAATTACTGCAGGCTGACAATTTCCTCCTAATGGGACCATTGTTTTCGCGCTTGTGCCGATACTAGCCTGCAATGATGACCCAACAGGTGAACAGAAGCATGGTAAATCTGTTTGACAACGAAGTCCAACTGCCCGAACGGTAAACTGCGGATTACAATCACCTTCCGTTAGAACAGAAGAAATCTTACACTGACTTTGGAAGGGGAAAGCACCCAACTCATGATCAATCTTTCCTCTAAGGTCCAGAAAAACACTTCTCAGCCTTAAAAACTCTGTTTCAAGAAATGCCTGCCCCTGTATTTTTCTAACAAGTTGCTGGTTCAACAGCCTCAATTTCTTGACTTCCTCTTCTAAGTAAGCTGTATGTGCCTTCTTTTTCTCCCTGTACTTTCGAACTGCTTCTCTATTTCCAGAAGGCCTTCTTCTTCGTGGTCTGGGAACAGAATTCTCTTTATTCTTAGCACCATCATCATCTTCCGACGGAAGAACTTGGGTATGGGTGTGGTGGCAAGTATGTGTACGTGCAGCATCAGGGCCAGGTGGGTTGCAAGTGTGAGTGTGAGTGCAAGTCCGGGTATTCTTCAGAAATTCATCAAGAAATGTATCTACAGAAGTTGAACCTCGAAAATTGCTAGGTGAATTGGGATTCGGAAACAAAGCATGGTCTGAAGTCTCAACCTCCCCATCATCCATGTTTATTTCTGATTACTTAAAATAAGAACTATTTGGGGCCAAATAACGTAAGAAAGAGCGTAGCTGCGAAATACCAAATTTCTGTTTATTGGTCAACAGGCTACACCATTACCATAAAGCTACAAACTTTATGCAATTTGTAAGAACTTTATGCATAATCGAATCAAACCACACAATTCTTACTAAAAAAATATGAGGGCTTGACTACAATCAAATTAAATATAATTCAAGAATACATGCACAGCAGCACAGCACTCGGAACAAAATCTATGAATTTCCCAAACCATCATATGTTCTAATGAACCAAAATCTCTCTTAAAAGCGACTTATTTGAACCTATAAGCAGAAACAACCCTGATATGCACTCAGAAGTTGAGGGTTTAAACTGAAAGCAGGGTTTTTGCAATTCAAAAAAGAAATTCGTAAAAAGATATCAAATCAATCACAAAAGACAAGATTATGGTATTGATCAATACAACTAGTGAAGAGAATCCAGACATCAAGTGGGGCTATATAATGGAACAGAACATAAAAAAGCAGACGTTCGTGCAGAATATAAGAAAAGCAAGAATATGAGTTTTACCAGATTGTGAGGCAGAAAATTTTGGAAATCTTTGTGGCAGCAAGTATGATGTATTTACCTGATTTTTAGGGCAAGATTCTGTGACCATGATCGTTTCATCTATCTGCCAACTTTACCCCATTGAAGAAGAAATAAGCACCTCTGGAGTATTTTTCATTTCTGTGGTCCATTCGAGGATAAATGTCAACCCTTGTACAGTACTACTAAACGTTGACTTTTCATTTTAGGTGTTTTATCTTTAGATAATGGACACTAGGGGTGCGGTATGAGTTTGGCCGAACCAATGAAACAGGTGGATTCGAATTATAATTGCCGGTTTAGTTTGGGTTATAAAAAAATTATAACGGTTTAAACTGAATTAGACCGAATAGCTTAGTTCGACTGTGGTTTTGAGATTTTGCAAATCAATTCAAACGGAACGACACTGTTCACTTGTATATTTATTTTATTTTATATGTGTAATCCTCTTATTGGATAATAACTATATAAAAATGTTGAATTTAAAGTTTGAAGTTATCGATATTTGAATTTGTAACTACAATAGTTATTGACGTCAAGTTTGATTTAATGTTGAATTTTAGGATGGTTTCATATGCTAGAAAATGAAAACTATGTAGCAAGTAATGATTTTTTGTTGTTGTTGTTGTAATTGGAGTTAAAGAAATGTAGAAGAAAAAAGGATTCGTTAAAAGAAAATAATGGAGCGGGTTTAGGCACAAACCAAACCAATTATAATATTTCATAATTGATTTAGTTTGGTTCGGTTTCCTCATTGAACCAACCTAAAATCGTTCTATTGTAATTAATTTTGCTTATGTTTTGTGGTAAAACCATTCCAACCAGGATTGTGCTTGCCTCTAATAGACACGACATCATTTCTATATTTGAGCTATTTGAGGACTTGTGTTTTCAATTTTAACATTTAAGTTTCAAAATTATTGCATTGTAGTTTTGCAGTTAGATTGATTGTTAGAAAATCCGCTTGAGTCATGATGTGACACACATGGAATCCACTTTGTTTTCTTAAGTGAAATAAATTATTAATAAAAATTTAAAATTGAATTAAAAAAGCAAAAGATTAAAATAAATACTACTTCCCTCTCTCTTCTTCTCTTCCGGCAACCTCTGCCATCATCCCCAACATTCCCCTGCCCCATAACGCCTAACCCGTCCCAACCACCAAGAGTCCGTCAACCCGCCGATAACCCTAATCTGTCACTCCCTCCTCTCTTGTCTCTGCCAACATCCCGATGCTCCACTGACATGGCACAAGTGGTGCCCTTGTCTATTCGTAGTTAAAACAACCCTCACAAACTTATATCAAGGTCCATAAAGGGACAGATATAAACGTATAGTGGGATTATGGGTTATGATCCCAAAGTCTCACAAGATTTTTATAATATTTACTCCTAAAATTGGAAAGAAAAAGAATTCAGTTGAATCACTGTACGAAAGAAGTATATGCTACATAACGTGTAGAGTAATATTGACAGTGAAATTATCTATAGGATGACTAAGAATATCTAGAGGGATGAATAAGTCAATTTAAAATTATAATCAATAAATAAATAAAATAAACTTCGGTAGCAGGATTGATATGGCTTATCAATCTTGAAACGTGCTGAGCATAAAATAAAGGAACACGCAAAAAATTATTTTATGTGGTAAAATCCCACCTCTGGGGAAAATCCATGGGACTCTTTAGTTCAACCCAAATCCACTATAGAACGATGATTACAAGAGTACTCACACACTTATCCTAGACACATTCTAGATAATGTTTACCAACTTCTTTGTAACTCAACTTCTGTCACGCGATGATCTTTCGACACTCCTTATGTTGAACACAATACTGGTCACAATTGCTTCAAGCTCTTCGGAGGAAAACTGCCACAACGGTCTTGATGCCCTCAATCGTATGAGCCACCGAACAATGCAAATGAATGCAATATGAATGATTAAAATGTTTGATAAATCACCAAGTAAACATGGAACACTTGATGATTTATCTCAAATATATGCACAACAGCTTTCTTAGGAATTTTAGATGCTCAAACAAAATACGGTAAAGCTGTGTGTGCAAAAGAGTGCACACAATATTTTATACAGAACATGTTCTCCTCTTTGCAAGAGAAGTGCATACTGCCGTCGATACACCTTCACAGGCTGGAAGACTTTCTGACTGTCGTAAGGCACCCCACCACTCTTCATCCAACTTAATACTTAACCCTAGTATACCTATGCTCATGTTCAGAAGCTTTGATCTCCTTTTCCTCATGAAGCAATATAGAGGATGGTATATGAAGTTGCTCTTTTGATAACCCTTCATGGAATATTTGATAAGCAATGATCTCATCTTTGGAAACTACACCAGTGCTTTGAGAATCAGGTTTAGACATTGTTTCAAAGGTTTCTTTGATTTCTTCTTCAGTTTCACAAGCATTCAACTCTTTTGAAGCCAATTCAAAAACTTTGAGCTCACGGCTCTTCCTTGTGCAAGATTGTCTCTTCTACTCACCTTGCGGCAAATAAATCCCCCCCATTTTCATCAGCTGTCATTTCTAATTTATTGGCAATAGTGTTTTTATCTCTTTAAGATAATGCTTCTACACATTTGACAACAATGTTTTTTTATCTATTTTTTGTCATTTATATTTCCATTTCTAAAATAATGCTGCTACACATTCGACAACAGTGTTTTTTATCTCTTTAAGTAATGTGAGGTTGAGATGAACTTAGAATAGTGAGTGGCAAGCGGGCGGGGTGTGAGGTGTGAGTTTGATGAGTTTTTTATTTTTTCTGATGGGTGTTTATTTATGGGTAGTTTGGGAAGATATTGAGGTTTTCTTAGAAATTGTGAAAATTTGAATTAGATGTAACATCCCGCCCCAAGATTAAATTTAATTTTCAAAAAAATTAAGTGAAAATGAAAAAATATCCTTAAGGGATAAATAAAAATAATAATTTGAGAAGAAGAATATGAAATGTGGAGGGCATGAGCCCACTTTTTCTCTTCATTCCTTCAGCCCCTTCCCCCATTCTTTCTCTTTCAAAATCTGATCTTAATCATTAGGGGGTGAGATGTACACCAAAAAGAAGAGGAATCACCTAGTCTAAGTGTAGGGATGATGATTACTCTTGAGGAATATCTCAAGGGGGTGGGGAGAAATGGGATTGGGGGTGAGGGAGAGAAGGAGCCTAGGAGGAAGAAAGGAACTTTCTAAGGAGTTCAGAGATTGTTAATCAAGGTAAGGATATTTCCAAACTCTTGATTTCCAAGAATTTTGTGTAAGTTTATGGAGTTATCCAAATTCGTTTTGGGTGTATTGAGAAATTTTGAATTTTTGGGTTTCTTCAAAGTTTTGAGTTTTCTTTCAAGAACTAATGAGTTTTAAGCTAGAGGTGTGAAGTTGGAGTGAGTGTGAAGCTATAGGAACGATTGGGTGGGATAAAATGGATTAAATCAACTTATAACCAAATCTGAAAATTTTCATTTTCTGGAATTTTGCAATCTGTGAGCCCCAATTTGGCTCTCTTTTTATCCCAATCCGTTGTGTTTTTGAGTAAGCTATTTGTTGGGTTTTAAAATAGACTTGGAAAGGAACAAAACACAATTAGTTTCGTTGAATTTGGTTGAGTTTTGATACTTCAAAACTTTGTGCAAAATTTGGAAAAAAATCTGTTTTCTGCAGAAAAACCAGTCACGAGTCCAACTTTGGAACTAGTTTTCTCCTTCGTTTTAGCTCCTTTTTGAGTGTCGTATGTTGGGTTAGAAACTAGAGGGAACAAGCTTCAAAACCACTTCAATTTTACCCAATTTTGTTAACTTTAGGTGGGTCAAAATGTCTCACAAAATTTGGGTTTTAATATGGAAAAACGGGGAATTTTCAGAAATTTTTGGAAAAGATGATGAACAGTAACCGGAAGAATTTGAGTAGCGTTTTGATAATTATAGAAATCGAATGGGCTTATATAGTTATAGTGTTTTCCTTAATTATGGTTTTATTATGGCTTTCCAAAAAGGAATTACGAGTATTATTTTGGGTGATTTTATTAGCACCCCATTATTTGCCCTTTGCACCCCACATTCTCTTTACACCCCACTAAATTTTAGTAAAATTTAAAATTACTCACTAAACCTAATTTTTCTTCCTAAATTGCCCTCATGAACCCCATTTCTTAACTTCCTCAAATTAAACTCTAACAAAACCGCTAATATTTGACACCCAAATTGCAAACCAAAAGTTATCTATTTGTCTTCTGAGAACCCCATCATTCACTTCAAACCACGAAAAAATGCTGAAGTAGAAGATTATGCAAGTGGGTTTTCTTCATGGAGATGTTCTTCAACCAATTCCTTAACAGACTTTGCCGACAATGGGTGAAAATTGACCCCCCACTCTGAAACAAACCCTTTTACCAAAACCCACTTGTCCTCCATTTCTTCTTCACCTCCATTGATTTTGAATTGAGGTACTGGCATAGCTCTGTGAAAAGAAGCTCTCTGCTCTTCTTCATGGCTTCCTCTCTCTGCATGAAAAGGCTGTTCATCTTTGACAAATCTGATGCAAGCTCTGAATCATTGATGCTTTTATTGGTGCAGTGGATTATTGTTTGGGTTTTGGGTCTGGTGTTGAAATGGGTTATGGAGGGGAAGGGATTGGTGTGGAATTTTGGAGGTTGTTTGGGGATTTTCGGAGAAAGGAGATGCATTCTTAGTGCCATTATGAGGATTTTAGTTTCTGTTTCTAAGGTTTGAAGGAAGTAGGAAAGAGCAAATGGGGTGCCAATAACGGTAATTATGCAAGGGTTAAAATATGTTATTCATGTTTAAAATTAATATGGGGTGTAAGGAGCAAATAATGGGGTGCCAATAAAATCACCCTATTATTTTAGGCTTAAGTGCTACAGTGTCCCCCTGAAACATTGGTCAATTCTCACTAAACTCCCTGAAAGTTAAAGTGACCCACTTTGCCCCCATTGACCAAGGTTTCGTGTGTCACTTAACCACTTCCGTCAACTCCATCCAAAAATCTGTTAAGTTTGATGACGTGGCAAGGGTATTTTAGTAATTTTGGGTACCCAGGTCATTTATCCACTATTTTTTATTTAGGTGTAATAAAATATTCATATATATTTTAAAATCAATTAAAAAATAAGAAATTTAAATAAACAAATAAAAAAACCCATCATCCCCAACCCTAAACCCGATTTCTTCTCCTTCTCCCCCTCTCTCTCTCTCTCTCTCTCTCTCTCTCTCTCTCTCTCTCTCTCTCTCTCTCTCTCTCTCTCTCTCTCTCTCTCTCTCTCCCCTTTGCACAAACCCATCCTTATGCAAACTCTGAAACAAAGAAGTTGCAGAAGAGACCCTACCCACTTTTCCCAAAATACTAATAATCACAGCAACAACATAACCACTCAAAATTGAATCACAATCTTCACGTTTCTTAAACCACTTAAACACATCTATTGCCAAGTCGAATTTCTTGTGAAAGCCTAAACCTTTAACAATACCCAGACGTCCAGAGGCAGAGAGTTCAAGCTAAAACCAAATTCATCTCTATGCAATTCAACTAAACCCAGAAGCTGCTCATCTAGTTTAGAAGAATCAAATTGTGGGTCTAGAATCGAGATGACCTTGAGAGGAGAGGCGGTGGTGGGAATAGGGCTTGCCACGGTTGGAGTCACATGACTTGCCGATGCGAGTGCGTGCTCTGGGAAGGGTGGGAGGGGAGGTGGGGTTTTGGGTTTGTGGGGTTGAGGGGTTTAGGTGGAGGAGGAGCGCTTGGAGAAGAGGGGTTATTGGTGGTGGTGGAGGTGGAGGCAATGGCGGTGGTGTTGGTGTGCTTGCAACACTTTTGTTGTCATAATGGTTCTGCTTCTCATGGCCCCACTTGCAATTCCTTAAAAAATGACATTGTATCCTACCAGAGCCAGCAAATCAGGGATGTTTGGTCAACCAGTTGGGTTTTCTGATAGTTTGAACCATGCGGAAGGCTTGAATAATGGAGAAGGCAATGCAGACAAAACAAAACCATTGCTGAAACCATCTCCAGCAACAAGAAGCCTGGCAAGTGAAGGTGATGATTCATCTAATGTAGCTATGCTTCTTGCAGAGGGTGAGGGGGCAGTGAAGAGAAAGAGAAGGCCCAAAAGAGAGGAGGATTTCAAGTTTAGTGAAGTTGTGGTCAAGGCTGACTGAGAAGGAGGTTGCAAACTCGTCTGAGAAGGAGGTGGGTGGGGGGTTACAAAGGACGGAGAAGGAGGGGATTGATTTGGTGCATCTGGGGGAGAAGGGATGGGTAGATTTTTTATTTTTTTTATTTTATGTTTGTATTTTAATTTTTTAAAGTAAATAATGTGTTTCCAAACAAAAAAAGTAAATAATATTTTATTATTATTTTAATCCATGCTGAAGGTGGGCTCTACTTTGCTGCATCACCCACTCAAATTAGTGAGTAAATAACCTATGTGCACAAAATTACTAAAACACCCCTGCCACGTCATCAAATTGTCACGCCCCGGACCCGGGGGTAGGCGGAAACCCCTCGCCCGATGCGTGAGAAAGTAAAATAAAAATATAAATAAATAAATAAAAAGAAGTTGAAACATAAAATAAACTTTTCTTATAAAAATAGATCCCAAAATCTTATAACTTTACAATTAATAAATAAAGTTCTATCACTCTCATCTAATTCAGCTTCAACCGATTTAGTCCTTGTCTTGCCCACTAATTCATCTGAAAAATTAAACAGAGTGAGGGATGAGCAACCACCGCTCAGTGAGTAGATTATGTAATATGCCAGTCAAGCAATGCCGTTTTACACACTCTAGAAAATATCATGAAAAGATACACCAGTCCAGATCATATCACATCATCCCTTCATATCTCGGTTATCCTTCATAGCATGTAACCAACCACGTGACCCCTATTGGCCTCACTGCCCTATGTCCCCGTGTGCTACATCTATCCCTCGGATACACCAACATTGAAGTTCTCATGTTCCATGAATAATACATACTTCATAAATATTCCAATCAATATATATATAGTGTGAAAGATTGCACCAAATTAGACATGCTTGACTTGAAATAGAGAGATATTTGTAAATAGAATAAATCCACGATAATTCATGGTTTTCATATTTTATCACAAAATAAGAACTTTTAGAACACATTACATAAACCACTCACCTCGCTAATGAGAACTCTTTAAATAAATTGGCAAGACAGCTCATCTACCTATCTTCATATACTACCACTCAAACCAAGCTCCAAGAGTTTCATCACCACTCTCTCTCTCTCTCTCTCTCTCTCTCTCTCTCTCTCTCTCTCTCTCTCTCTCTCTCTCTCTCTCTCTCTCTCTCCCTCCCTGTGTGCAACCTCTAATATTACACAAGGTTGTTATATGGTGTTTTCAACAACAATAGAGGGACCTATTTATACTTAGAGAATGTCGGTTCCTACTTCACTCTTATTGGATGCCTTAATTGTCGGCAACTAAAGGATGATATTTACCTACTTATTGTCCAAGCAAGAACCTAGATATTTACCATACTTATTGATTAAACAATTGCATGTAAGAGGTGGAGGTGTTAACAGGATCAAGAAGTAACTTTCCACCTCCAGCTTTAATTGACAACGTGTAATACATACATACACAAGAATCATTTTATTAATAAACCATTATAATAAGATATATATATATATAATAGAATAGGATATATGTAATAGAATCAGATATTTATTTACTATATATATATAACAATTATGTTTGTTTAATCATTATTTTAAAAAAAACGGACTCTCACACAAATTTAACGGACTTTTGGATGGAGTTGACGGTAGGGGGCAATGTGAAACATCAAACATTGGTCAAGGGGGCAAAGTGGGTCACTTTAACTTTCAAGGGATTTAGTGGGAATTGACCAATGTTTTAGGGGGCACTGTAGCACTTAAGCCATTATTTTATTATTTATATATTTACGTTATATGGAAATGATTAGTGTAAATTGAATCTTTGAGAACGTGTTGATAGAATTATATAGAGTGCTGCTAAACGAACCCTAAAATTAACTGAGTACACCCTACTACCAAACTATTTATTGAATTACTAATTTATCCTAGTATAAAATGACCAAAAAGGATATATTAAATTGTGAAATAAATATAATTTTAATAAGTACATCATACTCACCATATTCAACCCTAATCGAACATAGAGAAGTTTTCATATTATTTGGTGTGCCTAAATCTAGAAGAAAATTCCCAGGACAACGAAATATCAAAGATTTGTAGAAATGATGTTGAAACAACTTCTTGGTCCCAGAAGAGACCCACACAAAGGGAAGAAGTCTGTTCCAACTGGGCATCTAGAGGGTGGTGTGGATATGAGGACCGCCTTGCCTATGAATGATGCTGTCAAGCCATTAAAGATGGTCATAGTTGCTTGAGTGAGGAAGTTGGCCAGGTGTTTAATGGAAGGTCCTATTCTGATTGCCTATCACTTATGCATTGCTAACTCCATTTAAGGTGTGTATTTCTTGAAGTTGTCATGAGCTTGCAGTACTAAATGGTCATCTTCCCACTCATCCCAATAAGTCTCTGGTGGGGCACGCCTATTCTTTGAAACTAGGGAAAATTACGAACCTAGTGCAGGAAACAAAAGATGAACATTACAATACATTTGGCTATATCAATCAAAAAGAAGATTTAAACATAGACAATCAGATAGAAGTGCAACACCACCAAATGGACTAGCAGATCACTGGATGTGTCAACATGGGAAGAAAGCCCCAACAGGTCACTGTCATATTAGAAATTTGTGACCGTGGTGTTGAAACAGCCAGCGTTATTCAACTTGAAATTAGAATTAAGAAGCAGGCAGTGTCTTCAAACTTGGTTCCTGCTTCAAGTGGAGAGTCACAAGGATTTACAAGATTCAAGCTTTGAATTTTATGAGCTAGCAAATCTACTCTCACAGTAGCTTAAGAAATTAAAGATTTTGATGCAAATCCAAAATCTGAAAAGATGGCATGAATTCATATAAAAAGAGAAACCTGTTTTAGGATTAGGGTATACCAAGGGTATTTTTGTTGTTAAATAGGGTGTACTTAGTTAATTTTACATTTTGATTAAAATATTATGGTGTACTTAGATCATAGGGTGTACTTAGATCATAGGGTGTACTCAGTTAATTTTAATGTTTGTTTAGCACCACTCATTATATATGATTGGGAGTTATAATTTTGGTTTATGGAGGTTATTGATTATATTATTGAATTGGGCTCGGTTGTGATAATCGTACATGAGAATTTCAGAGGTTATTAGAATAATTGAGAGCAAGGTGTTAAAGAGTATTATTATGATTACTATTACTACTACTATTATTATAATTATACTTATAAATCTTATAGTCTATACCTATACAATTGTGGAAGTATTTGTAGTTTATATTATATATATATATATATATATATATATATATATATATATATATATATATATATATATTTACACCTTGTGAGTGGACTATGTTTTAATTGAGCATTGTTCTTAAGTATGAATTGTCGTGCATTTAAAGGTTGATTTCTTAAATTGTTGAGTTTATAATTTATTTAGGAAATGATTTAATTTAAAGATATGAGTTAGGCTTAGTTGTATATATTTGTTGAATGATTTGAAATTGATTTGGTTGTCACGGATATTAAATGTCTTCGAACAATTTGTTGCTTTCGAATGAGTCTACCCTCGTATGACAATTGCCCCATGAGTCCTAGGGATACCTGGACCGTGCTGAGCGAGGAATGCGTCTCAGGCTGACTAAGTGTTTCCTGAGTACTGCGAGGAATGCGTCTCAAGCTGACTAATTGTCCCCTGAGTACTGCAAGGAATGCGTCTCAGGCGGACCAAGTGTTCCCTGAGTACTACGAGGAATGGTCTCGGGTTGACTATGTGTTCCCGAGTACTACAAGGATGTATGTACTGGGAATTGACTGTAAAATGATGGATATGACATATATGTGTTCTCAAGCTGACTGTGTATTGAGAGTTCTGCGAGTATAAAACATGTGTAGGACTGTTCACAGGGATTAGTTACCCCTCCCCGATTGCCTTCGGAATTAATATACCCCTTGATGGGTGACAACATGATAGGTTTTATGCGGACTGTTACAGGTATGGCTTAAAGGTATAAAGGGTTGGTTATATACGTATTTGAATGAGTGATGGTAAGTTATTTATAGTTTGAAGAGTTTGATACAAGAAAAAGAAACTGACAGAATGAGAAGCACGGGAGGAAGAAGACGTAGGAAGAAGGAAAAAAAGTCAGCTGAAACATCACAAGTGAACAGTATTGGGGCCCGCCACATATTTTATTTTTATTTTTATTTTTATTTTTAACCAACTTCAATAATTCCTTAAAAATTCATTCGAGCTCCGAATAATTCTCCGAAAATTAACACATGCTCATAGCGACATAAACTTTCTTTCCATCCAAGAATCATAATTTTCTCACTTCAATTTCTTGAACGTCTTTTGAAAAATATTAAATTAAACGTAAGGGCATTTTGGTCCAAATTGAAATTAAACACACTTAATCCAATCATTTCCACATCAAACCAACTTCATAAATTGCCCACACATTCAATTAACCTTGTATGATTTTTCGGAATATTAATAACAACAAAAATCCCAATTTTGAGTTTATTACAGTTTATAAGTACCAACACTTTAAAAATAGTAAATAAGGTATGGGTCTAGTATAGGCAAAGTTGGGCCTCATCTTGGTTTGGGCTTGAACTATATATATATATATATATTTGGCTAATCATTTATTCTCTTATCCGATTGAGAATTTCTATTTGGCTAATATATATATATATAGGGATGGATCCGTGGCGCCGTATTTTTGACACAAGTTTTGACACAATTTTTGGGTCATTAGATTACTTCACTTTTAATGTGGATAACACTGTTTTGCTATCCCCGACCAATAACACAATGACATATAGAGTAATTTTTTTATGTGTCATTGTGTTACTGACCGGGAATAGCAAAACAATGTTATTCTCATTACATGTAAGTTTTTTTTGCATGTTAAGGCTTGAAGGAATCTGGACCCCCAAATTTTTGACCTCTCATAATGTTTGTGCTTTGCTTTCTACACATCTAGGAAATATATGTAATAAATTATTATTTGTGCCCCCCTCCCCCAATAAAGAAAAGGTACGGTTTTCCTTTGCAACAAACTTTCTACTCTCACTCTCAGCTCAGTGTTCAATAATACAGTGACAAGACTACTACACCACTGTGGTCGAATCATGAACCTCAACAGATAAAACTTGAAGGTTTGATTTCCTCCATATTTATTCAGTTAATTTGCTAACTTGACTTCTGTTTCTACTTACACCCTTGGTCAGTGAACAACTTGAAGCAAAAGTATTTTAATTTCGATTTTGAAGTCAGTAGTGTAATATGTTGTATTTCATTTTCTGACTCCTAGCTGTTTTCATTTTCTTTTTTCAATTTGAAAGCAAAACAAATTAAAAAGGTGGTGTTCTTGGGCCTGAAAATAGGAAATGCAAAAACAGATGTAAGAGAGATATTGCTTCCATGAATAAATTTCTTATTTAAATCTTGACATCAACTCTTTTATTTTTGCTCTTTTGCTGCTAAAGATCATTGAGTGTTCCTAGTTAACAATCCCTTTGGGATTTTGGGATATATTAAGTATTTTTGGAGATATAACAAGGACATATATAGCTTAAGTCGTTAAGAACACTTATATGTGCATGTTAAATTGTTTTTTATAACAATGGCCAGAAAAGGATAGAAGGCAAAGTGACGTAAAGATGTTGACAGTTGGCCAGAATGTGGAGTACACTAGTCCAAAGCAGAATAGTAAACCTGACGAGATATGAAAATGAAAATGATTAATGCATGCGTCCCCAGTTCATGTGGGCTTGTTTAGTGGAAGAAAATGAGATTACATGCATGACTTGGTATAAATATCAATATCAATATCAATATTAATATTGTCAGTATCAGTATTGATAATATTGATATTGATATTGATAATATCAATATTGATAATGACATTGATAATTATATTAATATTGATATTCATTACTAATACGTTAATGTTGAATTTAATAAATTACTAGTCTTATAATTCATAAAAAGAAAACAACATAATTTTTTATTAAATAAACCAAAACGTTAATAACCTATAGATTACTAATATGCTAATGTTGAATTTAATATTTAATTTCAAATAAGTTTCTAAATTAACATCCATTACAACAGTTTGGAGATCTTTCCAAATTCAACGTGTGTTATTAATTACACCCCCACATAACACGTTAACTTATAAATAGAGGTAGTTTTGGAATCCGAAAAATATAATAAATCGATTTTAAGTTATATTAGGTAACTTGCTTAGTTGGATCCTAGTCATCGGATAATATTTGAAAAAATTGGGTATTTTAAATAGAAAAATTAAGAAAAAGACTATAGGTGATTTAAAATGAATTTTATGGGTCTAAGTTCAATTCACTATATAACTTATTTTGTTTTGTTTGGGTTCTTTTAAAAAACTTTTTTTTGTTTTGCTCTTCTCTCTCATACTTTTGTCTCTTTGTGCAAGTTCTAATGATTGCTTTGTCTACCTTTGTCAATAGCCGTTGATTACAATTGATCCAACGGTGAATAAATGGGAGCACTGATACACCAGCTACATGGTGCAATTTTCGCCAAATTAATACCAATCCGTAGGATGTCAACAACAGGAAACAAACGCATATCCTTAAATTTTGGAAATATGAATTAAAAAAAAGTACTTGTGCCCCCAACAAAAAAAACCACCCCACAATAAAGAAAAGCTGCTATTGCTCCCTACAACTACAAGACTTAAGCCCAGTTTGGGATTGCTGTTACTTTTAAAAAAAGTTGCTTCTACTGTGCTTTAAAAATAATTAGCTGTAAAGTAAAACAGCTTCATGTTTGGTAAATAGTATTTTGAAAGTGCTGTTAGTACAAAAAGCAGTGTCAAAACCGTTTGGTAAATTTTAATATAAAAATGGTGTAACTATGAATAATGACTAAAATAGACATGATGTTGAAAGTGTTATGTGATAATTATGTGGTGGTAATGGTTGTGGTGAAGGTGGTGGTGAAAGAGATGGAGGTAAATGTGGTGGTGAAAGAGGTGGTGGTAGTGGTGGTAGTGGTGGTTGTGGAGGTGATGGTGAAATAGATGGAGGTAAAGGTGGTGGTGGTGATGATGAAGGTGGAGCTGGTGGTTGTGGTAGTGGTGGTGGTGGGGATGACGTTTGTGGAGGTGGAGGTGGTGGAGGCTAAGGAGGAGGAGGTGGCGGTGGTGGTTGTGGCTGCGTGGTGGTGGTTGTGGTGGTGATGGTGGTGGAGAAGGAAGAGGATGTGGCAGTGGTGGCAACGGTGACGGTCGGTGGCAGCGGCGGAGCCACTCCAAGACCTGGAGTGGCCCTGGCCCCCCCAAATTTTTATCCCTTCTCTATTATATTATATATAATATGTAGAATTTGTAATAAACAACTTATAAATTAAGTTAAAATTTCCTTTTAAACAAATTAGATATGACTCAATTAGAAATATTTAGCTCGAAATATGTAATTATTAAATACTTAGGTATTTTATATACTTGTATTTTCTACTTCGGCCCCCCTAACTTTACAATTCTAGCTCCGCCCCTGGTCGGTGGTAGTGGTGGTGGTGGTAAGGGTGGTGAAGGTGGTGGTGGAGTTGGATATGGAGGTGGAGGTGGTGTCGTTTTTAAAAATTAATGATGGTATTTTAGGAATTTAAAAAATTCATTAAAGACTCATCTCTGCTTCTTTTGAAAGCAGCTTTGAAAAGTAACCCACAGCCTGCTTTTAAAAGCTGCTGTCAAAAAGCCATTGCTTTTAAAATAATCGGGATATTTTATTTTCACCAAACACCTTAAACTGCTTAACTTTAAAGTGAAGCAGGTTTTTGGCCAAAAAAAGTAATCTCAAACGGGGCCTTAGTGATTTTGGGGCCACTAGTATATTAATAAAAAATAAAAGCAGCCAATCAAATAAAGTTTCAAAAAATCTCCTTTAGCAAATAGGAAATTGATTTTTACACAAATAAAAAAGGATTTGAATTTAACAGTCATATCAAAAGAAAAATAAATAAATAAAAAGAGAAAGAAAGACTACCAATAGTACCTTACTTCATATCTTCCATAATCACCAGATGTCAAACGCCGGCTCAAAATAGTTACGCACTTTCCCACTTAAGTGACCTATTTCTATCTATACCAATCCATAACATTGGATGTCAACAGGAAACAAACACAAATCCTTAGGGCCGATTCAGTAACGTTTTTGGAGAATGTTTTCTTAGAATATTTTCAAAGAATGAAAACAAGAAAGCGAATTTGCATTTTTAGGAAATGAAAATGCGTCTGGTAGATTAATTAGAAAACATCTTCAGAAAACAAAAACAATGAAAACGTGTCTTGTAGTACAATTTGAAATAATAATATGTGAGTTATTTTGATGAAAACGTTTCCCATTAGAATGAAAACAACTTTTTTCTGTTTTCTACAAGTATACATGAATTTGTTTTCATTTTATGAAAACATTCTTAGTGTTTTCTATTTTTGGGCCACCGAACGTGTTTTTGCCTCATTTTTGTTCTCTGAAAATGAAAACAACCCTTTAAAACGTTACTAAACGGGGCCTTAAACTTTGGAAATATGATTAATAAAAAATTGAAAACAGCTATCCCAATATTAAAATAATGATTAAGATCTCAAAGGCTTAGGCACTCCATCCACCTCATTATCAGTTGTTAGATGTAACTATGGAAACATAATTACAATTACAGCATCACAAGGAAGGTTTCAAACTAGCCATTTATTGTGAACCAAATAACTACAGCAAAGAGGGCGTGTACCGTTTCCGGCCTACAAGGTTTAAGTTGGTCTGCCTAATTTTAATTTGTAGCAATATGACCTTCTAATTTTCAATTTAATTATATCAATCTCACCTATTTAGTTTTCAACTTGAGCAATGTAAACTCTAAGGGGTCGTTTGGTACGGCGAATTGTCATGGACTGGATTAAATCCTGGAACTATCTTGGATTGGCTTAAGTTGGATTAAGTACCGACCTACGTTTGGTTCTGCGTCGGACTAAGAAGTTGGATTGTAAAAATAATGAAGACCTATGTTTGGTGCTGTGTGTCGGACTAAAAAATAATTATTTAAATATTTAAATTTAAAATAATAATTCAAAAAACAACTAAAATTCTGAATTTTTTTAAAGGCTAAAATTATATTAAACAAAAAAACCCATCAGATTGAGACCCAACTCAACCTCCCCATTCTTTTTATCTTTTTTTTTCTCTCTATTTTTTTTTCTGTAATGAGAAACCACCCACGTTCTCTCTCTCACCACACACACATCGCAACCCACCTCCACATCCCTATTTTTTTTATAGAAAAGTTGATGTAGATCCAAATTCTCATCTAGGAGTTGGGTTTAATCCTCGGATTTGGTGACTTTGATACAAGTCCTTTGACTTTTGTGCCACATAGGATTACAATTAGTTGTCATTGGATTTAGTCCAAGCGTTTTTAGTTTTAGATGTAGGTCCTTTGACTTTATTTACTTTGTTTGTTGTGTCGATTTTACCCTTTAAGGTAAATAAGAAAAACATATTGAAAATCTAAATTTAATGCATTACTTCCTTGTAATTGAATTTTGAATTCTTTCCTTGATAATATATACCTAATATGTACCATTTAATCAATGAAAGTAAGACCCACATGTTATACCTATGCAATTGACAATAGGACAATATATCTATACCACATGATAATATATCTACACCACAGGCTGAACAAACCACAAAACATCTTACCTATATGTAAGGTGGAAAAATAAACAAGGAGAATATTAAATTACCTATAACTTAGGTGCATAAAAACATAAGTCGGACGATATATGCTACCTATATCTCCAGTACAAAAAAAAAAGATAAGTGGTAAAATGTATGTTACCTATAACTTAGATTCATAAACAAAAAGGCAAAAAAGTGTGGTACCTATATCTCACGTATGTAAAAACACAAGTCAAGTTATAACTTTTTTTTTTGTTAAAGGAATATGTTACCTATAATTTATATATATATAATATATGAAGAAAAATATATCAAAAAATGTATTACCTATGTCTCAGGTATTCTATACATAAAAGAACAACTATAAAGAACAAAATGACTGAATCTGATTCAAAGTTGAGCATATATTCAATATATAATAATAATAATAATAGTAAATTGAGCTTAGACTCATAAAATTCACTTTAAATCACCTATAGCCCTTTCCTTTATTTTTCTCTTTAAAATACCCAATTTTTTCAAATAATACCCGATGACTAGGATCCAACTAAGCAAATTACCTAATATAACTTAAAATCTGATTTATTATATTTTTCGCATTCCAAAACTACCCATATTTATAAGCTAACATGTTATGTGAGGTGTAACTAATGACACATGTTGAATTTGGAAAAAATTTCAAATGGTTGTAATGGATGTAGGAATTAATTTAGAAATTTATTTGAAATTAAATATTAAATTCAACATTAACGTATTAGTAGTCTAGAGGTGATTTTTGGTTTATTTAATATAAAACATTATGTTGTTTTCCTTTTATGAATTATATAACTAGTAATCTATTATATCATTATCAAGATGAGTAATCAATATCAATATCATTATCAATATCAATATCGATATTGATATTGATATTAATAATATCAATATTGAAGTGGGCATTATTATTATTAAAAAATAGGTCGATTATTGTCATAAAAAATAGGTAGATTATTAATAAAAAAGATAATATCAATATCAGTATTGATATTGATATCAATATCAATATTGATATATTGATGAAGAGTTTATTAATATATTCAATATTATCTACCTATTGATAATAAGTAGACTATTATTGTCAATAATATTATCTGCTTATTATCTTTTCTTAATATCCATTTCAATATATGGATAATAATATTGACAATAGGTAGATAATAATAGGTAAATTACTGTCCAAAAAAGATATTGACAATATGAACCTATTTTTTCTCTAAATAATGTACCTATTTTTCTCTAAATATTGTACCTTTTTTCTCTAAATAAAGCACCTACTTGTTTTATGAAAAAAATTTGATCATCATTTTATTGTTTGTTTTATGAAAAACAATTTTTTTTTATAAATGAACCTATTTTTTCTCTCTAAATCATGTACATAATTTTTTTCTAATAATGTACCTAGTAAAACAATTTACCTAGTATAATGAACCTATTTTTTCCTAAATTTTGTATCTTTTTTTTTTTCTCTAAATAATGTACCTATTACTTGTTTTATGAAAGATAATTTGATAATCTATTTATTGTTTGTTTTATGAATTTTTTTTTAAATGAACCTATTTTTTCTCTCTAAATAATGTACCTAGTAAAAAATTTACCCAATATAATGAACCTATTTTTTTCTTCTATATAATGTACCTATTTTTAATTTATAAATAACATGCAAAAATTTCAATTATACAACGTACCTATTTTCTATATATTATTGCGTACCTATTTTTAATTTATGAAAAATGTACGGAAATTTCAATTACAAAGTAACTAACCTAGGTTTATTTTATTTAATTTTTTTGGTAAATAATATACCTATATTTTTATACGTATATATTTATATTTATATTTTTCATAGGTACATTATTGGATATGTAATTTACATTTTTTTTTTTTTTTTGGTTTGCAATTTTAGGGGCGATATGTTAGAGGGAATGGCAACCAAATGAAATGGGGTGATTGATATGCTAGTAATAGGGAGTATTAATTACAATTATGGCAGTTAATGAAATGCTTGAAATAAATTATAAATAAAATATGAAGTACGATGTAACAATGTAAAAACATAGGAATACTATGAGCTTTTATATTCTACTGGTCATTTAAGTTTGAAATTGGGTTTTACACATAGATTTATAGAGTGATGGGTATATGTCTAGAAAATAGAAAATGTAGGGACCTATATTGGACAAGCCCTTTTTTTAATTCAATTGGGAAAGCTTCAAATAGAGGCTTTAGCAAAGTTGTTCTCCCAGGCACGCCACACATCCTCTTCGATCTTGACAAGCCAGTGATCTGGGTTTGTTTGGTTGCAATAATTAGGTAACCCCAAGAGGAATCAGAGCAGATAGAAAGGGCTCTCTGGGACAACTGATTGGGTGTTCAATTGGGTATTGTTTTTGGTGTCGATACAGTTGGTGGTGGTGACAGTGAGGTTGGGCGATGACAGTGCGATGGTTTAGTTCGGACTCGCGAGTTCAGTATAGCGAGGGCGTTATATTGCAAACTACTTTTCAAGCTCACAAAATTAGAGGAGCGAGTGAGGGGGATTTTTCACTGTTGGACTATATAATCTCATTTAAGTTAGTCCCCTCTCTTAACAAACATGGGTTTCAAGTGTTATTTAAGTCAGTCTAGTCCAGTGAGGCCTACCAAACACAACCTAACGTTTCAATTTGTACCAAAGTTGTTCATCTATTTTGTAACAAAAGAAAATATATTTAATAATAAAAAAACAAGTGCAGCAATTTTTTCATCAATGGCGGAGGCATGTTAGGGAGAGAAACTCTCATGCAACGGGAATAACACTGTTTTGCTATCCCCGACTAATAGCACAATGACATGTAGGGTAATTTTTTCATGTGTCATTGTGTTATTGACCAAGGATAATAAAACAGTGTTATTCTCATCACATGTAAGTTTTTTTTTTGCATGTTAAGGCCTGAAGGGACCTGAGCCCCCCAAAATTTTGACCTCACATAATGTTTGTGCTTTGCTTTCTACACATCTAGGAAATATATGTAATAAATTATTATTTGTGTCCCCCCAATAAAGAAAATGTACGATTTTCCTTTAAAACCAACTAACTTTCTACTCAGAGTCTCAGCTCAGTGTTCAATAATACAATGACAAGCCTACTACACCACTGTGGTCGACTCATGATCCTCAACAGATAAAACTTGAAGGTTTGATTTCCTCTATATTTATTCAGATAATTTGCTAACTTGACTTCCGTTTCTACTTACACCCTTGGTCAGTGAACAACTTGAAGCAAAAGTATTTAATTTCGGTTTTGAAGTCAGTAGTTTAATACGTTGTATTTCATTTTCTGACTCCTAGCTGTTTTCATTTTCTTTTTTCAATTTGAAAGCAAAACAAATTAAAAAGGTGGTGTTCTTGGGCCTGAAAATAGGAAATGCAAAAACAGATGTAAGAGAGATATTGCTTCCATGAATAAATTTCTTATTTAAATCTTGACTTCAACTCTTTTATTTTTGCCCTTTTGCTGCTAAAGATCATTGAGGGTTCCTAGTTAACAATCCCTTTGGGATTTTGGGATATATTAAGTATTTTTTGGAGATATAACAAGGACAGATATAGAAAAAAGGATAGAAGGCAAAGTGACGTAAAGATGTTGACAGTTGGCCAGAATGTACACTAGTCCAAAGCAGAATAGTAAACCTGACGAGATATGAAAATGAAAATGATTAATGCATGCGTCCCCAGTTCATGTGGGCTTGTTTAGTGGAAGAAAATGAGATTACATGCATGACTTGACTGACTTGTACGTATGTGTATGGTCAATATGTCAACCAACCCTAATTTGTTTTCATTTATTTCACATCTTGGCTTTGCCCTTGACTTGGGTCTTGACCCACACACAACTTAATTTATTGGTATAATTATTAATAAATATTTTTGGTGAAATCTCGCAGTAGTAGAGCTATATTTTAACGCCAATCTTGTCGTTGCTGTTGTCATTGTCTTTGCTATTGTTGTTGCTACTGTCGTTTCTGATGATGAAGAATATAGGATCATGCTAAAATAGGTCATTGTAATAATTTACCTATTATCATTTATTGGTATAAATATCAATATCAATATCAATATCAATATTAATATTGTCAGTATCAGTATTGATAATATTGATATCAATATTGATAATGACATTGATAATTATATTAATATTGATATTCATTACTAATACGTTAATGTTGAATTTAATAGATTACTAGTCTTATAATTCATAAAAAGAAAACAACATAATTTTTTTATTAAATAAACCAAAACGTTAATAACCTATAGATTACTAATACGCTAATGTTGAATTTAATATTTAATTTCAAATAAGTTTCTAAATTAATTCATACATCCATTACAACTGCTAGAGATCTTTCTAAATTCAACGTGTGTTATTAGTTACACCCCACATAACACGTTAACTTATAAATAGAGATAGTTTTGGAATCCGAAAAATATAATAAATTATATTTTAAGTTATATTGTGAACTTGGTTAGTTGGATCCTAGTCATCAAATAATATTTGAAAAAATTGAGTATTTTAAACAGAAAAATTAAGAAAAGGATTATAGATGATTTAAAATGAATTTTATGGGTCTAAGTTCAATTCACTATATAACTTATTTTGTTTTGTTTGGGTTCTTTTAAAAAAACCTTCTTCTTTTTTTGTTTTGCTCTTCTCTCTCATACTTTTGTCTCTTTGTGCAAGTTCCAATTATTGCTTTTTCTACCTTTGTCAATAACCGTTGATTACAATTGATCCAACGGTGAAAAAATGTGAGCACCGATACACCAGCTACATGGTAGAATTTTCGCCAAATTAATACCAATCCGTAGGATGTCAACAGGAAACAAACACAAATCCTTAAAATTTGGAAATATGAATTAAAAAAGTACTTCTGCCCGCCCCCTCCCCAAACCACCCCAAAATAAAGAAAGAGTGCTGTTAAACGAACTCTAAAATTAATCGAATACACCCTATTACCAAACTATTTATTAAATTACTAATTTACTCTAATATAAAATGACAAAAAGGATATATTGAATATTGAAACAAAAATAATTTTAATAAGTACACCCTACTCAACATATTGAACCCTAATCAAATTAGAATTTTAAAGTTTGATTCCAAACAAATTGGTAAATCCTGAGAAGAAGGCTAGTCAAATTCCCAGGCGTCTTAGGAAGATCCTTCATTTCCTTTTTCTCTCAAATCCCAAAAAGTAGCAGATTCTTAATTCGAGACAATTTGTTAACAGGTAGATCCTTGTGTTGTTGATGCTGCTGACAAAGATTTGGTAGTTGTTGGTGAACCAATGGTAAGTTGGTTTTTCCTTTTAGATCCTTGTATTGTAATAAATAAAAAATGATGGCATGGGATTGAAATAGTTGAGCAGCACCAAATTGGATTCACATGCACAAGGCTTCCCCCCTGGTTTACAATACAACATCCATCACACTAAGGGGAATGTTAGCAACCTTCTCTCTAACCTTCTCTTTTGGACCTTCTCCCTTCTCTTTATGACATGTGTCAATTTCTACACTTAAAACAATGTCATTATTACATTAGACAACCTTTATGTCAAAATCTCCATTTTTTTAAGTGTAAAAAATGACACGTGTCATGAGGAGAAGAGAGAAGGTCCAAAGAGAAGGTTAGAGAAAAGGTTGCTAGCATTCCTCTCATACTAATATATCAAATGTGCTGTGTTCATGTGCCTGAGTGGGATTTTGATATCAAGGTTTTTATTTTGCTTTTGCATCTGCAGTCTGCAACTGGTGCCACTTCTTTGTCTCAAACATCTATTTCACCTGGGATTAGTTCTGAGGTTGGGCATTTCCAATCCCCCTTCTTGGAGTGTTATGTTAGCATGGCAGGGGTGGCCCTGGGGTGGTGCAAGTGGCGTCACCGCACAGGGGCCCTGATTTTTGAGGGCACCGAAAAAAATTATTTATATTATATATATATATTATACAGGAATTTTATATATACTTTAGCGTGTTACATGTTGGCAGACAAGTGTGTGTGGCAGAGTTGGCTTTCCAGCGCATATCTTTTAATTGAAGGCCCGGGTTCAAGTTTCTTTGAACTCTGATTTGCGTTTTTTATTTATCAAGGCATTTTATTTGCGTTTATTATTATTATTTTTGCATTATAACAACAAACTTTAAATAATTATAAATAAATAAAACAGAAACACTTTTTTTTTTAAAAAAAAAAAAAAGGGAAACATCAAACTAAGTTAACCAACAACAGTATATACTCTTTTGTTCGAGTATCAAAGTACTTTCTTCCACTAAAAAAAAAACTTCATGGCTTCTTCTTTATCTTAAACTCTGATTTTCTAGTAAGTAATTATCATCATTCATCAATCTCTTTGGTTCTTTTTTCAATCATTTGACAAGTTTTGTTATTCTTTCAATTTCAGGAATTTCAACACCAAAAAGATAGAGAAAACAATAATTCCTAATTTCATAAAAACCACTCAAAATCATATAGTCAGATTCAATCAAATCTCAAAGAGGAGCTCTAGATAGATTCATTGTTAAAGAATCACATGCTACAATTGATGAAATATTTCCAATGAACAACAAGAAGATGATGTTGAGGAATTGCAAGATATTGAAAACAATATGGATGAATGTGTGGGTAATGTTGAGGATAATGAGAATGATGACAATGAAAATGTTGATATCGATGAAAATGTTGTTTTATGACATTAAGGTATGGCAAAAAAAATAATAGTATTTTCGTATTAGATTATGTGAGGTCCCAATTTAAGTTTCGCACAGGGCCCTCAAAATCTTAGGGATAGCCTTGCATGCAGGTGGAACCCAACTTGTCCAAGTTCCAAAGGCTCCTGTCGTGGAAGGATTGCCTCTGCCTTTAGACTTACAGGTGATGGATTTTTCAGGTTGCAATCTTTCTTTATTAATAGAGGTCTAAAATCAAGGTTTTCATGTAGGAGCCTCACCAGGCTGCTTACAAGTATTTCTTGGAGCTTATTGCTGGTCTGAAGCATATGCTTTCAACAAGGTTGAGTCAAGTTAATTTGTTCCTTAGTGCTTCTTTCACTTGAAATTAACATGATTGTATTAAGCAGGAGGTTGAGGATCGGGTCCATGAGTCAGCCATCCAAAAGAGAGCTCGGCACCAAATGGGGACACCATAGGAGGTCAACTTGAAGCCTGAGGAGTAGACGCTACTTCTTATGAATTACTAAAGAGAACCATCATTGTTGTGCTGGCTGGGTGACTGGGCAATAACTTGTATTCATCCTATTTCTTTCCAAAAAGAGAAATGCACAGAAAGCACCCATATTTTCTTAACATTGAAACATAAACCACATCACCCACAAACTGAAAAGCACAAACCTCAAGAACCCAGTATTCCTTTCATAATAGCATTTAAGAAGAAAAAAACTACAAACAGGACCCAAAAATCTATTGACCTAGAAAAGACATGGTGGTAAATTACAACTGTGAAGTTTGATTATTGAGAAAAAAAGAAGAAGAAGAGAACTTGCATTGCAGAGAGAGAGTGTGTGTGTGTGTTGCAGAGCTAAATTAATCAAGAAAAATTCGGCCAAACCAAAACTGAGATTCTAAAGCGCGATTTGTCTCAGCCAACATGCCTACCGTCAAATAGTTAAGTTAGTTTTCCTCTTTTTTTTTCTTTAATTATGTTAGTTTTAAATTTTTTTATATTTTATAAATAATTACAGCGAGTTGACGAAATTGGCTTTAAAAAAAATAGGGTGCTGTTAAACAAACTCTAAAATTAACTGAGTAAAATAGGGTGTACTTAGTATTAGGGTGTTGTGGATAGAGTGTATTAAAGTGAATCAAGGGTATTTTTGGTAGTTAAATATGATGTACTTAGTTAATTTTATATTTTTATTTAATTATTAGGGCGTATTTATATCATATGGTGTACTTCGATTAATTTTAGGGTTCGTTTAACAGATGCTAAAGAAAAGCTGCTATTGCTCTTTACAACTACAAGACTTAGTGATTTTGGGGTCACTAATATATTATTAAAAAATAAAAGCAGGCAATCAAATAAAGTTTCAAAAAATCTCATTTATTAAATAGGAAATTGATTTTTACACAAATAAAAAAGGATTGGAATTTTAATTTTTGTTCATAGATGAAGCAACGTGAAATTAGTCTGAAGCAGCCACACAAAAAAAAATTAATTGAATTTGGGTGTTTGCTCTCCAACATCTTGTTTCAAAATTTTTAATTCCATGTTAAATAAGTTTACATAGTCATTTTTTTTTTCCTTTGTTCATTTATTTTTCATGAGAAAATATTTGTATATGTTTATATGAGTGAAAATTGAAGTTTTTATTGTTGTAGTTGTATGTGTCAAGATTTGACACATATTTATTCAGCCCATCCCCCAACTGCTCCGATAGCCAAGGGTTAATTGGGTATTAATTGGTTGGACAGGTGTCAATATTTGAGGTGGGAGACCGAGAAATAGGGGTCAGCGGAACCATGCAATTTTCTCTTCAACTATTCTGAGGCTCAGCTCAGTGTTCAATATATAATACAATGACAAGCCTAGTATACCACAGTGGTCGACTCAAGAACCCCAACAATAAAACTTGCAGGTTTGATTTCCTCTATATTTATTCAGTTAATTTGCTAACTTGACTTCTGTTTCTACTTACACGTCGGTCAGTGAACAACTTGCTTGCAAAAGTATTTTAATTTCGGTTTTGAAATCAGTAGTTTAATATGTTGTATTTCATTTTCTGACTCCTAGCTGTTTTTTTTTCTTTTTCAATTTGAAAGCAAAACTAATTAAAAAGGTATTGTTCTTGGGCCTCAAAATAGGAAATGCAAAAACAGATGTAAGAGAGATATTGCTTCCTTGAATAAATTTCTTATTTAAATCTTGACTTCTACTCTTTTATTTTTCCTTTGTGCTGCTAAAGATCATTGAGTGTCCCTTTTGGGATATATTAAGTATTTTTTGGAGATATAGCAAGGGCCTATTTAGCTCAAGTAGTTAAGAGCACTTACCCGTGCCTGTTAAATTACTTTTTATAAACCAAATGTTGTAATTAGAGATGGTTTGAATTTCTAACAATGGCCAGAAAAGAAAAGAAGGCAAAGTGACGTAAAGATGTCGACGGTTGGCCAGAATGTGGAGCACACCAGTCCAAAGCAGAATAGTAAACCTGACGAGATTGCGGAGGACGATGGTCCAAAGCATAATGCTAAAAATGACGCCCAAAATCCTCCCACTAAGTCTCTCAATATCCGCGGGTATGACTCTCATCTTACCATATGTTGTTTTCGGAAACTAGAGACAGCAGCAGCCATTTTTTCAGGTGCACATATCCTATGTGTGTGTTTACTTGTGAGATAGTTCAAGAAAGCACTTACCATGTTCTAAGTTGGATGAAAATAGTTGGTAGGATACATGTCCTCTACCTATATGTTCTAACTTTTTCTTTTATCCTTATCAGTGACGAAGGTTTCATCGTGGATGGAAGCCAAAAATATCGCTTGATGTCACTAAGGTGCGGAAGAACAAAATTTTGATGACATCACAAATTATGACCATATTGAAATATGTTCATCAAACACTTTCCTCTCCAAAATATTACTTCTCACACATAAGGAGTGCACGAGGTTATTTAAGGGAGATTCTGGAGAACCAAAATCATCACCCTGATACAACTATGAATAAGAAACAAAATAAAAGCCAGCTCAGTTTATCAAACAAATGCTGTACATTTGTTAATAGAACATTACTTAGCAGCAGTTTTAAAATGAGTTCTGCTAATAGAGCATTTGTTACAGCTAAATGTTGTGGTTCAATACTATCGATTCCTTTTGTACTGATTGTAGTTCCATTTTCAGGATGACAAGGATTCCGTCAGAAATCTTACGAGTCTTGGACCAGCCAGACAAGTGTTGTATCTACAGGGTCCCCAGTAAACTCCGCAAAGTAAACGAAGCCGCATACACTCCTCAATTACTATCAATTGGCCCTTTCCACCATGGCAAACCAGAACTGAAGGACATGGAGAACCATAAAAAGATATATTATAAGAATTTTCTTGGGCGTTTTAAGAAGAGTAAGGCTGAACTAAAGAAATTTATCAAGACTCGTCAAGAAGATATTCTTCGTTGTTACGCAGGGACCATTGAGCTTGACATAGACCCTGCAGACATAAATGACCAAAAAAAAAGACCCTGCAGACATAATTGCGGACATAATTGTGGTTGATGCCTGCTTCATCATCGAGCTCTTTTTTAAAAACCTCCATGGAACAAAAGAAGATCATAACAATGATTATATATTGAGATCACCGTGGCTGAGGAAAGCTGTGGAGCAGGACTTGATACTGTTTGAAAATCAGCTTCCTTATTTTCTTCTTCAAGAACTATATAAAAGTTTGCTGTGTCTGTCCCGTCCAGTTGCCAACCCTGCAAAGAAGAACAAAAACAGACTCATAGACAGAGCAGTACCAATGATCATTCCATAGAGATCCCAGCCGAAACTGCTCCTGATGAGCGGATACCTTCCCATGATCATTCCATAGAGATTGTCAAAGCCGAACCTGCTGATGATGATCCCCTGCTTAAGCTTACCCGTGAGTTCTTCAAAGATTATAATAAGGGTGAATCCGTCAATATCAATAATGGAGTAACACCGAAACATATCACCGATTTGGTTAGGCATTTTCAATGTCCTGACGAACAAATGGATTGTAAACATAATAGACTCCTGTAAAAATATATATTATGCTGCAAAGAAGCTGAGGGCATCAGGGGTGAAGTTTAGCCCACTTAAAGATGGACCCTTTATCATAAAGAAAGATGATGCCACTAAGCGTAAGTTCAACTTAGCATTTTTTAGAAGTATGGAATTGAGGCTTACGCCATTTCATGTCGAGGATGAGACAGAATGTGTTGTTCGGAACATCATGGCCTTGGAGCAGTTTGTGTACCCAGACAAGCCTTATATCTGCAATTACTTTTTGCTTATGGATCAGCTGGTGGACACTGTGGATGATGTGGATTTGCTGGTTGAGAACAAAGTTATTCTTAACATGCTAGGCAGCAACGAAGCAGTGGCAAAGCTGGTTAATAGACTTTGCGAGCAGATCATGGACGATAAATGCTGCTATTGTGATGTCTGTGAACAGCTTAATAATCACTATGAGGATTCTTGGAACCGTTGTATGGCAACCCTGAAACGAGTTTACTTCAAGGATCTTTGGACAGGCAGTTCAACTGTACTTGGAGTTGTTGTCCTTATTTTCACAGTCAGTGCAACCATTCTGTCTATCATTAAGCTTTAAGCTAGTTCAACTCGTGATTCTTAATAGACAGAATGTTAATTTCAGTCATTACTTCCAAGTGATGAACTGGACAATAAGTTAGCTAGTGTTATATAGCTTTAGCATAAAGTTTGAGTTACTAATTAGTTCTGTTATTGTTGTTAAAGACAGAGCAGTTCTTGTTCAATGATTGTAATGAACATAATTTCCATTAAGAATTAAATAAAGAAAGAGTTATGCTCTTGTTTTCATTGCACTCAGAGTTGAAGACTTGGTACAATTTCAAGCTTCAAGGCGTTAACCAGCCAGTAAGGAGGATTTACAATCCACACAGGAGCTTACAATATTTTTACCATTTAAAGATACTACATCATGAGCAACTTTATTACGCATGCGCTGTGCCTAACATATCAGAAAGAAATCTAATTCAAAATTTGCAACCAGCTGCTTTTTTCATACACTGAATTCCAACTGGGCATCCATACGCAGACCGCTCCAGATGATCTGTGAGAACGTTTACAATGGACTCAACCTCAAACTTCAGCAAGCCCTCTCCAAACTGTCACAGCCTCTGCAATGAAACTTCTGCAGTATTGCACACAGCCTGACAACAGTAAAGCTCAAATATGATCTCCACACACCTACCCGATCGCTGTTGCCTCTGATTGCTCACTCACACCATGCAGCGTTGCACGTTAACATCTGCAATCCTTGAACTCAGACAGCTCCAGCTCAACTCACTCAGCAGAAACCCCTTGAATTGGATTCTAAATGTCATACTGCCTTATAGCATCTTTACCATGCACACAAACCACTCTTCAGGGCCGGTAAGACTACCATTAACAAAAGAAAATAAATAATAAAAAGAGAAGGAAAGACTACCATTCAACAATACCTTACTTCACATCTTCCATAATCAACAGATGGCAAACACCAGCTCAAAATAATTACACACTTTCCCACTTAAGTGACCTATTTCTATCTATACGAATCCATAACATTGGATGTCAACAGGAAACAAACACAAATCCTTAAAATATGGAAATGTGAATTAAAAAAATTTGAAAACTGCTATCCCAATAATAAAATAATGATTAAAATCATAAAAGCCCCATCCACCTCATTATTAGTTGTTAGATGTAACTACGAAAACATGATTACAATTACAGCCTCACAAGGAAGGTTTCCAACTAGCCATTTATTGTGAACCAAATAACTACAGCAAAGAGGGCGGGTACCATTTCCAGCTTACAAGGTTTAAGTTGGTATGCCTAATTTTAATTTGGAGCAAATATGAACTTGTAATCTTCAGTTTATATCAAACTGACCTATTTAGTTTTCAACTTAAACAATGTAAACTCTAAACGTTTCAAATTGTACCAGAGTTGTTCATCTATTTTGTATACCGTTATGAACAGAAGAAAATATATTTAGTAAAAAACAAGTAGCAATTTTGTCATCTACCTTGTTCACGTACGTAGTACCAGTGTAGCAACTTAAAAGAATATTCAGTAAAAACAAAAGTATACATGTTGAATAAGACAAACATTCTTTTAGATGATGGTAGCCACAAGTTGCTCACATGGTCATGGTACTGGTTCTAGAAGGGATGACCTAAGCATAAATGTTATGTCAAACTACGATTACATTGCAGACATGTGGACGTTTTTCCTTTTCTTTTTGAGCAATTAGGTTAATAGTATTAGATATTTACACAAATTGCATGGTTGACATTATTCAGATTGAAACTAGGACAAAATTGACAAATAGAAAATTTGTGATTGCTCTTAATTAAGAGGACCTAAATAAAGCTTTCAGTACAGGATAAAATTTTGAATAATATGTAGCAAAAAGTATGTAATTGAACAAACAACCATGCGATCATAAATTTCCAAGGAAAAGTTTGATAACAACGATTCTGTGGGCGGTTTAATTTCATGATGGGCATGTGACCAACCAAGCATTATTTCCAATAAAACATCTAAGTAAATAGAGGTTTGCAGGCAGGTCCTTCGACGAAATATGCCACCAAAACAGTGTTATGCATGTTCTAGTCAAGTAATGATACATTTTAAACCAATTTACTATGTGTGTGTCTGTGTATTCCTTATTACCATTAACCTCCAAATTGTGGATGCCAGGGTTGCCTCACCCATGAAGTTACAGGTGTCTGGCTCTGATGCAGCCTTTGGAGGGAAGAACCCACACTGGGTAGCTAGGTCAGTTCTTCATAGGAAGCAAGCCCAGATTCACCCTGAGGATTGTGCAAGCACGTTTACAATGCAGTATGCTCAATCTGTGAGGTCAAAAAGAAGGTGAAGCTTCAGTGAGAAAACATGAGCATCAACCCACTGAGGCATGTATGGCTCCTTATAGGGCAGCTGCTGCTTACTTTTCTCTAGTATATACATTAATTGCCAAATTTAGATTTTTTTCTCTAGTATAAAACAAGAGCTGAATTAGAACTTGATCTCCAACAAATAGAACATTGAACGTGAATACGAGAATATGCTTGAAACACTACAGGTACATGAATTATCAGACCGAAAAACCAGATTTTATGGTCTTCAGTAACTTTATAACTCTGAAAACGAATTAGTGATCCACAGTACCAAGACTAATTTGACACACCAATAGTTTGAAACTTTCAAAAACACAAGAATGCAATGAAGCACTAAATTTGATACTTAACACACAAGGCGATTTAAGTCCAGATGGACCCAAATCTAAGCAATACAATGTAAAAAATAAAATAAAATAGATGAACTTCATTTTAACTGTTTGCAAAGCTAGCACATATCAAAAGTAAATGAAGATGTTGCCATGGCTGACCACAGACATGAATAGAGAAATCAGATGGTTTATGAAAGAATCATAACCAATTTGCATCTGGAGCTATCACTGACCACGGTTGCAGCTCCCAGAAAATATTCAGCTACGGAGCAGATTTAAGGCCACTTGCTCTTTTTGTTCTTGTAACATTATTAACAAAACAATTATCTTCTTTAAGAAAATATAGAGCAAGAGAGAGAGAGAGAGAGAGAGAGAGATCTACACGTTACTAGTCCTGGATTCTGAAGATAGGTCTAATGCTAGACACAAGTACAGAAGGTTGGATAATGAGAATGACCTAAACTTAAAGTAGGGTGCATGAAGCTCATAGGTACATAAAATATCAGGAATCTCAAAGGATGCACTTGCCAACCAAGGACATGTCAGATCTGACATTGTGATACAGAAAAAGAAAATTTGTCACAACGAAAATTTGAATGTCATCGCAACAGGATATTCATATATATCTTCAAAACCATGGGCATGTCAACTTACTATAATTCCAACAAAAGGCATCCAATTACTCCTTTTACTAAAGGGGTAAGTATACAAAAATGCTTTCATTAGTTACTTTGCGTTGCACATTCTGCAAGCTTGAGGACTGCTAATGCAGTGCATGAAACAATTCAAGTAAAAATTAAAGGCAATGCACCTTGTGATATAAAACCACTAGCTTCAAATAAAATAATCATCAACAAAATCTTCTTGTAATGGAAGTGCTAAAAAATCTCAACTGTTGAATCAATATTCAATCAATAAGTAGCTGTTCTTCAAGAGGACTATTAAACATCAATAAACATGTAATGACTACAGAACAAAACATTTTTCCAATTTAGCACAATACTCTTAAAACCATTTAATCACTTTCATTACAAGACGAGATGTTAGAAACTATAGAGCTTTATGGATTCAACTTGAGTCTCTACCAGGAACAACTCACCTCATATATACCATTCACAACTCCAACTCCTTCTTGCCTCTTCAATTTTGGGATCTAATTTCCCTCAATAACACATCTCCATCCCTCTATTTGTTTTGTTTAGTTGAACATCCACACTCCCACCCTCTACTTTTCATTTTTTGTGTGTATATGTATGTGTCCACGCGTGCGTATAAAGTTATTCACTAAGTAAGGTGAGCTTTCATGAACTGCCCAGCTTCCTTATGTCTCAGTTTCAGTGTCGAATCCTTCACCATTAGCAACAATGACTTGTGTATATTATCAACCCATCTAAGAGTGCATAGCTGGTCAACGTTTTATGTGTTTAGTTAAGCTGAAACTACGAATAGCACGAGCATAGTCACACACCCTTGAAGTACAAACAAAAAGGTAAACAAAGCACTGCATACTCTTAAACCACAATCTCCATAATTCTAAGCAGAACCCTCTTCTAATCTCAGTAGTGCTTATTTTCTATCAATGAAATTATATATCTGGATACAAGCAGATGAAAAATACCGCATACTAGCTTGAATTCTAGAATCCCCAACATCTTAACTCACATCTACCCTGCATTTCTGTCTTTCTCCCCTCTGCACTTCTGTTTCCAATCTAATTCCTACAAGATCGACCCCATCCTCCTCCCCCACTTTGAATTCTCCTTTTTTTCTTCGAGTGCCTATACTCTCTAGTCATCAGAAAAAATTACGTGTGCATGGGGAATGGACACCTCTAATAGGAAAGAGAAGTGTGTGCTCGCTAGGAGTATAACACGGCATTCAAATCGAGTAACAGTTAGCACACAAAAATTTGCTGCTCAACAAGTGTTGATTAAGAAAGAGCATAAAGGCGACACGCATATAAATCAAAAACACGTGTGCATTTCCAATTTTGGTCTACGATATGAATCCCAATCACCTCAACTAACAACAAACAAAATCTTGTGAACTAGCATGAAAAAAGAAACTGCATTAAACCATTTCCAATTCAAGGAAAAAGACAATGTCTAAATTTGATTTTGTTATTATGCTTTATTCGTCCAACTTGTAACCGATAACTGATAACTGATAACCCCTATGTACATCTGCAACTACTCATAGCAGCTAAAACGGTACAGCTCTTCCGACTATTCATTGACCTTCTTACGAAAAGACAAAAACATGATACATCCGTATTATCCTTTCACCTTCTCAGATCTTTCATTGTTATACCTTCTGTGTTCAAAATGTTTAGAGCAGTTCACAAGTCTTCAAAATCACCACCAAACATTTAACTAACAGCAGCCTCATCCCATCTAATCCTGAAAGCAGCATATTCAAATTCTCTGTTTCACATACCAAGTCAAACAACAACCAATTAACATTAATATATGTTTTGCACATTCCATAAAAATAAAGCAACTCAAAACTTACAAATCAATCTACTGAAAACACGCCAAAGGATTCATAAGATTTCACCTTCAATGGAGCTTCAGGAACCTGGTAAGAATTGGTAGATACTGAATTCAACCACAACCCAGGAAACAGATGCTGCAAAACAAACAAAACCACATCAAATACCAAGCAATTCAAAGCCCTAAGGACCCCAAAATACATAATCACACAAAACCAAACCCAAAACCTCAAAAACTTTTTAAAGTTAACCCCAGCTGAAAAAAACAAAAACAAAACAAAAACTCAAATTAAATTCAACAAACAGACATCAAGCTGTTTCTGCACATTCTTAGCTCTCTTCTTTGGGCGCCTGGATGGCCTGGCTCCAGTCATAATAAAAATGTCCTCCTCAATCTCTTCTTTTGTTAAAGAAACCGATATCTTCAGTTTATTGTCCTTCTTTTGAGCACCTTTGGCTCCAGCTTTAGAAGAGCCCCCAGCCACCTGGGTTTTGTTCTGCTGCACCAGCGGTGCACCAGTCTTCAATGCACCAGCACGACCATTGGCCTTAGGCACCGGTCTCCTGGGCCTGAGATTCCAAGTCTTCTGAATCGTCTCTTCATCCTCCAGCGCTGCTAAAGCAGCAGCCACATAGCTCTCTTTTTCATTCTCCGGTTCAGGTTCAGGCTCCACCACAGCAGCCTTTTCGTTGCTCCGAATCCGGATGCAAATCTTCGATTTCTTATCCTCAGCCGTCGATTTTTGCTTCTGGGTCTCCGGGCCGTCGATCACTCCCGTGGCTGGAATTGGGTCAGTCTCCTTTTCGACATTGGTGGACTTGGGCTCGGGCTGCTTAGCTACCGGGTCAAGCTGAGCGATTTTGGTGTTGCTGCTCAGTTGCAGAGAAGGGTTGTTGTTTTCGTTGCTTTTGGTGGTGGTGGTGTTGTTGCTCATGGCCCATTTCAACTGGGGCAAAGGGAGGCCATGGTTGTGGGCTTGGTGGACAAGAGACTTGGAAGGAACAGTGGAGGCCATGGAATCGGGTGTCGGGTCGGGCTCGGGTATGGTTTCGGGTTGGGAAGAGACTGAATTGAACACCATGAAAATGGGTTGGCTTTCACTGTCTCACTGAGACTGAGTAGAATCAGAGAAGGTGCTTGCAGTGGTGGGGTTTCAGTGGTTTTGGCATTGAGACAATTTATAGATTGACAGAGAAAAAGAGAAAACTGGCTTGGGGAAGAGGCAGAGTGCCTGGTTTTGAGAGAGAGGAAGGGCAGTTATGATCCTACTGTTTCTGGAAGAAGCATACATGGTTTCTTGTTTGTTCTTTTGTGTCTTGTGCCTATAATGCCCCCTCTCTTTTTCTTCTATTTTGCATCACCAAATTGATTTTTTTAATAATGCAAAAACATAAACATGTTTTTACCTTTTTTTATCCCCTGTTTTTTTAACCTGTGTGGTAGTTGTTTTCTATGAAACTATACAAATATTATTTGCAAAAAAAAAAATTTAAAGAAATATACTTGAATACAGATATAAGGGGAACTTAGTTGAGAATTAAGAGTGAAATTGAAAAGAGAGATGAAATAAGTGCGGAACTACGTATGCATGATTCTTTGTATATTCCATATTAAAAGAAACATTATGCACTCCGCCGGCTTTTTTGAAAGTCCTTCCTAATATTCGTGTAGTGTGTGTGTGAGTTTAATATATTATCGCATTTCTCAATAAGAAAGATCCTTAAAAAAAAAAAGGTTATTGAGATTAACTTAGTAAGCCGGTAATTTGATAAATAATAAGCAATTATTTAATCATGCTTAAATTACATTTACTGCGAAGTATCAATATACAGTTTTAATTGAACAATAATTAAAAATTTATAAGCACATTCATAAAGAAAAAAAATAGGTTTACAATAAAGTTATTTGTATGGCTTCTCAATTCTAAACCCTAGTCGAGGATAGGTGTTTAATTATTTAATCACAAGAAAACATGACCCTTAAAATTTTACACTGTCAGTGGTTATTCCTTATATTTTTAAATATTTATACGAAGTTTTTGTGTTAGTGAAATGTAACTTTTTCGGGGACAAAATTTAAGAACATTAAGATCAAATGAAAATAAAAAATAAAATTAAATATCACATTGCCCTTTAGATTCAAATTTTTTTCTCATCTGGAAAAATTAGGTATAGCAATTAATTTCGGAATCTAGATTGTTTTTGCACCAATTATGTATGTAAAATATTGTCATGTTAAATTTGTACAATTCATTTTTGGGGAACACTTTTGGACCAAGTTATTCATTGCATTTGCATATAAGGAAATGGTAAAATGACGTCCAAATCCTTTTCTTCTTATCCAAGATGGAAAAAGTAACAAACTTTTTCCATGCAGAGATGAGGTGTCAAAATGTGGGCCATGTGATGGGTCCACCTGTAACCGTTATGTTGTTTCCATTTCACGGTTTTGCAAATCTGTCTTTTCCGGTGGGCTTTATTTTAGGTTGGTCCTCCTCAAGGGCCTAAAACAAAGTACCTAAAATATTTCTTTATGAAGTCAAAATATCCATTTCAAGAGAAGAGTTGCCTTGTATGTTTGGGACCCACCATCTAGGATCTCAAAAATTAAAAAGAAATGGGATTTTTCTACTGAATTTTTTGTCCTCGGGTTTAGTATTAGAAATTTACATGAAAATATAATAATTGAATGGAAGTCTTGAATGACATAGTTAGAGGGTAAGCTCAATATCATCACCAAAACAATGGATAGAGGACTTATAAGAATATCGTTCAATTTTTAAGGTCTCTTTTAAGAATCATCTATGCAAAAGCTAGCTTACAAAATAATATTTAATTATTCTTATAATTATTTTAGTATTTTTGACCAAAAAAATTGTTATTTTTGAATTTTTAAGGAACAATGAATTCGTCTCTTTGAAATCCAAAGAATATAACTAGTATTTTGTTCATTTTTTAGGGGACTTAAAAGGTAAACAGTTCGAAATCCGACAAATAACATTGGCTTACCACATCAGTATTATAGTGTCATTTCTTTTCTTTTTTTAAGAAAGAAAAATCTGGTTTAAGAAATTTTCTCACCATTCCAATATCATCCATTAGAGCAATTGTCATCTAATGCTGGCTCAACCACTGCCTAACATAGATTCTATTGCATCTTGTAAGACGTCAAACCTTAACTAGTTTTGTATTAGGATCCAAAACCCAAAAGAGACCTATTTAACTCCTTGTAACTTTATACATAAATTTGATGTAACATGAGGACACCTCTCTATTTCAAGATTGGGTTTGGGTACTATCAACAAGACCTACCAATAAAGTAATATTTTCTTGACTTAAAAAAAAGGCAACATGAAGAACAAGATTATTGGGAACTATGCCCCGTTTTCTGGGTTGGCTTGCACTGGTTAGGATGGACTTTAAAGCATTAGATTGAGCTCAAGTTTGGGGTTGGGTTTCTAAGCCCCAATTATTTGGGACTTGGATTCAATGCCCATATCCAATTTGAGACACATTTTAAACCCATTAAACAACATACTATATCCATGTCCATTTTAAATGAATATATCCCGTCTAGTCCAGCCCACTAAACATGACCTAAATATATATGGATAATCTATGTTGCTTATGTAAATCAGTGCAAAAAATAGGGGATTTTTCTTTTTAAATTTAGTAACTTTTTGTTATTCAATTACTGGACAAGTTAAAATCGAATAATGTCTCTTTTTGGTCAAAAAATTAAATCATGTTCTTTTACTTGTATATTTGTTTATTTTTCTTCTTTTTTAAAAAACAAATATGTAGAGCCCTCCAAAGGTTTTTTTTTTTTTTTTTTTTTTTTTGTGAAAGAGGAATACATTGATAAAATTAAGAGGATACAACAGTATCATCTTGTACAATTAGCTCTAGCCAGAGGGGAACCTCTTCAATCCAAATTACAACAGTATTACAATTAATTGCATACCTTGCCAGGCAATGAGCTACTTGATTACACCCTCTTGGACTAAAAGACACGGTAACACCATCAAATTGTTGCAGACTCCTCTTAATATCATCAATGAGATGCCCATTTGATGCTCATGACTCTTCCTCACATTTATTTTAAAGCATAGCCCAAATCTTCTTGTCTTCTTACCCTCCTCTCTTCCCCCGACTTTCAAACTTTCTTGCTTGATCAAAGTGTTTTGAGTTGAGTGAGCACAAACATATTGTACAACATAAGTTATTTGTCTTTGAAAAGTTGCTGCCCTAAGAATAGCGGGTAACCATAATATTGTACAAGACCTATGTTCATGCAGGCTTGTGTTCAAATATTAACTTCCTTCCAGCCTCCTCAAAAACTGAATGGGAACCCTTGTTAATTGATCGGCGTACTGGAACATGAAAGCTTCCAACTTCCTTGTACATTACTCAATATCAAGTTAAAGAGCTGTCTGGAACCTGTTTCGACGAGGAGAGCGGACCAGTTCCAAGCTTCTGCCAACAGGAAGGCCTCCCACTCTCCCATCGCCTCAGTTTTACCCTCTGGAAGAGGTCCTCTATTTCCTGACTACTGTGGTCTAAGTTTAACTTTAAAGAATATGGAAACTGCGCTTCAAATAAGCAAGCATACGGCTATTAAAATTAAACAAAGACCGTTGATCAAGATAGCCATAAGCTTCGACCACCTACTAAAGCTTCTTTCTACTTCCCGGGTTGGCTTGAACGACTCCCATGGAGGCTGACCTCAAACATTGTAGCCCTGTTCCATTAATAGTGACATAAACATGTTCAACAAAAGCTTCATCCTGCAACTGGTGGCTGGTGCTGAAAACACGTGAACAAAATACACTGAATTGGAAAAAATGGGAATGGAACACAAAGGAGAAGACAAATGCAGCATGGATAAGCAAAACCCTTTTCCAAGTTTCAGAATGGATAAAGAGCTGTACATGTGCTTAAAAAATAACTTTTCTAGAAATACCTGACTACGGCCTGCAGTAATTCAACTGGAATAGTAACAGAACACATGTGTACAACGAACAAACAACACATCATTTCAATGATATAGATTCAATTCCAATTGCCACAATAATTTTATGAGAATTGCTTGAGGCTTGCACTGAGAAAATAGGGTTTTGGCATATGCCCAAATGCACCTCAATGACTTGAACCAAGAAATGAAATCATGCTGCTGAATCTGATAAACATATCAAGAAATCTAGACACATACGTAAAGCATGTAGCAAGAATCACATGGCAATGATAATATTTAGAAGGCACAAAACAAAACTTACTTTAAAATTAAATAATATGAATCATTATCACTTCACTTGCTTCTCTACATTAAGATTATAAGTGAAGGGTTATGATAAGAAATAGATCAACCTCCAGCACTGTGGCCGAGAACCAGAAACTATCTAATGTTATCATCACTTGAAAATCAGATAAACGTCTACAAGTCTCTCACAATGGGTCAATCACAAAAGGTTAAATCTTGACAAATTCCTAATGGCATCCTTATCATTATACCATGTTGGAAGTCCAGGTAAAAATTATATTATATGAGCTTCATTATACAACAAGATGTAGTCTATGCGAGAGATGTCTCCAGACAAGTATTAAAAGATTTTCTGTATGTGAAACACTCAAACCAATGTTTTGGAGCAGCTGGGTGAAAACCAAAAACCCGCGCTACAAATTTCTTTTCACTGGTAGCAATCATGCTGGCTATAGAGTAACTTTTAGAACACAATCCCTTCTTTTTGAGCCAAACGTAAAATCTATATCTGGGCTTGATCCGGTTCTCTAAGTCAAAACACAAAAATGCAGGAAAAATATTGAGATACTCCAAAGAGGATTTCATTTCCTCGCTAATAAATTTTACTTTCGCTTCTAGAGATTCTGGGCTCTGATTCAGGATCTTCGGTGCTCTTCTTATCATATCACAAAGCTTTGAGAATTCAATGCCTGTAGAAAGAAGGCTATCAAACCGCTTTTGTAGCTCACTGCTTCTGCCATGCAAATGGGCTAAGACTAGTAGAGTCAAAGGGTTCTCTCCAAACCCAATGCCATGCAAGAAATTCAATTTTGTCATTGTATGAATGGGTGTTGGCGAAGATTGGATCCTCTCCAATCCATCACTAAATTCTTTCGCAATGTCTTCACCAAAATCACTGATAACATAATTAGCTAACAATTGATGTTCATTCTTAATCTTAGTGAAGAACCATTCATGAAGATCCAGAGCCCTCACTAGATGTGGTAAATTAGCCATATTATTTCTTCCCATCGCATGAGGGTATTTTACACTCACAGCCTCTAATTCTTTCATGTCCAATCCGAAATGTTTCAACAATCCCAATGCTGATATCACCGGTGTTTCCAGATCAAGGTTTAAAATCTCTGGACTTTGAAGAAGCAACAGACCTACATCCTCCTTCCTAACACCAAACTTACAAAAGTACTTTGCTTTCTGGAACAAAACCTCTGCTGGGCATTCAAGAAAAACATCTTTCCTCCTACCCAGAAATTCCCCTATCCTCCCATTCTCACAACCCAAATCGTAAAACACCCGAACTTTCTTACAAACCTCATACCAAGACTCCACATTTCCCTCAGCAGAATTTTCAATATCAAACTCCACAAAAACCCTTTTCAAATCATCAAAAAATGCCACATGATCACCACCCAGATCACCCTCCAGGCTCAACAAATACGGGAAAGCCAAGCACATACCCACAACTGAATGATTACTAAATCCATATTCCTTAAACCTAACAAGCCTAGCTTTTAACACCTTTGAACTCTCACTAAAAATAGAAAGCTCCTCCTCATACAACTTCCCTAACATATTCCAAGGAAACCCAAACGCAGAAAGTTCACAAGCAACATCCAAAACAGTCCCATCTTCAGAGAGGAAGTTCTTGTTGGGAGGAACAAGGTGACAAACTTGACTGTAATCTATGCCAATGCTTTCAAAGAAAAACTCAAATTCATTGATGGGGTGGTACCTGAGGAACCTCTGAATGCGATTTGAGAAACTGGGGGCCGAAAAATCGACCCTTTTGATGATATTGGTGAGGGAGAAGCGGCAGTTCTTGCTAATGTGCTCGGCGGATGGGAAGGAGAAGCACCTGGTGGCGTGGAGGTAGTCGGTGAGGACCTTCTGGGCTTGCTCGACGGCTTCGGACTTGTACTTGTGGGGGACATTGGAGAGTTTAGGGAGCCTTGTGGTGGTTTTGGTGGCAGTGGAGAAGTGATGGGAAAGGAGGGTGTAGAGAGATTTGGGGAGGGACATGGTCGAAGGGTTTTTCAGAAAATATGAGTTTTATGGGAGAAACATAAGAAAAGAAACAACTTTCATAAAACAGACATTTTTATTTAGGTTAAAATTTGGCACTCTCCGAAAAACCTTTAAAATTTACTCTCACCTGCTTTCAAATGTAAGCTTATTTTGATTTTTTTGGACCAAGATCAAATAACAATAACAGTAGAATTACTTTTTTCGATTGAATAAACAACTTTTTATTTTTATTTTTATAGAATGGTAATTAGAGTCCTTTTTTTTTGGGTCAAAAGTTGGAATGGCAATTAGAGTTTACCTCACATTTCTTTCCTTCGTTACATTGATTTGAGGGAGTCGAATAGTAAACTCATTCTAACGTATTATCCCACTCTCCCACTAGACATAGGCAACTCTAAGGATTTCTTACCTCACATTTATATACTCACCCTAAGCTCAACCTTGAAATTTGACCCCCCAAAAAGTAGGTCAATCTTGAAAAATAAATCTTAAGACATATAAACTTATAGCAAGCGAGGGGGGCAAATCGAAAGGACTACATTTTTTCCTACATCTTCATATAAAAAGAAGTTCAAATCAGGGATTTATTACTTCATGAAAAGCAAGAGAAACTTTGTTACAATTCATGTTGGACAAATAACAGAGTGTTCGAAAGGCTCGATAGAGCAATATGTAACTTGTAGTGGAGGGGTCTGTTTACTAAGGCTAATGTGACAAATCTGCCAAGAACCAAATCTGATCATAGCCCCATAAAAATTTGTTTGAAGTCTCGTCTTACTACTTCTCCTTCTGATAGGCCTTTCAAATTTGAAGCAAAGTGGTTGAAACATGATGATTTCAAGGAGTTTATCACTCAACGGTGGGAGCAGGTGACTGGTGATGCATTGAAGAAATCTTGCTCCTTAATTAAGCCTCTGAAACAGTGGAATACTACTGCTTTTGGGCATCTTCGACAAAAGAAAGCTATAATCTTAGCCAAGTTGGCTGGAATACAACAAGCTTTGTGTATAGGGCCTAATATGGCTCTGGGCAATCTTGAATATGTTCTTATTGGGGAGTACAATGACATTCTTGAACAAGAAGCTTTATTATGGCAACAAAAGTCTAGATTGAAATGGTTGCAAGAAGGGGATAGAAATACCAAATTCTTTCATATGGCTACAATTATTAGGAGAAGGCGCAATAAGATTGAGAGATTGAAGAATTGTGATGGGGTATGAGTGGAAGATGATGATGGTCTTAAAGAGCTGGCAATCACTTATTTTTCTACTCTTTTTTCACAATCTGTTTCTCTTGATTCCACTCAAGATATACCCAACCTTTATCCTTCTATTCAAGAGGCTGATCTGAACTACTTGGTTAAGAGTGTTGAGCTGATTGAAGTCAAGGAGAGTTTGTTTAAAATGGAGGGCTTAAGGCACAAGGTGTGGATGGGTTCCCTGCCTCCTTTTATCAGAAGAATTGGGCTCTCTGTACTGATGACATCTTTGCTATGGTTCGTAAGGCTTTTCATGATTTTTCTATCCATGAACAACTCAATGCTACCTTAATCACTCTGATCACCAAGGTTGAGAACCCCCACTCCATGGTGTAGTTCAAACCCATCAGTCTTTGTTGCACTATTTATAAGGTAATTTCTAAATTACTGGTTGCTCAATTAAGGCCCATTTTGCCTAAAATCATCAATCCTAATTAGGTTAGTTTTATCTCTGGAAGACACATCACAGATAACATCCACATTGCTCAGGAATTGATGCATAAGTTCAAATGTTCTAAGGGTAAGAAGGGATTCATTGCTTGGAAAATTGATATGTCTAAAGCCAATGATAGATTAAATTGGAAGTTTATTGAAAAGGTTCTTGGTGAAATCGGCATGCCGAGTAACTTTATTCAACTAGTTATGAGTTGTAATTCTTCTGTCAGATATCAAGTTTGTGTTAACGGCGAGCTCTCTCAACCTTTTATTCCAAAGAATGGTATTAAGCAAGGAGATCCCTTATCTCCCTACCTCTTTTGTGGTTTGCATTGAAAAGCTATCTCATATCATCTTTGATGCTATCAATAGGGGGAAATGGAAACCTGTGAAGTCCTCCCAAACTGGTCATGCTATGTTGCATTTGTTTTTTGCCGATGACTTAATCCTTTTCACGGAAGCTAGTATGCAACAAGCTAGGGTGATGAAGGGGTGCTTGGATTATTTTGTCAAGCCTTTGGTCAAACTGTCAACTTTGACAAATCTGCTGTATTTTGTTCTCCTAATACTAGTAGGGCGTTAGCTCAAGAGATCAGTTTCATTTGTGGCTCCCCTTTAACAGACAACCTAGGAAAATACTTGGGGATGCTATCTTGCACTCTAGGGTAACTTGATCCACTTACAGCAATTTGCTTAGTAAGGTTCATTGTAGGCTTGCCAATTGGAAAAGTAAGTTGTTTTCTTCAGCTGGGAGGGTCACTCTAATTCATGATGTCACATATGCTATTCCCATATATTTTATGCATACCACAAAATTACATGTTAGTATTTGTGAAGATTTGGATAGGTTAAATAGAAATTTCTTCTGGGGAGGAAGTGATAGAAAGAAGAAAGTTCAACTATGTCAATGGAATCTGTTGTGTAGACCTAAAAACAAAGGTGGTTTGGGTTTCAAGAAAGCCAAGGACATGAATTAGGCTTTGTTGTCTAAAATCGGTTTGAGGATGCACAACAAAGATAATGGCTTATGGGCTCAGATTTTTTAGAAGAAATATCTCAAGGGTTACTCTATTATTGATCATAATCTAAAAACAAGACATTTGTGCTCCTCAACTTGGAATAGTATTCTTTTTGGAGTTGAATTGCTTGCAAAGGGAATGACCTGGAGGGTTGGAAAGGGTGATTTGGCCAAATTTTGGATAGCTAAATGGCCATTTGATACACCTCTAATGCAACATAATAGGGTGTTGAATATCTAGGAATTGAATTGCAACGTTGACAACTTTTTTAGGAATGGTTGGTGGAATGTGGACCAACTGAGGAATGCTCTTACTGAAGATTTGGTTCAAAAGATCACTGTTGTCCTTGTTGGGTTTGGGAACTCTGTACATGATGCTCAAATCTGGGGTTTGTCTTCAAATGGCTTATTCTCTGTTAAATATGCATACTCTATTTTTTTTAGAGACTTAGGATATGTTGATCCTTTTTGGAAGGACTTATGGAGAATGAAAATCCCTCCTAAAATACATATCTTCATTTGGTTGGCTTATCAAGGTAAAATCTTGTCCAATGAACCAAGAATCAAGAGGAATCCAACTTCTGATCCTTCTTGTCTTCTTTGTGGTTGGCAAACTGAATCCGTTATTCATATTCTTAGGGATTGTCCCAAGGCTATGATGGTATGAAATTCTGTTTTAAATTTACACTCTTCTCCTCACTTCTTCCTCTATGAGCTAAAATCTTGGTTATTAGGCAATTTGCTCTCTAAGGTCAAGGGCCCTGATGGTATTGGTTGGAATATTATTTTTGCCATTACAAGTTGGTATATCTGGAATTAGCGTAACAAGCAGATTTTGAATGTTGAAGTGGATATGCCTTTTAATCCCAGGAAAACCATTTTTATTGTGGTTGTTGAGTGGGTTAAAGCCGCTAATGGCTTTGGCGAGAAACCTGACAGAGTACATGTTTTTGGCTTGGGAACCTCCTACAATTGGCCAACTTAAGCTGAATGTGGATGGTTCTAGAAGGGCTGCCATTAATATTATTGGAGGAGGAAGTGTTATTCGAGACTCCTCAAGTGACTGGATTGCCGGTTTTGCTGTGAATTTTGGCCAAGGTCATATCCTGGAGGCTGAGGTTTGGGGCCTATTTTTTGGTCTAAAGCTTGCTGTTGAGAAAGGTATCACTAGCCTTGCTATTGAAATGGATGATGTTGTTGCTGTCTCACTTGTTCAACAAATCAATTCATTGCAATGTCATCCTCTTGCTGCTTTGGTGCATAGTTGTTGTGATTTCATAAGACAAATTGGAAATTGTCACCTTGTCCACATTTACAAGGAAAAGAATTGTGTTACGGATTGTTTGACAAATTGGAGTTATAATATGGACTTGGGAATTTGCTTCTTTGATGAGGCTCCTATCTGGGTTAGCTATCTGTTAGTGAATGACTTGATTGATCTTGCTAGGCCTCAACTCATGCGTAGTGTTTAGTTATTGTTTTATGGGGGTTTCCCTCTGTTTCACAAAAAAAAAAAAAAGTATTCAAACCATTAATACAAGTGCAAGTCAGCATATGACTTTTTTTTACAATTGATGCATGTGTTAAGCATATGTCTTTGTTACAAGGAAGGAAAACTTTGTTATAGTCCATGCTTGGATATCTAAAACATTTGTCTCCTTCATCGTTTACTCTTTGTGATGCATCAAACATTCGGTGTGAATCTTGTGTATTTGCTAGAAGTCATGCTAAGTTTGCTACTAATGAAAAGAAGTGTTTTGTTACTTTTGTCGATAATTGTACCCGATTAATTAGAGTTTATATGATGGCAAACAATTGGTTTAAAATCATCAAATTCATAAATTCTAAATGGGTTCAAATAAAAAAAAAATCCATAAAATCCAAATCAAGGCCACACAAACTCAACCAGTGAACTAGGCCTCTTTAATTTCACAAAGCATACGTAGGCAGAGTTATTCTATAATGAGGGCCTTATATATGGCCCTTATGTTATCTTTTAACCGTTGGATTATACTAACTAATTTGATTTAATGACTAATAAATTTAATTCAACAACTAACCAATTTGATTCAACGACTAACCAATTTGATTCAATGGTTAAAAAATATGATCTCATCTAAGAGCCATATACTGGACATCAGCTTCTTATAAAGCCATCTCCAACCCAAGGGGTGGAAACTCAAATTATGAGTTTTGAGTCCAAAAATCTTCTCCAACCCATGTATTTTGGGGGTGAAAATTTGAGAAATCTTAAATGTGGGGTGGAATTTCTGTTCAATTATTGTCTGGACTGGTATTTTATGTGGGACCAAACTCTTTTTTTTTGTTTTTTTAATCTCTTGGAAGCCCGCTTGAAGACCAAAAACGCCCGGCCCCGCTTGACATTTGATGTCTCCCCAGCAAGGTTGCACCATGTGAAGAACAAAACTCCCTGGGCCCCACGTGAAGAACAAAGCTCCTTGGGCCCCGCTTGATTGTTGCTTAATTCCAACAGCTTTTTTTTTGTTTTTTTTACCAACAGCTTTTATTTATTTATTATTATTCCAATAGCTTTCTTTTTATTTTTAAGTGAAATTCTATTATGTTTTGGAATTTTAATTTTTTTAGGTTAAAATGTTTAGAAAATTAAATTACAAATGCTGAAATAAAAATAATGTCTATAAAAATTAACGAGAAAAAAAATTTAGGAGTTAATCATTCTTAAACAATTTAATAAAGTTGCGGATTCAAATTATGAGTATGCAAGGTTGGAGGAAAAAAAATTTTGAGTCCTGAAAATACATGAATAATTGTATTTTAGAGGGTGAAAATTTAAATTTAGCCCCAATATGATTGGAGATGGCCTAAGATGGCACTGCAACTAAATTTGAACCAGTGTTCCAATGGAATGAGTTGAATGAAGAGAAGTGCACCTCATATATTACTGTGATAACAACCCAGCAAGAAGACAAGACTGACCAGTCGTAACTGAGGAGTTCTGGTAAGGTGATAAGGTATATAACAAACACCAAAGGGCCAAACATGTAATTTTTCTTGTACTACAAAACCCTTTCAGCCTATACGGCTATAGCCCTTTCACGATCAATTTTATTTCCGCCGAGTCGCCGACCAAAACAAAACATAACCCAAAAAAAACACAAACACAAACACAAACTAAAATGGCGCAACCAAGCCAGCCGCCCATACACCCCCAAATCCAAATGCCACCCACCACCCTAATACCCATACCCGGATCCGAACCAGCCCAATCAGCGGCCCTGAAGCGCCGCCGAGAGGACGAGTATCCTCCGGTGTTGGCCGGGCCGGAGCCCCACGAACCAGGGGCCAAACGCCGCGCCAAGGCCCAAGACGTCATCTTCAGAATCGTTGTTCCGTCGAGGCAGATCGGCAAGGTCATAGGCAAAGAGGGGTGTCGAATCCAGAAGATTCGCGAAGAGACCAAGGCCAATATCAAAATCGCCGACGCCATCGCTGTGTGTAACTCTCTCCTCGATTTCGTAATTTTTTTTATTGCTGTTTTGGGTTTTGAATTTTTATTGCCCTTTTTGCAGAGGCACGAGGAGCGTGTGATTATAATAAGTTCGAAGGATAGTGATAACGCGAGTACTGATGCCGAGAAGGCGCTACAGAAGATAGCTGGGTTGATTCTGAAGGTGATCAATAGTGTGTTTTGTTCTTTATAAGTTGTTATGGTCAAGTTGAAATTATGAAATTGCAGTGTTCAAATGTCTTGCGTGATAGTAATTTTATGACTTAAATTGGATTGAATGAAGCATTCAAGCTGTAATCTTTTATAGTACTATATGTGTAATTGCAGATAGTTTTAAAGTTTCAGTTTTATGGTTTTAAGTTGGGTTTATAATAGTAGGAAATGATTGAAGATCACTTTTGTATTGATAGCTGAACACGTAAAGAGGTTATTTGTGCTGAAAGTTGATTCTTTGCCTACAAAAAACTGCAACAAACGGCCCACTCGAATGGTCAAATAGTTATTTCACCATATAGAAACTTTGAATGCCAAAAGATCCCTCAGTGCAAGAAATAATCACAACTACTAAGTGCTAGAAGTTGGTGTGTTTCTATTGGATTTTCAGAGTCCTTGTGTTAACAGGTGTTTTTGGGTTTGTAAATTCTATAATGAAAAGAAATATTCTAAATGTATGCTATTAACAGGAAGATGAGAGTGGTGCTGATGCAGCAAAAGTTGGTGCAGGACATGTGGCTGCCAATACCATAAGACTTTTGATTGCTGGGTCCCAAGCAGGTTCGTTAATTGGGATGTCTGGCCAGAATATTGAGAAATTGCGGAATTCCTCTGGTGCCACAATCACAATTCTTGCCCCAAATCAGTTGCCTTTGTGTGCTTCTGCCCATGAATCTGATCGAGTGGTACAGGTGAGTTCGTCAGCATTTTGAATTCAAAATGGTGATGTGGCTTTTGGTACTTTTCGTTATTTGAGATTGTTGGTTGATCTTGATATGTAAGATTGAAAAACATTTTTGTGTTAACAGTTTGGCTTTATCTTACAGAACCTGTACTTAGTTTTGGCTCAACTATTTTTTCTCTATCAAGGTTGACTGATAATTGATGTTATTATTAGGTATCAGGTGATGTGCCTGCTGTTCTGAAGGCTTTGGAAGAGATTGGTGATCAACTAAGGTTACATTGAATTCTTGTTTACATGGTGTTCCAAACTGTTCTTACTCGTTCTTCTTTTCTGAAGTGAGTTTGCTTGACCTTCTATCAATTTAATGTTGTTTAGAGAAAACCCACCCCGACAAGTGATTTCCATCAGTCCAGCGTATAACTATACAACAATTCGACCACCTCAAGTTCAACCGTACATGGACCCAACTTCAGGTTATTCCACACTTTCCATATAAAAATAACTAAACATAACAAACGCCACCTTATTCGGTTCTATCAAGTTTTAATTTTTTGTCTCATAACCACATCATCTTTAGGACAACCAATCTTGCAGCTGAATATATAACCTTCGAGATGGTGATATCGGAAACACTAGTTGGTGGGTTGATTGGTAGATGCGGCTCCAACATTCAAAGGATCAGAAATGAGTCTGGAGCAATGATCAAGGTGGGCTGAGTTTTATCGTTAAGCATTTATAAGCAGTGTCCGCGGTTTAAAGTGGTTATTCTCATTTATAGTTCTCAATCCTTTGGTTTTTCCTGTGAATTACTTTGTGTTTTATGGTAGCTAATATGGTTTTGTGTTTTGTAGGTGTATGGTGGGAAAGGTGCGCAAAAACATAGGCAAATTCAGTTTTGCGGTAGTGCACAACAGGTATATCCATCTTTTTTTATACCTTTCTTGCCAATTCGTTGTAAAAACCATCTATGAGTCAGGAAAAAATGTTGTGTTGAAGCCACTGTAGCATGGACTGAAGACTGAGTGGTGGATTGTAGTTTGTCATTTATCTAAGCCCCATAATTAAGCAAACAGAAAATTGAAAGATTAAATTTTATACAAATGTTTGTCCAGAAATAAAGACGTTTTCAGTAAATAGTTCCACTTTAGATTATTTAATAAATTGTTGCCAAGAGAGTGCTTGCAGTTGGGTGGTGTTGGGTTCAATGGTGTACTTGTAAATTATGATATTGTAATGTTATCTTTTTTACCTTTCATGTTTCAAAACATAACCAACAAGTTAAATAAAATTTTGAAATGCAAACTTTGTAATATGAAAAGGCTCAGGTTGCGTAGTCTAGAAACAAGTATGCTGGTATTTCATTTATTTATTTTACAATACATGGACTTTTCATTCATACAAAATCTTGGATGTGTACCAGGTGGCACTGGCAAAGCAGAGGGTTGATGAGTACATATATTCTCAGCTGATACAAGAAGCTGGTGCTCAACAGCCAGCGTAAGTTTCCTGTGTTAATGCTTTTTTCTTTTTCTCCACGTCTCCATTTGGCTGTCACATGTTGCTAGCATTTGCATATACAACATGATTTAAGAAGAGTGATATCGTCGTCCTCTCTCCCTCTCTACTCTCTCTTCAAACTTCTTACCAAGGATGTATAAGTTTAGTTGCTCTTTTGTTGGTATATATGTCCCGCTATTTAGCCCATTTCTAATCTAATACAGACGTTCTATCCTCAGTTTACAGTGAAAGATGAAGCAGGAAATTCAGATCTCGTCTTCTGTCTCAACATTCAGCACCACATAATCAGGTCCTGTTAACCGCTCTTCATAGCGAATTTATGAATGTGAGTCATGCAGTTGGATTGCCTGGAAAAAAATGATGTACCAGATCATGGAAATTTGGCAATATACAGTAAATCTTGTTTGTAATGATTGCGTTTGCAAGATATTTGAAGGTCCAAATCTTTTAGATGCATAAATCTGAGTGTTAACCGCTCTTCGTAGCGAATTTATGAATGTGAGTCATGCAGTTGGATTGCCTGGAAAAAAAAATGATGTACCAGATCATGGAAATTTGGCAATATACAGTAAATCTTGTTTGTAATGATTGCGTTTGCAAGATATTTGAAGGTCAAAATCTTTTAGATGCATAAATCCGAGTGTTATTTGTAAATTGAGAAGGCTTTAAAAGACTGGTCTGGTGTGTGCATTTAGTTGGGTTAAGAATTCAAATGAAGTTGGTCATTTGATTGTTCCAGCATTTTGGTCAGGTAGAGGATGACAATCTAAAATGCGGCATTGAGTGCCTTAGGGTTTAGGGGCTCCCAATGCTACTACAAGCTAACCATAGATCAACAACACAAGGTCGTGCCTCTTGTAGTTCCAATAGAGAATCTAAACTTTGTTGTATGAGGTAATCCGATCCAACGAACATGCTAGACTGACGAATAAAAACCTAACTGGCTCTCAGACAACCTCTCTGGTATGACCATAGCCTCTGTTGCACGGATACGGCAAAATTTTGGGGTATGCTCGTATCGGATACGGCGCCGATACGATACGGCACCGATACGGCATCGATACGTATCCGATACGCCACGTGGCGTATCGTAGACTTTTCTCGCATTTGACTTTCCGATACGGCATTGATACGGTTCAGAGACAGAGCCACAGCGTTCGACACCCTCCAACTGCTCGCTGGTTTGCCTGAGAGGAAGAAGAAGCAGCGCAGTGCGCCTGAGGAAGAAGAAGAGCCGTGAAGAACAAAGAACAGCCGTATCGTTGGTTTTCCTTCATTCTCGAACAGATCGCTGGTTTTCTTCAGTCTTACTTTTCATTTCAAACTCTGTCAACAAAGACAGAGACATAGAGAAGAAAGAAGAGCCGTGAAGAAGAGGAAAGTTGGGATAGAGAGAGAGAGAGAGAGAGAGAGAGAGAGAGAGAGAGAGAGATTTTTTATTATTATTATTTTTAAAGATGGGAGGCGGCTGACAAAGGAGGTGTGAGATAAGAATGGTAGGGTTGAGTGGGAGAGAGGTAGGGTTATTTTTCGGGCCTTAGCTTAATTAGATGTGAAGTTGGGCTTATAGACTTAAGGGTAAAGTTGGGTTTAAAGGGATTTGACTATCAATTGGGCTGCTAAAACATTGGGTTTAAAATATAAAAATAAACAAATTAATCTATAAATATATATATATTAATATAAAAATTAATCTATCAATTTATATATATATATATATATATAATTTTTAAATATATATTATTTTAATTGCCGTATCGGTGCCGTCGTATCCTAGTTTTGGAAATTTCTTGTATCAGATCGCGTCGTGTCGTATCGCTGCACCGTATCCGTATCGGTGCAACATACCATAGCATTAGAACATGAGAGAGTTAAAGAGTAGGAGCAAGGAAAAAGAAAAACCGCAAAACAGACACAGGTTAATCTATTTGAACTTGAGAATGCTTTTTGAAGCAAGAACTGCGCAAGAATTGTGAGCATCAACCAAAAAGCAAAAAGAATTTTATTAAGTTAAAAACAATAAAATGGTAGATTTATCATTTGCCAATGAATTGGCCCTCCTGAATATTCAGACTCAAAAAATAAACTTACATAGAGAAATGGTTATAGAATGAACATCAATCAGGTAAGAATTTTCATCCAATGCGAAAAGCTAACGCAAATGTAGCAGTCGAAAATCTATAAATCATTCTGTCAGCTGTATGGTGAGAAATTGTAGAAATGGATGTTCAATTTCAGAATGAACCAACAAAAAAACGACGAAACCATTTCACAGATACTATGAGAGCCATGTTAACTCACAAGCACAGCATACAAAGAATACAACTTTTAGCACTGCTTGATGACACTCTAGATTCTTCATACCATCTCCAAGCCGAAGAACAGAAAAGAAAATGAAGAATAAAAGTAACTCCACAACTAGCATACATATGCATCCGAATATCTACAACTACACATACCCTTCCTTTCACTTGGATTACTCACTTCTTTTTTCTTTACAATGACGAACTTATTCACTTGAATTGTAAGTCCTAATACTAGAGTTTCCCATCTCATTCCCTCACAATTCTAATGCATGTAATCTCTAAAATTCATACACATTTAGTGCTAAATAAACAGATACACAAGTTTATGCAATATAGCCCCCCATATGTGGTAAAATCTACAAACCAAATACATAAATATTGCCCATATGGTTTGAAACTCTTAGACAATGCACCAATGTATCAACCCTAGCACACAACCCAAAATCTCTGCCTTCCCTTCCATTGATCATATTAACTTGAAAAGAAAAGACCAAGCTTGCTAGTACCCATGAAAGTGAAGTGCAAAGTTAGAGGAAAATTAACGATTTCACATACAAAAGAAACTATATTTGAAGCATAGCAACTCTGAATTACCATATATTTCTCTTGACACAGAGAACAACTCCTCCATGCCTCCAACAACAAACACAAAAAAGGATCAAAATTGAATCCAACCCTAAACATAAAAAAGCAAAAAGGTAAATAAAAACTGACTATTCTAGTCGTCGTTGTTGTTGCTCTTCTTTTTCTTGTTCTTGTTGATCAAATCATCAGGAACCACCTTGAGCAGCTTCCGGTCCTTGCTCTTGGCAATCTTCTTCAGCGTCTTCGGATTCGAAATCACCTGGAGCTTCGTCCCAGACCTCAAGATGTTCTCCTGCTTCTTCTTCTCTCTCTCCTCTTTCTTCTTCCTCTTCTCCTCCTTGTTCTTCTTGATCTCGCCCTTCAGCTCCGCCATTCTCTCTCTGTACGCCCGCTTTATCTCCTTCTCCTTCGCTCTCTCCTCGAACGTCGTCCCCTTATGGCTAACGTGCGTCGCCGACGCCCTCTGCTTCCTCGGCTGCTTCCACTTCCGGCCGGAGACTCTCCCGGCGATCACGCCGTCGTAGCTCGGCTTCCCGAAGCTCGGCTTGTCGGGATTGTCTAACGAGGGTAGGGCTGATCGCTTTGACGGAGGTGGACACGTGTCGATTTCCATTGCAGCACCGACAGAGCCAAAGACTGAAGCATCTTCGTCGGCGGTGGGTTCGGGGTTTCTCTTGCGCTTGTAGGTTTTGCCGCCGAAGCCTTCATCTAGGCGGCGGAAATCGATTGTGCAGGCCATGGATGAACTAGGTCTTTAGTCTTGTGCCACCACAAACACTGGATGTAGCTATTTATATGCAACGATTTTTGTTTTTGAGTATATGCAACAAATTAGAATTTAGCAACGTTTAATGACATTTCATTTTATTTACCAAAAGCCAATTGTATAATAATAATATTATTAATTAATTAAATAAAACTTGTAAATTACAAAAAATTTTCTTCTCAATTAATAGGGCATTCATATACAATTTGTTGAAAAACATAACTCATAAGAAATACTTTTTGTTTTTCACTAGTAGATCCTCACATCAAGTAAAAATTTTAAAACAAATATTTTTCTTTGAGAATAACTCATTTACAAACTTATTAGTAAAACTAGGGTTGGGCATTGAGCTGGAAAATAAAAAAAGCCTATCGAACTGAACTAACTGGTCGAGTTTGGTACCTTTTTCATTTATTTATGACTTTTTATCACTAAACGTCTTTAAAGTTCACAAACGAAACTATCAGATTGTATCCTTTTTGTTTTTGTTTTTGTTTTTGTTTTTATGTCATTCTAGTTCCTCAAGGTTAATATGCATGCTCACAAATAGTTATTAAAGTCAAAAATTTCGTTAGTTTCTTTGATGTGACATATATGTTGAGTTACATGCTCCAATAATATAGTGTCACATGTATTTAAAATACAAGATATATATATATATATATATATTTAAATATTTTAAATATTAAATTTTATAAAAATTAAAAATGAAAAAACCAAAAGAAATTGAAATCGACCGGATTGAACCGATTCTTAGTGAATCGGTCGTAGATCGGTCAACGTGTGGTTCTGGCCTTATCGGTGCAGTTCAGTTTGGTTGCCCAATTCCACTTAAAATTAGTGTATTGGGAAATATCTCAAAGTCCACATGTTGTGTTGCACACCTTTTGTTTTCCAACTTACTCCAATATTTTTTAAACTTATTTTCTACTTGTTTTTTTTCCTATTACTCACACATAGTTTAGGTAATCTATCTAGTTAACTATCTCACCTTTTATTTATTTATTTAGTAATGTAAAATATGATATAATAGTATCTTACTTGGTATAAACAAGTGAGATAGGTCAAAATGAGTTGAAATAAAAAACAAATGAACTATTGTAACTAACAAATTGTTAGGGTTTGTTTGTGATTGCTTTTATTGAAAAAACTTATGCTCATAAAATGTTTTTATTAGAAATGATTTTGTTAGTAACATCTTGAAATTTTTATTAAAAATCTAAATACCTCCTAGAAAAGCATAGAAAGTTGCTTCACGACGCATAAGCACTTTTAAGTTTTTATGTCAAATACTTTCATAATTGAGGTCTCGTTTGGGAGTAATTATGGATAGGCCAAAAAACACTAATATGGAGAAGCACATGGGAGGTGATTCTCCCCCGGAGTGATTCTGGATAGGCCAGAATCACTTCCAAACAAGCCCTGATTTTGGATGTCTCAAAAGTGATTTTAGCAATTTTAAAAGGAGAGTCTAGTTATACTTTTTTTTCAATGTCGAAAGAGGTCCCAACTAATTTGAAAACCTCATCCCCAATGATTGAAAATAAAGAGGTATTGTAATATCAATAATGCTAGGGACACCAAATTTGAGTCCCAAATGATGAGGCAAATAACACCTTACTAGTTTGAATTAATAAAACTGCCAGGTGCCAACAATTATTATTTTTCTATAATTAAAGAAAACAAACCACCATATCGAATTAATTAATTAATTAGAGTCTCCCTTTCAATCTTTTCAACAATATTAGTTAGAATAAGAACCACAAAAGGGAAAATTTTTCACACTAATGAGATTTACCGCACTGCTTCTTTTTATTTTATTTTTTATTCTCTAACAAGATTTGTTATTTGGCTTTCAAGTTTTAAGAAATATTGGTTGATGATGATGGAAGGATCATCAATAGAAGACCATTTGCCAATCACTCATCCTCGTTCAATTGATAGATGAGCCCTTCTACTACCTTCTGACCCTCACAGCCTCTGGGCTGGCTAACCATGTTAATGGAACGTTGTTAACGATGGGCACAGTGATCACCTTGGTGGTGTGATAAATGTTGGTGTAATGTGTGATTCCAGGGTTTATTAACTCAATATGATTTTTAATCTTTTTTCCTACAATAAAATCATGATGACTAATGAAGATGTATTCGTAATTTTATTATTTTAATTGATGTTGTGGCATTGCCGCATCATTTGGACTCAAATTTGATCCACAAATTTAGTGTCTCTAATATTATTGTTGTAATATTAGTTTGGAAAGTTAAGAATTTTTTTAATTTCATCGAATGACAAAAAACACAATTTCTGATTCAAGTATTTGAGATGGAATGATATATATTTTTATTGGTATTTCTTTTTTAATATTAATAAAAAAATTATTTACTTTAAATTTCAACAGTTCTGATTTTTTGGGTAAAGGCCCAAGAGATTACATTCTTCACCGTTGGATTTATATCAAACGGTCCAAAAAAGTTTCTTAAAAAGAGTGCAAGAGTGGATGAACCATTAAATTTATATCCAATGTAAGTGACCACAGATCTCTTGACTCGCGATTCAAGATATCGAGACTGTAAATTTCAATTCTAAAAGTTGCGTTTGAATTTCTCAGTGCTCGGACAAAAGAAAAGGAAAACCTTGTCGTGCCAAAGCCCAAACAGAGAAACAAAGATTAAACTGTGAAAAAAGAAGCGAGAGACATAGATAAATACAAAACCTTGGAGCAGATGGAAAGTTAAGAGCCGTCAGTCTCACTATCACCACCAACCACTCCACCTTCCAGCTCAGAGCAACCAACCCATCAGCGAGAGAGGGAAATATTACCTCAACTTTTCATGGATGTAGTAATTATTATGTCTTCTTGAGTTTCAGAGGGAAGATACTTGCAAGACTTTTACAGACCACCGCTCCACAGCCTTGGTCAACGCCGTGTAAGCCTCCGGTAAGCAATCTATATGTAAGCTGTTTTCATTTCTTTTTTATTTATTCGGAAAAATAATGGATGATAAAACTATATAACAATTTCCTTTCAAGCCCTTACAGCCTGCGTGGAAGTGAATCTGTTTACACCATAATCAACCGAGCATGTCCAGCCTCAAAACAACTAGCACCAAGGCGGACACGCCTTCTCCCTGCCGAAGGAAGACACTCTTACAAGGTGCCGGACACTGCCGAAGCTCCCGATCGTGAAGCTCTCAATTGCCAAACCTAATCTCCATAACATGTGTCACCACCACAAAGAACTTGCACAAAGTCCCACATCGGAAATCTACACAAACCTCCCCTCTCACTTCCCTATAAATAGGGAATAGTACCCAAGGTAAAAGGGGTAACTACTTTCTCACTTTCTTGTTACATTTCGCTAAAATTACCACTCTTAGGTGACTTAAGCATCGGAGAGCCTTCGCCGGCACCACACCGGTGTCCGAAGCTTAACGGTTGCTTATTCCACTTTGTCTTCTGCAGGACACCTAGCCACCGAAGGTCCTAGCGATCTTCCCCTGAAGACCCGAGTCTTTCTTATCTAAGTTGACCTCCCCAAAAAGAGCATCAACAGTTTGGCGCCGTCTGTGGGAATCGACTTTTGAATCCCAACTACCTCTACCAACTCCGCCGGCTCCTTCCCCTATTAGGCCCCGCCGCCTCTTCTTCACCCCACATTCTCGCTATGCCAAGCGAGGCCAGCCATGATACCCAAAGATCATACCCCTGTGGAGACTCCTCTCGAAGGAAACCTTCGGCGAAGGGGATCTCAAGCGGAGGTCGAGCGTCTCCGCTAAGCGTCACCAAGATGTCGGAGAACTACGAACAAATTCGCACAAAAAATGTGGAATTGGAGCATGATCGCCGAGCCCTGAAGCGCACTCTGGAGGGCACTCATCACCAAATCACCCGGAAGATCATACCCAGGACATTGGGCACACCCAATCGAACCAACCACTTACCTCTCGTCATAGCGCCCCATTCAGTCCAGGCGACAAAGGCAAAGGTCATCTTCATCCGGAGACGACCAAGTCGCGGCTCCTCCACATCTCCCCACCCAAAGACCGGCCCCATGGCCCAACCAAAGTCTACAAAGATTGCCGAGACCGTATCTCGGAGAAGCGGAAGAAGCCTATCCAGATTAATGTCGACCTCGATGACCAAAGGGTGGCACACCTAGGCCCCTACCGAAGCCTACTCGCTTACTCGACACGGAGGGCACAGGGATTCGGATGACTGGGAATCTTACCATCCCGAGGCTTGGGAGTCCTACCATTCCGAAGATTTCGAGAAATGGGAAGATTACCCGCAAACCCCATCCCACACCCCAGGCCTTCAAAGACACGACACTCTCCCGCATGCCGACTCGGCCATGCGCCTCCTCTTTGAGAAGGTCCGACGCGCTGGAGAGTGAACAACACCGAGGTCACCAGCCCCTCCGGGCGAAACCACGCCCTGGGCCCTTTCTTGAACGTATCCTCAACTACCATCGGGAGAAGGACATTCAGCCACTTCGCATTTCCTTCTACACGGCACGGAGGATCCACGACTCCACATCCATTCTTTCCAGTCACCCTGGGTTGCAAGGGTCTTAGTGATGAAGGAATGTGTCTCCTTTTCCCTTCTACCCTCGGTGACGCAGCTCTGAATTGGTTCTACCGGTTGAACCCCGGACTATCAACTCCTTTGATAGTTTGAAGCAGAACCTTCCTCGACCATTTCATGATCCGGACCGATCGCTTATACTCGGCGGACGACCTCTACATGCTTCGGCAGGTGAGGATGAACCCCTTCGGGAGTATGCAGCTCGCTTCAGCCACGAGTACTCTCGTTGCCCGGATCTTGACGGCAATGAGCCGCCTTTGGTGCTTTCAAGAGTGGCCTTAGAGAATCCAACTTCCGCTACCTAGTCCACAGCAACCCATGGAACACATATGCGTAATCGATGAAGCAGTGCAGCCATTCACGCAAAGGCCGAGTACTTTAACACCAAACGTGGCTCAGCCAACCAGCCAGGAGGCACCTTCGGCAATCCCTCCTCCTTTGGCAAAACCCCATCTGTTCCGGCACCCGCCCCACTAAACCTCGGTATTCCGCTCCCATTCTCGACAACCAGGGTACCCAAAGACCCTAAGAGGAAGGATAGCTACCAAGACTCCTTCGGCAATGGGAAACGTGGCGGACACGGTAACCACCACCGGTCAGCGGAAACAACCCCCAAGGACAGCTGATCGTGCTCCCCTCCCTTTCGCGCCGAAGCCCAGGTTCGAGGTGTTCACCACCCCGAACACTACTTATGAAGATGTTCTGGTCCAGGAGGCTCCTATTATACCCAAACCTCCTCCCGGAGACCGTCCAACAAGCCTATGCCGAACACGGGCGTCTTACGCTGCTTTTCACCAATTCGGTGGCCATGACACAATCCTGTGTTGCCTTGCGCAACATCATTGAGGACTCATCCGTGAGGGAAAGCTGGATAAATATGTGCATACTCTCCCACCCCGCCTAACCCTCACCAACGGCGGATCAACATGATCTCCACCATCGGTGGTGGTCCTACATTGGCGGTACCTCCAACAACTCCATCAAACACTATGTTCGCTCCACTTATGCGCACCAGGTCTTCAAGATCGAGCGGTGGACGCATGCCGAAGACGCAAAGGTCAGCCGGGCCCCCATTACCTTCAGCGAGGAAGAAGAGCGTGGTGTCATTCTCCTCATGACGACCCACTCATCATCCGTGCGAGACATCTCTAACTTTGACGTTGGGCGTATCCTGGTGGACACCGCAGCTCGGTCGGTGTGATGTTTCTTGATGCTTTCAACGAACTCCGTGTCCCTACTCACCGCTGGATCGAAGCATCACCCTCTTGTGAGCTTCTGCAGTGATGTTGTCCAGCCCCTTGGAAGCATCCACCTCCCTATCTCCATTGGTTCGGCACCCCGGCGAGCAACGGTCACCACTCCCTTCCTCATTGTCGATCGCCCTACGACTTACAACGTCATCCTTGGGCGCCCTGCCTTGGCCCAAATGAAAGTTTTCATTTCAACACATATGCTGTTGCTTAAGTTCCCTACACCCCATGGCACGGGCACGGTGCGCGGCGACCAACTTGGCGCCCGAAGCTGTTACGCCTCAGCAGTGAAATCAACCAATCGCCAACATAAGGGTGAGGCCCTAGCAAGAACCAAGGCACCAAGACCTCCTCGAGCCGGCATCGAACGCCCGAAGATCCTGTGGAAGAATCTGCCACCCAACTAGCCGAACCTGTGGAAGACCTTGAGTTGGTTACTCTCCATGACGACATCCCAGATCGGCAAGTCCGAATCGGCACATCTCTTTCACCAGAGCTTCGCTCTGATCTTGTCGCCTTCCTCCGGCTCAACTCTGAGGTCTTCGCCTGGTCTTACAACGACATGCCTGGCATATCACCAGACATCATATCCCATCGGCTGAGCATTAATCCTGCAGTCCGACCCGTTCGGCGTAAGCGTCGCTTATGACCCGTGAGCGATATGAGGCCATGAAGGCAGAGGTAGATAAGTGAGTAGCATTGGGTTCATCAAAGAGGTGGACTATCCCACCTGGCTGGCTAATGTGGTGATGGTCCGCAAACAAAAGAAAGGCTGGCGCATGTGCGTCGATTACACCAACCTTAACCGGGCTTGTCCCAAGGATAGCTTCCCTCTTCCTCGAATTGACCAGCTAGTTGACGCCACAGCTGGTCACGCCCTCCTCAGCTTCATGGATGCTTACTCAGGGTACAACCAGATCTTCATGCATCCAGATGACCAAGCCCACACCTCCTTCATTACGGATCGTGGCCTCTATTGTTATAAGGTAATGCCTTTCGGCCTCAAGAACGCTGGAGCCACTTATCGGCGCTTGGTGAACAGCCTCTTCGCACCATTGATTGGCAACACCATGGAGGTCTATGTTGATGACATGCTAGTCAAGAGTCGCATCACGACCGGATATCCTTAACCTATCTGCCATGTTCACCATCCTGAAGCGATATAGCATGAGGCTCAACCCCACGAAGTGTGCATTCGGTGGCTTCTGTAAATTCCTGGGTTTCATGATAAGCCGGAGAGGTATTGAGGCCAATCCGCAGAAGATCCAGGCTATCTTGGACATGACGGTACCAACGACGGTCAAGGATATCCAAAGCCTCACCGACGCTGGGCCGCAAAGACTAACCAGGTTTATCTCCAAGGCGACCGATCGTTGCGCCCCATTCTTCAAGGCTCTCAAGGGAACTAAGCGTAACATCACCTGGACCCCGTGAGTGTGACAAGGCTTTCAACGAGCTCAAGGAGTACATGAGCCGAGCCCCTTTGTTGTCAACACCGAGCCTAGAGACACCCTCATGATTTACCTATCCATCTCCGCCACAGCGGTTAGCTCGATGCTCATCGGACCACAGGAAGGTGCCGAACATCCTGCATTACGTAAGCAAGGCATTACAGGATGCGGAGGTTCGATACCTGCACATCGAGAAGTCGGCTTTTGCCTTAGTAGTGTCCGCCCGCCTGCGACCTTATTTCCAGGCACATACCATGTAACATCCGTGACCTAAGTTTTAATTAAATTAATTTAATTTAAATTAATTAAGCGAAATTACGGTTTTGCCCCTGAGGTTAGAGTCGTAAAGGTCACATTTTGATTCGTTTGGAATTTCGCGAAACCGACCGCGCCATTGCGACGGGCTCGTCGAAACGAGTCCGTAGCCGGGCGGCACGTCCCAATCCGAGGTCCCGAACTCAAAAAGGACATTTTGGGTATTTTGGAATTTGAAAAAAACCCTAGAACTACCCAATCCGACGCGTACACGCGTCAGAACCCGCCCAGCCCTCTCTCTCTCTTCTCTCTCTCTCCTCCCCCCCGACACCGGCGCCTCCTCCCTTCGCAGTCTCGCCGTCCGGTCACGGCTGGACCCGAGACCGGTCCCAAAAGATCCGGCGTGAGCTCCCGGTCCTAACCCACCCAAGTTCTCGGCCGGTGACCTCGAGAATCGCCGGCAATCTCGACTGGTTTGAGCCGGTTTTTCCAGGCTTCGTTCAGGCGGCTCCGGCAACGTACGGCGTCGATCCAGGTATGGTTCTTCACCTCCTCCACCTGCCTAAGCTACCTGCACCCTTAGTTTCGTTCGATTTCAACCCTAGAACACCCGATCCCGAACCCAGTTTTGGCCGGATTTCAAAACGAAATTCCGGCCAGTTGCCGGCCTTGGGAGGGGTTGCCACCGTAGGGTAAAATGCTCAGGGGGTTGGGGGGAAGCTATAGCCTAGGCGGTGAGCGGCGGTGACGAGTTTTTCCGGTGACGGAATTACTCAACACACCCACGCGCGGGCGGCGCGTGTGGCGGCGCGTGGGCACTGTAGTGGTGCCACATTTTGTTCTGATGCGCTCCTCGTGTCGTCCCGAGCGCGTCGGTGTTTTCGGATTTCAATTCGGACGTCGTTCGGATGTCGAACGGGTATGCGCCTATTGCGCGTAACCCGGGTTCGACGTGTTCGAACCGTCGGATCAAACCCAAACTTAGCTACGTAGTTCCCCGTATTCCTAGGACTGTGTAGAAACTGTCGGATCGAAGATTGGAGTCCCGGATACTCCAATCCATTAACCATAGGGTTAGGTTATCCAATAACCGTCCGATCGTGCGATCGTGAGCAATCCGACCGTTCGATCATGACCAAACTTTCAGGATAGGTTCAGTGAGCCGTAGTGAACCTGTAGGAACTTTCGGATCTAAGTTTGGAGGTCAGGGGACCCACGGGTCCGGTTTGACCTAGTCGGGTCGGTTTGACCAAGTTTGACCAGGGTTGACTGAGGGTCTCCTGAGGTCGCCTTGCTGTGTAGTTGACTTTGTTGGACTTCTAGGAATGTCCGGAACCTTTTGGAAGTAGTGGGCCCAACGGGCCCGGGTTGACCAAAACGGGGTGTTTGACCGCCGATTGACCGTGAGTCTTCCGAGGTAGTCCCACCTGTTGAAGAGCGTAGTTTGACTCTAGAAACTCCCCGGTAGTTGTGCACGCTTACTTTGAGACCCGAGAACTAGTTTCTTGAGTTAAAGTTGTTGTTGGGTACGCGTATTAATTAAACCGTTTATTCTCTCAAATAGGTACTCTTGCTTCGCGTGCTCCGGAAGAAAAGCTCTCTAAGGATTGAGCAGCGTGGACTTGTTGTGAGTGGACATTTGTTTTGAACGAGCATATTTTTAAAGATTGAAATTTGATGCATAAATGATTTATTTTGATGATTGGGATTTTAAATATTGTTTAAGTCTTGGACTTGATTTTTGATGGAATTATATGAAAGTTTATGCATATAAAATTAGTCACTTTGACTATGGAGTTTTAATGAGGTTTTGAATCTTGGATTTGATTTTAAGGGAATAATTGGAATTTAAATTATTCAAAGTTTATGCATGTTTTGGGGTCCCGGTTTATTTGTGGGACATTGATGGCTATACATTTAATTTAAAGGATTTGAGTATTGAATTTGGGACAGGACCATCGTCCGGTAATCTTTGTATACAGTTTGGGTATGGTGAAATACCCGGGAATTTCTTAAGTTTTATATTTGACAAATTAAGGATTTATTGTTACGTCGGTTTTCGGAATTATTTATTTTGGTTAATTTAATCTTAGAATTTTTATATTGTTTTAAATCAAGGAATTTTCTATTGACTCTAGTATTTGAAATTTGTTAAGAGAATGTGAATTTTATGATTTTGGGAAATTGTAGTTTATATTCTATATTTTATATTTATACTTTGATTAAATGTTTTGGGTCTTGGATTTCTTGTTTTTAAGAAATTCTATTTACATTTCGATTATGGAGTTATATATATATTGGTTTCAATTTTGGGAATTGGTATTATATGGATTATTTGGATTATATTTGATATTGGAAATTGATGAATACTTTGGGTTCCAGATATATATATGTTCAGACATATGTATCTATATTCTTATTGTACATATTTTGGGTGTCAATTATGGACGGGGTAACGTCCGGATATTATTGTGTTCGGGTTTGGGTACGGGCTGAATACCCTGGTATTTAGGGTATGTCAGGGATTATATATACTAGATGGAGTGCTGTTAGCACCACTTTATGTACCTCCCCGGATACTGGTTACTGAAATGGATACAGGATACAAAGGAACCCGGTTCACCCTTGACGGGGTGTTACTGTAGGCCCATGCCGGGCAGTCTGCGCGCGTAGGACTTTATTCAGCTGCACATTATTGAGGTATTTTCTTTTGTGCATGTCTGGGAGTTAGTCCCCAGTTGGGACGGCTGGTTCCCTGGCTACGTGGTTGTAAAGGAATTTTTCTCCACGTGGTCAGTCAACAATCCCCTTGTTGGATTGTTTCCCCGGTACAAGTATTGGTCTAAGAGTCTTACTATTTATATATGTATATATATACCTATTACTATACTTCCATTCTTATTTTCTGTTAAGTGAGGATCCTTCCTTACTTGCTGTGCCTACGGGCATTGCGTCGGGAAACAGTTGGTTGGGAATTTGGTTTTTCTTGGTTTGTAGTCGTTTTGGTTTTATATTTTCCTTATTGGGATTTTCTGAGACTTTACATTTATGTTATTATAAATATATATGTGTGTGTGTATGAATTAGTGTGGGTGTGTCTATGGATTTTATTTCCAGGAATTATTACATTTGAATATGTGCACCGGGACGGTGATGCACAGGTACATATTTTAAGTTAAGGTTTGAAGCTGGACAGGTTGGGTTCCAGGAAAAAGGGAGTTATTCAGTATTACTGTATTTTACTTAAATGAGGAATTTTTGGATGGATTCCAATCCATGGTTTTTATTTTAAGGATTCAGTATTTAAGTTGTGGTTTCCAAGAATTTTACGGAAGTAGCAAAGCTACGGTTTTCTTTATGGTATTTCAAGGTACAAATTTAACGGAGTTTATTTCAAGTATCTGTTCGTATAAATATATATACGTGTACACAAAGATTTTCGTTGCATAACGTTTGTCATTATTTGCGAAAACGGAGGGGGTTATTATGTTCATTGAAAAATGAGGTTTAAAGTTTGATTTTTCGTCCACTCACATTTTCTGTTTTGCGCCCCCCAGGTACTAGATCCCGAGGTCAAGACCACCACGTCGAGGCATCACGGCTAATGACTCCTGTAGGAGTTTTCTTGTATCTTGACCCTGCTATACTTTACTCAGATTGTAAAGTTTAAATTTCTTTAGATTGCTCCGTAGTGCTCACCTAGGATTGAGGTAGAGGCATGAGGCCCTCCCTATTAATCTGTGTGCTTCTGCTTTGTGCATGCTGCCTGTTGGGAAATTTTCTGTTGTTTTTAACATGTGGAAAATTTTGGGAAACTCCGTTTTCAGGGAGACTGCCGGATTTTCGGCAGAGGTCAACTTTCCTATTTCTTTAAACTAGGTCAAGGGGCGTTTTAGTAAAGTAAGTTCTGCGTCGGGGTAGTGTCTCGACGGGAAGGTGGTTGGACACGAGTTCCGAGGGGGAATTCGGGTCCGGTCTGTCATACCATCCATGTCCTAACCAACCAACCGCTCAGGCAAGTTTTGCGAAGCCGAGACTTACGGTAGGCTAGTCAAGTGGGCCATCGAGCTCGGTGAATTTGATATCCACTATAAACCTCGCCCGACTACCAAGGGACAAAGGTTGCAGATTTCATCTCCGAGTTCATCGAACCCCAAGTTTTGGCCAAGCCCCAGTCATACTGCCGAGCCCACTCAGCCCTCAAACCTCGTCCACATCGCTAGCAATGGCACCTCGACCTTACCCAGCCATTGTGGACATTGTACGTAGATGGCTCCTCCAATGCCCAGGGATGTGGGGCTGGCCTTGTTCTTATCTCCCCAGATAAGGTTGTCCTTGAGTACGCCCTCCGCTTTCAGTTCCATGCTTCCAATAATGCGGCCGAGTATGAGGCACTCCTGGCTGGCCTTCGGCTAGCCAAGGAGCTGGGCGCTAAACAAATCCAGATATTCAGTGACTCCAAGCTCGTTGTTCATCAAGTCAACCAAGACTTCATTGCCAAAGACATCTCTATGACAGCATATCTTCAGCATGCCCGCCACATGTTGACTAATTTTGATGCCTATCTCATCAGCCAGGTACCACGTTCTGAGAACAGCCATGCCGATGCTTTGGCCCGACTAGCCTCGGCCTTGGACCAGGGCAGCGGCCGCCACATCCACATCGAATTCCTGGATCGCCCTAGCACACAAACCCTACTCATCTGTACCATTGATCACAGCCCTACTTGGATGGACCCCATCCTTCAGTTCTTGCAAAACCAGACACTACCTGCTGATCCTGTTGAAGCACGGCGTGTTCGCTATCGCTCCGCTCGATACCTGATCATCAATGACTCTCTATACAAGCGTGGCTTCAGCCTTCCCTACCTTCGGTGTCTTACTCCAGAGGAAGGTAATTATGTTCTTCGGGAGATTCATGAAGGCATCTGCGGCAATCATTCCGGCGCCGCTTCCCTAGCGCATAAGGCCATTAGGCAAGGATACTTCGGCCCTCACTTCACACCGATGCCCAGGCCTTCACCCGTAGTGCGATAAGTGTCGGCGATTTGCCAACATTCCACAACTTCCAATGAACCATTGACAGCCATGGTCGGTCCTTGGCCATTTGCCCAATGGGGACTTGACCTCATTGGACCTATGCACGAAGGTAAGGGCCAGGTCAAGTATGCGATTGTAGCTGTGGACTACTTCACTAAGTGGGCCGAGGTCGAGGCCCTAGCTACCATCACGGCAGCTCGCATTGAAACGCTTGTGCCGCGTAATATCATATGTCGCCGGCATCCCCAACACCATCGTCACGCATAATGGCGGCAATTTGACAATGCAAAGTTCAAGCAATTTTGTTCCAACCTCAAGATACGTCTTTGCTTTGCTTCCCAGCCCATCCTCACCCAATGGCCAGGTCGAAGCCGTGAACAAAATCATCAAGAAGACCTCAAGACCAAACTTGACAAAGCCAAGGGTTGCTGGCCGAGCTACTCCCGTAAGTGCTCTCCTATCGCACCACCTTCCGTACCTCCACAGGAGAGACACCATTCTCCCTTTCCTTTGGTACCGAAGCCGTGGCCCCGGTGGAGATTGGCCAGCCCACTTACCGAACCTCCACTTATAATGCTGAAGCCAATGACGAGCAGTTAGCTTTGAACCTCGACTTCATTGACGAGCTTCGTGACCAATCCAACATGCGCAACATTGCGTACAAACAGCGTGTCGCCAAGTACTATGACTCCCGAGTCAAACCCCGTGCTTTCAAGACTGGGGACTGGGTCGTGCGCAAAGTTTCCTTGGCCACCAAAAATTCTACTGAAGGTACCTTAGGCCCAACATGGGAAGGCCCCTATGAGATTACCAAAGTCTGCCGCCCCGGCACTTATCAACTTCGTGATCCCAAGGGCAAGACTTTGCCTCATCCTTGGAACGCTGATCACCTCAAGTACTATTATAAGTAAACACACCTAGACACTAGGACTGTTTTCTTTTACTTGATCTTGAGCCTTGACTCGACCATCTCTTGTATCTTTTGCCTTTCGGCACCTATCTAATGAAATGCCGACTCTGGCTAATTCTATCAATCACATGATCATCATTTTGCTAGCACAATCGATATCAAATGACAACAAGTCAAATATCATAGCAAATCAACATAACCTCGCCCCAAGCAAGGCAAAATGTTCATACATAACAAAAGCAAATATGTTCCAACAAAACAAACATCAAGTTCCAAAAATAGCAAAAGTACATAAGGCAACGCCTCCAAAGACTAGGTAGGCGGCATCTGCGGCGGTGGCTCGCTCGGCTCACGGCTCGCTCGGCTGCAGTATGGCACCAGTGGCATCGATAGTGGGACTAGGAGAAGGAGGCTCGCCACTCGTATCAAAGTTGATCTCCACCGAAGGGTTGAACCTCGCCAACTTCTCCTCCCAACGGCCGCTCATCTACCAAACGGTCCATGATATAATCGCTCGGCTCCTCTAAGGTCCGGTGCGACTCGACCGCCTCGACTTGGGCAGCTGCTACCTCCTCGGCCTTCAACCGTTTCAGCTCCTCCACCTCTTCGGCCTTCGACCGCTTTAGCTCTTCCACCTCTTTGGCCAGCTCCGCCTTCCGCAACAAAGAAGGTTCTTTTCTCTCGATGGCCTCCTGCGCCTCTGCCATCTTAGTCTTGGCCACTTCGTCGCGCCTCTTCAGCCTCTGGATTTCCTTATCTCGCCTTAGCCATGTTGACGTACATCTCGCCAAAGGCCTACAAAATAAAGCATCATACAACACAAAGCATCATTAGTTAGAACAGACTGTAATGATATGAACATGGTCAAAAACAGATATAACTTACATAGGCAGAAGTAAGGATCGTCTTACAGGCTCGATCCGCAAAGGAAGAGGCTCGAGTCCTCGCCAGAGCCTCGGATCACTCTTCACGCCTTCCAGGAAGACGTTCACCAAGGGAACTTCCTGCCGATGCATGGCCAGGTTCACCTCTTTCTTCTGTGGCGTATCTTGGAGAAGTCCACCTTCTCCACCCTCAAGAACACATCATCAATACCGAAGGGTAGCCGGTGGTGCCTGCAGATCGAAGGGAGGAAGCCTAGGCCCTGCCCCCATCACACTCTGGTGAGCTTCCTCCAGCGCCTTCCTCTTCCCCAGCACGTCGGCAACTCGCCCCTCATCATCTCTAGGGCGCTTCCCAGCTGCCTTTGAGGCACCCCCCTTCTCCGCCTTCTTAGCCCGAGACTCCCTAAGACGTCTCTGCATCTCGGCCTCATCAATATCCACAGCCACCTTCGTGCTCCCCTTTATAATACCTGCCACTGCACATCAAAAGCTAAGTTAGTCACAATTACAAAACAGAAGCGAGAAAGCAAAGAACAAAGATGACCTGGTACTTACTTCCTTGCAGCAGTCCGGACTCAAGCAGATTCTTCGGGGTGACTAAGTTTCGACACTCACGCTCGGTCTCTGACAACAATGACCTCACCTTCTCAACCTCGTCTTCCTGCTCCTTGGAGATCGGCCCCCACTTCACCGAACCTGCAGCAAAGGACACATTACTCGACCATTTACACTTGCACAAGCAAAAATGGAGAATCGCAAGAAACACAACACAACACTCAGTCTTAAAGGATGGGGCCAAAGACCTATAGACTGGAAATGGGTAGGAATATGTTTGGCCACTGTCTTCCCTGGTGGACACTCCCAATCCCCATAGGCCAGACACCACCTGTTCCTCCGTGACTTCGAGTAGTAGGCAAGTGATCGATAAAATAACCTCTTTTTGTTGCCTTTCGGCAACTGGCTTGCACCCAGCCAAAATTTCCCTGTTGTCTCGAAATCGAGTACAAATACATGAATTGCTCGAACGTTGGCTCCCCGAACCCAACCAACCACCACGCAATGTAAACCCCATGAAGAAGGATCCAGAAGTTGGGATTATATTGCCCTGGCGCATACCCCAGCCTGGCCAACATCATCTGCACCCAAGGATGGAACGGTAGCCTGAAGCCATGCTGATACATATCTGTAAAAATCAAAACAGAGCCCTCCGGAGGATATCTAACCACATCTGTTGCACTAGGTAATCTCAGGCCTACATAGGGTGGAACACAATAATCTGTCCGAACCCCAGCCAACCCTTTTTCTGTAAGATAATTCCGCCTGGCCATAGGGACACCAACCCGTATGTCCACTCCCTCTGAGGTCGAAGCCACGGCTACACCAGCGGAACCTGATGGTGACGCCCGATTACTCGAGCCCACTTCTGATGTATAAGGCAAGGCCAGAACGCAAAAATCAACCGGCTCAGAGTCCATGGATGGCTCAACCCCCACATCCTCAGCCACTACCATCCCACTCTCTATTAAACCTTCTACAACACCATCTGTTTCAGAACTCACACCCTCAGAACACACATAAAGGCTTGGCTCTGACGGGGAACTCTCACTCTCGGTATCTTCCCCACCAAAGGCAGGGAGGTCATGACTTTCTTTATCAGAACTCTCAGACATCTACAACATTCAGAAACAAAGAAAAGAAACTAATGCACATGCAAGAAGGATCGAAACATACATTCAACAAGTTCATATCAAATGTTCAAGGTGTTCATCAAGTTCATACTCATATTCAAGGTGTTCATCCTAATCTTCAACATGTTCATGCCAAAAAGGGACATTTCAACCAAAGATTCGAAGGAAAGGAGGTCTAACCTTGTTTGCACCACCACGGAGAGCTTGCCGGAAATCTTTCTGACCACTGCTCCACCACCAAGTCCTGTCGCCGAAATCTCCTCCTCACTTCCTAGCAATTTTTCTCAAAATCTCAAGTGTGATACCCTCTCCACCCCAAGCCCCTATTTATAAAACCTCAAGGGTACCCACGCCTCGGTTCACGAGAAAACCCTAGCACCCTTTCAGTTTCCCTCTCAAATCCCTTGTACCGCACCACAATTTGAATTCCAAATTTCAGATTTTTAAATAAAAAAAAACAACTAAAACTACAGAAGTGGTCTCGAACCAGCAGCACCATGTAGAGGGGATTTGGCGACTCACTTGCTGACCCCAAAAAAAAAAAAAAAAAAAAAGAGTACTGAGCTGGACTGCCGAACGGCAGCAAGATGCGTAAAGAATTGAGGTGCCCTTCCACCCAAAAACAAAAAAAAAAAACCCTGCGGCGGTGTGCAAAAGTTTATCGGGGTTGAGCAAGAAAAAGGACGTAGTGGGAATTTACAGATCAAATTTGAAAATTTGGCGTTTGAGCTCCGATTGAGACGCAAAATACCTTTTCGGAAAGGAACGATGCCACGAGTCAAACTCATGGCTGCCATGACGTACGATGGTTTTTGGGCTTCCGAGGTCGTTTGGCCTCCCAAATTCGCATTTAAAAAATTATAGTTAGGTTTTTCAAGTTTTGTTAATTTTCCCTTTTCATGTCCGTAACTCCCTACCCCTTTGCTTAGCCCAGCCTCGACTCTTTACTACAAAAATATTCTCCTGCAGGCTCGTGGCCTAGCCCCACAAACCTGCCCAAGCCAAGACCCCATCTAAACGGCTCTTGCCCAAAGGCACGACACTTGCCTAGCCTAGCACCTAGGCTATATTCTTGAAGCTTGACGCAACTTCTAGATTGCCAACTTGGGGGACTAGGGAATGCCCTACGGCTCCCACTAGGTTGGGAATGCTCGGTTACAATTATGCAAAATCTTACAAGTTCCCAACCCGTAAGTTACTTCTTGACCGCGAACTTGGGGACTACTGTTTACACCATAATCAACCGAGCATGTCCAGCCTCAAAACAACTAGCACCAAGGCAGACACGCCTTCTCCCCTGCCGAAGGAAGACACTCTTACAAGGTGCCAGACACCTGCCGAAGCTCCCGACTGCTGAAGCTCTCAATTGCCAAACCTAATCTCCATAACATGTGTCACCACCACAGCAACTTGCACAAAGTCCCACATCGGAAATCTACACAAACCTCCCCCTCTCACTTCCCTATAAATAGGGAATAGTACCCAAGGTAAAAGGGGTAACTACTTTCTCACTTTTACTGTTACTCGCTAAAATTACCACTCTTAGCTGACTTAAGCATCGGAGAGCCTTCTACGGCACCACACCGGTGTCCGAAGCTTAACGGTTGCTTATTCCACTTTGTCTTCTGCAGGACACCTAGCCACCGAAGGTCCTAGCGATCTTCCCTGCTGAAGACCCGAGTCTTTCTTATCTAAGTTGACCTCCCCAAAAAGAGCATCAACAGAATCTATGCTTTTATGTTATTCCTAATTTCTTTTGAGCGTAGTGCCTGCTTATTATAGATCTAAGAAATTCATGTTTAGGAGGATCAGAAAGTTCTCAGAGTACTAATTCAGAATTTTGGTCTCTTTGTTTTGATCAGTGGGTGAAGAATCTTAAAGGCATAGCTTATGATGGAGAAGATGTGTCGGATGAAATCAATTGTGAAGTTCTTCGGCATAAAGTAGAATTGGAGAACCATATAAAGAAAAAGGTACTAACCTTTCTTTCTGCCTCCGATCCCACTTTGTTTCGTCAGAAAATGGAACATAGAATTAAGTCTATCAACGCCTCTTTGGTGAGCGAGGCAACTTTCATTGGACTAGTTGATAAGAAAAAACACAAAGATGCAACCTTTCAAGCAATAGGCGACATAGAAAGCAACTCATTCTTTGGTAAGGGTGAATACGTCGTTGGAAGAAAGGAGGAAGTGTCAAGTATGGTGACAACCTTGATTATCGCTGACAGTCGAGAAAGTATTTTGGTTATGAAGATTGGAGGAATGGGGGTGTAGGAAAGACAACTTTGACTAGGTTAGTGTACAATGAACGTGACAAAGAAAAGATTTGTTGTCGTACTTGATGACATTTGGAACGAAGAAGAAGAACAATGGAACAGTTTGATGAGTTGTTTGTCAAAATTCGATTTCTCTTAGGGATCACCATTATTGTCACTAAACCATCTTTGAAACAATGTTTTGCATATTGCTCAATGTTCATGAAAGAATTCAATTGGTGAGTTGAAACACTTGAGGTATCTAGATGTTTCTAGAATCAGTATCAAATTACTCTCCAATTCTATTGGAAAAATTTGTAATCTACAGACATTGAGGATGACAAACTATTTCTCACTTGAAGAGTTTCCAAAGAAAATGAAAAATTTGATCAACTTGAGGCACATTTAGTTGGATGGACATATGAGATTTCCCGTTGGTGTGGGGTGACAAACTAATTTCCAAATATTATCTAAAGTTTAATGGGAGGGGTTGAGGAATATGTGCAACATGAAGAAGAAGCATTGAAAGAAAATTCAGTGGGAAAGACAAACATATACATGTTGAGATTTGAAAGGGACCCAAATCAGCTAAGGAGCAACAACGAGGATAATGTACTAGAAGGCCTCCAACCGCGCCCTAATTTGGAAATTTTAGAGATGGATAGTTTCATGGTTGCTACACTTCCATAATGGATGATCATGAGTTTGTCGTTGCCAACTCCAGTCATCTACTTAATCTCAGACATCTTGAGATTGCTAGATGGATAAATTTAAAACATGTGGGAGCTAAGTTTTATGGATATGATGTAGTAGTTACGAGTAAGGAGACAAGGGCTTTGTTTCCAGTCTTGAAGACATTCAAATTAGTGATACCCCAAACCTAAGTGAATGGATGGAATCACTTGTGAAGCCACCTGATTAATAGTGGTGTTTCCTTGCCTTAAGGAGTTGTCTCTCTTGTATTGTCAGAAACTGAGAAATGTTTCAAGTAATTTTTTTTAATTGAGTATATATTTATGCTTGTCAAACCTATCCAGTGGGTTGAACAGATGTACCTTCCTTCAAGATTTGGAAATAAGAGTGTAAAGTCTGATGTTCATTCAATTCACAATCTAACACCCTCCGCAAATTGGAATTTTGTTGGTGTGGTGGAGCAGAATATTCCACCCCTCCATGTCGTGAGGAGTAGTCTATACACTTATGTGAAAGTGTAGCCTTTTCCAAATTTACACTGCTTCACATCCCTCCGTAAATTGGGTATTTCAAATTGTGATGGATTAAAAAATGTACTGAATGGGCTAGAATCTTGTACCTCTCTTCGTTCACTTTTGATCCATCATTATGAAAACTTGAGGTATTTATTGAATGAGCCACAAAACCGAAAACCCCCATCTCCCATGAGGATTTGAAGATAACTTCGTGAGTTGAGGGTTGAAGCATGTGATCGATTCACGAGTGAGTGTGAACCAGAATCCCATACTTCCCTATGGCTCAGAATTATACGGTTTTCCAGATGACAGAGAATACATGATATGGTTAAACCATTGGAAGTTGGAGAATCACTAGAAGGTGGCGACTCCGATTCAGGTAAAGGAGTGTGGCGTCCAGCTAATAGTGCAGGAGCAAGAAGAGAATATGAATATGCAACCTGACACCAGGGATCCTTGAAGTGTCATTGGTGGAGATTTGGCTCAAGACGAGCCAGGAACATACTTGCTCTTCCCTAGATGGAAACCAATAACGGATCTGATTTTGTTCGATAATCTCTTTGGGGCCTCTGATGAAGATACAGGTGTGTTGTTTACTAACGCATTTGATTTTACTCCAACTATTTGTGAACAAAAGAGAGAATGAAACAATGACACCTCAGATAAATTAGCACCATGATGTATTTTTCTTTTAATCTAAGCTGTTGATAGTTAATGCATCATGCCTGAAACACTTCTGTCTCATTTCAAAACATTTTCTCTAGTATTTGGGAACTTTTCTGTTATTTGTATATGGTTTGCTGAGGAGCAACAGGATGATCAAAAGCTTGGATATCAATGTTTCTCGGTTTTTTTCCTTTTGTTTTTATTTTTGAAACTTAATATTCTTGTTCAGTTACGAAACTAACATATAACAGGTACTGAAGAGAACCAGAATCTTGGGCTGTATTAACGTAGGTTAAATTATGAGTTTGTCATTCGTAATGATGTTGTTTTGGTGATGCCATAGGAATCACTCTGTTCTGGCTGCAGAGTGATGGCTGTGTCAATAACGACAGGCATAATGGGATTAAAGAAATGTCAAGACAACGTATATATGAGTTTATATGTTATATCAAATCAATTCAGTAACGCCAGACAAAATTTCGGACCCCGGGAGGGTACACCCCCTCTTAAATTCTCTTCTTCTACCACTGGAAATCCGTACATAACCAAAATTAATCGGAAGGAATTTTAATTAAAAAGTAGAAAGGATGCAAATCAGATGCAGTAGCATCTATAGGGCTCTCCAAGAGCACCTGGGCCTTTAGTCAATTAGGGCTTGGGTTCTATTTACCTTAATGTTGTGTTTACTAATCAGGAATTGAATTCCACCTATGGAGGATTCCTGTGTTTACTTTACATCAATGAATTAAAAAGTAAGTGAGGCCCACATAAAATTAGGAATTGAATTCCTGATTTTGGAGGAATTCAATTCTTGGGTGGGAAGTGGTATTGTAATTCATAAAGAATCACCCTATTAGGAATTCATCATTTTTACCTATTATATTCTCACACTTTAACCCATCAACAAGGATATTTTAGTAATTAGTATTACTCATACTCCAATTCTATATGGTTTAGTAAACAACTTCAATAGGAATCCGGAATTTAATTATCCTCAATCTAACTCCTCCTCAATTCAATTCATCCTCAATTCAATTCCTCATAATTCAATTTCGGATTAGTAAACATGTCATAAAGTATTAGTTACTTTTCTTGTACATTAAGAATAGTCAATGCAGCAAAGGACCCACTAGTGTAGTGGTTTGGAGTAATTGCACCCAAGGCAAGGTCCTGGGTTCGAGTCCTAGCATCTGTGTAGTGTGTGTGAGTTTAGTATATTATCGCTTCTTTCAATAGAAAACATTATTGAAGTGTACACTAACCACATTGTGTATTCGGAACATACAAAAACTTTTCCATGTTTTGAGAATTATATATTATATATTATTTATATAATATTAATGCCCACATCAAATTTGAAAACCAAGCGGGTCTACTTGGCCCAACCGCCATTTTGTAAACCCAATTCGCTTCTACTTAAATTCATTCATACTTCCAACACTAAAAGTTCCTCACAAATCTCCTTTAGACACCCATTCTTCTTGCACTAACAGAAATGCTCAGCACACCCATGGATCTTCTACAATCGCTAAAAACCTGGCCCAATCTGATTTGGTTGATATGCCTATCTTATGCTTTCGACAAATGTAACAAATACCTACCTTAAAGATTAAAGTGATGTTATATCTTAAAGACTCTAATCAAAATCACAAAGTGTCTAAATTTTTGTTATATCTTAAAGACAGCTATTTTTCATACCAAGCGGACCACTCTGAATTTTACAACCTAATAGGCTCAAAAACCATCAGCTGCTGGGCTGACTCGAACTCGATCAGAACTCAGCGCAAAACTTCACCCAAAGCTGAAGGGCAAAGATTTAGATTTGAAAATTGAGCTGGTTCAAGCTCAAGCTCAATGCTTTGCATTTTGGACTGAGCTTGGGAAAGTGCTGAGCCCATTCCATTCCTCTCAATGGACACTCTGTTTTCTTTTTCTTTTTTGTGGTCCAAGGGACACTCTGTTTCTGCTTTTCAGGTCAAGCAATGGAGTTATGGGTAGGCTGTCTTTTTCATTCATTGAATTCTACAATTGATCATAACATGCTTAGATTTCAATTGAAGCTTTTAATTAATTTTCTACAGCTCATCAGAGAAACCAACAAAAAGGGCTGAGCCCATTCCATTCCTCTCAATGGACACTCTGTTTTCTTTTTCTTTTTTGTGGTCCAAGGACACTCTGTTTCTGCTTTTCAGGTCAAGTCAATGGGGTTATGGGTAGGCTGTCTTTTTCATTCGTTGAATTCTACAATTGATCATAACATGCTTGGATTTCAATTGAAGCTTTTATTTAATTTTCCACAGCTCATCAGAGACACCAGCAAACGCTAGTTTGTTTCTTGACCACTACCACTTCAATTCGTCGATATCCATGGCTCTTGTGAAAGCAGCTGATCCACAAACCTCCTCTTCTACTGCTTCTCGATGTTGTCGTTATCATGTGTTCCTGAGTTTCAGAGGCCAAGACACTCGCAAGACTTTCACTGACCACCTCTACACGGCCCTTGTCAACGCCGGATTTTGCACTTTCCGAGACGACGATAATGTCGAGAGAGGAGAAGGTATCAAGCCCGAGCTGCAGAAAGCAATCAAACACTCACGAACTTCTGTTATTGTGTTCTCAAAAGACTACGCATCGTCCACATGGTGCCTTGACGAACTCGTGATGATCCTTGAACGCAAGAGGACCTCAGATGACCATGTCATTTTGCCTGTCTTCTACGATGTGGATCCATCCCATGTGAGGAAGCAGACAGGAAATATTGCAAAGGCATTTGCTAGACACCAAAAAACTCAACCGCTGAAGAAGGTGGAGGCATGGAGGGAGGCACTTGCACACGTTGCAGATTTGGTAGGGATGGTCTTGCAAAATCAAGCTGATGGGTAATTTGTTTCCTTCAATTACTTTTTGCGATGCTTGGGCTGTCAACATATATTATTTTTCTATCTAGTTTCTTCAGCACTCGTCTCTTATTTGTACATTATAACTAACTGATCTTATGTGCATGGTAAATTTATAACTTAGTTATACGAACTCATACATGTTTGAATTCTCTTTCATTTTTAGGTACGAGTCAAAGTTTATCAAGAAAATAGTTAAAGTGATTGGAGACAAACTAAGTCGCACACCCTTAAGTGTTGCTCCCAACTTGATTGGAATGCATTCTCGAGTTGAAAGAATTAATTTATGGTTAAAAGATGGGTCACCTGATGTTGGCATACTTGTAATTTATGGGATGAGTGGAATAGGGAAAACAACCATCGCAATGTGTGTTTATAATTCAAACTTTGGAAGGTTTGAAGGAAGCAGCTTCCTTGAAAACATAAGAGAAGTTTCACAGCAACCCAATGGCTTAGTTCAAATACAAACACAGCTTCTTTCTGATATTTTGAATGGGAGAAAAATGAAAATAAGCAATGTTAATGAAGGATTAACTAAGATTGAAGATGCAATAAGCTCTAAGAGGGTTCTCCTTGTTCTCGATGATGTTGATCATATGGACCAATATGATGCAGTACTTCGGATGAAAGATCGATTTTGTCCAGGATGTAAAATCATAATAACAACTAGGCGTGCAAGATTGTTAAAGGCTCATCAAGTTACTGAGGTGCATGAAGTTGAAACTTTGCATTACGAAGAATCATTGGAGCTCATTAGTTGGCACGCTTTTGGCCAGGACCATCCCATTGAAGGTTACATAGAATATTTAGAAAAGCTAGTGGACCATTGCGGAGGACTTCCTTTGGCTATTAAGGTTTTAGGTTCTTCTTTGTTGGGGGAAAGTATAGATGTATGGAAAAGTGCATTGGAGAAGTTAGAAATCATTCCAAATGGTGAAATAGCAAATAAACTAAGAGTAAGCTATGACTCTTTGCAAGATGACCATGACCGAAATTTATTCCTCCACATTGCTTGTTTCTTTATCGGAATGGACAAAGATTACATTGTTAACATACTAGATGGATGTGATTTCTATACAATTGTTGGCATTCAAAACCTCATCGATAGATGTTTGGTGACAATTGATGGATGTGATAAGGTGCAGATGCATGACCTGATTTGTGGAATGGGAAGAGAACTTGCTCGCCTAGAATCAAAGGAGCTTTGGAAGCGTAGTAGAGTATGGCATCATAAGGACTCTTTCAAAATCTTGACGGAAAAGAATGTAAGAGACATGTCTTATATGCACACATATATGTTTTTCATATTGTAAATATTTTCCAAATGTTTTCCCCTTTCTTCTGTAGGGTACAAGAACAATTGAAGGTCTTGTCCTGGACATGCATATGTGCCCCACAAACAGTCGCATAGACTCAAATGAGAAAGTCTTGGAAACCAATGCATTTGCAAGGATGCAGGAACTTAAACTACTCCATCTTAGTCATGTACAACTCGACGGATGTTATGCAGCATTTTGTACAGAATTAAGATGGTTGTGTTGGCTTAAATGTCGTTTGGATTCTATACCCACCGATTTTCCTTTGGGGAGCCTGATTGTTCTTGAAATGCAATATAGCAGCCTAAGACAAGTCTTTGAAGGAACAAAAGTATGTTACTTATGTTTTTCGATTTCATTTCATTTTCATTAGGCTTTTAGTTTGATAACAAATTATATATATCTATAACAGTTAACTCTCCACGTTGTTTTCTTCTATGCATTTTTTCCCCACAGTGTCTTCCCTCATTGAAGATCCTTGATCTCAGTCATTCTCATTCACTTACAGAAATCACTGACTTCTCATTTGGCCCAAATCTAGAGAAATTGATTCTTGTAAATTGTGTGAGCCTTATTGATGTCCATGGATCCATTGGAAACCTTGAGAGACTTGTTTACCTAAATATGAAGGATTGCAAAAATCTCAAGATGCTTCCAGAGAACATGTTTATGCTAAAATCACTTGAGACACTTAGTATATCTGGTTGCACAAATCTTAATATGTTATCATTTGAGATGTCGAGGAACATGGAATCTCTCAAAGTGCTTGAGATGGATGAAATTCCGATAACTCAATTATGGCCAGGAAGAAGTTCATGTATCTTGAGTTCTTTGCCATGCTCTTTAGTAAAATTAAGTGTTTGGGGGTGCAATCTGTCGGATGATGCCTTTCCTAGGGATTTTAGTAATTTGTCCTCATTGCAAAGCCTAAATCTTGGGAATAATCCAATTTGTAGCCTACCAAATTGTATCAAAGGATTAACAAGGCTCCATTTTCTCTCTTTTAAAAAGTGTACGAGTCTCAAATCGCTTCTGGGGTTACCAAAACTAAAGCACTTGGATATCCAACTTTGCATATCATTGGAGAAAATAATGTATCAATCCTCTTCATCCAGGTTACACAGAACCTCATTCGTTTCCAACTACAACCTAGTTGAGTGGGAGTACTGGTTCAAGTTACAACCCATTGGTAGAGTTGATGTAGAAATGATCAACCTCTTGGGATTGTGCAACTTGTTGGAATCAATGGCACCCATTCGGATGTCCGCAATAGGCGGCGGAGATTTAGCAAAGGGTGATTCAATTCCTGTCCAGGTGCGCCTCTCTCTCTCTCTCTCTCTCTCTCTCTCATGATCACAGGAAACAGTTGGCTAATATTGTCATTTCCATTGCATCCATATATATATAGGGACTGTATCAATATGGTGTATTCAGCACATTTTTTGCTGGGAATAAGGTTCCAGGCCAGTTCAGCCATAAAAGCAGAGGGTCCTCAATATCTTTTACTGTGCCATTACTTGATAATCACATAACTCGAGGCTTGATTATCTTTGTTGTCTTTGTGAATGCTGGCTATGATTCTCCTATTGTCCACCATGACACATGTATAAGAGTCAAAAATAAGAGCAAGGGTCTGAGGACGTCGTATTGGCCATCATTCCACGGTATTCCAGGGGAAGGAGAAGACATGATATGGCTAAGCCACTGGAATTTGGAGGATGATCAGTTACAAGGTGGCGATGAAGTGGTTGTTTCTGTAATTATGGAATCTGGGCTTCTGGTAAAGGAGTTAGGCATCCAACTTGTGCAGGTGCAACAAGAAGAGAATCATAATATGATGAGTATTTCCACAGATTCTTCTAATGATGATCAAGTATGGTTGAGAAAAGTACGGTTCCATAAGTGCCTTTGGGACTCTGATGAAGAAGGTAAGGCAGGTGTGATGTTTTATTGACGCATTTCATAATTTTACTCCAACTATTTCCAAATATAAAATAAAATAAAATAAAACAATAATAAATGAATCTATAATTTTGTTAGATCACAGGTCAGTCCCTATTCATTTTAAAAACAAGTTTCCTCTCTAATATATTTTGTTGGGATTTTCTCTTGTCTTGTATATATGTTTTCCAGAGGAGGTTTTCACTCGTTTTGTGTGTTTACCAAACGAAGAAGAAGAGCAACAGGATGATATCACAGTTGCAACCTATGTTGCACGGACACTCCAAATTGCTGGAGTGTCGGAGTGTCGGACACGCCGACACGCCGACACGGCTCCGACACGGCCCCGACACGCGTTGGACACGGTCAACGGGTTGGACACGGTCAAGACACGGCTCCGACACGGTCAAGACACGGCTCCGACACAGTCAAGACACGGCAAGGACCTATTTGAAATTTTGAAAATAAAAACGGGGGTCAAAACGTAATTTTTGAAACTGTGGTGGATATATTTGAAATATTTTTTTAAAAAATGGTTAAAACTGTAACTAAACTTTTTTAAACCTAAACCTCACCTTCAGCAGCCGCACATCTCATTTCTTTTTTCTTTTTGGTCAACATCTCATTTCATTTGTGCGCAAAGACCATTTTCTTCTTCACTCCCTCTCCTCTCTCCTGATGTAGTTGGTTGGTGTGAGTCGCGTCCGTCTATTGGGTTTGCCTCATTGGTGGTGAGGCCCTCCCCCTCCCCCTCCCCCTCCCCCAACGACACCAGTTCCCAAAAAAAAAAAAAAAAGTCAGTAGCTTTGCAATTTTTTTCCTTTCTCTGTTTTCAAAATGCATTTATTTATTTTCTCTATTTTCTTTGCTTATCTCCCTCCACATCAATAGAAGAGTTGGACTTGGTGGTGGTGACAATTCTTTCTTGCAAATCCAAGTTAGGCTTTAAAACTTTGTTATTTTGTTTCTCTGTTTTGATGTGTTTCTTTCTTGTTGCTTAGTTGTTGACATTGTATGGGTATGTTTATTAATTGGAAATTTGGTTCATAATGAATATGGGTACCATGCTTTATTTTTTTAGGGAAAGATGAGTAACTTTAATACTAACTCTCATAATGAATGTAGGTACCATTTATGTTTTATTTTGTGGTGTATTAATTATTATGTATGGATGATGAACATGAATATTTTGTTTTGTTTTATGGAATTATGTGACATTGAAGTATTGAGAATGAATTATTGTTTTTAAATATATATAATATAAGTATATACTATTATAATTTTATTATTATTTTAATTGCCGTGTCCTAGCCGTGTCCGTGTCCTAGTTTTTTGAGATTTTCCGTGTCGCCGTGTCGCCGTGTCGCGTTTCCGTGTCCCCGTACCCGTGTCCGTGCAACATAGGTTGCAACCACCACAGGCAGCAATATCTCCGGCGGCCTCCGTGGCTGGAAGGCGCTCGTTAGCGCAGCTTGCTTCTTGCTCTCCCTTTCTCTAATCACTCGGTCTTCTCTCTCACGCAGAAAGAAGCGACCGTCCACAAGCCCTGGATGAATTTTTTGTACATCTCAACAGCAGACTATCTGTTTTTGCATACATCCAATGTCTTCCCAAGACCTATTTCATTTTGTAGGATCAAATGCATCTTCTTCAGAAATATTTTTAGAGTGATGATATCCTCACACACCTTATCTTCTCACACCTTCCGATTTTCTTCTCACTAGTCAATATAAGCCAGGAGTATACTTGACATAGCTGGAACTAGCCATGCATCACCACTATACTACCGAAGCTCGTTTCTGGTTCTTCAACCAAAACAAATTATTAGATGTAATCTACAGATGGGTCCTCAAATTAGCATAGCATTAGTGAACCCAATTATATGCAGAGGAGTAGGATTACCTCTCCCTTTAGAGTATTCTCCCCCTCAGGAACCTGCCCATCCATATGTCAGGTATTCATTAGTAGATGTACAAAATTAAGAAAAACATATCTTCTTATGATGTTATCAATGAAGCACAATTCTGCCCGATCATGCCCATGCAACCTTGGGAACTGTGACATTTTCAACATTTTCAATTTAGAGGGAAGATTTAATATCTTAAAGTGCCAAATTCACCAACTGCTGACCTCCTCATCTGCATCTGCTTAACCATTCTGCTTGGATCTCTCATATAAGAAGCAACTTGTTCACTGATATTCTGCAATTGGAAAGGAAAATTCATTGATGTCGAATATCTGGAAAATTCATAGGTCGGGGCTTGATTACAAACTGCCATAAATCACGGAAGGGAAGTTGTCGTAGCATGTCTGCTATTATAAGATTTTTGCTAGTAGAATTTCGCACGAGTATAATTACATCTCAGTGTATGCATATGTCGCTGTAGAGTTTTTAAGAAAGATAAATGCATTTCATGGTCCTTTCCCGGCCCCTTAGCAAACGTACTAATATACTTCACTTCCATAAGTTGAATTTAAAATATCTGTAACAGTTAACATAAGCTTCATAACATAATATACCTAATTACAAAAATAACAAAAGTTACATACAGTGTAGTATTGAGTTAAAGAAAAATACTAAGATACTTGAATCTACCATTTAATAGAAATTCCAAAAGAAAACAGGGAACACAATTTCAAGTTTCTTTTTGCTGCTCTAAATTCAGTTTTACACAAGTTTACGTCGAGTTCAATACAACAAGAGCATATGTACCTTGAAAGCAACTGAGAAATCCGTGACCAATCCTCATCACCATCAACATCAATGTTGCTAGATGATTCTGAATGCTTTGACCCTGCAGATTTACCTTAAGGACAGCAAACGTATAAGGACAAGCAAAAAATGTACACATGCAGTATGTATGAAGTTCATGAAAATGAAAACAGTACAAACTAGGACAGTCAATTAGACTAAGGAAAGCTGCTGAAACAGACCTGTGGTAATCTATTTGAACTTGAGAACGCTTTCTGAAGCAAGAATCGGAACTCAAGAGTCTTGTCCCAAAGAGCCTTCAGACAAAAGGAAAAAAAAAACAGCATAGAAACAAGGGTAAGAATGAAGAACAATCAGATTATAATTCGCTATATAAATCCTTTTGTCAACTTTAAGGTGACACATAAAAAGAAGTATTAAATGAGGAACAATAATTTCACATTGACGAATAAAACATATTTCGTGGATATTATAAGAGCCATTATTTGCAAAGAACACACCTTTTGGTTCTTCACTGCTTGACCTTTAAGAAGATTTTCATCCTTGTGACGTGTTGGAATAGAAAATTTCATGCATATCAGATTAATTTGGACCATGATCCAAGTAGGCCCATAAGCATTTTTGCCTGTAACAAGTGAATTCTAAAGGCCCAAAATTAAATCAGAAAAAAGGGGCCAGCAAAGAATATATGGGTGACGTGCTGTAGCAAGTTTTTTTAGAGATAAAGTTTCTGAAATTTATCTCTAAGCCAAATGCCAACTTTATCCCATTTTCAAATAAAAATAATAATAAGAAAACAATTGTGGGATGAGATCATGGTGGGTAGAAACTCCCCACGACCCCATTTCCCTCACCACCATCGCACCCTCAGCTAAAACTTCCCTTCCAAACTGCCGTTCACCTGTTTGCCTATAAAAAGGCATGAACCAAAGGGAAACAAGGGGGGGCAGACGCAGAGAGGCAGAAATTGAAGGCAGAGGCAAAAGGCAGAGGCTAGAAGTCTGAAGGAGGAACGAAGTGCTGCAGAAATTGAAGGCAGAGGCAGAGGAGAAAAGCAGAAACGCAGAAGCAGAAATAGAGGCAGAGGCAGAAGAGAATCAAAGGGCTGCTGAGGTTCTGGGAGAAGAAGAAATCCAACAACGAAGCGCTGGAGGAAAGGACCAGAACAAGAAAGTCGAAGCCAAAATAAAACCACCAAGGAAGAAGCAGAGTTTGGCTTTGAAAGCTGTTCTTGGAGAAGGTAAACCTTCATAATTTTGTTGTGTTTATTTCAGGTTCAATTCATGTTCAAAGCCCTCACGCCTGTTTCAACCATTATCAACAAAGCTTAAATCCATCACAAAAAAGAGAGATATAATCTGTTTGTATGCGTCAAATTCAAAGAAGAAATCTTGGAGAAGCTCTCGCTATGAAGCTCAACGCTTCCCGCTCTGCCTCCAAACCCATGAACTACCAGAGAAGTTGGAAAATTCTATAATTGATGAACGCATCCGTCCATCACTAGAATTCCAGGTTTCCTTCATCATCAAGCCTCCAAGTGCAACAAATAAGGCCATGAAGAAGCCTCTGAAGCATATGATGACATCAACCCAAGTGAAAGACCACAGCTTTTGGTCCAGCAAATAAGCAAACCTGAAGGAAGTGTCTAGTCAAAGAAAGAAATGACTCTTTGCTTCCTCAAAAGCAATGACTCAAAGACAAAAACAGTCAAACATCAAATTATCTGGAGTCATCCTTCCCAAAGATAAAATGCTGGTGTCACTACAACATTGCATAGAAAGACCTCTCGCAAGGACCTCTTTTCTGTGAAAATATATTGATGGGCTTCCGCAAGAACCCTACTGTATCAAGTGTCTAGAACACCTTTAAAGTGTTCGAAAGCATATGGTGTTACTCTCAGAAAGCCTCAACGCAGCCTCAACAAACAAACAAAATCAAACTTGTTTGCTCCCTGCCTCAAGCACCAAATGGTTTATAACATGCCGCCCCTGGTCCAGAAGTTGGAGTCTTCCAGATTACACTTGGCACTCAAATAAAGACCATGTATCGTTGGCATCTCATACTTCCTGGAATTTGTTTCAGACACTTGAGAAAGCTTTGATATTGCAAGTCAAGGTGCAGACCAAGCGCAGTTAAAGACCATGTATCGTTAGCTCGCTCAACATATTGATGTCAGGTTCATCTTTGAGGCAGCATCCCATTTGTTTTCTTGAGCAATGAAATCAAAAGGTGGTTTGTGTATACGGAACCAAACTCTTATATAAAACCCAAGTGACAAGACAAATGCAAAGTGCAAACCTACCTTCACGTGCTCTCAAGTTTCCAGCAATAATGAAATTTCCAAATTTTGAGTTCCAACACAAATCACCAAGACAAAATTCAAAGTCAAACCCAACAAGGAGAAGATCAATCAAAGGACCAAATGATCAAAGTTATCATGGTGTTCTTCTGTCAAACCAAAATTAAAAGGAAAGGCTTCTGTTATCAAGAAGCTGATGACAACACCAACAAATGAAGACGAGAAGCGCAGCAGACCAATCATCAATAGCGATCAACTCGACGAGCTTCTACGGCGGTCGTACCAAGATCGTGCGGTTGATTTTCATCGCCAACAAGAGCAAGACCAACCAGGCCATGGAGTTGGAGGCTCTGTGCATGGTGTACGACGAAACCAAGAAGGGAGAAAAATACCCAGTTGTTCAGAGGATCGGTGGGAGATTGGGACCCGGCTATGCGATGGATTTGACTCATTGTTATCTATAAATGGGGAGGAGGAGCTAGACACTAAGCTGCAGACCAAGTAGAAGGAAATGAGGGCCTTTGAAACGGCAGAGTCAAGGAGTCAAGGAATCAAGGGATTTGAAGGTGTATGGTGGTGGGACATGGTTCTTTGGGCCAAAATAAAATATGCTGGTCAAATTCATGAATTCCCCTCAAAAGCCCAACATAATTCAAGTGTTTAAACAGTATGACAATTCCTGCATGTTTAATGGAGCCAACCATTGACAACTCAAGTGCTAGAAAATACCAATTAACAAATAATTGGTATAACCATCAAAGTGGACCTCTTCCTCAAATCAAAATTGGTCCGTCCAAAATTCCATTCAAAATAAAAATGTATCAATTAGCAAATAATTGATACAAAAATCCCAAATTTCTCAAGTGGTACAAAACTATGCCAAGCCCAAGTGGTACAAAACCACTCAAAAATCTCAAATGGTGTAAAACCAATAAATTCATTTCAAGTCAATTTTCGAACTACGTCCGGTTTGATTCATTAAGGATACGTGGCAATTTGGAAATTCAATCCAGATACAACCGCAGTTCAAACAGAATCCCAGTTCTAGTTAGCCAAATTCACCCCCAAACACTTTTCCAATCACAAAATCAAATTGAATCCCTGGTCCAACCACATTCATCTAAATTCCATAAATATTGCCCACACCACAAATTCTTTCAAAGGGTCATTCACCTTTTGAAAGTCCCATCAAATTCTCCAAAGAACTACGAGTGGCTTGATCCCTCAAAAGGGGTACGTAGGCAACTTAGGGTCAACCTAGGTGCAGCCGCAAACTTAAACAAACATACAAACCTCCATTTAAAGTTTAATCCATCTTGGAATCAAAGGGTGTTCTCTTTTTAATGAGAGATTATAATTAAGAGACACGTTGTCTTGAATGGGTCGAACCTAAAATAATAAAACCCCATTATTTAATTAGTGGTGGTGAAATTATGTTGGGAAGTTAACATTTTTCTTCAACATGACGCTTTAGATTCTTTAAAATATCTCTGCATGGAAAGAAAGAAAGAAAAATGGAGGACAAAATTAACTTCATATGTCAGCTGACGTATGTATGTTCTTCTGTTGTTTATCAAGAACCCAAAAAATTGCATACACATACAACTGAATATAACCTGGATACAGGATTACATACCAATTTTTTACTAGGATTAATGTTCCTGTTGGTTTGTCCTTTTACAATAACAAAATGAAATAATTACTGAAACTTAGCCTAGAGCTAAGATGAACATGGCACCAGTATTCAATTTCTATAGATATGGTCACAGACTATGTAATTTTTTAGTGACTTCTTCAGCCTAATACTAAATTTCCTCATCATGAACCTGATATTTCCCCATCACCATTTTCCTCTTCCTCCTCCCCCTCTACTTCTTCATCTTCATCTTCCCCATCTTCTTCTTCTTCATCCTCTTCATCTTCTGATTCTTCTTCCTCTTCCTGCTCATCATTAAAGTCATCCTCTTCCCGGTCCATCTACATAACAAATCATCAATTAACAACACAACCACCTAAATAAAACTGAACGATTACCAAAACCCAAATACAGAATATAAACTAACCATTAGCTCGTCACTGTTTAAATCGTCATCATCCTCAAACTCACTGTCACTGTTACGAGCCATTTTTCCAATTTGTAACGAAGAAGTGAAAACACCTGCACATGAGAAGAAAGAAGAAAAACCACCTCTGCAACCGAGCCAAGAACAGAAAATTTTCCTTCTAGAAGACATCAAAACTGATGACAATTCAAAGAGCAATGATGAGAAAAGTTCTACCGCCAATTAATGTATATGACTCTTATTGGAAAGAGATTTAATTGTATCTCTTTTTGTAACATCACTTATACATTATTACCAAGAGAAGTACACTTCTACTGCCCATATAGAACATGTTATTAATCTATCTTTTGTAAGGGATGTAATAGTTTTTTGCACACTACTTAATGTTGAGATATCTATATCAGAGCTTGGTTGTAGGAGAAAGAAGAATACAAGAGGAAATAAGCAGTTGCAGAAGAAATGAACAATAGCAACGTTGAGGGGGGAGAGAGAGAGAGAGAGAGAGAGAGAGTTTGTTACTGAGCACTATTCATTGCAGTGCACACACACTCATTCATTCCAACTGAAACATTTTCTTACAAAGAGCAGAGGATGAAATCCAGCCTTACAATTATGTCAGCAATATGAGCTTGACACTTGACACAAATCTAAGACATATGGGTCCTACAATATGTGATCTAATCTAAGCCCTACACTTGTCTAGCTAAAGATTAAACCAGTAAAGAATTTACATTTCAACATTCCCTTCTAAATTGTTAACTGGTTTAATTCCCAACAGTCCTCTCAAATAGTTGAATCGATCCTTTGGTAGTGCCTTTGTGAATATATCAGCTACATGATCATCAGACTTGCATTATCTCAAGTCCACCACACCTTCTTGCAAAGCATCTTGAATGAAGTGGTATCTGCGATTGATATGTTTGGTGTTTTGATGGAAAACAGGATCTAGCTAGTAAGCTAGCTGCAAACATGATATCTGGCCTTGTGGCTATTAAGTACAACAAGCTTTCCACAATCTGCCTATATTCATTCTCATCTGTAGGTTCATTGCATTATCTTTGCATAGCTTCTCACTTGTCATCAAATGAGTACCAACAGGCTTGCATTGCTTTAGGCCAAACTTGTTCAACAGTGTCAATGCTTATTTCTTTTGACTGATGAAAATGCTCTTTTCAGTTTGAATCACAGCCATTCCAAGAAAGTGATACAAAAGACCCAAGTCAATCATTTCATATGTTCTCGTCATTTCAGACTTGAATTCAGCAATCAATTCTTCATTGCTTCCTATATACAAAATATCATCAACATAAATTGAAACAATAAGTGTTCCAGAGTTCTCTTTGGTCTTGCAATAAAGAGTCGCTTCACTAGTGCTCCTTACATATCCACATTCAATGAGATATGAGTTTATTTCCTCATACCATGCCCTTGATGCCTATTTTAGACCATACAGAGCTTTCTTTAATTTGTACACCTTGTCTTCAGAGTGCTTGATCACAAAACCATATGGATGGTCCACATACACTTCTTCCTTAAGTACACCATTCAGAAAAGCAGACTTGACATCCAATTGGTACAACTTTCATCCCTTTTGAGCTGCCAATGCAATAAGAGTTCTAATGGTGTCTAGTCTGGCCATAGGAGCAAAAGTTTCATTTAAGTAAATTCCAGGCTTTTGTGCATAGCCCTTGACCACCAACCTAGCTTTGTGTTTCTGTATCGAACCATCAAGATTCAACTTGGTTTTATAAACTCATTTAACACCAATTACTGGCTTTTCCATTGGTATGTTAACCAAATCCCATGTCTCATTTTTGGAAATCATCTCCATTTCAACTTCCATTGTTTTCTGTCAAGCTTTATCTTTTGAGGCTTCTTCATAACTTTCTGGTTCAATGATACTCATGCTACATCTTGCATAAATTTCAGCAATGTCTCTGAGTTTCATAGGGGTTTCACTCTATGAGGCATTCTCTGGTCCAGAACTAGGGGAGCTATGAGAACTTGAGTTCTCAAACTGAGTCTCGTGTGTTGGTGAATTTGAAATTTCACTCTCCACATCAGTGTCTCTAGTACTATCGTCAAAAGTCATGGGAATTGAGATATGTTGCACAATCTGTTTTTCCCAATCCCATAGTGAATCTTCATCAAATATTACGATCCTGAAACAGCAATTTTGTTGATTTGCAAGTTGTAAACCCTATAACCTTTCTCACACTTACCATAGCCAACAAAGATACACTTAGTTGCTGAATCACCTAGTTTTGATCGCAACTAACTAGGCACATGACAATAAAAAATGGAGCCAAATACCCTCAGATGTTTGATTCCAGGCTTCCTTCCACTAAAGGCTTCAAATGGAGTTGAATCATTTAGAGCTCTTGTTGGACATCGATTTTGAATGTAGACAGCAGTGTTCGGTGCCTCTCCCCAAAACTTATAAGGTACCCCATTTTGCTGAGGAGAATATGCTACTGTCAATTGTCTTTCCATTCCTACATCATCACAAAATTTCAGGAATTCATCTGAGGTGTACTCCCCACCTTTGTCAATTCTAAGTTTCTGGATCTTGTACCCACTTTGTAACTCCACCATTGCTTTAAATTTCTTGAAAATGTTGAATACTTCATACTTGTATTGCATGAAGTACACCCAACACAGTCTGGTGCAATCATCAATAAAAGTTAGGAAGTATCTGTTGCCTCCAATGGTTGTTGACTGCATTGGTCCACACACAGCAGAATGAATGAGCTTGAGTGGCATACTTTCTCTCCAAACCTTCTCTCTATAAAATGCCTCTCTGTGTGATTTTCCCATTGCACATCCTTGGCAAACTTTCTCTGAATTACCAATTTCTGGCAGTCCATAAACCAGTTCCTTCTGTTGTAGCAACCTCAAGCTTTGGAGATTAAGGTATCCATATCTCATGTGCCAACACCAAGTAGTTCCTTTAACAATTGCTTTCATAGCTACTGATAACTCCATATTTGTGCTTGTTTTCTATACTCTATTCCTATGATTTGATTAGTTTCTTATGTAAAATTGGCTGTTTTGATTTGTTTAGTGTGAGTTTTGAAGGAAATCTTCTCTAAAGTTGAGTTGGAGCTAAAAAGAGCAAAGAAGGCAGAAATTTGGAACTAGCAACTTGGAACTCAAGAAACTGACTGTGCAGATGGGTCAACTTTACAGATTTAACTGTAAGTGCTCAGGAAGAACCAGATAATGTGCTTTATATTCTTGGAAAGCTCTGGAAGTCTAGTTTCTGGAGAATTTTATCGTCATTTCAAGTTTTCTAGAGGAAGTTACATCAGCTTTAGTACTAGTGGGTTAGTGCTGGAATTATGCCCGAGTTTTGACAACTTAGCATCACAAGTTACCATTCTTGGGAAGCAAGCTTTTGGACATCCTTGGGTAGTTAGGAGGCACCAAAATATTGTGTTAGTTATAAGTTAGCTATTTTTGCTGGGATTGGTGGCATTTGGTCTAGTCAAAGGAAGTGCATCAAAAGTCAAATCATAATCACATTAGGAGAACAAATTCCCTATTCTAGATGGATTTAATTCCTATCTTTTCTCCAAAACCTAGAAGCTAGCCTATAAATACATCTTTTGGACCAGCTTTGAGGGGAGAACCCTAGCGTATTGTTCAATATATCAACTCACTCAATTCACATACTCACTTTCTTAGCTGTTCATAGCCTTCAAGATTTGCCAGAGGAGGAGTTCAACTATAGTGGATTCATCTAAGGGTTTTTCTATTTTAATTCAAACTTTGTATTTTATGTTCATAAGTATATTGTTTGTTTCAAAGATGGCTATGGGTAACTAAATTCTTTGCTAGGGATCCGATGTAACCTAACATGATGATTCTATGTTATTGAGTTAATACTTTATTTTTAATCCATTTATATTCCTTGTTTCATTCATTATTATAATTGTGATCTTGATACTTGTAATTGGCCGTTATAGGTATTTTAAATTGTCTAAGATAAGGTTGGGTGAGGGGTTCATCCCTAATCTTATATGCATTATGAATGAATGAGTTGTTGTTAAAGCCGGGCTCAAGCTAAAACACTTCTTGGTTCTTGATTGTTCATAAACTTAATGGGTTCTCGATTAAATTTGGCTATGGGGTTCATTAGTTGGGTTTAATTGAGGATACTTGGTGACACCGCGGCCGAACGAATCATCATAATAAAGAAAGAACGAACCCTTGGAATTGAATTGGAACTTTATTCTCAAAATTAACTTGATGCATAGAATATGATTGTTATGGTGAAGTCAGAATCCTAGTTTTCATCCATTGATTTTCAAATCCAATTTTCACCCTTTGTTATTTTATTTCCTTGATTTTCAACACTTCGATTAAAATTGAGTAATCTTATTTTCAGCTATTTTAGTAGTTTTAATATTTCGTTTTATTTTCTATATTCCTTAAGGTATTCATATTTGGAATTAATTGATAAACTTTACAAATCTCTGTGGGAACGACTCTCGTATTTGCTTGCTATACTATCATATCAATTCGTGCACGTTCGAGGTATAACTTTTTGTTCATCAGCTACTGCATTCACATATTGAAGAGAAAGAGGAAAACACCTATTGCCTGTCATTGGAACCTTGGTTACAAGATGTTCCAGTGAATTGTCATCATATATCTCTACTAGAAAGTCACCAAAGAGTAAGAAATATCCATGCTCAATCATTTGTCCAACACTAAGCAGATTCTCATCTAACCCTGGTACAAGCATGACTTCCTTAATATGCCTTAATCCAAACTGCGTATCAATCACCAGAGTACCTTTACCAGTGGCTGGAACTAGATCTCAAGTTCCCATCTTCACTTTTGTAGTGACATTTGTATCTATAACAATGGGAAGGGACCCATGTGAGGTCATATGGTTGCTACAAGCACTATCCACATACCACACATTATTGTTCTTTATTACATAGGAAGCATGACAAGCATAGAACATTGTTCCTTCTTCCTCCATGTGATTTACATAATGAGCTACCTGAGATACCTTCCCACAGCAGTCCTTTGCCAAGTGACCAAACTTTTCAAATTTATAGCATTTAGGTTTACCTTTGAACCAACAAATGTCATAATGGAGTTTTTCACAGATTTTGCAAGGACCCTTTGCTCCTTCATTCTGATTTTCCTTTAAGTATTTCCAGGCTTCCCATCCCATTTCTTCTTCTTCTGTGGCTTTCAATTCTTCTTGGACTTAGAACTTCCACCTTGTGTAGCTTTGACTACTCTCTGGGGTTCGCACTTAGGCTAGAGAAAGCTTTTTATGTTAGTTTCTTGGTGTGCCTTTGCAATCGTTGTTCATGGGATTTCAAAGAGCCAATGACCTCCCGAACTCCTATAGTCTTTATATCCTTAGTTTCTTTTATCACCTTTGCAATGGAATCATACTCTCTAAACTAACTAATCAGAAGTTTCTGTACGACTCTTTGCTCAGAGATGTATTCTCCATAAGACTTCATTTGATTTACAAGCTCAAGAAATTTGGTTATATACCCAGATAAAGACTCATCATCTTGCATATGAGTATATTCAAATTCCCTTCAAAGCGCTTGCAATTTTACATATCTTACCTTCTTATCTCCTCAAAATTCCTGCTGCAAAATCTCCCAAGCAGCCTTGGAAGATTCTTGTAGTGCAATTCTAGGAAAAATGTCATCGGAGACTGCATTTTGAATCAGTCCCAATGCCTTAGCATCCTTTGCAACATTTTCCTCCAGTGCGAGCTTCTAAGCTATATCCAAAGCACCATCGTCTTCATCCTTCACGGGATTTTCAAAACCATGTTCCACCATATCCCAGAGCTTGTGTGATTTGAAAATCGTACACATCTTGATTCTCCCGAAATTGTAGTTGTTGCCATTGAAAAAGGGAGAACGAAGTTCACTCATTCCAGATCCAGCCATATGGGACCAAATCCACGAGATAGAGGTTATCTGCGTTGCATTTCCTTGATTTCGATATCACGACGCCCAGATGCAGAGTCGAACCTAAGCTCTCAATACCATGTTGAGATTCCTATATCATAGCTTGTTTTTAGAAGAAAGAAGAATACAAGAAGAAATACGCAGTTGCAGAAGATTGAAGAATAGCAACATTGAGGAGAGAGGGAGAGAGAGTTTGTTACTGAACACTATTCGTTGCAGTGCACACACACTCATTCATTCCAACGGAAACATTCTCTTACAAAGAGCAGAGGATGAAACCCATCCTTACAATTATGTCAGCAATATGAGCTTGACACTTAGCACAAATCTAAGACATATGAGTCCTACAATATGTGATCTAATCTAAGCCCTATACTTGTCTACCTAAAGATTAAACTAGTAAAGAATTTACATTTCAACACTTAACGTATAGAACATGTTGTGAATCTATCTTTCATATATCTTTTTAGAAATTTCTACATATTTTATACAGTTTTAAAATCCGCAGCATCACGCGGGCACCCCTGCTAGTACCTACCTTAAAGACTAAAGTGCTCTAATCAAAATCACAAAATGTCTACATTTTTTGTTATAGACAACTATATACCAACAGGACCACTCTGAATTTCACTCCTAATAATAGGCTCAAAAAACATCAGCTACTGGGCTGACTCAAACTCAGGGCAAAACTTCACCCCAGTTCAGCTGCCAAAGCTTAAGGGCAAATATTTAGATTTGAAAATGGTGCTGGTTCAAGCTCAAGCTCAATGCTTTGCATTTTGGACTGAGCTTGGGGAAGGGCTGAGCCCATTCCATTCCTCTCAATGGACACCCGGAACCTTTTCCTTTGCTTGACAAATCCAAAGAGATTAAAGGGCACTTTGTTTTCTTTTTCTTTTTTTTGGTCCAAGCTATGTTGCACTGATACGGATACGGGTACGGCGATACGATACGATACGGCAAATCTCCAAAAAAATAAGATACGGGTACGGCACTGATACGACCATTAAAATATATATTTTTAAAAATATATATTATAAATAGAAAAATATATTTCATCCATAATAAGTTCAAAACATTAACAACACTCATAACTGTATTCAAATTTCCACAAACAAAGCACAAATTAAACAAAACACACAAAATACAAGTAACCATAAACAAAGCACAAATTAAAACATTAGAAATCACTTGTCAAAGCTCTAACTTCATTCATCACTGGGTAAATATGATGCCTTCTAAGCCCGGTTCATCAAGAGAGAGGTTTGCAATCTCAAGCACTCCGACATTGTCCAAATCCATGGAATCAAATGCATCTCCTCCAACATCCCACATATGAGTTTATATTCGACCCTTTTCCTTGAAAGGAGACGACGATTGCTATGCACAAATACTAAATCTTCTACTCTTTCTGATGTTATCTTGTTCCTCTTAATAGAGTGAATGAAGTTATAAGTGCTCCAATTTCTTTCACAACAAGAGAAGGAAGAAGGATGTCCAAGTAGCTTCAATGCTATGGTTTGAAGTTTTGGTGTAGAAGCTCCATGGATTACCCACCATTTTACCGGAGCCATTAAACCTCTATCTTTCATAGAGTCCATACCCGAAAAATCTTCAATACATGCCGAAAAAGAGGCATACTCCTCATTAACCGTTCTTCACTCCACTTCCTAAGAAAAGAATCTCTCAATACATTTCTTCATCTCCCTTGTAATCTCAATGCCTTTATGTGGAAGAACACAATTATGAGCCATATCAAGTCATTTCTTGCAATAATACCTAGAAGTATATGATAAGAATTATAAAATTATAATGATAAACACAAGGGGAAATTTACTAAAGTAAATACTTACTTAGGATTTAGAGAGTGTGCCAAGCAATGGAATGGTGTGCTACTCTTGGTCCATCAGTCCACCAAAATTTCATGCACCACATTGAAGAACTTTGACTCTTGATTGAGTTGCTTGTGCTCCTTCCGATATATAATTGTCTTCACTTTTTCTATCATACTATCCCACTGCTCATAAATCAAGTGAAGACAAGGCATATCTATGTCACTCAACCTAAGCATCTCATATATTGGAGAAGTAAGGTTAAGTATGTAATCAATGTCGGCCCAAAAGCACTCATCCAATATTTTTTTCCTTCACCGTTCTTGCTTTTACCACATCCTCTTTATAAATGTCACATTGCTCACTAATAACCATTTGCTCTAAGCCTTGTTTCACTTGCTTAAATCTTTTAAGCATCCACTACAAGAAAATAGGCTTTAGTTGACACTTCATAATTGACGCTTGTTCAAAACCATCAACTATTCTACTAAGCCTTGACACTTTTTAATAAACATCAACTATATACCAGTGTCTCGTGACGCTTGAATTTTTTTTTTTTTTTTTTTGAAGTCAATTAAAGTCCTCTATACCTGACACTTCTTAATAACCATCAAGGAAAACCCCTTATAGTCCACCACTGGAGATTCACGACAAGGAACGACATCGCCCTCTGATAAAATATAATTTTAATTATTTAAGGTTTGAGTTTTCTTATTTATATTGTAAGTTTTAGGTTTTAATTTTGGGTTATGGTCTGTGCAGGTACTTTTAATTTCTATTTGGACCATTAATTTGGAGACAAGGTGAGGATTTCATATTAGTTTTGAACTAAATGCAGACTTGGTTATGTTAGTTTAATTATGAGTTTACTGCTACATTCATCAATTTTTGGTTTTTTTCTTTTCCGATTTATCTTTTTATTTTTCTGAGTTGGTTCTCGTGTCTAGAAGTTGCATCTTGTTTTCTTATTCTAATTCCTGAATGTTCTATGATGTCTATCTTAAGCCTCTGTTTTTTTAACTCTGGGTGTTTTGCTTTGTTTGGCTTTGTTTAGCTCAGTTTCTTATGTTTTCTATGGTTTTTTGCTTTCGTTTGTAGTCTTGGTCATGTGGGTTGGGGTGTGTGAGGATTTCTCATCCTCATGTAGCCCCATTGATTTATTAATATAATATTTCATTTCTATTTTTTTTTTAAATGTGATATGGTGTCAGTGGGGTGATGAGGATAATATGCGAATAATTCTCTAAGGTATTTTCTTTAATTATATAACCTACTTTGTTGACATTGATTTTGGAAGCTTGTTATGATTGATTTTTTTTTCTTTCGTGTCAATATTCTACTAAATGCTTGTGAAGTTTCCTATTTTTTGGGGTTTTAATGAAAGCTACTTAATGGCTAAACAACAAAAGCCTCTGTTAGTTTCTTTAGTTTCCCTTTCGTCTCCGCAATTTTTAGTTGACCTTGTGCTTTCTCTTTTTGGCGTACAAGAAAAGCAACTAACTAACAATTGGATGTTCACTTGGTGTTGTACGGCAGAAAGAGTGCTGCAATTTTCTATGAATTGCTTGCTTTTCATTTCTAGGAATTTGAAGCAGTCAATTTCTTGTTTTGTCTTCAATTTCTCTGTTGTGTATGTTGATTTAGACTTGACTACATGTTGTCCCGTGAAGATGCCACATTTCATGGGAAATTTCATTTCGATTTAGTTAATTTTGTTGGCAAGACTTTTAAGTTTGGAACGCCTGGTTCAAATTCAATAGTTCTTTAGTTATTCAATTCAATTCAATTGATTGAGTGGATTATTAGGATTTGTTTGAGTCTTCAATAAGTTGTGATTTTCGAGTTGTTGCTTATGTTTTAGTAATTGTTCTCACCATTTAATTCAAGGAACATCTATAAAGTGCAAATTCTGTTTTTTTTAAGGGACCATATGTTGTTCTCTATCCTTCTTTTAAAAAAAACATGTTTTTATCCTTATATATTGTAGCATGTGCTCCATTCAACAAATGTAGCAATTTACTTATACTTGTGAGGATTTTTGTAGCATGGTCCAGACTAGGTATATGTGATCTGTTTCATTTTGTTAAGCATAAAGCATGAGTTCTTCCTCCATATCCCTTGTATTAGATTGTTAGACTTGGATATGATTCCTTCTGTCATTGTGAAAAAACAATTTCAGGAGGAGACAGCTTTGCACTTGGTGGATTTTTTGTTTGTTTTTGTTTACGTAGCTGCTGTACCATGGGAATCAGAGAAGCCAATGGTGAGTGAAGAAATGGTTTATAAAGAGCCATCCATGTATGATAACCACGCTAGGGTTTAGTAAATCTGGTAATTTTAAGTATATGGTTGTATTTTAAATTATTGTATGTAGTTGTACTGTTTTAGTGGATGTACAATTTCTATTTTTTTTTTTTATGCATTTCTTTTAATATTAAATTCTACCTTGACCGCTTTTATTGTCAAGAGGAGCTTTTATTTATATATATATTAGTTTTTTTCTTGACGGCTAAAATCTATCAAGGAAGTTCAATTAAACGTCAAGAAACACATTAGTTGACAGTTAAAAAGCGTCAAGGATAACCATAAGGTGACGCATTTTTCCATTATGTGACGGTTTTTATTTGTCAGGGAAAACTATTACTTGACAATTTATTGCCTTCAAAAACATAGGCCCACTTTAACAAACGGCCATGACATTAATAAGAGGTCTTCTTTGTGCATCTAACCACCCATCATAGTCTTTTTCATTAATTGAATTATGCAATTGATCATAACATAGGCGCTGTCTTTTTCATTCATTGAATTATGCAATTGATCATAACCTAGGCGCAGTCTTTTTCATTCATTGAATTATGCAATTGATCATAACATGCTTGGATTTCGATTGAAGCTTTTAATTAATTTTCCACAGCTCATCAGAGACCACAAACGCTAGTTTGTTTCTTGACCACTACCACTTCAATACGTCGATATCCATGGCTCTTGTGAAAGCAGTTGATCCACAAACCTCCTCTTCTAATGTTTCTCGCTATTGCCATTATCACGTGTTCCTGAGTTTTAGAGGCCAAGACACTCGCAAGACTTTCACTGACCACCTCTACACGGCTCTTGTCAACGCCGGATTTCGCACTTTCCGAGACGAAGATGATGTCGAGAGAGGTGAAGATCTCAAGCCCGAGCTGCAGAAAGCAATCAAACACTCACGAACTTCTGTTATTGTGTTCTCGAAAGACTACGCATCGTCCACATGGTGCCTTGAGGAGCTCGTGATGATCCTTGAACGCAAGAAGAGGACCTTAGATGACCATGTCGTTTTGCCTGTCTTCTACAATGTGGATCCGTCCCATATGAGGAAGCAGACAGGAAATATTGCAAAGGCATTTGCCAGACACCAAAAAACTCAACCGCTGAAGAAAGTGAAGGCATGGAGGGAGGCACTTGCAGACGTTGCAGATCTGGCAGGGATGGTCTTGCAAAATCAAACTCATGGGTAATTTCTTTCCATCACTTAGTTTTACGATGCTTGGGCTGTCAACATCACTCGTCTCTTATTTGTACATTATAACTAACTGATCTTATGTGCATGGTAAATTTATAACTAAGTTATACAAACTCTTACATGGTTGAATTCTCTTTCATTTATAGGTACGAGTCCAAGTTTATCAAGAAAATAGTTAAAGTGATTGGAGACAAACTAAGTCGCACACCTTTAAGTGTTGCTCCCAACTTGATTGGAATGCATTCTCGAGTCAAAAGAATTAATTTATGGTTACAAGATGGATCAACTGATGTTGGCATACTTGTAATTTACGGGATGAGTGGAATAGGGAAAACAACCATCGCAACGTGTGTTTATAATTCAAACTTTGGAAGGTTTGAAGGAAGCAGCTTCCTTGAAAACATAAAAGAAGTTTCACAGCAAGCCAATGGCTTAGTTCAAATACAAAGACAGCTTCTTTCTGATATTTTGAATGGGAGAAAAATGAAAATAAGCAATGTTAGTGAGGGATTAATTAAGATTGAAGATGCAATAAGCACTAAAAGGGTTCTTCTTGTTCTCGATGATGTGGATCATATGGACCAATTAGATGCAGTACTTCGAATGAAAGATCGATTTTATCCAGGAAGTAAAATCATCATAACAACTAGGCGTGCAAGATTGTTAAAGGAGCATCAAGTTACTGAATTGCATGCAGTTGAAACTTTGGATAAAAAAGAATCATTGGAGATCTTCAGTTGGCACGCTTTTGGCCAAGACCATCCCATTGAAGATTACATAGAATATTCAGAGAAGCTAATCGACCATTGCGGAGGACTTCCATTGGCTCTTAAAGTTTTAGGTTCTTCTTTGTTGGGGGAAAGTATAGATGTATGGAAAAGTTCATTGGAGAAGTTAGAAGCTATTCCAAATGGGGAAATAGTAAATAAACTAAGAGTAAGCTATGACTCTTTGCAAGATGACCATGACCGAAAATTATTCCTCCACATTGCTTGTTTTCTTAGAGGAAAGGACAAAGATTACATTGTTAAAATACTAGATGGATGTGATTTCTATACAATTGTTGGCGTTCAAAATCTCATCGATAGATGTTTGGTGACAATTGATGAATTGGACAAGGTGCATATGCATGACCTGATTTGTGGAATGGGAAAAGAAATTGTTCGCCTAGAATCAGAGGAGCCTTGGAAGCGTAGTAGAGTATGGCATCATAAGGACTCTTTCAAAATCTTGACGGAAAAGAAAGTAAGAAATATTCATTATTTGCACACATATTTGTTTTTCTTATTCCAAAAACTTTCCAAATGTTTATCCCCTTTCTTCAGTAGGGTACGGAAACTATTGAAGGTCTTGTCCTCGACATGCACATGTGCCCTACAAACAGTCCCATAAACTCATATGAGAAAGTCTTGGAAACCAATGCATTTTCAAGGATGCACGAATTAAAACTACTCCATCTCAGTCATGTAAAACTCGACGGATGTTATGCAGAATTTTGTACCGGATTAAGATGGTTGTGTTGGCTTGAATTTCCTTTGGATTCTATACCCACCGATTTTCCTGTGGGCAGCCTGATCGTTCTTGAAATGCAGTATAGCAGCTTGAGACAAATCTATGAAGGAACAAAAGTATGTTACTATATGCTTATCAATTTCTTTTCATTTCATTAGTCTTGTATTTTTTATATCTCTAACAATTAACTCCCAACATTGATTTTTTCCTTCGTACATTTTTTCCCTCACAGTGTCTTCCGTCATTGAAGATCCTTGATCTCAGTCATTCTCACTCTCTTATAGAAACCATTGACTTCTCGTATTGCCCAAATCTAGAGAAACTAATTCTAGTAGATTGTGCGAGCCTGGTTATTGTCCATGGATCCATTGGAAACCTAGAGAGCCTTAGTTACTTGAATATGAAAGGTTGCAAAAATATTAGGATGCTTCCCAAGAATATCTGTATGCTAAAATCACTTGAAACATTTATTATATCTGGTTGCTCAAATCTAAATGAGTTATCAACTGAGATGTTGAGGAACATGGACTCGTTAAAAGTGCTTGAGACAGATGGAATTCCAATAAGTGAATTATGGATAGAAAGAAGTTTATGTATCTTGGGTTTTTTGCCATGCTCTTTAGTAGAATTAAGTGTTTGGGGGTGCAATCTTTCGGATGATGCCTTTCCTAGGGATTTTAGTAATTTGTCCTCATTGCAAAAACTAAATCTAGGGAATAATCCAATTTGTAGCCTACCAAATTGTGTCAAAGGATTAACAAGGCTCAATTATCTCTCTTTTTCCAAGTGTACGAGTCTCAAATTGCTTCTCGGGTTACCAAAAGTAAAGTGCTTGGATATCGGACGTTGCATATCACTGGAAAAAATAACGTATCAATTGTCTCCATCCCAGGAAAGCTCTACCGTATTCGGTTTCAACTACAACCTAGTTGAGTGGGAGTACAAGTACAAGTTACAACCCATTGGTAGAGTTGATGGAGAAATGATCAACCTCTTGGGATTGTGCAACTTGTTGGAATCCATGGCACCCATTCGCATGTACACACACTACCAAAATGTACATAAATATGACCTGCCTGTCCAGGTGCGCCTCTCTCTCTCTCTCTCTCTCTCTCTCTCTCTCTCTCTCTCTCATGATCACAGGAAACATTTGGCTAATATTGTCATTTCCATTAGGGACTGTATGAGAATGGTATATTCAGCACATTTTTCACCGGGAAAGAGGTTCCAGGCCAATTCAGCCATAAAAGCAGAGGGTCCTCAATATCTTTTACTGTGCCATTACTTGATAATCACATAACTCGAGGCTTGATTATCTTTGTTGTCTATGTGAATGATGGCTATGATTCTCTTATTTTCCACCAAGATTATTTGTCAAAAATAATCACTCGGTCTGAGAGGCTTAATATAAAAGTCAAAAATAAGAGCAAGGGTCTGATGGGGACGTATGACCCATCACACTACGGTATTCCAGGTGAAGGAGAAGACATGATATGGTTAAGCCACTGGAATTTGGAGGATGATCAGTTACAAGGTGGCGATGAGGTGGTTGTTTCTGTAATTATGAAATCTGGGCTTCTGGTAAAGGAGTTGGGCATCCAACTTGTGCAGGTGCAACAAGAAGAGAATCATAATATGATGAGTATTTTCACAGATTCTTATTCGGAGTCGGTAAGGTTTGAAAAGCGCTTTGGGGACTCTGATGAAGAAGATGACGCAGGTTTGATGTTTATTGACGCATTTCATAATGTTACTCCAACTATTTCCAAATATAAAATAAAACAAAATAATAAATGAATCTATATATTTTGTTAGTCCCCTATTCAAATGTCAGTCCCTATTCATTTCAAAAACAAATTTCCTCTCTAATTTGTTGGGCTTTTCTTGTCTTGTATATATGTTTTACCAGACGAAGAAGAAGAGCAACATGATGATATCACAGTTGCAACCACCACAGGCGGCCTCCGTGGCTGGAAGGTGCTCGTCAGCGCAGCTTGCTTCTTTCTCACCCTTTCTCTCTCACGCAGAAAGAAGCGACAGTCCACATGCCCTAGATGAATCTTTTTTACAGCTCAACAGCAGACTATTTGTTTTTGCAGACATCCAATGCAACTATTTGAGGTCAATTATACATCTATTGGAGAGGTGACTTCAACGATGGATGTGGAACCCACCTATATTTGTTTGGATTTACTGTTATTTTTGTATGTCTTTCTGCACACAAAGAAGAAGAGCAAATCGATGTTCACACAATTGTTGACAGTAACTCCGGTGGTCACCGTGGCTGGAAGGTGCTCATCACCGCTGCTAGCTTCTTTCTCACGCTCTCTTGTCACTCTCGCTCACAGAAAGAAGCCAGTCCAAAAGACATGGATGAATTGTTTGTACTGTAACAGCCTGATTGAGTTGTTTTCTGCCTTCACATAAATTACCATCAAAACCCTCCTGTTTTGCTATATCTCACGTCTCCCATTCGATTCTTCATGCAATTCATGTACAAAATTAATTTATGACAAAGCAACGCTTATCAAGAACCAAAGTCTCAAGCTAATCTCAGTTTTCTTATAACAAAGATATGCTGACAGTGCAAAAATTCGAAAGTATCACATAAACAACACGACAACATTTATATTACATTATACCAAATCAATTAAATCACGGACAAAATTTCTGGGCCTAAACCCAAAGGCCAATACAGCCGCCTCAGCCATGCATCACCATTATACTACAGAAGCTCGTTTCTGGTTCTTCAACCCAAACAAATTATTGAGGTCAGGAACCATAGTTGGAAGGGTCATAGGCTCTGGAGCCATGAAATTTACGATCTTCTCATGAACATTATACCTGCACAAGCATATTTATTAATGCAGGAGCCTTCAACATTAGTTCTCGCCTAATATACGCCAACAGATTCTCCAGGATAATTTCCAAAACAAAATCATTGCAGTTCCACATAAGGAACCAAAGAATTAACCTATACTGATACCTTATCTTGCGACTCTTAGAGGCTCGTCTATCCACAATCTTCCTCTTCTTAGTATGCAACTTTTTCAGAGAATAAAAGGCTGTCTCTGTAAATAACCAAATAGTGGAAAATCAGAATCATTAATAATATGCTGGCAATATAGGTTGATTAATAACTAGACCAACTACGCCAGAGAGCTCCATTTTGAAAGTTATAGCAACTGGATTAATGGAGTTGACGATCGACCAAGTTCCAAGCCCAATATAGCGGAAACAATACAGTAACATTGGCTTCAACCACTTTGGGACATACAATCATAAACAATTGAAAATGCAAGAATTTTTCAAAACAATTTGATTGCATTTGTCGTTTTTGAAATACAAAGACTCTTAAGACTGGGTATCACCATATAAGCACACATTTAAAAGAATAATGTATGAAGTATGAGATGCCTCAATAGTTTACCAGAAGATGCTGGGTCAATTGTCTCAAAAAATTCTTTCAGTAATTGCTGGTAAAACTCGGAGTCATCCAAAAGTTCAGGGTCGCCATCAGCTTGTGCACCAGCATCACACTGTCTCTCCTATCAGAGTAAAGGAATAAAATTAATCAAGTTGTTTAAATAGAAACATAACTTTCATGACATATCGAGGAAATTTAGGCAAACCTCACAAGCACATCAAAGTGACATAAAGCAAAATATTAATTGAAGGATATAATTAAAGCTAATGAAGCATGATGAGTATTAAAAAACTCAGCGCCCTCACACACAGGTGGCATGGTTCATTAGTATAAAGCAGTCAAAGGAACAAACTCATACTGGGGCCATGCGAAGAATATTGAAGCAAACACCACAAATGACCCAAAAATTGTTCAAACATGATTTTTGTTTTATAAACTGGCATCCATCGTAGAGAATGGATTTGTACCTCACTGCGACATGGGAAAACTTTTAAAATCCCTGGGACAATAAATTGCGATGTAATCTACAGATGGGTCCTCAAATTAGCATAGCATTAGTGAACCCAATTATATGCAGAGGAATAGGATTACCTCTCCATTTGGAGTATTCTCCCCCTCAGGAACCTGCCCAACCATATGTCAGGTATTAATTAGTAGATATACAAAATTATGAAAAACAGATCTTCTTATGATGTTATAAATGAAGCACAATTCTGTCCAATCATGCCCACGCAACCTTGGGAACTGTGACATTTTCAACATTTTCAATTTAGAGGGAAGATTTAATATCTTACAGTGCCAAATACACCAACTGCTGACCTCCTCATCTGCATCTGCTTAACCATTCTGCTTGGATCTCTCATATAAGAAGCAACTTGTTCACTGATATTCTGCAATTGGAAAGGAAAATTTATTGATGTCAAATATCTGGCAAAGCATGGGTATAAGTCCACTCATAGGTCGGGGCTTGATTACAAGTTCAATCATAGGGTCAAACCTGATTAAAAGCATGCAGCTTGCTTTTAATAGCAGCAGCACCTGTGGTCACTTGTGTCTTCCTCTGCCATTTGTCTATTGATTTGTTTCTAAAAGTAGCTATGCTGCAAGATACAACATGAAGGGTCTTAGTTGGACCAAGTTATCAGTATAGAATTAATTGCATAAAAATCTTTTAATGCGCACAATAATGAAATGTTGAACAACATAGCAGAACAAAATGCCATAAATCATGCAAGGGAAGTTGTCGCAGCGTGTCTGCTAGTATAAGATTTTTGCTAGTAGAACTTCCCACGAGTATAATTACATCTCAGTGTATACATATGTCGCCGTAGAATTTTTAAGAAAGATAAATGCATTTCATGGTCCTTTCCTGGCCCCTTTAGCAAACATACTAATATACTTCAATTCCATAAGTTGAATTTAAAATATCTACCGACTTTAAATACAATACATCTCATCTGTAACAGTTAACAGAAGCTTCATAACATAATATCATGAGGTATTAACTGTCAACTACCTAATTAAAAAAAAATAACAAAAGTTATCTACACTATAGTATTGAGTTAAAGAAAAAATACTAAGATACTTGAATCTACCATTTAATAGAAATTCCAAAAGAAAACAGGGAACACAATTTCAAGTTTCTTTTTGCTGCTCTATATTCAGTTTTACACAAGTTTAGGTCGAGTTCAATACAAGAAGAGCATATGTAGAATATGATCCTTCTCTTAAATTATCTAGAATATGATCTGAGTACCTTGAAAGCAACTGAGAAATCCGTGACCAATCCTCATCACCATCAGCATCAACGTTGTTAGATGATTCTGAATGCTTTGACCGTGCAGATTTGCCTTGAGAACAGCAAATGTATTAGGACAAGCAAAAAATGTACACATGCAGTATGTATGAAGTTCATGAAAATGAAAATAGTACAAACTAGGACAGTCAATTAGACTAAGGCACCCCAAAAGATGGATTTGTTAGGCTTAAAAAGCTTCATATGATATAGCTGGAAGGATTTTGGGCTGACTTTTTAAGCCATATATGAAATTCGGGCTGATCTTGGTCTGCCCTCAGATCAACCAAAACATGGCCCAATCTGATTTGGTTTCTATGCCTTTATTATGCTGTTGACCACTGTAACAAATACCTACCCCTGGAGTGGTCACTAAATTGATGTTACCTTTAAGGCTGTAATAAAAATCATAAAGTGTCTAAATTTTTGTTAAAGACAGCTATTTTTTCATACCAACAGGACCACTCAGTATTTCACACCTAATAGGGTCTAAAACCATCAGCTACTGGGCTGACTCAAACTCAATCAGAATTCAGCACAAACTTCACTCCAGTTCAAGCCCAAGATCAAGCTGTGCATTTTGGACTGACCATGGGAAAGCACAGAGCCCACTCCATTCCTCTCAATTGACACCCTAACACCCTTAGTAGTAACTAACTTAGCACCAGCATAATCTTAATTATATTCTGAATTATAGTGAATAACTATTGCATGTGACGTTCTCAAAATTGTAGAACCCCATTATCATATAAAAGGATGAAAACTTTACGTATTTCCTTAAATTTCAATTTAAAAGATCTAACTGTATCTTAGCTAATTGTATGTTTATAAAGTTAAAACACTTTTTACGAGGAACAAAATGGCTATTAAAAACTTCAAACACAGAAAACGGATACACCAAGCATAGCAAAACCTTTCACATATTGGCAATTCTTATCAAGCAGAAAATGATAGTTAACGCACAACAATGATAGAGGGGCAATTTGCATTACAAAATAAATGCAATAGTATGATTAATGTAGTTTATACATACTATCTGGTGCTTGAACAATGGATGGGTTCTTTTCAAGTAAAGCCTGTAACAACAAAAGTAGAATGATGTAAGTGATGTTACTATAAACAGATGGCAATATTAGCAAACCATAATAATGTAAAATTTATAAATTACTTATCATATTACTACCAGCTACGAAAGTAACCACAGACCAAGTAATACCAGGTAGACATTATAATTTTGTATGACGGCCATACCTGCTCTAGTTCCACTAGAGAATCCAAAGTTTTCTTTGATGAGTCAACTAGATCCAAATATGCTGCATTGACACCCTCATGTGAACCACAAAATAAAGACCTAACTGGCTCCTGCAGATAACCTCTCAGGTATGAACATAATATTTAACATGACAAAAAGCTAGTACAACAGGAAAAGGAAAGCTGCTGAAACAGACCTGTGGTAATCTATTTGAACTTGAGAACGCTTTCTGAAGCAAGAATCGGAACTCAAGAGTCTTGTCCCAAAGAGCCTTCAGACAAAAGGAAAAAAAAAGAGCATAGAAACAAGGGTATGAATGAAGAACAATCATATTACAATTCGCTATATAAATCCTTTTGTCAACTTTAACGTGACACATAAAAAAGAAGTATTAAATGAGGAACAATAATTTCACATTGACGAATAAAACATATTTCATGGATATTATAAGAGCCATTATTTGCAGAGAACACACCTTTTGGTTCTTCACTGCTTGACCTTTAAGAAGATCTTCATCCTTGTGACGCTTTAGATTCTTTAAAATATCACTGCATGGAAAGAAAAAAAAACGAAGGACAAAATTAACTTCATATGTCAGCTGACGTATGTATGTTCTTATGTTGTTTATCAAGAACCGAAAAATTGCACACACATACAACTGAATATAACCCGGATACAGGATTACATACCAATTTTTTACTAGGATTTGCTTATGTATGCGTGCTCCTGTTGGTTTGTCCTTTTACAATAACCAAATGAAATAAGGGAACTTTGGTTTTTAGCCAATGAAGTGGAAAATAATTAGGAAAAGGCCAAAGAATAAGCCTAAACCCAAATCTCAAACAAAACTAGTCCATTGGCCTTTCCTAGATATTTTCCATTTCATAAACCTAATAATTCTATGAACATGGCACCAGTGTTCAATTTCTATAGATATGGTCACAGACTATGTAATTTATTAATGACTTCTTCAGCCAAAAACTAAATTTCCTCATCATGAACCTGATATTCCCCCAACTTTCACATTATTTAGGTGCTACATGAAAATGCAACTTTATGCAATATTATAGCATTACAATGGTTTGAAATTTGAGACAGAACATCAATGTAATCAACAGTAGCATATACTCACAGATACTAGTAGAGTATATGTCTTAATTCTAATTAAGCATAACAAACTTAAAAAGTAAACAAAAACAAAAAGCTTGTTAACAAAAGTCTCTTACTGCTCCTGATGACGAAGACTCATGTATTCTTTCTCAAGTTCTTCTATCTCAGCATCTTTATTATCATCTTGCCCATCACCATTTTCCTCTTCCTCCTCCCCCTCTACTTCTTCATCTTCCTCTTCCCCATCTTCTTCTTCTTCATCCTCTTCATCTTCTGATTCTTCTTCCTCTTCCTCTTCCTGCTCATCCTTAAAGTCATCCTCTTCCTGGTCCATCTGCATAACCAATCATCAATTAACAACACAACCACCTAAATAAAACTGAATGATTACCAAAACCCAATAACAGAATATAGATACAAACTAACCATTAGCTCGTCACTGTTTAAATCGTCATCATCCTCAAACTCGCTGTCACTGTCATGAGCCTTTCTCTTCTGCTTTGAAGGTACCCCCATTTTTCTGACTTCTGAACCCCTACAAGTTCCAAAACCCAAATATTTAAGCAACGAATTCCTATAAATTTTGGATATTTATATAATTACTTCCACAAAAGTTCTAGCTTTAATGAGACAAACAATCTCATTTCAAATACTCAACCAATTCAGAAATCCTAAATTCCAAAGTTAATTAATTTTCCTTGTCTTACTCATAAAATTCATAACCAAGGTCCATAAAACTTGTCTCAATCTACAAGAACTGATAGCACAATCCAAAGATATGCACTAAAAACATCCATATTCAATCAACTATATGATTGGCTGAAATTGAGAAGAAATTGAAACATACCCATATGAATAGAGAGAGAGAGAGAGAGAGAGAGAGTTTGAAGAGAAGTTACCGTCTAAGACTGAATAAAGAGAGCTTCTGCAGCAAAGCCTCAATGGCAGATGAGTGCAAAGACAACTGAGTGCAAGAGAGTGGCGGCCGAAAGAGAGGGGAAATAAGAACGCGCGAGATTTTAGGTTAAAACCTGTACATCGATTTTTTTTTTTTGGTTTTATTTTAGGCTTAAATGTCAAAATAGTTCCTGTGTTTTTAATTTGGCTAATTTAGTCCCTGTGTTTACATATGTTAGCCAATTTAGGACAATCTGTCAAATAAATGTTAAATTAGACATGTACATAGCATGTGAGTGGACATAAATGTATGTTAACACAAACCAAACGCTGAAAGGCTCGCGACTCTTTTATTTGGCGTTGATGAGAATTGGGGTTTTCAAATCAAATCTAGCAAGGAGCCAAAAAATCTAGAGATCTCAAAACCAAAACCACCCCAGCCCTTGACTTCACGAGATGATGGCCACCAGGTGGTTTCCATGTCTTTGAAGTTCGAAATGAACTTTGTGGTGTGGTGTGTATGCTAGGCCTGGACATATTGGAGTATGAGGCTGCTTGTGGCATTAAACGCCTGGCTTGCAAAGAAGTTGGGACTGTAGTTGTACTTGTCAGATTTTGTGTGATGAAAGTGACCCCTCTAGGCTCTATTCCTGGACATATTAGACTCTGGAGGTGTTTGAAGCATCAAAGTCCTAGCTTGCAAAGAAGGGGTTACAACTGGCCTCGTCACTATTTGACTTGCAATTGGGATCCTTGTCGCATTTTGTGTAATGAAAGTGCCCCCTCTAAATCCCTTGGTGATGATTGGTTGTACAATTTCTTGAGGTGGATGAAACTGCAATAAGCACCTATTAGAATATATGCATATCTAGGTTGGGAGTTGTTTTAATAAAATGCATGGAATGTAACAAAAATCTTACATTGGCAGGATTAAAGTATCTAGGTTGGGATTTGTTCACTGTTACATTATGTGTTTTTGTAGCTTTCTTCAACTGCCACAAGTAAAAACAACATAGAAGGAAACATTAAAACTTGAAAATTATAAAGAATTATTATTATTTTAAATAGAAACAAATCTATTATTTCTTACTGGCAATTTAGGTGGTCTTGTATTCTTCTTAAGACCATGTCTTGATGGCTCTCCAGTTACATCCCCTTGTGGCACAAAGAATCCACCACGACTTTGTTGTACATTAGAGCTCTGAGTTAGAGGAGTTCGGTTTTCTCCAAAACTTCAACTGCTGCTGTCCATTTCATTGTTCCTTGCACCCCCACGATGGCTGCCATCTTGAACTTTACACTAAGGGAAAATAAGCAGAGGGTCCAAACTCGAGAATACTCACCTGGGTTGATTGAGCCTGTATTAGATTTGATTCGTCTCCTTGCCATCTTTATGCGGACTCAAGTGAAGTGATTGAATTTGAAGCCCCAATTCTCATGAACGCAAACTACGGCAATTGTCATTGGCGCCAAGGAATAGAGTCGCGAGGGTTTTTGTTTGTGTTAACATACATTTATGTCCACTCACGTGCTATGCACATGTCTAATTTAACATCTATTTGACATATTGTCCTACATTGACTAACAGATGTAAACACAAGGACTAAATTAGCAAATTAAAAACACATGGACTAAATTGGCCGAATGGGTACAACACAGAGACCATTTTGACATTTAAGCCTTTATTTTATTGTTTCGGTTTATATGAACCTAGCCCACAACCGATTTGGGTTTAAAGGTGTACAATTGGGCAGATTTGTCTTTCTTTTTGCTCAGTGTACCATTTAGGGCTCTACAACCTAAAAGCTCCAAAATCCAAATTTTGAACTCTCAAATACAACTGTTTATCTAGCCACGTAACCATAACGCTAGTGGTCACTTTGTGATTATTATGTATGGAAACTCATATTTATATCTGTTGTGTGAGCTGTTTCTCAAAATAAAAATTAACATAATTACTTATTGTTTTATATTGTTGATCAGTTACTTAATATAATTTATTTATTTCCTATTTAATCCATTTAATGTTATTGATTATTTTATTATTAATTATAAGTACTTACATTACTAAATTCCCTTTCAAATTGTTGCTTAATTACTTAAATCTCTATAATCATTTTATTTATTTCCTATTTAATTCTTCCTTGGATAAATTTATTTATGTTCTTAGTTGATTGTCAATCTTCACTATAATTTTTTAAGCATGGTAAAGTGCCAAATTTTTTGAACCACTCACAGTGTTTGTCATCTCGCTATATAATCAACTTAAATCAGTTAAATCCATCATGCAATGCATTTCTTTCCAATTTTTTGAGATAAACTAATAGATAATTGACTAAATAAACATTCTCTAAAGTTTCAATAAAAATTTCCAAGTTTTTCTTATAATTTCTGTGGTTTTTATTCAATTTTTATCGATATCAATAATATCCCGATATTTTCATCGAAATTTTCGTGTTTTTGGACTACCGATATTTCCGATATCATCGATATTTTAGACCTTGGTCTAAACAAAAAGATGATGAAAGTTTATCACACACACTATAGTACTATACCAAGGTTTCATGGGGTATGTAAGTCCATTCCCTTTTCGATTGGGTTAGACCTCCTTGGTGTAAATTGGTTGTTTTAATTTGTAAGATTTTATCGTATATGTTTTAATTGAAAATATTATGCTTTTACTATTTCATCCTTATATATATATATATATATATATATATATATATAGGCAACATGATCATTGGTATGTAATTTAACGAAAGAGATTATACAAAATTTTGAATATAAGACTTTGAAGCTAAACCTAGACTTGAAGCAATTCATCGTGACAAAAATTCAACAATTTTCTTTTAGAAGCTGTTATTTGCATTCTAAAAAGTTCATCGACACTACAAGAACTGTAATTTCTCTTTTATATATTTTTGGTAACGAATGAGTGCACAATAACTTTTTGAAAATGCCAATAATAATTGTATATGATAACTGTATTTTTTCTTTTTGGGTACTATGATTATGTGTTACACAAGGACTTGAATAACATAACTCATACATGCAAATTCTTAAAATCCAACACTACCACACGTGCAATGACCACCCCCACCCTTATCATTGTGGTATTATAGCCCGTGGCGGAGAGTAAAATTATTAAATAACATACCAATTTCAAGTTTCATGAGAATTCGGGGGCCACAGCCACCCCTGTGTGTGGAGAAACACTTGCTTGCACCGGAAATAGGATTGTGCTTGCACCTGTTCATTTTCTGACAAAGTATAGACATGTGGCGGGCTGCGATTGGAGGGATAGAGCACTGTTGTCCTATCCCCGGTACAAGCAAGTTTTTTCGCTGTGTGTGGCTCCGCCCTTGATTATAGCTGGATTTTAAGTAGCAAAGCAATGCATGTGAGCCCACATGCACACGTGTGTCTTGCTGGAGCTTTGTTGCTTGCATTTTCGTAGGTTAAATTCAAGAACAATTCATGCACCCTCATGCCTCAGTATCTTTTTATAAATTCTACTTTTTCAACCCAATATTCTTGCTTACATTGTACTCTTTGGAAAGTATTTTCGAAAACAGAAATAACGGGGCATGCAACAATCTGATTAAAGTGTAGTTTTGCAAAGGTTAAAGAGGTTTCTATGTTGATAAACATCTATCTCGCATTTGCAATTGAGTTAATTTCAGTTTAGTACCATAAATTATTATTTGTAAGGCATGTTAGTTCATGTACTCTCAATTTTAACGATTTCATACTCTCGTCTTGCCAATTTGTTTCAATCGGGTTCCAGCGTTAACTTCATTGTCAATATCTCTGTTAATTACTTGCATGTCATATGTGGGTGCCACGAATACGATGCTTTCGATGTCAATTGAAGAGCATTTTCACCCAAACCCCTTTCTGATAAAAATAAAATTAAAATTAAGACATGTGGCTACATTTAATTGGGCCGAAATAAAAAATTTAAAAAGCTAAAATATCAGTTTGATGGTTTCAAACATGTCGAAGAAAGAACAAACCCTAAATCCAAAAATCTTTCAAACCTGATTCTCCGATTTCCAACATCTATCTTCGTGAATTAAGGAGTTCTTCGATGAAGGAGGGTCGTCGTTGCTTTTATGGCGAGATAGCTCGATTCGAAACATCTTGGACCGCAATTAATCCTAGGAGGAGATTCTTCAAATGTCGCAAGGTTTGATTTTTTTTTTTCTGCTTTGATGGTGAAATTTGTATGGTAGTTAATAGGGTATGTGAAATTTGATGGGGAAATTATCTTCATGTTCAGGTGAATGGGTGTGGATATTTTGACTGGTTTGATCCTGAAATGCGTGCACGACCAAGGATGATAATTCTCATGTTTTTGAAAAGGATAGATGTGGCTAAGGGTGAATTGAGGTTCTTGGACCTCCCAACTCATGGTCGCCTTGCAACTGAGGTGGAAGAGGTTGTTCTTAAATAGGTGATGATGAGTTTGTTCTCAGATGCAAAGTCGCTCAACTTCATCGAAGAAATAAGAAGAAGAAATTTGGGTTCAATACGCAAAGTCGCTCAATTTTTCGTTAATTGTTAGGAAGGGATCAATATCCTTTTTGCATTTTGAATATTGATTAATTAATTTTGGTAATTTTTATTTTTATTTTTTTTAAATTGTGGGCCAATTAAATGCAACCACGTGTCTTTTTTTTTGTTAGAGGGGTTTGGGCGGAATACAAAAAATGGTCAAAAATGCCCCTTAATTGACATCGAAAGCATCATACTCGTGGGACCTACATATGGCACGCATGCAGTTAACGGAGATATTGACAGTGAACTTAATGCCGGAACTCAATTGAAACAAATTGGAAAAATGAGGGTATGAAATTGTTAAAATTGAGAGTACATGAACTAACATGCCTTACGAGTAAGAGTTCATGTTATAAAACTGAAATTAATACAATGTACAAACCAATCATGCTAGAGATTTTAGTGGAACCACGCGTTGTTAGTTGGATAATAAAAAATAAGTGAAGGAAAAAAAGTTGGTATGTTTAGCATTCTTTCTCTCTTTTTTCTAATGAAAAGAGCGACATAAAATCTTGTTCTATTTTGTAAAAACAAGGTTATAAAGAGCAATATAAAAGGCAAGTACTATACGGGATTGTGGGTTGTTATATGAGAAATGAGGGATTCAAATTTAGAACTTCTTCCAACATTAGAAAGAGGAATACCATTAAACTAAGAGGTAGTTGATTTGATAATACAACAGATACAAACTGTTCAATTGAATTTTAAAAAGAGTTTTAAAAATTAAAATTTTAAATAAAGTTAGAGGGTGTGTATAGATTCAACATGTACATGAATCTAAATAAAATAGTTAAAAATGCGAATGTCATGCTATGTTGGTCCTATGATGATTATCAAACAACATTTAGAGATCGATGCTTTATTTAATTAATCTACTAAATAAGTAGCATAATTACTTGGAACAAACAAAATAATTATAACAAAAAGAAAAGAAACAAAACACCAACAAATCGAATGCAATCCATAATTGGACGATGCACACGTGTGACAGCTAACACAAACGTGGGAAGATCTTAATCATGGCCGACCAAAACCCTCATGTGCTAATCATAATGCTTAAAAAATTTCATGACCAACTTGGTTTCTAATTATTTTATGAAAATGGGGGATATGGAGCATCGGCACCATATGGTTAATGAGAGAAACGCGTGGGATATACTGCTGGTTGAGCGCGTGGGAATAAATGAGCTTGGAATGGGAGGAAAGAGAAAGAAAACGAGAGAGAGTATCCAATGATTGAGCAAGTGCGTGTCTGATTAGGGAGAGACCAAAGCGACACGCACGAGTGCAATAATGGGGCCACGTGGCGATGAGGGGCATGTTGGTGCACGTGAAAGATATCGGGTGTCCTCTAATTAAAGTTTCATTTTTGTTATAAACTTATTTTTTAAAAGAAAAATAACACAACAACGTCGCTTTGGCCGAGTGGTTAAATAAATACATGGGTTTCCCGCGGGAGTTCGTGTGTCCCAAAAAATAAATAAATAGTGATATTATTTCTACTCCCGTGTTTTATTTCTCCATCTATTTTATCCTTAAAATTTTAAAAGAAAATTTATCTTTATGTAAAATGACTTCTAATAACTGAAATAAATTCTTTTATGGCCCTTCTTTTATCATTTCCTTGGACTCTTTCATCTTCTATTTAGTTAAATGACGTCATTTGATGTTCATATCTAACTCATACTTGGTCAATTTTATCAGGCAACTATGAAACACTTGTTTTTATGATATTTTTTTGTCCAGATGCTAGTTATTTTGCACGAAATTGCCAAACGTGATGTATTGGAATTTTTTATGTTGTTGCAGTATCCTTAAAAAAGGAAGAGCTCATTTGAAACTACAAAAGAAGTAAAAATTGGAATATTGCATAGTGGGGATGTTGGGTGAGCATTATAATTATTCATATGTCGGCTTCTTTTGAAATTTATGTAAATTAAAAGGGAATTAATTTGGGCAAATAATGTTCAAAGTAGAATTTGATTAGGAGAAACAAATTGATAGGGTTTTACGGATGGCTTGGAGGGATGGTGGTGATGGGAGAGGAGAGGAAGAGGTTGGGGGCGACTTGAAGAAGAAGGTTGGATTAACTTTTTCATTTTTTCATTTAATATTGTAAATGGTATTTTAGAAATAATGATGGGTGGAAAAATAGGATTGTATTTTTTCAAATTTACATAGTGGGTGGGAAAATAAGGTAGGTGGGGAAATAGGACAATGTGGTGGAAATAGTAGCACTATAAATAAATAAATAAATAACACCAAAAGACATTTTTATTTAAACTCCTTACTTTTCTTTGTTCACCTCATATTCTAAGTTCACCTCAACTTCTAATTAAAATTTTCGCAATTTCTAAGAAAACTCCACTATCTTCCCACACAACCCCTAAATACACAGCTAGCAGGAAAAAAAAAACTCTTCAACCTCACAGCAATCTCAATGGTATTCTCTGTCTCCAAGGTGGTGACAACGGCTGTGGTAGTGGTGGCAACAACTACGGTAGTTGTTTGTTTGCAAATATCTTTTTTTAATAATTGCATCAACTCCTTGTAAGTTGGGTGTTTGATTGTTTTCTAGTCTCTACTTGTATTTTATACTTGTGTGATAGTTAAAAAGTTTGTAGTTGTTTTGGTAGATTTGGGCACTGTGATTCATGTTTGGTTTGTTCAGACATGCAGTTTTTATGTCGAAATTTCTCTGGCCTTTTGTGGCCTATATATGAATTAACCATATATAGTTACTATGCTTTCATATTTGTATTACCCATTTATGGGCATTTGTATTTGCCCTTATAGCCGATAGTCTTTGTGCCTAATTTATAAATACAATTATTTTTTTCTTCCAAAAAAAAAAGTAACGATGGAAAGAGAAGAAAGGCATAAATGGAATTCATAAATGTGAAACACCAATTGACCAATTGTTTTGATTGAGTCTTTGACTTCAATTCACATTTAATTTTGCTTTCAATTTGGAAACCATTTCCATGTTTCTACTTCCCCCCATCCCCATGAATATGATGCAGTTTTCCCAAAAACCTAACTAAATGCCAACAAATGCCCCCAACCTCATCTCTCTATGTAACCTACACTTTCAACCTCATTTCTCTCTGACCCAACCAAATCAAAAACCACCCTCATAATTAATTTCTCTCCACCTAATACACCACTCTCCTCACGCCCTCCATTCAATTTGGGGGTCCCATCTGTATCTGGGGATAAAGAGATTATTAGTCACGTGATACGAGAGGTGCGTGGTTATTTAAATAATGCATATTATCTTATAGTCAAAGGTCAACTAGCGAGAAAATTGCTTTCCTTTCTTAACCGAAGCTAATTATAATAGCACTTTCACCCATTTACCATGGCAAGAGATTAGGAGAGGTAAGGGCAATACAATGACTGTTACTATTCATATAAATAGTGACAGTCCTTGCAAAAGGCTAGTGTGTTTCCACCTATTGCCATGACAACCACTATTCACATGAGATATGATGAGAGGAATTTGTATAGAGTTTTGGTATGGGAAGTAAAAAATATGACTAGGTATTTATTAAAAAAAAATTCTGAAATTTTGGGTTTTTTTTTCTATTTTTTAAAATTTTTTTCATTACTGATGTCAGCAAACCCAAGCTTATGTCCAGACTATTCCTGCATTTGGGCCAGCCCAGGCTTGTGGAGCCCATAAGCTACATGGGCAAGCCTGGCTTGTTGGAACTGAAAAAGGGGGCTTGGGCCCCTGTTGACCGGGCTAAAAGGGCACCAGTGGAGTTGCTCTAAAGCCTAGCCATGAAAATCATTTACAACTAATTTTATTTTTCTTTTGCCAAATAATGAAAAACATAAATTAACAGTTGGCCATGAGTCCACCCTTTTAGGTTCAAGTTCGAGTTTTTATTTTTTTTATTTTATAAATTAAATTAATTTAAAGTAATTTAAACTATTATTAATATATAAAAAAATAAAATTATACAAAATTATTTTTATTATAAATACAATATACGGAGAATTCTATAATTTGTTTACTTTTAAAATGGGAATTAATTGAAAAAAATTCTGTAAAAATTGTCAGATACATTAAAGTTTATTTGTTTACTTTTAACGGTTACTCATAATTTATTATTACTTTTATTTTAAAAAATGGGTTTCTTTTTTAAAATACATTAAATTTTTTGTAATTCCCATTTTGAACTCAGTTGCAGCTTTAAAAGCAACTTTTAACTTAACAACTCATTTTTTAAGAAAAAGAAAAAGAAAAACATGAACTTATTATAAACTCTTTCGTCCCAGAAAAAGAAACTTACTCTCATTTTAACCACAGTTAAACACACACTTAATCATGGTTAAAAGTATTGGTAAATGAGTCTAGCAGGGCAAGCTATAGAGAGCTATTGGAGCCATCACATCCCATCATTGATACAGCCAATAGGCAATAGGCAATAGCTCTCTTGTCTCTCTGATACAAGTCATGATTAACTCTATACCCTCCCTCTGTCTTTCTCCTTGTATCTATTGTTGTATATAAATAAATAGTCCCATCTTCCTTTTCTTTATTGCAAATAGCAAAAAGAAAAGGAAATAGCCCAAAATGCCACCTTTTGATAATTGTAATCGAAAAATACCACCCATTCTCGAAAATTTTGGGAACTAACACCTATAAATACATATTTATTGTGCACTTATTGCACACATATCACTTTGCTGAAATTTTATTCTCGCTCTTTCTTCACTTTGTCTCTCTCTCAACAACAAGACCAAACCTTTAACCATTGCATCTCACTTAAGCTCTCTCTCTCTCTCTCTCTCTCTTTCTCCATAGCTCAACAGCAAGACCCACATCACAAATTCTCCAATTCTCTCGAACCCATTGAAGAAAAACAAGAGAAATTATCGAAATGGAGTTCGGATTCGTGCCCATGAAAACCCACACCGATCCCAACCCAAGATGAAGAGCTTCCAAACCCATCTACGGCTCCGCTCTCTTTCAACATAGACTCATCCACCTCTTCTCCTTCTACCTCATCCTCTCTCTCACAAACCCATCCATGATCTTCATCTCTCTCTTGCTCATCACCCGCATAGCTCTTCTCCTGCTTATTGCTTTCGCTTTCCTCTTTCTTCTTCTTGAACCCATCAAAGGCCACTTGACCACGACCACACACAACTCCACATCAAGGTGTTGAAGCACTTGAGAGTCCACTTAAAAGGGTAAATCGATATTGCTCTTACTTTCATACTATTTCCGGGTTTTTGTATTTATTTTGTCATGGGGAAATTAAATTGATAGAGCTTTTTGGTTTTTGTAATAATATGGGAATGGTTTCTTTCGATTTTAATTTATCGAAAGGTGGCGGCCAAAGACTCTATGAATGTAGGAGATCGAATACATCTTCCTATTTCTCAGTGCAAGAGTTCCCCATTGATAAACAAGAGTTGCCCAATGAGAAGGAGTGCCATTGTAGTGAAGAAGAAGTCACCTTTATCCGTAGCCTTGAGTTGTATAAGGTTCATAACTTTGATCTGTTGTGACCATTTAAGCTAGCTATCTTGCTTACAATATTTAACCCAAGAAATTTGTTTTTTCTTCATGAAATTAGGATCTAGCCATTATTGTAATCAATAAACCCCCTGGAATGCCTGCTTGCATTGGCTACCGATACTTCATTGAAGGTTATTGTCGTACTTTGGTTTGTTGGTAGTTTAATTTGATTCCACATGTTGAATTGTATAGTGTTTGCACAGGGTGGTATTGGCATCAAAAGAAGTTTAGATGGCCAACTGTCATTCGCTTGTTTAAGTTATGAATTCTCGAGAACCCCTATTTGGTGAGTTTGTAGGAAATCTTAACTTATGTAGAATTCATTCTCTGTTGCTGTATAGTAAGCAGTGTACTTGTTAGACTTCTAAAATATTGAATGGGGACCTTTCATGTAATACTAAAACTAGAGTGAGTATGGAGTGAAAGAAAGATTCATTGCATGTGAATCAAGCCCTTATTGAGAAGCTCTAGCCAACTCATTGAATAGCAGCTTGTTCACACATTTCATGTTCAACGAGATGGAGCCAGCTTGCAAGCTATATTGCTTCATGATCCCAGGTTCAACATCTCCAAACTCAGCTAGGTTGGGTTGGTAAATAGTTGTGTCATTGAGACCTAGCGAATGGAAACATGAACTTTTTCGTATTTCAATGAATGCAAGAATTGATTAATGGAGAAGATAACAATTTAGTTTTATAGACTTCCTATTAGAATTTCAATCGTTGTATCAAGTGTGTACTTGCATGGTCTCTTCTATTTCCACAATCTTATGGATACTTGGGTGTATGGATTATCTAGCTTCCTTGAAAGCTCGTTTGGTTTGTTTTGTCGATTTACTCTTCTTTTTTTCTTGGATAAGAATCTTTGTGTTTGTTAGGTGCACAGACTTGATAGAGATAGTAGCGGTATTGAACAAATTATAGTTGATTAAGTGGTTTCGGTTGTAGGACCAAATGATGCATTGAACAAATTATATAAGTGTAAAATTAACAATTGTCTGAAGTTACAATATTTTGGGGCTTTGATTGCTTTCGGTGGTAGTGGACAATGGTAAATTAGATCGAATCACAATTGAATGATTCACAAACTTTGCCATCTCAAAGCATGCCATTACAAAGTTCAAAGTAATTGGATCACCATGTCCTCGTTAGCAACAAACTTTTTCCGCATAAGCATACAGCACAATGCAGCTTTTAGTTTCAACATTTGGCTCCAAACAATCATGAATGAAGATATTTTGGCTGACATTCTTGTCTGATTCGTTGAGAAATAATATTTCCCTCACTAATATTCCACTATTGATTTTGCGGGTTTCACATGGTTAGAGCTAACCCCTCTTCTTGGCCTCTAAAGCATCGGGTATGGATCGAGAACTAAATACTTGTTAGCAGCTTTATTCCTCAGTTACAAAGCCACTTTTCTCCTGTGAAAACTCCTCTAACCATATATGAGCATTGCACTGTGCGTGTACACGTGCGAAGCTTCGAACAACCGATAGTTGGAGACTACAAATATGGGTGGCAAACTCATAAGAACTGGAAACCATTAGCTTGGTCTAATAATGAATGTCATCGAGATGAGGACTTTCCCAAGAGTAAGAATCTCTCGTTTGATCTCAATATATGGACAAAGTGTCTCCAAAAAGAATCCCTTTGCATCTTCATTGTAAGCACAAATGCTTGTAATCTTATATGTACTTGAAGCAACCATGCATATTCTCGATGCTTTTATCAATGAATATTAAGCTCTGATCAACATCATTATTATAGCTTAACCTTGTGAGTTTGGTTTCAAAGTAGTTTTGTATTTCGTCTTGTATGCCGAGAAGAATTTGGTCTTTCTTAACAATTCTCATATCACATTAGAGATATAAAAGACCCGGAACACCCTTACTAGTTGGAGGAGCTCAAAGTAATTACGAGAAGATGCAATTGAAGTAGACGATGGTTACGTCAGGTAGACAAATCTTTATATGCTCATTAGCGCTTTTTCCTAATTCAGTTTTTTAAACTCGTTGATTGAATAAATGATAATTGTTTTCTCGCGGTCACATTTACCCCTACCCGTCAACATTGTAGTATGGTGACGGTTATTGGTCTTTCTTTACGTGTTAAACTCTTAAGGAGCTCTGCCTTCTTGTTACAAGAACTGCCTTCTCGTTACAAATTTTGCACCTTTTAAATTTGGTTTCATGAGTGGCATTTGATAGGAATTCATTTTTGCAATACATGTGTAGTAATGGTATCTTGTATTCTTTGTGCTTTGTACTATTGGGATGACAAGCATGTCCTGATTGACACAAAATATTGCGTTCCTATTTGTGCTTTGTACATTTGGAGTTCGTATTGCTCGATATCGCGTCCATATTGCCCATATATTGCTACAATAGTGCGTCCATATTGCTTCGATATTGCTAAAATATTGCGTCATTTAGCACCTATCTTTTTTTTTCAAGTCTCGTTGGAATGAAATTAGAGTGTGATTTTGGAGTTTGTGTATTGCCTTTTTATTGTATCCATATTGCCCTGATATTGCTATGATATTGCCTACATAGCACCTACCTTTTTTTTAAAAGTCATGGAATAAAATATAGTGTGATTTTGGAGTTCGTGTATTGCCCTAATATTGCTTCCATATTGCCCCGATATTGCAATAACATTGCTATGATATTGCATACGTAGCACCTTTTTTCAAGTCTATTGGAATGAAATTATATAGGTGAGAGTATGCATTTTTGTATTGTCAAGACATACCAAATGTGGAAAGTTGACAGAATTCACATCCAAACACCAAGTCAATACAAATACATTTGAAATTTCAAAGCACCAAAACCTACATGTCTAAGATACATTACGAAGTGGAATAGGCAATATTAATACAATGAGAATCGATTACAAAATGTTCCCTAACCCTTCTGCTTGTACATTCAAAATACATGACACTAAGTGAGACAAATTACCACAAAATAAACCAACAAATGTAATTTGGTAGACCATATCGCGCATAACCACGAAACATTTATTCGACCAATTCCTCACACTTTAAGCAATTTGGACCCAGAATATTACAGTAAATTACTAAAAATTTCTACCAATTCCTCACACTTTAAGCAAAAATCAACTAATCTCTCTCTCTCTCTCTCTCTCATGGTGCCTCTCACTACAAAATACCAACAAATAGAAGAGAAATATATCTTGATCCCACTTCATCCCCCTCCAATACTGACTTGTTGGAAGGTTTTTCCTTCACTCCATCCCTCAAAGACACGCCCTCTTCTTTTCTCTATCAGCAACTAAGAGTATAAACCATTAAAATTTCAAAGTGAAACAAAGCTTAGAGAGAGAGAGAGAGAGAGAGAAACCTAAATGTGAGAGAGCTCGGATGCAAACAGAAATACAAGGGCATGCACAATCCGGAAATACCGTGCACTACCACATAGAGAATATCATAAATAATGTTCATCGATCACATACTTGGCATGTTAAATTGCCAGACTGACGAATTTCAACCACATATTCATACAAAAGTTCAACAGATTAAATCTAACGTGCGTGATTATCATGAGAACATTTCCCTAATATGTAAATATGTGTGTAAACATGCATAAACAAAGAACTTGAGCCAGGATAGATTGAACAAAAACATACAATACAATACAATACAAGTGATGAAATACCTTTGGAATTGAGAAAAGGTCTTAGAAATTCTTAGAAATTCTAAACGCATAATACTCACAAAATTTCGTAAATTAACTTAAGAAAGGGCTTACAAACAAGCAAAACCAAGCCATAGCCAAATAGTGTAGGTACGCCTTTACAAACTTCTCTTTGAAATTTGTAAAGGAACCAAAATCCTTTTCAATCTCAAGGACGCCTAGTTTGGGCATGTCCCCTCTAGGTTTGCATGGATTCCCAAAAAAGTCATGATTCCGAGACCTACAAGGATAAAGTGAAAGGATCACATCTCATAATCCCTAAATTGGAGATGGAAAACAAAGTAAATTTGCCTTGTTCAATATCAACTATCAAGAACATGTCCATTTGAAACTTTTATTAATTAAATGTAAGTCTTGTAAGTGTCATGCCCAGACCACATTTAGGTTGGATAATCGCTACAGAACATTTATTTGAAAAACCTAACAGTTTCCTCTTGAATGATTACTACACACTTCTAGATTCTTATCCTTCTAAACTCCATATGAGGAAATTGTTGTTAGTTTGGAAACTACTAGAGAAATAATTACACTTGAATCTCAATGCTAAAGCTCATACAAGTAATTTTGAACACTTTTACAACACCTAATTAAGCAAAACCCATATACAAGAACAATTAATTGAAATGAAGCAATTATCAAATTCAACTGAATAAGCAGGGGACCAATTTCAAATATCATGCAAAAGAAAAGCAATCAACAAAGAAATATCCGCAAAAGTCAAGTTATTTAACCATAAGTCCAGAAACAACCATTTATAGAACATTAATCTATTACATTCAAGTTCAATTTCATGAAACTATCTCAATGAAGAAAACTCTAAATTCAGGGGATGAAGCGATAAAAAAAAACTAATTTACTCAAAGCATATCTCAAATTTGAAGCCTAATACAGGCAGAAACATCCGTAGAGGGGAAAAACATAACATGTTGCGTAAAATTAACATAAACAAACATGATGTCTTGACTAATTCAATCCCATGAAAATCTGAAGTCAAGTAAACCTTGGCCTATCTAGAATTTGGAAGCAAAATAGGACCCCTTTTAAGAACCCAATCAGACAAAGTCAAATCCTTCTAGTTTAGAAGAATAAATGCTGCTCCAAAAAACAAGATCCAAAATCTATACAAGAACAAGATCCAAAATTTATATGTTTATGACCTTATCGTAAATGCATAAAGTTACCAAATTTAAAAACAAAATAATGCAGACACGTAAAGACCTACCACCTGAGATATGGCTTTGGAGAACTTAGAGATGGTGGTGGCGGCCAGTTGGAGTTGGTATGTGGGGAGCCGAGTGGAAGTGAGCCAGCACCTTGCCATCCATAATGGCCTTAGAAGCAATTCCTCAGAAATCTTCTTCGGTCATGACTGCGTTCCCAAGGCATTTGGAATGGAAAATTGGGGCAAAACAAACAGAGAGAGAGAAAGAGAGAGCAAGTCAGACAGAGAGCCAGGAGAAAGCGAGCCTCGATAGAGAGCCAAAGAGAGCTTAAGTGAGATACGGGTTAAAGGTATGGTCTTGTTGTTGCAGAGAGAGACAGAGCGAAGCAAGAGTTGAGAAGCAAAATTTCAGAAAAAAGTGATATGTGTCAATAAGTCACAATAAATATGTATTTATAGGTGCTAGTTCCCAAAATTTTCAGAATGGGTGGTATTTTCAGTTACAATTATCAAAAAGGTGGCATTTTGGGCTATTTCCCAAAGAAAAAACTCTGAGCTACACCTACTGCTGCAAAGCCCAGCCATTTTCTACCCTTCTTTCCATTTTGCTTTCCTGGAATCCAAACAGTAGAGAATCAGACCCAAACCCAGATATCTGAACAAGGAAAGGAAGAGTCTCTGTTTTGCTTCTCTCTGTTCTCTTGCAGCTGGCTCTCTTGCCCTGTTTGGTTCTTTCGGTAAAGGAGAGAGAAGAACAAAAAAATGGGTGAGAAAGATGATGGGTTGGGGTTGGGGTTGAGTTTGAGCTTGGGATGTAAACCCAATGAGAATGAGTCTTCTTTGCGCTTGAATCTCATGGAGAATCCTTCACAGCCTATGCAAAATCGTCACCACAGAACTTCATGGAATGAAATCTTTCAACTTCCTTGTAATTTTTTGTTCCTCTGTCTATTTTATTCACATTTTCCTTGAATCTTCTTTTTGGGTTTTCTTTTTTCCTTCTCAAAACACAATCTGAAATAAAAAGGGAAATTTTTGGGCAGTCAGATCTGTTTTATATAAGGTTTTCTGTGTATTTTTATGAAAAAACTCACAACTTCTAACTTCTGAAATCAGATCACCACAATGACATCTTTATTTACAGCCTTGCTATTTGTATTGGTGTTTTACATTTTTCAATCGCTTGACAGATCGAAACCCAGATGCCAGGTCGTGTCTGAGAGGAATCGACGTGAACCAAGCTGCGGAGTTTGAAGAAGAAAACGGGGTTTCGTCGCCGAACAGCACGGTGTCGAGCCTGAGCGGGAAGAGGAGTGAGAGAGAGCCCATTGGCGATGAGAATGAGGCCGAGAGGACCTCGTGCTCCCGCGGAAGCGACGATGAAGACGGCAATGGTGGCGACCTGTCGAGGAAGAAGCTCAGGCTAACAAAGGAGCAGTCTTTGCTACTTGAGGACACGTCCAAGGAGCACAACACTCTGAATCCGGTGAGTCACAATTTGTTTGGGGTGTTATTTTGATAATTTCACAATGGCATATTGGTCTTTTCGACTAGGTTTCTGTTCTTCACTCTTCTTCAGTGGCAATTGTGTTATTTTGGTGGTGAAACAAGGGTGGGTTTTATTTACACTCTTTATCTCTGCTGTGTTCAGAGGCAAAAGCAGGCGTTGGCAAAGCAGCTGAACCTAAGACCAAGACAAGTGGAGGTTTGGTTTCAGAACAGGAGGGCAAGGTGAGAAAAAATTCTTCACCGAGTTCAAGGGCACTGTTGGGAATCAAAGGGGAACCAGGGGTAGAATTGTCATTTAAACTTAGTGTTGTCTTGTTTTGTGTTTGGTAACATACCAAATACCAATTGCTTTCACAATTCTCATGTGTTTGCATTGAATGAGATGAGGCCAAATCTGGTTGGTTCCCATAAATAATATTCCCCAAACTTGTTGCATGTAATTAAATGAGACATTGATGATCATGTCTACCAAGTTCATTTGCTCTTTTGTGTTTTTCTAGGTGCCCATTCCACTTTATGAATGTGGAAAAGAAGGAAAAGTTTCCCTTTATTTAATTTAGAATTTTGGAAGATTGTTTGATTGGTTTTTGGTAAAATCTAAAATGGGTTCTAATCTAACCAATCATTTCTCTCAAAATAACACTTTCGTTGTTATTTGCATGCATTGTTAATGTGTTAAATGAAATGCAGGACTAAGTTAAAGCAAACGGAGGTGGATTTTGAGTTACTAAAGAGGTGCTGTGAGAAACTGACAGAAGACAACAGGAGGTTGCAGAAGGAAGTGCAAGAGCTTAGAGCACTCAAGCTTTCACCACAGCTCTACATGCAAATGAGCCCGCCCACAACCCTCACCATGTGCCCTTCATGTGAGCGAGTCGCCGTCTCATCCTCTTCATCTTCTGCTGCTGCTGCTGCCGCAGCTTCCTCCACAGCTCCTGCAAATGGCCAAACCTGCCAAAGTGGTGCGCTGAACGTCCAGCGGCCCATTCCGATCAGCCCATGGGCTACATTGCCGATCCAACGCCGACCCCTTGATGCATCCGCACCCTAGTAGTAACTTCTGGTTGCAAATATAATGGGAAAGCTGATGACTTAGAAGCATAGTTTGGTTATTAGGAGGAAATGGGTGAGAATGTGTACGGAAGGAGAAGGGAAAAGATGTGGTAGTGGACATGTTTTTGTCAATTGAAGCCACCCCTTGTTTTTGTTCAGATTTTTGGGCTTTTACTAATTGTTATAGCAAAAGTTGATGGAGATGAGGGTTAAAAAGTTGGTGACCAAGAAAAAAAAAAGTCATGTTTATACATGGGAAGTGTTAGTAGGATAATTCAGCGGTAACAGGAGAACATGGATTTTTTTTAAATGATAATTTGAGTGGAAAAGTTGGCCTTTGAATGTCAATTGTTGTAACCTATTCCATTAGATTTTGACTTATTGTCGACAATTCATGCTTAATCTCTCCCTTTCTTGATTAGCAATGAAAGTAGCAACCAATATAATGATGATTAGAAGATGCCAAACGTTGAAAGAGTAATTAGCCACCTAACCAAACTTTTATCTCAACTGATGAAAAAGGAAAAGAGTTTAGTCCATTTTACAGAAAAGTTTGAATGCATTTTCAACTTAATTATATTTAAATGTCTTAATTGAGTGGTTGACATTAAACAATAACCCCTAGATTAGTCTCCATTAACCAATAAGCTAAAGATAAACCACATCTTTAGCATTTGGTTCACCAACAAGTTCACCCCACTTTATCTGCATTAAAATAGAAACAAAGATAAATTACATTACTTTTCTATGGAGGTTGTAGAAATATCTCTCATGTTAATGGTTATGATTCATCTAAAGCCAGCACAAACAAAACCAAAGGAAAACGTTAAGGGAGGACAAAGGGAGACACAAGAAAGACCACAGGTCCTGATCATGTGAGCCTGCAAGGACAAATGCATTGAGGGATTTGAAATTGCGTCACAAAACTGTCTTAAGTAGAGAAATCAACAACATACAAAAGATTCCGGACAAGAACTTTCTGTAAAGTTTCAATAATCAACGACAGGACACTGCGTGTTGTAGTTTGCTAAGTGAGGATATTAACATTGTCTTGAGATCAAACTGTATTGACGGTGTCTGCAAGGGACCGCAGTATGCATCCCAAACCAGCTCTCTCTGTTAGTTTTTCATGAATCCGAAGGCACTGGTCGCATGTGGGCCGATCTCCAGTAGACAAGCCTCTATACAAGTACCTTCAAAGATGAAAACCCGCAACTTGTAAAATGTCCCAAAGATCACTATATAGTGAAGAAGGGAAAGGAAAATCAGGAGAAATAATAACAAAGAAAACTACTGAGAACAACAGCAAGAAATCGGAAACATATGTAGAAATAATATATACCTAAAATCTTCTAAAACTTTTGGGAAAAAAATACTTGCCTATATGGTTCTACTAACACAAAGCCATACATATAAGAAATGCCCTAATGACTATAACCTGACTTCTAGAAACAGAAAAAACAAAAACAAGACAAAAAACAGATATACATCCCAATTTTTACTTTGAAGCAGCTTCAAATATTTATTCTCTTGTAGACATTTTTGGAGCCAATACTTTGATCACCCAAGAACGTGACCATTTGTTTCACAATAAATGCCACTCTCAAGTTTAAAATGCTGTGAAACGTAGACAGACAAATATGCTTGTTAAATGCCAGGAAAGAGCATACGGATAAAATGCAATGCTGTCACAGACTTACAAGGGGCCTTGTTCTTTATTTTCCCCAAATATCATTTACTAATTACACAATTTAGAATCCTTTGGTGATACAAGATGCTTAACTGCCCTACTTGATTCAAATTAATCTCTCTAAGGCTTAAATGACGGATAGTGAAGGTCCCTGTTTCTTCATTGCCTAACAAACACAAATATAGGTAACTTGGCTGTAGAAAACACCATCTAAAAAATATCGATAGTGCACGCGAAAAAGAGCCAACCCCATGATCCAGAATTTCAGACCTATGTACCAAATCAAATTCAAGTTCATTTCTATGCTCAAGATACTTTGTTTCTCCGTACGGGAAAATTCTTGACCAGCCTAACTGATACTACTGCAGTATACTCTCATTGTGTGTACTTCTATATTTGGTTAAAAAACTTAAAATGGCTAAAAGCCCATTGAACATGCACTAACATTAGGCAGTCTGTGCATAAAACTAATACCAAAAATCTGTGCTACAAGAGTCACAAATTTCAATTCAATAAATTACAGAAAATACTCAGAAGCAATATCAGATGATAATTTTTAGGGTATGAAATATAATATACTAGAAGTAGAAAATAATGATAATTAAGAAAAAAGAAATTGGGGAGCACTCACTTCATGAGAATGTCATAGTACTCAGGATCCAAAGAAGAAAACATTCCATCAACATCTTTTATAGCCATAATAGCTCTATGCACCATTATCCAATTTGCAGACTGCAAAACGCCAAAAATTCTCATCATTTTCTCTTAATTTCTACACCAAACAGACCAACAGCAGTAAAATTAAACACAGGGAGAAGTTTATGATTGGTCCCCAAGAAAATCGCAGGAAAAACACTACAAAAAGGAAACTAAAGTTCTACACTTGCAATTCAATTTTCTATTCCTGTTAGGTTTTCTCGGCAGCCAAACAGAAGATGTGAAAAAGAGAGAGACAAACCTTGCAGCGTTCGTCTCGGGTGTTGGGAGGTGAGCCTTCAAGAGCAGTTTTTAGAGCTTCGACTGGTTTGTATCTAAATGGAGAACGAATTAAACAGTTAAGGTTTTTGGTGAAAATAAAAGAATTAAGGGGTTTCAGAGAAAATTACACAAAAAAAGAACGAATAGAATTTGAATGTTACTGTTTGAGTAAGCTTTCGATCTTTCGAGATTTTTGTTCGATTCTGGTGATTATGGCTTCTGCATTATCTGCTTCCACAAATTCCTCTGTTCCTGCCATTTTTCACTCTCTCTCTCTCTCTGTTTCTCGTTCACTGTGATTTTCTCATCTGCCAATTGGAAAAGACCTGGGTGAACATTTTCTCGAGAAAGTGATGCGCCTGGTGACTGAAACTGTGTCGTTTTGAGGTCGATCATGAACTACTTTCGTGCAATTTGGGCCAGGGCTATAATTAAAGTGAACATCGTATAATAATCAACGCTGTCGTTTTGCACCGTTTGGTGAATTGCTTTTGTCTCGATCAAATGACGTCCAAGGCCTAACAGATAAGGTGGCCACGTTCTATAAAAGGTTGTAAAATCAAACAAAATGTAGGGGCAATATTGTCATTTAGACCAAACGGTCATAATGATTGACACTGCACTTTTTGAATTCTTCTTCCCCTCCTCACACTTTTTTCCGCTATCTCTCTTCCTCTCTGTCTCTCTCTTCCTTGGCTTCAAAGTCTTCCTTTCTTCACGAGCTCCATTTCATACAGAAGCAAAAAGCTCCTCAGAGGCTCACCTGTTCATCAATGGAGGACCCAAGCCCTTACAGAAAACCCCATTTCCCATATTCAGAGCCAAACTCAGCAATTCATCCAATGCCCATTAAACAAGGTAAGTCCTACATGATGCACTTTCTCTTTAAAGCTCTCTTCTTTGCCCTTGTTATTATGGTTCTTCCCCTATTTCCTTCAAAAGCTCCTGACTTTATCAACCACACCATACTCACCAAGTTCTGGGAGCTTATTCATCTTGTTTTCATTGGCATTGCTGTGTCCTATGGCTTGTTTAGCAGAAGAAATGTAGAAAGGGGATTTGAGAATCCCTCAAATCTTGGTAGTTCAGAGTCTTATATGCCTAGAATTTTTCCTGTTTCATCAAATTTTGATGATGAATATGAAAATCCATGTGGGTCTGATGAGAAAAGAGTGGTTGGGCTTGGGAGTTGGAATTCTCAGTATTTTGTAGGTAACCCTGTTACTGTTTCTTCTCATGAAAGTACTGGTTTTGATGCCCAATGCAAACCCAGTTTTCCAATTCATGAACATGGTTCCGAAAATTCATACGGGTACAAAGAGAATAATCTCACTCAAGCTTGGAGTTCTCAGTACTTTCAGAGTGAACCAATGGTGTTTGTAGCACAGCCAAATTATGGTCTTGATGAATGGGGTAAACCCAGATCAATAGTTGATTCTGAGCCATTAGGTTTGCCTATTCGAAGCTTGAAATCGATGGTAAGAAACCAAGATAGTTCTGAATTTGTGACTAGGAGCGAGTCTGGTTCAAGTTCTAATTTTTTACCTAATAGTTCTGATGAGAGTAAAAATGGGAAATTTGGTGATTTGGGTCCTCTAAATTTGGAAGAGAAATTCAGTGAAGCTACTGCAGCACCTTTCCCAGTTCATCGGGGTTCGAGTTCTGGAAGGATGGAAATGGGGAAAAGAGTAGGTAGTATTGGTCGTCCTTCACATTTTAGGCCACTCTCGGTTGATGAAACTCAGTTTGAATCAATGAAAACTCGGTCCTTCCGGTCTACATTGTCTTTCTCTTCCGAGTCTTCTCAAACTAGTTCCATGTCTTCTTCACCAAAAGGGGAGTCTTTTGCGCACTCTATATCTTCGGAGGCTCTGAACTCAAAAGTGAATAATTTGAAGAAAAGGAAGAGTTCTCAAGGGTCTGCTCCTTCAGGCTTACCCTCATCACCGCCAAAACCAATTACTGAAAAAGTTTCAATGAGTACACTGCATTCTCGGGGCTATAGCATTGGTTCTTTCCATGAGGAGGACTTGAGGAGAAGCTCAGAAAATTACTTCAAGGACTTGAGTGGAAGTGCAAGTGAAGAGGATCAATTGGGTAACAAAGAATTGGGGCCAGCTTCTTTGAGATCAGATGTGAAACCTGTAAGCCTCACTAAAGCTTCATTAAGGGGAAGATCAGTTAGAACAATCAGACCAAGTAGACTGACCACTCATGACAAGGTTGAAAAGATGTGTGATAATGGTGGAGCTATATCTATGAGGAAAGATATAATTCAAAATGGAGGAACTGACAAGAAGTTTTTCGACAATGTAACTAGTAAGCTAGATCTTGGCAATTCCTTGCACATGCCAAAGCCAACAATTCCCAAGTATCAGAAGAAAGAGATGCAAGAATTTCATGGCAATGTTGTTGCTGAAGAGTCTGAAGACGACTCGGAAAGTGAGGCAGAAAACTTTCTAGTAAGTTCAGAAGATGAAGATGCTGATCCTGCTGCTGCTGCTGCTGCTACATGTAACTCTGTCAATGTTGCAGGACCAGACTCTGAGGTTGATAAGAAGGCCGGTGAGTTTATAGCCAAATTTCGAGAGCAGATAAGGCTTCAAAAAGTGGCATCACTTGACAGATCAAAAGGGCTAGGCATCAGTGGTAATTGCTTTAGGTGATCATATATAAAATACTAATAATGCTCCATAGAGTTGTGGGAAGATGGATCATTCATCCTGTTCTAGCTTAAAGTATTTATCTATTTATTTACACTATTCATTTGATGAGCATTTCTTGGCTCTGTACCAGGTACATCTTTAGAAAGCATTTTCAATCACACTACTATTTTTCTATAGTTTCTGTTGCATTTTGGAAACACGTTTCTTCAAATGCCACAATCCATTTTTCTATAATTTGATCTTAGTAGAGAAGATTTTCCTTGGAGCCAAAGTTATAAATATTTTAAGGGGAATTTTATTGACACCCTCAATCTGTTCAAACCGCCCCCACCTCCCCTCAAGAAAAACAACAACCAACAGCCACGCACCCACCCTATCGCCTCTGCCGTGGCGTGGGCCAATTCCGGCAACTCCCTTTCCCTGGCCACCCCCTTCTCCCCTCTCTTTATCTTTCTCAAAATCACTACTAAAAATACTATTCCGAGTAGAATTCCACTTTCTGTTTTATTACTTTAACGGCAACAGTAACTTTAAATATGGGCTGGATAATATGCAACAGTAACTTGATTGCCTCATGGTTCTTGTTTACACCCCATTTAAACTGCCAAGAAGAAGGCTACACGTGGAAATTCATATCCAACAGATGAAAGCGATCGGCACCCTAAGTACCGATCGCCTTTGAGGAATGTACTCAATTCCCGAGTCGCCTTCTTGACACGTGGAGCCTAATTAGGCAATGTCTACAGCCCCACATCGAAATTATACTCAAATGCACACCTCCCAAGATCTATAAAGACAGCACAAGCCCCAAGAAGGAGGTAATCAAGAGCCTTCGCCACTTAGCTATTACTCGCTAAAATTGCTATCCACTCCGTACTTATTCTAATTTAAGCATCGGAGAGCCTTCGGCCGGCACCACACCGGTGCCTATCCCGCTTACCGATCGTTTCTTGTCTTACAGATTGGCCGAGCACACCAGGTCCGGGATCGCCAAGGCGAAGACATCACGCTTGAGCCCGGTGCAGATCCATTTTTGAGCATCAGCTTTGGCGCCGTCTGTGGGAAGTGACACAAGTCACCCACAAATTCACACCTACGATGGGCACCGCACCGTCCCGTTGTTCCTAACGGCAGAGGAGTTACCGTCGGAAAGCATAGTGGAGCCACCAAGAATACCCCGTGCACGCCCACCGGAATGCTTCGCACCCCAATCGCTACCGGCCGAGCTCCTAGCCCGGATAACGGCACTTCGGCAGACATGGCGAAGATGCAGAACACAACAACCTTCTCTCGGCCAAAGTCGACGAGACACAGCAATGAACCAAAGAAAGAAACACAGAACATTCAGACCGACTGCATTCTCCGGAGCTTACAAACACCAAGTAGGCAGAGGAAGGGAAAGAGGGTGGCCAAAGCAGCCGGTGGTCTCCAAGCGATTGGTCGTTCCAGCCCCAAAGGATAAGCCCCACAAACCGCAGAAGGTCTACACCGATTGTTGGATCGGCAGGAGGAGCGGGGCCGATCGCTACCAAGATCGGGGCCGTTAAACGATGACCGCATGAGGGTGTTAGGAAGTAAATCTCCCGTCCGACGAGTCCAATTACTCGAATCCACAGCGGAATCGGACCATGAGTACATCCCATCTAATAGTCGGCAAACCTCTTACCGTTCGGTAACACCAACGAGACATTCAGGAATTAACCCAGAAAGGTCGCCTCGGCCATCGAAGATCATCAGAGACGGAGGTCCCAAGCCGAGACCCCGTGATCCGCCTCTTGCCGCAAAGAGTCCAAAAATGGAGGACGACCGATCGCGCACTCAAGAGCCAGGATGGAGTAAGCTTCGGCCAGGGCCGTTCACCGAGCGAATAAAAACTCAAGCAAGACAAAGACGTTCAGCCCCGCGCATACCTTTCTATACGGAGTGGAAGACCCACCGACTCACCTCCATACCTTTCAATCGGGCGCTTGGATGCAAGGGGTTAAGCGGCGAAGGGCAATGTTTGTCGTTCCCATCGCATTAAGCGATGCGGCACTCAATTGGTTCTACCGATTGGAGCCAGTGTACGGTGAGATTCCTTTGATGAGTTAAAACAAATTTTCCTCAACCACTTTATGATACAGACGGATAGATCGTACTGCCGATGACCGTACACAATCCGGCAAGGGGAAGATGAGAGCTTACGCAAATATGCGGCCGATTCAGCCACGAGTATTCACGATGCCCAGATATCGATGATCTGGCAGCCTTCTGCGCTTTAAAAGTGGCATTCGGCCATCCCATTTCCTAGATCTAGTGCATAGCAACAATCGGCGCACTTACGATGAGCCGATGAAGGTGCCGCCATTCATGCAAAAGTCGAATACTTGAACTCCAAGGCCGAACCCACGGTTCGGCAAGAAGAGCCGGCACAAGATAAGTTCTCGCCGCAAAAACCTCTGTTCTCACCGAGCAAACGTAAGAACGACTCCACCCTCGGCAAGGAGGCCATAAGAAGAACAGAGGAAGAAACAACCGCAATGAGCACAGAGGCCCCTTGCCGAACCAAGGCCAGGCACAGGAGGTGTATACTTGCTCAACACAACCTATGAGGCCGTACTCATGAATGAGCAGGACATCATACTAACTACCAATCGAAACCGAATCGACAGGATAACAGTGGATACCGGAAAATTCTGCCGATATCACCAAAGACAATAGCCACAATACCGAAGATTGTATAACATTGAGAAAAATCATCGAACGCCTTATCCGAGAAGGCAAACTTGATCAATACATTGCCAGCCGCAGCAGCCTTCCAAAAAGGACCCGCTCGCGTATCAACATGATCAAGACTATCAATGAGGCCCAACTTTGGCGGGGGCATCCACCGTCGAGGAAGCAAGACGTCCGAGCAAAGCTCAAGATCCCCAAGTCTTCTGTGATAGAGAGTAATCGGCATCGAAAATGCCAAAGGTTCGATGGGAGCCCATCACCTTCGATGAAGAAGAGGAGGAAGGGATCCTCTACCCACATGACGACCCCATGATCATCCGAGCGTAAATTGCCTGATTTGATGTAGGAAGAGTTCGATTGACACCGGAAGTTCGGTAAATGTCATCTTTGCCGACGCCTTCTGGGAACTAGGGGTAAGCGATGAGCATGTCAATCGGCACTCACTCCACTCCCCGAGCTTTTCAAAGCGATTTGGTTCAACCGGTCGGCAACAGAAGCTTGTCCATAGCCTTCTCGCATGGCCCCACGGCGAACAATGATCTATGACCAATTTCTCATCGCCGATCGTCCGACCGCATACAACGTGATTATTGGTCGAACGGCACTCACAGGAATCAAGGCACATCTTTCCCCATATGTTGCTCATGAAATTCCCAACCTGCAATCGGGTAATCGGGACCAACTTAGCGCTTCTGACTTGCTACGCAATGGCACTCACTTCGCCACGGATAAAACGTCAAGGAAACCCTCTCTCGTGGTCGCATACCAAACGGCGTAAGACTCCCGACGATCCTAGGGATGATACGTCAATACCGCAAGCCCAGCTTGAAGATCCGGAAACGGTGATCTTGCATGGGGATCGACTGCACCAATGTGTTAAGATCGGCACCACCCTCACGGCCACACTCCGATCAATTCATTCAATTTCTGCGCCATCACTCCGAGGTATTTGCCTGGTCATACAATGATATGCCGTATTTCTCCCGAGGTCATAAGTCACAAAGCTCGATATCGTCGGCATTCAAACCTCGTACGCCAAAAGCGGAGATCTTATGATACCGAACGGTATGAAGCTATGAAGGCCGAAGTTGAAAAACTACGGCCATCGGTTTCATCAAGGAGGCAACTTACCCAGCTTTGGTTGGCAAACTCCGTCATGGTTCTAAGGCAAAAGGTGGGTGGAGGATGTGCCAAGACTATACCGATCCGAACAAGGCTTGCCCGAAGGATAGCTTTAGTTGCCACGAATCGACCAACTTGTCGATGCTACCGCCGCCACGAGTTGCCGAAGTTTCATGGATGCCTATTCAGTGGTACAACCAAATATTTATGGACCCTTCCGATAGGGAGCATACGGCGTTCATAATGCATAAAGGTCTTTATTGCTATAATGTCATGCCATTCGGTCAAGAACGCCGGAGCCACATACCGGCTTGGTTAACCGAATCTTTGCCGAATATATCGGGAACATCATGGAAGTTTATGTCGATGACATGTTGGTCAAAAGCAAAACCGCCGACCAGCACATCCGTAACTCGTCACTAATGTTCGGCATCCCGAAAAATACCGAATGAGGTGAACCCGTTGAAATGTGCCTTCGGTGTATCTTCCGGAAAGTTCCTAGGCTTTATGATCACCAATGAGGTATTGAGGCCAATCCAGAGAAAATTAAGGCATTGATAGATATGGAAAAGCCAAGACGCAGTAAGGATATTCAAAGTCTTAGGTAGGGTGGCGGCTCTAACACTGCTCATCTCAAAGGCTACCGATCGCTGCGCACCTTTCTTCAAAGCCTGAAAGGAGGCAATCGTAACATTTCCTGGACTGCCGAATGTGATAAGGCGTTTGGCGAGCTAAAAGAGTACATGGGCAAAGCCCCGCCGTTATCCAAACCGCCTCCCGAGAAGAACTCTTTTTGTATCTATCGGTATCACAGATCGCGTTAGTTCTGCTTTTGATACGGAAACCAGAAAAGGTGGAGTTACCGATATTCTATGTAAGCCGAGCTGCCCAGGGTGCAGAAATTCGGATCCGCCTCGAGCGCTGGCCCTTGCACTAGTGACCTCGGCAAGGAAGCTCCGCCCATATTTCCAGGCTCATACGATAATCGTTCTAACCAACCACCACTTCGGCAGTGCTCCAAAAGCCGGAGATGTCCGGACGATTGATCAAATGGGCAATCGAGCTAGGAGAATTCGATGTTCGATTCAAACCAAGACCAGCGAAAAAGGTCAAGCAAAGGCGCGATTTCATATCCGAATCGACTCCATCGGCAATAACGCTACCGAACAAGCCTCAAACCAAATCGGCAAGACACTCCCTACCGAACGGTAGTCATTTTGATTTAGCAATCCCACTGGGTCCTCCATGTAGATGGTTCGGCAAACCAGAAGGTTGCGGTCTTTGAGGCTGGTCCTCACCACTCTGAAGGGAATAAGATCGAGTATGCCCTCCGTTTCAATTTCGCCGCATCCAATAATGAGGCCGAATACGAAGCTTTGTTGGCCGGCCTTCGGCTAGCCAAAGACATGGGGCTAGACAGATTATTATCCACAATGATTCTCGACTACGAAAAATAATAAAGTGAGGCAACGACCGGGAGGAGGAAACCTACCGAGGCCTGCAGACGAAAGGCACGGCCGCCTTCTTCCGAAGGAGCTTCTTCGGCAACTCCTCTATTTCGCCAACTCCATTTGCGAACCAATGATCATGTGGTTCGCAAATTGGACCGCTGAGGAACGGCGATGGTAACGGATCCGGAGGCACAACATCCTCGTCTTCAAGAAGCAAAATTGCCCTCGGCAAGTCTCCGCTTGACGAGCCCTCTTCTAAGCATAGGAGGTTCGTCCACGCCAATAGCTTGACGTTTCCTACCGCTTTCTCGAGAGGGGGCCTCGGCGCTCGGCCGGCATCGGGACGGTCTTGGCCGCTCAGTGGTCTTGAGCCGTTCGCCGAGGGGCATGTTGTCCCTCTCCGATGAAGTTGGCTCTGGAGGACAACCTGACCGAGGCGCCTCCTTTATTCTCGCCTGGCCTCGCTGCCGCCATGAGCCGCCTTTTCGACGTCTCGGACATTTTTGGCTTCGCATCCTTCCCGCCGCTTGTCACTACAATTCAAAGAAAGGTTATCAAGACAGAAAGCAAATGAAAGATGAAAGAACAAACGGTACTTACTTTCACGGTCAACAAGCTTGGCCTTTATCAAATTCTCGTGAAACAGAACTCGGGATAAGCTCTCGCCGGCGGCACCCTCGATCTCACTCGCTCAACCTTCTTAATATCGGCCTTGGAAGGCTTTGGTTGCTTGATCTTGCTCGCAAAATAGAATGCATAAGAATCGGCATGAAAAGACAACAAGAAGACTTTTCTACCGAACGGCATCCTAGTGCCCTACCAGCCATTTGGAACATGGTTGGAATACGGAATGTCGATGCCGATGGGGTGGGGCCTCCCAATGACCAGAGATCATCACCCTCCGATTTCTCCACGTCTTCGAGAGGTCGGCACCAGCTGATAAAATGTCCTCCGGCCGAAGCTTGAAGACAATTGGCCTCGCACCCATCCTCCGTGATCGGCACTCTTGGACTTGGTCACACTATAGAGGTAGGAGAATTGTTCATACGACGGCTCCTCCCTGGCGATACCGAATGCAACTATAGTTGCCATCGAGCCACCCGTAAATTGGGGTTGTATTGGCCCTGGCATACCCCGGATGGGCTAGGATATTCGAACGGCAGTTGAAGCGAAGCCGAACCCCACCTTCAGGATATCCGTAAAAACACCACTTCACCGTCTTCGGCTTGCTCAAAGACTCGGTAGGCGTTGGAATTCTCCACTTTACGGTATCGGGGATTTTGAACTCAAAGACGATACGGCGAGCTCGCGCTCGGTAATGTGGTTCGGCCCTAGATAATCAACCCGAACAGATTTCCTGGTTCGCCCATCGGCACTCGGGTTCTACCGAACCACGGTAACTATCGGTCGACGAGGCTTCGGCCGTATCCACGCCGACCGGACGTGGAGGCTTCCGATTGATAACTCACGTGCCGCTCGTGCCTACGAGTATCACTCATCAAAAACTCGCAGATTGACCGGTACTCGCAAACCAATACCGCACTAACTATGGCCAACGGCACGGCCCCGCCGTGGGACGCACATCTTCCCTCCGTATCGAGGGTACGGCTTTTCTCAGACGATGACCTCGGCCTCGGCCTCCTCGGCCTCGGCACTCTCCCCAGCTTAATGATGCACTTTCGGTCGCTTGACCGTCCGATGAATCCCCATCGAACGCGTTCGCTCACTATCAAACCGAGACTCGCTATCTGGACATCTACAAACAAGAAATAATAGGAAACTAAATGCCATGCGGAGATCAAGCTATGCAATCCTAAAAACTATCGAAGCCTATGGCATCCTAGCTACCAAACGGTAGTCACGTTCTAGCGCAGCTCATAGTTTGATTCATGCAAATATGGCGATTTGATCGAAAAAGAGAGCTGAAAGTAGAGCTTACTTTGTTTCTCGCGGTGGTTCAATTCGCTGAAATCGCTCCGCCGTGATGAGATCGCCGGAAATCGCCTTTTGGTCGGAAATTAGATGCCGGAAATCGCCTCTAAGATCTCGAATTTTTTTGGCTCGTAACACAAGTGAGCGAACCTTCACCTCTACTCCTATTTATAGACGAAGAAAGCGGCATTTTGACTCGAAAACCCAAACGGCGCCATCATTGCTCCTCGTCGGCCTACGAACACCGACACGTGGCGTGATCTCCCAGATCCCCGATCGACAGACGGCGCACGAGAATCGGTTGCCGCCACTTCGCGCGATTCAGCATCCTCGCATGCGCACGTAACGCTAAGCGTCATATCGCTTACCCTGCCGAACAAGAAGTCTCTTCGCACATAGACCATCGAACGGAACAGACGTCACCATGAGCAAAGCTTACCCTATTATAGGTTACCGAACGGTATGACTAACGCATCGCACGGTATGAACACAAATGATGGCCTAATGCGCACAAACATAAAGCTTCCGAGCGGAATAGGTCGTCCCGAAGAAGCCAAGGCATAGCCAACTTCGTGAGTCGCCGAATGATCAATTCGGTACCGAAGACCAAGACAAGTCCTCAACGAAGATTCTCCCACGAGAACTTGGGGGACTCTGCTTACACCCCATTTAAACCGCCAAGAAGAAGGCTACACGTGGAAATTCATATCCGGCATGAAAGCGATCGGCACCCTAAGTACCGATCGCCTTTGAGGAATGTACTCAATTCCCGAGTCGCCTTCTTGACACGTGGAGCCTAATTAGGCAATGTCTACGAGTCCCACATCGAAATTATACTCGAAATGCACACCTCCCAAGATCTATAAAGACAGCACAAGCCCCAAGAAGGAGGTAATCAAGAGCCTTCGCCACTTAGCTATTACTCGCTAAAATTGCTATCCACTCCGTACTTATTCTAATTTAAGCATCGGAGAGCCTTCTACGGCACCACACCGTGCCTATCCCGCTTACCGATCGTTTCTTGTCTTACGATTGGCCGAGCACACCAGGTCCGGGATCGCCAAGGCGAAGACATCACGCTTGAGCCTGTGTGCAAATCCATTTTTGAGCATCAACAGTTCTCATGGTATGAGACATGTTCAAAAGAGCAGAACATGCGACAAATGGAGATGAAAGAAGTTTTGGGTGCTCTTATAAAATCATTATGTGATGAGCGGCTCAAGAGCGAAGAAAGGGATCTCATGCCATTGTGTATACCAATACTTTAATGAATGCTTTTTTAAAAATTTTCTCCAACCAAGTTGAAGAAGCTGACGGTCTCTTTTCTGTGATGAAATCGAAAGGCACAGCTGCCACCTTCAATATTCTTAGCAGGTTTTATAGCCAAAGATTGTTGAGAAGGTGCTGCTAGAAAGGCAGGTAGCTTAGCAGGAATCCTGGTTTTTCAGTCTTGAGGACAAGATTAATTTTGTGATGGAGGGGTAATGTTAGGATCATGCCATGTCAGCTGCTTAGTCAGCATGACTAGGACTTGGGATTGGTCCAGGTCACCTGTGACGTGTCAAGAATTTCTGAGCTGTCATTGTTCAATTAGCTGGGTTGTTAAGTAACTAATGGTTGTTATCAATTAGTTAGTTGCGTAGTTTTGGCGACAATTAGGCTTTAGCTTGCAAATCAGCTTTATAAGCTGAAAATTGTGCATGTGATCCTGTTCTTACCAACACAATAAAGATCATTTCTTGTACTCGCGTTAAGGTAGGGCGGGTTTCATTTTCATTTTTTTATTTTAATGGAGAGTAAAATAAGTATTTTGAGGCAAGAGGCGTGTAGTTGAAGTTGTTAAGATCAGTTACCCCTGTATCTCACGTTGTGTGTTCAAATCCCCTTCCTCAATAAAATAAAATAAAAAGTATTTTGAGGGATTTTTTTTTTGGAAGGATTGGCAATTATTCTAAAGCTTTTTAAAAAATTGAACCAAACCAAATTTATTCGGTTCTTCTCAACCTTGGATCGAATTGGACCCCAAAGTCAGATCATTTGGGTCAGCTTAGCCCATTTTAAAAGTTCCCCCTTTGCAATATTGAAGAACCTTATGGGCAGTAAATGATATTACAAGAACCAATGGGAGTGGAATGATATTTATTTGCCTCTTTCCAGAAAACTGAACAGATAACATCAGCAAATAACAGCAAACGGTTTCTCTCTTTTTCTCTCTCTGTGTTTGTGTGTTGGGTGTCTTTAGCTCTTTGTCTAACTCCATTTATGCCGGAAGCTTAAAACCCGGGAGACGCCATGCTGATGATTCCCTCATCTCTCTCTTTTAAACCCTGTAATCTCTCTCTCTCTCTCTCTCGTGTATATATGTATGTATGTATGTATGTATTTTATGCATATATATTCGTGGGTGCATTTGGTTAGGAGACTGTTAATTGCTTAAAATTTGAATTTCAGCTTTCTTTGGACTTAGCCCAGAAGTGTAGATTTCTCTAAACTGTGGTTTTTTTAGTGTGCTTTTTTCTTTTGGTGTTGCAGCTTTTAGTTTATGAGAAGACCCAGAAATTGGTTATGAAAAATTGTCTCTACTTATTTGTTTGCAGCATAGACAAGCTAATGTCTTTTTCAATTACTAAATGAGCTTTTCTAACTTATATGGGAAAATGCTTCAAGAGCACAGGTTTCATTTTCCATGATAACATGTAGAGCTTAATGGACTCTCTCACCTTCTTGTTTACAAATTCTCACCCTCATGGTAAAATTGGGTCTCTAGATCATTGAAATTTTGTAATTTTTAATGAGTCTCATGACTATGCAATCACATATACAATTGTGAGCTTAACACTGCTAAAACTTAAAGATATTAGGGAATGAATCAACAATCTATATCAAGTTAACACTCTCCTCACGTCGAATCCCATCCTGAACAGAGTAATAGGTAACTGAAAAATGGTGTGGTGAGAGGTTTTGAATTCATTACCTCTTGAAACCAAAGCTCTGGACGTAGGCTACTATTGTTCCCCAAAAGCTTAATGTATTAGGGAATGAGCTAACAATGTGTATCAAGCAAACACTCTTTCATGTGCAGCGCTATCTAGCTTGTGGAGAGAACACACACACAAACACATAGATATATATATGCCGAACATCTTGCACTGCAGAAATTAACACATAGCTGCGTACTGAAGATGAGAAGATCTTTCAGAACCAGAGCTGATATCATCTTAGACTACCCAAAAGTTTTTAGCGGTTAGCAAATGAGTTAACAATTGTAACAAGGAGTTTACTTCCTAGGGCCGGTTTTTTGCCTGGTCATGACCTGGCACGTGTGGTTAAGCTGATGCAGTCAACACGTCCGATCGTGTTGTGCAATGTAGCATATCCACAACTATACACCATAGATGTGTGCCCTCTTTATGTTTATGTATATACAGGTTTTTTAAAAGAAATTTATTCTTCATCTTGGTTAACATGCCACCACTTCCTCTGCTGTTCTCAAATTATTGCAGAAGAAACCCGTGTTACTCCATTTGCTTTCCAGACAGAATGAATGAAATTATGAGCAGATTCTTACTATTTTAACATAATGTGTTGAGTTTATGAAGTTTTTCTTTCTTCTTTTATCAGCAGCCAAACCATGAGCATTATTATGTTTCAGTTATCTTTCTTGTCAATATCTACTTACTGACAAACAGAATTCTTCCAGCTTCCCTACTAAGGATTCATTTTAATCAGAATAAGCAAATAATACAATGCTGCTCAAGTCACGACTTGAGACATGACAGGTTAGGTTTTGATTAATTTTTTTATTAGTGTTTACCTACCTTATTCTGTTGATAAAATAAAAATAAAAATTTATGTCACTTATACAAATCTTTGATTTGCAGGTCCGGGGCAAAGAGTGGTGGCATGTCTCATTATGAAGCGAATGTGAATCGTAGGCTTCTCCTATTTCTTTCAGTCACAACTAGCTTGTTTCCAACTTTATCTTCTTCTGGAAAGACAAAGAGTAAAAGTCCATTTGACGAAAGACGCTTACTTGAACAAAACAAGCGGATACAGAAAGAAAATAATGCACCTGAAGACTTTCCAAGTTTCATTAGAGAAGGTTTGTGCCACTGTTACATTTGCAAATACAAACAGTTGACATATTGTTTTCCATATATCATCTGCTCAATAAATGCATTACCTGGTCATCTGTTACTATGATAAAATTTCAAGCCTCAATTAGAGAACCTCTCACCAGCTATGTCATAATCATTGTTGCTTTTCTAAACATCCGGTGGATCCAACATGTGTGTATGAATATGTGTATCAGGTTTTCAGGTTCAGGTAGTAACGCCAGGGAACTACACAAAATGTGACTCAGGGCTTATATATTGTGATTTTGTAGTTGGTGATGGTGATTTCCCACAGGCCGGTCAGCAGGTTTTTCTTTCATTTTCTTTTCCAAAATTATCACAGTTTGACATTTACGGTTGAAGCAATATCAAAATTTGGGGAGAGGATTATGCCATGTCATCTGCGAGACATCTTTGAAAAATTTACTCGGAAAAAGAAAGTCCCTCCAACTTTTAACTTTAGTTTTCTTTTAAAAAAATTGACATTAAATTTATGTGAATAACTGAAACTTTTGATAAAACTCTTCTTCCAACCATGACCTACTCTGATTCAAGATACTTTGCAGGTGATGTTCCACTATGTTGGCTACAATGAGTCAGGCCGTCGTATTGACAGCAGCTACACACAGGGTTCTCCTGCCAGAATCCGCATGGGCACTAATGCATTGGTCCCAGGTTAAAAGTTAAATCAATTCTAGAGTTCATAAAATCTTGTGTACCTTCTCCTTTTCCCTGGCGCCTCTACCCTACTCCCAAAAAGGAAGGGAGAAGGGGGAGGAGGAAAGATAACTAGTAGTTGAAGTTGCTAAACTAGGAAGTACTACAGGATTTGAAGAAGGAATTCGTGACATGAAACCTGGGGGGAAAAGAAGAATAATCATTCCACCAGAACTTGGACCCCCGGTCAGTTACTCATCTCTCTGATTCCCTTACTAAGTTACTATAAATACTATAAAATGTTGAATTATTCTAAATATAGTTGCTCTAAGAAAGACTCCGCAATTATACAAAATGTTCTACTAGCATTTTGTGTACTTCTCTGACTTTTCTTCCTACGTAATTCACCTCACCTAAGATATTTTTGGCATGGTCGAGGAGGCAAAACATTAGTAGACTTACAATTGCAAGTTTCTGTTGTGATTGTGATCCTTTCCATTTGCTTTGATTTGGAGGCATTCTTCTGTACAGTGATAATTTAGTTATTAAGGTTCTAACAAATGCCTCGAATTCTTAATTATCTTATTTTTATTTGACCACCCTGATTTGATATATTGCAAAATCTAAGCCCCTGAAGCCAACTTTCATTCTATGGTTATTCAACCCTATGGCGTTGATCTGTTTTTTGACATCGCAGACTTAAGAATTGGAAGATTCAAGTTTCAACAAAATGTCATTGTTTTTACATTGCATGCAGCTTGGCTCCTGAGATGCAAAGCTATCATAACATAAGCATATTCTTTTATCAAGAAATTGGATTGTTGTGCTTTCTTTTTTCTTCTCTTTTTGGGAATCATGTGTGTTTGTATGAAACTTCCATCTTTTTGGTATCGAATTAACTTGATTGATAAAATGCGATCCATTTTACAGGTAGGACCTTCTACATTTTTCAGCTCGAAACAGTTCGAAGTGTTTGATGTGGAACTGCTAAGCATTCAAAACTGCCAAAGGAGGACTGTCCTGGCGTTTTACTCTGATTTTGTATGCGAATAAATGGTGAGGCAATATTTTGCTCATTTGGGCATCAGGACATATCTCCACTCTCTGAAATGGATTAGAGTCTGAAGAGTTCTCAAATTGAATCCAAGGCCAACACTTGGTTCTTTTGTCGAATGAATTTCGAATTTGGCTGCAGAGTAAGGGATGAGGCTAATGTTTAGTTGGAAAAAGGAATATTGTGCAACTAAAATTCTTTTACGAAATAGTTCATGTCTTTAGCAATTGTTGACAAAGATTGTGTTGCCAAAAACAAATTGAGTTGCATGCATGTAAATTTGTTGAATATTACTGTAGTTCCACTTTTTTAGACTATCTTTGGTCCACAATTTACCCATCTATTGTAGGGTTTCATTACAAAAACCAATTGGTAAAGGGGTTTTAAGAATGGTGCTATTGTTGTTACCCATCGATCCTATTTGACACGGCAGCATTCTTTTTTTTTCTTTTTTTTAAAAAAAATTTAAAATTGGTTCTTTAAAAAAAAGAAATTTTAAAATTGGTTCTTTTATTATTTAGGGCTTGGGATTATGGTTGGGAATAAGGGGAAGATGAAAGGGAATAGCAGGAACAGTTTGGAAACAAGACAGGGAAATAAGACTGGAGCTCTGTCCAACTTCAATTGCATTGCAAAAGATACAGAAAAAAATGCCTCAGTGCTGGCTAGAAGCTATGCCGTGTAGGTCAACAAGAGAAAACCAAAATTGAAACCTTTGAAAGAAACTTTTTGATTCCAGTAATAATTTTCATTTTGATCTAAGACTTTTACGCAAGTACATTGTCGAGCCTGGCAGTACCCTATGAAACCGTTTTCATAGAAACTAATAATTTCATTGTGGTCTTAGATTCCGAGGTTAACACGGTGGACTCTGGTGTGCTAATATATTTCCCTAAGGGCTATACAGAAGACGCACAATACTTCAAACTTCTAAGGCTAGGAATTTGCAATGTGGCTCAGGTAGGCTTTGGACTTTCGGTCGAGGTCCATTCCGTTGTTGCTGCAGCAGCTTTAGACCTGGAAAATCAAGGATGATTACCGCAAGCCAACATAACATAGAAAAGTGGAATGAAAATTGGGTCTAGAGGAGAGGGTCAAGATCAAGAATTTTGTCCAATATGGACCACAAATACAATGTTTAGAACTCAGATATTCCAGATAGCATTTCAAAAGGACTTCCAATTGCTTTTGAAAGCAGAATTTGCACACCAAATACCTTGCACTTGCAGCATTAGTGATGAAGCTTCACGATTAGTCTATAAAAAACGTAGATTAAAATCCATCCAGAGTACTGATCTATTACATCTAAATATCATTGACCAAATATTTGCTTCATATAAATACAGAAGTACCTTCAACACCAGACTCAAGCAGATAATTATAATGAGTATTAACAATCTATAATGTGTACTTATTTCTATAGATCTCTCAATGAATATAATGAGTGTATTCTTTCCAACAAAGTTATTTGGAAAAATTAAGGGACTATGAATTAATGATACATCTTACTACAACCTACCGTGGAACAAGTACATACAACTTACACTGTAACAGATACCAAACCAAAATGCACGGGCCATTTACTCAAGAAATTATTTACCGTTCTTCTCCTGATACTCGGTGATAAATAATAGTCTCCTCTGAACTTGGATCCGCGTGATATTGCCCATAAAATGCATAAATACCAACTGTAATAATACAAAGGATGACAAATCTCACCCATGCTTCATGGTGTATCTGCAAAAGAATAAATTACTTATCACTCATCCGCTTTGTTATTTGAACGCTTTGATTTAGTTCCTTTCATTACCACTTTTCTGGTGAACTAAAAGAGTACCTGGGCGAATAGAAACATGTTGAAGAAGATGCATGCGGCTGGGACAATAGGAACACCAGGACAAGAAAACCCTGGCAGATCGGCATAAACCTGAGGAAAAAATAAGGATAAAAAAGGGGATTTAAAGTATACAAAAAGATATGGCCATGCAGCCCATCCATGATTCATTTTAAAACCATATTGCATAAGGTTGGACATACACTTTTAACTCTTGAAGACTAGGTAGTCAGTAAAATATTTCAGATTTTGATTTACCAACAAGTATTATGAATCCTGCAACCAATTAAATAAGATACCCACAGCACATATTGGTCACTTACTTGGCGGAAACAAAGAGCACCCATAGCAAGCATTGCCACAACTACAGCTACCGCCAGAAAAACAGTTGAAACACTGAATCTGTAGCAGAGCCCAGCACCAAAACCACCACATGCAACTATTAAGAGGCAGATGACACCTTCCCGCCAGGTAGAAGAAGACACTTGACTTGATGCCTTATCTTTCAAACGAAGAGCAACAACACATGCAGCAACAACAGAGTAGCCCGTCTAAAACAAGCCAAAGTACAAGGTGAGGTGTATACACCCGAAAGTTTTAGCAACAAAGAAATGCCCGATAATACTAATCTTAGTACAAGCCCTAAAAGCCATGCCACTATTTCCTACAGTTCTACAGCTATCCATCACATCATGCCGTGTACTGTGCCACTGCCTGTTCATCTTTGATAGAACTTAAGCTATATAATGATGTCATTGGCACATAATATATTTTATAGTACTTCCAAAATATATGAACCAGCCTCAACCCATATTTTAAAGCACATTCATTTAACATCCTCTATATGCTACAAACAAATTTGGACAGTGACTTACCAATGACCCAACTGAAAGAATGCGCGAGAGAATATGCACATTGAACAACCCTGCCAAGGTGGCAGCAACAATACCAACCCAGACCTGAGAATGAATGGGAGTGTGGCGTATTGGGTGTACTCTAGCAAACATTGAAGGTAGTAAACCATCTCTTCCAAGCCCAAGATATAATCGAGACTGTTCATGAGAAGCGATCCATCATTTAACTTGGCACAGGCTACATGATGAGAGGTCACTTCAACTAAGTCATAGGGATAAAATGGCTCACCTGAACATACAGACCAACTAGAAGGGTAGTCGTAAGTCCAGCAACAGCACCTACACTGATTAAGATTGAAACAAATTTCAACCCCTTGGATGTAAAAGCATTAGCCAATGGAGCATCTTCCCCAAGTAAATAGTAAGGTAGCATTCCAGTGATCACCAAACAGACACCAATATACAATGCAACACATATTAGAAGGCTGCCGATGATTCCTATTGGCAAGTCCCGCTGAAATATAAACATTGAAAGAAAAATGATGAGAAATTCTTATAGAATAAGATGGCGTGGAAGATCTTTTCTACATATATAAACAGAATACTCATCAGATTGACTAAAGTAGTTGGCTCCAAAATAAATTTAATCACTCCAAACGTGGCATACCTGTGGTCTCTTTGATTCTTCAGCTGAATTAGCAACTGCATCAAATCCAACATATGCAAAAAATACAACTGTTGCTCCAGTCAGTATTGGTTTGAAACCATTTGGGGCAAAAGGGGTCCAATTTGAAACATCAACCTCAAAAGCACCAGCGCAGATGACAATAATAACAATGATAACCTGCAGGAAAATTGGCATAATATAAATACACCAGCTTGACTCGCAAACACTAAGTAGTGCAATTCTTCACATAAAGAAGATACATGGAAAGGGCACCTTTGTTGCAGTCATAAATGAGTTTACGGCAGAGGATTCTCCTACACCCCGACAAAGGACTATAGTAAGAAGCACAAGGAGAACAGGAGCTAATACATTGATCGATACAGCTCCTCCGAGGAACTTTTGGCCACCGTGCCCAATCCAGTCTGGAATGTTTCCCTTAAAAACTGGGAAAAGTTCTAGAATTGTAACCACATAGCTTGCTAAGCTTCGGGCTATGCTAGCGGCTCCAATATGATAGTCGAGCATAAGTTGTGCAAAAACAAGAAAAGCAGTGAGCTCATTGAAAGCTGTGTATGTGTAAAGGTATGCTCCACCAACAACGGCAGGAAAGCGAGAAGCTAGCTCAGCGTAACAGAGTGCATTTAACACACAAGAAGCTCCAGCAAGAATGAAACTAATAGTCACTCCTGCATCATCAAAACAAACTTCATATTAATCTACACAAAGAGAACCCAACATAACAAAAATCGGCACTGCCAAGATCCTTATGTACTAATTATAAATTGCCAACTCTCCAAAAAATCTGAAGCTAGAGGCAGATGGCACCAAAAAAATATATATATAAATTCCAACACAATCTCTAAGATGGAAATTTTTTTAAAATAAAAACTAAATTTGAAATGTATAGTTGGGTATGCTTCAAGAAAAGACAATTCATTTGCAGCTTATCATGGATTATGGTTTATCTAGTAAAGATGATAAATTGGGATTCGAAAAACTGCCCATTTATCCGTTTCATACTGCAATTAACAAATACTCCAGCTTTCTTCAGCTGAACTATTAGTCAATAAAATATTAAGCATACAGATTAAAATTGAAGAGTTCGGACTTCAGAGCATTATTACCAGGGCCGGTGTCGCGGGCGACGGTGCCGGTGACGACGAATATTCCGGTGCCAATGGAAGCGCCGACGCCGAGGAGTATGAGGTCAAACATGCCGAGGCGACGGACTAGGCCGTCGCCGGAGTTCGTGCGGACGGCGACTTCCAATGGAGAGCCCAAGGGCTTGGTCCTGAGAGCCGACGACCAAAAATGCGACCAGCATGACGACGACGTCGTTTGATTCTGGGTCGTCCGCCTCTGACCACCTCCCATCGTTTCTTTCTGGGTTTCTGATTTTGTATGCTCGCAGTGGACGAAGAAGTCTGTCAGGTATTTATGTTAAGAAGTGTGGGGCCCACGCAGTGAAATGTGTAATAAAGTGAGAGTAGATGTACAGATCTTTTAGATACTGAAAACCAGTGATTGAATGTGGACTGTTACTGTGCACCCGTTCATATTCACACACGTTTCTCTTTCTTTCTTCTCTTTTTTATTTTTCTAAATATTTTAGAAGTCTGTCTGTTACTACCCTCCCTTTTTAGAGCACTTCCACCCATTTGCTATGGCAAAGGGTAAACGCAAGGCAATGGCTGTTACTATTTATATGAATAGTGACAGCCCTTACAAAAGGCTTGTGTGTTCCTATTTATTGCCATGACAACCACTATTCACATGAGATATGAGAAGAGGAATTTGTATAGAGTTTTTGTATGAGAAGTGAAGAATATGACTAGGTATTTATTTTTAAAAAAATTCTGAAATTTTTGGTATTTTTTTTCTATTTTTTTCGATTTTTAAATTTTTTTTTCCGTTGGTGACGTCAGCAAACCCAAGCAACAGCCCAGGCTGTTCGTGCCTTTGGACTGGCCTAGTTTGGTGGGATCCATGCGCTGCCTGGGCTATAGAACACCGCTAAAAGTGCAAACTGGGGCTTGGACCCCCTGTTGCCCGGGCAAGAGGGCACTGCTGGAATCGCTCTTAGGCACACCTAATAAGTTCAAGTGGATCAAGTAGGGATAGTGGCTCTTTTGATATTGTTCTAGTTTCAGTCTATTGAGAGCACCTCCACCCCAAAGGGCAAGGGCAAGGCAAGATTTGCCACTATTCATGTGAATAGTGGCAGACTTGCCTTTTTTGGTTCCACCCCAAAGGGCAAGGACAAGGGCAATTACTATTAATTTTAAAATTTTTTCCTATTTTTTATACTTAAACAATTAATTTGGATAAGATTTTCGATTACCACGTGTCACTATTTATTATAAAATTCTCATATCAAATTTCGGATAAATTTTCGGATAAGATTTTCTGTATGAGATTTTCACATGGGATTAAATTTATTTATATGTATGAGATTAATAATAATAAAATTGCTAGGTATGTATAAAAAAATGTTTTTGAATTTTTTTGAATTTTTTTTATTTTTATTTTTAAAAAAATTTCGTTGCTGGCGTCAGCAAACCCAGCAGATCTTGCCTTTCGGCCTGCCCTGGCTGAGTTTTGCACGCTGGAGGTGGAAATCGGGCTTGGGGCAGCCTTTTGCCCAGGCCAGGCTTGAGTGCTGGAGGTGCTCTGACAAGTGTGGAATGTAAGTGAGGTTTACATTAATCAACGATTGTCAGTGGGTTGAGTAATGTGAACGGAGTCATGATAGGAAAATATGTTTTTTTTTACTTGACTAAATATGTTTTTATTGCTTAACAACAAAAAGACAAACGAGAAAGTAATAGGTAACGTGAATTTGTCTATTTATTATTGCTTACCAAAAAGAAAAGATTAAGTGACACTACAAATAGTGGGATGTTTAAAAAGGCAAAAGAATTTTCTTAAAACATCACCAATCACGCTCTATATTTTAAAAAGGATTATTATTACAAAACGTCCTAAGGTTCACAAAGTTATCAGGTTTTGTCCCTAATTTTTTTGGATTTGGATGCTTGACTTTTGCCCTTCACCACACGTCACCTCATTAAAATTTAATTTAAGGGATTTAAAATTAACACATCATCCTTAAAACAAAAGCCAATTTACTCCTAATTAAAATAATAATAATAATAAATGCTCTAACTCAACTAATGGTCCTTAAGATTAACACATGTGCTCACAAGTAGTTCATGTCGTGAAGTTTTGTTAGGATTTTTGTTAATTTGCTAAGGTGTAGCATTATCCAATAAAACATTGTCGATTTAATAATAAATTTTTTTTTATAAATAGTTTAATGTTTAAAAAATGTTTACAAGTTGAACAATCATTAAAAACATGATATTGTAAAAAGGTTTTAAATAATTGTTTTAATTGTGTAAAATTTAGAATCCATAACAAATTAAAAGTGTCCCTGCAATTTTTGTGGTAAGTTGAGCACATGCTCTTTTGCGGAAAAATTTTCATGGTATTAAATTAAATACCTACCCTTATCTTTTGACGAAAAAATTATAACCAGAAAGAAACAGACCCATATCAATATACTATATAGCACTTTTTCCATTCCTTCTTTGGGATTGTGTAAATTACATTAACATGCCTTTTTAGGCACAGCTCACCCAACAGGCTCAAGTGAATCAAGGCGGTATAGTGGCTCTCTTAACATTTTGCTAGTTTGAGTCTTGAGAAGTGTGACATGTAAGTGAGATTTACATCTATCAATGATTGACAATTGTTTGCGTGACACCTGAACGAATTCACACTAGCTAAATTGTTTAACAACAAAAAGACAAAGGAGAAAGTAAGAGGTAACATGAATTTGACTATATATTCCTTACCAAAAAGGGGAAAAAAAAATAGGGAAAGTGATGAGCTACAACTCGTGGGATGTTTAAGAATGCAAGAAAGTAGCTTGCAAGGTGAGAAAAGTTTCAACCATGGCCCCTTCTGGGGTCGGTGTCCTCCATCCTTCTACTGCTCCCCTTCCCTCCCCTCCTCCCCTACCAGACCTTCCCCTTTTTTTAAAAGGATTTGAGTTGCTTCGATAATTCTCATTGATAAACAGTATAGAAAATATATACAAAGCCTTTACTTGGTGATTACACAAGGTATCTCCTATTCTAGGTAATAATCAATACCTTGATTTACAAGGAAAATATACAAGGATCAAGGAACTAAATACATAAATTAGGCAAGTAAATCATAGAAGAATCAGATCATGATTCACGTCTATTACACCCCCGCAAGCTGACAGGGCGGTGGAGCACAGGCAGTTTGGACTAGAGTATGGAGAAATAGGCAGGTGATAAGCCCTTAGTAAAAATATCAGCAATTTGATCAACAGTAGAACAATAAGCAACAAGTAACTCATTACGCACCACCCTTTCACGAACAAAGTGATAGTCCACCTCCACATGACGAGTGCGAGAGTGAAATACCGGATTAGAAGCCAAAGAGAGAGCACTAATATTATCACACCAAAGCTTGGGATAAAGAGTGGGAAGATGAAGATCGAGAAATAAATCACAGAACCATGAGAGAGTGGCGGCAATGTAGGCAAGTTGGCGGTATTCCGCCTCAGTACTGGAACGGGAAACACCACGTTGCTTCTTAGAACTCCAGGAGATTAAGTTAGCACCCAAGTAAACACAATACCCACCAATGGAGTGATGGTCATCAGGACTCCCTGCATAATCGGCATCAGAGTACGCACTAAGAGAGATAGTGCTAGGTGAGTAGAATAACCCATGAGTGAGCGTGTCATTCAGATAACAAAGGATGCGTTTGACAGCGAGCCAGTGAACAGTAGTTGGTTGATGCATAAATTGACACACTTGATTAACGACAAAGGCAATGTCGGGACAAGTGAGAGTTAAGTACTGAAGAGCCCCAACGGTACTACGGTACTCTGTGGGATCAGGAAGAGGATCCCTATCAGAGATGCGAAGACGATGACCACCAACAGCTGGGGTAGGCACAGGTTTGGCTTCATGCATGTTGACACGCTTGAGAAGGTCGATGACATACTTGGTCTGGGTAAGAGAGAGACCAGACGGAGACAAACAAGCTCCATGCCTAAGAAATAATTGGCGGGACCAAGATCCTTCATGGAAAACTGGCGGCCCAAATCAGAGATAAGTGTGGTGATGCGAGAAGAATCAGAGCCAGTGACAAGAATATCATCCACATAAATTAACAAATAAATGCAAATAGAGCCGCGAATGTACACAAAGAGAGACGAATCGGACTTGGAGGCAAGAAAGCCCAATTGATGCAGATGAGAAGAAAAACAATGGAACCAAGTGCGAGGGGCCTGCTTAAGGCCATAAAGAGAGCGACGTAAGAGGCAGACATGATCAGGATATGTGGGACAACAAAGCCAATGGGTTGGCGCATGTAAACCTCCTCATCAAGATAGCCATATAAAAAGGCATTCTGAACATTCAACTGATGGACATGCCAACTAAACTGCACATAAAGAGCCAAGACAAGGCGAATAGTAGAATGATTAACAGGACTAAAAGTTTCACCATAGTCAAGGCCTGGCTGCTAATGAAAGCCATTGGTCACTAAGAGCACTTTATAACGTTGAATGGTGCCATCAGAATTCCGCTTGACCCGAAAAACCCACTTGTTGGGCAACACATTCGTAGTGGGAGTGTGAGGGACCAAAGTCCAAGTCCCGGCACGAAGAAGAGCATTAAATTCATCGACCATGGCAAGACGCCATTTGTAAAACCAGGCCCTAAGCTCTAAAAGCCTACGAGGGGGGGTGAAGTAGGCGAGAAGAAAAAGACTACCCTTTTAAAATTTAAGGCCACTAAGAATTAATAAGCGGAAACATAAACACATGCATAACCATTGTGTTTAATTACTCAAAGATATGCAAAGTGAGTAAAAGGAATTGGATCGCATGAAACTCGGATTGATACAAAGACACCACGTATTGATACAGAAACACCACGTATTGATACAAAAAGAAACCCTTGTGGTTTTGGATCAATACGTTGAAACTACGTATTGATCCACATTAGCGTGCATCGATGTTATTTGAACAAGCCGCAGCAAGTACAACTAATGACAACAAGAATATAAACATACACAAAGATTTGTTAACCCGTAAAACCCAACAAGGGGAAAACTCGGGGGCACCAAGCCGTGAGAGATCCAATCGCTTCAATTAAGAAATACAAGAAAACGAAAGAAGACTTAGCTCATCTATCACCATAGGCAGCTACAATCCAATCCTTCACAAGCACCTTTCTTTATCTCTTAGCAGCAAATCCTCTCACGAGCACCAAGCTCTAGTTGCATGTAATTTGATGTATGAAGTGAGTTATGGTTTCACAGATTCATCTATCTCAATCACAAAGTATGATTGAGCTAGACAAATGAAACCTAAGTGTTGTGATGATTAAACTAGAAGTAATGAACTTGAAGCATATAGTTTAATTCAACAAAACAACAATGAAACAAAACAAATGTTCAACCGAAATCTTGTAAGTGTTTACTTGGAGAAAGCTATATGTATACAATCAATCATATACTCACAAGTAACATATACTAGTTGAACAAATAAAGAGAATGAATTAAAGAAAAACATTCAGCCATTTAAAGATTTAAAGTTATCTTGGGGAAGCACTTATGTGAATGCAATCATTCTCATAACCCTCAAGAATATGAACTTTGGCTGAATGAGAACTCCCCTTTCGTAGTTTCATCCCCAATCGGTTTTTCATGTAAAGAGTTTTCCCTTCAAAGAAAGAATAAGTCACTCCAAAATGCATGAGATGAAGAACGGAAAAAACCCATGAAAACCTCCTTGTGAGGAGGAATAAATAGAGACCAAAGATCCTTTAAACAAGGAACGGCTCTAGACACAAAAACATGATAAGGAATTGTTTTATTCCTTTTGGAGAACATGTGGGCTGACAAGGGTATGGAGAGGGATATAAAAAGAAGTATGGGTGTTTCTTTAAAACCAAAAGGAGCCGCACATGGCTATTGATCAAAGAGAAAAGGCAATGTCCATAATCTGAAAAGTAGATTTTAATAAAGAGAGATGTTTCTCCTAGGATATAGAAGCAATGCAGGACTGCTCAAGAAGAGATTGGGAAGGAAACATTCTCAAAAAGAAAACAGCCCATGCTTGCACATGTGTTGCACAAAAGCAAAGAAGTGCCAAAAGAGAAAGAGAAAGTTTTCTTTCATGCTTTTAATAAAAAAGTCATCAACTTGATGAGTTTGGGAACAAAGAGCCGTTGATGGGTTTTCTCAAAAGGGATATGACCAAAGCAAGATGTATTGAATATAATATGCCAAACACATTGAATGAAAGAGAAAGTAGTCCATGCTTTGTCATAAAGAGACATTGAAAAATAATTCTTGGAAAACATGTTTCATGGAAAGCAAGATAGTATATTTTCAAGTTGAATAAAATAGAGATTTAAATACTATGAAAAGTCTCATGTATGGTCGATAGGAAATATCAATAGAATAAAGAAATCAAAACTGACGCATAGAGGATAGTCGAATGTAATGGATTAATACAAGTGAGAATGTATTAATCCAAGTGATCTATGCATATGATTTTACCTTTTGAACTTTTGAACCGCAACAAGGAGACATGGAAGCCCTTCAATCCACACCGATTCTAACCTAGAATCTAATTAATATTACAATGGTTTTGTTGGTTTAAGAGAAGAGCCAAAACACAATGATACCCCAAATAAAAACCTTACACCATTCCCTGAAGCTTATTAGCCTGTGAAAAAGATGTAGGCTCAACAATATCATCAGTAGAAAGCAATGCATGATGAGCATATTTAGGATTAGGTTTATGGACACCAGTCTTAGCACAAGTAGCCATTAAATGAGCATTCGATACACTTACCAGAGAAGTATCATCAGAAGGATGAGAATATGTACCAGATGAAACAGAGACGGCATGTGGAAATGCAATTTTGCGATGCGGGTTTCTAGAATATGTGTGAGAAAAACAGGCAAGTGAGGGTGCAGGCAGGTTGACCGGTGGGCGGGTAGGGTAGGGTAGGGGGAGATAGGTGACGACACGGGAGATGCAGGGCGAGGGGGACAAGAGTCGTGGTAAACGAATGGGAGAAATGCTGGAGCCGGAATAGTGGGCTGGTTTGAGGGCACCGTAGGGGTGGAGCTGGAGGGGACAGAGTGACTAGAGGAAAAATTGGGACCAGGGAGAATGAGAGGTAGGTTGGCTGGTGACGACGGAGAACTGTTGGGAGCAAGAGCAGCGGAGGCCTCGTGAAAAGGAAAAGAAAGTTCATCAAACAGTACATGGCGATATAAAAAGACACGATGAGTAGAAAGATCTAAATAGCGATAACCTTGGTGATTTAAAGAATATCCTAAAAACACACACTTAGAAGACCGAAACTGCAATTTATTAGAATTATATGGGCGTAAGTAAAGAAAACAAGCACGCCCAAAAGTTTTTAAAAATGAATAATTAGGATCTTTGTGAAATAAGAGTTCATAAGGGGATTTATGAGTAAGTAACTTAGAAGGGAGACGATTAATGAGATAGACAGCAATATGCATAGCCTCAGCCAATACGAAGGGGGCATAGAGGCATGGGCCAAAAGAGTGAGCCCAGTGTCGACAATGTGACGGTGCTTACGTTCATCTAAGCCATTTTGCTCAGGGTGATGGGGACAAGAGAGACGGTGATGAATGCCATGATGAGATAAAAATTCCTTAAATAAATGACCAGTGTATTCCCTACCCCCATCGATTGAAATGCCTTAATTTTAGTGGAGAACATATTTTCACCCAAAGCCTTAAATTTAACAAAGTGAGAGAAAACTTCAGATTTTAACTTCATGGGATAAATCCAAGAATAACCAGAAAAATCATCAACAAAGAGGACATAATAAGAAAAACCATAAATTGATTTATTTGAAGAACTCCACACATCGGAGTGAATAAGTTCAAGCGGTGAAGTCGAAATAGAAAAAGATGGAATAAAGGGTAACTTAACACTTTTACCTAATGGACATGACTGACAAAAAAAAGAACTAGACTGAGAGCCAGAAAATGGCAATTTATTATGAGAAAACAAAAATTGTAAAGTAGACGAAGCAGGATGACCAAGACGAGAGTGCCACACGGAGCAGTCAACACGAACACCTAGCAAAGCAACACGATCAGGCAAAATTTGAAAGGACTCATTCGGTAAGAAGGAAAGCGGATATAGGCCATTGCTGCTCTTGCCCCGGAAAAGAATCTTCCCCGTCGCCAAATCCTGGATAAAATAGCAGTCAGGGAAAAAAGTGAAGGAACAATGATTGTCAGTGGCGAATTTATGAACAGATAAAAGGGGAAGAGAGGCATTAGGACAGTGAATAATATTATTAAGAGAAAAGGAAGAATTAAGGTGAGAAATACAAGAGTGACCAATATGGGCAATAGGCAAACCTGTTCCACCAAGCACACTTCCAACATTATTGGAACCATGATACTCTATGGCAAGGGATAAATGGCTTAAGTCATTGGTGATGTGGACGTTAGCCCCGGTATCAGCAACCCAGTGTTGTGTGCCACCATGGGATAGATGGTGAGAGGTCATGCCTTGAAGACGAGAAGGAGGAGCAAACACGGAAGCAACTTTGGATGGGCATACAGCAGCAATATGACCATAACCATGACAATTATAGCATTGTAGAAGCCCACGGGAAGAAAAAGAGCTGGACCCAAAAGAAGAAGAATGAGGCCCAAAAGGAGGCGGCCCAAGAACACCTTGATGAGAGATCTGATGAGGACGCGGTTGTGAAGCAGAGGCACGAGAGAAGCCATACCCAAAACTAGGAGAAGACCCAAAACGTGAAGTAGAGGAGCGACGATCCGGAGCGCGACCTGCGAAGCCACATCGATAACCAAAGCCGCGCCCACCACGGCCACCTCGACCACCATGGGAAGCGACCATGGCTGTCGCACAGGAAGAAAGGGTCGGAGAAGAAAAAGCCTGAAGTCGCCGTTCAACCGATAAGAGAAGGGCTTCAAGGTCAAGTATGCCAATGGGTGTCTCACGAGCTTGAGCAGCAGCAACCGTATTATCATAGAGCGGACCAACATTATTCATAACCATAGCAAGAAGATTAGATTCATGAACTGGGGCACCTGCCAAAGCCAAGTGATATGCAATAGAATGAATACGATCAAGAAAATCAGTGATGGAAGAGTCACCACGGGTCGTGCGAAGCAAATCACTGTGAAGCTGAAGAAGACGATTCTGATTCGAAGAAGTGAAATGGGTTTCAAGTGCCACCCAAGTGTCACGGGCGGTGGTTATGGTAGCAACAGTAGTAAGCACCTTATGATGAAGAGAACCATTGATGAGATAGAGAACAAGCTGATTTTTCTGAACCCAGTCCTTATATTCGGATTGGAGATAAGAGACGGAGGAGAAGACTCACTTTCCTTGGCCTTGGGGTCTGGAATGGTGGGAGAGGGACTTGGGCAGCTACCGTCGACATAGGAGAGCAAGCGGCGGCTGCGAAGAACGGGAACAATCTGAGCACGCCAAGTAGGGTAGTTATCACGTTCGAGATGAACAGAGATAACATGACTGATGCTAGGAAGGTCCATAGCAGAGGAGGAAGCCATGAGATCGATTTATAAATAAAAAAAAAAAAAAAAACTTAAAATTCATCATCAATTACATATCTAAAATGAGCTCAATAATATTACAAGAAACCATCTAAGTGGTATGGTCTGGTAATCTTTTCTCGTTGGTAATTGGTTCAATGCAGTTCATTAGGTCCTCTAACCTGTGCCTGAAATTAAGAGTGCAACAAACCAACTCCATTATGGCCATAATTGTGTAAATGCGACAACTCAACATGCCCATTGGTGACGCTGCTAGAGACTACCATGACTCTTACATCGGCTCTTTCTGAATCATAAATTCTATGATCGCCACAATAGACCCCTTTCAATGTTTGCTTTGACCATCTATATTTGAGAAAAACCATAACTAAAGATTTCTAACAGTTTTCTGGAATTATTTGGTTGGTATCAAGATTTGGGCCTCACTAAGCTCACATAAAGCCCACAATGGAAGGCCCAAGCCTTGCCTATTTAAGGGAAACACTCCCTTTATTTGTAACCTAAGTTATTGTTTGTTCTGCCAATGGGTCTAGCCTAGTAGAAAACGGCCTTGATTTGCAAACCAAAAGTCTCAGCTTCGAATCCCCACGGCATCATAGTTGTGTGTGTGTGAGAAATCTCATTCTCCTCTAGTTTAGACTATTGCTTATACTCAAAAAAGTTATTGTTTGTTCTCATTTAACTCTCCCAAAAACTCCCAAGCCTATGTACAATACAATGTAACAACCGTTTACTATAGTGAACCACAATACATCGGCCGTATTTTTGGTGTGCGTGTGTGTTTTGCTGGCCTATCTCATTGACTCAACTTCTGGCACCAACAATTTCTTTTTCTTTCAATTTAACGGTGCCCCGTTGCAAGAAGATTACACAAGACTCAAGCTTTGATGAGAATGAGGCACCAGAGGAGATCAAACAACTCATAACCATTGCTGGATGCAATTACGAATGGAGCTTCCTCTTTTAGTATATCTTCTACTTGATGGAAACAAATAATCCGATGATGACTAAGGGCCTTCCAAGTTTCAATGGAACATATAGGAGAGAATCTACAAAACAAGGATGGAAAACATTTTTGCCGTGACACATGCAATTCCGAGATGATTGAAACATTGGTGCTTTAATTTCCGTCACAATTATGCCTACACATCCCATTTATAATAAGAAAATGGAGCATGCAACCCAAGAGGCTCTCTAAACTATAGAAGCAAACATTTCTTCCAGCTACAACGATGCTAGTAGGGTTTAATGAAACCATATCAAACTATAGCTATTAGGAGAAAGGTTTACAACCATGTATGCTTTAATAGGAAGCCAAATTCAAAGATTATTTGAAAGAAATTTGAGGAAGAAAATTTGAGTTGCAAACAGAAAATGAAGAATTGGCCATCCGAGTTAGGGGGAAGGAAAAAGCTAATGTAAGTTAATAAAACAAATGGGAAAATCCATGAATATATTTCCAATAATTAATGTATCATGTAAACAAGCAAGAGAAAATCCATATATAAAACTACGCCATTATGAGGAGACGGCTAGAATCGAACTCTAATCATAAATGTGAACATATAGGGTTGACCAATATTTCCATATTAGAACAAAAATCAACCCCAAGGGCATGAAAGATAACGAGTATGAATAAATGCATCAAATTTCACGTAATGTAGTGCAAAAGTTGACCAAAAATTTGTCAATACACAACTTGTTCACCATTTTCGATCAATTTAACATTCACAAAAACAACACATGTATTTACATGGATAAGCGAGCCAGAGAGAATAATTGAATACTACTCAAGGAGTTGAAGGGCAAAACGTGTGTGCGAGAGAGAAGAAAAGAGAGATAACACTATTTCCTTGTTAGTTGTTTATCAAGCCTTGAATCTAGAGGTTTGATAACATATATTTTGTTCGCCATGGACGTAGGTACACAGCTGAACAATGTTAGTTCATTGTGTTTTATATCTTCTTGCTTATTTTCTTGGGTTTCGTTTGTTTTTCCCATTCTTAAATGATTTCACAAAAGATCCAGTCTCCAAACCCAAAGAAGCATCCATCCACCTCAACCTTAAGTACATGAGCTTCATTAGCTTGAGTAAAAAAAATCACTGGTTTCTATCTACAACCTCAATAATTGGTTGATAACAATTTTGGGATTTATCCTAACCATAGGTAATTATAGCACATATACAAATGTTAGGTCAACATGTTGAACAAAATACTTGAGCAACATTACTGTCCTATTTGACCCAAAAAAAAAACATTACTGTCCTATGAACGTAAAGGATATATAAGAGAGATTACTTTGACATTCAAACTAAGACAAATTAAGATAAATCCTACAAGATTAGGCGCACACACAAAATCCTAGCAACTCGCAAAACCAGTGTGGTTCCAGGGCCCCACTCCATTTTTTTCTAATTATATATATATATATATTATATGATATATGATATTGTAATATATTAGATTAGTTTTAGGATATTTATTCTAAAATAAACAATATATTAGGTTCTCATTGTCTACAAATTAACCATAAAACTTCTTGATCTCTCATCTACTTATCTTCCTTAAATATTTTAGGTTAGTTTGCACTAAAAACTCCTAAATTTATAACATTTGTTTCTTTTATCTTTTATTTAACTTAAGCTTTGTGAATTTCTTATTTCCGTCTTTTTTCATGTATGAGTTCATTGAGTTGGGTACCTTAGTGTTGGAATTTATGAAATTTTTATATTCTTCTCTATGTTGGAATATAAATTATTAAGTTTAGTCTTTAATAATGTAGACGAATTTAAAATATGAAGTTCATGTCTCTAAAAATAATAAAGATTTCATTACAATTATGATTGTAACGAATGTATATATTATTAATTTATATCAAATGATATTATGAAGTGGGTCAAAACGAGTAGTTAGTGTCGAATTAACTTATTAAGCAGTTAGCGCTTTAACGCTCATATTCAAATTATTTTTTAAAATGTTGTGAAGGGCCCCCTTTAATTTGAAATTCTGGCTCCGCCACTGCTCGGAAGTATAAGGAATCAGTAAAACAAATTTTGGAGGGAAAATGAGAGATTTTTACATTTAAAGCTCGAAGAAGACAAATACATCTAAAAACTAAAGTGGGAAGGTTTTGTTGTTGTTGTTTTTTGAGGATCTTTTCTATTGAAAGGTGCGATAGTATACTAAACTCACACACACACACACTAAAGTGGAAAGGTTTTTGTTCCTTAACTTATGATTGGAAACATGGGTCGTGGATCAGGTGCTTAAAATGCGTTTGTGTTCAACACTTAGTTGATGAAAACAAAAACTGAAAATTTATCTATGGTTTAATTATAAATTCAATTTGGCATTCAACTCAATACACTCGATAAGACAAGTATGTGAATATCTGAATATGCAGTCTAACACCATCAATCACAATACCAACCCCTCACTATAGAGTCTGGCTCTCGAAATATCATGGGTGTGATTGCTGATTTTTTATGAGTCACACTCTTGTTTTGATTGTTGAAGTGTTAGTGAATACTAAAATGACCTTAAATGGGGATCTCATTCTTTACACTCTCATTCCTTATTAGTAAATATGCCATAATTGAATAATAGGAATCCCATGGAAGAATATTCAAAGAGTAAGATGGCCGTGTTGACTTTCCAATTTTATATTTTTATTTTTAGTTTATTGTTTTCCATTGAATTTAGGATTTTTGAGTTGGATTATGAGTATTTTAGGAAGTTTAGATTTTTTCTATATTATGTTTTACTTACTTTTTTGTTTTTTGTTTTTTCCAATTTCTCTAGGTTGATAATTTGATTTTTCCTAGTCTTTTAGGGTTTCATGTTCTATTATACTAGCCCCTTGGCACACGTTAACATATGTGCCAATTGGTTTTCTTTTTTGTTTTTAATTTTTAATTATAAAATTTTAGAATTAAGAAAAGATAAAACGGGTAATTATGTTCCATAAAAATAGGACCCATTATCTGATTTAGTTTTTAATTTTATTTATTTTTAAATATAAAATGGTGTTAATTTACCATATTATCCTCATTTAATTAATAATTTCAATTTTTAAATATAAGCAATATTGAATAGTGAGGTTCCTATTCGTCTTTCACCAAAAAATTCAAGTGATAAATATTCATATCAAGAACTGTAGTTGGAAATAAATACATCATTCACCACTTAAGAGAAAATACTATTCATAAATGAAAAAAAAAGAAAGAATAAAGGACATAATGTTGATGAATGCATGCATGTAATACTTAGATGGATGGAGATATCAACCAATTGACCTCTAAATCATGTCGAACGATGGAATCCAAGCATTGGAGCCTCATCTGTTTGATATCCATTGGTTAGCTCATGAAAAGAGTTCCTGTTGTATTAATTTAAAAAAATGGAGTGACAAGAAGGAATCAATAGAATTGTAGATGCCCTTAGTTCTCAACTTAAGAATCAACATGATGGAGGAATGTTGTGTTCATTGCGAGCCTAAATACATACATATGCTTGTTTTTTGTTTTTTACAATCGATATTAACAGGAGGAGAAAAGTGAACATGAAACTTCGGATGTAGAGAAAAATGCTCTTACCCACTTGAGCCCCGTTAACATACTATGCTTGTTTACGTAAGCAAAACAATGCCAACATTAAACATATGGGACTTAGAAGATGTATGTAGTTTTCATATTACATATGGAAAGATGATGATACATATGTAACTGTATGTCACATAATGGGGCTCACTCTTCCACCTTTTCCCTAGGAGTCAATGACTATTCACAATTATTACTTTGACACAAACTAAGAGTTCGCCCCAATCTTTATTTTTGTCTTAGCGGATACATTAGAATTTAGAAGTATATTGAATTCCACAATTAGAAACAAAAAGGAAACAGAGAGGGAATGAAAATTTGAGGTACAAAAAAGAAAAGGAGAGAGAGTTCCCAATGCATTTGTTTTGATGAGAAAAATTATTTTAACTACCTAACAATCAATCGTATCCACATGAATGAAATTTTATATGTATTGATTTCCTTGGTAACACTTAGAATACAATAGAAAGACTTATAGTTACCATGGTAAAACAATAAGAATATATAAAGAATAAGGGCTGCATACAATTTTTGATTGAGTCCAAAAATTGTTGTTTGATATTGCAAACTATATAATGGAGGTTATTGATTTATGATGCTCCTTGATGAGCTATATAGTTTTTTCACACCATTCTTCTCTGGCTCCTCACACCTCAATGCTGTAATTCTTCTCTCCTTTTATCCCAATATCTCCAGACATACCCTCCTCCCTCTTTCTCTCTCATTTGGTGCACTAAAACAAGAAGCGAAGGCTGTTGGGGAGAGGGGTAGATACATGCTCTGAGGGTTTGGCTTTGCTCTCCTCTTTCTCTCTGTCAAAAACACACCTGAATTTTGACCCTTGTTCAGCTCTGTCTCCTCTCTCCCTCGCTCACTCTCTCATCAATCAAAAGCTCTATTTGCTGCTTCTGGAAGACAATTCTATAAAAGGCATATGATTTTGTTAGAAAGCTTGAAGATTTAAGGGTATCCTAACCAATCCACATAGCCTCAGCTCGCAGGTTTGACAGAAACCATATAATCCCTTCTGTGTAATGCATATAGGATACCAGATTTCGTTGGGTGTTTGAAATCGGTAGACTTGGATTATTGTATATTGTGAACCTTTTAATTCTGTTTACTACATATACAATTACTTTCTTGTCTAAGCATTAGGGTTTTTGGGGCGAACAGTTTTGGTTTCTGGGCTTGTTGTGTTCCCGCTACTGGTTTTAGAACTTGGGATTTGAGTTTAAAGGTTACATGTCTCTGGGTCTGTGCGTTTTTCTTCACTGGTCATAAGATTTGGGTATTGTCAAGTTGAATGGTTTTGGACTATTGGTTTCTGGGTCTGTGTATATTGATTGAGATATGAGTCGTAGGGTGCGGCGAAAGGTGGCTAGGAAGGGGAAGGAGAAGGTGATTTTGCCGTGTTATCCAGAAATTGAAGAAGAAGTTTCAGGTTCAGTGCAAAATTGGATTGTTGATTGGACTAGTTTGCCAGATGATACAGTACTCCAGTTGTTTTCGTGTCTGAACTATCGTGATCGGGCAAGCTTATCATCAACTTGCAAAACATGGAGGGTTCTTGGAGTTTCTCCGTGCTTGTGGACCTCTTTGGATCTTCGTGCACACAAATGCAATGATGCCATGGCAGCTTCACTTGCTGCAAGATGTGTGAATCTTCAGAAGCTTAGGTTTCGGGGAGCAGAATCTGCTGATGCAATATTGCATCTTCAGGCCCGGAATTTACGTGAAATAAGTGGTGATTACTGCAGAAAAATAACAGATGCTACACTTTCTGTGATTGTGGCTCGGCACGATGCACTTGAAAGCCTCCAGCTTGGGCCAGATTTCTGTGAAAGGATCAGCAGTGATGCTATAAAAGCAATAGCTATATGCTGTCCTAAATTGAAAAAGCTTCGACTTTCGGGAATTAGGGATGTTCACGCTGATGCAATTATTGCTTTAACTAAGCATTGTCAAAATTTGACTGATATCGGGTTCATAGACTGTCTGAACATTGACGAGATGGCATTGGGAAATGTTTTATCGGTTCGTTTTCTCTCTGTTGCAGGGACGTCAAATATGAAATGGGGTGTGGTTTCACATCTTTGGCATAAGTTGCCTAACTTGACTGGGCTAGATGTTTCAAGAACTGATATTGGTTCGGCTGCTGTTTCACGGTTATTGTCATCATCACAGAGCTTGAAGGTTCTATGTGCCTTGAATTGTCCTGTGCTTGAAGAAGACACCAACTTTGCTCCCCGTAAATATAAAAATAAATTGTTACTTGCCCGTTTTACAGAAATTATGAAAGAAATAGCTTTTTTATTAGTCGACATTACAAAGAAAGGGAAGAATGTGTTTTTGGATTGGAGGACTTCAAAGAACAAGGATAAGAACTTGGATGACATAATGACTTGGATTGAGTGGATTCTCTCTCATACTCTTTTGCGCATTGCCGAGAGCAATCAACAGGGTTTAGATGTTTTTTGGCTCAACCAAGGCGCATCATTGTTGCTCAATCTAATGCAAAGCTCACAAGAGGATGTTCAAGAAAGGGCAGCTACAGGACTTGCAACTTTTGTTGTTATTGACGATGAAAATGCTAGCATAGATTGCGGAAGGGCTGAAGCTGTTATGCGGGATGGTGGCATACGTCTTCTTCTAAACCTGGCAAAATCTTGGAGGGAAGGGCTCCAGTCAGAGGCTGCTAAGGTTAATTTTTTACTTCTTCATGTGATTATGAATACTCCTCTTTTTAACTAATACTTGTTTTGTTGGTCTAATAGTATAGGAACTGGTTATTAGGTGATGTAGATGTGGAATTAGGCTGACTTTCCTTTTCCTGTTTGTTATTTGAATAGGCTATAGCAAACTTGTCTGTTAATGCCAATGTTGCAAAAGCTGTTGCTGAGGAAGGAGGAATCAATATTCTTGCTGGTTTGGCAAGGTCTATGAACAGGCTGGTTGCAGAAGAGGCTGCTGGAGGACTGTGGAATCTTTCTGTTGGAGAAGAGCACAAGGTTTGATAGTCTACAACCTATGTTTTATCACCTACATATACCCCAAAATTTTACTTGCAATAAATTAAATTTTATGGTTAGGGTGCCATTGCGGAGGCCGGCGGAGTAAAAGCTTTAGTTGATCTTATCTTCAAATGGTCCTCTGGTGGTGATGGAGTTCTGGTACATTTATGATTTTGTCCCGTATTTTTCTCTTTACATACAATGCTAATATGTCATGGAATACGCTTGGGGTTGCTGTTGCATGGTGATTAAAGATGCGGCTGCTTTCCATGTATGTCATTTCAGGAACGTGCAGCTGGTGCACTGGCGAATTTAGCTGCTGATGACAAGTGTAGCACAGAGGTTGCAGTGGCAGGTGGTGTTCATGCTTTGGTGATGCTTGCTCGTAACTGCAAGTTTGAGGGAGTGCAAGAGCAGGTAGTAAATCTTTTCATTGTCACGGTATCCTGTATGAGCATACTGAAATCTGTAGGATGTCCACTTCAGTGATTTGTAATAAAATTTCAGAAATCAATGTTGCTTGCTTTCTTGATTCCTACATGTTTGTTTCTTTAGACTAACTTAGAAGCCTTCTTACTACTTATTTTAAATATTGCTTTAATTTTGGTGGGCTCAATTGGATCATTTGATCGTATAATATTGCTAAGTTCCAAATAACAACTCGACAAAGACTCGACTTCAGCTTGTGTATAATCTATTGTATAGCTAAAGATGGTTGACGTTTTAGAAAAAGCTTATTTTCAAGAAACCTTCAAATCTGGTCTTGATCATTGTGGTTTTGACCTTGACACCCACCTCATCAAGATTCAGGTTGTGATGACTGGTTTGTCCTTTGTTTATAAGAATCTCATACTATTTTCTTATGATTCTGAAAGCGTGTCTCGGTCTAAGGCTCATATGGTGTGCCTCCATATCTAAGTACCAATTCATGGAATGGACTTATTGCGGGCAGTATGACATTAAATTAATGGAAAGCTTTCCTTATTCTATGTATTCACTGGCTCTTCTAGTGACATCCGTTCACTATTGTATTGGATTCCCTTTCGTTCAGCCTCATCGATAATACCTAATCCCACATGTTTTTTCTTTCAGCACTATGATACTAAAATGGTATCGGCTAGGAATTTTTTATGTTTCCAAGTAGATTTCTTAATTAAAATGTATTTTCAAATGTCAAATATTATCTAGTTTGGTGTGCATCTTACAATGGGGAGTTTGGTGTGCATCTTACAATGGGATCCCCCCCTCTCTCTCTCTCTCTCTCTCTCTCTCTCTCTCTGCCCCTCCCTCCTACTTCCCTCTTGTTTATGCACCTGTGTGTGTGCTTGTGTACATGTGCATTGTGTGTTGCTTTCTAGCAAATTATTTAATGCACTTCTGGTTATACCAGGCTGCCCGTGCCTTGGCGAATTTGGCTGCTCATGGAGATAGTAATAGTAATAATGCTGCAGTTGGACAAGAGGCAGGTGCTCTTGAAGCACTTGTTCAGCTTACGCAATCTCCTCATGAAGGTGTCAGGTAGTTTCCTGTGGATTACGCTTTACGTTATTGTTTAAGCTACTCGAATATTTTGGGTGATTTATTTGTATACGTTCGATATTATTTTGTCATCTACATATACTTTCATTCCAGTGGATTTTTGTATTCTTAATTAATTCTGTATACACACCAATGGAATAAGGTACCTCTGCCCCCTCTTCCTCTTCCACCAAACACCACAATAAAAGGAAGCAGAATCTCAATTAAGGAACAAAAGTAATAAGAAAAATTTCAGTTGTTAAGAAATGTTCATTGGTATGCTTAAGCTTTAGACTCGTTGAGAGTATCTCATTTCGGGAATGCACAGTCTTGAGTTACAACATATAATGTGGCCAATTGGTTTTGGGTTGGATGTCAACTTCTACATGGTATTAGGCGAGAAATTCACTTGTTAGGCCTTGCGGCCAAATGTGCTCCTACGTCACCCAATATAAGTTATCTGTGTTTGGCTACCACACGTGAGGGGGCATGTTGAGAGTATATCCCACATCGGTAGTGTAGAGCCTAGCGTTACAATATAGGCCTCTCCAACTCATGACCAATTGGTTTTGGTTGGATGATCTAGTTCTATCAAGACGTATAAAAATGATTTGTGTTTTAACTCCGGTAATTGCATAAGAGACTAATTGGAATTCTACTTCACTCTCTTCATTTTGTTTATAGCTTTGTCAACTTCTATCTGTGCAACCAAGGTAAAACTATACCTTGTTTTCCTGTTTAACAGGCAAGAGGCAGCTGGTGCATTGTGGAATCTATCGTTCGATGACAGAAATCGAGAAGCAATTGCTGCAGCTGGGGGTGTTGAGGCCTTGGTATGATATATTATTTACCCTCATTGATCACAACCGTATAATGCCAGTAGTATCCATGCTAGCTTCTCATTCAAATCCCTAAAAGAAAGAAAGTGTTTCAGGATAAGTATATTGCTTGATGTGCTTTAGAGGAAGAAAATTGTTTGGTCCTATGTAGAAAGAACTTCTTAATCTCTTAATGCTTTCTGTCATAGAGGTTGCTTGCTGACTCGGGGAACAAAAATAATTGATTGGAACTCTTTACCCTAAAAACTACTACTTGTTGAAAATGATAATTGGAAATACCAATTTTTTTCACTATGATGCATAATGAAGAGTGCGTGTGGAAGACGTTCCTGTCCGCTGAAGTTGATAAGGAAAGTACAGTGATTTTACCTTTTCTTGTTTTTGAGATTCATGGGAAAGGTTGTTTTTGCATTGAAATATATTCCCTATTTATTAGTGGAAAAGCCAATTTTAAATTTATTAAGATATTCTACTAGAGGAGAATGCCCAAGTTTGAACCCAGTCTTTGTCCTTGAAAGCAGTGTATTACCCTGATATGCTGTCAGGGGACCTAGCTCATTCAAAACTATAACAATATAATTTTATTTTAGGTTTGCAAAAATACCTATGTATGCTAATTTCAGTTTTCTCAACTTTTTTGCTTGAAGCTGAACTTTTTCTCTTGTTTTATATACTATTTCTTTTCTCTGGAGAATTTACTAGGTTGTTACTATGCTGTAATAAATGCTATTTTATTATGAAAGAGTCTTTATTAAGCGCTATATCACATTTTAGTGTTTGACCAAAACTTGTTACCTTTCTGGTCTGGATCTGTACAAGAATATCAGAGAAAATTGATTAAAACAGATGGTTTTAGAAGTTTCTGTGTGAACCATTTCATATCTGCATTGCCTTTTGCTGATAATTTGAATGGCATTTGGACTCACAATTTGTAAGTTGAAGGATGGGAAAACCCTTCCAACATGCATAATTTCTAGCAATTTTTTGTTTTTTTTTGTTTATGTACTGTTAGTTTTTTGTCATGCAAGATTACAATTTTAACCCAAACGTAAAATCTGGGTCCAGTTGGTTTCTTGTCAGTTTGAGTTAAAAATGTGAATGTTGGTAATGCTAGCCCTTTTCATTTTTGCTGCACCAACGGATACATTTTGACACATTGTTTTTACATATGCCCGTTTATGTGAGAAATTGCTGATTTCAAGTTGAGTAGGGAAATTTATTTTGTTTAAAAGTTTTGGTACAATTTAACAGTTCAATCTTTCATTTGAGCTAAAATAGTGATACTTTGAAATTGTTGTTTTGTTTAAGCTTAGTGACCTGACTGTCTAAAGTGCAATTTTTTTTATATTATACGCCAGAAACTTGCACTGTATGTATCTCACATGGGTTATTTAGGTTGCTCTTGCGCAAGGCTGCTCAAACGCCTCCCCAGGTCTTCAAGAAAGGGCTGCTGGTGCTCTTTGGGGATTGTCAGTGTCAGAAGCCAATAGGTATGTGCTTGCTCTTCTTAACACAACTAGGAATGACTAGTTCAAAAACTAATATGAGACATAGAGTTTGGCCTGATGATGCATGTCTTGTTGGAGATATTGCTGTTGGGATCGAAGGATGAGGAAACGTTGGCTAAGCATGATGTTGGTAGATCCTTATTATGAGGGGCGGCCCGGGGTGTTTTGTGCTGAAATTCCATTGGGGTCAACTTGCAGGTTATGTACGCTCACATGAAAAAAGAAGTGTAATTTACATGCAAACCTCAAGCAAGTAGCTAATCTGTGAGCAATTATTAGAATCCAGATTCCATCTAAAGGACTTATTAAGTTGAAGTTGCTAAATTATCTAATCAATGCCTATAATTAGTTGTGTTACTTGATCATGCTGGGTAATGGGGTCATTTTCATTCTGGAATGATTCCTTTCAAAATTTCTCAATTCTTATGCTCTTAAAGAATATCACTCAATTATGCCTTTTATGAATGGATCAAATAACTAGTGATCTGCTAAATATCTTTGTTCTCCAGTCACATATTGTTGTTTTTTGAAATCCATCGTGGTCTTAAGACTCCCATGTTCTTTCAATGATATGGATATTTACTATTCATTCAATGCTGTAATTATTGATGTTCACTTTTTGTTTGTTGTTAGCATTGCCATTGGACGGGAAGGAGGTGTTGTGCCTTTGATTGCATTGGCACGTTCTGAAGCTGCAGTAAGTTTTTATTTTTTTGTTTTCAATTATCATTCGAAATCTTTAAGGTACATTTAAAAACAATTGTCTTAACTTTGTTGGTAAATGCAGCAGTAGTTATTTTCAAGACTAGTAAAAATCGTCAAATGGAACAAATCATGTAGTGTTCAACGTTTGAGATGTTTGTTGTTTTCGGTTCTGCTGTATATTTCGTGTCATTTAATAAAAGTTAGTTTCTTTAAAAAAAAATGTCGAAATTTCTTTTCTGCCTCTAAAACTTGATCTGGAAATTCTTATAATGGTATTATATTTCTTAAACAAGCCAAGTATGTTTGAAATTTCGGTAAACAAACATTTATAAGGGAAAAATTATCTTATGTAAACAGAATATTCCTGGTCAATAAGAGGAAATGAAGCACTGTTATTAAAACAAATTTTAATATTATCTTTTTATTTTTATTTAATCAAAGTTGCAGATGGTTTTTATAGTTAAAAAATGATAGTTTCGTTGGCTACTAAGATTGTTTCAGAAATAAATCGTTGTGGATTGCACTCATCTAGGCTCTGGAATTGATTAATCAATTTATGGGAACAAATTTTTTTCCAAAATGAAATATAGAAGCTGTATTTAGTAACAGTTCATGCTTCAGTTTGCAATTAAGTATGAAACAGTATAGTATTTGAGTAGTTTCATGTGTCTTGTTTTTTTAGTAGATAATAGCTGACAATCTGTAAAATAATGAGATACAAGTAATTTTGGAAACTGAAGCTAAGACCTCTATATCCCGTATTAGCTGTTAGTCAAATCAGGAAAGTTCTTATATTCATTTACTCTTTATTTGGTTTTCATTTAGTGTTGAATAACAGCATGACGCTAGAAGGCTTTTATTTTGCTTCAAAGTTCCAAAATAATAAATCTGTCATTGAATATTGGGTCTTGTTTGGCAACACCTGTAACATATTTTCAATTGTATATAGTTGCTCAGGGCCTCGCGTATAAATTCACTTGTGTTCCAATTGGAAAGTTTTTTAGTCGTTCAACCTTTGTCTTTGTTCAAGGTTTGTGGATATAATCCTTCATGGGTATGCTTCATTGAGTTTAGTACATGTCATTACAGATATCTCCTCATGTCTCCTATCAACATCTTTTTGTTTGATTTTCTTTTTTCATACAATATGAAGGTGATATGATTTAGATTTTTTCTTCAACTTTCAGGATGTCCATGAAACAGCTGCAGGTGCTCTTTGGAATCTTGCTTTTAACCCTGGTAATGCTCTCCGTATTGTGGAAGAAGGAGGTGTTCCAGCACTTGTTAATCTTTGTTCTTCATCGGTGTCGAAAATGGCTCGCTTCATGGCTGCATTGGCATTGGCGTACATGTTTGATGGCAGGTACTTGTTGTAGCACGACTGTAGCCTAGCTGCTTTCTGTGTGGATATTACTCGTTATTTTGAATGCCTGGATTTTTATTCAATATCTAATGGGGTTTAAATATCCTTTTGAGTCTTATGGTTTAAGGAAACCTGGTTTTGCTGGTAGCTCTGACAAGATGATTTTAGTGTAGAGGCCTTTGATTCAAAATATTATGCCTTAGATTTTTTCCATGGGTGGAATTTATCCTTTGAAGTGTTCCTTTTTTTGTGGGGGGGAATTTTGACTTTCTTGTGTATTATATAGGAATATCTTGTAGGAAAGAGATATAGAAAATTGCATTGGTTAAAAACCTTGATTTAAAAAATACCTACAGCTTATAAGTCACACTATATTATTAGAGAGTGCATCTGGACCTGTGAGAGTATGTGAAATTGGTGGCCATGCTTATTTTTTTGTGATATGTTTGAAATTTTGCTCTCCTACGACATAGGTATATGATAATGATTATTTACATGGGAAGTAAATTTTTCTCTCACTATGGAACTTGGATGAAAATTGTTTCTGGGAGTAACATGCATCTATATATCTTAAAGTTTTAAATTTTTTTTTTCTTATGTTAAAGTTAGTTAGTGCTCTGTGCAGAATGGATGAATTTGCCTTGATAGGGACTTCATCAGAAAACATCTCAAAGAGTGTGAGCTTAGATGGCTCTAGAAGGATGGCTCTTAAGCACATTGAGGCCTTTGTCCTCACATTTTCTGATCAACAAACATTTTCTGCTGCTGCAGCATCATCAGCCCCTGCAGCATTGGCACAAGTGACCGAAGGTGCTCGTATTCAAGAAGCAGGACATCTCAGATGCAGGTTCTCTCTTTCTCTCTGGCCATGTTGATCCTTTTCCGTAATCACTCAACTCATTGTTCCTTTGGCCTTCCTCTCATCTTCTTTCATTTGGTTATACAGGCATATAATCATCCAACTTCTAAGCCACTCAGTTGGTTCACTGGAAATCATGTGTCATCCATAACATATTCAACAGTTGTAGTTCCAATGTTTTCCAGGACCTTTTAACCTTTTTGCTATGGTTGAAATTTACCAAATAACATTAAAATATAATCCAAATTACTTGATAATTTATTTTTGAGAGTATTACTTTTATCTCCTTGGTTATGGGTGTCACTCGATTATTTATTTGTCTTCTGGTGGTTTATGTTTGTGCAAAGATTGTTTTACTGTTCTGGTTTATGTACATCTAGCCAGGAAGTTCATTTATATTGTCAATTGAGAGGTCTACTTTGATTTTTCCCTGTAGTATTTTATTTTATTTCTATCTGAATTTTGACTTTTCCTTGTACTGTCAGCGGGGCTGAAATTGGAAGATTTGTTACCATGCTACGGAATCCATCATCTGTTCTCAAGGCATGTGCTGCATTTGCTCTTCTTCAGGTAATTGTGCATATTTAGACTCTCCCTCTTTGAGAAAAGGTATATTTCCAGGTGTTGTTGAGCGCCAATGCAGATATCCCTTATTTATTTAAAGAGAACAATCTTTTATGTATGCACTCTTTCAACTGCAGTTTACCATTCCTGGTGGCCGGCATGCCATGCACCATGCCAGCCTTATGCAGAATGCAGGAGCAGCACGCGTTCTGCGGGCTGCAGCTGCTGCAGCTACAGCTCCGCTTGAAGCCAAAATCTTTGCTAGAATTGTGCTTCGCAATCTTGAGCATCACCATATAGAACCATCACTCTAATTCATCTGTCAGCAAAACATCTCCGTTTAGGGTTGTCGATGGAGGCTGATTTAATGCTTTGTTATGAGCTTCCATGGACAGCGGATGTCGCACCACAAGGATGCATGCTGTTCTCTGTAATCTTTCGTGTAAAAGAACTAAACCTTGCCCCGACAACAAATCAGCTTGATCTTCATTTTTTCTTCTGGCCCCCATTTCTGAGGCATAAAGATGGTTAATTTAGGTTCAAGTAACCCATCCCCTTTGTACCAAATCATATAAAGAAAAAAAAAGTTTGTTTAGATGGGGGATTAGTTTAAGCACTTGTATCCTTAACCATTTTCAATTTTTGTTCATATTCTTTGTGATGACGTCTCCTATGTATTAAAGCTGTTTGAGACTCGTCCTGGCAACGATCTGATAAAAAACTGCATTAGTTGATTCTCTGTCCAGCTTTGAAGAAAGGGCTAATTGCATTTTTGGCCACTGGGGCTTAGGGTCAAATTAAATTTTGGTCATCGAAATTTCAATTTTCCGATTTTGGTCACCTTATTTGCATTTGTTAGCAAATCAGGTCAAATGTTCAATTCTATCAGTTTCATTAATTAATTTTTTTTAGTATTAAATTAAAAATAAAATTTTTAATTTATATTTTAAAATTTTGTAATCCTCTTCTCTCTCTTTACCCAACCCCTGGCAGCCATGACTAGAGGTGTCAAACGGGACGGGCCGGCCCAGCACGGCACGAGCCCAACCCGTTTAAATTAGGCACGGCACGGCACGAGCACGAATATTAAATGGGCGGGCCGAATCAAAAATGAGGTCCAATGGACGGGCCGCCCATGGTACGACATGGGCGGCTTGGCCCGAGCCCGCTTCAAGCACGGCACGAGCCCAAGCCCGCTTTAAGCACGGCCTGGCCCAAGCCCGGCTCACTTAACTTTTTTTCTTTCTCAAAAGTCAAAATGCAAAAATTTGACATCTAATGTCATTGTTTATATGTTTTTTATTTTTTATTTTTTATAATCATAAACATATATTTGATGTCTTTCATTTTAGGGAAATTACTTGGGTCCTTAATTAATTAAACATATCAACTACAAATTAATTAAACAATATTAGAGTTGATATCTAATTAGTACATATGACATATACGCTTCTCTTATAATCAAAGCAAGACATTTCTTCACATATAAAATAATAAGTTGTTTAAAGATAAAAAGTTGAACTAGACTTTGTGGAGTTGGACACTTTTTGCCCTCCGCCATTTCATATTGTTTGGATGTTTGATTGATTAATGTTTTCAAATAGTTCATCATTTCTTGCCTCTAATTATATTTTTAATGTTTATAATTTGAATTATCTAGTGGGAAAAAAATCAAGTGAAAAAATTCAAATTAAATGGGTTGGTTCTTGGGCCCGATTATGGCACGAGCACGAGCACGGGCACGACACGAGCCCGGCCCGGCCCGTTTCAATGTGGACATGGGCTTTGGGCCGGGCCGATCAATGATTTTACTAAATGGGCGGCCGACGGCACGGCCGATAAATTAAATGGGCCACGTGCGAAAATGTTAAAAGCACGAATTTAAATAGGACGGGCCGGTCCGGCACGGCCCGTTTGACACCTCTAGCCATGACCACCCTACCTCAATCTCTTTACCCAACATCTCAAATTCAAACAGCCATTGGACGAGCTTCATGATAATTTCCAGAAGTCACACCACCTTATCTCTCCTCTCTCTCTCCTCACCTCTCATCCTTCTCTCCTCTATCTCTTCCCCTTCTCTCATCATTCTCAACAGCCACCCACACCACCTTCCCCACCTCCTCACAACCATCACAAACGCAGAAAAAGAAAAAGAAAACCTAATCAAATAGAGAAAGGGGGGGGATGGGTTCTGGGTTGCATTGTATTGGGATGGGGAGGGTAGGTGGGTGTGGGTTTTAGGTTTGATCAAACCCAGTCGAAGAGGCTAATGGGGTCTTACGATAGTGGATTTGGTGTTTGGCTTCATCCCTTGGGTGTGAGGTTCGAATGGGAAGAGACAGAGAACGGGAAGTGGGTTTTGTTCTTTTTTGTTTTTGTTTTATTTTTTTTAATCTAATAATTTTTAATTAATGAAACTGATGGACTTGTAACATTTGACAGAATTTGCTATGAGCATCCACAGTGGGGAGTGTATTTTTGGGGGTGTAAAGTCACTTTTACATCGCATCTAAATATCCGGGAGTTGTAAATGTGGTTTTTGCTCCAGTGAGAAAGACGTATTTTCAGGGTGTAAAGTCACGTTTTCTCATTTTTTCTCATGTGGGTCCCACCCGCAAGGGATGTAAAAAAAGATGTATATGTGCATCTAAATTTATATCTCATGGTGGTGATGCAAATTTACACTCATTTACACCTCCCCATTGCGGGTGATTCCGATCACAAAGGGTGTATATTTAACATACACTTCATTATACACCCTCCCACTGTGGATGCTTTAACAACTGCAAATCAAAATCGGAAAATTGAAATTGACTTTAATTCCAGTGACAAAAAATGTAATTGCCCTAGAAAAAATGGACTAATAATCTAAAAATGTTTTTTTAGTACTGGCGGTCTTCCGAAGTGATGTCTCTGAGGAGATATTTTGTGTTTATATTACATGTTTATCTCTTTGTTTCAACAAAGGTCTAAAATATCGATGGTATCGAAAATATCGGTAGTTCAAAAACAAGAAAATTTCTATGGAAATATCAGGATATTATCGATATAGATAAAAATTGAATAAAAACCACTGAAATTGTAAGAAAAACTTGGAAATTTTTATTGAAACTTTGGAGGATGTTTATTTAGTCAATTATCTATTAGTTTATTACAAAAAATTGTAAGGAAATGCATTGTATGATAGGTTTAACTGATTTACGTTGATCATATAACGAGCTGACAAACACTGTGAGTGCATAAAATATGTAGTAATTAATGAAAGAATATTAAACACACCATAATCATTTATATATATAATGATTTACTACAATATTTTACACTTTATACATTACATGGTAAGATACATGAGTGACTTAATACCACATAGAGTTCCCATGAAGTTCAAAATTTTCACTGTCTTCATCATCTCTATGTGTAGAGTATGTGTATTATGAAGAGTAGTTGGAAAGTTGAAACTTAAAAAGTAAACTCATTCTCATGTGCAAATCGATATTTTCGATATTATAGCGATATCATGTCGATATTTTGCCAAAATATTGCTGAAGTCTAAGCGAAATTATCGACATCGATATTATAAATATTCGTACGATATGTATATGGATACGTTCCAAAATATCCGTGACCCGAAAAAACGATAATATCCTTGATATTTTGGTCCATAACCTTCAACTAATATCAACTAAACTCTATATTAGTGAAATAGGCATAGATAGATAACACCGGTTCCATGGTTTATGCATGAATAGCACCATTTTGAAAACCATGCAAATTTGAGAAACAATGGAGTAGGAAATAGAGAACTAGGGCTTCTCAAATTTGGGGATCTAGGGTTCGAAATAGAATTGTATTTATACGTTCTAGTTATGCAATGTTTTCAAATTGTTCTATTCTTTGCATGGACTATTGAAACTGGTGCTATCTATGCCTATTTCCCCTTTCAACTTCAAGTTGTCCCAAAATTTTGGAGAAAAGGCGAGAGTTGAACTCTTCGGTCTCGTTGTTTATATAACCTCAAATTTAGAAATTCTAATTGCCTTGGTATTGGAACAAAAACTCAATTCTAAAACAACGTAATAAAGTTTAACTTTCGTTCCTCAAATATGATTTTACCATCACTCCAAAAAGAAAACGATTCAGTTTATGCTATTTGGATACACTAAGGTAGCAATCTCATAAGAAAAAAATTATGAAGTAATGTTTAGGCCCGAGATAATTTCACACAGTACAAACATAACAAAATTCGTTATTCGGTCTAAAACTGAAGCAAAATGAAAATGGCATGATCAAATAATCAAGTAATTGAGAGTAATGGTCTGAAAGATGGAAAGAACAAAGATACCACAAAGTTGGGAAACCCATTTACGTACTCTACATAGTATTGCCTAACAAAGCATTAATCAATGATTGAGAAGAACCTCGTCAAATGCAATTGCCACTGTCTATGCAGTGCAAAACCCACTCTCCATTCTCCAATGATGCATAATAAACAGACATAACAAGTCCCATTCTAGTATAGCACATACCGTTTAAAAATGAAAACATACGTGGTAACAATCACTTCATAGTCGCCTTCTGTATATCTCGTGTTCTTACTCTGATTAAACCACAGTCAGCACCAACTGCCGATGTTCAGTGAGCCCGACAAGATCCAAGAAGTTGTTCCAGACTGATGAAAATGATTTATGTGATGAAAGCTCTGCCATCTTGGGCTGCATTGATGCTTCGTCCTCCAAGTATGGCACAATATACTTTTTCATGTCGCTTCGAGAGATGTCCAGATGGCCCCCTGACACATTTATGAACTTAACTTTTCCAGCTTCATCCAAGGTTTTCAAACCAATCCAGTCTTCAGTGTACAGCTTGGTCTGCAGGACAATACATGTTATATTCGGAAATCCAAAAGCTTTCAAGTATGGTAAATTGGCAGCAAAAAAGCACTAGGCAACACAAATATGGACTTCTCTGCATGGTCTCGGATTATAAAGCACAAACTTTTATTATCCTGATATATTCAGTACTTGAACAAGAACTATGGAGTAGATAGGTTACCTCTTGCGCGGGCAAAATAGGATCAAAGGCCCCATCTGGGAAATATCCAAACCAGGAGGTCTCCTTGGGTATCAATATAGTGTCCTGCTCAAACTAACCATGGACGCCAGGAGAAATAAAATTTAGAACAGCAAACGGAATTGTTTCAAATGGGCCAGAGAAAATATAACTCTACACCTCACCATAATTAGTACCAAATTCTCTAAGCTCGAAAACCGTTCCTTATAAGTGGAATTTCTTGTATTCTTTATTTCATTGTTCAACCTTGGAAGGAACCTACACCCTTTTAAATAGCCAGCAATGTCCTGGAGAAAAGTTGATGAAGTTTAACTCTTGGTGCATGGAACCCACAGACAGTACAAAAAATCTTTTAAGCTAACTCATGGATTATACTCACAGTAGGGATTTTAAGATAACCACTCGGAGCCAAATGTTCCTGCAAACCCATCAAAAGTAGGTAATTCAATTGGTGAGTTTCCAACAAAGATAAATAACAAGAGAGAAACAGGACAACTTGGTCGTAATAATCTCATCAGAGATACCATTTTACTGATCCAAATGTTACTGTCTCCTGTTTCAGAAACTTAAATACAAAAGAAAAAAAGACAAAATTAAGAACTTGAGAGCTCAATAAGTTTAAACCTGGATATAGCTGCTGTAGACCTCTGACTTGATTAAGTCGTCCAGAAGCACACAAATCCATTCGGACTGCAAAAAGTAAAATATATAACTAATATATTGGTAAGTGAGTGATAGAATATATTCAATATTACTTATTCCACTGGTATTACTTATTTCCACATCATATTCTAAGTCTATCAATATTGAATTCTGTTGCCAAGGGTTCCGAAGCCAAAAACACATTTCAGTGTCTTTCTGATTCGGATGGGATGGGAATAGAATATTGATTCTGTCACTTCAGGTTTTACAAAGTCGAAAGGGAATGTGAAAACCACAGAATATCTGGTCTGTTCTCATGACACAAATTCTGGTTGTTTTAAATTCACACAAGATAATAATTTTGCAGTAACATGAATAGTGAAGCAACAATGTCATGCTCCAAAATACCACACATGGAACTTAGTTTTAACTGGATTCTATGTAGACAAATACTTGAATGAAGTTATATTGCATAGAATAGCTCAAGTCCTAACTCCAAAAGGAAACATCATTATCTTTCTGAACAGCCCCACAACTGTGAATCCTTATTCTACATTCAGGATGTTTTCAGTTTACATATGGGACTGCATATTGAAATATTTAACTGGGGTTGATTCACAATATGTTTATCTCACATATGAGTGAAATAACCAAGTCTTTATTTCATCCTAATAGAGTATGTCCTGTTTATCAGGATTGTGTTTAAACTAATTACTTAAGCAAGTGTGCATTCCACTCTGTAAATGACTTCATTATACTTTGTAAGTAAAATTATTCAAAATGATAATTTTTTTTTTTGTTAAAACCAGAGAAGAGGAAGAAAGACATACTCCACAAAATGGAATAGAAGCAGTACCAGCATGCATACCTGCTAGTGATATAAAATTCTTAACCTGTTTCACACATATAAATATAGAATGGAACATTAGAGATTTAGAAAATTGATTACAGAAAAAATAAGTCAGCACATGTAATAACAAAAGGTGCTACAAGGTAGAGAAAGAAATACAAAGGACAACACTGATGAAGATGGAAAACTGATCAGGTAATGTTACGTTCACACAATCTTCTCCCTACAATCAACACAATACCTTTTTGGTCGTGTACTTATCATCGGTAAATGTATTATAGTAGTAGGGTACAGAGGCTGAGATGATTAGTAGGTTGGCGTTTAATCCATCTTTTAAAGTTTAAGCATCCAACCCAAAAACATTTGAAATGAATGAAGAGGCCTAGGATTTTATGTATTCTTATGCAAGGCTTAGACTACCCGATGTGAGATTTTTATATTCTGAACATGCCCCTCATATGTGGTTGGAATGAGCGAAACATGTGGATCAATATATTAGATTAGGTAACGTGGAGCATATGAGGCCAATTGGGCGCGGCATGTGGATGAATGCTCACTCTGATATCGTGTTAAAGCATCGAACCTAAAACCAATTGGCAATGGGTGGAGAAGCCCATTAATTTATTTTATATATTATAATGCAAGACTTACAAAGTTACAATAACTGATGTGGGATTTTAGCAGAAGACTACAAGAGTTTAGATGGATGGAACTAAAGGAAGGTTTTGGAAGGAATTGGAAAGACACGAAATCCATTGGGATTAGACAAGCACTTTTTAAAATGGATAGGTTGAGAGTAACAGGATGAGGTGCTTTCATCATACATGACTACAAATAGTAACAGAAGCACACCACACACATTTTGAAGAGAAAATGTGTGTGAAGAGAAAATGTGAATCAGTCCTATAAAATTTTGAACCACTTTACATTTAGTGCAGTGATGCACCATATTCTTAATAACAAAAACTAGGAATACTAAAAATAGCAATAAAGAGGGCTAAGTAACAACACTTTTGTGGAGCATAATAAAGGAAAAATATGCCTTCACACTTCCTATTATATTCAGTTACCAGATCAAGATGAATTTCTTTTACCAGGAAACCATTTCATATATGTTTAAGGATTATGATTATGCATGAATATTGATAAAAAAAATAATGTTTAAGAAAAAGAATAGAAAAGGCAATATCATATATATTGTCAAGTTAGTTCTTACAGGAGGTCCCCCGTCACAAAATTCAATTACTCCTCGACCAACCATGGTACCCTGTGAAACATAACGAATGTGGAATATGTTATCAATAACTAAACCATTAGAATCAATACAAAGTTGAATAGTCGAAAACTAAATGGAAAAACTACAATGGATGAGTGCAATCTAATCACCAAAAAAATATATAAGGTAACTAAAAGTCCTGAATTTCAATGGAAATTGCTCCACCTTTCATGAAGGCAATTTATACAATCATTAAACTGCACTAAAACTAAGAAGACAATTACAACTTTATGTGTGCACATCGGTATGCTAGTTGTTCTTCAATATTGTGACGTGCACCATCAAGGGTACAAGTAATTCATAGTAATTGCAAAGTAAGAAAAGAAAAAAAATAATGCTAGGAGAGACCATCAGCAATACAGAAGGTGACTTGTGGAGCTGGCAAACGTAAGAAATAAGCCAAAGCTTAAACACTCACCAGCTGAAGTTTAAATGAACACATGTGATGTGAAGCATTATAATTCTTTCTTTCCTTTTTACTTTAAAAAAATAAAGACATAATTCTTACATTAATGCTGAGGGTCCATGGATGGAGAAGAAACATCTTATAGTAGCAGCAGATTATGAAGGAAAAACACAAGTGGAAACAAATAACTTTTATAACCCCTGTCAATCACCTGAGAAAGTCCAACTATGTTGTAACCCTCACTTAATTCACTTATATTTTTCACCTGTAATTGACATGGAAACTTGTTAAGAAGGATCTTATAATTTAATTTCCAGAATGAACAATTAAAATGTATTACCAAACTATTTCACCACCTTCTCACAAGCAATGGTCGTCTGCAAGCAGAAGTATAGTAAATTATTTTCAAAAACTACATATGGAATATTAATATGTTATTGATAGGAATCAGTCATACTATTAGTTCAAGAGTCACCTGTTCCAATAAGGGCATAGTCCAGGAATCCCATGATCCATCCCCAATTTCTCTACAGAGAAAAACGAATTCAGAAACAGGACTTGCATTAATCATGCACTAGATGTTAGCCTGATCAGAGGTGCACAATTTGATGTTTAACAGAAGAGCAGCAAACAATAACAGTGAACTTGGCAAATTGATACAAAGTTTACGTCACATTCGTACAGGTCACAATTTCTGACAGAGTGTTCCTATGGGGAAATATTCAGTTTATCGAATAACTCTGAAAACCTTTTGACAGCATAGTTTAATCTTGTTATGTCTTGATAGGCAACAGCACTAGTTTGGAAACTTTTTACGAAACATAAAAAATTAATGAGGAGTGTTCTGTGCTAATAAAAAAAGACTCTCCGATGACCCACAAAAGTGCAGGGGCGCATTTATGTGTTCCTTAAAGCGGTTCCTCCTGGGACCTGAAACTCGGACTAGTGTGTTGGGTTTTAACTCTATTTGATTAACTTAATGCACAGGCTTGATGATGCCTCCAGCTGGCTTAGGAGAGTCCCATAAATCAAGCCTTTGTGTCGTGCAAGCAGCATAAGGGAAGTGTGGAATGTGAATTCCCTACTTTTTTAGGGTAGACTTAGAGCTGGGATATAAACATTAGAGAATAAATATAGTATAACAAGTTTTAATAGCATACATGCAATATCCTTGAGAACCAGACCAGTTGCTTAAGAGCTCAGTAAATTGTGTGCCTCCTCGGCTGCTGCATTTATCTCCAATGCCTGTCATAGAATATAAATACAATCACAGCTTTATAATGATCAAACTAAGTCTTCCCAACATCCTACAAAAATTCATTTCTCAAAATAAGCTAAATAGCCAATGTGGACAAAAGTCTGCAATCAGAGAGCGACAAAGTTATTTTAGAAGCACAAAAATATTTTGAAGAAACTTTTTGTTACTGATCTTGTTTCAGAAGCCCAAAAAGTGAGAATTTGAAAGATAATTATTGAACGCAGATCTACAATGATATCACACAGTTTTCTTAATTTAAAGGGAGAAGCAAAGAACAAAGTCACTGACAGAGTTTTTTGACAAATTGTCAGTCTCTTTAGCCCAGTAATATCTAAGTATGTATATAATCCGCAGCTCATGAATGAAAATTAAAGCATGCATATGACCGAATCTACTTTTTCATAAGTACCAACTACTTCATTCCGTCTACTATTTTCCGCCATTTGTTTAAGACAAACATGCACATACATGGTAGCTACCTAACTAGATGGATACACTTTTAAAGAAGAGTCTTTCTCATACAATTTACAGCTTCACAGGTACTTTGGACACAAATAAGGCCCAAAATCTATGCCCTCTTGTTTGCCTATAGTTTCTTAGCTACCAAAGAAAATGAAACCAAAAGGCCAACTTTCCACAAAAGTTATTCCTAACACTACCTCACATCCAAACAGAGCTAAACTATCAATGATCTTATGGGAGATGAATTCATTTCAACATTCCAGCACCAACTCAGAAAAGGAAAACAGCAAGGAACATACTGACAAACGAACATTAGACAGTGAGCATCAGCCCAAAAGAAAGAAATTTATAGATGCACTGTTGCTAAATAGGGAAGAAAAACAAGCTGGTAGTTCAACATAAATAGAAGCAAACTAAACAGCAGAAAATATCCTTTTTTTTTTCCTCAGAAAATGTTCGAACTTGGTCATTGCATTGCTTGCTATTACTCACAAAAATAGTGCTGCTAGCATAATACGCACTATATGTTTTCATATTTTAGCACTATAATGGGTCAAAGCGCATAATACGCGGCAACAAACTTAAAATCAATACATTAAAAGCTGCAGAACCCATGAAATTGAAAAGAAAAACAAAAGGCGAGAGATTTACCGTGAAAAACAACGAAAGGAACAGAGTGGGCTAGTGGGATAAGAGTGATGACGAAGAAGAAGAAGATGAAAATGATTGATGCTGGTGGAGAAGCCATTGTTGCCAAATGGGTTTTTGCTTACAGTTGCCAAAAGCTTTGGAATTCCAGAGAGGTTTAAAGGTTCGGAGTCTCAAGGATTTTGGTTGTGTAAGACTCCTGAGAAAATGGTTTTTGACATGTTTACAGAAGAACATGCCAACTACCCAGTTGGGTTGATTATTCTGAAAACAGAAGAACATGCCAACGACCCTTCCTACAGTTGACTATTATTTGCCATTAATAGAGGCACCCCACCTCATCCAAATGTCATTTTGAGTTGGAACTCCTTTGACAAAAGACAAATTTCTACCAATGACTCTTTGGTCTTTTGCTAATGATCTTTTGGTGGCATTTAATTTTTATATATTTTGTGGGATTCAAATCTCATAAATAAAATACTTTTTTCTTTAAAAAAAAATTATGTGGGACTCAAATATCATAAAGGAGAGGGTTGCATTTTACTTATGTTGTTTGAAAGTAAATTTTTCTTTATTTTTCCAGGTGAGAAAAAAATTCTGCTGGTGATCCCAGTCTGCATTTACCTCCGCGCATTTACCCGCATTTCAGAATCTAAGTTCGCTCCACCAATCTAATGATTTAACACATGACATGTCATTAAATTTTTAAAACAGATTTTTATTTTTATTTTATTTCCTAACCTAATCTAAACACCAACCTTAACAGCGTTAACCTCACTTTAACGTGAGGCTGCTGTTTTGTTCTCCGGGCCTACTTTTTTTCTCTTCGTCTTCAACTCTTTTCTTCATGGATTTGGAGTGATGTGCGTCTGATGGTGCTGTTGCAACAATATTGAGGTTAGTGCCTATTCATCAATATTTTCAACAAGATTGAGGTTATTGCCTATTCATCAATATTCATCAATATTTTCAACATCTTCATTCTTTGAAGAATGTATTTTTGTATCGTTTGGAATTCTGTGCGTTAACCTCCATATCTACTCCTTTGCGGTTCTATAATCAAGTTTAGTCTTGTGGTCGTCTTGCAATTTAAACGGACAGAATTTTTTGGTGGTTATGGTTTAAATGGCTCATAATTTATTTCTGCTCATAAGATGTTTGAGAAAATGTCTATCTCAAAAGAATTGCTTTCTTTATTGAATTTAATCAAGTTTGGCAAACCATTTAGCAATAGAATGCCAATGCTAAATAATGGCTTTCTTTATTGAAATATCAGTAATGCCAATGCTCACGTCTTAGATGCAAGTACAGATTTTCCCCAACATCTCCAGTTACAAACCTTTTTTTTGCCTCCTTTTCAATGCAAGTACAGATGGTGCCACAAGACTGATTAAGTTGATTTCCTTTCCTCCTCTAACTGATTAAGTTGAATTCTTTCCCTTGATTAATAGATCAGTTGTTTATCTTCCTTTTGTAACTTGGTCATTTGGAACTGAGAATTTTCTTTAATACAAACAATTGGATGCTTTTAATTTGGATATATGAATTGATACCATACATAAGAAGTGTCGAAGTTTAATTGATAATGGTTACTAAATTATCTTCTATCATGCTTGTCTTAGATGCAAGTACAAATTTACATCTCCAGTTACAAAGTTTTTTTTCCCTCCTTTTCAATGCAGGATAAATTTTGTGGAAGCATATGCACAAGCACAGTGTTTGCAAAGGCGGAGTATTCCCAAAGAGATATAAGGCATCATAAACATGTCTCCCATACAAGAACTTCAAGCAGAACTTGATAATCTCCTTTAGAGTGTTTGTGAATGCCATTAATTTGCATCTTCTAAATTGTTCTTATTAGCTGGATGAGAACTGCTCTCCCATGCCCCTATAGTGTAATCATCTTTGAGTTTGTAATTTGCTATGCCTTTGTGGCTCGTTTCTATGAAGTTGTATTTTGAGACAAAAAAGAATTGCTGCAACATTGAAATATACATGTATCAGTTTTGGAATCAGTACATTGATGGTGTGTTGGCTGTTATCTAAGATGGTAGACTTTCACACACTCACGCACCTAGCACAGTATAATAAGTACATGCAAATAACAATAAAATGAGGAGGGGATGCATAGCAAACAGAGAAACATTAAAACTAGCCATTTTTCCATTTTTCCAGTTGAAACATTAAAATATGTCAAACAGAGAACCAAACTTCTCAAAGAGAATGAACAACTCTTTTAAACAATGAGTTCATCTCCATTACACGCCTAAATGCAACTAAAATTCATGATAGACTCTAAAAATTCCTTCAATCTCTCATGTGGTTTACATCTTCATTACATATGCTTGTGCCATCTTTGCTACCTGCGTAATAATTGACATGACACCATTTTAGTACCACAAAAAGTAGAAAAAAATGACAACAAGATGATTAGTTAAACAAAAACCAAAATTATTTACCAAGGAAATCATATTCTGGTGCTTGACCAAAGGACGTTGGTATACGAGCTCCAGTAACCATTTCCTGCAATCATGTTGTTAAATCCATCAAGCATTCCACTACAGTATGTATATTCTTTGAATTAAGTAAACAAGTTCTTAACAAAATAAAATTATTTACCAAGAACTCATGAAAATTAGGTTGATATATATTTTCTTTTGGATCACTATACTGATCATTCTGCCATGCCAATGAATTGGGTACCTCAACGCCCTACATCAGCAAAACAAAACCAAAATGACATGTATCATAAAGGCTTAATACTAACATTTATTCTAATTTACCATCCAACAATATCTCAAACCAAATAAATTACTAATTCCCATGATTAACTAAACGTACATTGTATAAATTGTATTCCGTTGAAGGATCTGAAACATGAATGGGATGATATGATGGTTGAGCTTCATGATCCTACATCACAAGAAAAAGAAAAAGAAATTTAAATTAACTAGTACTATATAACTGAACTTAAAATCTTAAATTGTTACCTTAGATGGTTGTGATGTTGAATGGTCACTACTTGAAAACTTTTTCCTTCTTTTTGGTTGTTTCTCAACCCAACTTTTTGGGCGCTTTCCACCTTTACACTTCTCTTTCTTCTTCAAACCTTTTGCCTTTTGAAGTAAATCTATAATGGAGTTTTCATCATTCATTCTTTCACTCATACCTTGTGAAGATTGCTGATGTTCATATCCATCACGACTCACTCTAGATTCATCCAAACAAATATCTTCAACCTTCTTACTCAACTCATTTGCAACTCTAAGCACCAAGGCAAAGGCTTTCTCAGAGTCCGAGGCTCGAGACGCTATTTTAACTAACATGGGACAAAGTGTCCTGTATCGCTTGGTGACATCCAAATTTTTATATTTTTCAACACTTACCTCAATATTTTCAACATCTTCATTCCTTGCCTCTCTAGTCCATCTTTGAAGAATGTATTGATTTGGAATGGTCTTAATATCCCATATATCAAGAATTTTCAAAGCATGACAACACAAAATTCCAAAGTTCTGAAACTTCATACAACTACAGAAGATAGTTTGGTCTGAAGGTTGAAACAGAACATTATGCTCCCCATCTTTATTTACAATCTCAACTGTGTACTCATATGCTATAGAATTCTCAACACGTTTTTTTATTGTTGCAGCTAGAAACCAATCAAATTCTTCTTGAAACTTTTCAAATATTGAAGGAGTATAAACTTTTGCAGCTTGTCGTAGTATAGGAGAGTTTTGTACCTTCATTCTTGGTAACTTTTGTTTAGCATTATATTCTGCTTCTAGCTCCTTGTAGTGCTTCTCATTAGTAACCCTTTCAAACCGCTTGAAAACGACTTATATCCATATTTGATTTCGTGTAAGCCTTCAAGTCACTATTTAAGCTTTCACTAAGCCTGTACTTCGCATTCCAATGGTAAATACCCCTTTCATGTAACACCGAGCCCATTTTTCCTTAATTTCATATGTGTTTTTCAGCCAACTATTCTCTTTAACATTATATTTGCATAGCATGGCGTCCCACGCTGCTTGAAACTGCTTTTTCTTCCTCATACTCGTACATACATGCTTTAAAATCTCTAAGGAAAAATGAACCATCCTTCATCAAATTTCCTAAATGCTTGATTCCGTTTTGCATTATATGCCAAGTGCAAAGTCCATGGTACGTATCTGGAAGAACCTCGACCAATGCCTTTGCCATTGCAGGATCTTGGTCGTTGAAAATAGTTTTTGGCTTTTTTTGCTTATGCGCCTCCAAAAATGTTCGAAACAACCATTCAAAAGATTGAGATGTCTCATTGTATAAAAGTGCAGCCCCAAATATAACTGTTTCTCTATGGTGATTAAACCCAGCAAATACACCAAAAGGCCTGTATTCTTTGTTAGTACTGTACGTGGTGTCAAATGTAACAACATCACCAAAATGAGCATAAGCAACAATCATTCTTGTATCAGCCCAAAAGATGTTTGTGATTTGTTCATCACTATCCAATTGTATGGCATACTGGAATAACGGATTATCACATGATTGTTTATGGAAATAAATCAATAGGTTGCTTGCTTCTCCATAAACCAACTCTCGTTGACGCTTACTTTTTAAGTAATCTCTGTAGTCTCTCTCTGTATATCCAAGATTCTCCTTTCCACCAACTTGTTGACTAAAAAAACCATATGTTGCTTTTGCTTTTAGTCCGGAATTATCAGCAACATCAATTTCAGCTGCTTGGGCTTCTGATATTCTCCGTTGAGATGGAATCATATGACAAGTTTCTGGAGTATGAAGAGGATGATTATGCTCGGATACAAATTCATGCACTTGGAATCTTTTCTTTTCTCTATTGAACAAAAGCCCAAGTCTTGCAAGACAATTTGTTCTTGTCTCGGCTCGTTGATTTTTTGTTAGGTGATCTCGTTTGTCTTTTCCTCGAGCACCCTCTTTAGAGCATACAAATCTAATTGAAGTAAATTCTCCATCCACTCGACTCTTATTTGCATAAAATTTCCTAACACCAAAACCAGTTCGTCCTCCGTAATTTGTCCAAAATCGAAATGCATCATCTATTGTTTCAAACTCCATTCCTATCTGAGGAATCGAATCAGCAAACTCCATTGAAAAAAATGCGGTGTCATACGCCTCACTGGATATGAAGTAAAAGCAACAAAAAGGGAAGAAAAACAACATAAAAAATTCTGTCCGTTTAAATTGCAAGACGACCATAAGACTAACTTGATTATAGAACCGCAAAGGAGTAGATATGGAGGTTAACGCACAGAATTCCAAACAATACAAAAATACATTCTTCAAAGAATGAAGATGTTGAAAATATTGATGAATATTGATGAATAGGCAATAACCTCAATCTTGTTGAAAATATTGATGAATAGGCACTAACCTCAATATTGTTGCAACAGCACCATCAGACGCACAACACTCCAAATCCAGGAAGAAAAGAGTTGAAGACGAAGAGAAAAAAAGTAGGCCCGGAGAACAAATTTCTACCAATGACTCTTTGGTCTTTTGCTAATGATCTTTTGGTGGCATTTAATTTTTATATATTTTGTGGGATTCAAATCTCATAAATAAAATACTTTTTTTTTCTTTAAAAAAAAATTATGTGGGACTCAAATATCATAAAGGAGAGGGTTGCATTTTACTTATGTTGTTTGAAAGTAAATTTTTTTCTTTATTTTTCCAGGTGAGAAAAAAAAATTCTGCTGGGGAATGAAAAAGTTTTGAAGCTCCATTTATTAACTTTTAGTGTTTTGGCATTGCTTTTTTTTTTGTCAAGTGTGTTTTGCCATTTCCTATTTGGAGCCACAAGTGATTTTAATTTATTTATTTTTGGAAGTCCAAGCCGGTTTGATAAAATGTTTGGAAATAACTTTTGTCAAAGAATTGTTGTGAGTCAAATTGTTTCTCATACAGCAAATCCGAAAGAGATTATTTTCATAGCATATCAATGTTAAATTGGCCTTTAATATATTTTCATTATAATTTTATCCTTTTAACAAAGAAAGTTATGCATGCACCTTAAATCCAACTTCACATACATCTTCTTTATGCACTGATCCATAAAAACATATGAAGCTATTCTTAGAGTGCACATAACATTCTTTCTTTTTTACATTTTGGGAAGAGAGAATTAAACTTGGGATCTTTTCTAATTATAGAAGAGAAGAAGCTTAAAAACACGCTGCCTCTATTATGCAACAATTTCAAAACAAGAATCCATGCCTTTTTTTTTCGCGGTCAAAGTTTAATTGGAAAATATTGGACATTTAAGGTCGACGAATTAAGACAAGAATTAAGACAAAGATACAAACATCCTTGGCATGGTAACTCCTCTCGGTGGCAACAAAAAATTCGCATGAAGTCGTAGGTGGACATTGCCTGTAAACTCAATATTTTTATAGAGAAGATCGATAGTATTTATTGATAGGAGGAAAATAACAAGTACAAAAACTAGGTTATGTTGTCGGGGTTAGACGAGTTTGTCTACACATGTGGGTTTAGTTGTCAGAGTAACTGGGTAGTCTGTCTTATCCTCCGCAAGTGAGAGAAGCAACCTTACCTCTGATAGGCCCCGTTTGGTTCACGGAATGTATTTGAGGGGAAATCACTTCCCATGTCATTTCCTAAGGGATGGGAACGGAAGATTCCTTTCCCATGTTTGGTAATGTCGGGAAAGTAATCCGAAGATTTCACTTTGTTTCCTTTCCCATGTTTGTTTTGAGTAGGAATGGAAAACAAAGTTTGTATAATTTTCCAATTATACCCATATTAAATCAAATAAAAAAAGAAAGCATTTAATGATACATTGTAATTCTAAATTGTTCATGGGGACAAAATGGTTATGAAAAATGTGCATTGAATGTTGGCTCATTTTTCCAAACTTTCTCATGAAGAGGGAAATCAAAACCCAAGTTGAGAGGAGGGCTTCACTTTCCCCCTACTTTCCCATGTGCTAGGCAACTATTTCCCATGCCTGGATTTACCAAACATGGGAAAGCAATTGATTTCCCATCCCCAAGTCTCATTTCCCATGAACCAAACGGGGAGTACCCCTGAATCCCCCTTAAGATCATTCTCGTAAAAACTACAAGTTACAATCCTCAAATAAAAGATCAAGAATAAAATATGGGGTTGCTCGAACCAAATGGTGGAAGACCCAATACCAAACTCATAAAACAACCCCAAATACCCAAAAAAAGAGCAAAGGAAATGAAGAGACAAATTGAAAGAAAGAGTTTTGGTTAATAGCTTGTGTAACGATGTGAGAATGGCAAGTGTGTGTGACCATCCATTTATCTAAATAAGAATAACACTTTAGTGCCATGTAAAATTACTTGAAACAAGAAAGTCATAAATCAGAAAATTCATGAATCGGGAAATAAGGAATAGTATAAAATCAGCTATTTATATAATTAATACAATTTACAATATGAAAAGAGGTAAGTAAGCATGTGATAAAATCCTATTAAGGGAGGGCTCCAAATTCACATATGTTTCAGATTTTGTGGTCCTATAAAAAAAATGTTAATTTCAATTTAGTACCCTGAGCTCTTATACTTAAGGCACGTTTGCCTATACACTCTTAATTTTAACGATTAAATACCCACTTTTTCAATTTTTTGCAATTTGATTTCAGCGTTAGCTTCAACATCAAAATTTCAGTTAATTGCTTGCATGGAAGACATGTGTTTCACCTATTCGCTTATTTCGATGTCAGTTGAAGAGTATTTTCAGGTAATTGGTATATTCCCGCTCATGAAGAACACATTACACGCATTAATACAAAACTATTTTTTAACAAAATACCCTTCAACTAACATTGAAAAAAATGAATAGGTGGGACCCAGACTTGTCACACAAGCAATTAACGGTAATTTTGACGATGAAGTTAATGCTGGAACCAGATTGGATAAAATTGAAAAGTTTAGGGTATGTAATCGCTAAAATTGAGAGGGTAGAAGCAAAAGTGCCATAAAGGTAAAAATTCAGGATACTAAATTGAAATTAACCTTAAAAAAATTACAAATTAGCTTGCGAACTTTAAGGTCAAAGTGCTATTAATATGGAGGGAAAAAAATGGGAAAATCTTCAATTCTGATCCTATCATATCATATCATATCATACCTGTAATGGAATATGCCAATAGTACCCACCCACTCAATATCTATAAAAATAAAATAAAGTTAAATTTTAAAGCAATTTTGATTCATAATTTAATACATACAATGAATTATATAAACATAGTAAGTACAGCGATTAACCAGACATACATACAATGCTTTTAGTTTTCTCATTAAAAAAAAAACCAAGGTACCACATGTGAATCCATCAATCATATTATTTGGACCCACACGTGCGGCCCACGATTTCATCAAAACCCGACCACTTAGTGATTGGACTGTCTTCAATTCTAGAGAGAGAGAGAGAGCGACTGTGAGTGACTGAGAGAGCGAGAAAAAGTGCCACCAAGAGAGCCTTCCCTTGGGCCCCAATCAGAGTTCGCCACGTCTCACTTATATGACACCGGCTCCGACACTTAACTGCGCCGGGGGTGACATGCTCTTTCGCGGTCCTAGACACAACAGATTTCCTCAATCCCAGGTCGCTCTCTCGCTTCTGAAAATTTTCCTAGGGTTTAGGGTTTTATGATTTGTATTGAAAATCGAGACTTTATTCTCGTGTTATCAATTGCTGTTTTAATGTGTAGTCTTTTGATATTATGACAAAGATTTAGGGATTTTTTTCCCTTCTTTGGGGAGAGAGAAAAGACGCGCGGGGGTGAAGGGGACCTGTTTAGTGGTTAAATATTTTGGGTTTTCTACGTTCAATTCAAGCATGATATAACTTCTTCTTTTTTTAATTTCTTTTTATACCCGTGTTGAATTTTGATGTTTTATATTTTGGAGATCATCCTTAATTTTCATTGGTTCCTAAAACTATTGGTTTTGTTTAATGTATTTGAAGGGTTAGTTTTGTAGGTTACAGACCAGAAGGCTTGTGTTTGAGTTTTTCTTTCTGTTTGATTGGATACAACTACTAAATGAAAAAATGGGGTAGGGGTAGTTGCATGGGGTTTTCTTAAATTCATTTGATGTGGGAATTCTTATGGATGCAGTTGTTATTATAGATTGAATTGACATTGACATAAATGGTTTTGAATTATTTTCTGATTGCCAGACGGAAGGAATTGCATTTGCATGAATTTGCAGGATGGGCCCTGAATTGGAGGTGAAACCAAAGTCGGGAGCTGCAATGGAAGTTTCAGTTGCTAAGGATGGAACTACCCATTGTGACGTAGAAGATACGTTTATGCCCTGTGTAAGTAACTACAGAGATAATATCTTGGAAATGGAAGAAACATTGGTTGGACAAACTACTGCCTCAAATAAAAGGGTAAATGCGGAGCTAAATAGAACTGGTGGTACAAGTCCTAATGATGTTCAGATTTTTGAAGGTGAATGTGGGGATTTGACAGAGAATTCGAGTTCCTTTGGTGACACAATTTCTGGGACAGAGGATGGTTCAATGTTGGATGGTGACGAAGCTGAGTCACAGTTATGTGAAAATGAGTTCGCTTCAGTATATGATGGATATTTTGGTGCATTTCAAACAAGGTACATTGTGTTTTAAATTATTTCATCTATGCCATACTTAAATCTTGTCTATAGGGTAGCATTGAAAGATTTGCAAGCCTAGAATACAATTTTTAAGGATGGTGGGAAAGTTTGTTGGGATTTTCTTCGAGATTCAAGGATGGTGGTGGTAGCATTGGATGGTAAATTATGTTGGTTGTACTTTAAAATGGTTAACTATGGAGGTTGTGTTTCTGGATGTTTCACTACTCTTAAACAATGGTTATCTTTAAGTTTGACTTGTATTTCTAGTGTTACTGATAATTTCGTTTCGTAGTTGATTAGTAGTGCTTGATATTTGTTTTTGTTGTAATTTTCCGGTTTTAGTTATTTTATATGCTTGTTCATTTGAACCTCTAGTGTCTTTAAATTACATTTAAAAGAAACTATATGAAATTTCTCTATGTGCCTAATTTTAAAAAGATATCAAAACTTTACATGTCTCGTAGGGTAGGTAAGGATGGGTAATGGGGTTCATTGCCCCTTTAGGAAGAGGGCAAGGATCCACAGGTTTCAGTCATGGTCACCTACACATGCTGAACTTTGTTAGCACTTTATTGAACATCAATTTTAATATAAAAAAGGGCATAGTTGCAAATTTATTCTGACGCAAAGGATTTACTTTTTTCATTTGATGATTGTGCCCACCATATTGTTATCATGATTATATATTCTTTTTCGGATTTTGTATTTGTACGTCACATTCACATGGTTTTTGTGTGCATCTGATTCTAGGAAGAAAAAGTTGACCCCCCAGTGGAGGAAGTTTGTACGTCCTGAAATGTGGCGGCTTAAATGGCTGGAACTGCAGATTAAGGAACTTTTGTACCAGACCCGAAAGTATGATTCAGAACTTGCAAAGTATGACAAAGAAAAGCTGTCCGCATGTGAGGGCTTCACATCAGAAGGTTTTGATGCAATGCAAACACCAAAGTTGATGAAAAGGAAGAAAAGAAAGAGAGTTGAAGATACTACTGACATAGCATCTTATATGTCACACCATAATCTGTTCTCCTATGGTATTAATTTCCCAAAATTTTCTTGATGCATTGTTGCCAACTACAAGTCTGATTTGTGTTTTTTGTTCTTTCTTAGTACCAGAAAGTAAGAAGACTGCTGCTAATGGTGTTTGCATGCAGGAAGACTGGGGTGATCTCGGTAAGTTTGGAATATCGATTTGACTTCATATGGATCTGCATGCATATATTTTTCATATGCAGACCGTCTTTGACAAATAAATGTATGTGTATATGTGTCTGTTTGTGTATCCACTTATTTAGTTCCCATAATGAAGTCAATTTTGTTTTACATAGTGGAACAAACACCCCCAATTGCAATTTTGAAAGTGAAGATGTTAATTGCATATTATAACTTCTTTTTTTTTCACCTGTGTAGATACAGAGGTTGGTGATTTTTCTGTAACTTAAAAGAATTTGATTTGTTCGATGAAAATGTTGAGACTTTGAATTGACTTTTGGTTTCATGCTATTTTAATTTTCTATATATTATCGTGGAATGCTTAAATCTATTATTAGATCACATACCACTTTAAAGAGGCCAATTTCTGTTTTTGATTTAATAATATTTGTTCATTATTTTTATTCTCTTTTAAATCTTTCATCAATATAGCAGGAGGTAGAACTAGTTATGGCCATAATGAGTTTGAGACAAATGATATATGGTCATCTCTCGAGTTCAGAGATGGTAATAGTTCCTTGGAAGATATTCTTTGGAAGATTGAAGTGGTACATTCACAAGTATGGCAGTTGAAGACTCGAATTGACAAGGTCGTGCAAGAAAATCCAGGGAACTTTTCTGCTAACAATTTCCTAGTGTCATGTGATGCATTGAACTGTTCTGCTCAAAATCCTGCTTCTCCTCCTGAAAATGGAAATACATTACTAGTGGAAACTTTATCCACTGCATCTCAGCAAGTCGAGTTTAACATGGGAGATCTTTTTTTACCTCAGAGTGCAGTTTCAAGTCATGCAGAACTGACCCCTCTTCCTGGTATGACTGGAAATACAGATCAGCCTTGGCTTGGCAATGTACTTGAAAATGTAAGTTTTTCTTTTTTGAACTGATTTAAACACTTTTCATTTGTTGGTAGTATTTTCACGAGTATGAGCATGTTTATTGATTTGGTTTTCAATCTTGCAGTCAACACTTATATATATATAATTCTTCTTTTTTTAGCATTCTTGTTTCTATTGGTTCTGTATTGAAATTGCAAATGATAGCGTAAGGGTTTTTGACCATTTTATATCTGGTACCAGTTTTATGCTGGCTTGACTAACCTGTGGAAAAGAATAGTCTTAAGAATAGACATTATAAAGTAATGTTGCTTTAAACCCCAGTTTGGTGAAAATCTCGGTGACCATTGAACTGTCTGTTAGTCGCTGTTTACAAGGTGAACAAGTTGACCTAGTATCCTGATATTGTCCCTAAGGGGACAACTCTGTGGGACTGTAACCCTTATGTGGTATTGTGACACAATATGTCGGACTGATTTTTCCTTCATATATTCAGGTTCAGGATGGGTACCTTATACCTAATGCTTACGTCAAGGATGAGGCATATAATTTTGAAGAAGTTAAAGATCAGCTCATCCAGAAGCCTCACATATCACTTGAAGAGCAGAATACCAATTTTCCTGTTCGGGTTTCAGAAACTGAGTTGCCCACAAACGTTCCTGTTCCGGTTTCAGAAACTGCATTGCCCACAAGTTCCAGTGTACCTAATGCAACTCAAGAATCAGATTCCACCACCAGGACTAATTTCCGTTGGAACACAAGAAATAGAGGGAGGAGAAAACCTGGCTCGTATGCATATAAGTTGAGCCGGAAATCGTAAAGCTAGCTGGATTAGAAGTGACATAATATTAATATTGTTATGATATCGTGTAAATGCTGCTTATTCTGCTGTACATGCTCTCTCACACATGCAAATATGATTTCAATTGTACATGCTGATCATTTAGGCAAACACACTCTACTCTGGTGGAAACATAAATAGCTGGATTAGAAGTCTCACGCTCTGGTTTGTACACAACCATTTCTGTTTATTCTGATAAAAATATTTCCGCTACATTAATTGTATTTGTAGCAATTGTAGATGCCCTTATGTTACAATAAAGTGTAGGTTACTTATGATCAAGATGCTATTTTCCCCTTGAAAACTCTTCTGGAGATCTTAACAGAAATAAGCACCAGCACGGTTGCCGATGGTACGAACACAACATCGGGAATGGCCTTGATCATTTTCAGCTGGGGAACATTCTCCCCTGCTCTTTTAGTAGCCATGGCCACTGGAGGTGTTACTATTCCTGCTATCATGGTAGTGGCATCAATCTTGTTGAGCTTCACATTTTTCTTCAGAAATTCGATGAGGATGTTCTTCCTGTCTTCCTCTTTGGTTGTTTTCCATTGTTTGAATACAGCCTGCTAATTGTTAGTGTGTTAGAGAGAGCTTGGCAAGTGAAGTGAAGATGCATGGGTAATTTTAACTGACCTCTATTTCCTCATGTGGTGGCGCATCGTAGTGTTTACCAGGCAAAGCTGCGTTAAAAGTGCTGGATAATATCGTGTTAAGGGACAAGGATTAGAAGCTTTTAATAATTTTTTTTGTTTAAAAAAACATGCTCACTATCCTAGTCAACTAGTCTAACTCACGTCTGCATTTTGTATGACTATTTTTAAAATCATACATACTGTAATTAACATTTTTCTTGTGGTTATATTTATGCACGCTTACTTGAAAACATCAAGAATGGCGATGTGGAAGTCGTCAAAATTGCTGATATCTTTCTCTATGAACTTATTGTACACCGTTCCCATTAGAAAATTGAACATCTGGGCGGATGGCATCCCTGTAATGCAATGCAGATGACCAGCTCAAGATACTTACAAGTGTTATATAAAATTATTCAAAGATGCTCTTCTAAAAAGGAAAGGAAAAACTACTGCAAAGAAAAATTTGAGAGATGAAAGCAAAGTTTTGTAAGATAATGAGAGGACAAACACAAAACTAAAACTCCAATGCAAACTACATAAAATGGAAAAGAAAATGAACCAACCTCCTCCCAATCCCATGAAACTCATAGCCATTCCCATTTTTTAGAAGCCTTGTCTTGTCATAGCTGGTCCAATAACTATGTATGTGTATGTATATATATGCCTTGAGAGAGAGAGAGAGAGAGAGAGAGAGAGAGCCTGTTTAGTCAGTCCAAGCAAGGTATCTGGTTCTTAGCTTGGGACTGACTGTTGCCTTAGGGCAGGCGTCTGCAGTTTTATTCTCATTTTGCAAAGGTATCTTGCAGCTGTTGTTGCCCTATACTTTTCTTCCTTATTGCTTAACAAGCGAGGGGGTCTAGCCAACGAGCTTACGAAAGAACACCGCCTCTTCTGGAAACTGATGAATGGGAAGAGTCTCTACTTCCGCTTATATATTCCAATGTTTTTCAATATAAATTGATAAATAATATAACTTCTAGAAACCCTATACACCGATAGATCTACACTGTAGAGAACATACAGTAAGAAAAGAATGTTCTCAGTCACAAGTTCACATGAAATTGGTATTTGGTCTGTTCAAAACTTTTCTCTGCCAAATAATTCGTAGCAATCTCAAGCTTCCAAGTTCCAAATGCCTTTCTCAATAAACCACTTGCCCGGTTGCCATTTGAAAAGTGCCTCAAAAGGGCCCTTACATTACATGTTTTTCAGGTTACCCTGCATATATATATTTTTCTCTCTAGAGTCTAAACTCAAAAGCAATTAACCCATTTTCTATAAAATCAACATGTCACTTCTCCATCGTGTGCTTCCAATTCGTCATCGAGTGCGAAAGATGCACTGTTTTTGGATGCCAAGTAAGGGGACCCAATATCGGACTTGTATTTTGTGTATATATGACATAGTAAATATTGTTGTGTGCAAAAGATGCACTGTTTTTGGATGCAATATTGTTTGGTTTTATGAATGCTTGGCTTTGGTTCTCCAAAGTTTTGAGGGTATACGCCTACGGGCATTATCCTCGACGACTTGAGGGCTAAAGGGGCATAGCGACTTCCTTGGGTTTTGATTCCCTAAACCTTCGGAGGGGTTACGTAGACTGACTTTACTGATACCCTACGCGTGATGTATAGTCGACAAGGTGTAACTGTTGAAATGGACACTCTTGCTACCATACTAGGTAAGTTGGTTATATTTTAATTCCAGTAGGGGTAGTTGGCCTATAAGGATCGGTTGTCAGACAAGCATATTATGGGTACTCGAAACGTTTGCGAAAGTTGTGTGAATATGCCAACTATTTTGATCCTATATTTATTTGGAAATGGTTTGTGTTGTGCATATTCTTTTCATTGTTATTCATGAACACTACTATGTTATTTTGCTATCTATTTTCAAACCTGGCCGGAGTCTCCTATGGGCCAAATAAACGTATGTGATGCTCACCCCTACTTTTTCAGGTATATCACAACCCTTGAGCTTTACATGGTGTTGTTCCTGTACCTGTCAACACATTTGGTCCATGTATCTCATCATCTCTGACAGGTCGTGATTTCCTTTCCTAAGAGTTTGAGGATGCTTCTTCATTTCCTTCATCTGTATAATTTCTGAATGGTTGGTGTGTATTTAATCTTTATGGTTTGTAAAATAACTTAGGAGGTTACTGGTATTCTACCACTGACCTCTCTGGTTGGTACTTCGATAATAAAGTTTGTGAAATGTTTGATTCGGTTTTCCATTGTTATATACAACTCTGATCAAACCCGTTTTATTTAATTAAAAAGGCTTATTGTATTTTGGGAATCTTGAGAGTATAACCTTCGGATCTATGTATTATATTTTCGGGATCGTCAAGGTACGTGCCGGGTTTGTTGACTTTTTTAGTCAATCGATTTTTTTTCTGATTTTTTCCATCCAGTCCGGTATACAATACACATGAATCTTATCAAATGGGCTAAACCAGTAACCCACATTGTATATTATTTTGCAAAGAATTGGGTTCACTACACTATTTAAAATTTTAAAGAACTCCTAATCAATGAACCGGGTATGGTGGAACCGAGCGATTCAAGGGCATGTGACCACATGCAAAAGTTTGTCTTTGCGAATCAATTTCGGCATATATGGTTTGTGTATATTTTGGGGGCTAAGTTCTTTACAATTGTATATTTATTTTATAATGACGTTGTGGTTAGAATATTTGGTGGTTGATACTTGATTTGATAAACAGTTATGGTTCATGCTGATAATAATCCAATCCAATCTTTAACCCCCCCAAAAAAAAATTATAAATCAATCTAATATCTCCTCCAAAAGTGAGGCAAATTTAGCAATAAAATATGCAATGTCACGTTGGCATTAGGAACTTTGGGAAATAATTTTTTATATTTAAAAAACCCTAATATCCATTGCCAACAATCATGCACCTAATCTAGCTATATGCAGATGCAGTCAGAACTATTTGAGTGCCTCTGTTTGTAAATAAGCCCAACTTGCTTCAGCAGCCCAGCAGCTTTGCGTTATGAATGAACCACATGCCAGCTTTGAGCTTCGTTTGCTTTTTTGTTTTTTAAGATTATAACGATTTGTTTATCAACGATATCTTAGCTAATCTTTGAGAGCAACCCAACACCAATAGCAACGTGTGCTTATTTTGAATTTGATTTTTTCTATTGAGACTGTGGTGGAGGTAGTGAGGTGAGTGGCTAAATATAGGGTCCTTTTGTTGACTGGACACTGGTATTTTACCACATGGATTAGATGTGGTGAACTCTTATCAACAGTCCCACATGTTTGAGAAATATGTTTGAGTTGAAATTAGTCCCACATTGGAACACTAGAGTTTCTTGGAGGTCTTTATAAGACTTAGTCTTCGAAATAGAATAATTTGGATTGGATATGCAATTGGCCCAATTGAGTGGGTTGTGGGTATGGCCTTTGGAAAAATGATTAATTAATATATATTTAATTAATCAAAAGATTGGCCTTTGGCCTTGTGGGTTGTGGGTACTTAAACTAAACCCGATTAGTTAATTAATTAACTAATTATTTGAATTACTTTTAAAATTCAAATATCATATAATGTTTTTGCATGATTGAGTTTGTCCTGTAAATTCGCAGAGAACATTCATATCATCATTCTTGTATAGCTTCATAGATAAACACACAAATTTCGCTAGAAACAATTGTAAAAAATAAGTGTATTAAACATCAAAAATAAGTGCGTACGTGTATAATACATTATTATACGTGAAAGTGCTAAAATCTTTATACGTGTAATAACTCCGGAAAAGTAAAAAATCAAAAAGGGACAATAGATGCTCGAGTAATGGATAGGGCTCTTGGGCTATGGAGAAATTTAATTAAGACACCCAAACGATTTCACAAAAGACTTAATAAATAGAAATTAGTCATTTTGTGGACTTTTTATTTAATTTTTTTATGTTAAATAATAATTAAAATATAATTACTAATTAAAGTAATTCAAAAAAGGTAACATATTACTTAATTATATACATTAAATTAAAGAAATAGGTCAAAAAAACAAAAGTAAACAAACTAATTTTATATATATATATTTTTTTTTAAAAACTGTGCCGACGAAAGTTCATCGGTATACGTCTATGCCGGCGAAATTCCCAGATTAAATTTTATTTTTTAAACAGTATAGCCGTGTGGCTATACTATTTATATATAAAAAAGAGGAGCCAGGGGCATATGCGCCACGTGTCAAAAGAGTACAGCAGAGCGGCTATACTATTTCTTTTTTTAAAAAGGAGTATAGCCGTGCGGCCGTACTATTTTAAAAAAAAACAATTAGGAAAAACTGAGTGTAGCGGTTCGGCTACACTATTTTAAAAAAAAAGAAGAAGAAAAGAGGCGTATGGCCGTGCGGCTACACTGTTTTTTTTAAAAAAAAAAGAAGAAAAACGGAGTATAGCCGTGCGGCTATACTATTTTTTTAAAAAAGAAAAAAGGAGAATAGCCGTGCGGCTATACTATTTATATATAAAAAGCGGAGCTAGAGGCATATGCGACACGTGTCAAAAGAGTACGGCTGTGCGGCTATACTATTTTTTTTTAAAAAGGCGTACAGCCTTACGGCTGTACTATTTAAAAAAAAAAACAATTAGGAAAAACTGAGTATAGCGGTTCGGCTATACTATTTTTTAAAAAAAGAAGAAAAGAGGAGTATAGTCGTGCGGCTATACCGTTTTTTCTTTAAAAAAAAAAAGAAGAAAAGAGGAGTATAGCCGCGCGGCTATACTATTTTTAAAAAGAGGGGCATATGCGCCACGTGTCAAAAGAGTACAGTCGTGCGGCTATACTATTTTTTTTAAAAAGGAGTATAGCCGTGCGGCTGTACCATTTTTTTTATAAAAAACAATTAGGAAAAACTGCGTATAGCCGTACGGCTATACTATTTTCTTAAAAAAAGAAGAAAAGAGGAGTATAGCCGTGCGGCTATACTGTTTTTAAAAAAAGAAGAAAACGGTGTATAGCCGTGCGGCTATACTATTTTTTAAAAAGAAAAAAATGAGTACTGCCGTGCGGCTATACTATTTATATATAAAAAAGAGGAGAAGGGGCATATGCGCCACGTGCCAAAAGAGTACACCCGTGAGGCTATACTATTTTTTTTTTATAAAAAAAGGTGTATAGCCGTGCGGCTGTACTATTTAAAAAAAAACAATTAGGAAAAACTGAGTATAGCCGTTCGGCTATACTATTTTTTACAAAACAAGTAGGAAAAAAAACGGGGTATAGCCGTGCGGCTATACCATTTTTTTTAATATACATTATTTTTATTCAATAATATGTGAGAATTATGTGTAAAATTGTTAATTAATATATATTTAATTAATCAAAAGATTGGCCCTGGGCCTTGGGTCTCTTGGGCTCTGTGATTTAAACTAAACCTGATTAGTAAATTAGTTTAACTAATTATTTGAATTACTTTTAAAATTCAAATATCATATAATGTTTTTGCATGATTGAGTTTGTCCTGTAAATTCGCAGAGAACATTCATATCATCATTCCTGTATAGCTTCATTGATAAACACACAAATTTCGCTAGAAAAATTGTAAAAAATAAGTGTATTAAACATCAGAAATACGTGCGTATGTGTATAATACAATATTATACGTGAAAGTGCTAAAATCTTTATACGGGTAATAACTCCGGAAAAGTAAAAAATCAGAAAGGGACAATAGATGCTCAAGTAATGGATAGGGCTGTTGGGCTATGGAGAAATTTAATTAAGACAGCCAAATGATTTCACAAAAGACTTAATAAATAGAAAGTAGTGAATTTGTGGACTTTTTCTTTAATTTTTTTTTGGTTAAACAATAATTAAAATATAATTACTAATTAAAGTAATTCAAAAAAGGTAACATATTACTTAATTATATACATTAAATTAAAGAAATAGGTCAAAAAAAACAAAAGTAAACAAACTAATTATATATATATATATTTAAAAAAACCTGTGCCGACGAAAGTTCGTTGGCATACGTCTATGCCGGCGAAATTCCTATATTAAATTTTATTTTTAAACAAGATAAATTGTGTGGCTAAACTATTTATATATAAAAAGAGGAGCCAGGGCATATGCGCCACGTGCCAAAAGAGTACAGCCGTGCGTCTGTACTATTTAAAAAATAACAATTAGGAAAAACCGAGTGTAGTCAGTGCTATACTTTTTTTTTAAAAAAAAAAAGAAGAAGAAAAACGGAGTATAGCCGTGCGGCTATACTATTTTTTTAAAAAAGGAAAAAGGAGAATAGCCGTGCGGCTATACTATTTATATATAAAAAGCGGAGCTAGAGGCATATGCGACACGTGTCAAAAGAGTACGGTATGCGGCTATACTATTTTTTTTTTTAAAAGGCGTGCGACCTTACTAGTGCATACTATTTAAAAAAACAATTAGGAAAAACTGAGTATAGCGGTTCGGCTATACTATTTTTTAAAAAAAGAAGAAAAGAGGAGTATAGTCGTGCGGCTATACCGTTTTTTCTTTAAAAAAAAAAAGAAGAAAATAGGCGTATAGCCGTGCGGCTATACTATTTATATATAAAAAGAGGAGGCAGGGGCATATGCGCCACGTGTCAAAAGAGTACAGTCGTGCGGCTATACTATTTTTTTTAAAAAGGAGTATAGCCGTGCGGCTGTACCATTTTTTTTATAAAAAACAATTAGGAAAAACTGAGTATAGTCGTGCGGCTATACTATTTTTTAAAAAAAGAAGAAAAGAGGAGTATAGCCGTGCGGCTATACTGTTTTTTTAAAAAAAAAGAAGAAAAAAGGAGTATAGCAGAGCCGTTCGGCTATACTATTTAAAAAAGAAGAAAAAAGGAATATAGCCGTGCGGCTATACTATTTTTAAAAAAACAATTAGGAAAAACTGGGTATAGCAGTTCGGCTATATCATTTTTTTTAAAAAAATATACATTATTTTTATTCAATAATATGTGAGAATTATGTGTAAAATTGTTAATTAATATATATTTATTTAATCAAAAGATTGTCCTTAGGCCTTGGGGCTCTTGGGCTCTGTGATTTAAACTAAACATGATTAGTTAATTAATTTAACTAATTATTTGAATTACTTTTAAAATTCCAATATCATAGAATGTCTTTGCATGATTGAGTTTGTCCCGTAAATTCACAGATAACATTCATATCATCATTCTTGTATAGTTTCATAGATAAACACACAAACTATATTTTCACTCCTATCACTCTCTGGTTCTATCTCTTTTTTTCTCCAATATTGATACAAAGATATCTGTCTTATTCCCTCTCCTTTTCTATCTCCTCCTCCCAACATTTCTCTCATTCCCTCTCATTTTCTCTCTCTTATTCCCCTTTGAAATCACATATCTTTAGCCCCTTTACCCTTTGAAGTCACATATCTTCAGCCTTTTCGAAGTTACATATCTCCATTTGGTTGCACTGAGCCATGGTTGATGGTGGATGATTTCTTGGAAGGTTCAATTCGGTTTGACAATGGTTGTTGAATTTGGATTCAATTGGGTTGTGGTTCCATTGGGGTTGAATTGGTGGTGGTTGATTCGAGTGACTGGGTTTGAATTGGTTGTGGTTGGTTTGACTAACTAGGGTTGACGATGGTCTGTGGTGATTCTGGTGGTTTGGCTTGGTCTTTGGTGGTTATAGTTCTAGGTGAAGAAGAAGAAGAAACTAGTTATCGTCGGACTTGCGTTCCCTGTTTAGAGAACTCACTATTTTGCTATCCATGTTTCAACCTCGCTATATTAAACGAGCGAGTGAGGGATTTTTTTTACTGTTGGATTATATAATCTCATTTAAGTTAGTCCCTCCTCTTACCAAACGTGGGTTTTAAGTACTATTTAGCCTAGTCTAGTCTAGTGAGGCATACCAAACATGGGGTTTTAAAAAATTTAATAAGGGGTAATTACAATTTTAGTCATTGGGGTTGTGGTCAAATTTAATTTTGGTCACTGCACTTTTAATTTTCTGATTTGGGTCATTGAGGTTAGGGTCGTCAGCAAATGAAGTAATTGAAAATTTTCATCAGTTAATAAGCACGTGATGCGTCCGTGCATGGGCAATATTGGAACTCCACCATTTAAACAATGATTAAATTTTAAAAAACAAATGAAAGAACTCGACCATTGCAACTATCGCAATGATAGAATTGGGAAGTGGTGGAATTGGGAAAAATCAACCTAACAACCATTCCCAACCCTCACAACTCGACAACTGTAAGACTCGTGTCTTGGGGAAGCAAGAACGGTGAACAATCCCACGTCACTCGGGGAGGGAAAGGTGAAGTGCTTTATATGTGTGGGCACTTCTCTTCCTAGCAAGAGGCCTTTTGGGCAAGATATCATTAGTTTGAGCCCAAGAACAAAGCCGTGAGGGGGGAGGCCCAAAGAGGACAGTATCTTGCTAAGGGAGTCGGGTCGTGACAACAGCAACATGCATCTTACCCCCACCCCCTTCGCTTGTTACTGCCAGCAACGCCTATTCAATGTCAAATTAAGGGTTTTGGTTTGGAATGGATGATATTTTTTTGGTTCGAGTATGATTTTGGGTAATTTGAAAATTAATTGAAGGATGATATTTTTTATTGGGGAAATTCGTGGTCTTTGCTTCAGGAAGAGTCTCTATCGACCATATTATCCTCGACATCGAGCACTACTACGGGACCACAACTGAAGAAGCATGAACAACAACTATTGTTCAACGAGTGAGGCTTTGGGATTGGAATTGGAGTTTAGAGTTCGAGGAGTACATGAGGGATTTGGTTTTGTGGGTTCTATTGTAAGACCCGTGAGCTTGGGGAAGCAAGAACGGTGAGCAATCTCACATCGCTCGAGGAGGGAAAGGTGAAGTGCCTTAAATGTGTGGGCACTTCTCTTCCTAGCACGAGGCCTTTTGGGAGCTCACTCCTTGAAACTCTGAAGTTAAGTGAATTGGGGCTAAAGCAATCCCAGGATGGGTGACCCACTAGGAAGTTGCTCGTGAGTTCCCAAAAACAAAACCGTGAGGGCGAGGCCCAAAGCGAACAATATCGTGCTAGAGGAGTCGGGTCGTGACATAATGGTATCAAAGCTGGACCCCGACCAGAAATGTGCCAGCGAGGACGCTGGGCCCCAAGGAGGGTGGATTGTAAGACCCGTTTCTTGTGAAATCAAGAACTGTGAGCAATCCCACATCGCTCTGGGAGGGAAAGGTGAAGTGCTTTATATGTGTGGGCACTTCTCTTTCTAGCACGAGGCCTTTTGGGAGCTCATTATCTTAGGATTCCATAGGAACTCTAAGTAAAGCGAGTTTGGGCTAGAGCAATCCCAGGATGGGTGACCCACTGGGAAGTTGCTCGTGAGCTCCTAGAAACAAAACCTTAAAGACGAGGCCCAAAGCGGACAATATCGTGCTAGGAGAGTCGGGTTGTGACATAATGGTATCAGAGCTGGACCCCGACCGGAAGTGTGCCAGTGAGGAAGCTGGGCCCCAAGTGGGGTGGATTGTAAGACCCGTGTCTTGGGGAATCAAGTACGGTGAACAATCCCACATCGCTCGGGAGGGAAGGGTGAATTGCCTTATATGTGTGGGCACTTCTCTTCCTAACACGAGGCCTTTTGGGAGCTCGTGGCTTGGATTCCTTGGAACTCCGATTAAGCGAGTTGGGGCTAGAGTAATCCCAAGATGGGTGACCCACTGGGAAGTTGCTCTTGTCGTGAGTTCCAAGAAACAAAACCGTGAGGGCGGGGCCTAAAGCGGACAATATCATGCTAGGAGAGTCGGGTCGTGACATAATGGTATCAGAGCTGGACCCTGACCGGAAGTGTGCCAGTGAGGACGCTGGGCCCCAAAGGGGTGGATTATAAGACCTGTGAGCTTGGGGAAGCAAGAATGGTGAGCAATCCCACATCGCTCGGGGAGGGAAAGGTGAAGTGTCTTAAATGTGTGGGCACTTCTCTTCTTAGCACTAGGCCTTTTGGGAGCTCACTGGCTTCGAATTCCTTGTAATTCCGAAGTTAAGCGAGTTGGAGCTAAAGCAATCTCAGGATGGGTGACCCACTGGGAAGTTGCTCGTGAGTTCCCAGAAAAAAAAACCGTGAGGGCGGGGCCTAAAGCAGATAATATCGTGCTAGGAGAGTCGGGTCGTGACATCTATGTTGGGTGAAGTTAGGAATGAGAATAAGGTGGGACTGTGCGCTTGGGTTCTACGCTGGCTGTTAAGAATATAATGTTGATTTAATGATCAAAATCAATTTAATTGAATCATTGAAATGGGCATAATAAGATCCTAGAAAAAAGGGGCATAAATATTGAACCAAAGAAGCTTTGTTTGTTTATGGTTATTGATATATATATATATATATATATACACATTTGCAGATATGTGCCATGTTTGCATCAATTGAACCCAAGAAGATTTTTAAAGATGGAAGGGAGAAGTCTGAGCAAAGTTTTGACCCTAAACCCAGTGACTAAAAATGTAATTACCCCATTTAATAATTGTTTAAATTGTGGAGTTCTAATTGGGCCCGTGGGTTTTAGCTGACGGAAGTAACCCACTTGACTTGATTTGCTAACGAATGCAGCTCCAATGACCAAAATAGGAAAATTGAAATTCGGTGACAATTTAAATTCGACCCTAACCCCAATGACAAAAAATGTAATTACCCCAAATTAAAAATCTCAAAACAAGATGAAAATTATATTTTTAAAACAAAAACATTAATAAAATCTCCCCAAACCCGGCAATCTTCTCTCCCCTTAGGCTTGGCCATCCCGTCCTCCTATCATAGTTGAGTTGTTCCCTTGTCTCCTTGACTTGCCATTTTGCCAACAGTCAAATTCATCATCATCGCCATTATTAAGTTGTCCATACAATCTCCTAATGACAGCAGATTCATCGTCCAAATCCATCATGTCCAAAGTTCTACCAAATGAATAAGGATATGAACTTCTTTTTCGCCAATTTCCCCTCTACCGTCTAAATCCTCAACATTTCATCCAATTTTCCGTTAAATATGAGGGCAAATTGGTCATTTCCATGTGAAAATAAATTAAAATTTGAAATAATAATAATAGAAATAAAGTTTTTTTTTTAAAAAAAAAAACCTCACCTGCCATATCTCTCTTTCTCTCTCTCTCCCTCTCTTTGCAATCCCTTCTTCTCCAAATAACAAACACCCACAGACACAGACACCGCAAAACCCCGAAAACCAACCCTAACATAATATCGTTCCTGGCGACAAACGTAAGCTAGAGGAAAATGACAAGGAAGGCCCGAAACCTTATGTCGTCCCACCTATATGGAAGACCAGCCTATGCTTCTACTTCAGGCTCAACTCCTCTTCTGCTGTAGGAGGAGGAGGAGGACGTGAATGAAAGACCAGCCTATGCTCCTATGTGGGACCCCACCTCCGAGAGCGAAGAAGTAACAGTTGGAGGAGGAGGACGGTGCGAATGATTTTGGGTCCGTGGGGTAGGATAAGGTTTTCTTTTTTGTTGTTTGGATGTGGGGGTGGATCACTGGCTGCTGTGATGGCATTGGACTGGTTGAGCTGAGGGATGGGGAGGAGTTGTTCTGTATCAATTTGGGCTGGCTTCAATCCATGTACAACACCACCATGACATTATTAGAATTCATCAGTAAATTAATTTTCAGGTGGATTTTTCCTTTGAATATGAGCTATGAAAATTATGGGAAAAATAATTAGAAATTAAAAAAGAAATCGAAGAATTGGGACAATTAAAGCGAATTGAAGAAGAGAAGGGAAGAGGTACCTTGCGATAGGTGGTGCCATCGTCTTCAAACGAGAGAGAGGCAGATGGCAGGTGGGGTTTTTATAAAAAAAAAAAAAAAACTTTATTTCTATAATTATTATTTCAAATTTTAAATTATTTAACAAAGAAATGACCAATTTGCCATAATATTTAATGGCTAATTGGATGAAATGTTGAGGATTTAGATGGGAGGGGGGAAATTGGCGAAAAAAAGACGTTCATATCCTTAATTTTCTATATAAAAATGTTGGAAAAGTAATGCATATTTGTAGATGTAATTCTACACAATTCTACTAGCTAAATGTGGAGTGTCGGCTGGAGCATAAAAATCATAGATATTATAGGAGAAATCTCTAGAACAAAAACTACAACTTGTGGCTAAGAAGAACCCCAAGTCGGTGGACTTGGGCTATGTCAGTGTAACCACTCTATAAATATGTATGGGCAGCTCACTTATGTATTCAAGTTAGAAAAGCTAGGAAACTACTCAAACAAAGCTAGCTATCTAGCTAACCAACTAAAGGAGGTTGGGAGTCTAACAAGAGAACTCCCAAACAATGGGGAGCTAACCATTAAATCTCCCAAACTAAGGGAGCAAACTAGCTACCCAAATTAAAGTATGTTGAGGGCCAAATAGCCCAAACTAAGCTAAGAGAGTGTGATGGCCAATAAGCCAAAAGCTATGAAGAAGACCAATTAGCCTACACCAAGCTATGTACTATTCTCCTCCAAATCTAATAAAATCACTTTGTTCAACTATTGTCCTATTGTCCTAAACCCCTTCACACATAAACCAACTATGGTATCAGAGCACAACACACATCACAAACCTCCTAAATTCCAACAAAAAAAGAAAGATGATAGGGGGTAAATCGAAAGCGAGATACAAATTTAGGGGTCACATTTAGCGATTGTACATTTACCCGCATTTCGCAAGATCTGAACCATTTTAATAATCTAACACTCAAGATATGACACATCAATTTTTAAATTTTGACACCCATGCATATAATTAATTCTAACTTAACACCGTTAAGTCTAAATAAATTAAAATAAAGAAAAAACCATAAACCTATAAGCCACCCATGACACACCCGTCCCTCATCCATGACACACCCGTCCCTCCTCACAGCCAACCTTCTCTCTCTCTCTCTCCACACTCCATATTGATACACCAGTAACACATGTATAAGATGTCTACGTGGCCATACTACGGTAGTATTCTATAATTTTTCCATAGAGACATGTTTCAAATGTGCATGGTACTTCTTTTTAAAATGTTTTCAAAATAATTTTTAGTATCCTGTTAACTGTTACTTTTGCTAGTCGTATGGTCATATTTACATTTTTCTATGTATTAGCTTAACGTGTTGCTTTCGTTTTAGCAAAACCAGAAACGAGCATTATCCATTATTTTTGCTGATCATGGTTGACGTTCCTGGTGTATCAATATGGGCTGGCTTCAATCCATGTACAACATCACCATGACATTATTAGAATTCATCAGTAAATTAATTTTCAGGTCGTTTTTCCTTTGGATCTGAGCTATGAAAATTATGGTAAAAATAATTAGAAATTAAAACAGAAATCGAAGAATTGGGACAATTGAAGTGAATTGAAGATGAGACGGGAAGAGATACCTTGCGATAGGTGGTGCCGTCGTCTTCGAACCAGAGAGAGACTAATGGCAGGTGGAGGTTTTTTATTTATTTTTATTTTAAAAAAACTTTATTTCTATCATTTTTATTTCAAATTTTAAATTATTTAACGTAAAAATGATCAATTGCCCTAATATTTAATGGCAAATTGGATGAAATGTTGAGGATTTAGACGGGAGAGGAGAAATTGGCGAAAAAAAAGTTCATATCCTCAATTTTCTATATAAAAAAAGGATATTAGGTAAATCGAAAGTGAGATACAAGTTCAGGGGTCAAATCACCCGTTAACCCTTTTACTTATTGATCAATCAAGATTCAAGACCTATCTTCTTGACTTTTAAGAAACAGAGTAGTCAAATATTACTTGACAGTGTACATGAAAAGGATAAGAAATAATGAAAGATGAGATGATATTTAACCTCTCACTTCACCCCATTTCATAAGTGGGCGGACTTGACTTAGTGTACTTCAAAGTCAATAACTTGTTCTTCCAAGTCTATGCCAATTGCAAGGCACACTGTTGTTCCACATCTCTATCCTCAACTTGTATGAAGAATATATTGCGATATATTATACTGCTCGAGAGTTTGAGTCTATATATAGTTCATGATTAGCTCCCTCAGTTTCACTTCAATAAAAAAGTGTAAATGCAAACAAATTATCACAGAAAATTCTATCCTTGCAATTAAGGGCCACTGCTGTCAATTCGAAACAAAAGAAAAACGGTTCCTGTCAATTACATATGATTAATTCGATGTCTGATATTTTCAATTAGAAAGACCACGAAACTTCAAGTCAATTTGCCATTAAATTTAGGTGCTGCGAAATTGGCCAAGTCTAAATTTGAAAAGGCAGAGAGAATGGAAGTGAAGAGGAAAAGGGAAGTGAAAATGATTGACAGCTGGCAGGGTATCAGGAAAGTTTTTTCTCCCTATTTCTCGACTACCAGGGACTACCAGTGTTTTCACACTGCAAATGGCTCAAGTCAAGAACTCACGATGATCACAGAAAATTCCATCAGTGAAAGTAAGAACCACTGTTGTCAATTCGAAGCAAAGAAAAAAAATGGTTGCGGTAAATTACATATATGCAATTTGTGGTATTTTCAATTAAATATAGGTGCTGCGAAATTGACCTAGTGTAAATTTGCAAAGTTATGTTCAAGGGGGCTTTGTAACTTGAATCAAAATGCACGTCACCATGTGCTCTGTACTTCAAGTGAATTAATAGGGGGTTAATTATGGTAATTGCACTTGACTTTTTGCACCTATATAAGCTTCATTTAAGTCATTTGGATGAAAGGAGGAAATTAACAATTGTAGGAAAAGAAGTCTGAAAAGGAGACTTCGCTGTGCACCTATATAAGCTTCCTTTTAGTCATTCAATTAGTGGATGAAAGGAGGAAACTCAACCATTGTAGGAAAAGAAGTCTGAAAAGGAGACTTTGCTTTTGGAGGAAGAGATGCTGACCGTGTATTGTATTGTGATTCTGAAAATAATATTAAAAAAATAATATTTAATATCACAACGTGTAAAGACTGTTGTTAAAACGTAAACAACATGTAAAGAGTGTTGTTAAAATGTGAACAACAACACGCAGATGAACGTTGTCAATGTTGTCTTTACTAGTGTTCACAACGCGTAATAAAGTCAACGACAACATGCAAAGCGTGTTGTTAAAGGCCATGAAGCTTTTAATGACACCGGCTTACACAATGTGCGCCTCATATTGTCAATACCATTCCACAATGCACATTGTGCGCTGTTAAAGGGGTTTTTTTCTTGTAGTGATCTTTTTATGAAGTAAGTGTTGGTTTATTCAAGATAGAATTTATTTCCTGAAAATTTGACGTTTGAATTTTGGTAATTTTATGCCATTGAGAAATAGTAGATGTCCATACGAGCGTGTGACTTTTTCGGAGAATTATTCAGAAGTCGGAAGTATTTTTGGTAAGTTTTGGAAGTTGGGAATAGGGATCCGGCCCAATAATTGTTGTATTTATTTTAATTAATAAATACATAGAATATAATATAATAATTAAAAAATTACCCAAATTCCTAAACTCATGTTACGTACCAGCGTTCCTTATTAATGGCTTTCTCTTATGTTATGGTTAGTTTCTAATTCTCCTTTAAAAAACAATTAAAGTCTTTCTCTTATGTTTTCTTTTTTGTCATGAGTGTATTATTGAAAAATAAAAAAATGGGATGTAGGTAACAAAAAATGAATTTGAAGGAAAAACCCCAAATTTACTATTAATATTATTTGACATTTTGATCAATACTCCAGAATGATGTGATTAAAGTCAAGAACTCACGAACTGATTAATAAAAAAGTGCAAATGCAAACAAATAATCATCACAGAAAATTCTATCCTTGCAATTAAGGACGTCTGTTGTCAATTCGAAACAAAAGAAAAACGGTTCCTGTCAATTACATATGATTAATTCGATGTCTGATATTTTCAATTAGAAAGACCACGAAACTTCAAGTCAATTTGCCGTGTCTAAATTTGCAAAGCCAGAGAGAATGGAAGTGAAGAGGAAAAGGGAAGTGAAAATGATTGACAGCTGGCAGGGCATCAGGAAAGTTTTTTCTCCCTATTTCTCGACTAGCTGGTACTTGTACTCTAGACTTTGACTTTGCACCTATATAAGTTTCATTTATTCATTCAATTCAGTTAATGAATTTTAAGTCATCGTATTTCAATCCTTTCGGTGAATTTTAAAGTGTAAATCAATAGTTTTAACTTACATCTTCATCAAATTTAAGTTAAAAACATTAAAAACCTTGCATACTTGGGGTCGGTTTCATTTTTGTGGCTTTCTCCCCATTCTGGATTACCTTCATGAAAATTCACCAGCCATAGAAAAAAAAAAAGAGCTTGATTTTGAGAGAGAGAGAGACTTAATTAAAAAGGTTGGGGAGGACTGATTTAGACCAAAGATAAGACGAGGGTTGAAAACGAGAGAGAACAGATAGATGGGACCTGGAAGAAATTTCAAACAAGATTGACATATTGACCATACACATATGTACAAGTCAGTCAAGTCATGCATGTAATCTCATTTTCTTCCACTAAACAAAGCCACATGAACTGGGGACGCATGCATTAATCATTTTCATATTCTTGGTGGTGGTGTGAACAGTTGGATTTGGCATATTAGTATGAACTTGTGAATTATGAATTTGATGACCTAGAAGTCAAATCAATGTTGTAAATGAGGAAAAGACTTCCAAATTCCGATTGTGAAATAAATGAAAACAAATTAGGGTTGGTTGACATAAATGAAATAAATAATATACCTATATTTTTATACGTATATATTTTTTTTAAGTACAATATTGGATCTATAATTTAAATATTTTTTTTTGGTTTGCAATTTTAGGGGGCGATATGTTAGAGGGAATGACAACCAAGGGAAATGGGGTGATTGATATGCTATTAATAGGGAGTATTAATTATAATTATGACAATTAATGAAATGCTTGAAATAAATTAGAAATAAAATATAAAGTTTGGTGGCAACGATGTAAAAACATAGGAATATTATGATCTCTTATATCCTACTGGTCATTTAAGTTTGAAATTGAGTTTTACATATAGATTTATAGAGTGATGAGTATATGTTTACGAAATAAAAAAATGTAGGGACCTATATTAGACAAGCCCTAAATAATATACCCAACTTATTTAACGCATTTTGAAAATAATGTACCTAATACTTTATAAAAATAATTTACCTATTACCAATAAAAGATAATAGGTAAATTATTTAATGCATTTTTCAAAAGTTTTCTTTTGTTTTTTTTAAGTTTTTGCTGTTTTACAATAATACCCATCTTATTATCAAATATATTATGTCCAATGTTGTTTTTTGTTAAGCATGTTACTCCAACTGCTTTTTTTGCCTGGCTTTAAATGCATGACCTAAGAAACTCAGTTTCTGATCATCAATACTCCAGAATGACGTGATTAAAGTCAAGAACAACTTAAATGCACAAAGCAGAATGACCTAACAACTTCAAGTAACAATTTAATATTATTTGACATTTTGATCAATTCTCCAGAATGACGTATGATTAATTCCATGTCTGATATTTTCAATTAGAAAGACCACGAAACGTCCAGTCAATTTGCCGTGTCTAAATTTGCAAAGCCAGAGAGAATGGAAGTGAAGAGGAAAAGGGAAGTGTAAATGATTGACAGCTTGCAGGGTATCAAGAAAGTTTGAGAATTGTACTCGTGCTATAGAATGCAAAACTCTTTCAAAATTAACCACGAGGTAATTAATATTACGGGTTAATGACATTTTACTCCATCAAAATTTGAGATCATTATCAAAATGCGCGTCACAGTTTTACTTCTCTCAATTCAAAACAAAGAAAAACGGTTAATGTTAATTCGATGTCTGATATATTGGCCAATTCTAAATTTGCAAAGCTAGAGAGAATTGAAGTGAAAATGATTGACACTAAACCATAAGAAACACTTTGTGGAAGTTTTCTTGTATATCAAAGAAAAACATTTACAAGGACTTAAACATATATACGCAAGGAAAGAAGAAACAGACTTCAATCCCTCCTTGAATCACAACTTTCCCTTAATTTAGGGACTAATCACAGCGCCCCACTACCAACAAGGATATCAGGGCGTGTTAGGTGTCAATCATTTTCACTTCCCTTTCCCTTAATTTAATCCCTTCTTACTTTCTGATATTGAATTCTTATGGTCAGGTTGATCTATCGGACTTCATAGATTGGTCTGGAGTTGAATGCCTCAACCAAATCAAACACTTGCATCAGAACAAAAAAAAAGAAAAGCACGAGGAATTATAAACCAAAACACAGAAACCCATAACCCATATACCAGCATCAATAACATCCCAGTCAGTTTTACCACTTTTCTCAAACTGCTTCAAATCCCAAGTTCCATCGACCAATCAATAACATCCCAGCTGTTAATCACTTTAATATCGTTTGCAACTCAAATTCGGTCACCTCTGCTCCTCCATCCCCATCGTCCTGCACGCACTGTGCAATTGTGTTTTAATTGACGGAAAATTAAAATTTTGGTGACCAAATTTAAATTCGACCCTAACTCTATAATATAAGGGGCCTTCTCCATTGCGAACTTCAAGGGATTCATTGGGAAGTTGTGTTTTCACCGTCAGATGTGCCTTGTTTAAACAAGGATCTCATCATTACGCAAGATCCAACGGTGAAAACACAACTTCGCAATGAGTTCGCACCATTGAAGTTCGCAATGGAGAAGGACCCCATAATATAATTACCTCAAATTAAAATATCTTAAAACAAGATAAAAATTATATTTTTAAAACAAAAATAATAATAAAATCTTCCCAAACCAAACAATCGTCTCTCCCCTTAGCCATCCCGTCCTCCTATCATAGTTGAGTTGTTCCCTTGTCTCCTTGACTTGCCATTTTGCCAACAGTCAAATTCATCATCATCACCATTATTAAGTTGTCCATACCATCTCCTAAAGACAGCAGATTCATCCTCCAAATCCATCATGTCCAAAGTTCCACCAAATGAATAAGACCATAAATAATTTGGAAGTAAAAACATGTTTTTTTGCCTTGTAAGTTGCAAAGATGAAATTTATTGCATTTCGTTTTATTTATTGATCGATCAAGATTCAAGACCTATCTTCTTGACTTTTAAGAAACAGAGTAGTCAAATATTACTTGACTTAGTGTACATGAAAACGATAAGAAATGAAAGATGAGATGATAGTAACCTCTCACCTCACCCCATTTCGTAAGTGGGGTGGACTTGACTAAGTGTACTTCAAAGTCAATAACTTTTTCTTCCAAGTCTATACAAATTGCAAGGCACACTGTTGTTCCACATCTCTATCCTCAACTTGTTTGAAGAATTTATTGCGATATATTATACTGCTCGAGAGTTTGAGTCTATATATAGTTCATGATTAGCTCCCTCAGTTTCACTTCAATTCTTTCTTAACATTCAAGTCCAAAATCAAGAGTTCCAAAACATATATTATGGGGTCGTCCATGTGTGTGCTTTTGAAACTTCTTTTGTTCCATCTTGTGGTGGCGGCTAGCGCCTTTTCCTCTTTAAAACCGTATTATTCTTGCCATGATGAGGAGAGGGCCGCCTTGCTGCAATTCAAGCAGGGTTTTGTTATTGCCGAATCTGCTTCGGGTGAGGGTGCTTATCCAAAGGTTTCATTGTGGAACGCGGCTGAAGGAGGAACTAGCAACTGCTGCGCATGGAGCGGCGTCCAGTGTGATAAGAGGACGGGTCATGTGATCAGCCTTGATCTTAGTAGCAGTTGTCTCTATGGCTCCATCAACTCCAGCAGTAGCCTCTTCCGTCTTGTTCATCTCCAGAGGCTCAACCTTGCTGACAATAACTTCAATTACTCTCAAATTCCTACAACCATTGGGAACTTTGCACAGCTCACGTACCTCAACCTCTCTGCCTCTGTCTTTTATGGTCAAGTCCCATCTCAGCTTTCACAGTTGTCCAAGTTGTCATCCCTTGATCTATCTCTCAATCTAGATTCATTTTCTGGTGAAGGACTGTTGAGTATTAGAGAATCCAATCTGAGAAGCCTCGTTAGAAACTTAACCACTCTAGAAAAGCTTCACCTCAGTTTCATTAACATATCTTCAACAATACCCGATTCTATAGCAAATTTATCATTTTTGACATCTCTCCTCCTCAGAGATTGTGCCTTGTTTGGAAAATTTCCGGCAAGAATTTTTGAGCTGCAAGACCTTGAAACTCTTAGTGTGAGATATAACAAAGATCTCAGTGGTTATTTGCCTGAGTTTAACCGAAGCAGTCGTCTTGTGTCGTTGGGGCTTGGCGGTAGTAGCTTTTCAGGAAACTTATCTTCAATCAAGAAGCTTGATTCATTGCAGGAGCTGGATGTTAGGGCATGCAGCCTCAGTGGTCCAATCCCTGATTGGTTTGCTAACCTTACGCAACTGACATATTTGTCACTTTCTGATAACAATTTCAGTGGCGGTCCCTTGTCTTGGATCGGTAAGCAAACCAAGCTTACTTATCTAGACCTTGAAAACATCAATCTAATTGGCGACATCCCGTCTTCTCTTAGAAACCTCACACAGCTCTTTTCTCTTCGTTTTGGTTCTAATCAACTAACTGGTCCAATCCCATCTTGGCTGGGTAATCTTAGCAGGCTAGCTGACATAGATCTTTCCCTTAATAGATTGCGCGGTTCTATTCCCGAGTCAATATTCAATCTTATGGATCTCCAAATCCTTTATCTAGACTCTAATAGTCTGCATGGTACAGTGGAGATTCTTAAGCTAGAAAATGTCACCCATCTCCAACTATCTGGTAACAAACTGGAAGTGCTCTCTGAATCTAGAACTATGAATGCAACTCTTCCGAAGTTTAGGATTCTCAGGTTGAGTTCCTGCAACATAAAAGAGTTCCCACACTTCCTAAGACATGGACAAAACTTGTTTTGGTTGGATCTTTCTTGGAACAACTTGGCTGGCCAAGTGCCGAAATGGATGTTGAACATAAGCACAGAAACTTTGGAGTTTCTGGACCTTAATGGAAACTCCCTTACCAGCTTTGGTCAACCTTCGCCTGTTGTCCTTCCCTGGGTCAACCTACTAGTTTTACGACTCAAGCTTAACATGCTACAAGGACCACTACCGATACCTCAACCAAGCATCTTATACTACATAATTTCGAACAACAAGTTAACTGGAGAGATTTCACCATTGATTTGTGATCTGAGTGCTCTTCAGTTTCTCGATTTGTCAAATAACAAGTTGAGTGGTATGCTTCCTCCGTGTCTTGGAGACTTCAGTGATGATCTGCGAGTTTTAAATGTTAGGAATAATTATTTTCATGGCGTTCTTCCACAAGCATACACCAACACAAGCAATCTGAGGATTTTTGATGTTAGCCATAACCAATTGCAGGGCCCGTTGCCGAGGCCATTGGCGAATTGTGTGATGCTTGAATCTCTTATTCTGTCAAACAATGAATTCCATGATGTTTTCCCCTTTTGGTTGGGGACTCTCCCAGAATTGAAACTTTTGTCAATGCACCATAATTGGTTCTATGGTGTGATTGGGAAACAAAAAAGGAATCATCATTTCCCTGAGTTGCGCATTCTTGATCTATCTCACAATAATTTCAGAGGCGAGTTTCCATCTGAATACATCTTTTCTGGAAATCCCATGAGAGGTATCACTCTAGGCCAACCCACATATATGGACACAAACTCAAGTCTTACTGTCGGTGGTACATCACAGCCTTACATCTATCTCTTCTCAGTCACTGTAACAAATAAAGGTGTTGATAGATACTACTCGGAGATTCAAGAAGACTTTGGGGTCGTTGATATCTCAAGCAACAAATTTGAAGGGAAGATTCCTGAATTCATTGGTAAACTAAAGGGCCTTCGCTTGCTCAATGTTTCCCATAACATTCTCACTGGTTGCATCCCATCATTTTTGGCCAACTTAACATTGCTTGAATCATTAGACCTTTCACAGAACAAGCTCTCAGGAGAGATCCCACAACAACTGACGCAGCTTACATTCCTTGCAAATTTCAATGTCTCTCACAATAATCTCACAGGTCCTATACCATATAGAGGCCAACTTACTACATTCGATGTCACTTCATATGAGGGAAACCCAGGATTGTGTGGAGATGTGTTGCCAAAGAAATGTGGAGATCCTACGGCTTCTCAACTGCCACCTTCAACCAAAGAAGAAAACGATTCAAGCTCTGGATTTGAAGTTGATTGGAAATTTGCTTTGGCAGGATTTGGAAGTGGGTTGGTAGTGGGAGTGGTGCTTGCGGATGTAGCTATCACAAGGAGGCGTGAGTGGTTCCTTGAGATTGTTGGAAGGATCAGACTAATAATCATGAAAAGGAGGAAGAGTAGGGGACCCAGAAACTTAGTTTATTAGGATATGCATTTGGTGTTGCTTTCTGTTTTTTCCTTGTGCTGTTTGTTTCCATCTAGTTCTACCCTTGATCTTTGTATGGATGTATAATCCTTCCAAATTGACTACATCAGTTATATATGGTGAAATGTTTCGATTATCAATTTCGTTTTGTAATAAACAAAATAGCCATCCCATATCTCCTGACCCTGAATATCCTCCACCTAAGTGCTGCCCACGGCACTGGAATTGTCTCTGTCGTTTCATCGAACAGCTTGCTTGCACAAACCATATTCTCAAATTTGGGCATACAGTACAAAACTAAGCACAACCCAACCTTAATAACATGCATGGGAAGTTGTTGTTCTTCCCATATGAAAATATCTAACTCTACTAGAAATATGGCTATTACCCATGGATTATCTAGATACAAATTCATAAAAGTGCTTTGTGGTATTTGGAATAGACATTGGTGTGTAATACAAAAAAGCGATTTTCATTATTTTCCCTTAATACTTAGGCCTTTTTATTAGTCCCAACTTGTCAAAGGACATTGCAGCTAGCCCATTCGACTTCACTCACACAATAACACAAACAAGCTTGGTTGGCCCCCTTTTGCTTGGTAGAACATTTTGTGACCTTCCATTCAAGTTAAATGGAAGAAGAATGTATGATGTGTTTGCGGGTACTTGTTTTTCACGATTTTCTTTGCTAGTTACTTGTCCAAGCATGGAGGTGTTGTGAATTAAGACCAACTCACTCCCTTCAAGACCTTGTTGTTGATGGACTTTGGACAAGCTCAAGGATGAACTTGTTGCACACACACACACAATCAGAAAATAACCAAGAACAATGAACACAAGTATTTATAGAGGTTCAGCAAATTGCCTACGTCCTCTTTGGTGATCCCCTTAAGAAATATCAATAATGAAGAAGGAGTTACAGTTTTGGTTTCAATGGAAACCCCCTTAGAACCCAAGCTCACTATCTGTTTTTCTCTCTCACCCCTTGACTCACTCACTTGATACAAGATGCTCTCACTCTCTCTCTTGGCTTCCCAAATCTGAATACAACACTTACCACAAGCTCCAGCTACTTAGCTCTATAAAAGAAAGAGAAAAGAAGCCACCCACATGCAGCAAACCAGCCTACCTCAAAACATGGATCCCTAATTTCAGGAAAACATAATGATGTAGGCTCAAAGCAACCCACTAGTCTCCCTAATCAATGATTTAGGACTTTTCTGGTGGTTTGCCAACTGTCTTGGACTTATACCAACGTTGGGGTTGCATGTGAATTGGTAGGGACCAATTAGCATCCAAAGAGAGGGCAGAAAACGTGTTGAAAAAACAGCCAAAGACGAGGCGTGCGGCCGGTCGCTCAAAACCTGCGACCGGTCGCTTATACCGTAGCTTCAGTCTTTGAATCTGCTGGAAGCGACCGGTCGCTCAAACCTGCGACCGGTCGCTTACACCGTAGCTTCTACGACCGGTCGCCCAAACTGCGGCCGGTCGCTCCTCTCGATTCTTGTAACCTTAGGTGAGCCATTTTTCCAACAATCTCCACCATGGCGAGCCTAAGCTCCTTGAGAAGATTATTGCCTTAGGGACATCTTTAACTTCTTGAGAATCGTCCGGATAACTCCCAAGAACTCCACCTCAATCTTTAACATGGAACAAGATTGAGCAAGCTCAAGCAATGCTTGAACTTTGCAGCTGGATCGGCTTTGTGAGACAATCTAAGCATTCTCGATGTATGAACCTTCATTACCGTGATGTCTCCATCATTCACCCAATCCCTTATCCGGTGGTATCGGACATCAATGTGTTTGGACCTTCCATGATACACTTGATTCTTGACCAAACAAATTGCACTTTGACTGTCACTTTGAATCACCACCATGTCTTGGGCTATTCCGAATTCCTTTGCCAATCTCTTCAGCCATACCGCTTCCTTCAAGCTTCCGTGAGCGCCATATACTCCGCTTGATAGTAGACAAGGCACTAACCGATTGCAACACTTGCTCTCCAACTAATCGGTCCTCCACCACAAGTGAAAACATATCCTGTGGTGGATCTCCTCTTGTCTAAATCCCCTGCATAATCGTAGTCTACATACCACGACACACTTGCTTTTCCTTGTTGTCTTGCAAACAATATCCCAAGCCTCTTAGTGCCCTTCAAGTACACGAGAATCCACTTCGCTGCTGTCCAATGAAGTTTGCCCGGATTCGCCATGTATCTTGACACCACACTCACGACTTGAGCTAGGTCGGGGCATGTGCAAACCATTGCATACATGAGACACCCTACCAAGCTTGCATATGGAACTTTGCTCATTTCTTCCTTCTCCTCCTCCGTGGAAGGACATTCCTGTGCACTTAACTTAAAATGCTCCGCCAAAGGAGTAGACACGGGTTTGCAATCCAACATATTGAATTTTTCAAGTACTTTGGTAATGTACTTACTTTGTGACAGCCATAGCTTGCCTCCAACCCTGTCTCTCCTTATTTCCATCCCTAGGATCTTTTGTGCAGAACCAAGATCCTTCATGTCAAACTCCTTTCCAAGCAATGACTTCAATTCCTGGATTTTTGACATGTCTTTACATGCAATTAGCATGTCATCAACATAAAGAAGCAAAAGGATGATATTACCATCCTTGAATACATGAGTGTATACACAGCGATCAGATTCACATCTTCTATATCCAATCTTCATCATGAAAGAGTCGAAGCGCTTGTTCCACTGCCTTGGAGATTGCTTCAACCCATAGAGAGACTTTTTCAGCTTGCAAACCAGATTTTCCTTGTTTGCTTCAATGAACCCTTGAGGTTGGCTCATGTAGATGTCTTCCTCCAAATCACCATGGAGGAAAGCAGTCTTCACATCCATTTGCTCCACCTCCATGTTCTCTTGTGCTACTATGGATAGTAGTAGCCTTATAGAAGTGTGTTTCACTACCGGAGAGAAGATTTCATCATAATCAACTCCCTCCTTTTGCAAGTACCCTTTGGCCACCAATCGAGCTTTGAATATGGTGGCTCCCTTCTCATGCATTTCTTCTTTCTTCCTAAACACCCATTTGCTGCCAATAAGCTTGCGATTTTGGGTTTAGGAACTAACTCCCAAACTGAGTTTTGGTGTAGAGATTCCATCTCTTGCATCATAGCTTCCATCCAACTTTCCCGTTCCTCATTCTCAACAGCCTCTTGGAACGTGGTTGGTTCTTCTTCACTAGCATTCAAAGCATAGTGAATCGCATCCTTGTCCCATCCAAACCTTTGAGGTGGTTTGATGGTTCTCTTGGGCCTGGACCGAGCTATAGATGATGGCTCCACCTGCTCTTGAGCCTCTTCTTCTTCTTCTTGAGTTTGTTGTTGTTGTTGCCCTGCATCTTCCTCCTCAATGTCGGACTCCACCTCCTCCCGAACGTCTTCGAGTTGGCTGTTTTTGTGAAGTCTTCTTGAACATCTTCTTGAGTGGAACTTCAATGGTTGTTTCTTTCCCAACAACATCCTCCTTTGCCTCTGAATTCTTGACTTTGTTCATAGGCATGGTCTTCTCATCAAACACAACATCCCTGCCGAGTATCTTCTTTAGGTTCACATGATCCCATAGCTTGTAGCCCTTCACACCGCTCTCAAATCCGATGAAAATGCATTCAAGAGACTTTGGCTTCAACTTGGATCTTTCATCACTTGGAATAAGTGCATATGCACTGCATCCAAACACCTTAAGATTAGTATAATCAATTGACTTATTAGACCATACCTCCTCTGCACATTTGAACTCAAGATTTTTGGAAGGAGATCGGTTAACCAAATAGGCTGCATGGTTAACGGACTCCGCCCAAAATGACTCGGGCAATCCTGCATGAATCCTCATGCATCTCTCACGCTCCATGAGAGTTCTATTCATCCTCTCCGCAGCTCCATTTTGTTGGGGCGTCTTCTTCACGGTAAAGTGCCTCTTAATGCCTTCATTCCTGCAAAACTCAAGGAACTTGTTGTCTTTATATTCACCACCATTGTCACTCCTTAGGATCTTGATCTTCCTTCCTGTTAGGTTCTCTACTTCCGCCTTCCACTCCTTGAATTTGGTGAAGACCTCAGATTTCTCCTTCATGAAGTAGACCCAAACCTTCCTGGAAAAATCATACAAGAAAGTCACGAAGTAGCGAGCTCCACCCTTTGATTTAACCGGTGATGGCCCCCATACATCCGTGTGAATATAATCTAGCACCCTGTGCTTCCTTCCTCTTTGTTTCGCTGCTTGAAAGCCACCTTAGATTGCTTTCCCATGGTACAATATTTGCAGAACTCAAGCTTGCAACTTTGAACACCTTTCAACAACTTTCGGTTGTGTAGTTCCTGCATGCCCCTCTCACTCATGTGCCCTAGCCTCAAATGCCAAAGCTGAGTTTCATCCTCCGAGTCCTTGCTTGTGGATACAGCTGCTCCACTGTTATTGTAGTACCACACAATCTATATAGACAATTAGGTTGAATCTCTCCTTTCATAATCACAAGTGAACCTTTTGAGATTATGAGTTTCCCTCCATTTGCTTTAAATGAATAACCATTCTTATCAAGAGTTCCAAGGGAAATGAGATTCTTACGCAACTTTGGAATGTGCCTTACCATTCCAATCGTCCTAACAGCCCCATCATGCATCTTCACCTTGATTGTTCCTGTGCCTTTGACTCTACAAACCGAGCCATCCCCCATTATAACTTCACCACCTTCTTCCTTTTCATATGTGTCAAACCACTCCTTGTTTGAGCACATATGGTATGAGCATCCGAATCCAAAATCCAATCGGAAGAGGAACACCTTGAAGAATTAGCAAATGCATTAGTTTTAACATTGCTATTAACACATAAAAGCTCACCATCACTTTCTGTGACTTCTTCCACTGTGTTGGCTGCATTCTTCCCTTTGTTCTTCTTCTCCTTCCATATGAGGCAATTTCTTTTCCAATGCTCCTTTGACCCACATTCGAAACAACCTTCTTTTGCCTTGGATTTGGACCTTCCTCTGTTGCCTTTCTTGCCCTCTTGCTTCTTTGAACGGCCTCTCTCTCCGGTCTTTGCAACTAGACCTTCACCTTGAGAGTTCTCTCCGAACGTTGAGCCATCCTATGGTGTGTCATGATGTCTTGCACCACAGGCTCAAAATCCAGAGTGACCTTCCGAACATAAGAGTGGTTCGAAAATGTTTATAGGACGGAGGTAAGGATGTGAGCAACATAAGAGCCTTATCCTCCGAACTATAGTTAACTTCCATTCTCTGCAAGTCAGCAACACATCTATTGAAACTACTTAAATGTTCCATTAGATTACCTCCCTCCTCCATCTTGAGATTTAGGAGTTCTTCCTTGAGGAAGAGCTTGTTGGATAGTGACTTCCTGCAAACATCTCTTCGAGCTTCTCCCATGTTTGCTTTGCCGTATCCTTCATCACGTTGATGAGCACCTCATCGGAGAGGTAGTTTTCGATAGCTCCTCTAGCTAACTCATCAAGTACACTCCACTCCTCATCTGTCATGCTTGTTGGCTTCCTTTCCTTTCCAACCAACACAACGTGGAGGTGTTGTTGTGTGAGGGCTGATTTCATCCTTCGTTGCCAAAGAGTGAAGTTCTCCTTCCTGTGAAAGGCTTTAGCTCCACCTTCATGCTTGTTGCTTGTGGTTGCTTCAGGCCGTGAACTGCTACCACTCTCAACTTCCTTGTCACTTGCCATCTTCAACACACTACCACTCCAAAGAAAGAACTAGCACAGCTGCCAACACAAATTGATACCACTTGTTGTGAATTAAGACCAACTCACTCCCTTCAAGACCTTGTTGTTGATGGACTTTGGACAAGCTCAAGGATGAACTTGTTGCACACACACACACAATCAGAAAATAACCAAGAACAATGAACACAAGTATTTATAGAGGTTCAGCAAATTGCCTACGTCCTCTTTGGTGATCCCCTTAAGAAATATCAATAATGAAGAAGGAGTTACGCTTTGGTTTCAATGGAAACCCCCTTAGAACCCAAGCTCACTATCCTGCTTTTTCTCTCTCACCCCTTGACTCACTCACTTGATACAAGATGCTCTCACTCTCTCTCTTGGCTTCCCAAATCTGAATACAACACTTACCACAAGCTCCAGCTACTTAGCTCTATAAAAGAAAGAGAAAAGAAGCCACCCACATGTAAGAAACCAGCCTACCTCAAAACATGGATCCCTAATTTCAGGAAAACATAATGATGTAGGCTCAAAGCAACCCACTAGTCTCCCTAATCAATGATTTAGGACTTTTCTGGTGGTTTGCCAACTGTCTTGGACTTATACCAACGTTGGGGTTGCATGTGAATTGGTAGGGACCAATTAGCATCCAAAGAGAGGCGTAAAACGTGTTGAAAAAACAGACAAAGACGAGGCGTGCACCGGTCGCTCAAAACCTGCGACCGGTCGCTTATACCGTAGCTTCAGTCTTTGAATCTGCTCGAAGCGACCGGTCGCTCAAACTCGCGACCGGTCGCTTACACCGTAAGTTCTACGACCGGTCGCCCAAACTGCGACCGGCCGCTTCCTCCTCGATTCTTGTAACCTTAGGTGAGCCATTTTTCCAACAGGAGGGTCATCAAATGCAAACACAAAGAAGGTATACTTTGACCTCTTCATGCTTTGGATATTAATAACTGATGTTCTTGGTATTGAATATATATTTTTGGTCAATAAAGTGAGGTTGTTTAGCTTGTATTGATATTTTTTTTTGTTGCGTTGGCTTTGAGTCTTGTATAAGCTTTGGAGTAGAAAAATATCTATGATTTCAGTTTTAGTTATGCTATTATTGATCTTGCTGTGAGTACTTCGTTTTTGTTGGTTACTTTTTTTATTAGGTAATGGTTTTTTTTTATAAAAAAATCTAACATATTGTCCGCTTTTATGCTAGATCTGTGTGTTGTCTCTTACAATCTGAGACTCTCCCTTGGTGGTTGTGGTACCATTTATGGCTAAGCTTTGTTCGATCTATCAATTCTCTTGGCTGTTTCACACCTTTTTTGTAACATGCCTGACCCAATTTCACTGTTTAATTTCAGTTAATTCAATTTAATCCTAATTTAATTCTTTTTGCGAAATTACAATTTTGCTTTTGGGGTTAGGATCATTTTAGTCACTTTTCAGTTTGGAAAGGATTTGGGGAATTGAGTTACGTCGTTGCGTCCTGCTCGTCGATAGGATTTCATGGACAGGCGACACGCTCAATTCCGACTTGTAACGAGCCCAGAAACCTTTGAAAAACTGAAAGGGCATAATGGTCTTCTTAAAATTTTAATTTAAGACCCTAAAAACCCACCCCAGCCCAATCAGGATGGCGCGTGACACCCCCTCCCTCTTCTCTCTCTGTCTCTCTCTTTCCCTCTCATTTTCTCTTTCAGTTGCGTTGCTTTGCTCCGCTTCTTCCCCAAAAAATCCCTAATGTTGATCCCGATCGATTTCTCCTAACCCTATTTCTGTCTTACAAATTACTATTGAAGGCTATGAAGCAATGGAAGCAATTGAAACGATTAGCGAGCCGATCTTTGAGTTCTTGATTGCACCGCGGGTTACGGGGCTTTTCTTTTGACGATTGAGGTAACTGTTGCTTTCTTTTGCTTGATATGTTGTTGAAATTTGGTCTCCTGTGTGATTATAATCTGTTTATCTGTTTGAGCTGTTTGAACATTGAATTTTGATTGTACGCTGATTATTACTCTTTTTAGTTAATTGAATTTGATGCTTGATTGTGGGCGGTGGGCTGATGTTTATGTTGAATCTGCTTTGATTTGTTTGATGTTTTATCTTTGTTCGTGGGCAGTTTAAAATTTGTGTATAGCTTTTGAAATTAGATTGTTTGAGACTCTTCTATAATGGAAAAAGAACAATTACAACGAAAACTTTTGTTGATCTTGATCCTTCTTCAGCTGAAATCAAATCGCATTGGTTCCAGCTCCTCTAAAACCCTTAGGGCCAAAAGTACTTATTGTAAGGCACTTTGCATGTTCCTCTCCGCAGACATGACACCATCTTAACAAGGAATAACAAAAGATTCTTACATTTCAGTAAAAAGAGTCCTTTGGTAGTAATCATTTGGAGGCTTTGGGTTTTAGTAGAGAGACATGTAGGAAGGCATGCTCTAAGATGGTAATCATTGATGAATTATCGATGATTTTTGTGTAGGGAGAGGGGATTCAACACTTTGGTCCTCATCTCGCACATAGACAGAGTTTACCTTAGCATAGCCACATTAACTTCTATTCAAAATACAAACTACATGGTCGTCATATCACATTTTATCAACGTTTTAAAAAGTGAAATGTTTATGGTTTCGCAATGAGTAAGCCTTTGAGTCGTAAGCTTATCAAGACATCTATGATTATAATTTAAAGAATATTATACAAGCTATTTAAGTGCATATTATTCATATGGTGCCTATTTTATTTTGACTTTTATTATTAATCTTTAAGTATTAGCTCTTATTTTGCGTAGTATTAGTGTATTACGACTCTTAGTCTCTTAGGAGTAAAAATACTTATTGGGCTGCATGTCACTTGGTTTGAAGGAAACGGCCATAGGCCCACATACCATTGAACGCCCAACATGCAATGCTGATTTTACAGTTAATGTACCATGAATACTTTTTAGTCTTGTTCCTCCTTATTTTGTAGAAGTTCTTTAATTACAAGAATGCTTATCTACTTAATTGTGTAGCGAACTATTAACATACTCAATTTATATATAAGTTGTATACTGTTTTAAATGATTTGATATAATAATGATGCATGCTATGGTTTGTGGTCATTTAACTTTGTTTATCTTTTCTGTCAGAGTATTTGTAAACTTGTTTACATGTGTGTAGTCCATATTCTTAATGTTTTCTCTTCATCCAGGAAGGATTTGAAAATTATCTTCGATGCTTCAGCTTCTAAGAATGGTTGGAGCTAGAGTTCTGTCTTAATTTTGTTTTCGAGCTTTTGGATTCAGACTTGCTGATAGTTATTGGTCTAGTAGACAGAAATGGAAGCGAGTCTTGGGACTTGGCTAGGATTAGTAGGAAGTAAGCGTATGTTGTTTTTAATGGTGATTACTTTCGAAGAATAAAGTTGCATGCACATATGTTTAAATTGTAAATTTGATTATAGTATATAAGGATTTGAGCGTGTTATAGAATTCCGCCTCGGGTTCCGGGTTATTCGAATTTTATCATAAGTGTCTTATGGATTTATATGAAGATTGGTTGTGGTTTGATTTTATTGTTTACCTATATGATCATGTGACTCAGTTTTGGGATGTCGGAGTTAGGGTTTTCTATTGTTATTATTATTAGTATTATTATATTTATTAAGGATATGAATATTTATATTATTAATGTGATTTGATTGGAAATTGATTTAAATTGGGGTATTGAGGTTATGGGATTTTTAAGAGTTATTATTATTTATTATTATTATTGTATTTTAAGTATGTGGATTTGGGTTTGGACTATGATGAATATTTGGATATGGATTGTTTCTTACTTTACCCACACGTGGCATTGGATTTTTCGGCGTGTGGGCTAATCTTACTACACGTGGCGTTGGATTTTTCCGGCGTGTAGTAAAGGTACAAGCACCTTTGATCAGGCGTGCTGAAGGCCTTGACGAGCAATCTAAGTGCGTAGGATGTGGTTGGGTGAGCCACATGTGGCGTTGGATTTTTCGGCGTGTGTGCTCACTTGGATATTGGTTATGTTACCCACACGTGGCGTTGGATTTTCCAGCATGTGGGCTCACTTGATTCTTGTTATCTTACTACACGTGGCGTTGGATTTTCCGGCCTGTAGTGAAGATCCGGGCACCTTTGATCGGGTGTGCCGTAGGCCCTTGGCTGGGTAATATGCACCCGTAGGGCATGGTTTGGTTGGGCCACATGTGGCATTGGATTTCCTGGCGTGTGTGCTCATTTGGATACTCGTTACTTTACCACACATGGCGTTGAATTTTCCGGCGTGTGGTGAATGATCTGGACACTTTGGTTACTGTTACTTTACTACACGTGGCGTTGGACTTTCCGTGTGTAGTACAAGAACAGGAGAGGGAAAAGGTTATTATATTATATCGAGAAAAAGATTGATTTAAAAAGAATTATACATATTACTCATGATTTTATAAAAAGGGAAAGAATGATTTTAGAATTTACTCATTGGCCTTATTGAAAATATTTGTCCATTATATGAAATTTGACTTTGGTCTGGAGAACTATGTGTGGCTTGATCCCTCAGTAAGGGTATGTAGATAGCTTGGGGTCTTACCTAGGTGCAGCCGCGAGAATAATTATATTTTGAAACTTTAATTTGGTTGTGGGGATCAAATCCTATTTATTGGAATTTGTATGCTGAACGTTTGATTGATTCTAGCACGTTGTTAAAGGATTGAATTTGAGGCCGGAGGCTATCTTGAAGTTTGTGTGTGCTTTAGCATTGTGCTTGTTGGTGTTTGGTTGCTTTATTATGTTGTTTCTGGCAGGTTTAAAATTTTTGGTAAGGTCTGTTTTTTAGGGGAGACTGCTAAAATTTCGGCACAAATCTTGTCTCCTTTTCCTTTATTTTCGAGAAGAAGATGTTGTTCTTTAGTAAGTGGGCTCGGCATCGGTTGATGTCGAAAAAACCACAGGATTCGTCACGGATTCCGAGGAATTCGGGGCGGGTCCTGTCATTTTTTCTAATTTAGGGAACAATAAAAAGGTTTAAGTGAAATTGTGTTTTATCCAATAATTTTCATTTGGATGAATTTTTCTTAGTGACTCATGTTTTTCGTTTGACTGATTGTAGAAATAAATTGTATGAAACAAGTTCATGTTGTTGATGGCAGATTGGATCTATTGGAAAGGTAATTTAATGATTTTTCGTGTTCATCAATGAATTCAAATAGAATTATGATAAAAATGAACCATATATGTTTTTTTTTCTTTATAGAGAAAAGCGATAATTGTATTCATAGATTAGGCACAAAGACCATCACCCACAATGACAAATATAAATGCCCACAAAGGGATAATACAAATATGGAAACGTAGTAACTACATAGGGTTAATCCATATATATGTTACAAAAGGAAAGAGAAATTTTGGCATAAAAGCCGCGTGCTTGAAGAAACCAGACATGAATCGCATCGCCCAAATCCACCAATACAATTACAACTTTTAACTCTCACAAGTACAAAATTCAAGTAGAGACTACAAAACAATCAAACACCCAACTCTCAAGGAGTTGATGCAATTATTTAAAAAAGAAAACTACAAACAAACAACCAAAAACCAAAATAGCCACTAATACAGTTGTTGCCACAAACACCACAAACGTCGTTGCCGCATTGGAGACAGAGAACACCACTGAGATTGCAGCATGTCGCTCTACAACAAAATCACAAATCCACATATCTTGACACAAATAACCTCAAATCCAGTAGATGGGGAAGGAGAAAAATAAGTAAAGAGGTAAGGAAAGAGAGAGGGAGAGAGGAGGAGGAGGAGTGACCTTCTCCCCCTTTCCAGAACACACAACGTAAAAGAGGTTTGAGAGAGAGAATGGAGGCTAGAGTTTTTTTTTCTTGAGAGAGAGATTCTTTTCTGAAACCATATTTATTTATATGCAAGTATGAATGTGATTCTAAACAAACTCCAGAGATCTAGTAGAATAAGGTTGTAGCTTTGTGTTTGTCTCATAGCAATTCTAATGACTATAACTTATGCTTTTCGGGCAAGGTGTATGTGGTTCTCAGTATTGAAATGATTTCTACAAAATTCGTATAAGGTTAGTTTGGTTTGGACTTCAAATTTTTGTCTTCTCCATATTGATAATTTATGGAGTTAAGTTCCCTAATATTTCATTTATTGTATTGTGCATGCCAAAGAATATGAGGGCGAAGAATATTGTGGGTATTAAAGCAAACTATTAGAAAAGTGTTGGGGGAACCACATGCTTCTAGTATTAAATTTATTATTAATTATAAAGATGAATTGGCACCTAAAAATGGTGCCTTTTTTTTAACAATTGTTTTTCACTTTAGCACGGATATATAATGGTGCCCGGTAAATGGGCACTTACAAGATTAAACAAGATCTTATAATCAATGAAAACCCCAGATATCAGATCCCAACCTTGGAGCCATTCAACATAGCTTGGCTTAACTTAAATGGCTTGTATCTTAAAAATGTATTTCTTTAATGGAAAATAGGGAAGGACTAAGGCAATAAATGGTACCCAATAAGCAATAGCAACCTCAAACTAGGATATTGATTTAAAAATGGGAGATTCACTATATTATACATAATAAAGAGGTTCAAATTAAAATTAAAATAAAAACCTATATGAAATGGACTTTAGAAACACACCCAAAACGCATTTACAATATAACAAAGAGTCTTCAAACTTCCTATTACAAAACTGTCATCGATTCCTTAAAACAGCCCAACCCCAAAACCTCATAAAAACCCAAAACACTCAATAGGACATCAAAGTAATTTAATAATCAAAATTAAATTTAGGGCTCGTCAATATAGGTCTCCACATTTTCTATTTTCTAGACATATACCCATCACTCTATAAATCTATGTGTAAAACCCAATTTCAAACTTAAATGACGAGTAGGATATAAGAGGTCATAGTATTCCTATATTTTTACATCGTTGTCATTAGACTTTATATTTTATTTATAATTTATTTCAAACATTTCATTAACTGCCATAATTGTAATTAATACTCTCTATTACTAGCATATTAATCACTCCATTTCTTTTGGTTGCCATTCCCTCTAACATATCACCCCTAAAATTGCAAACCAAAAAAAATGTAATTTACATATCCAATAATGTACCTATGAAAAATATAAATATAAACATATATATGTATAAAAATAGAGGTATACTATTTACCAAAAAATTAAATTAAAAAAACTAGGTTAGTTACTTTGTAATTGAAATTTCCATACATTTTTCATAAATTAAAAATAGATACGCAATAATTTATAGAAAATAGGTACATTGAATAATTGAAATTTATGCACGTTTTTTCTAAATTAAAATAGGTACATTATGTAGAAGAAAAAAATAGGTTCATTATACTAGGTAAATTGTTTTACTAGGTACATTATTTAGAGAGAAAAAATAGGTTCATTTTAAAAAAATTATAAAACAAACAATAAATAGATTATAAAATTATTTTTCATAAAACAAGTAATAGGTACATTATTCAGAGAAAAATAGATACAAAATTTAGCCAAAAAAAAAGGTTCATTATACTAGGTAAATTGTTTTACTAGGTACATTATTAGAGAGAAAAAAATACGTACATTATTTAGAGATAAAAAATAGATTCATTTATAAAAAAATTGTTTTTCATAAAACAAACAATAAAAAGATGATCAAATTATTTTTCATAAAACAAGTAATAGGTGCTTTATTTAGAGAAAAAAAGATACAATATTTAGAGAAAATAGGTACATTATTTAGAGAAAAAATAGGTTCATATTGTCAATGTCTTTTTTGGACAGTAATTTACCTATTATTATCTACCTATTGTCAATATTATTATCCATATATTGATATGGATATTAAGAAAAAGATAATAAGTGGATAATATTATTGACAATAATAATCTACTTATTATCACTAGGTAGATAATATTGAATATATTAATAAACTCTTCATCAATATATCAATATCGATATTGATATCAATATCAATACTGATATTATTAACATATTGATATTGATACTATCAATATAAAACTGTCAATATTGATATTGACGTTTTTGACCTATTATCTTTTTTAAAATAATCAACCTACTTTTTATGGACAATAATTGACCTATTTTTTTATTAATAATAATAATGTCCACTTCAATATTGATATTATCAATATTGATAATATTATCAATATTGATAATGTTTATAATGATATTGATATTGATTACTAATATTGATAATGATAATGATATTGATATTGATATTGATACTGATATTGATATTGATATTGATATTGATTACTAATACTGATAATGATATTGAAATTGAAATTGATATTGATTACTAATACTGATAATGATAATGATATTGATATTGATTACTAACGTTAATGTTGAATTTAATAGATTACTAGTCATATAATTCATAAAAGGAAAACAACATACTTTTTATTATTAAATAAACCAAAACGTTAATCACCTATAGATTACTAATCCGTTAATGTTGAATTTAATATTTAATTTCAAATAAGTTTCTAATACGTTACACCCCACATAACACGTTAGCTTATAAATAAGTGTAGTTTTGGAATGCAAAAATATAATAAATCAAATTTTAAGTTATATTAGGTAACTTGCTTAGTTGAATTCTAATCATCGGGTATTATTTGAAAAAATTGGGTATTTTAAATAGAAAAATAAAGGAAAGGGCTATAGGTGATTTAAAGTGAATTTTATGGTCTAAGCTCAATTTACTATTAAATTTAATAAGGCAAGATGTCTTTTTTGAGTTTGTTTATAGAAATTAAATGATATAGGGTTTATTTATATCACTAATACTAAGAATGAATATATAACTAAATATCTCCAACCATCATACTGGTCCAAGACACCACATTCCTATCCGTTATCTCATCAAATAAACTTCCAGCTCCCAATTTGACATTACCATCAATCATCGCATTAAATGCAGCCAAGTCCTTCTCAGGCATTTGATCAAAAAGCCTCCTTGCAATACCCATATCTCCTAACCTTGCATACCCGCAAATGAGAGCTGTCCACGATACTCGACTTGTCTCCGTTATTTCATTGAACAACTTACTTGCACAATTCATCCTCCCAAACTGTGCATACATATCAACCAATGAAGTCGACACATACAAATCTAAGCACAACCCAACTTTAATAACATGACAATGAAGTTCTTGCCCTTCCCAGATGGCCACATCTAAACCACAAGACTTTGCCAAAGCTGTGAATGGGTAGCCATCGGGCTTGAAACCCGTGTCCTGCCTAAGATTTCTATAGTGAGTGAAAGATTCAGCGAATTGGCACACATCCATGTTGGCGAATTGGCACATATCCATTTGTCTAGTCCTATAATAATTGAGATTTATTTCATTTGTCTAGTCCTTTAATAATTGAGATTTATTTTTATTGTAATTTAGATTTATTTCCTATTTTACTTATGGCTGTACTTCCTTATAAATACCTCCATATTAAAGAAGAATACATAATTCAAAATTTGTCCTATTTTGTTTGACTTGGTATCAGAGCCAAGTTTGTGTGACCTATGCTTGTGTTCTCCTCCCCTCCTCTTCAGGGGGGAGTGTAAATGATATGTCTACATGAATTAGCTAAAGTTGATATGAATTTGTCGTTGCCGTTTTCTGCTGCTTTACCTTGCCTTTTTTCTTGCCTTGCTTTGCCTTGCCTTTTCTTTTCCTTGCCTTGCCTTTACTTTGCCTTACCCTATTTTAGCGTTTGGTTTTGTCTTCCCTTTACCGTGTTCACAGGGTTTCTGTGTTCTTTACCTTGCCTTTACCGTGTTCACAGGGTTTCTGTAACATCCCGACCTAATTTAAGTATTATTTAAGGAATTACATATTTGCCCTTGAGGGTCAGGGGATATCAGTAACTTTTTGTTTGGGGAAGGATTTTGGGGAATTGAGTTGGGCTGTTGCGTAGAGCTCGTCAATGCGAGTTCGTGGACAGGCGGCACGCTCAATTCTGAGTTGTAACGATCGAGAAAAGGTCTGGAAATTAAAAGCACGTTTTAGAAATTATCTAAACATTGAAAAACCCAGCTTTTCCCTCCTCCCCACACGCGCGACACACACACACACACACACACACACACACACACACACACACACTCTCTCTCTCTCTCTCTCTCTCTCTCTCTCTCACTCTCCTCTAGTTCTTCTCTCTCCTCCCCTCGCGACTACTCGTAGCGGGACCTTTCGCATGCGATCTCCTCCATCCGGCCACTCCAGCAGCGATACCAGTGGGAAAATAACGGCCTTTGACCGGTGACCTCATCCTTCCTTTTGCCCGATGAGCCCAACCCTTCCAATGTCGGAGAGAGCTAGAAAAAGGGCCGAGAGTTTAAGGTTTCTCGACGCAGCTTTCGGCTGCTCCAAATGCCAATTTCGTATATCCAGGTATGGATTTTGATCATCTCCTTGTGTTCTTGCTGATTATGTAGGTGATTAGAGTCAATTTTGGAGTTTTGAAACTCAACCTAAAACCTAGAAAATCTCCTACGGTTGAGTTGATTTTCCGGCCACTTTTTGGCGCGGTTCAAGACCAAAAACTACTCCTAGGGTTGTGCTTAATCTAATGGTATAGGTATTGGCTGGCGATTTGGAGTTTTCCGATTGCTGGAATTTGCTCAAGCCACCCACGCGCTGCCAGCGTCGTGTGGTGGCGATTGGAACACTTGGTGGTGGCTCATTGAGTCCTAAAATACTCCCCATGTCATCCCAAGCACGACGGTATGCTTGGATTAAGAATAGGTTACCTTTTGTCTATCGAACGGATATTACGCCTATTAGGCGATATCCAGGTTCGATAGGTTTGGACCGTCCAATCGGTCTCATTTTCAAATATGTCGTTCACCGTACTTATAGGATCATGTAGGAACTTGCGGATTGAGAATCAGAGTCCCGGATACTCCGAATTAATGCTTCTAGGGTTAGGTAAACCGGTTGCCGTCCGATTGTGCGATTGGTGTAGATCCAACTGCTCGATCGAGACCAAACCTTCTGGATGTGGTTAGTAGATTTTGTTGGACTTATAGGAACTGTTGGTTAGAAAACTAGAGTCATGGGCCCTGCGAGCCCAATTGACTTAGATAGTGGGACATGTCGGCTCTGTTGAGGTCGTTTAGTAAGTTGTGATTGCGAGTAGACGTTGTGTTAATATAAGCATTGTTTTTCAAATATGAAACTGCATGCATAAATGAGGTTTTGATTAAAAACTAGATTTATTGGGTATGATTATGAATGTGGATATATTGTTTGGATATTAGATGTTGGGTGTGGTATATAATGATGAATTTTTTGGAAACTACTATTTTGGTTTAATGAGGTCACGAATTATGTTATTAGTTTTGTTTTGGTTTCTTACAATGTGACATAGGAACTTCAAAGAATATTATTATTAATATTATCATTATTATTATAATTTTGTATAAAGGATTGAATGTTGAGTTAGAGTTGGGTTATATATATATATAGATAGTTTTGGCATAATTGGATTATGGATTGCACCATTACATGTACCTCCCTGAATCTGTATGGATGATACCCACATGTGGATGATTAGGAGAAGAATTTAAAATAAATAAAATGATTAAGTAAATTAAAATAATGGAAATTAATTATAATTGTTGTAATTAAAATATTATTTAATATTTTAAAGGGCAAAAAGGTCATTTTAAGTTTGGAGAAGAATTTGGGGAAATGAGTTACATCGTTGTGTCCGGCTTGTCGATATGAGTTCGTAGACACGCAACACACTCAATTCCGATTTGAAATGAGCCCGAAAACATCTAAAAATCAAAAGGACAAAATGGTAATTTAAAAAAAACCAAACCCACGCTGGCCCAATCAGCCAGCGCGTGCCCACCCCTCTCCCCTCTCACCTTCGTCCTTGACCAAACCCTCAGCCCCTCTTCGAACCAGTGGCGGCGCCACTAATTTCAGCGCTGCCCGCCCATGCCGTCTTACCAGACCACAACCAAACTTCTTCCCTCTCCTCCCTCTACCCACCCCACCAGCCTTTTTCGCCTAGAAACACCTCGAACTCGACTGTGTAACGAAGGGGAAAACTGCCGGTTTTTCAACTTGAAATTCCGGCCAGTTTTGCGGCTTCCCTCGTCAATCCAAGTTAGTGTTAGCTACCTTTTGTGTTGATTTAGGTGTTTTTGGGGTTTATTTCAATTAAATTGAGGGTTTCGTGGGGATTTAAAAACCTAGGGTTTTTGGTTTCGGGTTCCATGGATTCTAGCCAATTTCCAGTGACTTTTGGGGTCGGGCCTAGAGTAAAATTACTCCACTCTTCATCCTGACCACGTAGGTATAGGTCTTGTTCGATAATTCAAGAAATTTTCTCAAGACAGCCAACCTAGTCGGCTCGTGTGGCGGTGCGTGGGCCAGGTTGTGGAGACCTATTTCCGTTCCAAAATGTCCCCTACGTCATCCCGAGCGTGACGGTACGCTCGGATTTGAAATTAGATATCGTTTGATAGTCGATCGGATTTTCGCCTAATAGGCATTATCTGGGTTCGATATGTTCGGACCGTTGGATCGGTTCCAATTTCAAATATGCTGTTCCTTGAACCTCTAGGATTGTATGGGATTTCAAGGATCGTGAATCGTAGCACCAGATGCTCCGAATAATTGACTTTAGGGTTAAGAAACAATTAACCGTCCTAACGTTATTATCATGCGGATGCCATGTGTTTTGTACTACCCCTCCTCGCTTCCTCACTGTTTACAATGGCATCCGCACGTTCCACACGTTGATACATCCGGATAAGAGAATAACTGTATATATATATATATATATGTATTTATGTATGGGTTATTTGGATTGTGAAAGCGGGTCTTTGGGACTCGGCTTTGGGGTGGGTAGTGTTGTTGTTTTCAGGTGTCTGAGTCGCACCATGGTTTGTACCCCCCTGATTATGTTGCCCACACGTGGCGTTGAAAATTTCCGCCGTGTCGGATTGATTTTGGTTACTGTTACTTTACTATACGTGACGTTGGAAATTTCGGCGTATAGTAAAGGTCATCTTATTGGCTGATTGGGCCATCGTGGTTTTGGTTTTTTAAAATTTACATTTTTAAAAATTTCCATTTTGTCCTTTTGTTTTTTTAGATGTTTTCGAGGCTCTTTTCAAGTCGGAATTGAACGTGCCGCGTGTCTACGAACTCGTATCGACGAGTCGGACGTAATAGCGTAAATTGTTTTCCCAAATTCTTCTCCAAACTTAAAACGACCTTTTTCCCTTTAAAATATTAAACAAAAATTATTAATTAATTTCCATTATTTTAATTAATTTGTATTACTTTAATTTACTTAATCATTTTATTTATTTTAAAATTTAAATTTATTTTCTTTATTTCAAGTCGGGATGTTACACTGTGCACCTTTGATCGGGTGTGCTGTAGGCCCTTGGCGGGGCAGTCTGCACTCGCGAGACTTGATTTGGCCACACATGCAATGCAATGCAGGCGTGTGTGCTACTGAGCATCAGTCCCCCGGATGGACGGCTCAACCCTAGTCACGGGATGATGCGATGCCGTCCCGTGGTCTAGCCAAACAATCCCCTGATTGGATTGTTTCCCCGGTACATGGTGTAAGTCGTGATATGTACCTCCCCTGTTACGAGATACTTGGAAATGATGGATAGTGGCTATGTCCTGGGCACCCTTGATGGGATGTTATTGAAGGCCCTTGGCAGGTAGTCTGCGCGCGTAGGACTTGAGATTGGCCGCACGTGCCATGTGATGCCGGGCGTGTATGCTATTGAGCATCGGTCCCGGTTGGACAGCTCAACCCTAGTCACGGGATGATGCGAGGCCGTCCCGTGGTCTAGCCCATCAATCCCCGATTGAATTGTTTCCATGGTACAAGTTTGGGTGCGATGATCTTACTTATATATCTATATGTATATTTTATATAGGGTTTGAGATATCTTGTTTAAAAGTCAGTTTTGTTTTACACGTATGGTTGTAAAGTATGTATGTGGGTACTTGTGAGGGTTATTCGGAAAATGCAATTTGGCAACATACGGCTTGGATAAGGTATGGTTGCGGAAATGAACTCATAAAGGGAAAGAAACTTCTAAAGTATTCAGTGTGTGTGCCTTGTCGAAGATAATGTGGAGAATGAATCTAAATTAAATTGTTGTTTGTACTTTAATTAATTGTATATTATCTGAAGCATGAGTGTTGGTCGAAGAACTACATGTGGTTTGATCCCTCTATTAGGGTACGTAGGTTGCCCGGGGTCTTCCTTAGGTGCAGCCGCGAGTTAAACTGTGATCTTGTAACTTAAATTTTGTTGTTTGGGATCAAACCCTATTTATCAGTCTTGTTTAAGTTTGGTTGGAATTTGTTGTTGGGCCTGAAGCTTGTTTAAGACTTCGGTGGGATTAAATGTATGATTATTATTCCAGTGTTACTGATTTATTGTTGTTAAAGGATTGAATTTGAGGCCGGAGGCCATTTTGAAATTTGTGTGTGATTTACCTTGTGCATGCTGAAGTTTGGTGATACTATAAATGTTGTTTTGCAGGTGAAATTAATTTGGGGGACGTCCGTTTTTCAAGGGAGACTATGCCAAAATTTCGGTAGAAATCTCGACCCTTTTATCTTAATTTTACGAAGGAGAGTTTATTGTTAGTAAGTGGGTTTGGCAACAGTTGGTTGCCGGAGGAGGAGGATGTTGGATTCGTCACGAATTTCAAGGTGGAATAATGCTGGATTCGTCATGAATTTCGAGGCGGAATTTGGGGCGTGTCGTGTCCAACGGGGTTTGGTACGAATTTTAAGGCAGAATTTGGGTCAGGTCCTGTCACTCATAGCGGGCCAGATTTGCGCGCGAATGGTTATTTCAGCCGCACGGGCATTGAGGATTCTGTCATGCGTGTTTGGGGAGCAATAGTCCTCTGGTTGGACTGCTCGTCCCTAGCCACATGTGTATTGAAGAGTCTGCCTTGTGTACTAGTCAAACAGTCCCCGCGTCGGATTGTTTCCCCCGGTATATGATATGTACCTCCCTTGTTTCGGTATGGTTGATACTCACACGTGCGTTGAGGGATGCCGGCGTGTGGGGATGAGGATGATGGACTGGGCATCCTTGACCGAGTGTGCCAAAAGCCCTTGGCGTGGCAAATTGCGTGCAGGAGATGTATTTTAACCACACGGGCATTGAGGATTATACTGTATGTCCTGGGGTGCAAATGTCCCCTGGTTGGACTGCTCGTCCCTAGCCACTTGTGTATAGAGGAGTCTGCCATATGGGCCAGTTAAAACGGTCCCCGTGTTAGATTGTTTTCCCTTGGTACATGATGATGGTGTGGGTGTGTGTGTATATATATATATATGCGTTGGTATGTGTGTGAAATTATATTAAGGATGATGCTTATTGGGTATGTGCATTGAGACCACTGCACAGGGGTGAGTATTTTTAAATGAGGTTTGGATTTGGAAATTTGGATATTTGAAAGCGTGCTTGACATACTTGTTTTGCAACATACGCCTTGGATAGGGTATGGTTGCGGGAAAAATATTCATTTTAAAAGAATTATGCATATTACATGTGAATTGTCACAGGAAAATGGTTTTGAGTTATGAGTTATGGGAAAAAGAATTAAGGTTAAAACAGGACTATTAGAAATGTTTATGAGTCTTAAGAACGAGGTGAGTCAAGAAAAATGGATTTATATTAAACGGTTGAGTTATTGTGATTTAATATAAAGTGAAAGAATGATTCTAGAATTAAAATGTTGGTTTTACTTTAAACAATATTATATTATCCGAATCGTGATTGTTGGTTGAAAGAACTACGCGTGGCTTGATCCCTCAGTAAGGGTACGTAGGCAACCTAGTTTAACCTAGGTGCAGTCGCAAAATAAACTGTTTGAGTTTTGTGTGATTTGTTCTAGTATGTTATATTAAAGGATTGAATATGAGGCCGGAGGCCCATTTTGTAATTTGTGTGTGCTACAATTGAGAAAATTTAATTGTGTTATTTACAAGTGAAAAATTTGGGAAATGTCTGTTTTTTAGGGGAAACTCTGCCGAAATTTCGGTAGAAGTCTTGACCCCTTTTTCTTAATTATGCTGGGAAGAGGGTAAAATAGTAAGTGGGCCGGGCATCGATTGGATGTCTGATGGGTAATAGAGTTCGATACAGATTCCGAGGGGGAATTCGAGTTGGGTTCTGTCAGTTTCCATGTCCTTTGTCTTGCATTTGCCATGTTCACAGGGTTTCTGTCTTCTTTGCCTTGCCTTTGCCGTGTTCACAGAGTTTTTGTGCTCTGCCTTACCTATTTTTAGGATTTTGTGTTTCCACTGCGAACTTTGCTTTGCTTTGTCAATTGTTCGATTGGTCAATGTCAAGTATGGTGTTTTATGACTCACTTGTCAAGTTGGGCAAGCGAAACATCTTTGCGCCAACTTGAGGGGGAGTGTTAGCGAGTCCTTACTTAGTTAGGATTTTGGTTCCTTATTATGTTAAGATTTTGGTTACTTAACCATTTGTCTAGTCTTATAATAATTGAGATTTATTTCTTGTTGTAATTTAGATTTATTTTCTATTGTAATTTAGATTTATTTCCTATTTTTATTTAATTTTGTACTTCCTTATAAATACCTCAATATTGGAGAAGAATACATAACTGAAAATTTGTTATACTTTGCTTGACATAGTATGAGAGCGGGTTGATTGAATGTGCCTGAAATATTGGGCCTTTACCCTTATCCCTTACCCAATATGTCGTGTTCACATGTTGGCTTGAATGTTTACCCTTACCCCTTACCCAATACATGTTGTTAACGTGCTGGGCTTGAATGTTTGACTCTGATGTGGACTTGGCTCCATGTGTTGCCCACTATGTGGTGGTCCCATGTTAGGGGGATGTGTTGAAAAAATATAAGTCCCACATCAAAAACTTGACTAAATAAAATACAACATATAATAAATGGCTTCACTCCTAATAACACCGAGACCTTTTGTGATAAAACCCCACATCTACTGGGTTTTGTAGATGGTTAAGTTGGAGACAATATCGGTATTGCTAGTATTGGGCCACTAGCCCGTCTATCTGAAATAATAGACGACGGGATTTTACCGTCGTGGTTTTATGCGTAAAAGATGTCGGTAAATTACCGTCGTCTATTCCGATTTTTGTAGTAGTGTTAATATAACCATAAAAATTAAGTATTCATGGTTAGGCTACATCGTAGCCCTAGCAAGAGAAATTAGTTCATGACAAAAGAAAAGATAAGCAAGAGAATTGTTGTCATAAAACCGATTTGGCTAATGGACTTGATCTTCGGAATCTCCACAGCAACACCTCCGTAAGCTCCAAAAGCACCGCGACAGCAACTCTTGGCTCTCTTTAATATATTTGTGGGTGTAGTGAAATATTGTAAAAATATGGCGGAAGAGATCCCCCTTAGAAAGAGCTTAGGATGACCTTATATAGTGTAAAACAACTAAACCCTACTCTAAAAAGGTCTGGAAAAACTCTCCTAAAGCAAAACAAAATCCCAAAAAATTAAGGAAACAAACTAAAAAAGGAATCCTTCTTTGACTTGGAAACACGTCAGCCAACTTGCATGCACGTTTTGGGGTCATTAAACTTCCTAGAAAAATCTGGAAAAATAATAAAAACGTAGCTTGATCTCTAATCTTTCCGAGCATATATCGCACGGTACTAGGAAAAATCGGAAAGGTCTTCAAATCTTCAATCTTCCACAGTAGTGCAGTTCTGACGGGATTTCAACTCAAGCTGTGTTGACTTGCAGGTCTGGAGCAATTGTCTTAATAGAAAATTATGAAAATTTGACACATTGATCTTCAATGTCTTAGCTTTCTTCTCCAATTGGTCTTGCACTAAAATTCATTCGAAAAGTCGATTTTCCGCCGAAATCCTTCCAAGAGCGCAGAATTGCTGAAAATAAGGAAAGTAAAGTAATAATGCACTTTTTAATTAACTTTTCCTACAAAAACCAAATATAAGAGGTATAAAAATATAGAAAATAATGCACTTATCAACAACCTCAAACCTATCTTTTGCTAGTCCTCGAGCAAAACTAGAAACAAAAACAAAAACAAAACGAAAAGCTAACTAAACCACTTTCGCAGGTAATTTCGATGGAACCTAGCATGTGCCACAAGCCATTAAACCTCTAGGTGTCCCTAGTAGGAGGAGTTGTGTCTCCTGAGGGTTTACCAGTTACGATACCCACAAACGTTTTACTGCAAAACAAAGTCATTAAAGATACCACTTTAAACAAGCTAATAAAAACCAATGCATGCCAATCACAATTGCATCACTAAAGTTATGCCACTTTGAGTAGATTGCATCATGGTGTAGGGTGTAGTATCACAACTCTTAATATCAAAGCTTAAAGACAACCACACTCGAACGCCATGGAATTATTTCACCTTGACTCTAATCCTCACCGGATATCACTCTATTTTTCTCTCAGAATCCTAGGCTTACACTCAAATGTCACATATGTGTATGAAGTTATGTAATGGAAATCAAATATTAACACATATGCTTAGCATGAAGAATGGAAATTTCTGAAAATAGCATCTCATGAAAAGAATTGAATACTAAGAACAAGAGTACATACCTCACCTCCAAGCAAGATTTCCTAAAAGATCAGTTAGGTCTTCTACTTAGGTTGTAATGAAAGGCTAGGCTTCGGCTAAGAAAGAAAGGGAAGGAATAACAAAAACTTAGGACATACCAAAGCATCCTTCACGATCACGGCCCGCTCCTTTTGAACATTTTGTAATACTCAGCGTCCAGGAGTTGTGCATCTTTCCTACTCCATTTGGAGTGATTTTGAACTTTTGCTTCTTTTTTTGAATTTGCAAAATACTTTTTTTTTTTCCTCTCTTCTTTTGTATTTTTTTCTTCTTCTATTTTTTCTTTTCAATTGCAATTTAGCACAAACACCTCGGTACATGCCAATTCTTTGGTGTAGAGCTCAATCTTCTTATTTTCATCACTTTGGCACATCCTAAGCTATAAGGTATGGCTTAGAAAATGGTTATATAGGTCAAAGATAATAAGGATGATGAAAGAAAGGCTAAGTGTTTGGTTACAAAGGGGTTAATGGCGCACACAAAAGGGTAGGATAAAAGGCTTTTTAGTGGGTGAAAACATGCATAGCCTAACATCATCTCTCATGGTTCATCCCACTTGGAAGCGACGTACCTACAAAAGTAAGAACATTCTTTAATATTCAATACAAATCTAATGAGCGCAATCTAATTAAGAACAAATTTGAAGAGTGTTTAAGAGTAGAAACAATAAAACCCTCTCAAAGAATAGCTTTTGGCTCAATTTTCTCACAAAGGTAGTCTCCACTAATATTCCATAGTCATTCGAGCATAGCAACCTTGTCCACCAAAACATTACGAGCATGATATTGTGAAGTGCAAAGATTATAATGCAATAACCCTTCATGGCAACACTTTAGTAAAGCATTCATGATCAAAACATGACATATACATCTCCATTAGCAAGAAAAAGTAATAGCCTTAACTAGAATTCACATTTCAGAAAAACTGCTTCTTTTAGTTTTGACCTTAGATCAGCTTTCAGTGATTATCTCACAAAGTACCAACGGATTTTGACAAGCCTTATATGTTTAGAAAATAGACAAAAAAAAATTACACAACTCTTATGCAGACAAAATCCCGAAAAACAGATTAGAACTGCATGAAAACTGATGTTGAAAACAGATAACAGTGCAGAATCGCGGAAAAATTTCAGTTCCAGACCCCTGTTCAGAAAAACAGCTGTAACTTTCAAAATAAAAATCAGAAATTTACGAGCCTTATATGTCTGGATTCAGCACGAAAAACTGAAGATGGCAGCGAGGGCCAAATCTTCAAATCCATTACAGATCAAAACAGTATCACCGAAATGTAAACACCAATGTTTTGCATGACTAAAAAAAAACTTAAACGAAAAACTTAAAATAAAATGAATGTTACCCACCTCAAACCTAAACCAAACATTGTCCTCAATGTTTAAAAAGAAAATAGAAGCATGGACAAAGAATAGTAAAAGCAATGAATGTAGGAAACACACAAACGAAAATTAAAAAGTTAAGGAACGAAAGTACCTAGTTGGGTTGCCTCCCAACAAGCGCTTAGTTTAAAGTCAATAGCCCGACTTTCAGACGTGTTATTTGGGATCATTGATGAGGACGTTGGTCTCATCCTCAAGAAATTCGGCTGCCACATGTGGTTTCAATTGATGGCCTTTGACTTTGAATGTTGTGCCGTTGCGATCATTCTTGATACGCCACTCCTTCCTACGGTACTTGTAAATTCTCACATTCTCATACGATTTATTCTGAAGTTTCTCTACCTCATTCCTTCCCGAGTCGTATGGTTTCAGTTCATCCAAGTATAAGGTAGATACAACCCTTGGGTTGTGAGCTTTGGAGGTTGCGGTATGTACCAACGGAGCTTTCAATGGATGACTTGGAGTCTCATGTTTAAATGTTTCGAAGCAATTTTATCAATGCGAAAACAATCCTCCGCTTTTCCTAGAAATTTCATTGGTTCAAAAACTTTGAATGGTTCTTTTTCATTCCCAACTCTCACAGTCAGTAATCCTTTTTCCACATCAATCAGAGTGCGTGAAGTAATCAGGAATGGGCGGCCCAAAATTAGCTGTGTATCAAAATTTTCTTCCATATCCAAAACCAGAAAATCCGCTGGAAATATGAGTGTATCAACCTTCACTAGAACATCTTCAATAATTCCATCTGGATATGTGATTGACCTGTCCGCCATCTGCAAAGAAACAGTGGTGGGTTTAATTTCACCAATACCAATCTTTTTAGCAACAGATAAAGGTAGTAAGTTAATGCTAGAACCCAAATCACATAAAGCTCTTTCAAAGAAATTATTTCCAATAGTGCATGGAATTTTAAAACTCCCTCTATCTTTTTGTTTTGGTGGAAGCTTCCGTTGTAGGATGGCACTGCACTCTTCTGTCAGTTGGATTTTCTCATGCTCTCCAAATTTCCTTTTCTTGGAGAGGATGTCCTTCATGAATTTCGCATAACTTGGCATTTGTTCCAAAGTTTCAGCAAAGGGAATGTTTATCCGCAACTTTCTGAACATCTCCAAGAATTTAGAAAATTGCCCATCAATTTTATTTTTCTTCAGCCTTTGCGGAAAAGGAATTGGTGGGATATATGGTTTCAATGGAGGGAATGGACCGGTATAGAATTTTCTTCTTCTTGGGATTTCTCAACTTCTTCCTCTTTTTCTAATTTTTCTTTTTTCAAGTCGACTGCTGTGTTCACTTGCTTCACTTCCTGAAGATTGATTGCCATTACTTGTTCTTGATTTTTCGGATTAATTTCGGGTTGGCTTGGCAATATTCCTTGGTTTCTTCCACTCAAAACATTAGCTAATTAGCCTACTTGCACCTCCAAAATTCCGAATAGAAGCTTGTTGATTCTGAAACTGGGTCTTTGTTTCACTCATAAATTGGGTGGTAGACATAGCTAGCTGAGTAAGCGCATCTTCCAAATTTATTTTCTTCTCCTGATGCGGAAAGCCAATTGGTAGTCTCTGCACATTCTGATTATTGCCCCATGAAAAATTTGGATGGTTTCGCCAACCAGGGTTGTATGGGTTGGAATAAGGATCATTCCTTGGTCGATTAAATTCTGCAACCTGATTGACTTGCTCAGTGGACGCAAATGGGTTCCCCGTAGTGTACTTAGAAATTGGATGAGGGCCTGCACAAAAATCACAACCAAAATTAGTATTAGTGTTCATAGCATTAACACTCAAAGATTCAACTTTTTTAGTAAGGTTAGAAATTTGTGCTGTTAACAAAGCCATAGCATCGACTTCCAAGACCCCAGCTGGCTTCGGATGCACTCTTTCACTCGGCCATTGGTAACTGTTGGATGCCATGGTCTCCAATAGTTCAAATGCTTCTGTAGTCGTTTTTCCCATTAAAGCACCTCCAGCTGCTGCATCAACTAATGTCCGGCTTGTTTGACTTAACCCATTGTAAAAAGTCTGAACTTGAATCCAGGTTGGTAGCTCATGGTGAGGACACTTGCGCAACAAATCTTTGAATCGTTCCCAGGCTTCATATAGAGGCTCCTTGTCATACTGAGTGAATGACATAATATCTTGTCGGAATTTTGCAGTTTTGGCTGGAGGGAAAAATTTAGCAAGGAATTTCTTGGATAAATCATCCCAAGTACGGATAGAGTCTTGTGGTTGTGATAGTAACCAAAGTTTGGCTTTATCTTTCAAGGAGAAGGGGAATAGCCTTAAACGAATAGCATCATCAGTTACCCCATTGAACTTGAATGTGTCACAAATCTCCAAAAAGATCGCCGGATGTATATTTGGATCTTCATTCGACAAACCACAAAATGTAGATGTATTTTGTAGCATGGTGATCACAGCTTGTTTGATCTCAAATTTGTTGGCTGCAATAGAAGGACGTCGGATCGCTGAGGGAGTTGCCATTGGGGGGGCAAATTCCCACAGTGCTTGTTCTTCCGCCATGGGGGGTTGCCAAAATCCAATGTACCTGAAAATAAAAAGAAAAATTCAAATTAAACTCCGAATTAAAATATATTGATATTAATAGAAAATAAACAGTCTCGGCTGGCGCCAAAAACTTGTTGTGAATTTTATTGCAAGCGCACAATCCGCACAAGTAATATAGAAGTAAGTAGAGTGTCGTTCCCACGAAGATTGTAATTTCCTATTAATTACCAATTATGATTAATTCTTAAGTTTATCTGAACAATTGTTTAATAAGATTGATTGATTTAACTAAACTAAAACAACTATAAAAGACTAGCAATTTAATTAATAATGGAAAACCAAGTTGATAAGACACTAGGGCATCCGATTTCACCATAACCAATTCCACTTAATTCTTATAGCCAATTAACCCTAATTATTATCCATGTTGACAGTTGGTTTCTCCTAATTTATTTCGATATCCCCTCTCGGGCTCAACCAAAAGTATTCTTAATTAACAACCCACTCTCTCTCGAGCAATGAATTTAGAAAATCAAGAATCCATTAAGTTCAATGAGAACCTGTAATAAAACTGCATGAGTCATGTTAGTCCCTCTCGGGCACTCATTCAAGTCATGGTATTTGTTACAAGAAGCAAACACCAAACATCTCCTCTCGGTCTCCATTTGGATCATCAATTAAATATTAGCTAGATATTTAAATCATTAAGAACAGTAACAAATACTCAACATGAGATAATAATCAGAAATTACACTACTACAAAAATCGAAATAGACGTCGGTAAAACGACGTCGGACATAATAAATACCGTCGTTAAATTTTAAACGACGACGGTAATATAAAAACCGACGTGGATCAGAAACTAAAACACCTAAAAATTGGAAATTCATTTGGGTATTTTTAAAACACGACGCATAAAACTTTAAAAGCGTCGTCTTATGAAACATGCCATTCCGATCAGAAAAAAGATAACAAATAAACAACGACGGTATGTGTAAATATACCGACGTAGTAATTATAGACGACGTTTTACATATAATACCGCCGTTTTGAACATCCAATAAACACGACGGTAATTGTATTATTAACAGACATATCAAGTACTATTTAATACGACCGTAATTTTATAATTACCAACATGTAAAGTTAATTAACCACGACTACAATACATACAGAACGCCGTCTAATTTTAAAATATCCACGTCTGTCTTTTATTATTTTACGCCGTATTACACATTAGACTACGACAGTTCTTATAAATAAAAGGTGGTGGTAAATCGTTACCACATCGTCATAATATAATATAGCGACGTGGTTTTTCAGATAATACGACAGTTCTATTAATTATATCGCCGTTGTACATCATTTTCACGTCGTTTCTATTAATTATACCGTCGTTGTTGTTTAAAACAAGCACGACAACAAAAGTCGAAATAAACGTCAGTAAAACGACGACGGAAAACATAAATACCGTCGTTGTAGGTTTCAACTTCGAAACTTTCGAACTGAAACGTCACGCTTTATCTGCGAAATTGGGGACTGAAACGGCGGCTTTTAGGTTTCCAAGTCGAAATAAAGGCCCTTTTCGGTTTCCAAGTCGTAATAAAGTCACTTTTAGTTTTCCAATTCTAAATAATTCCTTTAAATTGAAGTTTTTAGTCCAAACGTTCAGTATATCTCAATTCTCACATCTCTGAATGGTTTCTGTCATGCAAGAATGTCTTTCTTTGGAACTCAGTTGTGTTTTTACACCCAACCAATCTAAGAACTTCGGTTTGGTGTAAAACAACAACTGAGTTCCCAAGAAAGACATTCTTGCATGACTGAAACCATTCAGAGATGTGAGAATTGAGAATTTAGTTTCTTGTTTAACAAAAAGTTCTATTTCTCTGTAGTTATTTTTATTTAAGACGTCGGTTTTATGCTGAGGTTCGTGAAAATATTTTACAACGACTTTGTTTGTAACTAACTGACGTAGTATATATTTATAACGTCCCTATTATTTAAAAACCGTCGTGTATATTTTAATTTATACGACGTTTTAATTTTACTTTCCGACGTCTTTAAAAACGCGGTCATTTGAAAAATTTGACCGCGAATTGTAATTTTTCGAATTTTCCCTAAACCATATATATAACATTTCGCTGTCTTTCTTCAACTCATATTTTAACCTTAAAGTTTTCTGTCTCCATCAGATTGCTCCAAGTCAGAGGTACATTTCATTCCGGCTGCTGTTATAGTTGTAAATGTTACCTCTTTCATTCCGGTTTTCAATTTCTCAAATTATTGAAGTTAATTTGTTTGAACATTTACAGTTTCAATATGGAAATCCAAATAAGTTATGCTCCCCTCTTCTGGCTTTTGTTTCTTGTTTCCTCTTGCAAAAGGTTTATAAATGTATCTCTGACTAAAACTTGCTTTTTCTTTTTTTAATCCTGGTTTTGTAGTGCAAGAAGGCAACGCTAACTCATACACACAAGAACAAATTGTTGAAATTCGGATAGAATTTCATATGTAGCCCCTCTTTTTCTAATTATAGTTTAATATTATGGATATGATATTTTGTATGGATATATAGTAGGAATGAAGATTGGTAAATTATGTAATTATTATTGAATCTTCAAGTTTTATGAAACAAATTATTCTTGAGTATATTTATTGTATGGTGTGGATTATTTGGAGCTGAATTTATTGTTCACAAAGCATTATGGTTGTTTTTTTAGCTAAAATCGTTGTAGAGAACCATTGGAAGCAAGAAAAAAAGATAAAATGTAAAATTACTACGTCTTTGGATATAATAAGCAGCGATTCTTTCAAAAAACCGTCGTGTTTACACTAATAGGCGACAATTCTATCACAAAACCGTCTTCTTTACATATAATAGACGATATTTCTTTCATAAAAATTGTCGTCTTTATATATAATAGACGACAGTTTTTCATAAAAACCGTCGTCTTTACATATAATAGACGATCGTTATTTCATAATAGACGCATTTACGCTTCTTACAAATGCCGTCTTTACATATAATAGACGTCATGTATTTCATAAAAACTGTCGTCTTTAAATTAATAGACGACGGTTTTTAGTAAAAGCGTCGTCTTTATAAATAATAGACGACGGGATTTTACCGTCGTGGTTTTATGCGTAAAAGATGTCGGTCGATTCCTCGACGGTTGAAAAACTAAATTTACGACGGTAATTTACCGTCGTCTATTGCGATTTTTGTAGTAGTGTTAATATAACCATAAAAATTAAGTATTCATGGTTAGGCTACATCGTAGCCCTAGCAAGAGAAATTAGTTCATGACAAAAGAAAAGATAAGCAAGAGAATTGTTGTCATAAAACCGATTTGGCCGATGGACTTGATCTTCGGAATCTCCACAGCAACACCTCCGTAAGCTCCAAAAGTACTGCGACAGCAACTCTTGGCTCTCTTTAATATATTTGTGGGTGTAGTGAAATATTGTAAAAATATGGCGGAAGAGATCCCCTTAGAAAGAGCTTAGGATGACCTTATATAGTGTAAAACAACTAAACCCTACTCTAAAAGGTCTGGAAAAACTCTCCTAAAGCAAAACAAAATCCCAAAAAATTAAGGAAACAAACTAAAAAGGAATCCTTCTTTGACTTGGAAACACGTCAGCCAACTTGCATGCACGTTTTGGGGTCATTAAACTTCCTAGAAAAATCTGGAAAAATAATAAAAACGTAGCTTGATCTCTAATCTTTCCGAGCATATATCGCACGCTACTAGGAAAAATCGGAAAGGTCTTCAAATCTTCAAATTTCCACAGTAGTGCAGTTCTGACGGGATTTCAACTCAAGCTGTGTTGACTTGCAGGTCTGGAGCAATTGGCTTGATAGAAAATTATGAAAATTTGACACATTGATCTTCAATGTCTTAGCTTTCTTCTCCAATTGGTCTTGCACTAAAATTCATTCGAAAAGTCGATTTTCCGCCGAAATCCTTCCAAGAGCGCAGAATTGCTGAAAATAAGGAAAGTAAAGTAATAATGCACTTTTTAATTAACTTTTCCTACAAAAACCAAATATAAGAGGTATAAAAATATAGAAAATAATGCACTTATCAACCACCACCACATCGTCCTTCACCACCACCACCTCCAACATTGCTGCCATCAGGCCTCCACCGCCACCACCGCCTCTTCCACCAACTCTCCTCAACCTCCACCACCTCCACAACAATCATCCCCACCACCACCACCTGGATCACCACCTCTTTCGCCACCACCACCACCTTCACCTTCATCTCTTTCACCACCACCTCCTCCGCCACCACCACTACCACCACATGATTTGCGCATAACACTTTCAACATCATGTCTATTTTAGTCATTATTGACAATTACAACAGTTTTATATTAAAATTTACCAAATGGTTTTGACAACGCTTTTTGTATTAACAGCACTTTAAAAACTTTTCCTTATTCCACAAGGTTTTGGGCCTCAAGGTATAACCTAATTTAAACTCTTATCAAAACCTGATATAACTTAGTATCTAGTGCACTAATCTAAATGGGAAACATAGCATTATTGCTCAGGAATTTGAGTCCTAACCAGTCTATATATAGCTCTATCAACTTCCACGTATGCTTTAAGAGTTGAAAACAGAATTATGAAAACAGATTCTAGTATGGCGTTATCCCAGTGCTTATTTGATATGTCCATTTCCATGCTTTACAAACTATTTCTCTGGTCTAATCTTGTGGTTATTGCAAACTCGTTGTACTCTTCGCAGTAGCCATCATGCCATGATGGGGAGAGCTCTGCCTTGCTGGAGTTCAACCAAAGCTTTATTGTTAACATATCTGCTTCCCTTTATGAGGGTGCCTATACGAAGGTTTCATCATGGAAACTAGTTGATGGAGAAACTAGCAAATGCTGCTCGTGGGATGGCGTGGATTGTGATGTGTAGACGGGTCACATGATTGGCCTTGATCTTAGTAGCAGTTGTCTCTATGGATCTATCAACACTTACGCCTTGTTCATCTTCAGAGACTGAACCTTGCTGATAATCACTTCAATTGCTGTCAAATTCCTACCAACATTAGGAATTTTCCGAGGCTCACTTATCTCAACCTCTCTGCCTCTGCATTTTCTGGTCAAGTTCCATCGGAAGTTTCACAGTTGTCCAAGTTGTCATCCCTTGATCTATCTTTCAATGTTGATATAGTTTCCGGTCAAGGATTGTTGCTTAACGCATCCAATCTTGGAAGCCTAGTTCAAAACTTAACCAGTCTAGAAAAGCTTGATCTCAGTTACATTAGTATATCTTCGATAGTGCCCAATTCCATGGCAAATTTATCATTTTTGACATCCCTGTCCCTCTTGGACTGTGAGTTGCTTGGTGAATTCCCAGTAAGTATTTTTCAAATTACCAAACTTACAACATCTGAATGCGAGATACAACCTGGATCTTACTGGTTTTATGCCTGAATTTAATCGAAGTAGTCTTCTCATGTCACTGACACTTGGGTATACTAGATTTTCGGAAACTTGCGTTAATCGCAAAGCATGATTTGTTGCAAGAGTTGGATGCGGCTGTATGTAATTTTTCAGAAGGGTTGGTTCCAGCTTCCCTTGGTAATCTTGGGCAGCTCACTTATCTAGAGATTTCTGAAAATAAATTTGGAGGTCCAATTCTTGATTCGTTGGCAAATCTTACCCAGCTCACTTGACTTTCGCTTCATCAAAATCATTTCACTGGTCCAATACCACATTGGCTAGGTAACCTTACTAGACTAACTCATTGTGGGGACCAAATCCCACGTAGCATGACCTAACCCGTGTGCCATGATTAAAAGACGTGGGGTGGTCGAACTTCCCTCCCACTAGAGAAGTGCGGAGCGTGGAAGACATAACCCGATCATCCTATGATTGGGGAGTGGAGGATGGGATGCAAAAAGCTAGGGAAGTGGAGCTAAACCCAAGGGACTCGAAGCGCTATAAAATCCTAACCATACCTTAAGCAAAGGTACGAAAAATTCAATTGAGCACTAAGTGTTTGTTACGCAAACACTTACTTGAGCGTTGGAGTGGCTTTTGAAGGTACTTGCCCCATTTCCATCGTTAATTCTCGAAACGCGATCCGGAGTTCTTTTCAACCAAGGAAGTGTGCGGACTTTAGTCAAGAACCTGGTATTTCTTCCTGAAAGAAATCATGCCCCAACAGTTGGCGCCGTCTGTGGGAATCTCGCAAAATCGATCCTAAAGAATGACAGAACCTGCACAGGGAACTCCAAATGCATCCATCACAGAAATTGCGATGTCTAATCTTCGACCCGGAAGCATAAGGTCTGGCGCTCAGGATGAAGAACCAAGCCTTGTATTTATTTAGTTGCAGAAAATCATGAAACAAATGGTGCTCGAAGGAGATGATGAGTCCTTGTTGTGTAACTTGTTCCCCTCAAGCTTGTCAGGATTGGCCTTGATTTGGTTTAGACAGCTGAAACCAAGGTCTATCGTCGGTTTCACCCAACTCTGTAAAATGTTCATATCTCAATACATCTGCAATCAAAAGAGGAGAAAAGATGTCACGATCCTATTCAGCATGAAGCAAAGTATCGGGGAAAGCCTTAAGGACTATTTGAGGCATTTTACAGAGGAAATGTCTACTCTCGAGGAGTGTGATTCCTACACCGCTTCGCTAGCATTTAGTGAGGGAAGTTCTTGGCGCAGATAGTGAACAAGTGAGACATCGAGCCCAACCCATCTAAGGTGGAGGTGTTGCGGAATATACCTGATCCAAGGACACCTAGGGATGTGTAGGTTCTAACTGGACAGATAGCGGCCCTTGGCCGATTCATTTCAAGATCATCTGATTGCTGTAAGACATTCTTCCAGGCAATTCGAAACAAGAAGGGAGACATATGGGGACCGGAACAAAGAAAAGTCTTTGAGCAGCTGAAGATATACATTGCCAGTCCCTTGACCCTGACTATTCCGAAGCGAGGGGAACCCTTATACCTATACATGGCTATCACCGAAATGGCTGTAAGTGATGCACTACTAAGGGAGGAGAATTCAATCCAACATGCCATATTCTATATGAGCAAGAGTCAATCCAGCCAATCAAGACAGTCTTGTCCAAACCAGACCTTTTGGGAAGAGTTACAAAATGGGTTATCGAGATCGGAGCATTCGACATTAGGTATCAACCTCGAACAGCCCGGAAGGGTCGAGGTAATTGCCGATTTCCTAGTCGAATGTTATCCATCTAACAAACAGCAGTGGAATAGTGATAAAATCGACGAAGCACCAAACCTGGACAAGGCTCAATGGGAGTTGTATGTAGATGAATCATCTAATCAGGCAGGAGCCAGAGTAGGAGTCGTCCTCTCATTGCTCGAATGAGTGGACCTAGAGTACTCGGCCCAATTAGATTTCCCAACTTCAAACATTGTGGCGGAATACAAAGCCCTAGTGCTAGGACTCTAGCTAGCTGAGATGCTAAAGGTGAGATGCTTAGTCGTCCATAGTGATTCTCGTCTCATAGTTGGCCAGACAACCGAGGAATACGCGGCAAAGGATGAACGAATGGGGGCATATCAACGATTGGTAAAAGATTTAATCAGCAAATTCAAAAAAATAGAGTTGGAACGAATACCAAGAGAGATGAACGATTGGGCAGATCGTTTGGCCTACGCTGCATCGACATCGATGGAAGACATAAGGGCCGCCCGATGGAACTCTTATCGAATCCCAGCATACCAATCGAACCTAGAGTTATGTAGATTGATATCAAAGAAGAAACATGGATGACTCCAGTCATGAATTATCTCATGAAGGGAACCCAACCCGACGACCCGATCGAGGTGAGGAAATTATGAATAAAGGCCGCATGTATGCCATTACAGATGATACCCTCTTTCGTAAATCATTGTCAGGGCCATATCTAGATGCTTCGACCCGAGCGAAGCCGAATAGGTGCCAAAGGAAATACACCAAGGGACATGTGGGAACCACACGGGTGGGAGGAGCTTAGCCCACAGATCGCTCAAGGATATTTTTGGCCTTACATGGCCCACGACGCATAACAATTTTCACTAAAATATAACAAATTTCAAAGGCATGCACCCTTATCAGGCAGCCAGCTGAGGAGCTTAACCTTATTGTAGGAGCCTGGCCATTAGCCCGCTGGGGGATGGACATTGTGGGACCACTGCCCACCGCAATTGAGGGCAAGAAGTTCGTCCTTTTGGCCACTGATTACTTCATGAAATGGGTGGAAGCCGAGGCTTATAAGACAGTGACCCAAGTAGATGTGGTAAGATTCGTATGGCACAATATAATATGCCGCTTTGGGATACCGAAAGTCATCATGACAGATAACGGAACTCAATTCAACAACCGTAAATTCAGAAGTTACTGTGCGAAAAAAAAGGATCATTCAACAGTTATCATCCCGAAGTTACCCTTAAGGAAACGGGCAAGCTGAGAAAACTAATCGCACGATCTTTGATTGCTTAAAGAAAAGGTTGGAACAACGCAAGGGCAAATGGTCAGAGGAACTGCCGAAAGTATTATGGGCATATTGCACTACCAAACGAAAACCAATTGGTGAAAGACCTTTTTCCTTGGCTTACGGAACTGAAGCCGTCATCCCCACATAAATTGGACTACCCACAGTCAGAACATTAGTGGTGGAGAGCAATGATAATGAGCAGCAGCTTGCTCACAACCTTGACATGCTTGAAGAATAGCGAGAAGCTACATCATTACGACTTGCAAACTACCAGAACCAGGCGGCCAATTATTTCAATAAACGAGTATGACAAAGAAGATTTAAAGTAGGGGAGTGGGTACTCAAGAAGGTCATGGAGAACACCAAGGATCTAAACGCAGGGAAATTTAGACAAGCGTGAAGGAACGTACGAGGTAACGGAAGCTTTCGGAAAAGGGGCCTATATGCTGAGGCATATCGAGAGCGGTCAATACGTGCCACGCCCTTGGAATGCGACTCATCTGAGGAAGTATTACATTTGATTTTATAGTTTTCATTTCTTTGTTGCTTGTTGATTTCGTATTTTCGCTCATTTTGGAATTTTCCCTAAATTGTCCATTGTTCAATGAACGCTTAATGGAACACATATTTTCTTCACACTCAAATTGTTTGGTTGGGGATCGTGTTTGTTTAAATTAACATCACCCGAAGTAACGTGGTCAAAGACCTCGTATATAAGAAAATACATGTACTAATCCATGGGCATAGAATGTGCTTGACTAAAATCAAAATCTGCAGCAAGTGGCTAAATGGTACGATTGAAGATCTTAGTAAAGACGTCATTGAAGATCACGCATAAAGACGTGATCAGAGATCATGACATGATCAGAGACCAAGCAAAAAGATAAGGACATGCATGTGATAAGGTCGAAGACCGCATGATTAAACTTAACAATAAAATTGAGCTCTTTTGGCCATAAAGGGAAAAAGATGAAATGTTCGCAGGAGGAAGATCCTCAAATTATTCAAAGATGGGAAATACATAAAAACTACTGACTCTATAGGAGTGAACCCATAAGTAGCATTGGCTAGTCTGATGGCAAGGGGAGACGATCCTAATCCACAATAGGGTAAGCCATTTTGGCCTTGGCATGGTAGTGGTGGATATCCTGTCTGAATCCATTGGGTATGCCATCAGAATGAGCGGCTGACATGGTGCGATCCGCAGCAGCAAGATCACTTCGGAGGTGGGTAACTTGGGCACTAACACATGCCAGATCCTCCTTGAGTAGGTCGCGTTCCGCTAACAACATGTTATGATTCAAACGAAAAGAACATTGAGGAACACGAGATGGACCATCTTCATCCCGCGCCCCTCCAACAATGGAAGGATGACCTGCGCTTGGAGTGCTCCTAATCAGAGTAGCCTTCCCTTCGCCTCTGGCATCACCGGACCGAGACTTGGACCCATGGAACGAATCGGGGACAGCCGAATAATCTGAAACATTCACCGGAGAGTCGGAAGAAGAGTCCCGAAAGCATATCTCAATGATTCCGTTAGGGCTCCTGGAATCTCTCTTTGGGGACTCCCCCTTGATGAAGGCGAAGACATCCTTCTCCGAGAATTTCCTTTTTTGGAACATCAACGTAAAGCCGAAAGTGGAGTTTCAACTTGCGCCTATGAGCCATGTGTGGGATAGGTATGTTCACCTAAAAACTAAATGACCCTTTATATAGAGACTTATCAAGAGACGTAGCTCAATAAGGGACCCTTGATAAGGCCTCAATACGGGGACGATAGGATATCTGATCCTTTGTTTTTGAATTTGAAAAAGAGCGATTCACTTGGAAACACCCTGAGTATGTTTCAAAGGCTTTATCCCTTGGTCAGGTTTGAAAAACCACCACGGTACTTGAGTAATTATCTTCGAGGTAAAATTCAAATGAGGAGAATAACTCATAAAGTCTGGTACAGCGAGCCTGAGATTTTCGGAGCGCACCCAAGATAATTAAGTACACCAAAAGCAAAAATACAGTTGAGAGAAAAATACAACAAGTATTGAACAAAGATAAGCAACCTAGGATGCATCATTAAACATATTGGGAACGGCCTCCGGGGTAGGCCCAGCGTAGGTAGAAAATCCAGCAGCTGACGTGAAGCCTATAAATCCAGGGACGGGCCCAGTGCTGGCAATAGACGATGCAGCATTCGGAGCGGCGCTGAGGACACCGGTCCCAATTGACCCAGAAGGAGCCGACGTCGACCTAGGAAAAGTGGCGAGGGCCTACAATGGGGAAGGTAATTTGTAGGAAGACGATCTTCAGGATGCATGCCCTCAAACAGTTCATAGCCAACGGGATCAAATCCCAACTCGTCATCATAATCATCTGGATCCCCTACGAACCGGTGCTCAGGGAGATGCTGACCTTGGACCCAACCATATCTAAACTACCTAGCCATCTCGATCCTGATCTGCTTGTTGTTGGCCTGATACTCCATGTGTCTATCGTGTGAAGCTTTCACCAGTTTCTGCTTAAGGCGATCAATGTTGTGCTTTGGCCGCTTCTCAGGCTCTTCAGCTCTCCCCGCTGCTCTTCAAGCTCAGTTTCATATTCCTTGATGCGCTTCCCACTGAGTTCGTGGCTCATAGCGGAGAACTTTGACATTTGCGCGCTGCGAATTCCAATCATCTGCGAAGCATAAGAAAATGAGCATTAGGCAGCTGTAATAGGACACGACAACCTGACAACATCGGCACAAACCCTAAACATTACTACACTCAAGTAGTGTGATTACTAGCACCACATCTGTTCGTCAGTCATGGCCATGAAGTCATTCTCACCCAGTGAGCTAGAAGGAGTGGGAGCATGAGGGACTTACCGAGGTCGATGGGAAGGAGTACTCGAGGTGGATGCGGCATCGGGCAAACTCGACCCCAAAATGACATATGGGGTATGGCAGGACTTCTTCGCAAACCCGGATGGCTCGGTCTCCTTTCCCTACGACCCAGGATTGATAGTGAACGTAGCGCCGACATATCTGAATGATCAGATTCAAACTCGGATGCGCAATCCTCGGAGTTGCTGTGCTGAGCTAACTCAGCCTCCTTTTCTTGAAAACTGGCCCGAACAAGGGATGAGGAATCCTTAGTGCAGCAAAGCTCAATGTCGACGGAATAAATGTTCTTGAACAAATCTACTCCGTGCTGGTTCAAATCGGCCAAAATGAACGGGAAATAAATCGTTGTGCGACGAGCAGTGGAGATATGGATAAGAGTCGCAGGATCCACGAAGCGAGTGACGTCCCACCTCTAACCTGCTAAGTTCTCCTCCAACCAAGCGATCCGGCCCTTAGGAATGATGTACCTCTTATCTGGAGGAAACACTGCCAAGAGAAAAGGTTAGTCAGACCCGCAAAAATACAATAAATTATATTCAAAAAGCATAAATCATTATACCAGGTTTCAAGCCAAACACAGATGGAATAGGCATGTGAGACTTCTCAGGCATCGTCCACTCTCCGAATTAAGAGAGGTTGGTATTTCCAATACTTGGTGGAAATGGGTTTATAAGAAAATACCTTTTACCAAACCAGGCATAAAAAGAAGTAGTGACTTTCACCCTGACACAAACTAAGTCGTGGAGGTAGATGAAATCCTTAAAGTTAAGGGACACACCCCACTTCAACCCAACGGCCAAAAAACAGGATATGAGGAGATAATTTGGGTTCAATTACATAGGGTGAAGACCCAAGTAGAACAAAAGGACATGAAAAATGGGGTGAAGTGGAAACCTAACGTACTCTAAATGGGCTGGCGAAAGATCTAAAGAGCCCTCAGGGATACCGACACCATTATACATGTCCAACCCCAAAGGAAGAGGATCAATCCCCACATTGTCGGGAACACATCCTTTGGTTTGGGCTTTAAGGATCTTGTAGCCGGTGGGGCACCATTAGACTTGGGCCAAATCTCATGCCTCGACATGAAAATAACAAAGATGGAAATAATACTTACTAGGTAATAGCAAGAACAATAGCCTTCATCTGATCTAGACACCTGCACTCGGAAGCATGTTCGAAGACATGAGTAAAATGAAACAGAAAGCATGCACATGAACTCGTATAAAGAAAAGAAAGAGTCACACGGTTTTCATACTTTGATAGAATTTCAAATGCGCAGAACACTTCCCCTTCTCTTCACGCCTAAAGCCTATCTGAGGAACAAAAGCGAAATATGAATGGTTTTGAGAATGGGAGGTATTCCTTTCGCCCAACCTCTTATAGCAGAAGGTATGAGCGTTAGAGAAAAATATATAACAAAAGAATCACGGGGAGTTCTTTTCAAAAGTAAGGATGAGACTTGATACGGCCAAATTAGATTTATCGGATATTCACCTTAAGCTCACGTAACAAGGGCCTAGTTAGATATGACCATCAATGCTATTTTACCCACCGCATGCGCTTCTCTGAAAGAAACCTGCATGCACTCCTTGGACAGACAAAAAGACAAGGGAAGCAACAGGTATAAGCAATAAATGTTGCCAAATAATGAGTGCCTTCTACGAAGCTAGGCTTATTCTCTTTCTCATGCAAAAGCCAAGTTATGGGCCACCTCGGATCGGCTGAAGTAAGAAAGAAAAAGACAAGGACACCGGATTGCATGGTATAAGCCAAAGTGCATGATATAAAGTGTTGCATGTGAAGACAAAGACAAGGACAAGGGTGCATGAAAAAGCAACGTGCATGGATGGAAGCAAGAAAGAAAAATGGGTTTGACCAAGAGAGAGAAAATTATTTTTGGCACTCCAAGGTTGTGATGCGTAAGCTAAACCCGTGGGGACCATATTCAGAGAGAAAAGTGTGTTTGGCCAAGAGAGAGAAAAATGGGTTTGGCCAAGAGAGAGAAAATTGGGTTTGGCACTCCATGTAAAAATTGGGTTCGTCATTCCATGCAAAAAAAAAAAAAAACCCAACAGCTGGGACCCCTCCGGGATCGGGTAGGAAAGAGAAAATCAAAGGCGCTGGGGTCCACGGGGTCAGCTCAAGCGCAAGAGGAAGAAACCCAACAGTTGGGGCCCATCTAAAATCGGTTAGCAAAGTGAAAAACCACAGGCGTTGGGGTCCACAGGGTCAGCTCAAGCGCAAGAAGAAGAAACCCAAAAACTGGGTCCATTCGGGATCAGCTAGCAAAGAGAATTGCAAAAAGCATGGGGCCCACGGGATCGGCTGAAATGCAAAACTCCCTGGGGTCCACTCCATGCAGGTCGGCACTGGGCATGCAACAAGGATCGGTTGTGGGTTTGCACTCTGCAGCATGTAGGCCCCACCGTTGGGTTCACCACTCACGCATTGGGTTTCCACGCATTATTAAAATTCAACAATACCTTGTGCATGGGTTTGGCCAAAGTATTACTGCGTTGGAAATACCTTGTGCATGGGTTTGGCCAAATATTACTTGCGGACCCCAAATGCAAATGGAGTTTCAATCTACGCGTTTGAAAATTTAACCATCCCTTGTGCGTGTGGGCTCAACGCGGGGATTAGGCCCAACGTTAAACCTAAGGTAAGAATTAGGCTCATTTGGTAATATTTGAATGAGTTTGGCCATAATACGAATTTTATTCGGACTCAGCAAGTCGAAGAGAGGAAGAAGAATTGTTCGTTTGGGTTTAGCCATGAACCCATCGCGAAACCATAGGCTCGATCCGAAGGAATTCAAATATAAATCAAATTCTTTTTCCCCTCCACTCGTAAAGCGTGTAGAGAGGAACAAAGGGGGCATTGTGGAGACCAAATCCCACGTAGAATGACCTAACCCGTGTGCCATGATTAAAAGATGTGGGGTGGTTGAACTTCCCTCCCACTAGAGAAGTGCGGAGCGTGGAAGACATAACCCGATCATCCCATGATTGGGGAGTGGAGGATGGGATGCACAAAGCTAGGGAAGTGGAGCTAAACCCAAGGGACTCGAAGCGCTATAAAATCCTAACCATACCTTAAGCAAAGGTACGAGAAATTCAATTGAGCACTAAGAGTTCGCTGCGCAAACACTGACTTGAGCGTCGGAGTGGCTTTTGTAGGTACTCGCCCCATTTCCATCATTAATTCTCGGAAACGCGATCCGGAATTCTTTTCAACCAAGGAAGTGTGCGGACTTCAGTCAAGAACCTGTGGAGGTATTTCTTCCTGAAAGAAATCCTACTCCAACACTCATATAGATCTTGGTAGAAATGAATTAAATAGTTCCATTCCCAAGTCATTATCCAATCTCAGTAATCCCCAGAACCTTTTTCTATATCACAATAGACTTAGCGGTCCGGTCAAGTTTCACATGTTTCTTAAGCTACAAAATCTCACGGCACTCCGCCTAGGTGATAACAATTTGGACTTGCTCATTGAATCCAGAACTGTGAATGCACCTATTCAACAGTTCAGGATTCTAGGATTGGGTTCATGCAACTTAAGAGAGTTCCCAGATTTCCTGAGATATCAAGTAAACTTGCTGAAAACAAAATACATGGCCAAGTACCGCAATGGATGTGGAACACAAGCACAGAAACTTTGAAGTACATCGACATGTCATCCAACATGCTACTCGGAGAACTACCTATACCTCCGCCTAACGTCGTATATTATCAAATTTCAAACAACAACTTAACTGGACAAATTTCACCATTGATTTGCATTTTGAGTCAACTTCAGTTTCTTGATTTATCGAATAACAGATTGAGTGGCACACTGAGTGTCTTGGAAACTTCAGTGCTGGTCTGAAAGTTTTAAATCTCAGAAACAACTCTTTTCATGGCACTCTTCCTCAAACATACACCAAGTGCAATCTGAGAATGATGGATGTTAGTCATAACCAATTGCAAGGGCAATTACCGAGGTCATTGGCAAATTGTGTGATGCTTGAGTTTATGGTTCTGTCAAGCAATAAATTCAATGATGTTTTCCCCTTGCTGTATGATGTGATAAAGAAGCCTGAAAAGAATCTTAGTTTCCCTGAGTTGCGCTTTCTTGATCTGTCTTACAATAATTTCACAGGTGAGTTTCCACTTGAATACATTTTCTCTGGGAATGGCATGAGAGGCATTGCTCTGAACCAGCCCACATATTTGAAGGCAGAGATAACTATTGACATTTATTACCCAAATCGTACCGATGTCGAGTACTCAATAACAGCAACAAATAAAGGTGTGGAGAGATACTTTGCAAAGATTCAAGAAGACTTTATGGCCAATGATCTCTCCAGCAACAAATTTGAAGGAAGGATTCCTGAAATTTTTGGAGAACTAAAGGGGCTTCTCTTGGTCAATATTTCCAACAACATTCTCACTGGTTCCTTCCCATTATCATTGGGGAACTTAACAGAGCTTGAATCATTAGACCTCTCAGCAAAAACACCCATATAATTGATAGAGAAGATATTTTATGACACAAGTTACAAAAAGAAGAAGAAAAGAAGTATTCATCACGACCAAAATCTTGATATTTTCTACTTCTTATCAAGGGCCAAATATCTCCTTTCTTGCTGAACCCAGAGCACGTCCCAAGATAGATATTTTTTAGATATTTGTAGGAACTAAAAATTCCTACAAATACAAAAGGACATGAACTAAGAAAAGAAAAAACGAAAAAAAAAAACGAACTCTCAGTCAAAATTGACAAAAACCAAAGATCATTTGATCTCAAAAGCTCTTAAATATGCAAAAGCTCTCAGGAGCAGTCCAGCTTCAGGAAAACAGCCAGAAACTCAATTCTGCATTACTTTGAAACTATCTAGAGAAGTTCAAACAGGCAAAACTCAGGTTATTCATTATATGAAAACCTCAACAAATTTTTCAAAGATCTTACGATCTTCAAAGTACTTCAAAAACCTCTCCTTGAGGTGATCCAGCTCAAAACAGAAGTTCTTCTAGAAGAAAATCAAGCAGAACTCAGGTTTCTGCAGTTACAAATTCGGTTCAGCAGCCAGAACAGGCCATTTCAAAGCAGGTTTAGTCCAGGTATTGCCAATTCTGAAGAGTGCGAGACCAGTTACTCCAAATCCAGGCCAGTCCAGATAGAGGCAGTCCTTCTAGAACAGCCACAACGAACGCCGACTCTCAATTCTGCCCACTTGTCCAGCCTCTTCGTGGGTCAAATTGATGAAAGCTCTGCCAATCACCAACATTGGTATCGATTTTCAGCTAATATTTATCAGTTGAAGGTCTTGTTACATGAACTCCAGTGCAAGAAGATTCAATTCAGGCAATTCTGCTTAGATTTTGTTATCTTTGTATAAAGGTTCTTTTGCTAGAATTTGCTAAGTTGTACTGTGGAAAAATTATGAAGTCCTCACCTATCTGAGGCATAGAAAAGAACTTACTTGGGAGATATTCCTCACCCTAAATTCACAATCGTTTGTTTTTAATTAGTAACTTGGGGCGCAAGTTATTACATTTTAAAGTCTATTAGGGGTTTTTAACTTGCTAATAGTGGCACGCTCGACACTTAAAGAAAGTTGACTTACTGACCAACCATGGTTTTTGAGTTGATGGGGAACTTTACCCTGCCACCACAGGTACTAAAGCAAAAGGGGTGAACAATTTGGCACGCCCAGTGGGACTTCTCAATTACACACATATTTAGAGACATCTTTTCTAGTATATGAATATTGGAAGTTCTAGCAGGAATCCATAACTTGCTATGGAGAAAGGTCAGCAACCTTTTCATCAAGAAGAGGTTGATTCATGAGAAAGTGATGTCAGGCAATCTGCTCATAGTAGTACCAGAAGTAGACGTTCCCAAACTAGTGCCAAAAGGCTTAACCTGATACAGGAAGCCATACTTCGAAGGGAAGTTGCAGTTCAAAGAAGTCAGGACACCCTGAGCAATATGACTGCCATGATGCAGTGGCAAGTCAATAGGCAGTTTAGAAAGGATCGTGAAGCAGCTGCAGCTAGAGAACCAAATCCAGATGCTGTGGTATAACAACTGGACCTCCCTTATGGGCCTCCACAAGGATTAGCATGGCCATACCAAGATGACACTATTATTGCACGGATGTTTGGAGGACTTGAACTAGCAAGAGCTCAGGCAGGACAAAGAAATGCAGCTCCTATCATCCAAGAGTAAGAAGTCCCTGCTCCCCAGGCAGGGCTGGTAGTGGCTCAGATCCCTCGAAACCAACTTGAGGCTCCACCTTTCCCACAATTGGAGGTTCTACCGGAACCACCAGTTGCACCTCCACCGGAGCAGCCAGCCATGCACCACACAGACCTCAAAGAATGGATCCCAATCCATTTCCTCCACTAGCAAGAGGCAGAAGGAGGAGAGGAGGACCTAATCACTTCAATAGACCAGGAGGGAACTGGAGAAACCATCCAGACTTTGAAGAAGAAGAGGAGAACAGGGAAGAAGTTATGCTCAGACCACCTAGAATTGAGCACAGGGCTGGACGGAACCAGCCATAACAGGCCCGAAATCAACTCCCAGTCAATGCTCTAAATGACTTAGGGGCATTACAAAGATTGGTCAAAGAAATGATGGATCCTGAAGCCAGAAGAGGAAAAAGGCCAACCTACAGGAAGCCATATCCAGCTTATATTGATCAGATGCCTTTACCACCCGGGTTTAAGGTACCAAACTTTACCCTGTTCAATGGAGATGACACCCAAGCTTCATCAGTTGAGCATATAGGTAGGTTTTCAGTCCAGTGTATTTCCATAGAAAATAACCCTTTGTTAAAACTTATGGTTTTTGGAAACTCTCAATCTGGACAAGCATTTACTTGGTATACCAGTCTACCAGCCAACTCCATTCGAACATGGGAACAAATGGAGAATGCTTTTCATGACTACTATTTTAGAATCGAGCCAGAAGTCACCATCAGTCATCTTGTTGCTCTCAAACAAAGCGAAGATGAACCTGTTCAAGATATCACCAGGTTCAGGAAGCTTAAAATGATGTGCAGGATCCCCATAGAGGAGAGGCATTTCATCCAGATGGCTCAAACATCTCTCAAGATATCCTTGAGAAAAAGATTTGATGGAATGTTTTTTGGAGACCTAGCAAAACTGGCTGACACAGCCTCTAAGTATGAAGATTTACTGAAGAAAGAACTGTAGAGAAGGAATTCCTCCAGGGACACGTACTACAAAACACCATCTTCCTCAGTCCATATTGTCGAAATGGAGTCAAATGATGATCAGGAGGACACAGAAGAAACAGAAGTGGCAGTAGCAGAGATGCTAAAGCTAAAACACCCTGTTAGTTGCAAGGCTTTGACAAAACCGCCAACGGATCAGAAGCCACCACATTTCACAGGAGGATTCATCCCAAACAAGTCAACACAAAACAAAGTCTATTCTTTTGATTTAACAAAAGTAGATGCTTTGTTTGATGAGATGATCTCACATAAGGCAATAGAGACACCTCGCAAACTGCCTAAACCAGAAGAGCTCAAAGGAAGGCAGTATTGCAAGTGGCACGACTCTTGGAATCACTCCACCAACAGTTGTATAGTCTTTAGAGATGTTATACAGGAAGGAATAGCAGCATGAAAGCTCAAGTTAGCTAAGAAGCCTCGTAGAGTTACTAAGGACCCTTCCCTTAACCTCAAGTCAATATGGGCAATCTGAATTAGCCAGAGAAGGGAAAAGGGAAGCTTATAGCAGAAGCTCGTCCCAGTACAAGTAGAAGAGATATAAGGGAGGAACATCATAAACCTAAGGCTACTATCTCAGTTGGGGTCGTTTTATACAGCAGATGTAAGTGTGAATGTGAGATAACCCTGGACCAACAAAGTCAACCTACACCAAGTGTTTTTGACAGAATCAGGGCACCACCACAAGCTGAAGTCGCAGTTCTGCCCAGAAACATAACTAGCCAGAAAACTTGTCACAAGCCTGTCCAACATATCAGGAAGGTGACAGAGCAACCAAGGAAAGAGATGCCAATAAAGATCCTAGGAGATGACAGGCAATTAGCAACCATAATGGATGGCAGATGGTATTCTGTTGGAAAAAGTGGTAGACCAACTCTTGAACTGACCAAAACTCAGAAAAGGAGACTCCAAAGGCAGTATTGCACCTTTCTCAAAACCAAAGATAACACACACCTAATCACAGAAGTCAGTTCTACCTAAAATAAGAACAGCACAGAAGCAATTATCCAGGCAGAACAGACAATGGATCAAGTAATAGAAGAAACAACAGAGCCAAGCCTCCCAGGAGAATGTTCTTCACAACAAGATACTTCTTCAATTGCTTAGTTAGAGCTTTCGCAGCCACAAGACCAGTCTGGATTACCTAAGGCAGATGGCCAAGAAAACTGGATTGAAGGCTATGAAGAAGACTGGACTGAAGATTACGAAGAAGAATAGGTGGACTATGAAGAAGAACTAGATGAGGAGACGCAGAATTTTAGCGCAGAATTGGAGGATTTATTACAAGATGATCTTGATGTCAACATGGTCTTCATCTTTCCTGAACAGTTCAGAGCCATAGAAGGGCAGGAAGGTACTATGCAAGAGGACGTAATATCCCTAGAAAGTTTTGAATGCAAACTAACGAGGGAAGAAACAATCCCAGAACAAAAAGATAAGGATATAAGTACAAGCAGAATTGCCCGAAAAATAGCAACAGATTAGCTATGCTTCTCCAAACCTACCAAGGAGATGGCCAATCACCTTAGGCCGTTGTTCATCACTGCAAACTTGGGAGGAGTCCCCATTCCCAAAGTAATGGTAGATGGAGGTGCATCAATTAATCTGCTTCCTCACAAGCTAATGACTAAGCTGAACAGAGCAGAGAATGATCTAATTCCAACACGACTTATAGTCACCAACTTTGCTGGGGCATCACCAAGACTCATGGCATACTTGACATGGATGTCATGGTAGGAACTAAGCAAATTAAGATTGCTTTCTCTGTGATAAAAACTACTTCTACCACTTATAACGCACTACTTGGGAGGGACTAGATCGACCAAATTTTGTGTGTTCCTTCTACTCTACATCAACAGTTAGCCCTGTGGCATGAGGAAGGATTCATGGAAATAGTATAGGCCGATCCACGGCCATTTTTGCCATCTACCTTATGTTTTGAGGCTAGGTACTACCATGATGACCCTGGCCCCTTCACTTTCTTCGCAGTCAACCAGAACGGCAGACCACAAGGTGTCACGGCCCAAAGGCTCATAGAAGAAGGCCTATCTAGTGCTCTAGATAACTGGAATAAACCTTTTGTCCTGAACCTCCAAACTCCTGATTTCTAGCTTAAATCAACAAGAGAAGGATCGAGCCGCAACAATCCGATCCATTACAAATAGATTGTTGGTATATTGGGCAACGAATAAGCTTTCTATGCCCGATCCATCCATCCACATGGTAGAATTCATGCATGAGGACTCAGCAGAATGAGAAGATGATTTGCAGGAGGAGGAATTGGAGTTTGCACAGCAGCCCTGGATGACTCCTTGCCAAAAGTACAGGATCCCTTAGAAGAAATAAATCTGGGAACAGTAGATGATCCTAGACCTACTTTTATCAGTATATTACTAGAAGAACCAATGAAGAGTGAAATCATTGGGCTTTTACGTGATTTCAGAGACTGTTTTGCATGATATTACCATGAAATGCCAGGACTGATAGGAGATTGGTAAAACACAAGCTGCCAATAAAAGAGGGATATTTGCCAGTCAAGCAGGCCAGAAGAAGGATGTCCATAGAGACAGAATTGAAGGTCAAAGAGGAAATTGAGAGACTGGCTAAAGCAGGATTCATTAGACCAGCCATTTATGCTGATTGGCTGTCTAATATTGTACCAGTTCTCAAAAGAAATACAGGGGCAGTCAGGATTTGTGTAAATTACAGATACTTGAATGAAGCAACCCCCAAAGATGAGTATCCTATGCCAATGGCAAACATGTTGGTAGATGGAACAGCTCATAAGCAAATTCTGTCATTTGTGGATGGCAATTCAGGCTATAACCAAATAATGATGGCAGAAGAAGACATCCACAAAACTGCTTTTATATGTCCAGGACACATAGGTGCTTTTGAATATGTTGTAATGCCCTTTGGCCTGAAGAATGCAGGGGCAACCTATCAGAGAGCAATGAATTATATTTTCCATGACATGATAGGTAACTCCCTAGAAGTGTATATAGATGATATTGTAATCAGATTTGCAGAAAAGATCAATCATGTATCTGATCTAAAGAAAGCTTTTCAAAGAATAAGACAACATCAATTAAAGATGAATCCTAAGAAGTGTGTCTTTGGGGTCCAAGCAGGAAATTTCCAAGGCTTCTTGGTTCATCAAAGAGGCATAGAAGTAGACAAGAACTAAGCTAAATCTATCATAGAAGCTTCACTACCTCAAAACAAGAAAGAATTGCAAAGTATTTTAGGAAAGATCAATTTTCTTAGAAGATTCATATCCAATTCTGCCGTGAAAATCCAACCTTTCTCATCCTTGCTAAAATTGAATCAGGAACAGACCTTTAAGTAGGAAGAATCTCATCAAAGGGCTTTCGAAGAGATCAAGCATTATCTTTCCAATCCACCAGTTATGTCCCTACCAAAGAGAGGCAAACCACTCAAGCTGTACATTTACGCCTCGAAATGTCTATTGAAGCCTTCTAGTTCAAGACAACAAGGAGGGAAAGGAGCAAGGAATCTATTACCCGAGTAGAACTCTAACATAAGTGAAAGGAGATATTCTGCAATTGAGAGGTTATGTCTGGCTGTGTACTTTTATGCTATAAAGGTCAGGCATTATATGTTGCCTTTCACTATCTACATCATTGCCAAGACAAACTTGATCAAATACATGTTAACAAGACCAATGCCGAGAGACAGAATTGGCAAATGGACTACGGCTTTGTCGAATTCGCTTTCCATTATGTTCCTCGAAACCTATCAAGGGTCAAGTCGTGGCAGATTTCTTAGCGTAACATCCAGGAGAAGAAATTGAAAAAATGGATTCTATGGATATAGCCAATGCAGATTCTACTGACTAAAGTCCATATTTATTTCAACAATCCCATATATTCAATTCATCTCACTCCATGGAAGTCGTATTTTGATGGATCCAAGATTGATCTCACCTCTGGAGCGGGAATTGTTCGGAAGATCTAATGGGAATAAAGTATAGTTATTCATTTTAGCTAGATTTCCAATACACCAACAACAGTGCGAGAATACGAGGACTTAATCATTGACCTGGAAATGTTGGTGGAGTTAGGAGTTCAGTTCCTATGAACCGAGTTGTTAAGCCTTGGCCTTTTAGAGGATGGGCAATGGACCTCATTGGTAAAATTTATCCAAGCTAGCAGCAAACAACATTGTTTCATCATTATTGCTACTGATTATTTTACTAAATGGGTTGAGGCCAAGCCAGTCAAATCTACCACTTCTCAAGAGATTATTACTTTCATTGAAGAACAGATCATACATAGGTTTGGCATACCAGAATCAATTACAACTAATAGAGGAACTTTTTTCATATCTAAAGAGATGCAGGATATGGCAAAGAATTTCAAAATCAAGTTGCTCCAATCTACTCCCTACTATGCTCAAGCCAATGGGCAAGCATAATCAACCAACAAAGTCATCATCAACATTATCAGAAAAATGCTTGAAGAAAATCCAAGGCAAGTGGCATGAAAATCTATCGAAACTTTATGGGCTAACAGAACTTCCAAAAGAGATGCTACAGGCATGACTCCATATGCTCTTACATATGGCCACAATGCCTTTTACCTATAGAAATTACAGTCCAGTCCATTAGAATTGCTCGGCAACATAATCGACAGAGAAGAATATTCACAAGCAATGTTGCCATAATTGGAGGGACTGGATTCAAGCAAAATTGACACTCTCAACAAACTCTTAGCAGGAAAACAGGCTGTAGCAAGGGCCTGCAACAAAAGAGTAAAAACAAGAGTTTTGAATAAGGAGAGATTGTCTGGAGAGCAGTTATGCCCCTTGGATCGCACATTGTAGGTTTTGGAAAGTGGTCTCCCACTTAGGAAGGTCCTTTCATAATCAAGCAAGTCCTGGGAATGGGGGCATACAGATTGCAAGATTAAGATAGAGATGTCCATGCTGCACCAATCAATGGGAAGTGGTTGAAGAAGTTCTATCCAACCATGTGAGATTCATAGGTAGTACGAGAAAGATCCTAGAGTCGAATCAGAAACAAACTGCAAATGAACTTGATTAACCAAGTCTTGGGTTGATTATTGTTCTTTCATTTTAACTATGTATATACATATAAGTAAGGAAAATTGCCATAATAAATAAAACTTTTATTTTATTACGTCACCAAAGGATGAGCTGTTTTATTACAAAAAGAGGACAGGTTCTATATTTCTAGAAACCTATCCTAAAGACCTAAGCTCTTAAGGATCTCTTGCAATCCAGCCTTCTTAGCAGAGATCTCTTTTTGAAGAACCACCCCTTGGAGAATTGAAGTCTCAGCAATCTCCAGTGCAAGTTTTGAAGTAGAAACCATCCCCTACACAAGGAAAGTAGCCTTTGTCTTTGTGGCCAGCCCAACTCCAAGCTTCTTCTCTCTTTCTCTCAATGCACCCAATTGCTTCTGAAGTCCTTCAATATGTTTTTCCAAATCATCAGCAGTGGACTTGGTTTTCTTGAACTCAGCAACCATTGAGTCTAGTTTGACTTCTGCTTCTGATAATCCACCAGATTGGCTTCATGGGTGGCCTTGCAGAACTCAGAAGTCTTGAGAGAAGGCTTGAGATCTTCATATTTCTCCAGGGCAATGGCTACATCTGTAGCCAGGCCTAGGCTCATCTCAAGGATTGAGTGAGGAGCTATATTCTCTCTATGCAGCAAATCCAGGTCCTTCATCAATTGATCAATCATGTCTTTTCCATCATCCAGCTCAGTTGTTTGCCAGATTCTGATCCTGTCTAATGCCTCATTCACTGCTTTGGACTTGGCTTTGCTTAAAGTCTCCACTAACTTTTCGAGTCTCAGAATTCTGCTAGTTCTGGATCAGCATGAGAGGCTGTTTCTGATGAACCTGGGACAAACTGGATTGGCATCTATACAAAAGAAGACTGGTTAGTTCTGACTCAACCTAGAAATAGGAAAACCAAATAAAAAATGGCAAGTACTCACATCAACAATCATGGGCCTCAAAGGGCTAGTGACAACAGTTATCTCTCTAGTTGGGATGTTCTGTTCAGCTTGGAAAAATGAAGACGATGGTTAAAATTCTTAAAGAAAGAGCAACCAGAATCAAGGCAATTGAAAGAAAAATACCTCAGGTCCTGGGATAGTAGCATAATTTTCTACTTCCACATCGTCAAAAAGAGCCAATTTTGATGGAGTCAGTTCTCCTCCTTGAGCCTCTTGCTGCTTCTTAGCCAGCGCTATGCCCTCTGTTATCACTTCAGTAGGAATCTCCTCCTACAAAAGGTAGAGTTCAGTACAAAAACTTCAAAATATTAAAAAGGATTTTGCTTCAATCAAAAGAGGACCTTACCTCTTCTTCCATCTCTTTAGTGGCTTCTTCGTCCTTGTCCAGAACATCAAAAGCCTCACGGAGCTCTTCATCTATTTCTGAGGTTGCTACAGAAGCAAGAACAGTTTCCTCCACCACAACTGTTCCCTTCTTGATTCTTTTGCCTTCACCACAAGTGGTGAGGGACTTGCAGGCACAACAGGTAAAAAAGGAAACAAAGGCATAGTTGGAACTGTAGGGTTCAGTTCTAAAAAATAAACAGAAGGAGTAAAACACAAATTTCCTGGAACTCCAGGTTTAGCAGAACTATCCTGAACTTGAGCAATCTCCTTTGTTTTGCTCTTTCTCATAGAAGGAGTTGCTTCAGGCACCTCCTCTTTTACTCTTTTATCCAGGATGACTTGATCAGAATCTTCTTGAAGAACTACTTCCAGATCTCCAGCAGAAATGATAGAATTAACTGCACAAAATCAGTGATTAGTAAATATCTAGTCTAGCCGAAGTTTGAAGGAAAAAGACAGGTCCAGAACTCACCAATCACTTGTTTGCCTTGGACATCCTGCTCATTAATATTGCCAACCATGGATGGATCTGGAAACAATGAAGACAGAACCAGATCATAATACACATTAAAAATGCCAGAATTCAATGAAAAAGTGCAAGAACTAATGTTTTACTGCGATCACTTGGGCATTTATTTCCAGGATTAGTTGTGTAGTATTCTTCTTCGCCTCCTTCTCCGCCTGAACAGCTCCTAGATCCCTCTTGACAAAAAGATCCCTAGCAGCACTACCTGCATCTGGCATACCAGCAAACTTAGCCTTTCACCAGGCATTAAAGTTAGCAGAACTGCAGGAATTTGGCTCCCATGATGGATAGAGAGCATTCACACTGTTATTTATCTTGTTTACTGAACATCTGCAGTTCCAGTGCACATCTATATCATCTGCATCCTCCCAGGAAGTGCCTTTGTTGCAGCTCTTGTAATACTTCATTGGAATTGTCTGGGGACAGCCAAACTGCCTAGCATAGAAATTAGGTTGATACACTTCTCCACCCAAATGAAAACTGGGAGGTTTTCCTCCAACAAGGGGCAGATCCCTGGTCAGCATTACACTAATAAACTTCTTTCTGAAGTTTATTCTAGCTCTAGCTACTACATCCTCTGGTTCTTTCTCAAACAATCTGTATCCAAGCTGGAACCACGGGTAGCTCCTCCTCAGCACCACTTGCCATTGTGCAGCTGACCTCTTCTTGCAATGCCGGAAGAACATCAAGTATTCTTCAATTGACCTTTTGGGCACTTCTGCTGACATGAGAGGAAGCGCCATGACCTGATCTTCAGGCAGAACTACATCTGGGGACCTCAATTTTGGGAAGTAGACTTGAAGCCAAATCTGGATCATCTAGAATGCACCTGGAGCTCCAAGGTTCAGCGAGCTGTCCAGAGTTGCAGTATGAAGACTCTTGTACAAATAAGCCAGAACTGTTGGCCCAAGACCAATGTCTATATGATTGTGCAGAGCTTCAGCCAGGTGCCTGTATTCAACCAGAACTGCTGAGGATCGGTTTGGGAACACAAATCTATTCAACCAACACAGAAGAAACAGCATGTGCTGCTGGTCTTTGTCCCTCTCAGTACTGAATTTCTTCAGGAAATTCGAAAATGAGCAATTCTGGTTGATGAGGGCAGAAGAGATAGTAAACTTCTTGGCCGGCCCTTCACCATTCTTTCTTCTATGGTAGTCTCCATCTGCATCGCAGGGCCTTCCATGAGGCCTGAACCCAAAAATATGAGCCATGTCCAGCAGAGTTGGGGACATAGGACCAACACGGAAGTCAAAAGTATTAGTGGCAGAATTCCATAAGCACATCGCAACAGCTAGCATATTCTCGTCTCTATTTACTGAGTGCTTAGACAAAAGAAGAGCATCATAAATCCCAGCCTTCTTCCAATGAGCCATATACTTGGGAATGAGATGATCAATCGATCTGATCATTTCACGCATTGTTCCTTACCTCACTTGACATATATGATTGGCTAAAATTCTTGCTAATCCAAGAGTGAAAAGCCAAAGAGGAATTCTGATAGCACAGGAACCTTCTTTGAAAAGTTGAAACATTTCATCAGGAACCTTCCCAAACCAATGTGGACCCAAAACTAGAGTGTTCCAAATTAAATGAAGGATGTTTTCATCTAGGTTCTTCTGAGCATAAGGGTGAAGCGTGCTGTGAATTTCAATCGCATGAGCATCCACACCGCCCCTAGAGATGTAAGGAGGAAGAAACGAAGAAGAAGAAGAACCTTTGACACGAGTTTTTGGAGAAGACATTTTTGGTTATGACAGAATTGACAAAAACTAAGAAGAAATTTGATGGGAATTGAAGATATCTTGACTTAAAGCAGGTTCTGATGGTGGAAATGTTTTAGGGTTTTTGATGAACAGTACAAAAGGGGGAAACTTTAAAGAGCATGAAAGGAACGTGGGTTAAAATCGTGGAAGAAGGAAGGTTGCCCAGAAATTAACTAGCCGTTAATGACCACTTCCCCATGAAGTCCAGACCAAAAAGAAAAAACGTGGGCTAAAGTAACGGCACAATTTGGCGCGCATCATTTATCTGCCAATCATTAAGTCTAAAACCGTTTTTCAAAACGATTTAGACTTAGGGGGTATTGTTTGGGCCTAAATTATGCACACGAAGCCCAACAGACTACAAGCCCATGAACAAATCAGCAGTTGGGTTTTATTTGCCAAAAAGATGGAAAATAACCCATATTGTTCAAAGGAATTAATTAAATCAAAGTGTTAAATTTTAAATTGCCACTAATGGCGATTAAAGTTAACAAATTGCAGCTAAACAGATTGGGCCCAATTATTGCTTGAACCCAAGCATGCTACTTATCAGCCCAATATTACTCGCTTAGGCCGTGCTTGCCAAAATCAGAGAAAGCCCAGAAAACCAAGCCCAACGACCGCTTCAAATAAATAAAAATAAAGGCATCACAAGTTTCCAAAAGCTGAGATCATTGAAACTTGAAAGTCTTCAGAAATTGCAAAAAGGAGAAGAAGCTATCTTATAGATATTTTAGAATAGATTAAAAGCCTCTTCCACAAGCAAAAGTCTCATGAGCCGAAATATTTTCAGAACACAAGTTCCCAAAAAGCCAGAGAACATTCATAAGAAATTCTCAGCAAAAACACCCATATAATTGATAGAGAATATATTTTATGACACAAGTTACAAAAAGAAGAAGAAAAGAAGTATTCATCATGACCAAAATCTTGATATTTTCTACTTCTTATCAAGGGCCAAATATCTCCTTTCTTGCTGAACCCAGAGCATGTCCCAAGATAGATATTTTTTAGATATTTGTAGGAACTAAAAATTCCTACAAATACAAAAGGACATGAACAAAGAAAAGAAAAAACAAAACAAAACAAAAAACAAACTCTCAGTCAAAATTGACAAAAACCAAAGATCATTTGATCTCAAAAGCTCTCAAATTTGCAAAATCTCTCATAAGCAGTCCAGCTTCAGGAAAACAGCCAGAAACTCAATTCTGCATTACTTCGAAAACTGTCTAGAGAAGTTCAAACAGGCAGAACTCAGGTTATTCATTATATGAAAACGTCAACAAATTTTTCAAAGATCTTACGATCTTCAAAGTACTTCAGAAACCTCTCCTTGAAGTGATCCAGCTCAAAACAGAAGTTCTTCCAAAAGAAAATCAAGCAGAACTCAGGTTTCTGCCATTACAAATTCAGTTCAGCAGCCAGAACAAGCCATTTCAAAGTAGGTTTAGTCCAGGTATTGCCAATTCTGAAGAGTGCGAGACCAGTTACTCCAAATCCAGGCCAGTCCAAACAGAGGCAATCCTTCCAGAACAACTAGAACGAACGCAGACTCTTGATTCTGCCCACTTGTCCAGCCTCTCCATGGCTCAAATTGAAGAAAGCTCTGCCAATCACTAGCATTGGTATCGATTTTCAGCTAATATCTATTAGTTGAAGGTGTTGTTACATGAACTCCAGCGCAAGAAGATTCAGTTCAGGCAGTTCTGCTTGGATTTTGTTATCTTTGTATAAAGTTTCTTTTGCTAGAATTTGCTAAGTTGTACTGTGGAAAAATTATGAAGTCCTCGCCTGTCTAAGGCATAGAAAAGAACTTACTTGGGAGATATTACTCACCCAAATTCACAATCGTTTGTTTTTAATTAGTAACTTGAGGCGCAAGTTATTACATTTTTAAGTCTGTTAGGGGTTTCTAACTTGCTAACGGTGGCACGCTCGACACTTAAAGAAAGTTGACTTATTGACCAACCATGGTTTTTGAGTTGATGGGGAACTTTACCCTGCCACCACAGGTACTAAAGCAAAAGGGGTGAACACTTCTGTACGTGCTTCTGCTATTGTTTGTATTAGTTTGTGTGTTTGATCTTCTGGTTTATTTGTTCTACTGTTAAGGCTTTGCATGATTTTATATTGAGATTGGATTATTTTTTCTTTCCCTGTTGCCCTTGCCATTTGATGTTGGATAACACTCATTTAACTTTGGATTTTAATGTTAAGGAAGTTTTGTTTTACACAGCACATTGCAGCTCTGGTGTGGTTTGATATCTGCAATTCCTCTATGTCAAACATCATGAGCTCTAAGATGAATGAGAGACAAAGAAGTGCACAAACTTGTTTCCAGTGGTGTTTGGTGTTCTTGTTAGAAAAATCGACAACGAGAACGTCTCCATATCAACACATGTTTTAAATAAAGGCAACTCCATTTGACTTGTTATATAGATATATCATCATGAACTATATCAACCTTATTCAAAATCCAGCTTGGACTTGGTATTGGTTAATGAATACACAGAGAACGTATATGTATAAAGGGGAATGGGAAGACCAAAATGTGAATGGGATCACTATCTAGATCACAGCAGTTAGACAGTGTAGTGTTGGTTAATGGCGTCGATATCTAAACCCTTCAGCTTGGCCAATGACTCAACCTTGTAACATCCCGACCCAAAAAAATAAAGAAATTTGAATTTATTAATAATTTTTGGAAATGTAAAGAATATTAAAATATTAAATAATTAATGAAAGGCAAAAAGGTCAATTTAATTTTCGGTTGAGATTTTGGCGAAGCGAGCTGCACCATTATGTCGGGCTCGTCGATACGAGTTCGTGGGTATATTGTGGGCTCGAATCAGAATTGTAACGAAGAATTGGCGATGAAAAGAAGTTCAGTGGCACAACCGTAAATATTTCAAATTTCAGTTTTATAAACCCAGAATTTTTCCTTCGGGTTCGCGAGTAGCCAACTTCAGATCGTGATTTCTCTCTTCTCCGACCTTCGTTTCAGGCAATACCGGTGGCAAACGAACCACCACACTTCCCTCTTCCAGCCCCAGCTCTTTTCCGCCTCAATCCACCGCCGTAGTCGCCGGAATCAGCCCCGAAACAGGCGGTTTCGGGCAGTTTTTCTGAAACTTTGGCCCCTTCGTTCTCCCTCCTCCGGCCACCATTCAGTCGAGTAAGGTATGCTTTTCCACCTATTTTTCATGCTCTAGCTGATGGTTGGGTAGGTTTTGAACGATTTGTAGCATAGGTAACCCGATCTGTGAGTCAAAGTTTGGCCAGTTTTGAGGTTGAATTTTGGGCAACTTGTGGTCCAAATTGGATGTTTCCGTAGTTGAAGAAAGTGTTTGGGAGGCCGAGAACTAGTTGTAGGCAGAAGGGTGGCCCTGGGTTTGGAGATTTTTCGGTCGTCGGAATCGCTTTGGACACCCAATCTGTCCGGTGCGTGTGGCGGCGCGTGAACAGTGTGGTGAGGCCACATTGTGTTCCAATGCGATCCCCTTGTTTTCACGAGCGCATAGGTGTGCTCAGATTCCAATTCGGACGTCGTTTGACTATCGATCGGATTTATGCCTATTGCGCGTTATCCGGGTTCGATATGTTCGGACCGTCGGATCAATCCCAATTCTTAGTATGTTGTCCCCTGTATTCCTAGGATCGTGTGGGAATTGACGGATCATGATTCGGAGTCCCGGATACTCCGGATCAATGACTTGAAGCTTGAATTAAATCTTAAACCATCCGATCGTGCGATCGTGAGTTATCCGACCGTCCGATCAAGACCAAACTTCCAGGACACGTTGTTTAGGCCGTGTTGAACCTGTAGGAACTTTAAGATCTAAGTTTGGAGGCCATGGGACCTATGGACCCCTGTTTGACCTAGTCGGGTTAGTTTGACCAAGTTTGACCGAGGTTGACCGAGCATCTCCCGAGGTCGCCTTGCTACGTAGTTGACGTTTTTGGACTTCTAGGAATGTCCGGATCGATTTGGAGGTCGTGGGCTCCGTGGGCCCGGGTTGACTGAAATGGGGTGTTTGACCGCCAGTTGACCGTGAGTCTTCCGGGGCGGTCCCACTGGTTAAAAGAAGTAGTTTGACCTTAGAATTCTTCGTACATACGTACACGCACACTTTTGAGTGGGGAAGTGTTAGGGTTTCGTTTTGAAGTTATCGTTTGGTTCACGGTACTAATCTAATCCTCGTATATATCGCTTTAGGTACTCTGTTTCTGGTACGTAGCAGGCGGGACCCTTTTAGGGTTGGGCAGCGTAAGACCAACGGTGAGTGGACTTTGTTTATAAATGAGCATTGTTTTCAAGAATGAAATTGAAATGCATATAAAAATGGTTTTCTCGATTATTGAGATTTAAATACTGTTTTAATTCGTGAATCTAGTTTTGATGGATTTATTCGAATATAATTTATATTTGGGCTTATGCACGTTTTGAGTCCCGGGCTATATGCGGGATATGATGATTTTATTTTCATATTGATTTAATATGGGATCTTGGCCATTTTGTGAATATATTGGATTAAATGCAATGATTGAGTTTTGGTGGTTATTTGAGTATTGAGTGATTTGTTGGGATTATAATATTTCTTTGACGATGATTTATGGATTTCTTGGATTTTGGGTGACATTGGAGTTTTATATGATTATTAAATTATTAATTTGAAGGATATTGGTAATTTGTGAGATTTACAAATGCTTTGAGTTTGGTTACTATATTTTAAGAATAAGTATTTATACTTTGATTATATTTGATAAGTTGAGGTTTACGGCTTTGCCGGGTTTCGAAGCTTATATAATTTGGTTATTTGAATCTTGGGATTCTTATATGGATTTAATTATGGAATTTCTATTTACTTTAATATTGAAACTTATGAATATTGTGGGTTATATTCCCTACCTTGGGAATATATCTTATATTCTATACTTTTGCGAAATCATATTTCATATCTTGGAAATTTATATCCTATACTCTAGTGAATCTATATTTTATATTGTTTTGGAAATTATATTCTATACTTTGGGAAGTTATATTTTATATTTTTACACTACACCAAATTGGAGCTTTTACGACTTGATATTTACGGCACGTATTTTGTGCGTGTCGTTAATAACTAATATTTACGGCATATGACAAAGAATGCATTAAAAAGATAGTAAAGCACGTCGTTAATAACTTATATTTACGGCATATGAAAACACGCCTTAAAAGGGTACTTTCTGTGTCTTTTAACAGCATGATTATAAATACGCCGTAAATGCAAATTTTTTATATACATATTACGACGTGTGAGTACACCGTAAATTGTAATTCAAAATTTTTTTTCCCCGAAACCCCCCCAAGATATTTGCAATTCGCTAAAAATAAAAGTTTTTTTTATTTCCCTCGTTTTATTCGCTAAACTCTCATCACTTCTCCCTCATTTTATTCGTTAAACTCTCATCTCTTCTCCCTCTCTCACAATACTAATCCAGTTCCTCGTTCGCGAGCTCCAGTTCCTCATTCGCGAGCTCCGGTTCCTCATTCGCGAGCTCCAGTTCCTTGTTCGCTAGAGCTCCGGTTCCTCGTTCGCTAATCAAGAGCTCCATAGCTCAAGCTGAATTCTCAGTGACATTCCAAAGGTGCGATTCTCTAAAGCCCTAACCCCCAATGCTTGATTATGAGTTTTCTTATAGCTTTACAGTTGATTTGGATTCTATGTGAATGTTTGATTTTATTTTATTGAATTTGGATTCCATTTGCTTGTCTGATTTTATTTTATTGAATTTGGATTTTATGTGTATTTCTAATTTGATTTTGATTGAATTCAATCGAAATCAGTATAGGTTAGGGTTTGTTGAGTTTTGTTGATGCCAAAAAATGGTTCAGCACTTCTGGGCTCAACTTAGAAATGATGTGTGATGGATGAGGGTGAGGACCCTTAATGATGGATGAAGGCGATAAGCATACAGAAGACAAGATATACGTGGTTCACCCTTAATGAATGGGCTACGTCCACGGAGAAGTGTATTCTCATTTATAATGTGTATTTTACATTTGTACAAGGGGCTTGGCCCAAAGATAAAGAGAAGAAGGGCGAGGCCCATAACTAAATATAAAGCCCAGCTTCGGGGGATCTTTTTCCAAGTGGAGGGTGATCTCCTTTTATAGGTGAGGGGGAGTCCTCACCTCTTGTAATATTCCAATGTGGGACTCTTTGCCTTGCTTGGATTTGCTCCTAGTTGCTTGGTTAGATGTGGTATCAACAGAAGTCCCCCAAGTTCTCAAGTAAAGAGGTACTTCTTGGTTGGGGACTTGTAATTTTCAGCACACTGACCAAGCAACACCTTAGTCTTCTTCCAAGCCGTATAGTGCACCATCTACACTATCGTAGGGCTTGATATTAACTGTCGAATGACGGGTGCGAAGGTCACCATATTTGGCGAAGGCTAGGATGCCGAAGGTCACCATAATTGGCCGAAGGCTCGAGGTGCCCTATGGCATAATAAAATGTTTGAAGGACATGGTGCCGAAGGCTCCCACAATTTGGCCGAAGGCTCGGGTGCCGAAGGCTACCATATTTGGCCGAAGGCTCAAGTGCCGAAGGTCACAATAATTGGCCGAAGGCTCAAGGTGCCTTTTGGCATAATAATATGCCAAATGACATGGTGCGAAGGCTACCATAATTTGGCCGAAGGATCGAGTGCGAAGGCTCAAGTGCGAAGGTCACAATAATTGGCGAAGGCTCAAGGTGCCTTTTGGCATAATAATATGTCGAATGACATGGTGCGAAGGCTACCATAATTGGCGAAGGCTCGAGTGCCGAAGGTCACAATAATTGGCCGAAGGCTCAAGGTGCCTTTTGGCATAATAATATGTCGAATGACATGGTGCCGAAGGCTACCATAATTGGCCGAAGGCTCGAGTGCCGAAGGCTACCATATTTGGCCGAAGGCTCAAGTGCCGAAGGTCACCATACTTGGCCGAAGGCTCTGGGTGCCTAATGGCATAATAAAATGTCGAAGGACATGGTACCGAAGGCTACCATAATTTGGCCGAAGGCTCGAGTGCCGAAGGCTACCATATTTGGCCGAATGGCATAATAACATGTCAAATGACAAGGTAGAGTGATGCCGAACGACATGTTGCACTCCTTGGAGCTTCAAAGAAGGAAAACATGAATTTGCCCTTGTATCCATTCTTCTTTTGTTGCACGCTTTTTCTCTTTGTTTTTTTTTTGTTGTTGTTGGTGGAGGCATGTTGCCAAGTGCCACAAGATGAGTGGGTTTGAGAATTTTGATTTGCAAGACGTGTCTTTCAGCAATTTGGTCTTGCTGATGATTATCCCATAATTGAGTTGTTCTCTTGGGTGCCTTGAGAAATATCTTGGCATGGGTTGCCGAGTGGCAATATTGGTTCCGATTTGGCATTTGAGGGGTGCATAAGCAGAATAGCAGCTAAGTGCCGACAGAGATCTTTGCAGAGATACCGTATTTGTTGATTGTCCCTTGTGAGCTTGTCCCCTTTCTGATAGCTGAGCAATATATTAACGCCACCCCACTTTTCAAGTGTCCGTGCCTTTTGCTAAAGTTGATGACATGCGGCACTTGGGCCACATATAAGGCTTTTACTCCACTCATCCTTGACTTGGGTTCCGGTCAGTAATTGTCATTTCCAATATGAATGTTGGTCTTGGTGGGGAAAGGCTACCGAACGGCATGAAGGTGGTGGTGTCTCAAGGCTCTTGGGTGCCTTGAGTAGAGAGGCCGAACGGTAACTGGGTTTGCCGATGATGATTCAGCAGTTTGTGGTAAGATTCGAACAATGGGTGATTGTTTGAACACTTGTTGGATGTTTGGGAAATTGCCCATCTGTTTTTAACAGTCTAGGCATTGTCTTTTTCCTTCCGGCGTCGACTTACAGATCGACAAGGGTGTTGCCGATTAATTCGATGGGCTTGGGAGCCTTGAGGAGATTCGTTGCCTGCTTACCGTTCGGCAATGGAGGTGCAGATCAATTTGATGGGCTTGGCAGTCGTCGTATGTGCTGATTGCAGAGCCAAATCGCGAAGGATAAGCAATTATGAGCATTACGTCAACTTTGGACCTGCGCATGAGCTTCAGGAAGTAGCAGAGCTCCTTGGAGAGATTGCCGAGGAGATGGTCTGAGTTTTGGTGAGATAATACCGCTCTGTAGTTTATTAAAATTGACACTGGGCATTTGGGAAGCGTGGCAAGGTTGAGAGGTTGCGGCAGAGAGAGTATTTGACATTGGAGTCCCCCTGTCGTCAGCCTGCCGTTCAGTAGGTATGGAAACTGTCTGCTGCTGGGCAACCTGTTGGTTCAGTAGCTTTGTTCTGTCTTACTGAAGCCCATATGCTTGCTGAAGCAGAAGAAGAGTCCACGTTTTGGTATGGGCAAATGCATCTAAATATAAGATAATCTTTAGGAGGCTTCGGCATGTTGGTGCCGATCGGTAAGTGATAGAGCTATCGAGTATTGCGATGTCGATCAATTGAGTGGGCTGAAGGCGTATCATGTACAGCAAGTTCTCAAGCTCTTGGCAATCTTCAATCTGATTCGAGCTATGAAAGTGGGACTGGCTGTGCCTTTGGAGAGCTGCTGTCAATTTGCCGTTCAGTTTATATGACACCATGGGTTTCTTGAGAGATTTACCGAGGGGTGAGAGATGACATCTGTTTTCATTCGATGAGAGGTGTCGATGGGCATGCCACTTTCTTCCCCTATTCTTCTTCGTGCTTGCTCCATACGGTCATGTCATAGGGGTGCTGAAGGGCAATAGATTTTGTTTTAGAATTGTAAAATTTCCATTCGAGGATTAACAAGGGAGTCCTATGTTTGAGCAGACGGTGATAGCTTCGACAAATCAGTGCCGTGAAGCCTTGAGTTTGGCAGGTATGACGTCTTCAGCATGCTGTCTTTTTCCTTTGTTGAAGACATCATGAGTGTCTAGAGAAAAATCTAACATTAAGTGACGAAGGGTACTCCGTATTTTCCTGTGGATAGGCTTATAGGCAGAGGTTTGGTGAGGCTTCTGAAGCTTCGAAGGTGCCGAACGGTGGTTTGATTCCTGTGAATAGTGAGGCCGAAGGCCAAGCTCATGGTGTGAGGCTGAGGGCCGTGCACATATGTATGAATAGTGAGGCCGATGGCCGAGCTCGCGAGCTCTGGATATTGGTGCTTTGAGGAGAAAGTTCCCTGAGAGCTTTTTGGAGATGTTGGATGATAGGCAGCAAGCATGGTTACTCACTGCCCACTGTCTTGCCGTTCAGCAATTGGCCCTACCGTTTGAATATGGTGGCCCTTGAATCATTGCGATGGAGATAGCCCATTTCACTTGCACTTGTTTGGGTGTCCTGAGTAATTTGAGGTCTGGTGTGCACAAATGCTGAGCAGGATGATGACTCGCAAGGTTGTGCAGGCTGAACGGTACTCCATATAATAGGTACCGACTGGGCCCATGGGTGCCGTAAGGAATATCAAGGTTCAGCAATAATGGGAGCAGGATGATGACTCGCAAGGTTTAGCAATATATTGCCAACAATTGGATAAGGAACATCAATCGTTCAGCAACAATTGGGTCTCTTCTTACAATAGGTGCCGATTGGAATTTTGGCACGGCACCAGTCTTTGAGCTCTCATATGTTGTGGTTTGGGATGCCGTTTGGAAGGTTTCCCAAAATGTAAGGGGTATGGCAGTCTGAGCATTCCCAAGCGGCAAGTGTAGTATGCAAGGAGCAATCAGAAGCTTCTAAACGACAGATAAGGGACAAGTCCCCCTGTGGGTCTGAGAGAAAAGAACTACTGAACGACAGCCTTGTAATCGCCTTGGCCAATGGTTATTTTATATGGGGATGCCGTTCAGTAAGCTCCTGGAGCTATACAAATACTTTTGCATATTATGCATGTGGAGTTTGCATGACATTTCACGTGGACTCTTCTTCCAATGTTAAATAATGTGGCAAATGATGGATATGCCATTTACTTCATGGAGGTGGATCACGTGATGCCTTGGGCTGGAATGGAGGTATTGCCGAACGGCAGTTTGAGTTTTGTTGATATGGCGGTTTCACACTTGGTCATGCAAGCCATGCAATGTGATATCCCGGTTGGCTTTTCCTTAAAATGTCATCTTCTACAATTGTTGTTTTAGCATTCATGGTTGCTCTAGCAAGGGATTGCCGTACGGCAACTTTGGTGATGCTGATTGTAAGGGTGCCGAAGGGCACTGATGAGGGGAGAACAATATAAGCTTTTTGTGCCGATTCCCACAGACGGCGCCAAACTGTTGATGCCAAAAAATGGTTCAGCACTTCTGGGCTCAACTTAGAAATGATGTGTGATGGATGAGGGTGAGGACCCTTAATGATGGATGAAGGCGATAAGCATACAGAAGACAAGATATACGTGGTTCACCCTTAATGAATGGGCTATGTCCACGGAGAAGTGTATTCTCATTTATAATGTGTATTTTACATTTGTACAAGGGGCTTGGCCCAAAGATAAAGAGAAGAAGGGCGAGGCCCATAACTAAATATAAAGCCCAGCTTCGGGGGATCTTTTTCCAAGTGGAGGGTGATCTCCTTTTATAGGTGAGGGGGAGTCCTCACCTCTTGTAATATTCCAATGTGGGACTCTTTGCCTTGCTTGGATTTGCTCCTAGTTGCTTGGTTAGATGTGGTATCAACAAGTTTTATAAAGTTTATAATTGGACTTCACCTTAGGATTAGTTATGGGTATATGATTAGTATGATAAGGATTAGAGCTCTGTAATATTTTGTTTTTGGAGAAGTTGTCCACAAACAGATTCTGCAGTATGTTGAGTAGAATCTGGCATTCTTGAACCAATGTAGCTCTGCTCTGCATAAAGGGTTTTTAACTTTGTTTTGTGGAATTCCATTTCAGTTTTGTTAGATCTCCTTTCACAATGGCAGTCTCACAATAGCTTTCTGTCACATACTCAATTAAACATGTTATTAAGATACTCTGGCATTGCTGCCTGCATAAAGGGTTTTTAACTTCGTTGTTTTCTTCTTTTGCTTGCTTGAGTGAATATACTTGAGTAGCAATGACTGATAAAAACCAAAGTCATTGTCAGTAGCAATGACTGGTTCTTTGGTCCTTGAGTAGGTTTAAACAGGTTAAGTTAATAAGTTGTTCACTAGCAATGGATAAAGAATGGGAATACTTCCCAAGGTTATATTCTGAACTCTATTTTACTTAGATGTTAAGCTGCCTTTGGCTATTTCATTTCAGAAAAAAATAGAAGAAGAAAACAAGAATGCAACACCTGCTGAGAAATACTCTATTAAGAATGATGCTCTTGTCAAAGCACTTGGCCCTGAGCATCGAGGCAGAGTAAGAGGACTTGCATTTGGCACAAAACCTTCACATGTGGGTGCTTAGACATATACTCGTGATAGAGTTATTAAATTGGAAGAAGAGGTCGAAGAGTTGAAAAATATTGTCAATTCCTTACTAGCTGGATCTAAGAGGAAGCATGCTAATTCGGTAGGTACATTTTATTAGACTTTAAATTCTTTATTTTTATTTTTATCGAGTTTATCATTTATTGTATATTTTTTCTTATTGAAGAGTTCCCTTTTTTATCGCTTTGTTCCCTTTTTTAAATTAATTAATATGCTGCGTGTATTGGTAGGTAAAACAAAGTTAACATTTTGTCTTCTAATATTCTTGTTTTGTTTTGATTTTATTATTTCCTTTGGAAAATTCTTTCCTTAATGAGGCACACTTCAATCATAACATTCAGGCTTAGTTTTGCCCTTCTATTATGAGGTTAAGTTGCTAAAATGAGTTTTCAAACAAAATGCAGGTGGCAGATCAAGTGTGAGTTTGATTCTTGTTAGATGATGTCTACTGCCAGTGCTATCATGAGGTTTTTGCATAGGTTATGTTGTAGGTTTGGCAGCACTATTATGAGTGAATGAGTTGGAGGCTGTGTACAAGTTAATTGTAAATTTGGCAGTACTATTATGTGTTTCTTTAATACTTTATAGAGTTTGTATTTGGAATTGATTATTATTGGTATAGTTTTCAATGAAATGGTTCTTTCTATCAAGTTTGGTTGCAATACTACTTTTCGTTTTGTGAAATTTTGTATCCAGGGAAGTAATAGATGATAAAGTATTTTGTAAATATGAAACAGGAGCAGGCATGGAATTAATAATTTTAAAAAATATATATAAAGTTAAACACGGCGTGCACTGAACATCTTAAATGAGAAATAATTTCTCTTTTACGGCGTGCATTTTATGCCATAAGAAGGCGCATGGAACAGGCCGTAATTATTCTTTTACGGCGCGCAAAGTGTGTCGTAATTGCTTCAATTGAATTATGGCTCATATGGAACGTCGTCTTTAGTTTTTATAACGACGTTCATGCACGCCGTGATTGAGGAACACTATTTACGACGGGGGCTTTTACTGCTTGCGTGTTTCGCGTCGTGAATGATAATTCACGACGTGCTTTGTGCGCCGTAATAGATGTGTTTTGGTGTAGTGTTAGGAAGTTATAGTCTATACCTTTGGGAACCTATAATTTATATCTTTGGGAAATTATATGTATACTACTAAGAAACTTATATTCATATTATTAATTAAACATTTGGGCAATCCTATTCCGATAAATGTCGGGATTGGATTATATAATTGGATTATTCGACCTTAGAATTATTATATTATTCTATTTATGGGTTTATCGGGAAACCCTTAATATTTGGTATTTATGAATATCGTGGAGTATATGCTATAGTTTTTGGGAAAGTATACTTTATACATTTTTGGGTGTGTATGCTCTCTACCTTTGGAAAATACATATTATACGCTTAGGAGTTATATATTATATTTTTGGAAAACTTACATCTACGATTTGAATTGAATATTTGGGCTTTACCTTTTATGAGTCATATTTGTATTTTTATTTCATATTTGGTTTATGCGTTGGGTTAAAATAATATATTTAAGAGTTGGTTCTTTATACTTTAATTCCATATTTGGATTTTGAACATCATGTGTCGGGATGTGAGGTCCCTTATGTAACTACATTATATTTGGAATATATTCTTTCTTGAATAATAATTATACCGTAACTATTCGGGTCTTTGGCATGTTGCAAGTATCTTGAGTTATTATATGGTAATTTGGAGAATGTATACATATATGTATGTCTGGTTATGTGTGGAATATGTTGGAAAGTGAGTGGGTTGTGGTTATGTCAGTTGAAGTGCTATAAGCACTACCCAATGTACCTCCCCCGGTTATGGAATTTTGGAAAGTGGATACTTGGATATGTCGGATACCCGGTGCACCCGATTGGGTGTGACTGTAGACCCTTAGCGGGGTAGTCTGCGCGCGTAGGACTTGTCACAGGCGTACGAGTATTAAGGATTTTGCTATACGTGCTGATAAGCTTAGTCCCAGTTGGACGGCACATTCCCTGGCCATATGGTCGTTGAGGATTCCTCCATATGGTTCAGTCAAACGATCTCCTGTTGGGATTATTTCCCCGGTACAAGTATTGGTGTGAGAGTCTTACTATATGTATGTAGGTATGTATGTATTATTATTATTATCGTTTATTCTTATTTTCTTTCGGTGAGGATACTTCCTCGCTTGCAGTGCCTACGGGCTTGCAGTTTGTGAGTGTGGGAAAGAAAGGGGATAAAGTCTTTTAAAGTGTCAATATTATATTACTATGTGGTGGTTTAGGATTTCTTGGAATTATCTTGGTCTTTGGACATTTTATATTGTTTTGTTATATGGAAACTTTATTATATATCTCATGCTTACGATTTTCAAGTTGTTTCGGTTTATAAGTATATTTATGTCTATGCGGATCAGTTTTGGGAGGTTATGCCTCGGGGAAAGAAAAAGGTTTGGAATTGTTTTATTCTTTGATTATTTTGAGATATTGGTTTTTGAATCAATTATGTATACAACGGTTTGAATTTCATGTTTTGCATTGTTTTCAAAAGGTGGGGTTAGTACGTTGTTTTAAGTATGAAAACCTTGTTTTTGTCCACTCACACTTTTCTGTTTTGCGCCCCCCCCAGGCTGTAGTGCAGTGAACCGATCATTCAAGCCGAGCCTTCCTCTCCTCGAGCTTTGACTGAAGTGTAGGACTTCTATGTCCATTTCTCTTAAGTTGAATTGTTGTTTAAATTAGATCATTCTTAGATATGCTCTGTTATCACCCTTTAGGGTTAAATTAATTGGCCGGAGGCCTATTTTGTAAACTGTTTGCTTGCTGGTGTTTGGGGATGTTTTCTGTGGTTGTTTTGGCAGGTTTGAAAGTTGGGTAAAGTTCGTATTTCAGGGAAGACTTTGCCAAAATTTCGGCAGAAGTCTCGGCCCTTTTTCTCTTGTTTCGGGAGTAGGAAGTGTAATTCTTTAGTAAGTGGGCCCAGGAAAAACCTCGTGGTCGGTCCGGGTTCGGAGGAATTCGGTCCGGTCTGTCAACCTTGCCTTTGAGAGTGTGAAGCTCCCTCAACCTGCCAGGGACGGACCCACGGTGGGGTCAATGGGGTCAAACGACCCTATGGACTCCATGAACACAAGGTTGAAGGTCCCCTTCATCCTCTTGTGTGACCCCATGAATTGATTGAAGGAGAGCGAGAGAGGGTTGCGGGTTTGGAGCGAGGAAGAAGAAGGCTGAGCAGGCTTACGCTCTGCTTTTAAATTCGGGCTGGGCAAAACGGCGTCGTTTTGTCCCAGCGTAATTTTTTTAAATCGAGCTGGCCAAAACGACGTCGTTTTGGCCCGGTATTTTAAATCGACCTGGCCAAAACGACGTCGTTTTGGTCCAGTCGATTTTAAAAAATGAAAACGATTTCTCATGCTCTACTACCCGAACCTGGACCTCTAAAACCCCATATATTTTCTCTTCAACCCTAAATCCCAAAGTTCCACCCTCCCAAACCTTTAACCCCTCCCCGTAACCTTTAAGCCCCAATTCCTCCATTGCCGCCTCTTGCCACTAGTGCCGCCGCCGCCAAAAGCTTGCCTCTGCTTCCACCACCTCCCAATTCAAGTAAATTTCTAACTCTAAACCTAAATTACTTGAATTGAAATTGAATTTATGAATTGATTGTATATTGTTTTGATTTATTGGATGTTTCATTTATGAATTTTTGTATAAATTTGGTGTTCTCTTCTCTTTAATTGATGTGAGTTATTATATTATTTTGATAAATTTATGTGTAGGATTATGGAAAGACTTTTTTATTTATTGGATGTTTCATTTTTTATTTTGTGGTTAATTGGTATAAATTTGGTGTTCTCTTTAATTGATGTGAATTATTATTTTGATTAACTTATGTGTAGAATTATGGAAAGATTTTTGATTTATTGGATGTTTCATTTTTGATTTTGTGGTTAATTGGTATAAATTTGGTGTTCTCTTTAATTGATGTGAGTTATTATTTTGATTAATTTATGTGTAGAATTATGGAAAGATTTTTAAGAGAACGTCATCATTGATTAGTTCGGATAATGTGGGTAGTTCAAGAACTTCAAGTTCAAGACAAAGTGAGTCGATGAGGTTTTGGCTAACCTTCAGGCAGACCCTGGACTAAGAATTCGTATGATTGACTATGATACTAATATTAGAGATGAGGTTCGAAGAGCCTATCTACAAAAAGGCCCTTGTCAACCTAGAGGTCATTCTTTCCCACAAACTAATATATCCGGGATTAATCGTCGCTTCATTCCCCAATGGTTTGATGAATTTGATTGGTTGGAGTATAGTGTATCTAAAGATGCTGCATTTTGTCTTTATTGCTATCTCTTTAAATCCAATTTTGAACAAGTGGGTGCTGAAGCCTTCACTGGAGCAGGGTTTAAGAATTGGAAGAAAGGGAGAGAAAGAATGAAGGTGCATGTTGGACCGGTTGGTAGTGTTCATAATAAAGCTAGAGAAGCTGCTACAAATTTGATGAATCAAAATACACATATTGAAACGGCTGTGAACAAACACTCTGAACAAGCTCGTATAGCATATCGAAGATGCTTAATTGCATCCATCAAGTGCACTAAGTTTCTATTGCGACAAGGTCTTTCTTTTCGTGGAAATGATGAAAGTGCCACTTCAAGCAATAGGGGAAATTACTTGGAGCTATTGCAATTCCTTGCGAACAATGATGAGAAAGTTAAAGAAATTGTGTTGGAAAATGCTCCAGGAATCTCAAGTTAGTAGCTCCAAAGATTCAAAAGATATTGTCAATGCATGTGCCTTTGAAACACTTGATGTTATCATGGGTGGTTTAAAAGATAGATTCTTTTCTATATTGGTGGATGAAGCACGCGATATTTCAGTGAAAGAGCAAATGGCTATGGTGTTGCGTTATGTGGACGACAAAGGGCATGTAATTGAAAGGTTTGTGGGGATTCAACTTGTTATGGACACCACTTCAAGTTCACTAAAAGATGCCATTGACACATTCTTTTCTTCCAACGGTTTGAGCATTTCCAAGCTACGAGGACAAGGTTATGATGGAGCTAGCAATATGAGAGGTGAATTGAATGGCCTTAAAGCAAGGATTTTGAGAGAACAACCTTGTGCATATTATGTTCATTGTTTTGCTCACCAACTTCAACTAGCACTTGTTGCCGTGGCAAAGAAGAATATTGATATTGCCTCTTTCTTCACAACCACTAATAGTGTGGTTAACCATGTTGGAGCATCTTGTAAGCGGCGTGATGCATTTAGAGCTCAACTCCAAGAAGAGCTTGTGATAGCTTTTGAAAATGATTGTCTTATAGCAGGCGAGGTTTGCATCAAGAAACAAGTCTCATACGTGCGGTGACACACGATGGAACTCACATTACGGTACCATTATTAGCATCATTTCTATGTTTCCATCTGTGATTCATGTGCTTCAAATGATTATTGATGATAATCCCAACGATAGTGCCGGTGAAGCAAATAAGCTTCAAAGAGAAATGCTTACTTTTGAGTTTGTGTTTCACCTATTCTTAATGAAAGCTATATTGGGACTCACAAATGATGTGTCACAAGCATTGCAAAAGAAAGATCAAGAAATTGTGAATGCAATGGCTTTAGTGAAATCATGCAAGGAAAAGCTACAATGGATGAGGAATAATGGGTTTGATGTATTGGTTGATGAGGTATCTTCATTTTGTGACAAACATCATATTGATGTTCCTAACATGGATGAGGCATTCGTACTTCCAGGGAGGTCAAGGCGTAATGCTCCAATAAAGACTAATCTTCATCATTATCGTGTGGAGCTCTTTATTTATGTCATTGATGAGCAAGTTACGGAGTTAGACGATCGTTTTAATGAGGTAAATACTGAGTTGCTTATTTGTTTGGCATGTTTGAGTCCGAATGATTCGTTTGTAGCTTTTGATAAACAAAAGTTACTTCGTCTTGCTCAATTTTATCCTCAAGACTTTTCGGATGTGGATCTTTTGGCACTTGAAGATCAACTTGAGCTTTATATTCATCATGTGCGTTCGAGTAGTGATTTCTCTGAATTGCAAGGGATTGGTGGTCTTGCAAAAACAATGGTGAAGACAAGGATGCATCGAGCATTCAATTATGTCTATTTGCTTATTACATTGGCTTTAGTTTTACCGGTTGCAACTGCTTCAGTCGAGAGGGCATTTTCCGTCATGAATATTATCAAGGGTCCACTTCGGAACAAAATGGGAGATCAATGGTTGAGTGATAGTTTGCTTGTTTATGTTGAGAAAGATGTTTTTGATTGTATTGAAAATGAAGCTATAATGCTACGTTTTCAAAATATGAAACCTCGTCGTGGACAATTGTAATTTGTAATGTTGTTTTTGACATAAATTATGAATGAACGTACTATAGTTGCATTTTCAATGTTATTTTAATCTTTAAAAAAAAATTGAACTTTTACACTATGACCCTATGAGATCAAATTCCTGGGTCCGTCCCTGCAACCTGCAACATCAAAAACCAAAATAAGGAACAGAAGGAAAACAAAATAGGCAAATGAGTTCTCATTCTATCTTGGCATTGAACTCAGCTATTATATCTATACCATTGTAAGCTTCAGTAAGAGAATAAAATAAAATAAAATAAAATAATTTACCTTGCAATCTCTGCCCGTCTTTTAGCTTCTTCTGCCATGAGATTAATGTCCCTAAAAGTGTTCCTTTCCGAAAACATTTTTCTTTCGACAGATTGGGGTCCATGTAGTGTTCGCTGTTCAGTTGCCCATGCAGCCTCACGAGCTTCCTTTCCAAAGTCGTTTTTGCTGGTAAATGCAGTCTGGTAAGATGGATAAAAGCATACCAAATCAGTCTTAACTAAGGAGTTCATGATGATTGAAGGTATACAATAGTTTCGTTTATTGCTGTTTTTAAGAGAAGTTTGTTCACAATATTAAGCAATCAAGGTGAAGTCAGGTACTCACTCTTTGATCTACTACCAAACCCCATGCCTGGCCACTGAGTGCATAACGGACAGCAAATTTGATGGGATCAAGGAGCATGTAAATGATAATATTGTACACCCAAATTATACCAGTCCATCCCCAACCAATACTTCTGATGTTAGTAAATTTCCAGGTTGCAGTGGCAGATATTACAGTCGCAATCTGCAAACAATTATTTGCGGTCAAAAGTATATCCTTCCAAAACATTGGAATTACAAGGGTAATATCATGGTAGGAACTGTTGAATTTGAGACATTAAGAGGGCAGAGGCAGTTGGTGTACAATGCATGAATCTTTTCCCTCCAGAATTGATCTAAAATCTTAGGATGTGTCTGGAGATCAGTTTTTAGGATGCTCGCATCTCAAATCAACTAGAATTATTTTATTAAACTATAGGCAATAAATCAGAAAATATCCACTTCAAGAAAAGGAAAAAAATGAGGGGGTGGATTTTAGAATGGTTTTCAGTTGACCCAAATAGGTCCTCTTTTGTATTAACTAAACTAGTTTTTATAGTCTGTTTCAGAAACCATACTATCCTATATTTTGCAGAAAGTATGTTTCATGTAACCAAATTATAAATTCATTACCAGTTAGCAACGATGAAGGCAATAACAAGCAAAAAGCCAGGTCTTTCGGTGAAAGACCAACCCCGGGAGCGAGTGACAAATATCAAGGCCTGGCTGATGGTGCTGATTTGAAGGTACAGAGCACACGACATCTGGTCGTTTAGTTTAGCCGCAACTTTCTTTTTTGTCATATTAAAATGGTGTTGATTGAAGTCTCTCACACCAAATTTTTCCTGCAAGAGGAAAGGTCAGTGTCCAAAGTCAAGAAAGTAATGAAAATCTATCCACCATTTCATCTATTCTTTAAGTGAACATACAATAGACTTTGCAATGAGCATATCAGCTGTAGAATACAACCCTATTTTAAACAAGAAAAGACATAACTTCTTTTGTAGCAAAAACACTTGAAAAGAAAACAGTCATGTCTGCTATGTATAAAATTTAAAAGGGCACCCTGAATTTTGTTAGCCAACCACAAAAGTTTGAAGTTTTATCAAATTCTTCACAACAAGACAAGATGGTTTCATAGGATGTCCAGAAGAACAAAACAGTCGTTAGACCCAGGTAACCACCAAGAGCAATTCCAGTTACAAAAATTTCACTGAGCTTCCAACTGTCGGGAAATGGAGACAGTTTGACCCTATCTTTCGATATGGTCATGATAGTACCTATCAGCAAGCTAACAAGTTAGGCAATGAGCAGGAGCAAAAATACAATGTAACATATTGGCAAAACAAATGAAGTCATGTAAAAATTCATTAAATGTATGGCAAAGGGTAAAACTAGAAAAGCTAACCATCATTAAGAACAGCAATGACAAGAACCATGAAAGGAGGAAAGTCAAATTTCCAGAATACAGCCAGCAACATAAAACCGAGCTGCAATACAAATTTATGTTTGAAACGAGATAAGATTGATGACAAGAAACATTCTATAAGATTCCGTATAAAAATAATAACTTAAAAAGAAAGCTTACCACAATACGTATGGTGATTGACACAGCATATATCTGGGAAGGGGAAACAAGAAAAAGAAACTAAGAAGGTGTTTTAACACAATTAAATCTTGAACTAAGTAGTTCATGGATGTTTGGAATTCGTTAGGGTACCGTATAGTTTTTCATTCTCTGAAAGATAGCACGGCTTGTTAACACAGCACTAATGATTACACTCAATCCAGATTCTGTTAAAACTATATCAGAAGCACTATGGGCAGCATCTGTGGAATCTGCTACTGCAATTCCAATGTCAGCTTTCTTTAAGGCAGGGGCATCATTCACTCCATCACCAGTCATTCCACAGATGTGTTTTCTAGCTTGTAATCTCTTCACAATCTCATATTTATGCTCTGAAGGGAAAGAAAGATATGATGAGAAACCGAAAAAAATAATCAAATCCACAGGGCTTAAATAATAAAAGAACAAGACTAACCAGGAAAGAAGCCAGCAAAACCGTCAGCTTTTTCAATGAGTTCATCAATGGGGATGGTGGCAAGATCCCCATCCTTACTTTCACCAAGCAGAGCTGAAGAGGGATACATGTTTGTGCCCATCCCAAGCCTCCTTCCTGTTTCCTTACCAATTGCAAGTTGGTCCCCTGCAAATGGTGATGCATGAAGGTTACATCGCTAATAGCTTATGGTGAAACTGTATATGGAGTAAAAATAGAAAATTCTAAGCATAAGTAGCATGTACCTGGGATCATTTTAACACTGACACCAAGATCCAGAGCTCTTCTGATTGTTTCAGCACTATCATGGCGAGGAGGGTCAAAGAGAGGGAGAAGGCCAACAAATTCCCAGGGGCCACCAGGACTTTCTTTGGTTCCAGCAGGTACTTCCTGGAGGAAGTCATACTCTTTGTCTCAAAAATCTCAACCAAAAAACATGTCCACCAGACAGTAAAGAACTCAAATGACATAAATTACCTGACGGGCAACACCAAGGGATCGTAGTCCACGTTCAGCAAACTTGTCAATCATTGTATGTACCTTCTTTTCCATTTCTGATTTGTTATGTGCCAGATGAAGAATCTGCATAACATATGTTTGATTAGAGCTCAAAATTTTTGTAAGCAATCTTAAGGTTTACAGGACTGTTGAAGTTTTTTGACATCAGTATTTCACCTGTTCTGGTGCTCCCTTGCTGACCCTGTGCATTTTACCAGCAGCATCAATATATGTAAGTGCAGTTCTTTTATCAGTAGGATTGAATGGAAGGAAGTGAATTTCTCGGATTCCAACTCGTGCCTTAAAAAGTTGACATAAGAGTTACATAAAAAATCAGCCCAAAACTAAAGATAAGACTAAAATCAATGATTTAGAAAGAGTAAATTGGACAGTACCTCCTTAGGGTCTGCCAACATTGAAACAATTGCAGTATCAATAGCATCTTGATTCTCTAACCTTGATGCTCTTGCAGCCATAAGTATAACCTGATCCTTGTCAACACCTTTCGCAAAAACCTGCCGTGACATGGATAACATCAAAATAAATGAAAATTGTAACATATTGATCTTTCATTAAAAGAGAAAGTGTAATCTTTCTTTTAACAGGAAAAAATAAGAAAGCATGATCTTTCAATTCATATCCCGGAATAATTAGTTAATAAAAGTTCTCTTATTAAGCGTTATTAAAAATTTTCTGCCTTGATCTTCACTGATCATCTAAGAGATGTAATTGTCTAATGGACAGCACCTGATTTAAGTGTGTAAAATATGTTGTTCTTGGTGCATCTCTCTTGGATCAGACCACACAAGTCACTCAAAATGCATCTTCCTGTGATGTGCTCTAGTGACTGAACTTACAAAAATTTGTTCCTATGGTGAAGTGATTTACAATGTTTTACGCTATTCCGTTGTGTTATAAAGTGAGTTGAAGGTAGGGGTGGCAATTTCCGACTCGACCCGTTACACGACTCGAAACCGCACGGAAAAACACGACCCAAACACGACCCATTTATAAATGGGTAATTTTAGGTCAACCCGCCACTGACCCGTTTATAAGCGGGTGGGTTTCGGTCAACCCGCCAACCCGTTTAAATACCTGTTTAACCCGTTTATTAAGCGGGTCGTGTCGCTGGTCGTGTCAACCCGTTTAATACCCGCCAACCCGCGAAAAAATCAAATAAAATGAAAGTTTTAGCACACATGGGTTTCGAACCCTTGCCATGTCCACTCCTCTCCTTGCACCTTATCCATCATGGTGATGATAAATTTGTGATTATATGTTACAACATTAGAGATTTATAATGTCCTTACATAATGATGAGCACTCAAATATTACATTTTTATCCCTAAATTATATTTGTTAGTAATTGTTCCTTATATAATTTGAGTTCATTAAATATCTAGGGATTATGGTTTAATGTTTTAATCCCAAAATCATAAACCCTAAACCCTAAACCCTAAACCCTAAACTCTAAACCCTAAACCCTAATCCCTAAACTCTAATCCCTAATCCCTAAACCATAAACCATAATCCATAAACCCTAATCCCGATTCCCCAATCCCTAAACCCTAAACCCTAAACCCTAAACCCTAAACCCTAAACCCTAATCTCTAAACTCTAATCCCTAATCCCTAAACCCTAAACCATAATCCCTAAACCCTAATTCCGATTCCCTAAACTCTAATCCCTAATCCCTAATCCCTAAACCATAAACCCTATTTATTTTCAAAATGCAATAATTATTTTCTTTGTTTCTTCTTCATTTTCTTCAATTTTTTAATTTCTCTTTCTCAATCTTTATACATAGAGAGAGAGAGGCAAAATGAAATCACTATTTTATACCTAAAAATGTAATTACTTGATTAAATTATCAACATTTAGAATTTTTATTTATTTTTATTTGCTATCACTTAGCGTCGTTAAGCGGGTTAATGGGTCAACCCGAAACCCGCACGAAAATAAATGGGTAAATACGGGTTGACTGTATTTGACACGAATACTAAACAGGTCAATACGGGTTGACCCGTATTTGACACGCAGCGTATAAATACGACACGACACGAACCCGACCCGACACGACCCATTGACAGCCCTAGTTGAAGGGACCACGAAAAATACCTCAACCATATTTTTGTCCACTGTAAGCTCGTTAAGTGTTAGTGTCCCTGTTTTATCACTGCATAGTACATCCATTCCAGCCATTTCTTCAATGGCAGTCATTCTCTTTGTTATGGCACCCTGCATAAAACATGGATTTTCATTATGCACCTTTAACTATAAATAGGAAAATCTCTTCAATTTCATTTTTCAAAGCAATCTCCCAAGTGGAGTTTGTGCAATCACAAACCTGCTGGGACAAACGATGTGAACCAATGGCCATTGTAACAGAAAGAACAGTTGGCATTGCAATAGGGATCCCACCAATTAGAAGGACAAGTAGGTTATCAATACCAACACGGTATTCCCTCCCATGAATTCCGTATATTACGATGATTTCAATCACCATCCCAACAGCAATGGAACAAATACAGAAGTTCCCAATTGATGTTAAAACCTGCAACCATGAAACCATTATTAGCATTTGTTATCGTTGAGCACATGTGACATTAGTTATTATAAAAATTTGAGAAATTTTTCATGAGTGCTAGAAAACTCTCGTTGTTCAAAACCCAACACTCAACACAGAATGGCTTATAAAATAACCTGCTGGAAATGGCCAACATGGGTTGTGTTTTCCACAAGATGAGCTGCCTTTCCAAAGAAAGTGTGAACTCCAGTTGCAATAACAACTGCTTCAATCTCTCCCTGCTTGCATGTTGATCCCGAGTAAACCCCGTCACCAGGATTTTTGGTCACTGGAAGTGATTCTCCAGTAAGAGCAGACTTCAAGTGAAAAGGAGAATTTCAAATTCCGGAAAGGCTGATACTACACTATATCAATAATATTCCTAGATTTGAGATAAAAACCTTGTAAACTTAAGATAGAAACAGGAAAGCATGTAGAGAAGATTGTTGACTCTGTCTCATTAACAGATATATGTTTTTCAACATGGTCTGTTCTGTGGCATCGAACTTATATACACACATTATATTTTATTGATTTACCTGATCAATCTTTAAAGGATCTCCTTCAAGAAGATGTGCATCAGCAGGAACGATATCACCAAGTTTGATGCTAATTATGTCTCCAGGAACCAATACAGCTGCATCTTCTTCAGCCCATTTTCCATCACGCAAGACCTGGTAAACACTCATAGGTCAAATCGAAGTGGAAACAAGATACTAATTCATAGTTTCTTACTACATGCCAATATCCCAAGATATTTCATAATTCAGAAATTCCAATATATCTTGAGCAATATTAATCATTGACCAATCCAAGTAAGGGTAATGTAGGCAAGAGCTTCAAGAAGAAACAAAAGACGAAAGGGAAGGTCAAACTGAAAAGCTAGCTAATCCCAAAGTAATATTTGAAGAGAAGGACCTTTGCCTTTGGGGCCAACCGAGCCATAAGAGCAGCTGCTGCATTTCCTGCATTGTTTTCCTCTATAAAACTGATGGTAGAATTGATAATGAGGAGGACCAGGATGCCAAAAAAATCATGATAATCTGCTGGTTTTGACTGCAAAAGTTTTAAATAAAAAAAAAATTTAAAAGAAAAGGTTATGTCACCGTCAAGGAACTATAGATTCATTGCACTATAAAGAAAATCACCCCAATTTTTTTAAAAAAAAATTTAGCAATGGTCGTCAATGAGATTTGAACTCAAGACCTCCGCCAACATAGTGAAAACTAATTACCATTAGACCAAATGGTCGTTGGCCTGAAGTATTGTAGACTTACCCCTCCTTGTGTAAAAGCAATGGCTATGATAGCTGCAGCTTCCATAACCCAGGACAGAGGATTCCACATAAAGCCCAAAAACTTCAAGAATTTACTTTCCTATGCATGAATAGAAAATAGAATAATCTTTAACAATCTTTATGGATGAACACATAAAGAAATATAAAGAGATTCTCATGCTCTAACAGTTTGTTTCTGACCTTGTTTTCTTCAAGTTTATTATAGCCAAATAAATCCAACCGCTCTTGGACTCCATCAGAGCTCAAACCATCTCTTGTACATTTCAGATCGTCAAAAACTTCTTTCAGGGGTACATTCTCCTGCATAAATCACATCCAAGTTTTATCAAAGGCTATTAAGCTACTACTATTAAAGTATACAGTAATGAAACATTTTATTTTCGCTCTGCTTTTCTTCTGTCAAATCGTAGAACTTGATGTTGAGCAATTGAATGCACTTCCCCCTTAAGATCTTGTTGTTGATGGACTTTGGACAAGCACAAGGATGAACTTGTCACACACACACACTCAGAAATTTAACCAAGAACAAATAACATAAGTGTTTATAGAGGTTCAGCAATTGCCTACGTCCTCTTTGGTGATCCCCTTGAGAAATATCAATAATGAAGAAAGAGTTACAGATTTGGTTTCAATGGAAACCCCCTTAGAACCCAAACTCACTCTCTGTTTTCTCTCACACCCCTTTGCTCAACACACTTGATACAAGATGCTCTCTCTCTCACTCTTGGCTTCCCACTTCTGATTACTCAAGTTTTCACTTGCTTCCAGCTACTTTGTATCTATTAAAAGGTCACCCACATGCAGCAGGCCAGCCTCCCTCAAAACATGGATCCCTAATTTCAGAATAGCATAAAGAGGTAGGCTATCAAACAACCCACTAATTTACCTAAACAATGTTTAAGACTTTTATAGTGGCTGCCAACTGTCCTAGGACTTATACCATCTTTGGGGTTGCATGTGGATTGGTAGGGACCAATTTGCTTCTGAAGAAAGGGCAGAAAACGAGTTGAAAATTCAACACAGCACGAGGCTTGCGACCGGTCGCTTTTATACCGATTCAAGTGGTTTCGACTCTGCCTGAAAACGACCGGTCGCCCAAAACCTGCGACCGGTCGCTCCCTTCGATTCTTGTATCCTTAGGTGAGCCATTTTTCCAACACTTGAAACTACTATCAAAGCTCATTTGGTCATGCATTAATACTACTATCACTACACAAACCAGATCAACAGCTTCCCTGATGATCGCATCGAGAGCAATCGACTCCGCCACCATTTTGGATTCCCTTTAGCCTCCTCAACTCCTCCACTAGCAAGTTGTTAGTAAGAAGCCTGCACAGACACTACTTCATATCAAAATTTGCCTTCTTTTTCCTTTCATTTTCTTTGCAAGGACATAAAACTTATTGCAGGATTACACTATAAACATGATTAACAAAACAACAGAAAGAAAATGAAGGGAAAAACCAAAAACAAAACCAGCTGATCAACATAATCACAATAATCAAACCAAGGGAATTACTAACCAAGAATGTAATTAAATCCCAACCCAGAAAAGCTTGTGATCTGTTAATTAAGCAAAATCCCAGCTCTGCAACATAGAAAGCCACAAACTTTTGCTACCCTCTTAACCTCCCCTGAGAGCCCAAGAGCCCAAAGAAGCACTTGGGAGTGTTTAGGGTGAGAGTAGAGAGTGCCAAGAAATGTACAAATGCCTTGGAATATATAAAGACACCCACACCACCAACCAAGGGACCAACAAAACACAACAAATCAACGTCGTTTTGAATTGGGCAAAGCAGGGACGAATCCAGGATTTCAAAACTTCATGGGCTAAATTTACCTTACGTACAGAAAATTTCAACAGTGAGGGTCATATTGTACCAAATTGGACTTTAAAACACATGTGAGAGAAAAAGATACACGCATAATGAAAAAGGAGCAACGAAGGAAAAACAAGAGAAAAGCAACCAAAAAAGGAAGAAGAAAGCGCAAAGCTCAATTCGTAGTAGATCCAAACCATAAAAAAATGGAGAAACAAAGGAAAAAAACAAGAGAAAGGAGGAAAAACAAAAAGAAATAGGAAGAAGAGAGAAAGGAGGAAAAGAAGAAAGCAAGAGAGAAATGAAGAAAATAAGAAAAGGAGAGAACATGGGTATTGAATTTCTTTTTTAAATATGCATGGGCTAGAGAGAGAGAGACTACATGGATATTGACAACTTAAAAAAAGGCAGGGGCTAGAGAGAGAGACTATATCAATATTAACAACCAAAAAAGGGCATGGGCTATAGCCCATACAGCCCTATAGCTGGATTCGTCCCTGGGGCAAAGTACAAGATAAAGATGTACGTGTACCAATTAAAATTAAGAAGAGTATGTGGAGGGTCCAGATGCAAAATGACATCTCCGCCGCTAGTGAAGATCAGCAGGCCAATGCCAGCATAAAGCCCGGCCAATGCTTTTTTATTTACAGCTTCTTTTTTTCTTTTTTTTTGGGTTCAAATGGTAGTTTACTTTGCCGCCATTTGCTGTTAGGGGCTTTGATCGCAACGTTTCTATTCTTTAGGTTCCGTACGGTTTTCATTTATTAATGTTTTTACCCGCTTGAATTATAAATCGGTAGCAATGATATTTAATTTACCACTGAAGTAGCTAGCATCTGAAAAGTTAAATTACTTTGCTGATAGAGTTTGATCAGAACAATACAAAAAATATAAAATAAAAAAGTTCAGAAGAAAAATTCTTGGGTGGCTTTTGCACACAAGGACTCACTTTGAACTGTAATGAGCAAATATATGTATATTAAATATTTTTAAGGAACTATTGTTCACACTCCAAAAAAGTACTCTGGTACTCCTCCTTGTTAAAATGTAAGGAAATTACAGAAATTACAGTTTGAGAAGTGCATATATATAATTGTATTTTATAATAGTAATTTTTGTGTGATGTGTTATATGCTTCGTTTGTCAATCATAATCATTGAACAAATGAGTGGTGTTATCGAGAATCTAACAACATAATATGCTCAATGCTAAATTTGTGAGATAAGAGATCATTCCTATTAATTCTTTGGAAACCAGGGATGAGAGTGATATTCAAGTCGTTGAGGCCTAACAACTCATTTTCAAGTCACTTATAAAAAAATAATCGAGAAATTACATGTTGCGGAGTGTATAATTATCTTTTTAGAATGCTAATAACAATGATAATGCTAGGGAGACCATCTTTTTTTGTACCACAAAAATAGGAATACCATTTTTTTAAACATTCTTTATTGTTCGTTTGTCAATCATAATAATTAAACGAATGAACTTATCTTTGAACGTACAGTATTATCAAGAATCTAACAACATAATATGCTCAATTTGTCAGACAAGAAATCATTCCGTTTAATTCGTTGGTGGCCAAAGAGAGGAGTCGGTTTCAAGATATTGATACCCTAACTCTTAGGTCACATACTATATTTTAATTCTGGTAGCTTTGTAGAACATGTCAGTGGAAAGGTTTTTGGCTCAACAATTTCCGCAAGGGCTACATTACAAGGCCGGATTATGGGTATTCTACTTTGATCACTACCAAGTGAAAATGATGCGTAAAATAAAACAAAAATTTCGACTTACTGCAACCTAAGTTGCAGAAAAAAATAAAAATTGGTCAGCCAGAGGTTTAAACAATGAAGTAGCGATTATAATGGGGTATAAGTATAGCTCAATTGGTTAAATCTCCAAACACTCAATAAATATTTGAGTAAAACCCCCTCCCCATCGCTTGTACTAAAAAAACAATGAAAAAATCATAGAAGGCTTGAAGAGTATTTAGTATGGAGGAGAGTTTTTAGCAACCACTGTTCAGCCAATCGGAAGAAGCCAGCTGCTTCACCAAATGATTCTCTCACTTATTTTATTCAGGTTGTTCCTGTTCTTTCTCTTCTTTTCTTGGACCTCTAAAAACGAAACAGTAGCAAAAATTCACATGTGTACATCTTGGTTATGTCATAGTTAATTATTTGCTTTGTATTTGTAGAACTATGATTATGTTTATGGACATGTGTACACCTTGAGTTAAAAGGGCGAGCAAAAATTCACTCTTCTTATTTCAAAATGCATCTGCAAATCAGGTTCTCACACCTGTAATTTTCCTCTACTTCTCTGAGGTTCAGATTGAAGCAGATTGAAGCAGACGAACCAATCTATCTTTTTCATTGCAAATCTAATTACTTCCCTGCTGTTATTGGCAACTTAACCAGTGGTTCAGTTACCACACTGATAACAGAAGTTGCCAATTTTCCACTTTTTTCTCACATGAATACGATGCCTTCTGTCTTACAGATCATTATTTTATTTTTTTCACTTGTATAAAAGAATGATAAACAGTTCTCCAATGAATATTTCCATTTACTCTTTTTTTTTTACAACATAATTACAATAATCTTGGTCTACATTTACAGCTGTTTCCTCCACTTCTCTGAGATACTCCAGCAGATGAACCAATTTGTCTTTTTCTTTGCGTATCCAAGGTCTTCTGCTGTCACACCATTGCCTGGGAGTTCCATGAAGGACAAAACTGATTCCTCTAGCTCCTTGTATTCAAAAACTTGAAGACCAGATTTGCATTTGAAGAGAAGGACCTTTGCTTTTGGGGCCAACCGAGCCATAAGAGCAGCTAGCTGCTGCATTTCCTGCATTGTTTTCCTCTATAAAACTGATGGTAGAATTGATAATGAGGAAGACCAGGATGCCAAAAAAATCATGATAATCTGCTGGTTTTGACTGCAAAAGTAAAAAAAAAAATGTTATGTCACCATCAAAGAACTATAGATTCATTGCACTATAAAGAAAATCACCCCCATTTTTTTAAAAAAAATTTAGCAATGGTCGTCAATGAGATTTGAACTCAAGACCTCCGCCTACATAGTGAAAACTAATTACCATTAGACCAAATGGTCGTTGGCCTGAAGTATTATAGACTTACCCCTCCTTGTGTAAAAGCAATGGCTATGACAGCTGCAGCTTCCATAACCCAGGACAGAGGATTCCACATAAAGCCCAAAAACTTCAAGAATTTACTTTCCTATGGATGAATAGAAAATAGAATAATCTTTAACAATCTTTATGGATGAACACATAAAGAAATATAAAGAGATTCTCATGCTCTATCAGTTGGTTTCTGACCTTTCTTTCTTCAAGTTTATAGTAGCCAAATAAATCCAACCGCTCTTGGACTTCATCAGAGCTCAAACCATCTCTTATGCATTTCAGATGGTCAAAAACTTCTTTCAGGGTACATTCTCCTGCATAAATCACATCCAAATTTTATCAAGGGCTATTAAGCTACTATTATTAAAGTATACAATAATGAAACCTTTTATTTTCTCTCTGCTTTTCTTCTGTCAAATTGTACACCTTGAAACTACTTTCAAAGCTCATTTGGTCATGCATTAATACTACAATCACTACACAAACAAGATCAACGGCTTCCCTGATGATTGCATCAAAAGCAATCGACTGTGCCACCATTTTGGATTCCCTTTAGCCTCCTCAACTCCTCCACTAGCAAGTTGTCGGTAAGGAGTCTGCACAGACACTACTTCATATCAAAAATTGCCCCTTTTTGATTTTTTACTTTTTCCAGATTTATTACCCGTATAAAGATTTTAGCACTTTTACGTTTAATAATGTATTATACACGTACGCACGTATTTCTCATGTTTAATACATGTATTTTTTACAAAAATTTCAATAAGACACACAAAATTCATGTATTATACACATAATTCTCACATATTACTGAATAAAAATAATTTATATTACAAAAAATGGCTATACTCAGTTTTTTCGATTTTTTTTTTAAAAAATAGTATAGCCGAGCGGCTATACTCGTTTTTTCAAAAAAAATTACTTTCATATGCATATATAGGAAAATATCATCTTACTAGAAAGTCCACTATATAAAGAAAATATAAACATACCTAATGTTCTCATAGTAGGCTTTTTTCTTTTAAAATGATTAGGACTTCTGAAAGTGAGCCTCGAATAAACTAAACATACAGAAAACGTAACAGATGGGATCTACCATCAAACGTAACACATGGGATCTGAAAAGGTCTTCATAAGCTTTACAAAGGAGATTTACACCTAATCAGAATTTAGATAAACTTTAATGTATCTAAAAAGTAATCCCTTTTATTTTATTTTTTCGTCTATAATAGTAAACGAATAAATACTATAAACACTCTTACAGACCTAAATATTTGAAGCACATGTAACAACAGAGCGCAGCCACCTCTAACTTCTTAAGCAGTGCGCCAAACGTTTTCTTCAACATAGTTTTTTCAATTTGTCAAATAATCTGTATGAAAGAAAATTGTGAGTATATAAAGATTGGTGCAGCATAAATGGACTTTTGCAACAAAAAAAAAAATTTGAACCCCCCTCTCTAGGTCTTGGTGTCGAAAGCCATAGAAAATCTGAATGTACTCTCTTTTCCCTTTAGCCCCCCTTCCCCCCCTTTTAGGTTGAGATCACAGAGTGGAATCACCTTCTCTTTATTGGGGCTCGGGATCGGGTGGATAGGTGAGGGAATAAGCGGGTGAGCAATCCCACATCGTTCGGGGAGGGAAAGGTGAAGTGCCTTATATGTGTGGGCACTTCTCTTCCTAGCACGAGGCATTTTGGGAGCTCATTGGCTTCAAATTTCATGGGAACTCCGAAGTTAAGCGAGTTTGTGCTAGACAATCCCAGGATAGGTGACCCACTGGGAAGTTGCTAGTGAGTTCCCAGAAACAAAACCGTGAGGGCGGGGCCCAAAGCGGACAATATCGTGCTAGAGGAGTCGGGTCGTAACATAATGGTATCAGAGCTAGACCCCGACCAAAGTGTGCCAGCGAGGACGCTGGGCCCCAAGGGGGGTGGATTGTAAGACCCGTGTTTTGGGGAAACAAGAATGGTGAGCAATCCCACATCCCTCGGTGAGAGAAAGGTAAAGTGCATTATATGTGTGGGCACTTCTCTTCCTAGTACGAGGCCTTTTGGGAGCTCACTGGCTTCGGATTACATGGGAACTCCGAAGTTAAGCGAGTTTGAGCTAGAGCAATCCCAGGATGGGTGACCCACTGGGAAGTTGCTCGTGAGTTTCCAGAAACAAAACCATGAGGGCGGGGCCCAAAGCAGACAATATCGTGCTAGAGGAGTCGGGTCGTGACATTATTTGATTTTGCTTTTAATTTTAATTTTTTTAATATGAAAAAGTGTGAATTTACCATATTATCCTCATTTAATTAATAATTTCTATTCTTAATTTTTGCATTAACCAAGGGCATTTTCTGGTATTTTGAATGTTTTACAATTATCTACCTTTTGCTTTGAGTGCTGCTAAATGAACCCTAAAATTAACTGAGTATACCCTACTTCTAAACTATTTATTGAATTACTAATTTACCCTAATATAAAATGACCAAAAAGGATATATTGAATTGTGAAACTAAAATCATTGCATTATGTAATATTATATAGAACTGGTGGAGGGGCAGCGAGCACTAGTGAGACGACTTGCAAGTTACAACCTTTTAATAGATTTTAACACACAGACGACTGACATACACACACTAATCACTATCCATCGATTAAAGAAATGGGATATAGGCAATCACAGGAGCAATGAGATCAAACCAAACAGACTCGTCCTCACAACAGTAGAACTCTTGCATGGCAAAACCAACCGAGCCATTCAATTCAAAATCCCAAACAAAGCTACTCTAATATTGATCCTCTTGAATCCCACCAAGGGGTCGAAGTTCTAAAAGAAAACCCAGATGCCCAAAACCCAATATAATCCACCGGAGGCTGCAAGAGGCCCTTAAAACCTTAGATCAAAATAACCTAGATGAAAAAAACAAAGCCCATGTGCTCCTCTTAATAAAGGATATATGGATAAAGCAAATTATGGACACCAAAATTCAATAAAATAATAAACAATAAAAAATATTCCTGGGTTTCAAAGAAATCTGCAAACGATTGATTGAAGAACTTTGAGAGAGAAATTGAATGGTTTCTTCTGCGCTACCTTGTTGATTTGATGATCAAAATCCAAAGGAAGAGGGTTTAAAACAACCTGGGATATAGAACCAATGATATAGGTGCCACACATAAGCTATTTATTATATGTTAAATTATTATACAGAGTTGTGTGATAGAGTGTATTAGGGTGTACTTGGGGTATTTTTGGTAGTTAAATAAGGTGTACTAAGTTAATTTTATATTTTGATTAAAATATTAGGGTGTACTTAGATGATAGGGTGTACTTAGTTAATTTTAGGGTTCATTTAACAGCACTCTTTGCTTTATATATATATTAGGACATGAGTATTCAACTAAATAGCAATGAGTGAGATTCACACTCTCAACAATCTTAGGTCTATTTTGCATCGAAGATCAATTAACAATGAGAGAGATAGATTTTAATAAGGAACCAATGAGCTGGAGTTCGCCCATAAAGATGGGCAAGAGTTTCCATGAGACAGAAATTTGTTTTCAGCAATTAACGCCAATTGATGGAGATAGAAGAGAAAACATTAATCGAGAAGGATGAATCATCCTTCAAGGATGCAATTAGATTATCTTTCCAGAACCAGAGGTTAGGGCACAGGAGCAAAACCAGACTCTGAAGGTGGTTCCAATGGGATCTTTGGATTGCTATCCAATAAAGTAGTTTATAAAGAAGGACAAAACAAAAGGTCCCGTATCGAATAATATCGTGATGTGCGCTAGTCCTTTTTTTTTTGGATGAAATGGGGGGTAAACACCCCAGACACAAAACCAAAAACAACTACAAGCAAATCAAACGGGTTCTAGGAACCCTTAAAACATCATTGGCTAACAAAAGCAGGGGCAGTATCCAAAGGACAAAGGCCCAGGTTTCCATTGAAGCTTGCATTTGCCAAACAGTCTGCAACATTATTCTTCTCATGGTAAACATGCTGAAGTATGCACTAGCCAAGAAGATCCATCATCTGTTTGCATTCACTTATAATTCCAGCTAAAGGGTGAAAGGTGATGGGTTCCTTCATTTGTATGAGCTGCACCACAAGAGCAGAATCCATCTCCACAATCAGGGGAGAGGAGTTATGGGAAATAGCAAGTTTTAGGCCAAAAAACAGTCCCCAGATTTCAGCATCCTGAACTTGACCCCAGATTTCAGCATCCTGAACTTGCCCTGTTCCTTTCTTATTTACTTTTCCTATGACAATCCTATTCCTGGATATATTTCCGAAACAACCCACCAACATTTTTTCCTATATGCATGCAAGACCCAACTTTTCTCTGTCTTTCCCATACTTTAGCTTTTTTTTTTTTTTTGCTTTTTTTTTTGTGGTTATCCATACTTTAGTTTTAAAGCCCGCTTGACTTTACAAAAAGAAATAAAAACGTTTTTGATTTACTATTTTCACGTGTAGAAGTTACGTACTCCCTCTATATAAAGCCCATGCAATATAGCAGGAGGAGCAAACCTATCTCCATCACCACCCTCTACTCAGTTATGGCATTGCAATTTTGTTCTTTGCTCTTGTGTGTGGTGCTGCTTCTCCTTGGCTTTGCATTGGCAAATACCAATGCTGCCATGACAGATCCACCCGTTGTTTGTGCAACTCTCAACAGGACCCATTTCGATACTCTTTTTCCAGGGTTCACATTTGGCACAGCTACAGCAGCTTACCAAGTCAGTGCTTTATGGGAGCTTAATTAACATCACTCTTGAATTTGATTTCAATGTCAGATCATCTAGCATGTCCCATGCATGAATATTGGCATCTTCATTCTGTAAATCGTGTTTTATATATACACTGTTAGTACATTTCAGTTAGAAGGTGCTGCAAACATAGACGGTAGAGGACCCAGCGTATGGGATAACTTCACCCACGAACATCCAGGTCTGTTGACTCAAACAATCAATTAGTTAACTAATCTTCTATTTTTTTGGAGACTAAATTGATGATCAGCTACTTAATTTCAAAAGCTAATTCATTCGTTGCTTTTTTTTTAATTAAAGCTTTCTACCTCAGTATTCCGGTGTCATTCTCTCCCTAGCTACATATTTTATTACAGCAATTAAATGTATAAACAAGCCAATGCTTCATGGCAATTAGTTATTCTTCACTTGCCGTCTGTTTAAGTGTTATAAAAGTGGGAACTGCGTAGAAATATATATGTCGTTCTCACGTTTGTGTAAGTCAAAATAAAGACCTTACCCAGCAAAGAGCAGACAACTCCACAAGAGACCAAAGAAGATAGAAAGTTGTAAAAATTTGAATAAGGCTATGACATTTAATAAGGGTAATCATGGAAAATAAAATTCAAAGTTTTAATGAATTAAAGACATTGTTAAAAAATGTAAGAGGAATGATACATCGCATGAGAAGAAGTGAGAAGTTTCAAGCAAGAAGGTTAGAGTGAAGGTTGCTAGCATTCTCCTATTTAAATATCTAGATAGCTAAATTACTTTGTGTCTATATTTATAATTCAAATTATATTTGGTTATTAATTGCAGAAAAGATAACTGATGGCAGCAATGGAGATGTTGCTATTGATCAATATCACCGTTATAAGGTTTGAAAATCACATAATTTTATTTTGCACACCTTCTATATATTTGAATTGGAACACATGACATTAAAGATGAGATCCTTATTTTTAGCTTCTTTCCTATAATTATGTTCATCTTTGGTGTCATTACAGGAAGATGTGGCAATTATGAAGGATATGGGGTTGGATGCTTATAGGTTCTCTATCTCATGGTCCAGATTGTTACCAAGTAAGTTGATCATCTGCATTTACATATGTTATTGCAACCAATCACTTTATCGTTTAACATCTTTTATGCAATTTAATTTCTATTCCACGATAGGTATTGGCTTACATTTTTCTTGTTTTGTTTTAATTATTATTAGATGGGACACTAAGTGGTGGAATTAACAAGAAAGGAATCGAATACTACAATAATCTAACCAATGAACTCCTACGCAATGGTGATACATCTACCAATCTCATAAAATCCTCTTGATATATAATAAGTACATGCAATTATTTAATCAAATTTTTAATTTTCTTCTACTTGCGATGCTATATATAGGTATAGAGCCATATGTGACACTCTTCCACTGGGATGTTCCCCAAGCCTTAGTAGACGAATATGATGGTTTGTTAAGCCCTCATATTGTGTAAGTGAACAAATTCCATCCTTTGTATAATATTGATCACTTAATTACATAAATACTACTATATATAATAAATACATTTTTAAATGTGTACACACAGCGATGACTTTGAAGCATACGCAGACCTTTGTTATAAGGAATTTGGTGATCGAGTAAAGCATTGGACCACACTTAATGAGCCATATACCATTAGTAACCATGGTTACACAATCGGGATCCACGCACCAGGACGATGCTCTTTTTGGTATGACCCAACCTGCCTTGGTGGAAATTCAGGTACTGAACCATATCGCGTGACACACCACCTACTCCTTGCTCATGCAGCTGCTGTAAAATTGTACAGGGAAAAATATCAGGTACTTTAGTTAGCTTGTTTTAATAAACATTGGGGGTCCTACGAGTAACTAGTATTATGTAAGAACATAAGTGGAAATACTTTATATTGAGATTTTTAAAAAATGGTTGTAATTATTATTTTTGGCTCTAAATCAACAAAAAAATATATATATATTGATCATTCTGGAGCAGGCCAGTCAAAATGGTGTGATAGGAATAACAATTGTATCACATTGGTTTGAGCCCGCTTCAGAGTCACAACAAGATAAAGAGGCTGCATTTCGAGCTTTGGATTTTATGTATGGATGGTAAGTATATTATTAATTTATATATCAAATAATTTAAATACTTTATTTATGAATTATAAGTTCAGCTAGCTAGCTAGTAGTACTATATATAATATTATAAGTTCACGCTTGGAATTTTTATAGGTTTATGGACCCATTGACAAGAGGTGACTACCCGCAGACCATGCGATCTCTTGTTGGCGCACGATTACCAAATTTCACAGAAGAACAATCCAAGTCACTGAGTGGGTCATATGACTACATTGGAGTAAACTACTATTCTGCGAGATATGCAAGCGCTTATCCTAAGGATTATTCTGTATCTACACCTCCAAGCTACGCAACAGATGTTTATGTTAATGTCACAAGTGAGTACAAATTGAAAATGTCAAAGTAATTAATGAAGTTCTTATAATAATTAGATCCTAATATTCATATTTATATGTTGTGGCAGCTGATCTTAATGGGGTCCCCATTGGTCCACGGGTACGCAACAAATTATTAGATGAAGTTATTATTGGCATTTTGACAATTAATACCTATGCATATATTTTGTTTTCCACATACACATAAAGTCCTAAAAGTTTCGCTAATCTTCAAATGAGATTGCAGGCTGCTTCAGACTGGTTATATGTTTACCCAAAAGGACTTTACGATCTTGTACTCTACACAAAAGAAAAGTATAATGATCCAATTATGTACATTACTGAGAATGGTAAGTAATACTTTTAAACATTAATTAATTGCATCATCAATGTTTCACATATATGTATAATATGGTGTAAAATACAGTTAAGTGTTTTAAACTCTAAATTTAAAATTAAACGCACATTTTTTCTTTGGATAAAAAATTTTATGCATGATATTGCAGGCATGAATGAGTTCAATAATCCCATATTATCACTTGAGCAAGCCCTTGATGACACTAATAGAATTGACTACTACTATCGCCACCTATGTTACCTCCAAGCAGCAATTAAGTAAGATTTATCAAAAAAATTAATTATTTCCATATATGTATTAGCCTTCTTACATTTCAGTTATTTAATCTCTACATTGACCCAATTATGTTTTTCTTTTTTGTAGGGAGGGTGCTAATGTGCAGGGATACTTCGCATGGTCATTGCTAGACAACTTTGAGTGGAGCGAAGGATACACTGTTCGGTTTGGTATCAACTATATTGATTACGACAATGGATTGGAAAGACACTCAAAACTCTCGACGGATTGGTTCAAAAGTTTCCTCAAGAGATCCTCAATTAGTAAGAAACGAATCCAAAGATGTGGGAACAATAATGATAGGGCTACCAAATTTGTGTATCAAATGTGAATCCAATGATGGATAAAGTAGAGTGGCTCCTCCATAGTGGTTGTGCGAGTTGTGTTCATGTTTTAACCTTTTGTTTTGACTCTTTCTGAGTCGGAATAATTTGCCACAACTCATTATGAGTTAGTTGTCTTTCCTTGTGACACTACTACAAAAATGGAAAAAGACGACCAGAAAACCACGACGGTAGTCAAAATACCGACGTTGAGTTTATAAAGACGACGGTAAAATGAAAACCGACGTGTTTAAGTAAAAAAAACACCTAATAAAATATGGAATTCAGATTGGGCATTTCAAAAATACGACGCAACCAAATAAAAAAGCGCCGTCTTATTAAACAACGTTTGTTCCCGGTTAAACTCTTACACAAAAAACAACGACAGCATGTACGAAAAACAGACGTCCAAAGTTGGGACGACGGTTTAACAAAATAAACGCCGTCTTACTTCCCATATAAACTGAAAGTGTAAGAAAGAATATTAATAATTATTAATTACCAAGGCGGTAGATTTATAATTTACAACATGTAATATTTCTAATCCACATCGGTTTATTTATCCACAGACACGTTAATAATTTATTACCACGTCATTTATTTAAATATAACGTCGTTAAAACATTAATCCACATCGGTTTATTTATATAAAGCGCCGTTAATATTTATTACCACGGCGTTTATTTAAATATAACGTCGTGAAAATATTTCTAATCCACGAAGAAGATATTGAAACGACGCGGTTTTCTATTTTGTTTTTTGTCAAATATGCCCTTGGCAAACGAGTTTGAATCCCTATGGCAGTTTTTCTAAATGAGTTCGAATCCCTATGGAAAATCAAACGTCAACGAACAATAAATTTTTCGTGCAAACCGATAAAATATTTCACCTTCCAGACCTCTCAGTTTTCCTTCCATAGCATGCATGATCAGTTTTCGTTCCATAGCAGCGTTTCTCAATTTTCCTTCCGTAGCAATTACTTCCGAAGGTTTCAAGTTCCTCTACTCCTCCTCGTCAAACAAAACAAACTTTCTTTGTAAGGCAAAGGTATATTTCTAACTGTATCATTTCTGTCGAAATCATTTTGAAATTTTTTTATTCAAAATCTTTTCAAGTTTTATTTTCCAATTACTTTTGAAAGTGTCCACGACGATTTGGTCTTTTTCATGCCGTTTTAATAAACTGACCACATCGGTAATTAACTCGTGCTTTTGCAAATAAAACGTAGTCATAACGGCTGTGGTGTTGTAATTTTACGTCGAGAATAATACAAAACCGACGTAATAAAGTTAGACGTCTTTTTTTAAATATAACTGTCGTTTTATTTTAAATACCACGACGGTTGTAATTAAAACGTCGTGAATTATAAAAACCGACGTCAAAATTTATTAGACGTCGGGTTTTTTTTTATTGTTTACGTCGTTTTATTTAAATCACCACGTCGTTTACTACTCTGTTTTATTTTATATACCACGACTGTGATATTTATATAACATCGTCTTAAATTTAATATTACGTCGGATTTTTTTATTTGGATTTCCTTTCTAGTTCCAATTTTCCAATGTCGTCGAAGAAGCTCAACCAATGCAGCCAACTCAATGAAGATATTTTAGTCCAAATTCTATATCTGTTGCCCATGAACCCTCTGATTCGATTCAGTTCCGTTTCGAAACAGTGGTATTCTATCATACTCTCCGACACACAGTTTGCTCAAGCTCAATTCAAGTTAGCCTCCGAACGCAAAACCCTTACCCAGAGGCTCCTCATCTCCACCGACAATCAAATTTGATTCTTGGATTCCGAAACGGCGTCGTTCCCAGTTGTTCACTCAAAAACCACACCTTCTTCCCTTATTCCAACCTATTGGGCTCCTGTAATGGTATGCTATTTGTAGATGTTGCTGGTGATTGTCAAACTCATAAGTTGTTTCTCCGGAACCCATCAACCAGATTCGTCCGCGAATTGCCTAACCCAAAATTTGTGTTTGCGGCGGAAACTACCGAATATGCTGAATATGGATTTGGCCATGGTCCAGGTTATGTGTCATCCACTGATGACTACAAAATTTTCATAGCTAGAGTTGTTACTAACAAGTGGTATGTGGAGATGTTCTCTGCCAAATTGAACACTTGGAAAATCATTGAATTCCCGCCACCACTCATTGTCCTTTTTCATAAGCATCACCATTGGCTTGGGGGTCCTTACGAATGAAGCACTGCATTGGCTCCCGACCTACAACTTTGATCCTGATGAAGAGCTAACCATATTTGCTTTTGATCTGGCAAAGAAGGAGTTCAGGGAAGTTCCATGCCCTCCTTTAAATGGCAATGGTGATGACAATGACGATGATGTTAAAAGTATGGCGGTTAATGTAGTTTCGGGAGGCATGTAGAATGCTTATGTTTTTCATTTACCAGGAGATGTGGTGATCATGAGTTGATAGAATTTTAGGTTATGAAGGAATATGGGGTGCGTGAGTCATGGAATGTGCTCTTTATATTTCGCACAAATGTTTTATCTGAATGGTTGGCTGGGAATTTGAGTGGTAATGATGTCGTTTTCATTACGGAAGGCGGCACAATTTTATTCAAGTTGAGGCACATGTTGGTGAGGATTGAATGCCACAGAGATAGGAAGTTGGTTTGCAGTAGACCTTATAACGTTACTGATGGGGATAGGTTTGAGGTGATCGAATACGATGAAACTCTGCTTTCGGCACCAAATTAATTTTATAGAGGTTTTACGAAACTATATGTTTTGTAACTGTCACATTAATAATTTATATATGATATGAACTTTGTTTTAATCACTTTATTATATGATCACAATATAATTTATATCATCAACTAATTATATAGAGTATTTTATAAGAAATGTATTTTGTGTGTTGCTTTGCATGTATCAACTTAAGTTGGCAAAATGACCAAATATGAAACTAATTGAGATTTTAACAAAACGACGTCATAAATACAATCAATGACGGTAATTTATTATAAACAGACGTCATAAATACAATCAACGACGGTTAATAAAATACGAACGTTGTAACTTTAAACAACGGCGGTTATTAAAAATTTAAAGACATAAAACGACGATAATTTTAAGAAAACTGACGTCGTGACGACAAACAACGTCTCTATAAAGGACGTTGTAAGTAATTATTGATGTCTTTATTGTCCTCCTTACTAACGTCTTAAGGTTAAATCATAATATTCATAATAACTTTTAAAAAATTTCAAAAAATACACCGGAAATCATTATGGAATCATTGAGATATTTTCTTCCCACTAAGGCTTATAAAAATATATTTGAGTCATAAAAATTAAAAATGAAATTCAAAGAACAAAAAATTATTGATAAATCATAAAATCTCTTATAGTTACATAAAATGTTCATATATATATATATATATATGTGGCTTGTGTCATCCATTGGTGTGATAAATTCAAATATATTAATTACTACTTTTAGCAATCTAATTTAGAAGAAACCAGCCTAAACCCTTTTTGTATTATTTTAATATTTTTTTCATTTAATGAAATTTATAATTTAGTATTTAGGGTTTAGTGTTTCGTGTTTAGGGTTTAGGGTATATTGAAACTACGCCAGTTTTCTATTTTGTTTTATTTCGATTCCATCCTTGGGCTAACGCGTTCGAATCCCAGCAACACCAAAACCTGAATATTCTTATTAGTTTTTAATTTCTCCGTGATGGTTTTAGCATCGTGAAAATATTTAACTACGTCGTATTTAATATACTAACCGCCGTGTTAAATGCAAACATTTTATTTGAATTAGACGTCCTTCTTTATTAATTAGTGACGTAGAAAAGTGAAACTACGGCAGTATAAATATAATAACGGTCGTATAATTGTAACACTTTAACGTCGGTTATTATTTGTTCGCCGATGTTTAAAAGAGCGCTATTTGAAATTTTGACATTGACCTAAAATTTTCAATTTTCGCGCTGTCTTAAATATTGGCTCTCTCTCTCTCTTCAACTCTAATTCTAAGTTGTGCTCTCTAGCTCTGTCGAATCCAAGTTTATCTCGAAAACCATTTTCAGAATCCATCAGATCTGCGCGTACCTGTAAGTTCGAACCCTAATATCACAAGCTTGTTGTTCATTGAATGATATTCCTTTCGCTCTATGTCTTAAATATTTGGCTCTCTCTCTTCAACTCTAATTCTAAGTTGCTCTCATCAGTCGAATCCAAGTTTACCTCGAAAACCATTTTCAGAATCTATGACTCTGCGCATACCTGTAAGTTCGAACCCTAATCTCACAAGCTTGTTGTTCATTGAATGATATTCCTTTCTCGGGTTCTTAAGTACAAACTTAATCTGACTTTGATGCTTCGAAATCATTGAAAAATTTCGTTGGATCTGATCCTTATGGGTTTTAGATATATGTTTTGCATCCTTTAAATCTTAAGATATGTGTTCTTAATCACTCTATGTCGTGATGGGTCTTAATATTTGCATGCTTTTTATATGGGTCTTTATTAATATTTGGTTAGCATTTGTTCTTTGAAATGGAATGGCAATGTGAGATTTATTCTCTTTTCATACGACGACGGTTTTTTATTAAAACCGTCGTCGTATTTTAGTTATAAGGCGGTTGTTCTCACTACACCACAAAAACCATTCTATGGACGCCCGATTTGCGTCATGGATCACTTTTAATGACGCGTTGAGACGCGCGACGCCGCTCGCCTAATGGGGTCATGGAAAGTTTTTTAAACAATGACACCGGATAATGCGTCATGAAAACCTCTTTCAATGACGCGGACTATGCGTCATGGAAAGTTATTCTAAACAATGACACGGATATGCGTCATGGAAACCTTCTTTCAATGACGCGGACTATGCGTCATGGAAAGTTTTTCTAAACAATGACACCGATACGCCGTCATGGAAACCTCTTTCAATGACGCCGGACTATGCGCGTCATGGAAAGTTTTCTAAACAATGACACCGGATACGCCATTGGAAATCTCTTTCAATGACGCTGACTATGCGCCATGGAAAGTTTTTCTAAACAATGACACCTGGATATGCGTCATGGAAACCTCTTTCAATGACGCGGACTATGCGTCATGGAAAGCTTTTCTAAACAATGAAATTGATACGCATCATGGAAACCTCTTTCAATGATGCGGACCAAGCGCATTAATAGTATGACGCTTGGTTTGACAACATTATTTAGGATTTTCCATGACGCAAGTCGACGTCATTGAACTTCACGATATTTTTCTAACGTCATTAAAATACTTTGATGACATACTTTAAACGTCGTTGAATCTTTTTTATTTTAAAAATATATATAATATGTATATTTAACCCACCAATTTTATTAAGCAAAAATATATTAATATATAAATATAACAACAATTAATATTAAACAAAATCAAGAAAGGTTAATAAATACTCTTGATTATATTCATAAACTGTTATTATCATTAATAAAGTCACAGACAACATAAGTAGAAGGACAAGCGTAACTCGCCTTCACCACAAAATGCATTCAATTTTATTATTCACGCATGTTGGAGAGAGATGTTATAAAATTCATAGAACCTAAAATGGATGAAACAACATATGAACTTCATCTAAAAGGACAGAATTTTCTATTGCCAAATCCTTCAAACCCTACCTCTCGATGTGCACAATAAGAAGCCCACTTCCACGTATGCCATTGGTGGCCAGCCACTTTCCAACTCAATGGCTTGCAAAGTTCTATCCTTTCCATTTTTCACCAGGGCTTCAATTGAAGGAAAACCGATCAAGTCCTCCAAATACGCACAAAGTTGCAGCTCTCCATGGCTACCAAATTGTTAATATGTATCAGACAGAACACGAAACCTAAAATAAAGTATTAATCTCATATTTTTCGTAACTTTCTTACCGTCCCGCAGATCGGCAAAAGTGACATGCCTCTTCTAGTCTTCCAGCTCTTAAAAGAGTCCGGACATCTTCCAAAAGAGATTCATCTTGCCGTAGGAGTAAAACTGTTAAAATGTTATCTCGAGATGAGCATACATGCATAAAAATATATACAAGCCCCTTTAGGTAACAGTATTCAACATGGAAAAAGTACAAGTCAATCACTTACGTTAAAAGTAGATTTGTATATCCCTAGCCGGAAAAAGGTGAGGGTTGGAGCCCGATATAGTTAATTGACTCGACTTGACAACACTGTCCCCTTTAATACAAAAATAATGTAAACCTAGATACTATTTTTGAAGACCAATTTGTGTTGTGTTGCAACACAAAGGCACACATAATGCATTTGTTAGAACTCTACAGAATCTAAAAAGTACTCTCCATAATTTAAATGTACAATTTCAGGACAAATGTACCAAGACGAAGGTTCATATTCTTATAAGAAAATATACAATGCCGGTAATCTTCTACTTACAACTTGATATTCTTTCCATTATACTATGGTGTCTTCCCTACGTGTTCACCTCGGTCAAATGTAAGTTTTGTACTCATGATGCAAAAGTATATTATTCCTCTGATTGGTGTTTGTGTTCTGTGTTTGTACACCTTGTTGCATATTTATGGGTACTACAAAATAAGCCGACAATGCATTGGGAACTTAAGGAGGGGAAAGGGGGCAGTTATAAAAAGAAGTCCACTAGACAACCTATTTAATTTAAAAATCCATTTTATAGTAGATAATTATTTTTAAAAGTGCATAAATTTTATATACAAATGAAGAAACATGGCCACAGAAACATCAAGATGGGACTGAAAAAGCAAAGCAAACTTCAAAGAAATTTGTAAGACAAGCACAAAGAATACTTTGTCATCGTGTAGTTGTTGAGCATGTTCACGTGTTGGAGCATCAAAATCCAAGTGATGAATCGTATTTGTCTGGATGCTCCTTTCTTAAGATAGCACCGAGTATGGTACCAAATTCCAGAGCTTGGGAGACAGGCATCAACATGAGACCATCGCACCTGAAAGTATTGACAATTTTCCATGTTCAAAATTTCTCAGACACAAGAAGGTCGTGAGAGCTCACCGTCTTTCCCAAATAAAGGGGCTAATACAGCCATGGTGTGATACTAGTACCTGGGAATTTGCATAAGAACAGATTGGCATATTAGCCGGACTTCATAACTTTTTGTGCACAATTCCAGATATTTTGGAATAAAAAAATGTAGCGATGGTAATAACCTTTCTTTCCAAGTCAGTGCTTTGGAGGCTAAGCCTTCCAAACCATTGAACAATCCGTAGACATAATTGTGCCGTATGGTCCTCTCAGATGAATTGGCAAGCCTCCAAGTGTGATGTTGAGGGCAATCGGCATGAGTCAATATATTTAAATGAGAACAAACTCCTCCCAGTATTTAAATTGTACTAAATTTTCTGAAAAATAAATAAATAAAGGAATTCTTATGTTTTCCAATCAAACAACTAACGACAAGGAAAATGCCTTACCAGGACGAGCTCTTTAGGAATCTCTTCAAATTCCTCGCAAGAAGAAGATTAACTGTCACACTAAAACCCGTGAGCTCATAAGTGTAAGACTCACATCAAAAGCAAATGTTAGTAACCTAAAAAGGAACACAAGCAATTAATTCTTCTTTTCACCAACTAGAAAATAAACACAACTCGTAATATAGTCAATAAACCTATAAGATAACCAAAACATTTACCTAGTTGTCTCTACAAACAGTTTTTTTACTAGAAGATGGTAAACTTTTAGAAGAGATTAGCGATTAGAATAAGCAAAGATAAAATATGAAATTTTGTCGATTGCCCTGCAATTGCAAATTATTAGAATACGTATCATAAGGTATGGCAAGTTAGTATAGAAAGATTTTTTTTACACGAGATGGCTTTTCACATTTACGACATGTAATCATATTTCCATTTGGACACCGAATCTACAAAGCATTAAAAACAGTTGGCGAATCCAAGAACCGAAATCCATCTAACAATGTTATGGAAGATGGACTTAAAGTGTAGTGTCTACATAATACATGAATGTTTATAAGCATGAATGTTTATAAGTGCAAAGTGTTCACATAATACATGAATGTTTCTCAATATCTCTATATCAAAACTTTGTTCCCGAAAGCCCAATCAAACAAAACCCAAATTAGATTCAGAACAAACACCTACACTTGAAGTTTGCAAATTTAGGAAACTGGGGCAATTTGAGAAATATGGAAAATTAAAGGGAGGGGGAAACAAAGTGAAAATGAAAAATGCTGAAAAAGGCACACCTAAACGTCCTGCTTGGAGTAGGAGGAGGAAGAAGGAACGCGCTTGTTACTGAAATCATGTAACCGACGGGTAAGACTACTCCGATCATCATGATGGCCGCTCCGATTCACGTATCTCGGTGGGCTCGTTCCACCTCTATCAATCTCCTGAATTTCACCGTAACGGATCACAATCCTCCCATGTCGCTTCTTCTCCAACCCCATCTCTCTTGCACATACCCATGAAAATTGCACCAATGGGTCTTGGGTTGCGAGCAGGGTGCAAAGTGCTAGCGACGGTGGATATTGTTGGGAGGCGGGAATGGGTCTTGGGACGTAGAGAAAGAGAGGCAAGGGGGAAAGGGGCAGAGATGAAGCGTAGGTGGGTACAACCGATAATTATTTTTGAATCGTAACGGAGTTCTCACTCAGTTAGAGATGAAAAATAGTGGTCGTGCAGCATCGTAAGAGAAATGAGAGGATTTGGGTTTAGGGGCCTGAGGAGAATAACACGCACCAAACTTAAATTTGGTGAAAAAGAGCGCACATGAAAAAATTGTGGGAAAAAGTTAGAAATCTATGACGCAGCGATAGACGCCGTTAAATTTTTTACACTTATGACGATATGCTGCGTCATCGATAAGTATTTCATGACGATAAAAACGCCGTTAATTGAAGAAAAATTTGGGTATATCTATGACGCAGGTCCTGCCGTCAGATATGGTACATCTATGACGCTGGTTCTCGCGTCGTCATTAAGTAATTCATGACGTCTAGTAGACGCCATTAAATTCACAATGTTAATGACGCACGATATGCGCCGCCTAAATGTACTAGAATCAATGACACACATCCCGCTATTGAAAATGATTTTAATGACGCATTCAGCAAATGTCGTGATAATTGTGTCATAAACTCACTTCAATGACACATTTTAAAGACACGTCATAGTTTATGACATTTAATGACGTGTATTTTCGATGCGTCATTAAATCGTGGTCATAAAAAGACATTTTTTTGTAGTGTCTTTAATACCGTTGTATGAAATTTGATGGCTGGTGTCATAACCCTTCATTGTCTTTTGTAGCATAAGACAACGATTATTGGAAGAACCGTAAATGCCGTAATTGTAAAATATGTCGTCTTATGTAAAAACCGTAAATGCGAACTTATATTGCTTACTATAATCTACTATAGTGTTAGTCTTTTCTTGTCTTTTCACTCTATTATATATTATGGGTTTTATAGTGTCGAGAGATGGATAAGCTATGGATGCATGCCGATAGAAGATCGAAGGCATATGAGTTAGGGGTGGAAGCATTTTTGAATTTTGCTACAATAGTAGGTACAGCTTTGTTTACGAAGAAGACAATTTGTCATTACGAAAGAAGACTTATTTTAGGCGAATCCAATGAGGGACTCTCTCTCTCCTTGCATTGTCGATCAATTTATCATTAGCTATTGCTTAATAGTTTTTCATTATACACACATTTTGTTTCGTTTGTTGCCGATAAGGTTGCATATGCACTAGCTCAAGGTTGTAGCTGCACAAACCAAGGAAATTGCAGTGCATTTCAAAATTCCAAGTTCTTTCTTACTGTTAGTGTGAAAGAATGTTTGTTGAGTGTGGTGTAACTGGATTAATTTCTTTATGTACTTATATTTAAAATATGTTTTGTTCTCATTGTTTCTTTGCTGTTTTGTTCAGTGTAACAATTGCGGTCATATTATTACTCTTCTACTACAAAAAACTATCCGAAGTTAACTTGGTGGTTCCAAGTTCATTTTAGTGGAATGCATCTTTGTTGTGTTAAAATGATTAGGTCTTAATTTGGTCTAGTGTTCTTTAATATATAGGGGTAGAGAATTGGTCTACTGTTCTTTAATCTCTTACTAAAACTTGCTTTTTTATTATTTAAAATCTTGGTTTTCTTCCTTCTTTTGTTCATATTTCGGTGACACACCATATGAGGCAGTTATAAGCGTACAAAGGGAATAGAGTAATTGCATCCAAGGGAGAAGCGGTACAAAGTGATGAAGTTCGGATAGAATGCGAGAGGAAAATTGGTGATGATGAATGTATAGCTCTATATACATATGGAGAACTTGATTTAAAGGATAATTAGGTATAAGAATTTTGGTGTACTCTAGAGTACTTTCATTTTTTAGATTTTATTTTGTTCTATTGTACTCTTGATATTCTATTTATGAAAGAAATAATTTTTGAGTATATATATGTATGGCGTGGGTAATAGCATATTTGAGTATATATTTATGATACCATTAGAAACAAGAAAACAAAAGAAGCAAAAATGTAAAATTACTACGTCAGTTTTACGGTTAATAACCCTCGTTTTAAAGTTAATAGACGACAGTATTTAATAAAGCCGGCGTCTTTACAAGTAATAGACGACGGTTTTTATAAAATACGACGTCTTTGGATAAAATACGACGTTTTTTATAATAAAACCGCCGTCTTTAAATATAATAAATGTCTGTATGTTTGACATTCTGCTGTGGTTCATTTATGTTACGGCGGTAACAATGAAATTTTTGACTTGTAAAGCCTTTGAGACGGCACTAATTTTATGAAAGCGACGTCTAAGGTTGTCGATTTTTCCTTTTTATGAAGTTTTATTGTTATTAGACGTCGGTTTTATTAATAGAAATGACGTAGTATTCTTTAACAACGTCGGTTATTAACCGTCGTGGTTTTATACATGAATAGATGTCAGTCGATTTCAAGAAGGTTTTGGATGACCCTAGAAGGCGGTGGATTCCCGTCGTCTATTTCGATTTTTGTAGTAGTGTGAGAGTTTAATTTTAATTTTTCTTTATGTTGTTGATGTGCCCCATTTATCCAAGTTTGTTGGCTTTATGCCGTGTTGGTGCTTTGGCCGTTTGTGGATGTGGGTGGAAGGATACCTTATTGTCTAGGTGTCGTTGGTGTATATCCCTCATGTGTTCGTATTAGTTCTTGTGGTCAATGGCCCTTAAGGCTAAATTATGAATGTAATTTCCTCTAAATAAAAACCTTATGAATAAAAATAAAAACTAAAATAAATGGATGTTCAGCCTTGACCGAAATATTTGCTACATAAGACATCTAGTTTGTTTTAAAGTTGAAACTAACTTAGAACAAGATACTAGTGTATAAATTCTTTATGGATCTATTAAAAATTCAAAAGAAAATGCTCGATCAGGTGCTTATTTGAGAAAACGTCGAGTCGGATAAAAGGACAATATTTTTCTTCAAACGAAAACTAATGTTGCTTGCATAATTAATTTTATGTGTACAAATTATACATAGATTTTAGCTTATATATGTTTTAATGTCAATACAGTACTCCTTACGCCACATAAACTTTAGCTTTCTTTCTAACCATATAAAAATTTATTTTTCCAAAACAAATCCAACCATTGTGATCGGCCACCATGAGAGACTTCTGTTCTTTGTAATTATATTTACCTCTACAACATTTCTTCCAACACAATGCCATCCATTTATCAAACAACACAAAAGAAAATCCAAGAGCCAGTCCAATTTGATCTCACTTGCACCGAATCCCAATTTCCTCTCGCAACTAATTCAAGATTTGTTGGCCGCGGCAACCTTCAACCCGTTGGACAATTTCATCGTCGTGCCAATGAAGGGATCTTGGATCTCTTGGCTCTTTCTCCTCACGGTGTTCACTTGAAGCTGTCGAAAACACAGAACTAGATAACAAAATTAAAATATCTTTGAACTTTTCTTTTCTTCAAGGAATTTTCTAAGGAGCCAACTTTTTTTCTACACTTCATGCTTTGATTTTAAATTACCATAGTTTTGTTTGTACTTTAAAGTTTAGATCAGCAGAGTTTTTCTTAGAATTCATGGTTTAATATGATCTCTTTTAGGCTAAAAACCTGAATGCTTTTCATGTAAATTTGTATAATTTTTTGTCTTAAACTTGACGGGTCATGTACAAGATCCTCAAGACTGATGTTATTTACACTTAGCTGCAATCTGTAATATTTCAAGACATATATAACCGTAATTTCCATAAAAATAAATAGCTAAAATTGTATGCTAGAACTTGATGTCGATATGGAATAGATTCCATATCACGATCTGGAATTGTTTTTTAAAATTCAAAACCCATACATGAATACTTATGCTTTTTATATGCGTAATAGGAGTTTACTCAGGCCACCTGGAACAGAAAATGTATAGGCAAAAACATTTAAAACAATGTATAGGCCAAAAACATTGACAAAATACATGAATACTTCCTGGCTCAAGGTAACCTCAGGCCACTTCTTGGAATTGTTTTCAATGCTTTTTTGTGACTAAAAAAGAAAATGTATATGTCTCTTTACACATCCTTTTTACACTTAAAACAATATCTTCGATGCATTATAAAAATATTGACTTTTATTTTTTCACGTTTACCTAAAAACTGTAAACACTTGCATAGAAAGTGCATAAATTTAACACTTCAGTTCAAACTTGCATAAACAATTGTATAGACAAGTGTATAAATACTTATACAAAAAGTGCACTGAAATTTATAAATATGAATTAAGCTTTATACCAACTCATTATCTTCTCTAATTCTCTCACTATCTTCTCTAATTCTCTCAAACTCACTTCTCCCTCTCATTCTCACTCACTCTCAATCTTGCCAAAAGGTATATTCTCTCCAAATTTAAATTTTTTTTTCATTAATATGTGTTTTTGGAGTTAGTTTTGAGTTTGTGCGGAGTTTGGGGTTGCGTATAGGGTGAGGATTGGAGTTTGGGATGGATTTGGGGTATAACAATTTTAGGGGAGATTATGCCAATTTTATGTTATTTTTTTATGTTATGTTTTTGTTATTTGACCATATTTGTTTTTTTGTAGGGAATCGTCGAGACTTTGACGGATTACGACGCTATTGAAACATATCCTCCGCCACTACCACCACAATAGGCTTGTATTAGGATTTTATTATTGTACTTTGTTAATTTATGTGCACATTTTGAATATTATATATATATTGGATAATTTGATCACTATTTTTCATATGTAATTTTATTTTGAATACATCAATTTAAATTAAAGTAATTAAAAAAATAAAATAATACAATTAAATTTAATTTAAAAAGTAAAAATTTGAAAAAATTAATATAAGAAAAATAATAAAACAAAAAGTCAAAAACCTTGCGTGACAAAATATTTCGTCGCGCAAACTATTAAATTAATTTATTTTAATTAAAAATGTTAAAACACAAAAATTTAAAAATTTGAAATATTTCGTCACACAAATATTTGAGCGATGCGACGTTAAGATTTGTCGTGCAAAGTAACTCTGAGCGACGAAGATTAGATTTCTTCACGCAAACCCTATCTTCACGAGCTTTGCGCGACGAAATTGTACTTTGTGCAACAAACTTATTTCGTTGCGCAAAGTGTTTTTTGTAGTAGTGCTAGTAGCTCTGTTCAAAATCAATTTCAAACAAGGAAGATTAAAAAAGAAACGGACTGATTTCTTCAAGATATAATATTCTTGAAGAAATCAATCTAGAAACTAAATGAACGAAAGATGTGCAGTGCTAGATTCAGATTTCAAAAAACAGACGAAGATTTCAAAAACGATAATCTTGTATTTTCTCCTTGTTAAAATATAGGGAAGAAATTACAGTTTGAGAGTGCATAATTGTATTTTATAATAATAATTTTTGTGAGACGTGTTATATATATGCTTCGTTTGTCAATCATAATCATTCAACAAATGAACTTATGTTTGAATGTGCAGTCTTATCGAGAATCTAACAAGAATAATGCCTAGGAAGACCTTTTGTTTTTTTTGTCACAAGAGTAATGCGGGAATACGATTTTTTTTTTAACATGTTGTATTGTTTGTTTGTCAATCATACAAATTTGTTAAATAAAAAAACAAATTAATTAAAAAGACTTTGTATTAGCATTTTAAATTTGCTAAGCTACAAATTTTGGACATCAACTTGAATAAAAGAATTATAAACACTTCTCCAATGAATATTTTCCATTTACTCTTTTTTTTTTACAATATAATTACAATAGTTTTGGAGAATGAGAGGTCTGCGAGTGCCCATCTCGACTTCGCGGACATTGAAGCGAAACCCGAGGAGTGCTTCGAGGAGCGAGCTCTTGCCGTCCGATTGGGCTCCGAGGGTGACGATCTCCCGGATCGGGAGCTTCTCTCCGAAGGCCACCGTGGCCGCCTGGAGGCGATTGTAGGCCTCGAATCGGGACTTGGAGTTGGAGAGGGAAACCAACGAAGACGAAGACATGTCGTTTTCGCCTGTGGAACTTGGGTGGGGGTGCTTTCGAGAGTGAGATTTTCCCGATGGGGTTTTGGTCAGTGTGGTGAAGAAGGCGTTTGGGGTGGTGGCGTTGGTGGACATTGCTGCACTGTGAGAGAGAGAGAGAGAGAGAGAGGTAGCAAGTGGTTTTTTATTTATTTTAATAACTTTATTTCTATAATTATTATTTCAAATTTTAAATTATTTTATTTTAACATTGAAATGACCAATTTGCCCTATTCGACGCGTAAATTGGAAATGACCAATTATTTTTGGGAAATTAGCGGCTTTGGCATCGGCTCGCTAAAATATTGGTCCAATAGCAACTTTTTTTAAACCACATAAAACAAACGCCTATAAATACTTTCTTATCCCCACCTTCTTGCTCTTTTCGCACTTTCGCCCAATTCCCCGAACTCAGCACTCTCTCTGTCTCTCTCTTTCGCACTTCAGAACGTACTGGAAAGAGACAGCCTCAAGTGGGTTTTTGTTGGTGGGAAAGGTGGTGTAGGCAAAACGACCTGTAGCCCAATTCTCTCGATCCTTCTCTCCAGGGTCAGATCCTCTGTTTGATCATCTCAACCGACCCTGCTCACAATCTCAACGATGCTTTTCAACAGAAGTTCACCAAGACTCCAACTTTGGTTAATGGGTTCACCAATCTGCATGCTATGGTACGCTTTTTGATTCACAATTTTGTCTCTTCTTCATTATTTGTACTGGTTAATTGTTGTTGTTTTCGGTGAATTTGGATTTTGGTGAATTATTTGGTTTTTCTGGTGGAATTTTGGATAAATTTGGGAATTACCCAGTTGTTGTGTATTGGTTTGATTGATCATGAAGGATATTTCTTAGAATTTGGTTCTGTTTGATAAAGTTAGGGATTCCCAGTTCATAGGTTTTGTCTTTTGTTTCAGTTCTGAGAACAATTTGTCTTTTAATTTGATTTCTTTTCTGAAAATACAGCCAATTCGTCATTGCCTTGCTGAATCTTTTCCTCTTTATCCATGGTTGATATTTGTATTTATTATTAAAAATCTCGATATGCTTGCATGCCTCTGTGTGTGTGTGGATTTCATTATGTGCAGTCTCGTTATTTGGTTATGATCCTCCATAGGAAGTGGATCCTACTGTTGAGCATGAAGACATGGGCACAGATGGAATGGACAATTTGTTTTCTGAGCTAGCAAATGCCATTCCAGGAATTGACGAAGCCACGAGCTTGCAGAGATGCTCAAGTAAGATTCATATTCCTTTATGTTTGTTTCTTTGCAATTCACAATTGCTCTTTACTATCGTGTTAGAGTTCCTTGCACATGCCACCTATTTTATATTTTACCAACCATCTTTCTAAATCATTTTTGGATTATTCCGTGCATATTGGTCCAAACAATGGATTATTCAGTTATAGTATTTGACACTGCACCAACTGGCCATACCCTTCGGCTGTTGCAGTTTCCATCAACCTTGGAGAAAGGTCTGGCGAAAGTGATGTCCTTGAAAAATAAATTTGGCGGTTTAATGAGTCATGTATTAATCGTTGAACCCTTTTGTCCTTGCATGCAAACATTTATGAGTTAAGACTCGTGGAATCTGTACTTTTGTCTCAAACTTTCTTGTCCGAGTTCTGTAAGCTTGTAATTGTTCAGTTACAACTGTTTCTGTGCTGATGGTATCAAGTGTTTCACAATTGATTAAGGCAGATGACCCGCCTCTTTGGTGTTGATGATGAATTTGGAGAGGATGCAATTCTGGGAAAGCTTGAGGGCATGAAATATGTGATTGAACAAGTTAACAGGCAATTCAAAGACCCAGTAAGTCTCCCCATTCATTTTCCTTTTTCTGTTAACTGTATTGTTGATTTTGGAGAGGATGACTATTGTACTATCAGTTTGGAAAGGAGAATAAATGTTAGTACATTTCAGCATCTTAAGTGACTTGCCAAACTTCATCAATCTTGCTTGCAAACCAAATTGAATGTCCAAAGTTATAGGCATTTGTGGATGCACTCATATCTCACTTTTGGCAGGACTTGACAACCTTCGTCTGGCGTTTGCATTCCAGAGTTCCATTCTCTCTATGAAACAGAGAGACTGGTGCAGGAACTCACCAAATTTGTGATAGATACACACAATATTATCATTAACCAAGTACTTTATGACAGAAGAAGGTATGCCTACCATGTCCATGGTGTCCTTTTACATTTATATTTGTAAATGCTCTAAGCAGAGTTTAACCTTCGGCAATTCTGTTGTTGTAGGCTCAGAATCCAAATTACTCAAAGCAAGAATGCAAATGCAACAGAAGTACCTTGACCAGTACTACATGTTGTACGATGACTTTAACATCACCAAGCTGCCATTGCTGCCGAAAGAGGTAAAACCATAGAGTGCCAAAATTTGTGAAAATGTTGACTTCTTATTCTGGAAATGGGGGTTGATGATCGGTCTACTTTACAGTTTGCTTCCCCGTAGTTTCCATTTGAGTGATGATAGTGTTAAGGTCACCTCAACATAGTCCATTTCTAACTGGAAATTATAGTGACTGTGAACCATCTAGCTAGAAGAGAGCCATAGATGATGGAATTTTCCCATGATTTACCCACCTATGATTCCTTTTGCACTCTGTAGTTCCTGAAAGGATTAATCATTATTCTAGGTTTTAATTTTCTTCACAATTATTAGTGTGCTTAATCTTTTGTTTAGTTATTTTGTAGTCAAATATTCGTATATTTTTTGGTAGAATATACAACTAAAGATCTCCTTTGTCATTGTATATGCAATATTATGATCACCTGTAGTTGTAGGAAGTTTCGACTTGAGCAGCTACCTTGCAAGCATGTAGTTGCGGTTTGCCGCTTCTTGAAACTAAATGTATACTCCAAGGCTTCCCAGAATTACACTCGGAATACATGGTTGGATGCTTATTCAAATACCATCTACCCAAGTGCAGCCTCGGGGGGATGTGGGTTATTCCTACAAATGTCCAAAGTAGAGTTGTGCTACCTCCAATTTCAAAGGTGATGCCGTTTGACGAAAGAAGTCGAGGATTCCTTCGCAAGGAGAGGGTACCATTACAAGAAAGTGTTGAAGGTGCGGTGTCACGGGCCACAATAAAGCCACTTGTAAAAACCATGTTCCACTTCGTAATGTATCTTAGAAATGTAGGTTTTGGTGCTTTGAAATTTCAAAATGTATTCGTATTGACTTGGTGTTTGAATGTGAATTTGTCAACTTTCCACATTTGGTATGTCTTGGCAATACAAAAATGCATACTCCCACCTATATAATTTCATTCCAACAGACTTGAAAAAGGTAGGTGCTATGACGCAATATTGTAGCAATATCGATGCAATATGCATAATATCGAGCAATGTGGATGCAATATCGGGGCAATATGGACGCAATATCACACTATAATTTCATTCCAACATACTTGAAAAAGGTAGGTGCTACGTGCGCAATATAATATCGCAATATAGGGGCAATATGGAAGCAATATCGGGGCAATACATTAACTCCAAAATCACACTGTAATTTCATTCCATCATACTTGAAAAAAAGATAGAGTGCTATGTGCGCAATAGAGGTAGCAATATCGGGGCAATATGGACGCAATATATTGTCAATATGGACGCAATATATTATCAATATGGACGCAATAAAAGGCAATACACGAACTCCAATTTCATTTCCTCACACTTTAAGCAATTTGGACCCAGAATATTATAGAAATTACTAAAAAATTTCTACCAATTCCTCATACTTTAAGCAAAATCAACAACTAATCTCTCTCTGTCTCATGGTGCCTCTCGCTACCAAATACCAAAAATAGAAGAGAAATATATCTTGATCCCGTTTCATCCCTCCAAGACTGACTTGTTGGAGGTCTTTCCTTCACTCCATCCCTCAAAGACACGTCCTCATCTTTTCTCTATCAGCAACTGAGAGTATAAACCATCAAAATTTCAGTGAAACAAAGCTTAGACTAGTTTGATATAAAAGATTATGCATGAACACTCAAAAATAAAATTGTGAGAAGACATTTAGTTATTAGTAAGCATACCATTTGAGTTTTCGGAGTTCAAAAGCTACCTGGAAAATGAGTGTTCCAATTGTTACTTGACGGTGAAGAGCACTACTACTATTAGTTCTCCAAGAAATTTTACCACCTGGTAAAGGAAATGAGAAAGGAATGTGCACTCAAATTTAAGAAAAACAACCCAGGAAAAGTGACATCATATTATTAAGGCTTCAAAAACACACCATTGCTGTTGATGACATTGACAAGAAGGAACCAACAAAAACTCTATCAAACAACTTTGCTCCGCACAACTGCAAAATAAGCAAAACGGCAAGCTTATTGTTTATTTTGACAAGAATTAACTAGTTACTTGTAAGAAAAATCTGGTTATCAAGATTGAATACAATACCACAACAGTTATGGCACACAAGAACATAAATGTTAAGATTTGAACAAGGCCTCCAAGAACAGCTACAGGGCCCACAACTTTTAACTGCATAAACAACAAGTTAAATGGCTTCCTTAAACAAAGGTGATTTTCATCCTCACCTCCCCCTCAGGATATGAATTGGAAAATTTCATAATTTTACTGCATAACAGGCGGTGAACTAAAATTTCTCAAGTCTAACATGTCTTAGCCAAAGAAAACTCCAAACTTAGAGCAAATTGTGCAACAGTTTGAACCTGTAACAGACGTAGTAGATTTGAGGATAAACTATAAAAAAACTAGAACTCTAAAATCAGCAAAAATATAACTTTTAGCAAAATCACACGTCACAACGTACCTGTACCATCTCAATGATGAACTCCAGACCCCACCTGGTCCAATGAGAGAACCCGCAAGAAGGTAGCCCACAATAACCTATCATATGCATATAAATTAGAAAAGATAGCAACACAGCTGCATCATTTAAATCGCTATATGTAGCTGAAAGTCTTAACTCATATATGTTTGCATACAAGTACAAAAGGGTTCAACAATTAATACCTGACTCATTAAACCGCCAAATTTATTTTTCAAAGACATCACTTTCAGCCAAACCTTTCTCCAAGGTTGATGGAAACTGCAACAGCCGAAGAGGTATGGCCAGTTGGTGCAGTGTCAAATACTATAACCGAATAATCCATTGTTTGGACCAGTATGCACGGAATAATCCAAAAATGATTTAGAAAGATGGTTGGTAAAATATAAAATAGGTGGCATGTGCAAGAATTCTAACACGATAGTAAAGAGCAATTGTGAATTGCAAAGAAACAAACTTAAAGGAATATGAATCTTACTTGAGCATCTCTGCAAAGCTCATGGCTTCGTCAATTCCTGGAATGGCATTTTCTAGCTCAGAAAACAAATTGTCCATTCCATATGTGCCCATGTCTTCATGCTCAACAGTAGGATCCACTTCCTATGGAGGATCATAACCAAATAACGAGACTGCACATAATGAAATCCACACACACACAGGCATGCAAGCATATCGAGATTTTTAATAATAAATACAAATATCAACCATGGATAAAGAGGAAAAGATTCAGCAAGGCAATGACGAATTGGCTGTACTTTCAGAAAAGAAATCAAATTAAAAGACAAATTGTTCTCAGAACTGAAACAAAAGACAGAACCTATGAACTGGGAATCTCTAACTTTATCAAACAGAACCAAATTCTAAGAAATATCCTTCATGATCAATCAAACCAATACATCCAACAACTGGGTAATTCCCAAATTTATCCAAAATTCCACCAGAAAAACCAAATAATTCACCAAAATCCAAATTCACCGAAAACAACAACAATTAACCAGTACAAATAATGAAGAAGAGACAAAATTGTGAATCAAAAGCGTACCATAGCATGCAGATTGGTGAACCCATTAACCAAAGTTGGAGTCTTGGTGAACTTCTGTTGAAAAGCATCGCTGAGATTGTGAGCAGGGTCGGTTGAGATGGGATCTGACCCTGGAGAGAAGGATTGAGAGAATTGAGCTACAGGTCGTTTTTGCCTACACCACCTTTCCCACCAACAAAAACCCACTTGAGGCTGTCTTGTTCCAGTAGGTTCCTGAAGTGCGAAAGAGAGAGACAAAGAGAGTGCTGAGTTCGGGGAATTAGGCGAAAGTGAGAAAAGAGCAAGAAGGTGGGGATAAGAAGGTATTTATATGTGTTAGTTTTATGTAGTTTAAAAAAGTTGCTATTGGACCAATATTTTTAGCGAGCCGATGCCAAAGCCGCTAATTTCCCATTATTTTTAGGCCAAAATCACTAGTCCCCGTAGTTTAGACTTCAACCACTTTTAGCACTTGTGGTTTTGATTTAAGTCGACGCAGCCTTGTGGTTTGGCCAGACTACAACCACTTTTGGTCCCCCATGTGGTTTTAAATTTCGTCCTTTTCAGCTTGTGGTAGTTTGGCACTTCAACCAGCTTTTTATCAGTATAGTTTTAATTTCTTCACTTTGGCCGTAGTTTCGTATTTTGAAGCGATTCAAGGACAATATAAAATTTCTATTAATTTCTTTAGCGGCAACCACATTCCCCTCACGTGGAGGGGCAATATTGTCAGATCAAGCGAGCCCTTTTATCGGTGCGGTTATCATACAACCCATCTGGCTTTATTATTACTAATTGCAAGGGAGAGAAAGAGAGACCACAAGGACAACGATAAAGAGAAAATTGGAGAGGAGCGAAACTATGGGGAGCATCGCGTAGTGGTAGATTCACCGTAAAAGCAATCAATTTACCAGTTAGCAACAATTAGAAATCGCCAGAATCAAATAATAATTATTTGTTTTGTTGCCCAAATTGCCATGAAGATTGATACTTTTTGATCTGAAGAGAGAGAGATTACGTTATCTCATTAGCAAGCAGAAATTTGAATAGGAAAATAAAAAGATCCACGGTTTTCTCAACAAAAAAAAAAAGATGCGTGGGAAAGGAAAAAAATGGACAAGCCAGAAAATGACAACTTCGAACATGTTGAACTCAAGTGAGAGTTTCGAGTCAAACTTGAACTCGGCCCATGGGGTTTTGGTCTAACAATATTGCCCCTTCACATGAGGGGGCACATTTGGTTGCTCAGTTAAAGAAATTAACAAAAATTTATATTGTCGTTGAATTGCTTCAAAATGAAGCTAATAGTGAAAAACGAAATTACTACTGAGAATGAAAGTGTTTGAAGTCTTGAATTCTGGTCAAAAGTAGACGAAATTGAAGCTACGAGGGACCAAAATGATTGAAGTCTTACGGGTCAAGTGACGAAGGTGAAGCTACGAGGTCAGTGATTGAAGTCTGCAAGCTACGAGGCCAAAAGTGAGCTTTTTCCTATTTTTTATTAACTTTATTTCTACAGCGTATGCGGACGCGTCGAATACGGTATGCGACGAGTCGAATACGCGTATCTGACGAGTCGAATACGCGTATGCAACGAATCGAATACACGTATGCGACTCGTCAAATACGCGTATGCGACGCGTCAAATACGCGCATTCCAGGGAATAAATACGTTCCTAGTCGTACAATTTACGCTCTCTCTGATCTTACAATTTACGCTCAGGTGATCTTGAAGAAACTCTACAACGCTTTTGATCCGGTCGTCGTCACCGTTACGCTCGCTGATCTTGAAGAAACTCTACAATTTACGCTTTCTGATATCTGGGTTTGGGCGTGCTACAATTTTCTTGCGAATTCGTTTTGGTGGTTTGATTCGGTTTTCTTGCGTTCGTTTTGGGCGAAAACCCTAGTTTTCCAACGGTCAGAGGTTAAATTTTCGTTATTCTTATATAATTTACTTTTGGATTCAATCCTAACGATTTTTTGCAGGCTTTGATTTTGTGCACACCCGTTAATTTTCATATTGTCCTGTTTTTTTGTTTGGGTGATCTTCTTACTGATATTGTCTGTTTTTTTATTATTGTTTGGCTTTGTTTTTCTGTTTTTCATTTTCTGTTTTTATTGTTTGTGCACCCGTTAACATGACAATGAGGTCTTCATATACCTTGATGTCAGAGTCTAGCTGCCCTCTTGAAGAAAGGCTTCGTCAGAAAAGGAATTATCGGGAAAATTTGGACAGGTTCATCCCTAATAGGTCTGCAATGGATTTTGATTTTGCACATTATATGCTTACTCAAGGTAGGAAAGGTACTAAGGAAAACCCATCTAGATATGGAAGAGACTATAGGAAGCTGTTGGCAGAGGCTATGAACATGAATCGCACTAGAATCCTCGCTTTCAAGAACAAGCCTCCTCCCCCTGTAGAGCTCTTCCCGAGCTACTTATCTTCTTTCCCACAGGATAAACCAGCAAACCCTAAGCCACAGAGACACATTCCTCAAACTCCCGAGAGAACACTGGATGCTCCTGACCTTATTGATGATTACAGCCTGAATTTGTTGGATTGTGGAAGCTCCAATGTAATTGCAATAGCTCTTGCAAACACAGTTTATTTGTGGGATGCTACGGATTGTTCTACTTTGGAACTGGCCACATTTGAGGTTGAAAAGGGCCCTGTTACCAGTGTCAGTTGGGCTATTGATGGACGCCACATTGCCATTGGACTGGAAAATTCTGAAGTACAGCTATGGGATTCAACTGCTAATCAGTATCTGAGAACCTTGAGAGGTTGTCACAGGTCACGAGTAGCCTCACTAGCTTGGAACAATCACATTCTTACAACTGGAGGAATGGATGGCTGCATTGTAAACAATGATGTAAGAATTAGATCGCACATTGTTGAGACATACAGAGGACATGAACAAGAGGTTCTTTGGGCTTAAGTGGTCGGCCACAGGCCAGCAATTAGCAAGTGGAGGAAATGATAACCTGCTCCATATATGGGACAACAGATCAGTGGCATACACAAATTCACGAACACAGTGGCTTCACAGGCTTGAAGACCATACAGCTGCTGTAAAAGCCCTTGCTTGGTGTCCTTTCCAGAGAAATTTGCTAGCTTCTGGTGGAGGTGAGGATGATCGGTGCATAAAGTTCTGGAACACTCACACAGGTGCATGCCTGAACTCGGTCGACACTGGCTCCCAGGTTTGTGCTTTGCTGTGGAATATGAATGAACGAGAACTGCTTAGCTCACATGGGTTTACTCAGAATCAGCTTACTCTTTGGAAATACCCATCAATGGTTAGAATTGCAGAACTCACTGGTCATACGTCTAGAGTCCTTCATATGGCTCAGAGCACAAATGGTTGCACAGTAGCATCAGCAGCTGGTGAAAGACTGAAATTCTGGAATGTTTTTGGGGACCCTGAGAAGGTTAAACCTGCTCCCAAAGAGCCTTTTGCCCAAGTGAATCGTATCCGCTGAACAAGAGCATGAGAAATTACATCAGATGGAAATTTATGGACCAAAAACTACAATCAGGTATGGGATGCAGAACTGGAACTTTGATCAGTACTATTCTTTTTGGCTTTCCACGAAATCCCACTTCCCCTACTAGAACCCTACACCTATACCTCTCTCCTTAGGAAATTAGAAACCCCACAACTCTATTCTCAGTTTCCATTTGTTCAATTTCGTTTTTGCATTCTGGGTTTGATCCGTTTTGGGCGGCCGTGAATCTATGGCTTCCAACATTGAGGGTACGCCACAAATGATCAAGCCTGGGTTTCGAAGCCGCAAGCCAAGGATGCGAGTTATGAAGCCCCCTCAGGCTTTCCACTTCAGAATCCCAGAAGCAGAACCAGAAGAATGTGATCTCATGGATGAAGATGAATTATATGCCTATGGTTATAAACCTGTTGCCTTGTCTTGTTCTGAAATCAAGCCTTGCAGTCCTTGTGAGGCCTCTTCTTCCACGGAAGGTAGCTCTGCTCTGCATTCAGTTTGTGGTTCCTGTTCTACCCATCTCTGGATGATGATGATGATGGGGGATAAAGCCATGAACTTGATGAGATCAACAGCCCACAGAGTGACTCTGGCCCATCAATTTCTTCACCCTACTGCAATTTGTGCCTGAGAATGGCAAGAGAGCCAGCGGTGAATTCATGTGGCCATTTGTTTTGTGCGATTTGTTTCCAAAATTGGTTGCAGTTCTTCTTCCTTGCTCATCCGGAGTGCCCTGTTTGTAAGAGTGATGTGTCTCCCTCCTCCATCACTCTGATTCTGCAGCCTGCCTCTGCCTCCTCCGAGACACTGGAAGGCCACGGAGACCTCAGTTCTGGCTTCAGTGCAACACCACCAGGACCAAAGACTTGACTTTGTGTATGAAGTTTCAATTGATGTAAAGGATACTTATTGATGTTGTAATTGTTATGTTTGTAACTTTTTTGATCCAATTGAAGCCTAATCTTTCATTTTCCAAATATAAAAAGTAATTTTTGTGAGCCTCAGTTTTAATCTGTGCATGATATTGCTTGGTTTTTATTCGAACAAGATGTTCTTGGTAAACACCATCATCATCAATACTCTGCTTGTGCAATACTGAAATCTATTCTGAATTTTTTTTTCATATGCATTGAAGGAAAAGAAAAGCACCAAGAAAATTATCTTTTATTTAAGTGGCTCACTTGAATCACAATTAATCATTATTATTTCAACCGGAAATCATACAAAGATTTTATTAAGACAAGGAATGATCATACAATGCCATGATCATATAACCCTCGACTCTATCCCTTCCTCCATCTTAGTTGATACTGGTCCAAGAGAAACAAGACAAGCAAGCTTTTATGTAGCAAAATATATAAGTTAATTAGGGGAAAGAAAAAAAAATATTAATTTCAAGAAATGAGACACTCACTTCTGACAGTTGATGTTCTTTGAGATAGGGATGTTCAACGCAATTCCACACTGGCCAGGCAGAGTAGTAGCTGCATCTTCCTTAACATAAGGGAAGTGATTTGCGGCCGCCTTGCAACATTCACAAGCCAGCCGCCTATCCGCGGTGGTTTGTGCGATTGCCTTGATGTTTTCCACCCCTTTGCACTACCCCGGAGGTCAGGCAGGTAACGCAAGGGGTTAAATTCGAGTCCACTAGGGCGCAATTGACTGACTCTTCTTGCTGCACCGTTAGGTGAGCCATGGCTAGCACAACCAACATTGCTATCACAATTCCATTCATGATTCTTCTTTTTTTTTTTTTCTCTTGGTATTTTGAAATACTAAGTGAAAAGCTTGATAGTGAGATTGTGTTCTTGTGCTTGTGCTTTGGGGATGGATGGTTCACACTTCACATTGTGTGTATATATAGCAGTTAAATGACCATGGCCTAAACAAAATCAGTTGTGGAATTTTGACCTCTTTCTATGCCCTCAAATGTCACTTGGATAATAAAGACCAAAGTGGATAAGTTTTGGGCTGATTTCAGTTAGGCCTTTGCAGGCTTTACAATGTAGTGAGGATAGGTTCTGGGCTCACTTGATCTCCTCAATTCAGGCTTTTCAAGGAAACTTTGTTTGCATCCAAAACCACACCTTCAACTTACACTTAAAAATGGCTATGGCAGTCCAAAAAAGATGACAAATGAAAAGAACAGAAAGGAAAAGAAGCATGCACTGATCAATACTATCTAAGATTAATTAGCAATCAACTCATAGCCTCGTCCTCAGCAAATTTGTTAGAATATCACTTGCATGCCGACTTCAGTGTTTGGCTTTGAGTTGAATGAAATATCACTTGTTCTCGAAAAAAAACAAATTAGTTAGATTTTATCATCGTGCTAGTTACATTAAAACACATATGACACGTGACATAACACGTTGGTCTTAGAGAATACAGGCACATACATGCATGCTAAGTTGCTAACTTCATGTACCATACGATCACTGAGGAAAAAGTATCTCAATAATCAAATTTTGGGAATTAAACAAAAGCAGTAATAATAAAATGTTAATGGCATTGTCAGCCCTAATTTATAGACAGAGGCGGAAATAAAACAGAAAATAAAATTTAAGTTTCTGTGATTAATTATAAGATATTCTCCCTTCAGATAAGCTTGCCACATCAAGACTCAAATCATTAAGATAAAAAAAATAAAAAAAATTCAAGGCCTTATATAATTTCTTCATGTGACCTATCGTAAACCTAACCTACCTCCCTCCACCACTCCAAGGCCAAACTTATATATATTTTAATAAGCATATAAATACACTAATATTCTCTATAATTTGGAACCTTATATAGTGTCTAAATTTGGAACACATGAAGCCTTGTGGGGTGGGTACAGCAACTGCAGCATGCAGACATATCTAAGCAGCCGACAACTCCTCTCTGCCGACGACGTATGTCCCCTCTTCTCTTTATCTCGATGCACTCTTCATCCTCTCTATTATTATAGAAGAAAAACACTTTTTAACTCTTTGCCTGTGAGGAGTGAAAGTGATGATCTGTTTTGGTTATGTTTATAATTTCCTTTTTTCAAATGCCCTTGAGTTAAAACCAAAATTATATTGTTTTGTCTTGACTTAGAAACAAGAATCATGATAGAGTATTGTTTGAGTCACCACAAATTTTATATATATATATATATAAAAATTAGCTAAAATAACATTCTAGAAGTATTAATTAAATTTAAAAAAATGTTTTGATGACAATGCCCAAGGTTATAAAACAAAATTATTTTAACTGTCATATATGTATTTAAAGGAAAATGTCAGGGAGACCAACTTTAAATACCCACTTGTGTACAATCTCTCTAATGGATCGTGGGACCCATTATATTTGTTGGCTCCACCTCTATTAGAGAGATGGTATAGAAATTAGTATCTAAAGTTGACATCCATCTCGTTGCTTTTTGCCTCATCTTTTCTCAAAAGATCTAGAAAATATTTTGCATATCAACTTTGAAAACCGATGAGATCTACTTTTTAATGGTTGCTTTAGATTTGCTAGTAGGATCTTTATGTTGCTTGCTAAGTATTACAAAAAAACGTGAAACCGAGTAGTGGCAAGTTGATCTTTCTTTTTCTTCTATCTTATGAAACAAAAATAATATAACAAATTGGCAATAAATAAAAAAAGGAGGTCCATAATGATCATGTACAAAAACCAAGGGTGGAATTGTAAATAATAAAAAAGTCCAACGCTTTACACTTGGGATTGGGAATCTCCATGTCTAAAAAAATGCAATAAAAAGCATTAATTGGTTATAAATAATTCATGTGGCACGGGGATCACTGTAGTATTGAGATCATTTAGCCATTGATCAACAACAGCCAGCTGGCTCATCTCAACTATCTCTATTCGGCTTTCGCTGCCCGACTCGGCTCCAGCAACCGAGCCAACTCCGGTATTTCTCCTTTTCGGCCTTGGCGACCCACTGTCCGACGAGGAATACGAAGAGGAAGATTCCGGTGCCCGCCGCTTTGGGGTTACTCTAACCGGCTCGCATCCCTCCGAGCCAATAAGGTGAGGGAAGTTGAGCTTGGCTTTGGAGCCGCGCATCTTAAAAGCGGCTTTGTCATAAGCCAATGCCGCATCCTCAGCCGTCTCATAAGTCCCAAGCCACACTCTAGCCCCGTTCTTCTTAGGATCCCTAATCTCCGCCGCATACTTCCCCCATGGCCTCCGCCTCACTCCCCGAAAGTGCCTGCCCGATGGCGGCGCCTGAGTCTGACGTGCCACCTCTATCCCTTCCAAAACCACCTCCTGAGGCTCCGGTTTCACGGGTGTGGTCTCAACAACATCAATGTGACTGTGATCTGATGATGGACTCCATCCGTTGTCTGTGGAACCACTGTAAACGACCACGTCGTTATTGTCGTCGTCCACTTTCAGCGGCATGTCGCTCCAACTCTCCGTCGAGAAAAGGGCACTGAAGCTGAAACTCCGGCAAAACATAGGAGGAGGGCCGCCTGAAACTGTCGGCGACGATTCTTCCAAAACGGTATCGAAATTATCGTCGAGAAGGTGTTGCCGAATGGACTCCAAGAGAGCAAAATCAGACTCCAAACTAATCTCTCCAAACATTTTTGGATGAAACTGTTCTTGGGTTTTTGATTCTTAAGCTTGTAAAACTGGATTTGAATGGCTGTGGAGGGATTGATGTAGCTGTTGTGGTTTAGGCCCTGTGTGTGTTGTGTGTATTTATACGTGGGCTATGCATATATTTGTTATTTTATTCACAGTAGTGCTGTCATTGCCATGAAACTTCATTGATCCGTGGATTAATTTAGTCACATGCATCACATGCTTAAAAAATTATTTATGAATTAAATAAAATATTAAAACCCTGGGATAGATTAATCTATTGCAATTGGCCAGTGACTCAGTTTACCTATTTGTTTATAGAGATTCTGAAAACAGGGATCACAAGAGGCCAATATGGCACAGGTCACCCTGAATTATTCTCTCCCAATGTTGGTTGGTGGTGACAATATGAGTGCATGATCCATGTAATGGTCCAATAACATTTCTAATATATATTGCTTGAGATAATGCACATTTTAAAGTTTTTTTTTATAAAAAAAAGATAAGAAGCATTATAGTTTTCTAATAAAAATTGGGTGACTACTGTTGGGTTCCCAGAAATGGAATAATATTCATCATCATCTGTGTTTTTTTCCTGACTAATCAAAGAACAAAACTAGCTAATTATTTCGTTGCCCAAACTTCCTGAAAAAATACCCTTCCATATATATACGAATCGTTTTCATTTTTTTAAAAAAAATAAAAGAACTCAAGAACAAATCCTCTTGGTGAGGTGTCTTTTTTTTTTTGAAACAATGGAAGAAATTTATTAAAACCGAATTGGAATGTTTACATCAGCAGGAAGAGTGTCAAATAACCACTCAGGCTAAAGTTGATCCCATTTAAAATTCCCACCCACACGAGATACATGCACTGCTACGAGATGAGCAACTGCATTGCATCTTCGGTTCACAAAAGTAAAAGATACCTGGTCCACATGAGAAGCCAATACCTTAATATCATGAAAAGTGCCCTCAACAGTAGTATCCGTCTTTATGTCACCATGCAACATCTCGCAACAAGCTATTTACAGTTTGTTTTCACCATCATCCTGGTGACATGCGCCTCCAACCCCGTTGCCACCGCCTCTCGTACTGCTTCCGCTTATATTTTACATGCAAGAATTCCAATTAATATTGATTTTCTTTTTTCAATAAACATTTAGAAGGGTGTTTTATTTTATATTATGGATAATCCAGAGTTTTGGCGCATAGTTTCTAGAGCACAAAAAAAGAGGAAAAAAGAATATTATTATTATTATTTTTAATAATATAGTAGATTTTTTCATTCACTAGGGAGAGAGGGGAGTATTATATTGGGTTGCTTTAAGATTGTCTCTTGCGTTAATTGAGCCCGAGTGCACTTGGAGTGAGAGAAAGTAAGAAAATTTGGCCTACTTTTCCACTCGTGCCACCCTATGAAAGCACCACCATCGTTTTAATAGTATAGTAGATTAAAAGCACCACGATTATAGCATTGTATAGATTAAAAAATATATATCTGTAAATAAATCGCACATGTATCAGAATACTGTCTATTTATATTGGAACCTAACTGATAAAGGAAAATAACCTAGCAAAAATCTCTAGAAAAATCTAAAGGAAATCTCTAACACACGTTTAATGCAATCTCCAACCTTAATTTAATGCCAGTTGCAATTCAATATCCCTGAGTCCACCTATACATAAGCTGAGATCGAATCTTTTTCATTGATTTAACAAAAAACTTGTAAGTTGTTGCAGGGGACTTGAAAGACAGGCCAACCACACATTATGCTTATTCCGTTTACAATTATAGTGCAATCAAAACTAAATTTAACAACAAAATATCAAGATTGAAAATCATGGGATTCCAGGCAAACTGTCCTATTGTATTTGTCTCTTGCCTGACCCTTTAATCCTAAAAAAATTGATATTAATTTATCGTGTTGATGCTCTGCATAATGCAACAAAACTGTATTGTTCCGAAGCAATATGTCTGTATACTTTGCCCATACCAGATGTTGGTGAGTAAAAACTTTTATGTTTATCGTTGGTGAGAGAACTTAGAACATCTTCCAATGATAAGAAGAGAAGTATTTACTGTGGGGAATGAATTTGTAAGATTATGAAAAGATTTATGCGTGATGATCGTCAGTCTTTCAGCACAATGGTGTAGTGTGAGCTAAAGAGCCTTCGATGTCTAAGTCAGTTTGACTACTAGAGACAAGTAGGGTTTTTTAATTCAAGGAACATTTACCTTCTCAAAAAAGGTGGAGGTTGGTTTATATTTAGCTCTTTGTCAGCTAATTTATCACTGTAACGATCTAACATCAAAATTAAGAAAATTTAGGTTTTCTCCACTAACAATCACATAGAATCGAATAAACTTTGACATAAGCATCTCAACTAAGAGTGCAAACTCAAAACAACCAAAAATAAATAAAGCTTGAAAAAATCAAACCCTAACAAAACAAATAAAACTCTACCTTATCTAGCCGAAACTAAGCTCGAATAGGTGTTTGGGCATGTGCTGCAGGCTAGCTCACTAGTGGGCCTTTGTCTAACGCAAAGCCTTGTAAGGCCTTTCCGTGTTGTGTGGGCGCAAGCGGAGCCCACATTGATCATCACCCTGGCAGAGGAATCAACCTCTGCCAGATCTTTAGCAAAAATTCCAACTGCATGCAATTAATGTGTGAGATGATGTTCCGCATATTCATCTTCTCCCTCCCTTAATTCCAAGGGCAATTTAGTCTGTACGGTGGCTCTTTATGTTTTTTTTGTGTTTTTTTAGTTATAACTTATAATAAGTGCATCAATTCTTTAAGAGATTGTTGAATTGTCTTTCTTTTGGAAAGCTTTAGTCTTTGTTTAGGTTTTAAGTTTGTTTTCTAGGTCCCTCATTGGTAGGGTTTTTGTTTTGTTATTTATGTCGGTGTGTTTTCAATTTATCCAAATCTTGTCTTGAGGTGTTTTGACTTTTCGTGAAAAACTCCCTAGAGTGAAGCCATGTGACATTGGTTAGCTGTTAGATTCGAACTCTTAGGGCTATGATTGGGAGAGTACTATAGCCGTGATTATCTTTTGTACCACATTGACAAGGGGTGTACTGAACGTGATTATCTTTTGTACCCTATTGAAACCTGTATTGGGTCCTTGTTTGGATCTGAATATGGGATCAAGTGATTAGTTGCCTATGTGACCATTGTAATTGAATCTGTCGAGTTTTATCAATGATATTTCTATTATTTGGGGAAAAAAAACTAACGTATGTGTTAACAACTGCCAGTTGCTGATATGGAGAATATAAATTCGAGGCATATTAGGCGACAGTGGTCAGTTGTCACCCCAACAAAATCATGTCATCAAAAGAGAATATTAACTGTTACAAAACAAAATGAATATTAACTAAATAAATCAGTGAATCACCTTATTATTTTTATTAACAAAAACAAAAAAAAACAAATCAGTCTTACAACAATCGCCAAATAATTTGTATTAAAAAAAATGATAAATCTCACAGAAACATTGATATGTAGCCTCTATAGAAAAGACTTGTTTCCGTCAATTATTTAAAATTGCTACTTTGCTTTCAAAAACGTTTTTAGTGATGATCGACTTTGGCTAGAGATAATTATGAGTCAAGTTTTTAATATGCTTCGAATTACCAATTAACAAACCTACAATGTACAGGCTGTGGTGTGGACGGTGGGAATATGATACCAACCTACCAAGTTATATGATCGAATAATATTTTTATTTCTAGGAAAAAGTCCTAAGTTCGAACCCATTATGGTATATTTAAGCTTAATCTCCATCTCAATGGTCAATCTTAATGCCGTTATTTTGAGGTCATATTTAGTATTCAGAGTTTGTCTCGTGGCATTAAATGTACCTGGTTGAATTATCTATGATGCATCATATGAGGGGAGCAAATGCACATGAAAGAAACTTATTGGATACAAATATAAGATTAATTGTCGAAGGGAGAATGCACTATAAATGTTGAGTGCTACTATTTCCACCCACTAGTCTTATTTTCTCACCCACCTTATCTTAAAAAATTTAAAGACAAATTTATCCATTTGTAAAATGACTTCTAAACCCCTAAAACTAAAACGACTTTTAAAAAGAAAATAAATTTTTTTCTTTTAACTCTTTATATTCTTTTCATCTTCCCGACCTCAACAAATCCAGTGAGCACCGATCTACCCATCCCAATCTTTTGAAAAGTTTTTTTTAAAAAAAAATATCAAATTCACAACTCCACCTTTAATATTGTGTCATCAGGGTTGGTGGGTGTTGATAATACATGCCAAATTGTCCTTCAATTTTATTCAATTTTCAAGATTTTTCAGTCTGATTAGCCCTATACGGGTCCTTATTCCATATAACATAACTTCAATTAAAATCCATGGCAGTCTTGCTGGTCGTAGTCGTGTTGTTGTGGTTGTGGTGTCGAGGGGGTGAAGCCACCAGTACTGCTAAGGGGCTGATGAGAATATTGACATGGTAGCGTAAATTTTAGTAGTTCTTTCAAAAGGATTGAGGGATTGACCGGAATAGTGTTTCATTGGGATTTTTGGTCGTGAAGTTGAAACAACAAGAAGAAGATGGAGTGATTTTTGTTGTTGAAAATTTTATGTTTTTAACTTGGAGTTGAAAATGTTTGCATATATAAAAGTTTAATCATGAAGGTCTTTTTCTTTACATATATAAAAGTTAAACCGATAATCTAGTTAGGATTTTCTAATACTCAACTCAAATTCGAACACAACACTACACCAACATTATCAAGCTTTTTTATTATTTACCATAAAACAAGACATTCTTGGGTTTTCATTAATGAGTCCAACATAAAAAGGAAAAAGAAAAAAAAAAGAAAGAAAATCTTTGTGGTTGCAATTTTGGGATTCGTAAACAACAATTTGGAAATACCAATCTTCGAACCCAAGACCACCAGCAGTTAGTGCAAGCGCACTTAACCACAATGGCAGGCAGAAGGCCAGTAAGAAAATCTTTAGTTAGACCGACGCATCAAAAATTCAGGTGGTCATGAGATCACTCGGCTAATTACTCGACTCAGCTTGAGCCAGCCGACCAAACTCCATTACTCCTCTTACGTTTCGGTGAGCTACCATCCGACGAGGATGCCAATGAATTACAACACTCTTGATAGCGGCGCGTGGGAGTCACTCTGGCCTGCTCGCATGCATCGGCTGAGCCAATGAGGTGCGGAAAATTCAGAAGAGCTTTCGAGCCGCGTATCTTAAAGGCAGCTCGATCATAAGCCAAAGCCGCATCCTCAGCCGTTTCGTGGGTCCCGAGCCACATCCTGGCGCCGTTTCTGGCTGGAGCCCTAATCTCCGCCGCATACTTTCCCCACGGCCTCTGCCTCACTCCCCGGTAATTCTGCCTCCCTCTGGGAGGCTCGTGGGTTTCACGCGCCGCCATTTTTGGCTGAACATTATCTATGACCTCGGTTGTCTCTTCCCACTTAGCGGGCGATGGTTCAACGACGCCGTTTTGGTTGGGTGGACTCCATGAGGAAGACTCAGAAGACTCACCAGGAACCACTATGCTAAGTTTTCCCAAATCCTCCATTGCTGCTGGTGGGATATTCGGGGAAAGACTTGCCATGAGAGTGTCATGGAAATAATTATCATCAAGAAGATGTTGGTGAATGGTCTCCAACAGAGCAAAATCAGATTCCAAGCTACTTTTTTCATCTCCTAACATTTTCCTTTTTTCTGGGGAGGGGACAAACAAAGCTTAGCTTAGGCTTTTCAAATTCTTGTAAATATTTCAACGATCAGGGATTGCACACGGTTGAGATTTTCTGTGCCTTTGTGTGTTAGTGTGTGTGTGTATATATATATATGTCGGTGTTCAAAAGAAGCAATAAAACGTGCATGACTTTCAAATTCAAGGCAATAAAACGTGTGCATTGTAATTTCGTTGCTTCAATGACATTTCCGTGGTCCTTCTAGAGATGATTTATAATGAATCACGTGCCTTAATTAGAATACTTTTGTATTGGTAAATCTCATATTGGTTCTTCTTTTTTTGTTCAAAATTTTTCAAAATAGAGTTTTATAATTAGCAATGTTGTTTGGTTTAGTGTGTCTGTTTTGTTTTTAAGTTTTACGTTTGAGATAAAAAGAAGAGTTAAAAAGATCCAAATTTGAGTGCAGTTCATGTTCATTGCTTCCGCCTATCTCTTAGAATGTTTATTAAAAAAATTGTAATGAATCAAAATTAATATAACACAGTATCTCGATCTCTTCTCATGTGTTTATGCTTAAATTTGGTTTAACAAGGGGATGATCTTTTCGAGATCAAGCAATTTTACCCGCTAACATCATCATCAAAATGCAACACATTCTGTCGACACTGAAGCTAATCTTCACTACTATACAGTTGGTTCTATAACCTGCTTTTCAGGCTAGTTTCATTTTGATATAGAAAATGACATTTGAACGGCAGACACAGTTAGCCTATATATCCGGAAACATGCCGCAGAAAATTCAAAATTGTCATGCGTCCGGTATCCCTTGTTGATTGATCGTTGGTCATCCTCATATGGTACATAGATGGAACGAAATTATAATAAAACATTGAGAACCTGCTCGAGTTTACACAGCATGTGAAAGCACATGTAGCCTATTTTGTCTTCAAAGATTTAATTGACTTTTACAAACTATAGAATATTTACCAAGATAGTTTTATCATGAGCCAATACACTCGGCTCGTTTGGTACATCGGACTATACTGACTAATTTATGTTGGATAATATTATAAGGCGTTTGGTGTCATCCATAATATTATAAGGCGTTTGGTGTTGTTTCGGATAAATAATCTGACTAAATTATACTGTGTTTGGTGCTCTGTCGGATAGCATCAGATCATACTTTTTTCTTTTTTAAAAAATTCTTTGATAATTTAAGTGGAAATTGAAATTCAAATGACACGAAATTTTTTGGTAAGATTCAGATGACAAAATTGTTGTCATTTTTTTTTTCCAAATCATTTTAGCCATTAGATACATCCAACGGCCGCCTAGTACTAAAAGAAACCTCTCTCCCGATTCTCTCTTCCCTCTATATGCTTCCTTCATTGTCTTCCGCGCCGGCCCACCACATCATTGATGCAAAACCCCCCCAAGTTAAATTTGGAATATGGAATTTTGACCAAAAAATTAATATATAAAAAATATAGAATATGGTTGAGCTTTGAATCGAGAGCCAGTTATACTGACCCACCAATTAAAAAATTAAAATAGGATTGAAAACCGAACTTGTTTGGCCGATCAGCTTTGAATCGAGACAACATAAATGGGCAAGAACGAATTTCAACACTAAGCAAAGCTGCAAACTTAGGTGTTCGAAATTCAAACAAAAAAAACCACCACACACAAATTATTGATTTGTGTTTTCCACAAACAATCACCAAATAGCCTCTGAAGAAGATAGCAGAGAAGAAGATGAAGAGTGAAGAAGAGAAGGATATTGGAGAGAGTAATGGATACCTGGAGAAGGGTGAAGAGAATAACCTAGCAGAGAAGAACCTTAGGGAGAAGAAGATGAAAATAGCATGTGATTTTTCATGTAGAATGTATGTTCTTTTTTTCCTAGCTTTATAATTTAGCGTGTATTATCTAAATCAGAGTATATGGGATGTACTAGTTAGTTAGGTAAGGAGAGTATTAAAAGCTCAAACCGTTTAAAATAGTCAGGTAATTAAATAATACATGTTGACACCAAACATCCGATATGGACTATTTACTCCTATCCAGAGTCTAATATGGTGTACCAAACATACCCTAACAAAGCTACATCACTGCAGGTGGGTTAGCTACAACTAAATATTAAACTCATCACAAACATATATCATCCTCGCATCCACGGAATTCAAACTTGAGACTTCCTTCAATCAAATAAAGCCAACTAGCTAGTTGCTATATAGTCATCCTCGTTGGAAAATAAATTTTTTGAAAATGTGGTATCATTAATTAATTGGTATAATGATCACAAACCGTACAGGCTGAATTGACACATGAAAAAGAAAAAGAGATTGCATATAAAGAATGTGGTTGAATTGACACATTTGAAATCATACAAATGTAAAGGCAAAAGAAAATAACTAAACAAATATCAAGTATTTATTTTATCAAAAAGAAATGTGGTTGAATTGACACATATGTTCAGTTGCTTGTTTTAACACGAAACTTTGCAGCTAATTAATATAAAAGCCAACCCTGAAAAAGGTGATGGGTTTGCTTAATCAAGTAAGAATGCATAAGAGTCAACCTTTAAATGATGAATCACAAGACATATGGAATCTTGTAATTATTATCATAGAAATCAGCATATATTACCTCATTTATATCCCTAAATTAAAAGTTAATACCATAATAACATTCGTAGTTATTGTCAACCAAATCAATTTCTTACCCGCTTTATATCTCATGAGCATAATGGGAACAAGAAAATAAATTTAAAACGAAAAAAAATAACAAAGCTACATCAGAAAATCCAAAAATGAAGTGTAATTGCATCAATGACAATAAATATGTGGACCTAACTCTTGGTTGAATTTTTGAATTTATATAAACTTTTCTATATAATAAAACATTGAGAACCGGCTCGAGCTTACACAGCATATATGAAAGCACGTCTAGCCTATTTTTTCTTCAAAGATTTAATTGACTTTACAAACCATAGAATATTTACCAAGATAATTTTATCATGATCCAATACACTAACGAAGCTATGCATCACCACAGGTGGGTTAGCTACAAGAAAGGGGGTGTATTCAATTGAGATTTTAATAGATTGTTTTGAAGTTTAACAGTTCAGTGGTATCCAATTAGGATTTTTAAGTAATCAATAAAAATCTAGTTGTATTCAATTAGACTTTTTAAATAATCAATCCAAGCATGGTGGTATTCAATTAGGACTTTTAATAAATAAGAAAAAGTACGGTGGTATTCAAAGACTTACCGATCTTGAGGTATTTCATTAAATGGTGTATTGTGTGAGACTTTTAAGTGGGGTGATATAAATACCAAACCCCATAAAAAAATCCCACCTCCTATGCCTGATTCTCACGTTTTTTGTTTTGCGGGAAGATGAACAAATGAAGATAAACAAGGTACTCATGTCTTATTACAACGACTTGGTTTAACCAGACTCAATCCTTCTGTATTTAATGGATATACTCATGTATCTAAACAATAATTTTAGAGTTGCCTAGATTCAGATACGTTGCTTTCAATAGTTGTTCATATTATGCAATATGCGTGCATTTTTCTCAATAGCTTTTCCGCTCGTTTATTTCCTTTAATTTATTTCTCTTTCTTTAGTCAATTTGTGGAATCAATTTGAGCGACTAGTATTCTGTACTAGTATCATGTCATAGCTGGACCATTTTGACTTCTTTTCAGTTGTCCAATTTTTCATTTGAATCGATTCAATTAACTTGTATATTTTAATATTTATAAATTCAATTAATTCAAGATTTTTCCTTGTTGTAGCCTGTTCCTATGTCAAATTTCAGTTCCATACCAAGTTCTCTATCCAAAACTTAATAGCTACGTACATGGTTTTTGTTTAATGACAGTTGTGTTTGAATTTTGGGACCGATATGGTTCTAGAACAGGATGATTTGAAGAAATCCATACATGACACATAGTAATGGTAACTTGAGCGAAGATTGGTGTAACTTCAATTTGATGTTTCTTTAAAGGCTTGGTGTCCTTTAACTAATGGATGGAAAATGGCTAACCCGAATCCAATCCACACTTCGGTCAAATCTACTTTGGAGAATACAAAAAAGTTCTACGTGAATTAAAATCATAAGTAAAATCTTGTAATTACAATCTATTAAAATCATAAGAAAAATCATGCAATTACAAATCATGCTGAAATCTATTACATTAAAATAATGTAATTACAATATATTAAAATTTCAATTGAATACACCCTCCTAAATATCGAACTCATGATAAATGTACATCGATAAATTTTTATATGTTATGGGTACACCACGTGGCTGGTGTACCATCCAATACACATATGACATGTGAAATTATTCTCTAACTTACTACATTGCTTTTTATGACATGTGGTTTGGTAATATTTCATATGTTCTACATCTATTGAATGGTACACCAAACACTTGATATCCCCAGAACACTAAAAAATTACTCATAGATATCGTCCTCTCATCCACTGGATTAAGAATTAAATCTTCCTTCAATCAAATAAAGACAAATAGCTAGTTGCTATATAGTCATTCTCGTTGAAAAATAAAAAGTTTGAAAATGTGGTATCATTAATTAATTCGTACAATGATCACAAACCGTACAGGGTTGAATTGACACATGAAAAAAACAAGATTGCATATAAAGAAATGTGGTTGAATTAACACATTTGAAATCATACAAATGTAAGCCAAAAGAAAATAACTAAACAAATATCAAGTATTTATTTTTTTCATAATTTTGATGTTCATTGGGTTCTGTAAAAACCATTTAGGGCTTACATCATCAGAATTCAGAACTGTATTTTCTTTTCTTTTTTTTGGTCTAAAAAATGATCGTATATGTTCAGCTAATTAATATAAAATGCATATTGAAGTAGTCTTTAGCAGATAAGAAGACTGTGTTAGTCAACTAATTTCGGTTGGGCTAAGGATACAAAGTTTTCCATTTTTTCAAAGTTGAGATGTAAATGAGATGTAATTGTCCTGTCAGACAATTGGCATATCTGTTTTGTTTCACCTAAGACATTTAACACGTGTGTCAATTTAATAAGTGATGTTTTATATCTTATTTAATTCTAAAACACGTAGAATACACCATGTGTATCACATGCATTTTATAATATAATAACAACTATGAAACCCTACACTGAAGTCAATTCTTTTTGCCATTCTTTGACTTCTAATGTAATCCGTAATTTAAGAAATCCGAGGGTTCTCTTCTATGTCTTAAGATTTAATAACAAAATGCAAGATAGTTGTTGGATCAGTAATACAAACTCAAATAAAAAGTCTAAGTAAATGCATATCAAAACACGCAAGAAGTCTCACACCCATTTTTCATAGCAAAAATGTAAATCATGTTTTTAATCTCATTAACGAGAAAGTGATAAGTCAGGGTGGCGTGGGCATGTGTTGTCGTTGGGTTTCAAACGTGCGCAACTAATTTGCAATGGAAGGGATGACTCAACTCTTTGTAAACCCTTACAAGATTTCTTAACTTTCAATATTGAACATTTCTTCACATTCTCACAATCGTCATTCTATCCTAATTTTGATTTTTAGTATACAACTAGAAAGAAAAAAAATCTAAATTCACGATAAGCAAAAAAGAAAGAAAGACCCATATCTTAATCTCAACTAGAACAAGATTTTATATTTAAAATTAAATACATGATAATTATTTTCCGACCAAAAAATACAAGATAATTATTCATGCCCATGTGTGTAACACGAACCTATAATAAGACAAGCAATGAGCCGTCGCTTGTGATGTGGAGGCTTGACCTTAATTAGGCTGCAACGTCATCACCTGGAATCCGACATACGACGCTCTCAAAATCCAAATTGCATATAATTAATTCGATTAATTTAGTTAATTATAAACTAATATAGTGCTAATTAAGTATCTGATAATTTCTGCACGTGACTAAAAAGGCACAGGATTCCATTAATCATTGCACGCAGTGCCATGAAACTTGAAGCTTCATTGAAGCCGCATCCTATACCATATTAAGCCTATATAAAGCTAGCTTTTTTTACAAAACAAATTCCCTTCAAATAAAATTTCTCCATTTAAATCGTTCATAAGAAACTCAAAACTTCGACCCACTCAATTTAATATTGCGTGTATTATAGTGCAGAAACATGTACGGAGAGGCAACCCTAGAACTAGAATCTGACTGGGCTCTTCTTGAGTCCATTCGCCACCATCTTCTAGATGATTTGGATCCTCAGGCAATGAGTTTTAGCAGCAATAATGTCCCGGTGATTTTCCCACTTTTCGAGACGGAGAATCAGTGCGAACCACCATCTCTTAAAGCCGAAGATGTCAACCACGACGTGCAGGGCATGCTTGGAGCTTTGCATGACGTAAATTACGTCGGATGGGTTGTGTCTGACGACAAGATTCAACTGAAGGATCAAGAAGTGGCGGTGCGTCCTGTTCACGTTCCAAGGGAGGAGAGACATTATAGAGGAGTGAGAAGGAGGCCATGGGGGAAGTTCGCCGCGGAGATTAGGGATCCGGCGAAGAACGGTGCGAGAGTGTGGCTTGGGACTTATGAGAGGCCAGAGGACGCGGGGATGGCTTATGATCGAGCCGCGTTTAAGCTGCGCGGCTGTAAAGCCAAGCTGAATTTTCCTCACTTGATTGGCTCGAGTAACGTGGAGCCCGTCCGGGTGACCCCTAAGCGGCGCCGCTCGCTTGACCTCACCTCTTCGTCGCCCTCATCAGATAATGGGTCTCCCAAGCCAAAGCTAAGCAAGTTTGGGGTTGATAATCACTTGGCAGCTTGAGATGGAGCATAATGGGGTTAATTACTATAAATAACTTCAAATAAATTAATATAAGTTATGTAAATGCTTGTATTAAATAATTTGCTGGGAACTGGTTCTTACTGCTAGAGTTGTATTTTCTTTTCCTTATTTTACAAATTACAAGAAAGAAATTTAGGGCTCACGATCTATTCTTAAGCAGGGAGCAGAATAAGAGCAAAATGTTCATCCTCATTTCTTGTTGATGATTATTTAAGAAGTCATGACTCATTTCTTGCCCACTTCGGTTGTGTCTTCTCCTTTTTTTTAATTTTTCCTCGAAAATCTATGTATCTTTCTGAGATGGCTAAAATATGGAAAAATAAAATTATTTTTTAGGCTTGTTTTTCAATCAACAAGTAATTAACCGGCTATTTGGTTAATTAAAGACATATTTATCATGGAGCGGATCCGATGTCTCCATTTTCGATGTCCCTCCACTAATTTTTTGACAAGTCACTACTACAAAAATCGTAATAGACGACGGTAATTTACCGTCGTAAATTTACTTTCTCAACCGTCGAGGAATCGACCGACATCTTTTACGCATAAAACCACGACGGTAAAATACCGTCGTCTATATTATATATAAAAACGACGCTTTTACTAAAAACCGACGTCTATTAATTTAAAGACGACGTGTTTTTATAAAAAAAATTACGTGTATTATAAGTAAAGACAACGGTTTGTAAGAACTGTCGTCTATTATGAAATAACAGTCGTCTATTATATGTAAATACGACGGTTGTTATGAAATAACAGTCGTCTATTATTGTGAAATATGTCGTCTATTATGAAATAACAGTCGTCTATTATATGTAAATACGACGGTTGTTATGAAAAAATGTCGTCTATTATATGTAAAGAAGACGGTTTTGTGATAGAATAGTCCTCTATTGATGTAAAGACGATGGTTTTTTGAAAGAAGCGAGGTTTATTATATCCAAAGATGTTTTATTTTTACATTTTACCTTTTTTCCTTGCTTCCAATTGTTCTCTACAACGATTTTAGCTAAAAAAACAACCATAATGCTTTGTGAACAATAAATTCAGCTCCAAATAATCCATCTTCCTATGAATCTAGAAGAATAATTTGTTTCATAAAACTTGAATATTCAATAATAATTACAAAATATCAATCTTCATTCCTATATATCTATACAAAATATCATATCCATAATATTAAACTATATATCTCTACAACGATCCGAATTTCATCAATTTGTTCTTGTGTGTATGAGTTACCGTTGCCTTCTTGCACTGCAAAACAAGATTAAAAAAAGGAAGCAAGTTTTAGTTAGAGATACATTTAACAGGATTAAAAAAAGAAACAAGAAACAAAAGCCGAAGTGGGGAGCATAACTTATTTGGATTTCCTCGACTTGGAGCAAATAAACTTCAAATAATTTGAGAAACTGAAAACCGGAATGAAAGATTAGAATATGAGTAGCCGGAATGAAATGTACCTCGACTTGGAGCAACGATGGAGAAAGAAAACTTAAGGTCGAATATGAGTTGAAGAAAGATAGCGAAATGTTATATATATAGGGTTTAGGGAAAATTCGAAAAAATTACATTTCACGGTCAAATTTTTCAAAAGACCGCGTTTTTAAAGACGACGGAAAGTAAAATAAAAATGACGTATAAATTAAAATATACACGACGCTTTTTAAATAATACGGACGTTATAAACATATACTACGTCGATTATTTACAAAACCGACGTCTTAAATAAAAAACTTGGAGAAATAGAAATTTGTGCTAACAAGAAACTAAATATACAATCCTACTTGAGAACTCAGTTCTTGTTTTACACCCAACCGAAGTTCTTAGATGGGTTGGGTGTACAACAAAACTGAGTTCGCAAGAAAGACATTCTTGCATGAGAGGTGAGAATTGAGATATACAGAACGTTTGGAATAAAAACAGCAATTTAAACGAATTATTTAGAATTGGAAAACTAAAAGTGACTTTATTAAGACTTGGAAATCGAAAAGGGCCTTTATTTCGACTTGGAAACCTAAAAGCCGCCGTTTCAGTTCCCAATTTGGCAGATAAAGCGTGCCGATTCATTTCGAAAGTTTCGAAATTGAAACTTACAACGACGGTATTTATGTTTACCGTCGTCGTTGTACTGACGTTTATTCGGACTTTTGTTGTCGCGCTTGTTTTAAACAACAACGACGGTATAATTAATATAAACGACGTGAAAATGATTTACAACGGCGATATAATTAATAGAACTGTCGTATTATCTGAACAACCACGTCGTTATATTATATTATAACGCCGTAGTAATGATTTACCACCACCTTTTATTTATAAGAACTGTCGTAGTCTAACATCTAATACGGCGTAAAATAATAAAAAACAGACGTGGTTAATTACCTTTACATGTCGGTAATTATAAAATTACGGTCGTATTAAATAGCACTTGATACGTATGTTAATAATGATCGTCTATTATATTTAAAAACGTCAGTTTTTATGAAAACATGTCGTCTATTATATATAAAGACGACAATTTTTATGAAAGAAATGTCGTCTATTATATGTAAAGAAGTCGGTTTTGTGATAGAATTGTCGTCTATTAATGTAAAGATGACGGTTTATTTGAAAGAACTGTCGTTTATATATCCAAAGATTTAGTAATTTTACATTTTTATATTTTTTTTCTTGCTTCCAATGGTTCTCTGCAACGATTTTTTTCTTGCTAAAAAAACAACCATATATAATGCTTTGTGAACAATAAATATACTCAAGAATAATTTGTTTCATACAACTTGAAGATCAATAATAATTACATACAAAATATTTACCAATCTTCATTCCTATATATCCATACAAAATATTTACCAATCTTCATTCCTATAAATACAAAATAATTTGTTTCATTAAACTATAATTCGATCCGAATTTCTTCAATTTGTTCTTGTGTGGGTATGAGCTAGCGTTGCCTTCTTGCACTTTGCAAAACCAAGATTAAAAAAAAAGAAGAAGCAAGTTTTAGTTAGAGATACATTTATAAACTTATTTGGATTTCCTCTAACTTGGATATAAACGACGGAAAGTAAAATTAAACCGTGTATAAATTAAAATATACACGACGGTTTTTAAATAATAGGGCGTTATAAACCTATACTACGTCAGTTAGTTACAAAACCGACGTCTTAAATACAAAAACAACAGAGAAATAGAAATTTGTGTTAAACAAGAAACAAAATTTTTAATCTTTCTGGGGAACTCAGTTGTTGTTTTGCACCAAACCGAAGTTCTTAGATTGGTTTGGTGCAAAAACACAACTGAGTTCCAAAGAGAGACATCTTGCATGACTGAAACCATTCAGAGATGTGAGAATTCAGACTGAACGTTTGGAATAAAAACTACAATTTAAAGGAAATATTTAGAATTGGAAAACTAAAAGTGACTTAATTAAGACTTGGAAACCGAAAAGGGCCTTTATTTCGACTTGGAAACCTAAAAGCCGCCGTTTCAGTCTCCAATTCGCAGATAAAGCGAGACGTTTCAGTTCGAAAGTTTCGAATTTGAAACCTACAACGACGGTATTTATGATTTCCGTCGTCGTTATACTGACGTTTATTTCGACTTTTGTTGTCGCGTTTGTTTTAAATAACAACGACGGTATAATTAATATAAACGACGTTAAAATTATTTACAACGACGATATAATTTATAGAACTGCCGTATTATCTGAAAAACCACGACGTTATATTATATTCTGACGACGTGGTTAATTACCTTTACATGTCGGTAATTATAAAATTACGGTCGTATTAAATAGTACTTGATACGTCTCTAATAATACAATTACCGTCGTGTTCATTGGATGTTCAAAACGGCGGTATTATATGTAAAACGTCGTCTATAATTACTACGTCGGTATATTTACACATACCGTCGTTGTTTATTTGTTGTCTTTTTTCTGATCGAAATGGCATGTTTAATAAGACGACGCTTTTAAAGTTTTATGCGTCGTGTTTTAAAAATGCCCAAATGAATTTCCAATTTTTAGGTGTTTTAGTTTCTGATCCACGTCGGTTTTTATATTACCGTCGTCGTTTAAAATTTAACGACGGTATTTATTTTGTCCGTCGTCATTTTACCGACGTCTATTTCGATTTTTGTAGTAGTGAGTGTCAATCTACTTAACTCCGATATAATACCGTTAAGTTCTAATAAAAGAAAAGAAAATAAATAAAAACTAAAAACCAAAATAGAAAAACAAAAAAACCTAGCAGGCCACCAAAACCCACCCCAATCACCATAGTCTTCCGAGCCTTCCCCACTTCACCACCAGCAAACAATCCCAATCTTCTTTGTCTTTCTTTCTCTCCCACACTGCCCCCCTAGGATAAAGTTTACTAGTCCCAATCTCAAATGGTTTGAATTTCCATTCAATTCTAATTGGGTTAGATCAAATAGGCAACAACGATTACCATAACAAAAAATATATCAAGGGCAGCCACTTGCAAGACAAAGTACAATTTGGGACCAAATTAAGAGAGGGGAAGTGAGAGAGAAAAGCAAAAGAGATTAAGGGGTAGAAAGAGACAACGACGAGATGTGTTGATGTCCAAAATTGGATTCAACTTAGATATATGTGAAATGGTGGATGATGTGTGAGGCATGTGTGCGTGCCTTCGAGAGGCAAGGCAAGGCAAGGCAAGTAAAGTAAATAAGCATGCAGAAGACAAGGTATACGTGATTCACCCAAATGATGGGCTACCCCCATGGAGAAGGATGTTCTCATTATAATAATGTTTATTTACATTTGTACAAGGGGATTATACCCAAAGTGAAGGGAAAAAGGGAGGGAGGACCAAGGCCCAAGATGGTGGTCCAAGATCCAAGATTCAAGACCCAAGGTCCAAGGGTCCAAATGTCCCAAAAGTCAAGATCCCCTTTAAGTGGAGTGTGGCCTCCTTTTATAGGTGAAGATGAGTCTCCACCTCTTGTAGTCTTCCAATGTGGGACTCTTGACATTGCCCGTAGTTGTGACTTGTGGCAAGGCTTCTTTGGCTAAGGTGATGACCTCTCAAAGCATGGCACGTTGTTGTTCTTGCCTAGCTAGTTGCTCAGTTAGTCACGGTACCAACAAGATGCTCAGGGGAAGATTGGTTGGGGGTTTGGTGGCTGCTAGGTAGCTTCCCTGGCAGTGAAAAGGGGAGGTGCACATGGCGGATGAGATGGGGTTGGGTGGGTTGTGATGGCTGCGTGGTTTTTTATTGCATGCTAGGTTTTTTTGTTTTTTGTTTTTATTATTTTATTATTTTAATTTTAATTTATTAGAATTTAGCAGTGTTATATTGGAGTTAAGTAAGTGGACACTTGTCAAAAATTTAGAAAAGGGACATGAAAAATGGGAACAGCGAATCCACTCCCTATTTATCAAATATAAACTTAGACTTTTTTTTCTTTTTCTTTCTAGTGTGAATGTCTCGACTCTGAGAACTTCTCCATATAGGCATATTAGTCAAAATAGGATTCCAAAGGGTTGATTTGCAGGTTTTGATATGAAGGTAATTGGGATATTTTTTTTCAAATATTTAAACATAAGATAGAAATACATTTTTGTTAATTTTTTTTCCTTTATTAAAGTATTAAAAAAAGTGAAGGCGTGCATGTATATTAATTTATTAAGTTTTAGTCAAAGAAAGTAAAATTATTTAAGAAAATGCCAAAGGAGAATTTTTTTCTAAGGAAAAGGCCAATGAATTCAATTGTTTTGGATTGAAACAAAACAACTGCATTGGCCTTTTCCAAATTATGAAAGTTTGGGTTGGCTAAAAACAAAACCTCCCATATATATATCACAAAACATCCATGAAGTTCACGCACTTATCACAAATGGTCTCTGCGAAATTTTTTAATTTTTAATTTTAAAATTCATAAAATTTTGGTTTTCTTTTTAAAATTATTTAAATATATATATTGTATTTTAAATACACGTGACACTATATTTTTGAAGATGTGAGCTCCACATATATGCCACATCACCAAACTAATGAAGTTTTTAAAAAATAATTTAAAATTCATAAAATTTAAAAATGAAAAAACCATTTATATAAGGATTTTAATCTTGAGGACCTTTTATGAACCCTAAATCCTTGGTTTTTTCATTTTGAAGTTTTATGAATTTTAAATTAAAAAATTAAAAAATTTCGCAGGGACTATTTGTGATAGGTGCGTGAATCTCAAGGATGTTTTGTAATATATATATATATATATATATATATATATATATATGCCATGTCAAAGAAACTAATGAGTTTTTGATGTAACCTAACAAGAGGACCATTTGTGATCACAAATACTAACCTTGAGGACCACAAATGACAAAAAAAAAACATTAAGGATGCAATCGATAGTTTCAGAACCTTAGGACGTTTTGTGATATTAAGCCTGAAAATATTTATAAATAAATTTCCATGACTTAACACCATAAAACAATTTTTTAACAACTAAAATTCATCATCTATTAGCATGCAATAGCAATCATAAATAACATTCTTAAAAGTTTTAATGTTTCAATTGGAGAAAATGGAAGAGGAAGAAAACATGAACTTTTTTTGTTTCAACTACTGAACGACACATTATGGACTCAAACTCAACTTGGCTACTAAAATCAAAGGGATGAATTCCAACTCAACCAAATACAAACTTGTATTACTTTCCGGCACGCTCAAGTATATATATAATATATATAATATAGGTAATATACACGTAAAAAAATTTCAGAGCCCTTAAAAATTGGGGGCCCTGGATATCATGGCACTTAAGCAACTTTGCAATGTCTTGTTCATAGGAAGATGCTCAGCCACAGTGCGCCCTCGCTCTGGACTTGGCAAGAAGCGTAGCTCACATTACTTAAGCCACCAATACAATATGATTACTTCACTCATAATTCAGAAGGAAATATCCAACCTAGAATCAAAGTTGCTTCTTGGGCCTTATTCCATACTTGGCTTTTATGGCCCAACTTATTTCTGAGGTATTTTACCTACAGGATTTATTTGGACGGTTATTAAGAATCTTCTCATTATTTATTTTTTGATATAAATGACATTTGGTGTGGGGTTTGACTTTGAATATGAGACCACTGGGTTGTATGAGATCACATTATAGTAAACGATATATCTTGTTTGTTCATATAGAAAACACTATCAATCAAACGTGACTCTGACTTCAACGTTTTTGGTATACAAAACACAACCAATTAATTTTTTTATTAAAAATAAAAAATAAAATTCAACATATTGTTGTGTTTGGTCACTAAAGAAGATTTACTCATATTAAGCACAATAGTTGCTTTGTATTTTTACTTGCTCATCAATAACTACTATTGCTTATTTTAAATAATAATAATAAACAAAATTTAAAAAGAAAAAGGAAAAAGAACACAAGTAATTACTTAGTCAAAAAAAGTCGTCATGAAGAATGAAGTGGGAAACAGACATAATATGGATATCAATAAGCAACTTGCTTTTCATGGAAAGATTCTCTGACCATATGAAGCCCCCACAGTCTCTTCTCTTCCCTTCTCTTGATGGGCGCCCATGCTCTCAGACACATATTTACACATAGGCATGCATGCATGTGGAAGAAAAAAACGCAGCTGATGTTGAATAACTTCGAGTTCAACGAAAGAAGAAACAGTGTGCAAAAAAACGTTAATATCATTCCTTTGTAATAGCATTGGATCATAATTTCAATCTCCCTACAACAAACTCCTTCTCCACATTTATCTCCTTCGCCGGTAAAGAAAATTGTTTTAGTCTAGAACCTAGCAATATAGCGAGATCAATGCAGCACCTTTTTCAGGTACGTGTGCGTGATACATGTTTTTCCCGGATATATAAATATGGACATGTTTTTTTAGCAGTTTGATCAGAGATGATCACCTAAGAACTCTCGATTATTTGAGATATCCTTTCAAAAATTGTCCATAAAAATGAATTCATGTGAAATAATCTCGAGATTATGTTCCATTTTAATCTGGCTAATGTGAAATCATGGAAAAATTATCCTTTAATCTTTCTATTTATTTAGTGAAAACTAGTTTCACGACAAGCGCTAGCTCATGCGTGTGTGAACAATGTCAATATAGCTTTCAGGATTGTTTAAAAATATATTCATAAGTTGCTTTTACTTTATATATACTAGTCCCTCGGCACACACTTCCAATTGTTTTTTTGTTGTTGAGAAATTCTGGGGTTACATTCATTATTCAACCAAAAAGGCCACTAGCCACAAATGACCAATACAAACTAGCCACAAAGTGCCATTACAATAACAGAGCGATCTAACAACAAATTTAAGATAATTTAGGGCTCCTCCACTAACAATATCGAAGAAACTCTGGCATAGGCATCCCAACTAAAAGTGCAAACTCATAACAACCAAAAATATATAAAGCTTGAAAAAACCAAACCATAATAATACAAAGAAAAATCTCTCACATATGAGAGATGAAAAACTCTTACAAAAGTAGAGGTGAAAACTACAGAGAAAATCTAAAGAGTCTATGCGACTTATTCTAAACATGAAGAAACCGCAAAAATGATGGTGGTAGAGATCCGATACTAAAACACATGTGGAGATCCGACACCGAAGACGCATCCACTTGTGATGAGTGGAGGAAAATCATTACAAAACGAAGAAAAATAGGGAAAACCTTTTGTCTCTTAAAATTGCGGAAAAGAGGAGAAGGGAGGAAGGGAGAAGGGGAGTGAAATTGGTACTTAGGTGAATGGGGTAAATTAAAACCCCAATAGACAGATTTAAGACAACAATGATTAATTGTTCCTAGTAACAATATGACTAGTAAATTACTAGTCATAGATCTATGAACAAACAAGCCCAAAGACAGATTCATCACAAATCAAATATAAGAACCTGCAAGTCTAAAAGATAACTACGTGACAACCTAGGCACTCGAAGGATCCATCAATCTAGGCATCCCTTGTGCTAGCAACAACTAGAGTGAATGGTGTGTGAACATTCATCAACATATCGTAGATAATACATAACGTATGGCTAGTCAAAAAATCAAGAATAACACACCAGAAATGTTCACCCAGAAACCCACCATTGGGAAAAGCGGGGTCATCACTCCGACCAGGCAATCCACTAAGTCAAGAAGATTCTTACAGAAAAAGGTAATCACAAGCTCAAACTATCCTAGGTCTATTTAGGAAATGAGCACTACCTCCCTGTGCAACCTTCTTCTCCAAACTTAGTTGAGCTAGTAGCTTGTCATTCATGGAAATGGCAACTAGTCCATCAGCTTCTTCACCCCATGACACCGCAACTCAGCTCCGGATTGTCACCAATGAATGAAATATAGATTCAGATATGAAAGGGTCAATTCCTTCAAGAAACCATACTCTTGAAGAAATCAATCAAGAATCTGATTTAGACAAAAAAAAGGTGACTAGTCATAATAACCCATATGCAGACTCAAGAAGATGACTAGTCATAACTGAACCCAGATGCAGACAAAAGAAGATGACTAGTCGTAACTAAACCCAGATGTAGATAAACGGAGATGACTAGTCATAACTGAACCTAGATGCAGATTATAAAAAGCATAGCAGATTTTAAAAAACTATTTTCAAAATCTCACAATGGAAAACCTTAGAGAATGCATAGTATAGGTTTGACTCTCAAAATTTCTCAATGGGTGAAGTAGATTTCAAAAATAAATGCATATTTCAAAAGCTATTTGAAACCTCATTTGAAAAGCCATGAACACTCTCACACAAACCAAAGAGAAAACCAAGTTTTCCAAAATGGTGCAAATGAAGGAGATGGGAGATGAAAACTTTGATGTGCAAAGCTTTGGTCAGATTTTCTCAAAAAGAATTAGCTTTCAAAATGAAATCTTGAAATCTCATTTCTATGCCATGAACACTCTCAAACAAACCAAAGAGAAAACTAAGTTTTCCAAAATGGTGAAAATGAAAGTGAAGAGAGATGAAAACTTTGTATCACTAAACAAAAGATTGAGAAATGAAATTTCAATGAAAGCCCAAAAGGAATTTAAGAACCCATGAACTATTCTCTCAAAAACCAAAACCTAATTTATGCACCATCTCTCACTAGAACTCTTTCTCTCTCTAAAACCCCATCTGAAAAATGTAAAATGAAGAGTTGAAGAGTCCAGACCAGCCCCAGCCATTTTGGTAGGTCAAAAGGACACATGGCAACCAATGATTGGACTTATAATAAGGAAAATCACGTGCCTTAGTTAAAAATCCCGTGCTGGAAATATTTGCATATATGACTAGTCATCTAGCCAAAATATGACTAGTCATCTAGCCAAAAATCAAAACACGATATGACTAGTCATCTAGACAAAAATCAAAATATGACTATAATGATATGCATGTAGGAGAACACTATAATGGATGCAATGCATACATAAACATATTACCTCCACTGAGCTTGATTGCATTGGGCAATTAGGAAGTTGATCTCAGCCACAATAGTCAACTTTGCACTAACATGAACTAGCCTAAATTCTTTGAGCTTGATCATACATATGAGATTACATGTTTGTCAAGGAAAGCTAAAAACATTAGTTAAACAAAACCTAACAATCTCCCCCTTTTTGGCTTTCCTTGACAAAAACTCATTTACTCACAACTCAGCTCACAACCCAACCCAATAAACTAGAATAGTCACAGTGATTTGCCAAATAACAGTACCTGCAAAAATCACAACCTCCAAACAAAGAACAAGTGTAAAATCACAGAAATTGGTTGGGTATGTTTCTCCCCCTTTTTGACAAGGAAAGAACAAAAAGGTAAGTACATCCATGCAAGATGGAGAAAACATCAATCTATAAAACAGGCATGTAATCGTAGTCATATGCATAACAATCAAGGGCGAAAAAGAATGAGATTCAGTAGGTTCAACTAAAGGACACCCAAGTATAGCATAGAAAGTGAAAACAATATGGCCAAACACAAATAACTCCCCCAAAATCAAAGATCCCTTACAAAACATACTCCCCCTAAATGAAATAGTTCAAGCAACACAATTATCAAATCAAGGGGCAGCCAATGAAGATCTTTTTACACACCATAGTGCAAAAGCAAAACAATAAGATTGGTATATTTGAGGCAACACTCATAAGCAAATTTGGAGAAGGCACCAAGCAAGATAAACCCTGAATGTGTGCTTAAAATTAGGAACATGTGAGAGAGAACAAAAGACATAAGTTTCTAGGTTGTCCAAATAACACGACATAGCTTTCCAAAAAAAAACAAAGAAGAAGAAGAGAGTGGACTAGTGAAATGGACCAATCACGCATGTCTAAATTTGAGTTGGCATCAAAAGACCAACAACCTCATAAACATAACCAAGAACAAAACAGCAAATCAACCAAGATAAGGCTTAGGAAGGCAACATTGATGTATGAAAATGATAAAAACAACCAGCAAGAATGTTGCCAAAACACATGCATCTCAAAGAAAATCCCCCAAACTTTAACAACCACAAAATAAATTAGCCAACAATCCAAAACTCATATAGCACAGCAGACTCGTTGGATTTCAAGAATTATGTTAGGCTAAATCATTAAATGTGGGAACACAACTCATCAAGATGACTGGTCATAGACCAAAGTGGAGTCATCCAAACACGACCATACATAAACACAATACCAGTGTTCAAACAGAGGGTGTAAATGAGACAAGGAAAAAAGTTATGTTCGGAAGAAACGCTGAGATTTAAGCCACAAAAAAAATGAGAACCATTCAATTCAGATGACTAGAGTAGATGACTAGTCATGCAAAGCAACCATTCCCATCAAAAACAAGAGTTCACTCTCCTCCTAAAAGGCCAAACAAAGACAGGGAGACGAGAAAGTAGTCAATCAACACCAGAGTGTGCCTCAACAAAGTACGTGACCTTGTTGATAGGTAGTAAATAAAAACTCAACCAAGCACCAGTGCACAAACACATATGCTCAAATTTCACAAACAAGCATGAAATATAAGAATCAACAACACCAAACCCCTTTTACTTTGAATAGTGCTCACAACGAACATCAGAATGCAGACAATAAGTCTAAAAGAAAATCCAAAGCACAACAGAAGAAAGGAGTTCAAATGGCATATAAGTGCAAGGTACCCCTCAATGCATTAACCACAACAAATGCAACAAAGCTTTCATTTCCAAGAAAAGTTGGAAACACATATTGTAGTTGATATAAACCTTCCAACTAAGCTTCAAAAATCAGAGAACCATAAACATGAATTTAGTCAAAAGTATGGTAGCAATGACCTGGTCAAATCGAAATGGGGTAGATCTAAATAAATAACCCACAACTCCAGCAAAACACATACCCCAATGACAGATGATTAGTAAAAATGACTAGTCGACCACAAGCAGCAGATGCATTATGACTAGTCAACCATAGCAACAAACACAATAAGCAGCATTCTAGTATCGATCCAATAGAAGACAATTGATTTTACTAAAAACACAAATAAGGACTAGCAAACATATCAAGTGATCAAGATGTTTCAGCAATCATAGTCGAGTCCAAGTCTTCAAGCACAGTAAGTAAGTTTGAGAAAGAAAGTAAAAGCATGTGCAAATAAAAAACACACTTTCAACCAACTCTTAGAGATAGAATATGACTTAGATTTCATGCTCAGAGACAAGGCATATGTTGAGTTAGGGAGGTTCAGAGCCAAAGATACACAAGAGATGAAATAATGTCACTCTTGGAGAGACAAGTATAGATATGTAACTTCAAGACTTAATCAAGGTATAGGCTCAAACTTTTAAGTTTCATCACTCATTTTGACAATTCAGTTTTGATTTATTCACTTGATTTTCATTTGCACATCCCATACTTAAGTGCTTGAGTGGCCCAATTTTACGGCTCTTTGCTCTAGATTCTTCAATCATATCACCTTATACCTTCCTAGAGCCGTGACTACATTGGTCACACTTCCCTTTTGTTTTTATTTTAAAGAAAACAAAACAGATTGACTAAGAGAATGAGATAAGGTAAGAGATTATAACATTGACTGTCCAAAGTGAATCATAAACACTTGTCTCACCAAGAAGATGTAATAGCATCAATAAAGTCTCATCTAATAGCTCCAAACAAGAAGGGGGATTATGCACGAATCAGGCAAAGCATAAAATTAGTCAAACTTCACACCATCAGAGATCAGTAAGATACAAGTGTTAGACATTTGCATACCGAGTAAAAACATTTTTCAGATTTGACTAGTCAACTAAATGTAAGATGACTAGTCAACATTTTTGAAATGTGCTGAAGACAAGGAACAAACATACTAATCAATCAATTGAGCAAAGGCAAAGGCCAATGGATAGTCTAAGTGTGACATGTTTCTGAAAGACCAAGGCCTTGGTGAGTATATTTGCTAGCTGTTTCTCAGAGGGAACAAATTCCAATGTTAAAATTTTGTCTTCCACAAGATCTCTAATAAAATGATGCCTAAGTGAACCTTTGAAATGTTGGGCTTGGGTAAACCTTTGAAATGTTTCTGATTTTTCATGCAAGAATGAGACCTAAGTGAACCTAGAGAAATCATCCATGATGACCAAAATATATTTCTTGCCACCAAAGGACAAGGTTTGGACAAGACCAGCAAGATAAACGTGAACAAGTTCAAAAGACCATGAAATTTTGTTGATCACCCAAGATACAAAACACTGTGAGAGAGAGATGATTGAAGACATGCATGCAATGACCACATTCTAAAAAGCAAAAATAAAATAAAATAAAACCTAATAAAACAAAAGAACAAGTAAGATGCATATGCATGACAATGTATCTAGACTCCATGAAGCACACACAAACAAGAGAATGGTCTAGATACATAAGACAAAGAAACTAGTCACCAACATGAGGAAGAACATGGTCTTCCTTCTTGATCCAAACTTGCTTCATTTTTGAAACTTTATGAGGCAAAGAGACCAATCTAGAAATTTTGACAACTTCACTAAGAAGATTATGCATTTGAATTTGAAGCGAGTTGTCAATTCTTTTCATTTGATGTGAAATAGATTTCTTTCCAAATTCTCCAAGTTGAGAACACCTAGGCCTTATGTGTCCTAATATTCCACAATGATGGCATGTAGGAATAAACTTTTTAGATTTAGGTGAACCAAATTTTGCAAGAAATGAGGACTTATTTGCTGCTGCACACATACTAGATTTTTCATTCTTGAACCCATTAGGAGATGTGACATGAGTCTTAAAGCCATGATATTTAGTAACAAGAGACTCACTCCTAAGACTCTTACATTTTGGTCGAATGTGACCAAGTGCACCACAATGATGACAAGTGGGTAAAAACCTAGGTTTCATTGGTGAAGACTCGTCAAGGGATGATGAAACAGTAGGCACAATTGCCTTGACAAAGTTAGTCTTTGTGTAGGACACACTAGGACCACTTTCATTGAAACCCAAACCTCTCTTGTCACCATGAACTTTTCCCATACTTAGCACCTTATCCACCTTTTCAGCTCCAATTGTGAGCTTGATAAATTTTTCATTTGCCTCATTAAGTTGACTTAACAATTTTTTGTTTGAGTCATGGACAATAAGGGTGTTCGCATTTAAAGCTTTGACATGATTTTCGAAGTCATGTTTCACAACAATTAAGACATTCAACTCACTCTCTAAAGAGTCTATATTGTCACTCAATTCCTTCTTGGTTTCCTTGAGAGTGACAGTAAGTTCTTCAAGCTCTTTGACCCTCACCTCTAGAACAATGTTCCTTTCCTTGATTTTACGTGTTTCATTGAAGAGGACATCATATTTTTCACACAATTCCATGTAGTTTAGCTCATCCAAATCAGGTGACTGGTCATCATCCGAATCAGATGATTGGTCATCATCACCACACTCAAATTCTACTCTAGACTTGGATTTTCCCTCATTACCTTTGTCAACTAGATTAGAGATAAAGTGAGGAATTGAGACAGCAAGAGCAATATGATTTGTCTCCTCATCAGAGGGAGAGGTATATTCAAAAGAGTCAACACTATCACTCTCATTTGAGGATTCCTTCATATTATTTGCACAATCAACAGGATAGTGACCAATGCCACCACATGTATAGCACTTTAAAAGACCCTTCAAACTTTTGTCATCCCTAAGGCCATAAGAATCCAAAAAATTCCTCTCCTCAAGAACATGGTCTTGAGACACACATGCAGACGAACTAGGAGGATTTTGACAATTCCTAGTGACTTCAGTTTTATCTTTGACAACCCTTCTATATTTCTTAACAAACAAAGCAAGCTCATCATGAATGCAAGGAGCAATTTGATCCATTTTTATGATTACACACCTAATACCAATTAGCACCCAAAGGATCTCTCTATTTATGTTAAGAGCTGGTGCTCTGATACCAATTGAAATTGGTACTTAGGTGAATGGGGTAAATTAAAACCCCAATAGACAGATTTAAGACAACAATGATTAATTGTTCCTAGTAACAATATGACTAGTAAATTACTAGTCATAGATCTATGAACAAACAAGCCCAGCACAGATTCATCACAAATCAAATATAAGAACCCGCAAGTCTAAAAGATAACTACGTGACAACCTAGGCACTCGAAGGATCCATCAATCTAGGCATCCCTTGTGCTAGCAACAACTAGAGTGAATGGTGTGTGAACATTCATCAACATATCAGAGATAATACATAACGTATGGCTAGTCAAAAAATCAAGAATAACACACCAGAAATGTTCACCCGTAAAACCCACCATTGAGAAAAACTGGGGTCATCACTCCGACCAGGCAATCCACTAAGTCAAGAAGATTCTTACAGAAAAAGGTAATCACAAGCTCAAACTATCCTAGGTCTATTTAGGAAATGAGCACTACCTCCTGTGCAACCTTCTTCTCCAAACTTAGTTGAGCTAGTAGCTTGTCATTCATGGAAATGGCAACTAGTCCATCGCCTTCTTCACCCCATGACACCGCAACTCAGCTCCGGATTGTCACCAATGAATGAAATATAGATTCAGATATGAAAGGGTCAATTCCTTCAAGAAACCATACTCTTGAAGAAATCAATCAAGAATCTGATTTAGACAAAAAAAGGTGACTAGTCATAATAACCCATATGCAGACTCAAGAAGATGACTAGTCATAATCGAACCCAGATGCAGACAAAAGAAGATGACTAGTCGTAACTAAACCCAGATGTAGATAAACGGAGATGACTAGTCATAACTGAACCTAGATGCAGATTATAAAAAGCATAGCAGATTTTAAAAAACTATTTTCAAAATCTCACAATGGAAAACCTTAGAGAATGCATAGTATAGGTTTGACTCTCAAAATTTCTCAATGGGTGAAGTAGATTTCAAAAATAAATGCATATTTCAAAAGCTATTTGAAACCTCATTTGAAAAGCCATGAACACTCTCACACAAACCAAAGAGAAAACCAAGTTTTCCAAAATGGTGCAAATGAAGGAGATGGGAGATGAAAACTTTGATGTGCAAAGCTTTGGTCAGATTTTCTCAAAAGAATTAGCTTTCAAAATGAAATCTTGAAATCTCATTTCTATGCCATGAACACTCTCAAACAAACCAAAGAGAAAACTAAGTTTTCCAAAATGGTGAAAATGAAAGTGAAGAGAGATGAAAACTTTGTATCACTAAACAAAAGATTGAGAAATGAAATTTCAATGAAAGCCCAAAAGGAATTTAAGAACCCATGAACTATTCTCTCAAAAACCAAAACCTAATTTATGCACCATCTCTCACTAGAACTCTTTCTCTCTCTAAAACCCCATCTGAAAAATGTAAAATGAAGAGTTGAAGAGTCCAGACCAGCCCCAGCCATTTTGGTAGGTCAAAAGGACACATGGCAACCAATGATTGGACTTATAATAAGGAAAATCACGTGCCTTTTGTTAAAAATCCCGTGCTGGAAATATTTGCATATATGACTAGTCATCTAGCCAAAATATGACTAGTCATCTAGCCAAAAATCAAAACACGATATGACTAGTCATCTAGACAAAAATCAAAATATGACTATAATGATATGCATGTAGGAGAACACTATAATGGATGCAATGCATACATAAACATATTACCTCCACTGAGCTTGATTGCATTGGGCAATTAGGAAGTTGATCTCAGCCACAATAGTCAACTTTGCACTAACATGAACTAGCCTAAATTCTTTGAGCTTGATCATACATATGAGATTACATGTTTGTCAAGGAAAGCTAAAAAACATTAGTTAAACAAAACCTAACAGGGAGGGGGGAGGAAGAATAGTGGCTTCCTCCCCCCTCAAAGTGAAAACGGTTGTAGAGTGTTTTTTGGGAGAGACGGAGCTAAGGTTTTTGTCTAAACATGCTTTTCTCTTCTTTTAATTTTTTAATTTTTAATTTTAATTATTTTAAATCTTAGCTTTTGGTTTTTATAATTAAAAAGAGTAGCCCTTGGCACATGCTCACACATGTGACAATTTTTTTTTTGTTGCTTTCTATTTTACTTTTATAATTTTAGAATTAAAAAAAAGAGAAAATGAGTATAGTTCTGTCCCATGAAAATAAGACTTATGTTCTCATTTTTTTTAAAATATGAAAAAAAATAGTTAATTTACTATATTATCCTCATTTAGTGAACAGTAAGAGCATTTTGTGGTATTTTGAATGTTTTATTATTCTCAGCCTCCTTTATATATATATATATATATATATATATATATACGTAACTTCTCCTATGCGGACATCCGAACGTTATTATCGTGCGGACGCCATGTATTTTGTACTACCCTCCCTGTTTTCATGCCTGTTTACAATGGCATCCGCACGTTAATACATTCGGATAGGAGAATAACTGGATACATATATATATGAAATAACTTCTAGCTAAAATATATATAAAATTTTCTTTTATGGAAATATATATTAAATGATTGCTATAGTTAAAGGTTTTAGATGTTAATTACTATGTGAGTGTTCATACGAATTTGCTAAGTCTATCACTCACCGCATCCATTTCGAGCACATAACGGCAACTACATAAATTATAATCACCAATGTGTTGTGCTATGCCAATTCATGAACTTAATTCGTTTTATTTTAGTTTATTTTGTCGTATGCAGCACCAAAATTTATTTTTATTGTTCAATCAACCAGTTAACGAAAGCAATATCAAGACAAAGAAACGAGTTAAAAAAATACATTCTTTGAATTTCTTTGAAGCATTCAAAACATGTGATAAATAAAAAACCAGTGAGGTTTCATGGAAACAACCACATCAATATAATAAAATAATCATTTACAAGCAAGACAATAGGCCTTTCTCCCCTCCATGTATATATAGAAATCCAGATTTAGAAATCAAACTCACCTCACCATCATCAACTCTTGAGGAAAACAAAAAGAAGCAGATCTGCAACTCAGAAAATGTCAACGGAAAGCATTACAAGTTCCAACTGGGCTCTCTCGGAGTCAATCCGGCAGCATCTACTAGACGACGATTTTGAAACCCAGGCAACGTTTTTGGCCAGTGTCGCTGAAGATTATGCACCATTGTATGATTGTGCTCCATGTACTTCAAGCTCTAGCCATGCTCACTTTGTTGTAGAGGGCTGGGGTGACACAATGGCAATCTTGGACCATGATTTGGATAGGTCAAATGATGTCAAGGTGGAGGCGCGTGTGCCGACGAGTAACCGGCATTTTCGGGGCGTGAGGAGGCGGCCGTGGGGGAAGTACGCGGCGGAAATTAGGGACCCGAAGAAGAATGGGGCGAGAGTGTGGCTCGGGACCTATGAGACTGCTGAGGATGCCGGCTTGGCTTATGACCGAGCCGCTTTTAAAATGCGTGGCTCCAAGGCTAAACTTAATTTTCCTCACCTTATTGGTTCACATGATTCGGAGCCCGGTCGTGTAGCTCCCAAGCGTGGCTCGCCGGAGCCATCCTTTTCGTCAGCCACGTCCTTTTTCATTAGAAAATAATATATATCACATTACATATTAAAAAAGTTATCTACAAAACCAGGAAATGAGGAATGTTTTAACAACTTATAAGATACTAAATAAAAGTAGACAAAAGGGGAAAAAAATTTCATATCCATCGATTCCATTCCATCATTCATTTTGTGATTACCCATTAGAAGTCCCATTCATTCAGCATATATATCTTTATCAATGTGCATGTCTTTAACTTTGTCTTTTCATCTTTCCTAGCGTCGTTGATCCCTATTCTCTACAGAATTCGAGAACTTGGCTCTTTGACTTGTATTGTCTTCCTAAAACCTGCAATTTTTCTTCTTTTTGCTAATAATTGGCTTTTTGTAAATTACCCGACTGGGATTTCTAACCCGTGGAGTCCTATTTTGACTATAATATGCCTTCCAGATGTATGGAAAAGTTCTAAAAGACATTCACACTAGGAAACAAAAGGTCTAGTTTATATGTGATAAATATGTATCTAACCAAATAAGCCACTGAGGGAAGAAATGGGAAAACCGATATGATGCTCAGTGATTTACTGGAGGGTATATGTAAATGCATCCCTATAACACAAAACCCTTCTATGACGTCTGATTTGCGTCATGGAAGGAATTTAGTGACGAGGATCAGGTGTCGTAACTCGCGTCATCGAAAAGGGGGAGTCATGGAAACTTTTTTCAAAACACGACGTTTGTTCCGCATCATGGAATGAGGTTTCAATGACGCGGATAGCGCGTCGTGGAAATTTTTTCAAAACACAACGTCTATTCCGCGTCATAGAATAAGGTTTCAATGACGCGGATAACATGTCGTGGTAACTTTTTCAAAACACGACGTCTTCTATGACACGGTTTAGACGTCATTGAAATTCTTTATTTTTAAAAAATTATTAATCTATATATATATATATATCCCATTATCTTAATTATGCAAAAAAATAATATATAAAAGCAAAAATGAAGACACAAAAACAAAGTACTCTAAATTATATTTCTATTATTCAAAACTGAAGAAAGGTTAATAAATACTCTTGATTATATTCATAAACTGTTATTATCATTAATAAAGTCACAGACAACATAAGTAGAAAATAAATAAATTCATCTTGATGACCTCCTTTGCATACAACCAAAACCAATATTTCAAACTTAAGCACAAATTGATGAGTCAAAATTTCACAAATTGTCAATCAAAACGAAATAAGTGAGACAATCAAATTGAAAATATTTCACATGCCTAACAAATCACACCCAAACAGAAACCCAAATTCAATATGCTACAAGACTACCCGCTTCAGAGTTAGAAGAATCCCCATTCAGATTGTACTCTTGTGCAATTTCCTTCAAGCCTAAGCCTGGCCTCTCCAAAGGGAACACTCTCAGCTGAAATTGAGTGGCAAAACAAATTATATTGATATACAAGTCTGCAGAAATGGATTAGCTCTGGATTTTTTTAAAAACATCTAATGCTTTAGGACAGTGCAATGAATAAACTACTCTTCAACTATCTACATGCATCAGTTCAAGTACATTAATCAAATCAATGAGGAAAAATTCACCAATATGACACACACACACACACATATATATATATATATATTCACATATATTTTTATTTCACCAATCCAGAGGAAGATTACTTAGACTATTTAGTATTGAATAGTTCTCTTCTTTGTGACATTTATACAAGCAGCTAGAGTAATCTAATTAGAAGGACAAGCAACAATCTGTTGCTGATCTACAAGGCTACGAGAGAACATGTATTTTTTTGAGAGGCTACATAAGAACATAATACCTCACAATATGCTAAATGCACTAGAAGCATGATCTCTTGACATTCACTGGCTGTAGAGTCAGGGGTGGAGCTAGAATTGTAAAGTTTGGGGGTCAAGTAGAAAATACAAGTATATAAAACACCTAAGTATTCAATAATTACATGTTTTGAGCTAAATCTTTCTAACTAAGTCATGTCTAATTTGTTTTAGATGAAATTTTAACTTAAATTATAAGTTGTTTATTACAAACATGTTGATGGAAATTATAACCTAACAACAAAATATATGATGTTTATTACTTCTTGCTCTTTACTCCTTTTTTTTTCTGTCTAAGAATATCAGTTTAAAACTTTAGTTTGTGATTCTTAGCTTTCTGCCATCAATGGTCAGAAAATTTAGTTTGTGATTCTTACTGCTTTCTCTTTACTCCTTTTCTTTTCTTGTTTTCCTCTCCCTTTGTTACTGCCTTTTCTAATAAACTTTTTCATTGCCATTCTTTACTCTAATTGGTGGTGACAGAGACATGGCTCATAGAAGAGTTTACAGGACACAATGACAGTGAAAATGATGTCTAGAGAAGATAATAACATGCTTGTGTATGCATAAACAAATCAAAGAATGCATCTTAGGATAAATAAACTGACCTAAAATAGAAATGCATGCAGACAATGTTTGTTCTAATCTAAATACTGTGGTGCAGATTGGGAGAAAAAACAAAAGTTAGCACTAGAAATATAATTGTATGGGAGGAAAACATAGAACCAGCTACGCAAGCACTCACTCACGTCACAGAATAAAATAATAATTTCAATAGGAGATATGAATGCGTTTACCATTTTCCCAAACAAAGTTGCAAATCTTTAACTCAGTAGCAAATGTTGAATAAGTTGCAAATCTTTAACTCAGAGAAAATCAATACAAGCTACACATACAAAACTAACTCAATAATCTTGGAACAATACAATTGCAGTCGTCAAACACAACTATGAACAACAAGCCCTGATAGGTCTGTCCTGCTCATTTTTACATATATAAAAAAGGAAAAGAATTGCATCGAGAAATAAAATTTCAAAGCTTGACAAATGTGCAAGAATGGATGAACAGCATACCGATTCCAGAATACAAAAACGCTTACAGTTATTAGAAACCATGTTTTTTTTATGTCACTTTAACTACAACCACAGACAAAAATTTAATTGACTTTTACAAACCATAGAATATTTTGACTTTTACAATTTATGTCTTCAAAGATTTAATTGACTTTTACAAACCATAGAATATTTACCAAGATAGTTTTATCATGATCCAATACACTAACAAAGCTACATCACCACATGATCGAACTCATGATAAATATATATCGAGAAATTTTTATTTGTTCCGGGTATACTACGTGGATGGTGTACCATCCAATACACATAGAACATGTGGAATTATTCTCTAACTTACTGCATTGCTTTTTATGACATGTGGCTTGCTACATTGGAAATATTTCACATGTCCTACGTCTATTGAATAATACACCAGACACGTGATGTATCCGGAACACCCAAAAATTACTCATATATATCGTCCTCGCATCCACGAGATTCAGACTTAAAACTTCATTCAATCAAATAAAGACAAATAGCTAATTGCCGTTCCCGTTGAAAAATAAAAAGTTTGAAAATGTGGTATCATTAAATTAATTGGTATAATGATCACAAACCGTACAGGGTTGAATTGACACATGAAAAAAACAAGATTGCATATAAAGAAATGTGGTTGAATTAACACATTTGAAATCATACAAATGTAAGCCAAAAGAAAATAACTAAACAGATATCAAGTATTTATTTTTTCATAATTTTTATGTCAATTGGGTTCTATAAAAACCATTTAGGGCTTACATCATCAGAACTGTATTTTCTTTTCTTTTGTTTGGTCTGAAAAATGTGAAGAAAGAAGCAATAAGAAGACTTTGTTCAGTTGCTTGTTTTAACAAGAAATTTTGCAGCTAATTAATATAAAATGCACATTGAAGTAGTCTTAAGAGCCAGCAGATAAGAAGACTTTGCTACTCAACTAATCGGTTGGACTGAGGATCTTGCCCGACACCAAATTTTCCATTTTTTCACAGGATTAGAAATCAAAGTTGAGATGTAAATGAAGCAAGATCCATAAGGTTTCATATACTGTATAATCACTCCTGTCCTGTGCATGGGCACACCGATGTCAGACAATTGGCATATCTGTTTTGTTTCACCTAAGACACCGGTGTCATCATTTTGATCTCATCAATTTAATAAGTAATGTTTTATATCTTATGTTTTCAAATTGTTAATTAATCACATAAATTCTTATTAGATTATGTGAAACTCAGGTCAAGAGTTTGCAAAACATATACATCAATCTTGAAATACAATTCTTACTTTATAATAAAAAACACATTGTTGGCAACTTTGAATTATTGACTTGAGGTCGAATTGGCATATCTGCTGATGGTATGAGCTGACGAAGCTGTAGTGTTTATGCCTCTATTTAAATTTTTTGGATTTGCTTCTGCTATGAAGTGTACTTTTGTGTTTCTGCTTCCTACAATTTCTTATTCGGGTATGTACAAACAAGACACTACAAGAAAAAGTGGCAACAGTCACTATTATTTAGTGACATTTGCTGGGGTGACTAAAACCTTTAGTCACACAAAAATTTCAAAAAAGGTGACTAAGGGCTTTAGTCACCAACAAATTAACGATGGTGACATTTGGTTACTTTTGTTGGGGTGACTAAAGCCTTTAGTCACACAAAATTTCAAAAAGGTGACTAAAGCTACCAACAATCACCAAAAAGGTGACTAATGCTACCAACAATCACCAAATTCTTAGTTAGTGACAAATGGGTGACTATTGTGACTTTTTCTTGCAGTGAGACCACCATTATAATAGATCTCCCAAAAAAAAAAAATATAGCCCACCCTTATAAACATGGACGGACCCATGATTTGAAAATAACGTAGGCTAAATTTTCCTTACATACAAACTTATTGAAAACTCGTGATGCACGAGTAAATTTTATTAATGACAAAAAAATATAACGGGGACATAATGAGCCTTACCTCAAAATGCTAGTACATGTAGATAAAAACATAGTTAAATATATAATCAAAATTTAGAAAAATGCCATCGATTATAAATACGAAACTAGGCCTTTATCACATCTTCAATCAATGTCAACAACTAATCAATTTATCAAAATCACTAATTTATATTTCATACAAGCAAGAACACCAAAGTCAATTTCAAATCCTATTTTTCCATCCTCAGAGAGAGAGAGAGAGAGAGAGAGAGAGAGAGAGAGAGAGAGAGAGAGAGAGAGAGAGAGAGAGAGAGAGCTTGTTTAGGAGTGATTTTGGAGTTTAGATTAGCTAAACTGGACTTTTACATAAATAATACAACTGATTTGCATAAACAGCACCCTTGTCAAGAATAAGGTTTCAGGAAATATAATGTTCTCAAGTAAATAAATTCTAAAGAAAGTATAAAACTGTAAGTGGTAAACAAGATTAGATTAGCTACTTCAGTTAATAGTGATTGCCAATTTGCCACATAGTCTAAAAGGTAGGCTTGACTTGGACTTCCATTGTGTTGATAATTCCAACACAGAGCACAGAAGAGGCCTCCTCATTTTTATTTTAATGATGAGAGAGAGAGAGAGGGAATAAAAGTCAGTCTAATGGGTTTAGTTAATAAGATTTTATTTGGGTTGCCTAGGCTAGGGTATTAATTTAGTCCAAAAGAAACAAAAGTTCCCTAGGCTATAGTCTAGATTAGCTTGTTCATGGGACTGTCCTTGTCCATAAAAATTCATGATCCGCCATTGTTGAGTTAACATCCATAAATGTCAAATCTTATTGCCATTCTTTGACTTGTAATGTAATCCGTAATTTAACAAATCCGAGGGTTCTCTTGTATCTCTTAAGATTTAATAATAAAACTTTAATAAAATGCAAGATAGCTGTTGGATCAGTACGTAATACAAACTCAAATAAAAAGTCTAAGTAATGCATGTCAAAACATGCAAGAAGTCTCACCCATTTTTCAAAGCAAAAATCTAAATCATGTTTTTAATCTGCAATGGTAGTTGTTGGACTTCACACATGCGCAAACTAATTTGCAATGGAAGGGATGACCCAACTCCTTATAAACCTATCGGTAACATTTTCTGAGAATATTTTCAGAGAATGAAAACAAGAAAACGAATTTGCATTTTCAAGAAATGAAAACGCGTCTGGCAGATTAATTAGAAAACATCTTCAGAAAACAAAAACAATGAAAACGTGTCTGGTAGTACAATTTGAAATAACAATATGTGAGTTATTTTTATGAAAACGTTTTCCACGAGAATGAAAACAACTTTTTTCTGTTTTCTACAAGTACACATTGTTTTCATTTTATGAAAACATTCTCAATGTTTTCTGTTTTTAGGCCATCGAATGTGTTTTCACCTCATTTTTGTTCTCTGAAAATGAAAACAACCCCTTAAAACGTTACCGAACGGGGCCTTAACTTTCAACATGGAACATTTCTTCACATTCTCACAATCGCCATCCTACCCAAGGGCGAAACTATGTGAAGACTACACTGGGCTTCAGCCTGGTGTAAGATTTGATAAAATACTGATTTGGTGCATATTTTATAAGGTATTTCCTACTCCCACGAATATTAGCCCACTATTTTTTAAGCTAGTAGCCCACAAAGTAACATACTGGTTGCATACATATTAATATAAGTTGTTTTTTTATTATTACTTTTTGGTTTGGAGGCCACATGAATGCCTCTTATATTGTATGGTTGGTGCTATAAAAAACAACTCTCACAATCATTTCTCCCAATTTTGTATTGTTTCTTTTTTATTTTAATTACTTTTTCCTTCACCCTTCTTTTTGGGTCAATCACTTCTTCACTCTGTTCTTTTTCCAGTTCTCTCTCTCTCTCTTGGGTACCATGGGGAAGGGGAATCCACCACCATTGTGGTGGGAACCATTGTTTTCTATATCCAATTCTCTTTTTGGATATGCTACTCCTACAAATTGTACTTTTGTTTGTGTTTCGCTTCCCACAGTTTCGGTTTCTGGTTCCCACTTTATTCTCACTATATCAATTAGCATATCAAAAAAAAAAAAATTGGTTCTCATTGTTTATATAGAACTCCCATACCACCAAAATAAAATATAAAAATTTAGCACACCCCCGTAAAAATTCCTGATTCCGCCATTGATCCAGAACCGACCCTTGGGGAAGGCGACCAGGGCCCATGATTGAGGGGGGCACAAAAAAAAATCAAGTTATATATAATATATGTATACAACAAAACAAAAAAACAACAACTAAAAGTCCTCGTAAAAGAAAATTAACTACAAAAACCAGGCGTGCATCCTTCGTTCCTAAAAGCACGTGCTAATAGCCCATATATACCAGAAAATAAGTTGTTTTTTAATCCTTCCCAAGAAGCAGGCGTTTACTAGCTTACCCAAAAAAACAAAAAACATAACCAGACCATACTAGGGTTTAGATTCTTATTATCTCGATTTTCTTATATACATCCCTCACTCACACTGCAGCCTCTCTCCTTTCCATAGACTCTCTATTTCCCTATCCTTTCCTCTCCATAGCAGACGTAGCCAACATAGCTGAAAGATGGGTTTTAGGTACAAACCCAGATGAGGAACAAAGAAGGATGATAGGCATTTAATTTCAATTAACTCATTGCCTCGTTTGTTAAATTAATTTGAGAAAAGGACCCACTTTCTTTTGGGATGTTGGGATTTAATTTTGATGATTTTTCTTGGGTCTTAATCTGTTTTGCAGGGAGAATATGAGTTCTGGATTACCTCTTTTAACCATGAAATTAGATGTTATGCATTGTCGTCTTTTGTTTGCTGAAGGATGAGAGTGATTTTACTTTTATTGTTCAAATCCAAAGTGTAAGAGGGTATTTGAATAATTATTTTCTTAAAAAAACCGAATGGTTCACTTGAAAATTTATCTGAAGATTTACCAAATGAACAATTCATTCGGAAGAATTAGTAGAACATGATTTGAAAATTTTTGATGAAAAAATGAGAGATTTTTTTAATTTGCCAAAGCAAAATATGACAGATTAACTTTTAGAAAAGTTTCATGTACAATAAACTAATTGCGAATTCCCTATGGATCAACACGATCACATTTTTCCTCAAATTATTATCATAACAATAACAAATGGGAAGACTAATGTTGTAAGCCAATTAAAACAGTGAATGCTATAATTTTAATAAAATTAATTATTTCATAAAAAAGATTAAAATTTTAGTGATTACTTCATTTATAAGGCACACTTTAGATTTTTGCCCTGGACCTCAAATTACCTCGGGCCGGTTCTGCATTGATCCTACACTATTCTTGCTTTTCAATATACAACAAGAAAAAAGAAAATGTAAATTCACGATAAGCGAAAAAGAAAGAATGAGAAAATAAGAAAATTGATCACCCATCTAATCTCAACTACAACAAGATTTTATATTTAAAATTAAATACATGATAATTATTCTCCGACCAAAACAATACATGATAATTATTCATGCCCATGTGTGTAACACGAACCTATAATAAGACAAGTAATGAGCCGTTGATTGTGATGTGAGGCTTAACCTTATTAGGCTACAACGTCATCACCTGGAATCCGACATACCACGCTCTCAAAATCCAAATTGCATATAATTAATTCGATTAATTTAGTTAATTATAAACTAATATAGTGCTAATTAAGTATCTGATAATTTCTGCACGTGACTAAAAAGGCACAGGATTCCATTAATCATTGCACGCAGTGCGATGAAACTTGAAGCTGCATCCTATACCATATTAAGCTTATATAAAGCTAGCTTTTTTGACAAACCAAATTCCCTCCAAATAAAATTTCTCCATTTAAATCGTTCATAAGAAACTCAAAACTTCGACCCACTCAATTTAATATTGCGTGTATTATTGTGCAGAAACATGTACGGAGAGACAACCCTAGAACTAGAATCTGACTTGGCTCTTCTTGAGTCCATTCGCCACCATCTTCTAGATGATTTGGAGCCTCAGGCAATGAGTTTTAGCAGCAATAATGTCCCGGTGATTTTCCCCCTTTTCGTGACGGAGAATTGGTGGGAACCATCTCTTAAAGCCGAAGATGTCAACCACGACGTGCAGGGCATGCTTGGAGCTTTGCATGACGTAAATTACGTTCAATTGAAGGATCAAGAAGTGGCGGTGCGTGCTGTTCACGAGCCAAGAGAGGAGAGACATTATAGAGGTGTGAGAAGGAGGCCATGGGGGAAGTTCGCGGCGGAGATTAGGGATCCGGCAAAGAACGGTGCGAGAGTGTGGCTTGGGACTTATGAGACGCCAGAGGACGCGGGCCTGGCTTATGATCGAGGCGCGTTTAAGCTGCGCGGCTGTAAAGCCAAGCTGAATTTTCCTCACTTGGTTGGCTCGAGTAACGTGGAGCCCGTCCGGGTGACCACTAAGCGGCCACGCTCGCTTGACCTCACCTCTTCGTCGTCCTCATCGGATAATGGGTCTCCAAAGCCAAAGCTAAGCAGGGCTGGGGTTTATAATCACTTGGCAGCATGAGATGGAGCATAATGGGGTTAATTACTATAAATAACTTCAAATAAATTAATATGAGTTATGAAAATGCTTGTATTAATTAATTTGCTAGAGTTGTATTTTCTTTTCCTTATTTTTACAAGGAAGAAATTTAGGGCTCACTTGATCTATAAGAGCAAAGTGTTGTGTCTTCTCCTTTTTTTAATTTTTCATCGAAGTTCTATGTATCTTTCTGAGACGGCTAAAATATGGAAAATTAAATTTATTTTTTAGGCTTGTTTTTCAATCAACAAGTAATTAACCGGCTATTTGGTTAATTAAAGCATATTTATCAGGGAGTGGATCCGATGTCCCCATTTTCCATGTCCATCCACTAATTTTTTGATAAGTGTCAATCTATGTAACTCCGATATAAGAGCATCTCCAAGGGAGATGTCAAATACTAAACATCAAATTTAAATTTGATGGCTTATGTGGCAATTTGACATATTGTGAAACTTTTTATCCAACCGATATGTCAAATATACATATTATTTTATTATTTTTAAAGGCAAGTGGGCTCAATATTTAAGAGTAAAATATTAAATAGGGTAAAAACTATACATTGATGAGGAGAGAAGGAGTGGGCCCAGTATTAAAATAATAATAAAATAATAAAAGACATCTCAATTTGTGGGATGTCAATTTTGACAGCAAAAGTGAAGGATGTCAATCCAGCTAGAATTTGGCATCTCGGTTGGAGGCTTAAAACTGTCTTCTTCTTTTTTTGTCAAAACTTGCCACATTGGAATTGACATATTGGTTGGAGATGCTCTAACACCGTTAAGTTCTAATAAAATAAATAAAAATTAAAAACTAAAATAGAAAAACAAAAAAACCTAGCAGGGCACCACAACCCACTCCAATCACCATCGTCTCCTGAGCCTTCCCCACTTCACCACCAGCAAACAATCCCAATATATTCTGTCTTTATTTCTCTCCCACACTGCCCCCCTAGGATAAAGTTTACTAGTCCCAATCTCAAATGGTTTGAATTTTCATTCAATTCTAATTGGGTTAGATCAAATAGGCAACAACGATTACCAGAACAAAAAATATATCGAGGGCTGCCACTTGCAAGACAAAGTACAATATGGGACCAAATTAAGAGAGGAGAAGTGAGAGAGAAAAGCGAAAGAGATTAAGAGGTAGAAAGAGACAATGACGAGATGCTCTGGGGAAGATTGGTTGGGGTTTTGGTGGCTGCTAGGTAGCTTCGCTAGCAATGAAAAGGGGAGGTGCACATGGCAGATGAGATGGGGTTGGGTGGGATGTGGTGGCTGAGTAGTCTTTTATTGCTTGCTAGGTTTTTTTGTTTTTCTATTTTAGTTTTTAGTTATTTTTATTTTTATTTTATTAGAACTTAGCGGTATTATATCGGAGTTAAGTAGGTGGACACTTGTCAAAAAATTATAAAAAGACATGGAGGGACATGGAAAATAGGAACAGCTGATCCACTCCCTATTTATCAAATATAAACTAGATTATTTTTCTTTTTCTTTCTAGTGTGAATGTCTCGACTCTGAGAACTTCTCCATATAGGTATATTAGTCCAAATAGGATTCCAAGGGGTTGATTTGCAGGTTTTGATATGAAGGTAATTGGGATATATTTTTTCAAATATTTAAACATGAGATACAAATACATTTTTGTTATTTTTTTTTTCCTTTATTAAAGTATTAAAAAAGTGAAGGCATGCATGTATATTAATTTATAATTGACACGAACTTCTTTTTTCTTTTTGTTACCTTGTGACTGTTTTCTATTTTACTGAAATATATTAAATTCACAAACCGACATGTTGACCAATAGGTCAACCAGAAAAAGGGATCAATTCAGAAAAGAAAAAAACGACAAGTATATATGGACAAGTAAGAAAAAAAAACGTGAAGTTCATTTTACTACATCCAAGAACTTTTATTGGCATGTACTAAAAGTTCATGAACTTAAATTATAAGGAGGAGAAAGAAAAATAAAAATACATATGAATCAAAATAAAAGCAACATGAATTCTTCTTCCCGAAGCAGGAACATGTTCCGTTTGTATTTTGTTGAACATACAGAAAACTATCAAACACACGTGAACTCTTCATAATTTATTGTTTTTATGTATTTTTTTTAAAAATATTTTGTGTTTAATTTATTATATATATATATATATATATATGGGTTAAAATTAAGAATAAGTTTCCAAAATCTAACCACAAACCTAAGTTTTTTAGGATAAGTTTTTATGTTTTTGTTGTTGTTAAGCTTTTTTCGAGATGACATATTTCTCCTCGGAAATAGCCAAACAATTCAGACGAAATGAGAAGCCCCTCAAAAATAGGCAAACAATTCGACGGAATGAGATGGCTGTCGGAAATAGTTAAACAATTCCGACGGAATGAGAAGTCCCTTGGAAATAATCATCCTATTACTGAAAAACGTACTTTTGGTAGTTAATAAAGTTGGCTCCAAAGCTTCCCCCAAATAAATTACATTTCCCACGATCATACAAACCTTTGTTGAGAGCATTTTGTTTGTCGGAAATAAATTTCAGGCCTGTGAAATATTTCCAACGGACAACATTTTTTGGTCCCGAAAAACATTTTTTGCGACGAATTTTTGAGGCCCTTGGAAAACTTTGGTCGGTAATGACCTTTTGTTTTTGTAGTGTGAGTGCAGGAGAAAGCATGCATGCGTCCAAAATAATTGTGTGTTCAGTTGCTTATTTTAACACGAAATTTTGCAGCTAATTAATATAAAATGCACATTTAAGTAGTCTTAAGAGCCAGCAGATAAGAAAACTTTGTTAGTCAACTAATTTCGGTTGGACTCGTGAACACTGAGGATCTTGCCCGACACCAAATTTTCCATTTTTTCACAGGATTAGAAATCAAAGTTGAGATGTAAATGAAGTAAGATCCTTAAGGTTTCATATACTGTATAATCACTCCTGCCCTGTGCATGGGCACACCGATGTCAGACAATTGGCATATCTGTTTTGTTTCACCTAAGACATTTAACACGTGTGTCATCATTTTGATCTCATCAATTTAATAAGTAATGTTTTATATCTTATGTTTTCAAATTGTTAATTAATCACATAAGTTCTTATTAGATTATGTGAAACTCAGGTCAAGAGTTTGCAAAACATATACATCAATCTTGAAATACAATTCCTACTTTATAATCAAAAATACATTGTTGGCAACTTTGAATTATTGACTTGAGGTCGAGTTCCAATGCGGATCCACGTTAGGACTGGAGGGGGCTCCAGCCTAGTGCTGATTAGAAAATAGGCTTAAGTGTAGACAGACAATCTAGATATATCAAATATTAGCCAAGCGTTCTATGTAAATCAAAGGACTAGACTCAACTTTTGACAGCTTACTGAGGATGGTACTTTCCTTTCACGTAAATCAATTAAGGCATAATATAATATTTTCTCAATCATTTTTTTTTGTTCAAATCACTAGTTCTCTCTTTCTTTCCCCCCTCATTCTCTTTTCTTTCTCTTTCTCTTTCGTCTCTCTTTTTTATTATTATTCTTCTTCTTCATCTTCTCTCTCTTTCTTTCATTCTGGTTTTTTTCTTCATGCATTTATCTTTTTGTCTACGCACTGTTGATGGTATGAGCTGACAAAGCTATAGTGTTTATGCCTCTATTTAAATTTTTGGATTTACTACTACTACTAGTGTACTTTTGTGTTTCTGCTTCCTGCGATTTCTTATTCATGTATGTACAAACAAGACCACCATTATAATAGATCTCCCAAAAAAAAATTTAGCCCACCCCTATAAATAGGGACGGACTTAGGATTTGAAAATGACGTGGGCTAAATTTTCCTTACGTACAAACTTATTGAAAACTCGAAGGTACGAGTAAATTTTATTAATGAAAAAAAAATACAACGGGAACATAATGAGGCTTACCCCTCAAAATGCTAGTACATGTAGATAAAAACATAGTTAAATATTTAATCAAAATTCAGAAAATGCCATCAATTGTAAATACGAAACTAGGCCTTTATCACATCTTCAATCAATGTCAAAACCTAATCAATTTATCAAAATCACTAATTTATATTTCATACAAGCAAGAACACCAAAGTCAATTTCAAATCCTATTTTGCCACCCTCTGAGAGAGAGAGAGAGAGAGAGAGAGAGAGAGAGAGAGAGAGAGAGAGAGAGAGAGAGAGAGAGAGAGAGAGAGTGTGTGTGTGTGTGTGTGTCTCACGACCCGACTCTCCTAGCACGATATTGTTCGCTTTGGGCCCCGCCCTCACGGTTTTGTTTATGGGAACTCACGAGCAACTTCCCGTGGGTCACCCATCTTGGGATTGCTCTAGCCCCAACTCGCTTAACTTCAAGTTCCAAGGAATTCAAAGCCAGTGAGCTCTCAAAAGGCCTCGTGCTAGGGAGATGAGTGCCCACACATATAAGGCACTTCACCTTTCCCTCCCCGAGCAATGTGGGATTGCTCACCGTTCTTGCTTCCCCAAGTTCACGGGTCTTACAATCCACCCCCTTGGGGCTGGGCCCCTAGCGGCACACTTCCTGGGGGTCCACTGATACCATTATGTCACGACCCAACTCTAAGAAAGACGATATTGTCCGCTTTGAGTTAACATCCATAAATATCAAATCTTATTGCCATTCTTTGAATTCTAATGTAATCCGTAAGTTAACAAATCCGAGGGTTCTCTTGTATCTCGTAAGATTTAATAATAAAACTTTAATAAAATGCAAGATAGTTGTTGGATCAGTAATACAAACTAAAATAAAAAGTCTAAGTAATGCATGTAAAAACATGCAAGAAGTCTCACCCATTTTTCAAAGCAAAAATGTAAATCATGTTTTTAATTTCATTGACGAGCAAGTGGGCAAACTCCTTATAAGTCAGGCTGATGTGGGCACATGTTGTCGTTAGGTTTCACACATGCGCAAACCTTGTAATAGAAGGGATGCCCCTACTCCTTGTAAACCTTTACAAGATTTCTTAACTTTCAACATGGAACATTTCTTCACAATCTCACAATCATCATCCTACCATATTCTTGCTTTTCAGTATACAACAAGAAAAAAGAAAAAAGAAAATCTAAATTCACGATAAGCGAAAAAGAAAGAAAGAGAAAATAAGAAAATTGATCACCCATCTTAATCTCAACTACAGCAAGAGTTTATATTTAAAATTAAATACATGATAATTATTCTCCGACCAAAACAATACATGATAATTATTCATGCCCAAGTGTGTAACACGAACCTATAATAAGACAAGCAATGAGCCGTTGATTGTGATGTGAAGGCTTAACCTTATTAGGCTGCAACGTCATCACCTGGAATCCGACATACGACGCTCTCAAAATCCAAATTGCATATAATTAATTCGATTAATTTAGTTAATTATAAAGTTAATTATAAACTAATATAGTGCTAATTAAGTATCTGATAATTTCTGCACGTGACTAAGAGCAACTCCACCCGTTGGGGGTTGCCATGGCAAGGGGAGCTATTGGGGCTACTATTCATGTGAATAGTGTCCCCCTCGCAAAATAGTAATATGCATTTCCACCCGTCATTCTTTTCTGGCAAGAACTACTATTCATTTTTTTATTTTTTATTTTTACATGGGATTAATTTTAGTTGTATGTATGCAATTAATAATAATAAAATTGATAGGTATGTATTAAAAAATATTTCTGAATTTTTGGATTTTTTCTGATTTTTTCAGATTTTTTCAGATTTTTAAATATTTTTACGTCACGACGTCAAAGAAAATTATCGCCGACGTCAGCAAAACTATCGCCGACGTCACCGCGGGCAGCAGGCCAGGCAAGACTTGCTCAGCGCCACCGTCTGCATGGGCCCACTGCCTGCCCTGGCAACAAAGTGCCGCTGGAACAAGGATTTGGGCTCAAGCCCGTGGGACCCATCCCCTGCCTGGGCTGCACCGGTGGACTTGCTCTAAAAAGGCACAGGATTCCATTAATCATTGCACGCAGTGCCATGAAACTTGAAGCTTCATTAAAGCTGCATCCTATACCATATTGAGCTTATATAAAGCTAGCTTTTTTGACAAACCAAATTCCCTCCAAATAAAATTTCTCCATTTAAATCGTTCATAAGAAACTCAAAACTTCGACCCACTCAATTTAATATTGCGTGTATTATAGTGCAGAAACATGTACGGAGAGACAACCCTGGCTAGAACTAGAATCTGACTTGGCTCTTCTTGAGTCCATTCCCCACCATCTTCTAGATGATTCGGAGCCTCAGGCAATGAGTTTTAGCAGCAATAATGTCCTGGTGATTTTCCCACTTTCGTGACGGAGAATTGGTGGGAACCATCTCTTAAAGCCGAAGATGTCAACCACAACGTGCAGGGCATGCTTGGCGTTTTGCATGATGTAAATTACGTCGGATGCGTTGTGTCTGACGACAAGATTCAATGAAGGAACAAGAAGTGGTGGCGCGTGCTATTCACGCGCCGAGCGAGGAGAGGCATTACAAAGGTGTTATGTAACGCCCTTGACCTAGTTTTAAATAAAATTAATTAATTAAAAGGAGATATTAAAAATGGGTAATTAAAAGAAATTAAAAAAAGAAAAATTGGAATTTAATATTGAAAATAATTAATGAAGGGCAAAAGGACATTTTAATTTCGGGACGGAATTTCACGAAACGAGTTCGTTGAAGGGTGGCACATTCGAATCGGAGTTACGGAACTCAAAGGGCATTTTAGTCATTTCTGAAATTAAATTAAACAATATAAAATCCACGTTGGCCAATCAGAAAGTGCGTACGCTTTCTCTCTCTTCGCGCGTCTTTCTCTCTCCTCGAAATCGAGCCGCTGCCTTCTCTCTCTCCGATCTCTCTTGTTTGGCAATGGCTGGACTCGAGACCGGTCGCAAAAGAACCAGCGTGACGAGCCGGTCACATTCCACCGCTTTTCGTCGCCTGACACCTCTATTTTCGCCAACAATATCGACTGGTGTTTCGCCGGTTCTTCACAGCGTTGCGCTGCCATCTCTGGTCACCTCCAGCATCGATCCAGGTATGAAACCTTGCTTCCTCTTCCTCCTCTAGCTTCCTGCAAAGTTGGAATCGATCGGATCTCGAACCCAGTTTTTGGCCGGATTTCGAGTTGGATTTTCGGCCAGTTAATGGCCGATTCTCGATGGTTTTGAACTCCTCTCGTCGAGATGAGTCGATTGGTGTATGGGTTGGTGTCGGTCTTGACGATTTTGTGTTGGCCGATTTTTGATCTAGACACCCACCGGCCGACGGCTTGTGTGGAGGCTTGTAGGCCAGGGTGTGGTGGCGGTTCTGCGTTCCTATGCGATTTTCATGTCGTCATGAAAGCGTACGTGTGCTCAGACTTTGATTCGGACGTCGTTTGACTATCGAACCAATGTACGCCTATTATGCATTGTTTGGGTTCGATGGGTTCGGACCATTGGATCGAATCCGAATTCACGTATGTGGTTCCTCGTATTTCAAGGATCGTATAGGAATTGACGGATCATGATTTGGAGTCCCGGATACTCCGAAATCGTTAACCCTAGGGTTAGGTTAAATCGTGATTGTTCGATCGTGCAATCGTGAGCGATCCGACCATCTGATCGAGATCAAACTTTCAGGACACGTTGTTTAGGCCGTGTTGAACCTGTAAGAACTTTCGGATATAAGTTTGAAGGTCATGGGACCCATGGGCCCCAGTTGACCAAGTGTGACCAAAGGTTGACCGAGGGTCTCCCGAGGTCGCTTTGCAATTCTTCGAATGTAGTTGACCTTGTTGGAGCTTTAGGAATGTCTGGATCGATTTGGAGGTCGTGGGCCCAGCGGGCCAGGGTTGATCGAAACGGGATGTTTGACCGCTGGTTGACCATGAGTCTTCCGAGGCAGTCTCACTTGTTAAAAGATGTAGCTTGAACTAGAAACTCTCCGTACGACGTTCGTGTTTACTTTGAGTCCCGGGAAAAGTTAGGATTTGAATTTAAAGTTCTCGTTCGGTTCACTATATTAATCCGATCCTCGTATCTATCTCTTTGGGTACTCTGGCACCGCATACGTAGCGGGCGGGACCCTCTTAGGGTTATGTAGCTTGGGACCAACGGTGAGTGGACCTTATTTTCAAAAGAACATGATTTGAAAGATTGAATGTAAATGCATATAAAATGGGATTTAATAATTGTTTTAAATCTCGGATTTGATGACTTGAGTTTATCGGAATTTATTTGATTATGGTTTAAGTCTTGGTTTTGACTTTGGTTGAAGTATATTAAAAGGATTTGCATTTAAGGTTTATGCATGGTTTGGGTTTCCGGTTTTTATGTGGGGCCCTGATGGTTATATTTTATGATTATGTATACTTTTGAGTATTGAATGGGATGTAGTGACGTCCGGTGGTTTTTGTGTTGGATTTGGATGATATATTTGAGCTATTTTTAAGCTTGGAATCTTTATATTGTTTTAAAGCGTGGGCTTTTCGGGTGAGTTTAATAACTTGAGTTGAGCTAGATTTTAAGAATCGTTATGTGTACTATACATACATATACTTTGGGTTTTGGGTTATGGACGTTTCAAACGTCCGGATATTTATGTTTAATGGGTTATTATATATATATATATATATATATGTATACTTTGATAAATATCGGGAATGGATTATACTTTGATGAATTCTTAATTATACTTTGACTATATATTTTGAATATGAAGTTTTGGGGACGTTTAAACGTCCGGACGTATATGTATACATGATTGGACTTTCGGTTGGGTTTTTAAGAATCGTATTTATAAATTGAATATTATTATGTTTTGGTTTGATATTGAAATTTGGTATGTTACGAAGTTGTGGGATTATATTGATATTTGGGACTTATGTTGAATCTGGGTTTTGATTTGACGTTTCTCGACTTGAGATTTAATATGACTTGACATGCTTGACTTGAGCATTGATTGAGATTGGAATATGGTTTTAAAATGAATATGATGTTTTAATTGATTATAGATTGATATGCGGTCATTTGACGCTTGTAACTATTTTGTATATAGAAATATATGTTTGGGACGGTGATGTCCTTATTTTGAGTATATATTGGTTATATGATTGATGGACTTGTATATGTCCAGGTGTCTGATGTTTTGGGGTTGGGTACATTGTGATTGCATATGTATATATTGATTATCGTGTGGCGATTAATTTGAGTGCGGTTGGCACCTTGTTATGTACCTTCCCCTGTTCTTATGATACGGTTACTTGAATATGGTTCGATCCGGTGCATACCTTAAAGGGGTGTAACTGTAGACCATTAATGGGGTAGTCTGCGCGCAAGACTTGTCACGGGCGTATGGGTATTGAGGGTCCCTACCCTGCGTGCCGGTGAGCTTAGTCCTATTTGGACGGCTCAACCCTGGGCATAGGGTCTCGAGGAGGCTGTACCTATGTCCAGTCAAATGATCCCCTGTTGGATTGTTTTCCCCTGGTACTTGTGTTTGGTGTTGAAGTTATATTATACCTATACGCGTGTGTTAGTACCTTCATATTCATATTTCTTTTAGTGAGGATCTTTCCTCGCTGGTCGTGCTTATGAGCACGTGGTTGTGAGAGTGGGGAAGATTGTGAAACAGTACTTGATTTGACTACAGTACTTGATATGTTGTGTTTATTGGATTTTGAATCCTGAAACTGTTTTCCTATATATAGAAATGATTTGAATTACAATTGATTTATATATTGTTGTCGAGTTGGTTTTCTTGGCATGAACGAGATCTTTGAGATTTTAATGTTATTTTGGTATATGAGGATTTTATTATACTTTCGTGATTGTGTTCTTCAAGTTATTTCAGTTTATGTTTTTATATACCTACATGGGTTAGTAATTTGGGAGCTTATGCCTCGGGAAAAGAAAAAGGTTATGTTGCTTGGAAATGTTTGAATTGGGTTTCTCTTTGACTACTTTGGGATATCGTGGTTTTCAAATCAATAAAGTATATAAATGATTTCATATGCATGGTTTGCATTACTTTGAAACGGTGGGGTTAGTACGTTGATTTAAGTATGGAAAACTTTGTTTTTGTCCACTCACACTCTTTCTGTTTTGCGCCCCCAGGCGATAGTGCAGTGAACTGTTCAATCCAGCCGACCACTCCTCTTCTCGAGCTTTGACTAGATTGTAGGACATCTTTGTCCCTTGTTGTAAACTTTGATATTCTATTGTTTAATTTGAAAGATTCTTAGATTGCTCTGTTATCGCCCGTTAGGGTTGAATTTGAAGTCTGGAGGCCTCTGTTGTATTTGTGTGTGCATGCTTGAGCTTGAGTTATTTTTTTCTGCTGTTTTCTGACATGTTGAACTTTTGGGATTGTCCATATTTCAGGAGAGACTCTGCCTGATTTTCGGCAGAAGTCTTGGCCCATTTCTCTTTTGTTTCGGGAAGAGGGAACTTATTTAATATGTGGGCCCGACATCGGGTTGATGTCGGAACAACCATGGGGTCCGGCGCGGGTTCCGGGGTGAAATTCGGGTCGGGTCCTGTCATGTTAGAAGGAGGCCGTGGGGGAAGTTCGCTGCAAAGATAAGGGATCCGGCGAAGAACGGTGCGAGAGTGTGGCTTGGGACTTATGAGATGCCAGAGGACGCGGGGCTGGCTTATGATCGAGCCGCGTTTAAGTTGCGCGGCTGTAAAGCCAAGCTGAATTTTCCTCACTTGATTGGCTCGAGTAATGTGGAGCCCGTCCGGTGACCCCTAAGAGGCGCCGGTCGCTTGACCCCACCTTTTCGTCGTCCTCATCGGATAATGGGGTTAATTACTATAAATAACTTCAAATAAATTAATATGAATTATGAAAATGCTTGTATTAATTAATTTGCTAGAGTAGTATTTTCTTTTCCTTATTTTTACAAGGAAGAAATTTAGGGCTCACGTGATCTATTCTTGAGCAGGGAGCAACATAAGCAACATTGCGATGTCTCTTGTTCATAGAAAGATGCTCAGCCACATTGCGCCCTCGCTGTGGACTTGGGAAGAAGCGTAGCTCACATACTTAAGCCACCAATACAATATCAATATGATTACTATACTCATAATTCAGAAGGTAGTATCCAACCTAAAATAAAAGTTGCTTCTTGGGCCTTATTTCCATACATGGCTTTTGTGGCCCAACTTATTTCTGAGGCATTTTACCTACACGATTTTAATTGTTTTTTAATTCTAGACTGGGTTCATTTAGATGGTTATTAAGGATCTTTTCATTATTTATTTTTTGATATAAGTCATATTTGATGTGGGATTTTCTCACATACATTGCGAAAGTGTTATTAGAGTTTGAATCCGAAACCACTGATCAACTGTCAATAAGACCATTCTTCCTTATAGCCTCACTCGGTTTTTACCGCACCAACACATGAGCTTTAAACTCGAAAGATTTATATTGGCCTTGGTTGGGCTGGTGTGGGCTTCATGTCTTATGGATTTTAGGCTTGTTGTGGGCTTTATGCATTTTATTTGGGCCTCTGGCCTTTTGCTTTGATGCTGAGCTCAGTTTGTTGGGTCTCATTTTTATGTTGTAGTTTTTCTGTCCTTTTGTGGTATTCTAATGAACTCTTATTCCGACAAAAAAAAAAGCACTTGAAGACTGTAATCCTCAAACTTTTACAAAAATTCTAATTACAGTTTTACTTTATTCACGTTAAAATTTTATATAAATCTATCCAATCAGTTATCTCATTAATTGAAGATCACTTTTCCTCTTCAGAAAATCAGAAATTTCACAGATAAGTTTTAATCAATTCATGGAGACTTTTCCTCTTCACTTTCTATATCCTAATGTAAATTGATTTAAACGTCACTGTCAATTCCCCTCAGTCTTGATCTAAATCCACGGGAAGTCAAAAAGAAAAATAAAATAAGGAAATCAATAGCCATCGCTTAATATGAAGATTCCGGAATATAAAAACAAATTATAGTAAATGCATGAGAAAATAGCGATTCAGCGCTGCGTACGTATGATGTGGAACGTCAGCTCTATTAGGCTGCAAAACGTCACTTTGGAATAATGGAATCCAACACATATGTATATAAAATGTTATGTTGTTTACATTTGTTTTCTGATTCTGTCTGCTCTCTGGACTTTATTTATTTATATCAATCGTCAATATAATTATTTAAACATCTTATCTTGCTAGATCTCTTGAAATACACTATTGTATTATTTTGAAAATTTTGCATATACGTGTTGAAAGCTTAGTAGGTCAAAGCTGGATGCTAATGGGTTACGTACTTTGAAATATTTGTATGAAAGCATAATTTAGTCTATTCGGATATGAAAACCCTTGATTAATAGTGTTAAGTTTAGGTTTCTTAAATTGTTTATTTTGGCTTTTCTTGACAATATTGTAATAGAACATATGATGTATTTACCCAAGCTCAAGATTAGGCTAAGAATAGTTGTTTAAAATGTACTTATCGGGCTGCTATCTTAAGAAGGTTCAAGAAGATTTAATCACTTTGGCAAAGGTAATTTTATGCATTTCATTCATTAGAATGCATTAGAATTATGACTAGTCATCTTGATTTCATGATCGGGCAAGAGATACAATGCATTAGAATTATGACTAGTCATCTTGATTTCATGATCGGGCAAGAGATACAATGCATTAGAATTATGACAAGTCATCTTGATTTCATTATCGGGTAAGAGATACAATGCATTAGAATTATGAATAGTCATCTTGACTTCATTATTGGGCAAGAGATACAATGCATTAGAATTATGACTAGTCATTTTGATTTCATTATCGGTCATTATCGGGCAAGAGATACAATGCATTAGAATTATGACTAGTCATCTTGATTTCATTATCGGGCAAAAGATACAATGCATTAGAATTATGCAATAGGATTTCCAGCTCACTTCATTTTCAGCTGGATCCTAACAAACTTTTTTGTCATATTCTACCAATTTTCTCTGCTACCATGTGTACAATTCTGACTGAGGAATTTTTGGGTAAATGCCCATTCATTCCTCATTTTGGAGCCGTCACTTTTGAGAGAATTTTTTGAAATGGTTTCATTTCTCTTTTGCTCTTCTTCTTCCTTAAGTGAACCTCTATTTTTCATTAATGAGTTTTCTAAATTGATTGTTTTGAAAACTGCTTTTGAAATATGAAATCTGCATATATATATATATATATATATATATATATATATATAAATATCTAGGTTAGATTCAAGATTGGTTTCTTCAAGAGTATGGTTTCTTGAATAAATTGGTCATTTTTCCTTGAATCCAAATTTCTGGTTTCTGTTCGAGTTTGAGCTGTGCAAGCTGATGACATGGGATGAAAGAGCTGAAGAATGAGCTGCCATTGCCATGAAGGACTAAGTTGCAAGCATTGCTAAATTGGAGAAGAAGATTGCACAAATGGGGTATAGCTTATCTTCCTAAATAGATCTAGGATTTCTTGAGCTTGCTTGAGTTTCTTTGTAAGAATCTTCTTTGCTTAGTGGATATTGCCTGGTTGGTTGATGATCCCCAGTTTTTCCCAGTGGTGGGTTTCTGGGTTAACAATTTTCTGGTCTGCTGTATCGTTATTTTTGGGTTTTGAGGCCCAAAATGTCACAAGAAGCCCAATATAACATATAATGTTGGTCATGCGTTAATCCAAGTTGTATTATGGGAATTAATTCATTAAATAAATATATAAATAATATACATGCCATGTCAAGCCAATAATACATTTTTCTATGCTAAACCACCCAACACGCTTAAGTGGGCCCAAGCCACATACATGCTTGGGGCTTGCTGAGCGGGTTGTGGTGTGGATGGGTACAAGAATCTATGAGACCCATCAAAGGTTCAAAAGAATGGAGGTTTTGGGCTGCTTGGGAGCCCAAAACCCAAGCGCATTTTCTTAAGCCCATTGAATGGGTAAGCAGAGAGAACATGCCAACCTTCCAACATTAAATCACCAACCCAACCACAGCTTCTTCTACCTGCATCAAAGCCAGAGCTACTCGCGTTTTCTTCCAGCACTTAAAACCAACTGCCAACCTTCCAAGATTAAAATCACTGACCCAACCTCCTTCTCAACCGTCACCATTAAAAGCCTTAGACCAACGACTTCTCTTCCAACGCCTATAAAAGGAGGCCTTAACCAGGAAACCAGGGGCGGACAACCAGCAAGCCATACATCCACTGCTAGAACACCCAAGCTTAACCCATTCATCTCCTCATTTTCTCCCAAGAAGGCAGATGCAAGCTCACCCTCTGCTGGAGATCACCTAACCTTAGCCATTGCAAACCCAAAAACAACCTCTAGCTATTCCAAGCTCACACACATTGAAACTAACAAGGAAGACAAGGGCAAGCTCACCCTCTGTTGGAAATCACCCAGAAACAAGTTTTAGCCTTCTCAACCCAAACATATCCTCCACTTCCTAGAAAACCCACTACCATGAATATACAAAGCCCAAACCTTCCTGCATCATGCTTCTCTTCTTCTATAAACCACTCCAAGACATGAACATCATCTAGAAAACCATCTTAAGCTATCCCAAAACCATCCAACACAGCAATACGAGCAAGCAATAATCTCACTGTTGGAAACACTCAAGCTTAACCCTCCCAGCAATCAGAAACCATTCCAAGCTATAAAATACCCTTTATCCAGCAGCCTATTCCAATCCAAGCAACAGAAGCACTCTCTCTTGCTAAACTCATGGAGACTTAGCTCTCACGCCACAAGCCTCTCATGCCAAGCTCTTCCATATTAATTCACTTAAACACACGCTCATGCCAAGCTTGTATAGTCCCTGTACAACATGAACTCTTTCCGGAGCCATCTCACACCATTCCATCAGCTGCTGTATGCCTTCCATCAGATGTTGCATGCCTTCCATCAGATGATGTATGCCATCACAACTGCCATGAACTCAATCTTGTTCAACATCTTCTCCAGCACTATTTCACTACATGCAACACATACTCCACTTCAAGAAAAGCACTTCCACTTCAAGCAAAATCATTCCAGTACCTGTTAGACATCAAAACCTGCAAGGAGCCATTGAAGATGACCAGAATATTCCCTAAGAATCGACATTCTTTCGGGATATTTGGGGCCTAGTCCTTGAACCCAGGCGAAAGGGCAATGTCACTCTCTCTTTACAGATAGGCATGCATGCATGTGGTTGCAAAAGATCAAAATTTAAAACTACAAAGTCAAAAGACACAGATCTTTGGATGCAAGAAAAAAAACCCAGTTGATGTTGAATGAATTCGAGTTCAACAAAAGAAGAAACAGTGTGCAAAAAAGCGTTAATATCATTCCTTTATACTAGCATTGGATCTCCCTTGCTGGTAAAGAAAATTGTTTTAGTCTAGAACCTAAGCAATATATCGAGATCAATGCAGCACCTTTTTCATGTCCGTGTGCGTGATACATGTTTTTCCCGGATATATAAATATGGACATGTTTTTTTAGCAGTTTGATCAGAGATGATCACGTAAGAACTCTTGATTATTTGAGATATCCTTTCAAAAATTGTCCATAAAAATGAATTCATGTGAAATAATCTCGAGATTTGTTGATCATGTTCCATTTTAATCTGGCTAATGAGAAATCATGGAAAAATTATCCTTTAATCTTTCTATTTATTTAGTGAAAACTAGTTTCACGACAAGAGCTAGCTCATGCGTGCGTGAACAGTGTCAATAGAGCTTTCAGGATTGTTTAAAAATATATGCATCAGTGCTTTTACTTTATATATATACTAGTCCCTTGGCACACGCTTCCAATTGTTTTTTTTTGCTGATAAATTCTGGGGTTGCATTCATTATTCAACCAAAAAAGCCACTAGCCACAAATGGCCAATACAAACTAGCCACAAAGTGTCATTACAATAACGGAGCGATCTAACATCAAATTTAAGATAATCTGGGGCTCCTTCACTAACGATCACGCATGATCGAAGAAACTCTGGCATAGGCATCCCAACTAAGAGTGCACATCCAAAATAGATAAAGCTTGAAAAAACCAAACCATAACAATACAAAAAAAACTCTTATAAAGGAGAGGTGGAAAGCTTCCACAAAGGAGAGGTGAAAAACTCTAACAAAATGAGAGGTGAAAACTACACAAAAAACCTAAAGAGTCACTACTACGTTTAACTATTTGCGCGACGAATACAAATTCGTCGCCCAAAATACACTACTGCGACGGAACAGAAACTTCGTCGCGCAAACCACAGATATCTTGCGCGACCAATATTTTCGTTGCGCAAAAACTATTAGCGCGACAAAAAAATTAGTCGTCGCGCAAAGCGTGGAAGAAAAACGCGGGTTTATGTTTTTGGCGCCAAACATTTGCGCGACGAAAACAATCGTCGCGAAAGAAGACCTTGCGCGATGGTTAGTCATTTCGTCGCGTAAAAATGACAGGTTTTGTTGTTTGGCGGCAAAAACTTGCGCGACGACAAGATTTATCGTCTGTAAGAAAAACATGGGATATTTTTTCGCTCTAAATCCTTGCGCGACCGAAATATATATTTTGCGCGATGAACTAAAATTTTCATCGAACAAAATATTGATGTCGACACGATCTTGGGCGACGAAAAACTTTATTTTGTGCGACGAAATGGAACTATTTTGGGATGAAAAAGTAGTTTTGCGCGACAATTTTTTTTTTTTCGCGACGAATTAACTGGTTCGTCGTGCAAAATCCTTCTTCTTCATATGTTCTGCCATTGCAGAGGCAGAATGCAAAAAAAAAACACATTCTGCCTCTCCTCTCTCTGCCGCTGTTGTTGCCTCTGCTGGGAATTCAGTACGTTCAGTGGGTATGTATTTTTTGTCGTTAGTTTAAAAGTATTAATATAAATTCATACTAACGCTATTAATTTCGTTCTCATTAGGGATATTTGTAATTAGTGATTGGTGGAGAACGATTGAGAAGGTATTTTATTCGTTTTATATTTTAAATATATTAAATTAATTACATTATGTTAAACTTAGTTTGTTATGTTTATATTTTTTTGTGTGAAATTATATTCATATTATGTTGTTAAATTGTGCGTGACATAGCACAATGTGTTGTGATGTACGAAGTTAATTGAAATTAACTTCGTACTTTTATTTTTATTTTTAGTAACACTTAGTTTCCCGTTCGAGGTTAGTTGGATTTCGTGCATGGATGCGTAAAGCATGACTGCGTTCCAATTAATTCTTGAATTGTCCCATTATTTGGACAGTTTGGGAATGCATAGATATGTCACGTAATGTACGGCTACAGGATTAGGTTTAGATTGTAGAGATTTCGGTGTTATCTCAGACGTTCTTCGGGTGGTACGTAGGTATTTATACCTACGGTACACCTCAAGAACTGTCGAGATCTTTGCCGAAATTCATCCATGTCGAAACGTAATCTCATGTAGCCGTACATTACGTGACATGACTATGCATTCCCGAATGGGATAGGGCCCTTACCGGAGGCATAAGGTGACATTATGACTTTGTATGAAGTTGTTGTGATTGTTGTGTTGTGATTGTGGTTCCGGGAATTATGAGCGGGAGGTGGATACAGAACCCGAATAAATGTGCATTTAATACTTGGATGGAATCGAGGATTTTATCGAGTTTGCACATACACACAACCCAGGTGCAACTAGAATCCGTTGTCCTTGTAGGAGGTGTAACAACACGTTGTGGGAGACAATTGAAAATGTTGAATTTCATTTAGTAAGAAATGGAATGATTGAGAAATATAGCATTTGGAACCTTCAACGGGAACAATTAGACCATGCTTCGTCTTCAAATGCCACAAGAGTGGACAATGTTGAACCTATTGTGGATCCTAATGATCAAGTCATGGATATTATACAAGATGCTTTTCCATTTGCATCGACCAACATCAATCGGGAAGGGGAAGATGACGTGCCTACACCAATAGACAAAGTCAGAGTTCGAACAATATGAAAGACTGTTAAAAAATGCCAACCAAGAGTTATACCCGGGGTGCAAGAGCTTTTCCGTTCTCACGGCCATTGTGGAGCTAATGCAGGGAAAAATAAAGTATCGTATGTCGAACCAGTATTTCGATAATTTTTTAGGGGTTTTCAAGAGAATGGTTCCGACAGACAATTGTTTGCTGAAAGACTATAGACATGCACAAAAGGTGTTGAATGGTCTTGGATTGGGTTATGAAAAAATTCACGCTTGCAAAAACAATTGTATTTTATTCTACAAAGAGTATGAAGCATTGAATACATGCCCTATATGCAATGAGTCGAGGTTCAAAATGACATCTCGAGAATAGAACGACTAAGATCCCGCAAAAAGTCATGCGTTATCTGCCCTCGAAACCCAGGTTGCAGCGATTGTATATGTCGACGCATACGCCACGGACATGAGATGACATAACAAAAACGGGTAGACGACGATGTGATGCGGCATCCTGCAGATGGGGAGGCATGGAAAGACTTCGATCGAACGTTCCCGAGTTTGCTGCTGATCCCGAAATGTTAGATTGGGACTTGCCACCGACGGATTCAATCCGTTCGGGTTCTAAACCAACACCACATCACTTGGCCGATTTTTGTATTCCCATATAATTTGCCGCCTTGGAAATCCATGAAAAAAGAATACATGATGATGACCGTCTTGATAACTGAGGATCCTGGCAGGTCAATCGATGTTTACTTAAGGCCGCTTGTTGATGAGCTGAAGGATTTATGGACAAACGGTGTGCGCACATACGATAAATCAACTGGGAAGATGTTCACTTTGCGGGCAGCAGTTATGTGGACTGTGAATGATTTTCCTGCATATGCAATGGTTTCTGGGTGGAGCACAAAGGGTTATATGGCATGTCCTGTATGCAAGGAAGATGTAACTTTTGGTTGGCACGCTGAAAAAGTTTGTTACCTTCGTCATCGGAGATGGATGCCATGGGACCACGAGTGGCGGGAAAAAGATAAAGAGTTCGATGGGAACACAAAGCATCGCCTCAGACCTAGAGAATGGTCCAGTGATGATATCTTGGAACAGCTTAACCGTTTGGATTTTGCTCCGTTCGGGAAAACAGTTAGTTGAACCAGACCTTCTACACATATGAACTGGACGCACAAGCCTATGTTTTTTTGAGCTCCCATATTGGTCGAAACTAAAATTGAGGCACAATATAGACGTGATGCATGTTGAGAAAAATGTATTTGACACATTGGCGGGCACGATTCTAGATATCCAGGGCAAGACAAATGATACGATCAAAGTTCGTCTTGATTTGGAAAGAATGGGCATACGAAGGGGTTTATGGATGAATAGGGACAGTGACAAAGCTATAAGGGATCTTGCATTTTTTTCTATGAAACCGAATGACAAAAAAGAGTTTCTAAAGTTTGTATCGTCAGTAAAGTTTCCCGATGGGTATGCTTCTAATGTTGCACGTTGCGTGAATGTTGACGGGGGTAAATTTACTGGACTTAAGAGCCATGACTGCCATGTGTTTATGCAACGACTACTTCCTGTGGGTATTCGACACCTATTGCCGGAAGATGTAGTGAAACTAATCATGTTGTTGTGCAGATATTTTTCCCAACTAACGGCAAAAACATTGCGAAAGACAGACATGTTTCAGTTGCGCCATGATATTGTCCAAGTCCTATGCAAGTTTGAGATGATATTCCCTCCAGCTTTCTTCACAAGTATGATCCACGTGATGGTTCACTTGCCAGAAAAGGAATTGCTTGCTGGTCCTGTCAACTATCGGTGGATGTATCTAATAGAAAGGTATGTAATCCTTATCGTTTGTGTATGCATCATTATCACATGCTTGCTAATTTGTATCATATCGTTTTATTTTGGCAAGCTTCTCGGAGACCTGAAAAAAAGTGTACGCAACAGGGCGAAGCCCGAAGGATCAATTATAGAGGCTTGGGTTCAATATGAGTCGCTTACTTTCTGTGGAATGTATTTAAAAGATGTGGAGACGGCTTTCAATCTTCCTTTGCGCAATAATGACGGAGGTATGAGAAATGAAAAACTTTATGTTTTTGCCCAAAGTGCACGACCCTTTGGAGATCCTGGACGAGAAGAGTCGTTTTCTAAAAATGGCATGGAGGTAGCGCATTGGTTCGTTTTGAACAATTGTGATGAGATAATGACATACTTAGATGAGCATGAAGAGATGATGAAGCGAGAACATCCATCACATTTGTATGCAAACAAACACTGTGAATTGTTTCCACAATGGTTTTTGGATTCTGTAAGTTATAAGTGTTTTGTATTTGACAAATATATATTGTAGTATTTAATTTTCTAAAACTAACATGTGAATGTTTTTTTGTAATATTAGGTGAATAAATAGAAATCATCGAATTCCCCCACTTACAGTGACGAGTTATATAACTTGGCGTTGGGCCCGATTCGCGCAGAATTGTTCTCGGGATGTCATGTTAACGGCATAAAGTTTTTGGAGACTGCACGAGATGACAAGTTGTGTACCCAAAACAGCGGTGTTTATGTCCCAGGTGGAGGGGAAAGTACGGACATTGATTTCTATGGCAAACTCACAACTGTCGTGCAATTGCTTTACAAAGAGCGATACCAAGTGATCATGTTTAAGTGTCGATGGTTTGATACCAACCCAAATAGGGCGGGAAGTGGTAAAATCGACCATGGCGTACTATCTGTGAACATCAACAGAACTTGGTATGATGATGACCTTTACATTTTGGCAAACATGGCAACACAGATTGTGTATCTAGATGACCCTAAAGCCGGGAGCGGTTGGAAAGTTGTGCAGAAGATGGATCATAGGAACGTGTATGCTATTCCAGAACTAGACCCTACTGACAATGACGTCGACAACGTGGCTGACCAACGTTTAGAATCTTCAATGGAAAATGATGCGGAAACACTTCGAGATACAAATGTTATACAAGAACCGTTTCAGATACAAGGAGTGTCTTCAATCAAAATACTGATTCAATCAATTACAATTGACCTCGGTAATCTTCCGCGATACGATGGTGCAGTGGGCCCGAACAACGACGGTGATGTAGTTATAGAGGAGGAGGAGGAGGATGAGGATGATTGGGAGACCGAAAGTGATGGTAGCGACGATAATGAAGTTATTATAGTTCAGATGATGAATAATGAATTTTTTTGTAATTTTATTATGTTACTGTACAAATTTTGTATAATACAAATGTTTGAATATAGGTACTTGTTATATCCAAACCTTATAAATGTGGAGAAATGAAACATTGTTAAATAAATTGAGCTATACAAGAAAATGAGATTATACAAATGTTTGACCAAACATTATTATAAAATGAAATTAATAAATAATCTCACCTAAGGGGTAAAATATATGAATGTTTGTTTTTTTAGATTTTGGGGGTAAAATATTGATTACATACAATTATATAGATACAGAAAAATGGTTGTTGAAAAAAAAAATTAAACACTTTGCGCGACGAATATAAGTCATTGGTCGCAAAAACTTTGCGCGACGAAAACCATCGTCGCGCAATTGTTATAACTCCACCTTGCGCGACGACAACTATTAATTCGTCGCGCAATATAGTGAAAATTTGGGCGGAAATTAGGTTATCCTTCCAAATTTCATCATCTTGCGCGACGACAACGGAAAGAGCGTCGCGCAATCCCATTTTTACCACCTTGTGCGACAACAAGTAATAAATCGTCGCGCAATGTAGTGAAAATTTAGTCAAATGGCACACACCTTGCGCGACGAATACTGAAGCGTCGCGCAAGTTATTGAAAGTTTGGGCGGAGTACAGGTTATCGCCCTAATTTCATCATCTTGCGCCACGACATAAACCTGAGCGTCGCGCAATCCCATTTTTTACCACCTTGCGCGACGATTACTAATAAATCGTCGCGCAATGTAGTGAAAATTTGGGCGGAAATTAGGTTATCCGCCCAAATTTCATCATCTTGCGTGACGACAACGGTAAGAGCGTCGCACAATCCCAATTTTACCACCTTGCGCGACAACAGCTAAAAAATCGTCGCGCATTGTAGTGAAAATTTAGTCAAATGGCACACACTTTGCGCGATGAATACTGAAGTGTCGCGCAAGTTAGTGAAAGTTTGGGCGGAGTACAGGTTATCGCCCTAATTTCATCATCTTGCGCCACGAAAGAAACCAGTTCGTCGCGCAATCCCATTTTTTCCACCTTGCGCGACGATTACTAAGAAATCGTCGAGCAATGTAGTGAATATTTGGGCGGATTGCACACACTTTGCGCTACGTGGTCAATTTATTAGTCGCACAAGTTATTTTTAATTGACCTTGCACGACGAAGTTTGTTATCCGTCGCGCAAGATCGATTAATTTTACAGAAACATCGCGACAGCCTCCTTTCTTCTTCACTTCTTCTCTCTCTGCCCTACCGTCTCTCTCTCTCTCCACCGTCACCTCAGCCCACTACTCCGCCAGAAAAAGGACCGAGACGCTGCCACCTTCGAAGCCCGGTCATTCCCCGCCATCTTCGCCCCGATTCCACCGGAAAAAGCTCGGTTTTGGCCGGATCTTCGCCGGCCTCGTTCTCTCTCATCTGGCCACCAAATCTGACGCTTGAGGTATGGTTTCTGGACTATTTTTCGTGCTCTAGCTGATTGTTTGGTAGGATTTGATTAATTGTTGCAATAGGTATCTCGAATTGAGAACCCTAGGTTTTGGCCGATTTTTGAATTAAAATTCCTGCCACTTTCGGCCATTTTTCGGGGTAGGTCCGAGAACAAAGTGGCTCCAATTGATGGTTTGAACCTAGGGTAGGAACCTTGGCCCTTAGTTTTTATAATTTTCCTGCGATTGTTATCGCTTTGGACACCCACGCGTTGCCGGCCTGTGTGGTGGCGCGTGGGTTACTGTAGCAGTGGGCATTGGGTCCCAGTGCAATCCCCTAGTTGTCACGAGCACGTAGGTGTGCTCGGATTTGAATTTGGTTACCGTTTGAGGCTCGAACGGATTTCGCCTATTGTGCGATTTCCGGGTTTGATATGTTCGGACCGTTGGATAGAGCTCAAACTCACGTATGGTGTACCTTGTGTTTCTAGGATCGTGTAGGATTCGACGGATCGTGGTTCGGAGTCCCGGATACTCCAAAATCGCAAACCCTAGGTTAAGCCATGCTTTTAATTAATTAGATAAGAACCTTAATGAAATTGTATGTGCTATTAATTATCTATTCATAAATTGAAATACTTTGTATGTGTATTAATGAAATTTTGCAGATGTCAAACCTTATTAGAAGGCGTAAGGCGGCGACGACTTCACATGGTTCGCCTCCCCCGGCGCAGATGTCATCTGCTGCCACTGCTCCAGCACTGATGGACCACTTGCCAGTGGATCCCGGGGGGTTCCAGGGGCCTGCGTCACTGGGTCGTCGAGGTCACAGCCAGGTATAGATTTCCTTCAACTGAATTTTTTATTGTATTTTATAGTTAACTTTGTTATTTATGTAACAATAATTTCGTATTTCTTTGCAGCCAAGAAGAACACCCGAGGGCCGTGTCGGCAGTTGAAGACGGCGAAGGTCACCCGGGTGACCAACAGTCGTATCAACATCGGATACGACCAGAGGCATCGGGCTGCACCGACGGCGGAGTTGCATAGCTCATTGGCCCATGACATTGGTCACGTCGTTCAGACCCATTGCCCGATGCAATGGAAGTCTTGGAAGGTCATGCCTGACGAGATCAAGACGGAGGTGCGCGGCCAGTTGTCGGTATGTATCCTACTTTTTAATTCTTTTTCTTTCAAACTTTATATATTTATATTACTTAATGTATGTAATTCATTTATTGCAGACGAACTACAACTTAGAGGACCTCGACGACGAGTCGTTGGCGTACGTCAACAAACTCTTCGCTGAGAGGTACAAGCAGTGGAAGAGCGACTTGCACTACCATTTTGAGGCGTTTGATGATCCGCAAGTCGCTCTTTAGGAGGGTTGCCCGAAGGAGCTTGAGGGGCGGGAGCATAGTTGGGCGTGGCTCTGCGCTCATTTTCAGGCGCCCGATTTTGTGATATTTAGTACAATATTAATTTCAAAATTATTATATATTTCTTACAAATGTTTATTTAATTTTTTATATTTCATTCCAATTTCAACGAATATGTTTATTTTTTGTATAACAGAATAAAGCCAAAGCCAATAAGGGCAATAGGAAGAAGAAGACCCTTCTCCACCATTCAGGTTCCAGGCCCTTCTCATATAGGATGGATGCACGGCGGCGGGTAATAATAAAATAGTTTATGAATAATTTTTAATATGTCATTAATATTAATTCATTTTTTTCGTACTAACATTTTTCTTCTCTTGTTCAATTTAGGGAGGGTCCAAATTCCCAGAGATCGACGTGTTTGGCGACGTTTATGTTCGACCTGGGAATGAGTTGGCCGAGTCCCTTCATGTAAGTATTCTTTAATTTTAATTCGTATGTTACGCATTCAAGTTTTAGGGTTATTATATGAATGTTTTAATTTATATTTTATGTTGTGTTGAACAGACGACGATGGTGGAGAGGAGCCAGTTGGTTCTTCAGGAGTTCACCTCCCAACTTCCTCCCGGTACTCTGATCGAGTCTGTGGATCCTCCACAGGATGCTGGGTTTCAGATCTTGATGGAGATGTTGGATCAGACCCTCGGGAGGAGGCCGGGGACATATTGTCGAGGGATGGGGAATGCCCGGCGGAGGGAACCTAGACCCCGTTCATCACCGCAATCAATCAGTCAGGTGACTGCTTTGACAGCACAGGTGGCCGAGCTTCAGGGTCAGATGTCTGTGATTCTGGAGTCCCTCACGCGGTCCGGCATTCCAGTCCCTCAATTCGCTGCGTCGACCTCCGAGCCCGTCCACCCCGAGCATGGCCACCAGACCTCTGCCCCTGTGGAAAATGTCCAGACCTCTGAGCCGCATCTGCCTGACGACCAAGTAGATTTTGGAACTTTGTTCGATTAGTTTTTTACTTTCATAATTCTATTTTAAAACATTTCTTTTGTAGGATACATTTATATTATTTTATATAATTTTTTGTTCTCTTTATTATATTTTTTTTATTGCAATTTCATTTTATAACAAAAAAAAAACCAAATTTATTTTTTAACAAAATTAAAAAAAAACGTAAATAAAATTTAAATAATATATATTTTACTTTTGCGCGACGAACAAATTTCGTGGCGCAAAATTTTGATTATACGAATTGCGCGACGGATATTTTTCGTCGCGCAGAGCCTTTTGTCGCTCAAAGATATGTGGGACGAACTTTGTTCTGTCAAGGAAAGATATTTGCGCGACGGATATTATTCGTCGCGCAAATATATGTGGGACGAATGTTTTTTCGTCGCGTAAATGTTTGTGAGACGAACCTTTGTGTCGTCCCTTAATCTTTTGTGCAACGAAGTTTTACCGTCGCGTCTTTGTGCGCGGCAAATGCTAAAAAGTTGGTCGCGCAAAGTCTTTCTTCACGCTCTTTGCTCGACGGAATATGCGCGACGAATTTTCTGTCGCGTTAAAATTTGTGCAACTAAAAGTAACGTTGCGCGACGAAATTCCCTTCGTCGCGTAAATTGTAAAATGTAGTAGTGAGTCTCTGCGACTTAATCTAAACATGAAAAAACTGCAAAAAGGATGGTGGTAGATATCTGACACTAAAACACATTTGGAGATTCGACGCCTAGACGCATCCGCTCGTGATGAGGGGAGAAAAATCATTACAAAACGAGGAAAAATAGGGGAAACCTTTTGTCTCTGAAAATTGGGGAAAAGAGGAGAAGGGAGGAAGGGAGAAGGGGAGAGGGGAGGAAGAACATTGGCTTCCTCCCCCCTCAAAGTGAAAACGACTGTAGAGTGTTTTTTGGGAAAGAGGGAGCTAGGGTTTTTGTCTAAACATGCTTTTCTATTTTTTTAAAAAAAATCTTAGCTTTTGTATTTTAGAATTAAAAAGAGTAGCCCTTGGCACTTGTTCACACATGTGACAATTGTTTTTTGTTGTTGTTGCTTTCTATTTTACTTTTATCATTTTAGAATTAAAAAAGAGAAAACGAGTCTAGTTATGTCCCATGAAAATAAGATTTATATTCTCATTTTTTTTAATATGAAAAATTGATTAATTGATTATATTTTCCTCATTTAATGAATATTAAGAGTATTTTGTGGTATTTTAAATGTTTTATTGTTCTCAGCCTCCTCTTTATATACATATGAAATAACTGCTAGCTAAAAATATATATAGATTTTTCTTTCATGGAAATATATATATATATATATATTTTAAGTGATTGCTATAGTTAAAGGTTTTAGATGTTGATTACTATGTGAGTGTTCATACGATTTTGCTAAGTCTATCACTCACCACATCCATTTCGAGCACATAACGGCAACTGCATAAATTATAATCACCAACGTGTTGTGCTATGCCAATTCATGAACTTAATTCGTTTTATTTTAGTTTATTTTGTCGTATGCAGCACCATAATTTATTTTTGTACATGCACACAGAAAAAGAATACGAACGGGCTCAAATTTTATTATTAAACAATGCTTAGGACTCTCGAATATTTTTATATTTATTGTTCAATCAACAAGTCACATTCTTTGAATTTCTTTGAAGCATTCAAAACATGTGATAAATAAAAAACCAGTGATGTTTCATGGAAACAACCACATCAATATAATAACATAATCATTTACACACAAGACGACAGGCCTCTCTCCCCACATCTCCATGTATATATAGAAATCCAGATTTAGAAATCAAACTCATCTCACCATCATCAACTCTTGAGGAAAAAAAAACGAAGCAGATCCACAACTCAGAAAATGTCAACGGAAAGCATTACGAGTTCCAACCGGGCTCTCTTGGAGTCAATCCGGCAGCATCTACTAGACGACGATTTCGAAACCCAGGCAACGTTTTTGGCCTGTGTTTCTGAAGATGATGCACCATTGTATGATTGTGCTCCAAGTACTTCAAGCTCTAGCCATGCTCACTTTGGTGTAGAGGGCTGGGGTGACACAATGGCAATCTTGGACCTTGATTTGGATATGTCAAATGATGTCAAGGTGGAGGCGCGTGTAAACCACGCGCCGAGTGACCGGCATTTTCGGGGAGTGAGGAGGCGGCCGTGGGGGAAGTACGCTGCGGAGATTAGGGACCCGAAGAAGAATGGGGCGAGAGTGTGGCTCGGGACCTATGAGACTGCTGAGAATGCCGGCTTGGCTTATGACCGTGCTGCTTTTAAAATGCGTGGCTCCAAGGCTAAACTTAATTTTCCTCACCTCATTGGTTCACATGATTCGGAGCCCGGTCGTGTGGCTCCCAAGCGTGGCTCGCCGGAGCCATCCTTTTTGTCAGCCACGTCGCCGGATGATGGCGGATCCCCGACGCTTAAGAGGAGAAGGTGTGGAGTTGACTCGGCGGCTAAAACCAAGTTGGAAGAAGCAGCTGAACAGTTTCATGTGTTTCAAGTGGACTCATTAACACTTGGCGGCCAACTGTTGGTCGACGAGTTGTACACATATGACGGACTTTTTGCCATCTGAGTACTTGGATTATTCATTTTCTTTTTGTTATATTTTTTTCTTCTGCTTTTTGTAAATTACCCGACCGAGATTTCTGCCATCCCTAGAGTTTAGGTATTGTCTTCATGTTTAAATATTTAAAATATATATCCCAATTACCTTCATATCAAAACCTGCAAATCAACCTGTGGAATCCTATTTTGACTACAATATACCTTCAAGAAGTACAGAAAAGTTCTAAAAGACATTCACACTAGGAAAAAGAAGTCTAGTTTATATTTGATAAATATGTATTTAACCAAATAAAACCCTGAGTGAAGAAATGGGAAAACCGATATGATGGTCAGTGATTTACTGGATGGTATATGTAAATGAATAGGCCCTTTAGGGTGCGTTGTGTTCATGGGAAACATGACTTGGAGATGGGAAATGATTGGAAAGTTTAGGAATGAGAAATGATTGGCTGGGACATGGGAAAATAGGGGGGAAATGAAACCCTCCAACCCCCTTGGGAAATGATATGGGAAATGATTTCCCATCAAATCCTTTTCATGAACCAAACAAGGCTTAGTGGTGGAAGAAAGTTCTTCATATGTAGGGGTGGGCATCAAAACTGGAATACCGAAACCGTCTCAAAACTGTGCCAAACCGTGCCAATCTCGTGCCGTCCCGTTTGGTGTTGAAGTGTAAACGGGATGAAACAGTGTCATTCAGTTACTGTTTGGCACGACACTGGTATTAGATTTGTGATCCCGTTTGGTGCCATACCGTACCGAACAGTACCCAATTATTATTAATCCCCAATTTTCACTATCTCTCCTCATCTCCCACACGCACGATACGAACATTTCCAGATCCAGATCAAATTTGTTTTCCTTCCTCTTTCTCTCTCTCTCTCTCTCTCTCTCTCTCTCTCTCACACACCTTAATAATCATCTCCTTCTATTCCTCAATCTCGATCTCTCTCTGTTTGACATCAAACCTTCTTCTCCTCTCTCTCTACCTGCTGTCATCTGGAGCTTGGCAATTTGGAATGGTAAGCCCAATTTTGACTATTTATTTCTTTGCACTGTATAATTTGGTAAGCTTGCATAGCCTTCGATTCTTTGTCTTTCTTAGGATCTGGTGTTGCATCGTGATAGGAAGCCTAAACGTCTGATTGTGATTAGGTATAAAGGTTACAAAGTTTGTATGACTGAATGTTGTTTTGTTTATATGAATTATAGAGGAATTTGCTCATGAATAATGTCACTGTTAAACATCAAATGGAGCATCAAGTGGTAATGAAGGAACCTGAATTTCATTAAGTTATTTGAGACCATTGCAAAAACTAAAAAAAACCAAACTGTATAGCCTACTGGGTACGGTATCCGTTTTGATACCGAATCATACCGGTCCCGTTTGGAGCCGGTATGGTTCGAACGTCTTGTGAAAATCCTTCATCCCGTGTCATACCGTCCCAAAACTTTTATCCGGTATTGACACCGGGATGACCTCCATCCCGTGTCAGCCCGTTGCGTGCCAACCCCTATTCATATGTCACTTGCAATTATTTTTGGGATAGAGCTTAATGAATTGAATTGAACTCAACTGCAATTGTAGTTTGTTTCTTGCAAAATTATAACTCTAGTTTTTATTTTATTTTTAATGATACTAGTTTAATTACTTGGGTTTATGAACTCAAGTAAAATATATAGTTTCTGAATGAAACCCAAAAGAGTTTTAAAAAAATAGCCCAATAACACAACCGAAGTGGGCCATTTAGGTTAACTAGTCGAACTTTGTTTTCATGACTTCTTAAATATAACATCAACAAGAAAAGGATGAACATTTTGCCCTTGTATGCCCTCAAGAGTAGATCAAGTGAGCCGTAAATTTCTTCCTTGTAAAAATAAGGAAAAGAGAAATGCAACTCTAGTAAGAACCATTTCTCAGCTAATTAATTAATGCAAGCATTTTCATAACTCATATTAATTTATACCTCAAGGTGCCAAGTGATTATCAACTCCGGCCTCTCTTCGATTTGGTTTGGGAGACCCATTATCCGATGTTTACGTCATGCAAAGCTTCAAGCAAGTCCTGCACGTCGTTGTCCACGTGTTCGGTTTCAAGAGATGATTCCCACCAATTCTCCGTCACGAAACACGGGAAAATCACCGGGACATTATTGCTGCTAAAACTCGTTGCCTGAGGCTCCAAATCATCAAGAAGATGGTGGCGAATGGACTCAAGAAGAGCCAAGTTAGATTTTAGTTCTAGGGTTGTCTCTCCGTTCATGTTCCTGCACTATAATACACGTAATATTAAATTGAATGGGTCGAAGCTTTGAGTTTCTTATAGTAGATTTAAATGGAGAGAGTTTATTTGGAGGCAATTTGGTTTGTCACAAAAGCTAGCTTTATATAAGCTTATATGGTATCGGAGGCAGCTTCAATGAAGCTTCAAGTTTCATGGCAGTGCGTGAAATAATTAATGGAACCCATGTGCCTTTTTAGTCACGTACCAGAAATTATCAGATACTTAATTAGCACTATATTAGTTTATAATGAAATAAATTCATCGAATCTATGCAATTTAGTTAGATTTTGAGGGCATGGTATGTTTGTGTTACACACATGGGTATGAGTTATTATCATGTATTTAATTTTAAATATAGTATGCTGAAAAGCGAAAAATATTGTAGAGTGACCATAGTGAGGATGTGAACCCATGTTGGAAAGTCAAGCAATCTTGTAAGAGCTTATAAAGAGTTGGATCATTCCTCCAATTGTCAATTAATTTGCCCATGTGTGAAACCCAATATCAACACGTGCCCACATCACATGAATTTATAAGGAGTTGACCCACTTGCTGGTCAATGAAATGAAAAACATGATTTACAATTGTTATAAGAGTAGTGATCTTTTGGTCACCTAGTGACCAAGGATCCGTAGTCACCCACCGTTGGATTTAAATTCAACGGTCCAATAGAGTTTCTTAAAAGAAGTGCAAAAGTAGGTGGACCTTTGGATTTAAATCTAACGGTGAGTGACCACGGATTCCTTGGCCACTAGGTGACCAAGAGAACACTACTCATTGTTATGATCCAAAAACTATCTTGTACTTTATTAAATTCTAGTAATATTGACAAAGTTTCAACATTAAATAAAAAAAGACATTAAAATAATTTAACACGTATAAAAACCATATTAGTTATAAAGAGGAGCTCCTCCTCAATCTTAATTTTTCCTTCTCTAAATGCTACTTTTGCTTTGTCATTTATAGTTATTTTAAAACTTTGCTTTAAGTAGAAAGAGGGATTCAATTAATTAGCTCGCAGTAGATAATATTACTGTTTGTAAAATTATATAAGGTTTGCTCAGTGAAACACGTGGGCTCTGGTCAAAGCCATTTCAAAAGCACACTGAGAGCCTTTTTCAACACGGCGTCGCCTTTGGTGGTCAAACATACGTATCATGTTGGCTTGACAAGGACACTTGATTCTACAAACAGATGGAGTATTGTTGACTGTCGAGCAATGGAAAATTGTATCAAAGTAGTTGGTAATCTTGTTGCTACACCATATAATGTTAATGGTTGGTGTTTATGCAAAGAAAAGAAATGGAAATATTCAATTCAAAATTTGTAAGTACATCCATGCATCCCAATAGCTTAACTGGATATTTAATGCAATCGAATTTTCTGTTGCTGGATAGTCAATAAACGCTTTTCTTTTTTCTCAATAGGTTAAATTAAACTTAGAAGCTTTCATGTTAGGCACTTGTGAATGCTTTTACAAGGAAGTCACCTCTGGACTAGGTGTGCAGGCATCTGTCCTAACTCGTAAATATAAGAAAAACATTCATTCTTGTGCTGCACTTAGTCTACAATAATGAGCATCTTTTTACTTGACATTGAATGGTTGAAAACATTTAAAATAAGTATTGAATCAACCATATTTCCATTGTGTCAAAACCGTCTGTATCTGATCTAACAACAAAGATACAAGAGAACCCAGAAACACAACCACTAAAAGACACCCAAAATCGTCGCTGAAAAGTCGAACAATTCACTCGCCAATTTGTACCAATATACAAGAAAGAACAACTGATCTCCAGACACATTGAGAAACAAGTACGGTTGTAGTATCTGAATCCATGAACCATGTTAGCCGCACCAATAATGTGGTTTCATTCTTGTAAACTCAATAGGAATAACAATTGGTTTAGACAAGCTAAATAACATATGAAATATGTGAAATTGGTACTTAGGTGACGAGGGGTAAAATTCACGACACTTAAACAAAACACAACAATCTTCACACACTTTAGACCTTAACCAAGAATATTTATGACTAGTCAACTGCTAGTCATGGACAAACATTATCAAGAACAAACACATAGCATACCAATATGTACCTGCAACCTAGAAGATTACTAGTGACAACCTAGGCACTCAGAAGGACCCGTCAATCTAGGCATCCCCTGTGCTAGCAACAACTATGGTGAAAGTGTGTGAATGCATTATAATCAAAGTAAACACCAAAATGCAGATAATGATGACTAGTCAACCGCAAGAACACAAACCCAGAAATGCAAGCGATGACTAGTCAACTGTCAAGAACACAAACCCAGAAATTACAGAGATGCAGACCAGAAATTGTTCACCCGAAACCCACCATTGGGAAAACTGGGGTCATCAACCGACCAGGAAATTCACCAAGCAAAGAAGATTCTTACAAAGAATACACAAGCAAGCTCAAGAAATCCTAGGTCTATTTAGGAAAATAAGCTATACCTCCTTTGTGCAATCTTCTTCTCCAACTTAGCAAAGCTTCAAGCTCAGTCATTCATGGCAATGGCAGCTCCTCACTCGTTCATCCCATGGCACCAAATTTTGCAAGCTCAAACTTAGACTGAAACCAAAATTTGGATTCAAAGGAGAATGACCAATTTCTTCAAGAAACCATACTCTTGAAGAAATCAATCTTGAATCAAACCTAGATATAGATGAGAGAGTGTATGATGAAGCTAGGTGTAGATTCTCATTTTTCAAATGCAGTTTTCAAAAAGAAACAATTTGGAAAACTCAAAGATGAAAAATATGAAGGTGGCTCTTGAGGAAGAAGCGATAGTTTCCAAGGAAACTTTCCAAAACTTGCCTACAAAAGTGACGGCTGCCAAATGAGGAATTGGTTTGCTTTTACACCAAAATTCCTAGGTTAGAATCGTACTATGGCAGCTCAGAATTTTGCAGAATAAGACAAAAACATATGGGTAGGATCCAGCTGGAACAGTGAGCTGGAATTCCTACTAAGGCAGAGGTTGACTAGTCATACGAAGGAAGGATGACTAGTCATAATCTTCAGAAGTTAGAAAATGCAATGTAATGCAATGCAAAATTTACCTTTTGTCAAACCCATTGTTGTCCATCATAATGTAGCCAATTAAGCATACCTAGAGATGTAATTCTTAATCTAGACTAGAGCTTGAGAAAATACAATGATTATCCTATTACAAAATTGTCAAGGGAAGCCAAAAGAAAAATACAAAATCCATACACTTACAATATGAGCCTAAAAAAACATAGAAAAAGGTTTAACATCAGAGAGGTTAGTCTCCAAAAAAGAGAAATCAACACATCTGGGGAAAGCCATGAACAAAAATCAAGGCTACTCAAACTCGCCTAAAAACACTCATCCTTTCCACCTCTTAACTCTCATCTATATATCGGATGCCGTCTCCTGCAATTCCAATTCAAAAAGTAGAGTAGAGGCAAATCATATTGATGATCCAAACCAAAGATTCAAATAATGCAGGCAATTGGTTTTGCAGTAAAGGCTCACAAATATTTTATTCTGTGGAACATGGTAAGACCACCTACCCCAAGGACGTGAGGAAGAGAGATATAGAGAATTTGATTTAAATTTTTTTTTTTTGGGTACAATTGAACACATGCAAGAAACATCTGTAGATACAAATCATAGCTAAGAAAGTGAGGTGTATGCATTACCTCTTTGGTCTACTTCGGTCTTCCTCATAGTCCATCACTCCACCAGGTTCGGAGTAAATCTCCTCGTGCCCCCAGAAGTCAATGTCGGCCTGCTTACAGTGTGGAACTTCTGCCACAACGTAAGTAAGACACATCGACCAATATAGCCAATCACTAAACAAGACTCTAATAAACTCATTGTGGGGTGCTGTGTGTGGGGTGAGAACAAGGCACTCGTTCATCTAGTGATTATTTAGCTTCAGAGTAGATCATCACAAAAGCCTTGATGTGTACATTTGGTGTAGAGAAACATATCAATATAATAAAAATCATAAAATAGTCTGTACTGTGGCATGTCCAAATCATCAAATGCAACTTGTCCACTTTATTAGGAAAGGAGTATTTGGAGAAGCAATACAAAAAAATAAAACTGGATTAAACTGACCTTGTGGGAAGAGGACTTCTTTACTTCTTCCACCCTATCTTCGACTTCTTTTTTGTGTTCCTTGGCCAAATCAGTCATAGTATCAGCCCACTTCATCTTCTCTTGAATCGAGATAAGAAGATTGTTTGAGGTATCCAACCTACGTTTTCATTCACAGAAAATTTAGACAATACTATTAGTTTTTTATCTAGAGAAGAAACTTCATAAATTATAAACTCAGCAGCAAAAAATCAGAACACATTACTTCATTAAACATGGGACCATGTTTTTTGGTTCTTTTTTTTTCTTTCTGAATTTTCATTGGCAAAATTGTTAGCAAATTGCTAAAAGATGCTCCATGGCATGAGATTATACACCTCGTAGTCATGAAACCTTCATGCAATCAGGGACAAACATTAATGTTTTGAGATCATAATGCACATGCCAAGAGAGGTAGAGAAACTACACCAATGCCATTGAAATCAGAGATGTTACCAGTTTGACAGTGTGTGTATCATACTCCCAAGTTGTCCAGGTCTCGGATCTCTCCCTGCAGCAAACTGGACCTGCTTTTCACAAGATTGAATACCTGTAGGGAATGAGCAGAAACCAAAGAGAAGAAAGAGGAAAGCGAAAACAAGGAGAAAAAAAATCCAAAAATTTAAAGCAAAGGCAGCAATAAAGCACAAACCTCAAAGCACTTCTGCAGGTGGTCGAGCTTTCCTCTTACTATGCCCTAAAAGAAAACAAACCTAAAAATCACGACACATCTCCTCCATAATAAAATAGTATATATCACATTACATATATATCTTAAAAAGGTTATCTACACAACCAAGAAAGTAGGAACCGAGTTCATAATTTAAAAGATACTATATAAAAATAGACAAAGGGAAAAGATTATATCCATCGTTCATGTGTGATTACTCATTAGTTTGTTACAAATAGCTACTAGCTAGAAAATCAACTTTTTTGCGGAACAATCATTAAAGAAGCTGCTGTTTATTTCACAAATTACCCTTAACATTTTAAAGTAATATTCAGACCATCGGTTTTTTAAATAATTTGAATTTTTAAAAATACCTCAGACCCCCCCTTTTTATAGGAGAAAAAATCACAAAAGAACCCCTTTTGCATCCAGATGCGTACGTACACAACGCATGTCGCACTATATCTAAAGGTCAAACTTACAAAAATGTCAACAGAATACTCCAAATCTGTATCCGACAAGTGTCGAGGTGTATCGGGGGGCATCAGGGCCATATCCATGTCGGATACTCTGCACCTGCAATATTTGGAATATCCGTGCTTCATCGACCAAAACTACATTAACAACTTTCAGATATTGCTGTCCAATATTCAAAAGAATATTACACAAGGGAGAACAAATTTTATTTCAATGGTTGTAGAAATAATCAAATAATCATCCACCCATATGCACACACCAAGACAGATTGGCAGAAAGACAAAAGGGAGAAAAAGCTTTTAATTCTTGCACATTTGATTTCAATTCTTGCACATTTGATTTCAATTCTTGCACATTTGATTTCAATTCTTTCACTTGGACTGTATTTGAATGATAATTCGTTAAAAGTTATGATTATTCGTTCCACATCCTTCACTAGAGACGCTTTGTCCATGTTTCAAAATAGTACGGAAAAAAGAGCGGTAGCAGGATGAAAGAAGAATTACCGAATACATGCACTCATTAATGAGAAAATCCTCGAGCTCACGTACATTCATAACATCTAACTCCTGCATTAGTTGATCATATGGTAGTACCTGCAAAAGCTTTCAAGAATACTTACGAAAATTGAATACACAATAGTGACCTAGAAAATCCCCAATGTGTAGCTGAATGAGGAAAAAAAACATGCTTGATGCATCAGCATTTGATTTATAACAATAACAGGAATGGGATAAATTTCATTATCTAATGTAGTGCTACCTTACATACTAAAAGTTAAAGAAGATTTTCTCCATCATAAGGCCTTTAGCTCATGATCTGATCAATCACTAGAGTCAGGCATCAGATGACTAAGACAGGTAACACTGCTATTTTTCCAGATTTAGACCAAATAAGCTTCTGGCATTCCGTTTTCAATTAACTTTTCAAATCTGAGTTTCCAGTATTTTAGCAGGCAGCATAATCTATTACAATCAGAATTCAATTTTAAGCAGTAGCGGTATTGGTAACTGCAGTCAATTTGCTCCAAGTGCAATTAAGAAAAATTTATGTCCAAAGGACTTGTCCAAAAGTGATGCATTTTTCTTTATATCCTTTCATTTTTTATTTATGATGACATTTGTTAAGCATGGAGAGCATAAAGTACCAAACGTGACGCACTCCACATAATCACATTGAAACCATATAGCCTTAACCATTACTACACAATCAGAGATGTAAATCGCCAACAACTTTTGAAAAATAAGAGGATTATGCATTTGAATCATGCCTTGTTTGTCTCAGCTAGTGTAAGAACAGTGAGCTGCTTCAGCTTTAGGACTTGATCAGGGACCAATTGTGGAAGACGACTGACATTGCCTACAATTGAACTATGTTTCAGTTTCTTAAATTCCATCACAATAAGCCATAGAGAAGCTTAAATAATTCTTTTTACAAAAACTCAGAGAAATTTAAGGGAAGTAGTTCCCTAAAAGAACAAAATAACCATAAGGAAAAAAAACATAAGAAGAGAACCATGGAGTTAATAATGTTACGGAGTTGATGAAAGAGGCAACGACGCATCAAATTATAGGGTGTGTTTCCTTTTAAAATGGTCAACTGTTGACAGATGATTTCTTAAGACATTATATCCTCGGAAATTTTGGAAATTATTGTAATGGAAATGAAAACGATTAAATGTTATGGAGTGGTATCATTTCAGCCACATCAAAAGAAACAGTAGTAGTTTTTTTTTTATATAAAAAATTTGAAGATAATGAAGATAAAGTTCTTTTGTTACTTTTGTATTTTTTTGTTGCACTTGGTAGTTATAGATGCTGCATATGTTTTAAATAATAAAACCATTTAACATTCAAATACATGCATCTTGAAATATCACCATGGACCCCGAAAACTTGCACTAAAAATAAAATACAACTACCCACCAAGAAAAAGAAGAAAACAAATAGAAGGAAAAGGAAAATCCAATAACAATAAACAATTTAATTATCTCTTCGGCTATATATGTACATCTACACACACGTATATATTGAACTTCAGGTGCAGACTACGCAATGCCAACAGACCGTTCCAATGGCAGCTCAATTTTTGGGTTATCTTTTTCTGATTTTTGTTTTCATATTGCAACAGGGTTTAACACTTCAGGGTGTATGTTAGTTTTTAACATTTAGAGTTTAGGGCGTTCGATATTGTATCACAGACATAGAAGCAGAAAAGAAACATTAATCGACTTGGTGCAAGAAGGCAGAAGCAATCAAACCAACAGCTAGAGATTCATTAATGAGAAAATGAACAAAAGATTAAGCAAGTTTTGCACGTTTACTCTTGTAGTCACTCCATGTTCCTTGTGAAAACAAGCGAAGCACATCCAGGTTCACAGAATTTTCTGTTCCTTCAAGCTGCAAATATTACAGAGTCAAAAGAACTATTCATAAAATGACATTCGTAGTAAGAAAACCCAATAACAATATAAAAAATTTAATTTTCTCTTTGGCTACAACAAAATTCTGATTTAGAAATTATTTGTTCATAATCAATGACCTAACTCCTAAACGAACAGAACCCTTCTTTCAACCAAAACAAGAATAACATTTCTGTTTAGTTAAGCACAACATCCCAAAGAAAAAACAAAACAGAGAAGGAAAGAAAAAGAAAAGGAACCTGAAGAACATTAGGAACGGCGAGAATCTCGGAGAAGGCGAAGAGCGAGGGGTGCGAGGTGGCTTCCACGACGAGGGAGCCGAGGGCGGAGCCTTCGAGGGACGAGGCTTGCTTGACGAAGTGATCGATGATCTCTTCTTGCTTTTGCTCAATGTCCATCTCGAGAGCACAGAAGTAGAATCCACAATAATGGAGAAAAAAATTGATAAAAGACGGTGAAAAGTTCAACAGTGGAAAGTTAGGTTTTCGGTACGTCTGAATTTGGGGGAAGAGATTGGGGAGAGAAGAGGGGTTTTGGAGTGAGGGAATTGGAACCACCAGCCCAAAAAAAGCTGCATAGACTAATTCTGTTTGAACCCAAAGGCTGTTTTTATTTTTTGGTTTTTGTTTTTGTTTTGAGTTTTTCAATTTAAAGAGCATGGAAAACCGGAATATCGAATCGGACCGGATGGAAAAAATAAAACAAAAAATTTGTTGATTAAAAAGTCAATAAATCGGCACCGAACCGGACTAGACCAATTCTAACCAATTCCAATTTCACACCTTATCAAATCGGACCAATCGGTTGTGTATTATTTTATTTTTTTTACAAAATTATTTAAATCAAATACAACATTTTTAATCTCATAACTAATATTTCCCCAAGCCAACTTCAAAACATCTTTCTTTTCTAGGCCCAATATCTCTCTTTGCATGAAATTGGATCATTTGTTAATTTTCAAGCCAAAAAAAAAAAAATTTAGTTGGAATTTGTATAAAAAAATAATTTGAACAAATAATAATAATAATCCGGTCCAAAACAGGAAAAATTGCAAATCGGATCGGAATCAGTTCAAACCAGACAGGCCTATTTCATAAAATTTTTCACTAAAACTGGACAGAACTTGACCAGTTAAATAATATCGGTTCCTGTTTCGATTTGAGGTGAAAACCGGATGTTCACCCAACTTCTAATTCAAATTTTTACAATTTCTAAAAAAACTCCACTATCTTCCTAAACTACCCCTAAATATACACCTAGCAGAGCAAGAGAAAAAAACTCATCAACTCCACATCTCACACCCCGCTATCTTGCCCTTCACTCTACTTTGAAGCTTAGTATTTAATAGCTAATTCCAGCAATCATTACTTATTGTAAAACAGGGAGAGTCACAATCTTTATCTTCCTTGAAGAGTCCCAATCAAATTCTTGCACAAAATCTAGAAGTTTGCATGTGGAAATCAACAGGTGGTCTTCCTGATGGAGAGTTCTCACATTACATACCTCGATTGACGACCCACAAGCCACTATTTGCATACCATATTTAGGGTTTGTGAAGAGAAGATGAGTGTGTAGTAGGTATCTTAGATGCAAAGAGATGAGTTATCTGACAATAGGGTGTAGAAAAATTTGTGTTTTTCTAAAACTTAATATGAAGAGTGGTGGGGTGTGTGTATAAGTACTAGAGTTAAGTATTAAGTTGGATGACCGTTTTTGTCTTTTTACACAATAATAAAACTTAACAAAATAATGATTTAAGTATTGGGGTGAACAAAGAAAAGTGTGGAGTTTAAATATAAAAAAACTCTTTTTTAAAAAGAAGCCATCTCTAGTGATGCAAGGGCCAAACTCAAAAATTGGGTTTTCAGCCCCAAAAATGCACTCATAGCTGGTATTTGCGTAGGCCAACATTTGAGAAATGCAAAAGATTTATTAGACCATACCTCTTCCGCACACTTGAAATCAAGATACTTTGATGGTGATCGGCTAACCAAATAGGAAGCGTGGTTAACCGCCTCTGCCCAAAATGCCTCGGGCAAGCCAGCATGAATCCCTATGCACATCTCATGCTCCATAAGAGTTCTATTCATCCTCTCCGCATCTCCATTTTGTTGGGGCGTTTTCTTCATGTTAAAATGCCTCTTGACACCCTCACTCTTGCAAAACTCTAGAAATTTGTTATCCTTATATTGTCCTCCATTGTCACTTCTTAGGATTTTGATCTTCCTTCCCGTAAGATTCTCTACTTCCGCCTTCCACTCCTTGAATTAAGTGAAGACCTCAGATTTCTCTTTCATAAAGTAGACCCAAACCTTCCTAGAAAAATCATCCAAGAAAGTAACATAGCAGCGAGCTCCACCTAAAGACTTAAATGTCGCGGGCCCCCACACATCCGAGTGAATATAGTCAAGCACTCCAGCGCTCCTATTTTCCTTGTCTTACAGCTTGAATGCCACTTCGACTACTTCCCCATGGTACAATACTTGTAGAACTCGAGTTTGCAATTGTGCATGCCTTTTAGAAGCTTCTGTTTGTGCAACTCTTGCATGGCTCACTCACCCATGTGCCCTAACCTCAAATGCCAAAGCTGAGTATCATCCTTTGAGTTCTTATTGGTAGATATAGCTGCTCCACCCGTCACCATTGTACCACTTAGTTGATACAGGCAGTTAGGTTGAATCTCCCCCTTCATAATCACGAGTGAACCCTTTGAGACTATGAGTTTCCCTCCCATGTCCTTGTATGAATAACCATTCTTGTCAAAAGTACCTAGCGAGATGAGATTCTTCTTCAACTTTGGTATGTACCTAACCATACCCAATGTCCTAACCACGCCGTCATGCATCTTTACCTTGATTGTACCTGTCCCTTCGACTCTACAAATTGAGTTGTCCCCCATCACAACTTCGCCGCCATTGTTCACCTCATATGTGTCAAACCAAGATTTGTTTGAACACATATGATATAAGCACCTGGAATCCAAAATACAATCATAAGAAGAAACCCTGGAAGTAATAGCAAGTAAAAGCTCACCGTCGCTCTCCTCATCGACCCCGGCTTCATCCGGCTTTTTCCCTTTGTCTCTCTTCTCTCGCTATGTATAGCAATTCTTTTTCCAATGATCCTTTGACCCACATTCAAAACAACCGTCTTTCGCCTTGGATTTTGACCTTCCCCTATTGCTCTTCTTGCCTTCGCACTTGCTCAATCGACCTCTCTCTCCGAACTTTACTACAAGACCTTCACCTTGAGAGCCATTACTGGAACATTGAAGCATTCTAACATGCGTTAATTAGCACTACTACAAAAAAGTAAATAGACAACGGTTTTTAGCCGTTGTAGAAAGTCTTGAAAAACCGTTGAGGTTAGCAGTGTCGTCGTTTCTACCTATTTACGACAACGGTCAAAAACCGTTGTAATATGTAACTTTCAACAACGGTTTTTAAGAAAAACCGTTGTGAATTCTCATATATAAAACATGTATACAAGAGTGACCGTTGTAATATGAACCTTTCAACAACGGTTTCTCTTAATAACCGTTGTAGTATTAGCCTTACTACAACGGTTTTTAAGAGAAACCGTTGTAGTATGTATCTTTCCACAACGTTTGTTCACAAAAACCGTTGTTAAATTGGAGTTTCAACAACGGTTGTTTCCAATAACCGTTGTAGTATATTTATTTCTACAACGGTTTTTATAATAACCGTTGTAGTAAGTTCACTTTCAACAACGGTTTTGCTCAATAACCGTTGTAGTATGGTTTTTTCCACAATGGTTATTGATAACTTTTCACAACGGTTTTTAGAATAACCGTTGTAAATGTTCTCGTTATACAACGGCTATTAGTTTTGACCGTTGTAATAAGTTGATTTCTACAACAGTTTGAATGGGTAACCGTTGTAATAATGATATTCCTTCAATGCTGTATATGGTTTTTTTTAAAATTAATATTGTTGCATTCCAGAAGTAACGAATATAGGAGAGCAATGATGTATTCATATTTCAATATGAAAAGTATTTGAACCATACAATTCCAAAATTGGTTCAATTACAACAATTTGAGATCTACAGCCAATCTAAAGCTTTGAATTTAGTATATACATCCCAAAAGCTACCAACCACAGACAATCTAAAACTTTGCACATTCTATGTGAAAATTCTACCATTCACAATATGGCAATCAAAGTGATTGCCACGTAATCATGTTCAAAAGAAACAAAAACAGTAAAAGAAACAAAAACAGTGGTTGATAACCTTGTCCACTATTATGAGCAAAAAAAACCTTGTCCACTTTGAGGTCTGAGCTACACATAATTGGTCATCACATAATCTGCCCACTCACGCCGTACTTCATCAATTTGATTTTGTGTATATGTACAATCATTTGTTTTACTCCACTGTAACAAGATATCAAAAATAAGACTTAGGCAAGTCTCATAATAAAAAAAGCCGTCTTAATCGAAGATTTAGTTTCCATTCAAATTAAATGTACTATTCTACCATGCTATATGGATATTTAGTACCTTAGATGCAAATTCCAAATTTTTATCTTCAACAATCTCCTTCATATAACGCATCACAAAATATCCACACTCCGTATTTGTTGGTTGTTTAGGAGTTCCCTACACATAATTATTGATTAGTTGTAAGACATGATTAACAGTCAATATAAGCGTACATAAGAAATAACAAATGGATCATTTATACTATATTAGATGGGGACTTACCATCAAAATAATCCACTGCGGTGTTTTTCTTCCTTTCCTATTCCTTTTCACATTCAACACTTTAATGGCACTTCACCAACAAAGAGAATGACAAGTTAATAGATAAAATAATTTCAAAAAACTTTCAATTGAAGTCGAATTAAATAAAAATAACTTGGACACATACGTGTTTACAACTTGTTTCCATTCCTCATCAATGTTGATCCTATTTAGGGGATCCATGAAATAAATGGTCTCTTTGTCCACATTAACAATAGTCAACATCCAATGATTTCTGCCAACGTAATAGAATATGAAATAAATCCATCATAAGGCAACCAATTTACTTTTTCACATTATTTTATTTCTAAGTAATTAGATAAACCTCTTAGATAGCATTTTAGACTGACCCGGAGTTGTAAGGAATTAAGAAAATCTGGTCAAAGTTATACGATGAAAACCGAGTTGCTAAGACACGTGATCTTTGACTAATGTCTCCACACCCTAGAGCACCAACTACAGCAGGGTCAACAAACCCAATCATGCATAACATGTTTGACGTTTTCAGCACATCATGTAAGTACTGTGCATTGTAAAATCAGTTTGTTACAAAAAAAAATATATTTTATTAAATGTAGCCTATTACCTCATGTATATCACTATGCATGTGCACGATATCTCGACATTTCACCAAATTGTAGAATGTCTTCATGTATAATATGGGTTGAACGAGGCGACCCAAATACTTCCGCTTCCATGATGAAATTTATAGTTTCCCCCGTCATCTTTAGAGTTCTTTCGGCAAACCGGCACAACAACTTTAGTGAAGATGGCATTGGTTGCTGATTTTGTAATGCAATACTTGGCTGCGTAAAATTCAAGCATTTTGCTTTGTTCTATGTTAAGAAAAAAAATTATAGTTACTACATATAAGATTAGAACAGACACATTAATGCTTTCTAAAACTTAGTAATGTGAGATATACCTTTAAAGTCGATTCATATCATTGCAAGCTTTTGGTTCCACATTGTTTTCATCGGGAACCTTTGCGGTGAACAACTACCTTTGTCGGAAAGATGTGTAGGGGAGTCAAGGGATTAGGGAGAATTGGACTACCTTGTGCCTTAGAAAATCTTTCAATTTTAGCCTCTAACTGAGTCATCTTATCCACCCAATATCCTCTCTCTGCAGCCACCATTTCTTTCGCCAAAGCATGCCCCTTAGTTCGCTCCTCTTCAATAAGTTCCTTTATTGTCTCTTTAATGATCTCGTTCACATGCTTGCCGTGTCGTACTGGTTTGTTGAAATATGAGCTTGGATTCACATAAGCTCCCACCCTCTAACCCGTCCACTATGCTCTGGACTCCCCAATGCCATTGTGAGGATATCATTACTACCGATACGGTCGGAGACCCTTCAACTACTTGTTTCTTCAAATCATCCCGATACAACAAAAAATATTGTAAATATAAACATCACAATTAGCAAATTAAATACAACAAATAAGGATGAAATAAAATCCAAGAGGAAAAAATTGATTAGCTTATTGCCTCACTCTAACTCACAATTAGTAAAGCTTTCTCTGCTATCTTCTCATCCTGGGAATTTCCCATTTTTAGCTTCATGTCCTTTCCTCCACAATGTTGATCGATCTATGTCCTCCTCAGGCATTGTTTGTAACTACAAGATAATTATAATAAGCTTTCCTAGCATTTGAAAACATCCATGGAAGCTCACTATTGAAAACATCCAAGTTTTCCTATCAAACGCAAAGATACATCATTTGCTAGAACATTGATAAGGGCATTTTATTTCATATTTAATACCCCTAATCTATATTTGTTAGTACTTTGTTTTAATGAATTTTGAACCAATTAGAATGTTACTTTGCATTTTACGAATAAATTTGCACTTCATTGAAATAAAGGCTAATTCAATTGAATTTTCTATTTGGTAGCTTTCTCTTTGCGACACCCAAACTCTTATCAATTGGGCTATAACTGTTCCATTCTATTCTAATATCATGATTTTATATAGGTGTGTGCTGGATATATTAAGAAGGAAGATTGGGAGCATTATAGAGGCAAGTGCAAGAAAGATGAGCAAGGAGAGTGGAGCGGCAGCTCAACCAAATAGCCATCTGAAAAGCCAAAGAACAAAGACTGGCGGACATGGGTTGGCGGCAAATAAAGAGCCAGACCTCTATGCCATTGAATGAAAAGCAAAAGCAAATTTTGTTGACAAAAAAATGAATGAAAAGCAAATAGCAACCCACGTAATGCAGCAGCAAATGGAATTAAAGAAATTAAAGAAAGCAAAAGATGAATGAAACTATGTAGTAATGATGGTAGCCACGTGAGCAAATGAAAGATGAATGCATGGGCAGCTAATATTAATAATAACAAGCATAGACAGCCGCAACTTGTTGATGACCAAATGAGCATGTGAAGATATAAAGCAACTAGAGTGTAACAGCCAAAAGCCAAATGAGAAGAATAAGGCAGCACAATAGAATATTGCAGCAAAAGCAAAAGGAGGAGAATCTGACAGCTACGACGAAGAGGACCATATAGCAAAAGCAAGATGAGGAGAATCGACTCGGTGGAAAGCAGCCAATCCTAACCATAAGGTTTTTAAGGTTTCAAGTTGGTTAGAAATATAATAATATTAAATGAAAACAAGTAGCAAACGATTAACAACTGTATTATGAAAATGCGTACTAACCAAAACATCCATTGTCCCAACATATCCTCCCCGTGACATACGATGATTATATTTTAAGCGTGCACGCCTCTCTTGCTGCTCTTTATGTAGTTGCTACAAAGTATAGAGTGAAAGGAAGTCATACAAAGTCTAAAAAATTAGAATACAATTACAATAAATTAATAACGAACATTCAAGCATACCAGAAACTCTTTAGTTAGCCTAGATGCTACGAAGGCATTCCAGGTAGGTAGCTCAATGAATTTATATTTTTCAGGGGTTTGCTTAGGTTCTCTGCGCTGTCTTTGAAAGGAAGAATGTAGGTGTTGGTCAATCTAGACTTGAACTCTCGCCATTTACGTGATGCCGATTGTAAGACCAATTTTTTTCTTTGAGGAGCTAACACAAACGCCATCTTAGTATGCACAGGTACAACACAAATGTTAGATAATGCATGAAGTATAGGAGACTTAAGAAAGCAAAAGATATACAATAGATTTTCAGTCAGCTATAACATAGATTTTCAGCAAGCTATAACATAAGAAATAAATCATTTGACATACCTCCACAGCTTCCCAAATCTTATTTTTTGTATCGTTATCCACATTGTTCCAAGTTTGAATGTCAATTGGGACCTTTGTGCGTGTTAATACCCCAATATAAGATTGCATCTCTTTTCCTGCCACCCCACGTGGTTGCCCTTGTTTAGTGAACTCCACAACTTTTTCACACCTCGTATTTTGCGCTTCACAATGCGGTACATTGTATTGATCCCACGCACTCTCTTTGCGGTAGTGGTACTCGTACTTATACTTGATTTCAGTTGTTTCCTTACATTCAACTGTCTTTTTTGAGCTTTTGAATCTTCTTTATTACTTGGAGCTTACGGACAAGCTTGCTTCTTTTGAGGTCCAGAAGTAGGGAGCAAATTTTGATCAAGTGAGAAAACTTGCTTTTTTGATCAAGTGAGACAACTTGCTTCTTTTGAACAAGTGAGACAGCTTGTTTTTTCCTCACTTGTGAGATGACTTTCTTCTTTTGAGGAGATGAAATAGACTTCTTCTTTTCAGTACCCATAACCATTGCTAATGGTTAAAACAATATGTTAATTGCTTGATAAATAAACAATATACTGTATAATAAAGCATACAAGAGCCTTCAAATCTCTTAATTAATCACTTGATCCCATCAGCAGAAAGGGCAAGTCTAATGTTTCTAGGCTCTTTACCAAACTCTGGCCACTTGTCATCGACTAACTTCCAAGATGGCGAATCTACTGGATGACGCATATGACCATCACTCATTTTGTTATGAGCATGCCAAGTCAAACTTTCAGATGTCTTGCTAGATTGGAACATCTTTCTAAACCTTGGGATAAGAGGAAAGTACCACAACACCTTGGCCGGCACCCCCTCATTTACATGCCCATTCTTCCTTATCTTCCACCGTGAGAGACCACATCTTGGGCAATTAGTTGACTCATCATAGTCTTTTCTATACAAGACACAATCATTAGGACAAGCATGTATTTTCTCATAATCCATTCCCAATGCATGTAACGTCTTCTTTGCTTCATACATGGAGGAAGGTAAATGGTGACCTTCTGGCAGAATTTCGCCGAAACAAATCAAAAGATCAGTGAAACCACTATCACTCAACCCGTGTTTTGCTTTCAAATTGTATAATCTAACAAGTGCAGTTAACTTGGTGACATTAGAACCAGGGTACAAGGGCTTGTCACCATCCCCAAGGACATTAAGAAACTCATAAGGATCGTTTAATGAATCCCCAAAATCAGTATCTTCCATATCTACTGTTTCAGATACATAGCCCTGTTGGTTAGTACTTGGAAAAGGTTCATTTGCATTTGCAACTGACACATAAGGCTCTCCGTGCCATATCCAAGATTGATAACTTGTATCAACACCATTAATATACATATGATCCCTTATAACTCCAATACTATATTGTAAAATGTTTCCACATTTTATGCAAGGGCAATGAATTAGATTCACATTTCTTGAGTTCTCCATGGCAAACTTCAAAAATCCTTCAACTCCCACCTCGTACTCTCGTGACCTTCTATCGGCATACATCCAAGACTTCTCCATCTTACAAGTACAAACTTCACAAAATGATGTATGTCATTCACAATAGAGTACTTAATCACTAGTATAAAAAATAAATAATGTTAACCTAAAGTAAGTGATGCATATTTAGTTACTTAAAAAAAGAATCATTTGAAGAAAAGACAAGTTCAAAGTAAGAAAGGGAAGGTAAAGTTCATAAGGTTCATAAGCCCAAATGAAAGATCTTTCAACTGTCAATATGCAATACTGTCACAGAGGCAAAAGTATCATATCATGCACACTTCTAACATGCCATTGCCACCTTAATATATTAAAATACTCCATGTATCGAGCAATCTTGAGACTACTATATCTCTTTTATATATTTGAGCAGATTATAATGTTTATGTACATTTGGAAACATAACCATGGGCCATTTGGGGGCAGAGACAAAAGAAAAGATGCTGCAATATTTGTATATACAATACATGCCTTTTATTTGGTGTTATCAATAATTACCAAACTATATTTTTATTTGGTGTTATCAATATTTGTAGAAAATGTCATACAAAAATCCGGAAATGGCACAAATATTCAAATGCAGAAAAAGAGACCAAAACTGAATTCAAGGTTTGAAGACTATACCTCGGTTTGAATGCAAAGCAAAAGTGATATCAACTCTCAACTCAAAGGGTGCAAACACTTGCCAATTTTGGAGGCCAAGTCCAAAGTTTGGGCTGAAGATCTCAACACTTTCTTCTCAGCAAGATACTAACTGCATTCACAATAACATGTTTGCAACAATATCATTAGAATAGTTAAAACTATGGATGAGAAACTCCAAATGCACAGTGCTGATGATGTATAAACTAAAAAACAAAAAGTATAACTTAACATCTGCATTTTACTTTGTAACAGCACCATGTGGTATGTACGACAAAAGCTAGCTCAAGTTTAAAAGAAAAAGTAGATATTTAGAAGCTAGCTCAGGTCTAGACCTTGCATAATTTAGAGAAGTCCATGGAACCTCTGCCATAATGTTTAGAGCCATGACAGTAATCCCAGCAATTTTGTTTTTGTTTTTAATAGAAACGAATGTATTAAGAGAGAAACAAAATACAAAGTGGATAAGGAATCCACAGCAGAGAGAGAAGAATAAAAAGAACAAAACCATGCCCACAAGCCAAAAGGAAAACCCAAGCAAGAACCCTAAGCTACAAACCCGGATAAGGACAAGCCTATTCCCTAGACGATCTCGAACAAGCCCTCAACAAATTGGAAACAATTCCCAGCAATATGGTTCACTTATCTTATCAATTTCTAACAAGGTAGACATGATTATCACTATTGGTACAATATAATAATTAAATATTAATTGTTTATTTTTTCTTTAACTTTTGAAACTAGCACTAAGATCTCTCTTTTACGGAAACAATTCCAAACAACCCATTTTTTTTCTAGAAAAAATTACACTCACCCCCTTTGTTCTTGGAAAAGAAAATACAAAATTAGCCCTCCTATATCCCTTGCATATCCATCATGTATCCATGTAGTCAACTAGATACAAATTCAAAGTATCTTATGCATTTTTTCTTTGTCTGAATGTAAGATGATTTTTGGAGTTTGAATAACAACACTTCCGTAGTAAAAGTTAAAACCATACAATTGCAAATTAGCAAGCAGCAAGCATTAACAACCTGATAGTACACTAGTGAAGTCTTTTGATTGGCCCGGTCCTAGTCAAACGACGACGTTAGGGGATTTTACATTCTACTCGTCTCTGTTTCCCAAAACCCCGTATCTACTAAAAGCCTAAATCCTAAGAAAAGAGAAACAGAGACCAAAAAGAGGAAAAATTTCCAGAATGCATCGTTCTTCACGAATCCTAAGCAACACATTGTGCAAGAAAAACCCAAACTTGCTGTTATCTTTCACTGGCTATTCTTACAATGACAGTCACCTTGCTCCATTATTCTGCCGCTCGATCTTCTCCACAACGCACCTAGATAACTCATGGATGAACAAGATCAAAGGGGTCTTCACCGGCAATAAGACCTCTTCAGATGAAACCAAGCCCGGCTCTGACCCTGAATCATTTACCCTGCTTCGTATGCCACTTTAGCTCCTAAACTTCTATTTTTTATTTTTTCTAATTTAAATTTTGTTATTGATTAGCTGTTTGTGTGCTCGATCATTCAAGCTCTTGGTAAAACCCAATTGATATACCGTGGATCAAGAAAGAGAACCCAAAATTAAAAAAATTAAAAAAGACAAAGAGATCTCAAATGATATTAAAATACCCATATGAAATAGCTGCAGCATTACTGAGATTATCATAACCCCACCTTCAAATTCGTGAACCACAGAGTTCTTATGAAAGAAAAGGGACTGAGAAAGGGGCCTGAGACAGAAAGGGGCCTGAGACAGAAAGGGGACTGACCAAAGTTCTTACCTATTAAAGCTTCAGAGAGCGCAACAGCCGTAGAGGGAAAGAATCTAAGCACCTGCAGAGAAAACAAAGAGAGATGGTTAGCTCCCAAATGGTTAGATTAAAACCCAAATCAGTAACCCTAAAATTAATTTCCTAACCTTTGTTGACTGAACTCGAAGAAGGGAGGAGAGAGAGACGGGAGAGGGAGGAGAGAGAGAGAGAGAGCGAGCTTGGAGAGAGGGAGACGCGAGTGACAGAGTCTCTCTGTCTATGTTTGCGGCGAAGGCTTGGTGATGAGGTGGGAAGAACAAGACTGTGGATAGAGGGAGACATGAGAGACAAGAGATAGAAGAGAGATAAGAGAGAAACTATCGGGGCTTAAGTAAAAATTGTGAGTCACTGTTCACTCCGTGTTTTTGTTTTAAAGCTTCAATTACAACGGTTGAAGCAAAAACCGTTATGGAAAATTGTGAAAAAAATATCAGAAAACCACATACCCTAAACGATAACACTTAAAACCCCCTTTTAATAACGGTTACGTAATAACCGTTGTGGGAAAAAAAACTACAACGGTTTTGGAGCCAACCGTTGTAGATTCAGCGTTATCTTTTTGAATATTTGTAGTAGTGTAGGAGGTCTGCATGATCTCTTCATACTTCAAAGTTCCCTTCTCGAACATAAGCGTCGTTGCGGAAGTGCTTATAAGATAGAGGTAGAGATGTTAACAACATCACACCCTTGTCTTTCGACTTATAAACTTCATCCATCCTTTGCAAGTCCGCAATACACTTGTTAAAGGCACTAACGTGCTCCATCATGTTTGCGCCCTCCTCCATATTTAGAGAGTGAAGCTCATCTTTCAAGAAAAGCTTGTTGAACAATGATTTGGCGACAAACATCTCTTCAAGTTTCTTCCATGTTTGCTTTGTGGTGTCTTTCATCGCATTACATAACACCTCATCTGTTAGATGTTGTTCAATGGATCCTCTAGCAAGCTCATCTAGGTCATCCCACTCTACATCCATCATGGTTTCCGGCTTCTTGTCCTTGCCTGCCAAGACTTTGTTAAGACCATGTTGCTTAAGGACATGCTTCATCCTTCTTTGCCAAAGTGTGAAGTTCTCCTTACCGATGAACGGCTCAACTCCACCTTTGTACTCGACACATGTGGTGCTTTTGTATGGGAACTTTCTTCTCCCTCTTTGTGGCCTGCCATCGTCAACACACCGCCGCTCTTAAAATTATAAAAGCACTTGGGCATAAACTAACACCCGCCGCAACTGCGGCTCTGATACCACTTGTTGTGCGGAAACACTTCAAGACCTTGTCGTTGATGGACTACGCAACAATCACACACAAGCCACCCAAAGATAAAGCACACGTTTTAACAACAAAAGTAAACACACACACAAGAACACAATAATTTATAGAGGTTCGGCGTTGTGCCTACGTCCACTTGGTGATCCCCAAGAAATTTACTAGAATGAATAAGAACCCCTTTAGTTACAATGAAGAAACCCCCTTTGCTCTCACAATTTCTAGATCTCTTTTCTCTCACCCATGGCTTAATTAGCCTCTCACTTGTTTTCTCTCTTGCTTGCTAAGAAAACCCTTGTTCTAAAGTGCCTATGTATATGTTGAGGGCTTTAGTACAATTATACAAGGAATAGGAAACTTAAAGGACCCCAAAATCAGGTTAAAAACTAGTCCAGATCTGTCAGGATTCGCGACTGCCGCTTGAGTAGATTCTAGTTCCGCTCAAGTGCCTGCATCCACTCGACACTGGGCTCTGCCTCTCGAACTCCCACTCGAGCGCCTGGATCTGGAGCAAAAGAACATATCTGCCGCTCGAGCGCCAGACTCCAGTCTTGTTTCCTTCCTTCCGCCTCTTAGATGAGCCAACATCAACACCCAAAAAAACCAGTGCCTGCAAGTTTCAATACCACGAGAGGACTACTTTGATTGAACTCAGGCAAATAGCCAGTGAGATCTTGGTTAAATCTCAGGCTAAGAATTTTCAAGTTTGGTAACTTGAAAACTCCTGCGGGGAATTGACCAAAAATCCCACAATGTTTTAGGATGAGAGATGTCAAGAAGGACAAATTTGCAATTGAATCTGGTACGGTGGAAGATGTATTAATGGAAGTGAGAGAGAGCTTTTCTAGACTAGTTAAGTTCTGAACCAGGCTTCTCATATTGGATGCATCGATTTTCAACAAATTTTCACCAGAAAAGCCATCGAGGCTGAGAGAGAGATCTAGGGATGACAACATGGACAGCTGTGAAACTTCGGATGGGACTTGACCAGAAAAGACAGAGGCAGAGAGGTTGAGATAAGTAAGCCTTTCCAAATTGCTAATCCTAGTAGGAATTTGAGAGTAATTGAATTGGTTATCCGCGAGGTTTAGTCTCTGAAGATGAACAAGAAGGAAAAAGCTGCTGTTAGAGTTGATAGAGCCATAGAGACAACTACTACTAAGATCAAGGCCAATCACATGACCCGTCTGCACATCACATCCGACGCTGTCCCATGAGCAGCAGGAGGTGTACTATTTGCTCCTTCAGCTGGTTTCCATGATGAAACCTTTGGGTAGGAGCCATTATAACCCGAAGCATATTTTTTTAATGATAAAGCTTTTCTTGAATTGTAGCAAGGCAGAGAGCTCCTCAACATGGCAAGATGGCTGCTGCTGCTGCTGCTGCAGAGTATAAAGAGTTAGGAACCACAACATGAAACAACAGAACTAGTTCTGAAAACATTGGAAAGGACATATTGAATATTTAGACAATTTGAGTTGTTCTGCACTCTTAGCTAGGTAAAGCATGCATGGAAGTGAAAATGTGAGAGAGTTATAATTTATGGATTGGACTCAAATTATTGAGCAATAGGAGCACAAGACTAAATTTCAAACAAGATGGGGATGGGAAACAATGATTATTTGAAATTTGCATCTACTTACAAGAACATGTGCTTGACTTCAAGTGAGTTCATTTGACCTGAAGTCAAGTCGTCCAATTACCTGAAAAATAGGGCATTCAGACATATAAAGTTTCCATCAGAATCACTATACTAAGTACCTTATTTTCAAACTTAAGAAGATAGTTTTTCTTGAAGTCAAGTCATCATCCAATTACCTAAATAGTGGGGCATTTCAATCATAAGTTAAAAGATGAGTACCATACTCAATCAGTCTCTTGGCTTGGCCATGCCATCTGAGCTTTGGTCTGTTAAAGTCGAGAACATATAATCATCCCATAAATTTTCAGCTAGGAAATTAACAAAAAAGGGTTGGTATTTAATTGAACAAGTTGAATTCCAAGAGACTTGTGGCTGATTATGTTCACAAATTATTTTTGCTAAACGTAATTTTGTTAATACACTTATGTTGATTCTCAAACCAAGGCTGACCTATATATCCTTAAAAAAATGCAAGTACGTGAATTCTTTTTTGTTCTGTTCTTTCTGGTAGACTGGTAGTAGTGAGTCTCTCCTCAATATAATTAAACTTTATAGGGGCCGATCCTTGAATTATGACTTTAAAAAATGAACATTGTGGAGTACGCCAACCGGTTGGCGTAAGCCACACATAATTAAATTGAGCTATTGATTTGGCACAAATTAAAGTTTAGGTACTAAATTACAGGAAGCGCTCCCTGAGCATGTTACCAAGTTAGACTGTTCGAACATGAGCACCAGCACGAACCAAGTGCCGTCTGCTCAGCTGAATAGGAAGTCGTTTAGGCATTATTGATTATGACCGTGAACATTTCATTGTTTCTCTTTTTCGTGAAAAGTTTTGTGAACTGCAGGATGTTAATTTGGCTACCGACAAAAATCTGGAAAGTCAAAGCTTAATTTTGTTTCTGTAACATTTTGAAATGAAGAGAAAATAAATAGGAGAGATGTGGCGGGGCGAGGTGCACCCAATTTCAGTTTTTCTTTTCTTTTCTTTTCTAAATTGTTTCACTTTTTATTTTGAAGGTTTATATTTTTTTAGTGCAAGGTTTACACAAATATTCATTGGGTATCTCGGTGGAGAAGCTCAACCAACTGAGTTATACCCCATGGGTTTTATTTTTAAGTTTTTAACATTTCAAGATACAAAAAATATATATATATATATAGAAAGGGATGCCCCCAGCCAGCCCGTAGCATTAACTAGCAAAAGTGCCAGCACGATGCTGCAGGTTTTAAAACTGTGTGAAATGTGTACAAAGTCGTTCAAATATATAGGTAAAATGGTACTATTTATATAGACATGGAGATCTAAATAGTTGCATCATGCTTTGTTTAGCAAGTTTAAGTTACAAAAAATACACTAAGAACATGTTTTATATGATGATTGTCATGTTAAAATATTGACCATATTTTAATAAACCAAGCAGCAATTAAAACACCCAAATATCAGCAATTTTGAGCTGCTCATTGTTCAAAAGAGTTTGGACATGTCTTTATATACATGATAGTGGATGGTGGAAGGGGATTTTTATGCTTTGATGTCTGTTGGAAGGGGATCTATCTCTTGCTGGCTTTGCTGTAGAGGTGGCTTATGTTCTTGTTCTCTACAGGGGTTTCAACTTTGTTGGTACAAATTTGAAACGGAAGGTGCTAGTGTAGATTAATGGAAAAATTGGAGTGAAGGCAACAACTACTATCACATAATTAAGTTCAAAAATCCAACAGGACAAACAACAGTTTAAATACATAAAGCATTCTATTAATCTTATTGACAAAAGTATAACCTCATTCTATTTAATCAATTGGTAACAAACTTAGAACCATTGTGACAATTTATTAAATAGGTATAAGAAAATTAAGCTAAAACACCCGAGCTTTAATAGAATCAAATCAAGGGGTGTTGATTCTGTTGCTACAAATTTGGAAAATGGTAGCTACTAGTGTAGACAAATAGGAAAATTTGAGCGAAGACAATGACTATTATTAAAGAATTATGGCGACAATCAATTGCACAAACCACAATTTAAATATGCCAAGTATTCTCCAAATCTGGTGAACAAAGTATAATCTCAGTCATTGCCACAAATTATTAAATACCTATAACATAATGAAACGAAGACCCATAGTTTAATAGAATCAAACCAAATACTTATAAGAGAATCAAAGCATGAGCAAGTTTGTTGTACAGAAGCAGAGATAATCTATAGAAACATATGGTCAAAATTGATACATGTATTGCCATTTATAGGTTAATTTAATTTAATAGAGAAGTAAGCTATAAAAGCAGTAGTAACCAATAAACACCTATAGGTTATATAAGCAGAATAAAGGCAGAAATAACAGGCTATAGGTTGTAGTTTTGTTCATTACATCTAAAACATCTTATAAGGGTTGTGAATATTAAGTTTTGCTCAAATTGAATAAAGGGCAATGTTCTCTATGTGAATAATTACTTTGTTTAGCTATTTTCCTCAGGCCTACCAAAAGATGACTTAGAACGCACAAAAAGAAAAATGATTGGGAAAACTTGTATGTAGCTTCTTTGCACATTCAGCTGCTTAAGGCAGGCCAATGAAATGAAAAAACTTCAAGACTTTAGTTGCTATAGTTATTATTCTTCTACGTGGGTTTCCAATATTTTTAGAATTATACCAATTCTATTCTTACAGGTTATTCAAGCAATGATCCTTTATTTTAATGATTTCTGCACTAAAAAATGGCCATTTCAAAGAGAAACAGCCAAACTAAAGTGCACCAACCAATTTGTGCACCTTTCCTTACTCTTATACAAAATGCAAGAGTCACCAAAAACAGAAGAAGGAAAAAAAAGTGCATAGAACCCAAATGCTCTCAAATTGATGCCACAATTACAAAAATTTAAAAGCAATACTACATGGCAGAAGAGAAAGCTTTTCAAAATTTAAATTTAAACTACCAGTCATTAGAGTAAAACTTTGAATAGAAAAGTTTCCAAATTGAAAAGAAACCTAATGGAGTAACAACACTGGTATTAGTTTTCTTCTCAGTCTTACGCCCATTCATCTTGCGGTAACTTCTTCATGTTTTCTTTCTTATTAGTTTTCTTAAAGACAGGTGCAATTACCCTTAGAAATCAAGACCTTTTAACAGTGTATAGATTATACAATAGTTTGAGTCAAGGAAAAAGGAGAAGCTTGTAGGTTCGTATTTTCTTACCAAATTTTCTTTTTTGCAAGGGGCTTATCGCTCAAGTAGTTCAGCGCAACTACCTCTACACTCTAGGTCTTGTGTTCGAATCCCCTCATCCAACATTGCTTTCATGATTCAATTTCAAAGCATATGCTTTGATGTAAATTGTATTATATATTATTGACGCAACGAGATATAAGTGATAAGGAGATCGAATGATAACCCTACAAGTAACAATGTTGGAATACACCAACAAACTGGAATCCACCAGAGAAATTGAGTGCCTCAAATATATTGATTGAAAATAAGATGAATAAACTGACAAATACAGCGACATGAGTTGGCTTAAATAGAAAACAAAGAACCCTAAAACCGTAGGAAACATTAGGTTCTAGAATATTCCTAAACTTAGCTAACAAGAAAATAATAAAAATCATATTAGGAAAATAATATCCTAATAGATAACTTATTCTTCAAAATATAAAATTAAACATTAAATTAAATACAAATCTTGAGAGAATCATAATTGCTTCAAACTTCCTCAATCAATTAGAAAATCCCAACGATACGCCTTCCTTCTTTTCCTAGTGCCATAATTGACATTTAATTGAAATTTTCCTCTCTTGCACGATTTTTCTTCCAACTTTGAGCCACTTTATTTTAATTAATTTTTCACACCATAATTGACCCATATTTCGTCCTCACTACTACAAAAATCGCAATAGACGACGGTAATTTACCGTCGTAATTTTAGTTTTTCAACCGTCGAGAAATCAACCGACATCTTTTACGCATAAAACCACGACGGTAAAATCCCGTCGTCTATTATTTATAAAGACGATGCTTTTACTAAAAACCGTCGTCTATTAGACTTAAAGACGACGGTTTTTATTAAAGAAATGTCGTTTGTTATATGTAAAGACGACGATTTTTAAGAACTGTCGTCTATTATGAAATAACAGTCGTCTATTATATGTAAAGACGACGGTTTTTATGAAAAATTGTCGTCTATTATATATAAAGACGACAATTTTTATGAAAGAACTGTAGTCTATTAGATATAAAGACGACGGTTTTGTGAAAGAATTGTCGTCTATTAATGTAAAGACGACGGTTTTTTTGAAAGAACTGTCGTTTATTATATCCAAAGACGTAGTAATTTTACATTTTAGCTTTTTTTTTTTGCGTCCAATGGTTCTCTACAATGATTTTAGCTAAAAAAACAACCATAATGCTTTGTGAACAATAAATTCAGCTCCAAATAATCCACACCATACATATATATACTCAAGAATCATTTGTTTCATAAAACTTGAAGATTTAATAGCAATTACATAGTTTACCAATCTTCATTCCTACTATATATCCATACAAAATATCATATCCATAGCATTAAACTATAATTAGAAAAAGAGGGGCTACATGTGATTGCTCATAAATGCTGCCCATTCGATCCGAATTTCATCAATTTGCTCTTGTGTGTATGAGTTAGCGTTGCCTTCTTGCACTGCAAAACCAGGATTAAAAAACAAGAAGTAAGTTTTAGTCAGAGATATATTTATAATCCTTTTGCAAGAGGAAACAAGAAACAAAGGCCAGAAGAGGGGAGCATAACTTATTTGGATTTCCATATTGAAACTGCAAATGTTCAAATAAATTATCTTCACTAATTTGAGAAACTGAAAACTGAGTGATAAAACTAAGAAAGAGGTAACATTTACAACTATAACAGCAGCCGGAATGAAATGTACCTCTGACTTGGAGCAATCTGATACGACGGAGGATGGAGACAGAAAACTTTAAGGTTAGAATATGAGTTGAAGAAAGATAGCGAAATGTTATATATATATAGGCTTTAGGGCAAATTCGAAAAATTACAATTCGCGGTCAAATTTTTCAAATGACCGCGTTTTTAAAGACGACGGAAAGTAAAATTAAAACGTCGTATAAATTAAAATATACACGATGGTTTTTAAATAATAGGGTCGTTATAAATATATACAACGTCAGTTAGTTACAAACAAAGTCGTTGTAAAATATTTTCACGACCCTCAGCATAAAACCGACGTCTTAAAATAAAAAATAACTACAGAGAAATAGAATTTTGTGTTAAACAAGAAACTAAATATACAATCTTTCTTCGGAACTCAGTTGTTGTTTTACACCCAACCGAAGTTCTTAGATGGGTTGGGTGTAAAAACACAACTGAGTTCGCAAGAAATACATTCTTGCATGACAGAAACCATTCAGAGAGGTGAGAATTGAGATATATTGAACGGATGGACTAAAAACTCCAATTTAAACGAATTACTTCGAATTGGAAAACTAAAAGTGACTTTATTACGACTTGGAAACCGAAAAGGGCCTTTATTTCGACTTGGAAACCTAAAAGCCGCCGTTTCAATCTCCAATTTCGCAGGCAAAGCGTGCCGTTTAAGTTTGAAAGTTTCGAAGTTGAAAACTACAACGACGGTATTTATTTTTTCCGTCGTCTTTTTACTGACGTTTATTTCAACTTTTGTTGTCGTGCTTGTTTTAAACAATAACGACGGTATAATTAATAGAAACGATGTGAAAGTAGATGTACAACGACGTTATTACGTGAAACGGCGTTGAATTAAATTTAGACCGTCGTGGATATGTTCAAAATTACACGAAGAACTCCCGTATTATCTGCACAACCACGTCGCTATATTATATTATGACGACGTGGTAACGATTTACCACCACCTTTTATTTATAAGAACTGTCGTAGTCTACCGTGTAATACGGCGTAAAATAATAAAAGACAGACGTGGATATTTTTAAAATTAGACGGCGTTCTGTATGTATTGTAGCCGTGGTTATTTAACTTTACATGTCGGTAATTATCAAATTACGGTCGTATTAAATAGTACTTGATACATCTATTAATAATACAATTACCGTCGTGTTTATTGGATGTTCAAAACGGCGGTATTATATGTAAAACGTCGTCTATAATTACTACGTCGGTATATTTACACATACCGTCGTTGTTTATTAACAAAGGTTGGAAATTGGTTTTGAAAATCAATGGATGAAAACTAGGATTCCGACTTCACCATAACAATTCTATTCTATGTATTGAGTTAATTATGAGAATAAAGTTTCAATTCAATTCCTAGGGTTCGTTCTTTCTTTATTATGATGATTCGTTTGGCTGCGACGTCACCAAGTATCCCTAAACCCAACTAATGAACCCCATAGTCAAATTTAATCGAGAACCCATTAAGTTTACGAAGAACAATCAAGAACCAAGAAGTGTCTTAGCTTGAACCCCGGCTTTAACAACTCATTCATTCATAGTGCATATAAGATTAGGGATGAACCCCTCGCCCAATCTTATCTTAGACAATCCAAAATACCTATAATGGCCAATTACAAGTATCAAGATCACAATTATAATAATGAATGAAACAAGGAATATAAATTGATTAAAAATAAAGTATTAACTCAACAACATAGAATCATCATGTTAGGTTACATTGGATCCCTAGCAAAGAATTTAGTTACCCATAGCCATCTTAGAAACAAACAATATGCTTATGAACATAAAATACAAAGTTTGAATTAAGATAGAAAAACCCTTAGCTGAATCCACTGTAGTTGAACTCCTCCACCGGCAAATCTTGAAGGCTATGAACGGCTAATAAGGTGAATATGTGAGTTGAGTGATTTGGGATCTTGAACAATATGTGCTAGGGTTCCCTTTTCAAAGCTGGTCCAAAAGATGTATTTATAGGCTAGCTTCTAGGTTTTGGAGAAAAGGTAGGAATTAAATCCATCTAGAATAGGGAATTTGTTCTCCTAATGTGATTAGGATTTGACTTTTGATGCACTTCCTTGACTAGACCAAACGCCAACCATCCCAGCAAAAATAGCTAACTTATAATTGAATTAAGACAATATTTTGGTGCCTGTTAACTGCCCAAGGACATCCAAAAGCCTGTTTACCAAGAATGATAACTTGTGATGCAAAGCTGTCAAAACTCGCGCAAAATTCCAGCACTGACCCACTGGTACTAAAACTGATATAACTTCCTCTAGAAAACTCGAAATCACGAACCGTCAAATTCTCCAGAAACTAGACTTCCAGAGCTTTCCAAGTATATAAAGCACGTTATCTTGTTCTTCCTAAGCACGGACAGTTAAATCCATAAAGTTGACGTATCTGCATAGGCAGTTTCTTGAGTTCCAAGTTGCTAATTCCAAATTTATGCATTCTTTGCTCTTTTTCACCATATTTTTCTCTTTTTAGCTCCAACTAAACTTTAGGGACGATTTCCTACAAAACTCACACTAAACACATCAAACCAACCAATTTCACATAAGAAACTAATGCAAATCATAGGAATAAAGTATAGAAAACAAGCACAAATATGGAGTTATCAAATACCCCCAAACCTATCTTTTGCTAGTCATCGAGCAAAATAGAAACAAAACGAATTAAGAAAACAAAACAAGAAGTTAATCTAGGCCATTTTCGTAGGGAAACACGATGACACTTAGTATGTGCCACAAGACTTTAAACCCCTAGGTGTCCATAGTAGGAGGAGTTGTGTCTCCTGAGGATTTACCAGTTACGATACCCACAAACGCTTTCTCTGCAAAACAAAACAAAAAAAAACTTTAAAATACCACTTTAAACAAACTAATAAAAACCATTGTATGTGGAAACCATTATCTCAAGACTAAAATTATGTCATTCAAGTAAATGCACCACGTGTCAAGTGTAAAGCCAACCCTCAAAATACATTGGCTTAAAGGCAACCATACCTCAATGTTAAGGATAGAATTCGTCTCAACTCTAGGCCTCAAAAGGAATCTCTCTTATTTCACACAGAACCTAGGTTTACACTCTCATCAAGCATATGCGAATAAAGTTTATGTATAGGGAAGCAAGATTTATCGCATATGAATTTTAGGAAATAAAAGCTCAATTTCTGGAAATAAATCTCAAGAAAAGAATTAAATACTAAGAACGTAGGTACATACCTTCACCTCCAAGCCAGATGTTCCAAAAGATCTGTTACGTCCTTGCTAAGGTTGTAATGTAAGGCTGGGCTAAGGGCTACAAGAAAGGGAATGAAAAAGTAGAACTTGAGACATGCCAAGGCTTCTTCATGCAAACTTTCGGAATACATAGTTGGCTCTTCTTGTCGAATTTGGTGCTTGGCGTCCAGGATTTTGTGCTTTTCACTTGGAATGAATTCGAACTTTTGATCTTTCGAATTGCATACTTCTTTATTGGCCCAATTTTAAGGCTCTTTTGATTTTTCTTTCTATTTTTTCAATCTTTCCATTTTTTTAAAAAACACTTGCAATTTAGGACGTTCTACCTTGGTACACGCCACTTCTTTGGTGTAGAGCTCAACCTCTTGACTTTATCTTCATCACCTTGACATCTCCCAAGCTATAGGGTATGGCTTAGAATCGGTTTAAATGGGTAAGGATTGATATGGGTGATGAAAGAAAAGGCTAAGTGTTTGGCTTCAAAAAAGGATAAACGGTGCACACAAAGGGTATGGATTAGTGGTGGAAACATGCATAGCCTAACATCATCTCTTAAGGTCCATCCAACTTGAAAGCAATGCACCTACACAAAGTGAGAAAGTTCTTTAGTATCCAATGCAAAACCTAATGAGATCTTCTAATAAAGAAGGAAATTGAAGAGTGCTTAAGAGTAGAAACAATAAAACCCTCTCAAAGAATGGCTTAAAGCTCAAATAGCTCACAAGGATAGTCTCCACTATTCTTCCCCAATCATTCGGGTATGGTACTTTGTCCACCAAAACATTAAAAGCATGGCAATGTGAGTGCAATAAATTATTATGCAAAAACCTTTATGGCAACACTTGTAAAGAATTAGTGATCAAAGCATAACATATAAGGCTCCATTAGTAAGCAAAAGTATTACCTTAACTTAGAAAACAAAGGTTTCAAAAACTGCAAAATGTGAACTTTGACCGACGTCCAGTTTTTAGTGAATATCTTGAAACATACTCCGAATATTTTGACCAATTTTATATTCCTAGAAAATAGACATAAAAACACGCAACTTTCATTCAGAACAATTCTGGAAATTTGTTTTGGAAAATTGTGAAAACAGACGTCTAAAACATAACACATGCAGAATCGTATGACAGATTTTCCAGTTTTGACCTCTGAGTGAAAATGTAATCATAACTTCCAAACGAAATATCAGATTTTTATGCTCTTCATATGACTGGATTCAACATGAAAAATCGAAGAAGAAAGCGAGGGCCAAATCTTTAGATTCATTAGCAGAAAAAACAGTTTTAACCAAACATAAACCTTATGTTTTCAGAGACAGAAAAACAGAAAAACAAAGAACGAAAAACAAAAACAAAACAAAACAAAAACAAAAACGAACAAAAACACACACAAAATTCAATTCCACACTCCCACACCTAAACTAAACATTGTCCTCACTGTTTTAAAAAAAGATATAAAATGCAATCAATGGTTAGGATAAGCATGGGATGTATGAAATTAAAAGACAACAAACGAAAAAAAACAAAAATTGAAAACAGAAATTATGAAACGAAGTTACCTAGGTGGGTTGCCTCCCACTAAGAGCTTTATTTAACGTCTACGCAAGACAGAGAGCAGAATCTAAGGCTCGACAAAGTCTACCGAATCCACGACTCCCGAGGGGCCTTCCAAGTAAACTTTCAATTGATGCCCATTGACTTTAAATTTATACCCGTTCGGCTCGTTCTCAATTTTGATTGCACCATGAGGAGACACTTGCATCACTTTGAATGGAACCGTCCATCTTGATCTTAATTTACCTGGAAAAAGTTTCAAACGTGAGTTATAAAGTGAAACTCTCATACCCGGTGTGAACTCCTTCCGTTGAATGACTGTATCATGACAGAGCTTGGTCCTTTCCTTATAAATGTTCACATGCTCATGGGCTTCATTTCGAAGCTCATCCAATTCACTCACTTGCATCTTCCAATCCAAAGCATCAATTGCAAAACCTTCAAAAGAATTTGAAGGATTGGACATAGAATCAAACACTTTAAATTCCACAGTTTCACCTAGGACTGTCATGGTGAGCTTGCCATCCTTCACATCAATTATTGTATTGGTCGTAGCCATGAATGGGCGTCCTAGCAAAATAGGCAAGTCTCGGTCATGCAAAGGTGCATTCTCCATATCTAAAATCACAAAATCAGCAAGAATTATTAATTTATCAACTTTGATTAAAACATCTTCTACAATGCCTATTGGATATTTAATTGAACGATCTGCAAGTTGTAGAGACATCGTAGTAGGTTTTAAATCACCCAAACATCCAATTCTCAAGTGAGTGAGTTGTATTGATATTGGCTATTCCACACACTACACTTGAGAATGTTATGTATGGTTTTGTTAACTTTTGAATTGCATGAACTCAAACTCAGAATGGTGAATTGTCGATCAGTTGCATTCATAATATTGGATTCAGTAACAAATTCAAAATTGTTCCAACAAATTCATAATGAGCTCTTTTTTTCTGAAACATTTGAAACTCCACTACACCACTCAGGTTATTTGAATGTAGATAAAGGATCTCGAGATTGATGAGATTGGAAAATGAGGATGGAATTGAACCACTCCAATGATTATAAGCAAAATCTATGTAACCTAGTTTGCTAAAGTTACTTAGCCATGATGGAATTGGACCAATTAAAGAACTCGTACTAATCCTTTACATAGTCAATTGGGTAAGGTTTGCCAAGGAATCCGGAATTGGACCTCCAAATTTGTTTGCTGAAATGTCTAGATAAGTTAGCTATCTAAGATTACCAAGTATAGATGGAACCAACCCTTCTGAAAAATTGCATTGAGCCACATCCAACTCTTGCAATGAATTAAGCTTTTCAATCGAAGAAGGTATATTGTTATGAAAAACCTAGTAAACGTAACTTTCAGTACGGTGAGATGATTACTTTGATTAAATTCAGGAAAACATCCAGTGAGATCTTGGTTGTATCTCACACTGATAAATTTTAAGTTCTGTAGATTGAAAATTCTCACTGGGATTTCTCCAAATAGATCACATTTCCCGAGGGCAAGGGATGTTAAAAATGATAAAGTTGTCAAGGAAACGGGTATGATCGATGATATGTTAATGAAACTAAGATGAAGAGTTTCTAGACTAGTTAAATTTTGAACTAGACTTCTCATATTGGATGGTTGAAGTTTCAACAATCGCTGAGGAGCATCAGGAGATTTTTTAATTTCAAGAATATTGCAACACAGATTAAGGTACGTTAACTTAGGCAAGTGTGAGACTTCAGATGGTACTTGACCATAAAAGAAAGAGGCAGAGAGGTCAAGATGAGTGAGGCTTGGAAAATTTCTTATGCTAGATGGAATTTGAGAGTAATAGAAAGAGGCAGAGCATTTACCAGGAAAGTTTTTCTCGTATCTCTTGACTGGCAGGACTTGTATTCTTGTACTATATAGCAAAACTAATCTAAAACTAACTTTTTTTAAAAGGAAAAACTACATAAAACCCCCCAAACTATAATGTCATTTTCAAGTTCATACCCACCTTTAGTGACATTTATGAGTACATACTCAAACTCCTAGAAACCTTACATTTGCCCTCACCGTCAGTCAAACTGTTAGTAGGTCTGTTAAATGCTGATGTGGCAAACCTGGGCTTTATTTTTTAATGACGTGGACTTCCAGGTAGATAAATAAATAATAAAAATTTCTCTACTTTTTAAAAAGGCAAAAGGTCTTTTTTGGTCCATAAAGTTTTCCACTTTTACCACTTTAGTCCCTGTAGTTTCAATTTAATCAATTTTGTCCCTGTAGTTTCAATTCCGAGCAATTCAATGAAAATCCCCAATTTTTTGTCAAATTACTCTAATATGGAAGGGCATTTCGGTCCAACTTACAGCCCCTCCACAACCACCCCCACAAAAACATAACAGCCCCTACCCAACCACCTTCTCTCATCCCTCCTCCCCTCCCCACCTAACCTCCTCCTCCTCCTAACTCAACCCACTCCGTATCCAATAGCCACGGCCCAACCACCCCCACAATCACCTTATCCCTTCCATCCACAACCACCCCCACAAGAGGCAGGAGATGTTTTAATTTCAGGAATATTTAAACTCAGATAAAGGCATGTCAACTTGGACAAGTATGTGAGACTTCAGACGGGACTTGACAGGAAAAGAAAGAGGCATAGATGTCAAGATGAGTGAGGCTTGGAAAATTTCTTATACTAGATGGAATTTGAGAGTAATTGAAATTATTGTCAGAGAGGCTTAACCTTTGAAGATGCACCAGGCTGAATAGGCTACTATTGGAGTCGAAAGAGCCATAGAGATAACTGTTGCTGAGATTAAGGCCAATAACATGACCCATCATCTCATCACACAACACGTCTTCCCATGAACAGCAGCTGCTATTTCGTCCTCCAGTTGGTTTCCATGAAGAAACCTTTGGATAAGCACTGTCATAACTGATAACCTTGGTGATCTAATTGATAAGAAGACGATGCAGCAAAGAAGACTAGATGGAGAATTGGAAGTTTCTAGATATATTCTCTGAATCTGAATTGTACATAATGAATATTACAAAGGAGACTATAGCTTTTATACTTAGCTATGCTCACAATGACTAACTGACTCTAAAGCCAATCATGTGCTTAACTATCTAATTAGTTACTGACTTAAACATTAAGTAATCTAGTCAGCAGCTTTGACTATAGTCAACAGCTCAGAGACACCAATACTACAGCTGTCTTCATCCCCCTCAATCTCAGCTGGGGGAGGACACAGACTGAGATTGGAACTATGACTCACGAAGATTGGAATGTGTAAGCCCTTGGTGAAAATATCAGCCACCTGTTCATCAGTAGGAATATATTGAATCCTCAAATCTTTACATTAAACCCTTTCACGAATGAAATGAAAGTCAATGTCTAAGTGTTTAATGCTAGAGTGGACATAATAATTGACGTATCCAGAAAATATCAGTTGCACAATGAGCCAAGGCTTTGTACTCTACCTTAGTGGAACTACGAGATACTCCGGCTTGCTTCTTTGAAGACCAAGAGATAGGATTGTGACCAAGGAACACCACATATCCTATGGTAGATCTTATAGTATTAGGATCGCCAGCCCAATCGGAATCACAATAACCAGTCAATAACATGGACCCTTTAATTAATGTAATCCCATGTTGTATTGTACCTTGAAGATATCGCAATATGCGCTTCACATAAAGCATATGAAGCTCAGTAGGCTATGTCATAAACTAACACGCTGTGTTGACAGAATAGGCAATATCTGGCCTTGTAAATGTCAAATACTGAAGGGCACCAACTAGATGCCTATACATTGTAGGATTAGCTAAAAACTCTCTTTCATTGTGCAATAGCTGTTGATGAGGTTTACAAGGGGTATTGCAAGGTTTACAAGTATCCATGCCAGCTTTCTTGAGCAGATCTTTAGTATTCTTAGCTTGATTCACATAGAAATCCTCATTGTTCTGATACTGAATTTGTAAACCAAGAAAATAGGTAAGTCTCCCAATATCTTTCATGTCTAACACCTTACTAAAAGAATCAATAACAAATTGAATGAGCCCAGAGTTGGATTCTGTGATGATAATATCATCAACATACATAACCAAAATAACCAAGTTTGAACTAGTTTTCTTGATGAATAGACTAGGATCCGAATGAGAAGTATGAAAGTCAAGAGAGGGCAAATAACTTGTAAACTTGTCATTCCAAGCTCGAGGAGCTTGCTTCAAACCATAGAGAGATTTCTGAAGTTTACAAACAAAGTCTGGATGTATAGGATCAACAAAACCTTGTGGTTGCTGCATATATACCTCTTCTTGAAGTTCAACATGGAGAAAAGCATTTTTAACATCAAGTGGATCACGCGGAAGAGGGATGATTTTGCAGGCGCTCGAGCGGATCTGAGGTGCTCGAGCGGATCTCGTGCAATTTCCTGAAAAGATCTGGACATATTTTCTCCTAATTTTGGGGTCTTTTATGTTTCCTATTCCTAGTTAACTTGTAACTAAAGTCCTATGCATTGTAAATAGGACTTTTAGGGTTATGTTAATAGAGAGAGAGGAGAGGATGTAACACAAGACAGAATTCAAGGGTGAATTCTTGAGTGTTTACAAGGGCATCAAAGGGTTTGAGCAAGGGTGAGAGAAAAGAGATCTAGGGTTCTTGTGAGAGCTAAAAGGGTTCAAGTTGTAACCAAAGTTGTTCATACATATTAGTGAATTTATCGGGTGGATCACCACCTTGTGTGTTTGTTTTGCTCTCTTCGTGCTGTGTTTGTTTTACTCTCTTCGTGGTGTGTGTGTTTTATTCTCAAGGAGTTTGTGTGTATGTTGTTGTATAGTCCATCAATGACAAGGTTTTGGAGTGTTTTCACACAACAAGTGGTATCAGTAGCCTAAGTTGTGAAGGGAATATTGTGGGAATGGTGTTGTGTAGAGATTTCTAAAATACTCTACAACCAAACTTTGAGAGTATAAATCATCTAGCATGCCATATCTAACATGAAATCAAAGTAAGAGGGGAAGCATGAAATAAACTAGGGATTCATGCAAGTCTCATTTAGTCCCCATCTTTATAAGTTTATTAAAGTGTGCACCAAAGACTCTCTAAATCCTATTTGAGAGAAAGATAAGATGTTCATACCCTTGGAGCGAATCTTGAAACCAAGAATGGTGTTCAAGTAGAGGGAATGGTCCCTTTGTCGTTGGCTCTCCCTTTGATGTTGATTCTCCACCTTGTAGCTCTCCAAATAGGTACAATGATATGCACCTCCCCAAAGCTCTTCACCAAGGATTGAATGGGATGAGAAAATAAGAGAACAACTAGTGAGAAGAGGTGCTAGCCCTCTCACTTGAAGTGGCCGTCCCAAGGGGTTAGGGAGAGAGAGTTTTGTGCTTTCTCTCTTCCAATTTCAGCAACTTGAAAACCCTAGGATGATAGGATGCCATAGCTACACATTTATAGGATAAAAAATGTCACAAGAGTGACAAAAATGCCCTTATACCCTAGTGTTGCAGCACCCTCCCGTTTGATGGCCTATTTGTGCCATCTTGGTCCAACACATTAATCCTATAATGTGTCACACATGTGCCTAAATCCATATGGTCAATTCCCTTTTGAATTTCCAAGTCATATGGGACCTTTAATTAAAGTTTCATAACTTTAATTGAATAATTAAATTAATGTAATCAATTTAATTATTCTAGAGACTTAACTAATTTAATCACTCATCACTTGTCTAACAAGTGTTAGTCCCAGTCATCCTTAGTTGACTGTGTCAAGTTTCGGGTCAATAGTTTGACCTTTGACTTTCACATTGACTTTGGTGTGCGATCTTATGGGTTCTAATTAGCGAGGCAGTGGGTATGAATGATTCACTCTGAATCAAGTGTGAATTGTATCCCTCCATACAACTCTCCCTATTGGCGAAGACTAATTATAATTAGTCCTTACAAGGCTTCCACAAACCATGAGTGACACCTAGCAGTATGTCATGGCTACCCAAACTAAAAAGAGTTCATTTGGAGAACCTAGTGATATAACCATGATTTCTTACATTTTTATTATCTTTCTCTTAGATTCTTGCTATGTTCTTGAGTGAGTTTAGTCCATTTTTACTTAGTTTTGTATTTTACTAGGTTTGAAGAGTAAAGATGAAAAAGCAAGCAAAAGGAGCATTTTTGGGATTAAAAGATGTTTCGCAAGAGTGTCCTGTGTAGATGAGTCAACTTGACAGAATATACTGTGCTTCCTCAGAGCAAACCAGATGTTGAGCCTTATATCGTTGGAAAGATACGGATGTTAGCTTTCCGTAGAATTTTACGGTTCTTGATTCGGACGTGTGTGGAGACAATTGTGGCCGTTTTAGTACAGAGAGTTCGGGCAGAATGTGTTCTGCGGGTTTTGCAAAAATAATCCTTTTAAGTTTAATCCTTGGATTCCAATTTATGTCAATTGCATTTGGGAAGTATTTACAAGGATGTGACCTAATTTTCTGAAGTCTACTCCTATATTTAGTTGGATTTTGGATGCCAACCCATCAAAGTCAATTGAAGCCAAACTACGAAAGCAAAGTTACTAAGTCAAAAGAGGACTTGTTCCTTATTTAAAGAAGATCAGAAAAATAAGGTTCTTTTATGCTGGAGTTGGAAGGAGAGTCAAAGAGCAGTTGCCATCGTCAAGTTCTCAAGCATCGTCACAATCCATAAGTTTTATTTCATGTTTTCTAGTTTTTCAATTATGTTTTCTTTGAACATGAGTAACTAAATTATTCTCTAGGGCGAGGATGACGCTCGAGCATGGATAGTTATGATTTTTAATGTTATTTAATGGATTCTAAGTTTCTTTTAGATGAATGCTTAATCACCATTTTAATTGTTGCTATTTGTTTAAGTTCTTTGACTGATCACCTTAGGGCTTTGCATTTAGTAAATTAGAAGATGAATTTGAGGCAGAACCAACAATATAATTCAATTAGCTTCTTGTGATTAAGTGTGGTGAATTACATTATTGCTTAACGAAGAATAATGGTTTGCTTGGTTCTCTCGTTTTCTAAAACGTAATGAATCCAACTTATTAAATTTATGCCTTAACCATGATAGATTGCAGGATTGGATATATGATCATTGTCTGAACTAGAAAAGAATCTCACACTTAAGGAAAACTATGGTCTAAGTGCCTGAAAAGGACTTAGATACGCGAATTATCATCTAAAGAATCGAAAGAATCTGTTGAATGCATTAAAATCTAACTTGGATTGCTTGTGGTTGATTCCGAAACCCTAGACCTTCATCATTGTTTTTCAACCTTAAAATTAAACCTTTTTATTCTCAATTGCTTTTATTAATTTCTTGTTTGTTTCATAAATTTCCACAACAACAATCTCTACAAATTCACTTGTGTATCAGTTAGATTTAATTTAGGTGTTCGAATATTAGATTAATTTGGAATCCTCGTGGGAACAATACTTGGACTTGTCAAACGCTATACTACATCATTCTTGTGCACTTGCAAGGACAGACCACCTAGTCAGTTTGTGATTACAAGGCAATTCGATCCTTCTCTAATTCAATACTTTATGTCCCATTCTTGGGATTTGGTAAGGTCGTGTCAAATCCCCTAATATGACGTTTCTTGGTTATATGATTCACTTGGATGAAACTGCAAACGTTCCTGTTTCAGTTTCCATCCGATACTTTGGCCAAAGATTCAACGAATCATATCTTCATAGTATTCTCTCTTCTTACTAAGAGTAGAGATTCCTTGCAGTATATTCACCTGCCTCTGTGTACATGCTGAGAATCCTGAGGAACACCTTTTTAAGTCACATCCTTTTGATATGACTATATAGTGCTCTCAAAGAGAAACAACCTACACACAAGACAACTGTGATGTCTTAGGTCTAAGGACTATTTGCATGATCACAACTTAGAATTCTTTGTTTGACACTTGTGAGTAAAACTTCCATATAAGAATTCTAGAGTTGATCGCGTTCAGTGGACTCCATCTTCTATAGAGCACCTACACATCTGTCTCAGTGTCTCTACACAAATGACTTGAGACTAGTCATCCTCCCAATTGAGCAGACATAATGTGTACCAGTCTTTGCAGGTCACCATTATCCTATTGGTGATCCTATGACCAGGAACATTTTAGGATATGATATTCATATGTATGGAAAGGTCTCGTGCATCTAACTTCTTTAGACCACTTTCCATTTATATCTTAATCTATGGACTTGTTACTTTGTGTACGTTATGTACGTTATGTATCTAAAGCAACATTCTTGCGCCGTTGATTATTATATTTATTTCCTTAGAATTATCCATTTTATATTGGCTTATAGGGCATATATCTAACAGTCTCCCACTTGCACGTAAAGCCAATCAGCCATAGAATGTGTTTGAGCTTGAGATGCTTATCAAGCTATAGCCGATATGTTCTAGGCTTTTGTGATCTTTGCTATATCAACTTTCTCTTGCAACTTAGAGAAAATCGACGTCATGAGTAACCAACTCATTCATGTAACGTTTTCTCTGAATTTTGGATGCCTGATGAGACTTAAGTTCCTTGGCTTGAGCTATTGCCCCATGAGAATTTCTCTTACTATAAGAGCATTGATCTTTCATGGTAGGAACAACTCCTATAAAGGAGATTTTCTTTTCATCCAAAGGGGTGTTGACATATTAATTTCTGTTGCATAGATATGTATTGCTCTTGATCATGAACTATGTTACAACGTCCAAGATTATCTAGAACAACTTTCTAGAGTTTGTTTCCTATAATATAGGAATTAGGATCCGACCAGAGTCTCTCAGGTGTACGCTTTCACTCTGATGCTCTAATACTATTCTCTTCGCATATTTCGCCTTTCGTCTATTTGTTTTCTTCTAACACAAAAGAAATACTTATCAGTTGTCCAGGTTCTGATCCTTGGGTGTTATCACGTTGTCCTTAATATACTCTTGTATTAAGTGCAACTTGTTGTAATAGTATCTTGGTCATATCATATATGATCGTATGCTTATATGATAAGTACATGAACTTTTCATTCCTTTTCTTTTAGTTTTACCTTGAAGAAGACTTCACTTTGTGATGGTGTTTTCTTTTAACTTTGTGATAAAGATCATCCATTGAGATATCTTGTAAAGAAAACTCTTTAACTCTTAAGAGGTATCTTATTTAAGCATTAATCTTTCATAACGATTAGAAGAGTGTTGATGCTCTCTACATGATTTCCCTTTTCTTTGCTTCTTGAAATCCTAAATCTCTTGGATTTCGGACTTAGTAAAGTCCAACCGTGAGCGATCAACGATGAATGCTATAGAAAAACAATGGACACCATTCCATTCATCATTTTATACAACTCACGTGATTTCCATTCTAGTTCATAACTTAGATTGTTTGGATTTCTCAATTTCTAGATGCAACTCATAGGTAAGAATTGGAACCTTTAAGGAACCACACATTGCTTATCCTATGAATATTATCTTGATTGTGAAATCTAAACCTTTTAGAAATCATTCTTGTATCATATCTCAATATTCCAAGCAATTAATGTAAGAACAGTTTCATACATTCATCTCATAAAGCATACAGAGATCAAACTTCATATTACCATAATACGAAAAGTCAGATATAAAGCAAACTGGCGGTTATGTCATACAAACCATAAAACTATCTTCTAAAACATGAAGATAGCAAATAAGTTTTTTATGCATGCCAAAAACCAAATAAACTAAATAAGTTCATGAGTTCTAAAAAGATCTCCATAAACAAATAAAATCTTGCTTGACAATTCCGAATCCCAGCAATCTTCATCTCCATGAGCTTCCTACTTGTTCTCTGTCTGTGCAACAACATGACCTACAATAGACCATTGTTCATTAGACTCAAGTAAGGTATAAACATTTGCTTAGAACTTTCAATGACAAACTAAACTGTACCTTCAGCTCGGTTATCCTTCAGGCTAGCCAAGTAAGCCCGACAATTCTTTTTCCAATGTCCGTCCTTCCCACAATGGAAACACTGTCCCTTCGCCTATTTTCCTTCTTCCTGTTTCTTCTTGATGCCTCTCTTGGGTTTGAGTTTAATGTTCCATTTCTTCTTCTTGCTGGCATTGAATTTTCCTTTACCCTTATTATCGGGCTTAGCAGAAGAAGTTGAACCCTTCTCAAAAACAACAATATTCCCATTCCCTCCTTCTCTCTTGAAGGTCTTTTCAGCAGTCACACATATGTTCAGCAGCTCTGAGAGAGTGTGCTCCATCTTCCCCATGTTGTAGTTCATAACAAATTGGGAGAAGGAATCAGAAAGGGACGCAAGGAAGATATCAGTGGCCAAGTTGCGGTCCAGTGGACTGTCAAGACTTTCCAATTGCTCAATGAGTCCTATCATCTTCAATCCATGTTGGTGGACTGGGGCTCCCTTAACCATCTTGGTCTTCAAAAGCTCACATACAGCGCTGAAGCGTCTGTTGCGTGTGCCTTCTCCATAAAGCTCTTAGAGATGGGATATCATGTCAGCAGCATGCATCATATGCTCATGCTATTTCTGGAGCTTCTCATTCATGGAAGCTAGAATGTAGCACTTGGCCTGACAGTCATCATCCATGTGCTTGTCATACTTAGGACTAGGGCTGGCAATGGGTCGTGTCGGGTCAGGTTTGTGTCGTGTCAGGATTATACTCGTGTCAAGTTCGGGTCAACCTGCTATGACTCGTTTAATAATCGTGTCGGTTTTGGGTTGACCCATTTATTCCCGTGCGGGTTTCGGGTTGACCCATTAACCCGCTAACGGCGCTAAGTGATAGCAAATTTTAAAAAATAAAAAAAATTCTAAATGTTGATAATTTAATCAAGTAATTATATTTATATATATATATAATAGTTATTTCATTTTGCCTCTCTCTATGTATAAAGATTGAGAAAGAGAAATTAAAAAATTAAAAAAAATGAAGAAAATGAAGAAGAAACAAAGAAAATAATTATTGCATTTTGAACAATGCCATCAATTGTTTTTTTAGTGGGAGAAATCAAAGAGAGAAAATGAGATTGATGATGATGATATTAGAGCATAAGAGAAAGAAAAAAAAAGTATTATTCGGCAAGGATGACTATGAACTATTATAAATAAGCTTCTCCAACAATGTTTAACTATGTGGATGGTATTGACAATGCATTGTTATGAAGATAACCTAATGTTTAACTATTATAAATAGCCTTCTCTAACAATTCGGCAAGGATGACCATGAACTTATTTGGATTTTATTTGTGTATTATTCACATATCAATGCATCACATACTTATTGAGATTTTTGCTAAGCTAATAGAGTAATGAAATTATTAAATATCCTCACCAGTAACATGTCCTTGATTAATTTTGTTTGCAATGTTCACAAAAGGATGTGTTACATGTCCTTGAGGGTTTAGGATTTAGGGTTTAGGGTTTAGGGTTTAGAGTTTAGAGTTTAGGGTTTAGGGTTTAGGGTTTAGGGTTTAGGGATTAGAGTTTAGGGATTAGGGTTTAGGGTTTAGAGTTTAGGGTTTAGAGTTTAGGGTTTAAGGTTTAGGGTTTAGAGTTTAGGGTTTAGGGTTTAGGGTTTAGGGTTTATGGTTTAGGGTTTAGGGTTTATGGTTTAGGGTTTAGGGTTTAGGGTTTAGGGATTAAAACATTAAACCCTAAACCCTAGATACATAATTAACTCAAATTATAAGGAACAATTACTAACAAATATAATTTAGGGATAAAAATGTAATAATTAAGTGCTCATCAGTTTATAAAGACATTATAAATATCAAATGTTGTAACATATAATCACAAAGTTATCAACACCAAGATGGATAAGGTGCAAGGAGAGGTGGCATTGGCTAGGGTTCGAAACCCATTGGGTGGGCTAAAGCTTCAATTTCTTTAATTTTTTTCGCGGGTTGGCAGGTATTAAAAGAAACCCACTCATTTATAAACGGGTCAGTGGCGGGTTGACCCGAAAATTACCCGTTTATTAATCGTGAGTGTTCGGATCGTGTTTTTCTTGTGCGGGTTTCGAGTCGTGTAACGGGTCGAGTCTGAAACTGCCACCCCTACTTAGGATGTACTTCCTCAGAAGCATCTTCAACAGGGGGCTCTATGTCAGGAGCTTGCTCTAGTACGTACACAATCTTCTCGATAGTCATGAAAATCTTGAGATTGCGGTACCATGTTGGAAAGTTGTGGCCCTTTAGACAATGTTTGTCCAGGAGTTTGGTGAATGCGGTTCCAAACATATCTACAAATACATATAGCTAAGTGTTAGATTGATTTTAGATTTACCATTGACTCGGGTCTTTAAGTCAAATGGTAGCCCCCACTATTTTTGGCAAATTCTCATATCCCTCAAGATGGAATTCGAGAGTTTTGCTTAAAACTCTTAGTGGGATGGGAGGCTCCCTATTATCCGGATCACCACACCATAATAGGATCTAAGGATACTTTGGAAAATAAAGAGAAGGCGTGCTTGCCTCTTCACATCTTGATGTGATTACCCATATCATTTGGCCTCTAGCAAATGTGAACCCCCGTATGTTATCGTGAAGTCCCATTGTACTAGTTAAGTCTTAGCTCACCATGCTTGCTTAGTGTAGGAATCAAACATAAAACCTCATCATATTAGAATGTTGGCTCATACTTGTCCCTACCTTTGCAACCTCAAATGCATGAAATAGATCCTTCCTAAAATGCGTGTATTGCTGTCAACTTCCCCATGTCTGAGGCAAGCCTTCACAAGTGTCATGCTTATTTGGAATCCATCATGGTGGAAGGCCACGCAGAGGACATCAAAAATGCCTTTCATTTATCAACTTAATGTTATCAATTGATTGAAGGAGTTTTGGGTCTCATCTTTTATCTTGTTAAACACTTTAATCAATTTGACAACATATTGTCCTAGGAAAACTATTACTCCATTTAAACATATTAATAGTTACACTATACTCCCACTATTTAGTTTGAAAAACTCAAATCAATTTCATAAAATTATTTTATTTTGAAATTGGGAATACATGTTACTATTAACGAAATACCTTTTGCATTTCTTAAGTATGGTTAAATAGTTGTCTATAGGCTCATGGATGATTATTGACTTTTCATTTTTGATTCAACATCGAGCCAAGATGTTGAATCTAGGTCTTTGGCGGGTGATTGATTTTATTACGCATTTTAACTTCTTTAAAACATTCATGGTTGATGGGCACTGGACCCCAGACTAATCTTCTTTCTCCTTTGTCTCCTTCTTGGGCTTCCTTTTTCCTAATATATATAGAAGACTCGAGGCCCAATGGACCTTGAGGGAATTGTGTTTGGAGGGAGATAGAAATTACATAAGAGAATGAGAGAGAGAGGAGAAGCATGCAAAGTTTCCATTTAATTTACAAACCAATTGCTAAATTAAGCAACCTCAAATAAAATAAAATTAGTTACAATCCATCCATTCAATCAAACCCATTCATCTAATGAATTAACGGCCAATCACATAGCTCAATTTGATTTTGGGGCCTTAAGTCCATAATCATCCTTATTCCAATCATTTAATCAAATTAAACAATAAATGATATGCATACATTAAACAATTGAGACTTTAAAACTTATGGGCTTATTTCCAATGGAAAATTTAAATCAAACATAAACTTTTAATGTTTCACTAAAAGACAAAAACAGTTTTTTTAAGTATTAGGGAAAAATCACAATTTTAAAAGTTATGGGTCAAAACCCAAAATACCATATTTTAAATTTGAACCCAACATTTTTGTATAATTGCATGAAGACCCAAAAGGGTCTCCAAATAGTGGCTGCCGAAAATATCAAGGGAGGAGAGGTTTTGTGTGTGTGGTCCCACTTGTTATGACATTCCAAATTGTACCCATAAAACATCTTTATTCTCATTGGCCAATTTCAAAGATGAAATGGCAATGGGAGACACAATGTACAACCCTATGGCCCTTGTCATAAAATGTTTTTGACTAACATGTAACCATCATATCTCATACAATTCCATGAATCAAAAAGCAAAATTCTCTAGGGATCAACAAGAACTTTTCATGAAAATCTCAAGAACACAAAGAACATTCTTATTCTTTCAAAACCTTTTTATAAATTCATAACAAATCCTAAAATCTTGGAAAAATCATATTTGTCTTTAAAATTTCAAGACCAACACAACAATGTATATTAGATAAGCATGAAAATCACACAAGACCAAAAAGTGCAATGATGCCGCCACCCCCTTGTCCATTTTTGGAAAAACTTCTTTCATGCAACATCCAAAATTCCAAGTATCAAGCATACATGTGAATCAAACATGAAAGATATGACATGTTATAACATTTATAACCATGAAACTAAGCCCATATTCTTTCTAAAACTCAAAAGGGTGCACCTTTTCATAAACCTGGCTCTGATACCACTTGAAGGGAATATTGTGGGAATGGTGTTGTGTAGAGATTTCTAAAAAATTTTACAACCAAACTTTGAGAGTATAAATCACCTAGCATGCCATATCTAATATGAAATCAAAGTAAGAGCGGAAGTATTAAATAAACTAGGGATTCATGCAAGTCTCATTTAGTCCCAATCTTTATAAGTCTATAAAAGTGTGCACCAAAGACTCTCTAAATCCTATTTGAGAGAAAGATAAGATGTTCATACCCTTGGAGCGAATCTTGAAACCAAGAATGGTGTTCAAGTAGAGGGAATGGTTCCTTTGTTGTTGGCTCTCCCTTGGATGTTGATTCTCCACCTTGTAGCTCTCCAAATAGGTACAAAGATATACACCTCCCCAAAGCTCTTCACCAAGGATTGAATAGGATGAGAAAATGAGATAACAACAAGTGAGAAGAGGTGCTAGCCCTCTCACTTGAAGTGGCCGTTCCAAGGGGTTAGGGAGAGAGAGTTTTGTGCTTTCCCTCTTCCAATTTCAGCAACTTGAAAACCCTAGGATGATAGGATGCCATAGCTATACATTTATAGGATCAAAAATGTCACAAGAGTGACAACAATGCCCTTATACCCTAGTGTTGCCACACCCTCCCGTTTGATGGCCTATTTGTGCCATCTTGGTCCAACACATTAATCCTAACACATGTGCCTAAGTCCATATGGTCAATTCCCTTTTGAATTTCCAAGTCATATGGGACCTTTAATTAAAGTTTCATAACTTCAATTGAATAATTAAATTAATCTAATCAATTTAATTACTCTAGTGACTTAACTAATTTAATCACTCACTTGTCTAACAAGTGTTGGTCCCGGTCATCCTTAGTTGACCGTGTCAAGTCTCGGGTCAACCGTTTGACCTTTGACCTTTGACTTTCACATTGACCTTGACCAAGGGTATGAATGATTCACTTTGAATCAAGTGTGAATTGTATCCCTCAATACAATTCTCCCTATTGGTGAAGGCTAATTATAATTAGTCTTTACAAGGCTTCCACAAACCATGAGTGACACCTGACAGTATGTCATGGCTACCCAAGCTAAAAACAATTCATTTGGAGAACTTAGTCAGTTTGTAATTACAATGCAATTCGATCATTCTCTAATTCAATTCTTGGGATATGGTAAGCTTGTGTCAAATCCCCTAATAAGACTTTTTTGGTTATATGATTCACTTGGATGAAACTGCAAACGTTCATGTTTCAGTTTCCATCCTATACTTTGGCCAAAGATTCAACGAATCATATCTTCAGAGGATTCTCTCTTCTTACTAAGACTAGAGATTCCGTGTTGTACATTCACCGTCTAAGGACTATTTGCATTATCACAACTTAGAATTCTTTGTTTGACACTTGTGAGTAAGACTTCCACACAAGAATTCTAGAGTTGATCGCGTTCAGTGGACTCCATCTTCTATAGAGCACCTACACATCTGTCTCAGTGTCTCTACACGAATGACTTGAGACTAGTCATCCTCTCAATCGAGCAGACATAATGTGTACCAGTCTTTGCAGGTCACCATTATCCTATTGGTGATCCTATGACCAGGAATATTTTAGGATATGATATTCATGTGTATGTAAAGGTCTCGTGCATCTAACTTCTTTAGACCACTTTCCATTTATCTTAATCCATGGACTTGTTACTTTGTGTATGTTATGTATCTAAAGCAACATTCTTGCCCCTTTGATTTTTATATTTATTTCCTTAGAATTATCTATTTTATTTTGGCTTCTAGGGCATATATCTAACAGGTTGACAGTGGGTATTGATTTATGCCCAAGAGCTCTTATAGTTTTAAGATGTTTGCAAGTGTTGACGATGGTGGGCGACAAGAAGGTGGTGGGAGAAAGCTCCCAAAAGAAGACACTACAAGTGGATAGCATGAAGCTCGAGGTGAACATTCACAAGGAAGGAGAACTTCACGCTATGGAAAATGAAACATGACCTAGCCCAGCAAGGTCCAACCGTTATCTTGGCAGGCGAGACAAGTGAGGAAACCATGGAAACAGAGGAGAGGGATGTGCTCGGCGAGTTGGCTAGGGGGTTCATCAAGACAATGGAAGACACCACAAAGCAAACACGGGAAAAGATCAAACGGATGTTTGTAGGGAAGTCCTTATCAAACAAAATGCTCATGAAGGAAGAGCTCCTAAATCTTCGGATGAAGGAGGGTGGAAATCTCACGGAGCATCTTAACACCTTTAATTGGTGTATTGCTGGCTTGCAAAAGTTGGATGTGGTTTATAGCACGAAAGATAAGGCGTTGATGTTGTTGGCATCATTGCCTCCGTCCTATGAACACTTCTGAAAAACGTTGATGATTGACAAGAGTACTCTGAATTTTGAGGAGGTGGTGCAAGACTTGGTGCATCACGGGTTGGCTCAAAATTCTAGAGATAGCTCTCAAGGTGTGAGTCTATTAGCATGGAGCAGAAAGCGGGGTCATTCAAGCAAGCGCAAGAGCAAGAAAGGCAATGGAATGAATCCAAAATTCAAGGACAATGAAGGGTACTTCAACTGTGGGTCTACGGATCATTGGAAGCATGATTGTCAGGTATGCAAAGAGAAACAGAACAAGATGAAGAATGCCAAAAGTTCAGGCATAGCCAATGAGGAACTTTTGACAGTTACAGAAGATGAGCGTAACGGGGACGTCGTGGCAAGTTCTTCGGGTAAAGGTTCTACTTCAGCTTGGATTTTAGATTCCAGATGCTCTTATCATGCGTGTTCAAATTAGAGTGTATTTAATACATATGAGGAAAGGAATGGTAGCAAGATTCTATTGGGAAACAAAACAAGTTGTGATGTTTTGGGCGCAGGAATAGTGAAGATCAAGGCAAATGATCTTACTGTCAAGGAGCCGGTGCAACGGAACGAAGCTACAAGTTCACTCAAGGCTAGTTAGGTAAGGAAGGTTAGTCAAGGTTGTATGACTAATAGTTCATCATCAAGGTTGCTTGATTTCAAAGGTGTAGAAGTGGCGGATAAGGTCCACAAGGGATGATGGGGAGAATGTTGTTGGGTTGGTGGCAATCGAAAAGATACTTCTTACCAAAATGGTCATGAAAGGGACTCCAAGCCTGGTGGAGCTTGACACAAGGGTTGAAGAAGATGGGTATCAACAAAAAACTCACAAAGGGGTTCTACTTGAGGTGGATCCTTCATCACAAGCAAGGTCCGAGCTTAAAGAATCCATCAAACCGTCCCCAGGTTTGGACGGATGGACAGAGAAGATTCAACTACGTTTCAGAGTGCTTTGGGGAGCATGAAGCGGGAAGGTTGGATGGGTGCTTGGATGAGAAGGAAGGTGTCTGATCATAAATTCAAGGGCAAGGTTGGTTGGCATGTGGGGATTTGTAGAACAAGGGTTGGTATGCTGTTTGCGTATCAAGGCGTGTCAAGAATTCAAGGTTCCAAGAATGCGAGGATCGAGGAGTTAGGCTTGGAGGATCTCTCTTCTACACAAGAAGTCTGGGTGGCCCAGGTTTAGGATGGGGTGAAGCACCTTCTCACCTAAGGTGCGTTGAGGCAAGAGGTTTCTTGCCATGGTGGGCTCTTGGAAATTACTATAACGATTTCCAAGAGGTTGAAGAGGTTTTATAGGTCAACAATTGTTCATGGGTGATGAATGGTTCGCCAAGGTGGAGATTGTTGAAGGTTTTGCTCACCATGATGCTGGAGGAAAGAAGGAAGCAAAAGGGCTGCAAGAAGGTGCAGTGGCTGGAGAAGAAGAAGCACTGGTGCTCGAGTTGCAGAGGGATGATTTTGCAGGCACTCGAGCGGATCTGAGGTGCTCGAGCGGATCTCGTGCAATTTCCTGAAAAGATCTGGACATATTTTCTCCTAATTTTGGGGTCTTTTATGTTTCCTATTCCTAGTTAACTTGTAACTAAAGTCCTATGCATTATAAATAGGACTTTTAGGGTTAGGTTAATGGAGAGAGAGGAGAAGATGTAACACAAGATAGAATTCAAGGGTGAATTCTTGAGTGTTTACAAGGGCATCAAAGGGTTTGAGCAAGGTGAGAGAAAATAGATCTAGGGTTCTTGTGAGAGTTAAGGGGCTTCAGTTGTAACCAAAGTTGTTCTTACATACTAGTGAATGTCTCAGGTGGATTACCAAGAGGACTTAGGCAAGAGGCCGAACAACCTCTATAAATCTTTGTGTCCTTGTGTGTTTGTTTTACTCTCTTCGTGGTGTGTGTGTTTTATTCTCAAGGAGTTTGTGTGTGTGTCGTCACATAATTCATCAACGACAAGGTATTGGAGTGTTTTCGCACAACAACTTATCCAATCGAAGCATTAAACCACACATAGAAACCTACCAATAACATAGTTAGAAAAAACGTAACAAATTTTGAAAATCATTAACAAAAATTAATTAGTAGAATTAGCACAATAGAATTTTGTTTAAGTCCCTCTTTTGGCCATGCATTTGTCGCTTGAATAGAATTTTGTTGGGAAAAAGTGGCTCACCTAAAAGATGCAAAGAAGTCAAGGCTGAAGCAAACAATGCCAACAGTCATCTAAGCCATTTATGAGTTCTTGGGACTTTTGCAAGCTGGGTTTGGGAACTAGGAACTCACTTATTGGTGTTTGTTGACTTGCCATTCACATGGGTGGTTGTGTGTTGGGAGTTAGCAGCTGGAGGAAGGCTAGAGGAAGCTTCCCACAAAAGTTGAAGTGCTGAACTTCTCTAGCATTATAAAGAGAAGCAGATACAAGGGAGCAAAGTAGCTGAGAGCTAGTGAGCTAGAGAGAAAACCAAGTGGAAGAGAGTTCACAAGTGCATCAAAGTGTTGAGCAAGAGGTGTGAGAGAAACAGATTGTGAGGGTAGTGTTCTAAGGGGGTTTCATTGGTAAACCAAAGTTGTAACCTATCTTCATTAGTGAAATTTCTCAAGGAGATCACCAAAGAGGATGTAGGCAAATTGCTGAACCTCTATAAATTCTTGTGTCCTTTATGCTTGGTTATTTCTTTGTGTGTGTGTGTAAGTGTTTGACACATCCATTGTGAGTTTGTCTAAAGTCCATCAATAACAAGATCATAAGGGAGTTTCTGCACAACAAGTGGTATCAAAGCTGTGTTTGCAGCTGGTGCTAGTTCATGCCCAAGTACTTTTATGATTTTTAGAGTGCTAGTGTGTTGAAGATGGCGGGTGACACATAGGTTGAAGGTGGAAGCGATTCACAGCAACTAAAGCAACCACAAGCAGCCAGCATGAAGGTGGAGTTAAAGCCGTTCACCAACAAAGAAAACTTCACTTTTTGGCAACGAAGGATGAAGTCAACTCTTGCACAACAAGATCTCAATGTTGTTTTGGTTGGCAAGGAAAAGAAGCCAGGAACCATGACAGATGAAGAGTGGGATATGCTCGGCGAGTTGGCCAGAGAAGCCATCGAAAACTACATCGCTGATAAGGTGCTCATCAATGTGATGCAAGACACGGCGAATCAAACATGGGAGAAGCTCGAAGAGATGTTTGTGGGGAAGTCAATGTCCAACAAACTCTTCCTCAAGGAAGAGCTCCTAAATCTTCGAATGGAGGAGGGAGGTAATTTAATGGAGCATTTAAGTAGCTTCAATAGATGCGTTGCTGATTTGCAGAGAATGGAAGTTCTATATAGTACGGAGGATAAGGCTCTTATGTTGCTACAATCCTTACCTCCGTCCTATAAACACTGCCGAACTACGCTTATGTTCGGGAAGGTTACCCTAGATTTTGAGTCGGTGGTGCAAGACATTATGACGCACCATAGAATGGCCCAACGTTCAGGAGAAAGTTCTCAAGGTGAAGGTCTATTTGCAAAGATCGGAGAAAGAAGTTGATCAAGGAAGCGTGAAGGCAAGAAAGGCAATAAATGAAGGTCAAAATGCATAGCAAAAGAAGGTTGTTTCGAGTGTAGGTCAAAGGATCACTGGAAGAAGAATTGCCCCACATGGAAAGAGAAGAAGAACAAAGGGAAGAATGCAGCGGACACATCTAGGGTCGTCACGGATGGTGATGGTGAGTTTTTGTGTATTGATAGCAATGTTAAAACTAATGCATTTGCTAATTCTTAAAAGAGTTTCTCTTCCGACTGGATTTTGGATTCCGGGTGCTCATACCATATGTGTTCAAACAAGGAGTGGTTTGACACATATGAGAAAGAAGAAGGCGACGAAGTAATGATGGGGGACGGCTCAATTTGCAAAGTCGAAAGCACCGGTACAATCAAATTTTGCACAACAAATTTTGGCTCCAAGACCAAACCACTAATGGAATAATGTTGTCAAGAAAAAAACCAAACAAATACAAAAACTCTACAATCATGAACACTCTTTTGAAATTTAGTCACTCAAATGAGACTAATAAGCTTCAATGCAAGTATAAAGTGAAGGAGCAATTCTTGCAACCATTGAAACATCATAGAAAAATTCATGTTTTGCACCAAAAATTTATGTCCTTTGCTGATTTTCATATTCTAAAAAATTCATTCTTGTCCAAGAGATTGCGGGTCATTTTTTAATAGAAAGTGGGTCATTGATCTATTGGAGTTCCAAGAGGCTTGTGACTAAATTAGAGCAGTTTAGATCAAACGCTTGTATTAAATAAATAATAGTATAACCGTGTATTGTACATGTTGAATTTTGGCACAAAATTACAAATCACTTTCGGTGGCTTTATTTATTAGCAGACAAATTGCATGTGATTTTTTTGTCTTGGTTGCATGTGACTTTTGCCTCTTGGACTACGCGGGGCGGGGGGAGAGATGAATGTGGTTTGCCTATAATTAGAAGTCGTGGGCAGGGAGAAGAAAAAGAATCAGAGTTGTGCAGCAGAAGAATTGTGGCTACCGTTGGTGGTTCTTTTTATTCTTCAAATTGTACTCAATTTGTATTCCCTTTATATTCTTGAGTGTGTGAGCTTGGGTATATTTGGGGCTTGGGTTTTCTGAGTGTTAAACACTATTTTATTCTCTCATTGATTATAGTGGAATACTCCGTCGTCTCCAAACTGGATGTAGGCATTGCCGAACCAGTATAAATCTTGGTGTTCTTGTTGGTGTTGTTTTGTTACTTTTATCTCTTGCTAGTTTTTGTTTTATTTTCACTCACAGTTGGTTGTCACTTCAGCACAACAGTACTTGCGAGAATCCAAATCCAGAAATACATGCAAAATTCAAACATAACCTGAAGTTCAACAGGCCCTAGAGCAAGCTGTACATGGAAAGAGAAGGAAAGAAAAACAAGAAAACAACACCAGACCTTATAACAAACTTATTTTCTGCATCCCACACTCTATCTTTTCCATATCATTAGTCTAATCTTTGCAACAATCTTAAGGTACAACTGATGTCTTGTAGTGATCATGAAATCCGCAAGAAGCACTCCCACAAGAATCCCACTTCCATATCCAGCCAAACCAAATCTCCAATCAAGTTTAAATGTTCCACCTGAGCCTGAATCATTTTCTTCTACCGATGAAGGTGGCGGTTGAGAAGCCTCATGATCTCCACATTTCCTTGGCAATGGATCTCCACACAACCCGGAGTTCCCCTCATATGAAGTGCTATTGAAGGAAGTAAGTTGGGTTCCTTGTGGTATGGGACCTGTGAGGTTGTTGTAAGACACATCAAAGTTTCCAAGAAAATTAAGCTGCGTCAGTTGTTGGGGGATTTGTCCAGAGAGCTTGTTTCGTGAAAGGTCCAGCGATTCGAGATTCTTTAACTTGCCCAGCGATGACGGGATGGAACCAGTGAGAATGTTGTTGGAAATGTTGAGGGAGTGAAGCTCCGTAAGGTTCCCAATGAACTCTGGAATCTTGCCTTCGAATTTGTTGCTTGAGATATCAAATGATGCAAAGCCTTCTTGGATCTTTGAAAAGTATAGATCAAAACCTTTAGTTGCTATTGTGATTGAGTAATCTACAATGAAAATTACCTGGAAATCGTTGGCGTTATAAGTCACGACTGCATGCATGTAGTCTGACTGGTTTACAATATTGTCTAGGAACAGAGATGGAATCTCACCTGTGAAATTATTGCAAGACAAGTCAAGAATGCGCAACTTGGGGAAATCAAGATTATTTCTAGAATTTCCTATGACGCCGTTGAATGCATTTTGGCGCATGGCCAAGAGTTTTAACTCCGGAAGAGTCCTCAACCAAATGGGAAAAACATCACTGAATTTGTTGTTTGACAGAACAAGATACTCGAGCATCAGACAATTGGCCAATGAGCTTGGCAATCTCCCCTGCAATTGGTTATGGCTAACATCAATCATCTTCAAACTGCTTCTATTGCTGTATGATTGTGGAACAATACCATGAAAGGAGTTTCTTCCAAGAAGCAAAAGGATTAGACCATCACTGAAGTTTCCGAGACACTGAGGAAGCATGCCACTCAAGTTATTTTTGGACAAGTCAAGGTACCGAAGAGAACTCATATGGCAAAGCAACGGGGAGATTTCTCCACTAAAGTTGTTTTCAGGAACTCTGTATTCTAGCATGGATGGTGGAGGGATCGGTACCGGTCCATGAAACATGTTGGACGAGAGCCTTAAGCATAGCAAGTTAACCCAGGGAAGAAAAAATGGAAGTTGGTCAAAAAGGAAGTTTTCAGAAATGTCCATGAATACCAAAGTCTTTGTGCTTATGTTCCACATCCATTTTGGTACTTGGCCGTGGAGTTTGTTTATAGACAGGTCTAACCGCTCCAAATTTGTTTGATATCTCAGGAAAGATGGGAACTCTCTTATGTTGCATGCACTCAAACTTAGAATGGTGAACTGTTGAACAGTTGCATTCCCATTATTGGATTCAGTAACAAATTCAAAATTGTTCCAATTCAGTTGGAGTTGGTACAGATTTTTTTGCTTCTGAAACATTTGAAACTCCACTACACCACTCAGGTTATTTGCATGTAGATAAAGGATCTCGAGATTGATGAGATTGGAAAATGAGGCCGGAATTGAACCACTCAAATGATTATAAGAAAGATCTAGGTAAGTTAGTTTTGTAAAGTTACCAAGCCAAGATGGGATTGGACCAGTTAATGGACAATAACTAATCCTACACACAGTCAATTTGGTAAGGTTTGCCAAGGAATCAGGAATTGGACCTCCAAATCTGTTTGCTGAAATGTCTAGCTCAGTGAGCTGTCTAAGATTGCCAAGTGCAGATGGAACCAACGAGGTTGAAAAATTGCATTGCGCCACATTCAACTCTTGCAATGAACTAAGCTTTTCAATCGAAGAAGGTATTGTTCCGAAAAACATAGTAAACGAAACTTTCAGTACGATGAGAGGACTACTTTGATTAAATTCAGGAAAATATCCAGTGAGATCTTGGTTGTATCTCACACTAAGAACTTTTAAGTTCTGTAGATTGAAAATTCTCACTGGGAATTCGCCAAATAGATCACAGTTCCTGAGGGCAAGGGATGTTAAAAATGATAAATTTGTCAAGGAAATGGGTATGATCGAAGATATGTTAATGAAATTGAGAGAAAGTGTTTCTAGACTAGTTAAATTTTGAACTAGACTTCTCATATCGGATGGTTGAAGTTTCAACAATCGCTGAGGAGCATCAGGAGATCCTTCAATATTGCAACACAGATTAAGGTATGTCAACTTGGACAAGTGTGAGACTTCAAACGGTACTTGACCAGAAAAGAAAGAGGCAGAGAGGTCAAGATGAGTGAGGCTTGGAAAACTTCTTATGCTAGATGGAATTTGAGAGTAATTGAAGTTATTGTCAGAGAGGTTTAACCTTTGAAGATGCACCAGGCTGAACAGGCTACTATTGGATTCGAAAGAGCCGTAGAGATAACTGCTGCTGAGATCAAGGCCAATAACATGACCCGTCTTCTCGTCACACTCCACGCCGTCCCACGAGCAGCAACTGTTATTTCCTCCTCCAGCTGGTTTCCATGACGAAACCTTTGGATAAGCACCGTCATAACGTGAAGCAAATTTGTCAATAATAAAGCTCTCCTTGAACTGCAGCAAGGCAGAGCTCTCCTCGGCATGGAAAGATAGCTGCTGCAAAGAGTCTACAGAGTTTGCAACCACAAGATGAAACAACAACAGAACTAGTAGTTTCGAGAGCATGTGAATCGACAGGTTCCCCATAACTTTTTGATATTTTTTCTTTGCACTCTTTGCTAAAGAATCATCTATTTATGGACTGGCATGATCAAATGGTTGAGCAATAGCGTACACGTGTCAAGAACTCACGAACTGATTAATAAAAAAGTGTAAATGCAAACAAATAATCATCAAAGAAAATTTTATCCTTGCAATTAAGGACCACTGTTGTCAATTTGAAACAAAAGAAAATTCTATCCTTGCAATTAAGGACCACTGTTGTCAATTTGAAACAAAAGGAAATTTTATCCTTGCAATTAAGGACCACTGTTATCAATTTGAAACAAAAGAAAATTCTATCCTTGCAATTAAGGACCACTGTTGTCAATTTGAAACAAAAGGAAATTCTACACTGATGTCTGATATTTTCAATTAGAAAGACCACGAAACTTCAAGTCAATTTGCCATATTGAATTTAGGAAGTGAAAATGATTGACAGCTGGCAGGGCATCATGAAAGTTTTTTCTCCCTATTTCTCGACTAGCAGGGACTTGTACTCTTGTGCATTATAGCAAAACTCTTTCAAAATTAACCACGATGTAATTAATAGGGTGCTGTTAAACGAACCCTGAAATTAACTGACTACACCCTACTACTAATCTATTTATTGAATTACTAATTTACCCTAATATAAAATGACAAAAAGGATACATTGAATATTGAAACAAAAATAATTTTAATAAGACACCCTACTCAACATATTGAACCCTAATCAAATTAGAATTCATAGTCTAATCAAATTTTATGTCTTAAACTCGTCAGATCATCCAAATGTGGATTACAAAAAGAAAGCACATGGTAAGGCTATTTATGAAGTATACTGAGTCGAGAGGAGAACAAAGCAACATTTGCATATGTTTACACAAGTCCATTTATGTTAAATCTTAGACGTTGGAAAACTTTAGCGAAATATAAATACACGAGTATAAACAATACCTTGTGTGTGTTGTGGTCACAATATCACAGTAGTGAAAAGGATTGCAAGCACAGAAGCAGCAACAAGCCCGCTTATGCGAGCCATATCCATCATAAGAAAAGCACCAACAACATTTGCAATCTTCCCATGCAAATTACATGTAATTGATTAGTTGCCAAAGAAAGACACAGTGCTTATATATGATAATGAATTTCATATCTTTGTGCAAATGAAAATTAATTTATATGGAATGAAGACATTAAATACTAACCTTCCTCATGTGAGGATAGTCAAAATCGTGAGGATCAGCACTAGCCCCAGCAATAATGAGTTTTGGTTTAAACCAGTCAGCCATTTCCTCGAGCTTGTCATAATCAACGAGACCTGGGTTTTAATTTTGAATGGCACTAGCTACACAAAATGAAATATATAGGGTGTATTTAGTCAATTTTATATAGGGTGTACTTAGTTAATTTTACATGGTGTATCATGGGTATTTTTTGTAGTTAAATAGGGTGTACTTAGTTAATTTTACATTTTGATTTAATTATTAGGGTGTACTTATATCATAGGGTATTCTCAGTTAATTTTAGGGTTCGTTTAACAGCACCCAATTAATATTATGGGTTAATGACATTTTACTCCATCAAGGTTTGGGATCATTATTAAAATGCGCCTCACGGTTTTACTTTTATCAATTTGAATCCCAATGTTTAAAATTGGACCAATTTACACCGTCTGTCAATCAACTTGACCATCGATTCAATTGGCAATGTGGCAAGCAAAAAAGTGGTTTCTGCTATGTAAATCTTCAACTTGGAGTCAGCATGCACCACCACCCTGCCCGTAGCAGTTGCTGCCTTCATTATTGTGCCACTCACTACAAAGTTACGTTCAAGTGAATTAATAGGGGGTAAATTATGGTAATTGCCCTTGACTTTGCACCGATATAAGTTTCATTTAGTCATTCAATTCAGTTAATGAATTTTCAGTCTTCGTATTTCAATCCTTTTGGTGAATTTTAAAACTGTAAACCAATAGTTTTAACTTACATCTTCACCAAATTTAAGTTAAAAACATAAAAACCTTGCATATTTGGGGTCGGTTTAATTTTCGTGGCTTTCTCCCCATTTTGAATTACCTTCCTGAAAATTCACCAGCCATAGAAAACAGAAAAAAGAGCTTGATTTGGAGAGAGAGACTTAATTAAAAACTCAGGGAATAAATTTCAAACAAGATGGGAATGGGAAACAATGAAAAAAATGGGTTACTTCATTTGACTCGAAGTCAAGTCGTCCAATTACCCCATGAATAAGGCATTCAGATACATATATAGTTTCCATCAGGATCATTATACTAGGTACCTTGTCTTCAAACTTATTTGACTTGAAGTCATCATCCAATTACCGCACTTAATCATATGTGAAGAGATAAGTACCGCACTTAATCATATGCCATCTGAGCTTGGGTCTTCGCTAATCACTCTGGATGCTAACCCTCTGTTTAAGTCAAGATTTGAGTGGGGTTGCTAGACCCAGAAGTTTGTTTATGTAGTTTTTTTTCTAGGCTTCGGCTCCCTTAGAACCAAAAAGAGTTATCTATTTATGGACTGGCATGATCAAATGGCATTGCATATATACTGTATATAGTAAATATCTAAAATTACTCCGAGTTAACCATCTTCATCAAGATAATATTTATTGACATTTTGATCAATAAAGAAGTGATTGGAAAATAATAATAATAAACTCGAGGCGTAGTGTTTTCACACTGCAAATGGCTCAAGTCAAGAACTCACGATGATCACAAAAAATTCCATCCTTGAAAGTAAGAACCACTGTTGTCAATTCGAAGCAAAGAAAAAAATGGTTGCTTTAAATTACATATATGCAATTTGTGATATTTTCAATTAAAAAGACCAAGAAACTCCAAGTCAATTTGCCATATTGGATTTAGGTGCTGCGCAATTGACCAAGTGTAAATTTGCAAAGTTACTTTCAAGCTTTGTAACTATGTGCCTTGTATCAAACATGCACGTCACCATGTGCTCTGGACTTGAAGTGAATTAATAGGGGGTTAATTATGGTATAATTGCACTTGACTTTTTGCGCCTATATAAGCTTCGTTTTAGTCATTCAATTCAGTTAATGAATTTTAAGTCTTTGTATTTCACTCATTTTGGTAAATTCTAAAGTGTAAATCAATAGTTTTAACTTACATCTTCACAAAATTTAAGTTAAAAACATAAAAATACTTTTGGGGTCGGTTTCATTTTCGTGGCTTTCTCTCCATTCTCTATTACCTCCTGAGAATTCACTAGCCATAGATATTAGATAAGCGTTGAACCAGGAAAACAGAAAAAGAGAGAGAGAGAACATGTGCTTGACTTCAAGTATAAGTTAATTCATTAGAGTGGAAATAAATAGTGCATTCAGATCACAAGTTAAGATATTTGCCATCTGAGCTTTGGTCTTTGCTAATCACTCTGTATGCTACCTGCCCTGCCCCTCTGTTCAAGTCAAGAACATATGTATGGACTGATAAAGACATGCAACCAAATAATCATCACATAATTTTTCATCTTTGGGATATCAGTATGGAGCCTACTAAGGGCAAGACTGCGTTTGGTTAAGAGGTTTGGGGATGAGAAATCAATTGCTTTTCCATGTTTGGTAAGTCTATACATAAGAAATGGTTGCCTGACACATGAGAAAATAATGTCCTCCTCCCCCCTTGGGTTTCATTTTCCTTGCCCATGGAAAAGTTTGGGAAAACGGGCCAGCATTAAATGCACATTTTTCATGATCAAATTGTCCCTATTAACAATTTAGAATTATCATATAGCATTAAATGCATTTTTCATATGAGTATAATTGAAAAATTAAATAAATTTTGTTTAACATTCCTACACAAACCAAACTTGCAAAATGAAATAAAGTGGTATTTCCGGGTTCCTTTCCCAACATTACCAAACATGGAAAATGAATTTTCCATTTCTCATCCCTTGGGGACATGACATGGGAAATGATTTCCCATCAAATCCTTATTTGTACTTGAGCTTGTGTTGTGTGTACTTGGTTTTAGTTTGTGTGTCGTTTCCTTTTGCATGCTTTGTGATAAAAATTGATTCCAAGCTGTCAAATTAATCATGGCCAATTAAGTGCCACATAAAAAGAAAGAATAAAATCAATTAATAAAAAAGGGTTGGTCTGTAATTGAACAAGTTGAATTCCAAGAGGCTTGTGGCGGATTAGGTTCACACGTTATATTGCTGAAGGAAATTTTGTTAATTTAATTCACTTATGTTGATTCCCAAACCAAGGCTGTCCTGAGTGCAAGTTCTTGAAATTTTTTTTCCTGTTATTTCTGGTAGTAGTGAGTCCCTCCTCAATATATAATTAAAGTTTTTAGCAAGTTCATCTGCTCAGTGGCCTTAAGTAGCCATTTGGTCATTATATGAACTAGTGGAATTTAAAGAGCCTTTGTACCAATCAGAGATTATGATTGCTGAAGGTAATTTGTTTGTTAAATTCACAAAATATTGTAGAAAGTCCCCCATTTCATAAAATATTGTTGGGGGTTTGTGGGCTTAGATGTCATGGTGAGAGAATGGATTATAGTGGTATTAAGACGGGCATGGCTGAAGGTAAATTAAGCTGCTTATTAAATACCTTGAATGCAGTTAAAGAAAAAATATATATATCAGCATGGATGATTATAGTAATATCACATGATAAAAGAAATATTTCAGAGTAACACAATCATCTGCGAACAGAATTTGTTACTTAGAGAGAAAATGATGGCATAAAAGGTTTCAACAAACAAGCAAGAAGATGCACTAGTCCGACTGAAGTTCTGATAACAACAGCGCAACGAGCTTGGTCCTCCTTATAAAGCTTCCAGAATTGGCTTTCCTGCATGGTAATTACAGATGATGCAACTTAGCAGCGGCTGAATAATCGGTTTCACAGCCATTTCCAAGCAATACACTTGACAAAAGAACATATCCATAAACAACTCTCTCAAACAGGGATTAAAAACGTGCTTCTTTCCAGATATGCATTCCCTTCACTAGAAATGCTCATTGCTGTTTTCAGTCCTTACTTTAGTTTAACCTACACAAAATGCAGATAGGAATGTCATGCCAATGCAAGACGCATGTGAAAAAGGAAGGTGGGGAGGAGAAGCTTCCAGTCATTTGCAACAAGACTGTCATCTAAATATCAATTACCTTCTCCATTGCTTCTATATATTGCTCCACATATTTACCAACTTTTTCAGCTAGTTTCTCTGTTAAAAGATCTGAGTCTGCACTTGGAGCATCTGAAACAATGGAACCATTGTAAACACGAATTTTCCTGCGACAAATGAGACAAGAACACGTGTACAAAATAAATCTTTTGTATTAATGAAATTTTAGGGTTACAATCTCTGTGGAATCCTCTGATTCAATCTCCTATGTGTTTAAGAAAATTTGTGTTTGAACAAGGGTCGTAGAGACTTGATCTTGATCAAACGGGTAGCACAAGGCTTGTTTGGTGATTTGGCTTTTCTAGGGTGGAGGAACCGGCACGTGTTTGTGGTGCTTGATGGCTCTTCCGAAGTGGTGTGAAGAAATGCAGAGAGTTTTCTGATTCTTCTGAGTGCTTGGGTGTATTTTTTTCTGGACCCTTCCCTTCGTCTCGGGACCTCCTATTTATAGGCTCCAGCGGGATGCTTGACCTAAAGAACTTTCTATCTTTAGGACCTTGATTCGTGGAATTCTGATTTAATTTAAAATCAATTCCGATAATTAGGCAATTTAACCAAATTATCTTTGATTAATTGATTTGATTTATTTTGATTTAAATCAAAGTCAATTATGGAAGATTCTTCCCTTTAATTTTGTCTTTGCTTTGAGCAGTTTGATGCACTACATCGGATGTTGACACATGTCGTCTTCGCCAACTAATCTGACTTTGATGAGTCACACGCCACGTGAGCGAATTACGGGGCCCACGATTTAATTCACCAAACCCTAGTAATTTATTTGGTGGAATTTAATTTCCCAAAATTTCTTCGTCTACAACCATATCCTTGACCTGTACATAGATTTTGTTAGTTTATATGCTGCAAAGTGTCACATATACCATGCTTATATCTTAAACCAGAAAACATGAATAATGTGTTCCCCAAAGTATTCAGCAATTCGCTGTTCAGTTTTGCTTGCAAGTCGGCCCACGTAAATAATGTGTCTGATACCTATTCAATCCAAAACAAAATATTAAAACGAGTAAACAAAGATACAACCATCACAAAAAAAAAAAAGAGTAAAATAGGAAGATGGGAATCTTTAAAGTTACCTTCAGGCCTATTATAGTTAGCAAATAATATCTCCATACTTCAACATGAATGTTTGTATCTTTTGCATTGTTTCCAAAACCCCTATGTCTTTACTCTTAGAAAACTTTCTTGTGAAAACCATCCAAATTTAGATCACCTAGTACATATTGCACAAGGGCAAAAACTTTGAGCTTTTATATAAATAAGGTCTTCTAGAATTATGCATCCATAATTTAATTAATGGTCTTAACCATCCAAATTTAAATCATGTACAATTGATTGTGGCAACAGAATTATTAGATAGTTAACCAACCTGCTTCGTAGTTTAAGTACTCAGTAACACTAATAGTCTTCATCAAAGTCCAATTTTCACCAGTTCCAAGAAGTGTTGACGGAAATCAAGCGGTGCGGATAGAACATGACATTGTTTATGTACACAGTAGGATCTAAATAGTAGCATCATATTTAGCATAGCAAGTTTAAGTTACAAAAATAAACTAATAACACGTTTTATGCGCTGGTTGTTATGTTAAATATATACATTGAGATGTAAATAGTGGCAAGCATCTATTAAAAGATCAAAATATGAGTAGCTTGCTTATACATACATTGAGTTGCGAATTGTTCAATTGGTTGGGCTTTCTTGTGTAGCTGGCAATTGTTCTTTCTTTTCATCACTGGAGGTTTTAACTTTGTTGGCATAAAGTTGGAAAATGGCAAGTATTAACGTTGGTGAATGGAAAAATTTGCCAAACAATATAAACTGTACAAATGACAGTTTAAATAATTTATAAATATGTAATGAACTGTAAACAGAAATAAGATAAGTCAATGACCTAATGAGTAGCAATGTTATAGTTTTGTTGATCACATTTAAGAGATTTAATAATGATGTTCTAAATTTATAAATAATAATGATGTTCTAAATTTCCGTTACATTCTCTTTTTTTGACAGGACCCGACCCGAATTCCATCCAGAACCCGAGACAAATCCTGCTGATGTTTCGACATCATCCCAATGTCAGGCCCACATACTAAACAGATTCCCTCTTCTCGAAACAAATAATAAAAGGGGTCAAGACTTTTGCCGAAAATTGGGCAGAGTCTCTCCTGAAATACGAACATTCCCAAAAATTACAACCTGTTCAAACAAGCAACAATTTACAACCCAAGCGCCAGCATGCAATAACAAATACAACAGTGGCCTCTGGCCAACAAATTCAACCATAATGGGTGATACATAGCATATATAAGAGTCAGTGGAATCAAACAACAGAATACAAAGTTTAGATAAGGGACTTAGAGTCCTACAATCACATCGAAGTTCGAGAAGAGGAGTGTGCGGCCGAACAGTAACGAAGCAACGACTACGGCCTTGGGGGCGCAAAACAAAAAGAGTGTGAGTGAACAAAAACAAAGTTTTAGTAGTTCAAAACAACGTACTAACCCCACCGTTCCAAAACAATGCAAACTATGCATATGAAATCGTTTATAAACATACTTGATTGATTTAAAAACCACATTATCTCAATATAGGTGAAGACACACCCAATTCAAAACCTTTTTCCGAAAAAACCAACCTTTTACTTTTCCCGAGGCATAACCTGCACGAACTCATATAAGTATGTAAAAACATAAACAGAAGAACTTGTTAAACATATAAGCATAAGGAAGGAATGAAGTTCCCATAAGGTAAAACAATATTAAAATACTAAAGATCTCGTTCATGCTGAGGAAACCAAACTCGACAACAGTATATAAATCAATTGTAGTTCAAATCATTTCCATATATATAAGAAAATCAATTTCAGGATTCAAAATCCAATAAACATAACATATCAAGTACTGCAATCAAATCAAGTACTATTTCCCACTCTCACATAACCACGTACTCACCAGCACGACAAGCAAGGAAAGATCCTCACTAAAAGAAATATGAATACAAAGGTACTAACACACGCGTATAGGTATAATATAACCTCAACACCAAACACAAGTACCAGGGGAAAACAATCCAACAGGGGATCATTTGACTGGACACAGGTACAGCCTCCTCGAGACCCTGCGCTCAGGGTTGAGCCGTCCAATTGGAACTAAGCTCACATGCCTATATGGTACCTCACTACCATACCTCTGAAACAAGTCCTGCGCGCAGACTACCCCGTTAAGGGTTACAGCTACACCCAATTAAGGTATGCACCGAATTGAACCATATTCAAGTAACTGTATCATGAGAACAAGGGAAGGTACATAACAAGGTGCCAGACATATACAAGTTCAATGTACCCAAACCCAAAACATCAGACACCCAGGCATATACAAGTTCATCAATCAAATAACCAATATTTATAATCAACATAAGGACATCACCGTCCAAAACATATGTTTCCCCATTTAAAATAGTCGCAAGTGTCAAATGACAGCATATAAATCCATAATCAAGTAAAATGTCATAATCATCGAAAATCCATATTAAAAACCGTATCGAAAACTCAAGTCTGGAAACATCAAATCAAACCCAAGATTAGAACAATACCAAAACTCCAAAATCAAAGTATAGATAACTATTCCTTCAAAACCCTAAGTCCGAAATCGAAACGTTTATTCAAAGTATACATATATATGTATAACCAAGGTATAGGTAACCATTTCTTAAAGGAGATATATATATATGTATATATATATATATTCAAAGTAGAGATATATATATTGATATATATATATATATATATATATATAATCAAAGTATAAGTAATATTATTCATAAGGTTTAAACGCCAAAATCGAATACGTAAACAAACGGATTAAACCAACGTCCAACTTAACCCAATTATATAATTAAAATATAATATAACAATCCTTTTAAATATAATATCCAAAAAGATCCATAATATTTTCACCGTATCCAAAATGTACACAAAAACCACCGGACGTCACTACGTCCCATTCAATACTCAAAAGTATACATAATCATCAAATATGACCATCAGGGCCCCACATACAAACCGGCAACCCAAACCATGCATAAACCTCAATGCAAATCCTTTTAATATATTTTAACCAAAGTCAAAACCAAGACTTAAACCATTATCAAATAAATTCCGATAAACTCAATCATCGAATCTGAGATTTAAAACAATTATTAAATCCCATTTTATATGCATTTGCATTCAATCATTCCAATCATGCACATTTGAAAACAAAGTCCACTCACCGTTGATCCCACGCTGCTTAACCCTAAGAGGGTTCCGCCCGCTACGTATGCGATGCCAGAGTACCTAAAGCGATAGATACGAAGATCGGATTAATACAGTAAACCGAACGAGAACTTTAAATTCAAATCCTAACCTTTCCAGGACTCAAAGTAAACATGTACGTCGTACGAAGGATTCAAGGGTCAAACTACACCTTTTTACAAGTGGGACCGCCCCGGAAGACTCACGGTCAACCGGCGGTCAAACATCCTGTTTCGGTCAACCCGAGCGCGCGGGGCCCACGACCTCCAATTCAATCTGGACATTCCTAAAGGTCCAACAAGGTCAACAACATTCGAAGAATTGCAAAACAACCTTGGGAAACCCTCAGTGAAACCTTGGTCAAACTTGGTCAATAGGGGCCCGTGGGTCCCATGACCTCCAAACTCGTATCCGAAAGTTCCTACAGGTTCAACACAGCCTAAACAACGTGTCCTCAAACTTTGGTCTCGATCGGACGGTCGGATTGCTCACGATCGCACGATCAGACGGTTACAGTTTAATTTAAACTTTAAGTCATTGATCCGGAGCATCCAGGACTCCAAATCACGATCCGTCAATTCCTATACAATCCTAGAAATACGAGGAATAACATACGTGAATTCGGATTCGATCCAACGGTCTGAACCCATCTAACCCAAACAACGCATAATAGGCGTACATTGGTTCGATAGTCAAACGACGTCCGAATCGAAATCCGCTCACACGTACATGTTAACAGCGACATGAGGATCACAACGGAATAAAGACCCGCTGCCACACCCTGGCCCACGCTCCACCACACGCGCCGCCATGAGGTTGGGTGTGTAGATCAAATTCCGGCCAACGCAAAACCATCGGATTGAGGCACACCACCTTTACCAAAATGACCACCACGACGAGGGGAGTTCGAAACGGCCACGAACTGGCCAAGAACCGACCGTGAACTGGCTGGAAAATCGAATTCAAATCCAGCCAAAACTGGGGTTTCAGATCCACAACCCTAGGCTACAAATCGACGGCAACCAACCTCAAAAACATCAAGAGCATGAAGAGAGGGTTCGAAATCTGACCTGGATCGACGCCGCACGTCGCAGGAGCAGCCGGAACGCAAACCCAGAATCCGGCGAGATTTACAGTCGCCAGAGCCGGCGAAATCAGAGCTTTCCGGCCGGGAAAAGCCATGGGGCTTGATGGTGAGCTCGAGCTGGTTCCAACGTGACCGGTCTCGTGGTTGGTCATGACCTGAGCAGAGAGAATCGGAGAGAGAGAGAGAGCTCGGGTTGGGGAGAGAAAACCGGGAGGAGAAAGAGAGTGCGTGTAGAGAGAGAGGGAATACTCGCTCTCTAATTGGTCCAGCGTGTATTTTATAATATTTTATTAAATTTCATAAATTACCATTATGCCCTCAACGCAATGGCGCAACCCGTTTTGCCAAATTCTCGTCCGAAAATAACGTTGATCAAATTACCCTTTAATTATTAAATTCTCAATTTAATTTATTTAAATCCTTTTAATTCATTTTTAATTCCTTATTTAATTAACTCAATTATTTAATTTAATTTATTTTAATTTTAGGTCAAGGACGTCACATTTTTCATACAAACAAATGGAAACATGAAAATATGATAACATAAAGCGAAGACAGGTTTGTTTTCAAATTCATTTAGAGGACAATCACATCTTAATTATGAGCGAAAACAGTTCTAAAAACTTTTTGTCTGTGTGTATCATCAAGTTCTAACTTAACACAATTATCTATCAGCTTCAGCATGTAGCGAGAGAGCAGTGTGCTTATATATGAAAAGATAAATAGACACACAAACACATATATATTGAAACTGAAATTATTATACAGCTAATTGATTAGGGACAAAAAACTGGAGTTTAATTAATTAGCACCAAAATAAATAAGTTTATAATTTTAAGCTAATAATGTTAATCTATTAATGTCTACAATGAAGAAGGAAGCAAAAATCATCTTTAAAAGATAACACCTGTAGACTCACATAAAATAAACTCTCATATGCCAACAGATACCATATCAAAGTTTAAGTCATGAGTTAATAAACAAATTTAATTCTCATTTTGCGTTATGAAAATTATTTTGGAGCAAAGGTGGCTTGAATATTTATTTTCTTTTTTGAAGAGATGAAGGGTCATCGACAATCACTCATTTATCAACAGAGATTCCAAGAAATCAAACTTGTTTTCTATTTTTTCTAAGCAAATAAGTTGAAAATAAAATATTAGAAGCAGCATTGGTCTCTAGGCATTTCAATTATCACTACATTTTATACTTCGGATTGACAATAAAAGCGAAGACTTTATTGACACTTAACCAATGAGGCATTTCTAGCATACACAAAGCTGAGCTGTTTTGACACACTAATAGACTTGATAATCAAACATGAAAAGAAGCATTAGTCCCTGGGCACGCTCTTATGCATCACCTTTTGATTAAGGCCAACTACTCAGCTTTTTTAACATCATTGATTAACGAAATAATACATTTACACATAATTCATAGAATCTGATTAACTAATTAGTGCATTTGTTTAAATTGGATTGAAATCTTATTATAATTGATGGCACAAAAGAAAGATAAAGAAAAAAAGGGTCATCAATAATTACTATTTACGATTGAAATAGGTTTCTTTGTGTTAAGTCAGATGTTGGGGAAGACAGATCCATGTCACAGTAATCGTGTTGAAGATGTGTATCAAAAGATAATTCGGTAATATTTTTAGTCTACACTTGTTTTTATTTTTTCAAAGTACAATATAATTAATTAAATTTTATAGATTTCTTTAGTCATATTTTTATTTTATTTTTGAAGGTCTATTATTAAGTCCATTGTCCGACTGGAGTTGAAAGGTATAATGCGTGGCCCTTTGGATGTTGACAATATACAAATCGATGAAACCTATGAAGCCAATATCCCAACTGCTGCAAATCCTGAAATTGTTTTGAGAAGTTATAGGCAAGAATTTGTACTTTTAATGGAATCAATACTCGGGAAAAATCATACAAGAACAGTAAGGCTTTCACACTTTTTTAACATGATCCGTTGTGAAAGGGAGTGGTAAGAACTTTGCTGATCTATTTATTTATAAATTGGATCGGTTCCAATTTCAAATATGTTGTTCCTTGAACCTCTAGGATCGTATAGGAACTCACGAATCGAGAATCGGAGTCCCGGATGCTCCGAATCATTGAATTTAGGGTGAGGAAACAATTAACCGTCCAATCGAGAGAAATCCGACTTCTCGATCGTGAACAAACTTTCAGGACGCACTTAGAAGACCATGTCGGACCTTTAGGAACTTTCGGATATGAAATTGGAGGTCATGGGCCCCACGGCCCCGGCTGACCAAAAAGGGGAGTTTGACCACCTGGTTGACTGTGAGCCTTCCGAGGTGGTCCCACTTGTTGAAGGGCATAGTTTGACCCTAGGAACTCTCCTTTCGTTGTGCACACACTTTGAGTCTCGAGAAAAGTTAGGTTTTGTTTTAAAGTTTCGTTCGAGGTACGGTTTCTAATTCAATTCTCGTGTTGTAAATGTGCATTATTTTAAGGATTTAATTGCATCGCCTATTTAAAGAATTATTTAAATGAATGAGATTATAAAGTTGTTTTATTATCGTTTTATGTCATATTTATGAATTTCTTAGTTGTATTGATTATTGAGACTATAATATTGTTTTATTATCGGTTTATGGTATTTTTATGAATTTCCTAGTTGATATTGATTGTTGGGATTTTAATATTGTTTCATTATCGCTTTATGGTATCGTGTGGGTTTCTTGAACTATATTTAAGATTTGTTGTCCGGTGGTATGTTGAGTTTGGATTTTGTATTTTTGGGAATTGGAGGTCTCTATTACTTAGTTATATTATTTCTTATTATATAATATTTTAGGGGTTTGGGTTGTGAGCTAGGGACGTTATAGACGTCTGGAAGTACGTGTGGTTGGGTTTGGCATATTTGAGTATTTGGCTGTGAAAGCGGGTCTTTGGGACTCGGCTTTGGTGAGTGGGTTCTAAGTTGTGGTTTTGAGGTGTTGGAGTTACACCATAGTATGTACCATCCCTGTTACTGTGTACACACATGGCATTGGAATTTCTGGCGTGTGGGACATATCTTGGCTACTTTCACTCTACTATGCGTGGTGTTGGAATTTCTGGCGTGTAGTAGAGGTTCGGGCACCTTTGGTAGGGTGTGCCAAAGGCCTTGGCGGGCAGTTTACACGCGTAGGACATGATTTGATACGTACACACGTGGCGTTGGTTAGTACCGGCGTGTGTACGATAGAGTGGTAGTCCTCGGTTGGACAACTCAACCCTAAGAATGGGATGATGCGATGCCGTCCCTTGTCTAGCCAAACAATCCCCCCATCAGTGTCGTACTACATATATATATATTATTAGTATTACAAATTCCTTCTTGTTTTCTTTTCGGTGAGGATCCTTCCTCACTCGCGATGCCGCTGGGCATGCATTTTGTGAGATGAGTGGTTTGGGGTTGGGAAGAGTTAAATCTATTTTCAAGAGATTGGGTTTTGGTTTGGAATTTTCTTCGTTTCGAGTGTTTGAGTCAATTTTGGGCTTTTCTTTATCTATTTTAAGATATTCTGGATTTAATTCGATTATGTATATAAAGGTTTCAATTGCATGTTTTCTCATTATTTTCGAAAAGGTGGGGTTACTATTTCGTTTTTAAGTATATTAAAACCTTGTTTTTGTCCACTCACACTATTTCTGTTTTGCGCCTCCAAGACACTAGTGATCCGAGCTGAGCATTGAGCCAAGCTTCGTCTTCCAAGCCCCACACCCAAACAAGACTTTGTATTGTAAACTTTCTCTTTTAATTTCGTTTTCGGTTTGTAAACTTAAATTTTTATCTTAGTATGCTCTGATATTGCCCATAAGGATTGAATTCATGGCCGGAGGCCAAAACTGTAAATTGTGTGCTGTTAAATTGTTGTGTGCTGGTGGTTGGTTGTATCTTGTTCTGTGTTTCTAGAGGTTGAGGAGGACACACTAGACTACAAGACGACATTCGATGGAGTGCACAATGACATGAGAGCTCCCCGAACATTATCGTGTTGATACCCATTTATGTTTTCACTTTTTAGTTTTCAATCTTTAGTTTTCATTTTATAAAAACTGAATACATGAAACTTATTTGGTAACTATTTTCAGTTTTAAGTTTTATATGGATCTTGGAAATGAAATTTTTCTTCACTTCAAATTGTGAATTTGATGTCATAGAATGAAAGTGGATGTTCAAAAGAGTATGTAACACTTTTCGTTGACTTTTTCGAAGTTAGAAAGAAGCTTTAGTGAATTTTGAATTATGAGGTCCCGAGCAGGTTCGGCTTTAACTTTTGAGTGGCCCATGGCCAAAAATTAAAATGAGGCTCTTTCTCTTTGTATACAATCATAGTGGCTCAAGTATTATTAAACTAAAATAACAAAAGTACATAAATCTTATTTTGATTATTTGGGGTAATTAAACTAAAATAGCAAAAGTACATAAATTATATTTTGATTATTTAATATTTAATATTTTTTAATTAAACAAACTGACGGAATTGAGGCATCAGACTAAATTTGTTAACTATTACAAATACGGTGACGAAATCAGAAAAATTAAAATCACGGTGACTAAATTTGATTTGATTTCGAGTAAAACTCCAATGATAAAAAATGTAATTAACCCAAATATTTTTTTTTAGACAGAGAGAAGGCAAGGGAGGACTGATTCAGGCCCCAAAAAAAAAGGAGGGTTGAAAGCAAGAGAGACCGGGGGAACACAATTATATTGAACATGATGGAAAGAAGGCCCTCTGGATTCAGACAAGAAAAAAGGAAGGCCCTCTGGACAAAAGCACCCTTCCCCACGTTAACTTTTCCAAGTCAAAGTCATAAACTTGTTAATGGGTTAGATCAGCAGTTAGAAGATGAGCAGTTTCATACTAGAAAAAGATGAAGGAAGTTGAGGTTCCACTCAAAATTAATTGGTAATCAACTCCTTATAAATCTTTGTTAGGTTTCTCAACTTTTCAATGTGGGACATTTTCACCTTCACATTCTCACACGCCGTAGCACGTGTGGCGAATTTTAAGCCTAATACGTGAGCAACACATATTGGGTGACATGGAGCACGTGTGACCATTGGATTTTCACACGTGGGGTAACTTGCTCAAATACACCCCAAAACCAATTGGCAATGGAGAAAGTGACTAAACTCCTTATAAGTCCTTGCTAGCTTTCTCAACTTTCCAATGTGAGACATTTTAACCTTCACATTCTCGCAAAAAATGCCTTCATCATGTTGGTCTGATCATCTTATCTATGAATATCAATGGAGAGTTAGCTAGTATTGGATTTTTTCTTCTGATACAAGTGAGATGTGTGGGGAGGGGGATTTAAATGTACATGACCTCAGGTGCAGGAGTAACTATTTTTAAATACTTGAGTTTCAAGTCGCTTGATACATTAGAACTAATAATGTATGGCCAAAAGCAGGAAAAAGGAACTAAAATTGGATTTCCTCCAAAAAGGAAATAGTTCATCCGAAAACTAAGGTAACGCATTTAAAGCCAAAATATTATAAAGCTTGGCTACTCTTTTGTAGAGGAAAGACTTCCAACCTAATGATTTTCACTTGCGCTTCATCATAGAAAGTTTCATCATGACCGAAAAACTGCAAAGCAATTTGTCAAATTATGTATAAAGATAAATCCAAACAGTGCAAAGGAACCTAAAAAGAAAGTTGGCCATTGACCTTTGAGTGGATGATGGTACTTGCGTATTTCCTTTTGCAATTAGAAGCAGCAACATTAATTAAATTTCGTATTTGAGACATTGGAAAGTTTCAATTTCAATTTCGTTTCAACAACACATGCAACATTAATTATGAATACTAGCTAGCCTCCTTGTACGCGCTTCCGCGTGTGCAGGAGGCCTATTTTCGATACGCACGTTATGCGCGACTTACAATTTTTCTAGTTTTGCAATTGCATTTTTTTAGATGACCATCTCAAGAGTTTTCTTTTCTCGCCCTTATTTTTCTAGATGTACGTCTCAATAGTTTACGCACAATGAAAAAAGAACTGTTGAGATGCACATCTAGAAAAATAAGGGCGATAATAGAAAACTCTTGAGAGGGTTATCTAGAAAAATACAATTACAAAATTAGAAAAATTAGAAAAATTGTAAGTGATCGCTACTACCTTCATTGAATGGCACTATGTCAGGGTGATTGCTACTTCTCTCGTTGAATGGCACTGTGTTAGTTAGGGTCTTGTATATGCCAGTAAGGAAGAAATGAAATTACCTAATAAGAATTCATAAAACGCTGGTCGAAAATCCGGCTAAAATCTTGTTGATACAGTCGACTCTACGGCTAAAATTGACCGAAGATGAGGGGTGGGCTAGGTAGAGGAGAGAGAGAGAGAGAAGAATATTGGAGGTGGTCTCGTGTGCTGGGAGGCCGGACGGTGCCGGAAACGACAGCACCGTTTTTGTGTTTACGGAGGAGAGAGAGAGAGGGTATCAGGAGAGAGGAGAGAGAAAGGGGGAGAGGGGTTGACACACGCTGATTGGGCTGGGGTTTTTTTTAGGGTTTTACCAACTTTTTTTTAAAAAAAAGACCGTTATGCCCCTTTAGCTTTCAGAGGTTTCCGGGCTCGTTACAAGTCGGAATTAACCGTGCCGCCTGTCCACGGACTCATATTGATGAGTCAGACGCAACGGCGTAACTCAAATCCTCAAATTCTTTCTGGATTAAAGAGTAACTAAAATGACCCTACTCCTAAGGGCTGAATTGTAATTTCACAAATTGAATTAAATTGATTAAGTTGATTAATTTAGGTCAGGGATGTTACAATTAACTAGCAAATGGACTCGTGTGGTGGGGCGAGTTTTGAATTTTTGTGAAATGTGTAAAAAGTTGTGAAAATACGCAGAGAACACTACATTGTTTATGTACATAGTAGGATCTAAATAGTAGCATCATAGTTAGCATAGCAAGTTTAAGTTACAAAAATAAACTAATAACACGTTTTATGCGCTGGTTGTTATGTTAAAATATCTGACTTGTTATTAAAATATATACATTGAGATGTAAATAATGGCAAGCATCTATTAAAAGATCAAAATATGAGTAGCCTGTACATTGAGTTGCAAATTATTCAATTGGTTGGGCTTTCTTGTGCAACTGGCGGTTGTTCTTTCTTTTCGTCACTAGAGGTTTTAACTTTGTTGGCATAAAGTTGGAAAATGGCAAGTATTAACGTTGATGAATGGAAAAATTTGCCAACAATATAAACTGTACAAATGACAATTTAAATAATTTATAAGATAAGTGAATGACCTAATGAGTAGCAATGTTGTAGTTTTGTTTATCACATTTAAGAGATTTAAGTATAAAGATAAATCCAAACAGTGCAAAGGAACCTAAAAAGAAAGTTGGCCATTGACCTTTGGGTGGATGATGGTTGCGTATTTCCTTTTGCAATTAGAAGCAGCAACATTAATTAAATTTCGTATTTGAGACATTGGAAAGTTTCAATTTCAATTTCGTTTCAACAACACATACTATACAACATTAATTATGAATACTAGTTAGCCTCCTTGTACGCGCTTTCGCGTGTGTGGGAGGCCTATTTTCGATGACGCGCGCTACGCATGACTTACAATTTTTCAAATTTTGCAATTGTATTTTTTTAGATGACCATCTCAAGAGTTTTCTTTTATCGCCCTTATTTTTCTAGATGTACGTCTCAATAGTTTACGCACGATGAAAGAAAAAAGAAACTGTTGCGACGCACATCTAGAAAAATAAGGGCGATAATAGAAAACTCTTGAGAGAGTTATCTAGAAAAATACAATTGCAAAATTAGAAAAATTATAAGTGATCGCTACTACCTTCATTGAATGGCACTATGTTAGGGTGGATTACGAGCCTCTGCATGTTAGGGTGATTGCTACTTCTCTCGTTGAATGGCACTGTGTTAATTAGGGTGTTGTATATGCCAGTAAGGAAGAAATGAAATAACCTAATAAGAATTCACAACTTTAGGGCCGCATTAAATTTACATTCAATTACAAAAATATGATATTTCTAACTGTTTCGAGTGTCTTGTTGCACATAAGAGAATATATTTGAAAAGAAGACTTGTGTGCCTATATATAGGCAGAAGAAATTATTATGAATAAAAAAAAAAAGAAGATAATTAATGTCACAATAAAATCAATCCTTTTAACCTAATCTTCATCAACTAAATCCTATACAAAATTAATTTCACATGCATACATCTTCTTTGGACTTCATCTTCTATCAGTCATATTATATTTGACACTTGGCATGCTGTAATCTTCTGGCTTCATTGAAAATGCAATTGGACTACCTTTGTTATTCCTTTTTATCGTGAGTTATATGCTAATGTCATACAGAATATAGGAATAATGATCATGTACACAAATACATTGGATGGAAGTATTAGCACTTGCATTTTGGTCTCCTAAAACATTAAAAACATTTTTAGTAATTGAAAATGTTTTTGAAGCCTAAGACAGAGTTTAAACTTCCATTAAATCCTGAATGGATAGACTATTACGAAACCACATAACATTTAAAACATCTCTGCATGCTATACTTCAACGCAGTAAATGTACATATTATGCAACATGTATTTCGTCAAATTCAATACATCAAGCATACACAACAACATAATACACTAAGAGGCAATATAATGTAAAGAAAAAAAATGATTAATTTGATGATTATTATCCTTTTGACAATACCACGAGGATTCACTAGTAAAAAAAATACCCTTGCGCGATCAAATTTTGCGCGATGAAACATAATTTGTCGCTCAAAGTCACTTTGCGCGACAAAAGTTTCGTCGCTCAAAATCTTGCCCGACTACATTTTACGTAACGAAACACACATCGTCGCACAAAGTCACTTTGCGCGACACAACATCGTCCTGCTTGTGAGCACGTGATTGTGAGAGTGGGGAAGTTTGGGAAAATGTTTACCTGTTTTGGTTGCAGTACTTGATTAGATTTTAGTACTTGATAGGTTTTACTTATTGGATTGTAAATCCTGATTTGATCTATATTTATATATATGATTTGAACTACAATTGATTTCTATATTGTTGTGAAGTTTGGTTTTCTTGACGTGAACGAGTTAGTCGGCATTTTAAGGTTTGTTTTACCTTATGTGAATTTTATTCCATCTTTATCCTTTTACGTTAACAAGTCCTTTTGTTTATATTTTATAAACCTGCATGGGTTGATTTTAGAGGTTATGCCTCGGGAAAAGTAAAAGGGTGTTTTGTTTGAAAAAAGGTTTTGAGCTGGATTGCTCTCAAATACTTTGAGGTAGTATGGTTTTTATATCAACTAAGTATATAAATGATTTCATATGCATGGTTCGCATTGTTTTAAACGGTGGGGTTAGTACTTTGATTTAAGTATGTAAAACCTTGTTTTTGTCCACTCACACTCTTTCTGTTTTGCGCCCCCCAAACCGTAGTCGTCGTTTTGTTACTGTTCGGCTGTGCGCTTCTCTTCTCGAGCTTCGATGGAAGGGTAGGATTGTCATCCTTGAAACCCTAAACTTTGTATTCTGTTATTTCTATTTCCGATGTTGAATTCGTATACTCTTAGATTGCTCTGTATCACCTTTAGGGTTGAGTTGGAAGGCCGGAGGCCTGTTGTATATTTGTTTATGCATGCTGGCGCTTGGGTTGTATTATCTGTTGCTTGTCTGACAGGTTGTATGTTTTGGGATAGTACTTGTTTTAGGGGAGACTCTGCCCGTTTTTCGGCAAAAGTCTTGGCCCCTTTCTTTGTAAAGTTTGGGAAGAGGGAACTAGTTTAGTTTGTAGGCTCGACACGGGTTGATGTCGGGCATAACCACAGGGTCCGTCTCGGGTTCCGGGGGTGGAATTCGGGTCGGGTCCTGTCATGAGGAATATTACTGTTAGCAACATAGCTGGATCCCTTACATCACAAAATGATCTCAGCCACACATCTAGCTATCTACTAGGATCATCACACATTTCATTGTATGCCTTATAATCTTAGCCTTCCACTTGGCAATAATAAAGCTCAAGTGAATACACAGATATACTCAGCTTATTTCTCTAATTCTAATTAGCTAGAGACTTACAATTCAACAACCAGAACGAATGGAATCCTCTACCAAAATGAAAACTGCAACTGAACTCATAAAACATTTATCATTCCTCAAATTCATCAAACTATTCCAAGAATTTTGTTCAGGAAGTGAGGAAGAGAAGAAGCAACTTAAAGGAAAACGAATTGGAGTGTGGTTGGTGGTTTTGAAACTCGTCTGGTGGATTTCTGTCATCCTGATAACATCCCCTCATCATCCTCCAAACTGCCTCGTGGCCTGCAGTTATTCAATGTGGAATTGAATGCAACCTCCTCCTCTACGTCTCTTGAGTTTATCAACTTTTTAATTTTCTTTTTTTTCTTTTCTTTTGTTTTTTAAGTTTTTGCTATTTTACAATAATACCCATATGAATTATCAAATATAATTTTGAATGCTTCTACTTTTGTTTTTGTTTGAGGGGTGTTTCTGTCCAATTTTTTTTGTGAAGGCTATGACCCCAACTGCTTTTTGCTTGGCTTTATAATAGTAGAGATTACAATACATGCCATCTACACCCTTTTCATATTTATTTTCCAGCATGTCATTAACAACCTTAATTATAATTAATAATCCCTATTAATAGCATATCAATCACCTCATTTCTTTTGGTTGGCACTCCCTCTAATCCATTTGCAATTTCTAAAAAAATTTGAATAAAAATAAATCCCTAAATTACATATCCAATAAATAATGTACCTATAAAATAATCTAAATATATATCAATATCGAAACATTATTTACAAAAAAAAAAGGTTAGTTACTTTTGTAATTGACAATTCTATACATTTTTCATAAATTAAAATTACGTACGTAATGATTTACAGAACATATAGATATATTTTTTACAAGATTAAATATATGTACTATTTACAATGTAAAAAAGTTTTTTTTTGTCAGAAAACAGGTACGTTGTATAATTGAAATTTCTACAGAATTTTCATAAATTAAAAATAGGTACATTATTTAGAAGAAAAAAAGAGGTTCAATATACTAGGTAAATTGTTTTACTAGGAACATTATTAGAGAAAAAAATAGTTACATTATTTAGAGAAAAAAATTTGTTTTTCAGAAAATGAACAATAAATAGATTATCAAATGATTTTTCATATAACAAGTAATAGGTACAAAATTTAGAGAAAAAATAGTTTCATTATACTAGGTACATTATTAGAGAAAAAAATAGGTACATTATTAGAGAAAAAATAGGTACATTATTTAGAGAGAAAAAATAAGGTTCATTAAAATTTTTTTTTCCTAAAACAAACAATAAAAATATTATCAATTTTTTTTCTTCATAAAACAAGTAATAGGTACATTATTTAGAGAAAAAATAGCTTCATTTAAAAAAAAAATTATAAAACAAACAATAAATAGATTATTGTTGTAAATGGATGAGTTGGTGGATGACCACCATACCTCTTAGTATTCCACCCTTTGGATTTTACGTAATCTATGCACTAAGTATTTGTAATTAGTGCTTGTAACCTATATGTATATTGTAAATGATGGTATTTAATCTCCTATCTTGTAAGCCTATAAATTGGTGGCTCTACCAAATATGAAAGTAGAAAAAACATGGTGAAACTTTATCTTTAGCATATCACTTCTCTCTACATTTTCTCCCTTAGTTTTACAACACGTTATCGGCACGAATTCTCTTCTAAAATGTGATGTCCCTGACCTAATTTAGGCCCATTAATTATAAAATAAATAAATTAATTTAATTGGGAATTAAAAAGGAGATAAAAGAATAAAATGATTAAGATTCGGAATTTAATAATTAAATTGAAATAAAAGGGGCATTTTGGTCCAATTAATATCGTCGGCGACAGCTCCGGTCACTTCAGACCGAGATACCACCACCAAAAGGTAGCCCTCCTTCCCCTCTCTCTATTTCTGGGTGTGCACGATGACGTTGGCCGGCGTAGCCGCCGTGGCCAATGTCTGAAACTACGGCCTAAACCCTAACCGGTTTGGCTTCGATCCGGCGGCTTGCCGGCCGGTTCTGGGGCGGTTCAGCCCGATTTTGAACTCCCCTCCACCACCTGGTTCGATTGCTATAAGTATTACACCTCAACTCCCCAACTTTTCTGGTGACTTGAATTACTCAAGACACCCAACCCACGGCGGCGCGTGGGCTGGGGTGTGGCGGCAGTTTGACGTTCCTATACCAGCCTCGTGTCGTTTTGATCACGTACGTGTGCGCGGATTTCGATTCGGACGTCGTTTGAACCTCGAACCAATGTGCGCCTATTATGCGTTGTTTGGGTTCGATGTGTTCGGACCGTTGGATCAAATCCGAATTCACGTATGTTGTTCCTCGTATTTCAAGGATCGTATAGGAATTGACGGATCGTGATTCGGAGTCCCGGATACTCCGAAATCACCAACTCTAGCGTTAGGTTTATTAGAAACCGTCCGATCGCACGATCGCGAGAAATCCGACCGTCGGATCGAGACCAAACTTTTGGGACATGTTCTATAAGCCGTAGTGAACCTATAGGAACTTCCGGATCTAAGTTTGGAGGTCGTGGGCCCCGCGGGCCCGGTTTGACCTATTCGGGAAGTTTGACCGAGGTTTGACCAGGGTTGACCAAGAGTCTCTCGGGGTTGTCTCGTCGTCTAATGAATGTAGTTGACCTTAGAATAAGTCGTACGAGCTCACGCTTACGTTGAGTCGGGTTTAGTTAAGGGTTTGTTTTGAAGGTTATCGTTCAAGGGTTTGATTGTTAACCTTGTATTTATATTATTGAAATAGGTACCCAGGCATCTCGTACTACAGGCGGGACCCTCACAGGGCCAAGTTGCTTGGGATTACCTGTGAGTGGACTTTGTTTTTGAATATGCATATCCTCCAACCAATGAACAATCATGCATTTGTTTGAGTGTTATTGATGCTTGTGACTACTTTCAGTATTTATATTAAATTGTTAAGTTATGGACGTGTGTCCTGATGTCTAATACTTGGGGGTTGGGTACTTGTATATTTTGGGAAGTGGAAAGTGTTGATCATGTGATTAATTGGAGTGTGTTGTCGCCTCTGTTTGTACCTCCCCTGTTCTGTGATACTGATTTGGTTATTTCGGATACCTGGTACACCTTCGACGAGGTGTGACTGTAAACCCGTGATTGGGTAGTCTGCGCGCGTAGGACATATTTCGGAGATATGGTTTGGAAGTTTTTTATCATATAGACCTGAGAGTTTAGTCCCATTTGGACGGCTCAACCCTGGGCATGGGGTCTCGAGGAGACTGTACCTGTGTCCAGTCAAATGATCCCCTAATGGATCGTTTTCCCGGTACTTGTTTTGGTGTCGATGTCTTATATGACTATATGTGTGAGTTATTATTATTGTATTCGTATTTTCTTTGAGTAAGGATCTTTCCTTGCTTGTCGTGCCTACGGGCTGTGGTTATCTGAGTTGGGATCAAGGGGAAACAGTATGATGATATGTCTATCCTGTTAATATGTTACAACTATTGGATTTTAAATCCTGATTTGATTATTTATTTAAATGACTTGAATTGCATGATTGCATCATCGTTTTTGAAACGGTGGGGTTAGTATGTTGTTTTGAACTACTAAAACCTTATTTTTGTCCACTCACATACTTTCTGTTTTGCGCCCCACCAGGCTGTAGTCGTAGCATCTGAGCGGTTCGGCCGAGCACACCTCCTCTCGGGCACGACTTGCTTGTAGGGCACTTGCCCCTATTATGTAAATTCTCTTTCTGCTACTGTATTCTGAATACTTGTAGAGTTTGCTCTGTATACCCTTGTGGGTTGAATTTGATGGCCAGAGGCCTTTGATGTATTACTGTATGCATGTTGGCACTTGAGTATTGTATATATGTTGTGTTTTAGCAGGTTGAATTAATTTTGGAATATCCATATTTCAGGGGAGACTCTGCTCGATTTTTGGCAGAAGTCTTGACCCCTTTCTCAATTTGTTGGGGAGAAGGGAACTTGATTGTATGTGGGCCTGACATTTGGGTAAATGTCGGTTTTACCACAGGACCTGGCACGGATTCCGAGGTGAATTCGGGTCGGGTCCTGTCACAAAATCCAGTTGAGTGCCCTGATCAAATCCCTCTGTTTTACTCTTCCTCTTCTTGAGGTTTTATGGGCAATTGAGTTTTCATGATTTCCCTGTGTGTAAATACAAACTCCCTTTGGTAGCATACTATGTTTACAGAAAACAAACCAACCAAAGAAGAAAATTGAAGATCATTCCAAGAGACACAAATCCAAAACAAGGGCCGGTCTACCATGCTAGCTAGTCTTCACCAAAAGAAACGAGCTGAGGTGTTGAGCTTCTTGGCGTTCAGATTGGGATATGAACACCCACCGAAACAAAGGGATAAGCCTTCTGCCTTTCACTTTATCTTCTTCAATGTATTATTATCACCATCATATCTACACAATTTGATACTCATGCTAACATCTAAAACAAGTATAGATGTGCTGGAACTTGTCTTGTGTGGCAGGTGCAAAAGTAGGAGCATGTGGTCAATCCTCCACTAGTAGACCATTTTAATAAATTAATCATGGTCTTTGTCGGTTTCACTTTGACATGGCTCCAATTTATATTGGTACATATAATATTAATATGGAAAGTTGATGGTATAGTGTATATATATACACATGCGGTTTTACATGTATATATATAGACATACGGTTAAGTAAATAAAACTATGATTGCCAGAAGCAATTAATGCCTATTATATAGTTCACATTTATACCAAAAGATGATATTGGTTACACTCCATGTGTGTTATGATGAGTTCCTTGATCCTCATCATTTAAATAGATCAAGACCTAAAGTTCCTTGATCGAATCAGAATCTACAAATCTTTGATTCTAAGTAATTGATGGCCTGATGTTCCTTAATTCCAATTGTAAACATCCCAAACCAGAAGTTTTGGTAGATGTATTAATGTTTACTCCATAAACAATAGCTACTAGAAGTGGAACAAACAAGACAAGGCAAATGACCCCAAAATACGACTGATAAGGTAATTGAGGAAGCTTGTCATAAGATGTGGTGCGTATGTGCTTTGGGCACACGTCTGCCACACGCCAAAACATTTGGTAGATCTTTACCAAGCCTCGATCAATAGAAAATAATAATAATAAAAAATGATTGAGACACACTGGTTGAAGCTAATCTTATGGACTTGCACCCAGGATATAACCCACCTTGATGTTTCAGACTTTTTCTCTAATACTAATGGAAAATTACATGATTCCATGATTAATGGTGGGGTCATCCCAATTAATTTGATGTCTTATTTTCTTTTCATATTTTTAGCTTAGTTTGGATATTTTTAGCTTTTCTAGTTAATTTATTTTATTCGCCGTTTATACCACTTTGCTCATTTATTCTTATTATTTTTATATTTTATTTAATTTTATTTTGAGTCTTTAGGACCATCTTACAGTGTGTCATAGGACCATCTTATAAAGTCATGCCACAATCCACCAAACGATAACTTTCTTTGGTGGATTGTGGCATGACTGTCTTTGGTGGATTGTGGCATGACTGTCTTATAAAGTCATTAACCCGATAACTTTTATGTTGTGGCATGACTGTCTTGTAAGGACATCGTTTAAAGACTCAAAATATTGTCTTGTCCAACGATTATAGAATGCTCACAAAGAAAAGCTGTCATAGGACCATCTTAGTCAAAAATTGACTTTAAGCCCTATTTCCTTCAATAACTCAAGGGGATATTTGTGAGCCTATACAACATTTAATTGTGGACCACTTCACCAGTTTTACTGGATGCGCCTAACATATGGTCACATTTTTTGTCTATCGTCAAGACTCTTATGAGCACAACTCCCACATTATCCAATCCTGAAGAACGTCGTGAAATAGTGTTGAATGAGTCTGCTTTTGTCTCATCAAGATAATGCATATATAAATCATACATATGCTAACATAGTTTGATATTCTCGTATCACAATCCATTAACATTACAATAAGTGACTATCAACTAATCTGTTGCATGCTTGAAGTGTGACAGGTCTATAGTTTCTAAATACTTAACTCCTCAAAAGTGGAGATTATTTGAAAGATTCAAGCCCTATAAAAAATAATGCTCTATAGGAGGTTATGATCCACATATTCTAAATAATTTATCTTAAAAGAGATGTTTGTCCCATAAGTGACAACATAAGCCCCTGAAGAGGCATTGGTACCCCAAAGCAATGAGATGCTTATAAATTATGCATGCGCATGCACATGGGAATTATGGGATCACAAATCGATGATACATTTGGTTTATTAGTAGCTACTACAATCATCAAGGGCTATGATTATATTAAATCTCGTTTCATGAATGTCGACAAGTTAAGTGATTGGCCAAAATGGAAATAGGAAATTCCATTTATCACTAAATATGAAGTGTGAGATATTGAACCTATACCTCAAACACCGAATTACAAATGTTAAGTATGAAGGTTACGAATTGGTGTTTGTGAAGTGAAATAAGATCACTAATATAAAATAAGGTTTCCTAGTAGAGACATGGTTTTAGTCTCCCATCCCATCGTAGATGCATCCACATTTCTATAAGTACAGTTGTTATTTTAACGTGAAACTTATAACATGTGTTAAATGCATATTTATTAAGACTGTATGATACATGGAAATCCTCAAAGCTCATGAAATATTTGAGATATATCGGATGGAGTGACCTCTTGAAGGATATAAAGTACCACAATATTCTTAATTAAGAGTTAACACTAAGAGTTTGAGTATTTTGAATTCAAATTTGATATTGTTGTAACATATTCTAACTATTAGATTAGTTGTTGATGCTCCTAAAGAGTTCAATCATTTAAAAGGTGAAAAGAAGGTTGAATAGTGTGATAAATGATCATGTATGAAGACAATGTTGTTTGTATTGCTCAAATCAAAGAAGGATTCATCAATGGTGACATAGTTTCAGAAAAAGTCAAGAGATTGGAGTCAAACAAATTCGTTCACAAGATAATTTGGCGAACCTTTTTACCAAACCTTTTCTGAAGCCTAAATTCCAGAAGTTCATGAAAATTAGGGGGAGATATCAATCAGGGGGAGCATCCCAATTCTACTACATATATGACATATGTGCGTTGTACTTTTTTTCCCTTCAACTAGGTTTTTCTCCCACTGAATTTTTCCTAGCAAGGTTTTAACGAGGCAACATAAGCGTGTCCAACACCATATCAATGATCCAGAAGAAAGTTGCACTCTTTTTCCCTTGTCTTCGATTTTGTCCCACTGGGTTTTCCAAGCAAGGTTTTTAATGAGGTAACTATGTCATTGTATGGTGGACATCCAAGGGGAGTGTTGTAAATGGATGAGTTGGTGGATGACCACCATACCTCTTAGTATTCCACCCTTTGGATTTTATGTAACCTATGCACTAAGTATTTGTAATTAGTGCTTGTAACCTATAGGTATATTGTAAATGATGGTATTTAATCTCCTATCTTGTAAGCCTATAAATTGGTGGCTCTACCAAAAATGAAAGTAGAAAAAACATGGTGAAACTTTATCTTTAGCATATCACTTCTCTCTACATTTTCTCCCTTAGTTTTACAACAATTATCAAATTATTTTTCAACATAATTAGAATGTACACTATTATTCATAAAACTATAATAATAGATTAATAGTCACGTATAATTCATAAAGGGAAAACAACATAATATTTTTTATTAAATAAACCAAAACGTTAATCACCTATAGATTCCTAATACGTTAATGTTGAATTTAATATTTAATTTCAAATAAATTTCTAAGTTAATTCCTACATCCATTACAACCATTTGGAGATATTTCCAAATTCAACGTGTCATTAGTTACACCCCCCACATATAATAACTTGTAAATACGGGTAGTTTTGGAATCCGAAAATATAATAACCTTGATTTTAAGCAAGATTAGGTAACTTGTTTACTTGTATCCTAGTTATCGGGTTTTATTTGAAACAATTGGGTATTTTGAATAGAAAAATAAAGGAAAGGGTTGTAGGTGATTAAAAATGAATTTTATGGGTCTAACCTTAATTTACTATATTTTTTTTTCAATTTCATTTCATCTAGTGTACTCTATGCTCAATTAACGAATAAAATCATTTTATTACATACAAAAAACTAAACATTATGAATGAGTGAAATTCAAATACAGAAAAACATGCAACATTCTAACACCTTTATTTGCATTAATTAGCATAACGACTAGAAAGACAGAGCAAGGTTGCGTGAATGAAGGAAAAACAAGAAAACAACTCCAAATGCATGAGCTTATAACACACTATACTTATACGTCCCCCACTCTACCCACAGGACAACTCCAAAGATAGAGCACGGCTGGTTAGATGGAAGAAAAAGGAAGAAAAATTAGAAAAACAACTCCAAATGCATGACTTTATAACACACTGAATTTCGGCATCCCCCACTCTACTTTTTCCATATCATTAGCCTCACCATTCCAACGATCTTAAGAAACAACTCCTGCCTTCTTGTGATGGCGACATCCGCGAGAATCACTCCCACAATAAACCCACTTCCAATTCCAGCCAAACAAAATTTCAAATCAAATTCAAGCATTCGAGCTGAGCCTGAATCACTGTCTTCTTCAGTAGAAGGTGGCGGTTGAGGGGCCTCTTGATTTCCGCATTTTGGTAATGGATCTCCACACAATCCTCGGTTTCCCTCATATGAAGTGCTATTGAATGAAGTAAGTTGGGTACCTTGCGGTATAGGACCTGTGAGATTGTTGTGGGACACATCAAAGTTCCCAAGGAATGTAAGCCTCGTCAGTTGTTGGGGGATCTGTCCTGACAGCTTGTTCTGTGAAAGGTCTAGCGATTCGAGCTTTGTTAACTTGCCAAGGGATGATGGGATGGAACCAGTCAGAATGTTGCGGGAAATATTGAGTGAACGAAGCTCCTTAAGGTTTCCAATGAATTCCGGAATCTTACCTTCAAATTTGTTGCTTGAGATATCAATGGCTGCCAACCCTTCTTGAATCTTTGAGTAGTACAAATCCAAACCTTTAATTGCTAATGTGATTGAGTAACTAACACTCCGCCCAACATAAAAACCATCGATGTCATAGCCTACATCTGTCTGCATGTATGTTGACTTATTTACAATAATATCTGGAAACAAAGGTGGAATCGCACCTTTGAAACTGTTGTAAGACAAATCAAGAATGCGTAACTTGGGGAAGTCAATATTTTGTCTAGAATGTCCTATCACACCGTTAAACCCATTATGGCGCATTGCCAAAAGTTTTAACTCTGGAAGAGTCCTCAACCAAATGGGGAAACCATCACTGAATTGATTATTTGACAGAACCAGATACTCAAGCATCACACAATTCGCCAATGACCTTGGTACTTGCCCTTGCAATTGGTTATGACTAACATCAATCATCCTCAAACTGCTTATGTTGTTGTATGATTGAGGCATCATGCCATGAAAAGAGATGCTTCCAAGAAGTAAAAGGATTAGAGCATCACTAAAGTTTCCGAGACACTGAGGAAGCTTGCCACTAAAGTTATTTTTTGACACGTCAAGGTACCGAAGAGACCTCATATTGCAAAGCAATGGTGAAATTTCTCCAGTAAAATTGTTGTTGTCAGCTCCGTATTCTACCAGGGATGGTGGAGGGATCGGTAATCATCCATGAAAAGCGTTGATTGTGAGCCTCAAGCATATTAGGTTAACCCATGGTATGACAGCTGGAAGTTCTCTAGAAAATAAATTTCCAGATATGTCCAAGAATACCAGAGTTTCCTTGCTTATGTTCCACATCCAGTTTGGTACTTCGCCATGGATTTGGTTTCCTGCCATATCCAACCGCTCCAACTTTGTCTGATTTCTTAGGAAATATGGGAGCTCTTTTAAATTGCATGAACTCAAACCCAGAATGGTGAACTGTCGATCAGGTGCATTCCTAATATTGGATTCAGTAACAAATTCAAAATTGTTCCAACTCAGTTGGAGTTGGTACAAATGTTTTTGCTTCTGAAACATTTAAAACTCAACTACACCACTCAGGTTATTTGATTGTAGATAAAGGATCTCGAGATTGATGAGATTTGAAAATGAGGCTAGAATTGAACCACTCAAATGATTATAAGCAAAATCTAGGTAAACTAGTTTGCTAAAGTTACCGAGCCAAGATGGAATTGGACCAGTTAAAGAACTCGTACTAATCCTAAACACAATCAATTGTGTAAGGTTTGCCAAGGAATCAGGAATTGGACCTCCAAATCTGTTTGCTGACATGTCTAGGTAAGTGAGCTGTCTAAGATTACCAAGTGCAGATGGAACCAACCCTTCTGAAAAATTGCATTGAGCCACATCCAAATCTTGCAATGAATTAAGTTTTTCAATCGAAGAAGGTATTGTTCCGAAAAACCTAGTAAACCCAACTTTCAGTATGGTGAGAGGACTACTTTGATTAAATTCAGGAAAATAACCAGTGAGATCTTGGTTGTATCTCACACTAAGAACTTTTAAGTTCTGTAAATTGAAAATTCCCACTGGGAATTCGCCAAACAGATCACATTTCCTGAGGGTAAGGGATGTCAAAAATGATAAATTTGTCAAGGAAACGGGTATGATCGAAGATATGTTAATGAAACTGAGAGAGAGTTTCTAGACTAGTTAAATTTTGAACTAGACTTCTCATATCAGATGGTTTAAGTTTCAACAATCTCTGAGGATCATTAGAAGATGTTTCCATTTCAAGAATATTCATACTCAGATTAAGGTACGTCAACTTGGACAAGTATGAGACTTCAGACGGGACTTGACCAGAAAAGAAAGAGGTAGAGAGGTCAAGATGAGTGAGGCTTGGAAAATTTCTTATACTAGATGGAATTTGAGAGTGCCTGAAATTATTGTCAGAGAGGCTTAATCTTTGAAGATGCACGAGGTTGAACAGGCTACTATTGGAGTCGAAAGAGCCGTAGAGATAACTGCTGCCGAGATCAAGGCCAATAACATGACCCGTCATCTCGTCACACTCCACGCCTTCCCACGAGCAGCAGCTGCTATTTCCTCCTCCAGCTGATTTCCATGACGAAACCTTTGGATAAGCACCATCATAACGTGAAGCAGATTTGTCAATAATAAAGCTTTCCTTGAACTGCAGCAAGGCAGAGCTCTCCTCGGCATGGCAAGATAGCTGCTGCAAAGAGTCTACAAAGTTTGCAACCACAAGATGAAACAACAACAGAACTAGTAGTTTCGAGAGCATGTGAATCGACAGGTTCCCCATAATGTTTCGATATTTTTTCTTTGCACTCTTGGCTTAATATTTTTCTATGAAAGTTAAAGCTAGAGAGCTATCTATTTATGGACTGGCATGATCAAATGGTTGAGCAATAGCGTACACTTGTTTGCCTTCCAAGTCAAGTAACAATTTAATATTATTTGACATTTTGATCAATACTCCAGAAGAATGAGGTGACTAAGGTCAAGAACTCACGAACTGATTAATAAAAAAGTGTAAATGCAAACAAGATGGGAATGGGAAACAATGTTGCTTTGAAATTTCAAACTCGAAGACAAGTCGTCCAAGTTTGTTTATGTAGTTTTATTTCTTAGCTTCGTCTGCCTTAGAACCAAAAAGAACTATCTATTTATGGACTTGTATATAGTAAATAACTATCTAATATTACTCCGAGTTAACCATCTTCATAACTATCTAATATATTGACATTTTGATCAATAAAGAAGTGATTGAATAATAATAATAATAATAAACTCAAGCGCACTGTTTTCACACTGCAAATGGCTAAAGTCAAGAACTCACGATGATCAAAGAAAATTCCATTCGAAGCAAAGAAAAAAATGGTTGCTGTAAATTACATATATGCAATTTGTGATATTTTCAATTAAAAAGACCAAGAAACTCCAAGTCAATTTGCCATATTGAATTAGGTGCTGCGAAATTGACCAAGTCTAAATTTGCCAAATCACGTTCAAGGGGGTTTGTAACTATGTGCCTTGTATCAAACATGCACGCCACCATGTGCTCTCGGCTTCAAGTGAATTAATAGGGGGTTAATTATGGTAATTCCACTTGACTTTTTGCACCTATATAAACTTCATTTTAGTCATTCAATTCAGTTAATGAATTTCAATCCTTAATTTTGGTGAATTCTAAAGTGTAAATCAATAGTTTTAACTTACATCTTCACAAAATTTAAGTTAAAAACATAAAAATACTTTTTGGGTCGGTTTCATTTTCATGGCTTTCTCCCCATTCTTACCTCCTGAGAATTCACCAGCCATAGAAATTAGATAAGCGTTGAACCAGGAAAACAGAAAAAGAGCTTGATTTGGATGGAGAGAGAGAGAGAGAGAGAGAGACTTAATTAAAACGGCAGGGGAGGAAGACTGATTCAGAAAAAAAAAAAAAAAAAAGAGGGTTGAAAGCGAGAGAGAGCCGAAGTGACTCCCAATTTCAAACAAGGTGGGGATGGGGAACAATGATGGTTTGAGATTTGCAAATACTTGCATTACAAGAACATGTGTTTGACTTCGATCAAGTATAAGTTAATTCATTGGAAATAAATAGTGCATTCAGATCAGAAGTTAAGATATTTGCTATGCATCAAGACAATATATGTCTCCGCTTGGTCATGCCATCTGAGCTTTGGTCTTTGCTAATCACTCTGGATGCTATCGCCCTGCCCCTCTGTTCAAGTCAAGCCCATATGCATGGACTGATAAAGACATGCAACCAAATAATCATCACATAATTTTTCATCTTTGGGGTATCATGGAGCCTGCTGAGGGCAAGGCTGCGTTTGGTTCATAGGAAAAGAGGTTTGGGGATGAGAAATCAATTGCTTTCCCATGTTTGGTAAGTCCATGCATGGGAAATGGTTGCCCAACACATGAGAAAATAAGGGGGAAATGTCCTCCTCCCCCCTTGGGTTCATTTTCCCTTCCCATGGGAAAGTTTGGGAAAACTGGCCGGCATTAAATGCACATTTTTCATGACCATTTTGTCCCCGCTAACAATTTAGAATTATAATATAGCATTAAATGCATTATTTTATTATTTGATTTCATATGGGTATAATTGAAAAATTAAACAAATTATGTTTTACATTCCTACACAAAACAAACATGCAAAATGAAATAAAGTGGTATTTCCGGTTCCTTTCCCAACATTACCAAACATGGAAAAGGAATTTTCCATTTCTCATCCCTTGGGGACATGAGATGGGAAATGATGTCCCATCAAATCCTTATATGTCATGCCAATGCAAGACACATGTGAGAAAGGAAGGTGGGGAGGAGAAGCTTCCAGTCATTTGCAACAAGACTGTCATCTAAATATCAATTACCTTCTCCATTGCTTCTATATATTGCTCCACATATTTACCAACTTTTTCAGCTAGTTTCTCTGTTAAAAGATCTGAGTCCGCACTTGGAGCATCTGAAACAATGGAACCATATCCTTGACTTGTACATGGATTTTGTTAGTTTATATGCTGCAAAGTGTCAAATATACCATGCTTATTTCTTAAACCAGAAAACATGAATAATTAATAAATCGAAAGGCTGACCGACGTGAAGGTTTGGTAACGAAACTCAAAACTCGATTTATGAAGTTCCCCAAATTATTTAGCAATTTGCTGTTCAGTTTTGCTTGCAAGTCGGCCCCCGTAAATAATGTGTCTGATACCTATTCAATCAAAAACAAAATATTAAAACGAGTAAACAAAGATACAACCATCACCAAAAAAAAAAAAAAGAGTCAAAAAGGAAGATTGGAATCTTTAAAGTTACCTTAGGCCTATTAGTTAGCAAATAATATCTCCATACTTCAATGTTTGTATCTTTTGCATCGTTTCCAAAAACCCCTATGTCTTTACTCTTAGAAAACTTTCCTGTGAAAACCATCAAAATTTAGATCACCTAGTACATGACATATAACCCAACCCAAGGATTAGACCTAACCCAACCCAAGGATTAGATCTGGGTGGTTAAGGTGAGGACAATATCGGTACATGGTTTGGACAGGCAGTGGACTCCTATTGGGCCCATTCGCACAACAATTGGTATCAGAGCCTGGTTCAACTAAGACGCACTTGGTTTAAGGTGGAGCAATTGACATGTTCAAGGAGGCAACTCAAGTAAAAAATTCCTAGACTGGCGGAGAAAGGTGGAGCGGGCTAGTAGAGCAAAGGCAAGGCTCAAGAAAATCCTAGAGGTAGGTGGAGCAAGGGCTCCTAGCGAGGCTCAAGAAAATCCTTGTCATAAGAGGTGGAGTTGCCGGGCTCATTCTTGAAAAGTGCAGGTGTTGTGAACGGGCAGGTTACCTTGGCTTGGATCTTGCCAAGGTGGAGATTGTTGGTGTAGGTGGCTCGATACAAGTCATGGTGTGTAAGTCCCACATCGGAGAATACAACAATAATCTACAGTTTAAATATAGGTGGTCCACTCCTAATTGCACCGAGGTCTTTGGTGATAAAACCCCACACCTAGAGGTCCATTGGGCCTAACCTAACCCAAGGATTGGACCTGGGTGGTTAATGTAAGACCTGTGAGCTTAAGGAAGCAAGAATGGTGAGCAATCTCACATCGCTCGAGGAGGGAAAGGTGAAGTACTTATATGTGTAGGCATTTTTATTCTTAGCACGAGGCCTTTTGGGAGCTCACTGGCTTCAGATACCTTGGAACTCTGAAATTAAGCGAGTTGGGACTAGAGCAATCCCAGGATGGGTGACCCACTGGGAAGTTGCTCATGAGTTCCCAGAAACAAAACCGTGAGGGCAGGGCCCAAAGCGGACAATATCTTGCTAGGAGAGTCGGGTCGTGACAGTTAAGGTGGGGACAATATCGGAGCATGGTTTGGACAGGTAGTGGACTCCTATTGGGCCCGTTCGCACAATAACTTTTACTAGAGAGTGTCCATTGGTGAAAAATTCCATGCTTTTAATCTAACAAACAATAAGCATAGAGCTGATAATCCTCAAAACAAAAGCTTGAATACATATTTAGCATCAACAGCCAGGCTGAAATCGTATTTAAGTTGTCCTTCAATCACTTTTTTGAGCTTTTCTCTGCCCTGATTCTTCAGCTGTTTCGTCGGTGAAACAGTACATATGTTCCATTCCTATTGAACTCTTTGGCATGGTGGAGGAGGACACACTAGACTACAGGACGGCATCCGAAAGAGAGCACAATCACTTGAGAGCTCCCTGAACATTGTCGGGTTGATAAGCATTTCTATTTTCACTTTTTAGTTTTCAATCTTTAGTTTTCACTACGAATGGTGCCCGCGCGATTAGGGCTGACAATAGGTCGTGTCATGTTAGGATTATATACGTATCAAGAATGTTCAACTCAAAACAAACCCATGCGGGTTTCGGGTCATGTCGGATTGACTAGCTAAGTGGTAGCAAATAAAAAAAATTCAAAATATTGATAATTTAATCAAGTAATTGCATTTTTATTTTATTTTTAATATAAACTAGTCATTGTATTTTTCCTTTCTCTATGTATAAAGATTGAAAAAGAGAAATTAAAAAAAATTTTAAAAATGAAGAAAATAAATAAGAAACAAAGAAATGGGTTGGTGGGGTATTTTAGCAGGTTGGTGGGTTATATAGCTATTTTAATAGGTTGGCGAGTTGACCCATTTAATAAACTGGTCATATAGGTATTTTAGCAGGTTGGCGGGTTGACCCGAAACCTACTTGTTTATAAACGGGTAAATGGTGGGTTGACTCGAAAACTTAATCGTGCAGGTTGACCTGCTAATTTTCCATGCGGGATTCGAGTCGTATATCTGGTCAAGTAGGAAATTGCCACCCCAGCACGATGCGACGGGTTTTAAAACCGTGTGAAATGTATTCAAAGTCGTGAAAAATATGTAGGAAAGATGATACTATTTATATAGACATGGAGATTTAAATAGTGGCATCATGCTTTGTTTAGCAAGTTTAAGTTACAAAAAATAGACTAATAACATGTTTTATATGCTGCTTGTCATGTTAAAATATTGACAATATTTTAATAAACCAAGCAGCAATCAAAACATCAAAATATCAGCAATTTTGAGCTGCTCATTGTTCAAAAGAGTTTGGATAGGTCTTTATATATATGCTACTGGGTAGTGGAAGGGGATTTTCTGCCTTGATGTCTGTTGGAAGGGGATCTTTCTCTTGATGGCTATGTTATAGAGGTGGCTTCTGTTCTTTCTTGTCCTATGCAGGGGTTTTAACTTTGTTGGTACAAATTTGGAAAATGGCAGGTGTTAGTGTAGATAAATGGAAAATTTGAGTGAAGACCAACTATCATCACAAAATTAAGTTAAAAAATACAACAGGACAAACAATAGTTTAGGTACATCAACCATTCTACTAATATGATGGACAAAAGTATAACCTCAATGTATTTAATCAATTGATAACAAACTTAGAACAATTGTGACAATTTATTACATAGGTATGAGAAAATTAAGCAAAAACAACTTTAATGGCATCAAATCAATGGGCGTTGATTCTGTTGCGACAAATTTGGAAAATGGTAGGTGTTAGTGTAGACAAATGAGAAAATTTTAGTGAAGACAATGACTATTATTACAAAATTAAGGCCAAAAAATCAACTGCACAAACCACAATTTTAATTCCCAATCCTCTCGCCCAATGCAGGCGTCAGAAAAAGAGGTGGAATACGTCGGATGCGAACCTAAAAGTTTTGTACTTCTAGAGGAATCTTTAATGGGTAAACCCGTCCATCGGTTGCTGTTAAAAGGAAGCACCTTCTTTCTGTCGAAGGCATTCTTGAACAAAAAGGGCAGACACTTTGAGTCATCCAAAGGCACCGCCATAAAAGCCTCCTGTGTATGCCATATGTTTTTCATTGTCTTCATTGTCACTATGAGAGCATCCTTATGGAAAGGCTTAACGGAAAGAAACCGCCCCACCAATAGAAATCTCTCCTCCACAGGCGAGCAATATCATCCACTCTAACAATCTCAACTGCTTCAACATCTGAGATAGCCAGACTTCTGTTGATACGATCAACAATATCGTCGACAGACTCCATGAACCACTCCAGACTACGCGAACAAAGAGACAATACTCGAAACACCTGATGCGCTAAACAGCAAGAGGAACTCTCCCACCGGCGCATAAGCAAGACATGCACGAGATTTTTTGTCGTGCATCACAAACTAGCAGTGGCGGATCCAGGATTGTTACCCCATAGGCCATAGTGTTAAAGTTCCAATTTTTTTTTAAGATGAAAAAAAAAATTTTAAACACACCAAACTTATTCCAATTAACAAAAACATCATTCAATATATCAAGCCCATAGATGTATTATGTAAACCATAAATTTCATCAAAATAATAACACCAACCCAAATAATAAATAAACTCACCCAAAAATAACCCAAATAATAAAATACTTTGAGTATTAAAAAAAAGATCACAATGGGTGTTGAACCCTTGACCTTAACCTCATTTTCAACTAAAAGACCACTATGGTAAGTGATATATTTATGTTAGATTTTCTTTATATGCGTGTTCATGATTTTTCACACAATCTGAAATACGTAAAGACATACCTGGCACCATCTTTATTGAGTACATGACCTCTGAACTCATTCCACAGTAGCATCAACAATCCCAACAAGAAACAGGAACGGCTCAAGACTTCTGCTCTCTCTCTCTCTCTCATAATCTATTTCAGCTCGCTCTTTATGATGAGATTAGGGTTAGAGAATGTGTTTGATGAGAGCAGGGTCTTAAGCTTATATAGGGCTAGGTCAAGTCGTCTCTACTCATCACCAAGGGCCGACTTGACTAATCTTTCAAGCCCACCAAGCAACGGTCCATGCAAAATTAAATAAATAGGAACCCTTAATAGGCTTCAAAACTTTTCCTTATTCCACAAGGTTTTGAGCCTCAAGGTATAACCTAGTATCTAGTGCATCGATCCAAATAGGAAACATAAAAATTTACACTATTGATGTATACTTTTAGTATTTTTAGGTCTACCCAACAGAATTTTAAAAATCCTAACAAATATCTTCCCTTATTTTTTTAATTTGTGTCAGGGCTTCTTTCTTCTTCCTCCCTCTCTCTCTCTCTCTCTCTCTCTCTCTCTCTCTCTCTCTCTCTTTTCTTCCTCCCTATTTCTTCTCCCTTGCAGCTTATATCTTCTTCTCCATGGGGTCATCTCCCATGGCTGCCAAGAAAAACCAAGGACCTCCAAGCCATTTCCAGGGCTACCATGGGGTCGTCTGACCCCATTAACCCGTGGATCCGCCACTGCAAACTAGTAGTGGCGGCAGAAACCCTAGGTCGTACTCTCACACAACCCTAACCTAGCAGGAAAGGCAATTTCATACCCAAATTGGTATTTGATAGTCATCATCAGGTCACACACTAAATCCAATAATTGTGTGTGAATATGTTTTTTTTTTGGGTTGTTCCAACTAGGCCCTTACAACTACTATAACCTAGACACATACCCACCTACTTTTAAATCTTTACTTAAAACCTAAACTTAAAATAGGTTGCCATGTAAGATAGTTTGTCTTAGTATTATTAACTAAATTACAATACATGCCATCTACACCTTCATAGTTATTTTCAAGCATGTCATTAACAGCCTTAATTATAATTAATAATCCCTATTAATAGCATGTCGATATGAATCACCTCATTTCTTTTGGTTGGCACTCCCGCTAATCCATCGGCAATTTCTAAAAAAATTTGAATAAAAAAAAACCCTAATTACATATCCAATAAATAATGTACCAATAAAAATAATATAAATATCGGTACATTATTTACAAAAAAAAAGGTCAGTTACTTTCGTAATTGATATTTCTGTACATTTTTCATAAATTAAAATTAGGTACATAATCATTTATAGAAAATATAGATATATTATTTACAAAATAAAATATAGGTACTATTTACAATATAAAAAGTTTTATTTTTCAGAAAATAGGTACGTTGTATAATTGAAATTTTTGCACATTTTTCATAAATTAAAAATAAGTACATTATTTAGAAAAAGAAATAGGTTCATTATACTAGGTAAATTGTTTTACTAGGTACATTATTCGAGAAAAAAATAGGCACATTATTTAGAGAAAAAAATAGGTTCATTTTAAAAAAATTTGTTTTTCATAAAACAAACAATAAATAGATTATTAAATTATTTTTCATAAAACAAGTTGTCACGACCCGACTCCCCTAGCACGATATTGTCCGCTTTGGGCCTCCGCCCTCACGGTTTTGTTTTTGGGAACTCACGAGCAATATCTTCCCAGTTGGTCACCCATCTTGGGATTGCTCTAGCGCAAACTCGCTTAACTTCGAAGTTCCATGGAATCCTAAGCCAGTGAGCTCCCAAAAGGCCTCGTGTTAGGAAGAGAAGTGCCCACACATATAAGGCACTTCACCTTTCCCTCCCCGAGCGTTGTGGGATTGCTCACCGTTCTTGCTTCCCCAAGACACGGGTCTTACAATCCACCCCCCTCGGGGCCCAGCTTCCTCGCTAGCACATTTCCGGTCGGGGTCCAGCTCTGATACCATTATGTCACGACCCGACTCCCCTAGCACGATATTGTCTGCTTTGGGCCTCCCCTCTCACGGTTTTGTTTTTGGGAACTCACGAGCAATATCTTCCCAATGGGAACTCACGGTTTTCATAAAACAAGTTGTCACGACCCGACTGCCCTAGCACGATATTGTCCGCTTTGGGCCTCCGCCCTCACGGTTTTGTTTTTGGGAACTCACGAGCAATATCTTCCCAGTTGGTCACCCATCTTGGGATTGCTCTAGCGCAAACTCGCTTAACTTCGAAGTTCCATGGAATCCTAAGCCAGTGAGCTCCCAAAAGGCCTCGTGTTAGGAAGAGAAGTGCCCACACATATAAGGCACTTCACCTTTCCCTCCCCGAGCGTTGTGGGATTGCTCACCATTCTTGCTTCCCCAAGACACGGGTCTTACAATCCACCCCCCTCGGGGCCCAGCTTCCTCGCTGGCACATTTCCGGTCGGGGTCCAGCTCTAATACCATTATGTCACGACCCGACTCCCCTAGCACGATATTGTCTGCTTTGGGCCTCCCCTCTCACGGTTTTGTTTTTGGGAACTCACGAGCAATATCTTCCCAATGGGTCACCCATCCTGGGATTGCTCTAGCGCAAACTCGCTTAATTTCAGAGTTCCAAGGAATCCGAAGCCAGTGAGCTCCCAAAAGGCATCGTGCTAGGAAGAGAAGTGCCCACACATATAAGGCACTTCACCTTTCCCTCCCCGAGCGATGTGGGATTGCTCACCGTTCTTGCTTTCCCAAGACATGGATCTTACACAAGTAGTAGGTACATTATTTAGAGAGAAAAAAAGGGTACATTATTTAGAGAAAAAAATAGGTACATTATTTAGAGAAAAAATAGATTCATTTAAAACAAAATGGTTTTCATAAAACAAACAATAAATAGATTATCAAATTAGTTTTCAATATAATTAGAATGAACAGTATTGTTCATAAAACTATAATAAAATAGATTACTAGTCACGTATAATTCATAAAAGAAAAACAACATAATTTTTTTTATTAAATAAACCAAAACGTTAATCACCTATAGATTACTAATACGTTAATGTTGAAATTAATATTTAATTTCAAATAAGTTTCTAAATTAATTCATATATCCATTACAACTATTTGAAGATCTTTCCAAATTGAACGTGTCATTAGTTACACCCCTCACATAACACGATAACTTGTAAATAGCGGTAGTTTTATAATCCGAAAATATAATAACCCATATTTTAAGATAGATTAGGTAACTTGCTTACTTTTATCCTAGTTATCGGATTTTATTTGAAAAAATTGAGTATTTTAAATAGAACAATAAAGGGAAGGGCTATAGGTGATTAAAAATGAATTTTATGGGTCTAACCTCAATGTACTTTTTCTTCTTTTTTTTCAATTTCATTTCTTCCAGTGTACTCTGTGCTCAATTAACGATTAAAATCATTTTACTACATACACAAAACTGCAAACATTATGAATGCATAAAATTCAAATACATAAAAACATGCAACATTCTAACACCTTTATTTGCATTAATTAGCATAACGACAAGTACAACTAGAAAGACAGAACAAGGTTGCATGAATGAAGGAAAAACAAGAAAGCAACTCCAAATGCATGACCTTATAACACATTATACTTATGCGTCCCCCACTCTACCCACAGGACAACTACTTCCTTCTTGTGATGGCGACATCCGCGAGAACCACTCCCACTACAAACCCACTTCCAATTCCAGCCAAACAAAATTTCAAATCAAATTCAAGCGTTCGAGCTGAGCCTGAATCATTGTCTTCTTCATTTGAAGGTGGTGGTTGAGAGGCCTCTTGATTTCCGCATTTTGGTAATGGATCTCCACACAAGCCTGGGATTCCCTCATATGAAGTGCTATTCAGTGAAGTAAGTTGGGTACCTTGCGGTATAGGACCTGTGAGATTATTGTGCCACACATCAAAGTTCCCAAGGAATGTAAGCCTCGTCAGTTGTTGGGGGATTTGCCCTGAGATCTTGTTTTGTGAAAGTTTCTAGATGATGGAATAGAACCAGTGAGAATGTTTCTGGAAATATTGAGTGAGCGAAGCTCCTTAAGGTTTCCAATGAATTCCGAAATCTTACCTTCAAATTTGTTGCTTGAGATATCAATGGCTGCAAACCCTTCTTGAATCTTTGAGTAGTACAAATCCAAACCCTTAATTGCAAATGTGATTGAATAAACAACACTTCGCCCAACATAAAAACCATCTACGTCATAGCCCATTTCTGTCTGCATGTATGTTGACTTATTTACAGTAATATCTGGAAACAAAGGTGGAATCTCACCTTTGAAACTGTTGTAAGACAAATCAAGAATGCGTAACTTGGGGAAGTCAATATTTTGTCTAGAATGTCCTATTACACCATAAAACCCATTACGGTGCATTGCCAGAAGTTTTTACTCTGGAAGAGTCGCCAACCAAATGGGAAAAACATCACTAAATTGATTGTTTGACAAAACAAGATACTCAAGCATGACACAATTCGCCAATGACCTCGGTAATTGTCCCTGCAATTGGTTATGGCTAACATCAATCATCCTCAAATTGCTTCCGTTGTTGTATGATTGAGGCATCATGCCATGACAAGAGTTGCTTCCAAGAAGTAAAAGGATTAGAGCATCACTAAAGTTTCCAAGACACTGAGAAAGCTTGCCACTCAAGTTATGTTTTGACACATCAAGGCACCGAAGAGACCTCATATTGCAAAGCAATGGTGAAATTTCTCCAGTAAAATTGTTGTTGTCAACTCCGTATTCTGCCAGGGATGGTGGAGGGATCTGTAATCGTCCATGAAAAGTGTTGACTAAAAGCCTCAAGCATATTAGGTTAACCCAAGGTATGACAGCTGGAAGTTCTCTAGAAAAGAAGTTTCCATATATGTCCAGGAATACCAGAGTTTCCTTGCTTATGTTCCACATCCAGTTTGGTACTTCGCCATGGATTCCTGATATATCCACCCGCTCCAACTTTGTTTGATTTCTTAGGAAATATGGGAGCTCTTTTAAATTGCATGAATTCAAACCCAGAATGGTGAACTGTCGATCACCAGTTGCATTCACAATATTGGATTCAGTAACAAATTCAAAATTGTTCCCACTCAATTGGAGTTGGTACATATTTTTTTGCTTCCGAAACATTTGAAACTCCACTACACCACTCAGGTTATTTGAATGTAGATAAAGGATCTCGAGATTGATGAGATTGGAAAATGAGGCCGGAATTGAACCACTCAAATGATTATAAGCAAAATCTAGGTAAACTAGTTTGCTAAAGTTACCTAGCCATGATGGAATTGGACCAGTTAAATTACTCGTACAAATCCTAAACACAGTTAATTGAGTAAGGTTTGCTAAGGAATCAGGAATTGGACCTCCAAAGTGGCTTGCTGAAATGTCTAGCTCAGTGAGCTGTCTAAGATTGCCAAGTGCAGATGGAACCAACGAGTTTGAAAAATTGCACTGAGCCACATTCAACTCTTGCAATGAATTAAGCTTTTCAATCGAAGAAGGTATTGTTCCGAAAAACCTAGTAAACGCAACTTTCAATACGGTGAGAGGACTACTTTGATTAAATTCAGGAAAATATCCAATGAGATCTTGGTTGTATCTCACACTAAGAACTTTTAAGTTCTGTAGATTGAAAATTCTCATTGGGAATTCTCCAAACAAATCACATTTCTTGAGGGTAAGGGATGTCAAAAATGATAAATTTGTCAAGGAAACGGGTATGGTAGAAGATATGTTAATGAAACTGAGAGAAAGAGTTTCAAGACTAGTTAAATTTTGAACTATACTTCTCATATTGAATGGTTGAAGGTTCAACAATCGCTGAGGATCCTCAGGAGATGTTTTAATTTCAATAATATTGCAATTCAGATTAAAGTACGTCAACTTGGACAAGTGTGAGACTTCAGACGGGACTTGACCAGAAAAGAAAGGGGCAGAGAGGTCAAGATGAGTGAGGCTTGGAAAATTTCTTATACTAGACGGAATTTGAGAGTGCATGAAATTATTGTCAGAGAGGCTTAACCTTTGAAGATGCACCAGGCTGAACAGGCTACTATTGGAGTCGAAAGAGCCATAGCGATAACTGCTGCTGAGATCAAGGCCAATAACATGACCCGTCATCTCGTCACACTCCATGCCTTCCCACGAGCAGCAGCTGCTATTTCCTCCTCCAGCTGATTTCCATGACGAAACCTTTGGATAAGCACCGTCATAACGTGAAGCAGATTTGTCAATAATAAAGCTCTCCTTGAACTGCAGCAAGGCAGAGCTCTCCTCGTCATGGCAAGATAGCTGCTGCAAAGAGTCTACAAAGTTTGCAACCACAAGATGAAACAACAACAGAACTAGTAGTTTCGTGAGCATGTGAATCGACAGGTTCCCCATAATGTTTTGATATTTTTTCTTTGCACTCTTTGCTAAAGAATCATCTATGAAAGTTAAAGCTAAGAGTTATCTATTTATAGTCTGGCATGATCAAATGGTTGAGCAATAGCGAACACTCCAGAAACTAAAGTCAAGCACGAACTGATTAATAAAAAAGTGTAAATGCACACAAATAAGGACCACTGTGAATTCGGAATAAAAGACAAACGGTTCCTGTTAATTCGATGTCTGATGTATTGGCCAAGTCTAAATTTGCAAAGCCAGAGAGAATGGAAGTGACGAGGAAAAGGGAAGTGAAAATGATTGACAGCTGGCAGGGCATCAGGAAAGTTTTTTCCCCCTATTTCTCGACTAGCTGGGACTTCTACTCTTGTGCTATAGAATAGCAAAACTCTTTCAAAATTAACCACGAAGTAATTAATATTATGGGTTAATGACATTTTACTCCATCAAGATTTGGGATCATTATCAAAATGCACCTCACAGTTTTACTTTTATTAATTTGAATCCCAATGTTTAAAATTCGACCAATTTACACCATTTGTCAATCAACTTGACTATCGATTCAAATTGCCCTATATAAGTTTCATTTCGTCATTTAATTTAGTTAATGAATTTTAAGTCTTCGTATTTCAATCCTTTTGGTGAATTTTAAAGTGTAAATCAATAGTTTTAACTTACATCTTCACCAAATTTATGTTTTTTTTAGGGCCTTTCCTATTGAAAGGGGCGATATCATACTAAACTTACACACACTACACGGATGCTAGAACTCGAACATAGGACCTTACCTAAGAGAGTAAATACTCCAAACCACTACACTAGTAGATCCTTTGCCTGAGGGAGTAAATTTATGTTAAAAACACAAAAACCTTCCATACTTGTCGGTTTCATTTATGTGGCATCCCGTAGAAAATTCTGAATTACCTTCACCAGCCATAGAAAACAGAAAAAAAGAGCTTAATTTGGAGAGAGACTTGGAATAAATTTCAAACAAGCTGGGACTTGGAATAAATTTCAAACAAGATGGGAATGGGAAACAATGAAGAAAAATGGGTTACTTCATTTGACTCGAAGTCAAGTCATCCAATTACCCCATAAATAAGGCATTCAGATACATATGTTAAGAGAATCATTATAGAAGAGAAAGTACTGCACTTAATCATTATACTAAGTACCTTATCTTCAAACTTATTTGACTTGAAGTCATCATAGTCATATGCATAGTATTAAATTTCGATATTTTCGCCGATATTTTGGCAAAAATATCGTTTTTTAGGGTTACCGATATTTTCGCAATATTCCTTTTATATTTCGTCAATTTATCGAAAATATCCTCGATAATATCGCCGAAATATCGGGACCGATATTTTCGTTCAATTTCAAGTTCAAATGGTGAAAATATCGCGATATTATCGATAATTTCGATAATTTCGATAATATCGCGACATGAACACATATGGCGACATGAACACAAATCTGAAAAAATCCAAAACCAATTATAGGAATTTAAAGAAGGAAAAAATTGGAGAAAATCGAGAGCTAATTATTGTAGCTGCAAATCAACGAGAATTCAAGTTGAAAAAATTGGAATTTGAATCTGATCCCCGGAAACACAAAGCTGAAGCTAAATTCCGAAGAGCACAAAGCACAGATGGAAAACCCACTAACTTGATAATTCCACCGATTATCTAAGACAAAGCGTACCTCAATTCCGATTGAAGAGAGATAGAACAGCGCACATGAAGGAAGGAAGGAATGAAGAAAGCAAAAACCTCTTGTTTCTTCCCAGTCTTGTTCTATCTCTCTCACTTTCCTTTTTCTGTTTTCTAATAATATTTGATGATGTTATTGACATTTTATTGCACCAGGGGCAGGGACGGGACAGGACAGGGAGGGAGGGAAGTCTTGGGTGTTTTCTAGGGGTGGGCACGGTCCGGTTTGGACCGGTTTTCACCTCAAATCGGAACCGAAACCGGATTATTTAACCGGTTCGGTTCGGTCCGGTTTTAGTGATTTTTTTTAAAGAATCCGGCCGGTTTGGTTCTCACCGGTTCCGGTCCGGTTTCCGGTTTTTTCGGTTTTGAACCGGGTTCTTAATTTTTTCCATTTTTTTATTTTTTAAAAATACAAATCCCAACTAAAATTGTATTTTTGGAATTGAAAATTAATAAATGATCCAATTTCTTAAAAAGAGAGATGTTTTGAAGTTGGACTTGGAAAAATATTAGTTATAACATTAAAAATGTAGCATTGGATTTAAATAATTTTCTAAAAAAATAAAAATTATACACATGTTAAATATATATATATATATATATATATATATATATATATAACATAAAGAACCAATAAAAAATAACCACATGTTAAATATATATAAAATAAAGAATATAAATATGTATAATATTAAAAATATAAATAAAAAATTTGTATTGGACCGGTTTGGATTGGATCGGTTCCTTGGGGTGAAAAACCGAACTGAACCGATCCAAACCGTCCGTTCGGTTTTGTTCCGGTTGTTGACTTTTCCGGTCAACACGGTTTTTGACGGTTTTTTTCGGTTTGGTTTGGTTCGGTTTTGCGGTTTGGCGGTTCCGATGCCCACCCCTAGTGTTTTCTATCGTATCCCACCCACTATAGTCTCTCACTTTTATTCTTCTTATTCCATGTATATATGTATTTACACAATTTCTATTTTGTTTTTAACTGCAACGCGCTTTTTCATTCAATTAATTAAATCTCTTTCATTCCAACAAAAATTAAACTAAATTAAATCTCTTTCATATTAAAGTGCCAACTATATTTATTTTCAATCTTCACTATAATTTTTTATAATTATTTTATTTATTTCCTATCTACACTCACAGTCTTTGTCAGCTTACTATATAATCAACTTAAATCAGTTAAATCCATCATGCAATGCATTTCCTTCTAATTTTTTGTGATAAAATAATAGATAATTGACTAAATAAACATTCTCTAAAGTTTCAATAAAAATTTCCAAGTTTTTCTTACAATTTCCGTGGTTTTTATTCAATTTTTATCGATATCGATAATATCCCGATATTTCCATCGAAATTTCCGTGTTTTTAGACTATCGATATTTCCGATATCATCGATATTTAAAACCTTGGTCATATGTTAAGAGAAAGTACCGCACTTAATCATATCTCCGCTGGGCCATACCATCTGAGCTTGGGCCTTTGCTAATCACTCTGGAGGAAACTTGCCTCTCTGTTTAAGTCAAGATTTAAGTGGGGTTGTTAGAAGGGTCACTACTACAAAAATCGCAATAGACGTCGGTAAAACGACGACGGAAAAAATAAATACCGTCGTTGACTTTAAAAAGATAACGGTAATATAAAACCGACGTGGGTCAGTAACTAAAACACCTAAAAAATGGAGATTCATTTGGGTATTTTTAAAACACGACATTTGAAACTTAAAAAGCGTCGTCTTATGAAACATGTCATTCCAATAAGTAAACTGTCACGACCCGACTCCCCTAGCACGATATTGTCCGCTTTGGGCCCCGCCCTCACGGTTTTGTTTCTGGGAACTCACGAGCAACTTCCCAGTGGGTCACTCATCCTAGGATTGCTCTAGCCCCAACTCGCTTAACTTCGGAGTTCCAAGGAATCCGAAGCCAGTGAGCTCTCAAAAGGCCTCGTGCTAGGAAGAGAAGTGCCCACACATATAAGCACTTCACCTTTCCCTCCCCGAGCGATGTGGGATTGCTCACCGTTCTTGCTTCCTTAAGCTCACGGGTCTTACAATCCACCCCCCTTGGGGCCCAACGTCCTTGCTGGCACACTTCCGATCGTGGTTTAGCTCTGATACCATTATGTCATGACCCGACTCCCCTAGCACGATATTGTCCGCTTTGGGCCCCGCCCTCACTGTTTTGTTTCTGGGAACTCACGAGCAATTTCCCAGTAGGTCACCCATCTTGGAATTGCTCTAACCCCAACTCGCTTAACTTAGGAACCGACGTCTATATATAATTACCACGACGGTTTGATTTGTTCAATCAATTATTTTTATAAACTTCTTGACAAGCTGTCTTATATATCTTTCTATATATATCTCTCTCTCTCTGTCACTCTATCTTTTTCTGTACTTGATTGTATCTGTATTTCTACAAAGCATGCTGGATCAATCTTAATTTAGGTTTTTGTGAATTTTGCATGAAATTAGACGACGGCCTTCTTCTCTACAAGTGGCAGACTTGCCTTCTTCTCTACAAGCCCTTTGTGCTTATGCTGAGATGACATTGAAGGTTCATGATAAATAAATGGGTAATTAAAATGAAATAAAAATAATTAATTTAATGAAATTGGAATTAAATAAGAATTTAATAATTAAAGGGTATTTTGGTCAACTATATTTTCGGACGCGAATTTGGCGAAACAAGTTGCGCCATTGAGTCCGGCACGTCGAAACGAGTTCGTTGATGGGCGGCACGTTTCGATACGAGGTCGGGAGCTTGAGGGGCATTTTGGTAATTTCAAAATCATTTAAAATATTATAAAAGTAACAAGTGGCCCAATCATAAACGAGATTCGATTTCTCTCTCCTCCCTGCGTCTTTCTCTCTCCTCACCCTCGACCGCCACTGTTCTCTCTCTCCGATCTCTCACGTCCGGCCACGCCACACCGAAGATCCCTATCGGAAAGCTCCATTTTCGCCGGTGCTTTCGACTGCAAATCTCGCCAGAATCTGCAGCTTCGTTCCGGCATCATTGGCAAGTTTCGCAGTCGCGCAAGGTATGAAATCGAACCCTCTCCTCCTCCTCTAGCTTCCTATATGATTGGTTCCGATCGATTTGACCTCTAGGTTAGCGGATCTCAAACCCAGATTTTGGTCAATCTTTGAATCGAGAATCGGGCCAGTTGTCGATTGGTTTTAGGCTGGGTGTGACCGATTTTGGACTCGTGAGGGTGGGCTGATCATGTTGGTATAGGTTGTGTAGCTTGAATCGACGAAAACCAGAACACAGGAATTGCTCAACACACCCAAACCCACGGCTGCGTGTGGGCTGGGGGTGGCAGCGGTTCTCTGTTCCATTGCAACCCTCGTGAACGTGTACGTGTGCTCGAATTCCGATTCAGACGTCGTTTGGACCTCGAACCAATGTATGCCTATTATGCGTTGTTTGGGTTCGATGGGTTCGGACCGTTGGATCGAATCCGAATTCATGTATGTTGTTCCCCGTATTTTTAGTATCATATAGGAATTGACGGATTGTGGTTTGGAGCCCCGGATGCTTCGAATCAATGACTTAAAGTGTGATTTAAACTGTAACCGTCCGATCGTGCGATCGTGAGCGATCCGACCGTCCGATCGAGACCAAACTTTCAAGACACGTTGTTTAGGCCGTGTTGAACCTGTAGGAACTTTCGAATCTAAGTTTGGAGGCCATGGGACCCACGGGCCCTAGTTGATGAAGTTTGACCAAGGGTTGACCGAGGGTCTCCCGAGGTTGTTTTGCAATTCTTCGAACGTTGTTGACCTTGTTGGACCTTTATGCAGCGTGGGACCAACGGTGAGTGGACTTTGTTTTCAAATAAGCATGATTTGAATGATTAAATGCAAATGCATATAAAACGGGATTTAATAATTGTTTTAAATCTCGGATTTGATGACTTGAGTTTATCGGAATTTATTTGATAATGGTTTAAGTCTTGGTTTTGACTTTGGTTGAAATATATTAAAAGGATTTGCATTGAGGTTTATGCATGGTTTGGGTTGCCCTTTTTTATGTGGGGCCCTGATGGTTATGTTTTATGATTATGTATACTTTTGAGTATTGAATGGGACGTAGTGACTTCCAATGGTTTTCGTGTTGGATTTGGATTATATATTGTTTTAAACTTGGAATCTTAATATTGTTTTAAAGCATGGGATTTTCGGGTGAGTTTAATGACTTGAGTTGAGCTATATTTTAAGAATCGTTATGGGTACTATACATACATATACTTTCGGTTTTGGGTTACGGACGTTTTAAACGTCTGGATATTTATGTTTAATGGATTATTATATATATATATATATATATATTCATATACACTTATATATATATATATATATATATATATACATGTATACTTTGATAAATGTCGGACTTGGATTATACTTTGAAGAATTCTTAATTATACTTGACTATATATTTTGAATATGGAGTTTTGGGGACGTTTAAACGTCCGGACGTATATGTATACGGGATTGTTCTTTCGGTTGGGTTTTTAAGAATCGTATTTATAAATTGAATATTATTATGTTTTGGTTTTGATATTGATATTTGGAACTTATGTTGAATTTGGGTTTTGATTTGGCGTTTCTCGACTTGAGATTTTAATATGATTTGACATGCTTGACTTGAGCATTGATTGAGATTTAAATATGGTTTTTCAATGAATATGACGTTTTAATTGATTATGGATTGATATGCGGTCATTTGACGCTTGGGATTATTTTTAAGTATGGAATATATGTTTGACTGATGGACTTGTATATGTCCGGGTGTTTGATATTTTGGGGTTTGGGTACATATGATTGGTATGAATCAGAAAGTGATTGAATATATATATATACATATATTGATTATCGCTTGGCAATTGATTTGAGTGCGGTTGGCACCTTGTTATGTACCTCCCCTATTCTTATATGGATTATCACGTGGCGATTGATTTGATACGGTTACTTGGATATGGTTCGATCAGGTGCATGCCTTAACGGGGTGTAGCTGTAGACCCTTAACGGGTTAGTCTGCGAGCAGGACTTGTTTCGGAGGTATGGTAGTGAGGTTCCTACCATACAAGCCTGTGAGCTTAGTCCCTTTCTGGACGGCCCAACCCTGGCACAAGGTCTTGAGGAGGCTGTATCTGTGTCCAGTCAAATGATCCCATGTTGGATTGTTTTCCCCTAGTACTTGTGTTTGGTGTTGATGTTATATTATACCTATATGCGTGTGTTAGTACCTTCGTATTCATATTTCTTTTAGTGAGGATCGTTCCTCGCTTGTCGTGCTTGTGAGCACGTGGTTGTGAGAGTGGGGAAGATTGGGAAGCAGTGTGCTTGATTTGACTACAGTATTTGATATGTTATGTTTATTGGATTTTGAATCCTGGAATTGGTTTCCTATATATACATATAGAAATGATTTGAACTACAATTGAGTTCTGTATTGTTGTCAAGTTTGGTTTTCTTGGCGTGAGTGAGATCTTTGGTATTTTAAATGTTGTTTTGGTTTATGGAGTTGTATGACACTTTCGTACTCATGTTTATCTACTTCTGCTATTTATGTTTTTATGTATACCTACATGGGTTGGTAATTTGGGAGGTTATGCCTCGGGAAAAGGAAAGAAAAGGGTTACGAGTTCAGAAAGGTTTGAAATGGATTTTTATCCTGTGACTATTTTGAGATATAGTTGTTTTTGAATCAATGAAGTATATAAATGATTTCATATGCATGGTTTGCATTGTTTTGAAACGGTGGGGTTAGTACGTTGATTTAAGTATGTAAAACTTTGTTTTTGTCCACTCACACTCTTTCTGTTTTGCGCCCCCCCAGGCCATAGTCATTGCTTCGACACTGTTCGGCCGAGCACTTCTCTTCCCGAGCATCGACTAGACTGTAGGACTTTATGTCCCTTATCTTTAACTTTGAATTCTGTTGCTTGAATTCACATATTCTTATATTTGCTCTGTTGTCGCCCATTAGGGTTGAATTGAATGGCCGGAGGCCTGCTTTGTATTTGTGTATGTATGCTGGCAGTTGAATATACATATTCTATTGTATTATGACAGGTTGAGGGCCCGACATGGGTTGATGTCGGAACTTCAACAGGGTCCGGCTCGGGTTCCGGGGTGGAATTCGGGTCGATTCCTGTCATTACTCAATTTGCAGCAATGGAAGAAGTTGGAGCCACTGTCATTGCAGTATACATAAGGTAATTGTCCTTATCAAATTTTCATTTTAAACTCTGCTTTCTTAAAAAAGGAATAACTCATTGGATCATTTCATACAATTAGGTGCCTATTTGAGGTTTTGAAAACTTCAAATATGGTGAACATGGTTGGCCTTGTGGACCCCACTCAAGTTAGTGCTAACTCTAGCTCATTAACTCTAAGATCTCGTTTGTTAGCCACTAGACTTCAAAGGACATATGGGGAATAGATTTTCTTGATGCCTTACAATCCAGGGTTAGTCCCCTTAACAAGATTTTCTTTGTATGATGCAGTGTATATAAAAGTGTTTAACCTTCATTTTTTTTTTGTGTAGCTGTCATTGGGTCTTGGTCATTGTGAGAGCAAGGAGAGAGACTGTTTATTTTCTGGATCCACTGCCAAACGAGTGCAAAAACATGGTGAACACGTAAGTTGATTTACTCATGTGTGTTTGTAGCATAAAATATTTTTCAATAACACTTTGTTGCCTTGAAACAGTGCTATCAAAACTCATAATTCCCACATAGGCAGACACGGCAAGAAAGCACCCATATTGGAAAACTCTAAAAGGCACTCCAAGGCAACCAAGCAATGTAGAGTGTGGGTACTATGTAATGCGCTTTATGAGAGACATCATCAAGGATCTTGCCTTGGAATTTGAGAAAAGGTAAAAGGAAAAATTACATATTTGAATTTCTGTGGTTTTGTAATTTACGACGTCGTTAAATGAAAAAACAGTCGATTATATTACTATACCACGATGATTTTACCCTATCGACAGCCCTCGACAATAGCTGTCGACAGCTGCTGTCGACATCGCTTTACATCCATCGACATTTAACATATTATTTTTTTCTTTTTTTATGGCTTACAGTTTGTTGAGGGAAAAGATCAATTACCATACCCCTAAGAAGCCATTGATGAAGTCAGGAATGAATGGACAGAATTTGTAAGCCTTCATATGGATTAGGGGAATTGGGCAAACATTAATCATATTTCCGTTAGAATTAACAATTTTTTGTAAATATTTTTGTTATAATTTACATGTTATTTTTCCTATGAATTAAAAATTTGTTTAAATTTCTCAAATCACATGAATACAACAAAACACTACGGTACATATCCAAAATGACATGTATACAACCAAAACACGATTGTACATATTTAAAATGACATGTATATGAAAAAAATACGACCGTACATACCAAAAATGACATGTATACAACCAAAACACGTCGGTACGTATATGAAATGACATGTATACAAATATAACACGGCGCTATATAAAACGTCATCTAAATATATTAAAACGTCGATATATACAAAAATAACGATGTGTAAAGTTGTAATTAAACGTCAGTAAATACAACGGCAATATATACAAAAATAATGAAGTTTAAATTTGTAATTAAAATGTCGGTAAATACAACGGCGATATTTTTCTTCCCACGGACGTCTAAAGATATTATAACGTCGATATATACAAAAATAACGAATTGGTAACTATATACCACGGCGGTTATGAATTCATATCGACGTGGTTGTATTTTGTTTTTAACAAATTTTTTATTGAATTTATTTAATAATATTCGTAATAAATTTTAGAAAATTCCAAAAAATAAATAGAAATTACTATGCACTCATTAAGATATTTTCTTCCCACTAATGCTTTCAAAAATGTAATTTGAGTCATAAAATATTCATATATGGCTTATAGTTTCATAACATATTCATATATGGCTTGTGTAATCCATTGGTGTGATAAATTCAAATATAATAAAAATATGTTTTTATCATACTAGTACACAAGGCATTGTCATAAGAAGTCCGTAGCAATTTTCGGTTAATTTTTCTCATACTTTATTATTTTTTTACAATATTTAAAAAACATATTTATATAATTTAGGGTTTAGGGTTTAGGGTTTATTGAAAAGACAACAGTTTTCTATTTTATTTTTGAGTTTAGACAAAACCACCCTAAACCCTTTTGTATTATTTTACTATTTTTTAAGTTAAAAAAATTTATAATTTAGTGTTTAGGGTTTAGGGTATATTGAAACGACGCTGGTTTTCTATTTTGTTTTCTTTCAATTCCACCCTTGCGACATGCGTTCGAATCCCAGCAACCCCAAAACCTGAATAATAAATTTTGTTTTAGACGCTGGTTTTGACGCCGTTAAATTTATTTTAAAACGTCGTATTTCATATACTTACCGTTGATTTAAATACCATAATTTTTTATTCAATTAGACATCCATCTTTATTAAGGAGACGTAGAAGAAGAAAACAACGGCAGTATAAATATAATAACTGTCGTTTAAAATTAAATACTGTAACGACGGTTTTCTATTATTTCGTCGATGTTTAAAGAAGCGCGCAATCTGAAAATTTGTGGCTGACCTAAAATTTTTAGTTTTCGCTATAAGTGTTAAATATTTCGCTCTCTCTCTTCAACTCTAATTTTTAGTTGTGCTCTCCAGCCTCAGTCAAATCCAAGTTTAACTCGAAAACCATTTGTCATAACCTATCAGCTCTACGCGTACGTGTAAGTTCGAACCCTAATCTCACAAGCTTTTTTATTCATTGAATGATATTCTGTTTTGGTTTCTTAAGTACAAACGTAATCTAACTTTGTTTTTTTATTCATTGCATGATATTCTGTTATGGGTTTTAGATATATGTTGTGCGTCCTTTAAATGTTTTCGTAGGAATGGTTCTTCAGATATGTGTTCTTAATCACTCTATGTCGTGATGGGTCTTAATACTTGCGTGCTTTTCATAAAAATTAATTTGTTATGGGTCTTTATATTTATTTGGTTCTCAATTTGATCTTGGAAATGGAATGGCAATTGGAGATTTGGTCTCTTTTTTTTTTAGCATACGACGACGATTTGTTTTTATTAAAACCGTCGTTTGTATTTCCGTTATAAGTCGGTTGTTCTTTAAGTACCATCATATGAAATTTATGTGCTGGTGTAAGAACCATTCACTGCCTTTTGTAGCCTAAGACAACGATTATTGGACAAAACTGTCGTCTGTATTTTTAAAATACGTTGTTTTATGTAAAAACCGTCGTCAGTATCTTATACTTGCTATTAAAATTTATATAATCTGCTTTGATGTTCATTGCTTCTCTTTTGTAGCCTAAGACGACGGTTATTACAAAAAACCGTCGTTCGTATTTTTAAAATACGTCGTTTTATGTAGAAAACCGTCGTCTGTATCTTATACTTGCTATTTAAATTTTGGGTAAAATACATTTTTGGTCACTGGGGTTGGGGTCGAAATCAAATTTAGTCACCGTGATTTTTTTTTCCCAATTTCTTCACTGTGGTTGACGTCATTAACAAATTTGATCCCACGGTTCGATTCTGTCAGTTTGACAGTGGCTTTAATGTCTTTTTCCAAATAAAATTTTAAAATCAAATATATAAAATTAAAAAAAGGAAAAAAGAAAAAGAGAAAATCAACCTATCCCCACCGTAGCCCCAACCCATTCTAACCTCTCTACCACCATATCCACCATACCAGATTCATCCCAACTCAGAGCCCCCAAGCCATCCATCATCTCTCTCTCTCTTCTTTACAAACTCAACCGCCACAACAAGAAGAGCACCAGCAACTAAAACGGTGTCGTTACATTAACAAGTATTCGACAGTGAACGGGCGTCACAGGCAGGTCAGAATGCCCGTGACCTGTTGCCCCGGTATTTTTCGGCTGACCCATGAACTGGGTCACCAATCTAACAGCGACACCATCCAGTGGCTCCTCTCCCAGGTCCGACCCGAGCTCGTCCTCCCTCCACAACCCAACAATAAGACCCATCGGCTTCCACCCGACCCGGTTCCCAGACCCATTTGCAGATACCCGGGTGCAGCAGAAGATGGGTTGGATCACAATGTAGTGGCTCGTCTTTCTAGCCTCACTGTGAGAGCTACTGTGGTTCAAGTTTCCACTGTGTTCTTCGACACTCCAGCGACTCTAGGTAGCCACTTTTCCTAACTCTCTCAAATGGGTTGCTTTTGTTTTCATATTTGGGTCAAAATATGTTCTTTCTTTTCATATGGGATGCTTAAGATCTTTGTTTTCATATGGGATGCTTAAGATCTTTGTTTTCTTTATATTCTATGATTTGGGTCAAAATATGTTCTTTCTGTATGAGGATTGGGAGATTAAGGGCCATCACCCTCCTCCTTCCTTTGCGGACCTGAGGTTTTCTTATGTATTCTGGGACCATCACTACAAGAAAACATGCCAAACTTGACACTTCATTAGTGACGTTTTTTTCAAAACCATCAACTTTGTTGCTGTGCCTTGACGCTTTTTAAAAAACGTCAATTATACATCATGTTACGGTGATATTTATTAGAAAACGTCAATTTACACTATCTACACTTGACGCTTATGAGAAAAACGTCAATTTACACTTTATATAGGCCAAAAGTCACTTTTGATCCCCTCGTAGTTTGGCACTTCAACCACTTTTGACCCGTAGCTTCAATTTCGTCACTTTTGACCTGTAGTTTGGCACTACAATCACTTTTGGTCCCTGTAGTTTTCAATTTCGTCACTTTTGACCGTAGTTTGGCACTTCAACCACTTTTGGTCCCTATAGTTTTAATTTCGTCACTTTTGACCCTGTAATTTCATATTTTGAGCAATTCAAGGACAATATAAAATTTATGTTAATTTCTTTAACGGAGCAACCACATTCCCCTCACGTGGAGGGGCAATATTGTCAAATCAAATGAGCCCTTTTATCAGTGCAGTTATCATACAACCCATCTGGCTTTATTATTGCTAATTACTTGCAAGGGAGAGAAAGAGAGACCACAAGGACAACGATAAAGAGAAAATTGGAGAGGAACGGAACTGTGGGGAGCATCACGTAGTGGTAGATTCACTGTAAAAGCAATCAATTTACCATATTATCAACAATTAGAAATCGCCGAATAAAATAATTGACTATTTTGTTGCCCAAATTGCCATGAAGATTGATACTTTTCGATCTAAAAGAGAGAGATTACGTTATCTCAGAACAAACGTAAATTCGTAATTGAATAGGAAAATAAAAAGACCTACGGTTTTCTCAACAAAAAAGATGCGCGGGAAAGGAAAAAAAATGGACAAGCCAGAAAATGACAACTTCGAACATGCTGAACTCAAGGCTGAGAGTTTCAGTCAAACTTGAACTTGACGCATGGGGTTTTGGTCTGACAATATTGCCCCTTCACATGAGGGGCACATGGTTGCTCCGTTAAAGAAATTAACAAAAATTTATATTGTCCTTGATATCATGGTCAAAATGACGAAATCAAAACTACAACGACCAAAAGTGGTTGAAAAACCAAGGCCAAAAGCGATTTAAATCAAAACCTACAAGTGACCAAAAGTGATTGAAGCCACAAACTACAAGGGAAAAGTGACGAAATCAAACTACACAAAAGCTGATTGAAGTCTAAACTACGGGGACCAAAAGTGACTTTTTCCCCTTTATATACTTGACGTTTATAACAAAACCATCAACTCTGGAGGCTAGAGCCGGCATCCAGATATTTTGGTCCAAATATTTCTCAAGTGCGCGCCTCTTCATTCTCTCTTCAGAAACCCTATCACAAAAATTTCACTCCATTTGCATTTCAAATTCAAACCCATATATCAGAATCCCTAACTTCTTCTACTATTTCTTCAATTCGCAAATTAAACACACAAAGCTGAGGTTCTGACACACAAATTTCAGGGGGCTTCTTGCTTTGGTGGTTGCGGCTGCACAATTAGCTAGATCTCTCATGCGAAGCTCTTCATCGTCCACCAGCCACCGGCCAGCAACGACGAAGACAACCACAGTGCCCATCGCCTGGCTCTTCTCTCTCTCTCGCTCGCTTTGTCTCCGTCGATTTCTCTCTTTAATCTCCATAACTATCGCTCTCTCTCTCTTTCTCTTAACCCCTGAGATTCCAGAACCCCCCCTCTCACTCGATTCTAGGTATTTTTCTAATTTTTTTGGTTCAATATAATTTAGGGTTAAATTATTTTGTTATTTATTTTGGGTGGTTTTTCTGATTTGGCACTTTGGATTCTGTTAGGGTTTCACTATCCTCAATTAGAATATTTGAGGATTGATTAAAGGCATATCCATGGGGAAGAAGAGAGAGTCGAAGGCCACCAACCTCGACGACAGTGCAGCGAGCCATGTACACCTCCTTATGCGTTATTAATTCTCTCTCTTAGCTTTACATTCAGAACGTGAAGAACCAAAAGATCTCCTTCCAAGCTGGTGAACAGACGCCCTTGTATGCCTCTGTCTCTGTCTCTCTCCTTTATCTTGTTAATAATTCATCTTATTGCAGATTCCCTCATTCAATTTTTGATTCTTAATCACAATCAAATTAAAATTACTCTATATTTTATTTATTTATATAGTTTTTATAATTATCGTTAGAAATTGGGGAATCATATATTGTGTGGTTTATGGCGTGTGTTTTGTTTGGTTCATGAGTCAATACATTTTCTTGATTCTTGCTGTTATTCTGTATCTCAGTTGTATTTCGTGTTCATTACTTAAACCTGTGTTCCATTCTTTGCTTTAACTTATTGATTTGGCCTTTTTCTTTTTAAAAGTTAATCCATACTTATAATTTGACAAAATTGCAGGTTCAGATATTTATTTATCACTTCTTTCACTTTCGTATCTTGGATGTAAACAATCTAAAGCTCTGCATGATTTGTAATATGATTCACAGCTTCTGGACCTGCATTGGCACTATGGGTCCGCTCACTTCCTTAAAGATACAAGAACTAAAGGTCAAATATGTTATCTCTCAAACTATCTCAGCTTTTTCATATTAAACTACTTTACTCTGTTTTTGTCTGCCTTTGAACATTCAAAGGGTCGTTTTCTATTGTATGTCTTCAATTTGATGAAAATGACATTGGGTTCTGTTATATGATGCTTGATAATATTGAGTTACAGAGACTTACGATGCTTAAGTCTATTTGTACTCCCCTCATATATTTTTGGTTAGAAATCAACATTGGTGCTCACTAAGTACTAGGCTAATTTTTTGCACTTTCTGTTTTGTCATTGGTTTTCTTCTGATGCTGGAGAGATTTTATTCTGTTCTTTCTTGTAATTGTATCTAGGTGGGCCGCTTGCATTGTCTGTTTCCTTGGTGGGAGGATGCAAGTGTGGATTTCATGATGAGTGGGGGTTATAATGTTGGCCAGATAGAACAGGTATGTCTGAAAATTGGGTTTGTGTGTACTAATTGAGTTTGATAGCATTTTAGATTTGGTGCGTACTTTATAGAAAGAGATTGTTTCCTTTTTTGCAGCTAGTTAATTCCAATTTACAGAGTGGGAATGTTATCCTATGTTTAGCTCTCTTGGTCCAACGGATCAATATTTATTCATTATATTACATGGCCTCCGCAGCTGTATAATTTTGTTATGTTTCAATGAATCAAAACTTAGTTTGGACTTTTTCTCTATTTAATTGATTTCAATCAAAGTTGTTGGACCATGAAAAGAAAAATGTTTATTAGCCTGTTGATAGTGCTGTCATATCTCACTTTCCATACTAATATAATGCATTTGTTTCAGTTAAGGGTCAAATTCGTCCATTACATAACATTGTCTGCCTTTCTCTTCTTCTTTAATTAAGATTTTCAATTTTGATAGGGTTACATGGGTGGAATGTGATTAATGGTTAATGAAAACAAAAAGCCTTGTGCCTTTGGTTGATGAAAATTGTATCTAGTAAGGTTTTTGCATTTGGAGAGACACACAGTGTTAGTGGCTGTAGCTGTTATGAATTGTTGTATGTGTTAAATCTTTTAATTTATATGCACCTCTTGGCAGATTGATATGTTAAGAGAGGCTTAAACAACAAAGGCAGCCATAGGCACATCAAGTGCTAGGGAAAGTCAAGCTTCCAAGCTTCCAAGTTCAATTATACTAGATAACTGTGTAAATTTCAGTTTGTTTTGTTTTCAATGTAATTTTTTTGTTTTCAATATCATTTGTGTTGGTAGTTAACAAGTTATAACATTTTGTAGTTTTTAGTTTGTTTTATGTATTCATTTATCTACTAAGTATTCTTTCTTGGCAACTTTAAAAATTAACAAGTTATAACATTTTTGAAGTTGTTTTTAGTTTCTTCTATGTATTCATTTATGTACTAAGTTTTCTTTCATGGCAACTTTAGTTGCTCATGAATTTTTTTTTTTAAATGTCAGTTTTAGAGTTTGTGACGGCTAAAAACCGTCAAGAAAGGTTCCTCAAGTGTCAGAATAATGCATTTGTTGATACTTACAAAGCGACAAGAAAAGTCTTCATTGACGGGTTCTTGACGCTTTTTATCCGTCAAGTAATGTTATTTTTTGACAGATATTAAGCGTCAAGAATGGGGGTACCCCTTTCCTGACAGTAGCGTCCGTGACGCTTTTCGAGCCGTCAATTAATGGCTATCGTGACGCTTTTTAGCCGTCAGCAAAGGGTGTTTTTCTTGTAGTGCATGTCCTTGCAAGTTCATTTTATATTTTTTATCCCCAAAAATTTTAATTTCCCAACCATTTACAATTTGGGTTTCTGTCATTTGTGGGTTCTTGGTGATGTGAGAATTGAGTGTGAGCCATTTACTAGAGGGGTGCCAAATCTTGACACATTTGATGAGCTAGCCCGTGAGTTTGGGAGTGAAAATATTCGAGATGGGTGTGAAGATATATGGATTGAATGACATTATTTATGCCCTAAATGGTTGTGTATGACATTAATTTTGCAAGAAATTGTAATGTATTTCTTTCACTTTCATTATGCAGGTTTTGGGCACATAACTTTCAGTACTAAAAACAACTGGGTTTCATATGCAAAACACGACGGTTCTCTGAAAAATTGCAAACCCAGACGTCTAAATGATATCTAACATAGTTTACAACCATAGCATGACATAAATGTACATACCGACGTCTAAACCATCACTCACATGACTGCTCAATTAATTCAAAGAAACGTAGATAACAATCGAACAACGACGGTGATGTACAGCCCTTAATACTGCATATTCACGACCGTGATATCCAAAATAACCGTCATTTAAAGAACATTACACAACAATAATCATAGCGTACCGCCGTATTTCATGACTTAAAGACGTCCTTCAACATATATTTCCCGTCGTCTTTTAGGGCTAAAAAAGTTATTTGTGTTAAAATATCTAACGTGAAATTTATTTTGCACGTCGGTAAGATGTTAAACACAGACGTCTAATAATTATAAACATGACGCAATTAATTATATAAGCGACGTATAAATTAGTCGCCACGTCTGAATTTCTATCATAAAGGACGTTTAACGTTTTAACAACGTCGCCTTTAGAAATAAATACGACGTGGAAAATCGTAATAACGTCGGTCATGGTGTTATTGATGACGTGGATAGTACCACACTACGTTGTTTTTAAATTGTTAATGACGTGGTAATATCTAGACAGACATCAGTTTTAAAAATAAAATGGACATTTAATGTTATTAACTACGTCGGTGGAACGTTAAATTACTATCTTGAAATGAATTTTCAACGACGGTCAATTTATAGTTTGTGTCGTGGTTAATTGATTTTACGTCTATATTTTGGTAAATTACGTCATTGTTTCTTCTCTAAACGACATTGATTTTCTAAAAGGGACGTCTAAGGTTATCCAAGTTTTTCTTTTTAGTTCCATTTTCAGTTAATAGACGTCGGCTTTTATTTGAATATGACGTTGTATGTTTTAACAACGTCAGGGTTGTAAAATAAACTGTCGTGTTTACTTGACAACAACGACGTTTTTGAGTAAATATGTCGTCTTTACATGAAATAGACGGTAGGGATTTACCGTCGTGGTTTTATGCATCAAAAGATGTGGGTCGATTTCACGACGGTTGAAAAACCTGATACACGACAGTGGATTACCGTCGTCTATTTCGATTTTTGTAGTAATGGGTTACATTATCTACTAGAAGATTTGAATGGGGTTGCTAGACTCATAAATTTATTTATGTAGTTTTATTTCCGAGCTTCGGCTCCCTTAGAACCAAAAGGAGTTATCTATTTATGGACTGGCATGATCAAATGTCATTGCATATATACTTGTATGTAGTAAATAACTATCTAATATTACTCCGAGTTAACCATCTTCATCAAGATAATATTTATTGACATTTTGATCAATAAAGAAGTGATTGGAAAATAATAATGATAAACTCGTGACGTAGTGTTTTTACACTGCAAATGACTAGAGTCAAGAACTCACGATGATCACGGAAAATTCCATCCTTGAAAGTAAGAAACACTGTTGTCAATTCGAAGCAAAGTAAAAAATGGTTGCTGTAAATTCCATATATGCCAATAAAAATTGGAATACCGAAACCGAACCAAAATCATGCCATTCTCGTGCCGTCTCGTTTGGTGTTGAAGTGTAAACAGGATGTTACCGTGTCATACCGTTACTGTTTGACACGACACCGGTTCCATATTTCTGATCCCGTTTGGTGCCATACTGTGCCGAACAGTGTTCAAAATCTTAATATCCCAATTTCAGTTTCTTCCTCCCCCATTTGATTCGATCCTTCTTTCCTCCTTTTTTTTTTATTCTTCTCTTCTCTTCTCCTTTCTCAATCCTCGATTCCAAGGCTTGAATCGAACCATAATTCCCAAATCCTCCATCGATCGATCTCCTCTTCTTCTACTTCTCTCTCTCTCTCTCCCTCTCTGTTCTTCTCCTCTCTCTCTCTCTCTCTGTTGTGTCATACGCCGCCTAATTCCCAAAATCTCCCATCGATCGATTTGATCGGATCTTCTTACTCTCCTCCTCTATCTCTCTCTGTCATACTCTCTAGGGCTCTCTCTCTCTCTCTCTCTCTCTCTCTCTCTCTCTCTCTCTCTCTCTCCCCATAAACTTAAGCTGAGCTAAATTTCAGATTTTAAATGCCTTACTGAGTATGCTTACCTTGACATACTCACTTCCAGTCTTTACTCGACGACTGGAATTTATCAAAATTTGCCACAGTTAGAAGTAGTGTAGTGGTAGACTTCCATCCATTTTTGTTATTTGCACATTTTGAAATTGTAAAGGCAGAAAGATAATCACTTTCTTCTTAAATTATACATTTTGTTTAATGGGTTTCATTTTCTTGATATTATTTTCAATGATTTATTCAGGTATGTACTGCAAAAGGTCCAAGACCCAGATACCTAAGAGTCTGGAAAGCCAATAAGAGGATTGGGACCATTTCCAAATCGTTAAGCTTGTTGAGTCTGTAAAAATTGCAGATTTTATATTTTATGGCAGGTTTTTTACGATATCAACATTGATACCGAATCATCCCGGTTCAGTTTGGGGCCGATATAGTTCGAACGTATTTTCAAAAACCTTCATCTTGTCCCGTTTCGTCCCATCCTGATTTCCCTTTCTGGGATTGACACCAGGATGACCTCCATCCCGTACCGTGCCCAGCTAGTTGAAAGCGAGAGAACGGAAGGGACTTGGAATAAATTTCACACAAGATGGGAATGGGAAACAATGAAAAAAAAAGGGTTACTTCACTTGACTCGAAGTCAAGTCATCTAATTACCCCATAAATAAGGCATTCAGATACATATGTTACGAGAATCATTATAGAAGAGAAAGTACCGCACTTAATCATTATACTAAGTACCTTATCTTCAAACTTATTTGACTTGAAGTCATCATAGTCATATGTTAAGAGAAAGCACCGCACTTAATCATATCTCCGCTGGGCCATACCATCTGACCTTGGGCCTTCGCTAATCACTCTGGATGCTACATGCCCCGCTGTTTAAGTCAAGATTTGAGTGGGGTTGTTAGAAGGGTTTTGACATTATTTACTGGAAAATTTGAATGGGGTTGCTAGACTTATAAATTTATTTATGTAGTTTTATTTTTGAGCTTCGGCTCCTGTAGAACAAAAAAGAGCTATCTATTTATGGACTGGGATGATCAAATGTCATTGCATATATACTTGTATGTAGTAAATAACTATCTAATATTACTCCAAGTTAACCATCTTCATCAAGATAATTTTTATTGACATTTTGATCAATAAAGAAGTGATTGGAAAATATTAATAATAATAATAAACTTGAGGCGTAGTGTTTTCACACTGCAAATGGCTCAAGTCAAGAACTCACGATGATCACAGAAAATTCCATCCTTGAAAGTAAGAACTACTGTTGTCAATTCGAAGCAAAGAAAAAAATGGTTGCTGTAAATCACATATATGCAATTTGTGATATTTTCAATTAAAAAGACCAAGAAACTCCAAGTCAATTTGCCATATTGAATTAGGTGCTGCGAAATTGACCAAGTCTAAATTTGCAAAGTTACGTTCAAGGGGCTTTGGTAACTATGTGCCTTGTATCAAACATGCACGTCACCATGTGCTCTGGACGTCAAGAGAATTAATAGGGGTTTAATTATGGTAATTGTCTTTTTGCACCTACATTTTAGTCATTCAATTCAGTTAATGAATTTTAAGTCTTTGTATTTCAATCCCTTTGGTAGATTCTAAAGTGTAAATCAATAGTTTAAACTTACATCTTCACAAAATTTAAGTTAAAAACATAAAAATATACTTTTGGGTTCGGTTTCATTTTCATGGCTTTCTCCCCATTCTCAATTACCTCGTGAGAATTCACCAGCCATAGAAATTAGATAAGGGTTGAACCAGGAAAACAGAAGAAAAATTGATGTGGAGAGAGAGAGAGAGAGAGAGAGAGAGAGACTTAATTAAAACGGCAGGGGAGCAGGACTGATTCAGAAAAAAAAAAAAAAAAAAACAGAAAAGAGGGTTGAAAGCGAGAGAGAACGGAAGGGACTCCTAATTTCAAACAAGATGGGGATGGGGAACAATGATGGTTTGAAATTTGCACGTCACTATGTGCCTGCCTTGTATCAAACATGCACGTCACCATGTGCCTTGTATCAAACATGCTCGTCACCATGTGCCTTGTATCAAACATGCACGTCACCATTTGCTCTGGAGTTCAAGTGAATGAATAGGGCGTTAATTATGGTAATTGCACTTCACTTTTTACACCTATATAAGCTTCATTTTAGTCATTCAATTAGTGGATGAAAGGAGGAAAGTCAACCAGTGTAGGAAAAGAAGTCGGAAAAGGAGACTTCGCTTTTGGAGGAAGAGATGTTGACCGTTTATTGTACTGTTATAAGGTGATTTTGAAAATGATATTTAAAAAATAATATTTATTATCACAACGTGTAAGGCTGTTGTTAAAACGTAAACAACATACAAAGAGTTTTGTTAAAATGTAAACAACAACACGCAGATGAATGTTGTCAATAAGATATAAAACAAGGTATTCTGCAACAATGCGCAAAATACGTTGTTGTTCGATACTTCCACAAAATGCGCTCGTTGTCTTTACAAGCGTTCACAACGCACAATGAAATCAATGACAATATGCAAAGTGTGTTGTTAAAAGCCATGAAGCTTTTAACGACATCGGCTTCAACAACGTGCGCCGCATGTTGTCAATACCCTTCCACAACGCACATTGTGCATCATTAAAGGGCTTTTTTCTTGTAGTGATCTTTTCATGAATTAAGTAATGGTTTATTCAAGAGATAATTTATTTCCTGAAAATTTGAAGTTGGAATTTTGGTAATTTTATGCCATTGAGAAATAGTAGATGTCTATACTAACGTGTGGCATTTTTGGAGAATTATTCGGAAGTCGAAAGTATTTTTGGTAAGTTTTGGAAGTTGGGAAGAAGTTAAAAAAATAAATAAATTGTTCACACTATTCAGAGGATTAAGGTACAATTTTAAGATGGTTTGAAACAATGCAAATAAAAAAGAAAGCAACACATGGGAGACCCAAATATTCAGGCAGAGTGAGTTCATTGTGCAGCCAAGTTCATGATATATGATTGACAAACCTGTAGCACCTCAAGCTATAGGCTTGTTCTTGTGAAATAATTATAAAATTTCTCTGCATGGTAGCCAAGTTCCTGAAATCTAAATGGAAAAGCCTTCGAAAACAAATACTCAGCTCCTCTAGGTCTAGGAAACACAAAGTAAAAGAAAAAAATCAAAAGCTTTTGTAAAGAAAAAAAAATAATGAAGAAACATACTGCACCAAGAGTCGTCTTCTTCAGCAACTGCAAGAAGTCTTGTTCTTCTTGTATCAAGTCAGAAACTGGAATTGTTTCCGGGAAAATATAAAAAATAAAAATAGTTAATTTGCTCTAAGTCCACAAACGTAAACCCCAATGTGGCTCTAGTCCACGCAGTATTGTTTGTTGATCTAGGTCCTCTGACTATGTTGTCATATATGATTACATTCCTTTTTTGATGTATTAAGTCATATTTATATATTTGCCTATTTTTTATTCCAATTTTTCGTTCCTATTATGTCCCTAAGGTTTAAAATGGCAAAATAAGATACTTGTTTGCTGGCTAGTAAATATCATATTTAATTTGAATTTAATTCAAATTTCCTTATAATTGTATTCATTAAATTATGAAAATGTATAACATATGAGTGTTAGTGTTCCTAGCTTTATACTGTTTCACTCTTGCAACCTATACGTTAGGTAAATCAAATTACCTCTTTGATGTGCCTCTACTTCAGGTAATACCTATTGAACCCAATACCAACCAATAGGTAAAGTTGGAAACAATGTACCTCTAATACAGTAATGTACATCTGAACCCAATACTGCAACGTGGATACATGACAAAGAACCCTATTACCAGTGGCGGATATTAAGGGACAAGAGGGGTTGCTTGACCCCACGAACTGGCTGAAAAAATGGCTATGGACAGCCTGTGGAGGTCTGAGCAGACCCCATGGTGACTAGAACGATGACCCCAAGAGATGCACGCAAGGTGCTCGATGGAAGGCCACAGCGAGGAAGGGCCACAGAGGTTGTTTTGTTTGCTGTTGTGTGAGTCCCTGAATATTACCTTAGATTGTTGGGCTAGATCTCATGATCATGTAGGAGAAAACGATTCGTCAATCGGAGCCCCACAACCAAAGTTATGAATTTTAGAAGTTTTTAAGAGCATTTAGAATTGAAGTTGTAGAGCCTACGAAGAAGAAGAATAAAGACACAGCTTGTTTGGATTGTAATCCAGTGCTTCTCATTTTAATTCCTTTTTGAAATGACCCATTAGTAAGGCGCCACATGTCAATTTTTTAATTAGACTAACTTCATAAATTCATTAAAAATTCATATGTGCTCTAAAAAATCCATCGAAAATTATCCTAAATTTGTAATCACGTCTACTTTTATGTCGTGACTTCCAAATCACATGTACTTTTGGTTAGATTAATTGGTATTAATTTTGGTTAGATTAATTGTGTAATTGACATGGATTTTGTTCATATTTGATAAGAATTTTGATAAGACTAATTGTATAATTGACATGTATTTTATTTATGTTAATTGATATACTATATATACTATAGTCAATTAGTTATAGACATAAAACTCTTATTTATTTATTTTTTAATTGATATTGTTGTATTTTTCTTTTTCTTTTTCTTTCTTTCTTTTCCTTCTTTCTTTTTCTTTTTATCCATTGCTTCTTCTTCAAACCAAGAAATAACACATGAAAATGTTGTGTTTCCACACTCCAATTTTCACACTGGTTCTCTTCTTTGTGCAAATAGCAAATATGCACAATGAAATCCCAGCAATTATCAAGAAGAGACAAATAAAGTCTTCTATTGTGGAATCAAGAAACGCGCATGATAATAAAGTCTTCAAAAACCCTTATTCTTTAGGGTATTAGACAGATGGTTTCTAGTGCGCCATGTGTGTGTTTGTATGTATTTTTTTAAAAAATTTATTATTAGTTTTACATTAGTTTTAAATAATTGCATAGAAAATGACTCATTTGTCCTTAAAAAATGCCTAAGTTTATCCTAAAAATATTTCGACATTTTTACACTATGACCCTATGATCCGAGAGTTCTGGATCCGCCACTGTCTATTACAAAATAAATATGAATAACTTACTATACATAATGAAAAACTCATACTTGTAAGACAGGTATAAAAAAATGACTGAGTCGTTCTAGTGCTTTAGGGTTTGAAAAATATGGTTTCCACATCTATAGCATTAATTAAATACAAAAAGTTTTGGATTCATGGAGCACAAATGGTGGAGAAAATGGAATTTTAGGGATGTTATGTTTGAAATTTTCAATTTATAACCAATGGCATGTCATGTAATTTCATTCACTATAGTGGATATAAGAACAACTTACATAGCTACACGTTTGGCTTGGTGGATTGCAATTGAGAGGGGAAAATTAGTGTCCTGCATCCATTACATCATAACAAAATTGGACCTGTATCTAAGAAGCCCAAATCTTTACCCACAATGAAAGGAATCCTCTATCAAATTGAAAACTGCAATTGAACTCATAAAACACTGATAATTCCTCAAATTCATCAAACTATTCCAAGAATTTTGTTCAGGAAGTGAGGAAGAGAAGAAGCAACTTACGGGAAAACGAATTGGAGTGTGGGTGGCGGTGGCGGTTTTGAAACTCGTCTGGTGGATTTCTGTCATCCTAATAACATCCCCTCATGATCCTCCAAATTGCATCGTGGCCTTTAGTTATTCAACGTGGAACTGATGCAACCTCCTTCCCTATTTTAATTTTGTTTTTTTCTTTTCTTTTGTTTTTTAAGTTTTTGCTGTTTTACAATAATATGTGAATTATCAAAGGGTAGTGATTGTCCCACTCCCCTTTTATCCACTTACACTCCCTTTTTTAATAATTTGTATGTTCTCACTCCCATGATATCTTATAGCAAAATGTTAATAGGGAGTGTAAGTGGATAAAAGGGGAGTGGGATAGAGATAGAGATTAATAATTTGTATGTTCTCACCCTCAAATATAATTTTGACTGCTTCTACGTTTTTTTTGTTTTAGGGGTATTTCTGTCTAATATTTTTTGTGAAGCCTGTGACCCCAACTGCTTTTTGCCTGGCTTTATAATAATAGAGATAGAGATAGAGATTACAATACATGCCATCTACACCTTCATATTTATTTTCAAGTGACAAGATCCGACCCGAATTCCACCCCGGAACCCTTGCTGAATCCCGCTGACAACCGACATTAACCCAATGTCGGGCCCACATACTAAATAGAATCCCACTTCCAGAAAATAAGGAGAAAGGGGTCAAGACTTCTGCCGAAAATCGGGCAGAGTCTCCCCTGAAATAAGAACATTCCCAAAAGTTTCAACCAGATAAAACATAACAGAATATGTATATCCAAGTGCCAGCATGCTTACAAAACACAACATAGGCCTTAGGCCATCAAATTCAACCCTATTGGGCGATACAGAGCAATCTAAGAGTATTTCAAACAAAGAAGCAGAATAAAGTGTTTACATCATAGGGACAAGTGCCCTACAATCGGTCGAACAGCTCAGATGCTACGACTACGACATGGTGGGGCGCAAAACAGAAAGAGTGTGAGTGGACAAAAACAAAGTTTCATAAGTTAAAGCAACATACTAACCCCACCGTTTCAAAACCAATGTTGAAATCATGCAGTTCAAAACATTATATATATACTCAGTTCGATAATCAACATCCCCATGCAATAGCATAATACACATGAAGTCACTTTAAAACACTGCTTCCCATGCAATCCCAATCTCACAATACTACGTGCTCGCAGTACGACAAGCGAGGAAAGATCCTCACTAACAGAAATACGAATATAAATATCATAACTCAAGCGTATATATAATATAACAACTCAACACCAAACAAGTGTATTGGGGAAACAATCAAACAAGGGATGGTTTAACTGGATTCGAGGACAACATCGCAATGGCCCCGTACCCAGGTTCAAGCAGTCCAAAAATAGACTAAGCTACCCGGCCCGTATGGCAGAATCCTCAATACCCATACGTCCGAAACAAGTCCTGCGCACCGACTAAACTACTCAATTAAGAGTCTACAGCTACACCCCGTTAAGGTATGCACCGGATCGAAGCATAATTCCGTAACCGTATCAGAGTAGTAGGGGAGGTACATAACACGGTGTTCACAACACTCACATCAATCGCCAACAATAATCCATTTACACATATTCATATACTTCCCAAATTTCATTCCATAAATATGTACCCAATCCAAAATACAAATATCCAGACGCAAGCATCCAAAACTCAATGACTAACAAAGATATTCAAAGTAGTCAATAGCATTGAAATCATTAAACTCATATGCAAGTTTGTTTATTCATTGACAGTTATGTGTATTTGAAAACAAAGTCCACTCACAGGTAGTCCCAAGCAGCCTGACACTGGGAGGATCCTGCCTGTGAAGTACGAGGTGCATGCATACCTAATTTCAAGGATACGATTAAAGATTAAGAACCGAACCTTAGAACGATAACTTGAAATCAAACCCTTAACTAATCCCGTCCCAATGTGCACATTCACTAGTACGACGAATTCTAAGGTCAACAACGTTCGTTGGGCAGCGGGACCACCTCGGGAGAGGTGCGGTCAACCTTTGGTCAAACCCTTCCCAAATGGGTCAAACCGTGCCTGTGGGGCCCACGACCTTCAAACTTAGATCCGACAATTCCTAAAGGTTCAATACAATTTATAGAACATGTCCCGAAGGTTTGGTCTCGATCGGACGGTCGGATCGCTCACGATCGAACAGTTACAATGAAACCTAACGCTAGGGTTGGTGATTTCGAGGTATCTGGGACTCCGAATCACGATCCGTCAATTCTTATACATTCCTTGAAATACGAGGAACCACATACGTGAATTCGGATTCGAGCCAACGGCCCGAACACATCGAACCCAAGCAACGCGCAATATGCGTACATTGGTTCGAGGTTCAAACGACGTCCGAATCGAAATCCGAGCACAAGTACACGTTCACGACGACACGAGGATTGTGTAGGAACTGAGAACCGCCACCACACCCACCCCACGTGCCGCCACATGTGCCACTGTGGGTGGTGGGTGTCTTGATCAAATCCGGTCATCGGAAACTCCTCGAATTGGGTCACAATCTATATACCAATCAAATCAGCACCTAATGGGGAGTTCAAAACCGTTGAAACACGGCCAAGAACTGGCCAGATTCTGGGCAAAACAAGGCCAAACCCGTTAGGGTTCCGGCCGGAATTTCAGTCGCCTGGAACGGCGTCTATGCCGCCAGGCTTTGTGGAGCACCAAGAGGAAAAGAGAGAGTGGTAGGTGGACTACCTGATCCAAGTGGTGCCGCGGTCTGAAACCACCGAAGTCGACGCCGGGAAAAATGGAGGTTTGGCCGAGATTTGAGATCGATCCCCCTGACAAACCACGGCGAGATGACCGGAGAAGAGGGTTGGGTTGTGATCAAAAGGTGGAGCCGGTTCGTTTGCGACCGGTGCCGTGGCCAGTGGTGGCCGGACGGTGAACAGTGATCGGCGCGGGTTCGAGGAGAGAGAGAGAGTCTGAGCGAGGAGAAAGAGTGTTTTCTCGAATTCTGATTGGTCCAAGGGTATTTAATAATTTTTTATTCAAAATTCAAAATGACGCTTACGTCCTCTGCACCAACCAATGCTAGGATCGAAGCGTGCCGCCCGTCACCGGACTCGTTTCGATGAGACGAACGCAATGGCGAAACTCGTTTCTCCAAATTCCGTTCTGAAAATAAAATGGACCAAAATGCCCTTCAAATTAATTTAATTATTAAATTCCAATTTAATTCTTTTTAATTCTTTTAATTTCCTTTTTAATTTTCCCAAATTAATTACTTATTTATTTTTATTTATTTTTAATTTAATTAATGGTCCGGGATGTTACATCAAGCATGTCATTAACAACCTTAATTATAACTAATAATCCCTATTAATAGCATATCAATCATCTCATTTCTTTTGGTTGGCACTTCCTCTAATCCATCAGCAATTTCTAAAAAAAATTTGAATAAAAAAACTAAATTACATATCCAATAAATAATGTACCTATATAATAATATATATAAATATCGGTACATTATTTACAAAAAAAAGGTCAGTTACTTTCGTAATTGACATTTCTGTACATTTTTCATAAATTAAAATTAGGTGCATAATGATTTATAGAAAATATAGATATATTATTTACAAAGTAAAATATAGGTACTATTTACAATATAATACAAAAAGTTTTTTTTGGTCTGAAAATAGGTACGCTGTATAATTGAAATTTCTGCTCATTTTTCATAAATTAAAAATAGGTAAGTCATTATACTAGGTAAATTGTTATAAATGGAAACATATACATGGCCTAGTGTTTTCACACTCCATATGACTAAAGTCAAGAACTCACGATCTGATTAATAAAAAAGTGTAAATGCAACCAAATAATCACGACAGGAAATTCCATCCTTGCAATTGAGAACCATTGTTGTCAATTCGAAACAAAAGAAAAATGGTTCCTGTCAATTGCAGATATTCAATTTCTGATATTTTCATTTAAAACAACTAAGAAACTTCAAGTCAACTTGCCATTAAATTTAGGTGCTGCAAAGCTGCTGACCAAGTCTAGTTTTGCAGAGGCTGGTTGCCCGGGTTTTTGAAAGCCTAGAAGATATTGGAGTTTATATAAAAGATCATTTCCAACCCTTTTCTTCATTATTCTTTAGGAACGTGATTGAGTAAAAAGTCAACAACAAAAAAACTCAAACTTTTGAAATTCCAATTGTATGCGAACTGTGAACTGTGAAGATCCGAAGAGCATCAAACAACATGAGAAAATGAGACCCAAGTAAGTAATGAAATAAAAAAGTCTGTCAAAACCCAAAGCAAATTCTACACAAAGAGAGAAAAGCAGTATGTACCTTGAAGCAGAGACAAAAATCTAGCCATCTATGAGAGCCTGGAGAGAGGGAATGGTTGCGTCACCCCAGCCTTACATCATCCACCCTACATATCCCCTCCCCTAGCCACGCCCCAAGGTCCACTAACACCTCAATAATTAAGGAACGAAAGTGAAACTCGGGTACAAGTTCGTAGATTGCCTTAATTAATATTTTCGTTTTTTTTCTTAAAGATGAGAAATTAAATCGCATTATTTACCGTCAAAACTAAAATAAAAAGTTGACATGGACTACTGGAACGAAATGAAATGAAATTTTTTTTTTATAATCAAATCAAAGCATATCCCCTCCCCTAGAACGAAAAATGAAACACGTAAAAGTTTAATAAATAAATTGAGAGATATAAGTGAAACTTGAATACAAGTTTTATGGTCAATTTCGTACTCTGTGATTTTACTCGTATGGCATGTCTTATGAGTTAAATAACAGAGTATCAAACTGGAATTGACCCACTAAAAAAATAAACAACAGTTACTATTTTTTTGGTGACTGTCGGCATCTTTAATCACCAAAAATGGTGACTAAAGGCTATAATCACGCTGCAGTTACTAATTTATGCTTCCTTACATATGAAGCCGTGACAATCACCATTCCAACAAGATTCGTGCCAAATGAAGATTGACTTTCAACACATCTAAAAGTACAATGGGGCCCACCATACATCCAATCAACGTTAGTTTACACCTATTTTTTATTAGGTATTTGACGAGTTTGAAATCTTTGTTTGTGTATTATATAATTACAATTTCTATTTGGTATATTTCTTACTTTTCATTTTTCCCAATAATTAATTAATAAACTATACAGTCATATCTGACCTTAGAGAGCCTTGATTGCAATTTCATTACAATTCAATAAAGATACTGACTTTGATTGTAATTTCTTCCTGTACAGAGAACAATTCAATAAATATATTGGCTTTGATTTTGATTTCAATTTCATTATAATTTACACACATTAAGATCAAACCCCCCAAAATATTAAAGTCACTTGTGACTAAATATTATATCTACAAGAATTTGGGATCTCGATCTTACTTTCAAAATAACTAATCCCACTTGGACTTGGTCTCTCATTCCCCTGTTGTTACTTCATCTGGTAGTTGATTTTGCTTCTTTTTTTCCAAGTTCCTGGATTCCATCAGAACATGGTCTATGTTGTTCAAGACAATGAAGGCGGTGCTGGTTCTGGAAAAAAGCAGCAAAGAGCAATCTAAATACACCTTCAGCGAAATTGACACCCACAAGCATTTCCGATGATCTGTTCAACCACAAAAATGAATGAGAACTACATCCTCAAAACATTCAAGCCACTTCAAATATAAAAATGTAAACTAAACTAACAAAGCGGATTGGCAAAACAAAACTAAATATTCACTATACTATCAGTTGACACTAAACATTCACTTAAATAAAAAATTAAGCAAAACTAGACTAAACATTCTAACAACTATAAATATAAAAAAAGTTACCAAAACCAACAAAGCAGATTGAAAAAACATGATGACACTCACAACATAGTGGTCCTGTTATTAATATGAAGAAGATGGTCAACGAGTAAATTTTAAAAAATGATGGCACTCAACCAACCCAAAAGGAAAAGAAAGAGAAAAAAAGAGCAGCTAACCAACAAGGGAAGATTTGATACCTGTTTAGAAAAATCTAACTGCAAAATCCTAAGGACTTCATCACTTCTTTCATTCCCTAATTTTCTCTTCAAGTTGGACAAGACAGATAGAAGAAATGGAAATATTGCAGTAAGCTAAAAACCTGAAAACCACTTTAGATCCAAATCAGAGGGGTTTTGTCGAATCTTGAAAACCACTTTAGATCCAGATCTATAGGTTTTGTTCAAGAGACAGAGAGGAGGGAAGATGAAGAGAGGGAGAGAGAAATTAGAGAGAAATGGAAGATAAAGAGAGGAAGAGAGAGAGAGAGAGAGAAGATGAAGAGAGGGAGAGAAGGATAGACAGAGAAGATGATAGAATCACAGAGACCAAAGAGAAAGAAAGGGAAGATGAAGAGAAGCGACAGAGACCAGTGAGAGAGACGGGGGGAAGAGGGAGAGAGGGAAAAAAAATTAAAAAAAAGAGGGAGTTGTCCTCTAGATTTGCGACTTGCAGGTAGTTGCACTGATGGATGGTTGTTATCTTGCCAGCACATAACAATAGTATGGCATACATTTCCTTGGCTCTAGGTGGGTCCACTTTGCGTAGAGTACACTTCCTTGCCTTAGTTAGTCAAAAAAAAAATGTCACTAATTTATTATATCCAAATAAAATAATTGAAACTGATTGTTGTTTAAGTGTTTTTTTTTTAAAAATTATTGTTTAAGTGTTAGCCACTAAAAGAAATGTCACTAATTTATTATATTCAAATCAAATGTCAACAAAACATTAAAATGTGGGGTCCTTCTGTGGTACGTCGGCTGTACCGGTACAGCCACTCACATGACAGGCACGTGCATTTTTTTAAAAAACATGGGAAACCGCCTGCTAAGGTTAACAGGTCAAGGCTTGCACACGCAGCCATTCAGTCGACGACTTCTTCTTCAAACTCATGTGCTTCATTTAAACTTCAAACTGATTTCTTCTTCATCTTCTTCAAAGTCTGCTTCTTCAACTCCTCTTCTGTAGAAACTTTCTTACTCCTCTCTGCAACCTCTCTCTCTTGTTTGTCATCATTGTCAAAAGGGTGTGGAATTTTGGGAAAATTTTTGGGGTTAGCATTTGGGGTTGATAATAGGAATTGGAATTGAGTTGTTTCAGTCGCTGGTGGGTTGTTGGCACTCCTCTCATCTGCAATCGAGCCCTTGTGAAAGCATTTGGTATTAGCTCCTTGTGAAGGTAAGTGACCACTATCTTTTAGGTTTTAGGTCATTGAAATTCTGTGGTCATGACTTGGGGCAAGAGGGGAAGTGGGTTTCTCACATTCATGAGATGAGTGCCTGTGTTTCTCAATGTGAAAGTGTCGTGAGGTGAAGTGGGTATCTCACATTCATGGTTGTAATGTCATGCAATTTGAAGTAGTGTCATGTGTATATGCAATTAGTAATCGCATGTCTGGAAATACAAATAACTTAATGCAATTACAGTACATATTTGTGTTTTAAAATTATGCAAGTGAGGTGATTCCGTGGTAGGTAGGTAGGTTTGACTGGTTTTGAATATTTTGTTATGGAGTGTAAAGTGTTCCGAATGTGTAGTGTTAGGATTTGTTAAGCTTTGGGTTGGAATTTGCTTTGAAAGGATTGAGAATCCCGGGCGAAGAGAGAAATGAATGGGTGGGTTGTGCACATTTTTGGTGCAATGTTATAATGGAGGTTTCATGCACGTTTAAATAGGGTCGTGCAATTGCATATCGTTATGTGCAATTGCATATCCTTATATGCAATTACTAATGGACTGTGTGCAAATGTAGGTCAATGTATTTTTGTAATTAACCAAGGTCATTTTGTGGGTTTGATTGTGTTGGTGTGTGTGACTTGTTTAGGGTGTTTAAGGTATGTTGGGGTTTGGATTAGTATTCGATTCTCGTAGCTAGAGACAGCTTGCATGATTGTGTTGTGTACTTGATTTGTGTAGGTTATGGAAGCTAAAAAAGGCTAAAGCTAAAGGAAAGCGCAAGGCCGAGAGGATAGAACCAGCAAGAGTTGGGTGAGATGCATTTTTCAACTTCATGTAAGTTACACGTACTGTATCTGAAAATTGGAAATGTGGTTGCTTAATATTGTGATGGTTTTCTGATTAAAAATAAATGATTGACAAACAAAAAGCAACGACATGAAATGGGTCAACTGGGTAGTGCAAAGTCGGATAGTAAGGTGAGAGATTGCAATGCATTGGGTCGAGTATTAATTTTTTAATTAAAAAGGCTGATTAATGAAAATATAATTTTGCAGGTACAAGAAGAGATTGTTATGAAGTGGAGGGAATTGAACTCCGAAGAGAAGGCCAAATATGGTTCACTGTCGAAGGTCGAGTGGGCAAGTAAATCGAGGCAGCGAACGACATGGGTTTTATTACTAGATGCAGCCGGACCGATTCCATCGTACGGTTCAAAAGATGTCGGATGAGAAGCGCTTAACGGTGAATGCTATTGGGTTCGGGAATTTGTCATCTTTATCCTGCACTGATTACACCGCAAACTATGCAAGTTTTTGATTGAACGGTTCAATCCAGAAACTTCTTCCATAGAATTGCACGGGAATGTGTTTGGAATAAGTGCTTTTGACTTTGGGCGTGTTATGGAGTCCGAAGAACACCGGTGAGTCTGTTGAACTCGGATGTTCGGATGAAAAGGTGAAAGAGTTAGTGAAGAGGTTCGGTGGAAATGGTAAAAGAGTATTAGTAAGTGCGTTAGTTGACCAATTGGAAAAGTGCGAAAAAGCAGATGAGAATTTTAAAGTTGGATTTGTAATGTTTGCATGAGCATCGTACTTTGCCCCTCATCTTCACTATCGCTGACGGGAAATATTTAAATTTCTTGATGATCCCAGGGAAGATAGAGAGCAAGAATTGGGCTGACCATGCATTCAACTTCTTACGTGATGGTGTTAGGTCGTTCAAAGCGAAGGAAGTTGCATATGTAAATGGGTCACTGCTATTTCTCCAGCTATTCTATTTCGATTCAATTGTCCACGGTGGAGTATACGTTGATAAATCTGTGGATCCCATTGTGTCCTGGGACAATAACTTGGCGTGGAAATTGATTAAATGGGTGAGGAAGCAAGGTGGGTTTGATAGTACTACAGTTCGGGTTGTGTCAAGGCGCAGAGAACGGATGAAGTGTCCGGAGTAAACATTGAACGAATTGTTGAAGATGTTGTTATCAGATTGGCGCCAATAATACGGGCGAGGTGAAGCGCTCGGTTGAAGGACTTGCTATCACTTTGGGGCCAATAATACAGGCCCAGTCCGATGCTCGATGTCGGACCTCACCGAGAAGGTAATGAGTGAAGTGACCTCCTTCATGAAAGATGCAAGACAACATCTACTTAGGGACATGGACATGTAAATGAAACAAAGGAGGACGGGCCAGTGAAAAAAGAGACTAAGGAGGACGGGCCAGTGCAAATAACAGATGAAGGTGGTCAGAATGTTGTGACCAACAAAGATGAAGAATTTACCAAATTGAATGAGAATGGTGCAGTTGATGTGAACAATCCGTCAACACCAATACTGGATGGACAAAGTTGCATTGACCCGAGGTATGATGAGGCATTAGGAGTTTGAATATCGACAACAAATTTAGTGTATTGTTATCGTTTTCATTTATTTAGTAACCATTTATTTGGATAGTTAAATATTCATATTTGCTATATGTAATATTTAAAATCCTTTTCCATACAGTTGAAAATTGGCCTGGAAGAGAGGAAGGTGACAAAGTCGCCCCATGGTGATCCAAGTGGAATAAAAACACGGCGTATGTCCGAAAGGCGACCAGGGCATCATTGTAAAGAGCCATGGGTTGACCCGTCACATGGAAAAGGAAAGGTGGTGCAGAAGTTGGGCAACAAGATGAAAATTGGCCCATTCAAATTGAAACCGGCGACATAAAAGATGCTGATTTGGAGTTATTTAGTTATATTTTTAGGTCCAAGGACACTTCAAGGTAACTACTTACAAGTCTTGAAATAAGAAATTGACCACATTTCGTCTATGTTGTTGACTATGTCAATTTAATTCTAACAATTGCTTGCTCTTCTTCGGTGTAGTGACGAATTTTTAATTGAAATTCAAAACGGCCATCATGTGACCCGAGGTGAGTTTATGTGTTTGAGGCACGAAATGTGGATTAATGACGGAGTCATGAATGCGCAAGTGCATTATCTACAAGAAAAGGGATCAAGGAGATGGTACTTCCCGACATATCTAGCGGTATGTGTTTATATTTTTAGAAGTGTCATAGGTTGTTATCTCCAAAATGAATGTAATGTTTAACTATATCTCTATGTAGGATCAAGTTAATGGTACAACTGATGATAAGTTGGACCGTTTGGGTGTGAAACTGAGAAGGGAAAACACCAAGCGGTTCACTGTAGGCCTCAAGAACTGCGAAAAGGTATCAATTTAAGTTGTGTTTGAAAACATGTTTATCTAGGTTATTTAGACCCATGTCTTTGTAAGTAAGTTATTGTGGTTGTAGATTTTCATCCCTGTATTGGATCGAGTCGGGAGCCATTGGTATTTGGTAGTTGTGCTAGTTGGGGAACAAAAGGTTGAAATATGGGATAGCCTCCCGGGTGGTAGACACAATGCATCTCGTTACATAGAAGTGGAAAGAATTGTAAGTTTTATTTACCTTATTTTGGTTTGTAATTTTATTATCGTAACATCCCCACTAAGAATTTATTTAAATTCATTGTTTTGTAGATGAAAACTCTTGACCACGTTTACATTGATGAGATTGTCACCGATTTTGACAAGGGATGGGAGTTTGCAAAATTCAATATTGTTCGCAGTGACAAGGTCGGAAAACAACCAAATGGATGGAATTGTGGTGTCTTCGTGTTGAATTGGTTACAAGACATAGAATGCACATCACACGGTCGTAACAAAGTGAGTCGGCATATATAACGTTTCATATTTAGGTGTTCCATGTCACATTTTTTCCGTATCCTTTGTTTCACGGGTTCTTTTATATTTGCGGTTCCAACACGCATAGCAGGCGGGTTCGGGTTGCGCTTTCGTTGGTCAAGAACCCCAAAAACTTGCGTCTAAATGAAGTAACTGAGTCCGCTCGAAGAGTTGTTGATGAAGAACTGAACAAGTTGGTTGAACATGGTCCCTTGATCCCTCATCATCCCATCGCAAGGAAGCCAACGACACGCTCCCAAAGAAAGTAGAGAGTTTGATAATAGGTCGCTGGGCATTCGAGTTTCAGATTTAGGTGTAATTGAAGTCCATTATTTGGTTACAAATGCTTCTTTTGTGTACATGAAGTCAAAACATTTAACCCCTTTGAACGGGCCAAACATTGAACAGCAATTTCATTTTAGGAATTACCGTAACTGCATGCATAAAGGGTCTAGAGTTAATGTTGTGCAATTGCACGTTCATATCCATATTTGCACACAGTGGCGGTGTTTTTGCACAATATGATGTACAATTGCATTATATCACGGGCAATTGCACGTTATGTGATTCAATTCCATTGTTTTCGCACATGTGGTTTTATGCTACTGCAATAGCAACAAATTATACAGTATCGAAGGCACATACATCATTTATGAAAGAGGAGTTCGTAGGTCATTCTTAATAAAGGACCCCTAACCATATTTAGGGGTTTCAAATTACAAAACTAAACCCTAAAACATTAACATACCGATTGCAAACTAGAATAACTTATAAGCTCCGAAATTTTGACTGAAATGTTAACATCTGAAATTAAATCCGAAATGATAACATCTGAAAAACACAATTACCAAGAACACATTGGACATCAGTAAGGTTCGGGTGGTTCATGGACCTCGCTTCTCCAATATTGATATTGCTTCATACACCTTGATATTGTCCCACTTAGTTGACGGAGCATCAACAAGCTGAGCATATTTCCTAAACATCTCAAAGCCGATCTCAATCCCGCCATTGTAAATGTTGTACTTGGTCACTGAATCTCCTTCACGAATGATGTTGTTACAAGGCAGGGGGAGAGGCTTAATCACATCATAGGCTCATTTCACTTGTTTGCGGACATAATTCGAAAGATTATCATCACCATCATCATCATCATCATCATCATCGCCCACCCTCTTGTTCTTCGGAGTGGAGGACCATCTTGAGCTACCAACAATAGAATGTGACATATTTCGAACAGTTTGTATTTTCTCTTGCGCACTTGTCTATAAGAGGCAGGTGATACCCTATGATATATTTCCACTTTTACATGTTCAACAAAATTTAACAATTGACCCATTTTATACTTGGTTAAAATGGAAAGTTCGTTGCATTCTTTTGTTGAAAAAGTAAGTTGGTTAGGTAAATTTTTGCAGGCAACGTGTAACTTTACTGTACGAATGCGACAGAACTGCTCGGTGAACACATACAGTGTTTGTTTGAAAAAGTCAGATTGGTTGGGTCACTTTTTCAAGGGAACGTGTTACTTTATTCAACCAACACGACATATTCGTTCGTGCAAATAAATAGGCGTTCGTTGGAAAAAGTGAATTTGTTGGGAAACTTTTTCAAGGGAACAGATTACTTTATTAAACGAACGCAACATCTATCTTCGTCTGTACAAATTGGCGTTAGTTTGAAAAAGTAAGGTTTGTTGGGCACTTTGTCAAGGGAACGTGTTACTTTATTCAGCCAACGTAACACCTGCATTCGTATGAACAAATCGGCGTTGGTTGGAAAAAGTAAGGTTGGTTGGGTACTTTTTCAAGGGAACGTCTTACTTTATTAAGCGAACGTAACACCTGTATTCGTCTGAACAAATATGCGTTGGTTGGAAAAAGTAGGGTTGGTTGGGTCACTTTTTCAAAGGAACGGGTTACTTTATTAAACAAATGCAACATCTCCGTTTGTCTAAACAACTAGTTGTTCGTTTGAAAAAGTAATGATGGTTGGGCCACTTTTTCAAGGGAACGGGTGACTTTATTAAACGAACTCAGTATATGCGTTCATCTGAATAAATAGGCGTTGGCTGGAAAAAGTTAGGTTGTTGGGTTACTTTTTCAAGGGAACGGGTTACTTTATTCAACGAACGTAACACCTGCCTTCGTCTGAAGACATAGGCGTTAGTTTGAAAAAGTAAGGTTTGTTGGGTCACTTTTTCAAGGAAACGTTTTACTTTATTAAGCGAACGCAATACGTGCATTCGTATGAACAAATAGGCGTTGGTTGGAAAAAGGTCAAGTTAGTTGGGTAACTTTTTCAAGGGAACAGGTAACTTTATTGAATGAACGCAATACCTGTGTTCGTCTAAAAAAGTAGGCGTTCGTTGGAAAAAGTTAGGTTGTTGGGGTACTTTTTCAAGGGAACGGGTTACTTTATGAAACGAACACTACATCTGCGGTTGTCTGAACAAATCGGCGTTGGTGTGAAAAAGTAAGGTTGGTTGAGTCACTTTTTCAAGGGAACAGGTTACTTTATTAAACGAACGCAATTTATTCGTTCGTGTGAATAAACAGGCGTTGGTTGGAAAAAGTTAGGTTGGTGGGTTACTTTTTCAAGGGAACGGGTTACTTTTTTGAATGAACGTAACATCGGCGTTCGTCTGAAGACATAGGCGTTAGTGTGAAAAAGTAAGGTTTGTTGGGTCACTTTTTCAAGGGAACGTGTTACTTTATTAATTGAACGCAGCACCTGCTTTCGTCTGAACAAATAATCGTTGGTTGGAAAAAGTAAGGTTTGTTGGGTTACTTTTTCAAGGGAACGATTTACTTTATTAAACGAACGTAACATCTACGTTTGTCTGAACAAATAGGCGTTTGTGTGAAAAAGTTCGTTGGTTGGGTTACTTATTCCGGGGAACGTTTTACTTTACTCAACCAACGTAGCACCTGCCTTCGCGTGAACATTTATCCCGTTTGTTTGGTAACCTTCGTAAGGTTGGTCAAAAACCAAGGATCAACAACCCCAAAATTCTGCTATAAAAGGAGGAATTTGCCATGTTAGGCATTCACTCCTCTGTCCATTACAAATACATGGCTTCCTCTTCAAACCAACCTAACGTTATTAAAAACCCCAAAGGGAATGGTTGGGATCCAAATGATTCCAAAGTTCATATTACCACCAACTTATGCAAGCATGTTTCGGAGGAATTACGTCCATGTGGAGTATGCAAGGATCTTATTTCTGTCTATTCAGAGAATGTTCAAGTTAACCGGTCTCCAACTCCCTCACCTCCAAAGCCACCATCTCCCCTTGTTTGCAAGTGCACCCCTCAAAAGCCGGACTGGTACAGGGATTGCTACACTGACAAACTTATTACGCATTGGGAGGAAGTTGAAAAATGACAGTCCACGGATGACTCGGATGATGAGAACTACAAGTTCAGGGATTAAAGTGTTCATATGTCAACGTTTATAGTATTAGACTAAGGTCATTTTGCATTTACGACAACGTTCGTGTATGCAAGTATTCAAATGTATGTTTGTACCTTTAATGAGTTGTGTAAGCTGTTGTTTTATGAAATTTGGACTTGGGCACCACTGAACTTTGGACAACACACATTCATATAAGTCTTATTTTAAAAAGTAATTTATATAATATGGAACCAAATTTATAAGAAATATGTATGTACTCAATTAAAAATGTAATTACATAAACATTTGAAAATTAAAATAAATACTTCCCTAAACAATCAACCCTAAACCCAAAGCGTAACCCCTAAACCCTAAACCCTTTTAACCCTAACCCTAAACCAAATACAATTTCAACCCTACAGCCCAAACCCAATTCAATTATAACCCTAGAGCCCAAACCCAATTCAATTATATAACCCTAGAGCCCACACACAATTAAATTTCAAGGCTATAGCCCAAACCCAATTAATTTTGAACCCAAAAGCCCAATTCATTTATCGTATATACTGATTTCAAAAATCAGAAATTTGGAACTCGCTTCACCCTCACTCTCGCGTGCTGTCCTGTGTATTGAGCACCAACAACGGTCTCTCACGGGATCTCCATAGCGAAATTGCAAGGATCTTCCTCCTTGGACACAAGCGCCCCTCTCGCTCTCTCTCTCTCTGTTTCTCTATCTCTCTCTGTTTCTCTCTCTCTCGACTGCCAATCTCATGGCTCACCACTTCTCCATCGGCTGGCAACCTGCACGTCAAAGGTAAGAACTTCCATCCGAAATTTGGGTTATGTTTCTACTTGTGCATTGCAGGAGTTACATTAGGTAAAAGGTTAAGTGTATTGGGTTTCTATGAATTTCATTGCTATGAGGGTTTAGGGTTCATCAGTTTCGTCTTCTTGTTTCAGAGTGTAATTCTTTTCTATGGGTAGATGGGGGAAAATGTAATGGTCATTCCCATACTCAATAGCTTGTCCGATATTTCTGATTTTTAGGGTTCATCAGTTTCGTATTCTTGTTTCAGAGTGTAATTCTTTTGTATGGGTAGATGGGGGAAAATGTAATGACCATTCCCATACTCAATAGATTGTCAGACTTTTTTTTGATTTTTAGGGTTCATCAGTTTCGTATTCTTGTTTCAGAGTGAACTAAACACATACTTCAAATTTTCACGACAGTTTGTTAAATGTTCCTGTACTTTGAACTGCATTTTACCACCGTCGATTTGTTTTGTGTATAGGGATTGGACCTTGTTTTGTAAAACTAAATAAAACTAAATCTGGGTTATTCACTTCAGTATCATTCATGTACGTTCCTATTTATATTCATAAACTAGGATACAGTAATTTCTAGTTTGATTTTGGTTGTGTAACAAATGCACTGTTACTGTATGAAGGTTGCACCTTTTCTGACAAGCGACAATGATCCCGAATAAGCAGTCCATTCATGTTGATTCATGTGATAAAGGTTCCCCACCGCGAAGGTCCTTACGTGAAAAAGCTAAGCAAAGTAAGTCTTCATTGGCGACCTCAAGCTCGACAAAACGAACGCGAGCAAAACGATTTTCCGGTCCTATGGGTACTGGGGTGTTTGGTGTACGTGTGTTCATCCCGAGGAACCGAAATCCTTATTCACCGGTGCTTCATGTGGATTTGGAGGAACTTATCTCCTTCAAGGTATTGGTGGTTTAATTTGTAATATGCATTTGTTTGGTTCGACAGGATTGTAGTGAAGTGGTTCACAATCTAATACACATTGCCGTTTCTGTTTTATGCAGCTGACTTTAAAAAAAAAAAAGAGGTCATGGAAACCATGACAAGTGTGCTACATGGTATAACACAAAGAATGCACGCGTCTGTGAAAGCGAAGGTCGAAGAAGCTGGGTTTTTGCCCTTTGTGTCAATTTTGGGCCATGGAAAGAAAAGGGATAGGCCTTTACTTGTGGCCTTAGGCGAGAGATGGTGGGATAGTACCCACATCTTCCATTTCGATGAAGTTGGGGAGTGGACGATGACCCCCACGGACTTTGCAGCTATAACGAGATTGCGTGTGGGTGGGAAGCGACTAAAGTACGACACGGAGATTTACAAAAATAAGAAAAAGCTGGTTGAATTATTTGGGAAACCAATTGCGGACCCTGCGGCGGGCGACGGAGGGTGCCGTATGAAAGCCTTTCTACCCCATATTGGAAGAAGATGCCCAAAGATGACAAGGAAGCCGACCAAATTGCAAGGGCATTTATACTTTGCTTGATTGGCTCCTCCTTCCTAAATGATAAAAGCCAATACGTGAGTATGCACTACGCTCGAGTCCGGAAAAAATCTCGGATATTAGTAATTTCAATTGGGGCGGTGCGTCATTGTCGTGCTTGTATAGATCAATGGACTCTTGTTCCAGGGTATGTCCTCAAGCATGGGCGGCTATTGGAGGGCATGGGAGGTTAGTATAATCGAACACCAAGTCCCCAAAGTTTTGCCGACTCTTTGGTTACATTGCTAATTTTTATACTTGGTTTGTTTAGGTATGGGCCTGCAAGTACCTAAAGCCTTTTGCTTTAGCAAGGCCCATTGGGACCGTAAACACGTGGCCACGAGCTTTGAGGTGGTTGGGAGCCAAATCCAAGCGAGACTTGCCCCATCGGTTGGTACAATTTAGAACCATGATGCGACATTTATCAATTGATCAGGTAAGATTTTTGTATTAAAAAACAGAGTATTCAAGAATAAGAAAAATTTGTCTGATACGCAAAACCTATCCACCTTATATTGCAGGTGAATTGGAACCCATGGGGGACCGATGAATCTGTCTTTGTCGGAAGAAGTAAAAAAACCATGCCCGCAATGCGTAGACGAATTCTACTAGAGGGCCAAGCTAGTCTGCGTGGTATTTGGGAGAGCGAGTGGCAATGCAAAGCATAGGCAGCACACAACCTCGAGTCCCCAAAATTCCACCGAGGTCAATGCTTTGATTATAAGCTAACCGAAGAGTCCGAAGTTGAAGAAGCACTTAATGGGTACCCAGCTTCCGAATGGCTATGTAGGTCATCTTTGAAGCCGCAACCGAGATTTTGGAGGTGAATCTTTGGGTTGAATGCCCTACTATTTTCAACTTCCTTGGAAGCAAGCATAGAGATCAAGCGCCTACGAGAAGAGATTGTGAGTCTATTAAGAATCATTTCATACTGATTTTAACTAAATAATGAATGTAACCGATGTTATATTGTAAGAAGAGACCACCAATGAACGCACACGATGTTTTATTGTCTTAGGAGATATTGAAGAAAACCAAGGCGCCAACCATTGCAAGTGAAGAGATTGGTGAAGATGTACCTTCAGATGATGATGCATTACATGTAAGTTTGTTACCTCCATTGCCCCCATACAGTTTATAATATCATCAATTCCGCAATACAAACCATGATCGATCGTGTGCACAAGAAAATTCAATGCAATTGCTTATTTATATATGTCAATGTTTCACTGTATGTAGGAGGTTCGCTCAAAAGTGAGACATGACAGTATCGGAAAAGGAAAGTCAAAAATTGTGGTACAACAACAGCATGACGAGGATGAGGAAGAGGGAGAAGAAGAGGATGAAGACGAGGAAGAAGATGAAGAGAAGAGGAAGAAGGACAGGAAGAACAAGACGAAGACACAGAGGAAGAAGAAGAGGCAGAAGAAGAAGGAGAGGAAGGAGAGGAAGAACAAGACAAAGACACAGAGGAAGAAGAAGAGGCAGAAGAAGAAGGAGAGGAAGGAGAGGAAGGAGAGGAAGACGGAGAGGAAGAGGAAGAAGCAGAGGAAGGAGCGGAAGAGGAAGAGGAAGAAGCGAGAGGAAGGAGCGGAAGAGAAAGAGGAAGAAGCAGACCAAGAAGCGAGAGGAAGAACAGGAAGATGAACTTGAAGATGCAGAGGAAGATGAAGACGAAGATGAATAGGAAGATGAAGAGGAAGCTTGGATCGAAGAGGCTGAGGTTGGGGATGAGGATGAGGACGAGGAAGCGGCTAAGGGTAATGAGGATGCGAGAACCACAGTCCACGAGCAAAAACGTAAAGGTAATACAAGTGTTCACTCAAGTACCCCAAAGAGAAAGAGAACCAAATAAATTATGGATATGATAAAGTACATTTGGGTTAACCAACTTAGGGGTTAACAAATTGTGGATATTTAGGAACGTAATTCGCCGGTAGACATTTTGTATTAGACTAGGTATTGTCTGTACATTGGTCCTAACCCGTTCGTTATGATAAAGAAGGTGTAATTATCCCTGAAAAGATGAAACTATGAGCAAATTTGCATATTTTCATTTGCGCACGATGTTGTTGCATTGCATCATCGTCATGCAATTGCATGGTTGCAATGCAACGCCGATCGCTGTGGCCAAACTCATCATAAGCGTAAACGCGAATCTATTCAATGTGTAGCATTAAGACAAAGAAAACCAACTCACAAGTTCATTATGATGCCATGGGTATGATTACAACTTAGGGTCAACCAAATTGTGAATTACGAAATTGCGGATAGTTTTGGAATGTTATACGCAGTAAATCATAATTTCTAGTTCTTATTATTTGTGGATAATTGGTCCTGACCGTTTCTAAAATGTCAGATTATTGCCCTTCACCCTTTCTGAGGATATGTATTTCAGAGAATTGCGGCCTGTGATTCATAAAAAAAAAAAGAATCCCAGCCTGCAATTATGCATTTGTGACCCCTTAGCGTTTGCGCACAGTGTATCTAACATTGCATTACCGTGATGCAATTGCATTTTTGAAAAGCAAACACTGACTACTTGTGTGCAAAATGCCTTTAAGGGTAAATGCAAACCTAATGAATGTATACGGTTTAACCAAACGAATTAAGCTATAGTGCAAAGACAAACATAAACAACAAACCACTTCATTATGACCCACAATGGGTATGACTAAAAATTAGGATGAACAAAACAATGGTTTACGAAATTCGGGATATTTAGGAATGTAATTCGCACTACAAAACATTTGTGTAATAGTATGTATTTTTATGTAATTGCTAAGTATTTTGATGATCGCCTCATACGTAAAACTTCCATCGAAGCACCCCTTAGAAGTCATAAAACCAATTATGAACAATACATACACAACACAAAAATATAATCAAATACACGTTATAAAACCATGCATGAAAGCATCTTGGACATCAGTAAATCTACATTTCATGTTAATTGTTACTTGTAAACCAAGTTCCAAATGTACAATTGTTTTCGGTTGAAGCGATAGATAAGGTATTAGGTTCCCCATTGTCGAATGAGAACCCATCCTCACTGTTGGGGATAGAATGGATGGATTTCAGTAGAAAAACTATCGAGAACCAGACAAATCAACCACATAGTTGCCTTTGCATTGAGAAACCGTTTCACTAGCATAACTGTAGCTAATGTCCGGGGATGGCCCATTGTGGTTACTATACTGATAGCTTTGACTACCTGAAGGCATATTCATAGCTGCATTTGTAGTTGGATGCAAGTTTCTTTGAGAGCAATTACGTTTTGTATGTCCATATCCGCGACACAAATGACATTGCCGACGCTTGCGGGTTCCACCCACACTTGCTTGAGTGCCTTTTGTCCTAACAATCTTCGGATCTTTGACAATATTTGGAGGGCATTGCCCATCACTACCCAATTTAAGACTTGTCTCTTTTTCCTTTTGTTGTATGCCTTCACATAATCCCTCCAATCTAGTCAACTCATTCATCAACATGGCATAACCTTCTGCACTCTTCGATGCATAAAAACAAACTTTGTTTGACATACCACTTAAACTTCCATACCTCGTCATTTCTACAACTTCCTTGCACGTGTCTTCGCCTTTGCCGAAAAATGTGCTACAAGTATCAGTTTGGGCACTCTTTGTCCATCTCTTCATTATGAGTGATGCAGGAATTTCCGTAAGGTGCTCGCACTTCATTACATAAAATAGGTGGCAACACGGGATCCCTTCACTTTCATATTTCCGGCATCCACACTCTATCCGCATATTTTCCCCACCGTGGTAGACACAAGTCCAATTATTATCCGGTTCACCATATTTTGACAATATGTAGACACGACCTCCAAAATTATACATCTTATCATGGGTGAGTGCTGAACACGATTCAATCTCATGACGTACCAATACAAAGCACCTATGTGTGTAAATCAGAGAAGCTTGTTGCTCAAGTTTTGTCAATGCGGTTTTAAGGACTGGTGTTGAGTACTTTGCGTTGAAACCGTCCTTCGCCGTCGTATTCCTAAGACGTAACATAGCCCTATCAATTGCTGCAATGCATTCGAACAACTTCACGCCTTTCCTCAAGTAATCATTCACATATCTGTTCATAGACTCCACGCGTTGAGTGGTGCACATACCACCGAAAAACTTTCCTCTAAGACAAGATTCGGCCCACGAGTCTCTTCTTGCATACATCATTTCCAACCATTGTTTTTGATTTGGAGCACTGGCTCTTGCTCTCAAAACCTCCCATTTCTTCTCAAACTCGTCCAACGCAAAGGTTCTCAAATACATGCCTGAAAATCGCTTAGAAGTTCATCATCCTTCAAGTCATTCTGTGCATTCCTTGACACATGCCATGAGCACAACCGATGGTTAGACATGGGAAACACATGATCAATGGCTTTACGCATCGCCTCATCACCATCCGTCAATATTGATATCGGCTTCTTATCTTTCATGGATGCAACGAATGTTTCCAATAACCACTTGTAAGTTTCAAATGTCTCGTCAAGCAATAATGCGCAACCAAACATTACAAGAGAACGGTGGTTATTCGAACCAACAAACAACACTAGGGGCTTGTCATACATATTTGTTTTGTACGTGCTTGTCAACTATGAGGACGTCGCCGTAGGCAATGTAATCCAAAAGTGAAGTGGAGTCCCTCCAAAACAAATTAGCAAGCCTATTTTCCTCATCAACACTAAACTTACAAAAGAATTCAGGATCGCTTGCTCCTTTCTCTTTCAAGTAAGAGAGTGCCGCTTCGTGTCACCGTCGAGCAAGATTTCCCTACGTGATGCATCCAACTTATTGTACAGATCCTTAATTTGAAACCCAACATTTAAATACCCACCACATTGGTCGACCATATACTCATATGTATGACATGTTCTCACTAACGCTCTTCGCATTCCCACCGCTTGTGCTATATCTGAATTTCGAACAACACGGTTACATCGGAGATATGGAGATTCAAGTGGAGTAACTAGTTCATGATTGTGATGTGGTTCAAAATTATAGACGACGTAAGTATCACGTTTGAATCATAACCCACCAAAAATTGGGCCGGACAATTCTCTCTTGTAATTGGCTTGGGTAGCCGAATCCTACCCGGTAAGTCTATAAACTTCTCACTTCTCAAACCTTCTTTAGAACAACACCACCGCCTCCTACTTACTTTCCCTTTCGTGTTACGAATCAATTTGTCCTTTCGACGCTAAATCCAATGCCCTTTGCATAACTCATATAATATTCTTGACTAATTCTATCGTTTTAAACTCTTTACCCATAACATCTTCTGCCCTCGGTACATTAATGTCAACACCATTATAATCACTACTTTCGATAACAGGATGTTCAACCGTCATACGCCCACTCTCTGTTGTCGGTGCCCGTTACTCGACCTTTCACAACCACCTAGATAGCACGAATCACTATAACCACCCTTTGATGTATGTACGCCACCATCCATCTTAGCGAGACTCCTCCATGCACGACAAACATAAATTCAAAGTCAAATTACATTATAATCTATGTGCTAACATACTCTCTTCAACACAGGCAAATGAATAATCTCAACATGCAATTGCACATAGTCACGTCAATAATTGTCCCTCCGGATAAGTGTTTCATAACCAACAACATGCAATTGCATCTTCATAGGCCAGTGGATCTATACAACGATTACAAATATTCACCACCAAATATACAATGCTTTCTCTAACTTCATAAAGCTAGTAAGACTTATTTGCAAGGTTGCAGTTTCTTATCACCACATCTAAAAAAGTCCATAGTACAAATTCACATTATCTAAACTAAAGCATAAATCTGAAAATGTGACTTCATTATTTTGTTTTTGACATATCATTACAGTGTTGCTTAAAAAGTGAATTCATTCTGTTATTTTCTCATCAAAGTTTGACATGTTAAGTTGTCAAAATGAACAATTGATCGGTTTAATTCTTAGTTCAATGTGCGGCCTAAATTCGTAGCAACAAAGATTACCGTTAATCTGTGTCTCTACATATTAACAAACAAACAGTAATTGAGTATGGTTTAATTTACGTACTAGATTGAGATTGAGATACTCGAGTTGCAAGTCTTGAAGAATCAAAAGATTACCACTATCTACTGCTTTTGGCACATCTTCTAATTCATGATTATTGCACCTGCACAGTGCGCATAAGGGTAATTTCAAGTTCAACCTTTTCAAATTTCCAATACATACAGAAAAGAATCAAGAGAGTTATACTGAAAACAAACCTGAGTTTTGAAGTGATCCATAAGTCCTCACGCTTCACCACACCATCATCATAAAGCTTCTCCAGAGCAAACCCAATCTAAACAAATCCAGCAAATCGGTCATTGTTACACTCTAACACCTAAATCATAAGATATAATAGAATTTAAAAAATTTTAAAATTAATTTAACGCAAATAAATTAACCACAAAAATGGCGAAAAAACAATGAATAAGAGTTGCATTTGAATACCTCCTTCTCCCTTTTCATTGCCAAAATACATTAAACTCCTAAACCAGAAAAAGAGGGTTGTTTGAACTCTTACTTGATGTTTCCAAACTTTCAACGCCTCCTCCTTGCACTTCCTTACGCCGCCATCAATTCAGTAACCATTAGATAATGGAGGCTGGACCCATCATCAATTCGGTAATCATTACCTTTCTGCAGATGCGTTTTGGGAAAGCAGAGATAAGAGTTTAGGACATCACTTACGCAGAGTCGCCGGCTTCGTATTGGCTTTTCTCGTGCACCGCCTCAATTCAGTGAGCATTAGCTTTCTGCAGCTGCGTTTTGGCCAAGCAGATACAAGAATTGGAGGCGCTTATGATTGGATTTGGGCAAGTAGACAGAAGAGTTGGTGCCAAGGAGAGAGAACAGTTCGACCCGCTTAGGATTGGATCTGGGCAAGCAGACAATATTTGGAGCCGCTTACGATTGGAGCGAGCGTCGTCTTCGACCTCCAGCGTGCGTCTGGTTCTCTTCTTCATTTACAGAGTCACATGTGACTCACGTGTTCACTAACCAATGGATGAACAAGTCATCCGGTATCGCATCTCAGCCCTTCATTTTTCATATGCAATTTCAACCTTTGGATTACTTTTGGATTATTGGCTGTACTGGTACAACGGCTGTACTACAGAATTACCGTAAAATGTGAGAGAATTTTTCACAAATAATGATGAGGAGTTCATTTTAGCAAACAAAATCATTGACTCAGCATCCTCATGTCACCAAACTAATTTTTTTTAGTGAAAAAGGGTGACTATTGCTCCCTTTTTTTGTAGTGACCCCAAGTTTTAATACAAGTTGAGTTTTACTTGAAGTCCATTGGTCCAAATTTTGCTTACCATCGGTCACGATATGATATAAGTACCAAATAGTCTATTGGTCCAATCTTCTATTCTAGTACAAAAGGCAAGTTCCATGTATCGCAACAAACGAATTAAAACTAGATTCAAAGTGGCAAAGGACTTCTACGTAGTAAATTATTTTAGTCAAGTTTTATTTATTTATTTATCAATCTTATTAAAATTTCTTTTCTTAATTTGAAAGATATAACAATTTGGAATTTCCCTGACCTTGTTGAGAAAACAATTAAAATTTTAGAAATCAATAATTCTTGGCCTTATCACGGTAGCAATTTATGTTCAAATTGGTTATTTTAATGATATGTGTGCGGCCAATTTTTCAAAGGTATAACAATTATTTAAAAAATTAAGAAAATCTTTTTGGTTCACCTCCAACATTCCTCACTTGTCCGACGGTTATTGTGGTTTCATTACGCGCGTGATTAATTGTTAACAACATTGTATTCTGTCACTCCATGAGTAATTGTTCATGGACATTATGGAGAAATGTTTTTCGTAAGGGAACCACACCAATCCATCCCGAACTTGGTGTTAGGGATGGTAACGGGCCGGTTTGGGGCCAGATAACATACCAAATATCAATTAAGCTAGCCTAGAAAGGGCCGAGAGACTCAAGCCTAGACCACTTGAGGAAGTGACTGGATCCAAATGATTGGTGGGCTAGGACTAACCTTCCCTTAGGCTGTTAAGGCCCAAACAAGGAGCAGGAAGGTTGCCCAAGCCAAAACAAAGTAAAGAAAGGTCGCCCAGGGGCCAGGACCAAACAACAACCAAACTGCCCAGCACCATCCCAGGCGTCTCACCCGAGGAGACCCAGAAACGTCATAAGCAAGGCCCACAATGTTTCCCACCAATGTGCGATGTTCCCAAGAAGGAAGGGAGCATGAGCCAAGCTCCCTCCATCCATCCAATCTGAGGATGCTACGTCATCAAAGACCCAACAGTCTTACATTGAAAAAGGGCGGAGAAGAGGTCTCATCTTGCCAATATAAAAGAAGGTATTTTCTACCCAACTCTGGTAACTAAAATCCCCTCCAAAGTTAAGTACAATACTTTTTCGAACTACCTCTTCAGTGACCATTGCTTGTCTCCATATCAGGGGATTGGAGCCATTTTCCATCACACTTGACCGCCCTAAGTGCAACAGAAAGTCTACCGACACTACAAAAAAAGTAGTAATTTGCGACAAAGCTTTTCCGAGGGCCCCCAAATATCCTCGGAAAAAGCACCATTTCTAATGAAAAAACACCATCCGTCGGAAGTAATTCAATGACATGCTTACTATTTTTGACAAAACAATGCTCTCGGAAAAGTGTTCTCTCTTCGTCGGAAATAGCTAATATTTGGAGGGAAATGTTGGCGCCAGATTTATTTCTAACAAACCTCGTGTGTATCATAAATAGCTGTGTTTTTTCCGAACCTTCACGTTGTCAGAAATTATAGCCTATTTATGAGGGAAATAAGTGGACGTCGGAATTAATTTTTCTTTTTATCAAGGGTAATTAGTTATTGTCATAAGTGATTATTACTTCCAAGGGCAATAAGTGGTCATCAGAATTAATTTTCCTTTTTTAATTTATCGAAATCTAAGATTGTTGTTGTTAATATGATTAATATTATTATAATAAATTAAATATCCCTGATAAAAATATAATAAAAAGCTTTACCAAACCTTAATAGTTAATAACTCATACGATAAAAATCTTAGCTAGAACGAATGGAATCCTCTACCAAATTGAAAACTGCAATTGAACTCATAAAACACTTATAATTCCTAAAATTCATCAAACTATTCCAAGAATTTTGTTCAGTGAGGAAGAGAAGAAGCAACTTAGAGGAAAAAGAATTGGAGTGTGGGTGGCGGTTTTGAAACTCGTCTGGTGGATTTCAGTCATCCTGATAACATCCCCACATCATCCTCCAAACTACATCGTGGCCTACAGTTATTCAACGTAGAAGGAACTGAATGCAACCTCCTCCTCTACGTCTCTTGAGTTTATCAACTTTTTTGTTTTCTTTTGTTTTTTAAGTTTTTGCTGTTTTACAATAATACCCATATGAATTATCAAATATAATTTTGACTGCTTCTATATTTTGTTTTTGTTTTAGGGGAGTTTCTGTCCAATGTTTTTTTTGTTAAGCATGTGACTCTAACTGCTTTTTGCCTGGCTTTATCATAGTAGAGATGATTCAAACCGTTTTACATATTGCAGAGAACTGCAAACATTAATTATGATTGTATTAATTCAGAAACATATGCAGCACTCTAATATCTTTATTTGCATTAATTCATCATCGTAACTGATTTTTCCATTGGTAGAAGTACAACTCCAAAGTCAGAGCAAGGTTACATAGAAGGAGAAGGAAGGAAACACAAGTGAACAACTTTAAATGCATGACCTAACAAACTCAATTTCCGCATCCCCTACTCTACCTTTTCCATATCATTAGCCTGACCATTCCAACAATCTTAAGAAACAACTCATGCCTTCTTGTTATCACGACATCCACAAGAACCACCATGCCTTCTTGAGTTTGATTTCTCCAAATTTGGTACACGAACGTTGACCCTTGTGTCAATTTAGTACCCAAACTTTAATTTGTGCCAATTCAATAGCTCAATTTAATTTATGTGTGCTTACTCCACCTGGTTGCCGTACTCCACAATGTTCATTTTTAATTAAGTTATAATTCAAGGATCGGTTGACGGTCCCTATAAAGTTTCACCTAAATAGGAAATCGTTTATGTTGGGATTTGAAGGTGTTATTGGTATTTTTGGAAGATTGGGCAAGACGAACAAGGATTAAACTATATTTCTGACAGAATGGATCAGCCAGATGTAGGTGCCCGGTAATGGTACTGTAGCAATTGTTATTGCCCAATTTTGCTGAAGATTAATGCACTAGCTTTTATTGAGCTCAGCTATGTATCAATGTATATATATCGAAAACAGTTACATCTTTGGTCTTTACAAAAGTGATCTGCCAATGTGTGTATGACACTTGGCGATTTCCTACAGGCCTTTGAGCCATACAAAATTCTCCTAACTGTAAAGGAATCTAAGCTATTACTTAGCTATTCCCAGCTGTAAACAATAAAACAGTAAAAGTAAATCAGTAAAACCAATTTACACATCAACAGTTTAGGCATTTGATTATGACCATGAACATTTCATTGCTTCTATTTTTAGTAAAGAGTTTTGTGAACTGCAAGATGTTAATTTGGTTATCAAGAAAAGTCTAGAAAATCAAAGCTTAATTTTGTTTCTGTTTAAAGCATTTTGAAATAAAGAGAAAAGAAATAGGAGAGATAGAGAGAGGGAATCAAGGGATGCGGTGGAGAGAGGTGCATTGGGTTAGGGTGCAGTGCAGGTGATTGAATTGCACCCAATTTTAGTTTTTCTTTTATTTTTCTAAATTATTTCACTATTTTATTTTGGAGCAGCTGGGTGATGCAAAAGTGGTTTATCAACCTCGTCAAGGTAACAGTGTGGCTCATGCCTTGGCTCAATTTGGGCAGCAGGAAGGCAACCAATTTTTCTGGGAAGGGGTGCGTGCGATATGGATTCAATTTTTACTTGAAAATGGTAGAAATAGGGGATAGTTTTTTTCTGTATTGTGGTGCTGTGTCTTTTTCCTTGACCTGATTTCTTCCACTGGTGTTTTTATGGCAAGGTTTTAACGAGGCCACTTTGTACCACCTAGAGAAATGAAAGTTAAACTGCCCCATGCCAACCCTTAGCATTAATTTGTTGCCTTCGTTATTGAGCAACTGCTGGATTTGACCTTAATTTGTCTACATTGACGGTATAGTGCACGATCTTCATAGAAATGTTTTGTAAATCCATGGATCTGGTTTTAGACAACTGACTTTGCCCTTTGCAATTAGCAGCAACTATTGTAGGTACATTAATCCGAGGCGGATGGTCTTCCAGACCACCATCTCTTCATGGAGGGAGTGTTGGAAGCGGATGGTCTTCTAGGACCACAAAACTAATGTTCATATCTATATTTTGTACTAAGTTAGCCTCTCCGCTTGCTTGCTTTGGCTGAGTGTGTGCTGGCTCAGTTTTTATGTTCGGTTCATGGCTTTTGCCTCTTAACGAAGTTCCTTTTCGTCCAAAAAAAAAATCTGAGGCTTTGGAAAGCTTCAATTTCATTTCATCAAATGTACTCTGTGCTCAATTAATGATTAAAATCATTTTATTACATACAGAAAACTACAAACATTATGAATGCAGAGAATCCCAATACAGAAAAACATGCAACATTTGAATACCTTTATTTGCATTAATTAGCAATGCATAACCACAAGTACAACTAGAAAGACAGACAGAGCAAGGTTTCGTGGAAGGAGAAGGAAGAAAAACAAGAAAACAACTCCAAATGCATTACTTTATAACACACTCGATATTCTCGCATCCCCTTCTCTACCTTTTCCATATTATTAGCCTCACTATTCCAACGATCTTAAGAAACAACTCCTGCCTTCTTGTGATGGTGACATCCGCGAGAACCACTCCCACTACAAATCCACTTCCAATTCCAGCCAAACAAAATCTCAAATCAAATTCAAGGGTTCCAGTGAGCCTGAATCACTGTCTTTTTCAACAAGGTGGTGCTTGAGGCGCCTCTTGATTTCCGCATTTTGTTAATGGATCTCCACACAATCCGGGGTTTCCCTCATATGAAGTGCTATTCAATGAAGTAAGTTGGGTACCTTGCGGTATAGGACCTATGAGATTGTTGTGGGACACATCAAAGTTCCCAAGGAATGTTAGCCTTGTCAGTTGTTGGGGGATCTGTCCTGAGAGCTTGTTGTGTGAAAGGTCCAACGATTCAAGATTCCTTAAGTTCCCCAAGGATGATGGAATAGAACCAGTGAGAATGTTTCTGGAAATATTGAGTGAGAGAAGCTCCTTAAGGTTTCCAATGAATTCCGGAATCTTACCTTCAAATTTGTTGCTTGAGATATCAATGGCCGCAAAGCCTTCTTGAATCTTTGAATAGTACAACTCCAAACCTTTAATTCCTATTGTGATTGAGTAATCAATACTCCACCCATCAAAAAAACCTGTGACTTGTTTACAATAATATTTGGAAACAAAGGTGGAATCTCACCTGTGAAATTGTTGAAAGACAAATCAAGAATGCGTAACTTGGGGAAGTCAACATTTGTTCTAGCCTGTCCTATTACACCGTTGAAGCGATTACGGCGCATTGCCAAAAGCTTTAATTCTGGGAGAGTCCCCAACCAAATGGGAAAAACATCACTGAATTGATTGTTTGACAGAACCAGATACTCAAGCATCACACAATTCGCCAATGACCTCGGTAATTGCCCCTGCAATTGGTTATGACTAATATCAATCATCCTCAAACTGCTTCCATTGGTGTATGATTGAGGCATCATGCCATGAAAAGAGTTGCTTCCAAGAAGTAAAAGGATTAGACCATCACTGAAGTTTCCGAGACACTGAGGAAGCATGCCACTCAAGTTATTTTTTGACAAGTCAAGAGACAGAAGAGAACTCATATTGCAAAGCAATGGTGAAATTTCTCCAGTAAAATTGTTGCTGTCAGCTCCATATTCTACCAGGGATGGCGGAGGGATCGGTAATCGTCCATGGAAATTGTTGACTGAAATGATCAAGCCTTGTAGGTTAACCTAGGGAATGACAGTTGGAAGTTCTCCTAAAAAGAAGTTTCTAGAAATGTCTAGGAATACCAGGGTTTCCTTACTTAAATTCCACATCCAGTTTGGTACTTCGCCACATATTTTGTTGTCTGCGGATCCAAGACCTCCAACCTTGTCTCGATTTCTTAGGAAATATGGGAGCTCTTTTAAATTGCATGAAATCAAACCTGAATGGTGAACTGTTGATCAGTTGCATTCATAATATTGGATTCAGTAACAAATTCAAAATTGTTCCAACTCAATTGGAGTTGGTACATATTTTTGCTTCAAACATTTGAAACTCCACTACACCACTCAGGTTATTTGAATGTAGATAAAGGATCTCGAGATCGATGAGATTGGAAAATGAGGCTGGAATTGAACCACTCAAATGATTATAAGCAAAATCTAGGTAAACTAGTTTGCTAAAGTTACCTAGCCAAGATGGAATTGGACCAGTTAAAGAAGACGAACAAATCCTAAACACAGTCAATTGGGTAAGGTTTGCCAAGGAATCAGGAATTGGACCTCCAAATCTGTTTACTGAAATGTCTAGCTCAGTGAGCTGTCTAAGATTGCCAAGTGCAGATGGAACCAACGAGGTTGAAAAATTGCATTGCGCCACATTCAACTCTTTCAATGAATTAAGCTTTTCAATTGAAGAAGGTCTTGTTCCAAAAAACCTAGTAAACGCAACTTTCAGTACGGTGAGAGGACTACTTTGATTAAATTCAGGAAAATAACCACTGAGATCTTGGTTGTATCTCACATTAAGAACTTTTAAGTTCTGTGAATTGAAAATTCCCACTGGGAATTCGCCAAACAGATCACATTTCTTGAGGTTAAGGGATGTCAAAAATGATAAATTTGACAAGGAAACGGGTATGATCGAAGATATGTTAATGAAACTAAGAGAAAGAGTTTCTAGACTAGTCAAATTTTGAACTAGACTTCTCATATCGGATGGTTTAAGTTTCAACAATCTCTGAGGATCATCAGAAGATGTTTCCATTTCAAGAATATTCAAACTCAGATCAAGGTATGTCAACTTGGACAAGTGTGAGACTTCAGATGGGACTTGACCAGAAAAGAAAGAGGCAGAGAGGTCAAGATGAGTGAGGCTTGGGAAATTTCTTATGTTAGATGGAATTTGAGAGTAATTGAAATTATTATCAGTGAGATTTAACCTTTGAAGATACACCAGGCTGAACAGGCTACTATTGGAATCGAAAGAGCCGTAGAGATAACTGCTGCTGAGATCAAGGCCAATAACAAGACTCGTCATCTCGTCACACTCCACGCCTTCCCACAAGCAGCAACTGCTATTTCCTCCTCCAGTTGGTTTCCATGACAAAACCTTTGGATAAGCACCGTCATAACGTGAAGCAGATTTGTCAATAATAAAGCTCTCCTTGAACTGCAGCAAGGCAGAGCTCTCCTCGACATGGCAAGATGGCAGCTGCAAAGAGTCTACAAAGTATGCAACCACAAGTTGAAACAACAACAGAACTAGTAGTTTCGAGAGCACGTGAGTCGACAGGTTCCCCATAATGTTTTGATATTTTTTCTTTGCACTCTTTGCTAAAGAATCATCTATTTATGGACTGGCATGATCAAATGGTTGAGAGCAATAGCGTACACGTGTCAATAACTGATTAATAAAAAAGTGTAAATGCAAACAAATAATCATCAAAGAAAATTCTATCGTTGCAATTAAGGACCACTGTTAATTACACTGATGTCTGATATTTTCAATTAGAAACTTCAAGGTAAATTTAGGTGCTGCGAAATTGGCCAAGTCTAAATTTGCAAAGCCAGAGAGAATGGAAGAGAAGAGGAAAAGGGAAGTGAAAATGATTGACAGCTGGCAGGGCATCAGGAAAGTTTTTTCTCCCTATTTCTCGACTAGCTGGGACTTGTACTCTTGACTTTGACTTTGCACCTATATAAGTTTCCTTTAGTCATTCAATTCAGTTAATGAATTTTAAGTCTTCGTATTTCAATCCTTTCGGTGAATTTTAAAGTGTAAATCAATAGTTCTAACTTACATCTTCACCAAATTCAAGTTAAAAACATTAAAAACCTTGCATACTTGGGGTCGGTTTCATTTTTGTGGCTTTCTCCCCATTCTGAATTACCTTCCTGAAAATTCACCAGCCATAGAAAATAGAAAAAATAGCTTGATTTGGAGAGAGAGACTTAATTAAAAACTCAGAGACTTGGAACAAATTTCGAACAAGATGGTTGAAAACGAGAGAGAACGGAAGGGACTTGGAATAAAGTTCAAAAAAATGGGCTACTTCATTTATGGACTGGCATGATCAAATGGCGTTGCATATATACTTGTATATAGTAAATAACTATCTAATATTACTCCGAGTTAACCATCTTCATCAAGATAATATTTATTGACATTTTGATCAATAAATAAGTGATTGAAAAATAATAATAATAATAAACTCAAGGCGCAGTGTTTTCACACTGCAAATGGCTAACGTCAAGAATCACGATGATCAAAGAAAATTCCATCCTTGAAAGTAAGAACCACTGTTGTCAATTCGAAGCAAAGAAAAAAATGGTTGCTGTAAATTACATATATGCAATTTGTGATATTTTCAATTAAAAAGACCAAGAACCTCCAAGTCAATTTGCCATACTGAATTAGGTGCTTCGAAATTGACCAAGTCTAAATTTTCAAAGTTACGTTCAAGGGAGCCTTGTATCAAACATGCAAGTCACCATGTGCTCTGGACTTCAAGTTAATTAATAGGGGGTTAATTATAGTAATTGCATTTGACTTTTTGCACCTATAAGCTTCATTTTAGTCATTTGTTGGAATTGTAGGGGGTGTGATGTGTGTTGCTCTCTGATATCATTGTTGGTTTATGAGTGAAGGGATTTAGGACAATAGAACAATAGTTGAACAAAGTAATTTTATTATATTTGGAGGAGAATAGTACATAGCTTGGTGTACACTAATTGGCATTCTTTCTAGCTTATTGGTTTATTGACCATCTCACTTGCGTAAGATTAGTTTGGGCTATTTGGCCCTTCACTTAGATTTGTGAGCTTATTGGCTCCCTTAGTTGGGAGCTCTCTTGGTTAATTCTCAACCTTATCACTTGATTAATTACATTGGATGGCTTCATGCCTATTTATATAGTTGTTCCTAACTGACATAGCCCTGGTTCCACCGACTTGGCTTCTTCATTTACAGCCACTAGCATATGTAACTTTCTAGACTTAACTATATTGTAATACAATATCTAGTTACTGTGGTCTTGCTCTAGAGAATTCCTCCATATTGATATTTATCTTTAGCCATATGTGTCTTGCTTTGGAAACTTCATCTTTCCTAGAGATTGATGAGTAGCCGACTTATTCCATAATTCTAGACTCATTTGTTCTCCTGATTTTTCTAGAATTGTGTAGTTACATCTACACAAATATGTCAAACAAAGGTAGGGCAAAAATTCTCATATTTTATTCTTCTCCAATATGGAGGTATTTATAGAAGTACAACCCTAAATAAAATAGGAAATAAATCTAAATTACAATATAAAATAAATTTAAATTACAATAGGAAATAAATCTCAATTATAATAAGACTAAACAAATAGGTAAGTAACAAAAAACCTAACATAGTAAAGAACCAAAATCCTAACTAAGTAAGGACTCGCCAACACTCCCCTTCAAGTTGGCGCAAAGATGTTTTGCATGCCCAACTTAACAATCGAGTCGTAGAACACCATACTCGAGGCAAAAGCAAAGGCACAAAGCAAGGCAAGGGCAAAGACAAGGCATAGCAAAGGTAAGGCAAAACACAGAAATCCTGTGAACACGGCAAAGGTAAGGCAAAGAACACAGAAACCCTATGAACACGGCAAAGGCAAGGTAAAGAACACAAACCCTATGAACACGGCAAAGGCAAGGCAAAGAACACAGAAACCCTGTGAACACGGCAAAAGCAAGGCAAAGAACATAGAAACCCTGTGAACACGGCAACGGCAAGATAAAACCAAACCCTAAAAAATAGGGTAAGACACGATAAGGGCAAAGGCAACCAAACCCTAAAAATAGGGTAAGGCAAGGTAAGGCAAATCAAGGACACATAAATGCAAAGCAAGGTTAGGCAAAGCTTGGCAAGGCATGGCAAAGAAAGGCAAGAGCAAAGGCAAGGTCAACGACATGATCGCAGCGGAAACACAATAGAGGCACGAACATAGCAGGAGCAACAACACTGGTACCATCAACAGCAATACAAGGCAGGGCCAACAGTGGAAGCAGCAGCATCAACGACAAATACTTCCATATCATGTTTAGCAAATTCACGCAGACACAACTTCTCTTCACTCTTCATCTCCCCCTGAAGAGAAGGGGTCGTTGGAGCCAAGGAATATGTAATATCTTTATGGGAATACGTCAAGGTAATGGGGCAAGCAACACATTTGAGAGAGATAAGGTTTCGGAAAGAGAAACAAATCCCTTTTCACTCCCCCTCCCCCCCTTGAAGAGGAGGGAAGGAGAACACTTAAATCGCAAGGAGAACGCAAGCACAGGTCACAAGAAAACCTGGCTATGATACCATGTCAAACAAAGGTAGGGCAAAAATTCTCATATTTTATTCTTCTCCAATATGGAGGTATTTATAGAAGTACAACCCTAAATAAAATAGGAAATAAATCTAAATTACAATAGAAAATAAATTTAAATTACAATAGGAAATAAATCTCAATTATAATAGGACTAAACAAATAGGTAAGTATAACAAAAAACCTAACATAGTAAGGAACCAAAATCCTAACTAAGTAAGGACTCGCCAACAAAATATGCATTACTTTTTCAACATCATTCAATTCAGTTAATGAATTTTAAGTCTTCGTATTTCAATCCTTTTGGTAAATTCTAAAGTGTAAATCAATAGTTTTAACTTACATCTTCACAAAATTTAAGTTAAAAACATAAAAATACTTTTGGGGGTCGGTTTCATTTTCGTGTCTTTCTCCCCATTCTCAATTACCTCCTGAGAATTGACCAGCCATAGAAATTAGATAAGTGTTGAACTAGGCAAACAAAAAAAGAGCTTGATATGGAGAGAGAGAGAGAGAGAGAGAGAGAGAGAGAGAGAGACTTAATTAAAACCGCACAGGAGGAGGACTGATTCAGAAAATAAGAAAAGAGGGTTGAAAGTGAGAGAGAACCGAAGGGACTCCCAATTTCAAACAAGATAGGTATGGGGAACAATGGTTTGAAATTTGCATAACTTGCATTGCAAGAACATGTGCTTGACTTCGATCAAGTATAAGTTAATTCATTAGAGTGGAAATAAATAGTGCATTCAGATCAGAAGTTAAGATATTTGCTATGCATCAAGACAATATATGTCTTCGCTGGTCATGCCATCTCAGCTTTGGTCTTTGCAATCACTCTGGATGCTACCTGCCCTGCCCCTCTGCTCAAGTCAAGAACATAGGTATGGACTGATAAAGACATGCACATAATTTTTCATCTTCGGGGTGGAGCCTACTGAGTGCAAGACTGCATTTGGTTCATAGGAAAAGAGGTTTGGGGATGAGAAATTAATTGCTTTCCAGTGTTTGGTATGTCCATGCATGGGAAATGATTGTTTGACACATGGGAAAATGGGGGGAAATGTCCTCCTCCCCCCTTAGGTTTCATTTTCCTTTCCCAAGAGAAAGTTTGGGAAAACGGGTCAGCAATAAATGTACATAACATTAAATGCATTATTTTATTATTTGATTTCACATGGATATAATTGAAAAATTAAACAAACTTTGTTTTACATTCCTACACAAACCAAACATGCAAAATGAAATAAAGTGGTATTTCTGGGTTCCTTTCCCAACATTACCAAACATGGAAAAGGAATTTTCCATTTCTCATCCCTTGGGGACATGACATGGGAAATGATTTCCCATCAAATCCTTAGTTGTGCTTGTGTTGTGTGCTTGTACTTGGTTTTAGTTTGTGTGTCGTTTCCTTTTGCATGCTTTGTGATAAAAATTGATTCTCCTAGCTCTCAAATTAATCATGGCTAATTAAGTGCCACATAAAAAGAAATAATAAAATCAATTAATAAAAAAGTGTTGGTCAGTAATTGAACAAGTTGAATTCCAAGTGGCTTGTGGCGGATTAGGTTCACACATTATATTGCTGAAGGTAATTTTGTTAATTTAATTCACTTATGTTGATTCCCAAACCAAGGCTGTCCGGAGTGCAAAGTTCTTGAAATTTTGTTTCCTGTTATTTCTGGTAGTAGTGAGTCACTCCTCAATATATAATTAAAAGCTTTTAGCAAGTTCATCTGCTCAGTGGCCTTAAGTATGATACAAGGCAGCCATTTGGTCATTATATGAACTAGTGGAATTTAAAGAGCCTTTGTACCAATCAGAGATTATGATTGCTGAAGGTAATTTGTTTGTTAAATTCACCTATTTTAATCCTCAAGTCAATGTTGTCACAAATTCATGCTTAAGCTGTTCCTCTATTTGCCCTCATCATGATAAGGGTGAATATCGCTATACAATTTTATGAAAGGCGTATATATATATTCCTTTGTCCTGCGCATCATATACATTGTTTCTATATACTAATGCTGGATGTTTCAATTAGGAGTTTGCAAAAAAACAAACAGACTGGTAATCAGAAGTTTGTAAAAAACAAAAAACAAAAGGAAAAACCCAATTTGCTCTCTTTATTCCTCTCTGCCTCTCATCACTCTCTCTGTTTGATTCATGCTACCTGACCCAAACCCAAACAGATTATTTGTTGAAAGATCAAATTAATTAAAGGAAAAAAACCCACTTTTTATGAATCACTTTACTCCCTATAATCCATTCTCTCAGCCATTTCCAAGACATACACTTAAGAAAAGAACATATCCATAAACAAGTATCTCAAACGGGGATTAAAAACGTGCTTCTTTGCAGAAATGCTCACTGCTGTTTTCAGTCCTTGCTTTAGTTTAACCTACACAAAATGCAAATAGGAATGTCATGCCAATGCAAGACGCATGTGAAAAAGGAAGGTGGGGAGGAGAAGCTTCCAGTCATTTGCAACAAGACTGTCATCTAAATATCAATTACCTTCTCCATTGCTTCTATATATTGTTCCACATATTTACCTAATACATATTGCACAAAGGTGAAAACTTTGAGCTTTTATAAATTTAGATAGTCAACCAACCTGCTTCGTAGTTTAACTACTCAGTAACACTAATAGTCTTCATCATGTTGGGAAAAAATGGCTCACCTAAGGTTACAAGAATCAGAGGGAGCGACCGGTCGCAGGTTTTGGGCGACCGGTCGCGTTCAAGCTGGGTTTTGAAGTTGAAGTCTCGGTATAAAAGCGACCGGTCGCAGGTTCTGAGCGACCGGTCGCTTTCTGGCAGTTTCTTAAAGTCCCTCTCGGTATAAAAGCGACCGGTCGCAAATTCCTGGCGACCGGTCGCAAGCTTCATGCTGTGCTGATTTTTTCAGCACGTTTTCTGCCCTTTCTTTGGATGCTAATTGGTCCCTACCAATTCACATGCAACCCCAACGTTGGTATAAGTCCAAGACAGTTGGCAAACCACTAGAAAAGTCCTAAACATTGATTAGGTAGGTTGGTGGGTTGTATGATAGCCTATCTCTTTATGCTTTCCTGAAATTAGGGATCCATGTTTTGAGGTAGGCTGGTTTGCTGCATGTGGGTGGCTTCTTTTCTCTTTCTTTTATAGAGTTAAGTAGCTGGAGCTTGTGGTAAGTGTTGTATTCAGATTTGGGAAGCCAAGAGAGAGAGAGAGAGCATCTTGTATCAAGTGTGTGAGCTAAGGGTTGAGAGAGAAAAACAGATAGTGAGCTTGGGTTCTAAGGGGGTTTCCATTGAAACCAAATATGTAATTCCTTCTTCATTATTGATATTTCTCAAGGGGATCACCAAAGAGGACGTAGGCAAATTGCTGAACCTCTATAAATACTTGTGTTCATTGTTCTTGGTTATTTTCTGAGTGTGTGTGTGTGACAAGTTCATCCTTGTGCTTGTCCAAAGTCCATCAACAACAAGGTCTTGAAGGGAGTGAGTTGGTTCTAATTCACAACAAGTGGTATCAGAGCTGTGTTGGCAGCTGTGCTAGTTCTTTCTTTGGAGTGCTAGTGTGTTGAAGATGGCAAGTGACAAGGAAGTTGAGAGTGGTAGCAGTTCACAGCAGCTGAAGCAACCACAAGCAACAAGCATGAAGGTGGAGCTAAAGCCTTTCACAGGAAGGAGAACTTCACTCTTTGGCAACGAAGGATGAAATCAGCCCTCACACAACAACACCTCCACGTTGTGTTGGTTGGAAAGGAAAGAAAGCCAACAAGCATGACAGATGAGGAGTGGAGTGTACTTGATGAGTTAGCTAGAGGAGCTATCGAAAACTACCTCTCCGATGAGGTGCTCATCAACGTGATGAAGGATACGGCAAAGCAAACATGGGAGAAGCTCGAAGAGATGTTTGCAGGGAAGTCACTATCCAACAAGCTCTTCCTCAAGGAAGAACTCCTAAATCTCAAGATGGAGGAGGGAGGTAATCTAATGGAACATTTAAGTAGTTTCAATAGATGTGTTGCTGACTTGCAGAGAATGGAAGTTAACTATAGTTCGGAGGATAAGGCTCTTATGTTGCTCACATCCTTACCTCCGTCCTATAAACACTTTCGAACCACTCTTATGTTCGGGAAGGTCACTCTGGATTTTGAGCCTGTGGTGCAAGACATCATGACACACCATAGGATGGCTCAACGTTCGGGAGAAAACTCTCAAGGTGAAGGTCTAGTTGCAAAGACCGGAGAGAGGCCGTTCAAAGAAGCAAGAGGGGAAGAAAGGCAACAGAGGAAGGTCCAAATCCAAGGCAAAAGAAGGTTGTTTCGAATGTGGGTCAAAGGAGCATTGGAAAAGAAATTGCCCCATATGGAAGGAGAAGAAGAACAAAGGGAAGAATGCAGCCAACACAGTGGAAGAAGTCACAGAAAGTGATGGTGAGCTTTTATGTGTTAATAGCAATGTTAAAACTAATGCATTTGCTAATTCTTCAAGGTGTTCCTCTTCCGATTGGATTTTGGATTCCGGATGCTCATACCATATGTGCTCAAACAAGGAGTGGTTTGACACATATGAAAAAGAAGAAGGTGGTGAAGTTATGATGGGGGATGGCTCGGTTTGTAGAGTCAAAGGCACGGGTACAATCAAGGTGAAGATGCATGATGGGGCTGTTAGGACGCTTGGAATGGTAAGGCACATTCCAAAGTTGCGTAAGAATCTCATTTCCCTTGGAACTCTTGATAAGAATGGTTATTCATTTAAAGCAAATGGAGGAAAACTCATAATCTCAAAAGGTTCACTTGTGATTATGAAAGGAGAGATTCAACCTAATTGTCTATATAGATTGTGTGGTACTACAATAACAGGTGGAGCAGCTGTATCCACAAGCAAGGACTCGGAGGATGAAACTCAGCTTTGGCATTTGAGGCTAGGGCACATGAGTGAGAGGGGCATGCAGGAACTACACAACCGAAAGTTGTTGAAAGGTGTTCAAAGTTGCAAGCTTGAGTTCTGCAAATATTGTACCATGGGAAAGCAATCTAAGGTGGCTTTCAAGCAGCGAAACAAAGAGGAAGGAAGCACAGGGTGCTAGATTATATTCACACGGATGTATGGGGGCCATCACCGGTTAAATCAAAGGGTGGAGCTCGCTACTTCGTGACTTTCTTGGATGATTTTTCCAGGAAGGTTTGGGTCTACTTCATGAAAGAGAAATCTGAGGTCTTCACCAAATTCAAAGAGTGGAAGGCGGAAGTAGAGAACCTAACCGGAAGGAAGATCAAGATCCTAAGGAGTGACAATGGTGGTGAATATAAAGACAACAAGTTTCTTGAGTTTTGCAGGAATGAAGGCATCAAGAGGCACTTTACCGTGAAGAAGACGCCCCAACAAAATGGAGCTGCGGAGAGGATGAATAGAACTCTCATGGAGCGTGAGAGATGCATGAGGATTCATGCAGGATTGCCCGAAGTCATTTTGGGCGGAGTCCGTTAACCATGCAGCCTATTTGGTTAACCGATCTCCTTCCAAAAATCTGGAGTTCAAATGTGCAGAGGAGGTATGGTCTAATAAGTCAACTGATTATACTAATCTTAAGGTGTTTGGATGCGGTGCATATGCACTTATTCCAAGTGATGAAAGATCCAAGTTGAAGCCAAAGTCTCTTGAATGCATTTTCATCGGATTTGAGAGCGGTGTGAAGGGCTACAAGCTATGGGATCATGTGAACCTAAAGAAGATACTCGTGAGGGATGTTGTGTTTGATGAGAAGACCATGCCTATGAACAAAGTCAAAAGTTCAGAGGCAAAGGAGGATGTTTTTGGGAAAGAAACAACCATTGAAGTTCCACTCAAGAAGATGTTCAAGAAAACTTCACAAAAACAGCCAACTGAAGACGTTCGGGAGGAGGTGGAGTCGACATTGAGGAGGAAGATGCAGGGCAACAACAACAACAAACTCAAGAAGAAGAAGAAGAGGCTCAAGAGCAGGTGGAGCCATCATCTATAGCTCGGTCCAGGCCTAAGAGAACCATCAAACCACCTCAAAGGTTTGGATGGGACAAGGATGCAGTTCACTATGCTTTGAATGCTAGTGAAGAAGAACCAACCACGTTCCAAGAGGCTGTTGAGAATGAGGAACGGGAAAGTTGGATGGAAGCTATGATGCAAGAGATGGAATCTCTACACCAAAACTCAGTTTGGGAGTTAGTTCCTAAACCCAAGAATCGCAAGGTTATTGGCAGCAAATGGGTGTTTAGGAAGAAAGAAGAAATGCATGAGAAGGGAGCCACCATATTCAAAGCTCAATTGGTGGCCAAAGGGTACTTGCAAAAGGAGGGAGTTGATTATGATGAAATCTTCTCTCCGGTAGTGAAACACACTTCTATAAGGCTACTACTATCCATAGTAGCACAAGAGAACATGGAGGTAGAGCAAATGGATGTGAAGACTGCTTTCCTCCATGGTGATTTGGAGGAAGACATCTACATGAGCCAACCTCAAGGGTTCATTGAAGCAAACAAGGAAAATCTGGTTTGCAAGCTGAAAAAGTCTCTCTATGGGTTGAAGCAATCTCCAAGGCAATGGAACAAGCGCTTCGACTCTTTCATGATGAAGATTGGATATAGAAGATGTGAATCTGATTGCTGTGTATACACTCATGTATTCAAGGATGATAATATCATCCTTTTGCTTCTTTATGTTGATGACATGCTAATTGCATGTAAAGACATGTCAAAAATTCAGGAATTGAAGACATTGCTTGGAAAGGAGTTTGACATGAAGGATCTTGGTTCTGCACAAAAGATCCTAGGGATGGAAATAAGGAGAGACAGGGTTGGAGGCAAGCTATGGCTGTCACAAAGTAAGTACATTACCAAAGTACTTGAAAAATTCAATATGTTGGATTGCAAACCCGTGTCTACTCCTTTGGTGGAGCATTTTAAGTTAAGTGCACAGGAATGTCCTTCCACGGATGAGGAGAAGGAAGAAATGAGCAAAGTTCCATATGCAAGCTTGGTAGGGTGTCTCATGTATGCAATGGTTTGCACACGCCCGACCTAGCTCAAGCCGTGAGTGTGGTGTCAAGATACATGGCGAATCCGGCAAACTTCATTGGACAGCAGCGAAGTGGATTCTCAGTACTTGAAGGGCACTAAGAAGCTTGGGATATTGTTTGAAAGACAACAAGGAAAGGCATGTGTGTCAGGGTATGTAGACTACGACTATGCAGGATTTAGACAAGAGGAGATCCACCACAGGATATGTTTTCACTTGTGGTGGAGGACCGATTAGTTGGAGAGCAGTGTTACAATCGGTTAGTGCCTTGTCTACTACTGAAGCGGAGTATATGGCGCTCACGGAAGCTTCAAGGAAGCGTATGGCTGAAGAGATTGGCAAAGGAATTCGGAATAGCCCAAGACATGGTGGTGATTCAAAGTGACAGTCAAAGTGCAATTTGCTTGGTCAAGAATCAAGTGTATCATGGAAGGTCCAAACACATTAATGTCCGATACCACCGGATAAGGGATTGGGTGAATGATGGAGACATCAAGGTAATGAAGGTTCATACATCGTAGAATGCTTCAGATTGTCTCACAAAGCCGATCCACAATCGCAAAGTTCAAGCATTGCTTGAGCTTGCTCAATCTTGTTCCATGTTAGAGATTGAGGTGGAATTCTTGGGAGTTATCCGGACGATTCTCAAGAAGTTAAAGATGTCCCGGAAGGTAATAATCTTCTCAAGGAGCTTAGGCTCACCATGGTGGAGATTGTTGGGAAAAAATGGCTCACCTAAGGTTACAAGAATCGAGAGGAGCGACCGGTCGCAGGTTTTGAAGCGGCCGGTCGCGTTCAAGCTGGGTTTTGAAGTTGAAGTCTCGGTATAAGCGACCGGTCGCAGGTTCTGAGCGACCGGTCGGTTTCTGGCAGTTTCTTAAAGTCCCTCTCGGTATAAGCGACCGGTCGCAAATTCCTGGCGACCGTCGCAAGCTTCATGTTGTGCTGATTTTTTCAGCACGTTTTCTGCCCTTTCTTTGGATGCTAATTGGTCCCTACCAATTCACATGCAACCCCAACGTTGGTATAAGTCCAAGACAGTTGGCAAACCACTAGAAAAGTCCTAAACATTGATTAGGTAGGTTGGTGGGTTGTATGATAGCCTATCTCTTTATGCTTTCACGAAATTAGGGATCCATGTTTTGAGGTAGGCTGGTTTGCTGCATGTGGGTGGCTTCTTTTCTCTTTCTTTTATAGAGTTAAGTAGCTGGAGCTTGTGGTAAGTGTTGTATTCAGATTTGGGAAGCCAAGAGAGAGAGAGAGAGCATCTTGTATCAAGTGTGTGAGCTAAGGGGTGAGAGAGAAAAACAGATAGTGAGCTTGGGTTCTAAGGGGGTTTCCATTGAAACCAAATCTGTAATTCCTTCTTCATTATTGATATTTCTCAAGGGGATCACCAAAGAGGACGTAGGCAAATTGCTGAACCTCTATAAATACTTGTGTTCATTGTTCTTGGTTATTTTCTGAGTGTATGTGTGTGACAAGTTCATCCTTGTGCTTGTCCAAAGTCCATCAACAACAAGGTCTTGAAGGGAGTGAGTTGGTTCTAATTCACAACACATCAAAGTCCAATTTTCATCAGTTCCAAGAAGTGCTGACGGAAACATCACCTGTAAGATGAATAAATAAGAACATAGTTGAAATCAATTCTTTTCGAAGCAAGTAATGCTGAGAATATGATACTTACTGTATGGAATGGCACATTATCCTTGACCATAAACTGATACAACTCCACATTGTCAGGATTTTTCCACCATTTCTTCCATTCATCAGTGTAACATTTAGTAGTTGTTACATATCCAATGGGAGCATCAAACCACATGTAGAAAACCTACCAATAACATAGTAAGAGCAAATGTAACAAATTTTGAAAATCATTAACAAAAATTAATTAGCAGAATTAGCATAAGTGTAGTAAAATTAATTAGTAGAACCTCCAAGTCAATTTGCCATATTGAATTTATGTGCTGCGAAATTGAGCAAGTGTAAAAATGCAAAGTTACGTTCAAGGGGCTTTGTAACTATGTGCCTTGTATCAAACATGCACGTCACCATGTGCTCTGGACTTCAAGTGAATTAATAGGGGTTTAATTATGGTAATTGTCTTTTTGCACCTATATAAGCTTCATTTTAGTCATTCAATTCAGTTAATGAATTTTAAGTCTTTGTATTTCAATCCTTTTGGTAAATTCTAAAGTGTAAATCAATAGTTTTAACTTACATCTTCACAAAATTTAAGTTAAAAACATAAAAATATTTTTGGGGTCGGTTTCATTTTCATGGCCTTCTCCCCATTCTTAATTACCTCCTAAGAATTCACCAGCCATAGAAATTAGACAAGGGCTGAACCAGGAAAACAGAAAAATAAATTGATTTGAAGAGGGAGAGAGAGAGGGAGAGAGTGTGTTAGTATAAAAATTGGATTGTCATTTCCTAGACTCTAGCATAGGTGGAAAATTAGTTTGTTAGGAATTGTTACTGGACGTTTTGGCACAACTCTCTCAACCCCATACTTCCGAGACATGACCTGACCATATGAGAAACTTGACAACAGGTAAATCATGACATAATTATGCCACTACTACAAAAATCGCAATAGACGACGGTAATTTACCGTCGTAAATTTACTTTTTCAACCGTCGAGGAATCGACCGACATCTTTTACGCATAAAACCACGACGGTAAAATCCCGTCGTCTATTATTTATAAAGACGACGCTTTTACTCAAAACCGTCGTCTATTAATTTAAAGACGACGGTTTTTATTAAATACATGACGTCTATTATATGTAAAGACGACGGTTTGTAAGAACTGTCGTCTATTATGAAATAACAGTCGTCTATTATATGTAAATATGTCGTCTATTATGAAATAACAGTCGTCTATTATTGTGAAATATGTCGTCTATTATGAAATAACAGTCGTCTATTATTATGAAATATGTCGTCTATTATGAAATAACAGTCGTCTATTATATGTAAAGACGACGGTTTTTATGAAAAACTGTCGTCTATTATATATAAAGACAACAATTTTTATGAAAAAAATGTCGTCTATTATATGTAAAGAAGACGGTTTTGTGATAGAATTGTCGTCTATTAATGTAAAGACGATGGTTTTTTTTGAAAGAACTGTCGTTTATTATATCCAAAGATGTGGTAATTTTACATTTTATCTTTTTTTTTCTTGCTTCCAATGGTTCTCTACAACGATTTTAGCTAAAAAAACAACCATAATGCTTTGTGAACAATAAATTCAGCTCCAAATAATCCACACCATACAATAAATATACTAAAGAATAATTTGTTTCATAAAACTTGAAGATTCAATAATAATTACATAGTTTACCAATCTTCATTCCTATATATCTATACAAAATATCATATCCATAATATCAAACTATAATTAGAAAAAGAGGGGCTACATATGAAATTCGATCCAAATTTCATCAATTTGTTCTTGTGTGTATGAGTTAGCGTTGCCTTCTTGCACTGCAAAACCAGGATTAAAAAAAAGAAAGCAAGTTTTAGTTAGAGATACATTTATAAACCTTTTGCAACTATAACAGGATTAAAAAAAAAGAAACAAGAAACAAAAGCCAGAAGAGGGGAGCATAACTTATTTGGATTTCATCTGACTTGGAGCAAATTAACTTCAAATAATTTGAGAAACTGAAAACCGGAATGAAAGATTAGAATATGAGCAGCCGGAATGAAATGTACCTCTAACTTGGAGCAATCTGATGGAGACAGAAAACTTTAAGGTCAGAATATGAGTTGAAGAAAGATAGCGAAATGTTATATATATAGGGTTTAGGGCAAATTCGAAAAATTACAATTCGCGGTCAAATTTTTCAAAAGACCGCGTTTTTAAAGACGACGGAAAGTAAAATCAAAACGTCGTATAAATTAAAATATACACGACGGTTTTTAAATAATAGGGACGTTATAAACATATACTACGTCAGTTAGTTACAAAACAAAGTCGTTGTAAAATATTTTCACAACCCTCGGCATAAAACCGACGTCTTAAATAAAAATGACTTCGGAGAAATAGAACTTTGTGTTAAACAAGAAACTAAATATACAATCTTTCTTGAGAACTCAGTTGTTGTTGTACACCCAACCGAAGTTCTTAGATGGGTTGGGTGTAAAAACACAACTGAGTTCGCAAGAAAGACATTCTTGCATGAGAGGTGAGAATTGAGATATACTGAACGTTTGGACTAAAAACTCCAATTTAAACGAATTATTTAGAATTGGAAAACTAAACGTGACTTTATTAAGACTTGGAAACCGAAAAGGGCCTTTATTTCGACTTGGAAACCTAAAAGCCGCCATTTCAGTGTCCAATTTCGCAGATAAAGCGTGACGTTTCAGTTCGAAAGTTTCGAATTTGAAACCTACAACGACGGTATTTATGATTTCCGTCGTCGTTGTACTGACGTTTATTTCGACTTTTGTTGTCGCGCTTGTTTAAAACAACAACGACGGTATAATTAATATAAACGACGTTAAAATGATTTACAACGGCGATATAATTTATAGAACCGACGTATTATCTAAAACACCACGACGTTATATTATATTATGACGACGTGGTAACGATTTATCACCACCTTTTATTTATAAGAACTGTCGTAGTACAAGGTATAATACGGCGTAAAATAATAAAGAACATATGTGGTTAATTAACTTTACATGTCGGTAATTATCAAATTACGGTCGTCTATAATTACTACGTCGGTATATTTACACCTACCGTCGTTGTTTATTTGTTATCTTTTTTCTGATCGGAATGGAATGCTTCATAAGACGACGCTTTTAAAGTTTTATGCGTCGTGTTTTAAAAATATCCAAAATGAATTTCCAATTTTTAGGTGTTTTGAGATATACAGAACGTTTGGACTAAAAAATCCAATTTAAAGGAATTATTTAGAATTGGAAAAATAAAGTGACTTTATTACGACTTGGAAACCGAAAGGGGCCTTTATTTCGACTTGGAAACCTAAAAGTCGCCGTTTCAGTCCCCCATTTCGCAGATAAAACGTGACGTTTCAGTTCGAAAGTTTCGATCCTACAACGACGGTATTTATGTTTTCCGTCGTCGTTGTACTGACGTTTATTTCGACTTTTATTGTCGCCCTTGTTTTAAATAACAACGACGGTATAATCAATATAAACGACGTGCAAATGATTTACAACGGCGATATAATTAATAGAACTGTTGTATTATCTAAAAAACCACGGCGTTATATTATATTATGACGACGTGGTAACTATTTACCACCACCTTTTATTTATAAGTACTGTCGTAGTCTAATGTATAATAAGGCGTAAAATAATAAAAGAGAGACGTGGTTAATTAACTTTACATGTCGGTAATTATTAAATTACGGTCGTATTAAATAGTACTTGATACGTCTGTTAATAATACAATTACGGTCGTGTTCATTGGATGTTCAAAACGGCGGTATTATTATATGTAAAACGTCATCTATAATTACTACGTCGGTATATTTACACATACTGTCGTTGTTTATTTGTTGTCTTTTTTCTGATCGGAATGGCATGTTTAATAAGACGACGCTTTTAAAGTTTTATGCGTCGTGTTTTAAAAATGCCCAAATGAATTTCCAATTTTTAGGTGTTTTAGTTTTTCTGATCCACGTCGGTTTTTATATTACCGTCGTCGTTTAAAATTTAACGACGGTATTTATTTTGTCCGTCGTCGTTTTACCGACGTCTATTTCGATTTTTGTAGTAGTGTGCATTCAAAATAGGATTTATAATTAAAGCTATTTTTGATGCCATGGTGATTTAAGTTAAAATATTAGCGTTTACTATCGTGACGTGCACCATGCTTATCTCCTAGTTAACTTGTTTTAGGAGATAATTATTTCTCAATAATAGTGGTTGTTTGGTGTCGTTACTATGAGTCCTTATTGAATCAGAATTTATATTCATAATTGGATAGTATTGTTGTCATCTATTAGGCGTCTCATGTTTGCATCAGGTTAGGAGTCTTAGTTGAATGGCTTTTAGAGTCATAGTTGCACAGCAAGTATAATGACGTGGGTTTCTCTTAGGGAGAGGAACCTGCTTTGAATAAAAGGATTGTTGTTCCTTTTCATGGTAGGCTTTTCATTGCAATTACATCTTTGAGCATATTGAATCTTTGAGAAAAAGTCTGTCGTGCTTATTTTTCTTTGGTAATTCATCAAGTGCTCCTTTGTTGCTTGGTGACTTATCGAATTTATTCATCATTCATATTGCATACATATGCATGTCGGTGATTCATATGGTTGAGGGCACCAAGACCGTGGTGGCGGTTTTCCTCCGGCGAGCTTGAAGCAATCGTGACCAGTATTGCGTTCAACATAAGGAGTGTCGAAGATCATCCCGTGATAGAAGTTGAGTTACGAAGAAGTCGGTAAACATTATCTATAGGTGTCTAGGATAAGTGTGTGAGTACTTCTTGTAATCATCGTTCTATAGTGGATTTGTGTTGGACTGAGGAGTCCCGTGGATTTTCCCCAGAGGTGGGGTTTTACCACGTAAAATAATTCTCTGCGTATTCCTTTATTTTACGTTCAACACATTTCAGGATTGATAAGCCATATCAACCCTGCTGCCAAAGTTTATTTTTTGTTTTTTGGTTATAATCTTTAATTGGCCTAATCACCCTCCTCTAGGCATTTTTAGTCATCCTACAGGTAATTTCAGAGAGAGAGAGAGAGAGACTTAATTAAAACGGCAGGGGAGCAGGACTGATTCAGAAAAAAATAACAGAAAAGAGGGTTGAAAGCGAGAGAGAACGGAAGGGACTCCTAATTTCAAACAATGACGGTTTGAAATTTTCACGTCACTATGTGCCTGCCTTGTATCAAACATGCACGTCACCATTTGCTATGGACTTCAAGTGAATGAATAGGGCGTTAATTATGGTAATTGCACTTGACTTTTTGCACCTATATAAGCTTCATTTTAGTCATTCAATTAGTGGATGAAAGGAGGAAAGTCAACCATTGTAGGAAAAGAAGTCGGAAAAGGAGACTTTATTTTTGGAGGAAGAGATGTTGACCGTGTATTGTATTGTTATAAGGTGATACTGAAAATAATATTTAATATCACAACGTGTAAAGGTTGTTGTTAAAACGTAAACAACATACAAAAAGTGTTGTTAAAATGTAAACAACAACACGTAGATGAACATTGTCAATAAGACATTCAACAACGAGCAGAATACGTTGTTGTTCGATACTTCCACAAAATGCGCTCGTTGTCTTTACAAGTGTTCACAACGCACAATGAAATCAATGCAAGGAGTGTTGTTAAAGGCCATGAAACTTTTAACGACATCGGCTTCAACAACTTGCGCCACATGTTGTCAATACCCTTCCACAACACACATTGTGCATCGTTAAAGGGCCTTTTTCCTGTAGTGATCTTTTCATGAATTAAGTAATGGTTTATTCAAGAGAGAATTTATTTCTTGAAATTTTGAAGTTGGAATTTTGGTAATTTTATGCCATTGAGAAATAGTAGATGTCCATACTAACGTGTGACATTTTTCGGAGAATTAGTCGGAAGTCGGAAGTATTCTTTGTAAGTTTTGGAAGTTGGGAAGAAGTTAAAAAGATTAAAAAATATATATTGTTCGCACTATTAAGAGGATTAAGGTAAAGTTTTAAGATGGTTCAAAATAATGCAAATAAAAAAAGAAAGCAACACATGGGAGACCCAAATATTCAGGCAGTGAGTTCATATTGTGCAGCCAAGTTCATGATATGATTGACAAATCTGTAGCACCTCAAGCTATAGGCTTGTTCTTGTGAAATAATTATAAAATTTCCCTGCATGGTAGCCAAGTTCCTGAAATTTGAATGGAAAAGCCTTCGAAAACAAATACTCGGCTCCTCTAAGTCTAGGAAACACAAAGTAAAAGAAAAAAATCAAAAGCTTTTGGGAAGGAAAAAAAATGAAGAAACATACCATCGGTCACGTTATAAGTACCAAATAGTCATCAGATAATTGTTTTGTTGGGTGCAAGCCTGCAATGCCCTGTGTGGTTAGAACGTTTACTTTGGTTCTGGGCTGTTTTGTCTTTTTGCATTGTGATTGTGATTGATATTGAACTGGCTTGCGACTATAATTCAGTTCTTATTTAAATACTCATGTATTGTATTAGACTGTTGGCTACACGAAATCTTACGGCCTGGCGTTTTGGGCCGAGGGGATAAGCGCCAACACAGGTCGTCTTTTTTGGTATTGGGTGTGTGCGCGGGCGTGCCAGCACGGTCTACCATGCATTCGCATGTGATATGTGCGCTGAGCGATTAGATTCGGTGCACCTGTTTGAATCTTACTCCACTTCAAACGATTGTGACCGAGATAGGAACATATCTCGACCGTCAGGTTCACGACCTGAGCTACAAGGCCATTGATGGTGGTGTCGACGGTGGAAATGATAAGTGGATTTGGGTGGTACTCCAGCGCTCCGCCGGGTGGCAAAGGCTGTATGATATATGGGATGAGCGAAAGAGTAACCGAGGGTGGTGCTCCGGCGCCTTGAAAGATCAAGGGTCGTATGATATATTGATGAACAGAGGTTTCTTACTATCTGTCACTACTCCTAGGAAAGCAAGTAAATATATCGAAAGTGCATTACAAGAAGATAAATGACAGGAAAAGATAATCTGCTCTGTGGGAGGCTTGTGTGGTGTTTAAACCCTTTTTGACGTTGCTGAGGGTATGATATTTATAGGGTGAATTCTAAAGAAGAAGGCGGGCCCACAACCTTGTCAGATGTGGCTTGATTGGAGGGAGTGGGTGGCCTGAATATCGAGAAGCATGGTGGTGTGACTGTCGTGATGTTTAGTCCACCGTCACAAGAGGTGATCCAGATCATGCGCTTGGGAAAAGCATTTAATTCCCTGATTTGGTAGTTGAGGGAGCATTTAATTCCCCTGGTAGTTGGTAGCTTTTCCACGATTTAAGGGACTTGGCCTTACTCAACGTCTTCTCTCTACGTGCTCCTTTGAGTGTGATTGCTGATTCGGATCTGTGTGCTCACATCCTAAGCCAATACCTATTTAATGAGCCGTGGGGGCCACCCCTTAGCAAGTGGTCAACTAATATTTTTCTAACCCTGGCCGTGGATAAGAAGTGGTTTCCTCTCATCCGGGTTGCACCGAGGTTTAGGCTAAGGTCGTGATCGTGCATAAATCAAGGGTCGTAACTCAAGCCTTGACAATCTTACGCCCAAGGGATTGGTCGTGAGTACTAGTCCTTCGGCCATAAATCTTGGCCATATGAGGCCGTTATAAGATCAGTCTCTTGGGCCGAGAATTTTAGGCACAAACATAGACATAAACTCAAAAATTGAAGCATTCGTGACCCATGGGTTTTCTTATCAATTTAAGCTCATTGACCATCTTTACATGTCATAAAATTTTCCTTATTTTGGTGATGAGTTAACCTAGGTTTTAGGCTCGATAATTGAACTTTGCTTATGTGGTCTTGATTTACCTAAATGTCTTATATTTTTTTTTGCTTGTGTGGTCTTCATTTATGAGAAATTAACTTTCCACATCTCTCCAAAAAAAAAACAGAAAAAAAACTTTCCACAATGGCATACCCATTAACTTCTTAGAACCACCAATTAGGCGTGCGCGTCAATTCAAAACCGAAATAATTTAGCCCAGCTCTACCCAAACCTCTTGGGGCCTAGCTCAATCTTCTAGTCCAAAAGCCAAGTTCAATGTATCGCAACAAACCAATTAAACTATATTCAAAGTGGCAAGGGACTTCTAACGTATTAAATTATTTTAGTCAAGTTTTATTTCTATATTTATCAATCTTATTAACATTTCTTTTCCCTGACCTTGATGAGAAAAAATTCTTATTTTTTACTTTTGAAATAAAAATTCTAGTAATACTCGAGTTACACTCTAGTCCTTAAATTAAAATTTTAGACATCAATAATTCTTGGCCTTAACACGGTAGCAATTTATGTCAAAATTGGTCATTTGATTTAGGTGCTGCAAAACTGCTGACCAAGTTTAGTTTTGCAGAGGCTGGTTGCCCGGGTTTTTAAAAGCCTAGAAGATATTGGAGTTTATATAAAAGATCATTTCCAACCGTTTTCTTCATTATTCTTTAGGAACATGATTGAGTAAAAAGTCAAACAAAAAAAATCTCAAATTTTTGAAATTCCAATTTTATGCGAACTGTGAACTGTGAAGATCCGAAAAGCACCAAACAGAGAAAAGCACAAACAGAGAAAAAGAGACCCAAGTAAGTAATGAAATAAAAAACGTCTGTCAAAACCCAAAGAAAATTCTGCACAAACAGAGAAAAGCAAGTATGTACCTTGAAGCAGAGCCATCTATGAGAGCCTGGAGAGAGGGAATGGTTGCGTCACCCCAGCCCTACATCATCCACCCTACATATCCCGTCCTCTAGCCACGCCCCAAGGTCCACTAACACCTCAATAATTAAATTAAGGAACGAAAGTGAAACTCGGGTACAAGTTCATAGACATTCCCTTAATTAATCTTTTTGTGTTTTGTTTTTTTTTTAAGATGAGAAATGAAATAACTTTATTCACCGTCAAAACTAAAATAAAAAGTTGACATGGGCTACTGGCTAGAACGAAAATGAAACACGTGAAAGTTTAATAAATAAATTGAAGATATAAGTGAAACTTGAATACAAGTTTTAAGGTCAATTTCGTAATCTGTGATTTTACTAGTAAGGCATGTCTTACCAGTAAAATAACATAGTATCAAACTGGAATTGACCCCAAGTTTTAATACAAGTTGAGTTTTACTTGAAGTCCTGTAAACACGAAGATCTTGCGACAAATGAGACAAGAACACGTGTACAAAATAATGTTTGTATTGATTTATCAAGTGTGTAGGTTACAATCTCTGTGGGTATTCTTTTACAAAAATAAAAGAATTTCCTCTTATTCGATCTCCAATGGTGTGTATGATTCAAGGGTGGCAAGCACTTGATCTTGAATCGGAATTTGAGACTTCGTCGAGGGCCGTCACGGCTTGATCTTGGACACGTCAGAACCACGAGTAGTGTCACGTGGTGGAAAGTCTTTTGCTTTGGGGGTGAAGGAATCGGCACATATTTATTATGCTTGGTGATTCCCCACGAGCTTGATGAAGAACTTGAGAGTTTAGGTGTTGCTTTGGGCAGAGAGCTTTCTAGTTTTCCAAAGTGTGTATGCCTATTTTTCTCCAAGTCCCTTCTTCTGAATGAGAGCCTAGTATTTATAGGCCAAGAATTGGGTCTTGGTTTAGAATCCCCAATCTGAATCCCTTGATTTATGGGATTGATTTCTGATTTGATTTAATTTGAGCTAATTGATTTAATTTAGCTATTAATTAAGTCAAAATCCTTCATTTAAGGAAATTAACTCATGATTTAGGAAAATGACAAGGATAATTAACTCCTTTTTGGCATATGATTTGATTTGATTGATGAAGCTCTTAGATGCTGACATGTGTCATCTCCGATGTTGTCTTTGTCTTGGTGAGTCATGCGCCATGTGTATTTTATGTGGGACCCATGATTTTTCCTGTCGGTTTTGACTAGTTAAATTCTGAATTTTAATTGATAAAATTTTGATGTCTACAAGTCCATTGGTCCAAATTTTGCTTACCATTGGTCACGATATGATATAAGTACCAAATAGTCTATTGGTCCAATCTTCTAGTACAAAAGCCAAGTTCCATGTATCGCAACAAACGAATTAAAACTAGATTCAAAGTGGCAAGGGACTTCTACGTATTAAATTACTTTAGTCAACTTTTATTTATTTGTTTATCAATCTTATTAACATTTCTTTTCTTAATTTGAAAGATATAACAATTTGGAATTTCCCTGACCTTGTTGAGAAAAAAATTAAAATTTTAGACATCAATAATTCTTGGCCTTAACACGGTAGCAATTTATGTTAAAATTGATCATTTAATGATATGTGTGCGGCCAATTTTTTAAAGGTATAACAATTATTTTAAAAAATTAGGAAAATCTTTTTGGTTCACCTCTAACATTCCTCACTTGTCCGACGGTTATTGTGGTTTCATTTAAGGGCGGCCCTGGCATGGTGCAAGTGGCTCCACCGCACAGGGCCCCCAATTTTTTAGGGCCTTTAATTTTTTTAACTTTAAATTATCTATATATATAAAGCAAAAGGGAGAGAATGGTGAAACATTCAAATACCCCGAAAATACCCTTTGCCAAATAAAAAATTAAAATTACACAATTTTAATTAAAGGAGGGTGAAATAGTAAAACACCACTTACTTAAAAAAACAAAAAACAAAAAGAGTCGTGCTAGCAAAGGGGTGAAGAACCGTTGAGAACCCACGAAGTGAAGAAGAGTCAAGAACGTGGAGAAAAATTGCACAGTATTGAGAACCCACGGTGGCGGTTTCCACGATTTCAGAATCCATCACCACCATGTTACTTATACTTTCTTCGTCCTCTTTATCGCACCATTTTCTGCTCCGAGAAATCCGAATCGCGAGTAACCACCAGGAACACCCAAAGGTAAGGACCGGTCGACCCAAAAACCTTCATTTCTCATCCCGCACCACACCTACGACCACAGAATCGAAGGTAAAGCATCGGTTTTGTTTGTATTTATGCCTGTATATTTCTGATATTTCATTCAAGTTGTAGGTTCCATGAAATTTTGTATGTTTTTTCTCTTATATTTTTCTGATTTTGTTTCAGGAGAGCTTGGGGAGAAACAATCACTGAAACAAAGAAGCAAAGGTATGTCTTATCTCAACGCCAATTAGGATACCAATTCGCAATCAAACCTAATTCAGACAACCAAACACGGCCTCAACAACCGAACCCAAATTGCATCACAGAAAATCCCACGAGAAATCAAAAACAGAAAACCAAAATCCAACAAAGAGACTTCATTTACTCACCTCTTGGTTGTATGTCGAAATCCAGATACTGACAATGTAAAGAAGTAAAGCAAACTCATTTCACATGGCCACCAAAGTAAACATCGCCCTTATATTCTGTCTTCCTTAACAGAATTGCTTTTTTGTTATGGGTTTTATGTTATTTGGTGCTTGAAAGTAGATGTGTTTTGATGTGTTTTGCAATACATATTTCCTTAGCATGAATGATATGGAATTAGAGTGGTGTTCAAATTTCCGCTTCAATATCATTTGTCTTTTCTCATAGCTCTTTTCGTTTTTGGTAAACTTGATACCATTTTCTAGAGAACTGAGTTGCAATTCTAATACAGGGTTTGAATCAAGGGCCTGTTGTTGGAACAGCATCAGTAAACCTTGCTGAATTTGTTTCGGACGCCGAACAGAAGGAGCTTCAGTTAAACATCCTCCTCACATCATCTGGTGGTGCTGCTGAAAATGAGTAAGATTCATTAAATGTCAAACTGCATAAAATGAGTAAGATTCATGGTTTTAAAAAAATGGGACAAGGTTTTGCAATCATTAAGGATGGGACAAGGTTTTGCAATCATTAAGGATCTTACTGTTATTGGAATAGCTTCAAGAGATCAAGGTTCCAAAAAGGAGTAACATACATTTGGAAAGGTGTTCATCTATGATCCTACGGCTCTGTCTGCAATTTTTGTTGGCTTGGCATTTCCCTTTTTTCTAATCATGCCTACCAAATGATTGTTCTGATATGAGGATTAAGGGTGCAATAAATTATTTCTTTTATACCACAGAAGTTGGGATTTTTGAGGAAAAAGAACTATATCTCCGTTTTGCAGATTCAACCATTTTGGATTTCTAACTGTCTTTATAATTATGTGGTAGTTGTACTTCTTTCTAATTACAGTTTATTTATTTTTTCCAGTATGAATCACAGTTAGGCAGTCATCCAATTGCTTCAGGTATGACTTATGAAAATTAAAAAGTTTTCAAATCTACATGTCTTATTCAAACTTTGGAATTTTATCTCAACAGATTCAATCGTCTCTCACCTCTCTGACGTATAAGCAATCACTGAAGCAAAGAAGCGAAGATAACTTTCAGGTTAATGTTTCTTCATTTTGATTTATTGACTTTTTCTTTCTTTTGTGTTCCCTCAAATTTCCTTCACAAAATTCAACTTGGCTCTACTACTACGTGTTTTCTGCTCCCTTTCTTTCTGTTTTCCCCTGATTTAATCTCAGGCTTCCATGAAATTTTGATTGTTTCAGGAGAGCTTGGGTACGAAATCCAAATACGAGAAGCGGACGTTCGCCCAAATTGTCTAACCATTCTTCACTTTAAAGGTATAATTCATGATTGCCTCTCTATTCCTTATTCTCTTACTATTTTTTTTGGTATTGATTTCTTTGTTTTTGTAATGTTTGTTTGCTCATGATTTCTGCATTTTCATGTTTGCATATTCCAATAATTCTAAGTCAGTACCTATTTATTGAAAACTATGAGTTTCATCTTCAAAATTATGCACTGTTTGTGTTCATGTAGTATGGATATCATGTCCACTCTTATTTGGGTTAAATTGGGAAATTTGTTATTTACCTTGGTGGTTGTTTATACCTTTTGCTTGACTTACAAGCTGTTTTTAGATGGTTTTGTTAATCTGATTAGCCGTGTAACTTAGGATGGTGTTGGTTTTCATGCAAAGTGACTGAAAAAATGGGCTCAAGTTTTCGTATAGAACGCATTCAAGTTAAAAACTTCACTTAGGAAATGGTTTTATATCATTTTGTAAAATGAGTCTTTTAGGATTTCGATTTATACTGTCTGACAAACTTTGCTTCTTTAGTGCTCTGCCTACTCTTTTCAACTCATTCAATTGGTTTCAATTTGATTGATTTTAAACCTACATTTCTCAACTTTAACCAGTTGTCTTCACCACCCAAATAAAAATGTCCAATTTGAAGCAAATGTTTTTAATTTTGGGTTTTCTTTTCATTTGTTTTCTTTTGTTTCTGCTGAATTGAAATTACCCCCATTTTGATGTTGCTCCTAATCTCATGTTGCAGGATTCTCTTCCAACGATCTATCTGTTGCTAGGTATGGGTATACCCCACATTCACCGACCTTTACATTACTTTCTTTGTTTGCTAATTATACTTTTTTACCTAAAAAAGCGACAAGTAGCTCAAAGAAGAACAATGAAAACATTGAACAGAGAGAATCATTTTGCTTGCTCTTTTGTATTTGATTATTATTATACAAACCAAAACAATGAAGACTACAACCTCGACATGCTCAAGGTTGAACTTTGCAATATATGTATTATATTTTGTAATTAATTAATCATTTGTATTAATAACCGATCTTTTGTATTAATAATCGATGTACCCTTATTTGATTTATATAAGAAGTTCATTTTCAACGTATGATTTAATGCCTTAACTTCAATTTTTAAGTAAAGGTTTAAAAAAGATATACAGCCATTTTTTTTTGGGATAGGTTTATATAGCCATTTTGAAGATATTTTTGCACGTGAAAAAAAAAACATTAACTAAAATTCACAACGGTATTTGTAATAATTAAAATTCGAATTAAGAAAAAACCATTAACTAAATTCACAACGGTATTTGTACTAATTAAAAAATTTGGCAATTATTATATAATAACTAAAATCTGGCACATGGGCAATTATTATATAATTAAATTAATGTTAGTAATAAATATTGTAGTTATTAATGGAGCGTGCACACAACCGTACAAGAGAATGGCGACGATCAATGAGTTCTTCGCAACGTCGACATTATCTAGCTCGCCGGCGTGCAATAGCTCAAGGAAAGCGACCAATAATGAACAATGTACGTGATTGTCATACTGAAGGAGGCCTCAGTAATATAGAAGAGCGACATCCAGGTATTTCATGCATTAACAATTTGTGCTTGACTTGACAATTTGCCAAAAAGTTTTTAATTCGTGCATAAAATTAATATTTGTACGCTTAGTGTATTTTCAATGTTAATTTTATGTTATCTAATTATAGACAAGTAGTGAATATAATTAATACAAATATTGACATTTTACACTCATAAAACTTAAATTCAATACATTTAATAGAACAAGTTCAACACGAAGGTACGAGTTCAACGGTTGCATCGCATATCAACAATCCTGGTGAACAATCTACTAGAATGCGTTTAACACATGTAAGACAGTTGGCACGTTCGGATAGGCATCAATTTCCTGATGGTCTTCAATTAATTTCTGCTTCCAATGGTGAGCTCAGTAGATACCTATTTTAAACACATTAGTACTACACAATTTTAAGTTTATAACTTAAATCTTATACTGAAAAACCAATATTGATTAATACAAAACAGAAGTGGTTGAGGATACATTACATCATCGTGAAGGCCAACACAACAATGTCGTGCATGATGTGCAACATGTAAGGAGAGCGATGAGAAACTACAATTGTGCCAGAAATTATAATGAGAACATGGGTGTCCTAGGATGTCATTTACCAACTTCCACCACATGTTCGAAGTGCAATGCGCGATTATTCCCACGAGAGACATTTAGTATGTGTTGCTCTGGTGGAAAAATTGTTCTACCTAATATACAATCTCCACCAGAAATGCTGGCTCTTTTCTCTGACCAAACAACTGAGGGCAGACTCTTCAGACAAAACATTCGTGTTTACAACAATGTTTTTCATTCACTTCAATGGGTGTACATGTTGATGAAAGAATAAATTTTGGTGGACGTGGGATTTATACCTTTCGTGCACAAGGTGCAATATATCATAAGATTGGTGGACTTCTACCCAATGAAGGTACTACACCGCGATTTATACAGGCTTACATATACGACACCGAGCATGAAGTTGAAAACCGAATGACTCAAAGTGAAGTTTTAGATAGAATTGTGGTTGAGAAGATACAGCGAATTTTGAATCAACACAATCCTTTTGTGCATACATTAAGAAGCCTCGGACAAATCCAAGATTTACCAAGGTGCAAGCTCATTATAAAAGAGCAACCTTCTGATCGACGTCAATACAATTTACCATCGGCATCGCAAGTTGCTGCAATTATAGTAGGAGGGGATGATATGTTGAATCGAAATGCAAGAGATATTATTGTTGAGACAATTAGTGGAAGACTTTGGAACGTCCCAGATTGTGCTGGATTCTATGACCCACTACAATATCCATTATTGTTACCGTATGGAACATATGGGTGGGATATTAATACTCACGATGACAATGGAAGAGATGTATCATGTTGCGACTATTACTCACACATTCTACAGGTTTGTACTCGAAATATAATTCGTTTCCAACTGAACATTGAAATATTACATTCAAATGTATGCCTAAAGTTTAATTTGCAGATACGTGAGGGTGGATCGTCACTTTTGCTTCGAGGGGGTCGCCTCTTACAACAATATATTGTAGACAATTACGTAAAAATTGAATCTCATAAACTTAGATGGATGCGTTCAAATCAAGAAAAAATTCGAGCTGAGCTTTACCAAGGACTACAAGACTCTTTAAATACGGGGGTGAATAATGCAGGTACATATTTAATGTCAATTTTTTTAAAATATAAAGATACAATTCTAGGTGCGTGTAAAATATTTATTAAGCGGAAAATGACAATGGATCAGGTAACATCGGTCGTAGAACCATTTTGCCATCATCCTTTGTTGGAAGCCCACGTGACATGTACCAACGATATCAAGATGCGATGACTTTGGTTCAAAGATTTGGAAGACCAGATCTATTCATTACCATGACATGCAACCCAAATTGGGAAGAAATTAAGAGAGAATTACTCCCTGGACAAACGCCGCAAGATCGTCCCGACTTACTCACTAGAGTATTTCGTGCAAAATTGGAGGAGCTAAAAGAAGATATCAATGGAAAAGGGGTATTAGGTAATGTTGTTGCTTATGCATACGTTATTGAGTTTCAAAAACGGGGTCTTCCACATGTGCATATGTTAGTTGTGTTAGATGAAAATGATAAGCTCAATAACCCAGATGATTATGACCAAATTGTTAAAGCTGAAATACCAAACGAAGATGAAGAGCCTCAACTTTACAATGTGGTATTAAAACATATGATTCATGGTCCATGTGGAATTCAAAACCCAGAATCTCCCTGTATGAAAAATGGAAGGTGTAAAAGAAATTACCCCAAATCATTTGCTATAGCCACTATTCAAGGGAATGATTCATATCCAATTTATCGAAGACGAGGAAATCGCATGCCTGTCCCACTTGATCGACATGGAAATATAATGGTTGATAATAGTTTGGTAATTCCATATAATCCTTGGTTGTTGTTAAGGTATGACTGTCACATTAATGTGGAAATATGTGCAAGCATAAAAAGCGTCAAGTATTTATATAAGTATGTTTACAAAGGTCCAGACAGAGTAGCACTCGAGGTTCAGCCAGATCCTGTTTCTGATGAAATACGACAGTTTGTTGATGCAAGATGGGTTTGTGCACCAGAGGCATTGTGGAGGATATTCAAATTTGTAATTAATCGGATATACCCAACTGTGGAGCGCTTACAAATACATCTTCCTAATATGCATCAAGTTCAATTTCAATCTAACCAGACTATTGCAAATATTCTGACAGACGAGAGACTTAACAAGACAATGCTCACTGAATTTTTCACTTTGAATAGTAATGATGCAGAAGCAAGGAGATATTTGTATAGGGAGATTCCTGAGCATTATAGATGGATTCGTTCTAAAAGACTTTGGTCTAAAAGAAAGAACCGTCTCAGGGTTATTGGGCGAATATATACAGTCTCACCAGCCGAAGGTGAGAAATTTTACCTACGCATACTTCTAAATCATGTCAGAGGAGCCACGTCATTTCTAAATTTAATGACAGTTAGTGGCGTTTTGCAACCAACGTTTAAGGAGGCAGCAGAACAACAAGGTTTGTTAGAAGGAGACGATAGTATTCGACAATGTTTGCTTGAAGCCTCTACAATTCGAATGCCATCGGCCTTAAGAAGATTATTTGTCACCATTTTGGTATATTGTGAACCAGTTGGCATTCGAACATTGTGGGATGAATTCTATCCATTCATGATTGAAGATTATGCTTTCTCGAGTAACTTAAGTTGCAATGTTGTTGTGAATAGACTCTTACGTGACTTAAACACACTTTTGGTACAGTTTAACAAGAATATCAAGGACTTTGATTTGCCCCAAATGACAATGGAAGTAGTTTCTGCAATGCCTAGATGTATTGAAGACGAACTCTCAGTAGGTATTCCACAAGAAGATCTTCATGCAATTGAACGTCTTAATGACGACCAAAAGTCTGCATTTAACACAATAATGGACACAATTGAACGATGTCATAATTCAATTTTTTTTGTGGATGGTCCAGGTGGAACTGGAAAAACTTACTTATACCGTGCATTGTTAGCAAAAATGAGAGGGTTGGGTCATATAGTATTAGCAACGGCAACATCTGGAATAGCAGCTACAATATTACCTGGAGGGAGAACGGCACATTCTAGATTCAAGATACCACTTAGCCCAGATTCATCATCAACATGTTCGATCAGTAAACAATCTGATTTGGCAAAGTTAATACAAAGGGCAAAGGCAATTATTTGGGATGAAGCAACGATGGCACATCGTCATGCCTTTGAAGCACTAGATCGAACTTTTAGAGACATAACTGATGTTGACTTACCATTTGGGGGAAAACAATGATCTTTGGGGAGATTTTCGACAAGTATTTCCTGTTATTCCTAAAGGAACGAAGTCGGAACTAATCCAGGCCAGTGTGGTGAAAGCATCGTTTTGGTCACAAGTAAAGATTTTGAAACTCAGACAAAACATGAGATCCAGGAATGATCAACAATTTTCAGAATTTTTACTTCGTGTTGGTGATGGTGAAGAACCTATTGTTGGAGATGATATGATAAAAGTACCTGAATGCATGGTAATACCATGGGAGAGTGAGTTATCCATCAATGAATTTATTTATCAAGTTTTCCCTAACTTGGAGGATCATGTAAATGATGCAAGTTACATGGTGGAAAGGGCAATAATAACTCCTACAAATGAAGATGTTGACATGTTGAATGAAAATATGATAAATATGTTTCCAGGAGAAGAAGAGACAATGTATTCGTTTGATTCAGTTGAGGATGACACGAGGAATTTGTATCAGCCGGAATTCTTGAACTCAATTTGCATTGGTGGGTTGCCACCACATAAGTTAACTTTGAAGAGAGGTGCTCCAATCATGCTTCTCAGAAATATTGACCCAAAATTGGGATTGTGTAATGGAACAAGATTATTATGTCGTGGGTCGTACCAAAATCTCATTGATGCTGAAATTCTAACTGGACAATCTGTTGGGACCAGGGTTTTTCTACCACGTATCCCTCTAAAGACAACTGAGACTGCTGGTCTACCATTTGAACTAACAAGAAAACAATTTCCAGTGAAGTTGAGTTTTGCTCTCACTATAAATAAATCTCAAGGTCAAACAATACCACATGTGGGTATTTTTCTTCCAGATCACGTTTTCAGTCATGGACAATTATACGTGGGTTTATCAAGGGGTGTTTCAAAGTCGACTACAAAAGTGTTAGTGAAAAAAGGGTCAATAACCGGTCAAGAAGGTGTTTTCACTCGGAATGTGGTGTACAAAGAAGTCCTACTTCATTCGAACTAATGATGGCGATTAAAAATAAGTAAGCATAATTTTAATGAGAATAACTTTTCAAATAATCACAGCATGTTTTTATCATTTATTGTTGTAACTGTTTGTTTGTTGTTACTTAACTCAAAGAGTTACATTAGTTACATATACCTATTTTTCAACTTAAAAATATATATATGCTTTCTAAGAGTTAGACAATGCACATAATGCCCGCCTTTTTTAGAATCTCAAGATTAATGTGATATTTTGTACATGCTTTGGTTATTAAATTTATTTAATTTTCATTTTCATTTACATCAATCATTTTGTATTCCAATATTGATAGGAAAACTGGAGTGTCATGGGCCTACAAATACAGTTTATAGTGGTTTAGTTCAGCGTGTTAATACAACAAATGATGATAACAAGGTAAACTTTTTTACTTTTCAATTAGTACAATATTAAAAGTTATGTTTATGTAATTTATTTAAATCCTTATTTAAGAGTATGTAACCTTCCTATTGTTTATGGTTGTACATGAAAATAATGTATTTGGCTAAATCTCATACCAGGATGCAGAGTGTAATAGGCATGTTTCAGTTGTCTCATCGGGTTGGAGTTATTCAGTTACAATGAATAATAGTGATCTTAGTCTTCTAATTTTGAAAGAATGGAAAAAAAAGAAAACAGAGCAGTAAGTATTGTTTTATTAGAGAAATATTTACTTTACCTACCTATAAGTTAATGATGACAAGTGACAAATATAGGTGGCGTAAAAATCGTGCACTTGAACAGCTCATACATGCAAATGTTCCTCATATCATTTGGACCTACAAAGCAGTTTGTCGGATTAGGTATTGTTTTTATTTAAAATTAGAAAGAAAAAAAATCATAACCTTGATGATGATACTCTAATTTTGTAACAACATTTTTCTTTGGTATAGGAGAAAACTTAATCAAGGACATAAAGACTTTCTACGTCAGGTACTTTATATCACTTTACCATCTCCAGTGAATGAGTTCACACTATAATTTTTTTTTAATACTCATTTTGTACCAGTTTTACAAACATCGTACCCGTTGCTATGTGGAGAAATTAGAGCACAAAATTAAGGTAGCAAATCATGAAACTGTTCCTTTAATCCTCTAGCAATTTCTTTATTAATTGTTTTATTGTTAAACTTGGCTTTTTATATAGAAACGACAGGATTCCTTTTGTCTCTTCACTTTTGAAAATGACATTATTTTTGGTACAGTTTTCTTCCGATAATTGGAGTAGGCATGTAGCAAAGGATAAACTATCAAAATTGAAGGTGAGTATATGTGTTCCCAAATTATGCTAAAATTGATTAGTACAAATTTAAAAGTATATGTTTAAGTTTGGTCTCATCTCAAGTCATTTATGTATAGATTGACAATGAAAAAGTGAAAGATCAATTAGAGAGGAACGGGTGGCGCAAGTGGTCTTGATCGTTGCATGTCTTCCTCCTACGTGCATGTTATGTAAATAATCTAAAACTACGATGTTGTGTAGAATGAAAATATTATTTTACTTAATTTTTTTGAGATTAGCCTATTAATGTTGGATTTTTTTTGGATAATATTAACGTCTGGGTAATTAATTGAATAAGAATCCCCCTATCTCCTAAAGTTCATTAGACTAGCCTCCCGCACGCTTCCGCGCGTGCGAGAGGCTTTTTTCACGCGCTATGCGCGACTTACAAAGTTTCATAACTATTTTTCGCGCAATTGTATTTATATAGATGTTCGTTTCAACAGTTTCATATTTTAATCGCGAGGGTGTGATAAATCGTCGTCTTAAAAGGTTTCCTTTATTGCCCATATTTTTCTAGACGTCCATCTCAACAGTTTACTCACTATAAAAGAAAAAATATGAAACTGTTGAAACGAACATCTATATAAATACAATTGCGCGAAAAATAGTTATGAAACTTTGTAAGTCGCGCGTAGCGCGCGTGAAAAAAGCCTCTCGCACGCGCGGAAGCGCGTGCAGGGAGGCTAGTATATATTAATATTATAAAAACTATATATATACTTCAGCATGTAGCACATTGACACAAATGTGTATTTAGTGGAGCTAGTTTCTAATGCATATCCTTTGGTACAAGGCCCAAGTTCGAGTCTCAGTGATGTCAATAAATTTGTAATTTTATTCTCTTTTCATTATAGTAACAAAATAGTTTTAAAAAAGAAAAGGAAAAATCCAACTAAACACCAATATGTATCACACCCATATGCTTTCTCCTATAAAAAAAAGTACTTCCTTCCACTCAAAACAAAACCAAAAAAAAAAATTCATGCCTTCTTCTTTCTCTTGTATTCTGATATTTTTTTACCGAACATACTAATATTTAACTTTATGAAATGAAAATATTAAAAAAATTTATGAATTTGATTAGTGATTGTTATTACATGCTAATTGATGATGAATTTTAGTTATTAAAAAAATTGTTTTATGACATTAAGTCATGAAATTATTTTTAGTATTTTCATATTTAGATTATGTGAGGCCTCCAGCTTAAGTTTCGTACAGGGCCCTCAAAATCTCAGGACTGGCCCTAGTTTCATTACGTGCGTGGTTAATTGTTAACAACATCTTTTTTGTTCATGGACATTATGGAGAAATCTTTTTCGTAAGGGAACCACACTAATCCATCCCGAACTTGGTGCTAGGGATGGTAATGGGCCGGTTTGGGGCCAGGTATGGCAATACCATCCCCGTCCCCGCTCCTTATCAAAGCATACCAAATATCAATTAGGCTAGCCCAAAAGAGGACGAGAGACTCAAGCCTAGACCACTTGAGGAAGTGACTGGATCCAAATTATTGGTGGGCTAGGACTAACCTTCCCTTAGGCTGCTGAGGCCCAAACAAGGTGTAGGAAAGTCGCCCAAGCCCAAACAAAGTAAAGAAAGGCCGCCCAGTGGACATGACCAAACAACAACCAAACGGCCCAGCACACCATCCCAGGCGTCTCACCCGAGGAGACCCAAAAACGTTAGAAGCAAGGCCCACAATGTATCCCACCAATGTGCGATGTTCCCAAGAAGTAAGGGAACACGAGCCAAGCTCCCACCATCCATCCAATCCGAGGACGCCACGTCATCAAAGTCCTAACAGTCTCACACTGAAAAAGGGCGGAGAAGAGGTCTCATCTTCCCAATATAAAAGGAGGTATTTTCGACCCAATTGTGGTAACTAAAATCCCCTCCAAAGTTAAGTACAATACTTTTTCGAACCACCTCTTCAGTGACCATTGCTTGTCTCCATATCAAGGGATTGGAGCCATTTTCCACCACACTTGACCGCCCTAAGTGCAACAGAAAGTCTACCGACACTACAAAAAAAGTAGTCATTTGCAACAAAGTTTTTCCGAGGGCCCCCAAATATCCTATGAAAAAGCACCATTTCCTATGAAAAAACACCATCCGTAGGAAGTAATTCAATGACATGCTTACTATTTCCGACAAAAAAATGCTCTCGGAAAAGTGTTCTCTCTCCGTCAGAAATAGCTAATATTTGGCGGGAAATGTTGCCGCCACATTTATTTCTGACAAACCTCGTGTGCATCAGAAATAGCTGTGTTTTTTCCGAACCTTAACGTTGTCGGAAATTATAGCCTATTTATGAGGGCAATAAGTGGACGTCGGAATTAATTTTTCTTTTTTCACTACAAGAAAAAATGGCTAATGTGAAGAAAACAAAAGTGAGGCTTGTAAATGCGCCACATTTATTGGGCATATGTGAGGAATTTATTTGGTCGTCACTTATAAGAGGACAAAGAGATGAGCAGTTTCGGAGGAAGACCAAATTGCTCACAAATAGCATCGCGGTTTTGGGCAAGAAAGAGCGACAATCATTTGTGATGCCTGTGTTGTCACATATAAAATTTAAGGCGTCACAAATATTAAATGCGAGAATATCTGGCAAAACAAAAAAAAAAGTAATAAAAAAAAAGCAGAAAAGTTTCGCTCCCCAAATGAAAAAATATATTTGAGAATTTTTTAATGGTCACATATAATTAATTGTGAGCATTAAATTAAAATTTGTGAGGGTTGGGCCTCAGTTATACCCATGACATATTAATCAAGTTAGGAATATTCTGACTGCTGCCAGACATCAAATAATGAAATTGGAGACACATTGTTATACGTTAAAAATAAAATATTGTGACAAAAAACAAAGAATCACAAATTGTTAAAAGTGACATATTCATATATCATTATAATATGCTATATGTGACTCTTACTGCGAGTCGTCACATTTGATCTCTAGTGAGATGTAAGATCCCTGATCCAATTTAATTGATTTATTCAATTTAATAATTTTGGTGAAATTACAGTTTTGCCACTGGGATTAAGGGTATTTTAGGCACTTTAAAAATTCCAAAAATATTTTTGGAAAATGGATTGCGCCATTGCATCGGACTCGTCGATACTAGTTCATGGATATGCGGTACACCAAATTCTGAGTTGTAACGATCGAGAAGCGATTAGAAGAGAAAAGAAAAAAAAATTCAGATTTCACTGTAGCCGCTACAGTGCGCCACAGTAAAAATGCTACAGTGCCGCGCTCTTCTTCTTCTTCCCCGACTCTCCTCTTTCTCTCATTTTCTCTCTTCCCATGGCAGTCACTTTGACTGGCCATATCTCCTCCGTTCGACGTCCGTTTCAGGTGATTCCGGTTCCAAAATCTTCGTCTCTTCGTCCTCTACTTAGCCTGCCCAATCTCCCAGCTCAAAAATCCACTGATTTTAAACTGGAACAACTGAAATTTCGGTGGTTTCCAAACTTTCCGACGCATTTTTCGGCGACTCCGGTCACCATTTCCTTCGAGTGAGGTATGAAACTTCATCTAATATTCGTGCTCTATTTGTTTATGTAGGTATTGTTGATCGATTTCTAGCCTAGGTTGTTCGATTTAGAAACCCATTTTTGGCCGGTTTTTGAGTTGAAATTCCGGCCACTTGCCGGTGAAACTAAAGGTTGCCGTAGTTGAATAAAATGCTCCACTTGTTGAGTTGAACCTATACCTGAAACCTTGACCCTTGGTTTGGAGTTTTTCCGGTAATCGGAATTACTATGTACACCTAATCCGGCCGGCGCGTGGGCACTGTTGTGGTGGTGCATTGCGTCCTGAAATGTTCTCCATGTCATCCCGAGCGCGTAGGTGTGCTCGGATTCCATTTTGGTTATCGTTTGACGGTCGAACGGATTTACGCCTATTATGCGTTATCCGGGTTCGATATGTTCGGGCCGTTGGATTGGTCCCATTTTCAACTATGTTGTTCTCTATACCCCTAGGATCGTGTAGGATTTCACGGATTGAGAATCGGAGTCTCGGATACTCTGTAGCATTGATTTTAGGGTTAGGTAACCCGGTTGTCGTCCGATCGTGCGATTAGCACAGTTTCGACCGTTCGATCGAGACCAAACTGTCAGGACATGTTTAGTAAACCTAGTTGAACATTTAGGAATGTTCGGATCGGGAATCAGAGGTCGTGGGCCCCGGAGGTCCGGTTGACCTATTCGGGAAGTTTGACCAATCGGTTGACTGTAAGTCCTCTGAGGTGGTCCCACTTGTTGAAAAGCATAGTTTGACTCTAGAAACTCCCCGGTAGTCGTGTATACTTACTTTGAGACCCGAGAACTAGCGTCTTGAGTTAAAGTTTGTTGTTGGGTACGTGTATTAATTAAACCTTTTATTCTCTCGAATAGGTACTCTTGCTTCGCATACTCCGGAGGAAAAGCCCTCTAAGAATTGAGCAGCGTGGACTTGTTGTGAGTGGACTTCGTTTTTAAACGAGCATATTTTAAAAGAATGAATTGCAATGCATAAAAATGATTTATCTTGATGATTGGGATTTGAAATATTGTTTAAGTTGTGGATTTGATTTTGATGGAATTATCGGAAAATTTATGCATATAAAAATTAGTTGCTTTGACTATAGAGTTTTAATGATATTTTGAATCTTGGATAGAATATTTTATGAGGTTATTGGAATTTAAATTATATTCGATGTTTATGCACGTTTTGGGGTCCCGGTCTATTTGTGGGACATTGATGGCTATACCCTAATTAAATATCTTTGAGTATTGAATTTGGGACGGGCAAACGTCCGGTGATCTTTGTGTACGGTTTTGGGTATGTTGGAATACCATGGAATTTCTTGGGTTTTATATTTGACAAATTGAGTATTTATTGTTATGTCGGGTTTCGAAATTATTTACTTTGGTTATTTTGATCTTGGAATTCTATGAATACTTTGGGGTTCCAGACATATATATGTTGAGACATTTGTGTCTATATTCTTATTGCATATATTTTGGGTATCAATTATGGACGGAGTAACGTCCGGATATTTTGTGTACATGAATGGGTACAGTTGTTATATTCTGGAATTTGGGATATGTGTACAAATATGTATGTTAGATTGGAGTGCTATTAGCACCACTTTATGTACCTCCCCTGACACTTAATTACTGAAATGGATACGGATACTGGATACAACGGAACCCGGTTCACCCTTGATGGGGTGTTATTGTAGGCCCTTGCCGGGCAGTCTGCGCCAGTAGGACTTAGTTTCAGCCGCACAGTATTGAGGTATTTTCTGCTGTGCTTGTCTAGGAGTCAGTCCCCATTTGGGAAGGCTTGTTCCCTGGCCATATGGTTGTTGAGGTATTTTCCTCCATGTGGTTCAGTCAAACAATCCCCCTGTTGGATTGTTCCCCTGGTACAAATATTAGTGTAGGAATATTACTATTTAAATATATATATATTTACCTATTACTATAACTTCATTCTTATTTTTCTATTAAGTGAGGATCCTTCCTTGCTTGCTATGCCTACGGGCATGTGTTGGGAAATAAATGGTTGGGAATTTGGGTTTTCTTGGTTTCAAGTCATTTTGTTTTTATAAATACATTTCTATGGGATTTCTGTGGTTTTATATTTATGTTTTATATATGTGTGTGTACAAATTTGTGTGGGTGCGTCTATGGATTTTATTTCCAGGCTGGGTTCTTTTGAGCATGTGCAGTGATACGATTATGCACAGGTACGGATTTTAAATTGAGGTTTGAAAACTGGACAAGTTGGGTTCAAAGAAAAAGGGAGTTGTTCAATGTTGTGTATATTTTACTTAATTGAGAAAATTCTTCGAAGAATTTAATTCCATGGTTTTGTTTTAAGAATTTAGTGTTCAAGTTGTGGTTTCCAGAGTTTTGCGGAAGTAGCAAAGCTACAGTTTTCTCTATGGTATTTCAAGTTACGAATTTACTGGAATCGTTTTCAAGTATTTGATCGTATAAGTATGTACGTATACTATAAGGATTTTTCTTGCATAACGCTTGTCATTATTTGCGAAAACAGAGAGGGTTATTATGTTCAATGAAAAATGAGGTTTAAAGTTTGATTTTTCATCACTCACATTTTTTGTTTTGCGCCCCCCAGGTACTAAATTCCGAGGTCAAGACCACCACGTCGAGGCATCACGGCAACTGCTCCTGTAGGAGTAATTCTTTACTTTTTCTTATTGTCCTTCTCCAGGGTTGTAAATTTAATCTCTTAGATTGCTCTGTTGATGTCCACCTAGGGTTGAGGTAGAGGCCGGAGGCCGGAGGCCTCCCTATTAATATGTGTGCTTCTGTATTGTGCATGCTGGCTGTTGGGTTATTATTCTGTGTTTTTGACAAGTGGAAAAATTTAGGAAAGTTCATTTTTCAGTGGAGACTCTGCCGAAATTTCGGCAGAAGTCAACTTTCCTATTTCTTTAAACCAGGTTAAGGGGCGTTTTAGTGAAGTAGGTTCGGCGTCGGGGTAGAGTCTGACAAGAAGCAGGGTTGGACATGAGTTCCGAGGGGGAATTCGGGTCCGGTCCTGTCATGAGAAGGGTAATGTGCCGACACTTGTGACGCCAAAAATGCGTTACTTACAAATAAGTATGATGTAATTTTGCCTATTGTGAGGAATTTTTTACCTCACATTATCACTTTTGTGTTGTAGTGTATCAAGGGTAATTAGTTATTGTCGGGAGTGATTATGTACTTCCGAGGGCAATAAGTGGTCGTCAGAATTAATTTTCCTTTTTTAATTTATAAAAATCTAAGATTGTTGTTGTTACTATAATTAATATTATTATAATCAATTAAATATCCCTGATAAAAATTTTTTTTTAAAAAAGCTTTACCAAACCTTAATAGTTATTAACTCATATGATAAAAATCTTATCTAGAACGAACGGAATCCTCTACCAAATTGAAAACTGCAATTGAACTCATAAAACACTTATAATTCCTCAAATTCATCAAACTATTCCTAGAATTTTTTTCAGGAAGCGAGGAAGAGAATAAACAACTTACAGGAAAACGAATTGGAGTGTGGGTGGCGGTTTTGAAACACGTCTGGTGGATTTCAGTCATCCTGATAACATCCCCACATCATCCTCCAAACTACATCGTGGCCTACAGTTATTCAACGTGGAAGGAACTGAATGCAACCTCCTACTCTACATCTCTTGAGTTTATCAACTTTTTTGTTTTCTTTTGTTTTTTAAGTTTTTGCTGTTTTACAATAATACCCATATGAATTATCAAATATAATTTTGACTGCTTCTACATTTTGTTTTTGTCTTAGGGTGTTTCTGTCCAATGCTTTTTTTGTTAAGCATCTGACTCCAACTGCTTTTTGCCTGACTTTATCATAGTAGAGATGATTCAAACCGTTTTACATATGCAGGGAAGTGCAAACATTAATTTTGATTGCAGAGGACCCAAATACAGAAACATATGCAGCACTCCAATATCTTTATTTGTTAGTACTAATTTTGTGATTGGCATTCCCTAGACTCCAAATAGATTAGTATAGATGGTAAATTAGTTCTGATAGAAGAGCAATGGTAGTTGTCTAAATTCCAAGATCTGACTTGAAGGCACAATGTCAATCAACGATCTCTCGGAGTAAATTCTTCATTCAATCATGCATCTTGATTACATTATTTCTAGAATGGTTTCAAACTAATAATTGGTTGATTGGGAAGACTTTTTAATTAAAGAAGGTTTTGAATCGACTTTCTAGTTTTGAACATTAAAAGTCTTCTTTGATTGGAAATCAATTAGTCTGATTTTGGAAATTAATCTGTTTGATTCAGTTTTGAAAACCATTATAAAAGGAAGGCTTGGTTTCATTGATAAATATTACTTCCTTATATAAAGAGATGATTTTGGAAGGTTTTTGAAATGCATGCAAAGGCGACGCAATTGTTTAGGAGTGAATCTGTTTTTGATCTCTTGGGCGTTAAAGCAATAACCTTGGCGAAAGGAGAAAAGGTCTTTATAAGGATGGTGTGACGTCTTTATTCGAACCACGACTTTCATATATTTGTTTGAGCATATAGAATTTCTAAGGGAAAGTCATTGTGCATATTGGAGATAAATCATCAAGTGTTCCATGTTTACTTGGTGATTTTTCAAACACTTTAATCATTCATATTGCATTCATTTGCATAAGTTAAAGGTTCTCACACCTCCGGCGAGCTTGAATCGATCGCGTCAAGTATCGGATTCAACATAAGGAGAGAAGGAGAAATCCCGAGAGACGTTGAGTTACGAAGAAGTTGGTACGTTGTCTAGAGTGTCTTGGACAAGTTTGTATACTTCTTGTAATCATCGTTCTATAGTGGATTTGCCTTGGACAACTGGTCCCGTGGATTTTCCCCAGAGGTGGGGTTTTACCACGTAAAATAATTCCTGTGCACTTTCTGTTTTTTATGTTCTTTACTGTCAAGGATTGATACCTCGTATCAATCCCCTTGGCGTGTTTTTATATTGCTATATTACTCTTGACTACTCAAAACGCAGACTTCACCCTTTTGGTATTTTAAGCTATCCTACAGGTATTTTCAATTGGCATCAGAGCTGGTTGCTGAATTCTCAGCAAGATCCGACATACCTTAGGATGGAGCGCGCCGCAGGCTCAGTTGTACATCCACCATATTTTGATGGGAGCAACTATGGTGCTTGGAAGGCTAAAATGAAGTCCTTCTTATGGTCTCTGGATGAACGTGTATGGAGCACGGTAGTTCATGGATTTCTTGAACCCACAAAAACAATTGGAAAAGGAGAAGAAGAACGAACTATTCCCAAACCTAGAGAGGAATGGACAAATGCAGAAGTCACACTCAGTACCAATAACCAAAGGGGGTTAAATGCGTTATTTACTGCTGTCTCTCATGATCAGTTTGAATATATATCTGGTTGTAATACATCTAAGGAAGCTTGGCATATTTTGCAGGTAACTCATGAAGGAACCGATACTGTAAAAGGCGCCAAACTCCAAATGCACAACCTACAGTTTGAGACACTGGTGATGGATGATAATGAAATGTTTTCTGACTTCTATGCTAAATTGTGTGCTATTGTGAATGCATGTGCTAATTTAGGTGAGAAAATTCCTGAAGACAGGGTCGTGAAGAAGATTTTGAGATCGTTGCCTCAACGGTTTCAACCGAAGGTCACAGCCATTGAGGAGATTAGGGACTTAAACACCATGAAAGTGAGTGAACTCATAGGTTCACTCCAAACCTATGAGATGAAACACGTACCTCCTAAAAAGAGAAAAAATGTTGCTTTCAACGTTGTGAATGAAGAAGATGATGACCATTCAAATGAGGATTTCAATGATGAGGAATTGACGCTTCTCTCACGACAATTCAAGAAGTTCCTCAAGAACCAGAACTCAAGAATTCATGAGTTGAAAACTCAATCAGGTACAAACTCAAAAAATAAATATTCTGATTCTGCTGATGGAAATTTTAAATCTCGCAGGTTTGCTAAAGAGAGAACCAAGTGCTTTGAATGCGAAGGGTATGGGCATATAGCTTCTGAATGTGCCAATACACTAAAGAAACAGAACAACAAAGCAAAGGCATTGAACGCAACATGGAGCGACAGTGAGTCAGAATCTGAAAATGAAAAAAATGATGTTGCCCTCATTACCACTGTTAGTTTGGACAAAGCATCAAAGGAAAATGATGATGAAGGATTAGATATTGAATTTGTGCTGGAAAAGTATGATGATTTGCTGGCTGCTTCTCAGAAACTCAGCAAACAGAATGCAGAACTAGTCAAAACTGTTGCTGCATTAAAACTGGAAAAAGGCAGGATTGCTGACGAGTTGCCATCCTCTGACACTGCTCACAGAATGGTAAGTACAGGTATGAACAAAAAAATTCAGTTTCTAGAGAACAAATGCACTGAACAAAATATGTTAATTGTCTCTTTGACCTCTGACAAACAATCCCTGGAACTTGAACTTAAAAATTCAAAAGAAAGGATTATTGCTTTGACTATTGGTGCAGAAAAAATCGATAAAATGATTAGCATAGATCGACGGGATGGTGACAAACGTGGCTTAGGATTTGATTCAAGCAAAAAGACTTCTGCTGTGTCCATCACAAAATTTGTGAAATCATCAATTCCTATTGACACTCAAGGTTCTCAAAGAATTCAGAAATTCATACCAACATGCCATTTTTGTGGTACTCATGGGCATATCCGTCCGAAATGCAAATTGCTCCATGATACTTCAGTGAGTCCAAAACCTATCAAGGGAGGATATGTAAGCATTCAAAACAAGATTTCACATCTTGTAAGTGAGGTAAAAAGGTTGTCTAAGCTTTCTTATTCCTTATCTTTACCAAAGACAAAATTAGTTTGGAGGAAAAAGGAAAATCATAAATGTTTGTTTGCCTCTACTAATGTTGTGTGTGAACCCGATGTTTCAGAAAATTTGAATCTTAAATGTCTTCATGCTTCTACTGTTTTTTCTAATCCTAAAATGGACATTCTTACAAAACCTTTAGATAATCTTCGATTTGACACTCTTAAAAAGTCTTTAGGTATTTGTTCTTTTGATTAATTCAGTATCTAATGCATGCCAAAAGTCCCTTACATGTTTTCTAATATTTATATTACTTTCTGTTTCTATAAATCTGTCCAAATCGTGAAAGGATTGTTAAGTCGTATCAATCCTATAAGCTGTCAACGCATTTGATGATCTTAGATTGGGCTCACAGCCGCATTATCTTGAGAACACACACTCTCAGCTTCACAAACAGGTTTCCATTGTCTTGGTGCATGATAAAATTCATTAAATGAACTATCCATCTATGTACAATTGCACACGCACACTCTTTTCTTTGAAGTGCCTTGAATATCTCCGTTCTTGTACTTGTCTCTCTTGGGATTGCCATTACACTATTGTACGTAAGCTATTGATCTATTTAAACAATAAATTTAAAATAAATAAATAAATGGTGACTTCTCATTGCTCAGTAACCGGGCCTCTTGTCTAACCAACGTCGAGGTTTGAGTCAACAGGCTGTGATGGTTTGCTATCCTTGCTTATCTTTGGAGCCTTCATGATTCGGATCACTATTTCCCCAGGGGTGCCTCATCACCCAGTTGCTTATGGTCATCTGACTTGAGCACACTGATTGACCATCCGCTACATGGATCATGTCGAAAGCTCAATAAAGTGGGCCATCAAAATTAAAAAAATCAAATCACAAATAAACTGATCATCATATACTTACTATGCACTTAGTGGATGTTCTATCACTGGTGAGATCAGTCTTGGGTTGATGTATTCCTTGTGCTTAATTGAAAAGAGTTCACTTAACACATTTGCTTCTTGATGGTAGACTCACTTGGTGTTTTTTATCTTTCACCATGACTATGGTATGCCTCCTCTTATATCTGTGAGTTTGTGCGTCTCATGTGATGTTGTGCTTTTGTCCCTGTCATGCTTTTTGTTTCACATGCGTTTAAGATAGCGATAGGGCTGCTTCTTCTTTCTCTCCTCAACCACAAGCCTGGCATGTTTATGAATGGAAATTAAGTATATATCCAAGAGAGCTTTGTTTTGCATCTACAGTCCATTGTATGTGTTGATTGTCTTGTTCCTTTTTCTATTTTTCGTTGATTTTTCATTATTGGTTATTTCTTTTCCTTGTTTTTTTCTCTTAACCCAAAAAAAAAAAAAACAACGTTTTTTCCATATGGTATCGTTTATGCTTCTTGTTTCCTTGTGTAGCATTTCTCTAGGGGAGAATTATTGTTCCATTACACAAGTGTGCCGCTATTTTTTGAAAGACAAAGAAGTCTTATAAACCAATTCTCAGGATTGCGATGAAGAAGGGAAATCAAGTTCTCTGATAAGCTTGGAATTTACCATGGTATGCTGACATTACCGCTTGGTGGTGTGTGAAACTAACTCAATGGCAAGCTATGGTCAAAGTCAGCAAGGGATCATGCTGATTCGGTGGTGTTGAAAATTGTGGAGTTGCTTCTTAGTAAAGAGGTTGAATTTGTCACACATGGGTTTGCGTATATAGCCATGTGTCTCTTGTTATCATTTGAGCCTTTCAGTATTGGATTTCAAACATTGCAGGCTCTTTTGGTGCATGGATTTCAGTTACTTGATATATGGATCAATCATTCAGCATGAAACAATGAAAATTGCAAGAGGTTTAAATTATTTGATACATTAGCTGACCGTTTATGGTTGGAATGGAAAGGTGGTCTTACTCGGAATTTGGGATATGAAAGACGGCCATCAAAAGTATCCTTCTTCGTGGAGTTTTCAAGCAGCAACACATGTTGAGCAACCTACAACCACAACAAGATAAAGTCCCTTAAGTGCTTCATTGGTTAATCTCTGTGCCTTTATATTTTGTGAGTTGCAACTGATTTTTCCCTCTCATTTTTTGCTCTCATATATGCTTCCTCGTGTATTTTCATTTGCCCTTTGGATTTCCTGACAAAAAGGGGGAGAGATTGTGTTGTAGAATTAAGGGGGAGTGATGTTGTATTTCTGCTTTGAATTACTTTTCTTCTCCCACATGCTTCACTGGTATTGTTGTTTCATGTTGTGCAGGATTAAGAGCTTCATGTTTAGAGTAAGATTTATCCTCATGTAATTTCTTTTGAGTTGTAATAGGTGTTTTGTCTAGGAAATGCCAAAGGGGGAGATTGTTAGTACTAATTTTGTGATTGGCATTCCCTAGACTCCAAATAGATTAGTATAGATGGTAAATTAGTTCTGATAGAAGAGCAATGGTAGTTGTCTAAATTCCAAGATCTGACTTGAAGGCACAATGTCAATCAACGATCTCTCAGGTAAATTCTTCATTCAATCATGCATCTTGATTACATTATTTCTAGAATGGTTTCAAACTAATAATTGGTTGATTGGGAAGACTTTTTAATTAAAGAAGGTTTTGAATCGACTTTCTAGTTTTGAACATTAAAAGTCTTCTTTGATTGGAAATCAATTAGTCTGATTTTGGAAATTAATCTGTTTGATTCAGTTTTGAAAACCATTATAAAAGGAAGGCTTGGTTTCATTGATAAATATTACTTCCTTATATAAAGAGATGATTTTGGAAGGTTTTTGAAATGCATGCAAAAGCTGACGCAATTGTTTAGGAGTGAATCTGTTTTTGATCTCTTGGGCGTTAAAGCAATAACCTTGGCGAAAGGAGAAAAGGTCTTTATAAGGATGGTGTGACGTCTTTATTCAGACACAGCTTTCATATATTTGTTTGAGCATATAGAATTTCTAAGGGAAAGCTGCTGTGCATATTGGAGATAAATCATCAAGTGTTCCATGTTTACTTGGTGATTTTTCAAACACTTTAATCATTCATATTGCATTCATTTGCATAAGTTAAAAGGTTCTAACACCTCCGGCGAGCTTGAATCGATCGCGTCAAGTATCGGATTCAACATAAGGAGAGAAGGAGAAATCCCGAGAGAAGTTGAGTTACGAAGAAGTTGGTACGTTGTCTAGAGTGTCTTGGACAAGTTTGTATACTTCTTGTAATCATCGTTCTATAGTGGATTTTCCTTGGACAACTGGTCCCGTGGATTTTCCTCAGAGGTGGGGTTTTACCACGTAAAATAATTCCTGTGCACTTTCTGTTTTTTACGTTCTTTACTGTCAAGGATTGATACCTCGTATCAATCCCCTTGGCGTGTTTTTATATTGCTGTATTACTCTTGACTACTCAAAACGCAGACTTCACCCTTTTGGTATTTTAAGCTATCCTACAGGTATTTTCAATATTAATTCATCATCGTAACTGATTTTTCCATTAGCAGAAGTACAACTCCAAAGACAGAGCAAGGTTACATAGAAGGAGAAGGAAGGAAACACGAGAACAACTTTAAATGCATGACCTAACAAACTCAATTTCCGCATCCCCTACTCTACCTTTTCCATATCATTAGCCTGACCATTCCAGCAATCTTAAGAAACAACTCATGCCTTCTTGTTATCACGACATCCACAAGAACCACCATGCCTTCTGGAGTTTGGTTTCTCCAAATTTGGTACACGAACGTTGACCCTTGTGTCAATTTAGTACCTAAACTTTAATTTGTGCCAATTCAATAGCTCAATTTAATTTATGTGTGCTTACTCCACCTGGTTGCCGTACTCCACAATGTTCATTTTTAATTAAGTTATAATTCAAGGATCGGTTGACGGTCCCTATAAAGTTTCACCTAAATAGGAAATCGTTTAAGTTGGGATTTGAAGGTGTTATTGGTATTTTTGGAAGATCGGGCAAGACGAACAAGGATTAAACTATATTTCTGACAGAATGGATCAGCCCGATGTAGGTGTCCGGTAATGGTACTGTAGCAATTGTTATTGCCCAACTTTGCTGAAGATGAATGCACTAGCTCTTATTGAGCTCAGCTATGTATCAATGTATATATATCGAAAGCAGTTACATCTTTGGTCATTACAAAAGTGATCTACCAATGTGTGTATGACACTCGGTGATTTCCTACAGGCCTTTGAGCCATACAAAATTCTTCTAACCGTAAAGGAATCTAAGCTGTTACTTAGCTATTCCTAGCTGTAAACAGTAAAACTATAAAAGTAAATCAGTAAAATCAATTTACACATCAACAGTTTATGCATTTGATTATGACCATGAACATTTCATTGTTTCTATTTTTAGTAAAGAGTTTTGTGAACTGCAAGATGTTAATTTGGTTATCAAGAAAAATCTAGAAAATCAAAGCTTAATTTTGTTTATGTTTAAAGCATTTTCAAATAAAGAGAAAAGAAATAGGAGAGATAGAGCGAGGGAATGAAGGGATGCGGTCGGGAGAGGTGCATTGGGTTAGGGTGCGGGTGATTGAATTGCACCTAATTTTAGTTTTTCTTTTATTTTTCTAAATTATTTAGCTATTTTATTTTGGAGCAGCTGGGTGATGCAAAAGTGGTTTATCAACCTCGTCAAGGTAACAGTGTGGCTTATGCCTTGGCTCAATTTGGGCAATAGGAAGAAAACCAATTTTTCTGGAAAGGGGTGTGTGCGATATGGATTCAATTTTTACTTGAAAATGGAAGAAATAGGGGATAGTTTTTTTTTCTATATTGTGGTGTTGTGTCTTTTTCCTTGACCGGATTTCTTCCACTAGTGTTTTTGTGGCAAGGTTTTAACGAGGCCATTTTGTAGCACCTAGAGAAATGAAAGTTAAACTGCCCCCTACCAACCCTCAGCATTAACTAGAATATAGAAAACCTAATTGACAAAGGAAATTAAAAACCTAAACAGGAAATTAAATCAAATCCTAGTAAGAATAGGAAAACAAAATAAGTAAATAATTTAAAATAAATAGAACCCTAGCCCAATTGAGTGACGGGCCTAAGTAATCTTAGAGGGTTTCATAGATGCTCCTGCATCAAAAAATTACCATAAAAATTTTAAAAAGTCATTAGAAATTGGGTATGGAAATTAATTTCTGGATACGTTAAAAATTTTGAGTCACTAAGAAGGTTACCACTCGCCAATGCATTTGTGTGTTAGATTTTCTATTGCATTGCTACTTTTCATTACTAATCTTGTGTCAAGGGCTACTAATTGAGCTAAATCGTTTTAAACCATACCGAATCACTATTCTAGAGATTTTCATGCAAATCATCTAATATTCACATCATTATAGAGGCATATTTTCAAGAAAAAATGGTATAATACATATTCAGTTATGAAAAGGAAAAACAAATTAAAGAGTGAACAAACTCACATAATGTTAGTTGCTCTTGAACATTTAATCCCCATAAATAAGTAGCACACAACAACAAACACAAAAGATAGAAAGTGTTCCATGATCAACCTGTAACCCATTAGAACTAAAATTCTTACTCCTGGTTCATTGGGCACAAATAATTAGAGTTTAATTAATTCCCACCACAATAATAAGTCTATACTCTAAAACAAAATTGAGTTCTTTATATTTATTTATTATGATATCAAAAGATTCAAAATGATGGGTTTAGCTTATTGAACTGTAATCTAAATCAGACGCAAAACCCTATTTCAGAATCGCCCACATAATCAAAACCGTCTACGTACAAATAACGAATCCTCAGACAGAGAGAGACTGCCACATAATCAGAACTGTCTACGTACAAATAACGAATCCTCATAGAGAGAGACTGATACCATCAGCGAGTGATCAATTTTTTATTCATTAATTCGTTAAAAAGTTCAAATAAATAAAAAAATAAACAAGTACCTTTTCTCAGTGAACTTTCAAGCACAGATAAAATTCTCCTCGTCACCGTGAATTCAAAGTTTTTACACTACATGCCCAAAGATCAAACCCACCACCTCACCTCCAAATCCTAAATCTGCTATCCTCACTCAACATCCATCTCCACTTCTAATGCTTCAAAGGCCCTAAAGAAGACAAAAATAGCAGTAACTAAAGTAACCCACTTCAAAATCTCCATATCCCATAGACAAATGGAGCTGGAGTGAATATAAAAATAAAAAGATAAGGGTTTTACAGCAAAGAGAGTGAGAACCATGGGCTTGATTCGTTCTTGATCTTGTTCGTCTGGTTTTTCTTGGGTTTTTTTGGGGGGGGAGCTTGGCTGTGAGTTCACCGTCAGAGAAAACTCGGGCAAAATCACATCGGGAACCTCGAAACACTTCTTGGGTGGATCAAGTTCGAGCTCCTCGTCGATCTTGAGCCTTAAGATCCCATCTTGATTAACAGAGAGAATGAGAACAAAGGGCTTGATTCGTTGTTGATCTTGTTCATCTGGGTTTTCTTGTGTTTTTTTGGGGTGCAAATATCTCAGATGCAAAATGGATGTCTCAGTCGAACCGTCCAGAAGGGGAAAGAAGAGAGATGTTTTAGAGAAGGGCAAAACCATAATTTCATTGTTCAGGAAAAGACAAAGGTGAACAGCTTAGGAACAGTATTAGGAACAGTGATTTTTTAAGTAGTTTTAGTGTATATATATATACATATATATATATATATATAATTTGTTGCCTTCGTTATTGAGTAACTGCTGGATTTGACCTGAATTTGTCTACATTGACGGTTGTTGTGAATTTTATTGCATGCGCACAATCCGCACAAGTAATATAGAAGTAAGTAGAGTATCGTTCCCACGAAGACTGTAATTTCCTATTAATTACCAATTATGAGTAATTCTTAAGTTTATCTGAACAATTATTTTAATAAGATTGATTGATTTAACTAAACTAAAACAAATATAAAAGACTAGCAATTTAATTAATGATGGAAAATCAAGTTGATGAGACACTAGGGCATCCGATTTCACCATAACCAATTCTACTTAATTCTTATAGCCAATTAACCCTAATTACTATCCATGTTGGCAGTTGGTTTCTCCTAATTTATTTCGATATCCCCTCTCGGGCTCAACCAAAGTAATTCTTAATTAACAACCCACTCTCTCTCGAGCAATGAATTTAGAAAATCAAGAACCCATTAAGTTCTATGAGAACCAGCAAGAAAACTGCACGAGTCATGTTAGTCCCTCTCGGGCACTCATTCAAGTCATGGTATTTGTTACAAGAAGCAAACACCAAACATCTCCTCTCGGTCTCCGTTTGGATCATCAATTAAATATTAGCTAGATATTTAAATCATTAAGAACAGTAACAAATACTCAACATGGGATAATAATCAAAAATTAATATAACTATAAAAATTAAGTATTCATGGTTAGGCTACATCGTAGCCCTAGCAAGAGAAATTAGTTCTTGACAAAAGAAAAGATAAGCAAGAGAATTGTTGTCATAAAACCGATTTGGCCGATGGACTTGATCTTCGGAATCTCCACAGCAACACCTTCGTAAGCTCCAAAAGCACCGTAGCAGCAACTCTTGGCTCTCTCTTTGATATATCTCTGGGTGTATGAAAGTTGGTGGAAAAATATGGTGTAGAGATTGAATTATGGTAGAAAAGATGATGGTCGAAGGTGATCTGTCGTCTGATTTTTGGCTCCTAGGTTTTGTATTTATAGGCACAAGAGAATCCTCCAAAAATAAGGAAAAGGAATATTTAATTAGGGAGGATTTGGGAAATAGAGAGAAAGTAGGAAAATAAAAGAATACCTAATCTGAAAAGGGAGAAAAAGAGGCACGACACTTTAATTTGGAAACTATCCGAGTCAAATGAGGTTTAGAATATTTGCTTTGGGAAAACAAGTCCTATTTAGAAAAGGATAAAAGGTGCAGCTGCAATTGGAACTTATTATCTCCATCTCATAGAAGGAAAACTCACAGCTCAGCCCCATACACGCCTTCTTCAGCTTCACATGTGACGACATCTCCTTGGCAGCAACTCTAATCCAAATCACATTGTCGTTTTCAACATCAAGGGCTGCAGCTTGACTAACAGATCATTGGGTGTAGTGTAGGCACTTGAGATTATTGAAGAGACCAAGTCCAAATTAGATAGAAGAGGAAATTGGACCAAGATTTACATTGATCTCTGTAAGATTAAATAAGCCCAAGAGATTTCAGCCCATATATTGATGCGAAGCCTCAGCAATTCGTTGCTCAAATCAACAAGCACGAAGTTAGTCTTCTCCAAACTTCAATAATTGACGACACCAACTTATTCAAAAAGGTGATCAGCAATTGTCTCATCAATTGCAAAGCCATTTAGTTTTTAAGGATAACAATAATGCAATTCTCATGCATTTGCTTTCTTTCCTTTCAGACCATCTCTTTATTTTGACCTCTAGCTTCTCAGCAATTGCTCAGATGACGCAATCCACCATTTCCACAATATCAGTAAAGTTGGGCTCTTCTTTATGAGAAAGGCAGCAATGTGATGGTAAGCTTCTCTATCTCAATCTTTCTAGCGCTGGTCACTGAGACCAGTTGTAGATATAAATTGACACTTGCATAGATGCACTCCAGGTGTTTGATGAAATGACAGAGTGAATGCTTGATATTTTGTTGAGTTGATAATTCCACCTATTTTGGTCTTTTAAGCTTCTAAAATTGTAGTTTTAGCTCCAAACTCTTGCTACGAACGATTACCTACAAAATCTCCACTAAACAAATTAAATTAACCAATTTCACACGAAAACAATGCAAATAGAGATAGATTCTATATGCAAAATATGAATCTATCAATGGTATAGTGCACGATCTTCATAGAAATGTTTTGCAAATCCATGGCTATGGTTTTAGACAACTGACTTTGCCTTTTGCAATTAGCAGCAACTATTGTAGCACTACTACAAATATGAGAATTAACAACGCTGAATCTACAACGGTTGGCTCCAAAACCGTTGTAGTTGTTTCTTCCACAACGGTTATGCCATAACCGTTATTAAAAGGGGTTTTTAAGCGTTGTGGTTTAGGGTATGTGGTTTTCTGATTTTATCTCACAAATTTCCATAACGGTTTTCGTTGCAACCGTTGTAATTGAGGCTTTTAAAAAACACGGAGTGAACAGTGACTCAAAATTTTTTCTTAAGCCCCGATATAGTTCTCATTATCACTTCTATCTCTCTTAAGCCCCGATATTTTTTTTCTCAATATTTGTTGCAGCCGTTCTCATTCTCTCGTGTCTCCCTCTCTCCACGGTTTGTTCTTCCCACCTCGTCACCTTGCCTTCGCCACGGCCATAGACAGAGAGACTTTGTCTCCCTCTCTCCGTGCTCTCTCTCTCTCTCTCTCTCTCTCTCTCTCTCTCTCTCTCTCTCTCTCTCTCTCTCACTCTCCTCCCTCCTTCTAGTTCAGTCAACAAAGGTCAGGAAAATAATTTTAGGGTTATTGATTTGAGTTTGAATCTAATCCTTTGGGTGTTTGCTTGCTGTCGCTCTACCTCAATCAACAAAGGTAAAGAAAAAAAATTTAGGGTTTCAATTTATTTCGACACTGTTGTGATTTGGGTGTTAACCATCTCTCTTTGTTTCCTCTGCAGGTGCTTAGCTTTTCCATCTCTCTTGCCCTCTGCAGCTGTGGCGCTCAATCTGAAACTTTGATAGGTAAGAACTCTGGAGTGGTTTTCTTTCATAAGAACTCTGGTCAGTCCCCTTTCTCAGTCTCATGCCCCTTTCTTAGTCCCCTTTCTTTAATGTTCACCTTGATTTCTGTAGACTTGGTTTTAGAATGTGGTCAAAAGAAGAGATATTCAGAGTATGACTAAATCGATTCAGTGTTGTGTCAGCACTGTTCCTGCCCTTATCCCTCAACCTGCCTTTGTTCTTAAATTTTGATATTTTAATCAATTGACGCAAACTAGTCAATTAAAGAGATGAACTAGTCAATCCGTATGCAAACTTTTTAGATATTTTCTAGCAGCCTGCCCAAATACACCGACACTAACACTAACCCTCTTGTGCAATTTACACAACAAAACAAACGTAGAAGAAAAAATCACATTTAATGGGGTACATGAAACTTACCCAACAATCCAAGCCACACTATATATACACATCCCCACAAAACCCAATCCACATATCAAAAAGACATCAGACACTTTCAGAAAAAGAAAAAGAAGTTACAGAGTCTTATAATTTTCTCCATGTGCTGGAGAGAACTTTGGACTTGGCCTCCAAAACTGACAAGTATTTGCAGCCTTTAAGTTGAGAGTTGATATCACTTTTGCTTTGCATTCAAACTGAGGTATGGTCTTCAAACCTTGAATAAAGTTTTGGTCTCTTTTTCTACATTTGAATATTTGTGCCATTTTCCCTTTTTTTGTATGACATTTTCTGCTAATATTGATAACACCAAATAAAAATATAGTTTGGTAATTATTGATAACACCAAATAAAAGGGTTACCTCGGGAGATGAAATTGAAATTAGTTAATGATCCTAGAAGTGAAGAAAAACTGAGCAGAAAGAGAGAGAGAGAGAGAGAGAGCATGCTGTGAAGTTAATGATGAGGACCATGAGTTTGAAATCCAAAACTCCAAACACACTTCTTAACTACACGCACTGCAATGCCCCTTTTTTGTTTTCTAAGCCATTTTTTATCACTTGGATTTCTTAAACTAATTCATTTCTTCACTCCCCAAATTGTGTGCTCTATTCAATTAATTAATTTTTTTTTTTATTTAAAAAACTACATATGTTCTGGATTTGAATAAGGATGGATAAAATTAGGCCTAATATAATAGAAATTAGAGAAGCTATGGGTAATTTGGACAATTAAAAAGAGAGATTGAGTAATGTTTTTGGGTTCTTATTATGCAAATCATCTTGGTTCCAAATCTAAGTCATCAAACCAAGAAATGTGAGATATTGGAATGAATCACTCTACGTAGTACGTACCCAGCCAGCCTAGAGGGACATAGAATATTGAAGCCTCTTTTCTTTTGTCTCCCTCCCCCCTATGGCCCATTGGTTATGTTTCCAAATGTACATAAACATTATAATCTACTCAAATATATAAAAGAGATATAGTAGTCTCAAGATTGCTCGATACAATGCAGTATTTTAATAAATTAAGGTGGCAATGACATGTTGAAAGTGCGCATGATATGATAGTTTTGTCTATGTGACAAAGAGTATTGCTTATTTACAGTTGAAAGATCTTTCATTTGGGCTTATGAACTTTGTCTTCCCTTTCTTACTTTTAACTTGTCTTTTCTTCAAATAATTCTTTTATTAAGTAACTAAATATGCCTCACTTACTTTAGGTTAACTGTGTTTAGTTTTGATCCTAGCAATTAAGTACTCTATTGTGAATGACATACATCATTTTGTGATTTTATTTCTTGTAAGATGGATAAGTCATGGATATATGCCGATAGAAGGTCACGAGAGTATGAGGTGGGAGTTGAAGGATTTTTGAAATTTGCCATGGAGAAGGTCATGAGAGCACGGAGAGCCTTATGTGTCAGTTGCAAATGCAAATGAACCTTTTCCAAGTACTAACGAACAAGGCTATGTATCTAAAACAGTAGATATGGAAGATACTGATTTTGGGGATTCATCCTTATGAGTTTCTTAATGTCCTTGGGGATGGAGACAAGCCCTTGTACCCTGGTTCTAATGTCACCAAGTTAACTGCACTAGTTAGATTATACAATTTGAAAACAAAACACGGGTTGAGTGATAGTGGTTTCACTGATCTTTTGATTTGTTTCGGAGAAATTCCACCAGAAGGTCACCATTTACCTTCCTCCATGTATGAAGCAAAGAAGACTTTACATGCCTTAGGAATGGATTATGAGAAAATACATGATTGTCCTAATGATTGTGTCCTGTATAGAAAAGACTATGATGAGTCAACTAATTGCCCAAGATGTGGTCTCTCACGGTGGAAGATAAGGAAGAATGGGCACATAAATGAGGGGGTGCCGCCAAGGTGTTGTGGTACTTTCCTCTTATCCCAAGGTTTAGAAAGATGTTCCAATCTAGCAAGACATTGGAAAGTTTGACTTGGCATGCTCATAACAAAATGAGTGATCTAGTTATATGCGTCATCTAGTAGATTCACCATCTTGGAAGTTAGTGGATGATAAGTGGCCAGAGTTTGGTAAAGAGCCTAGAAACATTAGACTTGCCCTTTCTGCTGATGGGATCAATCCTCATAGTTCTCTAAGTAGTAGATACAGTTGTTGGCTGGTTATAATGGTTACGTACACTCTTCCACCTTGGTTATGCATGAAAAGGAAGTTCATGATGTTGACCTTGTTGATCTCTGGTCCTAAACAACCCGGTAATGATATAGATGTTTACTTGGCACCATTGATTGAAGATTTAAAGTCTTTGTGGTATGGAGTACCGGGAGTGTATGATGCTTTCAGAGGAGAGTACTTTACATTGAAAGCCGTTTTATTATGGACAATCAATGATGTTCCTGCATATGGGAACTTATCTGGATGCGTTGTGAAAGGTTATAAAGCATGCCCAATTTGTGGCGATGACACACCTAGTCATAGGTTGGTACATGGTAATAAAGTTTGTTACATTGGCCATAAAAGATTCTTGCCACATGATCATTCATTTCGAAAGTAGCGAGCAACATTTAATGGGGAACAAGAATTTAGACCACCTCCTGTGCCACTAACTGGAGAGGATGTACTCAAAAAGATTGAAGAAATAAATTATGAATGGGGCAAGGTAAAGAGTACTCGTAAGGTTTTCAATGACGGTGATAATAGACCTTGTTGGAAGAAGATGTCAATCTTCTTTGAACTACAGTATTGGAAATTTCTTCCAGATAGACATTGTCTTGATGTTATGCATATTGAAAAAAATGTTTGTGATAACATTATTGGTACATTATTGGAGATTCCGGGAAAAAATAAAGATGGCATTGCAGCTCGGTTAGATATCTTAGAAATGGGAGTGAAGTCTGATTTAGGACCAGAGTATGGGGAAAAAAGAACACGCTTGCCTCCAAGTACTTGGAATTTGTCTAAGGTGGAGAAGAGAATTGTATGCAAATCTTTTTATGGCATGAAGACCCCAGAAGGTTATGCTTCAAATGTTAAAAGTCTTGTGTCAATGCAAGATCTTAAACTTTATGGCCTTAAGTCACATGATTGTCATACCCTAATGCAACAATTGCTCCCGATTGCCATACGATCGGTGTTGGAAAAACCTGTGAGATATGCAATTATTAGATTGTGTTTATTCTTTAATGATATATGCAACAAAGTCATCGATGTTTCAAGACTAGATAAAATACAAGATGATGTTGTGGTAACGTTGTGTTTGCTTGAGAAGTATTTTCCACCATCTTTTTTGATGTCATGATTCATCTAGTCATCCACCTTGTTAGAGAAATTCGGTTATGTGGGCCAATTTTCTTTAGGTGGATGTATCCATTTGAAAGGTTCATGAAAGTGCTAAAAAGGTATGTACGTAATCGGAATCGTCCATAGGGTTGCATAGCTCAATGTTATATTGGTGAAGAAGCTTCAGAATTTTGCTCGGATTTTTTTATCAAATGTTAGCACAATTGGAATCCCATCGATGAAAAATATGGGACGTACACAACCTTTATCTGGTGCTGATATACAACATGTTGATCGTGATCTATTAGACCAAGCACATCTTTGTGTGTTAGAAAACAGAAATGAAGTTCAACCTTACATCAGGTAAATTAAATGGTTGTCGCTAAGTGAGTTAAAATGTCTTTTACACTATTATGTCACTTAAATATAATTATTTTGTAATTCATGTAGTGAACATATGATACATTTGAGGAATACTTATCCGAAATACAAAAAGAGAACAAAATGGCTACAAGATAAGCACAACCGTACATTCATTGGATGGCTGCGGGATCGGGTAGTTACTCAAAACTAAAGTACTTTTTTGGTGAACTTTGTTGTTGTTGCTTGAAGTGTACTATGTTTTCAGGTTGGATATGCAATAAATCTTGGGCCCAATGAGGTAATGGAGAGCTTGAGGTGGCTGGCAGATGTACCGTGTATGCACGTACCAAAGTACAAAAGCTATGTTGTTAATGGGGTTCACTTTGACACTAAGTCACGTGATGATATGCGAGTTGTCCAAAATAGTGGAGTGCACCTAGTGGCAAAAACGATGCAGGTGTCTAGTGCAAAGGACAAAAATCCCATTGTGTCAGACATGGGTTTCTATGGGGTCATTCAAGAAATATGGGAGCTTGACTATCATAAATTTAGAATACCTATATTCAAGTGTGATTGGGTTGAAAACAATAATGGCATCAAAATAGATGAACTTGGATTTATTCTAGCCAATCTTGGTAGGGTAGGTTATAAAAATGACCAATTTAGTTTGGCTAGTCTAGTCAAACAAATCTTTTATATAGAAGACCCTTTAGATTCTAAATGGTCAGTTGTGTTATCTACCCCAAATAGGGATTCTAATCATTATGACAGGGATGATGTTCTAGGGGACATTGCAATTGACCACGAACCCTTTACAAGAGGAATGCCTCCTATTGAGACATTTGTTGATGTAGTTGACGAGAATCGAACACAATACATGAGAGATGATTGTGAGGATATTTGGATTGATAAAGATTAGGAAAATGTATCACATTAATTTCTGTTATTGTAAGACATTATGTTATTTAATTAAGAGATTTGAAGGCTTGTATGCTTTATTATACACTATATTGTTTATTTATCATGCGATACATATTGTTTTAACCATTAGCAATGGTTAGGCTGTTTCATCTCCTCAAAAGAAGAAAGCTGTCTCACAAGTGAGGAAAAAACAAGCTGTCTCACTTGTTCAAAAGAAGCAAGGTGTCTCACTTGATCAAAAGAAGCAAGCTTTCTCACTTGATCAAAAGAAGCAAGATTTATCACTTGATCAAAATCTGCTCCCTACTTCTGAACCTCAAAAGAAGTAAGCTTGTCCAAAAGCTCCAACTAATAAAGAAGATTCAAAAGCTCAAAAAAGACAGTTGAATGTAAGGAAACAAGTGAAACTGTTACAAGTACGAGTACCACTACTGCAAAGAGAGTGCGTGGGATCAATACAATGCACCGCATTGTGAAGCGCAAAATACGAGGTGTGAAAAAAGTTGTGGAGTTCACTAAACATGGGCAACCACGTGGGGTTGCAGGAAAAGAGATGCAATCTTATATTGGGGAATTAACATGCACAAAGGTCCCAATTGACATTCAAACTTGGAACAATGTGGATAACGATACAAAAAATAAGATTTGGGAAGCTGTGGAGGTACGTCAAATGATTTATTTCTTATGTTATAGCTTGATGAAAATCTATGTTATAGCATACTGAAAATCTATTGTATAGCTTTTGCTTTCTTAAGTCTCCTATACTTCATGCATTATCTAACATTTGTGGTGTACATGTGCATACTAAGATGGCATTTGTGTTAGCTCCTCAAAGAAAAAAAAATGGTCTTACAATCGGCAGCACGTAAATGGAGAAAGTTCAAGTCTAGATTGACCAACACCTACATTCTTCCTTTCAAGGACAGCGTAGAGAACCTAAGCAAACCCCTTGAAAAATATAAATTCATTGAGCTACCTACTTGGAATGCCTTCGTAGCATCTAGGCTAACTAAAGAGTTTCTGGTATACTTAAATGTTCCTTATTAATTTATTGTAATTGTATTCTAATTTTTTACTTTGTATAACTTCCTTTCACTCTATACTTTGTAGCAACTACATAAAGAGCAGCAAGAGAGGAGTGCAAAGCTAAAATATAATCATCGTATGTCACCGGGAGGATATGTTCGGACAATGGATGTTTTGGTTAGTACACATTTTCATAATACAGTTGTTAAATGCATAGATTTGGTGCCATTTTGGCCTTCTTGAGATAATGCTGCAATATTCTCCTCCTTATGCTGCGTTTGATAGAAAAATTTGGATGTTTTCAATAGTAAGCTTCCATGAATGTTTTCAAATGCTGGGAAAGCTTATTATAATTATCTTGTAGTTAGAAACAATGCGTGAGGAGGACATAGATCGATCAACATTGTGAAGGAAAGGACATGAAGCTAAAAATGGGAAATTCCCAGATGAGAGTACAGCAGAGAAAGCTATACTAATTGTGAGTTAGAGTGAGGCAATAAGCTAATCAATATTTGCCACTTGGATTTTATTTCAACCTTATTTGTTGTATTTAATTTGCTAATTGTGATGTTTATATTTACAATATGCTTTGTTGTATCAAGATGATTTGAAGAAACAAGTACTTGAAGGGTCTCTGACCGTATCGGGTAGTAATGATATCCTCACATTGGCATTGGGAAGTCCAGAGCATAGTGGACGAGTTAGAGGGGTGGGAGCTTATGTGAATCCAAGCTCATATTTCAACGAACCAGTACGACATGGCAAGCATGTGAGCGAGATCATTAAAGAGACAATAAAGCAACTTATTGAAGAGGAGCGAACTAAGGGGCATGCTTTGGCGAAAGAAATGGTGGCTGTACAAAGAGGATATTGGGTGGATAAGATGACTCAATTAGAGGCTAAAATTGAAAGATTTTCTAATGCACAAAGTAGTCCAATTCTCCCTAATCCTTTGACTCCCCTACACATCTTTCCGACAAAGGTAGTTGTTTAGCTGCAAAGGTTCCCGATGAAAATAATGTGGAACCAAAAGCTTGCAATGATAAGAATCTGACTTTAAAGGTATATCTCACATTACTAAGTTTTAGAAAGGATTGATGTCTGTTCTAATCTTATATGTAGTAACATACAATTTTTTTCTTAACATAGAACAAAGCAAAATGCTTGAATTTTACACAGCCAAGTATTGCATTACAAAATCTACAACCTGCAATGCCATCTTCACTAAAGTTGTTGTGCCGGTTTGCCGAAAGAACTCTCAAGGTGACGGGGGAAACTATAAATTTCATCATGGAAGCGGAAGTGTTTGGGTCGCCTCGTTCAACCCATATTATACATGAAGACATTCTACAATTTGGTCAAATGTCAGAGATATCAGGCACATGCATAGTGATATACATGAGGTAATAAGCTACATTTAATAAAATTTATATTTTCTGTAACAAACTAATTTTACAATGCACAGGTACTTACATGAGGTGCTGAAAACGTCAAACATGTTAAGCATGATTAGGTTTGTCGACCCTGCTGTAGTTGGTGCTCTAGGGTGTGGAGACATTAGTCAAAGATCGCGTGTCTTGGCAGCTCGGTTTTCATCAGCGTAACCTAACCAGATTTTCTTAATTCCTTACAACTCCGGGTCAGTCTAAATTGATATCTAAGATGTTTATCTAATTACTAAGAAATAAAATAATTATGGTGTTCTCTGGCTTGCTATTACCCAAACTATTTCCAGAATGCCTTTTGTTGTGGTGAGTCACCTAGTTCGTATCTCTATACCTCCATTTATCTGTTTTGGATTGTTGGCATTTTGAAATTGTGATTGGTGGGATATTGAAATTGTCACATAGGAAGTTTGTTGTTCTAGTAAGTTCTTTCTGCAAATTCACTTGAAGGATTTTCTTGTCTGAAACTTTGAATTTTGATTGCAACAATTATAGAATGCCACAATGGTCTTGGTTGTCCTTTATAAAATTTTGAAGATGATTTCTTAACTGTAGTACTTCTCAAATTTGGTAGTTTTACTGCTTTTCTCCGTTCTTTCTAGCGATTTATCTAGTTTCTTAGGAAGCATGAGAGATTGCGTTAGAGTATGTTGATATTCCATCTGATGTTGAACTAAAATTAAATTTCACTCTTGAAAGGGAATGTAGTGATATTTAACTGCTAATTGTAGCCTAATTTTAAGGAAATTCTTTAAATCAATGATTAAGACTACTTTGCAGTGTTCAGTTTATTTCCCTTTGCATTTTTTTTAACACTACTTTGCTCATTATTCTTGAGGACTGGAAATCTTAAGGATAGAATTCAGATGCCAAATCTAGAAATTTTCATATGTAATAGTCTATGCATCTATCTAGTTCGGTGCAAGTTGTAGGTATCAACATACTTATAGTGCTTTTACTTAGCATGTATTGTCTAATAAATCAAGAGCATGTTGTATATATGGTTTGCTTACTAGAATCCTCTTGAATCCTTTCATATTCTACTATGTTGGCAGAAATCATTGGATGTTGACTATTGTTAATGTGGACTCAGAGACCATTTATTTCATGGATCCCCTAAAATAGGATCATGATTGACGAGGAATGGAAACAAGTTGTAAACACGTATGTTTGTCCAAGTTATTTTTATTTAATTCGACTTCAATTGAAAGTTTTATGAAATTATTTTATCTATTAACTTGTCATTCTCTTTGTTGGTGAAGTGCCATTAAAGTGTTGAATGTGAAAAGGAATAGGAAAGGAAGAAAAACACCGCAGTGGATTATTTTGATGGTAAGTCCCCATCTAATATAGGATAAATGATCCATTTGTTATTTCTTATGTAAGCTTATATTGATTGTTAATCATGTCTTAGAACTAATCAATAATTATGTATTGGGAACTCCTAAACAACCAACAAATACAGAGTGTGGATATTTTGTGATGCGTTATATGAAGGAGATTGTTGAAGATAAAAATTTGGAATTTGCATCTAAGGTACTAAATATCCATAGAATAGTACATTTAATTTTAATGGAAACTAAATCTTTGATTAAGACTGCTATTTTATTATGAGACTTGGCTAAGTCTTATTTTTGATATCTTGTTACAGTGGAGTAAAACAAATGATTGTACTTATACACAAAATCAAATTGATGAAGTACGGTGTGAGTGGGTAGTTATGTGATGACCAATTATGTGTAGCTCAGACCTCAAAGTGGATAAGGTTTTTTTTTGCTCAGACCTCAAAGTGGACAAGGTTATCAACCACTGTTTTGCTTTCTTTTGAACATGATTACTTGGTAATCACTTTGATTGTCATTTTGTGAATGGTAGAATTTTCACATAGAATGTACAAAGTTTTAAATTGTCTGTGGTTGGTAGCTTTTGGGATGTATGTACTAAATTCAAACCTTTAGATTGCCTGTAGACCTCAAATTGTTGTAATTGAACCAATTTTGGAATTGTATGGTTCGAATACTTTTTCATATTGAAATATGAGTACATCATTGTTTTGCCTACATTCGTTACTTTTGGAATGCAACAGTATTAATTTTTTTAAATCATATATAGTACTAAAGGAATGTCGTTATTACAACGGTCACCTTCTTAACTACAACGGTTACCCATTCAAACCATTGTGGAAATACACTTATTACAACGGTCAAAACCAACAGCCGTTGTATAATAAGAACATTTACAACGGTTATTCTGAAAACCGTTGTGCAAAGTTAACAATAACCGTTGTGGAAAGAACTATATTGCAACGGTTAATGTACAAAATCGTTGTTGAAAGTGAACTTACTACAACGGTTATTCTCCAAAACTGTTGTAGAAATAAAAATACTACAACGGTTATTCTCAACAAACCGTTGTTGTAAGCGTAATACTACAACAGTTATTGAGAAAAACCGTTGTTGAAAGTTCAATTTTACAACGGTTATCATTGAAAACCGTTGTTGAAAGGGCCATATTACAACGGCCACTCTTATAAACTGGTTTTTATATGAGAATTAACAACGGTAGAAAAATCGTTGTTGAAAGTGACATATTACAACGGTTTTTGACCGTTGTAATAAATAGGTAGAAAAGACGACACTGCTAACCTCAACGGTTTTCTAAGACTTTCTACAACGGCTAAAAACCGTTGTCTATTAACTTTTTTGTAGTAGTGTAGGTATATTAATCTGAGGTGGATGGTATTCCAGGACCACCGTCTCTTCAAGGAGAGTTGGAAGCGGATGGTCTTCTAGGACCACCAAACTAATGTTCATATCTACATTTTGTACTAAGTTAGCCTCTCCACTTGCTTGCTTTGGCTGAGTGTGTGCTGGCTCAGTTTTTATGTTCGGTTCATGGCTTTTGCCTCTTAACGAAGTTCCTTTTCGTCAAAAAAAAAATCAAAGGCTTTGGAAAGCTTCAATTTCATTTCATCAAATGTACTCTCTACTCTGTGCTCAATTAATGATTAAAATCATTTGATTACATACAAAAAACTACAAACATTATGAATGCAGAGAATCCCAATACAAAAAAACATGCAACATATATTCGAACACCTTTATTTGCATTAATTAGCAATGCATAACCAAAAGTACAACTAGAAAGACAGACAGAGCAAGGTTTCATGGAAGGAGAAGGAAGAAAAAACAAGAAAACAACTCCAAATACATTACTTTATAACACACTGATATTCTGCATCCCCCTCTCTACCTTTTCCATATCATTAGCCTCAATATTCCAACGATCTTAAGAAACAACTCCTGCCTTCTTGTGATGGCGACATCTGCGAGAACCATTCCCACTACAAATCCACTTCCAATTCCAGCCAAACAAAATCTCAAATCATATTCAAGGGTTCCAGCTGAGCCTGAATCACTGTCTTTTTTAGTAGAAGGTGGTGGTTGAGGCGCCTCTTGATTTCCGCATTTTGGTAATGGATCTCCACACAATCCGGGGTTTCCCTCATATGAAGTGCTATTCAATGAAGTAAGTTGGGTGCCTTGCGGTATAGGACCTGTGAGATTGTTGTGGGACACATCAAAGTTCCCAAGGAATGTTAGCCTCGTCAGTTGTTGGGGGATCTGTCCTGAGAGCTTGTTGTGTGAAAGGTCCAACGATTCAAGATTCCTTAAGTTCCCCAAGGATGATGGAATAGAACCAGTGAGAATGTTTCTGGAAATATTTAGTGAGAGAAGCTCCTTAAGGTTTCCAATGAATTCCCGGAATCTTACCTTCAAATTTGTTGCTTGAGATATCAATGGCCGCAAAGCCTTCTTGAATCTTTGAATAGTACAACTCCAGACCTTTAATTCCTATTGTGATTGAGTAATCAATACTCAGCCCATCAAAATAACCTGTGACTCGATAGGGTACGTTTGCGAACATATATGTTGACTTGTTTACAATAATATCTGGAAACAAAGGTGGAATCTCACCTGTGAAATGGTTGAAAGACAAATCAAGAATGCGTAACTTGGGGAAGTCAACATTTATTCTAGACTGTCCTATTACACCGTTGAAACGATTACGGCGCATTGCCAAAAGCTTTAACTCTGGGAGAGTCCCCAACCAAATGGGGAAAACATCACTAAATTGATTGTTTGACAGAACCATATACTCAAGCATCACACAATTCGCCAATGACCTCGGTAATTGCCCCTGCAATTGGTTATGACTAACATCAATCATCCTCAAACTGCTTCCATTGTTGTATGATTGAGGCATCATGCCATGAAAAGAGTTGCTTCCAAGAAGTAAAAGGATTAGACCATCACTGAAGTTTCCGAGACACTGAGGAAGCATGCCACTCAAGTTATTTTTCGACAAGTCAAGAGACATAAGAGAACTCATATTGCAAAGCAATGGTGAAATTTCTCCAGTAAAATTGTTGTTGCTCGCTCTATATTCTAGAAGGGATGGCGGAGGGATCGGTACTCGTCCATGGAAAGTGTTGAACGAAAGCCTCAAGCCATGTAGGTTAACCCAGGGAATGACAGTTGGAAGTTCTCCTAAAAAGAAGTTTCTAGAAATGTCTAGGAATACCAAGGTTTCCTTACTTAAATTCCACATCCAGTTTGGTACTTCGCCACATATTTTGTTGTCTGCCAGATCCAACATCTCCAAACTTGTCTGATTTCTTAGGAAATATGGGAGCTCTTTTAAATTGCATGAACTCAAACCCAGAATGGTGAACTGTCGATCAGTTGCATTCATAATATTGGATTCAATAACAAATTCAAAATTGTTCGAATTCAATTGGAGTTGGTACAGATTTTTTTGCTTCTGAAACATTTGAAACTCCACTACACCACTCAGGTTATTTGAATGTAGATAAAGGATCTCCAGATTCATGAGATTGGAAAATGAGGCTGGAATTGAACCACTCAAATAATTCCAAGCAAAATCTAGGTAAACTAGTTTGCTAAAGTTACCTAGCCAAGATGGAATTGGACCAGTTAAATAAGACGAACAAATCCTAAACACAGTCAATTGGGTAAGGTTTGCCAAGGAATCAGGAATTGGACCTCCAAATTTGTTTGCTGAAATGTCTAGATAAGTTAGCTGTCTAAGATTACCTAGTGCAGATGGAACCATCCCTTTTGAAAAATTGCATTGAGCCACATCCAACTCTTGCAATGAATTAAGCTTTTCAATCGAAGAAGGTATTGTTCCGAAAAACCTAGTATACGCAACTTTCAGTACGATGAGAGGACTACTTTGATTAAATTCAGGAAAATATCCAGTGAGATCTTGGTTGTATCTCACACTAAGAAGTTTTAAGTTCTGTAGATTGAAAATTCTCACAGGGAATTCGCCAGACAGATCACATTTCTTGAGGGCAAGGGATGTCAAAAATGATAAATTTGTCAAGGAAACGGGTATGATCGATGATATGTTAATGAAACTAAGATGAAGAGTTTCTAGACTAGTTAAATTTTGAACTAGACTTCTCATATCGGATGGTTGAAGTTTCAACAATCGCTGAGGATCATCAGGAGATGTTTTAATTTCATGAATATTCAAACTCAGATCAAGGTACCTCAACTTGGACAAGTGTGAGACTTCAGATGGGACTTGACCAGAAAAGAAAGAGGCAGAGAGGTCAAGATGAGTGAGGCTTGGGAAATTTCTTATGCTAGATGGAATTTGAGAGTAATTGAAATTATTGTCAGAGAGGCTTAACCTTTGAAGATGCACCAGGCTGAACAGGCTACTATTGGAGTCGAAAGAGCCATAGAGATAACTGCTGCTGAGATTAAGGCCAATAACATGACCCGTCTTCTCGTCACATTCCACGCCGTCCCACGAGCAGCAACTGCTGTTTCCTCCTGTAGCTGGTTTCCATGATGAAACCTTTGGATAAGCACCGTCATAACGTGAAGCAGATTTGTCAATAGTAAGGCTCTCCTTGAACTGCAGCAAGGCAGAGCTCTCCTCGGCATGGCAAGATAGCTGCTGCAAAGAGGCTACGAAGTTTGCAACCACAAGATGAAACAACAATAGAACTAGTAGTTTCGAGAGCATGTGAATCGACAGGTTCCCCATAATGTTTTGATATTTTTTCTTTGCACTCTTTGCTAAAGAATCATCTATTTATGGACTGGCATGATCAAATGGTTGAGCAATAGCGTACACGTGTCAAGAACTCACGAACTGATTAATAAAAAAGTGTAAATGCAAACAAATAAGATGGGACTTGGAAGAAATTTCAAACAAGATGGGACTTGGAAGTCAAGTCGTCCAATTACCCCATAAATATTAGGCATATTCAGAATCAGATAGATTTTATTTGATCTTTGTTATGCATCAAGACATATATAGTTTCCATCAGGATCATTATACTAAGTACCTTATCTTCAAACTTATTTGACGTCATCATCGAATTACCTATAGTCATATGTTAAGAGATAAGTACCGCACTCTGGATGCTACCTGCCCCTATGTTTTAGTGAAGAACATATGCATGGACCGATAAAGACATGCAACCAAAAAATTCAGAAATTCTTTGTTGTTCTGTTATGTTGATTCTCAAACCAAGGCGGTCCTATTTATTAAAAAAATTAATGCAAGTACTTGAATTCTTTCTGGCAGTAGTGAGTCTCTCCTTAATATATAATTAAACTTGCTCTAGTTTGAGATCTCTACAAAAGTTGTTAGCACCACCACCCTGCCCTTAGCATTTGGTGCCTTCGTTATTGTCACTCAATTTAATATTATTTGACATTTAGTTTTATCAATTTGAATCCTAATGTTTAAAATTCGATCAATTACTGTTGCGATAATTATGTAATTAGTAGGGGGTTCATTATATGGTAATTGCACTTGACTTTTTGCACCTATATAAGCTTCATTTTAGTCATTCAATTCAGTTAATGAATTTTAAGTCTTCGTATTTCAATCATTTTGGTAAATTTTGAAGTGTAAATCAATCGTTTTAACTTACATCTTTACAAAATTTATGTTTAAAACATAAAAATACTTTTGGGGTTGGTTTCATTTTCGTGACTTTCTCCCCATTCTCTATTACCTCCTGCGAATTCAGGACCCATAGAAATTAGATAAGCGTTGAACAAGGAAAACAGAAAAAGAGCTCGATTTGGAGAGAGAGAGAGAGAGAGAGAGAGACTTAATTAAAACGGCAAGGGAGGTGTACTGATTCAGAAAAAAAGAAAAGTAAAGAGGGTTGAAAACGAGACGGAAGGGACTCCCAATTTCAAACAAGTTGGGGATGGGCAACAACGATGGTTTGAAATTTGCATATACTTGCATTGCAAGAACATGTGCTTGACTTCAAGTATAAGTTAATTCATTAGAGTGGAAATAAATAGTGCATTCAGATCACAAGTTAAGATATTTGCTATGCATCATATATGTCTCCACTTGGTCATGCCATCTGAGCTTTGGTCTTTGCTAATCACTCTGTATGCTACCTGCCCTGCCCCTCTGTTCAAGTCAAGAACATATGCATGGACTGATAAAGACGTGCAACCAAATAATCATCACATAATTTTGAGATCTCTACAAAAGTTGTTAGCACCACCACCCTGCCCTTAGCATTTGGTGCCTTCGTTATTGTCACTCAATTTAATATTATTTGACATTTTGATCAATACTCCAGAATGACGTGATTAAAGTCAAGAACTCACCAACTGATTAATAAAAAAGTGTAAATGCAAACAAATAATCATCACAGAAAATTCTATCCTTGCAATTAAGGACCACTGTTGTCAATTCGAAACAAAAGAAATTTCACAAAAAACATTTATTAATAATTGTACTTAGAAATTAAATTGTGTGTGGGTCAAGACCCAAGTCAAAGGGCAAGCCAAGATGTGAAATAAATGAAAATAAATCAGGGTTGGTTGACATATTGACCATACACATACGTACAAGGCAGTCAAGTGTGAATTATGAATTTGATGACGTAGAAGTCAAATCAATGTTGTAAACGAGGAAAAGACTTCCAAATTCCATTTGTGAAATAAATGAAAACAAATTAGGGCGGTGTATTCAATTTAGATTTTTAATTATTTTAAAAGAGTTATAAAGTTGATGGAGTTTAATTGAATTTAATTGAGTTTAACTGAATTCTACAAACACAGCATAGATTTTGACTGAATTCGTGTATAGATTTTAAATGAGTTTATTAGAGTTTTATTATTGATTTTAATGGAGTTTATAGCACTCAAAAAACAAATGGTTTAGGGTTGACGATGGTGGTGGTGATGGCAATGGCAGTGGCGATGGTGGTTTGTGGGCCTTTGTTATTGTCACTCAATTTAATATTATTTGACATTTTGATCAATACTCCAGAATGATGTGATTAAAGTCAAGAACTCACGAACTGATTAATAAAAAAGTGCAAATGCAAACAAATAATCATCACAGAAAATTCTATCCTTGCAATTAAGGACGTCTGTTGTCAATTCGAAACAAAAGAAAAACGGTTCCTGTCAATTACATATGATTAATTCGATGTCTGATATTTTCAATTAGAAAGACCACGAAACTTCAACTCAATTTGCTATTAAATTCTGGTGCTGCGAAATTGGCCAAGTCTAAATTTGCAACGCCTGAGAGAATGGAAGTGAAAATGATTGACAGCTGGCAGGGTACCAGGAAAGTTTTTTCTCCCTATTTCTCGACTAGCAGGGACTTGTACTCTTGTGCTATAGTATAGAATAGCAAAACTCTTTCAAAATTAACCGCAACGTAATTAGTTTATGGGTTAATGACATTTTACTCTATCAAGGTTTGGGATCATTATCAAAATGCGTCTCACGGTTTTACTTTTATCAATTTGAATCCCAATAAACTAACAACATATATCACACTCATACGCTTTCTCCTTAAAAAAAAAAGTACTTTATTCCACTCAAAAGAAAACCAAAAAAAAATTCATGCCTTCTTCATTCTCTAGAACTCCTAATTTTTTTACCGAACATACTAATATTTAACATTATGAAATGAAAACATTAAGAAATTTATGAATTTGATTTGTGATTGTTATTATATGCTAATTGATGATGAATTTTAGTTATAAAAAAATTGTTTTATGACATTAAGTCGTGGCAAATTTTTTATTAGTATTTTCATATTAGATTATGTGAGGGTTCAGTTTAAATTGATTTTCCAAGCTGTCAAATTAAGCATGGCTAATTAAGTGCACATAAAAAGAAAGAATAACATTCATTTTTAATCATCTACAATCCTTTCCTTTATTTTTCTATTTAAAATACCCACTTTTTTCAAATAAAATCCGATGACTAGGATCCAACTAAGCAAGTTACCTAATCTAGCTTAAAATCTTATTTATTATATTTTTGGATTCCAAAACTACCCATATTTACAATTTAATGTGTTATGCGGTGGGTGTATTGAGTCTTGGTTCATGAATTTATTGTTTTGATTTTCTCCCACCAAATTAGCTTGCAATTCAATACTCTTTATGCATCAGTTTTGATTATGAATTTACTTAAATAATATACGTACCCAACTTATTTAACGCATTTTGAAAATAATGTACTTAATACTTTATAAAAATAAATTTACCTATTACCAATAAAAGATAATAGGTAAATTATTATCAATAAGAGATAATAGGTAAATTAACTTACATGGATACATTGTCATCCAATTTTAAAATTGAGTTTTACTTAAACATTGTATTATTGATGGATTATCGTCTATGGTATTTGAGTTACAAGAGCCTATTTTAGCATGACCCTATATTCTTCCTCATCAGCAACATCACCAACAACAACGGCCACGACAAGATTGGCATTAATATAGCTCAACTACTGCGAGATTTCACCAAAAACAATAATTAATAATTGTACCAAGAAATTAAGTTGTGTGTGGGTCAAGACCCAAGTCAAGGGGCAAGCCAAGATGTGACATAAATGAAAATAAATTAGGGTTGGTTGACATATTGACCATACACATATGTACAAGTCAGTCAAGTCATGCATGTAATCTCATTTTCTTCCACTAAACAAAGCCCACATGAACTGGGGACGCATGCATTAATCATTTTCATATTCTTGGTGGTGGTGTGAACAGTTGGATGGTATATTAATATGAACTTGTGAATTATGAATTTGATGACCTAGAAGTCAAATCAATGTTGTAAACGAGGAAAAGACTTCCAAATTCCGATTGTGAAATAAATGAAAACAAATTAAGGGGTATTCAATTCAGATTTTAAAAGAGTTATAAAGTTGATGGAGTTTAATTGAATTTAATTGAGTTTAACTGAATTCTACAAACACCAAATAGATTTTCACTGAATTCGTGTATATATTTTAAATAAGTTTGTTAGAGTTTTATTACTGATTTTAATGGAGTTTATAGCACTCAAAAAATAAAGGGTTTAGGGGTGACGATGGTGGTGGTGATGGCAATGGCGGTGGCAATGGTGGTTTGTGGTTGATGGTGGGGGAGATAGCGGTGGTGGTGGTGGCGGTGCAGGTGGTAGTGGTGGCGGCGGTGGTGGCGCCTTGATTCTCAAACCAAGGCGGTCCTATTTATTAAAAAAAAATTAATGCAAGTACTTGAATTCTTTCTGGCAGTAGTGAGTCTCTCCTTAATATATAATTAAACTTGCTCTAGTTTGAGATCTCTACAAAAGTTGTTAGCACCCTGCCCTTAGCATTTGGTGCCTTCGTTATTGTCACTCAATTTAATATTATTTGACATTTCGATCAATACTCCAGAATGACGTGATTAAAGTCAAGAACTCACGAACTGATTAATAAAAAAGTGTAAATGCAAATAAATAATCATCAGAGAAAATTCTATCCTTGCAATTAAGGACGTCTGTTGTCAATTCGAAACAAAAGAAAAACGGTTCCTGTCAATTACATATGATTAGTTCGATGTCTGATATTTTCAATTAGAAAGACCACGAAACTTCAACACAATTTGCTATTAAATTCTGGTGCTGCGAAATTGGCCAAGTCTAAATTTGCAACGCCTGAGAGAATGGAAGTAATGGAAGTGAAAATGATTGACAGCTGGCAGGGTACCAGGAAAGTTTTTTCTCCCTATTTCTCGACTAGCAGGGACTTGTATTCTTGTGCTATAGTATAGAATAGCAAAACTCTTTCAAAATTAACCGCAACGTAATTAGTTTATGGGTTAATGACATTTTACTCTATCAAGGTTTGGGATCATTATCAAAATGCGTCTCACGGTTTTACTTTTATCAATTTGAATCCCAATGTTTAAAATTCGATCAATTTACTGTTGCGATAATTATGTAATTAGTAGGGAATTAGGAAAAAGTCTAACTTGCTTTATTTATCTTCCTATAATTATGCTATTAGGGTTGTATATATGCCTTACTAATGAATGAATGAAAGATGTACGAAATTAACCCCAAAACTCTGAATTTCAACTTGGTATCAGAGCGGATTGATTGACCGGGCTTGAAATATTGGGCATTTACCTTTACTCCTTACCCAATATGTGATGTTCACATATTGGGCTTGAATGTCAACTTTTACACCATCTATTTGTATTTTTATTCTTTTTTCAATGATGCCATTCTATTTTTATTTTTATTCTATTTTCATTATAACGAAATTTAAAATAGTTTTTAAAAAAACATAATCACGTGAAAAAAAAGGGGGAAATAACCAATTAAACTAACAACATATATCACACTCATACGCTTTCTCCTTTTTTTTAAAAAAAAAGTACTTTATTCCACTCAAAAGAAAACCAAAAAAAAATTCATGCCTTCTTCATTCTCTAGAACTCCTAATTTTTTTACTGAACATACGTACTAATATTTAACATTATGAAATGAAAACATTAAGAAATTTATGAATTTGATTTGTGAGTGTTATTATATGCTAATTGATGATGAATTTTAGTTATAAAAAAAATTATTTTATGACATTAAGTCTTGGCAAATTTTTTTATTAGTATTTTCATATTAGATTATGTGAGGGTTTCAGTTTAAGTTTCGCACGGGGCCCCCAAAATCTCAGGACCAGCCCTGCTTAGCATTTGCTTCGTTATTGTGCCATTCACTACAAAGTTACGTCCAAGTAAATTAATAGGTATGGTTATTGCCCTTGACTTTGCACCGATATAAGTTTCATTTAGTCATTCAATTCAGTTAATGAATTTTAAGTCTTCGTATTTTCAATCCTTTTGATGAATTTTAAAAACATAAAAACCTTGCATACTTGGGGTCGGTTTCATTTTCTTGGCTTTCTCCCCATTCTGAATTACCTTCCTGATAATTCACCAGTTGTAGAAAACAGAAAAAAGAGCTGGTTTATTAATAATTGTACTTAGAAATTAAGTTGTGTGTGGGTCAAGACCCAACTCAAGGGGCAAGCCAAGATGTGAAATAAATGAAAATAAATTAGAGTTGGTTGATATATTGACCATACACATATGTACAAGGCAGTCAAGTCATGCATGTAATTTCATTTTCTTCCACCAAACAAAGCCCACATGGGGACGCATGCATTAATCATTTTCATATTCTTGGTGGTGGTGTGAACAGTTGGATGGTATATTAATATGAACTTGTGAATTATGAATTTGACGACCTAGAAGTCAAATCAATGTTGTAAACGAGGAAAAGACTTCCAGATTCCGATTGTGAAATAAATGAAAACAAATTAGGGAGTGTATTCAATTCAGATTTTAAAAGAGTTATAAAGTTGATGGAGTTTAATTGAATTTAATTAAGTTTAACTGAATTCTACAAACACTACATAGATTTTGACTGAATTCGTGTATAGATTTTAAATGAGTTTGTTAGAGTTTTATTACTGATTTTAATGGAGTTTATAGCACTCAAAAAACAAGGGGTTTAGGGGTGATGATGGTGGTGGTGATGGCAATGGCGGTGGCGATGGTGGTTTATGGGTGATGGTGGGGGAGATAGCGGTGGTGGTGGTGGCGGTGCAGGTGTTAGTGGTGGTGGCGGTGGGAGTGAGGCGGTGGAGGTGGTCGTGGTCGTGGTGGAGGAGGTGGCGGTGGCAGTGGTGATGATGCTGGTCGTGGCTGTGGTGGTGACGGTGGGGGTGATGGGGGGCTAATAGTGGTGGTGGAGGTGGTGATGGTGATGGTGTTGGCAGTCGTGGTGGTGACAGTGTGGGTGATGATGCTATAGAACAGCAGGGACTTGTACTCTTGTGCTATAGAACAGCAAAACTCTTTCAAAATTAACCGCGACGTAATTAATGTTATGGGTTAATGACATTTTACCCATTACCCATCAAGGTTTGGGATCATTATCAAAATGCGCCTCACGGTTTTACTTTTATCAATTTGAATCCCAATGTTTAAAATTCGACTAATTTACACCGTGTGTCAATCAATTTGACCATCGATTCAATTTGCGATGTGGCAAGCAGAAGAGTGGTTTCTGCTATGTAAATCTTCAACTTGGAGTCAACATGCACCACCACCCTGCCCTTAGCATTTGCTGCCTTCCTTATTGTGCCACTCACTACAAAGTTACGTTCAAGTGAATTAGAGCATCCATAATCATGCTCCATATTTTTTAATTAAATTTACCTAAAAACACACACAAAAGTTATTTAGGAGCTCTCTATAAAATTTGAACTATAATCATACTTCCTAGTTTAGGAAGTCATATACTATAGTTATTTTTAAATTCAATATGATTGGTCCATCTTTATAAAAGTTAATGTAAAAAAAATAGTTAGTATTAATTAAAAATTTAAATTATGCATAAAACAAAGCAACATTAAATTATAGGGAGCTACTAGGAGTCCTTTCTCTCTCCTCAGATTTAGGAGCGCCTAGAGGTCTCCATATTTTAGGAGGTGGATATGGAGCATGGTTGGAGTTGTATTTTTCCAATTCCTCCCTAAAATTTGTCTAAGGAGGTGGTTTAGGGAGCCCATTATGGATGCTCTTAATATGGGGTAAATTATGGGAATTGCTCTTTACTTTGCACCTATATAATAAGTTTCATTTTAGTAATTCAATTCAGTTAATGAATTTTAAGTCTTCGTATTCCCATCCTTTTCATGAATTCTAAAGCGTAAATCAATAGTTTTAACTTACATCTTCACAAAATTAAAGTTAAAAATATAAAAACCTTGCATACTTTTGGGATTTTCATGGCTTTTCTCACCATTCTGAATTACCTTACTGAGAATTCAACAGCCATAGAAAACAGAAAACAGAGCTTGATTTGGAGAGGGAGAGACTTAATTAAAAAGGCAGGGGAGGACTGATTCAGACCAAAGATAAGAAGAGGGTTGAAAACGAGAGAGAACAGAAAGATGGGACTTGGAAGTCAAGTCGTCCAATTACCCCATAAATATTAGGCATTCAGAATCAGATAGATTTTATTTGATTTTTGTTATGCATCAAGACATATATAGTTTCCATCAGGATCATTATACTCTAGTTTTTGTTGGTCGCAGTGATCTTGTGTGCTTTTACTTTGGTTTTGGTTTGTGTGTCCTTTACTTTTGCATGCTTTGTGATAAAAATTGATTTTCCAAGCTGTCAAATTAAGCATGGCTAATTAAGTGCACATAAAAAGAAAGAATAAAATAATCAATATACCCAACTTATTTAAAGCATTTTGAAAATAATGTACCTAATACTTTATAAAAATAATTTACCTATTACCAATAAAAGATAATAGGTAAATTATTTAACGCATTTTTCAACAGTTTTCTTTTGTTTTTAAGTTTTTGCTGTTTTACAATAGTACCCATCTGATTATCAAATATATTATGTCCAATGTTTTTTTTGTTAAGCATGTGACTCCAACTGCTTTTTGCCTGGTTTTAAATGCATGACCTAACAAACTCAGTTTCTGATCATCAATACTCCAGAATGACGTGATTAAAGTCAAGAACAATTTAAATGCACAAAGCAGAACGACCTAACAACTTCAAGTAACAATTTAATATTATTTGACATTTTGATCAATACTTGGAAGAAATTTCAAACAAGATGGGCCTTGGAAGTCAAGTCGTCCAATTACCCCATAAATATTAGGCATATTCAGAATCAGATTGATTTTATTTGATCTTTGTTATGCATCAAGACATATATAGTTTCCGTTTCCATCAGGATCATTATACTAAGAACCTTATCTTCAAACTTATTTGACGTCATCATCCAATTACCTATAGTCATATATTAAGAGATAAGTACCGCACTTAATCATGTCTCCGCTGGGCCATGCCATCTGAGCTTTGGTCTTTGCTAATCAATCTGGATGCTACCTGCCCCTCTGTTTAAGTGAAGAACACATGCATGGACCGATAAAGACATGCAACCAAATAATCATTTCATCACAGAATTTTTCATCTTTGGGGAATGAGTATGGAGCCTGCTGAGGGCAATTAGAACCATTAGGGTTTCGGTGGTTCGGATGATGAGTCTCCCTAACTCTAGTTTTTGTTGGTCGCACTTTTGCATGCTTCGTGATAAAATTTGATTTTCCATGCTGTCAAATTAAGCAAGGCTAATTATGTGCACATAAAAAGAAAGAATAAAATCAGTTACTAAAGCTCTCCTTGAACTGCTGCAAGGCAAAGCTCAAATTAAGCATGGCTAATTTATAGCATAAGAAACATATGGGTTTTCACACTCCAGATGACTAAAAAAGTATAAATGCAACCAAAATAATCATGAACGGAAATTCCATCCTTGCAATTGAGAACCATTGTTGTCAATTCGAAACAAAAGAAAAATGGTTCCTGTCAATTGCAGATATTCAATTTCTGATATTTTCATTTAAAACAACTAAGGTCATCTCCAATCATAGGGCTAAATGTAGTATAGATAGGACTGAGCACAGTTCAGTCCTGTCCTGGTTCTGGGCCTAAACTGGAACTGGACCAGCACTGTTCATCCAGTCTAGTCCGGTCCGATTTTTGTGCAAAACTGATATTAGAACCGAACCAAACTATACTGGTTACAGTCCAATTCGGTTCCAGTTCTCCACGGTTTGGGCCTGCAGAAAAAACCCATTTCAGTTTTTTGGGTTTTTAAGCTTCAAAACAACCTGAATTTTTAAATTATTCGGCTTACATCACAATTGGCCCAAATTCTGAAACTTTTAACAAAACAAATACATAAAAAGAAAATTAAACTACAACAAAGTATACCCAATTAAGCACAATACTTAGTTGGCCCAACATGATCCTACATATACCAAATTAAAGCTTGGTACTTAAAGCCCTCCTTCCCACGATTGAGTAAACTCTTCAAGGAATGCGGCAGTAGGCATTTTTCCCTGAAGAGTAATCCAAATCTTAAAATTAAAGCTAGCTCACAAAAATTGAGGACTTTGCACAGGATGCTTTAACCTTCTGGAGGATTTAAAAAAAATTATAATGGTTAAAAAAGAAACAGACGCACACAATCACACTGAAATAGAAAATACAAATACAGAAGCTGGAATTAAGTTGAAGAATTACCCATACTCTTCTTGTTCTAAGCTCGTGATCCTTCCGTACATAGGTACTCAAATAAGAATGGAAATTTTTCTGTAAATCCCCCCTTCAAATCAGCATCCTCTACTTATTTTTCAAAAGATAAACATATAGAACACCAAAATTCATTCATTCTAAAGAAAAAACATTTGCAGTGACCACCTAACCTTATAAGTAATGCGGTCCAAAGATCAATTACTCACCAAATAAAGAAGACACCCAATTCCGGACTCATCTGATTGCCAAAGAATAAGGGAAGATTCAAACACTTCGATAGAGAAAACAGCTCCTAATATTGCTCCAACAGCAGCCCCTCTTACAAATCCACTGATCCACTCTCAGTCTCTTGGCCTATCAAAGCTCCAGTCATAGCTCCTAACATGGTGCTATGACGAGAGATGTTTGATCTTAATGTTTCTTATGTTTCTTTTTCTTCTTCATTCCAGGAGCCTTCACATCTAGAGCCTTTCCCTTAAGCTTCAGCTTCCCACCAAACAACATTTTTATATGATGACATTTTCCTTGTCTATAAGATAAGAAAGCAAAAATTTATGCTCTAGATCACAAAATTGAAAACAATGCACAAAAAGAGTATATGCACATGGCAGAGAGCATTCATAAGTGGAAAGAATGAGCTCTCAAAATACACGTAATCACAGGACAACTATGCACTGCCCCAATAATCAAAGAGGGTAAATTGGTGAAGCAACAAGTAATAATAATTTGTTGTTGAACCCACATTAACCCAACTCATGCTACACAATAAAGCTCAATTGAACTCAAAAAAACCCTACTTTCAGGTAATTGGGGTGGCAGAAAGAATCAATTTTACCCTTAGCTGAGAACCCATGAAACAGAAGAATAAATAAACAAATAAACCAATTTGTTATTCGATAATGAGAACCCTATTTCAGCCAAATGGCTCCTAATCTAACAAGACAACATAAATCAATTGATTCATAAACCTTTTTCTTCCGTGGCACTGACAACTTAATAATTAAATCCTTCAAATTCAAGATATACATAACATAACCCAAAAGAAAATCGTGATCTCCTCAACTGGAACAAAACAGAGAAAACATAGTAGATTAAGAAAAATGAGCACAAATTCTCAGATGAATATAGAGAAAGCAAAAAAGCAGCGAACCCTAGGATCGTACCTCAAAACAAAGGAAAACTGGTGCTCAGTCGCTAAGAGATTTAACCAAAGACTACTTCTTTCCAGTTTTCTGATTCAATAATCGAGCCGCGAATGGAATGATTTGGACAAGAATTCACAAAAAATAAACCCCTTGTATATAAGTGAAAGTGAAAGTGATACTTGCTTTGGATTGAGAGGAGGCGGACGCGAAGAGCATTGGGCTGAGAGACTGCGAAAAGCGAAGAGCGATGGGCGATGGACGATGGATGATGGGCGATGAGAGCGATGAACAAAGAAAATGAGAGATTAATAAAAGTGAATGTTGCGGCTAGGGTTTGGAAAAATGTTCGGTGGTAGTATTTGAATGGCTTGGAGTTGGGCTTGAAGAATAAATTGGGCTTGGAGAATAAATTAGGCTGGGTTAATATTATATAAATAAATAAATATATATATAATATATATATAAGCTGGTTCGGTTTGATCTGGTCTGGTTTTTACAAATATAAAATTGAAATTGGAATCGGACCACATCGGTCCGGTTTGGTTTTTTGCACTAGGTTTGACTTTTTGGTTAACACGGTTTTTTTCGGTTTTTCTCTGCCCGGTTTGGTTCGATTGGCCGGTTCTTCGGTCCATATGCACACCCCTAAGTACATGGCTAAAAATTTAGCCTTCCAAAATATTAATTTTTTAAAGAATAGTGCATGGCTAAATTTTTCCATCTCCAGCCGTGCATGGCTATATTTTAGAGTCCTTCATATTTTATTATTTTGAGAAAAAACTATGGTACAACACTCATACATTCCACAACTATGTATTCTTTAATTTAATTAGACAACTATTTAGAGACAATATTCCATATATGACAAGATTTCTGATAAGATTTTGTGTCCACGTGGCATGTCTTATCTTGAAGAAATCTTAATAAAACTTATAAACACATTTATTTCTAAAATACCAATATAAATAATTAAAACAAACATTAAAAAATAATAACTCACTAAATCAAAAATATTGGTTCCACTAGTATAGGTTTTTTCGGCAGTTTTGATGGCTCGATGCCATAGGTTTCTGCCAGCACAACTCTCATGATTTCTGAAAATTGAAGGATTGATGATGTCTCCTATAGACTCTGTGTATTTTTGTGTGATACATTCCCAAAGCCCAGTGCTTTTTTTGTTAGTACCCACAACGCTATCTTCGGAGACTTTTATGAAAGCCTTGCAAAGATGTTCATCTTCCACTCGTGACCAATTTCGTCCCTTCAAAGTCCAGGACATTTTTCAAACAAGAAAGAGTGTTCTAGTATTTGACAACAAGAAAGAGTGTAAAAAGAATAAATTCGTAGGAAATGAGTGTGGAAAATATTTGACAACAAGAAAGAGTGTGGAAAGTTGTGAATAAATAGAGAATGTGATAGAATTTGTAAGAAATGTGGAATTAAATGAGTGGGAAAAAATTTTGAAGAAATTTTGAGGTATTTATAGACAAATTTTAGGTTTTTAAATTTTTTTAAAAATATAATAATAAAGCCAACAAAGGCAATTAAAAAAAATATTGGATGGGTTTCAATGGTCTGACCTCCAACGGTCATGACTAAGAATTTTTTATAATTTTTTTTAAACAACACGAATTGAAAACATTTAAAAACGTGACCACATTTAAAAAATAAAATAAAAAATGGATGGGTTTCAATGGTCCGACCTCCAACGGTCATGACCAAGAATTTTTATAATTTTTTAAACAACAATTGAAAATATTTAAAAGGTGACCACATTTAAAAAAAAAAAAAAAAGAGGATGGGTTTCAATGATCCGACCTCCAACGATCATGACCAATAATTTTTTATAATTTTTTCTTAAATAACACGAATTGAAAACATTTAAAAAGGAGACCACATTTTTTTTAAATAAAATGGATGGGTTTCAATGGTATGACCTCCAACGGTCATGACCAATAAATTTATATAAATTTTTCTTAAACAACAGGAATTGAAAACATTTAAAAAGGCTTTTAAATATATATATATATATATATATATATATATATATATATATATATCCACTGACGTCAACGCCTTTAATGTTGGCTGTTGGATATGCATTTGCACGAGATGATTCATGTTCTTCCCCACAGTTGATAATTTATCTTCTTGAAAAGCACATGCATGGGGCCCACAAAAAATTTGACCTAGGCCAAAGCTGAGCTACATGTGGACCGATTGAAGGGCTAAAGGGCCAAATGTGGCCCTCAAAATTTGGCCCAAATTTTGGTTTTGCCCATGACTAGAGATGAATTTTGCATTATTTTAGAGCTATATTTGGGATATAACCCATACTGGAGATGGCCTAAGAAACTTCAAGTCAACTTGCCATTAAATTTAGGTGCTGCAAAACTGCTGACCAAGTCTCTAGTTTTGCAGAGGCTGGTTGCCCGGGTTTTTAAAAGCCTAAAAGATATTGGAGTTTATATAAAAATCATTTCGAACCCTTTTCTTCATTATTCTTTAAGAACATGATTGAGTAAAAAGTCAAACAAAAAAAATCTCAAACTTTTGAAATTCCAATTCTATGCGAACTGTGAACTGTGAGGATCCGAAAAGCACCAAACAACATGAGAAAAAGAGAAAAGCACGTATGTTCCTTGAAGCAGAGACAAAAATCTAGCCATCTATGAGAGCCTGGAGAGAGGGAATGGTTGCGTCACCCCAGCCTTACACCATCCACCCTACATATCCCCTCCCCTAGCCACGCCCCAAGGTCCACTAACACCTCAATAATTAAATTAGGATTTTTAGCCATTTTGCTTCAACTATTAAGCGATTGAAACTTACTCCGAATTATTTAAATGCCGATTTAGTCCATCAACTCGTAATAAATAGTCAATTTCACTTCGTTAAGTTTATCCAATTCCATCAACTTTTCTGTTAATAACAAGGGCAAATTTGTAATTTTAACTTAAAATTCATAAAAATATTGTAAATAATTAACTTTTAGAAGAAAAAAATTATTCTCCCCACAAAACCCCACCCCCACCGATTTCTTCTCCCCAAAGATTTTTTTGCTTTTAAAAGTTAATTATTTACAATATTTTTATGAATTTTAAGTTAGAATTACAAATTTGCCATTTTTATTAACAAAAATGAATGAAATTAGATAAACTTAACGATAAGGGGGAAATTGACTATTTATTACGAGTTGAGGGACTAAATTGGCAAACGAAATAGTTCAGGGAGGTAAGTTCGAATTGCCTTATAATTCAGGGGGCAAAACCGCACTTTACCCATTAAATTAAGGAACGAAAGTGAAACTCGGGTACAAGTTCATAGACATTGCCTTAATTAATCTGTTCGTTTTTTTTTTTAAAGATGAGAAATAAAATCACTTTGTTTACCGTCAAAACTAAAATAAAAAGTTGACATGGGCTGCTGGCTAGAACGAAACTGAAACACGTAAAAGTTTAATTAATAAATTGAGAGATATAAGTGAAACTTGAATACAAGTTTTAGGGTCAATTTCGTACTCTGTGATTTATTTATCAGTCTTATTAATATTTCTATTAATATAAGTGAAATTATTTTAGTCAAGTTTAATTTATTTATTTATCAATCTTATTAATATTTCTATTCTTAATTTGAAAGACTAGCCTCCCTGCACGCGCTTCCGCGCGTGCGAGAGGCTTTTTTTAATCACGCACGCTATACAAAGTTTCGTAAATATTTTTTCGCAATTGTATTTATATAGATGTCCGTTTCAACAGTTTCATATTTTAATCGCGCGCGTGTGATAAATCGTCATCTTAAAAGTTTTCCTTTATCGCTCGTATTTTTCTAGACGTCCATCTTAGCAGTTTTTTTTTTCTTTTATAGCATGTGAACTGCTAAGATGGACGTCTAGAAAAATACGGGCGATAAAGGAAAACTTTTAAGATGACGATTTATCACACGCGCGCGATTAAAATATGAAACTGTTGAAACGGACATCTATATAAATACAATTGCGAAAAAATATTTACGAAACTTTGTATAGCGTGCGTGATTAAAAAAAGCCTCTCGCACGCGCGAAAGCGCGTGCAGGGAGGCTAGTCTCATTTAAACGAATAATTGTTTAACATTAGAATGAGAAATACCACTAAATTCAAAAAGGATTCGTATATAATTACACTTATATGTTTACGTTGCAAACCAAACCCAACTTAATTACGTTAAACGTTTTGGGATAGTGAATTAAATGGATAGCCTTTGATACTCTTATTTTGAGATGGGATCCGATTTGTTTTCAAATTCATATACCAAGCACGAAACCAACAGTAATAATTCATAACTCTACCAAGACAGATTATTTATCAGGAAGTAAGAGGCATTGCATCAACCCAATGAATGGATAAACCGATGTCATGGGTCGATCTTCTTAATACCACACCCAATAACATGTTGTCTAAAACTCAAACAAATTAATACAACACTCGAAAAGCAAAAATACCACTCAACATTCCAAATGTCATCTATGAATAGCACATAATAAAAAAAAATTATTCTACTTGTCTGACTCAAAGTCAGCACACAATCTAACACTGGAAGCACCATGTTATTTGGAGTGTAACACCGAAAAAGTGGCCTGAAAATGGAGTCTAACTCCGTCGTCATGGACAATTGCCATTTTCTGAATAAGCACTTGATCTAATCAGAGAAATCCAACTCAAAGTTTGCAAAGATTCATGACCAATGATGTGCAAGCCTGGTGTTGATGTTCTCATGTGTCTTCTTGGCCATTGGTAATGCTAAAACATGGGTTATCCCTCCACATCACTAACAATATCCTTTTGATAATGCTAAAACATGAATTAAAATTTATATAAGCAAAGGTCAAACAAATTGAATTAAAATTATGAGGCAACAAAGGTAGTAGGCAACCTTGCCAGCACTTGTTGATATGTAAAGCCTCTAAAGTTTCACTTGTTGATATGTAAAGCCTCTAAAGTTTAAGATGCTGCAGGAGTTCTGCCTCATCAGTAACAAAATTATATGAACCTCCGTATCCCCCAGCTCCAAACTGCTTGAGGACAGCCTGAAGTAAAGCCCAAAGTAGTCAGAATGTTTGGTTTTGCTCAAATGAAAATTGAAATGTACGTAAACCTTTGTTATTGCAAGAATGTAATCTAATAACAGAGAGGGATGTAAATAAATAGGAGCTTCAAATTGATGGGATGTAGTTGAAGATGCACCATATACTTTTCAAGACATAGAGAACAAAGTTACAGCAGAAACTGAAATCCCTTTACACATTCGTTGGCAAAACTTCTCAAATGGCGTGCGATAACTGGTATAAAACTATGACCAAAACTCTGCTGCACAATTCTCTGATCCTTGCAAAATCAAAATCTCAGTTCTGTCATGTATTCAAGGATGAAAAGATCATAAGAAAAAATCTCAAGCATGATAGCAGATGAAGAACCCTTATTTGAGAAACAACATGACATGCAAGAATAATCTAACAAATATGATTAATTCGAAGAAGAATTACATTCAAAAAAAAAAACCCAAAAGTAAAGAGAGATACGTACCCCTAAAATCAAAACTAATGCTTGCTTCATTGATAACCCGCAGAAAGAAAATATAATATTTGAATAAATTTAATAGAAAGCAGAAAATGGGGTAGAGTCTTGCACAAACAGGGAACATCTAAAGCATTTTAAACTTTTAAGTACAATTCAAACCCAAATAATATGGCAATATAGCACTTACCTCCGCTGTAATGGTGCACCCAACCTTAGCAAGCATAGCCTAGTATTCGATTTCAGACTTTCGCAGAGGAGGGCAGTTGTTTGAAATTATAATAAACTTCCCTGCAATTTTTTTCCCCAAAACAAAACAAATCCATAGTAAAAAAATCAGAAACTAACCCAATACAAAGAAACCAAATCATAGTAAATCGTACCTTTGGAGTTACGACTATCTTGTACCCCAGAGTGTACTTGCCACTTCTCGTCACCAGAGAGAGCCTGGTGTTGATGCTCGCGATTCGGATTTCTGGAGCAGAAAATGGTGCCAGTAAAGAGGACGAAGAAAGTATAAGTAACATGGTGGTGATGGATTCTGAAATCGTGGAAACTGCCAGCTTCGTGGGTTCTCAATCTGTGCAATTTTTCTCCACGTTCTTCAGCTTTTCTTCAGCTTCGTGGGTTCTCAACGGTTTTTTTTTTTTTTTTGGTCAAACTGGGGGCAAAGGCCCAGGAAACAACTAAACAGAAAGCACGACTCTAGCACGACTCTTTTTTGTTTATTATTTTTTTTTTAAGTAAGTGGTATTTTACTATTTCACCCTCCTTTAATTAAAATTGTGTAGTTTTAATTTTTTATTTGGCAAAGGGTATTTTCGGGGTATTTGAATGTTTCACCATTCTCTCCCTTTTGCTTTATAATTTGAAAGATATAACAATTTGGAATTTCCCTGACCTTGTTGAGAAAAAAATTAAAATTTTAGACATCAATAATTCTTGGCCTTTACACGGTAGCAATTTATGTTCAAATTGGTCATTTTAATGATATGTGTGCGGCCAATTTTTCAAAGGTACAACAATTATTTTAAAAAAAAATTAGGAAAATCTTTTTGGTTCACCTCCAACATTCCTCACTTGTCCAATGGTTATTGTGGTTTCATTATGCGCGTGATTAATTGTTAACAACATCCTTTTTGTATTCAGTCACTCCATGAGTAATTGTTCATGGACATTATGGAGAAATCTTTTTCCTAAGGGAACCACACCAATCCATCCCGAACTTGGTGTTAGGGATGGCAAAGGGCCGGTTTGGGGCCAGGTAGTATACCAAATATCAATTAGGCCAGCCCAAAGAGGCCAAGAGACTCAAGCCTAGACCACTTGAGGAAGTCACTGGATCCAAATGATTGGTGGGCTAGGACTAACCTTCCTTTAGGCTGTTGAGGCCCAAACAAGGAGCAGGAAGGCCGGCCAGGCCAAAACAAAGTAAAGAAAGGCAACCCAGGGGCCAGGACCAAACAACAACCAAACAACCCAGCACACCATCCCAGGTGTCTCACCCGAGGAGACCCAGAAACGTCAGAAGCAAGGCCCACAATGTATCCCACCAATGTGCGATGTCCCCAAGAAGGAAGGAAACACGAGCCAAGCTCCCTCCATCCATCCAATCCGAGGACGCCACGTCATCAAAGACCCAACAGTCTCACATTGAAAAAGGGCGGAGAAGAGATCTCATCTTCCCAATATAAAAGGAGGTATTTTCTACCCAACTCTAGTAACTAAAATCCCCTTCAAAGTTAAGTACAATACTTTTTCGAACCACCTCTTTGGTGACCATTGCGTGTCTCCATATCAGGGGATTGGATCCATTTTCCACCACACTTGACCGCCCTAAGTGCAACAGAAAGTCTACCGACACTACAAAAAAGTAGTCATTTGCGACAAAGTTTTTCCGAGGGCCCCCAAATATCCTCGGAAAAAGCACCATTTCTGATGAAAAAACACCATATGTCGGAAGCAATTCAATGACATGCTTGCTATTTCCGACAAAACAATGCTCTCGGAAAAGTGTTCTCTCTCCGTCGGAAATAGTTAATATTTGGAGGGAAATGTTGGCGCCAGATTTATTTCTGACAAACCTCAAGTGCATCAGAAATAGCTGTGTTTTTTCCAAACCTTCACGTTGTCAGAAATTATAGCCTATTTATGAGGGCAATAAGTGGACGTCGGAATTAATTTTTCTTTTTTATCAAGGGTAATTAGTTATTGTCAGAAGTGATTATGTACTTCCGAGGGCAATAAGTGGTCGTCATAATTAATTTTCCTTTTTTAATTTATCGAAATCTAAGATTGTTGTTGTTAATATGATTAATATTATTATAATCAATTAAATATCCCTGATAAAAATAAAATAAAAAGCTTTACCAAACCTTAATAGTTAATAACTCATACGATAAAAATCTTAGCTAGAACGAATGGAATCCTCTACCAAATTGAAAACTGCAATTGAACTCATAAAACACTTATAATTCCTCAAATTCATCAAACTATTCCAAGAATTTTGTTCAGGAAGTAAGGAAGAGAAGAAGCAACTTACAGGAAAAAGAATTGGAGTGTGGGTGGCGGTTTTGAAACTCGTCTGGTGGATTTCTGTCATCCTGATAACATCCCCACATCATCCTCCAAACTACATCGTGGCCTACAGTTATTCAACGTGGAAGGAACTGAATGCAACCTCCTCCTCTACGTCTCTTGAGTTTATCAACTTTTTTGTTTTCTTTTGTTTTTTAAGTTTTTGCTGTTTTACAATAATACCCATATGAATTATCAAATATAATTTTGACTGCTTCTACATTTGTTTTTGTCTTAGGGGTGTTTCTGTCCAATGCTTTTTTTGTTAAGCATGTGACTCCAACTGCTTTTTGCCTGACTTTATCATAGTAGAGATGATTCAAACCGTTTTACATATGCAGGGAAGTGCAAACATTAATTTTGATTGCAGAGGACCCAAATACAGAAACATATGCAGCACTCCAATATCTTTATTTGCATTAATTCATCATCGTAACTGATTTTTCCATTAGCAGAAGTACAACTCCAAAGACAGAGCAAGGTTACATAGAAGGAGAAGGAAGGAAACACGAGAACAACTTTAAATGCATGACCTAACAAACTCAATTTCCGCATCCCCTACTCTACCTTTTCCATATCATTAGCCTGACCATTCCAGCAATCTTAAGAAACAACTCATGCCTTCTTGTTATCACGACATCCACAAGAACCACATTGCCTTCTTGAGTTTGATTTCTCCAAATTTGGTACACGAACGTTGACCCTTGTGTCAATTTAGTACCTAAACTTTAATTTGTGCCAATTCAATAGCTCAATTTAATTTATGTGTGCTTACTCCACCTGGTTGCCGTACTCCACAATGTTCATTTTTAATTAAGTTATCAAGGATCGGTTGACGGTCCCGATAAAGTTTCACCTAAATAGGAAATCGTTTATGTTGGGATTTCAAGGTGTTATTGGTATTTTTGGAAGATCGGGCAAGACGAACAAGGATTAAACTATATTTCTGACAGAATGGATCAGCCCGATGTAGGTGCCCGGTAATGGTACTGTAGCAATTGTTATTGCCCAATTTTGCTGAAGATGAATGCACTAGCTTTTATTGAGCTCAGCTATGTATCAATGTATATATATCGAAAACAGTTACATCTTTGGTCATTACAAAAGTGATCTGTCAATGTGTGTATGGCACTTGGCGATTTCTTACAGGCCTTTGAGCCATACAAAATTCTCCTAACCGTAAAGGAATCTAAGCAGTTACTTAGCTATTCCCAACTGTAAACAGTAAAATTGTAAAAGTAAATCAATAAAACCAATTTACACATCAACATTTTAGGCATTTGATTATGACCATGAAAATTTCATTGTTTCTATTTTTAGTAAAGAGTTTTGTGAACTGAAAGATGTTAATTTGGTTATCAAGAAAAATCTAGAAAATCAAAGCTTAATTTTGTTTCTGTTTAAAGCATTTTGAAATAAAGAGAAAAGAAATAGGAGAGATAGAGAGAGGGAATGAAGGGATGCGGTGGAGAGAGGTGCATTGGGTTAGGGTGCGGGTGATTGAATTGCACCCAATTTTAGTTTTTCTTTTATTTTTCTAAATTATTTAACTATTTTATTTTGGAGCAGCTGGGTGATGCAAAAGTGGTCTCGTCAAGGTAACAGTGTGGCTCATGCCTTGGCTTAATTTGGGCAGCAGGAAGGCAACCAATTTTTCTAGGAAGGGGTGCATGCGATATGGATTCAATTTTTACTTGAAAATGGCAGAAATAGGGGATTGTTTTTTTCTTTATTGTGGTGCTGTGTCTTTTTCCTTGACCGGATTTCTTCCACTGGTGTTTTTATGACAAGGTTTTAACGAGGCCACTTTGTAGCACCTAGAGAAATGAAAGTTAAACTGCCCCCTGCCAACCCTTAGCATTAATTTGTTGCCTTCGTTATTGAGCAACTGCTGGATTTGACCTGAATTTGTCTACATTGACAGTATAGTGCACGATCTTCATAGAAATGTTTTGCAAATCCATGGCTCTGGTTTTAGACAACTGACTTTGCCTTTTGCAATTAGCAGCAACTATTGTAGGTATATTAATCTGAGGCGGATGGTCTTCCAGGACCACCGTATCTTCAGGGAGGGAGTGTTAGAAGCGGATGGTCTTCTAGGACCACCAAACTAATGTTCATATCTATATTTTGTACTAAGTTAGCCTCTCCACTTGCTTGCTTTGGCTGAGTGTGTGCTGGCTCAGTTTTTATGTTTGGTTCATGGCTTTTGCCTATTAACGAAGTTCCGTTTCGTCCAAAAAAAAAAATAATTCTAAGGCTTTGGAAAGCTTCAATTTCATTTCATCAAATGTACTCTCTGCTCAATTAATGATTAAAATCATTTTATTACATACAGAAAACTGCAAACAATATGAATGCAGAGAATCCCAATACAGAAAAACATGCAACATTCGAACACCTTTATTTGCATTAATTAGCAATGCATAACCACAAGTACAACTAGAAAGACAGACAGAGCAAGGTTTCGTGGAAGGAGAAGGAAGAAAAAACAAGAAAACAACTCCAAATGCATTACTTTATAACACACTGATATTCTGCATCCCCCTCTCTACCTTTTCCATATCATTAGCCTCACTATTCCAACGATCTTAAGAAACAACCCTTGCCTTCTTGTGATGGCGACATCCGCGAGAACCACTCCCACTACAAATCCACTTCCAATTCCAGCCAAACAAAATCTCAAATCAAATTCAAGGGTTCCAGCTGAGCCTGAATCACTGTCTTTTTCAGCAGAAGGTGGTGGTTGAGGCGCCTCTTGATTTCCGCATTTTGGTAATGGATCTCCACACAATCCGGAGTTTCCCTCATATGAAGTGCTATTCAATGAAGTAAGTTGGGTACCTTGCGGTATAGGACCTGTGAGATTGTTGTGGGACACATCAAAGTTCCCAAGGAATGTTAGCCTCGTCAGTTGTTGGGGGATCTGTCCTGAGAGCTTGTTGTGTGAAAGGTCCAACGATTCAAGATTCCTTAAGTTCCCCAAGGATGATGGAATAGAACCAGTGAGAATGTTTCTGGAAATATTGAGTGAGAGAAGCTCCTTAAGGTTTCCAATGAATTCCGGAATCTTACCTTCAAATTTGTTGCTTGAGATATCAATGGCCGCAAAGCCTTCTTGAATCTTTGAATAGTACAACTCCAGACCTTTAATTCCTATTGTGATTGAGTAATCAATACTCAGCCCATCAAAAAGACCTTTGACTAGATAGGGTATGTATGTGGACATATATGTTGACTTGTTTACAATAATATCTGGAAACAAAGGTGGAATCTCACCTGTGAAATTGTTGAAAGACAAATCAAGAATGCGTAACTTGGGGAAGTCAACATTTGTTCTAGCCTGTCCTATTACACCGTTGAAGCGATTACGGCGCATTGCCAAAAGCTTTAACTCTGGGAGAGTCCCCAACCAAATGGGAAAAACATCACTAAATTGATTGTTTGATAGAACCAGATACTCAAGCATCACACAATTCGCCAATGACCTCGGTAATTGCCCCTGCAATTGGTTATGACTAACATCAATCATCCTCAAACTGCTTCCATTGTTGTATGATTGAGGCATCATGCCATGAAAAGAGTTACTTCCAAGAAGTAAAAGGATTAGATCATGACTGAAGTTTCCGAGACACTGAGGAAGCATGCCACTCAAGTTATTTTTCGACAAGTCAAGGTACCGAAGAGAACTCATATTGCAAAGCAATGGTGAAATTTCTCCAGTAAAATTGTTGCTGTCAGCTCCATATTCTAGAAGGGATGGTGGAGGGATCGGTAATCGTCCATGGAAAGTGTTGACTGAAAGCATCAAGCCTTGTAGGTTAACCCAGGGAATGACAGTTGGAAGTTCTCCTAAAAAGAAGTTTCTAGAAATGTCTAGGAATACCAGGGTTTCCTTACTTAAATTCCACATCCAGTTCGGTACTTCACCACATATTTTGTTGTCTGACAGACCCAACACCTCCAAGCTTGTCTGATTTCTTAGGAAATATGGGAGCTCTTTTAAATTGCATGAACTCAAACCTAGAACGGTGAACTGTTGATCAGTTGCATTCATAATATTGGATTCAGTAACAAATTCAAAATTGTTCCAACTCAATTGGAGTTGGCACATATTTTTTTGCTTCTGAAACATTTGAAACTCCACTACACCACTCAGGTTATTTGCATGTAGATAAAGGATCTCGAGATCAAGGAGATTGGAAAATGAGGCTGGAATTGAACCACTCAATTGATTATAAGGCAAATCTAGGTAAACAAGTTTGCTAAAGTTACCTAGCCAAGATGGAATTGGACCAGTTAAAGAACACGAACGAATCCTAAACACAGTCAATTGGGTAAGGTTTGCCAAGGAATCAGGAATTGGACCTCCAAATCTGTTTACTGAAATGTCTAGCTCAGTGAGCTGTCTAAGATTGCCAAGTGCAGATGGAACCAACGAGGTTGAAAAATTGCATTGCGCCACATTCAACTCTTGCAATGAATTAAGCTTTTCAATCGAAGAAGGTATTGTTCCGAAAAACCTAGTAAACGAAACTTTCAGTACGGTGAGAGGACTACTTTGATTAAATTCAGGAAAATATCCAGTGAGATCTTGGTTGTAACTCACACTAAGAACTTTTAAGTTCTGTAGATTGAAAATTCTCACTGGGAATTCGCCAAACAGATCACAGTTCCTGAGGGCAAGGGATGTTAAAAATGATAAATTTGTGAATGAAACGGGTATGATCGAAGATATGTTAATGAAACTGAGAGAAAGAGTTTCTAGACTAGTTAAATTTTGAACTACACTTGTCATATCGGATGGTTGAAGTTTCAACAACTGCTGAGGAGCATAAGGAGATCCTTCAAAATTGCAACACAAATTAAGGTACGTCAACTTGGACAAGTGTGAGACTTCAGACGGGACTTGACCAGAAAAGAAAGAGGCAGAGAGGTCAAGATGAGTGAGGCTTGGAAAATTTCTTATGCTAGATGGAATTTGAGAGTAATTGAAGTTATTGTCAGAGAGGTTTAACCTTTGAAGATGCACCAGGGTGAACAGGCTACTATTGGAGTTGAAAGAGCCGTAGAGATAACTGCTGTTGAGATCAAGCCCAATAACATGACCCGTCTTCTCGTCACACTCCACGCCATCCCACGAGCAGCACCTGCTATTTCCTCCTCCAGCTGGTTTCCATGACGAAATCTTTGGATAAGCACCGTCATAACGTGAAGCAGATTTGTCAATAATAAAGCTTTCCTTGAACTGCAGCAAGGCAGAGCTCTCCTCGGCATGGCAAGATGGCAGCTGCAAAGAGTCTACAAAGTATGCAACCACAAGATGAAACAACAACAGAACTAGTAGTTTCGAGAGCATGTGAGTCAACAGGTTCCCCATAATGTTTTGATATTTTTTCTTTGCACTCTTTGCTAAAGAATCATCTATTTATGGACTGGCATGATCAAATGGTTGAGCAATAGCGTACACGTGTCAAGAACTCACGAACTGATTAATAAAAAAGTGTAAATGCAAACAAATAATCATCACAGAAAATTCTATCGATGCAATTAAGGACCACTGCTAATTACACTGATGTCTGATATTTTCAATTAGAAAGACCACGAAACTTCAAGTCAATTTGCCATTAAATTTCGGTGCTGCGAAAGTGGCCAAGTCTAAATTTGCAAAGCCAAAGAGAATGGAAGTGAAGTGGAAAGGGAAAGTGAAAATGCTTGACAGCAGGAAAGTGAAAATGCTTGACATCAGGAAAGTTTTTTCTCCCTATTTCTCGACTAGCTGGGACTTGTACTCTTGTGCTATAGAATAGCTAAACTCTTTCAAAATTAACCACGATCTAATTGATATTAACGGTTAACGAGAGTTTACTCCATCAAGGTTTGTGATCATTATCAAAATGGGCCTCACAGTTTTACTTTTATAAATTTCAATCATAATGTTTAAAATTCGACCAATTTACACCGTCTGTTAATCAATTCAGTTAATGAATTTTAAGTCTTCGTATTCCAATCCTTTTCATGAATTCTAAAGCGTAAACCAATAGTTTTAACTTACATCTTCACAAAATTAAAATTAAAAATATAAAAACCTTGCATACTTTTGGGATTTTCGTCGATTTCTCCCAAAAAATTCAGAAATTCTTTGTTGTTCTGTTATGTTGATTCTCAAACCAAGGCGGTCCTATTTATTAAAAACAATTCATGCAAGTACTTGAATTCTTTCTGGCAGTAGTGAGTCTCTCCTTAATATATAATTAAACTTGCTCTAGTTTGAGATCTCTTCAAAAGTTGTTAGCACCACCACCCTGCCCTTAGCATTTGGTGCCTTCGTTATTGTCACTCAATTTAATATTATTTGACATTTAGTTTTATCAATTGGAATCCTAATGTTTAAAATTCGATCAATTACTGTTGCGATAATTATGTAATTAGTAGGGGGTTAATTATATGGTAATTGCACTTGACTTTTTGCACCTATATAAGCTTCATTTTAGTCATTCAATTCAGTTAATGAATTTTAAGTCTTCGTATTTCAATCATTTTGGTAAATTTTAAAGTGTAAATCAATCGTTTTAACTTACATCTTTACAAAATTTATGTTTAAAACATAAAAATACTTTTGGGGTTGGTTTCATTTTCGTGACTTTCTCCCCATTCTTTATTACCTCCCGAGAATTCACTAGCCATAGAAATTAGATAAGCGTTGAACAAGGAAAACAGAAAAAGAGCTCGATTTGGAGAGAGAGAGAGAGAGAGAGAGAGAGAGAGAGAGAGAGAGACTTAATTAAAACAGCAGGGGAGGAGTACTGATTCAGAAAAAAAGAAAAGTAAAGAGGGTTGAAAACGAGAGAGAACGGAAGGGACTCCCAATTTCAAACAAGTTGGGGATGGGCAACAATGATGGTTTGAAATTTGCATATACTTGCATTGCAAGAACATGTGCTTGACTTCAAGTATAAGTTAATTCATTAGAGTGGAAATAAATAGTGCATTCAGATCACAAGTTAAGATATTTGCTATGCATCATATATGTCTCCATCTGAGCTTTGGTCTTTGCTAATCACTCTGTATGCTACCTGCCCTGCCCCTCTGTTCAAGTCAAGAACATATGCATGGACTGATAAAGACGTGCAACCAAATAATCATCACATAATTTTGAGATCTCTACAAAAGTTTTTAGCACCACCACCCTGCCCTTAGCATTTGGTACCTTCTTTATTGTCACTCAATTTAATATTATTTGACATTTTGATCAATACTCCAGAATGACGTGATTAAAGTCAAGAACCAACTGATTAATAAAAAAGTGTAAATGCAAACAAATAATCATCACAGAAAATTCTATCCTTGCAATTAAGGACCACTGTTGTCAATTCCAAACAAAAGAAATTTCACAAAAAACATTTATTAATAATTGTACTTAGAAATTAAATTGTGTGTGGGTCAAGACCCAAGTCAAAGGGCAAGCCAAGATGTGAAATAAATGAAAATAAATTAGGGTTGGTTGACATATTGACCATACACATATGTACAAGGCAGTCAAGTGTGAATTATGAATTTGATACGTAGAAGTCAAATCAATGTTGTAAACGAGGAAAAGACTTCCAAATTCCAATTGTGAAATAAATGAAAACAAATTAGGGTGGTGTATTCAATTTAGATTTTAAATTATTTTAAAAGAGTTATAAAGTTGATGGAGTTTAATTGAATTTAATTGAGTTTAACTGAATTCTACAAACACCACATAGATTTTGACTGAATTCGTGTATAGATTTTAAATGAGTTTATTAGAGTTTTATTATTGATTTTAATGGAGTTTATAGCACTCAAAAAACAAAGGGTTTAGGGTTGACGATGGTGGTGATGATGGCAATGGCAGTGGCGATGGTGGTTTGTGGCTGATGGTGGGGGAGTTGCGGTGGTGGTGGTGGCGGTGCAGGTGTAGTGGTGGCGGCGGTGGGAGTGAGGTGGTGGTCGTGGTGGAGGAGGTGGCGGTGGCAGCGGTGATGATGCTGGTTGTGGCTGTGGTGGTGACGGTGGGGGTGATGGGGGGCTAATAGTGGTGGTGGAGGTGGTGGGAGTGGTGGTGATGTTGATGGTGATGGTGCTGGTGGTGACGGTGTGGGTGATGGTGCTATAGAACAGCAGGGACTTGGAATAAATTTCAAACAAGATGAGACTTGGAAGTCAAGTCGTCCAATTACCCCATAAATATTAGGCATATTCAGAATCAGATAGATTTATTTGATCTTTGTTATGCATCAAGACATATATGGTTTCCATCAGGATCATTATACTAAGTACCTTATCTTCAAACTTATTTGACGTCATCATCCAATTACCTATAGTCATATGTTAAGAGATAAGTACCGCACTTAATCATATATGTCTCCGCTGGGCCATGCCATCTGAGCTTTGGTCTTTGCTAATCACTCTGGATGCTACATGCCCTTCTGTTTAAGTCAAGATTTGAGTGGGGTTGTGTTTCCCTCTTTTCGGCCGAGGTGGCCGATGGAAGGAACTTTTGGTCCTTCTTCTGTTGGATTGCGTAGGCGTGCCACCACCAAGCCACTAATTGGCTTGAATGGAAAATGTCGGGTTGTTGTGTTCGCGCTTCTGACTTCTAACCAGCCGATTGATCGGCCAAGCAAGGAACCTCCTCTTGGCCTAGGTTCTTTCACTTCCTCGGGATCGAGGATGGTTAGGTTTTGTATGGATGTTTTTGTTATTTTTAGGTTTTTTTAGTAAGAATGGGGCAATTAACTTTAAAAAACGAATTTAAACTAATAACAATAATTAAAGTGCGAGAAAATGAATCAAAGCGATAAATAACGTAAAATAAAGTACGAACGAAATAAGAACGATTTATAACGATAAACTAAATTAAACTTGAAATTAAACTTAATGAAATTCGATAACAATGAAAGTAAAGGAACTGAAATAAACTTGAATTTAAAAGACAAGGTAATATAAATTGCGAGAAATTAAACTTACACTAATGAAAGCGAAGAACTGATCTAGTCTACTTGCTTGGAAAATAAAACCTAGTCTAGGAATAGAAAAGTGAAAGACAAAAAGTAGGTTTTTGTGTCTGATGTCGGGGTCTTTTTCTCTTCATCTGATGGGGTTTATATAGGGTGATCATCCACCCATGGGCTGGCCATTAAATGGCCCATAGGTCAACTTCGTTCAAAATCTTGCCTTGTGTGGCTTCCTAAATCCACGGAAGTGATTTACATGAGATCATCGGATTGAAATCTGATTCCTTGATTCTCTCCTTCTTAGGAATGTTCCGGATTTACATCAATTTCTTTGATTGCTTTCCTGAGGTAGATCTCGCCACGTGCATGAAAACATCCGGAGATTTCGGGCCTACTTCCTTGAGTTGGACTTGAACTCCAAGACTTGTCTTGACATCTGGTGAGACGGACTTCTAATCTTGAGAAAATAATCCCATGAAGTTGGATAACTTGGAATTGCTCGACCCCGACTTGGAGTTGGGCGAAATTCGGCTGATCGGAGGACTCGATCTTGGCTGGTCGAAGGACTCGATGTTGGCATCGGACCAATTTCGGCCTTCGAGTAGGCATCAGGCCGACTTCGGCCTTCGAGTTGGCATCAAGCCAACTCCGCCTTCGACTTGGTATCGGGCTAATTTCGGCCTTCGAGTTGGCATCAAGCCAACTCCGCCTTCGACTTGGCATCGGGCTAATTTCGGCCTTCGAGTAGGCATTAGGCCAACTCCGCCTTCGACTTGGCATCGGGCTAATTTCGGCCTTCGAGTTGGCATCAAGCCAACTCCGCCTTCGACTTGGCATCAAGCCAACTCCGCCTTCGACTTGGCATCGGGCTAATTTCGGAATTTGTCAGGCCACTCTCGGACTTCGTCAAGCCAATCTCAGACTTCGGGCCAATCTCGGACTTCGTCAGGCCAATCTCGGACTTCGTCAGGCCAATCTCGGACTTCGTCAGGCTACTCTCGGACTTCGTCAGGCCACTCTCGGACTTCGTCAGGCCAATCTCAGAATTCGAGTTGGCATGAGACCAACCTTCTTAATGTTTATTATTAATCTTTTTCCTTATTCTTTTCACTCTTTATTTCACAACTAGTCCCACAACAAGCCTTGCTTGTCGAGTCATCTTGGGTTTTCTTTTCTTCCAACCTTATGGTCATTCTAAGGCCATCAACCTCCTCGACTTGGAGTTAGGTTCCACCTTGTCCTTGGATTGAATTTTAGACCACACCCAAACATTGCCCCCTCGATTCTTTTAGCTTGAAGTTGGGGCAAGGGTAAATGAATCGAAATTTCAGAACTTTCAATTTCTCTAATGTTGGTTTCTAAGAATTTTTGCTAGGCCATTAATTGGCCCATTCTGAATTTAGCTAGATTTTCTTTGGCCACAATATTTGGTAGAACTGGTTGATCTGTTTAGTTTGATGGATGCTTTGGCCATTACTTGGCCTATTTTGTACCGAGTCTATTTGACGTATTAATATACACGATGTTGCTCGGACTTTTACTTTACTTTGAAAGTCTCGCCCATCTAACAAGCTAACTTCAAAGTTCTACCAAGCCTAAGTATCTTGATAGATTACTTCTCCATCATCTCCCAAGCCGTTGGGTAATATTTTTTCAAAAATCGGCCATTAATCGGTGCATCATGGACTCGACCATTTTGGTCGCTCGACTTATAGGCTCCTTTCCCTAAATCTTGGTTGATGAGAAATGGACCTTCCCAAGTCGGAGACCACTTGCCAAACCTAGGATCCTTGGACCCGACTGGAAGGATGGTCTTCCATACCAAGTCACCAACTCCGAAACTTTTGGCCCTAGTTCTTTTGTCGTATGCTTGAGCCACCGTTTCTTTTTGGGCCTTCAATTTGTCCAAGGCATCCAACCTCACTTCATCGAGGTCATCCAACTCTTGCGCCATAGCTTGGTTGTATTCATCCTCACTCCACTCGTCATGGCGAGCCACCCTCAATGATCTAACTGATATTTCGAGGGGAAGGACGGCATCGTGACCATATGTGAGCGAATGGCGTTGTTCCCGTACTAGATCTTCTCAAGTCCTATATGCCCATAGGGTATTAGAGAGTAGGGAATGCCATTCTTTGGGGTTATCCTCGATCATTTTCCCCAAGATCCCCTTTATAACTTTATTGCTGGCCTCGGCTTGGCCATTTGATTGAGGATTTTATGGAGTGGATTGCACCATTCTAACTCCCCAATTTCTCGCAGATGCTTGGACAGCCTCTCCCATAAAAGTCGTTCCTCGATCAGTCATGATGGACTCGGGAAGACCGAATCGATGGATGATATTTTTCTCAATGAATTCTATCACCTCGGCTTGGGTTACTTGCTTTAGTGGGATGGCCTACACCCACTTTGTGAAGAAGTCGGTGGCCACCAAGATGTATTTGTGGCCTTTGGATGACTTCGGTGAATTTGACCGATTACATCAATTGCCCAACCTTTGAAAGTCCAAGCCTTCACAATACGGTTCATAGGTCCAGCCGAACATATTGAACCGGACCATGCCTTTGACAATCTTGGCACCCCTTGGCATACTCGATGAAATCTTTAAGGATGGCTGGCCAATAATCACCATGCCTCCTCAAAAGCCATCTCATCGAAGGCCTCGATCTCAAATGATCTACCTCGATGTCGGCTGATCGAGAGACTCGATCTCGACTGATCGAAGGCCTCGATCTTGGCTGGTTATAGGACTTGACCTTGGCTGATTTTAGACCACAACTAAACACCCACTTAAGTTCCAAAAGTTCCGACTTTGGAAGTCGATGTTTTCAACCCGTTGTTGGAAGTTGGGTTTGGACTTCTAAGTTCTTAGCCTGAATTATGGTGGAACATTGTGCATCTAAAGCAATAGACTTTATTGAAGATTAAACGACATGGGGCGCATGAAGACCCTTAAGTCCGGCCTTCTTGTTTTGATTTAACCGTCAGGCACCTTGGGCCACCAATTTGCATTTTGGCCTATTGGTTTTCCAAGACGCATGGTCGGATTTCGACCATGCTCAAACAGTGGGTCTTCCGCGATATCCTCATATCTTAGAGGCATCGGCTGATTTATTCTTTTAGGCTGAAATCGCGGCCTTTCGTACCTATCTTGGTACTCATGCAATGACCGTTTATTCGATATTTCCTCCATCATTCCCCTTGGGCTATGCAGGTCGTAATTTTCGGCCGGAATTTTCATCACATTCCGCTTGGCACTTTTGGGTCTATTTGTTTGAACTTGCTCCTTGACCAACTCCCTAGTCGGCTCTCTAGATGGTTCCTTAGGTTTTGGTTGGGCTACCTCTAATGAAACCTCACATTGACATCGGTTGCATAGAACAATGGCCTTGGGAGGTTCTTCCCTAATTGGAATCTTCTCGTATAAAGCCTTGGTCATTTTCAGGTACATCATGGCCTTACCTTTCACCCTAGGATCCACCTGGAGGTCCCTTGCTATTTTCTCAGCCACTACTTTTCCCGAGCTACCCAAGTCTAACCTTGGTCGAGGTTGATCTGGCCTTGGGAAGTTGGCATTCACCATGTTGACTTGAGCATTTGAAAACGGGTTCTGATCAATACCCATTGTAGCTTTCTCTAGAAATTTCAAGATCTTTCGATCAATAAGGTCCTTTTGTGAGGTTACGCTAAACTTAGAAATCTAGATCGTTGTCGGCATTTGATCCTTGGAGGCTCTAGACAAAGCTTTGCATATGTGTGGTCCACTGACCATGATTTCGGCCAAGTTTACCCCAGCCGATTCTTCTTCTTCCTTTAGGAAGACTTCTTCGTCTGCCTTCTCCAAGTCCATGCCTTCAACATGCATTGCATGGACAGCCGTGGTTCTAGATGTGGAAGACTTTGGCAGATCTCTATAAAAGGTCGGCCGAGATGTAGACCAATTCTTTTGTTGTTCCTCCTTTGTATCAATCCACTCGGAGTAAGAGATCATAGATGTCATGGAATTCGATCCCCTCAAATTTCTTCCGGAGGTCGAGTAACAAACAAGCTTTGGGCCAACTTAGCAAACTCATGTTCAGCGTGTTGACCGTACATCTAGCCCTCGCTTCTATGAACTTCCCCAAGTATTCTTGGACGGACTCATTTGGTCCTTGGCACATCTTGGCCAAGTCGGCCATCGAAACCTCCGCTCGCAGCGTATAAAATTGTTCGTGAAAAATTTGCTCCATGGTCTGCCAATTTGGAACAGAATTTTGAGGTAGTTTGACATACCACGAAAAGGCAGCCCCCATGAGGGTACTCGGAAATAGCCTCAATTTCAAGGCCTCACGATGTCCAATTTCTGCACATTGGGCCGTGAATCAGCCAATATGCTCCAAGGTCGATTGAAGTCCATCTCCTGAAAACAATGCAAAGTCCGAAACTTTGAATGCTCATGGAAACTCCTCTTGATCAAAAGTGCTCCGGATAGGACCTTGATGGCCCGGTCTACCAATCTTCCGAGCATGAAGAACCATATCCTGGATCATCTGTTCGATCGCTCCTTGGTCGATTGCTTGGTTTCCTAACAATCAATCAAACCTCTCGTTGATCTGAGCATTTTGAGTAGCTATGGTTTGAACCATGTCTTGCATCCGCCGACGGTTGAGTTGGTTTGAAGTTTCCATCACCCGGATGAGTTGTTGGATCTCCAACGAAGTGGCGGATTCGGCCTTAAGAATGATCCTCTAGCGACTTCTGTAACATCTTCAACCAACATGTGGTCCGGATCAACGGCCGTGGCTTGGACGAGGCTATTTTGTTCTTGTTGAATGTTCGGAACATTTTGTGGTTGATTGTTCATGGGGAGCGAACCAACCATATGATTATGATCGAAGTCGTGTGAATCCCTCTGACGGATTACTTGGGTGGTGGATATGCCCCCAAGTCATCTTTCACCCACAAATCACAAACTTCAACTTCCGGGGCCGAAATAAGGCATCACATCTTCCACTGAAGAAACTCAATCTTAAGCCTTCTATGGGTGATGTCGACCTTATGACCACAACCTTTCTAGCCTTTGAACATCAACACGTGGCAAAGCCTCTCACCATCATATATATTATATTAATATCACATAATAACATACAAGACAAGAAGCTTTAAAGCCTCCCACTTGCATTCAAAATAACACCAACCTCAAGACCATTTTTAGGAATCCATAAGACTCAACCACCGAATCATCTTGAGGAATCAGACTATAAGATCTGCCAGCGTTCCTGAGCAGTGGCTATCAAAACCTTCACAACATCCTCTAGAAAACTCGGAATTGTGAATTGTAAAATTCTACAGAAAGCTGACTTCCAAAGCTTTCCATCCATATAAGGCGTGTCATGTGGTTCAGCATGAGGAAGTACAGACTAGTCCGTAAAGACGGCTGATCTGCACAGCCAGCATTCCTGAACAGCGGCTATCAAAACCTTCACAACTTCCTCTAGAAAACTCGGAATTGTGGATTGTAAAATTCTACAGAAAGCTGGCTTCCAAAGCTTTCTATCCATATAAGGCTTGTCACTTAGTTCAGTGTGAGGAAGTACAGACTAGTCCGTAAAGTCGGCTGATCTGCACAGCCTGGAAACCATTCACATAAGCCAACTTCCAAGTTTTTTTTTTTTTTTTAATTTTTAAGTTAAAAATAGTGGCCATAGAAAACGATGACTCTTATTAGAATCTCCACAACCTTCTCAGTAGTTGGCAGTGGAGAACAACATTTTCACAGAGACCATGGTGGTGGCCAACCATGTTTCACTCCAAGCTTGGAGCCCTTCTTATTCTCATCGTGATTCATGATATTCTGTCGGCGATGGGTTGAAGTACCATGATAAGTAGTAGAACATAGATGAATTTTGGCCATTACTTTGGCCAACCTTCCATGCCCCCCAAGTCCACTTGATTGGCCAGTATTGGCCTTGAGTTGGGGTTTGACAAACTTGCCCACCTGTACCTGTGGTCTCGATGTGTCCGCGTTGTCTCCTACAACCATGTCTATTATGAGTGTATGTTGGGTCATGCTTCGACCTTCTCTTTCACTAGATTGTAGGCCATTCCATCCTAGGATGGTTGCTTTGGGCTGGAGGATATTTTCGTCCTCAACCTTAACCACTTTTTGAGTCTCATCCCCTTGAGCAGACTCCTTTTCCTCAACCAATGTCAGGTTCTCAATAGGAAGGTCGACTCGAATATTTGATTCTAAAGTCATCTCGCCCACCTCTTTGTCACTCTCATATTCCATACCGACCTCATTTTCCTCTAAAATAGTAGGTGGAATTGGTGGATGAAGTGCAACCATATGAGGATTTTCCTCTTTTGATTGAGAATCAAGGTTGGGGTTGAGAGTTTGCCCTCGGCTCGTTGGCTAAGTCGAGATGAAATCTCTTGCAAAATTTGGACGAAAAGGTCGTGGGATGTTTGTAATCCATCTCCGAATTCTTTTAATAAAACATCCATCTTAGATGTTTCCATAATCTCATTCGTATGTTCTTCCACCATGTGGGTAAGGCCACCAGATGGCCTCTCATCCACCTTGAGATTATATTGGTCACCATACCCAATAGGATGATATGCTTCGGAAAAATAATTAGGCTCATTGTACATATAGGTGAAACCGTTTTGGCAATATTGGTAAGTGTATTGCCCCCATGCCACTTGATTGGTTTGGCCACCAAACCCATTTTGATCATTAGAACCATTTTGGTTCATAAGATCATATTTGCCAATATAGTTGTGCCCACCAAATTGACTACTTGAGTCATATTGGTTGTTAGACCCACCTTGATGGGTAAAATTATATTGGCCGTAGTGGTTGTGGTCACCATGTTGGCCGATGGATTGGCTATTTGAGCCATAAGAATCATAGCCGTTGTAGTTCATCGGCTGATAGGAATGTTGCCATTCCTTTCGGTCGCTCATGTAGTGTGTCCCACTGGGCGTGCCAAATTATGTTTCCCTCTTTTCGGCCGAGGTGGCCGATGGAAGGAACTTTTGGTCCTTCTTCTGTTGGATTGCGTGGCGTGCCACCACCAAGCCACTAATTGGCTTGAATGGAAAATGTCGGGTTGTTGTGTTCGCGCTTCGACTTCTAACCAGCCGATTGATCGGCCAAGCAAGGAACCTCCTCTTGGCCTAGGTTCTTTCATTTCCTCGGGATCGAGGATGGTTAGGTTTTGTATGGATGTTTTTGTTATTTTTAGGTTTTTAGTAAGAATGGGGCAATTAACTTTAAAAACGAATTTAAACTAATAACAATAATTAAAGTGCGAGAAAATGAATCAAAGCGATAAATAACGTAAAATAAAGTACGAACGAAATAAGAACGACGATAACGATAAACTAAATTAAACTTGAAATTAAACTTAATGAAATTCGATAACAATGAAAGTAAAGGAACTGAAATAAACTTGAATTTAAAAGACAAGGTAATATAAATTGCGAGAAATTAAACTTACACTAATGAAAGCGAAGAACTGATCTAGTCTACTTGCTTGGAAAATAAAACCTAGTCTAGGAATAGAAAAGTGAAAGACAAAAAGTAGGTTTTTGTGTCCGATGTCGGGGTCTTTTTCTCTTCATCTCGATGGGGTTTATATAGGGTGATCATCCACCCATGGGCTGGCCATTAAATGGCCCATAGGTCAACTTCGTTCAAAATCTTGCCTTGTGTGGCTTCCTAAATCCACGGAAGTGATTTACATGAGATCATCGGATTGAAAATCTGATTCCTTGATTCTCTCCTTTTTAGGAATGTTCGGATTTACATCGATTTCTTTAATTGATTTCCTGAAGTAGATCTTGCCACGTGCATGAAAACATCCGGAGGTTTCGGCCTACTTCCGTGAGTTGGACTTGAACTCAAAGACTTGTCTTGACATCTTATCTTGAGAGAATAGATCTCGCCACGTGCATGAAAACATCCGGAGATTTCGGGCCTACTTCCTTGAGTTGGACTTGAACTCCAAGACTTGTCTTGACATCTGGTGAGAAGGACTTCTAATCTTGAGAAAATAATCCCATGAAGTTGGATAACTTGGAATTGCTCGACCCCGACTTGGAGTTGGGCGAAATTCGGCTGATCGGAGGACTCGATCTTGGCTGGTCGAAGGACTCGATGTTGGCATCGGACCAATTTCGGCCTTCGAGTAGGCATCAGGCCGACTTCGGCCTTCGAGTTGGCATCAAGCCAACTCCGCCTTCGACTTGGCATCGGGCTAATTTCGGCCTTCGAGTAGGCATTAGGCCAACTCCGCCTTCGACTTGGCATCGGGCTAATTTCGGCCTTCGAGTAGGCATCAGGCCGACTTCGGCCTTCGAGTTGGCATCAAGCCAACTCCGCCTTCGACTTGGCATCAAGCCAACTCCGCCTTCGACTTGGCATCGGGCTAATTTCGAATTTGTCGAGGCCACTCTCGGACTTCGTCAAGCCAATCTCGAGACTTGTCGAGGCCAATCTCGGACTTCGTCGAGGCCAATCTCGGACTTCGTCAGGCCACTCTCGGACTTCGTCAGGCCACTCTCGGACTTCGTCAGGCCAATCTCAGAATTCGAGTTGGCATGAGACCAACCTTCTTAATTTTTATTATTAATCTTTTTCCTTATTCTTTTCACTCTTTATTTCACAACTAGTCCCACAACAAGCCTTGCTTGTCGAGTCATCTTGGGTTTTCTTTTCTTCCAACCTTATGGTCATTCTAAGGCCATCAACCTCCTCGACTTGGAGTTAGGTTCCACCTTGTCCTTGGATTGAATTTTAGACCACACCCAAACAGGTTGTTAGAAGGATTTGGACATTATCTACTGGAAAATTTGAATGGAGTTGCTAGACCTATAAATTTATTTATGTAGTTTTATTTCTGAGCTTCAGCTCCCGTAGAACCAAAAAGAGAGCTATCTATTTATGGACTGGGATGATCAAATGTCATTGCATATATACTTGTATGTAGTAAATAACTATCTAATATTACTCCGAGTTAACCATCTTCATAAAGATAATACTTATTGACATTTTGATCAATAAAGAAGTGATTGGAAAATAATAATAATAATAATAAACTCAAGGCGTAGCATTTTTACACTACAAATGGCTAAAGTCAATAACTCATGATGATCACGGAAAATTCCAACCTTGAAAGTAAGAACTACGTTGTCAATAAGACATAAAACAACGTATTCTGCAACAACGCGCAGAATATGTTGTTGTTCAATACTTCCACAAAATGTGCTCGTTGTCTTTACTAGTGATCACAACGCTCAATGAAATCAATGACAACATGCAAAGCGTGTTGGCCATGAAGCTTTTAACGACATCGGCTTCAACAACGTGCGCCGCATGTTGTCAATACCCTTCCACAACGCACATTGTGCATCATTAAAGGGCTTTTTTCTTGTAGTGATCTTTTCATGAATTAAGTAATGGTTTATTCAAGAGAGAATTTATTTCCTGAAAATTTGAAGTTGGAATTTTGGTAATTTTATGCCATTGAGAAATAGTAGATGTCCATACTAATGTGTGGCATTTTTCGGAGAATTATTCGGAAGTCGGAAGTATTTTTGGTAAGTTTTGGAAGTTGGGAAGAAGTTAAAAATAAAAATAAAAATAAAAATATTGTTCACACTATTCAGAGGATTAAGGTAAAATTTTAAGATGGCTTGAAACAATGCAAATAAAAAAGAAAGCAACACATGGGAGACCCAAATATTCAGGTAGAGTGAGTTCATTGTGCAGCCAAGTTCATGATATATGATTGACAAACCTGTAGCACCTCAAGCTATAGGCTTGTTCTTGTGAAATAATTATAAAATTTCCCTGCATGGTAGCCAAGTTCCTGAAATCTGAATGGAAAAGCCTTCGAAAACAAATACTCGGCTCCTCTAGATCTAGGAAACACAAGGTAAAAGAAAAAAAATCAAAAGCTTTTGGAAAGAAAAAAAAAATGAAGAAACATACCGCACCAAGAGTCGTCTTCTTCAGCAACTGCAAGAAGTCTTGTTTTTCTTGTATCAAGTCAGAAACTGGAATTGTTTCCGGGAAAATATAAAAAATTAAAATAGTTAATTGCTCTAAGTCCACAAACGTAAACCCAATGTGGCTCTAGTCCACGCAGTATTGTTTGTTGATCTAGGTCCTCTGACTATGTTGCCATATATGATTACATTCCTTTTTTGATGTATTAAGTCATATTTATATATTTGCCTATTTTTTATTCCAATTTTTCGTTCCTATTATGTCCCTAAGGTTTAAAATGGCAAAATAAGATACTTGTTTGCTGGCTAGTAAATATCATATTTAATTTGAATTTAATTCAAATTTCCTTATAATTGTATTCATTAAATTATGAAAATGTATAACATATGAATTAGTGTTCCTAGCTTTATACTGTTTCACTCTTGCAACCTATACGTTAGGTAAATCAAATTACCTCTTTGATGTGCCTCTACTTCAGGTAATACCTATTGAACCCAATACCAACCAATAGGTAAAGTTGGAAACAATGTACCTCTAATACAGGTAATGTACATCTGAACCCAATACTGCAACGTGGATACATGACAAAGAACTCTATAACAAAATAAATATGAATAACTTACTATACATAATGAAAAACTCATACTTGTAAGACAGGTAGAAAAAAATGACTGAGTCGTTCTAGTGCTTTAGGGTTTGAAAAATATGGTTTCCACATCTATAGCATTAATTAAATACAAAAAGTTTTGGATTCATGGAGCACAAATGGTGGAGAAAATGGAATTTTAGGGATGTTATGTATGAAATTTTCCATTTATAACCAATGGCATGTCATGTAATTTCATTCACTAGAGTGGATATAAGAACAACTTACATAGCTACACGTTTGGCTTGGTGGATTGCAATTGACCGGGGAAAATTAGTGTCCTGCATCCATTACATCATAACAATATTGGACCTGTATCTAAGAAGCCTACCCATAATGAAAGGAATCCTCTACCAAATTGAAAACTGCAATTGAACTCATAAAACACTGATAATTCCTCAAATTCATCAAACTATTCCAAGATCACAGTTCAGGAAGTGAGGAAGAGAAGAAGCAACTTACGGGAAAACGAACATCCCCTCATGATCCTCCAAACTGCATCGTGGCCTTTAGTTATTCAACGTGGAACTAATGCAACCTCCTCCCCTATTTTAATTTTGTTTTCTTCTTTTCTTTTGTTTTTTTTAAGTTTTTGCTGTTTTACAATAATATGTGAATTATCAAAGGGTAGTGATTTGCCCACTCCCCTTTTATCCACTTACACTCCCTTTTTTAATAATTTGTATGTTCTCACTCCCATGATATCTTATAGTAAAATGTTAATAGGGAGTGTAAGTGGATAAAAGGGGAGTGGGATAGAGATAGAGATTAATAATTTGTATGTTCTCACCCTCAAATATAATTTTGACTGCTTCTATGTTTTTTTGGTTTTAGGGGTATTTCTGTCTAATATTTTTTTGTGAAGCCTGTGACCCCAACTGCTTTTTGCCTGGCTTTATAATAATAGAGATAGAGATAGAGATTACAATACATGCCATCTCCACCTTCATATTTATTTTCAAGTGACAAGATCCGACCCGAATTCCACCCCAAAATCCGTGCCGAATCCTGCTGACAACCGACATTAACCCAATGTCGGGCCCACATACTAAATAGAATCCCACTTCCAGAAAATAAGGAGAAAGGGGTCAAGACTTCTGCCGAAAATCGGGCAGAGTCTCCCTTGAAATAAGAACATTCCCAAAAGTTTCAACTAGATAAAACATAACAGAATATGTATATCCAAGTACCAACATGCTTACAAAACACAACATAGGCCTCAGGCCATCAAATTCAACCCTATTGGGCGATACAGAGCAATCTAAGAGTATTTCAAACAAAGAAGCAGAATAAAGTGTTTACATAATAGGGGCAAGTGCCCTACAGTCAAGTCGAACCTGAGAAGAGGACCGCTCGGTCGAACAGCTCAGATGCTATGACTACGACATGGTGGGGAGCAAAACAAAAAGAGTGTGAGTGGAGAAAAACAAAGTTTCATAAGTTAAAGCAACATACTAACCCCACCGTTTCAAAACCAATGCTGAAATCATGCAGTTCAAAACATTATATATATACTCAGTTCGATAATCAACATCCCCATGCAATAGCATAATAGCATGAAGTCACTTTAAAACACTGCTTCCCATGCAATCCCAATCTCACAATACTACGTGCTCGCAGTACGACAAGCGAGGAAAGATCCGCACTAACAGAAATACGAATATAAATATCATAACTCACGCGTATATATAATATAACAACTCAACACCAAACAAGTGTACTGGGGAAACAATCCAACAAGGGATGGTTTAACTGGATTCGAGGACAACATTGCAATGGCCCCGTACCAAGGGTCAAGCAGTCCAAAAATGGACTAAGCTACCCGGCCCGTATGGCAGAATCCTCAATACCCATACGTCCGAAACAAGTCCTGCGCACTAACTAAACTACTCAATTAAGAGTCTACAGCTACACTCCGTTAAGGTATGCACCGGATCGAACCATAATTCAGTAACCGTATCAGAGTAGTAGAGGGAGGTACATAACACGGTGTTCACAACACTCACATCAATCGCCACGCGATAATCCATTTACACATATTCATATACTTCCCAAATTTCATTCCATAAATATGTACCCAATCCAAAATACAAATATCCAGACGCAAGCATCCAAAACTCAATGACTAACAAAGATATTCAAAGTAGTCAATAGCATTGAAATCATTAAACTCATATGCAAGTTTGTTTATTCATTGACAGTTATGTGTATTTAAAACAAAGTCCACTCACAGGTAGTCCCAAGCAGCTTGACACTGGGAGGGTCCTGCCTGTGAAGTACGAGGTGCCTGCATACCTAATTTCAAGAATACGATAAAAGATTAACAACCAAACCTTAGAACGATAACTTGAAATCAAACCCTTAACTAATCCCGTCCCAACGTGCACGTACACTAGTACGACGAATTGTAAGGTCAACAATGTTCATTGGGCAGCGGGACGACCTCGGGAGACGTGCGGTCAACTTTTGGTCAAACTCTTCCCAAATGGGTCAAACCGGGCCCGTGGGGCCCACGACCTTCAAACTTAGATCCGATAGTTCCTAAAGGTTCAATACGGTTTATAGAACATGTCCCAATGGTTTGGTCTCGATCGGACGGTCGGATCGCTCACGATCGCACGATCGGACGGTTACAATGAAACCTAACGCTAGGGTTGGTGATTTCGAGGTATCCGGGACTCCGAATCATGATCCGTCAATTCCTATATGTTCCTTGAAATACAAGGAACCACATACGTGAATTCGGATTCGAGCCAAAGGCCGAACACATCGAACCCAAGCAACGCGCAATATGCGTACATTGGTTCGAGGTTCAAATGACGTCCGAATCAAAATCCGAGCACTCGTACGCGTTCACGACGACACGAGGATCGTGTAGGAACTGAGAACCGCCACCACACCCACCCCACGTGCCGCCACACGTGCCTCCGTGGGTGGTGGGTGTCTTGATCAAATCCGGTCATCGGAAACTCCTCGAATTGGGTCACAATCTATATACCAATCAAATCAGCACCTACTGGGGAGTTCAAAATCGTTGAAACCCGGCCACGAACTGGCCTGATTCTGGGCAAAACACGGCCAAACCCGTTAAGGTTCCGGCCGAATTTCAGTCGCCTGGAACGGCGGCTATGCCGCCAGGCTTTGTCGCGCACCAAGAGTAAAAAAGAGAGTTGGAGGTGGACTACCTGATCCAAGTGGTGCCGCGGTCTGAAACCACGGAAGTCGACGCCGGGAAAAATGGAGGTTTGGCCGAGATTTGTGATCGATCCCGCTGACAAACCACGGCGAGATGGCCGGAGAAGAGGGTTGGGTTGTGATCAAAAGGTGGAGCCTGTTCGTTTGCGACCGGTGCCGTGGCCAGTGGTGGCCGGACGGCGAAGTTGCGACGGTGAACAGTGATCGGCGCGGGTTCGAGGAGAGAGAGAGAGTCTGAGCGAGGAGAGAGTGTTTTCTCGAATTCTGATTGGTCCAAGGGTATTTAATAATTTTTTATTCAAAATTTGAAATGACGCTTACGTCCTCCGCCCAACCAATGCTCGAATCGAAGTGTGCCGCCCGTCACCGGACTCGTTTCGACGAGACGAACGCAATGGCGCAACTCGTTTCTCCAAATTCTGTCCTGAATATAAAATGAACCAAAATGCCCTTCAAATTAATTTAATTATTAAATTCCAATTTTATTCTTTTTAATTCTTTTAATTTCCTTTTTAATTTTCCCAAATTAATTACTTAATTATTTTTATTTATTTTTAATTTAATTAATGGTCCGGGATGTTACATCAAGCATGTCATTAACAACCTTAATTATAACTAATAATCCCTATTAATAGCATATCAATCACCTCATTTCTTTTGGTTGGCACTTCCTCTAATCCATCAGCAATTTCTAAAAAAATTTGAATAAAAAAAAACTAAATTACATATCCAATAAATAATGTACCTATATAATAATATATATAAATATCGGTACATTATTTACAAAAACAAAAGGTCAGTTACTTTCGTAATTGACATTTCTGTACATTTTTCATAAATTAAAATTAGGTACATAATGATTTATAGAAAATATAGATATATTATTTACAAAGTAAAATATAGGTACTATTTACAATATAATACAAAAAGTTTTTTTTGGTTAGAAAATAGGTACGCTATATAATTGAAATTTCTGCTCATTTTTCATAAATTAAAAATAGGTAAGTCATTATACTAGGTAAATTGTTATAAATGGAAACATATACATGGCCTAGTGTTTTCACACTCCATATGACTAAAGTCAAGAACTCACGATCTGATTAATAAAAAAGTGTAAATGCAACCAAATAATCACGACAGGAAATTCCATCCTTGCAATTGAGAACCATTGTTGTCAATTCGAAAAAAAAGAAAAATGGTTCCTGTCAATTGCAGATATTCAATTTCAGATATTTTCATTTAAAACAACTAAGAAACTTCAAGTCAACTTGCCATTAAATTTAGGTGCTGCAAAGCTGCTGACCAAGTCTAGTTTTGCAGAGGCTGGTTGCCCTGGTTTTTGAAAGCCTAGAAGATATTGGAGTTTATATAAAAGATCATTTCCAACCCTTTTCTTCATTATTCTTTAGGAACATGATTGAGTAAAAAGTCAACAACAAAAAAACTCAAACTTTTGAAATTCCAATTGTATGCGAACTGTGAACTGTGAAGATCCGAAAAGCACCAAACAACATGAGAAAATGAGACCCAAGTAAGTAATGAAATAAAAAAGTCTGTCAAAACCCAAAGCAAATTCTACACAAAGAGAGAAAAGCAGTATGTACCTTGAAGCAGAGACAAAAATCTAGCCATCTATGAGAGCCTGGAGAGAGGGAATGGTTGCGTCACCCCAGCCTTACATCATCCACCCTACATATCACTACGAAAAAAAAGGCCTTTAGCGACATACAAATTCCGTCACAAAAAGACAAAAAAGCGTCGTAAATAACTATTAGCGACGGTATTGCGACGTTTTTTGTCGCGTCGCAATAAAAGGCGTCGCAAATGATTTGAGCCCTTTTTACGACGCTTTGGGCCCGTCGTAATAACGTATTGCGTCGAACTTGCCACGGTTAAAAATTGTCGCAATAAATTGAGCGTCGGATTTAAAACGCGATTTTACGACACTAGTTACGATGCGATCTCGTGTCGCAACTAAAGTAATTGCGACGGTGCCGTTCTGTCGCTAATATTTATACGACAAAGGAAATGCCTATTTGGCGACAGTGTATGCGACGGTGGCACGCGTCGTTAAAAATGATTTAACGACTGTATGTAGTGTCGCAATAAATATGCGACGCAATTTTAATAAATTCAATTTTTTGCTGAGCTTGCTTCAACACAAAAAATTTAATTTGAAACACCAATGATAGTCTTAGTTGACATATAACTGTGATTTTTAATTAGAATTGACTATAAAAACTTATAAAATGGTGTTATATCTTGATCAAAGCAAAAATAACTTCATTCATGTACCTGAAAGTACCATATTTTGCATTAACACAAAAAAAACTAATAATTATAGAATCTCAAATCTCAAGTCACATGTAAACAATACCATCTCTAGATATAAAACAAAATATTAGGGATTCAAAAGTACTAAAATTAATAGAGTTCAAACTTGAAGGAGTCATCATTATCTTGTATTTCATCTTCACCCCTAACCTGAAAATAGTGACAAACATAAATAAATGAATGGAAAAAATATATATTTTAATTTTATTTCGAAGATATTTATCTAACCTTTTAATGAAAACAATTGCTTCTATGCCTCCAAGTCTAAATTAGGATGCAGCTCGCTATTAACACTAAGTCTTCGTTGATGCATACTTGAGGCATCTGGAATCTATTGAGGACATCAAATATAAAATATTTCAAAGTTAACTAAGATCACTTAAATTTTAACAGTATTCATTCTTTAATAAGAGAAAGACATTAAATATAATGTACCTGGCCGCTTCCGCTTTCTTCTGGGGTGGTTTGGAAACCAACATGAGTCATCACTTGACTGAGCTGTGAGCTGACTTCATTTAACTTGGATTGGAGATCATCTATTTTTGATTGGTATTGTTTCTCTAGCTCCTCTCTCATCCTATTCTCATTATTGTTAGAATTTGAATTTTGACCAAACACTTGAGATGGAGTTACACCAGCCCCATACATGCGAACACGCCCATGTGCATCAGTTCCCATCACTTTAGTAAATATCTCCTCTCTAAATGACTCATCTTGTTCATCTTTTTCCCTTTCTTCCAAACATTGGTTGAATTGATTCTACAAAATCACAATTGCATAATTGGTTCATTTGGCTAAAAGATAACATTTCAAAACAACTCTATATTCAAACTTACAATAATATCAGCACTGTCCTCATCAAAAACTTCATCTTCATCATTTTTCTTCTTCTTTGTTCGTGTTTTGATAAACATGCTCAGACGATCAGTCTTCTCTCCTTTCTCTTTCATCTATGTAAGAAAAGAAATTTGTTCTCGTTAAATATATATCTAAAAAGAAGACCAATGACCAATCTGTTACACACAGCCATAGTACAAATTCTAAATCTTCTATTAGCATTATTTGCCAGCCATTCAAGATATATGCTTGAACAAAAAGGATTAGCTAATAACAATACCTATATGGTCAATGACTATAGAAAGAATCATTAGCACATAACCAAAAAAATTAATACAAAATTCAACAACAGAAATTAGTAGAAAGCCAACCACATTTATGATCAATCTAGTGTTCTTACCACATTTCTCAATTGAGCAAATGATGTGCGACCAGTCCTATGCGGAGCACCTCCTTGTGCACGATTGACCTTATTCATCTCGGAACATTCCTACAAGATGGTTTTATCAATGATAATTCATCTCTCCTACAAACATAAACTATAAACTTATTAAATATTTACTTTTACTTCTGGAAGACCCCAATATTTTACTAGTGTCTTCCACTGCTCTGTGACAACCCGAGGAGGAGTGATGGCTAAGCGTTGTTCATCAGTGTCATATTTATCATACCATTTTTGCTTCAGTCGGCACTTCCAATCCCTCCATCTATTACCAACTACCTTCAGGCAATGGAATCTATATGCCTCAGGGACATCTGTATTATCCTACAATTATAACATTTTAATTATCAATCAAACTGAATACACATATATTATCACAAATTAGAAGGTTTTCTAAGTATAGCTTACTGTGATATCCTTCCAAATGTCGTCTAATATATCATCAGGCATGTCATTCCATGTAGGATATGTTAGAGGAATTTTTTTTCCATTTCTTGCTATAATTCCAAGCTGTGAACTAAACAATGATGCATTAGCTTGAACTGGCTTCCACTCAGGATCAAACGTAACATGCAATATGTTTCCAGTCCCCCATTGAGGAATACTCCGAGCAGCACCACGTCCTTTACTAATATCTTCAGATTCCACTTGCCCTAGTAATAATTATGTATTTGAAAAACTATTAATAATGAGAAATATCATTAAATAAAATGAAGATAATGAGTTTAAGCACATAAGAACCTGACTCATTTGGTTGGCCTGTCAAATGGTCATCCTCAGAAGCAACAACATTTTGCTGAGATAGTTGTGCCTCTAGCTGAGCGCGTTGACGTCTCACAGCAGATGCTTGTTCACTTTGAACCGAGGAAGTAGGTTGTCTTGATGAAGTAACTTGTGGCTGACTCGAACTCGAACTACGTTGTTGAGATGTTCGTGCCTGGTGCTTGCCCTTTTTACGTCTCAAAGGAGATGGGGGAAGCAATTCCTCCATTGACATACCTCTTGTTCTCTTAGGCGCCATAACCACTGAAATAAAATAATTATATACAAAAAATCCAACAAAGATAAGTATAAAAAAATTTAAATTATAAACCTCAGCAAGACATCAATTACCATTAAACCACATTCCATATACTAAATTATTCTTATATATTAATGAAAAAGAAAATAAATTATAACAAGGATAAATACATAATGGTCAATCAGATTCTTCCATCTCAACAAGATTTTCAACATCTGTTTCCACAACAGTTCCTTCCACTCCTTGTCGCACCCAATTAACATCTTTATCGTGCAAATATATAGTTTCATCCAATTGTTGGCTTGCATAAAGCTCGACTTGAGGTACCGCTGTAGGAGTACGAGATGAATCTTTCGAATACATATCAAATAGATCTCTGACAGCCATCGTAAGAACAACATGCCAATCGGAATCCAAAGGGTCTTGCACATAACAAACTTGTCTTGCTTGTTGAGCCAAAATGAAAGGCTCGTCCCCAATTCCATTATCTTTGTACAACAAATGATTAAAGTTCACTAGTGTGAATTTAAACTCATCCTCTTTCACTCCCACAAGACTATCAACCCAATCGCACTTGAACAAGACAAATTTCAAGGTATTGGTGTATCGAATTTCAACTATATCTGTCAACACTCCATGAAATGTCACATCACCTGATCGAGGATTTTGATCTCTCACACTAGCATAACTCATAGTATTTGCCTTCAAAACAACACCAGAATTTTGAGTGGTTCTATGTTTTTCATACTTCTTTGTACGAAATCTAAAACCTGTTGTGCAAATCGAAATGCACTCCCCTAATGATCTTGTTGTTGATGGACTTTGTAACACACACAATGATGGATGAATCACACACACACACTCACAGAAAATAACCAAGCACAAGTGACACAAGATTTATAGAGGTTCGGCCAACTCTTTGCCTACTTCCTCTTGGTGATCCCCTTGAGAAATTCACTTCATGAAAGAATAGGTTACAACTTTGGTTTACAAAGAAAACCCCCTTAGAACTCTATTCTCTCCCAAGCTCTCTTTTCTCTCACACCCCTTGCTCAACACTTTGATGCACTTGTGAACACTCTCTCACCCTTGGTGTTTCCCTCCTTGGTTTCTAGACTTACAAGACTCCAACCCTTGAGCTCTCTCTCTCTCCTTGGCTTCCTTGGCTTTCTCTCTAGCCCTTAGCCCTTTGAACTCCTTTGGATTTCTGATTCCCTTGGCCTTAGCACTTTGCACTAAGCTCTCAAGCACAAGAGCACTAGGCACAAGATACTAAGCACTCCTTGTAATGTCTGCACTTCCCACTTAAGTAGACAAGTGGGAAGCCTCCCAACATCATTAGCCACCCTGTAAAGCCTCTAACATGTGGCAAACCAGCCACCCTAAAAACCAGATCCATGATTCAAGGAAAGTATAAGTGGTAGGCAATCATACAACCCACCACTCTATACTTAATGTTGTTTAAGACTTTCCCTAGTAGCTGCCATATGCCCTAGCACTCAATTAAGACTTTTGGAGGCACATGGAGTTGGGTAGGGATCTGACCCATGTGAAAAAGCAACTTGAAAACGCGTGGAAAACATTCAACACATGCTGCATGCGACCGGTCGCCAGTTCTTTGCGACCGGTCGCTTTTATACCGATTCTACACTCTGCGAATCTGCCTGCATGCGACCGGTCGCCCAAAACCTGCGACCGGTCGCTTCCTGCGAATTTCCCAGCTCTCCATCTTCACCCAATCTGCTCCAAAACGACCGGTCGCTAAAACCTTGCGACCGGTCGCTTCTCCCGAAGCTTGCAACCTTAATGTGAGCCAATTTCCAACAATCTCCACCTTGGCGAACCATTAATCACCCCGTGAACCATTGTTGACCTCTAGAACATCTTCAACCTCTTAGAAATCGTTCTAGTAATTTCCAAGATCTCCACCATGGCAAATCAACCTCTTGCCTCAATGCACCTTAGGTGAGAAGGTGCTCCACCCAATCCTAGACTTGGGCAACCTGGATCCCTTGTGTAGAAGAGAGACCCTCCATGCCAAATTCCTTGCTCCTTGCCATCTTAGAGCCCTGAATTTGTGACATGCCTTGGTATGGAAACTTCATACCAAACCTTTGCTCTATAAATCCCCACTTAGCCAACCTTGCTCTTGGATTTAAGAACACCTTTCTTTTCATCAATGCACCCTTCCAACTTTCCCGCTTCATGCTCCCTATGGCACTCCAAACGTGGTTGGAACTTCTTGGTCCATCCATCCAAAACCTAGGAACGGTTTGATGGATTCCTTGGGCCCGGACCTTGCTATTGACGATGGCTCCACCTCAAGTAGAACCCCTTTGTGAGTTTGTTGTTGTTGCCCTTCTTCTTCAGCCCTTGTGTCAAGCTCCACCTCAAGTGAAGACCTCCCATGACCACCTTTGGCAAGAAGCTTCCCTTTAACAACATCCTCCATCTCATCCCTTGTCTTGATTTCACCTTTGTGGACCTTATACTCCACAGCTTCTACACCTTTGAAATCAAGCTCCCTTGATGATAACTTGTTAGTCACACAACCTTGACTAACCTTCCTTGCCCAACCTTTCTTGAGCAAAGCTGCAGCTACATTATGTTGGCTTGGCTCCTCCTTGACATTAAGATCTTTTGCCTGCTCTTCCTTGGTAAAACTCCTGCACCACTTGCAGCTGTACCACCCAAGAGCTTGTATGTGTTGTTTGGTTGAATCTCCCCCCTCATAACCACAACGGAACCTTGTGTGATTATGAGCTTCCCTCCTTTGGCCTTGTACGAATACCCTTCTCTATCTAGAGAGCCAAGAGAGAGTAGATTCGTTCTTAGTGAGGGCACAAACCTTACCTCACTAAGACTCCAAACTTCACCACCTTGCAACTTGATCTTCACAGTCCCTAAGCCCAAAACTTCACAAGTAGTTTTGTCTCCCAACATAATCTTGCATACCTTCTTTGCCTCATATGTGTCAAACATCAACTTATTTGAACACACATGATAGGAACATCCGGAATCTAATATCCATCTTGAATCAGAATTTTCACCCGAAGAACTTGCCACGACGTCCCCGTTACGCTTCTCTTCCGTAACCGTCAAAAGTTCACCATCCACTTCTTCAAAAGTTACGTTGGCTGCACCCGAACCTTCGGCCTTCTTCATCTTGTTCTGCTTCTCCTTCCACACCGGACAATTCCGCCTCCAATGGTCCTTAGACCCACACTCGAAGCATCCTTCATTGTCCTTGGATTTAGCATTCCTCCCGTTGCCTCTATTGCCTCCACGCTTGCTTGAATGGCTCCCTGCGAATAGACCCGCATCTTTAGAGTTCTCCTCCGAACGTTGGGACATCCGGTGATGCGTCATCACATCTTGCACCACCTCCTCAAACTTCGAGTACTCTTCCCGAACATAAGCGCTGCTCGGAAATGCTTATAAGACGGAGGCAAGGATGTTAGCAACATGAGTGCCTTATCCTCCGTATCATAAACAACTTCCATCCTTTGCAAATCAGCAACACACCTATTAAAATTGGTTAGGTGCTCCATCAGATTTCCACCTTCTTCCATCCGAAGATTAAGAAGTTCCTCCTTGAGAAAGAGCTTGTTGGATAGCGATTTTCCTGCAAACATCTCTTCGAGCTTCTCCCATGTTTGCTTCGCTGTGTCTTGCATCACATTGATGAGCACCTCATCCGCGATGAAGTTCTCAATGGCTCCTCTAGCCAACTCGTCTAGAACACCCCACTCCTCGTCTGTCATGGCTGTAGGCTTCTTCTCCTTGCCTCCCAAGACAACGATGAGATTTTGCTGTGTAAGGGCTGACTTCATCCTCCTTTGCCATAGTGTGAAGTTCTCCTTCCTGTGAAAGGCTTCAACTCCACCTTCATGCCGACAGCTTGTGGTTGCCTCTGTTGCATAGAGCTACTTCCACCTTCAGCTCCTTTGTTACTTGCCATCTTCAACACCACTAGCACTTGCTGCTCCACCACAGCCTACGATACCACTTGTTGTGCAAATCGAAATGCACTCCCTAATGATCTTGTTGTTGATGGACTTTGTAACACACACAATGATGGATGAATCACACACACACACTCACAGAAAATAACCAAGCACAAGTGACACAAGATTTATAGAGGTTCGGCCAACTCTTTGCCTACTTCCTCTTGGTGATCCCCTTGAGAAATTCACTTCATGAAAGAATAGGTTACAACTTTGGTTTACAAAGAAAACCCCCTTAGAACTCTATTCTCTCCCAAGCTCTCTTTTCTCTCACACCCCTTGCTCAACACTTTGATGCACTTGTGAACACTCTCTCACCCTTGGTGTTTCCCTCCTTGGTTTCTAGACTTACAAGACTCCAACCCTTGAGCTCTCTCTCTCCTTGGCTTCCTTGGCTTTCTCTCTAGCCCTTAGCCCTTTGAACTCCTTTGGATTTCTGATTCCCTTGGCCTTAGCACTTTGCACTAAGCTCTCAAGCACAAGAGCACTAGGCACAAGATACTAAGCACTCCTTGTAATGTCTGCACTTCCCACTTAAGTAGACAAGTGGGAAGCCTCCCAACATCATTAGCCACCCTGTAAAAGCCTCTAACATGTGGCAAACCAGCCACCCTAAAAACCAGATCCATGATTCAAGGAAAGTATAAGTGGTAGGCAATCATACAACCCACCACTCTATACTTAATGTTGTTTAAGACTTTCCCTAGTAGCTGCCATATGCCCTAGCACTCAATTAAGACTTTTGGAGGCACATGGAGTTGGGTAGGGATCTGACCCATGTGAAAAAGCAACTTGAAAACGCGTGGAAAACATTCAACACATGCTGCATGCGACCGGTCGCCAGTTCTTTGCGACCGGTCGCTTTTATACCGATTCTACACTCTGCGAATCTGCCTGCATGCGACCGGTCGCCCAAAACCTGCGACCGGTCGCTTCCTGCGAATTTCCCAGCTCTCCATCTTCACCCAATCTGCTCCAAAACGACCGGTCGCTAAAACCTTGCGACCGGTCGCTTCTCCCGAAGCTTGCAACCTTAATGTGAGCCAATTTCCAACAAAACCATTGACAAAATATCCCTTAAATTTTCGTGCAAACTCATCAGGACCATTAGCCAAACTAATGATTTCTTCAGAAAACACCATATTAGAAGTTCTTCTCTGTGTCGTCACCTATATATACCAAAGAAACATAACGAGAATTATCAATTAATTTACTCATGTATCTAGCTTTAGCCACAAATGACTTAGAGTACTTACATAGTTCTTAAACCATGTGTGAAATGTGTCATTGTGAACTTTTTGAATATAGTGAGTGGTTCGTCGAGGCATTTCATCTTCAAGCATTTCAAGGTGATGGCTGTATAAGACAACTAGTTAGAAAGAATAATTAATTGTATTTTTTTAAAAAAAATCAGAATCTTATGCGACTTACTTTCGGAAAGGTGTGACAACATCCATGTTCACTAGCACGTATCTATGTGCTTGTACCCACGTAACATCGTCAAGGCGAATTTTAACTCCTTTACCTAAAGGACGACCAAAGTCACTGCCTCCATCGTCATTTCGACATGGTCGATTAGCTTTTGTTTCAGCCTCATTCAAGTATCTGGCACAAAAGTTCATGCATTCTTCCATCAAGTATCCCTTAGCAATTGAGGCTTCGGGGCGTGCACGATTTCTCACATAATGTTTAAGTGTTAATAGATACCTGCAACAAACAAATTAAAACACTATTTAGGATTTAAAAATAATTAAATTTATATATAGCAGAATTTAAATTAGAATATTACATACCTCTCAATGGGATACATCCATCGAAATTGGATAGCTCCAGCAACCAATGCTTCGTCGGGTAGATGTATAGGCAAGTGTTCCATTACATTAAAGAATGATAGTGGAAAGATCTTCTCCAAATGACAAATTGTATGCACAATTCGGTCTTTAATATTTTCTAAATCAGACAGCATGTTGACTTTGGAGCACAACTGTCTGAAGAAATTGGCCAATTCAATTAATACTTCAACTACATTCTTAGGCAAAGTTCTACGTGCTGCTATAGGAAGTAATTGTTGCATTAAAATGTGGCTGTCATGACTCTTAAGCATATACTTCGCTTTTTAAATGTACACGCCGAGAAATATTTGAGGCATAACCATCTGGAAACTTCACTCCCTTCAATACCTTAAGGAACATATATTTATTGTCCTTATTCATAGTAAAGCATGCAGGAGCTAAGTATGCTTTCTTAGAACCCCGTTGTTGAGGGTGTAATGGTTTCCTAATGCCCATTTCTTCTAAATCACGTCGGGCTTTTAAATTATCCTTCGTTTTTCCAGCAACACCCAATAAAGTCCAGAGTATATTATCACAAAAATTTTCTCAATGTGCATGACATCGAGATTGTGACGAATCAGATTATGCTCCCAATATGGTAACTCAAAAATATACTTTTCTTTTTCCAAAAACATCCATTATTGATATTCTGATCTTCATCTCTTTTCCTTTTTCGAAGGTCTTCCTTGTTATACTCTGTAAGTACATCCTGCAATTGTCTTCTTACATCAGTTCCAGAAAATTTAGTGGGAGCAAGTCCCCATTCTCGCGTGCCATCAAAAGATACTCTATCTTTACGAAATTTATGATCTCTAGGTAAAAACCGACGATGACCCATATAGCAATACTTTCCTCCATGTTTCAACCAACGAGATCTGGTGTGAATGTTGCAACAAGGACATGCTTTCTCTCCTCTAGTGCTCCAACCCGATAAGTTCCCATAAGCAGGGAAGTCATTGATAGTCCAGAACAATGCAGCATGTAGTTTAAACATTTGATTAGTAGAAGCATCATAAGTAAGTATACCTTCATGCCACAATTCTTTTAGCTCATCGATTAGCGGCTGTAGAAATACATCAATCTTATTACCTGGTCCTTTAGGGCCATCAATGAGAACAGATAAAATAAAGAAAGGTTGCTTCATGCACATCCATGGTGGCAAATTATATGGAATTAGAACAACAGGCCATGTACTGTGATTTATGGACATTGTTCTAAACGGATTGAAACCATCTGAAGCTAAACCAAGCCTAACATTACGGCTGTCACTAGCAAAATATGGATTCTTCTCATCAAATGTTTTCCATGCAGCTGTATCGGCTGGATGCCTTAGCACACCATCATTAGTACGTTCCTCTGTATGCCATTTCATAAGCGACGCTGTTTTAGAAGACATAAAAAGTCTTTGTAATCTTCGCTTTAGTGGGAAATATCTTGCTTGTTTAGCTGGTATTTTTCTATCCAAATTCTGAATATTTCCAGACTCACCTTCCAACTGTTCATATCTAGATTCTTGGCAAATGTCACATTTTTCAAGTTTCTCATCCTCATCTCTGAATAACATACAATTGTTAGGACATACATCCCATGTCTTGTATGTGAAATCCAATTCAACAGTTATTTTTTGAGCCTCATAATAAGAGTCTGGTAGTTCTACTCCATTAGGGAAAGCTTCTTTTAGAAAACTCAACAACATTGTCACTGACTTGTCTGTCCATCCACAAACTACTTTCATATGTAATAACCGAACAATGAAAGACAGTTTTGTGAACTTTTCGCATCCTGGATACAAAGGACGTTCTGCATCTTGTAACAATTTCAAATATATATCTTCTAGTTTCATCATTTGGCCCCATAGCATTTGGCCCTTCACCATTTGGTCCCTCACCATTCGGCCCCTCAACATTTGGTCCCTCACCAATCGGCCCCTCGCTATTTGGTCCCTCACCAATCGGCCCCTCGCCATTTGGTCCTTCACCATTCAGCCCATCACTATGTTCATTTTCTATTGGTATATCATTCTCGAAAATAGAATATCCATTTGGATGCCCAAATGCGTCATGTATCATTCCAATCATATCATCACCAACAATTGAATCAAAAGTGACGTTAGTATCTTGGTTTGCATATAATGATAGCTGTGGTTCCCCATGTTGAGTCCAATTTTTGTACTTGGACATAAACCCATCCCATATTATATGCCCTCTTACTACATCCCTTGTGAACAAATAACGATTGTGACATTTCTTGCATGGACAATAAATCCTTATATCATCCATATTTTTAGAAAATGCAAAATCCAAAAAATTCTCAACTCCAATGAGATATTGCGTAGATGTTCGATCTCGTATATCTATCCAACTCTTGTCCATTCTTTTCTATTTGTTATCCAAGAAGAAAGAAGAAATAATACCTACCAATCAATACTAGAAAATAATATTTGTAGAAACATAAAGTTGTGGGAGATAGGCAATCTGACCTTCTAAAATTTAAGCTTTTATATCAATGTAAACCACAGCTATCGTTCTCACGAACAATTCTTTATTGAAATCTCTGAATCTGCAATAAGAAAGACAAATTGGGATAATTCTAATTGTCGTGTCATAAAAAAAATCATGAATACTAATTGTAATAATAAAAACAACCTTAACAACCCCAAAGTGCTTTAGTTCCAAATGAAACTAGTTCTAATTTTCAATTTTTTCAAAGAAATACCAGAATGGCGTGAATTCTTTTTTCACCAACTTAACAGCATTTGTAAAAACAAAATGAAAATTATTCTTTCTTTTAATTTATATAATTTTCTCTTGTTACTGTACAAAAAGAGTGAAGCCGGGTAGCTTCCAATTTCCCTTTTCAATTGGGAAAGGGAGGAGATTCCCAAGTCCACTTGGCTGAACAATAAACACTACATGTGAAGGGATATTGTGTGCCTTATTTTTGATATTTTTCTTTCTCTGTTTTTTATTCTCTCTCTCTCTTACATTCACCCTCTATCACCCTCCCAACTGGCATTTTTTATTCATTCACATACAGAGCTCAATGGGAATAAGAGACTCAGGACAAAACAAGTTTAAGATTTCAATCGAATTCAATTTCTTTTTTATATAACTGTGGACAAAACAAATCAAGTTCCCAACTCCAACTATGTTTACAATATTAATACGCCAACTCCAAACCAAATTGTTGTCAAATTCAAAGACTCATTACTACGATAAATCCTAGCCTATTCACACAATTACAAACATAGAAAATTTGGGGCTAAGTTTCATGGTAGTTTCGTGTAAAAGAACAGGGGAAACCAAATTCCATACAATACAACAACAAAATATTATCAGTAGGACTAAATAAAATCAATGATTAATCATATGAACACCAAATACTCAAATAACAGTTTTATTTTATTTTTTGTAAAGAGGAGATTCAGTAAAAGTCAAACAATAGAGGGCTAAAAGCAAGGCATGATACAATCCCAAAGACAATAGAAAATCCATAAACCAAATAGGAAAAGGGAGCAAAACGAAGCAATTCTATAAACCATGCATGATTGGAAAAAACCATAAAACTAATGAAAAAGAAACACAACCTGAGCACAAAAAAACAAGGGAATGAGTATCAGAGGCATGAAATATCACACAAGCTCTCAGTGCTTCTCCAAAACATGGACCCACCAATCCCGACTTAGCTTTAACAAACTTGTCTAATTCAAATATGTTTGACTATCTAACAACGGCACTTATGACTTATGCATGATGCTTCCACAAAAATCCACACCAAATACATACTTGGATAAGAGGAGGAAAGTTTCCCAAAATCTGAAGTCGTTGATAAGTTAGAGTCGCCTCTTTGAATTGACTGAAAACCTAGAAATTTTGCAGCAATACATGAAATTCAAAACACAAATAAATTAGAGAAGCCTAATAGAGAGACTGATAGAGGAAGGGAGAAATAGAGAATGATGAAGAGAGAGAAACCAACCGATTTTTGTAGTGATCTCTGGCGTTTTTGGGTATCAATTTAGGGCTAAGAGTAATCAGAAGCATAAGGGTATTGATTTGGGGCTATCCCAATCAGAAGATATAGGGTTTTTTTTTATATTTCGTGCAGGAAACTGAAGGGCTCCTTAAAATTTTGAGTTTTAACGCTTTATCTCCCATCCTATGAGGATATATACGACGGAAATCAAGTAACGTCGCAAATTTAACACTTCCAAACCTATTTGCGATGTGAGATGCGACGTTACTAATTAAGGTGTCGCAACTATATTGGCGCGAATCATCCGCGCAAAAAATTACAAGTATTTGCGAGGGCCGCGTCGACCGTCGCAAATATTCGTCGCAAATGGGCATTTTTCTTGTAGTGTATCCCCTCCCCTAGCCACGCCCCAAGGTCCACTAACACCTCAATAATTAAGGAACGAAAGTGAAACTCGGGTACAAGTTCGTAGATTGCCTTAATTAATATTTTCATTTTTTTTTCTTAAAGATGAGAAATTAAATCGCATTATTTACCGTCAAAACTAAAATAAAAAGTTGACATGGACTACTGGAAGGAAATGAAATGAAATATTTTTTTTATAATCAAATCAAAGCATATCCCCTCCCCTAGAACGAAAAATGAAACACGTAAAAGTTTAATAAATAAATTGAGAGATATAAGTGAAACCTTTAGTCACCAAAAATGGTGACTAAAGGCTATAGTCACGCTGCAGTTACTAATTTCTGCTTCGTTACATATGATTAATAAACTATACAGTCATATCTGGCCTTGGAGAGCCTTGATTGCAATTTCATTACAATTCAATAAAGATATTGACTTTGATTGTAATTTCTTCCTGTACAGTGAACAATTCAATAAATATATTGGCTTTGATTTTGATTTCAATTTCATTATAATTTACACACATTAAGATCAAACCCCCCAAAATATTAAAGTCACTTGTGACTAAATATTATATCTACAATAATTTGGGATCTCGATCTTACTTTCAAAATAACTAATCCCACTTGGACTTGGTCTCTCATTCCCCTTCAAAAATAGCTAATTTCCTCTGTTGTTACTTCATCTGGTAGTTGGTTTTGCTTCTTTTTTTCCAAGTTCCTGGATTCCATCAGAACATGGTCTATGTTTTTCCAGACAATGAAGGCGGTGCTGGTTCTGGAAAAAAACAGCAGCAAAGAGCAATCTAAATACACCTTCAGCGAAATTGACACCCACAAGCATTTCCGATGATCTGTTCAACCACAAAAATGAATGAGAACTACATCCTCAAAACATTCAAGCCACTTCAAATATAAAAATGTAAACTAAACTAACAAAGCGGATTGGCAAAACAAAACTAAATATTCACCAGTTGACACTAAACATTCACTTAAATATAAAATTAAGCAAAACTAGACTAAACATTCTAACAACTATAAATATAAAAAAAGTTAACAAAACCAACAAAGCAAATTGAAAAAACATGATGACACTCACAACATAGTGGTCCTGTTATTAATATGAAGAAGATGGTCAACGAGTAAATTTAAAAAAATGATGGCACTCAACCAACCCAAAAGGAAAAGAAAGAGAAAAAAAAAAGAGCAGCAAACCAACAAGGGAAGATTTGATACCTGTTTAGAAAAATCTAACTGCAAAATCCTAAGGACTTCAGCGCTTCTTTCATTCCCTAATTTTCTCTTCAAGTTGGACAAGACAGATAGAAGAAATGGAAATATTTCAGTAAGCTAAAAACCTGAAAACCACTTTAGATCCAAATCATAGGGGTTTTGTCGAATCTTGAAAACCACTTTAGATCCAGATCTATAGGTTTTGTTCAAGAGACAGAGAGGAGGGAAGATGAAGAGAGGGAGAGAGAAATCAAAGAGAAATGGAAGATAAAGAGAGGAAGAGAGAGAGAGAAGATGAAGAGAGGGAGAGAAGGATAGACAGAGAAGATGAGAGAATCACAGAGACCAAAGAGAAAGAAAGGGAAGACGAAGAGAAGCGACAGAGACCAGTGAGAGAGACGGGGGGGAAGAGGGAGAGAGGGAAAAAAAGTTAAAAAAAAGAGGGAGTTGTCCTCTAGATTTGCGACTTGCAGGTTGCACTGATGGATGGTTGTTATCTTGCCAGCACATAACAATAGTATGGCATACATTTCCTTGGCTCTAGGTGGGTACACTTTGCGTAGAGTACACTTCCTTGCCTTAGTTAGTCACAAAAAAATGTCACTAATTTATTATATCCAAATAAAATAATTGAAACTGATTGTTGTTTAAGTGTTTTTTTTAAAAAAAATTATTGTTTAAGTGTTAGCCACTAAAAGAAATGTCACTAATTTATTATATTCAAATCAAATGTCAACAAAACATTAAAATGTGAGAGAATTTGTCACAAATAATGATGAGGAGTTCATTTTAGCAAACAAAATCATTGACTCAGCATCCTCATGTCACCAAACTAATTTTTTTTAGTGAAAAAGGGTGACCATTGCTCCCTTTTTTTGTAGTGACCCCAAGTTTTAATACAAGTTGAGTTTTACTTGAAGTCCATTGGTACAAATTTTGCTTACCATCGGTCACGATATGATATAAGTACCAAATAGTCTATTGGTCCAATCTTCTATTCTAGTACGAAAGGCAAGTTCCATGTATCGCAACAAACGAATTAAAACTAGATTCAAAGTGGCAAAGGACTTCTACGTAGTAAATTATTTTAGTCAAGTTTTATTTATTTATTTATCAATCTTATTAAAATTTCTTTTCTTAATTTGAAAGATATAACAATTTGGAATTTCCCTGACCTTGTTGAGAAAACAATTAAAATTTTAGACATCAATAATTCTTGGCCTTATCACGGTAGCAATTTATGTTCAAATTGGTTATTTTAATGATATGTGTGCGGCCAATTTTTCAAAGGTATACCAATTATTTAAAAAATTAAGAAAATCTTTTTTGGTTCACCTCCAACATTCCTCACTTGTCCGACGGTTATTGTGGTTTCATTACGCGCGCGTGATTAATTGTTAACAACATTGTATTCAGTCACTCCATGAGTAATTGTTCATGGACATTATGGAGAAATGTTTTTCGTAAGGGAACCACACCAATCCATCCCGAACTTGGTGTTAGGGATGGTAACGGGCCGGTTTGGGGCCAGGTAACATACCAAATATCAATTAAGCTAGCCTAGAAAGGGCCGAGAGACTCAAGCCTAGACCACTTGAGGAAGTGACTGGATCCAAATGATTGGTGGGCTAGGACTAACCTTCCCTTAGGCTGTTAAGGCCCAAACAAGGAGCAGGAAGGTTGCCCAAGCCAAAACAAAGTAAAGAAAGGTCGCCCAGGGGCCAGGACCAAACAACAACCAAACTGCCCAACACCATCCCAGGCGTCTCACCCGAGGAGACCCAGAAACGTCATAAGCAAGGCCCACAATGTTTCCCACCAATGTGCGATGTTCCCAAGAAGGAAGGGAGCATGAGCCAAGCTCCCTCCATCCATCCAATCTGAGGATGCCACGTCATCAAAGACCCAACAGTCTTACATTGAAAAAGGGCGGAGAAGAGGTCTCATCTTGCCAATATAAAAGAAGGTATTTTCTACCCAACTCTGGTAACTAAAATCCCCTCCAAAGTTAAGTACAATACTTTTTCGAACCACCTCTTCAGTGACCATTGCTTGTCTCCATATCAGGCGATTGGAGCCATTTTCCATCACACTTGACCGCCTTAAGTGCAACAGAAAGTCTACCGACACTACAAAAAAAGTGGTCATTTGCGACAAAGTTTTTCCGAGGGCCCCCAAATATCCTCGGAAAAAGCACCATTTCTAATGAAAAAACACCATCCGTCGGAAGTAATTCAATGACATGCTTACTATTTTTGACAAAACAATGCTCTCGGAAAAGTGTTCTCTCTTCGTCGGAAATATAATATTTGGAGGGAAATGTTGGCGCCAGATTTATTTCTAACAAACCTCGTGTGTATCATAAATAGCTGTGTTTTTTCCGAACCTTCACGTTGTCAGAAATTATAGCCTATTTATGAGGGAAATAAGTGGACGTCAGAATTAATTTTTCTTTTTATCAAGGGTAATTAGTTATTGTCATAAGTGATTATTACTTCCGAGGGCAATAAGTGGTCATCGGAATTAATTTTCCTTTTTTAATTTATCGAAATCTAAGATTGTTGTTGTTAATATGATTAATATTATTATAATAAATTAAATATCCCTGATAAAAATATAATAAAAAGCTTTACCAAACCTTAATAGTTAATAACTCATACGATAAAAATCTTAGCTAGAACGAATGGAATCCTCTACCAAATTGAAAACTGCAATTGAACTCATAAAACACTTATAATTCCTAAAATTCATCAAACTATTCCAAGAATTTTGTTCAGTGAGGAAGAGAAGAAGCAACTTAGAGGAAAAAGAATTGGAGTGTGGGTGGCGGTTTTGAAACTCGTCTGGTGGATTTCAGTCATCCTGATAACATCCCCACATCATCCTCCAAACTACATCGTGGCCTACGATTATTCAACGTAGAAGGAACTGAATGCAACCTCCTCCTCTACGTCTCTTGAGTTTATCAACTTTTTGTTTTCTTTTGTTTTTAAGTTTTTGCTGTTTTACAATAATACCCATATGAATTATCAAATATAATTTTGACTGCTTCTATATTTTGTTTTTGTTTTAGGGAGTTTCTGTCCAATGTTTTTTTTGTTAAGCATGTGACTCTAATCGCTTTTGCCAGGCTTTATCATAGTAGAGATGATTCAAACCGTTTTACATATTGCAGAAGCGCAAACATTAATTATGATTGTATTAATTCAGAAACATATGCAGCACTCTAATATCTTTATTTGCATTAATTCATCATCGTAACTGATTTTTCCATTGGTAGAAGTACAACTCCAAAGACAGAGCAAGGTTACATAGAAGGAGAAGGAAGGAAACACAAGTGAACAACTTTAAATGCATGACCTAACAAACTCAATTTCCGCATCCCCTACTCTACCTTTTCCATATCATTAGCCTGACCATTCCAACAATCTTAAGAAACAACTCATGCCTTCTTGTTATCACGACATCCACAAGAACCACCATGCCTTCTTGAGTTTGATTTCTCCAAATTTGGTACACGAACGTTGACCCTTGTGTCAATTTAGTACCTAAACTTTAATTTGTGCCAATTCAATAGCTCAATTTAATTTATGTGTGCTTACTCCACCTGGTTGCCGTACTCCACAATGTTCATTTTTAATTAAGTTATAATTCAAGGATCGGTTGACGGTCCCTATAAAGTTTCACCTAAATAGGAAATCGTTTATGTTGGGATTTGAAGGTGTTATTGGTATTTTTGGAAGATTGGGCAAGACGAACAAGGATTAAACTATATTTCTGACAGAATGGATCAGCCCGATGTAGGTGCCCGGTAATGGTACTGTAGCAATTGTTATTGAACAATTTTGCTGAAGATTAATGCACTAGCTCTTATTGAGCTCAGCTATGTATCAATGTATATATATCGAAAACAGTTACATCTTTGGTCTTTACAAAAGTGATCTGCCAATGTGTGTATGACACTTGGCGATTTCCTACAGGCCTTTGAGCCATACAAAATTCTCCTAACTGTAAAGGAATCTAAGCTATTACTTAGCTATTCCTAGCTGTAAACAATAAAACAGTAAAAGTAAATCAGTAAAACCAATTTACACATCAACAGTTTAGGCATTTGATTATGACCATGAACATTTCATTGCTTCTATTTTTAGTAAAGAGTTTTGTGAACTGCAAGATGTTAATTTGGTTATCAAGAAAAATCTAGAAAATCAAAGCTTAATTTTGTTTCTGTTTAAAGCATTTTGAAATAAAGAGAAAAGAAATAGGAGAGATAGAGAGAGGGAATGAAGGGATGCGGTGGAGAGAGGTGCATTGGGTTAGGGTGCGGGTGATTGAATTGCACCCAATTTTAGTTTTTCTTTTATTTTTCTAAATTATTTCACTATTTTATTTTGGAGCAGCTGGGTGATGCAAAAGTGGTTTATCAACCTCGTCAAGGTAACAGTGTGGCTCATGCCTTGGCTCAATTTGGGCAGCAGGAAGGCAACCAATTTTTCTGGGAAGGGGTGCGTGCGATATGGATTCAATTTTTACTTGAAAATGGTAGAAATAGGGGATAGTTTTTTTTCTATATTGTGGTGCTGTGTCTTTTTCCTTGACCAGATTTCTTCCACTGGTGTTTTTATGGCAAGGTTTTAACGAGGCCACTTTGTACCACCTAGAGAAATGAAAGTTAAACTGCCCCATGCCAACCCTTAGCATTAATTTGTTGCCTTCGTTATTGAGCAAGTGCTGGATTTGACCTTAATTTGTCTACATTGACGGTATAGTGCACGATCTTCATAGAAATGTTTTGTAAATCCATGGATCTGGTTTTAGACAACTGACTTTGCCCTTTGCAATTAGCAGCAACTATTGTAGGTACATTAATCCGAGGCGGATGGTCTTCCAGGACCACCATCTCTTCATGGAGGGAGTGTTGGAAGCGGATGGTCTTCTAGGACCACCAAACTAATGTTCATATCTATATTTTGTACTAAGTTAGCCTCTCCACTTGCTTGCTTTGGCTGAGTGTGTGCTGGCTCAGTTTTTATGTTCGGTTCATGGCTTTTGCCTCTTAACGAAGTTCCTTTTCGTCCAAAAAAAAAATCTGAGGCTTTGGAAAGCTTCAATTTCATTTCATCAAATGTACTCTGTGCTCAATTAATGATTAAAACCATTTTATTACATATAGAAAACTACAAACATTATGAATGCAGAGAATCCCAATACAGAAAAACATGCAACATTTGAATACCTTTATTTGCATTAATTAGCAATGCATAACCACAAGTACAACTAGAAAGACAGACAGAGCAAGGTTTCGTGGAAGGAGAAGGAAGAAAAAAACAAGAAAACAACTCCAAATGCATTACTTTATAACACACTGATATTATGCATCCCCTTCTCTACCTTTTCCATATTATTAGCCTCACTATTCCAACGATCTTAAGAAACAACTCCTGCCTTCTTGTGATGGTGACATCCGCGAGAACCACTCCCACTACAAATCCACTTCCAATTCCAGCCAAACAAAATCTCAAATCAAATTCAAGGGTTCCAGCTGAGCCTGAATCACTGTCTTTTTCAACAGAAGGTGGTGGTTGAGGCGCCTCTTGATTTCCGCATTTTGGTAATGGATCTCCACACAATCCGGGGTTTCCCTCATATGAAGTGCTATTCAATGAAGTAAGTTGGGTACCTTGCGGTATAGGACCTATGAGATTGTTGTGGGACACATCAAAGTTCCCAAGGAATGTTAGCCTTGTCAGTTGTTGGGGGATCTGTCCTGAGAGCTTGTTGTGTGAAAGGTCCAACGATTCAAGATTCCTTAAGTTCCCCAAGGATGATGGAATAGAACCAGTGAGAATGTTTCTGGAAATATTGAGTGAGAGAAGCTCCTTAAGGTTTCCAATGAATTCTGGGGAATCTTACCTTCAAATTTGTTGCTTGAGATATCAATGGCCGCAAAGCCTTCTTGAATCTTTGAATAGTACAACTCCAAACCTTTAATTCCTATTGTGATTGAGTAATCAATACTCCACCCATCAAAAAAACCTGTGACTAGATAGGGTATGTACGTGGACATATATGTTGACTTGTTTACAATAATATTTGGAAACAAAGGTGGAATCTCACCTGTGAAATTGTTGAAAGACAAATCAAGAATGCGTAACTTGGGGAAGTCAACATTTGTTCTAGCCTGTCCTATTACACCGTTGAAGCGATTACGGCGCATTGCCAAAAGCTTTAATTCTGGGAGAGTCCCCAACCAAATGGGAAAAACATCACTCAATTGATTGTTTGACAGAACCAGATACTCAAGCATCACACAATTCGCCAATGACCTCGGTAATTGCCCCTGCAATTGGTTATGACTAACATCAATCATCCTCAAACTGCTTCTATTGGTGTATGATTGAGGCATCATGCCATGAAAAGAGTTGCTTCCAAGAAGTAAAAGGATTAGACCATCACTGAAGTTTCCGAGACACTGAGGAAGCATGCCACTCAAGTTATTTTTTGACAAGTCAAGAGACAGAAGAGAACTCATATTGCAAAGCAATGGTGAAATTTCTCCAGTAAAATTGTTGCTGTCTGCTCCATATTCTACCAGGGATGGCGGAGGGATCGGTAATCGTCCATGGAAATTGTTGACTGAAATGATCAAGCCTTGTAGGTTAACCCAGGGAATGACAGTTGGAAGTTCTCCTAAAAAGAAGTTTCTAGAAATGTCTAGGAATACCAGGGTTTCCTTACTTAAATTCCACATCCAGTTTGGTACTTCGCCACATATTTTGTTGTCTGCCAGATCCAACACCTCCAACCTTGTCTGATTTCTTAGGAAATATGGGAGCTCTTTTAAATTGCATGAAATCAAACCCAGAATGGTGAACTGTTGATCAGTTGCATTCATAATATTGGATTCAGTAACAAATTCAAAATTGTTCCAACTCAATTGGAGTTGGTACATATTTTTTTGCTTCTGAAACATTTGAAACTCCACTACACCACTCAGGTTATTTGAATGTAGATAAAGGATCTCGAGATCGATGAGATTGGAAAATGAGGCTGGAATTGAACCACTCAAATGATTATAAGCAAAATCTAGGTAAACTAGTTTGCTAAAGTTACCTAGCCAAGATGGAATTGGACCAGTTAAAGAACACGAACAAATCCTAAACACAGTCAATTGGGTAAGGTTTGCCAAGGAATCAGGAATTGGACCTCCAAATCTGTTTACTGAAATGTCTAGCTCAGTGAGCTGTCTAAGATTGCCAAGTGCAGATGGAACCAACGAGGTTGAAAAATTGCATTGCGCCACATTCAACTCTTTCAATGAATTAAGCTTTTCAATCGAAGAAGGTATTGTTCCAAAAAACCTAGTAAACGCAACTTTCAGTACGGTGAGAGGACTACTTTGATTAAATTCAGGAAAATAACCAGTGAGATCTTGGTTGTATCTCACATTAAGAACTTTTAAGTTCTGTAAATTGAAAATTCCCACTGGGAATTCGCCAAACAGATCACATTTCTTGAGGTTAAGGGATGTCAAAAATGATAAATTTGACAAGGAAACGGGTATGATCGAAGATATGTTAATGAAACTAAGAGAAAGAGTTTCTAGACTAGTCAAATTTTGAACTAGACTTCTCATATCGGATGGTTTAAGTTTCAACAATCTCTGAGGATCATCAGAAGATGTTTCCATTTCAAGAATATTCAAACTCAGATCAAGGTATGTCAACTTGGACAAGTGTGAGACTTCAGATGGGACTTGACCAGAAAAGAAAGAGGCAGAGAGGTCAAGATGAGTGAGGCTTGGGAAATTTCTTATGCTAGATGGAATTTGAGAGTAATTGAAATTATTGTCAGTGAGATTTAACCTTTGAAGATACACCAGGCTGAACAGGCTACTATTGGAGTCGAAAGAGCCGTAGAGATAACTGCTGCTGAGATCAAGGCCAATAACAAGACCCGTCATCTCGTCACACTCCACGCCTTCCCACAAGCAGCAACTGCTATTTCCTCCTCCAGTTGGTTTCCATGACAAAACCTTTGGATAAGCACCGTCATAACGTGAAGCAGATTTGTCAATAATAAAGCTCTCCTTGAACTGCAGCAAGGCAGAGCTCTCCTCGACATGGCAAGATGGCAGCTGCAAAGAGTCTACAAAGTATGCAACCACAAGTTGAAACAACAACAGAACTAGTAGTTTCGAGAGCACGTGAGTCGACAGGTTCCCCATAATGTTTTGATATTTTTTCTTTGCACTCTTTGCTAAAGAATCATCTATTTATGGACTGGCATGATCAAATGGTTGAGAGCAATAGCGTACACGTGTCAATAACTGATTAATAAAAAAGTGTAAATGCAAACAAATAATCATCAAAGAAAATTCTATCGTTGCAATTAAGGACCACTGTTAATTACACTGATGTCTGATATTTTCAATTAGAAACTTCAAGGTAAATTTAGGTGCTGCGAAATTGGCCAAGTCTAAATTTGCAAAGCCAGAGAGAATGGAAGAGAAGAGGAAAAGGAAAGTGAAAATGATTGACAGCTGGCAGGGCATCAGGAAAGTTTTTTCTCCCTATTTCTCGACTAGCTGGGACTTGTACTCTTGACTTTGACTTTGCACCTATATAAGTTTCATTTAGTCATTCAATTCAGTTAATGAATTTTAAGTCTTCGTATTTCAATCCTTTCGGTGAATTTTAAAGTGTAAATCAATAGTTCTAACTTACATCTTCACCAAATTCAAGTTAAAAACATTAAAAACCTTGCATACTTGGGTCGGTTTCATTTTTGTGGCTTTCTCCCCATTCTGAATTACCTTCCTGAAAATTCACCAGCCATAGAAAATAGAAAAAATAGCTTGATTTGGAGAGAGAGACTTAATTAAAAATTCAGAGACTTGGAATAAATTTCGAACAAGATGGTTGAAAACGAGAGAGAACGGAAGGGACTTGGAATAAAGTTTAAAAAAATGGGCTACTTCATTTATGGACTGGCATGATCAAATGGCGTTGCATATATACTTGTATATAGTAAATAACTATCTAATATTACTCCGAGTTAACCATCTTCATCAAGATAATATTTATTGACATTTTGATCAATAAATAAGTGATTGAAAAATAATAATAATAATAAACTCAAGGCGCAGTGTTTTCACACTGCAAATGGCTAACGTCAAGAACTCACGATGATCAAAGAAAATTCCATCCTTGAAAGTAAGAACCACTGTTGTCAATTCGAAGCAAAGAAAAAAATGGTTGCTGTAAATTACATATATGCAATTTGTGATATTTTCAATTAAAAAGACCAAGAACCTCCAAGTCAATTTGCCATACTGAATTAGGTGCTGCGAAATTGACCAAGTCTAAATTTGCAAGTTACGTTCAAGGGAGCCTTGTATCAAACATGCACGTCACCATGTGCTCTGGACTTCAAGTTAATTAATAGGGGGTTAATTATGGTAATTGCATTTGACTTTTTGCACCTATAAGCTTCATTTTAGTCATTTGTTGGAATTGTAGGGGGTGTGATGTGTGTTGCTCTTTGATACCATTGTTGGTTTATGAGTGAAGGGGTTTAGGATAATAGAACAATAGTTGAACAAAGTAATTTTATTATATTTGGAGGAGAATAGTACATAGCTTGGTGTACACTAATTGGCATTCTTTCTAGCTTATTGGTTTATTGACCATCTCACTTGCGTAAGATTAGTTTGGGCTATTTGGCCCTTCACTTAGATTTGTGAGCTTACTGGCTCCCTTAGTTGGGAGTTCTCTTGGTTAATTCTCAACCTCATCACTTGATTAATTACATTGGATGGCTTCATGCCTATTTATATAGTTGTTCCTAACCGACATAGCCCTGGTTCCACCGACTTGGCTTCTTCATTTACAGCTACTAGCATATGTAACTTTCTAGACTTAACTATATTATTGTAATACAATATCTAGTTAACGTGGTCTTGCTCTAGAGAATTCCTCCATATTGATATTTATCTTTAGCCATATGTGTCTTGCTTTGGAAACTTCATCTTTCCTAGAGATTGATGAGTAGCCGACTTATTCCATAATTCTAGACTCATTTGTTCTCCTGATTTTTCTAGAATTGTGTAGTTAGATCTACACAAATATGTCAAACAAAGGTAGGGCAAAAATTCTCATATTTTATTCTTCTCCAATATGGAGGTATTTATAGAAGTACAACCCTAAATAAAATAGGAAATAAATCTAAATTACAATATAAAATAAATTTAAATTACAATAGGAAATAAATCTCAATTATAATAGGACTAAACAAATAGGTAAGTAACAAAAAACCTAACATAGTAAGGAACCAAAATCCTAACTAAGTAAGGACTCGCCAACACTCCCCCTCAAGTTGGCGCAAAGATGTTTTGCATGCCCAACTTGACAAGCGAGTCGTAGAACACCATACTCGAGGCAAAAGCAAAGGCACAAAGCAAGGAAAGGGCAAAGACAAGGCATAGCAAAGGTAAGGCAAAACACAAAAACCCTGTGAACACGGCAAAGGTAAGGCAAAGAACACAGAAACCCTGTGAACACGGCAAAGGCAAGGTAAAGAACACAAACCCTATGAACACGGCAAAGGCAAGGCAAAGAACACAGAAACCCTGTGAACACGGCAAAAGCAAGGCAAAGAACATAGAAACCCTGTGAACACGGCAAAGGCAAGATAAAACCAAACCCTAAAAAATAGGGTAAGACACGATAAGAGCAAAGGCAACCAAACCCTAAAAATAGGGTAAGGCAAATCAAGGACAAATAAAGGCAAAGCAAGGTTAGGCAAAGAAAGGCAAGAGCAAAGGCAAGGTCAACGACATGATCGTAGCGGAAACACAATAGAGGCACGAACATAGCAGGAGCAACAACACTGGTACCATCAACAGCAATACAAGGCAGGGCCAACAGTGGCAGCATCAGCATCAACGACAAATACTTCCATATCATGCTTAGCAAATTCACGCAGACACAACTTCTCTTCACTCTCCATCTCCCCCTGAAGAGAAGGGGTCGTCGGAGCCAAGGAATATGTAATATCTTTATGGGAATACGTCAAGGTAATGGGGCAAGCAACACATTTGAGAGAGATAAGGTATCGGAAAGAGAAACAAATCCCTTTTCACTCCCCCTCCCCCCTTGAAGAGGAGGGGAGGAGAACACTTAAATCGCAAGGAGAACGCAAGCAAGAAAACCTGGCTATGATACCATGTCAAACAAAGGTAGGGCAAAAATTCTCATATTTTATTCTTCTCCAATATGGAGGTATTTATAGAAGTACAACCCTAAATAAAATAGGAAATAAATCTAAATTACAATAGAAAATAAATTTAAATTACAATAGGAAATAAATCTCAATTATAATAGGACTAAACAAATAGGTAAGTAACAAAAAACCTAACATAGTAAGGAACCAAAATCCTAACTAAGTAAGGACTCGCCAACAAAATATGCATTACTTTTTCAACATCATTCAATTCAGTTAATGAATTTTAAGTCTTCGTATTTCAATCCTTTTGGTAAATTCTAAAGTGTAAATCAATAGTTTTAACTTACATCTTCACAAAATTTAAGTTAAAAAACATAAAAATACTTTTGGGGTCGGTTTCATTTTCGTGGCTTTCTCCCCATTCTCAATTACCTCCTGAGAATTGACCAGCCATAGAAATTAGATAAGCGTTGAACTAGGCAAACAAAAAAAGAGCTTGATTTGGAGAGAGAGAGAGAGAGAGAGAGAGAGAGAGAGAGAGAGAGAGAGAGAGAGAGAGACTTAATTAAAACCGCACGGGAGGAGGACTGATTCAGAAAATAAGAAAAGAGGGTTGAAAGCGAGAGAGAACCGAAGGGACTCCCAATTTCAAACAAGATAGGTATGGGGAACAATGATGGTTTGAAATTTGCATAACTTGCATTGCAAGAACATGTGCTTGACTTCGATCAAGTATAAGTTAATTCATTAGAGTGGAAATAAATAGTGCATTCAGATCAGAAGTTAAGATATTTGCTATGCATCAAGACAATATATGTCTTCGCTGGTCATGCCATCACAGCTTTGGTCTTTGCAATCACTCTGGATGCTACCTGCCCTGCCCCTCTGCTCAAGTCAAGAACATAGGTATGGACTGATAAAGACATGCAACCAAATAATCATCACATAATTTTTCATCTTTGGGGTGGAGCCTGCTGAGTGCAAGACTGCATTTGGTTCATAGGAAAAGAGGTTTGGAGATGAGAAATCAATTGCTTTCCAGTGTTTGGTATGTCCATGCATGGGAAATGATTGTTTGACACATGGGAAAATGGGGGGAAATGTCCTCCTCCCCCCTTAGATTTCATTTTCCTTTCCCAGGAGAAAGTTTGGGAAAACGGGTCAGCAATAAATGTACATAACGTTAAATGCATTATTTTATTATTTGATTTCACATGGATATAATTGAAAAATTAAACAAACTTTGTTTTACATTCCTACACAAACCAAACATGCAAAATGAAATAAAGTGGTATTTCTGGGTTCCTTTCCCAACATTACCAAACATGGAAAAGGAATTTTCCATTTCTCATCCCTTGGGGACATGACATGGGAAATGATTTCCCATCAAATCCTTAGTTGTGCTTGTGTTGTGTGCTTGTACTTGGTTTTAGTTTGTGTGTCGTTTCCTTTTGCATGCTTTGTGATAAAAATTGATTCTCCAAGCTCTCAAATTAATCATGGCTAATTAAGTGCCACATAAAAAGAATTAATAAAATCAATTAATAAAAAAGTGTTGGTGAGTAATTGAACAAGTTGAATTCCAAGTGGCTTTTGGCGGATTAGGTTCACACATTATATTGCTGAAGGTAATTTTGTTAATTTAATTCACTTATGTTGATTCCCAAACCAAGGCTGTCCGGAGTGCAAAGTTCTTGAAAGTTTTTGCCCTCAATATATAATTAAAAGCTTTTAGCAAGTTCATCTGCTCAGTGGCCTTAAGTATGATACAAGGCAGCCATTTGGTCATTATATGAACTAGTGGAATTTAAAGAGCCTTTGTACCTGTTAAAGGAAAGAAAATCAGTCAATGATATGAGATTGAGAGATTGTGTTAAAGGAAAGAAAATCAGTCAATGATCTGAGATTGAGAGATTGTAGGATCTGAATATAATTAGCAAATAATTAGTATGTACTTGCCTAGAATAGACAAGCTCTGTATGTATATAGCCGCTGTATTGGTTTGAAGTTAAATACACAGAATATATCAAACTTTCTCATGGTATCAGAGCACCTATCTTGGTGACTCTGCCCAAACACCTTCCGCTACAACCAACAGACTACAAACACCATTGAAACACAACATCATCATGAGTGAATCAAAATCTACAGAGACGACTCCTATCTCTTCCGATCCTCTGTCTTTGCACAACTCCGACACACCGGGACTTTCTCTAGTTAACATCAAACTTGAAGGTCACAATTATGGCCAATGGAGCAGATCTATGCATCTCAGCCTCAGCGCCAAAAACAAACTTGGATTGGTTGATGGATCAGTCAAGGCCCCTTCATCCAATGACCCGAAATTCTCAACATGGCAGCGCTGCAATGACATGGTCCTATCATGGATCTTGCACTCTCTCCATCCTGACATCGCCAGCAGTGTCCTTTATGCTAAAACAGCGGCTGCTATTTGGACAGATCTTCGAGATCGTTTTTCACAGAGCAATGACGCCAGAATTTATCAGATCCGACAAGAAATTGTCGAGTGCAGACAAGGACAGCAAACTATCTCCATCTATTACACAAAGTTGAAAGCTCTTTGGGATGAGTTGGCTTCATACCAAGAGCCCTTTATCTGTAACTGTGAAGGACTGAAAAATCTTGCTGAGAGAGAAGAAAAAGAAAGGGTGATGCAATTTTTGATGGGATTGAGCGACACCTACTCTACGGTTCGAGGATCGATTCTCATGATAATCCCTTACCTGACACACGAAAAAGTTCACGGCCTGGTTCTCCAACACGAGCGCCAACTAGAGGTGACAGGCCGGAATAACAGTCTGGTTCATCCACATGCGATGCAAACCGGTCGTTCGTCGGTGGCCGCCAATCCCTCCACAGCTTGGTCACAATCCCGCAAATCCCTAAAGTGCTCATATTGCGATGGAGACGGTCATCTGAAAGAACGATGCTACTTTATTATTGGCTTCCCCGTGGGCCATAAATGGCATGGCAAGAATGTTAAGCCCAGAAACCAGCGTTCCGGTCCATCCGCTCACAACATTGAAGCCATTCAGTCACCAGCCCAATCTACTGCCATCACCAAGCCAACCCCTGTTGATGGCCCAACCTTCACCACTGAGGAGTACAATGAACTTATTGCTATGCTTTGTAATAAGAAGGGTAACAGTCAGCCTCTAGCACATGCCACAGGTATCATTACACCCACTTGTAATATTGCACAACATGATCCACACTCCACGCTATATTGGATTGTGGATAGTGGGGCCACCGATCACATTTCCCATTCGGCTCCTACACATAATCAAACTGCCACACATCATGAATTTGTTAGTTTGCCCAACGGAGAACAGGCAGCTATACGTAACATTGGATCTATGCATCTATCGCCCGACTTGTCTCTTGATGGAGTTCTACATGTTCCAAAATTTCGTGTCAACTTGTTATCTGTTAGTAAATTAACGCGGGCTCTTCGATTTATAGTAATTTTTTCTCCAAATTTTTGTGTTGTGCAGGACGTGGATACGAAGAAGACGATTGGCCTGGGCAAGCATTTTGATGGGCTTTACTACCTCACGCCTACCCAAAATCCTCACCTTGCTACTCATGTTCGTCGTATCTCCATGCTTTGGCATCAACGTCTCGGACATCCGTCATCTGCCCCCTTCACTCTTTATCCAAGACCATTCACGAAATAATGTTTAATTCTGCGCATATTTGTGATGTTTGCCCTTTGGCTAAACAAACCAGATTACCATTTACTTCTAGTTCAATTAAAAGCAGTTGCACCTTTTGATCTTATTCATTGTGACATTTGGGGCCCTCATAATACCCGTACCCATTCGGGGCACGTTATTTTTGACGATTGTTGATGATTTCACTCGTTTTACTTGGGTTCACCTTATGAATTTTAAATCTGATACACAACCCATTTTGAAATCATTTTTCTTGGGTGGCCACTCAATTTAATCGTTCCATTAAAACTCTTCGTTCGACAATGGAAGTGAATTCCTATCCATGCGTCCATTCTTTCTTGAACATGGTACTAATTTTCAACATTCTTGCACATATACTCCTCAACAAAATGGGGTCGTTGAACGCAAACATCGTCATCTCTTAAACATTGGTCGCGCACTTCGTTTCCAAGCTAACTTGCCCTTGCAATTTTGGGGAGACAGTCTACAAACCGCATGTTACCTCATAAATAGACTTCCAACCCCTTACTTTCTCATAAAACCCCTTATGAGCAGTTACATGGGAAAGCCCCTTCTTACTCTCACCTACGGGTTTTTGGGTGCCTTTGCTATGCCACTCACCTTAACCCCACTCATAAATTTGACACCCGGGCTCGTCGTTGTCTTTTTCTTGGGTACCCTCTTAGTCAGAAAGGCTATCGCGTCTTTGATCTTGAAACCAAAAAATTTTTTGTGACTCGGGATGTCATTTTTCATGAACACTCATTTCCTTTTTCTCCCTCTTCTCCTAACCCCCCCACGGACCAACCCATTCTGCCTACTCTTCCTACCACTGCCGACCCTCCTTTTCAGCCAAGCCCGATATCTCCAGGCCCACATTCCCCCCACTTATCGACACTAGACCCAGCCCATTCTGACCAACCCATCTCCCCTCCCGAAATCCTTCCAGACCCTAATTTCCCTTCGACATCACCAATCTCCACGCCGCCTCTCCCTTCTCTCGATGGCGGCTCTGGTTCTCCAATCCCTGGTCTCACCTCTCCTTCAATCGGCCAGCCGTCCTCCCTTGACTTCACAGACACATTTGCGCCGGTTGCGAAGTTGATCACTGTCCGCTGCTTACTCTCGGTTGCGGCTGCTCGCCATTGGTCTCTTCATCAAATGGACGTTCAGAACGCGTTTCTCCATGGCGACCTCCAAGAGGAGGTTTACATGTTACCTCCGCCTGGTTCACGTCGACAGGGGGAGCAGATTGTATGTCGACTCCACAAGTCCTTATATGGACTGAAACAAGCTCCACGGAGCTGGTTTCGAAAGTTTTCATCTACTATATGTGGCATTGGTTTCAAGCAATCTAGGGCAGATTACTCTCTGTTCACACAAGTACATGGAAGTTCCCTGACTATTATATTGCTCTATGTAGATGACATGATAATCACAGGGAATGATGAGGAGTTAATCTGTAAACTGAAGCATTTCCTTAGCAGTCAATTCCGAATCAAAGATCTCGGACCCTTGAAATATTTCCTTGGTGTTGAGGTGGCACGGTCGAAAACATGAATTTCTATATGTCAACGCAAGTACACTCTTGACATTTTGGAAGAAGCTGGACTACTTGGAGCTAAACCAGCCAAGGTTCCCATGGATCCTGATATAACATTATCATCTACAGGTGAACTGCTCAAAGATCCTACTAGGTATCGACGCTTAGTTGGAAAGCTCATCTATCTCACAATTACAAGGCCAGAAATTACTTATGCAGTCAACACACTCAGTCAGTTTATGCAAGAGCCTAAACGACAACATCTTGATGCTGTAAACCGTCTACTTCACTATCTTAAAGGAGCTCCAGGGCAAGGGCTGTTATTCTCTGCACAGAACAAGTTGAATCTAATTGGTTATTGCGATGCTGATTGGGCTCGATGTCAAATCACACGCCGATCAGTCACGGGATATTGCATCTTTCTTGGTAATGCACTGGTGTCCTGGAAAAGCAAGAAGCAGGTTACAGTTGCACGATCATCTGCCGAAGCTGAATATCGTTCAATGGCTGCAGCTACATGTGAACTCACTTGGTTACGATATCTATTGCATGATCTGCGTGTTACTCATGCTGAACCTGCAAAGTTGTATTGCGATAATCAAGCTGCCCTATACATTGCAGCAAATCCAGTGTATCACGAACGAACCAAGCACATTGAGCTTGATTGCCACACCGTTCGTGAAAGAATAGAAAGAGGCGAGATCAAGACTGGATATGTGAAGACTGGAGAACAGATAGCAGACTTGTTTACCAAGCCATTGAGGGCACCTGCTTTCAGTTCACTTCTTGGCAAGTTGGGTGTCATCAATATCCACCTTCCAACTTGAGGGGGAGTGTTAAAGGAAAGAAAATCAGTCAATGATATGAGATTGAGAGATTGTGTTAAAGGAAAGAAAATCAGTCAATGATCTGAGATTGAGAGATTGTAGGATCTGAATATAATTAGCAAATAATTAGTATGTACTTGCCTAGAATAGACAAGCTCTGTATGTATATAGCCGCTGTATTGGTTTGAAGTTAAATACACAGAATATATCAAACTTTCTCAGTACCAATCAGAGATTATGATTGCTGAAGGTAATTTGTTTGTTAAATTCACCTATTTTAATCCTCAAGTCAATGTTGTCACAAATTCATGCTTAAGCTGTTCCTCTATTTGCCCTCATCATGATAAGGGTGAATATCGCTATACAATTTTATGAAAGGCGTATATATATTCCTTTGTCCTGCGCATCATATACATTGTTTCTATATACTAATGCTGGATGTTTCAATTAGGAGTTTGCAAAAAAACAAACAGACTGGTAATCAGAAGTTTGTAAAAAACAAAAAACAAAAGGAAAAACCCAATTTGCTCTCTTTATTCCTCTCTGCCTCTCATCACTCTCTCTGTTTGATTCATGCTACCTGACCCAAACCCAAACAGATTATTTGTTGAAAGATCAAATTAATTAAAGGAAAAAAACCCACTTTTTATGAATCACTTTATTCCCTATAATCCATTCTCTCAGCCATTTCCAAGACATACACTTAAGAAAAGAACATATCCATAAACAAGTATCTCAAACAGGGATTAAAAACGTGCTTCTTTGCAGAAATGCTCACTGCTGTTTTCAGTCCTTGCTTTAGTTTAACCTACACAAAATGCAAATAGGAATGTCATGCCAATGCAAGACGCATGTGAAAAAGGAAGGTGGGGAGGAGAAGCTTCCAGTCATTTGCAACAAGACTGTCATCTAAATATCAATTACCTTCTCCATTGCTTCTATATATTGCTCCACATATTTACCTAATACATATTGCACAAAGGTGAAAACTTTGAGCTTTTATAAATTTAGATAGTCGACCAACCTGCTTCGTAGTTTAACTACTCAGTAACACTAATAGTCTTCATCAAAGTCCAATTTTCATCAGTTCCAAGAAGTTGTTGTGCGCAGCGGAAGCGGATTGCACATGGACGGTGATATGAAACCATTGAGACAACAAGAGCAAAATATGAAATACAGAAATCCAAATGACACCAAGGATTTATACTGGTTCGGCCCGTGTGTAGCCTACATCCAGTTCGAAGACAGCGAGAAATTCCACTAGTATCCCAAAAGAGATTACAACCAAAGGAGATTAACCCTCTCACCTATCCTAAGAATTACAGAGTTTAACTCTCACAACCCAAATCCCAATTACACCCAAGTCACTCACACACAAATGACAAAAGAGAGAACAAATAGTACCACACCCAAAGACCAATAGAGAAATAGATTTTCCTCTCACTGATCAGACAAGGAAACTGTCTTCAAATGTGCAGCTACAACAAAGAGGAGCAGCAGCTCCTTTATCTCCCTCTCTCTCATGGTGCAAACGGCACCTCCAAAATGGTGAGGCATTCTGCCCACTCACTGACTGATGCTCTCTCTCCCTTATGTAGACTCGTGCAGCGTCCAGATGCCAAAGAAACTCACCAACAGCTCCATGTGCGTAGCAAAGAAGTCATCATTGTTGTTGACATTAAGCACCCATCCACTTGGAAACAATAAACAAAGAGAAAGAAAGAATTATTTCTTTCTCAAAGTGGAACACCAACGGCTAAAGAAAGAACCCAAAGTTCTTTCACACATGTTGTGGTACACTTGTCACCAACCAATTAGACTCCTCCCATAAAGTAATGCCAAAACCACCCAAAACATATTTGAGCCAAACATTTCGGCATTTCCTCCTTGATTTGCTCCACTAGCTCTTCCACACCAATATTCAAAGCTTTCCCACGTGATTTGCTGCATGTTTCTCTTTCCTTTGTCCAAAAGTTAATAAATAACTCTATTAACAAACCACAACTTTCGGCTGCATGAAAGGTGGTCGACACAAGGCAAAAGCAGAAAACATTAATTTGGGACAATATTCAACAATCTCCACCTTGACACAAATTTACCAAGCCACGGTAGAACTTTCTATCGCTCATCTTCCTCTTACCAAATCAAGCTCAAGCATTTCTTGAACTTGCAACCAAAAAATTGTGTGCTTGATCGAACCGGATGACCCCAACAGAAGAACCTCTTCAATGTCACCCACATAACCAAGCCACACCAGCTGAATGTACGTGCATAAACCGCACAAACCTTAACGCTTGAACCTCAAGCTTCTTCTACTACAATACACGCAGAGTCTAGACAACCAAGTAGCAGAACGAACAATTTCAGCTGCCATAGGAGGGAATCATCCTCCCGAAAGATAACCCCTTACAATCAAAACCCCCACTTGAAAATCTAATGATCAAAGGAAAAAACCCATGTAGCCATAAACAATGCTACCCAAAGTACATAGAGAAAATCAAATCAACAAACTACACACTACCCACAAGGAACGAACAAACTCTTGAAACTCCACCATGAAAGTAAATTTCAAAAGTAATCAAAGACAAGCAAAAAAATCACACCCCAAGCACGGCACACCGGAATCATCGATCATAGGAGGAACTTAATGATTATCCTACCTACGACATCCACAAAAGCACCTGCAAGAGGAATTATTAGACTTTTCTCTTTCTTTGATTTATGGGCAATCAAATCTCCAATGCCCTTCCTTGTGACAAAGTTGCATTTGTCCTCCCAAGCATTCACCTTAGAACGCGATTTTCCTCCATTACTGCTTCATCCTCATCATCCTATTTTCATATTCATGACCTACACATTCATGAAAATCTTATTGAACTCAACAAGATAGTTTTGACTAAGTGTACCTTCCGCCATACCATCGAGTGTACAATCGTTGTTTGGCATACAACCGATTGGAAATGATTTGGTCACAAATGTATTCTCCACCATTTCAGCCATAGCCCAGCATGTGTAGTCTCATCGGCAACCTCACGAAGAACACCGTCCGCTAACTGCTATCCAATCGCAGTGAGTGCCCGATTCAAGACATCATCCTTCTCCATCGTCGGATCACGTTGCTGGCCATGCTTGAATACCCTTTAGCGCCTTTTGAGCAGCCCCTGTTGCACTAACAAGGCTCTCATCTTCAACACCAAAGTCTGGAATTTTTTTTTCTCCTGTCAAAAAATTTCATATCTCCTCAACACGTCTCCTGGTTCCGTCATCACAAACACAAAACTCCACCAGATCAAAAAAACTGGAGCTCTGATACCACTTGTTGTGCGCAGCGGAAGCGGATTGCACATGGACGGTGATATGAAACCATTGAGACAACAAGAGCAAAATATGAAATACAGAAATCCAAATGACACCAAGGATTTATACTTGGTTCGGCCGTGTGTAGCCTACATCCGGTTCGAAGACAATGAGAAATTCCACTAGTATCCCAAAAGAGATTACAACCAAAGGAGATTAACCCTCTCACCTATCCTAAGAATTACAGAGTTTAACTCTCACAACCCAAATCCCAATTACACCCAAGTCACTCACACACAAATGACAAAAGAGAGAACAAATAGTACCACACCCAAAGACCAATAGAGAAATAGATTTTCCTCTCACCGATCGAGACAAGGAAAGCTGTCTTCAAATGTGCAGCTACAACAAAGAGGAGCAGCAGCTCCTTTATCTCCCTCTCTCTCATGGTGCAAACGGCACCTCCAAAATGGTGAGGCATTCTGCCCACTCACCGACTGATGCTCTCTCTCCCTTATGTAGACTCGTGCAGCGTCCGGATGCCAAAGAAACTCACCAACAGCTCCATGTGCGTAGCAAAGAAGTCATCATTGTTGTTGACATTAAGCACCCATCCACTTGGAAACAATAAACAAAGAGAAAGAAAGAATTATTTCTTTCTCAAAGTGGAACACCAACGGCTAAAGAAAGAACCCAAAGTTCTTTCACACATGTTGTGGTACACTTGTCACCAACCAATTAGACTCCTCCCATAAAGTAATGCCAAAACCACCCAAAACATATTTGAGCCAAACATTTCGGCATTTCCTCCTTGATTTGCTCCACTAGCTCTTCCACACCAATATTCAAAGCTTTCCCACGTGATTTGCTGCATGTTTCTCTTTCCTTTGTCCAAAAGTTAATAAATAACTCTATTAACAAACCACAACTTTCGGCTGCATGAAAGGTGGTCGACACAAGGCAAAAGCAGAAAACATTAATTTGGGACAATATTCAACAATCTCCACCTTGACACAAATTTACCAAGCCACGAGTAGAACTTTCTATCGCTCATCTTCCTCTTACCAAATCAAGCTCAAGCATTTCTTGAACTTGCAACCAAAAATTGTGTGCTTCGATCGAACCGGATGACCCCAACAGAAGAACCTCTTCAATGTCACCCACATAACCAAGCCACACCAGCTGAATGTACGTGCATAAACCGCACAAACCTTAACGCTTGAACCTCAAGCTTCTTCTACTACAATACACGCAGAGTCTAGACAACCAAGTAGCGAGCGAACAATTTCAGCTGCCATAGGAGGGAATCATCCTCCCGAAAGATAACCCCTTACAATCAAAACCCCCACTTGAAAATCTAATGATCAAAGGAAAAAACCCATGTAGCCATAAACAATGCTACCCAAAGTACATAGAGAAAATCAAATCAACAAACTACACACTACCCACAAGGAACGAACAAACTCTTGAAACTCCACCATGAAAGTAAATTTCAAAAGTAATCAAAGACAAGCAAAAAAATCACACCCCAAGCACGGCACACCGGAATCATCGATCATAGGAGGAACTTAATGATTATCCTACCTACGACATCCACAAAAGCACCTGCAAGAGGAATTATTAGACTTTTCTCTTTCTTTGATTTATGGGCAATCAAATCTCCAATGCCCTTCCTTGTGACAAAGTTGCATTTGTCCTCCCAAGCATTCACCTTAGAACGCGATTTTCCTCCATTCTTGCTTCATCCTCATCATCCTATTTTCATATTCATGACCTACACATTCATGAAAATCTTATTGAACTCAACAAGATAGTTTTGACTAAGTGTACCTTCCGCCATACCATCGAGTGTACAATCGTTGTTTGGCATACAACCGATTGGAAATGATTTGGTCACAAATGTATTCTCCACCATTTCAGCCATAGCCCAGCATGTGTAGTCTCATCGGCAACCTCACGAAGAACACCGTCCGCTAATCGCTATCCAATCGCAGTGAGTGCCCGATTCAAGACATCATCCTTCTCCATCGTCGGATCACGTTGCTGGCCATGCTTGAATACCCTTTAGCGCCTTTTGAGCAGCCCCTGTTGCACTAACAAGGCTCTCATCTTCAACACCAAAGTCTGGAATTTTTTTCTCCTGTCAAAAAATTTCATATCTCCTCAACACGTCTCCTGGTTCCGTCATCACAAACACAAAACTCCACCGGATCAAAAAAGCTGGAGCTCGATACCACTTGTTGTGCGCAATGAAGCGGATTGCACATGGACGGTGATATGAAACCATTGAGACAACAAGAGCAAAATATGAAATACAGAAATCCAAATGACACCAAGGATTTATACTGGTTCGGCCCGTGTGTAGCCTACATCCGGTTCGAAGACAATGAGAAATTCCACTAGTATCCCAAAAGAGATTACAACCAAAGGAGATTAACCCTCTCACCTATCCTAAGAATTACAGAGTTTAACTCTCACAACCCAAATCCCAATTACACCCAAGTCACTCACACACAAATGACAAAAGAGAGAACAAATAGTACCACACCCAAAGACCAATAGAGAAATAGATTTTCCTCTCACCGATCGACAAGGAAACTGTCTTCAAATGTGCAGCTACAACAAAGAGGAGCAGCAGCTCCTTTATCTCCCTCTCTCATGGTGCAAACGGCACCTCCAAAATGGTGAGGCATTCTGCCCACTCACCGACCGATGCTCTCTCTCCTTATGTAGACTCGTGCAGCGTCCGGATGCCAAAGAAACTCACCAACAGCTCCATGTGCGTAGCAAAGAAGTCATCATTGTTGTTGACATTAAGCACCCATCCACTTGGAAACAATAAACAAAGAGAAAGAAAGAATTATTTCTTTCTCAAAGTGGAACACCAACGGCTAAAGAAAGAACCCAAAGTTCTTTCACACATGTTGTGGTACACTTGTCACCAACCAATTAGACTCCTCCCATAAAGTAATGCCAAAACCACCCAAAACATATTTGAGCCAAACATTTCGGCATTTCCTCCTTGATTTGCTCCACTAGCTCTTCCACACCAATATTCAAAGCTTTCCCACGTGATTTGCTGCATGTTTCTCTTTCCTTTGTCCAAAAGTTAATAAATAACTCTATTAACAAACCACAACTTTCGGCTGCATGAAAGGTGGTCGACACAAGGCAAAAGCAGAAAACATTAATTTGGGACAATATTCAACAATCTCCACCTTGACACAAATTTACCAAGCCACAGTAGAACTTTCTATCGCTCATCTTCCTCTTACCAAATCAAGCTCAAGCATTTCTTGAACTTGCAACCAAAAATTGTGTGCTTGATCGAACCGGATGACCCCAACGAAGAACCTCTTCAATGTCACCCACATAACCAAGCCACACCAGCTGAATGTACGTGCATAAACCGCACAAACCTTAACGCTTGAACCTCAAGCTTCTTCTACTACAATACACGCAGAGTCTAGACAACCAAGTAGCAGAACGAACAATTTCAGCTGCCATAGGAGGGAATCATCCTCCCGAAAGATAACCCCTTACAATCAAAACCCCCACTTGAAAATCTAATGATCAAAGGAAAAAACCCATGTAGCCATAAACAATGCTACCCAAAGTACATAGAGAAAATCAAATCAACAAACTACACACTACCCACAAGGAACGAACAAACTCTTGAAACTCCACCATGAAAGTAAATTTCAAAAGTAATCAAAGACAAGCAAAAATCACACCCCAAGCACGGCACACCGGAATCATCGATCATAGGAGGAACTTAATGATTATCCTACCTACGACATCCACAAAAGCACCTGCAAGAGGAATTATTAGACTTTTCTCTTTCTTTGATTTATGGGCAATCAAATCTCCAATGCCCTTCCTTGTGACAAAGTTGCATTTGTCCTCCCAAGCATTCACCTTAGAACGCGATTTTCCTCCATTCTGCTTCATCCTCATCATCCTATTTTCATATTCATGACCTACACATTCATGAAAATCTTATTGAACTCAACAAGATAGTTTTGACTAAGTGTACCTTCCGCCATACCATCGAGTGTACAATCGTTGTTTGGCATACAACCGATTGGAAATGATTTGGTCACAAATGTATTCTCCACCATTTCAGCCATAGCCCAGCATGTGTAGTCTCATCGGCAACCTCACGAAGAACACCGTCCGCTAACTGCTATCCAATCGCGGTGAGTGCCCGATTCAAGACATCATCCTTCTCCATCGTCGGATCACGTTGCTGGCCATGCTTGAATACCCTTTAGCGCCTTTTGAGCAGCCCCTGTTGCACTAACAAGGCTCTCATCTTCAACACCAAAGTCTGGAATTTTTTTCTCCTGTCAAAAATTTCATATCTCCTCAACACGTCTCCTGGTTCCGTCATCACAAACACAAAACTCCACCGGATCAAAAAAGCTGGAGCTCGATACCACTTGTTGTGCGCAGTGAAGCGGATTGCACATGGACGGTGATATGAAACCATTGAGACAACAAGAGCAAAATATGAAATACAGAAATCCAAATGACACCAAGGATTTATACTTTGGTTCGGCCCGTGTGTAGCCTACATCCAGTTCGAAGACAATGAGAAATTCCACTAGTATCCCAAAAGAGATTACAACCAAAGGAGATTAACCCTCTCACCTATCCTAAGAATTACAGAGTTTAACTCTCACAACCCAAATCCCAATTACACCCAAGTCACTCACACACAAATGACAAAAGAGAGAACAAATAGTACCACACCCAAAGACCAATAGAGAAATAGATTTTCCTCTCACTGATCAGACAAGGAAACTGTCTTCAAATGTGCAGCTACAACAAAGAGGAGCAGCAGCTCCTTTATCTCCCTCTCTCTCATGGTGCAAACGGCACCTCCAAAATGGTGAGGCATTCTGCCCACTCACCGACTGATGCTCTCTCTCCCTTATGTAGACTCGTGCAGCGTCCGGATGCCAAAGAAACTCACCAACAGCTCCATGTGCGTAGCAAAGAAGTCATCATTGTTGTTGACATTAAGCACCCATCCACTTGGAAACAATAAACAAAGAGAAAGAAAGAATTATTTCTTTCTCAAAGTGGAACACCAACGGCTAAAGAAAGAACCCAAAGTTCTTTCACACATGTTGTGGTACACTTGTCACCAACCAATTAGACTCCTCCCATAAAGTAATGCCAAAACCACCCAAAACATATTTGAGCCAAACATTTCGGCATTTCCTCCTTGATTTGCTCCACTAGCTCTTCCACACCAATATTCAAAGCTTTCCCACGTGATTTGCTGCATGTTTCTCTTTCCTTTGTCCAAAAGTTAATAAATAACTCTATTAACAAACCACAACTTTCGGCTGCATGAAAGGTGGTCGACACAAGGCAAAAGCAGAAAACATTAATTTGGGACAATATTCAACAATCTCCACCTTGACACAAATTTACCAAGCCACAGTAGAACTTTCTATCGCTCATCTTCCTCTTACCAAATCAAGCTCAAGCATTTCTTGAACTTGCAACCAAAAAATTGTGTGCTTCGATCGAACCGGATGACCCCAACAGAAGAACCTCTTCAATGTCACCCACATAACCAAGCCACACCAGCTGAATGTACGTGCATAAACCGCACAAACCTTAACGCTTGAACCTCAAGCTTCTTCTACTACAATACACGCAGAGTCTAGACAACCAAGTAGCGTAACGAACAATTTCAGCTGCCATAGGAGGGAATCATCCTCCCGAAAGATAACCCCTTACAATCAAAACCCCCACTTGAAAATCTAATGATCAAAGGAAAAAACCCATGTAGCCATAAACAATGCTACCCAAAGTACATAGAGAAAATCAAATCAACAAACTACACACTACCCACAAGGAACGAACAAACTCTTGAAACTCCACCATGAAAGTAAATTTCAAAAGTAATCAAAGACAAGCAAAAATCACACCCCAAGCACGGCACACCGGAATCATCGATCATAGGAGGAACTTAATGATTATCCTACCTACGACATCCACAAAAGCACCTGCAAGAGGAATTATTAGACTTTTCTCTTTCTTTGATTTATGGGCAATCAAATCTCCAATGCCCTTCCTTGTGACAAAGTTGCATTTGTCCTCCCAAGCATTCACCTTAGAACGCGATTTTCCTCCATTACTGCTTCATCCTCATCATCCTATTTTCATATTCATGACCTACACATTCATGAAAATCTTATTGAACTCAACAAGATAGTTTTGACTAAGTGTACCTTCCGCCATACCACTGAGTGTACAATCGTTGTTTGGCATACAACCGATTGGAAATGATTTGGTCACAAATGTATTCTCCACCATTTCAGCCATAGCCCAGCATGTGTAGTCTCATCGGCAACCTCACGAAGAACACCGTCCGCTAACTGCTATCCAATCGCAGTGAGTGCCCGATTCAAGACATCATCCTTCTCCATCGTCGGATCACGTTGCTGGCCATGCTTGAATACCCTTTAGCGCCTTTTGAGCAGCCCCTGTTGCACTAACAAGGCTCTCATCTTCAACACCAAAGTCTGGAATTTTTTTTTCTCCTGTCAAAAAATTTCATATCTCCTCAACACGTCTCCTGGTTCCGTCATCACAAACACAAAACTCCACCAGATCAAAAAAGCCCTGGAGCTCGATACCACTTGTTGTGCGCAGCTGAAGCGGATTGCACATGGACGGTGATATGAAACCATTGAGACAACAAGAGCAAAATATGAAATACAGAAATCCAAATGACACCAAGGATTTATACTGGTTCGGCCCGTGTGTAGCCTACATCCAGTTCGAAGACAGCGAGAAATTCCACTAGTATCCCAAAAGAGATTACAACCAAAGGAGATTAACCCTCTCACCTATCCTAAGAATTACAGAGTTTAACTCTCACAACCCAAATCCCAATTACACCCAAGTCACTCACACACAAATGACAAAAGAGAGAACAAATAGTACCACACCCAAAGACCAATAGAGAAATAGATTTTCCTCTCACCGATCGTGACAAGGAAACTGTCTTCAAATGTGCAGCTACAACAAAGAGGAGCAGCAGCTCCTTTATCTCCCTCTCTCTCATGGTGCAAACGGCACCTCCAAAATGGTGAGGCATTCTGCCCACTCACTGACTGATGCTCTCTCTCCCTTATGTAGACTCGTGCAGCGTCCGGATGCCAAAGAAACTCACCAACAGCTCCATGTGCGTAGCAAAGAAGTCATCATTGTTGTTGACATTAAGCACCCATCCACTTGGAAACAATAAACAAAGAGAAAGAAAGAATTATTTCTTTCTCAAAGTGGAACACCAATGGCTAAAGAAAGAACCCAAAGTTCTTTCACACATGTTGTGGTACACTTGTCACCAACCAATTAGACTCCTCCCATAAAGTAATGCCAAAACCACCCAAAACATATTTGAGCCAAACATTTCGGCATTTCCTCCTTGATTTGCTCCACTAGCTCTTCCACACCAATATTCAAAGCTTTCCCACGTGATTTGCTGCATGTTTCTCTTTCCTTTGTCCAAAAGTTAATAAATAACTCTATTAACAAACCACAACTTTCGGCTGCATGAAAGGTGGTCGACACAAGGCAAAAGCAGAAAACATTAATTTGGGACAATATTCAACAGAAGTGCTGACGGAAACATCACCTGTAAGATGAATAAATAAGAACATAGTTGAAATCAATTCTTTTTCGAAGCAAGAAATGCTGAGAATATGATACTTACTGTATGGAAGCACATTATCCTTGCCCATAAACTGATACAACTCCACATTGTCAGGATTATTCCACCATTTCTTCCATTCATCAGTGTAACATTTAGTAGTTGTTATACATATCCAATGGGAGCATCAAACCACATATAGAAAACCTACCAATAACATAGTAAGAGCAAATGTAACAAATTTTGAAAATCATTAACAAAAATTAATTAGCAGAATTAGCATAAGTGTAGTAAAATTAATTAGTAGAACCTCCAAGTCAATTTGCCATATTGAATTTATGTGCTGCGAAATTGAGCAAGTGTAAATTTGCAAAGTTACGTTCAAGGGGCTTTGTAACTATGTGCCTTGTATCAAACATGCACGTCACCATGTGCTCTGGACTTCAAGTGAATTAATAGGGGTTTAATTATGGTAATTGTCTTTTTGCACCTATATAAGCTTCATTTTAGTCATTCAATTCAGTTAATGAATTTTAAGTCTTTGTATTTCAATCCTTTTGGTAAATTCTAAAGTGTAAATCAATAGTTTTAACTTACATCTTCACAAAATTTAAGTTAAAAACATAAAAATACTTTTGGGGTCGGTTTCATTTTCATGGCCTTCTCCCCATTCTTAATTACCTCCTGAGAATTCACCAGCCATAGAAATTAGACAAGGGCTGAACCAGGAAAACAGAAAAATAAATTGATTTGGAGAGAGAGAGAGAGACTTAATTAAAACGGCGGGGGAGCAGGACTGATTCAGAAAAAAATAACAGAAAAGAGGGTTGAAAGCGAGAGAGAACGGAAGGGCCTCCTAATTTCAAACAATGATGGTTTGAAATTTGCACGTCACTATGTGCCTGCCTTGTATCAAACATGCACGTCACCATTTGCTCTGGACTTCAAGTGAATGAATAGGGAGTTAATTATGGTAATTGCACTTGACTTTTTGCACCTATATAAGCTTCAATTTAGTCATTCAATTAGTGGATGAAAGGAGGAAAGTCAACCATTGTAGGAAAAGAAGTCGGAAAAGGAGACTTTATTTTTGGAGGAAGAGATGTTGACCGTGTATTGTATTGTTATAAGGTGATTCTGAAAATAATATTTAATATCACAACGTGTAAAGGCTGTTGTTAAAATGTAAACAACATACAAAAAGTGTTGTTAAAATGTAAACAACAACACGTAGATGAACATTGTCAATAAGACACTCAACAACGAGCAGAATACGTTGTTGTTCGATACTTCCACAAAATGCGCTCGTTGTCTTTACAAGTGTTCACAACGCACAATGAAATCAATGCAAGGAGTGTTGTTAAAGGCCATGAAGCTTTTAACGACATTGGCTTCAACAACTTGCGCCACATGTTGTCAATACCCTTCCACAACACACATTGTGGATCGTTAAAGGGCCTTTTTCCTGTAGTGATCTTTTCATGAATTAAGTAATGGTTTATTCAAGAGAGAATTTATTTCTTGAAAATTTGAAGTTGGAATTTTGGTAATTTTATGCCATTGAGAAATAGTAGATGTCCATACTAACGTGTGGCATTTTTCGGAGAATTAGTTGGAAGTATTCTTGGTAAGTTTTGGAAGTTGGGAAGAAGTTAAAAAGATTAAAATATATATATATATATATTGTTCACACTATTCAGAGGATTAAGGTAAAGTTTTAAGATGGTTCGAAATAATGCAAATAAAAAAGAAAGCAACACATGGGAGACCCAAATATTCAGGCAGTGAGTTCATATTGTGCAGCCAAGTTCATGATATGATTGACAAACCTGTAGCACCTCAAGCTACAGGCTTGTTCTTGTGAAATAATTATAAAATTTCCCTGCATTGTAGCCAAGTTCCTGAAATTTGAATGGAAAAGCCTTCGAAAACAAATACTCGGCTCCTCTAGGTCTAGGAAACACAAAGTAAAAGAAAAAAATCAAAAGCTTTTGGGAAGAAAAAAAAAATGAACATACCATCGGTCACGATATAAGTACCAAAAAGTCATCAGATAATTGTTTTGTTGGGTGCAAGCCTGCAATGCCCTGTGTGGTTAGAACGTTTACTTTGGTTTTGGGCTGTTTTGTCTTTTTGCATTGTGATTGTGACTGATATTGAACTGGCTTGCGACTATAATTCAGTTCTTATTTAAATACTCATGTATTGTATTAGACTGTTGAACGGCCTGGCGTTCTGGGCCGAGGGGATAAGCGCCAACACAGGTCGTCTTTTTTGGTATTGGGTGTGTGCGCGGGCGTGCCAGCACAGTCTACCGTGCATTCGAATGTGATATGTGCGATGAGCGATTAGATTCGGTGCACCTGTTTGAATCTGACTCCACGTCAAACGATTGTGGTGAGATAGGAACAGATCTCGACCGTCAGGTTCACGGCCTGAGCTACAAGGCCGTTGACGGTGGTGTCGACGGTGGAAATGATAAGTGGATTTGGGTGGTGCTCCAGCGCTCCGCCGGGTGGCAAAGGCTGTATGATATATGGGATGAGCGAAAGAGTAACCGAGGGTGGTGCTCCGGCGCCTTGAAAGATCAAGGGTTGTATGATATATTGATGAACAGAGGTTTCTTACAATCTGTCACTACTCCTAGGAAAGCAAGTAAATGTATTGAAAATGCATTACAGGAAGATAAATGACAGGAAAAGATAATTTGCTCCGTGGGAGGCTTGTGTGGTGTTTAAACCCTTTTTGACGTTGCTAAAGGTATGATATTTATAGGGTGAATTCTGAAGAAGAAGGCGGGCCCACAACCTTGTCAGATGTGGCTTGATTGGAGGGAGTGGGTGGCCTGAATATCGAGAAGCATGGTGGTGTGACTGCCGTGATGTTTAGTCCACCGTCACAAGAGGTGATCCAGATCATGCGCTTGGGAAAAACATTTAATTCCCTGATTTGGTAGTTGAGGGAGCATTTAATTCCCCTGGCAGTTGGTAGCTTTTCCACAATTTAAGGGACTTGGCCTTACTCAACGTCTTCTCTCTACGTGCTCTTTTGAGTGTGACTGCTGATTCGGATCTGTGTGCTCACATCCTAAGCCATTACCTATTTAATGAGCTGTGGGGGCCACCCTTAGCAAATGGTAGACTAATATTTTTCTAACCCTGGCCGTGGATAAGAAGTGGTTTCCTCTCAGCCGGGTTGCACCGAGGTTTAGGCTGAGGTCGTGATCGTGCATAAATCAAGGGTCGTAACTCAAGCCTTGACAATCTTGCGCCCAAGGGATTGGTCGTGAGTACTAGTCCCTCGGCCAGAAATCTTGGCCATATGAGGCCGTTATAAGATCAGTCTCTTGGGCCAAGAATTTTATGCACAAACATAGACATAAACTCAAAAATTGAAGCATTCGTGACCCATGGGTTTTCTTATCAATTTAAGCTCATTGACCATCTTTACATGTCATAAAATTTTCCTTATTTTGGTGATGAGTTAACCTAGGTTTTAGGCTCGATAATTGAACTTTGCTTATGTGGTCTTGATTTACCTAAATGTCTTATATTTTTTTTTTTTGTTTGTGTGGTCTTCATTTATGAGAAATTAACTTTCCACATCTCTCCAAAAAAAAAAAAAAAAAAAAAAAAAAAAAACTTTCCACAATGGCATACCCATTAACTTCTTAGAACCACCAATTAGGCGTGTGCGTCAATTCAAAACCGAAATTGGGAGCATTTTTGCTCACCATTTTAACCATAGGTGTACCTTTACCATCATCCCCAATGCTTGACACGTGTCCATAGACATAACCATAGTTAACTTTTGCTTTGTATTTATGGAACTATGGTTATACATATGGACATGTGTCAAGCATTGGGGATGGTGGTGAGGGTATACCTATAGTTAAAGTGGTGAGCAAATACCTATAGTTAAAGTGGTGAGCAAAAATGCACCCAAATAATTTAGCCCAGCTCTACCCAAACCTCTTGGGGCCTAGCTCAATCTTCTAGTCCAAAAGCCAAGTTCAATGTATCGCAACAAACCAATTATTCAACCTCGTCAAGGTAACAGTGTGGCTCATGCCTTGGCTCAATTTGGGCAGCAGGAAGGCAACCAATTTTTCTGGGAAGGGGTGCGTGCGATATGGATTCAATTTTTACTTGAAAATGGTAGAAATAGGGGATAGTTTTTTTTTTCTGTATTGTGGTACTATGTCTTTTTCCTTGACCGGATTTCTTCCACTGGTGTTTTTATGGCAAGGTTTTAACGAGGCCACTTTGTACCACCTAGAGAAATGAAAGTTAAACTGCCCCATGCCAACCCTTAGCATTAATTTGTTGCCTTCGTTATTGAGCAACTGCTGGATTTGACCTTAATTTGTCTACATTGACGGTATAGTGCACGATCTTCATAGAAATGTTTTGCAAATCCATGGATATGGTTTTAGACAACTGACTTTGCCCTTTGCAATTAGCAGCAACTATTGTAGGTACATTAATCCGAGGCGGATGGTCTTCCAGGACCACCATCTCTTCATGGAGGGAGTGTTGGAAGCGGATGGTCTTCTAGGACCACCAAACTAATGTTCATATCTATATTTTGTATTAAGTTAGCCTCTCCACTTGCTTGCTTTGGCTAAGTGTGTGCTGGCTTAGTTTTTATGTTCAGTTCATGGCTTTTGCCTCTTAACGAAGTTCCTTTTCGTCCAAAAAAAAAAATCTAAGGCTTTGGAAAGCTTCAATTTCATTTCATCAAATGTACTATGTGCTCAATTAATGATTAAAATCATTTTATTACATACAGAAAACTGCAAACATTATGAATGCAGAGAATCCCAATACAGAAAAACATGCAACATTTGAATACCTTTATTTGCATTAATTAGCAATGCATAACCACAAGTACAACTAGAAAGACAGACAGAGCAAGGTTTCGTGGAAGGAGAAGGAAGAAAAAACAAGAAAACAACTCCAAATGCATTACTTTATAACACACTGATATTATGCATCCCCCTCTCTACCTTTTCCATATTATTAGCCTCACTATTCCAACGATCTTAAGAAACAACTCCTGCCTTCTTGTGATGGTGACATCCGCGAGAACCACTCCCACTACAAATCCACTTCCAATTCCAGCCAAACAAAATCTCAAATCAAATTCAAGGGTTCCAAATGAGCCTGAATCACCTGTCTTTTTCAGCGTAGGTGGTGGTTGAGGCGCCTCTTGATTTCCGCATTTTGGTAATGGATCTCCACACAATCCGGGGTTTCCCTCATATGAAGTGCTATTCAATGAAGTAAGTTGGGTACCTTGTGGTATAGGACCTGTGAGATTGTTGTGGGACACATCAAAGTTCCCAAGGAATGTTAGCCTCGTCGCTTGTTGAGGGATCTGTCACGAGAGCTGGTTGTGTGAAAGGTCCAACGATTCAAGATTCCTTAAGTTCCCCAAGGATGATGGAATAGAACCAGTGAGAATGTTTCTGGAAATATTGAGTGAGAGAAGCTCCTTAAGGTTTCCAATGAATTCTAATCTTACCTTCAAATTTGTTGCTTGAGATATCAATGGCCGCAAAGCCTTCTTGAATCTTTGAATAGTACAACTCCAGACCTTTAATTCCTATTGTGATTGAGTAATCAATACTCAGCCCATCAAAATAACCTTTGACTTGATAGGGTACGTTTGCGAACATATATGTTGACTTGTTTACAATAATATCTGGAAACAAAGGTGGAATCTCACCCGTGAAATGGTTGAAAGACAAATCAAGAATGCGTAACTTGGGGAAGTCAACATTTGTTCTAGACTGTCCTATTACACCGTTGAAGCGATTACGGCGCATTGCCAAAAGCTTTAACTCTGGGAGAGTCCCCAACCAAATGGGGAAAACATCACTGAATTGATTGTTTGACAGAACCAGATACTCAAGCATCACACAATTCGCCAATGACCTCGGTAATTGCCCCTGCAATTGGTTATGACTAACATCAATCATCCTCAAATTGCTTCCATTGTTGTATGATTGAGGTATCATGCCATGAAAAGAGTTGCTTCCAAGAAGTAAAAGGATTAGACCATCACTAAAGTTTCCGAGACACTGAGGAAGCATGCCACTCAAGTTATTTTTCGACAAGTCAAGAGACATAAGAGAACTCATATTGCAAAGCAATGGTGAAATTTCTCCAGTAAAATTGTTGTTGCTCGCTCCATATTCTAGAAGGGATGGCGGAGGGATCGGTACTCGTCCATGGAAAGTGTTGAACGAAAGCCTCAAGCCATGTAGGTTAACCCAAGGAATGACAGTTGGAAGTTCTCCTAAAAAGAAGTTTCTAGAAATGTCTAGGAATACCAAGGTTTCCTTACTTAAATTCCACATCCAGTTTGGTACTTCGCCACATATTTTGTTGTCTGCTAGATCCAACATCTCCAACCTTGTCTGATTTCTTAGGAAATATGGGAGCTCTTTTAAATTGCATGAACTCAAACCCAGAATGGTGAACTGTCGATCAGTTGCATTCATAATATTGGATTCAGTAACAAATTCAAAATTGTTCCAACTCAATTGGAGTTGGTACATATTTTTTTGCTTCTGAAACATTTGAAACTCCACTACACCACTCAGGTTATTTGAATGTAGATAAAGGATCTCCAGATTCATGAGGTTGGAAAATGAGGCTGGAATTGAACCACTCAAATGATTCCAAGCAAAATCTAGGTAAACTAGTTTGCTAAAGTTACCTAGCCAAGATGGAATTGGACCAGTTAAATGACTTGTACTAATCCTGAACGTAGTCAATTGGGTAAGGTTTGCAAAGGAATCAGGAATTGGACCTCCAAATCTGTTTGCTGAAAGGTCTAGATAAGTGAGCTGTCTAAGATTACCAAGTGCAGATGGAACCAAAGCTTCTGAAAAATTGCATTGAGCCACATCCAACTCTTGCAATGAATTAAGCTTTTCAAAGGAAGAAGGTATTATTCCAAAAAACCTAGTAAATGCAACTTTCAGAACGATGAGAGGACTACTTTGATTAAATTCAGGAAAATATCCAGTGAGATCTTTGTTGTATCTCACACTAAGAACTTTTAAGTTCTGTAAATTGAAAATTCCCACTGGGAATTCGCCAAACAGATCACATTTCTTGAGGGTAAGGGATGTCAAAAATGATAAATTTGACAAGGAAACGGGTATGATCGAAGATATGTTAATGAAACTGAGAGAAAGAGTTTTTAGACTAGTTAAATTTTGAACTAGACTTCTCATATCGGACGGTTGAAGTTTCAACAATCCCTGAGGATCATCAGAAGATGTTTCAATTTCAACATTGCAACACATATCAAGGTATGTCAACTTGGACAAGTGTGAGACTTCAGACGGGACTTGACCAGAAAAGAAAGAGGCAGAGAGGTCAAGATGAGTGAGGCTTGGAAAATTTCTTATACTAGATGGAATTTGAGAGTAATTGAAATTATTGTCAGAGAGGCTTAACCTTTGAAGATGCACCAGTCTGAACAGGCTAGTTTTGGAGTCGAAAGAGCCGTAGAGATAACTGCTGCTGAGATTAAGGCCAATAACATGACCCGTCATCTCGTCACACTCCACGCCTTCCCACGAGCAGCAGCTCCTATTTCCTCCTCCAGCTGGTTTCCATGACGAAACCTTTGGATAAGCACCTTTAGAACGTGAAGCAGATTTGTCAATAATAAAGCTCTCCTTGAACTGCAGCAAGGCAGAGCTCTCCTCGGCATGGCAAGATAGCTGCTGCAAAGAGTCTACAAAGTTTGCAACCACAAGATGAAACAACAACAGAACTAGTAGTTTCGAGAGCATGTGAGTCAACAGGTTCCCCATAATGTTTTGATATTTTTTCTTTGCACTCTTTGCTAAAGAATCATCTATTTATGGACTGGCATGATCAAATGGTTGAGCAATAGCGTACACGTGTCAAGAACTCACGAACTGATTAATAAAAAAGTGTAAATGCAAACAAATAATCATCACAGAAAATTCTATCGATGCAATTAAGGACCACTGCTAATTACACTGATGTCTGATATTTTCAATTAGAAAGACCACGAAACTTCAAGTCAATTTGCCATTAAATTTAGGTGCTGCGAAAGTGGCCAAGTCTAAATTTGCAAAGCCAGAGAGAATGGAAGTGAAGAGGAAAGGGAAAGTGAAAATGCTTGACAGCTGGCAGGGCATCAGGAAAGTTTTTTCTCCCTATTTCTCGACTAGCTGGGACTTGTACTCTTGTGCTATAGAATAGCTAAACTCTTTCAAAATTAACCACGATCTAATTGATATTAACGGTTAACGAGAGTTTACTCCATCAAGGTTTGTGATCATTATCAAATGGGCCTCACAGTTTTACTTTTATAAATTTCAATCGCAATGTTTAAAATTCGACCAATTTACACCGTCTGTTAATCAATTCAGTTAATGAATTTTAAGTTTTCGTATTCCAATCCTTTTCATGAATTCTAAAGCGTAAACCAATAGTTTTAACTTACATCTTCACAAAATTAAAATTAAAAATATAAAAACCTTGCATACTTCTGGGATTTTCATCGATTTCTCCCAAAAAATTCAGAAATTCTTTGTTGTTCTGTTATGTTGATTATCAAACCAAGGCGGTCATATTTATTAAAAACAATTAATGCAAGTACTTGAATTCTTTCTGGCAGTAGTGAGTCTCTCCTTAATATATAATTAAACTTGCTCTAGTTTGAGATCTCTACAAAAGTTGTTAGCACCACCACCCAGCCCTTAGCATTTGGTGCCTTCGTTATTGTCACTCAATTTAATATTATTTGACATTTAGTTTTATCAATTTGAATCCTAATGTTTAAAATTCGATCAATTACTGTTGCGATAATTATGTAATTAGTAGGGGGTTAATTATATGGTAATTGCACTTGACTTTTTGCACCTATATAAGCTTCATTTTAGTCATTCAATTCAGTTAATGACAGGACCTGACCCGAATTCCACCCCGGAACCCGAGCCGGACCCTGTTGATGGGCCCAACACCAACCCATGTCGGGCCCACAAACTATACTAGTTCCCTCTTCCCGAAATTTAACCTATAAGGGGCCAAGACTTCTGCCGAAAAACGGGCAGAGTCTCCCCTAAAACAGGGACTAACCCAAAACTTCAACTTGTCAAACAAGCAACAGATAAACAACCCAAGCGCCAGCATGCATACAACATATACATAACAGGCCTCCGGCCAACAAATTTAACCCCAAAGGGTGATACATAGCATATCTAAGAGTTAGCGGAAAAGTAGAAATAACAAAATACAAGTTTAGGGTTAAAGGATGACAATCCTACCATTTCAACGAAGCTCGAGAAGAGAAGCGCACAGCCGAACAGTACGAAGCGACGACTACAGTCTGGGGGGCACAAAACAGAAAGAGTGTGAGTGGACAAAAACAAGGTTTTACAAACTTAAATCAAAGTACTAACCCCACCGTTTAAAACCATGCCAAACATGCATATGAAACCCTTTAAATACTTGATTGATTTGAAAACCGTACTATCTCAAAGTACGTGAAAGTAACCCAGTTTAAAACCCCCTTTTTGAACAACTAACCTTTTACCTTTCCCGAGGCATAACCTCTCAAATCAACCCATGCAGGTTTATAAAATATAAACAAAAGGACTTAATACCGTAAAAGCATATATATGGAATAAAAATTCATATAAGGTAAAACAAATCTTAAAATGCCGACTAACTCGCTTATAGCAAGCAAACCAAACTTGACATCACTACATAAATCAATTGTAGTTCAAAACATATATATAAATATAGATCAAAACAAGATTGACAATCCAATAAGTAAAACCTATCAAGTACTGAAATCTAACAAGTATCGCAACCAAAACAGTAAACAGCTTTCCCAAACTTCCCCACTCTCACAATCACGTGCTCACAAGCACGACAAGCGAGGAACGATCCTCACTAAAAGAAATATGAATACGAATGTACTAACACACGCGTATAGGTATAGTATAACCATAACACAAACACAAGTACCAGAAAACAATCCAACAGGGGATCATTTCACCGGACACCGATACGCCTCATCGAGACACCGTGCCTGTGGTTGAGCCGTCCAAAGTGGGACTAAACTCACAGGACTATATGGTAAAAACTTACCAACCATAACTCCTAAATAAATCTGTCCTACACGCGCAGACTACCCAATCAAGGGCCTACACTACACCCCGTTAAGGTATGCACCGGATCGAATCATACCTAATCGTAATCAGTATCATATCAATCGCCAAGCGATCATCGATGTCGAACAGGGGAGGTACAATACAAGGTGCTAACAGCACTCAAATCAATCAACACGCGATAACAGTATATATATATATATATATATATATATATATATATATATACACAACCAATCACTATGTACCCAACCCAAAACACCAACATCAGGACATAAACAAGTCCGTCAAGCATATAACCCATATATATACTCAAAATCAGGACATCACTGTCCAAAACATATATTTCTATATTCAAAATAATCACAAGGGTCAAACGACCGCATAACAGATTAATATTAAATCAAACATCCTTTTCGTTGAAAAACCATATTTAAATCTCATTCAATGCTCAAGCCAAGCATACAAAAATCATATTAAAATCTCAAGTCCCTAAGACGTCAAATCTAAGGTATAAACATATATATATATACATAACCAAAGTACATATATATATAACCCAAGTATAGATAACCCCTTTTCTTAAAGTAGATAACCATATATATATATATATATATATATATATATAATCAAAGTACATATATATATATATATATATATAACCAAAGTATAGGTAATTCCTTTTCTTAAAGTAGATATATATATATATAACCCTTTCCCATTAATCCAAAGTATTTACTCAATTAGCCATATATATATATATATAAATACATATATATATATATATATAATCAAAGTATACGTATTATTAATCATAAGGTTTTAACACCAAAACCGAGTATGAAATCAAACGGACTAAACTAACATCCAAATATTCAATTATATAATTAAAATATAATATAACAGTTCCAAGCTTAATATAGCTCATTTATGTAATTAAAATCCAATACGAAAACCACCGGGCGTTCACCACGTCCCGTTCAATACCCCAAAGGTATAAATAATAATAAAATATAATATCAGGGCCCCACATAAAACCCGGCAACCCAAATCAAGCGTTAAACTCAAATGCTAATTCTTTTAATACTTTTCAACCAAAGTCAAATAAGAATTAAACATCCAAGATATAAAACAATTATTAAATCTCAATTCATGCATTTCATGCAATTCATCCAAAACATGCTTATTTGAAAACAAAGTCCACTCACCGTTGGTCATATGCTGCACAACCCTCAAAGAGTCCCGCTCACAAAGTACGCAGAGTCAAGGTACCTAAAGCGTTGAAGACGAGGATTGGATTAGTACTGTGAACCGTACGAGAACCGTAAACTTAAACCCTAACAAAACCCGACTTAACGTGCACGTACGTCCTACGAAGGATTCCAAGGTCAAACTACCTCTTATAACCAGTGGGACCGCCCCGGAAGACTCACGGTCAACCGGCGGTCAAACACCCCGTTTCGGTCAACCCGGGCCGCCGGAGCCCACGACCTCCAAAAGGATCAGGACATTCCTAGAAGTCCAACAAAGTCAACTACATTGCAAGGCGACCTCGGGAGACACTCGGTCAAACTTGGTCAAACCGACCCGAGTGGGTCAAACCGGGCCCGTGGGTCCCATGACCTCCAAACTTGGATCCGAAAGTTCCTATAGGTTCAACACGGCCTAAATAACATGTCCTGAAAGTTTGGTCTCGATCGGACAGTCGGATTGCTCACGATCGCACGATCAGACGGTTACTGTTTAATTCTAACTCCAAGTCATCGATCCGGAGTATCCGGGACTCTGAATCATGATCCATCAAATCCTACACGATCCTAGAATTATCCAGATCAACATATCCAAAAATGAACGTGATCCAACCGTTCAATCCTATCGAACCATAGAATCGTGCAATAGGCGATATTCGTTCGATGGCCAAACGATCTCCGAATTGAGATCCGTCAACTCCCACGCGCTCGTAACGATACGAGGATCGTAATGGACCCAAGAACCGTCACCACACCGCCACCACGCGCGCCACCATGGGTGGCGGGTGTCTTGAGCGATTCCGGCCAATCAAAAACTAATTGATCCGACAGCAACCCATACACCAAAGTGATCACCACCATCCCAGGAGTCTAGAACCGGTGGAACCCAGCCCAAAACTGGCCAGCAACTGGCCGGAAAGTCGAAGTGAAATCCGGCCAATTTCTAGGTTTTCAGATCCGATCCCAAAACTCCAAATCGACACCAGATAATCCCAAAAACAGTTAGAGGAGGAGGAGATGAGTGGTTTACACACCTGGTTCGACAATGGAGCTCGCCGGAACTGCCGCTTCAAAGCCGTGAAAAACCGACTGGAAACCAGTCGAAACCGTGGCCGGATTTCGAGGTTTCCGGCGGTGATCAGCAATGGGTCTTGACGGCGGGCTCGAGCCGGTCCTTTTGCGACCGGTCTCAGGTCCGTCCGTGGCCTGGTTCACCGACAACGAGGAGAGAGAGTGACGGCTTCGCACGGAGGAGAGAAAGAGTGCGCGGGAAGAGAGAGAAACCGAGGAGAGAGAGAGAGAGAGAAAATCTGGTTTCTGATTGGCTGAGGGGTATTTAACAAATTTCAAAATGACCTTTATGTCCTCCGAACAATCTATCGCTCGGATTGAGACGTGCCGCACGTCCCCGGACTCGTTTCGACGTTCCGGACGCAATGGCGCAACTCGTTTCGCCAAATTCCGTCCTGAAAATATCGTTGACAAAAATGCCCCTTTAATTATTAAATTCCAATTTAATTCCAATTAATTCATTTTAATTCCTTTAATCCATTTTAAATTCATTTTAATTATCCAAATTAATTAACTAAATTAATTAATTCATTTTATCTTATAAGTTGGGTCAGGTCGTCACAGTTAATGAATTTTAAGTCTTTGTATTTCAATCATTTTGGTAAATTTTAAAGTGTAAATCAATCGTTTGAACTTACATCTTTACAAAATTTATGTTTAAAACATAAAAATACTTTTGGGGTTGGTTTCATTTTCGTGACTTTCTCCCCATTCTCTATTACCTCCTGAGAATTCACTAGCCATAGAAATTAGATAAGCGTTGAACAAGGAAAACAGAAAAAGAGCTCGATTTGGAGAGAGAGAGAGAGAGAGAGAGAGAGAGAGAGAGAGAGAGAGACTTAATTAAAACGGCAGGGGAGGAGTACTGATTCAGAAAAAAAGAAAAGTAAAGAGGGTTGAAAACGAGAGAGAACGGAAGGTACTTCCAATTTCAAACAAGTTGGGGATGGGCAACAATGATGGTTTGAAATTTGCATATACTTGCATTGCAAGAACATGTGCTTGACTTCAAGTATAAGTTAATTCATTAGAGTGGAAATAAATAGTGCATTCAGATCACAAGTTAAGATATTTGCTATGCATCATATATGTCTCCACTTGGTCATGCCATCTGAGCTTTGGTCTTTGCTAAGCACTCTGTATGCTACCTGCCCTGCCCCTCTGTTCAAGTCAAGAACATATGCATGGACTGATAAAGATGTGCAACCAAATAATCATCACATAATTTTGAGATCTCTACAAAAGTTGTTAGCACCACCACCCTGCCCTTAGCATTTGGTGCCTTCTTTATTGTCAGTCAATTTAATATTATTTGACATTTTGATCAATACTCCAGAATGACGTGATTAAAGTCAAGAACTCACCAACTGATTAATAAAAAAGTGTAAATGCAAACAAATAATCATCACAGAAAATTATATCCTTGCAATTAAGGACCACTGTTGTCAATTCGAAACAAAAGAAATTTCACAAAAAACATTTATTAATAATTGTACTTAGAAATTAAATTGTGTGTGGGTCAAGACCCAAGTCAAAGGACAAGCCAAGATGTGAAATAAATGAAAATAAATTAGGGTTGGTTGACATATTGACCATACACATATGTACAAGGCAATCAAGTGTGAATTATGAATTTGATGACCTAGAAGTCAAATCAATGTTGTAAACGAGGAAAAGACTTCCAAATTCCAATTGTGAAATAAATGAAAACAAATTAAGGCGGTGTATTCAATTTAGATTTTAAATTATTTTAAAAGAGTTATAAAGTTGATGGAGTTTAATTGAATTTAATTGAGTTTAACTGAATTTTACAAACACCACATAGATTTTGACTGAATTCGTGTATAGATTTTAAATGAGTTTGTTAGAGTTTTATTACTGATTTTAATGGAGTTTATAGCACTCAAAAAACAAAGGGTTTAGGGTTGACGATGGTGGTGGTGATGGCAATGGCAGTGGCGATGGTGGTTTGTGGGTGATGGTGGGGGAGTTGCGGTGGTGGTGGCGGCGGTGCAGGTGGTAGTGGTGGCGGCGGTGGGAGTGAGGTGGTGATCGTGGTGGAGGAGGTGGCGGTGGCAGCGGTGATGATGCTGGTCGTGGCTGTGGTGGTGACGGTGGGGGTGATGAGGGGCTAATATTGGTGGTGGAGGTGGTGGCAGTGGTGGTGATGGTGATGGTGCTGGCGGTGGTGGTGGTGACGGTGTGGGTGATGGTGCTATAGAACAGCAGGAACTTGTACTCTTGTGCTATAGAACAGCAAAACTCTTTCAAAATTAACCGCGACGTAATTAATATTATGGGTTAATGACATTTTACCCATTACACATCAAGGTTTGGCATCAGTATCAAAATGCGCCTCACGGTTTTATTTTTATCAATTTGAATCCCAATGTTTAAAATTCGACTAATTTACACCGTGTGTCAATCAACTTGACCATCGATTCAATTTGCGATGTGGCAAGCAGAAGAGTGGTTTCTGCTATGTAAATCTTCAACTTGGAGCCAGCATGCACCACCACCTTGCCCTTAGCATTTGCTGCCTTCGTTATTGTGCCACTCACTACAAAGTTACGTTCAAGTGAATTAGAGCATCCAAAATCATGCTCCCTATTTTTTAATTAAATTTATCTATTTATGGACTGGCATGATCAAATGGTTGAGCAATAGCGTACACGTGTCAAGAACTCACGAACTGATTAATAAAAAAGTGTAAATGCAAACAAATAATCATCACAGAAAATTTTATCCTTGCAATTAAGGACCACTGTTGTCAGTTTGAAACAAAAGAAAATTCTACACTGATGTCTCATATTTTCAATTAGAAAGACCACGAAACTTCAAGTCAATTTGCCGTGTCTAATTTGCAAAGCCAGAGAGAATGGAAGTGAAGAGGAAAAAGGAAGTGAAAATGATTGACAGTTGGCAGGTCATCAGGAAAGTTTTTTCTCCCTATTTCTCGACTAGCAGGGACTTGTACTCTTGTGCTATATTATAGCAAAACTCTTTCAAAATTAATTGCGACGTAATTAATATTATGGGTTAATGAAATTTTACTCCATTAAGGTTTGGGATCATTATCAAAATGCGCCTCATGGTTATACTTTTATCAATTTGAATCCCAATGTTTAAAACTCGACCAATTTACACCGTCTGCTACTACAAAAAAGTTAATAGACAACGGTTTTTAGCCGTTGTAGAAAGTCTTGGAAAACCGTTGAGGTTAGCAGTGTCGTCGTTTCTATCTATTTACGACAACGGTCAAAAACCGTTGTAATATGTCACTTTCAACAACGATTTTTCTTAAAAACCGTTGTTGATTCTCATATATAAAACATGTATACAAAAGTGACCGTTGTAATATGACCCTTTTAACAACGGTTTTTACTTATAACCGTTGTAGTTTATCACCTACTACAACAGTTTTTGCTTATAACCGTTGTAGTTTATCACATTCTACAACGGTTTTTACTTATAACCGTTGTCGTTTATCACATTCTACAACGGTTTTTACTTATAACCGTTGTCGTTTATCACCTTCTACAACGGTTTTTATTTAAAACCGTTGTGATTTATCACATTCCATAACGGTTGTTTTACTTAAAACCGTTGTGATTTATCACTTTCTACAACGGCTTTTATCACCTTCCACAATGGTTTTGTTTAGAGATATTGTAAATCTCTTGTACATATCCTATCCTTTGTCCAAAAGAAAAATAATAAAAACTTATAATTAATTGTTGGATTTTATTCGTAAAAATTAAAAGAGAACAAATAAAGTAGTTGGATAAAAGCCAGAGGAATTTTAAATAACAAGAAGAAGAAGCACTTTATTATTATGTTTAACATAGCACAAATTGTGTTGTTCAGAATTGTAAATAACATGAAGAAGCACTTTATTATTATGTTTAACAGAGCACAAATTGTGTTGTTCCTCTGTATAAATTTACAAGGGAAAGAGAAGGACCAACTTGATACTAAATTTCAAAAGACAGATTTCTACCCTTTTCTCGAATGCGACTCTTTTCCCCCAAGCGTCTGAATTATAGCTTCCAAGAGTTTGATTTCCTTATCACGTTTAGCTATTTCTTCTTGCTTCGCACGCAACTCTTCCATGTGCAACTCCAATAACTCTGCACCATATATAGCATAATGAATAGTTTCATATCAGGATAGCGTTCAAAGAACGATGGCAATCATGTACTTGGGATCAACCAAAAAAATTAAGCATAGGCATGAGATAGAGGGGGCAGAAGAAAGAAAATTTCACTCCCAATTAGATGAAAAATGTCATAATATGTATTTCACCCTCTTCGAGGAGTTACCTATGCAATACATTTCAATTTATTCATAACGAAAGATTGTGCTAAGGTTTTAGTAAAGCCAACAGAAGAATAAAGATAATGACACATCAAACTCTACAAAAAATATCTATCACAAAGATGCTCTAAAGACAAGCTACCTGCTGTTGGAAGGCAGAGTTGTTAGAGCCCATATAGCAAGAATCTATAGGAACCTGAAGTGGAAAAAAAATCAATGACACATTTGACGTTCGTGAACCAAATGTTGCTAGTAACAGAGAGCAGTTTAGAAAGTAGATAAGCAATAACAAAATCATAACTTTAAAGGCAAAGTTTGGATTTCTGGAAAGTAGAACAAAGTATATACTCTTTTCAAAGGAATTTAAGGTATAATAAAAATATATATACATTGCCCCATACATCCATTTTGCAAACCTAAACGATAGTGTGATGAGTTCAGTGAATATAATGTCAAACTTTGGATACTAAGAAACTGTTTCATCTTATCATAATTATCAACATCTCACTAAGGATACTCTAATGTATTGATAGAAATAACCAAAAATATAGAGGATTTGATATGTTTGAAGGGGACAGTGAAGATTGTCTCACAATACGGTTCTAATATCTAGAGAACAGGTACAAGCTTTCAATAGCCACCATCTAACAAGAATTGCATTTAATCCACTTATGTTGATCACTTGCACCTAATGTGCTTAGAGAATTGCATTTAGCCCATGTTTTGGTTATTAACAATTTCACTTGCAAGTATGTTGATCATCTGCACCTAGCTGTGTTTTCGAAGGCATTCAATAGAACTTCTTTATATTGCCTATCAATGTTTAGTACTAACTAGATTATAATGCATGTCATCCAAGAAAAATAAAATAGGCATTGAACATTTACATTTCATAGTCCTATAATACATTTGAGAATTATCTAATTATGCACCATTGACCAGAAAAAGAAAATTCTGTATAGTTTATTCACAAACTACAATGATACTCACCCGCGGTTGAGGATGAAGTGGTCCAGATCGAAAAACTCTCTGTATATCTACCCATCAAATATAGGTCAACAAAGTTTGCATGTATGCAGTTAAATGTTCCCCCAAAATAAAACTATGGGTGAGAAACTCCAAATGCACAGTGCTGATGATGTATAAACTAAAAAACAAAAAGTATAACTTAACATTTGCATTTTACTTTGTAACAGCACCATGTGGTATGTACGACAAAAGCTAGCTCAAGTTTAGGAGAAAAAGTAGATATTTAGAAGCTAGCTTAGGTCTAGACCTTGCGTAATTTAGAGAAGTCCATGGAACCTCTGCCATACAGAACAGAGCCATGACAGTAATCCCAGCAATATGGTTCACTTATCTTATCAATTTCTAACAAGGTAGACATAATTATCACTATTGGTACAATATAATAATTAAGTATTAATTGTTTATTTTTTCTTTAACATTTGAAACTAGCACTCGATTCAATATACCCAGCTGCGCCACCAAACAAGGCCTCGTGGTCCAAAATTAGAGGACACAAGATCAAAAGTCATTTTTATTTAGCACAAAACCTATCCATGTACTAAGAAAATTGGATTCAGCATCCAAGGAATAAAAGGATGACCACTACTTTGCTATCAGAAACTGTACATACAGAGCTTGTCCGAGTGACAACACATCCTCTATCAAGCAGGATTATAAATAGATAAACCATACCTTATCAATTATGAGAGCTAGCATTTCAGCTAACTTTGATTGATGCAACCTATTCACGTATTCGTGTCTTACGTCTTTACACAGAAAATTCAGAAATCCAAAGTTGCAACCACAACCTACAACTCGGAGATCTACATTCAACTTTTATGTATTCCAATGAGTGCTGCCATTCGTAATAAAAATAATTCAGAATCAAGGCAGAATCCATATGAAAGTAAGATTCCACAAAGATATGCATTCAGTTTTTAAGGACACACTTGGTCCGATTCCATGTTAGAATAATCCCATTTTGGATTTAGTACCAAAGCAGTAACCAATCTAAAAGTAAGATAGGGCATTGGTACACATGTAGTAATGTAAGAAGGAAAAACTCACAGCTAGGCCTTCAATTGGACCTGTGGGACCTAAAATGCTTTGCAAACTCAATGCCAATAGCCTTTTTCTTCCAAAACTTCAAATGTCATGATGACAAAAGATGAAACAAGAGATAAATAATGGAGTCATGATCATTTAAGCAAATTACGAACTGAAGACAACCAAAAATAGGGTTTAGGAGTAAATCTATATCAAAATGTCCTACGAGTAATATGCGTCAAGTTTCCAAAGTGTGGGTAGTATTATAAATTAGATTGCATCTAGTTACGTGGAAATAAATATAAATTCAGATTGGAGCTTCACCGCATTACTATTCTTGTGGTAAGGAAACTTATATGCATCGCACACTTAGGAAAGTCGGAAACTACATTCCATGATGCTTCAAAGCATGTCACTATTGACATAATATGCTAGCTATGCAAACCTTATCTGATCGAAACACACGCTTCTTCTACAATGCATGATTTCATTCCACTTTATAAATATATATATATATATATATATATATATATTAAAAGACCTAATATAGATAGGAGTAGAAATAGGCTAATGCATCTTCTTTCCCTTTCTTATAGAGACATATACATACTAGTAGAACATATGCAAAACTCCTTATAGTAGCCACATGCTCACCAATGTGATTGTGGCCAGTAATGATGTCACTAGTATGGTTTGTATATACTCTGCATTAACACAACCGTAATAAATTGGAAACTATCCCAGAATATTAAAAACTTGAAAAAGCAAAGAACTTATCGATAGAATCCCAACAAGCCATTCCAAAATTAATGTATGACACATAGCTAGCCAATTCATTGTTTTAAACTATGTGACAAAGGAAAAGTAGCTAATAACATGCACAATACAGAGGGCGGACTAAGAAGTGATTTTAGGACTTGCAAAAACAATATCTTAGACGTTAGTATTATTACCATCAATACTTCCGATTACAACAAATTCCGCCGTCGACACAAAGAACATGTGTAACCACGTCACGGTGCATATAACTTTTCTCATACATGTTTGTCGTGCCGTAGAAAATAAACATGAGTTTACAATCACCTGAAATTCCAAATTTGAGTTTTAACCAAAGCTCTTAGGTTCTTTTAAAGGAAAAGAAATACAGATAAAACATGGGATTTCTTAATTGACATGAGCTGAGTTTTTAGGGTTTAGGGGTTTTAGGATCGTATGGAGCCAAATCAAAGCAAGTACATTTTCTAACCTATATGTTGAAACTTAAACAGAATTTTCTATCTACAATCACTTAAATTCTAAACTGAAACTACAATTTGGACCAAAAACCAATCCATAAACTCATAGAGGACAAAATCAACGCATACATTTGAACAGAGGGAAGGGCGTCAAGGTAGGCATGCTCGAACTGGAGAGGCCGCTTAGGCCGAGAGATAGGGGCTGGGCCCGGGCCCACCAGGGGCTCCTCCTCGCTCTCCGCTACGGCAGAGCTTGCGTTGCCGCTCTGAGGCTCCACCGCGTCTGTTGCTAGGTGTTTTCCGTTCTGGGGTCCTCTACGTCTGTTGCTAGGTTTTTTCCGTTCTCAATTTCCCCATGTTTGCTTGCTCCTAGGGTTGTTTCTTTGTAGACGAAAGACTGCAATCACATCAAACAAAGAGAGCTTCAAAGGACCGAAGCTTTGAATTGTTCGCGTGAAAATCAGGCTTTTCGTAATTGGCTCGAATCTGTGAAAAGAAGAGGGCTTTCGAATCTGTGAAAATAAATAAATAAATAAAAGACAGAGAGATCTGAAATGAGATTAAAATACCCATATGAAATAGTCTGCAGATTATCGAGATTATCGTAACCCCATCTTCAACTTCGTGAACCACAGTAGTTTTTATGAAAGAAAGGGGGTGAGAAAGGGGACTGACTGCAGTTCTTACCTATCAAAGCTTCCGAGAGCGCAATGTACCGTAGAGGGAAAGAGAGATGGGAAAGCTAAGCACCTGCAGAGAAAACAAAGAGAGATGGTTAGCTCCCAAATGGTTAGGTTAAAACCCAAATCAAGAACCCTAAAATGATTTTTCAGACCTTTGTTGACTGAACTAGAGGAGGGAGGAGAGAGAAAAGATACGGGAGAGGGAGGAGAGAGAGCGTGGAGAGAGAGCGTGGAGAGAGCAAGACACAAGAGACACAGTCTCTCTATCTATGGCTGTGGCGAATTCAAGGCGACGAGGTGGGAAGAACAAGACTATGGAGAGAGGAATTCGCGAGAGACAAGAGATAGAAAAGAGGAGAGAACGAGAACTATCGGGCCTTAAAAAAAATTAGTGACCCACTGTTCACTCCGTGTTTTTTTTAAGGCTTCAATTACAACGGTTGAAACAAAAACCGTTATGGAAAGTAGTGAAATAAAATCATAAAACCAAGTACCCTAAACAACAACAGTCAAAAACCCCTTTTAACAACGGTTACATAATAACCATTGTTGAAGAAACAACTATAACGGTTTTGGAGCCAACCGTTGTGTATTCAGCGTTGTCTTTTTGACTATTTGTAGTAATTAATTTGACCATCGATTCAATTGGCAATGTGGCAAGCAAAAAAGTGGTTTCTGCTATGTAAATCTTCAACTTGGAGTCAGCATGCACCACCACCCTGCCCGTAGCATTTGCTGCCTTCATTATTGTGCCACTTACTACAAAGTTACGTTCAAGTGAATTAATAGGGGGTAAATTATGGTCATTGCCCTTTACTTTGCACCTATATAAGTTTCATTTAGTCATTCAAGTCAGTTAATGAATTTTAAGTCTTCGTATTTCAATCCTTTTGGTGAATTTTAAACTGTAAATCAATAGTTTTAACTTACATCTTCACCAAATTTAAGTTTAAAACATAAAAATACTTTTGGGGTCAATAACTCACGATGATCACAGAAAATTCAAACCTTGAAAGTAAGAACCACTGTTGTCAATTTGAAGCAAAGAAAAAAATGGTAGCTGTAAAGTACATATATGCAATTTGTTATATTTTCAATTTAAAAGACCAAGAAACTCCAAGTCAATTTGCCATATTGAATTTAGGTGCTGCGAAATTGACCAAGAGTAAATTTGCAACGTTACGTTCAAGGGGCTTTGTAACTATGTGCCTTGTATCAAACATGCACGTCACCATGTGCTCTGGACTTAAAGTGAATTAATAGGGGGTTAATTATGGTATAATTGCACATGACTTTGTGCACCTATATATGCTTCATTTTAGTCATTCAATTATGTTAATGAATTTTAAGTCTTCGTATTTCAATCATTTTGGTAAATTCTAAAATGTAAATCAATAGTTTTAACTTACATCTTCACAAAATTTAAGTTAAAAACATAAAAATACTTTTGGGGTCGGTTTCATTTTCATGGCTTTCTCCCCATTCTCTATTACCTCCTGAGAATTCACTAGCCATAGAAATTAGATAAGCGTTGAACCCGGAAAACAGAAAAAGAGCTCGATTTGGGGGAGAGAGAGAGACTTAATTAAAACGGCAAGGGAGGAGGACGACTATTCAGAAAAAAATTTAATAAAGTAAAGAGGGTTGAAAATGAGAGAGAACGGAAAGGACTCCCAATTTCAAACAAATGGGGATGGGCAACAAATGATGGTTTGAAATTTTCATATACTTGCATTGCAAGAACATGTGCTTGACTAACTTCAAGTGTAAGTTAATTCATTAGAGTGGAAATAAATAGTGCGTTCAGATCACAAGTTAAGACATTTGCTATGCATCATATATGTCTCCGCTTGGTCATGCCATCTGAGCTTTGGTCTTTGCTAACCACTCTGTATGCTACCTGCCCTGCCCCTCTGTTCAAGTCAAGAACATATGCATGGACTGATAAGGACATGCAACCAAATAATCATCACATAATTTTTCTTCCTTTGGTATCAGTATGGAGCCTTCTAAGGGCAAGACTGCGTTTGGTTCTTGGGAAAAAAGGTTTGGGGATGAGAAATCAATGGTTTTCCCATGTTTGGTAAGTCTATACATGAGAAATGGTTGTCTGACACATGATAAAATAAGAGTGCTGCTATTTCCACCCACCTGTCATATTTTCCCACCCACCTTATCTTTCCACTCATAATGTCAATTTGAAAAAACACAATCCTATCTTTCCACCCACCATTGTTCCTAAAATACCCTTTACTTATTATTATTAATTCAACAAAGTGCCCAGCAGCTGCCACCACCACCGACCCCTTCCACGACCTCTGCTTTCTTACCCTTTCTTCCTCGCACCACTACAAGCCCTAAAAAACCCACCACCCTCACACCCCACTTGCCTCCTCTCCACATCACCCCCCACACTCCCAAAATTCCATTGCTCCTCCAGATCGTTAAGTGTTGTATTGTGTATGCCCGGAAAGAAAACTGTTGAAAAATCATTGAGATAAACTGTTGAAAAATCGTTAAGTGTTGTATTGTGTATGGCTCCAAACCCCCAACAATATTATATGAAATGGGGGAACAGAGAGTGAATAAAGAGATTCCACAAAAGTGGGTTTTTTTTCCTTTAATTAATTCGAGCTTTAAACCAAATAATCTTTTGGGTTCTGGGTCAGTTAGCACAAATCAAACATAGAGAGTGATGAGAGACAGAGAGGAACAAAGAGAGCAAATTTATTGCGTTTTTCTTTTTGTTGGTGGACCGACAATGGTGCTGGGAGGAAGAGGAAAGAAAGCAAAGGACGGGAAAGGGGTAGTTTGGAGGGAGAGGGAGATGATGAGTTTTAAAAATAATAAAAAATTCTTAAAAGTGAAGCTTTTTGTCTATGTCCTTAGAAGTCATTTTACAAACGGATTAATTTGTTTTTAAAATTTTGAAAATAAGGTGGGTAGGGAAATAAGACAGGTGGGTGGAAATAGAACACTCTAAAATAATGTCCTCCTCCCCCTTACCCCCTTCCCGTCGAAAAGTTTAGGAAAACGGCCAAAGATTAAATGCACATTTTTATGACCATTGTGTCCCTATTAATAATTTAGAATTATAATATAGCACTAAATACATTATTTTATTATTTTATTTCATAGGGTACAATTGAAAAGTTAAAAAAACTTTGTTTTACATTCCTACACAAACCAAACATGGGAAATGAATTAAAGTGTTATTTCCAGGTTCCTTTCCCAACATTACCAAACATGGAAAATGAATTTTCTATTTCTCATCCCTTGGGGACATGACATGGGAAATAATTTCCCATCAAATCCTTATTTGTGCTTGTGTTGTGTGCTTGTGCTTGGTTTCAGTTTGTGTGTCGTTTCCTTTTGCATGCTTTGAGGTAAAAATTGATTCTCCTTGTCAAATGAATCATGGCTAATTAAGTGCCACATAAAAAGAAAGAATAAAATCAATTAATAAAAAAGGGTTGGTCTGTAATTGAACAAGTTGAATTCCAAGAGGATTAGGTTCACACATTATATTGCTGAAGGTAATTTTGTTAATTTAATTCACTTATGTTGATTCCCAAACCAAGGCTGTCCTGAGTGCAAGTTCTTGAATTTTTTTTTTTCCTGTTCTTTCTGGTAGTAGCGAGTCACTCCTAAATATATAATTAAAAGCTTTTAGCAAGTTCATCTGCTCAGTGGCCTTAAGTATGATACAAGGCAGCCATTTGGTCATTATATGAACTAGTGGAATTTAAAGAGCCTTTGTACCAATCAGAGATTATGATTGCTGAAGGTAATTTGTTTGTTAAATTCACCTATTTTAATCCTCTAGTCAATGTTGTCACAAATTCATGCTTAAGATGTTCCTCTATTTGCCCTCATGATAAGGGTGAATATAGCTATACAATTTTATGAGAGGCATATATATATTCTTTTGTCCTATCCTTTATCCTTGCTAGCTGTCTTGACTAGAGGAATATCATCTGGATGCGCTTGTGCGTTGAACACTTGCATCATTGCATGGGTGTGTATTGTTGAACACTTGCATGGGTATGAGATTGAGCTTGGTTATTACCTTTTATGCCAGGCAGGTATAAAAACGCATCCTTCGATTCTGGGATGCTACAATATCTTTGAAGTCAAATATTTAATGTAATAATTTCATGGTTAATCAACTAAATTATGGCCTACGCATCATATATTGTTTCTATATACTAATGTTGGATGTTTCAATTAGGAGTTTGCAAAAAAAAACAAAAGGAAAAACCCAATTTGTTCTCTTTATTCCTCTCTGCCTCTCATCACTCTCTATGATTCGTGCTTCCTTACCCAAACCCAAACAGATTATTTTGATGAAAGATCAAATTAATTAAAGGAAAAAAACCCACATTTTATGAATCACTTTATTCCCTATCTGTTCCTCCATTTCATAAAATATTATTGGGGGTTTGTGGGCTTAGATGTCATGGTGAGAGAATGGATTATAGTGGTATTAAGACGGGCATGGCTGAAGGTAAATTAAGCTGCTTAAATACCTTGAATGCAGTCAAAGAAAAAAATATATATCAGCATGGATGATTATAGTAATATCACATGATAAAAGAAATATTTCAGAGTAACACAATCATCTGCGAACAGAATTTGTTACTTAGAGAGAAAATGATGGCATAAAAGGTTCCAACAAACAAGCAAGTAGATGCACTAGTCCGACTGAAGTTCTGATAACAACAGCGCAACGAGCTTGGTCCTCCTTATAAAGCTTCCAGAACTGGCTTTCCTGCATGGTAATTACAGATGATGCAACTTAGCAGCGGCTGAATAATCGGTTTCACAGCCATTTCCAAGCAATACACTTGACAAAAGAACATATCCATAAACAAGTCTCTCAAACAGGGATTAAAAACGTGCTTCTTTGCAGATATGCATTCCCTTCACTAGAAATGCTCATTGCTGTTTTCAGTCCTTGCTTTAGTTTAACCTACACAAAATGCAGATAGGAATGCCATGCCAATGCAAGACGCATGTGAAAAAGGAAGGTGGGGAGGAGAAGCTTCCAGTCATTTGCAACAAGACTGTCATCTAACTATCAATTACCTTCTCCATTGCTTCTATATATTGCTCCACATATTTACCAACTTTTTCAGCTAGTTTCTCTGTTATAAGATCTGAGTCTGCACTTGGAGCATCTGAAACAATGGAACCATATCCTTGACCTGTACATGGATTTTGTTAGTTTATATGCTGCAAAGTGTCACATATACCGCGCTTATTTCTTAAACCAGAAAACATGAATAATAAACCGAAAGGCTGACCAACCTGAAGGTTTGGCAACGAAACTCAAAACTGGATTTATGAAGTTCCCCAAATTATTCAGCAATTCGCTGTTCAGTTTTGCTTGCAAGTCGGCCCACGTAAATAATGTGTCTGATACCTATTCAATCAAAAACAAAATATTAAAACGAGTAAACAAAGATACAACCATCACCAAAAAAAAGTGTCAAAAAGGAAGATGGGAATCTTTAAAGTTACCTCAGGCCTATTAGTTAGCAAATAATATCTCCATACTTCAACAGGAATGTTTGTATCTTTTGCATCGTTTCCAAAAACCCCTATGTCTTTACTCTTAGAAAACTTTCCTGTGAAAACCATCCAAATTTAGGTATTTTAACAGGTTGGCGAGTTGACTCGTTTAATAAACTGGTCATATATGTATTTTAGCGGGTTGGTGGGTTGACCCGAAACCTACCTGTTTATAAACTGGTTAGTGGCGGGTTGACTCGAAAACTTAATCATGTAGGTTGACCCGCTAATTTTCCGTGCGGGTTTCGAGTCGTGTATCGGGTCAAGTAGGAAATTGCCACCCCTACGCACAGTGCTACGGGTTTTAAAACCGTGTGAAATGTATACAAAGTCGTGAAAAATATGTAGGAAAGATGATACTATTTATATAGACGTGGAGATTTAAATAGTGCCATCATGCTTTGTTTAGCAAGTTTAAGTTACAAAAAATAGACTAATAACATGTTTTATATGCTGCTTGTCATATTAAAATATTGACAATATTTTAATAAACCAAGCAGTAATCAAAACATCAAAATATGAGTAGTTTTGAGATGCTCATTGTCCAAAAGAGTTTGGACAGGTCTTTATATATATGCTACTGGATGGTGGAAGGGGATTTTCTGCCTTGATGTCTGTTGGAAGGGAATCTTTCTCTTGATGGGTCTGTTATAGAGGTGGCTTCTATTCTTTCTTGTCCTTTGCAAGGGTTTTAACTTTGTTGGTACAAATTTGGAAAATGGCAAGTGTTAGTGTAGATAAATGGAAAAATTTGAGTGAAAACCAACTATCATCACAAAATTAAGTTAAAAATACAACAAGACAAACAACAGTTTAGGTACATCAACCATTCTAGTAATATGATGGACAAAAGTATAACCTCAATGTATTTAATCAATTGATAACAAACTTAGAACAATTGTGACAATTTATTATATAGGTATGAGAAAATTAAGCCAAAACACCCTAGCTTTAATAGCATCAAATCAATGGGCGTTGATTCTGTTACTACAAATTTGGAACATGGTAGGTGTTAGTGTAGACAAATGAGAAAATTTTAGTGAAGACAATGACTATTATTACTGAATTAAGGCCAAAAAATCAACTACACAAACCACAATTTTAATTCCCAATCCTCTCGCCCAACCCAGGCGTCAGAAAAAGAGGTGGAATACGCCGGATGAGAACCCAAAAGTTTTGTACTTCTAGAGGAATCTTTAATGGGTAAACTCGTCCATCGGTTGCTGTTAAAAGGAATAACACATTATCAAACGTCCATGGGGCACCACGAAGCACCTTCTTTCTGTCGAAGGCATTCTTGAACGAAAAGAGCAGACACTTTGAGTCATCCAAAGGCACCACCATAAAAGCCTCCCGTGTATGCCATATGTTTTTCATTGTCACTATGAAAGCATCCTTATGGAAAGGGTTAACGGAAAGGAACCGCCCCACCAATAGAAATCTCTCCTCCACGAGGCGAGCAATATCATCCACTCTAACAATCTCAACTCCTTCAACATCTGAGATAGCCAGACTTCTGTTGATACGATCAAAAATATCGACGACAGACTCCATGAACCACTCCAGACTACGCGAACAAAGAGACAATACTCGAAACACCTGATGCGCTAAACAGCAAGAGGAACTCTCCCACCAGCTCATAAGCAAGACATGAACGAGTTTTTTTATCGTGCGTCACAAACTAGTAGTGGCGGATCCAATATTGTTACCCCATGGGTCATAGCAGGACCGTCCCTGAGATTTTGAGAGCCTTGTGCGAAACTTAAATTGGGGCCTCACATAATCTAATACGAAAATACTATAAAATTTTTTTTTTTGCCATACCTTAATGTCATAAAACAACATTTTCATCGATATCAACATTTTCATTATCGTCATTCTCATTATGCTCAACATTACCCACACATTCATCCATATTATTTTCAGTATCTTGCAATTCCTCAACATTATCTTCTTGTTGTTCATTGGAAATATTTTTATCAATTGTAGCATGTCTTTAACAATGAATCTATCTAGAGCTTTTCTTTGAAAAAAGAACCAAATATATTGATGAATGATGATGGTTACTTACTAGAAAATCAGAGTTTAAGAGAAAGAAGAAGTCATGAAGTTTTTTTTTTGTTTTTTTGGTGGAAGAAAGTACTTTGATACTCGAACAAAAGATATTGATATATATTGCTACTAGTTAGCTTAGTTTGATGTTTCCTTTTTTTTTTAAACGTGTTTTTGTTTTATTTATTTATAATTATTTAAAGTTTGTTGTTATAATGCAAAAATAATAAATAAAAACGCAAATAGAATGCCTTCAATGAAACTCAAACTCGAGCCTTCAGATAAGGGATATGCGTTGGAAAGCCAATTTCGCCACACACACTTTTTGTGCAAACATGTAGCACGCTAAAGTATATATATAATTATTGTAATATTAATATATATATATATATAATATAAAGAAATTTTTTTCGGAGGCCCTCAAAATCGGGGGCCCTATGCGGTAGCACCACTTGCACCACCTCAGGGGCCCCTAGGTCATAGTGTTAAAGTTCCAATTTTTTTAAGATGAAAAAAATTTAAAACACACCAAACTTATTCCAATTAACAAAAACATCATTCAATATATCAAGCCCATATATGTATTATGTAAACCATAAATTTCATCAAAATAATAACACGAACCCAAATAATAAATAAACTCACCCAAAAATAACCCAAATAATAAAATACTTTGAGTATTAAAAAAAGATCACAATGGGTGTTGAACCCTTTACCACTATGGTAAGTGATATATTTATGTTAGATTTTCAACTAAAATACCACTATGGTAAGTGATATATTTATGTTAGATTTTCAACTAAAATACCACTATGGTAAGTGATATATTTATGTTAGATTTTCTTTATATGCGTGTTCATGATCTTTCACACAATTTGAAATACGTAAAGACATACCTGGCACCATCTTTATTGAGTACATGACCTCTGAACTTATTCCACCGCAACAATAACAATCCCAAAGAAGAAACAGAACGGCTCAAGACTTCGCTCTCTCTCGAATCTGTTTCAGCTATCTCTTTATGATGAGATTAGGGTTAGAAAACGTGTCCGATGAGAGCAGGGTCTTAAGCTTATATAGGGCTAGGTCAAGTCGTCTCAACTCATCACCAAGGGCCGACTTGACTAATCTTTCAAGCCCACCAAGCAACGGTTCACGCAAAAAGAAATAAATAAGACCCCTTAATAGGCTTCAAAACCTTTCCTTATTCCACAAGGTTTTGGGCCTCAAGTTACAACCTAATTTAAACTCTTATCTAACCTGATATAACTTAGTATCTAGTGCATCGATCTAAATAGGAAACATAACATTCTCCCACTAGATCAAGTACTAGAGCACTAAGCTTCTGTATTCCAAAAGGTTTGATAATCTTTATTGGCCATGAGTTTAAAATAGTTAAGTCCTTCCCTTCAAGCTACAGTGAAAAGCGATTAGACAAAATGAACTATAGACAAGCACTGCTCTCTTTATTAAAACAGGTCATGTATAATCACATAATGCAATCTCAAAACACATGAAGCACCTACAAATGCGAATCTTAATATGTACTTATCCGTAATGTGAATCTTTATGTTTTTCAGTACATTCCCCTTTACGACTTAGCAAGAGTCAATCCACAATGTTATTAAAACAATAGTATCTCAAAAGAGACCATAAACTCACATGCATGAACAAAATGCATAATAAGTTTAAACAGCTAAATAGTCAAAATGGTAGAAATTCTTTAATAATAAATAAAACTGTCAACCAAATTAACATCCTTAAATGCAAATCCCTTAATCCAGAAAAACAACAAAATTAGACATACTAGAAAACTATTAGAATGGGAAACCAAGACTCCCACTAGATTGCAGCATCAAAGCTAGGAAATAATCCCATGCTCTCAACACATGTCTCAGAAAAGCTTCTGAAGGTAAAAACTTTGTGAACGAATGTGCAATCATATCTTGAGTTCTGATATGATCAAACCTAACTAGTTTGTCCGCTACCTTCTCCCTTACTATTAAATATTTTCTGTCAATATGCTGAAGTCCAGACGACATCTTGTTGTTCATGCAATGAAAAACAGCTGCAGTGTTGTCATTATATATCTATGCTGGTCTAGAAATCGAGTCCACCACCTTAATGTCTTTAATAAAATTCCTTAGTCATACTGCATGAGAAGTGGCTTCATAGCAAGCTATGTATTCTGAAAACATGGTTGAACTCGAAACACCAGATTGTTTAGCACTCTTCCAAGCAGCTGCTCCTGCCATCTTGAAAGGAAAACCTGAAGTAGAGATATAATCATCCTCTGCTTTTCCAAGATTCACATCAGTATAACCAACAAGCTCTAAATTCTCTGTGCGTCTATAAATCAACATATAAGCCTTTGTTCTCTATAGGTACCTTAGAATCTTCTTTCCAGCTATCCAATGTTGCATTCCCGGATTTGACTGAAATCTCCCCATCTTGCTAATGAACAAGGCTAGGTCTGGCCTTGTACACACTTGTGCGTACATAATGCTTCCAACTTGGGGCAATGCTCATTCTTTAAATATCCTTTAGCTAACATAACTTTTTGTCCAGAACACATACTCATGTCAAAAGGCTTGAGTATCTTTTCAATGTATGTTTTCTGCGAAAGCCCTAGGAGGCCTCGAGCTCAGTCTCTCTGAATTTCAATGCCTAACACAAAAGCGGCTTCTCCCAAATCCTTCATCTCAAAATTGTTTGAAAGTAGCTCCTTAGTGTCTTTCAGTAGATTGTGGTCATTTGTAGCCAAAAGTATATCGTCGACATACAGCACTAAAAAAATAAATCGGCTCCCACACTTCTTGAGATAAATGCATTGATCGACTATGTTCTCTTCAAAACCATAAGATGAAACAGTTTGATGGAATTTGAAATACCACCTCCTGCTTGCTTGCTTGCTTCAGTCCATAAATTGCCTTGTCAAGTTTGCAAACCATATGCTCTTTTCCCTCCTTTGCAAAACCCTTCAGGTTGCCTCATAAAATTTTCTTCTTCAAGTTCTCCATTTAGGAAAGCCGTTTTTACATCCATTTGATGTAAAAATAGGTCATAATGCGCCACCAAAGCCATAATGATGCTGAAAGAATCTTTGATGGAAACAGGAGAAAACATCTCAGTGTAGTCAATTCCCTCCCTTTAGGTGAATTCTTTGGCTACCAATCTAGCCTTAAATCTTTTGATTCTTCCATCCTTATCCTTCATTGTTTTAAATACCCATTTCGAGCCTACCAATTTCTGGCTCTTGTGAGGTTCAACTAATTCCCATACTTGATTATTCTTCATGCTTTCGAGTTCATTCAATATTGCTTCTTTAAAACTTGTTGGATCAGCCTCATCTCCAATGTCAAAATCTGCTTCATGTAAGTACACATAATCCGAAATTGTTGTGGATCTTCTTGTTCTGTCAGATCTCCTTAACGGCATTGGTTCGAGTGAATTTTCTTGTTGAGGATTTTCTACAGTTTGTTCTTGTTGTTGTTGATCAACTATTTCTTCATACTGAACAACCAGTCTCAACAATTCGAGTACTATAATTTGGATAGTAAAATCTTTTTAAAAAAAACTTAAAACCTAATTCGGGTACCATAATTTGGATAGTAAAATCTAGAACCATTTGACCTTTGCAAGATAACCAATAAAATGACAACAAATCATTTTAGGATCAAGCTTCTTCTCTTGAGGGTTATAGATTCTAGCTTCAGCTTTGCAACCTCATACATGAAGGTGCCGCAGGCTAGGCTTTTTGGAAGTCCAAATTTCGAAAAAAATGTCTTAGGTACGGAGTTACTAGGCACTCTATAGTTTGTTGTTTTGATCGCCTCTCTCAAAATAGTCAAATCAGTTTTGGAAATCTTGCTAAGAACCATGTCCTTCAAAGTTCGATCCTTCAAAGTTTGATTTCTTATCTCAACCACACCATTCTGTTGCGGAATTCCTGGTGTTGTGTACTGAGCAGCTATTCCATTTTCTTGTAGATACCTAGTAAAAAGGTCTAACACGTCTTCCTCCTTCATCAAACATCCATAATATTCACCCCTATGTCTGACGTCACAATTTTGATCTTTTTCTCAGGTTGTCTTTCTACTTCAGTTTGAAAATCTTAAGACTTTTCTGCAATGATATATAGATAACCAAAACGAGAATGGTCATCTATAAAGGTGATGAAATAGCGATTTCCATCAATTGTTTGATGAGGGAAAGGTCCACAAATGTTTGTATGGATGATTTCTAAAAGATCACTACTGCGAGTTGCACCTTTCCTTTTAGTCTCAGTGAGTGTTCCTTTAACACATTCAATACAAATTTTTTCATCACCGAAAAGCAGTGGTGGCAAGACTTGTTCTTTAACAAGAATTTTCATTCTTTCCTTTGAAATGTGCCCTAAACATCCATGCCATAACCTAGTGGATATTCCTTCACTTCTAATCTTTTTCTCACTCGATTAAGCTATTAAAACTTCACCATCTTTATTGTAATTGAGACAATATAATCCATCTTTATTGTCTTTGAATTCTGAGACACAACAGATCTTTATTGAATCCAAAATAAAACCAAGTCTTGATAATCATGAAAGAGAAATTAAATTTCTCTTTATCCTTATTTAGGGTCCTAAAACTACATCATCCAACTCTAAAATAAATCCTAAATCCAACTTAAAATCAACTACTCCAATAATATTTAATGAAAACAACAGGTAGCTATCTAATCCTCCTTGTCACAATGTGCTACCATGAAAGTGTTGTTCTCCCTAGCAGGGAACAGGTCAAGTACCACTCTCTCCCTACTAGTGGTGGTATCGAAAATCTCAACAGGTGATTCAGGTTAGGGCGTAGGTTTCACAAACTGCACTTCGAGATTCTTGTATCGAAGTAGCTTATTGATGTTTCGTCCTCTCCCATATAAGCGCATACATCGAGCTTTACAACAATCCTGAGACTTAAGACTGTCCTTTGTAGCCGTGTATATCCTTATGGGTCCTCCATAAGGTCGATAACGTCGCTGCGCCTTAACTCTTTTTGCTGCAGCTCATCTTCATTCCGCTTCTTAATTAGCTCCACTATATTCTTACTAGAATGCCATTCGTGACAAGTTGACATGAGTGACACCTATTAAAAGCCAAATGCTTCTCCTTTTTCCCAAACTTTTGGAGCCGTTCTACAAGATACATAAACGAAAACGGTTAACTTGAATTAAATATAATCATGAGTGAGATCATAATCGATCTCATTCATTTCGAGAATATCTTTAAAATCAAACTTCCATCTATTGAAGTTTGACTAGTGAGTGTTTCAATTTGCTAAAAATTGATTGAGGGAGTGTTCAAAGCTGTATGGATTTGCAAAAGAAAGTATAATTACTTTCCAAGAAACCGATTCTCAATTTGTTAAGAGAAGATAGTTTTTCCGTTTAACTTTATTCACAAAACTAACAAATAACATATGCAAGCTTCCTTAATTAATATCACACCTTTGTGGCAAGAGATTACTTATAGCTTACAACAAAATTACGTGTTATCTTGTGCCATCATAAACAAATTACAACATAGATTCTATTTGTTGAAGAAACTTATCAAGTAATTTAGGTATGATGCAATTTTGGTTATTTCTTTAGGGTTTGAGTATTTAGGTTTGGTTTTGTTATGAAAAATTTGTTGATTCTCATAACAAAACAAAGCACCTATCTGGCACAGAAAATAACCAAACACAGTTCCCGAAAAAACCTTAAAATTGCAGTGAATAGTAATTTTACCTTGAAAAATGTTTTAGGGGTTTTTTGTGTCCATTTTTGATGTAAAATACCTTTCTGAATAGGGAATGACCTAATTAATACAACTCACAGCTTTGCTATGACATATGGGCATTTTTAGGGTTTTAAGGTCATCTAGCAGGTCCAAAACGTCTTTAAAGTTTTGAAGATATGAAAAATCAAATTAAAACATGCTTTTCTAGATTCTTTAATATTCTTGATATTTAGAAAACATGTTTAATCTATCTTCAAATTTTAAACATAACCAAAAAAACTCATCATGGCATAATCAGATAAGAAATCGTAATAGGCATGCTTGAAAAATGATTTCAGTGTGTGTGAATAACCATGTGCTCTGATACCAACTGTTAGATTTTCTTTATTGAGTACACGACCTCTGAACTCATTCAACCGCAGCAGCAACAATCCCAGCAAGAACAGGAACGGCTCAAGACTTCTGCTCTCTCTCAGAATCTATTTCATCTCCCTCTTTATGATGAGATTAGGGTTAGAGAACGTGTCTGATAAGAGCAAGGTCTTAGCTTATATAGGGCTAGGTCAAGTCGTCTCTACTCATCACCAAGGGCCGACTTGACTAATCTTTCAAGCCCACCAAGCAACGGTCCACGCAAAAAGAAATAAATAGGACCCCTTAATAGGCTTCAAAACTTTTCCTTATTCCACAAGGTTTTGGGCCTCAAGGTATAACCTAATTTAAACTCTTATCAAACCTGATATAACTTAGTATCTAGTGCATCGATCCTAATAGGAAACATAACAATTTACACTACTGATGTATACTTTTAGTATTTTTAGGTCTACCCAACAGAATTTAAAAAATATTTAAAAAATCCTAACAGATATCTTCCCTTATTTTTTTAATTTGTGTCACGCTTCTTTCTTCTTCCTCCCTCTCTCTCTCTCTCTCTCTCTCTCTCTCTCTCTCTCTCTCTCTCTCTCTCTCTCTCTCTCTCTCTCTCTCTCTCTCTCTCTCTCTCTCTCTCTCTCTCTCTCTCTCTCTTCTTCCTCCCTATTTCTTCTCCCTTGCAGCCTTATATCTTCTTCTCCGTGAGGTCATCTCCCATGGCTGCCAAAAGAAACCAGGGACCTTCAACCCATTTCTAGGGCTAACCCCATAGTGGATCCGCCACTGCAAACTAGTAGTGGCGGCAGAAACCCTAGGTCGTACTCTCACACAACCCTAACCTAGCAAGAAAGGCAACTTCATACCCAAATTGGTATTTGATAGTAGTCATCGTGTCGCACACTAAATCCAATAATTGTGTGTGAATGTGTTTTTTTGAGTTGATCCAACATAGGCCCTTACAACTACTATAACCTAGACACATACCCACCTACTTTTAAATCTTTACTTAAAACCTAAATTTAAAATAGGTTGCCATGCAAGATAGTTTGTCTTAGTATTATTAACTAAATTACAATACATGCCATCTACACCTTCATATTTATTTTCTAGCATGTCATTGACAGCCTTAATTCTAATTAATAATCCCAATTAATAGCATATCGATATGAATCACCTCATTTCTTTTGGTTGGCACTCCCGCTAATCCATCGGCAATTTCTAAACAAATTTGAATAAAAAAATTCCCTAATTACATATCCAATAAATAATGTACCAATAAAAATAATATAAATATCGGTACATTATTTACAAAAAAAAAAGTTCAGTTACTTTCGTAATTGACATTTTTGTACATTTTTCAAAAATTAAAATTAGGTACATAATCATTTATAGAAAATATAGATATATTATTTACAAAATAAAATATAGGTACTATTTACAATATAAAAAGTTTTATTTTTTTCACAAAATAGGTACGTTGTATAATTGAAATTTTTGCACATTTTTCTTAAATTAAAAATAAGTACATTATTTATAAACAAAAATAGGTTCATTATACTAGGTAAATTGTTTTACTAGGTACATTATTTGAGAAAAAAATAGGCACATTATTTAGAGAAAAAAATAGGTTCCTTTAAAAATTTGTTTTTCATAAAACAAACAATAAATAGATTATTAAATTATTTTTCATAAAACAAGTAGTAGGTACATTATTTAGAGAGGAAAAAGGGTACATTATTTAGAGAAAAATAGGAACATTATTTAGAGAAAAAATAGGTTCATTTAAAAAAATGGTCTTCATAAAACAAACAATAAATAGATTATCAAATTAGTTTTCAATATAATTAGAATGTACAGTATTATTCATAAAACTATAATAAAATAGATTACTAGTCACGTATAATTCATACAAGGAAAACAACATAATTTTTTTATTAAATAAACCAAAACGTTAATCACCTATAGATTACTAATACATTAATGTTGAAATTAAAAGTTTCTAAATTAATTCCTACATCCATTACAACCGCTTGAAGATCTTTCCAAATTCAACGTGTAATTAGTTACACCCCACATAATACGTTAACTTGTAAATAGCGGTCGCTTTGAAATCCGAAAATATAATAACTCATATTTTAAGCTAGATTAGGTAACTCGCTTACTTTTATCCTAGTCATCAAATTTTATTTGAAAAAATTGAGTATTTTAAATATAACAATAAAGGGAAGGGCTGTAGGTGATTAAAAATGAATTTTATGGGTCTAACCTCAATGTACTTTTTTTTTTCAATTTCATTCCTTCCAGTGTACTGTGTGCTCAATTAACGATTAAAATCATTTTTACATACATAAAACTACAAACATTATGAATGCATAAAATTCAAATACATAAAAACATGCAACATTCTAACACCTTTATTTGCATTAATTAGCATAACGACAAGAACGACTAGAAAGACAGAGCAAGGTTGCGTGAATGAAGGAAAAACAAGAAAGCAACTCCAAATGCATGACCTTATAACACACTATACTTCTGCGTCCCCACTCTACCCAAAGGACAACTCCAAAGATAGAGCACGGTTACATGGAAGAAGAAGGAAGAAAAAATAGGAAAACAACCCCAAATGACTTTATAACACTGAATTTTGGCATCCCCCACTCTACCTTTTCCTTATCATTAGCCTCACCATTCCAACGATCTTAAGAAACAACTCCTGCCTTCTTGTGATGGCGACATCCGCGAGAACCACTCCCACTACAAACCCACTTCCAATTCCAGCCAAACAAAATTTCAAATCAAATTCAAGCGTTTGAGCCGAGCACGAATCACTGTCTTCTTCATTTGAAGGTGGCGGTTGAGAGGCCTCTTGATTTCCGCATTTTGGTAATGGATCTCCACACAAGCCCGGGTTTCCCTCATATGAAGTGCAATTCAACGAAGTAAGTTGGGTACCTTGCGGGATAGGACCTGTGAGATTGTTATGGGACACATCAAAGTTCCCAAGGAATGTAAGCCTCGTCAGTTGTTGGGGATCTGCCCTGAGAGCTTGTTTTGTGAAAGGTCCAACGATTCAAGATTCCTTAAGTTCCCCAAGGATGATGGAATAGAACCAGTGAGAATGTTTCCCGAAATATTGAGTGAGCGAAGCTCCTTAAGGTTTCCAATGAATTCCGGAATCTTACATTCAAATTTGTTGCTGGAGATATCAATGGCTGCAAACCCTTCTTGAATCTTTGAGTAGTACAAATCCAAACCCTTAATTGCTAATGTGATTGAATAAACAACACTTCGCCCAACATAAAACCCATCGACATCATAGCCCATTTCTGTCTGCATGTATGTTGACTTTTTTACAGTAATATCTGGAAACAAAGGTGGAATCTCACCTTTGAAACTGTTGTAAGACAAATCAAGAATGCGTAATTTGGGGAAGTCAATATTTTGTCTAGAATGTCCTATTACACCATAAAACCCATTACGGTGCATTGCCAGAAGTTTTAACTCTGGAACAGTCCCCAACCAAATGGGAAAAACATCACTAAATTGATTGTTTGACAAAACAAGATACTCAAGCATGACACAATTCGCCAATGACCTCGATAATTGCCCCTTCAATTGGTTATGGCTAACATCAATCATCCTCAAATTGCTTCCGTTGTTGTATGATTGAGGCATCATGCCATGAAAAGAGTTGCTTCCAAGAAGTCAAAGGATTAGAGCATCACTAAAGTTTCCGAGACACTGAGGAAGCTTGCCACTCAAGTTATTTTTTGAAACATCAAGGCACCGAAGAGACCTCATATTGCAAAGCAATGGTGAAATGTCTCCAGTAAAATTGTTGTTGTCAACTCCGTATTCTGCCAGGGATGGTGGAGGGATCGGTAATCGTCCATGAAAATTATTGACTGAAAGCCTCAAGCATATTAGGTTAACCCAGGGTATGACAGCTGGAAGTTCTCCAGAAAAGAAGTTTCCAGATATGTCCAGGAGTACCAGAGTTTCCTTGCTTATGTTCCACATCCAGTTTGGTACTTTGCCATGGATTTGGTTTCCTGACATATCCACCCGCTCCAACTTTGTCTGATTTCTTAGGAAATATGGGAGCTCTTTTAAATTGCATGAATTCAAACCCAGAATGGTGAACTGTCGATCATCAGTTGCATTCATAATATTGGATTCAGTAACAAATTCAAAATTGTTCCCACTCAATTGGAGTTGGTACATATTTTTTTGCTTCCGAAACATTTGAAACTCCACTACACCACTCAGGTTATTTGAATGTAGATAAAGGATCTCGAGATTGATGAGATTGGAAAATGAGGCCGGAATTGAACCACTCAAATGATTATAAGCAAAATCTAGGTAAACTAGTTTGCTAAAGTTACCTAGCCATGATGGAATTGGACCAGTTAAATTACTCGTACAAATCCTAAACACGCTTAATTGAGTAAGGTTTGCTAAGGAATCAGAATTGGACCTCCAAAGTGGCTTGCTGAAATGTCTAGCTCGGTTGAGCTGTCTAAGATTGCCAAGTGCAGATGGAACCAACGAGTTTGAAAAATTGCACCGAGCCACATTCAACTCTTGCAATGAATTAAGCTTTTCAATCGAAGAAGGTATTGTTCAAAAACCTAGTAAACGCAACTTTCAAGACGGTGAGAGGACTACTTTGATTAAATTCAGGAAAATATCCAATGAGATCTTGGTTGTATCTCACACTAAGAACTTTTAAGTTCTGTAGATTGAAAATTCTCACTGGGAATTCTCCAAACAAATCACATTTCTTGAGGGTAAGGGATGTCAAAAATGATAAATTTGTCAAGGAAACGGGTATGGTCGAAGATATGTTAATGAAACTGAGAGAAAGAGTTTCAAGACTAGTTAAATTTTGAACTATACTTCTCATATCGAATGGTTGAAGGTTCAACAATCGCTGAGGATCCTCAGGAGATGTTTTAATTTCAATAATATTGCAATTCAGATTAAGGTACGTCAACTTGGACAAGTGTGAGACTTCAGATGGGACTTGACCAGAAAAGAAAGAGGCAGAGAGGTCAAGATGAGTGAGGTTTGGAAAATTTCTTATGCTAGATGGAATTTGAGAGTGCATGAAATTATTGTCAGAGAGGCTTAACCTTTGAAGATGCACTAGGCTGAACAAGCTACTATTGGAGTCGAAAGAGCCGTAGAGATAACTGCTGCTGAGATCAAGGCCAATAACATTACCCGTCATCTCGTCACACTCCACGCCTTCCCACGAGCAACAGCTGCTATTTCCTCCTCCAGCTGATTTCCATGACGAAACCTTTGGATAAGCATCGTCATATAACGTGAAGCAGATTTGTCAATAATAAAGCTCTCCTTGAACTGCAGCAAGGCAGAGCTCTCCTCGACATGGCAAGATGGCTGCTGCAAAGAGTCTACAAAGTTTGCAACCACAAGATAAAACAACAACAGAACTAGTAGTTTCGAGAGCATGTGAATCGACAGGTTCCCCATAATGTTTTGATATTTTTTCTTTGCACTCTTAGCTAAAGAATCATCTATGAAAGTTAAAGCTAAGAGCTATCTATTTATAGTCTGGCATGATCAAATGGTTGAGCAATAGCGTACACTCCAGAAACTAAAGTCAAGCACGAACTGATTAATAAAAAAAAGTGTAAATGCACACAAATAAGGACCACTGTGAATTCGAAATAAAAGAAAAACGGTTCCTGTTAATTCGATGTCTGATATATTGGCCAAGTCTAAATTTGCAAAGCCAGAGAGAATGGAAGTGACGAGGAAAAGGGAAGTGAAAATGATTGACAGCTGGCAGGGCATCGGGAAAGTTAACCACGAAGTAGGGACTTGTACTCTTGTGCTATAGAATAGCAAAACTCTTTCAAAATTAACCACGAAGTAATTCATATTATGGGTTAATGACATTTTACTCCATCAAGGTTTGGGATCATTATCAAAATGCACCTCACGGTTTTACTTTTATTAATTTGAATCCCAATGTTTAAAATTCGACCAATTTACACCGTCTGTCAATCAACTTGACTATCGATTCAATTGGCGATGTGGCAAGCAGACAAGTGGTTTATGCTCTGTAAAGCTTCAACTTGGAGTTAGCATGCACCACCACCCTGCCCTTAGCATTTGCAGCCTTCGTCATTGTGCCACTCACTACAAAGTTACGTTCAAGTGAATTAATAGGGGGTAAATAATTTGCCCTATATAAGTTTCATTTCGTCATTGACTTCAGTTAATGAACTTTATGCCTTCGTATTTCAATCCTGTTGGTGAATTTTGAAGTGTAAATCAATAGTGTTAACTTACATCTTCACCAAATTTATGTTTTTTTTTTAGGACCTTTCCTATTGAAAGGGGCGATAGCATACTAAACTCACACACACTACACAGATGCTAGAACTCGAACCCAGGACCTTGCCTGAGGGAGTAAATACTCCAAACCAATAAACTAGTGGGTGCTTTGCCTAAGGGAGTAAATTTATGTTAAAAACACAAAAACCTTCCATACTTGTCGGTTTCATTTCCGTGGCATCCCGTAGAAAATTCTGAATTACCTTCACCAGCCATAGAAAACAGAAAAAAGAGCTTAATTTGGAGAGAGAGACTTGGAATAAATTTCAAACAAGCTGGGACTTGGAATAAATTTCAAACAAGATGGGAATGGGAAACAATGAAGAAAAATGGGTTACTTCATTTGACTCGAAGTCAAGTCATCCAATTACTCCATAAATAAGGCATTCAGATACATATGTTAAGAGAATCATTATAGAAGAGAAAGTACTGCACTTAATCATTATAGAAGAGAAAGTACCTTATCTTCAAACTTATTTGACTTGAAGTCATCATAGTCATATGTTAAGAGAAAGTACCGCACTTAATCATATCTCCGCTGGGCCATACCATCTGAGCTTGGGCCTTTGCTAATCACTCTGGATGCCACATGCCCCTCTGTTTAAGTCAAGATTTGAGTGGGGTATCTACTAGAAGTTTTGAGTGGGGTTGCTAGACTCATAAATTTATTTATGTAGTTTTATTTTTGAGCTTCGGCTCCCTTAGAACCGAAAAGAGTTATCTATTTATGGACTGGCATTATCAAATGTCATTGCATATATACTTGTATGTAGTAAATAACTATCTAATATTACTCCGAGTTAACCATCTTCATCAAGATAATTTTTATTGACATTTTGATCAATAAAGAAGTGATTGGAAAATAAGAATAATAAACTCCAGGCGTAGCATTTTTACACTGCAAATGGCTAAAGTCAAGAACTCATGATGATCACGGAAAATTCCATCCTTGAAAGTAAGAACCATGTTGTCAATTCGAAGCAAAGAAAAAAATGGTTGCTGTAAATTACTTATATGCAATTTGTGATATTTTCAATTAAAAAGACCAAGAAACTCCAAGTCAATTTGCCATATTGAATTTAGGTGCTGCGAAATTGACCAAGTGTAAATTTGCAAAGTTACTTTCAAGGAGCTTTGGAACTATGTGCCTTGTATCAAACATGCACGTCACCATGTGCTCTGGACTTCAAGTGAATTAATAGGGGGTTAATTATGGTAATTGCACTTGACTTTTTGCACCTATATAAGCTTCATTTTAGTCATTCAATTAGTGGATGAAAGGAGGAAATTAACAATTGTAGGAAACGAAGTCTGAAAAGTAGACTTTGCTGTGCACCTATATAAGCTTCCTTTTAGTCATTCAATTAGTGGATGAAAGGAGGAAAGTCAACCATTGTAGGAAAAAACGTCTGAAAAGGAGACTTTGCTTTTGGAGGGAGATGCTTACCGTGTATTGTATTGTGATTTTGAAAATAATATTTAATATCACAACGTGTAAAGACTGTTGTTAAAACGTAATCAACATGCAAAGAGTGTTGTTAAAATGTAAACAACAACACGCAGATGAACGTTGTCACTAAGACATACAACAACTAGCAGAATACGTTGTTGTTCGATACTTTCACAAAATGCGCTCGTTGTCTTTACTAGTGTTCACAACGCGCAATAAAATCAACGACAACACGCAAGCGTGTTGTTAAAGGCTATGAAGCTTTTAACGATACCGGCTTCAACAACGTGCGCCGCATGTTGTCAATACCATTCCACAACGCACATTGTGTGCTGTTAAAGGGCTTTTTTCTTGTAGTGATCTTTTCATGAATTCAGTATTGGTTTATTCAAGAGAGAATTTATACCCTGAAAATTTGAAGTTAGAATTTTGATAATTTTATGCCATTGAGAAATAGTAGATGTCCATTCGAGCATGTGGCGTTTTTCGGAGAATTATTCGGAAGTCGGAAGTATTTTTGGTAAGTTTTGGAAGTTGGAAAGAAGTTAAAAAGAAAAAAAAAATTATTGTTTACATTATTCAGAGAATTAATGTAAAGTTTTAAGATGGCTTGATTCTGGAAATTTGTTTATGAATTGTTGGCCGAAGCCGGTTTCGAAAGTTGAAGTACCAAAAGATAATTTAAAATAAGTATAAGTGCCAAAGTGCAAATAAAGGAAAATGTAAGGACCAAAGTGACATTATGGATAAGTCTGAGGACTGAAATGTAATTTAAACAAAGTTTAAGGGCTAATGTGAAAATAAAAGAAAGTATAAGGACAAATGTGAAATTATTGACAAGTGTGAGGACTAAAGTGCAATTAAAGATAGTTATAAGGACTAAATTGTAAATAAGGATTTAGTAACAGTTTTGAAATGTTGGACTAGGAATCAATCAGCCAAGCAATAACAATTTGAGTTCGAAGGTGCAGAATGCAAGTCAAGCACTAGCTTTGGATTTCAGGTAAGGGGACTCACTCCCGGACTTGTATTTTTGTGTATGTATGACATAATATATATATATATTGTTGAGTGCGAAAACTGTACTGTTTATGATTGCCATATATGCTTGGTTTTATGGATACTTGGCTATGGTTCTCCAAAGTTCTGAGGGTATATGCATGCGGGCATTAAACTCGATGACTAGAGAGTGAAGAGGGCATAGCGACTTCCCTGGATTTCGATCCCCTATCCCCTAAACCTCCAAATGGGCTACACATACGGACTTTTCCAATACCATACGCATGAGGTCTAGTTGAAGTAGTGTAGCTGATAAATGGACACTCAAGCTACCATACCAGAGGAGTTGGATTTAATTATGATTTCTGGTAGGGGTAGTTAGCCTTTATGTGATCGGTTGTCAGACAAGCAGATACAGGTGCGTTGGAAAATGTTTGCGAAAGTTGTGTGAGCATGCCAACTGTTTTGGATCCACCATAAATGGATACGGTTTGTGTGTGTGCATATTCTTTCACTGATTTTATAATCAATCTATGTCCATTATTATTGCTATTATTATATTCATTATTTACTTTCAAACCTGGCCGGGAGCCCCTTGCTGGGCAAATGAACATATGTGATGCTCACCCCTACTTTTGTTGTAGATTACATTCGTGTGTGACATGTTGGTGTGACTTCCTCACTTGTTAGCATTTGTATCATGTCTCACGTTGTTGTCAGGTTGTGAACCTATTCATCACAACTGATCATGTTTGACTCCATATGTATAAATATGAATTCTGGATTGTTGGTATATTTTCATTATTGGATTGTAAAATAATTTCTGAGGTTGTTGGTACTATTCAATGACCTCTAGGGTTGGTTTAAATTTAAAATAAATTTTGTATAATATTATACTTATTTTTCCACTAAAGTTAAAAACTCTTATCCAACCCGTTTTCATTTAAATAAAAGGGTGCATCGTATTTCGGGAACTCTAGGAGTATAACCCTTGGGATTTATGTGTTATATTTTTGGGATCCTTAAGGTACGTGCTGCTGTCACAAGTCATGATTTTGGGGCGTGACAAATAAGATTCCTTCTTAGAGCCGGTACATGACATACCTCACTAAGGCTCCTAACTACACCATCTTGCATCTTAATCTTCACTGTTCCCACGCCCAAAACATCACAACTTGTTTTGTCTCCCAACAGAATCTTACTACCTTTCCTTTCCTCATATGTATCAAATACACTCCTATTTGAACACACATGATAAGAACATCCAGAATCTAAAATCCAAACTGAAGTAGAATGACAAGACTCGACCAGAATTCTCCCACCTATTACTTTACCCTCTTCCCCGTAGTCAAAGAGGAAAATGGGCAAGATTTCTACCGAAATTTCAGCAGAGTCTCCCCTAAAAAACGGACATTTGCCAAATTTATTAACCTGTAGAAAACAACATAATAATCCCAAGCTTCCAGCATGCACAATATAAGTTACACACACAACGACACTTCCCATAATGGGTCTCAAGCCCCCTTTTCAACACACAGCCCCAAACAAAATATACCACAAGCACCTTCTCTTTGTACTTCACCAATCCATAATCTTAAGTAATCAATAAATTTAACTCACATTCAAGCCTCTCATAAATCATGCTTTTCATAGTATAAAATAATACGACAATCAACACTAACGATACTCATAAATAGAGTATTGGTTACATAACATAAATCTTGTAGTAACCTGATAAGCCGCAACATACTAGGGTCCATAATACCAAAGTAGGAATACTCAAAGGTTCGACATCTCAAACTTACAAGTATAATAGTGCACAATATGAAAGGACTAGAGCCCACGACTTGTTGTGCAAAATTGAAATGCACTCCCCTAATGATCTTGTTGTTGATGGACTTTGTAACAAACACAATGATGGATGAATCACACACTCACAGAAAATAACCAAGCACAAATGACACAAGATTTATAGAGGTTCGGCCAACTCTTTGCCTACTTCCTCTTGGTGATCCCCTTGAGAAATTCACTTCATGAAAGAATAGGTTACAACTTTGGTTTACAAAGAAAACCCCCTTAGAACTCTATTCTCTCCACAAGCTCTCTTTTCTCTCACACCCCTTGCTCAACACTTTGATGCACTTGTGAACACTCTCTCACCCTTGGTGTTTCCCTCCTTGGTTTCTAGACTTACAAGACTCCAACCCTTGAGCTCTCTCTCTCCTTGGCTTCCTTGGCTTTCTCCCAAGCCCTTTAGCCTCTTGAACTCCTTTGGATTTCTGATTCCCTTGGCCTTAGCACTTTGCACTAAGCTCTCAAGCACAAGAGCACTAAGCACAAAATACTAAGCACATCTTGTAATGTCTGCACTTCCCACTTAAGTAGACAAGTGGGAAGCCTCCCAACATCATTAGCCACCCTGTAAAGCCTCTAACATGTGGCAAACCAGCCACCCTAAAACCAGATCCATGATTCAAGGAAAGTATAAGTGGTAGGCAATCATACAACCCACCACTCTATACTTAATGTAGTTTAAGACTTTCCCTAGTAGCTGCCATATGCCCTAGCACTCAATTAAGACTTTTGGAGGCACATGGAGTTGGGTAGGGATCTGACCCATGTGAAAAAGCAACTTGAAAACGCGTGGAAAAAGTTCAGCCGAAATTGCATGCGACCGATCGCGCTTCTTTTGCGACGGTCGCTTTATACCGATTCAAACACATTTGAATCTGTCTTCATGCGACCGTCGCCCAAAACCTGCGACCGGTCGCTTCCTGCGAATTCTCCAGCCTTCCAATCTACTTCAAAACGACCGGTCGCCCAAAACCTGCGACCGGTCGCTTCTCCCGGCTTGCATACTCAATGTGAGCCAAAATTCCAACACGACTAACCTCCCAAAACGTAGACAATCTAGTATAGTTATAATATATATATAAGTGCATTAACAACAAAGATTATGTAGCTCTAAATATGTAATCACCTAAAATTTAAACTTCAAATACTCATAGATTAGACAATTGAAAGAAAATTAGTAAAATAATAATATAGGCAACTAGGGCCCACGACTAACCTCCCAAAATGTATACAATCTAGTATAGTTATAATATATATAAGTGCATTGAGAGAGAGAGAGAGAGAGAGAGAGAGAGAGAGAGAGCGTCGCAAGGAAAGAGAGAGTGATGAGGGAGAATGACGCACACGTCGGTCCCACCAGGGTTTTACTGTTTTTAAAACAAATTTTGAAATGACCAAAATGCCTCTTTTCATTTTTAGACCTCGGAATCGAGTGTGCCATCCGTCTACGAACTCGTTTTGACGAGCCCGACGCAACGGTGCAACTCATTTCCCCAAATTCTTTCCCGAACAAAAAGTGACTAGAATACCCTTAACTCCAAGGGCAAAATGGTAATTTCACAAATTAATTAAATCATAATTAATTTGGGTCGGGATGTCACATAGAACTGTTACCCAAAGAACTTGCCACGACGTCCCCGTTACGCTCATCAGTAACCATTAAAAGTTCATCATTGGCTGCACTTGAACTTTCATCATTGGCTGCACTTGAACTTTGTCTTGGTTTACGGCCTAGCTCCTCGCCTACCAAGATAACGGTTGGACCTTGCTGGGCTAGGTCATCTTTCATTCTCTTTTTCCATAGCGTGAAGTTCTCCTTCCTTTTGAATGTCTTCACCTCGAGTTTCATGCTATCCGTTTGTGAGCTTTCTCCCACCGTCTTCTTGTTGCCCATCATCGTCAACACTTGCAAACACTCCAAAAACTATAAGAGCTCATCGCAAACCATGGCCCTGATACCACTTGTTGTGCTGAAACACTCCAAGACCTTAACATTGATGGACTATGTGATGGCACACACACAAACCCCTTTGTGAATAAAACACACACACACACACACACACATCGAATAGAGTAAACCAAACACGCAAGGACACAAATCCCTCGTGAGGTGGTCGTTATCTGACGAAGTTCTTCGTGATGTGGTCAATATGACTACACCGACTGAGCTATGGCTGAAATTGGAGACTTTGTACATGACCAAATCCCATACCAATTGGTTGTTTGTGAAGCAACATCTGTACAATCTTCGTATGTCTAAAGGTACACTTATTCAAAACCATCTTGATGAGTTCAATAAGATTATTATGGATTTGAAAACCATGGATATTAAAATTGATGATGAGGATCAAACTTTGATATTGTTGTGTTCCTTACCTCATATGTTTGGGCATTTTGTGGAAACTATGTTTTATGGTTGGGATACTCTTTGTATGGAGGATGTTAAGGCCTCTCTGAATTCACGGGAGTTGAGAATGTCTGAAAATTCGAATGAAGGTCGATCTGATTCTTTGGTTGTTTAAGGCAGAGGTAGATTATCTGGTTCAAGTAGTAGTAGAGGATATTTGCTATCCAAGTCTAGGACTAGGAGAGACAAATGCAATTATTGTCACAAGGAAGGGCATTGGAAAGTTGATTGCCCAAGACGCAAAGAAAATGAGTCTTCTGATAATTCCTCCGAGGCTGGTGCGACTGCGAATGTTGTGGGGGAAGACTTTTAGTTTGCCATGTGATTCAATGTTCGGGTACACCAGATTTGGGAAGGAATCTGGTTTCTTTCGGTACTCTTGACTCTCAAGGCTATTAGTTTTCTGCACATGGTGGAGTTTCAAGAGTCGGTAGATGCTTCCATTGTGATATGTGGAGTTGCTTGGTGACCTATATGTACTTCGGCGTGGCATAGTTATTGGTGCTACGTATGTTGCCTCTTCATCAGCTTCTGTTTTGGGTTTTGATTAGGTGTGTATCTTTTGAGGGTCATATGTTAGGTTTTGTGAAATATGGATAGTGATACAACACACTATTTTGGAGACACCACATATATTTGCAGAACATTTGTTTGGAGCCCTTCTGGAGAAAACATGGTATATGTTTTCTATCTCTGTTTGGTCTACGAACTTCTGGCTAAATATGTATGTCCCTGCTATCTGGTTGTTGTTTGGACTGTTGGTGCAAATTCAGGACATGGTTTTTCTGAGCAGGTGGAGCTTGGCGTTCAAGCATTTAGTAAAGTGCTAGTTGGCACTTTCATTCAGCTCTGTTAAGGTGTGCTTGATTCTGTTAATGATGTTGGAGCAGCTGAGGTTCTTCGTCTGAATCACATCTGTTTTGATCATGGCACTTTCTCGTTTGCAAGTTCGAGTGTTGCTTGAGCTTGTTTTATATAGTGATATTTGTTGTGGGTTGTTTTTTAGCCACAACTGGTAGCTTATGGAATACACTTTCTATTACACTTTCGGATATATATATCAAGGAGGAGATAATTGTTGGCTGCACTTCTTGGCAAGAGAGTTAAAAGTGTGTGTGAGAGAAAATACACCTTATAGACAAGAGAGATTAGATCTTGGGCCACCGATCTGAGGGAAGAAATTCTCTATTTGTTTTTGCTTCTATGGTGCTGCAGTAGCTTTAGTGAGGAGCAAGAAGGTCCATTTTGTGTTGGAAATTTAATATTAATTAATAATAATTTCCAATTTGTATGGCAATTAATAGAGTTTATTCGACGAAGAGGTATCAAAGCACCTGTTTATTCAATGGATGCATTATTAGTTTTTTTTTTATTGGGACATACCATTTTGGAAAGGGTTCTTTAGTATCTATAAATAGAGTAGTCTTCCTGCAACCAAAAAATTGAATTGATTCAGTCAATGCATATCCATTTGAATACGGAGTCTTACTATAGTCAATGGCGCATCCACCATGGGGTCAATGGGGTTAGACGACCCCATGTTGGCCTTGGATTGCAATGGAAGGAACTGGTTTTTGCCTTTTGCAACCATGGGAGCGACCCCATAGATAAGAAGAAGCTTCGAGTGGCCAACTTAGGTTCTTTTTCTCTTTTTTTAAATCTGCCTGGCAAAACGATGTCGTTTTGGCCAAGGCAATTTTTTTTTAAGTGACCTAGCCAAAACGACGACATTTTGGGCTAGGACTTTTTTTTTTAAAAAAAAATTTAAGGGCTTGCAGCCTCTAAACAGCCCAGACCCGAAATTAGACCTCCAAAACCCCAATTTTTGTATCTTCTCCTCAACAACCCTAACCCCAATCTCCCCAAAACCTCAACCGCCATATCCACCCTTGCTGCCGCCGCCGCTGAAGCCAAGGGTGTTGGCTGCTGTCCACCACTAGTCGTCGCCCCCTCTACAATTTTTGTGAAAGTTTACAATTCAAGTAAGTTCTAATTTCTAAACCCTAAGCCTAAATTAGTGTTGAAGTATGATGTATTTAATTAAATTGAATTAGCATCTAGCATTCAATTATGTGTATTTGCTTATTACATTGGCTTTAATTTTACTGATTGCAACAACTTCAGTGGATATGGCATTTTCCGTCATTAATATTATTAAGGTCCACTTCAATTGAGAAAGATGTTTTTGCTTGTATTGAAAATGAAGCTATAATGCTACGTTTTCAAAATATGAAACCTCGTCGTGGGCAATTGTAAATTGTAATATTTCTTTTACATTAATTATGAGTGAAAATACTATCATTTCATTTTCAATATTTTTTTCATCTTAAAAACTATTGGTAGTTTACACTGTGACCCCATGAGGTAACATTCCTTCATCTGCCACTGACTATAGTCATTGATTATGGTATGTTGATATTTTACCCATTTGTTATACCTCTTTTACTTGTCATATTAATATGATTTTGAGTTAAACTATTGGTTTTAATTATTTTGTGAGTATTTTGAAGGAATTAAACCTAGGAGCAATTTGGAACTTAAATGGGAAATTTGAGTCATTAATTGTTGACCAAGGAGTCCAAATTCCTGTTTTGACCCAGACTCACGTTATCTACTATTAGAGTAGGAATCCTTGTGTATTAATTTCCAACTTGAAGAGGAATTGATGGGCATATAAATAGTGGGTTTAAACGTGCCTTTTGGGGAGGAGAGAAGTCAAACACAAAAACAGTGAGAGAATTTTTAGAGAGACGGAGATGATGACCTGGACCTAGAGTTGCTATGGAGCAGAGATCAAATCTTCAATTGGGTTTTTTCTATGACACTATTTATCATGATTTTTATTAAAGTTGTCGTGAACTAATTCCTTTTGCTAGAACTACGATGTAGCCTAGCCACGAATACTTAGTTTCCTTAGTCAATGTTAATTCCAAGTATTTTTCCATGTTGAATATCTATTACTATGCCTAATGCTTTGAATGTTTCGCCAACATTTAATTGTCTTAATGCTAAATTGACGATAGGGATGTCCAATTTAGAGTTTTGCTTCTTGTAATAGATGTCATGGGTTACATGATTAGACATGGATATTTATCATGACTTATGTGGTTGTTTTGCAGGTTTTCCAAGCACTACTACAAAAAATGAAATAGACGATGGGTATCCACTATTGTTGTGATGCTTGGAAAACCGTCGTTAAATCGACCGACATCTTTTGAATTTCAAACTACGACGGTTTTTCACCGTCGTTGTTTACATGTAAAGAAGACAGTTTTTAACAACAAACTGTCGTGATTTAGCGATACAGACGACAGTTTTTGTTTAAAACGGTCGTTGATTATATGTAAAGGCGGCGGTTTTTACAAAAACCGTCGTTGATTATATGTAAAGATGACGGTTTTGTAAAAACTGTCGTTGACTATATGTAAAGATGATGGGTTTTACAATAAAAACATTGTTGATTATCAGTAAAGGTGACGCTTTTAACAATAAAGTCGTCATTGATATTCTATAAATCCGTCGTCTAATAAGTTCCCTAGCTGTTATTATCGTTTTTTTTTTGTTTTCTATGCTTAAACACAACAATTTTAACTAGAAAACCAATACTTTAATATATACACCCAAAAATTCTTTCTTTCATAAAACTTCAAGATTCAACAATTATTACATAATTAAACAATATTTATTCCTACCACATATATATACTTTCTACTGCATCGATAACATTGATTGCTCACAAATTCTACCAATTCGATCTGAACTTCATCACTTGTTCTTGGGTGTGTGAGTTAGCTGCCTTCTTGCTGCAGGGTAGAAAGAAACAAAAATTAGTCTGGAATTAATAAATAAATTCTAAAAAAATGGAGATCTAGTTTTGCGGTGGGTTGAGGTGTAACAAACAAAAAACAAAGGGGAAAATTGTTCGATGTGGTTTATAGCAAGAAAAAGGGCGAAGTCAGCCTCAGCCTCGAAGAGAAGAGAAAACCTGAAAAAATGAAACAAAAAATTAGTGATTTTACAGCAAGAAAATAGTTCGGTCCTGGCTCTAAGTGAAAGCCAATAAAAGCAAAACATTACACCAATAAGTAAACGAGGGACTATATAGCATAAAACATGTTTAACATAAACGAGGGCCTACCTATGTATGACTTACTGAGAAGCTCCAGTGCTAGCACAATCCATCTATATTACAAAATACCTATTTCGTGCACAAATTTTTTCTCAAGCATTTCGTTGAGCAGCTGGTAGGCAACTCCAAGGGGTTGCACCACCAGCAAACAATAATACTCATCAAAAGAACATATTATCATTCATGAACATGCAATTTCTACAAGAACCCCATATCTAAAACCCAACTATGAACAAAACCCAATTCATCAATTAGTTTGGAGAGCATGCAAATCGACACTTTAAATAAGCAATGGGATAACCCCATAGTGTTCTGCACTTTTTTTTTCTGTGCACTCTTAAGCTAAATAAACATCTATGGAAGTGAAAGAGAGCTAGCTATATTTATGGACTGCCATGATCACGTTGTTGAGCAATAATATCACAAGAAAGATGCGGGGTCGGCAACGATAGCATTGCATATACTTGTATACAAGAAACATATACATGGTCTAGTGTTTTCACACTCCAGATGACTAACCCACGATCTGATTAATAAAAAACTGTAAATGCAACCAAATAATCATGACAGGATCCTTGCAATTGAGAACCATTGTTGTCAATTCAAAACAAAAGAAAAATGGTTCCTTTCAATTGCAGATATTCAATTTCTGATATTTTCATTTAAAACAACTAAGAAACTTCAAGTCAACTTGCCATTAAATTTAGGTGCTGCAATTTAGTTAATGAAATAACATGAGAAAAAGAATGAAGAGAAAAAGAGACCCAAGTAAGTAATGAAATAAATAAAAAAGTCTGTCAAAATCCAAAGAAAATTCTACACAAACAGAGAAAAGCACGTACGTACCTTGAAGCAGAGACAAAAATAATGTAGCCATCTATGAGAGCCTGGAGAGAGGGAATGGTTGCGTTCACCCCAGCCATACATCATCCTCCCTACATATCCCCTCCCCTAGCCACCCCAAGATCCACTAACACCTAATTAAATTAAGGAACGAAAGTGAAACTCAGGTACAAGTTCACTGACCATTGCCTTAATTAATCTTTTTCTTTTTGAGAAAAGTTGATAAAGATCCAAAAATTCGACCAAGAGTTGGGTGTAGTCCACACACATGTGTTGTCGTTGATCTGAAGTCCTTTGTTTTTGTCATATGATTATATTCCTTTTTAGATTTTCTGATTCAAACATTAATTTTTCGTTTTAAAATTATTTTATTGTTCCCATATTTGCCCATGAGATATAAAACGGGTAAGAAATTGATTTGGTTGATAATAACTACAAAATTTTATTATGGTTTTAATTTAGGTACGTAATAGGCTGATTTCTATGATAATAATTACAAGATTCCATATTTCTTGTGATTGATCATTTAAGAATTGACTTTTAATGTGTTCTTACTTGATTAAGCAAACCCATCACCACATATTATAGAGAAATATTTACTTAAGCAAAAATGACGAACCAACAACAGATCATGACAAAATGCAGGTTTTCCATACTTCTTGACAAATTGTATTAGATTTTCCAATTCCTCTTCCGAACCTCTAATGACAAAGAAGTCATCACATATGTGAGAAATGCACTTTTGGACATTGCATACAAATGTTCAAATCGAAAGTTGAGCTTTAAACTCAGTAACCAATGCATTACATGTTCTTTGCATAGAAGATGACGAGGGTTCCTCTCACGGTGGTTTTTACCTCTTCATAAGGTGCAAGGTATATATGGTGATTTGGGTTTTGGGTATTTAGCTTTAGGATGTGGGTCTCTCACATGGTGCATTTCTTTCTTATCTTATTTTGCCTCTTTATGTATCTAATGTATAGGTATGACGCTTTAGCCTTTGTCTTTTTTATCTACCTAAGTTATAGGTAACACATTTTATGACTTGTCTATATGCACCTTAGTTATATAGGCAGCAAATTTTTTGTGCTTAATGTACCTGAATAATATTTGGCAATGGCTTGGGTAATTAGGTTGATTTTTGTGTTTTCTATATTAACTTACCTACCGAATAGGTACCTATCAGTAAGGATAGGTAAGTTCATATATCTACATATATATGCACGTCTTCATCATTTTATATCTTATGTGTTGTACAATATATAACATGTTCTTTGTTTTTACCTTTGGGTTAGGTTACAAATTAAAGAAAAAATTGTGTATTCCGCATAGAAAGATATATTGTTTATTGATGATTTCTTTTTATTGTCGCATGTGGTTTATGATGGAAATATAAAAAAAAATTAGAAGTCAAAATTTGAATGAGGAGGAAAAGATACATGAAATCATTCTTTTTAAATTTATTTCCATTTTTAGTTTAAAGGGCAAAATTGGTATAAAAATTGAAGAATAAAAGTCAAAGGACTTGAATCAAAACGCAAAAGGACGAGGACTAGACCTAATGGCAACCAAACATTTTGGACTTAGATCTAAGAACCCCTTTCTTTTTTGTTTTTTTAAGATGAGAAATGAAATCACTTTATTTACCCTCAAAACTAAAATAAAAAGTTGACATGGGCTACTGGCTAGAACGAAAATGAAACACGTTAAAGTTTAATAAATAAATTGTGAGATATAAGTGAAACTCGAATACAAGTTTTAGGGTCAATTCCGTACTCTGTGATTTTACTCGTAAGACATGTTTGTAAAAAATATGGGTCACATATATGCCATGTCATTACTTAACATTCTTTAAGAGTCATTTTAATGACAGAGCCACATTGCAAAAAATTTACGAACATAAAATACTTCATTGTTAAAATTGAGAGAACATGGTCAAACATGTCTTACGAGTAAAACCACCGGGTATCAAACTGGAATTGACCCCAAGTTTTAATACAAGTTGAGTTTTACTTGGAGTCAAGTGGTCCAAATTTTGCTTACCATCGGTCACGATAAGATATAAGTACCGAAAAGTCATCAGATAATTGTTTTGTTGAGTGCAAGCCTGCAATGGCCTGTGTGGTTAGAACGTTTACTTTGGTTTTGGGCTGTTTTGTCGTTTTGCATTGTGATTGTGATTGATATTGAACTGGCTTGCGACTATAATTCAGTTCTTATTTAAATACTCAACTTATGTATTGTATTAGACATAAACTCAAAAATTGAAGCATTCGTTACCCATGAGTTTTTTCTTATCAATTTAAGCTCATTGACCATCTTTACATGTCATAAAATTTTCCTTATTTTGGTGATGAGTAGTCAACCTAGGTTTTAGGCTCGATAATTGAACTTTTCTTATTGCATGCCCATTTTACTCATACAAAGCAACCATTAAGTGTTGCTTGACATTACCAGCAAATATCACTTATTTTGAAAGTACTCTTCCACCCATCTATATTCAGTTTACCAATTGTCAAATTACTTTCTTTCACAGTTGATTTCTCTTACAACAAATCTGAAAGTGATTATTTTCACAAAGACATCAACGCTAAATCGAATTCTAAATGTCTTATTTTTTGCTTATGTGGTCTGGATTTACCTAAATGTCTTATATTTTTTTTGCTTGTGTGGTCTTGATTTATGAGAAAAATTTAACTTTCCACATTTCTCAAAAAAAAAGAAAAAAACTTTCCACAATGGCATACCCATTAACTTCTTAGAACCACCAATTAGGCGTGTGCGTCAATTCAAAACCGAAATAATTTAGCCTAGCTCTACCCAAACCTCTTGGGGCCTAGCTCAATCTTCTAGTCCAAAAGGCAAGTTCCATGTATCGCAACAAACCAATTAAACTATATTCAAAGTGGCAAGGGACTTCTAACGTATTAAATTATTTTAGTCAAGTTTTATTTCTTTATTTATCAATCATATTAACATGTCTTTTCCCTGACCTTGTTGAGAAAAAATCTTATTTTTACTTTTGAAATAAAAATTCTAGTAATACTCGAGTTACACTCTAGTCCTTAAATTAAAATTTTAGACATCAATAATTCTTGGCCTTAACACTGTAGCAATTTATGTTAAAATTGGTCATTCGAATGATATGTGTGTGGCCAATTTTTCAAAGGTGTAACAATTATTTTAAAAAATTAGGAAAATCTTTTTGGTTCACCTCAACATTCCTCACTTGTCCGACGGTTATTGTGGTTTCATTACGTGCGTGATTAATTGTTAACAACATCTTTTTTGTATCCAGTCAGTCCAGGAGTTGTTCATGGACATTATGGAGAAATCTTTTTCGTTAAGGAACCACACTAATCCATCCCGAACTTAGTGCTAAGGATGGTTATGGACCGGTTTGAGGCCAGGTATGGCAATACTATCTCCGTCCCCTCTCCTCATCACAGTATACCAAATATCAATTAGGCCAGCCCAGAAGAGGCAGAGAGACTCAAGCCTAGACCATTTGAGGAAGTGACTGGACCCAAATGATTGGTGGGCTACGATTAACCTTCCCTTAGGCTGTTGAAGCCCAAACAATGAGCATGAAGGCTGCCCAGGCCCAAACTGTAAGACCCGTGAGTTTGGGGAAGCAAGAACGGTGAGCAATCCCACATCGCTAGGGGAGGGAAAGGTGAAGTGCCTTATATGTGTGGGCACTTCTCTTCCTAGCACGAGGCCTTTTGGGAGCTCACTGGCTTCGAATTCTTGGAACTCCGAAGTTAAGCGAGTTGGGACTAGAGCAATCCCAAGATGGGTGACCCATTGGAAGTTGCTCGTGAGTTCAAAGAAACAAAACTATGAAGGCGGGGCCCAAAGCGGACAATATCGTGCTAGGAGAGTCGGGTCGTGACATAATGGTATCAGAGCTGGACCCCTACTGGAAATGTGCCAGCGAGGACGCTGGGCCCCAAGGGGGGTGGATTGTAAGACCCGTGAGCTTAGGGAAGCAAGAATGGTGAGCAATCCCACATCGCTCGGGGAGGGAAATGTGAAGTGTCTTATATGTGTAGGCACTTCTCTTCCTAGCACGAGCCCTTTTGAGAGCTCACTGGCTTCAGATTCCTTGGAACTCCAAAGTTAAGCGAGATGGGGCTAGAGAAATCCCAGGATGGGTGACCCACTGAGAAGTTGCTCGTGAGTTCCCATAAACAAAACCGTGAGGGCGGGGCCCAAAACGGACAATATCGTGCTAGGAGAGTCAGGTCGTGACCCAAACAAAGTAAAGAAAGCCTGCCCAAGGGCCAGGACCAAATAGTGACCAAACAGCCCAGCACATCATCCCAGGTGTCTCACTCGAGGAGACCTAGAAAAGTCAAAAGCAAGGTTCACAATGTATCCCACCAACTTGAGATTTTCCTAAGAAGGAAGGGAACATGGACCAAGCTCCCACCATCCATCCATTCCAAGGACGCCACGTCATCAAAGACCCAACAGTCACACATTGTAAAAAGGCGGAGAAGAGGTCCCATCTTGCCAATATAAAAAGAGGTATTTTCTACCCAAACGTGGTAACTAAAATCCCCTACAGAGTTAAGTACAATATTTTCGAACCATCTTTGAGGAAGAAAGCTGACTCATGCATTATCGGGTAGTTGGTGGATCCACCACCACCTCTTTAGTGACCATTGCATGTCTCTATATCAGGGGATTGAAGCCATTTTCCACCACACTTGACCTCCCTAAGTGCAACAGAAAGTCAACAGAAGTGTGACCTCTAAAACTCAAGTCTACCCTTAAGGAAGGGTTGACCATGTTTTGACACATTTTGATTGGTGGTGCGAAAATCACGCATCAACTGCTCCCATCCCTTATAAGAATTTCCGAGAAATCCCTATCCTTGTCCTCGTTGGGAGGCTACCTACCAAACCTGCCCCGAATGCCCCATTTTTTATTTATTAAAAATATATTCATCCTACATTTTAACACTTATCTTCACCATAAATTATCATGCAACTCAATTACATTCAATTGAATTATAAAATTCAACTCATTGACTCAAAATAATCACAATTCAATTAATGTTATCTTGTTGGGTTCGGGAATTAGGATAACAATACCATCCTCAACTAGGGATATTTAAAATTTGGGGAATCCCATATCCGCCCCCAATTTTCTCCCAAAATCTACCCTTATTAGGGTTGGGGACCAAATGAGGACCTGACTTGATGGGGATTTATGTCATCCTTACTTGGTGCTTTATCGTGGTGTAACCACAAAGAAGAGCTTTCGTTTTTATTCTTTTTTGATAAGATAAAATGATTGCAACAAAAAAAATACTTTATAAAAAAGTAGAAGCACATAAGAGTACAGGGGACATGATGAAACCATCTAAAAAATCAACGTGAGAGCCAAGAACAATGGACCAAACTAATTCGGTTGGCTGCAGTTTTAAATATTTTTTTGAAAATCAGTTAAACCTCCCATTTAGCGGTTGGTATCCCTATTCACATTCAGAACCGGTTAAATTAAAATGGATTTTTATCACAAATGGTTCATGAGGTTTGCCAAATTATCACCTTTGGTCCTTTATGTTTTTTCGACACTATTGGTCGTATATTCTGCTACTCACACATCAATTTGGTCCCGTCGTTTGGTTCCGTCAAAATTTTCTGTTAGATTGCTGATGTGGACGCCACTTGGATTAAACAATCTTTTAAATATTTTGGGTTTTATCACAAATGGTCCTTGATGTTTGCGAAATTATCACCTTTGGTCCTTTATATTTTTTTCTGACATTATTGGTCCTTTTTATTTTTAAAACATAGTTTAAGATTTAAAATATTTTAGAAAAAATTTAACAAAAAGAGAGAAAAATTTTAAAACATAATTTTTTATTCAAATCCACATGGTATGTTATTATTGGACATGTAGGCTCCAAATACATGTCACGTCAAATTTGTTAGGTTCTGTTGAAATTTTCATCAATTTAACAGAAATTTTAACATAACATAACGAATTTGACGTGACATGTATATGGAGCCCTACATGTCCAATAATAACATGCCAAGTGGATTTGAATAAAAAAACAAATTATGTTTTGAAAATTTTCTCTTTTTTTATTACATTTTTTCTAAAAGATTTTAAATGTTAAACTATTTTTAAAAATATAAAGGACCAATAATGTCAGAAAAAAAAAATAATGGAACAAAGGTGATAGTTTAGCAAACCTCAGGGATCATTTGTGATAAAACTCAAAATGTTTAAAACATTGTTTAATCCACATGGCGTCCACGTTAGCAATCTAACGAAAATTTTAACTTAACTCGACTATGCGACCAAATCGACGCTGCAGAACATGTAACCAATAAATGTAAAAACATAAACATCAAAAGCCGATAATTTGGCAAACCTCAGGGACCATTTCGTGATAAAAAGCCAATTAAAATTACATATTAACACGTGTCATCTTGTTGGTTGAACTTATTCTAAGCTAACGTGCGACCCACTACATGAAATCACACAAACCCAGTCAATGTATTTACCTTAGTCGCGCCGCCTCACTCGTCCTTCGTTTCTCTGGCTCTCTCTTTCCCTTCTCAGCCGAACCCACACGGCCAATCTTTGTCTTCTCTTCAGCTGATTCTTCGTGCGCCGCTGCCGCCGACCCCGTTCTCAGGTAAGCTCGTCGACCGTTTTTCAACTTTCAGCTTTGTTTCGGTCTTTATCTGCCTTCTAGGTTTTCAGGGTTTCTGGATTGAAGGGTTTTCCTGGATTTGTATGTTTATGTAATCTGCATACTTATAATCTAATATTTCTTGTGAAATCTGCATGCGTGAAATCTCTGTTTTTGGATTTGTGTAATCTGCATGCTTGTAAACTCTGTTTCTGTTGTGTTTTGGGCAGGTCCTAATTTGTTTCTTTATCAGATTTATTAGTGTTCAAACAGAGCATGCTGCATTCTTTACATATTTTACTGAATAATCAAACAGAAAATTACTTCTATGAATTTTCTACTTAAAGGTTGTAACAATTCTAAACTAGAATGTTGAAACAAAAGCTAAGAATTTGGGATTTTGAGTCTGCCCATGAGGTAAACATTGTTTGAATACTAAGGAATCTGATATGAAAATAGTAGAAAGAGATGTGTTTTTATCTTGAGTTGCAGTTTTCTAAGCTCCTGTTTCTGGCTCAGCTACTAAAGGAGAGAGCCGTACATGGGAGACTTCATAGTTACCTCCAAGGAGGACCAAAAGGCCGCCAAGCTACCCATCCCTGGCAAGCGAAACATCCTGATCACCAGTGCCTTGCCTTACGTCAACAATGTACCTCACCTCGGCAATATTATCGGCTGTATATATCATTTCCTTATTTTGTTTCCTTCTAATTTTCTTGGGAACCAAACAGATTCTTGTAATTTATTTATGTTTTCTTTTGTTTTGTTGGCAGGCGTGTTGAGTGCTGATGTCTTTGCACGCTACTGCCGTCTTCGGGGCTACAATACGGTTTACATATGCGGAACTGATGAGTATGGCACGGCGACGGAGACGAAAGCTATGGAAGAGAAGTGTAGCCCCAAAGAGATATGTGACAAGTAAGTTTTCCAGTGAAATTTATATAATTTGGTAAACTTAAATTCTATTTGTTGTCTTTGATTTATTGAAATTTATTTCAAATTGTTGTGTTCTTGTAGATATCATGCAATTCATAGGGAGGTTTATCAGTGGTTTAACATAAGCTTTGAGAAATTTGGTCGCACATCAACACCACAACAAACAGAAGTGTGCCAAGCGATTTTCAAGAAGCTACTGGAGAATGATTGGCTTTCAGAGAACACAATGCAGCAGGTAGCATTCAATGGCTTGTAATTGTGCCCATTCTTTCCTATTTTCTTGGTTGGGTTAGTGATTCTTTGCTTGCATTTTATGTTCATGCATTGTGATTGAGTTATGTTTTTAAAATGTTTTTGTATAAGTTATTTTAACTTGAATTACTACTGTAATTCAGCTTTACTGTGACACATGCAAACGGTTCTTAGCCGATAGGCTTGTGGAGGGGACTTGCCCAACTCAAGGTTGTGACTATGCTTCTGCACGAGGAGATCAATGTGAAAACTGTGGAAAGCTTTTGAATCCAACAGAACTAAAAGATCCTAAATGCAAGGTACAAATTTTTTTCATATCCTTTATTAGAATAAATTTATATGTATGTATGTATGCTATGTACATATGTAAAATCAATTGAAAGGAAAGTATGAAACGTCTGTGCATAAGGTTTCCCAAATGAGAATGAGTACTAAATTCCTCATTTGATCAAAATACTCGGGTCCTGTTCTTGTTGTTAACCTTTTCTGCAGCTCTGATAACTTTCTTCTTGTCCTCTACATAATGAGTTAATAAATATGAATGTGTGAGAGTAACTTTCTTTTTCCTCAGATGTAAAATTAAATGGACAGAAACGTGGTATTGTTACACGATTATATTTCTCATTTTTGTCGATTGCAAGCAGGTTTGTAAGACAACTCCACAGATTCGTGATACAAACCATATGTTTTTGGAACTCCCTTTGCTCAGGGATAAATTGGAAGAGTACATCAATAAAACATCAGTGGCTGGGTCTTGGAGCCAGAATGCCATTCAAGCAACAAATGCATGGCTCAAAGAGGGGCTTAAACAACGATGTATTACCAGGGATCTGAAGTGGGGTGTTCCAGTTCCACATGATAACTTTAAGGACAAGGTTAATGCATATAATTTAAGTTATGGTAATTCTATTAATTTTTCTTAATGTTTTTCAAAATTTGTTACATTTGTCTCAACTTGGCTATTGATAGGTTTTCTATGTGTGGTTTGATGCTCCTATTGGATATGTCTCCATTACTAAATGCTACACCGATGATTGGGAGAAATGGTGGAAGAATCCTGAGAATGTGGAGTTGTATCAGTTTATGGGCAAAGATAATGTTCCATTCCATACAGTAAGTGTCCTATTCTAAGCATTTCTTCGAAAAATATTTTAATTGATTTCAACTGTGTACTTATTTATCGTCCAGGTGATGTTTCCGTCCACACTTCTTGGAACTGGTGAGAATTGGACTTTGATGAAGACTATCAGTGTTACTGAGTACTTAAACTATGAAGCAGGTTGGTTGACTATCTAGTAATGCTTTAGCCACAATCTAGTTATGACCATTAATTGTGCATGATTTAAATTTGGATGGTTATGACCCTTAATTAAATTATGGATGCATGATTTTAGAAGACCTTATTTCTGAAAGCTCAAAGTTTTCGCCTTTGTGCAATATGTACTAGGTGATCTAAATTTTGATGGTTTTTACAGGAAAATTTTCTAAGAGTAAAGGCATAGGGGTTTTTGGAAATGATGCAAAAGATACAAACATTCCTGTTGAAGTATGGAGATATTACTTGCTAACTAATAGGCCTGAGGTAACTTTGATGATTCCCATCTTCCTTTTTGACTTTTTTTTTGTGATGGTTTGTAAATATCCTTCTTTCTCTGTATCTTTCTTTACTCGTTTTAATATATATATATTTTTATGAACTAGGTATCAGACACATTATTTACGTGGGCCGACTTGCAAGCAAAACTGAACAGCGAATTGCTGAATAATTTGGGCAACTTCATAAATCGTGTTTTGAGTTTTGTTGCCAAACCTTCAGGTCGGTCAGCCTTTGGTTTCTGAAAGTATTGACCAGACAGCTGATTTGTCGTTTACAAGTTAATATCATGAGGAGGTTATTTTAGGAACAGTTATATTGTTGATTCTTGTTCTGTTTGTCATTTTTTGCTTCTGTCGGATGGTTATAGCTCCAGTGGTAAAGCCCTTACCTGCAAACTCATGGCCGGAGTTCAACTCCCCTCCTCCCCTTTCCCTGAATTAAAGAGAAAAAAGAAGATGCTTTTGGTTTTATATTTTTGCTTGAGGTGTTTTGAAACCATATAACAAACTTATGTTGAAAATTCTTGATAGAGATAAACAACATTTCTTGATAATGCAACATTGCGATATCAAGGTTGTATGGTTTTATATTTTTGCTTGAGGTGTTCTGAAACCATATAACAAAATTATGTTGAGAATTCTTGATAGAGATAAACAGCATTTCTTGATAATGCAACATTGCGATATCAAGATTGTATATTTGTTCCTATATAGATCAATTATGCATGTAATATCACAGAGGTAGTTGGATGATGATTAAATTGTATAGATAATTATTACTCTATTTTCATTGATTCCTTACCTTTTTATGCATGTTTCCTGGTTTAACATATAAGCATGGTATATGTGACACTTTGCAGCTTGTAAACTAACAAAATCCATGTACAGGTCAAGGATATGGTTCCATTATTCCAGATGCTCCAACTGCAGACTCAGATCTTTTGACAGAGAAACTAGCTGAAAAAGTTGGTAAATACGTTGAGCAATATATAGAAGCAATGGAGAAGGTAATTGATATTTAGATGACAGTCTTGTTGCAAATAACTGAAAGCGTCTCTTCCGTACCTTTTATTTTCACATGTCTCTTGCATTGGCACGACATTTGTATCTGCATTTTGTGTAGGTTAAACTAAAGCAAGGGCTGAAAACAGCAATGAGCATTTCTAGTGAAGGGAATGCATATCTGCAAGTAAGCATGTTTTTAATCTCTGTCTCAGAGACTGGTTTATGGATATGTTCTTTTCTTCAGTGTCTGTCTTGGAAATGGCTGTGAAACTGATTATTCATCTGCAGCTAAGTTGCTCCATCTACAATAACCATGCAGGAAAGCCAGTTCTGGAAGCTTTACAAGGAGGACCAACCTCGTTGCGCTGTTGTTATGAGAACTTCAGTCGGACTAGTGCAGCTTCTTGCTTGTTTGTTGGAACCTTTTATGCCATCATTTTCTCTCGAAGTAATAAATTCTGTTTGCAGATGATTGTGTAACTCTGAAATATTTTTGTGGTCACGTGATATACTATAATCATCCATGCTGAATTTTTTTTTTCTTTAACTGTATTCAAGGTATTTAAGCAGCTTAATTTAGCTCCTGAGACGCACATATCACTTTGTGATGATAAAGGAGATATTGATAGGGCAAGACGGCCTTGGGAGATTGTACCTGTTGGTCACAAAATTGGGAAACCAGAGCCATTGTTCAAGGAATTGGTATGTCTTTGATGTGCTTTGTCTTTTGCCTTTATTTGTTTTTTGTTACACCTGTCATTATTTGTGGAATGGATGTTTTGACTCTGCTGTGTGATTAGTGGGGAAGAAACAACCTGATCGTATTGGATTTAAGGTGATAGAAAACTTTTAATTGCCAATTCTTCTGCATGAAGGAAACTAGAGTCGGCGAAGTTGTCCACAGTATTTCATGGCATAGTGTTTAAGAGAGAGGAGTTTTGAAGAATTTACAAGAAATAGAAGAAAAACTAGTTGAGAATTGTAGCAAATAGCGGAGAAAAGTTCTGATGTTATCAGCAAGCAAAAGGTTATAGAGAGAAACTATAACAGAAGGAAATTGGATAGGGGGGAACTTCAAGTAGCTCTTGAGCAAACAGCTTTTCAATTATTCAATATCACCGGGATTGTATAGTGCATTTGCTTTACAAAAACTTTAAATATTGCCTTGTAATACTTGATGATGAAGCAAATCCTATAAGGTATTTTAATTTGCCTAGAAAAGTGGATCAACAGCAGCTACCAGCTAGAAAAGTGGATCAACAGCAGCTACCAGCTAGAAGCAAATGCAACTTACATCTGACTGAGTACAACTTATCTGTTGCATAGGGGCAAGATCCTAAGGCACTAAACTATTATAGTCTTATCCAATATTGTTTTGTTTATTAGCCTCTCTAAGTGGGTGGCTGGAAAATTAAGCTAGTCTCTGGGATAAGTTTATAGGCTGCACTTAAAATTTAGTTTTGATTTTCAATGCTGGACTCTCTAGCCTGCCATGATATGATTGCTGCATCACTGGCCTATTTGTAGATTCTAATTTAGTGAAAGTTTGTACTTGGACACAGAAAGATGAAGAAGTGGAGTCGTTAAGGAAGAAGTTTGCTGGAAGTCAAGCGGACAGGAAGGAGAGGGAAGAAGCTGAAGCAGTGAAGGTGGCTGCACAACTCAAGAAAACGAAAGTTTCAGGTTAGAATTTCTTTACCCCTAGTTGGTCTGGTCCACAAGTGTTTGGTATTAGCAAAGTTTAACTAATAAGTAATACTTCCCATACTTCTTCGTTGGATATTATACTTATTATTACTTTAATATGTAGCTTCTCCTCGTAACCAAAGAAAAAAGTACATAGCTTCTCCTAAAATGTGGAAAACCTCATAAGCTAAACTCATGTTTTCTGGGCACTTGTAATTTAAAAGAATCCTATACCCTTTATTTTTATTGCTAACATATCTATTGTGAATCCTGATAATCCATTTTTGTAACAGACAACGATGGAAAGAAAAAGCAACAGGCCACAAAATCAGCAGCTGAAGCAGAGATTTCCATTTCTAGACTTGACATTCGTGTTGGCCTCATTACGAAAGCTCAGAAGCATCCTGATGCTGATTCGCTTTACGTAGAAGAGATTGATGTTGGTGAAGGACAGATTAGAACAGTTGTGAGTGGACTTGTCAAGTATATACCCATTGAAGAAATGCAGGTTTGTGTTTGCTTCTACAGATTTTTTGATAGTAAAATTCGAATTAATTTCCATAACTTTTGAGCACCTGCTAATCCATTTGTTTATTCATATTAATTGTTCTGTGGCAGAACCGGAAGGTCTGTGTTCTTTGTAATCTGAAGCCAGCAACCATGCGGGGTATTAAATCACAAGCAATGGTTCTTGCTGCTTCAAACAGTGACCACACCACGGTAAGCAGCCATGTATACCTTTAATTAGTGTTTGCATCTTATATGCTCTTGCTAATCAGACTCTTTGAGTGAAATAAAAGAGTGTTAATATCGATGTGATGATAACTAATTTTAACTTTTGGTCTCTGTTGTGAGGATATTTTAGACGTATCTTTATGTAAAAATTGCTGCTGTAAAAAAGTTGATTTCTTGTCTAGGTATCTAAGGGTCTGCGTTTGTTTTTACTATGTTGTTTTTCTGTTTTTTTGTGTCTGTTCGTGGCCATCTTGTCCACCCTTGCTTTTATTGTCATATGCAATAAAATTTCGTCTCATTTTTTATAAAAAAGTTGATTTCCAACAGGCACATGATTATCAGTGTTGGCCTTAGTCTGCACAAGGTAATGTGATAATATGGTGATAATATGTTTCTGCTTAAGTCCTGTAGTGGTTTTGACAATCAGAAAGTAATTTATCAATATCGAACTTGAGTTGCAATGATTGCTGGTTGTTTCTGATTAGTCACTAGTTTGGAAGAATTATGCCTTTGTAACTCATGTTTCTTGAAATCTTAGCCTTTGTGGAAACTATTGCAAATGCCATCCATTCTCAGAACCTTTGTCAAGCATATAGAAAGTTTATCTGTGTGGTACTAATGTAATTACTGATAAGAGATCTTCAATGTTGGGCGCACTCTCAGGTTGAATTGGTTGATCCGCCAAAAGCTGCTCAAGTTGGCGAGAGAGCTACATTTCCGGGGTTCGTAGGTGAGCCTGATGAGGTATTGAACCCCAAGAAGAAAGTGTGGGAGACCTTGCTAGTGGATCTGCACACTAACTCTGACCTAGTGGCCTGCTACAGAGATATTCCCCTCACAACATCAGCGGGTGTTTGCACTGTATCCTCAATCTGTGGCGGGTCAATTAGATAGAAGATAATTATTTCTCTAGAGGTTGAAAAGGAACTGAAAAGTAACAGCCAATTTGGATTTTTGCTGTAAAATGGTTATTTGAAAAACAGTAACCAATGAATTTTTGCCCATGGATGGGGTGAAAAAAGGAAAACGTCTACAACTTATACATGCTTCCATCCCATGTGTAAAATAGAAGTTTTTATCATTTCTAGTCAAAATTGAGAGAGAGAGAGAGAGCCTCCACTGTTTCAATGTGGGCGTATACCTATGAACTTCGGGTCAATTATATAATAATCTCTGGTGGAATCACAGAAATTCTACAATCATGAACACTTTTTCAAAATTTAGTCACTCAAATGAGACTCATAACCTTCAATGCAGGTATAAAATGAAGGAGCAATGCTTGCAACCATTGAATCATCATAGAAAAATTCATCTTTTGCACAAAAAATTTATGCCCTTATCCAATTTTTATATTTTAAAAAATTGAACAAGAAACTGCGGGTCTGCTTTTGTTAATGTATATGCAAGGAAAGCATCATGAGGTTTGGAGGAATCGAAATAGAAAGTGGATCATTGAACTCATATAAATCCTATTGAACCCAAAATCTTTCTAGGCTTGTGAAGATATTGCACCATAGACTCTCTAAACTACTTTAAAGAGAGGGTTAGAGATGTAGTTATTCTTGGAGTGAATCTTACCCACTTGACCACTTGAATTATAAGTCCCTTAAAAAAAAAACTTAAGGCATTCAACTATCACAAAGAGACGTCCAAGGCCACTCGACTCATATGACCCTGCCTCAAGGTTTTTCAACTAAAATCAGATCATAGTAGATTTTGGCGTTTTTGTTACAATTGCTACTCGAATCTTTGTATTGGAGTTCCAAGAGGCTTGTGACTAGTCATGGTTTAGGGTCTACTTCAGTCGTTTACGCTATCTATTCTCTCGTAAATTAGAGTCTTTTAGATTATCGTTTGTACAAAATAATGAATCCCGACCAAAAAAAAATTGAATAAAAAGAAGTTTAACCGTGACTTGTACATGCAGAGATCCAGAAATACATGCAACATTCAAACATAACCTCAAGTTCACCAGGAAGACATAGAGCAAGCTAAGCTGTACATAGAATAAGGAAAGCAAAACAAGAAACAACACCAAATGCATGACCTTATAACTAACTCGATATCTGCCACCCCTACTCTACCTTTTCTGTATCATTAGCCTCACCATTCCAACGATCTTAAGAAACAACTCCTGCCTTCTTGTGATTGCGACATCTGCGAGAACCACTCCCACTACAAACCCACTTCCAATTCCAGCCAAACCAAATCTCCAATCAAGTTCAAATGTTCCAGCTGAGCCTGAATCATTTTCTTCTGCCGGTGAAGGTGATGGTTGAGGGGCGTCAGGATCTCCACATTTCCTTGGCAATGGATCTCCACACAACCCGGGGTTTCCCTCATATGAAGTGCTATTCAATGAAGTAAGTTGGGTTCCTTGTGGTATGGGACCTGTGAGGTTGTTGTGAGACACATCAAAGTTTCCAAGAAAATTAAGCTGCGTCAGTTGTTGGGGGATCTGTCCAGAGAGCTTGTTTCGTGAAAGGTCCAGTGATTCGAGCTTCGTTAACTTGCCCAGCGATGATGGGATGGAACCAGTGAGAATGTTGTTGGAAATGTTGAGGGAGCGAAGCTCCGTAAGGTTCCCAATGAACTCTGGAATCTTGCCTTCAAATTTGTTGCTTGAGATATCAAAGGATGCAAGGTCTTCTTGGATCTTTGAATAGTATAGATCCAAACCTTTAGTTGCTATTGTGATTGAGTAATCTACACTGTAAATTACCAGGAAATCGTTGGCGTTATAAGTCACGACTGCATGCATGTAGTCTGACTGGTTTGCAGTATTGTCTGGAAACACAGATGGAATCTCACCTGTGAAATTATTGTAAGATAAGTCAAGAATGCGCAACTTGGGGAAATCAAGATTCTTTCTAGAATTTCCTATGACGCCGTTGAACGCATTTTGGCGCATCGCCAAGAGTTTTAACTCTGGAAGAGTCCCCAACCAAATGGGAAAAACATCACTGAATTTGTTGTTTGACAGAACAAGATACTCGAGCACCAGACAATTGGCCAATGAGCTTGGCAATCTCTCCTGCAATTGGTTATGGCTAACATCAATCATCCTCAAACTGCTTCTGTTGCTGTATGATTGTGGAACAATACCATGAAAGGAGTTTCTTCCAAGAAGCAAAAGGATTAGACCATCACTGAAGTTTCCGAGACACTGAGGAAGCGTGCCACTCAAGTTATTTTTGGACAATTCAAGGTATCGAAGAGAACTCATATGGCAAAGCAACGGGGAGATTTCTCCACTGAAGTTGTTCTCAGGAACTCTGTATTCTAGCATGGATGGTGGAGGGATCGGTACCGGTCCATGAAACATGTTGGACGAGAGCCTTAAGCAAAGCAAGTTAACCCAGGGAAGAAAAAATGGAAGTTGGTCAGAAAGGAAGTTTTCAGAAATGTCCATGTATACCAAAGTCTCTGTGCTTATGTTCCACATCCATTTTGGTAATTGGCCGTGGAGTTTGTTTCTAGACAGGTCTAACCGCTCCAAATTTGTTTGATATATCAGGAAAGATGGGAACTCTCTTATGTTGCATGCACTCAAACTTAGAACGGTGAACTGTTGAACAGTTGCATTTGTAATTTTGGATTCGCTAACTAATTCCAAATTGTTCCAATTCAGTTGGAGTTCGTAGAGATTTTGTAGTTTTTGAAACAGTTCAAACTTTACTACGCCGCTCAGGTGATTTCCATGTAGATAAAGGAGCTCAAGATTCATGAGATTGGAGAATGATGCAGGAATTGAACCATTCAAACTATTAAAAGCAAGATCTAGGTAAGTTAGTTTGGTAAAGTTACCTAGCCAAGATGGGATTGGACCAGTTAATGGACAAGAACTAATCCTACACACAGTCAATTTGGTAAGGTTTGCCAAGGTATCAGGAATTGAACCTACAAATTTGTTTGCTGAAACATCTAGATAAGTGAGCTGTCTAAGATTACCAAGTGCAGATGGAATCAACCCTTCTGAAAAATTGCATTGAGCCACATCCAACTCTTGCAATGAATTAAGCTTTTCAATCGAAGAAGGTATTATTCCGTAAAAACCAGTAAAGGCAACTTTCAGTAAGACAAGAGGACTACTTTGATTAAATTCGGGAAAATATCCAGTGAGATCTTGATTGTATCTCACACTAAGACTTTTTAAGTTTGGTAGATTGAAAATTCTCACTGGGAACTCACCAACTAGATGACATTCCCTGAGAGCAAGGAATGTCAAAAATGTTAAATTTGCCAAGGATTCAGGTACTGTCGAAGATATGCTAACGAAACTAAGCTGAAGAGTTTCTAGACTAGTTAAGTTTTGAATTAGACTTGTCATAATAAATGGTTGAAGTTTCAACAATCCCTCACTAGAAGATGTTTCAAGATTGTAACTCAGATTAAGGTACGTCAACTTGGACAAGTGTGAGACTTCAGACGGGACTTGACCAGAAAAGAAAGAGGCAGAGAGGTCAAGATGAGTGAGGCTTGGAAAATTTCTTATACTAGATGGAATTTGAGAGTAGCTGAAATTATTGTCAGAGAGGCTTAACCTTTGAAGATGCACCAGGCTGAACAGGCTACTATTGGAGTCAAAAGAGCCGTAGAGATAACTGCTGCTGAGATCAAGGCCAATGACATGACCCGTCATCTCGTCACACTCCACGCCTTCCCACGAGCAGCAGCTGCTATTTCCTCCTCCAGCTGGTTTCCATGACGAGACCTTTGGATAAGCACCGTCATAACGTGAAGCAGATTTGTCAATAATAAAGCTCTCCTTGAACTGCAGCAAGGCAGAGCTCTCCTCCTCACGGCAAGAAAGCTGATGCAAAGAGTATACAAATTTAGCAACCACAAGATGAAACAGCAGCAGAACTACTAGTTTCGAGAGCATGTGAGTCGACACGTTGAATAAGCACGAGGATAACCCCATAATGTTGTGATATTTTTTTTTCTCTGTGCACTCTTAGCTAAATAAACATCTATGGAAGTGAAAGTTAGAGTGCCAGCTATTTATAGCTTTTTCTCTGTGCATGATCAAATTCTTGAGCAATAATATCTCAAGATTAAATATAAATATAATGAAACAAGTATAATCGAGTAAACTGACGTTACCATATCAACTTGGCATTATATAATATGGCAACATCAAGAGATAATATTATTTACCTTTAGATCAATATACTAAACAAGTGTTTTCAGACTCCAGAATCACTAAAGTCACAGGAAATTATTTCATCCTTGAAATTAAGAACAATTGTTGTCAATTCGGAATAAAAGAAAAACAATTCATGTCATTTACATATCTTGGTTTTCTGATATTGAAAATTAGAAACGGCCAACAAACGTCAAGTCAATTTGCCATTAACTAAGGTGCTGCAAAATTGACAAATTCTTAATTTGGGATAAAGTCAACGTGGATGCAAAGGCTGGTCCGTGTAAAACGACTAGATGATAAGGTTATATAATAAGATCATCCCCAACCCTTTTTCCTATTCATTTTTAGGAATATCTTTCAGTGAAAAGTTAAATTCGGGAAAGAACATGGTATAATGAACATATCTAACCCAAAACTAATTGGCAATGAGCAGATATCGCCGGGATCCTTTAAGCTATTTATGCTAGGGTTTCATCTCCCACGTGGATATACTGAACATTGCTGGAATGATAACCAATAAAATGAGTCTTTGAGCCTTGTTCATTAGACAACTATTATCCAAGACTTTTGCTACACTATACACAACAATCCCTCATATTACAAGGAAATCTAGGCGTCTTGGAGTGCAAGACAAGTTTACAAGTTTACAAATATCTGTATGAAGGATGACTAGTCAAACTAATTGGATCATGATCATCACACAAGTCTGTCAAAACCGCAAGAAAAGTATATACAAAGAGAGACAAGTTTACAAATATCTGTATGCAGGATGACTAGTCAAACTAGTTGTATACGTACCCGTGGCGTTTGGAGATAATTAGATTAGATAAAACTAACTGAATGATGAAAGCTTTCTCAGACTTTAGGCAGTCAAATGAGACTGTATAAGCTATAATATTAATGTACTCTCTACCTCCAGTGGTGCAGCATATACAATTGCATCATCCGCCACCTCATGAAGCCTTCAAGACTAGTAACCCTAATAAATGAGTCATCTTCAACTCTATATTCAATTATTGGTTCTACTTTTACTTTGTTAGTTCCCACATTTTCTTTTTTATCTACATTACAGCCCAAGATTAGGATTTAATATTAGCAGAAAAGTTTGATACGTATAGTGCAGGACTAGAAGCCGAACATTTCCACACGTATGGTGTTGGCAAGATCTTAATTGATTAGGAGTATTTCCTAATTCCTATTCTATTAAGATTTTATTTATTGTACAAATCTCTTGTAGTTAGGATAATATTTTATCTTTCCTTGTATAACCCTACTAGGGTTTACCCACTTGTATTATAAAATGAAAATATATCAGAAAATATTTTACCCCATAATGTTTGACTTGGCATCAGAGCCAACTTTCTGGTGACCTGTGTGTTGTGCCCACCCGTGTTCTAGCCTCTCTTTTTTCTGTCTGTGCCGTATGTGCCCTATTATGGTTTGTGCGTTGTGTTGCCATGTGCCTTTGCTATTTTTTGGTGTTTCCGCTGCTATCATGGGTGACGATTCCAAGATGGTGCTGAAGGCTAGTGTTTCTGGGATGAAGGAGGATCGTCCTTCACATGACTACTCTGCTTCTGTTACTCCTGACAATTTGGTTATTCGGAACCACGAGCCGACCGACATATTGGTGTCGGTTCAAAATGCGATCGGTAAATGCGGTTTTTCGATTTTTCCATTCAAAATGCCAGCCCTAAGATTACTAATACGTTAATGTTGAATTTAATATTTAATTTCAAATAAGTTTCTAAATTAATTCCTACATCCATTAAAACCATTTGGAGATTTTTCCAAATTCAACGTGTCATTAGTTACACCCCCCACATAACACGTTAACTTGTAAATAGGGGTAGTTTTGGAATTTGAAAAAAGAATAACTCAAATTTTAAGCTTGATTATGTAACTTGCTTACTTGTATCCTAGTCATCGGGTTTTATTTGAAAAAAAATGGGTATTTAAAATAGAAAAATAAAGGAAAGGACTGTAGATGATTGAAAATGAATTTTGTGGGTCTAACCTCAGTTTACTATATTTTTTTTTTCAATTTCATTTCATCCAGTGTACTCTATGCTCAATTAACGATTAAAATCATTTTATTACATGCAGAAACTGCAAACATTATGAATGCATAAAATTCAAATACATAAAAACATGCAACATTCTGACACCTTTATTTGCATTAATTAGCATAACGACAAGTACAACTAGAAAGACAGAGCAAGGTTGCGTGAATGAAGGAAAAACAAGAAAGCAACACCAAATGCATGACCTTATAACACACTATAATTCTGCGTCCCCCACTCTACCCATAGGACAACTCCAAAGATAGAGCACGGTTAGATGGTAGAAGAAGGAAGAAAAATTAGGAAAACAACTCCAAATGCATGACTTTATAACACACTGAATTTCGGCATCCCCCACTCTACCTTTTCCATATCATTAGCCTCACCATTCCAACGATCTTAATAAACAACTCCTGCCTTCTTGTGATGGCAACATCCGCGAGAACCACTCCCACTACAAACCCACTTCCAATTCCAGCCAAGCCAAATCTCAAATCAAATTCAAGGGTTCCAGCTGAGCCTGAATCACTGTCTTCTTCAGTAAAAGGTGGCGGTTGAGGGGCCTCTTGATTTCCACATTTTGGTAATGGATCTCCACACAATCCTGGGTTTCCCTCATATGAAATGATATTCAATGAAGTGAGTTGGGTACCTTGCGGTATAGGACCTGTGAGATTGTTGTGGGACACATCAAAGTTCCCAAGGAATGTAAGCCTCGTCAGTTGTTGGGGGATCTGTCCTGAGAGCTTGTGGTGTGAAAGGTCCAACGATTCAAGATTCCTTAAGTTCCCCAAGGATGATGGAATAGAACCAGTGAGAGTGTTTCTGGAAATGTTGAGTGAGTGAAGCTCCTTAAGGTTCGCAATGAATTCTAATCTTACCTTCAAATTTGTTGCTTGAGATATCAATGGCTGCAAAGCCTTCTAGAATCTTTGAATAGTTCAATTCCAAACCTTTAATTGCTAATGTGATTGAATAAGCAACACTCCGCCCAATAAAAAAACCATTGAGGTCATAGCTTACTTCTGCATGCATGTATGTTGACTTAGTTACAGTAATATCTGGAAACAAAGGTGGAATCTCACCTTTGAAACTGTTGTAAGACAAATCAAGTGCGTAACTTGGGGAAGTCAATATTTGTTCTAGACTGTCCTATTACACTATTGAAGCGATTATGTGGCATTGCCAAAAGTTTTAACTCTGGGAGAGTCCCCAACCAAATGGGAAAACATCACTAAATTGATTGTTTGATAAAACCAGATACTCAAGCATCACACAATTCGCCAATGACCTCGATAATTGCCCCTGCAATTGGTTATGACTAACATCAATCATCCTCAAACTACTTCCATTGTTGTATGATTGAGGCATCATGCCATGAAAAGAGTTGCTTCCAAGAAGTAAAAGGATTAGACCATCACTGAAGTTTCCGAGACACTGAGGAAGCATGCCACTCAAGTTATTTTTCGACAAGTCAAGGTATCAAAGAGAACTCATATTGCAAAGTAATGGGGAAATTTCTCCATTAAATTTGTTGTTGTCAGCTCCATATTCTAGCATGGATGGTGGAGGAATCGGTAAAACTCCATGAAAAGTGTTGAACGAAAGCCTCAAGCATAGTAGGTTAACCCAGGGTAGGACAGTTGGAAGTTCTCCCGAAATGAAGTTTCCAGAAATGTCCATCAATATCAGAGTTTCCTTGCTTATGTCCCACATCCAGTTTGGTATTTCGCCATGGATTTTGTTTTGTGCCAGATCCAACCACTCCAACTGTGTCTGATTTCTTAGGAAATATGGGAACTCTTTTAAATAGCAAGAACTCAAGCCCAGAATGGTGAACTGTCGAAGAGTTGAATTCATGATATTGGATCTAGTAACAAATTCAAAATTGTTCCAATTCAATAGGAGCTGGTAGAGATTTTGTGCCTTCTGAAACATTTGAAACTCCACTACACGCTCAGGTTATTTGACGGTAGATAAAGGATCTCAAGGTTCACGAGATTGGAAAATGAGGCCGGAATTGAACCACTCAAATGATTATAAGAAAAATCTAGGTAAACTAGTTTGCTAAAGTTACCTAGCCATGATGGAATTAGACTAGTTAAAGAACTTGTACTAATCCTAAACATAGTCAATTCGGTAAGGTTTGCCAATGAATCAGGAATTGGACCTCCAAATTTGTTTGCTGAAATGTCTAGCTCAGTGAGCTGTCTAAGATTGCCAAGTGCAGATGGAACCAACGAGTTTGAAAAATTGCATTGAGCCACATTCAACTGTTGCAATGAATTAAGCTTTTCAATCGAAGAAGGTATTGTTCCGAAAAACCTAGTAAACCCAACTATCAGTACGGTGATAGGACTACTTTGATTAAATTCAGGAAAATATCCAGTGAGATCTTCGTTGTATCTCACACTAAGAACTTTTAAGTTCTGCAGATTGAACATTCTCACTGGGAATTCGCCAAACAGATCACATTTCCTGAGGGCAAGGGATGTTAAAAATGATAAATTTGTCAAGGAAACAGGTATGATCGAGGATATGTTAATGAAACTAAGATGAAGAGTTTCTAGACTAGTTAAATTTTGAACTAGACTTCTCATATCATGGTTGAAGTTTCAACAATCGCTGAGGATCATCAGGAGATGTTTTAATGTCATGAATATTCATACTCGGATCAAAGTATGTCAACTTGGACAAGTCACTATGCCAAAAATTGAAAACTACGTCACCTAATAGACGTCGAAAAGTGAATTTCGCGACGTTGTTTTAAAATTGGCTACAAATCACGTCAGCGTTTATAGAAGCGACGTCGTAGGATATCTAATACGGTGGTTTATGAAAACATATGAGATTTTCTATTTAAACCCCACACTTCTCTTAGTTCACCCCAATACTTAAATCATTAAGTTGTAAGTTTTATTATTGTGTAAAAAGACAAAAAAGGTCATCCAACTTAATACTTAACCCTAGTACATTTATACACACACCCCACCACTCTTCATATATGAATGAATTCAACTATCAATGTCATTATCATATTGCAATTACACTATCATCTCATCCCCTGCCACGGATCTTCCGGCCATCCACATAGGTCAGCCTATCCGGTACTCAAAATTATTATAACTCAAAATCTCCAGTGAAGGACTAAGCTACCACTTATTGCAGAAGATTGATCCCTACACTGAAATGAAAATGGCATTCCGATGGAGCCATATTTATGGATATGACTGTCTTCTTCGGAATTTAATTTTGCCAAACTCTGCACTCTGTTTAATCTCGAGGTTCAAATTTCTACTTTGTTTCCACCGTTGTTCTGTTTGTCATCTGTATCTATATGCCCTCCCCATTTCCTTATCCTATCTTTAGCTATGGAAGCCTGCGTTTCATGACAGATTACGTCTCAGTTTACAGTGTATTATCATTCACAGATTAGAAAATACAACACGAAGTCTTCTTCACTACGTTGAAGATCTGTAAATTGAAATGCCCTTACCTCCTTACTCCAGTTGGTTTTATAAATCATCCCGAATAGGACACAAGTCTGAAGGACTGTCCCCATTAGCATCCCAATCCAAATGCCCCGAAAATGGAAATGAAGTGTATAATTATATTTTGCGAATTGACTAATAAATATGAAATATTAGATCGAAAGCTGGAAGAGGGCTTATTGAGAACTCACCACACCCCCAGTCAAGCTAGAAGAGGGCTTATATGATCTTACAACTGATTGTGGAGAAAGAAAAGTATAAACGATTATCATCTTAAATGCCATTTTTATTGTAGCAATGTCCTCAAATAGCAAATGACTTCATTATATCTATCATCTCAGTAGGCTAAATGTCACTTTTCCATTGTGTAAAAAATAAAAGAAGATGTTGTGGTCATTGGTTTTAACTGTCATCATAAAACGAAACCAAACAAACTACAATTTTCCATATGATCTAATCACATGATAAAAACAACAAAATCTCATGTATATTACAAATATTGTTTAATGATTTAAGTATTGGAGTGAACAAAGAAAATTGTGGGGTTTAAATAGAAAATCTCTTTTATTTCTTATTTTTTCAGCTTGGGGTATTTAGACTTGGCAATATTGTACACGACACGTTAACACGACATGAATTCGCACGAAATTATCAGCATTTGGGTTGGCCTTATCGGGTCGGATTGATAACGGGTGAACCCGTTAAGCACCCGTTATCTTAACGGGTAGTTTCAGTATTTTTTGCAAATAACCCGTTAACCCGTTAAGAGCAGGGGTATTTTTGTAAATTTACGTTATGAAATCCCTATCTAACCCCACCAATGGCATGCTCCTATCATTCCAAATTATTATTTTATTTATATTCTTACTATTTTATATTGTTGATTAATTACTTAAATCCCTAAGATTATTTTACTCTTGATTACAAATACAATCTAACCCACCAATGACATACATCTCTCATTCCATATTATTATTTTGTTTATTTTCTTATTATTCTACATTGTTGACTAATTACTTAAATTTCTAGGATTATTTCGATATTGATTACAAATACAATCTAACCCCACCAATAGCATCCTCCTTTCACTCCATATTATTATTTTAATTATTCTCAAATACTTAATATATTATTCTTTTATCACAAAGAATTGTCTAATTTGTGTTTTCATTTAACAATTTGTTAACAAATATAGTCTATTTTTTGAAATGGGTGAAGCGCGTGAAATGAGCAAAAAAATAACTCATTAGTCTTAACGGGTCGGATCGGGTTTTCGCGAATTTGAACGGGTCGAGTTCAGGTTTAATATTTCCCATCCGTTAGCTTAACGAGTCGGGTCGGGTCAATTCGCTTTTTTAACGAGTTGACACGAACACGACACGAAACCTGCAAACACGACACGTTTGCCAGGTCTAGGTGTATTTAAGGGTAGTTTAGAAAGATAGTGGGGTTTTCTTAGAAATTGTGAAAATTTAAATTAAAAGTTGGGATGAACTTAAGAGAAGTGTGGGGTTTAAATAGAAAATCTCAAACATATTTCAAAACCACGTCGGTTGTCAAGACGAAGCGGCGTGGATTGAAAACACGCTAAAACCTGCTCACTTAAGGGCTGCTTTGATACACGCGACCGTCTTGGCATGGACTATGCTTAGGACCGTCTTGACTTGGCTTGGCTTAAAGTTGGATAATACTTATCCTGCGTTTGGTGTACGCTTGGACTAGGACTAGATTTTTTTTCAAAACTATCTATGTATATGTATATATGTATAAATACATGTATTATGTATGTGTACATATGTATTTTATAATATATGTGACATGTATGTGTATATACATGTATATATATTATAAAATACATATATATATATATATATATGTACACATACATGTATATACATGTATATATATTATAAAATACACATATATATATATATTATATTATAAAATACATATATATATGTATGTATTATACCCATGTATATATGTATATTATATATATAATATATATATACATACATTATACATACAATATATATATATATATACATACATTATACATATATAATATATGTGTATATAGGTGTATATATGTATATTATAATATATACATGGGTATAATACATACATATATATATATATGTATTTTATAATATATATATATATATATGTATATGTATATTATAATATATACATGGGTATAATACATATATATATATATATATATGTATTTTATAATATATATATATATATATGTATATGTATTTTATAATATATATATATACATGTATATATGTATATTATAATATATATAATACATATATAATGTATATGTGTATATATGTGTGTATATGTATACTATAATACATACATGGGTATAATATATATACACATATATGTATATATACGTATATATATGTATTATAATATATAATATATAATATATATTACATATATACACGTATGCTATTATTATAATATTAATATGTATATGTGTATATGGAGTACGTATATTATAATAATAATATACATGTATATACGCATGTACGTATATATATATACATATATAATATATATAATATACATAAACATATATACATGTATATATGCACATTATAGTATATGTGTAAGTAAGTTTAATAATAATAATATATGTTATTAATTTTACAATATAATATATGCATTTTATACATCTGAAGACGTGACTAAATTTAATCCTCCCTTTCCACACGGACAGAAATTCCTCCTAAGTGTTTTGGTGCGCCCAGACAAGAATCCCATCTAAGACCAGGATTAGATAAAACAAACACAGACTAAATTTACCTGCTCACCCAAGCCAATCCTGTGTACCAAACGAGCCCTAAGTAACCTAATTTGTCATGACTCGCGCTTCCTCTTCTAAGTTTCCCTCTCGATGAAAATTTCCGATCTCTCTCGACCTCTCCCTATCTGGACCTCACTTGGTTCAAACCATATCTGTTTGTCTCTCTCTCTCCATGGCAGAGCTGGTTGGTTTGGGCCCTGAGCTATCAAGAAAAACAAAAGGGGCTTCTAAATCAATCAGATACATAAAGATACGAACACAACAAAACAAAAACGGTGGTACCCAGAAAGAAAGAGAGCGGAAGCTTACATATTTTTGGAGCCCAATCAAATCTGGCAAACCTTGGAGGTTTGAGGCCTCGCTTGTCGTTGAAGCAACCTATATACAACGACGACGACGAGGAGTGTAGGCCTTGGCGTCGAAGGTTCTCTATGGCTTTAACTTGGGTTTTGCGCTCAGGATCACACTCCTCCTCCTCCTTATGGCCGCTGTGGTCACTGCTTGTTTTACTCTCCCTGTTGAAAAGGTTCGGTTTTCTCATCTGGGTCTGTTTTGTTTCCATTTTTTGATAGCTCAATTTGTGAGGTTCTTCCTTGGGTGTTGTTTTCAATATGGGTTTTGCGAATTGGATGATTTGTTTGTGCCTTTTGTTCAATTTTGTGATTTATAGCGTTATTCTTTTGGCTGTTTGATTTGGGCTTTTTTTGTTAATTGAATTATTGGGTAGGTCTTGCATTTCGAGTTGGGGTTTTTTTTGGTGGGGGGGCGTGTCCGCAGACCGTTGGTGGGATATTGTGTTTTGCTGCAGTTGTGTCGGAATATAGTTTTTTCCATTAGAGCTATACTTTGGTAGTTTACATGTTTCTGACATTGACAGTTAAGTTAGAATTGAATTTGGGGGACGAGCCCAATTTGATGGGTTGGAAACTGGGATTATGCTTTCAAGCATGACTAAAATGCTGAGCTAAATTTGATTCTTTGTTCATTTCTAACTAGATTTTATGTAATTTGAATATTAAAATGGATGTTGTTTTGTTGCTTTATAGCCTCCCCACAATCTCAGTTTTCCCTTGAGTTTAAAATGCAACAATGCAGTAGGACTTCTCTTTATTAATTGCATAAATTCTGTCAGCTGCTATAGGAGGTTTTGCTGTGGATCACTTAATTTTTAGCCCAAAATTTTGACAATGAGCTGATACCAAAGTCTTTTATCTGAATATAAGTTCAGCTTCTACTATAAGTTCTAACTGCACTATTTGAATCTTTCAGTCACTTCAGCTTCTAAAGGCAGCCATCTTTGATGAGGAATGTAAGCCACGTATCCTTCCCAATTTAGAACTTGTTGTATGTTCTTATTAGAATCATGCTTAATATTTCTCAGAGTTTATAAATTTCAACTCCTTGACTCTTCCCAGTATTCTCCCTTGATATCTATGGGCATATGATTGGCATGTTTGAGTTGAATAATTTGTAAGTCATACTTTTTCAAGGATTCCTCCCCTTTTCTCTCATCCATTTAATATGTAAAGTGTGCATGGATAAAAAATGGTGCTGGCAATGGCAGTTAAAGCAATTCATATGCATTTTCAAATAGCATATTATTTGCTTGGGGCATCGAGCTCTTAATTTTATTTCACTTTGTTTTAGTGATTTTGTTGTTGTTCAAGCTGTTACCATACCTTGTCACTGAGAATTGGTACTGAAATTTATTATGTTTTGTTTAAGTTGTGAGACTAGCTAAGAAATACCATGAAATTCTATATTGAATTGAAAGATTAAGGGACGTGCTTGGCTAATTAAGTAATATTTTGCAAAGCATTTTCTGTTTCCCCTTTGCTTTGTGTACAGCAAAAGAAACATAAATTTAGCCCTGCTTCATAATCATTTGGATTTTATATATAAGTTATCAACTAGAACCTCATTTCATAAGTTATTAGTTAAAGTAATGCAGCTTTAACTAATTGGATTGGGTACATGTAATGGCCTATGACTATTGGTAGGGGATTATCTGCTTCCAAATTGGTTTTGGGCTTGCCTTTCTATGGCTATGCTTGGAAACTTTTGAATCCTAGGGACAATGGTATTGGTGCACCAGCAACAGGTCCAGCCATTACAAAGGCTGGATCCATGAGCTGCAAGGATATCAAGAGTTACATTCAGAGATACGTGGCTGACATAATCTACAATGCTACTTATGTAGTTAAGTACTGCTAATTGGCATCTTGGATTGCTTTTGATGATGCTCAAGTTGTCAAAATAAAAGTTTCTTATGCTAAGGAGCAGAGTTTGCTTGGATACTTTGTGTGGCAGGTTTCCCATGATGACAATTGGGTGCTTTCTCTTGCAGCTGCAGGTAGGAATTGAAGCTCAATAATTAGGCATAGTACTGTACTTGATGAACTAATTTTCTCTGCATATTCCACCATGACAAGTTAATTTCATTACTCCCATCCCATCTAAAGAAATCAGATTGGTTATTGTTGATTGGTCACTTTACAAAAGAGAAAGTCTGCTAATTAATGCAATACTTTAGTGCCTATTGAAGTTTGTTGTAGATAAAAGTCAGAAATTAAAATGTTTCATACTTTAGTTTCTATTGAAGTTTGTTGTAGATAAAAGTCAGAAATTAAAGTATGAGCTGATATTGAAAACGGAAAATATGATTCGCTGTCAAAATTGCATTGCCCTCTCAGATTGAAATGTGATTTACTTATTTTCTTCTTCTTTTTAGCATTTGGAGAATATCTGAGCCATTTAGTAGTCAAGACAGGAGAATTAAATAATTGGTTTCTGTTGAAAATGAAATGAAGATGACCACTATAAGTCACAGTCTAATAAAAGACTTGGACTTTTACGTTGGTCACTTGAATCTTTCTTCGTTTGACTGCAAAAGTTTATTAACTTTTTCTCCCTCATGGTTCTTAATCTTTAATTTCTAACTTATTATTTTATCTCATTGTCCTATTAATGTATTCCAGGGTCTTCCTGTTTGTTCTGTCTTTAATCTTCTTAGGCATCAATGACTTTGTATCTTTGGTTTTGATATGCAATTCTGGAAACCATCAATATAACTTTGCGCTTGACCTGAAAGAACACCAGGTTTATGAATTTATGGGCATAATGTTCATTTTTTGTTGGTACTGAGACGATGGAATAATATATTGGTCTATTATTTCTAATATTTTGCAGTGGGAGAAGGGAAATAGCACATACACCCAACAACAACTTGATGAAGTGAGAAATGAATGGGCAGAATTTGTGAGTCATCGGATGTACTAGCTACCTAGTCACTATTTTGTGAATTTAGGCAACGGATAGTTAGCCCTAGTCACTATTTTGTGAATTTTATGTATGGATAGTTAGCCTATAGTCATCAAGAGTAATTATATTTGTTGTATAGATGTGGTAGGTTTTTGAACCATGACAGAATTGTGTATCTTACGGTTTTATGAAAAATGCAGGATGGATGTGGTAGGGTTTTGAACCATGACAGAATTGTGTATCTTAAGGTTTTATGAAAAATGCAGGTTTTTGAGTATGAATAGTCCATTTGGAACTCAATATCCATGTTGTATGTAAACATTAAAGTGGGAGTAAATTTGGAACTCAATAAGCAAATCCAAAATACGTCAATTTACCTTTAAAAAGCGTGGTAGAAACAACATTGGCATGTCCATTTTTCAAATCAAATTGACATCATAAGAAACATACAACATCTATTTCCTCAAAGATATCTACAGCGTAAGAGACATACAACGTCTATTATCGTAAAGTAATAGACATTGTAAATACCACACGACGTCCATTGTATCAATAATATCGATATTGTATGACATGTACCATGTCGCTTCTAAGGTAATATGTGACGTAGATATTAAACTTCAACGTCTCTTTTTAAGATGAAGTGACGTAGAATGTTGTTTCATACTTCACTTCCGCTTCCAAAAAAGCTCAAACGATGTCGCTTTTACACACAAAGCGACGTGGATTATATCATTCCAACCGTCTCAATACACCACTCGGGCCATCTTGTGATCACCACATCTGAAAGAACCACTCCAACTAACAACCCACTTCCAAGTCCTGCCAAACCAAATTTCCAATCAATTTCAAAGCCTGGCTCATTTTGGTGCACGGCTGAAGAAGGTGGCAGCAGTGGAGAATTTCCACATGTGTTTGGCAATGGATCGCCACATAATCCCAGGTTTCCCTCATATGAAGCAATGACGAATGTAGAAAGTTGGCCTCCACGAGGTATAGGACTTGTGAGATTGTTGTGAGAGACGTTGAATTTTGATAGAAATGTAAGTTGATTGAGTTGTGGAGGGATCTCTCCTGAGAGCTTGTTTTGTGACAAGTCCAATGATTCAAGCAGGGTTAAGTTAGGCAAGAATGATGGGATGCCACCAGAGAGAATGTTCTTGGAAACAGTGAGCAAGTGAAGCCCCCTTAAATTCCCAAGGAACTCAGGAATCTTCCCTTCAAATTTGTTGCTTGAGAGATCAACAGCAACAAAGTCTTCTTGAATGAACTTATAGTATCTTTGCACACCTTTATTTGTTATTGTGAATGAGAAATGATAATTGTATAACATTGAACCCGCCAAACCATAATTCGAGTTTACCTTCATATATGCAGACTGGTTTAGAGTGATACCTCTCATGGAAATCCCAAAAAGAGGTATGCAGATGGAAACTCGCCTGTGAAATTGTTGTAAGACAAATCTAGAATGCGCAACTCGGGGAAGCCTATAAGAGCTGAGATTAATTGGTATGTTTCATTGATTTGTTTACAAGTACAAGTCTATGATTATATACAGTTTGAATGCAATCCTAATAAGGTAAATACAATCATATTTGAATGACTGAATCAATCCTAATCAAATAGAATAGGAAAGACAGCTTAGCATATATCATAGTTGACTTTCATATAGAGGAGCCGATTGTGTGGTTGATGGAGCAGATTGTGTTGTTGATGAATTGATCTCCTTTGATGTAGGAGATTCCCTAATATGCCCCCACAGGACGGTGGCACCATTTGAGACATCAATCTTGGAACGAAGGAGATGAAAACGAGGACGCGGCAAGGGTTTGGTGAGAGCGTCAGCAAGCTGATCAGTAGTGGAGACAAGAGACACTTGAAGAAGACCACGAGTGACACAATCCCGTACAAACTGGAAATCAATATCGATATGTTTCATACGGGAATGTAAGACAGGATTAGCACAATAGAACATGGCTCCAATGTTATCACAGGAGACAACCGGTGTTGTGGGGAGAGGAATGCAAAGTTCACGCAATAAGGACTGAATCCATGTGAGTTTAGCAGTGGTGGCAGAATGGCCCGGTATTCGGCTTCGGTGGAGGAGCGAGAGACGGACCGTTGCTTATGGGAGCTCCAAGAGATTAGATTTCCACCGAGGTAGACAACATAGCCAGTCGTAGACTTGCGATCATCACGATCACCAGCCCAGTCAACATTGGAAAAGGCATAGAGACGATGAGAAGGGTGACGATAAAGATGAAGGCCAAAGGAGATAGTACCCTTCAAGTAGCGAAGAAGACGCTTGAGTGCTTGCCAATGAGTCTTGGAAGGAGAATGCATGAATTGAGAGAGCTTGTTGATTGCGAAGGAGATGTCAGGACGTGTAAGGCTTAGGTATTGAAGACCACCAACAAGACAACGGTACGGAGTGGCATCAGTTGGGGAGGAGCCATCATGAAGCATGAGTGAGTCAGTGGTGGAGAGGGGTGTACTGACAGGCTTTGCATCATCCATCTTGGCATTGACAAGAAGATCATGAATGTACTTTTGCTGAGAGAGGAATAGACCAGTGGCTGTGGGAAGGACCTCAACACCAAGAAAGTAATGTAATGAGCCCAAGTCCTTGACAGAGAACCAAGTTGCTAAGAGTTGGATGAACTTCGCCACAAGTGAGGAATCGTTGCCTGTAATAAGAAGACCATCAACATAAACCAAAAAATAGATTACAATAGTCCCATTTTTGAAGAGAAAGAGTGAGGCATCAGAGATGGCATTGACAAAGCCATGAGAGAGCAAAAATGAGTGTAATTCCTTGTACCACGCCCGAGGAGCCTGTTTGAGGCCATAGAGGGCTTTCCTCAATTTACACACATGAGATGGATGATTAGAGTCAACAAAACCAGGCGGTTGGACCATATAGACATTTTCACGGATTGTGCCATGAAGAAAAGCATTATTAACGTTCAACTGACGTATTGGCTAACCATAAGTCACAGCAAGATGCAAAACAATTCGTATGGTAGTAGGTTTGACCACCAGACTGAAAGTATCTGAAAAATCAACACCAGGGCGTTGGTGAAAACCCTTGGCAACTAAGCGTGCCTTATACCTGTCAATAGTGCCATTAGGATGTCGTTTGATACGAAACACCCACTTACAACAAATAAGATTTTGAGAGGGGAGTGAAGGAATGAGCTCCCAGGTAACATTGCGAATTAACGCATTGAATTCATTGGACATTGCTTGTTGCCAAAGGGGATCCTTGACGACTTGGGAAACACATGTCGGTTCAACTGAGGAGAGAATGGGATGTTTAGTAGCAGTCATAGCATACCGAGGATTAGGTTTGTGGATACCTAATTTGGCATGGGTGACCATAGAATGATCGGGGAGCACAGGAGGTACGAAGAGGTTGGGAGGGTGTGGGTCAAAGGATGGAAAGGTGACAACAGTTCTATAAGGGTTTCTAGTGTATGTACGAATTGGGCTGAGATGAGGAGGTGGCTGGGCAGGGTCAGTTTGGGTTGGAGAATGTGCGGGTGGGGTGAATACAAGTGCGGTGGAGGTAGGGGCCGAGGCGTGGGGGTTGGGTGAAGGTAAGAGGGAAGCGGCGGCAACAGCAATGGGGGCCTGGGAAACGGATGGTGACGACTCCGAGACGAGGGCAGATGCTAATGATGATGATGTGACATGTGGTGGCAGCAAAGAAGAAACAACCGGCGTAACAGGCATGGTGGGTGAGTGTACAGGAACATGAGTAACTAGAGGAAGAGAGGAGACCCAAGTGTGAGAGTTATCAACAGTGACATGGGGAATGGAGGAAGGGAGGTTGGTAAGAGGAAAAGTGGACTCATCGAATTCAACATGTCGAGAGATAAAAAGTTTGTTTAAGGAAAGATCAAGACACTGAAAGGCACTTTGATTAGATGAGTAACCAAGGAAGAGATGTGGGCGGGAACGAGGAAGTAATTTATTTGAATTGTAAGGATGTAACCAAGGAAAACACAAGCACCCAAAGGTATAAAGACGAGAGTAATTGGGCTGTTCAGCAAAGAGTTGAGTGAATGGGGAGAGATTGTGGAGAAGAGGAGTAGGCATGCGGTTGATAAGATAGGCAGTTGTTTTAAAGGCGTAAGACCAATAGGTGAGGGGTAAAGAGGCTTGATGAGGAAGGGTGAGACTAGTTTCAACAATATGACGATGTCGTCATTCGGTGACTCCATTATGTTGTGGAGTGTGAGGTGGTGTAAGAAGAAGGGTGATGTCATTGGATGAGAGAAAATGTTGAGAAAATGTTGGAGTTTGATGAATTATCCCCCACCATCAGTGTATAATCTAGTGATTTTTCTTTTGAAGTAATTTTCGACAAGTGCTTTGAAGGTGACAAAAGTGGAAAACACATCAGATTTCTTTTTGAGGGGTAAAGCCATATGTATTTTGTAAAATGGTCAACAAAGATAACATAGTAGGAAAAACCATCAATAGAAGAGTACGGAGCAAGGCCCCAAACATCACTATAAATGAGGTCTAATGGACCATGACTGGTGAGAGATGAAGTACCAAACAGAAGCCGATGGCTTTTATTACATAGACACGAATGACAAACGGACTCGGACAACTTGGAAGACACATTAATGGAAGACAAACGAAGGACTTGTTGGAGAGTTTTGTGGCTGGGGTGACCAAGACGACGATGCCAGAGGTTGGGAGAGACCACCACACCCACCATAGCTTGTGGTTGACAAAAAGATTTGGGAGACCACTCGTACACATCATCCTTATTCGGTCCTCGAAGAAGAACCACCCCCGTGCTCAGATCCTTGACATGAAAGAAATCAGGAAAAAGTTCAATAGATGTATTATTTTGTTTATTAAATTTAGAGATAGAAATAATGTCTTTTTGCATAGAAGGAACACAGAGAACATTTGATAAGCTGAAAGATTGGGAGGATGAGGAAGGTAAAGTGGTTGAACCGACATGAGTTATACCCAAACCTGAACCATTACCAATAATTATTTCATCAGGACCATCATATGTAGAGGCACCAGAAAGAGTGTTGACGTTGGAGGTAACATGGTGAGAGGCACCGGAATCAAGCAACCATGCTGGAGAAGAGGTGGAGCGGCCATGGGTGGTAGGATTGGCCACTGGCTGACTGTGAGGTCCAGATTGGAGTTGAGGGTAGCATTTGGCACTATGACCTTGAGTGCCACACCATTGACAGAAACCACGATAACCTGTGTTGTTCATGTTAGTAGAGTGGCGACTATTGTCGGTGAAAGACGGTTGGGTGGGCCCGTAGGAACTACGAGAATTGTTGTCAATGGAAGATGTGTGGGGGTGCCCGAAGGAACCACGAGAAGGGTTGCGAGAGGCAAAGGACCCACGGTTGGAGTTGGAGTTGTTAGAGCGGTAGCCACTGTTTGGGGTGTGGGAGCGAGATGTCTGAGTGACATTGGCAGTGATCACTGGGAGGGCAATAACGGTATCATCACGCTTGAGAGCAGCTTCATGTTCAACCAGTTTGTCATGGAGGTTTTCAAAAGAAATTGAGGTGTCTCAGGAACGAACCACCGCAGCAATTTCCTTGAAGTCAGATCCAACATCATTAAGAATGTAGAGGAGGAGATCGTCATTGGAGAGGGGGACATCAATGATGGCGAGCTCATCTGCAATAACGCGGACTTCTTGCAGATACTCGGAGACAGGCTTGTTCTCACGGCGCAGGAGAGTAAGGCGTTCTTTGAGACCAAGAACGCGGGCACGGGCTTTGCTAGCAAAGAGATGGAGAAGCTTGTCCTAAGCCTCCTTGGATGTCTTGGCAGAGGCGATAAGGGAGATGACTTGCGGTGAGATGGAAGCAAGAATCACATGAAGGAGGAGTTAATCTTGCCGAATCCAAAAGGTGCGAAGCACGGTTTGAGTGGTTGATGGGCAGAGATTAGAACCATCCACATAACCCATGAGGTCGTAGCCGTAAAGAAGGGCGTTGAATTGAGCACGCCAGAACGGGTAATTGGTGGGTGTGAGTTTCACGGGTAGTTGGGCTGTAGCATTGATTGTGATTAAGGTGGGAGTAGAGGAGTTGATCTCTGGTAGAAGGATGGTTGCAGAGGCATTGGTGGCCATGGATGAGACAGGGAAGAGAGGGATTAGGAAAAAAAAATTGCTCGTTGGAGTTTTTGGGCTGTGATACCATATAAGAGCTGAGATTAATTGGTATGTTTCATTGATTTGTTTACAGATACAGGTCTATGATTATATACAGTTTGAATGCAATCCTAATAAGGTAAATACAATCAGATTTGAATGACTGAATCAATCCTAATCAAATAGAATAGGAAAGACAGCTTAGCATATATCATAGTTGACTTTCATACCCAGGAGCCGATTGTGTGGTTTATGGAGCAGATTGTGTCGTTGATGAATTGATCTCCTTTGATGTAGGAGATTCCCTAATAAAGCCGATATTCTTTTCTTGGTTTCGTATGCCACCGTAGAACCCATTGCGGCTCATTGCCAAAAGTTTCAACTTTGGAAGAGTCCCCAACCATAGGGGAAAAACATCTGTGAATTGATTGTTTGACAAAACAAGAAACTCAAGCATCACACAGTTCCCCAGTGGCCTTGGTAATTTCCCCTGCAATTTGTTCTGTCCAACATCAATCATCCTAAGATTGCTTAAGTTGGTGTATGTTTGAGGAAGAATACCCTCAAAGGAGTTGTTTCCAAGGTTTAAAATCTTCAGATCACCAAAGTTTCCGAGACACTGGGGAAGCATGCCACTCAATCTGTTAGTTGACAACTCAAGGACCTTCAGAGAGCTCAAACTACAGAACAATGGTGGAATTTCTCCAGTTAATTTGTTCCCTGAAACGTCATAGAATGTGATCGATGGTGGAGGTACCGCTAGTGGTCCAAGTAGCATGTTAGATTGAAGATCAAATGCTAGTAAGTTAACCCAAGGAAGGACAACTGGAGGCTGTTCAAAGCCTGAAAGAAAGTTTTCTGAAATCGAGATGACCTGCAAAGTTTCTGTGCTTGTGTTCCACATCCATTTGGGTACTTGGCCATGCAATTTGTTTTGAGAAAGGTCCAACCACTCCAAACTTTGTTGATATCTTAAGAAATGTGGAAACTCTGTTATGTTGCAGGCTGCCAATCCTAGAATCCTAAACTTCGGAACAGTTTGATTACTAATGATTCTGGATTCAGTAAGCAGCTCCAATTTGTTATTAGATAGCTGGAGGCGGGTGAGGTTTTGTAACTTAAGAAACATGTGCAACTCCAGTCTACCACTTAGACTGTTTCCTTGTAGATAAAGGAGATTGAGATCAACCAGATTGGATAGTGACTCAGGAACCGAACCGTTCAATTTATTGAAAGTAAGCTCTATCTCAGTTAGTCTACTGAGGTTGCCTAGCCATGATGGGATTGGACCAACTAATTGATTGTAGGAAGACTAAGAAAACTGAGTTCGGTGAGGTTTCCAAGGGAAGACGGAATGGAACCAGTTAAACTGATATTTCCAAGCTCCAGGAGAGTGAGTTTGGTTTGTTTACCAACCCAAGACAAGGAACCGCCACTAAAGTTATTGTGAGGAAGTGACAGATATCTAAGTTGGGTAAGGTTTGCCAATGAAGCAGGGATTGGACCATTGAATTTGCATCTACTCACGTCTAGCTCGTTTAATGAACCGAGCTTTTCGATCGAAGAAGGCAGGTGTCCAGAAAAACTAGTGCTGGCAAGTAATAGTGACATGAGAGGACTAGTGTGATTAAATTCAGGCAAATAACCAGTAAGATCAGGGTTGTATCTCACACTAAGAGTTTTTAAGTTTGGTAAACTGAAAATTCTTACCGGGAATTCGCCAAACATGCCACTATCTCTTAGGAGGAGAGATGTCAAGGATGATAAATTTTCCATGGAATTGGGAACTGTCGAAAAAATGTTAAAAACTGAGATGAAGCTTTTCCAGGCTAGTTAAGTTTTGAACTAGGCTTCTCATATTGGATGGATGGAGTTCCAACAATCCTTGACCGGAAAATCTATCAAGATTGAGAGACAGATCAAGGGATGACAACTTGGACAAGTGTGAAACTTCAGATGGGACTAGACCAGAAAAGACAGAGGCAAAGAGGTTGAGATAAGTGAGCCTTGGAAAATTCCTAATGCTAGTAGGAACTTGAGAGTAGTTGAAGTGATTATCAGCAAGGTTTAGTCTCTGAAGGTGAACAAGACGGAAGAGGCTGCTGTTAGAGTTGATGGAGCCGTAGAGAAAACTGCTACTAAGATCAAGACCAATCACATGACCCGTCTGCACATCACACTCACGCCGTACCATGAGCAGCAGCTGCTATTTGCTCCTTTAGCTGGTTGCCATGATAAAAGCTTTGGATAAGCACCAGCGTAAAGCGAAGCAGATGCATCCATGATAAAGTTTTGCTTGAATTGCAGCAAAGCAGAGCTTTCCTCATCATGGCATGATGGCTGCTGCTGCTGAAAAGAGTTCAAAGAGTTAGCAATAACCACAAGATGAAACAACAACAGAACTACTAGTTTTGAAAGCATCTTGCCAATGGACACATTATAGAACCCCAAATGGTGTTTTTTAAACCTTTATTTTGCACTCTTAGCTAGAAAAGCCTGTAGGGAAATGCAAAGTGAGAGACCTTTTTATTGACTGACTGGTCGTGAGGAGGAGCAATAATTGCATAAAAATAATAATTTTAAAAGGTGTGCTTGACTTCGTCAAGTCAACTAATAAGTTTACTTGAAGTCAAGTCGCCTAACTGGGGTGAGACAGATCACAAGTTCAAAGATGAGTAGTTCCGTACTAGAAATTATGTCTTCACTCGATCGATCTCATCCATCCATCTGATCTTTGATCTTGATCACGGCAATGCTTCAGGCCGTCCATCAAGAATCAAGATCAAGGGCTTGGAGATTGACTGCTATTTTCTTGAAGTCAAGAACACTACGTTTGCACCAACAAAGACATGCAACCAACTATTAATTATGGCAACTTTGCAATTTGGAAAGGTAAAAACCATCTGCTAGATTTTTAAAAGGGTGGATTTTTATGTTTTTATATTTAGAACTTCATCTCTTTAAATTTTCTATGGGGAACTTGTGCTTCGTTTTTGGTCTATTATGCTTGTTGGCCCCAAAACTGAGAAGTGGTTTTTTCAAGCTGCAAGTTGATTTGCCAATTTATGAAAAATGGATCCCAACCAATACATGTCACAACAGAGACCATGTAGCATCTGAGAGGCTCGTGGCTAATGATGGTTATTAGGGTCTACTTCAACAAATGATAACAATTGCTCAAGGTGATTAATTTGTTTTTTTCATTTACGTATTTGGCACAGCGTGTTGTGTGGCTCAATACAAGCCATTGATGTGGGGTTTCACAAAATATAATTTCTGAGGGTAATTAGTTTATTAATTCAGCTAATTTGATTCTCAAATCAAAGTGTCATTATTTGCTTCACCTGTTCCTCAATTGTCTTTAGAACTATAGCTTATTGATAATATTCAAGTATGGGGACATTAAACTCCAAACAAACTAGAGAAAATCTCTCTACAAAATAGGTTTACCAAGGAAAACAAAGTGAGAAATATGAGTACCGGACAAAGACAGGAACCAACAGAATCTAACAATCATGTAATCTTAACTGAAACCTTTGATTCAAGTGCTGGATCCACTTGCAACCTTGACGAAGACTTCCTCCAAAGTAGTGTCAGCCAGACCCCATGCAAAGACTGTGAACCTAGTCTTTGCATGCTCCACAGCTTGGAATACATCTGCAATTCTCACCTCATTCTTGGGCAGCTCGAACTTCTGCATCCCCGAGAGTTGGTATACCCTGTTTGCATTTGGGGACAGGCTTTGTACTAAGATCTCAACTTCTTGTTCATGATCCCAGGTTGTTGTGATTGTTAACACATATGATCCTCCATATCTGGCCTTCAGCTGTCAAGCCAAATTGAAGTGTCATGCCACTTCCACCTATTCAGAATTTACTATGTAAACAAAAAAATTCAAGCATATCCAAGATTTCAATAGGATAAAATTTTTGGGCTGCATTAAACTCTTGGTTCCTGTAGTTTGGACCGGATTGCACTTTGTTCACTATAGTATTTTAATAATGATTGCAACTGAGTTAGTAATTATATTTCCGTCAAATTAATGACAGAAATACCACGTAATGGTCAGTTGGGAAGTTAATAAAATTATTATATAGCTTTCCATGCAATCAAAGCTTGACATTTTCTTCAATTAGTTTGATTTAAAATGTCATTGAGACCCAATTGGAACCGTTAATAAACTACAAGGAGGTTATTGCTAAAACTGAAATTAAATGGACTAAGTCACCAAATGAAGAAATCTATAATAGTTCATATACTTACCTCTTTTGGATTTCCTATGCACTGCAATGTGCCATCTGCAAAAATTCCTAATCGATCGCATAGGTACTCTGCCTCTTCCATGGAATGTGCTGAAAGTATGCAAACAAGCTTTCTAAGGGAATTAGAGAGAACAAGTTCAATATCCTAAAGAAGTATCATTGAAAACACAAAATGTGCTTTCAACAACACTGCAAGCTTGGACTCAGACATTACACACAGTAGTACTGAGACTGTATGTATTTTATCATTGACAATACAGTAACCAAGCAGGGAGAGAGAGAGAGAGAGAAAGAGAACTGGTTAGGATGATTGCCCGGTCTTGTTTTGCACACTTCACAACATTCCATAGATTTTTTCTTGAAGCTGGATCAAGTCCAGTACTAGGCTCATCCATGTAAACAACCTGCATGGAATTTGCAAGAGAATGCAATAAGTTGCATCTTGAGATATATCTTTTCTAGGAAAACTCTTATACAGCTACAGCCAAAGTAGCTCTAACGGAGTTCAAGTGTCAAGACGTACTTTGGGATTCCCAATCAGTGAAATTGCTACGCTAAGCCTTCTCTTCATACCTCCACTGTATTTCCCAGCTTGTTTGTCAGCAAACCCACCATTAAATAAATTGAAACTTCTCAAAGATTCTTCCACTGCCTTCAGCGACAAAATTGGGAACAATAACTGTTGAAGAAAATGTTAACTTCCCAACATAATTTCACCACCACTAATTAAATAATGGGGTTTTATTATTTTAGGTTCGACCCATTCGAGGCGTGGTGTCTCTTAATTACAATCCCTTGTTTGAGGAGGGGACACCTTTGATTCCACCATAAAGAAATAGAACTTGCGTTTGGTTTTGCGGCACTCCAAGTCCAACCTCGGGATGCCTACGTATCCCATGCGGGAATCAAGTCACTCGTAGTTCAAAGAAATTGCAATGAATAAATGACTCATTGCAACGGGACAATTCCAATGAATTTGATTGAAAAAGTATTTGAGTGAATTTAGTTGAATAAACCGAGGGATTCGATTTGGAAATGAGTTTGGGGGCAATTTGGTTAAGAATAAACCAGGGATTCTATTTGAATTTGAAATTTGGGTGGTTGTATCTAGATTGAATCTCTAGATTGCCTACGTACCCTTTCGAAGGGATCAAACCAAACGTAGTTCGAAATTTGAAAATTAATAGTGTAAGTGTACCACTAATTTAGGAATTGTGTTTGGACATTTGAGAATGATATTTGGTCGGGCTCTAATTGTAATGCAGACCGCCTACGTACCCTTGATGGGATCAAACCGGCGTAGTTCCAAAATTTAGAAATTAATGGGTAAGTTAAGGCCCACTAATTGAGAATTTGTGAATGAAAATTTTGAATTTGGGAAGCGTTCGACTATTGATATCTTTACGCCTCACGTCTTAGATCAAACCAACGTAGTTCAAAATTTAGAAATTAATGGGTAAGTCGCGGGCCACTAATCGGTGAAATTTGCGTCTTTGTGACAATTTGGAGATTTTCATAGGTAGATGACCCATGAGAAAAATTGGATATTAATGGGTAAGTATAGCTAATTGAATTTGTGTCTGTGACAATTTGAAGGGTAGATGACCCATAGGAAAAATTAATGTGGGTAAAGTGTGGCGGGTGGTGAGAATTTGTGTTTGAGAGATTTCAATTTAATCTGCGTTGAAATTTGCATGGGTAGATGACCCATGGAAGAATTTGATGGTTTTTGTACCATTTTTTTATTGTCAAATATCAAAAAGAAAACTAATGGGCGGTTATTTATAAACCCACTAATTTAATTTGATTGACATTTTCATTTTTGACCCAAATATGGTTAAGAGGATATTAATTGATCCATTAATCATATAATTGGCAATTTAGGTCTTGTAGATTTAACAGGTAATTATTTAGGTCACCCATTAAATATTTTGTGCCCATGAAAATTAATGGTAATTTGTTTTGACAACCCATCAATTTATTTTCGGGCCTTGACATTTCCATTAGTCAGTCTATAAACAAAAGCCCACGTCAGAAAGGCTTTGATAGCCAGCTGTCATTTGAACCAAAAAAACCGATATCTCCTTGGAGTAGTAGAGATCAGTTCAAACTGAGTTACTCTCATATCTATTTGGAGTAGTAGGGACCCGTTCAAATTGAGTCAACCCATATTTATCCGGAGCAATTCATCAGACTGACCAAACCATGTATCTTCAGTTGTTACCCATTAGCCACAATTGACAGAGAGCCTTGAGTTTGAGACGTCAAACTGACTGTGGCTCACCAACTTTCCATTGCTTTGTCAGACTTTGTTTGTTTCGAAATCATCCAAAAGGTATGGCTTTTTTCTATGACTTTTCTCTTTGTAAGCCAAAACGTCTTCCTTTCATTTTTTTTTGGTAACTTTTTGCTTGTTAACAATACTTCACAGCAGCATCCACTTGCTTTTCTTTTAATACTGCAGTAAGCATTCTTCTATTGCTATATATAAGCAAAGATCAAGCCTGACATAATCTGCTCTTTGTTTTAATCAAAGCTGACCATGCACCATCATTCAAAACAAAGGGAAGAGGGGTATTTCGAAATGAAATTTGGTGAAAGTATGCTTGTGGAGGCAGTGGGTGCAAGACTTTGTGGCTGAGAAGAGGAAGGGACTGAAGGTGTGTCCAGATTTTGGTTTTGATTGTTTAGAGGTTTGAGAGCCCATGTCTCGTCGTTGCTTGAGCCATCTTTGCAAATGGATCTGTGTGACTCTTTGCAGCACAAATCAAACCACCTTTCCAATTTCTGCTGTTGTCCACAGCAGGAAAGCAAACCCACCATTTTCTTTGCTCAATTCTCTCTGTCAAAGAACCCATATTTTCTAGTGTCAAAAGCAAATTACGATTTGGCTATTTTGAAGCCAGCAACACGTGGCTATTTTTTTGTTTTGCCTTTGACCCTTGAGAGTTCCATTTTCTGGATCAGGAGATTTCGGGTGTCAGCCAACCAAATGGCGTGGTGAGAGATGATCAGATAGCTTAACGGCAAAGGTGAGGGTTTCTGTGAGATTAAATCCCAATATGTTGTTTCTGTCATCAACTTCTTTTCAACAATTTATGAAGAAATTGATTTGGTTTTCTGAAACAAGGGTAAAGCCCATCCCTTTAACTCCCTGCACATTTTTTGGTTTGCTCGACAGAGCATGAATGGCTTGCAGGTTTTACCCAAGCATGGATCGCCATCCATATATTTGATTTAAAGGGTTGCCACCCCAAATGGATTTATTATCCAGGAGATTTGTTCAAAGTGTTGCCACCCAAAAAAATGAATTGCCATCCATGAATGTAAGGGTTGCCACACCCATCATGGATTTGATTTAAGGGTTGCCACACCAACATGAATTTGATATAAGGGTTGCCACACCCAACATGAATTTGATATAAGGGTTGCCACACCCATCATGAATTTGATTTAAGGGTTGCCACACCCATTGGTTTGATTTGCAGGTTTTGTACCCAAACATAAAGGAGGACTTCAAGGGAAAAGCTTGGTTGCAGACGCCAAAAATCCATCTTTGATCGCCTCTGCTTTTTCTTCAGCAACCTCACAGCTCTGCATTTTTTTTTATTTATGCAGCCCCTTGTTGATTGCTAATCTGCGTACATATATACCCTTCAATTTTGGGTATAATTTAGACAGGGAGAGAGCACTCCAAAGAAGAGAGAACTTCAGGAGAGAGAGAGAGAGAGAGAGAAGAGAATTCCAGCAGCTGGCAGGCTGCTTCTCTGCTTCCCTCTCAAGCCTTGCAGTCCCCTCCTTTTTTTCTTCAGCAGCCTCACAGCTGCTTCTCCTTCTTCTCCCCCTCTTCTTCGTTTGCTGCTGTCCCTTTTTATAGGCTAGAGGTGAGTTGCAGTTGAGGAAACAGTTTCTTCCCAGATTGTGCCATCATTTTGATAAATGGAGTAGTGGGAGATAACCTGTTCCAAGCACGATCTCACCCTATCTTCTTTTTTTTTAATTTCTTTTTAATTTCTTTTGAGAGTGGGTTGTAGTGGGACGTTTCCTTAGAGATAACTATATGAGATTTTATCTCTGATAAGAAACGTCATTTTTTTTTCTTTGTGAATTTTTTTGGTTCAACAATAACAAAGCTTATTAGGCAAACACAACATATAGAATATAGAAAAGGCAAAAGAAAACAGTGGTTTACAGACAAGAAAACAGGAACAAAGCCTATGTTGTATCTTATTCTCAGAATTATAATCCAAATCATGCCTTGCAAAAAAGTCTCACTAAAAAAGTTTAATTTTATAAATTTTCATCATCATTTTCTTTTAAAACCTGCTACAGATCCTCTTAGAAGAATTCATGGATCTTGAATGCCGAAAAATTTCAACAATAATCTCAACCTAAAAAATAGGCCGTGCGTGCATATGTCTGTGTGTGTGTGTTTTGACTTACCTGTATTAAGGCATAGCCGTTGAGGTTCTTAAGTCTGCCATAGAATAGTAGATGTTCTCTTCCGGTGAGGGTTTCCCATAGTAGGCTAAAAATATTTCCAACAAGCACGAAATTATTTGCATTTTAAATATTCAAAAGAAACAACCAGGAGGGAAAAACTTATGCTTTCTTCATAGGGAAAGATTCTAGCTTACTCATGCTGTGGGCAAACACCCATGCTGGTATATATTTGATTCATTTGAGTCTGAATGTCCAGACCTTGAACATACGCTTTGCCAGAAGTTGAATTTGTGAGGCCAACCATCTGTGGAAAGATATATCATATAAGTAGACTTTTACATAACACTCCTGACCCAAAGAAAGATTAACATAGAAACCACAAGCAATGACCATTTATGGACATACATGAATATAAGCCAGCGTCCAGAGGGGAGAACGAAACTCAAACATTAACTCAATGAACAGAGCTCTATCTAAGAAGAGTGGATGATGTCAACAGATGCGGCCAAAGTGACTCAAGTTTAGATCACGACTAACTTCAACCGTAGGAGAAAACAAAATTATTGATACAAATAAGAATAACTATTAATTATTTTTAATTCTGTCCTGTTATACATATTAGTCAAAGAGTGCCACTACTAGCAGTCAAAGAGTCAGCCAAAATATGAAATAAAATAAGTAACTAATGATGTCTAGAAATAAGAAAATAATTTCTTACTAAAAGAGTGTATTCACCATATTAATAAAGGAGGTCTTCCCTGCACCATTGGGTCCAAGCATTCCAAAGCACTCCCCTCGAGGCAAAGCAAGAGACAACCCTCTCACTGCAAACTTCTCAGGGTTTCCATCTCTTCCTGGATAGACCTTTTTAAGGTTGTCACATATGATTGCATGACTTTTATTTTGTTCAAGGAGCAACCTTTCAACCTTTTCCCTCTGAAAAGTACGTGTAAGAGTTATCCATGCATATAGTTGAATAAGATGAAAGTCATAAAGGTATGGAAGACAAACATGAAGAAGAAATCCTGTGATACTTATACGCATCAATAACGTGAATCATTTTAGAACAATTTTTCCATCCCTTCTGGTGCATCACAGAGACTGGAATTTTCAGTTTACCAATTGAGTGCCTAATAATACCCTCCAAATACTATACCTGTAATGAAGAGCAATTATACAAGTTAGAGACCAAAAAAGTTACCTCATGACCAACATCAGGTTTCTCCATCAGAAGACAATCTTTAGATCCCTGCATTTGCAAACTAGGCATGCTACCATATGAGAATATCTTCTTCATAAAGGTTTGCAAGCAAAATAATTGACTTCTTCCACTTCCAGATGATTCAATTTGATCTAGGGAATATGCAAGAAAAAGCACCAGAAACCACTCGACAGCCATGATAATCAAGACCTCTATCATTCCATTGTGTCTATCACTCAAATCTTCCCATCGCATCCCACCAGTCCCCACATAATTGCCTTCGAAGGAATATTGTGCAAACTCATATAACCCACGATATAGAGAGAAGCCAGGATACAGCTCTAGAGCAAAGATCCAGATTCCTACAATGAAAGACAATTTTCTGATGAAATCAGTTTAAGACAAGTATGAATCAAAAGAGGAGACAAGTATGAATGATTCTCTCATAATTTTAAAGCATAGCAGGCTCATCAGACTAACAGATTAGACAAGTTACTTCAAAAGATGTTATTCATAAATGTTGGGCTGCAAGTATGATATATAAATATTCAAAAGAGAAAGAGTATTGAAACCAAATAGGAGACCAACAACAAATAGAAAAAGAGAGGTGGAAAAAGAGTTTTGGCTCTTGTTTTCTCCTCAAGATAAATGCACAAAAAGAAAAACCTATTATGGAGAGAGGATGGAAAACTATGTTACAAGATCAAAGTGAAGTTCACAAAACACCACCCATTTCAAATATAATTTTTCATCAGAAAATAGTTCCGGTGCAAACACAATAAAATACTTTATTCATAAATACTTCCACTTACTAGGGAGTGACGTATCTTGGACAAAGAATTGAAAAAGAGAAGCTCCAAATAGCCCAGTTCCAAAGACAAAAATGTAACCTATAACTGTTATCATCAAATCAATCATGACAAGCATGTCAATCAACTCAACTAGTAAGATAAAAGTTAAAAATAACCCACAAAACTTTAAACAGACACAAACAGTCAACGTCTAACCTGTAGAAGTCTTAACATTTGAAAACAGTGTAGCTACTAGAAAAGCCAATGCTATTTGCAAGTTTATATAGGTGAAGTAAAAGATAAATTGGATTCTGTAGTCATTTAGTGTGAAGAATTTTAACCCTGTAAGGAAGTCAACTTCATTAGAGCAACTCAAACTGAAGCCAGAATAAAATAGTTGTCAAGTGGTTTATATTACTACCTATGACAGAGCCAAATATAACAAAACATAGCATGTAGATCGAAGATACTATAAGAAAATAGGTATACGAAATCATCCAATATGGCCCATCACCAAGCCCATGCATTTTCATCATGATTCTCAGTTTTTGTTGTTTCTCATAAACCAGTGACTTCAACACAACCTGTTAGGTTTTGGCTCGTCAATTAGTGTCCTTTTCTGTTTAGGATTGTTTTAGGAAAAAGAGGGTGCACCAATTCTTCTCCTAAAAGGACTAGGAAAGAATCTTAGTTTCCTAATTCAATTTAGATTAGAAATCCTACAAGTCTATTTGGAATTGTAAAGAAGTCTATTTTCTTATCCCACTTAGAATAGGAATTATAATCTGAAAGGGATATGTAATCAGCACCCTATGCCTATAAATAGGGTGCAGCAAGGCTTAAATCTTTAAGAGAGAAAACTGTGACAGCCAAGGCAAGAAGAGAGGGATTAGTTCTAGGGTTTGCAAAAGTTCTGTAATCTCTATTATTAATCAAAGAGGCGGTGATTTCTCTACCTAGAGAAATCACAACTGGACGTAGGCAAAAGTTCTGCCGAACCAGTATAATTCTTGTGTGTTTTCTAAGTTTTCCAGCACTTGCGAGTTTAGTCTATTGCCGTTGGATACATTAAAGAACAAGATCTAGTAAGCGGAGGTTTTATTTCAACACAACCTACATCAGAATTGAGCAAGAAATGGGAAACGATAAGTACTTTTACCATAGGTATGTCTAGAAATAGATCAACAGGTTGTACGTTGTACAGATGTCATATTGGATAAATGAATTCTGTGAAACATTGTTTCCGATCAATCTGGCCTCACAGAAGAAAAACCATGTGATTGTAAAGAGATGGATAACTTCAGTTCCATTTTGAAAGCCATAAATGGCTAAATTGTGGACTCAAAAATTCATATGGGGCGATAGTTAACAAAGGGGATGTCACATATTAATGTTATAGAATTCTAAAACATTAAGAATTGAGAAAAATTATGAAAAGAAAAGAGCTAGAATTAATGTAGCTGGAACAGCTAGCTATAAAATGGATGAACAATCTTACCGGGAACAGCTGTAAAATGACCCATGCAAAGAAGATTGTACCAAGAAGAGATGAAAAGTCCAGCCTGAGCACAGTTTCAGGCTTGGGCATTTCTTTGACAAACTGAAACAGCATTTTTGTTCCAAATCCTTTCAAAAACTGGACGTAGGCACTGGATGCCTGTTAATATACAGATTTGAAGTGTTAATTATTATATTATGTTTAAAAACGACACTCATGGTGCAAAAAGTTCTAACATTGTAATATTAGTAGCAACGTCCACTTTAATGGGAAAACAAAACAAAATCAAAGATGCTTCAAGTGATAGACTTCTAAGAACAAAACTATGTAACAAACAAAACAGTGGGGTCTGATATATAAATTTCTGCCAAAATTTAATTGCTGCAATATCTTTAGGGTCAACTATGAAGCTGATATGAAAAACCCACTGAATGAAGCCAAATCAAGCCAATCAATAGTTTAAGAGAGTCAAACATTTCCAGGGTAACAGTAGCATCTTTTTGGTCAGAAACCCAGTAGTGGTTGCTGCACACTTTTTATAAGGTGGCCTAGAACAACAATGGCATAAGCATTCTTGCAAGCTGGAAATTCATGGAGAAAAATTCTATTTGAGCAGTACTCTGCACTGCACACTCATCTCTCAGTCTTTTAACTTTAGAATTTAATCTATCTTCCAAAAGAATAGATAGATCAATTGAAACGCTGTCAAAGCCTGCCAGAATTAGCAGAAACGTTTCTCGATACCAAACCATTTGAAAGAATGTGTAAATGTCTTGCAAAATGTTTCCATCAGTCAAGCTTAATTTATAACACAATAGATATATCAATCAGTAGAACAAGGAAAGGTCCACAAGCAAACTTCATACACATACCAGATTCACTGAGCGCGGAAGCCGCAGCAAATTTGTATCCTCCTTAAAGGTTGAATTGTACCATATGGTCACATTAAAATTATTTGTGTTTGAGTTTGAGAAGTCATAGGCTGCGAGGAAATACACTTTCAATAGTACCCTACATGATTATATCCATCATATCAAACAATAAAGCCATATATATCAATTGGATTAACCTGCAAGAATTTCATTAATCTTCTTCTCTGAATTCCCCATTCTGTAACCTTTATATAGCTCATTGTCCACCTCTGAAGAACTATTGCGCCACAAATGCAAACCTTGAACACATCTCACCTCTAGAATTCAATAAAAATTTGGATAAGGAAAAAGGTTAAGCAAATTGCATGCTAAAAAAAATTTAAAGTGTATGTAACAAGTAAAATATATTAAATATATATAGTCCATTATGATGCGTAATAACAATGCACGAAGCCCTTCAACACCGATGATGTCAATGCGACCAATGGCTATGAGATGTCTGCAATGTGCCACTTCCACAATAGAAATTCACTTATAATTTATGTATATGTGAACATATAAGAGAGACAGACAGAGTGTGTCTGTGTTAAACTCATCAGATGTGGATGCATTTGTGCAAAGTGCAAACATATAATGATTTCCATCACGTATTGGCTTCTCCTATTAATATTTTAGCATAGTGCAAATAAAACTATTTATTCTAAAAGTTATGAATGAGTATGGTAAAATTAAATAAGCTTGCACACACATATGCCAACATTATTATTTTGCACTAAATTGGCTGGATTCTTCTTCTAATTACACATATCAGCATTTGCGTATTATATCAAATCCCTACTTGTTCACCTATCCTTGCACATATAGTTGCATCCTTAAGTACTGGGGAAGATTAAATTTCAGAGAAACTAGACCTACAAGGTTTAGTAGTTTTTACCAAGTTGTACTTCACCAAATGATGATTCTGGGACTGGAATATAGAATGTAGAGTTTGGTGAGCATTGACGCTGCACGTTATAGATGCGATCGAACATCAAACCAGGATCAGAAAAAATTGATTCTCCAAGTTTGGATTCTGTTCCCTGGACATTTAGAATATTAACATTACTCAGTAATACTAGATTAAAGTAAAATAAAATAAGCAACAGCCAAAACAAAATTAGAGAAATTGCAACTTACCAAGACATTATTGGAGAAGTTGTCCATGATGCTCGAGGAATCCAGTGAGACAGAATTCAAGAACAAATTCCCAGCCACAGCTATCAAAACGTAGTATGAACAGATTAAGGTTAATGAAAGTAAACTTTTGGTCTTCATTACCCACTAGATGAAAAAATCAGAACCAAAATAATAATCAAAACATGTAAAGAGAAGAGGGAGAGAGGAATACTTTCTCCAAAGGACTGATTACTCCCAGTCATAAGTATTGTTACAGGGCATGACTCTTTCGGCCTGCATGACTCATTTGGCAAGTCTGCAAATGGAACAAAATCACTTCCCACGGCACGGTAACGAGGAGCTGGCATCTGCAACAATGGAGGCCATTCTGTAGGCTTGGGGATGGCACAACTGTCCCCCACATTGGAACTTATGTTGCCTGATCCACACTCATCATTGGGTTTACCCAATTCTTTGTCTACCACAAATTGGAGAGTACCAATGAGCAAGCAGAAGAAAGCTGGTACTAAAACAAGCCCAACATTCGAGCACACATTTCGTTTCTGCAGAATGAACAGATATATCATAAAACATCATCACGTCTCCAACAGTAAATTAATATTTTCAAAACTCAAGAAAATTAAACATTAAAATATATATATATATATATATATATATATATATATATATATATATATATATATATATGTGTGTGTATTTTGCACTACCTCCCTACTTTCCTGCCCTGTTTACATTGGCATCCGCATGTTAATCCGGATAAGAGAATAAATATATATATATATATATATATATATATATATATATTTAAAAACCCATGTAAAACCCATAATAGGTCAATTGAACAAAACCCAACAAGCAAATCAAATACAAATGTAAAAAGGAAAGGGAAAAAAGGTTGTTTCTTAACATTTATCAACAACAAAAAAACAAATTGGGACTGATAGTGTGAAATGAGAGATAGACCTGAAAGGTTAAGTTTTTTCTGAGTAAAACATTGGACTGAGTCCAGAAGCTTGCTGGGCTGAGTGAACGATCCGCCATTGATGTCCAGAACAAGAGAATTCCTTTAACTGAGAACCAACATACCCGAATTCAATGTTTCTGTCAGCACCTAAGAATCAAAACCAAGTTCATCAAAAACCTTTGTATGATTAGGAATTCTGAATCAACACTAGAGAAAAAACTGAAATCTCTGCTTCTCAGCAGCTCTGCAATTGGCTTTCTGCTGCACCAAGGAAATGCAACTTGTCATTACCGTTATTATCAGCGTATTTTGTTTGGTGAAAGAAGAAAACAATTGCTTGTGTAAATGACTAAATTACCCCTGCTTTTCCCCTTCTGTAGTGAAGCCCATTGGATTGGCGCTGCCTAAGATGGTAACAATAAACCATACACGTCGTACACGACACGCAGGATGATAAAACGACTCCAATTGAAAGACTTGAACTTGGACTACTTAGAATTACGTCGTAGATTGAAATGTTTAGTTTTAAATCACCGAAAAAAAATGTTTAGTTTACATCTTCTTTATTAATTTATTTATTTTTAGTATTTATCCCTTTAGAGGGTTAGAGTTTCTCTATGTAATGTATGATATTGGTCATATAGTGCTTGTCTGGATTTTGATGAAATTTTGAAGTAGATGCATATTTATTTTGCATAGTCTAAGCATGGAAATGAATCTTGTTAGAGCTCAAGGGCCAATTCTGCAGATTGACCTCATTAATCATGACATGGTGTCATTGCCTTATGAGAGTATGATAAGCAAAAATCACCGTTCTCTTGTTGCAACTAACGTGTGGTGAAATCTCTCCTCACCAATCTTGGATGATATCTCAAGTTCGAATGTTTCCTTCCTATAAAGAAAAAAAAAGAACAAGTGATAAAATTGTTGCAAATAGAACGTAGATTTTTTTATATTCAGATTCCCCTAGCGCTCTTTTTTTTTTTCGTTCTATTTTTAGATTTGTTAGGTTTAATGTAGATCAAGTGGTCCAATGGTTTTTTTAAATCCTTTTTCGGTGACTGAGCTTGTGACTTTTGCCGACTTCATATAGTTAAGTGACTTATTTTGATAATTTTGAATGTTCTATCAAGAAAATTGTATCTTTATCTCGAGAAACCATGGCAGACTGGTGATATAAGGGCTTGTTTGGATTCTCCAAATATGTTTTGATGGTTGGAGACTCTTCAAAATGGTGATTAAATATGTATATGATGGGCTGTTTAACTTCAACCTCTGCTTGCCTTCAAAACTAAAAATCACAAAGAGGTACAAATAAATACTGAAAAGCAAATAAATGATAAGTTTAATCCATCCTTTTAGAGAAGTACAAAATTGGCTTAATCTGTAAGTACAGTGATTGATAACAATACTCTTACCCTATTTTCTTTTCTTTTTCAGGGTTTTTTTCTCTTCTTGGTGCTCTACAAAACATTTTGCCAAAGGAGCAAAGGGAAAACTCATAAGACTCATATTAGGCAATTCTTCTACCTCTTTCCCTTTCCTCTTTGTCCACCTTTTCCACCTTTCCCACCTTTTCCACTTTTACCAAATTTGTTACCCTTAGAAGTCTTGCTCTTCATATAAGAGATTCTGTCCGCCTTTTTCTGTCGATCCTTCCGAACCTGTTCTAAGTCCTTGATTTCTGAACGCACATGAGCATTAGGCACAGAGTTCTGCTTCCTGCTTCCCCAAGACTTCTTCCCCTTGTTCCCCTGCCATCTACGGCTACCTGCAAAAGACATGCATGCCCAGTAATATATATTAGGAACCTATAATCAAACTTCTTAGCTTCACCAGAGAGGCAATCAGCTTTTATCACAGCAAATTCTAAAACAAAACCGAAAACACACAGCAACAAGTAGGGTTGTTACAATGGACCTTAATCAATGCAACAAGTAGAATGCTGCCTACAAATTTTATATTTCAACATTATCAGCAAATTAACAAGTGTGCGCAGTGCATATTGACTTCCCTGCTAACTATACGTCGTATATACGGCTTTATCTCATCCAACAGCTAGCAGACTACATAATTTGGAAGGCAGGAAAAAGAAGCCAGCTCTAATGAACTGAACAATGATTCTCATTGGATCACACAAATGCCAAAACAATAAAAGAAAACAGGTTCATGAGAAAAGATTCTTTTATATAGGAATAAACAAAAAAGGCTAGGTGCAGGAGAAGATTGTGGATAAATAATTCAATTGATATCTTCCACAAGAAATACTGAAAGAACCCTTTTTCTAATAGAAAGAAACCCTTTTTAGCAGCCTGAATCCTTACACCTGGTCACCATTCTATGTTTGATAATGTAATACCCAAAAAAAATGTAAAAATAAAAAATATATATCAATCAAATTTAAGAGACGAAAAAAAACATAAACTTCCAAACAGAAAGCATTACCTGCTGCTTCCTCAGCATTCCCTTCGTTAATTCCTTTGAGAGATACTTTATTGTGAGAACGTTCTTTCCACTTCTTGTATATCCCAGTTTTCTCAAGTTTTCCTTTTGCACCACTCTCTGTCTTTATCTGTATACCATAAAAATATAGCATAAAATTTCTGAGCTATCCAACTAAAAAAAGAAAAATAAATAAATAATTGTTGCAGGCGCCCCTTGAAGATACTATTAAAAGAAAACAATAAAGAGTTCATAATTGAAACACCTCTGAGGTTTAGCATAATTATTATTAGACATTGTGTGCTTGGACATTACACAAACAGTGTTTTGACAGAACCAACACATATGTAAAAGCAGTGTTTTGAAACCATGACATGTTTCTGATGCAGGACGCGTAGGACCTAAATTTATTAGTTTCCTAATGTGTTTGTTAGTTTCCTAGATTCTCTAGTTTTCCAAATTCTAGTAGGATTTCTACTTTTCCAGATTTCTAGTTTTAAGTTTCCTATTTTATTTGGGTTAGGATTTCTTTTTAAGCAAGGGATTTTTATCCTTTTATGTCTAGGTTTTAGTTTGCTATAAATACCCCCATATAGTTCTTTAAAATTCAGATTTGGATATTGAATAAACCCTCTCTTGAAACTCTCTGATTTCTGTCTTGTCTTATCCGTTCTCGGATTTCTATCCTTTCTTTCGTCCCTTCGATCTATATTTTCGTCTCCTCGGTCTCCTTTATTCTTCTCGGTTCTATTGTTTTGAGTGCTTAATCTAACACCTACGGGCTGTTCTACATCAGTTTCAAATGAAACATATGGTTCACAAAATTAAGAGCCACCACCCTCTAGCAATACTCATGCTCGTCATCAGGGTCGGATTCTTTTCATACCTAGGTTTCCTAAGCAATAGCAGCACCTAAGATGAGAAGGCAAACAGAGGTGTTTGGATATCAAAAAGAATTTTCTTAGATAACCTATTGCATCAAAGTTTCTTAGTGATGTCTGACAACCATAATAATGTTAGTTAATAATTGCTACTAATGAGGTTCAAATAATAGATAATAATAAATGCAATGAAAAAAAATACATAAATGTTCACGATGACCATAATATAATGCATGTTTAGATATACAGTACACATATGTTACTTTCTATAGACATCTAAGTGGACCATTGACTAGTTTTGGAACATTTCCAGGACATGTCCACCATATATCTCAATATGGATCCACATACATCCAACGCTAGTAATTCTTTCTCTCTAGAAGAAAACTTAATTGAACCCAAAAGCCAGTGCCACAGCCGATAATTTATTTACCAATTAAACATATCCAGTTCAGTTATATGTATTCTTTTCAAAATAGCAAGTTCAACATTCAGTATAAGAGCAAAAAAAGACAAATGTTCTAGATATAACTACAAGAACAACATTATGTTCAGAAACTAAATGGAAATTAATACTAGGAATGATATAAATGTCAAAAGATAACACATGTAAAATTAATTACGGATGTTGAGATAGCACTAAAAGATTACCTTGCCACTAGCTGTCACACGGTCGCCATTATTTAACTTTATGTACTTTTTCCCCCTCTGCCAGCCATTAGGTTCATGAGATTAACAGAAAAATAGTTAAAACAAAATGACAATGAAAAAATAATATTACTGCTCAAAATACCTTATCCCAATGAAATACAGATTTCTGTTTCTTCATGCCCACATTATCATCTGCAACCAGATCTAGAACAGCAGCTTCCAACCTATGAAGAGAGATGGGGTCAACTGGTGGCCAGACCATAAGAGATTGCATACATCTAATCTTCACAAAAATAATCAGATAATTTGAGCCGCACGAGTTAATAATGAAACTTGGGTTGAAAGTCAGGACTTATCCACACTGACTGTGGTGGTGGGGTAAAGCTGAAAGATATTCCTGTTCTTCCCACTACAATCCGATGTGATCACACTCACCCACTCACTCACTCATGAGAGAGCGAGATGAATGCACAGAGAGATCGGCTATTGCATACTGCCAGAAAAACTTGGTAACATGACATATACACACTTCCAGACAAGTACACACCAAGAACTACCTAAATGCCCCATAATAAGATTTCATTTATTTACAGCAGCAATTAAAGGCCAATACCATAAACCAAGTTAAAAGTTAGTTAAATCAATTTCCATAGAGCTTAAGTAGAATCAAGTATTACCTATTTGAGTCAAAATCGTCCTTTCCTCTTACTGAGAGTCCTGCTTCTGAATGCTGGACAACAATAGCAGGATAGTCCAATGGTCAGCGGGGTTCCAATTTTTGTGATCCAAATCCACAACACAACTTAAAACACACAACTATTTGATGTAACAAATTATTGGCAATTCAAAATCAAGGTGATGAATTTTGTTTTGTTTTTTATGGAGTTGTATCAAGAAAGTTGGCGGACCTGTCTTTGTACTGTGTTTCTGATTATTATTAATAAAATTTTGTTTCTCATAAGAAGATAATATATGAAGATGAGGATTTTTTTATAAGAAACAAACTTTTATTAAAGCTCGAGAAAATAGAAGATGTAGTGCACAAAACATCCACTCTGTAACGATGCAAATACAAAATCTAACCGTCATCAACAAAACCTCACACGCAATAAAGATCAGAAGAAAAAAAAACTACAGGAAACAGACACATTCAAAGCCAATCTAACACAAGCCTAGCTAACTGCAGCTACCTAATTTGACCATATTAGAGAGAAAAAACAGTATAATATTGCAATATAGCACCATAACTAACTTGAGAAATTATAAATAATTTGACCATATTTGACCTACATGATTTGTTGGTACCGAACTTATAAAGTACTCCTCATCCTTGAAGCTCCTTGCCTTTCTTTTAGAGCCTGATACTAATAATATCCAAGAGAAAACAACAAGGTATTAATAAACCATTCCATAAACAAGCATATAATGTGTTATAGGGAGAAAAAGAAAAGGAAAAGGAGCCAAATCACTCCCTAACGTGTTTGAAAAGTGAAGGTGAAATGACATTTCAATGAGTATATGCCTCTAGATCCACTTCCCAAATACCAGGTTTCAGTACCATTGAATACTACCACTTTAAACAACTTATAACCAAGGAGCACAATGGGGACAAACCATACAACAACAAAATCTCCTGGCATTATTCTATTAGATTATTTTGCAAATTTACCAATTAAAATGAGTATAAACTAGTTTGGGAATCAGGATGAGAAATTCTTGCCATTAGTTCAAGGATTAGAATAATTGCTCATGCAAGGGAAATACGTTCAGCACCATTGCTTAGTTCTAACATTAAAAATTAGCATAAAATATGTGATATATCAGGGGACATCTTAAATGCACCTCTGCAGTAGAACTCTTTTCTGTTTGAACAGAAGCTTGTTCATTTTTTTCAAAACGTGCCTGTCAGCCAAAACCCAAGAGTTATAACCTACCACTAATCCCTAACCTGTTTCTACACCTTAAATTCATCACCCGTCAGTAAAAAATGGGGCAAAATTGTTTGAACTATGTCGCACTCACAAACAGATTATCTGTCTTTTAAGCTCTCTATGTAGACCTATGGATATATATACAATTGGTTTAATGTGCGAACAATCCACATGCAGGCAGGCGGCTGCTCGAAGTTTCATTTCTAGAACTTCTTTTACCCATTCAAGAATTCCGTTTATGGCTTGGGGTCTAATAAACTGTCCTAACCAGGAATTAAAAATCTATAAAAAAAAAGAAAAAGAAAATCACAAGAGAAAAAAACTGTTTGAGCAGAGTGGCAATCCGCATGAGGACTGTCTGCTTTGGATGATACGTCTATAAACCTTTATTATCTATATATAATACCACACACACACACACACATATATATCAAACTCTGAACTAAGGAATACCTTTCTTCTCCTTTGCCTTTGAAGGAGTAATCTCATATTCAACTCCCTGAAAGTACCCAAAATTCAGTTTAGCATAATTTAAGATAAGGGAAGACATGATATGATTATTGATGCATACCCTAGCATTTACATAACATTGCTTTAGAAATATATACAAGTGGTCATTTTCAAATTGAACTCAGTATTAAAGACAATCTGTACTACTAAATATCCGTCTCTATTTCATTTTCATCCTCATTTTGTATGAAAACAGTAACCCAAGGACAAATTTTGGTTTCCAAACTTATTTCCATAGAATAAGACACTTCTTGCAGCAGTCTCAGAAGTACTGCACATTATAAAACTTGTTCGGTGGTTATAAGAAAATGTTGCATTTGAAAATCAGTAAAACCATATATTACCACACTACAATATTTACCTTCTCAGCATGATTATCAAAACGTTGCTGATGAAATAAATTAATGACCTCTTCATGAATAGCTCTTTTTTCCCTCATTACATCAACCCATTGACGAGAAGAACCCTGCACATAAGCCATATACTTAATCTAACACCAAATAAGGCCACATCTGAATATCAAGAACAGAAGCCACGAAGAATAGCAATTATACAGGTACACATTTAGGGAGGAACTAGTTGATGTCATCTTGCACATAACATAAGTTATTTCATCCAAACATATTCAAGGTGCCCAATTACGTACAATGGCATCACCTTCCAAATAATAATAAACTTCAAACTAAGCCCAGTGTTTGTTCTTGTTATCTTAAAGTAGCTCAATTACACACAATGACATCGCCTTCCACATAATAAAAAAGGAATGTCTACAAAACAATCCCTCCAACTATAGAGCAGACCAGCATGTATAGGCATTGTATTAAACTTGGTTAAAAATAATATTAAGAAAATTGTCAATTAGATCAACAACATGCAGTTTCCAATTAAATGAAATCTACTACTAAGACATAAAGTGGAGAGTTACCTTCAGATTCTTTGATTTAGCAACTTCACCTTCAGTTTCTAGAATGGTCTGCTTGGGTCTAGCATAAATCAGACATTGAATGGTTAAAGTAAGCAGCTTAAAATCCTCAGAAGAAGAAACATAATAGAAGGGTATCTCAAAATATTATTAGAAATATACAGTAAAAGACCAATGCTTGTAGCATAAAACCTGAATGTCTTCAACCGCTCAGAAAAAGCCAATGCCTTCAACTCTCCACCATCCAGTACATTTTTAAAAATTGGATGCAACCCTTCACGAGGTAAATCTTTTGCTCTTCTAACAGATTCCTTTGAAGGTGAGGGTTTTGTCTTTGAATACAAGCGGAATGCATTGGCACATGTTTTCAGCATTAAAGTGAGTTCTGAAGAAGAATCAATTATCTCTCTAACCCTATCCGAAACAAGATCAATAACTGTTTGGGGGAAACGCCCATAAACAGTTTCTCCATTTGCAACTGCTTGATCAATCTTGGACATCATTCCATCCATATCATGTAAAACCTCATCTTCGGTAGGTGCAGCCCTAATTGGCTTTGAAAGAAACAGATGAAGATCTAAAAGGTTGGGCATATCTTCAGATGTCACAAGAGAGAACGCAGTACCAGTCCGACCAGCCCTTGCAGCTCGGCCTACTCGATGGACAAAAAGTTTAGGCTTTGGGGGAAAGTCCCAATTGATGACATTGTCAAGCAATGGAATGTCAATTCCCCTAGCTGCAACATCAGTGACAATTAACAGCATAGTCTTTCTTGCCCTAAACCTTGATACATGAATTTTGCGAGCATCGTGATCCATGTCACCATAACATACAGAAGGCTCGATGCCCTCTTCTCTAAACAAGATATTCAGGAACTCCACATGATGTTTTGTAGATACAAATATCAATGTCTGCTCACCTGATTTAATGTGCTCCCTTATCAAATAAAGTATTGCTGCATGCTTTTCTTCCTGTCGCACCGTGAAAAACATAAGCTTCAAGTCAGGGCTAATCTTAGTATCCAAATCAAGGCGCACAAGCCGAGGGTCTTGCAGACCAGCCTTGGCAAACTCTGCAAGAGCACTGGGTAATGTTGCACTAAAAAGCAGGGTCTGGCGGTTCTCACTCAGCTGCCCAAGGATTTTATGCAGCTGTTCCGCAAAACCCATGCCAAAGAGGCAATCCGCTTCATCAAAAACAACATACTCCACAGTCCTGAGTGACATGTCATCAACCTCAGCTAAGTGGTGCATCAGCCTACCGGGTGTTGCTATTATAATATCAGGGTTTTGGGCTAATTCTTCAAACTGAGTTTCCATGCTGTCACCACCAACTAGTAAACTAATTCGAACATCTGCAACAAATACAGACAATGATTTTGGTTTATGACCTTACGCAACCAACATTTTTAAAAAATTGACTATATTAAAAAACCCAATATTTTTCATCAACAGGGAACTTCAAATTCTTCCACTTTCTTCAAATTTCTTTCATCAAATGAGATTAACACAAAAATACCAAACTTTGAAACAAAATGGCATATACCCATGAAATGGCCAAGCTCTTTGGTAAACTTGTGAGTCTGTAGGGCCAAGTCTCTGGTGGGAGAGAGAATGAGTGCCCTAACACCACCCTGAGGCACATGCTCCTTCAAACGCTCAAGCATGGGGATCAAAAACGCGGCCGTCTTGCCAGAACCAGTTCTGGCCATGGCAACAACATCGTTTCCAGCAAGAATAAGGGGCATGGTCTTGCGCTGAATGGGAGTGGGAACTCTGTAGCCCTTGCGCTTGATTCCTCTGAAGACATTGGGACTTAGATTCAGAGACTCAAACCCTCCAGACTTGGCTTTTTTCTTCTGTATCTCCCTTCGTTTCAGGTCCGCTTTCGAGCTCACGTATACCATCGGCTTGGGATTTTCTGCTGCTTCTTTGGGTTTTTGGGTTTCTTCTTTTTTGAAGAAAACAGTAGCACACAAACTGTTCAATTAAAGAACAGGCTGGAGGTTGGAGGCGGCGGCGATATCTGCTCTGCTCTAGGTCGGCAGAGGCGGCGTCGTTTTGGGGGAGAGAGATGAAGAGGAAAAGGGGCGCGAAGTGGTGAAGAAGGGTTTAGTGTTAAACCTGATGTAGAAATCAACTGCGGCTAGGTCCATTCTATACTATCCTAACAGCCACTTGGAGCTCACCATGTGTAAAAGATATTTTTTCTTTTTCTGAAGTTTTTTTATTTTTTTGGGGTCAAATTTCTTTTTCCGAAGTCAGGTTGCATTGCATTGTCGAAGAAAATATTCAGAGAAAGGCTAAAGGCAGAAGCAGGAAAAAGAAAAACTTGAAATCTCGAACGATGGCGAAGCCAGTGTCTGATTCACACAGCAACAGAGAAGCAGTTCAAGCAACAAACGACGACGCTTCGGCCAGCAAACTGTGCGCGCCCTTAACCTTTCCACTTTCAGCTCATTTTTAATTAAGCCTATCAATATATTTGTAGTTTTGCATAAATGCTTACAAGTTTGCATTGTTTAACCGCAAATTACTATTTTGTTCTGGTTGAATTGCATATGCGTTTTTTTTTCCATAGGTTCTGTTTGGTTGCCGAGAAAATGAAAGAAAATAGATGATATTTGAATTTTAGATGACGTCTGAGTGTGACAATTTTGGTTGCTTAGTTAAAGTTTTGATGCATAACGCTAACTTAAACTGTATTGTTGAAAAGGTCCTGCGTGAAGAAAGGGTACATGAAAGACGATTATGTCCATTTGTTTGTAAGAAGACCTGTGAGAAGATCTCCGATTATTAACCGCGGTATGATTTAGTTGCTCAATCAAAGATAAGAGTTGGAAACTTTCTTCACAAGTAATAAGTGTTAATCTATTTGTTTATTGTTTTTGCATAATCGAGGTTACTTTGCTCGTTGGGCTGCTCTTCGCAAGCTCCTGATTCAGTTTCTTGATACTGAAAAAAATGGGGGTGAAAAGGGTCATTTGAAGAAGCAGATCTTATCACTTGGAGCTGGCTTTGATACAACATACTTTCAGCTGCAGGATGAGGGGAAAGCACCCCATTTGTATGTGGAGCTGGATTTTAAGGAGGTATGAATTGTGAAACATTCATTACTATCTCATCGGTTCTGCTGGTAGCACACTTACTTTTCTTTGTGGATGCTGACCAACTTAGGTTAGAAGTTACAATTTTAAGGAGTGAATAGTGTGTGGATGAACTCATGCTAACCCACCCTGTCCCATCAGACCAAGTGTTGATTTTCTGCTTTTACTTTATTAGCATTTTAAGTTATCTAATGTGGACAAATATTGTCTTCCATTCTTTGCGTGTACTTGCATCTATATTGCACAAGAAACTAAAGTTATGTTGTCTTTGTTTGTCAGGTAACTAGTAAGAAGGCCACACTTATTGAAACGTGCAGTCATTTGAGGGACAAAATTAGTGCAACAGCTTCAATCTCACGAGGTACCTACTCTAGTTTTGCTGATGTTATGAATCTATGGCTGAATCCCTTCTATTGACTACATGTGTCTTTGGAGTGCCGTCTTTGATTTGTTATGTTGCTATATGAATAGCACAGAGCTACAATGTTCACTGATGTGCTTGTAAAAACTCCTTGGATGATTCCCCTTTGTCTTGTGGTTGAAAACTTTGATTCATGTCTTTAAGATTGTCAAGTTACTTATCTTACGTGCACAATTGAAATATACAAACTGTTCTTGGTACCCCATTACAGAATTTCTACTTTGCAGAGAAAGGAGAAGTGCTCAGTGACCACTATAAGCTACTCCCCATTGATTTGCGCAACATACAACACTTAGACGATGTTATAGCTTTGGCTGGTATGGATCGCAGGTATGTGCTTACAGTCAATTTTCTTCCTTTGTTGTTTATTTAGATCTCATTGCTGTACTTTGAACACTTAGTTTTGGGTCATTGGTGTCTTCTTTTATGGCTTTCCAGATACTTCCATTTTAAATAATAGCTATGGACTATGGTAGCTTCCTTAAAATATTGTGATGCTTTTATTGTTAGTTATATTGTCTTATCCATACTAGTTCAATTCCCATTTTGGTGTTCACATGCCAAAAATACTTGACTACACTTTTAAGATAACTTAATTTGATCGACAAAATTGTTAGTTGCAGTAGTTCAAATAAATAGAATACCAGTGAATTCTTATTAATAAATAATAAAAGACTGCCCTTATTGATGGAAATTTGTCATTGATATTTGTCTAGAGATAGTGATTAAATTGATGTATTCTAATATTATTATCAGCCTTCCAACTTTTATAATTGCAGAATGCGTTTTGATATACTTGGATCCAGATTCAAGTCGTGCCATAGTTGGCTGGACATCAAAAGCATTTTCAACGGCAATATTTTTCTTATATGAGCAGGTTGCAGCCCTCTTCGAACTTAAGAAGCCTTTTTGGTGTTTGCATGTGACAATTTTCACTCTGATCTTGCTTCTTTGATTTGTGACACTGACGAGTACTTTAAAGTGGTGGTGTTATATGTGTTTCTTACATATATGGTTTTGTTTACATTGCATGGTGGTGGTGGTTCAACAGATTCATCCAGATGATGCTTTTGGGCAGCAGATGATTAGAAACTTGGAGGTCTGCTTTACTTCTTTTTACTTTCTTCCGAACATTTTTTTATTAAATAATTCCTTACTTACTTTTAAAATGCAGCAGTCAATTCAATTGAGCCCATACAGATCTTCCTTATCTTATTATTTTCAGTTTTCAATTCATTAGTTGTAGATAAAGATGTAATATAAAAAATTAATTAAAGGACCGGGCTTCGGAGATGGCTCATACGAGAGATCGTCTTATCAAATTATTGCAAACTGTGCCTAAACCTATATTTTCAAAATTCAAGTTTTGTGATAAGCATGAGAAAATTTTGTTCCATTTCTCAGCCTTTGCCTGAGAACAGAGAAGAACCTTCCAATAACTTTTCAGAGCTCTTTAGGAACTCATGATAGATAATGTAGGTTTAAGTGGAGTGTTTGGGTTATTCAGTGAATTCACTTATTACATTGCTGCCTGTCCTCAAAAATCTGCACTCCTGTTTAGCTTTGAGTGGAGTGTTTTGGGTTATTTGCTTTGAGTTGAGTGTTTTGGTTATTTTCTTTGACTGGAACTGGTTGGGTTATTCCTAAGATTGTTCGGGATGCTTTACTGGGCACCTGAACCGCAGTATTATTTAGAAGGCGATGTCATTGTGTCTTATGTGGGCAGGAAAGGAATAATAGGACATTTGAGGACAGTTAAAAGTTAGTTCCTCTCTTTTTCCAGTTGGTGGTGACTTTTAATTATTTTTCTACTTGTTCGTTAGAGGATTCTATGTTCCTCTAGATTATAGACACTAGTCTGTTTGTGTGGTGTTCCTTTTGTGTACTGGATGTAGAGTTAGAGTGCATTCACTACAATATCTTGTTATAGAAAAATATAAATAGATAAATTAATTAAAGTACATACTTATTCTTTAAATATTGTAACACAAGCCTACCTTGTTGGTCAGGAAATAATTGTCACTGTTTCTTATTCATGCTTTTATCCCTTTATTCCTTTAGGTGAAAATATGTTGCGCAACACCATCTCATGTTTTCTGGAATAAAGATTTTATATGCATATGGTGTGGTTAATGTTTGTCTTTTCAGAGTCGAGGCTGTGCACTCTTGGGCATACATGATACACCGACATTACAGGGAAAGGAAAACCTTTTTCTTGACCAAGGATGGCAGGTAGAAGTTATAAATTATAATTAGTATCTTTGAGCAATAAACTTTGTACTCTCTTGGGTATGGTTGCATAACAGAATGTACAACAGCCAAATGATGATAAAGCAGTCATCTACCCTTAACTAAAGCCTAGAAGGCAGGTGATGCAGGGCAGCGGCTATAAGCTGCTGTCCAGCGACCCAAACGTACTCCAAAATACAGAGAATAGAGGGATAAAGCAGTAGAATCGAAGTTGGAACGAAGATAATTGAGTTCTAGGGCAAAATCCCAATAGAAACTCTATAGACTAAAGTCTGAAATTATATTCATCAACAAAACTAAATACAAGAGTCTCTAAATAGCCTATTTATACTAGAATATAGAAAACCTAATTGACATAGGAAATTAAAAACCTAAACAGGAAATTAAACCAAATCCTAGTAAGAATAGGAAAACAAAATAAGTAACTAATAATTTAAAGTAAATAGAACCCTAGCCCAATTGAGTGACGGGCCTAAGTAATCTTAGAGAGCTTCGTAGATGTTCCTGCATCAGCAGGACATAGATGCGTCTGTGCACATAAAAATATGACAATTTTATCATGCTCTGGAAATTTTGTTGGCTGAAAACATTCAAGTTGTAGGCCCTAATTTATTGAAACTTTTATACCTTTCTAAATCAAATTTTTTGTTTCATATTTCGGGTTTCTTTTATTTGCATCCTTTTGAATGTTGTTTATATTTCACTGAATTAATCTTCATCCTATATTAATTTTATTTTAATAATGTTGTGATTTTAAATGTGTGGGGTTTCAGAGGGCTGTTGCCTGGGACATGCTAAAAGTATATAGTAATTTTGTTGAAGCTCAAGAAAGACGCAGGTATGTCCAATGTATATCTTGCAAAACTATTAGTAACATGCTCACTTTTTATTTTTTTCTTTTCTTGTGTGTGTGGGGGGGTGTGGAACCCAAAATACACCCAATGAACAGAATACAGCTAGACATACAGATCCTACATGAAAAGAAAAAATTCACTTTTTCAATTACCAAGACATGTTTATTGTCATTCCCATCACATAAGTTTTACCAGAAAACTTGGCTTGGTATTTATTTTATTCTTCTCCTTATTTTAATGTCTTTAAGTACGAAAAATATGTGAAACTCCTTGTCTTTCAGAATTGTTTGATAGTCATTTTATCCTGCTTGAATCTTGGAATTCAGTTTTCATTTAAATTTTTAAGCGCCTGCTTGAACCAGCTTTATATAGTCCAAGTTAACCTTGCAGCTTTAACACAGTATGTCATACAGTAGAGTGGACTCAAATTTTAACTGGACTATCTTAACTTGCCGCCTCATTAAATATCCTGTTCTATCCTTTTGGGAGGAGATAATAATTTTAACATATTGTGAGTATTCCTATGAACAAAAACTCATGTTTGGTTTCAGATAAAGGTTAGAAAAGGGGCGAATAGCTGCCTTTTTAGATTCTTACTTTACAGAACACGAAAACCCACTGGACCTTTCTCTGGAAGCCTTTTTCCCAGATTTCAGTCTTTTTGTTGTTGTTTTAAAATTCCCTTGGGTTTGTATGGTTGTATTAAGATACTTTGGTTGTGATAATGTGGTACCACATCTGCCCATGCTTTTACTCCTTTTATCAACTTTTAATCAGCTAACTTGTAATTGATATTCTTGGGAAGATTCTCATATGTATTGTCTTCTTGTTTAGGATTGAACGATTGGAATTGTTTGATGAATTTGAAGAATGGCATATGATGCAGGCAAGTCAACTTCTATTTCTGTTGAAAAGAACACAGTATGCTAAATATTTTCGTAAAAGTAATTTGACATGGGTTAGTTAAATTGGTCTCCTCCTTGAGTGCGTTTATGCCTCGTGTGCTTGCACGTGTGAGCTTCCACATGTAGGCACATGAGTCATGGGACCACAGTGAGTCCAGTGACCTAAGGCGTGTAGGGCCAGAAGCAACCGTGGGTCCTGTTTCTGGGAGGCTGGATAATGTCACCCATACTACCATACTGGAAAATGCTGATAGCTTATGAATCATCTCCATCTCTCTCCTTTATTTGGGAGGCGGTGAAGGATTTATTATCAAATGTTCATCAATATATTCATCAATTTTTCTCTTAAGTTTTGTCCCGAACTGCTGATTTTCAGGAGCACTACTGTGTGGCTTATGCAATCAATGATGCCATGGTATGTCCACATATGACTGAAATCCTGGAATATGCATCTGCAATACATCACATATATGCTTTTTACAGTTTTCTTTTTTTTTTCATAATTATATTGTCATGTGATAGGGAGCCAAATAACTGGATTGATCTTTTTTGAATATGAACAAAACTTAGAACCCAAATTCACATATGACCTACTTGATGGCGTACAAAAACTTAGCTTTTGGTAAACACTTTTGAGTTTTAACCTTCCACTATTTATTTCTTCTCATCATTCAGGGTCTGTTTGAGGATTTTGGTTTTCCTAACAACCAGCAGAAGCAGCAGCAGCACGTGCAGCACGTGCCCAACCCCTCATCCTCATCAGCCTCACCATGAGACTTATTAGACCCACTCCACTATGTTGTTGCCAAGTTTGGTTATACAATGTAACAGATGAGCTCATCTGACTGCGCGTGCCAGCCCTACTGCCGGTGGGGCTTTGTCAGGTAAACAAAGGGTCTTAGTCTTGGCTATGGTTTCCAAAACGATGATAATATCACCATCTATCTCTATCTGTGTATTGTTTTGACTCAAAGAAATGGATCTTTTTTTTCTTTTCGGTGTGAAAAGAAAATGGATCCTTGCTTGCTTTTTGTGCTAGCTGTTTGGCAAGGAAAAACTTGGTGGGTCCACCAAAGCACCAAAAGTATGTAATCTTATTGGCTTTGTGGGGCCAACGCCATGTGGTGAGGAAATATACGTGTTGTGCATGGTTTGGTTCTTTCCTATTGCATTTCCTATCCTATTCTTTTCGCTTATCTTGTTTTGCTTGCCCTTTTACCTTTTGTTTTCTTCTTTTTTGGATGGCCATCACACATTTGGGTCACATTTTCCTGTGGAAGTTTCTGTATGTTTTATTTTTTTCAAATCTGGTTTTGAAACTTTTACCCCCAAAAAAAATTCTGGTTTCGAAACTTGATGTTGGGGTCAGTATTGTAACAAGACTAGGTTGATTTGACCAGAAGTCTAGACTGAGAAAAATTACTGTTTCCGAGTTTCAGTAATAAAAGGAAAATTAATATATTTATGTCCCAAAAGTTCTACATGAAAGGGGGAAAAGACAGAAAATATTCCCCAACACATGATTTTCGAAACAAAGTTGAATAAAATAAACCATTTCCTTATCTATGCGTGTTGTCCATGCACGCATAAGTTATTCTAATTTGATAGGGTTAGCTAAACCCTAATTTGCTCTGGAGTGATGTTCCTCTTACTCCTGTCTGATATAAGTGGTATTTTAGATTAGAAAATCGAACAAATGACTTTGCAGGGTAACTACTTAAGCTATAAACCCTTTGAAGAGATTTTCGTTACTCGTTTTAGCTTTCTGCACTCGATGTCATATATTTTATTTTGAAGGGCAAATAATGTAACCTATAAATTGGACATGTGCCCGAACGAACCCAATTGATTACAGTATCTTGGCATATATTGGTTCATTTTCATTTTGGCCCCACTGCCTTAAAAAGTTGGAAAGAAAAATATAAAAAAGGGGATGAATTTGAATTTGATAATCTAGTGTGACGTGGAAAAAGTAGAGTTACATAGGAATACAGAAGGATCCCACTTTCTTTAGCAAATTGCATCATTTAATTTTATTTGGATTGGTGCCCCTTGTATCACTCCTTTCCATTCTACTTTTCTGCCTCAACCTTAGGGGATATTTATCAATCTTTGAAGTCATGGTTTTGGCCTTTGTTTATAGTTTGGGGTTTTGTCTGTCACCAACTGTTTTAAAAAGTCTGAGAACAACTGTTAGGATTTTGTACTTGGTTGCTATTTACAACTTAAAAGCATGCAGCTACACTGCTTGCCGTGTGGATCCATTGTTGAAACCTTGAAGCTAAGGGCTTAGTTTTCAGTCATGAGAATAGTTTCAGCACGAAGGGTTTAACATTTCTTTATTCTCATGTGATGTCATGTCTTCTTTTTTTCATATAAAAAATGAAATTTCATTAATTAAAACCGAGATGCAACAGAGAAATACATAAGTCAGATAAAGATCTTAAATTCGATTATCACATCCCTCGATATTGCTGGTATAACAAAATAATAATAAATAATAATCCGGATTCACTGATTTCTGGGTAGGTCCTTAAGATAAAGGATAACGATGGGGTAACTTAATTCGAACTTAGGACAATGTGGTGGTTCTCACCAAAATTGTATGACTATTAGGAGGCTACTCTTTTCAGTTTGTTCAAAAAATAAATAAATACAATAAAGATGAAGAATATCTTGAAGGGAACATCTCTGCACTGTTAAGAAGAATCAGATACTTACTCACCTAAAAACCCAGAATAGGATTATTCTAGTGACTGGTTTGAAGCTTTCAACATGGCCTTAGCTGACCTTTCTTCTTTCTTTCCTTTTGAATTTATAATAATAGGTATTGATAAAATAAATGTGGGGCAGAAAAACCAAAAGAAAACCTTTCACACCGTTAGGTTTCAAAATTAACAGCAAAGGTGTAAAGCCAAATACACTTTTCTCAAAAAAAATTGTTCTCAAAGAAAAAAGGTGTATGTTCTTGCATATGGTTGGGTCCAGTGAGACCATGGGATCATACAGAGTTGGGAGAAAAAACAATCACTTTAACTATTTTCAATCTATCTCTTTTTCTTTCACACAGTCAGTCAAGTCTCCCTCTCATCTCTATCTCCTTCACTTTTGCCTAAAAGGTTCCACTTAATGGGGAATATCTATGTGTATATATGCTTCTCTGCCATTTTTTTATAGACATTTCGTATTCAGATGGACGATAATATATTAAACTCACACACAAAACACGGATATTAGGACTCGAACCCAAAACTTTCGCTTCTCTGCCATTCTTGATGCTTTGCAATTTGCAATATTTCTTTACAAAGGGTAGGGTACAATGAGTGCATGACCACCGTAGTGAATGAGAGGCCCACAAAAAAGTTATTTAAAAAAAATGAGTAAAACCCAAGAATTGGAAAATTATGGAATGAATGACCAAAACTAGAACATGATGATTGTAATTTCAAGTGCACCTAACCAATTAATTGGTTCAATCATTTACAATGAGTGGTAGCTTCTCCCTTCCACATTCATCCTCTCTATAGTTGCCAAGAACTTTGCCAAAAACTAAGATTAAAATATGAATGTGATGGTTTGGGCATTTCTATCCTCATGTAATGTTTGGATTGGACTTGTCAGCATTGATTTTGAAATTGGGATGGAGCACAAGTCAAACTTGTAAATCCAGATGAAAAATTTAGACATCTTTTCAAGAATTGATGGACAATACCTATTTCAGATATTTGCTTTGGAATAATATAGATTAATTCATATTTAGCCAGCTAAATTTGATATTCATTAATATTAAATTATATCTAATTTTAAAATTTAACGAATATAAATTAAATCAGTTGATCAAAACAGTATGAACTACTTCTTGTATTTAAAAACAAATTTCAAATTCTCATAATAGAAAATGGAAAATAGCTTTTAAGTCGAGCACATATTTTAAAGGTTGAAGAAAATTTGTCATTTAGTTAAGGAAAACTGCAAGACTACGGAAATTAGCAACGAAATTCCAACACCAAGCCAACCAGGCGCAGCCTAGTAGTGACTCAGTTGGACCTGAAAATCAACTAAATGGGCCCACAAAATTTGGCAAAGATCCACGCTGTCTTCACCTTCACCTTCCAATCCCCCCCGAGCCCCGAGGACTCAACAAAAGCACCGAAAGCCAACCTTCTGCAAACACTAATTAAATTAATCAACATTAACTAAACAAACATTACCATAATTAATTATAATTAAAATTCAACTTCCCCACTGCCACTGCCACTGCTACGGAACCTGTACTCAACGATAACATCATTATAATTAAAAATCAACTTCCCAATCTTTACATTGTAATTAAACTTTTAATTTTGATCATAAATATGCAATCAAGAATCCATCTAATAAATAATCATGGTAAATTTTTACATATACAAAAGATGGAAAAAATTGGTCACATGTTATTCTCAGTTTTCCTTGATGTAAAGGGTAGAGAAAGATTACAGTAAAAGTATTAGGGATTTTGGTTGATTCTAATAACTTATATAACGGAAGGAAAGTAGGCTACTTTATTAATTTGACGTCAAACCCTAAAATGATTACTGTGATGAAGAATGTGAAAAAAAAAAATGTTAGAAAGGCGATTATTTTATTGATGATGCCGAGTTTTACTTCATGCCTGTTTAACTATTTAATCTCACCCTAGTGTTTAAACTTTGAACCCTAAATATCCAATTACGAAGTTTTACTTCAATGATTCAAATATAAAGTTTAACCAAACAATATGTTCCATTATCTCTATTTACCAACCCAACTTACTCTTTTGTAATAGAAAAAAAAACCCACTTAAATGCAATTGCATGACTAATCCGACAAAGAAACATTTTTGAATATATTTATTTGCCAACCTTTTGTTATAATATTTTATGGCTAACCCCCGGCTTTCTGTTTTGTAAAAATAGAAAACTCACTTTACTCTTTTCATAAAAAAAATAAAAATAAATAAAAAAATAAAAAGGCCACTAAGTTGCCCCCAACAGGCAACAAACAAACAGTCCAACCAAAGCTTAACAACTATAACTTCTTCTCCTTTCCCAGTCTCAAGCTCACCCACCTCTCTTTCTTTCTCTCTCCCGCTCTCTCTCTCTCTCTCTCTCATTTTCATACAGAGATCTCAAACCAGTGGTTTCTACCACTTGGGTTTTGCTTCGCTCCTCATTCTTATTATCTCAAATTTTGAAAATTTAAATTTAAATTAATAATTATTATCAGCAGTGTCGTAAATTATGGGGTGCACGGCGTCGAAATTGGACAACGAGGACACGGTGAGGCGGTGCAAGGAGCGGCGCCGCCTCATGAAAGACTCCGTCTACGCTCGTCACCACTTGGCCGCCGCCCACGCCGACTACTGCCGCTCCCTCCGCCTTACCGGCGCCGCCCTCGTCTCCTTCGCCGCCTTTGAGCCCCTCGACATCTCCCACCAAACCCCCGCTGTCTTCCTCCACCAACATCCGTCTCCCCTCCAACCAATCCCCTCCCTCCACGTGTTCCCCCGTCCCCCGCGCCCTCCTCCCTCCACCCTCCACCTCCGCCGCCCCCTCTCTCTCCCACCATCAACAGCTCCAACCTCCCCACATCCTCTCCGCTTCTTCCCGCTCCTCCTCCACCGCACCGCACCAACAGCGCCGGCGCCGTCCGCCGGGGCCGAAGCTCCCTCACATACTGTCGGAATCGAGCCTTGCTTCTTCCCCGCGAAGCCCGAAATCGAATTTCAATAACCCCTTTGGGTTTCCATCGGCTTTTCAAGCGGACTCGACTTACTCGAGCACGCCCTCTCAGGCCTCGTCCATGTGGAACTGGGAAAATTTCTACCCTCCTTCACCTCCAGACTCTGAGTTCTTCGAGCGCAAAAAAGCACAATCCCAACCCCACCAACCTAATCACCAACAACAATCCCCACACCATGTTGACCCAGAAGATTTCGACGACGACAATACAGAGACAGAGGCCGAAGAAGCCGAGCCCGATACCCAAACCGAGAGATCGGAGTACGATTTCTTCCACAACCACCGAAACTCGAAAGCCCAGAACAACCATCACCAGAAAAGGCACGAGTATGCTCAATCTGAGCAGTATGCTCGGTCCGAGAAGTATGCTCCGTCCGGGAAGTATGCTCAATCTGAGCAGTATGCTCGGTCCGAGAAGTATGCTCCGTCCGAGAAGTATGCTCCGTCCGAGAAGTATGCTCAGTCGGAGAAGTATGCTCAGTCTGAGAAGTATGCTCAATCTGAGAGAGAGGAGGTGCAGTGCAGTGAGTGGGGCGACCATGACAACGACCATTACAGCACGACGAGCTCGTCGTCCGACGATGAAGGGGATGACGAGAGGGAGTCGAGATCCGAGATGGGTACCCGGTCGAATTTCGAGTCGGTGTCGGTTCGGGCCCAATCGGTGGCAGGTTCAGGTGCTTTTCCGGCGGCTCAGGCAATGCCCAGGTTCGCGCCGAGTACGAGCAAGTCGGAGAGGTCGGAGGGGTCGGAGGGGGGGAGTACTTATAGGAGCAGTGAGATCTCGAATATGAAGATGGTGGTGAGGCACAAGGATTTGAAGGAGATTGTGGAGGCCATTAAGGAGAATTTCGACAGGGCTGCCATGGCTGGAGACCAGGTTTCAGAGATGCTCGAGACCAGCAGGGCCCAGCTTGATCGGAGCTTCAGGCAGCTCAAGAGTATGTGCTGTTTATTATTTTTGGGATTGTGGGTGTTTGGTTTCTGAGAAAAATTGTGGGAAGAAAAAGAAATCAAATCTTTTGGGATGGGATCATAATTCAAACGATTTACACCCAGCTGGAAACTGGGTTTTGTTCCTTAAATTATATTTTTATAGAATTACACTGAAGTTTTTGAATCTTTGGGGTTGATTAAATTTGGAGTTTGAATTTCGTTTCAAATTTTCAAGAGTAATTAACTCTGATTCTGCTCTTTTCTTTTTACAGAGACAGTGTATCACTCCAGTAGTGTGCTGAGTACCTTGAGCTCCAGTTGGACTTCAAAACCGCCGCTGGCGGTTAAGTACCGCCTCGATGCCGGCTCGCTGGTCGACACCGGCGGTTCGAAGAGCCTCTGCTCCACTTTCGAACGCCTTTTGGCGTGGGAGAAGAAGCTCTATGAGGAAGTCAAGGTACTATTTTTTTTTCAAAAAAATTCGCACTTTTTTTATTTTGTTTGGGTTTTTCATGAAAAATAATTATTTTTGTGGTTAAACAAATCTAGTTAGGCTTTTAAGTTTAAGACAAAAAAGGGTACCCATCAGTGACAGTGTTGGTTGATGCTCTGATCTCATCTGATGATCCACCGCAGTTTTTGACTATAACGTCCAAATCCCGAAATGACGAAACTGCCCATGGTCGGTGCTGTATACATAAATAAACTGGCCTTTTTCCGGGTGCATAATTTGGATATAGTTGTGATTTGGATGGTTGTCTTTGCCCCAATAGCGGCGGCATCGCATCGGTCGCTGTAATTAAGGCCTTTTTCAATGCTGCTCAAAATGACGCATATACCCTTGACAGCCTGTGAAATTGGACCGACCTTATCTTTCTATGGCAGTGGGTGCATTTTGCAGAACCTAGAAACAAAATCTTACTGCATTATTGGTTAGAAAATGTTGACATCTTAACTGATAAAGCTTCGTATTCTTTAGGAATGTTTGTATATAATATTTTTTTTGCATTTGCTATCTCATAAATTTTCCTTTTTCTTTTTTGCTTTTTGCCTCTTTCCACCTTCAACATAAATGCCAAAGATAAAAACACCTTTTTCCTAATACAAAAGGGTTTTCATTGGATTAAATATGCATCCTCTGTCATTCTCTTGTTCAAAATTTATTGAGCTTTTGTTTAAAATGGATGTACCTTTTCCTTTTGGTACATTTAAAATTGGTGCAGTTTTAACTATTCATGCCTTTTACAGCAATAGAAGGGAATAATGTGTCCCAGTTGTGCTACTGTGGAAACATAGTAATTTCTGAAGTTGCATCAATGATTGGCTTGAGGGTCATTTGCCCAATTTTGGGTGGATTGAGAAAATAAGTTTCTGCTGTTGTATTTATGTGGAAACCGTATGGTTTCAAATTTGGCAAAGTGCTGATGCAGGCAACAAATTGTTATGAATTTTAGGCTAGAGAAGGTGTCAAGATTGAGCATGAGAAGAAGTTGTCTGCGCTGCAACATCAGGAGTACAGGGGGGAGGACGAAACCAAGGTAGACAAGACCAAGGCTTCGATAAAGAGGCTGCAATCACTTATTATTGTCACATCTCAGGCCGTATCAACGACCTCCACCGCCATCATTGATCTTAGAGACTCTGATCTTGTGCCTCAGCTTGTTCAACTGTGCCATGGGTAATTCTCATCTCTTTTGATTAGTTACTATAGAAAGATGATAGTAAGATTATTTATTCTTCCACGTGAAAAATGTATTGGGTTGGTGTACTTAATTTAGGATATTAGATATTCTCCCACGTGAAAAATGTGAGTGTAGATCACTGGCCTTTTGACTTGGTAGTTGAAAGCATTATGAGTCACTGCTCTGCTGCCATATGCCACTTGCTTCTTCCCCTCTGGAAGTGCATGTGCCTTGTTGTCCTGGACTGTCACCGCTTAAAACTAGACGTGGCCCCAAAACTCCTTCTCTGGTGGTTATGTTTGCTCTTACCTGCAGACCCTTTTGATAACAGTTATTGTAGATAGAGTTAGGTAGATTGGACTTAACTATGTATGATCATAGGACCCACCACTGTATGTTTCTGGATCCATTTGTAGATGTGATTATTAACTAAATCAAGAACATTATTATTTTTTTGAAACTTTAATTGCAAGTTAATTGGGGTCATTATGATAAAGTGACAATCTAAGCATCATCATGTTTTTGGGATCAATCATGAGTGGCATAGTTCTGTTCAGAAAATAATGATCTTTTTGTGTTAGTATCTTGCTAAGGTAAATTACCAAAGGATCCAACACATATTTGCTTTTCTGGCTCAGTGGACATGCTCGTCTCTGTGTAATTTCAGGTTTTGTTTTAAAGCTTACAGGCTTGAGTGAATGAGATGGAGGGTAGGTAAACTTTTATGTGTGAGGTGTTTCACAAAAGCTCAAACTTGTATGTAGATTTTTCTTTGTAGTAATGATATTGATTGGAAAGTGGGAGGGGCATGCAGTCCTGGTAAAAAAGTATACAAATGTGGACATTCTAGGGTGCACTTGAGTATTATCTTCCATCAGATTAACTTTTGATGGAAGTATTGGCACCATTTTTGGGTAAATGATCGCCATCAGATATATGGAACTGTAGAATAAGTACTTGAATTCTTCTAATGACCCTGTTTTGTCAAAATAATGGCTAGATCCTATAATCGTATGTGTGAGGGTTATCTTAACCGTGGCCTAATTCAAAATGTCTTACTTATACTGAATGCAGGTTCATGTACATGTGGAGATCAATGCACCAGTACCATGAAGTCCAAAACGACATTGTACAACAGGTTAGGGGACTTGTGAACCGGTCAACCAAGGGTAACTCAACCTCAGAACTGCACCGACAGGCAACTCGTGACCTTGAATCTGCTGTCTCTGCCTGGCACTCCAGTTTCTGCCGCTTAATAAAGTTCAAACGAGACTTTATCCGGTCAGTTCATGGTTGGTTCAAGCTCACCCTTCAGCCCGTAAACAATGACATGACGTTCAATGTGCACAACGAATCTTCTGATGTATATTCCTTCTGTGATGAGTGGAAGCTTGCACTTGAGCGTGTCCCTGACACAGTGGCTTCAGAGGCTATCAAGAGCTTTATCAATGTTGTCCATGTAATCTCTATAAAACAGAGTGAGGAGCTCAAGATAAAAAAACGCACTGAAACTGCATCGAAGGAGCTTGAAAAGAAGGCCTCATCTGTCCGGAACATTGAAAAGAAGTTCTACAACTCCTACTCCATGGTTGGTATAGGGCTTCCTGACTCAGGGCCTGAAAACGGGCAGGTTTTGGATGCTCGAGACCCGCTTGCTGAGAAGAAATCTGAACTTACAACCTGTCAGAGGCGGGTCGAAGATGAGATGATGAGGCACTCAAAAGCGGTGGAGGTGACCAGAGCCATGACACTAAACAATCTTCAAACAGGCTTGCCGGGGGTTTTCCAGGCACTGACCAGTTTTTCTGGCTTATTTACAGAGGCACTTGAAACAGTTTGTACTCGTTCGTACGCCATCAAATAGATGGATACATAATTTTGGTGCCTGTGTTTTTGTGGTAAGTTGGAATTTATTAGAGCTGGGATTTTTGGGCAGCGAGCTGAGATTGTTGGTAGTATTCTTTTGCGGGTTACAACATGTAAATATATGGAATTTTGTGAGTTTGCAATCCCTTGTTTTTTGGGAGGAAGGAAAATGCCTGTACAGGAAAATGCTTAGATTGTTGTAATCCGAGCTTCGCTGTGTTCAGCATACCAATAAATATACATGCTTTAGCCTATTTTGTCTAGGGGTGGAGTGGGCACGGTCCGGTTTGGTTCGGTTCTCACTTTACACCGGAATTAGAACCGACACTATTTAACAGTTCCGGTTTGATCCAGTTTAAACGATTTTTAAAAAAATCAGTCGCTCCAATTTTAACTGGTTTCAGTTTTAAACTGGTTTTTTTAAATTTAAAAATTATTTTTTTATATTTTTTTAAAAATACAAATTATAATAAATAAGTTAATTTTTGAGTTTGAAAATTAACAAATGATCCAATTCATACAATGGGAAATATTTTGAAATTGAACTTGGAAAAATATTAATTATAATATTAAAATTATGGCATTGGATTTAAAAAATTTTGAAGAAAAAAAACCACAACTGGTCCGGTGTGAAACCGGTTGGAACCAGTCCGGTTCGTTGACTTTTTTGGTCAATCGATTTTTTTTTCCTTTTTTTCTTCCGGTCCGATTCGGTGTTCCGATTTTCGGTCCGGATGCCCACCCCTGATTTTGTCTTCCTTTCATATAGCTCGCCATTACCCTTTTTCGAGTAACATACAATTTAAGAAACAACCAAGACATTGAGTAATTTTCCAGTGTGACGGTGTGGTGTTACAAATATACTCCCATGCATTTTAACTCATTATAACAATACTTTAATCTATGATATAACACTATGTGACGGTATGAGCATTCAAACGCTTCTCGATGACATGAATACATTTTCATAAGTTCTACCTAGAACGAATCATGCATTAGTTATATATATATACATAATTAAGTTGAGATTCAGAACGCAATTTGGACTGTTGCCAAATTAGGCCATCTCTAGTCATAGGGCTAAATGCAGTCCGGGGCTAAAAATTTAGCCCTCCAAAATATTAATTTTTTAAAGAATAGTGCAGGGTTAAAATTTTCCATCTCCAGCCGTGTAGGGCTATATTTTAGGATCCTTCATATTTTATTATTTTGAGAAGCATGGGGCCCACAAAAAAGTGGATGGATTTCAATGTGCAACATGAAAAGCACATGCATGGGGCCCACAAAAAATTTGGCCTAGGCCAAAGCTAGGCTAAATGTGGCCCGGTTGGAGGGCTAAAGGGCCAAATGTGACCCTCCAAATTTGGCCAAAATTTTGTTTAGCCTATGGCTGGAGATGGGTTTTGCATTATTTTAGGGCTATATTTAGGATATAGCCCATAGCTGGAGATGGCCTTAGGATCTGTTGACTAAGCCGGCTGCAAATTAGGATCTACACTGACATTAGCAAGTCCAAACTAGGTCCAGCTAGAGTGTGTTGCTCATTTCAAATCATAGTTTCATTATGTAAAATTAATATTATATTTTTTAATCTAGGGTCTGCTGCCTCTAATGTATTTTCTTGTAGTCAGAAATCCTACACAGCAAAGTTGATTAAATAATTTTCTTTAGATATTTTGCTATTAAAAAAAAGCAGCTTCCGAAAATAATTTAATATTTTATTAGATAAGAAGGAAAATAACGTCAATTGAACTTGATAATGAAAATAAAATGAGAATAACCCCAATTCTAGTTGTTATACTTTATTGGAAAAAAAAAAAAGTTAACAGACATAGGCTTAGTCAGGAATGCTACACTTACCACATTTGTATCCCACATTTTCATACTATCTTATGTGGCAGATGAAGTGGACAACTACATCAATTAAAAAGTGTCAATAAATCATAAAAGAAAAGAAAATCTTAAATTAATTTTAATTTATGTGTTGTCCACCTCATCTGCCACATAAAGTGGTATGAAAATGTGGTAAGAGTAGCATTATCCGTCAGGTTAACACATCACCATGCCACATGTCAACATCTGATTGATTGAAAGACTTGGAAAATTAGATTAACTAAGGTATATAGCGTTATACCGTACACACGTTTAATCTAAACTATTGATATGATTCTAGATCATATATGGACCGTAGATCAAATCAAAGACTTTTGACTTGATCTAGGCCTTTAGTTTGGTTGTTGGGAATGCATATGAACCATCCATCTTGAAGCTATCATGTACCTTCCTACATATGATCCAAAACTCATTTTTTAATATGGGCATTCGAATTAAATATTCGAATCGATACGAGCTGTCGGGGAATTCTATAAATACCACCATAAATCTCCCATTTTATTCACACCAAAACTCTCCAAAAACCTTCATCCCTCTCTTGCTCTCCTTCTCCTCCATTAGAGTTATTATTTTGACATTCTTCGTGTCACGCCCCAAAATCGACACGTGACAGCAGCACGTACCTTGATGATTCCGAAAATATTACACCTAGATCCAAGAGTTATACTCCCAAGATTCCCAAAATACGATAAGCCTTTTTAATTAAATAAAACAAGTTGGATAAGAGTTGTAAAAAAACATCATAAAAATTAATAAAACATTATACAAACTTTATTGTCGAAATACCAACCCAAGAGGTCAAGGAATAGTACATGTAACCTCATAAGTTATTTTACAAATCATAAAGATTAAATACACATCAACCATCCAGAATTTATATAGAGGAAGGAAATGAACAAGAAGCATCCTCAAACTCTTAGGAAAGGAAATCACCACCTCTCAGAGATGATGAGGTACTGGGACCAAATGTGTTGACAGGTACAAGAGCAGCACCAAGTAAAGCTCAAAGGTTGTGATCTACATGAAAAAGTAGGGGTGAGCATCACATACGTTCATTTGCCCGGTAGAAAGCTCTCGGCCAGGTTTGAAAATATATAGCAAAATAACATAGTAGTGTTCATGAAAAACAGTGAAAAGATTATGCACAACACAAACCATTTTCCATATAAATATAGGATCTGAAATAGTTGGCATGCTCACACCCTGTAGTGTTATTCGGTCTTTAATTGTTTGTTCTTTTGTATCAGCCTTACGTGTTCTTTCCTGAAGAGCCAAAGGTTGGGGTCAAGACCATAAAAACTTACACCAACCAAATGAAATCGGAGAATGTTTCTAGAGCAATCTTGGTTCCTCAACAAAATATGTGACAGGACCCGACCCGAATTCCACTCTGGTACCCATGCCGGACCCTGCTGATTGTTCCGACATCAACCCGATGCCGGGCCCACATACTATACAGAATCCCTCTTCCCAAAAAAAATGACAAAGGGGTCAAGACTTCTGCCGAAAAACAGGTTGAGTCTCCCCTGAAATACGAACAATCTCCAAAATTACAACCTGTCAACAAAACAACAGAATAATAATATCCCAAGCGCCAACATGCTTACAAAATACAATAAAGGCCTCTGGCCATCAAATTCAACCCTATTTGGCGATATAGAGTATATCTAAAAGTATTCAAATGTAAAGTAGCATAATACAAAGTAAAAGATAAGGGACATGAGTGTCCTACAATAGTCAAGCTTGAGAAGATGAGCGCTCGGCCGAACAGTATCGATGCAACGACTACGGCCTGGGGGGTGCAAAATAGAAAGAGTGTAAGTGGACAAAAACAAAGTTTTACATACTTAAATCAACGTACTAACCCCACCATTTCAAAAACAATGCAAACCATGCAATTGAAATCCGCTATATACGTACTTGATTCAAAAACTAGGATATCACAACATAGGTGAAAACAATCTAATTCCAAACCTTTCTTCCAAATAAGCCAACCTTTAGTTTTCCCGAGGCATAACCTCCCAAAACGAACACATGCAGGTATGTATAAAAACATAAATAGGGGAACTAGATAAACGTGAGTACGAAAGTCTCATAAAACTCCATAAACCAAAACAACATTTAAAATACTAAAGATCTCACTCAAGCCAAGAAAGCCAAACTCGAAAACAATATAGAAATCAATTGTAGTTCAAATTATTTATATATATATAATCAGTTTTAGGATCCAAAATCCAATAACATAAAAATCCACAATGATAATCATATCATAGTAAGTTGTTTCCCAATCTTTCCCACTCTCACGTAACCACATGCTCATAAGCACGACAAGTGAGGAAGGATCATCACTAAAAGAAATACGAATACGAAGATACTAATATATATATAGGTAGTATAGGACATCAACACCAAATATGTGTACCGGGGAAACAATCCAACGGGGGATTATTTGACTGGACACCGGGACAGCATTCGTGATGTGACTCGCGCCCAGGCTTTAACTGGACACCGGGTCAGCATCACAATGGCCTCGTGCCCAGGGTTGAGCAATCCAAATGGGACTAAGCTCGCCGCAACGCAGGGTGGACACAATCAATATCCATACGTCCGTGACAAGTCTTACGCACAGACCCCGTTAAAGGTCTACAGCTACACCCTGTTAAGGTATGTACCGGATCGAACCATATTCAAGTAATCGTATCATAAGAACAGGGGAAGGTACATAACAAGGTGCCACAACACACACCTCAATCGCAACACGATATTCAAGATACATATAATCATACACTCTCCAATTTCCAATCCATACACATGTACCCAACCCAAAACACCGACATCCGGACGCAAACGTCCAAAAACTCAATGACCAACATATAAATTCAAAGTAGTCATAGGCATTGAAATCATAAATTCATATTAAAAACGATACTCAAACCTCAAATTAGGAAAACGTCAAATGATATGAGAAACCCAAGTCTCGAAAGGTAAAGTCAAACTCAATTTCAACACAATTCTCAAATATCAATATAATCCCATTGTATAGACGATTCCCAATATATATATATATAGACATACATATTTATATATATATAACCAAAGTATAGGTAACCATTTCTTAAACCGTCAACATCCATTTCCCGAAACCTTTATTCAAAGTATATGTATATATGCCAAAATCAAGTATGAAATCGAACGGACTATACTAACGTCCAACCTAACCCAATTATATAGTCAAAATATAATATAATAACCCTTTAAATATAATATCCGAAGAAAACCCTTAAGCTCCCACTTAAGTACAATAACCCATTAAATCCATAATTTAAATAGTATAACGATTTCCAAGCTTAAAAGTAGCTTAAATCTATATATAATCCAAATTCAACACGAAAACCACCAGACGTTCACCACGTCCCGTTAAATACTCAAGATATGAATAAACATAAAATATAGCCATCAAGGCCCCACATAAAATCAAGAAACCCAAATCATGCATAAGCCTCAAATGCCAATTATATGCATTGCATAAAATTCTTTAAAATCATGCTCATTTGAAAACAAAGTCCACTCACAGATAGTCCCAAGCAGCCTAACCCGGGGAGGGTCCTGCCTGATGATCACGAGAAGCCTGAGAACCTATTTCAAGAATACAAGGATTAAATAACAACCGAATTGAAACGATAACCTTAAAACGAAACCCTAATTAATCCCGACTCAACATGCGTACACTTGTACGAAGGATTTTAAGGTCAACGACGTTCGTTAGAAGACGAAACGACCTCGGGAGATGCTCGGTCAACCCTGGTCAAACTTGGTCAAACTTTCCCGAATAGGTCAAAATCGGGCCCGTGGGGCCCACGACCTCCAAACTTAGATCCGAAAGTTCCTACAGGTTCACAACGGCTTAAAGAACACATCCTGAAAGTTTGGTCTCGATCGGATGGTCGGATTGCTCATGATCGCACGATCGGACGGTTACGGTTTAATTCAAACTTTAAGTCATTGATCCAGAGCATCCGGGGCTCCAATCCACGATCCGTCAATTCCTAAACGATCCTAGAAATACGAGGAACAACATACTTGAATTCGGATTCGATCCAAAAGGCCCGAACACATCGAACCCAAACAACGCATAATAGGCATACATTGGTTCGATAGTCAAACGACGTTCGAATCGAAATCCGCGCACATGTACGCATTCACAACGACACGAGGATCGTGTAGGAACCGAAAATCATCACCCCACCACTGCCACGCGCTGCCGTGGGTGGTGGGTGCCTAGAGTAATTTCAACCAACGAAAAATCGTCGAATCATGGAACATCACCTATGCCATTCAAAACAACTCAAAACAAGGAGCTCAGAACTGGTGTGAACCGCCGAAGAACCTGCCGGCAAGCCACCGGATAGAAGCCAAACTGGTTAGGGTTTGGCCAAGCTTCAGACGTTGGCCACGGCGGCTACGCCAACCAACGTTGTCGCGCAACCCCCAAAACAGAGAGAGAGAGGAATGAGAGCTACCTTTTGGTGGTGGTATCACGGCCTGAAGTGACCGGAGCTCTCGCAAGCGTCAATGGCAGTTTTCCGGAAGTTGCAGAGCTTCCAGTCGACGATCGCCGTCAAATTGGCCGGTGAACTAGGGTGGGATGTGACCGGGAGGAGGAGGCGCATCGAACGCGACCGGTGTAGTCCCTTCTCGTGGCCGAAAACTTCAAAACCGAAGAGAGAGAGAGAGTGAGGGTTCGCGGGTGAGGAGAGAGAAGGACAGCTCGAGGAGAGAGAAGGAGATCCTGAATTCTGATTGGTTCTAGGGTTTTTATCAAATTTTGAAATGACCATTATGTCCTTTGAACAATCTAACGCTCGGATCGAGCCGTGCCGCCCATCAACAAACTCATTTCGACGAGCCGGACACAATGGCGCAACTCATTTCGCCAAATTCTGTTCCGAAATTATAGTTGACCAAATTACCCTTTAATTATTAAATTCTTATTTAAATTCCAAATTTTATTAAATTAATTCTTTTTATTTCATTTTAATTACCCATTTATTTAATCCATTTTATTTTATTTTATTTTCATTATTTTTAGGTCCGGGATGTCACAATATGACTCCCATGGCAAAGACCTGTATAAGCGAAATATCTTCAAAATTCCACATGGAGGTTTTCCAGGTGAAGTTCATTGCTTAAACTGTTGTTAGATTGATGAAATTGTGTTTCTGAGATCTTGAGAATGTCATCATAATCTATTAAAGGATCTATGGAAATGAAAGTTACCAGAACCATCAGCTTTCTTAGTTGGGGAAGTCTTAGTATCAGAAACATGATGATTTACTTCAGTTGCCACCTGCTTAGTTGGTTTCCATTCCAAGGGCCTTTTAAAAGGAAAATGTATCTCATCAAATGCACTCAATAGTATTAGTTTAATATGACAAATTGATATTGCCTATAATTTAGTGTGACAGATTGGATGTATGGGGTTATCTGATAAATGTTAGTTTTGAGAGGCCCAATTGGCAATTCCAACATATTGAATCCAGGTCTGTCTTAGGTTCCACTATGTTGCCTAAAACTAGGTTTGTCTTGAGGGTTTTCATTGCAGTGTTTGATTAACTTATTTCAGGGACATCTTCAACCTTCAACTTGGGTTGAAGGTCGTGGTTGTTTCTTCTTGTCCGTATGTATATGCGTACTAGCATCACCTTTGTGTGAAGGATAATAATTGTAACATGCTTTGTTCACAAATTTAAAGGATCGGTTTAGGAGCCAGAGTTGATCAGCTGCTTACAAATGAGGAAAAGAAGACCTTACTGGAGAGGTATACTGTGAAAGAGACACAGGTGAGTGCTGAACAATGTTAATCTTGCATTAAGAAATTTAGGATGCCAAGTGAAACATGCCATGACCTGACCTATATCTAGATGCATACACAATAACATGTTCTTGGGGATCAGCTTATTTACTTGCAATTCATGCTTAATGTGTCTTTATACCCTCCAAACTATTATTACAAACTGATTATTTTTTCCCCCTCTCAAGATTGTGGTGTTTCATGTATGTATGTTTCAAACACATCTTAGTTTTCAGTGGCAAACCAAACCTATTGGGATACTTATTGTTTCTTGTATATATTTTGGGGTCAATGGAGTTCAGCTTCCTCGTATTCAGTTGACCGATCCTGTTGCAAAATATTACGGGCTGAAGCGTGGACAAGTTATGAAGATAATCCGGCTAAGCGAGACTGCAGGACGATATGTCACCTACCGTTATGTTTTGTAATGTACTTACTTTCGTTGTTAGTTGACGCCTGACCTGCTACTGCTCTGTTTATAAATACTTGTCGCTGGATGAGAGAGAGCTCACAAGTTAAGCAGTCTTTGCAATTAGCATCTTAGGCAACTGTTTTAACGTTTTGAACTCATTTTGTGCATTTCTCAGTAGTGCATGTGATGTGAGCTTGTGTGGAGCTGAAAACTCTATGCTGATTTTTATGTCAAACCTCATACTGAAGAAGAGTATATGATTGCTAATATGGTTCCTTCAGATATTGTATGGATGTTTTAGGTATAATTTTGATTAAAGAATCCCAACTTTTATTTATTTATTTATAAAAAAAATGTTAATTTCCTCATAAAAGAAACAAATGATTTATAGAATTCTTCTTTTTATTTTTTCTAAGAGGTAGTTGAAGTGGAAAGAAAATTGAATAGCCACAAAATATCCTTCCACCCTGAAAGGGGCAAGCAAACATAACAAGGCATTCCAACATTAGGATCCAACACAGAAGTTAATAGAAAACAATCATTCATACACATAACCTCAGCTATTATATTAGCATTTTGCCAAGCCAATACGAGACCACCAACAAGAAGTCCAGTATTTTTACAGTTGTTCCCATAGCATGCTAAAATATGAATATGGGTTTGAATGCTTTAGGTTTTAGTTGTATTCTTCTCCATAAGGAGGTATATATAGGAATTTACATGTGGGCTTTACAAGGAAATAGAAATAGTAATCAATTAGGATAGTATCTCCTAATTATACAATGATTTGTTAACTATATAAAATAAGGAAAGTAAATCCCTTAATTAATCAAGGAAATAAATCTCCTTGATTAATTAGGAGACACACTTTAACACTCCTCCTCAAGTTGGTGCATATATGTCACCAATGCCCAACTTGGTAAGTGAGTCATAAAATACTCTTCCACAAATGACTTTTGTTAAGATATCTGCCAGTTGATCTTCTGATTTTACAAACGGTAGGCGGATGATCTTTTTCTCAATTTTTTCCTTGATGAAATGTCTATCCACTTCAACATGTTTGGTTCGATCATGTTGAACTGGATTATGAGCAATATCAATAGCTGACTTGTTGTCACAATGCAACTCCATCGGCTTTTCGGGTTTGAAGCCCAATTCATCAAGAGTTTTACGATCCACAATAATTCACAAACCCCTTGAGCCATTCCTCTATACTCTGCTTATGCACTAGACCGAGAAACCACATTTTGTTTTTACTCCGCCAAGTGACTAGGTTACCTCACACGAATGTAAAGTAACCGTAAGTAGAGCGTCTATCTGTAATTGACCCACCCCAATCAAGATCTCAGATATCCAACAACTTCAAGATCTCTATTTTTGAGAACATTAATCCCTTCCCAGGGCTGACTTTAAGTATCTTAAAATTCGATCAACTGCATTCCTATGAGAAGTACTAGGTGAATGCATAAACCGACTAACCACACTCACGGCTTATGCAATATCCGGTCTTGTATGTGCCAGGTATATCGCCTTCCAACAAGGCGTTGATACTGTTCCTTATTGGTTGGTTCTTGGTCCATATCTTCACACAACTTGTGGTTCATCTCAATAGGTGTGTCAGCCGGCTTACACCCAAGCATTCCTGTTTCAGTGAGTAGATCCATTACATACTTCCTTTGAGACAGAAATATACCAGTTTTTGACCTTGCTACTTCAATTCCAAGAAAGTACTTTAGATCACCTAAGTCCTTCATCTCAAATTCCTTAGACAAATACTTTTGCAGCTTCAGTTGCTCTTCAGTGTCATTTCTAGTTACGACTATATCATCTACATAAACAATCAGTGCAGTAAGTCTTCTTCCATCACGCTTCACGAACATGGTGTGATCTGAATTACTCTGTGTATATCCAAAATTCTTCATAGATTTAGTAAATCTGCCAAACCATGCTCGGGAGATTGCTTTAATCCATACAATGATTTTCTAAGCTTGCAAACGTGATTCTTCTTGTCGAGCTGAATTACATCCTGGGGTAAGTCCATATATACTTCTTCTTCCAAGTCTCCATGTAAGAATGCATTTTTGACATCAAATCGATGTAATGGCCAATCAAGATTTGCTGCTAGAGATAATAAGACTCTAATAGTGTTAATCTTGGCTATCGGGCAAAGGTTTCTGGTAGTCTATCCCATATTTCTGTGTGTACCCTTTCGCCACCAATCTAGCTTTATATCTTTCAATGGATCCATCTGCTTTGAGCTTCACAGTATAAATCCATCTGCATCCTACTGTCTTCTTTCCATGAGGTAAGGGCACGAGTTCCCATGTGACATTCTTTTGGAGGGCTCGCATCTCTTCATTCATGGCTTCTTTCCATTTTGGGTCTTCTAGTGCTTCAGTAACACTGTTGGGGACAGGTATGTCAGCCAATTGCTTTACAAAGTGTACACGTGCCTCTAATAATCTGCTGAGAGATATGTAATTGTTGATGGGATATTTCCCCTTGCCTTTAAGATCCGCTTCATATTGTACTCGAGGTTTGCCACGGTTCTTCCTTTCTCGGAAGTTGATATGCGAGCTCTGTGCCTTCGAAATCAAATCATCATGGGGTATTTCATTAGTGTTATCGCTTCGAGGAAAGATGTTACGAATGACTTCCTCAGCAGTGATTGGTGTGTAATCGAGTGAAGTGGGCAAAATCTCATGAAGCGGTTCAATTTCCTCCTCCCGATTTTGACGGTGTGGAGACAACAAAACATTTTCTTCTCGCGATCGTCGTTTTGAAGCAGTTTTCCAGGTTTGAAGAACTAAGGGGGCGACCGGTCGCAATCAATTGGTGACCTGGTCGTTTTGAAGTAGGTTCTCTGCAGCGGCCGTCGCTTTCCATCCGACCGGTCATTTTGAAGCGTAGTTGTTTCCTGGGAAAAAAATCAAGAATTTGGGGAGTATTTGATTCTTGATTCTCCTCCGTGCTTCGAAAAATATACGTCGTGTTCTCGAACACAACATCCATGGAGGTATAGACCTTCGACTAGGAGGATGATAACACCGGTATCCTTTACGATGAGGTGCATAACCAATGAAAACACACTTTTCGCTCGAGGGTCCAATTTGCTTCGTTGGTGATCATGTAAGTGGACAAATACAACACAACCGAAAATTCGGGGTTCTAGGTTTGGGGTTTGAGGTGTTTGGATATGTTGGTGAAGTGTTTGAAGTGGTGTTTGGAAATTTAGAATACTGGAGGGAATCCGATTGATGATGTATGCCGCAGAGACGACGGCTTCTCCCCAAAAAGATCGAGGCATATTGGCACCAAAGAGAGAGGCACGAACTACTTCCAATAAATGTCTGTTCTTCCTTTCAGCAACTCCATTTTATTGGGGAGTGTAGGGGCATGAGCGTTGATGTATGATGCCATGATCTTGTAAGAATTTGTTAAGATCATGGTTGAGAAATTCTCCGCCATTGTCGAACGGAGAACTTGGATTCGGGCTCGAAGCGTGTGTCCACCATTTTATGGAACTGTTGAAATCTTAAACTGACTTCCCCTTTAGTTTTGAGAAGGGAAACCCAAGTCATGCGTGTGCAATCATCTATAAACGTGACGAACCATCGAGCTCCTAGGAGTGGTAACTTGAGCAGTCCCCAAACATCGAATGAATAAGAGAAAACGGAACCAAACTCTTATTTGAACTTAATGGGAACGGGACACGATGGCTTTTAGCCAATTCACACGTATCACACGGAAGCTGGAAACATCAATACTGGAAAATAATGATGGAAACAACTTCTTAAGATAACCGAATGAGGCATGCCCAAGACGTTTATGCCATAACCAAATTTTGTCTCTCTCCCCCTCGTAACGAGCTCCGCTTGTTGTGAAAGCTTGACCAACCTTGGTCTCACTATCCGGCGCCAGTCCAAGTAGTAAAGTTTGCCCCGCCGAGTACCACAACCAATCGTCTTTCTGTGAGGATGTCCTGAAAAACACAATGATTCGGCCAAAAAGTTACAATACAATTCAAAGCCGTAGTAATTTGGGCAATGGACAAGAGATTATGGTGTAAAGACGGAACAATCAACACAGAATCCAATTTGAGAGAGTCGAGAGAGAGAGTGAGCCCTCCCCAATCACGGGGAGGTACCATTAGTATTAGACACCACCGATTGAGGAGATGGTGTATGAGTGGTAATTTGTCCAGGATCAAAGGTCATATGATCAGTGGCTCCGGTGTCAATGATCCATGTGTGCTTGACGTATGAAAAACAGAGCCTTTGGTGGTGACGATGGAAGCACGAGTCCGGATGGCCGGGTCAGCAGGATGGAACGCATGCTTCTGTGAGTCTTCAAGGCGGGAGAGAATCGTAGGGGGTCTTGACATCGCAGCGGAAGAAAAAGTTGATTAAGAATTTGAGGAATTTGATTTGAGGACTTTGATGTAAGGATTTGATAAGAGGATTTGATTTGAAATATGTAAGATTTGTATTTGAGGAATTTGAATTTGATAAGAAATTTGATTTGAGAGGTATGTGTATAAGATTTGACGGTATGTGTTTAGGGATTTTGATAAGATGATTTGAGGAATTTAGATTTGAGGAATTTGGATTTGAGGAATTTAAATATGAGAAATTTGATTTAGGGATTTGAGATTTAAATATGAGAAATTTGATATGAGAATGTAGAGACAACCGAGGATCGATTGCTCTGATACCATGCTAAAATATGAATATGGGTTTGAATGCTTTAGGTTTTAGTTGTATTCTTCTCCATAAGGAGGTATATATAGGAATTTACATGTGGGCTTTACAAGGAAATAGAAATAGTAATCAATTAGGATAGTATCTCCTAATTATACAATGATTTGTTAACTATATAAAATAAGGAAAGTAAATCCCTTAATTAATCAAGGAAATAAATCTCCTTGATTAATTAGGAGACACACTTTAACATAGCAGAAGTTCTAACCCCACTAGTGTCCTGTCCAGACATTCAGCCCAAGTCCTCTTCTTTGGATTTTTTTAATATTTATTTATACAAGCAATATTGGAGGAGGGGGTGTTTTCTCACACACACTGTCAATGTGCTATCATAGGGATTTGAACCTAAGACCACAGATATACAAATTAATGTCATTTTTCATTGAATTTTTTTTAATTATTATTTAGAATGAACGACAATAATATTGATGATAAAACAAAAGTACCGAACAACTATATAATGATGAATCTCTTCTTGGCAACATAACGAACATTATTTCCTTGTTTTTTGTTTTGGGCTTTTTTTTGGGGTTTTGCTATTTTCTGGACAACAATGGCTATATTTAACACAGTTTTTCTAGTGGTAAAGATGGGATATGCATATGCATGGTTCTTCTCCTTTCTAGTGTGATATTTCAGAGAAGCTATAAGTTGCAGCTTCTATCCAAACAAGTCTTTTCCAACTTCTTTTGGAATGGAAAAGTACTTTGTATGGGTTTAGGGGTATATGTCCGTATCTAATATAAGATAATATGTATAATATATGCGAGATACGTGTCAGATACGCAACGAAGTATCATTGATTTTGACCACCCGATACAACTCCAATACGTCCCCCAATACACGCGAAGAATAAGGTCTAAATACAGTCAAGATACGGCGGGCTTATTTGACAAATATCCGGAAACGTTTGTGGTCTTATTACAATTGATACAAAACTTGGGGTCAAAATGTAAATTTTAAACTTGATTTAATCACACCTAGCTTCTTCACTGTAAAAGTATTGCGGCACCAGAAGGAAGCAGAAAGAAGAAAGAACAACCCTGACTCACCTTCTTTTCGACTGCATCTGCTGCACCAGGTTTCGGCGGTACCAGGTCCAGCCTCTTCTTATCGACTGCCTCTGCTCCACGAGGTTTCTTTCTTCAAATTTTATTTTATTTTTATCTTTACTCACTTTCTTCTCGACTGCATCTGTCTCCTTCACTTACTTTGCATCTGTTTCTTGAATTACTTGTTAGCCGTGGTTGGTTTGTTGATTTGATGTATTACTCGGTAACTGTAGTTGGCCTCTTTGTTTTTCCCTCTTTTCGGAAAGCCTTTGATACACTCTTTCTTGTTTACTTAATCAAATGCCCTAATCATCTTGATTCATCTCTAGTGTTCTCGTTTCTAAGGTTTCTAGCCAGCAAAGGCCTTTTCTTTTTGTGTAGAAAAGTTTATGGAATTGTTGAATTTTGTTTTGGCTTAAGTTGAGTTCGTTGTTGCTTGGCTGTGATTCAATATGGATATTACCCACACGTGCGATGAGGGATGCCGGCATGTGGTGATGATGATGATGATGATCCTCTAATTTCCTCGTGAGTTTATTGACTACATGAGATTATGGCTTGGTGAAGTACTAAGAGAAAGTGCTTTTGGTATATTTTAGAATATAATTGGTATTATGAGAACTATATTGGTATTAATCATTATGATTATTTTATTGTGCATGCTGTATATCGGTTTCATGTACTTACTTGTTCACTTTGACTCATGATACTACACAAATATGTTGTTCAGGTAACAAGTGCATTTGAACTTTCGGAAATGGCTTCTTTAACCTCAATTTCGCAATCCCAGTCCCTTTTTAACAAGACCCATTGCAAAATACCCCCACCCAAGTCTCTCACAAGCCCCAATTTAGGCTCTGATTTCCTGCTTAAAAAGTCCTATGTTTCGTTCCCAAGGATGAGTACCAGAGTGCCCATGAAGGCTGTTGGGGTTGTTTCTGCTACCATTGCGGAGAAGGCCAAGAAGAGATACCCGGGTGAGTCAAAGGGGTTTGTGGAGGAGATGAGGTTTGTGGCCATGAAATTACACACCAAGGACCAAGCTAAGGAGGGGGAGAAGGAGGTCAAAGAGCCTCAGGAGAGACCAGTGGCTAAGTGGGAACCAACCGTTGATGGGTATTTGAAGTTCCTTGTGGATAGCAAGTTGGTGTATGATACCCTTGAAGGGATTGTTGAAAAGGCCCCTTTCCCTTCTTGTGAGTGATTTTTTTATCAATTAAATTTTGGTTCTTTCAATGGTTTTTGTAATGTAACTTTGTGCCTATTCTTGTATTTGTTTGAAGGTTTTTTTGGGTGTGCATCCATTGAGATTTCATTTTTTGGTGTGGATTGACCAACTATTTGGTGTGGATTGATTAACTGTCAATATTGCCTTTTGCTATTGTTCTTAAAGTTCTGATTTTGAATAAATGTACTTGGTGTTATATCATCTGTATGTGGTATGATTTTTGGCCTTATGGGCGTGTGTGATTTTGCATTTTATAGCACTAAGGAATTGCTTTTCTATGTGTTAGTTAGGTGTTATTGGTCATTAATGTTTCATTGATTGTAGAGTTGTACGATCTCCACTCCACTTCTGCTATCATAATGATGCTGCTGTAACAAAGAGATCCAATTCTACCCATGCATATATCTCTCACAATACTTTTATGTTAGGATACTGCATCAGAGTCTTACCATCTTAAATAAAGCTTTCCCTTTATGTTAGGATACTGCATCAGATTTTCCATGTTTTATTCTTGTTTAGTCTTGATTATCATGACATTGTGGGACTTATCTAGGGAGTTTTCAAATATGAAAATTGAAATGAGGTAACTAAGGTTTCATGTCAATGGAAGTATTGCCGATGTCTTGTGTGTTTGTCTAAGTGCTAGTAATGCTACATGTATTTATGTACCATAAACGTGACTAACTAAAATGTACCATTGCTGTGTGGGTTTTGGCTATAGATTCTGAGTTCAGAAATACTGGATTGGAAAGGTCTGCAAAATTGGCAAATGATTTGGAGTGGTTCAAGGAGCAAGGCCATGTCATACCAGAACCTTCTGCTCCTGGTGTTACCTATGCAGAATATCTTAAGGAACTGTCGGAGAAGGACCCTCAAGCATTTCTGTGCCACTTCTATAATATATACTTTGCTCATTCAGCTGGTGGCCGAATGATTGGGAAAAAGGTATAGAAATAATGCTTGGAGACATACTAATATGTCATGGTCTATGTTGTTGCATTGACTCCAGTGCCTGAGCCCCTGAGTGATATTCTTTTTACTAGATATGCGAATCTTTCCCTTTACCTGCTTATTCCAAGCAGGGAGCTCAAGCAACATTTTATTTTTTTTCAAATGCAGCTGAGGTCCAGTTCTTTAACTCAAATGTTTTATTTTTCCCCAACTTCAGGTGGCCGAAATGATACTCGACAAGAAGGAATTAGAATTCTATAAATGGGATGGTGAGCTTTCCCAATTGTTGCAGAATGTAAGGGTGAAGTTGAATAAAGTTGCCCAGGTGAGTTTAACGCCGTTCTTTTGCAAAAACTTTCTTGTGTGCATTTCATTGCTTGATGTGTTATTTACATCCATGCGTCACCAGAGCTGGACGAGGGAGGAGAAGGACCATTGCTTGGAAGAAACCGAGAAATCATTCAAACATTCAGGAGAGATTCTGCGTCTAATATTGTCATGATGCCATATGATATGATATTGCGCGGCGGATCCCGAGCCGCAACATTTAGGTTTCGTGCATTTACCCCCATTTAATTTAATCATAGCCATCACAATAATCCAATGGTTAAAAGTCAAGCCACATCAACTACCTTAACTTTATTTACGGTGTTAATATTTTTCTGCTTGCCGTCTTCTTCTCCAATTGTTGCTGGTTTCTTTGCGTTTTTTTTTCCTCCGACTTACAGGAAAACATAGACTATTAACTATGTTTCTAATGGCAGGAAAATAGGCAATTGATTAACCCATTGCACAACCCTCGTATTGTAGTTTTCACCTATGCCCAGAACTTTTTTTTTTTAAGGTCGAAAATGACCAGAAACCTTCAACAATGACAGAAAGGAGAGAAAGAGACACAATGCTTAAACCCAACAAGCTAATGGAGGTGGGACACTCAAATCTGTTTTTTTTTTTTTAACACAAAATATGATAAAAAATAATTTGGAAAACAGATGGGGAAGTTGGGATTAAATCAAAATTGGTTTAACCCAACCCCCAACTTCCAGTAAACAAAGTGAACGACACCAAATTTTATTCAGACATATGATGCTCCGGGCTCACAAATCCATTGAATTAAACTTTGTGTGGTGATGGATTGGGAGCCAAAGTACTGGTAAAAGTCATAAAGTAACGGAGTTAGCCATCAGTTTTGATTTTTAAAAAAAAAAAAATCAACTAAAATTAAGGTATGTGGCTTTATTTTTAATCATTAGATTATTGTAATGGTTGAGATTAAATTAAATGCAGATAAATGAACGAAACCTAAATGCAGAGACTCGGGATCCATTGCGCTACCACTGCTGTTGTGATCTTGTGTTTCCATTGGCGCACGCCTCATCTTAAAAACTTTATGTGGAGGCATGAGATTACAGTTATTGTGCTTAAAAAGAACAGTTAACTCTTGATTAGCCACCTAAACTTGTACATAATTTTCGTTTTACCCGTATACTTTTTTTTAGAAAATTAAGGATATAAACTTCTTTTTTCGCCAATTTCCCCTTGCTATCTAAATCATCAACATTTCATCCAATTTTCCGTTAAATCATTTTAAAAAAATTATTTAATTGGAAAAAATTGAAGAAAAAGAGGAACCCAATCCTCCTTCCCCTTCCGTCTCCCCCTTCCTCCTCCCCCATGCCCTCTCCCTCCTCTTCCTCCTCCTCCTCCTCCTCTTCCCCTTCCCCTTCCCTTCCTTCTCCTTAAATCTCCCCCACCCTCCCCTCTAATCTCTTTGTCATCTCTCTCTTTCTCTCTCTCTCTCCCCCAGTGACACCCATCTCGCAGCCGATCCTCATGCGAGATCCACCCCAAGGCCAACACCATACAACTATCCCCATCCCCACGTGAGATCCACCCTAGACCTAGACCCATCCCTCCCGCCTCCTGGCGGCGGCAATAGATCCTTGCTCCCACCCCCACCCATAGAACCCAGCTCGCAAGCCACTTGCAAAAAGAGAGAGAGAATATTATTTCAATTTTATGTTTTTTTTTAATTTTTTGGTTATTATTTATTTTTAACGTACGAAATGACCATTTTGCCCTCATATTTAACGGTAAATTGGATGAAATGTTGCAAACTTAGATGGCAGGGGGAAAATTGGCGAAAAAAAGTTCATATCCTTAATTTTCTATAATAACAAAAAAGGTATAGGGGGTAAATCGAAACTTATGTACAAGTTCAGAGGACAAATCAAGAGTTAACCCTAAAAAAAAGAAACAATTGTGAAATATGTAAATAAGATTTGGCTTACCCCTTTTATATGTATATTAATACCCTTTTTTTTCTGTAACTTTAAGCAAAGGCGATTAGGGTCTAGACTAACCCTAACAAATACACAGTGAAGGCAATCCATTAAAAAGGAATCTCAAATTCAGTATGAAGAAAAGAAATTCAAATTTGGTATCTTCATCTGAATAAGGTATATCATAGAAAGCGAAATACTATAGCATATGTTTACAAAGGAAGAAATTGAGCACATGGCTCTTGAGCTTGAGAGACTTCCATTTTTGCTGGACATGAGTTTTTGCTTCACCCAATATTTGGTTTCATGATTCAAAGTGTTCCTTGTTTAAATATCTCTTGAAAGATTAATCGTTCAAAAATTCACTATTGATATCTTCATGATTGTTTCAGTGTTCAATTTTGCTCTTTTTTTTTGGATGATGTATTTGAAGGTAACCCGAAGAATGAACCATCTAGATCATGAAACCAATTGTGAAAGAGGTCCAAACTAGTCATGCCGGTATGAGAGTTTGAAAATTTTCCTATAAGAAATTTTGTCAATGACCATTATGGGGTGCTAATGATATGACTAAAGCTTCTTTTTTTCACAATGGGAGCACTTTTCTGCTTATTTGGAAACCAGAAGTCAATGACCAAAGTTGTATCTAGAACAAATATTTATACTCGTAACTTGTATTTACAGAGATGGGTCTGTTTTGGATTTGCTTCTGCTAAAAGCAAAAGCATTTCAAATAACCGACTTCTTTGATCATGAAGATCGACGGCCTAGGATTATAATTAGATATATAATAACGTTCAATTCTTTGTTCTGAATTTTTCTTTCTGGGTAGACAAACCTTGAAAGTTCAAGAAAAGTAATGGACTTATATTGTGTCTTTCTTTTTTTAAATTCCATGTGATGAGGGGTTTTCTTTTCATGTCTCTTATAATAACTGTAATGTCAACAGCAATATCAGACTTCAGCATTAACCAAACCAACTAGGTTGAAGATGTACCGAATTCGAATCGCCTTGGCATCATTGGTTAAAGAATACAAAAATCCTTCAGCACCATACTCTTGGTTGCTTTGCTTCATACGAGTGCTGCAGCGTCCTTTATACCACAACCCGGAAACAGAGAAATAAAATGGATATGAAAATTTCCTTCCTTTCCTGCATACCAGGTTCTAGTCCATGACACTCACTCAACCTTCAACCATACACTAAAATTGGTAACATCCAGACAACTTTCGAAAAGGGACCATGAAGGAACCAGGTGGAGTCCATCGCTATATAAAATTTTACTGAACAGTTTTCCCCATTAAAATGGGAATTTTCTTTTATAAGCTAGGTAAGCTCAAGTTCATTAGCAGAGAACACAGTAAGTAAATCAGGCATACTCTTTAGGATTTAAATGATGGGTACCAATACATGACAGAACAATAATCCTATGATGTGATCTAACCTAAAAGAACTCAAAGTCTAGATATTTACCCCCGGACTTCACGTCTGCCCCAACCATCCTTTTACTGTTGCTTCCCACGCCAACAGTGTCAACTGCCCCAAATTTTCCTGGAAGCTCGGCTTCCATGGGTCTTGGTACTTCTGGTGGTGTGCTGCATCGTATCAGAGCCCAGTTCACGCCTTCAAAGAAGGGATGCTGTTTGATCTCAGTTGCACCCCTTTTCACCCCAAGCCGATGTTGTGGCTCTTTCACCAGCAATCCCCGAATTAGATCGCGGCCTGCATAACTAGTTGTAGGTGAATCTGGGAATTTGAGTTGCTGCCCCACCACATTGAACAATGTAGCACGGTTTCCTGAGCCTTTAAAAGGAGTTTTACCATACAGTAATTCATGCAAGAATATACCAAACGTCCACCAATCGACTGCACTGCCATGACCTTCTCCCTTAATAATTTCAGGGGCTAGGTATTCATGGGTTCCAACAAAGGACATAGACCGAGCTTGAGTAGGCTCTGCAACAAGCTCTGGAAGTGCATTGGTGGCAAACCCAGGCTCAGCTCGAGGTTTTCGGCTCTTCTTGCTTTTCTGAGAAAAGAGCCTAGGGATAAAACAAGCAGGTTGAATGCACACTGATGAGGGCTCAATACATGCAGGTTGGACACAGAATGCACCACCTGCTCCTCGTTTTGAAGGATCAGAATCAAATGAAGTTCTTATCAGGGTCGGTGAAACAGCGCATCTCAGGGAAAGGTCAAAGTCTGAAAGCATTATGTGGCCGTCGTCACGGACAAGCACATTTTCAGGTTTCAAGTCCCTGTAGACAACTCCAAGCATGTGTAAATACTCTAGTGCCAACAGAACCTCCGCAGCATAGAATCTGCAAGAGCAAAGATAGATGAGTACATCACTCGCCTGCCTACTTTATGTAATAAAAAAGGGACTAGCTTAGTATAGCAGATTGGTAAAGCAGCAGCATCTAATCTTCCACACGAAAGGAAAACAGAACAAAATTCTCAAACATGAATAATCTATACTGCATTGAATCAGCGCATTATTGAACAACTGCGCAATCTACGTTCCATTAAATCCTGGTTGATGAAGTAATTGTTGGTTGTATTTGGAAATGAGGCTTCAAAGAAAGACGCTCCAATGCAGTAACAACCTTTCAAAGGGGGCAAAAGGGAAAAATATTCGAACGGATGGTCCAACTTGCAAATCATTGCTCCAAGTGTTTCTAGCTTGGATAGGTCAAGGTAGCAGAAAAATTATGTAAATTGAAGGCACATAAATTTTATTATACATTGAAAAAAGGTCCAAGCAAGAACAAACAGCGAAATTTTCAAAGCTTAATATTTTGATGTTGTGTTGAAGTTCCTTGTTCATGGTACATTTTTAGTTGTTGATATATTTTCATCATTTTTGTAAACGCTATTTGGATTCAAAAAGGTCTCCAAGCATAAATAGCCCAACTTCCAAAACCTAATACTTCAATATGTTACTCAGCCTCTAGTTCCCATAACATAGTTTTTATGGTTGACAGGTTGATCAGTTTCATACACAGTATTTGAATTCAAACTCAAAGTAGATGACCTGGATGAATAAAATATAGTAAGTTAATAACATCTAGAACTAGCACGTGACTTTGCACTCTATCATTTCCATAAAGTGGGGAACGAATCCAAATAGTGTGATAGAGATAAGTCACATTGTGAAGTTTTCCAAAACAGACAAAGGCAATAGCAAATGAGTGTGAAGGACCTTAACTGAATATGCAAAATGGACTAAAGCAGTAAATAGAAGTATCATATTTATCAGAAAATGGACATCCAGCTCCTTCAATCGAAAGTGTACACTGGCTGTAAGCCCATATGATGTAAAATACAGAAAAGTATTTTCCAAACCAACATGTCTCAAAGTACGAGAAATATCAAAGAGATGAAACTGTGTCTCTAAATGTAAATGATCTTTTAAAAACAATTCGCGACAGGTTGTCCAGATACGCATATAAAAAAGGACTTCGTGCATGGCAAACAGAGTGCTCACTTGCTAATTTAGTTTTGCTTAACAAATTACCATGTTTGAAAACCTTCAAAAATTACCATGTTGGAAAACCTTCAAAAATGCAACATTATAAATGCAAAAAAAAATAGATGAACACAAAGAAAGAAAGATTAACAGTCATTTGGATAGGAGGCTCCCTTCGTCATCAAAATTACTAACAGTCAAATACTTTAGACAGCTGAAAGAATGCATCTGAAATAGAAGGCATACCTTGCAGCATACTCCGAGAAATGTTTTCCAGGTTGCCGTTGCCTCAGAGTGTGCAAATCACCACCTGGACAATATTCCATGACCAAACATGAGAACCTGTCGGTCTCAAAATGTGTATATAATGTTGGAAGGAATGGATGGTCCAGCAGTTGCAAAATCTCCCTTTCCGTCTGAGCCCTAGTCAACTTCTTCCTGCTTGCAAGGGATGCCTTGTCCATTACTTTCATTGCAAAATAACAGCGGGTTCCACTCAGTTCTGAGAGATAGACACTGCCAATATCACCGCAACCAAGCCGTTTGAGTAATTTAAAATGGCTCATACCCAATATCCCATCCCGAGCTCGAATTGCAAGAATAGCCTTCCACTGAGGGTCATTTCCTTTATGGGGCTTATTGGCACTCCCAGTAATGTTGCTCCAGTTGCTGTCATCACTAAGGCCACTACTATCACTTGCTCGACTAACGCTAGTTTTTGCACTCTCAAGTGAATCCCCTCTAACACTCCCTTTGGTACTTTCACAGTTCCTATCAATGCTAAGCATGCCATCACTTGTGATTGCGTCACTCCTGTATGTACCGGTGCAGCTATTGACAATGCTCATTGCAGTGACAACACCAGCACTATCGATGCTACTAAGCGGACTTACATTGCCACTCGGAGGCAAAGAAGCATCCCAAACACACTCCTTCTCCTCAGAATCTGGAGGAAGGAGTGAATTATCTGTATTTTGTGATGCACGGGGAACCGCAAACGGTGGAGACAATGCACCTAAGTCATTGGGTTCTTCAACCAAACTTTCTGAAGGGGAAAGGACAATTGGGTTTGGTTTCTTAGCAGGAACCCGGCGGGAAAGATCTTCGAGGAAAGGGCCTTTCATAGATAAGCTCTTCATCAAGCATCCAGCCTCAGACTTATTCTGACCAATTGGTACATACACTGTTTTCATTAAATCCATATCAACCGGCTCTGGAGGGTGACTAACCCCAGAGAAAGAACTAGGGCCCCCTTCATCAAACGAATCTCCACTTCCCTTAAATGTAAGAGAGTCAGACATAAATTCTTCCTCTTCTGGGAAAGAGATCTTTCCTTTCCTTGTTCTTAAAGGTATTGGCCAGTCTGAATCTTGAGACTCCCGTGCATTAGATCTTACATCTTTTACCATAAGAGAATGCACATTCGATAACTCAGCCATTTGCCTTGCCAATGCGATTTCTTCTCTCACCAAGCCCAAGCGCCCATTGGATAAATGACCTCTGTCTCTTGCAGAAGCAACATCTTCTCTCACCAAACCAGACCGCACACTTGACACGTGACCCACTACCCTTGTTGATGTCGAACGAGTATATGATAACTCACCTGCAAGGGGCAATTTCCTAGGTAGCACCTTTGATTCTGAAACCCTCTCCATATCCGACAACTGTGTATCTCATAGAAAATCTTCGAATCGAAACAGTTCTGCAAAGTAAATCAAGATTTAGCTTACAGGATTCTTCACATACATGGTCAGATCTTAATGTACATTGTACAGGTAGTCCACAAAACAGTACTTAATTCTATTCCATCTTAAACAGCATACAAACAGCACTCGAAGTCTTTGCCGACAGCATTAATAGAAATAATATTAAAAAGAAGAAAGATTCATTTAACAAATAATGCAACCAGATACGAACACACAACAAGGACAAGAAATTCAAAAACCTGGTGTTCATTTTCTTTTTCTACCTAAATATGATGTAAACTAGCACAAATTTGAAAATTTGAACAAAAAAGTTGAAATATGAAATGTGAATAGAGCAAACAAATATGGTATGTCTCTAGTTGCATAGCCCTTCCCACAATCAGTAACTCAAACCACAAAACACTTCAATCACGAAACTGCAATTGTCAAAGTTTCCACAAACCCAACCTGATCAGAGCAAACTAAGAATCAATCAGTAGCTCCTCAAATTCCTAACTTCACTCACAGTCCACTGCAATTATGGAAATGGTACATATATAGCATATTAAAACCTCAATTTAGTGAAACAAAAAATATAAAAAGCAGAACCCACAAGCTCAAAGAAGCAAAACCTTCATTTCCAAGCCACACCCTTATAAAACCAACATTTTTTCTTACAAAAGAAAGTAACTGAGACAGAGAATGTGGAGTCCATAGACAGTGAGAGTAGAGAAAGATCTCGAAACAGTCCCCCTCCCCGCAACCAAATTTAAAAGATAAATAAAATAATCAGAGGAAATTACAAGCAGAAAAAGAACCGAAACGACAGACGCACCAGAGCAAAACGAAGCAGAACACGAATTCGTACGGACGATCCCTGTGCACAACAAGAACAACGAAAATCTAAAGCGTCAGCTTCCCAATTTAGGGTTTTCACAGAGCGCTCTCTCGTACCTCTTTTTTCTTCCAAAAAGAAAAATTAAAAGCTATAAATGAAATGTCGAGGTTTTTTTTCTTCTTTTTGTTCAATTTTCCAGAGCCAAAGCGACCAGAGCGCCCTCTCTCTCTAACTTTTCTCTCTCTAGAGCTCTGTCTGTCTCTGTGAAAGACTGAAACCACAAAAGCTTTATTAAGCGATTATGGTGGTTGTAATTACAGACTTGTTTACAGCTTTTGCTTTTTTTGTATGGGCTGCGCGCACTTTATTAGTAAGCTGAGCGAGAGAGAGAAAGAGAGACTAGAGGAGAGAGAGACACAGAGAGCTAGAAGGGGACCCACCGGAAGAGAGGAAAGTGGACCCCAACACGTAGGGCCCGCGCGTGTTCCTGCTTTACGCTACAAAGATGGTGACTCTCTCTCTTCTCGCGCCTCTCAGTCTAGTCTAGTGTGTTACTGAGTCATCAGACTCGTCACTCATCAGCCACCTCTTGGAAAATGCTAGGAAAATCAACTTTGTGTACCAACTTGTGTATCAACTCTCTAATAGAGTGTAGGACCCATCGTATTGGTGGGCTTCACCTCTATTAGAGAGTTGGTACACAAAATTAATCTCCCTAGCATGACGCGCCATCTCTTTGGGTGTGTGAAAATCACCTTGGCTCGTGTTTCTCAGGTTTGGACTTTTTTTCATTTTAGATAATAATGGTGTTTTTCATTTTTTTTTTTTAAATGTGAATTAGGTTAGGATTTGATCTTATGTAAAAGAGTGGGTTCATTGGTCTGACCAACTGATTTAATCCAAATCTATTGAGGCTATCACTTAGAGTATGTTCTTTTTCTTTACAAGAACAGAATAGTTAGTAACACTTAGAATTAGTCAATAATAGTCAACTCAAATTAATTTAGACTATCATTTGCATTAAAAAAAAAACTTAAATTTTGATTTTTTAAAAAAGAAGTAAAACTCAACTTAGAGGTAGTCGATAATAATTATTTTTTTTCCATTTCATTGATTTGATCATTTGGGAGTGCTGCAGTCATGTCATGATTTCTCTTTTCTCATTGGAATGATTTTCATGTTGTGATGGCTACACAATCCAATCAAAAGTTGAAGGATCAATGATGCAATAATTTCACGTAAAATTAAAATTACATTTTTATCTACACCTGATGTGAGGATTTTGGTATATATAATTTGGAGTCAATGAAATTTTCGTTTATAATATAGTAAAGGCATATTATATCACTCTTTTTTTGAACGGTGAATTAATTAAGTAGTGAAAATATTTTTCCTCACTATTTTAACTAAATGTGTATTGTTACCATTATTCTTAATATTTGACACATGTCAATTGGCATAATCATAATTAACTCTTTGCTTTGTATTTATGGAACTATGGTTCTTCCTATGAACACATGTCAAGTGTTAAGACGGGTGGTAATACAAATTGAGTTAAAGTAGTGAGCAAAAATGCTCTTATTAAGAAATATCAATTCACTCGATTGGTGGTTTTTATTTTCTCAATGTTTTTTTAAAGGTTTTTATTTTCAATGTTAAAAGAGCTTCTGAGTTTGAATTCCTCTTTTTAATAAAATGAATTTAAAAAATAAAAAATAAAATTTGTTGCCAAAAATAAGAAACTTATATAGATGGCAGTTAAGGAAATTATTATCATCCATCGCTTTGATTGTATTGTCCCTCCTCCCTATTGCATATGAAATTGAAAGGAAAATAATCTCCTATTTTAAATATCTTAAAAATTTATGAGGATATTTTCTAAAGAAAAAAAAAAATCAATTAATGAGGACATTTTTGGCAATACCATATCTTTTTGTTAAGGAATTTTCATTTATATAGTGATTCCATTTGAACCGACTTAGGGTGCAAGTTAGATTGGAAAATTCGATTCTGACCAATTCCGATCCGAATATTTTCAATTTGAACAAGTCTAAGTCAATTTCGTCATCCAAGAAAGTTGGATTGGAATTAGAATGTATCTTGAGATTTCGAAATGTATTGGGCTTAGTATCACGACCTGACTCCTCTAGCACGATATTGTTCCGTTTTGGGCCCCGCCCTCACGATTTTGTTTCTAGAAACTTACGAGCAACTTCCTAGTAGGTCACCAATCCTATGATTGCTCTAGCCCCAACTTGCTTAACTTCGGAGTTCCAAAGAATCCAAAGCCAGTGAGCTCCCAAAAGGCCTCGTGCTATGAAAAGAAGTGCCCACACATATAAGGCACTTCACCTTTCCCTCCCCGAGCGTTGTGGGATTGCTCACCGTTCTTGCTTCCCCAATAGACGGGTCTTACAATCCACCCCTTTGGGGCCCAGCGTCCTCGCTGGCACACTTCCGGTCGGGGTCCAGCTCTGATACCAATATGTCACGACCCGACTCCTCTAGCACGATATTGTCCGTTTTGGGCCCCGCCCTCACGATTTTGTTTCTGGGAGCTCACGAGCAACTTCCCAGTGGGTCACTCATTCTGGGATTGCTCTAGCCCCAACTCGCTTAACTTCAGAGTTCCAAAGAATCTGAAGCCAGTGAGTTCCCAAAAGGCCTCGTGCTAGGAAGAGAAGTGCTTACACATATAAGGCACTTCACCTTTCCTTCCCCGAGGGATGTGGGATTGCTCACTGTTCTTGTTTCCCCAAGACACAGGTCTTACACTTAGACTACAAACAATTACTAATTTGATGTTGAACTAAATATAATTTAATGACCAAATAGACATGGACAAATTATTCCATAAAGGATAACAACATCCAAGTACTAGAATATAATATTTTTTGCAAGTGTTCAATATGAGTTTTAAATTTTGAGCCAATTTTAACCATTCAAATGGTTAGGCATGTTTTAAATTTTGAACTAGTTTACGAAATTTTCCAAAAAAACCGAAATATATAAATTACGAAATTTTATGAAAATTCCGAGTTTTTAGAATCGAAATGGATATTGAAATTCTGAATTTTTGGAAGAATTGGAATGGAATTTTCATTCTGAAATTTTTGGATATCCATCTGAAAATTAGCCATAAACCTACTTCAAAGATTGAGTTTAAAGCGATCAATTCTTTTAGTAAAACTTTAAACTCAATCTTAACTTCAAAGATTGAAAACTAAAAGTTTTTTAAAATGTATACCCTTGGTGATTGATTTTCTCCCAACAGATAAGATGGATTTTTCATTTTCTCTTGGTTTTAGAGATCCATATAATGCCAACAATATTGATCTCATAAAAAATCTCCTTTTTTGTATATAAACAAAATCTCTCTTTTATTTTTTCAATTGTAAGATTGAAGATTTGAATTTATCTATATATATATATATATATAAAGGCAGAATGCCTTAAAAGTGAAATTGTCAAAATTTCCACAATTGCCCTTGGTTAATAAAATACTAAAATAGAAGAATATTTATTAAATATGGATAAAATAGTACATTTATAATTGATCTAAATTTAAATTTAAATTATAAAAACAAAAAGAAAAGAACATGTACTGCAATTATTCATAAAAAACAAGATAAGTTATTCCTAAAATAGGAGACAACTACCTTCAAAACTTCATTTTTAAATTAAAAGAATATAACACTCATTAATAAAAATCCAATTAGCAGGGGTTAGAAATTTAATAAAACAAAAATAACAATATATATATATATATATTCATGTATGATGTGAAAATGATGGTTGGGGGCCTTTGCCACTAAGAAGAGTAATATACCCAAAGAATTAAAAGAAGGAAAGGCATAGGGTCTACCACCATATACGTAGTTTGTTATTTATTTAGAAATTCTGATGAAAGGTATTATTCCTAGGAATAATGCAGCCATGATCAAACTAAAATGTATACCTGCATTATATTATATAATTTATCTATATGCATGTATCATGTGTACACAAGTTAAATAGAGAAAAGTTTTCTTGTTACTATGAAGTAATTTCCTGTTTAATATTAATTGTTTATCAAGATAAATGTTTTGGCCTCAACTTTTCCACGATATCAGGTGCATGAATATATCTGCTTAACCACTTGAGCTACAAACCTCTTATATATAACAATTTAATACAATTTTGTTGTTGTGTTGTTATAGTATTGTTTGTATATTGTTGATCAATATAGTAGTCACTATTAGGAAAAAATATATTGATGAGAAGTCTTGGGCATTCACTATGTTTTTGTAATCACTAAAACTAAAAGTACTTCTAACGACATTTGGCATAAAAACTTAAAATCCTTTATAGGTCATAAAATCATTTTTCTGAAAAATCACTTAGCGCGCATGTGCTTGAATAAACATGTGAATTTTCAATAAAAATTTTAACGTGTGCCTTCCAATAAAGCAAGTGATACGTAAATAAACCATATATTATATTATATTATATATAGTAAGAAGAATTGATAAATAAAAAAATAAAAAAAAATTACGACGAATGAGGCAGCTTCGGCGTGCATGAGGATGTAGATTGATTCAGAACATAGTGTGTGTGCATGGCGCTTCTTCAAGTCAATAATTGACAAAAGCGTTAAGAAGGGTTTCAGGGTTACGACGATGACTAGGGGAATAATGAAGAGAGAGAGATGAGAGACCATGTAGAACCAAGTCAGTGAGTGGTCCGCTTCTGCTCTTCTCTCTGCTGCTGCTCCTCCCAGTGTGTAAATTTGTACTCTCTCTTGGAACTGTTTCTTGCCACGCTTTGTTCTCTTAAGAGAAATAAATAAATAAAAATTAGTAGGCTTCATTGGGATAGAGAGATTTAAAATAATTGAATTGGACGACAAGCCTAAATTTGTTACAAAATTGGAACCGTTGAATTGAATATATTTGAAATCACTAGATGCAACACATTTGAGTAACTATATATGTAACGGGCGACAAATTTGAATAACTATATGTGTAATGGGTCATTTGAAATTCATTTATTTTTTTTCGTTCTATTTATCTCATCGCTTGACTAAATATAAATAACCACGAAGAAATATATGATACGTAAATTACAACATATGATACATAAATTTTTCTTTGGATGTAAGGTTAAAATGCTCTATAATCAAAATTTGTCCAAATTGTTTGTGTTTTAGTTCCCTTATAACCAAAAAAAAAGTAAAAGAAAAAGAGAAATCCAAACAAGAAAATAAAATGATTTCTTTAATTCCAATATTCTTTTCTCATTTATGTTGAATGAAATTCATATGGTGTATATCATAATAGTAACTCTTCTCTCACCATTTCAACTTGCCAATGGGGCTAAATTCATGTACTTTCACAATCTTCTGCGTGATTATAACAATGAATCTCTGTACTTGCCAAACTTTTTTTTCTTCTGTTTTTCGTGTCAGCGGCATCAGCTTTTGGTGTTCTATATATGCTTTAAGAGGGAGAGGAGATATTTTATGTAAAAGATTGAAACTCTTGCTACAATAATTTTTTGAGTTTGTCGAAACTAGAAGACATTTGCATAGGGCAAGGGTATTATAAGTCATAGTCTATCATATTTTATCAGTTTATGTCCAACATAATGGAGCCACCATCATGATATGTCACATTCATATGATTCATGAAGGATTCAAGGACTTCATTGCTCTGTTTCATGAGTCAAGTGAAAAGGACATTTCACACACGCCGGAAGAGATATACATATCAAGAATAGTTTTTCTTTTCATGCCAAAAGGTAGACCCGGCAATATCGTACACGACACGAATTCGTAAAAAAATTTCAGTTTTTGGGTTCTTGTTATTGGGTCGTGTTGCTATCGTGTTGATCTGTTAGTTATACGATAAATTATCGTGTCGTTTCGTGTTAATTCGCGAAAACACGAATCAACCTGTTAAGCAGAGGTATTTTTATAAATTTACAACTCTCTCTTTTTTTCTCCTTCTCTTTATTCTCTTTCTTCTCTTTCGTCTTTTCCTCCCCATTCCCCCAATTCTCTCTCAGCTCCATCTCCTCTCTCTCTCACTCACTCTCTCCCTAAGAATCTTCTGGAGGAGCAGATTTTGGGTGTCGATAAACCCAGCAACCATTATGTCTTTGCTTACAAAGAATAGCTCAGAAGCTCTGGGGTGAGAATGAAAGGGTCACCACCAAGCCATCCACTCTGAGGTCTATTCTTGCAATTGAGAGGCCAAGGTGTTGAGGCCAGCCAACTCTGCAGCAGTGACTATATTCACCGAGGAGCCAAAGAAATTGTCTGTATAGCCAGCTTTGGTTAGCTTGGAAGTTTTGAAATCAGGGGCACTGATTGTCTCTCGCTCACTGATCTCAACAAATCGATTTCCTCTCTTGACAAATATATATATATTTTTGGCAATGGTTCTGTTTTTATTTTTATTATTTATTATTTATTATTTATAATTCTTAACGGGTTATTGTGTCATATGATTCGCGAATTGTAGTGGGTTGTGTTCGTGTTGGACATTTGCAACCTGTTTTCTTATCGTGTCTTGTCGTGTCAACCCGTTAAGAAAAGCGGGTTGACACGAAAACAGCAAAAATGACACGAATGCCAGGTCTACCAAAAGGTACTATAGAAATATGAGGGACACCTTTGAGGGAGGCAGTTGCAGAGTTAGGAATCGGACCACAAGAGGTCTTAGTGTACAAGTCCCAAAAAAAAAATTAGGATTAAAAAAACTTTGAAAATGAAATAATAGTACTTTCATTCATAATTCATGTCAAAAACAACATTACAAGCTACAATTGTCCACGACGAGGTTTCATATTTTGAAAACGTAGCATTATAGCTTCATTTTCAATACAAGCAACATATATCTCTCAATATAAACAAGCAAGCTATCACTTCAAACCTCATCTCTAATATTAGCATCATAATTTATCATTTCAGGGTCTGTTTGAAGATTAACCAAAATACCATCTAACTGACTTTGTCTTGAACTTGGAGTTCTTGAACTACCAACATTATTCGAACTACCGAACCCGATGATGATTTTCTCTTAAAAAATCGTTCCATAATAATTCTACATATACAAAATAATAAAAATAAAAACTCACAATATAATCAAACCATCAATTTCATCTAAATAAATATGATTTGGATTTCAATTAAATTAAATATATCATATATAGGGTTTAGAACTTACTTAAATTGTGAAATTTCACAATAACTGTGTGTAAAAACAAAAAGAGTTGCTGGCTGGTGGCACCACCTCCACGGTCCACCACCACACGGCGACGGCAGCAGCAACAGGTGAGGAGGGTTTAGAGTTTGGGGAGAGATTGAGTTGGGAACTTAGGTTTGGAACTTCAAGGAGAAAACAAAACAAATTTTGGGGTTTTAGAATTGAAGCATCCAGTATTGCTGGGTTTGGAGGGGATATGCTAGGTATTTTTAACATTGTTTTTATTTCAGACCTAGCCCAAAAATGGCGTAGTTTTGGCTAGGTCGTTTAAAAAAAAACTGCGTGCTCAGCCAAGCAACCTTCTTCTCCGTCAAAGGTCACACTAGCAGCTCCAAGAGACCTCCAAGCCTATTTCCATGGCTTCCAAGAGATTGTGTGACCACACCTCTACTTTCACTAATCCAAACCATTTATTTTGTAGATATTCATTCAAAGATCATCTCTAGAAGAATTCACTTGAATCCGATATTGAAATTCAAGGACTTTTTGAAGCACCGTGTTTATTGATTTTGTTGGTCTCAATTAGATGCCTTAATTATTTTTTGCAAGGATCATCTCTAAATGACTTGGATCGTTGAAAAATAAATGAATATATATATATATATATATATATATTGTAGGGCCCACCATACATTGTATTTCATTAATCCAAACAATTGATTTTGTAGCACCGTGTTTATTGATTTTGTAGGATACAATTAGATGTCTAAATGGTTTTCGATTTGTCTAATTTTTTGCAGAGATGATTTATGAAAGAAGACTTAAAAAATAGATGTTTGGATCGTTGGAAAAAAATCCATTGAGTACCCTAAAGGGCATCTCTCAAATAAAATTATTTGATGGCTGAAGTTTCTACTCTTTTCAGATGCAATCTTTTTTTTGTATGCAAATGTTATAACTACCCTTAATTGTTGTTGAGAAAAGAATAAAAGCCACATAATGTACTCTCTCAATGAGTAATGGAATTTATTCACGTACAATATGTTGGCGTGAGTCACATATTCCTATTAGAAATATATTTTGTAATTATCTAATTTGAGTAGAATTAGGAGATTTTATGTATATATATATATTTTTTAAAATCTCCATATGTGAGTATATATATCCCTTATAGATAGAAGAATAAATATATCAGTTTATCTCCAATTATTTTTTAGTTGGTATGAGAGCAAGTTCCAATCCGTATCTACAACATCAAAAACCTAACCCTAAAACACTATTTATTTCCTGACTATACACCTAGCCTTCCTCGCCGCCACCGCTACCTAGCCTTGTCGTTGTCGCCTCTTTCACCATCGTCGCCGCTACCTAGTCTTCTGTTGCCGATGCCATCTATCACCATGTCAGATGTCACTAATCTTCTTCTCCTCCTACCCCTATTATGACGGTTCATACTGAATCGTCCACCAATCTACCATTCAGATTCAAATTAAATAGATTCAACTATGAATTCTGGGCTTTAATGATTGAACTTCATGCTATTTCACAAAGAAAATTGGGTTACCTAACCGGTGACTCTTATGCCCCAAATTCCAAAGATCCACAATTTGGAAAAAGGAAAATTGTTGATTCTACTGAAAAAAGTTGGACATTGCACACTATGGAACCTAGTTTGTTGAATTTGTTTCATACTTTACCTACTACCAATGATATTTGGGATGCTATTAATAAGATGTTTTATGATGGCTTTGACATAACCCATATGAACTGTGGTGCCAGGCTACCTGTCTCAAGCAAGGGCGTCGTCCTGTCTCCACCTATTTTGCCGAACTTAAGGTAATCTGGCTTGAATTGGACAAGAGACGTCCATTTTAAGATGAAGTGTACTGATGATATGAAGACTTTTTAGGTTTCTTTTATGGCAAATCGTGTGTATGATTTTTTTGCTAGCCTTGACGATACTTATGACAAGGTTCTCAATGCTATTCTATGGAGTGATAAAGTTCCAAGTGTTGCTAGCCAATTTATGCATTCACCTAGTGCTAATCATATGGTTACTAACTTCTTGTGATGCCTATTTTGAGTTACTTAAAGTTTGCTCATGTGAGAGGTTTATTATTTAAAAAACATGGCCACTTGGACCTAGAAGGTTACACTGATGCAGATTATGCAGGGTATTACAAATAGACGTTCTACATTAGGTTACTTCACCTTTGTTGGCGTAGCCAGAAACAAAATGTTGTATCTCGATCTTCTGCAGAGTCTGAGTATCGAGGGATTACCTAGGGGGTTTGTGAAATACTATGGTTGAGATGGTTACTTACTGAATTTGGGTTTAGGCCGAGCACTGCTACAAAGCTCCATTGTGATAGTCAGTCTGCATTTGAAATTGCTAACAATTAGGTGCAACATGATCGCATTATGCATGTAGAAGTTGATCGGCATTTCATTAAGGAGAAGATGGAGCATACGTTAATTGTTGTACCTTTCGTGCCTTATTCGGAGCAACTTGTAAATATGTTGACTCATGTCTTGTCAAAGCGACGTTTCGAAAACTCACTTGACAAATTGGACATTACCGATATCTATGCACCAACTTGATGGAGATTATTGGCTTGAGTCAACTATTCCTATTAGGAATAAATTTTGCAATTATTGTATTTTATTGTAATTACCTAATTTGAGTAGAATTATGAGATTTTTTTGTATCTTATAACAATTTCAAGTTTCAGACCCAAAAAAATAAAAATAAAAATAAAAAATTTCAAGTTTATCATTTATATAACTTCTAGAAGTTATCTTTGGTTGTCATTTATCTTTTTGGTGCACTGATATTGATATGATGAATTATCATTGAAGAAAAGGATCAAATTCATCACAATTTGGCAAGACATAAAAGTGGGGAGTCATTGTGAACTTCAATATTCAACTCCCTCTGCAAACTTTTCTAAAAGGTTGACCAGATGTTAACAAGACAGACAACCAAGATGTATTAAAAATTGTTGACTCTATCATAGTTCCTTTCACTCTATTAATTAGTCTCAAATCTTGCTTAATATTGGGGTTAGAGTGCAACATTTTCAATACTTTCTGAAGAATACAAGGCAAAAAAAATATATATATATATATATATATATATATATATATATATATATATATATATATATATATATATGAATTCACTTCCAAAGTTACTGATCAGTTGAGAAAACTTGAACCCTTGAATTACAGAAAAGTATTATATTTTTGCAACCAAAACCCATGATTAAAATAAATAAATAAATTCCATAAAAAATTACCAAAAAAATCATGTGGGAAAAATATGAATTGGATGATGTGGACCATGATTGCCAAAACTTTTGTCGTCAATGGTGACGATCAAATTGGGCAGGGCAAGTTGTCATGTGAAGCACCAATCCCATAAAGCTTATTTTAATTATACTTAGTGATTAAAATGATTAGTTTTCAATATTTTACTACTCACATGCTAAAATTTCATAAAACCAAAAACACTAACCCGAAAAAGAAGTGTTTTGTAATCTTTTGTGGGCCTTACATTGGTTCCTTGCTTTTTGAAAAGTTGGCAAATTAGAGGTTTGAAAGTGTGGGGTTTAGGCATTGGAATTAGGAAAAGGGCAAGGCATTCAAAGTGGGTTCTTTGATGATTCCCATTCCCTCAGTTGGTCTTTAGTGGACCAAAGACTTTTTTTTTTCCATTCTCACTGCGTGTTCTTAGTTGTTACCTTTGAATCCTGCACTGAATAAGGAGCATAGCTGCACCTGCACGTATAGCTTACCTTTTTGTTCTTCTCTATGAAGGAGAGAGAGATGATTGGGATCTGAATGACAAAATATTCAACTAGGTAAATGAACATCTCACTCAATGAAGATTCTGCAGAATTTATTTATTCTATCAATTCACGAGAGTAAGAGACTAGTGGATTAGAATAGACCTAAGAGAAAAATGAGAGTCGAATTCTGGTCGTAACTACAGTTCTCAACTCTAATAATAACTATATCATATGCTTTGAATGTTTTTGGCTCCATAGTTGTAATGGAAATTCTAGACTTTCCTTTGTGGGTTTTGTAGACCGATTTTACTAGTAGTATGTATTGACAAAAAATCAAAAGCATGTTTTTCTTTGTTGTTGTTGTTGGAAGCCAAAAGCCGAAAGCCAAGTTAGGTGGAGCTAGGTCCAAACCTGGGCCTATAGGCTTTCCCAAAGGATGCAAACCTAATTTCAGATCATATGCCGAATATACCATATTCAATGGACCCACATGCCCATTCATGGTGAGGGAACATCTAATCCAGACAAAATGGGTCAAACCCAAATGAACACAAGTGGCCATCACGTGCACTGCACATGACATAGCCTTCCAATTCACGAGAATTACCCTAATAATTTCAGAGGAGGAAGCACGAGAATTACCCAAAGACCACTTTAAATCTCTCTTCTCACATGAATTAGAAGGCATGAATGAAACATGTAGAGCTTGAGTTTATGGTCACTTTTAAAGGGAGTTACAAACCAAAACGCAAGAAAAGCATGAATAGCATACTTGCATATGTTATATTTATAATTTCTTTCCAAACCCAAATTGAAAAAAAATAAAAGTTCCAAAATCAGATAAATGCATACAATGCATAGGAAGTGGATAATATTAGTCACATTACCCTCACTTGTAATCTCCCTCTTGTTATTCATCATATTCTTTAATGTTCAAGTAATAAATTCCCCACTATTTCCTACCGCCAAAACCACCATCTTGCAAACCCAATTTAGCCTATTGATCGGGATATTAACTCGTGCCGACAATTACGATCATCACCATTTTCTCCGTCTTGTCTATGGCATCCAATCCTCTCCCATTGCCAAAATAGATGTCAAGTTCATCTTTTGCAACCTCACCAAACCCGAGCAGCATATATTAATTTCTCTAGAAATCCTTCGATTCAACGACATTATCATCCTCAATTGTACTGAAAATATGAACAATGGAAAAACCTACACCTATTTCTCTTCGCTCCCTCATGTCCTTCTGCGAAAATACGACTATGTCATGAAGGCAGATGACGATATTTTCATTAGACTCGAGCCACTTGCCTTGTCGCTCAAGCCATTGCCTAGGATAGACTTGTACTACGGATTTGTAATCCCATGTGCTAGCATGAACCCGTTTCTGGAGTACATGTCCGGGATGGGATTTTTGTTGTCCTGGGATTTGGTTGAATGGATTGGAGAATCTGACATTCCTAGAAAGGAGATGTTTGGTCCCGAGGATAAGATGGTGGGAAAATGGTTGAAGATGGGAAGAAAGGCAAAGAACAGGTTTTCCAATAAGCCAGCAATGTATGATTATCCAGGAACAAATGGGAAGTGCTCACATGAGCTTATACCAGAAACTGTGGCTGTTCACAGGCTCAAGAGATGGGATCATTGGTTTCATGTCCTTGAATTTTTCAATGTAACCAAACAAATACTCTAGTTTATTATCGCTACCATCTTTGATTCAACAATTAATTAGGACATTAACTATAATTAGTTTGTAACTTTGGTAGTTAATTAATTAATATTTCTGTGGACATTCTTTGGATCATTATATTTCCACTCAAAGATTCTTTTTGTTGCAACAATGGTTCCCACCACAGTGGTGGTGGATTCCCCCTCCCTATGTAACACAGGATCGAACCCCAATAGGGTTTTCTTTCCTCTAGGATCGTACCCCCTTGGACAATGGGTCACATTTCTTATGTGCCACATTTGGCACAAGAAATGGCAAATTCCATGTTTGTGCCATAACATAATTAAATAGTATCACTGGAGATTGCCCATACCCATAAAGAAGAGTCTTATAATTATTCAACTTCTCATACAATACATATTAATAAATGAAAAAAAAATCATTTTTATTCATACAATACATATTAAGAAATGAAAAAGACAATCATTTTAAAGGTGTTTATCATGATTCATGTCAAATTCAGACGATTTATTTTAATACTAACTCCTCAATTTGTTTATTATTCGTGTTGAGTGGGACTGTGTCATATTCAAGATCGTGTCAATCAACTATCAACTAAACATACTAAATTCGTGTCAAGTTGAGTCGTGCGAAAAACTTTCAACCCTATCACAACATAGGAATGACACTTGAACTTTTTGGTGCGTTACTATAAGCAAGTCATTTTTTTCTAGAACAATAATACTAGATGGACCACATATTTATATCATAAGTAGTGAATTAATCTTGCAAGTGATGTATTAATTATGTGAACTAATTTTACTAACATTCTGTTTGAAAATGCTTCTCTAAAAAGAACTTCTGCTAAAAAGTGGTTAAAAATTCAAGTGTCTTGTGGAAAAGCAGTTGAATTATACATCGTTGGTACTTTTAACAAGTGTTGTAAGAAATATTTTTTGATACAAGTGATATTGACGGAGAGTGAAATCAAATTTAGAACCTTGATTACATGAGTAAATACTCTTAATTATTTGAGCTACAACTTACAAGTTCCTTGCGTCGGAAACACTTTTAGTTATTTGATTGCATTTTAAAAGCCCTTCTAAACAAATCCTAATTGGTGTACACCATATAGAGTATGACATGATATTACTAATAATAAGTTGGTGTTGTTGCCCCAACCCCTAGCAAATCTTCACAACTTGAACTTGGTCTTGAAGTTGGTTAATATAGCTATTTGGGCCTCCACCTCCATTTTACCTTATCATTCGGGCCGGGCTCAGCTCAAAGTACCAACCCACCGAACTGACAGTGTTTAATCCGGAAAAAACGACAAAAACCCACCAAACCATAACGTCGTTTCCAAAAAGAAAACGAACCACCAAAAAAAAAAAAAACGTAGAAAAGCAGCCGACTGATAAAGCCACGTGTAAAAATGGCAACGTCGCCGACTGCCTCTCTTCAGACCTCTCTCTCAACTTTCCCTCGTTTTGAAAAGTGCTTGGCTCTTGATGTATCAGGAGCCACTCCTCCTTCACAACGTGGCGTCTTTACAATAAGCCGCATGTATTTTTTTTCACCGACTCTCTCTTCTCACTCTCTCCTTTCCTCTCCTCTCTCTTCTCACCCGCTCTCCTCTCCTCCCCCCTGCTCTCTCTTCTCATCTCTCCATCTCTCCATCTCTGTCTCTCATCTCTACGGCCACCGACAACGTAAATCTCCGGCGAACTTCTCCCACTGTTTGATTAATTCTTTTGGGATGGTTAGTCCAACAACATTATCTTCTTTTTATTTTCTTTTGGTGTTTGTGTTGAATCTATCTGGATTTTCTGGGTTATATTGATTATCTGAGTTTTGTGGATTTTCTGGGTTGTATTGGTTATGTTTAATTTCTGGGTCACAACATAGCTGCATGCTTTCTAATGAGTTGAAGAAAATTACTTGGTAAAGATATGAGCTTTACTGTCAACTATGCAAACCCATCCAGCATGCAGATTGAACTTGCCTTTGCAAAGTCTGAAATGAGTCGGAAACAGAGTGGAAAATGTAGTGAGAGAGAGAGAGAGAGAGTGGATACGTTGGGTTTCGTGCTACAATAAGAGATTGGAACAGAGTTTATTGTGTTGCTGAGGTTGACCCATGGAACCTAAGAAGCACGGATACGCGCCTAGACCAGCGTATCCCGTATCCGATACGCTAGGGGATACGATACACAGTGGATACGCACGGATACTCTCTGGATACGTATCCGAGTCAACGGATACGGTCAAGATGAAAGGATACGCGTTATTGACGAAAGCGAAGTGCCTACCGCCACCCATTAATTCTTCATCTTCATCACTTCTTCTTCATCAATTCTTCTTCTTTTTCACCCATAAAGAAGCCCAGGTTCATGGCGAATTTTGGTTCTGTTTCTCACGCTCCTCTCTCTGATCTGTGTTGGTGTGGCCGTGTTCAACTTTGTGCTTCTCTCTCTGATATTTGTTCTGGTCGAACTCTATTTTTGTCCTTATTTGACCAACACATATTATATTAGTATATGTAACCAACACATATTATATTATTATATTTCATTTCTGATTCATATATTATTATAATCAAATAAACGTGTTTTATATTTCATGTCTTATTCATATATTATTATAATCAAAGAATCCCCCCCAAGTGATTTTATTTTGAAAAAAAATTTGTGGTTAGGTAATTTAATAATATTATATTTAATATTTAATATGTTGAATTTTTCTAGAGTTTAAATTTAAATTTAAATTTGGTTGATGAATTTGAAGTTTTATGTTAATTAAAATATGTTTTAAATTATATAAATTGTTATTATTATATTTTAATATAAATTTTTAATTCATTGATTCATGACGTATCGTATCACAATTTTTGAAAATTTTCCGTATCCTCGTGTAATAGGTCAGATCGCCGTATCCGTATCCGTGTCCGTGCTTCTTAGCATGGAACTAAAAATTTCAAGAGAGACTTGGGTCATATTTAAACTGACATAATCAATCGAAGAAAATATCAAGACTCTTTCTTGTTTACTGTGTAAACATAAGATTTCTTTTCTTCTTTCTTTTTTTGATAAGTGAACAAAAGTATTAAACTGAAATTATATTATAATTATTTCTTATTTTGTAAATTGAATTTCAAATATTTTGGGGTTCACACGGAGATTGCAAAGAAGAATCTTTTTTTCTTAATGTTTTAAGTTGAAATGGAGAGTTTTATTGTTTTATTGGAGAGGGATGGGAGAGAGATCATCATCGACACGCTTGCACGAAAAGATTTTGCCTTCCTCAGGTTGGACAGAGGACTCCAATGGCCATTATCTTCATGCGAACAGAGACAGAGACTAACCATCCCAAAAGAATTAATCAAACAGTACGAGAAGTTCGCTGGAGATTTATGTTTTCGGTGGCCGGAGAGATGAGAGAAGAGAGAGCAGGAGGAGAGGAGAGGAAAGGAGAGTGGGTGAGAAGAGAGAGAGACAGTGAAAAAAAATTACATGTGTCTTATTGTAAAGACGCCACGTCGTTGTGGAGGAGTGGCTCCTGATACATAAGGAGCCAAGCATTGTCCTTTTCGAAATTCACTCTGACGTAGACTGAAACTTACCCACCAAACAAACAACCTAACCGACACTATTTTTTTTCTTCTAAACACCCCCATCCCCCTCCGAATCAGAAAAGTCCATTTCTTGTTCTCGGACTCCGGACCCGAAATCCCGACCCGAAGCCCCGTCTGCCATGGCCGTGGCCTCCGCGAGCCCGATCATGGTGCCCTCGCCGTCTAGGCTGTCCACCGCTGGAGTGGCCTCCGAAGCTGAAGGCTCGTCGTCGCCGGTTCTCTCATGCTCCGCCGACACACCCGATCGCAGCGAGCTTTTCAATTCTTCTCCCACCGTGGATCCTCAGGTCCTCTTCTCGCAACTAACGCACTTAGCTTATGTACTTGTGTTGTGCTACAGTCTGGAATGTTCGTGATTTTGGTCTCCCAATTTGGCAATACAGGCTTTCAAAATCTAACATTAAATTCTTGTTTCTTTAGTAGTTAGTTTTTACATGCCAATGTAGGAAGAAGAAATGAATGAATTTGCTTTATTTGTAAAGAAAATAAAGAAAATAAGATTTGGTTTGCTGGAGAAATGATTTTGAGTATGAACTGAGGAAACTTGTGAATATTATTTTGATTTATTTTCTTTATTATTACAGTCTGCAGCATCATTGAAGAGTGAAGAGTATCGCCAGTTGTTTCGTCTTCCACCTGATGAAGTGAGTGATCAAGATTTTGGGTTTGATTCAAAGTGTTTATTTTTCCCGTTTAATACAAATTTTGCGTCTTAACTCTCTTTCTCTCTCAAAAAAAAAAAAAACTCAACCGTGAAGAAGGAAATCCTAGCCATTGTTCATGCAGTCATGAAATTCGAAAGTGATCTTTTAAATAAAGAATTCCTGATTAGGGTGGATTGTAAGGCCGCCAAGGATATTTTATTTAAAGATGTTAAGAACCTAGCCTCAAAGCAAATTTTTGCTAGATGGCAAGGATATACACATACATATATATCTCCATCTTCATTCTCTCTTTAATTGGTATAGAAGCAGAAAGAATGTTACCACAGCCTTATTCCATCGATATATATCAAATAGGAAGTCAATCATTTCTGCCAACCAAAATTTGAGGAAACCTTATGCTTATTTACTGATGCACAACTGCTTAGAGCTTCAATGCATGACAAAGAGAGGGCTAGGTTTGATATGGGAAGTTTGTAGGAAGTTTGCAGGAAGTTTGCTAGAGTTAAACTTAATAGCTTACTGACGTATTGGAAAAATATTGAAGATTGGCTCACCATAGAAGGAAGGATGGAATCCTTGTCAAATTTGGACTGGGTTTTCTCCTTGTTGGAATCCTTGTCAGAGTTGGATTAGGTTTTCTCTTTGTTTTGGGATCCTTTAAGTTTCCTATTCCTTGTATGATTGTACTAAAGTCCTATACTTATAAATAGGCACTTTAGAACTAGGTTTTTCATAAGCACAAGACAAGCACAAAATAGAGAGGAAAATTCAAGAGTGAATTTTCAAGGGAGAAACACAAGACAGAATTCAAGGGTGAATTCTTGAGTATTTCCAAGGGTGAGAGAAAAGCGATCTAGGGTTCTTGTGAGAGCTAAGGGGGTTCTTGATTGTAACCAAAGTTCTTACATACTAGTGAATTTCTCGGGTGGATCATCAAGAGGATGTAGGCAGGAGGCCGAACCTCTATAAATCTTTGTGTTCTTGTGGGTGTGTTTACTTTGTGGTTTGGTGTGTGTTTTATTCTCAAGGAGTTTGTGTGTGTGCCGTCGCATAGTCCATCAACGACAAGGTCTTGGAGTGTTTTCGCTCAACAAAAAATAGTAGTAGATAAAAAGGCAAAGAATAACGAAGGAGTACCTAGGAACTACACCTAGAGTACTTGAGCATCACACAGAGAAGGACGCATCACAAATCTAACATAGTTGCTTGAATTTCAATCTCTCTTCCTTTAAACATTGCAGTAAATATACTATATAATTATAAATAACATATTTCTTGACTTGAAAATCACAGTAAGTACCCAGAAATTTGTTAGCAACGTTTACCTCATTTTAAAAGCACTAAGTATCAACAAGATATACACTGTATTCCCACCCTTTTGGGTTGGTTCTTATTGATCTTCAATTCTTTAGTTTTCCTTGTTAACTTGCTTTTCAGATTCTTTATCACTAAGACAATCCTAATTTAAACTTTTAATTCTGTCTTGCTGTCGTCAGAGTTGTTAGTATAATCTTTATTGTGTGTTTAGCTACTTAGAAAGGGATGTGTTTTCCAACCACTAACCCACTTTTGGCATTGAAACATCCATCACGTTTCTGAACAATGTTAAAAGTCAAGAGTCTGTTCACTTTCAGAAATGCTTTGGTAGAGAAATCAGATGTAGAGTTGAGCACCATCGTCAGTTTTGGACAAAATTACCTGTTAAATTTGGCTTAGGAGCCCGCTGTGAAAAAAAAGAAAGAGTTAATATATGTCAAAATCATTGTTGAGCTTACTCTCCCCAGGTGACTTCATTCTACTGAATGTTACAAATATATGAACCCGATCGGATAATTCTGATGTATCCTGTTTCTTGATGTTGATGAATAATACCTTAGAGCACAAGTGGAAATCCACCATTCCAGTAACATATAGTGTGAATAGTTAGCTTGGGAGTAACGTTTGGGCTGTCAGACATTGCAATGAATGATAGCAGTTAAGACGCCTGGTTGTCCTTGGATATCTTCACTTTATAGTTAAGTTGTAAAGTTGTAATTGAAAGGACTACTAAAGCTTATTCCATCTTTTACTTCTCAGAAAAGAAAGCCTGGTTGTCCTTGGATATCTTCATTTTATAGTTAAGTTGTAAAGTTGTAATTGAAAGGACTACTAAAGCTTATTCCATCTTTTACTTCTCAGAAAAGAAAGCTTGATTGTGCCCTGCAAGAATACACAGATTATAGGCGTCTTAGATGACATTTAATTCATCTGTATATTGGAGTGTACTCTGTTCAATGTAACACTTCTGGCATATATTATATGTACGATGCACAGAGGAACATGCCATTACATATTAATTCATATTAGTATAGTTATTAAGATTTCAATGTGATGATAAGTAGAGCAAGATTTGTTTCTCTCTCTCTCTCTCTCTCTCACACACACACACACACACACATGCACACTTACTCACTCACTCACTCACTCACTCACTCACTCACATGTATGCACAGAGTTGACTATAACTTCTATGTTATTCGAGTATATCTTTGACATTTTTTTTTTGACATTTTCACTTTTTCCTTTTCACTATAGGCCCTTATCAAAGATTTCAACTGTGCATTCCAGGAGAACATACTTATTCAGGTTCAGGTTCAGGTTCATTTGATATGTTTTATAGGTTATTATTTTGAACATTAAGTTTTATGTCAGGAGTTGCAGTATCTATCTTATAGTTAAACCGTAGTACTGCTTCTCATTGTTTGGCAGGTTATGTTTTACCTTGCTATATTTTGGCTGAAATTTTACTTTTATATATTCTTTTTAGCATCTTGATCGAATGGCAATCTTTAATGAATACAGTTCTGCTTGACTTTGCTAACTTTAATTTTATGTATTTTGTAGGGTCATATGTACCTGTTTATTCATTATATTTGCTTTTACTCAAATATATTTGGATATGAGACAAAGGTATGGTGTTCAACTTGTCCTAAACTTCTATTTTAATGAATTCTACAATTGTTGCGAACTGAGTGCTATGTGTCGTGTATTCCTTTGTTTCATTTTCTTAGGACATTAGGTGGACACAGTTCTTTTTCCAATTTTGTTCCTAGGACATTTGTTGAGTGGTTTGTAGTCAGGAAGAACGTGAAAAGGGTGGTTATGCATAGAAATGAATGCAACCGTTTCCCATGGATCCAGATGGTCCCATAAATTATTTCAGGAGACTTAAAACTGATTCACTTTCCATGTAACATTATGTTTTCAAGTTTGCTTTTGACTAAAAAAAAAAGATTATGTACTAAAAGTAAATTCCACTTCAGAAAATAATCCCGTTACAAGAAGTCACAAGTGTAAAAAGAGCGAAGACAGCAGGGATCTTCCCTAATGCCATAGAAATTTTTGCCGGAGCCAAGAAGGTAGTGCTAAGTCTGATGTTTGTATTCCATCTTTTTACTTTGTACTGGTGATAGTATCACCAGTGTCTTACACCACTTATTGATTTGGCAGTACTTCTTTGCATCCTTTCTGTCCCGTGACGAAGCTTTTAGGATCATAAATGATGGATGGGCACAGTATGTCGATGATGCCAAATCGAATACAGAACAGCAGGTGTTGTAAATTTAATTGTATTACTTAGTGGTGATAAATTTCGTTCTGTTTAATTGTATTAATTCATTGATAACTTCTGCTTTTACCTCTACAGAATTTTCATTGCGTTTCCTAATTAGTATGTGCATAACTCCTTTTTCTTTTGTTTTGTTTTTTAAAAGGGAACCATACATAACAGGACTAATTTTTTATAGTGTAAGGCTTTGAGAATTTGTGAGTGATTCTATTCTTCTCAGTATATATAGTTACAGGAAAATGTGAAGGCCTAATTAATAGTCATAGAATCATAGGAAAGTGTAAAAGCCTAATTAATAGTTACAGGGAAATGGAACTAATAGTTACAATAATGTGTAAAGGTCTAATAATGGTTACAAAACATTGTGAAAGGCAAGTAAAGAACTAAGCCAAAAGTACATTTGACACTGAGCGACAACTAGGGGAGGCTACCTAATCCATAGTTTATGATGTCATTTTTTGTTTCCTCTTCTTAACTTCAAAGTTCAAACTAAGTATCCATTTGCCCAGCGTTCAATATATGCTTTTATAGTGAACTTGATTTTTAAATATCATATTATCTTTATTTAGTTTTTCTGAAAATTACTCTAATGCTTGATATTATACCCTCCACGCACGAGGACAATGCTGATAGTGTTTAAGATTGTTGTGGTTTTGTCCCTAATTTAGGGTTTAGGATTTTAGACTGCTTCCTGATCATGAAGGGATGTCCATAATGGCTAGTTCGAAGTAGAAATCCAGTCTAGTTGTATAAGGTTTTCCACTCAATTTGGTTTAGCGACCACTGAATTGATTGTATTAACTTATCATCTCTGGAGGCTGAGACGCCTCGTGAAAGGATGCTTGGTAATTTTTTATTTTCATATCTGCATTTTATAATTGTTATTATTGTTGCTGCTGATGGGAGTATAAAATACTTGGTCTATGAATGTAACTTGTAAGTCAAAAAAAGAAAAAAAAGAATTTCAGTAAGCTTTACTTATTGTTAATTCTCCCCTGTAGTTGATGTTTTAAGTGCTTTTGTGTTACATGTCAACACCAAAATCCTGTTTAGATGAAGATTCTCACCTGTTTCTCTGCTTAATCTTTAAACTTTAGATTTACAGTTTGAAGTGTGTCTACATGAGCGTGAATTCTGGTATTTTGAGTTTTGTGGACGACTCTATATCTGTTACGTATGGATGTTAAAGATTCTTGATGTTTGTCAGACCACGATAAATTCAACTTCTGTTATGGGTCACTTGTACTTGCAATTGTAGTTTTGAAAGGGTAAAGCCAGTTCAACTGTGGAGTTTATCATATATGATATCACATTCTCTATGTTAACTTGAGCTGCGTGTAACACGTTTATTTATGATCAGTCTTTTGGCTACTCATGAACTTTACATGTGCACATGAGACTTCAGCAGTTTGTTAAGTTTGAACAGTTATTTATCTCTATTGCTTGCCAACCATGGTATATTATAATATTACAATATATATGTGCTTAACAAAAATATAGCATCATGCCCTTTTCTTCTCCCACCTTCCTTCTCCTCCACCCTCTTATCCTACAGATTTTTTCTCAGGACTCAATTTCTGAGACCGGCAGCCAAGAGAATGGAGTTGTAATTGAAAGCGTGGAAAGCTCCAAATGCTTAGTTAATGAATTGGATTCCACTGACAGGTACTTGATGAGAAATATCTATCACATTTTAGTCTGGTATGTGATGTTTTGTGACTGACTCAACTATGTTTATTGCATATACATGGATCAGAAATGAGGACACTCATATTTCACAAAATTCTAAGCCTGCATCCAATGTTGGAGATGATTCTGTGTTGACATCACTTCCAGAGCCACAAGATATTGTAGAGGGGGATCTAGAACCGTCTCTGAATGGTGACCCCTCATGTTCGAAAGACTCTTTGATCTGGAAGGAGGAAAGTTATGATGCTCCAAATAGTAAGTTCATTCTACAATCTAGGATCATTGCTAATGTTGCTTCATTTGTCAAGGACGAGCTTTGATCAAACTTGGATTCCTGTGTGTGTTATAATCATCTTTGTGCTGCGCCATGTACCTGTGGAACACAATCTCTACCTTACCACTTTCTACACGCTTGCTAAAAGTAGTATTTGGGGTCAGTTGATCTGTGGATTTATTTCAGATTGACACAATTATACATGGATAAGTCCCTAGGTTTTGGTTTAGGTGCTAAAAGGGTGGGGTGGGTTGAAGATGATCATGGGTTCAAATCTTTCTAAAGCATGTGCATGTGTGTGTTGCTTGGTGACTAGCTTTTGGTAATTTAATTGATGCTTCTATAATTTTTATTCTTCAAATCTCATTGTTTGAGCAATATTGAATCCATCATTTCCAATTTATGTCTTGTTAACTGAGCTGGTTATTTATGATATGCAGTTCCAGAATGTTATACAAAGGTTGTGGAGTCGCAGTTTCCGGTAGTTTTCTTTTCTTTTTGGACTAATCACATATTATATTTATGATTTTTTTCAAATTGAGTATTATTATGTTGAGTAAGTACATTCTTCTCCCTTAAAGTGTTGGTATAATAACAGTAAGCTTTCTTGAATGGAACATAACACTCCATCCTTGTAATGTTTGATGTCTACATGACAGTTTACCCCTTATGTAATGTTACGATGGGTTGATATCATATATTGATTATTTTATACTGATATACCCTTTTGTCTAATGTATGTCTACATGACAAGCATTCATATTATAAACTGTAATTTTAGAATCTAGAAGGGAGGTTTTTGTAATTAGAACAGAGCTTGAGGGAGAGGAATGTAACTTACTCTTTTATGTTCTGCGACATGTTTATTTATTTATCTTTTTGTTTGAAATAGTGATTCCATTATGGGAAAGTTTGATTTGAATTAACATCCAATCTATGACGTGCAGATAAAGGTTGAAGATTTCTTTAGTTTATTTTTTTCTGATGACGTGTTCATTGAATCATTTCATAGAAGTTGTGGAGATAAAGGTAAATACCTGGAACTTGAGAAATTCCTCTATTTAGTGCATTATTCAGGTTTCTTGATGGTTTTAGAATAAAGAGGGAAAAGTCTCATTTTTTTATTATCTACTCTTTGCTTCAATGGTTTTATGCCTTTCTCAGAGTTAAAGTGTACTCCATGGCATCATCATGAAACGTTTGGGCATACCCGTGATGTTTCATTTCAGCATCCAATAAAAATTTATTTCGGTATGGCTGCATTATATGTTTTTGCATTTTTACATTTATCATTTACTTCATGAATTTATTATATGGGCTTACTTGCTTTGTAGGTTGATTCTATTTTATGTTTCCCTCCATTTTTGCACTTGAAATAATTTTTTGTGTTGTCATAAAGGTGCAAAATTTGGTAGCTGCCAGGAGCTCCAGAAATTTCGAGTTCACAGAAACAGGTTTCTGATAAATTGTTTATTATACCATTTTAAAATGTTTCTCGAATTGGTTTCCATAAATTGTGATTATTATTGTCGGGAAGGTATGGCAAATTAACTTAGGTTCCATGTTCCATGTCAATTTGAGATCGCGCACATGCAGATCTGGTTTTGGCTGGGCCATACGGCTGCATGTATTATCCTTCTGTCTTGTGAACTTTCAATAAGCTATTTTCTTTTTCTTCTACTTTTCTTTGTATCTTTGGCATAAATGACCCAACAACTTTGTCAAGTCCACTCAGTGCTCTGATGAATGTTATTTTCTTGACAAATTAACTTTGACTCTTGCCAGCCATTTAGTTATTGAGACATCACAACAAATCAGCGATGTGCCTTATGCGGATTATTTCCGGGTTGAGGTATAAGCTACATTTCATCCAATTTCACATTTCCACCGACATGTTACATGTGTTAACGCGAATTATCTTAACAATTTATTGTTTACCTTGTTAATCCATAGTCTTTGTATATCAAGTCAATTTATTTCTAACCAAAGTCTACTTTGATAATACTTAATTCATATTTGTCTATGTCAGGGACTTTGGGACATCGAGAGAGATCCTGATGGATCAAAGGAATGCTGCAATTTAAGGATTTATGTGAATGTGGCGTTTTCAAAGAGAACTGTTTGGAAAGGTGTGCCTTGGACAGCAGTTGTTTACTTTTTGAATTTATTGGTCAATCATGGGTATGAACAAGTGACATGAAAAATGAGTTGATGAGAACATGGGAAACGTCACAGTTTTCAATGAACAGTAGACAACAGGCAAAGACAGGAATGTGTAGTTATGTACATAAGAGTCCAGATGTAGTAAAATTTCATATGAATATAGAATTTTGTACTTTCTAGCAAAATGGAATATAACTAATAGTGGCAAGAATTGAAGTTAACTTATAAAATGAGCTACTTGCTTTTGGAAGGTTTCAAGAGTATGATTCTGTAGCGTCCAAGCCATGTCTGACAAAATAAATAATTTTAGATTATGCATGTACAATTTGTACACAGGAACATTGTCTCTTAGGGAAGTACTTGTTGAAATAAAACCTCTGCTTACTAGATCTTGTTCTTTAATGTATCCAACGGCAATAGACTAAACTTGCAAGTACCGGAAAACTTAGAAAACACACAAGAATTATACTGGTTCAGCAGAACTTTTGCCTCACGCCCAGTTGTGATTTCTCTAGGTAGAGAAATCACCGCCTCTTTGATTAATAATAGAGATTACAGAACTTTTGCAAACCCTAGAACTAATCCCTCTCTTCTTGCCTTGGCTGTCACAGTTTTCTCTCTTAAAGATTTAAGCCTTGCTGCACCCTATTTATAGGCATAGGGTGCTGATTACATATCCTTTTCAGATTATAATTCCTATTCTAAGTGGGATAAGAAAATAGACTTCTTTACAATTCCAAATAGACTTGTAGGATTTCTAATCTAAATTGAATTAGGAAACTAAGATTCTTTCCTAGTCCTTTTAGGAGAAGAATTGGTGCACCCTTTTTCCTAAAACAATCCTAAACAGAAAAGGACACTAATTGATTTGTGCCAAAACCTAACAATCTCCACCTTGGTGAGTCAACCCAAGTCTTGATCGTTTGTACCCCAGTATCTTTGAACCTTCTTGAAGCAGCTCTGGAAATCTTCAAGAGTCTTCACCTTGGCAATCTTCTTCTTGCCTCATTGCACCTCAAGTGAGGAGGTGCTCCTCTTTAATCAATCAACAAGATTGATCAAGTCTCAAGCAATGCTTGAACTTCTTGGCCGCACTATCTTTGTAAGGAAATCTGCAGAATTGTCATCCGTATGAACCTTTTCAATCCAAATTTCCTTAGACTCCACCCAATCTCTGATTCTGTGATATCTTGCTTCAATGTGCTTTGATCTTCCCGAAAAACTTGATTCTTTGCCAAGTGAATGGCACTTTGACTATCACACTTTAGCTTCACACAATCTTGAGTGATTCCTTTTGACTTACCAAGCCACTAAGCCAAATTGCTTCCTTTCCAGCTTCGCCAATGCAATATACTCTGCCTCTGTGGTCGATAAAGCTGTAATTGGTTGCAATAGTGCCCTCCAACTCGATTGGTCCCCCCGCACATGTAAACACATAACCAGTAGTTGACCTTCTCTTGTCCAAGTCCCCTGCATAATCGGGCATCCACATATCCCAACACCCCTGCATTTTCTTTTGCTTCTCAAACATAATCCTTTGTCGCCTAGAACCCTTCAAATAGCGCAAAATCCACTTGATCGCATCCCAATGTTGCTTTCTGGATTTGCCATGTACCTGGAAACGACAACCGATTGCTTGAGCTATGTCGACGTGTGCATACCATTGCATACATAAGGCAGCCCACTTACCAGCATAAGGCACCTTCTCCATTACTTGTCGCTCTTCCTCGGACTCGTGACAATCGTTGCCCACTTAATTTGAAGTGAGTGCCAAAGGAGTCGAAACTACCTTTGCTTCTTGCATGTTGAACTTCTCAAGAACCTTCTCAATATACTTGGCTTGTGATATCCAGATCCTTCCAAATGTCCTATCTCTCTAATTTCCATGCCAAGGATCTTCTCGCACCCTAGATCCTTCATGTCAAATTCCTCACTCAACATCTTCTTCAAGTCTTGAATCTTAGACTTGTCTTGACAAGCGATTAGCATGTCATCCACATACAAGAATAGCAATATGATTATCCCATCTTGGAACACATGATAGTACACGCAATGTACCATATAAACATCTTCTAAAATTGATTTTCAGCATGAAGTGATCGAACCTCTTGTACCATTGTCTTGGAGACTCAAGCTTGTGCCATACAGGGACTTCCTTAGTCGACATACTAGGTTCTCTTTCCCATATTCAACAAACCCTTCCGTTGAGCCATGAAAATTGTCTCCTCTCTAGATCCCCATGAAGAAACGCTGTCTTCACATCCATTTGCTCAATCTCCATGTCATGTCTTGAAAGGCCATTGCTAAAAGCAATCGATAGAAGTATGCTTGACTATGTGAAAAGATCTCATCATAATCCACCCCTTCCTTTTGCGAGTACTCCTTTAGCCACGAGCCTTGCTTTGAATCTCACGGCATCTTGTTCATGTAGTCCTTCCTTTTTCCTAAATACCCACTTGCATCCAACTAGCTTTCTGCCTTGGGCTTAGGAACCAACTCCCAAACAGAGTTCTTTGTAAAGAGACTCCATTTCTTCTGTCATAGCAATTATCCAACTATCTCGCTCATCACTTGCTATAGCTTCTCGATAAGTAGTTGGATCTCCTTGACTAATGTTAAGAGCATAATTAACTTCGTCTTGATCAAACCCAAACTCCACAGTTTCTTCTTGTTCGATTAGGTTTGTCAGTGCTATGCATCTCTCGAATGCGGTGGATTGTTGGTTGAGTTAGAACCCTTTGGGATGTTTGGCGGTTTAGAGTGCCTTCAAACTGCCCTTCTTGCTCCACCGATTCCTAACTCGGTGAATGATGCGATGCTCTTCTTCTTCCTCAAAACCATCGGATTCGACATCTTGCTCAATTTGCTCCACCTGAGCTTGTTCTTCATCTCAATTGATTAACTAATCTTTGTTGCTTCAATTTCAGCATCATCCTCTTCTCCCCTCTTGTTCTCGACTTTATTCGTGAGGCATAGTTGTCTCATCAAAGACAAATATCTCACTGACAACCTTTTTCTTGTTGTTGATATCCCAAAGCTTGAAACCCTTTACTCCTTTCTCAAAACCTAAGAATATGCAATGTGTAGACTTTGGTTTGAGCTTGACCTTTCATCACTTGGAATATGTGCATAAGCACTACACCAACACCCCGAGCTTGGAATAGTCCACCGCTTCTCGCACTCATACCTCTTCGCACTTCACAAACCGAATCAGAGATGGTGATCTCATTAATCAAATAATTTGCATGATTAACGGCCTTCTGCCAAAACTATCGTGCAATCTCGCATGAAATCGCATGCTCCTCTCCTCTCCATGAGAGTTCGACCCATCCTCTCGCCAGCCTCCATTTTGTTGGGATTCTTCTTTACCGTGAAGTGCCTTGTGATGCATTGCTGCACGTGTCGGTAAACTCATTACTTTGTATATTCACCTCCATTGTCACTTCCTCGGATACTTGATCTTTCTTCCTTGATTCTCGGTTTCGCTTCCATTCCTTGAACTTTGCAAAACCTCGGATTTTGCTTCATGAAATAAACCCAAACCTTCCTAGAAAAATCATCCATAAAAGTAACAAAATACCTGGCTCCACCATTTGATTTAGCTGGTGCGGTGGCCCCAAACATCTCGAGTGAATATAGCCGAGTTGCTCCTTGCTTATCTCCGCATACGCCATTTGCTACTTGCGAATGATACCTTTCTTTGCTTTCCAAGAACACAATATTCACAGGTCCAGCTTGCAAGATGACACGCCTTCCAACAGCCTTGCTTGTGTAATTCTTGCAACCCTTTTACGCTTATGTGCCCTGAGCCTATGATGCCATAGTTCAGTCTTGTCTTCTATACTGATCTATAGAAACAATGCCTCCGACTATAGTGGTCCCAATTAGCTTATACAGCTTTATTGGGTTGTAGGTCACCCCGCATTACCACTAGTGATCCTTTGGTTACCCGAGTCTTCCTTTTTAGACTTGTACCCATAACCTGCCTCATCTAAAGTACCCAAGGAAATCAAATTCTTTCTTAGTCTAGTGGACATATCCGACGCTCCCCAAAGCTCGTATCATCCCATCAAACATTCTGATTCGAACAAGGCCGATTCCTTTTGCAGGACATGAAGAATCGTCCCCCTAAGACTTCCCGCTGCTGACTTCTTTGTAAGTATCAAACCATTCTCTTATCGCACACATATGAAAAGTGCATCCAGATCCAAAATCCAATTTAAAGCTTGGAGCCCGATGTTAATCGAAGAAGTTCCCCGTCACTCTCATTCTCGGATCGCACTATTTGAACACGAGCTTCCTTCCATCTTAGCTTTCTTCTCTTTCCAAATCTTGCGCCTTCTTCCAATGATCGGCTGAACCACATTCAAGCAACCTTCCTTCTTTTCCTTTTTCTTCTTGATTTTGACCTACCTCTGTTTGCTTTTCTCTTCCTTTGTCTTTTCCCGCCTCTCCTTGCCTTTGGCATAAAGGCCTTGAGAGCTTTCAGTTATATCATCCAACTTTGGCATATGAGAAGAGCTTGAATTACGTCTTCAAGCTTCAGGACTCTTTTCCAAACATTAGAGTTGTTCGAAAGTGCTTGAAAGACGAAGGTAGAGACTGGCAGGATGATAGCCATATCATCATTCTTTGTAAGTTTCTTCGACCTTCTCAAGATTAGTTATGCAATTCTGGAACTTGCATACGTGATCTTCAATATCACCTCCTTCATCTAGTCAAGTCCGAATAGTTCATCTTTTTAGAAAAAGTTTATTGACACGGTTTTGCCCATATAAACATTCTCCAACTTTTCCCATGCTTCCTCAAGGCAGTCATCTTCTCGGTGATGTGTGACCGAATCGATCTTGTGAGATGGATCTCGATGGAACTCTTGGCCTTCTTGAGAACCTTAGTCCATGCTGCTTCGCTATGCTTTCCGACTTCTTACCATCGAAAGTGCATCATCCAAATCCTGCTGTATCAGACGTTCTTCATCATCCTTTGCCAGTCCGCGTGAAGTCATCCTTGCCGATCAAAGGGCTTTAACGCAGGTCCTAGATCCGCATTCAGCTTCCCTTTAGACATCGTGAGAACACTTTAACCTAGGCTCTTGATACCACTTGTTGAAATAAAACCTCTGCTTACTAGATCTTGTTCTTTAATGTATCCAACGGCAATAGACTAAACTTGCAAGTGCACCGGAAAACTTAGAAAACACACAAGAATTATACTGGTTCAGCAGAACTTTTGCCTCATTGCCCAGTTGTGATTTCTCTAGGTAGAGAAATCACCGCCTCTTTGATTAATAATAGAGATTACAGAACTTTTGCAAACCCTAGAACTAATCCCTCTCTTCTTGCCTTGGCTGTCACAGTTTCTCTCTTAAAGATTTAAGCCTTGCTGCACCCTATTTATAGGCATAGGGTGCTGATTACATATCCTTTTCAGATTATAATTCCTATTCTAAGTGGGATAAGAAAATAGACTTCTTTACAATTCCAAATAGACTTGTAGGATTTCTAATCTAAATTGAATTAGGAAACTAAGATTCTTTCCTAGTCCTTTTAGGAGAAGAATTGGTGCACCCTTTTTCCTAAAACAATCCTAAACAGAAAAGGACACTAATTGACGAGCCAAAACCTAACAGTACTGATGTATTGGACTGCATAACATTGGTTGCACCCCCTAGGCATTGTTGAATAAGTATATTCTTTTCACTGATTCAGTGTAATATCAATCTATCATTCTAGGTTTACATGTAACTCTTTTGATCATGGTATTTATCCCAGACTAAAGGGTTTTGCATAGAACCCCGAGGCCTCACACACACACCACTTTCCCCTCCTCCGGGTTCCCTGTTATTTTATTTTTATTTTTTTGTTGGGTTGTTCTGTGCAAAACAAGCTCCTGTCCTACTTATGCAAGGATCATTATACCCTTTAAAGTTTTGCAGATTACTAATAAAAGGGGTGTTTTTGGGTTTTCAAGCGTATGTTTTACAATCATAAAATTTGAAGGCTGGGGATGTGGATTTTTTGAAAATTATTACAGGGTTTCAGGGGTTGGCTACTGACACAAGTCCTAGATTCTTTGTCTAATAAATAGAAGTTTAAATATGAAAAGAGTAAAATCAATCAAAAAGGTTTCTTTTCTTAGATATCATGGTTAGACAAATACCAAGTGTCATTAGCATGTTTTCAGCGTGTTTTGACCCTGAAAGCCTGGTGAGGGTGCTGAATCCTCGGGGCATTTGAGTCTCTGCCTTGGTCTGGCTTCAGGGTTTATATGCTTTGCAAGCATTATGTTTCAATCATTTTTATTTCGATTACAAGATTCAGATTCTGAAAGCGTGCTTGTGTGTTTGCTATACTGTCTTGATATCAGAGACTTGAGATTAAGCTTGATCTGATACGAAGTGCGTGTGTGTGATCACAGGAAAAATAGTAGAGTCTACCATGGAAGAATGTAGAGAAGTTTTTGAAACCTGGATAAACATGGTATCAGTTATTTCTTTTATGCATCTATGTTGAATTTGGAGTTATTCAGAATTACTTAAGATTGTACGCATTAATGTCTCTTTCAGGCACATGAACTGTTGAAGACGAAGAATATTGAAAGAAAAGGTAGGACTGTTGTAGACACATAATTTTGATCAATGGGGGAGGGAGAATTTGGACTTGGGACCTCTTCTAACATCGGGAAGAGAAGTACCACTAGACCAATAACTAGTTGGTAGACACATAATTAATTGGGTTTCTTTTATTCTTCGGTGATGTAGATGCTGATGTTACTACAATGTACGATGATTCATGCAACAATCTTCAATATGGCAACTGTGATTAATTCCTGTCATTATTTTGATAATCAGAGAGGATTCCTGCGGTTAGCATCATTCAGAAATGTGAAGTTCATTCTGAAATTGAAACAGAGATGGGTGAGTCTACAGAAATGTTTTATGAGCCCAGTGAAAATAGTAGGGTACAACACATATCTGAATCCATGGATGCAAACCAGCGAGTTGGTAATCTGGTGCAAGGAAATCTGATTGATGCTTCCCCTCGTACATCATGGTTAAGAAAATCTGTGATGAAATTCCAGTCATCTTTGAGAAGTCAAAGCAGCCATCGTCCCTTAATCTTAGTTATCGTTTTTGCCGTGATTTTTATCATGCAGGTATTTAATCTAGGCCAGATTGGTAAATTATTTATAATTATATGTTGGCTTTGGGGCTGTGGAATCTACAATTACGTACTCAATAAATAGTTAGATAGTATACATATTTCCTTGGAATTGCCGTCATGTTGGACTGAGTTGCTGCTAGTTTGACCTTTGTTTTTCATTGCACTAATTTGTTTATATGATGTTGCATGATGCACAATGTGACAATCATTTGGAATTTGCATTGTATCAGCTTTCTTAATCCTTCTTTGCCGTTGTAAAATGTTGTTTGTTTCTTTGATTGCAGTTTAGCATAATCGCTCTACTAGTGAGACCCCAACACATCCATGTGCACTCTCCTGCAGACTACGCGAGCAGCTTGGGCAGTGTAGTAGGCGAAAGATCGTCTGAAGTCGCCAATTGGCTGGAGAAGCGAATCCACCACCTTAAAGATGAGATGCACTTTGTTGAGACTCGGCTTGAGAGCATGCGGCATGAGCATACTCTCTTAAAAGCTCAACTTGAGGACTTTAAGCATCTTAGTAAGCGCAGGTAATATCCAATTGTATATCCTTCTCATTCTGGTGACGATAAATGAGTTGTTCAGTCCTGTAAACTCCTTGAGCACTAATGCTGGGAAAAAAGTTCCTTATGAAGCTGTGAAGCTTGCCCAAAAAATATCCAACAGGATTCCTCTATGAAGCTGTGAAGCTTTACCCAAGAAGCTTGAATGGAAAACGCTGTCATTTTCGACAAAAAAACGTAAGGGTATAGAAAACTTTCAAGCCCGTATCATTATCGTATTATTTTCAGTTTTTAGTTTTTATTCACTTAAAAAAAAACTGAAAACATGTTTAGTAACATATTTCGTTTTCTATTTTTTTTTTAAGAAAGTGAAAACTGGTTTTTAAATCACCATTATTTTTTAAAACAACTTGAAAGTGTTTTAGTTTTCATTTTCATCTTTTTGTCTTTTTTTCTCATTCACTAATTTTACATGACCACACGCATTGCACTCGAGTTATCAAAACTCGGTATTTGGGACCTCCCGGTTTGGACATGGCTGCTCGACTCTTGCGTTTAGCTGCACTCATTATAAGCCTCAAGACCTCCTGATCCAAAATTCGCCAAAAAATCATAATAATTCCAAAAAATTCAATGAAAAATACTATGAATTCTTTGTAACATTCACTTCATTCTATGATATCAAATGCACAATTTTGTCCCAAAAAAGTTTTTAGTTTTTAAAAAATGAAAACTACAAACTAAAAATTGAAAATTAAAATAGTTATCAAACGGGCCAAATAAAACATCCTGACTGTTAAAACCGGAAATGTGATGAACAAACCTCACGTGCTCCATGAAATGAAGCCAAGAAAACTTGGTTCGTGTACTACATGACATAATTAATGGTAAAAAAAAAATTATTATTTGTTTTTATCTTTTTGTCTTCCACATGCATTTTCAGTAGCCATAAGTTTACGTACGTCTATCCGTGTTCACAGAACCAAGGACGGTCCCACAACAAGCTAACTTGGGCTCTTTTGTTGTTTTGAACTAAATTAATAGCCTAGGCAACCCAAAAAAATTCTTATTAACTAAACTCACTAGACTGACTTTTCTTCTCTCTCTCTCATCATTAAAATAAAAATGAAGAGGCATCTTCTCCACTCTGTGTTGGAATTATCAACACGATGGAAGTCTTAAGTCAAGCTTACCTTTTAGACTATGTGGCAAATTGGCAATCACTATGAACTAAAGTAGCTAATCTAATCTTGTTTACCAATTACAGTTTTATACTCTTTTTCAGAATGTATTTACTTGAGAACATTATATTTCCTGAAACCTTCTTGACGATGGTGCTGTTTATGCAAATAAGTTATGTAAAAGTCAACAACTGGAATTTTTGGATGCCCTCACTCTCTCTCTCTCTCTCTCAGGATGGCAAAATAGGATTTGAAATTGACTTTGGTGTTCTTGCTTGTATGAATTATCAATTAGGGATTTTGATAAATTGATTAGTTGTTGACATCCTTCGAGTTTTCAACAAGTTTATAGGTAAGGAAAATTTAGCCCATGTCATTTTCAAATCTTGGATCCATCCTGCACAAACATGGTAGAATATCATGTGGTGTCCCTCCCCCCCTCCATCTTACGCATGCATGTCATGCACCTAGGGTTTTTTTCTATATTTCTTTTGTCAATATTTAGTTGCTGAGAGGGAGCACAACAATTATCATTAGTGGGGGAAAGTCTTTGAGATTAAATAGTTAGGCAGAAGCGAGATCTAGAAGTGGGTTTTGTTTGTGGATATGAATCTTCCTCATTTTGTGTACAAACAAAACAAAACAAATGGATGAGAATTATTTAGAATTCATGGCTCTTCAGTTATTATTTCTGATGGAGTTGTTAATGTGACAGATCTCATGCGTATATACTTTGATGGATGTACATTCAAAATATATAAATAATTCTTCATAAAATAAAATAAAATAAATATTTATGTTGTTTTTATCATGACAATTTGAATATATAAGCGACGGCCAATACTGTTCAAAGAACGACGCATTTGAGTTACAACAACACATCAGAGAGACCCTACCCTAATCCTATTGGCCTTGCCACCCAGCCTTCTTTGAATTGTGCAAATAAGATCATTGCAAAACATCCAAAGCCTACCCTACAGCCCAAAAAACCCTACGTACCCTACCATTTTGATCATAATTGGTCTTCTCAGGAATTGTATGTGGTGCATAAATTCAAAATAAAAATTATTTTGGATATTGACAAAGACCCAAAATGGTGCACATGAAATATACAAGAGTGAGCTGAAAAGCTTGGCCTGTCAGAAATATCATAATAACACTCATAATTGGTAAAGACCACCGACCTCTAAAGTTCAAACCAATGGATTTTCCACTCTCTCTCTCTCTCTCTCTCTCTCTCTCTCTCTCTCTCTCTCTCTCTTTGGTCTTTTGTGGTTGCTTATTTTGGTTTACTACTAGAATTGCTGATTGGTACTCTACCAAGATTCTAAAATTGATGGGGAAAGTAGGGGCCAAAGGTACAATAAAGCTGGTGGCTGGTGTTGTCCTATCGATTCTTAGCCTCTTCATAACAAGGTTTTGACGGGTTGGCATGTTCCACATTGTTCTTATTTTTTGTGCAGAGGATATTGAATTTTCTGAAGAAGATAAAGACCCTATATAGTGCAACATCTGAAATTTTTAGTCTCCTGGATTATAACGGCCGTTGTCCACATCATTTGTGGAGTTGACTTGTTCTGATTTGAGGTGTTGTTTTTCCCAAAATGATAGGACGGGATTAGATGCTTCAATTTACATGCATAAAATGTTTCATTATTCCATTTGCCTTCTTTTTTTATTTATTTATTATAATAAGATATTATAAAAATCAATTTTTTTATTTTATAATTTTTTGCACCCCCATAATCATACAAATAATATCGGCCATGCTTTGTTCGCTAGCGCTTCTCAACATGAATAAATTCTTTTTGCTTCATAACGGCTATGACCTAATCTGTCAAGACTAAACCATGGCAGAGTGTCATGGCAATGGATATGGTAGGCATGGCACCCACTTGTGCCATTGACATGGCCATGAAGATGGAGGATATTTATTGAAATAGTATGTGGGTTATGGCATAATGGATTATGGAAGCCTTGTAGAGCATTTAGAATTGCTCATCGGTACTACCACGATTCTAAAATTGATGGAGAAAGCAGAGGCCAAATGGGTCAAATAAAGCTGCTGTATCTTTTTTTTTATTGTGTGGATCAAATTGGGGCGGCGGCGGGGGCGGCCAAGAACAACACCTAACGATCACACATCAGCCTCCTCAAAATAGCAAACTCGCAGGTCTAAGTTGTAACTCGAGCCATACAGTATGCAACATAATTTTTATCTCTGTAAATATGAACAAGTTGACATGTACCAATCTGCCGCATGAGACTACAACAACTATGCACTAAGCGGATGACAGCTGCTGTATCTTTTTAAGATTGAAATTGTACTATCGATCTTAGGCTTTGGCATGTTCCACATTGTTCTTGTTTTTGTGTGTACAGGATATTAAGGTGGCGTTCGGTAACGTTTTTGGAGATTGTTTTCATTTTTAGAAAACAAAAATGAGTCAAAAACACGTTCGGTAACATGTTTTCATTCTCGTGGAAAACGTTTTCGTAAAATGAAAACAAGTTCATGTATACTTATAGAAAACAGAAAAAAGTTGTTTCCATTCTCGTGGAAAACGTTTTCTCAGAAAACATTACAAAAATGAGTCAAAAACACGTTCGGTAGCATGTTTTCATTCTCGTGGAAAACATTTTCATAAAATGAAAACAAGTTCATGTATACTTGTAGAAAACAGAAAAAAGTTATTTTCATTCTAGTGGAAAACGTTTTCTCCGAAAATATTCTCCGAAAACGTTACCGAACGGACCCTTTCTGAAGAAGATAAAGATCCTTGTTTTAAAGGATCCTTGTTGATTATGGGCTGTCCACATCATTTATGGAGTTGTTTTGACCAAAAATGAAAGGGCGGGATTTTTTTTGATCGAAATAAAAGGACGGGTTGGATGCTTCTATTTGCATACATAAAATGTTTCTTTATATATACATCTGTATTAAGGAATTATTAAAAAAAAATTTCTTTATTTGATTTTTCTACACCCCATAATCATAAAAATAATATGGTCCATGTTTTGTTCGGTTCTCAATATGAATAAATTCTTTTTGCTTATTGATCATGATAGTTTGGGTTTGTGACGACGGCTATATGACCATGGAGCCAAGGGCAGAGCAACCTCAGGCCCATGGTGGCATGTCCTCCTAATTCATGGTGGTACCCACGATTTTTTGTTTATTAACTAAACTGATGAACTTAAGTACTCTACCACTTAAACTCAAGTCCTCCATCCCTATAATGCAGACTAAATACTCAGAAAATAAAACTGGATTTAGAGAAACTATGGCAGTAGATAGAAAAGAGTTATAGAAAAGTTATTTTCGAGAGTGATTCTTTCCATATCGTTTCAGCTTTTCGGCACTGAGGAAGTTTTTACCCGTCTACAATATTGCTATTTGAATCCTCCCTGTACAATATGTGTATTTTGTATTCTTTTTTTTTTCTATTGATCTAATAAAATTCTTATCGCATTTTTATAAAAAAAACAGATATATACACCTTAACTATTTCTCCCATCTTATGCACACTCCATATCATGGTATCCATAGAACAATAATCTTATATAACCTAATGTTAGATAAATAGACCTAGAATTTATAACTTTGGGGGACTTAGAGCTCCAATACAAAACAAACAAACAAAAATTAATATTCAAAACACATATCAAGATAAGTATTTACAACAAGTACACAGAAGCCTGATTGCAAAAAGACTAAAGGGGCCCTAAGAAGAAAACAAAAAGGCCAATAGAACCACAACAAACTAGAAACAGAGTAACATTCAAGAGTGCCATGAGTTTAATTAAATACAAAATTTCATTTTAATGTCATTAATTACCATATACCATGTATATAACAATCATTCGTTGGGATAAGAATATAGGGCCCTCTTATTAGAATATCATTGTGCTTCATGATTATTTACATGGAAGTCCTCTTACCAGTCATGATCTCTTAGACCCTTAGGATCCAAGGAATCCGTGGTCACCCTACAAAAACGAGAACACCCCATTAGAAGGCGATTCTATTGTATGTGTTTATGTACAGTAAGAGTACAAGACCACCAATCAAAACCAAGCTGCTCAATGACCTAGGTACTTTAGCAATAACATCATGCTATCATCTCCCTGAAAGGACATGTTCAACTAACAAAGCCGTTCACCAAGTGGAGGTATGTCTTCAGATCATGACATGTGGCGAGGTTGCTTTTGTTGAGATAGGGCGACTCTCTGCTACTAAGCCTCAGCTCCTGTCCCACGTCAGCATATACCCATTGCGTGTCTTCCACATACTTAAGAATCCATCTTGGCAAATTTGCCACGTGGATATTCTTAGCACTTTCCACATCATCATCATCTTCAAGCACAAAGCCAGGTATTTTGGGAATTGGATCGTCGGAATTGACAATTCGGAGTATGCGGGTTCCACTTTTGTCTAGCTGGCATCTTAAGTTTCTATTTCCGACACGGGGCCCACCGAACGATACCACTGTCACCATTGGCGCATTTGCAAAGGTGGCGGTGATATCATACGCGCTCAGAATGGCGAGTGCTGCCCCAAGACTGTGACCCGTGATAGTTAAGCTAAGTGGCTCATCACCGTACAATTCGATGATCCTTGAAATCTCTTTCCTAATAATGTCTTGTAAGCTAGGGCAAGTGGCCGTTCTCGAAGTGTAGAGGCTTAAAAAGCCTCTTTCTACCATGGGCCCACCACTTTTGGATCCCACATAATTCGGCACCTCAATCAAGGTGGCTCGTAGATTTTCAACCCACTCCAAGCATGTGGCGGTGCCTCGAAAAGCAATCACAACATCACGACGCCCCAGTCTCGCCATCTCCTCTTTATCTTGACAAATCGCCACGTAACCAATCCAGCTCGACGGAGTAGACACCCAACTTGGCACTCCTCCAATCCAACGCGGCAATCGTACTCCACACGTGGCCCGTAGATTTTTAGTTACCCGGTATCCAGTTTGCCCAAACCCGGACCGGGTCAAGATTGAATTTTTCGAAAAACGACATGTGGCATAGGTTGGTGACTTGGGGTCAGAGTCGAAGGAGCGATAGGCAGCCTCCACAAACTGACCGTAGCGAAGGATTTCAGAGCGAAGGGTATGATCAAGAGGGTCTAGCAAACACTCCCAATTATTGCTTCCTTGATATTCCATCCACCTCTTCCCCAGTTTTGGTGACGGCTGGGTTGAATCCACACTACTGCATTGCATAAATGACGAATCAAGCTGCTTTAATGACGATGACGTTGCAGCTGAGAATGCTAAGTTGGAGTTTTTCCTAATTTTCTCTAAACGATCAGTTTTTGTGGCAAAGGAAAGGTTGGGAGAATCAAGAGGTGGTGAGGTGGGTGAATTAGCAACAGCTCTAAAACCAAAAGCAACCCTCATTTTCTTCTTCGCAAGTATTGTGTTTGGTCAAGCTTGATTAATTTGCAAGTTTTGTCAGGACTCAGGTGATGCATGGTTTGGTTTTATAGCCAGCTTGCATGGCTCACAAACTCAGAGAGAGAGAGAGAGAGAGAGAGTGAGAGAGTGGACAGTGGTGCATGCACCAAAACAAGAAGGGAGATGAGGTACATGGTGAAGATGAAGTCCCTTGAAGTAAAAAGTGGTGGCGCCTTGAGACTTGGGGATGAAAAGAATTTGATTGGTGGAACCCATCAATGAATTAAATTAGAATATTTGATAACGACAAATCTTCCTTTCCGTCCAAGGTGATGCTCATCAAAGGCGGAATTAGGAATTTTTCAGTCGACGAGCTAGTTAAAATTTTTAACTTAAAATCTAATGATTTTTTAATTAAAAATCTTACCTTTGTAGTGTGAATTCCTAAAAATTTCTTGCCATCAACCGAATAAGCTTCACAAATACAAAGTGCAAAAATATAAATAATTAAGTTTTATTTATATATTAATTGTAAATACAAGAATAATAGAATTTGGTTAACATATTGTTCCATTCTTGAAAGAGAATACAAATAAATTTGAGAAAATAATATTTCCCTAATGTGTTTTAGTTGATGGTGAGCCATATAACCTTTTTTTTTTTTTTTTTTTTTTTTTTTATAAAAATTTACTCAAAGACCTTTTGTCAAAAGAAGCAGATAATTTCACCCAAAAAAAGGCTGCAGATAAAAAAGAAAGAAAAAGATACCAGACTATGCCAAAATAATAAAAATAAAAAGCAGCATATTTTGGGATTACAAAACCAAAAGGCAGCATACTTCTTGTAGTGGGCCATATAGATATAGGTTTATTATTTTTTTTCTTCAAACTTTCCTTACACTAAAGCCCACCACAGCCTTGACTGTGGTTCTGCCCCTGATGCTCATGGCATAATATATAGTTTGGGTTTGTGCAATATAGATCCTTACATTTTCTATTTCTTTGACATATACTCATAATTCTATAAATCTACGTGTAAAACTCAATTTCAAACTTAAATGACCAGTAGAAAATAAGAGGTCATAGTATTCCTATATTTTTACATTGTTGCCATCAGACTTCATATTTTATTTATAATTTATTTCAAGCATTTCATTAACTGCCATAATTGTAATTAATACTCCCTATTAATAGCATATCAATCACCCCATTTCTTTTGGTTGTCATTCCCTCTAACATATTGGCCCCTAAAATTGCAAACCAAAAAAAAATCTGTAAATTACATATCCAATAATGTACCTATGAAAAATATAAATATATACGTATAAAAATATAGGTATATTATTTACCAAAAACCAAAACAAAAACTAGGTAAAGTTACTTTTTAATAGTTTTACTAGGTACATTATTAGAGAAAAAAAATAGGTACATTATTTAGAGAGAAAAAATAGATTCATTTAAAAAAAAAAATCATAAAACAAACAATAAATAGATTATCAAATTATTTTTTAACATAATTAGAATGTACACTATTATTCCGGTAGCGTACCTATAGCACCGATGCCATAGGTACAGTTTCAAAAATTACCTGTACGACAGGTTCTAATTAAGGAAAAAGATATGAACTACGTCTATTAGGAAGCAACAACAAATGTCGACAACAAACTCATTTTCCAAAACAAATACCGATATGCAATTAAGAAAGCAAACAACATCCAATTAAGCCAGCAAACAAATTTCAATATGCGAGCACACAAAAATTGAGACTATTGAGCCAGCAAACAAATTTTGATATGCCAAAACATCCAGCAAAAACATTCATCAATGATTGAGGAAAACCCAGATATGAACTCTGTCTATTAGAAAGCAACAACAAATGTCGAAAACTGACTCATATGGCAAAACAAATTACGAAATGCAATTAAGAAAGCATCCAATTAAGAAAGAAAACAACATTCAATTAATCCAGCGAACAAATTTCGATTTCCTGCTACAAAAAATAGCAAACTGAAGATAACCCAAACGCTTCAACTCTCATAAAGATAGCATAATACTGAAAAAATTGCAAAAAATTTCGATTCACCTAGGACATAGGAACTTCAACTCTCAGCACAACTGAAGAGAACCAGTAAGCTTCGCAGGTTTTGACCATCTAGTTCTTCCATATGTAATAGTGAACCAATCATAGAAACCCACCAATCTTACCATTAAAAACCAAGAAATCAGTGGAAATTGGCTTGGAAGGAGCATGACTTTTGGGTTGAAACGTGATTTATGCAATTTGTCGATCTACCTCCTTCAGTTGCCGTTTCTATATAATGGCAGGAATTGTAAATACAATATATTTTGTGGATATACTATTTGCTTATGTGGATACATGCTTGGACTTGTGGATTATAATTAAGAGGTAACAACCAGTGTCCTGAATTCAAAACATATGTCTGAAATTGGACCCATATCTAACAGCCCCCAGCCCCGCCCCCCTTTTTTAATGTCCCTGTTTATCGTAAGTTGGTCTAATCATTTCATTGTTTAAGATATAAAATCTTGACTGCATCATATTGGCATTAGATAAGCTGACATGTAATTGTATAAGGATTTTGAATAATGATATCTCAAACCAATACATTGCTAGAAAAGTGCACATAGATGCCTCTTTAATTTGTCCTTCGATTTGTTGGAACCTGAAACGATGGATTAATTGAATGGAGATAAATTATGGCTTGGTTCCTTTACACTTTTGATTAAATATCAATTTTCCATAATCTTTATATCACTTTCGTGAAACTTAAGGTTTTATTCATAATATCCAACCAAAAAAGTAAAAAAGGTTTATTTATAATATTTATATGTTGAATGGCCCATGAAACGACGTAATTATACCAAACCAAAGCCAATACATGCATTCAACAAAGATGCATGATTTGAAGTTTCCATCAAAGCCCTAGCATCATGTATTTTACCTAAGGAATAAAATATCGATAATATCTAAATATCAGTATTCAAAAATACGGAAATTTCATAAATATCGGGATATTATCGATATTTCGGTCAATGTCGTCAATATTTTCGATATTTTGGTTCATGGATATCTAAAATATCGATTGCATCGAAATATCGATAGTCCAAAAATACGGAAATTTCGTGAAAATATCGGCGATATTATGGATATTTTATTCCTTTTTACCCAAAATGGAGCCTCCATTTCCATGAGAAAAAGGGCATTTTAGAATTGAAGGTGACATGCCGGTGGCAAATTAAAGAACTTGAAACTCAGCTACATTTGTTCCTCGTGTGCACAGTCCAAATAGCTTGCTCCCTAAAATTCCTACTACCTCCAAATATTAAACACCAAACTCCAAACATATTATTTTCGGCATGCAATTAATTTACCCTTTTTTTTTACGGGACTTGTGGAATCCAAGACCTTTTATGGGGGAGCATTTGCTCTAAACCACTATACTAGTGGCAGGGCCGATCCTGAGATTTTGAGGGCCCTGTGCGAAACTTAAACTAAGATCCTCACATAATGTAACACAAACTTACACCATGACATACAATAGTGTTTTTTAAAGTAAAAAAATATCATCATCAATTAGCATGCAAATCACAAATTAATACAAATTTTGACGTTAATTTGAGAAACTTAAATATTAGTATGTTCGGTATAAAGACTATGTTTTCCTTTCAGTGTTCGTTAACTATATAAAGACTTGTGTATAATATAATTATATATATATATATATATAGTATATGAATCAATCATCACCCTCTATATATATAAACTATCAAATATATATGAACTATATGCAATCCTTGTTATCTATCATTATATAATCAATCCTTGTTTGGAGACTTCTTGGTGTGAAGCCAAACTCCTGGAGTGATTCCAGACCTATCCTTGTTCGTTCTATTTTCTATTTTTCATTATTTTTGCTTCCGCTAAACTACCTAAATTCTCAATTCACCTATATCCAACATCAGAAACAAGTCATTTATATTGAAATTTAGAGTGAGAGAAAGCGTATATTGCTACTAGGTCTAAATAAAACTATTGATATATATGTGTTTACCTTTATTTTAATCTTTTATTGTTGTTGCTGTTGTTGTTACAATAAAAAAAAAAAAACAAAGGTAAAAATTAAAGGTATTCTTGTACAGAGGTGGGACTAGAACTCGCGCCTAAATGGAAATTAAAGTGCAGAAAACTAACGCAACTAAATGCATTCCTATGTAAGGATTCTGCGCTTACTATATATATATATATATAATATTTATAATATTAATGTACATTACATACAGATAAAAAAAATTTGGGGGCCTTCAAAAATCGGGGGCCCTGTGCAGTGGCACTCTTGCACACCCTCAGGGCCGCCCCTGACTAGTGGGTCTTTGCCAGTGTCAGATCATTTTTTTTTTCTTTTGGATTCAAGGAATGGTAGAGGTTAAAACCAAAGTTTTACGTTTTGGAACAACAATCAAATCACTAGAAAAAGAAGCATTATAACTGTACTAATATACATTGGTATAGAAAAAACAAAGGAAAAAGGGAATCTAATCCAAAGTAAAATTTCATGTGATACTATTTGTAGTACATAGTGATATATCAATTATTTTCTCAAAAGTAAATGTACATTTGATACTATTTGATTAGCTCTTTTTTAGTTTATTTTTCTCTTTTCTCTTTTTCCCTTTTTGTTTTCATTCCTTGATATGTGTATCATGTGATATATATTCAATGTGCCGGAATATTTCTCTCTCCAACTGTTTTGGTAAGAAAGTAACTGCTCAAATCAAGTTGATGTGGATCTGTATTCGTAAGCACCATGCAACAAAAATGTGACCCAATGTTAAAGCAATTCTTACAGATGGGACGGGAGTTTGAGTTTGGCCCACTTATTTATGGGGCCAAATTCATCATTTCTTAGCCTAAAGGTATATACGTTTCAATCAGCATTATTCTTTTCCGCCCAATGTTTAATTGAACAGTGAGATGTATAATGGCTAGGGCAAGCCATACCAAGTAAGTTAGTTCTTCGAACCCATGATGGCGAGAATTTATTGTAATGATATTGAAATACGGAAACGTGGTATAATATGAGCAAGGGCGGAACTAGGAATTTTTCAACGGGTGGGCTAACTAAATTTTTTTAAGCTTAAAATCTAATGATTTTTATTTAAACTTATGGTTTCTACAGTTTTCTATAACTAAAAGTATACATTAAATCATATAAACAAAAAATATAAATACATTTAACATAAGACAAATACATATTAAATGCAACCAAAAAATACATATTATCAATGTGTGCCTATTCAAGTTGTGCCATGCGCTTATTGAGAGAATACAACCACCAAAAGGTAGCAGAGAATTAAACAGACTTGAGAAAAATAATATTTTCTTAATGTGTTGTAGTTTATGGTGGTCTATATAGTTTTTTTTTTCTTCAAAAATCTTTCCTCAAACAACCATCAGACTTCATATTTTCTTAATGTTTTGTAGTTGCTAGTTTGCCATATATATAGGTTTGTTTTTTCTTCAAAAATCAACCTAGGCTACAACCCACCATAGCCTTGTGGGTGGTTCCGCCAGTGAATATGAGTAGATAATATGGTTGAGATTTCTCACTTTTACTGTATAATTATACTATAATTACTTTATAATTATATATGCTCAATGGCGGAACCAGGAATTTTTGTAAGGGCGGGCTAAATTTTTTTTTGGGGCTTATTATATAATATAATATATCATGCTTCAAATTGTCTAGAATTTTTTATTATTATTTTTTGTAAGGAGGGCTAAAGCCCTAAAACATCTATTTAAATTTTAGAAACCCAAAAAAAAAAAAAGAAACCGAACAAGTTCATTCTTTTTCCAAACACTAACACAAGTATAACCAAACCCCCCAAAAAAACACAAATCAGTAGAAATAAAAATGGAAGCCAATTAATTAGCAAACAAACAGAAAATACAAAATTGAAAGAAAAAGTAAGGAAAAAACAACCAGACAATACAAAATTGTGAGAAGTAGAGTTGTTTTTTTAACTAGACAATGCAAAGAATGTTGTTGCTCTAAGATTCTTGTTACTAATAATAATAAATAAAAAGAAAGAGATAAACCTTCCAATATTGAACAACCACATTGAATGATTTGGTTTGGAGGTCTTAAGCCCTCTGGTTTTTGGGGTGAAACAAAAAAAAATTGCCGGTGTCGTTCTAGAAAAAAGGCCACAAAGAAACCACACTGAAAGGAGGAAGAAGAAAATTGGAGGAGAGTAGAGCCGGTTAATTTATTTTGAGCTATCAGATGATAGAAAAAAGAAGAAAAGAAAAAGAAAAGGAGAAAAACTGAGAGAACAGAGAGAAGGAAAGAAGAGGAAGAAATATAAAAGAGAGAGAAGAAATAAGAAAATTGGCGGAGAGAAATAAGAAGCAAGAAGAAAAAAAAAGTGAGAGTAGAATGTTCATCTTTTGAAGAAAAATAATTGATAATTGTTTGGGAGCTTGGGAGCTACAACACGTTGGAGGAGACATGGAGTAATGAGACTTACAAGGGGAATGTGCTTTTCCTTATTTTAATCCTTGCTTTTTCTTATTTTAATCCTTATGTCAGTCATAGAGTAGTGTTATAGATGCTTTTCCTTTTTTGTCCGGTCTTGTTCCTTGTGGGCTAATATTTATTTATAGTTCATGCATTTAAGCTTAGGATGAAGAATCAGGACTAGGCCAGAGCCCAGCCTAGCCCCTATGTAGTTCCGCCCTTGTATATGCTATGCATATATTGGTGTTGAGATCGTTTGTCCTACATTGAAAAGTTAAGACACATAGCCTGTGTTTATAAGGAGTTGGGCTACTCCCCTCCCCTCGTGCCAATTGGTTTTAGGATGGAGTCACAACTTCCTTCATGGTATCAGAGCCAGACTTCACCTGGTAGGCCCAACAACCACAAGTGCTCCCACGTCACTCAATATGTGTTGTCTACGTGTTAAGTTTGAAAATTCGTCGAGTTTATTAGGAGTATTAGGCTTAAAAGTTTGCCGCCAGGGCGCGTTGGGAGTTTATCCCACTCCCACATTGAAAAGTTACGGATCTAGTCATAGTTTATAAAGAGTTGATTATCAGATTTAGGTGGGGTACAATACTAGCAAGAAAAATATACATATATAGAGGCAGTTGACGTTGAGCTCTAAGTGGGGTTACTTTTATGAATCCAATAGATCGGCCAGTCCTCAAGTCGCTTAAAAGTTTCTTCCTTCTAGACCCAATAAATACTTTGAGCCTGAGCCCAAGATCTATGTATACTTATCAGAGAGCTTCAGTTAGTTTCCATTACATGCTGATGTGTGTTGGCTTTACTTTGAAAAATTATTCTCCAGATGAGACACAAGTAATTAATGACTTCAAGAAGAAGGTAATATTAGGCATGGAGCTTTAATCCATAACAGTTAATTAACATAAAACAGTAATAATTGGTCACACCTTTGTTAAGGGGGCGAGTTTGCTTTGTATTTTGAGCACGGTGTCTGCTGGTTTGAGGAGTCTCTCGATGTTCTTGATGTGTTTCAAACGTTTTGTGGTATATTTTAGGCTTAATTGTAGCAATGGTCCCTGAACTATATACCGGCACTACAAGAAAAAGTGGCAACAGTCACTATTATTTAGTAACATTTGGTGACATTTGCTGGGGTAACTAAAGCCTTTAGTCACACAAAAATTTCAAAAAAGGTGACTAAGGGCTTTAGTCACCAACAAATTAACAATGGTGACATTTGGTTACTTTTGCTGGGGTATTTCAAAAAAGTTGACTAAAGCTACCAACAGTCACAAAAAAGGTGACTAATGCTACCAACAGTCATCAAATTCTTAGTTAGTGACAAAGGGGTGACTATTATGATTTTTTCTTGTAGTGCGGTACTTACATTTTCATTTCTCAACTTCAAAAATAGTTACGGAGATCCTCCAATTAACATCACATCAAATCATAAAGTCATAAAGAGAAGCTATTATATTTTAACATGCTTCTCTTTATGACTTTCTGAAGTAACCCTGACAATTAATAGCTTTCTTTATTGATAAAGAATATTCAGTATAACTATTGTTTCTAAGTTAATTATATTACATTTGGATCGAGTTCTAAATTTTGATCTCAATGACAAGAAAATTAAGTTGGCGTAAAAGTTGGAAAAGTCTTGAAATATTTGCGCTGAAATTTTGAATCAAGTTCTTTTTTGTTCTTTGCGCGAAAAGGCCTTGATGTGGAGAGCGTAAATATTTGATCAAAAAGTTGATAGACAGTTGACACTTGACAGACCGATATAGGGTTTCAAAAACTTGTGTTTGAGTTGAGTTGAGTTGAAGACACATGTCCGTTTGATAACCATTTCAATTTTAGTTTTAGTTTTCAGTTTTTGTGCTATAGTATAAAGGAAAAAGAAGGAGAATGAAAGTGAGAATGAGAGTGAAGATGCGATTGAGAGGGAAGATAAGGAGAGGATGGGAGGAAGAAGTAACAAAAGCGGAAACAAAAACTAAAAACTGAAATCTATTTGAAATTGTTTTAAGTTTTAAGTTGTAGTTTTCACTTTTGTTACTCCTCACTCTCATCCTCTCCTCTTATCCTCTTTCAATCCCATCCTCACTCTCATTTTCCACTATACCCTATCACAAAAAATGAAAACTTTAAAAACTAAAATTGAATTATGAAATTACTTGTAGTATGACTAAAAATGCTCAGAGGGGAGTGAATAGGCCAATTTAAGATTATAATTAATAAACAAAAAATAAATTTTGGTAGCAGGATTGATATGGCTTATCAATCCTGAAACGTGTTGAGCATAAAATAAAGGAACACGCAAATAATTATTTTACGTGGTAAAACCCCACCTCTGGGGAAAATCCATGGGACTCCTCAGTCCAACACAAATCCCCTATAAAACGATGATTATAAGAAGTACTCACACACTTATCCTAGACACATTTTAGATAATGTTTATCAACTTCTTTGTAACTCAACTTCTATCACGGGATGATCTTCGACACTCCTTATGTTGAACGCAATATTAGTCATAATAGCTTCAAGCTCACTGGAGGAAAACCGCCACCACGGTCTTGGTGCCCTCAACCGTATGAGTCACCGAACAATGCAAATGAATGCAATATGAATGATTAAAGTGTTTGATAAATCACCAAGTAAACATGGAACACTTGATGATTTATCTCAAACATATGCACATCAGCTTTTCATGGAATTCTATATGCTCAACACAAATATCAAAAGCCGTGTATGTGAAAAGAGAGGCACACATCTTTTATTCAAACCATGTTCTCTCTAGTGAGAGAGAAGCCCAAGACCACGAATTCTATTCAATCATAACTTCTCAAATTTGGTTCAATATGGACTTTAAGTTAAAAGACGTCAAAACAGCAGACCACCTATTCTAATCAATCATGAATATCAGTTTTGAACCACTTTAGATGCTGAGTGATGATGCCAAACGACCACTCTTTTATGGGTAAACAATATCTCCTAAATCCAATTAATTAGGAGATGAGCAACGTGCAAGTCATAATAGGAAAAGCTAATATTTTAACTTAAATCAAAATAGCGTACATCTAGGAAAGTAATCTCAAGAGATAAAATATAATTCTATTAAAAATAGGACTAACCTAAAAGTGCTTGAGTGAAAATAACTTCAACTAGGAATCCCATAATGAATGCATGGTTATGTCATGATTTACCTGAAATCAAGTTCCTCATATCGATCAAGTCATACTTCGAAAATCCAGAATTGAATGTGTTGTGCCAAAGCTTCCAGTAAAAGATATTCACACCCTAATTTGTGACCTATGCTAGAGTCTAGGAAATGGCAATACAATTTTCATACTAACAATCTCCCCCTTTGGCATTTCCTAAACAAAACACCTATTATACAACTCAAAAGAAAATGCATGGGTTTTAACAAATGAAATCCTACTCTAAACTCGAAGCTCTGAATCCCTGCACATTATGAAACAACAAAACCAGTGAAGCATGTGGGAGAAGAAAAGTCATTCAAAGCAAAAATACAACATCACTCCCCCTTAATTCTACAACACAATCTCTCCCCCTTTTTATCATAATTTCACACAATCTTCTCTCCCCTTTTTTGTCAGGAAATGCCAAATGGCATAAAAAGAACATAAGGGAGCATATATAAAAGCAAAAAGAAGAGGAAAAAATCAATTGCAATCCCAAAATATAAAGGAATAGAGATTAACCAATGAAGCACTTAAGGGACTTTATCTTGTCGTGACTTTAGGTTTCTCAACATGTGTTGCTCCTTGAAAGCACTACTAAGGAAGGCACTTTTGATGTGTTGTGCAATTTGAATGCACTCCCCTAATGATCTTGTTGTTGATGGACTTTGTAACAAACACAATGATGGATGAATCACACACTCACACACTCACAGAAAATAACCAAGCACAAATGACACAAGATTTATAGAGGTTCGGCCAACTCTTTGCCTACTTCCTCTTGGTGATCCCCTTGAGAAATTCACTTCATGAAAGAATAGGTTACAACTTTGGTTTACAAAGAAAACCCCTTAGAACTCTATTCTCTCCACAAGCTCTCTTTTCTCTCACACCCCTTACTCAACACTTTGATGCACTTGTGAACACTCTCTTACCCTTGGTGTTTCCCTCCTTGGTGTCTAAACTCTCAAGACCCAACTCAGCTCCTAACTTGAACTGATTGCCCTCTCTCTCTTCCTCCCTTGGTAAGTTAAGCCTCTCTTGGACACACTAGCTCACAGCTTCTTGTCCACTCCTTGAGAAGTAAAACCACACCCTTGGTGAACTCAATCACACTTTGCTGTCTTGTTTTCTCTTCTTTATAGACAGACCTTGGACTTATTTGAGGGCTGCAAACACCTCTCCACGTTCTTGCTATCAGCCACCCACTTAAACACAATGTTAGGCAAGCCAGAAAACAAGCCATAAAGCATGCACCCTTTGTCCCTTTGTCTCCTACCTAGAAAAAGACCTTTGATACAAGTCAACAAAGCACATTCAATGATGTTCCAGCTTCTAAGGCACTTTGCCAAACTCCTAGAACCCATAAAATACTTTGGAGGCACATGGAGTTAGGTAGGGAACAAACCCATGTGAAAAACAACTTGAAAACGCGTGGAGAGAATTCAGCACAGGCGGCGGGCGACCGGTCGCCAGTTTTTGCGACCGGTCGGATACAGAAAACCTCATTTTGGATACCAATCTGCCTGAAAACGACCGGTCGTGGATACCTTGCGACCGGTCGCTTTCTGCGATTTTTCCAGCTCTCCAATCTGCTTCAAAACGACCGGTCGCTCAAAACCTGCGACCGGTCGCTTCTCCCGAAGCTTGCATACTCAATGTGAGCCAAATTTCCAACATGATGTCCATTTGGCTTGACAAGTAACAACGAGCAAAACCTCACCAATTCCAGATGTGCAACGGGGAAAAGTCTTATCTTTCATAGCCAAGATCCATTTATCATCAACAAGAACAACATACACAATGTTAGGTTCAATCATATAAACATAATACATGATACTTACCTCTTTATTTACGTGTCGTCTGCTCTTCATTTTGTGATACATATTTCCAAAGAAATGTTCTTGTGAACATGCCATGCTACAGGTCTGCAATTGACAGGATTGATAATGACACTGCAATCCTCAGATTCAGTTTATCATGTGTATGTCTTAGTAATTCTAATATTCACGCGAAGCTCGAGGTGCAACATGAAGCAAAGCCTAGCTGCACAATTAAACAAGAAGCATAAAACGACACTATGCATGAAAACAAAAAATATTATTATTATTATTTTCTTTTTAAGGACTTAAATAAAAACTAAAAGCTACCATTGAAAGAAAAACACACCACTAAAAGAAAAATAATAAACATGATCATATCATCTTGTAAACTTGAACAATAACTATCCCCATAACGATATGCCAAGGATGAAGACAATTATAGCACCCAAAAAAGAAGATAAAAAATAAGGGGTATAAATTGAAACACAAAAATAAAAACACCATAATTAAATACCAATGACCATACTCAACATTATACCAAGACTCCTCCTTCATATATGTAAAAAAAGCATGAGTACGTGCCAACACTATGCATAGGAGCAGAGCCAATACCAATATTTGTCTAGAAGCATTTGAAGCAAAGCCTTTCAGAATCTAAGGCACATCAAATCACAAAGGTTTATTCAAACACAAGGATTATAAAATGGAGAATCAAAAGTATTTGTGAGAAATAAAGTCCATCAAATGAGCAAATATCAAAGCCCAATCTCATGTTATGTGACTAAACTTGCTTAATAACAAAAAAAAAGTCCAACCAAGAACAAGCCAAGAACATAGGATAAACACATACAAAATGCATACAGAGGTCACCACTTTCACCCTTTTTAAAAAAATTATTTATTATTTTTAATGCTAACTTTATCAAGTTTTCTACAAGACCCATGTAACGGGTGTTAAATCAATGTGCTCAAGTCAGTTGACTTTAAGACAATGGTTGTTAAAGCACCCCTAGGATGTACTAACCTGAGTCATGTAGGCTACAAAGAGTAGCAATGTGTACAAGATCAAAAATTTTTGATGCGAACCTCGACGTGGGATAGACAAGAGCCCAGTTACTTGGCAAGGATCAAGCACTTATTTTACTTTACTTTTAATTAAAGAGATGTTATAAATTTGTGAGCTCAGTAGCAAAAAGCACAATGCAAATCTAGTATCAAGACAAGGGCAGTGTGAGGATTCGTTCAAAATTATTAAGCAAGATTAGAGTGTATGTGCTATGTGTACATGAGATTTAATATAAAGAGCATTTAATTGACCGTATAAAAAACAAAGACAATCGAGAACCATTCACATAAACCCAATATTAATCTGCCCAAGGTGATCCAACGCCAAAAATTCAATCTAAGATCATCAAAAACTTCCAGACTTGATATTGCTTATCAATCCCTGCACGTGCTGAACAAAGTCCTTAGAATTTAATCCAATTTATGTTACAAAAACAAAGAAGAGAATAGCTAGAGTCTTTTGGCATGCATCAAAACACAAACAATTATTCAAAAGAACAAATACCTAAAGACTTTCTAAGAGTGTCAAATCAAAGATTATCTAAAGGTTTTGCAACAAGACATTTAAGATCAAATTTGCTAAAGCAGTGGGTTCATGCACAACATTAGTGGAGGCAAACATACAATTATGATTTTCCGTTTTCCTCCAAACTAACTTTGTCTTAGTTGACGACAAACAATGAAAAGAAGATAGTTTGGATAAGCGGTTTACCTCTTTCATAAGATTTGAAATCTTATGTTGGATACTTACTTTTCCACCCATGACATGAGAATTTGAACTAACAAATTTGTTTCGAAGCTTATTGCATCTTGGTCTTATGTGGCCACGAGTTCCACAAAAGTGACAAATTGGAATGAATTTCTTGACTTCATGAGCGGCAGAAGGTTCAATAGGTGAAGAGGATTTGACAAACTTTGTTTTAGACATAGCGGAAGAGTGTACAAAAGATAGCACATGAAAACAACCAATACTATTCAAAACCCAAACATGAGAGACGGGAACAAATGCGTGACCTTTAAAAAGACTCGCGCTGAACAACTCAATGGGAAACATGAAAGAGAAAAAAAAAAAAAGAAGGAGGAAGCTTGAACATCTCTTCAATGTGCTGGACAACACCACAAACTTGCAGCCTACAACAGACACAAAATCAGAGAAAACAAGTAAAAATGACATAATAATTAAAACAAACTAAAAGAATAAAACAAGTATGAAAAAACACAAATGAATAGTAAGAAAATAAAAAAGAACAGCGCAAAACACACATGGGCTAAACCAATAAGAAGGCCCAACAAATAATTAAACAGAAAGGATAACCGCTAATAACTTCCAACCAATCTGACTTATCCGTTAAATTTGAAAAAATGAAACCAACCGCTCCAACTGCTTTGTGAAACCTAAAAAATAATCACTAGGGACTAATAACTGCTCAAACAATTGCGGTTCCCCCACAGGCAAAGTAGAACGACAGCAACCTGCAAATGCACGTAGTGGCTGTCATGGGAGACATGGACCTCCAAAAGATTCTCTCCAAACGGGTTGAAGAACATCATTTCTCTCCCATTTGAAGTAAACACAAGCATTTTTGAGAAAAACAAAACCACCAACTAACAAGTCAACGAAGGACAAAACCAAAGCCACCACACACTCTAATGAAAATCAAGAGAGAAACCAACAAAACAACTCTACCCAAGAGGACGAGACCAACAAAACAACTCAGCCCATAAGGGAGTGACCAACAAAGAACTCTACCCAAGAGGGAGAGACCAATATATGTAGCCAAGAAATTGAAAGACTAAAAAAGAACTTTCAAATCAAAAGTAGAGAGAAAGTATTTGTGTAGTGATAATCAAATTCCATATTCAAACAATAAAAAAACACTACTACAAAAATCGAAATAGACGTCGGTAAAATGACGACGGACAAAATAAATACCGTCGTTAAATTTTAAACGACGACGGTAATATAAAAACTGACGTGGATCAGAAACTAAAACACCTAAAAATTGGAAATTCATTTGGGCATTTTTAAAACACGACGCATAAAACTTTAAAAGCGTCGTCTTATTAAACATGCCATTCCGATCAGAAAAAAGACAACAAATAAACAACGACGGTATGTGTAAATATACCGACGTAGTAATTATAGACGACGTTTTACATATAATACCGCCGTTTTGAACATCCAATGAACACGACGGTAATTGTATTATTAGAGACGTATCAAGTACTATTTAATACGACCGTAATTTTATAATTACCGACATGTAAAGGTAATTAACCACGTCTGTTTTTTATTATTTTATGCCGTATTATACATTGGATTACGACAGTACTTATAAATAAAAGGTGGTCGTAAACAGTTACCACGTCGTCATAATATAATATAACGTCGTGGTTTTTCAGATAATACGACAGTTCTATAAATTATATCGCCGTTGTAAATCATTTTAACGTCGTTTATATTAATTATACCGTCGTTGTTATTTAAAACAAGCGCGACAACAAAAGTCGAAATAAACGTCAGTATAACGACGACGGAAAACATAAATACCATCGTTGTAGGTTTCAAATTTGAAACTTTCGAACTGAAACGTCTTGCTTTATCTGCGAATTGGAGACCCAAACGGCGGCTTTTAGGTTTCCAAGTCGAAATAAAGGCCCTTTTCGGTTTCCAAGTCTTAATTAAGTCACTTTTAGTTTTCCAATTCTAAATATTTCCTTTAAATTGTAGTTTTTATTCCAAACGTTCAGTATGAATTCTCACATCTCTGAATGGTTTCAGTCATGCAAGATGTCTCTCTTTGGAACTCAGTTGTGTTTTTGCACCAAACCAATCTAAGAACTTCGGTTTGGTGCAAAACAACAATCGAGTTCCCGTAAAGATTAAAAATTTTGTTTCTTGTTTAACACAAATTTCTATTTCTCTGTTGTTTTTGTATTTAAGACGTCGGTTTTGTAACTAACTCGACGTAGTATAGGTTTATAACTGCCCTATTATTTAAAAACCGTCGTGTATATTTTAATTTATACACGGTTTAATTTTACTTTCCGTCGTTTATATCTAAGTTAGAGGAAATCCAAATAAGTTTATAAATGTATCTCTAACTAAAACTTGCTTTTTTTTTTTTAATCTTGGTTTTGCAGTGCAAGAAGGCAACGCTAGCTCATACACACACAAGAACAAATTGAAGAAATTCGGATCGAATTATAGTTTAATATTATTATTGAATCTTCAAGTTTTATGAAACAAATTATTTTGTATGTATAGGAATGAAGATTGGTAAATATTTTGTATGGATATATAGGAATGAAGATTGGTAAATATTTTGTATGTAATTATTATTGATATTTTATGAAACAAATTATTCTTGAGTATATTTATTGTTCACAAAGCATTATATATGGTTGTTTTTTTAGCAAGAAAAAATCGTTGTAGAGAACCATTGGAAGCAAGAAAAAAATATAAAAATGTAAAATTACTAAATCTTTGGATATAATAAACGACGCTTCTTTCAAATAAACCGTCGTCTTTACATCAATAGACGACAATTCTATCACAAAACCGACTTCTTTACATATAATAGACGACATTTCTTTCATAAAAATTGTCGTCTTTATATATAATAGACGACATGTTTTCATAAAAACTGACGTTTTTAAATATAATAGACGGTATTATTAACATACGTATCAAGTGCTATTTAATACGACCGTAATTTTATAATTACCGACATGTAAAGGTAATTAACCACGCCTGTTTTTTATTATTTTACGCCGTATTAGATGTTAGACTACGACAGTTCTTATAAATAAAAGGTGGTGGTAAATCATTACTACGGCGTTATAATATAATATAACGACATGGTTGTTCAGATAATACGACAGTTCTATTAATTATATAGCCGTTGTAAATCATTTTCACGTCGTTTATATTAATTATACCGTTGTTGTTGTTTAAAACAAGCGCGACAACAAAAGTCCAAATAAACGTCAGTACAACGACGACGGTAAACATAAATACCGTCGTTGTAGGTTTCAATTTCGAAACTTTCGAACTGCATCGGCACGCTTTATCTGCGAAATTGGGGACCAAACGACGGCTTTTATGTTTCCAAGTCGAAATAAAGGCCCTTTTCGGTTTCCAAGTCTTAATAAAGTCACTTTTAGTTTTCCAATTCTAAATAATTCGTTTAAATTGGAGTTTTTATTCCAAACGCTCTGTATATCTCAATTCTCACCTCTCATGCAAGAATGTCTTTCTTGCGAACTCGATTTTGTTGTACACCCAACCCATCTAAGAACTTCGGTTGGGTGTAAAACAAGAACTGAGTTCTCAAGTAGGATTGTATATTTAGTTTCTTGTTTAGCACAAATTTCTATTTCTCCGAAGTTTTTTTATTTAAGACGTCGGTTTTGTAAATAATCGGCGTAGTATATGTTTATAACGTCCGTATTATTTAAAAACCGTCGTGTATATTTTAATTTATACGACGCTTTGATTTGACTTTCCGTGGTCTTTAAAAACGCGGTCTTTTGAAAAATTTGACCGCGAATTGTAATTTTTCGAATTTGCCCTAAACCCTATATATATAACATTTCGCTATCTTTCTTCAACTCATATTCTGACCTTAAAGTTTTCTCTCTCCATCAAGGTTGCTCCAAGTCGAGGTACATTTCATTCCTATTGCTCATATTCTAATCTTTCATTTCGGTTTTCAGTTTCTCAAATTATTTGAAGTTTATTTGCTCCAAGTCGAGGAAATCCAAATAAGTTATGCTCCCCACTTCTGGCTTTTGTTTCTTGTTTCTTTTTTTTTTTTTTAAATCCTGTTAAATGTATCTCTAACTAAAACTTGCTTCCTTTTTTTTAATCCTGTTTTGCAGTGCAAGAAGGCAACGGTAACTCATACACACAAGAACAAATTGATGAAATTCGGATCGTTGTAGAGATATATAGTTTAATATTATGGATATGATATTTTGTATAGATATATAGGAATGAAGATTGATATTTTGTAATTATTATTGAATATTCAAGTTTTATGAAACAAATTATTCTTCTAGATTCATAGGAAGATGGATTATTTGGAGCTGAATTTATTGTTCACAAAGCATTATGGTTGTTTTTTTAGCTAAAATCGTTGTAGAGAACAATTGGAAGCAAAGAAAAAAAAGGTAAAATGTAAAAATAAAACATCTTTGGATATAATAAACCTCAGTTCTTTCAAAAAAACCATCGTCTTTACATTAATAGACGACTATTCTATCACAAAACCGTCTTCTTTACATATAATAGACGACATTTTTTTCATAACAACCGTCGTATTTACATATAATAGACGACTGTTATTTCATAATAGACGACATATTTCACAATAATAGACGACTGTTATTTCATAATAGATGACATATTTCACAATAATAGACGACTGTTATTTCATAACAACCGTCATATTTACAAATAATAGAAGACTGTTATTTCATAATAGACGACAGTTCTTACAAACCGTCGTCTTTACTTATAATAGACGTCATTTATTTTATAAAAACACGTCGTCTTTAAATTAATAGACGTCGGTTTTTAGTAAAAGCGTCGTTTTTATATATAATATAGATGACGGTATTTTACCGTCGTGGTTTTATGCGTAAAAGATGTCGGTCGATTCCTCGACGGTTGAGAAAGTAAATTTACGACGGTAAATTACCGTCGTCTATTGCGATTTTTGTAGTAGTGAAATTAGATTCCATATTTACAAGATTTGAACCCAGATCTACAATCTTAACCAAGATATTCAAGAACATAACCCAGATCTCCAAGAACTTAACACATATGTACAGAGAAATAGAAAATGAAGAGAAAAAAAAAAGAGAAATAGAAAAATAGAGTTGCAAAGAGAGAGAGAGAGAGAGAGAGAGAGAGAGAGAGAGAGAGAGAGAGAGAGAGAGAAACATAAAACCAAGAAATTTAAAAAAAATGAATATTGAAAATTCAAACGTCCTTAAGAAGAAAAAAGAAGGAAGAAATTATAGCAAGTATTGCTATGACTAAATAGGAAGAAGTTACAGAAAATATTACAAAAATAATAATAATAAAGAGGAAGAAGTTACGAATTTGTTACAATGAAAATCGAAGATCCGAGAAAGCTGCATTTCAATATTGTATTAGAAATCAGCTTTTCATCATTCATCGAAGATGAGTAGCATATACGAAATTTTTTCACGAAAAAACTGAAATTCTCAGATCTTTAGTACTGTAAAAACTAGACCGCTTGATTTGGAGTCACATATTTGGAGCCTAAGTAAAACATAATTTATCTAGCATGTTAAATTAATGTTGTCATACTATCTATTTGCATTTTAAATTTAAATGAAGAATGTTTTGATTATCAAAGTTCTTTATGAGAGTCAGGTACACTTCTATTTTAATTGTATGTATGAACACCTGTTTATATATATATATAGTCATTCTCTTATCCGGATGCATTAACGTCCGGAACGTACGGATGCATGTGTAAATAGGCAGGAAAGTAAGGCGGGGGTAGTACAGAATACACTGCGTCCGCACAATAATAACGTCAGGATATCCGCATAAGAGAATTTTTGTATATATATATATATATATATATATATATATTTATTTATTTATATATTTATGAGAACGATCTTTTATATTTTCTCTTCTGTTATCAAAAAGTAGATTTTATTTTGAGTCCAACATAATATTACAATTTGAAAGTTCAATTTTCCCAAAGTTTTAAAACTGAGACAGTTTTGGCTGCTGGCATTGCTGGCATTGGCGAGCTGCTCAGAAGCGCTGGGGTATAAACCTATATATATTCATCACAGATTCTCCACACTTGAATTTGGCCAAAGAGAAAGAGGGTTATAATTGTATGGTTACTTTTCACTAATGGAAACAAGATTTCTTCTTAGCTCCTAATTTCATTAGAAAGGACAATTTTTCTTCTCAAAACAATTCTAAGTTGACTGTTACTTGGGACTAAACGTAAAGAAATTAGGGTGAGTCACAAACAGTTCAATTTTGACGTGACATATTTTGGTCTTGTAAATTTTGCTTGTTCCCAGTGAATGTACTCAGGCCGCAAATCTTTTAATTAAAATTACTCCGGATTTTCAAGTTTGAGTTTACATAGAATATTAATCCAAAATTATATATATGTAGAACACATTGTCAAGTCATCTTCAAACGGAAGATCATAAAATGGGATCGATGAATAAGTCTACACAGATGATTCTGACGAAAGATGCATACAGGACCACCGACTTAATTATTTGCACACTCGTACGATTTGCACCGGCCACCATACCAGTATTTGAAATATTGTATCAGCATCGATGGCTACTGATGTTGAAATGACAACACTGAGCGCCCCCTCCAATTTTTTTGGGCTTCTGGGCTTCTGTGGAACACGACCTTCTTCAACAAAAAATTGTCATGCATGATGGATTTTAGGGCACTGAAACTCCTCAACCCCTAGGTTTGTTTATTTACTTAAATTTTGCATGCACGTTACATCAAGATATTCAATGAATCGAAGCCATGTAAATGTGCTTCAAGGCTAAAGAACTGTCTTTGTAGATGTTGAAAACGACATTGTCAATAACCACAGCCACAAAGACAGTTCTTTAGCCTTGAAGCACATTTACATGGCTTCGATTCAATGAGTTATTTCTTAATAATGAACAGTTTTTCTCAAGGGCATTAATTTGCAGACCTCTGGTCTCAGGTTCAAATCCTCATAGCACATTTGTATGAAAAACCCCATTCTTCTTGTAGTTTAGACTATCAATTGTATTTTTTTTTTTAACTATGTAATTTCACATAAGATTTAGGTAAGTCTCAAAATTTCATTGTGCACTTAGAGGCTATAATATTAATGTCAAAATTTAATATGTAAGTCATATTTGACTCTCACATGCCACGCTCCCCCTCCCCCAAAAAAACAAACAACGTGTAAGTCGTGCCTGGAAGAGTCATCTTTAATAATGATGGGTTCATTCATAGTAGATGACACTTACCAGAGACATGGGACACTCTACTTCTTCTTCAAACTAGAGCAGGGACGGACCATCCTATGGCTAACCTGGGCTATCACTAGAGTTAACCATGTTAGTACTTAGTAGGGTTTAGAGGTCCCAAAATCATATGATCACCTTCCACACAAACTGTCCCTATGGCTAACCTGGGCTATAACTAGAGTTAACTATATTAGTACTTAGTAGGGTTTAGAGGTCCCAAAATAATAATACGATGATCACCTCCCACACAAACTGTACGTAGGTACCTTATGTAAACAATTCTCTTATGCGGACACCCGAATATTATTATCGTGTTGACCAGAAGGACAGACCTACATCATGTACCACCTTGCCTAGGTGAGTTTTTTTTTTCTTTTCTTATTCTTAGTATCAATTGTTGCTAGCATTGTTGGTATAAAATAGGCCTCTTTAATTAAATAAAATAAAATCGATATGCTCTTAAATTAAATTTATATATATTTATGATCAATTCTATCAATCTCTCTATAAGGTTTAGCTGAGCATAAAATCTCACAGTTCAGTAAGTTAAATCTAACCCACCCCATTTTGAAATCCTGAGTTCGTCCCTGATCCTGACGCCATGTATTTTTTTTCAGGATTTAAAATCATTATTGGTTAAAAACACAACGTCTAACTCTTGGAGAGAGAGTGACGAAAAGAATAACTCTTGGGGGGAGAGGAGAATATAGGTGAATATAAAAAATGATGGCATGAAGAATAGGAACATAAACTAACATATATATTTTAAAAGGATGGTGATTTTCCCATTCACTTTTTATCCACTTACACTTCCTTTTGTTTTTTTAATACTTTTTACTGTAATAAAAAAGGGAATTTAAGTAGACAAAAGAGGAGTGGGAATGTACAATTTCCAACAAAGAGAATATAAGTAGGCAAAAGGGGAGTGAGAAAATCAGCTCCCTTTTAAAATGGTTTTAGTCATGTCCATTTTTAAGGGCAAAACAAGCCAAATAAAAACGTTAATTCAAGAAAGCAAACAACGGTAGCACTCATTTGTAACCTCCACTTCCAAGTGATTGGTCGCTGCTCTCTTCCACTGTGACTCCAATTCTTCTTGTGCTAAAAAAACTTGGCCTCTATGCAGTTAAAAAAACGGCGCAGAAGGTCAATTTGGTAATTTTCACTTAAACCGACCGAGAAAGTGTTCTGTATGGACGGCGCTACCCCAGACTCCATTTACGTCACCAACAAAAGTTGTGGTAAGTACGACGCCATATGCTAGCAGGACGAGGTCGGTGCAATCAAAGGCACACGGATGTAATTATGGGTCGGTACCGAGGGTACTCCTGTCTTTCTGCACCACCCAATGAGAAGAAAACAATCTTGGCCTTTTTGGCTTGCATCAGCTTGCTCAAGCAAACATAAACATGGGCCGGTGGTTTACGTATAAAAGAACCACCTGCTCCTGCTGCTGTGACTGAGTGCTCTAAAGCTGTATTGCTATGTGTTTAGAGAGAGAGAGAGAGAGAGGAGAGAGAATGGTAAGATGATTTTACTATTTTACCCTTGGGTGCGTTGTAGAGAAGCCAAAATCACTTTCATTTCCATCGAGGATAGAACGGTCATAAGTTCTACTCATATGAACAACGATGATCCGTTATATTTGTGACGACTTCCATACTAGATTGTAATGCAGCTTTGCTGTTAGTGTATTAACCCTTTGTAATAGTATTTGGCGGGAAAAGAAAACAGAAAGATAGAAACGGTCACCAAAATCCGCTGATTAATTAGTTTATCCCAATTTGTAATTCCCCCAATCTGGCGGGAAATTACATTCTGTATGTACAAAGGGGACAATTAAAACGTTGTCGTTAGTTGTTTCTCTCTCTAAGGTTTGTTTAGCAGTGTCTACTTAACAATCTCCTGGCGGTGGCTTTGAACGGACACTTTCTGCTGACGAAATTATCGACCAGGTGGAGGTACGTGCTGAGCTCATGACACGTGGACACGTTGGTGCCTTTCACGTACGGAGAGTCCTTGCTGCTTAGCCGGAGCTCTTTCCCTACTTCCGCGTACACCCACTGCGTGTCCTCCACCTTCTTCTGGAACCAGTTCTGGATCTCCACCCTCTTGTGGGCCCCCGGATCGCAGGCAATGCGGCACCTTTCGTTCTCGTCAATTACGAAACCGGGGACTTTAGTTATGACGTCGTCAGAGTTGACAATGCGTAACACTTTGGCGCCTTTCTTTTCCATGTCGCGTCGGAAGCTCCGGTTGCCGACACGTGGCCCGCCGAACGACATGACGGTGACGAGTGGGGACCGTTTGAACGTCGTTTTGATGTCATAGGCTGCAAGAGTGGCTAGCGCAGCGCCGAGGCTGTGGCCGGTGATGGTCAGGCTGAGTGGCTCGTCGCGGTACGATTGAAGCAACCGTGCAATCTCTTCACGTACCATTTGTTGTAAGCTTGGCATTAAGTGGGTCCCTGAAGTGTAAAGGCTCAAGAAGCCGCTTTCCACCATCGGCTCGCACTCGTCTAGACCTGAAGTGTTAGTAGGTCTAGACGGTAGGTGAGTGAGAGTGGCTCTAAGATTCTCGAGCCACTCCAAACAAGTGGCGGTGCCTCGGAAGGATATTACAACGTCTCGCCTCCCGAGCCGAGCGATCTCGTCCTTGTCCTGGCACACCGCCACGTAGCCAATCCAACTGGACTGCGTGGCGACCCAGCTGGGAGCCTTTTCGATCCAGCGTGGCAGCTGGATGCCAGATGTGGCACGTAGATTTTTCGTGAGGCGGTAGCCAGTCGCCGGGAGCTCGCAGTTTTCGAACAAGGAGCTCTTGGGGTACTTGCAGGTTGCGTAGGAAGGTGAATCCGGCTCAAAGTCAAACGCCTTGTAAGCGGCGTCGACGAACTGCCCGTACCGGAGAATCTCGCCACGTAAGTTGTCGTCTAGTGGGTCTAGAAGACCTTCCCAGTTCTTGATGCCTTGGTACTCTTCCCAGTTTTTGCGAATGGGTTGTTTCGTGGCGGTGGCGGTGGCCGTGGTGATGGGGGTGATGGCTGGGGTGAGTGTTAGAGAGCTGAAGGAAACTGGGCTGAGCAGCTGCTCCCAATTGGGGAGGTTTTGTGTGAAAGTGGCATTGGGGGTGGATGTTGGTGATTGAGTGAGGGTACAGCAGCTGATTATTTTCTTGAGTTTTGGGGTAGGGACGACGAGTGTGGAGGGATTTGGAGTGGTTATGGGTTTGATAGAGAGCCTCATTGTGATCTGTTGGTGGTTATGTGGGTAAGTACAGATTTGGATCACTTGGGTGGCTTCCAATGGCGAGAGAGGACACAATATCACAAAGAGAAGAGAGAGTTCTCTCCCTGAGTCTCTCTCTCACTTTCTAAGTGGGGGGCTGGCAATTTGTAGTTGCATTTTGAAGGCGTGGGGGATGGGCCTTTTATAATTACAAAAAGTGCATATGGAGAGAGAGAGAGAGAGAGAGAGAGAGAGAGAGATTTGGCATGCGAAGAGAGAGAAGAGATGTGTAGATAGTTAGTGCTAATTTGATGAGGAAATAATTTGAAAAGAAGAAAGTGTTTCACACATGTACTTTAAAAGAATACTTTAAAAGCAGAGGAGGAGAGAGACTTTTGTTAGAGTCTCTCTACCTTTTGATCAAAGAGAGAGAAATGAAAAGGTAAAGAGAGGGTATGCGTACACCTTGCATTTTGGGTTCGTATATATTTGTATGAAGATTTTTTGGTGTGACGATCCATTTATGTTATATGTATATTTATTTACTTGATGTCTTTGACATTTATCAATATTATAACAAATAAATTAGTAATATCACATGACGATATAACCGTGATATTACAAAATTCTCTTTTGTATGAAGTTATGACATAGTTTTCAACCAATTAAGTTGATGCAAATACAACAAAATAATTTGCATAGCCAATAATTTTTTACAAGAAGTGATATTATTGGGGGAGAGAACCAAACACAGAACCTCGGATATATGAGTGAATCCTTTTAATCACTTCAAAAAAAGCTCATCACCCTAAACAATGAGCTAGAATTAATAGTCTCGATAATATTTAAGAAATAGAAAATGGTCATCAAATTCAGATATTTATCTAGAACAACCCCACAAAAGGCTTTTCAAGGATGCATGAGATGTGAAACTAGGGTTGATATTGGTTGGTGAGGGAAGAGAGAAGAGTCATAACGGAAAAACCGCACTGAGAGATGAACGGTAAGAGGATGAGTTACAATCTATGGAGAAGGAAGATGGGGTCAGAGTTACATCCAATGATCTCCTTCCAATTTCGAATCAACCTGCACTATTGGTGGGACCTCTCAATTATAAGAGTAATTTTTGGGTGTTCCCGGTACACCACGTGGTTGGTGTACCATTCACTAGACGTTGGACATGTGAAATATTCCAATGCAACCCGCTCACATGTCATAAAAAACAATACAGTAAGTTGAAGAGTAATTCTATATGTCTTAGGCCTATTGGATGATACACTGACCACGTGATGTACCCATAACATTTAAAAATTTCTCCAATTATAAACCGCTAATAGGTGCTACTCACCGTGTATACAATATATCTCAGCTCGCTCGTGCGAGCTGACTCAGACGACTTGCTCGGCTCCGCTTGGGTTGGCGGTTAAAGCTGCAAACGGTGTGTCGTTTTTTTCACTGAAAGTCCACGTAGGCACAGCCGCACGGCACGGGGATTGTTGGTGTAAACCAGGAGAAATTTTTAAATGTTCCGGGTACACTATATGGCTGGTGTACCATCCAATATACCTAGAACATGTGGAATTACTCTCTAATTTAATGTATTATTTTTTATAACATGTGGGCGGGCTGCATTGAAAATATTTCACATGTCCTCCGTCTAGTGGATGGTACACCAGCCACGTAGTGTACCGGAAACGCCCAAAAATTACTCGTAAACCAGGTCTCATGTCACGGAACTGATTTGTGAGTTTAACGTAAGAAATCAAAGAACAACGGAGTTGCAATTTTAAATCCCGACCTCATGCTTTAATTAAATTAGTCTCTCGGAAAAATAAAACCTCATTGTTCAATTGTGTGCATGTGCGGCTGTGCCCTCGTGCGCATTTTAAATTCTCCTCCAAAACCCTAAAATTGAAATATGCATATAGTTTTATAGATCATGAAAAATCATATATGAGTTAGGCCAGTTGGTCAGAGCAATAAGCCTATCCCCTTGCATCTAAGTTCGAATACCCTTCTCTGTATATATATTAGAATTAGGATAATGAACTTAACATTTGTAAGGGACCCTTGAGGGATTCCTCTAAATAATTTTATTTGAGAGACACGCTTTAGGGTCCCTTGCGAATTTTTTTCAACAATCCAAACCGTTTATTTTTCAAGTAAATTGAAAATTATGAAGGCATTTAATTAGGACCAACAAAATAGACGAACAATGTGCTTCAAGAAAAGACTATAATAACAATCATTTAATTGAGTAGTCAAATGGTTTGATTCAAGTGATTTTTTTAAGAGAGGATCTCTGAGAGAATATCCAAAAACTAGACGGTTCGGATCATTTAAATACAATGCTTGGTGGGCTCTACAAAGGTCTCTTTCAAATAAGTTTATTTGAGGGATCACTCAACTTAAACTCTTTGTATATACGAGCCGCAATATACATGCGGTGGAGCTATTCAAAGCCAAAAAGTGGCCATGGCCCCTCCGGTATTCTTTTTTTTGTTGCTGGTAGAGATGCCCCTTGGTAGGGACTCACGCTTATGGCACCCCTAATCAATACTCGTCAAAATTGCATTCCAATATGAATATAGTAGTAAAACTGTACTACATTTTCCCAAAAAACAAAACGACCAATTTCAATCTAGTACTCTCTTTGTAGGTAATAGTTTACCCAATAGAAAAAATGTATATCTAGTTCACCCTAATACCAATTACATATTCTAATCTCAAACACATCTATATGCATCTATATAATAAGTGATACAACATTTTGAAGTCAACTAATTTGATTTCAGGAGAGACATTTTCTTTATTTTAAAAACAAAAATTACTTAGTCAACAAAGACATTATGAGTATTACCACAACACTACAAAAGGTGTCCCGGTCGGTGATGCTGCATAAAGCAAAACTACAACCAATAATAATTAAGTGGTCTAGACTGTATAACAATTTCTGTGCTGGGATATATTATATACAGCAGGGATGCTGATTATTTTCCTTTGGAAACCATATCGAGAGCATTTTCCTTTTGTCATGCATCCCCCACAAAATTTTATCACAATCTGTTTTTGATCAAATGTGGGAATAAAGTTCTTTAACCTATTTGCGTGTGCTTCTAATAATACGATTGACCTTGAGCTTCCATTGCAGCCTCTAGATCTAATGATAAAGCTTTATGACAGTGGGAAATTATTGGTACGATCACTGATGGCAACTGGTGGAGCACGGGCACAGAAATATGCTGGATGTGTAGAAATATCTATATTTTCTTACTTTTTTTTGGAATTAAAGAAGTGTAAGGAAAAGAAATATACGCATACACAAATTATGTACGGTGCGTATGATTATCGTATATAAGTGCTACGTGGAGCTATCAAAATTATGATGTGGCAAGACATGACAATACTTATCTTTTTTTTTTTTGGTTGGAATGACAATACTTATCTTATTTATCAAACTTATGTTAAGCTTCAGTATAGAATAGATATCAAATGTTAGCGACAATCATGCGATATGATATGATAAGTATTATCGCTATAATTTTTTTTCCTCAAATGTTAGTGACAAAATGATGTGGCAAGACATGACAATACTTATCTTATTTATCAAAATTATATGTTAGTCAGTTCATTGGAATTTCAACTCCCATCATGCTTGGTGCTGTGATATATTTCATATTTCTTTCCTTCTCCAATGGAAGGAAGTTTTAAATATCTCAAAGAAAAATTTATAATGTTACATACACTGGTGGAACTACATTAAGGGTTACAGTGGGCTGTAGCCCAATGTTGGTTTTTAGGGAAAAAAATTCAAACCTATATAATTAATTTGTTTTAAATATTAGTCTAGTATATATTAACTTAATAAAGCCCAAAAAGTCCAATTCTTCATGAATTTAGTTGCAATAAAAATACACATTAAAATAGGTTCACTTTCAATTCTGTTCAACATATTTTTATTTCGATAATATGTGTTTTTCAATTACATTTAATATGTATTTGTTTTATGATAATGCTTATTGGAAATTCGTTAATGGACATATGAGCTAACGAGGTTGATATGATTTAATGTTTACTTTTATTTCTAGAAAGACTATAGAAATTGTAAGTATAAAAAAAACAAAACTTTAGCTAATAACTTTAACTAGCCCACCAATTGAAAAATTCATGATTCCGCCTTTGGTTGCATATCCCGCACTTGAAGGCCAGCCCACTTCTTCCTTTACTCCCTAACTTTCTTTATGTGGGAGATCAGAAAACATTAAGGCTTGGAATTATATTGAATTTTGTGCTATTATCCTATATAAAGGTCGGTCATTTTACTATTGTTGTGTTGAATTATAAGTGTATTTAGTCAGAATTGTCGCTTAGATTCATTAAGCTTGCTTAGTCATGTAATTAACCAAGAGCCATTAGATTATAGTCTAATGGATGGCTAAGATATGAAGCCGGTCTAAGTAAATTGTTTTGCCAAGTGTCTCTATCTCATAGGGTAGAGGAGTGTGGTGTGTGTGTGTGTCGATGTAAGGGAATATTCCCATGTCTAATCGGTTTTCTATATCAAGCATGTAGTGTGCATGAGCTTGAGAATGTAAGAGAGAAGTTTACGTGACTCATCTCTATCACTTTGCTCCTCCAAGTTTTCTCCTCCGGTTTTCCATTTCCTCTAAAACTTTCTTTAGCTCCACATCCAATAAACTCAATCATATATACATCATAGTCCGTAGATTCTAACATGGCCTCGCAGCCTGGTTCGACTCGCCTTCTACTCGGGAGTTTTGATCTCGTGAGCCACGTGAGTTGAAGTTCTTGGCGTTGAGCTTGGGATTTCTCGATCTGCGTGTCTATGGTCAGATCAAGTGGTGGTGAGCTGCGAGCACCAATTTTCAATGGAGAGAACTATGAGTTCTAGAGTATAAGGATGAAAACCATATTTAAGTCTCATGGATTGTGGGATTTCGTTGAGAAAGGAGTAGAGATCTCTGTTTCAAGGGAGCCGATGGATCTCGATGAAAAGAAGAAAGACAAGGAGGAATCGAGTGATGCGGAGAAGATATCTATCACAGAGGCGCATGAAAGATGCTAAAGCTCTTGGACTGATCCAAGGAGCAGTTTCTCGAGCAAATATTCCCAAGGATTGCTCATGAAGAAACATCAAAGGGAGCATGGAATCTCTTGTCACAGAATTTCATGGAGACAAACAGTGAGAGGTGTAAAACTACAAAACTTACGTAGAGATTTTGAATACACTAGGATGAGAGATGATGAATCTTTGTCCTTATCTTGCAAAACTGTTTGATCTTATAAACCAAATGAGAAGTTATGGAGAAAACTTATCCAAGGAAAGAGTAGTACAAAAATTGTTGATTAGTCTCGCCTGCTATGTATGATCCTATATGTTCTGTGATTGAGCATTCGAGGGACATAGATACGATGGAGGTTCAAGAGGTTGTTGCCTCATTGAAAGGTTTTGCACAGAGGTTGGAGAGACACACCGAGCATAAACTCGAGAAAGCATTTGCTGGTTTCAAAGGTGAGCTCTAAATCTGATAAGTCCACAGGAAAGCATAGTGCCAAGGATCAAAAGAATTGGAAGTCAAGAGACAAGAAGTGGGATAATAAATCCACCGATGGTACTAAGACCAATGCATTGTGGAAAATCTGCATTTTGGTGAATGTAGATTTAAAGGAAAGCCAAAGTGTTACAACTGTGACAAGCCTGGACATATGGCAAAAGACTGCTTATAGCAAGAGGCCTCGCACAACAACAATAAATGAACTACGCAACTATGCTCTTGCTTCACCAACTATGTTTTTTGTAAATAATGCATCTGATAAAAGACCTATGGAGATGTGTGGTACTTGGACAAAGGGTTGCAATAATCATATGGACTCAAGGTGGAGGATGTTTTAATAGACATTGATAGGAGCATAACTCGCTAAAGTTGCAATGGGAACAGTCAATTAGTTGATGTTCTAGGAAAGGGAAGTTTGGTAGTCGAGACAAAGTTGGGAAAGAGATACATTAAAGAGGTGATGCTTGTATCCGGTCTCAAGGAGAATTTACTCGTTGTTGGATGATGATGGAGCATGGATATTTTCTCGATTTTTGGGGATAACAAAGCGTATGTCTATGATGATAGCTCACTTTCTAATCTGTATGGCTAGGGGTGCAAATGAAAGGAAATAGAAGCTTTCCTTGAATCTTCATACGAGATTCATTTGGCACTAAAGGCGTGTGTATGTCAATCAACTTTGATTTGGCATAGGAGAATGGGACACTTAAACTTCAAATGGCTTTGAAACTATTGCAAAATGAAGGAATGGTGTTAGGACCGCTGATATTAAAGCCACAAGTGATGTGTGTGAAGGGTGAACTTGGAAAACATTGCAGGAGCCTTTTCCAAAAGAGGCAACTACGTAGTCAGCAATTCCATTAGAATTGGTACACACATACATGTCCAGGACCAATGCATGCTACAAAATCAGGAAACAAGTATTTTCTTACCTTCATAGATGATAGCACTGAATGTGCTGGATTTATTTTCTCGAGATACAAGTATGAAGTATTTAATGTGTTTAAGAAGTTCAAAGCTATGGTTGAATTGCAAAGTGGCTACAAACCAAGAAATTGAGAAGTGATAGAGGAGGTGAATATACATCTTCTGATTTTAGCAGATTTGTGAAGAGATGGGAATGGAAAGACAGCTTATACAGATATTCTCCTCAAAGAGAATGGAGTAGCCGAGAGGAAGAATAGGACAATTGTTGAAATGGCAAAGTGGGAATTTTAATGGATAGCAGCTTAACATCATTGCCTATGTGTTAAATAGATGTCCTACTAAAGCTTTAGATAAGAAAACTCCTTTGAAGCTTATAGTGGAAGAAAGCCTGGAATTATGCATCTAAAAGTGTTTGGCTCCTTATGCTATGCACAAGTTCCAGAACAGCAGAGACAAAAGCTTGATCGACTAGCACTAGGTGTGTTTTCCTTGGATATGGTAGTTGTGAAAAGTGGATACAGTTATACAATCTTGATTCAGGCAAGGTGATCATTTCCGGAGATGTTATCTTTTAAGGAGGAGGCTAGTTGGGACTGGAATGCACAAAAAGAATGTTGCATTTCAATTCCACTTACCGATGTTGTTAATCGTAAAGCGAAAAGAGACCAGTCTCCGAAGTTCAAGCAAATATCGAAGGCGTTGATGTCGAACATGTTGAAGTTGTCACAGTCCTCAAGATTTTGACCATACTCCTAGAAAGTTTAAGAGTATAAGTTTATGAAAGATGCAATGTGTGCATCATTGAGCCTCGAGTCATTTGAAGAAGTCACAAAGATGATTCTTGGCGTAAAGCAATGGAAAATGAGATCAATATGATAGAGAAGAATGACACTTGGGATTTGGTTGATAGACCAACCGATAAACCAATTATTGAGTTAAGTGGGTGTATAAAACCAAGTTAAACTTGGATGGCTCAATGAAGAATAAAGCAAGACTGGTAGCAAAAGGATACTCCCAAAAGCCTGGAATAGACTTCAATGAGACCTTGCACCAAAGGGGCAAGACTTGATACAACCAATCTTGTAGCTTATGCTGCAGTAGGATGGAAGTCCGGCTAGATGTGAAGTCAGATTCTTGAATGGAGTGTTACATGAAGAAGTTTATGTTGATCAACCACCTGGTTTTGTGATTAAAAACAAGGAGGATGGAGTTTACAAACCCGAAGAAGGCCTTGTATGAAGTCTTAAACAAGCTCCAAGAGCTTGGTATGAAGAGATCAATTCTTATTTTGAGAAAGTCGTTTCACAAGGAGTTTAAGTGAGGCAACCTTATATGTGAAGTCTCACAGAGAGTGGAATTCTTATAGTTTCACTTTATGTGGATGATATCATCTATAATGGGAGTTCTATGAGCTATTGTTGATTTCAAGACTGAAATGATGAAGCAATATGAAATGACAGATCTTGGTCTCAGCATCATTTTCTCGGGTTAGGAGTGATACAAAATCGAAGCCTATATTTTCTTGCATCAAGAAATATGCAAAGACTCTTTGGATAGATTTGGTCTCAAGGATTGCAAACCATGTGCTACTCCTCTGCAAGAAATGAGAAACCTGTCTACAGATGGCAAGAGCAAGCCGAAGGAAAGTTTATTCAGACAAGTGGTTGGAAGTTTGTTGTATCTGAATGCAACAAGACCTGATATTATGTTTGCAGCCGCCTCTTGGCAAGATTTATGCATGGTCCTACCAAGAAACATATGGAACTGCTAAGAGAGTACTTAGGTACATACAAGGTACACTTGATTATGGCATAGTCTATGAAAGAGGAAAGGGAGCAAAAGCTAATAGGCTACCGTGATAGTGATTGGTCGTAGGAGGATGATATGAAGAGCACTTCTCGGTTATGCATTTCATCTTGATCAGTGGTCTTTTCTTGGGCATCAAATCACAAAGCAAAGTTGTAGCTCTCTCCACTCAAGCAGAAGCTGAATATGTGAGTGCAATGAAGCACGCACAAGCAATGTGGCCGAGGTTTGTTCTTACCGATTTTGGTGAAGAACAGTCAGTGCAACATCACTTTTATGTGATAACACCTCGGCTATAGCTATTACCAAGAATCCCGTCCATCATCACAAGACAAGGCATATAAAACGTACGTTTTCATTTCATTCGAGATGCTCTACAAGATGGAGAAATTGATTTGTTGTAATCGCAAGACCAAGAGCAAACACAGATATTTTCACCAAAGCTTTAGCAAGGGATCGCTTTGAGTATTTGAGGAAGAAGCTTGGGGTAATTTCAGCTAAACACTTAGAAGGGAGTGTTGAATTATAAGTGTATTTAGCTGTAATTGTCGTTTAGATTCATTAAGCTTGCTTAGTCATGTAATTAACCAAGAGCCATTAGATTATAGTCTAATGGATGGCTAAGATATGAAGCCGGTCTAAGTAAATTGTTTTGCCAATGTCTCTATCTCATAGGGTAGAGGAGTGTGGTGTGTGTGTGTGCTGATGTAAGGGAATATTCTGCATGTCTAACGGTTTTCTATATCAAGCATGTAGTGTGCATGAGCTTGAGAATGTAAGAGAGAAGTTTACAGACTCATCTCTATCAGCTTTCGTTCCCTCCAAGTTTTCTCTCTGGTTTTCCATTTCCTCTTAAAACTTTCTTTAGCTCCACATCCAATAAACTCAATCATATATACAGATCATAGTTTGTAGATTCTAACATGTTGAAGTGTTCCATTTCTCAGGGGCAGATCCAAATGCCATAGTGATATATGTCTTCCGAGAATGGCAAAGCCACCGCTTTTTTTTTGGTTGAAAGGACATAATTTTGGTTGATAAGTAGTTGAGTTGGAATATAACGTAGCATATGGCTGCACAATGGAAAGGGCACTAATTAATTTTAGATGTTTTGTAAATTAATTAATTTTTTTTTTTTTATGAATAGGGGAGGGGGAATTCCAATGTTAGGAAGAAAAATACTAAAGAACTAGTTAGTTTTATAATTTGAATTTGAAGAGAAAAAGCTGATTCAATTGTCTATATATGTAGGGACATATTGAACTACAAGATCTTTACATTGAATTCTCTCTCTAATAAAATGGAAATCAATTTCCAAATGTTTGATCCGAAAGTGAAACACTGGATTGGCACTCAGAGTCAATGCTGATAAATTGTCAATGTGATAATTGGTGCCTCAATAGAACTATATGCAAATCACAAAGGATATGTCGAATACATGCCATATCGGCTGCACAATGAGCTAAAGCTCGATACTCAGTCTCGGCAGAACTTTGAGACACATATGCATGTGTTCTTGGATGACCATGAAATAGGATTATTATACCAAGAAAAATAACACAACCAGTAGTGGATCTCCTAGTATTGGGAACACCAGCACAGTCTACGTCACAAAGCCCTAATAGAGTCATAGATCATGAAGAAAATGTAATGCCATGCTGAAGAGTCCCTTGAAGATATCTTAATATACGTTTCACAAGACCAAATGAACATCAGAAAATGTAATGCAATGATGAAGAGTGCCTTGAATTGACAAACAGTATTCATTGCATAAGCAATATATGGTCTAGTGAAAATTAGATACTGTAATGCTCCAACAATGCTTCGATATAAAGTAGGTGTTAGTGTAGGTGGCTCGATACAAGCCATGATGTGTAAGTTCCATATTAGAACATACAACAATAATCTACAGTTTAAATATAGGTGGTCCACTCCTCATTGAAATGAGGTCTTTTGTGATAAAACCCCACACCTAGAGGTCCATTGTGCCTTCTCTCTTTTAGGTAGTTAAGGTGGAGATAATATCGGTGCATGGGTTCGACATGTAGTGGACACTTATTGGGCTTGTTGGTACACAAATTGGTATCGGAGCCAGGTTCGGCTAAGATGCACTTGGTTCAAGGTGGAGCCATTGACATATTCAAGGAGGCGACTCAAGTAAAAATTCCTGGACCGACGGAGAAAGTGGAGGGGCTAGTAGAGCAAGGGGGCTGGTGGAGCAAAGACAAAGGCTCAAGGAAATCTTAGCGACAGCTAACTAGGTGGAGCAAGGCCTCCTAGCAAGGCTTAAGAAAATCCTAGATGCAGGTGGAGCAAGGGCTCCTAGAGGGACTCAAGAAAATCCTTCTTCGAAGAGGTGGAGTTGCGGGGCTCACTCTTAAAAAGTCCAGGTGTTCTCAACTGGCTAGTAACCTTAGCTTGGATCTCACTAAGTTGGAGATTGTTGGTGTAGGTGGCTTGATACAAGCCATGATGTGTAAGTCCCACATTGGAGAATACAACAATAATGTACATTTTAAATATAGGTGGTCAACTCCTAATTTCTCAGAGGCGTTTTGCGATAAAACCCCACACCTAGAGGTCCATTGGGCCTTCTCTCTCCTAGGTGGTTAAGGTGGGGACAATATTGGTGCATGAGTTGGACAGGTGGTGGACTCCTTTTGGGCCCGTTTGTACAACAATTGTTGAAAAATTGGCTCATCATATGATCTGTATGAGAATAGGAAACAAGGGGTTGCAATGGAGCGGAAGGGGAGAAGAAGTCGCGAGAATCTGCTGCAAGCGACCGGTCGTAGATGGCCAGGCAACTGGTCGGTTTTCACCGAGAGTGACAACGTGAAGTTATTGTAATTTCATAATTAATAATTAAATAATACTTAAATTGGGTCGGGATGTTACAGCCAGGATCAAATGTCTTGTGATCCGTAGTACTCTAGTCAATAATCCATGTGTGCTGGGGAGATGACGTATGGAAAGCAGAACCTTTGGTGGTGACTATAGAAACACGAGCCCGTGGAGCCTGTTCAGCATGATTAACCGCATGCTTCTTTGAGTCTTCAAGGAGGGAGAAAATCATAGTGGGGCATGACATTGCAACGAAAGGAAGATTTGATATGAGTTTGTGTTTGTGGGAAAATATTTTATTTGAGAATTTAAGGAATTTGAGTTGAGGAATTTGGATTTGAGAAATTTGATGTGAAGAATGTAATTGAGGAATTTAATTTGAGAGGTATGTGTTTAAGGAGTTTGATAAGAGGATTTGATTTGATAAGAGGATTTGATTTGGTAAGGAATTTGATTTAGGGTTTGGGTTTGAATTTGTGGATATGATTTGAAGGCTTAGAGACGGACTAGAATCGACCGCCCTGATATCATGCTAAAATATGATAATATGATTTGAATGATTCATGTTAATTGTATTCTTCTCCATAATGAGGTATATATAGGAGATTACAAGTAGTACTTTACAAGGAAATAGATAAAGGAATTAATTAGGAGAATATCTCCTTATTATACAAGGATTGTCAAATATGTGAAAACAATGAAGTAAATCACCTAATTAACTTAGGAAATAAATATCCTTGATTTGTTAGGTTAACTCACGTCAACAAATATAAACTAAAAATAAGATGATTTAGTGACTTTTCAGGATTGGAAAACAATACCCATTTTAATGCTCGCGTACATTTCCAGAAATGCACAGGCAATTTTTCCTCATAAACTCACAAGCCTTATTGTTGATTCTGACAATGATGATGGAACCAATTTACATTCACCAAAAAAAAAAAAAACTCATATATACTTCATGCTTGATGTTTATGAGACTTTTTAAATTGTTGTGGAATTGCCTTATTGTTGCTGAAATTGAACTTTGCATGACTTGCATGAGACTTTTCTTTTCTCGTGCATACATCTAAACCCCATCCTCTTACTGCCTCTTATTCTGCCTTCAAAATGGGTCTCTTCTTCACGTTTTGTTCTTGACAAAATTCCACGTATTAGGAATTGGGGAACTAAGATTTGAGCCAACCCATCTCAGCACCCCTTTTACCTAATAGATTCTAAAGGGGCCCTCTAGTTGCTTGATTTTGAAAATCTTTCTTTGTGGACCCAATTGAAACCCTACTAGTCTAATTTCCACGAGTGTATATATATATATATAGAACAGCTGTTATAGAAGTCCTTATGCATTTTTGCTCTTTTTGGCCCTAGCAAGAGTCACATAGACCTAAAACACATCCACGGGGTTCACTATTATGTGGAAAACATATATAGCATGAGGCATTAGCGCATCCAAAGCCATATTAAGCCAAAGTAAAGCCGAGTGGACTTGAAAGCCGTGTAGTACACAGCCTGATTAGAACTAGTCAAAAACTTCCAAACAGTTTGATAAATCGTATAAATCACCCTTTAAAGCGTTATGATATATTAACTCTAATCCACCTTAATTAGTGTTAAGCTTTCTGGAGACACTCTCTTCTCCTCTCTATGCAAAGCCTGAGTATGAAGCTGACTCATGTTTGTGCGGATCGCTAGGATGTTAAAGGTGATCAACATTCAAACCGAAATTACTTTGCAATAAGTGAAGTGGCCTAAAATTTTATATATTAATTAAGATGTGACTTCTAAAATACGATCAACTGTCTCCCGTGTTTAGAGGAAAGTATCGTCTCACATTGACTGTCTAGGTGCAAATCCTAACATAACTTGAATATCACATGTTAAACGATCTAACTATAGAGGGACGGCATATAGATATAGTTGAGAGATGTTTGAAAAAAAGATCTGGCATTAGATATTATACAACCCTTTGAACCAAAGCCCTAATAGTATAACTTGCATTTCACATGTCATTGATCTAATTATAGTGGAAAACTCACATGTGTTATCATGGTATTAAAGCAGGCAATTTGACATGTTTGTCTTAATTCAACACATGCACATGCATGTCATATAGAACGTGCTTTGAGAGATATTTGAAAGAGGAAAGAAAAAATAAATAAATAATCTGACATTAGATATTACCAAAGCCCACATGATATCCTTCGTACAAAAATCTCATATGTGTACCGAAAAAACTGAGCTGCTTAAAGACCATTGTTTGTTATTATTCTCTATAGAGTTCCAAAGTACCACAAGAGAAAAGGAACAGTGAGAAGTGGAAGTACTGAGAGATGCATGCCATAATAGCATTTGTGGTCCGCACACCGTCCACATTCCTTGTCCTTGCTCCCTCAACTCCTACTATTTTCGGAAATCACAACATGACAAAAGACATTGCCCACTTTGTTTAATAATTTCCTCCATCTTTTTTGCTTTTATTTTTATTTTTGACTTTTTCGATCTTACCACTTTCTCTTGTCACATTCCCTTATTAGGTAACTATATATATATTTTCAAAAGAGAAATTTTTGTAGGTTTCGAGTACACCAGTATGGTGTACCATCCAATATACATAGAATATGTGTAAATATTTTATTTTAATTTTAAAAAAGTAGTGTAATAAATTGGAGAGTCCAAACCACATATCCTATGTATATTTGATGGAACACCAGTTGATTGGTGTACCCGAAATATGCAAAAAATATTCAAAAAAAATTCCTCCAGAAGATCGAACTCCTCAAATGACAATTCAACTTCATGCCCCCCAAGCCATCATTGATATAATCTTTAGCCACCAAATGGGAATATGAAAAGCTCGAGCAACTTCATTTTCAGTTCTTCGTTTTCTGATTGCTTCATACATAAGGTTAAACAAGCAATTAATTAACAACTAAAAGTTGGTTTTAAATTATAGGGGCTCTTAGATGTAGGTCCAATTTCACAAATATGTTATGAATGCAAGACACGAGTTATTATTACCTTTCAATTCCAATCCACAAGACTAGGCGTGTATAGCTACCTAAGCAAACAGTATATCCACCAATTTTAATGTAATTACAATTCCTGCCATTTATAGAAATGGCAACTACATGAGATCGATTGACAAATAGCATAAGGGCCATTTTGGGAGTGCTTCTGGAAGGACTAGAAGCGCTTTCTGACAACCAAAAGCGCTTCTGACAGCGTTTGACATAAAAGTTTAGAAGTGCTTATGGGTCGTAGAAGTGCTTTCTGAAGAAGCACCTACTATGTGCTTCCTCAGGAAGCACTTGGATTTTTGAAGAAAATTTCAATATCTCTCTATATAAAGCGCTTTGACTAGAAGTACTCCTAGAGAAGCAGTCCCAAACGAGCCTTAAATCACGTTTTCTCCCAAAAGTCATTCTCATTCCGAGTCAATTTCCAATGATTTCTTGGTACTTTAATGGAGAAATTTATGGGTTTCTATGTATGATTATCTATTAAATTTTGAAATAATTATCTATTAACTTTTGAAATTACATTGAATCATATTTGATTTGTAGTTGTTTACCATTATGTTGAATAAAAAATCTCCACTTGTCCTTCAACGCAGCAGTTCATATACCTATACTATAGGTACATCACCGCAACTATAGTTTTATGTTTCCATCATCAGTCCATTTAGAAAACACGTTGGCAGTGGCAGACCCACAGAGGCGCAAGGAGGTGCAGCTGCACCTCCCCTCGCCAGAAAATTCCTTGGAGCTTGAGGCACAAAATAGCGCAGTCAGCAAAATGGCTATGGAGTCTGAGGCGCAGGTTTTGGTGAAGAAAAAGACAGACCTAATTCATTTTGCTAGAACGACACCGTTCTTTGTCTTTTATCTCTTTTAATGAAACACATCGTTTCATTTAAGCTTTAGTTCTCCAAAAGCAAGCATGCGTTTGGTGGTAAAGCCCAAAAAGATGGGCCCACAATAGCTTATAAATGGGACACGCGCAACGTATCTAATGCCCTATTTATTAATAGGTTTTTGTTTGGTCTCATGGCATATCTAATTTCTTATTTATTAATAGGCAATCTTTATTTTTTTCTCTAAATATTTTTTGCAACTTTTAGGTTTTTTTTTTACAAAAACTTTTAGCTTTTTAAATGTTGCCCCTCTCATGAAAAATTTCTAGATCCGCCAGTGCACGTTAGTAATTCATGCTTGTGGGCTATATAGCCTACAGGTCATGCATATATCCAACTTACGTAAATAGTTGGATTGCTATACCAATGTTATAGGTACAGCACCCCAACTCATGCTTCTTGGTTATAGTGATCTGTAGAAAACACATTGGTAATTTATGATTTAGGTAAATAGAGTATCCACACATACATGTTTCTCCTTCCCAGTATACTAGCATGGTGTACCCGAAATATGCAAAAAATAAAAAATAAAAAATTTCTCCTCAAGAAGAAATATGTATCGAACTCCTCAAATTACAATTCAACTTCATGCCCCCCAAACCATCATTGATATAATCTTTAGCCAGCAAATGGGAAAAGCTCGAGCAACTTCATTTTCAGTTCTTCGTTTTCTGATTGCTCAAGGTTAAACAAGCAATTAATTAACAACTAAAAGTTGGTTTTAAATTATAATATCGAATATAAGTGTAGAAAAAAGTACATGATTAACAATATTCAGGGATTTGAAATACACAAAAAGAAGATAGTTTTTCTGGATATGGAAGCTCTCCAAAATATATCCTACGTACTATTTTTGGAAATCACAACATGACAAAAGACATTGCCCACTTTGTTTAATTATTTCTTCCATCTTTTTGCTTTTTTTTTTGACTATTTCGATCTTACCATTTTCTCTTGTCACATTCCTTTATTAGGTAACTATATATATCTCCAAAAGAGAAATTTTTGTAGCTTCCCAGTACACTAGCATGGTGTACCATTCAATATATATAAGACATGTGGCAATATTTTATTTTTTATTTTACAAAAGAAGTGCAGTAAGTTATTAGAGAGTCCATTCAATATATATAAGACATGTGGAAATATTTTATTTTTTATTTTAAAAAAGAAGTGCAGTAAGTTATTAGAGAGTCTCCAAACCATATATCTTATGTATATTGGATGGAACACCAATTGACTAGTGTACTCGAAATATGCAAAAATAAACAATAAAAAATTTCTCCTCGAGAAGAAATATGCATCGAACTCCTCAAATTACAATTCAACTTCATACACCCCCACACCCCTCGCCCAAAACCATCATGGATATAATCTTTAGAGCCAGCAAATGGGAATATGAAAAGCTTTCAATTCTTCGTTTTCTGATTGCTTAAGGTTAAACAAGCAATTAATTAACAACTAAAAGTTGGTTTTAAATTATAATATCGGATATAAGTGTAGAAAAGAGTACATGATTCAATTGGCCAACACATTACGTAACTGTGTAGAGTGGGATTTGAAGTACACAAAAAGAAGATAGTTTTTATGGTTATGGAAGCTCTCCAAAATATATCCTTTAATTTAATTACTTATGGCAGAACAAGTACGTGAAGAAAGCTCTCATAATAGGGTGTACGGAAGAAAATATGTATGATCGGTGAGCAATATCTAACCAGCCCCTTAACAAAAATAATTGTAAGTCGCTTTCAGTTCCTTCGTTTTTTTTTTCTTTTCTTTTCTTCCTGCCTCAATAGCTAGGGTAGTGCTTATTTCTTTGACAGCTAGCCAGAAAAAGAATTTCTTTATTTTCTGGGTGGCATGGGCCAAAGCAAAAAAAATCAAGAATTTGGTGCATCATCACATACCAATCATTTGAACCAGTAGCTGGCTAGATCGAGCCATTATGCCTGCAATATATGAAAGTTGTTAGGCCAACGTTTCTGACAGTAATTATAACAAAAGTGAAAGCGTGATCAAAACATCCACTTTATTGCCAGTTAATCAATAAAATGCCCCACATATTCAAACCGTAAAGGCATCCAATCTAGAGCCCTACATGTCGACAAGCAAAGTTATAAGGCCAACTTAGGTGATATTTTAATTCAGGTCATGAGTTATATTACTATAATGTTTAAAAAAAAAAAAAAAAGTGCTTTGCCAGCGGATCTACAGCGTAATTGAAAATGACCTTAACTTACAGATAATCGGTCTTAGATTCAAATTCTCAAGGCACTTTAGTAATGTGTGTGAAAAGTCCTCATCCCTCTTGTATTTTAGACTATAACTTGTATTTAAAAAAATTATATTTTAGACTATCACTCATATTTTTTTAAAAAAAAGAAGCTTTAAATGTGAATTCAATGCTCAAGGGCTGCCAATTGTTTACTTCTAGACCCATCAAGGATATTAAACCTACTATACTACCAAGAAACAAGAAACAGAGTTAAATTCTTGGTAACCAGCCTTCCAACAAGACCACATGTTTGACATTGGGATTTTTTTTTCTTTAATTAATTTCCATGGCTTATTTATGTAATTTCCCATACTTCATTGTTTTTTTTTTTTCATATATAGGTTGAAACATATGAATAAATTTTCGTACGTACATATATCTGGGTGTAATAGCAAAGAGTATTATTAATGGGGGTGTTCTGGCAATGAATTCATACACGCACCTTTTTGGATGAATGATTGAAGTTGGATTATTATTCTTTCAATGCGATATGATGAAGTCCATTAAAAGGGATATTCAGACCCTTCGGGAATGTTCACCAGGTCCATCAGACCCTTCTGTGGCGTTTTGATATTCTACACCTTCCAACAATTCATAGCTCCTCTAATTATATACGAAAAATGTTATTTTGTTTTACAGTTTTATACAATATAAGATGTTTATATTGTCAGACTCTAAATTTTATGTGACCGATGCTATTCTCGATTACTAAGATATATCGTGTATTAACACACATTCATTATGCGAAATTATGAAGTTATAGCAGAGTTATGTATGAACTAACTAAAGGGTAAGAAGTTCAATCCATGCATATGCAAATATCGTCTAAATTTTTGAGTGTGAAATATCAGAGACCCAAAGAGGCATTACAAACTAATTTGATCAACTTTTTGAACAAATGCAATCATAAAAATAAACAAAGAGCTTGTCAGCATATCCACCCTGGCGATTTTGCTTGGACTTTACGAGCAAGGTGTGCAACTGGAAATTGTTATAAAATAACTTATTGTAGTAGTATGTGTTTTGATAAAACGGGAAGAGCTAAACGAAGGAATTTGATCGAAAAAATAGCTGCCATTGTTTGGGACAACATTCTGTTATTAAAAATGTGTTTTTTCCATGGCACCCAAGTTCGAAATTCAAAGGGTTTTTTTTCCTCCAATGTAACTATATAAAAACTCCAAATCCAAAAACTTCTAAATATAAATAATTTTTAAAACAAAACTTTAACAATAAAGTAAAAATAAGGAAACAAATAACGGGCAAATAAAGTAAAATATGTTAAGAGTAAGAAAGCAATATGGTATGGTGAAGCACGTCAAAGATGTTGTCCTAAAGCCTTTGTAGCTTCCCTACGTTCAGAACTGACGGTCTACAAGACTCCAATATAACCCCCAATACACAAGCTCAAGGTCCTCTATGAGCACTTCGCAATCGGATAAAACTATCCAAGTCACAAAACCGTTGCCCAAAAATAATAATATGGAAAGTAGAGAATATATGAAAGTAGGAGGACATAAATCAGATTGTGGTGTGTTTCAAATGTGAAAGAGGAGTGGCCTTTTATAGGCATCCAACACTTGTAACCTCCACATACAATTTAAACCAGAAAATTAAAGAAATAAATAGAAAATAAAAAATGAAAATTAAACAATTGTAACTCCCATAATAAATAAAAGAAAATATCCAAATAATTAAAATAAAGTTTAAATTCAAAGGAAAATTTTTAAAAGCCATCAAATGTCAACAATCCCTCACAAGGGCTTTAAAAAATTTCAATGTATAGCAAAAGAAAATATACATATGGGCAACATTATACTATGCAATAGGTGCAGGTGCCTTTCGGCCTTGCACCTTCACTTAGTGATAGTAGTATTCATTTGAGGAACCTGAGTGTACAAAGTATTGAACTTGGCACCTTTGACCAAACTTCAACATATCCCACACATAATATTGGTTGAGATTTGTAAAATGTGGTAGCGTTATTTATGACCATGCGCTAATCTTGATTCTCATGAGAGTTACTAGATAATAGCCCAATGCGCACGGTCGCGGCCTCACGACGTCTCTCACTTAGGTGATAGGACCCGACCCAAATTCCATCCCGGAACCCGCGCCGAACCCCTGCGATGTTCCGACATCAACTCATGTTGGGCCTACATTCTAAACAATTACCCTCTTCCCGGAACAAATGAAATAGGGGCCGAGACTTCTGCCGAAATCGGGCAGAGTCTCTCTGAAATATGGACTATCCCAAAATTAACAACCTGCTAAAACACAACAGATAAACCATACCCAAATGCCAGCATGCATACAATATACAACACAGGCCTCCGGCCAACAAATCCAACCCTAATGGGTAACAACGAGCAAATATAAGAGTATGTGAGTTTACAACGAGAATTCAAAGTTAAGATAAGGGACTCAAGTCCTACAATCAAGTCGAAGCTCGAGAAGAGGAGGCGCTCGGCAGGCCGTACGGAACAACGATTCGCACGGTGGGCGCAAAATAAAAAGAGTGTGAGTGGACAAAAACAATGTTTTAGTAATTTAAATCAACGTACTAAACCTTTGTTTCAAAAATGATCTTTGAAATCATGCGATTCAAATCATTCATATACGTAATCATTCAAATGCCAATAAATTGCAACATAACAACATAATAACCATATCATAATCTTGTTTCCCATTCTTTCCCACTCACAGATAACCACATGCCCATAGGCAACACAAGCAAAGAATGATCCTCACTAAAAGAAATACAATACAAAGATAATAATACGTACATATAGTAATATAGAACCTCAACACCAAAACACATGTCGGGAAACAATCCAACAGTGGGATTGCTTAACTGGACACCGACTGCATTCACGATGGTCTTGTACCCGGGGTTTAACTGCATGACGGCATCGCAATGGCCTCGTGCCCAGGGTCAAGCCGTCCAATTGGTACTAAGTTCACGGAGCCCGCATGGTAGAGACCCTCAATACCAATACTTCGAAACAAGTCATATGCGCCCTACCGCATTAAGGGTCTACTACACCGTTAAGGCATGCACCGGATCGAACCATATCAAGTAACCGTATCCAAGAATTTGTATCCATAAGAATTGGGGGAAGGTACATACGGTGGTGCCAACAGCACTCCACTCAACACAACTCAACATTCAATAATTACATATTCAATCACATGTACCCAAACCCCAAAATATCACACACCATGACATATATAAGTCCAACAATTCAATAACCACCATATATACTCAAAATAAGGACATCACTGTCCTAAACATATAATTTCATGGTTAAAATAGTCACAAGTGTCAAATGACAGCATATCAATCCATAATCAATTAAAATGTCATAATCAGGAAACTCCACATCAAAGTAGATATATATATATATATATATATATAAATATACATATAATCGTTTCCTATTATTCAGTATTTATTCAAAGTAGATATATATGTATATATATATATATATATATAATCAAAATATGAGTAATATTATTCATAAGGTTTAAACGCCCAAAACCGAATACGTAATCAACCGGACTATACTAACGTCCAAATCTTACCGCCCAAATATTCAATTCAAAGTATAGGTATAAGTTTCTCAAAAGGATATGAAATATAAATTCCAAGATTCAAAATGATCAAAATATATAAAGTCCGAAACCCAACAAAGCCATAAACTCAATTATTAAATATAAACCCAAAGAAAATCCATAAAGTTCCACCGTACCCAAATCCGTACACAATTACTACCGAACGCTTGACTCGTCCCAAATTCAATACTTAAAGATAATCATAATAATGAAGTATAGCCCTCAGGGCTCCACATACAAACCGGAAACCCAAATCAAGTATAAGTCTCAAATACCAATTCAATCATAATGAATTCATCAAAAGTCAAAACCAAGATTTAAAACAATTATTAAATCTCATTTATGTGCATTCCATTCAATTCTATAAAATCATGCTCGCTTGAAAACAAGGTCCACTCACTGATAGTCCCAAGCAGCCTGACCCGGGGAGGGTCCCGCCTGATGATCATGAGAAGCCTGAGAACCTATTTCAAGAATACGAGAATTAGTTAACACACTGAATCGTGAACGACAACCTTAGAAGTCAACCCTAACTAATCCCGACTCAAGTGTACAATTATGTCGTACTAAGAATTCTAAGATGAACGACGCTCGTTAGAAGACGAACCAACCTCGGGAGACGCTCGGTCAACCCTGGTCAAACTTTACCCGAATAGGTCAAACCGGGGCTGTGGGGCCCACGACCTCCAAACTTAGATCCGAAGGTTCCTGCAGGTTCACTACAGCTTATAGAACACGTCTTGAAAGTTTGGTTTCGATCGAACGGTCGGATCGCTCACGATCGCACGATCTGACGATTATGGTTTAATTCAAACTTTAAGTCATTGATCCGGAGCATCCTGGGGCTTCAAATCATGATCCGTCGATTCCTATACGATCCTAGAAATACAAGGGACGATATACATGAGATTGGATTCGATCCAACGGTCCGAACACGTCGAACCCAAACAACGCGTAATAGGCGTACATTGGTTCGAGGTTCAAACGATGTCCGAATCGAAATCCGAGCACACGTACGCGTTCACGACGACACGAGGGTCACATAGGAATGACGAACCGCCACCACACCACCGCCACGTGCCGCCACAAGCGCCGCCGGCCGGTGGGTGGCTTGAGTAAAAACCGGCCAACCAAAAACTGTCAAATTGGAGCACAAACCCTATACCTAACAAATCAGCACCCCCTTAGGAGTTCAGAACCGCCGTGACCCGCCCAAGAACCGGTCGAGATCGGAGGATATCACGGCCAAACCCGTGAGGATTTTGGCCGGATTTTCAGGCCGTTCCAACACCGGCCACACTGTCGGGTTTTGTCGCGGACCAGAGGGAAAAGAGAGAGGGAGGTATGGCCTATACTTCATTATTATGAGACGGCCAGATTCATCGCCGGGAAAAATGGAGGATCGGGTAGGAAATTGCAGTCGTCGCCGCCGCTCAACGTCGGAGCACCAGTCGACGATCTTGGGTAGGATAGGATCGGGAGACGATGGCGGTTAGATCTTGGGCGGTCCCATGCGCAGCCGTGGCCGGAGCTGCTCGTATCGAAGAGAGAGGGTGGCGGTTCGTGGGTGAGGAGAGAGAAGGGAGGAGAGAGAGGGAGAATATGGTTTCTGATTGGTCCACATGGCATTTTTATAATATTTTAATCGATTCTCAAATTACTAAAATACCCCTCAAGCTCTAAAACTTGTATCGATACGTGCCGCCCGTCAATGAACTCGTTTCGACGAGCCGGACGAAATGGGGCAACTCGTTTCGCCAAATTCTCGTCTGAAAATAAAGTGGACCAAATTGACCCTTTAATTATTAAATTCTTATTTAATTCCAATTTTATTAAATTAATTCTTTTTATTTCATTTTAATTACCCATTTATTTAATCCATTTCATTTTATTTTATTTTCATTATTTTTAGGTCTGGGACGTCACATAGGTGAGTTCTCCAAGAGTACATGTGATCTGCACCATGCGGGAGATTACCTACCTTGAAACTCATTCAGGAATAGCTCCCTTCCTAACGTCACATAATATAGCATTGATGTCATAAGGATGAGCATGAGAACATCTCTAGGGTGCCTCCACATTATATAAATAGTGCTCAATGAGTCATGCAATATGGATTGTTTCTACCTATTGAACTTCCTTTAGGGGGTCACCAATCACAGAACTTGGGTTACCTCCCTAGGTGACTCCCTTATGGGCTCATTAAGCCCATCTCTCTTGACATTTTTAAGACTATGCTTCTCCTTTAGTCAATTGGTCAGCAATATTATTCTCCGACTTCACATACTCCAAAGACACAATGCTAATACTAAATAGGCTCTTCACGGACTTATGTCTCATATGCATGTGCCCGTTTATTTTCCTATTTGTATGACATTGTTTCACCAAGTCAATTGTAGCCTTGCAATCACAATGAATAGATAAAGGAGTCAATGGTTTCTCCACCAGAGACATATCCATCAATAAACTCTTAATTCATTTAGCCTTAGTGCAGCTAATATCCAAAACTTTAAGTTCAAACTCCATAGTACTTATAGAAATAATTGTTTGCTTCTTAGAACCCCATGAAATTGTAGCTCCACCCAATAGGAAAATGTATCTACTAGTAGACTTTACTTCTTCATTGTATGTTATCCAATTTGCATCACTATATATCCCTTTATCACATTTGGAAATCATTTATAGCACAGTGAAATGTCCATTGTTCCTCTTAGGTACTTGAAAACTCTTTCCAAAGCATTTCAATGTTCCCCACTTGGGGTATGTGTATACCTACTTAATCTTCCAACATCATAAGCAATATCTAGCCTAGTCTTATTTGCAATGTACAACAAAGAACCTATTATTTGGGAGTACTTAAGCTAAGAAAATGGTTCACCGTGATTTTTCTTCAAATGAACATTGGGATCATAAGGTGTTGGTGTGGGCTTATAGTGAATGTAATTGAATTTCTTCAACATCTTCTCAGTAGCACAAGATTGACTTAGAGAAATTCATTGTGTTGTTTTCTCAATTTTCATTCCTAAGATTATATGTGCTTCTCCCATATCTTTCATATCAAAATTCCTTGATAAATATGAATTCACACCATTCACAATCTCTAAATTCGTCCCAAAAATCAAAATGTCATCAACATATAGGCACAAGATTTCATGTTCTCCATTATTCTCTTTATAATAAACACATTTATCACGAACATTAATTTTAAAATCATAATCTAGAATCACCTTGTCAAATTTCTCATGTCATTGCTTAGGAGCTTACTTTAGGCTATATAAAGATTTAACCAACTTACACACCTTGTGTTCTTGGCACTTAACTATGAATCCTTTGGGTTGCTCCATATAGATCTCTCCATCTATAGTCTCCATTCAAAAGTGCCGTCTTCACATCCATTTGATGAATCACTAAATTATGCATAGATGTTAAAGCTATCAAAGTCCTTATGGTGGTAATCCTAGAAACAGGTGAGTAAGTATCAAAATAGTCTTACCCTTTCTTTTGTGTAAAACCCTTAGCTACCAATCTTGCTTTGTGCTTATCAATACTTCCATATGGTTTCAACTTTTTCCTAAACACCCACTTTCACCCTATCACTTTATTTCCAAGAGGCAATATGTTAACATCCATGTATTATTTTGGATTATAGATTGAAAATCGTCATTTATAACCTCTTTCCATAATGGTTCATCCACAGACATAACGACTTCCTTATAAGTTATGGGATCTCCTTCCACTAGAAAGTTATAGAAATCATCTCCAAAATTCTTCTCAACTCTCGCGCTTTGCTTCTTCTAAGTTCTTGAGATTCTAAACTTTCGATCGTAGTTGAGCTAGAAGGCTTCTCACTTGTTTGTACTTCCTTAGAAATTCTTGTCTTGTAAGGGAAAATATCTTCAAAAAAAAAAATAGCATCTCTAGCTTCCATAACTGTGTTGTTTGCAACCTCCTTTACTTCGGAGGTAATCACCAAAACCTATTGGCACTGCTATTTTTTGCATAACCCAAGAAAACTGTGTCTATAGTCTTAGGACTTATTTTCTTCCCCTATGGATCAGGTATGAGTACATTTTCTAAACACCCCCACACTTTTAGGATTCTACGATTAGGTGATCTTCCTTTCCATAACTCATAAGAACTTTTCTCATTGTTCTTCAATGTTATCCTATTAAGTATGAAACAAGCAATTAATATTGCTTCCCCCCACAAGTTCTCAGATAGTCCACTACTAAGAAGCATAGCATTTGCCATATCCATTAAAGTTCTATTTTTCCTTTCAGCCACTCCATTAGAATAAGGTGAATATGGTGGAGTAACTTCATGTATAATTCCATGTTCTTCACAAAACACACTTCAAGTTCATTGGAGTTATACTCTCCACCTCTGTCAGATCTAAATCTCTTAATCTTTTTTATCCAATTGATTTTCTACCTCACTTTTATAAATCTTGAATTTATCAAACACCTTATCTTTTGTCTTGATAAGATAATTATGACAATACCTAGAGAAGACATCAATGAATGTCACAAAATACTTTTTTCCACCTCTAGTAGGAAACCTATTTGAATCACACATGTCACTATGTATGAGCTCTAAGATTTGGGTGTTTCTCTCTGCAAGCTTGAAAGAATTCCTTATTTGTTTGGCTTGGACACACACTTCACATTTCTGCTTAAGGACTACGTTAAACTTAGGTATTAGCTCAAGATCCATCAACCTATTGATTTTGCTCAAACTGACGTGTCCTAACCTTCCATGCCATACATGATAAGATTTAACATTAAAAACTTGAGAAGAAATTTTATTATCTTCAAAACTATATTTATTTTAAACAATCCATTACAAATATATCCTTTTTCCAACAAAGACATTGTTTCTTGTAATAACAATCTTATTAAACTCCATTACAATTTTGTATCCTTGTTGTACTAAGGACGATCCACTGATAAGTTTTCTCCTCATGTCAGGAACATGTTGCATATCCTTGAGAGTTAGAGCCTTCCCAGATGTCATCTTCAATTCGACTTCTCCTATTCCACGTACTTGTGTGACGGTGTCATTTCTTAGGGTTACACTTCCTACACTTGAGTTTTGCTAATTTTTGTTAAATCGTTTGTCAAAACACACATGTACGTTTGCTTCAAAATCTAACTACCAATTAGTATTACTTAAATATGTGACATTAATTAGAGGCTTAAAACTATACCATAGATTGGGTTCATTTTGATCCTCTTGATCCACCAATACATTCACTTGGGCTTTAGGACCCCTTTGTCTTTTGTTCCACTTAGACTTTGGCTTGTATGGCTTGGTCTTCTTGTAATGACAATCTTCTACCTAGTGATTTGTTCCCCCACAAACGAAGCATGGTTGATCCTTATTGCCATTGGAATTGTTATGGGGTCTATTGTGCTAGTGATTTTGGTTTTGGTTGGATTGGTTATGATTGGGTTGGCTATTTCTATTTGTTCTCTTGAAGAATTTCCTTCTAAATTGGAAACGATTGTTTGAACTTTCCACTAGGTTCACCTTTGTCTTTTCTTCCTCAGGCTTGTTACTTGATCTATGTTTCTCTTCAATCCTAAAGGAGTTTAATAATCTCCTTGTTTGTGCCCAATGATTTTTGCAAAGTTTGACCAACTTAGGGGTAATTTATCAATGAGACAAGAAAGTTTAAACTCTTCACTAAACTTAGTACCCTTAAGTTCTATTTTCTTCAAAAAATCTTGGTAATCATGAATTTGTTCACTTACACTTTTATTCTCAACCATCATATAGCTATTAAAATTTGAGATTGTAAAACGATCTATTCCCGCATCTTCTATCCCATATTCAGCCTCTAATTCATCTCACAAATTTTTTGCATTTTTTGTATCTTGATAAACATCATACAAATCATCGGAGAGAGCACTAAGGATTCTGTTATGACAATGAAATTCTATTTCTTCTTTTGTCATCTTTCGCTGAATTTTAGAAGTGGTTTCAATAGTTTGGGTAGGTGTGGTTTGATCTTCTAAGACAGAAACTAGCTCTAAAACAGTTAACCAATATTTGAGTTGTCTTTGCCATCTCTTAAAATTTGTCCCATTAAATTTTCTAGATTTAACACTATTGGTCTCTACATTATCCATCTCAATTCCAATAAACACTAATGAAGCAACAAAATCTTAAATTTAAATATAATATACGTTGAAATTTAATAATTGACAATAAATAATCAAACAATTGGTAGTAAAATATATGGGCTAAAAAAATCTAACTCAGTTATGTTTTTTTAAAAATTTATAAATCAACAGTTATAAAATATGGTGTACTTGATTAGCTTTTGAATACTAACATTATTGGAATTTATTTTAAAAACAATTTTGCAAACTACTTTAAAGAAATTAAATTTAGTTTGTATAGAAAATGGGCACACCAAATATCTAGCTTTAAATTGATTTAGTAATTAATTTGCTGGTTGCCAACAACAGTACGGTAAGAAAATAATTTAGCTTACAAAGTCTTTAGATTGTTATTCAAAATGTGCTTTTTCCTTTTCTATAAATGTAAGACCCGTGTCTTGGGCTTGGAAAGCAGAACGGTGAGCAATCCCACATCGCTCCGGGGAGGGAAGGGTGATGTGCCTTATATGTGTGGGCACGTCTCTAACTAACACGAGGCCTTTTGGGAGCTCACCTGCCGGATTCTTAGAACTCCGGTTAAGCGAGTGCGCTGAGCAATCCCGGATGGGTGACCTCTTGGGAAGATATTGCTCGTGAGTTCCCGACAAAACCGTGAGGGCGGAGGCCCAAAGCGGACAATATCGTGTTAGAGGAGTCGGGTCGTGACATAATGGTATCGAGCCCCGACCGGAAATGTGCCGAGGACGCTGGCCCCAAGGGGGTGGATTGTAAGACCCGTGTCTTGGGCTTGGAAAGCAGAACGGTGAGCAATCCCACATCGCTCGGGGAAGGGTGATGTGCCTTATATGTGTGGGCACGTCTCTAACTAACACGAGCGCTTTTGGGAGCTCACCGGATTCTTAGGAACTCCGGTTAAGCGAGTGGGCACCGAGCAATCCCAGGATGGGTGACCTACTAGGAAGATATTGCTCGTGAGTTCCCCGACAAAACCGTGAGGGCGGAGGCCCAAAGCGGACAATATCGTGTTAGAGGAGTCGGTCGTGACAATAAAACCCAAATCCAAAAACTTCTAAATATAAATAATATTTAAAACAAAAATATAATAATAAAGTAAAAATAAGTAAACAAATAATAGGCAAATAAAGTAAAATAAGTTAAGAGTAAGAAAGTAAGTCAAGTATGATGAAGCACGTCAAAAACGTTGTCATAAAGCCTCAGCCTCCCCACGCGTGCGGTGTTGTGGCCTTCAAGACTCCAAGATACGACCTCCAATACAAAAGCTCAAAATCCACTATAAGCACGTTCACAATTAGATAAAAGTATCCAAGTCACAAAACGGATCGTATCCCATCACCAAAATAGTGTTACTTCCATCATTTTCTTAGACAAATTGACGGTCCAATAATAGTGTTCCATATAAATCCTTGACTAGTATACTAGTCCTACATCTTTAATTAGCTCACACTAACCTTTCTTTGAATAATTGACCAATTTGTTCCCACAAGACACATCATACTTTTTAATGGCTATTAATTGGGTCATTGTTTCATATTTCCTTTGTAGGGCAGAGAAGATTTGGGGAAAAGAAAAATGCAATTGATGCATCCACACAACAGAAAAAAAGAAAAAGAAAGCATGAATATGATCGACTTGGTTCTTCAGTTGGTCCCCCCAACAGCCTGCAGCCATTTTGGAAAGTAGCTCTGAAATGAAGACCTTAGATCTCTCCAGACTTAAATAATCATGCATTGTTCATGTTAATGTTGAGATTTGAATATAGTGGAAACGAAATGTGTAAACAAGAGAACACGCCGAAAACAAATAAAATGATAAACATTCAGCTATACGAACTCTTTGTCAATATATTCAAGTCTCAGCATGTCTACCAGGAAGCAAACTTTATAGCAGATGTGTTGGCAATGCTAGGGCATGATCAGACCCAATCTTCCATTTGGTTATCTAATTTTCCTTTTTCTGTTGTTTGTAAAGTTTTATATGATCTTCAGAGTTTAGGAATCTGTTGCGGATTCTTGTTGAAATTTCTTTTGATTTAAAAAAAAAAAAAAAGAAGACAAACATTGAACCATTTTGGCCTAATATCCATGAGGCAGATGACGAAAATAAGTGCTTAGGTCAGTCACCCAAGCGCAAATAAGTGACTCTAATGGACTGTCTATAATGGACTGTGTCTTTATAAACATTATATGAGAATGCTTAGGTCAGTCGTCCGGAAATAAGTGACTCTCAATTATTGATACATGTGTGAGCAAGTGTGGGATCGAATGGGTCTGTAAATAAGTGACTCTCAATTATTGATACATGTGTGAGCAAGTGTGACCGAATGGATCCATAAATAAGTGACTCTCAATTATTGATACATGTGTGAGCAAATGGGAGCGAATGGGGCCGAACGGGCAACTAACCCCAGCAGAATTCACTTGGATATGTATAGCATTGCATCCTTGATTAGTCAGCTAAATCCAATCGAGATGAATCACAACCATATGATTCTGTGGTGTACATAGATAGATGGGTCTGTTTGAAGGCCCCCATATTGACCTCCAAACACTAGTTTGGGAATTTGCATGACAAACAAGTGGAGTGTCTGCATTGTGCCACATCAGCTTCTTGCTTAGTTTTAGGTTGTTGGAGAAGCACGGTTCGTCTTCTGGATTTGTATTATTATTGGACCAAGTTAAAGCGACAGGCATATGTCTAAGTGCTAGAATATGACTTATAAGGCAAGGTGTGGAAAATTTTGATGTCTTATAATTTGCAATAGGTGTAATTATGTGCTACATCCAATGTACCAGTGCATTGTTTTATGAACGGTCAGATTTAAATCTTTAAAATTTAAATCTTTTAATCAAACAGCTAAAAATTACACTGCACCAGTTCATTGCATGTACACACAATGACCATGCATGTTGGTGTCCAACTTAGGGTGTGAGCTTCGACAAGTTAATCCCTTCGAAAACTTCGGTCTTGAGAAGGTGATTAATTTTGGCCCAGCAATTAGCTCCATGAATTTTATCTTTGTGAGGGTTGAGAGAGAGAAACCACAATGTAAGAGGATTATGGGAGGTTTCGAGTATTTATTTTGGCACAGTTATCATCAATAAACCTGCATCATTGTAAACCATACCGAAATAGAAGTAAAAATTTCTATGTTCCTTCTTTTTGTTTTTTTTTCGTTTTTACACTTTGTTTATATAGCATCCTTGGCTGACAAATGAATACTTCGGGGAAAGAATAAGCTCCCATAAGAATAATATCAGTCACTCGTTTACCTCAAGAATCAGATCAATTACTCACTCTGCCCTACCACTCTCTCTCTTTATCCACTGTTTGAAGGGTCTTCTTGTATTACGTACTCTCTGCTTCCGTGAGCTGGAACTCCTCTGCTCATGGGTATTAGGCCTATCTGAGGAACCACCAGAATGCATTACTGAGGTCACTGGGGGCTCTCTTTGTTGTTCTTCAGCAGATTCTTTTGCTGTCTCGGATGTGGATGATGCAACCAGTGGTGGAAGTAACATACCAGGCAAGACAACAATATTATTTTTAGGTTCAATTAAACCACTGTTTTGTTGCTGTAACTTCAATAGGGCCTCAAAGTTTTGTCGTCGTGCATTCTCAGACTCAGACTGCAGGAGTTTCTCACCGTCATCGTCTTCATTATCGTTCACACTCTGAAAACAGTCGAATAGTCATCCAACTTAAGTTAAAATATAAACAAAACACAACTCCTGTGTCAAATATTGAATGAATCAATAATAGAAAGTAAGATCCTACAGCGTATTAAAAGAAACAAGAGTTTTTAGAATCCAAATGATCGAATTAACAAAGGTAAAAACTTCAACGAAGTTGACACTAGAACTTCAGAATATACAGATTTGTTTCTAGATATGCATCAACTATGTCTTCTATTATCAGGTTCAGGACAGGTTTTACTACCATCTTCAAAAGTTTCAAATGGCCATCTAAAAACTAATTTAGTTTTGGTTCTCCACTGATGTAGGATATGGGTGAATTTAGTATTTGGGTAATTTAGCGGAAGCGAAAACAATGGGAAACAGAAAATAGCACAAAAGGGATAGGTTTGGAATCACACCAAAGGGGTTTGGCTTCACACCAAGTAGGGGTTTGGCTTCACACCAAGAAGTCTCCAATCTCTGGAAAATAAACTTTTCTTTACATCTCAACTCTTCATTTTAAAGAATTACATGGGGGGTATTTATAGCAAACTAAAACCTAGAGATAATAGGATAAAAAATCCCTTACTAAAAAAGAAATCCTAATCCACAAAGGAAGCAATCCAAATAAACTAGGAAACTTAAATCAAATCCTACTAACATCTGGAAATTAAAATCCTAGTGAAATCTGGAAAACTAAAGAGTCTAGGAACTAACAAATAAATTAGGAAACTAATTAATAATTCCCTCTTCCATCTCCTTCGTTTGTAAACCCTAATGGGTTTGACAAAGATGTCCTCATCAATTCTCCTTGGCTGAGAAGAACTCGACTCCGACGAGTTAGAATCAAAGATGTCCTCATCAATTCTCTCTGGCTGAGAAGAACTCGACTCCGGCGAGTTAGAATTGTAGTAACATTCCTGGAAGTCGGAATCAGCGTGCAAACATATAGACTCATCTTCTGCCTTCCCTATGAATCTGGTAGAATCAATGAATTGTGGGAATGTCAACTGATCAGTTACACCTTTCTCTCCTTTGTTGAACGTTGATTCGACCAATGAGCAACTTACTAGTGTCATCATAGGTTGAACAATCTCACTAGATTCAATGTCATAGTCCACATTGCTAGTTGGAAGTTCAGGCGCACAAACTTCTTCTTTAAACTCACCTTGACCAGCAGCTTCTACTTGACTCTCCATGGTATTGTCATGAAACTTTTCTCCTAGTTTAACACACATCAAGTCATCAATGAATTGACGTTCTTGAGATTGCTTCTTCTCCGAACAAACATTGATCATGTTAAATTTATCCATAGAACGGCGACTGGATGCTTCTATTTTGTCAAGACGAAGTTCAATGAGTCTGAGTCTGAGTCTAGTGTTCGAATCTGCCATTTGGTTCGATAGGTTTTCCATCATCTGAACAAGAAGTTCAAAGTTCGTCTCTGGTTCGTCTGTCTTTCCAGGCTTAGTCGGAGCCATCACTTGACACACGGTGTGAAGAACAAGAAATACTAGAAAATTTTGAACCCAAGGAAAACGAAAACCAGGCTCTGATGCCAAATTTGATGTAGGATATGGGTGAATTTAGTATTTGGGTAATTTAGCGGAAGCGAAAACAATGGGAAACAGAAAATAGCACAAAAGGGATAGGTTTGGAATCACACCAAAGGGGTTTGGCTTCACACCAAGAAGTCTCCAATCTCTGGAAAATAAACTTTTCTTTACATCTCAACTCTTCATTTTAAAGAATTACATGGGGGTATTTATAGCAAACTAAAACCTAGAGATAATAGGATAAAAATCCCTTACTAAAAAGAAATCCTAATCCACAAAGGAAGCAATCCAAATAAACTAGGAAACTTAAATCAAATCCTACTAACATCTGGAAATTAAAATCCTAGTGAAATCTGGAAAACTAAAGAGTCTAGGAACTAACAAATAAATTAGGAAACTAATTAATAATTCCCTCTTCCATCTCCTTCGTTTGTAAACCCTAATGGGTTTGACAAAGATGTCCTCATCATCCACGCATTTCAAAGTAATTGAGTATAGCTTTGGTATGGGGCAAAAATGGATTGACACAACCAGAATGAGCCCTATTACAATTGAATACTTAATACAAATATAAGAACGTCGATTTTAAAAGACTAAGAAACAGTTTTCAATTGTAAAACGTATAATTTATGGTTAGATGACATACCAATAGTGAGGAATGATTGCCAACCAAGTCGAGCACGTGTTCAAAATCCTCGGCATGAAAAACTTTACGGCAAACTGGACAGTTTCCCATACTCTCTTCCACAGCTCCACATGTATCTGACAAAAAACCATCATTCATTAGAAATTAATATAATAGAAGAGAGCTAGAACTACAAATGGCTTTCATAAAGTATATAATGTTACACATGACATGGCAATTGTAGTACCACAGTATGTTTAGCTCGGCCCATACAAAGGACACAATGCAAATGGTTCTATCCCAGCTAACACTTATATTTTCCTTTCTTATAAATAAAAATAGCATATTAAAAGAGCATCAAGGCTCATGAACCACAACTACGTGGCAAAATATAGAATAAATAAAAAAAAACTAAGAAGAAAAAGAGAGAAAATCTAACATAGGATAAAAAGAAGTGTTTGTCTTCTCACAGAAGATATGATGAGCTTAGGCAGTTAGCCTTAATCTACACAAAATAATGCAGCACACCCCAAAATTCAGGAGTATTAAACTCCAACCAAAGGCACCAAGAATCACAACTAAAGGGTAACTGTATAGAATACTTGATTCTCCTGCCTGAAAAATCTCCCATCACACTTCCCATACAAAGTAGAAATATAAGCTGCAAGGATCCATTCTAATTCCAGATAATGAGAAGATGGAACCCAGAATTTCCATGCCAATGTATAATGGAGAAAATGACTATCGGCTTCCACCCTGCTGCCCACACCAATCTGAATCTGCTTTTGTTCAGGTTGTCAATGTTAAGATCCTCCTTGAAGAAGTTGTCCATGAGAAAACATCACTATCAGAGGATCTGCATGCTAGAACGGCTTCCATGCAAAAGAAGAATGATTTTCATCCAACAAAGCCCAACAAAAAGACCACACGCTTGCATCAACTACATTCCAGAGCTCCCACACGAGTCACCACCAACTCTAATAATGTAAAGCTTACTAGAAACTTTCAACAATTTCAATCTCCCAATCATTACACTTTCTAGAAAAAAAACAAGATTCCTGATGTAGAACAGCCCGTAGGTATTAGATTAAGCTCGCAAGCAATAGAACATAGAAGAATATAAGAGATCGAGGAGACGAAAATATAGATCGAAATGACGAAAGAAAGGGTAGAATAGTAGAACAAGAAGAATACCGGGGGTTGAGGAGACGAAAATATAGATCGAAGGGATGAAAGAAAGGACCGAAATCTGAGAACCGAGAAGGAAGGACAGGAATCACATAGTTTAAAGAGAAGGTTTAATCAATATTCAAGTCTGAATTTTAAAGAACTACATGGTTGTATTTATAGCAAACTAAAACCTAGACATAAAAGGATAAAAATCCCTTGCTTAAACAGAAATCCTAACCCAAATAAAATAAGAAACTTAAAACTAGAAATCTGGAAAGTAGAAATCCTACTAGAATTTGGAAAACTAGAGAATCTTGGAAACTAACAAATACATTAGGAAACTAATAAATTTAGGTCCTACGCATCCTGCATCAATTCCACTGAACCACACCCCCAAATTGACTGAAGGGTCCCCTACCAACGCAATTTCATCCACTGTTATGGTAAATAGAAAAGGAAAAGTATCTTTCCAGCCTGAGTACCCAAAAGCCAGAGCCATACAAAACATCCTGCTCAAACACACTAGGCTGCAATCCTGAGTCAACGTCACTTTCCTTGTACACTAGCCAAACATTCTGTGACAAAACCCCCAAATCCTTCGAGACACTTCTCCTCAAACCCACGCCATTGGTCGTTCGTTGTCACTTCCCTTGTGCTCCAGCTGCCAAAAAATCTCCACACTTACAAGCCACCACACACTTCCATTACTGATTCCTCTACACATAACATATCATGAGTATTTGCTCAAGAAATTCTAGTTGAATTAGTTTTGACTTTCTGATGTTAAATCACCCACTGAAGAAGGGAACACACCTAATCCCAAACCAAATGAAGGGTAGGTTCATTGCGTAACCCAGCCTGAAGAAAGCCTCTAGGAAATTTTTCCAATGATTAGCATGTAACAGAAACTGGAATCAGAAACAGAGACATTGTACATAGATAAGCAAGATGAAACACTAAGGTTCCCCCTTAGATGTGCAGTGATGCTTTTTTTCCTGCCAGACACTTCTCTACGCTTTCCAAAATTGAATTCCTCACAGACTTCTGAGCAAAATATGACCCCAAAAACCAAACCTAAATATGCCAAAGGCAGAGAACTAATTCTGCAATCCCAATCAGCAGTAATCAGTAATGTGTTCCACAACAGAGGGAGAGAAGGTACTGGGGTCTGGAAAAAAAATTAACTCTTATCCTTATTTTTAAAGATATTTCACTCTTATCCATATTGACCTTAGACCCGACATTGCTTCAAATCATAAAATAAGACAACAAAAATACCTCATTTGCCCCAATCTGCACCACTTAAATTAATTAGATACAATGCAAATAACAGATGTGAAATCTGAAAAGACCTTGCACCATTAGAGAGCACAACAAACCCATAAAAGAAAACCACACCACTGTGCTCTACGGATCAATCTGCTATGCACCATCATAATAATATAAACAAAGGACAAAGAGATGAACCCCCTGCCCGGGACCCCTTAAGCAACCGAACAGCCAGGAAGGGGAGCCATTCACAAAGGAAGAAAGTCTAACAGTAGAGGAATGCATAAATTGGCTCCAATGGTTCCCAAATATCCAATTTGCAAATAAAAACAATTTTTCCCTGATCTCAACCTCAAGTCTACAGACTAATTAGCAATCAACGAATCCAAAAATCTGACTCACCTACAAAGATAACTTTATCAGGAACATGCTTCAACTTAATCTTGGGTTCCAAAACTCTCGCCCATTATGCACGTAACTGTTATACGAAAAGCCTCCAGCAAGCCCCTTTCCAGCTACCCTATCCGAATTCCCAACTAATGTTTATGACTCATGCTATTTTCAAATTTTATTTTATTTTTTCAAAGAATGCTACTTGGAGTTTGAAACATCAACATGAGAATGCATACCACCCATACACCACCACCCCGCCACCCACCCCCCTCCCTCTTCTTTAAGGGGAGTGGGGTGTTCTTGCAAAGAAACAAAAATTTCATAAGAGAGTCGATGGAAAGAAACAATAATGTATCATACGTGACGTGATAGCTTCTTATGAGGATCTAAGTTAATACCTTATATTGTTAGATCAGACATGAATGATTGGGATGTTAGATCCTAAGTGCAAATCCAATCAATTACACTAAGCTATGAACTTATTAAATTCATTCTATCCATATCTTGATGCTTACATATTTGTAAGCTTTTAATCTGTTTTAAATCTTATCTTGGTGCTCTTCTTTTTGTTATTTTTTTGTAAGCTACTCTTTTTGTAAAACCAACCATTCTTAAAAGAATCCCCAATAAAGTTGAAGTAAATAATTTATTATGCTAAAGTGTCTCCTCAAGCTTCTAGTCATAAATGCAACCCAAATAACTGTGACCCAAGTATACCTTTATGATTTCGCAAGTCTCTAACAGGAGGTAAATGTGCACTTGATGAATCACTGGCATTGCTTCTTTCTTCTGTTTGAATCCAATTCCACCACCTAATAATGCACTCACTGCCATATTTTAAAGCAAAAGGGCGAACATTAAAACCCAAACCCTTTCCTAAAATCGGATACTGGAAAAATATATATTAAGTGATTGCGTACCTGTGAAAGCAATGGAAACAAGACATCAACTTCATAAATGGCAAAACTTTACTCTGCTCGTCTTCTGGGACCAAAGGATACAAACACAATGGACAATCTCCATCAGGGTGATTCATAACAGAGAGCTTCTCCACTGCTTCCTGGACACATATGTCAATGAATCAGTCTCCCAATAAGCAAGTCTGGGTGTGTCCATTAAGGTACATATAATCTCTTCGTTAGGAAGGGATCATGCATATGATCTATCACAGTCCTGATAGTTAAATATTCATGAATATGCAGAACTAACATAATGTACATCGGTGTTAATCTAAACTTGTACCCTGTCACAAAGGAGAGCAATGTTAATACGTCAAACAATTTTTGCTAATTGGCTAGAGCAACAATTACCTCACAAATCGCCACAAGCATTAAACAAGATGAGAGTTCACATGCTCTGTCCCGTATCGAATTTGTTAGATGTTTTTGCCTCTGAAAATCAAGACCCTTTGAATCTATAAGATCGATGTGCGGCGGTTCATTCGGATACTACAACAAAAAATAAAAAATAAAAGAGGCAAACTTTAGCTCACAAACAGATAATATCAAAAATCAAACATAAAGAACTTTACTTTCATTAATCTATACCTGAGAACCTGCTCGAATTCCAATAACAGCTTCCACAAACTACACACACACAAAAAGTACATATAGTGTATACGAACAATAAGAGATTGTCACCATTGAAGACAAAAGCTAAGAAAGAAACAAAAACGCAATATTTTAATTAAATAAGAATCTTAGCTCTCACAGCTGAAGCCTTTACACTAACAAATTGCGAAAATCACAGAAATTGAAACGTCTTCTTTAACCATATTCATTTCTTTTTCCCAGATTTCCTCAGCAAACAAGCAGAATTCATTTCAGAATTTCAAGGAACAATATAAAAATAGAAGCTTATAGTAGATGAGTTAAGTAGGAAAAGGAAAGGACCTGCTGTGAAGCGACATCGGCGGTGTGAGGTTTGATGTGGAGGTGGAGATGAGGAGGGTACGATTCGAGAACCACACAATCGTCGCCGTACACTGCTTGTACGGCCTCCACTTCTGCTGCCACTTCTTCTTGGACGGCGGCGGCGGCCATTGCTTTACAGAGATTGATGTACGGCGGCGGCGGCACCCGCTTCGCCAGAAATAATATAAATTTTAAATTATTTCATTTATTTATTTACTCTTTGCACTGCCGCTGCCGTAACATGGCGTGAAGTTCGTTTTGACACGTCGAGAGCTGGATGCCGATTTGATTTTTTACTTCTTTTTTAAAAAAATCTTTTCTCCTGCCTAAGCCCAACTTGACCCAATAGTATACAATAGCACTTAGTCCAGTTCTACTTCTCTTTCAAGTAGAATCTCACTTTCAACTATTGAAAAAGATTCTAAGATCATTGAAATAATATGATTAAATTTGATAACATTAATTATGACTCATAATATTGTGTTTTTTTCTCCGATTGAAAATATTTGTAATCATATATTTAGGGCTTAATTTCGCCTCAAAAGAAAAATTCATGAATCTGTCATTATACATTACACCTTAATGATATGTTTATTTATGGGTAATGGATATAAAAATCATTCCAATTCATTATTCCTCTTTGTCTACTAATACATGGGTATTGGAATGATTCCAATTATATACTCTATTGTGTTTACTTACACATATGGAATAAAAAAAATTATGGGAGTTACATGGTAAAATTCGTAATCAAATACCCTAAAAACTAGGAATCAGATCGACTAAGGAGAGTAATTGATCCGATTTCAATTCCTTATTCCCCAATTATTCTTTGATTCATGACTTCCCGGATTCATGACTAATGCATTGCCAGTCAACAAATGCCTTACTAATTTTTATTATTTAATTATCGATATCAATGGGGTGGGATGAACCTACATGGTCGTCGCCCTCCATGGCCATGCTCGTGGTCGACCCTGTTTTCCCCAATACTTGAAGCACTACTCACTTTAGAAAGGGACGGGATCCGCCGTCCCCATTTTATATGTCCCTTTGTGTCCCTTGTATAATTTCTTGACATGTGTCCAACCGCTTAACCCCAAGATAACACTGTTAACTTGAATAAATTAGAAAACTTAAAACTAAAAAATTCAAAGAAAAAAATAACCACACAACCACCAAGCAGTGAGCACCCACCCTCACTCGTCGCAACCGCTTCTCCTCCACACTTTGGACCAGCCCTCTCCCATGAGTCTCTCTCTTCCATGATCTCCTATCTATTGCAGGCTTGCACCTTACAAGTCTCACATCTCGAAAGGCTTGGGGAAAATGCCAAGACATTTCACTCTTTTTGAAAGCAATTTGTGGGTTGATCTTCCCCAACGCAACCTTCACAAAGCCATCACTCTTGGGAGGAAAAAGGTGGTATTTGGCTTCCATCCTTCACGTGGCCATGATTCCGGTTTAGTTTAGGACTTTCGATAACTCTCTCTCTCATACATAATTATAGAATCACTAATTAATTAGGATAAAGGAAAATCGAAACCCTAAAATCTCCATGTTTTTAGATGAACGGTGAAAGTCAAGTCATCAAATCCAATTTCTACAATTCCACTCGAATATCAAGGAAAAAGTGGACAATTTTTCGGACAAAAGAGAAGGTGGATGGTATTGGAGTACGAAGTTGATTTGATAGATGAGTCCGATCTTTGTGATCTCTTTACTATAATTGGTGTTCGAGTCCTCTATCATCGGCTTGATAAGCTTGATGTCGGGAGAGGGAGGAGAGAGAGAAGGGGATGAGGTTGGACGGCGATGATGAGGAGAGGCAAATGCCGCGGTGAGATGGGTGTCGGTGGTCGCCGTGAGTGAGTTGGGTTGGTTGTTGACGTTGGAGGTCGCTAGGTTGTTTTTGCTTTTGTTCCTTTCAATATTAATATCGAATTTTTATTTTTAAATTTCTATTCAAGTTAATGGTTTTATGCTTGGGTTAAGCGGTTGGACACGTGTCAAAAATTATACAAGGGACATGGAGGGACATGAAAAATGGGGACAATGGATCCGTCCCCTTTAGAAAACGCATGAGTTTTGCATTTGTACATTGATTGGTGACAATTAATAAGAGCCTACAAAATTATAATATTTTTTACAAGCGTTTGTTTAAATTATAAAAAGAGGGGTGTTTCTTACACACACTATCAAAGTGCCATGAGAAAGGGTTTATTATTAAATTTTTTTCAGAAGAAATTTTTTAATTAGTAAATAATTTTTATAATTTTATAAGATAAAATGATAATTTCTCTAATTTTATAAGAGAAATTAATCATTTGTGTAAACAGTAAAAAGAAAGATTTAAGTTGATGTGCAACAACATAGCATAAATAACATAAAAACTCAAGTTAAGAATAGAAGAAGGTGAGCTTAGTTGGTTAGTTGAGTTTAGTTCACGTATGAGGATGCGGTTCGAACCTGGGAAAGTGCGTTTTTTTATATAAAATATTTAATATTAACGAAGGTGATTGGTGGTTTAGGTGGGGTGGCCCACGTGGCCGTCGGCATGGTGGTCTAGGAGGTCGGCGGATGACGGTGGTGCGAAAAAAAAAACATATGTAGAAAAGTATTCTTTCTCATTCACAAATAATCACAATTACATGTGTTATTATGCATGCTTGAATAGCCTTGGAGCCCCTACAATAGTGTCTGCACATGCATAGACAAGCGCACGATACTCTGCCTCAGCATTAGAACGTGAGACTGTACGTTGCTTTTTGGCACTCCATGAGATTAAATTGGGACCTAAGAATAGGCAATAACCAGTGGTAAAGCAACATGTATCAGAGCAACCTGCCCAATCAACATCCCAATAAGCAATAAGAATGGAATCAGGGGCAGACTGGCGAAGAGGCAAACCATGACCAAGGGTGCCCTTCAAATAGCGAATGATGTGTTTTACAGCCTCCAAATGAAGATCAGTGAGAGAGCCCATGAATTGAGACACATATGCAATGTTAGGATTGGTGAGAGTCAAGGATTGAACGGTTCCAACAAGCTCCTGATAAATAGAAGGATTAGAGCGAATACAGCATGTGGTACGAGACAATGAGCCTTTGGAGGCCATTCCGGTAGAGCACGACTTACACTCCCAACAAATTGTTTCTTTTGAGTAAATCAATGGTATATTTGTTTTGTGTGACATGAACACAATCAGATAAATATGTCACCTCCATGCCAAGAAAATAATTGAGTTGTTCAAGATCTTTAAGGTCAAATTTGAGGCCCAAGATGCGGATGAAATCCATAAGAAAAGTACTGTTGCCGGTGAGAACTATGTCGTCTAACAAAAAAAGTAAGATCATCAAGTGGGATTTGCTCCTAAGAATAAACATAGACGAGTCAACATGGCTTTGGAGAAACCCATAGCTAAGAAGGAAAGAACATAGGCACATAAACCATGCTCGAGGGGCCTGCTTTAGGCTGTAGATGGCTTTATGGATTTTGCAAACATGTTGAGGTCGAGAAGGATCAATAAAACTAGGAGGCTGCTACATATATACTTCTTCATAAAGCATGCCATAAAGAAACGCATTTTTTATGTCTAACTGACAAAAATCCCAACTAGAGGAAATCGCAATACTAAGGACAATACAAATAGTAGTGGGTTTCACAACCAGGCTGTAGGTATCAAAATAATCAATCCCATGTTGTTGATGATAACCCTTTACCACCAAACGAGCTTTTTAGCGCTCAATAGTACCATCATAGTGGCGTTTGACTTTGAAAACCCATTTGCAACCAACGTCATGAACAGAAGGGTGATGGGACTAAGGACCAAACGCCCTGCTTAATGAGACCATTAAACTTATCATACATGGCATGTAGCCAATGAGGGAACCCAGAAGACTGGGTATAGCATGAGGCTCAATGTCAAAATCAACAAAAGCATATGAGTATAAGGAACGGGATATTGAACTGAGAAATTGGAGTGAAATTTCGGTTTCAAAATATTGGTTGTGAACACGGTTGGTCCGAGTGGCCAGGCGAGAACAAGCTGATGGGCAGTGGCAGGTTCAAGGGGCAGGTCAATGGCTAACTGCTGCGACGACAAACCAATGGCGTTTGAAGTTGAATGAGAGTGAACGAACTGGGGCATGGCACCATCAGTAGATGAAGTGGGCTCCACGAGGGCGTGCTAGGCAAGACGAAAAGTGGGCTCTGTAGGGGCATGGGCCTAATAGTCAGATCGGATGAAGAAGGCCCGGTAGGGAGAGCTGAGCTAGTGAACACCGAAACACACACCAAACCAAAGGAATATGTGTCACAAGTCCAGGGGCAAAGTAGAGAAAATTTTGCTCATGAAAAACCACATGTCTGGAGGTATATAGGCGCCTGGTTGGAGGATGATAACAGCGATATCCTCAATGATTAACACTGTAGCCAAGAAAAGGACAAGCAAGAGAACGAGGTTGCAACTTGTTAGAAATATAGGCACTAAGGATATAATGTGCAAGGTCTGGAGAAGAGAATCATCCGGGTCTTTGCCAAACAACCAATGATAAGGAGTGTCCCATTTAAGAATTAGGGTAGGGAGGCGATTAATTAAGTAAACAGCTTTGCGAAAGGCTTTAACCCATAAGTAGTGAGGAAGATGGGCAGTAAGAAGCAAGGTATGCCCTATATCTGCAATATAGCGATGTTTCCACTATGCTAAGCCATTTTGTTACGGGGTATGTGGACAACAGAATCGATGAAGAATGCACTTAGAAGCACAAAATTGTTTAACAACTCCATTATCAAATTCCTTTCCCCAATCACTTTGAAAAATGTTTAACATATGTAGAAAATTGAGTTTCAACATAAAAAAATGACGAAAAACCTCCGAGTAAAAATGACGCATAGGAAAAATCCACCAGAAATGAGTAAAGTCTTGAGTAAAAAGAACATAATATAAAAAAAAACCTGAAATTGAAGCAACAAGAGAAATCCAAACATCATAATGTATTAAATTAAACGATGCACTAGAATAATGTTCATGAGATGAAAAGGAAAGATGAACGGATTTTGCCAGCGCACAATGGCTACATGAATTAAGAGACAAATGAAATTTAGAACCTAACAAGGACTTAGAGACTAATGTGCTATGCACTTTATTGGACAGATGACCCAAACGACGATGCCAAAGCGACGACAACGAAACCACGGAAGTAAAAGCAGACTTGGAGCCAGACACGAGCTTGGAAGCAAGGGATGGCAAAACCAGATAAAGACCGTCACATGCACTGGATGACATGGATAAGAATCATCAATGAAGCGCCGACAATTTTGCCCAATTAGATAGGATTTCACCTGACTCTCCCATATGAGATAATAGTTTCCAAGAGCTTGGTGGAAACAAGGGTAGAAAGACTGGGGAAGGAGAGAACACCAGTTGATGAGGGATGAGGAAGCCATGGAAAGAAAATAGCATAAAAACGTCAAAGAAAAAGGTAGGCTCTAGATACCATGTAGAAAAGTATTCTTTCTCATTCAGAAATAATCACAATTACATGTGTTATATCCATGTTGTAATAGCCTAGGAGTTACAAGGATTTGTAATCGACAATTATACAATTACAATGCATTAATAACGTAACTGAAAATCTCCCTTAATTAGCATAACAATGATTGAATCCTCATGAATGTGGTAACTCCGTAACAACATAAAAGGGCAAAAACGTAAGTGTTACTCCCCATATTAAGCAAGGGCCTAACACATGGGCCTCTAGATTGAGCTTTTCCAAAATAAAATTCAAAACCCATTCACCAAACCCAAATGCAAAATTAGCCCTTTAAGATATCCTTTTTTTTAAAAAAAAAATAATAGAAACGGTTTATATTGATAATCAAGAAGATAAGCAATCCTCATAACCAAACTACAGAAAAAGTAAATATATACTCCTCAAGGACTAACACTAAAGAACTCTAGAGATATGATTCGTTGAATTTTTGGCCAAAGTATCGAATGGAAATTGAAACAAGAAAATTTCATCCAAGAGATGTCATGTTAAGGATTTGACACGAGTTTACCATATCCCAATAACATGATATAGAGTATTCTATTAGAGAAGGACCGAATTGTATTGTAATCACAAACTAACTAGGTTCTCTAAATGAATTCTTTTTAGTTTGGGTAGCCATGACATACTGCCAGGTGTTACTTATGGCTTGTGGAAGCCCTACAATGACTAATTATAATTAGTTTTCGCTAATAGGGAGAATTGTATGGAGGGATACAATTCACACTTGGTTCAGGAGGAATCATTCATACCCACTGCCTCGCTAATTGAAACCTATAAGATCGCACACCGAAAAGAAGTCGATTGGGAATTAAGAAGAGAATGAATGATTTTGTGGTTTGGTCAAAGTCAAAGTGAAAGTCAATGGTCAAAGTCAAAAGTCAAAGGTCAAACAGTTGACCCGACACTTGACATGGTAAACTAATGTTGACTGGGACCAACACTTGTTAGACAAGTAGATGACTTAAAATATTAAGTCACTAAACTAAATAAATTAATTAGATTAGTTTAATTATTCAATTAAAGTTATTGAACTTTAGTTAGGGTCCCATGTGACTTGGAAATTCAAAAGAAAATGGACCATATGGACTTGGACACAAATGTGACACATTATGGATTAATGTGGTGGACCGAGATAGCACAAATAGGCCATAGAAAGAGAGGGTGCGGCACTTGTGGGGAGTTTGGCTCACATGTGTGACATTTTGGCTCTATATAAGCATATCCATAACACTCCAAGATTTTAGGGTTTCGAGTTGGTAAAATTGGAAGAGAGGAAACATCAAACCTCCCTCCCAACCCCTCCTTGGTCGACCACCTCTAGTGAGAAGGGCTATCACCTACTTCTCACTAGTTGTTTCTCATTTTCTTATCCCTTTCATTCCTTGGTAAAGAGCTTTGGGGAGGTGCAACCTTATTGCATCTTTTTGGAGAGTCTAAAGTGGAGGGCCAACATCAAAGGGACCAATCCCTCTATTTGAACACCATCCTTGGGTTTCAAGATTCGCTCCAAGGGTATGATCATCCAATCTCTCTTTGAATATGAGTTTTAAAGAGTAATTGGTGCCTGTTTTCATAAACCTATAAATATTGGGACCTAAGAGCACTTCCACCCATGGTGTCATGGCAAAGGGCAAAGGCCCCTACGGGCAGGCACTATTCACATGAATAGTGACAGCTTTTGCAAAAGGCAAGTTGTGTTTCCACCTATTGCCATGGCAATCCAAGGGCAACAACTATTCACATGGGATTAATTTTATTTATATGTGGTTGGAGTTTTTGAGAAATCTCTACACCACAATTCCCAAAATATTCCCTTCAAGTGGTATCTAGAGCTAAGGCTTATGAAAAAGGTGCACCCTTTTGAGTTTTAGAACGCATACGGGCTTAATTTCATGGTTATAAGTATTATTACATGTCTTACCTTTCATGTTTGTTCATATGTGTGGATAATACTTGGAATTTTGGATGTTACATGAAAGATATATTTTTTTTTTCAAAATGGCAAAGGGGGTGGCGGCATCAAAAGGGTTTTGGGCTTTTTGTGATGCACATGTGTATGTGATATACATTGTTGTGTTGGTCTTGAAATTCTAAACACAAATATGATTTTCTAAGATTTTAGGATTTTATATGAATTTATGAAATATTATAAAAGAATAAGAATGTTCTTGGTGTTCTTGAGATTTTCATGAGATGTTCTTATTGATCCTTAGAGAATGTTACTTTTTGATTCATGAAATTGTATATAATATGATTGTTACATGTTAGTCAAAAACATTTTATGACAATGGCTACCAAAATTGTACATTGTGTCTCCTATAGCCATTTCATCTTTTGAAAAAGGCCAATGAGATAAAAGATGCTTTGTGGGTACAATTGGTGATGTCATATTTCACACCAACTTGCATCCAATTTTTGAAAAATATTGGGTCCAAATTTAAAATATGGTATTTTCAGTTTTGACCCATAACTCTTAAAAAATTGCAATTTGCACCCAATGCACTAAAAACAAAAACTATTTTGTCTTTTAGTGAAACATTAAAAGTTAATGTTTGAATTAAATGTTCCATTGGAAATAAGCTCATAGGTTCTAAAGTCTCAATTGTTTAGTGTATGCATATCCTTTATTGTTTAATGAGATAATAATTGGCCGTTATTCATTAGATGAATGGGTTTAATTGAATGGATGAGTTGTAATTAATTTTATTTTGAGGTTGTTTAATTTAGCAATTCGGTTTGTAAATTAAATAGAAGCTTGCATGCTTCTCCTCTCTTATTCTCCAATGTAATTTCTATCTCCTTCAAATCACAATTCCTTTTGTTACACAGGCTTGGCTTGGCGCTGACCTGACTAAATTTAATCTGTGTTTGTTTCATGTAATCCTAGTCTTAGATGGGATTGCTAATACCAGGCCCACCAAAAACACCTCCTTAGAAAGGCTTAACTAAACCCATGTGAAAAATGAGGCTTAACTAGTCCCATGCTCACCAATGTATAAGATGAATATATTATATTGTAGTAATAATAACATATATTACTATTATTATTATATACACATATTTATATATTATACTATACTTACATACACATATACTATAATGTACATATATATACATATATATAATATATGTATATATGTATATATCTATACACATATATACATATATAATATATATAATATACATATGCATATATACATGTATATTATTATTATAATATACCCATATACACATATACATATTAATATTATAATAATAGTATACGTGTATATATGTAACATATATTATATATTATAATACATATATATACGTATATATACATACACATATACATTATACATGTATAATATATATTATAATATATATAATAATAATATACATATATACATGTATATTATTATTATTAGTATAATATACCCATATACACATATACATATACATATTATAATAATAGTATACGTGTATATATGTAATAAATATTATATATCATAATACATATATATGTATATATACATATATGTGTATATATATTATAATATACATATACACACGTATATACACATATACATTATACATATAATATATATATATATATATATTATATTTACACGTTTATATATGTGTATATGTATTATACCCATGTATATATTATAAAATACATATATTCACGTATATATATGTATATTATTATTACAACATACCCTTATATTATATATATATTATAATATACATATATATATATATTATAATATACATATATATATATATATATATATATATATGTATATATATATGTATTATACCCGTGTATATATTATAATATACATATATACACCTATATACATATATATATATATATATGTGTATACATATATATATATATATATATGTTTATATTATTTATAATATACATGTATTCATGTACATACACATATATGTTATATTATATATATTATACATATCATAAAATACATATATACACGTACATAATATATGTATTTATACATATATACATATATATAGATATTTTTGAAAAAATAAAAATTCTAGTCCTAGTCCAGGCATACACCAAACATAGGATAAGTACTATGCAACTTAGACCAAGCCAAGACAGGTCCCTAAGCATAGTACATGCCAAGACAGTCTGTGTAACAAATAAGCCCTCAAGGTCCATTGGGCTTTGAGTCTTATATTCCAAAGTTAGTTATTAGGAGGAAGGAAGCCCGAGAATGAGACAAAGGAGAAAAAAGATTAGTTAGGGATTCTAAGAATAGTCTTGGGTCCAATGCTCACCAACCATGAATGTTTTAAAGTAGTTAAAACGCGTAATAAAATCAATTACCCGCCAAAGACCTAGATTCAACATCTTGGCTCGATGTTGAATCGAAAATGAAAAGTCATAATTATCAATAAGCTTATAGACAACTATTTAACCATACTTACGAAATGCAAAAGGCATTTCGTTAATAGTGACACATATTCCCAATTTCGAAAATAAAATAATTTGATGAAATTGATTTGAGTTTTTGAAACTAAATAGTAGAAGCATAGTGTAACTATTAATATCTTTAATGGAGTAATGGTTGTCCTATGACAATATGTTGTTAAGTTGATTAAAGTGTTTACACAAAATTAAAAGATGAGACCCAAAACTCCCTCAATCAATTGATAATATTAAGTCGATAAATGAAAGGCATTTTTGATGTCCTTTGCGTGGCCTTCGACCATGATGGATTCTAAATAAGCATGACACCTGTGAAGGCTTGCCTCAGATATAGGGGGCTGATAGCAATGCACGCATGTTTCGGAGGTATCCATTTCATGCATTTGATGTTGCAAGGGTAGGGACAAGCATTGCCAACATTCTATTATGATGAGGTTTGTGTTTGATTCCTATACTATGCAAGTATGGTGGGCTAAGACTTAACTAGTACAATGAGACTTCACGATAATATTCGGGGGTTCACATTTGCTAATGGCCGAATGAATGGATAATCATATCAAGATGTGAATAGGCCAGCGCGCATTCTCTCTACTATCCGAAGAATCCTTAGATCCTATTATGGTTTAGATTCTATTATGGTGCGGTGATCTAGATAATAGGGAGCCTCCCATCCCACTAAGATTTTTAACCAAAGCTCTCGGATTCCATCTTGAAGGATATGGAAATTTGCCAAAAATAGGGGGAGTCATCATTTGACTTAAAGACCCGAGTCAATAGTAAATCTAAAATCAATATAACATGTAGCTATATGTATTTGTAGATATGTCTGGAATTGCATTCGCCTAACTCCTAGATAAACATTGTCTAGAGGGCCACAACTTTCCAACATGGTACCTCAATCTCAAGATATTCATGACTATCGAGAAGATCGTGTACGTACTAGTACGTACTAGAGTAAGCTCCTGACATAGAGCCCCATGCAGAAGATGCTTCAGAGGAAGTACGTGCTAAGTATGACAAGCACGTGGATGATGACTGTTAGGCCAACTGCTATATTCTGGCATCCATGAATGAGGAACTCCAAAAAGAGCATGAGCATATGATCCATGCTGCTGACGTGAAATCTCATCTTCAAATCTGATCCAAAAGCATTGGTGCATGATGGTGATGATCAAGAGGGTGATGAAGAAGATGATGGAGATGAATTGGAGGAAGAGGTGAATGAGGAAATTGAGGTTGAGGTTGAAAAGAAAAGCGTTGATATTAAGGAAGTCAATGCAACATAAGAGAAATTGACCACCAAGGTTGTGAATGAAGAGAATGTAGTGAAAGTGAATGAGGTCAAGACGCTTCTTCAGCTTGACCGCAAAGAAGTGAAAAAGCTTTATCAAGTTCATCAAAATCAAAAGCCGTGAGGGAGAGGAGAAGAAATTGGTTGGGGAGAGGGATAGCGAAGAGGGAGAGAGAGAGTGCGTTTTATTTTTATTTTTATTTTTGGTTTTTAATATTTTAATTTGAGTTTTTAATTTTAATAGTTAAATTTACCAAAATACCCATGAATTTAATGGTTTTAATGGTTTTTATCTGAAAACTATTGGCGAGTCCTTATTTAGTTAGGATTTTAGTTCCTTACTATGTTAGGATTTTGGTTACTTACCTATTTGTCTAGTCCTATTATAATTGAGATATTTCCTATTGTAATTTAGATTTATTTTCTATTGTAATTTAGATTTATTTCCTATTTTATTTAGGGTTGTACTTCTTTATAAATACCTTCATATTGGAGAAGAATAAAATATGAGAATATTTGCCCTACTTTATTTGACATGGTATCATAGCCTAGGTTTTCTTGTGACCTGTGCTTGCGTTCTCCTTGCGATTTAAGTGCTCAAGGGGGGGAGGGGGAGTGAAAAGGGATTTGTTTCTCTTTCCGATACCTTATCTCTCTAAAATGTGTTGCTTGCCCCATTACCTTGATGTATTCCCATGAAGATATTACATATTCCTTGGCTCCGACGACCCCTTCTCTTCAGGGGAGAGGGGAGTGAAGAGAAGTTGTGTCTGCGTGAATTAGCTGAAGTTGATATGGAAGAATTTGTCGTTGTCGTTTTCCGCTGCTATTGTCGTTGTTGTTGTTGTTGTTGTTGTTGTTGTTGTTGCTGCTGCCACCGCTTGCTGAGTTGCTCTTGCTGGTGCTAGAGTCTTATATTGCACTTGCCATATTTGTGCCTTTGTTGTGTTTCCGCTGCAATCATGCCGTTGACCTTACCTTTGCTCTTGCCTTTCTTTGCCATGCCTTGCCAATCTTTGCCTTACCTTGCTTTGCCCTTATGTTGCCTTACCTTGACTTTGCCTTACTCTTTTTTTTTTAGGGTTTGGTTTTGCCTTACCTTTGCCTTTGCCTTTGCCTTTGTCGTTCCTTACCCTATTTTTTAGGGTTTGGTTTTGCCTTGCCTTTGCCGTGTTCACATGGTTTCTGTGTTCTTTGCCTTGCCTTTGCTATGCCTTGCCCTTGCCCTTGGCTTACTTTGCGCCTTTGCATTTGCCTCAAGTATGGTGTTCCGCGACTCGCTTGTCAAGTTGGGCATGCGAAACATCTTTGCCCCAACTTGAGGGGAGTGTTGGCGAGTCCTTATTTAGTTAGGATTTTGGTTACTTACCTATTTGTCTAGTCCTATTATAATTGAGATATTTCCTATTGTAATTTAGATTTATTTTCTATTGTAATTTAGATTTATTTCCTATTTTATTTAGGGTTGTACTTCTTTATAAATACCTCCATATTGAAGAAGAATAAAATATGAGAATATTTGCCATACTTTGTTTGACAAAAACTAACGGAATGAGGCAACCTTAGTAATGGAATGGAAGTTTAGGGGAAATTGAGCCATTATAAAAGTCGGGACAATTTGAGACAACTTATAAACCACAAAGGCTATTTGAACAAATAAGCCTATGAACAAAGTCGTACAACATATGTACTGCTTTTATTATAAAAACCTTTGTGCATGAAATAGATCATCTAGACGAAATGCAATCCACTTACCGATCATATTTGCTTTTAGGAGCTTGGAGCTTGGGGTTTGGGTTGGGAAATCTGGATGGATGGGATGGAGATTACTCAGTTCACCTAATTTCAGTAGGTCTTCTTTTACATTGCACTGAAATATGATATGCATTATATAGGTTTAGTTATTGACTCACTCTCTCTCTCTCTCTATGCAGGCTAGAAGTTTTCACTTGTCGCCAGTATCTGTTGAAATCACTTATGGTCTTGAGCGTATCCTCACGTTACTTCAGGTTAATTTTTATAGCTCATTATCTTCCACTACTACAAAAATCGCAATAGACGACGGTAATTTACCGTCGTAAATTTAGTTTTTCAACCGTCGAGAAATCGACCGACATCTTTTATGCATAAAACCACGACGGTAAAATCCCGTCGTCTATTATTTATAAAGATGACGCTTTTACTCAAAACCATCGTCTATTAGACTTAAAGACGACGGTTTTTATGAAAGAAATATCGTCTATTATATATAAAGACGACGGTTTTTAAGAACTGTCGTCTATTATGAAATAACAGTCTTCTATTATATGTAAAGACGACGGTTTTTATGAAAAACTGTCGTCTATTATATGTAAAGACGACGGTTTTTATGAAAAATTGTCGTCTATTATATATAAAGACGACAATTTTTATGAAAGAACTGTCGTCTATTAGATGTAAAGACGACGGTTTTATGAAAGAATTGTCGTCTATTAATGTAAAGACGACGGTTTTTTTGAAAGAACTATCGTTTATTATATCCAAAGACATAGTAATTTTACATTTTAGCTTTTTTTTTTCTTGCTTCCAATGGTTCTCTACAACGATTTTAACTAAAAAAACAACCATAATGCTTTGTGAACAATAAATTCAGCTCCAACATATATATACTAAAAAATCATTTGTTTCATAAAACTTGAAGATTCAATAGTAATTACATAGTTTACCAATCTTCATTCCTACTATATATCCATACAAAATATCATATCCATAGCATTAAACTATAATTAGAAAAGAGGGGCTACATGTGATTGCTCATAAATGTTGCCCATTCGATCCGAATTTCATCAATTTGTTCTTGTGTGTATGAGTTAGCGTTGCCTTCTTGCACTGCAAAACCAGGATTAAAAAAAAGAAGCAAGTTTTAGTCAGAGATATATTTATAATCTTTTATGTGCCCTTTCCTTTTGCAAGAGGAAACAAGAAACAAAGGCCAGAAGAGGGGAGCATAACTTATTTGGATTTCCATATCGAAACTGCAAATGTTCAAACAAATTATCTTCACTAATTTGAGAAACTGAAAATCGAGTGATAAAACTAAGAAAGAAGTAACATTTACAACTATAACAGAAATTTAATGAAATGTACCTCTGACTTGGAATAATCTAGTGCTGGTTGTGATATCTCAAGGCCTTCCTTTTGAACAATGGATACATACCTAAAAGTATGTCAGATTAGGTTAGAACGTTTAACGCAAAATCATTAAATAAAGTAGGACAAGCAAGAGAAAATAGTAGAATTTGAATAATTTGGGAGGGAGAGCAATCTGATACGACGGAGGATGGAGACAGAAAACTTTAAGGTTAGAATTTGAGTTGAAGAAAGATAGCGAAATGTTATATATATAGGGTTTAGGGCAAATTCGAAAAATTACAATTCGCGGTCAAATTTTTCAAATGACCGCGTTTTTAAAGACAAAGGAAAGTAAAATTAAAACGTCGTATAAATTAAAATATACACGACGGTTTTTAAATAATAGGGCCGTTATAAATATATACTACGTCAGTTAGTTACAAACAAAATCGTTGTAAAATATTTTCATGACCCTCAGCATAAAACCGAAGTCTTAAATAAAAAATAAGGAGGAGGGAAATAGAACTTTGTGTTAAACAAGAAACTACAGAGAAATAGAACTTTGTGTTAAACAAGAAACTAAATATACAATCTATACCGTCGTAGAATTTTAATTCTAATGACGGTGTTTTATAAAAAGAGTCGGTGTTTTATTTAACACCTTGTTGTATTGATATCGAAGGATCTGCAAACATATGACTGCGGATCCTTTAGTAGACTGGCTATTTGGCTGCGAATCCTTTAATATCAGACGTCCCTCAACAGAAGTTGGCTTCCTGGAAACTCAGTTGTTGTTTTACACCCAACCGAAGTTTTTAGATGGGTTGGGTGTAAAAACACAACTGAGTTCCCAAGAAAGACATTCTTGCATGACAGAAACCATTTAGAGAGGTGAGAATTGAGATACTGAACGGATGGACTAAAAACTCCAATTTAAACGAATTATTTCGAATTGGAAAACTAAAAGTGACTTTATTACGACTTGGAAACCGAAAAGGGCCTTTATTTCGACTTGGAAACCTAAAAGCCGCCGTTTAGTCCCCAATTTCGCAGTCAAAGCGTGCCGTTTAAGTTCGAAAGTTTCGAAGTTGAAAACTACAACGACGGTATTTATTTTTTCCGTCGTCTTTTTACTGACGTTTATTTCGACTTTTGTTGTCGTGCTTGTTTTCAACAACAACGACGGTATAATTAATAGAAACGACGTGAAAGTAATGTACAACGGCGTTATTACGTGAAACGGCGTTGAATTAAATTTAGACCGTCGTGGATATGTTCAAAATTGCACGTCGGTATGTACTATTATACTGCCGTGGTATATTAGGGTTTCATATGTTGCTTACTAAAAAGTTAGCGCCGTTCTTTTTGAATTATAGACGACCCAATTTATAATTTGACCGATGTCTGAAGTTTTGTTCAATAATTGTTGCGCTGAAGTTAAACGACGTGGTATTTTTCGACTCTAACGACGTGGTAAGTCACATTAAAACGTTGGCATTATAGGTCAATCGTCGTCTATACTATCTACGTCGGTTTATTTTTAACTACTGTCGTGAAACACAACACGAAGAACTGCCGTATTATCTGAACAACCACGTCGCTATATTATATTATGACGACGTGGTAACGATTTACCACCACCTTTTATTTATAAGAACTATCGTAGTCTAACGTGTAATATTGCGTAAAATAATAAATGATAGACGTGGATATTTTTAAAATTAGACGGCGTTCTGTATGTATTGTAGCCGTGGTTATTTAAAGTACTTGATACGTCTGTTAATAATACAATTACCGTCGTGTTTATTGGATGTTCAAAACAGCGGTATTATATGTAAAACGTCGTCTATAATTACTACGTCGGTATATTTACACATACCGTCATTGTTTATTTGTTATCTGTTTTCTTATCGGAATGGCATGTTTCATAAGACGACGCTTTTAAAGTTTCATGCGTCGTGTTTTAAAAATACCCAAATGAATTTCCAATTTTTAGGTGTTTTAGTTTCTAATCCACGTCGGTTTTTATATTACCGTTGTCGTTTAAAATTTAACGACGGTATTTATTTTGTCCGTCGTCGTTTTACCGACGTCTATTTCGATTTTTGTAGTAGTGTTCTTCTTTCTTTTCTTCTGTCCACTTATGTTTTCCTGATTAATTTGCAGGGAGTTGATCATTTTAAGAAAATTCAATATGCAGATGGAATTACATATGGGCAGCTATTCTTGGAGAATGAGTAACTAATTAAACTACCGATTACTTTTCTCTGTTGTTGAAATATACACATTCTTTTTCAGTAGAAGGGTGTCTAAGTATAACAAGAGTTAATGAAAAGAATATACGTATGTATACTGCTCCAAAATTTAAACAGTCATATGCCTTATTTTTCCATCCCATTCTTCTACAATATTTCTTGGTCTCTGTCATTTCAGTGTCCTCAAGATTGGACTTGTTTTATACTTCCTAGTAATGCAGAGTATAAAATATTACACCTTATATTTCTTTTCAGGAAGGAAATGAATGCATATTATCTAGAGAATGCTGGGTGCACCATGTTCAGAAGCATTTTGATCTTTTTGAGGAGGAAGCTCGATCCTTGCTTTCTTCAGGCCTAGCAATACCTGCGTATGACATGCTTGTTATTTATCTTATGCTTGTTAGTTGTAGGTTTTGGTTTTTTGTTCATATTTCTTTAACATTTCCCCATTTACTTGCTAGGTATGATCAGCTTCTGAAAACAACTCATGCTTTTAATATCTTAGACTCTAGAGGCTTTGTTGGGGTAACAGAGCGTGCTTGGTACTTTGGGCGGATGCGTAGGTAAGGTTGCTTATTCCTTAGCACACCACTTCTCTAGGATTTATGCTCTGCACTTTATGTCTATGCTTAGTACTTTCTTCTAAAAAATATTAACTTTGGTTAAACCAGGGAGCCTCTTGGATATCCACTAGGCGTGGTTTCAAAACTTACCAAAAATACTTCCGACTTCCGAATAATTCTCTGAAAAATGTGACACGTTCGTATGGGCATCTACTATTTCTCAATGGCATAAAATTACCAAAATTCCAACTTCAAATTTTCAGGAAATAAATTCTCTCTTGAACCAATACTTAATTCATGAAAAGATCACTACAAGAAAAAAGCCCTTTAACGACGCACATTGTGCGCTTTGTGGAAGGGTATTGACAATATGCGGCGCACGTTGTTGAAGCCGATGTTGTTAAAAGCTTCATGGCCTTTAACAACACACTTTGCATGTTGTCGTTCATTTCATTGTGCGTTGTGAACACTAGCAAAGACAACGAGCGCATTTTGTGGAAGTATCGAACAACAACATATTTTGAGCGTTGTTGTATGTCTTATTAACAACGTTCATCTGCGTGTTGTTGTTTACATTTTAACAATACTCTTTGCATGTTGTTGTTTACATTTTAACAACTGTCTTTACACATTGTGATATTAGATATTATTTTCAGAATCACCTTATAACAATACAATTCACGGTCAGCATCTCTTCCTCCAAAAGCAAAGTCTCCTTTTCAGACTTCTTTTCCCACAATTGTTGGCTTTCCTCCTTTCATTCACTAATTGAATGACTAAAATGAAGCTTATATAGGTGCACAGCGTGGTCTAAATTTTTGACTTTCCTCCTTTCCTCCACTAATTGAATGATAAAATGAAGCTTATATAGGTGCAAAAAGTCAAGTGCAATTACCATAATTAATCCCCTACTAATTGAAGTCCAGAGCACACGGTGACGTGCATGTTTGATACAAGGCACATAGTTACAAAGCCCTTGAACGTAACTTTGCAAATTTACACTTGGTCAATTTCGCAGCACCTAAATTCAATATGGCAAATTGACTTGGAGTTTCTTGGTCTTTTTAATTGAAAATATCACAAATTGCATATATGTAATTTACAGCAACCATTTTTTTATTTGCTTCGAATATTGACAACAGTGGTTCTTCCTTTCAAGGATGGAATTTTCTGTGATCATAGTGAGTTCTTGACTTTAGCCATTTACAGTGTGAAAACACTACACCTCGAGTTTATTATTATTATTATTTTCCAATCACTTCTTTATTGATCAAAATGTCAATAAATATTATCTTGATGAAGATGGTTAACTCGGAGTAATATTAGATAGTTATTTACTATATACAAGCATATATGCATGCAATGCCATTTGATCATGCCAGTCCATGGTCACGAAAGTGAGCTCTTTTTTCTGTTTTCTATGGCTGGTGAATTTTCAGGAAGGTAATTCAGAATGGGGAGAAAGCCACGAAAATGAGCCCAAGTATGCGAGGTTTTTATGTTTTTAACTTAAATTTGGTGAAGATGTAAGTTAAAACTATTGATTTACACTTTAAAATTCACCAAAAGGATTAAAATACGAAGACTTAAAATTCATTAACTGCATTGAATGACTAAATGAAACTTATATAGGTGCAAAGTCACGGGCAATTACCATAATTTACCCCCTATTAATTCACTTGAACGTAACTTTGTAGTGAGTGGCACAATAACAAAGGCAGCAAATGCTAAGGGCAGGGTGGTGGTGCATGCCGACTCCAAGTTGAAAATTTACATAGCAGAAACCACTCTTCTGCTTGCCACATTGTAAATTGAATTAATGGTCAAGTTGATTAACAAACGGTGTAAATTGTTCGAATTTTAAACATTGGGATTCAAATGGTAAAGTAAAACCGAAGTTTCGTGGCCTTTCTAATTGAAAATATCAGACATCGAATTAACCATATGTAAGGATAGAATTGACAACAGTGGTCCTTAATTGCAAGGATAGAATTTTCTTTTGTTTCAAATTGACAACAGTGGTCCTTAATTGCAAGGATATAATTTTCTGTGATGATTATTTGTTTGTTGCATTTACACTTTTTTATTAATCAGCTCGTGAGTTCTTGACAACAGTGGTCCTTAATTGCAAGGATAGAATCTTCTGTGATGATTATTTGTTTGCATTTACACTTTTTTATCAATCAGTTCGTACTTTAGTCACCTCATTTTGGAGTATTGGTCAAAATGTCAAATAATATTAAATTGTAACGTGGCAAACAGGTGTACGCTATTGCTCAACCATTAGATCATACCAGTCTATAAATAGATAGCTCTCTAGTGTCAACTTTCATAGATGCGATTCTTTAGCTAAGAGTGCACACAAAAAATATCAAAACATTATGGGGAACGTGTCGATTTGCATGCTCTCGAAACTAGTAGTAGTTCTGCAGCTGTTTCATCTTGTGGTTGCCAACTTTGTAGACTCTTTCCAACAGCCGTCTTGCCATGCCGAGGAGAGCTCTGCCTTGCTGCAGTTCAAGGAGAGCTTTATTATTGACAAATCTGCTTCACGTTCTAAAGGTGCTTATCCAAAGGTTTCATCATGGAAACCAGCTGGAGGAGGAAATAGCAGCTGCTGCTCGTGGGACGGTGTGGAGTGTGACGAGCAGACAGGTCATGTTGTTGGCCTTTATCTTAGGAGCAGTTATCTCTACGGCTCTTTCAACTCCAATAGTAGCCTGTTCAGCCTGGTGCATCTTCAAAGGTTAAGTCTCTTTGACAATAATTTCAATTACTCTCTGTTCACCCCTTTTTGTTTAGTACTTGTGATGGCATGGTAAAATTCCCCATTAATCTAAAGACCATGATTTGGTCAATAAATCGACTTTCTTTGTGTGTCGAGCGTGCCACTGCTAGTAATTTAAAATTCTAATAGACTAGAGAAAATAAATAACTTGCGCCCCAAGTCATTTAATAAAAATCAAGCGATTGTGCATTTGGGTGAGGAATATCTCCCAAGTAAGTTCTTTTCTATGCCTCAGACAGGTGAGGACTTCATAATTTTCACAGTTTATAAATTGGGAAATTCTAGCAAAATATTCTTACATAAAGATAACAAATTTCAAGCAGAACTACTTGATCTGCAGGAATTCATGTAACAACAACTTCAACTAACGGATGTTAGCTGGGAATCGATACCAACGCTGGTGATTGGCAGAGCTTTTCATCAATTTGAGCCGTGGGGAAGCCGAATGTGCATGCAGAACTGAGAGTCTGCGCCTGTTCTGGCTGTTCTGGATGAACTATATTCACCTGGATTGATCTGAATTGAAGTACTTATCCTGGTTCTCCCCAAGATTTGATAGCATTTGGACTGGACACCTTATGATCAGCCGGTTCTGCTGCTAGACTAAATCAGAACGGCAAAAACACGAGTTACGGCTGATTTTCTCGTAAGACAACTCCTATTCTGGCTGGATTGCCTTAAGGATAGCTTTTTGGGATGCTTTGAAGGCTATAGAGGCTATTGGAAATTTGTTGAGGTTTTCATATGATGAGATGAACTGAGTTACGCCTATCCTGGCTTTGTAAAATAATACAGAGTCTGTATTCTCGGCTTTTGCAACGGCTTGCCTTGTCTTGAGTTTGTGAGATCGAGAGATCTTTATGTTCGATTTTGATTTGAGAGTTTGTTTTTTTGTTGATTGGATGATTGTCCTTTTTCCTTTGGTCTTTATTTCCTTTTTATAGAGACTTTCTTTTAACGAATACTCCTAAAATATCCCCAAGATATTTTTAGTTCTGAGAAAGGAAATAATTGACCTCAAATAGGAAGTAGTTGCTATCAACTTTTGTCCGTGAAATGGGAACTTCTTTCTTCTCCTCGTAACTTGTTCTCTAAGAAACATCTTTTCTTCTTTTGTGCAGAGGAAAAATAAGAGTTTTCTCAGCCGTCAGCCTACTTTTTGAAACTTGGTTTTTGAAAACTTTATGGCCTTGATGAGACTTTCACTTTTTGAAGAAGGCTTCCATCTGTGAAAATATCCTGTGAATCTTCCTTCTTGATTATCGATTCATTCGATCGATTTCAAGAGTCGCTTTGAAACTTGTGTAATCGATCGCTCTGCTCAACTCTGAACCTGTTTTGACGTTTGGGCTTTGGGCTTTCTTTCTTTATACGTTTGGCCCAACATGGTTTTTTTTATTTGAAGATGGCCTGGCCCAATTTCCGAAAACTTGCTTCATTTTAATTAATCGCCATTTAGTGGCAATTAATTCCTCCTCAATTCTTCTTCTTCTTCTTCAAGTACACGGTTTATTCTCCATTTTAGTAAATAACTTATGTAATTTCTTTTGGGCTTAACATACAGATTTCCGGCCCAAACAATGCCCCCTAAGTCCGATCCATTTTTAAAAATGGTTTCGGACTTATATGATTGGCCAATTCAATGTTCGCGCCATTTTGTTCCGTTACTTTAGCCCACGTCTGCCTGGGTTTATGGGGAAGTGGATTTTAACGGCTACTTCTGGGCAGACTTCTCCTCTTCTCAATCCGACCCATGATCTTTTTATTTCTTTAAAAACTGCTGTCTTGTCTTTTTGAAAATATCTCGAAAATCTTCTCAATCTTCTTGTTTATTTCAAAACGAAGCCTTACTCTGTTCTTGATTTCTCTTTTATCCCTTTTGATCAGAAATTCGAAAATGTCTTCTCCAAAAACTCGCGCCACAAGCTCACTACAACACAAAAGCTCTTCTATGACGTCTGATTTGCGTCATGGAAGACATTTAATGACGCGGATCAAGCGTCGTAACCTGTGTCATCGAAAGGGGGGGTCATGGAAACTTTTTCAAAGCACGACGTCTGTTCTGCGTCATGGAATATAATTTCAATGACGCGGATAGTGTGTCATGGAAACTTTTTCAAAGCACGACATCTGTTCTGCGTCATGGAATAGGATTTCAATGACGCGGATAGTGTGTCGTGGAAACTTTTTCAAAGCACGACGTGCATTTCGCGCCATGGAATGGAGTTTCAATGACGCGGATAGTGTGTCATGGAAACTTTTTCAAAACATGACGTCTATTCCGCGTCATGAAATTGAGTTTCAATGACGCGGATATCGTGTCGTAAAAACTTTTTCAAAACACGACGCCTATTCCGCGTCACGAGAATGGGTTTTCAATGACGTGGATAGTGTGTCATTGAACTTAACGACGTTGATGAGGCGTCATTGAAATATTTTTCATGACACAGTTGAGACGTCATTGAAGTTCTTGAATTTTTTTAAATAAAAATTCTTAATCAGTATATATATATATATATATATATATATATATATATATCCCATCATTTTAATTATGCAAAAAGAAATTAATATATAAAATCAAAATTGAAGACACAAAGGCAAAGTACTCTAAATTATATTTCTATTTAACACATTGTCTTCATTTCCCTCAACCTTATAACGTTTCATACAAAAGATCGGGATGACTTAAAGTACTGATTTTTATCAAGTATGTGATCAACAATATGAGAATGACTTTGCAGGAAGTGGAATAGTCACCGAAGTTCCATTAACTCGATACATTTGGCTCGAAGAAGTGGAAGTTCAATCATCCTAAAATCCTCAAGAAGAGTTGATCTTGAGATGCTTTCTTCAATTTCAGCAAACATGGCGAGATACAATCCACGATTCCGAAAAAGAAAAAAACTATTCAATTTGCAACAATGATATACATTAGAAGTGGGATCGAATGCTCGTGACTCTCCATTACATTTTCCTACTAGCAGTTAAAAATGACAAAACACACACCACATACAGGCACACCCAAGCACACACACATATACAAGGATGTACTTCAATGATTCGTAGCACTCCTTCAATAAAACACAAGTATCAATTTCTTCTTTTTGTTCTCTTCACTTTATCCTAATCAATGGGATATATATATATTGTAAGGCACCAAACACAAGTTGAAAATACATTCATCACATATCAATGACAATAAAATCTAGGGAGATTTAAAACTTGTTTTGCTTACACCGCATCTGTTGAATTAGTGCTAAATCAATCCCAATTTATCACAAATCAATTACAATTGTTGTAGAAATTCCAATTGTTATCCTAATAGCATATGCAGGTGTGCCTTGCCATTCCATGGTAGCTTCCATTAATGTCCCAAGCTGAAAATAACAAATTAATTTGGTAAGAAAAGTTAGAATTTAAAGCCAAAGCAAAAGAGAGGAGTGAAACATACCAAAAGATTAATTTGGTAAGAACAGTAAGACAGTTAGAAAAAGGTTGGATACATTTTGAGTCAAAGTGACACTAATTGCATGACAGTCCATGGAAAAGCCTTGAACCAAGCTCCTTGTCTTTATCAACTATTTTTGAGACCAAAACAGATCATACCAAAAATAGCGTCAACATCATGGTACAGACTATTTTTTAGGTTACAAATGTGAAGAACTTGCCTACAGATGTTGAATATACAAGAGGTGAGGAACATAGCATACCTTTCATGCCTTGAGAGTTCAGTAGTTTACTCAATCTACAAAAATAAAAACACCAAACAATTATGATAATTGGAGTTACTACTGCAAGTAAATAAAAAATCTGTTCACCAGCTTACATTGATAGTTTTAGCCTTCAAATTATTTGGTTTTACTGAGATTCTCAATTTCAATCATTCCTTGAGTGTCTTTCCCCTTCTGTTAACATGTGCCCACAATTTCAAAAAAGAAACAAGTTGGAATCATAAGAAATGCAGATGCTACCAAATTGAGAGTGGATATTCAATTTCAAAAACATTACTTTCAATATTCAAATACTTGGTAAGGGGAATTGGAAAAAGCATAATTGTCCAAACAAACCCTTAGAACCATAATAGATCTAAAAACCTAATCAGATCCAAACAATACCCATTAAAGCTTCAGGAGCTTCGGGCTTTCAACTCCAAATCCAATACCCATATTAAGGACCTAAATCTAATTAACCATTGTCTACACTAAGCAAAACCCATGAATTTAATCTGAAACTAATCAAGACAATAGAAAATACCTGCACTCACTAGGAACAACGGCAAACTTATCGTCCCAAACCCATTGCAGCAAATGAGGGCTACCCGCTATATATAATACTTGGAAAATACCTATTCATAAAACAAAAAAAAACAAAAAACAAAACCAGAACCAAGCCCATAAATTCAATAAACAAACTAGAAACTTAGAAAGTGGAGTGAGAGAGCGACAAATTAAAGATCGAGATAAAGACAGAAAATTGCAAAGCACAACTCACCTAATATCGCCTGAAAAGACCGGTTGAAGTAGGAGGCTAAGATCGATGGTGGAATTGGGTGGCGGCTTGGAAATGTCTAGGGTTCCATAACTGGGTTTGAAATGAATGTGATGGGAGCGATATGTGAGAGAGCACAAGAGATGGAGAGAGAAGATAGAGAATATATGAGAGTTTAGAAGATGAAGAGAAATGAGACTATTGACCTAAAAAAAGAGGAGACGATAAAGTGTTTGAGAGGGTGACTGAAATTTGTAGCAGAAGAGTGAGCGAGTTTCGGAATTGGGGCAGGAGATAATGCGAGTGTTTCTAAAAAAGTAGCGGGGGAATTAAATTTCCGTGAAAAAAAGAGCGCAAAAATTTGGAGTACATCTATGACGCACAATATGCGTCGTTGTATGAATATTTTATGACGCGGATCCTGCGTCGTCGTGTAGTGTCAAAATTTTCCATATATCTATGACGCGGGTCCTGCGTCGTCGTATAGGGTATATCTATGACGCAGGTCCTGCGTCGTGGTATAAGTACTTGATGACGTGTAGAAGACGTCGTTAAATTTACAATATTAACGACGTATAATAGGCGTCATCTAAATGTAATAGAATCAATGACACGCATCCCGCGTCATTGAAAATGATTTTAATGACGCATTCAGCAAATGTCGTGATAATGGTGTCATAAACTCACTTCAATGACGCATTTTAAAAACACGTCATAGTTTATAACATTTAATGACGCGTATTTTCGATGCGTCATTAAATCGTGTCATAAAAAGGCATTTTTTTGTAGTGGCTCCTCTTCTTTCCCTCCCGCCTACGTTTCTGGAGAAGGCGTGGATGCTCATGCGATTGAAATTCGTAGTAGGCTCCATCCCTACACTCAGAAGAATCTGGATGAGAATGTTCTTCATCTGATTGGAAATACCCTAGTTCTGGGGCCTCACTGGTTTGGGAAAGTCCCTGAGGAGATGGCAGAGCTTTTCAAGAAAGATGCTGAAGCTCCTCTCTACTACCAGAGTTCTGCCTTGAATTTCAGCACCTGGACTAGCAAGAACCTGAGCCCGTCTTTCCCCTCCAGCGTTGTGAAGTGGTCAGACTGGATTGACCACCTTTCTCCGAAGTATGCTGCTCATTGAAAGAAGGCTGGAATTTATGACGCCCTTCTCCTGTCCAAGCATTCAGTGGTCAGAGATGAAAACATGTTGGCAGCTGCAATGTGTTTCAGGAATTCTGCTACCAACACCTTTGACTTCCGTGTTGGTCCCATGTCTCCTACCCTGCTGGATATGGCTCAAATTTTTGGGTTCAGGCCCCATAGGAGACCTTGTGATGCGGATGGAGACTACCACAGAAGAAAAAATGGTGAAGGTTTGGCCAAGAAGTTTACTACTTCATCTGCCCTTATCAACTAGAACTGCTCCTTCTCCAATTTTCTGAAGAAATTTAGCACAGAACGCGATAGGGATCAGCAACACATGCTATTCCTTCTGTACTGGTTGAATAGGTTCATCTTCCCAAACCGTTCTTCAGCAATTTTGCTCGAATATAGACATCTGGCCGAAGCTCTGCATAATCACACAGATGTTGGGCTTGGTCCTTCAGTTTTGGCTCATCTGTATAAGAATCTGCACACTGCTACTTTGGATGGACCGCTGAATCTTGGAGCCCCAGGAGCATTCTAGATTATTCAAGTCTGGCTCCAAGTTTATTTTCCAGAATTCAGACCCTCTGAGGTAGTTCTGGCAGAAGATCAAGTCATGGCGCTCCCCTTCATGTCAGCAGAAGTGCCAAAGAGATCAATTGAAGAGTATCTGATGTTCTTCAGGCATTGCAAGAAGAGGTCTGCTGAACAATGGCAAGTGGTTTTAAGGAGGAGTTATCCGTGGTTCCATCCTGGATATAGGCTTTTGAAAAGGAACCAGAAGATGAAGAAGCCAGAACTGAGTTTCGGAAGAGGTTCCTCAGTGTGATGCTGACCAGGGATCTGCCCTTTGGTGGTGGAAAGCCTCCAAGCTCTCACTTAAGAGGAGAGGTGTATCAGCCCAACTTTTGTGCTCGGTAATTAGGATGTCCTCAGACAATCCCATTGAAATATTACAAGGGCTGTAACAAAGGGACCTCCTAGAGAGATGTAGATGATATTGATGTTCATCTGAACTGCAGATGTTCAGTGAACAAGATAAATAACAGTGTGGATGGTCTTTATCCATCCTGGGAGCCAAATTCCTGCAGATTACGCCGACTTCAATTCCTGGTGGAAGGCCAGATTTGCCGGTATGGCTGATGCGAGTAGTGTCGGCAAGGATCTTTTTGACACTTGGGGGTTGGGACCTGTTCAGGCTTAGAAGGATGTAAAGAAGAACACCACTCAGCTGATCCTAGAGATAAATGCTCAAGTAATTGAAGGTAACAGCTGTTTATCTCTAGTTTTATCGAATTCTACATTTGAAGTATGGCTTTGACTTAATTCTACCTCTTCTTTATTAGATCCTTCCATGGCTGGCGACATTAATAGGCAGAATATGCAGGATGGACTAGTTTTTGGTGAGTTCTGGCTCTGTTTTTCCTTTTGGTTTTTAAACAGTTCCATCTGCTAACCCTGTAATTCATGTGCAGTCAATTCTCTCATCACTGCCGGAGATCTTGAGGTAGCCTTTGATGGAGGCATGCTTGACGGAGGTGCAGAAGAGGTAGTGCCTAATTCAACTCCTTCTGTGAGGAGGAGCAAGAGGAAAGAATTTGGCCAAAGGTGTTCTGCTCTAGGTAATTTCTATTCCTTCTATTCTGTTCTATTCGAATCATTACGCATAATCCTAACCTTACCTTGTTTATTCATACTTGTAACATCTGCAGGTCTTCCACCAAAAAGAGCCAAGAAAAGTGAAGTTGGTTTGCTTCCTCGAGTCATCGAGGCGACGAAGAACTTCGTGAGGCTTTTGATGATCCGGACAAAGGCAAGGAAAAGAGCCTTACGAAAAGCGGAAGAAGAGGTAAGAATTTCTTAGAGGTGAAGTGGATCTTTCTTTTCAAGTAAACTAGAAATTTTCTTGTTTTAATCTGTATTCTTTCTAGGAGGAAATCCCAGGTGAAGTACTCGCGAGAGAGCTTGATCTTTGGCCAAGCAAACAAAGAAGAAGAGGCTCAAGGGGAAGAGTTAACCCCTCGAATCGGCATCCTTCGTTGAGGCGGAAGGAGAAACTTCTGCTGCTAAGACCATCTCGAACACGAGGTAATTTCTCTTCTAGTTCCTTCATACGCTCACTTACGCTCCTTTTCAGGATTTTCTAATGAATGCTTTTCTCTTTCAGCCGAGCAGAGTGCTCATATTCTTTGAAAGAGTCGCATCTGTCACTCCCTTAAAGCCCATGATTGTTGCTATAAGAATTTTAGTCATTTCTCCTCACGATTCTTTAACTTTCAAGTTCCTAATACTAACGAATTCTTTCCTGTAGATGCCAATCCAATTTGTCCCCGGTTCTTCGTAATGACCTCGCATCTTGATCCAGTTAGCAGAATTTGAGGCTATGGACTTGGATGCTCGTTCTTTGAAGATTGAAAAGTTGGAGGTAACTCCAAGCAAATCCAAATCCAAGGCGATAGATGAAGCTCTAGGCAGAATAAAGATCGGCAAGCGGCCGAGCTGGACCTGGAGGAAGGGAAGGAAATGATTGATCGGTGATGAAGGATCTAGACTGCTTCATAAGGAGGATATGGCTTCCCATTCAGTTCTAGAGATGAGTTTGGGGTTGGCAAGAGATGTGGCAGTGGCTCTTGAGAAGTATGAAGATCTCAAGCCCTCTTTGAAGACTTATGAGTTCCGCAAGACTACACATGAGGCTAATCGGCGGATTATACGAGCGTAAGTCGAACTGGACACGATGGTAGCTGATTTTAAGGAGACCAAGTCTTCTGCAGCCAAGTTAGAAAAACATATTGAAACTCTTCAAGCAGAATTGGCCATTCTGAAGCAGAAAGAGAGAGAACTTGGTGCTGGCCTTATTGCCAAAACGAAGACTACCTTCTTGGTTCAAGGCATGGTTTCAGCTTCTCGTCCTGCATTGGAGATAGCTAAAACCTCAATTCTTCAAGGGATAGTTCTTCAGAAAGAGATCTCTGCCAAGAAAGCTAGTCTGCAGGAGGTGCTCAGGAGTCTAGGTCTCTAGTGTAGATTCATGTAGTGTTTGAATTTTTTTCTTTGTACTAGAACAGCCCTTTTTATGGCAAATAATAACAAAAGCTTTCTCTTATACATGTTCTTCATACATATTTACATTTACATAGTCAAAAAGAAAGAAAATGATCAACCTAAGCTTGGTTAATCAAATCCACTTGTAATTGTTTCTGCTAGGATTCTAGGATTAGTCTGTTCTGCATGTGAATCCCACATGGTTGGATAGAACTTTTTCAACAATTTGCCATTGATTGGTGCGGCATGAATATCTCCATCCTGATCTTGTAGCTTTGTATGCCCCTATTCCAAGGACCTGTTTGATTATGAAAGGTCCTTCCCAAGTAGGAGACCATTTTCCAAACCACCGCAATGTGTGATCCAAGAGGCGTAAGCGCTCTCCAAACTATTTCTCCTTCTCCAAAGCTTTTGTTTTTTACTCTTTTATTGTAAGCTCTTGCAACAGCCTGCTTTCCTGCCAATAGTTTATTCAAAGTATCAATTTCGCTTGAATCCAATCCTTCTAATTCTAGCAACATTGCTTGTGAATATTCTTCTCCGACCAAGTTATGTTCTTTGAGCAATTCGATGGGTAGACGGTGATTTCCATAGGTAGAATAGCATCATGACCATATGTGAGAGCATATGGAGTCATGCCTGTTGCATCTCTTTTAGACGTTCTGTAAGCCCAGAGTGTTTCTGACAACTTCTCATGCCATTGTTTTGGGTTTTCCTCAAGCATTTTTCTCGATAATGTTGATAATAACCTTGTTGCTTGATTCTCGCTTGTCCATTGGCACGAGCATAGTATGGGGTAGATCAAGTAGCTTGATCTTGAAGTTACTTGCCATATCCTGCATCTCTTTGGATATGAAAGAAGTACCTCTGTTAGTAGTGATTGATTCTGGTATGCCAAACCTGTGTATGATCTGTTCTTCAATAAAAGTAATGATTTCTTGAGAAGTTGTAGTTTTAAGCGGCTTAGTCTCGACCCACTTAGTGAAATAATCGGTAGCAACAATGATGAAACAATGTTGTTTCTTTGCTAGCCGGATAGATTTTTCCAATTAAATCCATTGCCCATCCTCACGAAAGGCCAAGGCTTGACAATTGGGTTCATGGGGACTGAAGGGACCTGCTGGATTGATCCATGTCTTTGACAAGCTTCACAACCTTTGGAGTATTCAATACAGTCTTTCTTAATGGTGGGCCAGAAGTAACCATATCTTCTAATGAGCCAACACATCTTTCTTCCTCCCTGATGTGCTCCACACATCCCTTCATGGACTTCTCCCATGACTTTCATGTATTCTTCTTTTCCTAGACATCTCAGGAGTAGTTCATCCTTGCTTTTTCTAACTAGATCATCATCCATATCAGATAATTTAAAGCCATATTCTGGTTCTCTTTTCTGATGGCAAGGCTGGGTATTGGAGATAATTAATTATGGGTAGTCTCCAGTCTTCTTGCATCATTATGGCTGAATTAACATCTATTTCCATCCCTCTAGTCAGAACTGATGGCAAGCTTCTTTTTTCTACCTTTGAGGATCCTTTGGATGCAGTCATCAGGTATCTGTACTCCTGTAGCTATTTGAGCCATTTCATTGGCTGCATAATTTTCTTCTCTTGGAATGTATTCCCAAGTGACTTCCCTGAACTCCATCAAGAGGTTTCTTACTGCTACTAGATACACTGCTAGTGAAGGACTCAAGCATTTGTATTCTCCTGAAATCTGCTTGAGAACAAGCATGGAATCTCCCAGAATTTCCACAGACTGGACTCCCAAGTCTACCAACATTTCTAGGCCTATGATTAAGGCTTCGTATTCCGCCCTGTTGTTGGTACACTGGAAATCTAATTGAAATGAATAGTTGTACTTTATCCCCATTGGATCTTCCAGAAGTCATATCAGTCTTGGATCCATCAAAATATAACTTCCATGGAGTGAGATGAATTGAGTATATAGGATTGTTGAAGTATGTATGGACTCTAGTTAATAAATCTGCATTAGCTATATCCATAGAGTCCATGTTCTCAATTTCTTCTCCTGGATGATCTGCTAAGAAATCTGCTACTGCTTGACCCTTGATTGCTTTTTGAGGAACATAATGGAAAGCGAATTCTGATAATGCTAAAGTCCATTTGCCAATTCTGCCTCTCAGCATTGGTCTTGTCAGCATGTATTTGATCAAGTCTGTTTTGGCAATGATGTAGATTGTAAATGGCAACATGTAATGTCTGAGCTTCACAGCACTGAAGTATAGAGCCAAACATAATCTCTCAATTGGAGAATATCTTCTTTCTACTTATGTCAGAGTTCTGCTCATATAGTAGATTGCCTGTTCCTTCCCCTCCCTATTGTCCTGTACTAGAAGGCTTCCAATGGATACTTCTGATGCAGAAATGTACAATTTAAGAGGCCTACCTCTTTTTGGTGGGGACAGAACTGGTGGATTTGAAAGATAGTGCTTGATTTCTTCAAAAGCTTTCTGATGGGGTTCTTCCCATTTAAAGATCTGTTCCTGCTTTAATCTCAACAAGGGTGAGAAAGGTTGGATCTTTCCAGCAGAATTTGATATAAACCTTCTGAGGAAATTGATTTTTCCTAGCAAACTTTGTAGTTCTTTCTTGTTCCGAGGTGGTGGAGCATCTATGATAGATTTGGCTTTGTTCTTATCTACCTCTATGCCTCTTTGGTGGACCAGGAAACACATTTCTTGGGATTCATTTTTAACTGATGTTGTCTCATTCTTTGGAAGGCTTTCCTTAGATCGGACACATGATTTGTTTTTTCTCATGGATTTGATCACAACATCATCTATGTATACTTCCAAAGAATGCTCTATCATATCATGGAAAATGGAGTTCATTGCTCTACGATAGGTTGCCCCTGCATTTCTCAAGCCAAGGCATTACAACATACTCAAAAGCACCTATGTGTCCGGACACACAAAAGCGATCTTGTGAATATCTTCTTACGCCATCATTATCTGGTTGTAGCCTCGCATTTCCATCCATAAATGACAGAATTTGTTTGTGGGCTGTCCCATCTATTAGCATATCCGTCATTGGCATGGGATATTCATCTTTAGGAGTTTCTTCATTTAGATTCTTGTAATCTACACAAATTCTGATCGCCCCGATAATCCTTTTGAGAAGCTGGTACAATATTAGATAGCCAATCGGTATAAATGGCTGGTCTAATAAATCCTGCCTTTGCCAATCTTTCAATTTCCTCTTTAACCTTGATTCTGTCTCCATGGACATCCTTCTCCTTGGTTGCTTGACTGGTAAATATCCTTCCTTTATTGGTAGCTTGTGTTCTACTAGTCTTCTATCCACCCAAGCATTTCTTGATAATGCTAAGCAAAACAGTCTACGAAATCATGCGAAGTGCAATGACTTCACTCTTCATTGGTTCTTCTAGTAATGTACTAATAAAAGTAGGTCCAGGATCATCTTCTGTCCCCAGATTTATTTCTTCTAAAGGATCTTGTACTTACGGCAAAGAGTCATCCAAAGTCTTGGTGCAAACTCCAATTCCTCTTCCTGGATACTATCTTCCTGTCCATTTGAATCCTCATGCATAAATTCTGCCATATTAATGGCTGGATCCTGCATGAAAAGTTTCTTTTCCGCCCAATATATCAACAATCTATTTGTAATGGATCGGATTGTTGCGGCTCGATCCTTTTCTGTTGATTTGAACTAGACATCGAAGTTTGGAGGTTCGTAACAAAGGGTCTATTCGATCCTCTAGAGAACTGGATAGGCCTTCTCCTATGAGTCTTCGGGCCGTGATACCTTGTGGCCGGCCGTTACGATTGACTCCAAAGAAAGTAAAGGGTCCAAGATCATCATGATAGTATCGGCCTCAAAACACAAAGCAGATGGCAGAAATGGCCGTGGATCGGCCTCTACTATCTCCATGAATCCTTCCTCATGCCAGCGAGCTAGTTGTTGGTGTAGAGTGGAAGGAACACATAGGCTTTGATGAATCCAGTCTCTTCCCGGCAATGCATTGTAAGTGGTGGAAGTACTATCTACCACAAATAAAGCAATACGAAGGTCTCAAGCAAGATGAAGACCATATTGACTCAGAGATCTTCTTCTAAGAGATCTTCTAGTTTTGCTCACGAAGTCTTGAATTTCCTCATCCAGTTCTCCTTCATAATCTAGTTGTTCCTCTTCATAGCCTTGATCCAGTCCTTTTCTCCCCCTTCACCCAATTTTCTTGGCTGATTTGATCGAGGAGTCCAGTGCTCTAGAGGTCGTGGGAGTTCTCGCACGATTATTCAAGGAAAGTTCTGTTGTGAAGTACCATCTCCGTGAGAAGATTACTTCGATGTTTGGTCACCGGTGCTTCTAGTAGTGACCCTATTGTTGGGTTGACTCCTGCTCGCACAGGCAACTACTTACGTATTGCTATTATTACGGGCGAAACAGGGTTCCCAAAAGTACACTGTGTCTTGTCTTTGCTTTTGAGGAAGGTACAATCATCTTTGGATTCTCCTTTTACGTGTTGCAGACGAGTTCAAGGGTTGGTCTTCCACTTTTTCCTACGTAATACCACACCGCCATCAATTATGGTTGCTAGTGGTCTGTCTTCTCCTGGGATCTTTATGGGCATTTCCTTCATAGGCTGCTCAATTACCTTTCTAATGTTACGAGTGGATTTTTGACAATTCCTCTGCGTATGTTTTTACGGGACAGGCTGGGTCCTCCCTTTGCAATAGTGGTGCCACTGATCTGTCAAAGACACTTGGCGTGGGTTGATTTTGCTGATCCAAAGTTATCCCACACTCGCATCTGCACTGGCCGCACGAACAACCCCCGGCAGAAATGGTGGCTTTAGGCTTCGGTAGTCTTCTTTTGTGTTTCTCCTCCTTGTCTTTGTGGTGAGTTTACGCTACAAGCTTTTCTTTTCTCTTTTACGGCCGGTTTAGATTGACCATATTTACTTGAGGTTGGGGAAAAGGATCAATGGTGACTGTGGGGGATTTCTCAGCTAACTTAAGCTTGCCTGCTATTATGCCTTCTTGTATAACATCTTTGAAGACAACACAACTGTTGGTGGAGTGATTCCAAGAGTTGTGCCACTTACAATACTGCCTGCCTTTGAGTTCTTCTGTTTTAGGCATCTTGTGAGGAGTTTCTATTGCTTTTTGAAGAATCATCTCATCAAACAAGGCATCCACTTTTGATAAATCAAAAGAATAGATCTTGTTCTGAGTGGGTTTGTTGGGAATAAACCCTCCTGTGAAAGGTGGGGGCTTTTGATCTTTAGGTGGTTTGATCAATGCCTTGCAACTTACAGGATGTTTTAGTTTGGCCATTTCTGCCACTGTTATCTCTGGATCTTCTGCTTCCTCCTGTTTAGTATCTGACTCCATTTCGACCATGTGGATAGAAGAAGTTGGTGTCTTGTAGTATGTTCCTCTGGATGAACTTCTTCTCTGTTGTTCTTCCTTCAGTAATTCCTCATACTTGAAAGCCTTATCTGCCAGTTCTGCAAGGTCTCTAAAAATCATCCCATCAAACCTTTTCCTTAGTGAGATTCTAAGAGAGGTGTGAGCTATCTGGATGAAATGTCTCTCTTCCATGGGGATTACGCACTTCATTTTGAGCTTCTGAACACGGAAATAAAATCTTGAGCAGTTCATCTTCACTTTGTTTGAGAGCAGCAAGATCATCAAGGTGACTTACATTTGGATCCTAAGTAGTGGTAATGGAAAGCATTCTCCATTTGTTCCCATGTTCGGATGGAGTTGGCCGCAACCGGTATACCAGGTAAATGCTTGTCTAGATAGAGAATTTCCAAATAACCTTAGCTTGACAAAGGGTTATTTTCTATGGAGATGCCGAACCGAAAATCTGCCTATGTGCTCAATCAAGATGCTAGAGTGTCATCTCCATTGAGCAGTGAAGTTGGGTACCTTAAACCCAGGTGGTAAAGGTATTTGATCAATAAAAGGCTGGATATGGCTTCCTGTAAGTCGGCCTTTCTCCTCTTCTTGCTTGGGGTCCATCATTTCTCGACCGACCTACTGTAATGCCCCTAGATCATTTAAAGCATTGGATCGGTGGTATGTCCTGAGCACATTGCGGATGGTTTTGTCCAGCTCTGTGCTCAATTCTGGGTGGTCTGGGTAAAATTTCCTCCATGTTTTCTTCTTCTTGAAGTCTGGATAATCTCTCCAATTCCTTCCTGGTCTATTGGCAAAGTGGTTAACTCCCCCTCTGCCTCTTACGCCTCTTCTTTGGTGGAGGAAATGGATTGGGATCCGTTCTTAGAGGTCTGTATGGTGCTACAACTGGTTGTGCGGGCGGATGGATAGGTGGCGATTCGGGCGGAACTTCGACGAGAGGTAATGGTGGAGCTTACGGTTGATTATGAGGGATGCGGACTGGTGCTACGATTACTTGTGGAAGCGAGGCACCTCCTGTTCTCGTATGATAGGGCCTCTTCTTCTCTGTTGTTCCCGCATCGCTTACAGTTCTGGTTCCTCGAACATACGTGCAATGATAGGGTCCTCTTGGTATGGCCATGCCAATCCTGGTGGCGGGCCAAAAGGGAGATCCAACCTCCGCACAAAAGCATCCGGTTCTAGTTGCCTAGCTATAGGCGCTTCACGGTCCTTTCTAAATTGTCCGTTAACTTGCCATTGCATTATGGCGGTCATATTGCTCAAAGTGTCTTGGCTTCTACGAATCGCAGCCTCCCCGTCAGTATGGATTCTGTATCGATTAATCCTTACGGAATTGCTGCGAGGCGCACGCTTCAGTGCCGCCATAAGCGCATTGTGCCGCATCACTTTCTTACGAGTTGGCTTCTTCTTGTTGAAAAGGTTGCTGACCCTTCTCCATGGCTAATCGCAGTTCCTGCTAGAGCTTCCAATATTCATATACTAGAAAAGACTTTTCTATCAATATGTATAACTGGGAATCCCACCGGGCGTGCCAAATTGTTCACCCCTTTTTGTTTAGTACTGTGATGGCGGGGTAAAATTCCCCATTAATCTAAAGACCATGATTTGGTCAATAAATCAACTTTCTTTGTGTGTCGAGCGTGCCTTGCTAGTAATTTAAAATTCCAACAGACTAGAGAAAATAAATAACTTGCGCCCCAAGTCATTTAATAAAAATCAAGCGATTGTGCATTTGGGTGAGGAATATCTCCCAAGTAAGTTCTTTTCTATGCCTCGGACGGTGAGGACTTCATAATTTTCACAGTTTATAAATTGGGAAATTCTAGCAAAATATTCTTACATAAAGATAACAAATTTCAAGCGAAGCGCTTGATCTGCGAGAATTCATGTAACAACAACTTCAACTAACGGATGTTAGTGGGAATCGATACCAACGCTGGTGATTGGCGAGCTTTTCATCAATTTGAGCCGTGGGGAAGCTGAATGTGCGGGCGTAATCGAGAGTCTGCGCTGTTCGCTGTTCTCGATGAACTATCTTCACCTGGATTGATGCGAATTGAAGTACTTATCCTGGTTCTCCTAAAGATTTGATAGCATTTGGACTGGACTGCTCATGATCTCTGGTTACGCTGCTAGACTAAATCAGAACGGCAAAACACGAGTTACGGCTAATTTTCTCATAAGACAACTCCTATTCCGGCTGGATTGCCTTAAGGATAGCTTTTTGGGATGCTTTGAAGGCTATAGAGGCTATTGGAAATTTGTTGAGGTTTTCATATGATGAGATGAACTGAGTTACGCCTATTTGGGCTTTGTAAAATAATACTGAGTCTGTATTCTCGGCTTTGCAGCAACTTGCCTTGTCTTGAGTTAGTGAGATCGAGAGATCTTTATGTTCGATTTTAAGCGAGAGTTTGTTTTTGTTGATTGAATGATTGTCCTTTTTCCTTTGGTCTTTATTTCCTTTTATAGAGACTTTCTTTTAACGAATGCTCCTAAAATATCCCCAAGATATTTTTAGTTACGAAAGGAAATAATTGACCTCAGATAGGAAGTAGTTGCTATCAACTTTTGTCCGTGAAATGGGAACTTCTTTCTTCTCCTCGTAACTTGTTCTCTAAGAAACATCATTTCTTATTTTGTGCAGAGGAAAAATAAGAGTTTTCTCAAATCGACCTACTTTTTGAAACTTGGTTTTGAAAACTTTACGGCCTTGATTAGACTTTCGCTTTTTGAAGAAGGCTTCTGCGTGAAAATATCCTGTGAATCTTCCTTCTTGATTATCGATTCATTGATCGGTTCCAAGAGTTAGTTTTTGAAACTTGTGTAATTGATCGCTCTGCTCAACTCTGAACCTGTTTTGACGTTTGGGCTTTGGGCTTTCTTTCTTTATACGTTTGGCCCAACATGGTTTTTTTTTATTTGAAGATGGCCTGGCCCAATTTTCGAAAACTTGCTTCATTTTAATTAATCGCCATTTAGTGGCAATAAATTCCTCCTCAATTCTTCTTCTTCTTCAAGTACACGGTTTATTCTCCATTTTAGTAAATAATTTATGTAATTTCTTTTGGGCTTAACGTACAGATTTCTGGTCAAGTCCCATCTGCAGTCTCACACTTGTCCAAGTTGACATACCTTAATCTGTGTTCAATATTCTTGAAATTGAAACATCTTCTGATGATCCTCAGAGATTATTGAAACTTCAACCATCCGATATGAAGTCTAGTTCAAAATTTAACTAGTCTAGAAACTCTTCAGCTTTGTTTCATTAACATATCATCGATCATACCCGTTTTCTTGACAAATTTATCATTTTTAACATCCCTTGCCCTCAGGAAATGTGATCTGTTTGGCGAATTCCCAGTGAAAATTTTCAGTCTACAAAACTTAGCAGTTCTTAGTGTACGATACAACCCAGATCTCACTTTGGATATTTCCCCGAATTTAATCGAAGTAGTCCTCTCATCTCACTGAAAGTTGCGTTTACTAGTTTTTTTCGGAACAATTCCTTCTTAGATTCAAAACCTTAATTCATTGCAAGAGTTGGATGTGGGTCAATGTAATTTTTCAAAAGGTTGGTTCCATCTGCACTTGGTAATCTTAGATAGCTTACGTATCTAGACATTTCAGCAAGCCACTTTGGAGGTCCAATTCCTGATTCTTTGGCAAACCTTACCCAATTGACTCTGTTTAGGATTAGTTCGAGTTATTTACCTGGTCCAATTCCATCTTGGCTAGGTAACTTTAGCAAACTAGTTTACCTAGATTTTTCTTTTAATGAATTGAATGGTTCAATTCCCCACTCATTTTCCAATCTCATGAATCTAGAGACCCTTTTTTTACAGTTTAATAACCTGAGCGGTGTAGTGGAGTTTCAAATGTTTCAGAAGCAACAAAATCTCTACCAACTCCAACTGAGTAGGAACAACTTTGAATTTGTTACTGGATCCAATATTATGGATGCAACTGTTCGACAGTTCACCTATCTGGGTTTGAGTTCACGCAAGTTAAAAGAGTTCCCATATTTCCTACGCAATCAAACAAATTTGGAGTGGTTGGATCTAGCAGACAACAAACTCTATGGCGAAGTACCAAACTAGATGTGGAATTTAAGCAAGGAAACCCTGATATTCATGGACATTTCTGTAAACTTCTTTTCAGGAGAACTTCCCACTGTCATACCCCTGGGTTAAACTACAATGCTTGAGGCTTTCGTTCAACAGTTTTCACGGACGATTACCGATCCCTCCACCATCCCTTCTAGAATATGGAGCGACCAACAACAAATTTACTGGAGAAATTTCACCATTGCTTTGCAATATGAGTTCTCTTTTGCACCTTGACTTGTCGAATAATAACTTGAGTGGCATGCTTCCTCAGTGTCTTGGAAAATTTAGTGATGATCTAATCCTTTTACTCCTCGGAGGCAACTCTTTTCATGACATGATGCCTCAATCATACAACAACAGAAGCAGTTTGAGGATGATTGATGTTAGTGATAACCACTTGCAAGGGCAATTACCAAGGTCATTGGTGAATTGTGTGATGCTTGAGTATCTGATTCTGTCAAACAATCAATTCAGTGATGGTTTTCCCATTTGGTTGGGGACTCTTCCGGAGTTAAAACTTTTGGCAATGTGCCATAATGGGTTTAATGGTGTGATAGGACAATCTAGAACAAATGTTGACTTCCCCAAGTTACGCATTCTTGATTTGTCTTACAACAATTTCAGAGGTGAGATTCCACCTTTGTTTCCAGATATTGCTGTAAACATGTCAACATACATAAAGGCAGAAGTACATTATGTTGTCATTGGTTTTTATATTACACGGACTGTTGCTTACTCAATCACAATAGCAATTAAAGGTTTGGAGTTGTACTATTCAAAGATTCAAGAAGGCTTTGCAACCATTGATATCTCAAGCAACAAATTTGAAGGTAAGATTCCGAAATTCATTGGGAACCTTAAGGCGCTTCGCTCAGTCAATATTTCTAGAAACATTCTCACTGGTTCTATTCCATCATCCTTGGGGAACTTAAGGAATCTTGAATCGTTGGACCTTTCACAAAACAAGTTCTCTGGACAGATCCCTCAACAACTAACGAGGCTTACATTCCTTGGGAACTTTGATGTGTCCCACAACAATCTCACAGGTACTATACCGGAAGGTACCCAACTTCATTGAATATCACTTCATATGAGGGAAACCCAGGATTGTGTGGAGATCCATTACCAAAATGCGGAAATCAAGAGGCCCCTCAACCGCCACCTTCAACTGAAGAAGACAGTGATTCAGGCTTAGCTCGAACGCTTGAATTTGATTTGAAATTTTGTTTGGCTGGAATTGGAAGTGGGCTTGTAGTGGGAATGGTTCTCACGGATGTCGCCATCACAAGAAGGCAGGAGTTGTTTCTTAAGATCGTTGGAATGGTGAGGCTAATGATATGGAAAAGGTAGAGTGGGGGATGCCGAAATTCAGTGTGTTATAAAGTCATGCATTTGGAGTTGTTTTCCTAATTTTTCTTCCTTCTTCTACCATGTAACCGTGCTCTATCTTTGGAGTTGTCCTGTGGGTAGAGTGGGAGACGCAGAAATATAGTGTGTTATAAGGTCTTTCTATTTGTACTTGTCGTTATGCTAATTAATGCAAATAAGGGTGTTAGAATGTTGCATGCTTTTTATTTTAATTGTTAATTGAGCACAGAGTACACTGGATGAAATAAAATTGAAAAAAAAAAAGTAAAATGAGGTTAGACCCATAAAATTCATTTTTAATCACTTATAGCCCTTTCCTTTATTTTTTCTATTTAAAATACCCAATTTTTTCAAACAAAACCTGATAACTATAATACAAGTAAGCAAGTTACCTAATTAAGCTTAAAATCTGAGTTATTATATTTTCGGATTCCAAAACTACCCATATTTACAAGTTAATATGTTATGTGGGGGGTGTAACTAATAACACGTTGAATTTGGAAAGATCTCCAAATGGTTGTAATGGGAGTAACCAATACCTTCTTCGATTGAAAAGCTTAATTCATTGCAAGAGTTGAATGTGGCTCAATGCAATTTTTCAAACTCGTTGGTTCCATCTGCACTTGGCAATCTTAGACAGCTCACTGAGCTAGACATTTCAACAAACAAATTTGGAGGTCCAATTCCTGATTCCTTGGCAAACCTTACCCAATTATGGCTGGTGAATTCTCAGGAGGTAATTGAGAATGAGTAGAAAGCCACGAAAATGAAACTGAACCCAAAAGTATTTTATGTTTTTAACTTAAATTTTGTGAAGATGTAAGTTAAAACTATTGATTTACACTTTAGAATTTACCAAAAGGATTGAAATACGAAGACTTAAAATTCATTAACTGAATTGAATGACTAAAATGAAGCTTATATAGGTGTGTGCAATTACCATAATTAACCCCCTATTAATTCACTTGAAGTCTAGAGCACATGGTGACGTGCATGTTTGATACAAGGCACATAGTTCCAAAGCTCCTTGAAAGTAACTTTGCAAATTTACACTTGGTCAATTTCGCAGCACCTAAATTCAATATGGCAAATTGACTTGGAGTTTCTTGGTCTTTTTAATTGAAAAGATCACAAATTGCATAAATGTACTTAACAGCAACCATTTTTTCTTTGCTTCGAATTGACAACAGTGGTTCTTACTTTCAAGGATGGAATTTTCTGTGATCATTGTGAGTTCTTGACTTTAGCCATTTGCAGTGTGAAAACACTATGCCTCGATTTTATTATTATAATTTTCCAATCACTTATTTATTGATCAAAATGTCAATAAATATTATCTTAATGAAGATGGTTAACTCGGAGTAATATTAGATAGTTATTTACTATATACAAGTATATATGCAATGCCATTTGATCATGCCAGTCCATAAATAGATAGCTCTTTCACTTTCTTAGATGATTATTTAGCTTAAGGTCTTGTTTGGTTTACGGAAAAGATTTGATGGGAAATAATTTCCCATGTCTTTTCCACGGGATGAGAAATGGAATATTCATATCCCATGTTTGGTAATGCTGGGAAAGTAACCATGAAATGCCACTTTATTTCATTTCACATGTTTAGTTTGCATAGGAATGTAAAACAAAGTTTGTTTAATTTTCCAATTATACCTATATGAAATTTAATAATAATAAAAATACACATAATGCTATTTTGTAATTTTAAATTGTTAATAGGGACAAAATGATCATGAAAAATGTGCATTTAATATTGACTCATTTTCCAAAACTTTCCCATGACGAGGGAAAACAAAACCTAAGTGGGGAATTTGATGGGCAACCATTTCCCGGATCGGGATCTGCTGTCCCCAATTTCCATGTCCCTTTGTGTCCATTCTCTAAAATTTTGACACCTGTCTAAATAAGTCACAGAACTTTAAAACCGTCAAGTTTTATTAAAAATAAAAAATAAAGGGAAAATTGCTCGGTGTTCATCCTCACTTCCGAGACAAACTCTAATACTTTTCAATCATAATCAAAATCACTAACCGAACAAAAATCCCCAATTTTCATCTATTTTTCTTTTTCTATATGTTTCCATAACAATACATTTCAATCTTCTAGGAAGAAAAATCTGCAGTACGGTTTTGTTGCAATTTCAAAGGAATTTACTTTTTCTTCTGTCGTCATCAAACCTTCTGAATATCTTCATGTTTTGTTGCCGCTCTACATCTCCTTTGCTTTCCTCACTCTTTTGCCTATTTTCTCATTTCAGCATAGCTCTCTTTCTATCTCAAAATATCTTCTTTTCACTACAATTTTGGAGAAATAAGTTATGGGCAAAAATATGCTCGATCAGATCTATTTTCTGAAACATGGACATGTTGCTCTCCTTCAAAATCTATTTCTCTCAGTCGAGATTTTACAGAATTCTCATTGGCCATTGGCAATGGCGGACCAGGAAATTTTCTTGGAGTAGGCTAATATTTTTTTATGGGTTAATCGATTATATTACCTATTTTTCTTAACTAAGTAAAATTTTATAAATCAAACACGTTCATTCACATAACGAACAAATATAACGTAAAGAAGTACATAATATATAAAAGAGTAACATAAAATGAAACAAATATCGTCAAACATTAAATAAATTTGTGCATTTGCAAAGAAATTAAAAAGCTTACCTAGTGAAGTAGAACCCTACTTCCTTTATTTTCCTTTGTATTCAATTAGAATTATTTTCCTGTTTCTTGGAGCATTTGCGCAAGCTACTTTCATGGTAATGGAGCAATCAAACTTTGTTGAATACATGAACTTCTCTATTCCTTGGCAGCACGGCATTTTCATAGGCGCTATTTGTTTTCCCCCTCTCCCCCTCTCGCTCTATGCGAATGCGGGAAGTAAAAACCCGTCATAATGTGCAGTTCATGTATTTATTTCATAAGTATATTTTGTTATAACATGAAGAAGGAAATGTTTAATTTTGTTTAGTTTCAATAATTACAACTCATTAGGGAAGTATAGATATATCCTATCTTTCGCTGATGATGATGAACTGTGGATACATTGTGAGATGATGAACCAGAATAAAGTAAAGCAAAATGCAAGATCGATTCGTGGCATCCTAACCATTTTCTTCTTCATTGATTTTCTTTGAGCTTGATGCAAGTTCAGCATTCACGCACACAGTGTTTCATAGTTGTGTGAGTTATAAATTGTCTTAATTAATCACAGTTGTAGATCAACCATTGCAGTTGAGTATATAATATGGGGTAAACTGCCGAATACTCCCAAAACTATCACGGTTGTTGCAATCTTCACCTTGAATTATTTTGTCAGCCAATTTAGCCATCGTACTAAATTTATTCGCTAATTTACCTCATACCGTTAATTTTTGGCAATTTTCATTCAAATCTCTGTTAAAAATCACATGCACATGCTTCACTATTGAATTAAAAATTGATTTTTTTTTCTCTACTTCTTCGAACCACCACCTTCACATCTCCAGCAGCTACGATGGCGATTCTTCTAGAGCCAGAAGGTCCGAACCCAGCATTACACAAATCCTTTATCCTTCTATCCGAGTGAGACTATAAATCAGCAACTAAAATGCGAATACAATGAAATGATACTTGTGGAACCGTAAATATTCCTAGGTTAAATAATTTCCTATTTTTGGGGGTTATTTAACCGAGGGACTCCTTCTACAAATTACGGGTTTTTTCTAATCCCTAATTCCTTATTTATTTAAATCCCTAAATTCCTTATTTATCCCAATCCTTAATTCCTTATTTATCCTAGTTTCTGATTTATTCAAACTCCTTTAATTATCTAAACCCTATTGATTATCTAAACCCTATTAATTATCTAAACCCTATCAGTTATCTAAACCCTATTAATTATCTAAATTCCAGTAATTATCCTATTTATTGTGGAAGGATAATTCTTATATCTACGAGGGTTTATCTTTCCAGAAACCCTAGCCCCCCGAGGCTCTATAAATAGGAGGCTGCACAAGGCATGAGGTAACCCATTCTAAACTCTCAGAACACATTCTAAGCTCTGAAAATACTGCAGAAATTCCCTCTCCTTGCCACGCCTCTCTCCCTCTCTCTCACAAGGCTCCGGCCTTAACACACGGCTCCGGCCACCCGGTTCTCCCCGAGAGAAATCTCCGTACCCTTTTGTTAGCTATTGTTTTTCCTACAAACAATCGACCTAACTTAGGCATCGGAGGGCCTTTGGCCAACACCCCTCGAGTGTGGTCTTTTACTCCATATTGTTTTGCAGGGAGAAAGAGAAGCGAGAAGGAAGAAGGGATCTTCGGATGAATATTCTTTGGGGACGAAAATCACTCCCACAAATTGGTGCTTTCATTGAGAGTACGAGTTATACTCAAAGCGTGCTCACGAATCAAGGAATCCGTTCCTCCTATTTTTCCAATCCACCAAAGCCTTCCAAACAACCATGGTTGGAAGCAAACGCCTTAGGAGCCAAACCGCCGCATGCGCGCGCTCCATGACGAATCCAAATCCATCCTCCCAAGGTTTAACGGCGGAAGCAACCTTGCTGCCACCATCCTCCACCTTGCAGCCACCAACGCATGGTGGTGGACCACCTGTCGCCGCACCAAGTCACGGCCCCGTGGCCTCCTCCACCTTGTTGCTACAAGGACCAAATGGCAGCGCCGTCATGGAGCAAGTTCAACCGATCCCTCCTTTGCCATCTCATTTGGTGCATGCCCCCGTGTATGCATCCAATGAAACCCTAGCCCATACACTTTTGGGCCCTACGCAATTTCCTCTTTCAGATCCATTCAACCAGGCGAACTACAACATGCGAGTTGATCAACTCACGCAGAGGCTGGACAACCAAAACAACTTGGTTGAACGGCTCCTCCAGCAGATCGACCTAGTTCGAGGTCTCAACCTTGGACCCCAGGATGAGGAGAGAACACGTACGCAGACCGGCACACAACTCAAGAGATCTAGTGCCGGTCAGACAAGAGCAAACAGCCAAGGAGGAGAACGAGAACGTGCTGCTCAGCTCCCAAACCAAACCCAGACATCTGCAAGCCATACTCAAAGTCATTCAACGATCCGCTCGAGGTTAGGTCCAAGGACCAACGTACACGAGAGGCTGGGCCCGCAGCCCGACGTTCACGCCCGCTTGGGCCCACAAAAAAGTATCCACTCTAGATTGGGCCCTCAAGGAGTTCGAGATCATCAACATCCGCAGACCAACTCACGGCGATGAACCGTCGAGGAATCCTCACAAGCTCAAACCATTAGCCCGCCGCAGGGGCAGGGTAGCAAGGGAACCCGACCCTTGAGAGCTGAGGAGGAGGTTAACCAGCAACGTCCGAGGCGTGAAAGACGTCAACGCGAGCCGCAAGCCCTGTGTGCAGAAGACATAGAGAGGCTTGTAAGAGAACAGCTTCAGAGTCTCCAACCTAAGGGGAATGCAGAAGAGGCCTTATGCCAAGAAGTTGTTCGAGTTAACTCGTCACCCTTCACTAAAGAGGTACAGCAGGCCACTCCTCCGAAACGGTTCACAACTCCGACCATCACACCATTCAAGGGGGACTCCAACCCAGACAACCATTTGAAGCACTTGAAGACTGCTATGATCCTGTACAAAACTGACGACACTCTGATGTGCAAGATATTTGCGACAAAATTGAGAGGAGCAGCCCAGGATTGGTTCCACACTCTACCGTCCGGGTAGATCAGCAACTTCACGGAGTTCGCCCTCCTTTTTACTAAGGAGTACACCTCCTACCGGACGATCAGAAAGCAGTCTGACCACCTGTCTAATCTATACAAGAAGCGTGACGAGTCTCTCCGAGACTATATCAAGAGATTCAAGGCTGAGAAGGCGAGCATTATAGGATGCGATGATCGAATTGCATCCTTGGATTTCAAAAAGGGCTTGCCGACGGAGCACGAGTTATACCACGATCTGACCTTTGCTCCAGGCCAAACGTTGGCAGAAGTCTACCCAATGGCAGAACTCTATGCCCTTTGGGAAGATGATCGCACTGCTACCAAGAAAGCTGTTAAGCAAGCCAATCAACCGGCAAAGCAGACAAGCCAAAAGAATTGCAAATTTAACAACAACAATGGAGGCAAGCACAGATCGCAGCCCCATAGAAGCGAGTCAGAAGCAGAGAACTTCACCAAGTTCACTATCCCGATCCACCAGATTTTAGACCAAGTAAAGAATAAACCCTGGGTAAAGAGACCACCACCTTTGAGGGGGGATCCGGCCACGAGGGATACCAGCAAATACTGCGCATTCCACAGAGCGCACAATCATTACACAAACAAGCTGTATCGCTGGAAAAGGTATCTCGAGGAGTTGGTCAGAGACGGCCATTGCACAGAGTTTGTGGTCAAGAAGGCAATCCAGCAGATCGAGGATCGCGATGCAGCTAGGGAGCCATAGCAATAAGTCATTCGGATCAACACGATCCTAGTCAACTCCAAGAGTCCGGGCTGACCAGCCGGGAGAAGAAGAGAAAGATCAAGCAAGTGACTATTGTCTCCCAAGTCACGACCAGCAGCCCAACTATTGAAAACGATCTTGCCATCAACTTTTCAAAAAAGGACCTGATCGGCCTGGACCTACCACACAATGACGCCCTTGTCATCTTCATCCAAATTGAGCAAGCTGTGATCGAGCGAATTCATGTAGATGAAGGCAGTGCAGCCAACATCTTGCAATTGTCGGTGGTCCAGCAAATGGGATTGGAGCCCAAGATCAGCAAGCTCGCCAAGTCACTCACCGGCTTCAATGGAGCTACATCAATCACTGTGGGCACGATAGACCTTGACGTCTACTCATCGCCCGTCGTCTGCTCGCAGACCTTTTTGATTATCGATGAGATCTCTCCTTACAATGGCATCCTGGGCAGACCATGGATCAGCATGCTCGGTGCCGTCACCTCCGCCATGCACCAAAAAATTCGTTATCCCATTCTAGGAGGTGGAGTTGGGCAGATCAATGGTGACCAAGCAATGGCCAGGAGATGCTCAGCCCAAGGGCTAAAGAAGAGCAAGAAGTTTTAGTTCATGCCCGAAATCCAGACAGAGTAGACGACGAATGGAGACAATTAAATCCCTGATGATCAAGCAGACTTGAAAGGGAAGGGAGTTTCCACCTCCCAATAGCAATTAAAGAACCAGGATCAAGATGAGGGAATCCGCCCAGAGGCCTCTCCTGATGAAGGATGGAGGCCAGAGGAAGACGTTGAATTAGTACCCCTTGATCCTAATCAACCAGATAGAAAAGCGCGGATTGGCTCGAGCCTAAGCCCAGAAGAGAAGGTGGAGCTGACCACCTTCCTCCAGAACAACAAAGACGTGTTCGTGTGGTCGCCATCTGACATGCCTGGGATCGACCCCAAGATTATCTGTCACCGGCTCCACGTCAACCCAACTAGCAAGCCAGTAGCACAGAAAAGACGTAACTTTGCTTCAAGCGAGTTGCTATCATTGAAGCCGAGATCGACAAGCTTATAACTGCAGGCTTCATTGAAGAAATCTCCTACGCGGAGTGGCTGGCCAATGTTGTCTTGGTTGCTAAGCAAGAAAAAGGCAAGTGGAGAGTCTGCGTCGATTACACCGACCTCAACAAGGCGTGCCCAAAGGATAACTTTCCACTGCCCAGAATTGATCAGCTCATAGATTCCACTTCCGGCAATCAGCTGCTCAGCTTCGTGGATGCCTACTCCGGCTACAATCAGATCCTGGTGCACGAAGATGACAAGGCGAAGACCTCTTTCATCATTGAAAGGGGGACCTACTGCTACAAGGTCATGCCCTTTGGGTTGAAGAACGTCGGGGCAACGTACCATAGGCTTGTGAATAAAAATTTTAAGGAGCAGATTGGTAAGACTATGGAAGTCTATGTAGATGACATGTTGGTCAAAGCTCCTAAACGAGCAGACCATCTCAAAAACCTTGCCGAAGCCTTCAGCCTGCTCAGACAATATCACATGAAGCTAAACCCAAGTAAATGCACGTTTGGTGTGTCATTCGGTCGATTCTTGGGATACATGGTCACTCAGCGAGGAATCGAAACACACCCATGGCAGATCAAGGCCATTCTCGAGATGAAGTCACCTTCAACAATGAAGGAAATACAAAGTTTGACGAGCAGAGCAGCAGCTCTCAACCGATTTCTCTCAAGGTCTACCGACAAGTGCAAACCATTCTTCAAGGCGCTAAAGAAGGGGCAAAGAGACAAATGGGACGAGGAGTGCGAAGTTGCTTTTCAGAATTTGAAAGCCTACCTCACCTCACCTCCCCTGCTTTCGAAACCTGTGCCTAGTGAAGACCTGTTCGTGTACCTGGCGGTGTCCAGCTCAGCCGTCAGCTCTGCTTTCATTCGAAAAGAGCTGGGGGCCCAACATCCGGTATTCTACACTTCAAAAGATCTCCTCGATGCTGAGACTCGCTACCCAAAAATGCAGAAGCTTATTTTGGCACTTCTAGTTTTTGCGAGAAAACTACGACCCTACTACCAAGCTCACCGGATCATTGTTATGACTGAATATCCCCTGAGATCAATTCTGCACAGCCCTGATGCTTCTCAGCGACTCATGAAGTGGGCTATTGAACTAAGTCAGTATGACCTCCTCTACCGGCCAAAGACCGCTATAAAAGCCCAAGCTTTAGCAGATTTCATGGCAGAATTCGCTCCATCAGCCGAAGAAGAGAAGCTGGTCAACAAAAACAAAGGAAGTTTGAGAGTAGACAAGGCAAAAAGGTGCTGGAGCAGGTGTCGTCATCATCACTCAGGATGGAACCATGTTGGAGCAAGCTATCACGCTTGGCTTCCCAACCTCGAACAATGAGGCGGAATACGAAGCATTGCTCGCCGGCTTGCGCTTAGCAAAGGAGCTGTCAATCAAGAAGCTTGCCATCTACTCAGATTCCCAGCTGATCACAAATCAGGCCTCGGGGGAATACATGGCGAAGCACCCAAGAATGATTATGTACCTTGACAAAGTCCAGGAGCTGTTGAAAACATTCCCTACTTTCACTATCCAACAAGTGCCCCGGGTAGAAAACGCGCATGTAGACGCACTAGCAAGCTTGGGATCATCACTGGATACCCAGTTCAGACGCTCTATCCAGGTTGAGCATCTTGACCAGTCAAGTATCGAAGAGGCAGAACAGCCAGATCTTATGCAGATTGATGAGGATCCTAGCTGGCAAGACCCCATCATTGACTACCTGGTGAACGAGAACCTCCCAGAGGAGAAGTCTGAGGCCAGAAAAATCAAACAGAAAGCTGCAAGGTATTACGTGCAAAACAACAAACTTGTTCGCAGGTCATACTCCGGTCCTCACCTTACCTGCATCAAGTACCCGCAAACGCTTGAGGTACTCTACAAAATACATGATGGAGAATGCGGAAACCACGCTCGGGGCAGGTCACTTTCCCAGAAGGCACTCAAAGCGGGCTACTTACGGCTGACCATGCGCCACGACTCTACGAGAATATGTTCAAGTCGTGATCGATGCCAACGGTACAAGCGGTGCCCAACTTACCAACCGAAGTGTACCATCCATAGAACAGCCCTTGGCCATTCATGAAATGGGCCATCGACTTGGTGGGCCCTATGCCACCTGCACCTGCCAAGAAAGATATGATGATCGTCCGATTTGGCTGCCCGCAATCGATTGTCACCGACAATGGCACACAGTTCGTGGGAAGGTAGATCACCTCATTTTTTGCAAAATATGGCATCAAGCACCACTGTCAACTCTCAGATATCCACATGGCAATGGCCAGGCAGAGGCGTCCAATAAGATCGTCTTTGGACTACCTAAAGAAAAGACTAGAAGGAGCCGAGGGAAATGGGTCAATGAGCTGCCTGGAGTCCTATGGGCTTATCGCACAACCAAAAGGAGATCAACTGGCGAAACCCCGTTTTCTTTGGCCTACGGGACCGAGGCTATCATCCCTCCTCACATCACAGTTCCATCAATGAGCATTGAAGTGGGCAGCTTGGATCAGAACTGCAAGTAGATGAAGGTCAACCTTGATCTGCTAGATGAAGAACGAAAGAAGGTCATTGTCCGAGTTGCGACTTACCAAAGACTCACATGCTACTACAACAAGAAGGCCAAGATCAGACAATTCCGACCTGGAGACCTTGTGCTAAGAAAAACCTTCATTACGGCATCAAGGCATGGGTCGAAGAAGATGAAGCCCAACTGGGAAGGCCCCTATGTGATCAGCCGATCTGGGGGCAGAGGGAGCTACACACTTGACACATTGGAAAGGAAGGAAATTCCAAGACAATGGAATGCACATCACCTCCGAAAGTATTATCCTTGAAACTTCCCGCCTACCAACACAATTCCTAGCAGACGACCGAGCCCTCTCCACCTAGTTGAAGAAGAGTTATTTATGATGTAATTTCATCTTTTTTATTCCAATAAAATGACGTACTCATACGAACATCAATGCAAGTTCAAATTTTTCATTCAAATGAAATGTTCAAGAAATGCTAACCTAGAGCATGCACATAAAGACCCAAAACGTCCTAAGGGAGACTACGAGGCCCATGTCCAAAACATCCTAAAGGAGACAACGGACCACAAAGTAAGCGTCTGAGGAGACGCGGATCAAGCCGACCAGCTCGGCTCCAAGCAGGCAACGAGCCTCCCTTACCTCTGTTGAAGGCAAGCTACTTCTCAAGTACAAACTTCACGGAGTCTTTTTCAAGCGCTATGCCCCCGACATATGCATACAGGCGACGAGCCTTACCTCTCTTGAACTTCACAGAGTCTTTTTCAAGCGCTATGTCCCCGACATACGCATACAGCGATGAGCCTTACCTCTGCTGAAGGCAAGCTACTTCTCGAGTACAAACTTCACGGAGTCTTTTTCAAGCGCTATGTCCCCGACATATGCATACAGGCGACAAGCCTTACCTCCAGGGAAGGCAAGCTCTTCTCGAGTACAAACTTCACAGATTTTTTTTCGAGCGCTATGTCCCCGACGTACGCATACGAGTGACAAGCCTTACCTCCATTGTAGGCAAGCTACTTTCCTAGTACAAACTCAATGGAGTCCCTCTTAAGCAGTTCACAAGATACAATGCGAATTGAAGTTTGAAAAATAACTAAAAATTCCATAGAAAAGCGGCCAACTGGCCAAGTTCAACAAAAATAAGATGGTCAAATAAGACCAATTATTCTAAATAAGAAAGCAGACTACAAAAACTTAAAAGAAATAAAAGTGTCTTCATCTACTCCGAGATGCCGGTAGGGGACAACTGATCTGCAACCTCTTCAGCATCCACTTGATGAGCCATGCTTTCAGCAGTTCCACCTGCCTGTTCCGCAACTGGGTCATGATGGGTCAATGGCGTTGAATCAACTCCAAGCTTGACTGCTTGTGACTCGACAACTGGGTCATGATGGGTGGACGGATGAGAAGACCTCACAGTTCGATCTCCGTCCTTTGGCTGATGCAGACGACTCGAACTTCGGAGAGGAATATTAGCATCTCTTTGCCTCTCAACAGGTGAACTAGACCGCGCACGGACTATTTCATGGAGCAGATCACGGTCCCTAAGCTTGTCAGCAGGAGGCTTGAGTGGAACATCCCGAACATTGTGCATACCACCAATCTTCTTGCTGTCTGCACCAACAAGATGTTTAACCCTAGCAGATGAAGGGGGAGCAGCTCCTGCATGTTTCTTGTCAGCAGAAGAGAGCTTTGGCTTCTTCCTCAACGGAGACACATTCTTCGCCCGTGAAGGAGCATCTTCATTTCTTGAGGGCTTGACATCAGCTTTCCTTTTTTGGGGAGGTGCAGCAAAACACTCCTCATGTCCATTACGCAGATAATCAGGGTCTGGACCATTCTGCTTCCAACTCTCGACATCCTGGGCAGGGGGCAGTCCACCGACTTCCTCCCGATACTCGCTTAACAGCCAGCGTCACTCGTGAAACTCCGAAGGGATGTTCATAGCCTGGCTGACCTTAGCCATGTCCGGCCCAAGTTTCAACTTCTTGCAGATGTCATTCACTGCCAGAAGAAGACATAAGTTAGTCAGCCACACTTCAAGAAGTTCAAGTAAAAATGAAGCAGATCAAAACAACAAAATGACTTACCGTTGCAGTAGGTGATGGGAACAAGTGGACCATCGCCAACATCACCTTTCCACCGTCCGCGTACTTCCAACACATCGTCATGCCATACGTGATCTCCTTGACTAAAAATGTCAAACAGCTTGGCGTTGTAAATGCGAACTTGGACGTACTTCTCGAAGCGTCTAACTTCAAAAAAGTAGAAGAACTCTCGTACCGTCAACTCCAGCTTAAAAAAATGGCTCAGATTCTCAAAACACATGATCGTTCGGTAGACGTTCGGAGTGCACTGATCACTAGGAGCACACTCCATGGCGCAGAACACCTCCTTGAAAAGCTTTGACAACGGGAAAGTAAAGCCCAATGAGAAGTAAAAGGGACAGAAGGTGATGATCCTAGCATCCGAATCATTCGCATCCACGCAAGGCACATCGTCACCAAAGGCTTCATCGACTTGATATGCACATCATCGGGAATGGCAAGCATATGTGGCCCGCCACTTCGAACTCGAGCTTGAGATGTAACACGGTGTAGATTAGCCATGAACCTCTTCTTGGGCACATGGGAGCCTCCCTACAGGTACAAGGGCACTTGAGAGCTTGGTGACTTGCTACCATCTTCAGATGACATGGTCGTCAAATGGCTACAAAACAGGAAAGAAAGGCACAAGTCAAAATCCCAGTCAACAAAAAAAAGGTGGCAGCAGCAAAAAAACAAAAAAAAGCATTAGGTGCAACAAAAAAACAAAGCTGCCCAAGCTGCCTCTTATTGCAAGCCAGCGCACTTCCAGCCCATGCTCCAAGCCCAACACCCTTCATTCGTTACGCCTGGCCCAGTTCCTCTATTTGACTTGCGCTGCCCACGTCGTACCAACAGGCCCAGCGCCTCCATGCCACCCTCCAACTCACTTCGCAGCCCAGCAAGCGAAGCCCTTTTGCGCACGAGGCCTAACCTCCAGCTCCCCTTAGCCCATTTTGCATCAGCCTTGCTCTAGCAGGCCCATGAGACAACTGGGCCAATTCTTCAGCACACCTCCAGGGCAGCCCTCCATGCGCACGCTCCAGCCGATTGCGCCTCTACCCATGTCGCCAATCGTTGCTCACAAGCACACCAGACCAAGTCGCATCCAAGCTTTCAGCCAAAACTTGGTTTTGCCGCAAGTGTTTAGCTAACCATGTGCACTCCAACTCCAATTCACCATGCTACAAGAATTCAAGGAAAAAAAAAGGCAAAAGACTCAGAACCAACCTTGGGAATTCGGAAGTTCACTAACGGAAAACTGAGGATGCAAGTTTGTGTTGTGAAAAATAATAAAGAGGTGCCCTGTATTTATAACAGCTGAAGGTCCTTAGCTTGCAAGGAGTCACAAATTCATTCCAACTAGGAACCTAATTTCAGAAAACCTCCTCCAGTCAGGAGTCCAAGACAGAAAAGAAAACCAGATGAAGTTGGACAGCCCAACAGTTGATCCACATCTCCTACATGCCACCACGCGCCATGCAGAAGCTGGGGGCATTTGTGGAACCGTAAATATTCCTAGGTTAAATAATTTCCTATTTTTGGGGGTTATTTAACCGAGGGACTCCTGCTACAAATTAGGGGTTTTTTCTAATCCCTAATTCCTTATTTATTTAAATCCCTAAATTCCTTATTTATCCCAATCCTTAATTCCTTATTTATCCTAGTTTTTGATTTATTCAAACTCCTTTAATTATCTAAACCCTATTTATTATCAAAACCCTATTAATTATCTAAACCCTATTAATTATCTAAACCCTATCAGTTATCTAAACCCTATTAATTATCTAAATTCCAGTAATTATCCTATTTATTGTAGAAGGATAATTCCTATCTCTACGAGGGTTTATCTTTCCAGAAACCCTAGCCCCCGAGGCTCTATAAATAGGAGGCTACACAAGGCATGAGGTAACCCATTCTAAACTCTCAGAACACATTCTAAGCTCTAAAAATACTGCAGAAATTCTCTCTCCTTGCCACACCTCTCTCCCTCTCTCTCACAAGGCTCCGGCCTTCACACACGGCTCCGGCCACCCGGTTCTCCCCGAGAGAAATCTCCGTACCCTTTTGTTAGCTATTGTTTTTCCTACAAACACTCGACCTACTTAGGCATCGTAGGGCCTTTGGCCAACACCCCCCGGGTGTGGTCTTTTACTCCATATTGTTTTGCAGTGAGAAAGAGAAGCGAGAAGGAAGAAGGGATCTTCGGACGAATATTCTTTGGGGACGAAAATCACTCCCACAATACTGCTCCTGAACGGCCGACGAGGGCCATCCTTTGTGGGATTTGAAGTTCTTGAAGGAGCCTATGCATAGGGTTAGCCTAATCTGCTCTTTCCATTTGGAATTCAAGTTCTTACGTAATTCAAAACCCTCCATTTGTTCACTTCAATTTTACTTCTTTACATGATTTTAATTTCTCTCTGCTGCCACTAATTAGGGTAGAAGAAGAAACAAGTCGAAGCGACCTAAGGTAGGAGGAGAGGGGCAGTCACTATCAGTGGACTCACTTCACCGCCCTCGTGTTTTTCTGGGTATTGTTGCAGAAAACGTTACAAAGTTGCAGACCCATGTTGAGTTCTTGATTTAGAAATCAATTTTGTGCAGTATTTGCAGTTATGTTGAATTGTTGCGAGAGACGGTGGTCGCAATCAATTTGGAGGCTGGGGAGAGATCGCGGGTGGGGAGGTTGGAATGGGGGCACTGCGACTGGGGCTTGGGATGGTCGGGATTAATGGTGATGGATAGGGTTAGTGATGGCTGGGCTTGGGACAATCGGGATTGATGGTGGTGGGGTGGGTTTAGTGATTTGTTACTTTTTTTAGGTTGCAGGGTTGGCACGTGACATTCACGTGATGTTTTTTTACGGACACTTGGTTGGAAATTGCCAAAAACTAACGGTATAGGGTAAATTGGCGAAAAAATTTAGTACGAGAGCTAAATTGGCAGACAAAATAGTTCAGGGTGGAGATTGCAATAAGCGTGATAGTTCAGGGGGTATTCGGCAATTTATTGAACATATATAATTTAATTAAAAGAGCTTATACTTTCCTTTACTTTCACATTGGCCCTTAAATTTTTGTCCAAATTACATTTGAGTCCTCAGACTTATCTATAATTTCACTTTGGTCCTTACATTTTCCTTTATTTGCACTTTGACACTTATACTTATTTTAAATTAAGGTATACTGAAGATTTGCCCCCTGAACTTGTACCTCACTTTTAATTAACCCCATATTATTATTTTTTTAGAAAATTAAGGATATGAACTTCTTTTTTTCTCCAATTTCCTCCCTACTGCCTAAACCCTCAACATTTCATCTCATTTGCCATTAAAAATGAGGACAAAATGGTCATTTTGTATATTATAAATAAATAAATAAAGAATTGAAATACTCTCTCTCTCTCTCTCGTGTGCGGTGCTCGCGTGGGGATCTAGCGTATGGTGGTGTTGGGCGGTGGTCTAAGGGTGGATCTTGCGTGGGGATGGGTCTCGACTAGAGGGGCAAGGTGGGGAATGGGATGGGTCTTGGGTGGGATGGAGTCCGAGTCTTGGGGGCAAGGGCTAGCGATGTGTTTCGACTGGGATTGGTTTCTGCTTTGGGGTGGGGGTAGGTCTCGACTAAGGGGGTTAGGGTTGATGGGGTTGATGTCTTTGGAGGAGATAGAGTGGGGAGGGTTCTCGGATGTGGGGGATGGGGTTGATGGGGCTGGAGGATGGAAAAATCATTTTCTTCTTTTTTTTTTTGTTGTTGTTAATTTTCTTCGTTTTCTTCTTCTTTTTTTCCAAAAATATAATTTTTAAAAATAATTTAACTGAAAATTAGATGAAATGTTGAGGATTTAGACGTTAAGGGGAAATTGGAGAAAAAAGTTCATATCCTTAATTTTCTTTTAAAAAAAAAGGATAAAGGGGTTAATTGAAAGTGAAGTCTGAGTTAAGTAGGCGAAATCATCGATATACCCTTTAAATTATCTTTTGATAATTCCACTTTGAAAACCGGCTTTGGTCTACAATTAAGAAACAAATTTTCAGAAATCAAACCATCTTAAAAATTTACTTTAATCCTCTAAATAGTGTGAACAATACTTTTTTTTGTGTGGAAAAACTACATAAAACCCTCCAAACTATAGGGTCATTTTCAAGTTCAAACCCACATTTTGAGACATTTACGAGTACATACTCAAACTCCCGAAAAACCTACAAATTCCCCCCACCGTTAGTCGGATCATTAGTAAGTGCATTAAATCTTAATGTGGCGAATGTGAATTCCATTTTTTAATGACATGGACTTACATGTAGAAAAATAAATAATAATAAAAAATCATCTTTAAAATAACTAAAAAATCAAATAATAAAAAGCAAAAAAAATAGAAAAAGTAAAAAAAACGCAAACACCCATTCCATCCTCACCGACGCGATCCCATCCTCCTCGCCAACCCCATCCCATCTCATCATCGCCAGCGATTCAACTCCTCAGATGCGGAATCTCAGATCCAGTTCGTCGCCGATGAAGCTGAATCCGATCTCCAAGCATTGATTGTTAAGCATATACATACACCTTTAATCAATAACCGCATGATTAAAGTCTACATCTTGAAACCAAAATTGTAATTCAGCAAACCAAATACCCATTAAAGATCTAAGTCAAGAAATTTCACGCAATGCATAATATAAGTACCTGTCTGGGCAATTCTCTCTTCACCACGGGGATCTGGCTGTTCCCTTCGACGAAATTCCCAAGTTTCTCCTAGAACTGAATAAGCAGCTACGTGATATCTCGTTCCACAACTTCACAAACCACCTCCTTGGTGTTCAAGTTTCCAAAATTCACAACCTGGGCACAGGCATACCCTTCATCTTGGTACCACTTCTGAACCCGGTCCCTTATCTTCTGCACCAACCTAGCACTCACTTTCCCTTGTTCTCTCAACATCAGCAACACCTCTCTCTGCACAGGAACTGGCAACAGACAGGGCCTCGCCCTATCAATCCTTCTCTTGTAATTCTTCTCCTGGTTCCTAAAATACTCGAGCTTTTCCTGATCAGTCATATCCGGGTGAGTTTTTATCAAAAATAGCCAAAATTTACCCCTTATTTTAAAAAATGTCAGTTTTTAAAAAATCTTTCAAAAATAGCAAAAAACTCACCTAAATAGACTCAAATATCCTCAAAATTAAAACTCACGTAAACCTAAAAAAATAAAACCTGCAATCTTTGTTTTCATTTGATTTCCAACATATAAACTCCCTATGTTTCGATTAATGCTATATCATTGGAGGACTTGAACCATGAAGCTTCCCTACAGTGCCCCCAAGCCTATATGTCTTTCACTGAGTTGCATAGCAGTACAACTGCTGGTACAAGCGTAAGTCATTTGAATCATGATCACCATATGTTTGCTCAAAGTCCTGTGTTTGATGATGCGCTTCTAATTACTTCGATGGTACCTTCCTGTTCCAACCTTTTGCAAATACAATGCCAATTTGCACTTCAACATTGTGGAGATGGTCTATGACTTTATGAGTTCCTTGTTAAATATATAATACATATATATGCGTTATAAGAGATAATTAAGTAATTAGATACAATTAGCAGTCTGTACTTATCGGATTATGGAGATGAAGGAGAACATAGGGACTAGCTAGGAATCAAGTCATATTCATGGTGGTTCAAGTCCTCCAATGATATAACATTGATCGAAACTTTGTTTTTATTTGTGAAATCAAATTGAAAATAGAGATGTAGGCTTTGCTTTTTAGATTGATGTAGGTTTTAGTTTTAAGGGCATTTGAGTATTTTTAAGTGAATTTTTTGCTATTTTTGAAAGTTTTTATAAAAATTGATATTTATGAAAATATATGATAAATTTTGGCTATTTTTGATAAAAACTCTATCCGGGTCCATTTCGATGGGCTTGGACTATCGCATTAGACCCACATTGATGCATCGAAACTTATCAGCCGATTGTCATGTGCTCTCTGTAAACAAAATCGTCACACCCAGAGTCCCATCGTGGTTGGTCTTGCCTTCCAAGTAGGATGAAAGGGAGGGGCGGGGAGATCTGGGTTGCGCTTGTTGGCTGGGTAAGTCGGGCTGGGGGTGGGAGGAGAGAGAGGAACATTGATTTTTAATTTTTAATTAATACATTTTAATTTGTTTAATATAATTATATTTTTTTATTTAAAAAATAAAAGAATTGTTTATTATATATTTTGCCCACATGGAGTCCACGTTAATTAAAAAATAGGTCCCACAAATGCCACATTTAATAGATTAACTAACAATTTTGCTAATAGAGTGGGTAAAATGTAGAGTTTCAGGAGTTTGAGTATGTATCGTAAATGTCTCTAAAGTTTGGTATGAACTTGAAAATGACCCTATAGTTTATGGGGTTTTATGTAGTTTTTCCTTTTCTTTTTTTCTGTTTAACTTCCTCTTAATTTCCAAAACTTACAAAAAATACTTCCGACTTCCGAATAATTCTCCAAAAAATGTCACACGCTCGTATAGACATCTACTATTTCTCAATGGCAAAAAATTTCCAACTTCAAATTTTCAGGAAATAAATTCTCTCTTGAATAAACCAATACTTAATTCATGAAAAGATCACTACAAGAAAAATGCCCTTTCATAGCGCACAATGTGCATTGTGGAAGGGTATTGACAACATGTGGCGCACGTTGTTGAAGCCGATGTCTTTAAAAGCTTCATGGCCTTTACTTGTTTCCTTAGACCTGGTTGTTTTCCATATCCCTTTTCTTGTTTCACCCATGACCCTAAGCCACATTACAACCTTAGTAAAAGTCCTACTTGATTCAAGGAAAAGTGTGGCTCCTCATGTGGAGAATAGGTGTGGAAGGACAATGGTCGGATAGTTTAAATGTTTTCAAGTATACAAATATATTTCCATGAGATCTTTTATTCATATATTGTGCCTTCATTTCGATTATGTGAGTACATCCTATTGCTTTGATCCCTCTCACATAGTTATGAGTGACAATAACTACTCAAATTTCGAGTGTTTTTATTGGAGTGAACATCCTTGGTGAGATTTGAAGTTGAAGCTTGTTCTTATTTGGTTATTTAACTTGTGTGAAGCTTAAGTCGTGGGTTATATTAATGTTGGCTATTACACACACTACACTCCAAGTTGTTCAATTAAAATTTGGTTAACCCTTCAATAATGTCTTGAGTTATTATTGCTTCTTTCTTGGAAGTTATCTAACGATTGATAATTATCTTTGAGATCGATGTTGGGGAGTTAGTTGTTTGTTTGTTTGTGTTGAGTCTTTGTTTTTAAGTTTTGTTTTATTCTTTTGTTTTGTTTGCTCGAGGACTAGCAAAATCTAGTTGTGGGTGTTTGATAAGTCCATTATTTCCTATATTTTTATACCTTTTATTATTTTTTTGTAGGGAAAGTTGATTAAAAAGAGCCTTATTACTTTACTTTTCCTTATTTTCAACTTTTCTGCGCTCTTAGAAGGTTTTTAATGGAAAATCAACTTTCCGGAAGCGTTTTAGTGCAAGGACAATTGGAGAAGAAATCTAAGACATTGAAGATCATTGTATCAAATATTCATAATTTTCTATGAAGCCAATTGTTCAAAATTGCAAGTCAAGACAGCCAAAGCTGCATTCCCGTCAGAACTGTGCTGCTGTGGGAGATTGAACATTTGAAGACCTTCCCGATTTTCCCAAGTGGAGTGCGATATATGGATGGAAAGCTTAGAGATAAATATACTATTCTAATATTTTTCCAGATTTTCCTAGGAAGTTTAACGACTCCAAAACATGCGTCCAAGTCAGCTGACGTGTGTCCCAGTTAAAGAAGCATTCTTTCGTAGTTTGTGTCCTTAATTGTTTAGGGTTTTGACTTTCTTTAGGATAGTTTTTCAAGACCTTTTTAGATTAGGGTTTAGTTATTTTTGCACTATATAAGGCCACCTTAAGCTCTCTCAAATGACCTTTTGCACAATTTCCATACGAGAGACGACATAGAGCTTAGGCGTGCACATCACCATTATTTTCCGGGTTCTATCTCTTCATGACTTTTCTTATGATTTTTTATTATGATTATGTGTAACTAAATACTTTTTTTAGGGCATGAAAAAGCCCTAATATGATGATCTAGTTTTCTTATTTTGCCTATCTTTTGATTGCCTTTTGATGTCGGATTCTTAATGAGTTTTTCTATTTAAACCCCGCACTTTTCTTTGTTCACCCCAATACTTAAATCATTAAGCTCTTAAGTTTTATTATTGTGTAAAAAGACAAAAAAGGTCATCCAACTTAATACTTTACCCTAATACATCTATACACACACCCCACACCCCACCACTCTTCATATTTAGAAAAACACAAACTCATCTACACCCTGCCAAATTACTCTTCTCTTTCAATCCAAGAACACTACTATACTCTCATCTTCTCTTCACAAACCCTAAACACGGAATGCAAATAATGGCTTATGGGTCGTCAATTGAGATATGTATTAAAATGCTTCACATTTTTATCTTTCCAGTTTGGAGTACTCGGCTTTTGAGATTCTGGTGTTATTGGCAGGATTGATGCCAAACGCAGAAAAACCACTTCACTAATTGCAATGTGGTAAGCTTTCTGCTCTAAACTTCTTATTATTTCCACCTGCCCCAAGTAGCCTTTTCTGATTATATCTTCAGTGTGAATACAGAAGCAATTGCATACATGATTACATATGGCCTCAATGCTAGTGCAAGGTTGGTTGAACAATAATTTCCCATGTTGTTCTTATTCCTTTGAGTTTTTCGATATAGGCATTCTGTTTCATACCTTGAAACAAACATTACTTCTTGTGGTGTAGCACAAGGTGTTAGGAAAAAAATCAGTAAATACTTAGAGTATTGGATCACTATATTAATACATAAACAGATTTGTATGTCTATATAAAAAAAACAGATTATACAAACAACAGAAAATATAATACAGGAAGATAAGAACACTGACTTTATTTCCAGATAGAGGCTTGCGTATTGGCAATGTCCTAAAGACCCCTTCTCTGTGCTTGAAGTTCAATGGACGTCTATCTCCCAGAATTCAACTATCTATAAATCAAGGACCCAGCACTAAATCCTTGATCTCTGGTGAACTTGAATGTGTTTCTTCTCAAACAGAATGCGAGTAAAAATATGTTTATTTTGTACGTTGGAAATTTTTGGTAGTTGTCTGGCTATTAGATATTCAGTATTTATAATACTGATTGCACCCTTTCAAACATCAGTTTTAATTTAATTCAAATTTAAATTGGAAGGATATGTCTTATCCTTGTAATTTAAATTTTGCTGTTCAAAAAACGAAAATTAAAAAATAATAATTAATTATTTTCATTTGGATGTCTAATTAAACCTCCCCAGAGCCCCAGGCCCCAAGCCCCAAGTCTTTGATTAATATAATTGTTATTAATCAAGGCCAAATCCAAAGCCAAGCCCATTAGCCCAACACTCCAAGGTTAATCATACTTGTTAAAACAACATGGTGCTTTGTTTATAAACACCTTTGTAGAAGTGTAGTTTTCCAATGTGGGATAAAAGTTACTGATTTGCTTTCAAACTCCAACACAAGGGTGTCAAATGAATTGGAAGCAGGCAATCTTGACAAAGCCGAGAAGGCAATGGCTGTTACTCTTAAGCTCTTTATGCTTCTTGGTCTCCTTGTTGTTCTGGCTCTAGCATTTGGTCCCAATATATAGGGTGGCTTATTCCATGACAGCAGTGCAATAATCAAGCTTCTTGCTTATATGACACCATTTCTTGCAATTTCAATAATGGCTGATTCTGTGCAAGGTGTCTTGTCAGGTTAGGATCCTCCACTTTCCTAGCACGAGCTAATTCTATCTGCTATTTTGCATTTGAAATTTGTTCTTTTTCCCTTCTTTTTCTTGAGCATCCATGGAAGTTCTTCTTGGGAGCAGGCATGAAAATGGCATGGTTGTTGGATTTAAGTTGAAACTATATGCTAAGGTGAGACAATCAACCTTGTAGCTAGCTAGTAGTTGAATTGCCGAAAAGAGGGTGTGGGGTGTGGGGTCTGAGGTTGATGAGTTTTTTAATTATTTTTAGGGCTTGTCCAATATAGGTTCCTACATTTTCTATTTTCTAGACATATACCCATCACTCTATAAATCTATGTGTAAAACCCAATTTCAAACTTAAATGACCAGTAACACATAATAGGTCATAGTATTCCTATGTTTTTACATCGTTGTCATTAGACTTCATATTTTATTTATAATTTATTTCAAGCATTTCATTAACTGCCAAAATTGTACTAAATACTCCCTATTACTAGCATATCAATCACCCCAATTCTTTTGGTTGCCATTCCCTCTTAACATACTGGCCCCTAAAATTGCGAACCCAAAAAAAATATGTAAATTACAAATCCAATAATGTACCTATGAAAATATAAATATAAATATATACGTATAAAAATATAGGTATATTATTTACCAAAAAAATAAATATTTGATATTAATATCAAATATTGATGTCGATATTGATATCAATATATTGATATTGATTACTAATGTGTTAATGTTGAATTTAATAGATTACTAGTTTTATGATTCATAAAAGGAAAACAACATAATTTTTTATTAAATAAACCAAAACATTAATCGCCTATAGATTACTAATACGTTAATGTTAATGTTAAATTTAATATTTAATTTCAAATAAGTTTCTAAATTAATTCCTACATCCATTACAACCATTTGGAGATCTTTCCAAATTTAACGTGTATCATTAGTTACACCCCCCACATAACACGTTACCTTATAAATATGGGTAGTTTTGGAATAAAAAAAAATATAATAAATCATATTTTAAGTTATATTAGGTAACTTGCTTAGTTGGATCCTAGTCATTAGGTATTTTAAATAGAAAAATAAAGGAATGGGCTATAAGAGATTTAAAATAATGAATTTTATAGGTCTAAGCTCAATTTACTGTAATAAAACAATGTAAATGCAAACAAATAAGGACCACGAACCTTCAAGTCAATTACATATGATTAATTCGATGTCTGATATTTTCAATTAGAAAGACCAAGAAACTTCAAGTCAATTTGCCATTAAATTTAGGTGCTGCGAAAGTGGCCAAGTCTAAATTTGCAAAGCCAGAGAGAATGGAAGTGAAGAGGAAAAGGGAAGTGAAAATGATTGACAGTTGGCAGGGCATTAGGAAAGTTTTTTCTCCCTATTTCTCGACTAGCAGGAAAAGAGAAGTGAAAATTTTGTGCTATAGAATAACAACACTCTTTCAAAATTAACCACGAAGTAATTAATATTATGGGTTGAACCATGAAGGTTTGGGATCATTATCAAAATAAGCCTCACAGTTTTACTTTTATCAATTTGAATCCTAAAATTTAAAATTCGATCAATTTACATCGTCTTACAATCAACTTGACCATCGATTCAATTGGCGATGTGGCAAGCAGAAAAGTGGTTTCTGCTATGTAAATCTTCAACTTGGAGTCAGCACGTACTACCACCCTGTCCTTAGCATTTGCTGCCTTCGTTATTGTGCCACTCACTACAAAGTTACATTCAAGTGAATTAATAAGGGGTAAATTATGGTAATTGCCCTTGACTTTGCACCGATATAAGTTTCATTTAGTCATTCAATTCAGTTAATGAATTTTAAGTCTTCGTATTTCAATCCTTTTGGTGAATTTTAAAGTGTAAATCAATAGTTTTAACTTATATCTTTACCAAATTTAAGTTAAAAACGTAAAAACCTTGCATACTTGGGGTCGGTTTCAATTTCGTGGCTTTCTTCCCATTCTGAATTACCTTCGTGAAAATTCACCGGCCATAGAAAACTGAAAAAGAGCTTGATTTAGAGAGAGAGAGAGAGAGAGAGAGAGAGAGAGAGAGAGAGAGAGAGAGAGAGAGAGAGAGAGTTAATTAAAAATGCAGGGACTTGGAATAAATTTCAAACAAGATGGTTGAAAGCGATAGAGAACGGAAGGGACTTGGAATAAATTTCAAACAAGATGGTTGAAAGCGATAGAGAACAGAAGGGACTTGGAATAAATTTCAAACAAGATGGTTGAAAGCGATAGAGAACAGAAGGGACTTGGAATAAATTTCAAACAAGATGGTTGAAAGCGATAGAGAACGGAAGGGACTTGGAATAAATTTCAAACAAGATGGTTGAAAGCGATAGAGAACAGAAGGGACTTGGAATAAATTTCAAACAAGATGGGAATGGGAAACAATGATGGTTTGAAATTTCAAACTCGTAGACAAGTCGTCCAAGTTTGTTTATGTAGTTTTTTTCTCTTCTAAGCTTCGTCTCCTTAGAACCAAAAAGAGCTAGCTTCGTCTCCTTAGAACCAAAAAGAGCTATCTATTTATGGACTGGCATGATCAAATGGCATTGCATATATATAGTAAATAACTATCTAATATTACTTCGAGTTAACCATCTTCATCAAGATGATATTTATTGACATTTTGATTAACAAATAAGTGATTGGAAAATAATTATAATAATAATAAACTCGAGGGGTAGCGTTTTCACACTGCAAATGGCTAAAGTCAAGAACTCACGATGATCACAGAAAATTCCATCCTTGAAAGTAAGAACCACAGTTGTCAATTCGACGCAAAGAAAACAATGGTTGCTGTAAATTTCATATATGCAATTTGTGATATTTTCAATTAAAAAGACCAATAAGAAACTCCAAGTCAATTTGCCATATTAAATTTAGGTGCTGCGAAATTGACCAAGTGTAAATTTGCAAAGTTACGTTCAAGGGGCTTTGTAACTATGTGCCTTGTATCAAACATGCACGTCACCATGTGCTCTGGACTTCAAGTGAATTAATAGGGGTTAATTATGGTAATTGCTGATGTGGATTTTCGAACACTTGAAAAAGAATATTCAAAAATCGCAATTTAAATTACTCACAAGTCACGAATCAACAGTAGTATAGAGATATGCAAGTACGAGGTCGAACCTACAAGGACTGATAAAAACCACTTAATTAAGTAAATCACATTAAACCTAATTAAACGAAAGATTGATTGATTAAAGAAAACTTAATTTTAATAAAAACTCAAGAACAAAACAAATAAAACACACGAAAATTAAATGGGTTGAAAATCAATTTGTAAAAGCACTAGGACAACAAATCCACCACTAATAATCAAATCTAGCCTCTTAATTACCAATCCGTTGATTAATCCAATTGATGTTGTTGATTAGTTTTCCTTTTTCATGAGTTACCTATGGTACTTAGGCTAACTCATATATCCCGACATGCAATTTGTCTATGGTATTTAGTACAAATATGAACATGTATAAACTTTTTAAACTTTGTGAAGACCTTTGATAACCATGTAAACCCTAGGAGTATGGTATTTATCCTAGAAGAATTACAATTCAAAACCACAACAAGAAAGCCTCAAATTAGGTATGGTATTTACTCTAATTTGCATTAAATAACTCAATTAAAAACTGAGATGGTAGCTAAGCATCAAGACATTCAATCAAGTTTATAAGCATAGTGATTAAGAAGAGTTTTTATATTTAAACCCTGCAATTCTCTTTGTTCACCCCATATTCTAAGTTCACCCCAACTTCTAATTCAAATTTTCACAATTTCCAAGAAAACCCCACTATCTTCCCAAACTACCCCTAAATACACACCCAGTATAAAATAAAACAGTAAATTGAGTTTAGACCCATAAAATTCATTTTAAATCACCTATAGCCCTTTCCTTTATTTTTCTATTTAAAATACCCAATTTTTTCAAATAATACCCAATGACTAGGATCCAACTAAGCAAGTTACCTAATATAACTTAAAATCTTATTTATTATATTTTTATGATTCCAAAACTACCCATATTTATAAGTTAACATTTTATGTGGGGGTGTAACTAGACACACGTTGAATTTGGAAAGATCTCCAAATGGTTGTAATGGATGTAGGAATTAATTTAGAAAGTTATTTGAAATTAAATAATAAATTCAACATTAACGTGTTGGTAATCTATAGGTGGTTAACGTTTTGGTTTATTTAATAAAAAAATTATGTGGTTTTCCTTTTATGAATTATAAAACTAGTAGTCTATTAAATTCAACATTAATGCATTAGTAATCAATATCAATATCAATATCAATATCGATATCGATATCAATATCAATATCGATATCGATATCAATATCAATATCGATATCGATATCAATATCAATTTCAATATCGATATTCACATCAATATCAATATTAATATTGATATAATTGACAATAGGTAGATAATAATAGGTAAATTACTGTCCAAAAAAGATATTGACACTACGAACCTATTTTTTCTCTAAATAATGCACCTATTTTTTTCTCTAAATATTGTACCTTTTTTTCTCTAAATAAAGCACCTATTACTTGTTTTATGAAAAATAATTTGATCATATTTTTATTGTTTGTTTTATGAAAAACATTTTTTTTTTAAATGAACCTATTTTTTCTCTCCAAATAGTGTACGTATTTTTTTCTCCAATAATGCACCTAGTAAAACAATTTACCTAGTCTAATGAACCTACTTTTTGCTAAATTTTGTATCTATTTTTTCTCTAAATAATGTACCTATTACTTGTTTTATGAAAAATAATTTGATAATCTATTTATTTTTTTATGATTTTTTTAAATGAACCTATTTTTCTCTCTAAATAATGTACCTTGTAAAACAATTTACCTAGTATAATGAACCTATTTTTTCTTCTAAATAATGTGCCTATTTTTAATTTATAAAAAATGTGCATAAATTTCAATTATACAACGTACCAATTTTATATAAATTATTGTGTACCTATTTTTAATTTATGAAAAATGTACGGAAATTTCAATTACAAAGTAATTGACCTAGTTTTTTTAAAAAATTTTGGTAAATAATATACCTATATTTTTATACGTATATATTTATATTTATATTTTCATAGGTACATTATTGGTTATGTAATTCACATTTTTTTTTTGGTTTGCAATTTTAGGGGCGGTATGTTAGAGGGAATGGCAACCAAAAGAAATGGAGTGATTGATATGCTAGTAATAGGGAGTACTACTAACAATTATGGCAGTTAATGAAATGCTTGAAATAAATTATAAATAAAATATGAAGTCTGATGACAACGATTTAAAAACATAGGAATACTATGACCTATTATATATCATACTAGTCATTTAAGTTTGAAATCGTGTTTTACACATAGATTTATAGAGTGATGGGTATATGTCTAGAAAATAGAAAATGTAGCAACCTATATTGGACAAGCCCTTTTTATTAATCAGATCATGAGTTCTTGGCTTGACTTGGAAGTATTGATCAAAATGTCAAATGATATTAAATTGTTACTTGACTTGGAAGACAAAACAAGTGTACGCTGTTGCTCAACCATTTGATCATGGCAGTCCATAAATAGATAGCTCTCTGGCTTTAACTTCCATAGATGATTCTTTAGCAAAGAGTGCAAAGAAAAAATATCAAAACATTATGGGGAACCTGTCGATTCACATGCTCTCGAAACTACTAGTTCTGTTGTTGTTTCATCTTGTGGTTGCAAACTTTGTAGACTCTTTCCAACAGCCGTCTTGCCATGCTGAGGAGAGCTCTGCCTTGCTGCAGTTCAAGGAGAGCTTTATTATTGACAAATCTGCTTCATATTATGACGGTGCTTATCCAAAGGTTTTGTCATGGAAACCAGCTGGAGGAGGAAATAGCAGTTGCTGCTCGTGGGACGGCGTGAAGTGTGACAAGAAGACGGGTCATGTTATTGGCCTTGATCTCAGCAGCAGTTATCTCTACGGCTCTTTCGACTCCAATAGTAGCCTGTTCAGCCTGGTGCATCTTCAAAGGTTAAGCCTCTTTGACAATAACTTCAATTACTCTCAAATTCCATCTAGCATAAGAAATTTCCCAAGCCTCACTCATCTTGACCTCTCTGCCTCTGTCTTTTCTGGTCAAGTCCCGTCTGAAGTCTCACACTTGTCCAAGTTGACGTACCTTAATCTGTGTTGCAATCTTGAAATTGAAACTTCTTTTGATGATCCTCAGGGGTTGTTGAAACTTCAACCATCTGATATGAGAAGTCTAGTTCAAAACTTAACTAGTCTAGAAACTCTTTTTCTTAGTTTCATTAACATATCCTCGACCATACCCGACTCCTTGACAAATTTATCATTTTTGACATCCATTGCACTCAAGAACTGTGATCTGTTTGGTGAATTCCCAGTGAGAATCTTCAATCTACTGAACTTAAAAGTTCTTAGTGTGAGAATCAACCAAGATCTCACTGGATATTTTCCTGAATTTAACCAAAGTAGTCCTCTCATCTCACTGAAAGTTTCCGATACTAGTTTTTTCGGAACAATACCTTCTTCATTTGAAAAGCTTAATTCATTGCAAGAGTTGGACGTGGCGCGATGCAATTTTTCAGAAGGGTTGGTTCCATCTGCACTAGGTAATCTTAGACAACTCACTTATCTAGACCTTTCAGCAAACAGATTTGGAGGTCCAATTCCTGATTCTTTGGCAAACCTTACCCAATTGACTACGTTCAAGATTCATATGAGTGATTTAACTGGTCCAATTCCGTCTTGGCTAGGTAACTTTAGCAAACTAGTCTACCTAGATTTTGCTTTTAATCATTTGAATGGTTCAATTCCCCACTCATTTTCCAATCTCATGAATCTCGAGATCGTTTATCTTGAGTCAAATAACCTGAGCGGTGTAGTGGAGTTTCAAATGTTTTAGAAGCAACAAAATCTCAACCAACTCCAATTGAATGATAACAACTTTAAATCTGTTACTGGAGCCAATATTATGAATGCAACTGTTCCACAATTCACCATTTTGGGTTTGAGTTCATGCAATTTAAAAGAGTTCCCATATTTCCTACGAAATCAGACAAATTTGGAGATGTTGGATCTGGGAGACAACAAAATCGGTGGCGAAGTACCAAACTGGATGTGGAATTTAAGCAAGGAAACCCTGATATTCATGGACATTTCTGCAAACTTCTTTTTAGGAGAACTTCCGGCTGTCATACCCTGGGTTAACCTACAATGCTTGAGCCTTTCGTTCAATAGTTTTCACGGACGAATACCGATCCCACCGCCATCCCTTCTAGAATATGGAGCGACCAATAACAAATTTACTGGAGAAATTTCACCATTGTTTTGCAATATGAGTTCTCTTCTGTACCTGGACTTGTCGAAAAATAACTTGAGTGGCACGCTTCCTCAGTGTCTTGGAAACTTTAGTGATGATCTAATCCTTTTACTTCTTGGAAGCAACTCTTTTCATGGCATGATGCCTCAGTCATACAACAATGGAAGCAGTTTGAGGATGATTGATGTTAGTCATAACCAATTGCAGGGGCAATTACCGAGGTCATTGGCAAATTGTGTGATGCTTGAGTATCTGGTTCTGTCAAACAATCAATTCAGTGATGTTTTTCCCATTTCGTTGGGGACTCTCCCAGAGTTAAAACTTTTGGCAATGCGCCGTAATCACTTCAACGGTGTAATAGGACAGTCTAGAACAAATGTTGACTTCCCCAAGTTACGCATTCTTGATTTGTCTTTCAACAATTTCACAGGTAAGATTCCACCTTTGTTTCCATATATTACTGTAAACCAGTCAACATACATGCACGCAGAAGTAGACTATGAAGTCAATGGTTTTAATGTTTGGCGGAGTGTTGATTACTCAATCACATTAGCAATTAAAGGTTTGGATTTGTACTATTCAAAGATTCAGGAAGGCCTTGCAGCCATTGATATCTCAAGCAACAAATTTGAAGGTAAGATTCCGGAATTCATTGGGAACCTTAAGGAGCTTCGCTCACTCAATATTTCCAACAACATTATCACTGGTTCTATTCCATCATCCTTGGGGAACTTAAGGAATCTTGAATCGTTGGACCTTTCACAAACAAGCTATCAGGACAGATCCCCCAACAACTGACGCAGCTTACATTCCTTGGCAACTTTGATGTGTCTCACAACAATCTCACAGGTCCTATACCACAAGGTACCCAACTTACTTCATTCAATAGCACTTCATATGAAGGAAATCCAGGATTGTGTGGAGATCCATTACCAAAATGCGGAAATCAAGAGGCCCCTCAACCGCCCTAGAGAGAAAAATGCATGAATCCGTCACTGTACATTGATTTGATGTAGGTTTTAGTGCATAGGAGCTCATCTTTAAAATTAATGAGATTTTGACACTTGCCAAATTTCAATAATATTGACAAAGTTTCAGCAAAAAAGAAGAAAAAAACATTAAAAATCAAACACATGTGGATTGGTTTTAAGGGGTATTTTGGTCCTCCGCAATTTGAAATGAAGGTCACACTAAAATGATTATTTCCAAAAACAAAAAATAAGGCCGGTTAAACCCTTTCTAGCTCATTTGTTACGCAAGATTGTCTTGGCATGGACTATGCTTAAGTACTGTCATGGATTGACTTAGCTTGGATTAAGCTTAATAAGACTTGTCCTGTGTTTTGTATAATGCTGATTTGGGACTAGGACTTGAATAAAAATATGTTTATTTAATTAATTAAAAAAATTAAAAATATAAAAAACTAATAAAAATAATTTTTTATTTAACCCAAAGCCACAATCGCCCAAAACCATCACCCACAAGCCACCGGATCTCTGCAAGGGAAGCGAGAGTTCCCCAAAAACCATCAACACCATCCTCCCCTCTGTTGGAAAAATGGCTCACCTAAGGATACAAGGATCGAAGGGAGCGACCGGTCGCAGGTTTTGGGCGACCGATCGTAAGCAGACAGAGTGGTTTTCGACCGGTCGCAGGTTTTGGGAGACCGGCCGTTTTCAGCAGTCGAATCCCATGAATCAGATATAAGCGACCCGATCGCAAGTTCCTGGCGACCGGCCGCACGCCTCGTCTTTGTGTTGAATTTTCAACACGTTTTCTGCCTTTTCTTCGAAGCAAATTAGTCCCTACCAATCTACATGCAACTCCAAAGATGGTATAAGTCCTAGGACAGTTGGCAGCCACTATAAAAGCCTTAAACATTGTTTAAGTAGATTAGTGGGTTGTTTGATAGCCTACCTCTTTATGCTTTCCTGAAATTATGGATCTTGTTTTGAGGGAGGCTGGCTGCTGCATGTGGGTGACTTTTCTCTATCTTTTAATAGAGACAAAGTTGCTGGAAGCTAGTTGTAAGTTGAGTAATCGTAAGTGGGAAGCCAAGGGTGAGAGGGAGAGCATCTTGTATCAAGTGTGTTGAGCAAAGGGGTGTGAGAGAAACAGATTGTGAGTTTGGGTTCTAAGGGGGTTTCCATTGAAACCAAATCAGAACTCTTTCTTCATTATTGATATTTCTCAAGGGGATCACCAAAGAGGACGTAGGCAATTGCGAACCTCTATAAACACTTGTGTTATTTGTTCTTGGTTAAATTTCTGATTGAGTGTGTGTGTGACAAGTTCATCCTTGTGCTTGTCCAAAGTCCATCAACAACAAGATCTTAAGGGGAACTGCATTCAATTGCACAACATTAACATCCCTTGCCCTCAGGAAATGTGATCTGTTTGGCGAATTCCCAGTGAAAATTTTCAGTCTACAAACCTTAGCAGTTCTTAATGTAAGATACAACCGAGATCTCACTGGATATTTTCCCAAATTTAATCGAAGTAGTCCTCTCATCTCACTGAAAGTTGCGTTTACTAGTTTTTTTGGAACAATTCGTTCTTCGATTCAAAAGCTTAATTCATTGGAAGAGTTGGATGTGGCTCAATGTAATTTTTCAAAAGGTTTGGTTCCATCTGCACTTGGAAATCTTAGACAGCTCACTTATCTAGACATTTCAACAAGCCACTTTGGAGGTCCAATTCCTGATTCTTTGGCAAACCTTACCCAATTGACTCTGTTTAGGATTAGTTCGAATTATTTAACTGGTCCAATTCCATTTTGGCTAGGTAACTTTAGCAAACTAGTCTACCTAGATTTTGCTTTTAATGAATTGAATGGTTCAATTCCCCACTCATTTTCCAATCTCATGAATCTTGAGACCCTTTTTCTACAGGTTAATAACCTGAGCGGTGTAGTGGAGTTTCAAATGTTTCAGAAGCTACAAAATCTCTACCAACTCCAATTGAGTTGGAACAATTTGGAATTTGTTACTGAATCCAATATTATGAATGCAAATGTTCCACAGTTCACCTATCTGGGTTTGAGTTCATGCAATTTAACAGAGTTCCCATATTTCCTACGCAATCAGACAAATTTGGAGCTGTTGGATCTGGCAGACAACAAAATCTGTGGCGAAGTACCAAACTGGATGTGGAACATAAGCAAGGGAACCCTGGTATTCATGGACATTTCTGCAAACTTCTTTTTAGGAGAACTTCCAGCTGTCATACCCTGGGTTAAACTACAATGCTTAAGGCTTTCGTTCAACAGTTTTCACGGACCATTACCGATCCCACCGCCATCCCTGCTAGCATATGGAGCGACCAACAACAATTTTACTGGAGGAATTTCATCATTGCTTTGCAATATGAGTTCTCTTCTGTACCTTGACTTGTCGAAAAATAACTTGAGTGGCATGCTTCCTCAGTGTCTTGGAAACTTTAGTGATGATCTAATCCTTTTATTTCTTGGAAGCAACTCTTTTCATGGCATGATGCCTCAATCATACAACAAAGAAAGCAATTTGAGGATGATTGATGTTAGTCATAACCAATTGCACGGGCAATTACCGAGGTCATTGGCGAATTGTGTGATGCTTGAGTACCTGGTTCTGTCAAACAATCAATTTAGTGATGTTTTTCCAATTTGGTTGGGGACTCTTCCGGAGTTAAAACTTTTGGCAATGCGCCATAATCGCTTCAACGGTGTAATAGGACAGTCTAGAATAAATGTTGACTTCCCCAAGTTACGCATTCTTGATTTGTCTTTCAACAATTTCACAGGTGCTTTGTTTCCAGATATTACTATAAACAAGTCAACATATATGTCCGTAGACGTAGTCTATCGAGTCAATGGTGCTTATATTGGTAATCAGAGCGTTGCTTACTCAATCACAATAGCAATTAAGGGTTTGGAGTTGCACTATTCAAAGATTCAAGAAGGCTTTGCTGCCATTGATTTCTCAAGCAACAAATTTGAAGGTAAGATTCCAGAATTCATTGGGAACCTTAAGGAGCTTCGCTCCCTCAATATTTCCAGCAACATTCTCACTGGTTCAATTCCATCATCCTTGGGGAACTTAAGGAATCTTGAATCGTTGGACCTTTCACACAACAAGCTCTCAGGATGTGTCTCACAACCATCTCACAGGTCCTATACCGCAAGGTACCCAACTTACTTCATTGAATATCACTTCATATGAGGGAAACCCAGGATTGTGTGGAGATCCATTACTGAAATGCGGAAATCAAGAGGCCCCTCAACCACCACCTTCTACTGAAGAAGACAGTGATTCAAGCTCACCTCGAATGCTTGAATTTGATTTGAAATTTTGTTTGGCTGGAGTTGGAAGTGGGTTTGTTGTGGGAGTGGTTCTTGCGGATGTCGCCATCGCAAGAAGGCAGGAGTTGTTTCTTAAGATCGTTGGAATGGTGAGGTTTATGATATGGCAAAGGTAGAGTGGGGGATAAAGAAGTATAGTTTGTTATAAGGTCATGCATTTGGAGTTGCTTTCTTGTTTTTCCTTCCTTCTCCTTCCATGTGTAACCTTGATATGTCTTTGGAGTTGTACTTGGGTTTATGCTAATTAATGCAAATAAAGATAAATGTTGCATGTTTTTCTGTATTTGGATTCTTTGCATTCATAATGTTCGTAGTTTTCTGTATGTAATTATTTGCTGCCAAGAATTTTTTACAAGATTGGAAATACAAGGGTAACGCTAAAGTATGAACTGTTTATAAATTGAAGCTGAATATTAAAGAAGGCAACAAATTATATACCCTTCAATCTCATCTCTGTGATATCAATGTTTTCATCAACATCAACAACATGCATCCCTTCTCCAACAATCTGGAAATTATATATAAAAAAAAAGTATCAAACAACTTGGTTCAACTTCAGAAAAAGCATAATCTTTGGTTTATTCGGGAGAAAGAAAAGTCTCCAAGAAGATCACACAATAAAGATCCTAGAAAGTCCGGACAGAACATATCATAAGAGGGATCTAAGAGTGGCATGTATGAGAGGATTCAATTCAAGAAATTGACTGGAGTTTGTTCTTACCAGCGGAAGCGAAAGGGGAAGTCAGAGGCGATCGGACCAAAGGTAACGGATTGGGCTTGTCGTGTGAAGAGGTCGGCGTTCGTTCGTGGTTCATCGTGGCTCGTCGGCGATGGTCTTGGTTCGTTGGCGTTCGTTGTGGTCGACGCGTTCGAGGTCGGGATTTCAAAATAATGCCTAGATAGGCGTTATTTTAGAAGGAGATTTGGGCTTTCCAAATCCCATTATTTCTCAAATTCCTCTTTTACTTTTGCCAAACAAGTTATTTTGGGCCTTGGGATTTATAAATCCCAAGAAACCTCAAATCCCATGTTCAAATACTCCATCCAAACATACCCTAAGGGTGTGTTTGGATGAGGGATTTTGAAATGATGAGATTTCAAAATGATGGGGTTTTAAAATGAGGGGATTCTAAGTGATGGGATTTATAAAATCACTTGTTTGGCTAAATATTTTGTTTGTGAAATTTGCTTGGATAATATTTTATAAATATTCAACTTAAAAACGCGGGATTTTCTTAAAAAATCTGAAAAAAGATACAAATTCAACTCCTCACTTGTTAATTGAAAAATAATTGCCATATCAAATATTCCAGAAGAAAATAATACGTATTTAAAAAAATGTCAAAAGCACATATATATATATATATATTATATACTGTTAAAAAATAATTAAACAAATGATATATCCTGATAAACAAAAAGTGAAAGGAAAGTATGTTGTCTCTATTATCTTAATTACCAAAAATTAAAAAATAAATAAATAAACAAATGAATGAAAAAAAAAATATTAATGGCCCACCCCTTCCTCTCCCCCATCCCCAAATCCCCAGACCTCTCGCACCACTCTCCTTCCTCTTCCCAATGACTAAAATATCGATGGTTTCGGAAATATCGATAGTCCAAAAACACGGAAATTTCTATGGAAATATCGGAATATTATCAATATCGATAAAAATTGAATAAAAACCATAGAAATTGTAAGAAAAACTTGGAAATTTTCATTGAAACTTTAGATGATGTTTATTTAGTCAATTATCTATTAGTTTATCAACAAAATTGGAAGGAAATGCATTGCATTATAGGTTTAACTGATTTAAGTTGATTATATAGCGAGCTGACAAACACTGTGAGTGTAAAAATTATGTAGTAATTAATAAAGCATATTAAACACACCATATAAACATTTATATATAATGATTTACTACAATATTTTACACTTTACACATTCCATGGTAAGATACATGAGTGACTTAGTACCACATAGAATTCCTATAAGGTTCAAAATTTTCACTATCTTCATCATCTCTATGTGTAGAGTAAGTATATTGTGAAGAGTAGTCATCAAATGATAAATTCCCAAAATAGTTTTGCATGTAATTATTAACATGTCATCCATATGGATCCGATATTGGTTGATGTTGTCCATAAGTAAAATGATTTGAAGATTGGGTCTCAGATTCTTTCCATGAGCCGCTCGATTCCATCCCAAAAGGAATAGGATATGAAGAGTAGGGAAAGGCTTGGTTATGAGTATAACCATAGTTACTACTTCCCACTCCAACAGAGTCCGAATCGCTCGTTGCGTGTGTGCTGTGTGTTTTTTTCCCTTTCATGCACAAATCACGATATTTTGGATATTCTAGCGATATTACATCGAACTTTTGACCAAATATTGCTGAAGTGTGACGGAAATTATCGATATCGAAATTTCCTCGATATTTCATGGATATTTTCGATATTTATACGATATGTGTATGGATACATTCCGAAATATCCGTAACCCGAAAAAACCAAAATATCCTCGATATTTCGTCGATATTATCGATATTTCTGACTATGCCTCTTCCTCATCCCCAAATCCCCCACTCCCACCTCTTCTCCTCTTTCCTAGAACTCGGGAGCATCCCAGTGCATCGTTCTCTCTCCCCAAATCCCCACTCCCACCTCTTCTCCTCTTTCCTAGAACTGGGAGCATCCCAGTCTTGTTCTCTCTCTCTCTCTCTCTCTCTCTCTCTCTCTCTCTCTCTCTCTCTCCATTTGTTCTCTTTCTTGAGACGATGCAGAGGTAAGATTCGACGAAGACAGCATAGTCGACGTCGGTGATGAGTGGGAGGAGGAAGGCGATGACGTGCTGGAGGTCAAGCATCTCGAGGATCCATAAAAATCAAGATGATCTAGAGCCTTCAAAACCGATCTATGACGTCCTGAAGAGAGAAGGAGAGGGAGGTCTGCTGAGTTGGGGAAGGAGAGAGAGAGATAGAAACTGTGGGATTTTGAAATAACACCTAAGTAGGTGGAATTTGAAAATGGGATTCGGCCGTTCCAAATACCTTCCTAAAATCCCATGGAATTTCAAATATCCCATTTTAAAACTTGCCAAACGGGGTAATTGAAGATTGGGATTTGTAAATCCCAAGGAAGTCCAAATCCCTCATCCAAACACAGCATAAGGGCGTCTGGTGGTCGCTAGTGGTGCATGATGACTCCAACGTGAGCATGTACACAGCAGAAACCACTCCTCTGTTTTAGTGACTTCCCACCCATTGTAGGTTCACTAACCATTTTATGTTTTTCTTTGCACAAAAATTGAGCTCCTAATTTCATTCTGAGTACTTTATTCTTGCAAATTCTTTTCCTCCATTACCAAGATAATGCCAAAAAAAAAAAAAAAAAAAAATTTGATGTGTAAAAGTTTCCAAATTTTTTAAAAGACAAAAATACCTTTAGAAACAACATTACAATAAACTACAATTGGAACCGAATTTGCTACCTTTGACGTCACTTTTTGTGAGAAAAACGAGAAGAAAATGGTTCAGGCTCTCCGATTGATTTTGATTTGCTATTTGTTTTGGCAGGATTGGTAAGTGGGTTGGCAGTGGAAGTGGTTCTTGCAGCGTCGTGATCACAAGGAGGTAGTCAAAAGTGAAAAGGAGACTACATAGTCAAAATTGACCTTAAATTGGGTTCCAATACTAACTTGTCCAATTGTAGTCAAAAGTGAAGGTAGCAAATTAAGATTGTTTAAAAAAAATTTAACGAGTGATTTATAGCAATTTAAGGACAAGTCCTTGGGTTTTGAAAATTTTGACTTCGGATTTTTTGGCCTTCGGTTCAAAAAAATTAAAATTGTTTAAGGACAAGTGATTTGAATCCGAATCAACTTTTGACTACCTTCGCTTGCTCTTGGGTTCTGAAAATTTTGACAAATAATGGCAGATTCAATACTAATTTGTCCTTAAATTGCTACAAATACGAAACTATATAGTCAAAATGAACGAAATTGAAACTATATAATTAAAAGTGATTGAAGTGCCAAATTAAATAACCAAAAGTGACTTTTAGCCTTAAAATAATTAAACATATGTGGATTGGTTCTAAGAGCATCTCCAAGTGAGATGTCAAATACCAAATATCAAATTTAAATTTGATGGCTGATGTGGTAATTTGACATCTTAAACAGCTGTAAACTCCATCCGATATGTCAAATTAAATTATTATTTTATTACATTTTAGTGTTGATTTATTTTTAATTAAAAAGAAAAGAAAAGAAAAAATAATAAAATATTCATTTGACATCTTGCTTTTGGGATGTCAAAAATAACATCTCAACCTCCAGCCTTCATTCTACATCATCTTTGACATATCGGTTGGAGTGATGTAAGATGTTATTTCTAGCCGTTAAATATCTATGTGGCACTTTTGACACATCGGTTGGAGATGCTCTAAGGAGTCTTTTGGTCAATCCACAATTTGAAATGAAGGTCAGACCAAAATGGTTATTTCCAAAAACAAAAAAAAGGGCCGGTTAAACCCTTCTAGTTCTCCGATTGAATTCTGATAAACCCAAGTAGCTAAGGGGGTGTATTCAATTGAGATTTTAAAAGACTATTTATGGATAAATAAGTCTAATGGATTTTAAAAGACTATTTAGGAATGTAATGACTTAAAAGATTTTATTAAAGATTTTTTAATCAGGATTTTTTACTTATTGGATTTTATAAGACTTATATCATAAGAATTTATAAGATTTAAAAGGACCATATAGATTTTTTACTTTTATGATGTTAACCAACCAACTTTTAGTCGGATGATGAAGAATTACTGCCTAGTTCAATGACACATTCTTTTCCTTGTCATTCCCGTCCAAGTCACCCTCAACTGAATTGCCAGTGCCATATATCTCATGTAGTTCATACCTCATTCACACATTCACACCAAAGTTGCAGTGACACATTTTTTACTTTGAACAAGCATGAATCAAAGTGTAGCTTTTTTAGACAATGGCTATGATCCAAATGCTCTTCCTGTGATCCAGAATTTAAATTATCAAGACATGGTTGATGAGAATGTTTATGCATAAGAAAATAATCGTCTTCACCATGAGGGTGTACGTTGACAGTCTCTCTGGAAACAGAGGTATGACATATAATCCATTGTTGTATTTTTGGCTAGAAATGTTTCGTCTATTCTTTTAAATTTATCATTTTGTGGTTAGGAACCTAAAAATATGCCATGTCTCATGCATCAAGCAGTCGATTTAACTTTTCAAATTGTTTTTCTCGATTGTTTTAAATAAAACTTTGTAATATAATCAATCATTGTTTATGGGGAAAAAATTCCTAGACAAGGATATTTCAATCTATCACCAGTGCTTTCCCTTGTAAGAGCACAACTGAACTTGAACATTATCAATTGGCAGGCTCTCTTCTGGAAAATTACATGCTGCAACATTACTTGGCCCCTGGTCTACCAGAAGCTCACATGGCTGAGGAACCACACCACTTGTAATCCCAGCAACATCGGTGCAATTCCATGGCAATTTCTTTGTCTTCTTTGCCAGTGTAATCGTAACGTTCAATATGCAAATCCCGGTAAATTGATCATCAGGTATCCCCTCCAACTTAGCTGCCATTGTCACATTCTCAAGAACCATGTCTTGATAATTTATATTCTGGATCACAGGAAGAGCATTTGGATCATACCTCATTCACACCAAAGTTGCAGTGACACATTTTTTACTTTGAACAAGCATGAATCAAAGTGTAGCTTTTTTAGAACCGGGATCATATGGAATGGAACCATAAATAAAAAGCCAATGAAAATGAATTGGTTCAAGCTGTGGACACTTGCATCAGCAGTAATAGAAACGGAATACAATTCAAAGCAAACATTCAAAGTTATAATTCAATGAAAAAGATAACAAAGAAATGATAATTTTAATATAGAAAGTTATAAGTCATTGCAGTACAGTAACAATAGTTCTTCATTTCATTTAGTTCAAGCATTATAATAACAATAGTTCAAGCATTTCATTTAGGACAGTAACAATAGTTCTTTATCTATTTAACACAAGCTGTTGTCTTTCTCTTATGTTTTTTTTTTGGTTTCTTTGAAAATTACAATAACAATAGTTCAAGCAAATTATAGTTCAAGCAATAACAATAACAATAAAAATAAAATTCAATCAGAGATAGTAGAAGAGCTAGTTTCACTTGTCCACACATGTGCTGGAAACCTAATGAAATTATAGCGGCTAATTTCAAATGTTGATTGCCGTTATTTGGGATCTTTGATGAGAAGAAAATGTAGGTACCAATGTACTATCATCAGTTCATAAATCATATCATATGGATGTTGGTGTAATTACAAGCCTCAAACTCAGAGCGAGCGGGCCAGCCATGGCCATCCTCGCTCTCCCTCTAGTCATCTCCTTTCTCAAGCCCCACAGTTCCCGCCTCTGTCTCCTCCGTCCCAGCAAGCCCAATCCTACCCATCTCTGCAACCCACCCGGCTACTGCCGCCGCTTCACAAAAACCAGCGTCTCTACAATTAGCACCTCTGCTGCTCCACAGCATGACTCTTCTACGAACCCAATTAGTGTTCCCCAGAAAGCCTCTGCCTTCACTTTCCAACAAGCCATTCAACGCCTCCAGGTCTCACTCTTCAACCAAAACTCGTTGCATTTTACTCTGCATTGATACTTTCTGCATATATGTATACATATGTGTTTTTCTGTGTGTAATTACTTGATTCTTATGTGGTAATCTCAGGTTTTCTCATATTTTCATATTCCATTGATGCCATTCATTTTATTGTTATAGGAATATTGGGCTTCGGTGGGGTGTGCCATAATGCAATGTAGCAACACAGAGGTAATGATTAATGTTTTTACTCCTTTTTTTTCACTTGGGTTTACTTCTGTTGTCCACTCTTTTATACTTATACTGGGTTCAATTCAGTTCCCTTTTAATTGTTGTTCTCTTTGTAAGCTCAATATAAGGACTGCATTTTATTTTCTTTTGAGGGTATGTGAAATAACTTCTTTTGGACGTTGAGGAAGAGTCTGTGGTATCCATTATTTGTTGGAGAAACTTGTGCTGCAAAACATAATTTAATGGCAAAATAAAACACATCTACATCTTGTCCCATAGTTGTTTAGATGGTTTTAGGCATTAAGCATCTTAGTTTCTTTGCTTATCCAAAATTGATGTCCATTGCATATTTTTTTACTGTGGCTCGGGCTATTGATCAGGTTGGAACTGGGACTATGAATCCCTTGACATTCTTAAGGGTTCTTGGTCCAGAACCGTGGAATGTTGCGTAAGTATGCGTAAGTTTGTAAATTTACTACAGTAATATATTCAGAGACTAGATGTGAAGGGTTATCGCTGGTTGTAGTCTATTTATTACATTGTCTTAAGTTTGCTGTTGCCCTTTACCAAGTTTACATCCAGGCCTTGTTCTTAACATTCTCCCCCACTCAAACACACAATGCCCTCATCATGGTTGGACCCCTGCCTACCCACCCTATCAGTGGGGGATCAACTAGTCATGTGGACCCCTCTCTACAGACGATTGGCTCGATATTGGATAAGGAACTAGCCCTGTTATGATATCAATGTCACAGGTTGGGAGCCTGCTAAGTGATGGGTGCCAACCCACCCATATAAACCCCATACTGAAGCCAATTCCTATCTGATGTTCTTGTCCGTGTCATTTGTTCTTCTTTTGTATTACATTTTGTAATGACTACCAAATAGAGCAGCTGGTCCCTTGACTACCAATGTGGACTTCTCAATGATAGGTATGTGGAGCCTAGTATTCGACCAGATGATAGTCGTTATGGCGAAAACCCAAACAGGCTCCAGAAACACACTCAATTTCAGGTTAAGTTTGATATTTTTATTATTATGTATTATAAAAGCAAGTTATGCAATTTTGAATGACAAATGGTTCTACTCCTTTTGGTACGAATCTTTTAGATTACAAGTTCACATGTACTTTCTCTTTCTATCTATCTCAGGTTATATTGAAGCCTGACCCTGGAAACTCACAAGACCTTTTCATCCCCAGCTTATCAGCTTTACGTAGTCAACAAGCATCTTTTTCTTTGAACCATGCAAACAAACCACATATACATGTATATGCATTTGTGCACACACACATGTAAGAAGTTTGTGCATTGTGAGTCCGTTCAAGTAATGGAAAGTGGCCTTGCATACTTGAGTATTTTCGCATATGCTCTAGTATATCTTACCTTAAATTTCAGCCTTCAGTTTTCCAGGTAGATAGTCAAAATGATTTAATATGCGTAATGTGCAGAAAATAAATGAGCACCATCCCAATCTGTGTGTTCTGTTTACACGCACAGTTTATATATCTTTTAGGGGCTGCCCATTGCATAGCCCCTTTAACTTGGCGTGTGATATTTTTACTTACTAACAAAAGAGAAATAGAAAAGAAAATTAACAGTCAGATTCAACAAAGAAAATGGAAGGAAACAGTTGTTGGATGTTGTGTCATTCATTGACAAGATGTGCAGATCATACTTACAGGGAAAAAGGGAAAGACTATAAAGATTTCATCCATCTAAGAGAATTTATGGCATTTGTTTCCTGTTCAATTTCAACCATTCAAGTTCTGCCATTAGCATTTAATGTTTTATGTTTTACAGGTATCGATGTTTGTGCACATGATGTACGATTTGTGGAGGACAACTGGGAGAGTCCGGTAGTATTCTGTTAATTGGTGCACTACCAATCTTTCATGTTAGTTCAATACAGTTTTGATTTGAGATGCAATTTAACTTGTTGGTTAGATTTCCTTGCAATTGATTTAGTTATGAACAAAGGAGTACAACATCTGTACTGCTTTTATTATAAAAACCTTTTTGCATGAAATGATCATCTAGACGAAATGCGATCCACTTACTGATCATAATTGCTTTTAGTTGCTTGGAGCTTGGGGTTTGGGTTGGGAAATCTGGATGGATGGGATGGAGATTACTCATTTCACCTACTTTCAGCAGGTTTCTTCGTTTACATTGCACTGAAATATGATATGCATTATATAGGTTTAGTTATTGACTCTCTCTCTCTCTCTCTCTCTCTCTCTCTCTCTCTATGCAGGCTGGAAGTCTTCACTTGTCGCCAGTTTCTGTTGAAATCACTTATGGTTTTGAGCGTATCCTCATGTTGCTTCAGGTTAATTTTTATAGCTCATTATCTTCTTCTTTCTTTTCTTCTGTCCACTTATGTTTTCCTGACTAATTTGCAGGGAGTTGATCATTTTAAGAAAATTCAATATGCAGATGGAATTACATATGGGGAGCTATTCTTGGAGAATGAGTAACTAATTAAACTACCGATTACTTTTCTCTGCTGTTGAAATATACACATTCTTTCTCAGTAGAAGGGTGTCTAAGTATAACAAGAGTTAATGAAAAGAATATACGTATGTATACTGCTCGAAATTTAAACAGTCATATGCCTTATTTTCCATCCCATTCTCCTACAATATGCCTTGGTGTCTGTCATTTCAGTGTCCTCAAGATTGGACTTGTTTTATACTTCCTAGTAATGCAGAGTATAAAATATTACACCTTATATTTCTTTTCAGGAAGGAAATGAGTGCATATTAGCTAGAGAATGCTGGGGTGCACCATGTTCAGAAGCATTTTGATCTTTTTGAGGAGGAATCGATCCTTGCTTTCTTCAGGCCCTACGCAATTCAGGCCTAGCAATACCTGCGTATGACATGCTTGTTATTTATCTTATGTTTGTTAGTTGTAGGTTTTGGTTTTTTGTTCATATTTCTTTAACATTTCCCCTTTTACTTGCTAGGTATGATCAGCTTCTGAAAACATCTCATGCTTTTAATATCTTAGACTCTAGAGGCTTTGTCGGGGTAACAGAGCGTGCTCGGTACTTTGGGCGGATGCGTAGGTGAGGTTGCTTATTCCTTGGCACACCAGTTCTCTAGGATTTATGCTCTGCACTTTTTGTCTATGCTTATTACTTTCTTTTAAAAAAATATTCTTTTATCAGCTTAGCTCGTCAGTGTGCACAACTTTGGTTAAAGACCAGGGAGTCTCTTGGATATCCACTAGGCGTGGTTTCTGAAACTGTTAATCTTGTATGTCCTAAAGAGCTTGTGGATGCAGCAGTTAAAAAGGTCAGCTTTTGGAAAGCCATTAAGGCTCATCCTGCGTTTTCTTTCACATGTTTTTATAAGAATACATATATGGGCTTATCTGGCACTTACATGCACAAACGCAGGTTTATGTATTTAACTCTATGTATACGTTTGTACATGTGCAAACCACATGCATATAAATAGAGAGGAATAGTTTTTGTTACAGTGGGAAGGCGTGGAGATTTTATTGGACAAACTCAGATTTTGGTTTTCACTTGGGGTTTCAGTGTTTTTTGAATTTCTGGGATAATATGTTTTACATCTTTTGTTGAAGAATGGAAAGCATCAGTTTCTTAAGAGTCTAATTAGGGCTTTGGATTTTAGTAGTTGATAGAAAGTGCTTGGCTTCTAATGCTGTTTAGTCTTCATCCATGTAACGCTGTGATTTCCAGAATGGTTGTGCTTTAATTTTTTTTTTTAATTTATATAATTCTGTTTCTTGTGGGGAAAAATTGGTTTTGACCAGAAACAAAAAATAGTTGAATTGAAGTTTCTAGAAATTTGTTTGCTGCTCACCATTTCAGATGTTTTGGTTCATGTCAATTATTTATAGATATGCCCACATTCGATATTTCTTGTTATTTAGTGTGTTTTTTTGTTTGTTGGCTTATGCCCCAGGTGCATGATGATTCAAGGCTACTTGTTCTTGAAATTGGGACTGAAGAGCTGCCACCTCAAGATGTAGTTGATGCAAGCCAGCAAGTACAACTAATTTAATTTGAAGCAAATTTAATTTATTTACATGCATTTTCCCCCTTTTAAAAATGTTATTAACATTCTGAAGGTTTATGTGCCTTTTCATATTTGTTTTTTCTCTGATTGTCCTGAGCTGGTCATTGCAGCTGAAAGATTTAATGGTTCAGTTACTTGCAAAGCAAAGACTGAGCCATGGTGAGGTACAAGCTTTCAGCACACCTTGCAGACTGGTGGTAAGATTAGAAATTTTGTCTCCCTATGCATTGGCAATTTCTTGATTTTCTTCCTTTTTCATTTTGAGTTGTTTAGGAATTTTCATTTTATCCTTTTGTTTGTGTTGAACTTCGATTGCATAATTCAAGCTTCACTCTTTTTGAGATACGTCCCCATTTTGATGGTTGTATATCGATTCTATCGGGTTCTCTTTCTTCCTTTTCCTATTTGTAATTTTTCTTTCACATGATGTCCATTTATTATATTTTCTTACTTTTTCATTTTAAATTTTAGATAGTTTTAGTGGCTGTTTTCAGTTTATCCTCTCTTTTTTTTTGTGTTGAAATTCCATTGCATATTTCAATCTTCTCTTTTCTTGGATGCTTCTGTAATTTTATGATTGATATCAGTCCTGCCTGGTTCTCTTTCTTCCTCTTCCTTTTTAAAGTTTTATTTTTTTATTTTTATGAGAAATAAAATTTTGTGTTAATATAATTAAAGCTTTAGGAGCTTCCTTATAGTTTTTATCTTGCTTTGTTTCTTTTTTTGTGTTAATCTTGTCTACTATGTAAGATTGCTCCTTCTATTCACAAATATGTTTCTTAATTATATAAAACTAGACAGAAAAAAAGTAAGAGGGGAGTTTGTTCTTTTTCAGAACTGTGTTTTTCTTTGTTAATGCAAGCCTTAGATGGAAGATTTTATGTGATTATGAAAACCTCATGCATGACTCAGAACTAAAATTAAGTTGAAATTTGAGAATTTGTGGACATGCTGCTATGTTTTTTTATTATATATTATTATTTATAATTCTCAAACACTTTGAATGTTTACTTTTGCACTTCTAGGTTTCTGTTGAGAATCTCTGCACTAAACAAATGGAGAATGAGGTTGAGGTTCGAGGGCCTCCCGTTGCAAAATCTTTTGATGATCATGGAAATCCTACGAAGGTAATACCTGACTATCCATTCCTTTCTTCTCCTTGAAGGATTGTGGGCTTTCTCAATCTCAAATGTACCCATTTGGCTTATATGCTTATTGATGCCATTGCTTTCATGCTAATGTGACATAAGGATTCTCCATGTCATGAATTGTTAAATTATAATGCATATGTAAAGGCATTTAGTGTTGAACCTGTTATTTTATGTCAGGCTGCCGAGGGATTCTGCCGGAGATACTCTGCACCATTGAACTCGTTATATAGAAAGTCTGATGGTGAGTCTGGGCAGATGTACGCATAAGTACATGTGTTTTGGGCCTGTTCTTTCATAATTTACATTTTGTTGCTGCTCAGCTGTAGTTGTGCGCACGTCATTAGGAGCTTGTTTTCCACTTTTCAGGGAAAACAGAATATGTCTATGCTCGTGTAATAGAGTCCGCCAGATTTTCTTTGGAGGTTCAAATTCTTATCTTTTCCTGTTTTCTACACAAATTGGATTTTCAGTTTTCATATCTTGATTTATTATTAGGTTGGTGATTTTCCCACTCCCTTTTTGTCCACCTACACTCCCTTTTGTTTTTTAATACTATAATATAAAAGGGAGTGTAAGTGAACAAAAGAGGAGTGAGAACATACAATTTTCAAAAATTGGAGTGAAAGTGGATAAAAGGGGAGTGGGAAAATTTGTGTGCGGAAATTTCTTTGTGAATTTGTAGACAAGCTGATGCCCTTTGAGATTCTTGTGTTGTTGTGCTGTGTGCTTATTTAAGTTATAACTTAATGAGTGTTAACTTTTTGAAACTAATTAGCTAGTATATCATCGGCAAGTTTATTCTGTAAACTATTTGCATGTGATGACGAAAAGAAAAAGGAAAAAGTAAAAAAACTCAAGGGTAAGAGAGGAGAACTCTTTTAATCTGTTATTTGTGTTGAATGGGTTAGTTGCAATATTATTATTATTGTTGTTGTTATATTTTGGGGGCTGATTTTCCCACTCCTCTTTTGTCCACTTACACTCCCTTTGTTGGAAATTGTATGTTCCCACTCCTCTTTTGTCCACTTACACTCCCTTGTTGGAAATTGTATGTTATAGTAAAAGTATTAAAAAAACAGAAGGGAGTGTAAGTGGACAAAATTCTAAAGCATTTTTGAATTTATCTCTCTCTTGTCATCCTGTGTGCTACGGTGCATGTTGGGTGAATGCTATCTATGATTGTGTACACGAAACACCATAATGTTTCTATGAATAAAACTCTGGTCCGTGAAGGATTATGTTTGCAACTGCTTTTGTATGTATTTATGAACCCAAGAGGTGGAGATGGTTAATATGAGCTGAAAATTTGCTGTAGTTTCCCAAGTTTCTATGGGTTTGATAGCTAGTTACTCTGACATCTGGATCAGTGGTGGACAGCACATCCCTTCAGTGGCAGATTGTTACAGTGGCTCCTAGATTAGTTGCATTGTGGGTGGATCTTTGGTTCACTCTGTTGTACTGTTTCCTTTATAAAAAAAATTGTCTATACCAAACCAACATTTTTTTTTTGTTTTCTCTTAATTAGGTTTTGTCTGAGGATTTGCCCAATGCAATTGCTAAAATTTCATTTCCAAAGTCAATGCGCTGGAACTCTCAGGTAAAGTAAATTTGAATTTTATGCTGAATTTATGTGGATACTTCATAGTGGGACAGGGATGAGATGGAAAATACGTCCTGCCCACCCTGCTTTATTGTCATTCTTATAAATGTACTTTTATATTGTGGTGCATGCAAATTCATACGGTCATACCTGTCATTGTGATTTCATGTATTTATGTATATACTATTATAGGAAGGGGTTTATGTGTCTGCACAGTCTCTTAATCCCAAAAGATCACATCTCAACATTAAGGAGCGTAACTATATCAGGACATTTTTGTCTTTTGTTATGATTTCATAAATTGTAAAACTGCCCTATTATCTCACCCAAACTACCCACTAGCCCAAAACTCTCAGACTTCGTTTACACTTTATTTGTTTTAGTATTATTAAGAGGAGTGAGCTAATATGTGCAGAGCATTTGTAAGGCCTCTAGTATGAAAATATCTGAATTGAAGTCTATATGGTAAAAATACCATTTAGCTGATTTGTTATTTGTGTGCTTCTTGATCTGTTTCTAGGTTATTTTTAGCAGACCTATTCGTTGGATTTTGGCACTGCATGGAGATGTAGTTGTGCCCTTTACTTTTGCTGAAGTTTTGAGGTAATAATGATTAGTTGCATTTCTCTCTGAAATCTGATTGTATAGTTGACTTGTCAGTTACATGGCTTGGCTCAGCTGGACTTGTTTTGGATTACATATGTGTAACTGTTGCAGCAATAGATTTTCCTTGAGTGCTGTAAATTGTAGACTTATGTGAAATTCATTTGTAAAAGCTTACATGAAATTCATGTGGGTCCAGTCAATGGAGGACATTTGCCGCCAATAAGGTTGTTTTGGAAGATTTGTGTGGTAGTATTGAAATACAATTCTGTATATTCGTATATATGCATATCTACCAAGTGTTTGTCATCATTTATTGTAATTTGATAAGTCCTGTTTGATGTCAATCAGTGCTTGTTTTCTTATGTTTTCAATTTGTGTATTTTACTAATAATACATTCCCAAATCTGGATTTTGCATAATTATACCATTGTATTTTTTCTTAATAGAACAGTGTAATTTTGGCCATTTTAATTCTTTCAATTTTTTTTACAGTGGAAACCTGTCTAATGGTCTTCGTAACACTTCTTCAGCTACTGTCGTGGTAAGTGGTGAACTTACAGTTTCTATCATGTCCATTTACATATTATGACACCTATACATGAATTTTGAGAATAGTCCTCCCTTTACCTTTAAACAGATTGATCTAACAATGCCTTCTTTTTCAGTATAATTTATTAGAATGAATTTCAGTAGCATTTATATCCTTGTCAGAGGACACGAAGTTGTATTATGCTTTACAAATGACACATTTCATCAAAGACTAATTTTGGATGCAAAGGAAAAGCACAGTGGTAGTTTTTTTATAATTTTTTGTTATTATAAATGATTCTTGGTTCTTTTCCTTTGGAAAGTTCTCTGTTCTTTTTCCTTTTCCTTCCTTTACACTCTCTCACTCTATAATTAAGTACCATATGAAACTGTCCATTTTCCCCTAGTTTTCATGGAATTTTTTTTCTACATATAATGCTGTAAACTTAAAGATTGTTGTTTTAAGCGTTTGACTTTAGATCGCAACAGAAGAATTTTTCAAGAGTATGCTGGAGTGACTTCTGAACATCTATGGGATAGAGTAAAATTTTGGGCTTCTCTTTGGGCTTCTGTAACTGGGCATTTTAAGGATTACCATTATTCTATTATCTTGAGAGATTTTAGTGCTGTCTTAAGATGAGTTCTCCTAAGAGATGTTTTTGTGGGTGGGGTAGTTCTAGCAGTTTATGGCTTGTTCCCTGTTTTTTCTTGTTTCTTGTTTCCTGTTTTTGTAGCAGTGGTTCTTTTTGTTGTTTAATCGAGGATAACTTGTCCTCTTGATTATCAATACAATCGTTTCTATTCAAAAAAAAGCGTTTGACTTTAGATTAACCTTTTCAACCATAGGCTCTTATTTAAGTTTTTTCAAATAGGTGAAAACCAACAGTCAATTCCTTTTCCGGTTCAGGTTTCTGGTGTACCTTGCCTTTTGGTCATTATAAACAAATGTTGTTTCTCATAAAAGTTAAAAATTAAAAATTCTCTTTATATTCCTCGTTGGTTGATTGTATCTCAACATTGTACGTTGTTCTTGTTATTGCTTTCAAGGGAATGTGGTTTTGCAGTATACCACTTTATATTTGAAAGTCTTGACACTGGACTTCCAAATACTTCTGTGTTACTGCATGACAGTGTTTTTTCTCATTTTTCTCTCTGTATAAGATGCATGAGTATCTGTAATTATGTAGCTCCAGTAACTGTCACAGGTTGAAAGTGCTGAATCCTATGCTGGTGCAATGAGGAATGCTGGGATCAATATTGAAATGGAGGTATCAGTATCATATGATAATTTGATACCTTTTTTCTTCTTTGGAATAGCTCTCTCACACAAGAATAATTAGACATTATTATTAGTGGCTTAATTACTGAAACAAGTACTCTACTTGCAGGAACGTAAGAAAACAGTATTGGAGGGCTCTAATGCATTAGCAAGAAGTGTAAACGGACAATTGTTTATTCAGGAAGGCTTACTTAATGAGGTTGGTAAACTGTTGTCTATGGTGGTCAAGGAAAAAAAATGTTGTTTTTTAACTAGTAGAAATAAGTGCAGAAATTTTCTGATATTTCATTCATCTCCAATGGGAGGTATTTATAGCTATACAAAGGGTAGAGATGCAGCTGTACAAACACTAACACAGCTGTAAAGATAGCAGCTGTACTAACACTAACATAGCTGTACAAACAGCTATACTAACACTCACTAACACAGCTGTACAAACACAGCTGTATATTCTAACATAACTATCTGCCAACATAATATTATAGGTTGTAAATCTTGTTGAGGCACCTGTTCCAGTCCTTGGGGAGTTTAAAAGGTCTTTCTTAGAGCTTCCTAGTGATCTTCTGACTATGGTAAGCTGTTTAATCTTTGTGGACTACTTAGATATGGTCTTTTCACCTGACAGTATTTTGTTATTTGATGCTAATTAGCTGCATGCCATGTATCGATGAATTTAAAGTTTCTGATTTTATTTTTTGTTTGTTCAGATGTATAACTAATCTTTTCTTCCTTTGTGCATGTCATGTCTTGGTAATTTAAAGAACAGTGGAGTGACTTTTTTTGGTGTAGAGATTTGCTTTTTAAAAAAATATTTATTAGTTACGTTAGGCGTTGTTTAGGGAACTAAAGTACAGTCATATAGTATTTATCACCAGTTGTGACTTTACTACTGCATATAAGATGAAAAATCTTGAAATGGCTTGATTCTAGCTTGATTGTTTCGATAATTGAAATGGAGCAATCAAGAAGAAAGGATAGGCCTTATCATGTTTAAATTTGGTAAAAGTGCCATGCTTTCTTAAAAACACTTCCTGTTTCCACTATTACGGGAGATGGCATCAGAACTTTTCTCTTGGGTGACACTCTCCTGCCAGGCTAAGCATGTACTGTTTTTGGAACAGCTAGTAGTTGATATTACTTTGTAACTTAATCAGCGCCTCCCTCTCAGTTGGCAATCTACATTGGTGTGTAATGTTATTCCACACTGAAATGTTCTATCGTTGTCTGCTAAGTGGGCTTGGAATGTTCTGCAATGGACACATTTCTGGCTGCAGTACTCGAACAGCAATATCATGCTTTAGTAAGTCACCAATTTTTCAATAGCTGAAGTTTTGACTGAGGTTGACAGCTTAGTAAGCCTGTATGCTACATGTAGATCCCAGCATTTGGATGTTGGATAAGAACAATAATTATTAGGGCATGGTTTTACATGTTGGTTTGGAGCCATACATTGCTCCATCATGAAGTCTATGTAAAGCTTTACAATATTTGGAAAGGAAAGGGAAACAAGGTAGAATTTGGATGCTTGCCATGGGGAAAGCAAGGTGAAAATTGGCTAGAAAATGAACACTGGCCTCTGGCTCAATTAAATATCTGGTTGTGAAAATTTATCAGTTCTGGTGGGATTTTTTTAGGTTTGATTGGACAGAATCATTTGTTGATGTTTGGTTCTTTTCCAGGAGATACTTTCCATATCTAAATGGCGGGGATGATGTAAGATTTTGCTGTCATTTTAAAATTGTTTATTTATATTTACTGTAATGGGTGATCCATGCAGGTTATGCAGAAGCATCAGAAGTATATTGCTGTGAGGGATGAAAATGGAAGGCTTTTGCCATACTTCATTGCTGTGAGACATTCTTTCCAGTCATATACGAGTTTTGACGTAATTTTTTGCTTCATAGTGGTGGTTAATATGTTCATAATTTATTTGGTGACGGGGTTTAATTTTAGGTGGCAAATGGAGCAATTGATGAGACCGTGGTAAAAAAAGGAAATGAGGCTGTACTGAGGTAAGCATGCATTCCCGGTTTCCAGTTATGTACACTTTTCCTTTTCCCTTTTTTGTTGTTATGGGGACACAGTACCTTGTATCAAATAGTGCAGGAGGGTAGATCTGGATAGAATCTGTTCTCCAACACTTTCTTGATGTGACTGCTTTCTGGATTATGTGCTGGCAGATTCTCAACTTCAATTCAAGTTCTTTGACTTTTATTAATCGTGAACAATGGGCTGAGCATTTCACTATCTGTGCAGAGCTCGCTATGAAGATGCTAAATTCTTCTATGAAATAAATACACGGAAACAGTTTTCAGAATTTAGAAGTCAACTTAAGGGGATTCTTTTCCATGTAAGCCATTTTATTTTTAACTGTTTAGGAAGAGATTATTTTACCTTTTCATGTTGATAAGAACAAAGAATGAGACAATTGCCAAACATTACTGTTGGCACAACAAAGAAAAAATAGGACTTTTAAAAAAAAAACAATTATGAAAGATTCCTGATAGCTCCTTTTATTTTGACAATGTGAAACAAAATAGGAGAAGCTAGGAACTATGTTGGACAAGGTGTTGCGCGTTCAGAATATGGTTAACAAACTAAGCTTGGCCCTTGGAATGGATGACAACACAAATAAAACTGTCCAGAGTGCTGCATCACTTGCTATGGCAGATCTGGCTACAGCGGTTGTCACAGAATTTACTTCCCTTTCAGGAGTAATGGCTCGTCATTATGCTCTTAGGGATGGCTATTCAGAGCAGGTATTGGTCTCTTAGTGTTAGTTTTTTTTTTTGGGTGTATTTTTTCACTGGAGTCACTTGTGGGAATGCTAGTAAACACACACTAGTTCTCGCTCAGAATTAACCATGCTTCTTACCACCTCCCCTCTCCCCTGCTCCCCACGCTTGTTTTTCATATGTTGCAGGTTGCGGAGGCTTTGTTTGAGATCACGCTTCCTAGATTTTCTGGAGATATACTTCCTAAAACTGATGCAGGCATAGTTCTGTCCATTGCTGACAGGTGATGCTGATAACTGACATAATAGGTTCATTTTATTTTGCATTGAAGCATCATAGTTTGTCGATAGTCTACACACACAAATGTTACTAGGAAGGAGGGTATAATGCATGGATTATTTGTTTTTGCTGGAGGATGATTAAATGTGGAGACAGCTGAAGTTATTAGTGTTAATATTCAATATCATTTTCATCATCCTATTTACACACACAAAAATGCTAAAAAAAAGCACAGAGAAGTTAGGATTTTTTTAACTCCTTCATTTATGCAGAGAGTAAGTTGTTTTTGCATATGGTATGGGTTTACCCCACCATATTCTTTCAGGTTAAGTTGCTTGATTGCGTACTCACTCTTTTAAAGTCGAACTCTACTTGCAAATTGCTTGACTTGATATATCTTATGCAGATTAGATAGCCTTGTCGGCTTATTTTCTGCTGGTTGTCAGCCCAGTTCTGCTAATGACCCATTTGGCCTGCGACGAATCTCTTATGGTCTTGTAAGTTCTATGGTCATTCTGATGCTTTGAAGCTCAGCGAACTAAGCTTAAACAAAGTAATTTGTTTTTTCTCTAGGTCCAGGTGTTGGTGGAACGAGATAAGCATCTGGACTTACGACAAGCATTGGAACTTGCTGCAGATGTCCAACCCCTTAAAGTAGATCTAAGTACTGTAAATGATGTATGAACAAAAGTCCGTCCTTAATTTCTAAATAAGATTGGCAATTAGATTTTTGTTTTGCCCATAATCACCACTTCAAATCAAAATAGCAGTTCCCATGAGTCACGATGTAACCTGCCATCAAAAAGTTGTTTTACAGATATCGATATATTGATATCAAATATATTGATATTGATTACTAATGTGTTAATGTTGAATTTAATAGATTACTAGTTTTATGATTCATAAAAGGATAACAACATAATTTTTTATTAAATAAACCAAAATATTAATCGCCTATAGATTACTAATACGTTAATGTTAATGTTAAATTTAATATTAAATTTCAAATAAGTTTCTAAATTAATTCCTACATCCATTACAACCATTTGGAGATCTTTCCAAATTTAACGTGTATCATTAGTTACACTCCCCACATAACACGTTAACTTATAAATATGGGTAGTTTTGGAATAAAAAAAAATATAATAAATCATATTTTAAGTTATATTAGATAACTTGCTTAGTTGGATCCTAGTCATTAGGTATTTTAAATAGAAAAATAAAGGAAGGGGCTATAAGAGATTTAAAATAATGAATTTACTCTAATAAAACAATGTAAATGCAAACAAATAAGGACCACGAAACTTCAAGTCAATTACATATGATTAATTCGATGTCTGATATTTTCAATTAGAAAGACCAAGAAACTTCAAGTCAATTTGCCATTAAATTTAGGTGCTGCGAAAGTGGCCAAGTCTAAATTTGCAAAGCCAGAGAGAATGGAAGTGAAGAGGAAAAGGGAAGTGCAAATGATTGATAGTTGGCAGGGCATTAGGAAAGTTTTTTCTCCCTATTTCTCGACTAGCAGGAAAAGAGAAGTGAAAATTTTGTGCTATAGAATAACAACACTCTTTCAAAGAGTACCTTTTGTTTATACACTGCACCATACATCTGTATGCTAGCATAGTTGACAGGACCCGACCCTAATTCTGCTTTGGAATCCGGGTCAAGCCCTGTCCGTGTCCGACATCTGTCGGGTGTCGGACACACTTGACCAATTTGCCCTTTAAGTAAAGAAATTGAGAAAAACAGAGTTTTAAGGTTCGACTTCTGCCGAAAATTCGGCAGAGTCTCTGATCAGTGCATAATTACATATCATTTTGTACCCTTCTAACTTATGATTTGGTTATGTTTTTGAGTTAAACTTGTGCTTTTAATCTATTTTGTGTTTGTTTCAGTGTAATAAGCTTATGACTCATTAAATGCATTTTGGAGACAAGTTAGCTCAAAACGGTGTCTACAGATCAGTCAACTTCACGGATTGGACTGTACTTGCTCAGGAAGAACCAGATAATGAACCATACATCATTGGAAAGATGCGGAAGTCTAGTTTCTGAATAATTTTACGGTTCATGATTCCGAGTCTTCTAGAGAAAGTTATACAAGTTTTGGCAGCTTAAGGTCAAAATCGGCAGCATCTGCGTTACTGGGCCAAAAATCACATTTGAAGGTCTTTCCGATTTTTCCTTGAGCTGGGCTGCATATGCTTGGAAAGATAATTCAAAGAACTTCAAGATCCATATTTTTCCAGATTTTTCAGAATGGAGGAACAAGCCCAAAACGAGCCCAAAAGCAAACAGCAATTGCTTGGTCATGATTAGCTATGCATGTGCTATTGTTGATAGTTCTTGGTCATGATTAGCTATGCATGTGCTATTGTTGATAGTGGGGAAGAAGCATGTTTATTTGTCATAATTGAAGTAGGTTGTGTAAGAAATAAAGAAAGCAAAAGCATCAAGTGGGAACTAGCCAAATGATGAAAGGAGATGGATGCCCATGTGAACTTGAGGTGGCTATGCAACTTGTTGTCAAAAGAGGGAATTAAATAAACCAAGAAGAATATTGGCATGTGAGTTTGATGCTTTCCTTCTCCTATAAATAGGAGGCTTGGCTAACCTTCAAACACACCCCAAGGGGGGGAGCTCTCAAACATTTCTCTAGAGCTCCTCTCCCTTCTCTCCCTCAAATTCTCTTAGTTTTCTTTTTAGTTCTCAATTGTTGTAACAAAACCATTTTGCTTTTTAGTTGTAATTTATTTTTCATTGTAATGTAAATTCTTTTCTTAAGTTTTCAAGTTTCAATTAGAGTTCTTGTTCTTATTCATTATGCTTATAAGTTAATATGATTGTTTGAATGATTGATCACCATTAAAACTTGTATGTTAGCTATCTTGGTTTGAATTAAGAGTAGACACCATGCATTAATTCGAATTGAACTATGAATAGGAAGAGTATGTATGGACATTCGACAACAGGGATTAGATACATGCTTGGTTTAAAACATTCTTCTTTGCTTAATGGATTTCTAATGCTTAATTTAGGTTCGATAACAAGGATCTAATTAGGGAATTAGAAATACAAGGTTTAGACCAGACACCATGGCTTAATCATACTTTAGCTAGAATCAATCTGTGAATCTAAATTGAACTTGGTAACTAATTTGCTTGAGTTAATTTCTTTTCTTTCTTTCTTGTTTTATTTATTTTCTTTTCATTTCTGTTTTGTGCAGGGAATCAAATTGAATCAATCTATCATCAATCCTCGTGGGATCGACCTCGTACTTACACATGCTATGCTACCCAACGCCTCGTGCACTTGCGAGTTAACAGTCTCCCCTGTAAATGGCTCAATTCCCAAATTTTCACCTGCAATACAACGCAAATTTAAACTCCCAAACATTCAGCAAGCACAAGTTAAGTTCACACACTAACAAAAATTAAATGTACGGCCTCAGGCCTCACACACAGTTGGGCAAGTTCAGAGCTACTAAAATACTTAATTTACAAAGTTCTTCAGGTCGTGGACCCTACACAAGGTCGTGGGAGTGCGGTGGTGGTGGTGACGGGCCGGTGGTGGTGCTCAGCTACAATCTACAGCCTGGGGGCGTAAAACCATTGAAAAAGTGAGTGGACCAAAAAGAAAGTTTAGAAAATTGAAAAACAGCATAACAGCCCCACTGTTAAAACATTAGAAAGCAATTCCATAAACGAACAATAAAACAAGGTATGCATATATAAACATAATTATAAAGTTCATCAAAACATAAATTCTTACTCATAACGAGAAATATTCTTAATTCAACTTTCTAAAATCCACCTAGGTGTACCCTTTTACATTCCGTCAACTCCATTTCCTCGCTAGACTCGGAGACACAGAGTCAACCGAGCCGTGTCCTCGCTAGACTCGGAAAACACAAAGTTTACCCGAGCCGCGTCCTCGCTAGACTCGGGAAACACAAAGTTTACCCGAGCCGCGTCCTCGCTCCGCACGGTCCGGGCGTCCCCGAGACTCGTGGGGCGTGAGTCATGCGCGCAGACTTAAACCGAAGGCAGCAATAGGTCCGTAGACCGGGTAATCACCAATTTCATAATTAATCCGAAGGCAACCTTAATTATCCGAAGGCAACAGTTACATACTTGGGTACCTAGAGTGGTTTTAAAAACTTCTCATAATCACAAAATTAAATTATAAGCTTATCCTTGAGCCTTTAAATATCCAAACTCATAGTCATGCAATTCATACTAAAGTTTCAAAAATAGGCTTGGAACAAGGTTCATAGCAAATAATTCAAATAATGCAATTAAGTTAATTTTGTACTCAAAACATATAAATCATCATAATATATTCAAGAGCATTTGATAAAACTTCATTAATGAAAAGAATTCATTTTTGAAAACAAGAGTCCACTCACTGTTGATCCGAGCTTGCCGGACCCTTAGAAGGGCCTTCCTGCAAATCCGCCGAAGCTTGAGTACCTATTAGCAAAAATTAACCCATTTAATAATTAACCATAGCTCGGCATAGTAATTTAATAAAAATCCCGACCCCCGGGCTCAAAATGTTCAAACTTTAGATAAAAAGGGTTCCCGAGCCTAAAAGTGTTCAATTGTGATTAGAAAGGTTTCCCGGGGCCATTTGATTCCAATTTAAGCCGTTTAATTAACTTGATAATCCCCGGAATTAAATAATCGAATAAATTGTTAATTGGGTTCACTTCGATCATTCGTAAGGTTTTCAACCTCCGATGAACGATCCGTAAGTTCCTATAGGTTTCTAAGATTTCCAAATACTCAATTTCCAAGTTTCGTTACGATCCAACGGTTAGAACTTATTGAACCCAAGTTGACCCTAGTTAGTTCTAACCGGGAAATTCCATTTTACGTCCAAACGATTTCCAAAAATTTGTTCGAGCATACCTACGCCCTCGGGAGACTACGTGGAGTGTTTTGGCACGAAAATGGGCCGCCACCACCTGGCCCACGCGCCGCCACACGCGCGGCCAGATTGGGTGGCTAGAGTAGATTTTCCGGCGACGGAAAATCTTGGAGTTTCGAGGCAAGGCTTATGGCTATGTGATCAGTGGGTAGAGGGGAGTAATTTGGCAGTGAGAACCAGCCAAGAACCGGCCGGAATCACGCCGGAAATTCGAACCCGATCGGAGCAAAACCTAGGTTATCCAATCTCATCCAAACCTCAAAATTCCTCGAAAATAATTGTAGAAACAGCTTAAACTTAACAAATAGATGAAGAATCTCACCCTACGCGATCGATTTGGCTGCCGGAGATGCGAAATCGACGGCGAAACCTCTCGGACCCTTTCGCGTTCGCAGAGGCGTTGGAGGAGGTTTCGACCGGAGATAAGGGCAGGGGTGGCACGAGGAGGATGAGGGGAGGTTTCGGGCGAGATTTGGCGGCTTGGTTTGGCCGGAATCGTGGCCGGCAGCCACTGGTTCAGTCGGCTAGGGTTAGAGGCGAAGGAAGAAGATGACCGGGTGAGGGGGAGAAGGCCAGACACGCGCTGGCCAATTGGCCAGCGTGTTTTATTTTTTCTACCCTTAATGCGAAATTACCAAGTGTTCCACCAAATTCTTTCCCGAAAATAAAGTCAATCTTTAAATCCATTAAATTAACCGGGGTAAAATCATCCTTCGCCTTAATATTTTAATATTGTAATCTTAAATTAGGACCGGGCTGTTACAATAGTACTAGGCCATCATTGTTGAATATATTGTACAAAATGGCATTGCAGAAGTCACTGAATGAAAAAGGCAGTGCTAACATAGTGCTACACCATCATTCCTGATTAAAAAAGAAGAATGTGTGTGTCCGGTCTTGCTACATTAGCCTTTTGTTTTCTTCATTTTAGGTTCCATTATATGTTATAATTTACATATTATAGTTTAAACCAGATTATCTTTTATTCTGATGTATGTTTGTGTTGGGCTACTTGCATGTTCCTTGATTTTAACGCATTGGTTATATCATGTTTACAGGTTGATCAGGGAATAAGTTCAGAACTGGTTCGTTCTGTCCTTGCAGAGCGTGCAAACTTGCCTTGCCTAGCAGCAAGGTCTGCATGTAAAGTAAGTTGCTTCATTTATTACTGCTGATCCTGCTGCCAAGTGTTGTGTGAATATGTTGACAATGCTTTTTGATTTCTTTGAGAAATAATTACTCGATTGTGCTACCTTGAAATTGATGATGCTCCATAATCATATACTTATAATATCACGACATCTTAATGCCTTGTCAAAAGGCGGGCTTTTCCCAAAGGTTGTTGAAGCATATTCTCGTCCGACAAGAATAGTCCGAGGAAAGGATGTAGACCCTCATATTGAGGTACTCTTTCTCTTTAATGAAGATACTTTCTGTCTTCAGGGCCTGAAATTGCGTGGTTGCTTGGTAGCATATCCATGTCCTTGGAAAAGGTCTTAGTTTTCATTAAATAAAAATTTATCCACTGTGTGAAAGTCTAAGTTATGTACAACAATATAAGTGAAAGCTGATCAGGTGAAACATTATAACCCTAGCAACCATAAATCTCAAATGGGGACAGGCAAAGCAATGAACCCTGTGAGCTTTTGATCCATCTACTTTGTGGCGACCAACGATCTTCCACCTTATGTTAATTACTATAGTAATATGACTCCAAAAACTAGGTCAAAACTGTGGTGTGACAATGAGGTTTGTTATTTCCATGTCCAAGGTGGGTGTCACATCCTTCTCTCCCTTGCCAAGCTAGTGCTTAGAAACAAATAATACTCAAAATCCCTTGCTTGTGCACTACTCTTAAAAAATGTAGAACATAAGTATTTTCACTTTTGCAGTTTGATAAGTAGACAAGAGTTTAATTTGGAAATAAGGGATAAACAAAAGGGTGGGGTGCGTTTACATATAAGATGGCACAATGGAAAGATAAACATGTAATTAAGTAGTTATAGCTGCCGTATGGTTTTCCTTTCCTTTATGTGTTTATGATTGCTCTGCAAAGTCCAATCTTTCAATATTATCATGACCAATATAATGGCATGCTGTTGTAATTTTTTTGTCTGAGCACGTTTTTGTACTTGTTAGGTGGACGAGGCAGCTTTTGAGACACACGAAGAGAAAGCTTTATGGAGTTCTTTCTTGTCAGTTAGAAACAAAATATGTCACGGTACTTCTATCTTTCTCCAATAGTTTCCAATCTGTTTTAGAGTTGAGTATAACTTTGGTAGCATATCAAGTAACTTTTAACTCCTTTTCTCTGGCTCCTAGGTATTGAGATTGATGAGTTTGTTGAAATATCATCACAACTACTTGTTCACCCCTTTTTGTTTGGTACCTGTGATGGCAGGGCAAAGTTCCCCATTGATTCAAAGACCATGTTTTGGTCGATAAATCAACTTTCTTTGTGTGTCGAGCGTGCCACTGTCAGCAATTTAAAATTCTAACAGACTTGAGAATCAAATAACTTGCGCCCAAGCTATTGACTTTGAACAAACGATTGTGAATTTGGGTGAGGAATATTTCCCAAGTAAGTTCTTTTCTTGCCTCAGACGGGTGAGGACTTCATAATTTATCTAAATTAAACTAGGAAGTAAAGCAAAAATACAAGTGTTTGAAAATAAAAACAAACAAGTTCAAGGAGAACTGTTTGAAATACGATAAATGAAAGGAAGCGCCAAGTCCTGGAAAGACATCGTAACATTGGACTTTGAATTACGCCTGAAATGCCATTGCGAGAGATGATTTTTTATCAGGCCGGATGGATGGATTGGATTGCACTGCACTGGGACTGCACTGGATCTACCTGATTGCACTGCCTTTGGATGGATCGCACTTCAGACCTTCAACTAATAAATATTAGTGGAAATCGATACCAATATTGAAATTGGCGAGCTATAATCGATTGAGTCGTGAGTGGTGGGAATTCTAAATAGAATCTCAAGGATAGCTTTGGAGGTCCTTGGCACCTTTGTTAGCTTTGCTTCATTGAAGGCTAGAATGATCAGTGAGACTGATTGTTTCTTTTGTATTTGTTTTGTTGGTTGGGTGGTGGGTGTCCGTATCTCGGTTCACATCCCCTATATTTATAGAGAATTTTGCAAGATGATATTTCCTAAATATCTAAAAATATCTTCTGGGTAAAATATTTTCATCACCGTGGTAAAATATCTTCTCGCTTTTTCTTTGTAACTTGTGATCAAAATATCTTGCTTTTGAAGCTTTATGGATGTTTGCAGAGATACTCAACCTTTTTCTTTGAAAACTCCTTTGAATATTCTCTGGCCATTTTTGTAACTTGTGCTTTGAAATATCTTGGCCGATGAGACAGTTTGTTTGCGAGAAGAAGTTTTAGTCTCAGATAGAATATCTCTAGGAGATAGCTTCTTTTCTTCACCTTTTCTTTGGCTTGTTCTTTGAAGATCAGTCTTCAAGTTCAAACATGACTTTTGGAAACTTGTGCAAATTACTTTGGCTTATTTTACTCCTTGAAATGGTCTTGGGCTTCCCTTCCAATTTTTGGCAAGTAGAGCCCAAGATTCAGCCCAAACAAAACCATGTATTTTGACCAAAAAGTGCAAATTTTGGTACAAACAATGCCCCGAAGTTTTCATGAATTTGGGCAAAATTTATGAAAATGATAGCTTTATCAAAATTTGCCGATCAGTATGTGGATGGATGAAAAATGTATGGGAATGTGAGGAATGTAGAACTTTGATGTGAATTTGACAATATGCCCCCGAATCTCCGTGAATTCAAGCAAACATACCAAAATTGTGGTGCTATTCGCCCATTTTCTGCATGTTTCGAGACCATTTTGATCCATTTTTAGCTATTCTGGCTGTGTTTTGCCGTTCTTGCAGCGTTTTGACTCTGTTCTAGCTGTTATGGCAGTGTTTTGGCTCGATTAAGGCTGTTTTTAGCTGCATTACGCTGTTCGGCACCTTTTCGGTTCAGTTCTGGCTATTCCGGCAGCTTTTAAGTTCAGTTCTAGCTGTTCTGGCACCTTTTCGGTTCAGTTCTGGCTATTCCGGCAGCTTTTAAGTTCAGTTCTGGCTGTTCCTGCACTTTTTAAGTTCTGTTCTGGCTGTATTTACAGGTCTGCCACCAGTTCTGCCTGAAATTACAACTCTGCCACCACTTCTGGCTGAAATTACAATTCTGCCACTGATTCTGGCTGAAATCACAACTCTGCCACCAATTCTGGCTGAAATTACAATTCTGCCACTGATTCTGGCTGAATTTACGATTCTGCCACTAATTCTGGCTGAATTTACAACTCTGCCACCACTTTTGCATGGTACTATTCATCTGTCCAGTGCAAATAGAACACTCGAACCTTGCACCATAGGGGGAGGCCAACCATGTTTCACTCCAAGCCTTGATTTTTTTGCATTTTCAACGTGAATTTCATGTTTTTGTAGGCCATGAAGTGATTTAGCAAGAAAAGTAGTGGAACTTGCTTGCTTCTTCGACCCTAAATAAGATGATTCCTCTTGCCCCCGAAGCATGGTTATATTTTGGCCAATCATGGCCTTTCTTTCCAACATAGCCGTTGGTGGCCTTGACAAATTGGCCTTGTCACCCACAATCATGTCAATCATTGAATTTTCTATTCCAACCATATTTTGGTTTTCATAGAGAATAATTTGTGGGTCTTCTTCCTTTGGTATTTCATCACCTTTCTCTTCTTGAATCACCAAACCTTCCATAATTTCTTCTTTGTCAATGACTGCAAGAATTGGTGACTCACTTGAAAGAGGAACCTCATCACTTTTTGGCTCTTGAATCACCAAAGTTTCCTCCATTTCTTCTTTAATAATTGGAAGAATTTGTGACTCACTTGGAAGAAAAACAATTTCTTCTTTTGGTTGATCAACGGATAATGAGTTGACCTTGATTTTGTTTGCTTTCCTCTTTTGATGGCGCTTTTGTCGAGCCTTGTCCTCCTACTTTCTAAACTCTTTAAATCCCTTTTTGAGCTCTTTTAATTCCTTTTGGCGTATTTCCCATTGTTCAGTCAAATGGGTGAGGGCTCCATGGAATTTGATCATGACTTCTAACTTTTCTGTATGCCTTTGGATTTTAGCTCTCTCTTCATGAATAGCATCAACATTATAAACGTTGGAACCAAAATTTGGTTTCACATGTACTGTGCCTGAATTTTTATGGAGCTCCTTTGAAACATAGCTAGAAGTAGAACGACATATTGGCTTTTGTTGGCTACTAGAACCACAAAATGGTTCTTTGTAACCATTAAAATAAATTTGATCATCATAATTTTCATCACCATAATTTGGTAAATAATCATAATGATCAAAACCATATTCATAGCCACCATGTTGATTGTACCTGTACTCAACATTATTGATGTTGTAATCATAATTTTGGCTTCCTCCACTACTTGAATAAGTATCTTGAATATATGGAGGTTGTTCCTTACAACCTTCTGGGCTATTATTCTTTTCACTATAGCTTTGGCTCTCATAGCTATCTCGAGTAAGACACTGTAGCCAAGTGGGCTATTATTCTTTTCGAACAATAACTTTCACTGCTCTGGCTATATGACATGTAGCCAAGTTGGCTATTATTCTTTTCAGAATAATAACTGTGGCTGTTTTGGCAATCTAGATAAGACCTGTAACCCTGTTCGCCATTTGGCTCATGCTGAATTTGCCACTCATCGCTGTCTTCCGAATCATAGTCATCGTAATTCATGCTTCAATGTCTTGCCATGATAACCTGTATTTCCAAGCTTGCACTTCCAATATTCATACACCAACAAAATTGTCGGTAATATGCTTATTTAGAAGTCCCACTGGGCGTGCCAAATTGTTCACCCCTTTTTGTTTGGTACTGTGATGGCAGGGCAAAGTTCCCCATTGATTCAAAGACCATGTTTTGGTCGATAAATCAACTTTCTTTGTGTGTCGAGCGTGCCACCGTCGGCAATTTAAAATTCTAACAGACTTGAGAATCAAATAACTTGCGCCCAAGCTATTGACTTTGAACAAACGATTGTGAATTTGGGTGAGGAATATTTCCCAAGTAAGTTCTTTTCTTGCCTCGGACGGGTGAGGACTTCATAATTTATCTAAATAAAACTGGGAAGTAAAGCAAAAATACAAGTGTTTGAAAATAAAAACAAACAAGTTCAAGGAGAAGCTGTTTGAAATACGATAAATGAAAGGAAGGCCAAGTGCGGAAAGACATCGTAACATTGGACTTTGAATTCTGCACGAAATGCCATTGCAGAGATGATTTTTTATCAGGCCGGACTGATTTGGATTGGATTACTGCCTTTGGACTGCACTTTGGATTGCCTTTGCCTTTGGATCGCACTGCACTTGACACCTTCAACTAATAAATATTAGCTGGAAATCGATACCAATATTGAAATTGGCGAGCTATAATCGATTGAGTCGTGAGTGGTCGGGAATTCTAAACAGAATCTCAAGGATAGCTTTGGAGGTCCTTGGCACCTTTGTTAGCTTTGCTTCGTTGAAGGCTAGAATGATCGGTGAGACTGATTGTTTCTTTTGTATTTGTTTTGTTGGTTGGGTGATTGGTGTCCGTATCTCAGTTCACATCCCCTATATTTATAGAGAATTTTGCAAGATGATATTTCCTAAATATCTAAAAATATCTTCTGGGTAAAATATTTTCATCAATTGTGGTAAAATATCTTCTCGCTTTTTCTTTGTAACTTGTGATCAAAATATCTTGCTTTTGAAGCTTTATGGATGTCTGCAGAGATACTCAACCTTTTTCTTTGAAAACTCCTTTGAATATTCTCTGGCCATTTTTGTAACTTGTGCTTTTGAAATATCTTGGCCGATGAGACAGTTTGTTTGCGAGAAGAAGTTTTAGTCTCAGATAGAATATCTCTAGGAGATAGCTTCTTTTCTTCACCTTTTCTTTGGCTTGTTCTTTGAAGATCAGTCTTCAAGTTCGAAACATGACTTTTGGAAACTTGTGCAAATTACTTTGGCTTATTTTACTCCTTGAAATGGTCTTGGGCTTCCCTTCCAATTTTTGGCAAGTAGAGCCCAAGATTCAGGCCCAAACAAAACCATGTATTTTGACCAAAAAGTGCAAATTTTGGTACAAACACTACTACAACCCCTTGAAGATTTCTTTAATCATGTGTTTGTAATGGTGGTATGCTTCCTTCACCATTTTCTTGTACCACTTGTATTTTCACAGCTAGGACCATATGTTTACTCGTATGCATTCCTAATGAAAAGAAAGACTTAGATTACACAACGTATCCATGCGCATTTATGAGAGAGTAAATTAGGCAAACATCCCTTGAGGTTTAATGCATCTTGACTTAAACCTTGCACTTCCAGAAATTACAAGCCGACTGCTTGAGGTTTGGTTTTGGTTACATAAACATTCCCTTTGATAGTTTAAAGTTAATCACACGGATTCTAGAAGGAAAAAAAAAGCCAATTAATTTCCAAAACTAGGAACATTGTATAAGATTATATTTCGTTCCCAAAAGTACCATGAGACAAGAAAACAAAAACCAATGTTTCGTTTACTTAATGCGCAGGAAGAAGAAAGAGTCCGCAAGAACAGGCTTGCTTTGCTGAAGAAAATTTCTGACCTTCCAAGTGGAATAGCTGACCTCTCGATTTTGCCTGGATTTTAAGTTTCGTCTTACTTGTAGTCATTATAGCAAAGGAATATCATTTTTTTGCAGAAGAGAATAATATGAGGGAGAAGAGGAGAAAGAACAGTCTCAAGGGTGTATTTGTCTTCTAGCTTGTGATGTTAGTTTGCATAATTTCTGAGTTATATTGATCAAATATCAAGGCTTGTTAAAGACATGTTTTTAGAGTAAATTGAATGAGTTGGAAATTCTTTGTAAAGAACAGAAAAGAAGTGTTACATGGCAAATCCATAAAAATTGAATAGCTGTCATTCTGTGACATTATAAATGGCTTTAATTCGCCCCCCTACGCATTAGTGTCTTGTGCAACAAGTAATTAGGACAATTGACAGGACCGGACCCGAATTCCCCTCGGAACTCGTGTCCAACCCTGCTTCCCGTCGAGACACTACCCCGACGCAGAACTTACTTTACTAAAACGCCCCTTGACCCTAGTTTAAGGAAATAGGAAAGTTGACTGGCCGAAAATCCGCAGAGACTCCTCTGAAAAATGGACTTTCCCAAAATGTCCACCGTCAAAAACACAGAGAATAAACCAACTGGCAGCATGCACAAAGCGTAAGCACACAGTTAATAGGGAGGCCTCCGCCTCTACCTCAATCTTAGGTGAGCACTACGGAGCAATCTAAAGAAATTTAAACTTTACAACTTGAGCAAAGGATAGCAAAGTGAAAATACAAGAAAACTCCTACAGGAGCCAATAGTCGTGATGCCTCGACGTGGTGGTCTTGACCTCGGGATCTAGTACAGGGGGCGCAAAACAGAAAATGTGAGTGGACGAAAAATCAAACTTTAAACATCATTTTTCAATGAACATAATAATCCCCTCCGTTTTCGCAAATAATGACAAAGCACTATGCAAGAGAAAATCCTTATATAAATGTACATACTTATACGAACAATTACTTGAAAACAATTCCGTTAAATTCGTATCTTGAATTACCATAAAGAAAAGCGTAGCTTTGCTATTTTCGTAAATTCTTGAAACCACAACTTGAACACCGAATTCTTAAAATAAAAACCATGGAATTGAAATCCATCCAAAAATTCCCATTTAAGTAAAACATAAATAACAACATTGAATAACTTCCTTTTCCTGGAACCCAACTCCGTCAGGTTTCAAACCTTAATTTAAAATCAGACTGTGCATCACTGTCCCGGTGCACATATCCAAATATAATAAATCCTGGAAATAACATCCATAGACACACCCACATATATATATATATATATTTATAATAACATAAATGTAAATTCTCATAAAACCCCAACAAGGAAAATATAAAACCAAAACGACTAAAAATCAAGAAAACCAAATTTCCCAACCAAGCTGTTTCGACGCAATGCCCGTAGGGCACAGCAAGTAAGGAAGGATCCTCACTTAAAAGAAAATAAGAATAGAAGCATAGTAATAGGTATATATATACATATATAAATAGTAAGACTCTTAGACCAATATTCGTACTGGGAAACAATCCAACATGGGATCGTTTGGTGAACCACATAGAGGAGTCCTCAACAACCATGTGGTCGTGGAACAAGCCGTCCAATCGGGACTAAGCTTATCAGCACGTACAGCAAAATCCTTAATACTGCACGCGCTGTGACAAGTCCTACGCGCAGACTACCCCGCTAAGGGTCTACAAATACACCCAATCAAGGGTGCACCGGTATCCAACATATCCAAGTATCCATTTCCACAAGTATCCACTTTCCAAAGTTCCATAACCGGGAGGTACATAGGGTAGTGCTTATAGCACTTCAACCGACATAACCAAACACTTCTCACTTTCCACAATAACCACACCCACGTACTCCCACACATAACCGGACATACATAAATTCATTCTCGAAAATATTATATAATTCAAGATACTTGCAATATGTCAAAGACCCGAAAATGTATATACACCAAAACTCACAATAGCCACCAAAACCCAAATACCAACACATAATCGATAAATTGATAAAGTAGCAAACTTGCAACATAAGACAATAATATAAACTTCAAACAGACATAAACTCCAAGTATCAAAAGTAACCCAATTAATCCGTATAATACAAGTCCCAAAAGTTAAATAATAATAAAGTTCCATAAATAGATAATATAAAAACTATAAAGTCAAATAACCCCAAATATATAATCGAAACCCAACATTTATCAAACTAACCGCCCAAATGTTAATTCAACAAATAAATATAAGTTCCGGTAGTATAAATATAAGTTTCCGATAGTATAAATATAATTCCCAAAAGTATAAATTGTAGGTTTCTCAAAAGTATGGAATATACTTTCCTAAGGATATAGAATATAAGTTCTCAAAATTATATAATATAATTTCCCAAGAGATATAAAATATAAATAAGCTAAAGTATAGAATAAAGTTTCCAAGGTATAAAATATAATTCAACAAAGTATAGAATATATAAATATATATATTCCCAAAGGTATGGAATATAACCCATGAGATTTATAAGTTTCAAACATTTAAAGTAAATAGGAGATCCCATCATTAGAATCATATAAAAATATCAAGATTCATATAAATGATTTATATAAAGTTTTGAAGCCCGACAAAGTCATAAACCTCAATTTGTCAAATATAAAACTCAAGAAATTCCCGGTATTTCACCATACCCAAACCGGATACAAAATCTTACCGGACATTTGTCCCGTCTCAAATTCAATACTCAAAGACCTTTAATTTAAAATATAGCCACCAATGTCCCACAATTAAACCGGGACCCCAAAACTTGCATAAACTTTGAATATAATTTAAATCCCAATAACCTCATAAAATATTCTATCTAAGACTCAAAATATCATTAAAACCCCTTAGTCAAAGTGACTAGTTTTATATGCATAAATTTCCGATAATTCCATCGAAATCAAATCCAAGACTTAAACAATATTTTAAATCCCAATAATCAAGATAAATCATTTATGCATCAAAGTTCAATATTTGAAGTAATGATTGTTCAAAACAAAAGTCCACTCACAACAAGTCCACGCTGCTCAATCCTTAGAGAGTTTTTCCTCCGGAGTACGCGAAGCAAGAGTACCTATTTGAGGGAATAAACGGTTTAATTAACACGCGTACCAACCAACAAACTTTAACTCAAGAAACTAGTTCTCGGGTCTCAAAGTAAGCGTGCACAACTACCGGGGAATTTCTAGAGTCAAACTACGCTATTCAACAGGTGGGACCACCTCGGAAGACTCACGGTCAACCGATTGGTCAAACTTCCCGAATAGGTCAACCGGGCCTCCGGGGCCCACGACCTCCGATTTTCGATCCGAACATTCCTAAATGTTCAACAAGGTTTACTAAACACATCCAGGCAGTTTGGTCTCGATCGAGCGGTCGAATCGCGCTAATCGCACGACGGACGCAGAATCGGTTACCTAACCCTAGGGTTAATGATTCGAGTATCCGGACTCCGATTCTTGATCCGTTTGTTCCTAGACGATCCTAGAGGTACGGGAACAACATACTTGGAAATGGGACCGATCCAACGGCCCGAACATATCGAACCCGGATAACGCATAATAGGCGTAAATTCGTTCGACTGGCCAAACGACAACCAAATTGGAATCCGAGCATACCTACATGCTCGGGACGACATAGGGAACATTTTAGGACACAATGCACCACCACAACAGTGCCCGAAACTCGCCGGAATTGGGTGTGCATAGTAATTCCGGTGACCGGAAAAACTCCAAACCAAGGGTCAATACTTCAGGTATAGGTGCAACTCAACACGTGGAGCATTTTATTCAACTATGGCAACACCTAGTTTGGCCGGCAAGTGGCGGAAATTCAACTCAAAAACCGGCCTAAAATGGGTTTCTAAATCGAACAACCTAGGCTTGAAACCGATCTACAAAACACACATAAATGGATAGAGCATGAAGAGTAGATGAAGTTTCATACCTCACTCGACGGAAATGGTTGCCGGAGTCGCCGAAACTTCGTCGGAAAGTTCGGTAACCATCGAACTTTCAGTCGCTCCAGTATAAAATCCTTGGGTTTCTGAGCTGGGGTAATGGGCAGGCTTTGTAGAGGAGGAAGAGACGAAGATTTAGCACCTGGAATCACCTAAAACGGAGTTCGGTGGAGGGAGAAATCGTCTCACAAAGATTGGCCCGAAGAGAGGAAGAAAAATGAGGGAGGAAGAAGAAAGAATCGGGGAAGAAGAAGAAATCCGGCTACTGTAGCGTTTTTACTGTAGCGATACTGTAGCCGCTACAGTAATCTGACAATTTCGTTTTTTTTTTTTTTTTTTTTTTTCTAATCGCTTATCGATCGTTACAACCCTAATTGTTGCATCGCATATCCACGAACTCGTTTCGACGAGCCGGACGCAACGGCGCAACTCAATTCCCCAAATTCCGTTTGGAAATTTAAAGTGCCTAAAATACCCTTAATCCCGGTGGCAAAATTGTAATTTCGCCAAAATTATTTATTTGACTAAACAATTGGGATTGAATAGTGAAATTGGGTCAGGGATGTTACAACCTACCCCCCTTATAAGAATTTCGTCCTCGAAATTCCGCAACCAATTTGGAAAAAGAGTGAGCTGCACTTGACCCCTTAACTTCATAAATCACACTTCGACTACACAACTTCCTTTCACTCTACAACTTGTCATTCGATGTCGGCAAACACAGTTCTTACTTTTTCAACAGAAAACCTAAACAAATTTTTCAAAGACATCCCCATGACTCAGACAAGGTCAAGAAGTCAAAGTAACGTCATTGGACATCCGATACTTCACCGTAAAAGTACACCGGCAACGTGTCTCCAGGAATTAACCTATCACTCCGATGTTACACAAGGTAACTATTCTCCTCGAATCGTCATTTACTTTGGACTTAACCCATCCAACTCCAACTCTATTGTTGGGTCCCAACACCAATTCGACAAGTCCGGGTCCACATGGAAACCGACAAGTCACGATTTTTTTTTTTTTTTTTTTTTTTTTTTTTTTTTTTTTTTTTTTTCCTTTCTACCTTCCAGGCACCACTAGTGCCACATTGCTTCGATTAGACAGAGCACTTCCGCCAACAATTCAACTGTCAAGACTCGGTTCAAATCTTGAACTGCCTTACACCTTCCAAGCGAAACGCGTGCACCATAACGATCGCACTCACTCACAAGGAAACTAACATTTCGTAAGGCTTACCCCGAGCACTGAACATTTTCTGAAAGTCAACCGCCGAAAAAGACTGGCGGGTTAACCTGCAGTTCCACTCACTAGGCTTCGATCCCAATTTTTCCGCGACCACCAAGTTACCTTAGGGTCACCGTTTCAATGTCAACAAACAACTCTTAACCCCTTAACTACTTTGACTCTTCAACTTTCCTTACCACCTTTAACCGACTCCAAGGTCGCTGGCTCTCGGGCTTGAGATACCCACGACTAATTAGCTTTTCCCTGGATGCCACACAAGTGTAACATGCCAACTTAGTGAAATTCACTAACCTTCCTTTTCTCCAATTCCTCTTTTCATACCTTCAAATTTCCCGGAGTTCCAACCTTCGACCAAGTTGTAAAAGTTCAACCTTTCGTCAAAGAACATCGCTACTTACTCCATTCACACGTTCAATTGCCCGAACATGGGTATTTGATTATCCCGAAACATAAGTCTCGGGTTTCCCTTATTACACACATACTCGACCATTTTCACTTTGAGAAAATGATCAACGCCGAGGTAGTAGCCGTGCAGTCCTCCGATACAACTACTTGCCTCTCAACCACCCGTGCCAAGAATCGAACCAAAATTGTTGTCGCATCAGCTTAATGCAACCATGACACTCAATCGAAACCAACCTCCACGCAAACCGTTTCTTTATGTGATTTCCTCAAGTTCTCGAGTGAATCACGATACCCACCACACTTACTACCACAACGTTGTCCCTAACTTCAACGACAACGAGTCTTGGGAACGTCCTCATTCCCCAACTTCATCTAGTGATAACTTCACCACCAATCAACCCCTCAAGACACCATTGAGAAGTTCAACAATTTTATCCTCTCCGGCTTAAACACATGCACTTCACTAACCCGTACCCAGTCATATGGAACTTTGTTCCAATAAACTGTCGATCTCAAACTAAACAGTTCCTTCGCTAATAGTGACACACTCGTCATCATCTAGTTAGCGATCTCCACTACCTTCCTTTGGTTAAACTCACAACGCCTTTTCGTTTTAACTTACTAGTCAACCGAACCTTTTCTTGAAAGTTCAACGCAAACTTTCCTACCGGATTAACTTCGAGTTCACACCACCGGACCAGCAGGCCTTTGGTTAAGCCGTTTTGAGATCACAAGAGTTACCTCGTGGTCTCACCGTAGCGATAAACAAAAACTCGAAACCGCAAAACCGCAACTCTTTATGATTTAGTCAACTCTCACAGTCAACTCAACAACCCTACCAACCGGTAGTTAAACTTTACCTCAAATCAAAGAAAACAAACTTACAAAACGTGCACGAAAGGTCTTACGAGGTCATCCACGTCGAAGAGGCATCACTTTAGAACCGAAAACACCACACTTAACGATACTAAGGATGCACACGAGGTGCGGAGTCCACAGAAAATTGAACCTAATGCTCGATACCAAGTTGACGGACCGGACCCGAATTCCCCCTCGGAACTCGTGTCCAACCACCTTCCGTCGAGACACTACCCCGACGCAGAACTTACTTTACTAAAACGCCCCTTGACCCTAGTTTAAGGAAATAGGAAAGTTGACTTCGCCGAAAATCCGCAGAGACTCCTCTGAAAAATGGACTTTCCCAAAATGTCCACTGTCAAAAACACAGAGAATAAACCAACCGGCAGCATGCACAAAGCGAAGCACACAGTTAATAGGGAGGCCTCAGGCCTCTACCTCAATCTTAGGTGAGCACTACGGAGCAATCTAAAGAAATTTAAACTTTACAACTTGAGCAAAGGATAGCAAAGTGAAAATACAAGAAAACTCCTACAGGAGCCAATAGTCGTGATGCCTCGACGTGGTGGTCTTGACCTCGGGATCTAGTACACTGGGGCGCAAAACAGAAAATGTGAGTGGACGAAAAATCAAACTTTAAACATCATTTTTCAATGAACATAATAATCCCCTCCGTTTCGCAAATAATGACAAAGCACTATGCAAGAGAAAATCCTTATATAAATGTACATACTTATACGAACAATTACTTGAAAACAATTCCGTTAAATTCGTATCTTGAATTACCATAAAGAAAAGCGTAGCTTTGCTATTTTCGTAAATTCTTGAAACCACAACTTGAACAACTGAATTCTTAAAATAAAAACCATGGAATTGAAATCCATCCAAAAATTCCCATTTAAGTAAAACATAAATAACAACATTGAATAACTTCCCTTTTCCTGGAACCCAACCTGTCCAGTTTCAAACCTTAATTTAAAATGCACACTGTGCATCACCGTCGGTGCACATATCCAAATATAATAAATCCTGGAAATAACATCCATAGACACACCCACATATATATATATATATATTTATAATAACATAAATGTAAATTCTCATAAAACCCCAACAAGGAAAATATAAAACCAAAACGACTAAAAATCAAGAAAACCAAATTTCCCAACCAAGCTGTTTCCGACGCAATGCCCGTAGGCACGACAAGTAAGGAAGGATCCTCACTTAAAAGAAAATAAGAATAGAAGCATAGTAATAGGTATATATATACATATATAAATAGTAAGACTCTTAGACCAATATTCGTACCGGGAAACAATCCAACATGGGATCGTTTGGTGAACCACATAGAGGAGTCCTCAACAACCATGTGGTCGGGGAACAAGCCGTCCAACTGGGACTAAGCTTATCAGCACGTACAGCAAAATCCTTAATACTGTGCGCTGTGACAAGTCCTACGCGCGCAGACTACCTGCTAAGGGTCTACAATACACCCAATCAAGGGTGCACCGGTATCCAACATATCCAAGTATCCATTTCCACAAGTATCCACTTTCCAAAGTTCCATAACCGGGAGGTACATAGGGTAGTGCTTATAGCACTTCAACCGACATAACCAAACACTTCTCACTTTCCACAATAACCACACCCACGTACCCCACACATAACCGGACATACATAAATTCATTCTCGAAAATATTATATAATTCAAGATACTTGCAATATGTCAAAGACCCGAAAATGTATATACACCAAAACTCACAATAGCCACCAAAACCCAAATACCAACACATAATCGATAAATTGATAAAGTAGCAAACTTGCAACATAAGACAATAATATAAACTTCAAACAGACATAAACTCCAAGTATCAAAAGTAACCCAATTAATCCGTATAATACAAGTCCCAAAAGTTAAATAATAATAAAGTTCCATAAATAGATAATATAAAAACTATAAAGTCAAATAACCCCAAATATATAATCGAAACCCAACATTTATCAAACTAACCGCCCAAATGTTAATTCAACAAATAAATATAAGTTCCGGTAGTATAAATATAAGTTTCCGATAGTATAAATATAATTCCCAAAAGTATAAATTGTAGGTTTCTCAAAAGTATGGAATATACTTTCCTAAGGATATAGAATATAAGTTCTCAAAATTATATAATATAATTTCCCAAGAGATATAAAATATAAATAAGCTAAAGTATAGAATAAAGTTTCCAAGGTATAAAATATAATTCAACAAAGTATAGAATATATAAATATATATATTCCCAAAGGTATGGAATATAACCCATGAGATTTATAAGTTTCAAACATTTAAAGTAAATAGGAGATCCCATCATTAGAATCATATAAAAATATCAAGATTCATATAAATGATTTATATAAAGTTTTGAAGCCCGACAAAGTCATAAACCTCAATTTGTCAAATATAAAACTCAAGAAATTCCCGGGTATTTCACCATACCCAAACCGGATACAAAATCTTACCGGACATTTGTCCCGTCTCAAATTCAATACTCAAAGACCTTTAATTTAAAATATAGCCACCAATGTCCCACAATTAAACCGGGACCCCAAAACTTGCATAAACTTTGAATATAATTTAAATCCCAATAACCTCATAAAATATTCTATCTAAGACTCAAAATATCATTAAAACCCCTTAGTCAAAGTGACTAGTTTTATATGCATAAATTTCCCGATAATTCCATCGAAATCAAATCCAAGACTTAAACAATATTTTAAATCCCAATAATCAAGATAAATCATTTATGCATCAAAGTTCAATATTTGAAGTAATGATTGTTCAAAACAAAAGTCCACTCACAACAAGTCCACGCTGCTCAATCCTTAGAGAGTTTTTCCTCCGGAGTACGCGAAGCAAGAGTACCTATTTGAGGGAATAAACGGTTTAATTAACACGCGTACCAACCAACAAACTTTAACTCAAGAAACTAGTTCTCGGGTCTCAAAGTAAGCGTGCACAACTACCGGGGAATTTCTAGAGTCAAACTACGCTATTCAACAGGTGGGACCACCTCGGAAGACTCACGGTCAACCGATTGGTCAAACTTCCCGAATAGGTCAACCGGGCCTCCGGGGCCCACGACCTCCGATTTTCGATCCGAACATTCCTAAATGTTCAACAAGGTTTACTAAACACATCCAGGCAGTTTGGTCTCGATCGAGCGGTCGGAATCAAGCTAATCGCACGACCGGACGATGGAATCGGTTACCTAACCCTAGGGTTAATGATTCGGAGTATCCGGACTCCGATTCTTGATCCGTTTGTTCCTAGACGATCCTAGAGGTACGGGGAACAACATACTTGGAAATGGGACCGATCCAACGGCCCGAACATATCGAACCGGATAACGCATAATAGGCGTAAATTCGTTCGACCGTCAAACGACAACCAAATTGGAATCCGAGCATACCTACATGCTCGGGACGACATAGGGAACATTTTAGGACACAATGCACCACCACAACGGTGCCCGAAACTCGCGGAATTGGGTGTGCATAGTAATTCCGGTGACCGGAAAAACTCCAAACCAAGGGTCAATACTTCAGGTATAGGTGCAACTCAACACGTGGAGCATTTTATTCAACTATGGCAACACCTAGTTTGGCCGGCAAGTGGCCGGAAATTCAACTCAAAAACCGGCCTAAAATGGGTTTCTAAATCGAACAACCTAGGCTTGAAACCGATCTACAAAACACACATAAATGGATAGAGCATGAAGAGTAGATGAAGTTTCATACCTCACTCGACGGAAATGGTTGCCGGAGTCGCCGGAAAACTCGTCGGAAAGTTCGGTAACCATCGAACTTTCAGTCGCTCCAGTATAAAATCCTTGGGTTTCTGAGCTGGGGTAATGGGCAGGCTTTGTAGAGGAGGAAGAGACGAAGATTTAGCACCTGGAATCACCTAAAACGGAGTTCGGTGGAGGGAGAAATCGTCTGCCAAAGATTGGCCCGAAGAGAGGAAGAAAAATGAGGGAGGAAGAAGAAAGAATCGGGGAAGAAGAAGAAATCCGGCTACTGTAGCGTTTTTACTGTAGCGATACTGTAGCCGCTACAGTAATCTGACAATTTCGTTTTTTTTTTTTTTTTTTTTCTAATCGCTTATCGATCGTTACAACCCTAATTATTTGTCAAGCATATCCACGAACTCGTTTCGAGCCGGACGCAACGGCAACTCAATTCCCCAAATTCCGTTTGGAAATTTAAAGTGCCTAAAATACCCTTAATCCCAGTGGCAAAATTGTAATTTCGCCAAAATTATTTATTTGACTAAACAATTGGGATTGAATAGTGAAATTACGTCGGGGATGTTACAACAATGGTCTATGTAAAAAGTTTTGGGATGGAAGACTTTACCCTCTTGAATTTTAAAACAATGTCTAAAAATTTATTCGGAAAAAAACTCCGCAAAAGTATGGATTGAATACACCCTCATCCTGTGTGTTTTAATTCTTTTGTATTCGAAGATTACAATTGTGTTACTAAAAAAAGTAATTTGAGTTTATCAATAACGGTTTAGCTCTTCCAGTTCACAATTAAATCAACAAAATCTCAGCCTAAAGTAGAGATAAATATTACTAGATCATATGGTCATACTATTAGAAATTTAGAAGTTATGAAATGGAGATGTTTTGTAATTTCAAACAAGCAAAAACAATAATTTTGTGTGTGGGTATTATTTCAAATTATTGCTATTAATGACGGAGGCAGGCAAAGAAAATGACAACTTATCCATGTGCTAAAAAGAAATAGAGACAACGACAACTTCGTACATAAAACCCCAAAACACCCCAATAATACAATTTCAAACCCACCCCCCAGAGAACGGCCCAGATGATGCCACGTTGCTGCCACATCAGACATTCTTGATAAGCCCTAAATACTTCTATCCTGCTGATGGCAGACCTGTAGAAGTCCAAACAAATCCTAAAACCGAAAACTAAAATTTTAAAAATAAATATGAAACTTATCCTTATGTTTACATTTTGGGATTGGACTTAGAGCTTTCTCTCTAGCTTTGCTTTGCTTTTGTCTTTGAATTTTGATGTTTTGTGGTTATTTCTTTTATCAGAATGTTTTAGGACTTGGTTGTGTGCAAAATATTAGGGCTGTAGTGTAATTAGGGCTTTTCTCTTATATAAATAGATATTTTTACACCTATATATCTAATATTTTGAAAGTAATGTTAGAATTTCAACTAACACATTGTTGTGAAAGTAAATATTTTCTGAAATCATTTCAAATTGCCAATGGGGTCTAACTCAGTTGGAAAATGACCTTGATTTGCAGATTAAAAATTTCAGGTTCGAATCTTCATGGCATCATAGTTGTATGTGTGTGTGAAATCCTCCTCCATTCTAATTTAGACTATCACTTCTACAAAAAAAAAAACATAAAAAAAAACAAAAGAAAAACATTTTGTGGGGATTTTTAATTTCACTAGTAGAGTATATTATATACATAATCATGGACAGAGCGTGACTCTCCTTAGCCTTTCCCCCCTAATTCCAAACGAATAATAATAATAATAATCTGAAAGTATCAAATAAAAATATATGAAAGGATATAATTTGTACCACTGTGGAGTTAATCTCTTAGTTCTGATCTTACCTTCATTCAAATATCTTTAGAAGACCATTATTTCCATTCTTTGCAAAGGCCACTAGTGTAGTGGTTTGAAGTATTTACTTCTTCAGGCAAGGTTTGGGTTCAAGTCCTAACATCCGTGTAATGTGTGTGAGTTTAGTATACTATCGTCTCTCTCAATAGGAAAGATTCTAAAACAAAAACAAAAAAAAACAAAGCTTGGTACTTTTTTTTTGTTCCCTATCTGCAATTTTGGGTAAAGTCGAATCAAACTATGACATGTGCAAAAGTGAATGTTCCTAAACACTTGCCATACAGATCGTCTTACATTTCTTATGAGTGTATTGTGTATGTATGAATATGTGAAGGTAATTTTAAAGTGACATAACTTCTCTTTTCCTATTATCATAAATACATTTTTTTCCTTTACTAACGAGTTCTCGTTTAGTGATCTTTCTCTTCTTAATTTTGGAAGAATATCAATCAAGTTCAAATCCCCCTCATAAAACAAAAATTATATATTAGTTTCTGATTAAAAAACATAAATAAGTATTAGAAATGAGAAAATGAAAAGTCATACAACTTAATATAAAATGTTGTACTAAATAATATTATATTGAGAGACCACAGGACAACACGAGCTCCATAGAACAAACACCCAACAATAAATTGAGCATTTCAGATTAGGTTCCCACACACACTCTCTATCTCTGCTATTGTGAGTTGCGGCTAGGGTTTTTCTCTCTCTCCTCTCCTTCTCTCCTTCTCTAACCCCCAAAGATTCAATCTTTCAGATCTGTTTCTCTCTATAATCTCGAAAGCATCATTTATGGAGATATTGGTATGGTAGGGTCTCTCTGTCGTCTTTGACAGCAAGAATCTCAAGAAGTTAGGGTTTCTGTGTTGGGTATATCGAGAAAATGGCGACCATGAACCCATTTGATTTGTTGGGTGACGATGATGCCGAGGACCCGTCGCAGCTACTAGCAGCTCAGCAACAGAAACTGGCTGCGGCACCCAAGAAGGCTCTTCCAGCTCAGAACAAGGCTGGGGCTCAGGGTCAAGAGACCAAGCCGGCTAAGCTGCCTTCCAAGCCTGCACCTCCTGCTCAAGCTGGTGAGCTTTTGTTTGGGCTCTTGCTTTATTTGCAGTTTTAAGTGAATGAGTTGTGGTCTATTTTCTTTGGCTTATGTTTGGCTATTTGGTTTTTTTGAGTTTCCTTGGGATTTTGCTTATAGACAGGAAGTGATTGTACTGATGAAGTTGTGATTGGAGATGGGTTGTCTTCTGTTTGATTTGGGTTTTATGAAATATTTACCTCTCTTTTCTTTCCTTATTTTGTTTTTTGGGGAACTTATTATTTTTTTTCTTGGGTCGTGGCTGTTTTTTTATATTTGGGTTTTTGATTTTGTTTGTCGTTTTGAGTTTTCCATGAAGTTGAATGCTGTGTCTCCGTGCGTTTTGTGGTGTGTCCTTAAATGTTAGTAAGAAAGAGGGAAAATATAAATTGGATTGGTACTTGTTACATACATTATAGGCATTAAGAATGTATACACCCACACATGCACATAGATTTTGCACACAAATGTATGTCCGTGTACATGTTTGCACATGTATTCTAGTATACTCCTATTAATTGGCATATATACACGCATGCATATTTCATTTAGAAATGCATGCTTTGCACGCAAAAATACACAAAAGACATCTTTCAGAATAACACTTTTGTATGTATTTATATGAATGGATTAAGTGTGTTTTACTTTTGTTTATCTTGTTAGATATATTTTCCCGTTGGTAACCAAGTGGCACTGGTGTTTTTGTCACTGCTACGTTTAGGAAAATATTATATTATGTTTGCATTTGAAAATACATTTTGAACGTCCTTGAATCCCTTAAAAGGTAAAACCATGGAAATTTTTGTTTTGTACTATTTTTTTAAAGCTTGGAAGTGGGAAAAAATAACAATGTGGAAAATTGTATTTCACTATTTTGTTTGCTAAAGGATATTCTGTTTTCAAATGGTTCTTTTGGAGACAATGACTATATGTTGCTTTTTCACTGCTATATATGATTTATATAGTGTTTGCCCTTAGGCTGGTGTTGAAATACACCAGGTGAAACCCTTCATGTGCCTATTATGAAAATTCAAATTTTTTCGTATCATGTACATTATCTCAAGGGCATGTTTTGTGATGTTTTTCTTGAAGCTGCCCTTTCTTACTGTTTACTTAATTGTTTCTTTTTGAACAGTGAGGGAAGCAAGGAATGAAGCTGGTGGAGGTCGTGGAGGTGGAGGTGGACGTGGACGCGGATATGGATATAGCCGTGGACGTGGTGGTGGTGGGTACAATCGTGAATCACCCAATAATGAAAACACATTCACCAACAGTGGAGCACCTGCTGGCCAAGGTGCTTTTGAAGATGGTGATGGAAATCAGTCTGAAAGGCGTGGCTACGGTGGACCTCGTGGTCCTTACCGCGGTGGTCGCCGCGGTGGTTTCGGAAATGGGGACGGTGGTGATGGGGAACACCCTCGCAGGGTATTTGAACGTCGTAGCGGAACTGGGCGCGGGTAAATTTTAATTTTGTGGTCCATTTTAATCCGCTATATACTTTCACTTCTGGAACGGAGAATCTTTGTTTAATATACTTTCAACTTCTCTTCTTCTGTTTGCAGAAGTGAAATCAAACGTGAAGGTTCTGGGCGTGGCAACTGGGGATCAGAAACAGATGAACTTTCACAGTAACATCTCTTTTACAGCCCAATTGCACCATTGCTTTAAAATCTCTTTTCCCACCCAGGTTTCTCTGGGTAAGATGCTCTCTATTTTTGTTAGTCTGTCTCTGATGTTTATCATTCTTTGTACTTAGGGTGACCGAAGAAGTTGCCAATGTAACTGAAAGGAATTTGGGTGATGAGAAGCCTGTGGGAGAGGTAGATGCAGCAGATGGCAACAAGGAGACACCTGTTAACGAACCGGAAGAAAAAGAACCCGAGGATAAGGTGAATTTCTTTTGATAACTAACTCAAAGATGAATAGTATCTGTAAATTAGATATTTTGTTGTTCTTCAAGATCTCTTAACATGATTTATCATAGGTTAATGACTAATTTTCCAGTATCTCTAAATTAGAGCTTTGTCTTGCCCACTTATAAAGTCAACAACTTAGCTTACTATCCTAGCTTTTCAGCTTTGTGTTTACCCAGTTTGTTATTTTGTTATGGCTTGTGAATAGGAAATGACTCTTGAAGAGTATGAGAAGGTGCTCGAAGAGAAGAGGAAGGCCCTGCAGGCACTTAAGACATCTGAGGAAAGAAAGGTTGACACTAAGGAATTTGCATCTTTGCAACAGCTATCAAACAAGAAGGGCAATGATGATATCTTCATTAAATTGGTGAGATCTGATAATCCTTTTTATGTCTCTAAGTTCATGTTCATCTTGTGGAACTTAACATCTCAATAACTGTCCATGCCACTTGACCTTTTCTTCTTTACAGGGCTCTGACAAGGATAAGAAGAAAGAGTCTGCTGAGAAGGAAGAAAAGTCCAAAAAGGTATGATAGCCAAACCTTTTTTTTGGGTCAAAACGATAGCCTAACCTCGCCTGGAATTTACATCCTATCTATTTTTTATTCTCTATCTTGGCACCTTATAGGCCTATGGATTTCTAGGAGGACTATTCTTGCTTTCATTTACCTGTTCTGTTTTTTTTTTTTTTTTGCCACTTTGGCGGTGGAGGTTGTCTAATCCACTGGCCTTTTGTGATAATGTGTGTGCTGGCCTGAGTGGACCAATGTCCATGCTTTAAAGACTTTATGGTGCACAATTATGTACCATGTTTGCTAGAAATTTGTTTCTGTTGTCTGTTTCTTAGATGGAAAAATGATGTAGATTTCTGCATGTCTTTCTATTACACATATTGATTGAGATTGTCTTTGGCACGCCAAATGCGTAAAGGGATGACCCATATGTTGGCCTCTGTAACATCTGCTCTTGATTCCCACTATCTAGGAGTCTGCACTGCACATCTGTGTTTGCATATTTAAGTGCTAGCAATGCCCATGCTTCAAGTGTTAGCAATGATGTATGTTGGACTGTTACATCCCCTCTTGATTTTCACCCTTGATGAGTCTGCACTGCATCTGTGTTTGCATATATGTTAGCTTCTTTTTTTCATTCCAAATAGAATCCAGTTTCCCTCCTACTTTTGCAAGGGGTGTTCTCCAATGCAAGGTGAGTGCTGTTGGATTGTTGTTGGATGTGAGTACCAATCGATTGATGATTTTACCAATCAATCAGTGGTTTCACCAATTGATTGTTACTTACATCCTACAACAATCCTGCAACACTCATCCTGCATTGGAAGAATAATCTTTCTTGTAATACATAGTTGAATTGAACATGGGGTGACTTTATTCGTCTCGCATCCCTTAGTTCACCAGAATCTCTAGTTAATGTTTTATTCCTATCATTCGAAGAGTTCTTATTCGCAGTAGAAACATAAACAAAATAATGTTGGGAGATGAGCTGATATCCAATTCCGTTGTCCATTAGCAATCTTTGCAACAGATCTCTTGTAGTGTGCCTGTTTAGAATTTTGTTGAATATCTTGTGGTGCAGAAACAACCATGATGTCAAAAATTGATTGGATATCTTAGGTAGTGTGGGTTGAATTACTTACAAAGTTCAAAAATCTTATTACTAAAAAGATTTTTCCTGTTATATTTGATTGAAAAATATTACTAAAAATTCCTTTCTGCATGACACGTGACATTGTTTTTCACTAACGCCCTATTTGGTCGAAAAATGCTTCCTGGTCTGTGTATGACTGAGCACAAAGTGTTTCTGTGACTTTGTGGTAAATGTTTTTGGTGATTTGCTTGTAATGTTATTATTTTTCATGTTTTCTTCATGGGTGATTCTGAACTCTTTTTTTTTTTTGGTTTGGTGGTCCTAGTCTGTCAGCATCAATGAGTTCTTAAAGCCTGCTGAAGGAGAAAGGTTCTATAACCCAGGTGGGCGTGGCCGAGGGCGTGGTCGTGGTTCTAGGGGAGGGTTTAGCAACAACTACTCTCACGGCAGTGCTGCAGCGCCATCCATTGAAGATCCTGGGCAGTTCCCAACCTTGGGGGGCAAGTGAGATTCTGAAGAACCCAACCTACAGTCGATGACATCCGATTTTTGGGTTCTTTCCTTTCAACTGAAGCAGGAAATTGACTAGAATAATTGGATTTCCTGTATTAATTTTTTTAAAGAAAATTTGTGACTTAAAATTGTAAATTTCAGTTTCATATGTTCCCCTACTAGTTTTTGTTTTTGTTTTTTGTTTTTTTGTTTTTGTTTTTTTCTATCCTTATGCAATGTTACTGGTTTTCTGACTTTGGGGCATGTGAAAGGATTTATTCGTGACCAGATATAATCCTTGACAAGTTTTGTTTTCAATAGATGTTTGACTCTTTTTAGTTTTTCTGGAATCAGGCAGTACTTGGTTCCCATGGAATCGAGTTTGCACAATTTTCTGCTTTTGATAACGTGGAAAATGTTTTTCGTCTGTATGTCCTGAAAGTGTCTTTGATGTCTCTTTTGAAGTATTTCTTGAGGCATGTTGATTTCAGATTCCTTTCACTGTTCTGTTCCCAATGTTAAGCTCCAAAAGTTATCTACTGAATTAATGTTCTAAGAGCAACTCCACCCATAAGGGCAAGGGGGCAAGGGCGGGCATTATTCACGTGAATAATGGCGATCCTTGCATTTTTGCTCCACCCATGGAAGGGCAAGGTAGTGCAAATACTATTCACGTTAATTTTTTTATTTTTTTACTTAAACAATTAAGTTGGATACGATTTTCGGATAAGGCTTTTGGGTTCTTGGCGTGTCACTATTCATTAAAAAATTATCATATAAAATTGGATATAAGATTTCCTGATAAAAATTTTGGATTAAATTTTCGGATAGGATTTTTGGTTGTCGCGTGTCGACATTTTGATGAAACTTTCATATCTCAATTTTCAGATAAGATTTTCTGATAAGATTATTTGTTGACATGTGTCAAGATATATTAAAAATTCTAAGCTCAGATTTGAGATAAGATTTTCATCCTCTTAAATTGCGCCACGTGTCATCTCTATCTTGTAAATTTCTCTATAAAACTACACCTCAACTCAGAACATCTCACACACTTCTCTATCCTTTCATTTCTCAGATTCAGAAAAACACATTATATTCTCAATGTCAAACTTGAGGAGGGAGTTGGAGAGGCAACAACAAGAAGAGGAAGAAATCATGCGCAGACGGGCTGAAGAAGATCTTGAGATGGATGAAGAGGACAAAGAAGTTGTTTTAGCAGTCCATATGATGAATCAATCAAGCCAACCTCACCGTCGTCATGCCCCAAACGTGGACAGACATAGGAATTCTCGTAAGAATCTCTTGGAAGATTACTTTATCCCACATTCTTTATATCCTGTTTCTTTTTCGAGGAAGATATAGAATGCAGCCCCATTTGTTCCAAAAATCATGCATGATGTTTGCAATCACGACACATACTTCGTTCGAAGCATGATGCTTGTGGGTTATTGGGTCTTCTTCCTGAGCAAAAACTTACAGTGGTTTAAGGATGCTTGCGTGCGGGGCATCTGCAGACCAGGTGGATGAGATTGCTAGGATGGGAAATCAAGCGTCCTAGAGTGCTTGGTCAGATTTTGTGCTGCAATAGAAGCACTCTACACGGCGGAATACCTCCGCAAACCCACTCGGAGGGACCTCAAAAGGCTTCTACAAAAAGTCAAGCTAGAGGTTTCCCAGGCATGATCGGGAGCATCGATTGCATGCAATGGCAGCGGAAGAATTGTCCAACCGCTTGGCAAGGAGATTATGGGAATCGAAAGGGCCAATAAAGTATCATTTTGGAGGTCGTAGCTTCATTCGACACTTGGGTTTGGCATGCCTTTTTGGAGTTGCCGGATCTCGAATGATCTCAATGTGCTTGGGCAATCCTCGGTATTCAATGATGTCTTGAGAGGTCATTCCCCAGTTAAGTGTAAAATAAACAATACACAATATCGTGGTGTGTACTACCTAGTCGACGGCATTTATCCGAGGTGGACGACATTCGTCAAAACAATTCCAAATCCCCAATCGGAAAAGGATAAAAGCTTTGCTGCCTTTCAAGAGGGCTATAGAAAAGATGTCGAAAGGTGTTTTGGCATCCTACAAGCTCGTTGGGCAATTATCGAAGTGCTGCACGTATGTTTGATCAAGAGGTGCTTCTGAGCATCATGATGACCTGCATCATCCTCCATAACATGATTGTGGAGGATGAGTATGATTATGATGCCCCGTGAGGTTTTTGAACCCGATCCCATGAACACGCCATTAACAAGAATTTATGAACGGCCGGTGGGACCAAATAGAGAACCGGTGGAGCACGAACCGTTGATTAGAGGCGGTCGATACAACAACCCTATGATTGACCGTTATCATGAAATGCAATCTTCTTATATTCACAAGAGACGTCAAGTTGACTTGGTCGAGCACTTATGGGAGATGAAAGGCAATCACGGTGGATGAAGTCAAGTTTATGCTTTGTTTGAATTTATGCTTTGTTTGTGTGAGATTTGTATTGAATTAAGCTTTGTTTGAATTTATGATTTGTTTGTGTGAGATTTGTAATGAATTAAGCTTTGTTTGAATTTATGCTTTGTTTGTGTGAGATTTGTAATGAATTAAGCTTTGTTTGAATTTATGCTTTGTTTGTGTGAGATTTGTAATGAATTAAGCTTTGTTTGAATTTATGCTTTGTTTGTGTGAGATTTGTAATGAATTAAGCTTTGTTTTTATTTATGCTTTGTTTTGTGTGAGGTTTCTCAATGTGTAAGGTTCTTTTTTATTTATGCTTTATTATTAATAAATTGCTATATTATATAATGGTTCATTAATTTAATAAAAGAGAAACAATACAACAATTAATACATATGGTAACTCATTCACTACAACCTATTGGTTTTGATCATTCAACCAATCCGTGTTGCTAGGTCCATCTTCATGGAAAAGCTTTCTTCTAATAACATCTCTTCGTTTTAGCTTCCAATAGGCCTTTGTTTCAGGAGAGAAATGGCTCGTATCCATGGACATGATTTTCATCTCTCTGTCCTCCTGGTCTTTTTCTTCTGCCTTTTGTGCTAGAATTGCATTTCTTTCAAGTCGGGCCTTGTCAGCTTCTTGTCTTTGCATTTCTCTCTCAAGTCTAAGTACGCTATTGTTAGCAATTTGCTCCAGATATTTGACACAATCATTGTTCGAAGTGTTCCCTTTCTTTGCCTTTGCTGCCTTTGCCGCTTTTCTCCCAATAGGCCTCGGCTCACGTTCGATTGGTGAGTCTTGATCCATTGGGGAGTCCAATGGTGAATCGGTTGCCGTTGAATCGTGTAGCGGGGTCTCATTCAACACAACCGTCGGACCGGTGGAAAGAATTTTGAATCTCGCACAATTCTTCACAATGTCCCAACAATGGTGATTCATGAAACTTTTTTTGCCCCCGCCCATGACACCGAACCACATTTGTGCTTGCATAATCTATTACAATAAATGAATTGGAAATCCAACAAAATATTAAAAAATTGAACATGGAAGAAAAAAATATATATAACAATGAAAAGAATGAAATAGTCTACAATAGAAAATAACACAATATGACATGGAAGAAAATATAGAAAAAAAGGAAATGCAAACAAATATTTAAAAATTTTGACATGAAAGAAAATAAATGACATGCAAGAAGATATATAAAAAAATTTACCCTCAAGAAAATATAGAAAAAAAATGCAAGAAAAGAAAATGGAAATAAAATTGTGACATTAAATTTAATAAATATTTTACCTCGTCCGAAAGATTTTGACCGCTTCTAATGTTGTCCCTTGCTTTTGCCAATGCATTTCTCCATTTCCCTAACTCTTTATTCAGCATTTTCCTCCTACTAGCCAATGCCATTTCCGTACGAAGGGAACCGGATCTTTCACAAAATTCTGCATGAATTTTTCTCCACATATTGTGGGACTTCATCTCATTGCCCGTGATCGGGCAATGACCAACTTTAACCCAACACTCACACAACAAAAGATTTTCCACAATGCTCCAAGAACCTCCGGCTTCGATGGAAGTGGCCATTTCTATTTGTACACAAAATAGAATTTTTGAGTAGAAAATGTTGGGTGGAAAGTAAAAAATATTGAAAGGAGATGAATTTGTATGTAAATTTGGTGTGGAAAGTGAATGGGTATGGTAGGTATTTATAGAAATAATTTCCAGAATTTTATTATATTTTTTAAAATTTTTTTGCAATTTTTTTGAATTTTTTTAAGCCTAAAAATTGCCCAGCCGTCGAATTGTACAAAAAGTTTCGATCGGAGGCTCAGGAGGAAGCCTGGGCTCGGGCTTGCACGCTGGAGCCACTTCCCCTCCTTGAGCTGCCTCTGCCCGCCTCCCACCCATCCGCCGGGCTTGCTCTAAGAGCATCTCCGGCGTTGGGGGGCAGCGGCAGCAGCCCGTAGGCCAAATCCCAGCTCAGCGGTGCAGCCCGAGCTCGAGGCTAGGTGTGGGTCCCACCAGCCTGGCGAGCCCAAGGGCAAGTCTTGCCCGAGCCCAAGCCCGAAGGCAAGATGACGTCAGCGAACTTTTTTCAATTTTTTTTACCGTTGGCGCTTGCAATGCAGGCGCCAACGTTAAAAAAAATTTCGAACGGCACGCGTTGCGTCAGAGCCCAACGGCTACTTGACACGTGTCGCGCGCTGGAGCCTCTGATGGATTTTTTTGCACAATCCGACAGCTGAGTTTATTTTTGGGTTTAAAAAATTGCAAAATTTTTTTATAAAATATAATAAAATTCTGGAAATTATTTCTATAAATACCTACCATACCCATTCACTTTCCACACCAAATTTACATACAAATTCATCTCCTTTCAATATTTTTTTACTTTCCACACTAAATATTTTTCTCCTTAGGAATTTTTTAAAAATACCAAAATTTTCTGAAATTTTTTTCTATAAATACCTACCAATATTATTTACTTTCCACAATAAATCTCCATACAAATTCTTCACCTTCAAATATTTTTCACTTTCCACACAAAATATTTTTCTCCTTCACAAAATTCCATTTGTGTCGAGAAAAATACATGGCCTTTTCCGGTGAAGCCGGAGGCACGTGGACAACCGTTGAAGATATTTTGTTGTGTGAGTGTTGGGTCAAAGTTGTTCATTGCCCGGTCACGAGGCAATGAGATGAAATTCTCTCATATGTGGAGAAAAATTCATGGAGAATTTTCTGAAAGATCAAGTTCGACTAGGACGGAAATGGCTTTGGCTAGTAGGTGGAAAATTTTGAATAAAGAGTTAGGGAAATGGAGAGATGCGTTGGCAAAAGCAAGAGAAATGATTCAAGCGGTGAAAATCTTGGCGACGAGGTAACAAATTTCTAATTTCCATTTTATTCAATTTAATGTCTTTTTTTCCTTGGATTTACAATTTTATTTTTAATAGATTCTTCAAGCACAAATGTGGTTTTGTGCATTTGGTAATAAAAAATTCAAAAATCACCAATGTTGGGACGTTGTGAAGAATTGTTCGAAATTCAATACACGTGGTTCGTTCAGTTCTGTGAAGAAAACCATTACACAAGGCTCCTCAAGCGAACAATGCCCGCAATCGGTCTCGTGGTGCGTTCCGTGGAGGAAATAATGGCACGATTACATCCTCCGCCACGTGGTGATCCGGTGGAACCGTCTCGGCCAATGATTGAGCCGTCTTCGTACTCAATTGTGTCGGACTATGAGGACCTAGAGTATTTAAATTTAATGATGAGTGAGTAGGTATTTCAATTGTATGGATGAGTGAGATGTGAATTTTTTAATAAATATGGACACGTGGAAACCGAAAATCTTATCCGAAATTTTTATATTTTATCCGAAAATGTTATCTAGAATTTTATATGATAATTTTATAATGAATAGTGACATGTGGCAACCGAAAATCATATCCAAATTAATTGTTTAAGTAAAAAAAAGGAAAATAAATTAAAGTGAATAGTAATTGCCCTACCTTGCCCTTCCATGGGTGGAGCAAATGCAAGGCTGCCACTATTCACGTGAATAGTGCCCGCCCTTGCCCCCTTGCCCTTGCCCTTGCCCTTATGGGTGGAGTTGCTCTTACAAAAGAGAAATGGATAAGGGAGTTAAATAGGGTAATTTGTCTCTTGGCTCAAAAGTGAAAGGGGTCATTTTATTTAAAAAATGAAAAAGGTTATTTATCAAAAGGAAAAGTGAAAAGGGTGACAGCTGTGGAAAACTTGGTGACCAAGGATTTCTAGTCGTACAACTAATCCTAGTAGACTTGGGAGCCAAGTGCGAAATCACAACCCTACCCTATTTGTTCTTGAATCTTTGGCTTTGGGTTGGTTCTTGATTAGGCTTCTTTTTTTGGTGTTCAATTTCTTTGCGTTTCTTGGCATTCTGAATTTGGGTTTGATCAGTTTCATCGGTGGCTTCCAACAAGGAAAGCATGCCACAACAAGTGATCAAGCGTGGGTTTCAAAGCAGCAAGCCAAGGATGCGAGTTATGAAGCGCCCTGAGATTTTCCACTTCAGAATCCCAGAACCAGAAGAATATGATCTCATGGATGAAGATGACTCTGCTTCTGGTTTTGAATCTTGTTCTGAAGTTAAGCTTTGCAGTCCTTGTGATGCTTCTTCCATGGAAGGCAGCAACACTGGTCCTCAGTATGACCCTTTTGAGTCTGATAGCTCTGCTCTTCAATCAATTCGTGGTTCATCTTCTACCCATGAAAGTGATGATTCAAGCTCTACCCATCATCAAGAGGATGATGATGAGCAAGAAAGCCATGAACTTGATGAGATCAGCAGCCCACAGAGCGAGTTGGGTCCATCATATTCTTCACCCTCCTACGCGACTTCTCCAGGGCCATTGTCTCCACCAAGATGTGCTTCCTATTTCAACTGCAATTTGTGCTTCTGTGGGATTTGTTTCCAAAACTGGTTGCAGTTCTTCTGCCTCGCTCATCCGGAGTGCCCTGTTTGTAAGAGTGATGTGTCTCCCTCCTCCATTACTCTGATTCTGCAGCCTGCCTCTGCCTCCTCCGAGAAACCGGTAGGCCACGGATACCTCAGTTCTGGCTCCAATGCACCACCACCAGGGCCAAAGAGGGGGCTTTGTTTTGAAGATTGAATTAATGTGGAGGAGGGAGCTATATAGCCTATTGATGTTGCAGTGTTTGCTCATGAACTAGCAGCTTTTGCTAGTGAACTTGTGTGCTGCCTTGAATATTATTGTTGTGCTTGTAAATCTGGTTATCCAATTACAGCCTGAAAGTTACTTTAAGCCTCAGTTTTAGTTACAATTCAATTCGTCTTGAGCGCAAAGATGCAGTGAATTATGGAACAGAAGCACCAAGAATATGATCTTTTGAAAATCTCATAAATGCATTTATCTAATTGTCTCTCTTAAATCTAATCAAGGAATGATCACATAATGACATGATTTGAGGAAACAACAATCCTCAATGCTATCCACACTGGTCCAAGAAAAAAGGATTAAAATAAGCACGTTTTATGATTAATATGGCAAATATTGCATATTTCCTGAATGTTGCTAACCACATCTCTTGCATAGGTAGGACTCGGCTTTTATGAGACATATGATAGGTAAATATGGTACAGAACCAAAGAGTTATTGCCTAATTTGTGTCGAACCACCTTGTTAATGTGTATCCCTAAATATATTGATTGAATTCTTATGAGTTTTTATAGTTTTTTTACTTGTCTCAGAATAAATTCAAAGCCACACTTTTTCTTTGTAAAGTACCACGCTAAAACATCAAGTTGTGACGGGTAGATCGTGGTTAATGTCGTTTAGATTAAAAGTATTTTCAGTATTAGAATAAATCAAATTACTATTTTTCATTTAGTACCAATCAAAGTTAGAAAGTGAAAACTAAAGTTGAACTAACACCCCAAAAGATTTTTAAAAAATTTACACAAAATGTACTTACGAAAATGGCAAAATGGTAAAGTTTAGCTTGCTTGTAAGCAAAATTTGGTAAACTTGTGGCCTTAAAACTCGTAAAAGAAGCAAAACATTACAGGATGGACTTTCTTTTTCTGGTCAGAAAAACATTACCGAACGGACTTGAGAGAACAGAAAATGGTCATTGCAATAAAGTCTTACCAACTTACTCATGGTGTATTTAGTGAAACATTTACTCAGAAAAGTACTTCCGAGTTTAACTTTATCTCACACACCCTTCAAAATCAGTTACTAATTTCCAAGGAATTAGGGAGAAGACAATGCCAGATTCGATCCTCCCTGCGAGTTCAATCCACCTCGGTACGTTGTGTCTCGCATCTCGCCTCGACCTTAAAAGAAGGCGAGCGTGAGTGGGTCTAGCTCAGTTGGTTGAGCTCTTCCACCTCCATTTATATCAGTGTGTAAACCCCTTCCTCTATCGCTTGTACTAAAAAAAAAAAAAAAACTAATCAAGCACAACAAATAATCTATAATTTATTTTCATATTTTGCTTAAGCTAATTAAAGTAACTTGATGTAGAACAAATGGCTGAATGGATTGAAAAAAATTGGAGCGAAGAATGGAAAAAGGATGCAGCGGGAATTTACAAATTTTGCGTTCGAGCTCCGACCGGGGCGAATGACATCTTTCCGAAAGGGAACGACGCCACGAGTGCAATTCATAACTTTTTGTGACATAAGATGGTTTTTGAGCATCTAAGGTCGTTTGGCCTTCCAAAATAGCATTTAAAAGTTGTAATTAATTTTTCGACTTTCTGTTTAATTACTGTTTGACTTTCAATAACTCCCTAGGGCTGTCCAATGGGTGAGACTGATGTATTTAGACAGCCTTTCGTGTATGGTTTGTCTCAACTCATCTTTTATCAAATAATACAACAAAGGAAAATTATTCTCTCTAATTTCCTGGTAGATTCTAGACTTTGTTCTTTCTAGGTTTACGCTTGTAACCTAGTCGCTTGTGCTGCGTCATAACCTCTTTCTCTCTCTGGATTTGATTAAGAGATTGGGTTTTATTAATGTTGTGAGGTAGCGGCTAATTGCTGCTACAAAGAAATATGCAGCTTCTTCTCTTCGTGGAAGTGTGGAATTGAAATTGACTATCCCCATCTCAAAGAACATTAACTGTTACAAGTGAGCGTCTCATTTGATTCATTTCACTTTCTCATGCCAAGCATAAAGTTTAGTTGTATTATATTTACTGATTACATGTGGCACAAGTCGGTCCTATCTATGAGAGAAATGTGATTAATTGGCAATATCATCATTAAGTCTGTGGAATTACTATATTTTGTCAATGATTGTTATTTTTATTGAAATAAAAACAATTAGAAACCCGGTATAAGCTTGAGGGGGTTTCTAAATTTACTGAAGAGATTTATTTTATTTGGGTTAGAAGACTGAAATATTTCATTAGATATCACAAGATACATCACTGTCTGCTTGAATCATAGCATCATCAAGCCAAACTGGTACATCTTCTAGCCAATAAAACTTTTTATTCGAAAATAATTCTTTTCGATTTTTACAAAAAAAAGAAAGGCCCTTTTAATTTTTCAAAAAAAAAAAAATTATTGGGCTGGAACAAAGCCTAAAGGTCGAATAAACCTAAATGGGTCCAATAAAATACGGCCTCCCCCCTTTCCTAACAACAAAACAGAACGGAGAAAGAATGGTAAATTACTCAAATGGTCCTCCAATTTGTACTCGATTTACATTTTGGTCACTCAATTAAATTTTTCGTTCAAATGGTCCATCAACTTTATATTAATCGTTCAAATGGTTCTACCGTTACATTCCGTCGAAGTTTCCGTCAACTTTGTGGACGGTTATTGACGATTTTACCCTTACATTTGACGGAAACTTCAACGGAATGTAATGGTGGGACCATTTGAACGATTAATATAAAGTTGATGGACCATTTGAATGAAAAATTTAATTGAGGGACCGAAATGTAAATCGAGTACAAATTTGAGAACCATTTGAGTAATTTACCCGAGAAAGAAAAAGGCCACATTTTATTTTAATTTCTCATACGGCGCACAATTATTTCTATCATTTCTCATCTTCTGCTTCAGCTAAAGTGAGCTCTCTTTCCCCCCAAAATTTTATGATTATTGTTGTTAAAATTAAAATATTTTGCGGTTTGTTATTTGAATATGCTTTTGTGCCTGTTAGCTCAATAAACACCAAGATTCACAATTCTAATGATCTGGGTTTGCCCCGTCATGGAGAAAGTTTTAAAATTAAGGGGAAAAGGTTTAGCTTTGGGTTTTTCTTATATAATTTTAACTTGCCAAAGTGAGAGTCTTTTGGAAAGTTATCCGTTAATCGGCTTGTGTGTCTATATTATCAATCAGTTTTTGTCAGATATATAATGAGGAGGAGGAAAGGTAAGACCTTAAAGAAAAATTGGAAATAAATAGAGCTTTTACACTTGATGGTGAACATTTGTGCAAGGGATGCTGGAAAGAAAGCTGAAATGGTGTCTGAGATGAATGCCCTTTAACAGGTTTATAACTAACTGTGGAAGGCTATTAGGTTTCTATTGGCTCACATTTCCGCACCTTCAATAGAGAAAGCCTAGAATGAATTTTAAACATAAATAAATATGTAGTTCATTGCTTGCTCTACTGCAGTTTCCTTTGTCTTTATGTAGTTCTCTCACTCCTTGGATACTGTCTACATATACAAGAAATTCATTTCTTTCAGCTTGTTGATTTCTATTAAACTGTGACTCATCCTATTCTCAGTTCTGTTAATTGTCAATTTTCCTTACAGTTAATTGATTTATGGACCGCTGGCGTGGAGTTCTAAAGGTCCCATTGAACCCTAATGCCAGGTCCTGCTACCGAGTGGCAGCATCTCTTTGCCTTTCACGTACTTCCAAAACACTAACCGTAAGTTCTGTATACTCAACCCTTTGAATAACTCAAAGACTTGCAAACCTTTGTTTCCTGTCTTCAACTGAATTCTTCTGAAACATTCACACTTTAGTCAGGTTTTCTTCTTTCTCCTGAAAATGTTAGGAATAATACATGGCTACTAATTTCCTATGAGGCGCAGTCTATGAATTCTGAATGTATCTGTCTTTTCTTCAGGACAGATCTTAAACCCTTGCTATAGTTGTCTCCTTTCTGACTTTGGAAGAATGAAAACTTGACTTTGTCTTAAAATTTACCTGGGAGACAGGTTCCTTCAGCAAATGCCATCTTTTTCAATGGAGATCAAGTAGCAGGCACTGGGAATCCAGTGATTGAGAGGCTATCTGACTTACAAAATATAGCTGAAATACTGGTCTCAAAGATTGGTGATTCGACCAATGCTTGGGTTATTGATACTTCTGTTTTCAATGGGCCTTTTGCTGTGTATCACGACTTTGTCCCATCCATTAATCAATGGGGAGAACCGAAGTCATACTGTCCTGTTGGATCCCCAGCTTTTGGGTCGATTATCTCGCTCTTATCAAGTTGCCTTCAAGAGGTATACATTGACCTGACGTTGTAGTGTTTCTGGCATCATTAGTTTTTCTTGGTTATTAAATCACTCAAGTGTTATTTGCTCAAGTCTACTTTTTGTGTGGAAGAGGAGAGTGTTCAGGCAATGAAATACGCTCTGCATAATATCAATGATTGTCAAAATTTAAATTGGATAGACAGAGGCTATACTTAAAAGACTCATCCTTGTTTTGAACTCTGAATCACGCTTAGCAGTAGATGGTTCTCATCTCTAAACTTTTGACAGTTGCAGGTCAAGAATGACATTTCGAGAGGGAAAGAACTGCTTATACCAGGAATATCCGCATCGCATTTTAATCTACCTAAAACATTAATCTTTGGATTCAGCAAGGGTGGCACTGTACTTAACCAGCTAGTTACTGAGCTTGGCTTCTCAGATGTTCAACCTTCTGGAGATCCACCACTCTTGGAGGAAAAGGAAATTGGTGTCGAAGACGAGATTCATATCATACCTAGAACAAAGCAAAGCCTGTTAAACAGCATCAGAGAAATCCATTACGTGGATGTTGGATTAAATTCTTCTGGTGCATATATCACTGACCATAGTGTGATTGATAAAATCTCTGAATGCCTAATACAAGGAGCTAGAGGAATCAGTTTTGTCCTTCATGGAACTCCCAGGCAATGGTGTGACAGCAGGCGACCTTGGATACACAATGAAAAAGACAAATTGGTTCATATGCTGGAGTCTGAATCTCGGAGAAGTGGAGGAAAATTACAGGTGTTTGAGAAATTTTATTTTGCTGAAAGGCCTCCAGATTTGCAGATGCATTTTGAAGTAATTGATCAATTGGATTTGAGTTAACAGCTGTAAATGTAGACCAAGATTATTGTAATTATATTGTAAAAAAAAGAGTAAATGGAAACATTCATTGGGAAACTTTTTATCGTTCTTTTATACAAGTGAAAAAATTTGATGTTAATGGGGGAAAATTAGAGGTGTGAGAAATTTTTATTTTGCAGATGGGCGCCTGATTTGCAGATGCATTTTTGAACTAAATAAAAAATTGGATGTGAGTTGAACTGCTATAAATTTGTAAACTGTCATAGGTTAATTGTATTATGAAAAAGAAAGTAAATTTACTTTACAATTGTATTATCATTGGCTCTTAGCTTACATAATGAATACAGCATGATTGGCAAAAGTGGCTTTTGCTTCATTGTATCACAAACAAAAACACAATATGACTTGTACTATTAAGCTTCCTGCAGCACCCAGAGCCCTCCGCATTGACTAAATCTTCAAAAGCAAAGCCCGCCCTTTGATCTTGGTGGAACATTTAAGTCAAGGTCTCTGTTGCATACCGGTGTCGGCCTAATCGGAATAATCGATGAATCAAGCACCTTACTATGACAAACAGGGCACTTCATTTGAGAGGTGAAAAAGTGCAGCCATTTGTCCAAGCAATCCCCACAGAACAAATGACCACATGAAGTCACCACTGGCTCTCTTGCCATCTTCAAGCACAGCTTGCAGTCAAAATAAAAAGCAATTCTTGGGGGAGACGATGGCTCTGGAATTGCAGGGCAGAATGAAGGGCCAATTTCATGGCTTTCTTGCTCATCATCATCATCTTGATGATGGGTAGAGCTCGAATCGTCTGGAGATGGGGTAGAACATGAACCACAAACTGTATGAACAGAAAAGCTATCAGACTCAAAAGGGTCGCCGCCACTGTTGCTACCTTCCATGGAAGAAGAGGCCTCACAACAAGGACTGCAAGGCTTAATTTCAGAACAAGACAAGGCAACAGGTTTATAACCAGAGGCAGATAATTCATCTTCATCCATGAGATCACATTCTTCTGGCTCTGCTTCTGGAATTTTGAAGTGGAAAACCTGAGGGGGCTTCATAACTCGCATCCTTGGCTTGCGGCTTTGAAACCCAAGTTTGATCACTTGTGGCATACTTTCGTTAATGGAAGCCATAGATTCACGGCTGCACAAAACAGAGGAAACCCAGAATGCAAGAAGTGGACACTGAGAGAATAGAGTTGTAGGGTTTCTAATTTCCTACAGAGAGAAGGTATAAATAGGACTAGGTCTAATTTCCTAATTCTACTTGGAGAAGTGAGATTTCGTGGTATGCAAGTTTTCAACAGCAGATGACCGTTGTTTTTAAAAAATTAAAAAGACCCTTTAGATTTTCAAAAAAAAAAAAAATCATAAGATTTGATAAGGAGATAATTGCAAACCCACGCTCATAAATTCCTTGACTTATTTTTCGACACAAAATCACACTTTCCCCAAAATACCCTAATTATCTTTATATATTTGGTAAAAATAGGAAAGTTTTAAATATGAGCTCTTTTGTAAATAGGAATCAGAATTAAAGCATTCTTAACAAATCTTTCATTTGGATCCAAAAAAAAAAAATCTTTCATCTCGGATCAAATTCTCTCTGAGCTCCTCTCAACTGCCTTAAAAAAACTAGCCACTTGGGGGCTTCACTTATGGCAACTTCAAAGCAAGTCCAGGCTTCAGACCCAAAAAAAATAACCAAAGCCAAGTCTACGCCCAGCTTCAACTTACCCAATTTTATGCTCATCAATGCAAACTGAAGTCCATCACCTCTTTGCTAGCACCGAAGAGAGCCGTCATCCACGATAAAGTGGGGAGATTCGAATTTGAGGGTTTTTTTTCACCAATATATGCCTTACATTACATTGCAGCTTGGTCATGTATCACTCATCAGAGTCTCATTGCCTATGTTACACTTACACCTATTTGCTAAAGTTATGTTATGTAGCGACAGCTCAAATAATATATATTACAAAAAATAGTATAGCCGTACGGCTATACTCAGTACTTGTTATAGTATAGCCGTGCGGCTATACTCGTTTTCCCAAATTTTTTAATAGTATAGCCGCACGGCTATACTCAGTTTATTCCTAATGTTTTCAAAAGAGGCTATACTCAGTTTTTTCCTAATCTTTTTAAAAAAATAGTGCTCTAATCGTTTTTTTCCGTTTTTTTGAACTTAAAACAAAAAAAGTATAGCCGCACGGCTATACACCAGTTTTATCCTAATTGTTTTTTAAAAATAGTATAGCCGTGCGGCGGTACTCGTTTTTTTAGTTTTTTTTAAAAAATAGTACAGCTGCACGGCTATACTCAGTTTTTTCCTAATTGTTTTTTAAAAATAGTATAGCCGCGCAGCTATACTAGTTTTTTAACTTTAAAAAAAATAGTATAGCCGTGCGGCTAGACTCGTTTTTTCGAAATTTTAACATATAGTATAGCCGTGCGGCTATACGAGTTTTTTCGAACTTTTAAAAATAGTATAGCCGCACGGCTATACTCAGTTTTTTCATAATTGCTTTTAAAAAATAGTATAACTGTGGCATAGTACATAGTATAGCCGCACGCCTAGATGCCACAGTAAAGAAACAAAATAATATGTTCGTTGGCATACAATTATAGCCGGTCGATAAAAATAGTATAGCCGGCTATACACCAATTTTATCCTAATTGTTTTTAAAGTATTGCCGCACGGCTATACTCAGTTTTTTCCTAATTGTTTTTAAAAAATAGCATAGCCGTGCGGCTATACTCATTTTATCGAAATTTTAAAAACAAAAATAGTATAGCCACACGGCCTTACTTTTTTGACACGTGACACCTAAGTGCTGGCACATCCTTTATATATATATATATACATAGTATAGCCGACCGGCTATACTTTTTAAAAAGAAAATTTAATTCTGGAAATTTCGCCGGCGTATACCTATGCCAACAACCCTTCGTCAGAAGAGGTTTTTTTTTTAAATTTTAAAAATATAAAATTTGTTTCTTTACTTTTATTTTTTAGCCTACTTCTTTAATTTAATATATATAATTAAGTAATATATTAGCCTTTTTGAATTACTTTAATTAGTAATTGTATTTTTATTATTATTTAATATGACAAAATTAAAGAAAAAGTCCACAAAATAATTAATTTCTATTTATGAAGTATTTTGTGAAATCGTTTGGGTGTCTTAATTAAATTTCTCCATAGCCCAAGAGCGCTATCCATTAAAATTAGGCCTTGACTCGAGTATCTATTGTCCCTTTTTTATTTTTTTTACTTTTCCAGAGTTATTACCCGTATAAAGATTTTAGCACTTTCACGTTTAATAATGTATTATACACATAAGCACGTATTTCTAAAATACACATTTTTTACTAAAATTTCAATAAGACACACAAAATTCAAGTATTATACACATAATTCTCACATATTACTTAATTAAAATAATATAATTACAAAAAATAGTATAGCCACACGGCTAAACTTAGTTTTTTCCTAATTAATTTTAAAAAATAATATAGCCGGGCGGCTATACTTGTTTTTTCGAAATGTTTTTTAAAAAATAATATAACCACACGGCGATACTCAGTTTTGTCCTAATTGTTTTTTAAAAATAGTATAGCCGTGCGGCTATACTCAGTTTTTTGAAATTTTTTAAAAAATAGTATAGCCGCACGGCTTTAAGTTTCAGACACATGGCATCTAGGCGTTGGGCACATACTTTTTTTATTTATTTTTATTTTATATACATAGTATTGCAGCCCGGCTATACTTTTTAAAAAGAAAATTTAATCCTAGAAATTTCGCTAGTATATATACCTGTGCTGACGAACTTTCGTCGGGAGAGGTTTTTTTTAAAATTTTAAAAATATAAAATTTGTTTCTTTACTTTTATTTTTTGGCCTACTTCTTTAATTTAATATATGTAATTAAGTCATATCTTAGCCTTTTTGAATTAGTTTAATTAGTAATTATATTTTATTATTATTTACTATGAGAAAATTAAAGAAAAAGTCCACAAAATTATTAATTTCTATTATTTAAGTATTTTGTGAAATCGTTTGGGTGTCTTCATTAAATTTCTCCATAGCCCAAGAGCCCTATCCATTACAATTAGGCCTTTACTCGAGTATCTGTTGTCCCTTTTTGATTTTTTACTTTTCCAGAGTTATTACCTGTATAAAATTTTTAGCACTTTCACGTTTCATAATGTATTAAACACGTACGCACGTATTTCTAATGTTTAATACACGTATTTTTTAACTAAAATTTCAACAAGACACAAAATTCACGTGTCTTAATTGATAGCAAATAATGAAAAGAAGATTGTTTGGATAAGCGTTTTACCTCTTTCATAGATTTGAAATCTTATGTTGGATACTTACTTTTCCACCCATGACATGAGAATTTGAACTAACACATTCGTTTCGAAGCTTATTGCATCTTGGTCTTATGTGGCCACGAGTTCCACAAAAGTGACAAATTGGAATGAATTTCTTGACTTCATGAGTGGCATAAGATTCAATAGGTGAAGAGGATTTGACAAACTTTGTTTTAGACACAGCAGAAGACTTATTACTTGGTTCAAATCCCAAGCCTCGTTTGTCACCATCTCTTCTTCCCATGCTAATCATCTTGTCAATTTTTTCTGCACCAATGGTTAAAGAAACAATCCTTTCCTTTAAAGTTTTAAGTCCAAGTTCAAGGGCTTTGTTGTCAGAAGTTACAGATGCAATTAATTTATTCTGATCAGTCAACTTTTTCTGCAAAAGCATTAATTTTTCGTTCATACCTATACTTACCTTTTCCGAATTTGCGTCAGGGGATTGAACCTCGTTTGCAATCCTACTATTTTCCAACTTCAACACAGAAACACATTTGACGAGCTCGACATTTTGTTTATTGAGTTTTTGTGAGGTAGCGAGCAAGTCATCATATTTCTTCATCATATACTCAATATTCATATCTTCATTATCATGATCACCCTCATGTGATTCATCCAAGCTAATTGTGGTTATGAGTGCAACTGTCTTTTCATCATTCTTGGATTCCGATTCACTATCACTCCAAGTTGTATTCGATGTTTTGTTCTTCCCATCCTTTCGCTTCTTCAAGGTTAACACATTCAGAAGATATGTGACCATAACCTCCACATTCGAAGCATTTGACTTTTCCTTTTGAATTTTTTTTAGAAACAACATCAGTATAATAAATATTTCTAATTTTCTCAATATTCATACCTGAGTTGTTTCGTGAGTCTTGATCCTTAGAATTTGAATTGTGTCTCAACGTAACACGATCCATCTTATAATATTCCGGATCTCGCTAAAAGTGTCTAGCAACCGGCTCTGTTGCCAATTGAAATTACCTGTAGGATGACTAAGAATGCCTAGAGGGGGTGAATAGGCCAATTTAAAATTATAATCAAAAAATTAAATTAAATTTCAGTAACAGGATTGATATGGCTTATCAATCTTGAAACGTGCTGAGCATAAACTGAAGGAACACGCAGAGAATTATTTTACATGGTAAAACCCCACCTCTTAGGAAAATCCACGAGACTCCTCAGTCTAACACGAATCCACTATAGAACGATGATTACAAGAAGTACTCACACACTTATCCTAGACACATTCTAGATAATGTTTACTAACTTCTTCGTAACTCAACTTCTGTCACGGGATGATCTTCGACACTCCTTATATTGAATGCAATACTGGTCACGATTGCTTCAAGCTCGCAGGAGGAAAACCGCCACCACGGTCTTGGTGCCTTCAACAATATGAGTCATTGAACAATGCAAATGAATGCAATATGAATTATTAAAGTGTTTGATAAATCACCAATTAAACATGTAACACTTGATGATTTATCTCAAATATATGCACAACAACTTTTCTTGGAATTCTATATGCTCAAAACAAATATATCAAAAGTTGTATTCTGTAAAAGAGATGCACACCATGTTTTATAAATAACCCATTCAGAGAAGTGCAATAAGCCACGAATCAATTTCTTGCCATTGATTAGATTTGATACTCTTAGAATCCTAATTGATTTCGTCAGCTCTATGACTTTCACTCTAACCAATTGTTTATAGAAGGAAACAATATTAATCATGCAAACCAATTTGGTATTAAAAGAAACATGCTCTCCAAATCAAATATGAAAAATGATATTTTTACTTAAACCAAAATAAGGCCCAAATAGGAAATTAATCTCAAGAGATAAAATCTAATCCTATTAAAAAATGACTAATATAAAAGCATTTGAGTGAAAATAACTTCAGTTAGGAATCTTATAATGAATGCATGATTATGTCATGATTTACCTGAAATCAAGTTTCTCATATCGATCCAGTCAAACTTTGAGAGTCCGGAATTGAATGTGTTGAGCCAAATCTTCCAGTAAAACATATTCACACACTAATTCCCGACCTGTGTTAGAGTCTAAGAAATGCCAATATAATTTTCATACTAACAGTTTCTCCTGTTATCGGACATAAACTGGCCATCTCTGCTATCTTTTTAGCAATGCCAAATCGTCTTTTGGCTTTTCGGACTTGAGTTCTGGAGAATTCTCTCTCATGTTTACCATCTTTCCCCACAGCAAACCATTTTCCTTCCTATATTACAATTGCAATTGGTCCTCCAGATTTGTTGACCTTTGGTCTACTTGGAGTTGGGGTATTACTTGAGCTACAAGCAAACTGTGCCAGTCTTGGCCTTCTCTCCTGGATATCTATTTTTGGGACTTCTCTCTAATGAGGATTGAGATCTCTAGTCCTTTCCAAGCCCTTGGGCTTATCAAAAATACTTTTTGCCCCTTGTTTTCTTCTTTTGGACTATGAGGTCCAAAACTGTGGACAAAATGCTTGACAATCTCAACCACTAGCTTGGCTTCCCTGTCGATTATTTCTTCATCAATCTTGGCACCTATGGCAGGTATCAACAGATCATATTCAACTTTGCATTTGCTGCACAAAACTACCCCAGCCACAATTGAGGCTTTGAGTTTTTCATTTGTTTTAAGGAAACCTTTCTGCTTTCTCCTTCCTCCAGATCTATGGTGAGTTTTCTCTTGGCCTGGTTAGGCCATTTGATGTTCACCATGTTGACATGCATGTTTGGGAAATAATCTTTCTTTACTGCATCAGGTGGTGCTTTCTCTATCTTAATGTCTCCTCGGATGATCATATCTTGCACCAGGTCTCTGAACTAGACACAATTCTTTATAGTGTGAGAGAAAGAGTCGTGATACTTGCAGTATGATTTTCCTTTAAGCTCATCAGGTCTGGGGAGTTTTTGATTTGGACCAAGCTTAAGAGCTCTGCATTCGATCAATTCATCAAAGATGTCATCTGCAATAGACAAATCAAATGAGTATGATTTATGATTCTGTTTGTAAGGCACAAAACCTCAAGTAGGTGGTAGAGCATTTCTTTCCTCTTTTAGTGGCCTCAAAACAGTTTTACACACGATTGGATTCTTTTGTGGCATCAGTTTAGCCACTGCCACTTCCATGGTCATGCACTCCATTGCTTCTTCCACATTTTCCTCAAAAACCTCTACTTGATGGACAAGGTTTTCTGTTTTGAAGTAAGGATGTTTGGAAGAGCTTCTCCACTGAATGTCATCTCTGAGCAGTAGTTCATATTTTCCAACCTTCTGAGTAATTTCTTGAACATCAATGAACTTTATATCATTGAACTTCATCCGCAGAGGTATTCTTAGAGCATTTTGTGCCATTTTGGTGAAACGTTTTTCTTCCATAGGAATTTTGCACTTCATTCTTATCTTTTTAAATCTGGCAATGAAATCATGAACAGACTCGTGCTCATACTGCTTAAGATCAGTTAAATCATTGATGATAACCTCAGGTTCAGGTCTATGATATTGGTCATAAAAAGTGGATTCCATCTTATCCCAAGTTCTGATAGAATTTGGAGTAAGATTGGAATACCAAGTAAAAGCTTGACCTAATAATGAGCTACCAAACAACCTTAACTTAAGGTGAGGATTTCCTTCAATAGACACACAGTGGGAGGAGAAACGTCCTACATGTTCTAAATCAAGTGCATATAAATGCTCTCTATTAAATAAAGTAAAGGAAGGTACCTTGAATCCTCTTGGAAATTGAATATCATTGATGTAAGCAGGATATGGCTTCTAATAAACAACTTCGGACACCATTTTGTACATCCAATACCATCTGTCTGAGTTCAGCCATTTCATTCTACATGACCATTTGATGGTCTTTGTTATTTGGTGTGATGAGATCATCTTGTTCCAAAGGTGGGAATATTCTTTCCATCTCTTCATCAGAGTCTTCAAGTAGATTCACAGGAGTGCATGGCCTTGCTTCGTTAGTCTTAGTATCTTTGCCATAGTTACCATTGTTGGCATTGCTAGTATTATTGGCATTAATATTAGCCTGAAGTGCTTGTCTATACTTTATTCTTCCTCTGGCAACCTGCTTTCGAGGCTGGTATTTCGTCCGTGCTACCCTTTGTGTCACCGGTATTTAGACCCAGGACTGGTCCAATATTCATTATATTCAGAGGAGGATGACTCAAATCGAGAGCTCATATGCCACTAGTATGGCCTTGATACCAATTCGAGGTTCCTTCTGGTATTTCAATTGGTTGTGGGAAAAGGTTAGCCCTCATTGGGCAGTCGTTCCCTTGGCTTGGAGAAGCCATTGCTCGACTTCTATCTTCTTGTAAACTTTGGATAGCCTTGGTTTGGCTATCCAATTTTTCTAACATCTGGACCATTAGTTGTTCCAATAATGTTACTGTAGGTTGTGTTGTTTGAACATTTTCAACTTCAACTTCAATAGCAGGAACATCAACTTCATGAGAAGGATTCATCGGGGTAGGAGAAGTGTCTCCTGAGTAGATTTTTCTGCGAGTTTTATTGACCATACAAAAATTGTCCCACCGAGAATGCCAAAAATATGTTCGTCGAGTTTTGAACACTCTGATGCCCCTGGCCGCTAGCAGGCTATACTTTGGCAGCTAGCTGTTGCTTGTATGTGAACTAAGTGAAATATGAGAGATCTGGGCCCTAATGTGGGCTTAAAAACTGCCCCTTGGGGGATTGCGATAGGCGTTCCACTATTAATGATACTCTTCTAATAGAAAGAGGGGATGAAATGATGGTTATATTGTGAATATATTGCGCTCTTGTGTTCTTAACTCCTAATCAAAGCCACTGTACTCTAAAGATGGGAATATGACTTTAGATAGGTTCTTTTTAATGCCTAAATGAAGAGGACTTCAATATTTCACTTCTGATGCAATAAAATGCAGGATTTATGATGATTTAAGCTAGCATCAGACAGGAAGTTCAATAACAGCTTTTTGCATACAATATGTCCGATGGACACAGTAAAGTTACTAGTAAATAAATACAAGTCTGAAAGGACTGAAATAAACTTAAATGTAGTAAAATAAAGTCCAACAGAGCCAGGAAAAAGCTATATCGAACAGAACTACAATCTACTTGAAACATTGCAGTAAGTGTCCGATGAGGATTTGTCAGAGATATATGCAGTTAGAACTTGTCTGAACCACAAATAGGAACTTGTTCTGAAGCAGCTGGAAATTGAGACCAACTATCAATCACACTAAGCAATGCTAGCAGAGCATATAGGTTACAAACAATAGCAACGTAATTCCAATCATGAATTGTCAACTGGGAATTAGATGGAGTATGTGTCTGGGAAAATAATAGAATTCCAACCAGGAGCTGTCAACTAGGAACTCAGAGAACAAGAAGGGATTTTATTCAAGACTTGGCTTTGGTCTACAGTTAGACTCTTTGCAAGAGTTTTGAGTTGAAGACTTTGAGTTTGGCTTTTTTGCTGAAGTTGTCTATCTTGCGCTGCCATGGGGCTTCTATATTTTATAGGCAAAATATCCCAAAGATGACGGTGCCTGGATGATAAAACTCGAGTGATGCATACCGTCACTTGCAACTCTGCCCTCGTAATTTGATCCACAAGTAGGAAAAGAAATCTTAGATGAAGATTTCCTGGCATTAGGGAGTGATCACTTGATTTTGCTAGCTTTCTTAGTCGGAAAGTCAAATTAAGGTGCTCATGTATTCGGCGCCAGAGAACTAGCCCCTCTCTAATGGAAATGGCAGCCATACTGCATTAAATGTTGTGGCAATCAAATTAATGGTGGTGGGAACCACCTTTGCAGACTATGCTTCCTCAGCTTGCCATAGACCATCACCCTTCTGACTGGTGGGTCATGACTGAGAAAAATGGAAGATGGGCTTAAGTGATTAAAATGGCCCTTTTGCTGTTTAGAGAGAGAGTGAAGGTGGGCTTTATGGTTTTTAATGATTTAAGCCAAGTTGTGGCCCAATCACAAAATAAAAGCCCTTTTGTTATTGAAAAAGAATAGGTTGCCCTTTGACGCAATTTCAGACATTTTCTTTCTGAAATGAAACTGTAGCATTGGACACAATTTAGTCCGAAATGGGTATATGGTGACGTCATACATATTTTTATCCGAAACAGCACTGTAACGTCTGGACATAATTCTGTCCGAAGCGCGCTGGTCAAAGTTTCGTTACTACCTTTTGTCTGACGAGCCTGGGCCATGAAAGTTTGGGCCTTTTCGTCTGCTGGGTGGCTTTTGGCTGTTGGGCTTATTTGTTTATCACGAAATTGACTCATTAACAGTATGAATTAAACTTGTGTTAATTCTGGTCTGTACAGTTGTTAAGTCAGACATAACGCAACGTCAGAGGCGAGGGTTTGTCTGAGACATAGTGATTACCATTTGAAATATTAATGGAGCAAGAATATGATTAATAGTGACTCAATTTCCCAAGAGTAGCTCAAAGAAAATTCATAGGCCGAGCGGACTCAAGAAAATCTTGATTGCATTATTCGTGTTGGAGTTGGAAGGACCCATCCACACGTTAGTGGAATTGGAGTCTGTAAACAAACTGTGATTTGATCCAAGGTGACAAAGACCTCCACCTAAACCCATCCACGATATATAATGAAATTGGGGAATTTATTGGTGGAACATTAGCGGCTATAAAACATGAGCCCACAACAATATATTCACACAGAAACCACCTCAATTATCATCTAAGTTTATTTATTATACATGTTGGTTTTTGTTTTTTTTGTTCGAATACATGATTGGTTTAGGTCCTCAATTATCCTCTTTTTTACTTAACGTCAACCGATAAAAATTGTCCACATGTTAGGCGCACGCGGTGTGTATTTAAAGAATCCGACATTGAAGATGGAAACTTAGAATAAAGAGTTTAAAAGATCATAGATATCCTTATATTCATTGTCAATTGATTTTGGATTAAAAGCTCATGTTCCAAAACCAACCTAATTCTATTGGAAAAGACCGCTTGGTCGGTTAATGTGGGTATACGGTACCACTACAATCACAATCGAAGGGTATATAATACGTATTTTTATCTTATTAGGTGCTTTTAGTTTTCCAATTCTTAATTATAGGCTTAAGCAAAACTAGAAAGATCCAATTGAAAATTGATGACAATCTATCCAGACTTGGAAGGTATAGAATTAAAATTTTGAGAAAAGCACCATAGCATAGTCAAGTTCACTACTAGCTTTGTTGAAGCATAAAAGAAATGTCACCTCAATTGCCAAAAGAACAACTTAAATTTGTCTTAAAATTATACCACACCCGTGTGGAGATGCTCTTAGCACTTACAACTTATGTTCTTAGGTTGTTAGGCTTCATGTGCACATATCTTTACAAGGACGGAATTGTGTTATATCAATCGGAAGTTGAAGTTCTCACGGCGGAAATGTGCTTATTAAAATGATGATTTTGTGATTGTATGAGGAATATTAGTCATGAGTCAGCTTTATAAATTTTATACACTAGGTGACATTTTGGAATCTTATTACATATAAAAATAAGGCTTTATATCACAAAACGTTCTTAAAGTTTACGAAACTATCAGATTGCATCCTTAATATTTTTTTGTGTCATTCTTGGTCCTTGAGGTTAGTATGTGTGATCACGAATGGTCCCTGCCGTTAGGTTCCGTCAAAAACTCCGTTAGTTTGCTGACGTGGCATATACATATATCACAAAACATCCCTAAGGTTCACGCACCTATCACAAATGGTCCTTGTGAAATTTTTTTTTTCATTTAAAATTCATAAATTTTTGGCTTTCTTTTTTAAATTATTTAAAAATATATTTTGTATTTTAAATATACGTGACACTATATTTTTGAAGATGTGGGCTCCACATATATGCCACATCAACAAACTAATTAAGTTTTTAAAAAATAATTTAAAATTAAAAAAACCATTTATAGAAGGATTTTAACCTTGAGGAACATTTATGAACCCTAAATCCTTGGCTTTTTCATTTTTAAAAAACACTATTAGTTTGTTGATGTGGCATTTATGTGGAGCCCAAATCTCCAATAATATAGTGTCACGTGTATTTAAAATACAATATATTTTTAAATAATTTAAAATTCATAAAATTAAAAAATGAAAAAAAAATTATGAATTTTAAATGAAAAAAATAAAAAAATTTCGTAGGGAGCATTTGTGATAGATGCATGAACCTCAGGGATGTTTTGTGATATATATATATGCTACGTCAGCAAACTAACGGAGTTTTTAACAGAACCTAACGGCAGGACCATTCGTGATCATACATACTAACCTCGAGGACCATGAATGACACAAAAAAACATTAAGGATGCAATCTGATAGTTTCGTAAACCTTAGGGACGTTTTGTGATATAAAGCCTAAAAATAAATGAGGAATCTTAAGGCTAGATGCAATGGTGTGGTTGATGGCTTCGGTTCTTCAGGTAGTGGTAGTATGGCAAGCAGGGCCGGAGCCATGTAGGGACTATAGTGGTCCCAAGCCCCATTCAATGTTTTTACTCAGTGTATTTATATATTATATATGATATATTATATTATAATATATTATATTATTTTTGGAATATTTATTCTAAAATAAATAATATATTAGATTCTTTTTGTCTACAAATTATAATATATTATATTATTTTTGTTAAGGGCCCCTTCAAATGTAAAATCATGGTTCTACCACTGATAGTATGGTTCATTTAGGCTCATGTGTTGTTTTAGGGTATGCTTTATATGAGATTATGCTTAGTAGTTGTTGGTGTGTCTATCTTAATTTGGCTTTTTTAGCGTGTTAGTTTTGTCTTTTCGAACTTGATGATTTGAATGTCTTGTTGATATCTTAGTTGTATCGTTGAAAATTATATAATAAAGTTATTATAAATAAATCAAAACTTTTAGAATTTGTTTTAGCATCTCTACACATTGTTTTAGTATCTTTCCCTTTTTTTCTCTTAAATTTGTCTACATTTTTCCTTTAGGGTCCGTTTGATTCAAGGTTTAGGAGCTTGAGAATGAGTTTCAAATTGCATTCCCATGTTTGGTAAGTGCACTATTGGGAATGCAATTATGGACTCATGGGTATGGACTTCCCATGTTGAGGGGGGAAGTTCATACTCTTGGCTCACCTTGGGAAAGTTTTCCCCCTACTTGGAAAAGCATTTAAGGTAGTTTTTTTTGGATTAACTTACCCATGTTATTATTTTTAAATACCACTTTTGACCCTTAAAAAACTCTTCATATATTAATCTTTAATAATTAAAAAATCAAGGGTATAGTTGGAAACTTGATAACTTTTCATTTCTAATACTACACTAACCAAACATAAGAATGGGAGATAGTTGCATTTCCTAATATTCATTTCCCAGCGTTTTCAAACACGGGAATGAACATCCTCTATTCCCATCTCTTGGGATTAGACATGGGAAGTTCAATCCGACAATCATACGAGCCCTGACTCTATGTGGTTCTACTTCTCAACGAACTCAGCACTAGACCTGGCAATACCGTATACGACCCGTTAACACGACACAAATTCACAAAAAATTTCAAAATTCGGGTTCGGATTAACAGGTCGTGTTGCTATCATATTGACCCATTAGTCACTCGATAAGCTTTCGTGCCGTGTCATGTCAATTCGCGAATATCCGTTAACCTGTTAAACTCAGGAGCATTTTTGTAAATTTATATCTTTTTTTTTCTTCTTCTCTTTCTTCTCTGTCGTCTCTTCCTCCCCCATTTCCCCAATTCTCTCTCTCTATGGGTTCCTTGGTCTGCTAGGAGATTTGAACCCTTCTATAGAAAATAGTGTGAAACCAAGGCTCCCGAACCCTCTTAGGAACTCAATCTTATCAATATAGCCAGGCTATGGCTTTTTGCCGACATTCAACCACCTTTTGGATTTCCCAGTCTCCCAACCAAGGCACCATTGTTGTCACCTCTGTTGAAATTTTTTTCCATGGCCATTGTTTTGGTTGTTTCTCCAGTGGCTATGATGATGAGCATGAGAGATGATGAAGAAATTTGGGGAGCATGAGAGAAGAGATGGCGGTGGTGATGAGGGCATGGACGACTGTGACTGTTTGTTTGTTTGTTTTGGTTGTTTTTTTTTTGGGTACTGGCTGATTTTTTAATTATTTATTTATTTTTTTTTGTTATTTATTTATTTTTAAATTCTTAACGGGTTATCGTGTCGTGTCGTGTAGTGTGATTCGCAAATTATAACGGGTTGTGTTTGATATTTTCCATCTGTTTTCTTAAAGGATTGTGTCGTGTCAACCCGTTAAGAAAAGTGGGTTAACACGAAAATTGCAAACAATGGCGGAACCATGAATTTTTGGACGGGTGGGGTAGCTGAAATTTCTAACTAAAATAAAAGTGCACATTAAATTATATAAACCACTCTAATTCATAGTTTTATTGACTAATTTCCAATAAGCTTTAATATAAAACAAATACATATTAAATGCAACAACAAAAAATACATATTATCAAAATGAATATATGTTCAACAATATAATTAAAAATTTACTTATTGAAGTTGTGCCCTACGAACCTTGAGATAATTGAAATCTTTTGGTATTCCATATAAATCGATATTGTCAATAAGTTATTTTCAAGGTAGACAATCATAAAATCGGTTAAAAACTCATTTTTCATCTTGAACTGTTAAAATTTCTTGGCAACAACTAAATAAGCTTCACAAATACAAATTGCAAAAATATAAAGGTTTCACATATATATATATATATTAATTGTAAATACAAGAACAATGGAGACAAATCAATGAAAAAGATTAAAATTGGAAAGTTGGGCTAAGGACTTACACTTACAAATTAGGATACTAGATAGTTCCTTATAATTGAGGTCATATTAGAATACTTTATTATATAGGAACCTAAAGTCCTGCCAATTCCATGTAAGAATTAAGAAATACAAATTGTAAAAAGTAAATGATGAAATTAAATTACGACTTATTCATATATAGAATTCAACTAGACAATGAAAAAAAAGCCAACAAGACCACAAAATGGATGAGAGGGCCTGGCCATAAGTGTTGTGTGAGGACGGCACGTGATGAGCTATAGGTTTAATTCCTCATTTTTTTAACGCTACTTGAGCTACTTTTAGGTTTAATTCATTATTTTTCTGGGCTACAGCCCACTGTAGCCGTGTAGATAATTCTGCCGGTCTGTAAACATGACACGAATGCAAGTCTACTCAGCACAGCAACCTGGTTCCCCATACACTTGCTTTCTTGCGTAAGAGCTATCATGCCCAATCCTGAAACGTGGCCCGTCATGTTTGATTGACACGTTGACACCGACTGCCAAATAATCACTTGGGGAGCTCTCTTATGAATTTCACTCACACCCGATCAAGTGTCTTGCTTACAATTTTGATTGCACCAATTCATTCCACAGCCGTACGATTGGTGCAATATCCTTTATGAATCTCAAGTAAATATTGGGACGTGAATAGAGGAGGTTAAACTCTTTTTAATATTACAAAGAACTATTAGTGTAGTGGTTTTGAGTATTTATTCTTTCAGGCAAGGTTTTGGTTTTGAATTCAAATATCCGTGTAGCGCGTGTATGTGAGTTTAATATGCTATCGGCCCTCTCAATAGAAAAAATATTTTAAAAAAAACTATTTTCAATATTTTCGATATTACCATGAAGTTTTTAAGCAATTTAAGTCATTTTTTCTCATTGGTGGGCACTTATATCTAAAGGGGGAGCCATAAATTTTCATTTTCGTGGAGTGTAATATTTTTCTTTTGATTAAGGAGGTATTGCAATGTGGTGTGCATTAATTTTATGGGATGAGGGATCCTAATTTCCACAAAATATGGAGAATATTTTATTTTATTTTTATACAAGTCATATTAAAAAGGAGGAATCGAACTTAGAATTTTGAGTACATGGGTTCTCTCTATCACTTAAGCTACAAGTGGAGCTCACCCTAGTTTAAAAGTAGCTCCGCCATTATTATAAATAACTCAATTGATTAAAATCATTTGTTCCACGTTCAATAACCTCTCCTCAATTGTTGTTATAAAATTTTTTTTTTTTTAAAAAAAGTCACTTGCCTTTAGGAAATTTGGAGTAAAAAAAATCAACTATTGTAGTAGTTTGGAATAATTGCTCCCCTAATTAAAGTCTAGTTCGAGTTATAACATTTGTATTGTATGTATGAGTTTAATATATTATCATATCTCTCAACAGGAAAAGTACTTAAAAAAACACTTGTCCTTGGGAAATTAATTGGATCTTTTGTTTGTTTATGATGCGTCGAGTTAACATATCAGATATTTTGGGTCTAGAGTTAATCTCAGCCACTAAATTGACATATATCCATAGACGTAGTGGGATGTTGCATCACATACCAACATGGCTCTCTCTCTCTTCTCAAAGCAGTCTTCTTCTCTGTAAGACTGTATCTGAGAAGGCAAGGGATCTCCAGTGAATTGCAGGAACATAAGGATTTAAGTGGGGCAAGTTTTTAGATAATTTGAAGACTCTGTAAGTGGCCTTACTTTCTCAGAATTTCTTGGTCTTATTAATTTTTAATCCTTTATGAGTGTTTGTGTTGTACAATATTGGATTTTCAATCCCATTACAATATCAGATCAAATTAATCATTATTATTTTTTTAATTTAGGGGGTTTTGGTTGACATGTTATGATCATGATTCTTTTGGTTGACTAATGATAAGCGGATATATAAATTTATTTATTTTCTCTTGACATAAGTTTAATTAATAAATCAGATTTTGTACGGATATTTCCAAATCAAGAGCAAATTGCAGGAGGGAAATTGAGTTCTAGGACTAATAATAATGATAATATAGCACAAACTTGACTTTCATCAATTGATGTAACAAATAAGAAGGACTTATGCTTAAATATTTTTAGTTAAAAGCACAAACTTGACTTTCATCAATTGATGTAACAAATAAGAAGGACTTATGCTTAAGTATTTTTAGTTAAAAGCACAAACTTGACTTTTATTCCTAAATTAACAAAACTATATTAATATGATGTAATCTTAGCCTAGCTCAAACAAAATACATATAACTCTTGCTAATTTAATTAATTTCTTCTGGTCATGGATTTTAATTCTGTTTGAGTGTATCAATAAACCTTCCCTTAACTACATCATTGTTTGTGATAAAATCAAGGAAGTCTTTGAAGCTGAACTCTTTGTAAGACTGTGGATGTTCTTTGTCCACAAGCATTGGTGCAGGCCCTACTTTCTTGTCCAAAGCAAGGCTGTGGAGACTTGCAATGGAAAGTCTACTTTTCTCAGCGCTAACTGTTGCTCTGTGAAGAACACTTTTGTAATGTCCATTGCTCAGAACCTCCATTTGGTCTCCCAGCTGAACCAAGAGAGCTCCTTCGATGGCCGGGACCGATTGCCAGTTGCTGTTCTGGTCCTTGACCTGAAGCCCTGGACAACTTTGAAGCAGGATGGTTATGGAGCCATAGTCTGAATGGGGAGGCATTCCTAAGGCAAGCTCTGGTTCTGGACATGCAGGGTAGCAATTCACAGCCACTACTTGGGACCCACTTTCAACTTCTTCTTGTAAGTACTTAGGGTTTAGCCCCAAGCTCTCCATGACAAGCTTCATTATTTGCTCTTGTAGCACTTGCACAGCCTTGGCATAGTTTCCCATCTTCTCTCTGTCATAGAAATTTACACGTTTTAGACGTACGTGAACTTAATTTAGGGTAATATTAGTTTCATTGATGAGCTAGCTAGCTAGGTTGCCTCCAAATGTGGCAAGAATTCAATAGAGTTTCGATAAGAACGTTTGGTTACTTACTTGTAACAAGAAGGATTTGATGGCCAATGATGGATCCATTTTGAAATAGGATGGGAGTAGTGTTTGATGAAATCTCTCCAAAAGTGAACCTTATCGACCGCATGATTTATACTTGTCCCGTACCGTACTGGTGCATGAACACTATCCGAACCTAGAAGCATCTTTTCCTCAAGAGGCAGGTTGAAGAACTCGTTTGCAGCAGTTAGGGCATCTTCCATGACCCAAGACGGGATTCCATGGTTAACCACCTGAAAAGAGGATAGCCGTTAACATAAGAGTTTAATAGGTTATGTAAAAAATGAATAGTAATCACGAGGGAGGCGCTACTCGCACTCCCGGATTGGAGAACAACGCACAAATAGCTATCTTGGAATTTTAATACTGATAGTAATAGCTAGCGTGTATGCATGCAACGTAGAACAAAAACAAAGAATAGAAACGAGATTACGTTTTGTCAGCCACCTTCACATACATGGGGTGCCTATACATTTCCCTATATGTGTATAGCTAACAATATATGTACCTGAAAGAAGCCAATTTCCTTGGAAGCCATACGAATATCGTTGATGATTTGAGGCCTAAGAGAAGGGCTTTGCAAGGAGGAGAGGTCAACAATGGGAAGAGTGGTAGAGAGCCTAGAAGAAGAAGGGTTTGGGCGTTGTGAAGGAGGAAGAACATAGCGTTGAGGCACATGAGGCACCCCCAATTGGGTAAGTGTAAGTGCACTAGTAAATGAAGCTTTTGTTTCTGTTTTTGATGATGAGCTCTTTCCCTCAAGGTGACCTTCCATATTTTATGCCTTTCAACTTTTGTGAATGAGAGAGAGAGAGAGGTTGTGTTATAAGTATACTATTTGGGATATGGATGCTATATTTATAAGGATAACTCAAAATTTATTTTATTTTTTAAAATTTGGTCCATTTGATTATCAACTTGAATGAAAATATATATACTAAAAAAGCTTTTTGCTTTTTTGCACAGTTACAATGTATGGGGAGAATTTGTATGGAATAGTAACACAAAAGTGTTTTTTTTGGTAGATAAATAAATGTGTCATTTTGACATTTTTAGCTTGATGCTCGAGTGAGGGGAAGCATTTGAAACCAAGCGGTGCTAAATTTTGGGTTGATTTGATACAACGCATCCCATCAGCGGTGCCAAATTTCTGCTAGAAAGGGACCCACAAATTAAATCTTTTTTAATTTTCTGTTTTGCAAATAATCGGCTGGAAAAATGGAGAGGAAAGTGAAGTGAACTTTTAATTTTATGCACGTCGGTGGGAGAGTGGAGGAGGTGGAGGGAGTGTATCTCACGCGCCAGATGAGAGAGGGCTGTTTTGTAACGTCAGAGGTTTTAACAAGAAAGAGAAAGAAAATGTGTTTTTTTATCCTGCCGTATTATATAATTGGGTAAATTTCACTGTATTAATCGTAAGTTTTCCAAACTCTGATTTTGATACCCAAAGTACTTTTTCTCACTTTCATATCCAACGTTTATTTTTACTATAATTTCATACCTCCGTCCGTATTGCTATCAAGACCTCCGTTAAACAATGACGTGTCCTTGGTGTGGCCTACCACTGTTCAGCGACGTGGCTTAAGAGAGGGTCCCACACTCTTATCTCTCTGTATCTCTCTCTTTCTAATCGAGAAAAACCCAATTCATCTTAGATTTGCCCTAAATTCCAAAATCAAAAAATTGAACGACACATCAAACTCGAACTCCAAATCCCAATTGAGAAAAATCGAAGCTCTGGAACCCCAAAATCGCATTATTTCAAACTCGAACCCCAAACTTGCAGCAATCGACGACGGCAGTAAAATCATTGAAGAACGAAGGAAAAGGGTATAGTTGTGAGAGTCTTGATGGGTTGGGTGAAGCGAGACTCGACCGTGTCTGAAACCCCCAAATATGGTAAGTTTTGTGTTTGTTTAATACGCATGTGGTTCTTGTTGGGGATTTGGGGTATAAAGCTTTGAAAGTGAAGAATCTTGTCTGTGGGTATAGTGGTTTATAGTGTTTGTTCTTTATTGTAAGATGTTTGTTTGTTAGTGGATAAAAAGGGGAACTTTTCCAAATTTTTTTTACTAATAAAGATAGTTGATATAGTCGTGCAATAACAAAAACAAGGAAGACAAGGAGGACCAGAAAGACAAATGCACATGCAAAAGATAACATCTAGGCTATTTTGGAAGTATTTTGCTCGTTGTTAGGTTTTGATTAAGTGGTTGTCAGCTTTTAATTAACTGGTGGGTTTTTGGAAGTATTTTGCTCGTTGTTAGGTTTTGATTAAGTGGTTGTTAGCTTTTAATTAACTGGTGGGTTTTTGGAAGTATTTTGCTAGTTGTTAACTTTTGATTAACTGGTTATATTAGGTATACATGTATTTGATGGGTGGTTGTATATGTTTTGTTGATGGACAAGTGGTACTGTAATTGGTGGTTATTTGGTTATGGAATCACAATTTGGAATCAGAAATTTGTGCCTTTACATTTTGTTGTTTTGTACATTTACATTTTGTTGTTTTGTCCTTATGATCAAAACTGATAGTTATGGACATGTCTATGTTCTATGTACCTTTACATGTCCAGACCTTATCCATACCATTTCAAAGTCAACATCTTCTGAATCAACAACTATCTTCAAAGTTCAGAAAACCAAAGCTTTCTCATACATTGTCCATACCATCTTCAAAGTCAAATTTGAGAAAAGCAGAGCTTTCCAATTACAAAATCAACAACTTGTCCATATCAACATCTTCAAAGTCAGAAATTTGAGAAAACCATAGCTTTCCCATTACAAAATCAACAACTTTTGAATGAAGAACTTGTCCATACCATTTCAAAGTAAAAAAAACACCATACACTAACTACATCAACAACTTCCCATTACATACTGACCATGATCCCTAAATGACCTATTTCCCTTTAATCATCACAGCAAGAAGCAGCATACAAGAAACCAAAAAAAAAACCAGAGCTTCTTCTCCCTTGCTTGAAAGCCCACAATCGCATTCTCCATTTTTCGAATCCTCTTAAGCAGCCCACTTATCAACTTCTACTTTCGTGGGTTGTCCTCTTCATCAATCCACTCCCAGAATCTGCATCTATCCTTCTTCTGCAAATACAAACAGTACATATTATTGAACATCAAGATTATTAAGGAAAAATAGAGAAGTGGTTCACCAAAGTTACAACTTACTTTTCCGCACACATCAAACCTCCTACCAAGGTTCGCATCAGTCCAAGAAGTGAATCTCTTCACCCTTAGTCCACAGTAGCAATTCATCAACCTTCCCCTTTTGAACTCAGACATCCCCGACATGGAAGACATGACTGAGGTATGGAAGACAATACTGGGTATTCCTCGCGTTAGATGCCTTTCGAAATCTGATGAAAAGAAGGGACCTTGGATTCAGTTTTGGGTTCAAGTTTGATGTACGATTTTGGGGTTTGAGTTTTCCTTTGATGAGTTTTGTGATTTTGGAATTTAGGGTTTGAATTGGGTTTTTCTCAACTAGGAAGAGAGAGATACAGAGAGATAAGAGTTTGGGACCCTCTCTTGAGCCATGTCACTGAACAGTGGTGGGCCACACCAAGGACACGTCATCGTTTAACAGAGGTCCTGACAACAATACGGACGGAGGTATGAAATTGGTAGTAAAAGTAAACGTTGGGTATGAAAGTGAGAAGAAAAAAACTTTGGGTATCAAAGTCAGAATTTTGGGAAACTTACGGGTAGTAAAGTGAAATTTACCCTATATAATTATATTGCGACGCAGTTAACCTTTCATTTGACCAAATTACTGCAATAGCCTCCACATTTCAAAAATACAATGTAGTTGCTTTTTTTTTTTGGGAAATGGCAGTAGATGATCAGTTTGCACATATTTCATTCCCAAATCATCACCTTACAAATCTTATTCATATATAATCACTTTGGGACTTGAAATGACCTAATTGCCCTCCATATAAAAGCATATCTACTGACCCTTTACCACCTCTTTTATGAAAGCCAACTTCTCCCAAGTCCTCTCATCTCTCTTGTCGCAGTCTCCCAAATCTTGGCAGAACTCTAGGTCGCGAGCCATGTCGCCACTATGCAATCCAGTTCTCTACACATCCATCGTCATAACCCAGCTGTCCTCAAATTTGGAACCCTAGTTTGACCCTAGCGAAGCCGGTGCAACCCACGACCTCCGTTGTGGACTTCCACATCGAAGCGACTGTTGCGACTCCACAACGAAGCCACAGTGGCGACCTCCGTCGTCGTTCTCAACAGTTGTGAGTTCTAATATTAGTTTTGTACTCTCTGTCTCTTATAAATTAGTTCATCCCCTTTTCTCTACACATTGGCCAAAAAGCTTAATTTTTCAGTTTGAATGGGTTGTGATATGTTGAAATTCATAGTTTTTATTATAATCTGCAGTGGGATCTGTCTGGTGAACTTGAATTTTGTTTAAAATGGAGTGAATGCTCATAGAATGTAATGTAATGTAATGTCTTTGATATTGTTATAGGGCATTCATTCTGGGTTTTTCAACTATATTATAATACGCTGATTTGATATTAATTCTGGTAAATGTCCCCTTCTCAAATTCCCATAAAGCAATTTGGCCAAAATAACAGCAAACAGAAAAATCATATGTTAACTTTGTGTGGCCTAAAAATAGGTTTGTTAGGTTAGTTTTAGCCTCAATTTAGATGCTTAATTGTGGAATTTGAGGTATTTGAATTGAAATTTATTGCCATTCTAGGTTAGTTTTGGTAAGAAGTTTAGTTTTTGTGTTTTGACTTCCAATTTGGTAATTGAGATTCATCTTATACTGCATAATTCCTTTTGCATTACAACCTGATCCTTTCTTGAAGGTGTTTAAGTTTGTTGAAAACCCTTATAGCTTAGATGAATCATATTGCTTACATGGTATGTTTATATGAGTTTGTTAAGAACTTGGAACCCACAACAAACAATACTCACAAACATATATAGAAAATCAGAGAAAATAGAAAAAGTAATAAAATGACCTTGTTCAACCAGCTACAATTTGTAAGATGAGATTTGTGGAATGATAAGATGATACGTGTGGTGGAATGATAGTTGTGTATGTTATTATTTGGTCTAATTGTTGTGGTTCAATGTTATTAATCGGTCTAGTAATTATTGATGTTATTTGCAGAAATGGATACTGTTGGAATATTGGTATGCTACAACGGAAGTTGGGTTCACAAGGATAACATTGAGAGTTATGAAGGTGGGGAGGCTAAAGGCATAATAATGTCACATAACGTAACCTTTCACGAGATTGTTGACCGCATTTATAAGATCATGAATGCAGATCCCAACAAATACATTGTCACACTGAAATATTATGTGCCTCTATCCTTATCTGTCTATAAGCACGTAAGGGTTGAAGACAATGATGATGTTCAATATTTTTTAAAGTACAACACAGATGTTATGGACTCTAAAGTAACCCATTTACTAGCAACCTTGAAAAGTATAGAATGACATGGTATTAAAGGGTGCAATGGCATTGTAAGAATTGAGAGTATCAATGCTCCCCCTGCATTTGTTATGGAACATACAATTGAGGTAATTGGGGACAACGAAACTGAAAATGGTGGAAATGGTTTTAATTGGACTAATTGGGTTGAAGATGTTTCGAAAGTGTCGAAAACATAGTTGTTGATTTGGGTGGACCTAGCAACGAAGAGGAACTGTACTCTGCGCCAAATGTGCATCCTCATGGGGACAGCAATTTCAAACCCTCTACTGTGCAGGTTAGACAAGTGCAATCTAAACCTCCCTGACAATCAAGTTGGACTAAAATGCATAGAAGCGGGGTTCATTTGATGCATGGTCAGAGTTTGCAACAAATTGATTATGGTGGAGGCCTTTCTTCCATCAATTGGGAATCAAATTTTAAGGTTGGCCGAGTTTTTCCAAATAAGAGTGCCCTTTTCAAAACCATAAGTTTAGCAACAATTAGAGGCCACTTTCAATTGAGAACAATCCAATCTAAGAAACGTTGGTTATGTGTTCGTTGTTGGCAGCTTCCTTGCCCTTGGCAACTTTGGATATATAAAGTTGGATTACATCAGTTCAAGGTTGTTAAATACAATCCATTTCATGAATGTGATCTAAGGTATCTAACTAGTCACCATCCTCAAGGTAGTATTGGATTGCTGTCTGACTCTATGAATTGGAGTTTCATCTATAAGTTTGTAAAAAAAAATACGCCCCAACTGAAAATGGTTCGAGCTCTAGCTCCACACTACAAAAGTCACACTTGCAATGGTCAATTTTTTTAATCATTCAACAATTAGAACAACTTATATAACATGAGAACAACACACACATGCATATTATAGCTACTTATATATTGTTATTGTCGATGACTGCATAGTACAAAAACATGTATATTGGTTTTCCCAAGTTAAAATTCCTAACATGATATTAGTTTTCCAAGCCGTACAAAGCTCTATTACTACTTTCACATTGTCCATGGCCACAGGTTTTGTTGGATCAAAACGTGCCTAGGCTGCGGGTGCATCTAAAACAGTAAGCGTCCTCTTTTTCTTGGAGGGATCGGTGAATGAACTTAACAATGTTGTTGCATGCCACTTCAGTCTGTACCCTTTGCCTCCCGCATCTTCTTTCTAAACCGTGATACTAGGTTCCTTGTTCCCTTCATCACCACCGGCAGTTTAATTGGTTTTCATGGGAGGCCTCAGCTTGCCTCCCACCTCCTTAATGCCAGTCTTCTTCCAATCCTCTAACAAATATATGACTTTTTTGGAAATTACTCCGCAACCATCCCCATCTTTTGGAGTAGGAAGGTTTGCATCTTCAAGAGAAGGAAGGTTCACATCTTTTGGAGTAGGAAGCTTGTCAGCTTGTTCGTGCACTTGTTTGTCCCCAACTGAAGTGTCAATTTCAGCTCATTCGACTTCAATGGCTGGGAAGGCTTCCTCTCCATCGCCAGGGACTTGTGCTTCCATTTCAGCCCCTTCGACTTCCATGGCTAAGAAGGCTTCCGCTCCATCACTAGGGACTTCTGCTTCCATTTCAGTCCCTTTTGTAGTCTGACTAATATGTTCATTTAAGGGAGACATCTCATTTTGCCCTCCTTCATTCATTTGAGGAGTAGACACTTTGTCATGCCCTTCTCCACCATATTGTTTTTTGAACTCCTCCATCTCTACTCTAAAATAGTGTTCGACTGAAGCAATTGTGTCGGTCAAATCCTGAATAGCCTTTTGATTTTTTTTTCACACTCCTTCTGATGCTTCAAACAATTATTCTCTACAATCCCGTCCAAGTCGCGCACTCTGTTCCGAAGCCCTCGATTTGAAGTAGCTAGCTTTGCCAACTCATCATTTGTGCTTTGTAACTGATGCTTCAAACTACGCAACTCAGTCAAAGACACTGTGCCCTGCTTAAAAAATATAACACAAATATTGCCACTTTTTCCCTATCGTATTCTCTAAATATTCAATACATGCTAATTATATATCACCACCTTTAATTTAATTAGTGCCAAAATATTGGAAAAATGTCATGCTCACCTTAGAAGAGGAGGGAAGGGTAGATGTTTCCTCAACTTCCTAATCTTTTGCTTCAATGGAAGTGGTGGTATTTTCCTAGGCCTCATCCCCAAACAATTGAACAATTTCTTCATTGTTGTCATCATCACCCAACTCCAGTAAGGTTGTTGCTTCTCAATATGAGTGGGACGGAGAAGTTGCACATCAACCTCCAATTTAAACACACACAAAAAAATCAGTCAACTTATTAATTTTTCATATGCATAACATAATCATTACGAACTTAACTAACCTCAAAGTTTTCAAAAACTTGACTCATAACCTCGTGAAAACGGGCCGGCGTGTTGCTCCTCCAATGTAATATTCAAGGGATGTGGGTATTGTCTTCATGCACCAAAAAATGCAATGCAGCCAACGCTGGGAAGACTTTAAATGCCCAAATATGTTTACAGCAATCAACCATCAATCCCTGTAAATGTATTTAAATGAACTTAAACATTTTTGGATATTTGTTTACCTGAAAAGCAAACCCAACCCCCTTATGTTGTACTCTCTTGGTCTACCACTTGTCATTCTTGTATGGCCTTTCTTTCCACTTTTTTGGTAATTTTTCTTTTTTGGGGCACTTTAACTCGTTGGTAATCTACACAAAGTGCCCTCAAAAGTTAAGCATTTGTCATGGCATATGACACGACGCCCCATGGATACTTGTCAAACTCTTCTAGGTCTTCAGCCAACTTCCAATAGCGCATGTCAATGTTCACATGCTTTTCAGTACCCAAAAGCACAAAAACGGAGAAATAAAGCATTGTAAGCTTTACCGCATCATCATCTGTGCAGTCGGTGAAGGCAATGCTTTGGTCCAAAAGGGTGACAACTTAATTGTTGCTGAAGTATTTTTGCTTCAAGGAGCAGTTTTCGTTTGTCGCATTCGGAATGAAATGGAGCTTTCTGAACCTTAGCCCCATGACGAGGCAAAACTGCTGGGCACTGAATTCTATCAACTTGTTACCCACAATAAATTTTATACCATTGACCTATGTAACAGTCTTAGGATCAGCATTCCTCATCAACAACCCGTGGACAATTTGTGATGTCCACTTTAGGTTAGGTCCTCTATCAATAATAGATGACCAAAACAACTGCCCTCGAACCTCTGTAATTGATGCCTACTGAACTTCGCCTTTATTGTTGTAATGGCAGTCCTTGAGTGTGAAATATATAATGGTTTTCCTTGAAACTTGTTATCTTCACCATTAATAAGTTTTGCTTTAAAAGCCATTCTTGATTTTCCTACACACCAACATTATAGATATGGATCATTAGTTACCCATATTTTCTATCTACATTACTCACACGAATAATTTTAAGCCATTTAAATCTCTGTATATACAAATGACAAAACCAAATTTTAGTTTCTTTTCTACTCTCCAACTCTCTCCACTTCCACTATTATCTACATTCCATTCTACCAAATGTACATTACATTCCATTCTACCAAATGTACATTACATTCCATCCAGAAACCAAAGACCACCCAAGTGTGAAAAGGATTTCATGGCCTAGGGATCCACTTCATACAGGGTTTGGGAGAAAAGGCTAAAACAACTACCCCAACTGCATCAATGCCTACTAAAATCTACTTATCACCATAGTCATATACATGTATGTAACCAAAAAAAACCTTTTGAAATACAATACAAATGGAACATCAGTATTGATAGTTATGGAATTTGTGTACAAACTACACACATCAAAATGTTACTGCAACTGCAAAACCAAGATGTATGACCATGAAATTTCAAAACAGATAACGAAGACCAATAAAATACCAATTTCAAAGAAAACCCACAGAGATTAACAAAATCACCATCAACACTAAATGAAGGAAACCAAACCAATCAAAACAAAACAAATTTTATAGAAACCCACACACATTTACAAAACTACACTAAAGAATAAAAGAAGACAACTTTTTGGAGCTGGGCGATGGAGTTCACCGTCACAGTTGGAAGAACTTGACTTTAGCCGATTCAGAACAAAGACCTAAAAGATGGGGTCGATGGTGGCTTTTGTGATTAACAAGAGATAGATGACATGATGAGATGGTTTTCGCGACAAAGGGAGAGTGGTGCTGGTCATCGATCGACGATGGAGAGATAAACCGCTGAGAGAGGAAGAGAGAACTATGAGAGAGAGCTGAGATAGAGAGAAAGTAAAGACAGATGTGTTAGGTGGGCAATCAATGGCCAATAACTTCACAGTAGGTATGCTTTTATATAGAGGGCAATTAGGTCATTTCAAGTCCCAAAGTGATTATATGTGAATAAGATTTGTAAGGTGATCATTTGGGAATGAAATGTGGACAAAGTGATCAACTAAGTAATTTCCCCTTTTTTTTTTGGGTTTTAAGGTCTGATGGTCCCCTAACTTTGACCCAATTCGCATTTTTGTCCCTCAATTTCCAAAACCATTCATGTGGTCCTTCAACTTCAATTTTGTTAGGACAAATGGTCATGCTGTCAATTTTGTTATATTTTCTGTTAAATGTAGGGGCAAAATGGTATTTTTGTATTAAAAATATTAATAAAACTAATTAAAAATATGGTTAATTACAGGTTAGTACCTTATGGTTACAGCCTTAAGATATGTTAGTCCCTATCTTCTCAATTTTTACAATCACATACCTCGGTCTTTTAAATTTGTTACAATGTGGTTCCACCGTTAGGGTTTCCGTCAAATCTCTCCGTTAGTTGCTTACGTGGCACTATGGGTCCCATATTTTATATTTCATGACCACCACCCTCCAACCGGCAAACCCATCCCACAACCACCACCCTCCAACACCCAAACCCACCCCACCGCCCCACCCTCTACCCAGAAATCATCCCAAAACCCAACTTTCTTCTCCAAACTCCAAATAGTGACAAGGGCATAAAACCCCGTCACCTTCCAAGACCCACCTTTATTTTCTTCAATGATTTCCTTTTTGGCTTCTGAACTTGGAACCAAATATCAGTTTCCCTTTTCTTGATCAGAGAATCAAACCCAAAAAACCATTAAAGTACCATGAAAATACAATGAATAAAATATTAAAAACCAAAAGAAAAAAAGAAAAAGAAAAATAAATAATAAAACCATCATCACCATCATCTCTCTCTCTCTGCGCTCTCCCTCTCCCTCTTCCTTTCTCTCTCCTCTGCCATCTCCACGCTCCTAAATCTGGGTTGATTTCAGTTGAGCCTTTCTCTCTTCTCCGCCATCTCCACCTCTCTTTCTCTTTCATTTTTCCGGGAGAGACGGCTGATAGGATATGGCTATGGTGGCGGTGGGCATCGAGGATGAACAAAGATGAGGGTGGTTGTGACAAGGTGCGCTTTGTGATTGTCTAGGCTAGGCTTGGGGACTGGGGAAGGAGGAGGATTTGGGTGGTGATCGTGGTGGGAGAGTTGTCTGGGCAAAATGGTGGTCTTGGTGGGAGAATCGTTGGGAAAAATGGTGGTCATGGTGGGACAGTGGGGTTGGGGACAAGGTTGCCAAGAAAGAAGAGGAAAAAGAAGGGGCAAGCGATGAAATTTTTCATTTTTTAACTATGAAAGTTTTTTTTTTTTTTAATTTTTAGTTTTTAGGAATAAGAACTAATTTTTAATTTTTTAGTTTGACTGAGGATAGGAATAAGATTTTTTAATTTTTAATTTTATTTTTTGGGTGAAAGGAATATTCAAAAATTAGAAATTAAAAATAATACAAAAATACCATTTTACCCCTGCATTTAATAGAAAAAGTTAACAAAATTGAAGGCACCATTTGTCCTAAAACGAAACTGAAGTTGAAGGACCACGGGAACGATTTTGGAAATTGAGGGACCAAAATGCGAATCAGGTCAAAGTTCGGGAACCATTAGACCTAAATACCCTTATTTTTTCCTTCTATGGGTAGGAATATGTTTAATTAGCTATGATATAGTTTGCCTCATCAATGGGCATGTACTTGAACAAAATTGTTATGTTTAGTATGACCAAGTTGGTTTTCCCATAAACAAACTAAAAGAAACACTAGAGAAATGGATATAATAATGTTTTTTTTATATAGCCGCATTTCATTAATAAACGGTAATTACAAGAATATAGCCCTACAACAGGCTATTGCAAACAATAAACAAACTATTGCACGACAATGAGCTAAAACAATTTTACATCTTGAAGACCTAGCTTACCAGAAATTGACAAACATAATAGGATCCATAAAGCTACTGCATCCGATGACGAAAGAAGATCATATCAGAGATGAGAAACTCTTTATGAGTTTGGGAGTTGGGGATATGAAACACCTACCAGTGGAAAAGCAAATCCCGCTCAGCTTCTATTACGACACATGGTCACATTGTCTCCCAAACACTCTTAAACCCAAAACACCAATTGATAGTAGAGCCACAAAATCAACAGCTCCACTCCTCAACACAAAAATTTAAAGGAGCTCCACCTCATCAACCCCAAAATTATAAGAACACCACATTAGAGGCCAAAAAAAGATAGATCTACACAAATCTACAAAGATCCAATAAAAAATGTTGATAGGAAGACCCTAGAACAACTATGGATTAGACAAACCTTGTAAAACACAAGGGATACAAAAGCCTAATGGATATAAAAATGTTGTTTGGGCCTGGTCGAAATCCGACCATGCGGCTTGGAAAGCCATTATGCCAAAATGCAAATTGGCTACTCAAGGTGCCTAACGGCCAAATCATAACAAGAAGGCCGGACTTAAGGATCATCATACACCCCACGTCGTTTAATCTTCAATAAAGTCTATAGCTTTAGATGCACGATGTTCTACCTCCACCATAATTCAAACCAAGAACTTAGAAGTCCAAACCCAACTTTAGACATCGGGTTGAAAACATCTGACTTCCGAAGTCAGAACATCTAGAACTTCTGAAGTGGATGCTTAGTTGTGGCCTAAAATTTGTACAAGGTCAAATCCTTCAATAAGCCAAGACCAAGGCCTTCGATCAGCCAAGATCAAGTCCGTCGATCAGCCAATGTCAAGTCCAAGGTTTAGTCATTCGATCAACCAAGATCAAGTTCTTCGATCCGCCAGGATCAAGTCATTCGATAAGCGAGGTTTTGACTCCAAGCCGAGGTGGAGCGACTCCAAGTCAGGGTCAAGCAACTCCAAGCAAACCCCAAGTTGAGGTGGAACCCAACTCCAAGCCAACCCCAAGTCGGGGTGGAACCCAACTCCAAGTCGAGGTGGGAACCCAATTCCAAGACGGGGTCAAGCAATTCCAAGTCACCAACATCAGTGGGTATTTCAACCAAGATTAGAACTCCGGAAATCACAATGTCTCACCAAATGTCAGGTCAAGTCCTTAGAGGTCCAAGCTCAAGCCATGAATTCGAACCCAAGAATCCCAAATGATTGCATGCACGTGACGGAGGGCTCATAAGAAAGCAAACAAAGGAGATTGATGACAATTCGGAGTATTCCAAAAGAAGAGAGAATCATATAATCATCTAATCTTCATTAATGTGATCCCACGGATTTGAAGGCTTCACAAGGAAAGATTTTGAACGAAGTTGACCTTCGGCCATTTAATGACCAGCTCATAGGCTGACAGATACCCCTATATAAATCTCATCAGACGAAGAGAGAAGACACACATCAACTCAACCCAAAAACATATCTTTTTATCTTCCACTTTTCAATTCCTAGTTTAGGTTTTACTTTTCCAAGCACTTAGTGTAGCTAACACTTCAATTCCTTAGTGTAAGTTTATTTTCTTGCAATTTACATTTCATTGTCCTTGAATTTTCATTAAGTTTAATTTATCGAATTTCATTCAAGTTTACTTTAATTTCTCGTCTTTTACTTTATAGTTTATTTCAATTTATCGTTCTTATTTATGCGTGATCTTAATTTTAAGTTTAATTATTGCTTTAGTCCGCTTTCTTACATTTACTTTCTTGTCATTTAGTTTAATCACATTTTTAATTTAAATGCAATATTATCACTAAAATTTCAAAAACTCAAAAATAGACATACAAAGCTCAACCATCCTTGACTTTGAGGAAGTGAAAGAACCTAGGCCAAGAGGAGGTTCCTTGCTTGGCTGATCAATCGATTGGTTAGAAGTCAGAGGCTCAAACAAAACAATCCTACCTTTTCCATCCTAGCCAATCCGTGGTTTAGTGGTGGCACGCCTACACAATCTAAAAGAAGAATGATCAAAAGTTCCTTACATCAGCCACCTTCACTAAAAAGAGGGAAACAAATGTTGACAGATTTCTTAACCCAATTTGACTATCTTGCACGCAACATGTGGAGGCTTACAATAATAATGTTCTGTTGGAGTATATATATATATATATATATATATATATATATATTTATATATTTCATAGTCATATATTTATATATACATCCATACATATATATTTCAATGTCATTAATATTATAGTAACAATGGGATAGTTTGGATTTTATTAAATTAGTTTCTTTTTTGGTCTGAAAAATGAGTATTTTTTACATACATATACTCATACAATTATTAAGTAACGATGTTGTTAAACAAAATTATATGTTATCTAGTATCAGATCCTTAATCTAGACTGTAAATTTAGTTGAACAAGAGAATATTATTAGATATATACATATAGGAGTTTGATTGCCTGAAAGACTTCATGGAAAATCGTTCCCCTATATTATCCCATGAGGCATGAAGCATTTCTCAAATATCAACTTATTTTCCTTTGGCAAATCATTTTTCCCTGCGAACCAACGCCTCCATATGACACAAACGTGACAATCAATAGGCTAAAACTATAGTCAAATTACAAGAACGCTGGAATTCACCAGGAAGAAAGAGGAAACATCAAGTTTATTGAATTCAAAAAATAGCATAAAACCCTAAACCACAGGCTAAAATTTGTTTAAATACTCCTAGTAATCCTAGTAATCCTAGTAATCCTAGGAATCCAACAAGGAATTAAAAGGGAAAATAATAAAAATTCCAAAAGCTAGTTAAAATAATAAAATAATGTTTTGGGGTGCTAAACGACATCAAATGCCCGAAAAAGCTCATACATCATGGAAAAATTAATTAGTTTTACTTATGTTATTGTTCTCTTCGAAACGACGGGTTATGGGCCTAATTCTAAGCTCGGGGTCCAAACCTGTAGCTTTTCGATTTTGCCTTTACACACGCGACACTCCAACTCTTCCTCGATTGCTTCTGTCAACTGTTCTACATCACCTTTGAGTGTAAAATCACGAATTATATCTTCCATTAAAAAAATTATTCTTGGATCAATTAATTTATATGCACACAATTATAATATAATTATCAATCATCTATATTAGAAATGTAGTTAGCAATGTGATGAATAAATGTGATAATTTTGTGGAACATCCTCAACTTTATATGTTAATTTAGCATATATTCCAATTAATCTGGACAAGCAATTTTGTTCAAGCAAAGATGTAGAGGCATGAGCCTGGGGTTTTCCTTTTCCATTCTACAACTTTGACCCATCGTCAACACCTTTTACTTGCTTGCCCAACCATAGCTAGCCACGTTGCTGCAGAGATCACCAAGGCAAATGCAATGCGGGTATGTTTTTAGGTCGAAAGGATTTTGTTTGTATATAAATAAGAACAGTTGAGCCATCCTTCAGGGTATGTTTTTATGTCGAAGGGATTTTGTTTGTATATAAATAAGAACAGTTGAGCCATCCTTCAGGGTATGTTTTTATGTCGAAAGGATTTTGTTTGTATATAAATAAGAATAGTTGAGCCATCCTTCAGATAAGAATGTTGGACATATATATATATATATATATATATATATATATATATATATACATAAATTCTTTAAATAAGGACGTTCGAACGTTATTATCACGCGACGCCATGTATTTTCTATTACACTTCCTTGTTTTCAATAGCATCCGCACGATAATAACGTACGGACATCGGGATGAGAGAACAACTTTATATATATAGGATAACTTATCCTATGAAAAAGTTGAAATACTTAATCCCACTACTCCCTCTCCAATGACTCGGGGCCGGACATTGGGATTGGCAATCCTGACCAATGACCCTAGCACCTATGTCAATTAATCTAGACCGTTAGCCTTGTGCCACACCATACCAAATACACACGAAGGGATTATAATGGGGTTATTATTATTTTTTATCCAATCTGTATTCATTTTTACGTACCAAATTATATAGGAGGGATTAGTGAATGCACAATTTCACCGAAGTGCTTTTGAATTTTTCTTTTAAAGGAAATGGGAAAGTGTTTGATAAAATGCCTCAAAGAAACTTTTCATAAGCTGGAGGAGGTTGAGGCACACGTGTGTCCAAGTCAATATTCCCAGCCACATGCCCCGCACTCTGACATATCTAAGATCAATGAATCCGCAATCAGAAATAAACCCTATTAGGTATTTGACATTTGTGCGTTGCCTGAAAGATCAGAAATAAGCCATATTTGGCGACGATATTTTGTTGAATTTAAGAAAAGCCATTTATGTCGGCTTGTAGCTTCAGACCAGGCCAGGGTCCTGGGTTAGGAGATTTTGGAGAGCATGCATGCAAATACAATTTCCTGCAGCACAAAACCTGCAGATGACCTCATGCCATTTTTGTTCTTATCTTCATTCTTTGCTGCTTTTTGTTTGAATTAATGATGCAAGGGCCTTTAAATTTGGCAAGTTGCAGAACAGCAGATGGGCAGAGCATCATTTTCATTATAAAATGATGCCTGCCTCCAATGACACGGGACGGGACATTGGGATTGGCAATAAATTATTATTTTTATTTTTTCTTGGGTGAAAGCAATAAATTATTTTCATCAACTTGCCAAAGGAGGCATGCATCATTTTCTTTAAAAAGAAAATAATTTATTCATTTTTTATTTACTTTTGGTTCTTTTGGCTTGAACCAAGAGAAAAAAGAAATCGTTTTTTTGGTACAGAGAAAACCTTTTCCATATACTTTCTCTTCTCCATGTTGTTTGTAGCTTATGTTGGTAAAATAAAGATAATTGCTATATTTACATAATTTCGAAAATAAAACTTCACTATAAATTCGAAATAAATACAAGAAAATAATGATAAAGACAAATAAGAATACTTTACAAATGATTGAGTTTAGAACTTGGTTCTATCTCCTTAAGACAAAATTGCCTCCTCACAAGTGCTTCTAGGATTTGCTTGGCAAATGTCTCCCAACATACAATGATCGACTTCTTGCGGAAGTAGCACTCCAATCCCCAAGAAAAGCGAACTCAAACTTGTGTATGAACTCTCTCTTATTAACTCACTATATTTCTGGAAATACAATGCTAAGAATGCTCTAAAACTACTATTATCGGATGACAATTGGATGAATGAAATACCGCAGGACCTTCTCTATTTATAGGCAACAAGGCCTCCGTTTAGAAAGATATCAACCAATGTATACTTTCTCGTTGCAACAGTAAGGTACTTTCTTTCGAAGAGGAACTTGTCTTTTCCAGTCAGACTTAGACTTCAAATACATATGCAACAGTAAGTTACTTTCTTTCAGATACACCAAAAATAGAAAGTAAATCACTACATTGACGAAAGAAATAGAGGGTATCACAATCTCTTCTTTTTCTTCCTTAATATGTGAAGAAATCAAATTCGAAATGAAAGTTACGCAGAAACGAAAATAGACAACATGAAACAGGCCACCATCACTTGCTGCCTGCAGCAGAGATGCCGTCTCCAAGATTTGAGCTAACTCCAACTCTTAGGCACAGGGTCATTTTTTTATTTAAGTTTTGCATACAAATCAAGAATAATTATCATATCAGAAGCTAAAGAACAAGGTAAGACTGAAATTAGAAAACCGGTATAGGATTGTAGATGAAGCATTTGCATCAGATAGTGTTAAGTTCCGGAATCACTTTCGCAACGATCCCGGCCCTGTGTTAAGTTCGGGACATGAGGAATTTTAGGCCAACCTTCCCTGTTTCTTTGTCAATTCATTCCAACACACATTTTGGATGATGCGTAGGCAGCAAAGGTTAAGTTCTCTCCACCACATACTGCCATGATCCTCATTATTGAACACATCAAGTTCCTCAGAACTAAAGCTTTCAACTCTGCTGAGAAGTTGCCTAAGTTAAGTCAGGGACATTCTTAGCTGAGGGCAGTACATAATAAACACATCCTTGAGATAAGTGATGCCTTGCAGACTCTTCTCGGGCAGTGATTCTAAATCTTTGATCCCGCCGAAGACAGAACTTCAACTGATCAGAAAGAGGGAAATGTTCTTGATGATCAGAGACTTCCTTTCAGCTGTCATGGTTAATAGTCTTAATAATATTCCATTAACGTTCTTTAGAGATAGTTCTTCTATTGTGGATACAATGGAAAGGAAGTCACCTTAGTGCTGCCATTGATATACAAGTAATTGGTACGAGGAAATGCTGAGACTAATAGATGATGATGTTGCTGCTCATTTTTCTTCCACCATGCTCTCAAATTAGGAAATTTAGAGAGAGATATTATGCGTTTCGAATGATGGAAAGAATGCTGCTGACATCTAATTTGAAAAAATAACACAATACAAAGATAATACAAACAAATCATACCAAACAACAGGCAACCGCTTGCCTCTTGTTCATGTTATACAGAACAAGAGGCAGGCTGAAGCAAACCAAAACAACAATCGACTTTCGACATATTCCAAAATGCAGCCAAATGTATACACTTCTACATGGGTACGCATTGATAACCTTCGGCCTCTACATGCACATTCAAATTCAAATAAACAGAGTAATGGCTGGTTTCTATCATTCAGAATCTTGATTCTACAGAAAGTATAGAACATTTGCCTCCCTCCATCCTCCAGGTAAATACCAATATGATCCCATAGACTTGCAGTCTCCATCTTATTATTATGAAAATGAGTATCACATATCGAAATCTCACAAATCATTGGATGCATTTCGTTAGCATGTTATCAAATTTTTTAAATTTGCTTAAAAATATATGTCATCATGTGATTCATATCATATCATCTAATATATTGAGAAGAAAAAAAAAACATTTGCACAGTTGCTCATCTACCCTACCATCATCTTTTTTTTTTAAGGACATTTCTTATTGAGAATGACGATAGTATACTAAACTCGCACACACTATACGGATGCAGGACTCGAACCCAAGACCTTACCTAAGGAAGTAAATACTTCAAACCACTACACTAGTGGATCCTTTGCCTACCATAATCTATATACTAAGAAAAAGTAGCATCCCAGGGGGAAAAGTTTCATTTCCTACTGATTAAATTTTGATATAATAGCATTATATATGGACTAAAGTCTTGAATATTAAATTATTTGATTCTTTCCCAAACACTTCCACACCAAGAAAAAAAACAGAGAAAATTAGGCATTGTTTACAGTAAAAGTTAGGCACCCATCTCAGTCGGCCAAGGGAAGGCTGCCAAATAACGAAGAAGACGAAAAAACCCAAACCCAATTCAATCACATCATACAAACAGAAACCACCAAATAACTCAACAAAAAAATGTAAAATAAATTTATAAATTCATTTATAAATGTCAAATAAACTTGGCGGTTGAGAGACTGCTATTGGGAGAAATACAGGTTTGAGTTAGACAGAAATTAGGACTGCTACTGGCTGAGTTTGGCACTACAAACGGATTATTTTTTCATCCAAATTCAAAAGCTTGACCTTTTTTTTTTCCAAGAAAAGCTTGACTTTTTGGGATTAACCTTTTTCTTTTAAGTTTTTAATTTTTTAATTTTATTTGGAAGAGTAAAATTAGGTTTCAATTTTTTATAGCAATTTCTAATTAAGAAATGATTAAAAAGTAATTTTTTTCTTATAATAATAGGATCACTAATAATCTGAAAAAGTCTTCGGACCTAAAGCCCGTTTTGAGATCTTACTCCTAATAAAAAGTCAAAAGCTTCACCATCCAACAAAATTCTATAATCCAACTCATTCATCATCAAAAGAGAAACAACAAAAAGTTCATCACAATCTCACAAAAACAAATAATTCCAGAACATAGTTTAATGTAAGCATAAACACATCCAAGTCTACAATAGAATGAGAAGCTAATCATGACATAAGAGAAAGCCATTAATATGAGAATGTTACTTCTTCCTCATTGTTATCAACATCCTCATCTTGAACAGTGACTCTTTTAGCTTCACTATCATTAGAGCTTGAAGCTAACCATATGACCCAAAAAATAATAATAAGCAAATATGAATAAAAAAGCTTTACTTAAATTGAAAAGTATAACCACAAAAATATTTCAATACCTTTTATCTCACTCCATAACCAATCAAGAGCACACATCAATGGGTCCACTATTTTTGAATGAATTCGGCTGTGTTGCGGGCTTATAATCCTTCCACTTGTACTAAAGCAAAATTCTGAAGCAACGGTAAATGCAAGAATGGCCAAAATATCTTTAGCAATATCATGCAAAGTAGGATATTTGATCCCATTTGATTTCCACCAACACAATATATCAAAATCATCATCATCATTCCTAGGTTAAAGAGATTCCTCTAGATAATGATCCAACTCATATTTCACATGTGTGGTTGTAGTGGAATGAGAAACAAACACATCCAATTGCTTTACCAAATCAAGTTTAGGCATAGATGCCCTTGATGAAGAGGCATGAACTGACGATTGAGGTTGCTCTTACTGACTTTATAGAGATTTTGATTAATACTCCTTGACCAAATCATAAAGAATATCTTTATATTTCTTAATCTCTTGGGCTTTATTCTATGAATATATTAGAGGGCACAAAAGCTCAATTTGTTTCATCTTATACATTGGATCCAAAATACTTGCAACTCCCATCAAACCATGCATTGTGTCCCAATACTTCTCAAACTTTGTTTCATTTGTAATGTCATTGCTCGCATTGCTCGCACCTCTTCTTGTTAAGAAACAAGCCATTCATTAATTGATAATCTAATAGCACAAACATTCTTAAAGTAAAGATTAGCAGTAGGATACTTGGTCCCTGAGAAAAGCACAAACATGTCATATAAAACATTGCCAATTTATCAACAAGCTCCTTTGTCTCTGCCCACTCACTTTCATTGGGAACTTCTTTATACAAAGGCTCACAGTGCTTCAAACGAGGAAAAACATCTTTGTATATCATTGCAGTTTTAAGCATGAAATAAGTAGAGTTCCATCTAGCCTTGCAATCAAGTTCTAACATTTTGGTGTTTGGAACTCTCAATTGTTTGACTGCTTCAATAAATATTTCCTCTCTTTTTTGGGTTCCTAGCCAATATGCAACACTGTACCTAATTTTCTCAATACTCTTTTTAATCACATCTAAGCCATTTCTCACCACAAAATTTAAAATATGAGCACAACAACGCATGTGGAATAAACGTTCATCTAACATAAGTGAAGTAGAGCAAATCTTGTCTAAGACTATTGCAATCATGGAATCATTTGTAAAGAAATTACCCACAGTTAAGGTAGACAACTTACGGTCAAGATTCCAATCAAACATGCATTCCAATAAAGTGTTCGTAAGTGCCTCCGCTGTGTGTGGACATGAAATATATATAAACTTACAATGAAAACCAAATAAGTCACAATCTAATTATTGTAAAAAAATGAGTAATGAGAATTCAAATAAGAACAATAGAATAAATTTACCTTATTAGATGACTTTGTAAATTCCATGCATCATCAATGAAATGTGATGTGATAGTCATGAATCCCCTCTTTTGATTATTCGATGTCCACATATCCGTTGTGATGGCAATTCTAATTTTGTTCGTGTCCAACAACTTCATTGTTTTCTCCCTTTCAACTTCAAAAACCTTAAATATGTCATTCTTGATTGTGTTTCGAGTACACACCTTAAACAATGGTTGCAAAGTATTGGAATACATCTTAAATCCAATGTGATCAACCATTTACAATGGATACTCATGAAGAATAATCATATGTGCAAGTGCCCTCCTAGCTTGGTCGTGGTCAAAATTATAAGTACCAAGCTTGACCGACCCATCACTCGACTTTGTAGGATTCAACATTGGTTGATCTATGGTTCTTTGTCTTTTATAAAGACAAGACTTTACATGATCAAGTAAATTTCTAGTCTCATTCTTGCTATTTGCTCCTAGACTATTGTGACAATGAACGCACACTGCTTTCATTTGGCCTCAAATTTCTTTCATTTCAAAATGTCAAGTAGGAGATCTCCCTTTCCTTTTATTCACACCAACTTGAGTTGAACCTGATTCTGCAACGTTATTTTCATTTTCAGTTGGTGTTGGTGCTGGGTTGTTTTCTATTTCAATTGGCGGCGTAGAGTTGTTTTGATCCTCATTTTGGGTTTGAGGAGCTTGAATCTCTTCATTGTTGTCACCCATCTAGCAAAAAAAATAAATTATAATTTGACTATTTAAAAAAAAGAATAATGCAGCAAAAAACGTAGTCATAAGTTGATTAAAAGAAAAAAATTAGATTGAAATTATATCCTAGTATACATTCAATTAGCACATACACAAACAACTAAACTCATTGAAAATGAAATAAAATTTAATGGAACTCATATCCTGCTATTTAATTTTATCAAGTATAAAATTAAAAGATCATACAAGTGAATTAAGTCCACTGCCTATAAATCTAACATAGAAAATCAACAATTGAATAGACAAAAGAAGAATATATGGCTGTACATACAACCGATGTACATATCAATATGGATGATTAGGTATACCAAGAATAAATTAGCAACATAGCATTCATGACTCCAATTAGTATCACTACAAGCACACTGGTAAATAGATATGGAGCCAGAAGCAAGATAATATTGGCTTAAGAAGATAACCATATATAATTGTCACTGCTAACGTTTAATGATGTACGTATACATATGATTTTACAAAACATTTAGCTGAAACTAATGCGTTTAAACTAAAGCCCACCATGACTTTCTTCCTAAGTAAACCAAATCTAAGAATTGACTGCATATATGTGATAATTCTTCACCACATTTAAAGGCATGCATATATTTGAGTTAATTGTCCACTAACTTGGACTCTTTAAATGTTCCTATGAATATCATTCAAAGGCATGCAGACACCGAATTTTTCAAGTTGCACGTTTGAAAGAGCCTTCTCCAAATATCAAATTTCTTCGGCGTCTGAAGTTCAAATCATGGAGTTTCTGTGAAAATACAAGATTGAAAAATATGTGAAGGACTTGATTCTGACAGAGATTAAGGAAAAGATGTAAAAGTTGGACTTGATTCTGACAGAGATATAGAAAAAGAGATTACAACTTTGTTTCAAACTTTAGTTGCTCAGAGTCAGAGAGAAGAATTGGGAAGAGGGAAGGTGAATGGTTGTGTTGGAGTTGGAATAATGAACGTTTGCACGTAACATTAGGAATTATATGGTAACTTTTTAATTATTATATTATATAATATTTTATTTATTAATTAATTAAAATAAATACAACACTTATCGGGCCGAGTTCGGAAATGGAGATAACAATACCATCCCTAGCTCATATCCTATTGGGTATTTTTAAAATCGGAGATCTCCGTACCCTCCCCGTTCCCCCCTCCCTCTTAAAATCAGAGATCACCATACCCCCCAAAATTCCCCCTCTTGGGGTTATTGTCATCCCTAAGCAGGACTCTCACCGGTCCTCCACCTCCACTTCAAGCCATCGCAAGTACAACACAAAACCTAATTTGAGAACGACATTAACTATTATTAAAATTTATGGACCAAAATGCAAATCGATGTATAATTCAATAACCAAGGTTACAATTTAGCCAACAAATAAATTAGCTCCGCTCCTGCCGTCCCATCTTCGGGGTATCGCCGCCAGGCAATATTCAATAAGCCCTTTGAGGTAGAACGACTATTTCAAAAGGAGAAAAACAAAATTCAACTATTATATCATACTCACCTCATAAACAACAAAATTATAATTAATGCTCGTAGAATGTTTCAATCATTAGGAATTCGCCTATTGCGATTAGAAAGAAGGTAAATAAGAAATTATTCAAATCATGACACACAGCAGGAAATTGCCATGGCTAGTTGATCTATGTGAATGAGTCTCCACATTGTGTATATATATATATATCCTATAATCTACCAACGTGGACTGGTCATCGCTGATTTTTGGCTGTGCTACTAACAGCATTTGATTTTGGCTTCATAGTTATGTCATTGGAAAGAAAACAAGAACATGGCTATATGAATAGAATAATGCACGCTTTAACAACTCCATCTCTGTTTCCTTTAGTTTTACATAGTCAACAATCATTTCATTTTCCCCAGTATAACAAATACCTTTTTCTATATTTGAAGAGGTGTGTTGGGTTCAAGGTTTACCTAATCTCTACAAGATGATGTCCCCATCTCGTGTTAGGTGGCAACCAAAAAGAAATTATAAAAATAGAGTTATAAGTGGTGAAATGTTGCATGTGTAAAGCTAGGAGTGAGTATGGGTCTGAATTGAATCGATTTTATATCATAAAATCGCAGTCGAATCAATTGCAATAAAACGGTTTAGTTTGTTTTTGTTTTGACAAAAATCACTATGGAAACCAAACCAATTTTGGATGATTTGGTTCAGCAAGTTTTGGCCTAAGTCCAATTTTTTTCCTTTTGCATTTTTCCAACTTTGTTAGCTCAATTACTACATAAAAAATGCATTACTATAAAATTTTCATTTTCTAACACATCAAACCACCTAAAATTTAACATGCCATGAAGCTTCAAAGATCAATTTTCAAAGTTCCATCAAACTTCAAATTTAATATACTTATCTAATTATTATCCAATGAGAAAATTGCACATGGAAAATAAAGTTTACAAAAGCTTGCAACCGATCGAACCTGCTATGGTCTTGTTCGGTTTTACCATTTGACTTTTTACTCATCAAAACCGAACCAAATTGGACATTATAATTCAGATCGGCCGGTTTGGTCAATTCGGCCGGATTGATGGAGATGTACATTGACCTTGTGCTTGATTGGATAGAGTTGGGAGGCTTTTGGCTGTCTAACTTTCTAATATTTTATAAGTAAACTTTTTAATGAAGAAGAAAGAATATCTGAATGTGCAACACCTCCACTAAGCCCATAACAACTAAACTTTTATATAATTGTTTTGGTACGTAGCAAGAAAATGGTATGCACTTAAACCAAATAAAGCTTATTTGGTAGGTGAATGACTTTCCCTCAAATATACCTTCACATAGCTGTCTATATATGACATGTTTGCATTTTTAAAGCTCCTCAACTCTCTCTATCTCTCTCTCTCTCTCTCTCTCTCTCTCTCTGCATCTCTCAAACACAGAGAAGACTTGAGACATGGCCATAGCAACAGTTCTAGTAATTTTGCTGCTTGCAGCCCCAGCAGTTTATGGAGTGCAACACACTGTTGGTGACACAGCTGGCTGGGATTCAAATGTAGATTATGTCACTTGGGCTGCTAGTAAAACCTTCACCGTTGGTGACACTCTTTGTAAGCTCTTTCTTACTTTCTCATATTGTTACTCAGATCTATACAAACTAAAATTAAAAACCATATTTGTTTTATTTTTGAGATTCCGAGAGTGAGTAGATTATTAAATTAATCTAACGGCACATAACGTGGTGCTGTGGCTGTTTTAATTCTGATCTGGGCACTTGACGAAATATGAAACATGTTACATATATATATATATATATATATATATATATATATATATATATATATATGTGTGTGTCAATTTGATGTAACACCTGCTGACCAAAAAATTTGATCTTACCAGTGTTCACCTATGGCGCTTCCCACTCAGTGGATCAAGTAAATCAAGCAGGCTACACTAGTTGCAGTTCAAGCAATGCCCTCGGAACCCATAATGATGGGAACACATCAATCTCACTCTCAAAATCTGGTTCAGTCTACTTCATCTGCCCTACTGCAGGTCACTGTGCCAGTGGCATGAAGCTTACAGTCACTGTTGTGGCAGCTGGCAGCCCCCCGACCACTTCTCCCACCACTCCACCTCCACCAGCCACAACTCCGTCTCCACCTCCACCAGCCAAAACTCCGTCTCCATCTCCACCAGCCACTACTCCGTCTCCATCCACTACCACTCCGCCTCCACCCACCACTCCTGCCAGCAATAATGGTTCGTCGCCACCACCCCCGCCACCTTCCGGAGCAGCAGCTCTTAGCATGAATATGTTTGGGGTTCCAATTGCGCTGGCAACCTTGGTTGCATTCATGGGCTAGGGAGGAGGCAGTGCGGTTGATCTTTTTCTTTCTTCTTTCTAATAATTGACCAGACATATTGTCATGTTGTATTTTGTTGAATTTGTGTGATGTTAGATGAGATGTTAGGTTTTTATGTTTATATTATATGATTTTTTTTATAGAAATTATGGGATTACAATTATAATTTAGCTAAAAAAAGCAACTACCTACAAATGGTCAATACAAACTAGCCACAAATGACAATTACAATAACAAAGTGATCTAACATCAAAATTAAGACAATATGAGACTCTCCTCCATTAACTATCACGCATGATCGAAGAAACTCTGGCATAGACATCCAAACTAAGAGTGCAAATTCATAACAACCAAAAATAGATAAAGCTTGAAAAAACCAAAACCAAGCCTTAACAATACAAATAAAACTCTCACAAATGAGATGTGGAAAGCTCTCACAAAGGAAATGTGAAAAACTCTCACATAATTAAGGAAAGGTGAAAACTACATAGAAAACCCAAAGAGTCTCTGCGACTTATTCCAAACATGAAGAAACTGCAAAAAAGATGATGATAGAGATCCGACATCGAAACGCATGTGGAGATTCGACGCCAAAACGAAATAATTGCAAAATGAAGACAAATAAGGAAAACATTATGTCTCTAAAAATGGGGGAAAATAGGATAATGGAGAAAGAGGAAGGGGAGGAAGAGATGAGGGGAGCGGGGGAGGAAGAATAATGACTTTCTCCCCCTTAACGTGGAAATGGTTGTAGAGTGTATTTTGGGACAAAGGGACTAGAGTTTTATAAATTTTTTATATTATATGATATTATGGATGGACAATTGGTTGTTTTTGTTTTGTTTATGTTATTCTAATTGTATATTTTAATCTTTAGCACTTTGCATCCATCACCATTTAAGTAATGTGTTTGACTTGATCAACCAACCAAAGGACCTAACCCAAAAACTAATGGAATTTCATGAGAATAAAACAAAAGAACAAGAGTGCTTTTCTACAAACCTAACATTTATCCAAGTTACCCACCAAACTAATCTTGTCCAAGATTTCTCCTTTTTGACTTAGAGTTTAAGAAGAAAAGAAAAAAAGAACACACACAGAATTGTTATTACAAAACGTCATGTAGTTAGGTTTCGTCAAAAACTCCGTTAGTTTGCTGATGTGATACTATATGGAGCTCACAAATCCAATAATATAATGTTATGTGGATTTAAATGTTTAAAGAATTAAAGAATTTCAAAATGGAAAAATCATTAAAAAATTAATTAAATTTGTAAAAAAAATAAATAAAAATATTATGGAACCTAATGATATGAACTATTTGTGAGCACGTATATCAATCTTGAGGACCATAAATGACAAAATAATAATAATAATAATGCAACCTGATAGTTTCCTCACCCTCATGAACGTTTTGTAATAAAAAAAACCTTAAAAAAACTCTACCAAATTAAAAATATATATAATAATGGCAAAACGTCACTTTTGGTCCCTGTGGTTTACCACTTTTACCACTTAGGTCTCTGTAGTTTCAATTTGATTATTTTTGCCCTTGTGGTTTTCAATTTAAGCAATTCAAGTCCAATCTCCAATTTCTGTCAAATTAGGTTAACTGCTGTTACTATTTGAGGGGCATTTCAGTCAAAAGCAAGAAAGAGAAAAAAAAACAGAGAAGGGGAAGAGAAATCAATTGAAAACCTACGAAACCAGTCTCCCTCCATCTTCATCTTAAGGGGCCTCTTCCATCTTCTTCTACAAAGCAACCAGTTGAAAACCTACCGAACCCATCTCCCTCCATCTAATTCTTCATCACCTTTTTGCCAATTTCCCCAAAATGGCAGGTGAAATCCCCAAAACAACCCCACCACCTTCAGACCAAGCACCACCGCCGACCGTAGAGAATGAAGACCCCGTAGCACCTCTTGCACCTGCTGAGCTTGAACCACTGGCTTTGACAGAAACAGAGGTCAAAGCTCTTCAAGAACTGAAGCAGCTCGTCCAGGAAGCTCTCAACAGTCATCAGTTCACCTATCGCGCCCCAACACCCAGCCCCCAACACCAAACCACCTATTGCGCCCCAACCCCCAGCCACCACCCCTCTCCGGCCGCTTTGCGCACCCACATCCAATTTCCCCTACCCTTCTCTCTCTCTCTCTCTCTCTCTCTCTCTCTCTCCTAAATTATCAAGAATAACCTGCACCTCCCACCTCGTACCTCCTAAATCCACATCCACCTCCAATGGAGCAAAGGGACGTCGAACAAAAATAAAAGAATGGAACTTGAAATGAAACAAGCAAGAACAAGTGTATGATATTCCTCCCTCTTGAGACCCAGATTACATACAAAGAAATCATTCAATCGCCAAAATGGTTCCAAGCATTGGAACCTCCAAAATAGGAATTGAATTGAATCTGTCTCATATATGTAAAGCACCACAAAAATTCAGAAACAAGAAACCCAGTGACGAAGAGTACCTTCTTTCGAAATATTACAAACACAGATTGTAATACGATTCAAAACAAGAATTAATGAAAACCCAAATCAGATTCCCACCATACCCACAGATTAATGAAAACCCAGATGCCTTTGTGCAGAGCCACAATGAAAACCCAAATCAGATTCTCAAGGATGATGGAAGCAATGTGATTCTTCTCAAGTTTTCGAGGGCCAGGAACTTCAAGGTGAAGGATGCGTTTACTATGCTTCGCAACACGATCCAATGGAGGAAAGAGTTCGAGATTGATGCTCTTGTCGATGAAGATCTTGGTGATGATTTGGAGAAGGTGGTGTTTATGCATGGATATGTGTGTTATAATGTGTTTGGGTCAGAACAAAGAGTTGTATCAGAAAACGTGTGGGCTGGTGGGAGAGAGATGGCGATGACGATGGCGGAGTTGTATTGGGTTGGCGATGGCGATTTCTCTTCCTTCTTTTTTTTTCTCTTTCTTGCGTTTGACTGAAATGCCCCTCAAATAGTAACAGCAGTTAACCTAATTTGACAGAAATTGGAGATTGGACTAATTCTTAAATTGAAACCACAGCGAAAATGATCAAATTGAAGCTACGTAAGTGGTAAAAGTGGTAAGCGCGTGGGCCAAAAGTGACGTTTTCATAATAATTGATGACCTACCCAGCCAGCCCAATACACTTCATCTCCATTAGAAGCAGCCCAACAAGACATATATCAACTTTTTGGGCTGGACCTATAAAAATTCATTCCTAGTTATATCCAGCTCAATCCACAATATTCAACCCCCCACCCTCTCCCTTTTTTATTAGCTAAAAATCCTAAATCTAAACCTTTCCTCCTCCTTCCTCCTTCCTAACAAGAGAGAAAAAAAAACAGAGACAGAGAGATGGCTGGTGAGGAAGAGAACAGCGAGTTCTACCTGAGGTACTACGTGGGGCACAAGGGCAAGTTCGGGCACGAGTTCTTGGAGTTCGAGTTTCGACCCGACGGGAAGCTCCGCTACGCCAACAACTCCAACTACAAGAACGACACCATCATCCGCAAGGAGGTCTATGTCACGCCTGCTGTTGTCAGAGAGTGTCGTCGTATAATTTCAGAGAGCGAGGTCTGCAATTCCTAATTTCTTTGTTTTAATTACTTATAATCTCTCTCTATTAGTTTTTGTTGTTGGGTTTTAGGGTTTATGGTATTTTGTTAATTAATTTGTTCAATAAGGGTTCGTATTTGTTTAGGGAGATTTTGTTGGGGTCGTGCAATGTCCCTAATGCCCTACATTGAAAGAAGAAACACTAATTTGGAGTAGTTTATGAGCTCATAGGCACCCTTCCCTTGCAAACCGGTTTTGCTAGGGCAACCCATGAGTCAGGTTGTGTTTGTGTGTTGGAATTTGATTATGTGGATGGTAAATTTTGAGGGGGCCGTGTGTATTTTATTTATTTAATGGAATTTAGTTGTGTAAGTTTGTGTTTGTTCTGGGAAATTTTGATGGGTTTGAGTGGAATTTGGGTTTGTGGGATTCCCTGTGTTTGCTTTCTCAGAATGTGAGGAGGGAAAAGATGTGGAGTTTCGGTGTAAGCTTGAGGAGAATTGGAGGGTTTTCATATCTATTTATTTAATTATTAGTTTTATGTTAATTGATTTTCGTTTCAAATATTTGGTTTGTCCATGGTTCCTGAGAGAATTGAGGTCGAAGAGATTAAGATGGGTTGTGTTTGTAACCGGGGTAATTTATCTTGTGTAAGAGACATGAATGCATTTCATTTTATGACTGTTATAGTCGTGGAATTGAGGGCTTAGGATTTTCTACTTCGTTGTTGGGAGTCAAAGGAGATTGAGAAAAAATAAGTTATTTATGTGTTTAGTTCTCATGGGGTCTAAGTAATAGATTAGAAGTTGTTTATAGATGTGACTTAATGTATGGTTTCAGTATTAATTTTTGTTTCAAGTTTCCTGGTTTCCTGCTTGGAGGTTGAGAAAAAAGTGGAAAACTTAAGATTAGGGAAACGATGAGGAAAATTGCGGCTGTGCATTTGTAACTGACTGTCGAGCTCCCGAGCCATGACATGTACGGATGGTTATGATTGGACATTTGTGACCAGGCTTAACTTTCTTCTTGAGATTATGAATGTCTTTTTTCTGTATTGTGACGAGATAAGATATGATTTTACTCCTCTCGCCATATTTTTCCTTTAGTCTGGATAAGTAAGAGAGTTATGTTCAGAAGGTGGTGGCGTGGGGTACAACCCATGTATAGTATAAGCGTACATAAAAATCTAAAATAGGGCAGCAGAAAGTCTTATTCTCCCTCTACTTTTTGGACCAAACAAGTAGACTGGTGAAACCTGAACTGTGTTGAAGAATGCTCATTGCTTCAAAAGCAGAGCTTTTATCTCTAGCTAAAGGCCCCAAAACATAGATTAATCACCCTTCTCTGCAATTCTTTTAATTGAAAATTTCTCTGTAGTTCTTCAGAGTCAGTTTGTTTACAAATAGTCTGGTTGCTGACACAAAGGAGGCAAATATTAGAGAAAATAAACTTCATAAGCTTCCTGTTTTTAGGTCTTATGATACTGCGGAAAACAATTGTATTAAGTTAATAACTGCGAGCTTCTGGTTTTCTCATGTTGTTTATGACTCTTGTGATTTGATTTTATTGAATTAACATTTCTGTAGTTTGGTATCCTCTGGAATCTCGCTAGCAATCTGAATTTTCTTCTTGTGTTTTAGTTAAAGTTAACACCAATTGGATTTTGGGAATCAAGAGCAAGAAAATCACCTCTAAACGTTGGAAGTTCTTTTTCTTCCAATTAATCAATAATAATTGAAAGAATTGGGTGGCACCGTGGCATTAGCTATGTGTTATGAAATGATGGAAAACAAATGTCCATTAATTGTATCTTTACTGAACAGTGGAAGAGCTTACCAAAAAGAAATTACACAGTGAAAATAGTTTCTCAAACTGTGGTCAAACTAAGTGTAGGATTGTTACCCTTTATGTTGACAGTTCATGCAAATTGATTGATCTATTCTTCCCAGAATTTGGTTAGTGTGTAGTCGTCCTGGTTTCCTAATTTGGTTGCATTTTTGCTTCTCTTTAGATCTTGAAGGAAGATGATGTGAACTGGCCAGAACCTGACCGTGTTGGGCGGCAGGAGCTTGAAATTGTAATGGGGAATGAGCATATCTCCTTTACTACTTCAAAGATTGGATCCCTTGTTGATGTCCAGAGCAGTAAAGATCCTGAAGGTCTTCGCATATTTTATTATCTTGTTCAGGTCAGTTGATTTGCACTTTCATTTTATGGTATTAAGATATGCCTTTCCTTTTCTGGATTCATACTGTATATATAGGATCTATGGTTGTTAGCTCTTACTTGTCAGTGCTGGTATTATGTTCTGACTCAACGTGTAAATTGCTGCCTGGTGTGAACTTCTTTGGTCGAAATTTGTTTCTATTATTCAATGGATTCTTCACTTAGGATTCTTCACTTATATGTCTTAGAAAGAGGGAACAAATTATGCTAGTCTCTCCACTGAAGTATTCTATTATGAGTCTGAGATGCCTAGTTTTTTACCCTCGTAAACGATTTTTTATTTTATGAAGTGATTCCTATTGTTTATGTCTGCCAGTGACTGAGAATGACTTTTTTTTTTTCACCCAACACTGTTTCTCAATGATGCTTGTATTTGATTGCAGGATCTCAAGTGCTTTGTGTTCTCTCTCATCTCGCTCCACTTCAAGATCAAGCCTATATAAGATGTAATAGAGTATCCAGTGTTTGCCAGACAAGTTGCATTCATGGGTTGTGTATGGTTTTCCATAGAGTTGACATTTTAACTATGTAGGCCTAATCATTTGACAGTTTTTGTAATTTTTGTTATTTGGATGATTATGAGAGGGGATTTCGGAACGTAATCGGATTAATATAGTTTTAAACCCTTGTTTTGGAATTTATAGTAATAACTTGACCATAATGTTTTCTCAACAAAATATTTCCTTCAAAGTTGTTTGTATTTTGGTCTGATATCAAAATTCGTTCTTTCAAATATTCTCGCTTTAAACAAAACAAAACAAATTGTTTAACAGATTTACAAGTCATCAATTTGCAATTAGTGTGTTGGTAAGAGATTTCAAGTTTGAATTAGTCTTAGTTTGGTGATACGAGATTTCAAGTCCGAATTAGTCTTGGTCTGGTGATACGAGGTTTCAAGTTCGAAGTAGATTTTATTTAGTGCCTACAATTTGTTTTTAATGAGCGATCTCCATTGCATCCAAAGAATGACAACTCCACAACCATAAGAGCATCTACTATCAACGGGGACAAATTCTCAATAAACAAAAATAATAAGTTTACCAATAAGCCATAACGATCCTGAATAAACTTTTGCTAAGAGAAAAAAATGAGGTTAAAGTCGTCTTTTCTCATTGAGGGACATCATTGTAAATCCAATCTGGGAACGGCTTCACGTAATTTCCAGAAGCCTTGTTGTCAATGAGCGGGAAGCCTCAAAATTTCGAAATTTACCCATATATCCTCCATTTCCCGCCTCTCTCTCTCTCTCTCTCTCATTTAATTTTCTTTTTTGTTTTTGTCATAAAAAATTATAATCCTCTTTGGTTGCCGAGAAAATGAGCAGAAATTTAGCTTTGCTTGATCTCCAAACTCTAGAGTGCACCACAAGCCTGAGATGTTAGCTCCCTCCCAAGCTCTCGCGAAGATCATAGCACGCCATGCCAAAGCACCATCTCACAAGCTCAGACCAACAGCAATCACAACTCTGTACATGAAGCAGAGCAGAGAGAGAGAAAGCATGCCACATCTTATCAATTCTATTGAACATTCGCCGCCCAGCAAGTCCCGAAGAATTGGCTTCGCAATGCCGATTATTCGATGCCACTGCAGACATTGTGCTGAGCCTGTGCTCAATCCCTAATTCTCCAATTTGTTTGACGGAGAAGGGACTTGTTACGGTGTCAATGGCCGCGGCTTTGGCTTTAGGCGAGCTCATGGCCGAGCCAATGCTGAATTGTTTTGTGAAGACTTACTTTAGGAAACGGAAGGGGGAGGTTTCGGACAATGCGGTGGTGTCGATGCCGAAGAGGAGATTGTTTTTACCAATTGAAAATGGTATGGATTTTTGTTTTTTGTCAAGCTTGGATTTTAGTCGTTTTTGTTGCAACTTATTTTAATTGAAATGATAGCAGTTGAAGCAGATAGAAATTTGGTGCCTTTGCCAAATGCTTCTAACCGCGACTTACTTGAGGTATTGTCTCATCCTTATTTTAAATGCCTAGCAATTAATATATGTAATAATTCTTGGCCAAAAATATATATATTTAATCATTTAGTTATGTTTATTTTCAAATATAGTTCTAAGCACTCAACTGTTGTTTGTCAAATGATCCTTAAACCAATTCTTCCTAGTTTGGTTTTAGTAAAAGCTATGAACATGAACCCTTGCGAATGGTTGAATGTGTTAAATTTTGGATATGTTTCTTATTTATGCTACACTTGTTTAGGGACCCTTGCTCCATGATTTTGAAAATGAAGGACCTTTGATCATTTAATCATGTGCTAACTGTAATAGTTACATGTTAAAATTGACATCAGTGAGTTAACATGGTTCAGATTTTTTTATAATTGCATTATTCACCATTGGTTATATGTTCTGTAATTTGAACTTGGGACTTATCAGTTTATTACTGTCAGCAAGCTGCAAGTATTTCCCCTTAGCTGGGAAATGTTGAGATTGACAAGAATAACTTTATTTGTTGACTTCTGTTACTTTTCCTGCCACAATTTTTTATTAGGACAATTCAAATAACGAGAAATGTTTGGTTCCATTACTGATTGACTCCAATACCGAGTTTTCAAGTTTTCGCGTGACACATTTGGAACATGGGAAAGGTGATGCTGATGTTCGGTCGAACATTTTAACGCATAAGGAAAGCCCTGCATCTGTAGATGCACCCAATTTACATCATAGTCTTCTCAACACTAACACAGGTTCATGCACTCTGAAGCCGGTTCAAGTTGATAGAGGTAAGGCATGCTTGCCCACACCAAGTAGTAATCATGATTGGAAACCATTCCAGGAAGCCTTGGCTAGTAATGGAAGATTAGAAAATGAAACAGATTATACTGCCACATTTTGCTTAGAGAAAGACAAACAAAGCAACATGGATGGTGGCATTCTTGGTGTTGATACTCATTCTTGCAAAGCTTCAGCGGATCAATTAAAAAAAGATGCACAAACTCTAGTGGAAAATATTGTAGAGGAAGGTTTTATTGAATTTGGGGCAGAACAAGCTGAAAATCTTGTTCCATTGGTGAAGCGTGCTGCATATGGGAAAGGACTAGCATATTGCTTGGACTCTAGAAACTGTGTAAAAATAAATTTGGAGAAAGAACGGGGTATCAAAAACACAGGGACTAAGCCCAACCCCCTAGTAGCTAAATGCCCTTTCCCTCAGAAGCAGCTTGCAAAATCATCCGGAAAATTGAAGGGCTTGTGCCAGAATTTGCCTTCCCAACAACGAGTTCTTGTGGAGTCATTGGAATATAATAAATTTGTTATCCCTTCCAAACAAGAGAATCAATGTAAAAGTGATCATAAATTTCCCTCTATAGAACATAACTTGAAGAATAGCAAGAAAAATAACATGCATGAAAAAGAAAATATGGTGGATACTACTTCTCTATCTCCAAAGGTAAGTAGCATTATTTAACTGCTGCTTGTGCTGTTTCGGGATCAGCTAGTTAAATGTGAAGGATCTTAAAGATTTTAAATGGTTTCTTTGTTGAACCAGTTGGAGAGAATACAACTACCTCAGTTCGACAAGTTTATCATAGAGAAAGAAGGAGGTTCAGGTATTCAGAATTTATTTCTATGTCCTGTTGACTGATGAGTTATGTATATTCAGACTTTTGATTGCTTTTCTGCCATATATCATACTCAATCATCTAGGTGGTTATGGCACTGTTTACAGGGCTCAGAGAAAGAATGAAGGAAAAAAGTTTGCGATTAGACATAAGTGAAATACATTTTTCATGTACATTCTTTTTTGACTGTTTCAGTTTCTTAAACCAGATGTTTTATATGGTGTTAATTTTAATAAGAAACTTACTGCTCGTAAGATGCAATACAATTAGAAATTATTAGAGTGAGTCTCTTATTGAGAATTCAAGTCTCTTATGAGCATTCAAGCTTACATGACTGTTTGAAAACTTGTGAACTTAACTTTTGTCTTGATGATAAGCAGTGATAAATCACTATATATGAGAACAAGTTTGCAATAATTGAGGCTAAATCTCTTGCTTGCTTCTCAGGCCCCCATGTTAAAGCTCAGAAACACCATGTTGAAAATGAGCGAAATATGCTTGAGCGTTTTGAGTAAGTATCCAGAAGGTGATCAGATTAGGTAATATGATTTCATTGTAAGATAAATTATTACATGCAAGCTGAAATTTGCTATGAAATTGAACGATGCAGAGGTACGAACTTCATTATAAAGTATGAAGGTTCCTTCAAAAGTGGTGACAGTGAGTGCTTTATTTTGGAGTATGTTGAGCAAGATAGACCTGAGGTACTTATCAAATGCTTCAGTTCAGCGTTTATCTATTAATAAAAAATTTGGAATATACCAACCTGACAATACTTAAGCCTCTTTTAGCTGATCATCTAACTATTGCTGAATAAAGGTTCCATTCTACAGAATTTTGTATCAGAATTTTCTTATACCTCTGTATTGATAAGTTGTGATCGAATTAAAACCTCATTTAGCGCAAGTGTTTGACAGAACTATCATCTCTTTCTTCGCTCATATTCTAGTTTCATCTTAACTGCTAGGTATTGAAGAAAGAAATAGATCTATACGAGCTCCAGTGGTATGGCTATTGCATGTTTAGAGCCCTTGCATGCTTGCATAAGCAGGTAAGATGACTACAGTTGTCGTACATCTATTGAAGGCTCGTGTAATTTTTTTGCAGAACACTCAATTTTAAATTTGTGGTTACAGGGTGTGATGCACAGAGATGTTAAGCCTGGAAACTTCCTTTTCTCTTGTAAGCTAAACAAAGGCTATCTCATTGATTTCAACCTTGCCATGGTTAGGATCCTCATCTTGCTAGTGCTTCCCAGCTCTAGCAAACTTTTCTTCTGCTTTCCTTTTCATTAAAATAATCAGATCATGCTCAATCTCTATTTTCGTGTTTTGCAGGATTTACAGCAAAAGAACACAATTGGAAGTAAGTTGGTCTTTTAATTCTCAGCTATTATTTAGCTTTTAAAATGTACTGCCTGCATCCTATCTCGTTGCTATAGTGATTACTCTGGTCTGGGAAGTGCAAGGCAATGGCGTAAACTTTGATTACTGACTGAGTCACTGACCATTTTTCCCAATTGTTGCTATAGTGATTGTTGAGCGAAAACACTCCAAGACCTTGTCGTTGATGGACTATGCGACAGCACACACACAAACCCCTTGAGAATAAAACACACATCAAACCACAAAGCAAAACACACCCACAAGAACACAAAGATTTATAGAGGTTCGGTCTCCTGCCTACGTCCTCTTGGTGATCCACCCGATAAATTCACTAGTATGTAAGAACAACTTTGGTTACAATCAAGAACCCCCTTAGCTCTCACAAGAACCCTAGATCTCTTTTCTCTCACCCTTGGAAATACTCAAGAATTCACCCTTGAATTCTATATTGTGTTTCTCCCTTGAAAATTCACTCTTGAATTTTCCTCTCTATTTGTGCTTGTCTTGTGCTTCTTAAAAAACCTAGTCCTAAAGTGCCTATTTATAAGTATAGGGCTTTAGTACAATCATACAAGGAATAGGAAACCTAAAGGATCCCAAAACAATTAGAAGATCCAATCCAAATCTGACAAGGATTCCTAAACAATGAGAAAACCTAGTCCAAATCTGATAAGGATTCCATCCTTCCTTTTATGGTGAGCCAATCTTCAACAAACTCCACCTTGGCGAACCATCCATCACCCATGAACAATTGTTGACCCCTAGAACTTCTTCAACCTCTTAGAAATCGTTCTAGTAATTCCCAATAGTTCCACAATGGCAAAAAACATCTTGCCTCAATGCACCTTAGGTGAGAAGGTGCTCCACCCAATCTTTAGACTTGGGCCATCTGGACCTCTTGTGTAGAAGAGAGATCCCCCATGCCAAACTCCTCGCTCCTCGCCTTCTTGGAACCTTGAATTCTTGACATGCCTTGATACGCAAACCGCATACCAACCCTGGTTCTATAAATCCCCATGTAGCAACCAACCTTGCTCTTGGATTTATGAACAGATTCCTTCTTTCTCATCCAAGCACCCATCCAACCTTCTCGCTTCATGCTCCCCAAAGCACTCAGAAACGTAGTTGAATCTTCTTTGTCCATCCATCCAAAACCTGGGGACGGTTTGATGGATTCCTTAAACTCGGACCTTGCTTGTGATGAAGGCTCCACCTCAAGTAGAACCCCTTTGTGAGTTTGTTGTTGATACCCAGCTTCTTCAACCCTTGTGTCAAGCTCCACCCGCCTTGGAGCCCCTTCCATGACCACCTTGGTAAGAAGTATCTTTTCGGTTGCCACCGACCCAACAACATTCTTCCCATCATCCCATGTCTTGACTTCACTCTTGTGGACCTTGTCCTCCACTTCTACACATTTGAAATCAAGCACCCTTGATGATGAACTATTAGTCATACAACTTTGACTAACCTTTCTTGCCCAACTAGCCTTGAGCGAACTTGTAGCTTTATTCCGTTGCACCGGCTCCTTGACAGTAAGATCCCTTGCCTGCTTTTCTTTAGTACAAAGCACTTCCTTAGTAGAATTTTCTGCTCCACCTGCAATTGTACCTCCCAAAAGCTGATAAACGTTGTTAGGTTGAATCTCCCCCCTCATAATCACCACCGGACCTTGTGTGACTAAGAGCTTCCCTTCTTTGGCATTGTACGAATACCCTTCTCTATCTAGAGCGCCAAGAGAAATAAGATTCCTTCTTAGTTTCGGTACATGTCTTACCTCACTAAGGCTCCTAACAACACCATCTTGCATCTTGATCTTCACTGTTCCCACGCCCAAAACATTACAACTTGTTTTGTCTCCCAACAGAATCTTGCTACCCTTCATTTCCTTATATGTATCAAACATACTCCTATTTGAACACACATGATAAGAACAACCGGAATCTAGAATCCAAACCGAAGTAGAACACTCACCCGAAGAACTTGCCACGACGTCCCTGTTACACTCTTCTTCCGTAACAGTCAAAAGTTCGTCATCGGTGTCACATCTAGTTGACACGTTTGCTGCACCTGAACTTTCGGCATTCTTCATCTTGTTCCGCTTCTCCTTCCATACCGGACAATTCCGCTTCCAGTGGTCCTTAGACCCACACTCGAAACACCCTTCATTGTCTTCGGATCTAGAATTCCCACCATTGCTTGACTTGCCCTCGCGCTTGTTTGCACGGGCCCGCCCTCTAGTCCTCGCCACGAGACCTTCACTTTGAGAGCCTTCTTCGGAACGTTGAAGCATCCTGTCATGCGTTAGGATGTCTTGCACGATCTCTTCATACTTCAAGGTTCCCTTTCCAAACATAAGCGTCGTGCGGAAGTGCTTATAAGACGGAGGTAGGGATGTCAACAACATCATAGCCTTGTCTTCCGACTTATAAACCTCATCCATCCTCTGCAAGTTTGCAATACACCTGTTAAATGCGCTAACATGCTCCATCATATTTGCGCCCGCCTCCATCTTTAGAGAGTGGAGCTCCTCCTTCAAGAAAAGCTTGTTGGACAACGATTTTGCCGCAAACATCTCTTCTAGCTTTTCCCATGTTCGCTTCAGCGGTGTCTTCCATCGCATTACACAACACCTCATCGCTTAGATGTTGTTCGATGGATCCTCTAGCAAGCTCATCTAGGTCCTCCCAATCTGCATCTGTCATGGTTGCCGGCTTCTTCTCCTTACCTGCCAAGACTTTGTTGAGACCTTGCTGCTTAAGGACATACTTCATTCTCCTTTGCCAAAGCGTGAAGTTCTCCTTGCCGGTGAACGGCTTTAACTCGACCTTTGTGTTATACACTTGTGGTGTCTTCTTGTCGCTTTGCCATCGTCAACACTTGCAAATACTCTTAAAACTATAAGAGCCCACCGCTAACCGCGGCTCTGATACCACTTGTTGAGCGAAAACACTCCAAGACCTTGTCGTTGATGGACTATGCGACGACACACACAAACCCCTTGAGAATAAAACACACACCAAACCACAAAGCAAAACACACCCACAAGAACACAAAGATTTATAGAGGTTCGGCCTCCTGCCTACGTCCTCTTGGTGATCCACCGAGAAATTCACTAGTATGTAAGAACAACTTTGGTTACAATCAAGAACCCCTTAGCTCTCACAAGAACCCTAGATCTCTTTTCTCTCACCCTTGGAAATACTCAAGAATTCACCCTTGAATTCTATCTTGTGTTTCTCCCTTGAAAATTCACTCTTGAATTTTCCTCTCTATTGTGCTTGTCTTGTGCTTCTTAAAAACCTAGTCCTAAAGTGCCTATTTATAAGTATAGGGCTTTAGTACAATCATACAAGGAATAGGAAACCTAAAGGATCCCAAAACAATTAGAAGATCCAATCCAAATCGACAAGGATTCCTAAACAATGAGAAAACCTAGTCCAAATCGATAAGGATTCCATCCTTCCTTCTATGGTGAGCCAATCTTCAACAGTGATTACTCTGGTTTGGGATGTGTTTCCTTCCCCACCACCCCCATCTGCCTAGAGCCCAAATTATCTATATTCTATACAAAGAACAAAGTTAAAAAGAAAAAAAGATTACCACTTTTTGTTTGATTTTCTCATATGTTTGGTGTACTACACATATTATGTTATGTGTTTAAAACTAAGAAGCACGGATACGGATACGGATACGGGGATACGATACGACACGACACGGGGATACGGCAAATCTTCAAAAATTAGGATACGATACGTCATGGATACGGCAATTAAAAATTTATATTAAAATATAATAATAACTATATATATAATTTAAAACATATTTTAATTAACATAAAAATTCAAATTCATCAACCAAATTCAAATTTAAACTCTAGAAAAAAACAAAAAAAAAAAACAAAAGTCTCAATCAACTACAATATTTGTAATGTCTTCTCCAGTAAATAAAGCAACCTCCAATGATGGTTCATCAAGAGAGAGATTAGCAATTTCAAGCATCCCAACACCTTCTTCACCCAAGCTATCAAATCCATCTCCTCCAATATCCCACATTTGAGTAACACCTTCTTTGTAGCTTGGACTCTTCCTTGATAAAAGACGAAGATTATTATGCACAAATACCAAGTCTTGACTCTTTGGGGTGTTAACTTGTTTCTTCTTAAAGAGTGAATGAAACTATATGTACTCCAATTTCTTTCACAACACGAAGAGGAACAAGGTTGTCCAAGTAGCTTCAAAGCTATGGATTGGAGAGTTGGTGTTGAAGCTCCATGAACAATCCACCACACCATTGGTTCCATGTGAAACCTATCATTCATGGCATCAATAGCTCCAAAGTCATCTAAGCACATTGAAAAAGAGACATATTCCACATTGATATCTCTTCTAGCCCGATCATCTGAAAAGTATTTCTCAAGACACTTTTTCTTTCCCTTGTAATCTCAGCATCTTGGTGTGGAGCAACACGACTAGGATCCTCTTGCAACCATTACGGACTATAAAACCTAAAAGTAGAGTGTGATATTATATTATAAAATTATTATAATATGAAAAGTAAATTTTAAATTCTTTAAAAGGAAAAAAGCACATAATGCATACCTAGGATTTAAAGAATGTGCCAAACAATGGAGTGGTGTGCTACTCTTAGTCCATCGCTCCACTAAAATGTGATACACCACATCAAAAAGTCGCTTTGTTCATGCAGTTGCTTGTGTTCTTCCCTATAGATAGCTGCCTTCACCTTCTCTATCATGGTATCCCACCACTCATAAACCAAATGAAGAGAAGGTTTATCTGTGTCAGCCATTCTAATCATCTCATATATAGAAGCTGTAAAGGAAAGTATATAATCAATCTTATCCCAAAAGTTTTCATTCAATATCTTTTCCTTCATTGCTCTTGCTTTGCCAACATCATCCTCTTTATATAAAGACCAGTTTGGACTAATCACCATTTGTTGTAGACCTTCCTTTACTTCTTTAAATCTTCTAATCATCACAAGTGTAGAGGCAAATCTTGTTTCAGCAATGGAGAGCATCTTCAATTTGCAGTGGTCCTTATACATAGTCAACCTCATATTATGGTTCACAATAAAAATTTTTATGAACCCAACATCATCAGCAATGTCTGAAATCCAACTACATTTATCATACCAATCATCATTTTGTTTTGGTGAACATATGCTCTTCAAAGCAAGATTGAGAGTGTGAACCACACATATGCTCTTCTATGCGTATTTAGTGCGTATCGTATCCCCAGCGTATCGGATACGGGATACGCTGGTCGAGTTGCGTATCCGTGCTTCTTAGGTTTAAAATCAATTTTATCTGACTAACTGAAGGATTTATACATTTCTCAGGTAAATCAAAATTAAGTAATCATGTGTCCTTTGATCATGTCCCTCTCCCTCCACCTAAATCAGCTCCATTAGACACAGAAAAAAAGTTTGTGAGAGGTGATCTTGTAGATATCAGTTTAGGGGCCAGAATAGATCTAAGTGAACACATGATTCTCATAAAGATGTAAGGCAGCTGGCTAATGCCGGTCCCTTGAGAAATTATCCTGATAGGGTTGGTGGCAATATACTTAAAAGCCAAGGTGCTGATGGCTCAGGTATAACCTCCAAGAAGGATGTGACAAGTGTCAGGACTCCATCTACAGAAAGGGCAAGGGAACCTCTGCCATACCTAGGAAGAAAAGAGTTGATCAGCCTGGTGCAGGATGCGATTCTTAGTCCAAACCAAGGTACAATAAAAACTCCTTCCCAGAGGAAAGGATTGCTGCTACCCCAGGAAAGATTGAAATCAAAATCATCTATACAACTCCAATGTCTCTGCAGTTTACTGATATAGCTGTATCTGGTGCCAGGTTACTGAATAGCAAAAGGTGTGTAGCTGGTTAAAGTATTTAATAGCAAACATACTAGCAACTTGTCTGCTAATTGCTTCAGTTGTCTTTAGGGAATGGGAGACAAAAAAGAGAAGGTCCATGTGTTGGAACCAAGGGATTCCGTGCTCCAGAGGTGAGGTTTTGCCTTCATCCTTATATCTTAGATGGTTTTCTGATATTGAACTTTTTCATATTTGTGTTCCTTTAGAGCATTAATATGGGTTTTTCTCTTGTTCTTCAACGGATATTTTCTATACGTATAACAATCAGACCTTATTTTTATAACTGATTTGCTAGTCAATTTGAGTTATAACCAAACTAAGAGCAATGGCAGTGTATAATTGCTTTACATCTGTTTTAATGTGATATTACCTTATGAGAATGCCTCAAGACCTTTGGCTTTGCACATGTTGTAGTAAATGTTATTTTGTTAGTCTTATACTTGATTTCTCCATTTTACAGGTCTTGTTCAGATCTCTGCATCAAGGCCCTAAGGCTGATGTCTGGTCAGCTGGAGTCACCTTGCTTTACGTAATGATGGGAAGAACTCCTTTTACTGGAGACTATCAACAATAAAATCTCTTGGCTTAATACTGTTAAAATGTAAACTGCCTAGCTAATTTCTGATTAGTTAGTGGTTTAATTAGCAGGATCATACTCAGTTTCATTAAGCCATGATTAGCTGTGTCTCTTGTGCTCATATGCCAAGTGTAAGGTTTAGATTTGTTTTTAGTTCTAACGGCTCTCACAGCTCTTGTAATGCCATGTGTCATATTCACATTGGCTTAACCTTTGCAACGGTTAGATAGTGTAGGCTGATGTAAGAGTTTGTTATGCAATAAATAAAAACGACTCTGCTGCAACGATTGGCAGAGTGAGTGCTTATTCCATTTTCTTCCTGCTCAAGTTCTCTCTCGCCCTCTAGCTCCCTAAACAATCCAAATCTTAACAAATACAAGCATATATTGCTCTACCATTTTCATCCCCAAGTTCATATTGACTATATGATATTTCAATCATGGCGGGAACATAAAAGACATTGCAAGGTTAAAGGGCAGTGAGGATTTATGGGAAGTGGCCAAGCTACATGATCGTGAATCCTCCTTTCCAGTGGTATTTTTAACTGGAGTTTTTTCTTTTCTTCTTGTTTTCCTAACACTAACAGTAAACACTGAGAACCTATATAACGACGAATTACAAAATAGTCAAAATCAATATGATTTACAACCAAAAAGAAGAGGGAAGATTTGACGTCGAATACTTTCTATCTTCAAATTAATTGGGGTTCTTTGCTGATCTCATATTCATACTCAGACAGAAAGATGCATTGCTATTTTTGTATCATCAGAAAAACGAGGGTGCTTTGAGTTTTATTCATGTTATCTACACCCAAAATGGTGGTCTGCACACCCTTATGTGAGGTTATTTAACTTTTTTAACTTCACATAAGAGTTGCTGTTTAAGTTTTTGCTGCATTTTATTGATTGTTCAGGAGTTATTGGATATCAAATCCTTGCCATCAATGCAACTGCAAAGTTGGTGCAAGGCGCACACAAAAAGAGCCCAGTTTTTCAAGCTCTTTCCAAATCACTCTTTGATCTTGTGGACAAGTGCCTGACAGTAAACTCAAGGCTGAGGATCAGCGCAGAGGAAGCTCTGAGGCACGAATTCTTTGCCTCGAGCCATGAGAGCTTGAGGAAGCAGAGGATGTTCAGGCGTGAGGTTGTTACGAGTACCCAGAATGATCTTGTACATGAAGAAAATGAAGTGTAATGTAGTTTTGATCACCATATTTGAACAATGAATTTCATCACCTAGTTCTTTGGCTTAAAAATTGTATAGTTCCCATAAATAAATAAAGTAAATAATTGCTTAGTAGAGAGTATGCACTAATGCTTCTCTTCTCTTCTTCACTTGCACACACTCCATCTATTTATAGGAGTTGTTTGGCTAATCTCAAAGAGAGCACAAACATGCATTAGTGGTAAGGTTGGTGTAGTGCATAAGAGTAGGTTTAGTGCCAAAGTTTGTGGTGCACTATGTAGTGGCATACTCATATTGCACTATGTAGTGCTAATTCCATTATGATTTTATTACACTTAATATTCAGCTTCAGTTTATAAACCGTTGTCACAGAAAACTGCGAACATTATGAATGCAGAGAATCCAAATATAGAAAGGAAAAACTGCGAACATATCAAGGTTACATGCGAGAAGGAAGGAAAAACAAGAAAACAACTCCAAATGCATGACCTTATAACAAACTGTACTTCTTCATCCCCCACTTTACCTTTTCCATATCATTAGCCTCACCATTTGAACGATCTTAAGAAACAACTCCTCCCTTCTTGTGATGGCGACATCTGCGAGAACCACTCCTACTACAAACCCACTTCCAATGCCAGCCAAGCCAAATCTCAAATCAAATTCAAGCGTTCCAGCTGAGCTTGAATCACTGTCTTCTTCAGTTGAAGGTGGCGGTTCGGGGGCCTTTTGGTTTCCGCATTGCTTTGGTAACGGATCTCCACACAATCCTGGATTTCCCTCATATGAAGTGCTATTGAATGAAGTAAGTTGGGTACCTTGTGGTATAGGACCTGTGAGATTGTTGTGAGACACATCAAAGTTGCCAAGGAATGTAAGCCTCGTCAGTTGTTGGGGGATCTGTCCTGAGAGCTTGTTTTGTGAAAGGTCCAACAATTCAAGATTCCTTAAGTTCCCCAAGGATGATGGAATTGAACCAGTGAGAATGTTGCTGGAAATATTGAGTGAGCGAAGCTCCTTAAGGTTCCCAATGAATTCCGGAATCTTACCTTCAAATTTGTTGCTTGAGATATCAATGGCTGCAAAGCCTTCTTGAATCTTTGAATAGTTCAACTCCAGACCCTTAATTGCTATTGTGATTGAGTAAGCAACGCTCTGATTAACAATATAATCATCATTGACGTAATAGACTACGTCTACGGACATATATGTTGACTTGTTTACAGTAATATCTGGAAACAAAGGTGGAATCTCACCTGTGAAATTGTTGAAAGACAAATCAAGAATGCGTAACTTGGGGAAGTCAACATTTGTTCTAGACTGTCCCATTACACCGTTGAAGCGATTATGGCGCATTGCCAAAAGTTTTAACTCTGGAAGAGTCCCCAACCAAATGGGAAAAACATCACTAAATTGATTGTTTGACAGAACCAGGTACTCAAGCATCACACAATTCACCAATGACCTCGGTAATTGCCCATGCAATTGGTTATGACTAACATCAATCATCCTCAAACTGCTTCTGTTGTTGTATGATTGAGGCATCATGCCATAAAAAGAGTTGCTTCCAAGAAGTAAAAGGATGAGATCATCACTAAAGTTTCCAAGACACTGAGGAAGCATGCCACTCAAGTTATTTTTTGACAAGTCAAGGTACCGAAGAGAACTCATATTGCAAAGCAATGGTCAAATTTCTCCAGTAAAATTGTTGTTGTCGGCTCCATATTCTAGCAGGGATGGTGGAGGGATCGGTAATCGTCCATGAAAAGTATTGAACGAAAGCCTCAAGCCTATTAGGTTAACCAAGGGTATGACAACTGGAAGTTCTCCTGAAAAGAAGTTTCCAGAAATGTCCATGAATGTCGAGTTTCCTTGCTTATGTTCCACATCCAGTTTGGTACTTCGCCATGGATTTTGCTTCCTGCCATTTCCAACCGCTCCAACTTTGTCTGATTTCTTAGGAAATACGGGAACTCTTTTAAATTGCATGAACTCAAACACAGAATGGTGAACTGTGGAACAGTTGCATTCATAATATTGGATTTAGTAACAAATTCCAAATTGTTCGCACTCAATTGGAGTTGGTAGAGATTTTGTAGCTTCTGAAACATTTGAAACTCCACTACACCGCTCAAGTTATTAAAATGTAGATAAAGGATCTCGAGATTCATGAGATTGGAAAATGAGTGGGGAATTGAACCATTCAAATGATTAAAAGCAACATCTAGGTAAACCAGTTTGCTAAAGTTACCTAGCCAAGATGGAATTGGACCAGTTAAATAACTTGTACTAATCCTGAACACAGTCAATTGAGCAAGGTTTGCCAAGGAATCAGGAATTGGACCTCCAAATCTGTTTGCTGAAAGGTCTAGCTTAGTGAGATGTCTAAGATTGCCAAGTGCAGATGGAACCAACGAGGTTGAAAAATTGCATTGCGCCACATTCAACTCTTGCAATAAATTAAGCTTTTCAATCGAAGAAGGTATTGTTCCGAAAAACCTAGTAAACCCAACTTTCAGTACGGTGAGAGGACTACTTTGATTAAATTCAAGAAAATATCCAGTGAGATCTTGGTTGTGTCTCACACTAAGAATTTTTAAGTTATGTAGATTGAAAATTCTCACTGGGAATTCTCCAAACAGATCACATTTCTTAAGGGTAAGGGATGTCAAAAATGATAAATTTGTCAAGGAAACGGGTATGATCGAAGATATCTTAATGAAACTGAGAGAGAGAGTTTCTAGACTAGTTAAATTTTGAACTATACTTCTCATATCGGATGGTTGAAGTTTCAACAATCGCTGAGGATCATCAGGATATGTTTTAATTTCATGAATATTCATACTCAGATCAAGGTATGTCAACTTGGACAAGTGTGAGACTTCAGACGGGACTTGACCAGAAAAGAAAGAGGCAGAGAGGTCAAGATGAGTGAGGCTTGGAAAATTTCTTATACTAGATGGAATATGAGAGTAATTGAAATTATTGTCTGAGAGACTTAACCTTTGAAGATGCACCAAGCTGAACAGGCTAATATTGGAGTCAGAAAGAGCCGTAGAGATAACTGCTGCTACCCGTCTTCTCGTCACACTCCACGCCATCCCACGAGCAGCAGCAGCTATTTCCTCCTGCAGCTGGTTTCCATGATGAAACCTTTGGATAAGCACCGTCATAACCTGAAGCAGATTTGTCAACAATAAAGCTCTCCTTGAACTGCAGCAAGGCAAAGCTCTCCTCGGCATGGCAAGACAGCTGCTGGAAAGAGTCTACAAAGTTGGCAACCACAAGCTGAAACAGCAGCAGAACTACTACGTGTTTCGAGAGCATGCGAATCGACGTACCCCATAATGTTTTGATATTTTGTGTGTGCACTCTTGGCTAAAGAATCATGTATGAAAGTGAAAGCTGGAGAGCTATCTATTTATGGACAGGCATGATCAAATGGTTGAGCAATAAACATATACGTGTTTGACTTCAAGTCAAGTAGCGACGTGTTCAGCTCTTTCTTGGGCATTAGACGGGTTTGACTTCAAGTAAAGTAGAAATACTTTTGAGTCTCTGTTCTGTGGAAATTGTTTTGGTACCACATGGTTAAAGCTGGAGAGCTATCTATTTATGGACAGGCGTGATCAAATCACATGGTTGAGCAATAAACATATACGTGTTCACGTACGTTCAGCTCGTTCTTGGGGATTTACTCGTTTCTTTCGTTTCTTCGGTTTCTTGCACTGACTTTTGAGTCTCTATTCTGTGGAAATTGTTTTGGTACCACATGTAGATTTCGTTTTTCCACTTGAGAGTTCACATTTAATGGCTTGTGCTATGATGTTCTTTAGAAGATTATTTCAATTTTTAATAGCCATTTAGCTTATCCGTGGTTCAAGAATTACAGCGTACTACAATGTTTCATCATTGATTGTTTTGTTTGTTTTGGTTCGTTCGTAAAGATTGTTTTTTCTCTCTCTCATGGTTTCATTAGTGAATTAAAGTTTATCTTTGTATTGCATATGCAATTTAACAGTGATTGATTACAAGTACTTATCCATTTGTTTACTTTCTTTTACTCAATCTCACTCTAGTAGCTCCCGATAATTGATGTCACAAAATTTTTATTAAAGAAAAGGTTTTTATTGCAAATGGTCTTGTATCAAACGTGCACGTCACTACGTACTCTGGACTTCATGTAAAGTAATAGGGGGTTAATTATGGTAATTGCACTTGACTTTTTGCACCTATATAAGCTTCATTTTAGTAATTCAATTAGTGGATGAAAGGAGGAAAGTCAACAATTGTAGGAAAAGAAGTCTGAAAAGGAGACTTCGCTATGCGCCAATAATAAGCTTCATTTTAGTCATTCAATTAGTGAATGAAAGGAGGAAACTCAACAATTGTAGGAAAAGAAGTCTGAAAAGGAGACTTTACTTCTTAGGCAGAGATGCTGATATTAGCATTATTTTATATATTTTTATATCATATATTTGGTTTTTGTAGAGAAAGTTACTCAAAACGAGCATTGTTACTTTACTTTCTTTATTTTTAACTATTCTGCGCTCTTGGAATGATTTTGACTGAAAATTGACTTTTCAAATGAATTTTAGTGCAAGGCCAATTGTAGAAGAAAGCTATGACATTGAAGATTATTGTGTTAAAGATTGAAGAGTTGAAGACTTTCTTGACTTTCCCGATTGAAGAGTTGAACCCTTTTACCATATTTTTATACACCCACAGAAATATCAGAGAGAGAGAGAGAGCCAAGAGTTTGCTGATGCCGTGCTTGAGGAGCTTTCGACGGTGATCCTGTGGAGATTCCAAAGATCAAGTCCATCAGCTGATCGGTTTTTTTGACAATAATTCTCTTATTTATCTTTTCTTTTGTCATGAACTAATTTCCCTTGCTAGGGCTATGATGTAGCCTAACCATGAACACTTAATTTTTATAGTTAGATTAATTTCTAATTACTATTCCATGTTGAGTATTTGTTACTGTTCTTAATGCTTTAAATATCTAGTTAATATTTAATTGATGATACAAGTGGAGACCGAGATGAGATGTTTGGTGTTTGCTTCTTGTAACAAATATCATGTCTTGAATGAGTGCCTGAGAGAGACTAACATGACTCATGCAGTTTTCTTGCAGGTTCTCATAGAACTTAATGAGTTATTAATTAGTTAAATCCGTTGCTTGAGAGAGAGTTATTAATTAAAAAAATACTTTTGGTTGAGCTCGAGAGGGAATATCGAATAAATTAGGAGAAACCAACTGTCAACATGGATAGTAATTAGGGGTAATTGGCTATAAGAATTAAGTGGAATTGGTAATGGTGAAATCGGATGATCTAGTGTCTCATCAACTTGATTTTCTAAACCGTTGCTTAAATTTTTACTTTTCATATTTGTTTTAATTTAGTTTAATAAATCAATCACTCTCCTTAATCATTTGTTCAAATAAACTTTTGAATTAATCATAATTGATAATTAATAGGAAATTACAGTCTTCATGGGAACGACACTCTATTTACTTCTATATTACTTGTGCAGATTGTGTGCTTGCAATAGTTTCACAACGAGTTTTTGGCGCCGATGCAGGGGACTGTTTTATTTACTATTAATATCAATATATTTTAATTCTGAGTTTAATTTGAATTTTTTTTCTTTATTTCAGGTACTTTGATCCGTGTATGCAACGTTCTCGTAACATAGAACGCATACCACTTGACCCAGAAATCGAACGTACGTTTCATAAGCGGAACAAAGGAAACAAAAAACACAATTTGGTGAAACCACCACCCTCACCAATGGCGGACGAAGCAGAATGAGCACTGAGGGAATTTGTCATTCCAATGGCAACTCCTTCATCGTTCTGATGTCCTGCAGTCACAACCAACAATTTTGAGATCAAACCAGCTGTGATCATCATGCTACAAAATATGGATGTATTTTGTGGTTTGCCGAATGAAGATCCAAATGTACATCTTGCGGTATTTTTAGAGATTTGTGACACATTCAAGTTCAATGGGGTAACTGATGATGCGGTTCGTTTAAGGCTATTCCCCTTCTCCTTGAAAGATAAAGCCAAACTTTGGTTATTGTCACAACCACAAGATTCCATATGTACTTGGGATTTATCCAAGAAATTCCTCACTAAATTTTTCCCTCCAACCAAAACTGCAAAATTCTGGCAAGATATTATGTCGTTAAGCTCGATGATACGGAGATAAGTTTATATTTCACATATATTTTATATCTCGTTTACTTATTTATTTGTTGATTTCCTTGGGGTTAAATTGTTGGGTTTAATGTATTTTGTGAGAATTTTGTAGTTGATCCCTAATTAAATGAATTGGACGAAAAGTTTTCAAATTGGACTCAAAACCTATTAGGATGTGCGGCAAGGATTAATGGGAGTCAAAGACAAGCAACGAGTCAAAACTTAAAAGAGGAAGTTTGATCAAATCCTTGTGGGATTTGAAAAATAAATCAAAGAGGATTTCTTGGGATGAGGGATGAGGGAGGAGGGATTTGTGGCATGTTTGGATGAGGGATTTGTGGGAGGAATTTGGGATTTCTTGGGATTTATAAATCTCATGGGCCAAAATAACTTGTTTTGCAAAATTGAAAAGAGGATTTAAGAAATGACAAGGGATTTCAAAGAGGAACTTTGGAATGCCAAAATCCCATGAGTAAGCAACACATCAATAGGTGTTATTTACAAGAAGACCTGGTGTTGAATTAGGCGAGGGAAGTGGAAGAGTTGGTGAGGATGTCTGGGGAGATAGCGGAGCGAGCGAGGAGAGAGAGGGTGATGCCATGGGAGATGTGAGAGAGAGGGAGGGAGGAAGAAGAGGACACGACCGATGAATAGAAGCACCACTGTTCTCTCTCTCCGTTCATCAACCCCGGCCATCGCCATCGCCACGGCTGCCATTTGAATTGGTAATCGTAGCTTGTTTCATTTTCGAGACAATGAAATTGAAATTGAAATTGATTGAAGAATCAAAGAATAGATTCAGAGGGAGCTGTTCTTGTTTGGCATGTTGGGGCTTTTCGCGGGAATTGGGAATTTGGGAGCCCCACCATTACTAGCAAATATAAAGCCTCTATAGAATTCAATGTTGATGCGTTGGCGAAGATTGGTGGAGTGAATGAGGTACTTTTCGACTTCATCAGAGAGAAAATTTCTCCGACGATTACCAAGGCTTCTCTGATGGCGGTCTTCTACTTGGTTTCATCATCATTGTGGTAACCGAATTTCTCCCTCAATAAAACCCTATGTCAAATTGATTTCCTTCAATTTGGGAATTATTTGACCTAATTGGGGGTTACTCGATTTAATTGGGAGTAATTTGATTCTTGCCTTAATTAGGGATTTGATTTAAATCCCTAATAAATCAAATCCCTAAATACACCAACCTCACCAACCACACCAACCTCACCAACCTCACCAACCTCGTCGAGACCCCCTATAAATACTTGGCTACGCACAAGGATTGAGGTACGTCAGAATTACTACTCAAACTCTGTATAAGTTTTCCCTTCACAAACCCTAGCCATCTCCTTTCTCCCCCTCTTTTACATAAGGCTCCGGCCGCCCGGTTTACACCATAAACACATATATCTCCGTACCCTAGTTAGCTAGTGTTTTTCTCATAAACTCTCGAACTAATTTAGGCATCGGAGGGCCTTTGGCCAACACCCCCCGGGTGTGGTTCTCTTATTTGTTCTATTTTGCAGGGAGAAAGAGGCGGCGAAGAAGAAAGGGGAATCTTTCCAATCGAATATTCTCATGGGGAAATTTGCTCCCACAAATTGGTGCTTTCATTGAGAGCACAAGTTAATACTCAACGCGTGCTCCAAAATCGTTTCCATTATCAATCCGAAATCTTCAAACCACCATGGCGAGAAGTACCATCACAAGGAAAACAGTGACCACCTGTTTTCATCCACCGCTGCGTGTCAAAAAATAAAAAAAGGGAAGTTCAACATGGTAGCCTGCATGTCGGAGCCTAAATTGAACTTCAATATATGATTTGAGCATATCAAGCCATTGGGTCTTTGACAACAGCACATCCAATGAAACAATATTTGCAAATACACGCCACTGGTCAAAAAGGAAGATGGAGAAACTTTAATTTGCTTCCAAGTCAAAGCCCACCGCCTGAATTGCAAATTAAAATTTGCTGCACATTGTGATTGTTTCTTTGGTTCATGTGCACCAACATGTGCACTTGGGAGAAAAGAGGTTTTTACTGTCTGCAACCAAAACATAACGCAAATGGGGCAGTCTCCAACCTCCAATCTCCAATCGCTGCCTTCATGGAATCGACGGCTTCAGCCCATCCTCCCATGACGCAGACCGTACCATCGTACTAGCAGAAGTCTGATTGGCGAACGCCAGTACGAAATTCCACCACCCTTGGCCAAAGCGAATTGAAGAAGATACGTTCTCTCTCTCATTCCTTTATTTCCTAGTTTAAACAATTCTCAATTATAATATTAATATTTAATATATAATTTTGAATTAATATATATTCTTAATGAATATTAAACATTTAGTATTTATTTTGGATTAATGTGTATTCATAATAAATATTAATAATGAATATTTTATTATAGAATTATAAAACATGCCTTATTTAAGTATTTAATTATTTTATTAAGGCATATGTGATATTATAGTTGGTACATATTACGGCACCATGCTTTGATCATGCTCGCTAATTATATTTTATCATTAATGAAACCCTAGCCCGTATGCATTTGGACTCAACACAATTCTCTCCTCTCAATCCACGCAGTCAAGCAGACCTTAGCCTTAGAGTCGATCAACTCACGCAGAGACTTGACAACCAAAACGACCTAGTTGGTCAACTCCTCAGGCAGATCGACTTGGTTCGAGGCCTTGGCCTTGGATCTCAGGGCGAAGAGAGAATGATGAGCCAGCAGACCGACCCGCAGTTCGAGAAATCCCGAGCCTGTCAGGCAGCGAAAAGGAGGAGAACGAGAGCGTGCTAATCAGCACTAGAACTAGATCTGAGTTGTTCAGCACCCGAACCGGACCCAAGTTGTTCAACACTTGAACCAGACCCAGACATCTGCAAGCCATACTTGAAGCTGATCAATGATCTGCTCAAGGTTAGGTCCAAAGACCAATGTGCACAAAAGGCTAGGCCCACAGTCCGATGTTCACACCCGCTTGGGCTCCAAAGAAGTGTCCACCCTAGATTGGGCCCATAAAAAGTTCGAGGTCGAGAACATCCACGTGACGATCGATGCTCACCAGCCCGCTCAAGGTAGACCAACTCACGGTGACGAGAAATCCTCAAAAGTTCAATCCACCAGCACGTCATGGGGGCAGAACAACCAAGGGGATCGACCCTTGGGAGCTGAGGAGGAAACTAGCCAACGACGCCTGAGACACCAGCGCAAGCCGCAATCCCTACGAGCGGAAGATGTAGAGAGGGTAGTGGATAACCGACTCTAAGTCTCCAACTTAAAGGAAGCACGGAGGAAGCCCCGCTCGAGAGAATTTGATTGAGTCAACTCCGAAGCAGTTTACCGACAAGGTAGAGCGAGCTACACCTCCGGCGATTCACGACGCTATCCATCACACCACCGAAAGGAGGCTCGATCTCGATGGACACACGAGGCACTTTAAAAGTGCAATGATCCTGTACAAAGGCAGACGATGCCCTGATGTGCAAGGTGTTCGCAATGACCTTGCATGGAGCTGCTCAAGATTGATTTTACACCCTCCCGTCCGGTAGATCAGCAGCCTTCGAGAGTTCGCCCTTATTTTCACTAAGGAGTATAACTCATAACAGACGATTGAAAAGCGGTGACCACATGTTCAACTCCGCACAAGAAGCCTGACGAATCTCTTCCAGATTACATCAAGATATTCAAGGCAGAAAAGGCAACCATCATAGGATGCGATGATCGAATCGCATTCCCACCCTTCAAGAAGGGCTTGTCAGCCGAGCACGTGTTGTACCAGGCCCTGATTGTTGCTCCGAGCCTGACACTGGCGGAAGTCTTTGCGACGGCAGAACGCTACGCACTTTGAGACGACGATCGTATCGCCACAAAGAAATCAAGCAAACAAACTGATCAGCCGACTGAATAGGCAAGCCAAAGGAACGACAAGTTCAACAAGAATGGGGCAAGCGCAGACCGCAGCCTCGAGAAGGAGTTCCAGCTGCAAAGGAACCTCCATAAATGAAACGTCCTCTGGGAGACGTAGGTCAAGCAGACCATTACAAATGAAGCGTTCTTCGGGAGACGCAGGTCAAGCGGACCAAAATGAAACGTCTTCCGGGAGACGTAGGTCAAGCAGACCACTACAAATGAAACGTCCTCCAGGAGACGTAGGACAAACAGTCCACACTAAACGAAGCATCCTTCGACGACACAGGTCAAGTGGACCAAAATGAAATGTCCTCCTGGAGACGTAGGTCAAGCAGACCACTACAAATGAAACATCCTCCGGGAGATGTAGGACAAACGATCCACACTAAACGAAGCGTCCTTCGGGAGACGCAGTCAAGCGGACCACAAATGAAACGTCCTCCGGAGACGTAGGTCAAGCGAACCACTACAAACGAAGCGTCATTCGGGAGACGCAAGTCAAACGGACCACAAATGAAACATCCTTCGGAGACGTAGGACAAGCAGTCCACACCAAACGAAGTATCCTTCGGGAGATGCAGGTCAAGCGAACCACAAATGAAACGTCCTCCGGGAGACGTAGGTCAAGCAGACCACTACAAACGAAGCGTCCTTCGGGAGACGCAGGTCAAGCGGACCACAAATGAAACGTCTTCCGGAGACGTAGGACAAGCGATCCACACCAAACGAAGCATCCTTTGGGAGATGCAGGTCAAGCGGACCACAAATGAAACGTCATCCGAGAGGCGTAGGACAAGGAGTCCACAACAAACGAAGCATCCTTTGGGAGATGCAGGTCAAGCGGACCACAAATGAAACGTCCTCCGGGAGACGTAGGTCAAGCAGACCACTACAAAGGAAGCGTCCTCGGGAGACGCAGGTCAAGCCGACCACCACAAAGGAAGCGTCCTTCGGGAGACACAGTCAAGCCGACCACTACAAGGAAGCGTCCTTCGGGAGACGCAGTCAAGCCGACCACCAAAAAGGAAGCGTCTTTCGGGAGACGCAGTCAAGCCGACCACTACAAGGAAGCGTCATTCGAGAGACGCAGTTAAGCCGACCACCAAAAAGGAAGTGTCCTTCGGGAGACGCAGTCAAGCCGACCACAAAGTAAGCGTCTTTCGGAGACACAGTCAAGCCGACCACTACAAGGAAGCGTCATTCGGGAGACGCAGGTCAAGCCGACCAACACAAAGGAAACGTCCTTTGGGAGACGCAGTTAAGCCGACCACCACAAGGAAGCGTAGTCGGGAGACCCAGGTCAAGCCGACCACAAAGTAAACGTCCTTCGGAGACGCATGTCAAGCCGACCACTACAAGGAAGCGTCATTCGGGAGACGCAGTCAAGCCGACCAACACAAAGGAAACGTCCTTTGGGAGACGCAGTCAAGCCGACCACCACAAGGAAGTGTCCTTCGAGAGACGCAGGCCAAGCGGTGCCACTATTCAGAAATACTTAATGAGTTCGCAAGAAAGAAGATGGTCAACCGAGACCAATTATCCCAAAGATGTGGCCTTGGGTCGACGACCTCTTCAAAGACCTCGCCTACCGCTCGATTGCAGCTACCCGCTCGAAATTTCAAATGCTCTACAACACTGTTCCTCTGCTAGGCTCACCGCAACCCTCATCTTCCAACATTTTTGGCGGGGCAGATCACCAACCTCATTCCGATGTTCGCTCATTGCAACCCTCATCTTCCAACATTTTTGGCGGGGGCAGATCACCAACCTCATTCCAATGTTCGCTCGGCAGCGCCATTCACGAAACCCGATAGGGGTGTTCAGAGCCCTGATGAACCTTGGCCATGTCCTAGCCGAGGTTGAGCTTCTTGCAGATATCATCATCTGCAAGCGTAAGACTAAAGTCAATCAGCCACACATCAAAGAATTCAAATTGAAGCAGATCCGCAGATCATGATCTACCTTGGTGTGCATGGTAACTCCTCTCCTTGACAAGCAGTACAGTCCCCCAGGATCTTTCTCACAAACAGAAAGTAGAGGAAGCAAGTTTGCAATTTGAAAAGGAGCGAAGAGAAGCCCTGCACTTATAACAATTGAGGTTCCATGACCTACAAGGAGTCATAAGCCCAATTACAGCTGGATAGCCCAACATTTGATTCACACCTCCTCCATGCGGCCACGCGCCACGCAGAAGCTGGGGGCATTTGTGGTAACTGAATTCCTCCCTCAATAAAACCCTAGGTCAAATTGATTTCCTTCCATTTGGGAATTATTTGACCTAATTGGGGTTTACTCGATTTAATTGGGAGTAATTTGATTCTTGCCTTAATTAGGGATTTGATTTAAATCCCTAATAAATCAAATCCCTAAATACACCAACCTCACCAACCACACCAACCTCACCAACCTCGTCGAGGCCCCCTATAAATACTTGGCTATGTACAAGGATTGAGGTACGTCAGAATTACTACTCAAACTCTGTATAAGTTTTCCCTTCACAAACCCTAGCCATCTCCTTTCTCTCCCTCTTTTAAATAAGGCTCCGGCCGCCCGGTTTACACCATAAACACATATATCTCCGTACCCTAGTTAGCTAGTGTTTTTCTCATAAACTCTCAAAATAATTTAGGCATTGGAGGGCCTTTGGCCAACATCCCCCAGGTGTGGTCCTCTTATTTGTTCTATTTTGCATGGAGAAAGAGGCGGCGAAGAAGAAAGGGGAATCTTTCCAATCGAATATTCTCGTGGGGAAATTTGCTCCCACAATCATCATCTTCTTCTTTTTCCTCTTCTAGTGAAAAAAATCAAATAAGCATTTCCGGAAATGGGTTTGGTTTCCGTATTGTTGGAAATTCTTGTTGACTCTGAAAGGGGCATATGTGATAGGCTTTGGGTGGTCTTCTGATAATTCATAAATGGCTTATTTACTGTAGTGCCCCCTGAAACTTGGTCAAATCTCATTTTGCTTCCTGAAAGTTAAAATGACCCACTTAACCCCCTTGACCATGGATTTGTGTTCCACTTTACCTTCTTTGTTATCTCCATTCATAACTCCATCAATTTTGATGACGTGGCATGGCTATTTTCGTATTTTTAACACAAATGATGATGTGTCATGTACATGGCCCTTTTTTTTTGCTGAAGTGAAATAACATATTAATAAAAATTAAAATAATCTAATTACTGTTTAATTAAAAAATTTTAAATGGAAAATTTAATTTTTTAAATATCTTCTTCTTCATCTCTCTTTGCGCCTCTCCTTCCCCTAACTTCACCATCGACCACAACCACCAGCCAACCCAATGCCACCTAAAGCCGCCTCTAATCAAAACCCTAAACCTCACCGCCACCTCACCCATCAAATCAACCACCTTTTCCGACCACACCTCCACCGCCACAACTACCTCATCTCTTTCTACCCAGCCCTTGCTGAGATCAATGGCCTCCCCAGCTACGACTTTGTCGTCGTCGACATGGAGCACAACTGTGGCGTTGTGTCCCAAGCACTCCCAGCCTCCACACCTTGGCCGCCCCTCAAACCCCCTCCATTCTTTGCTTGCCCGAGACCTCTGCGACTTGGGCCAAGAAAGCCGTAGATCTGGGCCTACAAGTAGAATTATACAAAATTCAGAGATCCTCAGAGCCATTCCACAAGTGGAAGTTGCAGACAATCTACATAGCATCAGATTTTGTCCGCCCGTCTGCTTTTCCTCATCATTGAACATTTTCTTCAAAACTCAAAATCAACACCAACTGAAAACAAAAACAGGGCAATGCTTCATAAAATAAGCGGAGTAATTTTGTCCACATTTATTTCGATGTGTAGTATAAGATAATGTTGTTTGTAGCATCATATGAGTTGCCCTATATGATTGAGTTAATGGGTTTTCTAAATTAGGCTCTGTTGTGTGATTTGTGGTGTTTATTATTGTTATAATATGGTGATTTTTCTTTTGTTTACCGTTTTTGGGTTGTTAGACCAAAATGGAGGCTTAGCAAGTTGGGGAGCTTGTGTCAAGAACATTCACATGGACGATTGATAAATTCTCTAGGTTGAAATCCATAAGCATTACTCAGAGGGTTTTTCTGTTGGTGATTTTTAATGATATGTCTTTGCGGGGTTGAAGATGGGTGCACTATAATGTGGTGAAGGTGGGTGATTTTCCAGTGAGTTTGGAGTGGTGGTGGTGAGGGTAGCTTTGTGTTGGGTGGTGGTTGTGGTATGATGGTGAAGTTAGAGGAAGAATGGGAGAGGTCGAGAGAGAGACGAAGAACAAGAGATTTTTTAATTAAACAGCAAATACATTTTTTAATTTTATTATTTTAATTTTTATTAATATTTTATTTCACTTAAGCAAAAAAAATGGGCCATGTACATGATACATCATCATTTGTGGTAAAAATACGAAAATATCCATGCCACGTCATTAAAATTGACGAAGTTATGAATGGAGATAACAGCAGGGGGCTAAGTGGAACACAAAACCATGGTCGTGGGCCATTTTAACTTTCGAGGGGCAAAGTGAGATTTGACCAAAGTTTCAGGGGGCACTACAGTAAATAAGCCTTCATAAATTTTCATTTCATCAATTAAAAATCATATTTATAAAATATTACCCAGTCAAATTTCACTAACTAAATAATTATTCAAACAAGTGATTTTACAAATCTCATCTCTTGAAATCCCCTCATTTTAAAATCTTATCATTTTGAAGTCCCCTCATTTCAAAATATCATTTTAAAATCTCATCACTTCAAAATACCTCATCCAAACACAACCTAAGTGATTTCAATAGATACTGGCGACAAGTGAAGACTTCCAGCCTGCATATATATATATATATAGAGAGAGAGAGAGAGAGAGAGAGAGAGAGTCAATAACTAAACCTATATTTTTCGGTGGAGGCACCTTCTACGGTGCACCTGGTGTACTCATACACCCAGATTTTTCAGCTTTTCTTAATATTTAATCTTTGTCCTTTTTTTTTGGGGAAAGAAACTTTGTCTTATTCCAATATTTTCTACCCAATGACTAATACCCATCTCTCAATACTCATTACCAAGTAGCCAAATTTCAACTCTCAACACTCATTTCCTCTCCTTGCCTCCAACATTCTATCAGCAACCAAACATAAAAACAAGGGTAATCTGCTGAATTACCCCCTGAACTTGTACATAACTCTCAATTTACCCCCTGACCTTTTTTTCTAGCGAATTTAGGGCTCAAATTATATTTTATTATCAATGTTCCCCCCACCGTCAAAATTTGAACATTTCATCCATTAATCCGTCCATTTGACTCACGTTGACTCTCTTTAGAGGGCTATTTTGGTCATTCAGTGCGTATTGAATACCAAGGTCAGTTCTCACTTCTCATTTCGCCCTCCAAGGTTGGTCCTCCACTTGTTTCTGGCGATTTCCATCATCTGGTGAGAGAGAGAGAGAGAGAGAGAGAGAGAGAGAGAGAGATGAGGACGAACTTACCTGGCAGCATTGATGGGTCACACAGAGGAGGGAGTTTAGAGTTCGAAGACGGCAATTCATGGATGTTGCCATCACACGTCTGCTACTGTGGGAAGGTTGCAAAAATTCAGACTTCTTGGACCTCTTCACATCCAGGACGAAGATTTTATGTTTGTGCATGGGTGAGTTGAATTTTGAAGTTTGGGTTTCATATTTGTAGTTTTGAGTTTCCAAGTTTTAAAACTCTGTGTTTGCAGAATCATTGTCAAATGTAGGAGTGGGGTGACCCTGTTATGTGCAATATATCTAAGCAAATAATTCCAGGACTGCTGAGGAGAATTAACAAGTTGGAAGCTGAAAAACCCATGGTTTTGGGTGTCATTGTGCATGTTTGGGGTTATTATGTGCTTAATTTTGATTGAAGATAAAGGCACCAATGGGCAGCTGTAGAAATGGATGGGTATTTGGTATTTTGTAAGGGTTATAAAGGGATGGGTGCTTGCCATTTTGTAAGGGTTAGAAACGGATGGGTAATTGGCATTTTGTAATGGTTAGAAAGGGATGGGTGTTTGGGTTTTGTCATGGTTAGAAAAGGATTGGTGATTGGCAATTTAATGGTTAGAAAGGGATGGGTGATTGGCTTTTTGTAATGGTAAGAAAGGGTGTGTAATTGGCTTCATTTTGAGTGTTGTGGCCAATGTAATCAATGTATGAGTTGTTTTGGTGAATGAAAATGCAAGCTCTCATTTTGACAATTGAAATAGTAACTGTCACACCAAACATATGAACTGCACTTCAAAGTATGCCAAAATACAACATTTGAATTCACATTACATTACATTAATAGCACTTCAAAATACACAGACACATCCCCTACACAGTCTTGTCCAAAATCCCTTAAACATACACATCCAAAGGAGTGGCCTTGCCATCAAAGCTTCCCAAAATTTAGTTTCAAAAATACATCTTCATCACTAAAGCTTTGCATATTAGCTTGTACAAAATCAGTTCAAAATATACCCCTTAAAGAGTTGCAAACCAAAATGATCCACAAAACCAAAATAAACATCACAACTCTTCAACCATTCACTTCAAATATCTGACTAAACTCTCCATGGCCTTATTCGTTTTGCTAGAGATTTGAACCTACGCCTTTTGAGAGAAGTTACCATTGTTTGAGGTGGTGAACTTGAACCTTGAGGAGCTTGTGAACTTTGGGCAGGTTGTGAAGGAGCTTCTGAACTTTGGGTAGGTTGTGAAGGAGTTGGTGAAATTGAAGCTTTCACAGGTTGGGAACTTGAACCTTGGGCAGGTTGTGAACGAACAAATAGATTGGTCTTCCTTGTGACTTGGGGGGGCATGGTCTTCCTTGTGACTTGGGGGGCATGGGCCCCTTCATTGTCAATAACAACAAATCACATGTTAACATAGCAAAAATAACAAATCACATGTTAACATAGCCATTTTCAACAAATGAAATGTGTAAACAAAAAAATAAAAAAACAAATCTAACCTGTCCATTTTGGGAACAACTTGGAACATTGTGACCTACTTGTCCGCAGTTGCGGCATGTCATTACAATGCCATACCTCTTTAGTTTTGTTCCCCCTCTTGGTATTTCATCAGGTTCTTTATTTCTGCTCAGTTTGGGCCTTCCTGGTTGGATGTGATAAAGAGGTGGCTTGATAGGTACATGCCCTGTTTTTCTCCAATATGCTTGACTAGGCCTTGGAGATATATAGCCCTTATAAGCCCTATCATATGCCGACCTTTTGTAAAGTGCATGCACAAAATCCAAAGGTCTATTTTCACTTTTTGCTATTGCAGTCAAGGCATGTGGACATGGATTCCACTTAAGTTCCATTTTCTGTAGGTGCATGTATGCCTTTCTAAATCCACAACAAACATAGCTCCCAACATACTATTAACTTGATACTTCCCCCCACCAGCATATGAAGCTATGCAGTGGACACTTTCAATTGTATTCTTCTCCAAAATAGCAAATATTCTTGGACCAACCTCATTGGGCCACACTGTCTCTCTAAGTCTAGCCATTACGAGCATAAAGTATGTTCTAATTCTCTCCAAAAGAGTAACAATGGGCTTATCCCTTGCTTCTAAAATTGCAGCATTAAAACACTCACACATGTTGTTTAGAAGTATATCACACTTTGGGGCTGTACTAAAGTGTGATCTACTCCAATGAGCAGCTGGTCTCTCCTCAAGCCACTTATATGTTGCCTCAGACTGACCCAACATCTGCTCCATTTCAGCTTCAAATACAGGTAATGTTGTTGCCCTAGTTGCTGCCCACAACCTCTACTTCAAAGCTACACCAGTATGGCCTACAAGCTTGAAATTATTGTGCAAGTGTCTCACACAATCCTCACCGTTGGACCTTTACCCACGTGAGAAGCATGCAGCATCCATGGACATGGAACCTTTTGTTTATTATCTCCTTCACATTTTAGCCTCACCCTATATGAATCATTCCTCACCCACTTCAATGGCCTTACACATGAAACTGCATAATACCTTATTGCTTCCCTACACTGGTCCATGTTGGTAAATTCCATTCCCAAATGAAATGTTGGCTTCAGCAAATCAGATTTTCTTCTAAACTGCTTAAACCTAGGAGCTTTTCTTCTTCGGCTACGGTTTTTCACACCTTCATCCTCATCATCTTCTTCATCAAGACTTAGAAGTTCGTCGGTATTGTAGTCTTCATTTTCAACCTCACCAGGTTCTTCATTGTATTCTTCATTTTCTTCATCAACTACATGTTTATCAAACAAGTTGTCATCCTCTTCCAAGACTGTCTTCAAGTCTTCTTCATCTGACTGCTCAAACTCAGAGTCAATCAACTCAATGTCTATCTCACTATCATCATCTTCAGCATCTTCCCCACTATCATCATCTTCAAATTCATCTGCCGCATTATTTGCCTCATCATCACCATCATCATTTAAACCAACATCCACTTCTACAAACTGGTTCCCCAACTCACCAACATTAGTTTCAGTTTCAACTTCTACTTCCAACCCCAACTGTGGAGTACATGCAGATGCCTGGCTCTCTGGGAAATGTGGTTGATGCTTATATGAGAGATATAAAGGTTGAACTCTAGAGGTAGGTGTATACTCCACAAACTCAACTACATGGGCATCTACTTCAATTGGAACAAACCCCTTTCTTTTGTTCCAGTAGTGGTACTGTATTTTTTTATGGTCGTATCCTAAAGATATAGCAACATCAAACAAGTCAAGCATTGACAGGTGGTCGCATTACGATGAGTCCGCCCATGTAACCTTACCTGAACATACTTCCCCTCGAAATATAACCTCCATGGTGAATTTCTAGGGAGAAAAAATCTGGATCACCTAAAAAAATAGAAAATGATATATAAAGACCACTATTTTATCACACCAACAAATCTTTACTGCCCATCTACCATTCTAAAGTTGAAATTGACTCAGATCAACCGACAAATATGCAAACAAATCAACACAAATGCTTTGGGACCACAAGTATTTCATATTCAAAAAAGCATATCAGACAACACCACAAAAGAACCGACAAACCAAGGACCACATACACAAGCTTAAACAATTTCAAATTGGGAAAAGCGATTACTTACTGTACTTGGGAGGAGGCCCTCTGTTCCACACCTACAGAGGCAACACATCCAGACTCATGTTACGTCGAATCAACAAAGCCAAAAGAAGCTTTATGAAAAAGCTTTCAAATTCCCTCAATTTCGTCCCTCTCCAACCTTCGATTCTGTCCCTTTTCGCTCCCTCAATTCTGTCCCTTTTCTCGCCCTTAATTCCGTCCCTTTCCAACCCTACCAAACTGAAAGCGAAATGAGTAGTGTGTGAAGTGTGAGAACTGACCTGGGTATTCAATACGCGCTGAATGACCAAAATAACCCTAAAGAGAAAGTCAACGTGAGTCAAATGGACGGATTAATGGATGAAATGTTCGAATTTTGACGGTGGGGGGAACATTGATAATAAAATATAATTCGAGCCCTAAATTCGCTTAAAAAAAAGGTCAGGGTATAAATTGAGAGTTATGTACAAGTTCAAGGGGCAATTCAGCAGATTACCCAAAAAACAATGCAAACCCATTAACCCATTATAGCCCAAACAAACAAAAAAAAATCAAAGTACCTGAGTTTGAAGAACGATATCAACCTCCATTAACATAGCACTATAGACCAACACACCTTTCCCGCCACCGCCTTCACTTTTCTTCCTCCTCACAACCCTCCTATTGCCTCTCCTCTTCGAGCTCCTCCCCCTCTCTTCCTCCATTGCAGCGAGCTCATTGTCCACGCTCCACACATTGTCTGCTTTGCCCTTGACCTTGGCTCTACCTCCGTTGTTGGGTACTGGTTTCTTCTGGCACTGGGCAGCGAGCTTCAGAGGGTATTTTGGGAAAGTGGAGGAGGGGAAGGAGAGAGAAGTGAAAAGGTTTTGGGCCGCCGAGGAGGAGGAGAGTGCATGGTTGAACCCCAGCTGGTGGTGCTGGTCAGTGGTGGTGGATAACCGGAGCGACGGTGAGGGCATTTTGGGGATTTTGCTTTTGTTTTAGATAGAGAGCAGTGTTCAGTGAGTGAATGAGAAAAAATAGATAGATGGACAAATTTGAGGCCTTTGTATTTGGGCAGGAAAGGGTTGGGCCTAATCTAGTGCGTTTTTGCCAACTTTCAAATATTGCTTTTGAATTCCAAAAAAGCAGGCCTGAATTATAAACGATGTGCCCTATAGGGATATTAGAGAATTAAAAAAATTATAATAAAACAACCGACCAAGATGACTAAGATAGGGGCAAATCGCAAAGAGCATGCAACTTAAGTGATTAAGCTTAAGAGCAATTACCCTGCATTCGAGGTCGAATGTTTGAATTCCCCACGCAATGTATGGGGTTATCCCATGTGGAGTAATTCTTAGGTACAGAGAAGAAAAAAATCATGTGTTGAGGGTAGGCCGGCTTCTTTTCTCTTTAATATTTTTGTAACTTTTTGATTTTTTAATCATTGCGCACAGAGAAGTAAAATTTAGAAGCCTTTTGTTCTTCTTCTTAAGAGTAAGCAAAAAGTTGGATATCTGTACAGCAAGATTAAAGTTTATAGAAAGCATATGTCTTGCTCTTTCGGCACATATGGGGACGACCCTTACGATAGATAAAGGTATTTAAATTATATTGTTAATTAAGTAAACCAAACCCAGCCATGAGTCATGTGCATGGATAGCGTAACACCATGAAAAAAGAGTTTATAAATGCACTTTGGTCTTTCTTTTTTTTCGAAATTAAGTGGATCTGTAGGTGTCAAGGTTGACAAGACCTTGAATCAAATTAAATTAAGAAATTAATAGAAGCGAATTCATAGTTTGGTTCTTTTGGTCTACCACCCCACCTTTTAACATAATAGTGGCTCCAACATTGTTGTGCATGGGAGATGGATAATCTTTGGGACCTTAGAACTATATATAAAGCAAACTTTTGTGAAAATGGGCTCATATTATAAGTCAAGTCATAGAGGAAATGCAACTCATCCTAAGTGATGTTATCTTAGGATGAGTTGAGATTGAGAAGAAGAAGATGAACATAGGGTTAGTGGGTTTGAATGGCTTTTTTTTTTAAAGTACAGGTGATGGTGTAAACTACAAGGAATAGGGGGTTTTCTCACACACACTACCTACTAAAATCTGGATATGGTTTGAATACTTTAGGTTTTAAGTTGTATTCTTCTCCATAAGGAGGTATATATAGGAATTTACATGTGGGCTTTACAAGGAAATAGAAATAGTAATCAATTAGGATAGTATCTCCTAATTATACAATGATTTGTTAACTATATAAAATAAGGAAAGTAAATCCCTTAATTAATCAAGGAAATAAATCTCCATTATTAATTAGGAGCCACACTTTAACACTCCTCCTCAAGTTGGTGTATATATGTCACCAATGCCCAACTCGGTAAGTGAGTCATAAAATACTCTTCCACAAACAGCTTTTGTTAAGATATCTGCCAGTTGATCTTCTGATTTTACAAACGGTAGGCGGATGATCTTTTTCTCAATTTTTTCCTTGATGAAATGTCTATCCACTTCAACATGTTTGGTTCGATAATGTTGAACTGGATTATGAGCAATATCAATAGCTGACTTGTTGTCACAATGCAACTCCATCGGCTTTTCAGGTTTGAAGCCCAATTCTATCAAGAGTTTTACGATCCACAATAATTCACAAACCCCTTGAGCCATTCCTCTATACTCGCTTCTGCACTAGACCGAGAAACCACATTTTATTTTTACTCGCCAAGTGACTAGGTTACCTCCCACGAATGTAAAGTAACCAGAAGTAGAGCGTCTATCTGTAATTGACCCACCAATCAGCATATGTATATCCAACAAGTTCAAGATCTCTATTTTTTGAGAACATTAATCCCTTCCCTGGGCCTGACTTTAAGTATCTTAAGATTCGATCAACTGCATTCCTATGAGAAGTACTAGGTGAATGCATAAACTGACTAACCACACTCACAACATATGCAATATCTGGTCTTGTATGTGCCAGGTATATCAGTCTTCCAACAAGGCGTTGATACTATTCCTTATTGGTTGGTTCTTGGTACATCTTCACACAACTTGTGGTTCATCTCAATGGGTGTGTTAGCCGGCTTACACCCAAGCATTCCTGTTTCAGTGAGTAGATCCATTACATACTTCCTTTGAGACAGAAATATACCAGTTTTTGACCTTGCTACTTCAATTCCAAGAAAGTACTTTAGATCACCTAAGTCCTTCATCTCAAATTCCCGAGACAAATACTTTTGCAGCTTGATTTGCTCTTGATCACCGTTTCCGATTCACGACTATATCATCTACATAAACAATCGATGCAGTAAGTCTTCTTCTATCACGCTTCACGAATAGGGTGTGATCTGAATTACTCTGTGTATATCCAAAAATCTTCATAGATTTAGTAAATCTGCCAAACCATGCTCGGGAGATTGCTTTAATCCATACAATGATTTTCTAAGCTTGCAAACGTGATTCTTCTTGTCGGGAGCTGAATTACATCCTGGGGTAAGTCCATATATACTTCTTCTTCCAAGTCTCCATGTAAGAATGCATTTTTGACATCAAAGCGATGTAATGGCCAATCAAGATTTGCTGCTAGATATAATAGGACTCTAATAGTATTAATCTTGGCTATCGGGGCAAAGGTCTCCTGGTAGTCTATCCCATATTTCTATGTGTACCTTTCGCCACCAATCTAGCTTTATATCTTTCAATGGATCCATCTGCTTTGAGCTTCACAAGATAAATCCATCTGCATCCTACTGTCTTCTTTTCATGAGGTAAGGGCACGAGTTCCTATGTGACATTCTTTTGGAGGGCTCGCATCTCTTCATTCATGGCTTCTTTCCATTTTGGGTCTTCTAGTGCTTCAAGAATAATCGTTGGGGACAGGTATGTCAGCCAATTGCTTTACAAAGTGTACACGTGCCTCGATAATCTCTTGAGAGATATGTAATTGTTGATGGGATATTTCCCCTTGGCTTTAAGATCCGCTTCATATTGTACTCGAGGTTTGCCACGGTTCTTTCTTTACGGAAGTTGATATGCGAGGCTCTGTGCCTTCGAAATCAAATCATCATGGGATATTTCATTAGTGTTATCAGTTTTAGGGAAAGATGTTACGAATGACTTCCTCGGCAGTGATTGGTGTGGTACTGGAGTCAAGCGAGCAAAATCTCATGAAGCGGTTCAATTTCCTCCTCCCGATTTTGACAGCGTGGAGACAACGGAACATTTTCTTCTAGCAACTGGTCATTTTGAAGCAGGTTCTCCAGGTTCGAAGAACTAAGGGGGGGCTACCGATCGCAATCAATTGGCGACCGGTCGTTTTGAAGCAGGTTCTCTGGCGACCGGTCGCTTTCCACTGGCGACCGGTCATTTTGAAGCAGAGTTGTTTCCTAGGGAAAAAAATCAAGAATTTGGGGAGTATTTGATTCTTGATTCTCCTCCTGTGCTGCTGAAAAATATACCTCGTGTTCCCGGAACACAACATCCATGGAGGTATAGACCTTCTAACTAGGAGGATGATAACACCGGTATCCTTTCTGATGAGGTGCATAACCAATGAAAACACACTTTTCGGCTCGAGGGTCCAATTTGCTTCTTTGGTGATCATGTAAGTGGACAAATACAACACAACCGAAAATTCGGGGTTCCAAGTTTGGGGTTTGAGGTGTTTGGATATGGTGATGAAGTGTTTAAAGTGGTGTTTGGAAATTTAGAATACTGGAGGGAATCCGATTGATGATGTATGCCGCAGAGACGACGGCTTCTCCCCAAAAAGATCGAGGCATATTGGCACCAAAGAGAGAGGCATGAACTACTTCCAATAAATGTTTGTTCTTCCTTTCAGCAACTCCATTTTGTTGGGGAGTGTAGGGGCATGAACGTTGATGTATGGTGTCATGATCTTGTAAGAATTTGTTAAGATCATGGTTGAGAAATTCTTCGCCATTGTCAGAACGGAGAACTTGGATTCGGGCCTGAAACTGTGTTTCCACCATTTTATGGAACTGTTGAAATCTTAAACTGACTTCCCCTTTAGTTTTGAGAAGGGAAACCCAAGTCATGCGTGTGCAATCATCTATAAACATGACGAACCATCGAGCTCCAGCCGGAGTGGTAACCTGAGCAGGTCCCCAAACATCAGAATGAATAAGAGAAAACGGAACCAAACTCTTATTTGAACTTAATGGGAACGGGACACGATGACTCTTAGCCAATTCACACGTATCACACTGGAAGCTATAGACATCAAGACTGGAAAATAATGATGGAAACAACTTCTTAAGATAACCGAATGAGGCATGCCCAAGACGTTTATGCCATAACCAAATTTTGTCTCTCCTCCCCTCAGAGCGAGCTCCACTTGTTGTGAAAGCTTAACCAACCTTGGTCTCACTATCCGGCGCCCAGTCCAAGTAGTAGAGTTTGCCCCGCCGAGTACCACAACCAATCGTCTTTCTGTGAGGATGTCCTGAAAAACACAATGATTCGGCCAAAAAGTTATAGTACAATTCAAAGCCGTAGTAATTTGGGCAATGCAGACAAGAGATTATGGTGTAAAGACGGAACAATCAACACAGAATCCAATTTGAGAGAGTCGGAGAGAGAGAGTGAGCCCTCCCCAATCACGGGGAGGGGTACCAATAGCATTAGACACCACCGATTGAGGAGATGGTGTATGAGTGGTAATTTGTCCAGGATCAAAGGTCATATGATCGGTGGCTCGGTGTCAATGATCCATGTGTGCTTTTTGAGGGCGTATGAAAAACAGAGCCTTTGGTGGTGACGATGGAAGCACGAGTCCGGATGGCGGGTCAGCAGGATGGAATGCATGCTTCGTGAGTCTTCAAGACGGGAGAGAATCGTAGGGGTCTTGACATCGCAGTGAAGTAAAAGTTGATTTAAGAATTTGAGGAATTTGATTTGAGGACTTTGATGTAAGGATATGATAAGAGGATTTGATTTGAGATATGTAAGATTTGTATTTGAGGAATTTGAATTTGATATGAGGAATTTGATTTAGGGATTTGAGATTTGAATATGAGAAATTTGATATGAGAATGTAGAGACAACCGAGGATCGATTGCTCTGATACCATACTAAAATCTGGATATGGTTTGAATACTTTAGGTTTTAAGTTGTATTCTTCTCCATAAGGAGGTATATATAGGAATTTACATGTTGGCTTTACAAGGAAATAGAAATAGTAATCAATTAGGATAGTATCTCCTAATTATACAATGATTTGTTAACTATATAAAATAAGGAAAGTAAATCCCTTAATTAATCAAGGAAATAAATCTCCATGATTAATTAGGAGACACACTTTAACACTACCACGGTGCTATGGAAGTTAAAATATGAGACCACTATAGTCTGCAAGTCAATGCCATTTTTCACTGGACTAGACCCCGGTTGGCGGGTTTTGGTGGCTTGCTCATCACCATTTTCTGTTGGTTATTAGTTTCTCTTTGGTGGTTGTCGGCTTGCTATGGTGGTGCGGCTTGTGGCTGTTGGATTGTGAGGCACACATCTGTTATTGGTGTTAGGGTTTCCTAATGTTATGTTGTGTTGTGTTTGTGGGCTTTTGCCTTTTGTGGGTTTTTTACCGTTATGTGGGTTGTTTGCCTTTATGTGGGCTTAATGCCCTTATGTGTGCTTTATGCATTTTGTTAGTTTTATTTGTAGTGAGCTCTATGTTTGTTTGTATTGCATTTTGTGTGAACTCATTTATTTGAGTTCATTTTGATGTAATCTGGCTTTGACCTTCTATTTAATGAAACTCAATTTCGACCAAAAAAAAAAGGGATTTGAAAAAGGGACTTTGGAATGCCAAAATCCCATAAGTAACACATCAATAGGTGTTATTTACAAATCTCATTGTGAAGAGAGAATACCTGGTGTTGAATTAGGCGAGAGAAGTGGAAGAGTCGAGGATGTCTAGGGAGAGGGCGGAGAGAGCGAGGAGAGAGAGGGCGATGCCATGGGAGATGAGAGAGAGAGGGAGGGAGGAAGAAGAGGACACGACCGATGAACAGAAGCACCACTGCTCTCTCTCTCTCTCTCTCTCTCTCCGTTCATCAACCCGGCCATCACCATCGCCACGGCCGCCATTTGAATTGGTAATCGTAGCTTGTTTCAGTTTCAAGACAATGAATTGAAATTGATTGAAGAATCAAAGAAGAGATTCAGAGGGAGCTGTTCTTGTTTGGCATGTTGGGGGTTTTCGCGGGAATTGGGAATTTAGGAGCCCCACCATTACTAGCAAATACTAAGCCTCCATAGAATTCAATGTTGATGTGTTGGCGGAGATTGGTGGAGTGAATTAGGTACTTTTCGACTTCATCAGAGAGAAAATTTCTCCGATGATTACCAAGGCATCTTTGATGGTGGTCTTCTACTTGGTTTCATCATCATCATCATCATCATCTTTTTCTTCTTCTAGTGAGAAAATCAAATCAGCATTTTTGGAGATGGTTTTGGTTTCCGTATTGTTGGAAATTCTTCTCGAGTCTTAAAGAGGCATATGTGAGAGGGCTTTCGGTGGTCTTCTGATAATTCATAAATTTTCATTTCATCAATTAAATATCATATTTATAAAATATTACCCAATCAAATTCCACTAACTAAACAATTATCCAAACAAATGATTTTACAAATCCCATCACTTGAAATCCTCTTATTTTAAAATCTCATCATTTTGAAGTCCCCTCATTTTAAAATCTCATCATTTTGAAGTCACCAGAGACCAACACACCTTTCCCACCACCGCCTTCACTTTTCTTTCTCCTCACAACCCTCCTTTTGCCTCTCCTCCTCGGGCTTCTCCCCCTCTCTTTCTCCATTGCAGCGAACTCGTTGTCCACGCTCCACATATTGTCCGCTTTGCCCTTGACCTTGGCTCTACCTCCATTGTTGGGTACTGGTTTCTTCTGGCACCGGGCAGCGAGCTTCCGAGGGTATTTTGGGAAAGTGAAGGAGGGGAAGGAGAGAGAATTTAAGAGGTTTTGGGCCTCCGAGGAGGAGAGTGCGTGGTTGAACCTCAGGTGGTGGTGCTTGTCGGTGGTGGTGGATAACCGGAGCGAGGCGTTTTGGGGATTTTGGTTTTGTTTTAGACAGAGAGCAATGTTCAGTGAGTGAATTAGAAAAATAGATAGACATAGATCATAGATGGATAAAAAGCCTTTGGATTTGGGCTGGAAAGGGTTGGGCCGAATCTAGTGCGATTTTGCCAACTTTCAAATATTGCTTTTGAATCCCAAAAAAGGAGGCCTGAATTATAAATGATGTGCCCAAGAAGGATATTAGGGAATTAAAAAAATAATAATAAAATAACCGACCAAGATGACTAAGATAGGGGCAAACTGCAAGGAGCTTGCAACTTAAGTGGTTAAGCTTAAGAGCAATTACTTTGCACCCGAGGTCGAATGTTCGAATTCCCCACGCAATGTTTGGAGTAATTGTTAGGTGCAGCGAAGAAAAATCATGTGTTGAGGGCTTTTAAAATTCATAAAATTTTAAAATGAAAAAATCATTTATAGAAGGCTTTTAACCTATGAACCCTAAACACTTGGTTTTTTCTCTTTAATATTTTTGTAACTTTTTGATTTTTTAATCAGTGCATTGCGCACATAGAAGTAAACTTTAGAAGCCTTTTTTCTTCTTCTTAAGCAAAAAGTTGGATATCTATACAGCTAGATTGCAGTTTATAGAAAGCATAGGTCTTCTCTTTCGGCACATATGGGGACCCTTAGGATTAGATAAACCCAGTCATGTGCATGGATAGCGTAACACCATGAAAAAAGAGTTTATAAATGCACTTTGGTCTTTCTTTTTTTCGAAATTAAATGGATCTGTAGGTGTCAAGGTAGACAGGACCTTGAATCAAATTAAATTAAGAAATTAATAGAAGCGAATTCATAGTTTGGTTCTTTTGGTCCACCACCCCACCTTTTAACATAATAGTGGCTCCACCATTGTTGTGCATGGGAGATGGATCATCTTTGGAACCTTAGAACTATATATAAAGCAAACTTTTGTGAAAATGGGCTCATATTATAAGTCAAGTCATAGAGGAAATGCAACTCATCCTAAGTGATGTTATCTTAGGATGAGTTGAGATTGAGAAGAAGAAGATGAACATAGGGTTAGTGGGTTTGAATGGTTATTTTTTAGTACAAGCGATGGTGTAAACTATAAGGGGAGGGGGGTTTTTTCACACACACACTACCACGGTGCTACGGGGGTTCAAATATGAGACAACTATAGTCTGCAAGTCAATATCATTTTTCACTGGACTAGACCCCGATTGGTGGGTTTTGATGGTTAGATGAGTGATTTATTGGAGTATGATCACATGGTATAACTCGTTCATGTATTATAATATAAGTTATTTTTTATCGATATTATATTCTAAAAATGAGAAATCTTAACCATATCGTCCATTCATATTATAACATGCGAACGAGTTGAATCACACATTATAGTTAGCTTTTCATTTTCTCTCTTTTTGCCCAAGTCATTCGAGGTTATTTTTACAACAAAGTAAACCTATTGCTAATATTTTTATTTAGAGATGATTTTAAAAAAACGGGTGACAATAGAAAAACAAAATTGAGGCCACCATGAGCTCAACAATGTCATGGACAGCTCACAAAGTTCTTTGTCCACTAATAATGATTCTGAGTGACATTGTGAGCTGAATGATTTTCTTCATGACCTAAAGATGTTTGATCAGTGACCTGCAAACCAGTCCACACAAACTTGAATTAGTGGAACAAAATCTAGAAGAAACGTCTGGTACAAACTGCATATATATATATATATATAGCCATCTACTTTAGTTGAATACGATTGCTACCTGAAAAGGGTAACAACTTTTCTTTACTTTTGCTCTATGCCATCAGGACCTCCAGCTGCTCCTCTATCTTTAGAATATATAATTACATTATTTCCTAACATATATCGTCATCAGCCCATTTCATGATGTGTTTGAAACATTATTCATTCCCATTCCAACCCTGCCCTCGAATGCGCACAAGGGATTGGCTTATTGGTTGGTAAACATGGATTTGGTGTCTTATGAAGTTTAAGACATCACTCTAAAAGTTTAATCAAATTTAACATGTTATGTTATTAGACTGTTAGTTATAATTGTAGAGTTAAGCACAATTTCATGGTCATATATTTGCAATTTAATGCAATGCAACACATGCTAGATTGTTTGAAAATGTGAAAATAAAAACAACAAAAAAGAGGGGTTCCCTTCATGCGAAGGTTACATATGCGACAAGAAGGCCTAACTTCTCCATGTCCCGTTATTGAATTTTCACACTGAAGATCACCAAATTGTATGCATGAGGAAATATTAAACTGAAACATATTTGGGTCTATTCTAAAAATGTTAAAAGAAATATTCATATTTAATTATGTTTCTTTTATTGTTAAATTATATTTTCTTAATTTTTATGTTAGATCTCTTCGTTATTGTAATGACCATTTTGTGGCTAGTGGCTTTTTCTACTGAATTATGAATGCAATTCAAGAATTTTTCAACAAAAAAAATAGAAAAGTACATGTATTCAACAGATCTGTATTCTCAGTTGACCAAAGATGCTCATTATCATGCTAACAAAGTTACAATTAGTGTTTGTTTTTTGGATAATCTCTTCACACATATCTATATCCTCATAACATTGCAAACAGCACCAACAGATGCCCAAGTGGCTGCATTTTTTTAAAGTTAAATTGTAAACTTAAAACTTTAGAATGATTAATCCTAAACCTTAAAATGTCGTGACTATTGGCCTAAGTAAAATATGAATTTTTATGATTTTGGAATACTCACTTTGAACACATGAAAATACTACACTCGTTAAGTCCTCATATTAAGTAGTACATTAGACACTCCATGAGCTATAATGGCCAAACAAATGTAGCGTTATCACATATTTGACCTTTAATGGGCTATGATGATGACCAAACGAAAAATACGGTATTCTCATATATTCGTATTGGATATGTGAATGCACCGTAACCGAACCCCCTTGGACATGATACCGATACCTGTCTGTCTCAACTTCAACGTTGTGGTTGCTTTCTGTTGAAGAAATATGAATAGACAAAGGTCTTGATCAAATGAAAATTCCACGAAATCTTCAGTTGGCAAGGCACATAATAAAATCACATTATTATCATGGGGCCATGGGCACAACATGACATCCACATCTTATTTTAGTTTTGACTCATCCCTAACTAAATCACCCGATTGCGTCCATGAACGTACCATTTTCTTGGATATAGTTGTAACTTGTAGCTTGCAACCAAAACCCAATTTCGTACATGAGAGAAAACAATTATATGCAACTTCCAATGAACAATGTGAGTCCAAAAATAAAAGAATCCAATGAGTGATGGAATTTTTGTGCCATCTTCAATAAATAAATTAGTCCCAAAAAAAATCGTAGAATATGCTCTTAATTGAGTTTAACTTAATTTAATCATGGTGGCATTATCCAATTATCCTTAATTTAATTATGGATAAAGGACCCACTAGTGTTTGCTGGTTATGGGGTTTTACCTCCTAGTTTATCAAAAAAAAGAGAAATTTTTAAATGTTCCGGATACACCACGTGTCTGGTGTATCATCCAATAGACCTAGGACATTTGAAATTACTTTATAATTTATTGCATTATTTTTTATGACACATGGGCGGGCTGCATTGGAAATATTCCACATGTCCTACATCTAGTGGATAGTACACCCAATGGCGGATCCAGGAATTCTTGAAGGGAGGGGCAATATTTAAAAAACTAAAAACTAAAAAAAAAAGAGATATTTTGACATGCTATGAATTTAATATGAGAAAAACATAGATACATGGCTGCAGTCTCCCAGACAAGTCCACCTTCTGGTTGCCATTATCTTTTCTCTTTTTTCCAAAACTTGATCCATCCATCTTCTCATCTTGCTTCTTCTTTCTTCACTTTCTTTTCCTCTGTGTGCTCGTCTCACATGTTTTCTTCAAGTCTCTTTTTTCCTCCTCTCTCATCTCACTACCTTCTCACTTCTCACCTTCTCACAACTTCAATTAGATGTTGTTAGGGGTTGGTTTCTGACTCTGTCACTTTGGTTCTTGTGTATTGGGAGATGAGGTGATCTTTTCTCCATAGATCCAGTTTTCTGCTTTCTATCTCTCCCTGGATCTACCATCCGACATCCAAGTGATTGCATTTGGTCAGAGGAGAGAGAAACATATTTGGAAAAAGGAAAAGAAAAAACAGAAGTTTAAAATAACAAGCAAAACGCACAGTTTTATTAAAACCCAAAGGTGAACCCAACAAATAAAACGACGTCGTCTAAGGAAAAACAAGGTTTAGGAAGTTATCTTCTTCCTCGCGCAGCCCCTCCTTCCTAGCGCAGCCAACACCTCCAGGCAGAACAGAGGGGCAATCTCCGCCACTTCCAAAGCTTTTTCCGGTGAGAGGAGGAGCTGCACCTCCTTGCGCCTCTGCAGATCCGCCATTGGGTACACCAACCACGTGGTGTACTGGGAACACCCAAAAATTACTCCAAAAAAAGGACCCACTAGTGTAGTAGTTTGAAGTATTTACTCCCTCAGGCAAGGCCCTGGGTTCGAGTTGTAACATCCGTGTAGTGTGTATGAGTTTAGTATACTATCGCCCCTCTCAATAAAAAATATCATTAAAAAAAAAAGCTTTTTAACAAATTTAGTTTGTTATTAGAATTTATTAAGGTTCTTAGATTGATAAATCCGATAACGATGTTGCCCCTCAGTTTCATGAGCTGGTCTTTTACCAAGTCTAATTAGGTCAAAGTAGTAGTTCATCGGAGCATTTAACTATTTATGTTTTAATTTATCAACTCTTATTTTTTATTTTTTATTTGCGTAGGTGGGGATATCTTTCACTTGATAAGAATAATAATATTGCAACTTTTTTTTTTCTTTTTTGGAAAGTTGGTCACTTTCTTTTTAAAAAGAGATACTAAAAGTTGGCCACTTTTGTTCTATTTAATTTCCTTTGCAGATTTACGAACAGGCCACACATTGCGTGGGATGCAGGGCAACTCAACAACACGCAATGCAACAAATGACTGGTGATATTTTATTATGTCTTGTTGGCCCAACCTTTATTCCCTTTTTAAAAATTTTGTTCTTCTAATTTTTTTTAATAAAAAAAAAAGATAACAACCTTATCCTCTCAAAATTTTTATTTATAATTGGTCTACCGTTACGTGATGTTATTTTTATTTTAATAACTTAGTTATAACTCGAAAGGTTCCACCGCAAAAAGAAATTTGCCCTAATATTTTTACTAATTGACGGTTACTTATCCTAATCGTTCATCATTTCAAATACGTTCGTGGTAAACACCAAATCATAGTTCATCCGCCCATGACATTGTCACAGAATGAGAGAACACTACGTTACCATGCCTTTGAGTTACTCGTTGAATTGGAGGCGATCGCTCCACCTTGAGTACATAATCATGCGTACTCATTCATACTTTTTGTGTCGTTGCAAGTTGCAACCCTAAATGTTTCAAGTTCAAGATACACTAATGAACTTGTGTTTATTGGCTCTTTAATGCTATTATTTAGAGGTCCAGTGGCTGACTCGACCCCCACTTTCAACAAAGATTAAAATGCCACGTGAGACTTTTGACTTTTTATGACCCACATTCTCTCACAATCTCTTAGAGCACTTCCACCCATTTGTTATGGCAAATGGCAAGGGCAAGGCAATGGATGTTACTATTCACATAAATAGTGACAGCCCTTGTGAAAGACTTGTTGTGTTTCCAGCCCTTGTCATGACAACCCAAGGGCAACCACTATTCACATGAGATAAGAGCAACCACTATTCACATGAGATAAGAGCAACCACTATTCACATGAGATATGATGAGAGAAATTTGTATAGAATTTTGGTGTGGGAAGTGAATAATATGGCTAGGTATTTATTAAAATAAAATTCTGAAATTTTTTATTAAAATAATTTTTTAAATTTTTTCGTTGTTGACATCATTGATGACGTTAGCAGTCTCCAGGCACGAGCTCGAGCTAGTTTTGCCTTTGGACTTGCCCGATTTGCTGGAACCCACCTCCTGCCAGGGCTGCCTTTGTGCGCTGGAACCTCTACATGGTGCTTGGACCCCCTCCTGCCCGGGTTTACAAGGCCTAGTGAAAATGCTCTTAATGTCCTAATTTTTTTTTCCAGCTGAATCTAACCATTGTTGTATTATTTGAAAATGATCATAAAACTCAAATGGTTGAGAGTATTCAATATCTAACTTAATCTTATTTTGAATTTCTCATAATTTAATATCGCTTATATTAAAAAAATAATAAAAATCACAAAGCTTCACGTTGTGCGAGTGCGTTCGGTATAGAAGTAGTACTACTCTATCTTCATACTATATTACTATTGGAGTATCATCCCAAAAAAATAAAATTTTAATGCCACATACTTGATTATCCAATGTTCTCCCCAAGATATTAATTAATTAGTTTCGACCAAAAAAAATGTATTAATAATTAGTAATATTGGTATGGTCCCCCTTCCTCCACCTTGGTACGCTGGTCAAAGTTGGTGGGGTTCTTGCGGGCTAGCTCGGCATGGCAGCGGCACTAGCTTTTGTCCATTACTGATGCAGTTGGAAAACATGAATCACGAACCACCAAATCCCTTTAGTTTAAGAATACTGAAAACATGACATAAAAGATAAAATAAAATACTCAAATTCGTTAATTCTAAGAATACTCATATTATCAGCAAATATGAGCGAACACTCTCTTTGTTTTCAATTTCAATTATCAACAAAAACTCCTTTAGGAAGTTTTCAATTTCAATTATCAACAAAAACTCCTTTAGGAAGTCTATGCATACAAGTATTTAAAATCTTAATCTCGCACCGCATACCTTGAACTAATACCCAAATTAATGAACCCCATTAATCTAGATACATTGAGAACTCTAAGTATTCCAAATACATGGAATTTATTAAAAGCCAAAATAATGAACTTAGTGCTTTCTATCTCAATGCATCATAACTTTAAGGTCTCCTTATCTGCATTAATTACTCAATTTAAGGATGCTTTACCTGCCAAAGTCCTACATTTATTTGCCCACATCATATGCCATTGTATCTGCTTATTTGACAACCCCCCAGCCTGCCCAAGTGGCTGGCAAAATCTCACTGACACATTCTAAGAGATCAAGTTACATGGTGGATATTTATTGCCAATTCTTGTTTAACGTTAACACAATCAAATCAATGGCGGAGCCAGAAATTTAAGTAAAAGGAAGTACTCTTAAAAATTCAAACACTTTTTTTTATGACAAATCAACCTAGTTTTTAAGAAATCCCTAATTCTATCACTTTTCTATATTTTTTTTTCCTTTACTTTTTGTATGAATAACCTAATACTCTTTTATGATAATAAAATACATGCAATTCAAAAAAAAAAAATTAGACATGAGAATGAAAGAGAAACAAAGAAAATAGTGGGCATTTAAGAATTTGTGAGGAATTTTATAATATTTGTACAATATTACTAACATAAAATTGTATGTGCAACAATATTTGAGAGGTGCCAGTGCCCACCCTGGACATGCACTGGCTCCGCCACTAAATCAAATAGAGAATGGTTAATGCGTTGCGGTCGAACGCATTTTCATTTTCATTAAGTATAAATTTGCATTGTAAACAAATCTCAAGCGATGAGTGACAACTAAAATAGTGAGTTTTTGAGATTCTTTTTATTTTAGATGAAGAAGTTTAGTACCGGTAAAGATGTTTTAACCTATGACATTCGACATACATGAAAAATTGTTACGAATTTTATCCTATTAAACATGGTCACCACGTTGCGTTGCTATTAATCTTACATCAATCATGGCAATGGCATTCCAGTAAATCTGTTTTGTATAAATCAAATATCGTGCTTGACAAATGGGTGAAACATGAATATGTCAATTTCTATTTGTGAAAACATGAATATGTCAATGTCCATTTGTGAAGGTCATGAACCCTAAAAAATTTCAACCCAAAAACGCCACCATCCCATTTTGGCCGACAAACTAAAACCCTCAAAGTCCTTTCTAAACCTACTTTTCCCCATAAATACATATCTGATGTGCCGAGCACGACTCAGAAAAAAAAACTCCATGCTTTTGTTAATTGGAAAAGTAGTCAATGTCAATTTCCATTGAAATGATGCTGTGGGTTGGCATCATAGGATTCTTGAATTCAGCAAAGCGATGTGGACTGTGGAGACTCTCCAAGCTTGCATTATAGATATGGTTCTCTGTGCGCCAAATGTCATGTATTTATCAAGAAGGCAATGTTTCAGCACTATGGAGTTCTTACTTAGACTCCAAGTTTCCAAGGGACGATACAAATGAAAGTAAAGTAAAGTAAAGCTTTTTGTATACGTCTCTCTCTCTCTCTCTCTCTCTCTCTCTCATGTGATGGATTGAACTCACATCTTGTATCTTTGTTATAAATAAAAGACTAAATTATTGCAGCAATGATTCCTGAATTATGTCCCGATTTGTATTTCGTTCTCGAATTCCAATTATAGTAGCTGTTATTATCAAAGTTAGGTCTTATTGATCATTTCGGTCAACTAATCCGTAAACTATTTTAGTAAATTTAGGGTAAACTCAGAGGCTTTTACTAAAAAAAATTGTGTGCCTTTCTGTCTAATATATATCAACTTTGTTAAAGACCCATGCGTGTGGACCATTACGATTTGGAGGCTTTAATAATATGGAACCAAAGTGCAAAATGATGTTAGGGCTGGTAGGGTCTCTTCATAAATTGAATCAATTCATCATGGCTTTGTTCCACGCTTGGCTACAGCCCCATGTGATTTTTTCCTCTCTTTTTCAAGAGGTCAAACTTTGTCATTGCAAGTCATAAAGTTAATTAATTAGTTTTGTTTTTTATATGAGAAAGTCCATTAATGAGTTAGTAGCTACAGAAAAGCCCCCTTTTTGTTGTTACAAAATAGTATGCCTATATGAAGAGACATCCTGGTTTAGCTTTTCTGTTTCGGGCCTTTTGGCCTCATTTGTGCCTAGAGGTGTCAAACGGGACTGACCGGCCCAGCACGGTACGAGCCCAGCCCGTTTAAATGAGGCACAGCACGGCACGAGCACAAATATTAAATGAGTCGGGCCGGCACGACACGAAAGCATGGGCCGGGCCGAGATCAACAAATGAGGTCCAATGGATCGGGTCGGCCCATGGCCCGACATGGGCCGGGCTTGGCCCGAGCCCGCTTCAAGCACGGCATGAGCCCAAGCCCACTTCAAGTACGGTCCAAGCCCAGCGCACTTAACATTTTTTTTCTTCTCAAAAGTCAAAATGCAAAAATTTGACATCTAATGTCATTGTTTATATGGTTTTTTTTTTAATAATCATAAACATATATTTGATGTCTTTCATTTTAGGGGAATTACTTGGGTCCTTAATTAATTAAACATATCAACTATAAATTAATTAAACAACATTGGAGTTGATATCTAATAAGTACATATGACATATACGCTTCTCTTATAATCAAAGCAAGACATTTCTTCACATATAAAATAATAAGTTGTTTAAAGATGAAAAGTTGAACTGGACTTTGTGGAGTTGGACACTTTTTGCCCTCCGTCATTTCATATTGTTTGGATGTTTGATTGATTAATGTTTTCAAATAGTTCATCATTTCTTGCCTCTAATTATATTTTTAATGTTTATAATTTGAATTATCTAGTGGAAAAAAATTCAAATTAAATGGGTTGGTTCTTGGGCCCAAGTATGGCACGAGCACGAGCACGGGCATGGCACGAGCACGAGCACGGGCATGGCACGAGCACGGGCACGCGAGCCCGGCCCGGGCCGTTTCAATGTAGACATGGGCTTTGGGCCGGGTTGGGATCAATGATTTTACTAAATGGGCCGGCACGGCACGGCACGGCCGGATAAATTAAACAGACCGGCTCGGCACGGCACGAAAATGTTAAAAGCACGAGTTTAAATGGGACGGGCCGGCCCGACACAGCCTATTTGACACCTCTATTTGTGCCAAACCAAACAAGTTTTATATGTTAGCCAACGGGTATAACTCAGTTGAAAAGAATTTTAACTTGTAGATAAGAGGTTTTATGTTCAAATTTCAATGGCATCTTGATTATGAGTGTGTGAAAACCCCCCTCCCCTAATTTAGACTATCGCTTGTACTAAAAAATAAAAAAAAGTTATATATTTTGTTTCATAAAGAAATTAGGGGTCGTTCGGTATCATTTTCAAGGCTCCGTTTTCATTTTATGTTTTCATTTTCTATCAAAAACGCGCTCGGTATGTCGTCTTCATTTTCACGGGAATTCGTTTTCTGAAAACAAATTCAAACTCATGTACAAAAACTGAAAACACCAAATTATCGTTTTCATTTTCTACCCAGTGTATTGGTCTGATTGGTTTTTATTTTCATTTTTTCAATTTTCATTTTTTTCGTTGCACTTTATTATTTTATTTTGATACACCAGTGCATATTAATTTTATGATAAAACAATCATATTCATATTTTTCTTTAAATATTTATTTTAAACTAAAGATAATATAATTTATTATGTAAGTTTTTCTAACATTATATTTTTTTAATTATGCATTATTATTCTCAAATTATACATTTTTCGTTGTTTATAATAATTTTAGCCTTTATTGAAAATATTTTTTAGAACAAGAAATGAGCAAAATATACTTGAAAATAACTAAATCATGGCGACAATGATGTTTCACGGTGGCTGTTTCAACAACCTCCAAGATACGCAAGAGTTCCAGCAAAATCACCCAAGTCGACCGAAATCAATTGTCAGTCCTCGGCAAAAGTATAGATATGGAATAGACCTATACATGAACGCCTGAATGTGCAAAAAAAACTAAACCGAAACCAAACCAAAACACCTGCAAAAACAAAAGAACCACACAAAATCAAAGCAAAAAAGGAATCCGAGGGAAAAAAAACTAAGGGAGGAGATGACGAGAAGGGGGATGAGGGAATGGGAAGTCATGGAAGGAAAAAACAAATCAACTCCCCCCGGTGCGGCGCTGAAATGGAGGGGAGAGGGTGAGGGGTAGAGACCACTTCCCCGCAGCAGCGTTGAAGGAAGGGTGTGCATAGAATATTAAGTGAGTATAGATTTTTCAAAAACGGGTAATAATATACTAAACTCACACACACTACACGGATGCTAGGACTTGAACTCAAGACTTTACCTGAATGAATAAATACTCAAAACAACTACACTAGTGGGTTCTTTGTGATTTTTCCTTTTAAATTGTTATAAAAATAGGATTCCCTTTTGTAACTATATCATTGTCCATCTTTCCTCACCTCACCCCCTAAATAAAATTATCAATTAAGAATTTACTTAAATGAAAAATACGAATACAAAAAGAATTGAATTACCAACCCAAAGATGGTGTGGCTACATGGCAGCTTCCTGGCGTAGCCGTTCAAAGATTATGACGTACAGATACATTACGAATTTTTTCTATGGTTTCATTGAAGGAAATCCAACTGTAGACTTATCATAGTCACGACTCACTCACTACCTCGCTTTTCCATCACCAATGAGCTAAATTCAAAGTCTATTCTACGAAATTTGGGTAGTATGTATCCAGCGAAACAATTTCTTTAATTTTCTATTTTTGTGGGAATAAGAAACAAATTGGTAAAATGAGTAAATACACCGTTCACAATAACTGTCACTCTACTTTTAAGTTTTGACTAGAAGAATGGAGAATGTTAGTCTTGTTGAAGAACATTCAAAGTCCCACATTTTCTCAACTCTTTGTTTTTTTCCTCGAGAAATTCTGGAATTGTATTGATAATTCAACTAAAAAAGTCACTAATTACAAATTGTCAATACAAACTAGACACAAATGGTGATTATAATATCGGAGCGATCTAATATTAAAATTAAGAAAATTTAGGGCTCCTCCAATAACGATCACACAAGATCGAATAAAATCTGTCATAAACATGCAAACTCAAAACAAAACAAAATAAAACAAAAAACTTGAAAAAACAAATCCATAACAAAATAAATAAAGCTCACAACTTTTTGTTAGCAACCTTTCTTCTTTTTAAAAAAATAATTTTTTTCTTTCTTTATGCTTGGTAAATTAGGCAGCGAATTGTGTTCTGTTTTTTTTTCCCCGCTTTACTGGTTTTCTCAGTTTCCACCGAAAATCCCATTTTGTAATTTGTTCCGATTTAATTCAAACCGCACTCTCTCCCCACCCATCGTTCTCCGATTCCGTTACTCCCAAAATTAAAATTAAAATTTAAAAAAACGCCCAAAAAGATTTTGAGAATTTAAGACGGAGACTCGGAGAGAGAGAGAGAGTGCCGGCTTTACCTAATTAATTAATTTAAATAATAATAATTATAATTAGGATACTTAATACACTTTTTTCGTAACCTCCGATTCTTCTCTCTCCAAACAAACAAAACGACGCCAACGCCAACGCCACCGCACCAAACAAACATATATGCTCACAACTCACAGCAAACAGAAGAAAGAAAAGAGAGAGAAGGAGAGAGAGAGCTTTGTAACCGGTTCTACAATGGAATCCGAGTCCCAGATCTTCGAGAAACCCTAGCTTTTTTCTTCAAGATTCTCTCCCATTCTTCCAAAAACCGCTTCTTGCTCTCTCTTCACTTAACCTCCATCGCCGCACCTCTTTTGCTCGTCTTCTTCTCCACCTCCGTCTCCGATCGAGCTCTTTCGTCTTGCTCGGCGAAGTGCCAGAAGCTCCGGTGCTCGCTCTTACAGCTCTGCAATATTTCGGCGGTTCGGTGCCGGTTCGCGCCACATTTCCGATTCCAGCAAGTTTCCGGTGAGACAGAGAGAGGGAGCTTACGGCTAGGACCTACGGTGATTGATTGGATTGTTGATTATGGTTATGGTGTAGTGGATGAGTATTATGGACGATAGAGGAGGCTCATTTGTCGCTGTTCGGAGGATTTCTCAAGGTCTCGACCGTGGCAACACCTGCCATTCAACTTCTGGTAGTCTACGATTACTCTCTTTTATTTTTCTTCGATTTTTCAATTTTTTTCCTGTTCTCTCTCTCTCTCTCTCTCTCCTCTCTCTTAGAAAGATAACTTTTTCTCTCTCTAAAACTTTTATCTCTTTCAGCGGTTGTCCTTAAAAAAAAATAATTCGGAGCTTAGATCTGCTATTCAGATTTATTGAGCTCCTAGTATCGCTGAAGTTATCACTCCTTTGATGCTTTCTGATATTCTAGATTGCTGTGGTGCGTGAGCCAATTATTTATATTTTTCTCGATTTTTTTCTTAATTTTGTGATCATAGTGTATGCAAGTTTTGGTTGAATTGAAATTTTGATTCGTCAGACAGTTACCTTTTCTCTCACTTCTGAATGCCTATGTTAATTGATTTCATCCTAGTTCTCAACAATTGATGTAACTTTGTAATTCTTCAATAGTTTGGAGCTTTCTAGCTGAAACTAAGGTAAAATGTATGCAAAAATTGGTGAAAAGAGCAACAAGTTCATTTTACAATAGTGTATGTGTGGTGAATTTTGAGTCGTTTCCTGCAACACCACTTTCATTGTTATTTCAAGTTTTTATCTACTTTTATTGAACTTTATGGTGCTGACTGGTAGCCAGAATTTTACAATAGTAGTGTGGTCTGTGGAGGCTGAACTGTTTGTGTTTAGATTTTATTATGATTTAGCTTGCATTAGCTGCTTATTATATTGTCCCTGTTTCTTGGAACTTCCTTTACTATGAAGTGTGGGAGCTCAACTTTCATTTCACATGAAGGCCCCCATGGGTGCTAAGAAATATTATTTATTATTTATATTAATACTATCTGTAGTTTTAAATAGATTGTGTATTTCATAGTAATTGCAGTAGTTTAGCTGATCTTAACATCTGTCTTGTTCTAGAAATCTTACAAACTCTTGTTGTTTATCACATACTATTCTTATTAGCTGAGCTTAAATTAGTGAAGTGTGGTTGCACATTAAATCTGAGGCCCTTTTATCCCTAGGATGGGAGATGAAATCTTAATTAATGATTTGAGCTTTAAACTTTTATGTAACCATTTTTCAGTACATAAAGATTTTCTTTGAGGATTTAAAAACTCTAAACTTAATCATTGGGTGGTTTATTTTGTTGCAGCTGAGGTTGTGGCAGGATCAGCAGCATGGCTTGGCCGAGGTCTTTCTTGTGTCTGTGCACAGAGAAGAGAGAGTGATGCTCGTCCTTCCTTTGATTTAACCCCTGTCCAGGTAACATGCTTGGAATTGGATAAACTGTATCTGTCCATTATATATGCCAGTGCAGATATCCTTTTTAGATATGAGTCCTTGGTTTGCAGTTAATGAATTGTATTCGTAAAGGGAATGCTTGTTCTTTCTCCAATGTGATTTACTTGAATACCAAAATTTCCTGAATGTAACACTTCCAGTTTCTGATTTTATCAACGCCTTTGATACATCCTATTTGTTTCTCACACTTGGACTTCTTTATGCAAGGAGTTGATGTATAAATTTAACCAGATTTCTATGTTTCTTTGGGGGATTTCTGCTTGAACTTTTGGGGCTCTTTGCTATTTGAAATACCTGGCCAGTTTGGGCTAATCTGATTACACTAGTATTTTACTATGACTGGGGTGGAAAGAGATGTGAGGCTGTCATGAAAATATAAAATAGTATCAGGACTTCTCTGTTCTTGAGATGAATGTATAATTATTTTAATTAACATAGCTTCTGTATTGATTGGTGATCTATCTAAGAAAAAGTTGTGCTGCTGCTTTATCCATTCACCTTTCAGTTGCTTAAAATTTTTGTCATCAGTGTTGGTAAAATCAAATGTCGTCTTGATCTTTTAATAACCTTGAGTTTATATGCTAAATTTATACCTTTCTACCCTTTGCTTTTTTTACTTTAGGTTTGGTTTTAATTTTTGGTCTGTGGGAAGGGGAAGGATTGATGGGTTCAAGAAAGCTGTGAAACTAGTTTCAGGTGATAGAAATGATTATGAATTGTAGTTTATTTTTTAGGAGTTTAAATCTGGTTTTTGTGCTGATTATGGTCATACAAGATCTTCTTTGAAAATATTAATTTTTTAAAAGTTGATATGGCTCTAGAGAACTTTTGGAGGGTCATAAAGTTATAATTGTAGACTGATTGGATTGTGCTCTGCGACTTAGTTGTATAGGCCAACATTGTGACAATTTATCTACTATAAACAAACTTTTCTTTTCTGGTACAGCTTTATTACTTTAGTTGCCAGTGGTCTCTATATAAATGCTTTCCTAGAACTGTAGCACTCAAAACATATGCTTTTGTTACATGTACATGGTATGATTGTTGTGCCCTTTTGTTCGCCTTGATTCTGTCAGGAGGAATGCCTGCTGAGACTACAGACCCGGATAGATGTTCCCTATGAAAGTTCAGTCCTTGAGCATCAGGTATATATATATATATTAAGTGATTGGTTCCAGGAAAACCTGATTGTGTTTGGTTGGAGGATTTGCATATTTTAATTTTTTGTCTGTGTACACTGTACATAGTCCATCAACATATTTACATTGGCACTTGGTATGACGATTTTACCGTCTCTGATTCACTCTAGGAAGCTTTGAGGGCCTTGTGGAATGCTGCCTTTCCTGAAGAAGAACTTCGTGGTTTAATATCTGAGCAATGGAAGGAAATGGGTTGGCAAGGGAAGGATCCATCAACCGATTTTAGGTAGATCTAGTATCTCCTTTGTCATTTGAACCACTAATTTGTTGCTAGCTCTTTTTATTTATCTTTTTCCTTCTTTCTTGGGTTACTAATTGTTGATATTGAATATTTTGCAGGGGTGGTGGTTTTATATCATTGGAGAATTTGCTGTTCTTTGCTAGGAATTTCCCGGTATGACCTCTATCTGTCTGTATACACAAGTACACAAAAACAGTTTTCACCTGCGAGATGTTGTGAACATAACAATGCTATTGTTCACATTGATCATGTGGTGAAGTCAATGTGATAAACAGCTTTGAGAGCCCCTGACATTGCTGCAGACTTAACAAAAGTTAAAATGCCTTTCTGTATATTACAAGAGTAAAAATGTCTTTCTGTATATTTTCTTGAAATCAGAAAAGATACTGGTCAAAATGACTTGAATACAAGTTTGGTATAGGTTTTTGGGTATGCATGCAATCCTGTTGTTGAAACTTGGGGAAAACATACAAAGGAGATAGTTAGCATGGTAAAAGAGAGGAATTGGAATCCTAGATTTAAAGCCTTTGACAATTCCAACCATGCTAGTTGGATTTTCATATACCATGGACAATACATGCATTAGCAGATAAATTTGGAGCCCTAGATTTTTGGTTCTGTCCATCTTTGTAGGGCAGTATGATTTGTTTTTCTTGTGTTGCACTTTGTATTTCTGTTTATTTTTATTGTAAAAAAATATCTTACAATTCATATGGTACTACAATTTTTGCTTCCTCTATCCAGCATCATTCCTGTCTGTGGGTGTGGGTGTGGGTGTGTACTAATATGCATCTCTGTTTGGCTGTTTTTGCATGTGTGGTGTAAGTTCTTTTTGGTTCTCGTAAAGTTTCTGGGCCCTATAGGGAACTACATTAGGCCCATCTTATAAGCTACTTGTCTCATTGAAAGTTACATACTTTCATTGTAGAAATCTTTCCAGGATCTTCTTCGAAAGCAAGAAGGTGATAGGTCCGTGTGGGAATACCCATTTGCTGTTGCTGGTGTGAATATAACATTCATGCTTATTCAGATGCTTGATCTTGAAGCCGGTTGGTACTTTTTCTTGTTCTTTTTTTTCATTTATGTTCAAAAAGCGAAACCTTTGAGGAATCAAAAGCATGGTGATACTGAAAATATTTATAGATAGTAGCTTTTCTGTTCTTTTAATGCTTTTTGTCACTTAACAGTGTTGTTTATGTGCAGTCAAACCACGAACACTGGTGGGAGCTACTTTCTTGAAGTTTCTTGCAGGTAACTTCAGCTTGAATATGATTTTTCTTGTATTTTGCTTAATATAATAATGTCCTTTTCTCTTGTCAGAAAATGAATCAGCGTTTGACCTTATATATTGCATCACATTCAAGCTAATGGACCATCAATGGCTTTCTATGCGTGCATCATATATGGATTTCAATGTATGTATCCCTCAAGCAGAAGCCACCGTTTTGTCTTCATTTGTGGTTAATCTTTTGATAGATGTTATGTCCTAGTCAGCTTTTGTAAACGAAATTATGTGAAAATAGTGACAGTTAAATGTGCTTTTGGGGAAAACCTCATCCGTCATCATGAGCTGGAGATGCATTTAGGGTTTACATATTTTATCTTGTAGAAATTTCACACTTTTCTGGAGGTGGTCAGAGACTTTTAGGCTAGGCCAAAGGCTATAATATGTTTTACACATTCTGTTTTCTTTTGCTAACATTTTGTCCTCGTTGGGTTGTGCTCCTAACAGACGGTGATGAAATCCACACGCCGGCAGTTGGAAAAAGAGCTTCTGTTTGAAGACATAACACGGCTGGAAGACTTGCCTTCTTATGGCCTTCTTTCCCGATAGCGTAGAAGCTTCTTCTAGAATCTATAAAATGGTCTGTCACAGCTAGTTACATGATCACCGGAAACACTGTTATTTCTAACTGGATGGTGTTCGTACATGACATGATGTTTCCGAAATTTGCTTGCTGCAAGTCTGCATTATTGTCATTGATTCTTGGGAAGGGTTTTTGGTGTTTAGTTTCACTGAGTTTGTTAGAGGCTGGAACCAAGTGTGATGTGATTCAGGTTTGAAATACGGAACATATTCTCGTAAATTTGGGGTAAGAGCAGAGCAATACTACTCTCAGTTCTCTCACGGCCAACGGGATGTTATACATATGTAGAGGTATGATTGGTAATTTGGCACCATATCTAGGAATGTGGAATGGAATGGGATTCTGTTTGGCTTTAACTTTTGAGTGCTTTCTGATATATTATTATTTTTGACCGACTGTAAAATAATCCTTGGTGGGCACGGTACTATATCGCTTGAAGAAAACCGCCCTGTTTAAAGTCTTGTATTTCTGCCTGACAAATGGAGATGGAAATTGTGAACCCTAGAATTTTGGGTGTCTGTCAACATGGTCGTATATCTCGTGTTATCCGTTTCACCTCTAATAGTCAATGCTCACAGTTTTTATTCCTATTATTTGATGAAAATTGCTTTTGTGCAAAAAAGAAGTGATCGTTTGCTAATGACATAATTATTACCATAGGCTATCTTATATTCGTGTACGTGTCGATTCAACAAAGCATGTTAATAACGATCACTTCGTTGCAACAATATTCCAATAAAACTTCTTTCTAGAAAGGCAGTTCGGTAGAGATCAGATTCTAGAAGACAAGAAACAAACATGATTCTTGAGAAAAAGGGAATTCCTCCTCACCACCAAATATTCCATGGACAAGCTTGAAAACAACGCCAGCAGCTTTAGGACTGATGGCACGTTTCCTTCGACCAAAGAATTTTATGCCAAGATGTTCATACACGTAACAACTTGAACTTTATGGCAAAATGATATTTTACCTTTGAATCAGAATCCCACATCGCATCTTCGATATCTTTCAAGAAACACCCTAATATATCGAATTCTTAAGGAAAATACTTCCCTCCTTATCATGTAAGTATGAATTCCTACATTATTGCTAATAGCAATACAATATGTATGCAAAAGTATCTCTTTATACAAGCAGTATCCAAACCTATAGGGAAGGAGAATGAGGCAAGTATGATATGTATGCAAAAGTACCTTCTTATAGGGAAGAAGGCGAGCAGTATCCAATCCTCATAGGGATCTTTATGCTCCATCTGAATGAAGGAATATGAAAGAAAAAAATTAGAAACTAAAATTGGGAACAATTCTTCCCATACCCATTCATTAAATTCTCTGATTCCTAAATTCTACGATTCCTTACTTTCTTCATTCTCCGATTCCTTATTTTCTAATTCCATTCATTCCTTCACGATTCCTAAATTCTCCGATTCCTTTCATTCCTTCATGATTCCTAAATTCTACGATTCCTTATTTTCTGATTCCATTCATTCCTTCACGATTCCTAAATTCCCCGATTCTTTATTATTTTCATTTTTGGTAAGTAAACATGTCCTTAAGGAAATCAAGGAACCTGAATTTGATTTCGAGAGCATTATTTAATTATGAATTTTAATGTACACCTCAATCCAAATGGGGCCTTGAATTCAGTGGTTCCATACATGACAGGCCAGAAATATATCTAAGAAAACATGATGAGTATGTATCAAATTCTAACAACTTTGGATAGCATTCAACAAGTGACAAAGGTTCATACTTGAAACTTCATTTCAAAGGGTACTACCAAAGGTTCTTAGCTGCACTACAATAAGCTTAATCTCTCTGGCATATCTAATGCTCCAAGGCAATAGGCATCACCAGACTCAAATAGAATGCAAAACTTAACAACTTCATTAAAAGACTAGTCGGAAAGTAGACAGGATGCTGGCCAGCAAGCAGCCGACTAATCGGGCATGCTTTACTCATAGATCCAGTGGTGAACGCTGCTCTGCCAGTTAGCAGGGCCATCAGGGAACCACAGTGCGATCTCTTTCCTTGCACTCTCAAGTGAGTCACTTCCATGAATGATGTTCCTGTAAGCCAACAAAATTTCTTTGCATCAGATATATTTACTTTCTCAGTGCCTGTTCTTTATGATTAGTTTGTATTCTGGAAGCAAACAGCAACTTCTGGTGAATAAATCAGTCAAAAGACTATCTCCCAAGAAATTAAAATTTATGAGAATACCACAGGAGATGCAATACAATTCCTAGGACCATCATAAACTTTAGCAACAATCAAAGGTTCAAACAATCTATTTGAAACCAGATATAGCTTTCCTGTTAACATACTTCCCTATTACTAGCTGAGCATTTTCTCAAGAAAATGATTTGGGATCACATTATAGCGATCAACAGTACCTTCATCTTTCAGACCAAAAAATGAAAGAGCAAAAAAAGTCATATACTTGTGCAAAAGAGACTGGAAAACATGGTAAATCAGGTTACCTGCCAATCTCAATTGCATAATCACCACGGATGGTTCCAGGGGCGGATTCTGCTGGGTTGGTGGCACCAATAATCTTTCGGCCAGTTAGGACAACATTCTTACCCTCCCAAATCATTGCAACAACAGGACCAGAAATAATATAATCAACCAATCCACTGAAAAAAGGCTTTGCAGACAAGTCCTCATAGTGTTTCTCAGCAAAAGGACGATCCACATTGATGAACTTCAAACCTGAACAGATACCAGAAACAAAAACTCACTGAGAAGAAATTCCTGATATGTTACACATCCAAATTTAGCTAAGTACCCCAAAAAAATTATTGTAGTATAATTAAAACATAGAAACTCTAAGCACTAGTTTCAATTCGGCATCTTTACTCGCTACTTAGATAAACAATGAAGAAGTAAGCCATACATCAAATCTGAAGTAAGGAAATTTTCGTCATTAAGTTGATAATCATTATATAACAAGATCGACCATCTTTGGAAATTACCTTTCAAATAGAAGCCCTTCTTCTCAAACCTGCTAATGATGTCACCAACCTGCAACAAACATGACCCTCTAAGAAAATTTGAAAACTTTGTTGCAATTTGCAAACAATTAAACAATACACACGAATTGGATTAAAATAGTTCATTGGATTCAGTGTAAGAAAAAACTATGGGCCAAGTTACAAAGGACGGCCTTTGTTTACCCACTTCACACATCCACAGACAATTAAAACTTCATGCATGAAAATAAAAACCTGCAATCCCAGCTCAGAATAACTACAATTTGCTTGCTCCCCAGTCAGCCCGAAAGAAAACCAACCCCTTCATTTCCTAGTCTTTCACACCAACCAAACACCATACCCGTAACACTTGCTATGAAATTCATAAACAGAAACAGGAACTTACGCAAACCCACTCAAACCCAGATAAGATTTTGCCCAGTTTTTAAAACTAACAGACCAAAATAAAGCTACAGAATTGAAGTAACAAAAGAATACAATAGATGAAGAATTTAAAGAAATTACCAGGCCTCTTTGAACCCCATCAGGCTTGATCATGATGAAAGTTTGCTCCATGTTTTCCGTTGATGATTTATGACTGCAGAAGTATTTGTGTTCTGAGAGTGAGGATATGCTATGAGAATAAAAGAGTGAGGGAACGAGGGTTTATATACAGAGTCCCTAAAAAGCAAACCCTAACACTAATTGCTATGGAATATTCGCGAACCATTTTTTAATTTTTCATTTTTAATTTTTCATTTTCCTTTCTTTTGCTTTTCAGGTTTCCAAAGAAAAAAGGAAATTGGGCTTCAGTATGTAACCTCAGTAGGAATCTTCATTTAGGTACTTGAGCTTTAAGCAAAAGCTTGAACCCAAGAATGTATAGGGGCTTCGGCTGGTTCTTAATCAATGTAGAAACACATTGGGCTTTTGATTCAAAAGAGTTTGGGCCCTTTATTTAAAATGGACATAGCCTATAGGCAAGGCAAGCTACTTATAATTGGGAGATGGCACAATGAGGGACATTTGAGTGAGAGGGTTGTGAGAAGGGTTCAATCCAACCATCCAATTATTAAAAAAGGGATCTCATTCCCTAGAAGGAGGGGTTCAATCCAACCATTCAATCATTAAAAAAGGGACACTGCTTCCCTCAATCCATGGAAGGAGACATTCCTACTTCCTGCAAATCACAGTTTGACACATATACAAAAATAATTCTTGAAAACCACAAAAAGAAAAATCTTTACATACATATCAAGCTGTGATTGACTAGAAAGTAGGAGTTCCTACTTTCAAGGAATGAGGCAAGTACTTCCCTTAAAAAAATTTAAGTCCAATATCTCTCTCTCTCTCTCTCTCTCTCTCTCTCTCTCTCTCTCTCTCTCTCTCTCTCTCTCTCTCTCTCTCTCTCTCTCTCTCTTATTGGATAGTGAGATTGAACCCCTCCCACAACCCTCTCAGTATAGCATTTCCACTTATAACTTAGGTGGTTAAGATCAATAGTTACTCCTACATTTGACGTTTGTTTGAATCCCCTCTGCTTCAATATTGCTTGTATCAAAATAACAAAAAAGAATATGGAAGATCCATGCCTCCCCAAGGGATATGCAAAATACCTGCAGGTATTGAGCTTCTAATTAGAAAAACTTTGGCCCTCTATTTGAAATATACATGGAAATCCCTCCCTCCCTTCCATAGGGATGAGGAAAATACTTGCGGAGGGTGCAGTGGCGGAGCCACTTGCTAAACTCCTATTCATATCCTCATGTTATTTTGGATAAATAGTAATAGAAAGCTTGTTAATTTAAGTATATGACACCCATACCCCCTTTTAGGGGTGGGCACGGTCCGATTTGGTTCAGTTTCACCTCAAACCGGAATCAGAACCAGTATTATTTAATCAGTATGATTTTAGTAAAAAAAAAATTTATGAAATTGGCCGGTTCGGTTTTGGACTGGATTTTTTTTTTCAAATTATTTTTATACAAATTCCAATTAAAATTTTATTTTTTGGGTTTGAAAATTAACAAATGATCAAATTTCATGCAAAAAGAGATATTGAGCCTAGAAAAGAGATACGTTTTGAAGTTGGGCTTAGGAAAATATTAGTTATGAGATTAAAAATGTAGCACTGGATTTCAATAATTTTGTAAAAAAAAATAAAATAATACACAACTGGTCTGGTCCGGTTTGGTGCCGGTTTGTTGACTTTTTAAGTTAAACAGATTTTTTTCCAGTTTTTTCCATCCGGTCTAACTCGGTGTTCTAGTTTTCCGGTCCCGATGCCCACCCTTACCCCCTCCAACAAATGAGTGCATGAAAAAAAAGGAGAAGTGTTTAGCTTTAGTATGTAAGTTGTAAATATTTATGTATTTTTCAATCTTACAATTCTAGTTCAGCCCCTGCGAGCAAGGTCGGTGCTTGGTGGTTGCATTGGTGATCTCTGGTTGTCGGAGTGTGGAATGTGATTGCGGAATCAATTTGAGAATAAAACACAATACTTTATTTAATATCAAAACAAATTTGAACAAAAAACATGATAAATCTACAATGTTTCCGACAAAAAAAAACCTACATTGTTAAAGGAATCTTATTAGATCATATATAATTGTAGTAAAATGATTTTGTAGATCAAATGAGAAATACAAATACTGATCGCATTATACGTTTCTTCCCTTTTTTTTTTTGCTTAGTTTCAAAACGAACTTTACATATATAATATTACTAATGAGATCTGCAATCCATATTCGATAGTTTTTAGTCAAAAGTATTACAACACTAAATTTGCTTTAGACTTGGAGATATAGTTCTTGAACAAAAGTTGGTGGGGGATGGCTGAGTCTCACCTGCAGGCTGTAGCTAGGGTCATTATAATACTTCAAATTCAAAATTTGAAGGAAATGTTTTAAATTGATGAAACAAAAGATACAACGGTGATGACTAGGGTTGAGACAAAAGAAGGACCCACCAAAATATCCGATGGCTTCACTCCATCATCATGAGATTTGGAAGACTTTAGAAATTGATTGAAAGAGCCATGATTGCTGCATGGAATTCAGCACATATACTGCCCCTCTCTCTATCTCCCATTGCTTGGAATTGTAATCTTTTTGGGGGATCACTAATTACACTTTTGAAATTTGTATCTAGAAATCATGAAGATGTCGGGTCCTTAGATAAAATAACTATTGCTGATCGTTTCTCATTGCAATTTTACAAGTAATTGGTTGCTTCAATTTATGGAATTGGTTTCATGAATGATATTTCTTCATCTTATTGTAAGGTTCCAACCAGAATAGCAACCCATTCAGTTCTCTCTCTCTCTCTCTCTCTCTCTCTCATAAACACACAATAACAAACCAATGTTGGGGGGGTTCTTGCCACCTCCACCCTTCTCTCTTTGTACCTTTAAACTGGTGGGTTTATGAACTAACAACCAATTTTCGCATTTGCAAGCATATTGATCAACAACTTAAGTGACACATTGAGATTAATTTAGTCTCTTGGAACTTTAGATATTGTCTATTTTTTCTTATTCTCCCCAACAAGGTTTAATCAGTTAAGTTTTGACTAACTAACAGTAAAATTAATCCTCACAATCAGAGCAACTCTAAAATTTTAAGGGCATGTACAAAACAAGTAAGGAAAATAAATTGAAACATATGCTAAAATTTTGGGGGGCTCTTAAAAAATTGAGGCCCTATGAAATGGCACATCTTGCACACCCCCAATGTTGCCCCGCTCATAACCTTGTTGAAATTTGACTTAAATTCAAAATTCATTTGTGTGAAAACTTGCTTGGTGACTTAGGATTTTCAATTAATGCCATTTTCTATTCCACCCTAGAATTTTTCAGAAGGGACGTCCTTATTCTTTTATAATAAAAATTTGGGCGTCTGTTCTAAAGCAATTTTATGATGCAGTTCAATGATGGGAACTAAAATCATCATATACATCTCATAACTTTATTAAATTTGTATAAATGAGTGCATAATGACTTAATTTTCTCAATAATACTAGGGACGCCAAATTTGTACATCAAATTTGGATCCCGAATGATGTGGCGTATGACACATCATCACTTTTAAATTAACACAATTTTCAAACATGTATTTAGGAGTCATTAATTTCTTTTTAGAAAAGGAAATATATTATTATTATTTTAATTAATCAAAGGTCCCAAACAATATCAATACCAATGTATCCCACCACCACCTAACCTCCCTTGCTCCGCCGCGCTACACCACCATAGAGCTCCAACACCAACTCCAACACAATCATAAGTCATATTTCCCCATATTTTCGCAACATCCCCTACATATAGACCTGCAAACAGATCGGATTCGGATTGCATATATCTCAATCCAAATCCGAATTCGGACTATCGGATTACACTTATCAATCCATATCCGTTACGCATCATATTTAGATAGGATTGGATTTATTTTGAGATGTACAAAAAATCAAAATTTCATTAGTATCCTTGTTCTTTTATTGTATTTATCTATTTTTTATATATAAAATTTTGATATTTTATCATAAAAATTAGTTTGAAGTGTATTCCTAGTGCATATAAAACTAAAATGACTCATTTACACATATAATATATATATATATATATATATATATATATATATATATATATATAGTATAGGAAAACTAAATTATACTTCATATTAAGTCTATTTGGATTATTATCGGATCAAATCAACTATAATCCATATTTGAATCTATTTATAATCGGATTACCATATTCGGATTGTAATCGGATTATCGGATTGAGAAGTCCAATCCATCTTTATTATATTACACCGAATTCGGATCAAAATCCGATCCATTGGTAGACCTGCATATTACCTTCCCTATATTTTCCCTAATCCCACCACAACCATAGTCTAGTCTTTAGGCCTCATATCCTTTCATGTCCTAACGTAAATGAGGGGGAGATGAAGATCTGGAATTGTAATGGAAGGAATTTAAATGCATGTAGGCCAGCTCATCTATTGCAAAAACATAGGCTATAGAAAGAATGGAAATTAAAGGAAATATGGCAACAACAAAAATGATACCGATCTGATTTGCTTGGGTTATAGAATGGTGGTGGGATATTTTGGTTTTGATTTGGGGTGTAAATTGATAAAAATTGTAAAACGCTAGGGTGTAAATTGATAAAATTGAAACTCCGGCGCCCAAATTGAGAATGACCCCCAAACACCTACCCTCTGTTTGGATGAGGGAAAACAACTCGGAATTTAACTAAAAGTTGGGAATTTAAGAGGAGAAATTGACAATTCCTTTGTTTGGCAAGTTAAGCGCGTAATTTATTAAATGACCCGTGAAAAAAATCGTGGAAATTGGAGCATCAAATTCCCGAGTTTAATTTCCATCAAAATAGGCGTCATTTCACAATTTTCATAGTGCCACTTACAAAATTCTGTCATTTACAAAATTCGATATACATAAATCCAAACACTGAAATCTTCAATTGTCAGAAATTGAAATGATGGAAATTGAAATTCCATCATTTTAAAATTCTATGTAATTTTCAATTTCTTCATCCAAACGGTATATATATATATATACAGTTATTCTCTTATCCGGATGTCCGCGAGTTATTATCGTGCGGATGTCATTGTAAACAAGGAGTAAAGCATGGCGGAGCAGTAAAAAATACATGACATCCGCACGATAATAACATCCGGATGTCCGCATATGAGAATTTGTGTATATATAGCAAATAAATGTTATTATTATTATTTTTTCGAGAAAAAGCGGTAGTAACAAATAAATTCAATGTTATAAAAGCTGCTGTTAGCGCATGCCATATCCAAAATTAGTAAGTATCGATCGTTTGCTTGCGAAAGCAAAAATTATAGTTCTTCTTCCTTGTCTATATACGTAACATTAACATCACCAAAAAAAACAGCACCGGCCTTCCACTATCATATCGGCAGCACTACTACTACAACTACACACCACTTTGACCTCCACAATCGTTGTAGTGCCAATCTGCAACTGCAATAACTGCAATAATATGGTTAGTTATGCAGATGATGTCCCCTCGCCTACACTACGCCAACAATTCATATTTTCTTGTCTTCCTTTCTCAATTAATTTGAGTCAAATATTTTATAAGTTAAAAAAAAATAAAAAAAGAAGAAAGATAACAATGCTCACCCCAATGCTCGAAACTAGATTATATTAGGTCATCTTCAATCATGGGGCCAAACCCAAATTTTGAGATTATAGCTCCAAAAAAATTTCTTATGCATGTAGACAATTCTTATGGGTGGCATGGAAGCATATGGGTTCGTTGGGCTAGTCACATGGATAACTTACTCTGATACTATATTAGAATGTGAACCTTCAATTAGTCCCAACTCTCAGATTTTAGGGGGCTTGTGCCCAAACAACAATAAGACATCCTAAAATAAACTCGACAATGAAAAAATTATAAAAAAAGAATCAAACTATATAATCAAAATCTTGTGATCCTCAAATTACCAAGTAGTTCTAAGCTTTGACATGACTCGGATGCTAAGAAGAAAGTAGTGTAAATTCCACCATCCTATTCCGTATATCTTGACATTTAGAAAAGAAAGACCCATTTGCAAACAAAATGAAGATTTTATATTTTTCTTTATGTTATTGCGCAACTACTTTTTACCATTAATTTTGTAGTACCCCATCGAAGGGTTACTTAAAAGAGCGAAGAAAAGATATATATGTGGACTGATCCATTCAAAAAGTCACATATTGCAAAGCTTAGCTCCTTAAAACTTAGGAGGAACTCATCTTCAAAGTAAATGGGATTTTGACACTTGTCAAATTCCAAAACAAAGAAACTTGAAAGAATTAAAATAAGAAAAAAAAATAAGAAAAAAAGAAAAAGCTAACTGAAATTAACAAGTCCCAAAATCTCATTTATTTTAAGGAGGAGCTCATTCTCAGTTTTAAGGAGGCAAGTTTTTTTCTTCTATGAACTACTTTGTTATATGAAAATTCCCAAACAAAGTATATGAGAATTTTTTGATATGCATTCTTCTCCAATATGGAGATATTTATAAAGAAATACAAATATGTGTTAAACCTAAATAAAATAGGATATAAATCTCAATTACAATAGGACTAAATAAATAGGTAAGTAACTAAAATTCTAACTATACAAGGACTCGCCGCCGCCACCCCCCCTCCAGTTGGCACAAAGATGTTTCACATTCCCAACTTGACAAGCGAGTCATAGAACACCATACTCGAGACTGACCAATTGAACCAACAATAGAGAAGGACTTGTTGTAGCCATGAGTTAAGAAATAGACAAACCAAATAAAAAATCTAAGTGGAAACACAAGAGAAAACCCTAAAAAATAAGGTCAAGGCAAGGCAAGTCAAAGAAAGGCAAAGCAAGGCAAGGCAATGGCCACGACCACGACAACGACAAGGGCAATGGCCACGGCAATGGCAAAAGAAACACACAACATCAAACCATAAAAAAAAGAGCACATAAAGAGGCAAAAGTAAGGGCAATGTCAACATCAACGGCAACGACAATGAAAATAGAAAAGGAGACGATAAAGACAACATAAAATTCTTCCACATCAACTTGTTAAATTTCAGAGAGACGGGTCATCGGTCCACTACTAGCAATATTGATTTTGTCCCTAACTTAACCACCTTCAAAGCCTAGTAGGTGTGAGGTTTTATCACAACAATCCTCGATGATATTAGTAGTGGAACCATTCATTATATATTGTATTTTCTTCAGTTAAGTTTTCGATGTGGGACTTATATTTTCAACACGCTCCTTCACATGGGACCACCACATAGTGGGCCACACGTGGAGCCAAGTCCACGTTGAAGTCAAACATTCAAGCCCAATACATAAACACCACGTATTGCGTAAGGGTAAACATTCAAGGCCAACGTATGAACACCACATGTTGGGTAAGGGGTAAAGGTAAAGGCCCATTCAATCAACCAAGCTCTGATACTATCTCAAATTTCAGAGAGATGGGTCTGTGTCCCACTACCAGAAACACCGACATTGTCCCTGATTTAACCACCTACAAAGCCTAGTAGGTGTGAGGTTTTAACACAAAATGCATCGGTGATATTACTAGTGAAACCATTCATTATAAGTTGTATTTTATTTTGCCAAGTTTTCGATGTGGGACTTATATTATTCAACAAGATTGCTCTAGCATGACTTTAGTACGAGAAGGGCAAACAATGTGACGTATCCATCTTATGACAAGAACATGCAGATTTAGATATGGCATGGAAGTTTGGGACATCCGTCTTTTGGTTATATGAGACACTTGTTACTCGATTTAAAGTTAGTTCCAGACGTATGACATTGTACATGAGACGACTTATCCTCAGACATCCCAACAAAATGGTGTTACCATACGAAAAAAATCTACACATTCTTGAAATAGCCTGAGCACTTTTAATTAGAGCTCACGTACCTCGAAGCCAATGGAATGATGTGGTTGTTACATCGGTCTACTTGGTAAGCCGCATGCCTTCCAGCATCTCAAACTTTCACACTCCATTACAAGTGCTCGCTCAACACAGGGCCCTTATTTCTTTGGATGTGACATTCTTAGAGTTTTATATGTTTTCCCTATCCCTAAACCTAGCCAGAGAGAGAGAGTGAGTGTGTGTGTGTGTGTGTATGAGTGAGTGAGTGAGTAAGTTACTTTAAACCTATCCCTAAACCTGCTCCTTCAAACATAAGGGTTGATTATTCCTCCGAGAAAGTTTACCGAGATTGGCTATCAGACATGACAAATCTTAGGAGATTGTTTCATTCCAATCTTTTGAATCCGCTTGGCTACGCGACCGAGGAAGAGTTTCCATTTGTGGCTTATGAGCTAATGAAGAATGAAAATTTAAAAGCCTATCATGAAAAAAACAATTGGTATTACCTTGGGATGACACGCTAAGGTTTCCCTTGAAGATGCTCGCGACATTTCATTTAATCACATAAGACCATCAAAGGCAGTGGCTTTTTATCTTAGCTTTCAAAGACGTAAACCCCTTGAGAGATGTGGATTTAAATGTAAAGTTATTTGGTTTTAGGCATGTTAAATCCATTACGCAGCAATGATGAAGCCCATATTGCTCCAAAGTATGGTGAAACAAATGAATGATCTACAGAATGTGACGTTTATGGGTTTGGCGTAATCTTGGTTGAACTAATGACAGGCGACATGAGCAAATAAAAGTTTGAAAGGGTTTCGTTAACTTAGCATATTGTAATTCCTTTGAAGGTAATGATGCGTCTTATCGGAGAAAAAAAGGGCGTGAGCAGAAAAAGATAGTGAATAAATGTGTAAATCCAATTATCAAATGACAATACAAATCTATTGCAGCATGGAAAATGCTAAGACTCAATATGAGTAGGACGCAAACTTGAAGGTTGTCCCCGATAACAGATGTTTTGAAAGAGTTGGAGCATATTCTAAAGTTGCTCACGGAATTTCATTTAATGAGGTAATGAAGAATGGAAATATAAAAGTATATCTTGAAAGCAAGCAATCGGTCTTTTCTTGGGATGACATGCTAAATATTTCTATTGAAGTTGCTCGCGGAATCTCATTTAATCACACTGCACTATCAAAGGTATTGGGTTTTATCTTAGCTTTCAAAGATGTAAACCCCTTGCTAGATGTGGATTTCAATGTAAAGTTATTTGGTTTTGGGCATGTTAAATCCATTACGCAGCGATAATGAAGCCCATATTGCTCCAGAGTATGGTGACACAAATGAATGATCTACAGAATGTGACGTTTATGGGTTTGGCGTAATCTTGGATGAACTAATGACAGGCGACATGAGCAAATGAAAGATTGAAAGGGTTTCGTTAACTTAGCATATTGTAATTCTTTTGAAGGTAATGATGCGTCTTATCGGAGAAGGAAAACGTCGCGAGCAGAAAAAGATAGTGAATAAATGTGTAGATCCAATTATCAAATAACAATACAAATCTATTGCAGCATGAAAAATGCTAAGACTCATCATGTGAGTAACATGCAAACTTGAAGGTTGTCCCCGATAACGGATGTTTTGAAAGAGTTGGAGCATATTCTGAAGTCGCTCACGGAATTTCATTTAACGAGGTAATGAAGAATGGAAATATAAAAGCCTATCTTGAAAGCAAGCAATCGGTCTTTTCTTGGGATGACATGCTAAATATTTCTATTGAAGTTGCTCGCGGAATCTCATTTAATCACACTGCACTATCAAAGGTACTGGGTTTTATCTTAGCTTTCAAAGATGTAAACCCCTTGCTAGATGTGGATTTCAATGTAAAGTTATTTGGTTTTGGGCATGTTAAATCCATTACGCAGCGATAATGAAGCCCATATTGCTCCAGAGTATGGTGACACAAATGAATGATCTACAGAATGTGACGTTTATGGGTTTGGCGTAATCTTGGTTGAACTAATGACAGGCGACATGAGCAAATGAAAGTTTGAAAGGGTTTCGTTAACTTAGCATATTGTAATTCCTTTGAAGGTAATGATGCGTCTTATCGGAGAAGGAAAACGTCTCGAGCAGAAAAAGATAGTGAATAAATGTGTAGATCCAATTATCAAATGACAATACAAATCTATTGCAGCATGAAAAATGCTAAGACTCATCATATGAGTAGCACGCAAACTTGAAGGTTGTCCCCGATAACGGATGTTTTGAAAGAGTTGGAGCATATTCTGAAGTCGCTCACGGAATTTCATTTAACGAGGTAATGAAGAATGGAAATATAAAAGCCTATCTTGAAAGCAAGCAATCGGTCTTTTCTTGGGATGACATGCTAAATATTTCTATTGAAGTTGCTCATGGAATCTCATTTAATCACACCGCACTATCAAAGGTACTGGTTTTATCTTAGCTTTCAAAGATGTAAACCCCTTGCTAGATGTGGATTTCAATGTAAAGTTATTTGGTTTTGGGCATGTTAAATCCATTACGCAGCGATAATAAAGCCCATATTGCTCCAGAGTATGGTGAAACAAATAAATGATCTACAGAATTTGACGTTTATGGGTTTGGCGTAATCTTGGTTGAACTAATGACAGGCGACATGAGCAAATGAATGTTTGAAAGGATTTCGTTAACTTAGCATATTGTAATTCCTTTGAAGGTAATGATGCATCTTATTGGAGAAGGAAAACGTCGCGAGAAGAAAAAGATAGTGAATAAATGTGTAGATCCAAGGATCAAATGACAATACAAATCTATTGCAGCATGGAAAATGCTAAGACTCATCATGTGAGTAGCACGCAAATTTGAAGGTTGTCCCCGATAACGGATGTTTTGAAAGAGTTAGAGCATATTCTGAAGTTGCTCACGGAATTTCATTTAATGAGCTAATGAAGAATGGAAATATAAAAACCTATCTTGAAAGCAAGCAATCGGTCTTTTCTTGGGATGACATGCTAAATATTTATATTGAAGTTGCTCGCGGAATCTCATTTAATCACACTGCACTATCAAAGGTACTGGCTTTTTATCTTAGCTTTCAAAGACGTAAACCCCTTCCTAGATGTGGATTTCAATGTAAAGTTATTTGGTTTGGGCATGTTAAATCCCTTACGCGGCGATAATGAAGCCCATATTGCTCCAGAGTATGGTGAAACAAATGAATGATCTACAGAATGTGACGTTTATGGGTTTGGCGTAATCTTGGTTGAACTAATGACAGGCGACATGAGCAAATGAAAGTTTGAAAGGGTTTCGTTAACTTAGCATATTGTAATTCCTTTGAAGGTAACGATGCGTCTCATCGGAGAAGGAAAACGTCGCGAGCAAAAAAAGACAGTGAATAAATGTGTAGATCCAATGATCAAATGACAATACAAATCTATTGCAGCGTGGATAATGCTAAGACTCATCATGTGAGTAGTACGCAAACTTGAAGGTTGTCCCCGATAACGGATGTTTTGAAAGAGTTGGAGCATATTTTGAAGTTGCTAGCGGAATTTCATTTAATGAGCTAATGAAGAATGGAAATATAAAGCCTATCTTGAAAGCAAGCAATCGGTCTTTTCTTGGGATGACATGCTAAATATTTCTATTGAAGTTGCTCGTGGAATCTCATTTAATCACACTGCACTATCAAAGGTACTGAGTTTTATCTTAACTTTCAAAGACGTAAACCTTTTGCTAAATGAGATTTCAATGAAAGTTTATTTGGTTTTGGGCATGCTAAATCCTTTACGCAACTATAATGAAGCCCATATTGCTCTAGAGGATGGTGAAACAAGTGAATGATTGGCGTGATCTTGGTTGAACTAATGACAGGCGAAATGAGCAAACACAAGTTTGAGGGGGTTCCGTTAACTTAGCATGTTGTAATTACTTTTGAGGTAGTGATGCGTCTTACAGAAGAAGCAAAATGTTGCGAGCAGAAAAAGACGATGAATAAATTTGTAGATCCAAGGATCAAAGGACAATACAAATCTATTAGGCCATCTCCAACCCAAGGACCTAAACCCAAAATATCCCAAATTATTGCCCCAAATCTCTCCCAACCCAAAAAAATGAAAGGGCCAAAATTTGGGAAAACTCAAAATTGGACCTAAATACCAGTCCACTTATTGCCTGCACCCAAAACTATTTAGTGGAGCTCGCGCTGAGGTGGCACAGCCCATGTGCATCAGAAAAACAGTGGGGTCCGCGCTGGGCCCAGCTCTGGTGGCTTTGTTTGCTGGCCCATCCCACGTGTCTGCTCCTGGTTAATTGGCCTTTGCACCATTCCCACGAAATGATGGCTACACCACCTTTGAAAATGCACCATTCCCATATATTACAAATGGGAATTTCAAATGCACCACCTTCAAATGGTTTTTTAAAATAAAAAATTCTAATATTAACTAAAATGGTTTTTTTTAAATAAAAAAATTCAAATGGTGTTTTCTTTTATGTTGTGTTTTTTTTTTGAAATAAAATTATATTTGTGGAATTTTAATTTTTTAAGGTCAAATTGTTCAAAAAATTAAATTATGAAGTTATTTAAAAAGATTAAATGAAGAAAAGTTATCCATAAAAAAAATTAGACTTAAATCATTCTTAAACAATTTAATAAAGTTGTGGACTTAAAATTTGAGTCCGGAGGGTTGGGAAAAAAAACGATTTGAGTCCGGGCAAAACCCAAATAGTTACTTTTTGGAGGGGGAAAATTTGGGTTTAGCCCCTCATGGGTTGGAGATGGTCTTACAGCATGGAAAATGCTAAGACTCATCATGTGACTAGCACGCAAACTTGAAGGTTGTCCCCGATAAAGAATGTTTTGAAAGAATTGGAGCATATTCGAAGGATAAGAAAAAATTGAAGAAAAATCCACAACCTTCTATTATACTATAAATGCTTACTTCTTCCCTAATAGTTACTATAATCAACTACCAATTTCGTTTGCTATGCTTAGATTAAATGTTAAGAAATTTATTTATTTTTTGTTTTTTTATGGTACTAAACTTTTGAATACATGAAGAATTATTCTATTTTAAAAAATAAATAAAACATTTTAAATTTTAGAGAGACAAGTCAGCGGCCTATAACTAGCAATATTGATTTGGTCCCCAACTTAACCGCCTCTAAAGCCTAGTAGGTGTGGTGTTTTATCACAAAAGGCATTGACGGTATTAGTAGTGGAACCATTCTTCATATATTGTATTTTATTTAGTCAATTTTTCGATGTGGCATTTATATTCTTCATCATATCCCCAACGTGGAACCACCACATAGTGGGCCACACGTGGAGCCAAGTTCATAGCTGAGTCAAACATTCAAGTCCAACACATGAATACCACGTACAGAGGTAGTCATGCATCTTATCCAACAAGGAAAATGTCGCGAGCAAAAAAAGACTGAAGAAATTTGTACATCTAAGGATCAAAAGAATATACAAATAACTTGCAGCATGGAAAATGCTAAGACACATTCTTGAAATTTCCAGAGCACTTCTTATTGGGGCTCACGTACCTAGAAGCCATTGGGATGATGAAGTTGTTACAGCGGTCTACTTGCTACAAGTGTCGTAGACTTTCACGGTACTTTACTAGTGATTGCGCAACATGGGCCCTTGCCCTCCGTTTTGATGCTTACGCCCCGGATCTTTGGTTATGTGGCGTTTCTTCATCTCCATAAGAACTAGCGTAGCAAACTTGATCCATCTGCACTCAGGTGTGTTTTTTAGGGATATGTCGCACATCACAAAGGATATCGATGTTATCATCTAATTACCCGATAAACTTATGCTACTTTGGATTTGACATTCTTGGAGTCTGATATGTTTTTCCCTAGCCAACAACCTAACCAGAGAGAACTATTCCAAACCTAGAGCTAGCTAACTAGCTAGAGCTACAGATATGGGTAATTCATTGTCAACATGTTTCGCTAATAAAAATAACATTTACTTGAACCCGGAGGAGGATGAGAACCCTAAAGACGACTTTGTTAAACCTCCAGTAGATAATCTCCTTCCTCCATCCCTTGTTCATGCAGGAGAGAACCTTGTTCCATCAATAGCTGCTTATGGTCCTTCAAATATAAGGGCTGGTGATTCTTCCAATTTGGAGGAAATACTTCCCATGGACCATAACCCCCAAATCATCGATGGTCGTGTTCTTAATGAGGAATAGATGACGTCATTCTAAGTGTTTATCATGACAAGTTGTTCAGTGCCGGAGAGGCATGATGATCGACAACACTTATGACATTCGTGGAGATAAAGCTGAGCTCAAACTTATGATCAAAAGGAGTTTGTAAAGGGAGACACTTACTCCTACCTTTTTGGGTTACTTCACGACATTGGATGTTGCCATTCTCCGGGAAGTGAACCCATCGTCGGAGGAAGTTTACCAAGAGTGGCTGTCAAAGATGACAAATCTTAGGAGATTGTTTCACTCCAATCTTTTGAATCTGCTGGGCTACGCAAGCAAGGAAGATTTTCTATTTGTAGTTTACGAGCTAATGAAGAATGGAAATATAGAAGCCTATCTTGAAAGCAAGTAATCGGTCTTGTCTTGGGATGACATGCTAAAAATATCTATTGAAGTTGCTCGCGGCATTTCATTTAATCACACTACACTATCAAGGGTAGTGGGTTTTCTCACATGTTTCAAAGACGTAAACCTCTTACTAGATGAGGATTTCAATGTAAAGTTTGGTTTTGGGCATGCTAAATCATTTATGTAGCGATAATGAAGCACATATTCTTCAAGAGTATGGTGAAATAAATGAATGATCTACAAAATGTGACGTTTATGGGTTTAGCATGATCTTGGCTGAACTAATGACAGGCGAAATGAGCAAACGCAAGGTTGAGGGGGGGTTCCGTTAACTTAGCATGTTGTAATTACTTTTGAGGTGGTGATGCGTCTTATCGGAGAAGGAAAAAGTTGCAAGCAGAAAAAGACGGTGAATAAATTTGTAGATCCAATCAAATGACAATACAAGTCTATTGTAGCATGGAAAATGCTAAGACCCATCATGTTACTAGCACGCAAACTTGAATATTGTCCCCGATAACAGATGTTTTGAAAGAGTTTGAGCATATTCGGAGGATAAGAAAAAATTAAAGAAAAATTCACAACCTTATGCTTTGCTTTGAAATCCTTACTTCTTCCCTAATAGTTGCTCCAGCCAACTACCAATTTCGTGTGCTGTGCTTAGATTAAATGTTAATAAATTTATGTCTTTGTTTTTTTATGGTACTAAACTTTTGAATGCATGAAGAATTATTATGTTTTTTTTATTTTAAATTATATTAAATTTCAAAGAGACGGGTCAGTGGTCCACTACTAGCAATACTGATTTGGTCCCCAACTTAACCACCTCTAAAGCCTAGTAGGTGTAGGGTTTTATCATAACATACCTCAACGATATTATTAGTGGAACCATTCATTATATATTGTATTTTATTTAGTCAAGTTTCCGATGTGTTATTTATATTCTTTAACACGTCCCTACGTGGGATCACCACGTAGTAAGCCACACATGGAGCCAAGTTCATAGCGGAATCAAACATTCAAGTCTAATATGTGAATATCACGGAATTTATGAAATTTTATAAATTTTTGTTTTAGAAAATGCCATGTCGTAAGTAAAGGAAAGTTCAAGTCAAGTTCCATATAATAGTATGTGTAAAGGAGAGTTCAAACTTTTTCGAAAAGAAGTTCAATGTTGGTTAAGGATTTCATTAGAGGCTAGCTACATGTACGGTACCCTACAAATAAAAATTAGAGAGGAATCTGACTGAGTGACTAATCCGCTGGTTCTAGTTTGTTTGTTGTTGCTGCTGTTGTTGGTGTTGTGGGGGAAGTTGGGAGGGACTTTTCATGAAGAGAGAGAGAGAGAGAGTATACTGTGGATGAAGTAACAGATGAAAATAAGTGGGAGGAGACAGATGCCAGGAAATGTGATTGTCGGGGTTATTATTATAGTTATTCTCTCTTTTTTAGTCTTTCTGCAGAGAAGAGTGGTCTGAGTGGACAAATTTCTGCATATAATATATATTGGAATTTGATTTGGCAGCATCTCACAGGCTATATCATTTTTCCTTTCTTTCAACTGCCATAAAGCCTTAGGCATGTTGACGTGGATCGATGGAAGTTTGATGTACCCTCCAATACTCATTGCCTTCAAGACTAAATCTCTCTCTCATATGTTGATGTCTTCCAGCATCTATAATGGAATCCTTAAATTATATTTTTAGACAAATTTGATAAAGGAATTGAAAAAATACTAATTAAATTATGCTCCATATCCAACTTCTAAACATGGAAATCTCTAGTAGTTTCTAAATCTTTAAAAAAAAAGAAAAAAAAAGACTCCTAGTGACTTCATATAATTCAATGTTGCTTTATTTTATACATATTTTAAACTTTTAATTAATGCTAATTATATTTTTTTAAACATGATTCTTTATAAAGATGGACCAATTATATTGAATTAAAAAATAATTATAGTATTTATGACTCTCTAAAGTATGAAGTATGATTGGAATTCAAATTTTATAGGGAGCTTATAAAATAGCTTTTGTGTATTTTTAGCTAAATGTTAACTAAATATAGGGAGAATAATTGTAGATACTCTTAATATTAAAATTAAGACAAAGTCATATCATCTCTCACACTAATTAATTAGCATCTATATAATTTGAAACAAGTTTCGATGGATGTATTATTGTTATATTACATTCTTATACTCTTGTATTAGGGTTTCTAGTTGTTTCCTTTGTAATAATCTCTTTGGCAAAGCCAATATTATTTTATACTTAAAAGAAAATTTATTATCTTCTATTAGGAGCTCATATATTATTATTATTATTTATAAAACAAATTGGGGAGGACAAATTAGTTGAGTTACGACGTAATTATTTACGGTACATTCATAGTAGGAAGTTGTGGTATAATAATAATAATATACGAACCATTTAACCCAAAACCAATTGACAATAGTGGAGAAGTTGAAGATCTTTTAAGTACTATTGCAAAACTTACATCCTTCAACTTGGTATACTATCAACATTTGAATTCCGCATCCAACATAAGAATATTGTCAAATTAGCAATTTTTTCTTGGATTCCACATTACGCAAAGAATTTGGAACATTCAAACCCCCACAAGACATTAGGGAAGTCTGCTTATAATTGCTAAAACCATGTAAATGAGGAAAGACCATCTGAATGTTAATGCACGAGTGTGGAATATACCACTAACATTACTATGATTATTCTTCACGATGACATCCACTGCTTGTTGAAAACTTGAAATGACAATATAGAAAGAATAATACGATGAACACGCTTTCGTGGAAAATAGTAAGCATTTGCAAGAAAAACTACTAAGTACACTATGGCCGAAAGCATGCTTAAAATGTGTCCAACTCCCCGATTCATTTGGTCTAATTTTTACGCCAAAAAAAGAGATACAAGCAAGGAAAATCATTAGAGTCAAAATATTGGTTGGGAAATTAATTAAAAATTTGCAATATACTTTAGAAACCCATCCCCGTAGGAATTCACTGATGCTCTCATGGTATAAATCCACTTCTTTTAAAACATGAAATCAAGTGAAGATATTATACAAATAAAGAAATTACGACAAATTCCTATAGTATCCTAAAGTATAAAGAAATTATTGTGTATATTGATACGTGACATATAATGATATTACAATCTACGTACCTAAATTATAACACGTGTGCAATATCATTAACATCTATATTGTAAATAAACCCTACCCAACACGTATGTCGTATTACATGTATGTATATGGATGGATTCATACGACCACTGCCGCATACAGTATACATTAATATATATATATATATATATCATTTCTTAATTTTTCGGGTATACAATCTTGTCCCAGCCAGCCCATGTGGGTACACAAACCACACATTCCTTTGATAATTTGTTGGTACTGTTTATAGCATATGTATCTGTCATACTCATCCTCTTATATATGTGTGAGTAGGACAGAGAAGGAGAGATGTAGAAGTGGGTTGTGCTGTTGTTTAAGTCTTTCTGAGTCTCTACTGTACTGCCTCCATTTGCACAACCTTAAGAAGACGGTAAGGAATATTTTCCAGCATTTTGCGTTTACTGGTTGACCACACGAACCGCACTGTGAATTGCACAAACAGACTTTTTCCATACCAACAGGTTGTACGGAAAAAGTGCATGCACCACAGCTAACTCCACTAAGAAGAAGAAGAAGAAGAAGAAGAAGAAAAAGAAGAAGAGCTTAATTGATTAGTTGAAGAAAGAATATTTATATATGGAAGGAGATCAAAGAGGGGTTCCGAGTTATGAAGTTCAGATTTCGTTTTCGAGCACCCCAAACCCTCAACAATCGATCCACGAAATGGGGTTTGTGCAATTTGAAGATCATCATCCTCATCATAATCAGGTTTTGAGCTTCATGGCCCCATCATCACATGTACAGCAGCAGCACCCTAACAATTCTCATCACCCTCATCATCATCAGCCAGCTGAGCTCAGCAGCGGTGCTGCCGCAGCCACCACCACAACCAGCAACGGCGTTACCGTGGGGTTTAGTACTCATACTGACCTACTTGTTGCAAGACCTTCTTGGAATAATAGTAACGACCAGGTGGTTCAATCTTGAATTTGAAAAGAAGCATGAAATTGGGGACATTATTTCCTTTCTTTTCCATGTTATATATGTTAATTATTTGCCTGTCCACCAAATGGGTTATAGATTTCATCCAAAGAAAGAATCAGTTATACGTTTTCGGATTTTATTTTTGTAGTCTTATAATTGTGTCTTTTTTATGGAAAATTTAGGTGGGAACGTTGGATCCAAAGGCTGTTAGTGATGAAAATGGGACTGGTAATGCTAGTGATTGCAGCAACTCATGGTATTTACTTACTTTATGGGTTTTAATTTGTTCCTCTCTCTCTCTCTCTCCCTCTACCTAGCTAGATCTTAATCTCTCTATCTCTCTCTCTCTCTCTCTCTCTCTCTCTCTCTCTCTCTCTCTCTCTCTCTCTCTCTCTCCAAAGTACACACATGCATATGTACATGCACAAATGCGTGCGCACATCTAAGAATGCATTCTAAAAAGCTCTTCTACCAGAATCTTAGAAAGATTTAGCCACTTATGGAAGAGAAAGAGAATATTGCTTCTGTGGAGCGTTTTGTACGTCCTACACCATGTTCTTACTTATAGATTCTCTCTCTCTCTCTGCGTGTGCCTGCGCCAGTCTTTGCGTTGTGGCTATATGGCAGTATATCGATCAAGTACTTGACACAGAGATTTCAATTATATAGATCCCACCATGACAGGATGCAGATGTCTTTTATCTTATTTTCGTATCACACATTAATTTATTCTATATACATATATATATATATATACATATATATATATTGTATAAAAGTAAAAATTAAATAGATCAGACAATCAATTAATTAGCAAGTAGATGAGTGGTAAATCTAGTTTCATGCTTCAATTAGCTATATATTAAGAGAGGAGGAGCTTGAAATTAATTAATTATTTGACAGGTGGAGGAGCTCAAGCTCAGAGAAGAGCAAGATGAAGGTGAGGAGAAAGCTTAGGGAGCCAAGATTCTGTTTCCAAACCAGAAGTGATGTGGATGTGCTTGATGATGGTTACAAATGGAGGAAATATGGCCAGAAAGTTGTCAAGAACAGCCTTCATCCTAGGTATACTTAATTTTATTTCTATGGCTGCATATATTGGTGCATGCGTATCTATATAGGTTCAGAATGTGTATTGTAATTCATGCCATTTTAGTTATATCGGTGAATTGAATTTGTATATGGTTTGCACCAACTTTCAACTTTTTTTTATACAAACCATATTGAGGAGGAGAGAATCGAACCTAGGACCTCGGATGCAGAAATAAATTTTAACCACTTTTGAGCTACAAGCCCCTTGCACACCAACTTTCAACTTAGGTTTTACTGAATTGTTTACCAATGCTAGGGGTATATAATATAGATGCAGGATGACTGTCTATTTTTAGTATTTAGATGTATGCAATTGGTGACAATTAATTGAGCGTATTCATTTCCGTAAAGAAAAGTATTTACAAATTTAAAGATTAATGGTGTGGATAATTCGCAATATTTGGCACCAATAGAAAAAAAATTATGAGAATACATGTGAAATACACTTTACATAAATGGAACTGTTCATCATTCTTGACGGAATTTCCAGTCCCTGAACCAACTAACAATGAGAGGAGTGACCCAATCCTTATAAATCATTGCAAAGTTTCCTAATTTTCCTACATGGGACAATTCTTCACATCCTCACACAACCCCTAACACGTAAACAATTTAATTAGATGTCGTGGAGCACGTGTAACTATTGGACTTCACACGTAGTACACGTGTTTGTCTAACAAACTTTACAAACTTAAAAGTTTGTTATAAATTCTAAGATCATGTACTTTCATCTATGACGTGCCTGCGCCACATTATTTTTCCATCATCTATCTTGTGCGTATATATGCTTTCTTCTCAAAACCACAATTCATTGGTGTTGTATATATCAAGCAACACCTTCCATAATAGTTTCTTCTCCACCTTTTATTACTAATTGGTTTTGTGTTAGATGCTCTAATATTATTATGCAATTCACATATCCAACTCAATGGTGACGTGCTTTCGCATCACCTAATTCAAGTTGTTTACGTATTTGACTCGAGTCACACCACATGTGAGGGGCGGTGTTAAGAGTGTTATCTCATATTTTCTTACAGTATATATATATTGTTTATCTCTCTACCGATTTCCGATTGATTATGAAAGGGTTTAGTAGACATAATACTCTCAATAAGTCTGCCGGTTCTAACCGTTTGCCACTTTGAACTATGTACCACGTTGCATATGAGTTATTTATTTGGAGATCATGAGAGGATTTTAGTGTTTTGTTGTTGTTGTTGTTGTGCTGAAACTGAATGCCATAAATATATGCATGCAGAAGCTACTACCGCTGTACTCACAGTAACTGTCGGGTGAAGAAAAGGGTTGAACGACTGTCTGAAGATTGTCGAATGGTGATAACAACCTATGAAGGTAGACACAACCACTCCCCTTGTGATGACTCTAATTCCTCTGAACATGAATGCTTTAGCTCTTTCTAATCACCACATATATATAGCTCATGATCAATTGCAGAACAAAAATATATTTAGTACGTACTATATTGTTGTAATGATTACAATATTTAACGTATCCTTAGCTTGTTCTGAATAATCTTTTGCCAGATTGATCATTTTGAGGGTCTTCTTCTAAATATTGAGATAATATTATTTATTTATGGTAATTTATCATATTAATTTCTTTTTCTTTTCTTTGGGAGTTTCATATTCTGAGTATATATTAATTATAATGAAACTAGGCATGCATGTGCTTTTAGTATACTCTATAAGACTCATGAATTATGAATGCAATTTTAGAATTTCTCAACAATAACAAAAAGACCGAGGGGTTAATTATATTAATTTGGTCATCTTCCAATTGTTTATTTGGTCTCACCACATGCATCAGCTTCTTAATTTGGGCCAAACCACTGTTTAAATCATGTGCTTTGTGTTGATTGGTAAACTAGCTAGCAAAATATTCTACTTGGACAACACCACACTGGTATTTAAATGAGTTTTTATGTGGCAAACTAGTTAAAGGACTTACATCACGACACCAGAAATAGGACAATGCAAACTCAGATTTGGTGCAGGACTGTAAACCCATGCCACGTTTTCTCATATTTTATAAATTCAATATTTAATGTATCATTACCTTCTTGAAAATAATCCAAGAGATTGCTTGGGGCTTTGGTTACCGTTCTCAAGGAGCTTGGTGAGTTGATTGACTCATGATACGCTCCTGCCCTTTCTATTTTTCCTTTCAGTTTCTGGTAAGCTTTGGATGAACAATATTCTACCTTTGTCATCCACAAAAATCGAAAACTATTAATATGATGTAACATACTTCTTCCACCACATTTGCACCAAAAAAAAAAAAAAAGAGAGTACTAAACTAATCATGCACAAACATATTTCTAACACTAATTTTTGAAAGAAGAAAAAAGTTATTGACCAAAAAAAAAAAAAAAAGGTTACTAGCACTACTACAAAAACACTTTATGCTGACGAAGTATTATTGGTTGCATAGAAAGTACAATTTCATCAAGAAAGCTCGTGGAGAAAGGGTTTGCGCGACAAAAATAATTTTTGTCACGCAAAACTACTTTCTTAGCGACACGAAGTGTTGTTAGTCACGCAAACCTTTGAGCGACGAAGTGTTGTTGGTAGCTCAAACCTTTGCGACTAAGTGATGTTGGTGGCGCCAATCTTTGCGTAATGAAGTGATGTTGGTCGCTCAAACCTTTGCGAGACGAAGTAGTCGTTGGTCAGCAAAGTTTTGCGCGACGAAATATTTTAAATATTGTTTTTATAATTTTTAATTAAAATAAATTAATTTAGTAGTTTGCATGCGACGAAATATTTTGTCGCGCAAGATTTTTGACTTTTTGTTTTATTATTCGTCGAATTATATTAATTTTTCTTTTTAAATTTAATTTAATTGTATGATTTTATTTTTTTAAATTACTTTAATTTAAATTGACATATTCAAAATAAAATTCCATATGAAAAATAGTGATCAAATTGTCCAATATATATAATATTCACAATGTACACTAAATTAACAAAGTGCAATAATAAAATCCTAAAATTGTTATACCCAAAATCCAACCCAAACTCCAATCCTCACCCAATATACTCAACCTCAAACCCTCACAAACTCAAAACTAACTCCAAAAACACATATTAATGAAAAAAATTTAAAACTTGGAGAGGATATATCTTTTGGCAAGATTGAGAGTGAGTGAGAATGAGAGGAGAAGTGAGTGTGAGAAAATTAGAGAAGATAGTGAGAGAGAGATGAGAAAGTGAGTGAGAGTGAGAGATAGTGAAAGAGAGATGAGAGAGTGAGTGAGAGTGAGAGATAGTGAAGAGAAAAAGAGATTAAGTGAAAGGAGTGAGTGTGAGAGAAATGGTAGGATTTGGGGAGAGGATAGGTAAGAGTAGAGAAAGATACACAAAATAAATAAATTTAAAGCTACTTAATAAATATATATATATATATATATACACACACCATTGAACGATCCAACCGTCAAACTTGTTTGTATATACTTCGAGATTGTATACCCCAAAAATCGGAAAAAACAAACATTCAGAGATCAAGTAAGCGGAACAAAACTTTTGACGGTTATAAATGAAAAATCATGATTTAACAGTTATTTTAACTCCGATTTTGATGATTTTTTATAGCTACACTCCTTGACCCTATATGAATACAATGACTTAATTTGATCTTCAATTTAAAATATTTACACTAGTGGATACCACAAAATCTTATGTTATATTTAACTTGAAAGTATAATAAACTCTTAATTGTTAGTGAATATATTATTTTGATGGCATACGCATTATACGAAATTAGTTTCAACGATCCAACCGTCAAACTTATTTGTATATACTTCGAGATCGTATACGCCAAAAATCGGAAAAAACAAACATTTAGAGATCTAGTAGCGGAACAAACTTTTTGACGGTTATAAATGAAAAATCAAGATTTAACGGTTATTTTAACTCTGATTTTGATGATTTTTTTACAGCTACACTCCTTGGCCCTATATGAATACAATGACTGAATTTGATCTTCAATTTAAAATATTTACACTAGTGGATACCACAAAATCTTATGTTATATTTAACGAAAGTATAAATAAACTCTTAATTGTTAGTGAATATATTGTTTTGATGGCATACGCATTCTACAAAACTAGTTTCAATGATCCAACCGTCAAACTTATTTTTATAAACTTCGAGATCATATACGCCAAAAATAGGAATAAACAAACATTTAGAGATCTAGTAATGGAACACAACTTTTCGACACTAGTAAACGAAAAATCACGATTTAACGAGTTATTTTAACTCCGATTTTGATGATTTTTTTTTTTACAGCTACACTCCTTGACCTTATATGAATACAATGAACTAATTGAAATATTTGGATTCACGTCATGCAAAGATTTTAAAAATAATTTTTTATTTTTGTAAAGACTTTCTTGTGACAGAAACACTAACTTTGTCGGGCAAGACTTTGCGCGACGAAACACTAACTTTGTCGGGCAAGACTTTCTTGCGACGAAACACTTCGTCCGCGAAAGACTTTGTGCAACGAAATTAGTGTTTCGTCACAAGCAAGACTTTGTTGCAACGAAGTTAGGTTTCATCGCGCAGAAGTTTTGCACGACGAAACATACTTAAATCGCGCAAGACTTTGTACGACAAAGTTAGTATTTCGTCGCGCAAAGTTACTTTGTGCGACGATGTGTGTTTCGTTGCGCAAAATTTTCTCTCGCAATACTTTGAGCGACGAAGTTTTGATTTTCGTCGCTCAAAGTTTGGTCGCGCAAGGGTTTTTTTTTACTAGTGTAGTGGCTTTCCAATTAATTCCCCTCATGTCTTTGTAGGAGTTATTATTGAGTTGCAGGAAGTGCAAATAACATTAATAATGATAAATAAAATCAGTAGCAACTATCATTAAGCAATGATCTAGTGACTAATCAATCATTAATAATTTTTCTCAGAAGTTAGTGAATATAAGAAACATGATCGTTTCAGTTTTTATGCACACATGTGTTCTTTTTCTCCTTTTGTTCTGGTTATCATTGCTAAAATATGAATGTGATTTGAATGATTCATGTTGATTGTATTCTTCTCCATAAGAAGGTATATATAAGAGATTACAAGTATTGTTTTACAAGGAAATAGATACATGAATTAATTAGGAGAATATCTCCTTATTGTCCAAGGATTTTCAACTATAAGAAAAAAGGAAATAAATCACCTAATTAACTTAGGAAATAAATCTCCTTGATTTGTTAGGTTAACTCACGTTAACACTCCTCCTCAAGTTGGTGCATACACGTCACCAATGCCCAACTTGGTAAGTGAGTCATGAAATACTCGCCCAGAGACAGCCTTTGTTAGGGTATTTGCTAATTGTTCTTTTGATTTGACAAAGGGTAGACAGATGATTTTGTTCTCAATTTTTTCTTTGATGAAATGTCTATCCACCTCAACATGTTTTGTTCGATCATGTTGAACTAGATTGTGAAAAATATCGATCGCTGACTTGTTGTCACAATGTAACTACATGGGCTTCTCTCGTTTAAAACTCAATTATGTCAAGAGGCCTTTGATCCACAATAATTCACACACTCCTTGGGCCATACCTCAATACTCTGCTTCTACACTTGACCGAGCAACCACATTTTGTTTCTTACTCCACCAAGTGACAAGGTTCCCTTTAAAGAACATAAAGTAACCGGATGTAGAGCGTCTATTTGAAATTGATCCAATCCAATTTGCATCTATATATCCAATAACTTCGAGATTTCCATTCTTTGAAAACATTAATCCCATCCCAGGTGCTGACTTCAAGTACCTTAAGATCTAGTCAACTGCATTCTTATGAGAAATACTGGGTGAATGCATAAACTGACTAACCACACTCACAACGTATGCAATATCTGGTTTTATGCGTGCCAAATATATCAAACTTCCAACAAGGCACTGGTAATGTTCCTTGTTGGTTGACAAGTAGTCCATTTCTTCACACAACTTGTGATTCATCTCAATAAGTGTGTCGGCAGGCTTACATCCCAACAATCTTGTTTCAGTGAGTAGATTAATCACATACTTCCTTTGTGATAGGAAAATAACCGTCTTTGACCTTGCTACTTCAATTCTGAGGAAGTATTTCAGAGGATCTAAATCCTTCATCTCAAATTCTAGAGACAAATACTTTTGTAAATAATGTTGCTCTTCTGCATCGTTTGCAGTTACAACCATGTCATCCACATAGACAATTAACGCAATGATTTTTCCTCCATTAAGCTTTAAGAACAGGGTGTGGTCTGCATTACTTTGAGTGTATCCAAAATTCTTCATAGACTTAGTAAATCTTTCAAACCACGCTTTGGGAGACTGTTTTAACCCATATAATGACTTTATGAGCTTGCACACTTGATTTTTCTTGTCAGGAGCTAAATTACATCATGGCGGTAAATCCATGTATAACTCTTCTTCCAAGTCTCCATGTAAGAAGGCATTTTTAAGATCAAATTGATGTAGTGGCGAATTTAGATTGGTTGCTAGAGATAGTAGGACTTAGATAATGTTGATCTTGGTTACTGGGGGCCAAATGCCTCCTGATAGTCTACCCCATACTTTTGTAAATACCCATTTGCCACCAATTAGGCTTTATATCTTTCAATGGATCCATCTACTTTAAGTTTCACAGTATAGATCCACATGCATCATACCGTCTTCTTTCCATGAAGCAAAGGCACAAGCTCCCATGTAGCATTCTTCTATAGGGCTCACATTTCCTCATTCATGGCTTCTTTCCACTTTGAGTCTTCCAATGCTTCATTCATACTACCTGGAACAAATATATTGGTCAATTGCTTCACAAAATGTAAATGTGACTCTGATAATTTGCTTAGAGATATATAATTGTTGATGGGTTATTTTCCTTTGGCTTTATGATTTGTTTCATACTATACTCGAGGTTTACCACGGTTCTTTCTCTCTGGAAGTTGGTATATAGGATTATCCACGTCCTTTATGCTTTTTGAAATCAAATCATCACGATATATTTCATTAGTGTCATCATTTTTAGGGGGAGATGTTACCTGAATGACTTCCTCAGCAAGTGATTGGTGTGGTACTAGAGCTTAAGACAGTTCGGAGAGGGCAAAATCTCATAAAACTGTTCAACTTCCTCCTTATGATTTTGGGAGCATGAAGTTGACCGGTCCTTTTGAAGCCGAGGCTCCTCTTGTGCAGGAGTAGGGGTGAGTGGTCGCTTTGAGGCAGAGACATGTCATGCTGAAAAAACTCTAGAAACTTCGGAGTGTTTAGTTCTAGATTCTCCTCATGTGCTTCTAAAAAATATATATCGAGTTTCCGGAACATAACATCCATGGAGGTATATACCTTCTGACTGGGAGGGTGATAACATCGGTAGCCTTTCTGATGAGGGACATATCTAATGAAAACGTACTTTTCTACGCGAGGATCCAATTTTCTTCGTTGGTGATCATGTAAGTCTATAAATACAACATAACCAAAAACTCGTGGTTCAAGGTTTGGGGTGCTAGGTATTTGGGTATAATGGTGAAGTGTTTGAAGGGGAGTTTGGAAATTTAGGAAGCTTGAGGGAATCCGATTGATAAGGTAAGCTGTTGAGAGGACAACCTCGCCCCAAAAAGACCGAGACATATTGACATCAAAGAGGGAGGCACAAACTACTTCCAATAAATGTTTGTTGTTTTGCTCAGCCACTTCATTTTGTTAAGGAGTGTATGGGCACGAGCGTTGATGTATGATTCCATGATCATGTAATAACTTATTGAGATCTTGGTTGAGAAATTATTGACCATTGTCAGAACACGAGAACCTGGATTTTGGTATGGAACTGAGTCTCCACTATTTTTTGGAACTGTTGAAATTTTAAATTGACTTCCCTTTTGGTTTTGAAAAGGAAACCCACGTCTTGTGTTTGCAATCATCTATAAACGTGGCAATTTTAGGAGGTCCCTAAACATCAAAATGAACAAGGGAAAACGAACCAAACTTTATTTGAACTTAGGGGAAAAGGAACACGGTGGCTCTTGGCCAGTTCACAAATGTCACACTTAAAACTGGAAATATCTAAACTTGTGAATAAGAATGGAAATAACTTATGTAATAACCAAACGAAGCATGTCCAAGACGCCTATGCCATAACCACACTTCATCAATTTGTTTCTTAACACTAGTTCCCCTAATCTTGAAAGCTTGACCAACTCTAGCTTCATTGTCAGGCACCAAGTCCAAGTAGTAGAATTTGCCCCTCATAGTACCAAAACCAATCATCTTGCTGCTGAGAATGTCCTGAAAAACACAAAGAGTTGACTAAAAGGTTACAATACATTCCAAAGTCGTAGTAATTTGGGCAACAAACAATAAATTATGGTTCAAGGATGGAACAATCAATACAGAATCCAAATTAAGAGAGTCAGATAGAGAGAGAGAGAGAGAGAGAGAGAGAGAGAGAGAGAGAGAGAGAGAATCCTCCCCGATCATGAGGAGGGGGTACCATTCACATTAGACACCACCGATTGAAGAGAATGTGTATGAGAAGTAATTTTTCCAGGATCAAATGTCATATGGTCAGTCGCTCCTGAGTCAATGATTCATGTGTTTTTCTTGGATGAAGTATTTAAAACATAACCTTTGGTACCTATTATGGTAATAGAGGCATATGCTGGAGCTGGTGTAGTCGAAATAGCAGGACTTACAAAATCTGTTTCTGAAGATGTGTTGAGTGATTTGCTCATATTCCTGCGTGGAAATTTGGAGTGGTCACACCAATTAAGGTACCTAATCAACTCATAACAGTCAGCACGGGTATGTTTGTCTCCTCAACAGTGGGTGCACTTCTTTTCTAGACAAGATCCTAAGGCCTTATTTTGAGAAGAGCCACCAGTAAAAGTCTGTGACCCCTTTTGATGTTGAGCCACCATGACAGAAGCTTCTTGAGCACAAGTCATGGCCATTCTTTGTTGAGAGTCTCTACGAACATAGGCAAAGGTTTGATCAAGGTCTAATTTAGGATCCTTGCGTAGTATTTCTTCCCGGACTTGATCAAACTCAGGATCAAGACAGGCAAGAAAAAGGTGAACGCGATGATGATCAAGTTTTGTTTAGCGCTCAATCACGTTAGGGGCGTAGTGCATGCAGATGGGACTTCGATGGTTAATTTCTTGAAAGATGCCATGCAGCTGGCTGTAGTATTTATGAACGGGTGCACCATTCTATTTGATAGTGAACGCCCATTTGTTTAGATAAAAAAGATAAGAGTCGCTCCGCCATCGTAGCAGGTCTTCTTGAAGGCATCCCATATTTCTTTAGCGGTACTCAACCTGATGAAACGACTCATTAAGTTGAAAGACATGGAGTCGATGAGCCACCCCTTGACCCGAAAGTTCTCCGTACACCATTTGTTGTATGTAGAAGAGAGCTCATGAGGTTTCTTTGTGTCACCGGTGAGGTTACCCAACTTTTCACGTGCATCAATTCTCATCTCCATGACTTGAGACTATAAAGTATAGTTTGTCTCAGTCATGGTGACGCCAGCAGGAATGAGGAGTTGTCATTTTGAATGGTGACGATTTGAGTGGTGGCGGTTTGGGTTGGTGGCGGAGGGAGATCCTCCGGTGATCAAAAGCAGTGTATCACCCATGACAGCAGAACGAGATGAAATCTAAATAAAGATATGTGGTTAAGGAGTTTGATAAGAGAATTTGATTTGAGAGGTATGTGTTTAAGGAGTTTGATAAAAGGATTTGATTTGAGAGGTAAGGAATTTGATTTAGGGTTTGGGTTGAATTTGAGGGCTTAGAGACGACCTAGGATCGGCCGCTCTGATACCATGCTAAAATATGAATATGATTTGAATAATTTAGGTTGATTATATTCTTCTCCATAAGGAGGTATATATAGGAGATTACAATTAGTGTTTTACAAGGAAATAGATACATAAATTAATTAGGAGAATATCTTCTTATTATACAAGGATTGTCAACTATATGAAAAAAAATGAAATAAATCACATAATTGACTTAGGAAATAAATCTTCTTGATTTGTTAGGTTAATTCACGTCAACAATCATGTAATCAAATTTTACATGGAGTTACTATAAACCATCAACACCCTCTCTTTTTGCGTTTATTGTTAGAACTCTCGATACATATATTATTGTATTCTATCTTATATTGCAAGTGTCACGCTCCAAAATCGAGACACGAGACAACAACATGTACCTTGAGGATCCCAAAAATATAACACCTAAGTCCAAGGGTTATACTCCCAAGATTCTCAAAATACGCTAAGTCTTTATAAATAAATTAAAACGGGTTGGATCAGAGTGTTTAATAACATCAGAAAAATAATTTATAATATTATACTATATTTATTTGAAAGTTAGTCCAACCCTAGAGGTTATGGAATAGTATCAACAACCACTGAAATTGTTTTACAAACCAATAATAGAAATATATCAACCATCTAGAATTCAAGTTTTTACATATGTGAAACATGATCAGCGGTGATGAATAGGGTTCACAACTTGACAACAACATGAGACACAAGCCAAATGCTGACAAGTGAGAAAATCACACCAAGATAACACCCACGAAAGGAATCTACAACAAAAATAGGGGTGAGTATCACATACGTTCATTTGCCCCGTAAAAAGTTCCCAGCCAGGTTTCAAAATAAATAATTAAAATAATATTGATAAAAATAATGGCCAGAGATTTATTTCAAAATCAGTGAAAAAATATGCACAAGCACAAACTGTATCCATTTATTGTGGATCCAAAACAAATTGGCATGCTCAAGCAATTTCGTAAACATTTTTCGGCTTTTGTATATGCTTGTTTGACAACCGATCCTTTATGGCCAACTACCCCTACTAGAAATTATAATTAAATCTAACTTCTTTGGTACAATAGTGAGAGTGTCCATTTCAACCGGTTACACCTTATCGACTATACCTTACACGTAGGGTATTGGTAAAGTCTGTTCGCGTAACCCCTCCAGAGGTTTAGGGAATCGAAACCCAAGGAAGTCGATATGCCCCTTTCACCCTTAGGTTGTCGAGCATAATGCTTGTATGCATATACCCTTCAAACTTTGGAAAACCAAAGCCAAACATTCATAAAACCAAGCACATATGGCAATCATAAACAGTGCAATTTGCGCACACAACAACATATACTATGTCATACATTCACAAAATACAAGTCCGAGAGTGAGTCCCTACTTGGAATCCAAAGCTGATGCTGACTTGCATTATGCACCTTTGAACTCAAATTTGTTCTTTTTGGGGCAACTAATTTATAATCCAATAATTTCAAAAATGTTACTATTTATTCCAAAAAAAATAATCCAATTTACTTTTTAGGCCTCAATTTTCTAAAATTATAAATTTGGCCCTGAACTTTCAATAATCTCATTTTGGCCCTTCACTGTTGATAATTACACTTTGGCCCTTTAATTTTCAGTAATTACATTCAACCCTCATCTTTTCATAAATTACAAAATGACCCCAAAACTACAAATTAATTTACAACTTGGTCCCTGATACAAAACCAACATAACTCCAAGCCAATTTTCTAGATTTTCAAGGTTCAAAACAACTTCCATGCCACTTAACCAACAAGAACTCTTGTAATTTCCATTACAACTCTTCTATTTCACTTAATACCATATCAAAATCAATAATTATCAAATTTGAAATTTATCCAAAATTTCAGAATATTAAACCAACGCAAACTTATATCTTAAATTATATATTATCCTCAATTAAGCTTCTCACAACCACAATCTACTCAAAATTCATATCAAAACATGATATTGAAGTTTAATTCACCATAATCCAAAATAGTAGAAATTTCAAAATATGCATAATAGCCCTTAAAATTTGCCTTAGATTGTAGAGATCGTTCTCACGATCACGTAGGCGAAAACAGTTTATCAATCCGAACTTCATTGAGAAAGTTATGAATTTAAGAAGATTTTTGAAGAAAATAAAAATTTTCTTCAGAAGGAGGAAGACGAAGACGCGAACGCGGAAGAAGAAGAAGATCAAGGAGAAGTGTCAGCAAAATTTCACGTGTGAACAGTAATGAAAAGTAATGTGAATAGTGCCCAACAGTAATGTGAACAGTACTTTTATTATTTTTTAAATTCAATTTTCACGTGTCGCCTTCTCATTGGTCCAACTTCAATCATTCATTAAAAATCCATCCGGACTCCGAAAATTAGCACACGCTCGTAGCGATGCAAACTATTTTTCTATAACATCAAATTACCAAAATTCCAACTTCAAAGTATCAGGTAATAAATCCTTCCTTGAATAAACCAATATGTTATTTTATGAAAATATTCATGAAAATCCAAATTACCATCAATTGGACCGTGAAATTTTTATTGTGAGTTTAAACAAAATTTTCTGAAATTTTCAAGGCGTCACAGCAAGAAGTCGAACTCTTATCGTGAGCGCAAGATTTCATTGCACAAATATCTAACATAGTTGTCTTGGTTTGGCATAAAACAAGCATGACCAACTTGAGTTTTTACTAAAACCCAATGTTATTGAGATTCACCATTGACACAGATGTAGCTGATTTTTTTGGGTTGTTTTTGGTTTTTTATTTATTTATACAAGTGATAGTCTAAAATACTTTAAAATAATTTAATTAATGCATAAATGGATACAAACTTAGATGTAAAAGGACATGCACATTGTCACCTATGCTGGTTGTTTTCAGTTTAGATTAGCTATATTGATACTATGAATACTTGAAATTTGAATGTCACAACACTGTGAATTTGAGCTCATAAGGAGTTGATAAATGGGGCCCACAGCTCTCAGCCTGTTGTAGAAGGGCTCATCGCATATCTTAAGGGAGCACAACAATGTTACACTTGGGCCTTGTTATACCTTGTCAAATTTTATTCGGCCTCCAATATTACCAATGAACTTTTCCTTCGCCATTGATTCTTTTCACCGGCCTTTTGGCACTCTCCTTGAATTCTCCTCCACTTCTTCCATAGGCAAAAAGGTATTAGGACTTTATTTTCTTGCAAATCGCTTTAACTTTGTTTGCAAGCAACTCCATTTTCCCTAATTAGTTTTTCTTAGCAACCAATTTACTTTGTTTTGCTTGCAAGGCAGGCATATATATCTTTTTAACGCAAGTCACTTTTTTTTTTTCCTTTTTTTAGTGAAAATTTATCGCTTAACATGCATTTTAGTTTGTGAGTATTAGATGATTGTTTAGTACGCCAGAACTCAGGTACCAACTAAAAGTAATATTGCACCCATTAAGAGTTGTTACATCCTCTTATCTCAACCTTTTCATGTATAGGAAATCTTTGGCCAAAAAAAAAAGAGTAAATCATTCATGATTTTCTAATAGGCAAAAAGTAATTTTTGGTCATTGTAGTTTGTTGGTTTTATCATTTTAGTCCATGTAGTTTCACTTATGTCAATTTTATCTCTGTAGTTTTAAATCTCTCATAATTCAAGGACACGTTACAAATTGAGTCAAATTCTTTCAAATATCCATCCACATTAGGAATACGTGCTTATTCTATCATGGAATTAGACATAAATTTAGGCATATCCTTAATTTGTAATGGATATCAAATTATTTAGATCAAATTACTAGAATTGAAACCACAACGACAAAAGTGAAAAATCCGGCAAAATATAAGGATAAAAAATCACTTTTTGCCTTTGTAATATCATGAAACTCATACCCTCCGAGGGAGGTGGGATACGTCTTGGTGTCTGATATTTTCACGAACACTTCCATAACTTTTCTACTCCCAATTAAATTATCGTCTGTTTCCACGTAAACCTCCATTTAAAAAAGTGGGTCCCAAATCCCAAATCCCAAATCCCAAATCCCAAATCATGAGTGGGAGAGTACATTGTATATAATGCATGCATTAATATAATAGGGTTGAGTGGGAGGCTGAGATCAGTCCTCTATAGACGGCCGAAGTAGGGAATCAGTGGCCGATTTTTGTCATTATTCCACCAGTATCATACCAACACGTAATTGTGGTATCAAACTCTAATCATTGTCTTATTAGTGGTTATCTGCCCACTTTTAAATATTGCCCTCCACGTTATTTGTATTTTACCAAAGTGCCATTTCTCCTCTACTTAATCACACCTATTAGTAATAATTACTTAATTCGATATTTACAAGCCAAAATTAGCATTAAAAGTGCTATCTGGTCTGAAATAGGGTTTAACCAAGAATGATCATTCTTTCTGTGTGAGACGAGCAAATGATAGATAGGGCAACTTCATGTGTGTGTGCGTGTGTGTTCTGATTCGGATTTCATGGCATGTTTCCTCTATTATTTTAGATGTTGGTATTATCTTGGAAAATGACAGTTTTATCAATTGTTCTGTGACAGTTGATATGAAAATGTGACTATTCTACCGTTATATAACAAATTAGCTCTTGTTTTAATGGTACTTCTCTTTTTAATATTGAAAGAGATTTCAAGTCAAAACTTCACTTTCAATTATTAATGAAAAATAAAACAAAATATATGTATTTTAAAAGTTTGTTTAAATTAATAATTCTAAAAGTTGTAATTGAAAAGTAAGTGGGCACGTATAGTAATTTTTTCGGCTTTTGTTAAATTCTTAACAAATATGTATAAGTTATAACAATTATACCACGTGACCATACTACCGTACTATTCTTTAATTCTCCTATAGAAGCCTGTGGGTTTTCCTACTTCATCTCTACTGTCCAGCAAATTAAAGCAAAAGACAACAAAACATAAATAATATATAATGTAAATATCTCTTGAATGAAGGATTCTTTTTAAATATAAACAAATAAATTCTCTGCCCATAACAAGTTTTTTATATTTAAAAAAAAAATAGTAAATCCCAAGCATTATGTCTGCCATTTAATCTGCAAATTTCTTTGCCCATGTCCTCCATCCATAACACACAAAACATGCCCCACCATCCACTTTGGAAGGGCACAAAGTACATGCCCAAGTTACAGAAGGTATAGCAAATCCGTAATTAAACCAAGTTTCCAATGGCAAATTCCAAGCGTACCATCATGTCCAACTAACACCCTTGAGATTTTTTTGTTTTCACATAACTCCCTGAAGTCCTAGAAATTATACAAACACCCCTTCATATTTCAAAATGGTTTCACATAACTCCATGAATCCGAAAAAACCTAAAACTAGATGTAGTAGGACTTCTGCAAATACTTTAGTATTTGCAGAAGTCTTTTTGCATCCATTTTTAGGTTTTTATGAATTTCTGGAGTTATGTGAAATCATTTTGAAACATGAGGGGGTGTGTGTAATTTCTAAGACCTCAGGCTTTTATATAATTGGAACCATATATATATATGGTACCAGCCTACCACCATTTTCTTCATTGGCAGCTCCTAAAACTTCCAAAACCCACCACCCCAAAAAATGCAAGCCAACCCCAACCCCTTCCAAATTATTCCCAAACAAATATTCCCTTCACTGATAAAGCTACCTCCGGTGCACAAATCTCCGTCACCAACGCCCATCAAACCACCGCGTGCCATATCAATCTCCACACCCAACGAAACTGATCGCGGTCCAGTTACCATTTCAACCCTAGACATAGTTGATGACTCCGTAGCTGCATTTTGGGACTACCAATTCCTCTTTGTGTCACAACGCTCTGAACAAACGGAACCCATCACACTCCGAGTCGTGGAGGGTTCGGTTCCATCCGACTTTCCCTCCGGCACGTACTACTTGACTGGGCCTGGGCTCTTCGCCGACGACCACGGCTCCACAGTTCACCCATTGGACGGCCACGGCTACCTTAGGGCTTTTAAATTTGATGGGTTTGGCGAAGATGTCAAGTTCATGGCTAAGTACGTGAAAACTGAGGCTCAAGTGGAGGAGCACGACCCCTTGACTGACACGTGGCGGTTCACGCACAGGGGGCCGTTTTCGGTGTTGAAAGGTGGACAGAAAGTTGGGAATACTAAGGTGATGAAGAATGTGGCGAATACTAGTGTGTTGAGGTGGGGCCAGAGGCTGTTGTGTTTGTGGGAAGGTGGGGACCCGTATGAGATTGAATCTGAGACGTTGGATACGATCGGGAGGGTAGGTCTGATGGACGGTTGTGATTCGGGGGTGGAGAGTATAGACCGTGGTGGCGGTGTATGGGATGTGGCTGCAAGATTGCTCAAACCAATTCTGTACGGTACGTGTGTATATGTAGAATATAATAGATGAAAAGACTAATGGTGAATAAAACAAAGTAAATTGCTTTGGCTGGCTTTGGAGAAAAAGAGAAGTATTTGTCTGAATTTTTAAAGAGAAAGCTTGTTTTCAATCTGTTTCAGATGGGCATTTGGAGAATAATTAATTAGAGATTAAATCTGTTTTACATATAAAATAATAGTGAACAAGTGATCAGATGGAATATTGTATAAACTAGCTATGTGTTTCCCTCTTTTCGTATATAGGACATTGATTACTTTTGTGTTATTGGCCAGATTTACATATTTGGCCACATGTAGATATTCGGCCATATGTAAATTTTGAGCTTCTAGCCAACTTTATTGATTAGGCCTATTGGAATACGGCTTGGGCCTCTTATAGGCATAATTGTCAAATCTTGGACCTAATCCGGTCGGATTTCAACCAAGCTCAAACACAATGTTATCTCAAATATCTCAGATTGGCTGTATTATAAGTACCTATATAAACAATGAATATAAAATGAAAAATTCCATTAATAAAATAATGAGGAGGAAGGGGGCCAAGTTTGAACCAATAAGTGCCTATAATTGTTATTTTATATTGAAAAAAGTTCAGCATGATCTAGGAGAAAATTTCACGTGGCACCTTCTTATAGGGTCTTATGCTTAAAATTTCCTTGTATACAAGTAAAAAGATGAGTATGAATCGAGCTGTAAATTTTGGAGATTAGGATTAAAATATTTATGAATAATACACATATAGGTTTATACACATCTGATATTTAACTAATAGTCATATATATATATATATAATTCGAAAAAGGTTATGGAGGTTTTTGTTTAGTGCCAAAAATATTATATATATATATATAATAGTTGTTTAATATTTTGTTCATCACATTAAAATGTGTATACTTTCTACAGGAGTTTTTAAGATGCCTCCAAAGCGACTGTTGTCTCATTATAAGCTCGATGCTCGCAGAAACAGGCTTCTTATGGTGTCATGCAATGCAGAGGATATGCTTTTGCCATGCAGTAACTTTACATTTTATGGTAATTAAGGGCATGCATGTGGATTTTGAATATACATAATATTTTTCTTGTTTTTTATTTAATTTTAATTCTTTTGTTTTTGTGCAGAATATGATTCAAATTTCAAGGTGTTGGGAAAGCAACAGTTTAACATACCTGATCACTTGATGATCCATGATTGGGCTTTCACAGACACTCACTACATATTATTTGCCAATCGCATCAAGCTTGATGTTGTCGGTATGCTAATTTTAATAAGTTATCGTCATTTCTTAAATTTTATATTAAATAATCATGAGATCTAGAAGATATTGAAGATCCTTCGATCTTTACAAGGTGAAAGTGTACTCAACAATTGAACTAGGCCTCACAAGCAACGCTTCTTATTTATTTTTTATTTTTAAATACAGGCAAAAGTCTAAACTACAAAAGGAGGGATAGAGTCGTTCCATTGATTTTGGAGGTCCTATACAAAAATAAAAATTGAGGCATTTTATGTTCAATATTTACTTTAATTTGAACAAAAATTTCAACCTTAGATGTTAAGTTTGTTAATTTATATAAAAGAGGCATACTATATGAAATATAGAGAGAAAGACCCAAATTTTTTAGAATAAATCCTAAAAAGCATTAGTTACACAAATAAAAAAATCTTTTTGTATCTCTTGCGCTAAAAGGTGTTATCGGAGGCCCCATTTTTTAGGGGCCATGTCATGTCGCTCAACCCGCATAGCCTGTGAGTTGAGTCTAGGAGAGGGAGTTTCTCACACACACTATCAAGGCATAATGGAAGTTTGAACATGAGACCACTGATCTGCAAATCAATGTCCTTTTCAACTAGGCTAGACCTGTTGATCACTTTTGAATCATTTTAAATTATGACTCCTGATTGCAAAATGAGCCATAAATTAATAGAAAAATAATAACTTTTTTTATTATAAAAATATAAAAACTTACTTCATTTTAATTTGTTACAAGATTTCACTCCTCCCTTTTTTGCGGTTAATGTTCTCCACGTTAGAAACAATTAGAAAATATGGCCAATGGTTAAAGTTTGTGCAAAAGCATATTCGATACAACCATCAATATCCTTTTTTGTTGTTGGTTAAAGTCCCTCAAATTTATAACAGACAAACATTACATCGTCAGGTTTTGTTTAGTTTTTTTTGGACGAAAGTCAGGTTAATTGTCTATCAATTATATGTTGCTAAAATTACTAAATAATATTAACTATTAACTATTGAATTTATATTAGAATACATGGTAAATGCCTTCTTGCTGTTTTAACATTAATCTATATATAATTGAAATGCAGGTGCAATGACTGCAGTTTGTGGGACTTCTCCTATGATAACAGCATTGTCAGTGAACCCTAGCAAGGCCACATCTCCCATATATTTGCTTCCTAGGTCTCCTAATGAAAATGGTCGAGATTGGAGAGTGCCTGTCGAAGCTTCTTCACAATTGTGGCTCCTACATGTAGCCAATGCTTACGAGAATTTGGATGACAATGGGAATTTGGAGATTGAAATACATGCTTCGGCTTGCTCTTACGAGTGGTTCAATTTTCAAAAATTATTTGGTAACTTTATAAAAATTTCAACTCGTGACAGTTAGTCTCTACTTATTCGAGAAAGTCCTGAATTCAAATCTCATCAACAAAAGTCACATATTACTATCTACAACTGCTATTTAAGACTTATTTGATATTGCTTCCATGGTACAGGATATGATTGGCAAAGTGGTAAACTAGACCCCTCGATCATGAACATAAATGGAAGCCAAAGCAAGACGCTACCTCATCTTATTCAGGTTTCTATCAACTTGGAAGTGAATGGGAGCTGTCGAAAATGTGATGTCAAGCCTTTAAACCAGTGGAACAAGTCATCAGACTTTCCGGTTATCAACCCAGCCTTTTCAGGAAGCAAAAACACGTACATATATGCAGCAGCTTCTTCAGGTTCTCGCAGTGCATTGCCACACTTTCCATTTGACATGGTGGCCAAGCTCAATGTTTCAACGAAATCTGTGCTTACATGGTCTGTTGGGAGCCGGAAATTCATCGGAGAACCCACTTTCATCCCCAAAGGTTCTGAAGAAGATGATGGTTACATTCTTGTAGTTGAGGTAATACAGTTGTTTTTTGACTCAAAGAATTTATAGACCCAAAAAAGAAGAAGAAGAAATTGGGTGTTCAAAAATTTGAAGTGAGGCTTATGGTATATATGTTTCTTGTATTGCAGTATGCAGTTTCAGTTCAAAGGTGCTATCTGGTTATCTTAGATTCCAAACGGATTGGAGGAGAGGATGCACTAGTGGCAAGACTTGAAGTTCCTAAGCACCTAAATTTTCCTCTTGGTTTTCATGGTTTATGGGCCACTGCCGAGTAATTTCATTTTTGGTTTAAGATAAAAAAACTAAGGAAATGTTACACAGCCCACGTAATCTGGGCTTTAACATAGATATATTTAAGTCAATTAATAATTCTTCTTGTTCCTCTTGCTTTTTGTAAGAATATTTATTGACTTAGGGCCCGTTTGGGAGTGCTTCTGGAACAATTAAAAGTGTTTTCTGACAACCAAAAACACTTCTAACAGTGTTTGACAAAAAGTTTAGAAGCGCTTTTGGGCCATAAAAGCGCTTTCTGGAGAAGCACCTGTCATCTACTTCTTCAGGAAGCACTCCCAAGTGCTTTTCCAAGAAGCACTTCGATTTCTTTTGAAAATTTCAACGTCTTTATAATAAAAGCACTTTTACTAGAAGCGCTTATAAGCAGAAGTGCTTCCTAGAAAAGCAGTCTCAAACGAGCCCTTAGTCCTGGTGTTGCAACAATCATCTTTACAACTGAATTGAATATTTGGGGAATTTGAGGTAATCATAAGAACTGTAACCTTCTGAACTTGTTACTAAAATTTTGTTTTCATTTTTACTTGACTATGATTTATCTTAATTCAAGAACTTTAATTAACTGAGTTTTTCTTCTTTAGAGATTTTTAACTGTTTTATTGTATTTTTAATATTACATTCATGAGCATAATGCCCAAATCTTCAAGATCACCCTCCTGGTATCAGAGCCGTAAGTGTTGAAGAGTAAAATTTGATTATGTTCTTCATCTGTCCAAGTGGCTATTTATTCTGCTTTACGTTAGAAGTTCATCCTATTGTTTCTGCAGTTACTTCATTGTTCATCTGTTTATCTGTTATTCTCTTCCAAACCAAACAATAAGTCCTAGATTCCAAACAATAAGTCCCATGGTGAGGCATGAGCGGAGGAGGAGAGAGTCAGTAGGTTTTCAGGTAACTTTGAACTAATAGTAGATCCGATAGCTATTCATCTTACTTAAAAAGAAAAACCAATCAATTTGCCTAGATGAGTCACCTTTTCAGATCCAACTTTTGTACTAGTAACAATTCTAGAGCCAGTATAAGTAGAATCCCAGATATAGTAAATGAGAAAAAAATTGAGTATCAAGTAAATGATAATATTGATTTTAATGATTGGAATATCCCCAGGGTTCCTAGCACGAAAATTTACAACAAAAAATGGTCTCTCTCTACTTTTAAAAGTACAACACATATTAAAATAGTAGAGTAAGTGTAATGCCCCGGACCCACTTTTATAATTAAAATAAATTAAGTAATTGAGTTAATTAAATAGGAATTAAAAAGAATTAAATAAGAGAAATTGGAATTAAATAAGAATTTAATAATTAAAGGGCATTTTGGTCAACTTTATTTTCGGACGAGAATTTGGCGAAACGAGTTGCGCCATTGCGTCCGTCTCATCGAAACGAGTCCATTGACGGGCGGCACGCCTTGATCCGACTGTTGGATCGTAAAAAGGACGTAAACGTCATTTCAGAAATTAAATAAAATAATATAAAATACCCGGACCAATCAGAAAGTGCGTATCCGCTTTCTCTCTCTTCGCGCGACTCTCTCCTCAAACCAACGCTGCCCTCCTTCATGTATGTTGTTCCCCGTATTTCAAGGATCGTATAGGAATTGACGGATCGTGATTCGAAGTCCCAGATGCTTCAGATCATTGACTTAAAGGTTAGGTTAAATCGTAATCGTCCGATCGTGCAATCGTGAGCGATTCAACCGTCCAATCGAGACCAAACTTTCAGGACACGTTGTTTAGGCCGTGTTGAACCTGTAGGAACTTTCGGATCTAAGTTTGGAGATCATGGGACCCACGGGCCCCTGTTGACCAAGTTTGACCAAAGGTTGACCAAGGGTCTACCGAGGTAGCTTTGCAATTCTTCGAACATAGTTGACCTTGTTGGACCTTTAGGAACGTTTGGATCCATTTGGTGGTCGTGGGCACCGCGGGCCCTGGTTGACCGAAACGGGATGTTTGACCGCCGGTTGACCGTGAGTCTTCTGGGGTGGTCCCACTTGTTAAAAGGTGTAGTTTGACCCTTGAATCCTCCGTACGATGTACGTGTTTACTTTGAGTCCCGGAAAAGTTAGGATTTGAGTTTTAAGTTCTCGTTCGGTTCACTGTACTAATCAAATCCTCGTATTTATCGCTTTAGGTACTCTGGCACCGCATACGTAGCGGGCGGGACCCTCTTAGGGTTAAGCAATGTGGGACCAAAGGTGAGTGGACCTTGTTTTCAAATGAGCATGATTTGATTGATTGAATGCAAATGCATATAAAATGGGATTTATTTGATAATGGTTTAAGTCTTGGTTTTGACTTTCGTTGAATTATATTAAAAGGATGTGCATTTGAGGTTTATGCATGGTTTGGGTTTCCAGTTTTTATGTGGGGCCCTGATGGTTATATTTTAGGATTATGTATACTTTTGAGTATTGAATTAGACGTAGTGACGTCCGGTGGTTTTCGTGTTGGATTTGGATTATATATTTGAGCTATTTTTAAGCTTGGAATCTTTATATTGTTTTAAAGCATGAGATTTTCGGGTGAGTTTAATAACTTGAGTTGAGCTATATTTTAAGAATCATTATGGGTACTATACATACATATATTTTGGGTTTTGGGTTACGGACGTTTTAAACGTCTGGATATTTATGTTTAATGAGTTATTATATATATATATACATGTATACTTTGATAAATGTCGGGCTTGGATTATACTTTGAGGAATTCTTAATTATACTTGACTATATATTTTGAATATGGAGTTTTGGGGACGTTTAAACGTCCGGACGTATATGTATACGGGATTGGACTTTCGGTTGGGTTTTTAAGAATCGTATTTATAAATTGAATATTATTATGTTTTGGTTTTGATATTGATATTTGGAACTTATGTTGAATTTGGGTTTTGATTTGACGTTTCTCGCTTTAGATTTTAATATGATTTGACATGCTTGACTTGAGCATTGATTTAGATTGGAATATGGTTTTGGATATGATTTTAAATGAATATGACGTTTTAATTGAATAGGGATTGATATGCGGTCATTTGACGCTTATAATTATTTTGAATATGGAAATATATGTTTGGACGGTAATGTCCTGATTTTGAGTATATATATTGGTTAGTTGACTAATGGACTTGTATATGTCCTGGTGTCTGATGTTTTGGAGTTGGGTACATGTGATTGATTTGGGAATTGGAAAGTGATTGGTTATATATATATATGTATATATATTGATTATCGCGTGGCGATTGATGTGAGTACGGTTAACACATTGTTATGTACCTTCCCCTGTTCTTGATACGGTTACTTGGATATGGTTCGATCCGGTGCATGCCTTAACGGGGTGTAGTTGTAGACCCTTAACGGGTTAGTCTGCACGTAGGACTTGTTTCGGAGGTATGGTTTTGAAGTTTCTACCATATAGACCTGTGAGCTTAGTTCCATTTGGACTGCTCAACCTTGGGCACAGGGTCTCGAGGAGGCTGTACCTGTGTCCAGTCAAATGATCCTCTGTTGGATTGTTTTCCCCTGGTACTTGTGTTTGGTGTTGAGGTTATATTATACCTATATGTGTGTGTTATTACCTTCATATTCATATTTCTTTTAGTGAGGATCTTTCCTCGCTTGTCGTGCTTGCGAGCACGTGGTTGTGAGAGTGGGGAAGATTGGGAAATAGTACTTGATTTGACTTCAGTACTTGATATGTTATGTTTATTGGATTTTAAATCTTGAAACTGATTTCTTATATATATATAAATGATTTGAACTACAATTGAGTTATGTATTGTTGTCGAGTTTGGTTTTCTTGGCGTGAGTGAGATCTTTGGTATTTTAAATGTTGTTTTGGTTTATGGAGTTTTATGATACTTTCATACTCACGTTTATCTAGTTCTCCTATTTATGTTTTTATACATACCTACATGGGTTTGATTTGGGAAGTTATGCCTCGGGAAAAGGAAAGAAAAGGGTTACGTGTTCGGAAAGGTTTTGAAATGGATTATTATCCTGTGACTATTTTGAGATATAGTTGTTTTTGAATCAAGTACATATATAGTGAATTTCAATTGCATGATTTGCATTGTTTTGAAATGGTGGGGTTAGTACTTTGACTTAAGTATTGTAATAACAGCGGAAAAATAATTTATAATATTATACAAAATTTATTTGAGAGTTAAACCAACCTCAAAGGTCATGGAATAGTATTAATAACCTCAAAAATTGTTTTACAATCGATAATGAAAATATACCAACCATCTAGAATTCAAATTTATACATATATAGTGAAACATGATCAGCTGTGATGAATATGGTTCACAACTTGACAACAACGTGAGACACGAGCCAAATGCTGACAAGTGAAGATGTCACACCAAGATGTGAACCACGAAAGGTATCTACAACAAAAGTAGGGGTGAGCATCACATACGTTCATTTGCCCCGTAGGAGGCTCCTGGCCAGGTTTAAAAGTAAATAATGAAAATAATAATAATATATTGAGCTCTTGATTTGATATAGAAACCAGTGAAATAATATGTACAAACACAAACCGTATCCATTTATTGTTGATCTAAAACCAATTGGCATGCTCAAGCAATTTTTGTAAACATTTTTCGGAATGTTCATGTATCTGCTTGTCTGACAACCGATCCTTTAAGGCCAACTACCCCTACTAGAAATTATAATTAAATCCAACTCATTTGGTACAGTAGCAAGAGTGTCTATTTCAACCGATTACACCTCATCGACTATACCTCACTCGTAGGGTATTGGTAAAGTCTATCCGCATAACCCCTCTAGAGTTTTAAGGAATTGAAACCCAAGGAAGTCGCTATACCCCTTTCACCCGTAGGTCGTCGAGGACAATGTCCACATGTGTATATTCTCAAAATTTTGGAGAACTAAAGCCAAGCATTCATAAAACCAAACAATATGGCGATCATAAACAATGCAGTTTTCACATAGAACAATGTATACTATGTCATACATACACAAAATACAAGTCCGAGAGTGGGTCCCCTTACCTGGAATACAAAGCTGATACTTGACTTGCATTCTGCACCTTTTAACTCAAATTTGTTCTTTCTTGAGCAACTGATTCATAATCCTATCATTTCAAAAATGTTACTATTTGTTTCAAAAGAATAATCCAATTTATTTTTAAGACCTCAATTTTCCAAAATTATAAATTTGGCCCTGAACTTTCGGTAATTACATTTTGGCCCTTCACTGTTGATAATTACACTTTGCTTAACTTTCAGGAATTACACTTGACCCTCATCTTTTGATAAATTACAAAACCACGCCAAAACTACAAAATAATTTGAAGCTTGGTCCTTGATACAAAACCAACGTAATTCCAAGCCAATTTTCCAGATTTTCCAAGTTCAAAACAACTTTCATACCACTTAATTAACAAGAACTCTTGTAATTTCCATTACAACTCTTCTATTTCACTTAATACCATATCAAACTCAATAATTATCAAATTTGAAATTTATCCAAAATTTCAGAAAATTAAACCAACTCAAACTTATATCTTAAATGATATATTATCCTCAATTAAGCTTCTCACAACCACAATCTACTCAAAATTCATATCGAAACATGATATTGAAGCTTAATTCACCACATTCCAAAATAGTAAAAATTTCTGAATCTGCATAACAGCCCTTAAAATTTACTTTAGATTGTAGAGCTCATTCTCATGATCACATAGGCGAAAACGGTTTATCAATCCGAGCTCCAAAGAGAAAGTTATGAATTTAAGAAGATTTTTGAAGAAAATAAAATTTTCGTCCTCAGTTTCTTTCTGAGGGAGATGAAGAAGATAAGACGCACTAGAAGAAGAAAGAAGACAAGTGGAAGAAAAAGTAGAAGTGTCGGCAAAAAAATCACGTGTGAACAGTAATGACCAGTAACGTGAACAGTTCCAAATAGTCTGTGAACAATGCTTTATTATTTTTTAATTCAGTTGCCACATGTCGCCTCCTCATTGGCTCACCTTCAATAATTCATTAAAAATTCATCCGGACTCCGAAAATTACCACACGCTCGTAGAGATGCAAACTATTTTTCTATAACTTCAAATTATCAAAATTCCAACTTGAAAGTATCAGGAAATAAATCATCCATTGAATAAACCAATAGTTATTTCATGAAAATATTCATGAAAATCCAAATTACCACAAATTTGACCTTGAAATTTTTATTGTGAGCTTAACATAATATTTGGAAATTTCCAGGGCGTCACATTAGTCATCCTTGCTATAATATAAAAAGGCAGCTAGAGGTTTGTGAGGGTGAAGATCCAACCTCACCTACTCAAATAGACTTTGAAGCAGTTGAAGCTACCCCAGTTAATCATCAATTAAGAACACTCAATAAAAAATTTAAAATAAATTGGAAAAACCTTGAACAACATCTAGAGTCAGAAGAAAATATCGAATGACGCAAGAAAATATCCCAGTCATGATCAAAGAATACAGATTTTCCATGAGTGGAAATCTTTCATGTTACAAATCAGATCGGAAATATTCTTCCTTGATTTTGTAGAAAAACACTATCAAGAAAAGAAAGAGCTAAAAACTTTAACAAAAGAAAAGTGGAAGAAAGAAAATGACACTGAAGTAATAGCTAGTCCCCCCCAGTTGAAACAATAATAATCACCCATAAAAACACTCCAATCCTAGCAAGCCTATTTAAAATACCTGATAAAAAGGAAGATAATGGGAAATTGATAGAGCAAAACAATTATACAAATCAAAGTCTAATAATCATGGGAAAATAGTTAGATGAGATTGAAACGAAAATTGAAAAAATAACTAGTCAAGATACTAAAACAAACATTAAGTCAAAAACAGAAACACCTTTAGTCAAATTTCAAGATATAACACTAAGTCTAACAATTAAATCAACCCCCACAATGCAAAACACTCCAATCCCTCCTAGTTGAAACAATAATAATCACCCATAAAAACACTCCAATCCTAGCAAGCCTATTTAAAATACCAGATAAAAAGGAAGATAATGGGAAATTGATAGAGCAAAACAATTATACAAATCAAAGTCTAATAATCATGGGAAAACAGTTAGATGAGATTGAAACGAAAATTGAAAAAATAACTAGTCAAGATACTAAAACAAACATTAAGTCAAAAACAGAAACACCTTTAGTCAAATTTCAGGATATAACACTAAGTCTAACAATTAAATCAACCCCCACAATGCAAAAAATAGAACAAATGCTTGAAGAGTTAACTCCGGTTAAGGAAGAAAAACCACCCTCACCATCTTTAAATGTCATAAAAACAAATTGCTCAAGATCAAAATTGTTATCTGACAATGAATCTAATCAAGCAACATATCAAAAATTGAAAACGCCTTCAATAATCTAAAACTCAACAGATTGCCGAATAAAGTGAACCCTACTAGTTTAACCAAGAATTGGTATCCTAGGCGAACTCCTCTAGACATCCAATTTGAAGAAAGAAATTTCCAAAGTCAATTTTCAGTCTCTTCAGATAAACTCTATGAATGGAATATATATGGCTTATCTTAACAAGAAATCCTGAATACATTACAACATATGTCCATGGTTAATAATCATGATTTAAAACAGTCATAAGTTGTTTCCCTTTTAGAAACAGATTTCACAGGAACACTCCATTCTTGGTGGGATAAACATTTCACAGAAGATTCAAAACAAAGTATCTTACACGCAGTAAAACACGACGAAAACGGTTTACCTATATACGATGAAACTGTTGGTATATGTATACCTGATGGAGTCAATACATTGTTATACACAATAATTGAACATTTTCTTGGTACACCTAGTAACACCATAGCTAGAATCCATGATCAACTTAGTAACATCATATGTCCAAAATTAAGTGATTTTAGATGATATAAAGATGTTTTTATATCCAGAGCCATGTTAAGAGAAGATAGTAATCAACCATTTTGGAAAGACAAATTCATTAATGGTTTACCTAATCTATTTGCTCACAAAATAAGAATAGTCTTAAGTAATGAAACTGGTCACATAGATTTTGATAATCTTACCTATGGTAACATAATAAATACAATTAACCAAGTAGGAATGAAAATGTGTATCAACATGAAAATCAGTAAACAAATACACACTACTACAAAAAAACACTTTGCGCGACGAAGTATTGTTGGTCTCGCAAAGTAAAATTTCGTCTCGCAAACCTAGCGCAACAAAATTTTGGTCGCGCAAAATCCGTGAAGAAAGGGTTTGCGTGACGAAAAATAATTTTTGTCGCGCAAAACTACTTTGCGCGACGAAGTGTTGTTGGTCGCGCAAACCTTTGAGCGACGAACTTCTTTTGGTCTCGCAAACCTTTGCGCGACGAAGTGTTGTTGGACGCGCAAACCTTTGCGCGAGGAAGGGTTGTTGGTCGCTCAAAGTTTTGCGCGACGAAGCGTTGTTGGTCGCGCAAAGTTTTGCGCGACGAAATATTTCAAATTTGTCGCGCAAGGTTTTTGACTTTTGTTTTATTATTTCTCTTATATTAATTCAATTATATTGATTTTTTTTTCGAATTTTTACTTTTTAAATTTAATTTTATTGTATGATTTTATTTTTAATTAATTTAATTGAAATTGACATATTCAAAATAAAATTACACATTTTGATTAGCTTTTACACATTTTGGTCAACTCACTTTAAGTCTTTGGTATTACGTGAACGTCTTGAACAAGTAGGAGGCTTTACGTGAACGTTTTGAACAAGTAGAGGCTCCTCCACTCTAAGCATAGTGGATGAATATAATTAATGCATAGAAATTAGCGAAATATAAATAAAACAAAATCATTTCGAATAATTCATAATTCATTGCAAGCAAAGTGTCATATCATCATCATGTTTATTTGTACACGCCCATTCGATTATTCAAAAACAAGAAGAGAAAATAAACCACCAAATTAAAGGACTAAAACATATTTGATGACGAATTAGAAATTGGGTTTATGCTTCAATTAATCTAAGAAGCAAACTCAATCTTGACAGCCCCATACTTGGGCACCAAGGTCACCACCACGCTCTCATCATCCTCGGCATCAATGTCCTCCAACAAATCCACAACCCCAACCTCAAGATGAGTGAGTGAGTGAGTGAGAGTGAGAGTGAGAGATAGTGAAGAGAGAGATGAGAGAGTAAGTGTAAGAGAAAGGGTCGGATTTGGGGAGAGGGAAAGAGAGAGGAGAGGTAAGAGTAGAAAAAAACATTGAGAAAATGGTGGAGGAGTTATTTTGGTTTTAAAAACCGTATCACTTTGCGCGACGAAATATTGGTCGCACAAAGTCTTTAAAAAAAATTTCCCGCATCCTATTTTTGGTGCCCGCCAATTTTTTAGAGTTTTGTGCGACGAAATATTGGTCGCGCAAAGTCTTTAAAAAAATTTTAAAAATTTCCCACGTCGAAATTTAAAATTTTTTTAAAAAAATTTTTGTAAAGACTTTGCGGGACGAAGTTACTTGTTCGTCGCGCAAAGTCACTTTGTGCGACGATCTAATTCGTCGCGCAAAGTCAAAAGTTAAAATTTTTTTTTTAAATACTTTTGTAAAGACTTTGCGGGACGAAGTTACTTGTTCATCGCGCAAAGTCACTTTGTGCGACGATCTAATTTCGTCGCGCAAAGTCAAAAATTTTAAAAAATTATATTTTTATTTTTGTAAAGACTTTGCGGGACGAAATTACTTGTTCGTCGCTCAAAGTCACTTTGTGCGACAATCTAATTTCGTCGCGCAAAGTCAAAAATTTTAAAAAATTATTTTTATATTTTTGTAAAGACTTTGCGCGACGAAGTTACTTGTTCGTCGCGCAAAAGTTTGTCGCCCAAAGTGACTTTGTGCAACGATCTAATTTCGTCGCGCAAGATTTTACGGGATGAATTTTTGAGTTTCGTTGCGCAAAATTTGGTCGTGCAAGGGTATTTTTTTACTAGTGACAGTCATATAGAAAAACAACTAAATATGAGTTAGGAAACTTTTGTGAACAATACGGCCTAATATCAATTAATTCCTTCATCCAAGGAAAGTAAACATAAAAACTATGAAGTCAAACTAGTAAAACTAGACACTACCGAAGAAAAAGACATTTCTTTAAAAACAATAACGAATTTTATAATAAAAAATTTCTTTTAGACCAAAAATAGTTTATAAAAGGGAAACAACTTTTGCAATTCCTGTATAACGAATTTTATTGAAATTATTTTTTTTGAAGTTTTTGAGTTTTTGGTTCAGAAAAAAATAAATTCGATAAAATTCGTTATACAGGAACTGCAAAGCAAAAGTAGTTTATAAAAGGGAAACAACTTCTGCAGTTCTTGTATTACGAATTTTATCGAATTTATTTTTTCTGAATTGTTTGGGGTTTTTAGACCAATTTCTTTTTTGGTTTTATTATAAAATTCGATAAAATTTCATCAGGAAGAGAGTGTTCATGTGAAACCTGTTTCTAAAAGGGAAACAACTTCTGACTGTTTTAGTCAAATTTCATCAGGAGGGTGATCAAGGGCCAGATTGAGTTTCATCAGAGTATATATATTATCATAGTCTCACTTAATTATATATTGCTGTATATCAAGAATCCCTGTTTATTTCCCTTTTGATTATTTTCTGTTGTTTATGTATGATATTTTTTCACAAATACCATCTAGAAATTATTTTTGGCAATAATGTCACGCCTGGACTTTACATTGAGTAACAATGCGCCACCTCTAACAGTTTCCATTCATTATTCCGTTAAAATTGAACATGTGAGGGTATTTTCGTCAATCACTTGATAGAACCCTCTTACGTCAACGAAAAACAACATAGGCGAAATTGAAGTGGGGCTGTATTTTCTTGTTAGGGTTGGCTAGAAAAGAAGTTCCCAAAGCATACCAATTTCTCATGAGTTTTTTTTTCTTCTATCAATTGGAAACCAATTCAGCAACAAACCAAAGACGTTTACTTTAATATAAAAATTTGTGGGCCCTCCTGGCTAAGAGCCCTAGGCCATGGTTCTCGGGGCCCATGTTAAGGGCCGGCCAACTTTGCTAAGCGCATGTCTGTTATTTCATTTGTTTTAAATTCCTTTGAATTGGTTAAGTATGATAATTGATGGTTTCCTTTTTGTAAGTATTATCAATAAATTCAAGACAAAATAACAATATGAAGAGAGTAAACGCAACAAAACATCTCCTCCACCAAAACACACAGCAAACAAGTTCTCACTACCAAAAGAATCAACAAACAAAACCTCCCTAGTAGCAAGATATTGGTTTTATTAATTGTCAAAAAACAACGAAAACAAAAACAAAAACATACGCGGGATATAGAAAACTTAGCGAATAAAAGGCAGAAACAATACCTCAGAAATCTCAGAAGACCAACATGATTTCAAGTTGATAAGGTCCATTGGACCTATAAATAATCATCATCAGCCCAACTTATGGCCCAGTACCAATTACCCAAACTTTCCTTTTGCTGAGTAATAAACTTCTAGAAGCATTGGTAATTACTTATTTTCCTTTATTCGCAAACTATCAGAAAAGGGCTATGAGAAGTCGTTTTTCAATACTCTTTTCTCCTGCTTGCAATTGCTCTTCTTCAGGGTACCTACCACAACTTGCTTAAGGGTACAAATGGAAACAAAAATAATAACAGGCCTTTAGCTCATCCCACGTGTGGTATGGCAATCCTCCTAATATATAAATACACGACTTCTCTGCAACTGGAAAAACCCTAAACCCTACTACTACTCTTCTGTGCTCTCTCTCTCTCTCCCTCTCCGTCTTCCTCCCTCTCTCTCTAACGCAGGCACAGCTCAGTGCATAAAGAAGCTAGGTAAGCAATTATACGGTTTAAATCAGTATATAAACTTATCCAAGTAAACCTTTGTGTGTGCTTCTTTTGTTCTTGTGCAGAGTTGTGATTTTTCAAGTTTGAAATATATAAAAATATTTGAGGGTTTTGGTTTTTGGGGTGTAAGTGCTTGATTACTTTTTTTGTTGTTGCTATGAGAGTTGGCTTGTGATTATATATAAGAAATAAATTGTGGGTATATCAAACGGCTTGAGGGTTTTTATTTATTTTTATGGGTATGAAGACCTTACTTGAACATGATCTGTTCTAAGGAGACATGAATTTAAACCTGATGGATGAATGATGACCTTGCCATCAGAGCGTAAATAATAGCTTCTGGTTCACTGGAAACTGTGGGAGCGATTTTCGTCCCCAAAGAATATTCGTCTGAAGATCTCTTCTTCCTCCTCGTTTCTCTTTCTCCCTGCAAAACCAATCGGAGTAAAAGGACCACATCCGGGGGGCGTTGGGCAAAGACCCTCCGATGCCTAAGTTAGGTCGAGTGTTTGTAGGAAAACAATAGCTAACAAAAGGGTACGGAGCTCTCGCGGGGAGAGAACCGGGTGGCCAGAGCCGTGTGTGAAGGCCGGAGCCTTGTGGAGAAAATATGGAGAGTGGAGAGGGAGAGAGCTTCGGGTATTTTCAGAGCTTAGAATGTCTTCTGAGAGTTTAGAATGGATTATCTCATGCCTTGTGTAGCCTCCTATTTATAGAGCCTAGGGGGCTAGGGTTTCTGGAGAGATAAACCCTCATAGAGATATGAATTATCCGTAATTTGTAGCAAGAGTCCCTAGGTTAAATAACTCCCAAAAATTAGAAATTATTTAACCTAGGAATATTTACGGTTCCATAAATGCCCCCCAGCTTCTGCATGGCGCTTGTGTGGCATGTATGAGATGACATTATTTTTGGGCTCTCCAACTGTGTCTGGGCTACTTAGACTGTACAAATGGGTCTGCTCCCTTCTATGCTATTGGAGATGAAGACATCGAGGTGCTCTGCCCTGGCTTGTTCCTTGTGCAAAATGAGCAAGTTGATGCCACGAACATGGAAGGAGCTGAAGAGCAGGCGGCGGAAGAGGCGATAGTCGAAGAGGATGGAGCAGAGGAGGACGCAGCTGATGAGCTGGTGGCATATGTCGTGGAGCAGGTATGAGGGGTTGCTGAAGGCGTGGCTGATCAGGTGGATGCCGAAGATCGTCTCGGAGTAGATGAAGACCCTTTTAGGGAAGTGACAGGAGCCAGGGTCCTTCGTCTTATGCGTCGAATCAATAATAAGGATGCTCGTGGGCATCGTGCATGCTAAAAGATGTAATGTGTCGAATCATTGGAAGGGATGCTCGTGGACATCGCGCATGCCAAATATTTGTATCATTGGAAGGGATGCTCGTGGACATCGCGCATGCCAAATGTTTGTATCATTGGAAGGGATGCTCGTGGACATCGCGCATGCCAAATGTTTGTATTATTGGAAGGGATGCTCGTGGACATCGCGCATGCCAAATATTTGCATCATTGGAAGGGATGCTCGTGGACATCGCGCATGCCAAATGATCGGATCATTGGGAGGGATGCTCGTGGACATCTCGCACGCCAAATGATGTAATGAGTCGAGTCACTAGAAGGGATGCTCGTGGACATCTCACATGCCAAATGATCGGATCATTGGGATGGATGCTCGTGGGCATCTCGCACGCCAAAAGATTTAATGAGTCGAGTCATTGGAAGGGATGTTCGTGGACATCTCGCATGCCGAATGACATCATGTGTTGAATCATTGGAAGGGATGCTCGTGGGCATCGCACATGCCAAATGATGCAGGTTCTCCACTGTCTTTAATGGAGGTGAATGAGGCTCGATGGCCTGCTCGGAACTAGCCGGTAGATGAAGGAGCTTCATTTATAAGATCTTCAAAGGCATTGAGGGTGTAACTTCCTCTGCCCCCAGGTTGGCTGATCACGTAAGGGCTTTGTGTTTTATCTTAGCTAAGATCTGGTGAACCGAGATAGTGAACTCGGTGTAGTTCTTAATTGCTGGAGTTCCTTCTTGGGGCTGTGATTCTGCGCTTGCCTCCGTTCTTGTTGAACTCGTCGTTCTTTTGGCTTGCCTGCCTTGTAGGGTGGTCAGCTTGCTTGCTAACTTTGTTCGTGGCAATACGGTCGTCGTCTTAGAGCGCGTAGCGTTCTGCCATTGCGAAGTCCTCTGCCAAGGTTTAGCTTGGAGTTATGATCATCTCACGATACAGCTCATGCCCGGTTGGCAAGCCCTTCTTGAAAGCTGAGGATGCAATTAGATCATTGCATCCTATGGATGTTCGCCTTGAATCTTTTGAGGTAGTCTCGAAGAGCCTCGTCTAGCTTTTTGTGCAGGTTGAAAAGGTGGTCATCATGCTTTCTGACCGTCTGGTAAGAGGTATATTCCTTGGTGAAAATAAGGGCGAACTCTCTGAAGTTGCGATTGACCCGAATGAGAGGGTGTGAAACCAATATTAGGCAGCTCCATGTAGGGTCATTGCGAACACCTTGCATATCAGGGCATCATCTGCCTTGTACATGATCATTGCACTTTTAAAGTGTCTTAGGTGACCATTAGGATCAAAGTTTCCTTTAAATGGTGTGATAGATGACGTCGTGAACTGCTTCGGAGGTGTAGCATGCTCCACCTCGTCGGTAAAGAGCAATGAGTTGACTCGATCAAATTCCCTGAGTAGGGCTTCCTCCGTGCTTCCTTTAAGTTGGAGACTTTGGAGTCTGTCATTCACTAGCCTCTCGACATCCTCTGCCAATAGGGTTAGTGGCTCGGGTTAGTGTCCCGGATGTCTCAAGCATCGGCAAAAATCCTGCAGGATGGCGAGGCAGAGCAGCTCCAGCGGTCGGCGCTTGCGGTTGCAAGGTTGTGGAGGTCACAGGACCATGTGAGGGCTGTTATGCAATTCCGGCAAGATGGCGCGGTAGAGCAGCTTCAGCGGTCGGCGCTTGCAACTACAGTAAGGTTTACACCACAAAACCATGGGCCCGTGGTGGTGGTGTTACTCTTTGTACGTCTTGTATCAACCATGGTTGATTGAAACAAAGTGGGGAAAATGGATTTGGAGCACGCTTTGAGTATTATTTCGCGCTCTCAATGAAAGCACCAATTTGTGGGAGCGATTTTCGTCCCCAAAGAATATTCGTCTGAAAATCTCTTCTTCCTCCTCGTTTCTCTTTCTCCCTGCAAAACCAATCGGAGTAAAAGGACCACACCCGGGGGGTGTTGGCCAAAGGCCCTCCGATGCCTAAGTTAGGTCGAGTGTTTGTAGGAAAACAATAGCTAACAAAAGGGTACGGAGCTCTCGTGGGGAGAGAACCGGGTGGCCGGAGCAGTGTGAAGGCCGGAACCTTGTGGAGAAAATATGGAGAGTGGAGAGGGAGAGAGCTTCGGGTATTTTCAGAGCTTAGAATGTCTTCTGAGAGTTTAGAATGGATTACCTCATGCCTTGTGTAGCCTCCTATTTATAGAGCCTCGAGGCTAGGGTTTCTGGAAAGATAAACCCTCGTAGAGATATGAATTATCCGTAATTTGTAGCAGGAGTCCCTAGGTTAAATAACTCCCAAAATTTAGAAATTATTTAACCTAGGAATATTTACGGTTCCACAGAAACCATTCTTAGTCAGTCCTCCTGGCCGGGGTGGTGGCAAGGTTGTCTCTGACAGGTTCCATCTTTTGGTCTTGTGCCTTTGGGCTTTGGCCCCCCACAAAACCAAAAGAAATATAAAAAAAACTGGTGCGTGAGTGATTGATCTGACCGAAGATTTTGCTTTTGTTTTTCTTGTGTTGGTGTGTTTGAGAGGAGTTGGAAAAATGATTGCGTTGTTCGATACTCCGGCAGGTTTCGCCTTATTTAAGGTGTTGGACGAGGGGAAGCTCTCCCAAGTTGAGGTAATTATAACTCTTCAAACTGTGTTTATATAATTTCTGAGGACTTATGGAAGGAATTTTCAAGTGTAGAGACAGCTAGACAGGTATACATCTATATGTGTTTGTGTATGCATGCAGTTTTTACTTCCTCCGAATTATTTTTATTCTTATTTTGCCCATCTTGTTAGTTATATATCTAATATTCAGTACATGGCATATTGGTTTAGGTTGTGAAACTGAAAGCTTTTTCCAAGTTTGAGAATACATCAGAAGCATTAGAAGCAGCAACCCTGTTGATTGACAGTAAACCCAGCAAAGATCTACACAAATTCTTGCGTGCACATTGCAATGGCGAAACACTGGCTGTTGCAGATTCTACGCTTGGAAATTTGATAAAGGAAAAACTGGTATGCCGTTGTTCTGCTTTAGACAAATTTGGAACTGTTGTGAAACCTTAATTTTGATTTGATGTTTTGCTTTTGCTTCATATCATTCAAGTCAATTAATAATGCATTTAATTTTGTTTCAGAAAATAGACTGCGTTCACAACAATGCTGTTAAGGAGTTGATGAGAGGTGTAAGAAATCAGTTGGCTGTACTCATATCCGGTCTACAAGTTCAAGATTTGGCACCAATGAGCTTGGGTTTATCTCATAGCTTATCCCGATACAAGCTCAAGTTCAGTCCTGATAAGGTGTACGTTTTCTGATTTTAACATCTTCTACTCTCTGCGATAATATGTGATGATCACAATACTCTTTTTTTTTTTGTCAAGATGGGGTAATGATTCGTCGGTTGTGGTACCAGTAAATTACATCGTTCAAGTTCTTTGAGCCCATCTTTTTCCTTGGGTTAGCTAGCACCATTGGTTTTTCACGTATATGTTTTGTCTCTTGTTTTTCGCCTTCTAGTAAAAAAAAAATGCAGAGAGATCATATATACATGATTTACTTCTGTGTCTCTTTGTTGCCTGCATTGTGTTTTATATTCTTCTGCATGTTTGTGGACTTTATACTACTATGGCTCTTTTGAAGTGATAGATGAGCAGAGCTTTGGGATGTCTCTTTAGACCTACTATAAATTACTGAATTTCCAGGTTGAGATGGGGGTTCTTCAAGCCATTGGTCATCTTGATAGTCTTGATAAAGAGATAAAAACACGTTTGCAATGTCTCTTCGAGAATGGTATGGATGGCATTTTCCAGAGCTTGCTAAGATTGTCAAGGACAACATCCTTTACGCCAAGGCAGTGATGTTGATGGGCGATCGTGCCAATGCTGCAAAGCTCGATTTCTCTGGGGTAACATTAATTTGGTTATTTGTTTTGTTGCTGTAATCATAATAATGTCTCCTATGGGAGAAAATCTAGTTGTATACTAGCATATGTCTATGTCTCTCATCTCGTCACGGTAAAATATATATAACAGATATTGCCAGAGGAGGTTGAAACTGAATTGAAGGAAGCAGCTATGATTTCCATGGGAACTGAAGTTGGCGAGATTGATATAATTAACATAAAAATTCTCTGTGACCAAGTGTGCTCTCTGTTTGATTACAGAGCTATTGTATATGAGTTTTTGAAAAATAGGATGAACGCCATTGCACCAAATTTTACTGCTCTTGTTGGGAGAGCTCGTTGGTGCTCGCCTCATTGCCCACGGTAGTAGCATGTTGAACCTTTCAAAGCAGCCTGGGAGCACAGTTCAGATTTTTGGAGCTGAAAAGGCCCTCTTCAGAGCACTGAAGACTAAGCATGCGACACCAAAATACGGGCTTATCTACCATGCATCCTTGGTTGGTCAAGCAGCGCCAAAGCTCAAGGGCAAGATCTCTCGGTCGCTTGCTGCAAAAGCTGCATTGGCAATTCGATATGATGCTCTTGGACATAACTGATGAAACACAAAGGGCTGGTGCGAAATAGCTAGAAATTACAAGAGATGCTCAAAGAGAAGGAGTCATTGATAATAGAAAGAGCATAGCTCTGTTCGACATTACAAAATGTAATTCTTGATAATTGATTGTCCTCACAATAACCTACAGACTCTTATTTAAACTAAAACAGAAGCAAATGAAAGGACTCATATATTAACTAAGATACATGTCTCATACTAGAAACCACATGCATCAGAATTTATTCCCCTGCACCATCCAATACTTCTTGACTGTCCAATTACCCAATAATGTGGCAGTTATTAAACAACTCCCTTAATGCACTGCATCATACTCCCCTTGTGAGAAGAAACTCGCCCTCGAGTTTGAATCGAATTCGCCAAGATATTCAAACAAGTCTTGCACATTAAAAGTAGGATGGGTACGAATAGTTGAAGGCAGCTCGATTTTGTAAGCATTGTCATTGATCTTTTCCAAAATGCGACATGGACCAATTTTCTTTTCCTTCAATTTATTATAAGCGCCAGATGGAAAACGCTCTTTTCTCAAATAAACCCACACAATATCACCTTCACGAAATACCTTCACTCGCCGATGAGCATTGGCAGCTGCTCTGTACTTCTCATTGTTGTCCTCGAGTTTCTTCTTCACATCCTCATGAACTCTTGCTATTGAAACAGCAAAATCTTCTGCTTTCTTGCTGGTTACTGTAGGATTAGAAATGGGAACAAGATCAAGATAGTGACTTGGAGTGTTCCCATAGACAACCTCAAATGGAGTTTTTCCTGTAGAACGATTTACACTCGAGTTGTAGGCAAATTCTGCTTGAGGAAGTACGGAATCCCATTGTTTTGGCTTCTTTGCTGACAAACTCTTGAGTAAATTGCCCAATTTTCTATTCACAACTTCAGTTTGCCCATCCGTTTGAGGGTGGTAGGCACTACTATAAAGCAAATTAGTACCCATTCTCTTCCACAAATGCCTCCAAAAATGGCTGAGAAATTTTGTATCCCTGTCCGAAACAATAGAATGTGGAACACCATGATGCTTAACCACCTCTTTGAAATAAATATCAGCTATATATGAAGCATCCATTGTTTTCTTGCATGGAATGAAATGAGCCATTTTAGAGAAATGGTCAACAACCACAAAAATAGAGTCATTACCTCGCTGGGTTCTTGGCAGACCAACTACAAAGTCCATACTTACATCATGCCAAGGGGCTGCTGGAACAGGTAATGGCATGTATAACCCAGTATTCTGTTTCTTCCCTTTGCTGGTTTGGCATATACGACACCTCTTCACATACTGGATGACAATTCGATCTATTGCAGGCCAAAAATACCTGTCCTTCACAAGGGAAATTGTCTTATCTTTCCCAAAATGGCCACCTAAACCGCCAGAATGCAGCTCGTTAATAATATACTCTCGCAAGGAGCATCTTGGAATACACAAGCAATTGCCTTTAAAAAGATAATCATTCTATAGAATGTAATCTTCATGGGGACCCTCTTTGCACAGGCTCCAAATTTCACCAAAATCTTCATCTTGGACGTACAGACTCTTGATGTGGTCAAATCCTTCAAGTTGAATTTGCATAGTATTGAGAAGTGTCACCCGTCTGCTAAGCCCGTCTGCCACTTGATTGCACCGTTCACTTTTATGCTTTAGCACAAATGTATATTCTTGTAGAAAAGCAATCCACTTTGCATGTCTGCGATTTACCCCCCCTTGGTTATTGATATGCTTAAGAGCTTCATGGTTTGTATTCAATATGAACTCCCTTTGAATCAAGTAAGACCGCCAAAATTGAAGTGCTTGCACATTGGAATAAAATTCTAGATCATAGGTCGAATACTCTTTCTTTGCTGTATTCAATTTTTCACTAAAGAAAGCCATTGGATGTCCCTCTTGACTGAGGACTCCCCCAATGCCCACATGCGAAGCGTCACAATCGACTTCAAAATATTTTCTCAAAATCTGGTATAACAAGTACGGGGGCACTGGACAGCTTCTCTTTGACAATATGGAAACTTTTTTCAGCTTCCGGCGTCCAAACAAACCCTCCTTTCTTCATACAATCAGTCAAGGGAGCATAAATGGTGCTAAAATTTCGTATGAAACGCCGATAAAATGAAGCTAATCCATGGAAACTTCTGACTTCCTACAAGCTTTTGGGTATTGGCCAATTTTGGATAGCTTGGATCTTCTCAGTATCAACGTTTATTCCTGTAGGGGTCAATACAAAGCCCAAAAAAACTAGGCTACTCCTCACAAAAGAACACTTTTTGAGGTTTACATAAAGCTTTGCCGTTCTTAAAGTGGTTAGAACAACTCTCAAATATTCAATATGCTCATCTTTGTCCTGACTATATATAAGAATGTCATCAAAGTAAACGACAACAAATTTACCAATATAAGGACAAAAGACTTGATTCATTAACCTCATGAATGTGCTGGGGGCATTTGAAAGTCCGAACGGCATAACAAGCCATTCGTAAAGTCCTTCGGGTCTTGAATGCGGTCTTCCATTCATCACCAGGTTTGATGCGAATTTGGTGATATCCACTTCGAAGATCAATCTTGGAAAACACTTTTGCACCAGCGAGCATATCAAACATGTCGTCAATCCGTGGAATTGGAAATCGGTATTTGATAGTAATTCGATTAATTGCTCGACTATCGACGCACATACGCCAAGTTCCATCCTTCTTTGGTGTGAGTAAAGTCAACTGCGCATGGGCTCATACTTTCTTTGATATAGCCTTTGCTTAAGAGCTCTAGAACCTGCCTCTTCAATTCTTCATGCTCCTTAGGGCTCATGCGATAATGAGCTTTATTAGGAAGACTTGCTCCCGGAACTAAGTCAATCTGGTGCTGGATATCTCTAAGAGGGGGAAGCCCACTTGGGAGATCATCAAGTAAAACATCACTGAATTCTTCCAATAGAGCTTGTACCACACTTGGTGCCTCGGAGACATGCACATTTTCTTTAGAGACTAGCATGTAAACAATGCCACTCTCTTCACTTTCCTTCACAAATTCAGATAAAGTGAGAAAATTATTTCCTCCCCTTGAGGAGATGCACGAGTGAATTCTTCTTTGCAAGGCAAAAGAACAATTTCCACTTTTCCCATCTTAAAAGTGTAAGTATTTTTACGCCCGTCATGGATAACCTCCCTATCATATTGCCATGGCCTTCCCAAAAGTATGTGACACACATCCATTGGCACTACATCACACCAGATTTGGTCCTTATAGTTTTTGCCCATAGAAAATGAGACAAGACACCATTTAGAGATTTTTACCTCATTCCCTTTTTGAACCAAGAGATCCGATAAGGCTTTGGATGGGGCTGAGTATCGAGTTTCAATTTGTTCACCATGTCTTCGGAGACAATGTTTTCACAGCTTCCACCATCTATGACAATAGTGCACACTGTTGTGAATTTTATTGCAAGCGCACAATCCGCACAAGTAATATAGAAATAAGTAAAGTATCGTTCCCACGAAGAGTGATTTAATTTACTAAGTACCAATTGTGATTAACCCAAGACTTTATTTGAACAATTAAATGATGAGATTTGATTGATTAATTAACTAAAAACAATGAATAAAAACAAGCGTAGAAAAATAAGGTTGTGAGATTCAAGTTATGAGAGCACTAGAGCTTCCGATTTCACCATAGCCAATTCTACCCAATTCCTTTAGCATATTAATCCTATTTATTCTCCATGTTGACAGTAGAATTTCCTATTTTATTTGATACTCCATCCACAGTTTATACCAAAAGTATTCCTATTACCAACCCACTCTATCCCTAGTAATGAATTAAGATAATAAGAACCCATTAAGCTCCTCGAAAACATGCAAAACAACTACATAAGTCATGACAAACATCCCTGTTTAATCATGTAACTCATGGCATCTATTACAAGAAGCAGCCCCAAATTGGATATCCCTATCGTCAATTTAGCATCAAATCAATTAAATGTTGGCCAAACATTCAAGGCATTAAGCATAATAATAGATACTCAACATGGAAAAATATTTGGAATTAACATTGACTAAAGAAATTGAGTATTCATGGCTAGGCTACATCGTAGCTCCTAGCAAGGAATTAGTTCATGACAACTTTAATAAAAACCATGATAAACAGTGTCATAGGAAAGAAAAACCAATTGAAGATTTGATCTCGCACGTAACAACTAGCTTAGTGTCGTCCTCTTCGTCTCTCTAAAACTCTCTTCTCGTGCCTTTGTCTCTCGTCTCCGAAAAATATTGAAAGAAGCGGAACCCCCAGCCTTAGGTTAAGGCTTAGTATTTATATGTCAACAAGAATTCTCCCAAAAATAAAGGAAATAATTATTATTTAGGAAGGCTGGGTAGTAGAGAGAAAATAGGAAGAATAAAATAAACCCACTCGAAAAGGGAATAAAAAATACGATGCGGTGAGGAATAGAAAAGGAAATTGTTTAGAAAGAATAAACTCGTTTAGAATAGGAGAGGAAAAAACGCGGCGGGAGAGGATTAATAAAAATTCAATTCCAACTCAAAGAAGGACTTAGCACATGCGGGTTGGATGGCTCACGTGGGAGAGGAAATTCTGAAGGAAACTTGAGAGTTGACTAAGTCAAAAGAGGGAATTGGTTGGCTTTGGGAAAAGAAAGTAGCTGAAGACAAATATTCAATTCCCAAATTCTCCTTCAGCTTTAATTCGCTCCACTGCACTGCTCTCATTCTCCCAAACTATCCAATTGCAAGCCAGATTTAATTAGCTATCATTTGCAAGTGGCTTGTATGGGAATTTTAAAGCTGATTTTGATGGCTTTCATCCCCAAAAACCAATGATTACCGATCCCAAAATTAATCCCACGAGATGGATGATTGTTCTTCTTCCGCTGTCCAAGTGAGCCCAACTTTGGTTTCTTCTCTTTGGGATCAAAGTCATCAACTAGTCTGCTCCAATCGTAAGACCAGCAAAGGTAAGCCCACTCCAAGACATCAAATGCCGACTCCCCAACAATTGCTCACTTCAGGGATCTAGTTTCTCTTCAATTTATTCTTTTGTAATACTCTTTTGCTCCATTTTGCAAATGTAATTGACTCAATTATGGTAAAAACTTGTCATTTGTCTCATTGCTAAGCCAAATCAACGCATATCTCTTGCTCAACCAACTAATTATACCTGGGTCATCTCCACTTTCAACAATCGCTGCAAAGGACTTCAATTCCACAATTGATGGTAAACTTCTCTAACTCAAACTTTCCGCCCTGGTCCGAGACCGATTGGATATAATTGACACTTGCACAGATGCACTCCGGTGTTTGATAAAATGACATAGTGAATTGCTGAGATTTTGTTGAGTTGATAATTCTATCCATTTCGGTCCCGTAAGCTTCCAAAATCATAGTTTTAGCTCCAAACCCTTGCTAGGAACGAATGCCTACAAAAATCTTCACTAAACACATTAAACCAACCAATTTCACACATGAAAACAAAGCAAATGTAGATAGATTAAATGTACAAAATATTAATCTATCACACACCTTGTCTAATCATTTGCAGTGGCTTTTGAAAATTCCTGAACGAAGCCAATCCTCTTCATGAACTACTTTCGGAGTCATAAGAGCTCGTCGGATTACTAAGCATTCATCTTGTTCAGCCTCAATCTCCTCACGCTCATATCCACCTTCTTCGTCATAAATAGGAGGAGATTTCTCATCATAAGCAGCCTCTTCACCTTCTTCTGCTACATAATTCACACGTGCATCTACTTGCCTCATAGGACAATCAGTGAAGCGATGACCAGGTTTACCACACTTGAAGCAAGCACCCGAGTTACGGGTATGATTAGTGGCTGACTTTGGAGCAAACTTTTCAGTTTTCTCATTTTTATAAGTGCTACTTGCAGTAGGTGGAGATTCACCCTTGGAAGATGGATAAAAGCTGCGTACATCAACAAATTTCTTTGTCGCACGACGAGTGAGTTGGGCTTCAATCTTCAATGCTAGTTGGTACGCATCAGTGACTTTCCATAGTTGGTGCACCTCCACTTCATCCCGAATTGGGATTCTTAGTCCTCCAACATATCGAGCAACCAATTGTTCTTCAGTTTCTTGAATATCATTATGGGCCAAGAGTTTATAAAACTCTTCAGTATATGCCTGCACACTCTTTGATTCTTGGCGGAGATTATTAAGTTGAGAAAATTTGGTTTGAACAAAATCCACGGGCAGAAACTTCTCTTTGAGTCTGGACTTCATCTTGTCCCAAGAAGAAATTTTAGATTTTCCCTTACGAAGCCTCATCTCCTGTGCCTTGTCCCACCATGCTGAAGCATAACCACGAAGTCTTAGCGCCACAATCTTGACCCTTTGTTCTGCTGGTGTCTCTTTATAGTCAAAATACTTCTCAATGGAACTAAGCCACTCAAGGAATTCTTCAGGATGAAGACAACCATGAAATTCTGGTAGTTCAACCTTGAAAGAATCATCATAATTCCTTCTTTGGTGCCCGAAAGGATTCACCTCACTTTCATCACTAGAGGACCCACGACTCGACCCACCACGCTCGCTGCGGGCTTCTTGGCGTTCGAGACGTAATGTCAGCTGCTCAACTTGTCTTCGAAGTGCCTGAATTTCTTCATCTCGTTCATCCCGAAACTCGTGGTCCCCCATATGGTTTCCACGCCTTCCTCTACCTCTTCTAGCTGCCATTAGAATGGAAGCAGCCCAAGAGCGTAGCAAAGCTCTGGTACCAAATGATGAAACACAAAGTGCTGGTGCGAAATAGCTAGAAATTACAAGAGACGCTCAAAGAAAAGGAGTCATTGATAATAGAAAGAGCATAGCTCTGTTCGACATTACAAAATGTAATTCTTGATAATTGATTGTCCTCACAATAACCTACAGACTCTTATTTAAACTAAAACAGAAGCAAATGAAAGGACTCATATATTAACTAAGATACATGTCTCATACTAGAAACCACATGCATCAGAATTTATTCCCCTGCACCATCCAATACTTCTTGACTGTCCAATTACCCAATAATGTGGCAGTTATTAAACAACTCCCTTAATGCACTGCATCAATAACGAAGATAACTCAATGGGACTAGAAAATCGAGCCAACAATGAGCCAAGGTATAAACTTCTTTAATTTCTCATTGTTGTCTTTTGGCATTTTAAAGCATCTGCCTAGAGTTAGAGATAAACATCTGTGCTTGCAGCTCGAAGCACGGTTAAGGAATCTTGAAGGCAAAGAATTAGGTCGGTTTGTTGGATCAGCTAAAGGCAAGCCAAAGATTGAAGTCTATGACAAGGATCGTAAGAAGGGACATGGAGGATTGATAACTGCGGCCAAGGTCTGAAATTTTTTTTTTTTGGGATGCTGTATAGTTTTTTTCAGTTTTTTTTATGAACCCTTTATGTTCTTTGTAGGCATATAATCCAGCAGCAGATTCGGTTCTGAGGCAAACGACACTTTCTCATGCTGGAAATATAGGTGATAAGAACAAGAATGAAGCACAACCTGTGCCAAGGGAAGAGAAGAAGAAAATAAAGAAGAGGAAGAAGGCTGATATTGATGAGGACTTGCCTGAGCCAAAGGAACCAGAAAGCGAGGAGCCTGTGAAGAAGGGAAAGAAGAAAAAGAAGAAGCATTGTTCAGCTGAGGATGCTGTTGAAGTACTTGATGGGGGAGAGAAGAAGAAGAAGAAGAAGAAGAAAAGGAAACGAAAACATGCTGAAGAAGAAGAAGAATCTGAAATGCCGAGCAAGAAGAAAGAGAAGAAGAAGAAGAAGAAAAGTCAGGAGGATTGAGGAGTTTTGGAAAGTTGCCAGTGATTTTGGCAACCCAACAATTTTGTTCAAACTTATTTCTTAGCTTGTGTTCATGATTTTATTCAAGCTACTTTATGCACTTACTCTGTGACCTCTAATTTCTAATAGACAACTTGTTGCATGAATGAAACAATCAGTATAAATTTCTTTTTCCTTTTAATTTTCTTACTATGTTGACTCACTTCCGCTGCTCCCAAATAATACCATTGCAGAGTTTTCCTAGACGTAAAAGAAAGCCTCTGCATTGCAAGGTTCTGATTTCTCTCTTCTCAGTGTCTAGAAATTTATATGTCAAATTTGTTTCTGGGTTTTTGTTTGTATTATGAATTTTGTCATTGCTTTTGTTTCCAATTGCAGATGCATATTCATAAACTGTCGTTTCGTTGTAGGATTTTTTTCCTTTCTTTTTTTCTATTTTTGTGTTTAAGCAAAACAAATTATTGAAGTGTTGGATGTGGAGACTCTTCTAGTTCTGGCTTTACTCCCAGCGTCAAGGCTCAACAAGCCATTTCCAGGATCAAGCTCTGGCAAGCCAAGGATTTTGCTGTGGAAGAGGGCCATCAATCTGTGGTCCACTCATCAATAATTTACAAATTTTGGATGAAGAGAACGTCATCCCCAAGTATATTTTCACTTTTGGAGTCACTTCAGCACAAGAGTTTCAACAAGCTGCATACTTGTGGGGAACAATTCACACCTCCTTTGAGCAAGCTATCACCTGTAGAGATGTCTGTCAAAGATCTACAGAAGATTTAGAGAAAAGTAGATCTCAATGCTCTGCCCAGAACTTAGAATTGCAGAATCTCAAAGTTGAAGCTCAAGAGGTAGAAGCCGAGATTGCCAAATGGCAAACACAACTCAAGGCCATCAAGACTAAGGAAAAGGAAGTACGGCTTAAGTTGCAACTTAACCTTAGAGATGCTTGGGAGTTGCAAAAACAAATCACCACTGCCCAACCTGAATTGGAGGAGTCTCACACATTAATTCTGAGAGGATCAAAATTGAGAGCAGACATGGATGCCAAATTTAGATGTTTGAAAGTTATTTTAACCAGTATTGTACTATAACTTTGATGATCAAATGAAATATCACAATCTGTCCTTCTGTTACCCATTTGATTTAACTACAACTTCGTCTTTTGCATTGATAAGAGGAATCGTTTTATAACCATTTTCTGGCTTAAAAACCCTTAACAAATACAATCAGAATAAGGACAAAAAGATCAAAAAGTTTTAAATTCCGGAATCTAATCAATGAACTTGGGATTTTATTGCTTCCGATCTACTTGGATTCCTTGTGAATCTCATATAGTTGGATAGAATTTCGTGAGCCACTTGCCATTGATTGACGCCTCATGAACATCTCAATCTCTATCTTGCAATCGAGATGCCCCTTTGCTTGGCACTTCTTTGACCACAAATGGTCCTTCCCAAGTTGGAGACCACTTCCCATAGCCGGCAACATGAGAATCAAGAGGCATAATTGCTTTCCAAACGATTTTCCTTCTTTAAAACTCTTCTCTGACTCTCTTATTGTATGCTCTAGCTAGTGACTATTTTCCAACTAGGAGTTTATTCACATCCTCCATTCTGACACTATCATCCAAGTCTTCTAATTCTTGCATCATGGCTTGTGATGTGAGTACTCTTCACTATCAAAGTTGGCTTTGTGATTATGCATACGAAATAAATTGTGGGTATCAAACTATCAAGCAGCGTCTTTAGGGTTTTTATTATTATTTTCTAATGGGTATGAAGTGCCCGTTTGGCATTGTTTATTTGGGGTGATAAGTGATTTTTAAAAATTTTGGGAAGCCCAGCCTGTTTGGTAAACTATGAGAAAATCACTTATTGTTAAAAATTGATGTGAGAGAAAGCTATAAGGGAAAGCAACTAATGAGGTGCTTTCATTTTCTGATTATGCAGAATCGGCCAAGAGTCTTGGGTTTAATGATTATGTGGCAATTATTTTCTGATTATGTGGGAATTAGTACCAACAACACTTTTAACATAAATTTTACCAAACGCCAAACTGCTTTCTCTCACGATTTCTCTCACAAAGAAATCGTGAATTATTTTCACAAAGAATCGTGAGAATTATTTTCACAAAGACAAAGAATGCCAAAACTGGCCCGAAGACCTTACTTGAACGTGATTTGTTCTATGGGCTCGTACCTTGTACCCTTGAATTTAAACATGATGGATGAATGATGACCGTGCGATCGGAGGGTAGCTAATAGCTTCTGTTTCCTTCGAAACCATTCTCAGTCAATTCTTTTTGGCTGGCGTGGTTGCACAGTATTTTGTTCTTTTGGGCTTCGGCCTGCACAAAACAAAAGAAAAAAATGGTGCTTAAAGGGCCGTCCGGTAACGTTTTTAGAGAATGTCTTATGAGAATATGTTCAGAGTATGAAAACGAAAAAAATGAATTTTCATTTTCAAGATTCAAAAATGTGTCTAGTATATTAATTGGAAAACATATTCAAAAAAATAAAAACAGTGAAAACGTATCCGGTAGTACAATTTGAGAATAATAATAATATGTAAGTTATTTTTCAAGTGTATTTTGCTCATTTCTATTAAAAAATTAAAATTCTGATATTTTTTTAAAGGCTAAAATTATTATTAACAATGAAAAAAATTAGGATATTTTTTAAAGGCCCTAAAACTATCTTATCTCCTTTCTTTTTTCTCCTTTTCTCATTTTATTTCTTTCTTCCTTTCCTTCCCAAGTCGCACCCACTCCTCATTCCTTCATTCCATGGCATGAATCCCATCAACCCATCCATCACTCTCTCTCTCTCTGGTTTCAATAATTAATGGTTGTGGTGATTCGATTGGGTGGTGATTTTGAGATGGGTATGTGGTGGTTCTTCTTCTTCCTCTCTCTGATTCTTTCTCTTCTTCTTCCTCTCTATGTTTTTTTTCTTTCTCAGTTTGGATATTTGTGTGATTTTGGGTCGAAGAAGATGGTGGTTGTCCCTAGTGGTGGTTTTCTCAGTTGTCAAGAGAGAGAGTTGAAGTAGTTGATGGGATGCTTTCCTTATCTTCAGAAAACACTGAAAACAACTTCTTTTTTTCGCTTTCAATTTGTGTACATGGGGTTAGATTTGTTTTCCGAAAATAGATTTGGCGTTTTAGGAAAACATTGCACTAAACAGGTATTCTATGAAAATTGAAAACGGAAAAAGAAAAATGAAAATGGGGCCATGAAAATGATACCGAAAGGCCCCTAAGTGATCGAACTAATCGAAGATTTTGCTTTTAGGGTTTTAATAACTAAAGCCCATCGGACACAAGCCAAATTAAGTGGCTAATTGGATCAATAAATGGTTATTTAAGGAGCCCAAGGCCCATCGGACACAAGTGTCCTTGTCACGCCCCTTGAATACCAGGTCATGCGACAACGGCACGTGCCTCAAGAATCCCTGAGAATACAACGCCCAATCGCCAGAGCATCATACTCCCAAGTGTTCCCGAAACACGTTAAGCCCTTTTTATCAAGTTAAAATGGGTTGGATCAGAGTTTTATTGGCAGCGGAAAAATAAAAATAAAAATAAAAATGGAAATTTAAACCACTTTATTAAAAACCAGCCCACCACGTTACAAATAAATTTGGTAGTAACCTAAAAAAATTTGTAAAATATAACTTGAAATTACAACCCCAATGGTCTACAATCAAAGCTCAGAGTTCACAAAGAAACAACTCAACTTATCATAATAAAAATAAACGACTTGCCCACTATGAAAAACAATTTGAAAAACAAGATTGGAGTTGACAAGTAGCAAGCTACCGCAAGGCCATCATCCAAGAACCTCACGAGTTGTGTACACAATACCTGCAAGATCTAATGTAGGGGTGAACTTACACTCATTTGCCCCCAGTAGGGGGACCCCCAGCCAGATTTAAAGTAGGCAGCAAAAATAACTATTAAATATAGCTCATGCATGGTTTATCTTAAAACCAAAATCATAATGCACCACAACATAAAAGAAATATTTCACTTACTTCCCATCAATCGGGATGTCCATTTAAATCATGGATTCTCATACAACCTTTCAAAACCAGTTTTTGGATATCCAGTAGTAGTCTTTTGATGACCGATCACTTTAGGCCAATTACCCATACCACAAACTTATCCAACTCGGTGGCTCGGTAGCGAGAGTGTCCATTTCATGGCTATACCTCATAGAACTATCCTCACGGCCACACGGACTGCGAGACTAGTTGAACTGTATAACCCCCGGCCAGGTTTAGGGTATTGAATCCTAGGGCCCTTCACTCTCAAGTCATCTCGAAACACCGTTAACACACAAAGCCGATGCCCCAAAGTACAATTAAATCCATACAATAGGTATGTCAACCAAAAGCAATGCAGAGTTCTCATGCAATCATATTTATTACTTTATACATATAGTAAAATACAAGTCTGGGTTTAGTGGTCCCCCTACCTGGAGTCCCAATGCTGTTGCATGGTCCCACACATTCCACTTGTCAAGTCCGGCTCATACCACGTCACGTACACGTTCGGCTAACTCCTTCTAATCATGCAACAAGTAACGTGTTAAACCAAGTTGGAAATACGATCTTGACGTACTAGGGTTAGGTCAGCTCACGTCTTACTAACCCTAGGTCAGAGTATGAACCCTAGTTCAAAACCCTAAGTTGTTGTCGGAAACTTAAAGTGAAAACCCTAGGTCGGGTTATGTCGTAAACCCTAATCGCGTTTTAGGTAATTTATGAGGCTTGGAAATAAATTTGAATGCTTCGGATAAGGTTAGGAATAAGTTTAGAGATGGTCCGAAGCTTTAGGGCTTGGTTCGGCACTTGAAAATATTTTTCGAAGGTTCAAAATAATTTTTGAATAATTAAAACAAATTTTGGAAATTTAAAACTAATTTCCAAAGGTCCAAAAATAATTTAAAATAATTAAAACGAATTTTGGAAATTTAAAATTAATTCCCAAAAGTCCAAAAACAATTTAAAAATAATTAATTACTTATTAAAAGTAATTTTTGAAATTAAAAACTAATTTTAAATCATTTTAGACTTTTAATTACTATTTTTAAATTCCACAAAATAATTTTAAATAGTTAAGCACAATTATTTATTCATTAATAAATAATTTCAAAAATTAAATAAAATTATTAAATACTAATTAAACTCTAAATAAAAGTTAATTGAAGTCTAATTACTAATTAAAGTAATTAAATAAGTCTAAAATAATAATTAAACACAAGATTAGACTAATTAAACCTAATTAGGAATTTACAAAATTAATTAACTAGATGATTAATTTCAGAATAAATAAAATAATTAATTAAAACTGATTAATTAAACTAAAACAAAATTTTAAAAATAACTAAAGTCATTAAACTAACTAAACTATAATTAAAACAACTCAAACTTATTAAACTATAATTAAAACTAATTAAAACAGAATTAAATATAAACTAGAGAGAGAAGGAGAACATACCAAAAATGGGAGGAGAGAGAGGCTCTCAATCTGCCTTAAGAGGAAATGAGCTGAATGTTGGGTATTTATAGGCAAATGGAGGGCTAGGATTGAAAGAAATAAATTTGGATAAAAATGGAGGGCTTAGATCAAGTTTTATGGCAGTGCGATGTGGATCGTTGGATCGTGGTCAAAAATTTGGATGAAGGGTCTAGATTGCACCAAAAACAGAGCAAAACTCAATCACGTCCATAGATATCGCATACCAGTCAGCTGATCGATGCTCTAGGTGCAGCTACGTCTTAGCCGCCGAAGAGAAGACCAAAACGACGTCGCTTCAGGCTTACGCAGCGCGCATCAACTTCGTGTGGACCAATGGCATCACTCCACGTCAGTGCATTGTCAGCGCCTCCTCTGCCATCAGATGTGCTCCGTCAGCTTCGTGTGGATGCTCCAGATTGCTCCACATGTCATGCCTAATTTAATTTTTCTTTTTCCAATTTTTCTTATTTTCCAGAACTTCTAAAATCCACCAAAAATACCTTCGAGCTCCGAAAAATTCCCCGAAAATTCCTACGGACTTGTCTCGACCTCTACTATTTTTCTATAACCTTCAATTCTCCAAAATCCTTCAAATTATTTTTTGTAAATTTCTCCCACACTTAAGATAAATTCAAATAAATTCCAAAAATTCAAATTAAATTTCCAGAAATGCCATACTTCACCAATTTGTGTCCAAAATATTATTTTTCATGTATGTGCTTCCAACTAAAAATACAAATATTTTTAGGGGCTCACAGTCCGACGCAATGCTAAAAAGATCACTTTGAGTGTACAACCAATTAAATGGTTTTAATTCTAAGTTAAGGTTAATTAAGCAATACCTAGAAAAAATCCCATTGCAAATGGTTACTAATCAACACCTTATCAAAGGGGGGTGAACGTTGGTTAAAACAAGAGGAATGCTATTCCCAATCGCTCAAAAGCGAATGTGGCCGTACTTGCTATACACGTGTCATGGCTCATGCGCTCCCAAGGTTAGCTATTAAAATAGTATAAAATATTACTACTGCATCAGATACACAACATGCATGTTGACATGCTCACTATGTTTGTTACCAATTTTACCCCTCATAGGCTTTGTTGCGTTTTTTTGGGTCGAAGGCTTTGTTGCCTTTACTTACTCCCTCATTTTTGTTTTTGGTCATACTTTACTCCCTCATTCTTACTATAGAAAGAAGAAAAGTTGGAGAGACTTCTTCTCTCTACAGGAAGAAGAAAAGTTGGAGAGACAAAAGGCGTCATATTATTGCTTGTGAAGTGAAGACAAATTCTTTGTCATGTAATCTTCTTCTATCTTCTTTTTCTTCTATATGTATGTATTACCATATTTGTTAAGGTAATTTATTTTTCGAGGTCATTATATAGTGATGGTATCAATTTAGTTTTTCTTTGATAAATATTTTTTTCCTATATTGATGTAGGTGACAATGAGCCTAAATATTGATCTAAACAAAAATGTTGAAGGGAGTGATGAGGATGTTGATGTATATGTGGATGAAAATTTAATAGATGTTGAAAAGGGTGTTGATGAAAAAGACAAAGTATTAGAACCATACATTGGTATGGAATTGGTTTCACATGAAGAGGCAAAATCTTTTTATTTAAAGTATGCAAAATTGATAGGATTTGATGCCTCAATTAAAACTAGTCGTCGATCAAAGGCATCTAAAGAATTTATTGATGTGAAATTTACATGTACTAGACATGGAAAGAAACAAGATTATGATGCCTCTAATCCACGATCTTGCTTTAAAATAGATTGTAAAGCAACGTTGCATGTGAAAAGAATGAAGGATCATAAATGGGTTGTTCATAATTTTATTAAAGAACACAACCACGAACTTTGTCCCAACTATGCACACTATCTTCCATGTCATAGGAGTATTTCCTCTATGGACAAAAGTACTATTGATGATTTACATGCAGTTGGTGTAAAAACAAGTAAGATTTTTGCTGCAATGGCCAAACGACATGGGGGATATGAAACTTTTGGATTTATGGAAAAGGATGTTTGGAATCTTCTTAATAAAGAGAGGCGTTTAGAACTAGCATTAGGGGATGCTAAAGCTATGCTTGAGCATTTTATGCATATGCAAGAAGAGAATCCTGATTTCTTTTATGCAATGGATTTAGATGGAAACCAACGTCTGAAAAATGTTTTTTGGGTTGATGCAAAAGGTCGTGAAGATTACAAGAATTTCGGAGATGTTTTCTTTGATACTACATATATCACAAATAAATACAAGATTCCATTTGCTCCTTTTGTTGGTGTGAATAACCATCTTCAATCTATGCAACTTTGATGTGCATTGCTTGCAGATGAGACTACATCAACATTTGTTTGGTTAATGCAAACATGTGTTAGAACAATGGATGGATTTTATTAGAGTATTCAATATATGTGTTAAATATTCATGGACATGTGAAGATTTTGAGAGAAGATGGTGGGATTTGATTGAAAGATTTAAGCCTCAGAAAGATGAATGGCTTGCATCTTTATTTGAAGATCGTTTACATTGGGTGCACGCTTACATGAGAGACACATTTTTTGCTGGAATGTCTACAACTCAACGTTCTGAAAGTATAAACTCTTTTTTGTTTTTTTTATAAATATGTGAATAAGAAAACAGCTTTACAAGAGTTTGTTGAACAATATAAGGTGGCTCTACAAGATAGGTATGAAAAAGAAACTCACGCAGATTTTAATACAAGGCATAAAGAGCCTGCTTTGAAGTCTCCATCACCTTTTGAAAAACAAATGTCCATAGTTTACACACATGAAGTTCTTAAGAAGTTTCAAGTTGAGGTTTTAGGAGTTGGAGGATGTTATGCTCTAAAAGAAAGTGAAGAAAACATGAATAAGACTTTTAAAGTTCAAGACTTTGAGAAAAAAAAATGAGTTCATGGTAGTATGGGATGCAAGAAATTATGAGATTTATTGTTTTTTTTCATCTATTTGAATATATGGGATTTCTTTATAGACATGCTATATCTTTCCTCCAATCTTTGGGAATTTTTCACATCCCATCTCACTATATATTGGAGCAGTGGACTAAACGTGTGAAGAGCATGTATACCACAAAGCATATCCCAAAAGACCTTAAGTCCTAGAAACAACGTTTTGATGAATTGTTTCAAGAAGCTACCAAGTTGAGTACTGAGGGGTCAATATCTCAAGAAAGTTTTGAAATTGCATATCTTGCAATGAAAGAAGCCTTGAAAAAATGTGCAATGGCTAATCAATCTCTCAAAACCCCAGAAAATCTCACGTGTGAACTACATAATGGTGAAAATGTGCATGATAATATGCATGCAATATCTGTGCTTGACCCACAAGTTTCGAAGACAAAAGGAGCTCCTAAGAGAATAAAGTCTGGAATAGAGATAAAGATACAAGGAAAAAAAAGGTTAGTGTAAAGATTTTAACAATGTTGATATTTTCTTTTAAGTTCTATTATCATTTGTAAATTTTTGTCATTTTGCATATCAATTCCATCTTCATTGTAAATTTTACAAGTTCACAAAAACATTGGACTGCCCAATAGAATGGAAGGTTTCATGCCCAATTGCAGCAAGTAATGGTATTCCTTTTCATGTGTGGAATTTGGAGGGGAATGAGATTTAATCAATGGACAAAAGTAATTGTTTGTTGTTTAAGGTCTCTTTATTTGTAATTGCTATTAATGATTTAGGAGACTGTAAATTAGAGAGCTGTATAGCTCTAAACTGAGTTTTTAGCCAGTTTTTGCATTTGCAATATGAATGATTTGCCAAAAAAATTGAATGATGTGATAGTCAATAAGGACTATTTTGTATTCTTCATTTTTTTTTACAGAACCAACAAATGATATAAGAAGACTGACTTTCGCCAAAAAAATTTATATAAGAAGAATACCTAACAAAGAAAAAAATATATATCTTCACTTCACAGACGCCCTTTGTTGCTTTCTACAGTAATAAGAATGAGGGAGTAAAGTCTGACAAAAAACAAAAAGAGTTTTTCTATTTAAACCCCACACTTCTCTTTGTTCACCCTAATACTTAAATCATTAACATGTTAAGTTTTATTATTGTGTAAAAAGACAAAAAAAAAAGGTCATCAAACTTAATACTAAACCCTAGCTATAACATCCTGATCCAGATAAATATTAATTAATTATTATTGATAGAATTACATTTTTTACCCTTGGGGTTAATGGTATTTTAGTCACTTTTTGTTCAAGAAGGAATTTGGGGAATTGAGTTGCACCGTTGTGTCGGGCTCGTCAATACGAATCCGTAGACAGGCGGCACGCTCAATTCCGAGTTTTCATAAGCGAGAAAAAGTCTGAAAACTAAAAGGGTATATTGGTCATTTCAAAAGTTTTAATGAGCCGGCGTTCTTGGTGTCAAAAGTTTTCTTTCTTCCTCATCTACTCATCCCACCCAATTTTTTAAGCGAGAAAACCCCTCGAATGTCACGACCTAACTCCTCTAGCACGATATTGTCTGCTTTGGGCCCCGCCTTCACGATTTTGTTTCTAGGAATTCACGAGCAACTTCCCAGTGGGTTACCCATCCTAAGATTGCTCTAGCCCCAACTAGCTTAACTTTAGAGTTCCAAGGAATCCGAAGCCAGTGAGCTCCCAAAAGGCCTCGTGCTAGGAAGAAAAGTGCCAACACATATAAGGCACTTCAATTTTCCCTCCATGAGCGATGTGGGATTGCTCAACGTTCTTGCTTCCTCAAGCTCACAGGTCTTACAATCCACCCCATTGGGGCCAGCGTCCTCGCTAGCACACTTCCGGTCGAGGTGCCTTCACGGTTTTGTTTCTGGGAACTCACGAGCAACTTCCTAGTGGGTCACCCATCCTAAGATTTCTCTAGCCCCAACTCGCTTAACTTCGGAGTTCCAAGGAATCTGAAACCAGTGAGTTTCCAAAAGGCCACGTGCTAGGAAGAGAAGTGTCCACACATATAAGACACTTCACCTTTCCCTCCTCGAGCGATGTGGGATTACTCACCGTTCTTACTTCCCTAAGACACGGGTCTTACACCGAACGTCGACTATAATACGAGAAGCTCCAGCGAGATTTTGGCATTTTTCGACCACTCTGGCCATGGATTCCTTCTAGTAAGGTATGGTTTTTCATCCTCTTAGTGAGCTCTAGATGTTTATACAATTAGATTGGGTTGATTTTGGAGTTTTGGAGATCGATTTCAAACCCTTGAAATTCTGCTATTTTGGCTGTGATTTCTCTTAGCCCGACCACTTTTTGGCTGGGCTCCAAGACCAAAAACAACTCCCCTAGGTGTGATGGTTCTAATGGTATAGGTATTGGTCGGCGATTTGGAGTTTTTCCGTTCGCCGAAATTTCTCTAGACACCCACCATTGCCCGTGGCGGGTGGCGGTGCGTGGGACACTTTGTGGCTGTCCATTGGGTTCCAAAATATCCCTTATGTTGTCCCGAGCATGATGGTATGCTCGAATTTAGGTTTGGTTACCGTTTGATTATCGAATGGATATTGCGCCTATTAGGCGATATTCGGGTTCGTTAGGTTCGGATTGTTCGATTGGTCCCTTTCTCAAATATATTGTTCCCCGTACTTCTAGGATCGTGTAGGAACTCGTGGATCGGGAATCGGAGTCCCGGATACTCCGAATCAATGATTCTAGGGTTAGGTAAATTAGTCGATGTCCGATCGTGCGATCGAGAGCGATTCGACCACTTGATCGAGACTAAACCCTCGAGACTTGTTTAGTAGACCTTGTTGGACCTATAGGAACTTTCAGAATATAAATCGGAGGTCGTGGGCCCCACGGGCCCAGTTGAACTAGAATGAATAGTTTGACTGCACAGTTGACCACGAATCTTTCGAGACCGTCTCATCATTTGGAAAGTACTAGAATGGCCCTAAGAACTCAGTTGTGGAATTAAAGAAGTGATTGAGTACGTTAATTGATCAAACCTCCGTATTCTCTCTAATAGGTGTTCAGGCTCCACGTGATCCACATGAGGGACTCCCGCAGGGTCGAGCTAGCTTGGACTTTCTGTGAGTGGACGTTGTTTTAAATTAAGCATTGTTTTTCAAGTATGAAATTGCATGAATAAAAGGGATTTTGATTTAAAACTTGATTTACTTGGTTTATGGGATATGGAGCATTGATGCATGTTTTGATGTGAGTTTTACTATATTTCATGGCATTACTAGCATTGGATGTTAATAATAAGGTATATGTATTATGATTATGATGTGGATACTTATTGTTGGGGAATGAGATATTGGTGGTGGTAATTGTGATATTTGTGTGGCAATAATATGGTAAATGAAATTTTTAAGGTATATATATTGATGGTTAGGATGTTGAGTGTCACTGTTATATGTACCTTCCCTTGGTTACTGGTATTTCATTCACACGTGCGATGAAGGATGCTGACGTGTGGGGCCACACGTGCGATGTAAGATGCCGGTGTGTGGTGGTGTTGATGGTTTTGATCTGGGCACCCTTGACCAGGTGTGCCAAGGCCTTTGACGGGCAGTCTGCGCGAGTAAGACTTGGTTGGGAGATTCAGCCGCACATGAGATGCTGGAATTTCGGCGTGTGTGCTATGAGCTATAGTCCCCTTGTTGGATGGCTCATCCCTAATCATATGCGTATTGAGGACTCTGTCATGTGGGCTAGTTAAAATAGTCCATATATATATATATATATATATATATATTGTATGATGGGTACAGGGGCGGGAGAAAGATAGTGTGTGTGTAGATATTGTATTTATTAGGCGTACGTGATTACATAAAGATAGTCCATGCGTGTATATATAGATATTATATAAATATGGCGTATGACATTATAATGATTTGAATTCAAGTACGTATACTAAAGGTTTTAAATGCATGATTTTCATAAAATTGTTTTAAAAATGGTGGGGTTAGTTCGTTCCTTTACAATTATATTTAAACTTTATTTTTGTCCACTCACGTTTTTGGTTTTGCGCCCCCTAGGCCATGAATTGAAGTGATTAGCGAACTCAAGATGAGAAATTCTCTTCGCACAACGGACTTCTTCGTAGGATATCTTTTTATATTATGTTAAATGCTTTTGACCTTATAAAGACAAGAAATTCTTAGAATGCTCTGATGTCGCCCTTTTAGGGTTGAATTTGAGGCCGGAGGCCATTTGTAAATTGTGTGTGCTGAAGTTGGGAAATTATAAATTATGTTTTTACAGGTGAATGAATTGGATAAATGTCCATTTTTCAGGGGAGACTCTGCCGAAATTTCAGTAGAAGTCTTGACCCCTTTTACTTAATTAGGTGGGGAAAAAGGTTTAATTGGTAAGTTGGCCCGGCATTGTATGGATGTCAAAAGGGCAGCATGGTTCGACACAGATTCCAAAGGGGATTTGGGTCGGGTCCTGTCACTAATACACCTATACACACACCCCACCACTCTTCATTGTGAAGGAAACGCTTAGAATTGATGTGCAAAAGCATCACAGACTAGCGTATTAACCAAAGAATAAGTATCCTAGGCACCAATGTGATAAGCAAATTCGTAAAGTAGTGGATCTTGCACTTTTGAAGAAGATCAACTCCAGCTCCAAAAATATCCTCTAGATGCATAATGTTTAGATTGGACATGTGAATGCAGAGTTGGGAACTTGTTCAATATAACATCTTACTTTTTCTTTGGATAAGTGAACAAGTTTACTTTCTCACTAAACTAACCCATTTAGATACTAGAGAAACCCAAATAATATAAACTCATCCATGAAAACCAATAGATGCATAAAAAGAATGCATACTTAATGCTAAACCAAACAATAATGAACCAATGAGTCTGTACATCTATACTTAACCCTAGTGTGGGGTTTAAACAGAAAAACTCTTATATTTTTATTTTTTCTGCTGAGTATGTATTTAGGGGTAGTTTAGGAAGATATTGGGGGTTTTCTTAGAAATTGTGAAAATTTGAATTAGAAGTTGGGGTGAACAAAGAGAAGTGTGGGGTTTAAATAGAAAAACTCAAACAAAAATGAGGGAGTAAGTAAAGGCAACAAAGCCTATGAGAAATTGGTAAAAAGCAGAGTGAGCATGTCAGCATGGGTGTTGTGTATCCGATGCAGCAGTTGTCTGCAAATGGTAATAATATTTTATATTATTTTAATAGCTAACCTTGGGAGCATATGAACCATGACAAGTGTATAGCAAGTACGGCCACAATCGCTTTTGAGCGATTGTGAATAGCATTCCCCTTATAACAATTCAAATTGTTAAGTTTTAATAGGTGGTGCACACTGATTGATGAAGGAAACAATAAAGAAAGTTGATTGCGCAGAGAATATACAAGTTGGTGGCAAGAGCAAGCTTAAGCACAAGGCTGACGGTTTACAATTGTTACAAATTTTAAACATGGGTTTTCGACCAAAATGGTTCCTTAATTTTTTCCCCAGTATGGTCCATCAATTAAAATTTTCATTTCAATAGTCCTCCAACTCTTTATTTGGTATCAAAACAGTCCCATCGTTAAAGACTGTTAATAGTGCCGTTTAATTGTCCATATGAATTAAAATATTAATATAATAATTAATAATTAAAGGCAACTATTATAGAACTTAGAAAATAAAAAAATTGAAAAAATTGAATCTCACAACCAGCATGGCTTTTTTTTTCTCGACATGGACTTAAAGATAATAAAAAATTTATCTATTGTTTAAATTAATTAAAAATTTTAAAATAAGATAAATATAAAAATATAAAAAATTAAAAGATTTAACTATAAAAAAAAAAACCCAGGATTACCCGACCCCTCAACTCCAACCCCACAACCTCCCTCCTCTCGGCCTCCAACCATCGTCACCCCACCCACTCCTAAACACACACCCTCTTTCTCTCTTGCCTCTCAGCCTCCACCCACCATCACCACCACCCAAAAGCTACAAAAATGAAAACCTATGAATGGGGGTCTCTCTCTCTCTCTCTCTCTCTCTCTCTCTCTCTCTCTCTCTCTCTCTCTCTCTCTCTCTCTCTCTCTCTCTCTGTGTTATCCAACCTAGATCTGAATATGGGATTGTTTTTGTTGGATATGGCTTGTATTTGAATCGGGTTGGCCTGTTTTCAAGAGATCGAGGGGCTTGGGGAAAGGGGTTGGGTTGAGGATGAGGGAGGCTGAGATGGATGGGGTCGTGAGATGGGGTGGCTTTGTTATTATTTTTAAAATTTCAGGTTTTAGCTTTTGTTTTAAATTTCTAATATTTATAAATTGTACTTTTAATTTTTTGTACGTAAAAAGTTGGGGACCATTTCGGTCAAAAATCCTTTGGGCTCGTTTGTTACACATGACTGTCTTGGCATGGACTATGCTTAGGACTGTCTTGACTTGGCTTGGCTTGGCTTGGCTTGGTCTAAGTTGAATAACACTTATCCTGCGTTTGGTATATGCTTGGACTAGGACTAGTTTTTTTTTCAAAACTATCTATATATATGTATATATGTATAAATACATATATTATGCATGTGTATATATGTATTTTATAATATATATATATATATATATGTATGTATATATACATACATATATGTGGATATACATGTATATATGTATATTATAATAATATTATATATTATAAATAAAATAAACATATATATATATATTAATGTGTGTGTATAGGTGTATTTATGTATATTATAATATACATGGGTATAATACATATACATATAAATATATATATATATATGGGTATGTTATAATAATAGTATACATGTATATAGGTGTATATATGTATATTATAATATATATATATATATATACATATATATATATTATACATATATAATGTATATGTGTATATATATGTGTATATGTATATTATAATACATACATGTGTATAATATATATACAAATATATGTATATATACGTATAATATATAATATATATTACATATATACACATATGCTATTATTATAGTATTAATATATATATATATATATATATATATGTGTATTGGTATATTATAATAATAATATATGTGTATATATGTATATGTATATTATATATATTATATATGTATATATGTGTATATATATATATATGTGTATATACATGTATATATGTATGTAAGTATAATATAATATTATATTATATTATAATAACAATAATAATAATAATAATAATAGTAATATATGTTATTAGTATTACAATATAATATATGCATTTTATACATTGGTGAGCATGAGACTAGTTAATTCTCCCTTTCCACATGGGTTTAGTAGTCCCCTCTTAAGGAGGTGTTTTTGGTGGGCTCGATATTAGCAATCTCATCTAAGACTAAGATTAGATGAAACAAACATGGTACTAAATTTAGTCCAAGCCAAGCCTGTGTAACAAACGACCCCTTTTAGTTTATATGGACGGTTTTACCTCTCAATTTAACAACAAAATTGACAGACTTTGACGGTATGACCAATTTAATACTAAATGGAGAATTGAAGGACTATTGAAATGAAAAATTTAGTTTGTGGACCAAAATGAAATTGGAGCAAAAGTTAAAGGACCATTTTAGTTAATAACCCTTTAAACAATATCAAACCCAGAAAAGCTGCTTGCCCTATTGCCTGCCATCATTGCCATTGAGCTGGAACATCCTATAAAAAGACGAAGAAAGCTCAAAATTAAGGAGAGTCCAAGCACTTGAAGCATTTCACAACATATCAAAACAAGCTTGAATCATCTCACAATAATTTCTTAATTTCGACAGATATTGTTTTGATAGTTAGAGTAAGTCCAGCGGTCAGCCTGTGCTAAGGCAAGCAGGGGCCCAAGTGTTTTCAGCATTCCAGCGGGCCACTCTTGCCCGGGCAAGAGCTGAGTCCCACGAGACTGGGCTGGGCCTCAGGCTAAACTTGTCTGGGTTGTTGCCTGGGCTATGTGACGTCCCATTGACGTCAGCGACATAAATTTTTTATAAAAATCTGAAAAAAAAATTGAAAAAATTGAAAAAATTCAGAAATATTTTTTAATACATACCTAGCAATTTTTTAATTATTAATTTCATACATACAACTAAAATTAATCTCATGTAAAAAAATAAAATAAAAAGTAAAAGTGAATAGTATTTGCCCTTTGCCATGGCAACGGGTGGAAACACACCTTGCTTTGTGCAAGCGCTACCACTATTCACATGAATAGTGATAGCCATTGCCTCTCCTAGCTCTTTGCCATGACAAAATGGGTGGAAGTGCTCTTAACAACATGCATACCTATACCTATTAACAAGCAAACAACTTTTCTTATTAATGGATCGAGATATGCATGTTATTAACCAGGTGCAAATAACAAGCATCCTTGGACCCATTAACAAGCAAACAGCTTTGCTTCGCTATGAATTTATACAAAGAAAGCCTAATTTGTCCCTAAACATGTTGTTTTGATAGTTAACAACATGCATTGCAATCAAAACATGATGCTCTTTTAGTGCACTGCAATGTATTTAAGTGATATTGGACTTCAAGGAAAAGATCTTGTCATACATCGGAGTTTGATTGTGATTGTTTATCAGTCATTTTTTAAGCTCATTTGTTTGATTCGGGCTCCTTTGTTCCACTCCTTTTTGTGTTGAATGGTTCTGAAAGTTGCTTCTTTGTATCTTTTGTGGTTCTGTAGATGGAGGTTAGTGGTAGGTTTGGTGGTGGTTTTTGAAAAAAAATGAAGCTTGGTAGTTATGGAGTTTTCGGTTTTGCAGAGGTCGTGGGGAGTGGAAGGGTCGTGCAGATAGACAGGGTAGATGAAGATCCCCTTGGTTTTCGCGAATGTTTTGGGCTTTCTTTAAGTTTGTTAACCAATGGCAATCACGTAATTTATAAGAACTTCAGCGTTAATTTCTTATGTTATAAATGAGTTTTAGGTGTGTTTCTAAAGTGCATTTCATGTTGGATTTTTTATAATTTGAGCTCTTATTTTGAGTATAATAGTGAAGCTCCTTTTTCTAAATTGGGTCATGGTATTAGGTGTTCAGAAATAATGCGTTCATTGCAAGGCGCAGCCCATGAACTCTTTGGAAGCCATTGACAAGCACCTGCACACTTTCGGGGACAATAATTTTTTTTTTTATAAAAAATGAAAAAACTAAAAGACCCTCTCGGAAAAAAAAACATCAACCCAAAAACCCCAAATTTGAAAAACCTCAGTGACACTGTTACAGAAGAGAGCAGAGGAAAGAGAGGAGGGGGAAAACAATGTCGGGCTTTCCTACGCCTTTCTCATTCAACAACCCTCCTGCCTCTTACCCCGCCACCTCAACCGGGTTCTCAATGGGGTCCTCCGCTTCCCCGGTCGGATTCTCCGCCGCACCCGCCGCCACCTCCACCACCGGGTTCCCATTCGGATCCTCCTCTTTCGGCGCCTCCACTCCCTCAAACCCTTCGTTCTCCTCATCTCCCTTCCCCTTCTCCCTCAACACCAACGCCTCCCCCTCCGCCCCCGCTTTCGGGTCCTCTAACCCTAGCTCCGGCCCCGTCCCTTCTTTCGGATTCGGATCCGGAGCCTCCACGGCCACCACAGCCTCCTCTGCTGCGGCCCCTTCTTTCGGATTCGGGTCCTCAGCAGCAACCTCCGCTCCATCATCCCCGTTTGGCTCCACGGCTTCAACTCCGCTGTTTGGTTCAACTCCATCCCAACCCCTGTTTGGCTCATCCTCATCTGCGCCCGCTTCCGCTTCTGCCTCGACTTTATTCGGAGCACCGTCGTCCACCGCTTCGTCCTTGTTCGGAGCAACTGTATCGGCAGCCAGTTCACCCCTGATTGGCTCCGCTTCCGCTTCTGCTTCATCTCTTTTTAGCTCAACTTCCTTCACACACAGCGCACCCTCTTCCCTGTTTGGCTCATCTTCCACAGTTTCTTCAACACCCTTGATCAGCTCTGCTTCGTCGTCTTCAGCTTCAACCACACCCTCATTCCCAAGCTTCTCAAGTTCCTCTTCAGGCTTCTCGTTCCCAACAGCCTCACCCCTTTCAAAACCACAAACAACCTCCACACCCACCACTGTTACTCCATCAGCAATGGCTTCAACCGCTCCAAGTTTCTCGTTCGCACCACCCACTTCCTCTGCTTCACAACCGTCTTTCGGATTCTCCAATGCCGCCTTATCAGCCGCCCCCATTTCCACCGCAAAACCCACCTCGCAGTCCTTCTCAACTCCTTCTGCTCCGTTGTTTTCGACAGTCACCACCACAAGCGCTTCTTCGACTCCAGCTGCTAGCACTACAACCCAAGCCTCTTTCTCTATGCCGGGTTTTGGTGCGACTCCTACTACTGCAGTTTCGAGTACAGTTGCAACGGCTTCAGTAGCGGCGCCTGCCAGCTCAGCTGCGCCTTCCACCACAGCAGGTTTGTTTACGGGGTTTGGAGTGTCCTCTGCAGCTGCTTCTTCAGGTACTACTACTGCTGCTGCTTCTTCTACTGTCTTCTCCTTGCTGACAAAAGGGTCGATGCCTGCTTCCTCATCACAAGCGCAAGCAAGCACCACTTTGCCTGCATTTGGTGAGTTTTTTCAACCCTCTTTGGCTATTTTGAATATTTTATGAAAACTTCTTCCGTTAATTGTCCCTAAATTGGTTAAATTCCCATTTAGAATCAATATGAGGTGTATGGGTAGAATGCTGAATTGCATTGCCAGATTATGTTGTGTATGACTTTTAACTTTGGAGGCTACTTGTTTAGAGAAATTTGAGTACCTTGTGCTTGGTGCCTGAATTGGTATTTGTTATCACTACACAAGGCACATGAAAATACCATGTTTTGCTGAATATTTACATGTCTTGCTTAAGTATATTTTTGGTTTCCTAGAAAGGCTCTGATAAACTGTGATTGTGGAAATGTAATTCTGTAGGTGTCAATACTTCAGCACCTGTAGCTGGAACGACAACCAGTACAAGTACCGCAGCAACTCAGACATCAACATCACTTGTGGTGGCTTCAACTAGTGGGTCTGTGTACTTTGCCTTAGTGATAACTTTGCATTATGTTCATTTTTGCTTTAGGTTTAATCCTTTTCAGTATTTCATATGCTCTTCTTGTTATAAACAAGTTTTCTTATGGAAGAGCAGGTTAAACTTTAAAGATTAGATGGAATGCTGTTAAGTAATTTTGTGGTTTACTTAAACTATCTAGTGAAGACTGGAAATTGAAAATAAAAAAAAAGTGTAGTACAAATTATCATATCGTTATAAAGATTTGAGACTTCTATCTGATTTCTGCTCTTCTGTCCTTCTTGTCTTATAGGACAACTTCAACTGTCAGCACTACAGTATCTACTGCACCAAAATTACCGTCTGAGATCACAGGGAAGACTGTGGAGGAGGTACTTCATATGTTTGCCTCTTCGTTTTTAGTAATGTTGTTTTCCTATGCAGCTTTATGCGTGAAGTGCTACTTAAATCCAACTTTCATATGCTAGGCTTTATGAACAAAATATTTGGAAAATTCAACTGGTGAGCATTAAATGTGGTGAAGGCAAAATATTTTCTGTCACATGCACATAATATTACACTATAAATTCAGTCTCTCACAACTTAAAGAATGGTTTATGTTTTCGTTGAAAGGCTAATCCAGGAATTGAAAAGAATAAAAGGAAACTAAGAATGAAAATCCCTGTTTATCCAAATAACATTTGAGTCCCCTCAGAGATAGGCCACTGAATTTACAATACCCTCTACAACTATGTGGAGTAATTGCTTCTATCGTTTTTCATCTTTTGTTTACCTTCCATTTCTTTTATAACGTCCACTTATATATTATTGTCAAAAGAATGAAAGGTGAGACATCTCTTTCAGGACATACTTGTCAATACCAGTTTCTCTACCCCACTCCCTCTAATGTTATCAATGCAACTCCATTTTATTACAGAGGATAAATTCTTTCTGTATTATGACCTATCCATCCAATCTATTCCTTGTTTTCTCATTAAAATTAAAAATATATATATATATATATATATATATATATATATATTCCTTGTGATTCATTTTCTTTTTTACTTTAATTGAAGATCATCAAGGAGTGGAATGGTGAGCTCCAAGAACGTACAGGAAAATTCCGAAAGCAGGCCAATGCAATAGCAGACTGGGACAAGAGGATTTTGCAGAACCGTGATGTTCTTCTTAGGCTCGAGGTGATCTATTTTCCAATATATCAGAGAACTTGTTTAAGTATACTGGTTGAGATATATGAAGTTAGAGCCAGTTTTCATTCTGTATGTTGATACAGTAGTAACTTCATTTTGTTGATATCTTCAGTGGATAGTGCTTTTACTCATAGCGGTATATATTATCTATGTAAGTAATATAGGACAATCAGTGTGTTCCTTCTTTTGCTGTATTGAAGATAAAAACACTACTTATATGAGCATGTACAGATTGATTTTTCCATTTCTTCTTGTTCTACTGTGTCTATCTGTTTTCCTTCATCTGCTGGTTTTTCTTTATTTATTAACACTGTTCTTATGTACTAATATGGAATTGTTTACAATTTGTTATGATTAATAATAATGTTTAACTGCTATATGTTTTAATTATTTAGATTGAAGTGGCAAAAGTGGTTGAAACCCAAGCTAACTTGGAGCGGCAGCTAGAGTTAATCGAGACTCATCAGCAAGAGGTACTTTCATAAGTCTTTTGTATGTTTACCATACACTGCTATAATTTGTATTACTGGGCACTAATTTTGGGATAGCCTTTATTATGTCAGTCTTTGTATATAGTCTATACTGATGCATCTCAATTGTTGTTTCCTTGATTTATGAAGCTACTCTTTTATTTGTAAGATGTGGTCTGCAATTGATCCCCCTAGATAGAGTTGCCCATCCTGGGCACAAAAATAAAATCACACATTGTGATTATCTTTATTGAGGCCATTATAATTATTAAAATCTTCTCTTTTAACTTTTGTGTATGTTTCAAGCCCCAAAGCTGATAAATAGAAGCTTACCTTTGTTAGTTCAATTAGTAGCCTTCCAGAAATTTGTAGAGCACAAGAGCATACAGAGCTGCCTATAGACCACAGAAATTGCAAATATATGCATGATAAGGTTCCTTCTTCTGGTTATGTTGTTAGGTTGATAAGGCTTTGCAAAGCATGGAAGAAGAAGCTGAGCGTATATACAAGGACGAGCGTGGATTGCTTCTTGATGATGAAGCTGCATCGACAAGAGATGCGATGTGAGTTATTGTACTATTGCTGTTGTTTTAATTTATGTGATGGAAATATTTTTGGCAGCTCTATGCTATAATTTCTGGACCAATTGCATAAGTTTATTCTTTTCCCCGTTCCAGTGGTACATTTTTCGCATTAAGAAATCTGAACATTTTGGTGTCACCATTCCTGAAATCAAATTGTGAAGTATGTTCCACTCAATTGAGTTTGGTGACTTGGCGTGGAGTATAGGGAACATGAACTAGCCAATTGTTGTTGGTTTATGGGATTAGTCTGTTGATTGTCAGGCTATATTTTGTGAAAATTAATTTGGTTCAACTATTCTCGCTTTCTCTGTCTCACATACACAGACACAAAACACAAAAGTGCACATAAAGGCTCCTCTTTTATCACTATTCTGATTTCAATTGCAGGTATGAGCAAGCTGAGTTTATAGAGAGAGAACTGGAGCAGGTGACTGAACAGATCAAATCAATTATTCAGACCCTAAATGCCAACCAGGTACAGATTTTCAGTGGTGTTTCTACTTCTTAAGAAGCTTTTCCAACATATGTAGATGAGTATAACGATGCTTTCATTTTGTTTAGGGAGGAGAACTTGATACAAATGATGGGATGGCTCCATTAGATGTGGTTGTACGAATCTTAAACAATCAGCTCAGTTCTTTAATGTGGATTGATGAAAAGGTTAGTATCTTTGTTGCATAATTTTTTGAGTTATTATAATTAGCTTTAAATGGGATGCACTTAGTTGGTTTTATTAGTAACTAGGAGGTGTAAAATGCAAGGACTTGCTGATCAGGTGCTTGTCTTGGGCACCCATGTGCTGGTAGTCATGGAAGAGTAGAGTTGTAAGTCTGGAGAATCAAAAAATCTCAAACTCACTGTTTCCTTTAAGTTAGAAAAATTGGGGAGTGGGGGAAAATGCCCTTGTTCTTATTAAAGAATCTCAGTTTATTCTTTAGATTTTTGGTTTTTTGGTTTTTTGGTTTTTTGGTTTTTGGTTTTTTGGTTTTTTGGTTTTTTGGTTTTTTGGTTTTTTGGTTTTTTGGTTTTTTGTTTTCGTACATACCAACATTTGTAAGATCGAAATGTGTGTTTTTCAAATACACGTGTTATCAGGCCGAAGAGTTCTCTTCGCGAATTCAGAAGCTTGCCAATCAAGGTCCTGCTGCAGATCGTGAATTAATGAGTCCAAAATACTGGATGTCCTGATCCTTAGAAGTGTAAACTACCATTGCGGTGCATAAATGTTGATCTTCCTGGATAAGATGATTAGATCAGATATTCAAATCTCTATTAACAGTTTGTGAATGTTTACTTGTCCTCCATAATGATTTTGCTCTTTTGTGTAATTGACTGTTTTAAGAATCCCATGGCATGACCTGCCAATCTTTCTTACCAAAAGAGGTTTCGCGGATTATTCTGAATGTGGTTTGGTGGATTATTTTCTACCCTGATATAGTAGTCTAGTAGTCCCCAGTGACAGTAGCAAAAGATGATTTAAAACGTTATTTAACAAAACAATATTTAGGGTTATGAAATGTGCATAAGTGGGAGGACTTAGGTGCTTTGCTTTGTACAAACATCTTTTCAGAAGCTAATCCGGTGATCAGGCCTTGTGGAATCGAGTAACAACCACAATTAAGAGAATCACAACAGAGAGAAGCAATGAAGACCTAACTTTTTCTTCAAACTGATCCTTGTTGTCCGCCGTAGGGTTTTCCCTCGGAGGAGTTTCTGGAGGTAGAAACATCTCATTCACGAGTGATTGAAATGTCTCAATAAGTTGCATAATTTTTGCTTTTGTAACATCCATAATCCACCTCATAATTTGTGTAGATAATTCTGGTTCCTTGTTTTCACTCTGAGGCAGCCCTTCATTTTGAGACACAAAGATAGAGATTAGTGTAATGAAAATAAATTTAATAGAATGCAATGTATGTTTATTGCCATGGAAGAACAAAGCAAAGTGGTTTCCTAGTTTTAATTTTCTGTTTATCAAAAACGCTACTTTAAGACCAGTTGATGCAGAAAGACTACTGGTAACAGAAAAAAAAAATTCGAACAAATATGCATCAATGAAATAGGTGCTGCCAAGTTTGTGCATCAGAAATCTATTTAAGATACTCCAAAAAAAAAAATTACAAGTAAATTAAGTATGAGATAAGTGGAAATGCATACCAGAGAAGAGAGGCTCTTGGAGCTTCTTGACCAACTCATTGTTGGTAACAGCTTCCCATAGGGCTTTATCAGATGATAGGGAGACCACCAGTCTCTGCATTCAAGTTAGATTACTCAAGTAACATTTTGGGAGAAAAAACAGCACAACGTAAAAGACCCCGGCAATTCAAGTATCAAAAAAGCTTTATACGGGCAAGGAACTTGTATCTCACGTGGTCAAGAGCTTTCTAATTTTCAAAATAAGCTTTTAGTACCGAAAAAAGAAGGCACCTTAACACAAGGATCCGTCTGCAACAATTGGAAAGCCTCATAAACTCTTCTTTGTCCATATGAGAGCAACTTTCTTGTAACACAGCAATCCAATATTTGCTGAAACCATTGTAACTCTGGCTGAGATGAAGTTATGCCATGCATAATACTGGTCAAGATGGAAATATGATATCAGAAACATTCAAGTCTCAACCACAAGTTAATCAAATCACTTAATCATAAAGGAACAAAGAAATTATTAAAATCTGATTTCACTTTGTGATTTGTTAATTATGAACATAGTATTTTTTTTATTCTGGATATCATTCAAATAATTTCTTACTGTTTAAGTTAAGCTTGTGTAAGCATTCATTAATGAACACAGTTTTTCCCACCCTTCATTTCATGAAGTCAACTAAAGGAAATTTGCTTGAGAAATTTGATCAGTTTACCAAAAACATAAAACTAAATTAAGGTGAAGGGAAATATAATAATCAAGTAAAAATAAGTAAAAGAGTAGATAACCTAATTTGAAGAACAGAATGATATTCAGGGATTTCTTGAGCCACAGCCCATCAAAAGAATCATACCCCAAAAGGTTACAAATTTTGTAAGGTTAATAATACTTACTTGAGTTCAAATCCACTACTCGTAATTTAGATTAGATTAAAGTAAAATACCGCTCATATAAAAATAAAAATAATAATAATACTTACTTGAGAAGAGCAGTTATTGCATTTTGGACCTCAAATTGGGAAGGAACAGGCCCAAAAACAGAGCTCAGAGAAGACCCACTTGCTCTTTTATCCTCTTTTCCATATACAACCTCTAGTTTTCTGCAACTCTCACTTCCACAGAGACAGTATGTAGCAGAACAAGAGGGTTTAACAGCGGCAACATAACTGGATGAAACTGGAAGCTTCGAAGAAGAAGAAGAAGAAGAATGTTTGACGAGGATGGTGGGCAGGTCAATATGCATGGTTCCTCCTCCCATGGCTTTTCTTTCTTTCTTCAATCTGCTCAGGGTCTTCTGAGTTGAAATACAAAAGGGAAATGAATTGGCCTTTTTCACTCGTCAGTGTTGTTGGTTTACATTGTAAGAATAATAAGGAGATTGCTGTAGAGAATATCTCTCTATTTCTTCATATTGAAATATACAATAGGAGGTCATTCTTATACAATCAATAGCTAAGCCATTCTAGGTAAGTCTTGTACAGAAAGTAAAATACAATCTCTAATTTATACGATCCTATAATCAAGGGATTCCTGTTTCTTCCCGTTAATACTCCCCCTCAAGCTGGAGCGTGTATGTCAAGAACGCGGAACTTGCCAAGTAGGGAACGAAATGTTGGTTGACCAAGTGGCTTGGTGAACATGTCGGCAAGTTGACATGCTGAGGACACATGGGCTGTCACGATTGCTCCGGATTGAATCCGTTCTCGAACAACATGGCAATCGATCTCTATGTGCTTGGTTCGTTCATGATAAACCGGATTTGCGGCGATATGAAGTGCCGCTTGACTATCACAAAACAACTTGGCCGGTTGTGGGTGCTCAACCCGTAGATCATGCAGCAAGTACCGAAGCCAAGTAAGCTCACATGTGATGGAGGCCACAGCTCGATATTCCGATTCCGCAGAAGACCTTGATACAGTAGTTTGCTTCTTAGTCCTCCATGAAATAAGAGCTCCTCCAAGAAAAATGCAATAACCAGTAACGGATCGCCTCGTGATAGAACATCGAGCCCAGTCCGCATCACAGAATCCAGTTAACAATAAATTCCCTTTGGATGGAAAACATAAACCTTGCCCCGGTGCTCCTTTTAAGTATCGCAAAAGATGATGGACAGCATCGAGATGTGGTTTCCTTGGTTCTTGCATAAATTGACTTAAGATGTGAACCGAGTACGTGATTTCTGGTCTTGTGATAGTGAGATAAATGAGCCGTCCAACCAACCTTCTATAGAGTGATGGGTTCTTCAATAAATCTCCTTCTGTAGGTAAGAGCTTAATGTTCTCTTCCATGGGCGTTGACAACGGTTTGGCCCCAAGCAAACCTGCCTCATTCAAAATATCAAGTGTGTATTTTCGTTGAGATATTGAAATCCCATCAGTGGAGCGAGCAACTTCGACACCAAGGAAGTACCGCATTTGACCAAGGTCTTTAATGCGAAATTTGGAGCGAAGGAAGTCTTTAAGAGAGGCAATGGCATTGTCGTCGTTGCCGGTGATGATCATGTCATCTACGTATATGAGTATAGCTGTGAAGGAGGTGCCAGACACTTTAGTGAACAAGGAATAGTCTGCTTTTGACTGATGAAAACCACCTTGCTGGATAGCATCAGAGAACTTGTGGAACCAACTACGAGAAGCTTGTTTGAGCCCGTAAAGGGATTTGTTGAGTCGGCACACCATATGTTGCTCCCCCTGTCGGCGAAACCCAGGAGGTAGGTGCATGTATACCTCCTCAGTGAGATCACCGTGGAGAAATGCGTTCTGGACATCCATTTGATGAAGAGACCAATGACGGACAGCGGCAACAGCAAGCAAGCAACGGACGGTGGTCAATTTGGCGACAGGAGCAAATGTCTCTTTGTAATCAATTCCTTCACATTGAGTGAAGCCTTTAGCCACCAACCGAGCCTTGTAGCGCTCAACCGTACCATCTGAGTTGTACTTAATTTTGTAGACCCACTTACACCCAATAGGACGATGACCGGAAGGGAGAGATGTAAGGGTCCAGGTCTGATTTTGTTCAAGGGCTGTGAGTTCCGCAGCCATGGCCTCGCGCCAATGAGGATCCGAAGCAGCCTGTTCATAAGTCACAGGCTCCACAAGAGTGGTGATATTACAGATAAAACTCCGATAAGGAGAAGAAAGTTGTGCATAAGAAAGATACCGCGATAAGGGGTGACGCGTACCTGACGAAGAAGATGACGGGCGGTGGGCAACCGTAGTGTTGTAAACATGGAAGTCACGCAGTTTGACATTGGGTTATGGGAGACGACTAGAACGTCGAAGGGGAGGAGTGGGGGGTTGCGGTTGGTCAGGGGATGAGTCTGGTATGTCAGGCGTGTTCGTAGGGTGTGGAGAAAGGATTGGAGTGGGTATGTCGGATGGGTCGGCTAAGTCTGGGCCGGGAGCAAGGAAGGTACTTGTGTTGGGGCTGGCTGGGCTTAGAAGAGAAAGTGATGGCTCGGAATCTTGTGAAAGAGGGAGAACGATCATATCTGGTTGATGTTCCTGGGGATGGGTACTAAATGGAAAAATATTTCATGGAAGACAACATCCCGGGAGGAAAAAAATTTATGTGTTGTGAGATCGTAAACCCGATAGCCCTTTTGACCAAGAGGATAACCAACAAAAATGCAACGGCGAGCTCGTTGATCAAATTTATGTGAAGGTGTGAGGTTAGTGGCATAGCAAAGGCACCCAAAAGTACGGAGATGAGTATATGTGGGTGGTGTTGTGTGAAGCATTTCGTATGGTGATTTGTGAGAAAGGAGAGGTGTAGGTAGGCGATTGATCAAATAACAAGCTGTTTGAATACTTTCCCACCAAAATTGTAAAGGCAAGTTGGCTTGAAACCGGAGAGCCCTTCCCATGTTCAAAGATGACGGTGTTTGCGCTCCAACGACCCCATTTTGTTTGGGAGTTGAGGGCATGAGTGATGGAAAACAATTCCTTTTGTATCTAGGAAGGGTCGCATAGATATAAATTCAAATTCCGTTGTCGCCGGAGAGTTTTGATGTGAAAATTGAATTGTGTTTCTACCCAAGAAGTAAATGATTGTAGTATCCCTTGTGTTTCTGATTTAAAACTCATGAGATGTATCCAAGTATAGCGTGTAAAATCATCAACAATTGTTAAGAAATAACGAGCCCCTGAATGGGAATTTATTCGATGTGGTCCCCAAATATCACAATGTATTAAATCGAAAGGTGCATGAGAAGAAATTGAACTAGATGGAAATGATAAACGAGTCTGGCTAAAGGGCAAATGTCACAAACATGGCTGGAATTGAAAGAAATTTCAGAATTTGTCTTGGTGAGAACTTGGAGAGGTCCGGTGGATGGGTGGCCAAGACGTTGATGCCAGAGGTTGGATTGTTTCCGGATGTGGTGAGCTAGGATCGGGTTTTGGTCTTGTGCCAAGTAGTAGAGGCCATTATGTTGCTTGCCCAGGCCAATCATCTTCCCGTAGTAGCGTCCCGCACAACACAAAAATGGGGAAAAAATATCAATATACATTGCAATGCTTGTGTCAATTTGCTGACTGATAGTAGATTAACTTGAAATTGTGGAACTTTGAGCACTTCATCAAGTTTAATGTGTGGTGTAACTTGTAATGAGCCAATTGACTCAATGTGTGTCTGACCACCATCGGGCAATTGAATGGTGGCTGACTTGGGCAAAAGCTGTGGATTTGCTAACTCAACGGAAGAAGTCACGTGGTCTGTGGCTCCACTATCAATAATCCAACATAATTTCGAGTGTGTAGCTACATGAGTCACAGGAGATGATGGTGTAATAATACCTGTGGTATTTGCATAGTGTTGTGGGTTACCATCATTGTTTTTCCGAAGCATGGCCATCAGTTGGTTGTATTCCTCTGTGGTGAATTTGGGACCATCACTAGTTGGAGTCTTGTGACTTGTTTCTGAATTCTTGACACTCTCGTCTCCCTTGACATGGTTAGCCGTTGGTTTCCTTCGGTTGGGTGGCTTCACCGATTTGCCATGCAATTTGTGGCCAGGTGGGAAGCCATGTAAATAATAGCAGGTTTCAACACTGTGACGATCTTGATCACAGTATGAACAATGAAGTGGGTGGTTTTCCCTTGTATGACTGATGAGATGATGCAGCAGCCTCTTTATTGCTTGTCACGCTCATGGCATGGTGATTGAGATTGTCCCGATTAAGTGATACCTCAACCTGTTTCTCTTGTTGAAGAACAAGAGAATATGTTTTTCGTGTGTCTGGCAGAGGATCCATCAATAGAATCTGTCCACGTATTGCAGAATAGGCTTCGTTCAATCCCATGAGGAACTGCATAACTCTCTCCTTCTCTTCTCGCACGTTGAGCTTTTTGATTCCCCCACATGTGCAAGTTGCAGGTTCATTGTAGGACCCCAACTCATCCCATAACGCCTTCAGTTTGGTGTAGTAGGCTGAGATGGATTGTTGTCCTTATGTTCAGGTGCTCTACGATTTCTCTTTTGATCCTGCACGTATGCGTGAGTCGTTTCCTTGAGAAGCGCTCGCAGGTCGGTTAAACCTCTCTGCAGTGTTCGCGTATATGACGCCGGCTATGCGATGTCCGGATGCATAGAATTCAAAAGCCATGAAAGGACCATGTCATTGCATCGCCGCTAAGCTAAAGGAAATTTCGTGATCTTTTTGGAGAAGGAGGTTTGATCGATTCATCGATAAAACCGATCTTGTTCTTTGCACTAAGACTGATTGCTGCGAGAACGACTCCATGGGCGTAGTTGTCTCCGTCGAGTACTTGGGAAGCTAAAAACGATCCCCGGATGATCCGAGCTATGTAAGGAATACGGATCTGAAGGATTCGTGATAGCTGCCTCAGTTGATTTCTCGTTCTCGCCCATTATGACGATGTGTTGCGGAAGCGATTGGATTTTTCAGAGTCACCAGGATGCTCACGATACCATGTAAGAATAATAAGGAGAGTGCTGTAAGAATATCTCTATTTCTTCATATTGAAATATACAATAGGAGGTCATTCTTATACAATCAATAGCTAAGCCATTCTAGGTAAGTCTTGTACGTAGTAAAAATACAATCTCTAATTTATACGATCCTATAATCAAGGGATTCCTGTTTCTTCCCGTTAATATACATATCTACACGTCAAGGATTCAACACCTGATGTTTAGCCAATCTATTGTAGACTAATCTGAGTGAGTAATCTCATCTTTTCTGAGAGGCCCACGTTGATATATTTTGGGCCGCTGATGTAGAGTTTAACTCAAATTCAAACACAGGTAAGGAGAGGTGCTGGAAAGCTTATTTATACATTAAAAAAAATAAACTTAAATTTCGCTAATTTTATGGACATGACTCCACTAACTTAATCCATTATTGACACTACTAACAAACTGCTCCACTACTGGGAGACTCCTAAAGACTTGGTAAATCATAACAACGTGCAACATGACTTTCTATAGAATAGAATAATCATTTTATTTAATTAAAAACAACTGCAAAACTATATAAATTCTTAACACCCGCCCTTAAACAACTGCAAAACAATCAGTTTAGAGAAAAAAAAAAACTTCAACCGCTACAGCTTCTGGGTTCAAGTAATATCCTTCACAGAGTAAACTCCTAACAATTTCCTTAGCTTCAAGAACACTGGTAATTTGAGAGGCTTGGTTAAAATATCAACTACATGATCTTCACTTCTGCAATAAATTAGATCAATTGTTCCATCCTTTGTGAGATCGGGTTGGAAATGGTAGCGAACATCAATGTGCTTGCTTTTGCCATGTAAAACTGGATTCTTGGACAACTTGATTGTTGAATTGCTATCACAATAGACAGGTGGCGGACCTTGTTGCAAACCATGCAACTCTTCAAGTATCCTTCTCAACCAAATAGCTTGGCAGCCGCAGGCTACTGCTGCAATAAACTCAACTTCAGTGGTTGATAGAGTGACAATCTATTGTTTTTTGGATGACCACGAAATGGCTCATGTCCCCATCATAAATGCATAACTGGAGGTGCTCCTCCTATCATCTGAATCTCCTGCATAGTCACTGTCAGTGAAGCCAAACAAACATGAATAAGCTCTTTTCTTGTATAATATTCCAAAATCGATTGTGCTCTTCAGGTAACGAACAATTCTTTTGCTTCCGCCAGATGCGGCACTTCTGGACACTCCATATATTTGCTAATGAGACTCGCTGCGTGTTGTATGTCTGGCCTTGTCGCCATCAAATACATCAGACTTCTCACAATCTGCTTGTAGAGAATTGGATCAACCTTCTTCTCTCCAAGATTCTTTACTAGCTTCAAACCAAGTTCAGTTGGTGTACCAACCGAATTGCAGTTCTTCATCTCAAACCTGTCTGAGATCTCTTAAACATATTTCTTCTGTGAAATAAATATTCTAGCACTAGATTGTACTACTTCTATACCAAGAAAATAGTGCATCAATTCGAGATCAGACATATCAAACTCATGCATCATGTATTTCTTAAAGTCATTAAACATGGCCATATCATTACCTGCATAGATCAGATCATCCACATACAAGCATGCAATGAGTATCTACCCTTCATCTCCAGTTTTGTAAAGAGTGTATGCTCATATGGATATTTTTGAAATCCTCTTGCAAAATATGCCTCTATACGGCTGTACCAGGCTCTGGAAGCTTGCTTTAGCCCATGTAAAGCATTTTTTCAGCCTATAAACTTTTCCTTCCTTCCATGGTTACCCTGTTGGTTGTTCAACATAAACCTGTTCTTGCAACTCACCATGCAAAAATGCAGACTTCACATCTAGTTGGAAGATAGGCCATGAATTCTGTGCCGCCATTGAAATTACCAGTCGGATTGTGTCATGCCTTGCCACTGGTGCAAACACTGCTGTGTAGTCAACGCCGTACTTTTGCTTGTAACCTTTTGCCACCAGGCGTGCTTTGTGCTTATGAATCTCACCCTTCTCATTCAGCTTTGTCTTAAAGACCCATTTGACACCAATCGTCTTGTGCCCTTGTGGAAGATCTGTCAATTCCTAAGTATTGTTCTTCTCAATAGATTTAATCTCCTCATCAATGGCTTTCTACCACTTTGGTTCTCTTACGACATATCCAAATGACACAGGATCATAATCTGCGAACAAAGCAAAGTGAATAAGTGGATCATCATCACTTCCTTCACTTCCACTAACGTAATCAAACACCCATTCAGAGTCTATCATCCATGCATGCCTCTTCTATGAACGTTGGGGCTGTGTACTAGATGAACATGTAGGCAGAACAGCTGAAGAAGTTGGTGCCGGAGGTTGTGGCTGATGCTGTCCCGGCTGCTACTGTTCCTCGCTGTCATCAAAATTGACTGGAATGTTCTGCTGCAGTCGGCAAACGTTACTCCAATTCCATGTCTTCTCTTCATCAAATACAACATCTCGGCTAACAATAATCTTATTGGACAAGGGATTGAATAACTTATACGCCTTGGAAACTTCACTTACCCCAAGAAATACACATCCATGTTTTTCTACTGTAATCACCGATGAACGTTATAAAATACCTTTTTCCGGCATTGGAAGCCGGAGTTATTGGCCCATAGATATCTGAATGGACCAGCTCAAGAGGTCTACGAGCCGCCATGTTTTTCCCTTCGAAAAGGTTTCCATATGTTGTTTTCCAACAACACAAACTTCACAAACTTCAGAAAGGACAATTTATCTGAGGAAGGCTAGTCACCATCTCCTTATCATGTAGCGTCTTCAAACCTCTAAAATTCATATGACCATAGCGAAAATGCTACATTCACGCTGGATCATTGACCTTGGCAAAGAAACATGTCGAAACATCACTCTGGATTTGTAATGGAAACATTCGATTTGCCGTCATGTAAGCCTTAGAAATTAGACCCCTCTTTTGGTCATGAATCTGAAATGCTCCTCCTGTAATCTTGATCTCATATCCTTTTTCATGCTGTTGTCCCAAGCTCAGCAAATTGCACTTCAAACTCGGAACAAAGAAAACACTTGAGATAGTATGGACAATGCTATCTTTGGCCCGAATTTTGATATCTCATTTTCCCACAACAGAAACTTTGGTGTCATCTCCAAATCTCATTGTAGTTGTGAAACTTTCATCTAAGGTAGAGAAAATTGAATTTTCTCCACACATATGATTGCTGCAACCTGTATCCAAGTACCACAAGTTCTTTTGAGGTTCTTCCATGGTTTGACACACCATTAGAATAGCCCATTCTTCATCTTTCTCTTTCACTGCAAAATTTGCACTTGCACCCTTTGCTTTATTCATATTTGTGTAACATTCAGATTGGTAATGACCATAATTTCCACACTTGAAACACTCGACATTTGATTTTTCGACATTTAAATCATGATTATATGATTGTCGTCGACCTCTACTGCTACCGCTATCATGAGAGCCTTTGATGCTACTGCTGAAATCATGAGTGTCTTTGCTGCCGGAATCATCATTGGGTTTGTTCCCATCTCTGCTACCACGACCCCTTCCACGGCCTCCGCCTCTGCCACATCCTCAACCACGACTACCACGACCTCTTGCTGTCGGAGAATCACTATTTTTTGAAACTTTCAACGCATGTCCCTCGAATGTACTCTGGTTGATCTTCTACTCGTGTACTAGCAAGGAACTCTGCAACTCATCAATTGAAAGTTGCTCAACATCATTTGACTCAATGGAGCACACAACGTAATCAAACTTTGTGGTTATAGATCATTGAATCTTTTCAACGATGGTCACATCTTCCATCTTCTCGCCATGGATACTCATCTTGTTTGCAATTGCCATTCCTCTTGAGAAATAGTCATTGACAGACTTTCCTTGTTACATATGAAGAGTCTCAAAATCTTTCCTCAATGCTTGTAGCATTAAACGCTTCACCTTTGTTGAGCCCTGGTACTTCTTCTTCATGGACTCCCAAATTTGATTGGAAGTATCTTTTTGGAGAATGGTCTCCAAAATGGAACGATCAATAGCTTAGAATAAGTAATTCTTCGCCTTCAGGTCTTTCAGTTTGGATTCATCCAATTTCTTTTGTTTCGCCTCGGCACCACTCCACTTTTCGGCTCTATAATACTGGTTTCCATGAGAATCCAGTATTCTTTAGACCTCAAGAAATCCTCCATCAACATGCTCCAATGATCATAATGACCATCAAAGCGAGGTATGGCTAGCTGCACATAGTTGTCTGCAACCTTATCATACGCCATGGAAACTTACTGCCGTAAAAATAATAGCTACTGCTTTTGAGGAAACTTTTACGTCAGGCCTCAGTGGGGGGGCTCGATACCAAATGACGGGACCCAACCCGAATTCCCCTCGGAATCCGCACCGGACCCTGCGATTTTGCCGACATCAATCCGATGTCGGGCCCGCATACTAAACAAATGCCCTATTCCCGAAACAATAGAAAAAGGGGCCAAGACTTCTGCCGAAATTTTAGCAAAGTCTCCCCTGAAAAATGGACTTTACCCAAAATTTCAACATGTCAGAAAACAACAGAAGTACAACCCAAGCGCTAGCATGCATTACAAATACATAATAGGCCTCCGGCCTTCAATTTAACCATAATGGGCGATAACAGAGCAATCTAAGAGTATTCGAATTAACCCCACCGTTTTGAAAACGATGCTGAAATCATGCAGTTCAAATCACTTATATATATAATCATTCAAGTTCCAATAGTCTCAACATATCAACATCATAGTCATATCATAGTACACTGTTTCCCATTCTTTCCCACTCTCACATAATCGCGTGCTCGTAAGCACGACAAGGATCCTCACTAAAAGAAATACGAATACGAAAGTACTAATACATACATATAAGTAATATAGAACCTTAACACCAAATACAAGTATGGGGGAAACAATCCAACATGGGACTGTTTGACTGGACACCGGGACAGCACCGTTGTGGTCCCGTGCCCTGGGTTAAGCCTTCCAAATGGGACTAAGCTCGCAGGCACGTATGGCAGAATCCTCAATACCCATACACCCGTGAAAAGTTCTACACGTGCAAACAGCCCAATCAAGGGCATATAGTCACACCGAGTTAATGAATGCACCGGGTATCCGACATAACCAAATCGTAACATAGTAACCGTATCCATAAGAACCGGGGAAGTACATAACTTGGTGCTAACAGCACTCCAATCAATCACAACTCAATATTCAATAATCACATATTCATTCACTTTCTCATTTCCAATCCACACACATGTACCAAACCCCAAAACGTCAGACACCTAGACATATATACGTCCATCAATTAAATAACCAACATATATACTCCAAATAAGAAAATCACCGTCCAAACATATAATCCATACTCAAAATAGTCATAAGCAACAAATAGCAACCAATCCTTCAAATACTTTCAATAAACTATCATAACCGTCAAAAATCCATATTCAAAACCGTATTCAAATGTAAGATCCCACATCGGCCAACGGAGATAGGGTGATGTGCCTTATATGTACATGCCCGCCTCCAAATAGCACGAGGCCTTTTGGGAGCTCACTGGCTTCGGAGTTGTGGGAACTCCGAAGTTAAGCGAGTTGTGGCTTAGAGCAATCCCAGGATGGGTGACCTACTGGGAAGTTGCTCGTGAGTTCCCAGAAACAAAACCGTGAGGGCCTCGGCCCAAAGCGGACAATATCGTGTTACGGCGGAGCGATCCCGGGATGTGACATCAAATCTCAAGTCAAGAAACGTTAAATCATATGCATGGTTGTTTATTCTTTGAAAGATATGCACATTCAAAACAAAGTCCACTCACTGTTGGTCCCACGCTGCATAACCCTGAAATCCACGTGCTGAGTACGCAGAGTCGAAGTACCTAAAGCGACAAATACGATGATTGGATTAATATAGTGAACCGAATGAGAACTTTAAAACAAAACCCTAACTTTTTCCCGGGACTCAAGTGTATGTGTACGTCGTACGGAGAGTTTCTAGAGTCAAACTACGTCTTTTAACAAGTGGGACCGCCCTGGAAGACTCACAGTCAACTGGCGGTCAAACATCCCATTCTGGTCAACCCGGGCAGCGGGGCCCACGACCTCCAAATGGATCCGAATGTTACTAAAGGTCCAACAAAGTCAACTAATCACATCCCAAAGGTTTGGTCTCGATCGAGCGGTCGGATTTCTCGCGATCGTATGATCGGACGATTTTCGTCAATTTAAACTTTAAGTTATTGATCCGGGGATCCAATCCACGATCCTAGGAATACGAGGAACAACATACTAAGAATTGGAATTGATCCGACGGTCCAAACACATCGAACCCGGATAACGCATAATATGTGTAAATCCGTTCGACTATCATACAATAACTAAATTGGAATCCAAGCACACCTATGCGCTCGTGACAACAAGGGGATCACATCGGGACACAATGTACCTCTGCTACAGTGCCCACGCGTCGCCACACAAGCCGGCATCGCGTGGGTCTCCAAAGCGATTCCGGTGACTGAAAAAACTCAACATCGCCGGCCACCCTTCCACCTACAGCTACAACTTGATGTCCTGAGCATTTTTTCAACTACGGGAACCTCCAATTTGGACGGCAAGTGGTTGAAAATTCGAATTGAAAATCAGCCAAACTTTGACTCACAGATCGAACTATCTACGCTAGAAATTGATCAAAACCTATCCAACCATCAACTAGAGTTCAAAGAGTAGATGAGTTTACATACCTCATTCGCCTTGATTGGTCGCCGAAGCAGCCCGTACGACAAGATGGCAGCAGTTGTTTTCTCACGTTTTTCAATGATGGCAGCAGATGTCGGCATCGGGGGTGTGGCGAGACGACAAGATGAGGAGCTGGCCGTTCATTTGGGACCACCGGCCCCAATGGTGGCGGAACGTGGCGACGGCAGCCATAAAGGCCACCGGCTGTTACTATCGGGGGAGGGGGCTGCGTACAGGAGAGAGAGAGAGAGAGAGAGAGAGAGAGAGAGAGAGAGAGAGAGAGAGAGAGAGAGAGATCTGATTGGTCAAGGGTATATTTAGGGTTTTCAACAAATTTAGAAATGACCATTATATCCTTTTTAATCGTTACAACTCCAATTCAGTTGTGCCGCACGTCTACGAACTCGTTTTGACGAGCCGAATACAATGGCACAACTTGTTTCGCCAAATTCTCTCCCGAAAATTAAATGACCTTATTGCCCCTTTATTTATTATTTTCAATATTAAATTCCATTTTTATTAATTAATTTATATTATTTCAATTCGTTTATTTTATTTATTTTAGGTTCGGGATGTTACACCATATGTAGAGTTTAACTCAAATTCAAACACATGTAAGGAGAGGTACTGGAAAGCTTATATGTTCATTAAAAGAAACTGAACTTAAATAGAACATTACATCACCAGACTTTGCTAAATTTAAGGACTTTACTCCATTAACTTAATCCATTACTGACTCTACTAACAAACTGCTCCACTACTAGGAGACTCCTAAAGACTTGGTAAAACACAACAACGTGCAACATGACTTCCTATAGAATAGGATAATCATTTTATTTAATTAAAAACAACTGCAATAACTAGATAAATTCGTAACAGCTGCTTTCTTTCATCTATGTTTTTTCTTTGCAGTTCAGAATTGTAAGATAGATACATGAAAGATTTTCAATTATTTTGAGGAGCGAATAACAAGAGGCTTGTAGCTCAAATGGTTAAGAACATTTACTTCTGCATTCAAGGTCTCATGTTCGATTATCCCTCCTCAATATCGCTTGTATAAAAAGAAAAAAAAAAGCAAAAAATAGCCAGTAAACTAACATTACATTGTGACAAATCATAAATAAAACCTTAACTTGTCACAAATAGATATCCAAAGTTGAACTTTATTGTGGTTGTAAGATAAGTAACTTAGCACGGATGAAATAGTTATCATCATAGTCTAAAATATCGATAATATCGACGAAATATCGAAGATATTATCATTTTTTCGAGTCACGGATGTTTTGGAACGTATCCATAAACATATCGTATGAATATTGATAATATCGACGATAATATTGGAAAACATCGTTGTCAATAATTTCGCTCACACTTCAGCAATATTTGGGCAAAATATCGCCATAATATTGCTATAATATCGAAAATATCGATTTGCACATGAGAATGAGTTTTCTTTTCATGTTTCAACTTTCCAACTACTCATCACAATACACTTACTCTACACATAGAGATGATGAAGATAGTGAGAATTTTGAACCTCATAGGAACTCTATGTGGTACTAAGTCACTCATGTATCTTACCATGCAATGTATAAAGTGTAAAATTGTAACATCCCTACAATCCTACCTAGATATCGGGAGGTATTTCGAGAATTTTCCATCGCCGGAAAATTACTCTAGCCACCCAACCTGCTCAACACGTGTGGCTGCTGGTGGGCCAGGTTGTGGTGGCCTATTTTTGTTCCTAAATGTTCCCCATGCCGTCCCAAGCACGACAATATGCTCGGATTTGAAATTGATATGCGTTATCCGAGTTCAATATGTTCGGACCGTTGGATTGGCTCCAATTCTTAGTATGTTGATCTCTGTACCTCTAGGATCGTGTAGCAATTCACGGATTGAGAATCGGAGTCCCGGATACTCCGGATTATCGAGTCTAAGTTTAGGCGAAACGATCGCCGTCCGATCGTGCGATCTCGAGAATCTCTTGATTGTGACCAAAATTTCGGGACGTGCTTAGTAAACTTTTTCAGACTTATAGGAACTTTCGGATCAAAAATTGGCCGCCCGGTTGACCGTGAGTCTTCCGAGGTCGTTTCACCTGTTGGAAAGCTTAGCTTGACTCTAGAAATCCTCCGTTAATCGTACACACACTTTAAGTCTCGTAAAGTTAGGGTTTTAATTTTTAAAAGTTTCGTTCGAAGTACGGTTTATAATTCAATCGTCATGTTCTTCAAAATAGTTACTCAGGCTCCTCATGCTCAGTAGGCGGGACCCTCTCAGGGTCAACCATTCCTGGACTATCTATGAGTGGACTTTGTTTTTAAATGTGCATTATTTTCAAAGAATATAATATCATGCATATAAATTGGTTTTCTCAACTATTGGAATTTTAATATCGTTTTAATATTGGAATATATATGTTTTATGAAATTATTGGAATTATGTGGGATATTTGAAGTTTATGGTCGCCTCGTGATTATAATATTGTTTTAATATCAATTTATGGGATTTTGTGGACTTCTTGAATTATATTTGAGTCTTGGTGAATTGTGACTTTGTTGGGTTAAATATAGATATATAGATATATATATATATATATATATATATATATATATATATATATATCATTATGTTTGAGTGGTTTGGTTGCTGGAAAGTGGGTATGGTGATGTTGTTTTGAGGTGTCGGAGTCGCACTATGGTTTGTACCACGCCTGATATCTAATGTTATTTAACCATACGGGCTTATGTAGGATTCCAGCGTGTGGGCTCGCATCGATGAAGTATGTCAGCATGTGAGTTCAGTTCTGATTCGGGCACCCTTGATCAGGTGTGCCGTAGGTTTTTATGGGTAGTCTGCGCTCGTAGGACTTGTGTTTTAGACGCACATGAGATGCGATGCCAGCGTGTGTGTTACTGAGCATCAGTCCCCCTATTGGATGGCTCAACCCTAGTCACAGGATAATGCGATACCGTCCCGTAGTCTAGCTAAACAATCTCCCGGTTGGATTGTTTCCCTGGTACAAGTTCTTGGTGTGAGTGTTTATATATATATATATATATATGTGTGTGTGTGTGTGTGTGTGTGTGTGTGTGTGTGTGTATGTATGTATTATTAGTATCACAAGTCCTTTCTTCATTATCTTCCGGTGAGGATCTTTCCTCGCTCGCAGTGCCTACGAGCATGCATTTGTAAGAGAGTGGTATAGGTATGGGTTAAAACTGAGTTGAGCTCAAGTATAAGCATAATTATCTGGCTTATTATTTTAAATAACCTAAACTGCATGCTTTCGCATTATTTTCGAATAGGTGGGGTTATTATGTTGTTTTTAACTATGATTAAAACTTTGTTTTTGTCCACTCACACTTTTTCTGTTTTGCACCCCCCAGGCAATAGTTGATCTGGGTTGAGCAACCGAGCCGAGCCTCGTTCTCATAGCCCTGAACTTAAGTAGGGCGTTGTCTTGTAAACTTTCGTTTTAAATTTGTATTCGGTTTGTAAACTTAAAGTCTAACTTAGTATGCTCTAATATTGCCCATTAGGGTTGGAATTTAAGGCAGGAGGCCTAAACTGTCTAAACTGTGTGCTGTTAACTTGTGCATGCTGGCACTTGGGTTGTATTTCTATTGTTTGTTTGGCAGGTTTAAAGTTGAGTAAAGTCTATTTTACAGGGAAAACTCTGCCAAAATTTCGGCAGAAGTCTCGGCCCCTTTCCCTTCATCTCGGGAAGGGAAAGTGTATTCTTTAGTATGTGGGCTTGACATCCGTTGGATGTAGGAAAAACAGCAGGGTCGGTCCCGGGTTCCGAGGAATTCGAGGCCAGTCCTGTCAAAAATATTGTAGTAAATCATTATATATAAATTATTATGGTGTGTTTAATCTTCTTTCATTAATTACTACGTATTTTCTACACTCATAGTGTTTGTCAGCTCGCTATATAATCAACTTAAATCAGTTAAACCCATCATGCAATGCATTTCCTTCCAATTTTTTTGTGATAAACTAACAGATAATTGACTAAGTAAACATCCTCCAAAGTTGCAATAAAAAATTCCAAGTTTTTCTTACAATTTCCGTGGTTTTTATTCAATTTTTAACGATATCGATAATATCCAAATATTTCTATCGAAATTTCCGTGTTTTTGGACTACCGATATTTCCGATACCATCAATATTTTAGACCTTAGTTATCATGCACTCGTTCACGTATAATTATTTAAGAGAAACCCTCGTTGTCACCTAAAGATGGTTTAATCTCAACTATACCCTTTTAATATTAGACAAGTTCAATACCAAACTTAAAATTTGAAGATAATATAGTAATTACACTCAATTTTTCACTCCTCATTTTGAACAAATATGGACAAACTTTTTCTAAACACCCCAATCCGTTTCCATCGAGAGAAACTCTTATGTAATGGGGATTGCACTGTTTGCTATCCCTGACCAATAACACAATGACAAGTGGGATAATTTTTCATATATCATTATGTTACTAGCAAAATAATGTTATTCTCGTTATAAGTAAGTTTTTTCATCACATACACTAATTAAAAGGCAAAAACAATAATTAAATAAGATCTATGGTGTAAATATGACGTCGTTGTTATATACTTAATTTGTTCCATCAATGCAAAATTTATATACATTTCTAATTGCTGCTATTAAGACATGGCGTTTGAGAGTGAATGAAGAGCCGAAGAGGACGCGTTGCGTTGAGAAAGAGAGCAACAAAGAACAGGCTCATAGATTTGTACACCATTCTCTCAGAAACTCCTCCACATCTGGAGTAGCTTTCCCATTTTTTATTTTTTGTGTTTCTTAAACTCCAAGGTACATTTTCCCTCTCTGATTTCCATTTTTTATCCATGTTATATATAAGAGCTATACATACGTGTATATCAAATATGAAGAAAATGTATAATATGGGTTTGGGTTGGAACAGATGGCTGATGGAAATCCCCAATCGAGGTACGTGAAGCTGACGAGGGAACAAGAAGCGCCAACGGAAGATATCACCCCTGGAGAGCTCAACCAACCCATTCAAATTCCTCAGGTCCTTCTTTCACTTCCTGGGCTTCTTTTTTTTTTTTGTGTGCAGAAAATCGCAAATTTGGGTTTATATCTGAGAAAAATGATAATATTGGATGTGGGTTTTCTGTTGTTTTTGTGTTTTCATGAGGATTTCTTCTATCTTGTTGCAAATTAGCTTCTGGGTTTGCCTATAATTGATATTCTTAACAACTTTTCCTCTGTTTTTAAATTATAAGTGCAATGCTAATTATATTTCTGACATTGAGGTGACCTATTTTAGTGTACATTTATCTATGTGATGTGATGTACCTCAATCTAATGTTGAAATTTTGTCCTTGTTATTTTTTTGTTGGTGTTGATGATTATGTTTAGTATTCGACAGTTAATTGTTGAGAAGTGTGCGGAATGTGGGCAACCCCTGCCTGAAAGATACCAACCCCCAGCTGATGAAAATTGGACAACTGGGATATTTGGCTGTGCTGAAGATCCTGAGAGTTGTAAGAGTTCATCTGCTGTAGCACTTTTCGTTTTCTTGTTTCTCGGGGTGGGAGGCAGTTTCAAAGCATAATTTTCTACTTATGATGATTAATCAGGCAAAGAAAAACAATGTTAAAATGTGACCTAATGATTTAGAAGTTAGACCTTTAGGGTTGTCCAAGTTAAGCAAAATTGTTTTTTTTATGCAACCATTTCTCACCTCCGCAGGTCAGAAGGTTTTGTGTGTGAAAAGTGGATGAACATTTTTGAAATTTACGTTACTCTCCTAGTTTGCTTTACATATTGTGCTTCTTGCTGAGATCATAATTTGCCTATACTTGTTTGGACTTTCTGAAACAAAAAAAAAGAGAGAAGAATTTTAGATTTTAGAGTATTAGTTGAGTGAGATAAAATAAATGTCACTACCTTGATGGAATATATTTTATCACACTTTCCTGATCATTCATAATTCCTTGAATTTATTGTGTTTATGTTGCAGGCTGGACTGGACTTTTCTGTCCATGTGTGCTGTTTGGGCGTAATGTTGAAACAATAAGAGAAGATATTCCCTGGAACAATGCCTGTGTTTGCCATGCCATGTGTGTTGAAGGAGGAATTGCAATTGCAGCAGCAACAGGATTCTTTCATGGTCTTGATCCTAAGACTTCAGTTCTCATCTGTGAGACATTGCTATTTGCCTGGTGGATGTGTGCAATCTACACAGGTCTGTTTAGACAATCATTGCAAAAGAAGTATCATCTCAAGGTGAATTTCAGTTCCTATATTTTCTTAAACTTGGAATGACATGCAAAATAAATCAGATCATCTGGAAGAATAGGGTGTGTATAAATTTTCTGAAATGTAAAAGGCCTGTGTACATTCACTTAAGATAGTTTTATGTTTTCTCCTATTCATTTTCCATTTTTGGTAAGTTATTTTGTTAGATTTTTTTTCCCCATGATTTTGCATTGTACACGAATGGCTTTTGATGATAGGCCCTACTTTTATAAGGTGAAGTTTTTCTTGTCTAATATATAGCTTCTGATGGGAATTTTATGTCATGCTATGAAATGTTGATTTATGTGTTTGACTTTCCGGTTAAAGTGTGATGTTCTTTTGTTGTGTGTGTAAACCAGATGGTTTTTTGCTAAATTGCCTTTGCAATATCCTCAGCTGGTCATAAAATCAATGATCTACATTGTCTGCTGTACAGCTTTTAGATACAAGATTGTTTTAAATCGGTGTTTACTTCGATAATTTTATGTGGTTAGCACTGATGCTTCAGAAAGAGTAGACTTAATTTATTTTCATATATATGCTTGATATTTTATCTTTCTACAATACTTCCTTCTAAACTACGTAGGATAAGAAAAACAAAATTTTCATTTGTTAATAAGTTTCTCCGATAGAATGTGAAATGGATGAATTTGAGCCTTTATATTAATTTATTTACTTTTCTGCAATAATATCTAGATGTAAGTCCCTCTGATGTACCTAGTGGTCATAGAAAGAAGCATCTCGGTGCTGACTGAGGCTGCTACTTTGTTTATGAAAGAGTAGCTTGAGGTTTGTAGCAATTGCTTTCTGAAAAAAGTAATTTAGTGCTGGCTTTTATTATGGAAAGAAAGCCCTGAAGTCTGTTTCCCTTCCGGAAAAAAGCTAATGAACTCTTTTAGAATTATTTCATTTGAACATTAACACCCACATAGCATGCTCGGTGCTGACTGAGGCTGCTACTTTTCTGCAGGATTCACCCTCTGATCCATGCCTGGTGCACTGCTGCATGCACTGGTGTGCTTTGTGTCAAGAGCACAGGGAGATGAGGAACCACCTATCTGATAATACTTCCAATACGATGACCCTTGTTGCCCCTCCACCAGTTCAAGAGATGAACTCTGGAGAGAACAAGGATGCTGCTTCGTCTTCGGAGTCTTTGGGTCATGAACACAAGGATGCTGCTTCGTCTGCAGAGTCTTCTGATCATAAAAACACCAATATGGAGTTGGCCCTGCAGCCTGTGTAGAGGATTAGCATTTTGCTACATACATGATGAAATTACCTGTAGGATGACTAAAAACGCCTAGAGGGGTTGATTAGACCAATTAAATATTATAACCAATAGACAAAAATAAAACTTTTGGTAGCAGGATTGATATGGCTTATCAATCCCTGAACATGCTGAACGTGAAATAAATGATTACGCAGAGATTATTTACGTGGTAAAACCCCACCTCCAGGGAAAATCCACGGACTCATCACCCAACTCAAATCCACTATAGACGATGATTAAAAGAAGTACTCACACACTTATCCTAGACACCTTCTAGATAATGTTTACCAACTTCTTCGTAACTCAACTCATGGAGGATGATCTTCGACACTCCTTGTGTTGAACGCATACAATGAAAGCGATGCAGTTAAGGTGGTTTTTTTTTTTTTTTAAGTTTAGAAAAAACAACGAAAAATAGAAAAAGGAACAAAACAATCAATACAAAAGCAAACTGTAGATGCAAACCCAAAACTCTCTTGAAGATATATAATTAACTTCCATTCATAAACATGCCAAGATTGTGAGTGAGGAACGCAAGAGCAACAAACCCATCATTGTCGCCAACGCATGTGAAGCAAAGCATGGCAGGAACAAAAGCAAGACACCACACAAGACGTACAAACTCTCAGATAAAAGAGAGGCATACCACAGTCATGGTGAGCAATAAAAGGCACCAAATGAATCTACCATCAAGAAGTAAATGTGTGAAGTGAACTCTTTTCAATTAAGCACAAGGAATACGTCCACCCAAGACTTATCCCACCTAAGATAGGACATACACTGAGTGCATAGTAAGTATATGATGATTAGTTTTTTTTATTTTTATTTTTCTTTACAGATTTGGTGGCTCACTTTATTTAGCTTTCGACATGATCCATGTAGCGGATGGTCAATCAGTGTGCTCAAGTCAGATGACCATAAGCAATCGGGTGATGAAGCACCCCTGGGGAAATACTAATCCGAATCATGAAGGCTCCAAAGATAAGCAAGGATAGCAAACCATCATAGCTGTTGACTCGAACCTCGACGTTGGTTAGAAAAGAGGCCCGGTTACTCGAAAGCAATGAGAATTCACCACTTTTTTTAAAAATAAAAATAAAAAATTTATTGTTTAAACAGATCAAGAGCTTACGTACAATAGTGTGATGGCAATCCCAAGAGAGACAAGTACAAGAAAAGAGATATTCAAGGCACTTCAAAGAAAAGAGTGTGCGTGTGCAATTGTACATGGATGGATAGATCATTTAATGAATTTTATCATGCACCAAGACAATGGAAACCTTTGTGCAGAAGGCGAAGTGTGTGTTCTCAAGATAATGCAGTGCCGAGCCCAATCTAAGATCATCAAATACGTTTAAGACGATTCTGATTGATACATCTTAACAATCCTTGCATGAGACAGATTTATAGAAAGCAGTAATTCAAATATCATAAAACATGGGAGAGATTTTGGCATGCATTAGACCATTTGAATTAATCAAAAGAACAAATACCTAAAGACTTTCTAAGAGTGTCAAATCGAAGATTATCTAAAGGTTTTGCAGCACGACATTTAATATCCAAATTTTCTAAAGCAACGGGTTCATGCACAAACATTAGTGGAGGCAAACAAACAATTATGATTTTCCTTTTTCCTCCAAACTAACTTTGTCTTAGTTGACGGCAAATAATGAAAAGAAGATAGTTTGATAAGTGTTTTACCTCTTTCTATAAGATTTGAAATCTTATCTTGATACTTACTTTTCCACCCATGACACGAGAATTTGAACGAACAACTTCGTTCTTGAAGCTTATTGCATCTTGGTCTTATGTGCCCCACGAGTTCCACAAAAGTGACAAATTGGAATGAATTTCTTGACTTCTTGAGTAGATGCAGGCTCAACAGTAGAAAGGATTTGACAAACTTTGTTTTAGACACAATGAAGACTTATTACTTGGTTTCAAATCCCAAGCCTCGTTTGTCACCATCTCTTCTTCCCATGCTCATCATCTTGTCAATTTTTTCTGCACCAATGGTTAAAGAAACAATCCTTTCCTTTGAATTTTTAAGTTCAAGTTCAAGGGCTTTGTTGTCAGAAGTTAGCGATGCAATTAATTTATTATGATCTCAATTTTTTTCTGCAAAAACATCAATTTTTCATTCATACCGTGACTTACCTTTTCGATCTGCATCAGGATTGAAACTCATTTGCAATCCCGCAGGTTTTCCAAGCCAAGACAGAACTTCTTTGGCGATTTAGCTCACTATTTTGTTGACTGAAGCTTTTGTGAGGCAGCCAACAAAGCATCGTATTTCTTCATGAAAAACTCAATATTCATCTCTTCACACCATCATCCTTCTCTGTTGGTTCATCCAAGCTTACCGCCGTGATAAGTGCAATGGCCTTTTCATTATTTCCGTAGAGTCAGAATCTTTGTCACTCCAAGTAGAATGCAATGCCTTATTCTTGCCATCCTTTTGTTTCTTTAAGGTGTTGGCACATTCTCAAGATATGTGTCCATAGCCTTCACATTGAAACATTGGACCTTTTCTTTCGCATTCTTTTGTTCATTTGACTCGAAATTTAGAGCCACCATCGTATAATCAACAAACCTATTTTTAGAATTTATACCTTTTGAATCTAGACTCCTAGGATCTTGATTCTTGAGAAAGTTCATGAATCGTCTTGTGAGAATTGTTAATTCCCCATCACTGCAATTGTCATTTTGAATGCCCATCATCTTCTTCATTCATAACTTTGAAAGCAACACTTTTTGCTCTTTTTAGGAGCTAGATGTTTCATCTCATAAGTTTGTATGGACCCTATGAGTTCTTGAACCTTCAAGGTGTTCAAGTCACGAATCTCTTCAATGGTTTGTGATCTTTGGTTGAAACCGTTGAGGCAAGGATCTCAAAATCTTTTTCACAACTCCTATCTTCTGGAATTTTTTCACCTAAACTTGAACAAGCATTCACAATTACACAAAGTTTAGCATAAAATTCAGAAAAAGTTTCATTCTCATCCATCATGAGTGTCTCAAATTGTAAAGTGTGCATTTGAAGCTTAGCTCCCTTGAGATTAGTTCCTTCATGAGTAACCTGCAAAATATCCCAAGCTTCCTTAGAAGTATCACAACTAGATATATATTCAAATTGATCGGAAGAGACAGTAAATATAGCATTTAACCCCTTTTGATTGTTTGTACTGTGTTGCACTTCACGGTGGTCCATTCTTCTCTGGGTTTAGGAATTGAGCATTCTCATCATCTTTTTCCAGCTTGTTTTCGTAGGTTTAGAATATCCATGAGCAACCAACTGCCATACACGTTCATCAAGAGACCACAAGAATGACTTCATTTTAGCCTTCCAAGCACCATAGTTGTTGCCATCAAAAATATGGTGGATGTACAATAGACCCCGGACACGATCCATCCTAAGGTATGTGGATCTTCTTGAGTATGTTCAGCAACCTGCTCCGATGCCAATTGAAATTACCCGTAGGATGACTAAAAACGCCTAGAGGGGGTTGATTAGACCAATTAAATATTATAACCAATAGACAAAAATAAAACTTTGGTAGCGGTGGATTGATATGGCTTATCAACTCGAAACATCTTGAACGTAAAATAAATGATTACGCAGAGAATTATTTTACGGGTAAAACCACACCTCGGGAAAATCCACGGGACTCCTCACCAACTCAAATCCACTATAGAACGATGATTAAAAGAAGTACTCACACACTTATCCTAGACACCTTCTAGATAATGTTTACCAACTTCTTCGTAACTCAACTTCTGTCACGTGGATGATCTTCGACACATCCTTTGTTGAACACAATCTTGGCCACGATTGCTTCAAGCTCGCCGGGAGTAAACCGCCACCACGGTCACGATGCCCTCAATCGTATGAGTCACCGAACAATGCAAATGAATGCAATATGAATGATTAAAGTGTTTGATATATCACCAAGTAAACATGGAACACTTGATGATTTATCTCAAATATGCAGAAACTTTCTCTTGAAAATTCTATATGCTCAACCAAAATATCTAAAAGCTCTATCAACAAGAAAATGTACGCCTCGGCTTTATGCATCCAAGTTGTTATCTTCCAAGAGACAACTCCTCAAGCCTAGGTATTCAATTCGTGCCTTATCAGATTTGCTTCCTGGAAGAGTCCTATATCAATTTATTCATTTGACTCCCTCTTTAATATTACTTTCCAATCCCATCTGATTTAACAAGCCCACTAAGCCACGTCTCTCTTGCAATAGATGGGATTTGGTTATTAGAATTCTATTTGATGTTGTCAGCTTATGCACTATCACAAATACATTTTACTCTCGTCAATCCTTATACGAGAAAACTAAATATAACAAGATGACATAATAAAACCTAATAGAACGTGCTATCCAAGTCAAGAATAATGAAATCATAATATTTCAACTTAAATCAAAGTAGGGTCCAACTAGGAGAGTAATCTTAAGGGATAAAATCAAATCCTATTAAAAATAGGATTAACATAGTGAAAATAACTCCAACTAGGAATCCTACAATGAATGAATGATTATGCCATGATTTACCTGAAATCAAGTTCCTCATATCGATCCAGTCAACCTTTGAGAATCCGGAATTGAATGCGTTGCGCCAAATCTTCCAGTAAACTATATTCACACACTAATTCCCAACCTATGCTAGAGTCTAGGAAATGACAATACAAATTTCATACTAACACATGACAAGAATCTTTCTTTTCCATACATTTCGTGTCTTTAGAAGATCAACCTGTGCAGAAATTTGAAGACCCTCAAGCATCATTAGGATGCAAAATCTGTTGCTTTTGAGAAACATCATATAAATGAGGCTTTGTTATTGGCATCAAGTTGACTCCTTTCTAAGGGTTTAGAAAGGTTCATGATTTTGACACCAATTTCATTGACCCATGGATTTTGCCTTACAGAGTCTAACTAAGAAACTCCTACCAAGACTGTCACATCTTTGCAATATTATCACTACAAAAATTAAGCTAGAAAAATGTAAGACTTGTTCTTATTTTATATTTTATTTTATACAAGCGTTGTTAGGGGTGTGGAATCACATGCACTACCTCACAGCATGATTCCTTGATTCAAATGATTCATTTTTTAGCTTCTCATTCAAAGATCATTCATGTAAAAAATCGTCAAAATTGGAAATTTATTATATATTTAATTTTTCTTGTAATCTTTTTAATGTTTTTTATTTATTCTTGATTTGGATGATTTTACCTATGAATCGTCATTGACGTAGGTCATAATAAATTCATATCATGAAACTAAAATTCTGGATCTCTCTTTCAAATCTTTTTTGTGTTGTGTGTTCCCTGGAGGAGGAGGAGGCTCCTCTCTCCCTCTCTCTTTTCTTGCCTCACTACTTATTTTCCCCTTCCTCATCTACTGGATTTGGGGTTTTACCTGTGGGGGAGGTTATTTGTGTCTAGATACATGGATATGTGGTTTTGTTGTAGAGTGACTGGCTGAAATCTCTATGGTGTTCTCTGTCTCCAAGACAGCGACGATGACTTGTGGGGATGTTACCCATTTGTGGGCATTTGTATTTGCCATTGTGACTGATGGTCTTTGTGTCTAATTTATTAATACAATTATAATTTTTCTCTATAAAAAAAAATTTCCGGATAATTGGACTGGGACCAACCCGAATTATTTTTATTTTTTACTTTTTATTTCCACCTCATCTCTCAAAATCTCTCTGGAAGCATTTTAACTCTTAAAAGTTAAGAGTGGTGCTAAACGAACCCTAAAATTAACTGAGTACACCCTATGATCTAAGTACACCCTAATATTTTAATCAAAATATAAAATTAACTAAGTACACCTTGTTATATGGGTTGTCACAAATTCAAGATTTTTGTTTTTATTTTTCATCAATTATACGACTCCAATAATTATGAGAGTATTGAGTATACCTTACAATGCATACAATGGTCGATGCACAAAACGTGATGCTTGCAATGCATAAAAGGAGCAAAAAGTCAAGGTTGCAACGTGATGTCTTATTTTTCTCAGTACAACTTCTCTCAGTTAGCCAAAGGAGCAACTTGAAGTAGTCTTGGCTTTCTTTTCTTGGCAGCGGATCTTGTTTCCATTGTGATGATTTTGTTGGGGTTTGATCTGGTTTTTATTTGGGATGAGAGATTGTGTTACGTACGTTAGGGTTTGAATGGTTGAAAGGTTGAAGTGAGGTGAGAACGGGAACAGCATTTGAGTTTGTTTCCAAGTACGATTGCAGTATTTTTAATTAATTTTGATAAGAGCGATTTTGAGTTTGTTTCCAAGTACCACAGCTGTAGAGGAGAAGAGAGGACTGATGAGAGCGATTTTGTAGAAGCCCTCGCTGCGTGGACACCAAGCAATATAAAAATTTCTCTACATTTGATTAGAGTTGAATATGATGAGTAGTGTATACTTATTAAAATTATATTTGTTTCCTAATTCCATATATATTTTTTTTTGTCATTTTATATCAGGGTAAATTAATAATTCAATAAATACTTTTCTAGTATAGTGTACTCAGTTAATTTTAGATTTCATTTAGCAGTACTCAAAGTTAAAACTACAAGCAACTCACTCAGTGACACAGCAGAGAGGGCAGTGTGCCAGTGCCAAAGGGTTCAGGGTTTTACGTCAAACCCCCCAAAAGCCCAAAAACCAGACACCACAACCATGGCGCGCTTCTCTCGACCTTCTACACGACGCCTCCTCTACACCCTCTACACTAGCCCATCCAAAACGGCACCGTCTCCTTCTCCTTCCCCATCTCCCTCTCCATCACCAGCCTCCTCTCTCCTCCTCTGCTCTTTCCACCTCCGCCAATTCTCTTCGGGCAATCTCGCACGTGCCAAGGATGACAAAGAGCCATGGTGGAAGGACTCCATGGACAGGCTCCGAAACATCGGAATCTCGGCCCACATCGACTCCGGCAAGACCACCCTCACCGAGAGAGTTCTGTTTTACACTGGAAAGATCCATGAGATTCATGAGGTTAGAGGCAGAGATGGAGTTGGTGCGAAAATGGATTCCATGGATTTGGAGAGAGAGAAGGGAATTACCATTCAGTCTGCTGCCACTTACTGTACTTGGAATGGCTATCAGGTAATTGCAATTATTGGTTTTTGGCTTTGCTTCTGTCTTTTACTCGGAAAGTAATGGGATTTGTTGGAAATTTGAATCTTTTAATGGTGGGCAATGATTTTTTATTTCGAAGTATGGGGGAATGGAAACTTGGCATACAAGGTACAAGGTGTAGTTGTGTTGTTAAATTTATGAACTTGTTGAAAATGGAAGAAGTGATCACTCTGATATGCTTCTACTTTTAATGTTAGAAGTCAAACGAAAACTAAATTCAAGTTTTGAATTAGTGAAAAAATTTCAAATGTTTAAAATCTTGGATTTTGAGTTTAAGATATACAGGCAGATTGAATTACAATTCGGTTTGTTGCTTCTTTCTATACCTGGAATGTGCAAGAGGCTTGAGTCAGTTCTATTGCATTGAAGAGAATTGGTGGAAGATGGACCTGGGTCATATTTTAGCGATATTTTTATTTTTACTTGAGAGACCTGGGAACACCAAAAGGTGTGCATAGCAAATTAGAATGTCACCTTACTTTTGTAGTTAGTAGGAACATGAGCATTCCAATGTCCTGTCTGAAGCTACTTATGGTAAATGAAATTAGCATTGTAGATATGTGGCGTACTGTCTTTTCAAGCATATATAAAATTATAAAGAAAAACTTTTGAAATTACCAAGTAAGGTTTAGATTCTCTTGCATGCTTCCCTCCGCTGCTTTCTCTTTAGTAAAACAATTACTTGTCAAAAAATAAATTGAGGTTAGGAGTCTTACCTTTTTGCCCTGTGGTTAGTTTGAAACTGATGAGTCCAAGTTAAGATGTTGAATTTATGAGTTGCAATACTTCAACTTTGTGTTTATGTTAAATAATTTCCAGAATAGAAGAAAAAAAAAATGGTTCCATTAACCATAAATTTTCTATTGCAGATTAACATAATTGACACCCCTGGTCATGTTGATTTCACCATTGAGGTTGAGAGAGCTTTGCGTGTTCTTGATGGTGCCATTCTTGTCCTTTGTAGCGTTGGTGGTGTGCAAAGTCAGTCAATTACTGTTGATCGACAAATGAGAAGATATGAGGTTCCAAGACTTGCATTTATAAACAAACTTGACCGTATGGGAGCAGATCCGTGGAAAGTTCTGAACCAGGTGCATTTCAAAATTAGAACTAATCTTAGTTTGGGTCAATTGACATCAGATTCTATTTCAGTATGTTGCGGAATGCATTATACATTATTGTAATTTGTGCAACAACCTGATACAGCGAGACATGACTTTTGTAGTTCTTTTATACAAAGCATGCTAATATGAAACAAGGGACATGAACCAGCTAGATCTCCCTTGATGGTTCAGATTGAAATTTTTTTAGGATAGTTGTATATCATCATATAGTTTTATTGAGTTTTGAACCTTAAATAGTGATGTGGTAGTGAAATTGATTCTCCTGTAGGCAAGGGCTAAGCTCCGGCATCACAGTGCTGCCATGCAAGTTCCGATTGGGTTGGAAGAAGATTTTAACGGTCTTGTTGACCTTGTACAGATGAAAGCTTTCTATTTTCATGGTTCCAGTGGGTCTGTTCTTAACACTAATGTGTTCACATGATTCCTTTTCAATGTGCATTGCCATTTCTAATTTTTTTTTTCTTATTGCATTGTTGCATCTTTTAGTGAAAAAATCGTTATTGAAGAAGTTCCTGCTGATATGGAGGCTTTAGTCGCAGAAAAGAGGCGTGAGCTAATTGAGGTTGTATCTGAAGTTGATGACAAACTAGCTGAAGCATTTCTTGCTGATGAACCTATATCATCTACTGATCTTGAGGTACATTAGAAAAATTCAAAAGAAAAATTCAAAAGAAAAAAATGAATATGTTGTGGAAAATGAATACAGAATATTTTGTCTCGACTTGTTAGATGCAACATAAGCTATAATTTTCAGTTATCTTTTTCCACTTTTACCTGTCATGGGTTTTGGTGGTTGGATGTTCCTTGCAAGGGTAAAATTATGTGGTGGCTTATATTTCTATACAGTCCTAGGTGGTGCTATCTCCAATGTTTGTTTTTGTTCTGAAGAAATTAATTTCTGCATATATCTTTCTGTGCTCTTGAAGTTTAAAGCCTTCTTTTTATGAGTAGGAAGCTGTGCGGAGGGCTACTATAGCACAAAAATTCATACCTGTGTTCATGGGTAGTGCATTTAAAAACAAGGTACTATCGTCTTTTAAAAAACTTATTCCTTCTAATGACATGTGCATCGTTGGTTACATTTTCTCTTGTTATTTGTCAGCAATCAACTTCAAACTGCTTTTAGGTTGATGTGTTAAATTTCACGTACTTTTGGTTACTTGAGATTATGATGTATAATACTGTTTACAGTAAAGGGTCCAAACATTTATGGTCACCAGATTAAATCTTTGTCGTCTCTGAACAGACAAATTAGTAGACTTCCCAGTGGGTATAGGTATATCATATATCTTAACTGCCGGTAGGTTTTGCTCTTTTATGTAGCTGTTTGGTTCTACTCAAGGTAAGGTTAATTGGGTAACTAACGCAGGGCCCTTGCTGTTATTTTTGTTTTTGGCTTCTCCTGAATGGCCTTGTGGAGACTTTATGGTCTGTGTTAGTTCAGTTCCATGTTATTACGGCATGACAAGTTATGGAACTTTTTAAGCAAACACTTCTTTGGTCTGTTGCTTTGCCTCTTGTTCTCTAGAGTAGTTATCCTTTTCACCATTTAGGTAAAATGATTTGTACATGCAACTTGCTTGTCCCTCTTAATAATTTTCTTTATCTTCTGCCATTTATGAGTACAGGGTGTACAGCCACTTTTGAATGCTGTACTTAGTTATTTGCCTTGTCCAATTGAAGTCAGTAACTATGCTCTTGACCAGACTAAGAATGAAGAGAAGGTACTAAGTTTTTAGAAATTCATCCTGAAACTTTTCTTTTCTTTCATTCTCCAAACCTGCCTAGGTAATAAATAAAAAAATTGCCGCAATACTGTAGGTTGCATTGGGTGGAACTCCAAATGGGCCTCTTGTAGCACTGGCGTTCAAATTGGAGGAAGGGCGATTTGGTCAGTTAACATATCTAAGGTATGCCTTAGAGGTGCTATGTTTTAATGTCAATGTAGCTTTTCTTATTTTTGTATTAATGTATTATGTTATAATAACTATGCTAACAATTATTTTGTTGATGAAGAATCTATGAAGGTGTCATTCGGAAGGGTGATTTTATATTCAACATTAACACTGGTAAAAAGATTAAGGTAAGTCCAAGGAATGCAATGTTTCATCTCACAGTTCTCAGTTCAAGTTAAGCCTTTATGCCTTATTGCCCTTCTGCTGTAATAATTGTTTCATGCCACCAATTTCTTCCATCTAGTCTTGTGAAATCTAATTTTTTTTTTTTTAAGCAATTAGTGGCCAATTACGATTTGTGGATTATCAAAACAAAGTTATAATGTGGAATGATCTGGTGTTATCTGATTATTTATGATAGTTTAAATATGTGGGGCACAGTGATTCCTCTGAAGGAGAGTGGTCATTCAAAGTAAATAAGATGGAAGAGTAGTAGAAACTGATCAGGAAGGAAATGTCCACAAGATGTAGTTGAGGTTTAGTTCTTTTTTTTTGTCGTAAGAAGTTCAGGGTATAGCTCTCAAATAGGGATTGAAATCAAGAAAAATTGATATGGTGAATTCCCATTTATTTGGATAAGAATTCGTGCATCTGACCCCAAGCAGTTGGGATTAAGGCTGTGTTCAGTCGGGTATGGTTACATTCTGTCAATCACTAGTGGTGAATCTTTCATTTTTTTTCTTTGCTGGTAAGTCTTATCTTCATATCAATGGTATGAGACTTTAATTTGTATCCTTTTGAATGTTTTGCTGAATTATGTGATCTTCTAAAAACAGGTTCCTCGCTTGGTCCGGATGCATTCAGATGAGATGGAGGTTAGTTTTTTGTTTCAAATTTTTGCTAATAAAATTATTTGATCTTTCAGTGTGTGAAAATAATGTTTACAATAAAACATCTCGAAGATGCTCGAGTGATGGGTTTTTGTCTCTGGTGGTAAAATTACTGATATCTTTTATTTTTATGGGATATTTCATCCGCAGGATATTCAAGAAGCACATGCTGGGCAAATAGTTGCTGTATTTGGCGTGGACTGTGCATCAGGTTTGACTTCCTTTTATCATGCGCATAGAATCACTCTCTCATGAAAAAGGGAATCTTTGGATGAAGGAAAGATGTATTGATTAATTAGATTTATACTATCTACCTAGTAGTCTGAGTATGGGAATAAGCAAAATCTAGTTTATTAGATTTATACTATCTACCTAGCAGTCTGAGTATGGGATATGTCAGAATGGATATTAGACAGTCGTTCAGAAAATATCTAAATTTTCAATCATGATGAAGTCATAGCTTTCTTAATTGTGTGCATGACAACTAATTTGAAGCGTTATAACCTAATGATTATAATGCTTTGTTCCCGTTTTCTACTCATTTTTTTCCTTTCATAAATTTGTTCTAAAGCATGTTTTCTTGTATCTTCAGGAGATACATTTACTGATGGGTCAGTTAAATATACAATGACTTCTATGAATGTCCCTGAGCCAGTGATGTCATTAGCTGTTCAACCAGTTTCAAAAGATTCTGGAGGACAAGTGAGCGGATTCCCTTGATTTTGTGCGTGCATGTGCCGTGTGGGTGTCTCGTTATTCAATGGCACTTACATTAATCTTTGTCTTTTCTTGTTGCTAGTTTTCAAAGGCTTTGAATCGTTTTCAGAAAGAGGATCCTACATTCCGTGTTGGCTTGGACCCTGAGAGCGGACAGGTCTGATGTTCAACATGAGCCCACTTTACAATATGACCTCTCTCCCTCCCTCTCTCTCTCTCTCTCTCTCTCTCTCTCTCTCTCTCTCTCACACACACACACACACATTCGCATGCCCTCTTTCTCAAATGTTCAAAGGATATTTCTTTTCCACTTCAAGAAATAATTCTTGCCTTAACATTATTGTTCCTCGAATAGACAATCATCTCTGGAATGGGAGAGCTGCATTTGGACATTTATGTTGAACGCATTCGGAGAGAATATAAGGTGCTTTGCCTGTTTTCTTTTTGCAATATATGATATAGGGTATTTTGTTGTTAGGTAGGTTAAGTTTTACCTTGTACTGATGCTGTATTCCTATTCCCATATTTGTGCTAAACAGGTTGATGCCACTGTTGGAAAACCTCGGGTAAATTTCAGAGAGACTGTTACTCAACGAGCTGAATTTGATTATATACATAAGAAGCAATCTGGAGGACAAGGTCAATATGGGCGGGTATGTGGGTAAGTCCAGATGATGCCTTTATATGCACGATGTTTAGACATGATTGTATTTATGCGATATGTGTACATAATCTCTTACATGTATTACTTCCTTTGGAAACCTGATAATTGGCTTTCTTATTGCGACTTGGTGTTTTCTCCCCTGCGTGTAACTTGTTTCTTAATTGGTACATTGCAGATATGTTGAGCCGCTGCCTGCCGGGTCACCAACCAAGTTTGAATTTGAAAACATGATTGTTGGACAAGCTATACCATCAAATTTTATCCCAGCTATTGAGAAGGGTTTCAAAGAAGCAGCCAATTCGTGAGTCCCGTCTGGTCTTAAAAGTTGGCTATAGAAGCAAGGATAATCCATTCAGGATTTCACACTATAAAAGTTACTATATTTCTATAACGTCCTTGTCTAAATGTCTGTCCCTTTCTATTGTGTTTGCTCATAATGTTATCCCTTGTACAGGGGTTCCTTAATTGGACATCCAGTTGAACATCTTCGTGTTGTTTTAACTGATGGCGCCTCCCATGCTGTGGATTCCAGTGAACTTGCCTTTAAATTAGCTGCAATATATGCATTTAGAAAGGTCCTTGTCATATCCTTGAGTGAAGTGAATTCTTTTTAAGTTTGATTTAACGCATATTCGGGAAATTACTTTTGCCTGCATGATCTATTTTTCAACTTCAAAATTTTGTCGTCTCCAGTTATTATGTATATTAAGTTCTGAAATTTTCAAACAGTGCTATACGGCTGCAAAACCAGTGATATTGGAGCCTGTTATGCTGGTTGAGTTGAAAGTACCTATGGAGTTTCAGGGAACTGTTGCTGGTGATATTAATAAGTGAGTGTTTTCTTTCTTTACTGAAGTTCTAGATCTTTTCTTTTTTGTTTTGTTTTCTTGTCAATCAAAATATATGGGTTAATCCCACTATTTTTGACTGAAAATGTTACTGCTGTCATTTGATAGGAGGAAAGGTGTTATTATTGGAAATGACCAGGAGGGAGATGACTCTGTTATTACTGCCCATGTAAGTATCTCTAGCAGTCTGGTAATAGTAGTTCATATACTTCGTTTTTGCTTAGCCAATAAAAGGGGTTACTTTTGCCCAGCTTGACTTTAATGCTACTAAGAAAATTTACATATTTTGTCCAACATCTGTGTAAGATTCAAGCATATATGGTAATACAATACCAGACTTCCAGCTTCTCTTCTGGTTAAAAGGTTTGGTATGAGCGTCAGGTTTGTTCTTGGGAGATGTGGGAGCTTCTGTCGATAGTAGTGGTTTAGAAAATGTAGGAATACATTAAATTTTCAGATATTTGTACTTTGTAGGTATGTTCTTTTGTCTGAAACAAAGTCCTAACAAAAAAGAGAACTTCTCAGTTGGAGTTAGTCCCCCTGTACTTGGCTGTTTAAACCGTATGAATGTGTAGATACTTGGTTTGATACTTTTACAATATTGCAGCGTGAAAACACTTGGCAGATCTGATATTTCTTGCTATCCATCATTTAATTTATTTAGGCATCGTTTCTTTTTGGAGTAATTACTTACATGTCTGACATAAAACATTATACATGTTGAAACATTTCCTGTGTTTATTAAATTTGGTTGGAGTGGTGTTTGCATTACCTTAAAATTAATGGCTGTTTTTATGAGATAAGTCCCTGAAAAATATCGTGTAATTGGCTCTTAGGTTCCTCTGAACAATATGTTTGGGTATTCGACTGCCCTTCGATCAATGACACAGGTAATGAAGAACATTCTCTTTCAAGTAATAAAAAATTTCATTTCCCAATTCCCACTTGATTGTGTGTAAGTAATACTTCTATCTCTGCAGGGAAAAGGTGAATTCACAATGGAGTACAAAGAGCACTCACCGGTTTCTCACGACGTGCAAACGCAATTGATAAACAATTACAAGGGCACCCATGCTGCCGAATAGCACACGATTTCCAGACACAATTGGTAAACAATTACTAGGGCACCAGTGCTGCTGAATAGCATGTGTTTCGTCGGATGCATTTGCTCCTTTTTTAAGTTGCCGGAGTCCAATGTGTGTTATAATGTTAAAATTTTGGAACTTAAATATTATTAATTCTTTTAGGGAAAGAGTCGTGTGTTACATGATCCATAATTTTGAAAAGCATCAATAAAACTCAAATTGCCGATTAAGGGCTGTGATGATGTATCACTTTCTCCTGAACTGTATCATATATAGTTTCCTTTCCCCATTATTTTTGGCTGAATACTTGTACTGTACCATTAATATTAAAAATAAATAAAAAAAGGGTTTGCCCTTCAGAGATTTAACGCATTTTTCAGCATTCATTTGGCCCCAAGTAGAATACAGACAATCTAATATAGTAGCGAAGTTTGTCTCTGCTCATAACATCAAAAGTTTGTATCTCTGCACCAAAAGGATAATTTGGTGCTATGAAATGGCTCTATGTATGTACCACCTTTCAAATGCTTTATATGCATAAAGCGTCCCACACCATCCACACCACAAAGTTGGCTCAGAGAAACATAGCGGAAATGAAGAAGAGCTCAACAGTTTTTCTCAAAAGCCATTGTTCCTGCTAGTCATTCTACTTTTAGCAAGCCGTCGGATTAGAGGCAGGAAGGCTCCGCCTGGACAATGTAACCAAAACATGAATCCGACTGTTGTGGTAAAGGCAAAATGTACACAACCTACACATGTTCACCACCGTTGTCCGCAGCGATGGGGGCAGTCCATCAGAATGTAACAACCAATACCACAATGACAACACCCCAGTCGTGGCACTATCCAGTGGATAGTGTGGTGGTGGTGGATGAGTGTGACTACTGTGGGATGTGATGCATACCATGATTATCAACCTCCTTGTCTGAACAACATTGTTGATGCCTCAAAGGCTGTCTGGGTAGCCTTGGGTGTGCCCGAGGACAACTGAGGTGGCTTAGATACCACATGGTCCGACGCTTAGCTTGTTGCTTTTGTTGGTTTATGTATGTGTATTTAACGTGGAAGTTGTATAATGTGTTACATAAGAGTAGGATTATATTTATAATTTCCTTTGCACTGAATCTTTGTGAATGTAAGCTAGTTAATGGTTGCAGATTGGGTTTGTGCCGACTTTTTTTGGTGGAGAATTGCAGTGGATTCTGAAGCCTCCTATGTAAGACAAATGAAGATGTTGACAATGAAGACATTTGCAACTACATACAGCAACAAGATCTTATGGAAGGACTCTAGCATAAAACAATGGCAATTTGTTCACAATAAGGAGCTTGCTATTTGATGTAATAATAGGAAGTAGCCGCCTCTAATAATCAGTAATCACCTCAACAAGTTTGTTGTGCTAAAACGTAAAAATTACAGATTCTATAACAAGCAACAAAATGAAACAAGAAACATCAAAATCATTCTAACGAGTTTACAAACTAATTCATTTCAGTCAACTCATAGGGGGCGGTAGTGGAGGGTTATTGAGAGGGGGAGGTGGGGGCATTGATGCGTGTTGCATATTTGGGGGCCTCATTTGAGGAGGGGTGGTCGCCACATAGGTTGTTGGTTTCCCATGGCCATAGGTGGTGGAAGAGACCTTGGAGGAGCCGGAGCACCCTGTGGAGGGGGTTGTGGCATGTTTGGAGGAGGAGGTCTGAACTGCTGCATTTGCGGTGGAGGCATTTGACCTGGTTGCTGTGGCTGACCCTGCCAGGTTGGTTGTACACCCATCTGCATGGGTGGGAAAGCCATACCTTGAGGGGGTGGTGGGCGAAGTGGAGGAAGACCAACACCACCATTTGCAAAAGGTCGTGGAGGCACTGGAGCACCCATGGTACCATTGGACTGAGGACCAGTGGCCAGTGTTGGGGGGCCACTAGCGAACAGTGTATGAGGCCGGCTCTTCGAAGTGGGATTGCTTGCAGCCAAAACTCTCTCTGCAATGTAATTCTAGTAGTTAAGTAATGTCCAGCAATAATAACATTGACCTATTCTAATCCCTAATTTTTGTTTTCCCTAAAGGCTAAGCCAACTACAGACTATTTGTTTTGTTTGTTTTTGAAGTGAACCCAACTACTAACTTAATATGGTATATTTGTCTCATCCAAATGCATAACATGCGTAGTACCAACAAATAAGAAATAAAATGAAAACCAGGAGTCGTCAAATTCTGGTCTCAGCTAGATATAGACACTAATGCTGTACATAAGAACTTACAAATGGTAAAAACGGGTTATACATGTCTCATTTTGGATTCTATCAACTATCATGGTCTCACTAAATTTAATGACATCCCCTTATTAAAGAATCAGCTTTCATGTGGCAAAAAGAAAAATTACATGCACAAAGCAGCGGCTGAGTAAACAAGAGGACTTACCTGCCGGAGTACCATGACGCTCCCCTTTAGTGTCCTTCTTATATGCATATGACACTGTTATTTGACGATTGCATAGATACTGGCCATTCATTGCCTAAAAAAAAGAATAAGAAGAAACCCAAATTCTTAATAAACTCAACATGAAAAAGACAGCCATTTCAACAAGCATTACAGCAATAAAAAAAATACAATTAGATAAAGGTACAATGCAACTAAAATAACATCCTTCAGACTTTTGGCTTCAAAACCAAAGCAAAGTATGATTGGCACAAGCCTATGTAATTTCTAAGAGGAAAAAAAGCATGGAATTCTGAACAATAGTTGGAAGATATTAAGCTTTTACTGACAAATAGAAGGATACATACCTCAATAGCTGCATCAGATGCCTCAAAGGAATCATAGCTAATGAAGCCAAATCCACGGGAATTTCCGGTTTCGGGGTCTCTCATTATCTAGAAAAGAGAATTACCAACATTACAGTACAATTTGCACATAAGCATAACCATTTAATTTATCACAGAAAAATAAAAAATTGGCAATGACCATTATGCATGAATTTACCCTCCAAATAAAGTCACAAGCATGCTAATGTATCTCTTCACATTACAAATACAACTTAATGACAAAGGAAGAAAGAAAACAAGACAAACTTTCAAAATGACGATAATCCTTTGCAAGAAGTTATTTAATTTACGAAATATTCAAATAAAAAATGTTATGCAATGAAAGACATGCTGAGACATTACCTTAGGATTTGTAACTATGACTCCAAATGCACTGAATGTATCATAGAGGAGTTTCTCATCCACATCCTACAAGAAATATTGCGATGCAACGTTAGAACTGATGTCGTAGAGTATCTATCTATTTGCAAAATAGGGTTTTCCGAAAGTCTTAACAACTTACAACATCAAGATTTCCAACGAAAAGGTTTGCCCCTACATCCAAGCTCTTTTTATCTTGGGATGCCTGAAACCAAAAAATCACGCAATTCATCAAAATTCCGTTACTTATATGATATGGGGCATACAGACACTGAGCAGAAGGCTTTTTATGATGTTAAATGCCATTTCATAATTACTACCATCTATGTGGCACAAAGCACACAGAACCCAGAAAATGTTAGCTAGGAAAGCACAGTTCAATACCTTATTTACACGTATTGGCTTCCCGTAAAGTTTGATCATATTAAGCACCTTGATTGCCTGCATAGCAGTCAATAAATAAATAAATAACCAGAAGCAGAAAATTCTAACAAACAAAAGAAAGAGTAGCTTGAGAACAAGGAACATTGTGGGTTATGTACAACACTTACATAATCAGCGTCCTCTTCGCTACGGAATTCAACAAATCCATATCCTTGATGAAGGTTTGTCACTCTATCTTTGGGAACATACACATTCACTGAAAGACAAAGAGCTCAAACATCAGCAAAACTAAATCAAACAGTACACATATCTTCATTAGGAATTTTAATACACAGGTACACATAGATACAACCATCTAAATCTACAAAGCAGGTTTTTGATGAGATACATACCAACAGGGCCAGCTTGAACAAACAGCTCCCACAGTAATTCTTCAGAAACCTGAAGCAATCAAACAAAATCAACAACTTGAAACAATAAATATAGTAAGACCCAGTTGAACAAACTCAACAAAAAGGCCCTAAATGCTCAAATTTATCATCTTTCCGGCGAACACTAGTCGATAGCAAAAACCCAAATATAAAAAAACAAAAACAAAAATGGACAGAGAACCTGAGGGTCGAGATTGCCGACGTAAGCAGTTGCGTCTTGGTTTCTCTCGGCGGAGTGCTGCCCCAGCAAGTTTGCTCCTACTCCTGGAGCTATTCGAGTCGTCATTCTTTCTCTCTCCTCTGTAAAACTCTCTCTCTCTCTCTCTCTCTCTCTCTCTCTCTCTCTCTCTCTCTCTCTCTCTGTGTGCTTGTTTACTTTGTAGAGCAGAGGAAATTAGCGAATCAGCCGAAGTGAGATTGGCTGCGTATCAATTGATGCCAAAATTTTGAGGACCATGTAATGGAAACAAGATTGTAGCGTGTTAAATTACTACACTGCCCCTTGTGTTTTGGAAGGCGAAAGAGGAATGGAGATGGCGATGGTAGCTGAGCAGAATGGAGATGGAGCGTTGGAGCTGCTCAGGATGAAGATGATGATTGCTGGGTTTTGGGTTTTCTTTAAGCCCTAAGCCCAAACCACGCACCAAAGGAAAACCGCAAACTTCGTTTGTCTTAAAATAAAATTTAACAAAAAGATTGAGGAAAGAAAGAAAGAGAACGATGTCGTTTGGCTTTTAGCTTAGAAGAGAGAGAAAAAGAAGGAAAAACAAATTGACCCAAAAAAAAAAAAAAGACAAAACAAAGCTTTTAAATGCATCCAACAATCTTTCCCAACCCAAAAAAAAAAAAAAAAATTGGTTTTAGCTAATGAAGTGGAAAATAATTAGGAAAATACCAAAGAACAAGCCTAAACCCAAATCTTAAACAAAACTAGTTCATTGGCCTTTCCTAATTATTTTCCATTTCATTAGCTAAAACCTAATAATTCTATATAAAAAAATGCATCCAACAATAAACTGAAAAAAGCTTTTTTATATAAAAATTAAAATGGGAGGCCATGGCTGTTAGAACCCGTTCAACCTTAACTTAATATACCAAAATAGGGAACAACTTTATTACTCAACAAACGCAATACAATTCAACATACTTGCTAATATTAATTAACCACTTAATATAAATGAGCCCGAATCCATCATCAAAGAAGGAAAAAACTTGGGTGAAACATGTGCTCTTCTTCAAAATCTCACTTATCAAGGTCACGTAACGAGTGAGATATAAGGGATATAGGAAATATATAAACATGTGATAGACAAGTTTTTCATATAAGGGATATAGGAAATATATAAACATGTGATAAATAAGTTTTTCTCATTGAAGCACGATCAGCTAGCGTTCATAGCTAGGCACCTCTTTTAGGGTTGACTATGTTTTAATTTTTTATATTAATTTATTCAGGATAAAATCTTTACTGATTTAAAATTGTTTAGAAAGTTAGCTTGTAAATAATCATAATGAGAATATATATTTCTTATATTCTGAATGTTAAGCCAATCCAAGAGAAAGTTGAAGGGCTAGATATAATTAAGTAAAAAAGCATTCTTAAGGCAAGAAAAGTTGACAATATTGATCATGGCGAGAACGCCCCAAGGAAAAAGAAGAAAAAGAAGAAAAAGATGTAGAAACTCTTTATTTTATTTTATTACAGGATACATTCTTTTGTAAGCTACGTCCCACTTTTCAACAAGGGGCTGGAAAACCCAAAAATTAATTAGTTCCTAACATGAAAGAATACTAGTTCAGGCAAATGCTTGGAATCAACCCAGCTTTCAAGATCATAAAACTAGAGAGACGAGACAAATATATTGTGCTTAGGTGAACTAGGTGAATGCTTCTCGCAGCTCTGTCGGTAGCTCTAAGTCAGGCTCGAACTCGCTAAGAGGGGAAAAATATTGATCCACCATGTCATTGGATACTTTTTCAACACTTGGAGGATCCCACTGCGTATTTTCAAAACATGATGCATGTTAAAATTATATGAACAGACAATGTGCACATTGATCTAAAGATGAGAGAGCAAGGGTTGCAATATTGCCACTCATGAGTTTGGTATTCAAAAGAGAAGCAATACCCTTTTGCAGGTATTTACATATCTTTCCTTTTTCCACTTTCTTCATTAGTAGCGTTTTCAGTTAGATTATCAAAAGCCATCTCGGCAATATTGTCTACCACTTTCCTCTAAGGATCAAAGAAGGTACCTTTGGTGCAAAGTCCTTTTCGACTACTCGTGCCCGAATGCCCTAGTAACGACACCAAAGAAGATATTAGTCACAAAAGCATGAAAGTATTTTATAGGGAAATTTTTTTTTAAGTGTGTACCTCGCAAAAGTCATTTGAAACCTGCTTAGTGACACCCTGTACGGACATTCGGTACTCACGGACCAAGCATTGATCAAGGGTCTGAAATCTACCTTCTCTTATCTGAACCAAGTAATAATTAAGGGCCAGGTCATATATATATATATAATGCAAAAGATTTAAACCAGAGTGAACTCAAACATGTTCCATGCAGGTCTCAAATTCAAAATAAAAAGAACTGCAGCCTGAGAGAGAGAGAGAGTGAGAGAGAGAGACTCACAGATCTCAAGGAAACCTTGAGGCTCAATGGTGAGACTTCTTTAAGTCTCTTTAGAGTAGAAGTGCACCATGCATCCTTTGTTCTACCAGCCTCGCATTCCTGCGCATTCATTTTTCAAAGCACGCAATTAGATGTTATCGGAGGCAAGAAGGTATAAAGTGACAATGATGCCTCAAAGATCCCCTCATTGCTGGAACTTGGAAGTTATAACTTCCCAAAGACCTAGCACCCATCAGCAATTTGTTTCGCTCAGTCATTGGAAGTTCTTTAAAGTAAACAAAAACAAAACGGAAAATAATAATCATAATAATGTTGGTAGCACCATCTCAAGGCAGTACAGTAAACCCTTAAAAGGTGGCAACCAAACAGTTTTTCACTGCAATAGCCCTAAATATTTCAAAGGAACAAGGTCCTGAAGATATCGTTTATCATCTGGAATCTTCTCCATGCAGGAAATCTTCAAAGAAGGTGCTCAGATTGACACATGAATAATTTGCCTCCCTGATCAAATAAATCTTTCTCAAAATGACTGCAATTATTTTCTATGTTTCATCACCACTTTTAATTTTCAGTATAGTAAATATATTATCTACAATATGATTAAGAGAACCTCTTTCAAGATTGTTACTTAGAAAGTATCAAATATACCCCTTTTTTTTCTTTTGAAAGACAATACCCTATTATTTAAAACAATTTCAATAATAAATTTAAATGCAAGGATAGTATAGTAGTTACACACACCCCATTTCTAATTGGTTCCTAGTTTACTCTCATTTTATTTCTTTCAACCAATCCACTCTCATCCTACATACCTCACACTCACATTCTCTCCTACTTTAACCCATCACGTTGCATACACATCTCGTGTGTGTGATCCATTGAGTTTTAAGAAATAAAATTGAAAAAAGTTAAAATACCATGATTCCCTGAAAATCTGATAGAAATTTTTGATTGGTTTAATGATTCTAAACTAAAGAGAAGTAAGTCGCTTACCACGGCATCAATAATTTCCTCAACCGTGTCATGGCTGAAACATTTATCAACTAATTCAATCCTACACAAACCAGACATGAATACATAAGCTACCTAAAATCATTATATATATCGACCAAAAAAAATATTGTTATATATATTAAAGGAGGGCACAACCACAGTTTGAAAAATTCATACAATAAACATTTAACATTTAAATTTGGCTGCAAATATAGAATATAAGGACGATTTGTAAATATTCTAAAATGTCCTTGGAACTAATTGCATATAATTAAAACAAACCTATGAAGCACACTTGTCTCATCTGGATAGACAAGTTCACCATACTTGTCTAAAGAAGCTTCAATGACAGAAGGATCATCAGTGACTGTTTTCCCAAGTTCTTCTTCAATTGAAGGAAGCCTCTAGGATAAAAGGAAACAAATCACAAAGGTTAACAAAGATGAAACAAAAAAAAACTTTAATAAATGTGGAAAGAGTCCTGAAATTAACTGAACTATGCAAATAGTGTGTTGCAAGGCCAGAAGCAACCATTTCCAATCCATTGAGCCTTTCACCTGTAAGAGCCAAGAACTCCCCTACAAACAAGACCAGACATAGGCAAACTGAATTTGGAAAAGTAATGACGGTTGACACTCCCATGCAAAAGAATACTACTAGATACAAGATGAGGAAGAAAAAAAGAAAGGGGCAAGCTTAAAGGTTAATAGAAAGAAAGAAAAAATGGATGCAGCACTTTTTTTTCTTTTTCTTCACAGTTGTCCTAAATGAAGAGACAGAATGATGCCAATTTTAACAGCTCCTCAACATCATTCTTCCCTAAATAACTCCCAGATGCTTCCTCAACCTCAGGAGAAGAAGGAAGACAAATTGAGTCACTTTCACATGAGGGCAGCATGGATATCAAACCCTTTTGGGAATCTTCCGAGAAATTTTCCACATTTAATATAATTTCGATGATTTCTCTCTGTTAAAATACATATCCTCTATCAGTTTGGAAGGAAAAAGAAAATCTGGAACCTTATCATTACTGTTTTTGTCCTTTAACTACAAATGAATAATCTAAAAGCCAAGTTAAACATGCATGAATAACAAAGCAAGCATACCTAAGTGACCCGGTAGATGTGAGAGGTAAAAGGATGCCCCAGCATCGGGATGGAAACCAATTAGAGTTTCAGGGGTAGCAAAAACCTGCAAATTGCAAGGATACACTATAACAGCTTCTACCAGCACATCGATGTAAAGAGGAAACATAATTTTTCTTTGATCATTTGAACAAAAGATAAAGAAGAAGTAATATCAATTGCTTGTCTGACTCCTTTCTCTATGGTGAATAAAGAATGAAGATCCTACTGCTACAGTTAAAAATTGAATACTCAAATATAATATTGAGATAGCCAAAACCCTCTAAACTATGCAACTAAAAGAAGCTATGTACAAATTGGCTGTGTCCTTTTTTCCCCAAATGGATAGGTTGATTCCGCATAAATTATTCACAGAAATATGAACATATATGATGTCTTTTAGGAAGTACATACGCATTGCACTGATTCAACTGAATATATTATTTCCAAAGTTTCAGTTGGTTTCAACTTCCACATAGGGAGGGGGAGGGGAAGCAAATGAGCAACATAGTTAAGAGCATAAATTACACATGATATACACAAGTCACTTGTCCTTTTGTACGTCATTTTACTTTTTTTACTTAAAAAGGTGGCTAGCTTTAAGTGTCCAAACCAGATTCACACACAAATTAACATAGATGTCATGCCAAAGTAGGTGCACAAGATACAGATTTTAGAGAAAGGGAAGCCTTCTACATATAATCAGATGCTTAAACAGTCCCCTATAGCATAAACCCCTGACTAAGCTATGAACAATTATCTATTTAGTAAATATAATATTCAATACTGCACCAGAAACTCCCATAGCTTGTACGCAAAATTCTTAAAAGGGCAAGGGATGACACAAGACATATTCTATACTGGTTAGACTTCCTAAAAGAATTTGAAACTTTTGCTGCATTACATCAGCCCCAAACACCTCAAAATGTTTCATTTCTTTTCACATATGAAGAACTAGTGTTATTCCTTCAAACATGCTCAAGTCACAAGCAGTTAGTCATATAAGATTATAAATGCTTGAGTATATGGAACAAACTTGTTAAGTATAATACAATTAACAGTAGGAGGATTTTGCAAAATAGTTTATGGATTTCTTCATGAAAAAGAGAACAAAGAACAATGAAACATGGACCAATCATCAAGCCAACAAACATCTACAATAGAGCAAAGTAATGTGAGTATCCCTGTTACATACAGTTTTATCAGTTGCAATGCGGAATGTACCGGGTATTGAGACTCCAGCACCACCACCCATGGTAATGCCATTCAAGATAGCCACCTGTATGGAGATTAATCATGAACTAAAAAATGAGAAGAAAATTAAGAAGCGCTACAAAATTAGGAACCTAAAATGCTTGGTCGCCCAAGAAAGACTCAAGAATGCACTTACATGTGGCTTCAAACATGTACCAACCAGATACATAAACGCATATGCTGTCCTAAAAAAAAGTTTACAATCTTCTATTTTCCCTGCACATTGTAAGGCAAATTTACAGGACTGATGTCAACACAATTGTCAGATATTAAGCAGAGAAAGAAACCAAATGAGCCATAAAAGGGTAATCTAATTTGCACTCTTTTCAACTGGCCACATAAAGCTAACATCGTCAAGTTTGACATCAAAGTATGTTAGCCATAAATATGTTTGTTTAGAACTTATAAACTTGTTGGAAGGAGAGAACTTAGTTATCTGGGTCTTGATAGCAAATCAGAAGGGAGTCTTACCTTTGTTTATCATATGATAAAGAGAAACTATATCTCCACCAGCACAAAATGCCTTGCCACTGCCCTTCAAAAATTCAAAACAATTTGTCAGCTGCCACCTGAGTAATCGCAACTAAGCAATATCAGCATAAGCATGGACCAAAATTGATGAAAATGAAAAACAATCACCTTCATTACAATAAAACCAATATCAGGATTATCTTCCCAGCTTTTGTACAGTTTCTGCAATCTAGCCCCCTGTTTATATATTCATTAAGGAGTTCTTAGAAATGGTTCCACACGAAACCTCAAATAGAATTAAGGGTCTCAAAAACAATAAGAAAAATGATTGTTTTAAGAGATAAAAACACACCATCGCAGTCGTGAGAGCATTGAGCGCTGAAGGTCTGTTGAGAATCGCTGTCCTGGACCAAGCTTTGCCTTCAACCAATACCTGAGAGGCACTTTGAGAGCTTGAGTTTCACATGTCTGAGCTTAAATAGAAAGAATAAAGAAATGGGTAATTGAGAAAAACTCACTTGGTTGTCAAGATCATCGTTCAGAGCATGGTCTGGGAGAGAGCAGAGGCCTCTGCAATGGCTAAGCAAACGGCAACTGTGAAGGCCGTTTCTTACCAATGAAGCTACCTTGAACCTCTGCATCTTTTTCTTTCGAAATTCTCTACGCGAAGTCACTACCGATTAGAACCTGTGAACTCTTCTGGTAACATAAACCCATTTTTATAATTGCGGAAATATATTTTCCTTTTTTTCTTTTTTTCTTCCATAACCCATTTGAGTTTTGAACATAACGGGCTAATCTATGTTGATATTTAGCCCACCCAAAATTTAAGCCCTGAAAGCCCAATTCTTATCTTTCAATCGCCGCCTCCGCAAAGCTCTGGCCTCTGGGATTCCGTCGCCTCCCTCACAGTGTCATCCCTCATCTCACACCGCCATCGACTCTCTCTCTCTCTCTCAAACTCTTCTCAGTCTCCATCGTTTCTGTCTCTATATCTCGAACTCAAACCCTCACCCCAAACTGTCATCTCTCATCTCATAGACTCTCAGGCTCTGTCTCTCTCTCAAACTCTCGGACGTCGACGGTCGACCAGGCTCACCAACTGCAGTCTGCAACTGACGAAGTAATTTTTTAACTTAGATTTTTTGTTCCATTTTTATATTAATTGTCTATGATCACACTTTCAAATTTTGAAACAATTTGATTTTTTATTATTATGCTTATTTTGTTGCTGTTGTGATTAATTATGTGGTTATGCTTAGTTTGTTTCTGTTTCCTGCGATTTGTGTTTCATAGATAATAGATTTGCATAGGTTTTCTGGGTTTTCTGGATTGAAGGGGTGTCTGCATGTGATTATGGATTAATGTTTGTGTAATTAAAGTGATAAATGATAATTTTGAGTAATCTGCATTTTTGTTGAGTACTGAATTGTCCACATTTCTCAGCCTGCATATATATATATATATCTATGTAATTTTCACTTGGATGCTTTTCGCTTTTCAAACTTTGTTGACCCATTCGTTTGTCTGTGTTTCTCCTCCCTACTATTTGTTTTTTTCTTTTCTTTTATGCTTTCAGAACATGGTTCTGTCTAAGCAATAAAATCTGATGGGTTCTTTTTCAAATATCCAATTTTCTAGGGAAATTGATGAGATTTTTCTTATACTTCTCCTTCACCGTTTTGTTTTACTTTGTATACTATCACCTTTGCTCGTGGTGAGAAGGTGGGGTTTTAAATGCTGATATGCTGTGTTGAAATTACTTTGTTCTTGGGATGACTGAATCTTTAAGTTGAGGCACAATTTTTATGTATAATTTATTTTTCTGACTAACTGTTCTATTTTCTTTTCCTATTTGGGTTGGTTTTCATTCAGAACTTAAGCAGAACCATCTAATAAATTGTATCTAATTTCGATTATGTTTCAGCTGCACAATTAGGTAGGTAGTTTGATTGAGTATTCAAGAATGGATGGGACCGTGCAAAGCATAATTGAACTTGAGACTGAAGCCGAGCATCTCCTTTTAGCCCGACACCAGGTAATTGTGTTTTATATTCTTTGAGAAGAAGTTGGAAAGTTTAAGCTCAGAGATTCTTTTTTCTTTTTGGAAACAAGTTTAAACGCAAAGATGATAGTACATTTCGCATGTTTCAATAACAAATTGATTGGATTAAAAGATTGGAACCACATGCTTATGTTTTAGATACTGTAGATTGTATATAACTGGCAAGACAAATTAATCTATTCCATCATGGTTATTTGGCTTGGTTATTCGAAAAATTCCCTTTTGGTTCCTTAATAACTAATATGTTTAATTGGGTTTTGTTAATTGATCCATTCCAGTACAATTAAGTGGCTTTATTATGTAAACAAATTCAAGTTTATTATAAATTAATGTATTTTATTGGGTCTTGTTAGTAAGACATTGAAGGGATTATGTTTGTTATGGTGAAAATGCAGCTGGTTGAAAATGACAGGGTGAGGAATGGGAATAGAGAAGCACTTACATCTCTGAGGAAGATGGCTCGGACAACCAAGACTAGTGTTCCATCTCCCTTTGAGTCGATAATGAAGGAGATTGTGGGGCCTGAATCAAGACCTTTGGTGAAGGAGGTATGCCCCACATGCGGCAACCATGACTCAAATGAGCGCACTTGGATGATGTTCCCAGGAACTGATGTCTTTGCAAGGATTCCATTCCATGCTGCCCATACTGTCTTGGAGTCAGGTTTTTTTTTTTTAATGCAATTATTTGGGAGCATAACCAACAGTAGGTAAGTACACAAGAAATATTTTAAAGAGGCTTTGTTTGAGTTCTTTAGGAAATTTGGTGTTGTCAATAATCAGGTGTGGACTTTTGATTCAAAACTTCTTCTTTTCTTTTTATTTTTTTAACTTTAGAAAACAGTCATTTCTCTCAACTTATATTGGACTCAGAGTAAGATTCTTGACTGGTCAAATTGACAAACAATATCTGAACAATGAAAACCTTGGTGGCTATCAGGTGGGATAGGTGGTATAGTTCTTAGATTTTAATTCCTTTGTTATTGTAGTTTATAAGGTTTAGAGTATAAGGAAAGAATCAAAACAAGCGAATAAAGGAATAAGAAGTTGAAATCTTTTCTGAACTAGGATATCCATTGGTAGCCCTTGTGAGCAAAAATGATTAAATAATCTATGTAGGATCTATAAAGAAATTGATATGAATCTCCCAAACTCCTTAAGCTCTAGAATTACCTTCCATTCAAAAAAAAAGGGGGCTATAGATGTTTATAAAGATATCATCTCCTGATATGCAACATCCATTAATCTCACGAAAGCTGTGCTCAAGATTATATTAGAGAATTCAAAATGGAGATGAGAGGAATCTGTTCATCACAAAGCTTTTAGGAATGCATGGTTCTTTGTTCCTGCTGAAAAGTTTTCAATCCAACTGGTCATTACTCAAACTTTATTGTGTTCCTACTGGTACATAAAGGAATTCAGTTGGGTTTTGAGATGAACGTTTCTGTATGGCTGTTTTGTCTCTCATTACTGTCTAAAGTTGGGAGTATAGCTCATGAACTCGCAGAATTCATGAGTTGTCATCTGTGCTTTCTCATATATATGTGTGTGTGTGAGTGTGTGTGTGTGTGTGTACATGTATATATTGTGTGTGTTAGATTGTTTTTAATTTAATTATTTTTCAATAACTGATTCTGAAACTTAATTTTGCCCTTGGGATCCAGAACAAGAACAACTTGACTTTGATTCCAGAAGGCTACAAAGCATTGTGAAGGAAAAGGCGCTTTTGATATCAGAAAAAGGTGTGCTTGCGGACAAGGTCTCTCTGGGTGTGATGAAGTCTTTGGTAACCCTGACAGACAAACCAAAGTGAGTTGTGCTTGATGCTTTGATATTCAATTACATTGTAACCTCACATCCACTCCCAACTAAGGATAAAGGAATGAACGTTAATCTCTCTGGCTAGCATTAGTAAGTTAGTAACATAGCTCTGTGTAGACTAGAGTGTTAATAATTTTCCAACCAGTATACCTCTGTGCAAACAACTTCTCTTAAAATCAGCATTTTCCTCTATAAGAGGAAAAGCTAGAAATTGTTGCATGCTTTTAATATGTGGTGGTTACTACTTGTTGAGGGCTGTTTGAACACGTTGCATCGCCATTTTGAGTTTTGACACTAGCAGAATAGGACAAATGCAATTGGACCGATGAAAAATGTATAGGAAAGTGATTGTGTTTATCTATTGAGGGATTCACGAGTCTTGTAAGATGTTATAGTTTTGCACACTAGTCGTAATAGTGCTCATTTCCCCACTAGAAATATCAATGGTAAGACAGGTTTTGCATGATGCCCGCACACTAGTGCTTCCTATTGTATGTTTTGGCTTGCTTTGTTCTTTGAATGCCAAGTTTGCTTTCCCCTTGCCCAAAAAGATTGGTGTCGGGTTCAAGGACCATTTTGTTTCATATGTTCACTGGCTGCTGTGTGGAAGTTTCATGTGTGCTTCCAGTAGAAGTGAAGATAAATGTAATGGGCTTGTCTTGTTTATTATTAGCTGCCACAAATGCCCCTTGCTGGAGGGTTCTGATTAGGCGCAGCGATATTATGCAGACAGATTAACACGGCACAATTCGCACAAAATTATCGATATTTGGGTTGAGCTTAATGGGTCGGGTTGAAAGCGGGTGAACCCGTTAGCCACCCGTTAAACTAACGGGTCGTGTCGGGTCGAAAACGGGTGAACCCGTTATCACCCGTTAAGGAGGGTAATTTTGTAATTTTGCAAAATATTTTTTTTTCCTTTTCTTCTTTACCTTTTTCTGTTTACTTTTCTTCTCCCCACTTCCCGTCATTCTTCTTCCTCTTTTTTTTTTCTTCTCTTCTTCTCTTCTTCTCCTTACTTCCTGTCATTCTTCTTCCTCTTTTTTTCTTCTCTTCTTCTCCCCACTTCCCGTCATTCTTCTTCCTCTCCTTTTTTTTTCTTCTCTTCTTCTCTCCACTCAATGAACTTAGACAGCCCAGCCACCATATCCCACCAACTAGCCCAGCCATGGATCAAGGATGGGTTGGGTTCATACCAAGTGAGTACATCTTACCTTCTATTTTTCCATAGATTCTTTGGTTAATGCATTGGCTGGGTTGGGTTCATATCCCTCTTCATTTCTCACACAGTGAGTAAATCGGGGCCTAACACATATTTGGCTGATGCTTTAGCAATTGCTCAACATCATGAATCATGATGCAGTTAGTGGCACAGAGAAATGAAAAGGGAAAGAGGGAAGAAAATTTGGGGTTTGGGGAAAGAGGACAGACAAGGCGTGTTGGCTTGGCTGGGTAGAGTTTTTTTTTTTTTTTTTGGGGTTTATTCTTAACGGGTCGTGTCGGATATTCGCGAATTATAACGGGTCGTGTTTGGGTCTAGTATTTGTCACCCGTTAACTTAACTGTCATAAATGTTAACCGTTAGCTTAACGGGTTGACACGAACACGACCCAAAACTCCGATACGACCCGTTTGCCAGGTCTAGTTCGATAGAGACTTTAGGAGTCTTAACATAATTTTACTTGGACTAAATAGAAATTAGTATGGATGCTCTGTTTTCGTCTTGTTCTACATATAATATAAATAAAAGGGTTTATATCACAAAACATCCCTAAGGTTTAAACTATCAGTTGCATCCTTAATGTTTTTGTGTCATTCTTGGTCGCCGAGGTTAGTATGTGTGATCACGAATGGTCCCTGCCGTTAGGTTCCGTCAAAAACTCAGTTAGTTCTTTGACGTGGCATATACATATATCACAAAACATCCCTAAGGTTCACGCACCTATCGCAAATGGTCGCTTTGCGAAATTTTTTTCATTTAAAATTCATAAATTTTTGCCTTTCTTTTAAATTATTTAAAAATATATTTTGTATTTTAAATACACGTATATTTTTGAAGATGTGGGCTCCACATATATGTCACATCAACAAACTAATGAAGTTTTTAAAAAATAATTTAAAATTAAAAACCATTTATATAAGGATTTTAACCTTGAGGAACATTTATGAACCCTAAACCCTTGGTTTTTTCATTTTTAAATTTTATGAATTTTAAATTATTTTTAAAAAACGCTATTAGTTTGTTGATGTGGCATATATGTGGGCCCAAATCTCCAATAATATAGTGTCACGTGTATTTAAAATACAATATATATTTTTAAATAATTTAAAATTCATAAAATTTAAAAATGAAAAAAATGAAAAAAATTCGTAGGGACCATTTGTGATAGGTGCGTGAACCTCGGGGATGTTTTGTGATATATATATATATATCTTGCGTCAAGAACTAACGGAGTTTTTAACGGAACCTAACGGCAGGGGACCATTCGTGATCATACATACTAACCTCGAGGACCATGAATGACACAAAAAACATTAAGGATGCAATCTGATAGTTTCAGAACCTTAGGGGCGTTTTTGTGATATAAAGCCTAAATAAAAATAAAAATAAAGAATTGCTAAGAGAGAGGAACTCATTAGATTACTTTTATGAGAATTGGCCTAGTCATTCTTGACCAGTGTTGGTTGAGGGTTAACTTGAGAAAGAGCAAAATCATTCAGGATGAAGTTGGGCTTTGAAAATTTGTAGGGAGCAAGATAGACAACTTATCTAAACTCCTACAGAGCCTATGGAGGGGTGAGGGCGCAGGGAAGAAGATGAAGTTATGCCATGATGTGTGTGAAGGCAGAAGGGATGTTTGGTCCTTTTCCTCCTCGCTTGCGTTGCCTGGTTCCGTGGGGTGGCACACACTAAACAAGTATAACTGAAATCAATCCCATTTCGTAGCTTGGACATGACACAACTATTTCAATTAAAATGGACAAGTGAGACGAGTGCGTGACTAATCTTATTAAATTGGACAACATTTCCGCGTATTAGGAAAAAAAAAACAAAAAACAAGTCACATCCCCAAGGATGGAACTTCAAAGGCATAAGTTTACTGAACTCAGTCTAAATCTTGGCTGACCCTAAAAGTTAGCAACACCAATATTTTGCTCTAATGTCAATGTCACACTTCAAATGTAACATGACAAATTATTGAGTACCAATGTACAATAATTGAGCTATAAAATCCTCATCTTCTCTCTGCCTACTATGTTATTAAAAATTCATTCAATATATTAGTCTCTGTAAAGTTAGACATTCTGTACAGAAGAGTCAACTTGTGTGTCAGCCTTTAACCACAGATGCCTCCCAGTCTGTGTACTCTCTGCTCTGCCACTCTCCTCCGCTTCCTCCTCCTCCCCCTTGGACTATCAGACTGCCTCTCTGCCTCTGCCTCCTCCTCCTCATCTGGTCATCTGCCACTCTCACCCAACACTCTACTCTGGGACCCACTTACTCGTCTGCTCTCGTCCGCACGTGTCCAGCTGATACCTATTTCTGTAATTTCATCGCCTCTCAATGGCAATCGTTAGTATCAGTTAGGACAGCTGTCTTGAGCACGGAGCGAGTATGCCTCCAGACTAAGTCTTGGGAATGAGATGATGTGCCGCAGCAGTGGACCGATACGTATGGACAAACTAGTTGCTCCACCGAATAATACGTCGTACGATGAAGATACGATCATCTGTTGATATGTCGCTTGGTATTTTTACCCTTGTGTTGTGACCTTCTCTTTCACTTCATTTTACACAAAATATCCAATTATTTTTTCCTTCCTCTCACATTTTAATTCTTTCTCGATATAGAAAAACATACAAGTTAAATCTCAATTACATGCAAACACTTTTTAGGTTATTTTTAACCATTTTCGCGACTGCGAGAATGAGAAATTAAGTCGTCTAAGAGTCCGTTCGGTAACGTTGTTTTCATTTTCAAAGAACAAAAATGAGGCAAAAACACGTTCGATGGCCCAAAAACAGAAAACATTGTGTACTTGTAGAAAACAGAAAATAACTCACATATTATTATTTCAAATTGTACTACCATACATGTTTTCATTGTTTTTGTTTTCTGAAAATGTTTTCTAATTAATCTACCAGACGCATTTTCATTTCCTAAAAATGCAAATTCGTTTTTTTGTTTTCATTATTTGAAAATATTCTAAGAAAACATTCTCCGAAAACGTTACCGAAAGGGTCCTAAATTTACAGCTCATCTCACTCATTTTTTTCACTTAATGTAATCATACACTATATTTTTCTTATGCAAACAAAAAAGAAACAAGGAGGCGCTACAAGCCTACAAGGTAGGAGCCCCTAAAACACCCCCACTCCATAAATCCAACTGGGAGGGTGGCTGACTGAACAACATGAGGTATACCGTATATAGTCCGCTCAGATATGTTGATGCTGCTGGTAATTGGTCTCTCAAATTAGTCCGAGAATCAGCAACAAAGTTAATTTCGCGAAAAACATCTCGAAAATTAATTTCCTCAAATATAAACTAGCTTTAACATGTACATTTGATTCAAGCGGATGCATTGTTTTCCAGTTTAGTGAAATAATCATAATGCCAACCAAAAAAAAAAATTGATGAAGCACAGCCAGGGTCGCACAGGATTCCCAAATCCTGTTATCTTTCTTTATGTGGAAGAAAAACCAAAAGCAATATTGCCAAACGGATAGATATATAGTACGATTTGAGATCTTGAATCTTGATGATACTCGACTCTTTTCTTCTTCCTTTTTAATGATAAAAAATGATGGAGAAACCCATAATGGCTTACAAATGAATACAAAAAGAACAAAGAAAAAAACTTATCTTACTCATAATTTGCATTATCGTACTCGTACTATATATCAATGTAGGCTTACAAAGAAACAAAAAAACAACAATAGGCTCATGGGCATAGAATCATGCTTTAATCAAACAACAAACTATGGTTCCTTGACATTGAAGTTGTTCCATTTTCATTTTTGTTTTCTTTGAATCGATCTTTTGGGTTGCAATTAAGAGCGGGACTAGAAATTTTCATACGGATGGGCTAGAATTCTTTTTCTTTACTTTTTTCATTTAATGAGCTGCTGGGGTGTGTAGTGACAACAATTTGACAGATATATTTGAACTTACATACCCAGGAGAAATTAAAGACTTTGGGGTGAGGGGTTTAGATCTATAGTTAGACGTACTTGGATCTTGGTTTTTCTGAGTAGATTTATTTGGATCTTGGGTTTGTTGGGTTGTTTTTTGTGTGTTCCTGTTGTAGGTGTACCATATAAGTTTGATGGGTCTTCTTTTTGGGTTGCCTTCTTTCAAGTCATAGTCATGGACTTGGGTTGTCTGTTGTTGGGTTTTAGTTTTTGTACAATAAGTGCATCAACTCTGTTGAGTTTTATGCGTGGTTGTGGTTTCTCTTCGGGACAATTTGGGTTTGTAAGTTACGTTATGGGTGTTGTACTTGGTTATTACTAATTTAAGGCAATTAAGTCCGATTGTCTATGGCCCTGTGTGGTATTAAGTTGGCCTTGTGTGGCTTTAAGTGAAGGTGTACCATATAAGTTTGATGTTGTGATTAAATCTCTCCATGTTTGGTGTAGCCGTTTGGGGGGTGTTTGTTCTAGCCCTTGAGGATTTTGTATTTGTACTACGCTTATGGCGTAATTTATAAATGCAATCTCCCTAGAGTTTCACCAAAAAAAATTCTAATCTCAAACCATGAAATTCAAATCTCATGATAGAATGCTTTATTACCTTGTTGAATTTATAATATTTTTTATTTATTTTAAAAAGAGGTGTATGATATGATTATTTGGTTTTTATGCCAATTATTAAATGTTATTTGGATAGAAGTTAGGCCTCGTTTGATTCATGGGAGAGGAGGCTTGGAGATGGGAAATCAATTGCTTTCTCATATTCGATTAGTCCAGGCATAGAAAATCGTTGCTTGGTACATGAGAAAGTAGGGGAAAAGTGAAGCCATCCTCCCCCTTAGGTTTTGTTTTTCTTCTCATGGTAAAGTTTGAGAAAATGAGCTAACATTAAATACACATTTTTCATAACTATATTGTCCACATTAACAATTTAGAATTACAATATAGCATTAAATGCATTCTTTTTTTATTTGATTTCATATTGGTATAATTGGAAAATTAAATAAATTTTGGTTTACATTCCTACACAAACCAAACATGTGAAAGGAAATAAATTGGTATTTCTTAGTTACTTTCCCAAGATTACCAAACATGAGAAATGATCTTCATTTCCCATCTCTTGGGAAATGACATGGAAAGTGATTTCCCCTCAAATCCGTTCCGTGAACCAAACGGAACCTTAAGGCTTAATTATACTAGTACCCCTTGAAAGTATGGTCAAATCTTACATTGCCTCTTGGAAGTTAAATTGGCCTACTTTGCCCCTTGATTGTTGTGTTCGTCTCACTTTACCTCTTACCGTCTAGTCCGTTAAATCATCAGTTAAAAATGATGATGTGGCACAAATATGACCCATTTTTTCGTTGAAATGGATGACAAGTGTGAAAATTTCTAATAATTTAACAATTAAACCTTTTTTTTTTTATAGTAAATTGAGCTTAGACCCATAAAATTCATTTTAAATCACCTACAACCCTTCTCTTTATTTTTCTATTTAAAATACCCAATTTTTTCAAATAATATCCGATGACCAGGATCCAACTAAGCAAGTTACCTAATATAACTTAAAATCTGATTTATTGCATTTTTTGGATTCCAAAACTACCCCTATTTATAAGTTATTGTGTTATGAGGACTGTAACTAATGACACACGTTGAATTTGGAAAGATCTCCAAACGGTTGTAATGGATGTAGGAATTAACTTAGAAACTTATTTGAAATTAAATATTAAATTCAACATTAATGTATTAATAATCTATAGGTGATTAACGTTTCAGTTTATTAAATATAAAAATTATGTTGTTTTCCTTTTATGAATTATACTACTAGTAATCTATTTATTATAGTTTTATGAATAATAGTGTACATTCTAATTATGTTGAAAAAGAATTTGATAATCTATTTATTGTTTGTTTTTTGAAAAACATTTTTTTTTAAATGTACCTATTTTTTCTCTAAATAAAGCACCTATTACTTGTTTTATGAAAAATAATTTGATAATCTTTTTATTGTTTGTTTTATGAAAACAATTTTTTTTAAATGAACCTATTTTTTCTCTCCAAATAATGTACCTATTTTTTTTCTCTAATAATGTACCTAGTAAAACAATTTACCTAGTATAATGAACCTATTTTCAATTATACAACGTACCTATTTTCTATAATTTACCTAGTATAATGAACTTGTTTTCAATTGAAAAAATGTGCATAAATTTCAATTATACAGCGTACCAATTTTCTATAAATTATTGTGTACCTATTTTTAATTTATAAAAAATGTACTGAATTTCAATTACAAAGTAACTGACCTAGTTTTTTAAAAAAATTTTGGTAAATAATATACCTATATTTTTAAAGGTATATATTTAGATTTATATTTTTCATATGTACATTATTGGATATGTAATTTACATTTTTTTTTTTTTTTTGCAATTTTAGGGGCGATATGTTAGAGGGAATGACAACCAAAAGAAATGGGGTGATTGATATGCTATTAAGAGGGAGTTTTAATTAGAATTATGACGAGTTAATGAAATGTTTGGAATAAATTATAAATAAAATATGAAGTCGATAAGCGATGATGTAAAAATATAGGAATATTATGACACATATCTTACTAGTCGTTTAAGTTTGAAATTGGGTTTCTGCGTAGATTTATAGAATGATGGGTATAGTCTAGGAAATAGAAATTGTAGGAACCTATATTGGACAAGCCCTTTTTTTTTCTGTCTCTTCCTCCCTCTCCATCCTTCCTTGCCCAGCCCCAGCCGATATCACCATCAGATCCCCACACGCCTGCAAAGCACCCAGCCGAGCAACACCAACTCACCAACAACCATGCAACCCCAACTCACCAACAACCATGCAACCAAAAACCAGCTTCAACCACAACCACTAACGCTAACAATCAGATCCAGTCCCACAGTGCCAACGAATATTGACTGAAAATTGGGTTTTAATCAAACAACAACCAGACCCAATCACAATTAGTCCCACCTCTACCACTTCCAATCCAGTCTGGGTGCATGGAAAGATCTCGTTCTTCCTTTTTACCTTGTTGAAGTTAATAAAAATAAAATTTTAGAAATTCCCTGTGAACAATTTATCTCCTCTAAATGGCTGGGGCTGGGCAAGGAAGGGGGAGAGAGAGGAAGACACAGAAAATACAAAAAATTTCAAAATGAAATGTTAAATTGTTAGAATTTTTCACACGTGTCATCCATTTTAGAAAAAAAGTGAGTCTTGCTGGTGCCACGTTTTCTTTTTAACTGATTATTTAACACCCGTTGGTGAGTTGTAAAGTGAGACGCAAAATAACGATTAAGAGCAATTCCAGTGCGTCAGTTTGGCCTGGACAGGAGGGAGTCCAAGCTCCAGGTTGCAGTTTCAATGGGCTTCAGCAGCCCGGGCAGGAGGTGGGTCCCAGCAAACCGGGTAAGCCCAAAGGCAAAACAAGCTCATGCCTGCTGAAGTATGGCTGCTGATGTCATTGCAGACGTCGGCAATGAAAAAAATTGAAAAAAAATACGAAAAATTTCAGAATTTTTTTTAATAAATATCTAGCCATATTCTTCACTTTCTACACCAAAAACTATATACATATTCCTCTCCTCAAATCTCATGTGAATAGTAGTTGCTTTTGGATTGCCATTACAATGAATGGAAACACAACGAGTCTTTTCAGAAATTTGTCACTATTCACATTAATAAGAATAAATATCGCTTTACTTCGCTTCTTTACTATGACAAATGGGTGGAAGTACTCTAACAGGGCAAGATGGGCCACTTTAACATCCAGAGGACGATGTGAAATTTGACTTTACTTTAAGGGGCACTAGTGTAATCAGTGGCGGATGGATTAAGGGACAAGAGGGGTCGCTTGACCCCACGAACTGGCTGAAAAATGGCTATGGACAGCCTGTGGAGGTCTGAGCAGACCCCATGGCGACTAGAACGATGACCCCAAGAGATGCACGCAAGGTGCTCGATGGAAGGCCACAGCGAGGAAGGGCCACAGAGGTTGTTTTGTTTGCTGTTGTGTGAGCCCCTGAATATTACCTTAGATTGTTGGGCTAGATCTCATGATCATGTAGGAGAAAACAATTCGTCAATCGGAGCCCCACAACCAAAGTTAGGAATTTTAGAAGTTTTTAAGAGCATTTAGAATTGAAGTTGCAGAGCCTGCGAAGAAGAAGAATAAAGACACAGCTTGTTTGGGTTGTAATCCAGCGCTTCTCATTTTAATTCCTTTTTGAAATGACCCATTAGTAAGGCGCCACATGTCAATTTTTTTAATTAGACTAACTTCATAAATTCATTAAAAAGTCATATGTGCTCTAAAAAATCCATCGAAAATTATCCTAAATTTGTAATCACGTCTACTTTTATGTCGTGACTTCCAAATCACATTTACTTTTGGTTAGATTAATTGGTATTAATTTTGGTTAGATTAATTGTGTAATTGACATGGATTTTGTTCATATTTGATAAGAATTTTGATAAGACTAATTGTATAATTGACATGCATTTTATTTATGTTAATTGATATACTATATATACTATAGTCAATTAGTTATACACATAAAACTCTTATTTATTTATTTTTTAATTGATATTGTTGTATTTTTCTTTTTCTTTTTCTTTCTTTCTTTTCCTTCTTTCTTTTTCTTTTTATCCATTGCTTCTTCTTCAAACCAAGAAATAACACATGAAAATGTTGTGTTTCCACACTCCAATTTTCACACTGGTTCTACCATTGCAAACAAAAATATGCACAATGAAATCCCAAAGAATTATCAAGAAGAGACAAATAAAGTCTCCTATTGTGGAATCAAGAAACGCGCCATGATAATAAAGTCTTCAAAAACCCTTATTCTTTAGGGTATTAGACAGATGGTTTCTAGTGCACCATGTGTGTGTTTGTATGTATTTTTTTTTAAAATTTATTATTAGTTTTACATTAGTTTTAAATAATTGCATAGGAAATGACTCATTTGTCCTTAAAAATGCCTAAGTTTATCCTAAAAATATTTGACATTTTTACACTCTGACCCTATGACCCAGAGTTCTGGATCCGCCACTGAGTGTAATTAACTATAGTTTTCAAAAAAGTAACTAATTAACTGTATGGAGATTTATGTCGCAGAAAGATTATTTTCAGGGAAAGCTGCACATAATGCCATAAATATTAAACCTGCCACAGGTCGTCTACTGTGGGGTCTATTTATTGAGCCCAGAAGACTTGACAGTTAAATGGTTAGGATAGGATAAGACTTGGTGCCTCGACATAAACTGTTGGCGCAAATTTACCATTTGTTTTTAAATTTGTCGAAATTAGGGTTAAAAAAGTGCGAGATTGAGCCTAAATTTAAGATTAAAACGAGATTAAAGTATATAAATTTTGTCCCTGTTTTTAACTTCTTTGGTTTTGATTTTAATCTTTTGTCCCTGTCACATTGCAATAAAATATCCAGACATGTGTTGAAGACATCGCTTTCTCTCTTCCTAAATCGTTGAAACAATTATAGATGGATGGGGTTAAACCCAAAGGATATCTGGTAAGGAAAAAGTATTTTATAGACTTGGTGATCCATTCTTTTCTTCATTTTCAATTATATTTGCAGGGGTAATTTAACTCCTTATAATATCCCATGATCGTATTTCAGTATGATATAATAATTAGTCTGTTGAAAGAATCATAAACTCACAATCTTCTCGTATTGTATTAGTAGTGGTCTCGGTACTATTAGTAGTAAAACCACTCACTGCATGTTGTGAGTGGAGCTAATTTGAGAGGAGTTTTTGTGAATGTGTTGTGGTTTATTTAGAGGCACATGTTAGGTTTGTTTAAGTGATACACATCACATGATGGGTTAAGTAACGACATTTATATTCTCTCCTCTCTTCTTTTTTTCTTATGAAAAAGATAAATTTGAGTTAGATCACTTTCAAGATTTAAGAAACAAAAATTAAAGCCTATTCAAAACAAAAGCATTTAACAAATAAAAAGAAAAGAAGAAAAGGAAAGGTGGAAAGGGAAGTGGATAGAGAAAATGGTGATAAAAGGCTATGATGATCCTCTCTGCGCCAAATTGATGAAAACTCGACAAGGCAAAACAGATACTGGGCCCCTCGTTTAATTACCAAAACCGTGTTAGATAGAGAGAGAGTGGCATGGCCATTCGTTACCTGCAAGGTCATATAAGTCACCAACTGGAGAAACACTTGTGTGTAACGAGAAGAGTACTATTTTGGTATCATCGGCCAATCGTGTAGGATATTATGCCTGATAACTTTTTCACGTGACAGTCTGTAATTAGTTGGGATAATGACTCGTTTCATACAAGTTTTTCTCCACCAACAGCCAAGCCAAGCTACTGTGTTTGAGGAGAAAGAGTTCCCTTCCTTTCCCAAGTCCAAACAAGTCCTCCACAGTCCTAACTAGTTGGACACATAATTTCGTTGCCTTGCAATAAGTGGAATGCAATAATAATAGGGTGAGGGCTGGACAAAAGGGTAATTTTGAGAGAGAGAAGCCGCCTCATTACTCTCTTTCACTTCCTCCTCCTCCTCCCTCCTTCCTTCCCCATCTTCTCTTCTCACTTTGCTTTTCACCTTTTAGCCTCTCTCTCTCTCTCTCTCTTTTTAAGCATACTGGGAAAGAAAGAAAACCCACCCCATTGTTTCCATCAGTGTGACTGTTTGGGTGTGTCTCAGTCTCTCACTGTGATCTTATATATGAGCCAAGCCCTCTTTTCAGAGAAAGCGTGTGAGGATTGGAAGAAAAGTAGCTGCAGACACACCAAAGTGAGTGAGTGAGTGACTCTGTTACTGTGCCACCCTCGCTTTCATACACTCAATTTTCAACAAGCTAGAGAGAGAGACTGTATGTACCCATAATCTTCATCTAACTGACACATCATCATCTCTTTTGCCATTGCAGGTTCTTTTCTTTCCCTAAAAAGAAGTCGTCGGAAAGGGCGCCACGGCAAAGACCCACGAGATCATTACCAACATGCTGGACTACGAATGGGGCAACCCCTCCACCGTCATGCTCTCCCCCGACAGCGATCCCGGATCCGACCCGACCCGACACCACCACAACACCACCAGCATTTTCGACCACTACGCCTCGCAAGCCTCCGCCTTCAACAACCTCGTCCCTCCTCCTCCGCCGCCGCAACAGCAATCTCACCACGCATTCGTCCACCACTTTAACCAGGCCCAGGCCCAGCAGCTCCACTCCCTCTACGACCCCCAAGCCTACACCGGCGCGTCTTCCTACGCTCCTCCGCACCACCACTCCCTGCTCGCCCTCGACCCGATCCACGGCGGCCCGGCCCATGGGCTCATGCTCGTCCCGAAATCCGAGGACCTGTGCGGGCCCGTGGACTTCACGTCGAGGATCGGGCTCAACCTCGGCGGCCGGACCTACTTCTCCTCCGAGGACGACTTTATGAACCGGCTCTACCGCCGGACCCGACCGGCCACCGAGACCGGGTCGACCCACGCCCCGCGGTGCCAGGCCGAGGGCTGCGTCGCTGACCTCTCCCACGCCAAGCACTACCACCGCCGCCACAAGGTATGCGAGTTCCACTCCAAGGCCTCCACCGTCATCGCCAACGGGTTGACTCAGCGATTCTGCCAGCAGTGCAGCAGGTTCAAAAATTACCCCCAATGCTCCTCCTCCAATCGCATAATGACCGAAATGCCCTCGGGTTCTCCCTGCCCCGGCCAATGATTGCCGAAATCCCGTTTGCCGTACACGGGGGTCGATCCCCAAGGGCATTTGCGGCCGTTCATAAATTATTACGTGCCCCGTTTTCCGTTTGGTTTGATAAATGCAAGTGAGCAAGGGTTTTTCTTGTCTGAAATGACAAAAAACCCTGGGCTTGCTGTGGATTGACGATAATGGCCATGGGAGACGAATCATGTTTGCTGCATGGCGCAATGATTGGCGCGTCCGTACATGTGGGCGATCCCGAGGGCATTTGTGTCCGTGAAAAATATTAGACCTTTTTTTGGTTATTGCGCTTTCCGTTAATGGACCGTGTTGCTTTACTTATTATGGAAAGACTTTGTTGATATTGATTAATTAGACAGTTAACCAACTACTTAACTAAATTACCTCTATGATTGTTAATTAATAAACTATAATTAAATGCAGCATTTTGACTATATTTGTTCTTGCAGATTCCATCTTCTTCCCGAGTTTGACAACGGAAAGCGCAGCTGCCGGAAGAGATTGGCCGATCACAATCGTCGCAGGCGAAAAACTCAGCAGACAAATCAAGAGAATCACAACTCACAAGTACAGCTAATGGAAAATGCCCGGAATTCTTCATCAGATAATGTTGCAAGTAATTAGTTAACCTAGTTCATAAATTGAGACTTTACTTCAATTTTGTTTTAGTATGTGGAAATTGAACTTTTGTGGGATTTGTTTGGTAGGGTCTCCGCCGGAGTCAGCAGCTCATTCGGCGTCCTCGGTGACCGTGGCCCTGTCGCCGCCACGAATGACGCTGGATTGTTTTCGGCAAAGACCGTATCAAGCTGCAGCAGCTACAACTTCTTCAGGGTCATCAAGCTCACTGTTTTTCTCAAGTGGGTAAAAGCTACTTAGTTCATCAATGGCGTTGTCTATTTTTAATTAGTCTTCCCTAAAATTTCAGTCTTAGTCTGAAGGAATTGTAGTCATATGAATTACATGCAATATTGGAGCATGGATTTGGCTATTCTCTATATTCTATGCAAGTAGAATTTTCAAGTACATTTTTATTTATTTTTCTCTGCAATGAATGCCATTTAATGAATGCATTTTAACTAGTGGAAACAAGGTTGGTGGAAATTAAATTGGAAGATTTTGAATACAAGGGGCTGTTTGTGTTTGGTTCCAGAGAAAGTTATGTGGTATATTAGCTAGCTTTTTTAAGGTTTGGGTTCTTTCTTGTCTTGGTGCTGGAATTTTCCGGGAAAATGCGGAGCGGAGGGAAAGATAGAAAGAAATTGACTGCAGCAGTGCACTAGTAGTAAGTTCCAGTTTGTACTTATAACTTTAACTTTTATCTGAGGAGGAATATAAGGAAAGGGATCGAAAGAGGACGTGAAGCCGTCAAGCTGTCTCCCAAATGGAAGCTGTACTAAAAACCAAGTTAATTATTTGTCACCACCAAGCAGCAATTTTGATCAGTGATCAAAATCAATCAATCACATGCTGCCCTCAATTACTCTCTCTCTCTCTCTAGGATCGTTTTGAGCCGTACATTCACAGATCACAGGGTCCTCCCCGTTGGGGCCTACTCAACGGAGATCACATGGAGGGTAGAAATTGTTGATCATGGCAAGCAATTATTTCACCATAATATCTCCCCACACAGGGATATAAGCTTCAGTTGTGGAAGTACGTCTTTTTCTTTGAACAGCGCTAAACACTCTTTCAAGTGTACAGGTGAATTTTCAACAAGTCATGTGAATACATTTAAATGGGTTAGCAGGCTTTAGTGAGTCGAATTTCGCTAGCATCAATCATTTTGTTCGTGTTGACAAAATATGGTCATAAATGCTATATACAGCTCCGAGAGTTAGAGAATAATTTCCTTATTAGACTAATTAGGTTAACAAATCCGGAACTTAACGAATTAACCATTTTCTAATTAGATCGATGAGTTTCTAAGGAACAATACGGTGCCCTTGCATAATGCAAAATAAGAACAACAATCATTCTGTCAGTTAGAGCTAAATTGAGGGTTTTTTTTTGTTGGTGTTCTGCAACAATTACGTGAAAGAGTTGCAAGAACTTTACTAGGCATGCAAGTCGTGCAAAGATCCTTGTCGTCCTTTCTAGGAGAATTATAAGTGGGGATGGATGACATTGACTTATAAAATTAGTCACATGACATCCTAACATAATAAAGTAATACTCTCTGTCCCAGTTGAAGATTACAAAGTTGCATGATGTGGAAATTTAAGATTGGGGGTTTCCTTTTCTTGTTTCTTATGTGCTTTCATTAATGTTTTTCTATCTGCATCTTCATACAAATTAACATATGATTGTGAATGATGGGTTCTTTCTTTTTATTCTCTGATGTGGAAGTCGAAGCCTCCTTGCACTTTCCAGGAAATTTGTTGTTAGGTCTTTTCCTATGTGCCTTTATTCATCCTACTTTTTTGCTAAGAGCTTCAATTCTAAATTAAGACAAGCAACTTATCTCCTTCCGTTAATTTCAGATCATGGATGTGCAAAACGAAAAAACATTACTTTGCTACTTGTAAGTGAACTCTCACCTCAAGACGGTTTCTTTAGGTTAAATCAGTCACACCCATCATACCCCTTTAACATAATTAAAAATGATCTCGAACCTCTGCATTTAGAGTTCATGCATTTATTGGCATTTCTAACATATGAACCACTAAAATCAATAAAGTATGAGTGTTAATTTTTTTATTATAAAAAGTATGAGTCCAATAATGTAAGAGGTATCACATAGTTGCCTATAATTAAAATGTTTGTATGACTTGTGGCTGAAGTAGGAAATCCTATCTAATCCGTCATCATTGATGATCTCACTTTGTAATTGTTTGGAGAGAGGTCACTTTCTTGCACCTCTCACTTTAAGTTTCGTGTCCCCTTATCCAATATCAAGCACAAGCAAAAGGGAAAAGGCTATAGTTACCCCCTCATCAATTGGTGTTCATATTATTAGTTTTACTGACAATAAAGAAAAAGTAAATGTAAAGTATTCACTACAAGTGTAGTGATTTGGAGTATTTACTCCCTTAGGCAAGGTCCCGGGTTCGAGTCCTAGCATCCTTATAGTGTGTGTGAGTTTAGTATACTATCGCCCCTCTCAATAGGAAAGGTTCTAAAAAAAAAGTAATTAATTGAAACGGTAATCATATAATTTGATGTGTAGCAATTTAATTGGACTGACTAGTATTGTTTGTGAGTACTTAAACATCTTGCATATAGGAAACATTTACATTAATATGTGAAGTATAACATAAAATAATCCAATACATAGGTAAACCTCAAACATAAGGACTAATAACCTTCAAAGCAAATCAATCATTATATCAATAACCTTCAAAATAATTCAAACCTAGGTAAACCTCTAACAATCTGGTGTTTCCTGAGGAAGCACGTCTAAGTGCTTTTTTAAGAACCATTTCGATTTCTACTAAAAATTTTGTTGTGTTTAATAAAAACCCATATAAACAAAACTGTTTCGTTACTACTTTTTACAGAAACACTCCCAAACCGGCCATAGTGACATAACATACACTTTTTTCCGTTAATTAATCGTTGATTGGCCAAAAAGAAAAAGCTGGGTGGTCCAAACTTTAGTTTCGTGAGCTCTCAAGTCCTCCACCGGGAGGAGTAGTAGTGATCACAAGTCGGTGAGTGGTCCAAATTGGCACGCAAACAATCAAAATATATTGCAACCTCTTTGTTTAAAGAGAGAAGTCAGAAGAATAAAGGAGGTACACTTATTGTTTCATTCAATCAGTGCAACATTACCCTCAGCTCCCCAATCCCCAATGAAATCATTCCACTTTTGTGGGTTGCAACCAAAGCACAGGTCACACTTCCTGGCTAGCCATATAAGACTTTGGTCATACTCATTAACCTCACCATTATATTATTGAAAGGAGGACGACTTTAACACTCCCAGTTTAACCGTAACGAAGATTTACTGAGAAAGTATCATTGTATTATTGAAAGAGTAGCGACTTTAACACTCCCAATTTAACCATAAAGATGGTTTACTAAGAAAGCCGAAAGATGTAAAGGAGCAAAACATATTTGATTGGCATCACCCTCTGAATTCCCATTGTGAGGATAAAATAAGGGATTTTAACCGCAATGACTCCTGAGCTTATACCAGAGTTTTATTATTCTCTAACCCGTTTTTTAGTCATTTTGGGCCTCCAATTCTCTTATGTTTTCCAGTTTAGGTAGTGCATAACATTTTTTTCGTACCTTGTTAGAGGATAATTGCGTCAAAATTGACGATTTAACTCCTCAAATAGACAGAAAAGTAATGAAAATTGATGAAATGACTAAATTGAAACACTTACGAGAATGGGAAAACCAAACCGCGTAAAAAGCGAGTTTGATCCAAAATAAATCTCGAATATAAATTTATGGTATCAGGACATTTGAAGGTAGCAGGAAAGTGAACTCACAAGTTGAAATTGAAATCAACATAATTTTGTGATGAAGGGATTTGTAGGGCCACCGCAATTTTCACTGCAGACTGATCTTAAAGCCACTGTCGCTGTGGGTTGTAGTGGCACACAGAGAGCATACTTTTCAAACCCTGCACGTGGATACTTGTTGTAGGCTCCTAGTTCTGATACGTGGGGCATGGCATGAAGGGTACTTGCAGGTTTGGTCACGTGCAACGCACGTGATACGAGGAAAAGAGTCTTTGCCCATTTGCAACTACAGCAGGAGAGAAAAAAAAAAAAAGGGAATTTAGTAGTTTGATATGAAATGTGAATGATGAACTGGTAGGTGTTGTGTGTGCGGAGGCAAAGGCTTTGGCTGGACCACACAAAATAATGTCAGTCACAAATATGGATATGGGGTAAGTTGGTAATTTTCCTTCTTTCTTCTTCAAACTACTTATGGCATTCAGCTACGTACCAATTCTAGAGCCAACCCAAAACCCTTGACATATAATGTAAGGTGTTATGTCATTTTACGATATAGTTTTTGGTGTTATGTTGTCGAATTCTTAATTTGAATCACTCACAAAAAGGCTGTGATAATTGAATTACTTGTTTAAATGTTATTACATATAGAATCTTCTTCGACCATAATGAGAGAACAAAATGTTATTACTTATGTTGTCGAATTCTTAATTTGCCATTTCATGAGAGAACAAAATTATGAGTGTCTCCTGGCTTATGAGTATCCTATGACCATAATGTCTTTTCAAAATATTTCATGTGCTCAAAAAGTTTATTTTCTCATCATTTTTCTTGTTTCTTCGTAAGAAAATTCTGTAGTGCAAATTTGTACTCATTATAAAAACACTTTTTATGACCGTTGGGTTGTACTAACGGATTTACTTTTTCACAATACGGTTTCAATTTGTGAATCCGATATTAAATGGGCTTGCAGACCAGTTCATGTAACAAATCAACGAGTGAAAATGATTTTGATTTACATATCAGTGATCTTATATTCGGATTCCCCCGCTTGTAATTTAGAAGATCACTTGTGTTAAAAAAACAAAACAAAACAAAATCTTATTTTGGACTATTAGACCCAATGGACCTGTAGGAGTGAGATTTTAACTTTATTAGACTACCCATATATGAACGGTAGATTATTGGTACATTTCTTCGATGTGCGACTTACATATTATATGGCTTGTATCGAGCCAACTATACACCAAAAAAAAAAATCGTTAACTATGATTTACTTACTGGGGAAAGTACTTGCTCGCGGATGCTATATTGAAACAATGGCTACACCATTTATGCCCACCGCATGATTTAGATGCCATATATATGTAGTGTTTGTGACCCCCATACAGAACACGAGCAGTTTTTATTTCTCCACGAACTTTTCAGTACTAGAAAGCATAATTTCTCAATTCTTTGTCATCCTTAGTAAAAATTTACACACGAAGCAGAAGACTAGGCATATAGCAATCATTATTATTATTATATAAAAGAGGACATTTGTACTAATATTATTTTATAGGCCTTGTTCTCAACTTTGGAGTTACTGATCATGAACTTTGAGAAGGAAGCTTGATAAAGTAGGAAGGTCTGAAGATAATGAAGAGAAACTTTGCATTTGTCTTTGCCAAATGTGTGTAAGCTTTGAAGTCTTGCCAATTAGTGGATGCTTTCCATCACATGTTGACCGTATTTTACATTGTACTCCCTCTGTTTCAATGAATGAATTGAAAATTGCATAGAACTCTTAAATAATGAAATTCAGATCTTCATAATTTAAATTTTTTATAATTAATAATTTTAGTGTTCGGATTTTTTCTGCACGTTATTTAATGAGTTCCACGCTTAAGTTGCTAAACAATGGAAATATCAATTTCTGACTTTTAGCTAAATCCTAAGTTATTTTCCTTCATCCAAAAAGAGAGTCAATAAAAAAAAAAAATTTCTTTTGAAGTACAATGGAAATTATGAAAATAGAAAATTTGGAATAAGTCCAAATCTAACAACATAAGTTGGGTTTAATCCACGCATTTGTTGTTTTTTATTTAAGTTCTTTGACTTTTATGCCACATAGGATTACATTCTTTTTCTTTATTTTCTAACACGATTGTAATTTTTTTGGGTTTTTTAATTTATTTTATGTTTCCCATTATGTCCATGGTATATAATTTAGGTAAGAAATTGATTTGTGAGACAATAATTGGCATGCAAACCCATTGATCAACCACAACCGTAGACAAATAACCCACGCACTAATATACCTTGACAACATTAACAATGACACCTAACAAAGACCAAAAACCTATGAACCAGGTAAAATAAGAATATAACATATTTAGAACTCCAACAACAACAAAAATGTCATCAAACCCGATAAAAAAATTACATACCTAACAAATAGGTATGAGCCCAAATGAAACTAGAGGAAAGTGTTTCAGAGTTGCAAGATTTTTGGATGAATCACACGTCTATTTAGCCAAGATTTCTTGATAGAAACATAAATAGAGTGAATTATTGTTTTACTTGCCTTTTATGATAATGGCATGAGCTGTAAATATTTTTTAAAAGATGGACAATCCATTTGCTTACATGGATAGGCAATTGATAAGAGGACGGTTGTGGACTGCATCCAATGTGCACTAACGAAAATGGATCTATATCTAAGAAACCTTTATGAAAAAGACACACGTCATATCTTATGATAAAAAAGTCAAATTTTAAACGATAAATAATCGGATAAGAAAACATGCTAAATCATATATAAGAATGCATAAAGAATCTGGAACCTTTTTCGACTCTTGCATTAAGATTTGTACATGAGTCCTAAAATAAGCTATGATCTTAAGTCCTAACAATCTAACATTGTTTCATACTTGATATCCTCGTTGAGTTGGCCCACTCTATCGACATTGGTCCAATCCAATAGGTGTAGTGGAAGATGTTAAAATTTTCACATGACCGCATAAACCATTGTTAATTGCTAGGTATTGTGATTGAGATGGAGCTTGTTAAAGGGTGAATTTGTACCTAACGAATTAAGACATAATCACACACATAACATAAGTGTTTGAGTGGTTCGCCCATCATGGGGCTACATCTATTATAGTTTATAGCTTTGTATTTGTATTTGAATATGTAAATTACATTGTACATGAGAGAGAGATATGTGGAGAGAGGCTTGAAAGCTCTTGTAGAAGAGAAATAGAGGGCTTATGAGAGCTCTTAGAGAAGTGCCAACTGCTGATCCCTTTGTTTAGAGGTGGTGAGCTCTCTTTTATAGTCCAAGTATAGTAGTAGAGAATGCATGGCTCTCATATTGATTTGGGGATTCTACATGGCCTCCCTTAGATTTGGGGCCTTGGGCATTGAGAAGACATAGGAGGGGACATGGCTAGCTACTCCTTGTTTGGTGGGATGTGAGATATGACAAGCAAGGGTTATCCCTAAATTGGTGGGATTTGCTGAAGGGGGAAGGTGAGGTCAACATGGTGTCAACAGAGCTATATAAGAATCTTATAAGATTATAGCATCACCAATAATAGTAGCAAATGAAACTCTTCAAATTAAAGTTTGTTAACGTGGCAATTTGAAAAGATTTATTTGCTACTTTAAAATTTTATGCCGCATTAAACTCTTCAATTCAATTAATGCAATATTATGGAAAAAAAATGAAAACATGTGAAGAATGTCTATGTATTTATTAATTGGAAAATAAAAAATGTATGTTTTTAACACTTTCAAGGTAAGTTTTATTTTTCCAAAGTAATATTAAATATTTTGAAGAGTCATTGTCAATTTACAAACTTTTGCATTCCAAAGTTGTTGAGGAAGCCATCGGAGATATAAGTATATTTATCTCACATTTGGTTAGATCGAATAGTCCTGATTCAAATTGATTGCGAACGGAAAATGGAGGCCCAATCATATTTTTCTTGTTCATTAGCTCCATGTTTCAATATAAAAGTTCTTCATATACCTTTGAATCCTTAATGAATAAAGAGTACGAAATTATTACAAAAAACAAAATAATCGAATCTCCACATGTGAACTTTTATTTTATTTTTCGTAAAATGCGTTTAAGAAACAAACCCAACAGTATACATGGGAGACGGAGGCCTGCCCCAACACAGAGAAAATATGTAAACCAACTAATTAGAATGTATTAATGTCCATCAACGAATGAAAGAAATATAGTGTGACAGTAACACCACATAGCATATAGGTAACGTCACGAATCTACTAAACTTATAACACAAACACCACATCCACACGCCCCATGGTGTTACATACCATGAATCTGGACAAATTTATCCCCCTAATTTGTCAAAGTGGCTAACTGTCCTCACACGAAAACAAAGCAATCAAAGAATTATCTACCCTTTCAAAAAAAACAAAAAAAAAAATTAGACCACACTGGCTCCATGAAAGGAGTTCCACAAATCACACTCTTGATCTTCTTCAGCCTTGGTTTTGCCCCTCTCAGGCAAGAACCCGTATGCCGGGCTCGGAGCTTGCCGGAGATCAAGCGTCAAATGCGCACCGCTACCTTCATGGAACCTGTCCCAACCATGTTGATGTTGATAATTATGATCTGAAAACATCTGGTGCTGCTGTGGTTCGACTGAATTGGACCATGATTGGCCATGATCACAAAACAAATCTTCGGTTGCAGGGTTGTTATGTGACGATGATTCCCAGTTTCTGTCTTCCGATGAATTAATGAGCTGGCGAGCCAAGACGGCTGCGCGGTTTTCGGCAATGAGCTCACGAAGTGCAGCACTGGATCTTGAGGAGAGATCAGAGGGAGATACCCAAGAATCAAAACCAGTGTTCCTGGATGACAGAAGAGAGAGAGCACGCCCTGTCGGTGTTGATAAGTATCCAAACCTCCCGTTTTCTGTTCCAAAAAAGAGAAACTCTCCATGATTAGCAATAGGGTTTTCCTTCATTAATATCGGAGGTGAGATTGAAAATTCTTAAGAAAAAAACTAGAGACAAAATTAACAAGAAAAATAAAGCGATAAGGAGATCAATGTACACACCTTGATGAGAAGAGGTTCTAGATAGAGAATCATGAGAGCTCTTTCGTCTTCTCTCATTATGGCCTGCTAATCTCCTCCTACAACTCCTCTTAGACTCGTCAAACTCTGACACTACATGAAACCTATACCCATTTACCCATTTACCCACCCATTAGAACAACCATCATCATCTTAACTAATAATAAAAACTATTGCCAACCAACAATATACAATAAAAGTAAAATGTGATGAATCTTTTTATTTTTTTGAACATTTCCTGGCATTATTGAATGCCTCAGACTAACTGTAATGTATACGAAACCATTGCTAAAAAGTAGTAAGAAGAGTTGTCATTATCTTACAATTAATGCCGAAATAAAATTCTTCTTGAGGAGCAAAAAGTACGCCCATTATGGCTCTCACCTAACAGAAGCTTATCGGAAAAAACAAGTCCATTTCATAATCCAATAATTGTCTTGTAAGTTTTTATTATTGAAACTCAAGCAAAACCGAACACAAAATAAAGATTTGATTCCCCTATTCTATCCTATCCTATCTGTACCCAAGGTGTATCGCCACAACCATTCGCAACACTTTAAAGTGGTGAGCAAAAATGTTTCCCCCTATATATCTCTTTCCCTATCTTTTTCTAATCGTTTTAATGTAGAGAATTTTGCAATAAGGCCCAATTATAATAACTGTTTAAGTATATTAGCGAAGTATGATTACTGAGGTTGCACCTTATTATCCAATTGTTCAATATTGCTACAAGGATGACATTTTTAGCTCAAAGGGAAACCGAAACTAAGGTCAAAATTAGAATCCGATTCGCCTTTTGGCCTCTTTTGTAGCAAAATGAATGATGTTAGAAGGACAAAATTTTTAAACTGCATTAGTAAAGTAAAAAAATTTAGTAAATTGTTAATAAAAATTTACTTGTTAATGTTCTAGCAAGTGATAAACCGAAAACAATTGTTCTCTAATGATCAAGATGGCAATTTCCACTTGGTGCCAGCAGTTTTTTTTTCTGAAACAAAACCTTAAAATATTATTTAAAAATGGAAGGAAATGAACATTTTGTACGTTAGATTATCAACTTTATCCATAATAATAATAATAGGAAGAAGAATTCAACACAAAAATAAAGAAGAAGAAAAAGAAAGGAACTGACCTGCTGCACTGCTGACAGAAGCGCTGCTCTTGGCCCAAAACCGTGACCTTGGAAGCCTTGGAGTGCATCTCGCACACCTTGTGCCTCCGGTGATACTCCTTCGCGTTCATCAGCGCCACGTGGCACCCCTCCACCTGACACCGCGGCACCACCTTCAACGCCAGCGTCGCCCCGCTCCCATACAATTGATGCGCCGCCGCCGCTGCATCCGCTCCTCCTCTGCCTCTCTTGCTCATCACGCCCACCGGGAACCCCGCCACGTGTCGATCATCCAGGGCATGAGCATGAGCATGAGCACGGGCATGATCCTCGAAGTAGTGCCTCTTCCCCAGCTTCAAGCACATCAGGTTTGGGTCTGGATGGTAGTGGGAGCGGGACCCGCCGCCGTAGAAACTAGAGTGCTGCTGCTGCAAGGGATGGCCCATGATGAACGCGTGGTCACCGGTGCTGGCCTCGGAGCACGTGGCGGAGCTGGAAGCCTCCGCCGTGGCGGCCATAGTGACGGCGGCCGGAGAGTAGAATGAGTTGTTGTTCGTGGCAGCAGCAGAAGCAGAAGTAGAAGTAGTACCACCCCATATATCCCAATTGGTGAGGTAGGTGTTGTTATTACCAATTTGCCCTCTGCTGCTGCTGCTTATGTGACTATGATTATTATGATCATGCCCTAAAATGTTGATGTTCATGTTCCCACCTATTTCCATATCTCTCCTCCACTGATCTGAGAGAGAGAGAGAGAGAGAGAGAGAGAGATGGGTTTTGGGTTTGGATAGTTTTGGTGGTAATATTGGGTACAAATTATAAGCAGAGATAAAGGACTTGCTGCTAGGGTATATATATGTGTATGTATATATACAAGGGGTAAGAGATTTTCACAGAAATGGGGGAGCAACCGGCTGTAGTTGCTGCCTGCTGGTTGGGTATCACATATATAAGAGGAAAGGGGTTTCAGAAGAGAGAGAGAGAGCAGTGAAGGGTCTCTCTGGGTTTCTTTTGTTCTACACCAATGGGGTTAAAGTGATTAAGCAAAAAGGCTGCAAATTTTAAGTTTGCTCAAAGAGAGAGAGAGAGAGAGAGAGAGCCCAGTGACACGTGAGAGGGAATGGATGGACATGGGAGCGCACGTGGGAACAGTGGGAGGGTGAAGCCAGCCAAGCTCCTCTGGAAAATGATTTGATTGAAGAGAGTCCTCTGCTATCATCAGTATTCAGTATGAGAGAGAGAGAGAGAGAGAGAGAGAGAGAGGTAAACTTGTGATTAGACCAGAGAGGGTACTGGAAGAGACAGAGAGACGGACACGTGTCTTCCTACTAACTGATCCAATAACACGTAGCATGCAATTTTATTACAAAATGTCTCAATAATATTTCTAATAAAATCCACTCACTTATATATAATATTTTACTTTGTCAATACAAACAAATATGTTTGGCATACGGAGGTTTTAATCTTTTGCGTAACAAGTTATAGAGTAATTTTTGGGTGTTTCCGGTACACCACGTAGTTGGTGTACCATCCACTAGGTATAGGACATGTGGAATGTTTTCAATGCAGCCCGCCCATGTGTCATAAAAAATTATGCAATAAATTAGAAAATAATTCCAAATGTCCTAAGTCTATTGAATGGTACACCAGCCACGTGATGTACCCGGTACATTTAAAAATTTCTCCAAATTATGATGTTCCTTAGCTATTATAAAAGTGTTCATAGCTTTTACCGTAGTTTAAGAAAACTTTGTATTTGCAAGAGGATTGTAGCTTAAATAATTAAAAATATTTATAAATACATTCGGTGTAATAGGTTCGATTTCTTCCTCTTAAAATGTTAGTTGTATCTTTCAATTTGGTTTTACTATTTACGTAAAAGAATGCCCAAATACATGAAATTTTACTATTGGGGGGGTTGGGTTGACTTGTGCAAAGACAAAAATGTGGTTGATGTTGGCTATGAACTCTCTTTTTTTTTCTTTCTTTTTCTTTGTTTTGGCAGAGCTAGGAGGGGATCATGAAAGGTTGGTTATAGATCATCATAGAGGACATCAAGATGGTATCCAGTAGCATCATGGTGGGACAAGTACCTGATTTTGTATGGAAAGTAAAATCTTTTATAGGGTCCCCATGACATATATGGTAACAGCATGAGTGGCTTGCCTTTCGCAATCACGATTACCAGATTAATAATGTAAATAAGTTATTTCATTGACAAAGTTTCAAATTAGGTTCAAATCAGATCTACCTAGCCTTCATGGCAAAATTACCAAAATTTGAAATTATTTGCAGGCAATACTTGTCGGTTCTTGTACGAACTTGCCCAAATATTTTGAACTTCATAGCCGACCGCTAAAAGTTGGAGAGAAATACGTCAGCTCACATTTTTTTTTTTTAAGGAAAATGCTAGGCTTACCAAATTATATACCACCTCTCAAATAGAGGTGAGCTCCATTGTATTGGTGGGCTTCATCTCTATTAAAGATGTGATACACAATGTAGTAGGAAAATATGATAAACTTAGTATTACCCTTATTTTTAACCTTCTCATTTTCCCAAATCAAATGGTTAAAAGGGGGTAAAAAACTTTATGTCCTTTCTCAATCTAGAAAGACTTTTATGTAACATGGATATCACTTTTTATTATACCGGTCAATGAAAGTAATGACGTATTATATAATTTTTTCATGTGTTATTGTGTTATTGGTCGGGATAATAAAACATTGATATCCCTACAAGTAAGTTTTTCTGCTTCTAGACACTCATTCTCTCTAACTCTAAACTTTTTTCGGACTCAATCAACTAGAGCTTTTGGATTGGTGTTTTTTTCTTCACAAATTCGAATCCCCCCTTTTCGTCTATAAAAAAATCAAATCCTATCAAATTCAACTTCACTTGGGTTCAACCTCCAAATGTGATCATTTTGGTTGGGATATGGTGGATGGCAATGTTATTATTCCACAATTAATACAGGATGAAAAGTTGGTTTTGAGATTTTGCTTACCCCACTCATATATTTTCTCCCTTGTGAGGTCTTCTCTGATCACGTACTCAAAAAATAATATGAATTAATATCCACCACTCTTTTGCTCACAAACATATTCCAGCATCGTAGAATTTCGACACCCTACAATGATGACCCATATCATAATAGTGTAAGTGAAATCATTGAATATAATTGTGACCAGTGACGGATCTATATGGGGACAAGGGCGAAAAAATTTGAACAGTTTGATTACTTGCAAGTAAATTCATGTACATGGAAATTCAAACTGTGCTGCCATCAAAACAGTTTTGTTTCTTCGCTATCAGAAACAAAAAAAGATATCTGATTTCCAAATATTGCTCCTCATATTGGCTGATTGTGACCACTCCTTATTGGCATTATTTTTGAATCGTCAGAAAAATAATTCATACTTGGAGTTGGAAGACTGTTCCTGCTAAAAAAATAGTGGTTTTGAAACCTAAAGTTAAGTCATTAACACCTACCAAGTTAACTGGTAACTCTTTTGTTTCTGCATTTATCAGAAGTTATATGGCAAATCTGCTTCGCGACAATATCTTATTTTCAAAATAATGTTATCATGGATTTACTTATTCACGTGTTATAATATAAGTAAATGAAATAATTGATGATACTGCATATAAGAATCCCAGGTGGCAATGCATGCCAATGTGAAAGCAATATAGTTTCAAAGTAGTTTGGTTGCAAAATGAAACAAGGTTGAAAAAATTTGAACAGTTTGATTGCTTGCAAGTAAATACATGTACATGGAAATTGAAACTGTGCTGCCATCAAAACAGTTTTGTTTCTTCGCTATCAGAAACAGAACAAGATATCTGATTTCCAAATATTGCTCCTCATATTGGCTGATTGTTACCTCTCCTTATTGGCATTCTTTTTGAATCGTCAGAAAAATAATTCATTATTTTTGAATAGTCTGCATTTATCAGAAGTTATATGGCAAATCTCCTTCTCGACGATATCTTCTTTTCAAAATATTGTTATCATGTGTTTACTTATTCGAGTGTTATAATATAAGTAAACGTGTTATAACGTGTTATAATATAAGTAAACGAAATAATTGATGATACTGCATATAAGAATCCCAGGTGGCAAAGCATGCCAATGTGAAAACAATATAGTTTCAAAGTTGTTTGGTTGCAAAATGAAACAATTTATTCGGATCCAAAACAATCCAAATTGTCCAGACATTACTACAGGCAATCGTGGAAAATGCAGTAACAACGACAGATCGAAGTACTTTTTTCAACAGCTGCCCCCAAACAGTACCGACAGCTGCAAAACGACCGTGAAAAAAACGTCTTGGAATTACTGTCCCTTTTACTTCAAGTAAAATAGTAAAAACTAACTATGTTAATTGAGTAAAAGCAAAAGTACTCTGCTGTATCTGCTCCTATTCGAGGAACTATATGGACGACTTTTTTAAGCAGCACTTGGTGCACCCACAAACCAAAACAAAAAACCACATATTAATTACTGCCCGACACTCACCTATTGTCAACTCGTGTTTGTTTTTTTTCTTTCATTTTAATTTTGATGTAGCATGTACTTTGTGGATATAACTTCCACATCCCTTCTTTCATATCACTCTCTCTATCTCTTGAATGATTAATTAGCTCGTGAGAGAGAGAGAGAGAGAGAGAGCGTACGAAATATGTGTAGCACTGACAGTTACATTGATATGTTATGTTAATGATATATTTATATTATAATATGTACACGTGTATATATTTATTTATACATACCTTAAATTCATGACATATCAACATTCTCGTCCACTAATGCTATAACATGTATAACTATGTGATAATGTCAGTCACACTCAGAAAAGTTTTCAAAGTTTCTTTTGTACATACAACCACATATGCATATCATTCCAATTAATCCTATGAATTTTAATATTTACATTTTACAATTACATATGTAAATTTGGGTAAACTAGATTAGGATTTAAACATAATATAAACGTGGTATGCTATATATTGAATAAGGGATTGTTTGGGAGTGATTCTGGATAGATCAAGATCACTTCTAGAAAAAATTACCTCACACGTGCTTTTCCAAAAAATTACTTTTAATAATTTTAAGCGAGAGATACTTCTTTATAAAATCACTTCAAGTGATTATTTGTCTCTCTAAAATCACTCTTGAACAAGCCCTAAAATGAAAGCGATATATGCGCTTCTCCTGGCTTGCCACCAATGCCTATGGTTATAAAGACAGATTCTCCTGGCTTGCCACCAATGCCTATGGTTAAAAAGACAGATGTGGAAATGAGCATCCAAGGAACTGGGACCCATGCCACTGATTAAGACTCTGACACCTGTGATTGTGCCACGTGTACGGTCGTAAAGTTCACTTGTGCATCGTATGGTCTCTTTAAACGTACATATGCAGAAGACTCGGAGCACAAAAACTTTATGAGGTGATGAAGTTTGCGAGAATTTTTTTTCAGAATTTTCCCCAATCAAATAGCTTTAGCTTTCTTGGCTACATGGCACAAGTGGGTACTCGACACGTGTCCAAACAGATCATGGTTTCAAAAAATGTAACTACTCTAATAACAGAGATGAGCATGCAGGTTAACTGAGTGTACGATACATGGGGAGCATGAGGCTACCTTGTTTCTTTTAATGAAACACCAACAAGGAAGGATTACAAAAGAAAATATTAGTGGGGGACCATTTTTCTGTTTTATTTATTTATTTTATTTTATTTTAATTTTTGGGTTCATCTTTTAAGGGTGATGATATAGAATATAGGATAGGAGGGGGACCATCAAAACCATGTTTTCAATTTGATATCATTTAGCTCAGAAATGTATCATCACTAATAAACTTTACGCATGACGTAAATTTGAATATAATTACATAACTAAATGTTCAAATTTAAGATATGTCAAAATTTACAGTTCGTCCTATATACTTGTCTTTATACCATCGAGCTCTTGAATTTTTATTTGGAGTGACACTTGTCCAAAGAATTCATTATTATCTCAAAATGCGTATGCATAATGCATTTGATGATATAGTACTTAGTGCATGTTTGGCATTGCTTATTTGGAGTGATAAGTGATTTTTTAAAAATTTTGGGAAGCCCAACCCGTTTGGTAAACTATAAGAAAATCACTTATTGTTAAAAATTGATGTGAGATAAAGTTATAAGGGACAACAACTAATAAGGTGCTTTCATTTTCTGATTATGCAGGAATCAGTTTCGAAGATGCACTAGATTTAATGATTATGCAGGAATCATTTTCTGATTATGCGGGAATTAGTACCAACAACACTTTTAACAAAAAGTTTATCAAACGCCAAACTGTTTTCTCTCACAGCAAATCTGACAGCGATTATTTTCACAGCACAGCAATACCAAACTAGCCCTTAGTCCTGCCAATAATTGAAGTCGGTTCGCTAAAGTGGCGAGTGTGCAAGTATAATATATATATCTCAAGTCCTTATTGTAGAGTAGGGTTTTGAGTTTCGATAAGGCATCTTTAACATCCATAAATACCTCATATCATATGATCGTATATATCCAGAGAGAATCAATCTTCCTCAAAGAAGGTACACCCAATGGATCGAGCAGATCTTAAGATAGAAGACTAAGGGATGGTGTAAAAGTGAGTTAAAAGAGAAGATGATTGAGACCTTTCACTGTCAAAGGAAAGTCGAAAATTCACTGTACCCTAAAGAAAATCATTAATACAAAAAACACACAGCTCTGATAAAACATTATCCATCCAGAATATATAAGGGAGAGAGAGAGAGAGAGAGAGAACGCCTTAAAACAGGTTACTTGGTAAACCCTTTGAACTTAGAATCTATCAAGAAAGAGTTACATTAGTTGCACTAACACAATTCGTTTGATAAAGCAAAAGGGTAGCAAAAATCCCACTAACAAAGATGGTTTCAAATTTAAAGACATGGAAAGTTCACCAAAAAAATTAAAACTAAAGACGCGTGTGTGTGGAGGCAAAAACGAGACAGACAGAGAAGTTATTGTATCAATCTGAGACTGCTGAGTCAATCTGGGGGCCATGCTTAAGTGCTTAGCGCACAACCCTCCATCTTTCTGAGTTGATTAAAGAAAAGTGGGTGCAGAATATTGCAGATATATAAAGTGTACCCCAAGATTTTATACATATATATATACATATATTATATGGACCCTACCAGCTTTAATCTCCCATCATTTTCAACTCCATATGTGAAACAGAAATCTCCCCATTTACATCTCATTTTGAACGATCTGTTTCTGTACGTATTCCAAGCTATATGCATATATATATATATATATATATCCACATCTAAAAAGATGTTTACCATACAAAATTCAATTCAATTGGAGCTTTGTGCCTTTTAGAGGAGTCACATGCAAGCTGCTTTGGATGGATGAGGCAGAGGGCTCACCAGAGCCATTGAATTCAATTGATGAACCTCGTGAAAAGTGTGTCAGGTATATACCTAGAGCTAGGATTTTGGTGTCCATAGTGCTCTTCTACTGTAACCCAACTTGAAAATTCTGCCATACAACAATCAACCACTTTGAACATGTTTGTGTTCGGGATAATATTCTCTTGTTAGTGTGACAGTATAACATAGATGATTAATTGGCGTATTAGTATGAGGGGTTTTGAATAATAAGGGAGTGTAGAATGATAGATATTTAACTAAACTCCATACCAGTGCATGAATAAAACTCGTTTTGGTTTTTGCTAACAGAGTCCCGCCTAGTGAAAAATGGTTTTGACTTGCATATCAATGACCTCATATTCAAATCTCTATAACACCTTAGCAGTAGGGGTGGGAATCAGGACCGGAACACCAAGCCGGAACGGATATAAAAAATCTGAAAAAACCGGTTGACTAAAAAAGTCAACAAATCGGCACTGAACCAAACCGAGCTAATTTTGGTTCCACACCTTACCAAACCGGACCAGATCAGTTGTGTATTATTTTATTTTTATTTTTACAAAATTATTTAAATCCAATGCTACATTTTTAATCTAATAACTAATATTTCCCCAAGCCCAACTTCAAAACATCTCTTTTTTCTATGCTCAATATCTATCTTTTCATGAACTTAGATCATTTGTTAATTTTCAAGTCCAAAAAATAAAATTTTAGTTGGAATTTGTATAAAAAAATAATTTGAAATAAAAATAAAAATAATCCGGTCCAAAACCGAAAATTGGACCAGCCAGTTTCATAATTTTTTTTTTCACTAAAATCGGATCGGTTAAATAGTATTGGTTCCAGTTCCGGTTTGAGGTGGAAACCAGTCCGAACCAGACCGTACCCACCCCTACTTGGCAGTGTGTGTAAGAAAAACCCCTCCTCTTTCCTAACTTTGGTAAAAACTCCTTTTGGTTTCTATTGTTATTCCTTCATATTGCAAAATTCTATAGTGAGGGGTGCTATATATGGACCCCTCATGTGGACGTTTATATTAGCCATATGATCATTTCATTAAACTTAAGTGAAGATACTATTCAGATGATTCTCGTGGCTAATATGAAGGTCCACATCTAATTGTCTGTATATTATACCATCACCATAGAACAACTCCCTTGATATTACAATTGAGTGAAAAGGATAGGCTTGACTTTGGCATTCAAAACTAGCTACTTGGGCTTTGTCCTGGCCCACGTTTAGCTCTACGTTTGCAGAATGTTGGCCCCATGGCAAATCTGCTATCTAACTATGGAAGCAAGAAATCCAAGGTAGGACAGATGAGCTGTACAATAAGAATAGGATCACATAGCTGGCAATTGTTGGGTCGGGGGCCCATATTTATTTCCAAAGGAGCTTGGTCTTATTTGGGTCTCCCATTTGAGGCCTACCAGAAAACACATCACATAAGTATTATACACCATCGTCACATCACATAAGGAGCTTGGTCTTATTTCTTATGTAATTTTGAAGACATTTTTAATTGACATTGTTTGTATAGGGACCGGCGCAGGAAGAGGCTAGACTGTCGGTTAGTCCAATGAGTAATTCCTTATGTGTTAGAGATGTTCGCGTAATCCTCACAGCCTTCTCTTGTTGGTTGTAATTTGGTTTCTCAATAATAATGTATCACTTTTTATCCCAAAAAAAACCCATTAATCTAACGTTAGCTAGAACCTTTAGCCTATTGGGCAGAGGAAGGAAGTTAGACAGATGGGTTATACATTGACCTAAATATTTTGTTTGATGAAAATCTAAGCCCAACAAAAATGCCCAGATTTGTTTACTACCTGGAAATAGACCTGGCAAACGGGTCGTGTTTACGGGTTACGGGTCGTGTTCGTGTCAATCCGTTAAGAAAACGGGTTGACACGAACACGACCCGTTAAGCTAACGGGTGAGAAATACGAAACCCAAACACGACCCGTACAAATTCGCGAATGACACGACACGACCCGTTATGACTAACGGGTCGTTTTCCACCCGTTTCACCCGCTTCAAAACTATATTTTTTAAGAAATTATTAAAGAAAATACAAAAAATAAAATAAACAAAGCAACCAGGATGCAAGTTCGAGAGCCTGTGCTATGGGATTTCTTTTTCATTCCCTTTGGATCTTTGATCTCTAGACATCTTCAAGTTCATTCACAAAGAAATCAGAACAATTTAGCAACTTTAATTAACCTGTAATTGAGCAAATAAAACTAAAATTACTAAAATCACTAAAATCGACATCTTGGGACATAAGAAGATAATCTGAGGCGCTAAAATTAATAAACCAATCCCAATCCTTAGCCCGCATGAGCAAAATCGCAATGGCGTGAAGCATGGAGGCGGTCATAGTGGGGCCTTTGGCGGTGACCAAATCTGCAAATCCTATCAACATGGCGGCTGAGTTTGATGGAGAAGACAGAGAGAGAGTGAAGTCGAGAGAGAGAGAGACAGGTGAGGGAGGTTGTTGCTGAGTCTGGAGAGAAAGACAGAGAGAGGAGAGGAAAGAGATCTGAGTTTGGTGGAGAAGACAAAGAGAGAGTGTGAAGTCGCAAGAGAGAGAGAAGTGAGGAGGGCGGCTAGGCTGAGATTTCTGAGAATGAGGTCGCGAGAGATAGTAGTTAGGTTTAGGTTTAGAAAGTACAATTACAAAAATGCCCTTTTTCTTAACGGGTTAACGGGTGATTCGCGAATGACCCGTTAACGACCCGTTAGCTTAACGGGTGACTAACGGGTCAACCCGTTTACAACCCGACCCATTAAGCTCGACCCAAATACTGTTATTTTCTTACGAATTCGTGTCGTGTTAACGGGTCGTGTCCGATATTGCCAGAACTACCTGGAAATTCATACTCTACTCATTACTAATTGATTTTAAATGAAATGTTCACATTCAAATATCATTTTTAATACAAGCTATAGTCTAAATTGCAAGGAGAAGATGGTTTCTTACACACACTATCAAAGTGTCATGGAGGATTAAATCTGAAACCACTGACCTGCAAGTCAAGATCATTTTTCACTAAACTAGACCCGTTGGCATTCACATTCGAACTTATTCACTCAAAAGTTGGCTCGAATGCCCGTGACGAGTTAGATGTTGAAGGTTAGGTACCTTTGATAAATTTTCCTTGATTACCAGACTTGTAGAAGCATCCAGGATACTCTGCAACATTAATTGCCATAATTTGCGTGCATGTCACTATGTGCCACGTCTAGAACTAGAAAATCACTGTTTCTTCACAAACATAAATGAAACTTTGGTTTACCAAATTCCTGTAGTTTGGGATTGTTTTTCGACAGTCAAACATAATAAAATTGATACTAAAAAGGAAAGCTCACATATTATTAATTCCAAGACTTACTGGTCCATGGTTGTTATATTGGTTGGCCTATCAATTACTGTTCTGTAAAGGGAAACAATTTCCAGCAGGAACAGCATAAACTAACTACCAGCAGTTGGAAATTTGAGGTTGTTAAAAGTTACTGTATACCAAGCCAGTTTTCTGTTACGAAAGTTGGTTGGTAGTGTAAAGTACTTCCTTGAAAAGTTATATATGAACTAACAAACTGAGAACAAGCTAGCTAGACACAAAAGGTAGTTAGGAAGCAACACTGTGGTTGTGTCGTGGCCTAACATGGTAGTTGTTTGTGACTTTCCAAACAAGAAAGTAGAAACTGTTTCAAATCAAATGCTTTCTCAGAGTTTGATTGATTGAGTCATCCACACGCCTAAAATTATCACAATCCTGACGGCCACGAGTGCAAGCTTCAGACATTTGAGCTAGCTTACCCTTTTATCTTTACCATACATATGCACCAAACTTGGACTTGAAAGCTAATGATTTCCCAAACTTATAAGTGGGTTCCCACCCGATTTAACTATTTGTCATGAAATGTTATATTAAATGTTTTTATATACGGGTTTCAACGTCTTTGTGAGAGATGTGATTAGCAATGTTGTAGGAACATATAATTACCTTTGTCTATTGAAAATACGGAAGAGCAAAATTGTAAAAAAATATATGTTTTTATGCCAAATGATCATAAGGAACATTTAATATTGGTGAATTCACTCCTTGAATTGATGCCCTCAAAAGTAGACATATCCTTTGAACCATGTATTTATACCCTTCAACACAACATTTGAAACTTCATTTTTATAGTAGGATCACATATTCACATGATCAACACAATGTCATTGACTCATGTAATAGCAATGTTTCACACATCCTTAAATACAACACACCACCCTAGCTATCATAAGATGTCTGCTATCTTATCTTCCATCTGTCCTTCATATATTAAAGTTTCCTTGCCTAAGCTCCAAACCCCTTTAACGGCTCTACCTGCCATGTCTCTGTTATTCAGTTATTCCCTCCCCCTTTTCTTCTTCTTCTTCTTCCTCAACTTAGCACCATGCATACCTAGAACTGTGCCGGCATTTACATCAAACCTGTGGCAGAACATAGACGACTTCCTCGATGCTCGGAGAGCCAGGCCCATCACCGGAGTCTCATCAGAGCATACAAATCATCACTTCACGTTGCATGGCACACAACGTTATGTCTACTTTACCGGAAAACCTAGGTGGGTGCGTCCCATGAAGCCCATGACACTCACCTACGCTTTCTCTCCTGACAACATGATCAACTCCTTGAGCTTGTCCGATATACAACACGTGTTCGAACGGGCTTTTGCCAGATGGGCATCCGTGATTCCGGTGAGCTTCGCTGAGGCCGAGGACTATGGCTTCGCGGACATCAGAATAGGGTTTTATAGTGGCGATCATGGTGATGGACAGCCGTTTGACGGGGTGCTCGGGATTTTGGCCCACTCGTTTTCGCCGGAGAGTGGGCGGCTCCACCTCGACGCAGCAGAGATGTGGGCGGTGGACTTTCGGACGGAGAAGTCCCCCGTGGCCGTGGACTTGGAGTCGGTGGCCACGCATGAGATTGGTCATTTGCTAGGGTTAGGGCATAGTTTGGTGAAAGAGGCTATTATGTACCCGAATTTAAACCCAAGGGATAAAAAGGTTGATTTGACGCTTGATGATATTGAAGGAGTGCAAGCTCTGTATGGATCTAACCCAAATTATACAGTTGGTGATTTATCGGAGTCATACATGTCGACAAATTCGGCCATTGATTTCAGAACTACTAGACAATCAAAATTGGTCAATTTCATCCTGGGTTTGATTATAATCTGTTTGTGCATGTAATTGATTAGCATCACGAGTTTGTTTTCTTTTTTCCTTTTTTGTTGTTGGTTTTTTTTTTTGGGCGAGATCAGAGAGAGTAGTGGTCCTCTTTTACATTAGCATAAAAGGTTTTTTCTTTTTATTTTTTAGAAGGTTTTGAAATTCACAAATGTCACATTTCTTTGTTGTTGAGAAATTCTTGGATTGCATTAAGAAAGTCACTAGCCACAAATGGTCATTACAATAACGGAGCCATCTAACATCAAAATTAAGACAATATGTGACTCAACCACTAACGATCACACATGATCGAAGAAACTCTGGCATAGGTATCCAAACTAAGAGTGCAAACTCAGAACAACTAAAAAGAGATAAAACTTGAAAAAACAAACCATAACAATACAATTAAAAACTCTCACATAAGAGAGGTGGAAAGCTCTCACAAAAGAGAGGTGAAAAACTCTCACAAAAGGATAGGTGAAAACTACATAGAAAACCCAAAGAGTCTCTGCTACTTATTCCAAACATGAAGAATTTGCAAAAATGATGGTGGTAGAGATCTGACACAAAAACTCATGTGGAGATTCGATGTCGAGAAGCATCCGCCTATGATGAGGGGAGGAAAATCATAACAAGACGAAGACAAATAGGGAAATCTTATGTCTCTGAAAATGGGGAAAAGAGGAGAAGTAAGGAAGGGAGAGGGGAGGAAGTGAAAACGGCTCTATAGTGTTTTTTGTGAGAAATGGGCACAAATGTCACATTTGAGCTTCCATATTTAAGTTTCAATATGGTAGTTATGGTAGTTGCTACAAAATTCCCGAGATAAGCATGAATAATAGGTATAACTAAGGCTGGCATTTTGAACCAAAATATTGCAAAACCACATTTACTGATCGCATTTTAACCGCATCCAAACTGACTTTGTGGGAAAACCGACCGCAAATTGCGATTTTTTGAACTGACCTCAATATGTCGGTCGGTTCGCGGTTCCGAATAACCAAATATAGCGGTATACCGCAACTATATATAAATAATTATTTTATATAATATTTAATAGCATGATAATTAATTATCTTATCTCTCTCTAATGATGAGATTAAATTATACAAGGAAATGGAACATGTTACAACTTGTAAGTAATTGATTTATTATTTTCATGTTTATGCTTCTTATAATGTTTTTTTATATGCTCATTTCATTTTAATTTTCTTAGTTTATATTTACTAAACAGGATTTTTGTAGAAATTTCACCTCAACTTATACATCAGTTTCAATTTGTCACCTTAATTTTTCAAAATCCATGATTTGTCACCTAACTTTAACATCATCCAATTTTCCATCCATTTTGAAAGGTATTTTAGTCTTTCCAATATGTAAACCCTCTTTTTTATATCACACTTCTGCTTGTTAAAAGACTCAGACAGTTGTAAACCCTCATTTCTACATATTGGAAAGACTAAAATACCCTTCAAAATCGATGGAAAATTGGATGATGTTAAAGTCATGTGACAAATCATGGATTTTGAAAACTTAAGGTGACATTTCGCTTAAATTTTTCTATAAGGTGACAAATTGAAACTGATGTATAAGTTCATGTGACATTTCTACAAATATCCCTTACTAAACTTGTGTTGTTGTTTTTGTAGATGGTCATACATCACGACGGAGTTCTTCAAATCCACTCTCCACCAACCCTAAAGGGCTTGTTTGTTACACTGTGCAGGTATGGACTGGCTTGGCTAAGATTTTATCCCACATTTGTTTCACCCAGTTCTAATTTTAAGTGGGATTAATTAATATGGGCCTCACCAAAAACACATTCTTAGGAGTTCTTAGTGAAACCCGTTTGGAGAGGAGGGACTAGTCCCTACCCAAGCGACGAGCAACCAACCCCACCCAAGCTCCCACAACCACCGACCCCCAAGTAGAGGAAGAAGAGAAAATTTTCGAAACAAAAGAGAAGGAGAAGACAGAAAAGCAGAGGAAGAAGAGAAAATTTTGGCAAAAAAATAAGGTGAAGACAGAATAGAAGAGGAATAAGAGAGAAAGAGAAGAGAAAATTTTTGAAAACAAATAAAGAGAAAAGTAGATAGAAGAAGAGGAGAGAGGATAAAGAAGAAGAAGAAGAAATAGATGCAGAGAAGAAGAAGATGAAAGAGATGCAGAAAGGAAGAAGAAGAAAGAGAATCAGAGAGAGACGAGGAAGAAGGGAAAGAGAGAAGAAAAGTTTAAAAAAATATATTTTTACAACTTACTTTTCAGAAAAAATATTTTTTTAAAATTTAGTCATTGTCCAATCAAACATATACCAAACGCAGTACAAGTGTATCCAACTTATGACAGGCCAAGCCAATCCAAGACAATTCAAGTATTTAGTCCAGTTCATGACAGTCCGTCGTACCAAACGACCCCTCAGTTCTCTATGTCTTGCATTGCATTTTTCTTTTGGGTTGTAACTAAATTTAAACTTTATTTGCTTTGGTTTAAATCTTTATTTGAGTTGTGAGTTTATTTGCTTAAATTTGTGAAATTCAATATACCGCAATATGTAGGTCGGTTCATGGTTTGTTTTTTTACAATACCGCAATATGTCGATCGATTCGCGATTTCATTAAAAAGTTGTGGTAACCGAACCGCAACAACCCTTAGGTATAACTAGCTCCAATCTAGCCCATATTGGCAAACTTGGGCCTACACTATATGATATGAAATTCGGGTGAAGTTGGGCTCCAGTTGGATCTGATCTCTAAAATTTTGACCCAGACCTGGTCCATTACCATATAGACCTTAAACCGATGTATCTGAATTTGGCATATAAATGAAAAAAAAAAAAAAAAACTTGAATATAAGTTGTGATTTGTCGTTATTATTGGGCGCACCAACCAAATCTCTATCGTTTTCCTATGTGGGAAATCAAACCATAAAGTCAAATTGGAGTCTTAATCAAAAGGTATTCTTTAAACCAATATAAGGAAAATATGGGGGGCCAATGATTTTGATAAATTTGTTTGGACCCGTTGGACTTCAGACGACAGCATTGACTAAAACATATAATATATATATATATATAGCTTCTATTGAGGGATTTCTCAAATAACAATTGGATGTCGAAATGGTTTCCGATTTGTCTAATTTTTTGTAAGGATGATCTATGAATGAAGACCTAAAAAATAGATGGTTTGGATTATTGGAAAAAAAATTATAGGGTATCCAAAAGGGCGTCACTCAAATAAAATTATTTGAGGGATCCCTCAATAGAAGGGGACTCTTATATATATATGTGTGTGTGTGTGTGCGCGCGCGCAGATACCATGATGCAAATGTAGAACAAAAATGAATCAATAATAAAGAGAATTTCATTTTTCATTAAAGAAAAACAAACAAACAAACAAACAAGAAGAAGATCTAGCAGAAAGGAGTGGAGGCTGGAGGAGTAAAATAATATCCATAGATTTGTGCGTATGTCATGACACTGATGATGAAAATAATCAATCTCTCCTAAAGTTTTTTTCACCCAAAAAACTAATAATAACATCCATAGATTAGAAACAAGAAAGAAAAACGAAAAATGTATTGGTGGGTGGTTGGGAGAGGTCGATGGCATTTGCAATTGGCAACTCATTTCCCTTCCTTTTCTCTCTCATTTTCTCAAGATGGAAAGCAACTTTCATCTCAAAAGTCAGTTAGCGTGTGTCTGTATATAAAAATACTATCTTGGCCTACAAGCATATTGACTACGCTATACATATTTCAAATTTTAGTTATCATCCAGGGATACCGGGTTTGTAGCTTTCATGGTTAAAGTATTACTTATCCACTCGAGGACTTTTGTTTTAATTCTCCCTCTTTTAATATTATTTGTATATATATATATATATCATCATCATCATTATCACGGAGGTGCGGTTGATTTGTTTGCAAACAACCTTGAATATTCCTCATGACGATTTTTTTTTTGGTTATGTTTTGAGAAAAGTCAAAAAATAAATCTTTATTCCTCATGAAATCAAAATTTTAATTTTTTTTTAAAATTTAATACAAGTGATAGTCTAAAAAAGAAGGAGTTTTCTTACATCAACACTACTAATGTGTCATGGGAGTTCGAATATGAGACTACTAGGCCTCGTCAATGGGTCGGGCCGAGCTAGCCCCGCCCAAATTTAATGAGCTTGGGTCGGGCTGAGTTGGGCTTCAAAGAGGAGAGAGAAAATAACGGGTTGGGCTGGGCTTTTTTCGAAAATTCAAAGCCCAGGGTTGATCCATGGGCTGGGCCTAAGAAAGCCCATCGGGCCGGGCCAGGCTAAGCCCAACTGGCCGAGCCAAAATGGGCCTACTTCATTCAAAAAGAAGAAGAAGAAAAGAGGAGAAAGAAACAATGTGCCATTCAAAAAGAGGCACCCAATTGCATCATAATTAGACCGTAACACGTTTTAAGAAATAATTTAAAAAATAATAAGTATTGAAAAAATATTTTAAAAAACGGATGGTATGAATAAATATGCAAATGCTTGGTGGTGATGGGTTCAAGAAAAGCATGATTATATTTGGTGGTATGATATGTTGTTCATCTTATTCTTAATATATATAATTGTTGTATTAATAATTGACACAAATTAATGCGCTAATCATCCAATTATAAACTAGGAATGAGTAAAGAAAAGTAAAAGAAATGAAACAAAACATGAAACCCAAAATAAACACAAACAACAATTTCTATCACCCATTTATCACCACTGTATCGCTACTGTATCACCACTGTATCGCCACTGTATCACCACGGTATCACTAGTTTATCACGTTTTAGGCAGAGATGAATTATGAATTTCCTATGTTTTTCAATTTCGACATCTGTCCATTTTTTGACCTATAAGTTTTCAATCGTTTATGCAAATTTTGTATTCTTTATATGGTTGGATTCAGCACAGAAAAATGAAGAACACCGCGCTGACTAAATGTCAAAAATGGATACAAAAATGAGCAGAATTCAGTGGAAACAAACACAACGTTTCAAACAAGTAACACACACACACAAAAGGAAAAAAGGGGGTTCGTGATTCAAGTGATATAATCCTAAACCCTTATTTATACATAATTATATATGTATGCGGGCCTAACAGACAGGGTTTTTGTGGGCGGGTTGGGCTGGGCTTAACCGGTGTAGGGCATATGGACCGGGCTGGTCTTCAAATCCCCAAGCCCAACCCAGCCCATTACGGGCCGGGCCATCCCAAAGTCTATGATAATCTAGGCCGAGCTTTTTTTTGATGGGCCTGGCGGGCCCCCATCAACCCATAAACCCGCGAGCCAAATAATGAGGCCTAGAGACTACTGTCTGCAAGTCAATACTCTTCGTACTAGGCTTGACCCCAATAGCTCAAAATTTTAATTCGGAATCCTAGTAAATGTTCGTCACAAGTTCGTCTATTGGCAATAAAAAAGAAGAAGACATGTTTAGGTAGCATGCGCATGCACTGTGATAAACTCAAGACAAATTAATGCCTGAGTGCTTGACTAGTGGACATGTTTAGACTAAAGAACCCATTATTAAGATCTTGTCTAGTGTCCTTATATTAAATAACCCTTGTATCATCGTGATAATCATTCGTGTCCCTGCCAAAGTCATATATTATATATTTCACAAATCCAAACATGTTTTATGATATAATAATATGTGGTTTGTGAACTTGGGATAATCTCTCGGCAACCCAAGTAAATGTTAACCACGTATGTTTACATATAATAATGGTGATGAGAGTATACTAATTGACCTTGCTCAAAACAGTCTTTACATAGATAGATTTGTTGTCGCCTCACGGTTTTGGTTCAATAATTCAAGTTTTGTTTTTGTGTTTTTAAATACAACTGATATTGAAAAGGGGGATTTAGACACGTACTAATTTCTCTTAATCATTTGAGCGATAAATTTTTTATTTTATTTTATATACAAAAATGTCATTCATAAACTACACGCTTCCTTGCACGATATACATGTTTAGTTTGACTTGCTTTACGCACTAACTATAAGATGACATTTCTGATGGAGGTTTTTATTTCCCTCATCATCACAACATCGAGAAGTATACTACTTAAAAACGCGAAAAAATTTCGAGTGGAGAGAGAGTTGACATTTCAATGTTAATGAAACCTAAGTGGCTGATAGAAAGCAACTCCATGTGTTCCAAATATGTGATTGCAAAATCCTTAAGACCTAAAATTTAGATTTTTTTTTTTTGTAAATGAAAAGGTCAACTATCGTTAATTGGACGGCATTTTTTTTTTCTCGATGTAAAATTCTTATCAATAAAATATAGTTATTCTCTTATTCGGATGCCATTGTAAACAAACAGAAAAACAGGAAAGGGTAGTACAATATAAATAACGTTCGCATGATAATAACATCCGAATATCCACATAAGAGATTTTCTGTGAAAAAAAACAGAACCAATCAACTAAATTCATTTTAAGAAGTTATATATGTGAATGAAGATATTCTTGGTTTTGTGATCAAGAAGATGACACCCAAATATTTTTTTCTGGATGTTAGCGTGGAGGCAATGCCTACATGCTTAGAAATTAGAATTTTGACATGTTAAATGTCCCAAATCATCACGCAAACCATCATATATTAACATCACCAAGAGTGAGAACAAAAAATAAAAACATCCAAGATTATTATTATTTTTTCGCCAAGAGCCCTAATATGCTATTTGCAATAATACTGTTAATCACGACTGTACATTCAGATATATATATGATTTCATACCATCAATAACTTGATTGACAATAAAAGAAGAAGTGCTTCATCGAGATTTGAATACCAAATCGTCAAATTTTATCCCAAATAGACATCAAATTTCTAACATATATAGAAAAATGTTATCGTATCAAACTGTGAATAGGGACCACTGATCAAGTTAGTTCTTTTCTAGCTATGTAACATTGCTAATTCCGTTGAATTTGTAATAAACAACTAGATTGAAAATCAAGGAAATTCAAGATAAGCATAGAGAATCCATTTCCATTAAGATAAAAACAAACTAGTGACGATCTTTTATGAAAGAAGATATACATATTGTAGATAAACATGCTTTCTAATCATTCTTTGTTACTAATTTGGTGTAGCTCAGAATAAGTAAGAGAATCAAATATAAAGAAGGATTGGGGTTGTATTGGAACGAACGAAAATAGCACTATTTCATGTGCTTTGTTGCTAGAAACTGCAAATACAACTTACTGATGCAGGTTTGCTTGTAAGTGGGATAAGAGGAGATCAAGGTATGAAGGCGAAGCAACCATGTGACCCATCTTAATGACAGTTTGTAAACAAAGGAAAGTGTGGACCAATGGAGGAAACGTCTCTTTGTTAAATCATGTATTATTTTTAGTTAGTTTCCTTCTTCATATATATTTTTTTGGTTTCAAACAATACTTTAATCTAGTCTAAACTACGGAAAGGGGGAATCGAACTTGGATGAAAAATGAGAAACACATCTGCTCTAACCAACTTGACTAAGTTCATATCATCAGACTTCATATTCTATTGAGTAATAGTATAGACAAGAAAACAAAATATTAGACTTTAAAATTCCAATTGATGTTGTTTGGAGAGAGAGAGGGCGAGAGAGACAGAGTGTGTAATTTAATAGAGTAATGAATGTCTAGTACCAACAAATAATTTAAAGTAATTGTATAGAATTCAAATCAAAATATATAAGTTTTAATTCTCAGATGATGTGACACTATTTTATTTATTTCATTTCTAGTCTATTCTGTTAAATAATATAGTTATGCCCGACTCGGATTATTTGGTGACTGAAATTTTTGGGGAAAGCTCTGATGACTTTTTGTATTATTTGTGTGTAAATTGAGAGTTTGTAAGTCCAATCAACCAGAGAGAAGAAAAATATTAAGAAATAATAATAATAATAATAATAATAATAAATAAGAAGAAAATAGAATTGGATGGATGAAAGCAGATGGCTTCATTGTCAATTCAAGAGACCCCGAATGAGGAGGAGTTTTGTAGCTTTCTCATAAATGGCCAAAACACGTACAGTGGAAGGGACCTTATCAGCTTGTGTACTTGGAGATATTTCAGAAATGGGCATGTGTAAGAAGAAGAAAAAAAGAAAAAAAAAACCAAGAATTCATTATTTAAATGAATGGCCTAGGAAGCAACAACATCCACTCAAAATTCACATCTCCTACCCTCTAATTCCAAGCACTCACTCCCTCACAAAAAATAAAAAAATAAAAAAATAAAAATCTTGGGAGAAATCATATATATATAAATACTTCTTCCCTAGTTTTTCATATTGATCACAATAATGGAGAGGGCCTAGCTACCTATTAAAGTCCTTCCTTCAATGAATCTGTAAAAGTTAGCAGCTTTAGGTACTATGAATTCTTTGCTGAGAAGGCATCCCAAGGCATTCAATTCTCCTCCTCAACAGTCCCAACCAAGAAAAGAGGGTGCAAGTAAGTTGTTTTTCTAAATCCCCCAAGAACCCCCTGCTGTGCCAGAGACAAACCCTACACTACAAATCAAATACCACTCTTGTCCGTACAAGTCTAGCTACATCCTTTAAAGAACCCATATCAGAAAATACTTGCGTCCTTCCCTGGAAGTGGAAAATCCTATTTTCTTGCCAATTATAGTTTGACATGTGTGTAGAGATTTATCTTTTGGTGTTTTTGATGAATTACTTTTGCATATATGTTTGCAGAAAGTATAAATCCCTTCTTTCATGGAATGAGGTAAGCATTGTCCAAATTATTATAGATTATCTTAGTTTAATTGCGACCAACAATCATACCTTAATTGATTGATTATCACATGCAATTGATGAATTCATGCAGGAAAACCTAGCTATATTGCTATTAGCTAGCTACTTGTTGATGTGTAAATCAAATTAATCAGCTAGCTACAGAACCTGTTGTTTAATTTATGTATTTGGGTTTTTGCTTTTTGAACAAACAAAATTATTCAGCTGATGATATTCATTGATCCCAACAAAGCTTACGTTTTTTTATTAATAACTTAATTACTGAAAACCACACCACAAATTAAGAAAACAAAGACTAGACCTCCCATATCGAGAACAAGTTATATAATATATATTATATATAATTAACTTAATCTACTTCTATAAACACTTAAACCCTTTAGTTTGACGAGGCTGCTGATCAAAACCCTTTAGTTTGACGAGGCTGCTGATCATCAAGGCTAGCAGTTTTGATATCACACTCACACTCACACACTCACAATCTTAAGAGGTCTTAACACATTACATCCTTGAGAAGCTTGTACCTTCGCGTAGTGGGTCTCGGTGACGGTACGCCGCTGTTCTTACTAGCCTTCTCCCCGCTACCGCCACCATCTTGATCACGGTGTTGTTGATGATCGTGTTGCTTGATCTTGTGGTCACCGGAATATTCGGACCGGCTCGAGGCGCCTTCGGTCTCAACTCCCCCGACCACGCTCGATTTCTTGGAAGAGCCACCGTGCTTTGTGTTGCTCCTCTCTTGATCGCTTCGGCACCAATCGCACAGTTCAATTGGCTCCGCGTACTCACTATAAAAGTTACTACAATACCTGCATAAAATTGAATGCATATTAAGTTTGTTTTTTCCCTTTATTTAACAAACTGTCATTCATGAAATTTGATCGCGAATAGTCTAACAAGGTAAATAATAAGCACACGATTAATCAGGCACAAAAAAATGTGTACCACAATTTCACATGGGCATCATGCTTAATTAGTAAATAATTTATTTATTTTTAGTATCAGCATTAATTAGATTATGACATTATAAACATGTTCATATACATATAAATGTTGATGATGACTTAGGATGGTTTTGATATGGTACTATGATGAGCATCATATATATGATGCATGGTATGGTACCAATAATAATATAGGTTGGTTGGGTGGGTGTTTTATGAAGATGGGTTTCTACCTATTCAGTTACCAGTAGCTATCACACATGATGATGATGATGATGATGATGGTGATGATATAAAATATCATGATTTCTATTTATACTCACACATACATATCCATACACAAGCTATTTAGCATATATATGTGTGTGTATGATGCATGGCATATATGATGATGATGATTATGGTGATGATGGTGAAAATCCATACGAGTGTTGAAAACGGTTGTGGCATTTGTTGCAGCGGAAGAGCTTGTCAGGAAAACCCACGTCACCGCACATGCAGCAAACAGTTTGAAGATCCACCATGGCTGTTGTTTCTTGAAGCAATCCAAGAGCTACCAACCCTTCAATTAACACACAGAATATTTTCTATGTATCAGGAACAAACCCAAGAACCCAAAAACCCAAACCCAAGCAGAGAAAAAGATATACAGAGAGATAAGTACGAGGAGAGAGAGAGAGAGAGAGAGAGAGAGAGAGAAGAGGAGAGACAGAGAGAGAGAGACTTAAATATAAAGAGAAGAGAAGAGATGAAGAAAGAACTAATGATTTTAAGTCGGTGTGTAAATTCCATATTTATATATGAAATGAATAATAATTAATATTAAATTAAATATAAATATTGGAGGAGATATATACACAGGTAGACCACAGGTTGCTTGCAGTCGTTTTCAGTTAGGGCAGAGGGGAGAAGAATGGTGAACCTTAAAAAAGAGGTGGGAAAATGACACTTCTGCCCCGGGCTGGGCTTGCCTTCTTCCCTACCTATCATTTCTTTTTTGCATTTCCAAAATGTCCATATCATTAAAAAAAAATTTAAAAAAATAAAATGGCATGTTCCCATCCCTAGAGCTATCACTACGCTCCTCTTTAATTGAGTGTGATGTACGCACTTGGATTTATATGTTTATATGTGTATGAACTTTTTGCACACATTTCAGATTTCATCGTACACTAGTAACTATACTATTCCATCGATTGACAACTTTTTTATATATTTAAATGGTATCATTATTTTTCTATTGATATTATTTACTTGCACTTTACATCTTGATGTAGTTGCTGTCTACACTTTTTATGTTGAAACAAATGGGGCAAAGAACAACTTGTGGGCTGCCTTGAGTATAGGCGCATGAAGCATTCCTTCATCAATACTCAAATGCACGATGGGGAACACATTCGGAATTTTAGGTCATAATTAGCGACGAAAAAAACTTAGTTATAAATCGTGTTACTTATAAGTTAGGGATATAAATTTGAAGACTGCGTATAAGTTAGGAACATAAATTAGATGACTACCTATAAGTCAGATACAAAAATAGACAAACAAAATTGTATGTTACCTATAAAAAAAAAACTAATTATTATAACATAAATGACTATTATTCGATTCAAGTTATAAGAGGCAACGTTGGAACAAAATTTGATTTTTTTTTTAAAGATTACATCAGAAAATATTTAAAAATGAATGTAATTCTATGTGGCACAAAAATCAAAAGACTTGGATCAAAATCACCAAATCCGAAGATTAAACACAATTCCTCAATGAAAATTTGAATATATATATATATATAAACTTTTCTATTAAATTTGTATTTCACTATGAACAAGATATTCTACTTAATTAGATTTGTTACGAAGAAAGAACATGCAATACGCCATCCTAATTATAACTCAACACTATATATTCAGATGTAGATGTTTGCGGTCAATATGTTGTATTGTTTCTTATAAGAGAAAACGTTTTGAATCATATTGGCACATGCTAATTAGCTTTAAATTTGATGCTCACGTACGTTCTAAGATTATAAATGTTTTTATAGTGTTAAATAAGATTACTCGTTCACTTAAGCCAGCCGGTCTAGAACCATCCCACCTCATCAAAATTTAGATTATTGGTAAGATATAATTACCACTAGATCAAAGGTGACAATCGTTGTATTCTATTTGCAAGGGACTTGTAGCTCAAGTGATTAATATCATTTATCACTGTACCAAAGGTCTTAGGTTCGATCCCCCTCCCCTAATATTACTTTTATCATTTTATCCTCTTTAAATAAATTTGGCTTCTTTTACCAAATTATTTTGAATATTTGTACTATATTTATTAATCACATTGCGGACCACCTCACCAATGTATGTGAGACCCACATATATTAGATAGATAGTCAGTAATGTCGTCAATAAATGTGGTCCAAATAGCAACACCCAATTATTTTACCAAAGTGCATTTCTAGATATTTCTAAAAGTTACACCAAACCTTGACCTTCACACTTTACACAGAATCCAAAATGCGATAGTTGGCATAAACAAGTGGAGAGCAATTTCACGCGCTTTTGGAAAAGCATGGTTTGGCAAGTTCCAAGCATTGCAGTGTGGTAAAAGGGTAAAAAGTAAATAGTATGGTCAACATTTTCTTGGGTAAATTAACAGTTTAGTCAACTTATAAAGGTGGGGATGTGGCCGTCAATAACATATTCATACTGGATAGTTTAGGAATATTAAGGATTCCACGCACAGCACTGCTTTTTACCTTTAAAGTTTCAACAAAGGACAAAGCCCACACCACTAAAAATAAAGCAAACCTGCTGTTTTGCTACAGTGCTTCGAGGGTATAAATATACGAAACAGTACCGTCATCAGGACCGTCCAACAAGGACTGAAAGCTACCAAAGAGAGAGCGTAAGCAGATCAATCCAACGGCCAAGATCGATTTATATGTGCAGCTCGTGTGTGATAATAATATTATAAAATTGTACATCCCAAGTCGCTGATAAGCACAAAGTGGGGCCCAGATTTCACTTTTGGTCTGCTTTTATTTCGGAATTTATTTATTGGCATGCGAGTACCGGATTGAGCCTCCAATGACTGACTGCCTGGTGGCTTAGCTATTTGCCCTTTTGAGAAGAAAATGTAATTTTTTTCTAGGGGATTCTTTTGTCACTTATTTTCATTTTATTCTTACTTATCCTCTTTTCAGAAATTAAAGTTTGTGTGTGTGTGTGTGTGTGGACACACACACCTCACTCTTTTCGTTATGTTGGGTAAGACATGACTGCATGGAAGCAGATAAAGAAACTAGGGTTTGGTATTTCAAACAATAAATCGAGGAAGTTAACCAAATTAGACCAATTAGTTTGATTTTGTTTGGTTTTTTTTATATGTTGGGTGAGACATGACTGCATAAAAGCAGATAAAGAAACTAGGGTTTGGCATTTCAAACTATAAATAGAGAAAGTTGGTTGATTCGACCAATTAGCTTGATTTTGTTCCGTTTTTTTTGTTTGTTTGTTTTAAAATTAGTGTTAAACCGAATCAAACCGGCTATTTTTTCTTCAAAACTCATTGTTTTTACATGTATTGATGCAATGAGTTGTGCTTCAATCTTATCATACTCTTCTCCCAACATTGAATCAGCCCACCAATAACCCTAGCAACTTGTATCTCTCTTTCAGTCGTCTGTAGATCATTTCATCTTGCCCTTATTTCATGAAATGATTTAGATAATTAATGTAAATATTAAGGGTGTTTTGATAATTAACATTGTTCTACTTTTAAGCCACTTGCTTTTCTCTCTTATAATACAAGAGATGTGACTTCCTATGACTTCTCATCACGCATGCACAACATAGGATGTTTGATCTAGCATAGATTAAGAATTTTTGACGGTTAGATTTAAGGAATTTCTCCTTAATCAAGCTATTGTAGTTGCTTTTTTTTGAAGTCCTTTCCTATTGAGAGGGTAATAATATACCGAACTTACACATATTACACGGATACTAAGACTCGAACCCATGACCTTTTCTGAAGGAGCAATTACTCCAAACGACTACACTAGTGAGTTGCTTTTGAATGACTAAACACCACCAAATTAAAGTTAAATAATTCCAAAATAGGATCTCAGATGCCCCATTAAACTCCATAGATTTGATGCCTTCATTATATTAATACATGGGAGGGTTGAGTATTACACATTCAAGGCTATGGAAAAAAAAAAAACTGAAGCAGTGGGGCTGATGGATGGTGATGGTGAAGGAGGTGATAGGTTGGGTTGGCAAAGCTACCTCCCCTAATCCCTTGTGGAGTTGGGAAATTTAATTTGATATTAATCACTAAATTCTGAATCAACTATCACAAACAATGACACAAAACTAACTTAGAGCCATCATTCTTAACTAACTAGAGCCTATAACTAGAGCCTATGAAGATGGGTTTTCTCATATGAATATTTAGTTTCTTTCTCATCATATCTAAAAGCAATCATCAAATCAATTATATGAGGATATAATATCACCATTAGCAACAGTAAAAGATAATAAAGTGGAGTAAAAGTATAGTACGAGGTAATTAGATTCTAGTTGGCGAGAAAAGAAAAAAGAAAATGGTTGGGTGGGAGGGGACATATGTAAACCAAAAGATAGAGTCTAGACTCGAGACCAGTCACCACCATCACAATCGAGAAAAAGGTATCCAGGCAGGCAAATGAGGAATTCTTGTGCTTTCTATACGTGTAGTAGAAGGGATGTTGAAATGTATACATATGTATTAACATTGTATGCATGCATATGCTATGTCAACGAATTCATAGATATATGCATGCACATGCATGTGCATGATGCATTCATGTTGCTAGAGGGCAAGCTAGTGTTTTATCTCTGAGGACCAGGGCTATGTACCAAATACGTTAAGTTTTCAAATCATTGAAAGATCGATCGACCAAAGCCCAGCTGCTAGCCTCCCTGCATGTGGCAATTCAAGTCATCATGTTGCACAAAACGTTACTTCCACGGTTACATGATCCGAGGGAGCTAGAGTGATAATGAGAGTGACATCTAAGTTAAATTGAAGAGATGCATGTTAGTTGGTATGATTATTCAATATCAATAATGTATGCGACATAAGAATATTGATCCTAAAATTCACTGTAATTCGTGAAATTTGAACTAATGACAATTTTTAACAGAGACCAAATGCCACTCTACTTATTTTCAAGTGATCTTATATGGTAATTTCGATATGCCTTTTACATTGTCACACTACTGAATATCAATGCTTTTATGTTGTCTTCATATTTTCAACTTTATCAAAATAGTCCGACCGAGAGAGAGAGATGGCAAAACAAAAGGGCAGCAGCTTGGACTTGGAGTACGTCAACAACCACACTCAAGTGTTTCCCAAAGGAAAGACAGTTTGGCAGCACCACTTTTAATTCCATTGCTGACGCCCAGAGCCCATGAATCACATTTCATTGGGACCGCCTAAGATTTGCACCACACTTTTCATTTCATACTTGGGGGGCAATTGATGTAGAACGCATGGCTGAGTGGATTGAGGTTGAGCTAGAGAAAAGAATGAAAAAAGGACGTAGCGGGAATATGCAGATTTGGCGTCCGAGCTCCGATTGGGATGCATGATAACTTTTCGGAAAGGGAACGATGCCACGAATCAAACTCACAGCTTTGCTGTGACATATGGTGGATTTTGGCGCTCCGAGGTCGTCTGGCCTTCCAAAAGTGCATTCAAAGTTTCGTAGTTAATTTTCCAAATAAATTCAGTTTGTGTTTAATTTTCAGTTTCAATGTAATAACTCCCCCAAGCAACTCAAGGGTTGAGAATTATGTATTTAGACGTTGGCTGAGATGATTTGGATATCTCAGATTTAATCAAAGTAATTTCAGAGAATTATTCTCTATTTTCCTGGTGGATTCCAGTTTTCCGATTTTTGGGATTTTCGCTTGAAAATCCATTGCTTGTGCTGCGTCAAGTAGTATCAGAGCGGGTCTCTCCCGTCTCGGTATTCTTGTCTATCATGGGTGATCGTGACACTGCTGCTCCAATCACTCGAGCAGATTTGGATGCTCAAAACGAACGGATCACCAATTTAACCAATCAATTTGGAGAGATGCGGGAATTGTTGTTACAAGCTATTGGTGGCGGCCCTCGAAGAGAAGGCAGAGATGATGAAAGACGAGAAGGCAGAGATGACACTGGAAGAGATGGCGAGAGAAGAAATAATAGGAGGCAACATATTCTGGATAGTGAGTCAGAGTCAGAAGAAGAACTTGAGGAACCACCACCGGCTAACAATCCGCGTAATCGAAATTACGAAAATTATGGTGATTATCGGATTAAAGCCGAAATCCCTAACTTTTGGGGAAATCTGAAGATTGAAGACTTATTGGATTGGCTTGTAGAACTGGAGAGGTTTTTCGATATTATGGAGGTTCCTGAGCATAAAATGGTGAAGATGGTAGCTTTCCGTCTAAAAGCTACAAATGGCCGTATGGTGGGATCGATTGCAGAATTCAAGGCAGAGGCAAGGAAAACAACGGGTTCGTACATGGCGGAAGATGAAACAGCTTATGATGGATTGATTCTTGCCTATCGATTATGAGCAAATTCTGTACCGTATGTATCTAGGTTGTGCGCAAGGCAACCGTTCGGTTTCTGAATATACCGACGAATTCATGTGTTTGGCAGAGCGAAACCATTTGACCGAGATCGACAATCAAAAGGTCGCAAGATATAATAATGGGCTGAAGATTTCCATCCAAGAAAAAATTGGTATGCAGAATATGTGGACTGCGGGAGGCGATTAAGATGGCGTTGAAGGCTGAATTGTTGGAGAAAGAGAAACGCCAAACCAACTTCCGCAGAACACGACCAAGCCTCTGAATATGCTGCCGATGCTTCTAGTGGTTCAGGTGATAAGGAAAACGCAGCAGCTGAACCCTGGAGGATCGTCAAAACCAACATCAAATGTCCAAAATAAAAACTTCAACGAGGCGGCAGCGGAATTTCAACAGAGCTCGGACCGAAACCAGCCCCAGAATCCTTATGCTAAGCCCATGACGGACATCTCATTACCGTTGCCAAAAACCAGGGCATCGTTCTAATGTTTGTCCAGAGCGGATGCATGCTAATTTTATCGAAGAAGTCGATGATGATGAGGAAAAAGATGAAGTCGTGGAAGATGATTATGCAGGGGCTGAATTTGCAATTGAGGAAGGGATGGAAAGACTTACCCTGGTTTTGCAGAGAGTTCTCTTGGCACCAAAAGAGGAAGGGCAGCGTCATAGCATTTTTCGTTCCCTCCGCTCAATCAAAAACAAGATATGTGACGTGATCGTTGACAATGGAAGGCTGCGAGAATTTTGTATCGAAAAAATTAGTAGAGCATTTACGACTTCCAATGTAACCACATATCAGTCCTTATTCACCGGGCTGGGTTAAGAAGGGCCTTCGGTTCGTGTTCTTTGAGACGTGCCGAGTGCCACTCTCCATTGGTAAGCATTACAAAGATGAGATTGTATGTGACGTTATTGATATGGATGCTTGTCATATATTGTTTGGGCGTCCTTGGCGCTTGATGTGGATGCGACCTTTAAGGGTCGAGATAATGTGATTTTATTTTCCTGGAACAATCACAAGATTGCAATGGCAACTACGTAACCCTCAAAAATCTGTTGAGCCCAAGACAAGGAGTTCTAATTTCCTAACTCTAATTAGCAATGAGCAGGAGCTAAATGAGGTCATAAAGAAGCAGAGTATTTTTGTCCCTTGGTGTTGAAGGGGTTGTTGAAACTTGGCGAGAGAAGAAAGTGACATTCCACAAGACGTGCAGCAGATTTTGTCACAATTTCAGAACTAATTTCCGAAAAGCTGCCAAACGAGCTGCCACCTATGCGGGACATACAACACCAAATTGACTTGGTGCCTGGAGCTAGCCTTCCGAACCTGCCTCATTATCGTATGAGCCCCATGGAGAACGACATCCTAAGAGAGCGGATTGAAGAGTTGTTGCGTAAGGGATTTATCGGGGAGAGTTTAAGCCCTGCGCAGCCCAGCTTTGTTGGTTCCAAAGAAAGATAAAACTTGGCGAATGTGTGTTGATAGCCGAGCAATCAACAAGATAACAAATAAGTACAGGTTTCCCATTCCACGGTTGGAGGATATGCCGGATGTTCTTGGCGGCTCAAGGGTGTTTTCCAAGATAGATTTGTGAAGCGATTACCATCATATTCGCATCGGACCTGGTGACGAATGGAAAACAGCGTTCAAGAGCAAGGACGGATTATTCGAATGGTTGGTGATTCCGTTCGGGTTGTCAAATGCACCTAGCACTTTCATGAGACTCATGAATCAAGTTCTTCGACCATTTATTGGCTCTTTTGTCGTAGTTTATTTCGATGACATTTTAATTTACAATACCACAAAAGAAGAACATCTTGTGCAATTGAGACAAGTTTTAGATGTTTTAAAAAAATAAGTCGTATGTGAACTCGAAAAAATGTACTTTCTGCACAAATAAGCTAATGTTCTTGGGTTTTGTTGTTGGTGAGAATGGTATCCAGGTGGATGACGAGAAGATCAAAGCAATCCTTGGTGGCCAACTCCAAAAACAGTCTACGAAGTCCGAAGTTTCCATGGTTTGGCCACTTTTTACGTAAGGTTTGTGCGGCATTTCAGCTCCATTGCAGCCCTTATCACAGAGTGTTTGAAGAAGGGCAGGTTCAATCGGGGAGAAGAGCAAGAAAAAGTTTTGCTCTTCTAAAAGAAAAGCTTTGCACCGCGCCGGTTCTAGCTCTTCCAAGCTTTGAGAAAGTGTTCGAAGTTGAATGTGATGCCGGTGGCGTGGGAGTAGGAGCTGTGCTTTCACAAGACAAGAAGCCGATTGCTTTCTTTTACGAAAAGTTGAGCGACGCTCGACAAAAGTGGAGTACTTATGACCAAGAATTCTATGCAGTTGTTCGGGCCTTGAAGCAATGGGAGCACTATCTTATCCGAAGGAATTTGTTTTGTTTACAGATCATCAAGCTTTGAAGTATATTAACAGCCAGAAAAATATTGATAAAATGCATGCTAGATGGGTGACTTTTTTGCAGAAATTCTCATTCGTTATCAAGCATACTTACGGCAAGACAAATCGTGTGGCGGACGCTACCGAGTAGAAGAGCTTCATTGTTAGTCACGCTGACTCAAGAAGTTGTGGGGTTTGAGTGTCCAAGGATTTATATGAAGGTGACGATGATTTCAAGGAAATTTGGGCTAAATGTACTAATCATGAGCCAATGGCAGAATTCTTTCTCAATGAAGGTTATTTGTTCAAAGGCAACCAGTTATGCATTCCCATTTCCTCCTTAAGGGAGAAGCTTATTCGAGACTTGCATGGAGGAGGGTTGAGTGGCCATTTGGGCCGCGATAAAACAATAGCAGGATTGGAGGAGAGGTTTTATTGGCCGCAGCTCAAACGTGATGTTGGAACTATTGTGCGCAAGTGCTACATTTGTCAAGTTTCGAAGGGGCAGGTACAAAACACAGGATTATATATGCCATTACCGTTCCTAATGATATTTGGCAGGATCTTGCTATGGATTTTGTCCTTGGTTTGCCCCGAACACAAAGGGGAGTGGATTCTGTTTTTGTGGTGGTGGATCGATTCTCAAAAATGGCGCATTTCATAGCCTACAAAAAGACTGCCGATGCATCAAATATAGCCAAACTGTTTTTCAGGTAGGTTGTTCGCTTGCACGGGGTTCCTACATCCATTACATCTGATCGTGACACAAAGTTCTTGAGCCATTTTTGGATCACTTTGTGGAGACTGTTTGGGACTACTTTGAATCGTAGCAGCACTGCCCATCCCCAAACTGATGGCCAGACTGAGGTTACAAACCGCACATTGGGTAATATGGTACGAAGCATCTGTGGAGAGAAGCCAAAACAATGGGATTATGCACTACCATAGGTGGAGTTTGCATATAACAAAGGCAGTCCATAGTGCAACCGAAGTCACCATTTTCCATTGTTTATCTTGCTTTGCCTAATCATGTTGTAGATTTGGTGAAGCGCCTAGAGGCCAAAAACAGCGTGGCAGCGGAAAATTTGGCTGAGGAAGTAGTAGCTATTCGAGATGAAGTCAAGCAAAAACTTGAGCAAACTAATGCTAAGTACAAAGTCACTGAGATAAGCATAGGCGCGTTAAGGTGTTTCAAGAAGGCGATTCTGTAATGGTCTTTCTGAGGAAGGAGAGGTTTCCAATTGGCACTTATAGCAAGCTCAAAACAAAGAAATATGGTCCTTACAAAGTGCTCAAACGGATCAATGATAATGCCTATGTCATTGAGTTACCGGATTCCATGGGAATTTCCAATATTTTTAATGTTGCAGATTTATATGAGTTCCGTGAAGATGAGGTCCTTTATCCAGATCATAACTCGGGGTCGAGTTCTTCAGAGGTGGAGGGGACTGATGTAGAACGCATGGCTGAGTGGATTGAGGTTGAGCTAGAGAAAAGAATGAAAAAAGGACGTAGCGGGAATATGCAGATTTGGCGTCCGAGCTCCGATTGGGAGGCATGATACCTTTTCTAAAAGGGAACGACGCCACGAATCAAACTCACAGCTTTGCTGTGACATATGGTGGATTTTGGCGTTCCGAGGTCGTCTGGCTTTCCAAAAGTGCATTCAAAGTTTCGTAGTTAATTTTCCAAATAAATTCAGTTTGTGTTTAATTTTCAGTTTCAATGTAATAACTCCCCCAAGCAACTCAAGGGTTGAGAATTATGTATTTAGACGTTGGCTGAGATGATTTGGATATCTCAGATTTAATCAAAGTAATTTCAGAGAATTATTCTCTATTTTCCTGGTGAATTCCAGTTTTCCGGTTTTTGGGATTTTCGTTTGAAAATCCATTGCTTGTGCTGCGTCAGCAATTCTACACACTGATTGTGCAGACATTCTTAAGTGCCCACATACAATCCCAACCGCCCACGTGTACATGATCTGCCCATGCATTCTAATGTTGAGAGAACTTATTGTGTGTATCCGATTAACACTACACTAGACGAACTCGTTTTCTTATGATCTTATGACTGTATTGAAATATGCAAGAGAAAAACTTATGTGTCACTGTTGTGTATAACCATTCTTTATGTTACGTAATGAGAGAAATAAAGAATGAGACATTTTTCTTCACGCGTAAGTGGGGTGATTAGATTTTAATTGTCAATTTGAATATTTTTACCATCAACCAAATTGATCATCTTAATTACTGAATTCCAATTTGAGAAAACTTTAAGCCCCCCAAACCAAGAGCATGAGAAATTGCTACTTAGAGGTGGTGAATATGATTTTCCGATTACATGAGATTAGTGCTCAAGTCAATCACACAATAAAAAATAATCATAGTTTACGCCAAAAAATACATCATCTTGCTGGCAGGGAAAAAAATTTCATTTCATTGTTGGATTTTAAAATATGAATGCATCCATCACTAGAATGGAAATGAAGTGAAAAGACATCACATAAGAAAATCATAAGTGAAAATCCACTTAAAGAAGATCCGTTTTTGTTGACAATTTTCGACTTCTTTTATCTTCACTTTATATATGCTGTTTTGAGATTTGAAAGCTGACCCACTAATAAAATAAGTTTATAATTAGGCTAAATTTGTCTAAAACCTCATTTTCGGAATGGCTCTTCCACTTTAAAGAATTAAAAAAATAGACATATAGACATCATTTGGAATTGACGCCTACATAATATATAGAGTAATGCTACACTTACCACATTTTTATCCCACATTTTCATACCACATGATGTGGCATGTCCATATTATATGCCACATCGATTAAATGAATGAAATGTATTTTAATAAATAAAATTAGAAAAACAAATATTAGTATTTAATATGATGTGGTATGTACACATCAGCTGCCACATCATGTGGTATAAAATTGTGGTATAAAAATGTGGTAAGACTAGTATTATTCTAATAGATACTAACCTTCCTACACGCTTCCGCACGTGCGGGAGGCTTTTTTCAATCACGCGTGCTATGCACTACGCACTACAGACTACGCGATACGCGCTACTTACAAAGTTTCTTTTTTATTTTTATTTTGCAATTATATTTTGCTAAATGCATGTCTCAACATTTTTTTAATTCAATAGCACGCGTGATTAAGTTATATTCCTCCCGGAATTCCTTCTACATGAGTCTAAGTCCATGCCATTCACTATTGCTCTTACGTGGAAACTTATTTGAAGCCTATGTGTTGTATTGATGGTCAACTCTGGATTGGAAATATACAAAATTTACCGTGTTAGACAATTTCTCCTCTTTTTATTATTATTATTATTATTATTATTATTATTATTTTTGTTTCATTTTTTTTTCTTTCGTTTGTAGAAAAAACAAATGATCAATTCAACTGTTGTAGTCAAACAAATTCTTTGATCCCACTGTTGTTAGGAAACAAACAACACTTACTTTGTTTTTATGAATATAACTAAATTTCAAGGCTAATAAACCTCAAGAAGTTGAAGACCCACACTTGCAGTTGATCACAACAATGTAAGGAGAACAATAACTCATGCACATCAATTATACAAAGTTAGATACTTCATGAAGCCAGTCGCAAAAGAAAACTTGAAGTATCATGAAGAAAAAAACCAGAAAAACCTTTCCTCCCTTTGAACTTCCTCCAACTCTATTTTAATTCCTGTAGTAAAAGGATCCCCTGAGAAATAAAAGAAAACAAAAACAGAGGGATAAAAAGAAGGCATAAAAACAAATGGGGAAAAACCTCGGAAATTGGTGAGTTCATACATCATCAAAAAACCAAACCTTAAAAACTGAAAACTGGAGAGAAGCAGAGAAATAACAAAAAGCAATAACAAATAAATGTATAATTAAAAGATAATAGAAAAACTGGAAAAAGATAACCAAAAGCATGAGAAAGAGAAGTTCCTGAGAGGATTGGTAAATTAGTTAGACATCACAATTTTGTACCCCAAACCAAAATATATGATTCTGTATATTCAGAAGGAATAAAACCATATAAAAAAAAAAACAAACAAATGAGGTTGAAAGATCCGAACTAAAAAGTGAGAAAAACAAAGCATAGGATGGGCAAAAAGAGAGAAGAAGAAAATGAGAACCTGTGGGAAACGTCAAAACCTTCAAATCATTGAATCATCAGTGAAGGTGTGAGGTATGAGTGATGGTAGTTTGTTTTCTGCCAAATGGGTGAACGTTAAACTGTATGAAAAAGTTATGAATGCGTGAGGCTTATTGTCTCTTAAAATATAATATATAAAGCAAGTTTAACAATATGCATTCAACATTAACTCTGAAATACAGAAAATAATAGATTTCATTATGCATGCCCTGGTGTAATATGTCAGGATTTCATAATACTCTGACAAAGAAATGAGGACCATAAAATGAAGCCATCATAAGAACAATCGTAAGAGCTTTCTTGCTATATGATACTGTCTAAAAATAAAATAAAATATTGATTATAGCAATAATTTGACTGTTTCAAAAAACAAAACTGGAAAACCTTCACAAAACAAATCTGCCAAGTTCTATATCTTTCAGAACATTAATAAAATGTCTAAAATTGAGGGGAAAATAGAGCTAAAGCTCGAATAAAACATCAATCAACTAAAAGAACAATTGTAAATCATTTTCATATAAGAATGGAGTTACACGGAAAAAATAAAAACCTAACCTCTAGCATGTGCATTGCCACGAAAAAATAAAAGACCCATTGCACAGCAGATTTCCTTCCCTGTTTGTGCTTGATATCACCTGCGTACCCAAAGATAATATATCGATAGAAATACTAATTTAATCAGAATTGTGAAAATATGATGCCTATATGAACAAAGGAAACCAAAGGCAGAGTCACAAAAACACTCAACCTTTCCATATAAACCAAAGGCAGGGTCACCCAAACAATTTATTCAACATATAAAGATCATACAGCTCGATGCTCCAAAAGTAAAAGGAATATTCACAGAAAGTTGAAATAGAAGTAGTAACTCAAAAAAACGAAGAAAAAGAAAAGTTCACCTAATGCTTCTGACCCTTCAACTCCTCTGCCAAAAGAATCCCTTGAGAAAACAGAAGAAGAACAAAATACAAAAAACAAAAAAAACCATAATTTGGACACAATTCCAAAGAAATGAATTTCTGAGAAAAGTGAAACTAAAATGAACTGCTGATTATGAATATAACAAAGCTTCTTGAAGCAGACCTACATAAGCTTGTAATCTGCAGTGGAAAAGAGAATAAGAAGAACCCCCAAGCATCCCAGTACTCTTACATGGAAAAGAAAAAGCATAATTCATAATTTTGTAACAGAAATTGAAACATTAAATTTAACACAAATCCAAAACAGTGAGAAAAAAAATGATTGACAAACCTCTTCAATAAGTCCAGAACCGAAAAAATTGACACAACATCATAGACCACCTTCAACACAATAACTCTCAACTATTATGGGCAAAAATGCGTAATCATAAAACTTGCCTATTTGATGTGGTCAACTACAGCAACTTGAGCAGTCCTGGGATCAATTAACTCAGTCTCATTGAGCTGTCCAAATGATGTAACTATAACATGTTCACACAAAAAAGATTTGTAGATATAACCCACATATGCACACAATTCCATATATTTGAGAAAGAACCAATGAGCATAAATACATACAACAACCAAAAGCAGAAAGAGGTTGACACAGAGAAAAGCTAGAGACTTTTGAGTACTTGAGTGTGAGCAGATTATACCCAACTAAATTTCAAGGCTGATAAACCTCAAGAAGCCTGCTAGTAAGAACGATTGAAGCCTGCTAGTGAGTAGAATGAACATCATCAAGAAAATGTGCAACCTCAAGAAGTTGACGATCCACACTTGCAGGCAATCTATCTACATCAATTATTCCTAGTTAGATACTTGATGCCTTGGGGATAAAAATAAAATAACATTTTGATGCAAAGATTTATAGTTTCTTAGATAACAAAGTTACTGGAATAAAAACTACAACATGGTAGAAGAAAGTGAACTGGAAATAACAACGATGTAAGAGACCAATAACTTCTGCACAGCAATTATACAAAGTTAGATACTTCATGAAGCCAGTGGCAAAAGCAAACTTGAAGTATCAGGAAAAAGGAAAAAAAAATCCTTTCCTCCCTCCAACTCTATTTTAATTCATGTAGCAAAAGGATCCCCTAAGAAATAAAAGAAAACAAACGAGAAAAACGTTGATCAGAGCATTGAATAACTTGCAAAACCAACATAATGGAACGTCACAATTTGCAAAAAGAGAAAAACTTTGATCAAAGCATTGAATGACATCAGTACCTTGTAACATAATGAAGGGTCCAATTTCACACTTTCCCCGCAACCTGCACTGTCATTCACACTCCTATTTGAGTCAAAAGAAAAAGAAATATTAGCAACATAATGTGCGATTGAAGCTTGCAGCCAGCTAGTAAGTAGAATGAACATCATCAAGAAAATATACAACCTCAATGCTAACTTTTTGGCAGCCAATGTGCTAGTTGTTTACACCCCATTTAAACTGCACGATGAAGGCTACACGGTAAAATTCATATCCAGCGGCCATGAAAAGCGATCGGCACCCTAGGTGTGGAAATCGCCTTTGAAAAACGATTTCAATTCGAGTCGCCTTCTTGACACGTGGAGCCTAATTAGGCAATGTCTACCCAGTCCACATCGAAATTATACAAATGCACACCTCCCAAGATCTATAAAGACAGCACAAGCCCCAAGAAGGGAGGTAATCAGAGCCTTCGGCCACTTAGCTATTACTCTGCTAAAATTGCTATCCCTCATGTACTTATTCTAATTTAAGCATCGGAGAGCCTTCGGCCAGTACCACCTGCGGTGCCTATCAGAAACTACGGATCGTTTCTTGTCTTACAGAGGATCGAAATTGACACACCAGGTCAGGGGCGCCGAAAGGCGAAGACATCACCCAGTTGAGCCCAGTGAGATCCATTTTTGAGCATCATGATTTTGGCGCAGTCTGTGGGAATTGACACAAGTGATCCACAAATTCACACCTACGATGGGCACGCACGGTCCGGGTTGTTCTAACCCAGCCAGAGGGTTACCGTTCGGAAAGCATAGTGGAGCCAGCCCAGCAATACCCCAGTGCACGCCACAAGAATCGCCCCTTTTTGGCGCAGCTAGCTCTAGAAGCCGAGCTCCTAGCCCAGGATAACGGCACTTGGGCCCGAGAGACATGGCGAAGATAGATGCACGGGGGCTACAACAACCTTCTCTCGGCCAAAGTCGGCGAGACACCGCGGCTGACTGAACCGGCCCAGCAAACACAGGAACATTGGTAATCGCCAAACCATTACCTCCCAGGCGCTTACAAACACCAAGTAGGCGAGGAGGAAGGGAAAGAGTGGCCAAAGCAGGCCAGTGGTCTCCAAGTAGTTGGTCGTTCGACCCGGCCCAAAGGATAAGCCCCACAAACCGCGAGGAAGGTCTACCGGTGTAGCCCGTGCACCGGACATTGTTGGATCGGCGGGGAGGAGGCGGGGCCGATCGCCCGGTCAAGATCGGGCCAGGTTAAGCGATGACCGCATGAGGGTGTTAGGAAGTAAATCTCACCGTCGACGAGTCCAATTACTCGAATCCACAATGAGAATGGGACCAGAGAGTACATCCCATCTAATAGTCGGCAAACCTCTTACCGTTCGGTAACACCAGCGAGACATTCGTGAATTAACCCGAGAAAGGTCGCCTCGGCCATCGAGAAGATCATCGAGAGACGGAGGTCCAAGCGAGACAGTGATCCACCCCATTGATCCGCCTCTTCTTTGCAAAGAGTCCAAAAAATGGAGGACGGACCGATCGCGCACTCAAGAGCCAGGATGGAGTAAGCTTCCCAGGCCCGAGAGTTCATCTTTAACGAGCGAATAAAAAACTCGAAGCAAGACAAAGAGCGTTCAGCCACTGCGCATACCTTTCTATCACGGGAGTGGAAGACCAATCGACTCACCTCCATACCTTTCAATCGAGCGCTTGGATGCAAGGGGGTTAAGCGACGAGAAGAAGCGATGTTTGCTGTTCCAGTACGGCATTAGGCGATGCGGCACTCAATTAGTTCTACCGATTGGAGTCAGTGCACGGTAGATTCCTTTGATGAGTTAAAACAAATTTTCCTCAACCACTTTATGATACGGATACGGATGAAGTTTGATACTGCTGAATGACACATACCACAATCAAGAAGCAAGGGGAAGATGAGAGCTTACGCAAATATGCGGCCAGATTCAGCCACAGTATTCACGATGCCCGGATACCGATGATCGGGCAGCCTTGGCGCTTTAAAAAATGGCCTTCGGGCCATCCCATTTCCGGTATCTAGTGCATAACAACAAGCCCTGGCGCACTTACGATGAGCTAATGAAGCAGGCATACGGCCATTCATGCAAAAATTTGAATACTTGAACTCAAAGGCCGAACCACGGTTGGCTCGGCAAGAAAGAACACAAGATAAGTTTCGCCCATTAAAAACCTCTATTCTCACCCACGCAAGCGTAAGAACGACTCCGGCCCTCGGCTATCGAGGAGGCCATAAGAAGAACAGAGGAAGAAACAATGTCAGCAATGAACACGAGAGGCCCACAACCGAACCCAAGGCCCCAGGCACCGATGCGAGGTGTATACGGTGCTCAACACAACCTATGAAGGCCGTACTCGCCATGAATGAGCGGGACATCATCACCGAGAAACCAGTCAATCGGAAGCAGATAATCGACAGGATATACAGAGATCTGGAAAGTCTGCCCGATATCACAACCGCAAATAGCCACAATCACCGAAGATTGTATAACATTGAGAAAAATCATCGAACGCCTTATCCGAGTAAGGCAAACTTGATCAATACATTGCCAGGCCGCGGCTGACGTCTCCATTAAAAAAAGGACCCGTTAAAGCGAGATCAACATGATATACGGCGCCATCGGCCCGGAGAGCCCGACTTTGGCGGCGTCAGTACCGATCGAGAAGCGTCGTCCGAGGCAGCCTCGGTATCCCAGTCTTCGGTATAGAGTAATCGGCATTTGAGAAAATGCCAAAGGTTCGATGAGGAGCCCATCACGCCCATACATGAAGAAGAAGAGAGGAGGAGATACTCTACCCACATGGCGGACCCCATGATAATCGAAGCGAGAAATTGCTTTGGGTTTGATGTAGAAGAGTTCTTATTGATATTAGGGAGTTCTAGGTGAATGTTATCTTTGCCGATGCATTGTGGGGAACTAGGGTAAGCGATGAGCATGTCAATCGGCAGCTCGCATCACTGAGCACCTCGGCGACTTGGTCCCAACCGAGTTCGGCGGCGTAAGCTTTCGTCTGCCACCCAGCCTTCGGCATGGCCCCACTGGCGAACAATGATCTATGACCAATTTCTCATCGTCGATTGTCCGAGCCATACAACGTGATTATTGGTCGAGCGGCACTCCTACGGGAATCAAGGCGCATCTTTCCCCCTTTGATATGTTGCTCATGAAATTCCCAACTGCTATTGCGATGCAGGGTAATCGGGGGGGACCCGACCAACTTAGCGCTCGGACTTGCTACGCAATGGCACTCACTTCGGCCACGGATAAAACACCGGATGAGACCACCTGCGTGGTCGTATACCCCGAGGCAGCAATGAGACTCTGACGATCCTAGGATGACCATGTCCAATACACTTAAGCCAAATGGCCACGATTGAAGAATTAGAGGCGGTGATCTTGCATGAGGATCGAAGCAGATCAATGTGTTAAGATCGGCACCACCCTCACGGACCACGCTCAGATCGGAATTTATTCAATTTTTGCGCCATCATTCCGAGAGTATTTGCACAGTCATACAATGATATACCAGGTATTTCTCTATAGGGTCATAAGTCACAAGCTCGGACATATCTCCAGTGTCTTGAGCACATGCGCCAAGCGGAGATCTTATGATACCGATCGGTATGAGGCTATGATAGGTCTGAAGTTGAAAAACTCACGGCCATCGATTTCATCAAGGAGGCAACTTACCCACGATTTGGTTGGCAAACTCCGTCATGGTTCGGAAGGCAAAAGGTGGGTGGAGGATGTGCCAAGACTACACTGACCTCAACAAGGCTTGCTCCGAAGGACAGCTTTCCGCTACTCCGCTGCGAATCGACCGGCTTGTCGATGCTACAGCGGGCTGCCCGCGATTGCTGAGTTTCATGGATGCCTATTCGGGCTACAACCAAATATTTATGGACCGCTTCCGATAGGGAGCATGCACGGGCGTTCATAACGGACAAAGGTCTTTATTGCTATAATGTCATGCCATTCGAATTTGAAGAATGCGAGCTACCGTACTGGACCAGCGGTTGGTGAATCGAATCTTTGCCGAATACGCCGGAAATATTATGGAGGTTTATATACGATGATATGTTGGTCAAAAACAAAACCGACCAGCACATTCAGAACCTATCACTAATGTTATTCGGCATCTGAAAAATGACCGAATGAGAGGCCGGAACCCCGTTGAAATGCGCCTTCGGAGTATCTTCCTGAAGTTCCTTGGTTTCATGATCAGCCGGCGTAGTAATCGAAGCCAATCACAGAAAAAATTAAGGCATTGATAGATATGGAGAAGCGAGAAGACCCCGGAAGGATATTCAAAGTCTTACCGGGAGGGTGGCAGCCCTAACACGGTTCATGTCCCGAAAACCTTGAGTCGCTGCGCACCTTTCTTCAAAGCCACGAAAGAAGCAAGCGAAAGCATTTCTGGAGTAGCAAGAATGTGATAAAGCGTTTGTGAGCTAAAAGAATACATAAGGAAAGAAAGCCGGCGTATCATCAAACCAACTCCCAGGAGAAGAACTCTTTTTTTGTATCTATCGGTATCACGGACTGCCTGTTAGTTAAAATCATTGATACTGAAGCTTTAAAAGACGGCAGATTACCAATATTCACGTGGTAGGCGTTCGAGTGCAGAAATTGTTATCCGCCTCTTGAAAGCGATTGGCCCTTGCACTGTTAACTTGGCAAAAAGCTCCACCGTATTTCCAAGCTCATACGATAATCGTTCTAACCAACCTTGACCTACTTCCGGTGCTCCAAAAGCCGGAGGTGTAAGACGATTGATCAAATGGGCAATCGAGCTAGGAGAATTCGATGTTCGAGTTCAAACCAAGACCAGCGGAAAAAGGTCAAGCGGTGGCGTATTTCATATGCCTGAGGCCCGACTCCATCGGCAACAACGCTACCAGACAAGCCTCAAACCAAATCGTGATGTACACTCCTCCTGCACCCGAGTGAGTCATTTTGATTGTAGCAATCCAGTCACAGGTTCTCCATGTAGATGGTTGGCAAACCCGGCAAAGGAGTGCGATCTTTGGTCATTGGTCCTTACCACTCTGAAGGGAATAAGATCGAGTATGCCCTCGCGTTTCAATTTATTTGCATCCAATAATGAGGCAGAATCACGAAGCTTTGTTGGCCCGGCCTTGACTATTAGCCAAAGACATGGGAGCTAGACGAGTTATTATCAGTGATTCTCAACTCGCCATCGTGAATCGTAAGTAGCTTGTGGACTTCGCTGCGGGATTCATCCGCGACGCTTATCTAACGGCAACATGTCACCATAGGTTGAGAGGTTTTTGGCATATGAGATCCGGCGAATGCCGGAGCGAGAAGAACAGCCATGTCGCGCTAGGCTAGGCTAACCCGGCCATAGGCAGCGGAGGTTGGACGGCGTGTCCCCATTGAAATCTTGGCCCAACCCGGTGCAACATGTCCGGCGAATGTGCATACTGCGCGGTATACTCACGGATACATGGATGGATCCGATATACTCTTACCGTGCGAGCGGCATACTTAGAAACGACAAAACCCAGGCACGAAAAACTTCGGACGTCGAGGAAGATATACAATAATCAATCGGTGTTCTTTACAAGCGAGGCTATACTACCCCTTATACGAAATGCATTACTGCGAGCAGTGGGGACTACGTCCTCGAGAAATTCACGGTAAAGTGTATGTGGAGATCATTCGGGTCTGGATTCGTTAGCTCACAAGGCATTTGGCAATGCTATTTCTGGCCAACTATGCCTTATCGTAGCGCCGAATCAACTTGGTCAAGAAGTGTGACAAATGTCGGAGGTTCGGTAGTATCCCTCATATCCCTGCCCGAACCACTTACACCGATCATCGGTCAGCCCTTAGCCATTTGCACAATGGGGACTCGACACTTTGATCGACCCAATGCCGAGAAGGAAGGGGACAAGTTAAATTCGTTATCGTTGTCGTCGATTACTTCACCAAATGGGTAGAGTGGAAGCACATGGCCACCATCACGACACGCCCAAAGTAGAAAACTTACGCGTTTGGACGAACATATGCTGCCGGTTGGGTATCGCGCGTCACGCCATCATTACGATCGACAATGACAAGCAATTTGATTGAGATATCTTTCGGATTCTGCCGGTTGAAGATCAACCTCTTCTTCGCCTCCACCCAAATGCTCATCCTCGGTCAAGCGGTCGGTGGAAGCAATAAATAAAATCATTAAGAAGGTCTTGAAGCAGCATCGGCCCCGGATAATGCTAAAGGTGCATGGCACGAAAAACTTCGAGCACTACTGAGCCCATTGGACTTCCTCTAGGACCTCGTTTGAGCTTACCCGTTTTCCCTTGCCTTGATTCGGAAGCGGTTATCTTACGGTGGAAATCGGCGAGAATCTTAGACGGCAAATTTTGTTCCCGAGGAGGCTAACGACACTGACTTGCTTTAAATCAGATTTAGTCGAAGAGCACCAAATGCGAAAGCGAACCTTTGGAATGAAGCATACAAGCAGTGAAGGGCCAAGATCATTCCAAATCAGGAGATTGGGTCATGCGCAAAGTTTCACTAGCTACCAAAGACTCAAGAGAAGGAACCTCGGTCCATCTTGGGAAGGGCGTATGAGATCATCGGCATCCGAAGATCAGGGGAACATCACAGGCTTCGAGACACTGACGTAAGCCAAGACTCGGTCACCCATGGAACGACGTTGAGCACCTCAAATACTATTACAAATAGTCTCTCATCGCCATCGCAGGAATTATTTTTCATTTTTATTATTTTCGTAGGGGTAGCCGCATGGCACCCATTGAGCGATGTTATACTAAACCTTTACCGGCATGGATCATCAATGAAAACATTATTTAGCGACTTCGCAATTATTTATAAGTCTTCGATGGTAAAGTACCTTGGTGTACTACTCGACTAGTGCGGGCCTAGATTACTTAAGTCAGGTTTCGCACTTCTGGCTTATGTAAAATATTGTTAGCCTTGGCAGCAAAAGTACCTCAGTACTACTCGATGGATGCGAGCCTAGACTACGTTTAGGTTGTCATGCTCGATTATGTAAAATAATTATTGTTAGCTCGGCAGCAAAGTACCTTCGGTACTACTCGATCTGAGGGCCTAGACTACCGTTATTTCATTACTTCAATTATGTAAAACAATGTTAGCCTTCGGCAACGAAGTACCTTCAGTACAATTAAACGATCGACGAACTTGGGACTATGTCAGTTTCACACTTCAGTTTATTTGGGAATCAATATTAGCTTTTAATAGCTATCGGTATATCCAAAACTAAAATCAGATCTACTTTACTATAAAGAAGGCATGAAGGCAAAAATAAAAATAAAAATCTATTAAAAACGCCTTCCGTGATGATTCGAAACATATTGCCTTAGGGCATACAAAAATTACAAGCGAAATGATAATGAGGTTTAAACATCATTTACGGATCGGCATCCTCTCCCTCATATTCCTCATCATCTCGCTTCGGTTATGCCTTCGAGGAAACAGGGAGGGATCTGAAAAAACAAAGTTCACCTTAGCTTACGGCCGAGGATTGAATCGCTTGAAAGCTATAGGGTAGACTAAGAGCGACCATCTCCTCCTCGACCCTCCTTGTCTAAGAAAGTACAAAAGTGAAGTCCTCAGAAAGATACGCGTATGTTTCAATGGCTCAGTCCACGGCATCTTTGGCTTGGCGGCCTTGATCGTTCGCTCTGCTCAAAGGCCACGTGGAGCGCTTGCAGCAAGCGCCTCGGCGTCGGAAATAGCCTTTCTTGCCGCATCAGACTCGACCTTATATAGGCAAGCTTTTCCTCCCGTCGCCTTGAGGAAGGCTGGTTCGCGAGCCTCCTTGTCCTTTGCTGGGAGTTCGCATTATCTGCCGGAGCAACCTTTGCTGCCTCGCGACCTTAGGCGCCGGCGTCGTGCGCTACTCTTAGCGCGTTCGCGGCATTATGACTCTCTTCATGCGAGCCACATGTCCATTGACGCCTGCCAAAACAAAATGTCAAACAACAAAAAATAATAATGTAGCAGAATAGCAGACCGGGAGGAGGAAACCTAGGCCAAGGAGGCTGCAGGGCGAAGGCCACAGCCAGCTTAACTACCGAAGGAGCTGTAACCCGGCAGCACTCTCTTCTTTGGCCAACTCCATTGCGAACCAATGATCATGTGGTTCGCAAATTGAGCGCTTTCGGAGGAACGGCGATGGTAGCAGGATCCAGTGCACAACATCCTCGTCTTCGGCCAGCAAAAATTACCTCGGCAAAGTCTGCTTGTGAGCCCTCTTCAAGCAGATAGGAGGTTCGTCATCGTCAATAGCTTCACGTTCCAGGCCACTTTCGAGAGGGCCTCGCGCGCTCGGCCCGGCATCGGGGCGGTCTTGGCCGTTCGAGGTCTTGAGCCGTTCGCCGAGGGGGCATGTTGTCCCTCTCCGATGAAGTTGGCTCTGGAGGGACAACCTTCTGGGACCGAGGCGCCTCCTTTATTCCCCTTTGGCACCTTAGCGGCCATGAAAGCGCCTTACCGAGCGTCTCGGACATTTTTTTAGCTTGGCATCGCTTTACGCCGTTTGTCACTACGGTTCAAAGAAAGGTTATCGAGCGCGCGCAAGCAAATAAAAGATGAAAGAACAAGCGGTGCCGCTACGCCCAGGGTCAACAAGCTTGGCATTTATCAAATTCTCGTGTGAGGAACTCTGGGATAAGCTCTCGCTGGGCACCCTCGATCTCACTCGCTCAACCTTCTTAATATCGGCCTTGGAAGGCTTTGGTTGCTTGATCTTGCCTGCAAAAGAGAATGCATAAGAATCGGCATGAAAAGACAACGGCCAAGACTTTTCCTACCGAAGCGACATCCTAGTACCACTACCAGCCATTTGGAACACTTGGTTGGAATACGGAATGTCAGGATGCCGATAGCGGTGGGGCCTCCCAATGACCAGAGATCATCACCTCCGACAGGTTTCTCCACGTCTTACGTGAGGTTGGCACCAGTTGATAAAATGTCCTCACTGCGAGAAGACTTGAAGACAATTCGCTGCACCCATCCTCCAAGTGATCGGCACTCTTGGACTTGGTCACACTATAGAGGTAGGAGAAATTGTTCATACGACAACTCCCCCTCCCCGGTGATCTGCGAATGCAACTATAGTTGCCATCAGGCCACCCGAGAAATTGGGGTTGTATTGGCAGAGGCATACCCGGATGGGCTAGGATATTCGAATGGCCGTGAGTTAGAAGCGGAAGCGAACTGACTTGGGATACTCGTAAAAAAGCACCACTTCACCGTCTTTCAGCTTGCTCAAAGACTCGGTAGGCTTTGGAATTCTCCACTTTACGGTGTCGGGGATTTTGAACTCATTCGATCTGGAAGTAGACCTCAAAGCGCTCGTAATGTGGTTCGGCCCCTAGATAATCAACCCCAGAACAGATTTTGGATTTTCTGGGGTTAATTCGCCCATCGGCACCACAGGGTTCTACCGGCGGACAGTGCTTCTCGAGTCGGCAGAAACCCGAAGGCTCGCGTATCCACGCTGACTGGGCGTGGAGGCTTACGATTGATAACTCACGTGCGTTTAGGCCTCAGTATCACTCATCAAAAACTCGCAAGTATTGGAGTGATACTGCACATTCAATACCGCCGCGGAACTATGGCCAGCAGCACGGCCGCCGTGGGGCGCCATCTTCCCTCCGTATCCGAGGGTGCGGCTTGAGTCTTACGTACGATGACCTCGGCCTCGGCCTCCTCACCTCGGCACTCTCCCGGCAATGATGCACTCTCGGAGGTGCAGTTGTGGCCACCGTCCGATGAATCCCCATCAAACGCGTTGACTCACTATCAAAGCGAGACTCATATCGGACATCTACAAACAAGAAATAATAGGAAACTAAATGCCATGCGGAAGTCAAGCTATGCAATCCTAAAAACTATCGAAGCCTACGGCATCCTAGCTACTGTAAACGGTAAGATCACGTTCTAGCGCAGTTCATAGTTTGATTCATGCAAATATGGCGATTTGACCCCAAGAAAAAGAGCTGAAATGAGAGCTTTACTTTGTTTCTCGTGGTGGTTCAATTCGCTAGGAAATCGCTCACGTAAGTGATGAGATCGCGGAAATCGTCTTTTGGTCGGAAATTAGATGCCGGAAATCGCCTCTAAGATCTCGAATTTTTTGGCTTAGAACACAAGTGAGCGAACCTTCGATACCTCTACTCCCTGTTATAGACAGAAAGAAGGCGCGCATTCGACCTGAAAACCCAAGCAGGCGCCATCATTGCTCCTCGTTGACCTCACGAGCTTGGTGACACGTGGCGTGATCTCCCGGGATCCCGGTAATCGGAGGCGGTGCACGAGGGTCGAGCGTTGCCACTTCGCGCGATTGACCACATCCTCGCATGCGCCGGAGAACACCAAAGCGTCTGCCACTTTGCCTGCTTACCCCGCCGTAACAAGAAGTCTCTTCAGACATAGACCATCGTGAGCGGAACAGGACGTCACCATGAGCGGAGCTTACCCCTATTATATAGGTTACTGACAGCGGTATGACTAGCACGCATGCACCGTACGTGCGGTATGAACACAAATGATGGCCTAATGCGCACAAACATAAAGCTTAGAAGCGGAATAGGTCGTCTGAGAAGCCAAAGGCATAGCCAACTTGTGAGCTGCCCTAGGAATGATCAATTGGTACTGCAGAAGACCAAGACAAGTCCTCAACGAAGATTCTCGGCCGAGAACTTGGACTCTATTTACACCCCATTTAAAAGCTGCCGATGAGAAAATTTGCTACACGTAGGAAATTCATATCCGAAAGCGGCATGAAAGCATTCGGCACCCTAGGTACCGATAAGCGCCTTTGAAACGACTCAATTCTGCAGTCGCCTTCTTGACACGTGGAGCCTAATTAGGCAATGTCTACAGTCCCACATCGAAATTATACTCGAAATGCACACCTCCCAAGATCTATAAAGGCAGGCACAAGCCCCGAGGAGTAATCAAGAGCACTTCGGCCCGGCCACTTAGCTATTACTCTTGCTAAAATTGCTATCCACTCACGTACTTATTCTAATTTAAGCATCGGAGAGCCTTGGCCCGGTACCACACCAGGTGCCTGCTCCCGAAACTTACCGATCGTTTCTTGTCTTACAGATCGGCTGAGCACACAGTCCGAGAATTTTGATAGAAAGCGAAGACATCAGCAGTTGAGCCCGGTGCAGATCCATTTTTGAGCATCAACACTAGTAATTTTCCAAAAGTCGTAAGTTTTGAAAACAGAAATGAAATCCTCAAGTATATGTATACATGACTACCAAGATAATATACTTTAAAGAAAAAGAATTGAGTAGCCAAACAGAGAAATAAGCCAACTAAAATCAATATGAATCTGAACTAAAAAGTAGGCTAGAAAGCTAACATGGTTAAGCAAATCCTCTCTGTCTCTCTGTGTTCCTCCCGGAGATGCTCGTGGGGAACAAAGAAAGTGAAGCCAGCAATGAAAGATTCAGCAGAGATGGGAAGGAATGGGAAAGAGGAAACCAAAACAACAGTAAAAGAGGGATAAAAAGAAAAACATCAGAAATTGGTGAAGCTGTCGGTGATGGGGATTTGAATCTGTGCGGTCCTTCTCATTGGCAAGGAGCATTTGTTCCCAGGCGTATTTTTCTACTTTTCTGCTTCTCTTTCTATTTTTCACACTGTAAGAAGAAAGGCCCCTGATAATTTGGTGGGAAGGTAGTGGGGTGCAAACTGAAAGGAACTGCTCCTGAAACTCGATGAGTTCGAAGTTTGAGTCGCTTTTAAGAGTTCAGATCTTACGTCCCTTCTTTCTCTGTCCTCTCTATCCCCTCCTTATTCTTCTAACACATGTCCACTCACTTAACCATTAGTAACGTTGTTAACTAATAAAATAAAAATAAAAATAAAAGTAAAAAATAAGAACCCATAGATACATCGTCTCTCTCCCCCTTTCTCAAGTCTCCCTCTCTCTCTCTCCAGTCGGTTTGTTTCTGCTTTCTATATCACTAAACAATACAAGCCACAACAAGAATAAACCGCCATCTTCAACTTCGCCCCAGTGCGATCCACGTTTCCTTTTGATTTAATTACCCACAAGATCGTTCCTTCTACAAAACATTAATGGCATGGCCAATATGCGAATCATACCATCCAAAACCAAACTATATACACGTATTTCAAATTTTCAAATTCTCATGTTTGGTTATGAAAAGAAGCTCATGCATTTAAAACACTCTTTGATGGGATTTTCTTGATTTTACTTTTTATTTTAACGGGACTCTTAATTGGTAATTGAAGTACCTGTTTCAATTTGAACAAAATCAAATAAGTTTTTAGGATTAAGAAAAAAAAAAAGTTTGCTTTTTCATTTAAGCAACCGTCATTTTCAAGCGGTTGTGTTAACGTGAGTCCTAATCAATCAAGGAGATTTATTTCCTTGATTGATTAAGATTTACTTTCCTTATTTTTAGATAGTTGACAAATCAACTGTATAATTAGGAGATATTCTCCTAATTGATTCTTTATGTTATTTCCTTGTAAATCACTCATGTAAATCCCTATATATACCTCAACCCATGGAGAGAAGAATAAACTTAACCTAAAGTATTCAAACCCATTCATATTTTAGCATAGTATCGAGCAATCGATCCTCGGTTGTCTCTAAAATTCTCGTATCAAATTTCTCATATTCAAATCTCAAAACCATAAATCAAATTCCTCATATTTCAATTCCTCAAATTCAAATCCCTCGGATCTAAATTCCTCAAATCCTCTTATCAAAATCCTTAAACACATACCCTCAAATCTTATCCACATACCTCTCAAATCAAATTCCTCAAATTTCCTCTAAATCTCAAATCAAATCTTATTTTCCGCATTGCGATGTCGGGACCTCCTACGATTCGCTCCATCCTTGCAGAGACTCACGGAAGCATGCGACCAATCCTGCTCACTCGATTACTACAAGACTCATTGCTTCTATCGTCACCACTCGAGGTTACCTGTTTTCATCGTCTTCTAAAAGCACACATGGATCATTGACAGGAGCCATTGGATCACATGACCTTTGATCCTGGACAAATTGCTACTGCTCATACACCGTCTCCTCAATCGGTGGTGTCTAGTAATGCTAATGGTACCTCACTCCCCTGTGATTGGGAGGGTTCTCTCTCTCTCTACGACTCCCTCAAATTAGATTATGTGTTGATTGTTCCGTGCCCATACCATAATCTCTTGTCACATTTGCCCAGAATTACTACGGCTTTGAATTGTCACTGTAACATTTTGGCCAAATCATTGTGTTTTTCTGGGACATCCTCACGGGTAAGACGATTGGTTGTGAGTAGTACTCGGGAAAACTCTACTACTACTTGGGTAATTTGGGCACGGGATAGTGAGACCAAGGTTGGTCAAGCACGCACAACAAGTGGAACCTGAATTAAGGGGAGAGAGACAAAGTTTGGTTATGGCATAAACGTCTTGGGCATGCCTCGTTCGGTTTATCTTAAGAAGTTGTTTCCATCATTATTTTCAGTCTTGATGTTTCCAGCTTCGGTGTGCAATACGTGTGAATTGGCTAAGAGCCATCGTGTCCCATTTCCCTTAAGTTCAACTAAAAAGTTTGTGGTCCCATTTTCTCTTATTCATTCGATGTTTGGGGCCACCGCAAAAATTACCACTCCAGGAAGAGCTAGATGGTTTGTCACCTTTATAGATGATTGCACACGCATGACATAGGTTTCCTTCTTAAAACTAAAGGGAAGTCGGGTTCCAAGTTTCAACAGTTCCATCACATGGTGGAGACTCGGTTCATACCGAGGAATTCAGATTCTTCGTTCGTGCAATGGCGGAGAATTCCTCAACCATATGATCTTAATCGATTCTTTACAAGATCATGGCATCATACACCATGCCATTATGCTCATGCCGTACATGCAACAAAATGGAGTGGCAGAAAAAGAAAGAAGCCAGTCATTTATTGGAAGTAGTTTGTACCTCTCTCTTTGGTGCTAATATGCCTCGCACCCTTTTTAGGGAGAAGCGGTCCTCTCTGACATACCTCATCAATCGGATTCCCTCCAGGATTATCCTAAATTTTCAAACACCACTCCAAACACTTCACCACCATATCCAAATACCTCAGGCCCCCAGGCTTGGAGCCTGGATCTTTGGTACATGTTGTATTTAATCCACTTACATGATCACCAACGAAGCAAATTTGGATAGGGCAAGGAAGTGTGTTTTCATTGGTTATGCACCTCATCAAAAGTACGGTGTTATCATCCTCCACTCGGAAGGTCTATACCTGCGTTGGATGTTGTGTTAAAGACATGAACGACAATTATTTCTCGTTATCACGGAGGAGAATCGGGAATCCACCACCCCTCATATTTTCAATTTTTTCCACGAAGGGCGCAACTCACGATTCAAAACGACCGGTCGCCGAGAATCCAGCCAATAGTCGCCAACAAATACGCTTCAAAGCTTGAAGAGTCATGCCAAACATCGGCTGGCCGTGCATACTAGCTGTTTCAAAGCGACCGGTCGCGAACCACGGCCCGACCGTCGCCATGAGGAAAATCGCTTCATTATCTCCGCTAGTTGTCCAATCGGGGACGAGGAAATTGACTCCGCTTCATGAGATTTTGCAGCTCCGGGGTCCAGATTACCACACCAATCCACTGCTGGAGGGCGTCATTCGGGTAACATATGCCCACTGAAACTGATAACACTAATGAAATATCCCATGATGATTTGATTTCGATGTACGGCCACTGAGCCTACATATCAACTTCCGGAGAAAGAAGGAAGGCGAGGGCAAACCTCGAGTACAATATGAAGCGAGATCTTAAAGCCAAAGGGAAATACCCCAATCAACAATTACATATCTCTCATTACGATTATCGAGGCATGGGTGCACTTTTGTAAAGCAATTAGGCGACATATCTGTTTCCCCAGATCTGTTCCCAGTGTTCTGAAGCCCTAGAAAACCCAAAATGGAAGGAGCGCCATGAATGAAGAGATCACGAGCCCTTCAAAAGAATGTCACATGGGAACTCGTGCCCTTACCTCATGGAAAGAAGGCAGTGAGGATGCAGATGGATTTATCTTTGTGAAGCTCAGAAAGCAGATGGATCACATTGAAAGATATAAAAATGCTAGACTCGGTGGCGAAGGGGTATACACGAGGAGATATGGGATAGACTACGAGGAGACCTTTTGCCCGAGTAGCCAAGATTAACAACTATGTCTCCCAGTTCTACTGTGCCTCTACAGCAACAAATCTTAATTGGCCATTACATCGAGTTTGATGTAAAAATGCATTCTTACATGGAGACCTAGAAGAAGAAGTCTACATGGACCTACCACTAAGATGTAATTTGGCTCATGACAAAAAGAACCACGTATCTGCAGAGGCTCGAGAAGTCATTGTATGGATTGAAACAATCCCCCAGGCGTGGTTTGGCGGTTACTAAATCTATGAAGAACTTTGCTTATACAGCAGTAATTCGAGGATCACACCCTGTTCGTAGCGCATGATGGGAGGAAAAGGCGCCATCGCATTGATTGTTGCTTATGACGACATAGTGAATGCTTTGGAAAAAGCACGTGAAGAGCAATTGAAACTACAAAGTATTTGTCTCTAAGAATTTGAGATGAAGGACTTAGGTGATCTGAAAGTACTTTCTTGGAATTGAAGTAGCAAGGTCAAAAATCGGTATATTTACGTCTCAAAGGAAGTATGTAATGGATCTACTCAGCCGAACAGGATGCTCGGTGTAAGCCAGGCGACACACTCCATTGTGAGATGAACCACAAGTTGTGTGAAGACATGGACCAAGAACCAACCAATAAGGAACGTATCAGCGTGCATGTTGGAAGGTTGATATACAGCACACACAAGACCCGAGATATTGCATATGCTATGAGTGTGGTTAGTCGGAGTTTATGCATTCACCTAGTGTCTCTCATAGGAATGTTGTTGATCGAATCTTAAGATACTTAAAAGTGCCCAGTCAGCCTGGAAAGGGATTAATGTTCTCAAAACATGGAGATCTTGAAGTTATTGGATATCTGAGATGTCTTGGTAGGTACAGGTCCATTATTCTGAGATAGACGCCTCTGCCACGGTTACTTGCATTCGTGGGAGGTAACCTAGTCACTTAGAGCGAGTAAAAAACAAAATGTGGTTTCTCGGTCTAGTGCGAGAAGCGGGGAAGTATAGAGGAATGGCTCATGGAGTGTGTGAATTATTGTGGATCGAGAGAAGACTCTTACCAGGGAATTGGGCTTCAAACCTAAAAAAGCCGGAGTGGAGTTGTATTGTGACAACAAATCAGCGAAGTATTGATATCGCCCATAATCCAGATTCAACATGATCGAACCAAACATGTTGAGGTGGATAGACATTTCATTAAAGAAAAAATTGAGAAAAGATCATCCTCTTCCACCGTTCGTGAAATCGTAGAAGATCAATGGCGGATGTCTTAACCAAAAAGGCTTGTTTGTGGAAAAGTATTTTATGACCTTTCACTTACCAAGTTGGGCATTGGTGACGTATATGCACCAACTTGAGGAGGAGTGTTAACGTAGTCCTAATCAATCAAGGAGATTTATTTCCTTGATTGATTAAGAGTTACTTTCCTTATTTTTAGATAGTTGACAAATCAACTATGTATAATTAGGAGATATTCTCCTAATTGATTATTTAATATTTATTTCCTTAGTAAAAGCACTCATGTAAATCCCTATATATACCTCCTTATGGAGAAGAATAAACTTAACCTACTAAAGTATTCAAAACCCATATTCATATTTTAGCAGAGTTGATGATGAACCCATTTTGGGCAAAGTTCTAACGATTTGGATATGGTTGAAAAATTCAAAAAGAGAGAAAGGAGGCTTGGGTTGCCGTCGAGGTGAAGGGCGGTGGTGCTCGTGTATCGGTTGCAAAAAAAAGACCAAGGAACCAGGGGTTTGTGTGATTATTTTATAAATTTTTAATAAAATTAATAGTTTCAACGAGTTAAGTGGAGTTAAGTGAGAGGGACGGGTGTTAGAAGAATAAAAGGTGGGGACGGAGAGGGAGACGAGGAGAAAAGAGACGAGGAAGATCTCGAACTCGCTTTTTAATATTGTTTTTTAAAAAATTTTCTCTTTTAAAGCACGATCACATGTCATTTTGCGGAATATTTTTATTATTATTATGTATTGACTAAAATACCCATCCAAAGTTTGAATATAAAATTGGGCTCAATTGTTGGTTTTTTTGTGTCAAGGGCATTTATGTCCAATTATTTTTTGGTAAAGCCTATGACTCCAACTGTTTTCAGTCTCCCTTTATAATAGTAGAAATAGTTCTTTTTTATTGGGAGATTCCTCAAATAATGGACACCGTATGAATTTTATTTCAATGATTGGAACTATCTATTTTTCAAGTCTTCATTCATAAATCATCATAAGAAAAAAAAATAGACACACTAAAAATCATTAAGACATCTAGTTGTGAGCATCAAAGTAGACAAATATGGGTTCTCAAAAAATAAAAAAAACAAAGGTAGATGAATATGGTGCTTCAAGAAAACACTAAACTGAGAACCATTAATTGAGTTGTCAAAAAATTCTAGTGATATTTTTTTTTCAGAGATGATCTTTGAAGACATACATGAAAGACATATGGTTTAAATAATCAAAAGACAATGCAAGTGAGCCCACAAGAGTGCCTCTTAAATAAGCTTTGTGCGGTCTACTAGAAATTTTATTTCAACAATCCGAATTGTCTATTTTTTAAGTCTTCATTCATAGATCCAAGTCAAGCTAACCATCCATTACAACCTCCTACACTTTCAAGAGTTGCATGGTCCCTTGCGAATACACTTCCGATTAGAATTTTCTTAAGTATGCTACTTGAGAAAATTAGCTAATAACTTTGGTAGATTTATGTATTTGGGATCTAGTAATCCTTGTGAGGCATGCTACGCATTATAAGTCAATAATCCAAATAGTCTATTTTTTGGGTATTTTTTCAAATATCATCTATGCAAAAAAGGGCTCGAATTCGAAATAATTTGACCACTGAATTAAATTGTTGTCATTTTTGTATTTTCTTGAAGCACATTTGTTCGTCTATTTTGTTGGTCAAAATTATAAGTCTTAATGGCTTCCAATTTGCCTTATTTTTTATAAGAATGATCTCTGAATAAAGACATAAAAACTAAAATAATTCGAATCATTAAAATACAATGCGAAGTTAACCTTACAAGAGGATCCTTCACCTTACTAAAGCTAATACCCGTGGCCCACATTAAATGTGTTTCACACCCAAACCAATCACGGGGCTCACTGGATTTGTTTAAGGTAGGGCTAGGGCACGGCCCAGATTTTGTGTACCACTTGTCGTGCAAGAATTCCCAACAACCAATCTATGCAGATGAAAAAACACAAACAATACAGATAAATTGGTAGCAGAACTTATCTGTGCAAATCAAATTCACACGGAGATTGTAAAGTTGGGACTTTTATCCCGCATCTTTGTGCCCCTGGTAATCTTTTTCTTGTTTCTTTTTTTCTTTTAAGGGAAATTTCTAAATTAGAAGGATACTTTGCCGCTAAAGCTAAAGCCCAAAAGATTCATCCACTTTGCTGTTGTGTTGTAAATCACAGCACCTTACCAAGTACAATTTTGAAAAAATGAGATATGGGAAATCATAGACAAGATTTGCTGAATCCCAAGCCACATAATATATATGATTATAAGTGAATGCGTGATGATCCAAAGCCATGGGAGCCAATATTTGCAGGCCCGCCTATTAGTGCGTAATCATAGAATTTTAATCTCCACTTTTTTATATTGCTTTGCTGATCATCTCCTTCCTTCCCATATTCATCATCCCCTTTTGCTCTTGCTCTGCGCTTGCTTCATCTCTAGAGTCTTCTCTTTATTTTATTGGGCGAGGAAGTGGCTCCTGAGGTGGGATGTTAAATAAGATTATCTCAGGCTGCACATTCAACAAGTCTCTCATTGTCTGTTCATGGTAAATAGTAGAGTCATTATATCAAAGACTTATGAATAAATCAAAGAGGAAGGAGAGGGAAAATGATCTAATTAACACCATGAGCAAAATCCTTGACAATGTGTAGAGAATGCCGGTCTCGAACAAGATATATGATTTTCAACTAACACCATGAGCAAAACTGAAGTGATAGAGATATTTAGGGACATTCCATTCTTTCATTTTGCTATTTTTGCAGATTGGAGGGCTGTAGTTTAAGGCTGTTCCGGTCATGCTATTGCAATCTCTTGGATCAATACTTGGTATTGGATTTGGACTTTAGTGGACAGTTTGTCCCCTGTAATTTATACCCTTTTCTTTAGAGTATTCATAAAATGTTCTATGATTGTATTTCTCATCAATCAAATACAGTACCCTAAATGAGGGAAAGGTGACCTAGTTGATTTGTGCAACCATGGAAATGATTGCAGTACTATTTGGTTCAATAAGTATCAAGAAATTTCATATTATTCAACTTAGTAGGTTGATAAGATGGTTTATACAATATTTCAAGAACAAGAGTTGAATGACAGAAAATAAATTCATGTAGCGAACCTAAAGTGATTTGGGAAGAGTCCATCATTTTGACTTCTTGAAAACAGTTGTTTTCTTTAGAGTCCCTAATCTGTTGTGGTACTCGTGTCATTTTTAATCTTCCTAGATCGTTGATAATATATAACTTTGGCTCTTCAGAAGTTATGATCCCATAATTTTACAACATATAGGCATGAGACAGGAAAGTTTTGCAGAATATTGTATGTTTAATGGCCTATTGATGCAGGAGCATTTATGAAGCTCTCTAAGATTACTTAGGCCCGTCACTCAATTGGGCTAGGGTTCTATTTACTTTAAATTATTATTTACTTCTTTTGTTTTCCTATTCTTACTAGGATTTGTTTTAATTTCCTGTTTAGGTTGTTAATTCCTATGTCAATTAGGTTTTCTATATTCTAGTATAAATAGGCTATTTAGAGACTCTTGTATTTAGTGTTGTTGATGAATATAATTTCAGACTTTAGTCTATAGAGTTTCTATTGGGATTTTGCCCTAGAACACTCAATTATCTTCGTTCCAACTTCAATTCTACAGCTTTATCCCTCTATTCTCTGTATTTTGGAAATGCTTGGGTCGCTGGACAGCAGCTTATAGCCGCTGCCCTGCATCACCTATCCAGAATTATCAAAACTGGGGGAATTCACAAGAATGTGGATTGATGAAATATCATATGCAAATTTAACGGAAGGTACAGCATCACCTAGTTTTGTTAGGGATAACAAACCAAAGTTACAAACAGATCAGATCTGGAATATTACGAGAAAGTAGTAACATTCAGATAAAGAACAACACTATTAGGTAGTTTAATCAAACGAATGGCTTTTGAATAAGTGAACTCACATTATGTCGCACTAATAGCAACAAAGAAGTCAGTAGCAAATTTTTTCTTCTTCATTCCTTCCAAGCATAGGGAGCGCGGTCGACAACCAAATAGTCTCCTCTGATATCCTTCACAACTCGAATCTCATCATCAAGGTACACAGTGTCAAACCTAAAATGTAACAGATTGGAATGATGAGAAGGACAGTAGTACTGAAGCGTGAAAGCTGTACATGTCAAGCTGTATCCCTGATCCGGCTGATAATATTGCCCATCACAGGTGTTGCTTTTCTGTCTTTCAAGGGTAAATAGAAGTTATAAAATGAAGGCAGACTGCAAAGTTCTCATTTCTTTATTTCTATTTTGAAAAATAAACAACTAACAAAAATTGAATCAGCAGTTTTCTTGCAGGAGAAAGAGAAATTATGAATATTCTGGAAGAAACCAGGTGTACAAGACAATCAACAAGATAACACTATCAGGAAAATATATAACTTCCTTGTGAGAGAAAATCCAGCCTCAAAAATTATGAATAAAATAATTTCCCTACAACCTATGGTCTTGAAAATAAAAATAAAAATTTAGCAACACTCTGCTACTTAGTCATGCTACTTAAAACAACGACCTAAAGAAACAAATTATTGATGATCTTTAACAAATAGTATTTAAAAGTGCTTCTACAAGTCAACATTTGATTTTGATATCAAGCAATAGGCCTGAAACAAATAGGGCAGGGCCCAAGTTAGTTTATATTCATCTGACATTCAAGGCTGGTTTCAAGCACATGGCATGCTCGGATAATAAGCAGGCTCACTTCCTATATAATAAGCAAAATGGACAAGCATGCTCCGTTGTAGTTAAATCCCAAGTTACAGAGTAAGCCTCTCTTTTCAAAGCAGTTCTATGCGGTACCTCAAAACCACTGAATGAGAATTAAAAATAGAGAAAATCAAAGAGGGACTGCCCAACTCATTCCAAACAAACCAAGCAACTTGTTGGAATTCATTTTCAGACATTGGGACTAAATTTAAAGGAAAAGCAGCATATATAGAAGTTTCACCGGAAGGAGAGCAGTGATTAATAATAACCAATTGTTGGCAGGAAGTAAGTGATTATGTTCCCTCTTTATTGAGGATTTCTTGAGTTTAAATCATGGAAAGTGAGGGATAGAACGGCAGAAAGTTATCCCACCTCTATAGACTATTGCCTGTCATTGCTCTATGTTTCAAAAGGGGAGAAAAATAGCAGAATGCATAAAATAAGTCCACTCGCATATAATTTAACAGAGCAAGGGGCTTTGCTATTGAACTCAGAAAGCCAGGATAAAAAGCAAATTATTAACTTAAACAGAGGCAAATTATCTATCTGTATCCAACATATGCAAAGTTCAATAATACACATGAGTGAATTTTAACATTTCTAACTACACAAACAAAACCAGCAATCACTTGGGTGTTTGTTAATATCACAAAATAAAGCAAAAATAACTTACCAACCCTGCCCAAACGGTGGCAATGGAATCTCCCAATTCTTCCCTCGTAGAACCGCACTTGTAAATCTAACACAACCCAACATCACTAATTAAAAACAACACCAAAACATAAAAATTAATACAGAGAAAAAGAAAAAAAGTTCCCAAAGTTTCAATTTTTTTTGTTCTTTTTGGTTCATACTAGTACGAAATACCAATGCATACTTAAAATTGACTCTCTGCTTTGAAGCGAAGGCGATATCAGAGCGGACAAAGAAGACCCCATCTGGAGGAAAAGTGATGACATTGTTGAGGACCCTCTGCCCAACATCGATGACCTGTAAAACGTCGCCTGTTCGCGTGCCAAACAAGGAAGCGTTCTGGATGATGAAGAGCTGCTCCTTCTCTGTCGTCCAGAGCAGACGCCACGTGGCCGACAGCGACCCGCCGGTGGTGATACTATCTTTTCCCAGAGCAGCCAAGTCGTCGATGGCGCTGACGATTGAGGTGAGCTTTTCGGGGTTGCTCTGGGTCTTGAGGCCTCGATCCTGATCGGAGATAAGGCTGAGGAGGTGCTGCTTGGCGAGCTGTGATTGGGCCGTCGTGGAGGAGCAGGTGATTTTAGCGGGGCGGGTGGAGTGGGATTTGAAGGGGATGGTGCCGAACGGGAGACACGTGGCCATTTGATTTTGGGGTTTTTGCGAGAGAGGGAATGGTGTTGAAGTTTTGAGCTTTCGAGTTCATGGCTGGTACTGGAAGTTGAGCTTTAGTGAACTCGATAATTGGCGGTTGAAACTTGAAAGGTTGGGGATAATTGGGAAATTTAATTAATAATTAAAAAAATTGACAAATTTTTACAAGGGCTTCAGTGGTCTGGCCCAGATAGATTGCCGAATCTTCCATGGTCCAGTCCGAATGGAGTAGATGGATTCATACTGATAAGGCCGGCCCAGAAATGGTTTTTTTTTTTTCGGTTGTATCAACAATCAATTAACTACTCTAAATTAATCTAATTTACGGAGAGAGGACTCAAACTTTGTCCAACGGGGAAGGCTCATTTCCCTGGCCAACAGGCCTAACCTATATTTGTGAGAAGTCTTCGACGTGCACTTAACACAAACTCAAGGCACACAGAGAAATTGCCCACTTCGACTACTTAGAGAATATGCATTGTTTCTTATAAATAGAGGCTTTGATTCACAGAGAAAGACACACAACATAAATCAGTCTGAGTTTATAAATTCGCACTGTTATTTTCATGATAAGAGTATTGTAACGTACTCTAGGAGTAGTAATACTAGAAGCACCAAGTTTTTTTCAGCCTGATTTATCCACCAAAATGATCTGTTAGAGAGATTTATGGACGAACAAAACTTGGTGATTTGGTGAATAAACTTGGTGTGTGTAGCAAGTTGCAATTCCTGGCAAGTTGAATAAACTCTTTATTAAGCAACAAATTCCTAGCAAGTTGCATACTTTCATTGTTAGTAAATCTAGAAACAGAATAGTCTCGCATATCTAATGGTCTTTATTAAGCTAGTTTTTTTATTTTTTGGAGAAATAAAGGACTAATACAAACTACCTACATAGTACAATTATGGAGAAATCTAACATCAACCGTAAGACAATTTGGTGCACCTCCACTAACGATCACGCAAGACTGAAGAAACTCTGGCATAAACATCCCAACTAAGATTACAAACTCAAAAAAAAAAAAGTTGGAAAAATCAAGTCATAACAATACAAATAAAAACTCACAAGACATGAAAAACTCTCACAAAAGAGAAAACCCAAAGAGAGTTTATGCTACTTATTCCAAAAATAAAGAAATTAAACCAGCTGGTTGCAACCTCATTCTCACAAAACCAAAGCACCAAAAGATAATAGATCTGCACCAATCTACTTTCCTCTTCGACAAATAGAAGACATACACCGAAAGGATAAATATGTAGAAATCTGTTATAGAATTACGCTATAAACGAGTTAACGAAACCGAGAGAAAGACGATGCAGGAGATGTAAGCAAAGAATATGAGAAGGGGAGGAGGTTGAGAGAAAAGGAAAAAATATGAAGATGGAACCAAAAGCATGGTAGTCACTACGGGAGGGGATCCGTTGTCCCTATTTTTCATGTCCCTTCGTGTCCCTTGTATAATTTGTCGACACGTGTCCACCCACTTAACCCCAATAATAACACGTTTAACTTTCAATAAAATAAAAATTAAAAGAAATTAAACCCTAAGCAACACAAACAGCAATCACAAAGTTCCCTAGCCAAGTACTCAACCTCGACAGCCCCAAACCTTGTTGGTTCCAGCCCCTTCACCTAAGCCACACACAACCTCCACCCTGTTGCCCACTTCTCTTCCACTACCACCTCCTCCTCTTCTTCCTGATCTCCTCTCAAATTTGGGTTTCATAATTGGAAGGGTTTCAATTTTGATGGTCTTTCAATTGGGTTTGTGGCATTCATGCACCCAAAAAAAAAGAGGCTTGAATCGGTGATCTTATAATTTTATTGAATGAATTGAAGGGTCTTGAGGTAGTTTTCATTGTGAGGGAATTTCAAGGACGGGAAGAGGTGGATGCTTTTGTAGAGGGAGGAGGTCAGGGAAGGAGACGAAGGATAAATTGGGTTTTTGGGATTGTGTACTGGTATATGGTTTTCCTTCGTGATCTTTCAATTGGGTTTTTGGATTCAATTGTATACTGGTTTTTCAATTGGGTTTCTGGGATTCATAAATTGGGTTTCTCAATTGAGAGTATTGGTATATGGTGATTTTGTGGCTGAGGGAGGAGGTCGGGGAAGGGGCATGAAGGTCACGAGGGGTGGTTGCTGGTTTTTTTCTCTTTCATTTTTTAGGTTTTTTCTTTCTAAATTTTATTAAGTTAACGGTGTTAATTCAGGGTTAAGTGGATGGACATGTGTCAAACAATTAGGTAAGAGACACAAGGGTACATGTAATTTGGGGACAGTAGATCCGCTCACACACTACCCCAAAGGGCCGCGGCTAAGAGTTTTCTCTCTGAAACTAATTAAGAGTTTACTTTTCTCATAACAAAAATTATCCTTAGCATAGCAGATAGAAACAAACTCACCCTAAACTCGGAAATTCATGTGATCACAGAGGATCATGATTGTAAATTTATGATTTTTTTTGTATTATAATACAATATAAACTCCAAGGCATGTGAGTTCTACATATGGCCATACGTTGCAAGCAAGGAATAAAATATCCATAATATCCCCGATATTTCTATGAAATTTCCGTATTTTTGGACTACCGATATTTCTAATACCATCGATATTTTAGATATCCATGAACCAAAATATCGATAATATTGACGACATAGACCGAAATATCGATAATATCCCGATATTTCCATCGAAATTTCCGTATTTTTGGACTACCGATATTTCCGATATCATCGATATTTTATTCCTTGGTTGCAAGTTGCAACGCCTCTCTTCTCTAGTTATTGTACGGACTCACCAAGTCACGTGGCACCCCCCATTTCATGACCCTTTCTTTATTTATCAGCCATTTCATGACTATTAGAATAATTTAATATATGTTTTCTTTATTGTATAACTAGCTACTTGGCACTGCTCTTGTATGTGCCAATTGAGTTTTTAGTAATAAGTGTTATATTATTTTTAATTTAAAATGAAGTTTTGAAAGTAGTTGTCTTTTATTTTATGACTTCTCCTAATTTTGTGGATAACTGTAGTATATGTTTTTTTTTAAAATTTTAATTTAAATAAATTATGAATGTACCATTTTATTCATATTTAATAAAGGGTTTTCTGTTTTAGTATTTTATTAACCAAGGGCAATTGTGGGTATTTTGAAAATTTCACTTTTAAGACATTCAACCTTAATATATATATATATAATTCAGATGATCTATTTAAGAGCTTCTTTTTTTTTGTGTGTGAAATAAGAAGAATATCATTAAAATATGGGTAAATATAAGAGATTTACAAGAAGAACACACTCCTTATGGAGGTTCTTGCAAACAAAATCTGGACAAAGAAACCCAGCAAGACAGTGATCAATAAAATTACAATAAAAACTCAACTCACTCAGAGTTGAAAGTTAGAGGATCAATAAGTCTCCATACAACACCAGTGCTTCAGAGATCATGATAAAACACCAAATTTTGCATGATCAGAGAACTAGAAGCATCAAAAGTGAAAGGGCCTTACCGCTCAGCATTCATTTGGCCAAAGAAGGCCACAACACCTCCAGCATCCTACATGATCCCACAACACCCACTGATAAGAGATACACCTAGATATGACAACTTCACCTCCATAAAAGTCAGCCCCAAAAGACTGTTGAAACCCCCATAAAAAAACTGGGGAGAAACAAAACCCCAACAAAAAAGTTGGGGAGAAACAAAAACCACCACAACATTGGGTGGGAAACGCACGCTACAACATCACGAGGAAGAGAGACGCCGATTTATTAGCCGAAGGGGTTGATTCCGGGGAGACCCCTGAAATCAAAAGGTTGCAGAAATAGGCTTGCTAGAGAAGAAAAAGAAGGGGTTATTAATATCTTCTTCTTTGTTATGAGATTTTGGGCAATTTTACCTCCATAACTTCATTTAGTTATCTTTTTAACATAAACTTCTAGTAATTGATGCCAACACAACCTCAAAGTTTTTTTGTTTTTGTTTTAAGGACCTTTCCTATTGAGCGGGGCGATAATATACTAAACTCATACACACTATAATGATGCTAGGACTCGAACCTAGGACCTTGTCGGGGGAAGAAATTGCTCCAAACCACTACATTAACTGGTCCTTTGTTGAGGGATGTTAGGACTCAAAGTTTTTTGTTATTATTATTTGATATAAATGATAGTCTGTAGTATAAATGAGAATAATCGAACTCAATTATAAAAAGGCGGATACACTATCTTGACTAACTGACATAATCTACGTCTGTAACACAATACGAAAGTTAAGAGGTAATTATGCCTATTATTTTCTAGATTGTTCTACTTAATTATATAAGTTCTTTTCTCTTAAATAAAATTTAAAATATTTTTGGAGTGTAGTCTTCTCATAATTGAAATTTTTTTAACCCTGTTATTTGATTGCAAAAATTATAATTTCAAAAGAAGAGTATTGAAGTCTTACGACTAATAGAAATGAAACACAGAGGAAGATCAAAGTCCAAATTTTGCATGCAAGGGGGCCGTCTGATAAGAGCCTTTCCATCGGTAAGCCCAGACGAGGGCATTTTGGAGTCCAAGGCCATATTCGACGTTCCAGCTGTAAAGTCTTGACTGGCAAGACGCTGTGCCCACAAAATCGGGCCAACCCTAGGGCGATTTCAACCCGTGCAACAACCTGAGTTTGCTAACGTAAGCAACCAAAAAAAAATTTAAAAAAACCAAAAATTTCAGAATTTTTTTTTAGTAAATACTTAGTTATATTCTTCACTTCCCATACCAAAACTCTATACAAATTCCTCTATTCATATCTCATGTGAATAGTGGTTGTAATGACAATGGGTGGAAACATACAAGCCTTTTGCAAGGGCTGCCACTATTCAAGTGAATAATAACAGCCATTACATTGCCCTTACCTCTCTTAACCCTTTGCCATGGCAAATAAATGGAAGTACTCTAAAAGAAGTGTCTCCTACCACGGAAGCAGAACACGTGCCCGAAGCCAATATCTCACTTATTATTATGTGATGAGGCCTGGCCCACAGCCCATATCCACCGACATAGTCCAATTAATATACCTTCTTTGATTATTATTATTTTCTTAATTAATGTCATTTCAAACTTGACAGAGAATCAGAATCATTTTCTGCAGAGAATATATACGGGGATTGGCAGAAATATATGATGGGGGGATCAATTGAGGCCATTAATTAATTAATTAATCAGGATTAATGAGCACATGAGCATGCACATGCACTGCGGTGGGTTACTTTGAGAAAAGAAAATGCTTTACATATGGGGATCACCATTTTTCCTGTCATATATGTCACGTGATTCGAGGTATATTTCTCGTTAAAGATAGACTCTCATGTAAAAGAGATATCACTTTTTGCTATTTTCGATTAATACCGTAATGACTTGTAAGATGACTTTTTGCGTATTATTGTGTTATTGGTCAAAATAGCAAAACAATGTTATCCCCGTTACATGTAAATTTTTTTGCTTGTTAAGACCAAAAGTCCCAAAAGCTTTCTATATCTTAATTTAATTTCCTGCCCATATTATAGAGCATAGTTGATATTATCAAGGTTCATATGGAAAATTATATGTGATTCACAAGGCCGACCTTGAGATTTTTAAGGTCGAGGGCAACGTCGAAAAATAGACATTATGCGTGTGTATATGGAACCTTTTACAATCATAGAAAAAAGTTTAGGGGTCCGACAAAGTGTTATTTAATTTTTGTATATAAAAAATGATTGAAGATCCTATGTATCTATACCTCCATGCACACAAAAAGTCATTTGATTTTATTTGCGCGCGTGTGTAGAATACTAAAAAATAAAACTTTTATAACCATAGAAAAAAGTTTAGGCCTCCAACAAAATGCCATTTATTTTTTGTATATAAGAAATGATTGAAGGGCAAAAAAAAGTACTAAAAATAACCATGCACTAGCATAAAAAAGAAATTAAAAAAGATGCACAATGCTAGGATCGAACCTGGGTTGGGGGTGCATTAAAAACTACCCAACCACCGTTGCTGGAGTAAACTTAAGATAATATTGATATGTTTATCTATATAACTAGTTACCAAAATATGATCATATAAAAAAAAATTTACAAAATTTGGGGCTGCCTAGGGCGATCGCACTTACTGTCCTAGCTTAGGGCCGAGGCTGGTGATTCACATGAGTAATTGTAAATTATTGATGTTTATGAAACTTAATGACATTTTAACTTATTTGAAAAGGGGAAGTGATGAATTGGAATGAGTATGACATTTAACTGTTCTCTCATAATCGGTTTATTTCATCCAATGGATTGATGTGTGTGGAGTTACAGGCATTTATAATTGTTGCAAATGCTTCAAAAATTCAGAGTGAATCAACGATCAGAAATCACCAACAAACAAATGTGCATTAACATAATCCTTCTCTTAAACTAAATGTCAATCGAAAACAATTAAGGTGATGTAAACATTTTGTATGAGGATGAGCAGTGGCGGAGCCAGTAATCTTACCACAAGGGGTAGTGTAAAAGTCCCAAAAAAAATTTAGGATGGAAAAAAACATTGAAAATGAAATCATAGTACATAGGGATAGAGTTTAGAACTTACTTGAATTGTGAAATTTCACAATAACAGTGAGTAAAAACAAAAGGAGTAGCTAGCTGGAGGCACCACGTCCACCACACGTTGACGACAGAGGCAGCAGCAAGGGAGGAGATGGGGTTGAGAGTTTGAGGGGAGATTGAGTTGGGAACTTGGAGGAGAAAACAAAACAAATTTGGGGGTTTTAGAATTAAAGTATCGAGTGCTGCTGGGTTTGGGAGAGGGGGCGGCGCGGGCAATGATGGGTATTTTTATTTTTATTTTTCGTTCAAACCTAGCCCAAAATAAAAATAAAAATTGGGTGATGTTAAACAAACCCTAAAATTAACTGAGTATAAAATGAATTACTAATTTACTCTGATATAAAATGACTAAAAAAGATATTTTGAATTGTGAAATAAAAAGTAATTTTAATAAGTACATCCTACTTATCATATTCAACCTTAATCAAACATAAATGAAAAACCTTATTTCCAAAAATCTTAGTATTAACTCCAACAATTTTTTTTCATCTTTATTTAGTAATATTGTCCAAAAACATAGTTTGCTGGACCACCTTGGTTTCTGCTTATGTCGACAACCAGCAACCTAAGGCCATCTCCAACCCATGGTCTCAAACCCAAAATATCCCAAATTTTAGCCCCAAAACACTCCCAACCCAAGAAAATGAAAGACCCAAAATTTGGGAAAACCCAAAGTTGGACCCAAATACCAGTCTTCATATTGCCTGGACCCAAATATTTTCGTGGAGCCCACCTACACTTGAAAACAAACACATGTGAGAAAAACTGACGTGGGCCCCAGCGCCAGAATTGCTGCTGCTTTTGTCTTCTTCTACTGGGCCATGTGTCACGCTTCTACTGGGCCACGTGTCGACTTTGGCTGCTTTTCTTCATTAGCCGTTGCAACTTGGGGACGTTGCAACAAAATGTCCATTTTATTATTATTTTTTAAAATCTAATAATAACTTTTAAAAATAGTTTATGGAATTTCTTTTATGTTGTGTGTTTTTTTTGGAATAAAATTATATTTATGGAATTTCAATTTTTTTAGGTCAAATTGTTCAAAAAATTAAATTATGAAGTTATTTAAAAAGATAAAATGAAGAAAAGTTATCCAAAAAAAAAATTTAGACTTAAATCATTCTTAAACAATTTAATTAAGTTGAGGACTTAAAATTTGAGTCCGGAGGGTTGGGAGAAAAAACTATTTGAGTCCGGGCAAAACCCAAATAGTTACTTTTTGGAGGGGGAAAATTTGGGTTTAGCCCCTCATGGGTTGGAGATGGTCTAACAGAGCTCTTCAGCGGTTCAGGCAGATGCACAATATGGAACCTGATCAAGTTATATTGAATAGTGCAATGCTTACTATTGTGAACAGGTTTTAAAGCCTGCAAATACACTCGAATGCTTATGGTCATTGTGGGAGTGATTTTCCTAAAATTTGCTTCCACAGTCATTGTCAAAACATTCCTGATTCGAATTAGACCAATCTTGTTCGACATTTTCTATTGCTCATATGAGCCAGCTCTGTTGGTTTAGTTCATATTTGTATTTCAATCTGTTAAAGTTGTCACAGAGCAGAAGTTAGTGTAGCATCAAACTTCCACCCACCAATAGTGTTCCGCAATTAACTCTCGAATGAGTTTGGTGTTGTGTGATAGAGTGTATTAGGATGTACTAAAAATATTTTTGGTAATTAAATAAGGTGTACTTAGTTAATTTTACATTTTGATTTAAATATTATGATGTACTCAGATCACAGAGTGTACTTAGTTAATTTTAGGGTTCGTTTAAACAATACCCTAAAAATTTCGCTGTGCTTTGGAGATACGCTGGGTTTTTTTAACATTTGTTTTTATTTCAGAAAAAAAAAACAACTGCGTGCTCAGCAGCCCTTCTCTTTCAGCCTCTTCGTCGAGCACTTGTTGTGCAGCTCCAAGAGGTCGCACTAGAAGCTTCAACAGACCTCCAAGCCTATTTCCATGGCTTCCAAGAGGTTGTTCAACCCGACTGTGGCTCCGCCACTAAGAGCGTTTCCAGCGAGAAGCCCAGGCAAGGGCGAGTAGGGGCCCAAGCCCTGTTTCTTCCTTCCAGCGGCAAAGTCTTGCCCGAGCAAGACACGAGGCCCACGAAACCGGGCCAGCCCTAGGGCGATTTCAGCCCGTGCAATAGCTTGGGTTTGTTGACGTCAGCAACCAAAAAAAAATAATAATAATTTCAGAATTTTTAAAAATAAATACCTAGTCATATTCTTCACTTTCCATACCAAAACTTTATACAAATTCCTCTCCTCATATCTCATGTGAATAGTAGTTACCATGACAATGGATAAAAACACACAAGTCTTTTGCAATGGCTATTACTATTCACATGAGTAGTAACAACCCTTTACTATAATAAATGGGTGAAAGTGCTCTAAGGATGAGGGTGACGCGTAGGAAAATCCAGGGTGGATATTCAGAAGCCTTTCCTCTCAACTCAAGTAATGTGCATCAATCAAAACAAAGGAACAGGAAAAAGGAAGACGTACTTTCCTGGTAACAAATGGCGCACCGTACGGCTTTGTACTCTTCCTTGTGCTAAATCTCTGGTTTTTCCCATGCAACCCTAAATATCAAAATGGTGGGCTTCCACCACCGCCACCTTCTGCTTCCAACACGTGCTTGCATATTTATAGGGGAGTGTTCATTGCCTCTCGCATTTGGATATCCATCAAGATATCCATCAATTTATAATACACGGTATCTATTCTCTTAAGAAAAATATAGTAGAAACAATCGCGTTTGGGGGACTTCCATCCACCAGCGCTAAGAGATTCTTTTTTCTATTGGTGTCTCCTTTGCATTAGTAGATAGGTGTTGTTGAAGAATGTAAAGTTGAATATTGGATACTTGATTAAATAAATTACAATATATATATAATAAGTGGTTTCATTATTAATAACATCAAAGTTTTTTATGATAAAATTTAACTTTTATTGTAGTGGCGGACGTAGAATTGGGGACTCATAGGGTCATAGTGTAAAAGTCTCGAAATTTTTGTAAGAAGAAAATAACACTAAAAAACACTTTTATTTAATTCATGACAAAACTAACAATACAAGCTACATCTTGAATATTAGGACTATAATCTATTAGTTTGTGGGAATGTATGTCCTCTAGATTGACAAAGTCATTTTTGTATATATGCTCTTCGGACCTCATCTCGAATATTAGGACTATAATATGTCATTCGAGTTCGTAGATCAAGGTCTGCCTGAAGATTAGCCAGCACTTCATCTAACTCACTCGGATTAGGGAAACTACTACTCGGTAATTTCCTCTTAAAGTATCGTTCCATAATTCTACACATCAATTAATCAAATCATATCATCAATAATAAATCAATTCAAATTATCATCAAAATAAACTCATCTACTAAATCAATTCAAATCAACTCATCTAATAAATCTATTCAAATCAACTCATCTAATAAATCAATTCAATCAATAAACTCATCTAATTAATCAATCTAATCCAATCAACATAAAAAAAATATTCAATAAACACTACATATATCAATTTCAGTACAAACATAATTAATTCTTATGTATTATATCATCATTCTTATTATTAGGGGAAAAAGAAACTCACTTGAAATTAGAGTTATTCCACCGGCGGTGGTGACGAGGTGGTGACACACAAAGGGATTTTGGGGGATTAGAGGTTTGAGATTGAGAAGATGAGAGAAAAAAAATTGGGGGATTAGGAGTTTGAGAAGATGAGAGAATAATTAGGGGATTAGGTTTGAGAAGATGGAAGATGGAGGCTTGAAGGCTTGAAGGCTTCGAACGCTGTCTGGTCTGTTTCTTCTTTTTTTATAATGCTTGGCTCAAAATAGTGTCTTTTTGGGCCAAGCCATTTATAAAAAATTGAATTTGCCTGGACCAAAAAGACGTCGTTTTGGCCATGCATTTAAAAAAATTTGACAAGCATGTTCCTTCTTCTTTTCCGTCTCATCTCCTTTGTGCAACAACTGTAAACCCTAGACTTCCATAGACTAGTTTCCAGCCATCCATGGGGTCCCTCTTTTCGTCAACCACTTTTTACTGGCAGTGGTTCAATTGAGCAAGTCCAAAACGAGCGTTTTGGCTAGGTCATGAAGAACAAATTTAGATCGTGCAAGGCAGCACCTAGCGCCTACCATGCTACCTTGCAGCTCTTCACTCAGGCCTTTTCACAAACACATGGTGGCCATTATTGCCCAGTGACCTAGTCGAACCATAGGTCAATATTACTGATTTCTATGGTGTTTTCTAGCGAGGGGGTGGTGCAGTTGCACTCTGTGGGTCTGTCACTGCTTATTGGGCTATGTAAATGGTTAAGTTAGAGATAATATTAGTGTTGCTAGTAAGGGTGGTTGTCGTTCGATTACTGCAACTTTTCAATGAAACAGTGAACCGACCGACATATTGCGATATTGTAAAAAAAAATCATGAACCAACTGACATATTGCGATATACCGCAATTATCGGTATATTGCGGTCGGTATGTCGGTATACCGCTATTATCGGTATATGGAACTTTACAAATTTAATCGGTTAGCCCACTAATAAAATCTAATCTTTTACAAACTTTTCTTATGGGCATATGAGTAAAATTTAAACCGAAGCAAATAAAGTTTAAATTTAGTTACAACCCAAAAGAAAAATGCAATGTAAGACATAAAGAACTCAAGGGTTGGTGGAGAGTGGATTTGAATGACTCCGTGGTGATGTATGACCATCTACAAATAAAACAACACAAGTTTAGTAAATATGAACTAAGAAAATTAAAATGAAATGAGCATATAAAAAAAACATTATAAGAAGCATAAAGAACATGAAAATAATAAATCAATTACTTACAAGTTGTAACATGTTCCATTTCCTTGTAGAATTCAATCTCATCATTAGAGAAAGATAAAATAATTAATTATCATGCTATTAAATATTAAATAAAATAATTATTTATATCTAGTTGCGGTATTGCGGTATATCGCAGTATTTGGTTATTCGAAACCACGAACCGACCGACATATTGCGGTCGGTTTTCCCTCAAAGTTGATTTGGATGCGGTTAAAATACAATCAATAAATGCGGTTTTACGATATTTTGATTCATAATACCAGCCCTAATTGTTGGTAATGGACTGCTGGTCCGTCTCTTTAAAATTTAATAAATGCCACATACATATATGTGGAGGACTGTTCCAAACACTCATTTATGTAAATACTAATAAACTTTGAAAACAACTTATTGTGTAAAAGTGATGTTCATTTTCTTTATAGTTTGGATCATTCATCAAGTAGATTATTGTTTAAGTATATGATTCGAATCAACAGTGTACTGAAAAAGATAAAAATTTACCAAATCAAAGAGAAGAATTTACGTATCTATTTACAGTATAGTAACATAACAGGTTAGTAGAATAATATTTTTAATTATAATGAAAAGCTAGTATAAAATAAGAAGAAACAATATTGACAGCTGGGAATAGCTGTCGGTGGTGGGCATGCACGTACATATGATCCATGGTGAAGTAATACTACAAAGTGAAGGAAGGTAGTGGGGTGGCGTCAGAGAGGCATATAATAAATAAATAAAAATCTAATTTTCTTCTTCATGCCTTCTCTTCTGTTACTAGAAATTCAATAAAGCTCTTCCTTCCGGTCCTCCTTTCTCATTTATGTCCTCTGTCCCGGCCCTCACCTCTCTCTCTCTCTCTCTTACCCTTCTACACTACACCTATTCAATTTTCAAAGCACTTGTTTTTATTATATATAAAACGAAAAGAAAAGAGGTTCAAAATTTATTATGCAGTTATTATTTTTAGCATCTCAGGGTCAGGGGTCAGGCTCATCAGAAAATGCATCTTAAATTAGTATTTCTTGGCCTCCAATCCTCTGTCTTACAATACTACATTTAAATCATGCATTGCAAAAATAGCACTTAAGGACAAATTTTCATCTTGTACAATGTTATCTCCGTTGCGTGCAAGTTTTTTTTACAATGATCTATATTTGTATATGGAACATTGGAACTTGTGAAGCTTTCTTCCTTGTGGAATAATTGTTACTATTTCAAGTATAAATTGATGGACTAAATCTCCATCAATCCAGTTTGTGCTTACAGCTCAATTTTCCTTGATAAGGTTTGTTTTAAGTTGATGATCCATAAGGATTGTTTTCAAAGTATGGTTCTAGACAAGCTACCAATTGATAGTATTATTAGAAGACTTCGATTTGAGATATACGGAGTTGTTATTGACATTTCAAAAAAGTTCTTATGCACTTTTGGACTTTCTTAAACATATTCATTGCTATTTTTTTCGTTAAAAAAACCCACCACGTTAATCAACACCCTTAATTGGTAATGAGCATTACCACCACGTTAATCACCATTGAATAAGTATGATTTCACTTATTTACTAGACGAATCTAAAAGATTAAACTCATCCAACATACATTAAAATGTATAATGTCCTCTATTATGATTGCACAACTTGCACTGCAATTCAGGTCATCCAATGCAACAAATGGAAAATGCTAGCTATGTATTTACCCCCTCGCTTGAGCGTATAGCCTTGCTGTGTACAACTGTAAATGGGTAGTGTTACACATAGTTAAGGTTGCATGAGTGGCCACATGTCCATGATTGCATGAAACCCACCATGCACTTGGCTGTTTCTATATCATCATCATAAATAAATAAATAAATAAATAAATAAATAAATAAATAAAATAGCAAATGCCATTAACTTTTTATTTATCCATACTGGGGGCTTGGAGGGTTGTAGAAGCACTGGTGTGTTGCATTTGTCAGCACTAGTGTGCCTTCTGCTGCTCCCTCTGCACTGCCCTGCTCTCTGCACAGAAAAAAGAAAAAAACCCCAAATTTAAAACACTCATCTCTCTCTCTGCACGTTCCTCTGCTCCCTCTTCCATCAATATATCAACCCCCATTCTTCTCTTTCTCTCTCTCTCTCTCTCTCTCTCTCTCAGAACAGAGCTGAGAGAGCCAGAGAGAACCCACAAACCCCATTTCTTTAAAATCACTCAGCTTTTACTCTGACTCTCTGCAAATTGGTAAAGAACTATAATGGAGGACGTGTACGGAGGAGGAGTATCTGCTTCCTCAGCCCAACAACAGCAAGACTACTTTCCCATTGACGACCTTCTCGACCTGTCAAACGACGACCTTTTCTCCTCCTCCACTTCCTCCACCGACTCCATTGACCTCCACCCTACGCCGCCACCTCCGCACCTCCACGTCAGCTCCACCCTCTTCAACGCCACCGCCGCCACCGACTTCACCAACGACCTCTGTGTCCCCGTAATTGCCCACATTTTCCTTTTCCTTTTCCTTTCTCTTTTTCACTTCAATTTTCCCATTTTGTTTTCTTTAATTATATTCTAATTTGGGTTTTTTTTGGCTGAATTAGAGTGATGACGTGGCGGAATTGGAGTGGTTGTCGCGCTTCGTCGACGACTCCTTCACCGACTTCCCCACCACCGACGTCTTCGGCTCCGCGTCGTTCCCAAACGACCCGTCGTCCTTGTTTCCGAGCCGGGTTCGCACCAATCGCTCAAAATGGGGCGGCTCACCGGCGAAGCCCAAGAGAGAGCCATCGGAAGCTTCTCAGTCGCCCTCCAAGCCGCGACGGTGCGCGCACTGCGCCTCGGAGAAGACGCCGCAGTGGCGGGCGGGTCCAATGGGCCCCAAGACGCTGTGCAACGCATGCGGGGTCCGATACAAATCGGGTCGGCTCGTGCCCGAGTACCGACCCGCCGCGAGCCCGACGTTCGTGCTGACTCAGCACTCGAACTCGCACCGGAAGGTTCTGGAGCTCCGTCGCCAAAAAGAGGCTTCTCAGCAGCATCAGCAACAACCCGAAGAGCAACACCACCAACAACAGCAGAAGCAGCAATTCTATCTTCACCGGGATGAATATCATGTGTGCTGACGTGTCATGTACGTGTCGGTGTCTCAGTTGATGATGGATCATGAATGTGAAAGGGACATGAATTACTATCTCTTTGGTTAATTTTATCAAAAATGGAAAAGTTTTTTGTTTTTGCGTATAAATGTATTTATATATTTTTTTTTTCTGTGAGGGGGCAAAATTATTAAAATTTTAATACATGGATTTGGGGTTTAATTAGGGGTCTCGAGTTTCAACTACCAATGCAAATGGCGGGCGTGATGGGGTTGGGAATGAATGGCACGTGATAAAGTGGCAGATGAGGCTGACCGAAGATTCTTTAATCTTCATAGAACCACACTTCTTTTCACATTTCGATTGATAGAAAGGAAGGCTTGGATCATAGAGTTGTCGAGTAATTTAAGGACATAGCACACATAAAAGAGTTGTGCTAGCGACAATTGTCCGAAGGTGTGACTGGGCAATTGATGTATTGTGTGTGATCGTGAGCAATTGATGTAATGCACAACTGATTATGAGATATTGATGTATTGTTCGAACGTGTGACCGTGAGTCTGTGAGCAATTGATGTAGCCATTGACGTAATGCAAGACTGATTGTGAGATGTTTATGCATTGTTGAACGGAAATTGGGCTTACAAGAAGTCAAGCTTAGTATGAAAAAATGAAGGGGAGGGATGAAATCAAATATCAAATGTTAGTACACTTTCCATGCCTATAAACTATGAGTGCCATAAATGCATCTCAAAATTTCAAAAATACAGTGCATGTGCCCTCAAAAGTTCCAAATTCATGACAGCTCACTGGCCTTGTGTCATAAATCATTTTTTTTGGGGGCCAGATTACAAAAGCCCAGCCCAGCACAGATGACCCACCAATTTATGTCAAGGCATTGATTTCTTGGAGTACAAACAAACAAACAAACCCCCACCAAGATTGATCATTTGCTCCTCTTTTGTCCGTGGGTCGAATTAGTCTGGTTTGGTGGCCTTCTTAATTATAAAATGGCAAAACGACACTTGTAGTCCCTGTGGTTTCCAACTTTTCTCTAAGGTCACTTGTGGTTTTGATTTCGTCACTTTTGATTGTGGTTTAGGATTCCAAGCAATTCAGTCCACTTTTCAATTTCCATCAGATTCATTCAATTTCTGTTAGAGTTTGAGCACGTGCCCCTCACATGGAGGGGCATTACAGTCAAATAGAGCCATATAAACAGAGACTCAGCCTTAGAGACGATGGATAAAAATGAGAGAGATCGTGTCAGCCTTAGAGCTTCTCCATCGTCTCCATCAAGATTGTAGCTTTCTGAAAATGGGACATAATCTCCTTGCAATCCTCATAAAGCATCCCCAGCAAAGACCAAGCAGAATCCCCTTTTTTAATTGCCAAAGCAGTTGTAACTTGTAAGGAGTCAGTTTCAAATTGAACAACGCCATAGCCCAACTCCTCAGCAAAACACATACCAGCCAGCCGTGCCAGACCTTCAATCTGATCAGTACACCCCAAGCTCCTAACCTGGCGCACACAGGCCGCAATGAATCTTCCAGACTCGCCACGGATCACCACACCTACCCCTCCACACCTATCAGCAGCTCACAACGCACCATCAACATTGACTTTGACGGAACCTGCAGTTGGTGAAATCCAGCGACGCTGGATTGGCTGTGAAACAGGGGACGGCGGCTGTGACGAAATCCGTTGAAAATCCGCCAACCAAGAAGTAGCTTGCAACACCAGATTTTCTGGTTCCTCCTCTCTCCTCCCACAGGTACGAGTTACGATCCTTCCAGGGCGCCCAAAGAATCATTAACACCAGGAAACAATCCTCATGCAGAAGCTCAAAAGAAGAGCGTAACCAATCCAGCATATTGGGAGTTTGGGAAATAGCGCCACTTAGACTCAACGAAGATGTAAACCAAGCCGCATGGGCAAACGGGCATTCCACAAAAACATGAAACCCCGTCGCCTCCAATGCATTACAGCGAGCGCAACATGCCATATTGACCATTGATGCTCAATGAATATGTAAAATAAACAAGGAAATGAAGTTTGAAAATACAGAGAATAATACTCTGTTTTCTCTTATTGTAATTAGTGAGCACAGAGCTCATATAAATACAACTTCAAATGGATCAATGAACTATTTACAACAGCGTAAGCACAGAGATTGTATTCCAGGCCAATATAGTATTCGACCTCGTGTGCTGGGTATTTAGCCAATACAATATTCGAATGCCCATGATGATCATATATTAACGATCACAAGTGATGGCCATTAATAGAATATGTCAACTTACATGGAGAACAAGGGTTGGGGAGTTGCAGAACGACAAGGGTGGAGGAAAGTTCCTTGGACACCAGAGGAAGTCAAACTGCTCAATGAAAATGTACAAGAAGAGGGAAGATGGAGTTGTGTGGCTAAGTGTGCAGGTAAATTAAATTAAACTCTCTTCCATCGATGGAGACGATGGAGACGCTCTAAGGCTGAGACGTTCTCTGTTTTTATCTGAGAGTCTTTGTATATATGGCTCGATTTGACTATAATGCCCCTCCATGTGAGGGGCACGTGTTCAGACCCTAACAGAAATTGACGGAATTTGACGGAAATTGAGAAGTGGACTCGAATTGCTTGGAATCCTAAACCACAGTGGCAAAAGTGACGAAATTGAAACCACAGGGACCTTAGTGGTAAAAGTTGAAAACCACAGGGACTACAAGTGTTGTTTTGCCTTATAAAATTTGACAAGCAGGGCATTACTACCTTTGACCAATGTTGCTGAAATGTACCACGGATGAGCTCCAAACCAAGGATAAAAAAGGACGTATATCATGCATTATTGTTGTTACATGATGGACTATTTGGAAAACAATGAATTAGTTAGTTTTTATTTATTTATTTTTTATTTTTATGATTGCCAACTGCAACCTCACTCGGCCATCAAAACCATTATTTCTCAAGTGGAGGAGCTAACTGTGTTGAATAACATAAGGAGTGTGAGGAGGTTTTGCGAAGAACCCTCTCCAAATCTAGCTTCTTGGACCGCACTTGAACCCCATGTTATTAAAGTTAATTTTGATGCTGCTTGGTCGGCCTCTTCTGGTAAAGTGGGAGCGAAATGCCTATCCTTCCAAGTGGAATATGCGATTATGGTTGAGGAAATTGCTGGTTTTGAAGGTTGCAAATGGGCATATGAGCTGGGCTTATCGGAGGTTTGCTTGGAATCTGATTCCAAAGAAGTGATCGAAAGAGTGAAAGGAAACATAAAGCGTGGAAGATGGAATCTCTACCCACTGTTGTCTAGGATACGTGAATGTAATTCCAATTTCTCAAACTGTAACCAGGCATGGACCTGCGTTGCTGGCACTATCGAGGTTGAGTTCGGAAGTCTGGGTGTCCAGGCCCCCACCTCTCTTGTGCATGTCTTAAATCGCGACACTTCCCTGCCCTCCTCTAGCCTCCATGTAGCTTGTGCAAGATGGCCAAGACTCTCTTAAGTTGGATTGTTGTACCACTCTCATTATAGTGGGGCTCTTTCTTGTATCAGTTTTTAAGTGTATTGAGTTCATTTGTTTTGCATGCACTTCTGCTTTTATTGCATGGCTTAGCGTCTCCTTATTTGAGTTGTAAATTGTAATTTACTTTGGATTGCTCTCCTTTAATGAAAGCTCTTATTGACCCAATTTTTTTTTCTTCAGATAAAGTACTTTGACAGGAAAGAGAGATAAGGCAAAGAGATTAAAGAAAGGAAGAGAACGAAGACAGCAGTCATAATGAGAATCTTGTTGCCTCTGCTTGCCCTCTCTGCTTCTACTAATGTTTCGGCTGCTGTGACAAGCGCAAGCGCCTCGTCACCGTGCTGTATTTCTTCTTTGTCTAGAAAACAAAACATACAAACACCATACATAGAACATCAGAGGAATTAAATTCTTTAAAGTGAATGAGGATGAATTTGCATGTGTTTCATTAGTGTCTAAAAAGCAGCTGCTATGTATTCCACTCCCAGATTATCATCTTACACTCTAAAATTAGTATTTTTTTCGTTTTGTTTAAAGGCATTACGTACAGAAAGAGTGCACGATGACAAATTGATAGAGCGAATAGCATTGCCCCCATATGAACTCAGTGATTTGGCTAAACACCATACCTGTTTCTTCATCAGAGTCTCCAGAGATGTCATTGAACCAAACTTCCTTTTTCCAACCCAAAACTTCTTCTCTAGTTAGTCTGACAAAGGGTCCACCCCCTAGGTAGTATGTTCCTGGAATAAATTCTGACAAATCCCGACCAATGGCAGATGGATAACTAGGAACTATAGTGTTGTGTTGGGTACTCATCTCGTCTTCTTGCTCATGCACAAGCTGGATGCCGCATTCTTTCACCCGAAACAAAGGTTTCGTAGCCACTGAAACAGTAACTTCATCGCCGCCTTCCAATCCACTCCCCAACTTCCAATGACTTAACCACATCACTTGTTCTTCGTTCTCTGGAACGCCATGGCATGATGGTGCATAGATCCACTTCAGACCCTTGGTCTTATTACAGACTCTGATAAGCAATGGATTAGGTATGCTAGAGGAGGAATAGCCGTTGTAACACTCTGTGTAGACAGTGAAGATGTTCAAGCCTCGAATCCGAAGGTTAGGAAGTAAAGGAGGCACGGTAAAAGATACTGAGGATCCTTCACTTCTGTCACTGAACTGTCCTGGAACCTCATCCCCAGGAAGAAATGTGCTGAATATACCATATTCATACAGTCCCTATACCAAATATTGATATCAGTAATTCAATGTGTCTGTGAGAGAGAGAGAGAGAGAGAGAGAGAGAGAGAGAGACAGAGACAGACAGACAGATAGACAGATAGACAGACAGACAGAGACTGACAGAGAGAGGCACCTGGATGGGATGCATATTCCCAGCTCCTGAAGAGAGCCTATCTGGGGTGTACATCCTAATGGCTTCCATGGAATTCAAGTTGCACAAGCCCAAGAGCTTTCTCATTTCAACATCCACCATTCCAATGGGTTCTAACTTGTACCAGTACTCAACCTCAGCTAGCTTGAAGTTGTAACCATAAATAAAATTTTCCGGTAGGCACGAAATTGATTGAAATGTAACTCTTTCCAACGAATCACAATGGATCGCGACAAGTTCTGTTGTTCTTGGTAGCCCTACAAGCGATTCGAGCCTCGTACACTGGGAAAATGCAAGGTGATCAAGCCCGGTAAAGCCTCTGATGCAATCTGGTAAGATGCGAATTGGATTACGACTTAAATCCAAGCTCTGCAACGAGGATAAGTTACCAAAATCCTTTGGGAAAGCATCATCAGAGAGATTACAGTTTGTTAGACTTAAAACAACTAAATTGCAGGGTAAAGTGGTAGTGTGTAATTGATCTATCGGAATCCCATCTGCTTGAAACACTTTTAAAGATTCCATTTTCCCCATCTCCATTGGAAACTCATTAAGACTTGAGCAACCAGATATAATAAGTGTTTCAAGTGATTTTAGCATAGAAATGCTCTTTGGAAGCTTTCTAATATTTTTACAACCTCTCATATTCAAGTAAACAAGTTTCTCCAGGTTTCCAATGGATTCATGGACATCAACCAAGCTTTTGCATTTTTTAAGAATCAACCTCTCTAGATTGGTGACCAAAGAGAAGTCCCCGGTTTCGATGAGGTGACGGGAATTGCTGAGATCAAGGATCTTTAAAGATGGAAGACTCTGCAAGAAGGCAAGGAGTTTATTATCATACACATGTATAATCATCAAAATCCATAAATAAAATAATTAGAAAAAAGAAACGAGTGGAGGAGTAGCATATATACCTTTGCTCCCTTCCAGATTTTTCTTAAGCTACTGTAGTGCATTTCAAGAACAACCAAGCTCTCCAAAAGAAAATCACAGGGTATAGAATCTAAAGGATATTCAAGCCAATACAACCATCTCAATCCTTTAGGAAACTCTTCATAACCTCCATTGAGTTGTACGTAACTAAGCTGTAGTAATCTTAGTTTCACCATCCTTGTAAATGCAATGGTTTCCAAGACTACCTTATTTGAATTTCTTGAAGGAGTTTCTACTGGGTGGATATGCATGTTCAGGGCAAGTCCTTCAACTTTTTTCGAACCCTAACAGAAAAAAAAACACTTAGATATGAACCAACAAAAATGCACACACGTACATAAAAAGAAGCATGTTTCTTACATTCTTTTCTCTCAATACGCTTAGAGAATCCTTATGATACCATAATCTACTACGCTTCTCTGGCTGCTTCGATTCGAGGCGAACAATTTCTCTTCCCATGTCACGAATCATTTGATGCATCTTCACCTTTTTATACTCGTCAATTGTTACCAAACATCTATCGATGAGATTTTGCATGCCAACAATTGTAAAGAAATCACATCCATCTAGTATTGTGACAACAACATCCATGTCATTTCCAATAAAGAAACATGCAATATGGAGAAACAGATTTTGGTCATGGTCATCTTGTAAAGAATCGTAGCTTATTCTCAGCTTACTCATGATGTCACTATTTGGAATAACTTTCAATTTCTTCAATGCACTTCCCCATACATCTATACTTTGCCCTGATAGAGAAGAACCCAAAGTTTGAAGGGCTAATGGAAGCCCTCCACTGTGCTTTACTATGCTTTCTGAAAGTTCCATGTAACCTCCAATTGGATGGTCCTGTCCGAAAGCATGCCAACTAAACAGTTCCAATGATTCAACTTGATTTAAAGTTTCAACATTATGCACCTTAACATCTTGATGAGCCTTTAACAACCCCACACACCTAGTTGTTATAATGATTTTACTTCCAGGATAAAACCATTTTCGCATTCTAAGTACTGCATCTAATTGTTTCGTATGATCCACATCATCAAGAACAAGAAGAACTTTTTTACAGCTTATAACGTCTTTAATCTTAGTGTTTCCCTCATTAACACTATGTATTTTCACTGTTCTCCCACCCAAAATATCATAGAGAAGTTGTATTTGCATTTGAACCAAACCATTGGGTTGTTCTGAAATTTCCCTGATATTTTCAAGGAAACTTCTTCCTTCAAATCTTGAAAAATTTGAATTGTAAACAACTTGTGCAATGGTTGTCTTCCCTATTCCACCAATCCCATAAATTACAAATACGCCAACATCGGAGGATCCATCTTGCAACCATGAATTAATGTCTTTCACTCGATGATCGATTCCAATCAGGTAAGGGGAAACACTTAAGGGCGTGCGACTTAGCTTGCCTTCAATCACCTTAACAATTTTCTTAATAAACTTTGCCTCGTGCCTAGAAAATTGCAATCAAAATGTATATAATTGAATCAAACATGGCATGCTATGACTTCAAATAATTAAGCTATATTAAGTCTGTTATATATGGAACTAATATTGAATACTGCTTGGCTCTTCCATGTAAGTGAAAAGAAAAATTATGCATATGTGTCAAATTGTGATTGTTGTGAATGAAGAATAACTCCTACACAAAAGAACCAAGTATTTTCCAATAATTATAACATGAGACAAAGTTATGTGTTGAAGTACTATAGTCTATAGCCAGATAGACATCTAATTAATGAAGCTACATAAAAATGGACCAGTTGTAATGGAAGAATAATTACCCATCAGCTTCATTTGGTAAGACCATCCCTGCTAGATCTGCAACTTCTGCAAGTGCTGCTCTCCATCCACTTATCCTGTCCTTGTTCAAAGATCGGTTCTGTTGGTGTCTAGCAAATGCTTTTGCAAAGCTTCCTGTCTGCTTCCTCACCTCAGATGGGTCAGTGTCATAGAAGACTGGTAAAACTACATGCTCATCAGAGGCCTTCTTGCGTTCAAGGATCTTCACAAGCTCGTCAAGGCACCATTTGGAAGACGCGTAGTTTTTCGAAAACACAATGACAGAACTTCGTGAGTGTTGGATTGCTTTCTCCAGCTCTGTCTTGATCTCTTCCCCTCTCTCAAGTTCATCATCGTCTCGGAAAGTTTGTAGCCCTGAATTGACAAAGGCTGTATAAAGGTGGTCAGTGAAAGTCCTGCGAGTGTCTTCACCTCTGAAGCTCAAGAACACGTGATAACTACAACCACAGTTAGTATCAGAAGAGGAGGCTTCTTGAGCTCTTACAAGAGCCATGGATGAATAAAGATGCAATAAACTTTCCTATGATCTATATGGAAATATCAAATGACTTGTTGCTTGTTTCTCAGGTCGGTGGCTATCTGCATAAAGCCACTTTTGCTTGCTGCAGTTGGAATATGAAGAGAGATCAATATGATAAAGTCTTATTCCATTCCATTTTTATTTGTTGATGAAAAAAAGCCACTTTTGCTTGCTGCAGTTGGAATATGAAGAGAGATCAATATCATAAAAGTCATATTCCATTCCAATTTTATTTGTTGATGAAAAAAAGTTATTGGCCACTCTCACTACGCGTGGCACCAATGAGAAATGCTGACAGCGAGACTCGAACCCTGATAGAGCTACACCGGACAGAGATCTTACCAATTGAACCAGTTTCTTCTCTTGCACCATTCCTTTTGTCTTTCATACAAGAGAACAAATTTCTTCTCTTGCCAATTTAACTCTCCACATAAACATAATCAATATCAGAATATCTAAATAGCTTTCATCATGTCCTTAATTTCTTGGTCAAGCAAAATAAAGTTGGGAAGATTCTCATTTGGGTCATGGCATGCGTCAGGAAAAGCTTAAAGCTCTCTCCACTATCACTTTTATGCATTAAAATTTGATACGAAATGCTATGTTCTTTAGATTAAGTCCAATTACTCCACTTAACTTAATAGTTTTCTATGGTCGAACCCAATTGATCATATTTTAGTCAGTGATAATATTAACCTAGTCCTCTTTCAAGTCCCATTGGGTTAATAAATTAGGGGAGTGGGGACTACGTGCAAAGTGGGTAACCAGCTGTTGACCACAAAGTAAAAGGTATACTTTGATTTCAAATTTGATGACTTTTAACCTTCGTGTTAGAAGGTTAAAAGTTATCAAATGCACCCCAGAGGACCATATGCTACATGCCGTTGCTATTTACGTTCTCAATTGTCGAGAAATATTCTATTTTTCAGACTGTTTGGCAACTTAAGATGTTTATATTGTTAAACTGCGAATATAAACTATTGATGAGGATAATTCTTGCCGGAATGTGTCACATAAATTCACATGCAACATAAGCTTTTGTCTACCAACATAAAACATCACCGCTCGGTTGTCATCATGAACTCTGCATCAAGTGAGGATACTCCTAACGCACCTTACTCCTAACGCACAACTGGTCCATAGTAGTACTAGTAAGTGAGGATACTCTGGAAGGGACAGCCCAAGATGAGCACTTCCAGCTAGGAAAAGAGTACATGAAATTCATCATCAGGAATTTTTTATAAGAGCAGTCGATGGATCAGCAGAAAAACAGAGGAAGGACACTTTGCATTTGTATGTGCCCTTTCACATTTTTCTTATTGGCTGGCCCATCTCAAGTTGCAAGCTCGTGTTCAGGGATTTTGCTTAGCTTTCTTGTTACCAATTTGCAAGTTAGATTGTATTTTTTTTGAGAAATTCTGGGATTACATTCATAATTCAGCCAAAAAAACCATAACAATATAAATAAAACTCTTACAAAGAAGAGGTGGAAACTCTCACAAATGAGAGGTGAAAACTACACATAGAATCCAAAAAGTCTTTGCGACTTATTCCAATGTTGAAGAAAATGTTAACTTCCCAACATAATTTCACCACCACTAATTAAATAACGTTTTATTATTTTAGGTTCGACTCCATTCAAGACGCTGATGCCTCTTAATTACAATCCTCTTGTTTTAAGGGAACACCCTTTGATTCCACCATAAAGAAATGTAACTTGTGTTTGATTTTGTGATCGCTTCCCAAGTCCAACCTCAGTGGTGCCTACGTATCCCATGCGAGGAATCAAGTCACTCGAAGCTCAAAGAATTGCAATGAATAAATGACTCATTGCAACTAGGCAATTTCAATGAATTTGATTGAAAAGTGTTTGAGTGAATTTTGTTGAATAAACCGCGGATTCGATATGGAATTGTGTTTGGGGGCGAATTTGGTTAAGAAGAAACCAGGATTCAAATTTGGTTGCGGTTAAGGCTTATTGGTATATTAGACTCCGCCACGCATTCTTGATAGGATCAAACCAACGTAGTCTCGAAATTGGGAATTAATGGGTAAGGCTACCACTAATTTAGAATTTGTGTTTGATGGATTTGAATTTGGTTGGAGGTTGCGTCTATCGCAGATGTTGATCGCTCACGCACTGATGGGATCAAAACCAACGTAGTTCGGAAATTGGGAATTAATGAGTAAGTGTGGCTCACTAATTTAGGATTGGTGTATGGAAATTTGGAAATTAATGGGTAAGTGTGGCCCACTAATTTAGGATTTGTGTTTGATGGATTTGAATTTGGTGAAGGTTAAGGCCTTTATCATGCATGCTAGATCGCTTCACGTGACTTAACTTGATCAAACCAATGTAGTTCCAAATCGTAATTAATGGGCAAGTGTGGCCCACTAATTAAGAATTTGCGCTTTGAGACATTTGTGACCATTAATTCGCGCCACTAATTTAATTTGTCTTGAGACACCGTGGTTTTCATAGTGTAGATGACCCAGGGAAAAATTGGATGGTTTTGTACCATTTTTTTATTGCTAATGTCAAAGAAAACTAATGGGCAATTATGATGAACCCATTAATTTAATTTGATCATTAACACATGCATTTGTATCCATGCATGATTTGGAGGTTTTAAGATTAATGGGCTACTGTGGTCGACAAGCCCGTTAATCCATATCGATGCTCCTTTGGTATCTTTTGAGAGTGAGCTTAATGCTCGGAGCATGACTAATCATTTATTTGGATTGGAGTCACCGTCACAGCATGGTTGAGTCGCGTGGCACTTCTTCTGCACAATGATTGATTCCCATATTTCTTAGTAAGGCTTGCTACTTCAGTCCATGGGAACATTGAGACAGATAGACCCGAATGCCACAAGCATTTTATTGAGCCTTCTTGATCGTCAATTGATTTAGTTCTCATGAACCTTCACTGACTCTCTTGTGTACTTGCTTAGCTTGATGCTGCAAGCTATGAACTCACATCTTTGTCTCCTGGAATGCCAAGGAGGCACAAATGCCTGAACACTTTATTTCTTTCGTCGTTTCTGGCAGTAAGAGTGATGTGAGGGACTTGAAAAACTTCATGAATCTTGGTCCAAATAGGACTTGCACAGTGACAGTTGAGGATGAATCTCGGAGCACGCCATTAGTCCCTTTTAATTGGACTTGCAAGCAAAGCGTGAGGCGCTTTTGTTTTGCCTTGAGCTTTTGTGCCTTTGACGTCACCAACTGATTCTTGTTTCCTTGGTTATTAAATTTGACTTTCATGTCGCTTGAACCTTTCTGGCTATGTGCCCACTTTTTGTATTGTAGGCAACAATGCCCTGAGACTGATTTTCTGCTGTGAACAATTTCTTCTGCAAGTTTGGTTATAACGGAAACCATCCATAAGATTCTGGTCTTGAAACCATTTGAGCACCTATGTTGTTGCTGAAGGAAGACAAATTATTTTCTGTTTCTCTGAGTAGAGAGGGATTGAACCAATTTGATATTGAGTATGCTGCTTTAAGGATTATTTATCACAACTTGGACTCCTGGCTTGCCCTTGTCGTTGTTGATCCACAACATCTTGCCTTGAGCTGAGGGCGAGGGTTTTGACCCTAAACTCAAATATGGGATTGATAATACTGGAACATCAACCAGGTTTCAAAACCATTTGAGTGTGATTCTCATAACCGGAAGGCTCAAACTCAATATTATTTCTTTTCCTCCTGCATGCACAACAATTGGTGAAGCTTTATTTTTAGAAAGTTCACTTGCTCGATTATCAATGAAAAACCAATTTGCTCAACCCCCTTTCTTATTGTCTCTGAGTTGAATTGGCATATTAACTTTTCCTTGATAGAAATCTCATAGCTTTGTGCTGTTGGTTTGAGATTTTCATGCTTGCTCCTAATGTGCTGGCAGCAAGAATATATGAATGCTCGAAAGTATTCATAGCTGTTGGTGGGTTAGACACCCAAGCCTTCATTTTCGATGGGCTAATAAGCATGCTCTTTTGCAGGACTTGAATTTGTAGTCCTTGTTTTGAATTTTGTCTGGCACTCCAAAGCTTGGAAATCTCATCCTTGCTAGCAACGTGAAGGTGGGTTTGCAATTTGCATTTGTCTTGTCAATTGGGTCTTATATAAGAGTTTGATTCTTATACTCCAAGAAGCTTTTAGGCACACACCACCTTTTGATTTCGCTGCTCAAGAAAAACAGATGGGCTGCTGCTTTCTCCACATCTCACGTGGTGGTTTCTCCACCACATTTTTGCTTTGGATTTCCTTCTTATGCATGGCTAGCCATTATGCTGGTCAAGTATGTAGTGCCCTAGCTGTCATCATACTTAACATCATTCAGGAACTTATATATCATCCAGAAAATTTGGTTTACGGGTTTTGTACCCAAAGATGGATATATCATTCAAAGTATTTGATTGAGGGTTACACACCCATGATGGATTTTGTATCCAAGATTTTTTTGAGGTGTAAAATCCAAAGCCTTGATTGAAGGTGAGACACCTGCTTTATTTTATAAGTGTGATAAACCCATATTTGTTTTCGCGCGCAAAACCTAAGCCTTTCGATTTTGCGCGCAGTCTCATATTTCGCTCGGCGCGCAAACCCATATTTATTTTCTGCAAACCTGCCTTTGTTTTTAGGGGTGCAAGCCCATATTCGATTTCAGTACGCAGCCCTACGCTGATTTCGTATGGCGCAGTTCTCGCATTCGCTTTCTGCGCGCAGTTCGCATTTGCTTTTCGCATGCTAAGCCCTGTGATTTGCTGTGCGCGCAGTTCGCATTTGCTTTTCAGGGCAGCAGCTCGCGATTTGCTTTCGTGCGCAAAGTGCTCAGATTCGCTTTTCCGCGTGGCCCGTATTTGCTTTCATGCGCGCGTGCCTCAGATTTGTTTCTCGCGCTGTGTTCGCATTTCGCTTTCGCGCGCAGTTTCGTGATTTGCTTTTCTGCCGCGTTCAGATTTATTTTTCGCGCTGCGTTTCGTAATGATTCATAATCCATAGAATTTGGCTGACGTGTTTCCTGCAACAACATCTCAACCAAAGCAAAATCCTCTGCACATGCATTTCCTCCCTGGCAGCGTGCCGGTCTCATCAGCCATTGTATCAGCTGCTGGACCCAATCTTCAGCTAGCCCAAATACCGTTGGTTCTCAGCAGGCCCAGTCGTTTGTGAGTTTCCAACCAACAGGTCCCTGCTCAAACTAGCCCATCTGGAGTTTCACTTGGAGCTGAGAACTCTGCTTCTAGTCACTCCCATATACAGTGGCCTAGGATGACTCAAACTGATGCGGCACAAGTGCTCCAATATCTTGTGAAAGTAGACAAAGACTATTTTGGAGGTGTGGGACAAAGAGGCCATCAACAAGTTGTGCATTGGGTTTCCAAAGTTGATTGATTTTGTGGTGAGTTTCGTGAGGTTTGGTACCAAACCCACCTCCATGTTTGGCTGCTGATGAAAAAGTCGGCAACTTTGGGTCTCATGAGAGAACAATCACTGCCTTGATTTCTGGCATCTGGCGGTGCTTGAATCCCAGAGGGCAGGAGCTAGCAGCGTTGCTTCATCGACCATGACCTCGGAGTGAGAGAGTTTTCGAGTGCAGGAGTTACGATGGTCAGCCACGGCTCTCCCCTCTATCCCCTTTTAGTTTCCTCCTTTTATATGCTGAGTCCAAGAGATTTGGGATTAGATTATTCCATTTGCAGAGCCTGATCAATTCCTATTTTTTTGGCATGAAATCAGAGCCCACTTTATCCCTTTGCTATTTCAAATCTGATTTTGAATGCCAAATCACGTGGGAATCAAACCCACCCATTTGAATGCTTCAAATTGTCTTCCAAGATTTTAGCTTCCTACTCAACATGGGACTTATCCCCTCCCATACTATTTTGAACAAATATATATTTTTTTTTTTGAAATTTTTTGGTTCAACATCCAAACATGAAGAAACCACAAAAAGGATGGTGGTAGAGATCCGACACCGAAACACAGGTGGAGATCCGACTCCGAGACACATACGTCTGTGATGAGCGGAGGAAAATTATTACAAAATGAAGACAACTAGGGGAAACTATCTATCTCTGAAAATGAGGGAAAAGAGGAGAAGGGGAGAAAGGGAGAGGGAAGAAGGAAGGAGGGGAGAGTTCTTTTTACACGGCATAAGTTTAAGATTAAAAATTTGCCAACATTGGTAAGAAGTGAGCACAAATGTTTAAGAGAATCAATCGATAATGTGTCCTTAAAGATTAAAAGTAACCGCTCTTATCAGCCAATTTGAGGAGAAGCACTTTCGGGAAGCATCTCTCAAGTGCTATTCCGTATAATTGCTTTAAGTGATTTTAATGATTCTAGGTAGAAGCACATCTCATCCACTTCTCCATAGAATCATAATCACTTAAAAACAACATAAAATGATTCTATGGTGAAGTGATTTTTGGTCTATCCAGAATCACTCCCAAACGAGTCCTAATCACCAAATTAACAACAACAACAAAACATCAAGACTAATTAATCACAATCATTCAGATAAAGTACTTTGACAGCAGATGGACCTGAAGCAAAGATGATTGCATCAAATACAACAATTTTCATGGAGGGCTGGTTGTGGCCTGTCATTTCTTTCACTGAGAGAGAGAAGAGCGAGAGACTACTAGAGAAAGGAAGAGAAAGAAGATAGTGGCCAATATAATGATAATCTTGTAGCCTCTGCGACAGCGGTTATTGCTTGCCCTCTCTGCTTCTACTAATGTTTCTGCTGCTGAAATTGCAAGCGGCTCATCACCCTGCAGCTGCCTTTCTTCTTTGCCTACAAAAACATGCAAACACAATGATATATCAGCAAATTAAAATTCTTGAAATGAATGTGGATGGATTTGCATGTGTTTCATGGACTTGTCATTCTTTACTTCAAAGCTAATGTTTCGTCATTTTAAAGCACTCACAGGAGTGTGCGATGCGTCCATGGCAAACTATCAGTAATGAGGATAGCATTGCCCGAAAACGAACTTGTGATGCTAATTTATCAGTAATGAGAATGACTAAAAAACACACCTGTTTCTCCATCAGAGTCTCCAAAGATGTCACTGAACCAAACTTGTTTTTTCCAAAGGTCAAAAGGTTCATTCTCTACTGTATTTAAAGATCCACCTTTCAGGAAGTATGTTCTTGGAATAAATATTTCTGATAAATCTGCACCAGTGACATATGGATAACAAGGATCTGCGGAGTCGTGTTGGGTACTCATCTTGTCTTCTTGCTCATGCACAAGCTGGATGCCACATTCTGTCACCTGATACGCATGTATCGTAAATACTGAAACAGTCACCTCATCCCCACCTTCTAATTGATGACTCCCCAACTTCCAATGGCTTAACCATATCAAGCCGTTATCGCCATCTGGCTCGCCAAAGCATGCTGGGGCATATATCCACTTCAGACCCTTGGTTTTATTACTGACTTTGGTAATTAGTGGATTCGGTATAGTTGAAAAAGCTGTCCGCTGGTCAAATATTTCATAGACAACGAAGATGTTCAATCCTCTGATCTTGAGATTAGGAAGTAAAGGCACAGTAAAAGATATGGAGGGCCCTTTACTTCTATTACTGAACTGGCCTGGAACCTCCCTTCCAAGAAAAAATGTGCTGAATATACCATGTTCATGCAGTCCCTATGCCAAATAATTAAAGTAACTAGTCAACTCTTGCATATTGTGTGTGGTGGGGGAGAGAGAGAGAGAGAGAGAGAGAGAGAACCACCTCTATGGGACGCAGCCTAGCTCCTGAAGCGAGCCAATCTGGAATGTACATCCTAATGGGTGCCATAGATTCCAAGTTGCACAAGCCCAAAAGGTTAATAATTTCTACATCAACTCTTCCAATGGGTTCTAACTTGTACCAATACTCAATCTCAACCAGTTTTGAGGTGTAACCGTTAATGAATCTCCCTGGTATGCATGAAAGAGATTGAAATGTTACTTTTTCCAATGAGTCACAATGGATCGCGACCAACATGTTTACTCTTGGTAGCCCTACAAGCGATTTGAGCCTCCTACACTGGCCAAATGCAAGTTGATCGAGCCCTGTAAGGCCTCTGATGCAATCTGGTAAGCTACAAATCGGATTGTGACTTAAATCCAATCTCTGCAATGAGGGTATGCTACCAAATTCCCTCGGAAAAGCATCATCAGAAAGATTGCAGTTTACAAGACTTAAAACAACTAGAGTGTAGGGTAAAGTGGGTAGTTGACCTATTGGAATATCATCTGCTTTAAACACTTTTAGAGATTCCATTTTCTCCATCTCCATTGGGAACTCATTAAGACAGGAGCAGCCAGATAAAATGAGAGTTTCAAGTGATTTTAGCATAGAAATTCTCTTTGGAAGCTTCCTAATATTTTTGCAATTTTTCATAATCAGGTGCACAAGTTTCCCTAGGTTTCCAATGGATTCATGGACATCAACCAAGCTTACACAATCTTCAAGAATCAACCTCTCAAGATTGGGGACCAATGAGAAGTCACCAGTTTCAGTGAGGATATAGGAACCACTGAGATCAAGAATCTTTAATGATGGAAGAAACTGAAAACAATGGAAGAAGGCAGAGAGTGAATTTTTACACATCTATAATCAATCATCAAAATCCCTAAAAACACAAAAAGAAAAGTGTGGAGCAGCATGTATACCTTTGTTCCCTTCCATATTTTTCTTAAGCTACTGTCGTGCATTTCAAGAACAACCAGTCTCTCCAAACAAAAATCAGAGGGTATAGAGTCTAAAGGGAACTCAAGCCAATACAACCATCTCAATCCTGTAGGAAATTCTCCATAACCTCCATTGAGTTGTACATAACTCAGCTGGAGTAATCTTAGTTTCACCATCCTTGTAAATGCATTGGTTTCCAATACTACCTTATTTGAATTCCCTGATGGAGTTTCTACATGGTACATATGCAGGGAAAGACCTTCAATTTTTTTTGAACCCTATAAAAATAATAAAAATATAAACCATTTAGATATGAACTAACAATTCACTCTAGAAAAGAAAAGGCATGCACATATGTATAAGTAAAAGGAGCATGTTGCTTACATTCTTTTCTCTCAATACATTGAGAGAATCCTTACGATACCATAATCTGCTGCGTTTTTCAGGCTCCTTCGATTCAAGGCGAACAATTTCTCTTCCCATATCACGAATCATTTGATGCATCTTCAAATTATTATATCCATCTATAGTTACCAGGCATCTATCAATGAGATTTTGAATGCCGACAATCGTATAGTAATCACATCCATCCAGTATTTTCACAGTGACATCCTTGTCCTTTCCAATAAAGAAACATGCAACATGGAGAAATAAATCCTGGTCATGGTTGTCTTGTAAAGAGTCGTAGCTTATTTTGAGCTTATTCATGATGTCACTGTTTGGAATAACTTCCAATTTCTTTAATGCACTTTCCCATACAGCTATACTTTGCCCTGATAGTGAAGAACCCAAAGTTTTAAGAGCTAATGGAAGTCCTCCGCTCTGGCTTACAACTTTTTCCGAAAGTTTTGTGTAACCTTCAATGGGATGGTCCTGTCCAAAAGCATGCCAACTAAAGAGCTCCAATGATTCATCATGATTAAAAGTTTCAACGTTATGCATACGCACGTTAACAACCTTATCATTAGCCTTTAACAACCCTGCACATCTAGTTGTTATAATGATTTTACTTCCAGGATAAAAACAATCTCGCATTCGAAGTATTGCATACACTTGGTTCATATGATCTACATCGTCGAGAACAAGAAGAACCTTCTTACAACTTATGACATCTTTAATCTTAAGTATTCCCTCACTAACACTTCGAACTGTCACTTCTCTCCCATTCAAAATATCAGATAGAAGTTGTATTTGCATTTTAACCAAGCCATTGCGCCGTTCAGAAATTTCTCTGATGTTTTCAAGGAAACTGCTTCCTTTAAATCTTTTAAAGTTTGAATTATAAACAACTTGTGCAATGGTTGTCTTCCCTATTCCGCCAATCCCATAAACCACCAATATTCCAACATCGGATGATCCATCCTGTAACCATAAATTAATGTCTTTCACTCGATGATCCATTCCAATCAGATACGGGGCAACACTTAAGAAAGTGCGACTTAGCTTGCCATCAATCACTTTAACAATTTTGTTGATAAACTTTGACTCGTGCCTAGAAAAGTGCAATGAAAGTGGAAATAAATAAATATATATCAGACATGTATGCCTTGATTTCAAACAAATATTAATCCTGTCCTATAATTAATCAAGAGTGGTAATGGAATTTACCCATCAGCTTCGTTTTGCAAGACCATGCCTGCTAGATCTGCAGCTTCTGCAAGTGCTGCCCTCCATCCATTTACCTTGTCCTTGTTCAAAGATCGATTTTTTTTGTGTCCAGCAAATGCTTTTGTTAAACTTCCTGTCTGCTTCCTCACCTCAGATGGATCAACGTCATAGAACACTGGTAAAACTACATGGTCTGAGATCCTCTTGCGTTCAAGGATCATCACAAGCTCGTCAAGGCACCATTTGGATGACGCGTAGTCTTTCGAAAACACAATGACAGAACTTCGTGACTCTTGGATTGCTTTCTGCAGTCCTGGCTTGATATCTTCTCCTCTATCAAGTTCATCGTCGTCTCGGAAAGTTTGAATCCCTGAGTTGACAAAGGCAGTATAGAGGTGGTCGATAAAAGTTTTGCGAGTGTCTTCACCTCTGAAACTCAAGAACACGTCGTAACGGCATGGACAATTCCCGGAAGAGGAGGCTTCTTGAGCTCTAACAAGAGCCATTGATGAAAACAAGCTTCCTGAAAGAATTGGAACGTATGGGGTAAAGCCTCAATTATCATGAGGGCATATTGTATTGATTTATACAGTATTACAGATAGAGTCCTATACAAAGTATGATAAGAATACAATGTAATCAGATAACTAAGAGGAATCCCACATGGGATAAACGTAAATACAAGATAGAGTCCTGAGGACAATAGTCATCTAATACACCCCCGCAAGCTGACAGGGGAGGAAAGCACTGGAAGCTTGGAGGTCAGCAGCTGGAAACGCGGAATAGACAACCCCTTAGTAAAAATATCAGCAATTTGGTCATGAGTAGCAAGATAACGAACGTCAAGCTCCTGCCGCACAACTTTTTCACGAACATAATGATAATCGACTTCAACATGACGAGTACGCGCATGGAAGACAGGATTGGAGGCCAAGGAGATGGCGCTAATGTTGTCACACCAAAGTTTAGGACAAGAAAGAGAAAGCTGCAGATCACGAAATAGTGCACGGAACCAAGAAATTGCAGCAGCAGTATAAGCAAGTTGGCGGTACTCGGCTTCGGTGCTGGAGCGAGAAACACCGCCTTGCTTTTTAGAACTCCATGAAATTAAATTAGACCCAAGATACAAGCAGTAGCCACCCGTGGAGCGACGATCATCAGGATCACCGGCATAGTCCGCATCAGAATAAGCCATTAAGGACAGGGAACCAGGTTTATAGAACAAGCCATGAGTGGTGGTACCATTAAGATAGCGAAGAATACGTTTGACAGCAACCCAATGAGCAGAGGTAGGTTGGTGCATAAATTGGCAGACGTGGTTCACAGCAAAGGCAATATCAGGGCGTGTGAGAGTGAGATATTGCAAGGCACCAACGACACTTCGGTACTCAGAAGGATCATCCAATGGAACACCATCATGGAGGCTAAGACGACGTCCGCTGGCAACAGGCGATGAAATATGTTTGGCGTCCTGCATCTTTGTGCGCATCAACAAGTCCTTTATATATTTGGATTGAGTGAGAGAGAGCCCGTTAGGAGTGCGAAGAATTTCCATGCCCAGAAAATAATGAACAGGCCCAAGGTCCTTCATGGAGAAGAGACGGCTTAAGTCTTGAATGAGTGTAGAGATGTGGGCTGGGTCATTGCCTGTAATTAAAATGTCATCAACATAAATTAATAAATAAACTCGAATGGACCCATTAAGATAGATGAATAAAGAAGAGTCGGCCTTGGAAGCAGTGAAGCCCAAATCTTCCAAATGAGTGGAGAAACAGGTAAACCAGGCCCGAGGGGCTTGTTTGAGCCCATATAGAGAACGCTTAAGACGACAAACATGGTCAGGAAATTGGGGGTCAATGAACTCAAGTACTGACGTATATAAACCTCTCATCTAGATAGCCGTGGAGAGCATTCTCAACGCCCAACCGATCGAACGGGCCTAAATTGAAATGTATAAGGCTAAGATAAGACTGATGGTGGAATGATTCACAATGGGCTAAATGTCTCGCCATAATCTAAGCCTTCTTGCCGATGAAAACCATTTGCCACTAAAACGCCTTGTAACGCTGAATAGAGCCATCGGAATTATGCTTGATGCGAAACACCCACTTATTTGGCAAAACATTCAAGGTGGGATTTGGAGGAACAAGGACCCAAGTACCTGCCGTTGAAGAGCATTAAATTCTTCTCCCATAGTGTTAGCGCCATTCTTAAATTTATTAGCCTCGATCAAACAAGTAGGCTCAACAATATCGTAATAGAGTCCAAGAAAGCATGATTTGCATATTTAGGATCGGGGCTTATGAAGACCAGCTTTAGCACGAGATCACCATCGAATGAGTAGTAGAAGATCTTACCCTGAGAAGTAGCCGAAGGTGATAAGTGTTTTGAGGAACTTGGTAAAACAGGTTCAGTGGTCATCATGAGAGGAAAAGTGAGGACTGTCCTATGTGGTGCGACTTGAAACTTGGAGAGAGAACTAGGTGAAGGTGTTGGGTTGTGTGGGAGGTCACGTGGGGGTATTAGTGGCATTGGGCAAAAGGAGAAGATAAGGGTGGGTTGGAGGATATGTGCGTTGGCAAGGGTGAGGATGGGCTGAGAGGTGGGCGGACTAGTTGGTGTCCATGTGGTCAGATAGGCGCCGACTGGGAAGAGACCCAAAATTTGTAAAGGTGGTGCATAATCCGCAGTAAGAGGAAGAAGAAATTAGCAAGAATGCCCTTTGGTCTCTTGAAAGGGAAGCAATGTTCATCAAAAATAACATGGCGTGATAAAGACTCGTTAGTGTTCAAGTTTAAACAACGATAACCTTGATGATTCAATGAGTAGCCTAGAAGACACACTTAACAGAGCGTAAGTGAAGTTTATTAGTATTGTAAGGCCGAGATATGGAAAACATGCACACCCAAAATTTTAAGAAAAGCAAAGTTAGGTTCTTTATGAAAAAGAATTTGATATGGAGATCAAGACCCAAAACTTTTGAAGGAAGACGATCAATTAAATACACGGCAGAAGATGCATGGCCTCACTCCAACAGGCAAGAGGCATAGAAGCATGGGCCAACAAGGTAAGCCCAAGATCAACAATATGACGATGTTTCCGCTCGCCAAACCATTTTGTTCGTGTGATGGGGACAAGAAATGCGATGGTCAATACCATGAGTAACCAAAATTTTGAAAGACACGACTAGTATATTCACCACCTCCATCGCCTTTGAAGAGCTTTAATTTTAGTAGAAAATAAATTCTCAACAAGTGTCTTAAATTTAACAAACAAAGAGAAAACCTCGTATTTCAAGCTTGCATAGGAAATATCCACGAAAGAAAAAAAATTATCAACGAAAAGAACATAATATTGAAATCCGTGAACTGATTTATTAGATGAACTCCATACATCAGAATGAATAAGTGCAAGAGGAGCATGTATGTAATGACAAAGAAGACTCGAAACGGGAGCTTAACACTTTTTCCTAAAGGACAAGAATGACAAGTAAAATTATTAAACGTCTTAGTGCCATCAATAGACAACTTATTTGTAGACAATAAAAATTTTAAAATAGAGACGAAGGATGACCAAGGCGCGAATGCCAAACAGACCAAAGAACACGAACACCTAGATATGCAACACGCACTATGAGATGACATGCTAGATGGGAGAGAGTAGAGACCAAGATTACTCGTGTCTCTAAAAGAGTCTTCCCCGTCCGCGAATCCTCCATCAAAAATGATTGGGATAAAACGTGAAGAAACAAGCTTATTATCCCTGAAAATTTATTAATCTGACAACAAATTACAAGAAGCAAATAGGCGTTGAGCGACATCAGTAAGAGAAAAATAGAGTTGTTAAGAGGAAGACTAGAGAGCCAATATGGGTGATAGGCAAACCCGTTCCACCAAGCACACCATCAACAGCACTCATGGCCATGATATTCTCTTGAAAGAGACAAGTTACCCAAATCATTGGTGATATGAGAGTTGGCCCCAGATTCACAACCCAATTAGTAGGACGAGGAGACGAGGATTGTTGAGCGCTAATGGCGCAAGGCGTTGAGTAGGCACCGACCTTCATACGACAAGTTGAGACGATTGTAGCAATCCAAAGCGTAATGCCCATAACGCCTGCACAAATTTGGCACCGAATACGGAACCGGTAAAAGGGAGCCGGAAGGGGAGGAAAAACTAGCAAACACTGCAGGAGGACGACCCAAAACACCAGCCGCGAAGATGAGCCACCAGGAGAAGAAGAAGAAGCACCACCGAACTACGAGAGGAGGAAGAGTCACAAACCCAAAGTTGTCCGGCACTGGAGCAGAACCACTAATGACCGCCACTGAAGAAAAGCGGCCACCATCGCCATGCAACACGAAGGAGCACGATCTGGCGGCGCAACCATCGCAAATGCGTGACCATCACGGGCAGGAGCATGGAGAGCAAGATGGCGTTGTTCACAGAGAGCAAGAGAGCCTCCAAGATCGGCATAGGTAATAGGAGTTTCACTAGTTTGGAGTAAGCAACGAGACTCATATAAGGGCCCAACATTATTCATAATGACAAGAAGAAGATCTGAGTCGTGAAGAGGAGAACCAGATAACGCGAGGTTGTCAACAATAGCATTGACCTTGTCCAAGTAATCGCAATGGAGGAATCACCACGAGCAAGACGGAAGAGTTCACTACGGTTGCAAAATCCGATTTTGATTCGGAGAGGCTTAAACGGTTTTCAAGAGCCACCCAAGTAGAACGAAAGCGTATGAAACGAAAGTGACTGCGGGGCGAACCGTAGAACTAAGAGAACCATTGATCCAGGATAAAACCAATTGGTCTTGTTGAATCCAAGTATCATAAGCGCGTGATTAATATCATCGCAGCTTGCCCTTGTCATCCTTAAGAAACGGAGGAGGAGCGATTTACGGCAAAGACCGCTGACAAAGGACATCAGATTGCGACTCTTGGAGGAGCAGGGAGAATCGGGCCAACCAAAGGGATAATTATTGCGATCAAGCTTGATATGAACAGCTTGAGAGACAGAGGAAAAGCAGCACTGTAATCGAAGAAGAGGCCATTGGGGAAAAAAATTATATAGATAAGAAAATTTACGATCTGTAAGTCAATAGGCTCATACCATGAAAGAATTGGAACGTGATGGGTAAAGCCTCAATTATCATGAGGGTATATTGTATTGATTTATACAAAGATGTACGATAGAGTCCTATACAAAGTATGATAAGAATACAATGTAATCGATAATTCAAGAGGAATCTCACATGGGATAAACGTAAATACAAGATAGAGTCTCCGAGGACAATAGTCATCTAATACTTCCCTCAAAGACTAGGAAAATAGGAAATAAAGATATTATCTTCCCATCGATTGATAACAATTAGGGGAATGCTAGCAACTTTCTCTCTAACCTTCTCTTTTGGATATTCTCTCTTCTCTTCATGACGCGTGTCAATTTCTACACTTAAAACAATATCATTATTACATTAGACAACCTTTATGTCAAAATCTCCATTTTTTTAAGTGTAGAAAATGACATGTGTCATGAACAGAAATGAAAAAGTCCAAAGAAAATGTTAGAGAGAAGGTTCCTGGCATTCCTCTAACAATTAAATGCAAGTAGGATATAGATGCATGCCCCTTTCTTTGTTTCAGTCAAGCAAACGAAAAGTTGACTTTTCCTTCCTACAAAGCAATAATGCAAAGGACAATGCTTGCTCCCAATATATTAGCAGCCATTCATCCTCCACAGCTACGTGGCTTCCTTAAAAAACAACACCTGTTTCAATTTTTTTTTACTGTTTTTCTTTCAACTTTAACTCAAGCCTTTGTGCACTTAGAAGGTTAAAAGTTATCAAATGCACCCCAGAGGACCATATGCTAATATTCTATTTTTTAGACTGTTTGGCAACCTAAGATGTTTGTATTGTTAAATTGCGAATATGAACTATTGATGAGGATAATTCTTGCCTGAATGTGTCACATAAATTCACTTGCAACATAAGCTTTTGTCTACCAACATAAAGCATCACCGCTCGGTTGTCATCATGAACTCTACATCAAGTGAGGATACTCCTAACGCACAACTGGTCCATAGTAGTACTAGTAAGTGAGGATACTCTGGAAGGGACAGCCCAAGATGAGCACTTCCAGCTAGGAAAAGAATACATGAAATTCATCATCAGGAATTTTTTATAAGAGCAGTCGATGGATCAGCAGAAAAACAGAGGAAGGACACATTGTATTTGTATGTGCCCTTTGACATTTTTCTGAGTGGCTGGCCTATCTCAAGTTGCAAGCTCGTGTCCAGGGATTTTGCTTAGTTTTTTTGTTACCAATTTGCAAATTAAGACTGTATAGAGAGTTCTTTTTGCATCTGCATAAGTTTAAGATTAAAAATTTGCCAATATTGTTAAGAAGAAAGCATAAATGTTTAAGAGAATCAATCGATAATGTGTCCTTAAAGATTAAAAGTAACCACTCTTATCAGCCAATTAAGGCTTAACTGTTGATTTTCCCTTGAACTTGTACCTAACTTTCGATTTATATTCTATACTTAAAAATTTTTTTTTTTAAGGATATGAACATTTTTTTTCCCCAATTTTCTCAATATCGTCTAAATCCGCAATATTTCATCAAATTTAAACTGAAAAATAAAATAATCACCAAATTAACAAAAATATAAATTAAAAAACAACCGAGACTAATAAATCACAATCGGTCATTCAGATGAAGTACTTTGACAGCAGATAGACCAAAAGCAAAGATGACTATCAAATACCAATTTTCATCGAAGACTTGCGGCCTGTGGTTTCTTTCACTAAGAGAGAGAAGAGCGAGAGACTAATAAAGAAAGCAAAAGAAAGTAAAAGAAAGAAAACAGAACAGTGGCCAATATACTCCCAAAGACCGCTTCCGGTTCGACCAAAAAAACCAAAAGAAGACTGCTTCCGGTCCATGGCTTTCGAAATACATTACATTGTGGCCTGTCCATTTTCTTTTTTACTGAGAGAGAAAAGCGCGCGAGGGAGTACTAGAGAAAGGAAGAGAAAGGAAGAGAAAGAAGAAAGCACCAATAATAACGATAATCTTGCAGCCTTTGCTACCACAGTTGTTGTTTGCCCTCTCTTCTTCTATTAATGTTTCTGCTGCTGCAAGTGCAAGCGGCTCATCGTCACCCTGTGGCTGCCTTTCTTCTTTGTATACAAAACACAACAAATACCAGAAAGTCAATATAAAATATCACAAGGAACTAAATTCTTTGAAATGAGTGTGGATGGCTAAACAATATACCAGTTTCTTCATTAGAGTCTCCAAAGATGTCTTTGAACCAATCTTCCCTTTTCCAGCTAAAAACATAATCTCTACCACCATCTCTCTTTAGGGGTCCACCCCACATGAAGCATGTTCCTGGAATAAACTCTGGCAAATTCCCACCAATGTCAGATGGATAACAAGGATCTGCGTCATCGTTTTGGGCACTACTTATCTCATTGTCTTGCTCATGCACAAGTTGGATGCCGCACTCTTTCACTTGGAGCGAAGGTTGCGTAAATACTGAAACTGTCACTTCATCCCCGCTTTCCAGTCGGTTCCCTAACTTCCAGTGACTTAACCATATCACGTCGTTTTCGTTATCTGGAATGCCATAGCATGTCGGGCAATAGATCCATTTCAGACCCTTGCTCTTGTTACTGACTTTGGTAATTACTGGATGAGGTATACTAGAAAAATAATAAGTGTCGGAATTTTCATAAATAGAGAAGATGTTCAAGCCTCGGATCTTGAGATTTGGAAGTGAAGGCACAGTAAAAGATACAGAGGACCCTTTACTTCTATGGCTGAACTGGCCTGGAACCTCGTTTCCAGGAAGAAATGTGCTGAATATACCAACTTCATACAGTCCCTATACCAAATAGCAAGAGTAATTAGTCACCCTCTTGCATAGGACGTAGTAAAATGCTGTTTAACAGAACTCTATTTTTTCCCAACTTTTCTTTCTCAACTTACATAGTCTAAATTCCAAAGTTTTGAGCATGCCATATAATTAAGTTTTGGAAAATTATAAAACGTTGGGTTGCATTGCATTGTCCAATAAGAGAGAGAGAGAGAGAGAGAGAGAGAGAGAGAGTGAAGAATTACCTCGATGGGATGCATCGTGCCATCCAAATTAAGCATATCTGGGGTGCACATCCTAATGGCTTTCATGGATTCCAAGTTACACAAGCCCAAAAGTTTGATCAGTTCTGCATCCACTGTTTCTATTGGCTCTAACTTGTACCAGTACTCAATCTCAGCAAGTTTGGAGTTGTAACCGTACATGATTCTCTCTGGTAGGCATGAAATTGATTGAAATGTTATTTTCTCCAATGACTCAGAATGGACTGTAACCAATTCTGTTACTCTTGGTAGCCCCTCAAGCGATTTGAGCTTTGTACATTGGGAAAATGCAAGGTGATCGAGCCCCGTAAGGCCTCTGATGCAATCTGGTAGCCTACAAAGTGGATTGCTACTTAGATCCAGTCTCTGCAATGAGGGTAAGCTACCAAAATCTCTTGGAAAAGAATCATCAGAAAGATTGCAGCCTGTAAGACTAACAACAACTACAGTGCAGGGTAAAGTGGTAGTGTGTAATCGACTTATTGGAACTTCATCGGCTAGAAACACTTTAAGAGATTCCATCTTCCCCATCTCCGCAGGAAACTCATTAAGGCGTGAGCAACCAGATATAATAAGTGTTTCAAGTGATTTTAGCATAGAACTGCTATTTGGAAGCTTCCTAATACTTTTGCAATCTTTCATATTCAAGTAAACAAGTTTCTCCAGGTTTCCAATGGATTCATGGACGTGAACCAAGCTGGCACAATCTTCAAGAATCAATCTCTCTAGATTGGGGACCAATGAGAAGTCACCGGTTTCAGTGAGCTCATGGGAATTGCTGAGATCAAGGATCTTTAATGATGGAAGATGCTGTGAAAAGAAAAATGCAAGAAGGCAGGAGTTAATTCTTGTAGATTTGTCTACCAGTTAATCCCTAAGAAAAACTAAAATGAAAGTTGTGGAGAAGCATGCATACCTTTGTTCCCTTCCAGATTTGTCTTAAGCTACTATAGGGCATTTCAAGAACAACCAAGCTCTCCAAAAGAAAGTCATTGGGTATAGAGTCTAAAGGGAATTTAAGCCAATACAACCATCTCAGTCCTTTAGGAAATTCTTCATAACATCCATTGAGCTGTACAAAACTAAGCTGGAGTAGTTTCAGTTTAACCATCCTTCTAAATGCATTAGTTTCTAAGACTACCATATTTGATTTTCTCAAAGGAGTGTCTGCAGGGTGCAGATTAAGGGCAAGACCTTCAATTTTCTTTGAACCCTAGTACAAAGAAAATATAAACAAAGCATTTGGATTAGTAACCAACATGAATGCACAAAAACAGAAAAAAGATTATGCGTGCTGCATACATAATGAGCATGTTTCTTACATTCTTTTCTCTCAATACATTGAGAGAATCCTTATGATGCCATAATCTACTACGCTTCTCCAGCTCTTTTGATTCTAGGCGGACAATTTCTCTTCCCATGTCACGAATCATTTGATGCATCTTCACCTTAGTATATTCATCAATTGTTAACAAACACCGATCGATGAGATTTTGAATGCCAACAATTGTAAAGAAATCACATCCATCTAGTATTTTCACAGTGACATCCTTCTCATTTCCAATGAAGAAGCATGCAATATGGAGGAATAATTGTTGGTCATGGTCGTCTTGTAAAGAGTCATAGCTTATTCTGAGCTTATTCACAATGTCACCGTTTGGAATAACTTCCAATTTCTTTAATGCACTTTCCCATACATCTATACTCTGCCCTGATAGTGAAGAACCCAAAATTTTAAGAGCTAATGGAAGTCCTCCGCTGTGGCTTACTACGTTTTCTGAAAGTTTCATATAACCTTCAACTGGATAGTTCCGTCCGAAAGCATGGCAACTAAAGAGCTCCAATGATTCAACATGATTTAAGGTTTCAACATTATGCACCTTAACATCTGGATGAGCCTTTAACAACCCCACACACCTAGTTGTTATAATGATTTTACTTCCGGGATAAAACCAATTTCGCATGCGAAGTACTGCATCTAATTGGTTCGTATGATCCACATCATCAAGAACAAGAAGAACTTTTTTACAGCTTATAACATCTTTAATCTTAATTATTCCCTCACTAACACTATGTATCTTCACTGTTCTTCCACCCAAAATATCATAGAGAAGTTGTACTTGCATTTGAACCAAACCATTGGGTCGCTCTGAAATCTCCCTGATATTTTCAAGGAAACTTCTTCCTTGAAATCTTGAAAAATTAGAATTATAAACAACCTGTGCAATGGTTGTCTTCCCTATTCCACCAATCCCATAAATCACAAATATCCCAACATCAGATGATCCATCTTGTAACCATAAATTAATCTCTTTGACTCGAGAATCTATTCCAATTAGGTAAGGGGCAACACTCAATGGTGTGCGACTTAGCTTGCCTTCAATCACTTTAACAATTTTCTTGATAAACTTTGCCTCGTGCCTAGAAAATTCCAATAAAAAATGAAAATAAATGGGGAAAACAAACATGATCATGACTTGAGAATTATAAAGTCTGATATATGTTAATATTATTATATATAGTTATATACCATGAAAGCTATTAATTAAAAGGACCAGTTATAATTAAATTTACCCATCACATTCATTTTTTAAGACCATGCCTGCCAGATCTGCAACTTCTTCAAGTGCTGCCCTCCATCCGTTCACCCTGGCCTTGTTCAAAGATCGATTTTTTTGGTGTGTGGCAAATGCTTTTGCAAAGCTTCCAGTCTGCTTCCTCACCTCAGATGGATCAATGTCATAGAAGACTGGTAAAACTACATGCTCATCATGAGAGGTCCTCTTGCGTTCAAGGATCATCACAAGCTCCTCGAGGCACCATTTGGAAGATGCGTAGTCTTTCGAAAACACAATGACAGAACTTCGTGACTCTTGGATCGCTTTCTGCAGTCCTGGCTTGATATCTTCCCCTCTCTCAAGTTCATCGTCGTCTCGGAAAGTTTGAAGCCCTGCGTTGACAAGGGCTGTATAGAGGTGGTCAGTGAAAGTCTTGCGAGTGTCTTCACCTCTGAAACTCAAGAACACGTGATAACTGCAACCACAAGTATCTGAAGAGGAGGCTTCTTCAGCTCTAACAAGAGCCATCGATGAACAAGAAGCTCAGTACTTCTTACTGGTTTTTTTATTCCTTTTTTCGTTGCAGGTTTCTTAGCTGATTATATCGGTGATCAGGTGATATTAATGCGTGTTTCAAAACATGCTGCTCATGAATGTCCTTTCTTGGTCAAGAAAGTGTGAGTATATGTTGGCGAGTTCTTATTTAGTTAGGATTTGAATTTCTTATTTAGTTAAAATTTTGATTACTTATTAATTATTATTTAGTTCTATTGTAATAGATATTTATTTTCTATTTTATTTAGAATTGTACTTTATAAATACCTATATATTGGAGAAAAATAATAATCTAAACATAACTGAATATTTGCCTACTTTATTTGACTCCCCCATCCTTTTTTCTCTTTCAGTCAAGCAAGCGAAAGAGACGTCCACCTATCCTAAACGCAATAATTCGTGGTAGCTGGTAATTAAGGGGAAAACTTTTGAGTGCGAGACCACACATCGATGTTTATTTTCAAGGGAATCCGAACTCCGTGCTTTTGATAAAGATGGCGTTGATGGGTTTGGGTGATGGCAATGGCATCAGGACAAAGGTGTACGTACGATCACACCGACTGTCAGTGAAATGCTCTCCTCCTCTATCACTTTGATTTGCTGGAATTTGTCTTGGAATTTTTGAAAAGATAAAAGATAATAAACATTTTTTAATTAAACAATATTATAAGAGAGGATATTCGATTTTTTTTTCTTTCTTAAATACTATTAACCACTAGAGTTATAAGTATCTCCAGGTCGTAGAAATTTAAATGTGATATGGTAAAAATTTAAGCCTCTAAAATATTAATTTTTTAAAAAATAGTGCTTTAAAATTTTCCATCTCTAATGAATGACTATATTTTAGGATCCTTCATATTTTATTATTTTAAATAGACGCCCACAAAAAATGAATGGATTCAATGTGCATTTATGAAAAGCACATGCAATACAAAAATTGAACTAGCCAAAGTATTTAAATGTGGCCGGTTGGAAGGCTAAAGGGCCAAATGTGGGAGAAATTATAGAATACTAGTAGTATGGCGCGTGGTACATCTTGTGCGCGTGTTATAATATTAGTGGATATTTACAAATATTATTCCCTAAAAGGAGGAAAATAAAGCGCGTCGTCACCCATATTATAACACGTGCACAAGATGTCTGCGCATACTACTTGATAGTATTCTATAATTTTTCCAAATGTGGCCTCCAAATTTGGCAAAAATTTTGTTTAAATTTCATGTTTGGACGGTTTTGCATTATTTTAAATTATATTTGGAATATAGCACGACCGGAGATGGCAAGTGCCCGTAATATTATAACACAATGACTGATGTACTTGCCAAAACAGATTAGCATTTGACAGAAGAGAAATTTAATGAGAATGCCCAGCAAGTTGGGGAAGTTTTGTTGCTAATTATCAGCCTGTGGTTGACCTAATCACAAAACTCAACTTTTTCTGTATGGCCTATCTCCTGCTGAAGGAGGAGAACGAAAAACCAAGAAATTTGTATTCTGAAGCAATATTGTCTTCTACAAAAAGACTCGTGAACAAAATGTTCGAAGAACTCCAATTAATTCAATTATTGACACTTGTATGAGGTCATTGTAAATGAGGGAATGGCTGTGAAAGACTTTTCAGACTGAGATCCCATAATTGCTAATTTTTGTGACTTCCTTTGTCAAAGCATTCCTTCCTTGCTTTGCCTCAGTAGAAAGTTTGGAGACCTGCAAAGGAAACAACCTAAGATGAGCACTTCTAGGCAAAAGTGTATATGAAATCCATTACAAGGAAATATTTGTACAAGCCAGTTTTCAAAGGTCATTTTTTATGGTTTTTGTCTTTATGAATTTAAATGCTTATATCCTTTTCGATCTGGAGAAGGAAGAAATAATTAAGTGCAATGCTATGATCCGAGAACTCACTTCTGACCGGAACATGGATGCTTCTCTTCTAGGAAGTTCTCCAAGGATATCTTTTAAACCTGATACAATGAAGAACAACGTATAAGCAACAGAAGCAAAATGTTTCATTTGACTCCACTTTTAACTGCTTAATGTCAACAAACTTTAGGGTTAAAAGTATCTGCATACCCGCTGCTTGTCTTTCAATCTTATAAGCTGAGCGAATGACACTTTGGATTTGTTTCCCTGTTTGTCTGCCAATAGAATTTGGACATAAAAAGTTAGTGCAATGGAAAATGGAGTGAATTATAAACTGCTCCTCTTTTACAAATGCAAACCTGAGTTTTGTCCTTCCCCTTATCAGTTCCTCTTCAGCATGTGATGCCCTCTTCTGCAAACAATAACTATACCATGAGTTCAATTCCTAGGAATGCTTGCTAGATTAAACATGATGAGCAATAAAGCACAATATTGAACAGGGCATTCCATTATGCAAACAATTATTCTTTCTTTCAAAATTTTATTTTATTTCCTTCATTAATGCACATATCTCAATGTATCAACCAGGATGCATCCCTGCCCTCTGAAACAATTTTTCCCTAAAGTTCAAGGGATATTTTGATCATTTAGTCAAATTTATGCTCACGTTAATAGAAGAATAATACCATCCTTCCAATTTGTTACTACACCAGTTTCTCTTGCCCATTAATTCAATAGGCTGCCTCCAAGTTTGATGTAGGGCACGGGTGAATTGAGAATTTAGGTAGTTTAGCATAAGCGAAAACAATGGAAAACAGAAAATAGCACAAAAGGGATAGGTTTGGAATCACACCAAAGGGGTTTGGCTTCACACCAAGAAGTCTCCAATCTCAGGAAAATAAACTTTTCTTTATATCTCAACTCTCAACTACATAATGAATTACATGAAGGGGTATTTCTAATAATCTAACCCTAGAGTGAAAAGGAAAATTAAACTTATTCTAGGAAAGAAATCCTAATCCAAATAAAATAGGAAACTTAGAAATCCTATTGAAATATGGAAAAACTAAAAATCCTAATGAAATCTGGAAAACTTAGAGAATCTAGGAACTAACAAATAAATTAGGAAACTAATTAATAATTCCCTCTTCCATCTCTTTCGTTTGTAAACCCTAATGAGTTTGACAAAGATGTCCTCATCAAAGTTGTATTCGTTGCTTAAAGGAAAATCTTCCTCATTCATTGTCAGGTGGCATCAGAATGATCAGATATCTACCTCAAAGCTCTATGTGATGCTCGTAGAAAAATCTTTCTCATTTATTGCCACAATTTTTCAGGTGTCATCAAACCTTTCAACCCTCTGGTTTTCCAGTTTAGTGTGCATAGGGTTCTGTGGGAGCCAGTGGCAGACCTCTTGTAAAGTTTAGGTAACCACTCTGGTTGACAGTTTGATAGGCACTTATAATTGCCATTTGTCAAACTTTTGGTGAGGGTAGATTCAAAGAGCTCATGAAAATTTCAAATTATTGCATGGGCTCTGACGCCAGTAACAACCTTACATTTGCAAAAGTTTCATACTGAAGAAAAGTAACACATCCTACTTATTTTTGGCAACAAATTATTCTTCTTGTTGATTTATCTACTACTATTCATACTTTGTAAACCAGTAAGGAAGCCCAATATTCTTCATAATATATGTCCATTGCACAAGAGTTTGCCAAAACTTTTTCCAGTAACATATATCATCAATAAAGGTATTGCTTTTCACAAGTCACAACCAAGCAATAGAGAACTAAAATAAACAATGTATCAACTGATCACATGTCGTCAATCAAGACCGAAAATGAGAGAGAGAGAGAGAGGTTACCTCTAATTTTTCACCTTCAGCCTTTAGAAGATCAATTGAATGTCGCAACTCCTTTACTTTGGCATCAGCTCTAGAAAGTAAAGACTGCACCAAGAAACAAGTGCTGAAGCTAATTTTTACATAGATATAATGACTATGCATCATGTGTTTGCAACAATATTACAGTTTAACGAGTTTTAAGCCTTGTTCTCTCCCAACATGCCACAGAACTTTCTAGTCAACTTCGTTGTAAATTACTCCTATGCAATCACTTTATAAAATAAACTTCCATCCTTAAATCCAAATAAATGCACATGATACTGACAATCTTGAGATCATTACCATGTCACCACAATTGGCTCCAGAGGCAAAAAGCTCCTCATGGTTGAAATTTAGTCCCCACCAGTTTCTTTTCTCTTTTCCACATTAGAAATAAAAGTACAAACCAAATTTTCTATACACTGGGAGACAGAATGCTAAGACTGCTGGCAACAATAGAACATGTCATCAAAGAATACATACTCATATGGGGAGTGGCCATTAATATTAGCTGGTCTTTTGGATATCTAAATATCAAATTAAAATCTACACCCATCACTTGGTCATTGTCACATAGCTACACAATGCACTAAATATGAAGATTCACTCTATCTGTAAAAAGGGTTGGTGATGCTACCAATGCAACTGAATGTGTCTTTAAAACCAATCCATTCTTACCTCTTCGCTCACAAAAAGGCGCAAAGTTTTGTGGTACAAGATGCGTCGTGGTCCTGCAGATAAAAAGTTAATTATGGGCAATGACCATGGGTTGATGCTTGATATTATGTAAAACTTCTAACAACTTAAACTGTTACATACAATTCATTTCAAATATTAGTATGGAATCCTAAAATTTCCTGTTACACATTTTCAAGTATAATCAGAAGCATAAATAAGATTCAACAACGCATGGTTTTTTACATTTACCTACTAGAGTAAGTAATAAAAGTAATGCTTGAATTGCTAGAAAAATGTTTAAAGCAATTGAAGTTTGAATGTATGCAACCCTTCAAAAACCTGATAAATATGATAGAATCTGCTAAGGAAATGAAACCATACTTTTTAAAACCAGAAGCCCCAAACCAGCAGCAACTCCACCAGTAATCATGGGATGTGAAGCCGCAATAAGAACACCCTCTGCACCAAAAAAGTGTACATATATATTTCCTTTTCAGTCTGAAACTTTTAAATTCTTTAACGATGTAAACAAAAGATAACGAACAACTCAACCAACACTAACCTTTAATCTTCCCAAATAACATATCCTCATAAGCACCAAAATCAGACTTCATATCTTCCAAAGAGTTCTGCATTCCGACATTCAAACTCATCATAAAAATCTAAAAAGAGGTTTTGGGGGCTGGGGAACAGTTTTTCTGAATTGATTGTTAACCATACGATGAAATTTCTTATAGTTTACACTGATTAAAATTCAGATAAACCACCCTTCTATCCAAGTAAACAAGTGATTGGTGTGCATTCATGGAAACAATGAGTAAATACAATACTTTCGGCATGGTACAAATCAATTTCCAATTATTGGAGTCAACACTACACGCAAAATTACACATAACTAGAGTCCTAATTTCTTTCGACCAAAAAAAACTAGAGTCCTGATTTCTTTTCTTAATTTTCTTCACAAAATTGCAGAATCAACAATCTAAACATTTGATATTTGCATTAGGGATTACAAATGGCATAAATTTCCTTTCTTTCTTGTAGCTTTTAATAAACAAAAATTCCTTAGTTCTACTGGCACCAACCAATCTAAAGTACCAAAACTTGTTAAAACGAAAATCCGCATATATGAAGGATTAGTGACTATCTTACGTACTGCATTAATTTCATTGCTTTCTAAGGAACCAAGGAGGAAATGTAAAAAACAAAATTAAAAAATGGAGAATTGAGGGAATCTCTTTACAATGGTTTGGCTGAAATGAGCAGCGGAGGTGGACCGAATCTCGGAGAGACGTGATCTAGAGGTTTCGATGGTGGATTCGAAAGTCGCTTCGATGGTCTTCTGGTAAAGCCGAGCCTGCTCGACCGCGTAGTCGATCCACGGCGTGGCAGATTGCTCTAGGGTATGGAGACTGTGACTTATGGAGTCGTTGGGTGATATGGTTGGCTTCTCTTCTGAGGAGTTTTCTGGCACCGTCGCCATTGTTAATGCAATTGAGCTTGTTCACTCTCTTCTCTTCTGATAAATTTTTTTTTGCTGCAAATTGTTGAGGTCCACTGAGTTGATGAAACCATGGTCTTGTTAACCGGGTCGGGGTTGTGGTGCTTCTTTATTTATGGGCCGGGTTAAGAACCTCCCTTATCGGGCTTAATCGGAGCCATGGTAAGTGACAAAAAGTTACTTTTGATGCTGTAGTTTGCCGGATTTTCTACTTTTATTCTCGTGGTTTCAATTCTTGTGTGAAGGGGTATTTTGTACTGGATCAAAATGAATTTGACAGAATTTATAACGTATTCTTGAATTGCAAAGATTTAAAACTAGATAAACAAATTGACAGAATTGAAACTACAAGTATCGAAGTAACCTACTTAGACCAAAAATAACTTTTTCCTTTAAAAATCTACATTGAAAATCCTTTGCTAGGGGTGGGCATCTCATTCGAAAAATTCGCATACCGATTGTACCAAACCGTTTAATTTGGTTAATTTTTTATTTTTTATTTTTTATTCTTCTAATCTGATCCCTTCCAAAACATTTGGTTTAAAAAGCACGTAAGCGTCGCGTCATCACGCTTCTATTTTTAGTTAAATTTTAGCTAAAAACATATATGATTATTTTAGGAGCTCTCTATAAAATTTGAACTCCAATCATGTTTTCTAGTTTAGGAGTCATAAAATGCTATAGCTCTTTTTCAATTGGTCCATCTATATTAAAAAATGATATAAAAAATAGTTAGCATTAATTAAAGGTTTGAAATACTCATTAAATAAAACATCATTAAATTATAAGAGCATCCACAATCATGCTCCCTATTTCTTAACTAAGAGCATCCACAATGGACTCCCTAAATCACCTCCTTAGATAAAATTTAGGGAGGAAGTAAGAAAATTCACCTCCAACCATGCTCCCTATCCAACTCACAAATAGAGGAGACCTGCAGGCTCACTAAATCGAGGGGAGAGAAAGGGTTTACTAGTATCCCTATAATTAAATCTTTATACTTTAATGCTATTTTAAGTGTTTATTTAATGCTAACTATTTTTTATTTTTTTATATAAAGGGAGAGCATTTATGCTAAACTAAAAAAAGAAAGAAATAATTTATGATTCCCTAAACTAGGGAGTATGGTTGGAGTTGAAATTTTATAAGGAGCTCCTAAAATAGCTTTCTAGTGTTTTTAGCTAAATTTTAACTAAAAAATAAGGAATATGATTGTGGATGTTCTAAAATTTAGCTAAAAACGCAAAAAAGCTATTTTAGGAGGCTCAAAAATTTAACTCCAACCATACTCCATAATTTGGAGAGTCATAAATGCTTTACTTCTTTTGTCATAAATACTTTACTTCTTTTTAAATTTAATTCCCGATTTTCAATAAAATGTTCATATTCAAATACTAAATATTCCCAAATAATAAACTACAAAAATAATTTAAATTTAACTCCCCATTCGTTTTGCAAGGATTTCCATTTGGCGTCCCTTATAATAATTTTCTAGCATTGGAGGCATCCTAGTTATATCTTGTAACATTATCCTTTCTTCCTCTTGCTCATCCATTTGTCGAATTTTAGCTTGCTCAATGGTAATCTTTTCTTGATCTTGAATAAAAATCCATTCTTGAAATTCCATTCTCTTGCGGTCCATTTCTTTTTATATGAAACTAGTAATTTGAATTTATATGATTACTATGTACTTTGAAAGGAATTAATTGTAACTTTAATTGTTATTCAATTTTGAAATTCTATGGTTTTTGTGTTTTAAAAGCGTTTGTGTTTTGCCAAATACCTACAAGGAAAAGAACTATAAAAAAAAGGGTGTTTGTGTGTTGCAAAATATCTACAGTAAAAAGAATAAAAAAAAATCGCTTGTACTTTGCAAAACACCTACACCAAAAGAATTGAAACACCTACAGCAAAAAAGTGTGCTGCAAAACACCTACATCAAAATATCTACAGTGAAAATAATCGAAAAAAAAGGGCTTGTGCTTTGCAAAACATGTACAACAAAAAAAAAATTGCAAAACACGTACAGCAAATAGTGTGCTGCAAAGTATAAAATGCAGAAAAAAATTATAAAATTTAAGACATCATTAAATAAATGTTTAAAATAATAATAAAATATAATAGCATTTAATTATAGGGAGTCACTAGGAGCCCTCTCTCTCTCCTCAGATTTAGGAGCTCCTAGAGGTCTCCCTATTTTAGGAGCTGGATAGAGAGCATGATTGGAGATGAGTTTTTTCACTTCCTCCCTAAATTTTAGCTAAGGAGGTGGTTTAGGGGAGCCCATTGTGGATCTTTCTGAGCCAGCGGCTGAGTCCTTTCTCTGCCTCAGTTTAGGAGCTCCTAGAGGTCTCCTATTTTAGGAGGTGGATAGGGAGCATGGTTGGAGTTGTAATCCCTAAAATTTGTCTAAGGAGGTGGTTTAGGGGAGCCTATTGTGGATGCTCTAACAATATCCCTAACCGATGAAAATCCATACCAAACTAATATTTATTATTTAAATAATAATATACGTGTCAACTTATTAGTGGCTGGTTATTGAAATTATTCAAGAGGCTTGTTTATATAGCCACGTTGCATATAGTCTACCCATTTATATATGATTGTACAATCAGAAACTAATTTGCCCATATATATAAAATATGTGTTCTACTATGGTTTGAGCATCATAATTACTCCAAAAGAATTGTATATTTTCTCCTATTTTACTGCATTATTGAAATTATTCAATTGTTATACAAACGACTTCCATTTGTATGTTACATTTGTTGCCCTATGTTTTGGTTTCTTTTTCTTTGCTGTATTTTTTATTTTGTTTTGTAACGTATTTGATATTTTACTATGTATTTTTCATGTTTGTTTGTAACTAAAAAAATAAGTTCTTTGATATTGTACTTGGATGAAATAGACAACATATGTTATGTGAAATGATTAAAAATTGTATTTTTTTTAACGTCATTACTAGCCTACCAAACCAACCCGAACATAATATTACGTTAATTGATCCATTACAGAAGATCCCTCTACTGTTTCAAACCGATCCGTGCCAGGCCTACTTGTGACACCCTGAAAAAAATTTCAGAATATTTTTCGCACACAATAAAAATTGCACGGTTCATTTTGAGGTAAGTTGCATTTTTTTCAAAGTAAATATTGTCATTATGTTTAAGATTAACATATTTCCGAAATTGTGAAGTTAGCATTTTGGTGTTTTGACTTCATAGAAAAATAGTATATGTCATTACGAGCTTGTGGTATTTTTCGAAACTCGGAATTATTTTTAGTGAATTTTCGAAGTTGGAAAATATGAAATTAAAATTGGAATTTCCACATGGCATTTTGTGATTGGTTGGAACTTGTCACCTTGCCACATGTCAACATATGATTGGTTGGAAGACTTAGAAGACTTGGAAAACTAGGGTGTATAGCGCTATACCGTACGCACATTTAATCTAAGCCATTGATCTTATTCTAGATCAGATTTGGATCGTAGATCAAATCAAAGACTTTTGACTTGATCTAGGCCTTTAGTTTGGTTGTTGGGAATGCATTTGGACCATCAATCTTGGAGCTATCATATACCTTCCTACACATGATCCAAAACTCATTTTTTAATCTGTGGCTCTGAATTAAATATTCGAATTGATCCGATGTGTTGAGGAATTCTATAAATACCCCCCCAAATATCTCATTTTCTTCACACCAAAAAATCATATTTCTCTCCTCGTCCCTCTCTTTCTCCTCTATTAGAGTTACTATTCCTACATTATTCGGAGTAACTTTTACCCCATAGACTATCCACCCAACATACTATTTACACTAGATACTATCAACCAAAACAGTATTCACTAGAAATCTATTATTCACTTCCCATACGTAGTATAAGTCGTTACTATTCATCCCAGGAAGTCACTATTCATGGATACTATTCATCCAAATTTACTATTCACTTCTTGAAGGTAGCAAGCGTTGTTATCTATCATTTTCAGGAAGTTACTATTCATCGACGTATTATATTATTGCTCGCCGAGGTAATCTCTACCTCATATCTCGTATTTCATTTGTTTTAATCATGTATTTCTTTTTCCTAGCTGTTATGTTGCCCAATTTAAAATTGTCAAATACTCAATTCGTATTATTTTATAATTGGGTAATTTTTCAAGTTATTCCTAAAATACACTTCATATGCTGTTATTCTGTCCATTTGAAATCTAATCAAATTGGATAATCTTTTTGTCATTTTCCTTCCTTAAAATTCTTGAACTAAATTATATCTATTCCTTTGGTTCATGTGTACGAACAACAAAGTACTATTTAGACTTTAATTTTACGATACCGCGATTTTACCATTTTTGGACCAGAGATGGAACTTCAAGGACTTATAAGGATTAAGTTGTAATTTGGATTACGTTTAAGGACTAAAGTGCAATCAAGGATTTTTCGTAATATTTTTGAATGTTGGATTATGATTCAGTTGCTCAGCAGTGGCCAGTTTGAGTTCGAAGGTGTAGAGGCAAGTCAGGCTTAAGCTTTGGATTCCAAGTAGGGGACCCACTCTTGGACTTGTATTTTGTGTGTATGTATGACATAGTAAAAATTGTTGTGTGCAAAAGATGCACTATTTTTGGATGCCATATTGTTTGGTTTTATGAATGCTTGGCTTTGGTTCTCCAAGGTTTTGAGGGTATACGCTTGTGGGTATTATCCTCGACGACCTGAGGGTGAAAGAGGTATAGCGACATCCTTGGGTTTTGATTCCCTAAACCTCCGGAGGGGTTATGCGAATAGACTTTACCAATACCCTACGCGTGAGGTATAGCCGACAATGTGTAATCGTTAAAATGGACACTCTCGCTACCATACCATGTAAGTTGGTTATATTTTTATTTTTGGTATAGGTAGTTGGCCTATAGGGATCGGTTGTTTGATAAGCATATTATGGGTACCCGGAAAACGTTTGCGAAAGTTATGTGAGCATGCCAACTGTTTTGATCCTGTATTTACATGGAAATGGGTTGTGTTGTGCATATTCTTTTCACTGTTATTCATGAACACTACTATGTTATTTTGCTATATATTTTCAAATCTGGTCAGGAGCCTCCTATGAGGCAAATGAACGTATGTAATGCTCACCCCTACTTTTTCATGTAGATCACAACCCTTGAGCTTTACTTGGTGCTGTTTCTGTACCTGTCAATACATTTGGTCCATGTAACTCTTCATCTCTGACATATCGTGATTTCATTTCCTAAGAGTTTGAGGATGCTTTTTGTTTATTTCCTTCCTCTGTATAAATTTTGAATGGTTGGTGTGTATTTAATCTTTATGATTTGTAAAATAACTTATGAGGTTGTAGGTACTCTTCCTTAATCACTGGAGTTGGTATTTTGACAATAAAGTTTGTATAATGTTTTATTCAGTTTTCCGCTGTTATTTACAACTCGGATCCAACCAGTTTTATTTAATTAAAAATGACTTATCGTATTTTGGGAATCTTGGGAATATAACCCTCGGATCTAAGTGTTATATTTTCGGGATCCTCAAGGTACGTGCCGCTATCACGTGTCTCGATTTTGGGGCGTGACAGAACCCTTGGCGATGGATTTGGATTTTGACCCTTCAAATTTAAATCATTATGTTTTGCCCAACTTGAGTTTAAATATTTGAACTGCCCAAATCCATTAAGACAACAAAGCCTAATTTTGGGATAAACCATATTCAAAATAGATAATATTTTGGGTAGGAAGACATTAGTTGTTTGAAAATACCCTTAAACTGACTTCGAAAAAAGAAAAAAGGTGCGGCTCAAGGCTACCACATACATGGGCAGCTAACCATAATTTTGATGGAAACCCTAACATGAAATCACATTGAAAAAATTGATAAATCCAAGATACTTCATTGTTAAAATTGAGATTGTATATACAAACATGCCTTATGAGTACACCTGCAAGATACCAAATTGAAATTGAACTAGAATTTGATAAGCCCAAATTTCTCATTCTCTTTATTTCTACTCTCTCTCCTCCTCATTTCTCATAACTCTCTCTCCTCCTCATTTCTCATAACTCTCTCTCTCTCTCTCTCTCTCTCTCCTCCTTGTATATGGGTTCTTTCACTCCCCCTCCTTTCTCCAAATTTAGATTTTTATTTATTTATAGAAATTCTAAAATTGCATTCATAATTCAGCCAAAAAAGCCATTAGTCACAAATGACAAATACAAACTAGCCACAAAGGGCCATTATAATAACGGAGCAATCTAACATCAAAATTAAGAAAATCTATGGCTGCTCCACTAACGATCAAGTAGAATCGAAGAAACTCTAGCATAGACATCCAAACTAAGAGTGTAAGCTCAGAACAAAAAAAAGAAAGATAAAGCTTGAAAAATCTAAGCCATAACAAAACAAATAAAAATCTCACAAGGGAGAGATGAAAAACTCTCACAAAAGGAGATGTGAAAACTACATATAAAACCCAAAGAGTCTCTGCGACTTATTTCAAACATAAAGAAACCGCAAAAAAGATGGTGACAGAGATCCGACACCGAAACACAGGTGGAGATCCGACGCCGGGACACATCAGCCTATGATGGGTGGAGGAAAGGAGAAGAGGAGAGGGGAGGAAGATTGGTGGCCTCCTCCCTCCTCAAAATGAAAGTGGTTGTGAGATAAGGTTGAGCTTATGGAATCTTCTCCAAATTTAAATTTAGATTTATGACATATTTAAATTAGGGAAATCCATATCTTGTATGCTAACTAATTGTATTTTGGATTTAACCTTAAGTTGAACATGTGCATTCAATACCAAAAACCAAATTTCAAAAATATCTATGAAAATTTTAAATTCAAGTTCATATCCTTCTTTTTTATTTATTTAAAGAAGTCCATATCCTTCTAACGAAATGGGCTTTAGGATTTGAAATAACCATTAGAACTGTTAGGATTTCATCCTCTCTCACAAGTCTCTCTACCATGTATCTCCTCCTTATCCCATTCTTTTGCTTTCGTCCCTTTCTTTCATCTATCTCTCTACTCTGTTGAGGGATCCCTCAAATAAGCTTATTTGAGGGACACCCCTGTAGGGCTCACTTCGGATTGTATTTCACTAATCCAAACCATCTATTTTGTAGATACTCATTCAAAGATCATCTCTACAAAAATCACTTAAATCCGATATCATTTGACCACTCAATTGAGCTATTGAAATTTTAGCACTTTCTTGAAGCACCGTGTTCATTGATTTTATGCGACACAATCGGATGTCGAAACGGTTTCCGATTTGTCTAATTTTTGTAAGGATGATATATGAATGAAGACCTAAAAATAGATGGTTTGGATCAATTGAAAAAAATTGTAGGGTACCTTAAAGGCGTCCCTCAAATAAAATTATTTGAGGATCCTCAATAGAAGGGAACTATATATATATATATATATATCTTTCTATTGTTCTACATAAATTTGGGACAAACTAAAAGGTTGGGCATTCTTATTGATGAACCGGTCAAATTGGGTGAATCGGTTAGTGTGGTTAGGTCATGTTTTTCTTTGAAAAAATATTAGAAATTAATCTGGATTAGTATCGGTCCGATCTAGAATTTGAGATTTAAAATGTTTGGTTTAATTGAATTGAACCGGACTTTTAATATATATATTTTATCTCCTCCACATGTCCTCTTCTCTCTCCCTAATGTCTTATTTTCTCCCACAACTTATTCTTTCTCGAATTTTGGTCCCTATATTTCGATATCTCTAATTTGTCTCTCAATCTCCTTTAATATAAGTCAATCTCTTGAATTTGTCTCTCGATCTTCTCCATCTTTGGAGTCCAACGTCATCACTACTCAGATTTTTAGAGATTTCTCAAGCCTTTGTTGCTCAAATTTGGGGTCTAGCATCGATCTCCCTCTTTCTCTTCATGTCAAATTCTTGTTGATAATTGATTGAATCACACCTGTTTTTAAATGCACCAACCATATTAGTTCTAATGAGCGACGATTCTGGTCAATCCAATAACACCTTAAAATTCTGAAAAAGAGGAAGACAGGTACAATACACAAATTAATTTTGAATTAATTTATAACATATAGTTCGATAGTTATTATTCAACCTATTATGTTAATCGAGACTTTCAATTCGGATATCTCCCGATTTTTGGATTAAAAAAAAGACTTTCAATTCGGATCCAATAGGTATGTTGATCGATACGTGGTTTTTTTACTACAAATGCCCCGCTCCTAGAAGGTAAACAACATTAGTCGATAAAAAAAAAACAGGACTGTCCCTTTTCTTTTGTTTTACCAAACTCACGTGGCTCCACTAGAAGGTAAAACATTAGTCGATAAAAAAAGAACCCGCAGGTAACCGAGTGGAGTTTCCAGCGGAAAGACCATCGTGTGCGCTACCACTATAATAATACACTCCAAATTCAGATCAGACGCCACCAACCAAGTCTCAACCTTTCGCTTCTGTCGACGATTCTCGAAAATCCCTAAATTACCCCCTGTTTCTATCCAAAATCTCGCTGCCTTGCACCCTCGGCTTCGCAATCTCTCTCTGAGCAAACCCTAGCACCCCTCCCAAATCCTTATCCGTCTACGCGTACGCGATGCTGAAGTTTTCGCCGATCACCGCGAGCCAGATTCGCTTTCTCCTCCATAGCCTCAACGATGCCAACTCTGACTCTGTGCTCCGAGAGCTCTCTCAGGTACTCCCGCTCTGTTTTGGTTGTTGTGTTTTATTCACCTTGTTTGTGATAATGTATTGGACGCCTAATTTTCTGTATTTTTGGGAGTTTTGTGGAATTCAGACGAACTTCAATTCACTCGGTTGCATTTCTGGACTTCAGCGACTAATAGAAGTGAAAAAAAGAAGTAGACAGGATTACAATTTGGCCGCGTAGTTTAATTTTGGATTGCTCACTATGGTGATTGAATGCAGTGTTGAACTTTAGCTTACAATCTGATGGCAGTTGAGTTGGCATGCCATGGTTCTGCTGGCATATGTCAAACTGACATGGCATTGCCACATAGGCTGCTGTGTCAGTTTGTACCAGAAAAGTTGTACTACCCATTGCACAACCCAAACATAAGTTTAGCATAAAATTGTGTTTGGTGAGTGGGATGGCAGGACCATGACGAATTGAATTAGAAGTGGGGATGGTTAAGTAGGGGGAATAGGCGAAAATTTCAAGTCGTGTTGTATTTTGTATTTTCTGGTGGGATTTACGTGAAATATTCTCATCCTCATTCATTTCTCCAGCATGCATTGGATGTTGAACGGAAACTTTATGGCCATGTTTTCAACTAACAGCTTTAGTATATGAAATCTGAATATTCTTTGTTTTTTGGTAAAGATATTCATATTTTCAGTTGAGTGAATGGTTGACAATACACACTGGATTAGGAATTACTTATTATGCATGAGAGCTTTATTTATTTTTAGTCCAGTCTACAGTATCTGTAGCTCTTACACATGGGACATGGCCCATTGAAGGTTTATGTTTATTTCTATGCTGAGGGCGAAGAATCTTTCCAATCATGAATTGTTAAATTTTGATCTACTTCTGGATAAGAAAACATTAATGTGGCTGATAACAAGTACCCTGGAATAAGTTTTTTTGAGCTTATCTAATCATGCGTCTTATTGGATCTCCTGCTGATGTAGTCTGTGGTTTCATGGCAGTTTACTGAATATGGAATTGAGGGAAGCATTTTGCTGCTCCAGACCTGTCTGGATCATCTCACTAATTACGGAACAGACTTGAAGAATGTGGCACTGGAACGGGTTCTTTCCTCAGTTTTTAAATATCTTCTTGACAGACCTAATTTCAATACAGTGTTTTGTGAGTCCCTAAGAAATACAGAAATCAATGAAGGAATTCTAGAGAATTTCTCGAATGCATTACATCTGTCTGTATGTGAGAAGATTGCCATTGGTCTTGCGTTGTCAGATTCTGAAATCCTAGACAGCAGGACATGTGGTAAGTTTCAGTTAAAATGATGGTGAACTGTTTGACTGATGTATTCTTGCTCAAAAAATTTCTTTTGCACTGTTAGTATCTTATAATTTTGCTGCAATTTCAATGTAGAATTTAATACTGTTCGTTTCCAGGCAAGAACTTCTGTATGGCTGAGATCCAGAAGTTGTGTGAAAATCCTATTGCTATGAATTCTTCTGAGCAAATTCAGAACACTGTTATGTTCCTCCAGCGGTCTGAGGGCCTTTCCAAGCTTGTGGATTCCTTTATGCAGATGTTATCTTTATTACAGCTGAAAGATGACAGTTTGTTTGTTCTAACTCCATTGCTTTCAGATGAGCTTCGTGATGCCAATTTTTTGAGGTAGGGTAATTTTCTAATTGTCTTTCTGCTAGAACTACTTGGTATTAGGTTTCTTGCCTTTTCTATCTATTTGTCATGCCAAAATATATCCTGTGCTCAATAGCTTTTGCTTTTTGCTGCAGCAATGTGGGTTTGTTCCATGAAAGTGGAGAAAATGATTTTGATGCTATTTTAGCAGAAATGGAGAAGGAAATGAGCATGGGAGATATAATGAAGGAATTAGGTTATGGATGCACAGTTGATTCATCTCAGTGCAAAGAGATTTTATCCCTTTTCTTACCACTCACTGAGAGTACTATCTCAAAAATACTTGGCATGATTGCCTGTACTCACGCTGGTCTCGAGGACAATCAGAATACATTTTCAACCTTCCGGTTGGCTCTTGGTAACATCCCTTTGTCTGATATGCCTATGTTGAACACCTGGAATATTGATGTCCTTGTAGATACAATCAAGCAACTTGTGAGTTACTTGTAATCTTCTTCCATTTTTTGTTTGAGTTGTGACTTAGTGAAGGAAAGTGCATCTGTTTTCTTTTCCTAATTTTGTTTGCTGATTACAGGCTCCCGGCACCAACTGGATACGGGTTATTGAAAATTTGGATCATGAGGGATTTTACATTCCTAATCAGGAGGCTTTCTCTTTTTTCATGTCTGTATATCAGCATGTGTGTCAGGTAGGTTTTGTATTCTTGTTGTTTTTTAGATTACTTTTGTGCAAATTGTGATGTTTCAGTCTATGTTAATCTGTGGTCTCCGGACTTGAGCTGTGCAGGAGCCCTTTCCCATCCATGTCATTTGTGGGTCTGTCTGGAAGAATACCGAGGGTCAGCTATCCTTTCTTAGACATGCTGTAGCCGCACCACCTGAAGTGTTTACCTTTGCTCATTCTGTTAGGCAGCTGGTACAATCTTATATTCATCCAGCTTATTGATGTTCCTTGTTCCCTCATGTTGTATTTGTTTGGCCCTTCTGAATTACCTATCATCTTTTCAGGCCTATATTGATGCTGTGCATGGCCATAAGCTTCAACTTGGACATGCAAATCATGCGTGGTTGTGTCTTGATCTTTTGGATGTACTGTGTCTACTAGCTGAGAGGGGTCATGCTCTTGCTGTTCGATCGATGCTTGAGTATCCTCTTAAATACTGTCCTGAAGTCCTGCTTCTGGGGATGGCACATATAAATGTACCTCTCTAAAATTGACGTGTTAAAACAGTAGATTCTCATAGTACTTTCTTTTGGTTGATAAATTTACACGTGCCATTGCAGACTGCATACAACCTGTTGCAATATGACGTGTCTTTTACTGTTTTCCCCATGATGGTAAAAAATTCCATGGGCAGTGGCATGATTAACCACCTCTGGCATATTAACATCTCGCTGGTGCTGCGGGGATTTGTTGATGCTCACAATAGTGATCCAGATAGCATGGCTAGAATATTGGATATCTGTGAAGAGCTAAAGGTAAGTTTGGGGTGAACTTATGAATGACCTGCTGACCAGTGTCTGTTGAATCAAGATAGTGTGTGTTGTGTCAGTCAGTTTTTTTTTGGGATTGTATAATGTTACTGGAATTGCCATTTATTTCTTCTATGTTCTTTGTTTTGTAGATTCTGTCATCCATCTTAGAGATGATCCCTTCCCCTTTTAGTATCAGACTGGCAGCTCTTGCTTCCAGAAAAGAGTTTATAGACCTTGAGAAGTGGTTGAGTAATAATTTGAATACATATAAAGATACTTTCTTTGAGGTAATATAATTTTCTTCTCCGTCCCCTGCTACAAATTTAGGTAGCAATAATATTAAAATCATGCATATCACTAGCTTATACGAATAATCCAAAATTTCAGGAGTGTGTCAAGTTCTTGAAGGAGATTCAATTTGATGGACCACAGGATTTTTCCACCAGACCTTTCCAACATTCTGGTGCTGTGTCAAATCTTTATGTGGACACAGCTACTACATTCTCGAAGGTTCGACAACTTGGCATGCAATTTTGTTTTCTATGATGTAGAGCTTCATCATCTATCATGCAGAATTTCGTCATCTGAATGTTTGATTTTAGGTGCTTAAAGCTCATGTTGGCTTGATTACCTCAAGCCAACTTACTGAGGAGATGGAAAGATTGTCTGTAACAATTATGGATTCTAATCCAAGGCTGCAGAATGGTGGCACTACAGAGTCATCAACTGATGGATATGCAGATGATATTGAAGCGGAAGCAAACTCTTACTTCCATCAAATGTTTTCTGGTCAGTTGACAATTGATTCAATGGTCCAAATGCTTGCCCGATTCAAGGAATCTTCTGTAAAAAGGTATGTCTGTTTAGCTTTTGAATTAGGATACTTTAATATTATTTCCTAAATCTTCTCTCATCTTTTCAGAAGCCAACTTTTGCCTACTTTTATCTTGTTCAATTGCAGGCCATGGATCTTGTGATAGTACAATAGGTGAAGTACACATGATATTAGATTTTCTTTGGTCAAAGTTAGGATTGACTTTTAAAAGAATCTAATTATGCCTCTTTGAGTTAGTACATTTTGTAGCATGTCTTGCTTTTCCCCAGCCCCACCTCATGCATGAGAACCCAAATTGCTTTTTGATAGTTTCATTCTCTTACGTGCCACATGTATGTAATATTGATGTAATATTGTTTTGGCACTTCTTACTCTTCTATTGGTTTAATTATAGTAGAAGGGAAGGTCCGTACTAAAATCTGCTGAAGCTTCTTACTTTCACATTATACTACTTTTAAAATTGAGAGTTAATTAACAATTCTTTGCTGCATGAATTGACAGGGAACAGTCAATTTTTGAGTGCATGATTGCTAATCTGTTTGAAGAGTACAGATTCTTCCCCAAGTATCCTGAAAGACAGCTCAAAATTGCTGCAGTTCTCTTTGGTGAGTGTTTTTCGTGACTCCTCAGTCCAAATTGTATTTCTAGATTTTCCCTAAAACTTTAATTTCTCTAAAGGCTGTAAAGAGTAATGTACAACAGAGGTCAGTATGATACATTTTGGTTGAGCTGAGAGAATTTTTTTTTTTAAGTGGGCAGGGGGAGCCACATATTTGTTATCTGTTAGGAGGTAGTATGAGAAACAGTTAAGAATAAACTTTTTTTGGTATCTACTATTTTATAATTATCTGGTCAACTTGATCGTCATTATTTGACAATTCGAGAGCATGCATTTGTTAATGAATAAACCAGATGTGATTCTTGTCCTTTTTAACGTTTTCTTTTGTGCATGTAGAAGAACTCATAAGATTTGAGTTAGTTGCAATATATATAACTTAGATTCTTTCCCATTGTCTGTGACCTTAGCTTTTCTATGAAAACGTTGTGAAATGGATTCCTTCTTTAGCCTGATAGAATTTTTTTTCTTTTAAATATATGGTTTAGTATGCCCTAATTTTTTTAGGGATGCCTGTTTCTTACTTTACAGCAACTGTTATCAATTGTATTGTATGCAATGTTTCAGGTTCTGTCATCAAGCACCAGCTTGTAACTCATCTGACTCTTGGGATTGCTCTGCGTGGTGTTTTAGATGCATTACGCAAGCCTGCAGATTCAAAAGTTCGTCATATTTTTCATTAACTTCTCACATTAGTTTTTCGTATCATGATATTGCTAATGATCTTTCTACTTGCAGATGTTTGTGTTTGGAACTAAGGCTTTGGAGCAGTTTGTGGATCGTCTGATTGAGTGGCCGCAGTATTGCAATCATATTCTTCAAATATCACATCTGCGTAGTACTCATTCAGAGCTCGTGGCTTTCATTGAACAGGCTCTTGCTAGGATTTCAGCAGGCCATTCAGACTCAGATGGAAGCAACCATGCTTCTGCTCATCATCATGGTCCCAGTCAAGCTACCTTAGGAAATGTGGAGGTCAGTGGTGTACTTGGATTTGTGATGTGTCATTATTCAAAACTTTTATCAAAATAATATGAAAAGGATACATTGCAAAGCAGTTTATAACCTTTTTTTGCAATTGAGAAAAAAAGTATTCTACTCCTGAAATTTACCAGTACGAGAACCAAATGTCTTTTACACATCCAGGTTCTCAGTTCTGTAAATTTTCAATCATATACAGCAGTGAAGAATTTGTGATGTTTAAGTATAAACTTACTACCATTATGCTATAGATTTCTCATTCTGTCCTTTTTTTTTCTTCATTTTCTTTTACACGTCTATTCTAGAATTCAGGTTTTCACTATGATCCTTCTCCCATGTCCAAAATGTTCCAGTGGACATCACTGAAATATTTAATGACCTTTGATGTTTACACCAGAAGAACTTGTTTCCAAGGCTCATTGGATGTAAAATCATGCTGGAAGATTTGGATATATTCACATTACCAAATTGTCTCTTAGGGTTATGTGTCGGATGCCATTTTTTTGTTCTTTTTAAATCTTTTGTTATGAAATTATTAATATCATACATTTAGGATACATATATAGAATTTAACCATGCCTTGTTATTTCAATTTATTTGAGCGAGCTGAGCTATTGTTGCCCACTTATGCTTATATGCTGAGTCATTATTGCAGTTAAATGGTTCGAGCATCTTACATACTGGGCAGCAACTATCATCTCCTCTCCAGCTTCAACAGAGACATGAAAGTTCTCTTGATGACCGTCATAAAGCCTCAACTTCATCCAATGACATAAAGCCACTTTTATCTTCTGCTGTGCAACCTTCACATATTCCTTTAGGCGATGCTCCTAGTATTCAGAAGGCATGCCTGTTTACATTTTTTTTAAATGGTTTTTTTTTTGGGGGGGTGTGTCTGGGACTAGATTCTATCAGCTCCTTGTATCATTAAATTTTGATTACCCCTCATTTTCTAATAAAATTGCAGTCACAAAGTGCAGTCAGTGCTCCGGCAATGTTGTCCTCTTCTTCCCCTGGTTTTGTTCGACCTTCACGAGGAGTTACTTCTACAAGTAATTTTCAACTTCTTTCCCAAGTCATTATTGTATCCCTACATAATTAAGTTCATGGTGAATGTTACATTAATGTGCAATTAAATACAGGGTTTGGCTCTGCTTTGAACATCGAAACATTAGTTGCTGCTGCTGAGAAAAGAGAAACTCCCATTGAGGTATTGTGTTCCATTTCGTTCACACTATCACATGCCCGGTGTAGATATGCACTTTGCATTCAGGTTTCTAAAACTTACATGGGGCACAACTCCACCTTACCTATTCTTAGTGGTCTTAGCTGCTGTAGCCCCGTCTGTTTCACAACCTTATCTTCATATTTGAATGAAATTAATACTCTTTATTGAGTGATCTATATTTCGATGAGTGTTTTTTGACATAAGTATGCATCAGATCAGATTGTTTATAGTATTATCTATGTATGAGGGCCCAGACTGTGATGGCATCTTGTTTTTTTCTACTGGAAATATGTCATCTTAATGTTGTCATTAGTCTTCTTTTTCTCTTTGCCCTGTTTGAATATTCTTACAGAAAATTCGCTCTAATGGACTAATTAGCCAATGTATCTGATTTCTGGGTTCAAATTTTAATTACCTCCTTGTTAAGGGCTTTAACTCTGCATAATAGTGAGGGTGGTGCTTATGGTATGTTTTTTTTTTTGAATAGAGACAATTGTATTGATAATCAAAAGGACAAGATGTCCTTGATCATACAACAAAAGAGAAAACAGTAAACAGAACACAACAGAAAAAGGAAGAAAAAAGCTAGACTACGGAACCCATGTAGGAAACTGAGCTAAAAAACTATGTAAAAATCATCTTAAAACAGCTGCCATATCTCTCATAATTATGGAATTATGGTAGTCTTTGAACTGGTCGGAGACAGAAGCCCACAGAGCTGCCCAAAATTTAGCCCTATCCCATAACTCCTCAGGTCTTGCACCTAAATGTCCCTGAAAAATTCTTCTATTGCGTTCCAACCAAATATTCCACAAAATAGCTTGAAAAAGACAATCTCGTAGGATTCGAGCTCTCTTCCCCCTTCCCGACACCACCAACTTGATACTTAGGAGCTGAAAACACCCTTTAGGGGTCACCCATTCCGCTCCTCAAGTGCACAGCATCTTCCACCATAATTTTAATGAATATGGGAAGTGAATGAATAGGTGATCAGTGTTTTCTGCGTTCTCCTTGCAGAGAAGGCACCAAGAAGGAGATAGACACAAATTTGGATGCCTCCTTTGGATAAAATCGCAAGTATTAACCTTGCCATTCGCAACTAGCCACGCAAAAACCTGGATTTTCGGGGGAGTCTTCGCCTTCCAGATTGAGGTGAAAGGGGAAAAACTGTCCCTGACGCCATGAGAAGAAAGAAAGGACCTAAAAGACTTGCACGAAAACAGCCTGTTATCCTCAATGTCCCATAACCTCTGGTCTAATCTAGAATTGCTTAATCTTACCTTCCCCAATATGTCCAGCAGAATTACTGCTTCATTGATCTCCGCCTTGGACAAATTCCTTCGGAAACCAAAGTCCCAAGTAAGGGGCTGATCATGAGAGTTAACAAAACTTGAGATGTTTAGATTCTTCTTCTGGGACAAGGAAAATAGTCTGGGGAACAAATTTTTCAGTAACCCTTCTTTCAGCCAAAAGTCCTCCCAAAATCTGATTTTTTCTCCATTGCCGACAGAGAACCTGCAACACTGAAGGAAAGAATCATATCCCTTTTAGATCTCACGCCATGGATTCCTACAGGACACATTGGTTGCTCGTTTCGTATCCCAGCCATTTGAATCAACTCCGTACTTGCTCTTGATGACCCTGTGCGACGTCGAGTTGGTTTCAAGTGGAAATCTCCACAACCATTTGGCTCTTAGTGCATCATTACTTTCTCTTAGAGACCCAATTCCGAGCCCACCATCCTCTTTAGATTTAATAACTGTCTCCCACTTCACCAAATGGCTTTTCTTTTCGTCTTCTAAACCTTCCCATAAAAAGTTACGCATCAGCTGTTCAATTTTGGCAGCCACACCTCTAGGCATCTTGAATAAGGACATATAATAAGATGGAATGCTACACAAGACAGCTTGGATAAGCGTTAACCTACCACCTTTAGATAGACAAGCCCTCTTCCATTTTTGTAGTCTTTTTTCCACCTTTTCTACTACCGGATTCCAGAATGAAAGAGCTCTGGGATTTCCCCCTAGAGGAAGACCCAAATACATCATGGGCCAACTCCCCACCTCACAACCCCAACTTCCCGCCAAATTATCCAGGGAATCACAATTGAAATTGATTCCAAAGATACAACTTTTAGCCTTATTAATCTTCATTCCAGAAACAACAGAGAACAACTTCAACAACTCTAACAAATTTGTCCAGTAATCTTCCTTCCCGTCTAAAAAGAATATAGTATCGTCTGCAAATTGAAGATGAGATACTTCCACATTGTCTTGCCCAGAAACAAGACCACGAATTATATACTTTTCCATTTTTGTTGTTTACTGAATTGATTTGGGATGCTGCTGGAACAGGGAGCAAAAGAGTTGAGTTTCTGTGTTTTTTGATGTCTCTCTCTTATTTTGTGTTTTTAAAGTCTCAGCCTTGTATGTTTTTGAAAAAATCTTAATTTTCTGAAGTTGATATTACGTTAGAACTTTGAAGTTTCCGGGTAAATTATTCAGCTTGTCCATGTCATGTGTTCTTCTGAGATTAATGCTTACATGTTCCCAATTCTCTTTTACAGGCTCCAGCATCAGAGGTTCAGGACAAGATATCATTTATAATTAATAATATTTCAGTTACTAATGTTGAAGCTAAGTCAAAGGAGTTTACAGAAGTAATGAAAGATCAATACTATCCTTGGTTTGCGCAGTATATGGTTATGAAAAGGTTAGACACTTCTGTGGAAATGAGATATGTATAGATAAATTTGTTTGTATTTTGATTCTCACTTCCCTTTGGTTATTGTCCTAACATGCGGTGCACCCACCTAACCTCTTGGCAGGGCAAGCATTGAGCCAAATTTTCATGACTTGTACCAGAAATTTCTGGACAAAGTTAATTCTAAGGGTTTGAATAAGGAGATTGTTCAAGCTTCTTATGAGAACTGCAAGGTTTGTGTCTTTTCTTTTTTTCTTCTGGTCAAATGCACGGTTTATTGTATTACATGTATGTTATTTGTGCATTTGAGTATGATTATATATTTAATGCCTGTGCATTGTCTCAGGTTCTTCTTGGATCAGAGCTTATAAAATCAAGCTCAGAAGAGCGCTCATTGTTAAAAAATTTAGGGAGCTGGCTTGGGAAGCTTACAATTGGAAGGAATCAAGTCTTAAGGGCTCGTGAAATAGATCCCAAGTCTTTGATTATAGAGGTATTAGTTTGATCAATGTTGTTCTTCTTGATTTGGTTATTCTTAGTGGTATTGACTTATGCTACCTATTAAGTGGTTACCTTTTGGTTTTTTCTAATCTTATCCCTCCCTCACCCCTACAGGCATATGAGAAAGGGTTGATGATTGCAGTTATACCCTTTACTTCAAAGGTATATATATGCTTGTTTTGCTTTCTTTTTTTCCTGACGTAAAGGGCATGAAGATCTTATGCTCTTTTACTTGCTGCAGATTTTGGAGCCATGCCAAAGTAGCCTGGCATATCAACCACCAAATCCCTGGACAATGGGTATTCTTGGTTTACTTGCTGAGATCTATTCAATGCCAAACTTAAAGATGAACTTGAAGTTTGACATAGAGGTACACATATGTTTCATTTGGTTATCTATTGAAGCTTGCCTTACATAATATTGTTATAGAATTTCTAGTGTATCTGCCTTATTATTTTGGAATTTCAGGTTCTATTCAAGAATCTTGGCGTGGATTTGAAGGAGATAACACCAAGTTCTCTTCTTAAGGATCACAACAGAGAACTTGAAGGGAATCCTGATTTCTCTAACAAAGATGTTGGAGCATCCCAACCACAGATGGGTGCTGAAGTGAAATCTGGAATCATAACTCCACTAAATCAAGTTGAGCTACCACTTGAGGTCGCGCCACCTAATTCTGGGAGCCATACACATCTATTACCTCAGGTTTGTCTCAACATTTTCTTGAGAATTGAGATCTTGTTGGGTGATAGCACTTGTAACATATTTTCTTTTCACATTGTTTTTTACCTTGACATTTTAATGTTATTTTCTATTTAGTATGGCACTCCTCTTCATCTTCCACCTGGTACCTTTAACGAGGATGAGAAGCTTTCTGCTTTAGGGTTGTCTGATCAGATTCCTTCTGCTCAAGGACTGTTACAAGCTACTCCGTCACAATCACCATTTTCTGTGAGTCAGGTGCAGTTCAATGTTTTCATTTTTTTGTTCTTTTTGGGGGTGGGGGTGGCGGAGTATGGTCTAGTAGGGATGTTTGCCTTCGTCTAGTAGTGTTTTTGTCCCCTGATCCTCTACTTGGCTTGGTCTCTGGCCATTTGCAGCTTCCCACACAAATACCTAATATCGGAACTCACGTAATCATTAACCAGAAGCTAACTGGCTTGGGATTGCAACTGCATTTTCAGAGGTTCTATGATAGTCCTTTCTTACAGTGTACCTTGACCAGCAGCTTGGTAGAATTACTCATTTTTTAAGTATATTGCAGAGTGGTTCCAATTGCAATGGACAGAGCTATCAAGGAGATAGTATCTGGTATTGTTCAGCGCAGTGTTTCTATTGCTACCCAGACCACTAAAGAGCTTGTTTTAAAGGTTAGTTTACTGAATAATTCTTGCCACTGTTGACTAGTATTTGAATAATTTTGCTATTTTATCTTTCAGGCTGTGTGCTCGTTAAATCGTGCATTTTTGCATTATGTCTTATTTCATGTCCATCTTGTCATTATGGCTCTTTGATGACTCTAACTTCATCTTCTTGTCCCCCCATTGTTTCTACTTTAGCTTCTACAACACATTCCTTCAATCAGTCCTTGTTTTGCCACACACTAGCATTGATATCCATGTTACAGTAGCACTTTTATATTTTGTATATGCACATTCTTGAGGGCCAACTGTATTCTTATGTAAAGCGTAGTGGGCCTTGTTCAGTTATGTCAGAATTTCAGAAGCATTTCTGCACTTTGGTCTTTGCATTGGGACTCATTATGCATTTCCATTTCAAATCTTGAATTGGTTTGTTGGTGGCAATTTAAAAGAATGTGTGGTTGCTATTTCAATTCTATGTACTATTGTTCTGAAGCAATATTTTGATATTGTGATGCTCCTCGTGGGTTGGAGTCCGTGCAATCCAGAGTTGGCATGGATGTCCATTCACGACTCTGATATGTACATGCATCCTACATGCCTGAATAAAAGATTTATGTGTTTTTTTAAATCTAAATAATGAGGGAATAATGTTACAAGAAAAACTAGTGCTCCTGTATGACGTCAACATATTTTCAGTTTAATATTAGTCACATTTCCAAGATTAAAATTTCAACACACTAACCATTCTAGGAAAGCCTCCCTCACCGCTCTCTTCTGATGCTAAGTTTGGGGCACTGAACTGCGAGAACATTTGCGCTGTAAAAGATAGTTTCGTGGGTTGGATGTCAAAAATAAGTCTTTGATGTAGATCTGTTTCCATCTGTTCTACCCTGCTCTGTTATCGTTCCTTTCACTGTTTCTATGGGTTGTGATTGGGAAGTATATCTCTGTAGTGCCGATTCTTGGGAATGTTTCGTCTGGTTGCTAGCTAAAGATTTTTCCTAAACAGTAATCTGTCTAGTAATTTATCCTAATTCTCTTTCCAATTACTTCTGTTGGTAGGATTATGCCATGGAATCGGATGAGACGAGAATATTTAATGCAGCTCACTTGATGGTTGCGAGTTTGGCAGGAAGTCTAGCTCATGTGACATGCAAGGTATTTCCTCTTACCATAAATTTCTTGGGATTGTTTTGGCAAAATTTTTAGTATGTATCCAACCTATTTTTTTGGCACATGTACAATCATTAGCACAGTATGCTGGTTTAAGGGCTCATCATTCAGGGTATACGTATTAATGATTGCACGTGTGTCATTATTTGGATAGATTTGTAACACCACATTGGAATGCCACACATTGTGTCTGATACAATTTCTACTCCAACTACTATTCATTGCTGTAAATTTATTGGGGTGCCTTTTCTTGGTGTGAGGACTTCTTTTATTTCCTTGTTCATCTTCGGTTTGTGTTTCTGGAAGCAGGAACCTTTGCGCAGTTCAATATCAACTCAGCTCAGGAATTCCCTTCAGGGATTAAATATTGCCAGTGATCTTCTAGAACATGCTGTACAACTTGTTACTAATGATAATCTGGATCTTGGCTGTGCAGTTATTGAACAGGCTGCAACTGATAAGGTTTGGCTTGAAGAATACACACACATAATATCTATATATGTATATGTTTTTGAAAGTTACTGTTATTGTTTGTTTACATCAGTTCATTTTTGTGATGATTTACCATGGTGGCAAACTGTGAAACAACTAAAGATAGATTTTGTATTGCTCATATTAGGAAGAATGTGCAAAGAATGGCTTTTGTTAGTGTTACCATTCGTGGGTTAATGTCAATATTTGAGAATTTGTCAGTCAGTCTGAAAACATTTCACTACACATTTGTTTATGCTAGGGTGTAACTTCAAGCAAAAATACTTCTGGGTCAATTGGAAAGGAAGTGAAATATCTTTTAGAATTATATGCTGACAGAAGTTTGCTTTGGAAGATTAAAATTTGAAATTAGATAAATTAGTTCTGATGTGTAATTAATCAAAATGATCCACATGTAGAGATAACATGGATATTCAATTATGCTGTTGTTCACTAGTGTTTAACTGCTTGCAGGCCATACAAACAATTGACGGGGAAATAGCTCAACAGCTCTCATTAAGAAGGAAGAGAGATGGTGTTGGTGCAACCTTTTTTGATACTAGCATCTATACTCAAGGTTCCATGGGCGTTGTGCCAGAGGCCCTTCGCCCTAAACCTGGCCATTTGTCCCTTTCTCAACAACGAGTTTATGAGGTAATGCGCTACTTTTGGTAGAGATATGGTCTGTTGATGAGATGAATGGCAAGTAATTTGATTTCTTCTTACACTCCCCCTTTATTATATAGGACTTTGTTCGGCTTCCCTGGCAGAACCAGTCTAGCCAGAACTCGCATGTTCTTCCTGCTGGCACTCCAGCATCAGGACAACTTACCACAGGCTACTCAGCAGGCCCTGGAAGCAAATTTGATGCAGTTTCTCGTCCACTGGATGAGGCGATTGAACCCAATTCAGCTCTGCATCTTAGGTTTTTTTAAATATATTTTTCTTTCTAGTTTTTAAGTTATGTAGTTCATGTACATCTGGAAGTATTAGTTGCTTGAATGTTTGTAATTTGGTGTAATGTTTCAGTGCTTCCTCTATTTATGTCGGGGTGGGTGATGGTGTTTCCCAGCATAGTGCTGAAAATGATTCTGTCATTGGTTCATTTCCTTCTGCTGCTTCTGCCCCGGAGCTACAATCAGTAGAGTCGTCTGATGCTGTAAAGGTTGAAAAAACTTTTTACATGGTATTATAATGCATTAGTTTCAACTTTTTCTATCTGTTCTTACTTACATTTTGGGGCTAGGAATCTGGAGTTTCCTCACAGCCACTACCTTCACCTGCTGTAACTGAGCGTCTTGGAAGTAACATTTCAGAACCTTCTCTCAACACGAGGGATGCATTGGATAAATACCAGATTGTTGCACAAAAGGTTGGAAATAACCTTCGTAGCTTGTCCTTTCTTTCTGATGTTTGTCTTGTCTTTATTTATATAGCGAATGAGTTCTTGCTATATCCTTCATCGATATCTTTTTTTTGTTTACATTTTATTTTTAGTGTTTATGAGTTAATGAAAACCTAATCTTCTGTATTGTTTTCAGTTGGAAGCTCTGGTAACTAGTGATGCTAGAGATGTAGAAATTCAGGTACTGTATCTGTTCATCCTTATGGTACATTCTTCCTCCAAATTGTATCTTGAAAGGTGTTATCCATATATACGTGCATCAAAACTAGTTGGTATAGAATAAACCTTGAAAGTTTTTTCCCTTTTGTAGTCATACATACATAAATACATACATGAGATGAATGTTCTCTGGCATATGTCTTATCCAGGGAGTCATTGGTGAAGTTCCTGAGATTATACTCAGATGTGTTAGTCGAGATGAGGCTGCCTTGGCTGTGGCTCAAAAGGTCAGTGCTATCCCTGTGTTATTTGTTCCTTTGAATAGTTAATCATTACAGTTAACTTGAATGCTTATGGAGTTTCTGTTGATGTTAAGCAACTGGTTTGATATTCCCTGGACAAATATTTATGTTTCTGGTAAATATTTGTCCGATGATTTTAATGCTTCAAATTTGTTTTTAATCTTGAAACAGGTTTTCAAGGGTTTATACGAGAATGCTTCCAACCATATTCATGTCAGTGCTCATCTTGCAATCCTGACCGCCATTCGTGATGTTTGCAAGCTTGTTGTTAAGGAGCTCACTAGTTGGGTATGCACTATTGTACTTGTGTTCTGAGATAGATATTTTTGTCTGGAAAGCCTCTATATTTTCATTTGAACATAATTATTTCTTGATTTGGATCATATTTGGGTTACCTAATTTCTTTGTACAACTTTTTTGCCCTTAATGATCCTTCAGTTTCTGCTTTTCTTGGTGAGCAAAACTTTATAAATTTCTAATTATTTTCCTTACTATGGTTCTTGTGGTTTTTCTCCACTCCTTTTTGGGGTTGTTTGGCGTTTTTGTTTTGTTTTGTTTTGCCTCGGTCTTTTTCCTCTCTGTCGGCTCGTTGCCTGTTTGGAGGCAGTTGTTTCCTTTGCTTTTGGTTTATGCCGGTTTGTTTGGGCTTAGTTGATGCCTTATCCACTAGTTGTTTCTTTTTAATAATATCGTTTCTATTCAAAAAATTCATTTTCCTTACTATTGTCTGTACTTAGGATTTTATTATTATGATCATCAATTCTATTCATAGCAGTTAGACTTAGATAATAAAACGATCTAGATATATTCATAGCACTTCTATTCATGTCACATTTTCCCATTATAATATATTGGTTTGCTACTTCTTGCAGGTTATTTATTCCGAGGAGGAGCGGAAATTCAACAAAGATATTACTGTTGGCCTTATTCGCAGTGAATTGCTAAACCTTGCAGAGTACAACGGTCATATGGCAAAACTTATTGACGGGGGCAGGAATAGTACGTAAAATGGCTGTTTTGTTTACAATATTAATACTAGTGCAGTTGATATAACTTTCTGATATCTTAAAATCCGCAGAGCCTGCAACTGAGTTTTCCATTTCCCTGCTCCAAACTTTGGTGATTGAAGAATCTACAGTTATATCAGAACTTCATAATCTTGTTGATGCTTTGGCAAAGGTTTGTGTAAAAAAATTGCGCTTTGTGTTTTACATTAGTACAGTTTGTTTACTGATTCTGATACACAGCTCGCTGCAAAGCCTGGGTCTCCTGAGTCACTACAGCAACTGGTTGAAATGGTGAAGAATCCTGCTTCTAATGTGGCTGCTCCATCTGCTATTAATGTTGGAAAGGAGGACAAGGCCAGACAATCTAGAGATAAAAAGGTCAGTGGAGATGTCTTCAGTATTTCGGCCTAGTTTATGTGTATTTTCTTCTGACTCGTTTATAATTTTTTTTTTTTTGGCTGAAACAGGCTCCTGTTCACTCTCCTGTGAACAGGGAAGACTTTAGTAATGTGGAGTCTGTGGAACCTGATCCTGCTGGTTTCCGTGAGCAGGTATCGTGATACATTCTTTATAACCCTGAACTACATAATGTTAGATGATGGGGATATTCAACAGACTGTATTATTTGCTGTGAATATTTGAACTGAAGAAAATTTAGAAGGATGTAATTGGGACATGACTTGTTTGCTTGGTATATAAGGGAGGGAGGAGTATTGTTTTGAATTTAGGTGGATAAATGGGTACCATCCTGGATATTGTATTTAGAGCACACATACAAATATTTCTATAGATGAAAGAGTGGTACATGTAAAGTTGTTCTCTGATGTGTTTTCAACTTCTTTGAATATGCTGTAGGTGTCAATGCTGTTTGCAGAGTGGTACAGGATTTGTGAACTTCCTGGTGCAAATGATGCAGCCTGTGCCCATTTCATCTTACAGTTGCATCAAAATGGTCTGCTGAAGGGGGATGAAATGACAGAGCGGTTTTTCCGCGTCCTCACAGTGAGTTTTCAATTTCTAGAATTGTATGTTTCGGAATGATACTAGGAGTTAACCAAGCATGTGTTTTTGTTTTTAACTCATCTGCAGGAGCTTTCTGTTGCACATTGCGTGTCTTCTGAGGGGATGAATCCAGGCACACTGCAAACACCACAACAAGTGCAGAGTCTCTCCTTCCTTGCCATTGATATCTATGCTAAACTTGTCTTCTCAATTTTGAAGGTAATTATTCTGTCGTAATTATATTTTATGCTCCTAATGATTCCTGTACAAAGTTTTTATTTTATATTTTATGAAACTTACGTGTCTTGTTTGATGGAGCAGGGATCGAATAAACTATTTCTCTTGACTAAGGTGAGCACAAAGAGATTTTGAGTTTGATTGAATCTTGTTTTTATTGCTTATCCAATAATGCTTTTGCATGATTTGGCCCTTGGCAGATTTTAACAGTCACAGTGAGATTCATCCAAAAGGATGCAGAAGAAAAGAAAGCATCTTTCAATCCAAGACCATATTTTAGATTGTTTGTTAACTGGCTGCTGGACCTTGGTTCTCTGGATCCTGTGGTTGATGGTGCTAACTTTCAGGTCTGGATCAAGTGGATTGCCGCTACGTTCTTTTGCCTTTGGTTTGTCATTATTGTTTGTGCTTACTCACTAATGTTGGGTGTCTATGTTGCAGATCTTGTCAGCATTTGCAAATGCATTTAATGCTTTGCAGCCTGTTAAAGTTCCTACATTCAGGTTAGCATCCTTGTTATATTCATTACTCTTTCGTCATTGGTAGGAAATGAAATGTCAGTTCTTAAGATAAGGAAATGGTAGCTTATATGGTTGAGTTGGTATATTATTAGGTTTCCAGTTGTGTGATTCTGAACTTGTAGGTGATTGGATGATATTGTAGGGATTTTATTTAACTACGGATTGGGTTGGAGTTGATTTTGCACTGGCCCTTATAGTTACTCCTTTTGTCTCTTCCTTTCCCTCTTTTACTTCTTATCCCTTCTCTTTTTCTAGCTCTGTTCTGTACAAAAGTTGAATATGAAATTTTTGTAAGAATAGTTTGTGATATTTTATTCTTTGGAACTTTGTGTGTTCCTATACTGAGAAATATTTTATCAGCTTTGCATGGCTTGAGTTGGTGAGTCATAGGAGTTTCATGCCAAAAATGCTCGCTGGGAATGGCCAGAAGGGCTGGCCCCTTATCCAACGTTTGCTGGTACACTTGTTTCAATTCATGGAGCCATTTTTGAGGAACGCTGAACTAGGAGTTCCGGTCTGCCTCTTTTTTTCTGCTGGGGTTTGTTTTTTGTTGCAGTGTTGCTTTAATTGCTTTCTGTCTCACAGCATTTTCTCGTATTTTTATCCATGTAGGTTCATTTCCTGTATAAAGGCACACTTAGGGTGCTGCTAGTCCTACTTCATGATTTCCCAGAATTTCTCTGTGATTATCACTTTACCTTCTGTGATGTTATTCCACCAAGCTGCATTCAAATGCGAAATATCATCCTCAGTGCTTTTCCCCGTAATATGAGGCTGCCGGATCCATCTACTCCCAACCTAAAGGTTGCCAATGATCCTGCATATTTACTCTCTAACATTTATGGTTATGAAAACTGATCTGGTGGGGCTGGTTTGTCCTTGTATATATGCAGATTGACTTGCTTGCTGAAATCAGCCAGTCTCCACGTATTCTTTCCGAGGTTGATGCAACTCTAAAATTGAAGCAGATGAAAACAGATGTGGACGAGTATCTCAAGGTATGCAGAATTTTCGACTTGTAGACTGATACTGTTTAATTGCTCATGTGCTAATTAGGTTTTACGTACAGTTGTGGACTGATACGTCTTTTGTGTGTACATTTTGACCTTCCCATCTAGTGTCCTCTTTCTACAGTTTTCTCTTTTATGGATTTTAGTCTTTCTAGTACATTATTGTGTCTTATTCTGCTTTTCGTATTTCAAATTTTTATCAAGATTAAATGTTGTTTGAAAATTTGCAGACAAGGCAACAAGGTTCTTCATTTCTGACTGAACTGAAGCAAAAATTGCTACTTCCATCAAATGATGTTGCCATAGCTGGTACTCGTTACAACGTACCCCTGATCAACTCCCTTGTGCTTTATGTTGGGATGCAGGTACTTGTTCTTATGCTAATATTATGCCTCTACATATCATTCGTTTGTAAGGTGACATATGCTACAAGATTCAGCTGTTCTAATACTTGTTTGTTTAAGATCAATGTTCTTGTTTTGCAATATTGGAACCTGCATAGAATCCATTGCTTTCCATAAGTGCCCACTTCAAAAAGTTCACTACATGTCTTTAAGATTTTCTTGATTTCCACGTTCTAGTGAACTATGACTGTGTTATGCTTTGCTGAAGAAGAGGCATTAAGGGTGCAGTGGGGAATAATTTTCTAAATCCGAATTCTAAAGATCTTTCTGACTCGGTATTTGGAGAGGGTCTTGACTTGAGCAGAGAGTGGATGGTCCAGTGCTTACTTTTTTGGTTTAATTTTACAGGCTATCCAGCAGCTTCAGTCTAGAACACCTCATGCACAGTCTACCCAAACTGTTCCATTCGCTGTCTTTTTGGTGGGTGCTGCTTTGGATATTTTCCAGACACTGATAGTGGACCTGGATACTGAAGGGCGCTACCTTTTCCTAAATGCGATTGCAAACCAACTGCGCTATCCAAACACCCATACCCATTACTTTTCCTTCATTGTTCTTTACTTGTTTGCCGAATCAAACCAGGTGAGACAACTTAGATATTTGCTTTTGTTTATGATATTCATTCTGTTCTTGTGGTTAGTCCCGTGGGCAATCAGAGCACTCTGTTTTAATGTTTTTGGGGACGTATATCACAAGTCTTGGATGTGAAAGCATTGTGATCCGTTTGTTAAACATGCAGACTGCCATATATAACATACATGTTAAATGTGCACATTGCGATATGTAGCGTATTTATGGGTGGGTAGATCCTTAATGTAGGATTTAATTCTTACAAGATCATCTTTGATCAAATGGCCAGAGAACCCCCAATGCATGTTTTTAGATTGTTTTAATATCAATTATGATTCAGCTGCATGCATGTCCTAACTGCTGACATTCTTTTTGCTTCAGCATGAAATTATCCAGGAGCAAATCACAAGAGTACTGTTGGAACGTTTGATTGTTAATCGGCCCCATCCATGGGGTCTTCTGATTACCTTCATTGAGCTTATCAAGGTAAATGTCCGTCCCTTCTTAAAAGAAAATAGAAAGAAGCTTAAATTTTGCAAGGCGCAGATTTGTTCTAAATCGTTATGTTGTAATATTTCAGAACCCTAGATACCAGTTCTGGAACCGAGCTTTCATACGGTGTGCGCCAGAGATTGAAAAACTCTTTGAATCTGTCTCAAGGTCTTGCGGCGGTCCAAAACCTGTGGACGAAAGCATGGTCTCAGGTTGGGTTTCTGAGAGTGCACACTGATCAAAGCAATTCCTCAGTGTGTGATTCATTTACAAATTGCACAGATTGTTTTGCATGGCCAAACGATATGATTTGTACTATAACCACCAGCAAGCTGCATTTACTTGTAATTATTGTATTGTAGTTGATCTGTTGTAATTAGATAGATACCTACATTGTAAATTTTTTTCTTAATGCTGTTATTTCAGTTGCTTTCTCAACTTGCTGCCTTCATTAATTGGTTGCTCGACATCATGTTGAAAATGACCCCAAAACTCCAGGTTGTAAAATGTCTGTCAACCCTAAAAGTTATTTGAGGTTTCGATCTTAACCCCAAGAAACTGCCAGTAGCCGGGCGATTTACGTTTATTAGCAAAAGATAATTAGGCTCCTGCTTTTGGTAAAAAATTCTTTTTCCTGAAGAGAAGGTGAAGTTTCATTTTTAATCTAGATCTTTGGAACAAAACATGCTTGACCCGGAAAGTTACCAATATTTATATTATCTTTAAATTTGGCATCGATTTTGCGTGTTCCTCTTTTTTGGCACACAAGATAAAAGAGGAAAAGAAACAATTACTATTCTTTGCAAAACAAACCTAATCAGCATTCAAAGCGTCAAGCCGTTGTATATTTATGCACGTCTACCGATATCCCATTGCTTTGTCGTGGAGTCCAACGAAGTGCACAAGGCTAGACGTCTAAATAATCAAGGTTGTGATCATGGACAACACCATGCATGTGCTCATGTACCTAGCAATCTGCTTCACCTTAGACCTTCAAGTTTGGTCTAATTGCCTATACAACTAGACTAAGCACTCAGTCCCCCATGAATAACCAGCAGCACTATCAAGGGCCTTAAGTAATTTAAGGTACATAATTTGGACTCTCGTGCTTGTCTTGTCAACAAACATGTTGCGCTCCTCTGAATCTGTGTCTAAAACATAGGATAATTATGCCCATAACCATGGCAAACTCACATACTCATCACTATATTGGTGCAACTTTTCAGTAGCCTCTTCATCAGTCAGTCATAAGTAATTAACTAGCAACTCGTAATTTGTGTCGTTATCATCTTCAAGAGGAGATATCGCTGCACCTTTCACATGAATGCTTAAAATAGATGACACATCATCCAATGTGATGGTCATCTCACCAAAACGCATGTGAAAGGTGTTCGTTTCGGGATGCCACCTCTCAACGAATGCAGATACAACAATCTTATTGGCATTCCAATAAGAACACCTAATCAGTTGCTCTAACATAGACCTCTTAATGTACCATTTGAATATACCATTATTTGGTTTAACCCACCAATTCCACTCACAAAGGGTAGATGTCTTTGACATGCACCTAAGGGGCTCACGTTCCTAGTCAAATAAAAAAAAATTTAGGTTCATTGCCATGAACCATACTTATATTGTGTCTTCTTATGTTACAGTAAAACGACTTACTTGGTTATTCCAAATTGCAGCTGCTATGTGGTTTTTGAAACTTGTGAGTAAAGATGGATAAATGAGACCTACTCGAGATGGCTCAATAGGCTCGGCATCTACCTCAACATTAGTATCATGAGTAGTGGCTACATCTTCAACCTGTGTAGTATCCTTGGAGTGGTCTGAGGGACCATGCTGGGGCTGGTCCTCTTGAGGGGCTAACGTGGCCGCTCTATGTCTCCTCGCTGAGGCTGTGGGACGCACTCTATTAGGTCAAGATGATGAAGCCTCATTAGTACCTGTAGGAGTCCTCTTCATATCTGAAAAACTATATTAAGTACAAACTCAGTAACGAATTCGGTAGACTACCACTAAAAAACTGAAATGTATTCGGTACACTACCACTGAAAAACATAAACGAATTCGGTAGACTCCCTCTGAAAAACGGAAACGAATTTGGTAGACGACCACTGAGAAAAATGAATTCGGTGGACTACCACTGAAACAATGCAACGCTTTTGGTGGTTACCCACCGAAAGTAACGACAATTTTAGTAAAACCAGGTCCAAACCCATACATCCATTTTCAACAAAGTCACAACCATGAATACATCTCTATACTCTAAAATACATCCAATTTTTGAAAAATCATGTAAAAACATAACATTACAATTCAAAATTGAATGCTAACCTTGGCGTTTCGGTGGTATGTGCAGCCGATTTGCCTTCTGTTCGGGTTTGCAATGGGGTTTGCGATGAGGTTCGGATGGGGTTTGGGGTGTTTGCAGTAATGGTTTGCGATGAGTTGGTGTTTGTGCGATGGGGTTAATTGGTGTTTGGGGTGTTTGCGTTTTAAATTTCACCAATACAAATAATTAGGTTAGTGAGGGTAATATAGGGAAAAAAAAAGGGTGTAGAGAGTAATTTTAAATTTCACTAAAATTTTATAGGATGTAAAGAGTATATGGGTTGAAAAGAGCAAATAAAATCACCCCATTGCAATTGTTTTTATATATTTTAATTTTCACATTTTATGAGTTTTCTTGGGGTGTTGAAGATGATTATGACAAAGACTTTGATCTTTTGCAAAGGAAACACCACTCACCTCTTCTGCACCTAAATTGTGTACCACCTTCTCTCGTACAAGTAGGATCCACCAATACAAGTAGGCTCACCTACGAGACTTTGCTCCCAAAATGGATTATTGAGATTTAACGCTAAAAAAAGGTGGTGTTGGGTTGAGGGATAATTCATTTGTAGAGTTCTCATAGGTGAGAAAGAGGAGATTTTGGGGTTTAAGAAATGGGATTGCGCTATCACTATTTCCATAGGGTTCAATGATTTCTGGTGGAAATAATACCAAAGTTTATTTCTTGCAATTTAGATAACAAAAGTATCATAGTCTAAACTTTCCTAAACCAACATGGCATGACATGACAAATGAGTTGATTTTGATTACATATGTTTCGGTTGTGTCCAATTCCAGATAGCTTCCTCTGTGATTATGTCCTCTATATTTAAGGAGTCAGAGAAAGCAAATAGTTTAGGAGTTTCTTGGTGGAGAAGGTAGCCCTTTGGTAAGTTCCTGAAACTGTAAATATTTTCTCGATTGTGCATCGTCTTACTTTTATCTTCTTCTTGTCATGTGCCTCTTCCTTACTATGGGCATATTCTTCCATGTGTTCTCCACTGCTTTTGCACATTACTTCTCCAGTTTGCTCTGCCAAATTCAAAGTTTAGAATCACTATTTTTTGGCTCTAACATTATCTCTATTAGAGATGTCATCTGTAATGTTGTCTAAAAACAATGGTTTAATTGTTTGGACAAGTAATTTTGTATGTGACCGTAACACCATCGCATGTTTTAATGAGTGTTTATTATTTATATTATAACCCAAAGTGGAAATCCGTCTCCCAATACGAGCACTTATTATTTGAGTGAATTAATAATACGATGTGACATAAACTATTTGTCACACACAAAAGTTTCTCTCAAATAGCATGCAAAACAGATTCAGTTTCAAACAATTTCATATCTCAGTCAACATGGCATTAACAACTTTGATTTGATTAGAGTAGGTTAACCTTCAAAAAATTTCATCCCTGAATCTTTTTAATCTCCTTCAAGGCCTTGCTGGTCTTCTTGAATTCCCAGTCGTTTATAGCAGCCTCTTCTGTGAGATCCTTATTGAGTTTGCATCCATTTAAGGCACAAAATCTGTTTAGGAATAAAAGAGGAAAGTTTTATTTGATTAGCCGGATACTTGAAGGTAAAGAAATAATCGAATCAAAGGAGATATCTATCCTATTCTATCATGGATTCTGGAGGTAATTAAGGCATGATTTAGGTGATCTTTTATGAGCAAAAAATCTAGGTCAAATAACCCACTCTTACACACCAGTACAGACTCATAATCCTATGCCATATAGGAGAGAACAAGTGTGTGTAGAGAGAGGAAGACCAAGACTGTTCGTGCATTTTACTGCTGGTGCTGTTGTACTGCTGTACTTGTTTTCAATGGCTTCTCAAGGTATGTGCTTATAGATTGTACATGAAACAGATATGATATGTTAGTCTATTTCCATGAAATTTGATGGCAATCAGACTTATAAAGTAATTATGGTAAATTTTCAAGTAAGTACATATCATTGCTGGAAATTGCTTGACAGTTTTGTGGTTGTTTTGTGCACTTATGGTTTATGCTGTGAACTACATTAGTAGTATGCATTGAAAGTTCTTTTACACCATCTTATCTAAATGTTTATAAACATAAAGTTTTTAGTGCATAGTAATGCCCAAGTGGGAGAATTGATGTAAAGTTTTGCGCTTCACACTCATTATAAACTCATAAAGTTTGGAGTATAAGTGGAATTCATTTCTTGTTACATGGCACACTGAAGTTCTACACCCTTAAGTACTATGTATGAGATTAACATATTGTTGGTTTTGTGCTCTTCTTGTTTCTCCTTGTGCACCTATATGCTTCTAACCAAAATTTTGGATGATTGGCTGTTTATTTTCTTGGCTACTAAAGTCCTCACCCTTTTTATTGTGTTTCTACTTGTATTGGTTGAAGAAAATTGAATTGGTGTTTAAAATACTAGTGGAATAAAGTTGAATAAGGTTTCCATTACAATTTTGGGTTTTTCATCTACGTGCATTTACATGTGAAGTGTTGTTTGAGAAAGAATTGAATAAATCAAAGTTGAGTTCTAACTCTCTAAAGATTGGATTGCGATAAAAGTCTTATAATGTATTAATTCATTTTATACGGTATTGATCCATTTTGCAGTGTATACTATTTTATGCTCATTATTTTTGTAACATGATTTAGCTACAACATATATGCTTCATGAGTGGGAGCATTTAATGATCTTCTTAGTGGATGTATTCAGTAATTTGGATGTTTCTGATTAATCACTTAACAATCTAGTCTTGCATTAAGGATTTTAAGGCCAATAAGAACAAAGATTGTTTTGGGTATGTTATCTGTTCTTATTATTTCATGCAGCTTTGTTCAAGTCGACGGTGGTTAATCAATGACTTTTACCCTTCAATTAAATTTTGTGATTGCTAATAAGCATTTGTTTTTGTTTCATGCTTGTAAGGGAGAAGGTAAAAGAAAGAATATTGCATTGGTTCATTGATTGAATAAGGTTGTTTCATACTTGTTACAATTTTGGTTATGCTGTTTTGCTTGATTGGCAAAATCAGTGGGAGCTGTTTTCATTCCACTTGGTTTCATTATTTTCAGACCTATTCAATTGTTTTTGTTACAATAAAGAGACGGTATTCTTTTGCAAAAATAAGAAGAGCCTAGCATTAAGCGTATTTTTAAAATAATTGTTTGTAAGGGAAAAGGTCAGAGAAGGACAGACTAGTGTCGATCATATTAACATTGCTGACTTGATTGCCAACCTATTAAATTATGCTCTTCCTAATTCAGTTTTCCAAAAGCATGTGACTAGCATGAAAGAATTGACCAATATGGGATTACTGTCCAGTTTCGAGGATTCCTTGATCTAGTGGGAGCTGATGACTTGTTCTTATTTAGCTAATATTTGCTCAAGTTTATTTTATTTTGAGCTATTTTATGCTTTGTTGGCTAGTCAAGATTTCTTGGACATATTCATCTTTATATAGATTTCTTGGACATATTCATCTTTATATAAGTGTTTGATTTGTTTTCACTAGTTTTACAATATCATTACAGTTTACAGTTCAATTTTCAAACTTGTTTAAGATCATATTGATCATAAAGAGGACCATTCATGTGATGAATGAATAACTTCAAAATTCAGATTATTCATCATATGATGTTGACCATGACTTTCTGGTACTTTGTGTGGAGGTTGTTACTCATTGTGATAGTAGGTGGATGATACCATATCATTTGGATATCATGTATGCAGTCCTATGAGTTGACAAAAGCACATGAAAAGATCTTTCATATGCTTTCCATTATGGCATGTGATATACTAGCAACTCCGGTGTCCACAATAGCATCAAAGTTTTCTTTTAGTGCAGTAGCATCGAAGTTTTCTTTTAGTGCAGGTGGTCGTGTGCTGGATGAAAAGAAGACGAGGCTTACTCCTCAAATATGCGAGGCCCTTATGTGTTTTAAGGATTGGGAAGATGCAGATTTTCGAGCTCAAAGTTTTGTAGATGAAGATCTCACATATTTTGAAGATGACAACACAAGTTCCCTTATAGTGCGTTTGGATGAGGGAAAAAAACTTGGGATTTTGACAAAAGTCAGAACTTCTAAATTGACATGAACCAATTCCCGTGTTCGGATTAAAAAAACATAGAAATTTAGAAATTCCACGTGGGAAAAAATATGGAATTTGGAGGTCATAAATCCCAACGTTAAATTCTATCTAAAAGTTGTCATTTCTAAAATTTCAAGAGAGATTGAGTTTTAAAAAAATATAACTTTACAAATAAAAGTTAAATTCCTTGTTTTAAATCCGTTACCCAGACAAGAAACTTTACAAATCCTAGAACATTAATTTCCGTCATTTTAAATTCCGTCATTTATGAAATCCTTTGTACTTTAAATTTACTCATCCAAACGCACTATTAATGAAGAAGGTTAGTTGAGGTTGGTACTTTGTTTTTGGTGATAAATGATACCAACTCATTTTTGTATATGAATGTGTTGCTTGCAAAATTGAAATTTTATAATTTCAGTTGTTGCTTTTAGTTTTGGATTGAATTGAAGGGCATAATTGTTATGTTATTTTGAGATCAGTGCATGTTGTAGTTTACTTGATAGGTAAGCAATGAGAATTTGTTAGCTTTGAATTTAGTAACTATCCAAAGAATGGGGAAAACTTTAATCTTGAAGTGTCTTAATGTTCGACTTGCTACATTTTCCATAACTATAGCTTTGCACAGCATGAACAAATGTTAGTTTGTGGAGTGCACACATGATATTACTTTAGCATGCAATAAGTAACGCTTCTATCTCATAGTTTAGGCTCTAGAGTAGTTTTCTCCTTAAGTGACTCTCATTCTAAAATATGACAACGCAAGTGGTAGTTTATTACATGCTAAGGTCTCCTTCTTTTGGTTGTTGAGAATGATTTGGTTCTCTTTTACATTGTTGTTGTGCAGGTTTCAAAATTGATGAGTAACAAAGGGTCTATGCCAACTTTTACCCGGTGTCCTAGATTGTTTTTTTTTCTTTTCCTTTTTGAGTAATTGGGAGGGCAATGGTATTCTTTTTCCTTGATCGAATTTTCCTCATTTGGAGGTTTTTTAACTTAAGGTTTTAACAGGGCCACATTTTTGCCCTCCACCCTTTGAAGTTGTTTTGTTGTATATTTCTCACAATTGAATGAAGTTTTTCTTTATTATTTTTGTTTTCATACCTATAAATTGTACTTTACATTTGATTATTTTTATTTTTTTTAATGGAGAAAATATCATTCAATCCATGTCACTGAAGAGAATATATGAAAGACCAAAATACACTTTACAACTAACATAAGTTGGAAAAAAAAAAATCGAGTGAAAAAAATTCAAATTAAATGGGCTGATGACACGGGCATGGCCCGTTCCAACGTGGACTTAGGCTTTGAGTCTGACTGGAATAAATGATTTTACTAAATAGGCCAGCACGACACGTCCCGGTAAATTAAATAGGCCAATCCAACTTGACACGAATAGCTTAAAGGAATGAATTTAAATGGACCGGCCCATCCCGGCCTTAAACCCTATACCCTAAACATTAAATTAAGAAGGAAGAGAGATGGTGTTGATGCAAACCTTTTTTGATATTAGCATCTATACTCAAGGTTCCATGGGCGTTGTGCCAGAGGCCCTTCGCCCTAAACCTGGCCATTTGGCCCCTTCTCAACAACGAGTTTATGAGGTAATGCGCTACTTTATGGTAGAGGTATGGTCTGGTGATGAGATGAATGGCAAGTAATTTGATTTCTTCTAACCCTTCTTACTTACATTTTGGGGCTAGGAATCTGGAGTTTCCTCACAGCCACAACCTTCACCTGCTGTAACTGAGCGTCTTGGAAGTAACATTTCAGAACCTTCTCTCAACACGAGGGATGCATTGCATAAATACCAGATTGTTGCACAAAAGGTTGGAAATAACCTTTGTAGCTTGTCCTTTCTTTCTGATGTTTGTCTCGTCTTTATTTATATAGCGAATGAGTTATTGATATATCCTTCGTCGATATCTTTTTTTTGTTTACTTTTTATTTTTAGTGTTTATGAGTTAATGAAAACCTAATCTTCTGTATTGTTTTCAGTTGGAAGCTCTGGTAATTAGTGATGCCAGAGATATAGAAATTCAGGTACTGTTTCTGTTCATCCTTATGGTATATTCTTCCGCCAAATTGTATCTTGAAAGGTGTTATCCATATATACGTGCATCAAAACTAGTTGGTATAGAATAAACCTTGAAAGTGTTTTCCCTTTTGTAGTCATACATACATAAATACATACACTATGACATGTATATTTTACACGAGATGAATGTTCTCTGGCATATGTCTTATCCAGGGAGTCATTGGTGAAGTTCCTGAGATTATACTCAGATGTGTTAGTCTAGATGAGGCTGCCTTGGCTGTGGCTCAAAAGGTCAGTGTTATCCTTTGTGAGAAGCTTTTGTGTTATTTTTTCCTTTGAATGGTTAATCATTACAGTTAACTTGAATGCTTATGGAGTTTCTCTGTTGATGTGAAGCAACTGGTTTGATTATCCCTGGACAGAAATTTATGTTTCTGGTAAATATTTGTCCGATGATTTTAATGCTTCAAGTTTGTTTTTAATCTTGAAACAGGTTTTCAAGGATTTATACAAGAATGCTTCCAACCATATTCATGTCGGTGCTCATCTTGCAATCTTGACCGCCATTCGTGATGTTTGCAAGCTTGTTGTTAAGGAGCTCACTAGTTGGGTATGCACTATTGTACTTGTGTTCTGAGATAGACATTTTTGTCCGGAAAGCCTCTATATTTTCCTTTGAACATAATTATTTCTTGATTTGGATCATATTTGGGTTACCTAATTTCTTTGTACAACTTTTTTGCCCTTAACAATCCTTAAATTTCGGCTTTTCTTGGTGAGCAAAACTTTATAAATTTCTAATTATTTTCCTTACTATGGTTCTTGTGGTTTTTCTCCAGTCCTTTTTGGGGTTGTTTGGCCTTTTTGTTTTGTTTTGCCTCAGTCTTTTTCCTCTCTGTCGGCTCGTTGCCTGTTTGGTGGCAGTTGTTTCCTTTGCTTTTGGTTTATGCCGGTTTGTTTGGGCTTAGTTGATGCCTTATCCACTTGTTGTTTCTTTTCGGTTTCTTTTTAATAATATCATTTCTATTCAAAAAAAATTATTTTCCTTACAATCATTGTCTGTACTTAGGATTTTATTATTATGATCATGTCAATTCTATTCATAGCAGTTAGACTTAGATAATAGTACGATCTAGATATATTCATAGCACTTCTATCCATGTCACATTTTCCCATTATAATATATTGGTTTGCTACTTCTTGCAGGTTATTTATTCCGAGGAGGAGTGGAAATTTAACAAAGATATTACTGTTGGCCTTATTCGCAGTGAATTGCTAAACCTTGCAGAGTACAATGTTCATATGGCAAAACTTATTGACGGGGGCAGGAATAGTACGTAAAATGGCTGTTTTGTTTACAATATTAATACTACTGCAGTTGATGTAACTTACTGATATATTAAAAATCGCAGAGCCTGCAACTGAGTTTTCCATTTCCCTTCTCCAAACTTTGGTGATTGAAGAATCTACAGTTCTATCAGAACTTCGTAATCTTGTTGATGCTTTGGTAAAGGTTTATGTTAAAAAATTGCGCTTTGTGTTTTATATTAGTACAGTTTGTTTACTGATTCTGATACACAGCTTGCTGCAAAGCCTGGATCTCCTGAGTCACTACAGCAGCTGGTTGAAATGGTGAAGAATCAGGCTTCTAATGTGGCTGCTCCATCTGCTATTAATGTTGGAAAGGAGGACAAGGCCAGCCAATCTAGAGATAAAAAGGTCAGTGGAGATGTCTTTAATATTTTGGCCTACTTTAATGTGTATTTTCTTCTGACTCGATTATAATTTTTTTTTTGGCTGAAACAGGCTCCTGTTCACTCTCCTGTGAACAGGGAAGACTTTAGCAATGTGGAGTCTGTGGAACCTGATCCTGCTGGTTTCCGTGAGCAGGTACCGTGATACATTCTTTATAACCCTGAACTGCACAATGTTAGATGTTGAGGATATTTAACAGACTGTATTATTTGCTGTGAATATTTGAACTGAAGAAAATTTAGAAGGATGCAATTGGGACATGACTTGTTTGCTTGGTACATAAGGGAGGGAGGAGTATTGTTGTTTTGAATTTAGGTGGATCAATGGGTACCATCCTTGATATTGTATTTAGAGCACAAATTCAAATATGTCTATAGATGAAAGAGTGGTACATGTAAAGTTGTTCTCTGATGTGTTTTCAACTTCTTTGAATATGCTGTAGGTGTCAATGCTGTTTGCAGAGTGGTACCGGATTTGTGAACTTCCTGGTGCAAATGACGCAGCTTGTGCCCATTTCATCTTACAGTTGCATCAAAATGGTCTGCTGAAGGGGGATGAAATGACAGAGCGGTTTTTCCGCGTCCTCACAGTGAGTTTTCAATTTCTAGAATGGTATGTTACAGAATGATACTAGGAGTTACCAAGCATGTGATTTTTTAATCATCTACAGGAGCTTTCTGTTGCAAATTGCGTGTCTTCTGAGGGGATGAATCCAGGCACACTGCAAACACCACAAGTGCAGAGTCTCTCCTTCCTTGCCATTGATATCTATGCTAAACTTGTCTTCTCAATTTTGAAAGTAATTATTCCGTCGTAATTATATTTTATGGTCCTAATATGGTCCTAATGATTCCTGTACAAAGTTTTTATTTTTTATTTTATGAAACTTACGTGTCTTGATTGATGGAGCAGGGGTCGAATAAACTATTTCTCTTGACTAAGGTGAGCACAAAGAGATTTTGAGTTTGATTGAATCTTGTTTTTATTGCTTATCCAATAATGCTTTTGCATGATTTGTCCCTTGGCAGATTTTAACAGTCACAGTGAGATTCATTCAAAAGGATGCAGAGGAAAAGAAAGCATCTTTCAATCCAAGTCCATATTTTAGATTGTTTGTTAACTGGCTGCTGGACCTTGGTTCTCTGGATCCTGTGGTTGATGATGCTAACTTTCAGGTCTGGATCAAGTGGATTGCTGCTATGGTCTTTTGCCTTTGGTTTGTCATTATTGTTTATGCTGACTCAATAATGTTCGTTGCCTATGTTGCAGATCTTGTCAGCATTTGCAAATGCATTTAATGCTTTGCAGCCTGTTAAAGTTCCTACATTCAGGTTAGCATCCTGGTTATATTCATTACTCTTTTGTCATTGGTAGGAAATGAAATGTCAGTTCTTAAGATAAGGAAATGGTAGCTTATAGGGTTGAGTTGGTGTATTATTAGGTTTCCAGCTCTGTGATTCTGAACTTGTAGGTGATTGGATGATATTGTAGGGGTTTTATTTAACTACGGATTGGGTTGGAGTTGATTTTGCACTGGCCCTTATAATTACTCCTTTTGTCTCTTTCTTTCCCTCTTTTTCTTCTTATCCCTTCTCTTTTTCTATCTCTGTTCCGTTCTCTATTGGTTGTGCATCATTGCCATTCATGATTGAAAATATTATCATTCAATCACGGTGTACAAAAGTTAGATATGAAATTTTTGTAAGAATAAATTGTGATATTTTATTCCTTGGAACTTTGTGTGTTCCTATTCTGAGAAATATTTTATCAGCTTTGCATGGCTCGAGTTGGTGAGTCATAGGAGTTTCATGCCAAAAATGCTTGCTGGGAATGGCCAGAAGGGCTGGCCCCTTATCCAACGTTTGCTGGTACACTTGTTTCAATTCATGGAGCCATCTTTGAGGAACGCTGAACTAGGAGCTCCGGTCTGCCTCTTTTTTTCTGCTGGGTTTCATTGTCTGTTGCAGTGTTGCTTAAATTGCTTTCTGTCTCACAGCATTTTCTCGTATTATCCATGTAGGTTCATTTCCTGTATAAAGGAACACTTAGGGTGCTGCTAGTGCTACTCCATGATTTCCCAGAATTTCTCTGTGATTATCACTTTACCTTCTGTGATGTTATTCCTCCAAGCTGCATTCAAATGCGAAATATCATCCTCAGTGCATTTCCCCGTAATATGAGGCTGTCGGATTCATCTACTCCCAACTTAAAGGTTGCCAATGATCCTCCATATTTACTCTCTAAAATTTATGGTTATGAAAACTGATCTGGTGGGGCTGGTTTGTCCTTGTATATATGCAGATTGACTTGCTTGCTGAAATCTGTCAGTCTCCACGTATTCTTTCTGAGGTTGATGCAACTCTAAAATTGAAGCAGATGAAAACAGATGTGGACGAGTATCTCAGGGTATGCAGAATTTTCGACTTGTAGACTGATACTGTTTAATTGCTCATGTGTTATTAGGTTTTACGTACAGTTGTGGACTGATATGTCTTTTGTGTGGACATTTTGACCTTCCCCATCTAGTGTCCCCTTTCTCCAGTTTTCTCTATTGTGGATTTTAGTCTTTCTAGTTTACATTATTGTGTTCTTATTCTGCCTTTCTTATTTCAAATTTTTATCAAGATTAAATGTTGTTTGAAAATTTGCAGACAAGGCAACAAGGTTCTTCATTTCTGACTGAACTGAAGCAAAAATTGCTACTTCCATCAAACGATGTTGCCTTAGCTGGTACTCATTACAACGTACCCCTGATCAACTCCCTAGTGCTTTATGTTGGGATGCAGGTACTTGTTCTTATGCTAATATTTTGCCTTTACATATCATTCATCTGTAAGGTGACATATGCTACAAGATTCAACTGTTCTAATACTTGTTTGTTTAAGATCAATGTTCTTGTTTTGCAATGTTGGAACCTACATAGAATCCATTGCTTTCCATAAGTGCCCACTTCAAAAAGTTCACTACTTGTTTGTAAGATTTTCTTGATTTCCACGTTCTAGTGAACTATGACTGTTATGCTTTGCTGAAGAAGAGGGATTAAGGGTGCAGTGGGGAATAATTTTCTAAATCTGAATTCTGAAGATCTTTCTGACTCGGTATTTGGAGAGGGTCTTGACTTGAGCAGAGAGTGGATGGTCCAGTGCTTACATTTTTGGTTTAATTTTACAGGCTATCCAGCAGCTTCAGTGTAGAACACCTCATGCACAGTCTACCCAATCTGTTCCATTGCCTGTCTATTTGGTGGGTGCTGCTTTGGATATTTTCCAGACACTGATAGTGGACCTGGATACTGAAGGGCGCTACCTTTTCCTAAATGCGATTGCAAACCAACTGCGCTATCCAAACACCCATACCCATTACTTTTCCTTCATTGTTCTTTACTTGTTTGCCGAATCAAATCAGGTGAGACAAGTGAGATGTTTGCTTTTGTTTATGATATTCATTGTCTGTTCTTGTGATTAGTCCCGTGGGCAATCAGAGCACTCTGTTTTAATGTTTTTGGGGACTTATATCATAAGTCTTGGATGTGAAAGCATTGTGATCAGTTTGTTGAACATGCAGACTGCCATATATAACATACATGTTAAATGTGCACATTGCGATATGTAGCATATTTATGGGCGGGTAGATCCTTAATGTAGGATTTAATTCTTACAAGATCATCTTTGATCAAATGGCCAGAGAACCCCCAATGCATGTTGTTAGATTGTTTTAATATCAATTATGATTCAGCTGCATACATCTCCTAACTGCCGACGTTCTTTATGCTTCAGCATGAAATTATCCTGGAGCAAATCACAAGAGTACTGTTGGAGCGTCTGATTGTTAATCGGCCCCATCCATGGGGTCTTCTGATTACCTTCATTGAGCTTATCAAGGTAAATGTCCGTCCCTTCGAAAAAGAAAATAGAAAGAAGCTTAAATTTTGCAAGCCGCATATTTGTTCTAAATCGTTATGTTGTAATATTTCAGAACCCTAGATACCAGTTCTGGAACCGAGCTTTCATACGGTGTGCACCAGAGATTGAAAAACTCTTTGAATCTGTCTCAAGGTCTTGCGGCTGTCCAAAACCTGTGGACGAAAGCATGGTCTCAGGTTGTGTATCTGAGAGTGCGAACTGATCAAAGCAATTCCTCTCAGTTTGTGACTCATTTCCAAATTGCATAGATTGTTTTGCATGGCCAAACGATATGATCTTTGTAATTAGATAGATACCTCAATTGTAAATTTTTGCGCTGAAGAGAAAGTGAAGTTTCATTTTTAATCTAGATCTTTGAAAGAAAACTTGCGTTACCCGGAAAGTTACCAGTATTTCTTTTTTCTTTTTCTTTTTAAATTTTGGGGTAAATACACTTTAGCATCGATTATGCGCGTCCCTCATTTATGGCAAACAGGATAAAAGAGAAAAAGATAACTAATTAACTATTCTCAGTAAAACCGGGTTATTGCATTTTTATTTATTTATATTTTTCACGTTTTGTGAGTTTTCTTGGAAGGGAAACACCGCCCGCCTCTTCTGCACCTAAAGTGGTGGATATGTATATGCACCACCTTCTCTCGTAGAGGTAGGATCCACCAATACAAATAAGCTCACCTGTGAGACTTTGCTCTGAAAATGGACCATTGAGATTTAACGCTAAAAAAAGGTGGTGTTGGGTTGAGGGATAATTCATTTGAAGAGTTCTCATAAGTGAGAAAGAGGAGCTTTTGGGGGTTTAAGAAATAGTAAGGGATTGCGCTATCACTATTTCCATAGGGTTTAATGATTTCTGGTGGAAATAATACCCAAGTTCATTTCTTGCAGTTTAGATAACAAAAGTATCAGAGTCTAAACTTTCCTAAACCAACATTGCATGACATGAAAAATGAGTCGTTTTCGATTACATGTGTTTCGGTTGTGTCCAATGCCAGATAGCTTCTTCTGTGATTATCTCCTCTATATTTAAGGTGTCAGAGAACGCAAATAGTTTAGGATCGTCGAGGTTCTGATGTTAGTGCAGTGCATCGGACAGATTTGAGATACATAGACTTGCAGTAGGCAGTGACTTTGTGCCATAGGAGTTTCTTGGTGGAGAAGGTAGCCCTCTGGTAAGTTTCTGAAACTGCATATATTTTTCCAATTGTGGATCGTCTTACTTTTATCTTCTTCTTGTGTGCCTCTTCCTTGGCTATGCGCATATTCTTACATGTGTTCTCCACTGCTTTTGCACGTTGCTTCTCCAGTTTGCTCTGCCAAATTCAAAGTTTAGAATCTCTATTTTTGGCTCTAACATTATCTCTATTAGAGATGTCATCTGTAATGTTGTCTAAAAACAATGGTTTAATTGTTTGTACAAGTCATTTTGTATGTGACCGTAACACCATCACATTTTATAACAAGTGTATATTATTTATATTATAACCCAAAGTTCCGTCTCTTTTTGAGCTGTGTGAAGAGGAACACAAACGGAGTTGCAACTCGCTTGGCTCGCTCTGCTTTGTATTCCCAGGGAGTGGAAGAATGGATTACTGATCCTCCAGTTTTCCTAATGGATGTATTGCTTAGTGATTTTATGTAATTTTCTAATTTTGTACTCCTTCAGTATGTGTGGTACTCTTTCCTACTCCGGAGTTTTTCCCATGTGATTTTCTTCGGGAAGTTTTTAATGAGGCCACACAATACATGTCCACTATTTCCACTTTCCAATAGAATGAAATCTAACTATTATGTTTTTATAAAAATAATAATAATAATAAAGTGGAAATCCGTCTCCCAACACGTGCGCTTATTATTTGGGTGAATTAATAAAACGAGATGTGACCTAAACTACCTGTCACACACAAAAGTTTCTCTCAAATAGCATGCAAAGCAGATTTAGTTTTAAACAATTTCAAGTCAACATGGCATTAACAACTTCCATTTGATTAAAGCAGATTAACCTTCAAACAATTTCATACCTCAATCTTTTTAATCTCCTTCAAGGCCTTGCTGGTCTGCTTGAATTCCCAGTCGTCTATAGCAGCCTCTTCTTCTCTCAACCTGCCAAGACTCGAAACATGCTAATTGATTACAAAACCCATTCATAAATATATGCTCAAAATAGATGGAGTCTTCCTCACTTGGTCACGAGTCTCATATGCTCAGCCTTTGTCCATGCATCTATTTCAGCCTTTAGCTCCTACTCCTTGAACTCATCTAAGAATTCATGGTAGGGTTTTGGCCTATCCATTGGCTGCTTATCTCCTTCAGCGTTTAGGGTTTCATCAGCATCTGATTCTTCATAGCTGCTCTGATCAGCAGATTGCACAACATGTTTATACTCTTCATTGAAAACTAAGCTGTCTTCTCTTTCTGAAGGTGATTCCGGGCCATGATCAAATTGATGGTGTCGACTTGAGAATATGCTTTCACGCATTGACAACTTGCTCAGGCAAGAACCTTTAGAATTTTTGTTCTGCACATTGGGGTGACAGAAACGACCAAAGTCTTTGGAGTTCTCCATCCTTCCCTTTACATCAAAACCAGAAACGGTGCCCTTGATGACATTTGAAGCAGCACATAATCATATTCACATCATGAAATTTTCTTTTTTGGCATGAGTTTTTCTCATCATAGAAAGTTAAAAATTTATTGGATAAAGTAAGAAATGAAAACAAAAAAAAAACAATCGGAGGATATATACAACACCCCATTAGCATACAAATGAAAAATATCAGCTCCAAAACGAACCTTTATGGCATACATTCATTTTGTTGTGCCGCTATTTACCCACGTATTTTTTACCAAAATAATAACACATGAAAACAGAATGAGAGATTATTTGGTAATGAACAAGTACCAATCTACAATATATGTAGGTACAGTCAATGCTGCTATTTCCACTATGTCTTATTTCCCTGCTCACATTTTAATGAAAATATTGAATTAAATAGTATTTAATCATGCTTTCAAAATTTTCTATGTACAATATTACCCATCCTCAAAATGTTACTCAAATATAAGAATCCAAAAGAGATATATATATATATACCGTAATATTCACTCTAAATCAAAATAAAAACGTTGAAAAAGAATAAAACATGTAATCAAATTTCCAAAATAAAAATTAACATATATATAATCATTCAATGACAAAGAAGAAGAAAAAAACATGAGCTTGTAAGATGGAAATTTTGGCAAGAGAATAGGATGTGAGAATATAAGGGAGTGAGGAAATAGGAAAGGTTGGTGAAAATATCAAGACTCGTCGATATTTGATTTCAATCTATGATCTGTTGAAATTTGTTAGCATTGACAAAATATCGACAATGTACCATAACATATAATGTAGATCACTTCCCTAGAGCCAGAGAAGTGAAATAATCGTTCTAGAAAATTTAAAATAAAACATTGAAGCTACACTAGCAAAATTCTCAAATGCCATGATCCATAATAAGCTCATAAAGCCATTGTAGAACAATATCAAAAGGGCTATAATAATATCTTGAAATTAAGAACACACACATATATATATAACCTTTGACTTTTCTGTCAAATAAGATTACATTCTTTTTTTGTATTTTCTGATGTAGATATATTATTATTATTATTATTATTATTATTATTATTATTATTATTATTTGTAAATTATCTTGTTGTTCCTATTATGCCCCTGAAGTATAAATCATGCAAAAATTAATTTATTTTATAGGACAATAATTACGAGATTTTATTATAATTTTAATATAGGGATATACATAAGTTAATAAATCCCAAAATTTTAGGACAATTTATTATTTTGGATTTACAACAAAATAACAAATTTTATTTTTGTTCTTCCTATGGTAGATGTATATTCTATACTATTGTAGATATATTATCCTATTGTGTAGGTATATTGTCTTATTGCCTATTGCATAGGTATATATATATGTGTGTGTGTTTTTTCATATTTTCGACAACGTATAATAGTATTTTATATAACTTTTTTTTATAGGTAACATACAATTTTATTTGTCTATTTTTGTATCAGACTTATAGGTAGTCTTCTAATTTATATTCCTAACTTATAGGTAACATGATTTATCACTAAATTTTTTTCATTGCTAATAATAACATTATTTACCTGTATGTCGGGTACATAATTTCATGTGGGTGTTTGTCTGATCGATTGATATAATATGTGGGTCTTTACTTTTGATTGATTAAATTGTATTTTATTCATATATATTAGGTAGATATTATCAAGGAAATAATTCAAAATTTAAATTTAAATTCAATTACAATGAAATAATTCATTAAATTTAGATTTTTAATGTGTTTTCTTTATTTACCTCAAAGGATAAAATCGACACATCAAAAATAATAATAAATGTCAAAAGACCTACATCTAAAACCAAAAACGGGTGGATTAAACCTAATGATAGCTAATCATTTTAGACCTATATCCAAGAAGCCCATATATATAATATACCTGGGTTCTTGGAGTGGAAAGCTCAGTAGAGGGCAGGTCAGAGTAGAAACTATCTGCCTTGCGAGTGCAAAAAGTTGCAGAGCTGCTAAGTGGGCTGGAGCCACTGCTTCTACCTCGTGGTGGAGATCCTGGCAAAGCATCCGTGAGAGGGTTCATGCTCCAAGTTGACTTTGAGTTTTTGAAGGTTCTGGCTGACAAGGCACGAGGGTCATGATTTTTATTCAACTCCGACGACGTCGTAGCAGCCCCCTTGGGATTGATCATGCTGGGTTTGGTCTTCATGCTGTCGGTTTTTGAGAAGCTTGGGATTTTTCTTGTTTGGGACATCATTTTCTTGGAGTGTTCGGTTCTTGAAATGTGACCTAGTTTTTATTGCTATTGGCTGTCACTGTGAGAGAGAGGAGGAGGGTGATGGGGAAGAGAAAATTATTCCAGTCTGTGGTTCCTATTTGGGTTGTTGATCATTAGGAATTGATAAGTTGTCTTCTTCATAAAGCGCTTTTATATGGTTTATTCCCCCAACCCTTATAGAAACTTCTTTTTATGGTAAGTGACCTCTATGGAAAGTTGGTATCTGTTAGAGAATTATGTAGATTTGTCCTTAATGCCTTAATATCTAGTTTTGTTAATTTGTTGGATTTTCTATCCATCTTTTTGTCTTTGGATGCAAGCGGTATTGAATAAGAGAGATAGCTGAACACTTAGTTGCGGGGAGAAATGATCTTCGATCACCTCTTGAGCTGCAAGACCCTTGTGAATATTTATACATTTTAATTAATCCTCTCTCCTTTGGTCTCATGTGAATTAATTCTCCTTCAATGATATTTAATCTCACCAAACAAACTATTCAAATGATTACTATAATAGTAGAAGAAAAATAAAATCCAGGTTTTTGGTCTTGATATGTATCAACACATTCAATGGAAAATAATTTATGTATTATATAAATTTCTAGATACTTTCAATATAAAAGTATTATGAGTACCATAAAAATTGATTTTTATTTATTCCTAATAATTAAGAATAGTTTATAGAAATAAAGTGTTCAATAACAAAGTGTGGTGCGGTTAGCAAACTGCCACCTCCAGTTGGCGAGCTACCTAGTGCCTCAATGGCAGGGATTCAAAACCCGTTGGAAGCACTTTGTATTCAAGGGCAAGCCAAATCCCGAGCAGGATTAATCCCACCTTTCGGGTGTGGGGACACCTCATGATATTTACCAAAAAAAAAGTGTTCAATAATTAAGAAAATTATTACAAAAATTATTTTGTAAAAAACTGCTCTACCAACAGCTCTACCACTGAGCTAAGACCCCATTGACCCAGTAACTTGGTGTTGAGTTCATAAAAAACTGCCACCCCTTATGGTTCCACCTATTCCATAATATGAATCATCATCTTCTTCGAATATTATCACATTTGCTCGAGTCTTGATTTGTTTTGTTTCAAATTCAAGGTTTTGTTAGATTTGTTTTCTCCGATTGGTACTCTTATTAAGTTTTGAGAAAATATACTCCACAGGCTTGTTTGGTTCAAAGTTTAGAAGCTATGGAATAAGTGTGAAATTACATTTCCATATTTGGGTGAGAAATGTCAATTTTTGTTGGGAATGCAATACCTGACTCATGGATATATGGATATGTTTGACAACAAAAAAAGACTCATGGATTTGAAAATGGTATTATTTGAAAACTCAACTACTTTCCATTCATAATTCTACAGAAACCAAACATGGGAATGAGAGAGTGACTAGGGTTGTACAGGATCCAAATCAATCCTCCAAAATTGATCAATTCAATCCAATTTTATTGGCGGATTAGATTGGATCTAAAAAATGAAAAACCTATTAGATGGGGTTGGTTAGCAAATCCAAAGTTTGAAATCCAATTTAAATCGAACCAATCCAACCTTTTAAAATATATGGAAATATTTGCCTTTCCTAGTGTTCGAACCTAAACTACCAGACACATTTTGACAGACCCACCCTAATTCCGCTTTGAACTGGTCAAGCCTCGTCTCGTGTCCGACATCCTGTCGGGTGTCTGACACACTTGACCATTTTGCCCTTTAGTGAAAGAAATCAAGAGAAATTCAAGTTTTAGGTTCGACTCCGAAATTTCTCAGTCTCCCCGTAAATGGCTCAGTTCCCAAATTAATTACACTGCCATGAAAGCACAATTTTTAATTCCACAAACTTCAGCAAGCACAAGTTAAGTTCACACACCGCGTAAATTAAAAGTACGGCTCCGCCTCACTAATGCTTGGGCAAGTTCAGAGCTACTAAAGTAATTAAATACAAGGTTTTTCGGGTCAAGGACCCTACACAAGTCGTGGAGAGCAAAGTGGGTGGTGAAGACGGGCCGGTGGTGGTGTCACCTACGACTCTACACTGGGCGAAAACATTTAAAAAGGTGAGTGGACCAAAAAGGTAGTTTTAGAAAATTGAAAACGCAAGTTAGCCCCATCATAAAAACATTAGAAAACAATTCTATAAACGAGCAGTAATTTAAAGTATGCATTAAAAATCAAATTTATAAAGTTCATCAACATAAAAGTTCTTATTCATAAACGAAGATATTAATCAATCAACTTAATTAAAATCCACCTAGGTATACCCTTATCAATTCACAATTCCATTATTCAACCGGCTAATTCCAATCCTCGTAAGACTCGGTGACACAAAGTCGGTCCGAGCCACGCCCCGCAAGACTTAGGAGACACCAAGTCAACCTAAGCCACGCCCCCGCTTAGACTCAAAAACACAAGGTTTACCCGAGCCGCGTCCTCGCTCCGCACGGTCCGAGCGGCCCCGAGACTTGTGGGGCGTGAGTCATGCGCGCAGACTTAAACCGAAGGCAACAATGGTCCGTAGACCGGTAATAACCTTTATCAATTTTTATTCGTAGGCAGCATTATTAATTCAAGGCAACATCAATAGGTACCTAGAGTGGTTTGAAACCTTTCATAATCTTATAACTCAAAACAAGTTTTTCCTCAAGCCATTCTAAATGCATATCTTCTAATCATGAATTTCATTCTAAAATCCCATCTTAGGTTCGAAGTTAATTTATAGAAAATATTCAATAAATTCAATTAAACTCTAATATGCAAATCATAAATAATATTTGGAAATCAATAATTCCACAAAAGCATTAAATAAGCATTTATGTAATAAAAGCATTTATAGAAATCAAAGGTCTACTCACTGTTGGTCCGAGCTAGCTTCGACCTCTTAGAAGGGCCTTCCTGCAACTCCGCCCAAGCTTGAGTACCTAATTACGAAAATTAAACCATTTATTACTTCACCAAAGCTCGGCATAATAATTTAATAGGAAATCCCGACCCCGGGCCTAAAGTGTTCAAACTTGGAATAAAAAGGGTTCCTGGCCTAAAAGGGTTCAATTGTGGTTAGAAAGGTTTCCTGCCCATTTGAATCTAATTTAAGCCGCTTAATTAGCTCGGAAGTCCCCCGGATTAAATATTGGATTAAATCCTTATTAGGTTTGATTCGCTCGCTCAATAGGTTTCCACCTCCAATCGACGATCCAGTAACTTCCTATAGGTTTCTAAGGTTCCCAATTACTCAACTTCCAAGTTTCAATACGATCCAACGGTTAGAACTTATCGAACCCAAGTTAACTCCTAGTTAAACCCTAACCTAACATTGGTTCTTCGCTCAAACGATCTCCAAAATTCGCTCGAGCATAACTACGTGCTCGGAGGTTACGTGGAGTGTTTTGGCACGAAGATTGACCGCCACCACCTGCCTGCACGCCGCCACACGCGCCGCAGGTTTGGGTGGCTTGAGTGATTTTTCCTGATGTAGAAAATCTTGGAGTTTCTGGGCAAGACTTTACGCTAAGTGATCGGGCGGGTGGAGGGGAGTATTTTATGCAAAGGAGAACTGGCCGAAATCACGCCGGAAATTCGACCCGACTGGAGCCAAAACCTAGGTTTCCTAAACTTCCTCCAAAACTCCCCTTTTACTCAAATTAATGCTCAAAACACGAAGAACAACAACTCAAGGGGTCGAAATTCACCTGGCGACGCAGGAGAGCCTATGAGGTGGCCGGATTTTCGTCCTGAAACCCGTGCGAAAATCCGGGTTTTTCACTGTCTTCTCCGGTGGTTTTCTGACGGAACCACGCCGGGGTGAGTTGAGGAGGAGAGGGACGAAGATTTGAGGGGTTGGGGTGGTTGGTTTCGCCGGAGTGACGCCCGACCACCACCGGGGTTCGATCGGGCAGGAGGGGGCTCGCGAGGAAGACGAAGGGAAGGGGTTTCGGGGTGGACCAGCACGCTGGCCAATTGGCCAGCTTGCTTTCTATTTTGGTTACCCATTTTTACGAAATTACCAAACCGCCTCTTTATCAAATTAAACCTTTGCCGCTCAATCGAGCTCGATTCGGTGTTCCGCACGCCCACGGACTCGCTTCGACGAGCCGACGCAACGGTGCACTCCGCTCCACCAAATTCTTTCCGATCTTAAAGTCAACTTTTAATTCCCTTAATTTTTTATCGGGGTAAAATCGCCCTTTCCTTCAATATTTTAATATTTAACTCTTAAATTGAGATCGGGTTGTTACACATTTCACTTACACCAACACACCAACACACCAACACAACTTTGTTGATATTCTTTCGAAAAAATATATTAATATACCATAAAAATTCTAGAGTTCTAAGTTTTTGTGTTGACTTTAGCGTTTCTTTTTTAAGAAATGGATGTAATTTGAACTCTAAATGTCGAACTTTGTGTTGTAGTGTTGTTTTCTAAAATTTATTTATGTCTATTTAGTACATACTTAATAGTATTTTTTATCGAATTGAATTCTATCCGATTATCAATTATCATATTTTCATACAAACCGATCATCCAAACACATTGGAATGGATTGATAAAAATTCATTGGTTTCGAACTGACACCCCTAAGTGACATTTCCTAGTCCTCATTTCCCAACGTTCCCAAGCATTAGAATCAATATTCATTTCCTAGTCCTCATTTCCCCAACGTTCCCAAGCATTACAATAAATGTTTTGCAAATGACGTACATTGTAAGTGCCTTTCTTCTTTCTTTCTTTCTGTTGCTTGTTTTCATCTTGATTTCTTAAGTAATTCTTTGATAGCCTGCTGCTTTTCTTTGCTTTGCTTGCACTCATCACTACTAGTTGAATGAGGATTTTGAAATTTACCAGTTTTGTGTCCCAACGGAGAGAATTGGGATATTTTAAAGAGGATAGATGCAGACCAAGGAATGGTAGAGCTTCGGCCAAAAGCCTGTTTCTCACAAACAATTTGCCCTATTTGGAATTGGTCTTTCATCTTATCACGAGGCCTTCCATCAACCAGAGTAGCCCATAGAGAACGAGAAAAAGCTCTCCACCTAAAACCCTTTGCCTAGTGCAGTGGATTTACCATCAAGTAATTAATCAGACTCAAAATTTTACACCTTTTTATGGGTTAACATGTAGAATTTTGGGTCCAAGTCTTGCACTGTGTCCAATTTATATTCAAGCGATCCATATCAAATTGTGCTCATTAATCTAAAATCCATCCAAGAGCCAACATTCATTCAAAAAATTGATCAAACTGTAGAAGAGGAGGGCCTAGAATTCCATTTTAAGTAAAGCAGCTTCTAGTTCTAATACACTGAACCAAAAATGTCTAAAACTCTGCTTCAAGCATTCGCATATTACAAAAAAAGCTTATAAAACCCTAGTTCATTCATGGAACACCATATTGAGTCTTGTTTCCTATTGTTAGCACAGCACCCTTCCTTCTAAGCCTCTCTGCGCACAAAGTAGAGCTTACCCATGACATGAAGAACGGCAACAAAGGCAATGAAACCAATGCTCATGATGAGAACGACATTCGGGGAGATCTTGAGTCCTGGGGCATCATCAGTGTAAAACTGGAGCATAGTCCCTGCTGCACCGCCTGAAGCACTTCCACTTGTCGTCCTCCTCCTCCTCATGCTCGCAGTAGCTGCGGCACTTCCCCTTGGGGCAGGTGCTCCACCGCCTAGAACCATTTTCTGTAACCGCCAACTCAGACATTTAGAACCTCAATCCAGCATTTATGGTACATAAATAAACCATTAATCCACACAGAGGGGGTACGAAAAACATGAGACAGAAACTTCTAGGAGAGGAGTTTGGCATTATTTAATAACAAACCTAGATGGAGCTTTGACAATTCTGTAAACATATAGAATAGAACTCATAAAGAAAAAGTTTTATGAATTGATCCATCATATGCAAAATCAAAGCTTTTTGTTCTCCAATTCAAGTTGATGACACATGAATTTGATTCCAAACAGAATTGACCAGAATTATTAGCATAACCAACTTAGAGGCCAAACAATAACAAACAAGAACATATATAATTGCATTAACAGTAATTGGGGTTCAGAGACTAGCAGAACCGTTTCATAGCTGATTAAATTTTGCAGTCAAAACCCATCAACTCCATTTCTACATATATACAGTTCAGACTAAAAGCACCCATCTGTGTATCAAAATGATAACATGCAGAGATCTACGGACTATTAGCAGAAACAAAATATTAATCAAAATGAAAATTCACTACCACAGTTTCAACTTCAAAGTCAAACAACTAAAAGATGAAAACAAAGAGAAAATTCAGAACTGTAAATATGTAGAAATGCAAGTTTCGATTGAGCAACGAAAAGTTCCGATTTTTCACAACAAATCAGATCCAATAACACAATCACGAAAAAAGCAGTAAAAGATCTGCAATCAGAATTAACCCAAAAAAAAATTACGAAATTGAAGATTGCATGAAGTAGATCAGCAAAGGTACACGAACAAATGGAGAGAGAGAGAGAGAGAGAGAGAGAGAGAGGGAGAAGGGGAAGGGGAAGAACTGACCTGAGTCGACTCGGTGAAGAGAACGAGTTGAGATGCTGGCGTGTATCGAAGGTTGAAGATCCGAGAGGGGTTTTTGACTCCGATGGGCTGAAAATCCGTTTTATTATGTAACGCAAACGCGTTGGCGTTTCTTTTTGGCTACGTGGCTTGACCGCTTGACGCTTCCACGCCTACTCCACCAATTGTTTCCTGCCACGTCAAATCTCACGTATGCTTTTATTTTATTTCAAATATTCATTTCTTTTATTTACATTTACGTGTAAATTTTGAAGAGGAAAGTCCAGGACTGTGTTCAAATACGATGAGTCGATGACCGATTGGAAAATTGTGGACGTTTTCATGAGAAAGACAAGTGGGTATATTTTCATTTTCAGCATAAGGTCTTCCGATTTTAATGGTAATTCCTGTCCAATTAGGATGACTAAATAATTTTCGATTGCTTAACTTATTTGTATGGATATCAGCCAAATTTGAATAATCACCAGAAAGAATTAATTATATTTTACTCGTGTAATTATCGTTATATATTAGGAGATGTGAAATTCAAAATATTAAATTTGAAGTTGATAGCTTATATGGCAATTTGACACTTATAAAAAATTTAGGGCAAAAAGTCACTTTTGGTTTCTTTGGTTTACCACTTTTACCACTAAATTTCATGTGGTATCAATTTAGTCACTTTTGCCCCTGTCATTTACAATTCTAAACAATTCGAGGACATTGCTCAATTTCCGTCAAATTCATTTCACTGTCGTTTGTACTGTAACCGAATACGCAAAGCATTGAAAACCCGAACACGTAAACCATTGAAAGCCCCTAAACCAAATTGAAATTGATTTACCCAAACCAAACACTTAAACAAAGCATTGAAAACCTAAATACTTAAACCATTGAAGGCCCCAAACCCAAACACTTTCTTATGTTTCAAGCTTGCACTGCTTGCCTTTCTCCTCTTCGTCATTTTGGTTGCGGATATACCAATCGATTTACCCATTTTTGTATGCACAAATGAGAATTTTTTAAGAAAATCTTAAGGCCAAAAATCCCCAATTCGTGCATCTCTGGAGTAGATGGATAAGAGTTTTTGAGTTTAGGGGCACGGGTTCTAACCATTTGCAAGAGATTTGACTATAATGCCCCTCCACATGCCCCTCACGTGCTACAATACAAACAGCCGTGAAGTGAATTTGACGAAAATTGAGAAATGTCTTCGAATTGCTTGGAAGACAATGCAAAGAGGATGCGTAGATTCTAAATGCTGAGGCTCCGGATCCTGATTTCCAATGCACTAAGAATTACTTGCCATTTACATATGAGAAAAAAAATTCTATGTGGATGGAAGGGCAAACTTTAATCAAACAACATTTCACCATCAATCACTTGTGTTTGAGTTTGAGCTCAGCAGCTTATCTCTAATAGACATCTTCCTTCCATGCATACAACATAATCAGCGCCCAAGAAATTATAGATATGATGAGGTTTGAAAATTACATAAAATATCCTTCCTGCCACCTTTTATTCTTTACTTGGACAAACTTCACTCCAGGTTTTCCCTAATTGAAATTACAATTTCCGTAAAAAAGATCAAAATTTTGAGATGCATATAGCAAAATACAGGGACAGTTACGAAAATTTTAAAGAATTTATCTTGTATCTCAACATATCTTGTAGAGTAAAAAAATTTATCAAAATGTCTCACAAACTTGCGATGCCATTGAATAACGTACTCAAACTCCAATCAGTTGAGACATTAACATAATAGCGACGAAACAAATTCAACATAGCAGTTGCATGAAACCACAATGAGCTTGCAGATTTGCTGATAATATGTCATTATATTCTGTGATATAAGACCTTCATTCCTAGAACATGTTACATATTAATGATGTCGAAAGAGGAGATAAACTGTACCCATGTTTTTTGTTTGTTCTAACTCCTAGCAAGTTAGTACAGCTACTTAATATGACAAAATTAGCATGACTAACCTTGCAGAACATTAAAGAAACTGGACTAGGCTTAAATCACAATGACAACTTGATGCTGAGATGTGGGCAGCCAGGTTCTCAACACACAAGTGGGGAGAGAGAGGGCTAGAATGTCTTTAAATGATGACAAACTCCTTTCGGCAGTCTTGCTGTAAGCGAGGAAGCAAACCATCCTCTGTTATCATAATGATGGACATCTACATAAGACTATGATGATTACAATCTATCTATTTTGTGCGTTGATCCAAACACTGAACAACTGCCAAGTGATTTGATGCTCATTGAACTGAAGTCAAGATTCCCATCAAGAAGTTAAGGCTTTAATCTCTTGAAAAACCTGCCACCTTTCAGTCCCACTCCAGTCCCGGCAAGACTTGATGACAAGAGAGATCTGGTATTTGGTCGCCATGTCAACTCTTTCAGAACAGAAAATAAGGTTGCCAAGGCAGGAGTTGTTTCGCTGTCTGTTATATTGTTACATGATACTACTCTAAGCCTTTGAAGATCTTTCCAACAAAGGAGCACCGACTCCAGACCTTCTGTTGTCAGCAGTGAGCATCCTTGCAGAGAAATCAGCTTCACCCTCCTATGTCGAGAAAAAGGGTAAAACAATTATGAAGGGTAAACATTGAAATCAACAAATAGGTGTTATTCAACATCAATCTCAAGCTAGACAATGCCCCAAATCATTATACTTATCTACTCAAGCAGCCATTGATTGGAAGACCAGACTCAAACATAAGAATGATGGATACTCATACATATAGCAGCCATGTTTTTCAATGATCCCGATAAATCATGAAAGCTTTGTGCATAATGATTCCTTTTCCTTCTCATAAACCCAAAAAGAAAGGAGGACTTCGGATCTTCTGGGGAAAAGCTCTGATGTTTTCTGAAGGAAATTCTGATGTTTCCGCGTAATGCATGGAACCATGCACGGGCCAATGACGAATGCATTTCCAAGTACCAACTTCGCTAAAAACTTATTCCACATTGATTTGTTTTCCAAGTATGCTATGTCTCTTTATGGAAATTCAAAATAATTACAGTATAACTTGTAGGGGGAAAGGAATTACACCACATAATTATGTAATCATAGCAAATTGGTGTTTTCCAACTCGTCAAATAAAAAGTACATTCATTAAACCTACGACATATGACATCTTTGGGAATTCTATTTTTAGGAGTCTTATGCTTGTAGCATTTTCAATTGGACTGCTTAGTGTGAATTCCAATTTTCTTTTGGACTCAGATTTATTTGAGTTGAGACTGATCTCGAGCTATAGTTTTCTACAGCCAACGTAATGTTGACTATCCTAACAAAGGCTTTTCTTTGGAATGATGGTTTAGCTGGTGTCTTCTTGTTTCAGGATTGTGAGTAAAAGTCACAGGGCTTACTTGACCAGCTCGTCCAATTGACAATCCTACGTGCATGGGATGGTGAGAAACAAGGTGGGTCTGCAGTTTAGAAAGATAAGGAGAAAATGTCGTTTGGGATGGAGAAGCGACTACAAGTTTGTTAGTGTTAGTAATAACACAGACTTTGATAAAGAAAAAAAAAACTGCAACACACTAAGAAACTCCTTCGATAAACGAAAAGGAATATCTGAATTCTGTTAATTATACCCAATTCTGTTAGAGTACAATGAGGCATATTAACAGACAAACTTTTTCCTTATTCTCGTGAACTTTCTTAGTTCAGAAACATATTTGATACCAGACTCCTCATTGTGCAACCTTCAGAACCGTGTAAGTTTTATGGAAGAACTTTAAAACTTAGAGTTAATAGGGTTTTGGCCAATTCACCACACGTTAAAACTTTAGAGTTGACAATTCGTAATAACTCATAAAATCCTTGCATTACCTATGATTAAGATTATAAATGTAATTATCAAGGAACCTATTCAAATCATAAAAAATAGGTCTAAAAAAGTAATTTAGTGAAGCTATTTGAGGCATTCTGATATTTGGAACTCTACAAGGATCAAGCGCCTGGATCAAATACCATGGGAGATAGACGCAGCAAAAACTTAGTGTAAAGTATGGTTTTCATGATCATTGTTCCCGAAAAATATTCACATTTCAAATCTCTTTAACATTACTTAGTTAGCCTTGGATGACTGGATTAGAAGCATTCAGTAAACACAACAAAGGTGGGACAAGATAGTGGAGTCCCATATTGAAATGGCAGCCCATTTCAAGGCAGTTATAGCCTTAAAGGCAGAGATTATTCTCACAAGTTCCATTCCAATCTGTCACTGGAAGAGCTAATGAAAAACGGACCACAGATCTAAAATCAATTAAAAGGTTTGCACGGTATGAATGATTCAGACAACAAAAAGAGATAAGCACAAATGAATGAGGGAAGAAAAAAAATCTTGTACCTACAAATACTCGCAAATGCAAATACTTCATCCACCAAACCCCAACAATCCTGCAGAACAATATCCCTAACAGCCTCACACACCAAGAACAATGCTCTCACACCATTCTTATCCCTCACTTGACACCGCCGCAAATGCAACTCCTCAATGGTGGGACATGATCCCAAGTGCTCATCCGGGCCGGGGCTCAAATCAATGCCCTTGCAAGACTGAAGCATCAAAGTCTTCAAATTCCCACAAAAGGGCAGAGCAGCCAACCACCCACCATCCATCCTATGATCGTTGAGAGTCAACTCCTCAAGCATTTGGCAACACTGCCCAATTGCCTTAATCCCATCATAGCTCCCTTCACACCCACAAAGCTCAAGCTTCACTAACCTCCTACACCCCTGAGCTAAAATTGTCAACCCAATATCCGAAATCACTGCCCTGTAAAACCCATCAACGCAGCCGATCAATTTCACAATCTGCAAGTTCCTACACGCACTAATTCCCTTCAATGCCAAGTCTCCACAACAATGCAGCTCCAATTCCTGCAGTGTTTGACAATCCTCAGCGATCCTCAACAACCCATTTTCACTCGCACCTATAACCGCAATTCGGCGCAAATTCGGGTACGAACTGGCAATCAACCGGAGCCCATCATCCACCACACTGTTCTTCAACACATCACTTTCCTCAATAAACCCATTTGGGCTGAAAAGCGAGTCGATATGAATAGTCAAAGCCTTACTCGTCACAAGAACCCCCGAATTCCTCGGAGACCGAATGCAAGCATGGACGATATCAACCTCAGTGAGGTTCGGGAACCGGGCGAAGACCCGACCCGAGTCCAAAAACCCCCAATCAAAGACCTTTACAGATTGCACCAAGCGGCCATGGAGGTAGAGCCAGCGCTTGCAGACAAGGGAGTTGGGGAGGTACTGGGAAATTGGGAGCTTGGAGAAGATGGAGAGGAGAAGCTCCTCGGATAAGAGGGAGGTGGAATCTGGTGCAGGAGGGTCTAGGGTAAGGGAATTGAAGGCAGAAGAGAGGTCAGGCTCAGAGTGAGGAGAAGGTGAAGCAGTTGAAGGGGAGGGAGAGCTGTAGTGGTGGTGGCTCTGAAGCTGCATCTTCATGATAACATGCTTGAGAGCTTGGTCTGGGAGGCTCAATGGCCTTGGCCTCTTCAGAACTTGTGCCTTTGTTGGGCTACCAGATTTTATGTCTGGTGAATATGACATTTATCAAAACTCAAGAGAAAGTAAACAAAATGGCAAAAGCAAATAAATTAATTTTAAAAAGCTCACTAATTAGGGTTAGGGTTTGCAAAAATCTAATCTTTTGTTAATCACAGTCTCTCTCTCTCTCTCTCTCTCTCTCTCTCTCTCTACATTCTGGAAAAAAGATTGGATTTTGGATTAAATGAAGTGTGTGTGAAATGTTAATGTAAGTGGGGGACAGAAAACGATTCTGTTATCCAATGCAGCGCCACCGACGTTTAACTATAACTACAGGTGAAATACATTGACCAAAACTAAGTTTTCATGACGTGGAACGAGATCATTAGAGGATGTAGTTATAATGAGTGAAGTAGTTGGTGGAGGATCAGTTGTGATCTTGTTGTTTTTGGGCTGGGAATGATAATAAACAAATGAGTTTTTGACATCTTATATTTCGGAGACGATAATGTTAATGAGAGCATCATTCGAGTTTTAAAGCAAATTAAAAGTTTGTCGCATGTGAGGGGTAACAAAATTTGGCTCTGTTTGGAAAGTACAACTCAAAACTCCCAACCTTAAATAAAAACAAGTACAACACCTCAAATTACTTTTTCCTTTTTCTGCTTTTTTTTCAGGTGTAATCAAGAAGAAAGTAAAGTGAGCAAGGAAACCTATATCATTGTTGGATTGCATTTTAGGATTGATACCCGGATATGGAAAGGATCATCTAATTTTGGAATGCCTAATCTATGAGGTATTACTCAAAAGAGTTGTGTGTTTTGTTACGTTTTGATTACAATTTCAATTGGGGATCGCTTGTGTTAATACAAGTTTTAATAGTGATAATCTAGTAAGGGTTTTAAGTAAAAAATTCAACTGAGTTTCTCGATACCAGTACTGCACTCATCCATGAGTATTATTCAATAATATGAATCAATATGATTTATGATTTTTTAGGTATTAAATTACAAACTGTAATGTTAATCTCACGTAACTTTTTGATCCCCTTTCCTCTTCCTCTCTACTTGTTATATACATATGATTTGGTTAATTAATTAGTAACTCCAAGTGAAGCACTTAATTATCAACCCATTATTTGATTATTGGGCAATAAATTGAGGGCATGCTATGCAAGTTTCCATATTGAATTTGAAACTTACATATTACATGATAGCGTGATGTTATGAATAATTAATGTTCGAATCGCCAAACATATTCGTCAAGTTTTATTCACCAAACTTATGATCACATGTTATAGTAATGATTATTTATTTCTACAGATAACAAGTAAAGATACTATGTATCATCTACCACACTATTTGGTAAACAAGTTTGAATACTTCAAAAATAAAGGATTAATATCATTTAACTAATAAATTGGAAATTTGGAAGTCCTTCAAATACAACTTCCCATAAAACTTGTCAAAACTACTTTTTATTTTGGCCATGGTAACATTTAGTCAACGATCTTTGGGTGTGGAAAAACTAAAATATCTCATTTTGTGGGGATTTGCATGTGGTGGGTCGCCGGGTTTGGACGTGGTAGCTACTCCTCGTTTGGTTCATGGGAAAGGAAACTTGAGGATGGGAAATCAATTGCTTTCTCATGTTTGGTTAATCCGGACATGGAAAATGGTTGCCTAGCACATGGGAAAGTAGGGGGAAAGTGAAGCCCTCTTCTCAACTTGGGTTTTGATTTCCCTCCTCATGGGAAAGTTTGGGAAAATGAGCCAACATTCAATGCATATTTTTTATGACCATTTTGTCCCCATGAACAATTTAGAATTACAATGTATCATTAAATGCTTTCTTTTTTATTTGATTTAAAATGGGTATAATTGGAAAATTATACAAACTTTGTTTTCCATTTCTACTCAAAACAAACATGGAAAAGGAAACAAAGTGAAATCTTCGGATTACTTTCCCAACATTACCAAACGTGGGAAAGGAATCTTACATTCTCATCCCTTGGGAAATGATTTCCCCTCAAATCCATTCCGTGAACCAAAAGGGGAACTGCTTTGCGGGTAGGATTGATGAAGGCTGCTGAATTAGGTTTGTATGGATTTATATTGGTTACAAATTCCCAGGAGGTGGTCAACTTATTGAAAGCTGGTGGGGAGATAATGAATAATATTAGGAATATGGTGGATGATATTCAACTTTTAACAACTCAATTGGAAATTGGCGTAGTGGTTCACCAACCTCGGCAGGGTAATGGTGTGGCTCATTCTTTAGCACAATTTGGCCTGAAAGCACAAACCTTTTGTTTTTGGGAATGTATCGCTCCAAGTTGGTTGTCATCGCTCTTGGAAAAGGATCGGGAGAATAGCTAGAATGGTTTTTCAGTTTTTTTAAGATGTCATGGTACTCTTTTTCCTTGACCGGATTTTCCTCCACTGGGGATTTTCAAGGCAAGGTTCTAATGAGACCACATAAATGACATCAGACTTGCAAGGAATTCTTGTACTTGATATGTTATTGAATGAAGTTTTTCACCTTATTGATAAAAAATAATAATAATAACAAGGACGTAATTTGAGAATGTCATTGTTTGGACATTTTGCATCTCATGCCCACAATTGACATTTTGTAGAAAGAAGAATCTTCTTCTCTCTAACCTTCTCTTTGGACACTCTTTTCCATTTTACATGTGGCGTGTCATTTTTTCACTTAAAAAATTGGAGATTTTGACATAAAGGTTGTCTAATGTAATAATGATATTGTTTTAAGTGTAGAAATTGACACGTGTCATGAGGAGAAGGAAGAATGTCCAAAAGAGAAAGTTAGAGAGAAGGTTCTTACCCCTGTAGAAATAATTGATTGCATATGACTTGGTAATGTGAGTGATTATTATTTGATTAAAATCGGCCCTTGTGATATCTGCCCAAAAGCAAATCAAAATGTATACCACAAATCGGCCCTCGTCAATCGTGATATTGGAGGAAGTAGATGCAAAGCCCATTACACGCCCTATGTACTTGTTACATAATATTTGTGTTACACTTGTCCATGTATTATGTTCGGGCCGTTGGCCCATTAGATATGGATTTGGTCTCCCAGTTTTGGTGAGAGAAGCATGTGGTACTATCAAAAGCAGGGAGGCAAGGAATTTCTTAATAGCCGTCTGATCTAATGGAGAGTTATTATTTGGATTGCTGGATTGAAAACCCTCATTATAGCCCTTCACTTTTACCTCTCATTATAGAAGCTACCTTATAGGAAGTATGGGAAGTGACCGAGTGTCCCAAAGCTCAATTTAGCTTTGTTGCCCTAGTGTCGTGCCTAAAGCGCTTGAGATTTGAACTTAAAAACTTCCTCAAACTCAAATACAATAAGAGTTAAAATACTACAAGACTAAATAGATGGTTATACTTTTTTCTAACCAAGAAAATCGTCGGTTGCCAACTGATTCAAACCAACCCGATTTAAACAGATTTCTACGGGAACATTTACCAAACAAATTAAGTGTGCTCGTTTTCTCATTTAAGGATCCAATCTATTCCCTATCCACAATCATTGAAATGAGTCGATTTATTGGTGTTTGAAGAGAAATCTAATCCCTATCTACAGTCATTGAAATGAGTCGATTTATTGGTATTTGAAGATAAAAGTTTTGAACAAACTTTAATGAGACCCCGCCCTCTGTCTCTCCGCCGTACAACAGTGACACTGACATTGCAACACACAAAGAGGTCAAGTCTTGGCGGGGGCTGGGGCTTTAAGTCTTCAAAGAAATTAAATAGAAGCCTGCTGCGTGGCGATGAGCTGTGGGTGAAGAAGAAGGTGTCTAATATCCAGTGTAATAGCACACGTACAAATCCTTACATCACTCTCACTAAAGGCAGCCCCTTGACCAAAATGTTGAAGAATACACGAGTCCCACATCGGAAACTTAACAAAATAGAAAGTCTCATATAATAAATGGTTCACTACTAATAATATCGGCGCTTTTGTATAAACCCCACACCGCTAAAGCAATTGGTTAAGTTAGGGACAATATCGATGTTCTTTAGTAGTGGTAGAAGGTCCGTCCCTCTGAAATCTTAACACAAAATTCCAGTTTCCCACGCACAGTTTCTAATAAAAACTTTCTAACGTGTTTTTGTTTTTCGTTTGGCTGAGAACTCTACCTTCAATTTATTTCACACCACAATTCACCCTTTGATTTATATATATCTCTCTCTTTCTCTCTACCACATAATGTATTCCATGTTCAGTTTGTGATAGGAAGAAAGTTTCATTAATTCGCCTTTGTCTTTCTCTCGGGAATGGGAAACCTTCATGACCCACCCTCTCTCTTAATTAGGCATAAGATTTTAAGTTGAATTTCGAATACATGCCATTACTTGCAAACTATACATATAGTATAAATCTAGTTACAATCCAAATTCAACTTGTGTCATTAGTTACAATTCAATTAAAAATTGTTTCTATATTGGTTCATATATTAATATACAAAATGCAATAATAGCTTAGTTGGGGGTATTTTAGGAATCAAAAAAGTACAATAAATTCGATTTTGCGCTTGATTAGATAAATTGCCGAGTTGAATCATAATCATCTGGTTTTATTTAGAAAAAAGAGGATTTTATTCAAAGAAAAATAAATAGATGAGTTTTAATTGAGGAAAAATGACTTTGAAAGGGTTAAGCTAAATTTACTAATAAATCTATTACTTTACATCATACTTAACTCCTCAACATAGTGTTTGGAATACAAGGAGATTGGGACTTTTGTAAGTACTTGTAGAATTCTTCACGTATACGATAGTACTACGACTATCGGTCGACTAATAATGCAAGTGTAATGGACGGGCGACCAGCACACAAAAGAAGAGGCCTCTCTCCCTCTCTCTCTTTCTCATCCTACGGTCTTCCATCATTGAGCATATATATGTATATGTAACATGTCTTAGGTGGTAATTCTCCATTGTACAAATCAAGCGAGAGACGTCCCCATCTTCCCATCATTTAATCTACACATTACATTAATACATTAAAGATATATCTATAATAAAATCAATGTATCATTGCTATGCAAACACACACACACACATTGACAAGCACGAACTCAAAGCTGATTTTTTGTTTTGAATGAACTCCCCTTCTTTTTACTTTTATTGCTGCAACAACTTTTCGGTATCTCTAATATCAGGTAGTATACAATAAAGCCAGTCAGATATTTCCTTAATTTCCATGCTATTATTACCCAGCAGCACTGGGACATAAAACAACGACCCGCCCTCTCTCTCTCTCTCTCTCTCTCTCTCTCTCTCTCTCTCTCTCTCTCTCTCTCTCTCTTTCTGCAACTTCTCATTCCCCCTTTTTCTCAATCTCAAATATTTGGAGCCAGTCTTGTTTCACACAAATTAACACCAAAAAATTGAAGAAGAAGAAGAAGAAGAAGAAATAAATATATTACCCTCTTCTCTCTCTCTCTGCTCTACACATTAACACAAGAAACTCAAATTAAGTGACGTCTCTTGGTCTCAAAATGAGCCAGTGTGTTCCCAGCTGGGATCTTGATGACATTTCTACTCCACCTGCTCCTAGGCTCTCTCTTCGCTCTTCCACTCCATCTACTGATGTCCCCATGTATGAATCTCTCTCTCTCTCTCTCTCTACTTGTTATATATGTACATGGTTTGGTTAATTAATTACCCAAGTGAAGCACTTAAATTAATTGTATGTATATGCAGGTTGGACTATGAAGTAGCAGAGCTGACATGGGAAAACGGCCAGGTAGCCATGCACGGCTTAGGTCTGCCGCGCCTGCCGGCGAAGCCCTCATTAAGCACTGCGAAGTACACCACCTGGGACAAGCCCCGGGCGAGTGGCACCCTTGAGTCAATAGTCAACCAAGCCACCTCTACTTTGCCCCCTCCCAGTAAACCCCCCTTTGATTCTTCCAGTGGCGGCCCTAATGGGGAACTAGTAACCTGGTTTGATCACCATCGCGCTACTGATGTTCATTCAACAGCAGTAGCGCCCTCCACCACTATGACTATGGACGCTTTGGTTCCTTGCAGAAACCAAAGCGATAACTCAAGTAGTCATAGGATGGAGTCCATGTCCGTGCCCTGCAGCGGCGCTACATGCGTAGCTACCCAGGATGACGACACCATGCTTTCAGGGAAACACACGAGTTTGGCACGTGTCCCCGAAACACCGGAGTGGAGCAGCAGATCCCAGAGCGTGAGCGGTAGCGCGACGTTTGGGTTGGATAGTCAGCCTGTCACACTTGACAATACCAAGGCAAGCGACCATGACTCCGTTTGCCACAGTAGACCGCAGGCAAACTCTCCCTCCTTTTACTCTGCTAATCAATACAAACATTTTCAATGATTTTAAGAAAGAAGTTAATGGATTTGTTTGTTTGATAATTTTTTAGTTATTTTATTTAGTTATTTGATTTGTTTATTTATCATTACTTGTTGTTTTGTTATTTTTGAAGAGGGAGGCAGGAGATGAAGATGACAGAAAGAAACGAAGTACTGGAAAATCCTCAGTTTCTACAAAAAGGAGTAGGGCTGCTGCTATTCATAACCAATCTGAACGCGTATGTTATACATCTTTATTCAAATTATGTGCATTTTGCGTCCAATTCAATCATATACTTAGATTTACGAAACATAGCATGTTATTTTGTTGGATTGTGAAATTAAATAGAATCGTATGAAAATACATGGTGAAGAAACATAACATGTTATTTTGTTGGATTGTGAAATTAAATAGAATCGTATAAAAACACCTGGTGGCACTTGTAAGTTATAATTTAATACCACCTATTTAAGAAAATGTATAATAAAATTGTATTTTCTATGAGAGATATACAGAACTCATAGCAAATGATTGGATAGTATCCCAGTCTTGAAAGTAGGTGATAGATAGCATCAAAAGAGTCCAAGGAAAGAAAAGTATTTGACTTCTTTGGAAAAAGAAATTATCATTTGGGAGATGGGGGTTGTTTCGTAATATCGCAATAAAATTTTCTTATTAATCGATCTCTATGTTTTTTTCTTTCAGAAAAGGAGAGATAAGATCAACCAAAGGATGAAGACGCTGCAGAAACTGGTCCCAAATTCCAGTAAGGTATGATGTTCTACTTTTGGCTTTTGTGCACTATCTTTATGGTTTTTGTTTTATCGAAGAATATTACGAATACCAAAGAAAATCTCAAAATTATCGAATATGTACTCATATGTATAGTTTCGTTGTAAGGGATGGAAGCCTTAATCTATTCTAATCATAACTCATATATCACGTAGGAACGTTTAATTAGTGAACTACTAATTTACCTTCACACCCACGACAAGAGTAGTACCGTCCTGGTCTCCAACATCTTTTGAACCTAAGAAAGAAGATACCAATTATCCCTTAAGGTTTCACCATTCGTCTTCATTCATAGGGAGGATGCATGTCCAAGGCTAGTGACAAAAATATGCCACTTTCAAGGTACATTGGTTTAATAGTTTGATTGATAAGCAGGCAGGGCTGCCAATTGCCATAAATGTGGTCCAAAATTTTCATTTTGCATTTACTTGGTTGTGGGTGTTTTTGGTGAATTCAATTATCCTAGTCCACATATCCATTTTGCAACCAGGTAAAATTGGCCAGCAAGTTGTTCGCTATGGGGACAACTATACCTCCTTCCACATAAATCTTCCCAACTGGTAGGCCCTAATGCTTCTGTATTGTGTTTGTCCCAAATAAGCAGTAACTTCCTTTATATATTACGCATATAGTAACTTGAAGACCCAAGATGTGCAAAAATAGAGAAAATAGGATAAAAGATCTGAAGTACTTATAGTACCTACAGACTCAGTCAGTCAGTGCCCGTTCTACTTGATCTGGCATAAAGATTGAATAGCTATGCAACGGTCAGTCACGATTTCTAATCGTAAGTCATTGTGAGATTCACATTTAATCAACGTTGGATTGACTTTGACAAAATTCCGAAATTGAATGTGAAATGAATATTTTGTATTTTGTTGATGTAGTTTTTAGGAAAAGTTAATTGAGTGTATTATTTCAATATAAAGTAAGCTACATTTATAAACGTGGTGGGGGCAACATTTGAGCTTGAACGTTTTATTTCAGACTGATAAAGCTTCAATGCTAGACGAAGTGATTGAGTATTTGAAAAATTTGCAAGCACAAATCCAAATGATGAGCAGAATGAACATGCCAGCCATGATGTTTCCAATGGCCATGCAACAACTTCAAATGTCCATGATGGCCGCAGCCCCAAGAAACATGGGGATGGGGGGAATGGACATGAATACTATGGGCCGCCCCAACATCCCGGGCATGTCGCCGGTTCTTCACCCGACAGCATTCATGCCCATGGCCTCCTGGGATGGCTCCGGCGGGGATAGGTCTGCTTCAGCAACAGTAATGCCTGATCACTTGTCCGCCTTCCTTGCATGCCAATCACAGGTATGTTTATGCCTATACTATATGGACAGTTTGAGTATTTATATATCAAGTTACGCTGTCTTACTAAACTTAACAGACTTTAAATGAGCGTTCTTAATTACATTCTTTACTAAATGTGCACATTCTTTTCAGCCTATGACCATGGATGCTTACGGCATGATGGCAGCCATGTATCAGCAATTCCATCAACCTCCAGCATCTAGTTCTAAGAGCTAAGCTTTAAATTCATGCTCCATATCTTGATTGATTTCAAGAAGGGCCAAGAATTGGTTTCAACCTCTGAAGTTTCAAATGCTTTGGTGCGACCGATAGATACTGTATATGATTGGTATTTAATGGGAATATTAAATGAAAATAATATTTTTGACTTCATGGAATTTCGTTTGGTGGCTCAGTTTAAATTGGACTATTTCAATTAAATCAAATTTATATTTTAGGCGCTATTTGATGAATTTATAAATGATGTGGCTTGACTTATTAAATTGAATAATTGTCTCACTTATTGTATCAATCAATTAATGTGCAAGTTCAACAAGAAAAAAAACTAGTATCAGGTAAAAGGATTAGAACATAGATAAAAACCTCTTGATCAAAGAATCACAAAGAAAAAACTGAGTTCAGAAAGTTGGAGGAATGAAATCATCAAATTTAAAACACACCTAAGTTTGATTGGGTTGGATTCTACTAGGGGTGGACTTCAATCTTGCCAATTCATCCAAATCCGCTGAACCAATCCGTATTTGTCGGTTTGGTTTGATTTTGACCATAGAAAAAGTCAACAATTTCAAAATCCAAACAGAACATGAGTGTTTCAATTCAACTAAACCGAACCGAACCGATAGTTTGAAAGAGTTACATAATTATGTTAAGAGTCACTACAAGGAAAATCCCTTTTCGCGACGAAACAAGTTGGTCGCTATAACATCTAATTTCGTCGCCAAAACACTATAGCGACGAATATTTTTGGTTGCCAGAGTGGTCGCCCAAAGTGCGTGGCTAAAGATATCAGGCGACGAAATATAATTCCGTCGCTAAAACGTTTTAGCGACCACAAATATCGTCGCCAAATCATATATATTTCGTCGCCTATACAGAGGAAGTTGGCGCCATAATACCAAAATTTGCCGCGAACATTGAACCATTTTAGCGACGAAATAATATTTCATCGCTAAAATGATTCAGCCACCAAAATCATTCGTCGCAAAACAAGTCTAGGTGGTCGCCTATAGAGAGGGAGCTGCAGCCAAAAAGCCAAAATTTCCCATAAACATTTGGCGACGAAATTGATTTTGTCGCGAAAAAGTTTAAGCGACCAAAATAATTCGTCGCCAAACCGGTCCAGTTGGTCGCCTGAAAATTTTAGCCACGAAATATTTGGTCGTGAAATAGTGAATTTTCAGATGGAGCAACAAAACTTATTCGTCGCTAAAAAGTGTAAAGATTTATTTATTTAATAATTTATATGTCAAGCTTTTGTACATGAATATTATTTAGTCCATAAAGTTTCTAAAAAACAGTAAATAGATTAACATAAATATCATAATATACTAGTTGTTTAAGCACACATCAATGTATGCTTGATACAAAAACCCCCCAAAGTATGCCCGGTACAAAAACCATCAAGTAGCTAGATACAAAAACCCCCTAGATCCCCCAAGGTATGCTAGATACAAAAACCATCAAGTAGCTAGATATACACACAACCTAATGACTAAATCCAATATCGTCAAGATCCTCATAAACATTATGCGAACCACCACCATTACGTTGATCGTCATCACTAGTTGAACGACCAACATGCTGGGACGGAACGCCTAAATGTGAGGGTAGAGGACCAACATGGGTTCGCATCCACTCAATGACATCCAAAAGTTTACCTACTGTGCCCTGAAGCTCACTCACTGTGCCTTTCAATTCACCAACAGTGCCTTCAAGTTCCTCAACCTTTCGCTCTGTAGCCAAAGAGGAGGCAACTCGACCACTATGCGAACTCTCCACTCGGAGACTAGAACCCAAGCCTCGAATCCTCTTGCCCTTCGCAACCCCAAGTTACTGCAGTCATGATCTCTAACTGTTGTGGCATAGGGAGTGTGACTTGATCTAGTGGAGTTCAGAACTCTCTGCCACTTGTTGCTTGGCCTTCTCATACTCTTCATTCATATTCTTCTACAAAAAAAAAGCAAAATAAAGATACGTCAATATATATAAATGCATAAAAAGAATGAAGTGAATGGGATGCCGTACCACCAATGGCGTTCATAAATTAGCGATTGCCAATTATCCAAAATCAAACAAGTCACAAACTAGAAAAGTCTCATTGAGTCTAATACTAGTCTGGTGAATAAGGGTACCCTGCAAAATTGATCAATCAAAATAAGGGTAGCATGCACCACTCATCAAGTATTACTCAAATCCATATTCAAAGAAAAGAATTTCTACCAAGATAGTATCTACACCAAACCTTCATGTCTTCGTGAACTTATAAGCTAAGCAGTAACACAACAGATGTTCTCACAATAAAAATGCCAAAGGTCACAATGGCCTTCTCTCTAGCATCAATTGCCCTGAAGGGATTCATAACTTCGAACATGAAAAAAATAGAGTGAAAAAAATTTGGCATCGAACAATAGATGCATCCCAACATATATCCTTTGACAATCTTTAAAATCAGAACATGTTTACAGATGTAATGAATTAACTATAGGAAGCAATATATCCGCAAAGATATAAACTGAACATCAACCCAAAACAATTCCATCGCAGAACAAGTAATCACTAAATACATTTAACATCACATGTTTGAGTTATTAAAGACAGCAAATTTGAAAAATCATTGAATAAACAATGCAACACAGAAGTTTAAATGCATCCCAATTATTCATTATCAGGACAATTTGACAAATTACAACAGAACTTTTAACAAGAAAACTGGTATGAAAGCATGGTCACTCCCATGCTCAACTACTTGTTAATCAAATAATCAATTCTATTTAAAATTCCAAGCACATCAGCACCATGCATTGCCCATATATATTCATTTATCATCAATTCCCATTCCTAACAGGACTATCAAAATTTCCAAACATTAACGATACATAGTTCGATTCATCCTGTTAAACCTAAGAAGATTATTGTATTGTAATCGAAAACCAAACAATATCGGCCACAATATTACTCTCAAGCGAAATTTGTTTCTGCTGCAGACATGAGCAATAATACTAATCATAACAGATTCACATATTCACAAAAAATTGGACACCCCCTAATAACTGTAGCTGCTCTGTTTAAAAACAATCTTAGCATGCACTTTTTTTGGTCATCAATATATAAGATCATGGGAAATTTAGAAAACTCAAACACATATCATCATTGTATTTCTAATTAGTAATTTCTATTTGCAATGAATAAAGCCTTTAAATGATGCTAAAACCAAAGTACACAATTAGCATCTAAAAAAATGGGTCGTCAAAAACTTGCACGACCAGTAGGCTGATTTTTTTGATTGCATATTATAAACTAAAAAGCCATGAAGAGTACATGCATATATATATATATATGCAAGTCAATAGCTAATTGTCAAAAGGTTTATGTATTCCTTACCCCTTTAATTTCAGCAGCCTCATTGATCCACAGGCTCTTACCCTTACGCATATGCATGTTGTTCCAGTTGCTAATGTATGTAGGATTTTCACCCTTCTACATTTTCCCAACAAAAAGAAAATGGGAAATACATAAAATTATTACAATATGATAAATAAAGAAAGATTTAAAGTGACCTAAAATTATAAACCTCTTTAGCAGCTTCCATGTGTTTTAGGAAAGGACGTGACCCCCCTGTATGATCAAACTCTTTCTTTTTTCTATTCTCAGCATTGACCTTGCAGCGTTTCTGTTTTGATTATATACATGAATTGTTATTTTTTTTGTTCTATTTGATACTTAGAATAAGTTCCCAATCACAAAAATAAAAACTTCAGATGTTATGATACAGTGGATACCTGATATCGCTCATTTGTGTACAAGTTATCGACCAAATAATGCCACTCTTCTAGAGTCCTTCGAGTTCCAAAGATCTTTTCAGGGGGAGGTGTTTCTCGTGCAAGAGCAGGGTCATAAGCATATTGCTTATAGTGACTGTGGAGCTTTGCTTTCCAATCTTTATAAGTCGAGTGCATATGGCCATTAATAAATTTCCATATATCCGGATCCGTTAAGTCCACATCAAACATGAACTAATATCAATTAACCATAAACAAAACAAGTATTAGTTATAATTTTCCAGTTCCCACTAGAATACAACAAAGAATTGAAATAAAAAGCTTGTAGCAATATAATTTTCAACTTAATTCATAATTTGGGGACTTAATTCACAATGAAGAATTGCAAAACAAGTCTTCTTCATACCCACGATGGGTTAAACACAAACTGCTCGCAGATTAATGGTCCTCGTTTTCTTTTTGAATAATACATATTATATAAAGAAAAGATTGCCTGTGACGTTTTCTTTTTGAGAGGATGATTATATAAGTTATCCAATCAAAAGATGACCTTGTCTTTCAAAGCACAATTGGTTTCAAGGAAAGAAAATGAATATCTTAACACTTAATCACCGACTATTGCTACAAGCCTTATATATATTGCTACAAGCCTTATATATATTGCTACAATCAAAAGATGAGCTTTGCTTTTCTCAGCCTTATATATATTGCTACAAGCTTTTTATTTGCAAGTCCCCGAATTATGAATTAAGTTGCACATACTACAAAGTAGTATTAGATAAAATTACCTGCAATCCCAATGCCATATCTTTCTTAGTCTCCAAGCTCACTTTTTTCATCCCTGAAACATTCAAAGGAGCTTTATTGCGAGTGATTATCCCAATCTCAGAGACAAACAGTTTCTGAGCCTCAACAGTCGCCACCAAATTCTGGGATGGATCCATCCGTATTGGAATCAAACTCTTCCTCTTTTTAACAACATCACAAGTGCCAGCCCCCACAGTTCGGCCACGAGTTTTCTTCCCCTGTGAAGAAGTCTGAGTATGCGTTCCCTCATCTAGAAGACAAAAAATCAATAAATTAGTAACTAGAGTGCACAACACCCGCCCATCAACTCATGAACGAAAATAATATGCCATTTAAAAGAAGACTTGCAGCCATCTTAATCTAAAATCTAAACCATGCGATGCAAATATACATTTTTAATATAGGTAGGTTGATATTTAATTTCTCTTAGTTTGCAATTGATGACTTCACTTGTGTGACCACTACTACTTTAAATACTCGGTCACTATAAAAAAAAATGATAATTAAAGACATGGCCTACCAACATCATTTTCCTTCTTGAAAGGAGGACTAATAAAAGAAAAAAGAGAGAAAAAATAAATATATAAAAATTAAGGGCATGGAATATGGTATCAGTTACCCTGTTGGTGTGAACCCCCTCCTGAGGCTGATGAAGTACCTTGTTGCGGCTGAGCTGATTGTTGTTGTGGCAGCTGACATGGTTGCTCAAGTGGCTGGGGTGGTAGTAGAGTTGAAGTTTTCTTCTTATTGTTATTGTTGCTTAAGGTAGCAGCCCTCTTAAGTGTCATTCTGCACATCTGCAAACACATAAACAAAGAGAATACAGCAACATAGTACTAGATCATTCCCTGAAAAATTCAATAAATAATTGAACATCATACTTCAGCTCTTATGACTTCGATTCTCATCACAAACGTGCTTGAGATAGAGGAATTATTCATCAAAATACAGACCTTACAGCCTTATCAATATACAGACCTTACAGACTTTGATTCTCATAAGAAAAAAAACCTTATGCTAAGACATTTCTTCAATATACAGACCTTACAGACCTTACCCTTTAAAAACAAATTAAGGGTAAGGTCTGTAACTTGAAGATAATTAAGAAACATATAGTGCCTAAACAAAATACAGCCTAACAATTCAATCCAAATCACTATAATCATCACTGTGAACACTGTCTTCGTCATCACCCGAAGGTATTTCTTCAATATCATCATCATCAATAAAATCTTCATCCTCTATATCATTTGGGGGAGGTTCAAAATTAATATCTTCTGCAACTATTTCTGGTTCAACACATTCTCTACGAAGTGATGAACTAGGTAGATCATGATCTTCTGGTGCATGTCTAACACTAGTATGCACAATTTGGTCTACACCATCGTCATACATTGTTTCTGCCTCGTGAGCCACTTCATTCTCAGGAACATTCCACACATGTCGATGTGGAATTTTTTGAATCACCTTCCAGCCATGACCCAAGAATGGGTCATCAAATTCACTATTAGAAAACTTGATATTAAGTACTGAGAACAGCAACACATGAATGACTACTTAGAGAACAATGGATACAAATGGGATCATCAATATGTTTTAGCAACTGGGCATTCAAATTTCTGTCTTCAAATCAACTTAATTGAATTTTTAGTCTTTTTATTGTCGGAATTGAATTTATCAGTCTTTTTGAATTAAGTGGAGCACATGTAATCAGTTACAAATTCTTATCCAAAAAAAATATTATCTGACACAAACTAAGTTAAATGACTGGTGGGATTTAAAGCAAAAAGAAAAAGCCACTGAACAACACCAAGTAATGGATACTTGGACATCACAAATTGAAAGGCAAAAAATTGATTCAAAGCAAAAAGAAGAAACCACTGGACAACTCTATCCAATCAAGCACAAGGTCAAATACATCTCCATCATTGGATAATAATTCGAAAAGTCCTTAAGCACTCTTCACAACCCTCTGCGAATAAATACAATTAAGGAATCAAAAACATGATTAAGAGAATGATTAGGAACAATCATGAAAAACGAAAAGTCATTTATTCAGAAAACTTGGAGATATTCTGGTATTAGTAGATTGGAGATGTATCGTTTCCATCAGCTGCAGAAGTTCATACTACAGCAAAAAGAAGTTTTAAACATGATATTCAAATCCCTAGTGAGGACACCTAAAATTCCATGGAACTATATTTATTATTTAAGGTGCTACATATAGGTATAGGTATCCTTTACATTAACAACAGGTCCTACTTTCTTTTTTCAAGAAACCTCGGCTAGACAAGAGAAAATGTTATTAACCACTTGAAAATAAAGCTTGTGTATATATTTAGCTAGCAAAAGTATATACGCATCGCCTTGCCTTGTCGCCCATTTTGCACAAGAATATTATTGAGTTCTAATATTGTTTCATTTTGACATTTTCTAAGTAAAAGTTGAAAACTTATTAAGAAGCTAATTTGCAAATTGAATCAATCAAAAATTTGCATTTATGTAGCTGATAATTTGAGTAATATTCTAGCTGCGGGATGGAGGAGTTTATAGTGTATATATATATATATATTAAAACAAAGAAACAAACAATGGAATAGGAACAATCAAGTCAGATGCTATATGCCTTAATTTAATAATAAGGGCTGAAGTCAGTAAGGCCTTTGTTGGTGCCATAAAATTTAGTACAGATATAGAATGAAGACAAATCTATGAGTTTATAAGAAGAAAATAGCAAAATCAGAGGCTTATAATTGGACCTGGAGATCAGAATGGTACATCAAAGTCAAATAAGGGAAAAAATAAGTCCTTCCCCTTTGTACTTTTTTTTTTGTTGTTGACAGAAATGCAATAGTTTTTATTTGTCTGTATCTCTGTCTGAGACATAAAGCACCAAAGAGGAACAGAATAGAATAACCAATTGTGTACCCCATATAGGCCCACACCAATAACACTGTGATTACAAAACAATGGAATCAAAAGTGATGCAAACGATTCTGCCTATGCAAAAGGAAAACAAAAATATTTGGTCTGGATATTGAAATATTGGCTTAGCATGAAAAGCAGTCTTTCCTGTGATAGTAGGAAATGAAGCACTGAAAATCAGTTCTGATTTAAATTCCTGGGTATCTATTTCCGATTTTCCTTGGTTATTTTCTCAGCAACCAAATGGAATCTACAATTGAAAATCATCCCTTAAAAGAAAATGACGGTAAGCGAGACAAGGTAGACTCACCAGAAGCTTGCGGCTGACACACGCAGTGAGGAGGACTTCGGAGATGGAGTTTTGAGCTGGCCGTCGATTTCTGACCCTTGTAGGGAAAGGCGTGTGAGATGGAGGATCACTTTGCCGACGTCGGTGAAGGATTGCTTTGCCCGACGTCGGTGGAGGATTGCTTTGCCAAAGTCAGAGCAGCAGAGAGTGGGTTTGGAAAAAAAGATTTGGGAACTTCTTCTTTTTCATTTTACGATTTATACTTTCTAGACTAGCCCCAAAACCTATTTGGTCGCTGATATACTAACATAAATAAACCGACGTCGTTTTAAGTCTTAAAATTTTCAAGCACACAGATTTGCGACGAAATAAAAATGGTCGCTATCCTCACCAAATTTTAAAGCGGGAAATCTTACTTAGCGACAACACATGAAAACTTAGCGACCCAAATTTTTGTCGCAATGAATTTAAGAGTTTGGCGCGAACCCAATTCCATAAATTGCGACAAAATATATATTTCGTCGCCAAATACTAGCCTAGCCACCAAACAATTTCGTTGCACTTTCAAAGAAATTCGTCGCTATTTAGTTGACTCAAGTATTGACGGATGTCTAAAAATTAGGAACCTTTTGGCGACCAACTGGAAAAAATTTGTCGCCGATGTCCCTTTTTGGCGACCAAAATATGGTTGGTCGTTGAAATTTTCGTCGCAAAAGCTGTTTTTCCTTGTAGTGAGTATTTGTTATGCTGCCATGTATGTAAGATCTTCCCCCAAAGATTAGAAATTTTTAAATCCTACATTGAAAAAGATAAGATTGATTGTAAAGGCCTAGTTGTCTTGGATGTGCCAACTAGGTGGAATTCCACCTATATGATGCTAGAAGCTGCTTTGAAATTTACAAAAGGTTTTTTCTAGGTTGGAAGATGAGGATGGACATTTTAAAAGCTACTTTGGTAGAGGGAATAGGCCACCAGTTGAGGAGGATTGGGCAAATACTATTGTCTTTGTGAAATTTTTGAAAAGTTTTAATGACTTCACTTTGAGGTGTAGTGCCACTTTGCATGCCACAACATACTACTTTTCATGACTTATTTGCAATTGATTTTGAATTGGCAGAATTGAGTGTAGTAGACAATCATCTTCTATCTAACATGGCACAAAATATGAAATTGAAATATGACAAGTATTCGGACTCACTTGATAGTGTGAAACAATTCTTGTTGATAGCTATTGTTCTTGATCCTAGGTATAAATTAGACAATTTATCAATGCATATTGTTGATTTGTTTGAGCAAAATGATGCTTATGTTGCCGAGAAGACAGCTGGTGTGAGAGATCTTTTGTTCAAACTTTATGGGATGTACGAGGCAGGTTTCGTTAGTAATCCAACTCAAAGTGTTAGTAGTTCTACTACATCTTCAAGTATTGGCAGCAGCATAGTGACTGATAGTTCTAACTCCTTAAGCTTTGGAGGTGATAGGAAAAAGGCTATGAAGGAAAAGTGGAAAAAGAGACAAGAAGATAAAGAGGTAGTGATTCTATCTCATGAGATATATAGATATTTGTCGGATGCTGTAGAACAAGATATTGAACAGTTTGATATTTTAAATTGGTGGAGGGTGACTACTTCTAAATACCTAGTTTTAGCATTGGAGTTTTATGAAACAACTGAGTTATATATATATATCTATCTATCTATTTTTCTCTATTAATTGCTTGTAACGTGTGAGTTTTACTGTGTTAAAGCTAAATCTGTGATTATATGTATTTCTTATATAGAAATGCATAGATCAAATGCTAATGCGCATGTGCACATTTTCACTGATTGATTCTCTATTGATGCACAACCTTGGAGTTATATGGTATTTTTCTTATTCTGGAATATTTTTCCCATCATGTATCTTAAAATTTTTGTTGATTGAAAATGCTTTTATATGCAGTATGGGGACATACCAACATACTACATTAGAAGAAGGCTTCAGTCATGTGCCTCAAAATCTATTTTAATATGTCTCTCGCTTTTAATTTGTTTTGATTGAAATTAGGAACTTTAGAATGGGGACATACCACTTTAGAATGTTTGTTTTTATGGAAATTATGAACTCAGATGCATGCTTTTGAATGTTAGTATGCTGGAAATCATGCAGTTTTGATTGAATGTAATGTTGTTGTGTTAGCATGATTTCTATAACAGCATGTGGAAAAATGTATGCGTTTGAATGTTCAGTGTGTTGCAAATTATGCAGCCTTTGATATCTGCAGCCTTTGATGGAATGATATAATGGCAAAATTTTAGCATTATAATGTAAGAGCAGGTTGAAAAATGTATGGGGTTTTGAGTTAGGCACAAATCGGGCAAACCAATTTGAACCAAACCGATTACAAGTGGTTTGGATTGGTTCAGTTTTCATTACGGTTTTAGACTAATTCGAACCAAACCAATATGTTGTTTTCTTATTGGTTTAGCTGTGGTTTGAGAGTAAAACGAAACCAATCCGAACAGTGCCCACGCTTAGAATTTACGCCAACAAAAATCAAACAATCTGACAGTAATAGATGGCCAACATCTAACATGCCATGCTTGCATAAAGATGAACATTTAAATGATTGGATGCTCATTTGGCAAATTTGATCAATATGTCACCTCCCATATTCGTCAAAAAGGGTTCCTCTCATGTTATCATCATACTGTAGCTTGAACGACTCTCGCCAGCTTATTTGTAAAATCTTGCCAGCTTTAGAACTTTTTTCTAATTTTATTTATTTATAGTTTGAAGTACTCTCATTTTTTATGGTGATGAAGATGCCAAGCTCCAGTATCCAGGATTTAAACAATATATCAGTCTTTCAGAATATATAACTTTCCTATTCATGAACTTCAAATTTGCAATGTTTTGAAAGTTGAGATGTAAGCCTTGAAGCGTTGAGACGTAAACCTTTTGAACATTAATTTATTTTAATAAGATCTTATATCCCTTATCTTTTTAACCGTTGCAATTTATTTTAATAAGATCTTATATCTCTTATCTTTTTAACCGTTGCATAATATCCCTTATCTTTCTATCTCTCTTCATGTGTGATAGGTAACGCGAACTTTCAAAGGCCTAAGACTAGATGTGACTGGCTTAAAAGGCCATACTTTCTATACATAAAGGTGCATGGTACAAAGCATAGGATGGATAATTGAGCTTCAAGGCTTCTTCTGTTTCTAATCAACCAAAGACAATGGGCCTAAATTTCTATATATGCATGGGACCTCAACAGACAAATCTTGCAAGTAGTTGTAGGATACATCAATTGGGTTTGATGTTGATGTGAATGCGACGGCCAGCCACTTTGTAACCTTTTCTGCAATAATAGGAAACTTGAGAGAAGTGGTAAATGATCGGAGAGCAAAGAAAACGCTTGGACTAAGAGATCACCACATACTTGAGGAGGTCAACAAAACAACACACTAAAGAGACAAAATTAAAATGGACAAAAACAAGACTCAAAGTAACTAAAACCATAAAACAACTCGTAAGCCTAATTGAGGACTACCATCGCCAACAGAAGGATCACTGCCATCAAACCCACCGCATCTAACCTCTAAACAAATGCTGCAGAACATGCGATAGATATAAGAAAAATATGATTTCCAACGATGTAATTGCGCACAACAACAAACAAATACGCATGAAATTATTATAGATACAACGTACGTATAAAGAAGAACAAAAATAAATTGGGTGAGTGAGAAACGTTATAAGTGATACATGTTTTCCTGGTATGACAACAAGTTGAAATAAAGTATGAAAGAAAGAGTACTGATCTTGTCCAATTATGTTCAAGGACAAGCACGACGATCTATTAAAAAGGAAGTAAGTGCCAACTATCACCAAAAAACGGAAGGAAGCAGTAGCTTGATTGGTCTGGACGTGGGTTAATTTTATGAACTTCGCTTTCTTTCATCTTTCCTTCATCTTTCACAAAACTATTATTTAACTTCTTTCAATTATTGTAAACTTATTTCAGGGTTATCTACAATGCTAATTAGATATTTATAGATGAATGTTAATTCACCTACAATTTTTATTATTATTTTTATCGATGAACTTTCGTTTACTCACACACGCACCATAATAGGTCATTGCATTAGCTTCGAGTCAAGAACAATCAGTGGTGAAGCTAGGATTCTTAGCATGAAGAAGCCAAAATTTCAAAATCACTTTCACATAAATTTTTCATCTTCAACTGAAAAGGTCAACACTAATCTAATTGTATTAATTGTATTACTATATCATATATTTTATAATATATTACAAGAGATTGAAAATTAAATAGAGGGGCCAGAGCCATTACAGGCCTTGTTGTGGCTCCGCCTCTGACAACAATGCATTGGCGTTAAGAAGAATGTAATAGCCAATGTTTTATGAGTCTTACATAAAAATAATGTCAGCATTAAAATAGCAATTTGCATGATTGATTTGTTGCTGTCACTTGTGGCGTTTTGCAACAAGTCTATAAAGGCATTTGATGCGACTATTGGATGAGCACGCGGTGAATGAGACTTTGGCGGGCGAATCACATCTTGTCTGTCTGACATAACTACCATAAAACCAAAGCCAGAATTATTATTATTTTTCGAACGTTTTTTATTTTGTAAGCTAAAAGTACCTACTCTAAGAAAAGAAAACAGAAAAGCCTAAAATCCCTCAAATTTTCTAACTGCAATTATAATTATTTATATATATATATAATTTTAAAAAAAAACTAAAATGGCCATAGAACTAGAAAAACAAAAAGATATATGAACACAAAAATATAAAATAAATAAGAAGAAAAAAAGGTGTCCTGGACCACAGTCATTGAATAGATTTCACATAGGAAAGATGCCTCTAGGTTTAGGACCATGTATTGGCACTTTCAGATTGGTTCTTTTCATACCTATCAAAATAAATTTAAAAAAAGGTCATTTTCTTGTGCAATCTGTGGGTTTAAATTTTGCTTTGAATCATCCAATGGGATTTGCCCATTTTGGGTGAACATATATCTGATATGGAACATGAGGATTTTTCTTTGTCACTCTTGTTAGAGGTTAAACTACAATGCTCAATGAAAAGTTGCCTTGCCTATTCAGAGAAAGATGAGTTTTTCTATTTACACCTTCTGAAAATTTTAGCACACTTGAAGGCCTATACTACTTTATGTGGCTGATGAGGTGGATATCCACATCAATTAAAATTAATTTAACGTTTTCTTTTCTTTTATTTTATGATTTATTGACAAGAGTGTTAACTATTTCCACCCCTTGTCATATTTTTTCACCCAACTTATCTTCAAAATTTTAAAGACAAATTTATCATTTGTAAAATGACTTCTAAGGACTTAGGGAAAAAACATCAACTCATTTTATCCAGAATGTTTTCATAAGCTACAAGGTAGAGAATAAAAAATTAAAAGATCCAAAAAATCAAAATATTATACTAAAACATTTATCCAATCCGTCAAACACAATTTGATACTCTCCATATCTCAATTACTAATGATTAGCAAAGAGAATTTACTTAAATTAATAATTAAATGGTATTTTAAGAATAATAGTGGGTGTTAATATAGGATTGTGTTTTTTCAAATTTACATTATGGGTGAGGAAAATAGAACAATGAGTGGAAATAGCAGCACTCTTAAACAAAGACTTTTTCGTTGAATGATAGGTGAAAGTCGGGCGGGAGCCGTGTGTCATGATGTGCACAGTCCATAAGTAAGCCTAATTTGCGAAGCCTAGCAAGACCTTCGGAAGAACCACCATAGATGGGCCTTTGCTTTGAGGGCAACCAAGCAACTGCTTATGAAAATGAAAATGGGCTTATAAGTCATAAGGTATGAGTTGGGTCGTTGTTAAAGGGCTTCACTAGAAAGGTTGGCTTTTAGCTTAAGAAGCAGAGTTCTGGATTCAGCTGTTAATGAGTTTTGTTTATTATTTGTGGGCTTCGGAAAAAAAAAGAAGAAAAAAAGGGTTTAGTAACAAATTTACCCTCTTAAATTTTTTGTTTCTCTCACTTTGGTCCCAATAATTGTTTTTTTTTTCCGAGTTGATTCTTAAACTTTTCCAAGTAATTTTTATATCTTTTCATTTTTAATACAAGCGATAGTCTAAATTTCAAGGGGATGGTGGTTTCTCTCACACACCTATCAATGTGTCATGGAGTTTAAACCTGAGACCACTTGTCTACAAATCAAAACTCGTTTTTCATTAGGCTAGACCCTAATTACAAGTGTTTTTTGTTGTTGTTGAGGATAAATGGTTATTTCCATTACCAAAAACAAGAAATCGTCGGCGCTGGGAGGGCTGGGCTCGTCGGAGAAAGGGAGGGATGAGGTCACCAGTCGGAGGCCATTCTTTTCCCACCGGTCTCATGTGCACGGGTGGTCGGAGGAGAGAGATCGCCGGCCAATTGGCTGGCTTGGTTTTGTCGCGAAGAGAGAGAGAGAGAGAGAGAGAGAACCGGGTTTTCTAAGATTTTTAACAAATTTTGAAATGACCCTTACGTCCTTTTCATTTTTAGATATTTTCTTTGTCGTTACAACTCGGAATTGGGTGTGCCGCTTGTCTACGAACTCGTATCGACGAACTCTACACAATGGTGCAACTCAATTCCCCAATTTTATTTCCAAACAAAAAGTGACTAAAATACCCTTACCCCCAAGAGCAAAAGTGTAATTTCATAATTAATAATTAAATTGGGTCGGGATGTTACATTGAATTTTATGTTGATTACAAAACGGAAGTTTTCTTTTTATGTTGGTTGTTGAATATTTTGGGGGTTAATATATTCTGGAGAGTTATATTTATATTGGTATTGCAGACTATTAAAAGTCAGTAACAACATGAAGTTTAGTAGTGGGTTTGGTGAGTAGTTTCATATATCTGCAATTCAGAGAGAGTTCTTGATGCAATTGCTAGTCTCAACTTATAAGGACCAATCTAGTCTACATTGTCAAGCTTGAAATTGATTTGCCAAGTAGTTCCTTGATATTTATTATCATCTTTCTTCATAAATATTAATTAATAAAAGAAAGAAAAATTGTAAGTAACAACATGCTGCAAATGGAGACAAGTCTGGATGAAGAAGAAACATTAATAGGGGAGAATGGCACCTGTTAACCTGAGCGAAGAACCAGTCTTTGCTATAGTCATTGATACCAACTGTGTAAACCAAGTCTTTATATTTAGATTGATGAAGGAATTAATGGGTTTCACTATATGCTTTTCTATCAATTTGTTCGGACTCATTAAACACTAACGTTTGGCAGTGGATTTGCTTTGATAAAAAGGGACTTTGGGAGCAGCCACTTGAGTTATTAGTTGTCGTGGATGGTATACGGATAGGGATGGCAACGGGCCGGGTATGGTCCGGGTATGCCAATACCATCCCCGCCCCCGACTCCCAACCCCGCCCCCGTCCCCGCTCCCATCCCCTGTTTAATAGGTTTCGGGAATCCCCGCCCCGTACCCGTCGGGGGACCATTCCCCATACCCGCTCCGAATCCCTACTTTTGCATAAACTCCATGTGCAAGAATTCAATCTATCAATCCATATCAATTGAAACCATTTTTCACAAGATAAAATCACACAGAGAGCAAAAAGATAAAGCTTAACATAGGCCAAGCAAAAAAGCTCAATATATCAACTGAAATAATTTTTCACAAAAATAAAATCAAACCCGCCCACCGTTCATAACTACACACCCAAATAGTTGCAGAAATTAGAGAGATATGCAGCTGCCAAGTTGAAGAAGAAGAAGAAGAAGAATCGAACAAAAAAAGAAGAAGAAGAAGAATCGAACAAAAAAAGAAGAAGAAGAAGAATCAAACAAAAAAAAGAAGAAGAAGAAGAGAGGAGAATAATGGAAGATATATATATGAGAGAGAGAGAAGGGTGATGGACTGGGCAGCTGCCAAGGTTGAAGAGAAGAAGAAGAATCGACCAAAAAGAAAGAAGAAAAAGAAGAAGAAGAAGAAGAAGAGAGGAGAATAATGGAAGAAAAATATATATGAGAGAATGTGTGGACGGCGGCTGCTCAAGAAAAGCTGAAGAGTCATCTATTTTTAGGGGATTAGGTTTATGAGGTTGACCAAACAATAAAGGGTTGGTTATATATATATTTTTGCTGGAATGGAAAGTATTAAATACTTTGATTGTTTCCCATTTACACAAGGAGTGATAGTGTGCTAGTGGTTGGTTTGTGGGGGTATTTGGGAGCTGGTCAAGGGTTCAAAACGTGAAGCTTCCATTTTCAAAATATTTAAGTGTTTTAAGGATAGTTGTATAGAAATTTTTGTATAGAAAATTATATATCACCCCAATTTTTTTTTATTTTAAAAAACTTTCTTTCTTCTTTTTCAACACCATATGGATATGGATACCTTGATTTTGAGAGTGATTTTTGTTTCTTAGCCATCCAATTAGATATGGTATAGATAACTCCATCATATTGATATGGATTTGGATCTAATTGATGAGTAGTTCTAGTCAACCTCCTACATAAATTCACTTCAGTGAATACTTATTTGTGTTGTGCATAACAATTGATGAGTAGTAGTTCTAATTGATCTAATTGACAAGTGGATTTGGATATAATTGATGAGTAGTTCTAGCAACATAACAATTCATCATAATAAGAAAAATAGAAAAATACAAGGCGGATCCTCTATAGATACATAAATACATATTTGTGTTGTGCATACTTATTATATACCTTTAGTATGGGCACATATATACTTCTTATGTACCTTGGATAGAACAAGCCCAAATATGTATTTTTGTTAATTCAAGTAAGAATATTAACTAATAATATATTAATATAAACTTAAAAATGAAATACATATATAAGCTTTAAATAGAGGTGAGAAAGGGATGGGTAGTGTTAAATATATTAATTGCTTCTTTAAATGTTTTAAGTATTATACTATATATTTATTAATTTAAAATTAAATATATACATATCGGGCCGGGTTCGGGGACGGGGACACCGTTACCATATCCGCCCCGAACCCGTCGGGGATTTTTTTTTCGGGTCTCCCCCGTACCCGTACCCGATTTGGCCCTGAAAATTTCCCCCCGTTAGGGCCGGGGACCCGACGGGGATTTTTGCCATCCCTATATACGGAGAAGACTCAAATAAAATGATAAATTATATCACTGTAAGTGGCATTTAATTTTGAGTTTTGGTGTAAGGGTTTCGAACCTTACATCCTTTGAAGCATAATTAGCCAATCAAGTGTGTGAATCACGCTACTTTTCCTTTTTGTGAGGCATTCGATGATTTCATTATTATATTTTTTATGGTTATCAAGATGACTTTTGATTGGGCATATCCTAAGAAATTTAAAATAATTTTTTAAGTACCTTTTAATATATTTCAAGACTTTTCTTGAGAATTTTCTTAACTAGTGGGGGTTGAGAATTTGGGGGTTATTGTTTTAAGATCCCTTTACTTTGACACTTTGGAAACCCAAATGGAAATTGTTATGTTTAATGTGACATATTTGAAAATGTGGGGGTTCGTTATATTCATTTAATGACCTATCTAATTAATAAGTGAGCTCTTTATTTTGGTAAACATGCCAACATATCTATGTGAAATTTTCTTATATCATGCAACAATATTTTGAGACTAATTTATGTTTCATCTTTATATGAAAGTGGGTGTGACTAATGACATTCTTTGTATTAAATTTTGGTGGAGAAATTTCATTGTCTTAAAGGGGTTTCTATTGAGAATTGAAAAGATACAGTGACAACTTGGATATGCCATGTAGCCACTTGAAGTGGACAATAAAGGAAGCTTCAGCAGGTGCACTCAAAGAATTGATATATTTTAATGAGTATTGACATGTGAGAGGTATTTTTGATTATATGAATTGATATATAGTGAATTTCTATTATATTTTAATGTAGAGTGATGCACATGTGATCTCTAATGATATTGAGATGAAATCTACTGATCATTTGTGTGCAATGTTCTAGCAAATATTCCTGATAGATATACAAGTTTACAAGTGGACCTAGTTTGGAGCATTGGTATGTTATTGAGAGGGTCATGTGGTACCTTAAAAGGATGACGAACCTTGAATTACACTATGAGAAGTTTCTATGGTGAAACATTTAAAATACTAGAAAATGCTCTTAAATTTGGATATGTTGTTAGGGACAACATATCCAAATTTGGTAGCTGTCCAGATGGTGTAGCCTCATCAACATTGGTAAGACTAAAGCAACCTCTTCCTTGCTTCCTTCACACTTGTGTCTACTTTTTGGATACTATGAACACTTCTCATAGTTTTAGTTCATAATCAATCTTGGACATTTGCTTTGCACACAAACCTTTTAGATTCAAAGTTCTTCAAACTCTTAAAAATTGGCAAGATCAATTCATGGCTTGAAATCTCTAATCTCTGGAGTCCTAATCGAAAACTTTTGTTCTTGAAAGTTCCTATGCTCATCTACTCTAAGATATCAACAATTGAGCACTATTGGATCAACACAGCCTTGGTAAATATGGTATTACCAAAGCTCACTCGTCACTTTCGTTACCAATTCCCGATTTCAATTTTGTATGTTGAATTTGGTCTTGCATGTCTGTTTTTCACTGCTCGTATAGTGTAGTAGTTTTCATCAAACATGTTCCTCTTCATCTCTACTACAACATATCCAAAATTCGTGGTCATCCAGAAAGCATAGCCTTCTCGAAAGTGGTACACACTAGAACAAGCTCCTTGTTTCCATGTGCTGTTTTGGTGGTTGTTCTCCTTGGGAGGTAAATTGAGGATTTTAGAACAAATAAGAGGATTAAGGTAAATATTTAAGTGTTTGATTTCTGGAAATGTATTTTAGAGGTTGCATTCTTGAGGTTTTGTGGATTGTTGAGTTTGATACAAAGTTAAGTGAAATTGTGAACTTTTTTAAGGAATACTTGAGTTAGGCCCTCTAAATTGATCTTGAGATTTAATTTGGAACATAAATTCTGTATTTTTAGGACATAATTTAATTATTGGATATTAAAGGACATTTAGGTTGTGAATTAATCTCTTGAAGGTTGGATATTGTTGCATTTGAGGAACCTAAGTGCTAACTAGGCTTATGTTGTCTTCAAGGTAATTCTTGAAGGTTGGCTTATGTGAGTTGGTGGTTTTGATGATTTAAACGTGATGTGGATTATGGTGAATCCAAGTAAGCATGGAATCAAGGTAGGGGGTCTTCACTTGCCTCATTAGTTGTTTTCCCGACTAAATGTATTTGCGTATTTGATAAATTGCTTTATATGATCTCCTGAAATGTATTGTTAAATACTGGATTTGGCCTTGAGTTTGAAATGTTATATGTTTGCCCTTAGATTTAAATGTGGTTTTGAGTTTCGCTGGATGGGTCACACGTACAGCCTGTGATGATGATTGTCTAATGCTTGGATATCTGGCCGGTGTGCAGTATTCATATCGCGTGGTATGCGATATCCGTTATGTGTGGTTTGGTCATCAAGCAGTGTGAGTATATCGTGACGTTCGGGTACTGTTTTTACTTGATAAATTGAGCATGCTTGTGATATTCCAAATTGATTTAAACTCATGTTTCGATAGATTGGTTCAAATATGTTATTATAAAATTATAATTGTTTTTACTTAATTGAGGCGATCCCTGATGGGGAGCAATATCGTACGTGTTGCTCACCCCTACAATTGCATTTTCTTTAGGATTTTTAGCCATTTTGCCCCCGAATTATTAGGCAATTGAACTTACCCCCAATTATTTCATCTCAGATTTAGTCCTCAACTCGTAATAAATAGTCAATTTCCCCTTACCGTTAAGTTTATCTAATTCCATTAACTTTTCTGTTAATAACAAGGGTAAATTTGTAATTTTAACTTAAAATTCATAAAAATATTGTAAATAATTAACTTTTAGAAGAAAAAAATTATTCTCCGCACAAAACCCCCACCCCACCGATTTCTTCTCCCCAAAGATTTTTTTGCTTCTTAAAGTTAATTATTTACAATATTTTTATGAATTTTAAGTTAGAATTACAAATTTGCCATTGTTATTAACAGAAAAATGGATGAAATTAGATAAACTTAACTAAGGGGGAAATTGACTATTTATTACGAGTTGAGGGACTAAATTGGCAAACGAAATAGTTCAGGGGGTAAGTTCAATTGCCTATATAGCTTAGCAAACCGCACTTTACCCTTTTCTTTATGCGGGTGATCCCTGTGGAGTTGGTGTACGAGTTGGCATGGCAATGGTGATAGTAAAAATTTGTTTCGTTTTGTGTATCTCTGATTTCATTGTAAAATGACTCATATGAAATAAAAATCGAGTTTTCAATTATTTCGGCCTACCTTAATATTTACATTTCTGCACCATTTTCAAAGTCTTATTTCTAACTCAGCCTTATGTTTTATTGAGAATGTGGTGTTATGATGTTCGGTCTAACAATGTAGCACTGCATTGTCGATATGGCATTGCACTGTTACGTGCCTGGTTTTTCCGGGGCGTGACAATTTAATTTATGCACCAACTTTATATATTAATTTTTTGGTCAAAATCCCATATTCCAAATTTAACTTGGGGGGTTTTGCATCAATGATGTGGTAGGCTGGCGAGGAAGACAATGAAGGAAGCAAATAGAGGGAAGAGAGAATCGGGAGAGAGGTTTCTTGTTTTCGTATTAGGCAGTTGTTGGATGTATCTAATGGCTAAAATGATTTGTCAATGTTTTGGCAAAAACAAAAGAAAGAACAATTTTGTCATATGAATCTTGCCAAAAAATTTCGTGTAATTTCAATTTCAATTTCCACTTAAATTATCAAAGAATTAAAAAAAAAAGGTATGATCCAATGTTATCCGACGGAGCACCAAACACAGTATAACTTAATCAGACTATTTATTCGGAGCAACACCAAACGCCTTATAATATTATGTTAGATTGAAATCAAAGAAAACAAATTATAATAAAGGGAAAAATAGTTGCATATGGATTCCATTCATTTTGTGAGTGTCGGTGTTACTAATTTCTTGAGCCAAAGAGATTTAGGCATGTGGTCCTTCTTTTTTTCTTTTTCTTATTCTTTTGTCTTATTAGCAATTAGCATGGAGTCCAATTTAAAATGGCTACATAAAATGAGATCGAATATTTTATTTATTTTATTTCAATTTTGGTGTCGGTTCCTAATGTTATACATTATTTTTGGCCAGTTAATGTCATGCATCATATAAATCAGAAAAAAACCAAATTCTCAATTATTGTGAAAAGATATTTGAAATTGCACAAAATCTGGGAGGATATCGTGAGTGACCCATTGCTTTTGTATGAGTTGGACCCATTGCTTTGTTTCTTGGTACCAAAACAAAGTTGTATGTGTTATATACATTTTAGGCTGTATGTTCGGCCCGACTTTCTTCTGCTAACTAGTGCTTGTGCCTCATAATAGTGTGTTAATTACAATTATCATGTACTGGTTTCATGGATTCATCCAAGCTACTTGTGATTTCTTCATCTGAGTAAGGTACATGAAAATGTATTAAAATATTTTTTAGATTGAAATTCATCTATGAATTTGAAAACCCCATAAAATACTATTGGAAAATTAATTCGCTAAAATGTTATGACGGTTTGATAGAGGGTTTGTAACTCAAGTGGTTAAGAGCAGTTATCTTTGCATCCGAGGTCCTATGTTTGAATCCTCCCTCTTTAAATATCGCTTATGTAAACAATACTATGACAATCCGTAAAATTTTGTGTTTGCTTTATTGCCACATTACAAAATTGGAATATTATTGTCAAAATTTGTGTCCGTTTTACTCACACTTACATTTCACCTTACTTATATATGTCAATACAAGGTAAAATGCACACTAAACTAAAACTGCACACTTTGACTAAATAATACTCTCTTTGCAGATAGTAGTCTATCGGTTTAGTATTATATGATAAGAAAAGAAAAAGATGAATGCTTTCATTTTCTGCAAGCAAAGCAGAGAAAGATACCGGCCGTACCCTTAGCTGCAAACCAAGATATGACACTGATGAGTCAAGCCCCATTTGCACGTGTAACTTCTTCTTCTACGCAGTACAGGTGCCACTTTGGATTTTATACAATGACACAAATCTCGAGGAAAAAGTCAATCTTTAAATGCCGTCTAGTTCTCTGGGCCCAAACACACCAACCCAAAGACCTACCTGCTATGAATGCTCCTCCTCCTTCTCACCTCTCTCAGCCCTCTCTTTCCCATGCCTTTCTTTGTCCTCCAACCCACTGTCGGCGAGAATTTAATAATAAATATTAAAATGTGTTTGTTTTGAATAGAAAAACGAAGGGTCAATAATAATAATAACAAATCAAGTGTGTATTTTGTATGCGTTTTGTGTTAATATACAATGAGAAAAGCTGAGCTGTTTGTTTGTACTTTGCTTTTACAGATAGCAGGCACATATCTTATAGTTTGATTTCAGGTTTAGCTTCCACCCACCTTCCAAATGTCCCAAAATCAAGAAAAGCTTAGTTATAATGTTTGTTATCTTCCGCTAATAATATTATGCTATGTGAAAGTGTTATTATGCGTATCGTAATTTTGTTAGTCGAAAATAACAAAATAGAGCTATTTCCGTTTCATGAGAGTCTTTCTCCTCAAAACCAATGTCACTTGACTCATTTCTTTAAATTTATTTTTTTATTCACTTAGCATCACCCAAGTCTCTAAATTTCCTACTTGTAAGTTGTATATAAACTCTCAACCCCATAACTCTTTCACCACAAAACCCCCCAAAAACTTATAAGCCTCTCTTCTCTCTTCTTCCCACTCAAATTTAATCAAATACAATTTTGCAAACATGGTTTCATCATCAACATCAACATCTCTCATAATCTCTCCAAGAAAGCTCAGATCAGATTTGTATTCTTATTCATACCAAGAAGATTCAACTACCCCTCTAGTGGTTAATGTTCTTGCTTCTCTGATTGAGAGAAGCATGGCCAGGAACCAGAGGATTGCCAAGAGTTGCAGCAGCCCTTGGTACATGTCCAAGGACATGAAGAAGACTCGGATTTTTGAGTGCCATGAGACCCCGGACATGACAATCCAATCCTATCTGGAGAGGATTTTCAGGTACACCAGAGCTGGACCTTCTGTCTATGTGGTTGCATATGTTTATATTGATCGGTTTTGCCAGAACAATCCTGGGTTTAAGATCAATGTCACAAATGTTCATAGGCTTCTCATCACAACTATAATGGTGGCTTCTAAGTATGTTGAAGACATGTAAGTCTCTCTCTCTCTCTCTCTCTCTCACCCACTCTTTGTATTTCAGTTTCTGATATGAAATCTTGATTCTTGAACAGGAATTACAGAAATTCTTACTTTGCAAGAGTTGGGGGATTGACAACCAATGAATTGAACAAGTTGGAGCTTGAGTTTTTGTTCTTGATGGGGTTCAAATTGCATGTCAATGTGAGTGTGTTCGAGAGCTACTGTTGTCATTTGGAAAGAGAAGTTAGTATTGGAGGAGGCTACCACATAGAGAGCACATTGAGATGTGCAGAAGAAATCAAAACCAGGCAAAATGAAGAGCGAAGATATAACCAGTTTGCTGGTCTTTTGTTATAAATCAAATGAAACAATTTCCAATTCTTTTCTTTCTTCGTTGTGGGATTTTAGTCCACCAATTCTTTTGTACATATTTCTGTATAATCTGTGAGAGATGTACTTTTGGGGGGGCTTAATTAGGGAAGCCAATACAGAGTGATGTCTAAAACCGTTATATCTTTTTTGGTATGATTTTCCAAATTGGCCTAATTGGTTGTTATGCCAGACATTGCATTAATTTTCTTTGATTGCATAAACTTTTAAATAGCATTAATAATGTGTCGATTGCATAAACCAGGTAAAGTAAGCTTTAAAAATGCAAAAACTTTGATTGCATCCAAGGGAATCGGTGACTCTGAATCCAATGTAGAAAGCCTGCAAAAATATTGGCATTTTTCTTGTATTCTGAAATGAAAGCAATTTGCAGAACCCATTTACACATATTTAATAGCTGGGGGCGATACCCTATTTTGAGAGGCCGCTGCTGCCGTCCAGGTTGTTTTAAGGGTCATTAGTGGATTTTGTTTTTTGGTCAAGAAGGGTCATTAGTGGACAGGTTAAGTAGAAAAGATTGATGGTGTAATTAAATTTTTTTAAAGTACAAGCGGTAGTCTAAACTATATGGGAGGAGAATTCTCACACACATACAACAAAGATGTCATTACCATGGAAGTTCAAACCTGAGACTTTTGATATGCAAGGTAATGTCATTTTTCACTTGAAATTTTAAAAAAAAATTATTAAGAAAAGTTTTACCCTAAAACAGGATAAGAATGCATTTATTAAAAAAACTAGAACCCAACACTTCCAAAAGATCTTACACCTTTTAATTACTTCGAAATTGTTGTATGATAAAACGAATTTTGTTTTTCACACATACATGGTGAAAATACCTGTAGGATAACTTAAAACACTAAAAGGGTGAAGCCTGAGTTTGCAACAGTCGAGCGTAACAAAATAATTAAAAATAATAATCAATCCTTGAAGGTGCAGAACATAAAATTAAAAGAACACGCAGAGAATTATTTTACGTGGTAGAACCCCACCTCTGGGGAAAATCCACGGGACCCCTCAGTCCAAAACAAATCCACTATAGAACGATGATTACAAGAAGTACTCACACACTTATCCTAGACACATTCTAGATAATGTTTACCGATTTCTTCTTAACTCAACTTCTGTCACGAGATGATCTTTCAACACTCCTTATGTTGAACGCAATACTGGTCACGATTGCTTCAAGCTCGCCGGAGTTCTTCCAACTCTCCTTATGTTGAATCTGATACTGGTCATGATCGATTCAAGCTCACCGAAGATAAACGGCCACAACGGTCTTGGTGCCCTCAACCGTATGAGTCACCGACATGCAAATAAATGCAATATGAATGATAAAAGTGTTTGATAAATCACCAAGTAAACATGGAACACTTGATGATTTATCTCAAATAAAAACTCAACTTTCCAAAGTTTATGGACTGAAAATATGATCGTGAAAGCTCTACTCAAGGAATGGGACAGAGCCTTATTATATGAGAGGTTTTCTTCACAAGGAAGAAAACCTACATTCAGAACACAATCTCCACAATTGAATGCTTGACAAGAAATCAATGATATGGTCTTCTTATGAATTGATCATTGATCATATTTAAAAAGTGATCATATTTAAAAAGTGATTGCCAACGAAAGATACTTTCCAATACAAAGCAAGATTACTCTTGAGGCCCAAGGAAATATCAACGTGATCTTCAATCAAAATACTTGAAAGACAAGTAGGAATTTTATAATAAAAGAAATAAAGAATAAATAAAAGATTTTGAAAAATATGCCTAAATGAGATGCACTCCTAAATGGATTCTTATTGACTAAGATCAAAGAAAATCATGAAAATAAAATCATATGAAATGCCAAAACTGTTCCTATTATGGATGCATGAGAAATGACATGTCTTACTCTTCAGGTCATGTGCCTCATACGTGTTAAGTGACAATACCGGTATTCGGGGACAGCTGAGCTGTTTCTAGAAATTAGAGACATCAATTTTGCTTGAACCCTATAACTAAATGACACTTCCAAATCTATACTAAGTTCTAAGAATGCCAAACACAATTTCATGCTAACACATGGGCACATGCAGATCCATATATTTTTAATCAAAGTAAACAAGAAAGGACGAAAGGCCATTTGTAAAGCATATAAAGCATATATTTGAAGAATTGACCTTCTCATTTGATCAGTACTCTTGGGTTTACAAAGTTGCAAAGGATCAAGATTATGATGCATCATTACCAGCAAACGACAACAACTATAATAAGCAGGACAGTGGGAGGAAAAGTGAAGGAAAGAAAGCAATCGCAGCGGTGGAGAGGACAAGTGGAGTGGTTGAAAGCTGGGGCATCTTCTACGTAGAAGCCTGGCAAGTTAGAAATGATCAAATGACTACTTTAAACACTATTTTATTCGATAATGAAATTAACTGTCCCTACATGTTCTTAGGTATACTTTTGGTTTTCTCTTTTCCATTAAACAAAATTACAAAATGATGATCAACTTCCAACCTTATTTCATTTCATCTATGAACTTTCAATTCGGTTTTAATTATCCTATAAACTTTTACTTCATGCCAATTTTGGTCAAAATTTTCTGTTAGTTTCCATCATGTGCAACAAACACGATCAACCTTTTAAAGGTATATATGTCAATTGACGTTGCAATCACGTTGGAGGGAAAATCATAGGGTAAAGGACATAGTGAAAGTGGGTTAAAGAAAGTCCCAATTTAAATGGACGAAAACGACCCTGAATTTGACTAAATAGTTTATATAACTAACAACATGGAAAATTGGCACGAATTAAATGATTGCGCCTCATAGCCAAATTGAAAGTTCATAGGACAAAAAGGGGCTTGCCTAAACTTTTTCCTAAATCTCTTTTACCATTATATACGAGAAACGTCACTTACACTGAGCTGTATACTAATTTATTTGTATCCCTTCTTTCACGAACATTATAAGAAATAAAAAGAGACATCACATCACGTGAGAAGAGATATAAAAAAACATGACATGCAAGTTCTTTGTCTATATTTCTTTTAAGAGAGGTTTGGTGATCCTTGTGGTAATATTGACCTTTCAAAAAAACGGCTATGGCCTAATGAAAATAAGACATAATTCTTGCCATGTGGTTCTACTTTACCCCATCTTTGTATCTTTAGAAGCCACTAATCATCTTTTTAAAAAAAGGGATTTTGTGTTCAACTATGACTACAACTATAACTACATGTTACTAAAGCTAAAACTTTGGATGAGATTTTTGGTAATGATAGATTTCCCTGGAACACAATTATTTGGAAGAGAATATGACATATGCATTATTTAGAATAGAGATGCGACTAAGTAGTTTGATAATGACTTTCGGTTCAGTGACACTCAATCTTTACTGTACTAAGACATCGAATCAAATATAGTAGATGAGAGTTACTGATTAACATATAATTTTTAATAAGGTAATTCCAGATATACATTATCAGATTAGACATGTAACTACTAAGTAGTTACTGCCCTAGCAACTGCAAGGCCTGGTGTACCTGTGGACACTTTCTAGTTTACACATTTGAGTCAATGACTCTAGACAGGGATAGCTGCGTGGCCCCACATTTGTTCCCACCCTACACTGCTTAAAAACCCAAAAAAGAATTAGGGTTTACAGGATGAGCGATCCACTTTTATTTTAGTTTATTTTTATATAAGTGATATTAGGGGATAAAAGTTTTCTCACACACAAATTGTCATATTAGGATTTACGGGATGAGTGATTCACTTTTATTTTATTTTTATATAAGGGATATTAGGGGATGAATGTTTTCTCACAAACAAATTGTCAAGACGTCACGGGAGTTAGAACATGAGACTAGTAGTCTGCAAATTAAGACTCATTTCTACTGGACTAGACCATGTTGGCTGAGCAATCCACTTTCTAGTTGACTATTATAAGGACTTAAGATAATGGATGCCATGGTTGGTAAACAAGGACCAGCTAGCCACGCCTCAACATTTTGTTGATGATATTGGTGTACGGGCAGAAAAGAATATTTTGGGTGGTGAGTCTTACAAAACTCTGAGGGCAGTGATGGACCTGAAATTATATGATCAAATAGTCAACTTTTTCATACACAATGCAATTCCAGCTATTGAACATATCCAAACCAGAAGAAGAAGGAAAAAAAACATATAAAAGATAAGAGGAAAGAAGGATGAAGCTCTCATAAAATAAGCTGGTTGTTGCTGATGAGCTTAAATATCATATGAGCCAGAATTGGTGGGATTGTGTTTATAATTTGGCAGCACCATTCTTTACCACCACTTTTTCTGAATGACCAAATACACTTTAAAATCCTCATTGCATTTACTTTATCATAATACAACAAAAACTGTCCCCCAGCCCTTTTCCCTACCCACCTAATTTCCAGTTAATAAACAATGCTTAATTAGTACTTGAATCCCTCTCTCTCTCTCTCTCTCTCTCTCTCTCTCTCTCAGATGCAATAATACTGAGACTTTATACATTGTGTCTGCTATATTTTATTTGCTAATATCTGCAAGATTAGTGATTTAGATGCAAAGTTTCACTTGACTTGTTGATATTTGTAGCTTAATATATCCACCTTTTTTTTATAAGAGTTTTTTTTATAATTGTTGTGGCTTGATTTTTTCACACTTTATCTATCTTTTTATTATTTATTATGAGTTTGCAATCTTAGGATGGTTATGCAGAGTTTTTCGATTATGCGTAATAATTAGTGAAGGCGCACAAGATTGTCTTAATTTTGATATTAGATCACTCCGTTATTGTAATGGTCATTTGTGACTTATGGCTAATAGTTTTTTAGGTTGAATTATGAATGTAATTCCAAAATTTCTATAAATAAATAAAATTCTTGGATCCTTCAAGTTCTGCTTTCACATTAATTAGGTTCCTTAAAATTAAATATTGTTCAGTATATCACAAGATAGAACCGGTTTTCCATGTTATAAAACAGGTTGCACGAGTGTAAAAAATTATCATATTACAAGATCCACCTTTCCCAAGAAGAGAAAGTAAAAGGCTCTCCCCTATTATGTTCCCCAATATACAAATAATAATAATAATAAATACACATAATCAGCACGGTATGTGGGTGTTTTATGTAGCCTCTTGTAATTTCAGCTGCCCAGTCACACATTATAAATTGATGTTAGATATTGTTTAGTGATCAAATTCTAGAAAATGCAAGATTTTGGAAGTTTGTGGAAATGCGCAGAGAGTGCATCAGCTCTAATAATTTTGTCTTCTGTTTTGGGATACTTGTAATTTTTCATTTTATATTTCTCCATGCTCTTGAAAAGCATGGTCCAACAATTCAAAATACAAGAGAAGGTGGATTTGATGTTTTCTGTTATCTTATTTATTTATTATAGTATAAAAATAAGTTATAGGGAGGGGCAATGATAGGGGAATCTCTTCTACTTTATTTTCATTTTACTTTAAATGATGAGGCCAGCTCAATGTCTGGAAGGTATGGAGATTAGGATTTAGGAACTCATATATGAATAAGATTATATGTTCATATAAACATATTTTTTTTGGTTAAACAGACATGTAATCAGTTCTTAATTTGGTCTGTGCCCCCATGTCCATCATCACTGACGTAATTGAACTCTTTTTAAATTTATTTTAGTGAAAAAAATAAGGTTAGGGGTGCCATTTCTTGTCTAATTCTGATAAGAATCAAAGAAATGAGTGGTTTGTTGTAACAGAGATTGGTTTAGGGTGTTTCGAATTATCTCCTAGTCGATATTGTTTACCTTTCTTGTCTAATTATGTCCGGTATTGTTTACCTTTTTTTTTTTTTTTTTTTTTTTGTTTTTTTTTTTTTCAGGAACCATTGTCTTGTAATAACTGCCAATATGTGTCTTATTTAGTAATAATATTCCACTAATTTACACCGTTATTGGTGTGACAGTTTAATAGGCATGGTAGTTTCCAGGACAGCAGATGCTTCTTTGTTGTGTCAACAGATGGTCGTACAGAAGATTTTACATATAGGAAATGCCTGGACAATTACATAAAGGAAAAGTACCCTGATGTCGCCGAAACTTTCTTTGGCAAGTATTTCTCTTGGAGAGGGAATCGAGAGCAGATCCCCACTCTAAGTCAAACCCACTCCAGAGCAAACTGAGAATGCGGAAACGGAGTAGAACATGTCTATTTCCTAGGCCTGTGTCATTTTGAGATTCTCATGTAATTAGGCGTAAACATTATGCTCCTCTGTTTTTGATTTGTATATATTAGGTAGTTGTTAGCAGCTCTTGACAAACCTAGTGTTCTTCCTTTCTTTTTCTTTTTTTTTTCTTTTTCGGGGTTTAATGTAGAAACTAAGAACTTCTCGAGCAAGAAAGAAGTTAGGGAGAAGAAGACAAAATGCAGAGAGAGAGAATTGTAATAAACTGATTTTCATTTCTCGTTAATGTTATTACATTTGAGAGTATATATAGCCATTGGCTTGTTTTGTACAACAATACCCTTTATCTAACTATAACTAATTACATGCTATACCACTACTCATCTCAACTAATCCTTTACTGGTATAACAAACTAACAGTTTTAGATGCCGAGGCATTTGCCTCAATATTTAATCTCAGTGCATTTTAGTTAACCTGTTATTATAGATGAAATGCAGAAGTGTTACCAATATCATTCATCAATGGCTTCTATTTCTTTGTTAATCATTTTGGAACGGAGGCCTGTTACCTCTTTGATGACAGTTCAATTATGTATCATCATTGCTCATGGTTCATGGCTTTGAGTTTATTTGCAAAGTCATGTGCTGGAAGGGAAATGTTTTGCTGATTAGCAGAGCAACTTGCATATTTTTGCTGATTATATGTTCAGTACAATTTAAAACAAAATCAAACTCGGACTAGTTATATTGAAATTAACGTTAAGGAGTTTTGTGAAAACAATTTAAAACTTTAAGGGGTATTTGTGTAATTTCATTAACCTTAGGAAATTTTGTGAAAAAACCGAAAACCTCAAGAGGTATTAATGTAAATAACTTGATATTGAAATAGAGTGGTGTGTACTGAACATATTTTGGGTGCATTTAGAAGTCTTACCCATTGTGGCCCAAAAACAATGGCAAAAATTTGGTGGTTTGGTCCGTTAGAATTAATAAGGGTTGTTGCCCATAAACAATGACCAAAATTTGGTGGTTCACAATTTCAATAGCCCTTTGAATATTCATTTTTTCCCAAACAAGGAAGGAAAATGTCGTAATACTTTGGTCCATTGACTAGGCCTTTACTCTTTTGGGCCCATAAATACACAATTGAATAAGGTAAATTGAGTAAAATTATACTATAATAAATTCATTGGATTAGTAAGGTCCTTTTACATTGGGCCAATGGGTCTAGTCAAATAGAAAAAGACATTGACTTGCATATAAAAAGTCTCAATTTCGAACTTTCATGGCATCATTTGTGTGTGTGTGATAAATTCCCCTTTTCTTTAGTTTAGACAATCGTTGTACTAAAAAAAAATTCACTTTGAAAATTTTAAAAATTAGAATTTGATATGGGTTTTTAGGAGATTTTGAGCAAGGGCGTTTTAGTAGAATTTAACGACGGGCTTTAAGGCTTAATGGACTTGGGTTATATTGTCTATTCATGACTTCCCTTTCTTTAGTGTGTTTGGTTATGGGCTTTGTCAAGTGGGGTTGGTTCTTCCTAACGTCACAAACAAACAATGCATTTAGGACTGGTTTGATAGGGAGGACTATTTATAAGAGGTTGATGACTAAAACTTATCCCTCCGAAAATAGTGGGATTAGGAGGGATAAGTTTTAGTCATCAACCTCTTATGAATAGTCCTCCTTCATCCTCCAAGTTAGACAACAATATTCATATTATGCCTTGAATGCACATGAAATGTAGGTATTTTGCTAATCTAGTCTAATATAGTCATCCCTAACAAACGAGGTCTTAGTTCATAGTATTTGGTGATGCGTCATGCATGACATGATATGTTGAGTCATTTGGTGATTTTGTTTCTTGAGTTATTGCATGGACTTTCTCATGATTTTGGACCTAAACTTGTTTATATGTTCAATTTTGGAGCAAAATGGTTCATTCTGTTTCACCTACTAGCTAGAACCTTCATCCATTTCCATTTTGGACTTTCCTTCCCACCTTCAACCTTTCTTTTTTTAATTTCTCTCTGAAAGTGATAGCCATGTTGATCATGTGGCGCCTCAATGCATTGAATTTAGATCTATCTCTTTTTCTCACATGATGATGCTAACCAAAATAAATCACCTCAATTAGCATGGCTGGTCCTGGGCAGTGCGACCTCAAAAGCATTGAATCCATGACCAATCAAACAACATTAGCACACCTTGCCACTAAACTAAGTGTGTTTTCATGAAAGATAGCTGTGTTCCTTACTTTTATTATTTTATGATATCAATTTATGAAATATAGAGTATTTTCATGTTAGATCACATGAGTGTTCAATTTACGTTTCACACAAGGCTGTCAAAATCTAAAAATAGGTCATCTCAATGAATGAAAAAGAAGGGATCGACTTAAAGATCATGGCAAAGAAAGCAAACATGTCAAACCAATAACCCATCCCATGCTTGACGGAAAGTAAATAAGGCACCATATAAGTCTTTGGAAAAATAAGGCTTGCTAGAATTATGTACTTTGACTGAAAATTAAAATAAAAAGAATTATACGTGCCCAAATTTCGCCAAATGCCCGTAATATGAATTTCAATGATGTGTACAAGCACGTGGAGGAATGGGTATATTTCCGACCGTGATCAATTTTCAACTGTCAACAAACCACCATTAACGGCTGCATCAACGAACTCATTTCGCTCTCACCTTAGTAAAAACCGAAAAAACGGAAATCTTGTACTTGGACTTTGAGGTTATAATGCACTTTGCTCCTTGAAAGGGGGGATCTAGTATTTACAAGGACTGCAATAGTCTGGGGTCCGAGTCTACGTTGGACCCCACCAAGTAGGGGAAGTAGCAACTATGTTTTACTTTTATAGTTCGAACTTTTAATATGTTTTGCTCAATTAATTAATCCACATTGACATTAAGAATGTAAATAGCAACAACTTTCTAGTAACAAAATTTATTGTTAATTTAATAGTTATAAAGAAATTAACTAGCCTTCGGTTTAGTGGTACGGGTCTCTACTTAGAATTTATGTATTTGTTATCAAATTTGATAGCAAATTGTGACTAATCCATTGTTCATCCATTAACAAAACTCTGCACATATCCCATATAATTTGTAAAATTATAAAGAAGAGAGGAAAAAAGACTTGTATAAATGATAAACTGGATGTTGGATTAGTGCGAGATAAGGATATGGGTTATATAGAGATTATTTGACTTTTAATATGAATTTCCTTTGATGAAGAAATTTTTTAATGAAAAAGATCGATAGTATATTATTGATAGTAGAATAAGTAAAAATACCAAAAAATCGGACTATGTCGTCGGGGATATGAATATATTTAATTCGAAGTGTTGGATTACAAATCCATTCTTGTACTATTAAATTCAGATTAAAAGCGAAACAATATAGCATAACGAATGCACAATACCTAGGTACGAAATTAAACTATGCCATTAAATTACTAAAAATTCATTTGGGCTTTGGGTACACTTTAAAGAACAATCTCTACAATTAAAGAAAGTATCAACCTCGATTGAAAAATAACACCTATCAACTCAATTGCATGAAGTACTAGGAAAGAAAACATTCCGGCTTATTTTATTCACTTCTATAGAGATACTAATGCATTCCGGCTTATATACTTCATATTCATAAGTATATGGCATCAAATAACCTCATGCACTGACATCAACCAATACTATTTTATCTTGGAAACTAATAGTACGTGCTTTCCACTTCCACATTTTGTGTTTTTGGTTCTAAATTTCTTGACTCACCGCTTACGGATCTTGTCAGATATAATACTGATCATAGTATGCCCATACCAAATAGGGCATAATTTGCGGCAATAATTTTTTCAGTGGCAAGATTTTATGAGAAGTCATGGATTAAAAAGAATATAACCCTCTAAGAAATTAGTATTTTATTCTTGGGTGGGACAATACATTATCACTTTGCTTGGGCAATCTAAAGTATTGTTTTTAATATTTAGAACTTTCATATACAAGTTTTTTTTTCCACACGTTTGTGACCTCTTATTTTCTTAACCGTGTTCACTTTGTAAGGACTAATTTTAAGCTACAAATTTTATATATTGATTAAATTTATATTACACGATGGCGACTGTAAACCATTGATTGATCTCATATTACAAACATATTTCATCAAAATCGTTTCTAGAGTTCTCCTTTTGATATTGGATTGGTTTGAGGATGGGTAGCTAAAAGTTCCATACTCCATGTTTGCTGATGACAATCTTTGAAGTGCGAATAGCCCATATCTTGTACCTTGTACGAACCCAAGAACTTCAAATGAAGAGCATACGTGAAGGAGATGTTTGTAATTGCAAAATAAAACTGACTTTCTATTTATAATATATAAAAAAATCTGGTTTGGTTATGAAGAAAATAAAGATCACACATGGCATTCAATAGTTGGGTGCGTTTGAAAGTGATAAGCCTCTGCTTCATTTGTTCACACTCTATAAATACCAGCCAATCATCCATTCAAATTCAAATCTCGCAAATAAGCCAAGACTTCAATTGCCCCTGGTTTTACTAGACTCATTAAGTAAGCAGATAAAGATAATGGCTGTTGTTCTTCAACATTCATTGTCCATCTTTACTCTTGTAACCTTGTTTTCTATTCTACTAAACCTAAACCCCATCTCATGCTTCAACCCAAAACTCTTCAATGTGTCAAGGCTTCAGTCTGACTCTGGCTGGGCAGCAGCCGGTGCAACTTGGTATGGAAACCCCGACGGTGCCGGGACTGATGGTAAAAGATATATATAAAAATTCCATATTAAAATATGTAATTTTTGTCACATGATTTGGGGGTTTATATTAAAAATATACATTTTCATTATTGATCTTGTGTATAGGGGGTGCTTGTGGTTATGGTAATGCTGTAGAAAACTCTCCATTCTCTAAAATGGTGTCTGCTGGAGGCCCTTCTTTATTCAAATCAGGCGAAGGATGTGGAGCATGTTATCAGGTCAAATATATGTAGCGGCTTATGTATATGGATGGGACACAAATATTGAAAATTAATTTTTGTGCTTATACAAAATAAATTAAGATTCAATTTTAAGAATAAATTAAGAAGCTGAAATTAATGGCACCAATTTCAGGTGAAGTGCACGAAGAATGCTGCATGCTCAGGGAACACGGCGACTGTCGTTATAACCGATGAGTGCCCCGGATGTACTTCAGAGTCGGTTCACTTTGATTTGAGCGGCACTGCTTTTGGAGCCATGGCAGTTCATGGCCAGGAGGGACAACTACGGAATGCTGGAGTCCTGCAGATTCAATATAAAAGGTAAAAGAAAAAAATAATATGTATAAAGAAAGTTGAATCTCCTATAGCGTACTCCATGGTCAACTTTCTTTCGGTTTAATTTCAACTAGCTAGAAGAATATTCTTTTAACAAATAGTAATGTGACAAATTATGTCATTCAAAAGTCAATATGAACCATTGATTATATGGATGCCATTCAAATATGCGGTTTGGGTTCACAACTTATTGTAACGCAACGTGTCAGACATGCAAAATGATGTTACCTCTATTCTTAATATATGTACAGAGTGGACTGCAACTATCCAGGAGTGACCATCGTCTTTCGTGTCGACTCGGGTTCAAACCCTAACTATTTTGCTACCGTAATCGAGTATGAAGATGGAGCCGGTGACCTAACTGAAGTTCATCTCAAGCAAAGTGGTGGAGACTCGGACTCATGGCTTCTCATGCAGGAATCTTGGGGTGCTGTTTGGAAACTTGACTCAGGCTCAGCACTGCAAGCCCCATTCTCTATTAGGCTCACTGCAAGCAACGGCCAAGCCCTTGTTGCAAACAATGTCATTCCGGCTGGTTGGCAAGCCGGCCAGACTTATCGATCCCTTGTCAATTTTTAACCCTAATAAACTCTCGGACATTGCACTAGTTGATGATTTAATAAATAAGATTAATTAGTTGCCAATAGTCAACTTAATTATTGACCGTTCATCACTTAATTCGGTTTGTCTTTATGAAGATATTCCATAAGCTGCCAATTGTGGAAAAATATGTTACCTTTTCTTGCTTGGTTTAGACATTAATATTATTATTTTAATTGTATGTTCTTGAGGATTAGATCGTTGAAAATGAAACATGCTACATTTGGACTTAATTGGATCATTCCGACCAAAAAAAGACTTAATGGATCACTTAACACGGTAAAAGATGTCAGCTACAACCTGATTAGACAACTTACATGTCATTTGTCACATAACTAAAAATTGGGGTTTAAATTATTAATTCTCACGTATTTAGCTTCATATATTCATGTGCATACGGATGCATGATTAGCGGAGGCTCATACATATGCATGGAGACATAAACCATGTAATTAGAGAGGAAAATAATAGGGTGCTGTTAAACGAACCCTAAAATTAACTGAGTACACCCTATTACCAAACTATTTATTGAATTATTAATTTACCCTAGTATAAAATGACAAAGAAGGATATATTGAATATTGAAGCAAAAGTAATTTTAATACTCAACATATTGAACCTCAATCAAATTAGAATTTCATAGTTTGATTCCAAACAAATTTGATATATTGAAGCTGCCGAACATAACCTTTTTTTTTTGGGTACTAAACTCAACTGAAGTAGTTTTGTACTCTAACACATCTTCTAACTTGGAAAATTGTACATTTTATGATAATTTAATCTCTCCAGGAAAAGTACCAGTATTTGCAGATGAGAGGGAAATGGCTCAAGTCAACAACCATCGTTTAGCTTGATATGCTGAACCCAATTCAAATGAGTGTGCCCAAAAACCATCTGAGCTCTTTTCACCCTGCAATTCATCAGACCATTTACAACAAAAAACCTTCATGCTCTTCTCTACAATAATAAGAGACCAAACACAAACCCAATTTAATTTGCACCATCTGAGCAAAATTCAAAATCAACATTATTTTTTTCTTGCACCATTTCCAAAGTGCTATAAATACCAAATTTTGCCCAACTTTTGTTGAAGATATGATTTTAATTTTCATATGAAACTGAGTAACTATACGAGAGAAACTGACAATGAATTGAGTAATTTTCGTGTATGAAGCAAATGGAGATTACCCAACTTGATTTTGGGCAGCCACCTGTTTTTATATTTCCAAAAGCTTTGGAAATGGTTTGATGCTCTTGCAACAAAAACCCATTTGAATAGCTGTTAATGACTTCTGGAAGTAGCTGTTATCCCTGAAGGTTTTGATTTGATGAAGGAAAAATGAGTTGATAAGAACATATTTGATGAAGACGACCAATTCATGTAAAATAGGGTGTACTTAGTATTAGGGTGTTGTTGTGTGATAGAGTGTATTAGGGTGTATGAAAGAAACTTCAACCTATTACATATATGATTATGTAACTGTTGGAATGTAATATTTGACTCAAAAGATTGAGTTAGTATTGACATTGTGGTTCAGAACAGTGGCGTTGTGTTTAGAAAAAAAAAATCCAGATACAATTGTTGAAGGTTCTGAGCTTCACGTGCCCAGATTGTTGGTTGTTTGTAATAACTTAGCAGGTTATTTGCGGTGGAAAATCAGGGCCGTGGCAAATAGGGGAAAAGAGATTGGGTGGGAGCCTTTTAAATATTTATTTATATGTATGTGGGCCGTGGGCTGGGCTTTTATGGGCGGGCCGGGTCGGGCTTTCTTGGGCTCAAACAGGACTGACTTTAGACACCCAAGCCTAAGTCCAGCCCACTCAACAAAGGGCCTGGCTTTTCTCGATGGGTTGAGCTGGCTCCCGTCAGCCCATTGGCTTGCAGGCCTAATGATGACCCATAGTCCAACCGAGAGACTCTCGGTTGCACTATGTGTATCTCATAAAGCATAAGTCCAAATCCTTTGAAATAAGTTTAAAATGTTCAAGAATGTATAAAAAAGAAGAATATCATCAGTAGTATTAAAACCCTGGATTTGATCAAGTAAATGAATACTAAAGGATAAACATTCCCTAGTAGTACTAAAGGAACATGGCATCATATCATAATGGAATTCTCTTAGTGAGAAATTGGACCTTAATGATTTTTGGTTCTTTCCATAATGATTAATTGATATCTATTAGGATAAGCACGGTTAATGGCAACATACACTACTACAAAAATCGCAATAGACGACGGTAATTTACCGTCGTAAATTTAGTTTTTCAACCGTCGAGGAATCGACCGACATCTTTTACGCATAAAACCACGACGGTAAAATCCCGTCGTCTATTATTTATACAGACGACGCTTTTACTCAAAACCGTCGTCTATTAATTTAAAGACAGCGGTTTTTATGAAATACATGAAGTCTATTATATGTAAAGGCAGCGGTTTTTATGAAAAAGCGTCGTCTATTATATATAAAGAAGACAATTTTTATGAAAGAAATGTCGTCTATTATATGTAAAGAAAGACGATTTTGTGATAGAATTGTCGTCTATTATGAAATAACAGTTGTCTATTATATGTAAAGGCAGCGGTTTTTATGAAAAATTGCCGTCTATTATATATAAAGGCGACAATTTTTATGAAAGAAATGTCGTCTATTATATGTAAAGAAGACGGTTTTGTGATAGAATTGTCGTCTATTAATGTAAAGACGACGGTTTTTTGAAAGAAGCGTCGTTTATTATATCCAAAGATGCAGTAATTTTACATTTTATCTTTGTTTTTCTTGCTTCCAATGGTTCTCTACAACGATTTTAGCTAAAAAAACAACCATAATGCTTTGTGAACAATAAATTCAGCTCCAAATAATCCACACCATACAATAAATATACTCAAGAATAATTTGTTTCATAAAACTTGAAGATTCAATAATAATTACATAGTTTACCAATCTTCATTCCTATATATCCATACAAAATATCATATCCATAATATTAAACTATAATTAGAAAAAGAGGGGCTACATATGAAATTCGATCCGAATTTCATCAATTTGTTCTTGTGTGTATGAGTTAGCGTTGCCTTCTTGCACTACAAAACTAGGATTAAAAAAAGAAGCAAGTTTTAGTTAGAGATACATTTATAAACCTTTTGCAACTATAACAGGATTAAAAAAAGAAACAAAAGCCGAGAAGAGGAGCATAACTTATTTGGATTTCCTCGACTTGGAGCAAATTAACTTCAAATAATTTGAGAAAGCGAAAACCGAAATGAAAGATTAGAATATGAGCAGTAGGAATGAAATGTACCTTTGACTTGGAGCAATCTGATGGAGACAGAAAACTTTAAGGTTAGAATATGAGTTGAAGAAAGATAGCGAAATGTTATATATATAGGGTTTAGGGCAAATTGAAAAATTACAATTCGCGGTCAAATTTTCAAAAGACGCGTTTTTAAAAACGCCCGGAGAAAGTAAAATTAAAGCGTCGTATAAATTAAAATATACACCGACGGTTTTTAAATAATAGGGACGTTATAAATATATACTACGTCGGTTAGTTACAAAACAAAGTCGTTGTAAAATATTTTCACAACCCTCGGCATAAAACCGACGTCTTAAATAAAAATAACTACAGAGAAATAGAAATTTGTGTTAAACAAGAAACTAAATATGCAATCTTTAAGGGAACTCAGTTGTTGTTTTACACCAAACCAAGTTCTTAGATTGGTTGGGTGTAAAAACACAACTGAGTTCCAAAGAAAGACATCTTGCATGATCGAAACCATTCGTGAGATGTGAGAATTGAGATATCTTGAGCGTTTGGAATAAAAACTCCAATTTAAAGGAATTATTTAGAATTGGAAAACTAAAAGTGACTTTATTACGACTTGGAAACCGAAAAGGGCATTTATTTCGACTTGGAAACCTAAAAGCCGCCGTTTCAGTCCCCAATTTCGCAGATAAAAGCGTGACGTTTCAGTTCGAAAGTTTCGAAGTTGAAATCTACAAGAGGAAGATGGGCTTGAAGGGCAAGATAGAAAACTATGAAACTAAGGTAGTGTTGCGTCTACCCAAGTGCAAGTAGTTACACGTAGTAATAATCTTGGAAGTCCAAGTATCGTATCCTCAAGGAGCGAGATAGGCAAATGTACGCACACAAAGAAATAATTAAACGTACCAAAATAAAAGTGACAAGCAAAATGGAAAGGTAATTTGATTTGATTGTTGTAGAGATTGAGTTTAAAAATGAAATATCAATAATGGAAATCCTAAGGCATCAAGGTTCAATTCTTTAAGCAAAATATGTTTCATGCTCTTTAATCCAAATTATAACTCGATTAAAATTATCATTGAGAAACTTTAACCGGAAGATAAAGAAATTAAAACCAATTTAATTTTTCAATGTTATCTTTTATTAATGATTGTTCAGAAAATGGAATTGCTCAATTTCTAATCTTTTAATTTAAAAGCATGCTAAGTCAGTTCTTAACAATGAGAAAAATATAATTGAACTCATGAAAAGATAGTAGCACTTAACATCAATCAAAATAAAAGGATATGATAATATTGAACAACCAAAAATAAAAGAATTTAGCAATTCATACCGTATATTGGATTAAAGAACAATTCACAAACTTACTCAAAGGACATTCCCTTTAGCCTTAGCTAGAGTTCTAGCAACTCATTACAAAGGAAAACATAACTAAATATTCAATGAAATAGATCAAGAAATCTGTCGTAGTCCTCCTTTGCAAAACAAGTTGATGGGTGATTTATAGTAGTCAATGAGGTGAGTGGAAAGTTAATACATTCATGGTAGGTAATGAAGGTTTTAAGTGAGGGATTAATTGGATTAAACATGTATTGATGGTGGAGAGTTGGTGGAAAAGAAATAACGTTGAGGTAGTGGGCGTTAAATGGCTATGAATGACATGAAATATGCTCTTTAGCTTCAACGGTTTTGTCTTCTCTTCTCCCTCTTTACTTCTCACAATAATCCCACAATCAATTCTTCAATAAAGTCCGACAGCAATTCTCTTCACACGTGGCTTGAACTTGGACAAATATGTATCTTCATCTTTTGGCTTTCCAATTTCCTACAAAAAATAAATTCACCTAATAAGTTCACCAAATTAATACATAAAATTCATAAATCCAATTGGCGAGAATAAAATGTAACAACAAGTGAAATTATATTTATTAAGCCAAAATTATATCATAAAGTCTCCAAAATAATATTAAAAAGATGTAATTTGAGACTCTCATCAGGTAGCATCATGAGGATTACAAAAATGTGAAGGGATTGACTATGAACAAACCTTCTCACTTATAACTATTCGGATATTGCTTGCAATAGCTAGATACTTGAATTGTGAGTTTTTGAACAAAAGGAAACACAAAACGGCTTTTATGAAATAGCCCAAGGTTCAAATCACAAAGTATGTATAAGCTATAGTTGTCCATCAATGAACTCAAGCAAACTAGTAGGAGCTAGAAACATTCATTTTGATAAGAAAGTCAAAAGGGTTTGAATCTTTTCAAAGATATGAATGAATTTCTTGTATTACAAGAAAATTAGTGGGAGTTGAGTCGTATTCCTATTATTGTATGTAGATGACATACCAATCTTGGAAACGAAATTGTATTACCTCTTCATAAGAAGTCCTTATCATGTTTAGTGCTGAACATGCGCCTCTTTTTTTTAATTGCATGGTCTTCTAGGTGGACAAACAAATAATAAAAAATTATCTTTAAAAAAATAATTATAAAGTAAAATAATATTATTAAATTAAATTAAAAAAGCAAGGCTAGATACAAAATGCTACTCACAAAAACTAGGGGTAGATTTTCATGAAACCTTTGCACTAGTGGCAAGACTTGACACCATTTGAATCCTAATTGCATTGGCGGATCAAATGGGTTGGTTTTTGCACCAACTAGATCTGAAGTCAGCATTTCTAAATGGGGTTTTGAATGAAGATGTGTATGTCAATCAACCACAAGGCTTGTCATCAAAGAAGAAGAAATGAAAGTGTACAAGTTAAAGAAAGCACTTTATGGGTTGAAGCAAGCATCTCGTGCATGGTATGGGGAGATAAATTAATGCTTACTTCATCAACAATGGTTTTCAAAGAAGCGAGAGTGAGGCTACTTTTGTACACCAAGACTGAAGGTAACTCAAAATTCCTTATTTATGTTGATGATTTGGTGTTTACTGGAAGTTGTGAAAAAATGATTTCTGAATTGAAAGGAGATATGATGAAAAATATGAAATGAGTGACTTAGGCTTGTTTCATCATTTTCTGGGAATTGGTATGTGTCAAAGTAATGATAGCATCTTTGTGTCTCTAGAAAAGTATGCCAAAATTCTCCTCGAGAAGTTTGGAATGAGAGGATGTAAGTATGTTGCTACACCTCTAGTGGCTAATGAAAAGCTAAGAAAAGAAGATGGAAGTGATGAGGTAGATGCCTCAAATTTCAGAAGCATTGTTGGGAGAGCTTGATGTATTTGACGGCTACAAGGCCATATATTATGTATGCTACTTCTTTGCTATCGAGGTTTATGAATAAACCAACTCAGATTCATCTTGGGACTGCTAAGAGAATTGTGAGGTACATACAAGGTTCATTAGATTTTGGCATTGTGAATGAGAGGAAGGTTGAGCCAAAGCTATTTGGATTTTGTGATAGTGATTGGGGTGGGAGCATAGATGACATGAAGAGTACATCAGGATATGCATATTCTTTGTGTTCTGGTGTATTTTATGGGCTTCCAAGAAGCAACAAACTGTTGCTCAATCTACTGCATTTTCTTTTTTTGCTTTTTTTATTTTTTTCATTGCACTTCATTATTTTATTTTGTTACACTAGTGTATAGTAAATTTATGATAATACCATCCTATATTATTTCATATTTATTTTTAAATAATTATTTTAAACGAAAGATAATCAAATTTTATTATCTAGGTTTTTCTAACATTAGAATTTTTTATTATTTTAATTATACATTATTATTCTCATAGTATACATTTTTCATTGTTTATAATAATTTTAGCTTTTAAGAAATATCAGAATTAAAAAAATATTTATAACAAAAATTAGCACAAATATACTTGAAAAATAATTCACATATTATTATTCTCACATTGTCCTACCAGACACGTTTTCACTGTTTTTATTTTCTGAACATGTTTTCCAATTAATCTACTAGATGCATTTTCCAATCTTGAAAATGCGAATTCGTTTTCTCATTTTGATTCTTGAAAACATTACCAAACAGGCCCTTAATTTGTAGGTAAGGTGCAGTCAAGTTGCATAAGTATTATAGGGGAGCTTCACCAAGGCTCAACTAAGCGTGTACTTGTTTGCTTAATCACTCTCACTACTTAAGCTACTAGTTGTTTCTGTGAATGCTTTGAATCAAAGCAAAAGCAATGGCTGAATGAGAAATGATTGATTAGTGACTAATCCCACTTCACTTATGAAAGCAATGTCTTTGCTTAACCAATAGTTCACTGACTAATTGAAATAGTACTAGTGCACCTTCTTGACCCAGAAGTTGTGTTGCGTTGATATATCTCAACTACTTAGGAAGTACAAACTCTCAATTAATAATGCCTTAATTACAAAATTCAAAGAAAAAAAAAAGAATTATTCTGGTCCTAGTTATATCAAAATTTTCACTCAATATAATCAGGTCAACATTAGGGAAAGTTGACCTGATTATATTGGACACCCTAAAATGATTGAAATAGGGCGTTATTAAATGAACTCTAAAATTAACTTTGTACATGCTATGATATAAGTATACCATATTATTTAAATTAAAATGTAAAATTAACTAAGTACATCCTATTTAACTACTAAAATACCCCTTATATGCAAATTTACCACCCAATAAAAAACATTTAACTATTTGCCACCTAACTTTCAGTTTTGGTGCTAATCTACCACCTCCAACAATTTCCGTTAGATTTTCTATTAGAGGTGGGTCTGTTTTTAATTTTTTTTAATTCATCTAAAAATTTAAATTAATAAACAAAATTTTAAAATAATTTTTAAAAAATAGGAAAAATAAGGATAGCCTGCGATCTGCCCTCCACCCAAGGCAGCCACTCCCTCCTTCCCCGCCCTTGCAATCTTCGTCTAAGGCCTAATCCCACAACTTTGCTTGCCATTTTCCATTACAAACATTCCTACTAGTCCATAACATAATTTAGTCAGGAGCAAAGAGGAGATAGATTAGTTTTTGGAAAGTACAAAGCCCCCTAAAACTCCATAAACTTCAGAAGAAAAGAGGAACGGTGATGGTGCTTTCAGGAGGGAGGGAGAGGAAGACGGAGGGGGAGAGAGACAGGCAAAGAGAGATGGAGTGGGGGAGGGGAAGGGGAATTGTGATGGTTATGGAGGAGGAAGGGGCTGCCGAGGGTGGAGGGGGGAGATTAGCCCATTTAACAAGCTCACATTCTTTTAATTGAGAATTTTTTTTAGTATTATTAAAAAATTTCACTTACGTTTGATTATGGTTGAACATGGTGAGTAAGGTGTATTTATTAAAATTATATTTGTTTCATAATTTAATATATCTTTTTTGGTTGACAACCTGATTTCATTGTCATTTTCGAAACAATAATGTTATTTGTACCACATTTACTAATAATGCTATTTGTATCACATTTACTGATCACATTACTGACCACCTCTTTAATAAAAGTGGATTCCACCAATGTACGTGGAACCCATCTATATTAAAGAGGTTATCAGCAATGTAGTCAGTAAATGTGGTGTAAATAACAACACCGTGTACGCTGGTTTAGTGCTCTACAATATCAAACCTCAATGTACAAAATATATGCAAAATATGGATAACATTATTTATAAACTGATAATCCAACCTTTTATTCATGCCGCCACTAAGCACCAACTATAAACTCTTTGTTCGTAATGTTAGAATATATTCCAAATTCGAATCCTTCCATTAATTCTTGTCGATAAAAAAGACATTTGATTCATTGATTTTTGCACCAAAGACATGATGCTAAATTTACTCAATTCAATAAGATTCCTTACTTAGGAAACCATAAAGTATATTTTCTCAAGGAAAACAGTTTAAGGGTTTGAATCATTAGGAACTCAACAAACTTCATGATCACTTGATTCACGACAAGCTAGCTCATTATACTATACCCACTTGAGATCCTAACACTCCGCCCTAGTACTAGCTGTTAAAATTTGGAAAAATACCATGTAATGAAATAGTAAATAACAGGTAAAAAAGTCATTGCAAAAAAATTAGTGTCACTTCAAATAGCTGATCCAGACATTTGACATCTAAGTTTAGGAGCAAATGCCCATTTATCGTTAGCATTCTTCTCAACTTAAAAGAAATATTCTCTATTTGGGTAACTCATAAAATAGAATAATTAAGGAGAAGCATAGATTAATCATCTATAATAGAAATAATTAATTTAATGTGTGGAAAAGCAGCTTGAACCAACCGACAAGTAAGGAGAAGCGTAGATTAGTTTTCTTGGCTTGGAATTGAAGGGATATGAATAGGTATGGCAGTTAGAACCACTCTCTCCTTTCCTCTCTTTCACTCCCTCACACACACACACACTCTTTCTCTAAGTCTCTCACAAACACATACTCTCACACAAACAAACAAACACTCACACAAACACAACTCAAAAAACGTACTCTTGATGTACGGACGTCCATCCCTTGGTTGTGGCTTTGACTCGGCGGCGCCACCGCCACAGAAAAAGTCTCTACCCATCTAACCCTCCGTCCACTTGTCACAATGTCATCACATCCAAAGCTCATCAAGAACTCTCACACACCTCTCTCTCTCTCTCTCTCTCTCTCTCTCTCTCTCATATCCACAAATTCAATCCAAACCAACACTTTCAACTAAAAACTAGGACTTGAAACTCTTAATTATCATACAACCCCACGATTCCGTACACTACAAGAACAAACACCTTCCTTTTCTCTTCCATTCTTGACCCACTTCCATGATCACCCCTTTTCTCTAGCATTTTGTTTTGTTTTGTTTTTTTAAAATTTGCTTTCCCTTGTTTTTGGGGGTTTTTTTTTGTTGTCTTTTTAATTTAATGGCTTTGATTGTGAACCAGCAATCAAACTTCAAACATTTCTGTAAAATTTGCAAGAAAGGATTTGGGTGTGGTAGAGCGCTAGGCGGGCACATGAGGGCACATGGAATAGGGGATGAAGGTCAAATCGACGACGATGATCCTCCGAGTGATTGGGAGGACAAACTCGGCGGCGATGTTCCATCTACCAACAAGTGCATGTATGCCCTAAGAACAAACCCTAATCGCCTAAAGAGCTGCCGGGTTTGTGAGAATTGCGGCAAAGAGTTCTTGTCTTGGAAATCTTTCCTTGAACATGGAAAATGTAGTAGCTCCATAGATGCCGAACCCCTCGTGTCCTCCCCGGGCTCCGATGGGGAGGACGGGGCCAGCGGACGGAGAGGATGTGGGTGGTCGAAGAGGAAGAGATCGATGAGAGCCAAAGTGGGCAATTTCAATTCACACTGCCAATCAAATGAGGAAGAAGACCTTGCGAATTGCTTAATGATGTTGTCCAATGCCACGGTTGATCCTATGGAGGCTGAGCCGGAGGAGTCTTGTGCTTCAGCTAGCAAAGAAGAGGAAAGAAGAGACCATATGAACATCATGGCTCCTATGTCACGTGGGGTGGCCATAGACAACAATAAGGCCAAAGGGGTCGCCAACAAAGGCTTGTTTGAGTGCAAAGCATGCAAGAAAGTGTTCAATTCCCACCAAGCCTTGGGAGGTCATAGGGCTAGCCACAAGAAGGTTAAAGGTTGCTTCGCTGCCCGGCTCGATCACCTGGAAGATAGTATGGCCGACGATGACGTCATCACACATGAAGAATTCTTCCCCAATAAACCTAAGTCAACCCTACAATTCGACCACGGCTCTAACACCCCGTCAGCCTATACCTCCAAGAGAAAAGCGAAGGTGCACGAATGTTCGATATGCCACCGGGTTTTCTCTTCGGGGCAGGCATTGGGGGGGCACAAGAGGTGTCATTGGATCACGTCCAACGCCACAACGGACACGTCTACATTAGCCAAGTTCCATGAATTTCAAGAAAGTTTGGAGCAGCAAATGATGAACCAAAGGCCTAAGTTTGATGCTTCTTCGGATCCACTTGATCTGAAGCTTGATCTTAACCTACCAGCTCCGGCAGATGAGAATGGTAGTGGAAGAAGAGAACGTCGCTTGGAAGTCTCGACAGATTTTTTTTTACAACCATGGATTGGGACAAAAGAGGAGGACAATCCCCATCTTCACTCCTCCCACCAAAACGACAATGACAACATTAACAACGACAACAACAGTAACAACAACAACAATACAAATAATAATAATAATAGTAATGATTTTTCAATGCAGAATGTGGTTGATGAAGCAGACAGTAAGGTGAAGTTAGCAAAGCTAAGTGAACTAAAGGATATCAATACCAGTGGGGGCTCCTCACCATGGTTGCAGGTGGGGCTTGGTTCAACAACTGATGTTGGAGCTGAACCATAATTTCATGTCAAGGAAAGTGAGATTTTCTCAGCTCTCTCTCCTTTTTTTCATAGATTTTTTGTACGTACCAAGAAAAACTGTAATTATATAACAAAACAAGCTCATAGTTCAAGATTCTTTTTAAAATTTAATTTTCCTTTTGAATTTTTAAATGTACATTATAGTGGGTCAATTTAATTAAGCCCCAATCTAATAAAACATTGTAATTTTCTATATAGTTTTTCTTGTTGAAAATTATTTGATAAAGAAAAAAGCTCCAAGAGTACTGTCAAGATATGGAGTAAGAATTCATTAGTGTCACCACCACACACACAAACTTTGAGAAAACAGGAATCTTGGGTTCCTAAGGGGACCTCTATGTAATCTGCTTTAGAATTCCAAAAAAAAAAACTTAATGAAAATAATTATAGTTTAGAGGGAGATTATTTAAGTTAAAGTTCATTATGCATTCTCTCTCAATGAGCTGATGCTTTTGGTGCTGGTCTTATACTCATGTCTAAGACTGTTTCGTTTTAAAACTTTCAGTTAATTATCTTTTTATCATAAATCTTAAAATAAAATTAAAAAAACTTCAAAATACAAAAATACGTGGGTTTATTCATCAGTACAACATCAACATAACGATGAAGAGTTCAATGCTTCTCCTCATTTGATATGAATTAAAAATAAAAGGAAACTTTAGTAATGCCCCTCAATACTTTGTCCTTTAAACATTCAATTTGGTTCTGAAACCCCCAAAACTTTCAATTCATGCCCGTTGTTAGGTATGTCATTTCGTTCATTCAAGGTGCGGGTTCTGGTTTCTGATGGACTTCCTAGTCCTCCATAAGTGTAATAGTTTGGTTTTTTTTTCTGTGGGGAAAATCTATGGTTTCTAGACTCTGCGAGTTTAGCTTTTTCCCTGAGTTATATTTTCTCTTCAGTTTAGTGGCTTCTTGTACTCCTCCTTTGCTCTTAAATGAAAGCCTTTTCGTCCCCAAGAAAAAAATTGGGACTTGCTTTTACTGCCTTTTCGTCCCCTTACACTAAAATTTTCCTTCATGTTTTATCACTCAACTAAACTCCCAAGGCCCTTGGGTCCGTGCTTGGTTGCGATGCCAATTGATGCATATGTCCTTAAAACTTAGTCATGCGGATTGCTCATGATGAAAACTATAACGGTATATTGTGACATATGACTGTCTTAAGGACATTGGCAAGAACAGAGAGTGTAGAAGACTCAAAACCTTTTTGAAATTCGAAGGGCAAAGAGGAACAACGTCCAAAGTTCAAGGTGCTTGCTGAATTTTTCCCAAAAATACAAATGAAAAAGTAAGGCTATCCTAAATTGTTAAGAAAGAAGACAGGATGCCTCAATGGATAAGAAAAACGTTTGACTGACATAGGTTCTGCTGGGTTTGCCACGTGTCAGGTGGACAAAAGCTGTGCTAACATGTTTCGCGCAGTACCCTTAAGTTGGGTAAGCGCTGACCTACAAGGACGAGGGCGGAACTATTGGTCAAGAGGGGCCCACCGTTTTTTGTGGTCACAATCGGACGTACTCGATTTAATCTCCTTAGAATTTTCCCAACGTGTCTTGGGATCTTACTTGCTCATATTTGAAATGATTTGGTTTCAGGAAAAAAAAGTTTCTGACATAAAAAAGAAAAAAAGTGAATTACATATACACTCCTCAAATTATGATCAAATTGGCACTTTGTTCTCCAAATTACTTATTTTTTTGTCGCGTGACTACATGAAAATGAAATGTTATATCTTTATTATATTAAGGCTTTTAAAGAGAATACATTGGGTATTCCAAAATTAATTTGGAATTAACCAATTACCCTTTTGGTCCACCTCAACTCGATTAGAGGAGGTTTTAGGTTCAACTCACATGAATGGTAATGACAATATGCATTTGTGATGAGTTTGATATTTAGCTAACCTCATTGTGGTATGACTTTATTGTAGGTGTATTGGCCCGTTGTAAAAGTAGTTTGGGTTTAGTTTTTATGATGATTTGATATATATTGTAATCAGGTCTCAAGTTTTTAGGATGCATCAGTGGCGGAGCCATTAAGGGACCAGTGTGGTCCCAGGCCCCCACTCAATTTTTTTCCAATTATATATATATACTATATATGATATGTGATGTTCTAATATATTAGATTAGTTTTAGGATATTTATCCTAAAATAAACAATATATTAAGTTCTCATTGTCTACAAATTAACCATAAAACTTCTTGATCTCTCATCTACTTATCTCCCTTAAATTTTTTAGGTTAGTTTATGATATTTGTACTAAAAACTCCTAAATTTACAACATTTTTTTCTTTTTATCTTTTGTTTAACTTAAGCTTTGTGAATTTTGTTATTTCCGTCCTTTTTTTCATGTATAAGTGCATTGAGTGGGGTACCTTAGTGTTGGGATTTATGAACTTTTTTTATATTCTTCTCTATGTTGGAATATAAATTATTAAGTTCAGTCTTTAATAGTGTAGACGAATTTAAAATATGAAATTCATGTTTCTAAAAATAAATAAATAATTCATTACAATTATGATTGTAACGAATGTATATATTATTCATTTATATCAAATGATGTTATGAATTGGGCCAAATAGAGTAGTTAGTGTCGAATTAACTTATTAAGCAGTTAGAGCTTTAACGCTTCTATTCAAATTAATTTTTTAAATTTTGTGAAAGGCCCCCTCTAATATATGAAATTCTGGCTCTGCCACTGGGGTGCATGTTGGATTTCTCTTGATCCACTTCATGAGAATGAAAGTAGAACATCACCTGTTACTCAAGAAAACCTTTTGCTTTTATTAAAGTATTTCAAATTTCGGGCCTTCTATGGTACGACCTCATCCTTGACAATAGATGTATCTGAACTGAGTTCTTATACCTATTTGAAGCTTGATCGATGAAGGATGAAGCTTCTCTGATTTCTGGACATGAAGCTTGAATGTATGGGTTGTTTTTAGCTTGAAATTGTTGTCACATAGACAAAGAAGGGGAAAATTGTAACAAAGTTGATGGACTAATGAATTTCAGAACACGGAAAAGAGTTCATGGGGTTGATTGAGTGTTACAAATTTCTTTTAGGGGGACCTGATTATATTTCCGGAGGTCTTTTTGTAATTGACTCTAAAATAATTTGCTACTATTAGAGTTCTGCATTTTGAAGTACACAATATGTTAGTGTAATTTCTCAGGCACAATTATATATGGGTATAGCCTAACAACTACATGAAATATATATTCAGACACGTTTATTCAAAGTCATTGATCAAATCTGCTTGGCATAAAATAGTAAAGTATTTATTTTGTATTCATAATATAAAAGTAAGACTCTTGTCCTTCACTTTCTCGACAATCTCCTATCTTTTAAAATGCTAAATGATTCATTCTAAATCACCAATTTAATAATTTAGTAGCAAGAAAAGTAAAAGTTTATGGTGATCATCTATTCATTCCACTTGGATCATATACTCCAACAAATATATATAATTATATATTTTAGATTACTTTCAATTTGGTCCTGAACTTCATAATTTTACAAATTAATACACAAACTCGAATAAACCTACATATATAATACATTAACCATCCTCTCATTCTCATATATATCCAGTCCATTAGTTGGTTTACCCAACAAAGTTAGCTTCATTTGCTTGGTTACTTAGCCCAAAAAGAAAAAAGTTATAGCTCCCTTTGTGCTCACTTCATCTGCTTTTTGTCAAGACCTAGCTAACAACCACTCTCTTCTCTAGTACCACCACCGACGATATGCTCGACAGACTTGGTAGCGAAACCATCATATTTTACACCAACCAGCCACTCGATGATCACCACAAGATTTCATGGCAAAATCTTATTGATGGGTTTGCTTAAATTTCTAGGGTTTAATGATTGAGACTTGTCAAAAGGCCTCTTTCGTGCCTAGCATTCATATTTAAGGGCAGGCATTCAGTCACAGAAATTAAAGGGGTCTTATTCTTTGAGTAGAATCTTTCTTCACACTGCCTGCCATTAGAGGTATGACTTTTCAAAGTTTGTCCACTTGTTTCTAAGCCATTAGGCAATTGCATTTGGCTTATATTTATTCATATTTTACTGGAATTTGGCCAAGGCCTTGACTTCAAAAGTATGACTGTGTGTCTAAAGCAATACGTTCCATCTGGAGAGTACGTATACGCATCATAGTTCTAGAGAATGAGCGTTTTAATGATATAAACTAATTTCACATGTGGACTCTAATGATGGAGAAATGCCCACAAGTTTAGAGGAGTATTAGAATATAAAATAAATGTTGGTCCACATTGTAACAGCTACAGTTTTGGGAATAGTGTAAGCCACCAAACTCTATCCTAATAACTTGAGTAATTAAGATGTACCATATTAACTTGTCAAATTTGCGTATTATATGTGTATGTACGTACATCTGAAGAATACTCTAGTTTTTCATACACTTCTAAACTATACGGAAAAATACATATATATAGTATTCAAGTTTTATACACATACATATTTTCACGAATTATACATTTAGGGACCAAGGTTTGATGAGGCATTTGAGAAGACATGCACAAACATGACTGAGGTATGACGAGGCAGTCTAGCTCGGTGAAAAAGAGCATTGACTTTCATACTAGTGGTCTCAAGGTCGAACCCCACGAGTCGTGCTATGATGAGGGTGTCATATATGGATCATATATGTGGACCTTCATATTAGTTACATGATTTATCTAAATAGTAACTTCACTTTAAGTTTAATGAAATAATCTTATGGCTAATATGAAGGTCCACATAATAGGTCCATATATGGCTCCCTCACTATAGAATTTCGCCGAAACCCTATACACCTCGGTACGTTGTGTGTGTGTGAAACCACGTCCCCTTAGATTTAGAGCTTGTAGTAAAAACAAAAACAAAAAAGGTATGACGAGGCCGCATCCCATGGAGAAATTAGGGGATGTGCTGAAATTCTAAACTTTATAAAGCCACCTCCAGTGGCAAAAAGGTCACATAATTGCTCGTAGAAAACCTAAGGTTGTACAGTAGTTTCAGGAGTAAACGGCTCACTTAGCACACCAAGCTTTATCTCGAGCTTCTGCAATCTGATTAGACAAACAACCAAAAGTAACTTTATCTTCTCACACGCATTCAAAACTGGTTCAACATTTGAAGCCACACATCTCAAACTGAAATGATTTTGTAAACCTTAAAAGTCCCCAAAACACAGCCAAGGTAATTTGGACATCACCCTCTTTAATAATAATAACCACATGGTTCTTCTGCTTTTTTTTTTTTTAACTGAATAAAACTTACAAAACAGATCCCACGGAATTCCAATGTTCCGCACATCATAAAACTAAAAACCTGTAAAGTCCCGTGATCATAGCCCATCTTTAGGGATCTTTCCACCGAAGATTATAAAACTAACAAAGAAATTTACGAAGAAAACAGATTCATCAAATATTTTTTTCAATGGATATCAACCTATGAAATGGGGTTTTTGTCCACAAAAGATTTTTAACTGGAGCACAAGAAAGAAAAGACGAAGACATAGTTGTCACCCTCAAGCGAAGACTCACAGATGGAAATGTCCCGATGCTATTAACAAAGCTCACTGTAAGATATCTCTAGGTACCCTAGTCACTAGGAATGAGATGACAAGTTTGCTCTTGAAAAAGGGACTATTTGATGGAAAGGTGGATAGAAGTGGTCGGAGGTGCCAAATTGTAATAGGACATTAAGTTTGGGTGGTTAATTGTAACAATAGAATTGCCAAAGGGTCTAGTATGTGGAAAATGGCATTAACTTACCGAACAATAGTCTCGAGGTTGACCCGTATAAATGTCATCTTTGACAGTACATGTGTGAAAAATCCCCCCTCCACTTTCTAACTTAGACAAAAAGAAATTGTAAAAATAGAATTAGTCTACTTAGTTAATATACGTGACTTGGTTCGATTAAGGTAGTTTCCATATAAACCAACCAAATCGAACCGAACCAAATGAATTGCAATTTAATGTAACTAGCTTAAAAATCGACACAAACCGTGGGTCATGACAAAGATTACCAATGGGAATGCATGCACTGTAGGAAGATCTTTTTGGTTGGTTGAAAAATGTGGAACTCAATTAGTGAAATAGAACTAAGTAAGAAAAAGGTTTATGCACAAATTCTTATTGTTGCCTTCACTGTGGAAACATGAAAGATGGATTGTTACTGCTAGTAATCCGTCGGTCATATACTAGTTTTGCTTCTTTACCATCATTGTTTCAGCCTAGAGCACTTTGTTTATCACTTTTATGGTCATTCATGTCACATAAGGAGGGAATCGGACTCCACTGCAAGGGGTGTAACTCTCATGCAACGGGGATAGTCAATAACGCACTGACACGCAGTAGTGGAGCCACTCCTAGGCCTAGCCCCCCCAAATTTTGATCTCTCATCTATTATATTATTTATAACATATAGAACTTATAATAAACAACTTATAATTTAAGTTAAAATTCCCTCTAAAACAAATTAGATATGACTAAATTATAAATATTTAACTCTAAACATGTAACTAGTAAATACTTAGGTACTTTATATACTTGCATTTTCTACTTCGGCCCCCCTAACTTTGCTATTCTAGCTCCGCCCCTAATGACACGTATGATAACTTTTTCACGTGTCAATATGTTATTAGCCAGAGATAGCAAAATAGTGTTATCCCTGTTATAGGTAAGTCTTGAATGTCATTACAATCCCGTTAATAGAGGCCATGTATTTAAAGAATAAATCCGGTCATCAAATTTAGACGCATGACATCTTTAAGCTAGAATATACACCACTCATTTCTATTTTTCTCCAAAAAGATCTCTAAATTGCCACTACTTAGCTTTCACTTGGCCTAACTTTTTAAATTACATAGTACAGTTGCCGCCGTCGGCAAGTCTAACAATGCCAACTCCTACAGTGGTCATCCTTCCTATATGCAAACAGATAAACATATATTTTGTATCCCTACAAGAGAAAATGCCATTGAATTTCATCGGAATTTTCCTTACCCAGCTGTGTATAAAAATAAAAAATAAAATGTGTAATTAAAATACCCCACATAGGAGGCGGACCTGTGGGGAGCACATAGGAGGAGGACCTGGTCTAACAAGGGACCTAACAAAACGGCATTACTCTCTCTCTCTCTCTCTCTCTCTCTCTCTCTCTCTCTCTCTCTCTCTCTCTCTCTCTCTCCCCATACAAAACTCCCTTCTCAAAAGGAGGTTAGTTTCCTACTCTTTTCCCCACCCTTCATTCCCATCACACATTTCAACCAAAGATCCCATTTTGAAGGGAAACTAATACCAATTAGCACCCACAAACACCCAACAAAACTTATGCTTCAAACTGATTTTTATTTATTTTTATGGGTTTTTCATTAATTTTTATTTGAGAGGAAATCCGTGTAAATTAATTGAGCCGGCATGCTAAAGCTACCCACACTGACAGTTGGCCCTAACGTCACCGGCATAAATAAGAGGTTGCACAATCTTAAAATAAAATAAAATCCGATTCTTTTTTACTAAAAAAAACAAGTCCGATTCAGTTTTCTCCTTTTTAGTAACTGTACTTAAACAATGCTCGCTCTTGTGGGGCCCACAAGGTGTTGGTGGGACTACCATCACGACACGTGGGTGTTTTGTGTCTGTTACTGTTTTTGGGTCACCGCGTGGTGAGTTTAAAACAAATGGGGTCGTTTTTTTCTTCGGGGGACACCATGGTTAATTCAGCTTCGTCGTTACAACAAACGCAGCATTTTCCTTGACTTGGACAAGGAAGCCACCGGTTTATTCTGGTACCTAGTGCGTAAATTCCCAGAAATACCCATTTGAAATAAAAGGGTAAATCCAATTTCCTTGGCCATTAATTGACGGATCGGGAAGGGCATTTTGGGAAAGGGAATTAAATGGTGAAAAATAAAGGAGAGAGAGAGGGAGAGGGTGGGGGAGGGAATAAATACAGAAACGGGCAAGCTTCGCATGTTACATGTCTCTCTTTCAAGTTTCAACCTTCATGGATACGCTTTTAATTGATTAAATTTTTAATTTACTGTAATTTTGCCCTTTTTATGAGAACAAATATATATAAAAAATTAAATAAAAAAACTTTTAAAAAAAACTCATTTCTGATTTTTCATTTTCTTTATAAGAATATTTTTTTTGGTAGCTTTGTATATATCTCTCTCTTGGTGGAGGAATGCTTGTCACCTACTCTCTTTTTTTAGTTCCCACTATCTTGTCTCCAAGAAAGAAAGCAGAGCTTGTGAGCTCTTCAGAGGGAAGAAAGGTACAGAAAAAATTTGCTCTGTTTTTTTATTTTGGCTCTGTTTTTGGTTGAACAGAGTTTTGGGTTTTGTTAGTTACAATGGAGAGGCATAAGTGTAAGCTTTGCATGAGGAGCTTCTCCAATGGCAGAGCCTTGGGGGGTCACATGAGGTCTCATATGATGAACCTTCCAATTCCTGCAAAACCAGAACAAGAGGAGGAAGAAGAAGAAGCACCAGCAGGTAGGAACCAGGACCAAGTCCAGCTCCTCATTGATGAACTTGCAGAGTCTGCTTCAGCTTCTTCATCTTCTTCTGAAGAAGAAGATGAACATGAAGAAGAAGAAGAAGAAGAAGGGGAAGAAGGTATGTTTTATGGGCTCAGAGAGAACCCAAAGAGAAGCATAAGGCTAGTAGATCCTGAGTTCTCTTTTGCTGTGGATGCTGGCTCTGTTGTTCTTCAGGATAGAGAGAGTGAGACTGAGTCGTCTAAGAACCCAACTCGGAGACGATCCAAAAGGACTCGGAAATCCGCCATGTTAGAGCTTCATCATCAATACCAACACCACCATCAAAAGCTTGAAGCTTTGAAGAAAGTTAAGCTAAAAAACAAAGTCATTAGCAGCAGCAAGACCGATTCTTTCGAGCCCGAACCAGTTAGTTCAATTTCTGATGCCACCACAGAAGAAGATGTTGCCTTTTGCCTCATGATGCTCTCAAGGGACAAATGGAAAAAACAAGACCAACAACATCATCAACAACATGAACACGAAAAAGAACAAGATCAGGACGATGAAAATGAAAGATCAATGGAGGACAGTGATGAATCCGAGGAACAGCTGGTGAAGCTTCCAAGAACTAGAACTACTCGAGGGAAGTACAAATGTGAAACATGCAACAAAGTGTTTAAATCCTATCAAGCTTTAGGTGGGCACAGAGCGAGCCACAAGAAAATCAAAGCTTCTAATCCCATCCACAATCCTAACCCCATCTATGAACAAGAATTGGAGCAAGAAAATAATGCAGGTGTTTCGTCTGTAGCAGAAAGGAAAACCCATGAATGCCCAGTTTGTTTTAGAGTCTTTTCATCTGGTCAAGCTCTTGGTGGGCACAAAAGATCCCATGTGACTGGTTTAGCAGCTGCTGCTGCTGCTACCTATGTCAAAAGTTTAAACAAGCTTGGTGACAATTTGATAGATCTTAATCTTCCTGCTCCTGTTGAAGATGATGAGATCAGCCAAATTGAGCTCTCTGCAGTTTCTGATGCTGAATTTGTGAACGCCATTAGAAGATGAAGAAGTAGTTAATTGCCAAATGAGTTTTCTTTACACATATGGCATAGCTTTGAATCAAAAGGTACAAGATTTTGTCAAATTTTTTTGGGTATTGCTTGGATCTGTTGTTCTGCCAAACTTATTCTGCCAAATGGGATTCACATGGTTTCTGCTATATGATCATCAAATTGTTCTTTCATAATTCTAACTGTAATTCATTTCTCAAAACATCCAACAATTCAGGAACTACAAATATTTACTTAAAAAATTTCTGGGTTTTGTTCATTTTCTGTTGCTGTAGAGTTCTGTGGCTGGAAAAAACTAGCATTCATTCTGGTCATGTGTTTTGTTTCCAAGCAGTTCAAGCTAACTGCTCTAGCTTTTCTTTTTCTTTTTTAAATACTATATTTGTTTAAAGTTTAGAAAAGGTCATTCTCAAAAGAGGTTGAGCAACCCATGTAAGTTTATTATTTAAATAAAAACTAAAAAAGAAGCAAATCCCACCCCTTTTACAAGTAACAACTGACATTTCACAGTTGATGAGGAGGAAGCTAATTCTCTTATTTGCCTGCCACTGTACACCTCTGTCTCACCTCTGTCTCTGTCTGTCTGATACTCCTGTTGCAAGCCTTACTTACATTACAGATCTGCACAAACCTGCGGAGATTTGAAACAGAGCTTGACACCATTTAATGACTATAATAGCCTTGAAGTGAATCTGATTTTTAATTGATTACCCAGGAGAAGAAGGAAAAAAAAATCTGATTTTTCCCATTAAATTTTGTTTTCCATGAGTGGAAAATCTATAAAAGGTGCCAAAATCCTTGTTTTACTGAGACTGTTATGATGGTTTGGTGGTTGGTTCTTGGTGTTTGGAGTTACCCAAAGTATCTGCACAGAGCAGGCTCAGTTGAAATTATGGAAGTTTTGGTCATATTCCTTTAATTCTATTTAATGACATAAATGGCAGTTTTCACCCTTTTTTTTCATTTCTTAATGAATACCTGAATGTATCTTAACCGCTTAACTGAGCTTTTAAGGATGCTAATCCAGGCTCAAGACCACCCATTTTCTTTTGGATTATTATTGTTTGTGGGAGCACCTAAAAAGCTGAAATTTCTGAAATTTCCGCAAGTGACTCACTAGTGTAGTGATTTGGAATAATTGCTTCCTCAGAGAGATACTGGTTCAAATCCTAGTATCCATGTAGTATGTGAGTTTAGTATGCTATCGCTCATCTATTTGGAAAATTTAAGTAATAAATTCTCTGTTTTCTAGTAACTGGTAAGCTATTGAGTAGTAAAAGTTGTATTATGAGATAAAAATTTGCAGGTTATTTCAGTATTTAGGGCTCTGAATCTCAAATTTTTTTTACAGAATGAAGGAGGTGGTTATGAGAGTTTTGCTTGTTAAGCACCCAACAAAGTTTTTGCCTTAAAAACTGTGCTTATTTGGCAAAAGAAAACAGAAAACAGAAAATTGGCTAAATTAAGGGTTTTCTTTTCTATTTTTAGCTAGGGAATATCTATACTTGGCTAGATCCCCAACAAAATTTAATGAGGAAGAAAATAATTAAAGGTAGAGCTAGCACCAAGGACCAAAAAGAAAATAGGACACAATTGCCAGTTAATTTGTTTTCTTTGGATATTTTGGGTTGAGAGGAGCGGGAGGAGAAATTATTACATGGTATTGGGTTTGGAGTTTTGATTATTCAATAGCAATGGAAGCATACAAATATTTGTCCAGAGAAAAGAATAATATTTTATAAAAGGGAAAAAAAAAAGGAAGAAAACAACAAAATGAATATTCAAAGAAGCTCCACACATAATTTTCAGGAACAATTTTTCTGAAATTGTCAATTGGGGGGACTTAAATAACATTTTAGTACACACTTGTTGTGGGACTGCATTTTTATAAACTTCTGCAAAAAGGATTAAAGAGCCAACCACCAGTGTCTCATGAAACTGATGCCCCTTATAATATTCTAGACTTAGTCAAATTTGTTATTCAAGACCGATATTATTCTCAACTTAACTACCTACATAAGAATTTTATCATAAAAGATCTTGCTGTTATTATTAGTAGTCAAATCTGTTATTTACCGCGCATAAAATCATAATTAACACCATGTAACAGCTAATTATATCTTAAACTAGAAAATGCTATATATATGAGCATTCATTTTCATTATCACTCAATTTTCAATCTTATTTTTTTGACAAAATTATTGAGTGATTTATTGAGTTTTGTATAGATATGGCTTTTGCACAAGAAAGATGCTGAGCCTCTTGTAATCTTTTCCCTAGTTCTAGGCAAAAGCCAACTTGCATCCATGATCCATCAATTCCATGTGGAAATTTAAAATAACATATTTTAGGAATATACCTGTGGAACCTGTGGCGAGAAAGAGGATTGGGAATTGATTAATTAGCTCAAAAGACTAATTAGAAAGTCAAGTAATTGGAACTGTTGTGTTGTCTCACTCTAGTGCTTTTCTTCTCCTTCTAGGAGCCATATTGAAGTTAGACATTTTTTTTATTATTCTACGAATGTGGGAAGGAAAATTCGAACTCGGAACCTCTTCCAACTGATTAATATGTTCATATCTTTTGTGTTGATCTAAAGTTAGCGTCCAAAATGACATGAGGGTTTTGATCAAACCAACAAAGAACTGGGAAATTATGGTCCAAGTCAAGACTTGTTGCAAAAAGCTTACACGTACAAATTTTCTTTTTCCAAAAATAATAATAGCTAAATATGTTATTTGTTGGATTTATAAAAAAAAATATAAGAAAAGAAAAAGAAAAAGAAAAAGAGAAACAGTTCTCTTGCTTTCTTGGGCAATAATATCGCAGCTTTGTTTCTGTAGACCTTTAGAAAGCAAGAAAAGCTGACTCAGGTATTGACTAACGATAGCATATACTTTGCTGATTTAACTAGCTATATTAAATTTTACACGTAAGTATATTATATGTACTAACCTCTCCGCACGCACTTCTGCGCTTGTGAGATGTTTTTTAACATTTTAAAATTTATTTTAAAATTTAAAAAGATAATGGGTAGTTATATTTCATAAAAATAGGATCCATTATCTAACTTTTCTTTTAATTTTAATTTTTTTTAATATGAAAAAGTGTGAATTTACCATATTATCCTCATTTAATTAATAATTTCAATTCTTAATGTTTGCATTAATTAAGGGCATTTTCTGGTATTTTGAATATTTTACCATTCTCTGCATTTTGCTTTATATATATATATTTGCGCTATATATATATATTCTACTCTAAATTTTTGATCCATTTTCAGCCGTGAATTCCCACGGCATTATGTCAAACTTATCATACTAATATTCTACCTAAGGCCACATATATTCCTGCACATCATTTCCCAAAATCTAAAGGCAAATAAAGAGAAAAAAAATATATGGATAAGTGCATGTATGAGTAAAACCAACCACCAAAGATATATAAGCAAGTTGGTAGAATCTCCTGCCTGCACCTTGCTTTTCTTCCATCTTACACTTCTTTCTTCTTCTTCTTTTTCCATTTTGCAATTAAGTGAATTATGAGCTCCCCCAATTGAGTACCCTTAATTCCATTTTGCCATTTTGCCATTTTTCCATTTTGAAGTGGAAGTGTCCTATTCAAGAGGAAAACTTTCACTAAAATATCATCTCTGTTTTTATTATTATCAAAATTAGAAAGACGAAGATGAATTTTCTCACACACTATCAAGATGCTATGAGAATTTGACTAGTCTGCAAATGAATGCCCTTCTCCAGAGTCGGTTGACTTTCACCATAATATCATTGGCAAGATGCTTTTTCTGTTTGTTTTTTTCTTTTGTTTTTGGTAAAAAGTCCTCATGGTGTGTCTCCTATTCACTACTATTTATTGTGTTTCTTGTTTTTAATGGTTGCCTAATCACCGGGTACATTTGCATAGGATAATGCAATGTTGGGAGGACAGCTTGGGTTGGTTGGTTGGCTGGCTGGCCTTTATATAGTTGAGAAATTTGAGAGGGCCATAGAGTCGGTGGGTCTGTTTATGTTCCATATTCAAAGGATTAAAGAAAGTGAGGATCGATCAAAATTAAAAAGGGCATGGTAAAGGCTTAAAGGGTAAGGTTTTTGTGAGAGTCAGTGCTACTGGCACTTCATATTCTTCACACTCCAAGTGGTGGAAAGATTGTGGAAGTTTGAATGAAGATATAAAAACAAAACAAAAAACACACCCTAAATTAGACTGCTTGTGACTTCAAAAAGCCCCAATAAAAGAAAGATTGAGTCAACAATCTCTGATTGATCCTGTTCCACTCCTTTTCTCTTCAAAGTTTGAGCACACTAAAACATCCTCATATTCATCATTATCATCATGGAAAAAGAACTTTTTTCTCTCTAATAGTTACCACAATTCTATGTTGAAAGTTCCCAATGGTATTGGCCACTAGTACAAAAGCCATAAACATCAAAAGTAATTTAGTGATCCGCTGATTAAGGGACCAAGACTTGCACTTGGCCATGTGGGTTGAGACTTGAGAGAAGCAAATGTGTATAAGCTAATGTTACATATACCACACTTGTTGTTAATGCCATATTTTATCGATACGATATTCATTTGCATAGATGGATCTTACATGGATCCCAATAATGTAGTTAAGAAACTTTTTTACTTACGATCAATTGTATACAACATTTGTCTGTCTCCCTCGTCACATGAGATATCACGTAACCATAGAGATAAATATTACTATGGCACATAAAAGTAGTAATATATTTTGAGCTTGCCATAATGTTGCAAGGCATGGATTTTCCAGTAGAAATTAATGTTGGGCCAAAGAATTTGGGTGGGAATCCTTGAAAGTTTAATCAGTCTTGACTATATAAATTTGGTTTCGTGGGGGTGGCGGCCGCCTTTCATATCAGAACTTTAATGACAAACTTCAAACCAAGAAAGATGACATTGTTGTACATCTTCCCCACCCTATTATTCCAAACACTTGGTTAAGAAAAGAAGGGCTGCGTACAATAGAAAATATCAACTCTGAGTAAATGAAATAAAGTTGGCCCCCTTGGCCCTTCTAAACTAGTGTTCCTTCTTCAAGCTCGCAGCACAGGTTTTTTTTTTTTTTTTCTGAATGTATCAAAACTTTTTGTGACTGTTGTATCAAGAAAATGATGAGTATAGAAAGAAGAAATATGGGTATGTGTAGAAGCCCCCTAAAGGAAAACGCAATGGTCTGGTTAGAGTTATTTTGGGATTATGAAGGGTGCATAGCAGCATATAGCTAAAAATATGATTTTATAATTATAATAGTGATTAATGTAAGCCAACCTAAAGAGATCTTGTGGTGTATCTAGGAGTTTCAATACATATACTCATATCAAGACAGTGAGCTTGCTCACTTACACTTAAGTTCGAGCTCCTATTTCATAGATTAAATTAATTTAAAGTAGTTTAAACTATTACTTATATAAAAATAAAAAATAAATCTTCACCAATTTACTGAATTTTAATTTAGAGTCGCACCAATTATTTAACCTTTTTATTTATTTATTAAGAAGAATAAAAACACCTAAAGTGGCTTCTCTCTCTCTCTCTCTCTCTCTCTCTCCGCTTGACTCGGAAGACCAAAATAAGCTGCCATGACCTCGTCCATCTTCGGTCTTTCTTCTTTCCAACCCTTTTTTTCAGTCAATATTTATATTTATTTCATCAGAGCGGGTCGTGACGGGAGTTTTGATTCCGCGTGGCTGCTGCAGGTTGACTTCTGTGCAGTGCAGGCCAGTGACGTCACTCAGGCATCAGCAATTTGCTAATTGATTACTACGCTAAGCAATTTCCAAGTCTCAACCAAAAAGCTTTGTTTTGAGCCCAATTGAATTCTCAGCAAATTAATTAACCTACCTCTAGTATTGTGATGATAAGCTCAGTGGAGTTCAGATCTTCTGTCCATTTTTTCTCCTGTTCTTTCCTTATTCTTCTAACACCTGTCCTCTCTTTATTCTTTTTTATTTTATTAGTTAACAATGTTAAATTAATAGTTAAGTGAGAGAACATGTGTTAGAAGAATAAGGAGGGACAGAGAGACAGAAGATCTGAACTCAGCTCAATGGGAGGGTAACACGACACCTGTAACTCGTCTGGTGGCTTGGCCAAGACGTGGAGATAGTTGCAACGGGGATACTAGTGTTTTGCTATTTCCGGCCAATAATGTTATATCACGCGAAAGTGTTATCACGTATGTCACAGTTTTATTGGCAAGAGATATAGCAAAATAATATTATTCTCGTTTTATGTAAGTCTTTCTCTTAGACTTGACTATTTCAATTACATTGTCATGATTTCTATTGAACTCATATATGATGACTGAACCTATATTAAATCAGAAAACAATCCACTATATTATGTCTTACAAATGACATAGAAGAACAAGAGTCATAAGAACTGGCTTGAACTCAATTCCAATCCAATTTAAACCTTATGTTATAGAGATAAGTAAGTGCAAGGCCATCGATGGCATGGCCAAACCTACACTACACAACCATGCATGTTCATAAAGCTATAAGTTTTCATGAGCTCAGTCAAGTCTCTCAATTTAAGATCTACCTACCAAACTGGGTTTTTATATGAAGACCCCTAATCGATTCGAAGTTTGCATTTGTGTCTTATAGTCCCGACTGATAACCTAGTTATTGAAGGTCTAGATTCCGCTACATTCCATTATTATGACAACAGATAAAAAAGATTGGGCGGAAACGGCATTGGCTGTCATTCTCAAAAGTCATAGAGATTCCCAGAGAAGATAAGAAAACTTTTATAAAAAAAAAGTTAATGGCAATCATTCGTTTGCGTGCTTAGGGTGGGGTGGACTAGTTATCAAGCTGCCTTATACATATTTAGCCACTTAGGTCTAGTGCAACAAATTTTATTCCCAATATTAAGCATGAAAGTCAAAGAGCTTCAATTGCAAATCCTTTTATTTGATTTGCAGGCAAACATACATTACATTTACCTAACATGTGAGCAACCGTTCAATGACGCCAAATGACATAAATAATAGCTTTTAGCGACCCATACCTTGGATTGGAGAGACTAACACGAAATTGCAACATGATGATTAATAATTCCAAAATCAACAGTAATTAAACTAATTGATCACTTTGTTCATCACGTCGCTTCAACAAAAGTAAGACTCGTTTCTATAGATAAGTTCTGATGCAGTGAGAAATGTGATAATATTTAAATAAAAAAAGGGTGGAGTTTCAATCCTCAACTTGTGAATTAACCATATGGCTCCTCATCACAAATTAGGGCATTCAAGAAAGAAAGCCTATATATCCAACCATCTTTGTTTTTTAGGGTTTCATATTCTTCCACACATTTTTTGCCTTCCTTTCCTTTTTTTTCTGAACCCTCCTTGCTTACTATTTTATTGTTACTTGGGTATTCTTTTTATGCGTATTGTCGACATTACCTTTGGTTCACGCTACAAACACCATGATTCCATGCCCCTCCTAGTAAGTCACAGGCACTCAAAAGCCTCACTCACACTACATACCAAGTGGTGTGTGTCTCGCATGTGATCTCCAACCCACTGACTCACTAGAGAGAGAGAGAGAGATGCTTTGTATTTCCCTTGTCTTTGTCCTTTAAGACACTTACAAATTTACCTGCGGTTCCATGAATTTTCCATAAAGCTAGATCAACAACAAGATCATGCCACCGTTTAGGACAGTAAGTGGGAAGCTTATGACAAACAGCTGCTTTGTTGATCTGTTGAATTGTCCTTGGGATTTTATTTTGCAGATTGTTCAATAATCTCATTACTCGAGATATTATGTACCACGTTTGTGGTCACAGTTAATAGTCATTCATAAGTTATAAGTTATAATAGATCTCATACTAATCAACAGTTTAAAGTCGTTCACATACACATAAATGATGGATCGATGATAGCGAAACTCTAAGAATTATTAGACCTTGGCCATTAAAAAAAAATTTCCCCTAACCAATTAAAGGTCAACTGCTATGGATCGGCACTATATGGGATTAATTATTATTAATTTTCTTTTCATAACGAGTCTTGAATATCCTTCATATGCAAAATATGTACCCCAAAGTGAATCTAGTGATCAATGTAACTTTTCGTGCGTTTTTGTTGTTTTGTGAACTATTCTTACATAATCTTTGTGAAAGTAAGGGAGAGAAATGAAACTCAGCCAACGACAAAGCCCTAAAAGCATATATGCATATTATTTTACCCAAAAAACAAAACATATATGTATCTCCCTTGTTCCTATATGTTTTTTTTTTCTTGTGCTTCACTTTTTTAGATTCTGGTTTTTTTTTGTTTTTTTTCATTGAAATTGATTGGACATTTCACTGAGCTTTTAATTCCAAGAAGAATTTTCAACGATAGATCTATGGCTAATTTTGTTTTTCTTTTCTTTTTCGCGTTTTAAAAGGTGCAAAGCTTATGAATGTTGTGACCCTTAAGCAACTCCAAAAGTCATGGTTTCTTATATGCCAAGAGAGAGTGCATGTAAATTGTTTGGTCAGTGATTCAAAAACTCAGCTCTTATCACAATGTAGTGATGAAATAGTGGACCCGTAAAGTGGAAAATAAACAAATGATGATTTTAACCAATGCTAGGGTGGCATATAACTTAGGCATCAAAGTCAACACATCATTTAACTTTGGCTGCCCATAACTTGGCCAAAATGGGCGGCGCATGGTTGTGACTCTTATGAACTGCTCATGTGGACTGTATTCTTCATGTTGTTTTGTCTGATGTTGAAGATGTATACATGGATAATGAATTCTTCTTCTTCCTCTGCTTTGTTTTAGCGCGTTAAAACATGACATTTTTTTAATCACCCCTAAAACATGCCATTGAATAAATGATTTTCGACGAACCTTTGACATACAAATAGTACTACTAAAAGGGGGTTTAGAGTATTGTTTAGGAGGAAAACTTACATGAAACGGATGTATACACAGATAATGTAAATTTGTGAGAAGGATTAGTATTGGGTTGAGATAGAGAAGTTGGGGACATGCAGTATCATTCTTTTGCATTCAAAAGTTGGTCAAAATTTGAAGTCTGAGACTAAGAACAAAACTCTTTAAAAGCCAATTGCTTTGCCGACGAAGGCAACTAGACAAGCAAGGAATCCCACTGAATCTTTAAATTCTAAATAACAAATATGCTAGCATTGATGTAACAGATTGTGTGAAATAGTCTGGTCTAGTGCATTTTGTTTGCTGTGTGAGTCAAGTCAATTCATAACTAGACGCTTAGACTGTCACCTGCACATATTTTTGTGGTTTAAAAAGAGCAGGAGTAGATTGACTAGTCATTTCTCATCAACATGTCCCACTTGTCTTTGAATCTGATATTCTTGGATTTCAGTTAAAGGTTTGAAATAGAATCTCTTATATCTTTTTGTCTTTAACACAAACAGATGACACAACCAACAAACGTATGAATAATTTGCGAGTTGAGTTCATGTAAAAAACCAATGACTTGATTTTGGCACAACAAAGGGTCGTCTATTTTTCATTTCTCGATACAATGTCGTATGATTCCTTATAGAAATACACGATTGCTTGTTTTATTTATATCTTCTGTGTAGTTTGAGGATGAAGTAAAATTTCATTTTATAAGAAGTTTATTGCCATGTATGGTTTGATTCACTCGTTGTCTAATATATATGCAATTGTATGTTTCACGACCATTGTTTAACACAAAAAAATCGAGAAATGCGCTGAGGTCTTAAAAGCCCCCACTTAGGAACGAGGATAGGGCTATAAATGACAAACTCATGAACCCTCTTGATTGCGCTAAGTTGTCACTATTAAGAAGGAGGGTTAAGAAAGGGCTATAAATGACAAACTCATGAACCTTCTTGATTGCGCTACGTTGTCACTATTAAGAATGAGGGTTAGGAAGAGAGTAGGACTGTTAAAAAAGGATTCCGAGTTTCAGCATTTACGAATTGTGCATTTTCGTATAAAGATGGAATCGTGGAAGAGTGAAGGGTGAAAGAGATTAAAGGCGTAAATTGTTAAGGTAACGTATGGAATGTTAGTCCAAAACTCTACCTTGTTTTATTTAGATCAGAAACTCTGCCTTAATACAAGGCAAGAAGCAGATTCAAGCTACCTATTCAAACAAAGTAAATTCTTCTTCTTCTTCTTCTTTTTTTTTGTTTTTTTGTTTTTTGTTTTTCCTGTTGTCGTCTGAATAAGCAAGAAAATATTAGATGCATATTGGGCTAACTTATTAGTGATAGAAAGCCCACCTAGGCCCATATAAGGATGGACTTTATGGTCGTGGGTTTGCCCAACGACATGCACACAACTGCGTGAAAAAAAGAGAGAGAATAAGATGAAAATTACATTGCTTTTTAATACGGCTCTAGAATTTTATTATAGTAATTTACTAAAGTGCATAGAATAAAAGAGCGAATTGATTTTCCTCGAGTATGTTATGAAAACCTCATTAACAAAAACACATAATAGAAAAACATATATATGAAATGTATAGTTCAGTTGGTTGAGTTTTTCTACTTCTATTTATGGGAGAAAATGTTTGAAACTCTCAGACACTTAATAAATATCTGTGTAAACATCCCATTTCTCAATGGCTTGTACTAAAAAAAAGGTGGACTATGTTTTATGTCATACTTTCAATGTTGATGGCCAAGCTCTTAGAACATCTCCAATAATTGCTCAACAACTTTGGAATCTCAAACCCTTGTAGATTGTTAAAGTAGGCTAGTCACATCAGCAAAATTCTCTCCAATAAACTTGTCAAATTCAATCACCAAAGTTACACCTCATTTATCTTTCTTTAGAACTGATAAGTTTATATTGGCTCTTATAGTTTATGAATTTTTTTTCTTCATATATTCTAATTTCCCCTTGTTTTATCTGTTGATGGTATTATTAGACCTAACTTTTTATTTATTAACCATATATTAGAGATCTTATTAACTTGGTTGGTCATGTTAAGTACATTACACGTAGTTGACAATCGCACATTCAATTGAATTCGATTCGGATAAATAAATAAAAAAGAAAGAGTATTTTTGCTCACCACTTTAACACCAGGTTAACTCTCACCACCATCCTCAATACTTGATACATATCCATAGACATAATTATGGTTCCATAAATACAAAGCAAAAGTTAACTATGTTTATGCATATGAACACGTGTTAAGTGTTTAGAATAATGGTAATGATACACATTAGGTTAAAGTGGTGAGCAAAAATATTTCCTAAAAAAGAAGAGCATTTATTTATCCCAAGTCATGGGTGTGACATAGGCAATGCAACAACTATTGATAAGGTACACCTGTTGGATAATAATTTGGGATAAAATCCCTCATTAGCAAACCGTTGGATTAAAGATCTTAAGAATGTTCCTTAAGAAATTGCCTAGCAAAACAGACCAACAAAGAAAAAGAAGACGATATCAAATAAGGTGGCAAACAACTTTGAAAAATCGAGTGCAAGTCCTAATGTGCCGCCCACCATTGAATGTAGAGCTTATCCTCTACCAACTTATTACCTCACTCCCAACCAAGTGCCTTTATTATCCTTTTATTTTTTTTGGTTCTTTTGATAGGAAACAAATAGTGCATTTATCCTGGATCTCATTTCCATTATTTGCAGAATCATTTATACTTTTTTTTTTGGGTTTAATCTACATGCTGCTTGCGTTTTATCCCATTTGCTAATGTATTCTTTGTGTTTATAATTTGGTCAATTTGCTTTTAAATTTATTTATGAAAGCCAATGTAGGATATTTTGACATTAAATAACGCTTTTGAAGTTAAGAACAATGCCAAATCGGTGAATATGGTAAAATACAACGACCAAAATGGATGAAAAACATTTGTTCAAAAAGCTAGTCAATTTCGCTTCTTTCACACTAATTCAACGAAATGTTATTGTGGAAACAAATTCATGAACAAACTAGACCAAATTTACAAGAACTAAATGGCAAATAGGATAAAAGTACAGAAGAGGGCTTCATATTTTCCTTACAATCACATTACAGAGTGGTAATTATTTGGAAATCGATATCCTAATTGGCCACTAATTCACTTGGAATTGGAACAAATATAGAAAACAAAAGGAAAAATAGGTAAAAAAGTCAACCAAATCCTTAATTGGTAAATTTGGCATTCTCCAAATATTCAATTAGAACACAAAGACCTACCCCACAAATAATGAATTTGGTATTCTCCTTTTTTTTTTTTTTTTTTTTGGGGCAGAGAATTTGGTAATCTCTTGTCAATAGAAGACGTAGAGCCCATCACGTGCACCTAAAAACTCTCTTGTCACTATTGGCACGTGGCCACATATTTATACGGCAATAGTTTCTCGGTTTGGTCAAGATTTACACACCAAACTCTGAAACTAATAAAAACATGCAAGCCTTGGTGTGCGGGTGCGGTGATCTTTAGGCTGCTCATCTGCTCTGCAAGATGGATGATGATGCTTCGTCCCAAGTCCCAAATAGACTCTGGTTCTCTCCCTGTCTTCATCACCAGAATTTATTAGGGTTTAACCAGTAAGTCACTCTCTCCTTAACCCAAAGTTTTCATTCTTATCAATTTACTACTCTGTTTATTTTTATTTTTTTAAATCCAACTAGCCCCACCTTAAGCACGCACACGCTTTCTCTCTCTGCAGAAAAGTCAATATGAGGTTTGAATTGTCTTGCTTGTTATTTGTAGAGCCCTGATTTTGTTCTTATTGTTGGTTGTGAATCGTGATAAATTTTGTTTCAGATGATCAATGGTAGTAGTTTTGGGGCATTCTGAAGTGTCTAGTGATTGAATGTTGTGTTTCTTCAAAGTGTTTTTTGTGTGGTGTTGGTAAACTGAATTTCGTCGTCTAAAACAAATTGGGGAAGTGGGTTTTTGATTTCATAGCGAGGTTGATTTGGAGGGTTTGGGGTCTGCGTTTTTTTAGATGGCGACTTCTTCATTTGAGTTGGAGGATCAGACAGACGAGGATTTCTTTGACAGATTGGTTAATGATGACATTGACTTTACTGGAAATGTGCATAGTGCTGTACAAAACAGTGAGTCTGACGAGGTCAAAGCTTTTTCAAAATTGAGTATTTCAGAAGCCGGTTCTGTAGGAGTAGACATCGGCGGCAATGTTGGTTTTGGGGTTAATGGTGAATTGGGTCATGAAGATAGGGTTGTGTTGGAATCGTTGGATCCACTTCAGGACCCTGTAGAAGTTGTTGAAGAAAGCAAGTCACCGACACCTGATTCTAAAAATGAGTTCAATGCATTGAATGATATAGCCGATAATGGAAATGAGGCTAGGGCATTGGAGGATGAAGCAGATGATAGAAATGAGGCTAGTGCATTGGATGATAAAGCCGGTAATGGAAATGAGGATAAGGCACTGGAGCATAAAGGGGAGGAAGGTATGATAGATGGGGCAGGGAGTACTAGTATTGTATCAGCAGAAACTGGTGTGAAAGTGGTTCAATGGAGTTTGTTTAACTCGGATTTGAATCCTTCTGGTGGGAACTCGAATTTTTTTAGTGAATTTGGAGATTGCTCGGAAGACCCATTTGCAAATTTGGGTAATACAGAAAAATCTTGGGCTGAGTCTAATGTCACTAGTGGTGTTTTGGAGAACTCAGTTGCTGATTTAGGTGCTTCTAGTTACGGGCAGAATCAAGGTCAGCCTTGTGGGGTTATGGAGGAACAAAATTTAGATGGGAAGGACTTGAATAGTAGTCAGAATTGGGAAAATCTTTACCCGGGATGGAGGTTTGATCCGAATACTGGGCAATGGTATCAGTTGGAGGGTTATGATGTGAGTGCCAATACAAATACAGATGTGAACATTAATGCAAATGCTCAAGAGAGTTTTAATGTGAATTCTCAGTCTGTAGATAATGTGGTTTTTTCAGACCAGAAAGAAGATGCTTATTATTTCCAGCAACCAGCGCAGTCTGTTTCTCCTAATGTGGCCCAGGGAAGTGAAACTAGCACTGGTTCTAACTGGAATGAGCATTCTGGCGGGAACACAGATTACCCTGCACATATGGTTTTTGATCCCCAGTACCCCGGGTGGTACTATGATACAATTGCCCAAGAATGGAAGCTGTTGGAATCTTCCGCTCCAGCTTTTGATCAGTCAACAAGTGTGGAGCATAATCAGCAATATCAAAATACCAATGTTGAGAATCATGGGTCACAGAGTCTGCTCAATGAACAAAATGTTGCAAACTGGGGTGGATCTTTGAGCACCTATGATCAGCAAAGTGCGAGTATGTGGCATACTCAGAATGTTGCCAAGAGCGACACTATTAGTTTTCCTGCAAAACAGCAGTATGCGACCCAGTATGTTTCAGCCGAGCATGTAACTAATTCTGTGAATCAACAAACAGGATTCAATCCTTCTGGATCAATTGCTCTTAATCAAGAGGTTGGTATCAGTGGTGGGGTTGGTGGGTTTGAAAGCTTTCATCCTGCAGGAAACTTTTCTCAGCATCAGAATCAAGCCAAGGAGCCAAACCAAGTGATGAGTTTCTCACCTGCTAACTTTGATTGTCAGAAGCCAGTACAATTTTCACAGCAGCCAGTCCCGAGTGGAAGTCAGTTTTCTCATGAGGCCAGTATGGGGAGGTCATCTGCAGGACGACCTCCACATGCTCTAGTTACTTTTGGATTTGGTGGGAAACTTATAGTCGTGAAAGATAATAGTTATTCTCCTGCAAACATGACATATCAAAGCCAGGTCAGGCCTTACTTTCTGACTTCAATTTCCTGAGACACATACCTACATACATATATATATATATATACATGTGTGTGTAATATATATGTAGATGCGTAAATGTTTATACTCGTATGTCTGGTGTTGGCATAAATGCTGTAATAGGCCCTAATTTCTTTTCCCTTTCAATTTGTAATGTGAAGGACTCTGTAGGAGGTGTGATTAATGTTCTCAATCTGATGGAAGTTGTTGTAGACAAAACTGATGCTGCTAGCTTTGGAACTGGTTGTCATGATTATTTCCATGCATTGTGCCAAGAATCTTTTCCTGGCCCTTTGGTTGGGGGGAATGCTGGAAGTAGGGAATTAAACAAATGGATAGATGACAAGATTGCAAACTGTGAAGCTTCTTGCACGGATATCAGAAAGGGGGACCATTTGAGGTTGCTTTTCTCTTTACTAAAAATAGCATGCCAATATTATGGAATTCTTCGATCTCCCTTTGGCACTGACCTGGCATTGAAGGTATTTTTTGGGTTTGTAAACTGTTTATTTATGACCCGTTTGGTGTTTGGATGCCGTATCACATTTTAATTGTATTTCAGTCATAAATATCAAAACCTGGGCATTTCATGAACTCATAGATTTAATTCTATCACATTAATTATGCTGGTTTTACATCTTTCTTGATGGGGCGTGTTCAGTAGACAGATTTTCAAATTAGATGTTTGTGTTGATATTGATAATTGCCTCTTAAATTTAATGCAACAGAATGGCCCCTCAGTTATATTTAAATAACCATATGGCAGTGTAATAAGCATATAGATTAAAAACTTGCAATTCCATAATTCTGGTGTTTTCATCATTAGAAATTTAGAATTCTACTGATGGCTGATTCTACTACCTGTTATTAGTGTTTTGTCTTCCTATGTGGTCTTCTCCTTCCTAACTTTATTGCAGTCCATGATTTCATATGAACTTGGAATTCTTTTTGCTTTTTTTTTTTTGGATGGGAGTTTAGTTTAGAACAAACTATCTGTTTCAACCCTAAATCCTTGCAATTTATTGATTCATTTGAAGATTGAAATTGCATAGATTTTCTTTTATTCAAGAGCATCTACCAGTTCTCTGGTTGGTATGGTTATTAACCACTTTTGTTATCATAAAATTAGGAAACTGATAGTCCAGAGTCAGCTGTTGCTAAGCTTTTTTACTCAGCTAAGGGAAGTAATGAGTATGGTGCTCTTATGTGCTGCTTACATAACTTGCCTTCTGAAGCACAGAGTCACGTATGTCATATTCTCTCTCTCTCTCTCTCTCTCTCTCTCTCTCTCTCTCTCTCTCATAAATCTATCTTAAATTTGGTTTTTAATTATGGGTTTCCTTTTTGGCTATAATAATGAATATATGTTATTACTTTAGGCTACTGCTCTTGAGGTACAGAAGCTTCTTGTCTCTGGTAGGAAGAAAGAGGCTTTACAATGTGCACAGGAAGGTCAATTGTGGGGTCCAGCACTGGTCATTGCATCGCAGCTTGGTGATCAGGTTATCAATAACATTTTTTATCAAAACATACCAAGGAAACATGTCTGATCTAATTTCAGAATTTGTTCTTTATGCTAATGTTTGTTCCCTTTGTTCATTATTGCATGCAGTTTTATGGTGATACTGTAAAGCATATGGCTCTAAACCAGTTAGTAGCAGGATCACCATTGAGGACGTTGTGCTTGTTAATTGCCAGGCAGCCTGCAGACGTGTTTTCCAATGCCACTACAGATAGCAATCTACCTATGAATATATCACAACAACATACACAGGTGATTTACAAATTCGGTTATTTTGTGCAGAAAAAAAAGGGTTATCTCTTTGTGTCGTAAAAAGGGTTATATCTTTAGGCTTAGACCTGGGGCTCCCTTTTTTTCTTCTCCTAAATTCATTTTATGCTTCTCTACTGAATAGAACATTGAAACGGCATGTGTGTAATAGTCATGATCCTATGTTATTGAAGTTCCTTGTATATTTTTGCCTAAGATATTGATTATTTCCTTACTACAGATTGGGGCCAATTACATGTTAGATGGATGGGAAGAGAATTTAGCCATCTTAACAGCAAACAGAACAACAGATGATGAGCTTGTTATCATCCATCTTGGAGATTGCCTATGGAAGGAAAGGGGCCAGGTATTTTGTCTGTTTCTTGGATTGAGTTCCTTTTTATTTTTATGCCTCCAAAAGATGTTATCTTCTCTGATTTTATCCTGATTGGAAAGCAATTGCGCAGAACACTGCTGCACACATATGTTATTTGGTTGCAGAAGCCAACTTTGAGCCATATTCAGACAGTGCAAGACTGTGTCTTCTTGGTGCAGATCATTGGAAATTTCCACGAACATATGCCAGTCCTGAGGCTATCCAGGTGGTCTACATTATCAGTCCTGTGTTTTTGCTCCATTTTTTGATATGCTTTTGTATCGAAGTTTGAGTTAAGCTAAGAGGTTTTTAGTTCACTGATGCAGAATCTCATTATCATTCTATGCATGATTTGCTTACGCTTATGATTGACATGTACTGATCATTCTACTCATTGTGTTGTGGAGCCTCCAAAAGTTTTGTTTTCATAGTTCCTCTGTATTTGGTCAGAAGTATGGCAGTCTACTTTTGGAGAATGTAGCATAACCGTTTGAAAGCAGAAAATCTTTTACTGTATTATTATTATTATTGCTAATTATTATTGTTATTTTGTTGTTGTTTTCATTATTGTTATTACTATGGCTGTTCTTTTTGTTGCAACTAAACCATTCTTTTGCATATGTTGGCAGAGGACAGAATTGTATGAATACTCAAGGGTTCTTGGAAATTCTCAGTTTCTCCTACTAACTTTTCAGCCATATAAGCTTATTTATGCCCACATGCTGGCTGAAGTTGGAAAAGTTGGAGATGCTCTGAAGTAAGTATAGGTGTTGTTCATCTAGACCATTTTTATCTGTAGACTGAAAATGGTCGTTTTTTATCTGCCTCTAGCTTATTACACATTATGTTTGGTCAGATACTGTCAAGCAATTTTAAAGTCTTTAAAATATGGTCGAGCACCTGAAGTGGACGCATGGAGACAGTTAGTGTCATCTCTGGAAGAGCGGATAAGAGCCCACCAACAGGTTTTTCTCCAACATTCAGTTCCTTTATCAAGTCTTTCTGCCTATACATTTTCTTACAGCGACATTTTGTACAGGGTGGTTACAATACAAATTTGGCCCCAGCCAAACTGATGGGAAAATTGTTTACGTTATTTGATAATACTGCTCATCGTGTGGTCGGAGGCCTGCCTCCACCTGTACCTTCAACATCACAAGGCCATGCTCAACGTACTGAGCATGCTCATCAACCAGGAGGCCCAAGTGTATCCAACAATCATTCAACAATGGGTATGTCTTCATTAGTACCTTCAGCATCAATGGAGCCAATTTCAACAATGGGTATGTCTTCATTAGTACCTTCAGCATCAATGGAGCCAATAAGTGAATGGACTGCTGAGAGCAATCAACTGAATATCCCCAATAGAAGCATTTCAGCGCCAGATTTTGGGACAAGCCCGGGAAAGGTAGATAAATGTTTTTGCCATTAGACCTTGTGTTGACCAACCATGTCATGAATTTATATATATATATATATATATATATATATATTTATTTTTGGGGGTGGGGGCGGTGGTCGGTCTTCAAGTGTTGCCAAACTTACTGAACAGGGCAGATCCCTTCTGGTTCAATCAATCAAAGAGCAAAGAAAAATTAGTAATCCACCTAGCTTCACACATTGTGCATTACAGTATTGGATAGTAATTAAGGATCGGAAATATTTTGTAATTTCTGAGTTGCTGCTGAGATCAACAATTTAAACTTACAAGTTGTTTAAAAAAACAGTGTTATAAAATGTCGAAGTTTGTGATTTAGATTATGGCCTTTACAAGTAAGCACGTCTATATTTTCTTTTTCATTACTGTATGTTTTGGGTTATTGGGAGGTGCTCGTGCTTATGAAGTGAATGGACATATAGAAGAAATATATAAAAAGTGAATGTAAAACATCAGTTCCGTGCATGAGAAGTTAGAACCTTGCTCTTTTTAGATTTGAGCAGAAACTGGATTTCAGTAGTTGACCTGTTTTACTGAGAGAGAAGAGAGACAGAGGCTGAAAGAAATTTTACAGCAGTTATTTGGTGTTCAATCAGGTTGATGCATCCAAGAAAGTGGACTCTTCTAAAACGCAAGAAAAGGCATCAACATCTCGTTTTGGTAATTTTGGCTCACAGATATTCCAAAAGACTCTGGGATTTGTCAAAAGATCCCAGTCAGATCGGCAGGTACATAAATATTCTTGTTACTAAGTTTGAATGAGGGAATTTCTGTCGTAGAGAGTATATTTTCTCAGTTTAACCTCACAAGTTGTCCTATTTTTGTTCTTCTGAAGGCTAAATTGGGTGAAAAGAATAAATTCTACTATGATGAGAAACTTAAGCGATGGGTTGAAGAAGGTGCTGAACCTCCAGCTGAGGAAGCAGCCTTACCACCTCCACCACCAACTGCAGCCTTCCCGAATAGAATGCAAGATTACAACATAAATGATGCACTGAACACTAAAAGTTTCGATGCAGTTGCTGGGCCACAAATCAAAAGCCCGGTGCCCCCTGAACAAAGTTCAGGAATACCACCCATCCCACCCAGTTCAAACCAATTCTCTGCACGTGGACGTACAGGTGTTCGCTCAAGGTAGACTCCTGGATTCTCTTTTTGTCTCTCCTTGTTGCTCTTTGTTGTATTTTTTCGACAAGAAGTGCAATGTCTCTTAACATATGATTTATTCAAATTTTCTTAGGTATGTTGATACATTCAATAAAGGTGGTGGGACCCCAGGAAGCTTTTTTCAGTCACCATCTCTTCCATCTGCTAAACCTGGGGGTGGTCCCAATCCCAAGATGTTCATCCCCACTGCTGTAACTTCTTATGTGGAGACAGTTCCAACACCTGGAGAAAGCGTGCAAGAGCCGTTGGTGACCATCAACAATCCCCAAAAATCATTTCAGGATGTATTCTCTACTCCACAAACATCAACATCATCTTCAATGACCACTATGCAACGGTTTCCTAGCATGGACAACATTGTACAAAAGAGAGCAGGAGAAATTGCAAATGGCAGTAGTTTTGTTCCCCCTGAATCGCGCCGTGTAGCATCATGGAGTGGAAGCCTTAATCATGCTAGCAATCCTTCTATGAGGAATGAAATAAAACCTCTAGGAGAAGCACTTGGTATGTCTCCATTGTCGCATATGCATAGTGGTCCGCCGTCATTGCACTCTTCAAGAAGTGGTGGTAGTTTTGGAGAAGACCTTCATGAAGTTGAACTTTGAGGTGTTAGGAAATAGTTGTAAATCTATAGAAAGTGTTGCATTAGACAGGGGCGGTGTCACCTGATCCTTCTGCAAGTTCGGTAATGGGGATGACACAGATGGGGAGTTCAGGTTTTTGGTGAAGTCCCTTTAATCCCATTAGAGGAATTACATATATACCTGAAACCAACAATTAGTTTGAATGACATGTTGCCTTTCTAGTAAAGAGGCTTTTGTACTCAAACCAGAAAGGACATGCAATGGCATTCTGTACCGGCCAACAGATGTCCTGAGGAAAACGAAAGGGGCCTTGAAACAGAAGCCCTTGTACCAATTTGGGAGGGAAAATTGCTGAGCATAATTGCAAATATAAGATATACCATTTCTCCCATTCGCATATCTTATTCAGAATTTTGTCGAATCAATAAATAACATTGAAATGAGAGTCTGAAAGTTATTGTTTAAGATTTCTCCTTTCATTTACCCTTATTTCTTCTTGTTACAAATAATGACATGATTTATATTTAAGACGGTGAAGTGATTCCTTAAACTTTTGTTATCGTATACTTTTTCCTTTATGGATCAGCTGCCTCTGTATTTTTTTCCCACCACACCTGCAATGTGTGAATTTATTTTCTCACAAATGGAAGTGACATGTCTCTGCATCTCACCAAGGTTTGCACTCCAAGCACTCAAGAGTCAAGACCAACAAAGTCCCAACCCTTTTCTTTTTTGCCTCCCTCGAGCCTAGGAGGTTTCATGAATTGTAATAGTCTAAATAATTTTTAAACATTGCTCACCAAAAGTAAATAAACTTTTCTTTCAATCGAACTTAGAATTTCAAGTGCAGGTTAAATGCTCTTAACCACTTGAGACTCTTTGCCAAAAGGAAATAAACTTATACATTGTGGAAGAAGAGATTTGCTAACTTCATTTTATCTCCCAATTCAAATGTCAAACATTTTCTTAACTTCTTAGTACTCTACCTGATTTTGGAAGAGCTCCCAAATCCAAATTCATTATCCCATTGATAAAAATGAAGAAAAGTTTGTCAACCATGTTGTCAAATTAAATATTTCAGAAAGAAAAAGAAAAGTAAACAAGGGTTATGAGTGCAGAATGAAAAGATGGGAGTATTAAAAAAAAGAAAAGAATAAGTAACAGAAAAACAAACAGAAGCAGAAGCTCTCATATTATAGAAGCATCTGTTAGCAGAAGAAAAGAGAGAGCCAGCCATGGGATACTCCTACCCACAAACCCAACAAGAAGACCACACCCAATACCAGCAATACCAACACCAACAACAACAACAAGCAGCAGCAGCAGCAGCATATGACCCATCACGAATTCAAGCCTACGACCACGCATATCAATCCTATTATCCCTACAATCATCAACAACAACAATATGAATATGACCACCACCAATACCAGCAATATTACAATCCCACTCAAGATTACAGAAATTCCTACGACAACACCACCACCCAACATCAATTCCATCAAGAAACCACTTCGATTCATCCTCCTGGGGTCCCAATCCCGCCCGAACCTCCACACAACGCGGATCCTGGGCAAACCCATTTGCAGGATGCGTATTATGCACATGGGGTTGTTGAAGATCAGCAGCAGCAGCAAATGAATTCGGGTTCGGGTGGATTGATACCGGCGGCTGTGGCTGCACTTTCGCAGCTGACGCAACTTTCTGCGAACATGGATGCGGCGCAGAGGGCCACTCAACCGCCGGTAAGGAGTTGGCTTTGTTGGTTTTGGTTGCAATTTAGCAATTTTTGAAATTATGCACATTTGGGAATTAATGTCCTTAAAATTGTGGTGTGTTTCTTTTTTTGTTTATCTGACTAATCTTATGAATCTCATGTTTATAATCTACTTGGAGTTGGGCATGTTTCTAGCATTTGATTTGATATATAGAGATTGAAAACATTGTTGCAAAATGTGATTTGATATATATTTGATATCAGAAATTCACTAAGAAAGAATAATACCAATGAAGTAAAACAAATGAAAAAAATTTAATGGCATTTCCTCAAACCTATCATTGTGTTCTTCATCAAGCTTCTCTTATCTTTCTATTTTCTTTCTTGGCTCGAGCATATTTATAAGAACAAAAAATTAAAATAAAATAAAAGTTTTCTTCATCAATTGATGGCCGTTCCTCCAAGCCAAGTCATTATCTTCTCTCTTTTTGAAGATAATAAAAAACTTATTCAAGTTTCTACCACATGCATGTGAGTTGACATTTCGTGTGTGCTCATGCTTTTCTTTTAAACACTTGCTGAGGGGATGCAATCATTGCGAAACAGTAAACTCGTCTGCAAGAGGGTGGTTTAGTGTCTGCATTTGTGTGTGTGTGTGTTTTTGTGTATGTGCTTTTCCTTATTATCCCATGAAGGGGATGCCATGTCGAAGCAATAAACAAGTCTAAAAGAGGGTGTATTTGACATATATCTGGATCTCTCTTAAGTATGGTAGCATCTTCCATTCTTCCCCAAAATTGCATCTCAGGATGCTTTTCAGAAAACTAGTGTAGCCTTGACGATGTTTTGGATTTGATATTTTGCTTTAAGAAGAAGCTATGTAATTGGATATCTCTGTATAACAAACTTTCTTTTTAATTTAGTATGTAATGCATTTTTTTTTAATTCTTTAACGAATCTGAGGGATCTGGTTCATATCTTCTCTATTCAGGCCCCATTGTTTATGTGGTTTGCTTTTCTGGATTGAATCTTTATTCATGTATTGCCTACTTCAATCTGTGCAATCTCTTATCAGAAATCACTTAACGTGTTCGGTCAGATTGATTTTTAGCATTTATTTAATCTATATACTTTCCATTCTATCTATATATTAAGTCTTATCCTCATTAGTGGTTTATATCTATCTTTGTGCATTTTATTTCAAAATTTTCTTCATTTCTGTTTCTTTTTTCTGTTCATGGTAGCATTAGTAATAAAACCATTACATGGATTGCTTTATCCTTAAATGCTATTCTGCAGATTGGGCAAACTCCATATAGAGGTGGAGGTAGGAGGGGCAATAGGCCCTTCCGAGGGGGTGGACGGGGCCATTTTGGTTACCATGGTCCTAGACCAGATGGCTCAGCCCCCCCTTTCCGCAATAGGGGACGTGGCCAGGGTGGTGGTAGACACTTTCCACAGTATGGTGCTGCATCAAACAATCTAAATTCAGCATCTGTACCTGCTGAAGGTGTAGCTGCTTTAATGCAGCCGCCTTCAGCATTGGTTCCTGGGCAGGCACCATTACCTGTACCAACACAAGTGTCTTCTACTTCATTCTGGCGACCTCCTCGTATGGCTTGGTGTGAACTTTGTAGGGTTGACTGCAACACTCCTGAAATCCTTGAGCAGCATAAAAATGGAAAGCGACACAAAAAATATATGCAGGTATTTGAGGAGTTGCAGAAACTCAACAAAGTCAAAACTGAACAGCAGAATGCTCAAATGCCCAACACTGAATTAAAACCAGAAGTTGGTCAACCTGTGAAAGTTGATGGATTTGAGGAAAAACAATCCTTACAAGAAAATCTTACTTCTGAAGTAGTTACTGATAATAATAATAGAAATGAAACAGATCAGAAAGATATGGGGGCAAATTCTGAAGCTTCTGCAGGACCTGGGAACAAGTCCGGGGATCACTTTGCAGCTCGGGGACGTGGCTTCAAGCGTAGGATGCGGGGGGCCCGAGGGGGTAAGTATATGAGGACCAATGAAGGATCACGAAGACCAGTTGAGCCTCCCAAACCGAAACAAGTGATTCCTTTTATATGTGAATTGTGCAATATCAAGTGTGAGTCACAGGTGGTTTTCGATAGTCATTTGAGTGGTAAAAAGCACCTAGCCACCCTTAAAAGGTTTCATGGCCACCGTGCTTTGTATGGAGAAGTGGGGCTTCAAGCACTTTACCCATCTAACTTCAATGCCGCCTCAACTTCAGCTACCCCAACTTCAGCCACCCCCCCTGTCCAGCAAGGTGACAAGGATCCTCAGGCCCTCTTGGCCCAATTGTTGATGACTTATGTGCTTTCTCAAACCCAAGCACAAGGGACATCACCAGCTCCAGGGCCTGCATCTGCAGTTGCACCAGCCCCAGGAACTAGCTTCGGAACCCACAATCAGCTCGAGTTGATTCAAGGATTGCAAGCGATGTGTCAAGATGGGAGCCAAAATGCGGTTATCTTGGAACTCAAACGTCAGCTACAATGTGCAGCAGCCGGGAACACAGAAACAAGCACTGGGAATGGAACTTCAGAGTTTGAAGCAAAGGAGGTGAGCGTTCCCACGAGTACATCAGTTGTGGCGCCAACAGAGAACCCAGTCACAAGCGAGCAAGTTTCTCTTACAGCATCAGATAACGAATGTGGAGCTGCCTCCTCAGACCCAATTTTTCAGCCAAAAACTGAAAACCAAATGCAGGAACCAGAGTCCAAGAAAGAAGAGCGAACTAAATAGATGCAGTTACATATTTGTTGGGGAAATCACTGAGCAAAGTGAGGTCCTAAGCTAGGCCTTTCAATGACTGAATAAGATACACTCATTTCAGCCATGGTACAGTTTTATTTTACATTAAACTAAATGGTTTTTTTCTTTTGTATAAAATATGTTTTGGTTGTGAGACGTTCAGAATTACCCATATGTCTTTACCTACCTTTTTGCTGAATATACATCTCATTGGCATCTATCGATCAGCCGATTTACTGTTTTGCCCTATGGGTATGTTTTGTATGTATGCAGACTAGTTAAGTGATGCCTCTTTGGTATGACAAAGTTTCCATTTCTTTTCCTTTTGTCCCCGTTTTCACTTGTCTGCTAAGGTTGGCTTTCATATAAATTTGGATTCTTTTCTTTATTTCAAACTCATGGACTATTTGCAGATCATCTAACAACAGTTTTTGATGCATATGATATGAAAACAGGAACAGATCAATTATCTTTGTTGTCTTTTATGTTCGTTGATTATGTTTCCCAGATGATGTGTCCGTGTATATGTTAATAGCTTGTTAGAAAGTTAAACTAATGAAATATTGCAGTTCAAGTGAGTTTAAATTGAACAAATTTGATAACTTTCATTCTTTTGGGATAATGATATTCCTTTCAACTATTTTTTTTCTTTTAGTATGTCATTGTTTCATAGGGTTTCGTTACATGGTTAATTTTTCAATGTAACGATGTAGTGTGTGGACTAGTTTTATAACATTGTTGAACATATTCCGGCATTGGGAAAAGGACATATCACATATTTCCAAAATCATATTCTGACATTGAGAAAAGAAACACCAATAATAACCTACTCATCTTTTGCATTGCGTATGAAACGTCTCTTCAACATATGCAGATTAGATCAGTTGGTCAAGGCAGGTGTGCCCGTCTGCTTGCACAATTGTTCAATCTTTCTCGCCGTACGTTAGAGTAGTTAAAATATTATTTTGTTGAAAAATAAAAATTAATTAATTATTTTATTTTTAACACGTCTTCAAAAGACAGATCTAACAAAACGAGCGTTTTGATAGGAGAGTTGAAAAGGGTTTAAAACGCTGCGTTCTCCTTATCCCCCTGCCTCCCTCCAGCGCTCAAAAATGTATTGTCAGCGACTGGCAGCTCTACCGGCACAGACCGACCTCTTCCTTCCCTTCCCAATCTGCACCGTTCCCAAAGTCCGAAATGCCCCCACGTCCATTCAACTCCCTCTCACCAAAAACCGTAAAAACGGCACTCGAATAAGGGCAATCTCCACAGATGAAATTCCTCCAAATGCCCTCCGCCGTAAGCGTGACCCCAACTGGAGAGGCGGGTTTAGCGTAGGGGTAGATTTGGGATTGTCACGTACGGGCCTCGCCCTCAGCAAAGGGTTCAACTTTCGTCCTCTCACCGTAATTATCCCCGCCAACTTCATGCCCCTGATTTCAAAAACTTTTTTCATTTTCTTTGAAAATGTCTTTTAATTTCGTATTTCATTGTGTTTAGGTATTGAATTTGAGAGGGCAGAAGCTTGAGGATCAACTCCTTGAGATTGCAAAGCAGCAGGTCCTAAAATTATTATTATTATTATTATTATTATTTATATTTTATATTTTTATTGTGTATGTGGAATAATGGGATTAAATAATTGAAAAAGTGTAGGAGGCAGATGAGTTTATAGTTGGGCTTCCGAAATCGAGTGATGGGAAAGAGACACCTCAGTCTAACAAAGTTCGTAGCGTTGTTGGGAGGCTTGCTGTTAGTGCTGCTGAGAGGTCTTCGTTAAATACTAGTTTACTAATTTTTTTGTTTTTAATTATTGAGTTTTTGGAATGAGGAAAAAAAAATTGTTTGAAATGGAGATGTAGATGTTCATAAAATGGCATGAAGAGTTATAAAATCAAGCATTTGGTTTATGCTGATTTGTGATTTCTCATATGCTGAATGTTCATCGATAATACACTGTTTGTTTTGGATGGTTTGCTTCATTCAAAATCGAGCACTGTGGGTTTTTTGTTTTGTTTTTTGCTTCAGATGTGCGATGTTCACCGGAGTTTTGAATTGCAGGGGTTGGAGGGTATACCTGCAGGATGAAAACGGGACGTCCATCGAAGCCATGGATCACATGATCAACGTGTAATCCTTTCTACCAAATCAACTTTTTTCGATGATTGAATACTCTTTGGACTGTTTAAAGATGGCTATGGATTATCATAATGCATGTTTTATTTTCTTCAGCAGTTTTTATTTATATTTTTATGAACTTTCTTGAGCAGCTTTTAATTTTTGGTTTGAACTGTTAAATGGTGTTTAGGATGTGAAAGGAAACAAAATTGAACACAACATGAACTCATTAAGATGCTACAGCAAACAATATGTATCCATAAGTTCACGTCGTTTGCGAATCGGACTTCTTTAATTCTTTGAGTCTTGAATTTTAGATAAACCTTTAGGTCAGAAAAAGCGGCAGTATGCAAAACTGAAGAGGTATTAGTTCATCAGATTAGGAGTCTTGTGCTTCATCTTTTTTCTAGGAAGTTTTTGGGTGGGCGGAGTATTGCACCTCTGATCAGATTCCATATGCTTCCTTCTGTGAATTGATCTTTGCACCCAATGTAGGATGTTTTGTCATTTCTTGCCTGACATCAAGTTTCTTTTCAGGGGCCTCAGCAAGTCTGATCGGCAAAGCAAAATCGATGCCTACGCTGCCGTGGTATGCAAGAAAATATAATGTCTCTGCTATACTTGATCTTATTAAGTGTTTTAAGCTATATAAATTTGCTCATCTTAATGCAGTTTTCTGTTTCTTTTTTTAGGAGGAGCAATCCAGGATATAAATTGAAGTATATTTTGTTCTTTTTCTGGTTGCAGATGGTGCTGGAGAGATATTTTTCCATGTCAGGTGAGGGCACTGAGCTTGTGGTACCCAAGAATTTGGATCTGCAAGACAAACTTCGAAGAGGTCCTCCCAAAGATACTGACTTTTACCCCGAAGATTATGAGGATTAACCATTCAGTATTAACAGTAAAACCCGAGTCTTTGAAACACATTTTCAAGAGCATAAACAAGAGAGAAGAGGCAATGGTTTTGCAATCCCATTTGCGATTTATCTTCTCTCTTTTTTCCTTCATTCTTTTGTTGGTCATTAAGTGAGCAATATGCAAATATGGAATCCTTCAAGGGGCATTCTACTGTTGTAAATATCGCATTATATAAGAATATTTTCATTCTTTTCATCTATTTGGTTTTCTAAATCTTTTCTAGAAGTAATTGCATATAATTTATAAAGGTAAAATTTGCAGGTAATTTTTTTTTATTAAAATGAGAAGGGATAAGCAGGAAGAAAGGTGAGAATGCATAGTGTAATTTAGACTATCGGTTGTATTCAACAACAAAACTAGCCACATTTTGCGGCACCTTGGTTATCCAAGGATCGGAAATTCCATTAACATAATTCAGTGAAGGAATTTACATTCGTGATGGATGGATAAATGAAAAGAGATCCAAAAAGAATGGAGGTTTCCATATGCAGGTACAAGGCAATTTCCAGTTTCAAGACACCAAAATCAACGCGTATAAAAAAAAAACAATCAACTGAACTCGAAATGTATCCACAATCTTTGTGGTGTACAAATTTCATGCACATCCCCATACTCAAAGTACAGTTGAATATTTTTATGATCCTAATCCCAATACATTTCTGTTACTTCACAAAGTATAATCATCTAACTACTGACCAACCTCTCTCTAGTGCTAGGTAAATGACTAAGCTACACACAATCTACAGTTTTGTTTTTGATAAGTACACAAAATCTATGCTAGTCAGATGATATCAACCTGATTTTGACAAAAACATATGTACGATTGGTATAAGATTTATACACCTATGTATACAATTGGTTTAAGATTTTTTCAGCTCGAATGTTCATTTTCAGTGCAGTGACCTGCAGAATCGGGCCTGAGGGCTGACCTGGAGAATCGGATATGAGCCTGTTTTCCGGTTGTTCCTGGTCCTCTCCACAAGATCAGCCTTATTGGCCATCCTCACCCCTCCGGGGTATAAATATATCTTAGGAAACTACCGATCACATGGCGTCAAGATCATCAAGCAAATTCGGCTACAGATGTGAACTTGGAACAGATGCATGATAGCTGAAAATCCAGTCTTTGACGACAATTTGGCTGCACCTAACCTGTCACTGATAAAGTAAAAAGTGAAGATTAGTTAGTTACATTTTGGTTAAAGAATACCTTAATCTCAAGAGTACAGCCAATAAACAACTGCATAGGAGGCATAAAAAAATTCATAGTGATTTGGCGATCCACTGAACCTTTCTGGACAAATCCGGTAGCAGAACTGAACAAGTTCGTATCTGCACCAAAAGTGTGGGAAGCAATCTGCGGTGAAAATTACAGATCCATCTTACTAAAAACATATATAGAGAAACTTCCTATAAACCAAAAGAAATCAATTACAAAAAGGGGAAAGACTATGCATGTGTGAGAAAGCTGCTTAACTAAGTAAAACAGAAACAACCATTATAGAAAAACTCCAATATAAAAGCACAAAATCAAGTAAACTTATGTGGTTTACCTATAAATAATTAACTAAAATTTAATCATGCTTAGTGACCAAAATTAGGGGTCGCAGTTTTCAACCCAAAAAGTTAAAACGCCACAAACCCAACATGGAATTAGTAACTTAGGGTCACTACCACTTGACACAAACTCCCTTTTAAGATGCAATACCATTTTCTAAAGCCTAAATGGTGCACCTTCAAAACTAAAAACCAAGCAACAATAATCTTTGTACTGTTGAAAATTTCTATTTTTAAATGCATTCCACTTGGAACTTCAAAACTTTTCACCTCTGTTAGATCCAGTAAAATTTTAGTCATCAATAAAGTTCCAAAACCTCTGTATCACCTAGGAAATTCATTTTGCATCTTCAAGGGTTTGTCTGTGAGGTAACCATTCAAAGCAAAGAGGTGGTATAGCTTCAAATTTAAGCAAAATGATAGCAAATGTTGGTACACAAATATTTAGGTCAAAGAGAGTCAACACAGGAGAGAGGGGGAGAGAGAGAGAGAGAGAGAGAGAGAGAGAGAATCAAAACCAAAGATACCTACCATATTGCAACCTCCAGTTCGCACCAAAAGAACACCTCAGCTTGATCAATGATTTAGATTTCCCCTAGATTGACATAAGACTAATCAGATTGAAATTGCCAATTTACGCCCACCATCCACAATAAAAGAGAAAAATCAAAAGAAAATAAGTGAAGCAAAATAAAATGTCAAACTCTAAGATTACCTTCAAAGGCATACAACTTTCCATACAATAAGCATCGCTATGATAGATCAATACTCGGGATGATTTTAGAAAGCAGTCTATATGAGGGCCTTGAACATGAATCACCATCATCACTGGGAAGAGAAGCAAGCTCATTCTCCAAAATAGAATACGCTTCTGAAAATGCCTGCATCATCCAACGATAGTCTTGAAATAAGAAACAAACATATGTAGCGGCTAGCTGAAGACAGATACCAGGCTATCACATAAGCCTTGAATATATCTGAAACTATCAGGATAACTAATCCAAAAAGAACACAGCTTACCTTGATACACTGATGTATCCGGAAGCAATTGCGCCCCACATTATTAGTTGGAAAAAGAGGATCATCAATGTGTATTGGGTCAATGCTACATGGAGTAGAATATCAAGATATAAGCAATGGAAGAAATTTTACAAATTCATCTGTCATGCACGAATAACAAAACAGAGGGTGATAGTATTACCTGCAACCTCTTTCCCTCTTAATATAAACACCACTTCCTTGTACTGATATACGCATTTGGCGAGGATCAAACACATTCCTGGAAGGAGGAGGAGAGAGAGAGAGAGAGAGAGAGAGAGAGAGAGAGAGAGAGAGAGAGAGAGAGAGAGAGAGAGAGAGAGAGAGAGAGAGATCAAACGTCAAACAATCACTATGTAATTTAAATCATATTAGAAAAAGCTAAACAATTTTTCCATCATAGTAAAGTCAATTCCAAGAAGCACTAGCACTCCAATATCATTAGAAAAAGAAAGAAAATTCCTTATTAGTGGTTGGCTTACCCAAAAAAACAAAGAAAATTCATCAGAAGGTTTCCAAAGTTCTGCAAGATTATTAATGTAGCGGTTAAGTGAAAGCAATCTAGTAATAATCATCAGCAAAATTGAGAAACAAAAAAGGGCAAAAAGAACAAGATTGAATGAGAAATTTGAACTTAACCCAGCCACATGAAATTTAAATATCTATACAAAATGGAAAGGATACCTCCATTTCTAACTAGGTGATGCATGCAATTGGGTTTTCTTGAGATTTAAGGAAAATGAGACCCACAATTAAATGCAACCACGCAGAACTTCAATAATGAACAGTACTGAGAGGAACATTCAATCTATGTATATTACTTGGATCTTTAATTAGACAAAAAAAAAACAAGGTATTACCGATGTCACACATTAATTTGATGCATGTCAATGGTGTTCAAAGGTCCTCCACAATACTTGTAGAATATATCATCCCAGGGAAAACATAACATACTAACAAAGCAAACTTAGAGTTGAAAATCGAAATTTACTTGGTTGATAGGTCGGCCAAGATGATACTCGTGCTGGAGAAAACGTATAATTAGTAATACCTGGAAAAAAAAAAAGAGTGAGAAACACAACTTAATTACTGTAAAGGATATACTGAATTATTTACAATTTTCTTTTACAAGAGAGATGTCTAGAAACAAAATCCAGGTACACTAAGCAGCCCACTTCCAAAATTTAAAATATATTTATGTAGAATCACTTGTCACAAAACACAATAGTTAAAGAGGAGCCAATGCAACTGTCCACCTTCCTCCAACAGTCAATATCAGCACTTGACAGTAGGTTACGTGCATTATGTTTAAAAGTTAGGCAATGACATGGAAATATCAAGGAAAACTGACAAGCCAATACATGTAACGTGTTGCTTGAGTACTCTTGTCATGTTTATGCTTCCTATACTTGAGTTAGACATGACTGGTCATCAAACTGCACTTTCTATACTGTTCATAATGCATTATAATTTAGGCCTTGATCTGGAAGCTGCCAGATTAAAGCATCAAATTTTCAATACTTTCTTATGGAAGCATTAGAGATCTCAATTCTACAATTGATTTACCTAAAAAGAAGTATTAAAGCGGCACATTCATTGAGAACGCATAATGTTCCGCATAACATCTGTCCCTACTGGAACATGGTGAAATCAAAAACTTCAAATCAAATTGATTTACTAATATTAAGCCTTGGAATAAGTAGCATTACTCACCAAACAATAGGAACTCAAGCCACCAGAGTAAGACTGATCCAGGCTACGATCTGCCAAGAACTGTTTCAGTACCAAAGCAAGAGGTGCAGCAGCTAGAAACTGCTCGGTTAGATCCTTAACCTGCAAATGACCAACTACAGTTCGTAAAAGATAAATAAAATATAAATGAAACATATAATAGTTTTCAACATGAGCTATGAATGTCAACAAAAGTGCATAAATAAGATATAAAGAATGAAACATATAATAGTCTTCAACTTGAGCTATAAATGCCAACAGAAGCGCCTCAACAAAATTACATTAAAAATATATATTAAAGAAAAACCTAAGGGACAAATCACAAAGGAAAAAAAATTGTAGACTATCCAAAATGGTAAGAATAACAGAGATTTTTAGTGGCACGAAAGTTTCATTTAATTTATTCTCATATGCAACAAAAATGCAAGAGAGCTATAACAACAACAAAATATGGTTGCATGCTTCTGGATAAGAAATTTTTTAACTATAATTCAATACCTCAAGAGGAAAAAAAAAAGAAAAAAAAAAGTCTCCCTGATATCCAAAAGGACTGCACAGAATGGATGCTAAAGGACCCCAACTACAAAGGTCAAATAAACATAATTTAACCCACTAGCACACAATTGACATGGATTTGTGAACAAATAGCAATTTACAAGAAGCTACCCCAGAATTATGTATCAACAAACATAATTTTAGCACAGATGCAACAATCTAATGAACTTTATTAACACTTGGGTGTTGTCCAGCAAGACTGGCATTCTGACGACAGACATCTTTGAGAGAGGATATTGTGTGTTTGGGTGCCACTTTTTGAAATATTTCAAACTAACTTATTGAATAAAGGTCCAACATCAGTATTGTTAATGACAGTCAAGAAGCTGTTGGCATTACATCACGTTAATTTGCAACATGAGAGAATACTTTAGCCAACCTCTGTAAAAATCTTTAGTTAAATAAGATCAGAAGATGGAAGTAGAGAGTGCTATATTTCACGCACAAAATGCAAAACATGTATGCACACGCACACACAAAAGATTGCGAGAGAGAGAGAGAGAGAGAGAGAGAGAGAGAGAGAGAGAGAGAGAGAGAGAGAGAGAGAGAGAGTGAGAGAGAGAGAGACCAGCTCTGCAGTTTGGAGTCCTGTATGAGATGGAGAATTGAAACTGATGTCAATACGAACTGATACTGAATCCTTTGTAGTATCATAATTTATCTGTGAACATTTAGGCAGCGCAGATTCTTCTAAAACAACCACACTAGAGTTCACATTACTGCCTTGCTCACCAGACATGTGAGGTGGCTCTTCTTTTGGGGATTGGACGTTGGAGGCAGAAGAGGCAATGAGATCACGGGGAACTTCCACCACAAGCATTATTACAGGTATCTAAGACCAAAGAGGAAACAGTAAGAAAATCCATGAAAACAACAGAAGCTTAAATGAAAGAGAAGTAAACACAAAAAGTTTAAAAGAACAGGAGTTACAGCTGTATTTTCCACAGTCTTAAGCGAATCATTTTTTACCCAGTCCTGATTGACGAGATACCTGGCGGCATGCTGGAACACCAAAATAAGTGTCACCCAGGAAACAGGAAAAATAATTATATGTATCAATTGGCACTATAACAACTAAACAGGAGGGAACAAATCAGATTACCAAAAAAATGTTTATTTGTTCATGGAATGCATGCAGGAAAACTGTTCCAGTATATTGAAGTTAAATTATAAGATGTGAAAACATGGAAGTAAATTAGATAAAAAAGTTTAATAACAAATTAGGATTCAAAATTCAAACTGTTCCGACAGGAACAGAGTGAAGTGTCCAAGTTTATGCAGCCTCTTTGAGTGTACATACATGTACATTAAGCTTGTAAGCCCATAAACTGCTCACAAAGAAAAATAATGGTCTACTGCTTTGAAACAGTGACAAGCTAGTGTACAACACAATTTCCTTCATTTATTGGAAAAACCAATCAGTTTCAGTACACAGATATCCAATAGACAAAATGAATCAAATGAACAGTCTTCCACTACAACAGTAACGTACAACATACCTGAAGGCATGTTTCTTTAATACCATTACGGCCCTCCAATATCCCAGCTTCTTTAATGGGTTCCTATAAATATATTTGCAGATAAGTTTTTTTTCGGTGAAAGTACTGGAAAAGTGGTCTCTGTAAATGAGAGATTAGATCAAGAAAGTCTTTACCAGGTTCCTCACAGGAGGCAGACAAACTACAAGGTCCACATCACTTGTTGGAAGTGACAAACCAGTTGCAGTTGAACCAAATATGTTTGTCCTGGACCTGGGCCAAAGCACCTGGAGAGACCTTGTAACCCGCTTGACAGCCCAATTGATGTAGGGCTTCCTAGCCATATTCTCTGCAGCAACCTTCAATCCATCATATCAAACATTCAGTAGAATGTAACAAAACATGGAAGAGGGTCAAGGCTACAAATATTTGACAAACATTTTGATTGGAGAACTTGAAAATAAAAGCTAGTGATGACAGTAAGAAGGGATAAAAAAAATGATGACTGATCAACTATTCTACCTGTTTGCAGAAAAAATCAATATCATCGTGGACAAGGCTGTGCATCAAAGAAAGAGACGCCTTCCGCATAGGACAGTTATGCATCTCAGGCGGTTGTAGGGGGAATGCAACATCTGGCTGTACAATGAAAATACCGTCTGATGAAAGGGCTTCCAAAACATCAACATAAATTTAAGCTCATAACATAGATGCTTACATGTTCCTGATCATGAGCTAGTTGAGAAATAGCAATCAGTCGATCCTGCAACAAAGGTGCAGGAAGAGGCTGAATCAATGGGCGGCCAGAAATATTATTACTTCTTAAAGGCCAAACAACTTCAGCACCATCCATGTGCAAACAAGCTTCCTCCAAGTTAGCTCCATCATGGAACCATCCTCTCATACCCCAGTGCCTTGGGCTGGAGCTACCAGATCGAACAGTTGGAAAGCCCCTGTGTTTCCTAGCATCACTCACAGGAGAGGGTGGAGGTGGTCGGGGAGCGCGTGGAACAGAAAGCACCACGGGTGATGGCGGCCGCTTTATCCGAGGTTGCTCCCGCCTAGTAGGAGGAACACATGGGCTTTTACGATCATAACTACGCTTAAACTCTCTTGACCTTTCTCTCGATATGTTTGGAATGATGATTGGCCGCAAAATGGGGTAAGGAAGTGAATCTCCTGTCTTCCCTTCAACATCACCACTTACATCAGCCAAAGGTCCAGACGATTTCTCATCTGCTGCTGTGTCTGTCATTGTTGATGAGGAATGTAGCACCTTGCCTGGTACTTCATTCCCTGGCATAACATAACCAAGAGCTTGGTTTCCTGATCCCAAAGGATCAAAAGGAGAACAAAAAGAAGCAGTAGGTGAAGTCAACCCATTTGTACTATATGAAGAAGAAAATGCAACCATATCATCGACAGCCCTATTCATGTCAGCTTCACGCCAAGCCCATGAGCTATCATCAGAACTAAGGGAAGGAGGGCGAGAGAAAACCGTCCGTGGATGGTCAGAAGGATTCCAGTACATCACACCACCACCAAAGTATTGATTATAGTCTACCCCAGAAAATGCTTGCACCTCAACTTCATCCTCTGATATCCAGTGGCTGTCATATTCATCTGCTAGTTCATGTGCCCTTATTGGATCAGGCAGGTCTGTGCAATCCCAAGAATACCTCCTTTCACTGTCCATTGTTGTATTAATCTGGACACTGTGGGTGGAAAAACCCTGCGGAAAACTACACTGCTTCTTTGAGAAGAATCCAGAATCATAATTACAGGTCTGGGACAGAGCCAATCCGCGAGCACGTCGTCGAACCATTGGAGGCCAATCTAAACTCATTGGCAATAGTCGAGTCAGAACCGGGTTACACCCACCTTGAATTGGAGAAGTTCTCGCCTGATGTATCGTGGGTAGAAAAGACTGGCGAAAGTGATTCTGCCAGTTATGAGCAACATCCAGATGCAATCGATCAGTGGCAGGTGGTAGATGTGAGTTGACAGGTGGAAAATAGGCACAAGCTACACCAGGCCACTCATATGGAAGGCATTTAAAAGAACTTGAAGCTCCAGTATCACATATATGATTTCCATGCTCTTGGTCCTGAAACAGAATAGCTTCCTTTTCTATTTCAGCAGCTCTTATTGCTTTGTCTGGCGAGGCGTCTTTTATATCAGATTTACCAACATGCGTGTTCTGAAAGTCAATATCCTTATGGCTGAAAGCATTATCATCCACCACAGGCACAGAAGGTATTACATTTCCAACTATTTCACAATTTCCAGTTTCTGATCCGGAAGATTTCATTTGAATTTCAGTAATATTGTCTGATGACTGGTAATCTTCTGAAACTCTACGACAGAAACTTGCACTAGAACCAATAACATAATTCTCTTGAATGCTTTGGGTGGCATCCTCATCCTTAGTCGGCCCATTTGCAGAACCAGGAGGAATCGAATTTGTCACAAGGATGTTACAACTAGCTGAGCAATCTGTGATGTTCTGGAAGGCTGAATCACCAGAAACGGGATCGCACTTTGCAGTGTAATCTTCAGGAATGACAGAAGAAGAAGAAGCTTCCATGACTGATCTTTCAAATTTTCTCACATCAATGGCATTCTTACAACCAGTTATTTTGTTTTTTCCTTTATCTTTCCTACCCTTCCTTGCAGCAGTATGAGCTTTTGCAACAACCAATGCTTGTGCAAGATCCTGAAGACAAGCTACCAGTTACAAACCATTCAAATCATCAACGAGAAATGTGATCCAAATTTTAAAAACTAGTATAACCATTTCATCTTTCGATGATGATGCCTCTTTGAAAGTCTCGGTCTCCTGATGTATACCATGCATCTTCTTGGACTCCACCGAATCTGCCTTCCCTTTATGAGCTAATGTACAATTAAGATCCTGGCATAACACTGTAGCAATTAAAACTATCCACAAAATGTGTGGTGCATCAAAAAGAACATCAGCGAACTAAAATAGTACCTTGAGAGACTTTTCACACAAAAAATCATCTGTGCACGGCATAGGAACAGGATTTGGCCTTTTCATATTGCGGGTCCTCCCCTTACTTTTTCGGCTACAGGCACTAGGCTTTGCCTTTGATTTCTTAGGTAAGGATTTTTCATCACCCTCTGCTAAAAGTTCCAGTTTTGTGCAATCAAGCAAAATAACCATAAGCAATCCACGCACTTTTCTTAGTATAAAATCTGAAAGGGTAGAAATTGAACTCAACGTGCTATAGAAGATTTTCCCTTTATCATATTCACTATGGCGACAGAAGGATATCATCATTACTATATCCTGAAGCAAAATGAGATTATTAAAGGCACCGACTAAGGAAGCAGATTTCCCAGAAAGCGAAGCAGGGATTATGCTTGACCCAAATTCAGTGTCAGCCACAAGTTTTGGAACAGTCTTTCGCGTAGATACATTATGGTTGTACCTCAATGCCTGTTCTACTCCTGTATTGAAGAGCCACAATTCATCCCCCACCTCACTACTTGCCCCCTTCAGAATCTCAAGAATCTAAATTTAAAATGAACTGCGTTAAGCTATATTATAACAAAAATATCTGAAAAATCAAACACCAGAATGTGCCCTGCAGTATAAAGATTTTCCATTTTTAGTACTCCGGTTTATGGATATTAATGCATCAATCTTTATAAACCTTTTTTTATTACCAATTTGTTAACTCAATAACTCCAACCTAATCTATCAACACAATCATTCAGAATCTATTATATTTTTTTACACAATATCGTCCAAAAAAAAGTTCATACAATAAAGCGTAAAGTTTGAAAATGTACCAAGGGTTTGGCTGATTTTCCCAACACCGAAGTCAATACATTCCTCCTTGTTGCTAAATCCAAATTTCCCCATGAGTCCACACACCCTTTCTTCCTCCAATACACATTGGCTGCCAAGCCAGCAGCGGTCATCTTTTCTTTCAGCTTCACCCCTCTTTTCTTCCCATTACTGAAACTCAGCCACGCTAGCCTCAAAGCCACCTCCAGCCGGTTCGACACAAATGCTTCCATACTGTAATACCCTTTGTCCTTCAACCACTTCAATTCGACCCAATCCAATCCCAAGTCACTTTCTTCACCTCGCAAGAAGCCCCCATTTGATATTTCATCCATCACCTCCACAAACCTATCCGCATTCTCAACCAAACCCTCGCTCACCGTCACTGTATCGATATCCTTCACTGAACACGAACATTCATCGATCTTCTCTCCTTCTCTCGACGCAAACAACTGAGTCGACTCGAATATCCTCCTCTCCAGCTCGTTCGACCCGGAAACCCGAGACAGAAGCCCACTCGACCTTTTAAAACAGAGGGTAGGGAGGTCACCTGAGGGGAGATCAGGGAGGATGATGAAGAAGCCATGACCATTGGTGCGGAGCTTGCCGAGCATTTGAATGAGGATCCGTACGAACTTGGGATCCACGGCGGTGAGGTGAGCTTGGCGCTGGTGGACGGTTAGAGATGAGAACCATTTGAGAATTGCAGACCTAGGGTTAGGGTTTGGTTTGAGGTCTGATGTATTGGAGTGAGAGTGGTAGAGAGAGATGTGGGAGGTGAGCGAGTCAATGAGTTGGTCCTGAGTCATGAGCGAATCGTAAGGGGTTTTAGGGTTTCGATTCGACATTTTTTTGGTTCAGATTCAGAGAGAGATGAAAATGGCGAGAGAAATTGCGAGGGAATTTCGGGTTGTGAAATGCGGGTTTCGGGGGTCCGAGACGCGTTTGAGTTCTCAGGTGGACAGGTGGTAGACTTTTCCGGTGCGTAAACTGTCAACTGTCAATTACCAATCCCCCGGAATCCTATTTTTGTTTTCTCAACAAAAAAAAAAAAAAAAATGTGAAAGCTATTTTTAACACTCTCTTGAGTCTTAACGATCATTGATCATACACTAAAAATTTCTATTTTCTTCAACAACAAAAAAATTTCTATTTCCAATGAATTTTTTGGGTCAAATGACGATTTTTAACTTACAAAGTCATACACATTAATATACTAGTTTATCAATGAAGTTGATCCAAATTAGGCGCTTAGCGAATTTTATTTAAATTAAACATTTTGTGAGTTTTCCTCCAACCCGAACATTTGAGTTTGGACCTCAAAAACAAAGTCTCCAACACTAGGTATCGGACTCAATTCTCGAGCCTAAGAGCAAGTCCACCGCAAGAACCCAATCCGGGCAGGAGAGCGCCTAGGCCATGCGAGACGCTCCAGCAGACAACAACTAGCCCGGGCAAGGGGTGGAGCCCACCAACCAGGGCAAGTCCAAGGGGAGAAATGGCCCAAGTTGCTGCCTTCGAGCGACTTAAGTCATTGCTGGCGTCAATTCAAGAATTTGACTTCTTTTTTACTGTTGGTGCGTGAGTTGCACACGCCAACGTTAAAAAAAATTGAAAAACTTGTGCTGATGCCATCTTTGGTCAAGTGAGCCTTGCCCAACGGCTCTAAGCCATGTGGCGACTCCTGGAGGGTCCAATCTAGGGTTTGTGCTCCAATCCAACAACTTGAAAAAAAAAAATTTGAAAAATTTGTAAAAAAATACCAAAAAATTTTGAATTTTTTCTATAAATACTTACCAATATTATTCACTCTCCACACCAAAATTTATACTACTAAATTCCATTTGTGTAAAAATACAAATGGCCTCTTCCATCGAAGCCGGATGGTCGTGGACAAATGTTCGAAGCGATCAAAATCTTGGCACCGAGGTAAAAAATTTCTAATTGCCGTTTTATTTAATTTAATATCATATTTTTTGATATGTTCTTGCATTTCCAATTTAATTTTTTTAATAGATTATTCAAGGCCAAACAAAAAAGAGGAAAACCATTACACATGGCTCCTCAAGTGAACAATGCCCGTAGTCGATTCACGTGGTGCATTTCGTGTCGAAATAATGACACTATTACGTCCTCCAAAGGAAAATACTCCCCCACGTCGTGATCCGGTGGAACCGCCTTCATCAATGATTGAGCCGTCCTTGTATTCGATTGTGTTGGACTATGAGGACAGAGAGTATTTCATGATGAGTGAGTAGGTATTTCAATTGTATGATGAGTGAGATGTGAATTTTATAATAAATATGGACATGTGTCAACCGAAAATCTTATTCAAACATTTTATCTGAAATTTGAGATGTGAATTTTATAATAAATATGGACACGTGGCAACTGAAAATCTTATTCGAAATATGAGATGAGAATTTTATAATAAAAATTGACATGTGGCAACCGAAAATCTTATCCAAATTAATCCTTTAAGTATAAAAAAAATAAAATTAATTTAACATGAATAGTAAGTATCCTTTGCCATGACAATGAGTGGAAACACACCAAGCCTTTTGCAATGGCTGCAACTATTCATGTGAATAGTAATAGCCATTGCCTCCTCCTTACCCTTTACCATAGCAAATGGGTGGACGTGATCTAAATCATTAGACCTTAGCCCGAACGAGGCTCACACCCTATGACCCTATCCCCAAACCATAGCCACGTTTGTGAACTACACTCTTGGTTGTTATAGTAGAATCAACTTGTACATAGAGGTAAATCATGCTATCTCACCACAAACTTGCCAAGGTCAACAACCAAAATGGCCATATTGAAAAGTAACATATTCCATTCTTTGGTCTCTTTGCTCTACTTTCTCGACGGTCACATTACTAGAATAGTCCCTATTTCCTTTTCCATACTTGATTGATCCTCGGAAGATTCCCAAGAATCATCCTCTCCTCAAAACCCTTTTCCCCATACTACTATTTTTTTGGTTAGGTGTTAACTACTACAATTCTAAAGTGACAGGTAGTCTCATCTCAAACCCTATGATCAATACCTTGTACCCACTTCAAAAAGTGTACGACACCAATAAGAAATCTACAACTATAAAATGGACCCCACTTCACAAGTTCTAGGGTACCATTCACATGCATTGTAGTGCATCCTCTTGATATGATGACCTAGTTGCTGCAATAATCATGGCATATTATTTGGCACAATACCATCATATAAAATAAATAATAGAGTACGTCAATGACCATTGGTTATAATAATAACACTTCATAATTATAACCAAACACAGTAAACCGAATATGCCCAAGAATGCTTTTACTTAGACGACTCATTTATACCTTTTTCCAACATCCACTTCATCACGCCAAGCATATGCTGCGTAATATTCTACCAATCTTCTTCCTCATAAAAACCTTCCAAGTCTCCTCCTACTCATTACCAAACCCCTCACTCTTTTTGCTGCACTTTGAGATTTCTTTTTTCTTTTTTCATTTTGGTTTTCTGGTTTTGGGGGTCTGAAAATACCACTAAATTTTGTAACAACACCAAGTTTTCAATGAAGTTTGGGAAGAGATTGAAGCAGCAAATGCAGGGGACTTTGCCCAGTTGGCGCGATAAGTTCTTGTCGTATAAGCATTTGAAGAAGATTGTGAAGCTGATTGCTTCTGCAGCGCCCATGTTGTTGAATGGATCATTGGAGTATGGCAAGGCTGAGGCTGAGTTTGTGTACCTCTTGAACAACGAGATTGACAAGTTTAATGCTTTCTTTGTGGAGCAGGAGGAGGATTTCATTATCCGGAATAAGGTATGCTTTTGTTCTTGATTGTGGTATAGTTTTTCTCCTGTCTCCAAACAGGGTTTAGTGAGATCTTGCTATGTGTAGTTCTCATGCATACATTGTTTGTCTGAGTGAGAGACCAACATTACTTGTTTGACAGAGATTTGATTACCTGGTTTTGGTTGACTCTGTAGAGTTGACTCGGTATGGACAGCGTCAAAATAACTCGGTTAAAGGTAGGACTATTGCTCCCCCCCACCAGGTTGTTGTTTAGATCAAAGTTTAAGTCCCGACCAAAAAAAAAAGATCAAAGTTTAAGATAATTACAAATCTGCCAACAGGGTATAGCCCAGTGGAAAAGGGCCTTGACTGACAGATCATAGGTCTTATGTTCAAATCTCCATGACATCATAGTTGTGTGTGTGAGAAAGAAATTTCCCTCCCCTATAATTTAGACTATCACTAGTACTAAAAAAAATAATTACAAATCTGGGTCCCACTTTGAACATTGTTTTAAAAGTAATCCAAGTGTCTTAACATCTAGAAGCAATTAAATTCACAATTAAGAATTGTATCTTGGTTATCTTGTGTTTAGAATGTTGGAAACATATCTTCAAGAAAGATTATTACTTTTTCTTTTCAATTTGTTTTGTAAGGATAATTGGTACTTATGCTAACAAATTTGCATTTACTATATGATATTCTTTCCTAAATTCATCTACTTGCAAATTACACATCTATAATAACACATGATTAACAATGTAATCAGTAGTATAACACAATCTCTTATGGGTCCTACAGAAAGTTTGTATCACTTTATGTGTCCAACTCATGTAAAAGGGTAGAAAATGACACTATTAGTATAGAGTAGAAATTTCTTTTTAAGGCAAGTGTTATTAGTACTTCATTTTAGTTTCATGGACATCACCATGTGTGTGAAAAAAAAAATACATATAATGTTCACACTATAAGAAAAAGTGGCAACAGTCACTATTATTTAGTGACATTTGGTGACATTTGCTGGGGTGACTAAAGCCTTTAGTCACACAAAAATTTCAAAAAAGGTGACTAATGCTACTAATAGTCACCAAAAAAGGTGACTAAGGGCTTTAGTCACCAACAAATTAACGATGGTGACATTTGGTTACTTTTTCTGGGGTAACTAAAGCCTTTAGTCACACAAAAATTTCAAAAAAGGTGACACTACAAGAAAAAGTCACAATAGTCACCCCTTTGTCACTAACTAAGAATTTGGTGACTATTGGTAGCATTAGTTACCTTTTTTGGTGACTGTTGGTAGCTTTAGTCACCTTTTTTGAAATTTTTGTGTGACTAAAGGCTTTAGTCACCCCAGCAAAAGTAACCAAATGTCACCATCGTTAATTTGTTGGTGACTAAAGCCCTTAGTGACCTTTTTTGGTGACTATTAGTAGCATTAGCTAGTCACCTTTTTTGAAATTTTTGTGTGACTAAAGGCTTTAGTCACCCCAGCAAATATCACTAAATAATAGTGACTGTTGCCAATTTTTCTTGTAGTGTGACTAAAGCTACCAACAGTCATAAAAAAAGGTGACTAATGCTACCAACAGTCACCAAATTCTTAGTTAGTGACAAAGGAGTGAATATTGTGACTTTTTCTTGTAGTTTCAATTTGAGTTGCTAGAAGTTAAATGATAAGTGCTAAATAAAAGTTGTTGAAGAATACATGAGTCCCACATCGGAAACTTAACAAAATAGAAAGTCCAATATAATAAATGGTTCCACTAATAATAACACTGAGGCCTTTTGTGATAAAACCTCACACCTGAGGATTGTGTAGGTGGTTAAGTGGGGACAATATCGGTGTTGTTGGAGTGGGCCCTCGGCCCGTCGACCTGGAAAATTCAACATGGTATCAGAGCGGGTCGGTTGACTGGGCCCGTTTAAACCTAAATCAAACAAACTCAAATCAAAAACAAAAAAACCCCCAAATTGAACCAAAAATCAAACAAACCCCAAATGAAAAAAAGAAAAAAAAAAAGGTGACCGATGTGAAATTGGTTGCACTTGTGGTCCACTAAAAAAAGTGGTCCCACGTGAGGAGGAGTGTTGAAGAATACACGAGTCCCACATCGGAAACTTAACAAAATAGAAAGTCCCATATAATAAATGGTTCCACTACTAATAACACCGAGGCCTTTTGTGATAAAACCTCACACCTGAGGATTGTGCAGGTGGTTAAGTGGGGATAATATCGGTGTTGTTGGAGTGAGCCCTCGGCCCGTCGACCTGGAAAATTCAACAAAAGTATTAGTTACAGTTTTCGGTGGAAGTTTTTGAATAATATTTTTTATACTGTCACATGGTAGATTTTTATTTCTTTATTAATTTAGCCTAGAAGAGTATTTATTGTAATAAAAAACTAACTGCAGGATATATATAAATATATATAATATGTGAATGTAGGAGTTACAGCAGAGAATTCAAAAGTTGATTGATAGATGGGGGTCGAATGGAAGCCAGCCTTCAAAGACTATATATGAAGAAGAAGTGGGGAAAGTTAGGAAAGACATAGTTGATTTCCATGGCGAAATGGTGCTCTTGGTGAACTATAGCAATATCAATTACACAGGTAGTCCATGGCTGATGAGGCTAATTAGCTCCTCAATCTCCAATACTTATACAGCAAACCTTCAAGAAGTTACAATCCAGTTCTTATCATTTTCATTCCGTCAATTTCAAACTTTGATTAAGTATAGACTTTTCTAACAAAGAAGTACTTACACTTAACCAAATAGTGGCATTACGCGTTCATGAATAACTAGCTAGTTATTGATTGATAATAGATACTCACAAGAAAGTATTGGTGGGATATCACTTCTATCATGTGGTCCTACAAAATTTTGAATTCAAATTTAAATGGGTCCTACCAATAATGTTCACATGTTGTTTTATTGTTGACTCGTTGAATCAACACGACGCGACATGGTACATGAGTGTTGTAAAAAGAGATGATATCGCTAGAGACAGTCACCCACATATGCATGAATGATTGTTCGTGGCATAATTCACGTTGTAGATAAAACTCTCTCTACACCAATTAACGACGGTTCAACGTCATCGCCATCTCAAGGCGAAACGTGATTAACATTTACCGTTCACAAGTTATATATATATATTTTGGATGTATCATGAATGGAACTTCAGTTAAATCCAGGCCTTGTAAAGCCATAGTGTGATAGCACACTTACATGATTGGATACACACTTACATATCTTTTGGGTTTTGTAGGATTGGCTAAAATATTGAAGAAGTATGACAAGAGAACAGGTGCTCTACTGCGCTTGCCATTCATTCAAAAGATTCTGGAGCAGCCCTTTTTACAACTGACAACATCTCAAAGCTTGTCAAGGAATGCGAAAACACCATAGATGCAGTGTTCCCAGTGGAGGAAGAAGAAGAAGAGAGAAAAAGAGGAGTGAAAGAAGCCATAACAGTGGCTGGAGAAGGAATATTTAGGAACACAGTTGCAGCTCTGCTGACCATGCAAGAGATTAGAAGAGGCAGCTCCACTTACAGCCAGTATTCTCTGCCACCTCTCAATTTGCCTGCAGACAATGATCTCATCCAGTTGTTCCAACTCAACCCTCCTATACCTATTGTCTAAGTTTTAGTAGCTAGAATTGATTAAGCAGACAAACTGGGTATAACTGTATATATAATACATAGCAGAGGAACTGGAAAATGATCACACTCTTTTTGTGTTTTTTTTGGGGAACAGGCTATGGTCATATACTTTAGCATATCTGCTACCCTTGGTTAGCAAAGGAGAGAAGGATTAATGTGCTCAGTGATTAGTATTTTCATTTTTATATATGAAGATACTTAAATATTATAAATCATTTAGAGTGATGGATAAATAATTTGATTAATCATGATGACTGTTATTCATAATGGTTGGAACACAAAAAAAAAAAAGCTTAGCAATTGCGAGAAAAAAGACTTGCCTATAAAAATGAGGAGTGTTGTTATTTCCACCAATATGTCCTATTTTCTCATTCACCATTTTGATGACAAGTTTACCCTTCCAAAAAAAGACTTTGAATGACCAAAGTACAAAGAAAAATAACGTACCATTCAATTTCTTCGACCATATGCTTTTGGATAAGAGATAAGAAAATGAATGTTTGATTTGAATTGGTATATTCTAAACATCTTAGGAATAATGGTGGGTGAAGAAATGCCCCTATATATATTTTTTTAGAATTTAATTTTTTGGAGGGTTTGGTGGGGGTGGAGGAAATGTTGGACATGTGGGTTGAAAAATAACAATACCCAAAATCAGTCCTCACTATAAAAAGCCAATATAGGAGAAGATTTTGCAAAAGGAGATTGAGATAGGTACATGTAGAGGATAAGTTAACAAGAAAATGCTAGAAAGCTACCTGGGCACTTTATCTTTTATGTTTTTGTTTTCTTTCTGTTTGGGATGATGATGTCCAAATTTAGGGTTTTTGAAATTTGGATTATGTGTTATTATTAACGAAATGATTTGCATTACTTATGTATGGTTAAATAGTTGTCTATAGACTTCTTGGATGATTATGAATAACTTCTAATAAAATCTAGAAAACTATCACTATATTAATAGTTATCTAGTCACTTTAGCTTAGACACTAATTTGTAATAACCGTTACAAAAGAAAAATATAAAACAAAGGCCAAGGTTTTCCTTAATTAGGTTCTTTTGTTGATAATCAAGCAAATATAAGGGTTTGTTTGAAATTGATTCTGGGAGCGCCAAAATACTTGTGGGAAGAAGCACATCTTATGTGCTTTCTCATAAAAGTACTTAAACCCACTTAAAATGATTATATGGAGAATTATTGGTTTACCCAGAATCACTCACAAACGAACCATAAATGTCATGCTCAACTTCAAAAGTGAATGACAATTTATAAATCACACTTGGTGATTAAAGAAAACAAGAAAAACTGAACCCCGAAAGAGTTTTTTTATTTTATTTTTAGCAGGAACCCTAAAAAGATTTGTGGACTCTCTTGATCCGATATTCTACCATTAAGTTTTCCCTGCAAATTAAATATGGACCAGTCAAATGGTGACCCCTAATGGCCTCTTTGTTTATAATTAAAAAACAACTATCATTTGGTTTGTGCTTAGTTTATTGATTATCATTTTCATTCAAAGATGACCAATAGTCGCACTAGATTAGTCAAATACCCGTGTGCATACGAATTCTCATCTATTGGTTTGGAAGGACAACAAATTTTTTATAAAAAAAAACCCTAGCCTAATACCCTACATATGCAACAAAAGCTGGAAATTGCCATTAAATTATTAATGGCAACCAAGCTTTGATCACTTGGTTTGTCCAGTACTAATTAAATCAAAGTTAATCAAGAATAAGAGGAATGGATATCATATTATACAGAGTCTGCCAATTGTTAGGATGAGGACTCAAATATCATATTATACAATTGTTGAAAATGGGTAGAACTGTTAGTCACCCGTTAAGCTAACGGTCGTGTTGTGCAAATAAGCGAATACATGTTATCATGTATACTTATTACTCACTTTGCACCCTACACATATTCATTTTCTCTTTCTCATAACCTCACTCTCTCTTTTCTACACATTTATACAAAATTTGGGATAAGTTCAAAACCAAAAACTGACTCCACACATTTGTATTGTTGATGTAAGTGTGTCATGTAAGATTATATTAATTTTTATTTTTATGTTTTTGATGTTTATATATCTTTTATCATTTTTTTAAAATTATATTGTTACTTCAATTATGCCCCTAAAACATAAATAAGGTAATAAATTTGTTTATATCATTATACGTATTATTTAGAGCATATGCCGTTGAATGCAAATGGAAATATACTAGACACATCCCACAAAATCATTCCACTTATAAATCACCCAAAACTATACCTATGACTTTGTTCTAAGTATACTAAGCCAAAATACATGCCTCTTTTCCAGGTATACCCATCCAAAACCGTACCTATATGCCTCAGATTAGTACATCACCAAACATCCTCCCACATCCAACAAAACTAAAAATCAAACATTTACCCGTATGCTCCAGTCCCAATTCCCAACCTTTACCTATGCTCCAGACATCAAGGAAAAAAACATTTATCTATGCTCCAGACATTACATTTACTTATATTCCTTCCATATGTATGATAGTGAACCATAGGTTAAGGTCCTGTTTGGGATTGCTTTTTTTTTTTTTTTTTGCCAAAAATCTGCTTCACTTTAAAGTTAATCAGTTTAAGGTGTTTAGTAAAAATAAAGTATCCCGATTATTTTAAAATCAGTGATCTTTTGACAGCAACTTTTAAAAGTAAGCTCTAGGTTGCTTTCAAAAGAAACTGAGATGAGTCTTTAATGAATTTTTTTAATTCCCAAAATACCATCAACTACACCACCTCCACCACCACATTCACAACCTCCACCACCACCACATCCTCCTCCTCCTCCGCCACCACCACCACCACCACCACCACCTCCACCTCCACAACTTCATCCCCACCACCACTACCCCCACCACCCCCACCGCCACTTTCACCTCCATCTCTTTCACCACCACCTCCACTCCACCACCACCACTACCACCACATGATTAGTGCATAACACTTTCAACATCATGCCTATTTTAGTCATTATTCACAATTACAACAATTTTATATTAAAATTTACCAAACGATTTTGACACTGTTTTTTGTACTAACAACATTTTAAAAATATTGTTTACCAAATGTGGAGCTGCTTTACTTTACAACTAATTATTTTCAAAGCACAGCAGAAACAACTTTTTTTAAAAAGTGACAGCAATCCCAAACTAGGCCTAAAACCCACAAACCTCTACACTATAGAATCATCAAATCAACAGAATTTGGTTTGAAAGGAGCATGATTGTTTGGTGAAAACATAATTTGTGGATTGGTCTTATGTATTTGCCGTTTCTATCTCAAGGCACAAATTGTAAATATACTAAATATAATGGACATCATCTTTGCTTATGTGGCCACGACTGCAATTGACAAGGAACAACTGATGTATTGCATTAATATAATATATATATATCGTGTGAAATATAATCATGGTTTCATATGAAATATAATCATGTTTTCATATGAAATATAATCTTGCTTCATGTGAAATATAATCTTGTTTTCATGTGAAATATATATAGATATGAAAACAAGATTATATTTCACATGAAGCTAATGTTTCTAAACAGTTGCCTTTAAGATTTCGAGCAACTAACAAAGTTAACTCTAAACCATTGTACATGGACAGCTTATTGGTAGAGTGGTTGTAAGCATATGTCCCCACCCCATCGAAGAAGGGCAAGGCTAGGGCTACACCGGCAATTGTGGCTGCTCCATCAAGTTTCTTCCGAAGAAGCCACGACAAAGGCAGTGAAGTAATAAGTGGGTTGCCTTTGAAGTCGATTTGCAAAGCTTTTGGCACACTCGACGGATCCACTTTCTTGCAACAATCAAAGGCATGATGATCCACAAGAAGAAAACAAGCTGCTCATTAGGAAACCTTGGAAGAAAGATGGAGAACAACGAGACCGAGGAAAGAGATCCACTGAGAAGAGCAAAATGGCCGGAGATTCGAGAGTAGACTGTAGAGCAATTACGGCGTGATTTCATGTTAGCTGCAAATGCGAAGCAGTAGACTAACGTTGCCAACAAAAATATCCACATGACTTCCCGGTGTGTTTCGAATGGAGACTTGGTTGCGCCTTGACATTTCACTTGAAGGATGCCGATTAGCAGTGGATTCAGAAATGCAAAGATGGTATGCCATGGCATTGAGGAAATGAATCCTTGCAACCTGCACAATATGGTTATATATATATAATGCATGGCCACAATCAGGCTCATGACACCTTTATAGTAAATCTTACACCTATTGTTTGCGCGAGCGTGCCACTACTAGGCTATAAAGCTTTGTAGAATGACAAACCTATGTGCTTACGTGCGTACAAGTAAAAGTAACAAAATATGATCCACCGTTATTTAGCTATGCCAGGGAAGAAGTAGTTGTGGGAAATTAGGTTCTGTTGTTGAAGTTGGTCTCATGACATGATCATGGTTCTTGGCCATGTCTAGGATGAAAAATATAGCAACCTCGACTTACGTATATATACAGTGTTGATGAATCTCAGTTGATACAAGATTTAGTATGTAACGAAACAGCTAGCAGAAGCAGCAATAATACGAAGAAGAGAACTAGGAGATCATTCACGAAGTATACCTCTTATTTTCTGTTTTCCTTTTCTTGATCCGATGCCATTTGGTGACTTTGTTGCTAGGTCTCCCAATCGCAAAGCCAGTTGGGCAGACTGGGTGGTTCTGCTCTCTGCTCTCCATGTATAGAATTACAAGTAAGCTTGCCACTATGCTGGCTTTTATAATAGCTAAGCTCTAGTAGCTATATCGGGCCTTCAAATTACTTAAAGAAACAAGGCGGTCTTTCTACTTAGACCCTAACACCGAAATTGGTTAATCGGTTAATACAAGACAATGGATGATTATATTGAATAAGGGGCTGATATGTCATCACCGTCCCAAGTTCAAAATCATCACCCCACTGTTGAAAAAATAATACGCAAAAAGTTACTTTGGGTCTATCTATATCGGTTTTATAACTTTGGTCCCCGTAGCTTTAATTTTGTTAATTTATTCTTATAATTTTCAATTATGAGCAATTCAAAGACACTTGGATTCGTTGAACTTGACCTTCTATGAGATTTTTGTTTATAAACTGTTAGATAATTCGTGAACAAAATAATAATGCGATTTGTACCATATTTAGCGGCCAAATGATAGAGAGAGATAGAGAGAGTCTTATTACGTACATCACAAATATGCAATCAGAATGAACAAGTCATTAATTTGATATACATTGTTGACAAGTAAAATTATTTGTTGAAGTCTAGAGGTTGTCTAACAAATTTGTACACTTTTTTCGAGTCCACAAAATGAACATGCATCCGAGCTAGTAGCTAGCGTATTGTTTAGTTGAATACGAACATTCCAAAACCCTTTTCAGCCGGACAACTCAATAGAAGAGAGGGCCGGTTCGATCGACAATGTTTTCTAGTTTATTTTTATAATTACTCAATTTTCCTAACCTAAACTTCGTGTGTAATTTAATTATATATCTGTTAAGAAAGCCCTCTAGAAGCACTGGAGTAGATGGCGACATTTATCATAGACCTAGACTTTTGAAGGGATCTTGTTCAAAATAGCACTATAATGGTAGATACAATTTCTTGTTGACTGGACTGGTGGTGACCAGCTCGATCTTATTGACGACAACTTTTTCAAGGAAGAAAGACTGTAAAATTATCGTATAATAATAATTTAGTTGCCCAAATTAACTAGTGTTTAATTGCACGCCTTCAAACATGAATGGCATCATATTCGTTGTTGTCCTTCTGTGAAACATAGTCATTAGAATATCAAGCATTATTTACCCCTTTTGACGAATATGATGGCAAGCTGGTCGTTGAAGTTTTTCTCACACGCTTCTCTTTTAAAACCCCCTCCCCACCCCCACCACCAACCCCCTCCCCACCTAGATTTCTGGCCAAATTTGGGCCTTCCATGTCCATGCATTTAGAATTCACAGTTAAAAGTGTTAACCACACTCACAAATCTACACAGCACATCACAAATAAGATTCACAAATCTGCTCAGCACACCCAACCCAACGGCTCCATTACTCAACAGATTGTACCTCCAGATAAGAACCACAGCAACACTATTGTCCTAGCTGGAAATGGATAAGGACCTCTTTCTTTTGTCTTCTAGAACCTTTTGTATAGCCTTGGGTTTTTACCTTGTATATAATAGAATGTATTGTCACTGTAAACTGTGAGCTGAAGGCACAGCCGCTTATAGAAAGTTTATACAAATTCTTCATTCACAACTCTCTTTTCTCTTACACCTCTACCTTTTGTCATTTTCAGTAATCTTTTCATGGTATCAGTCTTCACCTAACAGTGCCCCTCTCTCTTTTAGCCGTTAGATTCAATAGACGGCTCTCTCTTCCCACACTCCACCTCCTATCACTCAACATATATCTAATCTTCTTTCCATCAAGTTGACCCGCGATAATTACCTTCTATGGAAGGAACTTTTTCTTCCTATTCTTCAAGCTTATGACATGTTTGGTATACTCGATGGTTCCGAACCTTACCCTCCTCAGTTTGTCACATATCCTCAAGATGCCTCCTTCCCTTAATCCTCAACCCTTCCTTTACACACTAGATCAAGAAGGACCTGCAAAATCTGGATCAACTCTGAACAAATTCTCCCATACACCATTGGCTGCCCAACATCTCAATCTTTGTGGCTTAATCTTGAGTGTCGGTTTGTAGCCACCACTCGCTCTCATCTTCTTCAGCTTAAAGCCAAACTTCACACAACCAAGAAAGTGACAGGACCTGACTCAAATTTCACTTTGGAATTCATGTCGAACCCTGTGCGTGTCCGACACCTGTTGGGTGCCGGTCACAAATGACCAAAATGCCCTTTCAAACCAAAACTCAAAGAAGATTCTTTTAAGGTTCGACTTCGCGAAAATTTGGCAAAGTCTCCTCGTAATTTGCAAGTTTCCCAAATTTATTTCCACCTGTAAAAAAAAAAAAACACACACACACACACACACAGGTTCTGACTTCTCAATCGTTCAGCAACCTTCTTCGACATTTTATAATATCCAAAAAGAATCCTAACCAAACATCCAACTAAGATCAATTCATTAATTACTATCATAACATGCACAACATTATTTTCAACAACATTATATGAAGAAATCGGTTGATTAGAATTCATCATCCAACAAACCACACAACTCAAATATTAATCGAGTCTTGGGCCCACACACAAGTTTGAATAAAACTTAAATAAATTACGAATCTAACTCCATATCCAAATTTTAAAACATTCTCTTTCGTGGCTGCACCTAGATTAATCTAGGTTGCCTACGTACCCTACTTAGGGATCAAGCCACACGTAGTTCTTCCCCAAGGAAACTAAGTTCAAATCATACAGTGCACAAATTCCTATTCTTACACATTTTGCTTATGTCAAACTCTTTAAATTATAACCCATCTACTAGAACCTGAGCAACACAAATTGATTGCTAAATAGTCTACCAACCGTCAACTTAATGACAATAACAATAGATTTAATGAGATATACTTCAAACTTCCCAAGTTATAACCAAACTCATAATTTAAGTAAACATGTATGAATAGCATGACATCCTTAACCTTAAGAACTCTAATCATTAGCTTCATAAATATAAAATTAGGTATTAAAGCTTTCACCAAAAGTATTCAAGATAAAATCATCAATTTTTTAGTTTAAAACATCTCAAAACTCAAAGCTCTCCACCTAGGTGTACTCCCAATCATAATCCGTCAATTCCAAGTATCCCATCAATTCCAAATATTAGACATATTACATCCTCGCAGAACTCGGGGAACACGTGGTCGACCCGAGACGCTTATCCTCGCAGAATCGGGGGACATTAAGTCGACCCGAAACGCGTCCTCACAAAACTCAGGGGACACATAGTCGGCCTGAGACGCGTCCTCGCTCCTCACGGTTTGGGCGTCCCTAGACACGTGGGGCGTATTAACAGGCGGGGTTACTCCTGTGGTAGGTTTGAAAACCATAATTCCAACACTTAACACAAAAATACTCTTTTGCACAAATCCACTTTCGGTACTTTCTAAAATTCAGGTTTTAAAATAAATAACCAAAATCCATTTTTTGTGAACCAAGTTCATGCCACCACCTTATCAACCAGGTCAAACCATGCATGTTTCCACCATTATTCATAGACCAAATTCATCTACTTGTATAGCAATGATAATAGCAATAATAATAATAATAATAAAACTAATAATAAATAACCCATAGAAATCCCTTATCCTCGATATCCCAATTTTTAATAAATTCCATTCCATGCACATTCATCCAATAACCACAATTTAACCACATTATAATTTCAATGGTAAAATGCAATGCACACTTTACCAATAATCAGAAAGCAACAAATAATAACTCCATGGAACTATTTCACAAAACCACTTTCTCAAGTCCCCTTCCTAGAGGCTAAATCGAAGGAATCTAACCCAACCAGCAGCTTAAGCATGAAGAGAAGGTTAGAAAGCATACCTGATTCGCCGGAACGAAGCCGTGAAAAACCGACGTAATACCAGTTGAAATCGTCGGCGAAAATGGAGCTCTCCGACAGGGATCTCAGGTGCTGCATGACCAGGAGCTCAAGTCGGTTCCAATGGGACCGGTCTCGAGTCTCGCCGTGGCCGGATGGACCGTGATCGAAGAGAGAGAGAGTACGGGATCGGGAGAGAGAGAGAGAGAGAGCGATGGGGGGGTTTCTGACGCGTGTCATCTTCGGGTTGGGGTTTTAGGGTTTTCTGAAATTTTGAAATGCCAATTTTGCCCCATGTTCGCTCGGCTACGGACTCGTTTCGACGAGCCTGTAGCAACGACGCCGTCCGTTTTCCCAATTACTTTTCGAAACTTAAAATGACCTTTTTGCCCATTTAAATATTAAATGAAATTTTAGGACTTTCAAAATTCTTAATTAATTCAAATTATTTTTATTTTATTTTAATTTATTTTTTTCAATTGATTTTCTCATAATTAATGTGTGACTCAACTCCCCAATTCTATTTCAGAATAAAAAGTATATTTTAAACTCATTAGAATACTCTCGGGGTAAAAATGTCATTTACTTGATTAATTTAATATTAATTTAGGAATGGGATATTACAGAAAGGCCACCTCTCTATGCTCGAATATTTACAACACCTCAAGCACAATGCTGATAGTTTAGCTGCTGCTGGTGCCCTCTTGGAGTCCATTGATTTTGTTGCTTACATTCTCCAAGGTGCCTTCTAAATATGATGCCTTCACCACTTCAATCCGTGTCCGTGCTGACACTGTTGATCTTGAAGAACTCCATGGCCTTCTCCTCAATGAAGAAATGGCCCTTGAGCAACACAAAACTCTCCTCAATCCTTCTCAACCCCAAGCTTTCAGTGCTCAACCCACTAACAAGACCTCGACCAGATCTTTTCCCAACCATACCTCCTCCACCACACCCAGGTCATTCAATCCTTCCCACCGCTCCTTTGCTACATCTAACCATCCATACCAACAAACCCGCACCTCTTCCCAACCCAACCTCTATTTTCACAACTCCAATTCTTTCCAACCATTATCCTCAGCCTTAGCCTTTTGTCCTCCTTTTAGTCCCTCTAACTACATAAACCATCGTATCCTTTGCCAAATCTGCAACAAACCAAGGCACATTGCCCTTACTTGTCGCCACCACAACAACAACTCTTACCAAGGCCACACCCTTCCTCCTTCCCTCAACTCTCCCTCTGCCTCATACAACTCCATCTCCAACTTTCCACCCTCCTCATTTACCTGGTATGCTAACTCTGGCACCACCAACCACATAACCAATGATCTCACCAACATTTCATCTCCTACCACCTATGCTGGTTCTGACAGAGTCACAGTTGCAAATGGCCAAGCTCTTGACATTCATCACAGTGGTAACTCCATATATTTCACTCCCAATACTAAACTGCATCTTAATCATATTCTTCACACACCAAAAGCAACACACAATCTTCTATCTATCCATCGATTTGTCACCGATAATAACTGTCATCTCATTTTTATTCCTCTTAAATGTATTATTAAGGACAACATCTGGGGAAAATCCTTTTTCGCGGCCCTACTGAAGGCAATCTATACCCTCTCAAGCTCTCCAATAACAAGCCTCAACATTTCTGTCTTGGTGTCACTGCCTCCTCTTCTCTTTGGCATCAAAGACTTGGTCATCCTTCCTCTCAAGTTCTCCAGCACCTTATCTCCAAGAATCAGCTTCCTATTATTGGCAAATTCAAAGATCTTACTTTTTGTAATTCTTGTCCTTTAGGCAAACAATCTAGATTACCCTTTTCACTTCACTCTTGTACTACAACAATGCTTTTGCAATTAATACATTCAGATTTATGGGGTCTAGCTCCTCAGCCTTCATTCTCTGGTTACAAGTATTATATCTTGTTTATTGATGATTGGTCTCGGTATACATGGCTCACTCCTCTCACTACTAAGTCTGATGCCTTCAATGCTTTTAAACAATTTAAAACTCAAGTAGAAACTCTATTTAATCATAAAATTCAAACATTTTTATGTGATAATGGTGGTGAGTTTACAAGTCGTGCATTCACCTCTTTTCTCACCTCTCATGGGATCACACAAAAATTTTGTTGTCCATATACCCCATAGCAAAATGGCATTGCCAAAAGGAAGTATATTCTTGAGCTTACAAGGACTTTGTTTGCCCAATCTTGTATTCCTCTCACATTTTGGGTTGAAATTGCTCAAACAATGGTCAACCTCACCAATAGGATTCCATCTTCTTCCATTAACTTTATTTCACCCTTACAAAAATTATATCATAGCCTTCCAAATTATGCCTTTCTCAAAGCATATGGTTGTGCTTGTTACCCCTGGTTAAAACCATACACCAAACACAAGTTTGCTTTCAAGAGTCAACCATGTGTCTTTATTGGGTATGGTGTTAATCACAAGGGATACAAATGCTATAATCCTACAAATGGCCAAGTATACATCTCACAGCATGTTACCTTTAATGAACACTCATTTTCCTTCCACCAATTCCTCTCACCTTTTTCCACACCTAACTCTCCATCGAATACTTTTCCCCAACTTTTACCTCTTCCTCCTTCCCCACCACCAAACACAACCCACCACTACATCTATAGAAACTCCCACCCCAGACCCTTCGGCAACTCCATCATTTATTTCTTCATCTCCACCTTTAGATGTCTCATCCATTAACCACCTCCATACTATTCCTCTTCCAATTTCCACATCTCCATCTCCCAATCCCACTTCTCACTCTCAATCCCACAATACTCATCCTATGCTTAAACGCTCCAAAATTGGACATTTGCCCCCATGAGCTTTTCACACCAAACATCTTTTCTTTAGTGCTTTTGCTGTCACCACCTCTCATACTACTCCATCTACATTTGCTCAAGCCAGCAAAGATCCACGATGGCTCACTGCCATGAGTGAAGAAATCCATGCAATCCACAAAACACACACATGGGATCTTGTCCCTCATAATCCCAATCAAAATGTTGTAGGTTGCAAGTGGGTGTTCCGCCTCAAATACAAGGTCGACGGTACTTTAGATAGATACAAGGCTAGGCTTGTTGCCAAGGGCTTCCACCAACAACACGATCTTGACTTCTCTGAAACATTTAGCCCCGATGCCAAGCCTCTTACCATTCGAATGCTCTTATCTCTCGCTCTTCAGTATGATTAGTCAATCACTTAATTGGATGTCTTGAATGCATTCCTTCATGGCACTCTCACTGACCATGTTTATATGACCCAACCACCTAGATTTGTGGATCAATCTCAACCCCATCATGTTTGCAAACTTTGGAAGTCCCTCTATGGTCTTTAGCAAGCACCTTGTGCTTGGTATGAAGAACTGTATACCACTCTCCTTTCCCTTCGTTTCCAGTCTTCCACTGCTGACCCCTCCCTCTTCATTCATACCAGCTTCTCAATTACCTTTCTCTTAATCTATGTCGATGATATTTTTATCACGAGTTCCTCCTCCACCACGTGCAATCACTTCATTTCTCAACTTAGCTCACGTTTTGCAATTAAAAACCTTGGTCCCCTCCATTATTTTCTTGTCATTCAAGTCCACCGCACCCCCACCTCCATCTTTCTTTCTCAAGCTACGTATATTCAAGAACTCCTCACCAAAGCCTCCATGGTTGATTGCAAACCTTGAACCACCCCAGCCTCTCTCGTCAAGCTTGACACTACCTCTGGTGATTTACTCCATGATCCAACTCAGAACAAGTCTCTTGTAGGTGCTTTGCAATATCTCACTTGGACATGCCCTGACATTGCCTTTGCCTTGAGAATCAAGTATGTCAGCATATGCAGACCCATGCATACCTCATTTGTCATTGGTAAAACGCATCCTTCACTTCCTCAAAGGAACTCCGGATCAAGGACTTCTCTTCACCAAAGGCAGTCAAGATCTCATTGCTTACTCAAATGCGGACTAGGTAGGTTGTCCTATTGATCGTCGATCCGTCATTGGTTTTTGTCTCTACCTTGGTCATAACCTTATCTCATGGTGTGCCAAGAAGCAGCCTTGTGTCTTAAGGTCTTCCATTGAAAGTGAATATTGCTCCCTTGCCCAAATAGCCAGTGAAATTACTTGGATATGTAGCCTACTTAAAAACCTTCACTTTTATCTTGCTCATCCTCCCCTCTCTCTTTGTGATAATGTGAGCGCTCTTGCCCTTGCCTCCAATTTTATTTTCCACGCAAGAAGTAAACACATCAAGGTTGACTATCTAGTCACTAGTAATTCCATCACCATTTCTCACCTCTCTACCCATGACCAATTAGCTGACTTGTTCACCAAAAGTCTTCCAAGGGCTCGTTTCAAATTTCTTAATTCCAAGCTCACTGCTCTACACCCGCAGCTGAGCTTGAGGGGGGATTTTAACCACACTCACAAATCTACTCAACACATCACAAATCAGATTCACAAATCTGCTCAGCACACCCAACCTAACGGCTCCATTACTCAACAGATTGTACCTCCAAATAAGGACCACAGCAGCATTATTGTCCTAGCTGGAAATGGATAAGGACATCTTTCTTTTATCTTCTAGAACCTTTTGTATAACCTAGGGTTTTTACCTTGTATATAATAGAATGTATTGTCACTGTAAACTGCAAACTGAAGGCACAACCGCTTATACAAAGTTTATACAAATTCTTCAATCACAGCTCCTTCTTTTCTCTTACACCTCTACCTTTTATTATGTTCAGTAATCTTTTCAAAAAGAACTTGTTAAAGAAACCAAAAGCAACTTTAAGTAACTTTCCCTTTTCACTTGTCAAAGGCCCAAATCCAACTGTATCTTAATTAGCCCAAATCAGACCAATATATACATACAGTGGCGGATCTATAGTGGGGCAAGGGTGGCAAGTGACCCGCGCAAGCCGGAAACCACCACCTAAGGGAAAAATATTGACCCTTGCAAAACCTTAGTTCATGCCCACCAGGTGTTTGATATGTTGCTCCAAAGAAGAAGAACAACAACAGCAGCAACAGCGCGCCACTTTTTTTTTTTTGGGTGCTATTAAACGAACCCTAAAATTAACTGAGTACACCTAACTACCAAACTATTTATTGAATTACTAATTTACCCTAATATTAAATGACAAAAAGGATATATTGAATATTGAAACAAAAGTAATTTTAATAAGTACACTCTACTCAACATATTGAACCCTAATCAAATTATAATTTTAGAGTTTGATTCCAAACATCTTTGAGATGACAAAAAAATTCAAAGTTTTTATCAGTTGCTTTTCCTTATGCGATTGGTAAGCGATCCCAATTATCTCGCCCCATTTCTTTTCTTTTTGTACACAATTTGCTATCTTTTTTTTTCTTTTCTTCACTAATTTGTGTTTAATCAGCTACTTCAATTAGTGTTTTCTTTCAGTAATTAGAGTTGGATCCACATACGCCATTTTTGCTAGGATCGTCCTAAATTGAATATAAACTCAGCACAGTGAAGTTAGTTTTGTTGTGCGAAAACACTCCAAGACCTTGTAGTTGATGGACTATGCGATGGCATACACACAAAATCCTTGAGAATAAAACACATACACCACGAAGAGAGTAAAACAACCACACAAGGACACAAAGATTTATAGAGGTTCGGCCTCCTAACTACGTCGTCTTGGTGATCCACTTGAGAAATTCAATTGTATGTAAACAACTTTCGTTACAACTTGAACCTCCTTAGCTATCACAAGAACCCTAGATCTCTTTTCTCTCACCCTTGCTCAAACCTTTTGATACCCTTGTAAACACTCAAGAATTCACCATTGAATTTTCCTCTCTCTTGATAAAACCCTAGTGCCAAAGTGCCTATTTATATGTATAGGACTTTAGTACAATTATACAAGGAATAAGAAAGCCTAAAGTACTCCAAAACTAGGGATAAAATAGTCCTGATTTCGTCAGGAAAGTGTGCCCGATCCGCTCGAGCACCTCAAACCCGCTCGAGCCCCTGCAAAAACATCTATCTGCCGCTCAAGCGCTAGACTTGCTTCCTCCTTCCTTTCGCTTCTTTAGATGAGCCAACTTCAACAATCTCCACCTTGGCGAGCCTAAACACCTTGTGAAAATCATTGACCCTTAGAACCTCTTCAAACCTCTTGGAAATCATTCTAGTAACTCCCAAGAGCTCCACCATGGCAAGAAACCTCTTGTCTCAACGCACCTTAGGTGAGAAGTTGCTCCACCCAATGCTAAATTTGGGTCACCAAGACCTCTTGTGTAGAAGAGAGATCCCCCATGCTAAACTCCTTGCTCCTTGCCTTCTTGGAATATTGAATTCTTGACATGCCTTGATACGCAAACTGCATACCAACCCTTGTTCTATAAATCCCCACGTAGCCACCAACTTTGCTCATGGATTTATGAACAAACTCCTTCATTCTCATCCAAGCACCCATCTAACCTTCCCACTTCATGCTCCCTAAAGCACTCTGAAATGTAGTTGAATCTTTTTTGTCCATCCATCCAAAACCTGGGGACGGTTTGATGGATTCCTTAAGCTTCGGACCTTGCTTGTGATGAAGGCTCCACCTCAAGTAGAACCCCTTTGTGAGTTTGTTGTTGATGCTCATCTTCTTCAACCATTGTGTCAAGCTCCACCTGCCTTGGAGTCCCTTCCATGACCACCTTGGTAAGAAGTATCTTTTCAGTTGCCACCGACCCAACAACATTCTCCCCATCATCCATTGTCTTTACTTTAGCCTTGTGGACCTTGTCCTCCGACTCCTCCACTTGTACACCTTTGAAATCAAGCACCATTGATGATGAACTATTAGTCATACAACCTTGACTAACCTTCCTTGCCCAACTAGCCTTGAGCGAACTTGTAGCTTTATTTCGTTGCATTGGCACCTTCATAGTAAGATTCCTTGCGATGATCTTCACTATTCCCACACCCAAAACATCACAACTTGTTTTGTCTCCCAACAAAATTTTGCTACCATTCATTTCCTCATATGTATCAAATACACTCATATTTGAACACAAATGATAAGAGCATCCAGAATCTAAAATCCAAACTAAAGTAGAACCCTCACCTAAAGAACTTGCCACGACTTCTCCGTTACGCTTCTCTTCCATAACAGTCAAAAGTTCCTCATGGGCTACGCTTGAACTTTCGGTATTCTTCATCTTGTTCTGCTTCTCCTTCCATACCGGATAATCCCGCTTCCCATTATCCGTAGACTCACACTTGAAGCACCATTCATTGTCCTTGAATTTTGGATTCCTCCTATTTCCTTTCTTGCCCTTACTCTTGCTTTGAATGACCCCGCTCTCCGGTCCATGTAAATAGACTCGCACCTTGAGAGCTATCTCCAGAACTTTGAGTCAACCCATGATGCGCCAAGTCTTGCACCACCTCCTCAAAATTGAGAGTGCATTAGAGTCTTCCGGAAGTGTTCATAGGACGGAGGCAATGATGCCAACAACATCAACGCCTTATCTTCTGTGCTATAAACCACGTCCACCTTCTGCAAGCCCGCAATACACCTAGTAAGTGTTAAGATGCTCCATGAGATTTCCACCCTCCTTCATCCGAATATTTGGGAGCTCTTCCTTCGTGAAGAATTTGTTTGCTAGGGACTTCTCTACAAACATCCATTTGAGCTTTTCCCTTGTTTGCTTTGTGGTGTCTTCCATTGCCTTGATGGACCCCTTAGCCAACTCGCCGAGCATGTCCCTCTCCTCCATTGTCATGGTTTCTAGCCTTGTCTCCTCCCTGCCAAGATAACGGATGGACCTTGTTGGGCTAGGTCATGTTTCATTCTCCATAGTGTGAAGTTCTCCTTCCTTATGAATGTCTTCACCTTGAACTTCATGCTATCCGTTTGTGGTGTCTTCGTTTGGGATCCTTCTCCCACATTCTTCTTGTCACCCGCCATCGTCAACACTTGCAAACACTCTTAAAACTATAAGAGCTCTTGGGCATAAACAAATACCCATTGCCGACCTAGGCTACTGATACCACTTGTTGTGGGAAAACACTCCAAGACCTTATTGTTGATGGACTATGCGACGACACACACACACAAACTCCTTGAGAATAAAACACACACACCACGAAGAGAGTAAAACACAAACACCAGAATTTTGAGCCAACACGTTGATGGACTATGCGATGATACACACACAAACTCCTTGGAGTGTTTTTGCACAACACGTTTCTCTACTGGATCTCATTTGGGAAACAAAAACTATACAGTTTTAATCAAAGCTCCAATCTTCGTTTCGTTTCACTTACCTACTATTTCTAAACAAACAGAGCATTACCCAATATGGATTGCTTACACAAGTTTTGTTCTTTTTATAGTTATTAAACAGTATGCTTAGTTACTTACATACGCATTTGGATATATTAAGTTTGGTAAAAAGAAAAATATATATCACACAAATTTTGATAACACTTAATGCTCTATTAGTTTGGTGTGATTGATTTGTCAATTAAAGGAAAAAAGTCATCATACAGCAGACGTCACACCAATGGAGACGTCGGGCTTTAAGTTCCTTGATCAAATAATGATCCAACATTCCCAAGTACTCATGAATTTGGTTCAATGAGTGGGTGAATCCCTGAGGGTTTTGATTTGATGAAGGGAAAATGAGTTGACATGAACATATTTGATGAAGACGACCAATTCATGTAAAATAGGGTGTACTTAGTATTTAAGGTGTTGTGTGATAGAGTGTACTTAGTTAATTTTACATTTTGATTTACTTATTATGGTGTACTTATATCATAGTGTGTACTCAGTTAATTTTAGGGTTCGTTTAACAACACCTTTTTTTTAAAAGTTACCTGGCCAAACGACGTTGTTTTGGCCAGGTCGCTTAATTTTTTTAAAAAAAAACCTGTGGTGAAACGGTACAAAAAAAGAAAAAAAGAAAGGGCCATGCCCGATATTCCCCTTACCCCAAATCAGTTTCAATTGAATTTCCACTCAAAAAAAACCCTATCCTCCTCAACTTCTAACCCTACCCCAACAAACCCAAACCACCACTACCCACACTGCGGCTACTGATGGAACCCAAAAACCTAATTGGGAAATTGTAATTAAAAAATAGCAATTGGAAATAAAAGGAAAATAGCATCTTTTCATTTCATGCCCTTCTCTGATACAAAGAAAAGGATATATAAGACTCGATCAATTGATTGAGGTGTTATTGTTTATTTTGGTTATTTTGCGTAGGTTTTGTTTTCTTAATTTGTATAGATTTTTCCTAATTAATATAGGTTATTTTGTATGCTTTAATTAATTCATAAAAATTGTTGTATGGTTACGTCTTGTTAGTTTGTATAGGATTAGATGATAAATTGATTAATATGATTAATATGGTGGACAATTGTAGCTTGTAATGTGGTTTTTCCTATTAAGTATGAAGTATCATACCATAATTTCATTTTTATAAGTCTATTTTTGTATGAAATTTTTTTTGGCCTTCTACACATTGACCCCTGGAAGGAAAATTCTTGGATCCACCATTGTATACATAGGTTTCTATTTTACTTTTTTCTTTTTTTATATTTTAAAAAATGAAGGTTGTCACTTGTTGGATTTGGAAACTTGTGGACCAAGATAAAATTATAAATTTATAATGGCATCAACAAGTTAAAAGATATGGAGTTTTACAGACAGACCACAAAAGATTTTGGAGTTTTAATTATGAATTTATATACATATATATTTATAAAAATAAAAATAAAAGAACCCTATCTGCTTCCTAAGCACGATCATCAGCAACAATGGCGTTGACCCGCTCACATTCGTCTATCCATTCACTGTAGACGTCTATGGGTTCAGTCAAAGCTGTGATGGTTGTGCTATAACTCTCTTGGCAAACGCTGCAGAAAGCCTCCCCAATCATTATCTTCATGTCAATGCTGCATTCGACGCTGCTCACGTGGTTGCAGAAAGGGCAACAGAATACTGTATCAAGCTTCTCCCTTGGCTTCTTAGCTACAAGCTTTGCCCTCGACGACGACTTTCTCTTCCCCATTATTTCTTCAACAATTTTCTGTCTTGATTCTTGAGTGTTTATGTTCAAGATGCTCAAAATATGAAAATATAGGAACTTCTGTATGTTGTATTAATCTTCAAAGGAGGTATTTATAGAAAGCAATAATGTCCTAATTCTACAAGGATTGTTTTCCTACACTAATTAGGATGTAAATTTTTGCAATAAAAATAAATAAAAATTGACGTTGTCACTCATCAAGTAGGATTAGGTTTTATTCTGTTATATACACGTTTTCTATTCTTCTTGTTAAAAAAAAAGAAGATGCATTGTCACTTGTTTGTCAGTCGGTTTTGGAAACTTGTGAACCAAGAAATCCTAGTCCTAGTCCTAATCCTAATCGTATTTGGTTTAAATTCTGAAGTCTCTACCCTATATATACATAGGTCTCTTTAGAACAGAAACCCCAATTGTTATAGCTACTTTTCTCTTGTTGTTGAGTTTGCTCTTCTCAGTGTTCTAAATTAGTGTTCAATTTTTCGCTTTGCTTTGTTTCTATATTCCTGGGCATGTCTTCCAGCAACGAAATTAGAGCACCACTTAAGCCAACAATGCGTTTCATGTTGGCCCACGAGATTTTCCACGGCACAAAACCGGCACATGATGAATGGTACGAACATAGGGATAATCATGATGATGATGATGATGAGGAGGAGGAGGAGGAGGTTGGTTATCCTTATTTTCATAAGGATTATTGTTATTATCATAATGCTGATGATGGTGATGGTTGTGACGAGGATGATGATGATAGTGTTTTCTCACTGCTTGTGCAAGATGAAATTGATCAACATGAGTTTGATAGCCTCACAAGTGATCATTTTTATACTCTGTCTCTCGATGGTTCAGATCCAACCCTTCATCAAGATGATGATCAAGATCCAACCCTTCATCAAGACGATGATCAAGATCCAAACCTTCATCAAGATGATGATCAAGATCCAACCCTTAATCTAGATGGTGATTATGATGAGGGCTATTTGACAGTGCCATTGTCCCCACCAAGACCTGTATCATACTTTGACTGCAACATGTGCATGAAAGTGGCAAGAGAGCCAGTTGTGACTTCGTGTGGGCATTTATATTGCTGGCCTTGTTTGTACAGTTGGTTGAATATCTACAGCGCTCAAAGGGAATGCCTTGTTTGCAAGAGTAAAGTGTCTGATTCTTTGATCACTCCAATTTACAACTGCAGAGACATCAACTCTGGCTTCAAAGTGCCACCAAGACCAAAGGGGCTTCGTCCGTCTTGAACATTTCAATTCATATGTAGATCGGATTATATTTTGTTTCATTATTATGCAATTCTTTTATTAGTTTATAAATATAGATGCAAGTATTGTAATTCAGAAAGAAACTATATCAAATTTAGCTTATTTTATTATATTTCTTGCTTCTTTTTGTTGTGTGTGTTTGTTTCTTGATTTACCCTCTTATAGATTAGTCTCCTAATTTACCCTGTTCTAGATGGTAATTAACACAGAAAAAAAAAGTCTTATAAGAAATGGGCGTTCAAAGAAAAAGATTGGACAATTGATAGAATCATTAGGCAAAGCAAAGTGTTTTAAGTATTTTATTTAGAATACCTAATTTAGGAATGAGATATGAGATCATTAAAACTTGTTGATGCCTGGAACATTTGAGGACTTATGTATCTGTGAATTAGTACACGTTAGTTTTTTTTTAGTACAAGCGATTGAGAGAGGGGGTTTACACAAATATTCATTGAGAGGTGGAAGAGCTCACATGGATGAAGGTGGAAGAGCTCCAACAACTGAGTTATACCCCACTTGCCATGTTAGTATTTCTTAATGTAAACAATCCTTGAGCAATTATTGAATACTCAAGATTTTATTAATCTTTGGAGTTTTTACCGTAAGTTCGATATACACTATTGGTCCATTTTTATTTATTATTTTCAAAAAAAATATATATGCCTATGGAGGAGACCATGGTAATCTAACATGATATTAGAAGTCCTTGAAAATGGTCATAATCAAAATCAGAAGAAAAAAATTGGGAAAGGAGGGAAACAAGCAAATTGTAATTAATAAATATAATTTTCATTGACCAAATAAAACATTTATAAGCTTGAGTTTTCTCTTTTGTCTAAAAATAAAAGAAAGGGCCAAGTAAGGCCCAATACGCTGCAGACAAACCCGCCGTCTTTAGTTGTTAACCGGTCCGAGCCGTCCGGTTTCAGCAGCGTCGCCATCGTCGCCACGCGCTATACGTTCCGACGACGTCGTAGACCGTGCGATTGATTCTCAGATTGGCTGAAGGAAAAGGACTATCCTCAATCAGGTAAACGTAATTTTGACCCCTAATTTTCATTTTTCTGTTTCGCTGTTAATTCCTTCATGTTTGTTCTGTGTTCTGTTTGCTTGCTGGGAAAACGTGGGAAACGAAAATAAAATGTAATAAATCCATTTTTTTAATAGAGAAAACTTGAGTACTTGAATGACAATCAGTTTTTAACAAAAGGGTTTCTTTCTAATTGAATGGTTCTGTGAAAGATTGCATCTTTGAATAAAAATTGGGTTTTGTTGCTCATAGGGTCCTACTGTTGGCAATTTAAATCTGAAGCACACCTTCTTGTGGTAGTGTTAAGTTCCTGAGTTGTTTGAGATTTTGTTACTCTCTAATGAACCAGACCAGAGGGTTTTTACTAAATGTTTGATCTTAAATTTAACCCCCCAAAAAAAGAGGGTACTTGGTAATTTTTACAAAATATCTAGTTTAGTCACTATGGTTGGGTGTTCTTGCTATGTTAGAAGGGGCATTTCGATGCCCGGAATAGTGAAAACCAGCTCACTGTTGTAAATCTTGCATCCCTAAATTGAGAAGATTTGGTGAGGTGAATTTTGCAAGTTGTGGTACAACTACCCCTTTGAGCTGTTTGAAGAACCTTCATGTCGAAAGGCAATAGTAAAGATTATTTAAGCATCTGCTTGCAAATTATATGTTGATCCATAAGGGATTCTTATGCTTGGCTTAATGCACATGTCCTTTAAAAGTTCATAGGCTTATTGGTCTACTTTTAATTTAAGGTTATGATATGGACTGTTCTTGCGTTATAGGAATAAACTATATCATTTGTGAACCCAGAGACCATTATATTTTTCTAAGTCTTGTGCTTTCTACTATTTCTCTTTCTTTTAATTTTATGTTCACATGTTTCAGAGTGAAAAGCATAGGCCCTGATCAAAGTTATACTCGACTGGTAATTAAAGAATGGCATGTTTAGCTCAACCTCCATTCATGATGTCTACCAATTCTGTTCCCAGAGTCTACTCCCCAATGCAGAAAGTGTTGAAAACCTCACATGCAGTACATTTACACACTCTGTCTCACATTCGGATGAAACATTCTCCTGTTTGCTGTGCAAAACTGACTCGCTGGGAGCCCTCATCTGCCACATACGCCCCCACCGAGAGTGCTGATGACAGCTTCTTAAATAAAACCACCAACATATTTGAAGCCCTTTCTTCTGTTAGCACTGATGAAGCACAAGAAACCAACAGTGAAAACCGTATTGATGCAAGTAATCTTACAAAACCAGAGGTTCAGTTCCTCAAATGGCCAATGTGGCTCTTGGGCCCATCTCTTCTCCTCATCACCGGCATGGTGCCAACTTTGTGGCTACCACTATCTTCCATATTCCTCGGCCCCAACATAGCCAGCCTGCTTTCCTTGGTCGGACTTGATTGCATATTTAATCTTGGTGCAACCCTTTTTCTCCTCATGGCGGATTCTTGTGCTCGGCCCAAACTCCCAGCACAATCCTGCAAAAGCAAGCCTCCCTTTAGCTACCAGTTTTGGAATATGGTTGCAACTGTGACTGGATTTATCATTCCCCTGATGATGGCTTTTGGATCCCAAAAGGGTTTCCTCCAACCCCAGCTGCCTTTCATCTCATTTGCAGTTCTATTGGGTCCCTACCTTCTGCTTATTTCAGTACAGATACTGACTGAGATGCTGACTTGGCATTGGCAGTCACCGGTTTGGCTGGTGACCCCTGTAGTGTATGAGGCTTACCGACTGTTGCAGCTGATGAGGGGATTAAGGCTTGGAACTGAGCTCAGTGCACCGGCATGGATGATGCATACAATTAGGGGACTGGTGTCCTGGTGGGTGCTGATTCTTGGCATGCAGCTGATGAGAGTTGCTTGGTATGCAGGCTTTACTTCTCGAACTCGTCATCAGCAATAGCGGCCTTCTGCTGATGAGCTTGGATAAGAAAAATGAAATTGACGCTGGCTTTGAATATTGTTTTGTTTTATAGGTGAAGGAATATTTGGTTTAGTGACCCTGTTTCTTTGCTTTGTTCATATTAATGTCTGCAAAAGTGATATATCTATGAGCTACACAGAACTATCCTGTCATACCTTACATCAACATGTCCTTCTTTTTGTCTCAGTCTGTAAAGATCTCAATTTTCTTATTGTGACCTTAACGTGATCTTTAGCAATACAATTTATATTTTCAAACAAACAATGCGCTTCATGGGATATTCCTGTGCAACTCCAAACGTTGTTTTGTCTATGTGCATTATGTGATGTCCCCAGAAAAATTAATTTCAGCATGTAATATTTGCTTGAAGAAAATTTTAGGATTCTGTTTCTATGGGAACAGTCTCTAGTGGTAAAGTCAACCAAATTTTCAAAGATCCCCGTACTAGAGTCATGGAATATGTCCTCATAAAACGTCACTTCCGCAAGCACCATCAGATAGCTTCTCCACTTAGCTGCGGGAACTGAACAACCTACATCAATAAAAGGCATGAAATGAGCATGCCCTTGCAGTTGCTACCAAGTTCGAATTCTCCTCATTTCAGATTAGATTAATTTAATCTAATTAATTTTATTATAGTTATCTATTTTATATAAGATAGTTATAGTTCAAGTGGTTCAAAGCATTTATCTGCACAGTGTCTCAAGTTTAATTTTCCCTCTCCGTTAATAAATAAATAAAAATACATAATAAAAATGAAAGTAAAGAGTGAATTTTGGACGAAAATACAAAAACAATGTTTTGTTAATGGAGAAATAAGAAAAAGACAAATATGTCCTCCAACCTTCAATAGTAACCGCTTGATACGAACCGAAGGAAATGTCACAAAAAGGAGACACAAGGCAACACGGTCCCACGTTGTTTCTTCGCATCTCTTTCTCTCACTCTCTCCATTTCTCGTAAACCACTCTTCAAATCATTTGAATCTCTCTCTGTCTCATCCACTTTCCCTCACCGGAAAACCGCTCATCTCCGCCGTAAAACCACCAGTCTCTCTGTTTTCTCCGATCGCTTCAAATATGAGCACCGGCGAGCTTCTCAGCATCGAACCCCAAGAGCTCCAATTCCCTTGTACGCTTTCTCTAAACTCAACTCTCTCAAACTATTTCACTGTTGCTTTCAGATCCGGCGTTTTTTGTTTTCTCTGTTTTCACTGTTTCTGATTTTTCCTTTTATCTTTTTTTGGGTTTTGATTCTTGTGATTTGAACAAACAGTTGAATTGAAGAAGCAGATCTCTTGCTCTCTACTTCTCTCCAATAAGACCGATAGCTATGTAGCTTTCAAGGTACTCAATTTCACTCTTCTTTTTTTCTTCAGCAGACCATTTGAATTGTGGGTTTGTTCAATTTTGCCTGTTAGAGATTTGTAATCTTGATTTTGGTGTTTTAGGTAAAGACAACAAATCCCAAAAAGTATTGTGTTAGACCCAACACTGGGGTTGTGTCCCCAAGGTCTACATGTGATGTTATAGGTACACACACTATATTTCATGCTGAATTGGGTTCGCTTTATGGCTAGTTCTGTGCTTAATTTTGATATCCCCATGTGTTAACATGTCAAATTTATATGTGGGTTTAGTAACAATGCAAGCACAAAAGGAAGCACCTTCGGATATGCAATGCAAGGACAAGTTCCTTCTTCAGAGCGTAGTTGCTGGCCCGGGGCTACCCCCAAGGATATTACTCCAGAGATGGTAGTCATATGACTTCTTAGTGGTTTTGTGTATGAGTTTAATTGTTCACTTAGCTAAATGTCTGTGCGACTGGATTTTTGTGTTTGTTAATTTCAGTTCAATAAGGAGTCGGGGCATAATGTTGAAGAGTGTAAGTTGAGGGTTCTCTATGTTGCTCCGCCCCAGCCACCTTCTCCGGTTCATGAAGGTTCAGAGGAAGGTTCGTCACCCAGGGCTTCAGTGGACAACGGGAGTGCAATTGCTTCTGAGTTTAAAGCTGTGAGTACTTCCTGATAGATCGAAAAAGAAAGAAAACAATTTATATTTCCCTTGAACTGTAATAGAATATGTTGTCATTATGTAATTTTGGTTTCAGGCTTCAAGAGCTTTCACCGAGCAACATGAGCCTCAAGATAACTCATCCGAGGTATATTTTTATTTTAAACTATGTGGAATATAAAGTCTTGAACTTTGGAGGGTTGTATGGTTGTCACTTGAAGTTTGTTTGGAGGAAATTATAATTTTTTAATAAATGTTGGTTATTTTTGCATGATTTACAGTTGCAATTGTTTTATTTCGTACAATTCAACTAATAAAATGTTTCAATTAGCATATGTGGGTTAGGCCAGTTGGCCAGTGTAGTGAGCCCACCCCCTTTGCACCCAAGTTTGAATCTCCCTCCCCGTTGTACACGAGTTCGAATCACCCTCCCTGTAGATAGAGTAAATTAGAGTAATTTAGACTATCACTTGTATTAAAAATTAAAATAAAATGCTTCACTCCATAAATTCATTAGCCAAGATTACATTTCAAACTTATAACCCTACCCAAGTGTGCTGCCTTTCATGTTAACCATCCGTAAGAACAAGAGCAATTCTTGAAACTCTGCCTTTGATCATCATGGAAAGCATTTTAATGACCTGGCAGACCTGAGGGTGTGTGCTTTAGTTTCCAATTGGGGACTCTAGGCCGTGCTTACTTGAGTTTGTCTAAGAGTCACTGCTGGTGACCATGTTGAATGTTCGTTGCCAATTACATCCCTGTTTATCCTTCTTCCAAGAATTGACATGGTGTACTTTTTAATGGTGGTGGATGTTTCTTATCATTGAATGAACTTGTGGGATTGCTGCAATATTGATGGTCGTACATGGTAATTAAATTATTGAGTAACTTTTGTACTTGCAGACTAGGGCACTAATTGTGAGGCTGACTGAGGAGAAAAATCTGCTATTCAGCAAAATAACAGGCTTCAGCAAGAACTGGTGAGGGACATTTTATTTCAGTCGTTCTAATGTCTAATTGATATATATTTGAGGTTCATATCAAACCTGTTGGTGTTTGTTTTCTACTTTGTTGGCCCTCTCTTTACGATTGCATATCTTTAGAAGTTTTCATGATTTTAAGTGATAATGAGAATTACTGACTTGAGCTAAATGAGCTGTGTAACTGTGTTAATAATGATATTTAGTTTCTGGACTGATTATGATCTGAAATGCTTATTGAAGTCTAGAAAGCTTCATTCTTCATTAAATCACCTCTGGATTATACCACTGGAAATTTCCTCCCATGATTTTATTGCAACCATCTGATTTAGTCATTGCCTAAGTATGCCTTTTGGAACTGGGATAGCCTCTTGCATAATGAAGTCCTCGTCATAACATAAATGCCCATAATTTCAAAATAGTTACTACCTTAACCACACTGATTTCCTTTCCACCAGGTGATTATTGGACTTTCTCTTATCATGGAATCCTTGATAAAGAGAAGTTGTGATTAAAGTAAAAGCTTAGTTAATGACTTTGTGGTAGTTTACATACTGACCATTTCGAAGTGTTTAATGTATTATATTTTCCTTAAGAGTGCTGCTAAACGAATCCTAAAATTAACTGAGTACACCCTACTGCCAAACTATTTATTGAATTACTAATTTACCATAATATAAAATGACCAAACTATTTATTGAATTACTAATTTACCCTAATACACCCTACTACCAAACTATTTATTGAATTGCTACCAAGCTAATTTACCCTATTACCAAACTATTTATTGAATTACTAAATTTTATTATGGCTTAATATGCTGCCACATTTTTCTTTGTGGCTGTTATTAGAATAAAAGAAGGGGGATGGGATTAGAAACAATATATTTGAATTGTAAGAATTTCTACTTATATACAGCTGCAATATATAGTTAATAGGCACATAGAACAAGGCATATTGACACTGTTTTTGGCTGTGTTTAATAACTATTTCAATTTTCATTCTCGATAAATAGTTATGGTTTCGATTACAGAAATTTATAGTAGCTTTCCAGAGAGACGATCTAACTAAAAGATTATCATTTGCAGGATCTTTTGAAGCGCGGGGCCAACAGAAGCAGTAGCGGCATCCCATTTATATATGTTGTTCTAGTTGGCTTGATTGGCATTATTTTGGGGTACCTTCTGAAGAAGACATGACCAGGCACTCCCTTTACTGGACAATGAAATGTAAAAACAGGAAAAAAGAAAAAGAAAAAAACCACCAGAAATTGAATGTGTGATTGATTAGCAGTAACTTTTGCTTATCGTATTACCGATCTGTATTGACAGTAGGGAACGTTGTGAAATGTGTGACTATTAGAGGGAACTTTTGTTCATTGTATTAGCTGGTGTCAACACCAAGGTAACTTGTTTAAGCGGGGTTTTGTAATTGACAATGGAAATTGAAAGTTTTTCTTTGTGTGATCACCTACGTGAACATTGTTTGTGTTTCTTTTCCCCAATGAAATAATTGTTATGGATTGACGGTGGTGTTGTGAGAGAATCGGAGAATTGAAGAGGTGATTTTAACGCGGTCTGAAACAATTTGGGTTTAGGTATTGTTTTGCAGATTTTATACTCGTGAATGGGGCAACATGTCATTTTCATGCTTGGTAGGTGCAAACATTGGAAAGAATGGGTTTTCTATCCCTTTTCACATTCATTAGTTTTTAACCTAAGAATTTGAGAGAGAAGTGGGTGGAAATGGGTACGAGATTCCTAAAATCTCATTCCGCCAATGCTACCTTAATTAGTTAAATGAGTTATTACGAGTTAGAATTTTCAGTTTCCAGCCAAAGCAAACACCCTGAAGTTAAAACAGTAAACACCACCCTTCCCGTTCTTGAAAGTATCTTCACCTCGTTTTTGCCCTCCTGTTTGTGTATCAACTCACATAAACCAAAACGGTCCCAGTATCATCATCTTACATCTGCTTCCAATCTTCAAAGATATTATGCACCTTCTAATCCTCTGAAATTTAAAACATTCTTTTCATTTCACAATCGCTTTCAACCCATCAAGACTGTTCAGGCTCTTTTATCATGTTGCAACGAACAACAATCTTCCGAAACTCATCAAGACTCAGCTGCAATACATTGCAAAAGATATCCAAAACTACATTTATCAGCCAAGAAAATACTTAAATTTTTTTCAATTCAATTCAAAGAAAGGAAGAAAAAAACAGTTAAAATTAGTAGAGATGTTAAAGGGCGACAAAAAAGTTGCTTAAACATTGAGAGTAGCAGGAACTAACCTTCCCATCACCATCACTATCAAAACAGCGAATCATGTCAGCCAACTCCTTATCAGTCCACATAAAATCATGAGCAGTTGCTACTCTTCGTAAATCCCCTAGAGAAAGTCCTCCATTGCAGTTCTCTGCATGCCAGGAGCAATGACCAAGGTTAAGAACAACTTGTGCATATTTCTACTTTGGCTTGGTAAGAGTTGACTGCACTACTCATCAGCATATGAAATTTGAGTAGAAAACATATATAAACTAAGAGAATGTGCCACAAGTTTCATAGTAGAAATAAGAGAACGTGAAACCAAAACTCCACCATGGTCAGATGTGTGCTATCCAAATGTAGCAATGGGTTTTCTCTAAACATGCTCATCAGAGAAGTCTCAAATGCAAGCGGTTAAAAGCTTTCTTCACAAAATCAAACATCAACCAGGCAAGACTTAAGCTAATAGACAGATATTCTTCTCAAGACGGCATTAAACCAGATAACTACTCAAATGTATATAGCATGCTGCGGAAGCTATAATGATTAGCAAATCACTAGACGAAACCAGATTTAGCATCCTGTTATTGTTGACCATTTCTTCGTACTATTAGCTTCATAACCAACCTTCCTTAATGCTTTTAGAACCAGATTTAGTACCCTATTATTGTTGACCATTTCTTCGTACTATTAGCCTCATAACCAACCTTCTTTAACGCTTTTGAGGTGCTTCTGTTCTCAAGCCATAAAATTGTTTTAAAGATGCAGTGAGATCTATGTTAACTAGTGCCAATTGTGCTTCATATAGGGTTACTACCATTAGTAAACATAAAGAAAGGGATGATGAGCAACTGCTCATCGTCGTCTCTCCTTAATGTACCCACTTCAAGAGTAAATAAGCATTGCCTAATCCCCCTTCTGGTTTCTACAAGACAGATGATAGAATTTACCATCAAACTGAAAGAAGTGCAAAACCAACTCATCCTCTGTCATCTGCAACCGACTAGCAAACTGCCAAACAAATCAAAGAAAACCACCAAAAAGGAGAGTCAGCTAAGGAACAATAGGGAGAAAGGAGAAGCATCTATGCTTAATATAACAAACCATTTTTTCCTCTTCCTCCCTGTATCTTCCTGAATCTGAATGTTTCCCTTTCTTTTGTAAACCTTAGCATTAACCCCATTAGAGCACTGTGAAAGCCCACTACGTACCACACCTGAAACTTCTCCTGAACCTTGTAATGACATAGCAATTGCCTGCATATGAATGCAAATGGATGAGTATAGTTGTCTGTATAATCGCCAAGGACCAGTATCATAGCAGTTGGTTAAGAGTAACACTATTAATCTACACCGGGAAATGAGAAATGATTTGTGTTTAACAAGATACTGAAACATACCTGCTTCAACGCCTCATCATCATTGATGCAATCTTCGTTACTCAAAATACTTCGGGGAATAGCCTTCTTAGATTTTGAACCTTTATTCTTCACCAGGATAGAGATTCAGCAAAGAACGAATTAAAAAAGTCAGCCAACTAGTAGAGGTCATGCCACAGCACATATCTTTCTATGTAATGAGAAAACTAGCTGAACAATCTAAGGTGTCAAATTAGAACGGCTTGTCTTCTCAATTCGTACATTGAAGCTTTGTTTACATTTAAATCAACTATCACTATTATAAAACTCTCATGTAGAATCCTGAATGCACCAAATCTAGACCCACCTGTGCATTGCATGGCTCCGCCAGGCTAGCAACTTTAGTTCACAGTCTTCTAAGGGATCAATCCACTAAATTGGTTTCAAATTCAAAGGTTAGTCAAGAAACCATGAGAATCTCTCCCATTGTTTATGAACTTCACATAACTCTCTTACTTGGTGAAAAAAAATCTAATGTCCCTAAGTTACAACTTACACTGACAATTTGGCATGCTACTTTTCTATATTTGATTTCAGTTATGTAACTCCTCTATCCATGTCCATAGTTGAAGTATCAATAAATGACAACTATCTTAAAACGTATATTCATTCTTTCCACACGTATGCATTGTTGTATCTTCAAAAACAAACCTTCTTTTCATGATGAATATCCCAGCAAAGAAAAATCCAAAAAGAAACAAAGGAAAAAAATATAACAATCCACCAACTCAATAGCAAAGGAACTAAATTCATTAGACAGAGTAAAATCTCCACACAAACACAACACGAACTAACCTTTTTCCTACGGGACCCATATGTTTTTTCACCCACATAATCATCGTCATCATCCTCCTGGCTAGAAGATGAACAAGGTTCCTCCTCTTCAGGCCTATACTCTTCATCGTCCTCAAAGACCTTGGCTTTCCCCTTCTGCTCCTTCTTGTTCTTTTTCCTCCCATTCTGGCCCGAACCCATTACAGAAGAAGCAATTTTAGGCAGACCCAGAGCTTCCATTCTTGCCCTGTTCTCTGCAATTCTCGATAGCCGCTGCTTCTCGTACTCTGAGACTGATCCCACTCGGTCTTTTTGGCCATTGCTGTGCTTTCCCTCCTCCTCCTCCTCTGAGCTTGAGTTCTCGGAGGTTTCTTCGTGTTCCGAGTCTGATTTGGGCATTTTGGATTATGATAGTGGAGCTGTGAGATTATCAGATTCTGGCAAATTGGCTATGCACGGCCTCAACCGCCAAAAGAAAAAGAACGATGAATTGGTTTCGCAGCCTTCACAAACATTTATAACGACACGTCGTTCAAAAGTTCGGGCCGAAGCCGAATTAAATCGCTGTCTGTTGGTCCAATATTTTATTTTTGATTATCACCAATATTATTGTATTTTGTCCCGTACTTTAACCGACTATTTAACAGTAAAACTAAAATGTGTAAGCCATGATTTGAATTCAACATATTTCTCTCCAAATTTCTCCTGAAATTTTCACAATCATACTTCAATTTACGATCTAAAGTTCTCTTTGACATATGGATGTGTCATTTGTTGACATACCTTGTATTTAAAAGTCCTTAACATCGGATCCTAGCACAACTAGAGGTGGGTATTCAAACCGAAAAACCCAGCTGAATTGAGTCCAAAAAAAACTGGATTGATAAAAAACAGGACTGGGTGTGCATTTGTAAATTTTTTAATAAAATATTTTAGCCCAATGCTAAATTTCTAAGTCCATAACTAATCTTTCCCCAAATCCAACTCCAAATCACCTCTTTTTTCTAGACCTAATAACCTTCCTTTGCATGAAAGTGGGCAATTTGTGAATTGTTAAGCCCAAAAAATAACATTTTAGTTGGTTTTGTAAATTATTTTTTAAGATTCCGATCTAAAATTGAAAACTAAACCAACTTATGGGCAAACCGAACTAGATGAATAGTGCCAATTCCAATTTCAGTTTAGGGTTCATGTTCTATTCTTCGGCGAGTTAGACACTATTCTGTTGGAGCATAAATTCTTACAATAAGAATGTCTTCCACAAGTTTTTCGCTTTACTCCGCACGTAGGATGGATAAAATCTCCAAGCGACGCTCCTTCAAGATCGAATAGACAAGGGTACTCCGACGCTCAAGTTAGTTTTTGTATGAATCTGAATGCACCAGCTAATTAAGAATTGCGTACCTCCGTTTGGTTGAGAAACTTCACCTTTATACCTGATGACAGCCTTGGGATGCAAGCTCCACTTTGCACATCCCATGCCCACTTTCGCCATTTTCGGTTAGTGAGAGTTGTGCGCGATCAGCCCTCAACCGTGTTTGCATTGTCCCGCAACTCATGCAGATTAGGGAGTGCGGATGTTCGGATATATTTATGGATCCACGTTGCTGCTTGTGTATGAACCTATACGAGGTAGTGCGTACACGAACCCACGTTGAGTGATGCGCATCCGATCTCGTGTTAGGCGGCGCACATCTGAACTTGCATTGGGCTTATGCGCATGCAAACCCGCATTGGGCCAATACGCATCCAAACCCATATTTGGCCAATGCGCTTCCAAACCCATATTGGGTCAATGTACATCCGAACCCACATTGAGTTTATGCACATAAGAACCCGAATTGGGCCAATGGGCAACCGAACCTGTGTGGGGCTTATGCTCATGTGAACTCGTATTGGGCCAATGCGCTTCCAAACCCGTGTGTCATAAATTGTTTTGCAGGTTGTCTAAAATTCACAACAAGTTTTTGGCGCCGTTGCCGGGGACTGTCGTCATCAACTCCGATTTAGTTCAAGCTTAATTTAGCTTTTCAGTTTTATTTTTATTTTTATTTTTATTTTCGTTTTTATTTTTATTTTTATTTTTATTTTCGTTTTTATCTTTATTAATTTCTATTTTTCCTTAGTTTTAATTTATTAATTTCGTTTTTTTTATTTACTAGAAATTTTTTATTATTATTGAAATTGATTTTTTTTCTTGTTTGTCTTGTTTATTAGGTTTGGTTTAGTGTATGACTGGTAGACGCTCTCAAGGTCAAGTCCTCATACCGTTTGATCCTGAGATTGAGAAAACGGTTAGGAAACGGAAAGGAAAATTCACTCACTCACTGGAACATCAAGAAGACGGAGGTTCCATTGAAAATCTAACTGAGAAGAGCGACGAGAACGTTGGGGAAGAACAATTAGCACAAGAGGAAGCAATGGAACGAGCACAACCTGCTCGAGCTATGAAGGAGTACTCCATCCCAACTCTTACCAACACTCCATCATGTATTGTAGTACCAGAAGTCGAAGCAAATTCATTTGAACTCAAGTCCGGAATGATTCACTTGTTACCATCTTTCTACGGCAAGTCGAACGAAGATCCTAACATGCATATTCGGGATTTTTTCGACATTTGTGGCACCATCAAGATCCTCAATGTCTCTGATGAAGTGGTTAGGCTGAAATTGTTCCCGTTTTCATTAAAGGATAGAGCCAAAGCTTGGCTTCACTCACTGCCAGCTGAATCCATTAATTCATGGGAGGGATTAGCTCAAAAATTTCTCCAGAAATTCTTCCCTGCGCAGAAAACGATTCAGCTTAGAAGAGATATCATGCATTTCACTCAAGGAGAGCAAGAGCCATTTTATGAAGCTTGGGAGAGATTTAAAGAGTTGCTGCAAAAATGCCCTCATCATGGAATTATTGATTGGATGCAGATGCACTTCTTTTATGAAGGACTTACAACTGCTAACAAACGAATGGTTGACTCTGCATGTGGAGGTGCTTTGATGGAAAAGACACCTCAAGAAGCTTTTGATCAATTTGATTTGCTTGCCAATAATAATCAACAATGGGGTAGTGAGCGGACAAAGAAGGCAGGTGTTTATGAAGTCGACACCAACACTGTGGTTGCTGCTCAAATTTCAAGTCTTGAGAAAAACTTGAAACTCTTATGCGTGCTGTTATTCCTCCTCCCCACATCAAGTTTGCGCCATTTGTTCTGATCCAACTCATCCAATGGAACTTTGTCCATCTACTACACAAGGTTCTGAGCAAGTTCTCCAAGTTAATTCATTTCAGCGACCTCGGAATGATCCATATTCAAACACCTACAATCCGGGGTGGCGTAACCACCCAAATTTTTCATGGAGCAACCATCAACAACAAGCTAGTTCTAGCCATCCCTTCCAGCAGCAAATGCAACCTTCAAGTGAGCCTAAGAAACCAGCGTTGGAGGACTTAATTGCTCAGTTTGTACAGACTTCTCAACAAAATCAAAATACTATGCAAGCGTCCATCACTAAGTTAGAAACTCAAGTAGGTCAGCTGGCAACTATTGTGCATGAGAGGGTGCAAGGCACATTCCCAAGCCAACCCGAAATTAATCCTCGAAATGTTGAGCACGTCAAGTCCATTAGAACTCTGAGAAGTGGCAAGTCATATGATAGACGAGAAGAAGCCACGACAAGTGCTGGAAAAGAAGATGAAGGTACAGAAGAAACTAAAGGACTACTTCCAGCACCTACCCAAGGGAAACCAGGCGATTCCGACAGAACCTCTAATGATGATCAAATCGCCCTGTCAAAGAAAGGATTTATGTTCCCCCACTTCCGTTTCCAGCAGCCCAACGAGTCCATAAAGATCAAATGGATATTTTGGAGATGTTCAAAAAGGTCCATATCAATATTCCATTGTTGGACGCTGTCAAACAATTTCCTTCTTATGCAAAATTTTTGAAGGATGCATGTACAAACAAGAGGAAATTCGCAGCGCATGAGAAAGTGTTGTTAACTGAGGAGTGTAGCGCAGTGTTGCTCAAGAAATTGCCTCCAAAACTTAAGGACCCAGGGAGTTTTACAATTCCTTGTGTTATTGGTGATGTTCAATTTGATAAAGCACTTTTGGATTTAGGCTCAAGCATTAACCTTATGCCTTTGTCTATTTTTCAGCGATTAGGTATTGGAGAGCTCAAGAGTACTTCCGTTTCTCTTCAACTTGCGGACAGATCAGTCACATATCCGAAAGGAATCATTGAAGACGTGTTGATTAAAGTGAAGCAATTTGTGTTTCCAGCTGATTTCTTTGTTCTTGACATGGAGGAAGACCGTGACATTCCTCTCTTGCTAGGCCGACCCTTCCTTGCTACTGCTGGTACATTGATTGATGTGCAACAAGGAACTTTAACTTTGAGAGTTCAAGGCGAATCCGTTGCGTTTAAGGTGTTTGAAGCTGTTAAAAAACCGGGGGACTTGGAAGAGTGTAGGCACATAGATCTCCTTGACCCAATTGTACATGTCAACTACGTGGAAAACACCTCTATGGATGTGTTGAAAGCCAAGTCGCCACCCCCTCCAAACGTAAAACGCATGCGCTCTTCCCTTGGATGTGCCAAATTTTATCAATGTTTCATCAAACATTTTTCCAAGATGAGTCGCCCCTTGTGGCATCTCCTTGCCAAGGATCACTCCAAGATGTTGCATGACAAGGCTATAGTTCGCAAGGAGTTTGGACAACGACCCAAGCACTACATGGAAGAAGTAGCATTCTTTGCTACTTCCACACCACCGTAGACATTCGAAAAGTCTAGCTCATGACTATAAAGAAGCGCTTCTTGGGAGGCAACCCAAGCATTCTCAACTTTTGTTTTCGCTTGTGTTTTTAGTTTGTGTGATTTCTCTTATAAATTTCATGTTTTTGTTTTTTTTTTTTTAAGTCATACCCCAAAAGGATTTTGTGTTCCAAAGAAAAAATTTCAAACTTTTCTAGCTTTTTGATGATTGCAGCGCATTCCAGATGTGTTAAAGAAGTGGTTTTGGTCATTGGCTGAGTTTAGATGCCAGAAAATCAAAAAATAGCATTTATGTTCTTATTTTGGTCAAAACTAGAATTTCTGCCTAATTTATTTTTTGTTGTTTTTCAGGTTAATCTGAAGGCACCAACATGTTTAGAACGGTTATTATGTTGATTTGGACCAGGTTTGGGGGTCTCAGGTGGCCTACATTATGTTTTAGGACGATTTGAAGCTCAAAAAAGGACCTAAAGCCCAAAAACACTATGCTGCATTTTGCCCAGAAGTTTGAAGATTTTTCGTCACCAAAGAGGTTTTAGCGACGGTGTTCATCAAATTTTTCGTTGCTAAAAGAGTTTCAGTGACGGTGTTCATCAGATTTTTCGTCGCTAAAAGTCGAATTTCCAGATTTTTATGATTACATATCCAGCTCAATTTCATCACACTCCAAGACTTTTAGGAGCTATTATGGGTCTGTTAGCATTCAAAGAAACAAGTTGTGGGTGTTTGAGTTCGTTGCTTTGCCGATCTTCTCTCACTTCGACAAATTCTTGCTCATCCATACACCTACAAAACCCGGGAAGTTCTTAAACCCTCTCTCTATTAAATTGATTGTGCATGAATTTGTTTTCTTCGTTTTAAACATTGAGGACAATGTTTGTTTTAAGTTGTGGGTGTTTGCATTCTTTGGTTTCATAGTATATGCAGCAGTCCTCTGTCTTTGCTTCAAATTCTGTTACTGTATGCGGCTGTTTTTGTGTTTTGGCCCGCGCTGCGTTCTCTGTTTTTTCGTTCTGAATTCAACCATATAAAGAACGTGAAGTTTGGCCAAGTATTTTGTGAGATACATGTAATTCTTTGCGCCTGGGTCAGAACTGCAGTTTTGTTTATTGGTTTTCAATTCTTTTCAACGTTTGGTCTTTATTTAATTCGTTTTTATTTTATTTTATTTTATTGTTTTGTTTGTCTTTATTTCAGGTTTGTTCTTTTTAAAAAAAATAAATAGAAAAAAGAAAAATGTCATAAAACCCAAAAATATTTTCTTTTACTTTGAGTCTCTTGTTTTTATTTGTTTGTGGTAGTCACTTCCCAATTCTATGATGAGATTGAATTTTATTGACAATTAACTTTCAAGAAGTTTCAAGCATGACACTAATTCTTTACATTATCTTTGTGTTAGCGTTATTTTTGTGATTAAACTTGGTAAATCTCTTTGCACATATAGCCATATTAATATGATTTTCGATTGGGGATTTTCACATGATTTAAATGGCTAAATAAGAGCTAGTGTAGACTTATATAACCCTTATTATGTGAGCCTTTGAGCCTATGCCTTTCTTTCTTGAGTGTTATATGATATTCTTTAATTTTTCTTGTCTACAAGTCGTTGTGATCTCATTATTCTTTGTTTTGGTCAAGTACTTGAGGATGTTTAAATTGTTTGCTAGAACTTCTGTCATTACCTATTCGAGGCATTTAAAGATAATGAACCACATGGATTCTAGGAAGTGATATAGGCCTTGTTTCTTTTGTTTGAGCCTTTCTAGCCAACCCGTATCACTTTTATCCCTAGTTAACCCCTTGTGCCTTTCATGTAAGCCTTTTTTGTTCTTTACCCAAATCTCCTCACCTTAACCTTTTCATATGTTTATCCAACACCCTTCTAAGGAGTTTTGTAGAGTATTTTCGTTGTTAAGGGAGAATTGCACAAATTGTTCAATTATGTGGAAAGTAAAGGATACTCTTAAAAAAATTTAAAAAAAAAAAAAAAGAAATCTAATTTTGAAGCCTTTTCAACTCGAGTTATTAAGCCCTAGGAGTGTTTTACATTTAATGCCCTAAAGCTATCTAGCTTGGGAGTCATTGGCCTAACACTCGTTACATGGGTTGATTAGAAAGCTAATGGAATTAGAAAAAAAAAAATTTGGAAAGAAAAAAAGAGAAAAAGAGAATTCAAGACAGTATCAAGTGTGCTCAAAGTGCAAGATGTTATATTTCCATGGAAAGCTCTATGAAATCCTTAGACTTTGTTTGTTCATCCATATCTTTTTCTTGTTTCACCCATCACCCTAAGCCCCATTACAACCTTAGTGAAAGTCCTACTTGATCCAAGGAGAAGTGTGGTTCCTCATGTGGAGAATAGGTGTGGAAGGACTATGGTCGGATGGTTTAAATGTTTTCAAGTATGCGATATCTTTCCATGAGATCTTTTATCTATGTCATGCGCCTTTATTTCAATTATGTGAGTACATCCTATTGCTTTGACTCCTCTCACATATTTATGAGTGACAATAACTAGTCAAATTTCAAGTGCTTTCATTGGAGTGAACATCCTTAGTGAGATTTGAAGTTAAAGCTTGTCTTTATTTGGTTATTTAACTTGTGTGAAGCTTAAATCGTGGATTGTATTAATCTTGGCTATTTCACACACTACACACCAAGTTGTTCAATTAAAGTTTGGTTAACCCTTTGATAATGTCTTGAGTTATTGTTGCTTAATTCTTGGAAGTCACTAACAGTTAGTGATTATCTCTCGAGATCAATATTGGGAAGTTAGTCACGTGTTGTGTTGAGTCTTTGTTCTTTTGTTTACTTTTTGTTTTGTTTTGCTCGAGGACTAGCAAAATCTAAGTTGTGGGTATTTGATAAGTCCATAAATTTATACATTTATGTACTCTTTATACTGAGTTTTTGTAGGAGAATTGGATTTAAAAAGGACTTATTACTTTATTTTCTCCATTTTCAGATTTCCGGAGCAGTTAATTGATTTTCTACGAAAATACGACTTTTTGGTGGAGTTTTTGTGCAAGGCCAGTTGGAGATTGAAGCTAAGACCTTGAAGATAATTGTGGAATTTTTCTAGAATTTTTGGAGCAGCCAATGAGAACAGTCTTTGAAGTTAAGTCAGCTTAAAGTGCAATCCCGTCAGATTTGAGTTACTGCGCGAAAAAGGCAATTTGAAGGACTTCCCGATTTTTCCTCAAGTCCTGCGATATATGGTTGGAAAGATAAGACAAAGATCTAAAATTCTCATATTTTTCCCGAATTTTCTTGAAGGAGGAACGACCCCAAACGTGCGAGCAAAGAAACTGACGTGTTATCCCAGTCAAAGTTGGAAAAGGAGTCAATTATTTACCCATTTTGGATTTATGTTTTAATTAGGTTTTTCTTTATTTTTGGGCTGCTGTAAAAGCCCAGCTAGGGTAGGAATAGGATTGTGGTGCTTTATTTAAGCGTTAGAAAATAACTCATTTAGGTTTACGCAAGATTTGGAGAAATTGGAGACGCCGGAAGAGTACCGCAATTGGCTAAGTTTTATTATTTCTTCCTTATGTTTTTGCTTATGCCGAATTCTATGACTATGTGTAACTAATTTTCCTTTGCTAGGGCATGATGTAGCCCTAGTATGATGATCTAGTTTTCTTATTTTACCTATCTATTGATTGCCGTTTGATGTTGGATTCTTAATCACTGTGCTTAATAACTTGGTTGATTATCTTGATGTTTGATCACCATCTAGACTTTTAATTGAGTTAATCGGATGCAAATTAGAGTAAATACCATACTTAATTTGAGGCTTGCTTCTTGTGATTAAGATTTGTAATTCGTCTAGGGTAAATACCATACTCCTAGGGTTTACATGCTTGTTTGAGGTTTTCACGGATCTTAATGAGTTTCTATGTGTTGATATTTGACCTAAATACCATAGGCAAATTGCATGTAGGAATATACGAGTTAGCCTAAATACCATAGGTAATTCATGAAAAAGGGAAACTAAGCGGCAACATCAATTGGATAATTAATAGGTAGGTGAATAAGAGGCTAGATTGGATTACTAGTGGTGAATTCATTGTCCTAGTGCTTTTATCAATTTGAATTTCTCATCTTTGTGTTTCGTGACTTTCTCCTTCTTTTGTCTTTTAATTTCGTGTTAATTAAATCATTCTCTTAAAAAACCCCCTTTGTGTTTACGTGAGTATGCTACGTGTTTAATTTCTTGTTTATGTAATTAGATTAGTTAAAGTATTTTGTGAAGTAAATTAGGTTAGACTAATTGGAAGTTGAACTCAGTCTCGTGGGAATGACCTCGTATTTGCCATACTAAATTACAATTGACCTTGTGCACTTGCAGTATAATTTGTGTTTAGACTAATCTTAATAATCTCTATTTTGCAGGTTGTCTAAAATTCACAACATGGGGCTTATGCGCATATGGAGCATGTGAGCTCGCATTGGGCCAATATGCATCCCTACCCACATTGGGTTGTGCCTAAACCCAATCCCGTGACGTGGCGGATCGGTAGTGAATTATTTTGATCCCACATTGCCCCATTTTTTCCTTTGCCTACTCATGCCCAGCGTGTGGGTAAAGGGAAAAATTGAGCTTAACTAATATAGGCTCGTACTTGACCTTTCAGACAACAAAGCAACAACTGTAGTTGACTTTTCCAATATTAAAGCAAATTGACTACACGTTCTCCCCTTCAATTAAATAAGTAGCCAACACCTAGCCAACCACTACGTCATCCCATGTATCCTTTATATTTCCAACCTATTGTCCTGGACCTACGACTACAATTGTTGGTGAACCACTATAATTAAATAACTAGCTACCACCTAGGCAAGTACAGATGTTGGTGAACCACTCTCCACTGCATCATTTCCATATTCTACAGTGTGCAATCAAGACTTCCAGCTATCCAACTTAAGAAAGTAATGAAGGAGTTGCGAGAAACAAAGAAGATGGCAGCCGAAGCTTTGGAGAAGTCTAGGGGCAATTGGGCGACGCATCCCAAAGGCCATATGGGAGGCAAAAGGAAGGAGAGGATAGAGTTATCCGACGAAAGTTCCACAAAGAATATCTGCTCTGATGATCAACACGACGACTATGAAGACAACCATGACCGAAGAAGGGAATTGAAAAAATCCAAAGACATTGAGCTGCAAAGACAAATTGAGAAGATTGTGAAAGGATACAAGTCGCAGACACCTGCCGAATTAGCCGTTGAAGCTGTGAAGGGAATCTGCAAATCGCCATTCACTGATGATATTTTGAAGACTAAGAAGCCCGCAAAGTTTACTCAACCTAAATTCAAGCTATTCAAAGGCGTGGCCGATCCCATCGAGCACATCTACCACTTTCAGCAGCAAATGGTCCTCGAAAGCGAAGACGAAGGGTTGTTGTGCAAACTATTCCCATCTAGACTGTCAAGGTCGGCATTGACTTGGTTCAGGCAGTTGAAGCCAAAATCCATCGGCAGCTTCACTGAGTTTTGCGAAGCTTTTATATCTCAGTATGTGTGTAACCAAAGGAGAAAGAAGGACATTACAACATTGTTCAGCACAAAGCAAAAGACCTGTGAAAGTCTCAAGGATTACTTGAAGCGATTCACGGAAGAAATGTCTACTTTAGAGATTTATGATTCCTATACTGCGTCATTGCATTTCGTGAAGGAGTAATGCTAGGAACAAAAATGCATAAGTCCTTGGTCAAGACACCACCCCTTGACATGAGGGAGGTGTTAGCTCGAGCTGATGGGATCATTAGACTTGAGGAAGAGGCGTCTGCTTTGTCAAAGCGCACCACTACAACCATTTCGACACCAAAGCATTCATATGAGCCGAATCGAGGGCCAAGGGCAAACTTTCCCAATGGAGGTTTTTCAACCGCGCCAAGAACAACTCCCACAACCAAACTTACTGTTAGTCTGGCCAAACTTTTCCACGAGAACAAGGGAAAAGGTATTTTCCGAACGCCTCCGTCGCTACGATAGCCACCAGAGAAACGAGATCAGAGTAAGACCTGCGCACACCATAACGACTTTGGCCATGCCACCAACGACTGTCGAAACCTTAGATATCAGGTTGAAGCGATACTGAAAAAAGGAATACTTTCGCAATATCGAGCCTAACCAGAAGAAAAGCTGAATGTGGAGAGTACGACTATACCGATGACCGGCAATATCGCAACTGAAGAAGGGTTATTGGAAATTAATGTTATCCACGGCCGGCCTCAACTGCCAGAGGGTCAGTTGATTCGAGCCTGAACTGAGAAAAGACAAGCTGAAAAGGTAAGACGCGTGTGTGGGATCGCTTCAGCATCAGAATTAGCGAAATCAGACCCAATCCGACACCGCTCTTGACATTTGAGGGGACTAAGGTGCGAGCAATTGGAGATGTGACCTTACCTGTCATAGCCGCTAGGAAAACCCGTTTTGTGACTTTTTTTTTGGTAAAAGACGCTCTGAGTGCCTACAATGTGATCATGTGGAGAGATTGGATCCATAAAATTAATGGAGAGAAGCGTCGACCAGGTGCCAGGTGATGAGGTGTTTAACTGATGATGGTCATGGTACTATTGACATAAAGTGGGATCAACTTGAGGCCAAAAGGTGTTACAACATAGCAACCGACCTCAAGAGTGGCTGAAGCGCAGTCACAACCGAGTCAGCAATTATAGCAATTAATGGAGGACCCACCAACACAGCATGAAGACGATCTAAAGCCCCTACGATTGAACCACTGAGAGAGATGAGGTATTGGATCCCTCTTATCCTGATAGGAAGGTATTGGTGGGCTCCCTCCTATCTAACGTTGAAAAGAAACATCTTGTCGAATTCTTGAGGAGGAATAGGGATGTGTTCGCATGGTCACATTTGGATATGCCGGGAATTGATCCCAATGTCGCATGCCACTGTTAAGGTTGTAGGAACATGATGGTTTGAGAAAAAGTTTAACTAGGGTTGCAGGAACATATGTGGGGTGTATTGAGCAAATTTAATTTTTATTTTAAATGTTTTTTTGTCCTTAACGGTCATTATGTGCAAGGGTAAAATAGGTTATTCATGTTTAAATTTAGTATATGATGTAAAGAGAAAATAATAAGGTGCAAATAAAATCACCCATGCATAATCCTTGGAGTATATGAATTGCATAAAACTTTTGCAAAAATTCAGTATTGAAGAGGGATTTTAGGATTGAAGGAAGAATTGGTAAACATGATTAATGCCTGTCCTAACTATAAATCTTATATATGGCTAAAGTTTTGAAATTGCACATATGCGTATGATTGATCTTTAAATGTTAATGCATACACTACAAAAAAAAGGTCTTTTTATGACGCGGATTTAATGACGCATCGAAAATACACGTCATTAAATATCATAAACTATGACGTGTTTTTAAAATGCGTCGTTGAAGGGAGTTCATGACACCGTTATCACGACATTCGCTAGACGCGTCATTAAAATCATTTTCAATGACGGGATGTGTGTCATTGATTCTAGTGCATTTAGACGACGTTTATCATACGCCGTTAACATTGTGAATTTAACGACGTCTTCTACACGACATGAATAACTTATACGATGACGCATTACCTGCATCATAAATGTACCATATACAACGACCACAGACCTGCGTCATAGATGTACCATATTCGATGACGCAGACTGCGTCATAGATGTAAAATATTCAATGACACTCTTCTGCGTCATAGATATATATGCTTTTTCCCTCTAAATTATTTTGGGGTGGCGCCTTTTTTCACCCAATTCTAATTTGGCGCTTTATCCCTTCAAGAACCCTTTGGTTCTCGTAGTCCGACCTCTCTTACTTTATCTCTAATTCTCCCCTAGCTCTCTTTTTTTTGGTCGAAGGCGGTGGCGGTGGTGGCTTGCGCTGACATGGCGTTGTTCTACGTTGCAATTCTCTATGCCCCGACTCTAATCCTTCGTCTTCCTCCTCCCCTTCCTTCAAGAACTTCATGATCCGACGGTTCATATGCGCCGCTATTTCTTCCGTCGTCTCCGTTGTCGTCTGCTCTTCTCCTCCCTGTAAGCTCCACTTCTTCCCTACCTCATTTTCGCTTTAATTTCTCATCGTCCACTAATCCAAAGTGTGGATCTTCAAGTTCTTTGATTGTTGGGTTTGAACAATGGCTGCCCAGCTATGTAACCAAGCTCCTCTGTAATAGAATTTAGCTTAATATTATGATTGGGTTTCTTGCGTTTCGACAACTTTGACTGCGATATGAAATTTTTGAAATTGTTACTCTTCCTTGTTTGCTTATTTATTTTCTGTTACTGGATACAATTATATGTAGACCATTAGCAATTTTGTTATGGGTTTTGATCGTAATAGCTCACTTTGTTCACATTGTTGAATAATGCCGATGAAAAGCAGAGAGGCGTCATCTCTCATAGGTGTATACGGCATCCGAATGGACCATATTGTGAGTATTATTATGCTAAGATACAATCTTGATCTTGTTGACTTTGTTTCTTTCTCTTTAATATCGTTTTAATGCTTACCCGAGAAAAGAAGCCGTTCTTCTCTCTATGGTAATCTGGAATTTAAATTCTTGTATGATATGCGATTAGGAACGGTCGCTGCTTGCTAAAATTTGCATGCTAAATTGCAATTTTATGTATGAAACAAAGGCAAGTCATGTGATCTTTCCTCTTACATTGATTTGCTTCTTATGTACGGTGGATCCTTGGTCCTCAAGTCTCTATTATTGATGAGTGCGTTGAGGGAACACATGAATTTTGGTGGAGGCCTTTCGTTCGACAATATCAAAAGCTTCTCCCAAGAGATTGTTGCCTGCTCACGTTCAATAGCTTCGATGTTTTGGTTTGGCGTACTTATGTTGTGGTTAGTGGCCTTGTATTATTTCGTGGTGAACTAGTTTATTTATTTATGTACACCCTATAATGAATATATTTCATGTCAACTTTTCCTGCTTTGTAAGTGAGATTATCATGCAATGGAGATAGAGTCTTTGGCTTCAATTGGTTGAAACATAAAGCCTGGCATCACTTCATTGATGATGTTTTTAACAGGCCCCGCTTACCAAAGAGTTGGTGTTTAGAGCATGTACGATACCTTTACTTCTCTGCGGAGGATTCCAAAAGTCCACAGTCATCTTTCTCTCGCCCCATTTTCTTCAGCTTGGGTAAGTTAAACAAATGTCACTTCTTGCGTATAATAAATGTCTATCATGATCAAGGTTGGTAATTAAGCTGCGGATTTCTTATAATTTCCTGCAGTGTGGTGATTGTGTATTAATTGTTGATAACATTTATGTCTCGATGAATTCTTAAGTTTTGGATGCTGTTCATGAGCAAAGTATTGTGCTTACTATTTGTGTCTCGTTGAAATTCATGCATGTGCTTATATGGTCTAATAATAAATTCTTTATAATTGCTCGTTTAAATTCTAAATACCCATGATGGTTCTCCCCTAGCTCTCTACGAACCGAAACACTCTTTTCTTTTATTCTTGGAATTTTCTTTTTCACCCTCTTTCACAATTTGTGACAAGGCAACAATTGCCTTCCAATTTGCGAGCTTGATTTTGATATTTATGCCATTTTCAGGAAATTGATTTGAAGCAGTGGGTCTCATATTCGTGGAGACTTCTTTGTCTAACTCTTCAAGTACAAACCCAAGAGTTATATGTATTTCTTTGAGTTTGGCAAGATCGACTTCATAGCTGATTTTTTTATAAAAAAATCTCGAAATTCATTGGTGTGCATAAAAATACAACAGCCACAAATTTGGATTTTACCCATCCTCACTAAGGAATTAAAACCATCTTCACTTTGGGTCTAAAGACCAAATTTTGGTTTGTCATAAGGAAGAGTCACTGCGTAAGGTTGAAGGCTTTGCATCTATTTTGACTTGGCTACTCATGTGCTTTTGGTATATCCTTCTTCCTTCTTTTTATTTTTGTTTTTAATTAGGTAGCTTTAATGCTTTGGCATGCTTCTTTGTCTTGTGAATTTGAAAACTGACAAGTTTGCTTGCAAACTTGTAGAGTGCCCTTCTTCGTTGTTTGGTCGATTGAGTTGGTGCCCTGTCCGTGGCCTTGTGTTTATTTCCAAAGTTGGAAATTTCATCTTTGCTTGCACCTTGCACCAAGAGGTAAGTTGTCCCGCAACCTTTGCTTTCATGCTTGAACCTATTTGCTATTTGTTGTTTTCTCGTGAGTCATGAAAATCATACAAAATGGGTCTCGTGTTTTTCCCTTAGAGACCCCTGATAAATTAAGTCATCCTTACTTTATCTCCTTTTGTTTGGTTTTGCGCAGACTTGATAGGAAGACTTGACTATATTTATGTGAGTTATGTAATTCTTGTTCTTGTTTTGCATTTTTCCTTTCTTGAATTGTTCTTTAATACTCATCTTGTTTTGCATTGTTCCTTTCTCTCCGCTTAAAAATGTTCGATCTTTGCACATAAACTTCAGCTTCAATCGTACATTCAAATTCTTCATTACCGTCTTAATTTTGTTGGTTTGTTTGTTGAGGAAAAAGAAAAACAAGGAGAAGTGAGATTCTTACTTTGTTGGATCACAAGAAATGGATAACATTATACAACTAAGCTGATGGTAGTATTAGTTTCAATATAGCTGTGGGGTTGGTTTCTTGGGTTCTTGAATTGATAAATCATTTTCCAATACATTTCTCATCAACCAAACAGAAAGAGTAATTGCTAGGAAAGAATTTCTGCTAATGTTGTTTGTCCTAGTAGAGCTGAAATTTTCTCCTTTTTTTGACTTGCAACTTGCAAAAAGTACATCAACCGACTAGATATTAGGGTACTTTTTACACATTTTAGTTCTTAAATGTGGTCATTTGTGTTAATGGAACTGTAGCTAATTATGCTTATATATCTTAATTTGGTTTTAATGGAATTTTTAATGCAGGTTGCTCAAGTGCTTCTCACATTGTCATATGGTTTTAATCAAGATGTATGAAGGAGAGAGGAAGTATATGTGTCGAAATGCAAGCACGAGTGAGTTTTTTCTCTCCACAACTATTACACTACATACCGTGTTTGTGGAAAGAAAGAAACATCTGGATATATTAAAATTCTTGTGCTTACGTAAATATAATGTTCATAAATTTGGTTCATTTCACTTCTAAATCTTGACTAGCTATGCGGCATCCTTGTCGCTCAATATGTTTTGAGAGCATGAATAACCTAGCTCAGTGCTATTGTAATGTAATTTACCAATTACAAGAAACCTGCCTAGAAAAGTAAATTCTCGCATTTGATCGCCAGCTTTTCTTGGAATAATTTCAGAATGAAAGATAGGTACTAAATATGATATTCTTTTACTATTTCATGTGGTATATTGAATCTTTTTCTTTGAGAACAAATTTTTAGTTTACTTGGAATTACGGATGTAGCACATATGCAGATATTATTCCAAGTATATATTGGAATAAACTCCTCTTTGCGTTGAGTTAAGTTAACTTTCTTTATCTGCAGATTCCTGGTTTATCCTGAAATGGAATTGAGAAACTCCATAAACTGCCATCATATTGCCCTCTCGGGTTATTTACTTCAAATTTAACTAAGAATATTATTTGCTATTCATTGTTTGGAAAGTTCAAGGCAACATTGAGATTAGCATTAGCAACTATCGAAGAGGTCATGTAATCACTCCCCACTTTTTATTTAGAAGAGAACTTAATGTGTATTAACCTCATCAATGATTTTCTAAGCCTTTAAGTTACTTCTTGACAATGATATGTTTTGTGGGTCTTTGCAGGGAGCACTTGCACTAGAAGATGCACTTTCAAAAGGATTACCAATCCAAACAGAAATAGAGGCTTTGCACACTTATCTTGAAGGCATTGATAAAGATTCACTTTTGGATTTGGTCTTATCATGTCTTCCCGAGGAAACACGAAGGAATGGCACAAATACCTTACTGCAATTGAATCGAAGGCTAGTTACTTTCTTCTTTATTAAATATCCTTGTTAAAAAGGTTGACGACTTGCAATACTTGGTCTATTTTCGTATGGAAATGTTAATGTAATAGTCCCGAGGATAGGTCCATCACTTGCAACACTTTCTCGTATTTTCAATATGAAATGGAATTATTGTGTATGGTGTATTCCCATTATTTTCTAAGTGTTGAATATAAGTATTTCCATTAGGAATGTAATTCTATAAATATATATACTGATTAAGAATTTTTATTAAAAAAATCAAAGAATTTCAACGACGTCTAAACCGTGTCATGAAAAATATTTCAATGACGCCATATCAACGTCGTTAAGTTCAATGACGCCTATTCCGCGTCATTGAAACCCCATTCCATGACGCGGAACAGGCGTCGTGTTTTGAAAAAGTTTCCATGACACGCTACCCGGCGTCATTGAAACCCCATTCCATGACGCAAAATAGACGTCGTGTTTTGAAAAAGTTTCCACGACACACTATTCGCGTCATTGAAACCCTATTCCATGACGCGGAATAGACGCCGTGCTTTGAAAAAGTTTTCATGACACACTATTCGCGTCATTGAAACCCCATTCCATGACTCCTAACAGACGTCGTGCTTTGAAAAAGTTTCCATGACCCCCTTTCGACGACGTGGGTTACGACGCGATCCGCGTCATTAAATGCCTTCCATGACACAAATCGACGTCATAGAAGGGTTTTTGTGTTGTAGTGATATATATGCAAAAAATAATAAGATCCACGTGGATATTGACGACCTACCTTAGCAGCCTCATGTACAATTAAAGTACAGTATAAAAGTCATAGATCAATGAATGAATTTCTAGATATACAGTACAATTATTTAAAAGGCTAGAAGAAGCAAAAATTATATTTAAGAAGTTATAATCGCACAATTTGTGCCGTAACACAAAGCCTGATTACATGCTTCAATTATGTTCAATATAGCTGCAAACGACTTTGCACTAGTGTAGTGGTTTGAAGTATTTATTTCATCAGGCAAGGTTATAGGTTCGAATCAAGATTCGTATAATGTGTGTAAGTTTAGTATACTATTGCTGCCCCTCTCAATAAGAAATGTCCTTAAAGTGCAAAGAACTCACTAGTGTAGTGGTTTGAAGTATTTATTCCCTCAAGCAAAGTCCTGGGTTCACCCAATATTCGTGTAGTTTGTGTGAGTTCAGTATACTATCGTCCATCTCAATAAAAAATATCCTAAAAAAATAAAAATTAGGTTGAATATACCTTGGGGAGAATGGGGCCAGGGACGGGTGGGAACTTGAACAACAGCACCTGGTAAATGACTATTTCACATGGCTGAGTGCCACGTGTCAAGCTTGGCCGGTAATGACGGTTAGGACATTTTGTCGTGGTCCTTGCTAGGGGAACAAGAGAGGGATGTTCCACGCTGCCCTTGTCTGCTGTCCCCACACCGTACAAATTTATGTAGACCCTACATGTGGGCCATGTTACGCTGTTTCAATATCTATCCCATCTCAAGAATTATGTCAATGCCATTATGCCATAATGCCATACACCCATTCTTCTACAATCGTTCGAGGGTAGATATTAAGAATAGGGATTGTATTGTATTATATAGACTCATGAGAGATAAGTTGAGAGTCGAGATTTAGAGAGAGAATGAGAATGGGTGTATACACCCATGATAAATAAGTTATTGTTCATGTCTATACATCGAAGTGTCGAAGGGGTATGTATACTATGATAGAAAAATTTAGGGTTAGAGTTTAGGGCGATACGACAGGAAGAGGCGTATATAAAGTTTTTACACATATCTCTGCATCTACAAGTGTCAATACTAAAACAAAGTGTTGTTCACACTATTGTTAATTTGATATACACTGTTAGTAGACGAAATCAACACTTGGAATTAACCTAACTCAAAACCACCCAAAGTCAAAGCCGTATGAACTGGTTGTTTTGGTATACAAGCGACATTGGTATACAAGCGACATTAAGGGAAGGGGGGGATTCAAAAACAATACCTCGGACATAGGTATAACTACTCTTAACCACGAGCTACAAGCTCCTTGCAACCGTACGAACAGTTCAGAGAAAGGAACATGAGTTGAAATTTTTCAAAACAAAACCAAACAATTTGGTTAGGATTATTTAAAGGTTCAACTTAAACATGCAATTGTTGGAATTCATACATGAACTAAACTTGAATCTTATCTTATGAGATATGTAGTTGATAATATGATCGACAAATATGGAACAAAAGTTTAATTATTACCAAAAAGAGTAGACAAAAGTGAGGTCCAAAATCTGCCTAGTTGCTTTAATTTGCTTGGAAAATGAAATTAATCCCTATTGCTCCGTTGCTTGTAAAGCAAAGGACATGCATATTATATAGGGTCATCCCCTAGCTACCTTTAGAATGTGACCATGATTTGATGATTAATTTCTCATATAATAATAATCATAATTAACTCGTGATTAAAAAAATCATTAGTTGTTCATAAAAAAATAAAAAAAATCATTAGTTAAGTTGTCCAAGCTCCAAGAGGTAAAAAGGCAGGGCAGGGGCTGGGAACAAGGACGCACAAGATGCAAATGGTGTGTTTAATCTACGATATATCTCAAAGACAAGTGATATTAGAGTGTGCCTCGGTTTGAACAATTAGGCAGACAGTAGACACCAGCTTTCTTGATTTTGTTCTTTGTTTCACCTCTTGTGCATGCGGCCCCCCATTTTTCTATTATATTTGAACCCTTCTATATATGCTACAAATTGAAAGTAAAATTAAATCCTTTTGACTCTCTCTCCTTCTCTCTCTCTCTCTCTCTCTCACATACACACAAAAAGAGAGTGCAGGTCCCCCACCCCCATATATTTTGAAGAGGGGTGAGAGTTGCATCTCTTTCTCTGGTGGGTGTGTCCTGTGTCTTGGGACCCAACAATTGAAATTCGAGAGAAAATTGAAAGGACAAAGCAAGAGACCACCCATTTCTTCATTTTCTTTTTCTACTATACTCCTTACCCATACACCTCCATGTTCTTCTGCTAGAGCTACCAAACCTCTTAAATCTTCTGATCAAATACCTGCATTTAATGCTCTCATTCTCTCCGTCTCTCTACATATACCTCCTCTGATCACTAGCACTACTGCAAACACCCCCCTCCCCAAGCAAAGAACCTTGCTTTCTGGCTTCCTCTCTGTATCCCTAATATTCCATTTGTTTGCATCCTTCTCTCTTAATATGTCAACTAGTACTAGTGCTCATTGCCTTCTTCTTTTCCTTCTTTGCCTTTCTTTGCATGCTTGTAATGCCCGGCGTCTCGGTGCGGTTGAGAAGAAGCCTGAAAACAAACTTCACCTCATCAACAAGGTAACATGTGCACCATGTTGTTTAATATGATTTCTTCAATTCTTTCAATTTGAGTTGTGGCACAACATAAATAGATGATTGGGAAATAGAGTCTGATACAGGGTACCAATTTACATCATCTGATACAATTCTCGATACTGTATTTGATATTTCATTAATATTTTGTAATATCGACAGTGTACTAGATACTGTAGATTTGTATATGATACTAACCAATCACTTGTCCAAACCTGAAATTTAGATGAAAATTAAACTAATCCACTTAACTAGCTAGCTTTCTGGTTTTCTGCAGAGTACTAAAGAAAAGGGTTCTGATCATAACATTCCAGTTGTGGCAAAGGTGAAGTCTTTCTCATCAAAGGCAGCACTTGAAGTGGAAAAAGAGCAAAGCACAGCAGAGACTCAAAGTGATAACAGTATCAACACTAAGGAGCCCAAGCACACAAAAGCCAGTGATGTATCAAGACAAACAAAAAGGTCGGCCTCAGGTGCTGTTGAGCATCATCCAAAAACTGCAGATGACGATGATAATAAGTCGTCTTTCGATTCGGTTTCATGGCGTGTTCCCCACAAGAAAAGTGGTGTTCAGAAGCAACCGGGGTTCAATCTGGACTACTCACCCCCAAAGACACACCCTCCTTCCCACAACTGATATATATATATTCTCATCATATATAACTACATGATCCACCAGCTGATGACCTGCCTTTTTCTCGTTCTTTGTTTCTTTCTCGGGGTTTTGCATTAATAATTAATACTAATATATACTTCTGTCTCTCTCTTTCAATGCAATATTCCATCAATATATGTATGCATGTGGGAAGTTATGGTAGTGAAGAAAGCTTGTAGGGCCTCACAGTCCTCATAGCTAGCTAGGGTAGAAATGCTTATTTACATATATATGATATGACTGTATAACAAAAGTAGAAATTCTATGTTTTATCAGGCATTTCATCCCATTAATTTACATCACAGCAGCCTCTTCGATATCTTCATATCATTCCATGAGGGATACCATCAGGATTTAAACAGGAAAATGTGAAAGACTGCCGCAAGACATGTAGACTTGCATGCATGCCTAACTATTCTAATTTCAGAAGCTTATGCTTTGGTCAATGGTCAATGGTTCCCAACCTATTTACTTCACCACATGATCTCAGTGATAATTGAGTGTATAGATCAATATTCCAGTCGGTAATTAAGCTGTGTTTTTATTTAGAACATCTGTTGGGAATGGAGCTCATGAAACCTTCAATTCTGTGGACAATGTTGGTAAACAATGGAATGCAAAGCATTAAATGATACATGGCCTTAGGCAGTATCTAAGACATTGATGGGTCGAGAGAGCATACATCTGCGATGAGATATATCAAGTGGTTGGTTGGCTCTGAATTAATGAGGGTGGCAGTTGTAGTTTGATGATGACCCCACACTTCTAGTTGATGTTTATATGTTTTCTTGTATGTTATTGCATTGGTATATTTCCTTTGAGAGGAAGGCTAGCAGTTAATGATCATCTGGTTAATGAAGAGCTCCTCATGCATGCAAAGTTGATAGTAAATCCATCCGTATATTTACCCCCTCCCTATCCTCTTTGGATACAATGTCCTAATTGAATTCTTCTAAGAGATAAAAGAAAATAAAAGTAATTAACTGAAGAGAAACGGTAATAAACACCAAAACAAAAATCAAAATCTTAGATCCCAACTGATATGAGTAATAACACTATTTCATTTGTTAATTTGTGGATTAACTATTCCTTTCGCACAATATTGACATGAATTCGACTTAATCGGTTTTGGATTGGATCCCCACATTCTAATATTGACGTCAAAACATGCTATTCATGTGGCATACATACCCAATGGCCCCACGTACTTGCATATCACCAATGTATGTTTTTCACATATTATGCTTAAATGACTTCATACGTGAAGGGTCGTGTGGATACCGCTTAAATGACTCCTCGGTTACTTAGTATCACTCTATCTTTTTCCTTTCTGGCGGGTCCTGACTCCTTGTGCCTTTTAGAGGTCGTTGACAATGCAATGAACTTCAAATCCACATCTTATTCATAAGTCTTTCTTTCCTATTTGTTGTGCCAAGAAAAGACAGTGAACCTTTTTCTACTGCTTGACCTTCATGTCTTATACATACTGTTCATACAACCAGCCCCCGAAGTCCAGTTATTTTGATTAATTTATTATTCAACACAAAAATCTACTTAGGCATGCACCATGTCCCAGAGGATCCCAGACCTAACCAGAGAGACATAAGATGCAACATTTTCAAGGGTGTCTCCAAAAACAGGCAATCTGTAAATGTAATTCAACTGAAAGTTTTAAAATCCCAATAAATGATAATAATTTAAAAAAATTGAGACAAACAAAGTAGATCAATCAATTTTTTTATATAATTATTATTATTTTTTTATGGGTAATGGAGACAAACATCCCATGTACCTCTAGTAGCCAAAATTCTTAACAAATCCATAAGTTGAAACCCAATGTGCCTCTTCCCCATGTGATCCAGCGGCTCATATTGCACTCCAGCTAATCTCCATCACATAACCTTGTTAATTTCCGTTCCATGTTTGTTTGTTTTTTCGATTACTAATTTTTTTTTTTAATCATTAATTCATCCCAAAGAAAAAATAAATGAGAAAGAAAGAAGAAGAGGTGGGAAAAGTTTGCATTTTCCAAGATGAGATTATTTCTCTCTACTTGAGAAACCAGATTGAAGCTCCCTACCCATTTTGTCTCCCAATATTAAGTGGAGGCAACCTAGTTTAACCAATTAATTAAGAACTTTGATTTATTATAAAATTGGGCATTAAGTACTCACCCATGCATGCCTCTGCTTGGAGGATGAAAGATTTTCTGGTTTTTATATCAGGGATGGTCCTCCGACTTTAATTCTCAAGTCAAATGCTACATTTGAAAAAGGATGAGTGTAGATTCACACTCTTCTAATTAATGATATTTTATCACTGAATTGAACTTTACTTCTTGTGAATCGAAGTGATGTTCTCATACCAAATTCATCTAGCTAGTCTAATGTTTATGCGGTCAAACAATGAATATAATCCGTATATTACAAGTTAGGCCATCTCCAGTTATAGGGCTAAATGTAGTCCATGGCTAAAAATTTAGCCCTCCAAAATATTAATTTTTTAAAGAATAGTGCATGGCTAAATTTTTCCATATCCAGCCATGCATGGCTATATTTAGGGTAATTCATATTTTATTATTTTGAGAAAAACTATGGTACAACACTCATACTGTAAGACCCGTGAGCTTGGGGAAGCAAGAACGGTGAGCAATCCCACATCGCTCGGGGAGAAAAAGGTGAAGTGCCTTATATGTGTGTGCACTTCTTTTCCTAGCACGATGCCTTTTGGGAGCTCATTGGCTTCGGATTTCATGGGAACTCCGAAGTTAAGCGAGTTTGGGCTAGAGCAATCCCATGATGGGTGACCCACTGGGAAGTTGCTCATGAGTTCCTAGAAACAAAATCGCTAGGGCGGGGCCCAAAGCGGACAATATCGTGCAACGGCGGAGCCGATCCGGGATGTGACAGAATGGTATCGAGCTAGACCCCGACCGGAAGTGTGCCGGTGAGACGCTGGGCCCCAAGGGGGTGGATTGTAAGACCCGTGAGCTTGGGAAGCAAGAACGGTGAGCAATCCCACATCGCTCGGGAAGGGAAAGGTGAAGTGTTTTATATGTGTGGGCACTTCTCTAACTAGACGAGGCCTTTTGGGAGCTCACACGACTTGATTCCATGGGAACTCCGGTTAAGCGAGTTTGGGCTAGAGCAATCCCAGGATGAGTGACCCACCGGGAAGTTGCTCATGAGTTCCCGTAAACAAAACCGTGAGGGCGGAGCCTAAAGCGGACAATATTGTGCTACGGCGAGCCTATCAGGGATGTGACGAATGGTATCGAGAGATAGACATCGATCGGAAAGTGTGCCGGTGAAGACGCTGGGCTCCAAGGGGGTGGATTGTAAAACCCGTGAGCTTGGGGAAGCAAGATCGGTGAGCAATCCCACATCGCTTGGGAAGGGAAAAGTGAAGTGTCTTATATATGCGGTACTTCTCTTCCTAGCACGAGGCCTTTTGGGAGCTCACTGACTTCGGATTCCATGGGAATTCCGAAGTTAAGCGAGTTTGGGCTAGAACAATCTCGGGATGGGTGACCCACCGGGAAGTTGCTCATGAGTTCCCGTAAACAAAATCGTGAGAGAGCGCCCAAAGCCGACAATATCGTCTTCTGTGGAGCCGATCCGGATGTGACACATACATTCCACAACTATGTATTCTTTAATTTAATTAAACTACTATTTAGAGACAATTTTCCATATATGACAAGATTTCTAATAAGATTTTGTGTCCGCGTGGCACGTCTTACCTGAAGGAATCTTAATAATTTTTCGGGTTATGATTTTCGAGTGACATGTATTGGTTCGGGAATAACTATCCACAAAGAGTGTGGAGAGTATTTGACAACAAGAAAGAGTGTAAAGAAAATAAATTTTGTAGGAAATGAGTGTGGAAAATATTTGACAACAAGAAAGGATGGGTCATGACCAAGAATTTTTTATAATTTTTTATAAACAACACTTGAAAACATTTAAAAAGGTGACCACAATTTTTTTTTAAAAAGGATGGGTTTCAATGGTCTGACCTCCAACGGTCATCTATATATATAAAGCAAAAGGTAGAGAATGGTAAAACATTCAAAATACCAGAAAATGCCCTTGGTTAATGCAAAAATTAAGAATTAAAATTATTAATTAAATGAGGATAATATGGCAAATTCACACTTTTTCATATTAAAAAAAATTAAAATTAAAATAAAAATCAAATAATGGATCCTATTTTTATGAAACACAACTACCCATTATCTTTTTTTAATTCAAAAATAAATTTAATTTTTTTACCTCTAGTAGGCATGGAAGCGCATGCGGAGAGGCTAGTGACAAATAATTTTTCTTTATTATAATTTTTTTCTTAAATAACAAGAATTGAAAACATTTAAAAAGGTGACCACATTTTAAAAAAAATGGATGAGGTTCAATGGTCTGATCTCCAATGGTCATGACCAATAATTTTTTTATAAAATTTTCTTAAACAACACGAATTGAAAACATTTTAAAAGGCACATGCATCGGAGCCACAAAAAATTTAGCCTAGGTCAAAGCTGCTACATGTGAGCCGGTTGGAGGGCTAAAAGGCCAAATGTAGCCCTCCAAATTTGGCCAAAATTTTGTTTAGCCCATGGCTGGAGATCGGTTTTGCATTATTTTAGGGCTATATTTGAGATATAGCCCATGGTTGAAGATGGTCTTAGATGTCAAATTTACGGGTTAGAGTCAAATTTATATCTTTTGAGATTTAAGGTTCCAATTTCAAAATTTGTATTAGAAAACTAATCAGATAGAAATTTGAAATACGTTTGTTAAAATAAACCCCAAGTTAGCAAGGCGTTTGTAGCTTAAGTGGTCAAGAATATTTGTCAATCCGAGATTCTAGGTTCGATTCCCACCTCCCTTGATATCGGTTGTTAAAAAATACTCTAATATTGCTTGACTAAAAAGAAATTTGTCCATCCGAGATTCTAGGTTCGATTCCCTCCTTTCTTAATATCGCTTGTATAAAAAACTCTAATATAAAAAAAAATCCCAGGTTATCAATACAAAATACATAAACTGAGGAAATAAAAAATTAAAAGAAGACATTCCGCTGCCAGGAGTCGAACCTGGATTAACAATTATCCATTTATGAGTATTGCTAAAGCGGATTTTATTGTTCATGAGAAGGTAGAAAAATTATATAAACGACTCTACAGAGTTTAAAAGCCCATTTATTTTTGCGTTGAATTTGGGTTTTTCAAAATAAGATGGGCTGAGGAGCTGGGCCTTGGAGGTGTGTACATGAACCTCCTCCTTCGTTCACAATTTCCCGCCAAAACAACCTTCCCGATTTTCCTAATTTCTAGAGAGAGAGAGAGATGGAGGTGAAGAAAGCAGGGGCGTCGTTGGATTCGGTGATCTGAGGGTTCAACCGTCGGATCGCTGAGCTTCAAGACGTCGTCATTGGGCGAAACAGTAAGAACCGACCCGACCCAACTGCACAACTACTCTACTTTATTCAATTTCTCTAATCCCAGGCATCCACCTGAGCTCTGAAATGTCCACGTGGCAGTGTATCCTGCGAGCAGCGTCACCGATTTGTCGGCCGTTGACGCCGCAGTGAAGGCCATCATGGAGCTTCAGGTTCAGGCCATCAAGGACAGCCTACGCGACGAAACCCTAGCCATCCCCAAGGCCAAAGTATCCCCCTTCTCTTCTCTCCATCTCTCTCTCTCTCTCTCTCAAGTTTTCAATATTCGGAAATTTGAATTTTAAAAAGGGAAAATTAAAAAATGAAGTAAAATTCTTAATCTTGCAACTAGGAAAGTAAAAGAATCAAATTTGATCATCTGGGTGCGTTTGGTACATATTTTGCTTGTAGAAATTTGAGTGAATTACAAATAGATGCTATAATGTGATGGCAGAAACTCATCGATGCGGCGCTGAAGCAGCAAAAGAAATTGCAGGACAAGTCAGTTTATGTGGCCTCCTCACATATTCCTGAAAGAATGTCTATGTTGGGTTTGGGTAGTAATAAATGGTTAAACAACTTTCTCAGGCATCCATATGGATTAAGTAACTTTGGTTTGAGTTTGAAGTTTATTTGCATTTGATAGCTAGAGGGTTTGTGTTGTTTGTTTGTTTCAGTTTATTTCCAGAAAGCTCTCAACAAAACACCGGTTTTGGGTCCTTGAAGCTTGAGGAGGTGCCTGCACCACTACCTAAGGTAAGAAATGCTCTCTCACACACACAGACGCACGCACTTCTCCATTGCATGGTAAAAAAACGAATATCCTTTGAAGAATCTTGTCCTTGTTCTTGTTTGTGCACTTATTTGGGTGAAAAATTGCTTAGTATTTCTTAAATAGTGACCCTTTTCTTCATACTATTGGTGTATTGCTTAGGGTTGGGTACTATCATACTAATATTAGATTTTATTTTTTTCTTTTGTGCACTTGGAAATGATGTACAGAAAATGATAATGGAAGACTGTTGTTCAGTTCTTTAGCTAGTTTGTTCTGGAACCATCTTTTGTTTTATGTTGCAGATACAGTAGAAGGTTCATCTGTGCTTTCTGCTTTTGTTAATTTCAGGAGAAAAAAGGGTCGTTCCACTCCACCACTGTGGTTCATAACTGCTGAAAAGCTGGATTCCCTGTCAGGGTGAGTGAGCTTTTCTTAATTTCTCTTATTTTATTTGTTAAGAGCGCGTCCCATCTTCACTGTATGCTTTTGAAATCAAAAGCTTACTTACAAGATAGTATACATCCGCAAACTACAGACATTTCCTTTGTTGGGAACAAAAACCTTCCCCTAGTATGCAAGCATGCAGAAAATGGAGCAAAAAAAAAAAAAAAAGCTACGGGAATAAAAATGATGTAGAGCAAGAAATATGGCAATGCTAAAAAGGATTTAGAAGGTGTTCTCTTTCCATTCATGCAGATATCTCATAATATTATCCTTCATTTTCATTGAAGAATGTTCCACCACTTCAAAATCGCTAACTCTTTCCAGCTATGATACACATAATATGAGTCTTCCTTATCTCCATCTCTTTGAGTTTTTGGTTTGTACATTAATGCTATTGCACAGGTCTGACTCTGGTGACCAATTATCACGCAGGTGGCAGGTGATAGTTGGGAAAAGGCCCTGGTAAGTGAACTTATAGGCTTTCAATTTTCTGGGGTTCCATTGGTGGCCAATTGGGCCCATGGGTTACAAAGTGGGAGATAGCTCTCATCATTTAAGCCCCTCCATCCTTGGAGGTGGGAATTGATCCCAGGTTAAAAGGGCATGCTTACTTCACTTTTCTCAGGACAGGATTGAGGGCAGGCCACCTCATATTGTGTTGCTTACTATGCACTCTTCGAAATAAATATAAAAAAGAAGAAGAGAGAAATAGCAATGTCCCATTCTCTGTTCCGTTCCAACACCACCGTGTTTTTTTTTGGGTTACAAATGATGCGTCTAGTAGAGTTTTGGGAACTCTTTGATCTGTATTACCAGTTCAGTCAATGGGCATGTGGCCTGTCACTGCTGTTTAACTTGTCATATTCCTGAGCATGGCATGTAACTGCTTACTTATGCCTTGGTATTTAATACCCACCCTAAAATATGCAGGAACTGGAGAAAAACTTGGTTGGAACGGGATAGCACTGTTTTGCTATTCCCCTCCAATCACAGTTTGCTACGTGGAAAGATTTGTACGTGTGACAAGCTGTGAATGGAGGTGAATAGAAAAAAGTGCTATCAAGCTGTGAATGGAGGTGAATAGAAAAAAGTGCTATTTCCGTTCCAATCAAGTTGAGAGATATTGCAATGACAGAAGCAGTAAAGGGAAAACACTTTTTTCTCGAAACTGACATAAAAGGACCGGCCTTGAAGCCTGACAACACTGGAAAAGCAATACTGACTGTAAGCCCGTGCCTTATCTTTTATTTTTCAAACTTTTATGATGTGAAAACCTAAAAAAGAAATTAGGAAAAAAAATATCATAGTTCATTTTTACTTAACTTGAGTAAATATATTACCTTACACGCTTCATAAACTACAAACCGAATATTTTATATTTTGGTCAAATTACCCTGGTAATTGTGTCAAACTGCTGTACTTGATTTCTGTTAGTTGAGACAAATGGAGTTTAGCCAGTCATGTATGTAAGATAATCCTTGAGTATGGCTACATTCTCTTCTAGCAAAGAGGTCTTAAGTTCAGATCCTCCTTTTTGATAAGTGATTAAAAAGAAAGAGTTTCTGTGCTATATCCACTTGCAAGATGATGGCTTGACAAGTGCAAGGTTTTGCAATGGAATTTCTCTTACATGCCTTGTTACTTATGTTCAGTTACTTGAGTGAATAAAATTGAATCCTTGTGCATGCTGCATTACAGGTCCTTCTTCACCTTGGTCGTGTAAGCGAGACACGGATTGGGCCTCATCGAGTGATCATTCTTTTTAAGCTTCATTGACAGGGCTGACTTTTTCAAAGAACTTGTGAAATTGGTACTCAGGTGGAAGGGGTAAATTAAAATCCCAACAAAAAGATCTAAGATAATAGTGATAAAATGTTCATAGACCAACAAAGTAATCCTAGCACACGTATGACTAGCCAACAGCTAGTTACAGACCTAAGATCACACAACAAATAACACACATTTTTCAAACAAATCTCATACCTTTGCAAGCCTAAAGATAACTACGTGACAACCTAATCACTCAGAAGGACCTGTCAATCTAGGCATTCCCTGTGCTACCAACAGCTAGAGTGATAGGTGTGTGAACATTCATCAACATTTTAAGATAATAGATATAGTATGACTAATCATCAAATTAAGAACAACACACCAGAACATGTTCACATAGAAACCCACCACTGGGAAAAACTGGGGTCATCACTCCGATCAGGCAATCCACTATGTCAAGAAAATTCTTACAACAAGGTAACCATCAGCTCAAGCAATGTTAAATCTAAAGGACAAGAGCACTACCTCACTGTGCAACTTTCTTCACCAACATAGCTGAGCTTGTAGCTAGTTCTTCATGGCAATGGCAGCTTCCTCTTCACCTCGTTCATCCCATGACACCAGCAGTACAACTCCATCAAAAAGATCGATGTATGAAATATAGATTCAAAGAAAGAATTGATCTCTTCCATAAATCATCATTGAATAGATTGATTCAAGAATCTAATCTAGATCTATATGAATATGTGTTTGATTATCCTAGATGCAGATTTTAATCTTTAAAGTAGTTTTCAAAAAACAATATCAAAAACTCATTTTTCGAAGATGCAAAGTTCACTCATAGAGGAAAAGATGCAGAGTAAAATAGAAACCTCTAAAAAATTTATCTCTATTAATGACAGCAACAAAAGGAATGAAAGGCACACTTACCCAAAATGTCCAATGCCACCACATGTAAAGCATTGAAGAGACTTGTTAGGCTTCCTAGACTCTCTAGGATAATCTTTTCCTTCCTTCATCCACGCATTTGACCCCTCACCAGATGGTTTAACTTTTCTCTCAAATGGTTGATTGCCTTCTCTGTCGAATTTTTTCTTATCCTTAAGAATTCTCCTAAACCTCTTGACAAACAAAGCCATGTCGTCCTCAATGGTTGAGGACATTTCAGGAGTTGATAGTGACGAATCATTCATTCCTTGGAGTGTAACACTCTTAACTTTCTTATGGCCATTTTCTTCCTTGTTCAACTCCATCTCATATGTTTTGAGTTTTCCTACAAGTTTGGCCAGTTTAATATGTTTAGATTATGGACTTCCATAATGGCTGTTTTCTTAGGTCTAAAACGAAGAGGAAGGACACGCCGGATTTTCTGTATGACAAGAAGTTCCTTTATGGGTTGGCCTAGACTCATTGCATCATTAGTGATCATCTCAACTCTCTCATGAAACAGCGAGTCAATTAGACCTAACTCAATCCCCAATTTCTTCTTTGAACTCTATTTCTGTTAAGCTTGATGATACAAACTATGTTACTTGGAACTTTCAAATGGAGCTCTTGTTGCGTGGCAATGGAATTATAGGGTTTGTCGATGGTTCATTCCCATGCCCGCCTCAATAGCCACATGTTTTAAGAACTTCCACTGATGCAGAATATCGTGCCATGGTTGTCACTGCTGCTGAAATTGTCTGGTTAAAACAATTGTTGGCAGATCTCTCATTTCCTCTTGCCAAGTCTCCTATTCTTACTATGACAATTTGTCTGCCATGGCCCTCTCTACTAATCCAGTTCTGCATTCTTGTGCTCAGTACATTGAAATTGATTGTCACTTGGTTCGTGAGCGAGTCACACTAGGTGAAATCCAGCTTCAACATGTTTCCTCTTCTCAGCAAGTTGCTGACATCCTAACCAAAGTCTTGTGCTCACCGCAGTTTGATAACCACTGCTCCGATCTCATGCTTGAGTCTCTCTCCCATGAGCTTGAGGGGGCTGATAGAGTATATTCAAGTGTCCCTCTAATTAGTTAGTATGTTAGGAAGTGGTTATGCTGTAAGTGCACATATATAAGCATAATGATGATGTAACTACGGTTAACAAAAGAAATAAGAAAACCAGTTTCTATGAATTCTCTATACAATTCTTCTAAAGTTTTCAGGTTTGTGTGGGATCGGGTTTTTCCTGTGCAAAATAAGCGGTTTAGCCATGTTGGTGCTATGAGTCTCCTTGGTTTATTAGAGAGGATGTGGTGCGGTGTCCTTGTTTCTATGTTTATTTTAGTGTAATAATTATCAGAATCTCTTTAGGAGGTTGCTGATGTTTGTATTTTATTCTTTGAATTTTCGATGCGGATTTGCCGTTACAGCCGTTGCACGGTGGATCTGTATTGTAGGTCTGAGTACATGTGCTTTTGTCTACCGAATTGGAGGTTTTAGGCTTTTTCTGGCTATGTGTAATTCTCTTCAGATCAAACCAATTTGTTTTTGTGTTTGCTCACTAGAGATGTTGTACTCATATTTGGCATTTGCGACTACTTTGTATTTTTTTTTCTATGTTATCAATAAAATTACAATCACTTTTAATTTAAAAAAAATGGTTCACATGCTTGTGTGCATTGTACATACATGATATTTGCTCACATTGTTGACGTACTAGGTATGAGTCAATAATATTCTTATAACGTATACATGTACGAGTAATGTTTTTTGGTGAGGCTTTTTAATGTGTGGTTTAAATTCACAGTATCACAATGTAAGTGTTTATTTGCTGTCCAAAAGTTTAGGGGGAGATTGGCTACTCTCACCATTAGCACGAATTTACGTAGGAATTTACAGATTGCACACCAACGAAAACTACTGGCAGCGGGACTCGAACCCTGATGGGGCTACACACAGGGCAGGGATCTTACCAACTGAACCAACCCTCGTTGGCACAATGTAAGTGTTTATCATTTCCCTTCTAAATACATATATTGTATAGAGAGGGAGCATGTGTCTTTACATATAGTGTGAGAGTTAGTGGGTTCCTCTTTACAAAGTCACCATAAATTGATTAAAAGGCGTGACTTTTATGGTAGAATTAGCATGACTCATATCATATATATATACATTGTTTTCTAATGACTATGAGTTAAGTCATTCAATTTAACACATTGCATACTTATTAAACAAATGAACCAAAAGGTGATCATAACCAGGGACGGATCTACAAAGGAGCAAGGGTGGTCAAGTGACCCCTGCAAACCTCTGTAATCCTCCATTAAAGGGAGAAAATTGACCCCTGCAAGCTGTTCGATGAAAGGCCTGAAAGAGAAGAAGAAGAGAGCTGCGCGTAGCACAAAGACGACTTCCGCGCGATGGCCTCGTTTCGCGCAGCGCTTCTTGCGCGATATTTTTTTCTTTTCCGACGTCAAAACGACGTCGTCCTACTTAAAGCTTTTTAAAAAAAAAAAAAGACCTGGCCAAAACGATGTCGTTTTGGTTCAGGTTTTTTTAAAAAAAGAAAACAAAACCTGTAGCTTCTTTCTTCCTACCCCGATATCAACCCTCCCCTTCTCCAAATTGTATAACCTAATTTCTCCTAAAAGAAAAGAGCTAGCCAATCCCCACAACAACCAAACCCTTAATTCCTCCTGACCTCACCCAATCCGACGGAGGCGCAGGCGGCTGCAGCCTGCAGAGAAGTGGCGGCGGCGGCAGCAAGCAGCAGCAGCAGAGCTGAGGAAAAAAAATCACCCTCAAAATTCCAATTTCCAAATTCAATTGGATTTGTCATTGTCCCTCAAACTTGAAAGTATGTTCTCATAATTTTTAATCTATTTATGCTTTATATAAATCGTTTGAAAGTATGTTATCATAGATTTGAGTTTTTATTTTGGAGTTTTGGTTAGTTATTTTGGAGTCTTAGTAAATTGGATTAGTAATTTAGTATTTGTGTTTTTTAATTGTATATGTAGGTTTGTTAATTGTAAATTGGATTACTTAGTTAGATTATATTTATATGTGTTTGTTAATTAGTTTTGGTGTATGAATAAATTAGTTTTGGGGTTTTTAAATTGTATTACTTAGTTAAATTGGATTACTTAGTTAGGGTGATTTGGAAATTGGATTACTTAGTTAAATTATATTTATATGTTTTTGTTAATTAATTTTGGTTTGTTAGAATAAATTAGAGATTTTTAAATAGATTATATTTGTTTGTTTGTATACTTTATTGATTATTTCTACCAATACGTACAGTTTATGGAATGATTCTATAAGAGAATGAGACAAGTCTCATCAAATACTTCTAGTTCGGATAATGTGGGTAGTTTGAGCTCGAGAGATGTGGGTATTTCGAGAGATGTGGTGGGTAGTTCGAGTGAGTTGCAAGATGGTTTGGCTAATCTTCTTGCAGACCTTGGACTTCGATCTCAAATGTTGGATTATGGTCCTAACATTCGAGACGAAGTTCGAAGGGCATATCTACAAAAGGGTCTATGTCAACCTAAGGATCACACATTTCCACAATCCGATCTTTCAGGGTATGATCGACGCTTTAATGTCAAGTGGTTTGATGAGTTTGATTGGTTGGAGTACAGTATTAGTAAAGATGCTGCATTTTGCCTTTATTGTTATCTCTTCAAATCCAATTTCAAAATTGGTCAAGGATGTAGTGACGCCTTCACAGAGATGAGTTTTAGAAATTGGAAGAAGAAAGATAAAATTAGGCAATACATTGGAGGTGTTGGAAGTGTTCATAATCAATCTAGACAATATTGTATGGATCTTATGAACCAGAAGCAACACATCCAAATGGTTTTGATAAAGCAATCAGACCAAGCTCGTATTGATTATCATATTTGCTTGACATCTTGTCTTGATTGCGTGAGATTTTTATTGAAGCAAGGTCTTCCTTTTGTGGCCGTGATGAGAGTGACACTTCAAACAATAGGGGGAATTACGTAGAACTCTTACAATTTCTTGCTGATCATGATGAGAAAGTTATGGCCGTTGTGTTGGAAAATGCTCCAGGAAATCTCAAGCTAATAGCTCCAACAATTCAAAAAGATCTTGTCAATGCATGTGCAACTGAAACTATTAAGAAAATCATTAAGGATATGGATGGTGCATTCTTCTCTTTATTAGTTGATGAATCGCGTGATGTATCAGTAAAAGAACAAATGGCGGTGGTGTTTCGTTATGTGGACAAAAAAGGGGATGTAATTGAAAGATTTGTGGGCATTCAACATGTTAGCGATACTACATCAAACTCACTAAAGGAGGCTATTGACACTTTGTTTTCAAGAGAAGAATTGAGCATTTCTATGATAAGAGGACAAAGATATGATGGAGCTAGTAATATGAAGGGTGAGTTCAATGGTCTTAAAACACAGATTTTGAGAGAAAATCCTTGTGCCTATTATATTCATTGTTTTGCACATCAACTTCAATTAGCACTTGTGGCTGTGGCAAAGGGAAATCCTGAAGTTGCCACTTTCTTCACATATTGCAATAGCTTGGTTAATATTGTTGGAGCATCGTGTAGGCGATGTGACATGCTTAGAGATCAACTACAAAATGATATTACAGAAGCTCTTGAACAAGATAATCTTCCAACAGGGCGAGGCTTAAATCAAGAAACTTGTCTCAAGCGTGCCGGTGATACACGTTGGAACTCACACTATGGTACGTTACTTAGTATCATTTCCATGTTCAAACCTGTGGTGAAAGTGCTTCGATTGACTATTGAGGATGGCTCCACTGATAATATAGATGAAGCAAATAGGTCATTGAGAGAAATACAATCTTTTGAGTTTGTATTCCACCTATTTTTTATGAGATCTTTATTAGGAGCCACAAATGATTTGTCACAAGCATTACAAAGGAAAGACCAAGATATTGGGAATGCAATGTTCTTAGTCAAAGATTGCAAGGACAGACTACAAAACATGAGAGATAATGGATTTGAAGCCTTGCTTGATAAAGTATATTCCTTTTGTGCCAAACATTATATTGAGGTTCCAAACATGGATGATGCATATGTAGCTCAATGGAGATCACATCGTAGAGCTCCTAGAATAACACAAATTCATCATTATCGTGTGGACATCTTTATTCAAATCATTGAGTGGCAACTTGCGGAATTAAATCATAACTTCAGTGGGGTAAATACTGAGTTGCTTCTTTGTTTGACATGTTTGAGCCCGAGTGATTCATTCATAGCTTTTGACAAACAAAAGCTGCTTCATTTTGCTGAATTTTATCCTCAAGACTTTAATCCCGAGACCTCTTGGCACTTGAAGATCAACTTGAGATTTATATTAATCATATGCGCACTCGTAGTGAATATTCTCAATTGACAAGGATTGGTGACCTTGCAAGAAAAATGGTGGAAAAAGGGTTGCATAGAACATTTAATCATGTCTACTTACTTCTGACATTGGCCTTAACTTTACCGGTTGCAACTGCTTCGGTCGAGAGAGCATTTTCTGCTATGAATGTTGTGAAAGGTCCACTTCGCAACCGAATGGGAGATCAATGGTTGAGTGATAGTTTACTTGTTTATATTGAGAAAGATGTGTTTGTTTGTATTGATAATGAAACTATCATGCAACGCTTTTGATATGAAAACTCGTCGTAGACAATCAGTAATGTTGTTTTTTCTATTAATTATGAATTATAAATTATCGTTTCATTTTTATGGGTATATTTTTTGTATAAATTTTTTAAAACCTTTTAGACGTTGACCCCTGCAATGAAAATTCCTAGATCCGTCCCTGATCATAACTTCTCAATATTGAAACAATAAGAGATATAAAAAAAAAAGACTGCATGTAATGTTGTACTATTTTAGTTAGTTGGGTGGGATATTGGAGAAAGCTAAAGTATATTTCAAGTTTCAATACATGCAAGTCACACAAAAGTTGTCTTAGGTTATGTACATCGTTCTTCTTGTAACATATATTGACTCTTCAAACACTCCTAACGACAAGACTACCAACTGTATTAGCGGATTAGCGGTTGAGCTATTAAGACTGTCACGTGTGTTAGTTAGCTAACCTTTGTTATATAAATCAACTCTCTCTCTGTAATTCATTAAGCAAGATGACATAAAAAATTCTGTTTGCTTTCACACTCAACTTTAAGCAAGATGATGTAGAAAATTCTGTTTGCTTTCACACTCAATCAACTTTCGTTGAGTGTTCTTTCTAAACTCATTTCATTGGCTTCCAGTACTTTTGTTATTAACATATTCATGGTGGTGGAACCACCTTTAGATGGAGACAAATTGCTTTATTTTATTTTTATAAAATAAATTGAAATTTTTTGCACACTTATTGTTTCTTATAAGTTACAATTTGCAAATACGACATACAGTGGCGAAGCCAGGATTTCATGTGTGTGGGGCCTCTTACAAATTATAAAGAATAAAAAATTTGAACTCACAATACATACGAAAAATAATATATATATATATATATATATATATATATATATATCACATATGTAAAGAATTATATTACTTATTGGTTGCAATCATAATTGTCCTCGACAAAAGGATAGACAAATACATTCTAAGCAAGAAAAATTGCAAGAGGTAGACAAAGAGTAGCGATTTAACAAATATCTTTAAAGTTTTTCCCCCATTAAACCCAATAGAAAGAAAAAATCAAAATTTCACAAACTAGAAAAAACCTTAGGTCCCTTCATGCATTCATATCACACATGAAAAAATGTTTTATGTAAAAATATTGACTAAGTATGAAAAATGGTTTTTCGGAATAATCATTTTCTCAAGATAAATTTTTGGCGTCTTTTATTCCTTACATATCAAATAAGAAAACTTGATTTTATGGGATTTTAGTATAAAGTATATATTGACTTAATGAGCCATCATTTTTAGCTTAAATCGTATTTTTCACTAAAATCGATTTTTCATATTTTGATTTGGTGGGAATTTGATTTTCTAGTATTTTTATTTGAATCCAAATATGGGGTACTTACTTATTTACATTGTAAACTTAAGTAAATGGAGTAATATAAAAATAAATGAAAGTAAAAGGGCAATTTGAAGCTCCTCCTTGTGCCTTAATAGGTCCGCCACAACACATATGGGTACATATCAAAACGTAACGTATTTGAAATAATATACATATAAAAATACATAACAGTATATTACTTTTAAAATATAAAAAAACTTGAGTGGGAGCCCCAGGACCACACTAGTCCCAGTGTGGCTCCGCGACATATGATTTTCCCATGTATTCCTTTTTCCATTGCCTACCCCATAGGATATCAGTCTCCACCAGTAGTGATTTTGTAAGAATAAGTTTAGGATTTGTAGGGAATAAAGAAAACACCAAATCATCATTTTTTTTGAAAAAGTAATAAAAAGTAATGATAATTGCTCTAACCTTAGGATGAGAAACGCCACAAATGTCTTTCAATTGAAAAGTAATATAAAAAAAAGTAAATTTATTAAAACCAAACAAACCAAGAGGCATGCCCAACAAATGTACAACCAACCAGCTCAAAGCTGAAAAAGTGAGAAACAGTATAATGTTCTAACAAGTTAATCAGGACAAAACCTAACCAAAGCTGAAAACTGAAAACAAAACTAGACCTAGCTGATGCAAAAGCCGATTCCTTGCTCATCGTTAGGTAAAAATCAAAGAGTGAATTAATCCGAAAATTAAACACAGCATTGCTACAAACGTCATCCCCAGGAAGGATAACAAGATGAGCGCATGGATGCTTCTTAGTCTTTGCCCTATTGTCATTCTTCTTCTTCTAGGAGCAGTGCTTCTCGACGAGCATACATGATTAATTCTATGAAAAAAGTAATTACTATTCACTAATTATGATTGAACAAACAACCTGGCTCTCATGTTAAGGTAGTATGACTATGATAATCGGAATCCTTTTAGGAAAAGATTAAGAAATTTAAGTTCATCAAATTAGGATTTGCTGGCTAATACTTGAATAACAAGGAATCGAATCCTTTTTGTACTTTTTTTTTTCCACTTTATTAATCTAATCAAATTATAAATTTCATTGTAAGCCAGCCAAATAAATTTATGTTTTGTTCTTAGCTATAAGTACGTTAACCTAAACGCGTTTTTGGTGTCCCATATGGAATATTCCAAAATAAGATAGAAAGTTACACTGGTCGACATTAAATTAAATGAAAATTCTTTTATCTCATTCTTTATGCGTGACACTCAACTGCCAGCTGCCACCGGTATGGATTTACGTAGGAATTTACAGATTGCGCACCAATGAGAACTGCTGGTAGCGGGACTCGAACCCTGGTGGGATTACACACAGGACAAGAACCTTACCAACTGAACCAACTCTCGTTGGTTGGCACAATGTAAGTGTTTATCATTTCCCTTCTAAATACATATATTGTATAGAGAGGGAGCATGTGTCTTTACATATAGTGTGAGAGTTAGTGGGTTCCTCTTTACAAAGTCACCATAAATTGATAAAAAGCCGTGACTTTTACGGTAAAATTAGCATGACTCATATCATATATATATATATATATATATATATATATATATATATATATATATATATACATTGTTTTCTAATGACTATGACTTAAGTCATTCAATTTAACACACTGCATACTTATTAAACAAATGAACCCAAAGGTGATCATAACTTCTCAACATTGAAACAATAAGAGATTAAAAAAAAAGACATTAAAAAAAGACTGAATGTAATGTTGTACTATTTTAGTTAGTTGAGTGGGATATTGGAGAAAGCTAAAGTATATTTCATGTTTGAATTAATACATGCAAGTCACACAAAAGTTGACTCAGCAAACACTCCTAAAGACAAGACTGCCAATTGTATTAGCGGTTGAGCTTTTAAGACTGCCACCTGTTTAAGTTAGCTAACCTTTGTTATATAAATCAACTCTCTCTGTAATTCATTAAGCAAGATGACATAGAAAATTCTGTTTGCTTTCACACTCAACTTTAAGCAAGATGATATAGAAAATTCTGTTTGCTTTCACACTCAATCAACTTTCCTTGAGTGTGCTTTCTAAACTCATTTCATTGGCTTCTAGTACTTTTGTTATTAGCATATTCATGGAGGTGGAAGTTTACACTAACTGAATTCTATATGGAGACAAATTTCTTTATTTGACAATGTATATATTTTTGACAATTTATTTATTTTCCAATTGAATTTTTTTGCTCACATTTTATTATTGTTTCTTATAAGTTACAATTTGCAAATACGACATACGATTTTCCCATGTATTCCTTTTTCCATTGCCTACCCAATAGGATATCAGTCTCCACCGGTAGTGATTTTGTAAGAATAAGTTTAGGATTTGTAGGGAATAAAGAAAACAAAAAATCATCATTTTTTTTTGCCCTAGAAAACACTCTGTCCACCTTTTATCAAAGGGGCGTAAGCGGTGAAGTGTTTTTTTTTACCCTTCTTCTTTATCAACTAAAGCGTAAGTGGTGGAGTTGGAGAATTTATAGCCTATGGATAATGGAACCAAGTATTCCTACCAGATATAAATTTATGGGTAATTAATCCACTTATATTCTCACAAGTTATATCACATAACAGTATTCCAATATTATACGATAATTGCTCTAACCTTAGGATGAGAAACGCCACAAATGTCTTTCAATTAAAAAGTAATTTTATTAAAACCAAACAAACCAAGAGGCAGCCCAAGGCACGCCCAACAAATGTAGAACCAACCAGCTCAAAGCTGAAAAAGTGAGAAACAATATAAAGGTTCAACGAGTTAATCAGGACCTAAAACAACAACAAAACCTAACCAAAGCTGAACACTGAAAACAAAACTAGACCTAGCTGATGCAAAAGCCGATTCCTTGCTCATCGTTAGGTAAAAATCAAAGAGTGAATTAATCCGAAAATTAAACACAGCATTGCTACAAACGTCATCCCCAGGAAGGATAACGAGATGAGCGCATGGATGCTTCTTAGTCTTTGCCCTATTCCCATTCTTCTTCTTCTAGGAGCAAGTGCTTCTCGACGAGCATACATGATTAATTCTCTCTGATATGAAAAAAGTAATTACTATTCACTAATTATGATTGAACAAACAACCTGGCTCTCATGTTAAGGTAGTATGACTATGATAATCGGAATCCTTTTAGGAAAAGATTAAGAAATGATTTGCTGGCTAATACTTGAATAACAAGGAATCGAATCCTTTTTGTACTTTTTGTTCCACTTTATTAATCTAATCAAATTATAAATTTAATTGTAAGCCAGCCAAATAAATTTATGTTTTGTTCTTAGCTATAAGTACGTTAACCTAAACGCGTTTTTGGTGTCCCACATGCAATATTCCAAAATAAGATCGAAAGTTACACTAGTCGACATTGAATGAAAATTCTCTTGTCTCATTCTTTGTTGGTTTTTGAAATAAAGCGATAGTATTTATTAAAGAAATAAAAAATAATATTTAGAAAGTGGTTATGCTGATAGAGTATATATCCACGTGTCCCTCTAATTAGTTAGTCTGTTAGGAAGTAGTTATGCTGTAAGTGCACATATATAAGCATAGTGATGATGTAACTACAGTTAACAAAAGAAATAAGAAAACCAGTTTCTATGAATTCTCTATACAATTCTTCTAAATTTTTCAGGTTTGTGTGGGATCGGGTTTTGCCTGTGCAAAATAAGCAGTTTAGCCATGTGGGTGCTACAAGTCTCTTTGGTTTATTGGAGAAGATGTGGTGCAGTGTCCTTGTTTCTGTGTTTATTTTAGTGTAATAATTATCATAAACTCTTTAGGAGGTTGCTGATGTTTGTATTTTATTCTTCGAATTTTCGATGCGGATTTGCCGTTACTGCCGGTGCACGGTGGATCTGTATTGTAGGTCTAAATACATGTGCTTTTGTCTGCCGAATTGAAGGTTTTATGCTTTTTCTGGATATGTGTAATTCTCTCCAGATCAAACCAATTTGTTTTGTGTTTGCTCACTAGAGATGTTGTACTCATATTTGACATTGCGATTACTTTGTAATTTTTTTCTATATTATCAATAAAATTACTATCACTTTTAATTAAAAAAAACAGGTTCACATGCTTGTGTGCATTGTACATACATGATATTTGCTCGCATTGTTGACGTACTAGGTATGAGTCAATAATATTCTTATAACGTATACATGTACGAGTAATGTTTTTTGGTGAGGCTTTTTAATGTGTGGTTTAAATTCACAGTATCACAATGTAAGTGTTTATTTGATGTCCAAAAGTTTAGGGGTAGATTGACTACTCTCACCACTAGCATGGATTTACGTAGGAATTTACAGATTGCGCACCAACGAGAACTGCTGGCAGCGGGACTCAAACCCTGATGGGGCTACACACAGGGCAGGGACCTTACCAACTAAACCAACCCTCATTGGCACAATGGAAGTGTTTATCATTTCCCTTCTAAATACATATATTGTATAGAGAGGGAGCATGTGTCTTTACATATAGTGTGAGAGTTAGGTAAAAATCAAAGAGTGAATTAATCCGAAAATTAAACACAGCATTGCTACAAACGTCATCCCCAGGAAGGATAACAAGATGAACGCATGGATGCTTCTTAGTCCTTGCCCTATTGTCATTCTTCTTCTTCTAGGAGCAAGTGCTTCTCGACGAGCATCATGGGCGGAGTCAATTAAGGCCCACAAGGGTCACTTGACCCTTCTCACCTTTTGATAATTTGTGTTTTGTATGTGTTGCATTTGACTCAATTACTTTCTATATTACATGGCTGACCCTTCTCATCTTTTGAGTTTACTCAACCAAGTACACTACAAAATCCCTCTTGGCTCTAGACACAACATCACACAAACACACCTCATAATTTCTAAGATTTCGCGTGATTTTTTTTAAATGAATGAGCCAATCAATTAGGCAAAATTCTCAGTCTCGCTATTTAAGGTTGACCCTCCTTGATAAATTTTCTGACTCCACCACTGACGAGTATACATGATTAATTCTCTCTGATATGAAAAAAGTAATTACTATTCACTAATTATGATTGAACAAACAGCCTGGCTCTCATGTTATTTATAAGCTAGTAAGATGACTATGATCATCGGAATCCTTTTAGGAAAAGATTAAGAAATTTAAGTTCATCAAATTAGGATTTGCTGGCTATAATACTTGAATAACAAGGAATCGAATCCTTTTTGTACTCTGTTTTCCACTTTATTAATCTAATCAAATTATAAATTTAATTGCAAGCCAGCCAAATAAATCTATGTTTTGTTCTTAGCTATAAGTACGTTAACCTAAACGCGTTTTTGGTGTCCCACATGCAATATTCCAAAATAAGATCGAAAGTTACACTGGTCGACACTAAATGAAAATTCTCTTGTCTCATTCTTTGTTGGTTTTTGAAATAAAACGATAATATTTATTTATTAAAGGAATAGAAAGCCACAAAAACATCTTTTGTTGTAATATAGATCATTATGACGATTGAGCTCACTCTAGTCGACATTATTTGTCTGGCGGACTTTTGATTGAGGTATTTTGTCTTGTTTTTGTCTGACAAGTCGCTTTTTCCGTTATCTATATGGATAAGATATTTGTCGCTACCCCTAGGCCCTTGTCACTAAACCTCATGTTGAGATTGAAGAACAATCAAAGTAACATGAAGAACTAACAGTCTCCCTCACTCCTTTATATATAATTGTTCCAAGTCCATATTAAATGGATTTTTTGAGAGGTTTAAATCTTTAATAACACGAAGGCCGACATTTACAAATTCAATTAATCCAACACTTTCTTCATCAAAATGTTTAGTTCTTCTAGTGTTTTTTTTCCTTAAACGTTAGGGAGGGCCCGGGGAGGGGAGGGTTTCTTCATGTTATTTTGATTGTTCCCAAACTCAACAATTTGATTGTTTTTTATGTTTTATTTTGGTCAATATTGTTTTTCATGTTATTTTAGAATTACCATAATTAAGTAAAAAAGAAAATACATACGTGTGCAAAAAATAAAAAATAAAAACTTTCTTGTTAAACTATGATTAAGGAAAAAGGGCCTCATTTTAATTTATGCCTCGGCCACTCAAAAGTCAGGGCTGCCCATGAAATCTGAGATTATGCATGAAAGCTTCCTTCCCAAAAGAATTAAGATTTCGTGGATGGATTCTATTTTTTTTTAAGGAGCCATAATAATTAAATTTTGATATAGAAAAATTCATATTGCTTGTCTTGTGACTAAAGAATAACAAAATATTGACAGTGGAGAAGTTTTTACTGACTCATAATAATAAAGGTTTGATAATAGAGAAGAAATTTGATTATAGGCTTCCCATATAATGTGCATGTGTGAAGGCATAGTGATTCTGAGTTTTCATATTACAATACCTTATTGTAACAAAAAATAAAAATAAATAGAATACCATATAATTATTAGAGTCATTTATCTTCTGGGCGTGAACCCAGTGGGCAAGTAGTAACGGAAGTTTCCAGTTTGATTGTTGTCAGGTCGACACATTTGGTAGTTTACTAGTTTTCATTACATAATTACTCCTTGTTGTGAAAGTGATATCTCTCATTATGGATTCGGTGGTAAAGAGCATTTATCTACACAATCAAGATGGGTGCTTCATGTTGTCAAAGAACATTTATTTACACACCCAAAATCGATGTCGGCTGGTAAATCTCTCTAGTAGAAGGAGAACCCTGATTCTTGGACATATTTCGGCCAAATAAGGACACGATCAAGATGTTTAAACCTTCTTTACCTAACAAGAACACGGGTGTCCTTTGTTTTGGTGCCACAGATTAGAAAGCCTAAAATTCAGAATGCTCCAAAGTTGAATATGGCCTATTGCACCCCAAAACAGTATACGCTGTCTGCACACATGCGTGTCTTTGACGAATTATAATTTTTTTTTTTTTCAGAAAAAGAAAATCTATAAATACCCTAATTGTGTTCGCTATATCCACCACCTCCATCTACAAGTTAACGCAAGTATATTTCAATCAGTGACTTCACTGCCTGAGGGAATTTAGTTCTAAAATGGCTTCTCCTAATGCATTTGCAACTTTTGTTCTTCTTCTCTCCCTTAACCTTGTGTTTTTCACTACAGTGAGTTCAAATGATCACGTTCCTAATTGTCCACCAACACCACCAAAATCCCCCTTCAACCCCAATCCCAAAACACCCTCCCCCTCAACTCCAAAACCAAAACACCCTCCCCCTCTACCCCAAAACCAAAACACCCTCCTCCCTCAACCCCAACCCCTAAACACCCTACGCCAACCCCAAAATGCCCTCCCCTCGACTCCAAAACCAAAACACCCTCCCCGACCCCAAAACCAAAACACCCTCCTCCCCCGACCCCAAAACCAAAACACCCTCCCCACTCAACCCCAAAACCAAAACACCCTCCTCCCTCAACCCCAACCCCTAAACACCCTACGCCAACCCCAAAATGCCCTCCCCAACCATAACACAATCTCCTCCAACCCCAACCCCAACCCCAACCCCAACACCAACACCAACCCCAACCCCAACCCTAACACCAACATTGACCCCCACCCCAACGCCAACGCCAACACCAACACCAACACCAATGCCAACGCCAACACAATCTCCTCCAACCCCGACCCCAACACCAATCCCAACACCAACCCCAACCCCAACCCCAACACCAACACAATCTCCTCCAACCCCGACCCCAACACCAACCCCAACCCCAACCCCAACACCAACTCAATCTCCTCCAACCCCAACCCCAACACAATCTCCTCCAACCCCGACCCCAACCCCAACCCCAACCCCAACCCCAACCCTAACACCAACCCCGACCCCACCCCAACGCCAACACCAACACCAACACCAATGCCAACGCCAACACAATCTCCTCCAACCCCGACCCCAACATCCCCAACCCCAACCCCAACCCCAACCCTAACACCAACCCCGACCCCAACCCCGACCCCAACGCCAACACCAACACCAATGCCAACGCCAACACAATCTCCTCCAACCCCAACCCCAACACCAACACCAACACCAACACAATCTCCTCCAACCCCGACCCCAACACCAACCCCAACACCAACCCCAACCCCAACCCCGACCTCGACACCAACCCCAAGCCCAAGCCCAAGCCCAACCCCGACAGCAACCCCAACACCAACCCCGACCCCGACCCCGACCCCGACCCCGACCCCGACCCCGACCCCAGCCCCAACGCCAACGCCAACGCCAAGCCCAAGCCCAAGCCCTAAAGCCTCTTGTCCTAAGGACACCCTTAAGCTAGGGGTATGTGGCAATTTGTTGAATGACTTGGTGCACCTTGTTGTGGGGACCCCACCAAAGACCCCTTGCTGTAGCCTCATTGCGGGTCTTGCTGATTTTGATGCTGCTGTGTGCCTCTGCACTGCCATTAAGGCCAACGTTTTGGGCATCAATCTTAATGTGCCAGTCTCCTTAAGCTTGCTTTTGAATTACTGTGGTAAGTCTGTCCCAACAGACTTCCAATGCGCCTAGTGGTGCCAAGACCTCCTCATCTACTACTGACCTTTCCAGCTTTGTGTCAATAAAAAACAGGTCATTAATATTTGGCTGTAATACATTATGCATGTTTCCTTCGAAATGTAGAGTGTTCCCTAGGAATGTTCATAAGTTTCCCTTGGAATTGAAAACTTTGTTACGTTGCCATCATGATCACGAAGGTCTCAAGCCTTGATCTTATCCTCCACAAGCCCCGTACAGGAAAATGGATTCAACTTCATGCTCAGGGATAGTGGAAAATGCAGCCAGCAACAACTCCCAATCTGGCAAACTATTCCCAAAAACCGTCACTGCTTGCCTCATCTATGATTATTATATACATATGTATAATTTTCTATCTATTATATATGTGTGTTTATGTTTGTTGTTGTATTATTACAGTAGGGGAATGAGGTATCTTTGAAAATAAGAAGATTATGTGTAGTTTCATTTCGGGTTATAAGGAAGGTTAGCTACAGTTTCTTATAAACTCTCTACTTAATTTAATTACAACTTAAGCAGTGCCGATCCAGGAATGTTCAATCCGGAGGTCGACATGTAAAAGCTCACAAAGTTTTTCAGACAAAAAAGACCCGTCAAAATAAACCAATAATATTATCATTCATAATTCATCAAAAAACAACATTACAAAACACATATTAACCAATCCATCAGATTATTACTAACTATATTAACCAATCCAAAAAACACAACTTATACTAACCAATCCACAAAGAATTCAACGCCTAAAGTAAGCAACTTTAAACCTATTAACCTATTATGAAAAATTATAAAGACTATCAACAATAAAATCATCACGGTTATAATTATATCGATGTATTGAACCTTACTTATTTATGTTTTTAGTAATGAAAAAAAGCAGGATAATAACTTTTCAAACTGGAAATACAATTATTTGAAAATCAAAAGTAAGAAAAGATAAAATAAAAGAAAGATGAAACAAATTATAAAATAGAATGAGTTTATATAATAAAGAAAAACAAAAACTACGTGAAAAGGAAAAATGCAAAATAAAAATAAAGGAGTCCAATTCTCCTATTTCCAATTTCCATGTGCCCTCCCTCTGCCTTATATGATTTTATATCACCACACATGCATTGCACTTCAGTTACCAAAATTCGGTATTTGAGACCTCCCGACTTGAACCTTGCCTGTGAAACCCCGTATTTAAAAAAGAGTATATATATTAATATTTTGGGAATTAAATATTTTACTATATTTAGTTATATGTTTTAATTGATTATATATATATAATTATCTTCGTACGTAGCATGTAAATATATTTGTTATACTTTTATAATAATACTTGTTTGATAAATATTAAACAAACACCCTTATCAGTGGAGTTTTATTTTTAGCAAACCATTTAGCTATGTTTCTCTTATCACGTCCTGCATGTTAATACTTGATGGTTAAGTTTAAAGGATTGTAGTGACTTTGATCATATTAGTGATAGACACACGTCCAGTTTACTATAGCCAACCTAGAAGCACTATCACCTAGAGAGTTGTCATCTTTATATCTTGAATTTGTTGAGCTTGAAACACCTCATCATGCTATAAATTCTTATAGCTAGCAGCCTTACATTCATATGCACATGCCAATTGATACCACCTACTTGATATGCCAACATTATTCCCTTTCTATCTCATCTTTAGCAGACTCTTATTTGTACTATAAGTAGGAGCCTACTTCACTACTAATTCAATACAACTTAGAGAGATTGCATGCGGCACATGCAAGGTAATAGAGAGATATTGCAAGGAAAGATGATATTGGAGGAGATAGAGAGCTTTGCTTGTGTTTTAGGAGCTATAGCTTTGGAAGATGTAGTGGTTTTTTTGGGGAGTCTTTACAGAGATTGATTTAATTAAATTTCGTGAACACTATATTATGTATATTATTATTATTTGATTATTGTTCTTGATATTTGGTGTTTACGTGTTGTTAATTATCATTATATTATTTTATTAATATTGACATGTTCATATGGTATCAGAGATGGTTGGAATTCTTGGGTTGATAAAGAAATTATGGAAACGAGGCTAATGAGAAGGATCTTTTGTGTAGTTGAGCCTGACCATTGTTGGGGTTAAGTTCAGGCGAGCCTGTGTGAACTTTAGATTAGGATATCGACGTACGGTATAATTGTCGATTGGGTGATTTGGGCTTGGAGATCAATAGTCTAGACAAGATAACTAGCAAAAGGGGAATTATAAGATGATTGAGATGAGTGTTAGTTTATATAATGGGGCATTCAGAATCACAGTGGTAAAATGCATGGTATGAGATATACAAATTTGCTTGCCCTATTATATAGATTAACCTTTTTGGTAGAGTCGAAGCTCATTCATGCATTATTATATTTTATTTGTTATGTGATTGCATGTCACTTAATTTAGTTATATCAATTTGCTGCGATAAAGTTTAATGTCCCTACTGAGTTGTGGTTTCGCTCACTCCTTTATAGACTTTGCAGGTTTAAAACCCAAAAGACGGATGAGAGGTGAGCTGATGTTGAATTAGATGAGAGTGATGTAACTTTATTTATTTCTTGTACTTTTGTAAGATTTTAGAGCTATTTTTATAAGAGAAGTTATTTCTTTATTTTATTTTACTTTTTATTTTTAATTTTCTCACTCACTGGGTCAGGGGCGAACCCACGTTGGGGCAAGGGTGCCTCCGAAAGCCGGAAAACGCCATGGAAGGCAAGATGGTTGACCGCTAGATTGCTGGGTGGCTGGGCAGGAACACCAATCATTCGCTCGATGAAATGCCCTGTTTTTAAACTACATATGAGAAAATACTCCATCGTTTTAGCTTTTAGTTTAATTCTTTAATGAAACGGTGAGTTTGGGTAGGAGGCCTTTTTAGTACATATGGTGGATTACATTTAACTAGGAACTAGCCCAACCCAGCCCTTCGTTTCTCAAACCTAGTTCCAAAAAGCCACCACCTCTCTAATCTCTTTCTCTAATAACTACACATTTTCCTAGGCTTCCAAGTTGCAATAACCTCCATATTCTATTGTGTTATTAATTACTAGCCCAAGAGTGTGCTAATTGTTTTTTTTATAAATGTTTTGTTTAGAATTTAAAAAGATAATGGGTGTTATGTTTCATAAAAATAGGACCTATTAATATTATCTGATTTTGTTTTTAATTTTAATATGAAAAAAATGTGAATTTACCATATTATTCTCATTTAATTAATAATTTCAATTCTTAATGTTTACATTAACCAATGACATTTTATGGTATTTTGAATGTTTCACTATTCTCTGCCTTTTACTTTATATATATAAATGACAAAATTGTAAATTGTCTTTTATATCGAAGGGTACAAACATTAGATAGTCCGTTTTTAACAATTGTTATTATGCTTGATATTCGAAAGGTTTACACTTCAACGATCTAAGACTCACACTTCGCCTTATGTGACATAAAAAAGATTGCCTCAAAGCCTCACCTTTTAAAACATTGAGTGTATCTCTTTATTCTTTGTTTTCCTTATTTATTATTTTATATGTATTTTATGGGGATTACTTTTATTTGTAATGTTGTTTATTTCATAAATTATTAACGATAATATTATCGTTACATTTTATTGGATCCGCCACTGCACCGGGTGCCGGATTTCCAAGGTACTCCAGGTCCGGGAAGTGACGTTGCCGCACAATAATTACACTAATCTTAAGATGAGAAACATCACAAATATTCTTTCAATTAAAAAGTAAATTTATTAAAACCAAACAAACCAAGAGGAGGCCCAAGGCATGCCCAACAAATGTACAACCAACCAACCCAGAGGTAACAATATAGAGGTCCAACAAGTTAATCACGACCTAAAACAACAATGAAACTTAACCAAAACTGAAAATTGAAAAGAAAACTAGACCAACTAATGCAAAAGCCGAACCAACCGCAAGGAAGAATAGCAGCCTCCTAAATAAAAAAAAAGGGCACGTAAGATAAGTAGCAGCACTGGGCCAAATAGCAGAAAAGGGGCCAAACCATCGAGCACGGAAAAATCAGGGAGGCAATACAATAAGAAGTAATAGTGAGGGGTTATAAGTTTTAACTTATAATAAGGGGGTCTTTAATAGCCGTCCGATTAAGTGCAGAGTTATTATTGACTGCTTAATTGAACCCCCTTATTATAACTCCTCAACATAGCCCAAGCTCCCTCGAGATTATTTCTGCAGAAAATTTGGAATGGGTATATCAAGAAAACATGGAGATAATAATATACCAAAAAAAAAAAATCAAAATCAAAATTTTAATGTGTTGAAGTTAGAGTTTTAGCCTAAAAACCAAGAAATATTATATAAGATTTATAAGATAGTAAGATGGTTTCTATAATCATCGGATCGGAATCCTTTTAGAGAAAGATTTAGAATTTTAACTTCATCAAATTTGATTTGCTGGCTAATACTTGAATAAGGACTCGAATCCATTTTGTGGAATCCTGAAATAATTTTATTTGATGGATCCCTTTTAGGGTCTCCTACAATTTTTTTTTTCAACGATCTAAACCATCTATTTTTCACATCTTCATTCAATGATCATCCTTGCAAAAAATCATACAATTTGAAAATCATTAAGGCATCTAATTTGGACCAACAAAATCAATGAACACGGTGCTTCAAGAAAGTACTTAAATTTAAATAATCTAATCGAGTGGTCAAATGATATCGGATTCGAGTATTTTTTGTAGAGATGATATTCGAATGAATATCTACAAAATGGACGGTTTGAATTAGTGAAATTCAATACGGAGTGGGCCCTACAAGGATGTCCCTCAAAGAAGTTTATTTGAGAGATCCCTCAACGGAAGCTCTATATATATGGGGGCGGATCCGTGGCATCATACTTTATACACAAGTTTTGACACAATTTTTGGACCATTAGGTTACTCCACTTTTAATGGTTGAGATTAAATCCGATATAGCTTTTTGACATGAAAAATAAATTAAAATGTTTCACTCTCTTCTCTATATTTTCTTGAAAAGGTAAATTTATATCACCAAAGCATTTGTTTCTCTCTCCTCTTTATTTTCATCAACACTCTCTGCTAAACTCTTTCTTATATCATACCAAAAAACCTTCTTGATCTTTCTCTCCTTCTTTCCAAAAAATCTGAAATCAACCCTCGTGTAGTCTGAACATTTTTCTCTTATGACACGTTTACTAATCCGTAATCAAATTGAGAGGAATTGAATTGAGGAGGAATTGAATTGAGGAGGAATTGAAATGAGGCGGAATCAGAATTAGATTCCTGTTGAAGTTGTTTACTAAAACTGTCTGGAATCGGAATAGAATTCCATAAAGCTGTTTACTAATTCAGCAGAATCGGAATATAAACTAGTACGATTACTAAAATGCCCTTGTCCCAAATCAAATATTTTATATACTTTTTTTAATAAAATTTGATATAGTATATAATAGTAAGAAAAAATTAAATTGTTTTTTCATTTCATAGACACACTAAAATGATTTTGTTTTTTTATTTATAAATTTAAGTATTTCTATTAAGTATTTTATTATTTTTATAAATGCAAGTATTTCTATTAATAAGTAATTTTTATTATTATAAATGTAAGTATTTCTATTAGTTAATCCTTAACACTAAAATGATTTTGTTTTTATTTATAGGGTTAAGGATAATCTTGGAAATAATGAAAGTAAGTGAGGGCATAAAGGGAAAAAAATTAGCATTCCGATTACGGATGAAATCCGGAATTCAAATACCTTATGAATGTAGGGAATCCAAATCACCCAAATCTTGGAATTCAATTCCATTTTTCGTGTGGGTCCCACGCACTTTTGATTCCTCCCAATTTTAGTAAACACATGTATAATCCGTAATCGAAATCGGATTCCGAATTCTCATTCCGATTACGGGTAAGTAAACGCGCCATTAATCAATCTTTCCTTCTCCTTCTCCTTCTTGTTGTTAGAGTTACTGCTAATAATTTGTTAATTAAGTTTTGTTACTCTGTTATTATTTCTCATTACACATCTCCATCACAACAACCACCATTACTAGAGAGAGAGAGAGAGAACAAAGAGAATGAATGAATGTCTATTCTGAATGAAGCGAGAGAACCAAAGCAGCGAGAGAGATTCTTTTTTTTTGAATTAAACCTCTAATCTCAATTGATCAGAGAAAGAATATCGAGAACAATTTGATGATTAACAGAACAACTAAGAATAAGGACTTGTCTACCATATTTTCTTTAAAGCTCCAACAAGATAGAAAGCAACACAAAGTACAAACCCAACCAATGAACTTAGAAAAGAGAGGTCCCTTTCCCCGTCTTTTCCTCACCACCTCTTGATTGGGTGCTGAAAACAGTGAAAAGTAAGGCTATCATTTCCTTTCTTGTATCAATGACCTTGTGCAAGCTGTGCTTGGGAACGTTCACCATGGCTACGACTGCCTCCTCTAGAGAGGATTAGCAGAGAACGGTTGAGGAAGAGAGGGAGGAAAGAGAAAAAATATATTTTGTGAGAGAAATTTACCTTTTCAAGAAAATAGAGAGGGGAGAGAGAAAAAAAAATTAATTTATTTTTGCATGTCAAAAAGCTATGTTTGATTTAATCTCATCCATTAATAGTGCTTAAATCTGATGATTCAAAATTTGTGTCAAAACTTGTGTAAAACACATGGTGCCATAGATCCGCCCTATGTACATATATATAAATTATCATATACGGATATCTGGACGTTATTATCGTGCGGACGCCATTTATTTTGTACTACCTCTCCTTGCTTTCCTGTCTGTTTACAATGGCATCCAGACGTTAATAACGTGCGGACATCCAGATAAAAGAATAACTATATATAAAGTTTCCCACTTTATTAATCTAATCAAACTATAAATTTAATTATCAGTAAGCCAAATAAATCTATGTTTTGTTCTCAGCTATAAATACGTTCTAAATGCGTTTTTGGTGTCTCATATGGATTCCAAAATAAAATCAAAAGTTGTAGGTGCAAATTTTGTAAATCGAAATTAGTGTTTTGTGCCTTGATCTCATAACCACGTTTGTTCATGTTTAACTATTGTTTCTGAGAATCATGCCTACGTGTGCCGTTTGCCATGTAATTTGTTCATGTGAGGTGAATTTTTTCAGCACTCTTTTTTTTTTTGGTTACCAAAACAGCAAAATTTACTGCATTAAGTGAAGCACAGCGTATCTATAGTTTCACTGGTCGACATTAAATGAAAATTCAATTGTCTCGTTCTTTGTTGTATTATAGATCATGATGAAGACTGAGTTCAACTTCTGGTCGACATTATTGTCTTGTCTGGCTAAATAGGGACTTGATTGAGGTATTTTCTCTTGTTTTTGTCTGATAAAAGTCGCATGCATAAGATATTCAGTACCCATGAAATCTGGGATTAGAATTAAGATTTAATAGATGGATTGTTTTTTTATGAACTACATTATTGTCTTGTCTGACTAAAGAATAACAAAATATTGACAATGGAGAAGTTTTTCCTTTCTCATAATAATAGAGAAGCAATTTGATTATAGGTTTCCCATATAATGTGCACGTGTGCTTAATTCCCTTCATTATAGGCTTACGTTCTAATGTTAATTGAAGGCATAGTGATTCTGAGTTTTCATATTACAATACCTTATTGTAACGAAAAAAAAATTAAAAAAAAATTAAAAATTAGAATACCATATAATTAGTAGAGCCATTTATCTTCTGGGTGTGAAGACAGTGAGCTAGTAGAACGGAAGGTATCAGGTCGACACATTTGGTAGTTTTCTAGTTTTCATTACACAATTTCTCCTTGTTGTGACAGTGATATCTCTCATTATGGATTCAATGGTAAAGAGCATTTATCTACAAAACCATGATGGGTGCTCATGTTCTCAAAGTAATATATTTCTTACTAGGAACTTGTGATTTCAGTGATAAACATTTATCCACACACCGAAAATCGATGTCGGTGGTAACTCTCTCTAGTAGAAGGAGAACCTTGATTTTTTGGATAATTTTTCAACCTTCTTTGCCTGACAAGAACAAGGGTGTCCTTTCGTTTTCGTGCCATGGATTAGAAAGCATAAAATTCAGAAAGCTCCAAAGTTGAATATGGCCTATCCTACACCCCAAAACAGGTACACATAGGTGTCTTTGACAAATTTAGAATTTTTTTCAGAAAAAAAAGTCTATAAATACCCTAATTGCGTTCACTATATCAATCAGTCACTTCACAGCCTGAGGGAATTTAGTTCTAAAATGGCTTCACCTAATGCATTTGCAACTATTGCTCTTCTTCTCTCCCTTAACCTTGTGTTTATCAATACAGTGAGTTCAAATGATCATGTTCCTAATTGTCCACCAACACCACCAAAAACCCCAAAACACCTTCCCCCTCAACCCCAACCCCAAAACACCCTCACCCGTCAACCCCAAAACCAAAACACCCTCCTCCCTACACCCCAACCCCAAAACACCCTCCTCCGTCCACCCCAAAACCAAAACACCCTCCCCCTCAACCCCAAAACCAAAACACCCTCCTCCCTACACCCCAACCCCAAAACACCCTCCGCCTCCACCCCAACCCCAAAACAACCTCCCCCAACCCCAACCCCTAAACAACCTCCCCCAACTCCAACCCCAACCCCAACACAACCTCCCCAACTCCAACCCCAAAACAGCCTCCCCAACTCCAACCCCAACCCCAAAACAACCTCCCCAACCCCAACCCCAACCCCTAAACAACCTCCCCAACTCCAACCCCAACACTGCCTCCCCCAACCCCAAAATACCCTCCCCAACCCCAAAACAACCTCCCCCAACCCCAACCCCTAAACAACCTCCCCCAACTCCAACCCCAACCCCAAAACAACCTCCCCCAACTCCAACCCCAACACAACCTCCCCCAACCCCAACCCCAACCCCAAAACAACCTCCCCCAACCCCAACCCCTAAACAACCTCCCCAACTCCAACCCCAACACTACCTCCCCCAACCCCAAAAAACCTCCCCAACACAACCTCCCCCAACACAACCTCCCCAACCCCAACCCCAACCCCAACCCCAACCCCAACCCCAACCCCAAAACAACCTCCCCAACTCCAATCCCAACACTACCTCCCCCAACCCCAAAATACCCTCCCCCAACCCCAAAACAACCTCCCCAACCCCAACCCCTAAACAACCTCCCCCAACTCCAACCCCAACCCCAAAACAACCTCCCCAACTCCAACCCCAACACAACCTCCCCAACCCCAAAATACCCTCCCCCAACCCCAAAACAACCTCCCCAACTCCAACCCCAACACAACCTCCCCAACCCCAAAATACCCTCCTCCAACCCCAACCCCAACCCCAAAACAACCTCCCCCAACTCCAACCCCAACCCCAGAACAACCACCCCCAACCCCAACCCCTAAACAACCTCCCCAACTCCAACCCCAACCCCAAAACAACCTCCCCCAACTCCAACCCCAACACAACCTCCCCAGCCCCAAAATACCCTCCCCCAAACCCAACCCCAACCCCAACCCCAAAACAACCTCCCCAACTCCAACCCCAACACCTGAACAACCTCCCCCAACTCCAACCCCTAAACAACCTCCCCAACTCCAACCCCAACACAACCTCCTCCAACCCCAAAATACCCTCCCCCAACCCCAACCCCAAAACAACCACCCCCAACCCCAACCCCAACCCCAAAACAACCACCCCAACCCCAACCCCAACCCCAAAACAACCTCCCCAACTCCAACCCCAATCCCAAAACAACCTCCCCAACTCCAACCCCAACCCCAAAACAACCTCCCCAACTCCAACCCCAACACAACCTCCCCAACCTCAAAATACCCTCCCCAAACCCAACCCCAACCCCAAAACAACCTCCCTAACTCCAACCCCAACACCTGAACAACCTCCCCAACTCCAACCCCTAAACAACCTCCCCCAACTCCAACCCCAACACAACCTCCTCCAACCCCAAAATACCCTCCCCCAACCCCAACCCCAAAACAACCACCCCCAACCCCAACCCCAACCCCTAAACAACCTCCCCCAACTCCAACCCCAACCCCAAAACAACCTCCCCAACTCCAACCCCATACCCAAAACAACCTCCTCCAACCCCAACCCCAACCCCAAGCCCGAGCCCTCCTAAAGCATCTTGCCCTAAGGACACCCTTAAGTTAGGGGTATGTGGCGATTTGTTGAATGGCTTGGTGCACCTTGTTGTGGGGACCCCACCAAAGAACCCTTGTTGTAGCCTCATTGCGGGTCTTGCTGATGTTGATGCTGCTGTGTGCCTTTGCACTGCCATTAAAGCCAACGTTTTGGGAATCAATCTTAATGTGCCAGTCTCCTTAAGCTTGCTTTTGAATTACTGTGGTAAGTCTGTCCCAACAGGCTTCCAATGCGCCTAGTGGTGCTGTCACCTTCTCATCTAGTGCTGCCCTTCCGAAGCTTTAAGTCAATAAAAAAAAGCCCATTAAGCTTTGGTTGTAATACATGTTTCCTTCGAAATATCTAGAGTGTTCCCTCCCTCGGAATGTTCATACGTTTCCTTCGAAATAAAAAACATAATTCATGTTTCACTCTTGATTATTGGTGGTTTTTATTATTGATATTAGGACACTGAAAATTAAATGCGCTAACATGATTATTTGTTATATATATCTCATCATTTCGACAACCGACAATGAAAAAAAAGTGTTAATATCTTGCTTGGATGCATGGTCCAAATTATGACAACACGATATACCATTCGGCAAGTTAGGCCTCCCAAGAAAACATTGTTTTTCCCGATTGTCACTCGTGTGCCTATAGATAGTAAGATTCATCCTTAAATGTGTGATTTTAGTTAACATGACAGGATGATATGATTATATAGCTAGAACTACTTTCTTTGGGAAAATCAAATATGAAACCGACATGCAACATCATTCATTTTCAATAGAGATCTTGCTTCTACCATGCATTTTGTAAAACTACACAGCAAATAGGCAATATCAATGAGTACATCAATAATGTAGGCACTTTCTAATTAAGCACAGACAAAGCCTTGTGGAACTTTTCCTGTACATGCATTAACAGCAAACTAAGAGCAACAGGCACTTCGAGACAATTCCCTAGACATTGGCCTTAATAGCAGTGCACAGACACCATGCAGCTTCAAGATCTGCAAGACACTTTATTAGGATACAACATTCCTTGCTGGGTTTAGTTCTAATAACCTCGATCGGTCACCAACCCTAACCAGCTGCCAAAAACACCAAACTTAAGGGCAGGGCCGGCCCTAGGCGATAAATTAAATGAGGCCCCTTCCTTAGTATACAATTGCAAAAAAATTAAAAAATAAAAATTTATGTAGCGCGTAGAGCGCGTTAATAAAAAAAGGTAGTATGCATTATAGTAGGAAAGAGTCAGGGGTAGGTGGCATGGAAAAGTGGTCTCGTTAAAACTTTTCCTAGGAAAACCACGTGGGATAAAACCCTTGGGTAGGAAAGAGTACCACACATGCCAACCATACAACATAAGATTTCTAAAAATAAGGAAATTTAAAAGAGTTTGCAACTAAATCTTATTACCACTCCGTATCTCTCTGTGTTTTGTTCCTATTGGAAATTGAAAAAAAGATTTTGTTGGATAGGAACAAATATAAAGAAAAAAAAAATTATAAATCTGATTATCTTTTTAATTTCTCATGCTCCTCCCCTCTTGGTCACCATCAATCTCAAAGACAATTTGTGAGCTTTTTAGTGTGAGATTGATTCTTAGGGTTACAATATGATATGAGAAAAGAGGGATGAGAGAAACTGAAAATAATGGAGGGATGGAAGAGAGATGGGGAAAACATAGAAAAATATGGTGGTGGATTATTAAGATATGGGTGCATTAAATAGAGTTCTTCCATGGAGAAACTAACTAGGAGAGGAATCGCTTTCTGGGAAGAAGAAAGCATGTTGTTCCTGTTTCTACTTGGGAAAAGAAGAAACTATCTGGGAAGAGGAAACAAAGAAATTTAATCGCTTTGTTTCTATTTTTTTAATAAGTTGGACAATATTATATAAAATTTTGGGGCCCCCTACATTGGAGGCCCATGGCCCAAGCCCTTCTTGCCTATCCCAGGGCCGACACTGCTTAAGGGTATCTCTGGGGCATCTTTGGAATAGAGGGAGGTGAAAAGAGCAGCTGCTTTGGAACCCCTAAAGCCCATTGTTGTCGCTCTACAAATCACTAGACAATATACTTATAGAAATATGACATAATCAAATTGTTAGAAACGATTTTGCTATAAGGCAAGTCACTCACGCATGTGTGGGTGATTTCTGAGCATTAATGTATTGTGAATCTCACTTGCATGCACAGCTAGACGTGGGCACTACCCATTGTTAGTATTGTGGCTGAGATTGGGCTGTGTGGTGCATGGATGGGGCTCAAGTTAGATATTTTTTTTCCCCAATCAATTGGGTGGTTGGTTTTACTAGCATCTTTTCCATTTGTGGATGATAGTTAGAAAAAACTGATCACATTTTGGTTGATTAGATTAGGTATTCATGTCTGCTTTACCGGCAAAAACATCCGAGAGAAATATTCAAAGGACCGTGGTTCTTTGCTAATATCTCTCTTTGTCTTTGTCTCTGTCTCTGTCTCTAGGTTGGCATTAAATAGCTAGGAATCATAAAACGACTTTTTTATGTTTTCTACAAGTACACTTGAACTTGTTTTCATTTTATAAAAACATTCTCAGTGTTTTATGTTTTTGGGCCACAGAACGTGTTTTTGCCTCATTTTTGTTCTTTGAAAATGAAAACAACTCCTTAAAACGTTATCGCACGGGGCCTAAGTTTTCCAAAATGGTAAAAATGAAAGTGATGAGAGATGAAAACTTGTATCACTAAACAAAAGTTTGAGAAATGAAATTTCAATGAAAACCCAAAAGAAATTCAAGAACCCATGAACTCTTCTCCCAAAAACCAAAACCTAATTTATGCACCATCTCTCACTAGAACTCTCTCTCTCTCTCTCTCTAAAAACTCATTTGAAAAATGTAAATAAGAGAGTTAATGAGTCAAGACCAGCCCCAACTATTTTGGTAGGTCAAAAGGACTCTTGGTAACCAATGATTAGACTTATAATAAGCAAAATCACGTGCCTTCACTACAAAAAAAGGAGGCAATAGTCACCCTTTTTCACTAACAAAATTAATTTGGTGACATGAGGATGCTTGGTCAATGATTTTGTGACAAATTCTCTCACATTTTAATGTTTTGGTGACATTTGATTTGAATATAATAAATTAGTGACATTTCTTTTGGTGACTAACACTTAAACAATAGTTTTTAAAAAAAAAACACTTAAACAATGATTTTTAGAAAAAAAGAAACACTTAAATAATAATCAGTTTCAATTGTTTTATTTGAATATAATAAATTAGTGGTATTTTTTTTAACTGTTGAATTAAATATAATAAATACAACATAACTATAACTCAAATCAATAAAATATGAGTACCGTATAATTTCTCCCAAACCAGGCCAACTACCACCTAGTTTTCAACACTTCCTTTTTATTTCCTTTTCGCTTCTCTCTCTCCCTCCTTCTCTTTCTTTTTTTCTTCTTCCTCTTTAATTATTTCCTTATCTCTTCTCTGTTTATATTTTTATCTGCGTTCATCTCCTCTCTCTCTCTTTGTGTCCATTGGCGGATCTGTTAAGGCGCAAGGAGGTGCAGCTGCACCTCCCCTCGCCAGAAAAATCATTTTAGGTGCTTTAAATTGCCCATTTGCTCCGCTGGTGTACACATTACCTTATTTCCATTTTCAACATTTAAGTAAATGTCTTTGTTCTTTTACTAATTTAATTTATTTTTATATTACTCCATTTACTTAAGTTTACAATGTAAATAAGGAAGTACCCCCCATTTGGATTCAAATAAAAATACTAGAAAAGCAAATTCCCACCAAATCAAAATATGAAAAATCGGTTTTAGTGCAAAATACGACTTAGGCTAAAAATGATGGCTCATTAAGTCAATATATACTTCATACTAAAATCCCATAAAATCAAGTTTTCTTATTTGATGTGTAAGGAATAAAAGCCGTCAAAAATTATCTTCAGAAAATGATTATTCCGAAAAACCATTTTTCATACTTAGTCAATATTTTTACATGGCTAAATATCACAAAACGTCCCTAAGGTTTATGAAACTATCAGATGGCATCCTTACGTAAAACAATTTTTCATGTATGATATGAATGCATTAAGGGACCTAAGGTCAATCTTGATAAAAAAAAAACCTTAGATGTTCAATCCACAAAATTTTTTTAGCCTTTCCAAATTGCACCTCCGCTAAAAAATTCCCGAGTCCGCCAGTGTTTGTGTCGCCTCTTAATTTTTTTCTTCTTATTTACTTTAGCAAATTACTTATGTCTTTTCTTTCTTCTTATGGTTAGGTTTTGGATTTGGAATGGGCAGCATGGATTTCCCGAAGCTTTTATCCGCTCATCACTAAATTTAGATATGAATTTCTAAGAGTTTCTTAATCACATGTATCTCAGATCTACTTTTTGTTTGGGAAATGACTTATTTTTTGTTTGGTTACCGAGAAAATGAAGAAAAAGGTTTAGTTTTAGATTCAATTGTATTTCTAAGAGTTTCTTAATCACATGTATGTGTATCTCATATCTACTTTCTAAGACTTTATATATTCTTTGCTATTGTCTGATGCAGGACGACATGAGATGAGAGAGAAATAATATGGATGTGGAGACATGTTGCTATTGTTGGATTCAAAGGTTGAGTTATTTTTGTTCTTGATTTTGTTTTTCCTAGCCTTCATTATATACCAAACTGAAAATACTAATATCAGTTGCCGGTGAATAAATTCTCTTTCAGGATCTATTAAGGATTCAGTTGTGGGAAGGAAGGATGGAATTGCTCAATACTTGCTTGCAGTTAAGGACTTATAATTACCTTTGCAAGGCCTTGCCTGATGTATTTATACAGACCTTGGATTTGGATTCAGGAATGGAAATACTGTTGAGTTTGAACAATATAGTGTAAACTTGGCTAATATAATATTTTAATTATTTTTTGGAAAATGAAACGTAATTACAAATTGTTTCTCTTTGGAGGAATATAATACACAAGCTATACACTCACTTATTATACAAATACAAATACGAGAATTAATATCTATAAATCAAATAAAATAATTAAATTGCAGCTATAGAAAGTCAATAATTTGTGTCACCAAACTCTCTCATTCGTAACAAACATCTAAAGTCACGGACGCATATGTAACGAACACTCAAATTGTAACTGCAGGGTGACTATTGGCTTTTCTCACTGAAATTGGTGACTAATAGGGTCAATAGTCACGCAAAATATCGTGACTGTTGCCTTCATTTCTTGTAGTGCTTGGTTAAAAATTATGTGCTGGAAATATGACTAGTCATCTCGACAAAGTATATGGATGCAAATGCTGATTTGGCCTATATGACTAGTCAACGTTATAAAGTATATGGATGCAAATGATGATTTTCCTAATGATGCCCATTATAAATGAATGCACAAAGTACCTTGGTTTTGTAGCCTCATAAGCTCTTCAATATACTTCAACTTTGTAGCAAATACCCAATTCCTAATTTCTATAGATGAGCTAAGAGGAATTACATGAAAGTGTACATTTGGCAAGGAAAGCCAATTCTAACAATCCTAAAACTAACACTATGTCTGATTTAATCTCAGCCATTAATAGTGCTTAAATCTAATGGTTCAAAATTTATGTTAAAATTTGTGTAAAAAATATGGCGCCATGGATTCGCCCTATGTACATATATAGAAATTCTCCTATGCAGATATCCAGACATTATTATCTTGCAGGCGCCATGTATTTTCACTACCAAAAATCGAAGTATTAGCGGCGTTCTAATTGGGGCGGAAATTTGGATATGCCCCTATTAATGATACATTAGGGGCGGATAATGTATTGGCCCCTATTAATGTTATTTGGTATGTTGCACGGACACTCCAAATTACCGAGTGTCGAGTGTCGACACGCCGACACGCCCGACACGGCTCGACACGGCCCCGACACGGGTTGGACACGGTCAACGGGTTGGACACGGTCAAGACACGGCGCCGACACGGTCAAGACACGGCTCCGACACGGTCAAGACACGGAAAGGACCTATTTGAAATTTTGAAAATAACAATAGTGGTCAAAATGTAATTTTTGAAACTACGGTGGACCTATTTGAAATTTTGAAAATAAAAACTGAGGTCAAAACGTAATTTTTGAAACTATGGTGGACAAATTTGAAATATTTTTAAAAAGAATGGTTAAAACTGTAACAAAACTTTTTTAAATCTAAACCTCACCTTCAACAGCCGTACATCTCATTTCATTTGTGTGCAAATTCCCTTTTCTTTCTGGATTAAAAAAAAATCCCTTTTCTTCTTCTCTCCCTCTCCTCTCTCTTGGTGTAGTTGGTGTCTGTTGGGTTTGCCTCAGTGGTGAGCCCTCCCCCCAACGACTCCAATTCAAAAAAAAAGGTGAGTAGCTTTGCAATTTTTTTTCTTTCTCTGCTTTCAAAATGCATTTATTTATTCTCTGTTTTCTTTTATTTTCTTATCAAAATGCAGTTTTTATTTTGTTTCTTTGTTTTTATGTGTTTCTTTTTTGTGGCTGTATTTGTTTTTAATTTTTAATAAAATTCTTGTTGCTAGTTGTTGAGTATGTTTGAATTTGGTTTATTAATTGAGTATGTTTATTGATTAGAAATTTGGTTCATAATGAATATGTGTACATTGCTTTATTTTTTTTTGGGAAAGATGAGTAACTCTAATACTAACTCTAGTGGGGACTCTTCTCATGCTCAATCAATTGATGATAATGCTTATCTATGAAAGTATGTTATAAAGGTTGAATCAAATAAAAAAGCTGGTGAACATTAGTTTCAAGTGTCATTATTGTCAAAGCATTTTTCAAGGGTCATATTCTAGGGTGAGAGTAGGATGTGGGATGCAGGTGTGCTTGAAATTGCAAACCTTTCACTTGATGAACCGGAATTAGAGAGCTTGTTGTTTTCTAATAACAACAACAATGAAGACATAAATGCTTGAAGAAGATTGAGAGTTTAGATCATTTATGTTTTATTTTGTGGTGTATTAATTATTATGCATGGATGATGAATATGATTACTTTGTTTTGTTTTATGGAATTTTGTGACATTGAAGTATTGAGAATGAATTATTATTTTTAAATATATATATATATATAAGTATATACTATTATAATTTTATTAGAATTTATTATTATTTTAATTGCCGTGTCCTAGCCGTGTCCTAGCCGTGTCCGTGTCCTAGTTTTTGAGATTTTCCGTGTCGCCGTGTCGCCGTGTCGCTTCCGTGTCCCGTGCACGTGTCCGTGCAACATAGGGCGGATAAAAAGGGCCTCTAATAGGTGGGTGTGAAACACCTGTCATTGGAATTGATAAGGGCGTAAATAAGCGCCCCTAATAGTTAATATTAATTTTGAATTTATAAATCCGCCCCTAATATTATCTACTCTCTCTCTTCCGAGTATTTCCTAGGGTTTCCTCCAACCAAACTTCATTTCTCATTCACCTGTCGATCCTGTGTAACCAGCCTCCTCTTCCTCTTCTTCCTCTTCTCTTCCCCACTTCTTTCTTTCTTTTCTTCTTACGTTTCTTTGGTTCCATATCATATATGGCTGGTACGAATTTGTTTCTGTTGTTTTTTTTAAAAAGAAGTTGTTTCCTTTTTATTCATATCATGGATGCTCGTTTAGATCTGGGATACTTTTTTTTTCTCGTCCATCTGCTATTACTGTTACAGTTTTTTTCTTATATTTTTCATTTTACCTATACGATGGTTGGCTCACTTAGATATGGATTTCTTGTGTGTTTGAAGGTGATTATCTGCTACTTAGATCTGGGATTTTGTGTGTGTTTGTGCTCTTGAAATTGAAGGCTGAAAGCGTGAGCTAATGTTGAAGGTGTGATTTTTAGTTTAATTTTTTTTTACTGTTCTGTATTAAAACATTGTCTCCTACAATTTTAATTTGATTAGATTTTTTTTGGGTGTATCTGCAGGTTTGATGGAGGGCGCATAACTTTTATTTAGTTTTGATTTTTCCTGCAGCAAATTAAGAAGAAGGACATGAGATTTCTTTTGTAAAGCTTCAGAGAGCAAGAGTTTGAGTTGTGTGGATGTGGGGTAGAACAAAAGAGTAGAGAGATTTGAAATTCCAATTTTGAATAATTTGATCAAAGCCAGACTTTCGCGTTTTATTTTGGATTTTTTTAATATATTAAATGAAAATATTAGGGGCGGATGTGTTGGCGTGTATTGTAGGGCTTTTAATGGAGTCTGCCAACGTGGCAACCAAATTGTAGGGGCGGATCTTTTGAACTTTTACGCCCCTAATAGTAATAGGGGTGTATCTTCTTTCCGCCCCTCCTTTCCATTAGGGGCGTTTTCTCACGATATGTGCCTCTAAAAGTGCTTAATAGAGGCGAATATTAATGCCGGTAATACTTCGAATTTTGGTAGTGTTTGCTCTACTCCTTCCTACTTTCCTGTCTGTTTACAATGACATCCATACATTAATAACGTGTGGACATCTGAATAAGAGAATAACTATATATATTGTCATAGGTTTCTTCTACAATAAATAGTAAAAGAAAAATATTGCATTTATATTATGATTTTCAAAGAGAAGTAAATACCATAATATTGTTTTGTTTTACTTCTTTCTTTTTTCTGCTACTTTGATAATTAGTTTTTGTTACAATTTAAATCATACTTTTTATTAAATATATATTGTCACAGGTTTCTTCCAAACCCTGAATTGGTTTTTGCCAAGTGTGTGTTTGTTCACCACCAAAACAAAAGGGCTCGCCTTCCTCATAAGGTAATCAATCGCTTTTATGTCCCTTTATATACATGCACCTTATGAGAAAGGCAAAAGAGAAAAGCAAGCCCTTTTGTATATCCCTTTCTCTTTTGCCTTCTTCATAAGGTATATATATATATATAAAGGGGCATAACAGGCGATCAATAACCTTATGAGGAAGGCAAGCCCTTTTGTTTGGTGGTGAACAAAACACACACTTGGATTGGAAAAAGGCAAAAAGCAATTCAGGATTTGGAAGAAACCTGTGACAAAAACTAATTATCAAAGTAGCAGCAAAAACGAAAGAAGTAAAACAAAACAATATTATGGTATTTACTTCTCTTTGAAAATCATAATATAAATATAATATTTTTCTTTTACTATTTGTTGTTCATGTGAGGTGCATTTGTACTGCACTCCTTTTTTTTTTTTTCGTTACCAAAACAACAAATTAAGATTTAATGGATGGATTGTTTTTTTATGAACTATAATAATTGAATATTGAAATAGAGAGATTCCTGTAGTTTGTCCGGTTAATAAAGAATAACAAAATATTGACAATGGAGAAGTTTTTTCTTTCTCATAATAATAGAGAAGAAATTTATTGATTATAGGCTTCCCATATAATATGCAGGATGGGTGCTCATGTTCTCAAAGTGATCTATTTCTTACTGGGAAACTTGTGATTTCAGTGACAAACATTTATCTACACACCGAAAATCAATGTCGGTGGTAACTCTCTCTAGTAGATGGAGAACCTTGATTTCTTGGATAATTTTTCAACCTTCTTTGCCTAACAATAACAAGGGTGTCCCTTCGTTTTGGTGCCATGGATTAGAAGGCATAAAATTCAGAAAGCTACAAAGTTGAACATGGCCTATCCTGCACCTCAAAACAGGGTACACATGGGTGTCATTGACAAATTAAGAATTTTTTTCAGAAAAAAAGTCTATAAATACCTCAATTGCGTTCACTATATCAATCAGTCACTTCACTGCCTGAAGGAATTTAGTTCTAAAATGGCTTCTCCTAACGCATTTGCAACTATTGCTCTTGTTCTCTCCGTTCACCTTGTGTTTATCACTACAGTGAGTTCAAATGATCATGTTCCTAATTATCCACTAACACCACCAAAAACCACAAAACACCCTCCCCTCAACCCCAAAACCAAAACACCCTCCTCCCTACACCCCAACCCCAAAACACCCTCCGCCCTCAACCCCAAAACACCCTCCTCCCTACACCCCAACCCCAAAACACCCTCCTCCCTCAACCCCAACCCCAAAACAACCTCCCCAACTCCAATCCCAACCCCTAAACAACCTCCCCCAACTCCAACTCCAACCCCAACACAACCTCCTCCAACTCCAACCCCAACTCCAACACAACCTCCTCCAACTCCAACCCCAACCACTATACAACTTCCTCCAACTCCAACCCCAACCCCTATACAACCTCCCCCAACTCCAACCCCAACACAACCTCCCCAACCCCAACCCCAATACAACCTCCCCCAACTCCAACCCCAACACAACCTCCTCCAACTCCAACCCCAACTCCAACACAACCTCCTCCAACTCCAACCCCAACACAACCTCCTCCAACTCCAACCCCAACCCCTATACAACTTCCTCCAACTCCAACCCCAACCCCTATACAACCTCCCCAACTCCAACCCCAACACAACCTCCCCCAACCCCAACCCCAACCCCAATACAACCTCCCCAACTCCAACCCCAACCCCTATACTACCTCCTCCAACTCCTACCCCAACCCCAACACAACCTCCCCCAACTCCAACCCCAACCCCTATACAACCTCCTCCAACTCCAACCCCAACCCCAACACAACCTCCCCCAACTCCAACCCCAACCCCTATACAACCTCCTCCAACTCCAACCCCAACCCCAATACAACCTCCCCAACTCCAACCCCAACCCCAATACAACCTCCCCAACTCCAACCCCAACCCCTATACTACCTCCTCCAACTCCTACCCCAACCCCAACCCCAACACAACCTCCCCAACTCCAACCCCAACCCCTATACAACCTCCTCCAACTCCAACCCCAACCCCTATACAACCTCCCCAACTCCAACCCCAACCCCTATACAACCTCCTCCAACTCCAACCCCAACCCCAACACAACCTCCCCCAACTCCAACCCCAACCCCTATACAACCTCCTCCAACTCCAACCCCAACCCCAATACAACCTCCCCCAACTCCAACCCCAACCCCAATACAACCTCCCCCAACTCCAACCCCAACCCCTATACTACCTCCTCCAACTCCTACCCCAACCCCAACCCCAACACAACCTCCCCCAACTCCAACCCCAACCCCTATACAACCTCCTCCAACTCCAACCCCAACCCCAACACAACCTCCCCAACTCCAACCCCAACCCCTATACAACCTCCTCCAACTCCAACCCCAACCCCTATACAACCTCCCCCAACTCCAACCCCAACACAACCTCCCCAACCCCAAACGCAATTAAGGTATCTTAATGTGCCAGTCTCCTTAAGCTTGCTTTTGAATTACTGTGATAAATCTGTCCCAACAGGCTTCCAATGCGCCTAGTGGTGCCGTCACCTTCTCATCTAGTGCTTGCCCTTCCGAAGCTTTGAGTCAATAAAAATAAGTCCATTAAGCTTTGGCTGTAATACATGTTTCCTTCGAAATATCTAGTGTGTTCCCTCCCTCGAAATGTTGTTAGTGTATGCATTTTGTAATTTGCTTTTGGCTTCCCTTGACAAGTTTGTAATAGGATAATCATTGTATTCTTTCCAAGCTCAAGTTAGATTAGAATAGCTATCTTTGGTTCTCTTATCCGCTTCAATCGATGGATGATTATTGTGTTTGGCAAAGGTATTTTGTTTGGATTGCATCATATTGCATGCATTGAATTTCTGATTATTATGACTAGTCATCTTTTCCTTCGTATGACTAGTCATCCTTTGCCTGAGCTGTTTTCTTGTCCAGCTGGATTATAACCACTTTTTTTGTCCTATTCTGGAAATTCCCTATACTGCCATTGCGTAGGATTCTGACCTAAGGTTTTTGGCATATAGCTTTTGATTTCCTCATTTGGAGGCTGTGGCTTTGAGGGAGAGTTTTTGAAAAGGTTTCTTGGATCTTTTGCTTCTTCTTCCTCAAAGAGAAAAACCATCTTATTTTTGCATCTATGAGTTTTTAAATTGAATGATTTTTCGAAAACTGCATTTGCTATACTGAATCTACACCTAGCTTCTTCAAACACTCTCTCATCTATATCTAGGTTTGATTCAAGACTAATTTCTTCAAGAGTATGGTTTCTTGAAGAAATTGGTCATTCTCCTTTGAATCCAAATTTTGGTTTCAGTCTAAATTAGAGCTTGCAAGCTGGTGCCATGGGATGAACGAGCTGAGGAGGAGCTGCCATTGCCATGAATGACTGAGCTTGAAGCTTTGCTAAGTTGGAGAAGAAGATTGCCCAAAGGAGGTATAGCTCATCTTCCTAAATAGATCTAGGTTTCCTTGAGCTTGCTTGTATTTCTTTGTAAGAATCTTCTTATACTTAGTGGATTGCCTGGTCGGTTGATGACCTCCAGTTTTTCCCAATGGTGGGTTTCTGGGTGAACAATTTCTGGTTTGCATGTCTGAAATTTTCTGGGTTTATGTTCTTGACGGTTGACTAGTCATCATATGCTTTCTGGGTTTGTGTTCTTGATGTTGACTAGTCATAATTATCTGATGTTAATTGTTTACTTGATTATGATGCCTTCACACACTTTCACCATAGTTGTTGCTAGCACAGGGGATGCCTAGATTGACGGGTCCTTCTGAGTGCCTAGGTTGTCACTAGTAATTCTCTAGGTTTGCAGGTATGTGTGCCCTTGGTTAAGATTGTTCTTAACTAGCTGTTGACCAGTCATAAGCAATATTTGGTCAAGTCTTTGTGTGTGTGTATTGTTGTGTTTCTTACTTGAGTCTAGTGAAATTTACCCCTCGTCACCTAAGTACCATTTTCAAATGTTCATACGTTTCCTTCGAAATAAAAAACATAACGCATGTTTCACTCTTGAGCATTGGTGGTTTTCATTATTGATATTAAACACTGAAAATTAAATGCGCTAACATGATTATTAGTTATATATATCTCATCATTTCGACAACCGACAATGAAAAAAAAGTGTTAATATCTTGCTTGAAAACGCATGGTCCAAATTATGACAGCACGATTTACCATTCGGCAAGTTAAGCCTCCCAAGAAAACATTGTTTTTCCCGATTGTCACTCGTGTGCCTATAGATAGTAAGATTCATCCTTAAATGTGTGATTTTAGTTAACATGACAGGATGATATGATTATATAGCTAGAACTACTTTCTTTGGGAAAATCAAATATGAAACCGACCTGCAACATCATTCATTTTCAATAGAGTTCTTGCTTCTACCATGCATTTTGTAAAACTACACAGCAAATAGGCAATATCAATCAGTACATCAATAATGTAGGCAGTTTTTAATTAAGCACAGACAAAGCCTTGTGGAACTTTTCCTGTACATGCATTAACAGCAAACTAAGAGCGACAGCACTTCGAGACAATTCCCTTGACATTGGCCTTAATAGAAGTGCACAGACACCATGCAGCTTCAAGATCTGCAAGACCCTTTATCAGGATACAACATTCCTTGCTGGGTTTAGTTCAAATAACCTCGGTCACCAACCATAACCAGCTGCCAAAAACACCAAACTTAAGGGTATCTCTGGGGCATTTGTATTGCTTCTTTGGAATAGAGGGAGGTGAAAAGAGCAGCTGCTTTGCAACCCCTAAAGCCCGTTTTTGTCGCTCTACAAATCACTAGACAATCCGTACATACTTATAGAAATATGACATAATCAAATTGTTAGAAACGATTTTGCTATAAGGCAAGTCACTCACGCATGTGTGGGTGATTTCTGAGCATTAATAATGTAATGTGAATCTCACTTGCATGCACAGCTAGACGTGGGCACTACCCATTGTTAGTATTGTGGCTGAGATATTGGGCTGCGTGGTGCATGGATGGGGCTCAAGTTAGATATTTTTTTCCCCAATCAATTGGATGGTTGGTTTTACAAGCATCTTTTCCATTTGTGGATGACAGTGAGAAAAAACTGATCACATTTTGGTTTATTAGATTTAGTATTCATGTCTGCTTTACCGGCAAAAACATCCGAGAGAAATATTCAAAGGACCGTGGTTCTTTGCTAATATGCTCTCTCTGTCGCTGTCTCTGTCTCTGTCTCTAAGTTGGCATTAAATAGCTAGGAATCATAAAACTGCTAATACGACTATCCTTATTTTAGACGACAACTCTTATATTTTTAACTAGCGAAATGCTAAAGAAACCCTATTGTATCTAGTTGCTAGATGATCTTTCCATCATGAAGAAGCCCTTGCATAACCCAGAAATAAGACCCAACTACACGAGATAGAGACACCGTTTCATGGGGCCACGTGATGACATGCCTAATCAATCTGTTAGTATTCTAAATTTGGGATTTCTTACCTATAATCCCCTCAGAAGACAATAGCCTATACATTTGAAGCTCACCGGTTTCGGGTTTCCATTATATAATTGTTTTGAGTTCAAACAAAGCCTTGGCCAGCACTCCAAAGTTTCCACTCTATACTCCATATAAAAACCCTTTGAACTCTTCCTTTTTCCTCATCACCATCCAGCTTTGAGACCAAATGAGATTCTGGTTTAACGTTTGTGTTTGGGGACCATGGCTTGAGACGTTGCCATCATCATCATCATGATCACGAAGGTCGCAAACCGTGGTTTTCTCCTCGACAAGCCCTTGACAAGAAAATTGATTTAACTTGAAGCCCAGGGATAGTGGAAAATGAAGCCACAGCAACAACTCCCAACCTGGTAAACTAGTCCCAAAAATCATCACTGCTTTGCCTCATCTATGATTATTAGATACCTATATATAATTTTCTATATAATATATATGAGTGTATGTTTGTTGTTGTATTAATTACAGTAGGAGAATGAGGTATTGTTGCGAAATTCAGGTTTGCCAAATTAATCAAATTTTAATGCTCGCAAGTATATGAATCAAAAGATAGTATAGTTGAGTAAGTACAGATATCGTCCCACAAGAATTGATTTAATTCTTAATATTCTTACCAATTAAACAGAACTAATTTTAATTTGGGAAACTTTAATGGATGAAATTAATTTGAATTTGTACTTGAGAAAAACTAAAATTAAAGGAAGCAATTAAAACTAAAGATAGAGTCACACATCATAAGAGATTTAGAAAAACCAAACGAGGTAGGCACTAGAGCATCCGATTTCACCTTAACCAATCCTACCCAATCCCTTAGCATATCAATTCCAAGTAATTCCCCTTTATTGATGATCAATTTCCCTAAACTATTCAATGGCCATGGCATCTGGTTACATCAAAAGTATCTTTACATGAAATTATGGCATTTAGATGAATTCAACACATAAAGACCCATTAAGCTCTATGGAAATTATGTAGAGATCATACAAATCCTAATTGCATGGCATCTACAATTAGTCATTCATGGTATCAATTGCAAGAAGCAAAACTCAAGTATGACATCTACTCTAACTTGCATCACACTAATTCAACTTAGATGGTGATCAAACATTCAAACCAAATTAAACATTAAGCACAGCAAAAATATACTCAATAAAAAGGAAAAAACTTGAAATTAATATTAACTAAGAAAATTGAATATTCATGATTAGGCTATGTCGTAGCCCTAGTTAAGGAAATTAGTTCCTCATCATAGTTATAATAAAAATCGCAATGAAAAATAACATGGTTTAGAAAAACCCTAGAATTGAATTCCCTCTCTACTTCTCTTGCTTGTTGTCAGCCTCCTCCAAGTTTTTGGTTTTGTCATCACGTTCATCTCTCCACAGCCCGACCTAGCCCATTTTACAGGCCTACTCATAGTTATAATAAAAATTGCAATGAAAAATAACATGGTTTAGAAAAACCCTAGAATTGAATTCCCTCTCTACTTCTCTTGCTTGCCGTCAGCCTCCTCCCACTTTTTGGTTTTTTCTTCAGGTTCATCTCTCCACAATATGGAATAATAATCCTTTTAGGGTTCGTTTGGTACGGCGGACCGTCATGAACTGGATTAAATTCTGTGACTGTCTTGGATTAGCTCGGATTAGCCTAAGCTGGATTAAGTATTGACCTATGTTTAGTGTTGCGTCGGACTAAAAAGTTGGATTGCAAAAATAGTGAAGACTTATTTTTGGTGTTGTGTTGGACTAAAAAATAATTCTTGTAATATTTAAATTTAATTAGGGATTTTGACCTAAAAATAAATAAATGCTGTAAAGAAACTCAATTCAAAGATTTAAAACAATAATAAAAATAAAACAAATAAAATTATAATTTTTTATGAAGAATAAAATTATGATAATTTTTTTGGCTTCTCAATATTAATCTTAGTTGCTCCCTAGCCTTGCCCCAAGACTACTACAAATCTTTTATTTTTTGTTGGTCGAAACATTGCTAAGGAGCTAAACTCACTCTATATAATTCTACGTTTTTCATGGACGACCAAGTAAAAAAATAATTTAAAAAAATATATATATGTATAATTTTTTCATATTTGACTTTTGATTTTAAGCTGAAAAATATAATTTGATAAGGTAACAATTGCTTGCGATAAAGAAAGTATCACATCATGAATTATTAAACTTTTTTCAATATAAAAAGAATATCAAACATTTGTGAATTATTAAAGTTTGATTTTCCAAATACAATGTAGTCAAATGCAATATCAAAATAATTCTTGTAATATTTAAATTTAATTACGGATTTTGACCTAAAAAATAAATAAATGCTAAAAAACCCAATTCAAAGATTTAAAACAATAATAAAAAGAGAACAAATAAAATCCTGATATTTGTTAAAGAGAGGCGTCGGACTAGCATGTTCTATTTAAGAGAGTACTATTTAGAGAACCACTTTTCAGGCTCACTATATTAGACAAGCGAGTGAGGCGTTTTTTTCAATGTTGGACTATACAGTCTCATTTAAGTTAGTCCCGCCTGTTACCAAACATGGGTTTCGAGTGCTATTAGCACAATCCAGTCCAGTAAAGCGTACCAAACATGGCCTTATACCTCACAGCCAACCAAGGGAAATAAAGGACTAACTAATCCTAACCTAATTAGGACAGTAGTCCTCTTTGAACAAGGCCTACAACTCCAGCCCACTATTCTCTTTAGTAAACTTGATTAGGCCCATTGAGACTTTTCCATCAAAGCTGCACTTCTACTTTATTTTCCATGTATTTCCAAAATTGAACACCTATAAATAAAACAATTAAATTTAATGCAATTAACCAAACCAATTATACAAAACCTAAGGGAAATATTTGTCAAAAAGCTATATAAATATAAACACCTTAGGTATCTCTGCAAATAAGAAGATTATGTACAGTTTCATTTCAGGTTATAAGGAAGTTTATCTACAATTTCTTATAAAATCTCCACTTAATTGTTTAATTACGACCTAAGTCCATAGCGACCGCACCCCACAACATCTATCCAATTTCCAAACTCTAACTCCATAAATAACGAAACCCATGTCAGCGGAAATTAGCAATTTGATTGATAAATCATTATCAGCAGGGTTTCTTTGGTGACTTGCAACATGGATTTGGTTATTCTTGATAATATTATTATAGTATTTTTCATGTTACATCAACACTTGCATGTGTCTAAGGATTTATCACTTGGTTTGTCTTTTGTCCAAGCTAAAAGCTTTATTCTTCAGCTAGCGCCGCTTCCTCAGTGAGGGGGAGGAGACCCTGTTCCCTCCGCCCTCACTCTGTGCTCTACTTTGCTGCTCTTTCGAGGTTTTCTTCAAGGAGCATTTGGTGTCCCCATCTTGCTGGTTCCAAAGCTCTCTCATTGGTTGAGAGCGGGTGACATGTTCGAGCTTCTCTGCTTGTACATGAGGCTTCATGCGTCCTCTCTTGTTAGTTCCCCAAGATCTCCTCCATTCAATTCCTCTTAGAGTTGTCCTTTGGCTGCCATCGGATTGGGTGCTGTTCTCTTCTAGGTGCGTTGGTGTTTATGATTCGGGCGAAGATGGGGTTTCTCAGATTGATGTTGTTCATCCCCCAGATGCTCTCACTTCCCTCTCAATTTGGTTTCACCTTTTGGATACAGAGGCTAATCCAAAAACGCGATCTCCCACTTACATCTTGGAAGGTGTGTAGAGCCATGGCAATGCTATGGCTCGGGTGCTTGCACTGCCTTCCTGTTCCATGGTTCCGATTCTTTTGGACTGTTTTGAGAGTTACTGATTATGGTGGCAGATCTGTGAAGTGGCTATGTCTATCTGTTGATTTTGCTGTGTTTTTTTTATCAATTTGGTTTGTGCTGTTTTGCAATGTATTTTATTTGTAGAATTTAACAGCTTTATAACATCTACACATTTAAAACTGTCAATAATGTTCAATGCTTTACCCAGTTTACGTCTCAATTTCGATAGTTGTCAAAAGAAACATGTTGTTCCGATGCGTCCATGTTTTTACTGGTTTATTGATGAGTATACGTGGTGGATGCGCGTTAGTATTCAAGTGTATTGTAGGTATGGCTTCTTTGTATAGTCTTGCATTTGTGCTAGCACCAGCTTTTGTTTTGATGTCTCAAATAGAGTTCCCTGGCTGCTAATGACGCTTTAAGGATTACATTTCTTTTTTTGGTTCAATGTATTTTAGCATAAATATACCGTAATAATTGATGAATGTAACCATCCTCAATTTGTTCTTAGTTTGTGAGTTCTAATTTTATTAAGATCCCTCTTTGAACAGGAGAGATCCAGCAGCCTGATACTTTATAGAACCATTTTTCAACTTGGTTAGGCTAAGCTAGATTCAAGCTCTTTAGAGACTCTAATATTTGTGTTAATTGGAAAATCTGATATAGAACAACGCTTACGTCAATGCCCATTGATCTACAATTCTGCTAACATTGATAATTAATTCCTTATGACATTGCCAATGTCGAAAAAGATTTATATTTGAGGGTTGTTAATCAAGTTCTTAATTTCTTTTTGGGATCCCTCCTCTAGAGAACTCCTGCTAATTTTAGTAAGGATGGTTAGGAACACAACCAACTGAGAGGAGCTCAAAGAAGCATTATGTGTTTTTTTTTTCGGGTAGTTTGGAAACACAACATGTTTGTGTTGTTAAACTATGAACTGGAGACCATATTGCCTGTACAGATTCTTCTATTGAAATTAAAATAAAACCAAATTTAAATGGAAAAAGAGACTACTTATAGCTGACCAACCAAGTTCCTCCTAATTGGCTTAAACCACCAGTTCAAAAGCCATAAAGATTTTTTTATCACCTGAGTTAAATACAAAGAATGATTTTATTTAATTATTAAAGTAAAATCCCAGAGATTCAAAAGATATGCACAACAAATTTGTACAAAAGATATGTTCTCTGTAACATAGGGAGCAAAAGATATGTTCTCTTTTGTACAAATTTGTTGTGCATATCTTTTGAATCTCTGAGATTTTACTTTAATAATTAAATAAAATCATTCTTTGTATTTAACTCAGGTGATAAAAAATCTTTATGGTTTTTGAACTGGTGGTTTAAGCCAATTAGGAGGAACTTGGTTGGTCAGCTATAAGTAGTCTCTTTCCATTTAAATTTGGTTTTATTTTAATCTCAATAGAAGAATCTGTACAGTAATATGGTCTCCATTCATAGTTTAACAACACAAACATGTTGTGCTGCAGGACTACCCGAAAAACACATAATGCTTCTTTGAGCTCCTCTCGCTTGGTTGTGTTCCTAACCATATCCTTACTAAAATTAGCAGGAGTTCTCTAGAGGAGGATCCCAAAAGAAATTAAGAACTTGATTAACATCCCTCAAATATAAATCTTTTTCGACATTGGCAATGTCATAATCAAGTAATTAATTATCAATGTTAGCAGAATTGTAGATCAATGGGCATTGACATAAGCGTTGTTCTATATCAGATTTTCCAATTAACACAAATATTAGAGTCTCTAGAGAGCTTGAATCTAGCTTAGCCTAACCAAGTTGAAAAATGGTTCTATAAAGTATCAGCTGCTTGATCTCTCCCTGTTCAAAGAGGGATCTTAATAAAATTAGAACTCACAAACTAAGAACAAATTGAGGATGGTTACATTCATCAATTATTACGGTATATTTATGCTAAAATACATTGAACCAAAAAAGAAATGTAATCCTTAAAGCGTCATTAGCAGCCAGGAACTCTATTTGAGACATCAAAACAAAAGCTGGTGCTAGCACAAATGCAAGACTATACAAAGAAGCCATACCTACAATGCACTTGAATACTAACGCGCAGCCACCACGTATACTCATCAATAAACCAGTAGAAAACATGGACGCATCGGAACAACATGTTTCTTTTGACAACTATCGAAATTGAGACGTAAACTGGGTAAAGCATTGAACATTATTGAAAGTTTTAATGTGTAGATGTTATAAAGCTTGTCTTTGTTAGTAACAAACTTTTTTAATTCAGGGTCACAATATCATTGTTGTTGAAGCTGATAGGCATTATGTGGAGCCATTTGAGACTGAAAACCTATATATTTACTTTGGTGAGACATATTCTATCCTAGTAACAACAAACCAAGACCCATCAAGAAACTACTAGGTGACTAAAAATGTAGTTAGCAAAAAACCTGCAACCCCAACTGTCTTAGCAATCCTCAATTACTATCCAAATATTTCAAGAAATCCTCACTCTCCATTGCCACGCAAAACTGCTCTAACAATTATCATAATTTACCTGGCACCACACATTCATTCATCAAACAACACTCTTATTAGTGCATTGTTTAAGAGGTGGACAATAGCCGTGACAGACTAACAACTAACAATCAATCTTTTCAAACTCTCTCTCTCACACACACACAGAGCAGAAACCATGACATCAAATATAAGCACTTACTTGGCAGGTGAACCAGTAACTGCACAAACAGCTTTCTCAAGGTCTGGAAATAAAAATACATAAAAACCATTGTAATGAAACATAAATAATAAATTCCTGAGCAACACATTCATCTAAACTATCACTTACAGGGAGCAGTCGTGGTAGAGATTTCAGACTGAAATGATAATCCTCTACTGAATTCCAGATATGAGCAACCTAAAGAAATGTAGTTTTGAAATTTCTTTATCAGAGAATGATATTGCCACAATGATCAAATTAGTGTATACGAACAGTATATATTTTTCAAAACAAAAAAAAAATCATAATATTGTAAAGCTGAAAGCTTACCATCTTTTGAGAAATATCGTACTTGCGGGCCAGTATAGACAGAGTTGTGCACAATTGCTCTTTTCTTAACTTCTTCCTCCCTTGCTAGAACACACTCCAAATTCCTCAAGTTCATAATTTCTGAAGTTTTGCAGGTAACAATTCAAGTTTAGACACAGCCAGCTTCAATTTCAAGTAAATATAAATAAGTACCCAGCAATTCAAATCACATACTAATTACGAATATTGAGGCTTAAAGTACAAACCTGTTTGAGCTGCTTCTAAAAGCATCTCTTCTTGCGTCATCCTCTTCTCCTCGCCTTCCTTTTTTCTCTTTATCTGCTAATGTAAAAAAAAATTTATATTCATTAAAAATAGTATGATATGTTAATAAACGCTATGATCTCACAAACAAATACCACTTTAATCAGAATTTGGAGTACATTCAACATCAAATGCTATTGAAAACTGACCTTCATGGTTGCTTGCAAAGCCGCTCGTATTGCATCCCTCTCGGCTTGCCTGATAATCATTGAAGTTCTTGAAGATTTTCTCACGATTCTCTCTCCTTCTCCTTCATAGAACTCATAACTGCCAATGCTGAGATTTAAACACCACGCAGCAAATAAGAAAGTGAATAAATTTGAAACTGAAAACAGGGGCATTCATCAAGTTCTCTCCTTTCCCACTCGAATGAAACACTTAATTTCTTTCACTTTTATCCCTTGTGGCATCAGCCAATTTCAGTACAGCAAAAAAAGAGTATAGCTAAAAGAAGAGTATAGCCAAAACTGAGAAAAATGATATCAGTTATTGAAGTTGCCCAAAAACTTCAACCCATCAATCCCACATTTTTTCCTATCTAAAACCATCATACAAAGAGCCGTGAACCGCTAAAGTATAGCCATCCAAAAAATTTCAGGGGCAAAATATTTACTTGTTGATCAAGCTCATTAAAAATCAATTCCTTGTTTGGACCCCAAAATATGACAAAAAATCTCCAAACAATCCAAATCCAAAACAAAATCATCAACCAGCCGAATCAAAAGCAACAATAAAAGGCTGAGATAATCCTACAATACCTCAGTTCAAACGAATGAAAACGAAACAGAGCCTAGTTTCCACATATATAATAATGAAATTAAACAAAGATAATTTCAGAGGGAAAGTTGGAGAAGGAAGGAACCTTAAGAAAGGTGGAGCTCACACACTACCGTCGTGACCAACGATGGCCGCAGAGGTCAGATGGTGCCCCTCGAATTTTTTTATCAAATTTTCGTCTACAGTCTGAGCCCTCTCTGATATATGGTTCAAAGGAACAAGAAACTACAATTACAACCAAATCAAAACCAAATAACTTATAACCCAAATCAAACATGACAATTTGAAGGAAAAAAAACTACTTTTGACTAACCTCAAATCAATTTGTTCTGTCATCAGAATCGACTACAGGCACGGACTTCCATGGCATGAGCTTGAAAGTATAGGAAGACGAAGAGAGAGAGAGAGAGAGAGAGAGAGACCATGCGTGAGATTGTTAGGGTTCGAAGAGGCTGATACACGTATATGATGAAATCTAGGGTTAAGGTTGGGCTCGATGGTATCTGAGGCTTTTTGTTCTCAGAAAGCCAGAAACTGAGAGACTGAGAGAGAAGAAAAGAAAAGGTTAAAGGGTAAAACCGCCACTTGGATTTCATGGAACATCTGAGGATTTCATGAAAGGTTAAACAGTAATTTGGATTCAGTTTTAGGGCCGAGTTTGGCATTCTTTGTCTTTGTGAAAATAATCATTTGTCGATTTCTTTGTGAGAGAAATCAGTGAGATAAAGCGAGTTTGGCGTTTGGTAAACTTTTTGTTAAAAGTGTTGTTGGTACTAATTCCTCATAATCAGAAAATAATTCCGCAAAATCATTACACCAGCGCCTCTTCAAAGCTGATTCTGCATAATCAGAAAATGAAAGCACCTCATTAATTGTTTTCCCTTATAACTTTCTCTCACAGCAATTTTTAACAATAAGTGATTTTCTCATAGTTTACCAAACGGGCTGGGCTTCCCAAAATTTTAAAAAATCACTTATTATCCCAAATAAGCAATGCCAAACTGGCACTTAGTATACATATAATTTTGTTTATCTATGGATATCACATGTTGGGACAAACGTCTTATTCCTGTTTATAGGTACTCTTCCTCAACCTCTGGGTTGGTATTTTGACAATAAAGTTTGTATAATATTTTATTCAGTTTTCTGCTGCTATTTACAACTTTGATCCAATCCATTTTATTTAATTAAAAAGGCTTATCGTATTTTGGGAGTCTTGGGAGTATAACCCTCATATCTAGGTGTTATATTTTTGGGATCCTCAAGGTACGTGCCGCTGTCACGTGTCTCGATTTTGGGGTGTGACAGTACCGATTCCATGAACCCACACCTGTTGTCCCGTCAAGCATCACTTAACCCGTCCATAGCTTGTTGCAATACGGCGAAGCCTAAGCACAAACACACCAAATAACATGCAACGCCAAGTGAAAACCTTTATTTTGGTGCCAATCCAAGCAACAAGCTTAAGTGGGCCCAAGTCACGTGAACGCCTAGGGCTTACTAGGTGGATTGTATTATGAATGGTTACGAGTATTCATGATGCCCATTGATGGTTCAAGGATTTGAGGTTTTGGGCTGCTTGGGTGCACCAAAACCCATACCCATTTATTGAGCCCAAGCATAAGGGTAAGCATGGTAGAGAAAGAATACATCCCAACACATTGAAACCAAACCATCTCGTTAAAACCAAACCAAACCCATGCGCACATTGATACACGGGCTATTGGAAGTGAAGCAGCTTTTAGACCAGCACCTTTACCTATTTTTTCCTATACAAGCTCGTGTAAGAAAACAAAGAAAGAAAAGGAGGAGAAGCAAGGATGGAAGATGTTGCAGAGGCTAGCTACAGAAAGACTATGGAGCTCTATAAACTTTCAGAGTGTTTTGGGGTCTGATTCTAGAACTCAGACAAAGGCGAAATCACCCACATTCTCTTTACAGCAGCCTAGGCTCATCTGGGGATTCTAGAACGAAAAGTTCCCTACATAAACTGGCTACTATGCTTGGGATTAGGTAGCTATCTTCACCAATGCCTTGAAAGAGGAACACCAGAAGCAATATCGTGGCTTCCCAAGATGAGCTAGACCACAATGACTCGGAGTCGAGGCAAAATGCCTCCCATAGAGAATAAGAACACACAAGCAAATAAGGTTATAGCCTCCCAGATCTCATTATAACCATTCAGGCTATGGGGCAAACCCACAAGGAAATTGTGGATACAATCAATGAGCTAAAAAGATGTCTCTAAGCCAAGCGATAAGGTCAAAGAACATGAGAAAATGTCTCAAGAAGAGTTTGCTGCTGTTGGAAAGAGTTCTGAGCGGAATGGGCCATCTTTTGTTACCCCGGAAGATGTCATTATCATGTTGGAAAACGAGGATTGGAAATAGGTCCATCAACCACCATATCTATCAAATATACTCCAACAGCCTTATCCTAAAGGCTACAAGACACCAAGCTTTGTCCTTTTCGACAGGAGGAGCGAAAGCCCAAAAGAACATATCAGCCACTTTATTGACGCTTTGGGAGCACACGCTGGTGATCATAACCTATGTCTTCGGGAATTTTCAAAAAGCCTTACTGACCGTGCCTATACGTTGTACACGACATTGGCACTAGGCTCTATTTTCCTTTGGGAGGACTTAGCAGGCATGTTCTGTAAGAAGTACTTCCAGCACAAACAAAGAGTTACTACGACCCAACTTAGCAACACTTGCCAAAAGCATGGGGAGGACCCTGTGGACGTTGTGTGCCGATTCCGGGATTTGGCTTTAGACTGTTATGATGAAAAGGATAAGGAAGTATTTGTGGAGATCTGCATAAGCAACATTGTGGCATACTACAGAGTTTATCTTGAGAATATTGGCATCAACCAATTTTCTTGGCTACTGGAAGTAGTGAGGAAAACAAGCATGTTAGTCAAACCGACTGGCAGAGAACTTGGAGGAGTGAAAAGAAGGAAGCTCACCAGACATTAACTGTGGACGACAAGCCACATTGGGATTACAATTCATGCAAACGAAAGGATATGGAAACATATTTGCCACTGCTGTGCAAGGACCATTCTTGATGCAATGTTTGCTGATGGTGCAATCAATCCCCCCAAACCTTACAAGGTCCCCACAAGGGAAGAAAAATGGATCCGAGGTACTACCATTACCACTAGTTTGTAGGACATCAAACCACTGCTTGCTAAACTTTGAGGAAAATCTTGCACGCCAAGGTACTTGACGGAACTCTTGAGCTATCCACAGGGCTTACAGCTTCGCAAGTTTTCCAAAGGGATCTGAAGTGCAAATCACTTTTTGAGCAACTAGGCTTCAGATAATTTTTCGGAACTTTGAAGTATTTTTAGTGAATTTACGAAGTTGAAAAATAGGAAATTAAGATGTGAATTTCCACATGGCATTTTGTGATTGGTTGGAACATGTCACCATGCCATATGTCAACTTCTGATTGGTTGGAAGACTTGGAAAACTAGGGTGTATAGCACTATACCGTACACACGTTAATCTAAGCCATTAATCTAATTCTAGATCAGATATGGACCATAGATCAAATCAAAGACTTTTGACTTGATCTAGGCCTTTAGTTTGGTTGTTGGGAATGCATATAGACCATCCATCTTGGATCTATCATGTACCTTCTTATACATGATCCAAAACTCATCTTTTAATCTGGACCACTGAATTTAATATTCGAATCGATTTGAGCCGTTAGAGAATTTTATAAATACCCCCCTAATTCTCTCATTTCCTTCACACCAAGATTGAGAATTCTCTCATCTTCCATCTCTTGCTCTCTTTCTTTTCCATTAGAGTTACTATCCCGAAATTCTTCGGAGTAACTATTTATCCAAGATACTATTCACCCAAAATACTATTCACTCTCCATACATAGTATAAGTTTTTACTATTCATCATGATAAGTTACTATTCATAGGGGGCACTATTCATCCAAATTTACTATTCACTTACAGAAGGTAGCCAGTGTTGTTATCTATCATTTTCGAGAAATTACTATTCATTGGCGTATTTTACTATTCACAGTCGTATTCTACTATTGCTCAACGAGGTAATCTCTGCTCCATACCTCGTATTTCACTTGTTCTAATTCCGTATTTCTTTTTCCTAGCTGTTATGCTGCCCAATTTAAAATTGTCAAATACTCAATTCTTATTATTTTATAATTAGGTAATTTTCAAGTTATTCCTAAAATACAATCCATATGTCGTTACTCTATCCATTTGAAATCTAATCAAATTGGATAATCTTGTTGTCATTTTCCTTCCTTAAATTTCTTGAACTAAATTATACCTATTCCTCTGGTCCATATGTATGAAAACCAAAGTACTATTTAAACTTTAATTTTACAGTACCATGATTTTACCGTTTTCGGACTAGAAATGGAACTTCAAGGATTATAAGGATTAATTTGGAATTTGTATTAAGTTTAAGGACCACAGTGCAATTAAAGACTAAAGTGTAATCAAGGATTTGTTGTAATACTTTTTAGTGTTGGATTATGATTCAGTTGCTCAGCAGTGGCCAGTTTGAGTTCGAAGGTGTAGAGGACAAGTCAGGATTAAACATTGGATTCCAGGTAGGGGGACTCACTCTCGGACTTGTATTTTGTGTTTGTATGACATAGTAAATATTGTTATGTGTGAAAGATGCACTATTTTGGATGTCATATTGTTTGGTTTTATAAATGTTTGGCTTTGGGTCTCCAAAGTTGTGAGGGCATACGCTTGCGGGCATTATCCTTGAGGACCTGAGAGTGAAAGGGGCATAGTGACTTTCTTGGATTTCGATTCCCTAAACCTCTGGAGAGGTTACGCGGACATACTTTACCAATACCCTAAGCGTGAGGTATAGTCGATGAGGTGTAACCGGTAAATGGACACTCTCGCTACCGTACCAGAGGAGTTGGATTTAATTATAAATTTTTGGTAGGGGTAGTTGGCCTTAAAGGATCGGTTATCAGACAAGCAGATACATGAACGTTCTGAAAAATGTTTATAAAACTTACTTGAGCATGCCAATTGATTTTGGATCCACAATAAATGGATACGGTTTGTGTATGTGCATATTCTTTCACTGATTTCGAAATAAATCTATGGCCATAATCATTATTATTATATTCATTATTTATTTTCAAACCTGGTCGGGAGCCCCCTACTGGGCAAATGAACGTATGTGATGCTCACCCCTACTTTTTTTGTAGATTCCTTTCGTGGGTGACATCTTGGTGTGACTTCCTTACTTGTCAGCATTTGGCTCATGTCTCATGTTGTTGTCAGGTTGTGAACTCTATTCATCACAACTGATCATGTTTTGCTTCACATGTAAAAACTTGAATTCTAGATGGTTGGTATATTTTCATTATTGGTTTGTAAAATAAATTTCAGTGGTTGTTCATACTAATCCATGACCTCTGGGGTTGGTGTAACTCTTAAATAAATTTTGTAAAATATTATAAACTATTTTTCCGCTGTTATTAAATACTTTGATCAAACCCGTTTTAATTTATTTATAAAGACTTAGCATATTTTGGGAATCTTGGGAGTATAACCCTCAGACTTAGGTGTTATATTCTCAGGATCCTCAAAGTACATGTCACTGTCACGTGTCTCGATTTTGGAGCGTGACACATTCGGTATTTCATCCGGCAAGTTCTTGGGGTTCCAAGTGCACCAACATGGCATAAATGTTGATCTCGAAAAACCAGACCCATAAGTTCCCTCACGCCACCAAAAATCCAAAAGAGTTGAAGAGCTTCATGGGAAGATTATCATACATCAGGCGCTTCATTCTTGACCTTGCTACTGTGATGGGTGCTTTTACTCATTTACTCAAGAAAGGCAACTAGTTGTGCTAAGCCAGGAGTGCCAAAAAGGCTACCAACAAGTGCAACAATTGATTACCAAGCTGCTTATTAAGAAGGCACCCATTTTGGGACTTCCACTTAAGCTTTATTTGGCTTCAACAAACATCACGATAGGAGCCTTGCTTGCCTAAGACAACCATGATGAGGAGGAAAGCCATATTTACTATGTGAGCAGGTAATTAAGAGGAGCTGAAACACAGTATCCGAAAACCGAGCTCTTATGCCATGCCTTTATCTATGCTGCATAAGCTGCAGTTCATGAGCTCATGGTGAAGTCTGACCCCGTAAGGTATTTGCTTGTAAGACTTATGTTCTTTGGAAGCCTTGCACGTTGAATGTTACAATTATTTGAGTTTGATATCATATGCGTAACTCCTAGAGCACCCAAGGGAAAAACTGTGATCGATATGCTGGCTCTATTTATTGAGGTTGAAGAATCCATGCTTTCCAAAGAGGTTCTAGGAGAGCTGATGGGAACGATTGCCACTACTATAAAGGAGGAACCATGAACCCTCTACTTTTATGGTTCTTCTACATCAAACTGAGGGGGAGCATGTGTAGTACTCATAAGTTCTAAAGGGCAGACCACAGTCCGCTCATTCAAATTAGATTTCCCATGCACAAATAATGTAGTTGAGTACAAAGCCGTTGTTATGGGATTGTCTACGCCAAAGAAAATGGGCATAGAGAAGATTAAAGGCATTGGTGATTCAAACTTGGTGCTAAGTCAATTACAAGAGGACTTTGCTATGAAAAAGGCAACCTTGGCCCCGTATCGCACGGCTACATTGGGCTCAAAGCTCTCATTTACCAAGGATCAACTCGATATTACAGTAATAAAGAAGGACAGCAGTCGAAGCAATGCCTCAGGAAGAGCCGTTCGAAGAAAGTGATTGGTGAAATCTTGTAAAGGAAGAGCTACACAAGGGAGGCAACATCAGAGATTTGAAGGACTATGCAATCATTTTTAGGGAACTCTACAGGCGTCTCCTAGGAGGTGTTTTGGCTCACTGCATAGGAGAGAGATTTGCAAAATAGGTAACAGGAAGTACACAATGCTCTTATATCTTGGAGCCAGTGATTAGCTTGTATGGGCGCCTACAATGCAAAGGTTATTACTGGCCAGAAATGAAGAAGCAAGCTGCCAAAATGCAATCCAACTGCCTCAGATGTTCCACGATACCCTCTGCCAAAGAGTCATTCACCACTTTGTTCGCGGAAGATTGGAGGGCTTCGTACTTAGCATTCTTTGTCGAAGGGACACTGCCAACCAACCCAAAACTTGCTCACATGCTTAAAAGGGTTCATTGGGCAGGTCAGCCCTCTACCATAAAGGGTTCAATGGTGAGTCGTTAAAATATTTACAAGAAACAGAAGCATATCGAGTAATGTGGGGAACACATGTTGTAGAATGTGGTGAGCACCAGGGAATGAAGAGGCTTCATCAACAGCTGCTAGGTTTTTGATACTACTGGCCTACAATGAAGAATGACTCACATGACTTTGAGAGGAAGTGTCACACATGCCAAATCCATGCTAATTTAAACCATAAGCCTCCCACGCTATTGTAAGACATGCACACTCCTTGGCCTTTTCATGCTTAGGGGCTTGACTTTATTATAAATATCCATCCACCTTTTGATAGCTACATATGGGTCATCACCGCCACTAAATACTTTACAAAGTAGGTCGAAGCAGTTCCTCTCTGGAAGGCCACATGGGTTGCGGTCTCAAATTTCATCCTCTAATACATTGTGTGTAGGTTTGGAATCCATGCAAAATCATCACCGACAATGGCACGCCTTTTGTCAACAAGAAAGTGAACTCAACACACAATGGCTATGGTATCAAGCATCATCTTGCCATGCCTTACTACCCGCAAGGAAATGGTCAAGTTGAGGCCACAAACAAAACTTTACTAAAAATTCTGAGCAAGATGGTATACAAGTATGAAGGGGGTTGGAGTGTTCACCTACCGGATGCTTTATGGGCTTACTATACCTTTCCAAGAAGTGCCACAAGCTTCTCCCTTTACTCACTTGTTTACGAGTTAGAAGCCATCTCACATGTTGAGATCACCGTCCCTACACCCTAAGTATCAGCCATCAATGACATTGAGTGGGATGCAAAGTCATGCTCAAACTAGCGCTGGGTGGACCTTTAAGCCTTGGAAGAAAAATAGGAGAAGCTTACAACGGTGGTTACTCTTGCTTGGCTTTTTTCTTCCAAGGCTTCAAGGTCCACCCAGCGCTAGTTTGAGCATGACTTTGCATCCTACTCAATGTGGTAAAAATATCGGGACTTTATCATAATAATATATATATGTATATATGTGCGAAAAATATCATAATAAAATAAATAAATAAAAACGACATCGCTTAGCAGTAAGTATACCAAGCGAAGCCACTTAGATAGGATTCCTAAACTATTAACAAGCATCATGCCTAAGCGCAATCACATGTTCTTATAAAAAGAGGAGGGGGAAAAGCCAAGTTACTAGAAAGAATCATGCTAGTTACTTGTAGTGTGTGGACGAGATGACAGAACAAGGGAACCCTTGGCTCCCATTAACAACTAAGGTGATCGGGATGATCAAAACGTAAAGTCTTGGATTTCATGAAAACTTTTTCAAAAGCATGCATTGACATGGCTTCTCTAGAGCATGATAAGAGAGTGTATACATAATTAAACAACTAAGGAAGCCTTACAAAAGCATTAAAGCAATGCATCAGAGCTTTGTTTAAGGATCCCGCCAAAATTTCTGCAGCATGCGCCTTGTTTCAGGATTACCCAACCTGTTAAAATGTTAAATAGTTCATGAGAATAAACATCTCCAACCAAGCAAAATGTATACTTCAAGCATGATTACAACATGGCAAAAATTTATCTAAATCCCAGCAATCCATGCATAACCATTCCACATTGCAAGGTCCTAACAAAGTAAGTTTTGGGCTATCCAAAAGAAATACAACCCAAGCAAAACTGATAAGTGCATTATTTCCTATATTTGTATTCCTCTTATATTTGGTTTTTGTAGGGAAAGTTAATTAAAAAGAGCATTATTACTTTACTTTCCTTATTTTCAGCTATTCTGTGTTCTTGGAAGGATTTTGACAGAAAATCAACTTTTCGAATGAATTTTAGCACAAGGCCAATTGTAGAAGAAATCTAAGACATTGAAGATGACTGTATCAAATTTTCATAATTTTCTACTAAGCCAATTTCTCCAGACTTGCAAGTCAAGACAGCCTAAGTTGAAATCCCGTTAGAGTTGCACTATTGTGGAAGATTGAAGAGTTGAAGACTTTCCCGATTTTTCCTAGTGGCATGTGATATATGCTTGGAAATATTAGATATCAAGCTACGTTTCTCCTATTTTCCAGAATTTTATAGGAAGTGAAACGACCCTAAAACGTGCGATCAAGTTGGCTAACGTGTTTTCCAGTCAAAGAATGATTATTTCCAAGTCTGTTTCCTTAAGTGTTCATGAACTAAGTTGCCTAAACATGAACACTTCATTTTTATAGTTATATTTATAAAAAAAAAAAATTTATTACTATTCCATGTTGAGTATTTGTTACTGCTCTTAATGCCATAAATATCTAGCTAATATTTAATTGATGATCCAAACGGAGACCGAGATGAGATGTTTGGTGTTTGCTTCTCGTAACAAATATCATGTCTTGAATGAGTGCCGAGAAGGACTAACATGACTCATGCAGTTTTCTTGCAGGTTCTCATATAACTTAATGGGTTCTTGATTTTCTAAATCCGTTGTTTGGGAGAGTGTGGGTTGTTATTTGAGAATACTTTTGGTTGAACCCGAGAGGGAATATCAAATGAATTAGGAGAAACCAACTGTCAACATGGGTAGTAATTAGGGTTAATTGGCTATAAGAATTAAGTGGAATTGGTTATGGTGAAAACAGATGCTCTAGTGTGGCATCAACTTGATCTTCCACCGTGAATTAAATTGCTATTTTTCATAATTGTTTTAGTTTAATAAATCAAACAATTATCTTAATGAAATGTTCAAATAAACTTTTGAATTAATTATAATTGGTAATTAATAGGAAATTACAGTTTTCGTGGGAACGACACTTTATTTACTTCTACATTACTTGCGATGATAGTGCGCTTGCAATAATTTCACCCCAAAAAAATTAGTAATAATAATAATAATAATAATAATAATAATAATAAAAATAAGCTATAATGAACGGTATAAGTTCGAAGACAAGGGGAGCAATAGTTTATTTAAAAAGGGAAAGAAACAGAACAACATGCGAACATAAGTAGGAAAATGGCAGAACAAGAGAAGCAAGCATACAGTACCTCGCCACCATCAGGGAGGCCTGAATGGGTATCCGTTACAAAGCCTCCCATGCTCCCAATAATATTAGCAACCTATGAGGACAAAACATGATCTATGAACAAGAACAAGCAGTGTGGGAAGCAAAATACACGTATAAGTAAATGAGACAAGTAGAAAGTATGAAAGGTATCAGCTCAGCACTGTCATGGCATGCATCAATGCTGGCAAATCCAGGTGGAAAGTCTGGGTCATGTGGTTCCTCAAGATGAGGATCAAAGCCCATGTATGTGTAATCCTCGTGGTTATAACACTCTCTTGCTCTTACACGCTCGTCTTGACCTTGGTAGCGCCATTCTCGTCACTTTGAGCATCATTAGCGATTACCACATCCTCGCCTTCAGAAGTTTCATCTCTATCTTTGCGGGTATTGGCAAGCTTTTCTTGTTGGAGGTTGGGATCATGGGAGCTTCATTGCCTCTCCACTTCTTCGGGAGGGGTACCTGCATTGATAAAAAAACAAATGAAATGAAAAGGTGAATAAAAAGAAAATAACAATATGAACATGAGTCACCGTGAGAGGGGAAGTTTCCGGCGGGTCACCAGCACGCTTACTGCCCTGAAAAGCTGTAGATTCCTGAGGCCGTGAATGCTCAGAGGAAGCCTTTCCCTTGGCCCTAGGAGGACCATTGGCTGCCACCTTGGGAATGAACCTCTTCAACTTCTTAGCGATGCCCTTTTCCTTTACACCGTGATTCTCCTTCTGCCTTCGTTTCCCCTGCACAATACTTCTCACGTCATGAGAACTCTTTTTCTCTAATTTATATATTAACTTGGAGAATTTTCTGACAATCTCACCACTTTCAGAAGTAAAAGGGAGATTCCACTTCTGACTTAATGAGATGGCTTTCTTTTCCGATACTAGACGAGCATGACGAACCACTGAGGTAGGTAATCTCTCACAGTGATTGACGTGAATCAGCTAAATGAAGCAAAGTAGCAGTTCCAGTAAGTCTGATAAGCCTTCGAGAAGCCACCAATTCTCTCTCTGTCAGCTAACGCAAGGCAAGAGGCCTGCCGTCATCTGGCATGTTATCCCTGTTAGAAATGTGCCCTATGAGCCAATACATTTGATATAATATCCTTAGAATACATTTCATAAATGATATATAAAAGGCAAACGTATTTTGTTATCTTTTACATCTTGTAAAGAAACAAATGTCCAGGGTATGCTAAATAAGAGATAAAATAATCTAATGAAGATTAGATTCAAGAGACCTTTGATCTCTAACTATAGTATCCCAAAATGTTCCTAATCATAGGATTATCAAATGGACATTGATAAACCGTCAAGATTAGCACATACTATGTATGCTCAATTAGGAGGATGGTTAGTCTCAAACCATTTGGGTAATTGACACTAATACAAGTATGTGGTTGCTTATTAGTGAATGAGTACACTGAACGCGATCAATCGTAGTTCTCGTATGGAGTATTTATCTACATGTGAAACGAGAACTCATAGTTGCAATAATGCAAATTAGTCCTTAGACTTGAGGCATCATGGTTGTCCTGTGATGCGTTATTGATCTTTGATAGCTCTCAAATGCAAGCCGTAAAAGATTTGTCTTAAGTGTTGTTGGGGTCTCTTAATTCATCATAGGGGTATGCGAATGTATAATAAAGAGTCTCTACCTTCGATAAAGAAGGAGAATGTTTCGAGATGTGATTCAGCAAATCTTTGGCCAAAGTATTTTGAGCTTGATTTAGAAAGTTGTTCTTAATCATGTTTTTTTGAATCACTTGAGGTTATAAATCATATTAGGGGTTTGACATAATCAATCCGTACCCTAATAATATGATTTGAAACATTGTATAAGAGAAGGACCGTTTCGCTTTGCAATTCTAACTTAATAGGTACTTCATCTATTATGGTTAGCTTTGGTAGCCTTGATATATTGCTAGATTTCACTCTTGGCTCGTGGAAGTCCTAGGATTGATTGTGATCGATCCATATAAAGGAAGAATTAAAAAGGGCTTTGAATTCCAGTTGCTTAGAAAGAGTTCTAATATTTTCTCACTTTCTTGCTACTTAGAACCTAATGGATCGCACACCTTAAATGGTTAACTTTGAGTAATACAAATGAGAATGAGGAAATCAATTTGATTGATTTGATGTGGATGATTTACTACGTGTAAAAATGTATTTGGGCCTCGGTAATAGTTAATGGGAAGCCCAAATGGTTGGGTATTAAGCCCAAGGGCTTAAGACAACTAAATATTATGGTTTAAGTATCACAAGGCCCAATTTTGGAAGCCCAATGGGGTTTGCCCGAAAATGCTTAATTAAATGTGTATGGGAATTATTTCCATAAGCTAATTAACACACAAACACAATCCAACATCAACCAAATAGGTTTGGAGATCAAAGAGAGATAAAAGAGAGTTTTCAAGAGTGAAACACTTTCATCTTTCACATGGAGGAGAAAGATCAAGGAGCAAAGATCAACAAAGAGGAAATCATCAAGAGAAGACCAAACACAAATTGGTTCATATAATTGCTTCAAGGGTAAGTAGATCTTATCCTTTCTCTTGAATTTTCCATTTATAAAAACATATCAATGTTCATGGCTTAAGATACTTGGAAGAAGTTTTGTTTTTGAATTTAAACAACCACCATAGACTTCCGCTATGATTAATTTGATTAAATGCATGTTTAATATTCAAATGAATTTCTCAAAAATGTTTTGAAATCCTACAATCCCTACTCCAAAAGGTCTAGTGTAATGTAAAGGGGTCCCTATGGATGGGACCAAGAGGCTAACCGAATGATCATCACCTAAGGTGAGCAAAAGGAGGCTTGCAACATTCAACATGGCGTCTTTTCTCAAATGACGACCTTGTGCCATTGTTACATGAACCTCAACTACACCATCAATGTCAGCATCAAAGGGTACATGCTCGAATTCTTCTAGTAGAAGACCATAAGGACGAAAGATGAAGTTGTCAACGCTATCAAGCAACTAGGGGTGGGCGCGGTCCGATTTCCACCTCAAACTTAAACCGAAATTGGTACTATTTAACCAGCCTGGTTTGGTCCAATTTTAGAGGAAAAAAATTATGAAATTGGCCGTTCCAGTTTTGGACCATATTATTATTATTTTTCAATTTTTTTAAATACAAATTCCAACTAAAATTTAATGTTTTTGGGCTTGAAAGTTTACAAAATATCCAATTTCATACAAAGAGTATTTTGAAGTTGGGCTTGGGGAAATATTAGTTATGAGATTTAAAATTTAGCATTGGATTTAAATAATTTTGTAAAACAGAATACACAACCGGTCTGATCCGGTCCAGTTTGGTAAGGTGTGAAGTCGGAACCGAAATCAGTTTGAATCGATCCAGCCTTGTTCGGTGCCAATTTATTGACATTTTAAGTCAACCGGTTTTGTTTCCAGTTTTTTCATCCGGTCTGGCTCGATGTTCCGGTTTTTCGGTCTTGATGCCCACCCCTACCACCAGCCCTAGGAAGTTTTGACCATTCTTTTGCATCCGCTTAAACCACCTGAAAATCATAGGCAATATATCTGGCATGTAGGAGCTCTTACTAGTGTCAAGAAGTAACCTAGCCTTAAAAAAGAGAGTGGGGATACGTATAACCCTTTTGAGGTGTTGCCATAAGAATACTTGCGGGAAACTCGAGTTCAATAGAGTTTCCACGGCCATAGTTCCAAATGCCCCTTTTCATGCCCCGAATTTTCAACAACAAATAACCTGTTTAAAGTTATTAAAAAACAACCGATCCGGGACTTAAAGCTCGGAACCTTCAACAAACGCACAAGGATTTTTTTTTCTTTTTCCATAATACACCACCTGTTCCAAACCACAATGTCAATACTGACTCAACTCTTCTAAGTCAAATATTACATTACCAAATTACATAATAAATTGAACAATCAACATATTACATAATCTACTCCTCTGAGCTTATTTCATACAGCAAAAGTCTAAACTCACAAACACTCTCCCACCACACTTTGTACACTGCAAGTACACCTCTTGATTTCTGCTCTTGATGAAATCATGCGTTCCTATTACCTGTAAGATTAGCCCATACGCTGTTGAATAGTGTATCGGGTTCATCACCAACAAACCCTGTAAGTTTTCTAAAGCTCGTATGAGTAAACCACAACTAGCAGTATAAATATGTCATTTTACAGATAATATACAATCACATGCACTTTCATTAGCATCACACAATCCTTGTATAATCAAGGTACTCATAATCAATCAACTCACCCTAATCACAATTCTTTTATTTTCAAAAACTGTCAAGTCACCGCCTTTGACCTCAAAATGTGTTTCAAATCCGTTAGAAACACAACTCATAAATGTCACTCTTGGAGAACAGAAGTGAGAATATGGCACAGTGTGTAATCATAAACTACCTCAAGGCTGCAACTATGTGTCACATATATGATTACTGTAATGGCAACACTTAAATCTCTAAATGGTTTGGGGCCTCGCACCCCAAGGCTACAACTCCCTAATTACTTGCCACAGTCAAACCATCCTGCTAGTTCTTTTCCTATTGAAAGAATCACTGCATTCTCACATCTATCCTTCCAAGCACAACACCAAAAACAATAAAATACACTCTCCACATTAAATATTGTTTTGGCTTATTTACGCTTATGCCCCTGTGATTTCAAATGAGTCTCAGATTACAACATGTGCTTTGAAGTGACTCAATATAGCATCCATACTTTCATTAAGTATCTCACGTTAGTCATTCCGTCAAATTTCTGTTCAATACAAGGGCAATCTCTCTCTCTCCTCTCCTCTCCTCTCTCTCTCTCTCTCTCTCTCTCTCTCTCTCTCTCTCTCTCTCTCTCTCACTCATCAGCTCAATCCCCTCTCTCTCTCTCATCAGCTCAATCCCCTCCCAAAATTATGGCCTTTTATTTCATTGGATGGGGTTGGTTCCATTTTTAAAAACCGACCAAATTTTGTTCGAGTGGGTGGATGGGTGGTGGCTAGTCGGGGTGAGGGAGAAAGGGGAGGGGGTGGGTTTGTAGGGGCTAGGGAGTTGGAGGTCGTGGTCATGAGGGTTGGGTCGCAGAGGGGGTCACAGGGGAAGGAGAGGAAGAGGGAGAGGAGAGAGAGAGAGAGAGAGAGAGAGAGAGAGAGAGAGAGAAAGAGAGAGAAACATAGTTTTTTTAAAAAAATACAAAAATACTATTTTGCCCTTGTATTTAACGGAAATCTGATGGAATGGCTAACGTGAGACAGTTAATGAAAGTATGGGTAGTATATTGAGTCACTTCAAAGCACGGATGGTAATCTGAGACTCGTTTGAAAGCACGGCAGGGTATATGCATAAATAAGCTTATTGTTTTCTATCTCAAATACATCTATTATAGCAATATATATATATATAATTATTATATTTACGTGGTCATTCACTTATGAACACCACCATACAATCATAACATAATATGGTCATTCCCTTGAATACCATTTATTTTGCGAAAACCTGCAACTCATTTCAAATCAAAACACATTTGATTGATTTTAAACTCACACAAAACAGTTTCTCAAAAACCACATCAACTTGTTAATTATATCCATTAACATTATCAGAATCACATGTATATATGTATATAATAATTCGTGATTTTACTCACTATCCAGATGGTTTTACTCACCTCTCGTCTAAGCTGCGTTTTTAACCAACTCAACGAACCCACAATAAGCACTCAAGCTCTACGATCCTCAAACTTTGGTTCTGCAACACCTAAGAAAAGTTTACAACTTACTTAGAATCCAAAATCTAAGATTCTGCTCTCAAATAACGAAAATGCCCTTTGGAACCAACCTGGGGTCCAAAGTGATTAATTATCATCTAGAACACTCAAAAACTGCGATGTACACATTGTCGATGTCAAAACAAGACCAATGGTACTAATTGTCCAACAAAATCACTCTTTGGGTCCAGCAAGGCTCACCCGTCCAACCAACACTCCAAAAATCCACATCGGGCCCACAACCTCATATTTCAAATCCGATAGCACCAATGGACTCTAAATATTTCCAACATCACTCTGCATCAATTTGGGCCAAATCCAACGATTGAATTATTCTTGATTGCACGATTATGCACGATCCAAAGGCGATCGCTGACAGCAAACTTCAAAACACAACAACTTAAGATCGGGATGTCTGATCTTCAATCCGTATATACCTAAAAACTCACAATAACACCAACTACCACATATATAAAATTGGACACGATCTAATGGTCCGATTATCTCCAATCTAACGGTCCAGATATGCAAGGCTCTGATCGTTGGCCAAACGATAAAATCTCACAAAATGGAACACACCACCATGCTCAGGATCTCGAGGACTACAAATTGTTTGAAGAAATCAGTCACAGACTCACCGCCACACGCTGCAACCGCGCGTAGTGGTCCGGTTAGTTTTCCGGTGACTGTAAAATCTCAAAACCGTCGAATGAAAACTAAATCATCTGAAAGATTTCGAAGAAATAAACAACTTTAAAACTTGAGATTTTACCAAAATCGAAGTCTAGATAGATCAAAACCACGATTGAAGTTCTAGATTTGAAACCGTGGGTTTCGATCGTTGTTGGGCTTCACACGACTGTTGAACACGTCGATTGATCCCAGAAACGGTAAAGATTGCCACATCTCGCCGCTGGAATAGTCGGGTTGGGTCAGGTCATCAATTCGAGTCGCGATTAGGGTCGTGCGCTGTGATCCAGGTCGTGGGCCATTGTGCAATTTCTGATTTTTGCACAGTAGTCCACCTATTTATAGAAATCCAAGTGGGTCACTATACACTATTCACTATTTAGCCCTCAAAACTTCAAAATTAAGTTTCTCCTTCGCTATATCTCCGATTCACGAACCGTTTGCTCCCATGGGTTTGTGAGATCGAGCTCTATTATTCTAGTCTGAAATCATAATTTTCTCACTTCAATTTCTTGAATGTCCAACTTCGTAAATTGCCCACAGATTCAATTAACCTTGTATGATTTTTCAGAATATTAATAACAAGCAAAAATTCATTATATTACACAAATCATCTTTCCTTCGAGATGAATGTTGCATGTCTTGGAAATTAGGCATCCAACACCTCCGTCCTGCGCAAAATGTCACGAGTAGATGGGTCATTAGCTCACGATCGACCCACTCTGACCAACCATTGCTGATGCCGCAAAGGTACTGAAAAAATAAAGGAACGGCAGGAAACAAGCCCATCTCTATGCAACAATTGGAGATAGTAGCAGGATCAACAACATTGGTAGTTTCTGGTGCCGACTCTTCACCTACGACAGGTTCTCACAAGTGTTCTTAAGCAATGAGGGCAACTTTCCCCCCTTTAGCCTGCCATCTAGTGAGTATAGGTGATCCGCCATGACAGATGAAGGATCAGTTGGTGTTGTATATCCGCCCTAAACCCTAAAAAAGATAAGGGAAGGTAAGAGACGAGCACACAACAAATAGTAATCAAATAATCCCTACAGTAGCATGCGAACAATATGTGCCAAACAGAGCAAGTTCTCTCATGCTAAGGGAAATGCCTAACCATGGAAGGATACCCACGCTTGATCAATCCTTCTAGTAACAAAAAAAAGGCACTTCCCCTCAACAAATCAAGCATTGCAAACAATACATTTTGCCTATTTCCCTTGTAGCCTCTTTCTATAAAAAATAAAAAAATAATTAAAAAAGGAGTATAAGAGTCAAGCAAGCTTCTACAAAAACAAGCATAGGCCAAGACATGCGTCTATTCCTGCAAAATTAAAGAAAATTTTGAACCCCAAAGACTCAAGAAGAATTGTTTACCAAAAGACTAAGGCAAAAGCTCCAACACCCAACTTTGTGAAGATGGAGTACGCTCGTAGGCTTACAACTGCAGGAAAAACACAACATACAAATCTCAATGTCTCTCACTAACGCAAGGATGCCCAACATACGAAATAATAATAATAATAATAATAATAATAATAATAATAATAATAATAATAATAATAATAATAATAATAATAATAATGGAAATGAGAAGACAAAGGGGTCGATACTTACCGGCGGCTCTTCCTCAAGGTTTGAAGAGCTCCCTTCTAGTAGCTTGCAAAATCGAAAAACAGGGGAAGCCATAAAGGTTTTATCGATCACTGCGGGTCTCTCAAAGAAATTTTTAGAAAAACGGAGAACAGATTTTATCTCGTTCCCCTTCACGCGTAAGAAAAGAAAAAAAGAAAAGATGGATAGATAGATAGAGAGAGAGAGAGAGAGAGAGAGAGAGAGAGAGAGAGAGAGAGAGTGAGAGAGAGAGAGAGTGAGTGAGAGTGAGAGAGAGAGAGAGAGAGAGAAATATGTGATCGCATGGATACCTAGGAACAATAAATGACCGATGGAAGACCATCATGGCACACCATCATCATACACATAAGAAGGGTCACTACCATGGATTTGATTTTTGGGCTGGGTTTGATTATTCAGCCTATTTCAACACCCATCCATGGCCCTAATAATAAGGGGGGCTAATGTTGAGGCCCAAAAAATCCAAAGGAATGCCCAAATGTATTTTTAAGCCCAATGCAAAACTTCACAGAGAAAGAGGCTTGACTAGGGCATGCAAGGATTTGTCGTATATGCTTGCACAAGCTATGGTCCACGTGCCACACCAAGTGAATACGCAACTCGCAATGTGGGGAGGTTGCAATAAGCCCTCAAAGACATACTGGTTCCGTGAACCTATGCCCGTTGTCCCATCAAGCACCACTTAGCCCGACCATAGCCCGTTGCAATATGGCGAAGCCCGAGCACAAACGCGTCAAATAACATGCAACGTCAAGCGAAAACCTTTATTTTGGGCTAAACCACGCCACAAGCCTAAGTGGGCCCAAGCTATGTGAATGCGTTGGGCTTGCTAAGCGGGTTGTGGTATGGATGGTTACGAGTGTTCATAAGATCCATTGATGGTTCAAGGATTGGAGGTTTTGGGCTGCTTGGGAGCACCAAAACCAAGCCCATTTCTTGAGCCCAATCACGTGGATAAGCATGCTGGAGGGAGAATATATAACAACACCTCTGTTAAAATGAAATTCAAACCAAACCAATCTCGTGTGCACATTGATACACGGGCTGTTAGAAGTGAAACACCTTTTAGACCACACACATTTACCAATTTTTTCCTCTAAAAGAAAACAATGAAGGAAAATGAGGAGAAGCATTGCCAAGGATGGAAAATGTTGCAAAAGCTAGTTGTAGGAAGACTTTAGAGCTCCAAAAAACTTTGTCTCGGTATGTTTGGTGGGTTGAATTGGAGGAAGTGAATGGAAAATAGGGAGGAAGACTTGGCAAAACTAGGGAGAACCAGCTAGGGTTTCCTGGGAATAAGGGGCTCCCAGCGCCTATAAAGGGGGGCATCTTCTACCCATCGACTCAACCCATCCAAAGCGAGCAAGCAATTACTCAAGCTATTGGAAAACCAACTCAAGCCTCCTAACCCTCTCTACTCCATCTTTCTTCCCTTGTAAGATCCCTCCATATTTTCTTTTCCCCTTTGCCCAAGTCTCTATTTTTTTCCAAAGAAATTCAAGCAGGCCTCTCTCTCTCTCTATTGCTAAACTCATGAAAAATTAACTCCCATGCCACAAGCTAGTCAAGCCAAGCCCAAAATTGAGATTCTAAGTAGTCATCAAATCCCCTTGGTGAAAGAAACTGAAGCACTCCCTAAGAATCCACAAACTTTTTGAGTGTTTTGAGGTCTAATTCCAGAACTCAAATAGGGGCGACATCACCCACATTCTCTTTACAGCAGCCCAAGCCCATCTGGGGCTGCAAGAAAGAAAAAGCCCCTAAACACTAAACAATCATCTAACATACACAAAACATTGTCATTTATAATCTTGCTCAAAAGACAGATTTTTAAATAAAAAAACATAACACAACAATAAAAAACATTTAAAGTTACAAAAATTTATAACTTTTAAATGCTTATGTATATTATATTGGTATTTTTTAGATTTATATAATAAGAAATATAAATATCAATGATATAAAAACAAAACAAAAACTTCAACTTTATAACAAAACAATGTAGATATCAATGGTGTGAACAAAAAGAAAAACTGCACACAAAAACAAAAACTGCAAACAAACAAAAAAATCTCTAACAAAAAATAGTGTAGATATCAATGATGTAAACAAAAACAAAAAAATGCAAACCAAAACAAAAACTGCAACAAAATATAAACTAATTTTATAGAAACAGAACTTGCGTTGCAGAGTCAATGAAAAAATAAACATATTAATAAGTGAGGAACCAAAATGCAAAACCATGATGAAAGTACTAAAACAATAAAAAGACATATTTTTTAATTTTATAGAATTGTATAGTTCCATATAATTCACACATTCATACTAAAATCCAAATGATCCCTAAACAAGAGCACATCAGGTAGTGGTATACGATTCTTGTAGTTCAAAGCTTATCTTTTCTGTTTTATGCATTGCAGTTTATGTTTTTGCATTGTAGTTTATGTTTTCTGCATTGCAATTTCTGTTTTTTCAAGACAATTTCTATTTTCTACAATGCAGTTTCTGTCTTTTGCATTCTAGTTTATGTTTTCTTTAATGCAGTTTCTGTTTTTGCCTTAGTTTTGTTCAATTTGCAGTCACCACAAGAGGAACGTCATTCCCCACAAGGAAGAAATATTGATGATCAAATAATTGTAGGTCAAGAAAAACAGATGATGAGGCTGAACCCTCAAAAGGAAACAAAAGAAGTGGATTAGGAAGAAAGTAGGATGGGGAACGAAGAAGGTGTGGCAAAAAATACCCTAAGAGCACGTGGACAGAATTGAAAAATACTACTTAAGTATTGAAATAAGGTAATATCTCTAGAGTAATGATTTCCCCACTCCCCTTTTATCCACTTACATTCCATTTTGTGAAATAAAAAGTTGTGCACAAAAGGAGTGTAGGTGGATAAAAGGGGAGAGGGGTAATGTATTCAAATCCACAGTGATATCTTTTGGGAAGGAAAACATGATGAAAGAGTTTCCAAGAGTGATATCAAAGAAATTGTATGGGACTTGAAACTAGGACAAAAAGTAAGTCTAAACTACTAATAATTCTAAGGGTTATTTTATTAGCACCCCATTATTTACTCTTTACATCTCATACTAAGTTTAAACATGAATAACCTATTTTACACTTGTATATAATTACCGTTAAGGACAAAAAATATTTAAAATAAAAATAAAAATTGCTCACTACACCCAATATATGTTCCTCCTCCACCCCATTGTTCAAATCCTATTTTCTTTCCGTTGATTTCGATTCTTCGATCAATTAGTTTGTTCTGTCAAAAGCCAATTTGAATTTGAATTTTCTAATTTACATAGGATGAGTGCGTGGAATTGGAAGGCAACTTGGGTTTCAGTTTTTTGTTAATTCTTTTTCCCGGGAAGAAAGATTGAAGCTTTATGTGAATATGCACATATGAAAGCCCCATTGTTTCAGTTACAAGGGAATGATGTCAATGGGACTCCTCCACTTCCATTGAAACCAGGGCAGAAAGTATCCAAAAGAAACTTTAAGAATGAAGTTTCTCCATTGTTTCAACAGCCAGAGGTCAAACTCAGATTCATTGCTAGACTCTTCTACTTCTATTTTAGGTGCGGGGTTTGGGGTGTGCTACAGCATGTTTTGCGATGGGTTCCTGTTGAAAATGAAAGGGAGTAGCAATGGGGTGGCTTTGAAAATGAATGGGGTTTTCGATGGGGTGTGTTTGAAATGGGATAGGATTTAGTTTGGAATGGGGTGTGGTGAGGGCAATTTAGGAAGCAATACAGGGTGTATTGAGTATTTATAAAATTGACTAAAATTGAGTAGGGTGTAAAGAAAATGTGGAGTGTAAAGAGCAAATAATGGGGTGTGAATAAAATCACCCTAATTCTAAAACACACACTGCACTGCAGTTGTTGTTTGTGACTACGATATTACCTATTAACAATGCCACAAATAGATTCTTGAAACATATATTCAAATAGAGGAGGACAAAATAGATCCAATGTAGACAGACATTTATTAACTATCATGCTCCTTCCCATATTTTACTGAAACTCATCTTTTAATTCATGCCTTTAATGCATCGGTAGAGTCATGCTCTTTAAACCCAAAGAAATAGGAGTAAGTCATCAGTTCCAATCAGATCCGAAAAATGAGAAATCAATCAAAAACAGTGGTTCTGAATTGAATCATGACTATTAAACATTTTTTATAGTCATACGCATACCCATTCAGAGTTGTTTTTGTGAGGTAAATTTTACCCATTTAGATTCAGCAACTGGCCAGGTGCTATTTCCGGCACTCTTTTCTTTTTTGTTACCCAAACAACAAAATTTACTGCATTAATTTATCAATGAAGCACTACGTGTCTATAAGTCTCACTGTAGGGATATTAAATGTAATTTATCTTGTCTTGTCTTTGCCTTGTTCTATTATAGATCATGAGATGAAAAAATAGTTCAACCTCCGCTCAGCATCATTGTCTGGCTAATTAGGGGACCGTGTGGTGAGCAGCACCCTTCCAAAATATAGGTCTTTCTTTTTTGTTTGTGTCTGATAAGTCGCATTTTGTTATCGTTATGCATCAAAGATATTTGTCACTACCCATAAAATCTGGAATTTGTGGACTTTCTCCTTTCCAAAAGAACAAGATTTATGGATGGGATGTTTTTTTATGAGCCATAATAATTAAAATTTGATAAAAGAGAAATTCGTATATAGTTTGTCCTGGATAAACAATAGCAAAATATTGAAAATGGATAAATTTTTCCTGACTTATTGTTTACACCATAATCAACCGAGCATGTCCAGCCTCAAAACAACTAGCACCAAGGCAGACACGCCTTCTCCCCTGCCGAAGGAAGACACTCTTCCAAGGTGCCAGACACCTGCCGAAGCTCCCGACTGCTGAAGTTCTCAATTGCCAAACCTAATCTCCATGACACGTGTCACCACCACAGCAACTTGCACAAAGTCCCACATCGGAAATCTACACAAACCTCCCACTTTCACTTCCCTATAAATAGGGAATAGTACCCAAGGTAAAAGGGGTAACTACTTTCTCACTTTTACTGTTACTCTGCTAAAATTACCACTCTTAGCTGACTTAAGCATCGGAGAGCCTTCGGCTGGCACCACACCGGTGTCCGAAGCTTAACGGTTGCTTCTTCCACTTTGTCTTCTGCAGGACACCTAGCCACTGTAGGTCCTAGCGATCTTCCCTGCTGAAGACCCGAGTCTCTTATCCAAGTTGACCTCCCCAAAAAGAGCATCAACACTTATAATAATAAAGGTTTGATAACAGAGAAGGAATGTGAAAATAGGATTCTCATATATTGAGTAAGTGCTTTATTTCCTTCATTGTGGAGGATAATGAAATTGGCATCAACAAAGATCCTAAATGTCTAATGTTAATCGAAGGCATAGGATTCTGAGTTTTCAAATTACAATACGTTATTGTAAGTTGTAACAAGAAAATTAATACCATATAATTAATTAGTAGAGCCATTTCATCTGCTGGGTGTGAAGCCAGTTGGGCAAGTGGAATGTAAGGTTCTGCTTGTTCATTACATTACCACTCCTTATTGTTAAAGTGATATCTATCCTTATGGATTTAGTGGTAAACACATTTATCTACATGACCAAGATGGGCGTCCCAGTTGTTCAAATGATAACTCATACTAGGGACTCGCTGTTTCAGTAATAGAGACCACTACACACCCAAAATCAATGTCGGCTTGTAACTCTCTCTATTAGAAGGAGATCATTGACTCTTGGATATATTTTGGCCAAATGAGGACGCGATCAAGATATTTAAACATGTTTTGCCTAATAAGAACAAGGGTGTCTTCTGGCCATATACTAGAAAGCATAAAATTCAGAATGCTCCAAAATTGAATATGGACTGTTCTTCAAGTTGCACCCCAAGCCAGCAAGTGACAGACTTAGATCCAAAACAGTGTATGCTGTGTTCTCACAAGACAAACTTGGAATTTTTTCAGAAAAAGAAAGTCTATAAATACCCTAGTTCGTTCACTATATATCATCCACCTAAAAATCCATCTACAAGTTAACACAACTACATCAATCAGTCACTTCACCGCCTGAGGGAATTTGGTTCTAAAATGGCTTCTCCTAATGCATTTGCAACTATTGCTCTTCTTCTTACCCTTAACCATGTGTTTTTCACTACAGTGAGTTCAAATGATCATGTTCTTGATTGTCAATGTTCACCAACACCACCAAAAACACCAAAACACCCTCCTCCCTCAACCCCAAAACCAAAACACCCTCCCCCAACCCCAACCCCAACCCCAAAACAGCCTCCTCCAACCCCAACCCCAACCCCAAAACAGCCTCCTCCAACCCCAACCCCAACCCCAAAACAGCCCCTCCCTCAACCCCAAGCCCAAGCCCTCCTAAAGCATCTTGCCCTAAGGACACCCTTAAGCTAGGGGTATGTGGCGATTTATTGAATGACTTGGTGCACCTTGTTGTGGGGACCCCACCAAAGACCCCTTGTTGTAGCCTCATTGCGGGCCTTGCTGATGTTGATGCTGCTGTGTGCCTTTGCACTGCCATTAAAGCCAACGTTTTGGGAATCAATCTTAATGTGCCAATCTCCTTAAGCTTGCTTTTGAATTACTGTGGTAAGTCTGTCCCAAAAGACTTCCAATGCACCTAGTGGTGCCATCACCTCATCTGCTGATGCCCTTCCACAGCTTTGTGTCAATAAAAAATAGGCCATTAATCTTTGGCTGTACTACATTATATGCGTGTTTCCTTCCAAATGTAATATATTATTAATGATTATGTGGAGTGTTCCCTTCTAGGAATGTTCATAGGTTTCCCTTTGAATTGAAAACTTTTATATACTTTCTCTCTTTGAGCATTGATGGTTTTTATTATTAATAATTATTCCATTTTATATATATTTATGGCTTAATTATCAATGCGCCCCTTGTACTTTACCGAAAATCTTACTTTATCCCCTACATTTCAAACTGGGTCAATATGCCCCTATGCTTTATTTCTATGAACCCGCTCCCGCATTCAGTGAATTTGGTTAGTAAAATCGTTAACTTATTGACGTTGCATGCATATGTATTTTAGTAATTTTAGCTATTACAAAATTTCAAAATCTAAATTCAATTTAAAAAATATTTTAATAATAAATAAGATTAGAAAGATAAAAAATAATAATAAAAAAACCCAGCACCAGAATAGCCCCACCATAACCCAACCCTTCCCCATCGCCAACTACCGCCACTAACCCATGGCCACCATTCCCTCCCCATCTCGCCACCCTCGTTTCTCCTCCGCCATGGTAAAAAATTATTGAAAAACAAAATAAAGTTCTTCATGACTGCACAAAGAATATGGGAAAAGAACAAGCATGAAAACAAACCCGGTTGGAAAAGAAAAGAGAAGCTGGGGCTTGGGCTTGGGGTTTTGGTGTTTGGGTACTCTGTTGGGATGGCTACGGTGTCACATCCCGGATTGGCTCTGCCATAGCACGATGTTGTCCGCTTTAGGCCCTGCTCTCACGGTTTTGTTTAAGGGAACTGACGAGCAACTTCCCAATGGGTCACCCATCCTGGGATTGCTCTAGCCCAAACTCGCTTAACTTCGGAGTTCCCATGGAATCCGAAGCCAGTGAGCTCCCAAAAGGTCTCGTGCTAGATGGAGGTGGGCATGTACATATAAGGCACATCACCCCCTCTCCGTTGGTCGATGTAGGATGTTACATACGGCCTGGGGCATATTGGATTATTGTGGTTGGGTGTGAATTTGGGGTGGCGGCTAGGGGCGAGTATGGCTAGGGGGGAGGGTGAAGATGGCTAGGTGGATTGAAGGGAGTGTTATCAATGTTTTGGGATGGGTATATCACCTGGGTAGGGAGATCTGATTTGAACCATGGCTGAGTGCTGGCCATGGGAGGCTAGGTGCTAGGTGGTGTGGTGGTGGGGCTATTCGAGTGCTGGGGTTTTTGTTAAATTTTTTTTTATCTTTCTAATCTTATTTATTATTAAAATATTTTTAAATGGTTTTTTTATATTTAAATTTTTAATTTTTTAGTAGCTCAAATTACTAAAATACTTATGCCACATTAGCAAGTTAACGATTTTACTAACTAAATTGACATAATGGGGGAACGAGGGACACGAGAAATAAAGCACAGGGGACATAATGTAGGGGGTAAAGTGGGATTTTCTGTAAAGCATGAGGGGCACATCGATAATTAAGCTTATATATATATATATCAATCCCCTTTCTATTGAGGGATCCCTCAAATTATTTTATTTGAGAGATACCCTTTAGGGTCCCCTACAAAAAAAAAAATTCAAAGAACCAAACCATCTATTTTTCACATATTCATTCAGAGATGATCCTTGCAAAAGAGCACGCAAATTGAAAATCATTAAGGCATCTAATTGAGACCAACAAAATCAATGAACACTGTGCTTCAAGAAAGTCCTTGAATTTCAATAATTTAATTGAGTGGTCAAATGATATCGGATTCAAGTGATTTTTTGTAGAGATGATATTTGAACGAATATCTTCAAAATAGATGGTTTGGATAAGTGAAATATATTGAGGAGTGGGCCTTACAAGGGTGTCCTTCAAATAAGCTTATTTGAGGGATCCCTCAATGAAGGTCACTATATATATATATATATATATATAGTTATTCTCTTATCTGGATGTCTGTAGGGACGAACCTATGCACATGCTAACCTGGGCTATAGCCCATGTGATTTTTTATAGCCCAAAGTAGATGTAGTGGGACTCTGCAAATACTAAAATATACTTCATGGTATTAGAATATTATTTGGATACACTATCCCCTTCCTACCCAATAAAAATAAAAATAAAAACCATACAAATCAGACGCATCGTATTCATCCCACACCAAGAAAAAGAACACTTCGTCTCCTCCATCTCTTAGACTCCTTGAGTCCTCAATCTATTGAGCCCTAATCCTTGAATTTGTTTGATTTTGCTGCTTTGTAACATTAGGGCTTAAGTGGGAACTGTTGATGCTCTTTTTGGGAGGGTCAAATTAGATAGGAAAGTGTAGGATCTTCAGCAAGGAAGAAGCTAAGACCTCCGGCAACTGAGAGACCTGCAAAAGACAAGATAGGAGAAGCAGTCGTTAAGCTTCGGACACCGCTGTGGTGCCTGCCGAAGGCTCTCTGATGCTTAAGTCAGCTTAGAGTGGTAAATTTGGCAGAGTAATAGTAAAAGTGAGAAAATAGTTACCCCTCGTCTTGGGTACTGTTCCCTATTTATAGGGAGGTGAAAATGGAAGGTTTGCACAAAGTTTTCGATGTGGGACTTTGTGCAAGTCGTTGTGATGGTGACACGTGTCCTTGGAGGCTAGGTTCGGCAGTCGGGAGCTTGGCAGGTATTTGGTTGCCTTGGAAGAGTGTCTTCCTGCTGCAGGGAAGAAGGAGTGTCTTCCTTCGGTAGGGAAGAAGGAGTGTCTTCCTTGGTGCTTAGTCGTTTTGGTGCTAGATATGCTCGGTTGATTATGGTGTAAACGGTAGTCCCCCAAGTTCGCAGTCAAGAAGTAACTTCTGGGTTGGGAACTTGTGAGATTTTGCATAATCATGACCGAGCATTCCCAATTTAGTAGGAGCCATGGGGTATTCCCTAGTCCCCCAAGTTGGCAATCTAGAAGTTCCGTCAAGCTTCAAGAGTATGGCCTAGGTGCTAGGCTAGGAAAGTGTCGTGCCTTTTGGTAAGAGCCGTTTGGGTGGGTCTTGGCTTGACCTTAGGCAGGTTTATGGAGCTAGGCTAAGCAAGGGGGTAAGGAGTTATTGACATTAAAAGGGGAAATGAAACAAAAATTGAAAAAACATAACTACAATTCTTTAAATGCGAATTTGGGAGGCCAACGACCTCGGAAGCCCAAAAACCATCGTACGTCACGGCAAAGAAGTGAGTTTGATTTGTCTCGTCGTTCCCTTTTCGGAAAGGTATCATGCACCCCAATCGGAGATTGGACACAAAATCTGCAAATTCCCACTACGTCCCTTTTTTTAAATTTTTTTATTTGTAGGGGATGGGTCAGCCAAGGCGATCCTCCACGGCTTACGCATGGTCCTTGCCGTTCGGCAAGACCCTTTTTATTATTATTATTTTTTTAGCACGAGCCGCTCGTGAGCTTCCATCCCTTCGGCACCACGACCCTTGCCGTTTGGCAAGGGTGCCAAGACGGGCTTAGGCTAGGTTCGAGCCTCTTGGGCTTCATTAAGGCGTGGGCATGGGCCTTCGGCAAGGGTCCAACATTGAGGGACCACGTGAGCTGGGCCTTCGGCAGGGGAAAATCGAGAAAGGTGAGCTGGGCCTTCGGGAGGGGAAATTGAGAGAGATAAGTTGGGCCTTCGGCAGGGGTAAATTGAGAGAGATGAGCTGGGCCTTCGACAGGGGGAAATTGAGAGAGAGAACTGCTAGGGTTTTAAGGGAGAGGGGGGTGTGCCTCGTTTTTTAATGAACCTGCCGTTCGGCAAGGCATTTACTTGCAGAAGACAAGGTGTGATGCCGAACTGGAGTGGGCTGTTTACATTCGCGAGGGTTTGCCAAATGAGCTTCAGCACACCTCTTGCTAATCGGCAAGGAAAGTTCTTGGCAAATTTTGAGGCCATATGGTGAAGTAGTTTGTTGCTTCAGCACGATAGTCACGCGTCGGCACACCTCTTGCCGATCGATTACCGATTGGTCTAGACCTTGATCCCTTGGCGACGAACCAATTTGGAATGGTTCGGAAGGAGGGCGTGTAATCACCACGGTAGTGGTGCAAAGTTTCAGCATGTATCTTTTTGGGCCCTCCACCTTCTGCACAGGCCCTGCCGTTCGGCAAGGGTGGCTGGGCAATTGAAGATTTGCTGCGGGTCAGATCCGGAAGCTGGGCTGCAAGGGTAGAGTCGACAAGAAGCTGGATTGCGCAAGGATTGGAGCTAGGTCTCCGTTGAGGTACGTATTTTGGTGAACGCCCCTTACCTTCCTCACTGTCTTTTCCGTTCGACAAGACCAATTCGATAGATTTTGAATTGACTTGTGTTAATTTCTTGCAAGGTTTGGAAGAAGGAGGTTGGGAGCTGGGTCTAGGGTTCCGAAGAGCATAGTTTGGTCCTCAGAAGATGCTGGGCGATAATTTGAGGAAGGTGTCGAGCCATTGGAGCCGTAGGCTATGATCTGTGGGCCTTGGTAGGAGCTGGGCCCTCGAGAGTCTGCAGGTCGGCCTAGGCGAGGTAAGATTTTTTCCGTGTGTGCCCCTCATCCCTTCTGCACGGCCCTTGCCATTCGGCAAGGGTGGGTATTACAATTTGTTGTTGCTAGACAATTCCACCCGTGGGGAGAGAAAAACTGATAGGAGTTAGGGCTGGGGAAAGGTCCGAACAAGTCCTTGGCCTGGGTTTGGCAAATTTGGCAGGTTCACTTAGGGCTGGAGAACGGGTCGCACATAGTAGGCCAACCATGACTTGGAGCTGGGCATCGTGAGCGAAACTTGACCTAGAACTGTGGTTTTGTGAGCCTTCCTATTTGGTTCTACATGGGCCTTGCCGTTCGGCAAGGCCAATTTTGGAATTTCGCTCCCTTTTTTTTTTTTATTTTTGAATTTCAAATTGTGGTGCAAGTACAAGGATTTTGAGAGGGAAGTGAAAGAGTGCTAGGGTTTTCTCGTGAACCGAGGCGTGGGTCCTTTGAGGCTTTATAAATAGGAACTTGGGGTGGCGAAGGAGAACATACTTGAGTTGAGAAAATTTTCTAGAAAGTGAGGAGGAGAAAAGGAGATTTCCGGTGGTGGTCAGAAAGATTTCCAGCAAGCTCTCCGTGGTGGTGCAAACAAGGTTAGACCTCATTTCCCTTGAATTTTCGAATTGAAATGTCCTTTTTGGCATGAACATGTTGAAGATTAGGAAGAGCACCTTGAATATGAGCATGAACTTGATGAACACCTTGAACGTTTGATATAAACTTGTTGAATGTCTGTTTCGATCCTTCTTGCATGTGCATTAGTTTCTTTTTCCTTGTTTCTGCATGTTGTAGATGTCTGAGAGTTATGATAAAGAAAGTCATGACCCCCTTGCCTTTGGTGGGGAAGATACCGAAAGTGATAGTTCCCAGTCAGAGCCAAGCCTTTATGTGTGTTCTGAGGATGAGAGGTCCCAATCGGAGGGTGTTGTAGAAGGCGTTAAAGAGAGTAGGATGGTAGTGCATGAGGGTGAGAGGGGTGAGCCATCTACAGATTCTGGGTCAGCTGCATATAAGGAGATGCAGAGGAATTAAGAGGAGTTATAGGCCATATGTAATCGGGTTCTAGCCTTGCCTCATACACTACCCTTGCCTCATACACCAGAGTGTGATGGGTAGGAATTACAAGTGGTTGTGGATATTGATGACGCCGAGATGCAGAGGCGACTTAGGGAGTCTCGGGCTAAGAAGGCGGAGAAGGGGGGGTACCCCACAGGCTGATGGGAAGCGCCCCAGAGATGACAACGAGGGGCGAGTTGCCGACGTGCTGGGAAAAAGGAAAGCGTTGGAGGAAGCTCACCAGAGTGTGATGGGTAGGTGGACTTCTCCACGCTGCGTCGGTAGAAGAAGGAGGTGAACTTGGCCATGCATCGGCAAAAAGTTCCCTTGTTAAACGTCTTCCTGGAAGGCGTGAAGAGTGATCCTGAGGCTCTGGCGAGGACTCAGGCCTCTTCCTTTGTAGATCGGGCCCAGAAGACGATCCTCACTTCTGCCTATGTAAGTTATGTCTGTTTTGTGAATATGTTCATATCATTCTGGTCTGCTCTAACTAATGATGCTTTGTTTTGTATGATGATTTGTTTTGTAGGCCCTTGGCGAGATGTATGTCAACATGGCTAAGGCAGATAAGGAGATCTAGAGGCTGAAAAAGCGCGATGAGATGACCAAGGGTAAGATGGCGGAGGCGCATGAGGCCATCAGAGAGCGGAACACCCTACTGTTGCAGAAGGCGGCGCTGGCCAATGAGGTGGAGGAGCTGAAACGATCGAAGGCGGAGGAGGTAGCTGCTGCCAGAGTCGAAGCGGTCGAGTCGTTCTGGACCTCTGAGGAGTTGAGGAGTTACATCATGGACCGTTTGGTAGATGAGCAGCTTCGTTGGGAGGAGAGGCTGGCGAGGTTCAACCCTTCGGTTGAGATCAACTTTGATACGAGTGGTGAGCCTCCTTCTCCTAGTCCCACTACTGATGCCATTGCTGCCGCGACAGAGCCAGAGCCAGCTACTGGGTATGCCGCTTCTACCTAGTTCTTGAAGGCGTTGCCTTCTTCATGTACCTTATTTTTGGAACTTGGTTTTTGTTTCTGCTTTGTATGAACATTTTGTCTTGCTTGGGGCAAGTTTATTTTGATTTGCTATGATATTAGACTTGTTGTCATTTGATATCAGTTGTGCTAGCAAAATAATAATCATGTGATTGATAGGAATGAGCCAGAGTCGGGCATTTCATTAGATAGGTGCCGAAAGGCAAAAGGTACAAGAGATGGTCGAGTCAAGGCTCAAGACCAAAGTCTAAGAAAACATAGTCCTGAGGTCTAGGTGTGTTTACTTATAATAGTACTTGAGGTGATTAGCGTTCCAAAGATGAGGCAAAGTCTTGCCCTTGGGATCACGAAGTTGATAGGTGTCGGGGCGGCAGACTTTGGTAATCTCATAAGGGCCTTCCCATGTTGGACCCAAGGTACCTTCAGTAGAGTTTTTTATGGCCAAGGAAACCTTGTGCATGACCCAGTCTCCAGTCTTGAAAGCAAGGGGTTTGACTCGGGAGTCATAGTACTTGGCGATACGCTGTTTGTATGCGACGTTGCGCATGTTGGATTGATCACGAAGCTCATCAATGAAGTCAAGGTTCAGCGCTAACTGCTCGTCATTGGCGTCGGCATCATAAGTAGAGGTTCGATATGTGGGCTGGCCGATCGCCACTGGGGCCACGGCTTCGATACCAAAGGAAAGAGAGAACGGTGTTTCTCCTGTGGGGGTACGGAAGGTGGTGCGGTAGGACCAGAGAACCTCTAGGAGTAGCTCTGGCCAGCAACCCTTGGCTTTGTCAAGCTTGGTTTTCAGGGTCTTCTTGATGATTTTATTCACAGCTTCGACCTGGCCATTGGACTAGGGATGGGCTGGGGAGGCGAAGCAAAGTCGTATCTTGAGGTTGGAACAAAATTGCTTGAACTTTGCATTGTTGAATTGCAGGCCATTGTCTGTGACGATGGTGTGGGGGATGCCGAAGCGACATACGATATTCTGTCAGACGAACGTTTCGATGCGAGCTGCCTTGATGGTAGCTAAGGCTTCAGCTTCAGCCCACTTGGTGAAGTAGTCCACAGCTACAATTGCGTACTTGACCTGGCCCTTACCCTCGGGCATAGGTCCAATGAGGTCAAGTCCCCATTGGGCGAATGGCCAAGGATTGACCATGGTTGTCAATGGTTCAGCTGGAAGTTGTGGGATGTTGGCAAATCGCTGACACTTATCGTACTTCTAGGTGAAGGCCTGGGCATCGGTGTGAAATGAGGGCCAGAAGTATCCTTGCCTAATGGCCTTATGTGCTAGCGAGCGAGTGCCGGAATGATTGCCACAGATGCCTTCATGGATCTCCGAAGAACATAATTACCTTTTTCTGGAGTAAGACACCGAAGGTAGGGAAGGCTGAAGCCACGCCTATATAGAGAGCCATTCATGATCAGGTATCGAGCGGAGTGATAACGAACACGCCGCGCTTCAGCAGGTAGTGTCTGGTTTTGCAGGAAATGAAGGATGGGGTCCATCCAAGTAGGGCTGTGATAAATGGTACATATGAGTGGGGTTTGTGTGCTAGGGCGATCTAGGAATTCAATGTGGATATTTCGGCCGCTGCCCTGGTCTAGGGCCGAGGCTAGCCTGGCCAAAGCATCGGCATGGCTGTTCTCAGGACGTGGTACCTGGCTGATTAGATAAGCATCAAAAGTAGTCAACATGCGGCGGGTATGCTAAAGATATGCTGTCATAGAGAGGTCTTTGGCAGTGAAGTCCTGGTTGACTTGATGAACAACGAGCTTGGAGTCACTGAATATTTGAATTTGTTTAGCGTCCATCTCCTTGGCTAGCCGAAGGCCAGCTAGGAGTGCTTCATACTCAGCCGCATTGTTGGAGGCATGGAATTGAAAGCGGAGGGCGTACTCAAGGACAACCTTATCTGGGAGATAAGAACAAGGCCAGCCCCACATCCCTGGGCATTGGAGGAGTCATCTACATACAACGTCCACAATGGTTGGGTAAGGTCGAGGGTGCTATTGATGGCGATGTGGACTAGGTTTGAGGGAGGAGTGGGCTCAGCAGGTATGACCTGGGGGTGGCCAAAACTTGTGGTTCAGTGAACTCAGAGATAAAATCTGTGACCGCCTGTCCCTTGGTAGCTGGGCGAGGTTTATAGTTGATCGGTGCATAATTACATATCATTTTGTACCCTTCTAACTTATGATTTGGTTATGTTTTTGAGTTAAACTTGTGCTTTTAATCTATTTTGTGTTTGTTTCAGTGTAATAAGTTTGGGACTCATCTAATGCATTTTGGAGTCAAGTTAGCTCAAAACGGTGTCTGCAGATCAGTCAACTTCACGGATTGGACTCTACTTTCTCAAAAAGAACCAGATAATGAGCCATACGTCATTGGAAAGATACGGAAGTCTATTTTCTGGATCATTTTACGGTTCATGATTCCGAGTCCTCTAGAGGAAGTTATACAAGTTTTGGCAGCTTAAGGTCAAAATCGGCAGGATCTGCGTTACTGGGCCAAATATGACTTTTGAAGGCCTTCCCGAATTTTCCTTGAGTTGGGCTGCATATGCTTGGAAAGATAAGACAAAGAGCTTCAAGATCCATATTTTTTCAGATTTGTTAGAGTGAAGGAACAAGCCCAAACGAGCCCACAAGCTGACTGCAATGCATTGTCATGCATGAGCTAATCATTTTAGTGGTGAATTGAGTGGTGTAAGTTGGTGAAGTGAGTGTGATTAATAAACTCAATTGTATAATCAGATTTATACTTCCCCTAGGCCTATAAATAGTGAGTTCTCCAAACATGTAAACACACCCCAAGGGGGGGAGCTCTCAAACATCTCTCTAGAGCTCCTCTCCCTTCTCTCCCTCAAATTCTCTTAGTTTTCTTTTAGTTCTCAATTGTTGTAACAAAACCATTTTGCTTTTTAGTTGTAATTTATTTTCCATTGTAATGTAATTTCTTTTCTTTAGTTTTCAAGTTTAATTAGCTTCCAAGTTTCAATTATAGTTCTTGTTCTTATTCATTATGCTTATAAGTTAATATGCTTGTTTGAATGATTGATCACCATTAAAACTTGTATGTTAGCTATCTTGGTTTGAATTAAGAGTAGACACCATGCATTAATTCAAATTGAACTATGAATAGGAAGAGTATGTATGGACATTCGACAACATGGATTAGATACATGCTTGGTTGTTTAAAACATTCTTCTATGCTTAATGGATTTCTAATGCTTAATTTAGGTTCGACAAGAAGGATCTAATTAGGGAATTAGGAATACAAGGTTAGGACCAAACACCATGGCTTAATCATATTTTAGCTAGAATCAATCCGTGAATCTAAATTGAACTTGGTAACTAATTTGCTTGAGTTAATTTATTTTCTTTCTTTCTTTCTTGTTGTATTTATTTTCTTTTCATTTCTATTTTGTGCAGGGAATCAAATTGAATCAATCTATCATCAATCCTCGTGGGATCGACCTCGTACTTACACAAGCTATACTATCCAACGCCTCGTGCACTTGCGAGTTAACAATAGTGGATATCAAATTCACCAAGATCGATGGCCCACTTGACTAGCCTACCAGAAGTCTCTGGCTTCTGCAATACTTGCCTGAGCGGTTGGTTAGTTAGGACATGGATGGTATGTGCCTGAAAATAAGGTCACAGGCATCTGGCGGACACTACTAAGGCAATAGCCAACTTCTCGATGTCTGGGTATCAAATCTAAGCATCCTGTAATGCCTTGCTAACGTAATGCAACGGGTGTTAAGCACCTTCCTGTGGTCTAATGAGCACTAAACTAACCGATGTAGCTGAGATGGATAAGTAAATCGTGAGGATGTCTCCAGGCTCAGGGGTTGACAACAAAGGGGCCCGGCTCATGTACTCCTTGAGCTCGTTGAAAGCCGTGTCACACTCTGGGGTCCAAGTGATGTTACGCTTAGTGCCCTTGAGGGCCCTGAAAAATGGGGCACATCGATTAGTAGCCTTGGAGATAAACCTGGTGAGTGCTGCGACGCGTCCAATGACGCTTTGGATGTCCTTGACCGTCGTTGGTACCTTCATGTCTAAGATAACCTGGATCTTTTTAGGATTAGCTTCAATACCCCGCAGCTGATCATGAAGCCAAGGAATTTGCCCGAAGCTACGCCGAAGGCACATTTAGTGGGATTGAGTCTCATCTCATACTGCTTTAGGATGGCGAACATGGCTGATAGGTTAGGGATGTGCTGGTCAGTAGTGCGGCTCTTAACTAGCATGTCATCGACATAAACCTTCATGGTTTTGCCAATTAGTGGGGCAAAGAGGCTGTTCATCAGGCGCTGATAAGTGGCGCCAGCATTTTTGAGGCCGAAGGGCATTACCTTATAACAATAGAGGCCACGGTCTGTAATGAAGGAGGTGTGGGCTTGGTCATCGGGATGCATGAAGATTTGGTTGTACCTAGAGTAAGCATCTATGAAGCTGAGGAGGGCGTGACCAGCTGTGGCGTCAACAAGTTGGTAAATCTGGGGTAGGGGAAGCTATCTTTTAGGCAGGCCCTATTAAGATTGGTGTAGTCTACACACATACGCCAACCTTTCTTCGGTTTACGAACCATCACCACATTAGCCAGCCAGGTGGGATAATCCACCTCCTTGATGAATCCAATGCTGCTCAGCTTATCTACCTCTGCCTTCATGGCCTCATATCGCTCTAGGTCATAAGCACGATGCTTCTGCTAAACGGGTCGGACTGCATGATTAATGCTCAACCGATGGGATATGATGTCTAGTGATATGCCAAACATGTCATTGTAAGACCAGGCGAAGACCTCAGAGTTAAGGCGGAGGAAGGCGACAAGGTTAGAGCGAAGCTCTTGTGAGAGGGAGGTACCGATTCGGACTTGTCGATCTGGGATGTCGTCATGGAAAGTAACTAGCACAAGATCTTCCACAGGTTCGGCCAGCTGGGTGACAGATTCCCCCCTGGGGTCTTCAGGTCGTTCAGTGCCAGCACGAGGAGGGGCTGGGGCCTTAGTTACTGCTAGGGCCTCACCCCTATGTTGGCGATTAGTGGATTTCACTGCTGAGGCGTAGCAGCTTCGGGCCCCAAGTTGGTCACCGCGCACCGTGCCCATGCCATGGGGTGTAGGGAACTTCAACAGCAGCATATGTGTGGAAATGAAAACCTTCATTTGGGCCAAGGCAGGGAGCCCAAGGATGACGTTGTAAGCTGTGGGGCAGTCGACAATGAGGAAGGGAGTGGTGATCGTTGCTCGCTGGGGTGCCGAACCAATGGAGATAGGGTGGTGGATGCTTCCAATGGGCTGGATAACATCTCCAGAGAAGCTCACAAGAGGGGTGATGCTTCGATCTAACAGGTGAGTAGAGACCTGGAGTTCGTTGAAAACATCAGCAAACATCACACTAACCGAGCTGCCAGTGTCCACCAAGATACGCCCAACGCCAAAGTTAGAAATGTCTGTGTGGATAATGAGTGGGTCATCATGGGGGAGAATAACACCACGTTCCTCCTCCTCGCAGAAGGTGATGGGGGCTCAGCCTAATTTTTGGGTCTTCGACAGGCATCCCTGCTCGGTGCTGAATTCCTGGTGTGCATAAGTGGAGCGGACATAATGTTTGATGGAGTTATTGGATGTGCCAGCCAATGTAGGGCCACCACTGATGGTGGAAATCATGTTGATCTGCCGTTGGTGAGGGTTAGGTGGGGGTGGGAGATTGTGCACATATTTATCCAGCTTCCCCTCATGGATGAGTCCTTCAATGATGTTGCACAAGGCAATACAAGATTCAATGTCATGGCCACTGAACTGATGGAAACGGCAGAAGACGCATGTGTGGCGTAGGCTTGTTGGTCTGTCTCTTGGGGGGAGGTTTGGGTATGATTGGTGCCTCCTGCACTAGGACATTCTCATAAGTGGTGTTCAGGGTGGTGAACACTTCGAACCTGGGCTTGGGTGTGAAAGGGAGTGGAGCACGATCAGCTGTCCTTAGAGGGTTGCTTCCATCAGACTGGTGATAGTTGTCGTGTCTGCCACGCTTCGCATTGCTGAAGGGGTGCTGGTAGCCATCCTTCCTCTTAGGGTGCTGGGTACCCTGATTGTCAGGAATAGGAGCCGGATGGTGAGGTTTGGATGGGGTGGGTGCCAAAGCGGGTAGGGGATCGTTGAATGTGCTCCTTGGCTGGTTGGCTGGGCCACGTTTGGTGTTAAAGTACTCGGCCTTGGCGTGAATGGCTGCTTGCTTCATCAGTTCTGCATATGTGTTCCAGGGGTTGTTGTGGACTAGGTAGCGGAAGTTGGATTCTCTAACGCCACTTTTGAAAGAGCCGAAGGCAGCTCGGTCGTCAGTGTCTGGGCAACGAAAGTACTCGTGGCTGAAGCAGGCGGCATATTCCCGAAGGGATTCGTCCTCACCGTGCCGAAGCATATACAGATCGTCCGCAGAGTAAAAGCGATCGGTCTGGATCATGAAATGGTCTAAGAAGGTCTGCTTTAGAGTATCAAAGGAGTTGATAGTCCGGGGGTTCAACGGTAGAACCAATTCAGAGCTACGTCACTAAGGGTAGAAGGGAAAAGGAGACACATGCCCTCATCACTGAGGCCCTTGCATCCGAGCGCGGACTGGAAGGAATGGATATGGGTGAGGGGGTCTTCCGTGCCGGTGTAGAAGGAAATACGAAGTGGCTAAATGTCCTTCTCCTGATGGTAGTTGAGGATACGCTCTGTAAAAGGCCCAGAGCGTGGTTTCGCCCAGAGGGGCTGGTGGCCGCTGTGTTGTTCACTCTCCAGGGGTCGGACCTTCTCAAAGAGGAGGCGCATGGCCTGGTCGGCATGCGGGAGAGCGTCATGTGCTGAAGGCCTGTGGTGTGGGGTGGGTTTTGGTGGGTAATCTTCCCATTTCTCGAAATCTTCGAAATGGTAGAACTCCCAGGCCTCGGGATGGTAAGATTCCAAGTCATCCGAGTCCCCTGTGCCCTCCGCGTCAGGTAAGCGGGTGGGCTTCGGTAGGGGGCCTAGGTGTGCAACCCTTTGGTCATCGAGGTCGACATTAATCTGGATAGGCTTCTTCCGCTTCTCCGAGATACAGTCCCGGCAATCCTTGTAGACTTTGGTTGGGCCATGGGGCCGAACCTTGGGTGGGGAGATGTGGAGGAGCCTCGACTTGGTCGTCTCCGGATGAAGATGACCTTTGCCTTTGTCAGGCCTGGACTGAATGGGGGTGCTATGACGGGAGGTAAGTGGTTGGTTCAGTTGGGTGTGCCCAATGTCACTGGTGTGGTCCTGCTGGGTGAATTGGTGGTGAGTTCCCTCCGAGTGCGCTTGAGGGCTCGGCAGTCATGCTCCAATTCCACATTTTTTGTGCAAATTTGTTCGTAGTTCTTCGACATCTTGGTGACGATAGCACGGAGACGCTCGACCTCCACCTGGAGATCCCCTACTGCTGAAGGTTTCCTTCGGGAGGAGTCCCCACGGGGAGTATGGTGCTGGGTATCATGGCTGGCCTCGCTTGGCATGGCAGAATGTGGGGTGAAGAAGAGGCGGCGGGGCCTAATAGGGGAAGGAGCCAGCGAAGCTGGTAGAAGTAGTTGGGATTCAAAAGTCGATTCCCACAGACGGCGCCAAACTGTTGATGCTCTTTTTGGGAGGGTCAACTTAGATAGGAAAGTGTGGGGTCTTCAGCAAAGAAGAAGGCTAAGACCTTCGGCAACTGAGAGACCTACAAAAGACAAGGTAGGAGAAGCAGTCGTTAAGCTTCGGACACCGATGTGGTGCCGACCGAAAGCTCTTCGATGCTTAAGTCAACTTAGAGTGGTAAATCTGGCAAAGTAACAGTAAAAGTGAGAAAATAGTTACCCCTCGTCTTGGGTATTGTTCCCTATTTATAGGGAGGTGAAAATGGAAGGTTTGCACAAAGTTTTCGATGTGGGACTTTGTGCAAGTCGTTGTGGTGGTGACACGTGTCCCTGTAGGCTAGGTTCGGCAGTCGGGAGCTTCGGCAGGTATTTGGTTGCCTTGGAAGAGTGTCTTCCTTCGGCAGGGAAGAAGGAGTGTCTTCCTTCAGTAGGGAAGAAGGAGTGTCTTTCTTGGTGCTTAGTCGTTTTGGTGCTAGATATGCTCAGTTGATTATGGTGTAAACAGGAACGTCAACGTCCAACTACTATTGCTGGATCTTTCATGACAGAGCCTTAACGTGGTGTTGGATGCGAAGGATTTTGCTGGATACATGAAGTATTTCTAACCAAAAAAAGATTTTGTAGAATTCTTTTATATATGAGGTGAGTGTGGTGGAACTGGGTGTATTGTGAAAAAGAACAATCTCAATTTAAAGGTTACGGGTATGAAAGACTGAGATCTCATCCTTTTCTCCCCTTGCTTGAGTGCGAATGTGGCGTGTTGAAAGGCTCCTGTAGAATTGAGTCATATTTTATATCGGTAGCATGATGAAGGCCAAGCTTTTAAATTGATATATTACAGCCATTCCCGTTTGGTTGAGTTGGGATTTCTCTTTTCAAAGCTGCAAAGGAGTATAGAAGATGGAGATATGAAGGAGATGGAGGAGACAAAGCGTCCTCTTTTTTAATTTAATTTATAGTAGGTTTTTTAAAATTTTTATAATAATAACGGGTAGGATTTTAAACAATATTCTAATACCATGAAGGGTATTTTAGTATTTGTAGAAGTCCTTTTACATCCACATTTAGGTTTTGTTGGATTTATGGTATTTTCAAGAATTCTCAAGCCAAGGGGTGATAGTGTAAAAGCTGCAAAAAAAAATTTAGAAGAAAATAACACTACGAAAACATATTAATAGTGTTATTTTGTTTTGAAAACATTGCATTATAGCTTCATAAATCATTTATTTTTCAATAATTTTAGGCAATTTTGTCTAGAATTATCTATTTAAAAAAATTTAAAATGAAACAACCCCAACCCACAACTCGCACTTTGAAAAATAAAACAAAAAAACAAAAAACAATACCTCCCTATATTCTCTTTCACAGTTTCACTCTATGCAACATCCACATCAATCCTCTCTCCTATTCTCCTTTTCTCTCTCACTCCTGATATATATATATATACTCTCTCTCTCTCACTCTCTCTACAAAATTACCTACCCATTACCATCGCAGCAACCCCATCAACCCACCTCTCTGTCTCTCATTTAGGACTTTCGTCGAGTACGTTCAGTGCACCCAAGGGGTCAACAAGCTGCTAGCCAAGAGGTCTGCAACTGCTCGCCTGAGACCTCCACAACCAAATGCCAGCATCCCAAGGGGTCAATTGACCTCTTGTCCCTTGGTGCGTCCGTCCCTGGGTGTTATTATGTGAAACCATTTGAAACCCGAGAGGGTGTTTGTGTCGATTCTAAGATCTCAGGGAGTTATGTGAAAACATGAAAAAATTAAGGGGTGTTAGTGTAAATTGTTGGAAAATTGGCTCACAATTAGGATGCAAGCTTCGGGAGAAGCGACCGGTCGCAGTTTTGAGCGACCGGTCGCTTTGAAGCAGATTGGAAGGTGGAGAATTCGCAGAAGCGACCGGTCGCGAGTTTTGGGCGACCGTCGCATGAAGACAGATTCAAATGTGTTTGAATCGGTATAAAGCGACCGGTCGCAAGGAACTGGCGACCGGCCGCATGCAATCTGGGCTGAACTTTTTCCACGCGTTTTCAAGTGGCTTTTTCACATGGGTCAGATCCCTACCCAACTCCATGTGCCTCCAAAAGTCTTAAATGAGTGCTAGGGCATATGGCAGCTACTAGGGAAAGTCTTAAACAACATTAAGTATAGAGTGGTGGGTTGTATGATTGCCTACCACTTATACTTTCCTTGAATCATGGATCTGGTTTTTAGGGTGGCTGGTTTGCCACATGTTAGAGGCTTTTACAGGGTGGCTAATGATGTTGGGAGGCTTCCCACTTGTCTACTTAAGTGGGAAGTGCAGACATTACAAGGTGTGCTTAGTATTTTGTGTTTAGTGCTCTTGTGCTTGAGAGCTAAAGTGCAAAGTGCTAAGGCCAAGGAATCAGAAATCCAAAGGAGTTCAAAGGGCTAAGGGCTAGAGAGAAAGCCAAGGAAGCCAAGGAGAGAGAGAGCTCAAGGGTTGGAGTCTTGTAAGTCTAGAAACCAAGGAGGGAAACACCAAGGGTGAGAGAGTGTTCACAAGTGCATCAAAGTGTTGAGCAAGGGGTGTGAGAGAAAAGAGAGCTTGGGAGAGAATAGAGTTCTAAGGGGGTTTTCTTTGTAAACCAAAGTTGTAACCTATTCTTTCATGAAGTGAATTTCTCAAGGGGATCACCAAGAGGAAGTAGGCAAAGAGTTGGCCGAACCTCTATAAATCTTGTGTCACTTGTGCTTGGTTATTTTCTGTGAGTGTGTGTGTGTGATTCATCCATCATTGTGTGTGTTACAAAGTCCATCAACAACAAGATCATTAGGGGAGTGCATTTCTATTTGCACAACATAAATAACTCGAGTAATTAATCCACTCATATTATCACAAGTTATATCACACAGCAGTATTATTTCAGTACCACAACAATTACTCTACCCTCCCTTAGGATTAAAAACACCAACACGTACTGCTTGATTGTCCTTTTGCTGCAGGCATTTGGATGGCTGTGTGTCATAGAGCAGATCTCACTGGCTTTAGAAAATATTGTTGCAGTAAACCAAATTACAAATGGAATGTGTTGACGTTAGGCGTTTTAGCCTAAAAACAAAGAAATATTTGAAAATTAGTTCAAATTTGGGATAACTTCTAATACATATTTTATTGGCAATTACCAAAAAGACTGAAGATATTATTATATATCGATAGACAACGCTATGAATTCCCGGCGTGGTACTTTATTCCAAAATAAATCTATAAGTTTAAGTGTAAGTAAACCAAATAAATCTATCTTTCGTACTTAGCTATAAATACATTCCAAAATAAAATCGAAAGTTATAGGTGTAAATTTTGTTAATCAAAATTAGTGTTTTGTGCTTTGATTTCAGAACCGCGTTTGTTCATGTTTAACCGTTGTTTATAATTTGTTCATGTGAGGTGAACTTTTACTGCACTCTTGTTCTTTTTCGTTACCCAAATAACAAAATTTACTGCATTAATCTATCAGTGAAGTTCAACGTATCGATAAGTTTCACCGTAGGATAGGGACATTAAATGAAGATTGAGCTCAACCTCTGGTCGACATTATTGCGTGCCAAGCAGGCACCCTTCAGAAATTGAGGTATTTTTTCTTGTTTTTGTCTGATAAGTCGCATTTTATCTTTATGCATAAGATACCTTACTGTAACAAAAATAAAATATTAGAATATTTATAATTAGTAGAGCCACTTGAACTGCTGCGTGACATTAGTGGGGTTTAGAAGGTTCCAGTTTGATTGTTTATCGGGTCGATCGACATTAGTTTCTAGCATTACATTGAATGGCAGATCCAAGAATATTTACAGGGGTGGGCTAATTTTTTTTTTGTTGGGATCAATTATAAGCCCTATTTTAAAACAAATATATATCAAAAGCAATATTTTCTTCAAATTAATGAAAGTGTTATTCTTTTTGACTAATTCAGTATATTTCTTTCATATTAAAAACTATTTTTAGAATTCATTTTTTTAAATAAAAAAATACTATTTTCAGAGAGATATTTGAACAAAGTAACCTACAACAAACAAAGAAAACCTAGAAAAACCAAAATTCAGAGGCTCAGACGAAGAACAATTTGAAGCTCGAGGACTTTGGGTCAGCGGAGTGGTTTAGTTAGGGAGAGTCCATATTTCAATATTTCCAAAAGAAGCAACATCAATAAATTCGAAAAAACAAAATCAGAGAGACATAAATATTATTTGAGCCAAATCAAAAGCTGAATAAACCAAAGAAGAGAGAGAGAGAGAAAAAAATTAGTAATTGAAGCATTAAAGTATTTGGATGTAGGCGGGTGGGCCGTGAATTTTTTAGTGGATATACGATTTTGAAAAGCCTAAAACTCTTTGTGGATTGAGCATCTAAGAACTTTTTATCTAGATTGACCTTAGGTCTCTTCATGCATTCATATCATACATGAAAAATTGTTTTATGTAAAAATATTGACTAAGTATGAAAAATGGTTTTTCGGAATAATCATTTTCTCAAGATAATTTTTGGTGGCTTTTATTTCTTACACATCAAATAAGAAAACTTAATTTTATGGAAATTGATTTTATGAGATTTTAGTATGAAGTATATATTGACTTAATGAGCCATCATTTTTAGCCTAAATCGTATTTTGAACTAAAACCGATTTTTCATATTTTGATTTGGTGGGAATTTGATTTTCTAGTTTATTTGAATCCAAATAGGGGGTACTTCCTTATTTACATTGTAAACTTAAGTAAATTGAGTAATATTAAAATAAATGAAAATAAAAAAACAAAGACATTTACTTATATGCTGAAACTGGAAATAAGCCTAATTTATCTCTCTCCTTGTTGCAAAGTGATATCTCTTACTAGGAATTAAGTAATAGAGAGCATTTATCTACCCGAAATCGATGTCGGCTGATAACTCTCTTCAGTAGAACGAGAACCTTGATTATTTTAGGATATATTTTGGCCAAATGAGGACACGATCAAGATATTTAAACCCTTTTTGACTATAAGAACAAAGGGTGTCCTTTTGTTTTGGTGCCGTATATTAGAAGGCATAAAATTCAGAATGCTCCAAATTGAATATGGCCCCAGGCCAGCAAGTGACAGAGTACATCCAAAACACACAGTGTATGATGTGTGCTCTCGCATGGGTGTCTTTGACAAATTTAAATTATTTTCATAAAAAGAAAGTCTATAAATACCCTAATTGTGTTCACTAGTATCTATATCCACCACCTAAAAATCCATCTACAAGTTAACCCAAGAATATCAATCAGTCACTTCAGTGCATTTAGTTCTAAAATGGCTTCTCCTAATGCATTTACTATTGCTCTTCTTCTCTCCCTCAACTTTGTATTTTTCACTGCAGTGAGTTCAAATCATGTTCCTAATTGTAATTGTCCACCAACACCACCAAAACCCCCAAAACACCCTCCCCCTCAACCCCAAAATGCCCTCCCCACCCCCAAAACAACCTCCTCGAACCCCAACCCCAACCCCAAAACAACCTCCTCGAACCCCATCCCCAAGCCCCAGGCCTCCTAAAGCCTCTTGCCCTAAGGACACCCTTAAGCTAGGGGTATGTGGCAATTTGTTGAATGACTTGGTGCACCTTGTTGTGGGGACCCCACCAAAGACCCCTTGTTGTAGCCTCATTGCCGGTCTTGCTGATGTTGATGCTGCTGTGTGCCTTTGCACTGCCATTAAAGCCAACGTTTTGGGAATCAATCTTAATGTGCCAATCTCCTTGAGCTTGCTTTTGAATTACTGTGGTAAGTCTGTCCCAACAGACTTCCAATGCGTCTAGTGGTGCCATGACCTTCTCATCTACTGCTGCCCTTCGACTGCTTTTTTTTTTTTTTGTCAACCCTTCGACAGCTTTGTTTCAATAAAAACCGGCCATTAACCTTTGGCTGTAGTACATTAGGCATGTTTCCTTCGAAATGTAACTGATATGTACAATGTTCCCTCTAAGCAATGTCCATACGTTTCCCTTTGAATTGAACACTTTGCTACTTTTTATCTTTTCAGTCTGTGAGCATTGGTGACAATCAAAGTTAAATGAGCCTATCATGATTATTAGTTGTATACATCTCATCATTTCAACAACCTGACAATGAAAAAATAAAAAGTGTTAATATCTTGCTTGAATACATGGTCTCTAAATTCACATATGACAATATTGTTTTTCCCGATTGTCACTCGTGCCTTCATCCTTAAATGTGTGATTTTATCATAACTTCTCAACGTTGTTACAATGAGGGGATAAAAGATGTCGTTTTAACTTAATTCTCTTATGTCAACACAATTAGTTTTTTTCTAAACGAGAAATGGGAGAGTTAGTTTGAGTGGTGGGGCATATTGGAACATTAGAGTTCATCAATGGAGGTCTGAATTCATCTCTGCTTGGTGTAATCTATGAAAACTGCATGGAGATCTTTTCAATCAAGGTTCCAAAGTGCATCGTTGTCTCATGTGCCCCGTACCTGCAATAGTGTAGCTCACAGTTCGATCGGTATGTTTTGATCTCAATACTGATCATGATTTGGTTTGGTTTGAGGAACCTCTTGTTTTGATTCATAAGTTTTTTGTTTGAGGATTATATTGTTACAAGTTTGTTTCAATGCAATATAGTTTTTTTGTAATAAAAAAAGATACTGAATGTAATGTTTTGGAGTACTTTTAGTAAAAGGGACATTAATTTTAAATTATATTGTCTCGTACGTCTTTGCTGTATTATAGATCATGATGAAGATATAGGTCAACCTCTGGTCGATATCATTGTCTGGCCAAATACTGGACCTTGTGTGGCAAGCAGCACCCTTCAAAAATTAATGTCTTTTTTCTTGTTTTTGTCTGAGAAGTCGCATTTACCTTTATGCATAAGACCATTTATCTACACACCCAAGATCACTATAAGAAATCTGACTTTTTACGCCGTGACATTTAAGGCGTCTGTAGATTGCGTGCCTTAAAATATGACCATTCAGGGCGCGTATTTTAGGAGCGTCGTAACAGTGTGTTTGGATGAGGAATATAAACTTGGGATTTTGACAAAAGTCAGAATTTCTATATTGACACGAATTAATTCCCGTGTTTGAATAAAAAAAAAATAGAAATTTAGAAATTCCGTGGGGAAAAAACATGGAATTTGGAGGTCATAAATCCCAACTTTAAATTAAATCTAAAAGTCAGCATTTCTAAAATTCCAAAAGAGATTGAGTTTTAAAAAAAGATAACTTTACAAATAAATGTTAAATTCCGTGTTTTAAATCCATTACCCAAACAAGAAACTTTACAAATTCTAGAACGTTAATTTCCGTCATTTATGAATTCCTTTGTACTTTTAAATTTCCTCATCCAAACGCACTGTAAATGAATTTTTCCATCTTCTTTTCACGGTGTTCTTCAAGTGCAGGTCATGTTTGTCTATTACTTAAGGCGTAAACATTAAAACTGATGCCAATAAGTTAGTATTTTGTATGCCCTGATTGCGTTTGTATATTTTATATATATATACTAATTGAATTCCCTTGCCCATGAAAGTTTCCTTTTCCCTCTCTTAGACTTTTCATAAAATTTCTTTTTCAAAATCTCTCTCAAAGAATGTTTTAAACAAAATCGCTCTCAAAATAAATAAATAAATAAATAATCTCTCTCTCTCTCTCTCCCCCAAACCCTATTCTCTTTGAAAATCGTTCTCGTCTTGTTGCAGTGGGGAGTGTGGTCTGGGGAGGAGCCACATTGGGACTAGTGTGGTCTTGGGCCCCCACTAGGTTTTTGTTTTTTGTTTTTTAAGTACTATATTGTTATCAGTGTTATGTATTTCTATATGTATACTATTTCAAGTACTTAACGTTTTCACTTTCTCCGGCATCAATATAACCAATATAGATATGCTATTTTTATATTGTACCCACATGTGGTTCTACCTAGTGAAAATCAACATCTCCTACAAGACTTGCAAACTCATTACCAAAAAGTTTACTATAACTATTAATATTATATTACTTTTTTTTTACACAAACCTCTTTTCTTCTTTTATATTTTTCTTTTCTTTCTATTGACTCACTTAATAATTTGTGAAATTTTTATTTTTTTTCTTTCTATTGAGTTTAATGAGGGAAAAAACATTAAAGATATTTGCTAAATCGCTACTCAACTCCAAGTATGCATTTGGCTATCTCTTGCAATTTTTTTGCGTATAATGTATTTGTCTATCCCTTTATCAAGGACAATTATGATTGCAATAAATAAGCAATATAATTCTTGATATATGTGATATATATACTATTTTTCGTATGTATTGTGAGTTCGAATTTTTTTTTTCTTTATAATTTGTAAGAGGCCCCCACACACATGAAATCTTGGCTTCGCCACTGAGTGTGGTCTCGAAATGAGTGGGTGAGTTGTGATTTCATTATCGTAACGGAAGTCGATTGCACCGCAAGACCAGGCAAGTGACTCCGTCTCACTTAAACTCTATCATATTGATTTCTATTTTTGATATCATACTAATTTTCTTCTTTATTCCAGTCGGAGAAGTACGCTCACTGTTCATATTGACAGTCTTAATGTTAAGAACTAAGTATTCTGTAAAATATGCAAGAATTGGGAGAATGATCTTATCTTATTAAACAACTAAGCTGACTTTTAAATAGCTTTACAAGATAACTGAAACAAAGAAGAAGTGCAGCCCACGTTTAACAACCTTAATAACGTGGTAAGTGGCTAAGGAATAGATCAAATAAACAACATGTCCCTGAACAATAGGGATTATTAACAAAGCAGTAACAAACTACCAATTCTAACCATAACGGCTAAAAAACTAACACCTTTAACATCTTTCCTTAAAATGAATGCCATTAGCAATCAATTTACTCCTGGATTCAAACAAACACCCATAAGATCACGCATCTTCAAGAACACATCATGCATTAAAGGTTTAGTCATTATATCTACAACTTGCTCCTGAGTATGACAATGAACCATCTTCACAATTCCATCTTTTGTAAGCTCAGGAAGAAAATTGAAACGAACATCTACGTGTTTTTTACAATCATGCATCGTTGGATTCATGGAAAGCTTAATTGCTGAATTATTGTCACAATAAATTGTTGTGGACTCATATTGAACATGACTAAGTTCCTCCAATATCCTTCTTACCCATATTGCTTGACAAGCACATGAAGCTGCAGCAATGAACTCAGCTTCAGTGGTAGACAATGTGCATATAGGTTGTTTCTTTGAGGACCATGACATTGCTACTAAGCACAACATAAACAAATAACTTGCTCTTTTCCTGCCTTCTAAATCCTCAACATAATAATATCTGTGTAGGCGATCAGCTCCTCATTTCCTCTCTTCTTGTAGGAAAACCCAAAAGTAATTGTACCTTTCAAATAGCTTAACACCCTCTTTGATGCTTGTAAATGAAGCTCAGTAGGACATTCTGTGTATCAACTGATGAGACTTGCCACAAACATAACATCCAGTTGAGTGGCAATCAAGTACATAAGACCTTCCCACAATGTGCTTGTAGAAAGTGCTATTTATTTTCACTTCATCTTCATCCTTAATAAGTTTGAAACCAGGAACAATAGGATTGTGAACTGGATTGCATTAACCCATTCGAACCTCTCTCCAACACCTCATGTGCATATTTCTTCTTACTAATAAAGATTCCATCCAATCTTTGTATCACTTCGATGCCAAGAAAGTATCTCATTTTTCCAAGATCAGTCATATCGAATTCCACCATCATAGATTGTTTGAACTTGGTAAACATAATTTCATCATTAATAGTAAATATGAGCTCATCAACATATAGGCAAACAATTAAGATCTTACCTTCATCCGCTACTTTGATGAACAAAGTATGTTCATAGGGGCACTTCTTGAAGCCTTGTTTCACAAAATAAGACTTTATGATACTATACCAAGCTTGAGGGGCTTGTTTAAGTCTATACAAAGCCTTCTTTAGTTTGTACACCTTCTATGACAGACCCAACCTGAATTCACCATCGAGAATCCGTGTCGAACCATGTTACCCTTGTGAAGTAAAAAATTGAAAGTTTGGATCCACTCCATCCTCTAGAGTTATGTTTCTCATTGCAAGAGTTGGACTTCTATTCAGAAGATGAACAATCCAATTAATCGCCTTCGCCGAGAAAGTGTTTGGGGTCTTCTTATCTGAAAGCATGCTTCAACCATATTCATAATAGTTCGATTATTCCTCTATGCAACATTGTTTTGTTGTGGGGTGTATGCAGTTGTCAATTGTCTACAAATGTCATTTACATTACATAAGTTGGTGAGCTCTTGTGATGTAAATTCACCTCCATGACCAATGCGAAGACCTCTTATATGTGAACCAATTTCTTTCTCAACACGATTGTTATAATTTTTGAAAGCGACAAAAGCTTCGACTTCTCTACCAAGAAGTAAACCCAAGTTTTGCAGCTAAAATCATCAATGAAACTAATCAAGTACCTTTTCTTGCTGTTTGAAATGGGTTTGATTGGTCAACATATGTCAGATGCACTAGTTGAAGAACTTGAAAAGTCCTCCATGTGCTTTTCTTTGGGAATGGATCTCTATGTTACTTCCCCCACCAAGCAGTCTTCACACACCTTCACGAGCTTTAAATTGTGACAAACCACTGACCATTTTCTTATGCTTAAGGGTTTTCAAACCACTAAAGCTTAAATGTCCATATATGCAATGCCAAAGTCGAAATGGCTCTTACCGTAAGAGAGTTGAAGCAAGTTTGTTCTCTTGGCTGACACTGAGCAAGCAAGATGAACATTCTATTTAAAGATATTGTAGTCTCCATTACCAATCCTCTCTCAGGATGATAAATTTTACATTTTCCGCGTTGTATAAGAATTGAAAGCCTCTTATCTTGTAGCTGACCAATGCTTAACAAATTATTCTTCAGATCTAATACATAAAACACACCAGTGATTACCTGGATAATCTCATTCACTTGTATTCGTATGTTGCCGTTCCCCCATCAAAGCTATACTTGAATTGTTTCCCAATTTCACAAACTCTCTGAAGCTTTCATCAATATCAGAGAAAGACTCCTTACCACACATATGATTACTGCAACTTTAGTCCAGAAACCATAACTCTTCTGTGCTAGCATTCGTGTCATCCACATAATCCATCGGTATCATTTCTTCATTAGCTTTTGCATAGTTAGCTTTAGTCTCTTTCTCCTTCTTTGGACACTCATATTGAAAATGTCCAAGTTCATGGCAGTGGTAGCACTCAATGGTAGACTTGTCAAAGCTTTGCCTACCTCTTCCTCTTCCTCTTCCTTTAAATCTACCACAACCTCGACCATTTCCTCCCGATTGATCTTCATATGTAACCTTCAATGCTTGTTCCTCCACAACATGACCATTCATGCATTGTTCATGCACCAGAAGGTTGCTTTCCAACTCATCAATAGATAGGGTGTCTAGATCATTAGACTCCTCAATAGAACACACAACATAATCGAATTTGGGAGTCATAGATCTCGGAATCTTTTCAATGACAGCAACATCCCCCATTTTCTCACCATGAATCCTCATCTTGTTGGCTATAGTGAGGGTTCGAGCAAAATACTCATTCATAGATTCCCCTACCTTCATGTGAAGAACTTCAAATTCCTTTATAAGAGCTTGTAGTTGTGCACGCTTTACTCGTGTCATCCTCTGGTACTTTCGCTTCAAAGAGTCCCAAATGTCCTTTGTTGTGTCTTTGTTCAAAATAGTCTCCAGGATTGATCAATCAATTGCTTGAAGAGATAGTTCTTAGTCTTCAAGTCTTTCAATTTTTCATCTTCAATTGCCTTCCTTTGTCCTTCAGTGAGATCAAGTCCTTCTGCTGCTACAGGAATCTCATCTTCCACCAAGCTTCAATATTCCTTTGAACGCATGAAATTTTCCATAAGCATACTCCAATGATCGTAGTGTGCATCAAACTTTGGAATCACTGGTTGCACAAAACTGCTTTCAGTCACCATATTCTTAATGCTAAACTCTTAGAAGGCTGCTGTTTTTAACGTTTCAATTAGGCCCCGTGATGGAGCTCTGATACCAAATGTTAAGAACTAAGTTTTCTGTAAAATATGCAAGAATTGGGAGAATGATCTTATCTCATTAAACAACTAAGCTGTCTTTTAAATAGCCTTACAAGATTACTGAAACAAAGAAGAAGTGCAGCCCACGTTTAACAACCCTAATAATGTGGTAAGTGGCTAAGGAATAGATCAAATAAACAACATATCCCATAACAATAAGGATTATTAACAAAAGCAATAACAAACTACCAAATTCAAACCCTAACGGCTAAAACACTAACTAGTTTAACACTTAATTGGGCGTGAGGGCTTGCTACTAAGGCTTGTTGCTCAGAGGTAGGGGTAATCTTCATTGGTAATTTCATATCTTACATGGAATAGCTCAAATTTCTTGTTTCCTCTAGTTAACTGGATGTTCTTGTGTTGTTTAACTAGTTTTAAGTTATTCTAAATCTTTTTGTTGTGTTGATTATTTGGTTGTAAAACTGTCTGGATTTGGTTGATATCTTGTTTAATCAGTATGCCTGCAATATGTTTGTGTTATTGTCTGAAAGGATGTGTGTTTGTTTTCTGTTTGAAACTTCAGAAGGTACATGTTCTATTATGGGCTTATAGCCTCAAAGTTGTTCCACAAGAGAAATATAGCCAATCCCAATGGATAAAGACATTGATTAACCTCTTTCTCTCTCTGCGAGTGGTGTTTTTTTTTCTTTCCATCTTTTGGGTTTCAAATGAATGTTTTATATGTATTGCCTTCTCTGTCTTAATCCATTCATGTGTTAAGACTTTTCAAGGAAAGACAAAGACAAGCCACTATGGATAAAGAATGGGTGTACCTTTCAAGTTACTTTGAAAGCCCTAAATTTTAAATATTAAGATAGTGTACTGATATAGTTCATTAGTAAGATGATGAGTTTTGTTTTATTTTAGAAATTCTATAGCATATCAAGATGGAGCCAAAAAGTTCATTAATACAGTTCAAGCTAACAATGGGAATCCAAAAAAGATTCAATGCCCTTGTAGCCGTTGTTTAAACCTACAACATCACCATCATGATATAGCATATGGGCATTTGGTAATGTATGGAATGGATCCTACCTACACTAGATGGATCTTCCATGGGAAAAATCCAAGTTCATCAGTACAAGATGAATATATGGAAATGCCATAGACATATTTCATGTATAGAGATGCACATCCACAAGAGGATGATGTTGTTGAACCTACACAAGAAAGAGAAGGGCTAGATTGGTCAAACTTAGTGGATGATGCAGAGCTTCCTTTGTACACAAGTTGTGATTCCACAAAGATATCTGCAACAGTTATCTAATACAAATATAAGGCTTGAAAAATTTGAAGTGACATAGCTGTTGATGAGCTTCTTCATATTATTCATGGTTTTTTTTATCACGTGACAGTCAACTTCCAGATTCTTTGTATGCAACAAAAAAATTTATCAATGCATTTGATCTAGGTTATGAGAAGATACATGCTTGTGTGAACGATTGTTGTTTATTTAGAAAAGATCGACATGTCCAAAATAGTGGTGTCCATGTTGAAGCAGAAACCATATGTCGATCAAGTGCAAGAGACAGTTCACATATTGTTGGAAAAGTATGTTACTACAGTGTTTTAAGGAATATTATTTTGCTAGACTATTACAAGTTTAAATATCCCATCTTTCATTGTGATTGGGCAAACATAAACAATTGTGTGAAAATTGAAGAGGGGTTTACATTAGTTAACCTCCACCAAGGCCAACACTAGTTTGTGAATGATCTGTTCATATTGGCATCACAGGCAAAGCAAATGTTCTACTCTAGAGAGAATGATACATCAAATTGGTATTCTGTTTTAAACGCACCATGAAGAGGTTTCTATGAGTTGGAGAAGTTTGATGAGAGTTACTACATGCCATCTGCTCCATTAGCTATCTCACAACTTCACTTTAATTTAGATGATGAAGATTATGCGAGACGTGATTGTGAGGACATGACATATGAGGTGACAATAATAATTGTTAAAACTTTTATTTGTTGTCTTTATTGTCATGAGTTTTTGTTTACTTACTATTTTGTTTATTCATGTAAATTGTTTTGTTTGTTAAACAGAGTGAAGGTGAAAGTTGCATAGGTTATGGCTGCTGAAGTAAGCTCTAATTTTAAGTTATTTTGTTTGTTTTTATACCAAATTGTGAATTTTCTGACATTGTAACTTTCATGTGTTTTGAAGTCCTCAAAACAGGTAAAAAAATAAGGCAAAGAACAGCGATTAGCTGTTGCTTCTACATCAATTATACGTGCAATGAATGAATCCTTGCGTATTTCAGATGGAGGTTCTAATTATCCACCTATGGATGAAGCTAATGAAGTATCTAATAGCCCAAGAGTGCAAAACAAAACCAACAAAGAAACGCCAAAGAAGAAGACTAGGGGTAAGGCAAAACTGTTAAATATTAGCGAAGGAAAAATGAAGGGGACTCGTGTTGTCGTACAGTTCAATGACAAAGGCCAGACAAATAGAGATACAGCAGCAATGTTCACTTCGTTCCTAGGGATTACAGCAAGAGAACTAGTGTCAGTAACATTGGAGAAATGGGAACATCTATCAGGATATTTTAATAAACAAATATGGGAACATATCACAGTGTCGTAGAGATATAACTTCAGACATGCACTGAATAATTTATTTATCATTCCCTTTTAGTGGAACATATATGCTTTCATTTTGTAGCAAGAATTCAATGTTGATGACAGCTGCAAGAAATATAATTTTTGAAAGTTGCGCAAGCATTGGAGGGATTTTCAATCCAATTTAGTGAAAATGGAGATGGGGCAAGCTAAAGTGGTAGGCCTATCAGGCACTACTACTCTTCTCAAACCCAACAATGTAAAAACTATGGATGAATGGTTGTGTTTTATTAAAGAAAGAACTAGTCCAACAACAAGAGTAAGTGTGTATTCACTTTTCCAACTACCTCTGTGTGAATGATCTTTATAAACATAGATTAAGGAAAACAAGAGTAAGGGTAGCATTGAATTTCGTATGTTTTGGGGGTTTTCTAAGAATCTCCAGCTGTTTGTTGGGTTATTAACTTATATTTTATAATTAATTTGTTATGTTCTTTCCTTGCGTAGGAGGAGTGTCAAAAGTTCAAGGAGATGAGAGCAAAACAAACTGTGGTGCATGGAACGGCCTGTAAAGGGTTTGCCCGCGTGGAGGATGAAATGGTAAAAGTGATATATTGATTTGATCTTGCGTTTGTAGTGTGAGTATATTTTATTTATTTTGTAGCAACAAAATAGGGAGACGCCTGATGCAATTTCAAGAGTTGATGTTTGGATCAACGGATACGAAAAAAGAAAAAAGAATGAGGATGATGAAGTTGAGGATCCAGATTTAGTTGTAAAAAGTATTTGCTGCATATTTGGTGTTTAACTTTAGATTGATATTTTTTAATTTAGTTCTTTAAAATCAATATTTGAGATATTAAGAAAAGTTTATTTTCCAGAGATTGGAGACTCCATGGTGTGAAGCCAAACCCCTTTTGTGTGAAGCCAATGTATCTTTTACTCTATACTTTTTGTTTTTTCATTGTTTTTGTTTCCGCTAAATTACCTAAATACTCAATTCACTCATATCCTACATCAAGAAATGCAAGTCCAATCCAACTAACACTACTACAAAAAAACACTTTGCACGACAAAATTTTGGTCGCGCATGATCCGTCGCGCAAAGCTCGTGAAAAAAGGGTTTGCGCAACGAAACCTAATCTTCGTCGCGCAGAGCTACTTTGCGCAACGAATCTTAACATCGTGCAAATCTACTTTGCGCGAAGAATCCTAATGTCGCCCAAATATTTGCACGACGAAATATTTCAAATTTTTAAATTTTTGTTTTAAATTTTTTTAATTAAAATAAATTAATTTAATAGTTTGTGCGACGAAATATTTTGTTTCGCAAGATTTTTTACTTTTGTTTTATTATTTCTCTTATATTAATTTTTTCAAATTTTTACTTTTTAAATTTGATTTAATTCTATTATTTTATTTTTTTAATTACTTTAATTTAAATTGACATATGAAAAATAGTGATCAAATTATCCAATATATATAATATTCAAAATGTACACATAAATTAACAAAGTACAATAATAAAATCCTAATACAACCCTATTGTGGTGGTAGTGGCGGATGATATGTTTCGATAGCATCCTAATCCTCAACTTTAGCCATCAAAGTCTCGACGATTCTCTACAAAAAAACAAATATGGTCAAATAACAAAAAATTGGCATAATCTCCCCTAAAATTGTTATACCCCAAATCCAACCCAAACTCCAATCCTCACCCTATACTCAATCCCAAACCCCGCACAAACTCAAAACTAACTCCAAAAACACATATTAATGAAAAAAATTTAAAATTTGGAGAGAATATACATTTTGGCAAGATTGAGAGTGAGTGAGAATGAGAGGGAGAAGTGAGTGTGAGAGAATTAGAGAAGATAGTGAGAGAGAGATGAGAGAGTGAGTGAGTGAGTGAGAGTGAGAGATAGTGAAAAGAGAGATGAGAGAGTGAGTGAGAGTGAGAGATAGTGAAGAGAGAGATAAGAGATTAAGTGAGAAGAGTGAGTGTGAGAGAAAGGGTTTGATTTGGGGAGAGGGAAAGAGAGAGGAGAGGTAAGAATAGAGAAAGAAATTGAGAAAATGGTGGAGTTAATTTGGTTTTAAAAACCGTAAAGACTTTGCACGACGAAGTTATTGTTTGGTCGCGCAAAGTCTTAAAAAAAAAAAAATTTCATACGTCCCATTTTTGGTGCCTGCCCAAATTTTTAAAGTTTTGCGTGACGAATTCTTGGTCGCGTATCACTTTGTGTGACAAAGATATTTTTTGGTCGCGCAAAGTCATTAAAAAAATAATAATTCCCGCGTCCCATTTTTTGTGACCGCCAAATTTTTAGAGTTTTGCACGACGAATTCTTGGTCGCGTATCACTTTGCGCGACGAAATATTGGTCTCACAAAGTCTAAAAAATAAAATAAAAATAAAAATAAATCCCATGTCAAATTTTTGGTGCCCGCCCAAATTTTTAGAGTTTTGCGCAATGAATTGTTGGTTGCGCAAAGTTTTTATAGAAGAAAAATTGGTTCGTAGCGCAATATTTATAAAAATAATTTTTATGAATAATAAAAAAATAAAATTATTTTATTTTACGATTTAAAATATAAATAAGGATTCGTCGCGCAAAGAAAATAATAAATAATAATTAATTAATTAATTTAACAATATAAAATATAAAAATAAGTAAATAAGGGTTAGGCGACGAAATAATGATATTCGTTGAGCAAAGTTTTCAAAAAATAATAAAAACTTATGAAAACAACTATATCTTAAAATTTATAATGTATAATTAAATAAAAATATTAATTGGTTTGCCCGACGCATATTTATGTCATGACGTCGTGCTATTGGTTTTTGCACAAGGACCCCATTGTTATATTGTTTATTAAAAAAATTATTGTCATAAAGTTTACTAAAAATGTCACTTTACGCCAAAAATCGGAAAAAATAAACATTCAGAGATCAAGTAATAGGACAAAACGTTTCGACGGTTATAAATGAAAAATCATGATTTAACGATTATTTCAACTTCAATTTTGATGATTTTTTACAGTTACACTCCTTGACCCTATATGAATACAATGACTGAATTTGATCTTCAATTTAAAATATTTACACTAGTGGATACCACAAAATCTTATGTTATATTTAACGAAAGTATAAATAAACTCTTAATTGTTAGTGAATATATTGTTTTGATGGTATACGCATTCTACGAAACTAGTTTCAACGATCCAACCGTCACACTTGTTTGTTTATACTTCGAGATCATATACGCCAAAAATCGGAAAAAATAAACATTCAGAGATCAAGTAATTGGACAAAACTTTTCGACAGTTATAAACAAAAATTCACGATTTAACGGTTATTTCAACTTCGATTTTGATGATTTTTTACAGCTACACTCCTTGACCCTATATGAATACAATGAACTAATTCGATCGTCAATTTAAAATATTTACACTAGTGGATACCACAAAATCTTTACAAAAATAATTTTTTTACTTTATTTATTTTTGTAAAGACTTTGCCCGATGAAATTATTATTTCGTCGCGCAAAGTCACTTTGAGCGACGATGTTGTGTTGTAAGACCCATGTCTTGGGAAAGCAAGAACGGTGAGCAATCCCACATCGCTCGGGGAGGGAAGGGTGATGTGCCTTATATGTGTGGGCATGTCTCTATCTAGCACGAGGCCTTTTGGTTGCTCACTAGCTTCGGGTTCATGGGAACTCCGAAGTTAAGCGAGTTTGCGCTAGAGCAATCCCAGGTTGAGTGATCCACTGGGAAGATATTGCTCGTGAGTTCCCAGAAACAAAACGGTGAAGGCGAAAGTCCAAAGCGGACAATATCATGCTAGGGGAGTCGGGTCGTGACATAATGGTATCAGAGCCTGACCCTGACCGGAAATGTGCCAGCGAGGACGCTGGGCCCCAAGGGGGGTGGATTGTAAGACCCGTGTCTTGGGAAAGCAAGAACGGTGAGCAATCCCACATCGCTCAGGGGGGAAGGGTGATGTGCCTTATATGTGTGGGCACGTCTCTATCTAGCACGAGGCCTTTTGGGAGCTCACTAGCTTCGGGTTCATGGGAACTCCGAAGTTAAGCGAGTTTGAGTTAAGCGAGTTTGCGCTAGAGCAATCCCAGGATGGGTGACCCACTGGGAAGATATTGCTCGTGAGTTCCCAGAAACAAAACCGTGAAGGCGGAGGCCCAAAGCGGACAATATCGTGCTAGGGGAGTCGGGTCGTGACATGTGTCGTCGTGCAAAAGTCAAAGATTTTAAAAAATAAATTTTTTTGTGGTGTAAAGACTCTACGCAACGAAGTTATTATTTCCTCGTACAAAGTCATTTTGAGCGATGATGTTGTGTCGTCGCGCAAAAGTCAAAGATTTTAAAAAATAATTTTATTTATTTATTTATTTATTTTTGTAAAGACTTTACGTGACGAAGTTATTATTTCGTCGCAGTCACTTTGAGCGACGATGTTGTATCGTCGCGCAAAAGTCAAAGATTTTAAAAAATAATTTTTTTATTTTTATAAAGACTTTGCGGGACGAAGTTAATATTTCGTCGCGCAAAGTTACTTTGTGCGATGACGTTGTGTCGTCGCGCAAAGTGACTTTGTGCGACGATGTGGGTTTCGTTGCTCAAAATTTAGTCGAGCAAGATTTTGAGCGACAAAGTTTTGAGTTTTGTCGAGCAAAGTGACTTTGAGCGACGAATTGTGTTTCGTCGCGCAAAATTTGGTCGCGCAAGGGTATTTTTTTACTAGTGTGGTTGCTGGAATTGGGCAAATTGCATCCACCGATCCCAATTCATTGGTCCAGCATGTGCCTCTTAGTCACGAGTGTTGGAAAATTTGGGTGAACGATGTACTTGTATTGACCAACCCATGAGTTCTTTCTTCTTCGTGAAGCAATAGGAATTACGCTTGTGTGGCCGATAAAGTACATCCAATTGTGTTAGCCTTGCATCTTTGAGGTAAACTCTTCATTCTTCTTTAACATGTACATGGTATGATTCTTTGAGGTTTGTATGTTTCAGGTCATGAAAACATTTGGAATGCTTCTTAGGAGTTGAGTTTTTTACTGATGCTGATGTAATATTGGGTTTTGGAGACGAAGAACTTAACAGAGAGTTCATCAGTTTGAATGCATGTTATTGTTGAATAATTGATGAATTTTGTTTGACGGGTTTGGAGATATTTAGGAGTTTCTTTAGGAAAGTTTTCATAATGTCTATTGGGGTCTTTTGCTTTCACTTCGTTTTTCCTTTTCCTATATATTGTTTCTAAGTTATTAGATTCCTCATACAAGGAACTTCTCTCTGTTATTTTGCAGGTCCTTTCTTGGAGGTCAATGACACTTATCCTTGTTGCAGCTAAAGCCCTTCCCACCTTTATGGCATGTGTTCTTATTAATCTTGGAGTATATTCATTATAGAAGTACATGATTCTCTTGTTGCAGTGTTTGTTTTTTTTAGCTGATATGTCCACTGTTACCAGCATGGTGTTTTTGAGGGTGTTAGGAGGTTAATTTTTGTTGCTATCTTTATGACTGAATGAATATGAGGCTGTGAACAAATTATGAGTTTCTTTTGGACCGCAAAATTAAGAGTTTGTGTTTGGATTTGATTATTTCAATGAAAGGTTAATTTAATTTTATTACATTTTATTTTGTTTGATATACTGTCTTTCATTGTTGAAATCAAATGTCGGGGTTGATAATGAATATGGTTATGTATTATTTGATCAATCAAGATATTGGTTGATTAAAACAAAAAACAAAAACAAAAAATACACGGCGTACAAGGGGAGCCGTTTCAAGTGCGTGTAATATTGGTGGCGTAAATAATTGTCCAAAACCTTTAAGGCGTGCAATGTCGTCATTTGCGGCTAGCATATGTGCTCCGTAAATGGGTATTTGCTTTTACGGCATGGCCTTGTGCTGCAATGCCATACCATAAAAGCCCCATTTTTTTATAGTGGCCAATGGCCATGTTGGCTAGATTCTTAGAAACATTTTGGCCAAATGAGGGCACGATTATTAAGAGATTTAAACCTCTCTGTACCTAATAAGAACAATGGGTGGGTGTCCTATTGTTTTGGTGCCTTATATGAGAAAGCATAAAATTCAGAAAGCTCCAAAGTTGAAATCTGGCCTATTCTTCAAGTTGCAACGCGGCAAGCCAGCAAGTGCCATAGGGAAGAGATAACAAAACAGAACCAAACGCTCAGACAACAAGACACAAGAACTAGGAAAGAAGCATTTAGACCTCAGTTCAAGGCTAGAACCAAGCTTCTCACACGTGGCAGAGTGAGATCCAAAATAGTGTGCACTGTGTACTCACATGGGTGCCTTTGACAAATTTAGATTCCAAAAGAAAAAGGGCTATAAATACCCTAATTCTGTTCACTATATCCACCACCTATAAAAATCCATCTCCAAGTATATCAATCAGTTGACTGCCCAAGGGAATTTAGTTATCAAATGGCTTCTCCTAATGCATTTGCAACTATTGCTCTTCTTCTTTCCCTTAACCTTGTGTTTTTCACTACAGTGAGTTCAAATCATCATGTTCCTAATTGTCCACCACCACCAAAAACCCCAAAACACCCTCCTCCCTCAACCCCAACCCCTCCAGCCAAAGCCTCTTGCCCTAAGGACACCCTTAAGCTAGGGGTATGTGGTGATTTGTTGAATGGTTTGGTGCACCTTGTTGTGGGGACCCCACCAAAGACCCCTTGTTGTAGCCTCATTGGGGGACTTGCTGATATTGAAGCTGCTGTGTGCCTTTGCACTGCTATTAAGGCCAACGTTTTGGGCATCAATCTTAATGTGCCAGTCTCCTTAAGTTTGCTTTTGAATTACTGTGGTAAGTCTGTCCCAACAGGCTTCCAATGCGCCTAGGGCTGCCATGACCTTCTCATCTGCTACTGCCCTTTCTTTGTGTGAATAAAAAAAGGCCATTAATCTTTGGCTGCAATACATCATGCATGTTTCCTTCAAAATGTAATTGATATGTAGAGTGTTCCCTACATTCTTGCGTTTCCCTTTGAATTGAAAACTCTGTTACCTTTTGTTCATTCAGTCTATGAGCATTGGTGGTTTTTATTATTGATTTGGACAATTAAAATTAAATGAACCTACATGTCTTGATTATTCAGTTGTGTGCATCTCATTTCTACAACACAACGAAAAATGTTAATATCCTACTTGAATGTATGGTCTAAATTCACAGTTACTCTTCGGCAAAATAAGCCTGACAAGCATTGCCCTGATTGTCCCTCATTCCTATAGATCAGTAGATTCATCCTTAAATGTGTGGTTTTGATTGAACATAGCAGGATGATATGATTAAATAGGTGGAATTGGTAACTTTATTTCTTTGGAAAACCAGCATGAACCGTACGTACAACATCATTCATTTTCAATAGAGTTCTTCCTTTATTCCAACATAGCAGAAAAGGGAAAATATCAATAAGTACATCAAGAAGTGATTGAGAGCTAGCTAGGTAGACAGTTTCTAATTAAGCACAGACAAAGCCTTGTGGCACCTTTCCTCCACATGCATTAACAAGCAAACTAAGAGCAACAGGCACTTCGAGCTTGACAATTCCCAAGACATTGGCCTTAATAGCAGTACAGAGACACAATGCAGCTTCAAGATCTGCAAGGCCCTTGATTAGGGTACAGCATTCCTTGCTGGGTTTAGTCCCAATAACCTCGGTCACCAACCCTAACCAACTGCCACAAACACCAAACTTAAGGGTATCTCTGGGGCATTTGTCTTGCTTCTTCGGGACAGAGGGAGGTGAAGAAGGACTTGTAGGAGGGCATGGAACCTTGTTAGAGGAAACTAGAGACAAACATATGATGTTAAAGATAATGAAAAAAGCAACTGCCTTGGAACCCCTAAAGCCCATTTTCATTCTACAAATCAGAATTGGGAGATAGCAATCACTAGACACTGGATAAATATTTATAGAAATATGGAATAATAATCAAATTGTGAGGGTGGTATCTGAAATTGGGATATGTTCCATGGATGGGGCTGGAGTTGGATTTTTTTTTATCAATTGGGTGGTTAGTATCACTAGCTAGCATCCTTTTTATTTGTGGTTGGCAGCGAGCAAAATCTGATCACATTTTGGCTTATTAGATTCAGTACTCCTGTCTGCTCTACCTGCGTGGCAAAAACATTCAACAGAAATATTCAAGCGCCCGTGGTGTAATAATTGGTTCTTATAATATTATAATGCTTTTGAACGTATTAATATGTACTCTTTCGCTCTTAACATAATCTAAAGTGTAATGACAAGTTGGCCTTAAATGGAATTATGAAACTGATTATCAACCATATTTTGCCCAACATATTTTATATTGAACTAGGAAAATGCTAAAGAAATCATAATATATATATATATATAGTCCCCTTCTATTGAGGGATCCCTCAAATAAAATTATTTGAGGACGCCTTTGCAGCATCTTACAATTTTTTTCAATAATCCAAACCATCTATTTTTAGGTCTTCATTCATAGATCATCCTTACAAAAATTAGACAAATCAGAAATCGTTTCGACATCCAATTGTGTCATACAAAATCAATGAACACGGTGCTTCAAGAAAAGTACTAAAATTTCAATAACTCAATTGAGTGGTCAAATGATATCGGATTCAAGTGATTTTTTGTAGAGATGATCTTTGAATGAGTATCTACAAAATGGACGGTTTGGATTAGTGAAATACAATCCGGAGTGGGCCTTACCAAGGGTGTCCCTCAAATAAGCTTATTTGAGGGATCCCTCAATGGAAGCTCCCTATATATATATATATACACATAGTTTGTTTTATACAAACGATTTTCTACATTAATCTAATCTTAGACTACAGGGAGGGGGATTCGAACTCATGTGCAGAATGGGAGCACATCCGCTCTAAACAACTTGGCTAATCTCATATCTACTCATAATATAATATATATATATATATATATATATATATATAATTGATCACATGATGTAGCAATTAATTATCACATTAATTAACGTATCACGTTAGAAAAATATGACCACCTCTATTATTACTTATTTAAAATATGTCCTAGTTCCATTATGAAAATATAATAATTTTAGGGGCACCAAGTCTTATCCTAATTGCCTCTTAAGAAATGGTCAATTCCTTGGCGTGCAAAGACGTACATTATTAATCCAGAATATCCAACACTTTGCTCGCTCCTTTGAGAGTTTCATTATCAACCATGTTTATAGAGAAGCTATAACGTCCTAGCTGGTTTAAGCCATAAATTCATTTCTCCTCATGTATGGATTTATTCCCTTCATGTTGAAGCCATTCACGTTCTTCGTGTTTTGACCTTTCTGCCGGTGGCTGTTCTCGTGGGTTTATTTTCGTAGTTTTCTTTTTTCCGAGCTAAAAAAAAGTATTATCCCAATTTTTAAAATTTCAACTGTGGTTTCATTTGTTTATTTATATGATCATACACAATCATTTCTAAATTTTTAAGGTAACTGTCTGTTAATATGTGCCATATTACATTAGCTAATAATGAACTACGCTTAGCAATTGGTAGGTCTTTCCATTATGAACAAGTCCTTAGAAATCCCAGAAATAGGACGAAACATGAGATATATAGAGACAACATTTTGTGGGGCCAGGTGATGACATGGCTAATCAATCTGTTAGCATTCTCAAGGATAGTTACTTATTAATTCCCTCACTAGAAACCTTTTAGCAGCATACATTTCACCCTTGGAAGAAGGGTCCAGCCCTAATCGAAGACCCAAAAAATAAACTTGCTATAGTAAACAACGACCTGCAATAGACTTTCCCTTGAGAATTGAGAACACACACTAAATGAATTCTCCAACTAACCAACTCCCAACAGTGAACCTTCTGTGATCTATATAAAACCCATTGAACTCTTCCATTTTCCTCACACTTTCAATCTCAAAAACTTCACTCTGTAATATCAACCATCATCTAGCTTTCTTTCATATCAAAATAAATTTGAGCGAAATGAGCCAAGCGGGTATGCAAAGACCTGTTATAACGTTTGTGTTTGGGACCATGTTTGGAGATTACGTCACTAGATCTAGCCTTTTGGGATGGAACCTCAACTTCCTTCATGGTATCAGAGCGGGTTGTCCATGTGTGTGAAAGCCCAACGGCCACACGTGCTCCACGTCACCCAATATATGTTGTCCACGTGTTAGGCTTGAAAATTCGCTACATGTGCGGCGTGTGAGAATGTGAAAGTGAAAATGTCCCACATTGGAAAGTTAGAAAACCTTGCAAGAGCTTATAAGGAGTTGGACTACTCCCCCCATTTCCAATTAATTTTATGATGAAACTTCAACTTCATTTACAATGTTGTCATTGTCATTGCGACCATGAAGGTCACAAGCATTCACCTTGTCCTTGCCAAGCCCATGACAACAAGAAGATTGGTTCAAACCAAGGAGTGGAAGTTAGAACAATAACCTCAACAACTCCAGGAATGGAAAACTAGCTTAGCTCCAAGATCCAAATCATCCTCACTGTTGTAAAATTATTGCAAGCGCACAATCCGCACAAATAATATAAAAGTAAATAGAGTGTCGTTCCCACGAAGAATATAATTTCCTATTAACTACCAATTATGATTAATTCAAAGTTTATTTGAACAATTGATTAAGAAAATTGTTTGATTTATTAAGCTAAAACAGTTATGAAAAATAGCAATTTAATTAACGGTGGAAAATCAAGTTGATGTGACACTAGAGCATCCAATTTCACCATAACCAATTCCACTTAATTCTTATAACCAATTAACCTTAATTACTACCCATGTTGACAGTTGGTTCTCCTAATTCATTTGATATTCCCTCTCGTGCTCAACCAAAGGTATTCTTAATTAACAACTTACTCTTTCTCAAGCAATGGATTTAGAGAATCAATAACCCATTAAGTTCTATGAGAACCTACAAGAAAACTACATAAGTCATGTTAGTCCCTCTCAGGCACTCATTCAAGACATGGTATTTGTTAGAAGAAGCAAACACCAAACATCTCCTCTCAGTGTCCGCTTGGATCATCAATTAAATATTAGCTAGATATTTAAGGCATTAAGAGCAGTAACAAATACTCAACATGGAATAGTAATCAGAAATTAATATAACTATAAAAATTAAGAGTTCATGGCTAGGCTGCATCATAGCCCTAGCAAAAAAATTAGTTCATGACAAAAGAAAAGACAAACAAGATAATTATTGTCATAAAACCGATTTGGCTGATGAACTTGATTTCCGAAATCTCCATAGTAACACCTTTGTAAGCTCTAAAAACACCGCAGCAGGAAACTTTTGGCTCTCTCTCTGATATATTTGTGGGTGTATTGAAAGATGGTGAAAAAGTATATGGTATCTCGTATATGGTCTCTCTCCCTATAGAGAGAGTTTAGTGTGACGTTATATAGTGTAAAACAACTAAACCTTACTCTAAAAAGGTCTGGAAAAACTCTCATAAAGAAAAACAAAATCTTAAACAATTAAGGAAACAAACTAGAAAAAAAATCCTTCTTTGACTGGAAAACACGTCATGCAATTTTCTCTCAAGTTTTGGTGTCGTTCCACTTCTTAGAAAATTTTGGAAAAATATGAGAAACATATCTTGATCTCTAAGCTTTCCAAGCATATATCACACGCCACTAGACAAAATCGGGAAAGTCTTCAACTCTTCAATCCTCCACAATAGTGCAGTTCTGATGGGATTTCAACTTAGGCTGTTTTGACTTGTAAGTCTAGAGCAATTGCCTTGATAGAAAATTATGAAAATTTGATACAATCATTTTCAATGTCTTAGATGTCTTCTTCAATTGGCCTTGCTCTAAAATTTATTTTAAAAGTCAATTTTCCGTCGAAATCCTTCCAAGAGAGCAGAATATCTGAAAATAATGAAAGGAAAGTAATAATGCTCTTTTTAATTAACTATCCTCATAAAAACCAAATATAAGAGGTATAAAAATATGAGAAATAATGCACTTATCACCCACCTTTTGCTTATATTATTATATGTTTTGTTGTTGTTGTTTTATTATATTATATATGGTATCCTATAAAGCACGAATACAAATACGGTCCAATGGCGGAGCCAGAAATTTATGTGTTGGGAGGCCAACATATAAACCAAACAAGACATTAAAAAATTTCAAATTTTCAACCTTAACAATGTTTGGAAAATTAAAATGTAGAAAATAATTGTTATCCAATTAGGTATCAAAGGAAAAAAAAAACTATGACTAAGTAAATTAACAAAGGAAAAATACTATGACTATTGTTGGTTCTCAAAACTAGACTGGTAGTAATGAGTCCAACTTAAAGATTATGTGGATGATCAAGGATCAGATGTGGATGATCTAGGTGAGGACCTTGGGTATATGCATGAGCATTCGGTAGGCAAATAGACATACATAATCTGTTGGTGCTCAAAACTAGACTGGTAGTAATGAGTCCAACTTAAAGATGATGTGAATGATCGAGGGATCAGATGTGGATGATCTAGGTGAGGACCTTGGGTATGCATGACCATTCGGTAGGCAAATAGATATACATACAAAAGACAGATGTACGTGGTTCACCCGAATAATGGGCTACGTCTATGGAGAAGTATGTTCTTATTATGATAATATGTGTATACATTGTACAAGAGGTTAGACCCAAAGAGAAAATGAAGGACCTGGTTGTCGAAGGCCAAAGGCTGAGGATCTGGCTGAAGGCCGAAGATCTATGAGCTTGCAAATGGACTCATGGGTTGGCCCATGGTGGCCCAGTGAGCAATATGGAGCCCTAGTAATCCGCCCAAGTTGGGTCAGATTCCTCTCTTCTCCTAGAAGGAGAGAGGTCTCTTTTATAAGTGAGAGGGAGTCCCCTCTTCTTGTGTTTTGTCAATGTGAGACTCCATTCCCTTTGCTTGGAGTAGCTTGGGAGTGCTTGGCCAAATTTGGTACAAACAACTATGTAAAGTTATTTAACCTTGAATTAAAATTTTTGAAGAATGAGTTGGAGAGCAAACAACTAAATTCAATTATTTTCTTTTGATGTGTGCAACTGTTTCAAACTAACTTCATGTTGCTTCATATAGGAACAAAAATTAAAATCTCAATCCTTTTTTATTTGGGTCAAAGTCTACTTCCATTTGATTGGCTGCTTTTATTCTTTATTAATATATTTATGGGCCCCAAAATCACTTAGTCTTTCTATTTTATGAAGAAATCAGTCTTTTACTTGTAAAGAGAAATGCATCTTTTCTTTATTGTGAGTGGCCCACAAGCAATAATTATTATATATATACTTCCTAAAATCTAAAGGAATAAAATTACCAAACATAAAATTTTGTCAAACTTTGGGGGCTCAGGCCCTTCAGGCCTTCAAATACCTCTGCCACTGAATACGGATATGGCGATATACAAAACAACAAAAAATATGAAAAATCTCTAAAAATTAAGATACAATACGACATGAATACGGTAATTAAAAATATATATCACATAAAAATAAGATACATATAGGCAAGCCGTTCTCCGAATGAGAAAGGCAGTTTCCCAAGTTAGATAAAGCATCTGCTGTAAAATTAGCCTATCTGTAGATATGCTGAAATTAGACCTCGACACAGAAAGAACTCAAATGCATATTGTCTTTGGATGAGCAGCCGTATGCGCCAAGGGACATGGTTTTCGTGAAGGACTCGGAGTCAATGAGTGCTGGCCCACTATGGCCCCCTTATCGGGTTTCCTTTCCATTATATATTTGTTTTGAGTTGTTGACCCTTGAAGAAGGTGTAAGACAAATCTTGTCTTAGTCCACGAAAGGTGATTTCCTAATCCAAAGAGGTTTCGGTTTTCTTAGTTGATCAGGAAACATAATTCAGGTTTTTATCTTAAACACTTAAGCAGAGTTTATTAAGGATAACAAGTGTTAAAGAAGGTTCCTAATATGATATGATTGAAACAAACATAATCTAAATGCACAATGACACTTGATACTTCTTGATAGGCAAGGTATCAGTGTTAATGCATATATAAGTAAGATGTCCCTTCCCTTGCAGCAACTTAACTCCTGAAAAGGATCTCACCCTATCTAAGAGACTAGAGAATCAAGGCTGCATAGGAGAAGAAGACACCCTACACAATTATATGGTCGAGCACTCTGGTTAGTATTGTTGAATGAAAACTTAATAAAGAACTTACATGTGGTATCGTGAGTTCTAGGTTTTTGTTCATTAATCTAATTGTTTTATGAGCTAACAAAAGATGCAAGTTCTTCTTTATTATGCATATTATGATTGAACAAGAGCATAAGGTTATTTTCTGCCGACAGATCTTGATCAATAATTTTAAATCATATGCAGTCCTGAGTACCACAAACTTCTCAGCCGTGTAAGAGTTTTAAAATTTGACAGCTTTGATCAAGGAATTGCATCAGTTGTTCGTAGCCTTCTATGTGATTCTCCATCCACAGATGTGAAATTGCGCAGATTGATCACAACACCGATGGAACAATCTGATAGTTGATTGTGACCGACTAGCATCTCTACATCCATGATGTGAGTTTGCTTGCAGGTTCGTGAAGTCTCAGGCACCCCATCGTCTAGGGTTTTGAACATGCTAACTTAAACTCACAGTTTAAGTTGACATGTTTAAATAAAGATTTTAGGGGACAGTTCTAATTTGCATTGCAAATTTTACAGTGAATCACAACTCCATTGAAACCTTGACTGGATCGAATTATAGCAAGTGGAAGCAGGATTTGGAAATATCACCGGATTTTTGGATTATGATTTTGTGCTTAAAGAAGAACCTCCTCATACCAAGCTGCAGATGCTGCTGCAGAAATTAAAACCAAGTTTGTTAAGTGGGAAAAGGCAAACAAGATGACATTGTTGATCATGCAAAGGGCTATGTCTTCCTCGGTGAAAGGGAGCATTCCAAAATCTGATAATGCAAAGAAGTACTATGAGGCCATAGCACAGAGGTTCAAAGAATCCGAGAAAGCTACCAAGAGCACTGAATCGTAATTGACATGAAGTATGATGGACAAGGTTGCGTTAGAGCTCATATCATGAATTTAATTGACATAGGGGCCAAACTCACAGGAATTAAGCATGACAGAGATGAAGACATGATGGTTCATTTTGCGCTGAATTCATTGCCTAAAGAATTTAAGTCCCTCAAAGAAACATACATTGCTCAAAAGGAAAGTTGGACCTTGAATGATTTGATTACCATTTCTGTCCAACAAGAGCACAATCTCATAAAAGAAAGAGGAGCAAAGATGGTCAATATGGTTCAGACCAAACAGAACAAAGAGCACAAGCATAAATTTGCATCCTGGAAAGGAAAAGGAGAAAGAAAGTGTTGTTGTCGAAAAAGCCTTGAAACCTACAACTGGATGAACTGCTTTTGCAAGAAAGCAGGCCACATGAAGAGGGACTGCAGGAAATATAAAAAGTGGTTGGAAAAGAAGAAAGGAAAAGGTAACAACAATCTGGTTTTGGTCTGTTTTGAATCGAATTTGGTTAATTTTTCATGTGATTCATGGTGGTTGGATAGTGGTGCTTCTATTCATGTAGCTAATTCTTTGCAGGAATTCACAACCAAGAGATTGCCAAGCAAGGATGAGGTCAAAGTATTCTTGGGAAATGGAGAAGAAGTCCAAGTTAATTATATAGGGACAGTTAGAATTAAGCTTGATTTTGGTTTTGTTTTGGAATTAGATGAAGTAGTTTATGTTCCTTCTATGAAGAAGAGTTTGATTTCAGTCACTAGGCTTGTAAAATCAAGTTCAATTTGAATTTTCATGGGACAGGATGTTCTATTTTCAGAAATAAAGTTTTAATTGGCAATGCAAGTCTTGTGGATGGAATGTTTAAATTGAATTGCAAGAAAACTGAAATGGAAATTAACATCAGGTGCAAACCAAGATCAATGAGAATTCATTCAAAGTATGGCATAATAGACTTGGACATGTTTCAAAAGAGAGAATAACACAATTATGCAAAGAATCAGTTTTACCACCATTGAATCACACTAACACAAATGAGATCTGCATTCCATGTGTTAAAGGGAAATTGACCAACCTAAGAAAGAAAGGAGCTTGGGAAGCAAAGGCTTATTGGAACTAATTCACATCGATATATGTGGACCCTTTCCAAATCCAACTCATGAAGGGTTTAACTACTTCATAACCTTCACAGATGATTTTTCAAGATTTGATACATCTATCTCATTAAGGAAAAATCCAAAGGCATTAGACAAATTCAAAGTATATAAAGCTGAAGTTGAAAACCAAGCTTAAACCTCAAAATTAAAGTGATACGGTCAGATAGAGGGGGAGAGTATTATGGAAAGTTTGATGAGGCCGGAAGAAATCCTGACCCTTTGCCAAATTTCTTCAAGAGGAAGGAATTGTAGCACAATACACCAATCGAGGTACACCCCAACAAAATGGGATTTCAGAAAGGAGAAATAGGACTTTGAAAGACATGATAAGAAGCATGATGAGCTGCTCAAGCCTTCCAATTTATCTTTGGGGAGAAGCCTTGAAAACTGCCAATTATATCTTAAATAGAATTCCAACCAAAAGCATAAATAAAATTCCCTATGAAGTATGGAATGGAAGGAAGCCAAGCCTCAAACATTTGAAAACATGGGGATGTAGAGCGTATGTAAAGCCTTATAACTCCGGGCAGAAAGAAACTGGATCCAAGAACTATAAGTTGCTACTTCATTGGTTACCCAGAGGACAAAGGGCTACAGATTTTACTGTCCTCATCACACTACAAGGTTCATAGAAACCTCTAGAGCAGTTTCATAGAGACTTGACCATGAAGGAGATAAAGAAGGAGAATTCAGTTTTGAAGAGACAATTTTGGATCAAGATATGTCATTAAATCGATGAAGATATTGTGGTCCTGCCATTTTAATTCAAGCAATACTCAAATGGAACACACTCGAAGAGACTAATGCAAGTATGGTCATGCACAATTGGTATTAAATGACAATCAAGCTTTGCAAATGGAGGATCAAGATATGACTCAAACACAAGTAGTGGAAGAACCGTAACCAAACATAGAACTAAGAAGATCACAAAGGCAAAGAAAACTCGCTTTGGGAGATGACTATTTCGTGTACTTGCAAGGATCAAAACATGACATAAATACTGGCAGATGATCCTATAACTTACAAGCAGGCCATGACAAGTGAAAACAAAGAAAATCGGTTTATAAAGAATGAAATCAGTAATTAAAATCAATGGAAAAGAATTGTGTTTGGAAGCTTATGACTTTACCTTCGTGCTGCAAAACCAATTGGCTGCAAGTGGGTGTATAAAAAAAAATTGAACTCAAAAGGGCGTATAGACAGTATATAAGGCAAGGTTGGTGGCTAAAGGGATTCACACGTAACGAAGGAATAGATTTTAATGAGACTTTCTCACCAGCCTCAACCAAGGATTCATTAAGGGTAATCATGGCCCTTCAGTAGCACACTTTGATCTACATTTACACCGTATGGACGCTAAAACAATTTCTTAAATGGATATTTGGAAGAGGATATTTATATGGCACAAATTAAGGTTTTGTTCAAGAAGGAGGGAAAGGTTTGTCCGTAAGCTATGTAAATCGATCTATGGATTAAAGCAAGCCTCTAGACAAAGGGTATCTGAAGTTTAACAAAGTTATTAAGGATTTTGGATTCATAGAGAATGCTTTGGATGAGTGCATTTACATGAAGATGAGTGGGAGGTATTTCATTATATTGGTCCTTTATGTGGATGACATTTTGTTGGCATGCACAAATCAGACTATGTTACATGACCTGCAAGAATTTGTCAGTCCAAGAATTTTGAAATGACTGATCTAGGTGAGGCATCATATGTTTTGGGAATCGACATAAGCAGAGATCGGAAGAATGGAGTACTTGGACCTGTCTCAAAAATCTTACATAGAAAAGGTGCTCAAGAGGTTTAATATGCACAATTGTACAGAAGCGATGTTCCAATTGCAAAAGGAGATAAACTAAGCATAGAACAGCACCTAAAATCGAGCAGATAAGTTGAGATGGTCGACAAGCCTTATGCTTCACTAGTAGGAAGTTTAATGTATGCACAAGTGTGCACAAGACCTGACTTAGCTTTTGCAAAGTGAGCATGCTAGGAGGTTCTTCAATTAACCCTGGCCAAGCTCATTGATTGCAGGAAAAGAGTGTTGAGATACTTACAAAGAACCAAGGATTACAAACTAGTCTTTAAAAGAAGTGACACACTCGAATTACAAGGTTATGCAGATGCGTACTTCGCAGTTGTCAAGACACTTTGAAATCTACATCAGTTATGTGTTTATGTTTGGAGAAGGTGCAAAGTGTCATGGAGAAGTGTAAAACAACCAATGACGGCAGGTTCAACCATGTTTGCAGAATTCTTAGCCTCGTTATGAAGCTACATCTCGTGCTATATGGTTAAGAAATTCTATCCTCACCTTAAATGTGGTTGAATCTATTCATAGACCTGTTCAAATATGGAATGACAATAGTGCTGCAGCTTTATTTGCAAAAGGTAACAAAAGAACAAAAGGTGCGAGGTCGCTGGATGTTAAATTCATAATAGTGAAAAGAAAAGATTGCTCAAGGTTACACTAACATAAGCCACATAAGCACAGCATGCAATGATTGCGTATCCTCTTACAAAAGGAGTTCCAAATGCAGCTTTTCATAGGCATGTTCAGAGCATGGGATCAAGAATGATTTGAATGCCCAAATCAGTGGGAGCATTATCAAAGACTAAAGTAGTTTTGATTTTGTTATTTTATTAACTCATAGTTTGTTTTTGTTTCAATGGAGATTGATCTGGTCTTGAGATTCAAATAAAGAAATTTTACATTAAGCAGCTTTTATATGTTTGATGGGAGTGTATATTTTACAAAAGGTGTTTGAATGAAATAAGCGGTAAAGCTAGCTAAGGATGTCTTCATGACAAAATCATCACCGTAACAAGTGATGAGACCTTGGCAGTCAAATTAAGGGACAAGAAAATGAACATGTTCATAAAGCTCTACGTAGAACATGTTTGTTTGTCCTGCTTAAATCTTGATGGAAGCTTATGTGGTTTTAAAGGATGTTAAAGGTAATTATAAAGACACTGAAATATTGGATATTCAGTGATGTCTTGATAGTTCTTTTTCATTCCTTGAAACTGACAATTGCTTGAAGGAATCAATTTGAGTTGTGTTTCACAAAGGCCTTAAGTGGTCAACACAGAAACTATGAGATTAGTCGATCAAGTGGGGAGAATGTAAGACAAATCTTGTCTTAGTCCACGAAAGGTGATCTCCTAATCCAAAGAGGTTTCGGTTTTCTTAGTTGATCAGAAACATAATTCAGTTTTTATCTTAAACACTTAAGCAGAGTTTATTAAGGATAACAAGTGTTAAAGAAGGTTCCTAATATGATATGGATTGAAACAAACCTAATCTAAATGCAATAAGGACACTTGATACTTCTTGATAGGCAAGGTATCAGGTTAATGCATATATAAGTAAGATGTCCCTTCCCTTGCAGCAACTTAACTCGAAAAGGATCTCACCCTATCTAAGAGACTAGAGAATCAAGGCTGCATAGGAGAAGAAGACACCCTACACAGTTATCATGGCTGAGCACGGTTAGTATTGTTGAATGAAAACTTAATAAAGAACTTACAGAAGGGGCTAGAAGGGTCTAGTCAATAGCCATATATCCCATATGCGAACCATGACCCAAACAAAGTCTTGCCCAGCACTCAAAGTTCGACTCCATACTCCATATAAAACCCCATCAAACTCTTCCTTTTTCCTCACACTTCCAATCTTCCAAACTCTCTCACTATATACTATTCTATCACCATCTAGCTTTGAGACCAACATAAATCCGAGAAAGAAAGAAAAAATGAGCCAAATGGGTGTTCTAAAACCTGGTTTAACGTTTGTGTTGGGGGCCATGGCTGGAGCTTTTATTACTAGACGTTGCCATCATCATCATCACGAAGGTCGCAAGCCTTGGTCTTGTCCTCGACAAGCCCATGACAAGAAAATTGAGTCAACTTCAAGCCCAGGGATTGTGGAAACTGCAACCACAGCAACAACTCCCAACCTGGCAAGCTAGTCCCAAAAACCATCACTGCTTTTGCTTCATCTATGATTTTTATTATTATGTATGTGTGTTTTATGTTTGTTGTATTAATTACAGTAGGGAAAGATGTATCTCTGAAAATAAGAAGATTATGTATAGTATCATGTTAAGGAAGATTACCCGCAGTTTCTAATAAAAAAAATCTCTTATAAATCCACAGTTTAGTCAATCTAGTGACATTTATTCTTCACTTTGTTCAACTTCGACCTAAGTTCATAGCATCATCTGCACCCCAACGACATCTATCTAATTTCCTTGTCCGCGGAAATTAGTAAGATTATGAACCATTAATAATTTGATTGATAATCATTATCTGCAGGGTGTTTTTTGGTGACTTGGGGAGAATGGATTTGGTTATTCTGATAATAGTATTATAATATTATTTTTTTGGTAACAAGTATTGTAGTATTATTGATGTTACATCAACACTTGCATCTGCGGCCTGCCTAAGGACTTATGACTGTCAATAGTACCAAACAAAATGTGTATATTTTATTCGTTGATTATCAAAACACCTCAAAACTTATGGCCCAGGGCAGCCCATAAGATCATTTGTGAAAAAAGAAGTTGGTGGACCGGATCCAGTTTGGAGAAGATGTATTTGAGTTGGGTTGGGTATTGTTTGAGGCTTTGGTGATATGTAAGACCATATATTTTGTGCAACGGATGAGTATCCAATTGTGCCAAGAATTCTATAGTAAAGGCTTTATATATAGGGTGGTCTTAAAGCGCGTCTTTCTTCAGCCACTTCTTCATCAGCCTCTGCAATAGAGGGTGGGGCGGGTGGAGCACCTTGTGCGGGGGCCACATCCGGCCCACCTCTCTATTAGAGAGGTGAAGAAGCGAGTGGTGAAGCTTAAGGTGGTGCGATATTATCCTTATATATATATCCCTTAGGCGAGGTTTTATTTCTGAACTGTTGGATCAAATTCATTAGTCATTAAATTAAATTAGTTAGCATGATCCAACGGTTAAGATATAGGACCTCACCTAAAAGTCATATATAAGACCCTCACTATAGAATGACTCCCAATTGTGCATATCAAGGTCACAATTATAATTATTTGCTTTTTCATTTTTCGACAAAGCGTAATGTCCATCTCATAAACTCCTTCGAAATACCAGAAATTGGACCCGCTAATAAGATACAATCCCATCAACATATCACAACCGAATTTCAAAATCTACAAATCAAGATTAACTTCCACTATACTTAAAATAAGGATTTCAAACCAATGAACACCCAAACACGAACAAACATTGGAGAAAAATACTTGATGCTGCTAAACCAATCCAATAACATCTGTTATGTTTACATGGGTTCATTGAGCCCATTTGTCCAACTTTAACAGAAAAAAATAAAATATTTGCTCAAAACAGAGTGTCAATTAATCAAAGACTAAATTTTTACATTAAGAGTAAGAGAGTCCCTAAAATGTTTAAAATTGTGGAGCACCACAGAACAGAATTATGCCGGAATCCAACTAATTAAACGACAGACAGCCTTCACTTCAGCTTCTATGTTTTCTTGATGAAGTAGCCAACCAAGATGCCCAAAAGACCAAAGAGCACCACAAACAATAATGAAAATCCACCCCCACGGTTTTTGCTTAGTTCTTTTCTCAACAGGTCCTGATCAATGAAAATTTGTGTTATGCCAAAAAGGAATAGAGAGCAAGAGCGGCAATGGAAAAGAGAGAGTGAGAGGAGAAGTGGAAGCAGTTTCACGTTCCAGCTTTCTTTGTTTTTTTAAATATTTAACTTACACAACCAGTTAGCCGGTGACTAAATATCAAAGTGCCTTAGGGCCCCTGCCGAAGGCCACATTCACAGAATCAACAAATCCAACCTTGTCGGCATTGGTAACTTTAAATGTATTCTCAGCAATGATGTTGATGACAGAGATGCCGCCTGTTCTGTTGGAGGCCTGCGAGGGCAACACAAAAGTAGAATGATAAATACCAACAATGCATATCATAAACAATACCAGATCATGATGTAGTTTCTGATTTTGTTTTAAAGCAGAGGTCTTCTCCTCAGTCAACTTGGATATCATGGACCATGCTTGAGGATTGGATGTGCATAAGAAATTACAATATTGAAAACAAGGTAATCTAACTCAAGGGATCACATAAAATGCAAAGACAACAATAATTCAGATAAAATGGATAGGAAAATAAATAAGAAAAAGAAATTTGAAAGAACTATAAATAAATAAAATTTAAATTAATGAGTACAATCGGATAGTTAAGGAATTTGTTAACTGCTATGGGCTTGTTAAGCAAAAAATTAAACGTGAATAAGCTCCCCCTAGAGAATCGTGCAGACAGCAGATGAAGTAGCATCATAGTGAGGAATGGACCAAACACTTATGGGGCAATTAAAATGTACTGATAAGCCGCCCACGCGCTATGCCTTTTTTACGAGAAAGCTGTACTTGAAGGTAGAAGACAGTAGACAGGTTATCCACTGGATTGCATACAAGATCCCTAAACCAGAAAACAAGGTCCTAATAAGCTAAGTACAACTAAGCTAACCATATGAGAGTTCAAGAAACCTCCACCTTCAAATCCACATGAATGAGGAAAAATGCTATATCCTGAAACTACGAGGAAATTGCAGCCCACAAAGAATTCGCAAAATGAACTCTATCTCACAATCCTTCCACTTCCTCCTATTATTTTGAAAAATCCTTTTGTTTAATGCACTGTCATTAAAAAATTTCACATCATGCTGATGTTAAATCTCAAATTTGAAATTTATAACAGTGCTTAGTCTAGATGCTTTCTACAGACAAAAAGAAAACGTTATAAAAGATAAAGTTGTCCCTTCACCGTATATTCAAAATTTAACCACTCTACAGAATTCACGAAGATTAAATGCAAGAAAATGAAACTAGATCTGTCAACTACAAGGTAAATTCCTATGAAATTTAAAAGCAAGTATATTTGTTAAGGAGAGTAGAAAGGACGGCTCACCTCTGATGAATTCACTATCACTTCCTCAAGAAATCTTGATACCTGAATTTTCCATATAAAATGAAAATGAATAACTATTCCACATATTCAATTCATTTTCAAACTTTCCTGAAAGCTTGCATAAAAAAGAAACCCTTACAGCATCAATCAAGGGAGAGCTTTGATTCCCATTATTGGGCACTGAAGCCCTGGGAGAAGAGCCTTCGTCAGATCCTTCAGGGATAGGTGATGGGGGATTCGCAAGAAAGTAGACTACCCTCAATTTGAACTCTCCAATAACTTTACCATCCTCCTTGTTGAACTATAAACAAGTTAACACAAAAATCAAATCGACGAAAATAAACCCCAAAACAGAACCTTTACACCGAAAATAAAATTTGCAGGCAGCAACATCCAACCATTTCAGCCATTATGTCTTTCAGAGTTACACTTTGAAGGAGAAATTTGTCCTTGCACTGCAAATCTGGGGGTGCCTCTTTTTGTGCTTGCATTGTAACTACAATAATAATCAACTTTAAATCAGGAAACCATTAAGATAAACAAATTAATAGGTTAAACAATTATATCAATGCTTCTCCCAAAAACAAAAACAAAAAAAACTAATGGAAGCAACCAGTTATAGCCTACAGAAAATAGAGGAAATAATTAAACTCGTTATCAGCTAAAGCAGTGAACACTATGCCATCATTCATGAACAAAAATTTAGATTTTAAAAACTTGAAAATGGAATAAAAGATGTGATAGCTGAGAAATTAATACGAACCATTTACTATTTAAAGTGATTGAATATTCACCTGTAACATCACATGTTGTTCGGGCAAAACAATTCCGGCATTGGGCGGACGCAGTATTTTTTGGATTGGTTGTTTTCACCTAATTCAATCACATCATCCAAACAGTAAGGATTATGAGTCCATAGCTTAAATGTTCAGACCAAGTCAATAACACTTGTAATGGGAAAACAAAAAAATTACCTTGAACGCCACATATTTATCTGTTTTGTTGGTCAATTGCAAGGAACATGAGCTCTGCTTCTTCACTTCAACTTTTCCACCACAAAAAAAGGAACCCAAAAAGTAAATCAAACACTTGGACAATTTTCCCAATGGCAAAATCAATATTGCCATACCATTTAATCATACTAGACCACACACAGATTCATAAGTACCTTAGTACAAAAAATTTAAGGCAATGATAGAAAGGCAATTCATTTTCAAACAGAACGTTATAGTATAAGCATTCTTAAGCAAAATCGAAGTCAAGCTCTCCTTTTTTTTTTGGGAACCAAAAGGTTAGAACCATAATTGACAGAAGAAATTCAACCCAGCCTCATATTTGCAGAATTAAAATGTGTCATTGTAATCCAGTAAAACCCAACATGGAATTCAAAATGGATATTTTTCTTGAATCTCACCAACCAAACGGAAAATCATCTGACATACAAACGAAGGAAATTTAAATTTAAAGAAAGACGAAAGCAATAGACTTACATGGGAATTTGAGCTCTGTGGGCTCAATGCTAAGATCTCCAATACTCATATCCACTGAATTCACTGTCATCTCCCCAAGAGATCTTGATACCTGAGTTTTCCATATAAAATGAAAATGAATACCTATTCCACATATTCAATTCATTTTCAAACTTTCCTGAAAGCTTGCATAAAAAAGAAACCTTTACAGCATCAATCAAGGGAGAGCTTTGATTCCCATTATTGGGCACTGAAGCCCTGGGAGAAGAGCCTTCGTCAGATCCTTCAGGGATAGGTGATGGGGGATTCGCAAGAAAGTAGACTACCCCCAATTTGAACTCTCCAATAACTTTACCATCCTCCTTGTTGAACTATAAACAAGTTAACACAAAAATCAAATCGACGAAAATAAACCCCAAAACAGAACCTTTACACTGAAAATAAAATTTGCAGGCAGCAACATCCAACCATTTCAGCCATTATGTCTTTCAGAGTTACACTTTGAAGGAGAAATTTGTCCTTGCACTGCAAATCTGGGGGTGCCTCTTTTTGTGCTTGCATTGTAACTACAATAATCAACTTTAAATCAGGAAACCATTAAGATAAACATATTAATAGGTTAAACAATTATATCAATGCTTTCTCCCAAAAATAAAAACAAAAACAAAAAAAACTAATAGAAGCAGCCAGTTATAGCCTACAGAAAATGGAGGAAATAATTAAACTCGTTATCACCTAAAGCAGTGAACACTATGCCATCATTAAGCTCATGAACAAAAATTTAGATTTTAAAAACTTGAAAATGGAATAAAAGATGTGATAGCTGAGAAATTAATATGAACCATTTACTATTTAAAGTGATTGAATATTCACCAGTAACATCACATGTTGTTCCGGGCAAAACAATTCCGGCATTGGGCCGGACGCAGTATTTTTTTGGATTGGTTATTTTAACCTATTCAATCACATCATCCAAACCGTAAGGATTATGAGTCCATAGCTTAAATGTTCCGACCAAGTCAATAACACTTGTAATGGGAAAACAAAAAAATTACCTTGAACGCCACATATTTATCTGTTTTGTTGGTCAATTGCAAGGAACATGAGCTCTGCTTCTTCACTTCAACTTTTCCACCAAAAAAAAAGGAACCCAAAAAGTAAATCAAACACTTGGACGAATTTCCCAATGGCAAAATCAATATTGCCATACCATTTAATCATACTACCACACACAGATTCATAATGTACCTTAGTACAAAAAATTTAAGGCAATGAAAGAAAGGCAATTCATTTTCAAACAGAACGTTATAGTATAAGCATTCTTAAGCAAAATCGAAGTCAACCAATCTTTTTTTTTGGGAACCAAAAGGTTAGAACCATAATTGACAGAAGAAATTCAACCCCATTCAACCCAGCCTCATATTTGCAGAATTAAAATGTGTCATTGTAGTCCAGTAAAACCCAACATGGAATTCAAAATGGATATTTTTCTTGAATTTTCTCACCAACCAAACGGAAAATCATCTGACATACAAACGAAGGAAATTTAAATTTAAAGAAAGACGAAAGCAAAAGACTTACATGGGAATTTGAGCTCTGTGGGCTCAATGCTAAGATCCCTAGTACTCATGAACACGAATCAAATTAATTCCTTTTTTTTTCTTCTCCTGAATCTTTCGAACAAAACATTGAAATAAAAATTTAGGGTTTGTGAGAAAATCTGGGGTTGGTTTGGGTCGGGTTTTTAAACAACCCACAACCCAACTCAATAACTTCGAGTTAAGATATTAGAAACCCACTAAAAATTAAGCACAAAAGCCACGAAAATATGCTCTAAAGTATCAATACATAAAAGCTTTAAACCGTTGGATTTTAATTTTTTATCTAATGGCTCAAAATAATTTGTGAAGAAAAATCACTAAAATGACAAAAAAAACTAGATAACCTGCTATAAGAGCATCTCCAAGGGAGATGTCAAATACCAAACATCAAATTTAAATTTGATGGTTGATGTGGCAATTTGACATCTTACACAGCTTTACACTCCACCCGATATGTCAAATTAAATTATTATTTTATTACACTTTAGTGTTGATTTGTTTTTAATTAAAAAGAAAATAAAAGAAAAGAAATAATAAAATATTCATTTGACATCTTGCTTTTGGGATGTCAAAAATAACATCTCAACCTCCAGCCTTCATTCCACATCAGCTTTGACACATCGGTTGGAGTGATGTGAGATGTTATTTCTAACCGTTAAATGCCTATTTGGCACTTTTGACATATCGGTTGGAGATGCTCTAATGGGTTTCTTTGCCTCCCACACATGGAAGCTTGCATTTCAACCTAGAGATGACAAATTTACAGGAAAAGATGAATGTGGGATATTGCAAGGCTTATGTTGGAATTGGCTCAAATTTAATGGCATGAGATATGTTTTGTTATGAGCAGCCATTGTTGACTTTGGAGGAGTTGTTCACATGGGTGAATAGCTTTGTTGGGAGACAAATTGGTTGGCTTTCTCTTTGTGTTTTTCGGTGGCTAAGCATTACTCTTTTGGTGGCTATTTAATAAGAGAAGTATGTGCTTGTGTTGAGCACCAAGTGTGAAGGCAGCCGCTTTTGAGGAAAAATCAGATTTTTAGTTAGTGTGTGCATTAACTCAAGTGGAGCAAAGCTGGAAAGTTGTGGCTGGCTGGTTTGAATGCATGGGATAATCTTTGCTCCTTGTCAAGCTACACGTGATGGAGTTTTGGAGAGTGCCTTTGCACTTCTATTTATGTAGCCAAGAGCAAAGAGAAGAAGGAGTGGGCAGAGTGTCGCACCATTTAGAGGTGCTGTGAGCACCAATGCTCAGAGAAGCTAAAACAGAAGTGAAGGACACTTCCACACAGAGAGAAATATTAGAGAGCATCACTATGACAGTGGAGATAAACTCCTTTTTGGCTACACGAGATGTTGAAGGAAGATCAAGTCATTTTAAAGGTTGAGTCTTCTTCATTTGTTCCTTGTGTTTGTAGGAGGTTTATTTCTTTGTATTGTTCTTAGTGGGTTCTTTCCTAGTGAGCAAGAACTTCTTGGTGTTCTTGGCTCTTGTGTGTGGTTAGCTTGTGAGTGACTTGGGTGTATTTGGAATTTGGGTTGTGAGAGTTAAAACTCTGTAATTCCTAGGATAGGTGAGAGGGTTAATCTAATTTGGTTGTAATCTCTTTTGGGATACTAGTGGAATTTCTCGCTGTCTTCGAACTGGATGTAGGCTACACACGGGCCGAACCAGTATAAATCCTTGGTGTCTTTTGGATTTTTGTATTTCATATTTTGCTCTTGTTGTTTTCAATGGTTTCATATCAACCATCCAAGTGCAAGCCGCTTCCGCTGCGCACAACAGCTTAGTCCCAGAAACCCACACCAAAAACCATGGCTTCTCTTCCTTAGGTACCCACCCAACCACCTAACCGACGGCAACCCCATCTTCACCGGCAGCCAAGCCTTCTTTCTCTGTGAGTGAAGTTTGTTCATCTGGTTTTTATTGACTCTTTTTTTTTTTTGCCTTTTTTGTGTCTCTGTTGTTTTTCTTCTGAAAGACTATTCTTTGGCAATGACTGGGTTTCTGTGGTCTTTTATTGTTGGGATTCTTTTCCACTTAAAAATTAAAAATCAAAACTTTGAATAGGTTGGTTCATAAACACATAAGGGAAATGTTCATTTTCATGGTAAAAGGGGTATTTGCTTTTAGGTCGTAAAAAATCCGAGTCTGATTTTTTTTCTACTTGGTAAGTTGTCTGTGGTGCACACATCCTTATCCTTGTGTTTGGTTCCAAAGAATACAGAGGAAAAGAAAAGAATATGAAAATTCACCTCTATTTTGCTAAAACTAAAAGGCAATTCAATTGTTGATTGGCAACAGTTGAATTGTGGCTTATCTATACGTTGGTTTCAGATTCTTGCAAACTAAGGTTTGAAACTTTTACTTTCTGCTTTACCCCACAATTTCTTGCTAATTCAGTCATGGCCTTTCATTGTGTTTTATTTATTTATTTATATGTAAAAAGTATTTGAAGTTACAATAATCAAATGGGTACCCATTAGATGTATCACTTTTTCTTAAATCTAATTTTATCCAAGCTCTTTGATTTTAGTCAAATGAGTCAAATGAGGAAAACATGTTTGGTGTACATAATAAAAAATGAGTTGTTCTAATTACACACATAAATGTATGAAAATGTTAGTTAAATTTTTTTAAAAATCCTCCTACCGAACGCATATTCACTGTTTTTGTCATTTTTCACATATTACTGCCAGACACGTTTTCACTATTTTTGTTCTCTGAAACTGTTTTTCAACTAATCTACCAGACGCGTTTTTCAACATCCTGTGAATTAGAGGTGTCAAACAGACGGGTTTGCCAAAGACGGCACGAGCCGCACTCGCTTAAATGAGGCACGGAATGGCACGAGCACGAATATTAATGGGCCGTGCTAGGCACGGCACGAAAACTTGGGCCGGGCCTGGATCAAAAATGAGGTCCAATTGACCGGGCCGACCATGGCCATACATGGGCTGGGCTCGGCTCGAGCCCACTTCAAGCACGGCACAAGCCCAAGCGCGCTTCAAGCATGGCCCAAGCCCAGCCCAATTAACATTTTTTCTTTCTCAAAAGTCAAAATGCAATAATTTGACATCTAATGTCATTGTTTATATGGTTTTTTAAATATATATATATATATATATATATATATATATATATATATATATATATATATATATATATATATATATCATAAACATATATTTGATGTCTTTCATTTTAGGAAATTACTTGGGTCCTTAATTAATTAAAAATATCAACTACAAATTAATTAAACAACATTGGACTTGATATCTAATCAGTACATATGAAATATACACTTCTCTTATAATCAAAGTAAAACATTTCTTCACATATAAAATAATAAGTTGTTTAAAGATGAGAATTTGCAGTGAACTTTGTGGAGTTGGACACTTTTTGCCCTCTACCCTTTCATATTGTTTGGATGTTTGATTAATTAATGTTTTCAAATAGTTCATCATTTCTTGTCTCTAATTATATTTTTAATGTTTATAATTTGAATTATTTAGTGAGAAAAAAAATCAAGTGAAATAAATTCAAATTAAATGGGTTGGTTCTTGGGCCCGAGTATGGCACGAGCACAGGCACAACACGAGCACGAGCACGAGCACGGGCATGGCACGAGCCTGGCTCGGCCCGTTTCAATGTGGACATGGGCTTTGGGCCGGGCCAGAATCAATGATTTTACTAAATGGGCTGGCACGGCACAGCCCGATAAATTAAATGGGCCGACCTGGCACGACACGAAAATGTTAAAAGCACGAGTTTAAATGGGACGGGCCGGCCCAGCACGGCCCGTTTGATACCTCTACTGTGAATCCTCCTAGCAAACAAGCGTCACTTGTTCCTTTGGTACAGAACATCATTCAAGTAGTAATTGAAACATTATTCCTTATGCACAGTGGCTTGGTTTTTGCATATCCAATCATGCAAATGAATAGTGAGTTATGCAATTGGGTGAACAAATATTTCTGCGCACAGTGGGTCTGGTTTTGCATAGCTAGTCATGCAACTGCCTGGTGGTTGTCATACATATTGGTTTTGTATGTGCTGTCGAATATAAGGACGTCTCTAAAGGCAACATAATCCAAAAGTGAAGTAGAGTCTCTCCAAAACAAGTTAGCAAGCTTAGGCCCTGTTTGGGATTACTTTTTTTGGCCAAAAATCTGCTTCACTTTAAAGTTAAGCGGTTTAAGGTGTTTGGTAAAAATAAAATATCCCGATTATTTTAAAAGCAATGGCCTTTTGACAGTAGCTTTTAAAAGCAGGCTCTGGGTTGCTTTTCAAATCTGCTTTTAAAAGCAGAGATGAGCCTTTAATGAATTTTTTTAATTTTCAAAACACCATAATTAATTTTTAAAAATGACACCAACTCCACCTGCACATCCAACTCCACCACCACATCCTCCTCCTCCGCCACCACCACCACCACAACCTCCTCATCCACCTCAACCACCTTCACCACCACCTCCTCCTCTTCAACCTCCACCACCTCCTCTTCAACCTCCACCACCTCCTCTTCAACCTCCACCACCTCCACCTCCACTTCCACAACCACCATCCTCACCACCACCACCTTCACCTCCATCTCTTTCACCACCACCTCCACCACCACCACCATATGATTAGCGCATAACGCTTTCAACATCATGTCTATTTTAGTCATTATTCACAGTTACAACAGTTTTATATTAAAATTTATCAAACGGTTTTGACACTACTCTTTGTATTAACAACACTTTAAAAATATTGTTTAGCAAACACGGAGCTACTGACAGGACCAGACCCGAATTCCTCCTCGGAATCCGTGCCGAACCCCGTTGGACAAGACCCGCCCCGAATTCGTCTTCAAAATTCGTGATGAATCCAGAATCCTCATCAGGCAACCAACCGAAGCCGGGCCCACTTACTTAGAATGACATCCTTTTCTTCGAAACAAAGGAAAAAAGATCAAGACTTCTGCCGAAATTTCGACAGAGTCTCCCCTGAATATAGACTTTACCAAATTTTCAACCTGCTTAAAAACAATAGAAAATGAACACCAACAGCAGCACGCACAAGGTAAAGGCACACAGTTTACAAAATAAGCCTCCGGCCTTCAATTCAATCCTTTAACAACTTTACTAGAACAAGTCAGACAAAATCAACAGTTTAATTTATGGCTGCACCTAGGCTATCCTAGGCTGCCTACGTACCCTTCATGAGGGATCAAGCCACACATAGCTCTTTCCATCAACAATCACGATTTTCGATGATATACAATTATTTTAAGTAATACCAACTATTAAATTTAGGTTTATTGCAACATCAAATTCGACAAGGCAACCCCTGAACACTTTTTGAGTCCCTTTCCTTTTACCAGTTCTTTTCTCGTAACCATACCCTATCCGAGGCGTATGTTGCCGAACAACACTTCCCAATTCATGACATACACATTCATACCTATGCAGGGTACTCACGAAGCACAAGCTCAAGAATCTAAACCGAAAACGAATCCACATATAAATATATATATATATATATATATCTATAATATGCATGTAAATGTATATAAATATATCCATACCTCACACCATCATCGTGTACCCGGGGAAGACAATCCAATCCAGGGATCGCTTAACGAGACACCAGGACAGCGCCATAGTGGCTCCGTGCCCTGGGTTGAGCCGTCCAAATGGGACTGGGCTCGCCGACACGTATGGCAGAATCCTCAATACCCATACGTCCGTGACAAGTACTACGCGCGCAGACTACCCAGTCAAGAGCCTTCGGCACACCCGATCAAAGGTACCCGGTCCTCTACTACACGCCGGATAATCCAACGCCACGTGTAGCAAGTGAAAATAACCAAATGAGCCCCCCCCATGCCTATAAATCCAGCTCCACGTGTGGGTCTCGTACCAATTATCAAAGTAGACACACACGCTGGATAATCCAACGCCACGTGTGGCCCACTGCCCAACTAACCATTTATATAATCAATTCGTCAACTCGCATAATTACCACCGTTAAACACATAAATATATTCATAAAAATGTAGCCATAAATGCTTCAACCCATAAACCGGAACCCGAATAATCACAAACTTTAATTATCAAATAAATTCCAACCAATTCATAAAATAACAAACCCAAGGCTTGAAACAAGTATTGTAATTCCATTAGTCACAATAAGCCATTTAAATGCATTTCATTTCATTCTTTTTAAAATAAAGCTCGCACTCAAATAGTTATTCATAGTATAGATAATATTTCTCAAGAGCATAACCCTTATGAAACCCAAAATATAATTCGATAACAATAATGATAATAATACAAAGTAATGATCATAACAATCGTGGTAAACCTTGGAAATCCTGAAATCATATAATTACTTAGTGAAACTCCAATTCCTTTATGCCATCCATAGTAAAACCATATTACGGAAAATATAACAAGCTTACGACCATTACCAATTTTCCAATAATACTCACAAACACTTTGGTCACAATTATCCCAATAACCTTTGAAATTCACACGTACGATCATAACAACCGAGCTCATAGCCCGCCTTTATAACCGCATTAACCAAAAACACCAACCGCCAAACAATTCCAAGTATTAACAATACTAACTAAACAACCACAAACCCCTTTAAACGTTTAATGGTCAACCTCACGTACTTAGCCACCATTAAACATATATAGACCATTAATACAACGTTTCCATATAAGCATTAATCCAACAAACTAAATACAAAATTAAACACCCAAACGCCAATGCAATTCACTAATCGGCCTCAACCAATAATTAAATTCAAACCCTAGTTTCCGAAATTTAAAGTGTGCGTGCACCTTTACCGGGGAGTTTTAGAGTCAAACTATGCCTTTCAACAAGTGGGACCACCTCGGAAGATTCACGGTCAACCGATTGGTCAAACTTCCCGAATAGGTCAACCAGGGCTTGCGGGTCCCACGACCTCTAAACTTATATCCGAAAGTTCCTACAGGTTCAGTACGGCTTACAGAACATATCCTGAAAGTTTGATCTCGATCGAATGGTCGGATCACTCACGATCGAACGGTTACGGTTTACCTAACCCTAGGGTTTGTGATTTCGGAGTATCCGGGACTCCAAATCACGATCCGTCAATTCCTACACTATCCTGGAAATATGGGGAACAACATACTAAGAATTGGAACCGATCCAACGGTCCGAACACATCAAACCGGATAACACCGAATATGCATAAATCCGTTCAACTGTCATACGATCTCCAAATGGGAATCCAAGCACACCTACACACTCGTGATGGCGTAAGGATAATTTAGGAATGAAAATGTGCAATAAAAAGTGAGCCCACGAGCGGGAACACGCGCTGGCAAATTCACTGGGTGTCTAAAGCGAAAATTTCGGCGTTGGACCAACTCCAAACCAATAGCTGTCCTTCCACCTACATATACTACTTGATGAGTGGAACAACTTATTCAACTACGGGAACGTCTCAAAAGGACGGCAAGTGGCCCAAAATTCAATCTCAAAACCGGCCAAAACTTGGGTTATAGATCTGATAACCTAGGCTAGAAATTGATCAAAACCTATCCAACCAGCAGCTAGAGCTCGGAAAATAGGTGAGGTTATATACCTTGATCGTCGGATTTGGTCGCCGGAGGAGCCCGTACGAGCTCCGTAAAGTTCGAAGCAAAACCAGCCAAACTTCTGGATTTCTCGACGAATCTCGGGGTTGTCGGCATCAGGGAAGGGCAGGCGTAGGATGGCGGAGTCTGGCCGGTCGTTTTGGGACCGGTCCCAACTCTGAGAGCCGTACGACTGGGCAAAAATTCGAAGGGGAGGGTGGCTGTGCGCGGGGTGAGAGAGAGAGAGAGAGAGAGAGAGAGAGAGAGTGGGCTACTTGGCCCAATCCGGATTTTATGCAATTTTTTAATCAATTTTCGAAATGACGTTTACGTCACACTTTCTCATTAAAACTCCAATCAGAGCGTGCTACACGTCCACAAACTCGTTTCGACGAGCCGGACACAATGGCGCCGCTCGTTTCGCCAAATTCTGTCCCGAAAATATAGTTGACCAAAATTCCCCTTAATATTATTTTAATTATAAAATTCCAATTTTATTATTTTAATTCCCTTTAATTCCTTTTTAAATTACCCATTTTATTAACTCATTTTCTTTTTTTATTTTCTTTTATTTAAATGACTTAATTTAGGTCCGAGACGTCACAGTTGCTTTACTTTACAACTAATTATTTTCGAAGCACAACAAAAGCAACTTTTTTTAAAAGTGACAGCAATCCCAAACTAGCCCCTATTCTCCTCATCTACACTGAACTTACAAAAAAATTTAGGATCCACAGACGCTTTCGCTTTCATGTATTCGAGTGCAGCTTCAATATCACCATCCAACAAGATTTTCCTACGTGATGCATCCAACTTATTATATAGATCCTTGATTTGGAACCCCACATGTGCAATTAGTGAGTAAGGAGACACGTTTGTGGGTAAAGGTAGTAAGAAGTGTCGTTTAAATTGTTAGGATGGTGTTTGGAAGGTTAATTATTCTTTTAAATTTTATTTTTTTTTAAAATTGGAGTTATTAATCAATTTAAGTTTTAATGCTTTATTAATATTTGAAGCAGTGAGTAATAATTTATATGGAGGTATGAAGATAGAGGAGTCGTAGTAATTTGTCATAGTTTGAGAAAAATCAAGTATGGGCCAATTTTTAATTTGGTGGGCAAGTAGTTTCATATTCATTGGTAAGTTACCATTGTAACGCATATTTTACCTTCCAAACACAATTTTTGTTGAGGGAGTAAACTATACGCTTAAATTGTAAAAGCGCATTTATGACAACCATTACTCATAAATGTGGGTTTTTACTCTCTAAACGCATGAGCTGTGTTTAGATGGTAAAGTTTGCGTTCATGTTGTAATTTACCACTTGAACGCATCTTTTACCTCCCAAACACAGTATTTGCGTGCTCAGAGTAAATTCTGCGTTTAAATTGTAAAAGCGCATTTCATGGTGCCTTTACTCATGAACGAGGGTCTTTACTCCTTGAACGCAGAAGTGTCGTTTAGATGGTAAATTGTGCGTTCGTGTTGTAATTTATCATTTGAACGCATGTTTTACCTCCCAAACGCAACATGTGCGTTTGGGGAGTAAAAAGTGTGTTTAAATGGTAAAATCAAATTTTTGGGCGCCTTTACTCATGAACAAGGGACTTTACTCCCTGAACACAGAAGTCTCGTTTAGATGGTAAATTCTACATTCGTGTTGTAATTTACCATTTGAATGCATGTTTTACCTCCCAAACGCAACATTTGCATTCGGGGAGTAAAAAGTGCGTTTAAATGGTAAAAGTGAATTTTTGGGCGCCTTTACTCACGAACGAGGGACTTTACTCCCTGAACGCAGAAGTCTCGTTTAGATGGTAAATTGTGTGTTCGTGTTGTAATTTACCATTTGAAAGGATATTTTATCTCTCAAACGCAACATTTGCGTTCGGGGAGTAACAAGTGCGTTTAAATGGTAAAAGCGAATTTTTGTGCGCCTTTACTCACGAACGAGGGACTTTACTCTTTAAACGTAGAAGTCTCGTTTAGATAGTAAATTGTGCGTTCGTGTTGTAACTTACCATTTGAACATATGTTTTACCTCCCAAACACAACATTTGCGTTCAGAGAGTAAAAAGTGTGTTTAAATCGTAAAAGCGAATTTTTGGGCGCCTTTACTCACGAACGAGGGACTTTATTCCATGAACGCATAAGTCTCGTTTAGATGGTAAATTGTGCATTCGTGTTGTAATTTACCATTTGAACGCATGTTGTACCTCTCAAACGCAACATTTGCATTCGAGGAGTAAAAGGTACATTTAAATCGTAAAAGTGAATTTTGGGCGCCTTTACTTACGAACGAGGGACTTTACTCTCTAAATGCATAAGTCTCGTTTAGATGGTAAATTGTGCGTTCGTGTTGTAATTTACCATTTGAACGCATGTTTTACCTCCCAAACACAAGATTTGCGTTCAGAGAGTAAAAAGTGTGTTTAAATGGTAAAAGTGAATTTTTGGCACCTTTACTCACGAACGGGGGACTTTACTCCATGAACGCATAAGTCTCGTTTAGATGGTAAATTGTGTGTTCGTGTTGTAATTTACCATTTGAACGCATGTTTTACCTCCCAAACACAACATTTGCATTCGGGGAGTAAAAGATACGTTTAAATGGTAAAAGCGAATTTTTGGGCTCCTTTTCTCACGAACGAGGGACTTTACTCCCTGAACACAGAAGTCTCGTTTATATGGTAAATTGTGCATTCGTATTGTAATTTACTATTTGAACACATTTTTTACCGCCCAAACATAATATTTGCGTTCGGGGAGTAACAAGTGCGTTTAAATAGTAATAGCGAATTTTTGGGCGCCTTTACTCACGAACTAGAGACTTTACTCCCTGAACGCATAAGTCTCGTTTAGATGGTAAATTGTGGGTTCATGTTGTAATTTACTATTTGAACGCATCTTTTACCTCTCAAATGCAGCATTTACGTTTGGAGAGTAAACTCTGCATTTAAATTGTAAAAGAGCATTTCTCGGTGCCTTTACTCATAAACAAGGGTCTTTACTCCCTGAACACAAATATGTCGTTTTTGTTTAGTATTTGTAATTAGACTTTTATAAGAAAACTTGTACAATCGTAGGAGTAAAGCATGGTGAAACTATATGTTATACACTTTTGTGGCTTATGCATCAAACAATTGACAATTTTATTTTATTTTTCAATTTCAAGGATCTCAACACCAAAAATCAAAAACCCTAATTCCTAAATTCATAATTCTTAAAGGCCCCTCAAAATCAAATATTTAGATTGAAATCTCAATTCAAATTCAAATATGTATCTAAATATGTATATACATGACTTTTTTCATTATAATGTTGAAAGATAAAGAGTAATGCATATAGTTCATATATATTTGATCAGTCCCCTTCTATTGAGGGATCCCTTAAATAATTTTAATTGAGGGACGCCATTTAGGGTATCCTATGAATTTTCTTTCAACGATCCACACCAGCTAATTTTTAGGTCTTCATTCATAGATCATCACTGCAAAACATTAGACAAATCGGAAACCGTTTAGACATCTAATTATGTCCTACAAAATCAATAAATATGGTGCTGCAAGAAAGTACTAAATTTTCAATAATTTAATTGAGTGGTTAAATGATATCGGATTCAAGTTATTTTTTGTAGAGATGATCTTTGAATGAATATCTACAAAATAGACAATTTGGATTAGTGAAATACAATGCGGAATGGCCCTTACAAGCTTGTCCCTCAAATAAACTTATTTGAAGGATCCCTCAAAGGAAGCTCTCTGTATATTTGATAGGTTTTATATATATATATATATATTTGGTTACAGGATGATGATTGATTCATATACTTTATATATATGATAATTATACTATACTATGTACAAGTCTTCAAATAGTTAAAAAGTACAAGAAAATAATTTAGTTTTTATACTGAACATATTGGTATTTAACTTTCTCAATTTCAAACGTTAACACTTATAAATTTGATTTGTAATTTGCATCATGAATGATGATGATTTTAGTTTTAAAAATTGTTGTAAGGCATTAAGTAATGGTAGACGATTTTTTTTAGTATATTGGTGTACGATTATCTGAAGGTCACAGTTTAAGTTTCGCCATGGCCCTTAAAATCTCGGGGCTAACCTGAAATCAAATTTACTAGATTAGTATTTAAAAATGACTTTTCTTAATACTCAAAATAAAGTGAATTGACTTTGATTTGTTCTATTAATTCTTTTGTGATTTGCTTCATCATCATTAATATATTTGTCATAATAAAAAATTCATAAAATAATCATCTTTTCATTTTTTTCTTCTTGAAAATAACTAAGATGAAAGACTTTTTTTAAAACCATAAAGTGAAATCTTTTTTTTTGTTGGACCATAAAGTGAAATCTTATGCATATTGTATTAGCTTGACAAAATAATATTCTTTAATAGACTAAGAAATATTAAAAAGAATAAAAGAATCCTTATAAAAAAAATTAATTAAAGCATAGAACAAGATTTTAAACTTTTAAAAAAAAGTTTAAAATTTACACCTTAGAAAAAATTAGAATTTTGAAATTTTAAAAGTAACAAATAATTAATAAATAAAGCCTGCAACTCTCCCTCCCCTTCCCCCTTCGTGTCTCCCTCCTTTCATTCCCCTTCCTTTCACATCCCACTCCCCCCTCTGATCTCTCTCTCTCTCTTCCCCATCCAATTTTGACCTAACTCTCACGCAGCACTCCAGACCACAGATCCCCTCCCATCCACCCCCAGCCCTGACCCACTCTCTCCACGTCTCTTTCTCTCTCTCCCTCGTACACACAGCACCATATGTGCAATTGCATGATTATACGTGCATTGCCCAAATTTATCCCCAAAAGGCAATGCTTTCCACACCCCCAGCCAAATTTGCACTGCCTCTTTTCCCCAAGTCAAATTCGGAGTGCCTCTCTAACCAAGTCAAATTAGAATGACTTCCAAAACCTTTAGAAAATCAACAATAGCTTTCTTTGTATCAAACACATGAACCCATTTCATAGACAATCCCAAAATCCCCAGATAGAAAACCACCAAGGCATGAACTTTATTGCAGGAAGCAGAGAAAGTGAGAAGAATGAAGAATCGGTGTCGTCGCAAGAATTGCCAAACTCACGGTTTACAATTGAGTTGAACCTCTTTATTGTGTTTCTCTCATTGTTTTCTTTATCAACCGAAGAAAGCTTAGACTTTGTGGAGAGAAAACCAAAAAGAAGAAAAGATGGAGCTAAAGCTATCAAGAGATTACAAAAGAAGAGAACTAGGAGCTAAAGCTAAAGCTCTCATTTCATAAGTCCTATTGTTGTATTTCCCTTTTTTTTTACTCAAAATTATAAATAAATAAAAAATAAAAAAGGAAATACAACAATAGGAGGAGAACTAGTTATCTCCTACACCGGTTTTTTCTTTTTTGCTTTATTGAATTTTGAAAAAACATATATACCCTTAACGGTTTGATGTATTGATACTCTAGAGCATATTAGAAGAACCCCAAAATCCAACCCTATTTACTCGGGTTGGGTTGGTCGGGTTTCAAAGACATCAACCAACAAAAAAATTGTCACACCCCAAATTTTCGACCTCAAATAACCTGTTTAAAGTTATTACAAACAACCAATAATCCGAAACGTGAAGCTCGGAACCTTCAACAATTGTACCTGGAAATTTTTTTCTTAATTCAATACAACCCGTTCCAAACCCACAATGTAAATACAAACTCAACTCTTCTGATGTAAAATATTACATCACACCAATTACATAATAAATTGAAACTTCAACCTATTATATAATCTGCTCCTCAAAGTTTAACACACACAGCGGAAGTTCACACCAAATAAACCACATCTTGGACAAAACATGTGCATCAACAGAGCCTTCTGCTCCTAACCTTAGTTACCCTGTTCACTGTCTCTGCCACCTGCAGGATAATCACCTACACCATTGAATATTGTACCGGGTTCATCAACAAACCCGGTAAGCTTTCTAAAGCTTGTATGAGTAAACCACATCCATAGTATAATTATGTCAATTTCACATAATATACAATCGCATGCACTTTCACTAGCATTACACAATCCATGTATAATCATGGTACTCATATTCATCAATATCATCACAACCACAATTCTTTTATTTTTAAGAATTGTTTAAGTCACCACATGTGACTACACCAAAACTCTTTTATTTTAAAAGTAGTTTTCCCACGTCAAATCACAATTCTTTTATTTTATAAGAACTGTTTTGATCACCACTTGTGACCACACCAAAACCTTTTTATCTCAAAAGCAGTTTTCACACGTCAATTATTTGACAGATAGAAGAGAGAATACTATGAACCTCTAATCTATATAACTACAAACACTATAGTAGCGTTCACTCATGATCACTCACGCATGAGTACTAGATGGCAACAGGCTAGATCTCATACTGTTTTTGGGTCTTTCTCCCTAGGGTAGTTTATCCCTCATTACTTGCCATGAGAATGCCCAGCTGACAAACTCAAAAGAGATTCAAGGTATTCTCACCTAAATCCATCAACACCAAACCACCAATACCAAAACCAAAACAATATAAAATGTAGTCTCACATTAAACATTGTTTTATAGCCAAATACACCAATCACAATAATATATATTTATTATATATATTTATGTGGTCATTCACACATGAAATCTCACCATACACCCAAAACGTATGTTATAACTCAACACCAAAATCTCCAATAAAAATCTATTTAAAACAAATTCAAGTGCTTTAAATAAATTAAAACAATTTATAAAACCACAATAGCATGTTAATTATATCCATTAACATTATTCAGAAATATTATAATAAATATAATACTTCGTAATTTTACTCAGGATCAGGATGATTTCACTCACCTCTTGTCCAAGCTGCGTTTATCAACTCAACAATCCACAATCTCAACGAGCAACTCTGACTCCATGAAAAACTAAGAAAAGTTTGTAACCTACTTAGAATTCAAAATCTAAGATTCTGCTCACAAATGACGAAAATGCCCTTCGGACCAACCAGGGGTCCAAAGCGTTCAATTATTGTCCAAAACTGTGACGTACATACTGTCGACGTCAAAACAGGACCAATGACACCCATTGTCCAAAAAGTCACTATTTGGGTCCCGCAAGTCCCATATGTCCAATCGACACTCCAAAAATCCACCTCGAGCCCACAATCTCATATTTCAAATCCGATTGCACCAATGGACTCTAAATATTCCCGACATCACCTTGCATCAATTTGGGCCTGATCCAACGGTCAGATCACTCTTGATCGCACAATTAAACGACGATCACTTCACAAAACCCGTACAACCATCGACACGTAAACCCTACACATGCATTACGTCCAAAAGTTTCTAATGCCTCAACAAGGCTAACTTCAAGTTTCGGGGTCCTCAAACCATCCATGCGGGCCCGTACCACTTAAATTAAATCGCACGATCTCAACCGTACAATTTCATTTTCACAACCGACTTCAACCAACAACTCCAAACCAATCCACAAACATTCTAACATGTTCTTAAACCTCTAGAGAGTCTCAAGAGGCTTTCAGATCAACTAGGCCCGTAGGGCCCACACGAACCCGAACGGTCCCAAAATTTGCGAGGCTCCAATCGTTGGTCAAACAGCAAAATCTTGCGAAACAGAGCATACCACCGCACTTAGGACAACGAGGAATACAAACTATCTTTTGAACTTAAACACCACCACCTCCAAGCACCTCCACGCGCTGCCGCCGCCCGTGGTGGTTCTGGTAATATTCCGGCGACGGAAAAATCTCAAAATCGTGGGTCCAATTTAAGTTTCCTTAAGGAACTCGACGAGATAAACAACTCTAATTCTTAGACCAAGGCCAAAAAGTGACTGGAACTAGGTGAAATCATGGACAAACCATCGGCTTAATATGGGTCTCTTCGTTGACTTTTAAAACTCAAACATCGATCCAAACCATATACATAAACAGGTAGAGCACGAAGAGTAGATGAAGTTTCATACCTCATTCGACGAATTTGGTCGCCGGAGTCGTCGGAAAGTTTGAAACAACCAGGACTTTGGAGCTGAATGCGCCGCTGTGAACAGTCGTGGTGGCCGGGCTTCAGTACAGTCGTGTTCGCCGGCCTTCCCTGAGCATTTCCCCACCGGTGGCGACCGATTTGGTGACCGGACGGAATGGAATTGGTTATCTGCAGGGTGTTTTTTGGTGACTTGGGGAATGGATTTGGTTATTCTGATAATAGTATTATAGTTTTTTTTTTTTTGTAACAAGTATTATAGTAATATTGATGTTATGACTGCCATTAGTACCAAACAAAATGTGTATATTTTATTCGTTGACTATCAAAACACCTCAAGACTTATGGCCCAGGGCAGCCCATAAGATCATTTGTGAAAAAAGAAGTTGGTGGACCGGATCCGGTTTGGGGAAGATGTATTTGGGTTGGGTTGGGTATTGTTTGAGGCTTTGGTTGTATGTAAGACCATATATTTTGTGCAACGGATGACTATCAAATTGTGCCAAGAATTCTATAGTGAAGACTTTATATATGGCCCTTAAGGGCTCGTTTGGTACACTGTATTAGACTTTGAATAGGAGTAAATAATCCATGTCATGTGTTTGATGTCAACTTGTATTATTTAATTACTTGACTATTTTAAACGGGTTGGGCTTTTAATACTCTCCTTACCCGACTAACTAATACAACCCACACACCCTGGTTTAGATAATACACGCTTAATTATACAGATAGGGAAAAAGAACACACACGTTCACGTGAAAAATCCAAGGAAGCTATTTTCATCTTCTTCTCCTTAAGGTTCTTCTCTACTATCTTCTCCAAGGTTATTCTCTTCACTCATCTCTCTCTCTCTAATATGCTTCTTCTCTCTTCTTCTGTCTTCATCTTCACTTTTATTTTTTATTTTTTATATATTTCCTCGTTTATTAAATTTTTGTTGAAATTAGGTTATGAGTTTTTTCTTTTTGACTTTTTTTCTTGATGTATTGGAACACTACATGCGGCTGTGTATCCAACTCAATAATCAAATTATCAAATTATCATCATGCGGCTGTGTATCAAACTCAATACATGGTGCTGAGTTTTTCTTGCGTTTTTTCTTCATATATTTCATCTTCTCCAGTATCCAACTCAATAATCAAATTATCATCCCAAGTCAGCGATTAGAACAATACATGCGACTATGTTTTTCTTGCTGTATTTTTTTTTTCTACTTTTGGTGCTTTATTGGTTTGTTTTCTGGTTATATGAAAAAAAATCTTGGCAAAAACAATTGAAAAATAAATCTTGTCATATGAATCTTATAAAAAAAAATTCGTGTCATTTGAATTTCAATTTCCACTTAAATTATCCAAGAATTTTTTGTAAAAAAATAGTCCGATCCGATGTTATCCTAACAAAGACCAAACACAGATAGTTTAGTCAGACTATTTATCCGTAACAACACCAAACGCCTTATAATATTATGGATAAACAATCAATGCTCTCCGAAACAGATTAATACTATCCGATAGAAATTAGTCAGTACAATCCGACGTACCAAACGAGCCCTAAGTGAGGTCCTATCTCTAAGCAATTGGATCAAATCTGTTAGTCGTTAAATTAAATTAATTAGAATGATCTAACGGTTAAGATATAGGACCTCATCTAAAAGTCATATATAAGACCCTCACTATAGAATGACTCCCAATTGTGCATCAACGTCGCAATTATAATTATTTGTTTTTTCATTTTTCGACAAAGCGTAATGTCCATCTCATGAACTCCTTCGAAATATCAGAAATTGGACCCGCTAATAAGAGACAATCCCATGAACATATCACAACCGAATTTCAAAATGTACAAATCAAGATTAGTTTCCACTATAATTAAAATAAGGCTTTCAAACCAATGAACACCCAAACACGAACAAACATTGGAGAAAAATACTTGATGCTGCTCAATCCAATAACATCTGTTTGTTTACATGGGTTCATTGAGCCCATCTGTCCAACATTAACACACACACACACACAAAATCTTTGCTCAAAACAGTGTCAATTAATCAAAGACTAAATTTTTACATTAAGAGTAAGAGAGTCCCTAAAATGTTTAAAATTGTGGAGCACCACAGAACAGAATTATGCCGGAATCCAACTAATTAAAAGACAGACAGCATTCACTTCAGCTTCTATGTTTTCTTGATGAAGTAGCCAACCAAGATGCCCAAAAGACCAAAGAGCAACACAAACAATAATGAAAATCCACCCCCACAGTTTTTGCTTAGTTCTTTTCTCAACAGGTCCTGATCAATGAAAATTTGTGTTATGCCAAAAAGGAATAGAGAAAAAAAATAGAAAAGAGAAGTAAATACAGCACGCACCCATCAATTCAAAGAGTAAAATAAAACAATACGACCACTGACAAAAGAACAATAAAAAAATTTCTCTTTTCTTCATTTTCTGCTACAACGATTGACAGCTAACCAAGTTCAAAGGGTGCTAATACTATTGACAGCCCAACTCGATAATCGAAAGCATGATTGGCATGATGTTTACCAGAATCAACAAAAAAGTAGAATGATAAATACCAACAATGCATATCATAAACAATACCAGATCATGATGTAGTTTCTGATTTTGTTTTAAAGCAGAGGTCTTCTCCTCAGTCAACTTGGATATCATGGACCATGCCTGAGGAATGGATGTGCATAAGAAATTACAATATTGAAAACAAGGTAATCTAACTCGAGGGATCACATAAATTGCAAAGACAACAATAATTCAGATAAAATGGATATGAAAATAAATAAGACAAAGAAATTTGAAAGAATTATTTTTAAAAAAAACTAAAATTAATGAGTACAATGGGAAAGTTAAGGAATTTGTTAACTGCTCGGGGCTTGTTAAGCAAAAAATTAAACGTGAATAAGCTCCCCCTAGAGAATCGTGCAGACAGCAGATGAAGGAGCATGGTAGTGAGGAATGGACCAAAAGTTTATGGGGCAATTAAATGTACCGATAAGCCGCCCACATGCTATGCCTTTTTTATGAGAAACACAGATTGTAATAATTGGCTGTACTTGAAGGTACAAGACATACTGGACAGGTTATCCACTGGATTGCATACAAGATCCCTAAACCAGAAAACAAGGTCCTAATAGGCTAAGTACAATCATAATAAAACAACTAAGCTAACCATACGAGAGTTCAAGAAACCTCCACCTTTCAATCCACATGAATGAGGAAAAATGCTATATCCTGAAACTACGAGGAAATTGCAGCCCACAAAGAATCCCCAAAATGAACTCTATCCCACAATCCTTCCACTTCCTCCTATTATTTTGAAAAATCCTTTTGTTTCATGCACTGTCATTAAAAAATTTCACATCATGCTGATGATAAATCTCAAATTTGAAATTTATAACAGTGGTTCCATCTAAAACAAAAGTGAACTTTACACTAAAGAAAACTAAGCATGCCTCCTGGGAAAGAAAGTCAAAAAAATTACTGTTTGGACAACCTAGAAGTTCCTAAAATATTATGGTACCACCAGGGGCCGCTTAAGAACTAAGTGGTAGAAACCACATAAAATGACTAAAAACTTAGGTATCAACAATCTCTATTGACTGATACTGACCCTTATGTTTACTATCATTCAATATATTCATGAACTTAGTACATTATGCTTGGTTATAACATTCTACAAGTAAATCAAGCACTAAGATAAGAAACCTCCAAAGAGGCACTATTGGAGAATATCTTTTAGCAATCACATACTTAGTCTAGATGCTTTCTACAGAGAAAAAGAAAACGTTATAAAAGATAAAGTTGTCCCTTCTCCGTATATTCAAAATTTAAGCACTCTACAGAATTCACGAAGATTAAATGCAAGAAAATGAAACTAGATCTGTCAACTCCAAGGTAAATTCCTATGAAATGTAAAAGCAAGTATATTTGTTAAGGAGAGTAGAAAGGACGTCTCACCTCTGATGACTTCTCTTTCGGTTCCTCAAGAGATCTTGATACCTGAGTTTTCCATATATAATGAAAATGAATAACTATTCCACAGATTCAATTCATTTTCAAACTTTTCTGAAAGCTTGCACAAAAAAGAAACCCTTACAGCATCAAACAAGGAAGAGCTTTGATTCCCATTATCAAGCGCTGAAGCCCTAGGAGAAGAGCCTTCATCAGATCCTTCAGGGACAGGTGATGGGGGATTCGCAGGAAAGTAGACTACCCGCAATTTGAACTCTCCAACAACTTTACCATCCTCCTTGTTGAACTATAAATAAGTTAACACAAAAATCAAATCAACGAAAATAAACCCCAAAAAGAAAATTTGCAGGCAGCATCATCTAACCATTTCAGGCGTTATGTCTTTCAGAGTTGCACCATCTGGTGCAACAACACTTTGAAGGAGAAATTTGTCCTTGCACTGCAAATCTGGGGGTGCCTCTTTTTGTGCTTGCATTGTAACTACAAAAATCAACTTTAAATCAGGAAACCATTAAGATAAACAAATTAATAGGTTAAACAATTATATCAATGCTTCTCCCAAAAACAAAAACAAAAAAAAGTAATGGAAGCAACCAGTTATAGCCTACAGAAAATAGAGAAAATAATTAAACTCATTATCAGCTAAAGCCGTGAACACTATGCCATCATTAAGCTCATGAACAAAAATTTAGATTTTAAAAACTTGAAAATGGAATAAAAGATGTGATAGCTGAGAAATTAATACGAACCATTTACTATTTAAAGTGATTGAATATTCACCTGTAACATCACATGTTGTTCCGGGCAAAACAATTCCGGCATTGGGCCGGACGCAGTATTTTTTTGGATTGGTTGTTTTCACCTAATTCAATCACATCATCCAAACAGTAAGGATTATGAGTCCATAGCTTAAATGTTCAGACCAAGTCAATAACACTTGTAATGGGAAAACAAAAAAATTACCTTGAACGCCACATATTTATCTGTTTTGTTGGTCAATTGCAAGGAACATGAGCTCTGCTTCTTCACTTCAACTTTTCCACCACAAAAAAAGGAACCCAAAAAGTAAATCAAAGACTTGGACAATTTTCCCAATGGCAAAATCAATATTGCCATACCATTTAATCATACTAGACCACACACAGATTCATAAGGTACCTTACTACAAAAATTTAAAGGCAATGAAAGAAAGGTAATTCATTTTCAAACAGAACGTTATAGTGTAAGCATTCTTAACCAAAATCGAAGTCAAGCTATCCTTTTTTTTTGGGAACCAAAAGTTTAGAACCATAATTGACAGAAGAAATTCAACCCCATTCAACCCAGCCTCATATTTGCAGAATTAAAATGTGTCATTGTAGTCCAGTAAAACCCAACATGGCATTCAAAATGGTATTTTTCTTGAATTTTCTCACCAACCAAACGGAAAATCATCTGACATAGAAACGAAGGAAATTTAAATTTAAAGAAAGACGAAAGCAATAGACTTACATGGGAATTTGAGCTCTGAGGGCTGAATGCTAAGAAGATCTCCAGTACTCATGACCACGAATCAAATTAATTCTTTTTTTTTTCTTCTCCTAAATCTTTCAAACAAAAAATTGAAATAAAAATTTAGGGCTTGTGAGAAAATATATGATCCGCGCGAGAAGGAGAAAAGAGAGACGGGAAGAAGAAATAGCAGAAGAAACAGTTTCCGTGATTCAAAAAATATGGAGAGAGATAACGTCACCGAGAGTTCAATTTACCGTGACTAGTTTCAACCGTGGATCTGAAATGAGTTCATCTGAATCGAACGGTGAAAAGGTCGCCTGTGATGTTCAGTTAGTCAATGGCAGTTACGTTAGGTACAGAAATTAATTTTATTTCTGCTTTTTTCGTTCCATCCTTTTCAAGTTTTAATGTTTTCTTTCATGGCCTCTGATTCAGCAGAAAAGCTTTGGGCTAACATCAAAAGACCCCTATAAATTTTGGGATCATTATCAATATGGGCACCGAGGTATCAATTTCATTAATTTACACCACAATGTTTTCAAACTTGTCCAATTTTATCCTTCTGTTAAGTTAATTGTGTAGTCAATCATTAACTGCTAACGTGGCTTCTGTGGGACCCAACATTTTAAGTTTTTTTAAATTAAAAAATTATTTAAAATTTCAGAAATTATATTTACATCCCACTCTTCGTCCCTCTCTTTCTCCTTCCCCTTCTCCTCCCAGCTCTCCTCTCCTACCCCATCCCTCATCCCCTCCAACGAATCCAAATCCAGCCACTTCGCCATCTACTGCTCGTAAGTCCTCCCAATCCCACCCCAACCGACCGCCTCCTCCCACACCCCACCAACCCAGCAGCTTCACCCCAAACCTCAACCCCTTTAGACCCCGACAACCAAGCACTCTCTCACTCTCTCACTCTCTGTCTATGTTGCTCTCTCACAAAGGAGGTATTCGCCTCCGTCAAAGCAGATGGTAAAATTGCAAAGGAGGGGCTTTCAGACCCATCCCTCTCCCAGATTTGTCCCCTTCCTCCCACACAGATCCTAAACCATTTTCAATCCAAAATTAACTTGAAAAATGGAAGACAAAATTAGACCCATTTCAAGCACGACGCCGTTCGAGCTCCCTCAGAACCTGAGCTTGGTGAAGAACCACCTGTTCTTCTCGGTCTTGAATCGCTCCTCGAAGCGCTTCTTGGTCTCCTTCAATGCGATCCTTTGTTTGTGCAAAAATCCTCACGGAGAATATTCGCCTTATGCTTCTTCAACCTTTGATCTTCCTTCTCTCTCTTCCTCGAACACCTGTAAAAAGACTGAGTAAAACAGACCACACCGGGGTGTTGGCCAAAGGCCTCCGATGCCTAAGTTAGTTCGATTGAATCGGGCGACACAATAGCTAAAAGGGTACGGATATTTCTCTAGGGTGAGAACCGGGTGGCGGAGCCTTGTGTGGTGGCAAGCCTTGTGGAGAAAATATGGAGAGGGGAGAGTGGAGAGGGAGAGAGCTTCGGGTATTTTTCTCGGGTTTCATAAGTAAATTTAGATGTGCCTTGAATGATGAATGAAGTCATCTATTTATAGGAGCCTCGGGGCTAGGGTTTCCGGAGAGATAAGTCTTCATAGAGATTGAATATGATAATATCTTCATTTATTCGGATAATATCTAAATTAATGATATTATCTTATTAAATGAAGATAATATCATATAAACAAGATATTATCTCATTTATTTGGATAATATCTGAATAAATGATATTATCTTATTAAATTGAAGATAATATCATTTAATTAAGATATTATCTCAATTTATTTGGATAATATCCGAATTAATGATATTATCTTATTAAATGAAGATAATATCATTTAATTAAGATATTATCTCAATTTTCTGAAATTAATTAATTGGCCAATTAAATGTGCTCAATTAATTAATTTTAAAGGATATTCTTCTTTTCCACATGGTGTGCTGTAATTGGAGACGAAAATATTTGCTTCCACAGTCACCTTCTTGTCCTTGGTCGCAAAAGCTTCTACATTGATCAGCTTCATAAATTGGAGACTCGAATGAATATTCTTCTGATTCGATTTTCTCTGTCACTGTAAGAGAACCATTCATTCTAGCACCCTGCTTAATATCTAGTGAAGTTGTGGTTCGTTTATTCTTGAGCTTTCATTGCTGGGTTCTTTCCATTTCCACAGCAATTGGGTTTTCTTTCTCCAGTTTTGTGCGTCTCGGTGCTCTGTTTTTTTTTTGTTTGTCTCTCTAGAATTTGAGATGGGTCGTGCTTTTTCTTGATTTTGCCTTACTAAAGGTCTTGACTTTGCTGCAAATGTTAATGGGTAATGCAGATGGCGAATTGTTTTTATCAAATTCAGTTTGGTCACAAATATGTATTCAGTGTTTGGGTTTACTAGCTTGGGATATAGAATGGCCACTGAATATTGTTATCATTTGATTGGTTGTTGGCTTGAGGCACTAATTTTTGAAATGAAGAAGAAGAAAAAACCTGTCCTTAACTACCTTCTAATTTTCGTTAAACAGTAGGCAAGCTAACATAACAAAGTCAATGTTTACTTTCCCATGTGCAAGTTATGAAATTAATGAAAATGTTCATTGAACTGGTGTTTCCGAACAGTTCCAGCTTTAATGGGTGAGACAGAGGTGACCAGGACAAGCATAAACGTCACCAAGAATGAGAGACTTACATGAGGTTTGGAGTGAAGCTGCTGGGTTGGTGGGGTGTGGGAGGAGGCAGTCGGTTGGGGTGGGACTGGGAGGACTTACGAGCAGTAGATGGCGAAGTGGCTGGATTTGGATTCTTCGGAGGGGATGAGGGATGTGGTGGGAGAGGAGAGCTGGAAGGAGAAGGGGAAGGAGAGAGAGGGACGAAGAGTGGGATGTAAAAATAATTTTTAAGTTAAAAAAACTTAAATTGTTGGGTCTCACAACAGCCACGTCAGCAGTTAACGATTGACCACACGGTCAACTTAACGGAAAGATAAAATTGGACAAGTTTGAAAACATTGTGGTGTAAATTAATGAAATTGATACCTTAGTGCCCATATTGATAATGACCTCAAACTTATAGGGGGTCTTTTGATGTTAGCCCAAAAGGTTTCGTATAAGGGGATTGCACTTGGCTAATAATGAAATGATACATGAAAAAGTTATTCCCGTATTATTGTGTTATTAGCCGAAAATAACAAAAAATATTATCGCATTACATGAGAGTCTCCGTTTATTGCATGTTGGAAAATTGTAGCATTTTGTCAAACTGAAAGAGTAACGTATTTAACCTAACTTTTGCCGTTTCTAATATAAAATTTTTTTGTTATAAAAAAAAAAAGGAAAATTGCAACCACCGTCCTCCATGTAAAACAAGACATTTTTGTAAAATTATTCAATTGGCAAGCTTTAAATTAATTTGAAGAAAAACAAGAGCTAGGTTGGTGCCCCATATATTAATTAAATCTTAACTGATTAAAGTTCAGCACTTTAATTGGATTCAATGTATGATGCAAACATCTTTAATTCTAACCGTTTGATAACCATTTTAATTTTAGTTTTTAGTTTTCATTTTTTGTGCTAGAGTATAGAGGAAAAATAGAGATAATGGAATATGAGATTGAGAGGGGATATGAGATTGAGAGGATGGGAGGAATGAGTAACAAAAGTGAAAACAATAATTAAAAACTGAAATCTATTTCAAATTGTTTTCACTTCCAAGATTTTGTTTTCACTTTTGTTACTCCTCCCTCTTATCCTCTCTCTCAGTCTCATTCTCACTTTCATTCTCACTCTCATTTTCCTCTATACTTTAGCAAAAAAAAATTAAAATTGAAATGATTATCAAACGGGACCTTAATGTTTGATTTCACAACTAACGTTTAACATTTTGAATTTTTTTCCATTTCTAATTTAGATATTTATTTACATAATTTTTATTTTAAAAAACTTTTGGATTAGTGGATCACTCACATGTTATTTTTTGGGTGCTGCTAAACGAACCCTAAAATTAACTGAGTACACCCTAATATTTAAATTAAAATGTAAAATTAACTAAGTACACCTTATTTAACTACCAAAAATACCCTTGATACACCATAATACAAGTTCTTGGCTTGTGGTTGCATTGTGAAAAAGGATGAAACCGTTTACCAGCTGAGCAACTATGAAAGCAATAACAAGAATACCAGGTCTTTCTGTGAATGACCACCCTCTGGAGCGAGTGATAAAAATTAGAGCCTGGCTGATGGTGCTAACTTGAAGGTACGCAGCAGATGCTGGCTTTGCATTCATTGGCTCGTTGAGACTCTTATTTTTATAATAGAGCGGCTCGATGAAGATATCATCTGCATTGAATTTTTTCACAGAGAGAGAGAAGGGTTAAAATCTTGATCATTGTCATCCAGTACAAAATGTAAGCCCTGACAACGTTCATCTATGCCAAAGGCAATAACCATGAAATGAACCAAATGCAAGTTTACACATGCAAAACTGAGAAACTATTAAAATTGGGGACTAGTAGGATATATTTTAGGCTAAAAGAGCTACTAGGATCTAAAGACAAAAGCGCACAGAAAGTTCTATGATGCCATATCAAACTACCTTTGATACAGAAAATTAAGGTTGTAGGCTATGGGCTAAACAAGGTATTAGCAAAACATAGAAATAGTGTTTGTATTAAAATTTGCACCTTTTGGCCAAAATCTTTATTCTAGCCAAAATACATGTGTTTGGGCCTAAAATCTAAACACCAGCCCATTTGACTATTTTGGCTCTAGTTGCCAAAAGTTGAAAGAAAGGCCAGATCATCTCAGAAGATAAAGTAAGCCAAAATAGCTTTCACAAGGTTCCAAGTTGCATATTCTTGGAACTTGAGGTATGATCGCTCAAAGCAGCAAAAAGGTGAAAACAGAAAAATCACTTCCCATAGCCATCAAAAATTCCGGAAAACATGCTGAGTTTTTCTGCAACACACATATGGTTCCATCAGCAAGATATTATCTCACAAGTTACAAGAAATGGACAGAAGGCATTCACCATAATTAACTCATGATATTTTGCTGCTACCTGCAACTCTCTTAAGTTGCTAGAACAAAGATATTTCCCAGCAGATATTTCCCAAGATATTTAGGAACCGCCACACAAGTTTCCTATAAATACAAGGGGATGTGAACAACAACAAGGACAACCAATCAACCAATCAAACAGACAAACTCTCAGTCAAAATTGACAAAGAAACCAAGGATCATTTGATTTCAAAACTCCTCAGATCACAAAAGCTCTCAGGAGCAATCCAACACCAAACCAACAACAACAAAATCTCCAACAAAACAAGTACAAAGAAAAATCAGTCTCACTGATCATTCTAGCCTTCAACAGAAGCAAAGCTAACAAAGGTGTCAAGGACCTCCAAAGCTATCCTTGAGTTTCTGCTTAGAATTCCCAGCCACTCATGTCTCAATCGATTATAGCTCTGCCAATTTCAATATTGGTATCGATTTTTAGCTAATATTTATTAGTTGAAGGTGCTGAAGTGCGATCCGATGCAATCCAATCCAGTGCAATCCACCGGTGCAGTGCGATCCGGTGCGATCCGATCAAATTTAACGATCCAATCCATCCGGCTGTCCAAAATGGTCTCAAAAATGGCATTTTCAGCAGAATTCAAAGTCCAATGTTCTAATATTTTTCGGACTGATGAGTTCCTTTCATTTATCGTATTTCAAACAGTTCTCCTTGAACTTGTTTGTTTTTATTTTCAAACACTTGTATTTTTGCTTTACTTCCCAGTTTTATTTAGATAAATTATGAAGTCCTCACCCGTCTGAGGCAAGAAAAGAACTTACTTGGGAGATATTCCTCACCCAAATTCACAATCGTTTGTTCAAAGTCAGTAGCTTGGGCGCGAGTTATTTTATTTTCAAATCTGTTAGGAGTATATAACTTGCTAACAGTGGCACGCTCGACACACAAAGAAAGTTGATTTATTGACCAAATCATGGTCTTTGAATTAATGGGGAACTTTACCCTGCCATTTCACAGGTACTAAACAGAAAAAGGGTGAACAATTTGGTACGCCCGGTGGGATTTCTAAATAAACATATTACCGACAATTTTGTTGGTGTATGAATATTGGAAGTGCAAGCTTGGAAATACAGGTTATCATGGCAAGACATTGAAGCATGAATTACGATGACTATGATTCGGAAGACAGTGATGAGTGGCAAGTTCAGCATGAGCCAAATGGCGAATAGGGTTGCAGGTCTTATCTAGATTGCCAAAACAACCAAAGTTATTATTCTGAAAAGAATAATAGCCAACTTGGCTATAGGTCATATAGCCAGAGCAGTGAAAGTTATTATTCTGAAAAGAATAATAGCCAAGATGGCTACATGTTAGCTTACTCACACAACCAGGACATCACAAGTTATTCTCCTGAAAAGAATAATAGCCCACTTGGCTACAGGTCTTACTCAGATAACTATGAAAGCCAAAGCTATGGTGAAAAGAATAAGAGCCTAGAAGGTTGTAAGGAACAACCTCCATATATTCAAGATACTTATTCAAGTAGTGGAGGAAACCAAGATTATGATTACAACGTTAATAATGTTGAGTACGAGTACAACCAACATGATGGCTATGAATATGGTTTTGATCATTATGATTATTTACCAAATTATGGTGATGAAAAAAAAAAATTTAACAAATCATTCTTTTATTTTATTTTATTTTGTCTACATGTCTAGCCCAGTGAAAAAAAATATTGACTTGCATATCAGAGGTCTCATGTTCAAACCCTCGTGGCATTTTAGTTGTGTGTGTATGCGTGAGAAACCCCCTCTCCCCACTCCCATGTAGTTTAGACTATCGTTTGTACTAAAAAATCATTCCTTAGAAAATAGAAAATAGATTTCCATTTGTCCCAATTTCGTTTGTTTATTATAGTCCAATTAATTACATTCTGATATTGACTTTAATCAATCGATTGTGGATTGAGCGGGGAACTGACCCAATACAATTTCTTTTCTATGCCTAAATTAAGAGGACTTCAATATTCATCTAGTGCGAAAATGGCTTGGAAGATACGAACGGTACCTAACCAAACAGAAAAAACCGAAGTCGTGGTTATTGATCCCTTGATTGGGTTCAAAAACCTAATTCGGACCTAAGACAACCCTGGATTGGGCTAATACTTAGTTGATCCAAACCTAAAAACCCTTGTTATGGGCCTGTCCAGCAATAAACATTTATATTTAAAAAGTAAAGACTTGAATGTAAATTGCTGGAAGGTAAATTGCAAGAAAGATAAACAGCAGAAACTTAAAGTTCTTCAAAGATTGGAGATTTCTCTATCTAGCTCTGGTATGATAGATAATTAAAGCAAAAACTAAAGATTTCTCCATTTAGTTTTGAAAAGGGAAATTACAGTAGTAAAGAAACTTGATAACAAGATGACTGGAGATTTCTCTATCCAATCTGTTACAAGTTTGAGCTTTTTACAAGGAAGCTAGGCCTTTAACAAAAATCATACCAAGAAGATGGCATAGCAATAAAAGATAGACGCAGGAGTTGTCAACGGGTTATATGAAGAGAACAGGTTGTTTGAAAGCTTGAAGGTTTTTCAAGTTTATAGACGTTGAGTCTGATTTTGGAGAGAGAGTCTTGGTTCGTTGTTGTGGAGCTTCTATATTTTTAGACAAAATATCTTCAGCGATGGCGATGGAGGATGAAGTATGAAACTTGTGTTTTTTAAGAGAACCGCCATCGCAAGTTAATCCAAAGTGCCTGAGCTTTGATGAGAAATGACAGAACTTGTCAACTATTAGACTTAGGGCCTGTTTGGGAGTGCTTCTGGAATGGCTAAAAGCGTTTTCTGACAACTAAAAGCGCTTCTGACAGCGTTTGGCAAAACAGTTTAGAAGCTCTCCTGGGTCATAGAAGCGCTTCCTGGAGAAGCAAGCACTCCCAAGTGCTTTTCCAGGAAGCACTTGAATTTTTTATGAAAATTCAAGATTTTTATAATAAAAGCGCTTTTGTTAGAAGCGTTTATAAGCAGAAATACTTCCTAGAGAAGCAGTCCCAAACGAACCCTTAAAGAAAAAATATTCATCCACTTGCCAATTGATTGGTGAGTGACAGCCAAAAGTAGCTGACTAAATGAATAAAGAAATGGAGAGATAATGACCACAATCTCTGCTTCTTCTTTATTCATTCTTTAAGCCCACTTGCAATATTTCTTTCTCTTCTTTGCTGTAGCATTTCACGTGCACGTTGAGCTTTGGCTTCATTTTAATATTCTTCATCACAAAGAATATTAAATTTTCTCCTCCGAACATGCCTTGATGCATAATAAACTAGGAATGCTAGACTGATCCAATTGCTGCCAATTTCGGATATGTTGTTCCCCACATATGTAGGAACAACTTTCATGAAGCACTCAATTCCATTTGAGCAATAGAAAATCTGGTTTAGCATGGTCACACCTGACTGGTCATCACAGACTGTTGTCACAAACAGAAATCATAATTTAATTCCCTGAAAATTCAATACTTGTGCAAACGACACCAAATTCAGATATGTTGTAGTAGACATAGAGATGAAAAACTTTCATGAAAGATGAAACTTGATTTGAGTGCTGGAAGCTGGCCCGAATTAGGCCCTAATTAGGCCCGAATTTTTGCTATCTGTTTTTTGCTGGCGCTGTTCATCTGGTGTTTTCAGCCCTAAGGATTCCACATTAGTCCGGATAAATCCAAATTTGGATATGTTGCAGTAGACATAAAGATGAAAAACTTTCATGAAGGATGAAACTTGATTTGAGTGCTGGAAGTTGAAGTTTGGGCTCACTCCATCTGACTGCAGCAATGCATGTCTAGCCATATTTTGACTATTTTGATGTTTATGAAATAGCATCTTCCATTTTAGGCAAAAATACCATTTTTGGTACAAACAATATGGATCTCACGTCATATGATATAGTTGAAGAAAAAAACATTAGAAAATTAGTGGGTTTTGAACCTATCTCTACTCTAAATATTGTGCCATTCATGGATACAAGTAATATATTAAGGATCCGCCATGCATGGTTCCCAAAAGAAATAGTTTCTCTTCTCAAGTTAAGAGGCATTGGGGAAGTAAACAATTGATCAGGATGGGTTTTGAAAACTGCCGCTTACTTTTTTTTTTTGGTTACATTTTATGTCTCTACTTTTTCATTGGAAGAAAACATAAGGGGATGAAGAAACAGAAAAGAAGAGAGCCATGGGGCTTGCAAGTCTGGGATCTCCATCAAATACTTGATGGGGTCGTGGTGTTATCTATAGTTCTTTATGAGGAAAGATGAAATCGCCCACTTTATACGACCGCTAATTAAAAATAACCATTTTTACCTTATAACTTTGACCAAGTTTTTGAACAATACCATAATACTTTCAAATAATAATCAGGTGTTATTAGTTGAATTAGTTCAGGTCTTTGGTTTATATTAAAGTGATTCTAAGTTCAAGCCTCCATGATAACTATGTGTGTGAGTTTGGAACTTATTTACACCGAGATGCCACTTTGGTGTACGTGATTTATTTATGATACCGCTCATACCACTTCCTAGTTACATTGATTTCATGCTAAAAGAAGAACTAATTAACTCTCTCACAATAACATAAAACACTCATAAAACTTATAAATATGAAAGGCTCATCATATGTTTTGCAACAAAGACAAAGTATAAAAATGTTTTTTCAATTTTCTTAGTTGCATAATTTGCTTTGGTTGACCGGGGCTTAAGTTTGTGACAAAATTGGGTGAGGAAATGTAATAAAAACAGAAATTAGACATGCATGTCGAACCGGACCCGGTGTCCAAGAGTAGGCAAGAAAGAACTTATCCCAGCTGGGTTTCTTTCTTCTTTTGTTTAGTGAATTTGATGCCATTATTAACAAACAATAAATAGAAATATTCCAGAGTCTATAATTTTAAAACAAATTCAAACAAAAAGAAGCAACAAAATTTGTAGGCTTGTCGATCTAGGGGCATACCAAGTAGTCTACAACTGCAAGAACACATGTATACAGTATATATATATAAATTATTAGATGCATTAATCTCGATCTTGCAACCATTTTGCTCTAGCTCCATATAGCTTCTTCTATAGCTACTCAAAGCCAGCTCAAGGGCTACTTGCTTGCTCATATCATGTATGCTACTGGCCACTCAATACCCTTTTTGAGAGAGGATGGGCAATTTCTGATATACGGCTTCATTTTGTGTAACCCAACCATGCAATTGTAATCTTTGTACAAGCTTATTTTCTCTTATAATGAACGTGACTGTAGGATGAATGTTACCAAATCGAACCGGACCGAACTTCATTAAAATTATAGTTTAAGTTGTTTTTACGCTAGAATAAAGGAAGAGTGATATGTTTACTTACTTGGAATGATTCTAATTATTAACTTTTCATGTGTTAACTAATACAATGGATATTAGAAATTTTTAACTTCTCGTACGTTAACTAGCACATACATAATTCAATATCTGAAAAAGAAAAAAAAAAAAAAAACCAGAAATGAGATTGATTAGGTACTTGATCTCATAGATATTTTTACTCTTCCCGATTTCTAACTTCGGCCATTCATAACTCCCCCAAATTCTTGGAAGGAAATATCAAAATTCAGTCAATCAAACCCAACCAAAAACCAAAAACTCAAAGGAAGCATTTAATCACACGTGATCTTTTCTTTCTGGCAGGTATTTGCACAAAGCTTTTTCTACTTTTCTTTTCCCAGAATTTAAGAAGCTTAAATTCAAATTGAGTCCCCCAAAATGGGAGGAAATAACACTGCGATAAGTAATAACCGATGCTCAACTTTTACCACTATTAGTCGCTGTTCACCTACTCTCTGCAACTCTCTGTCATTGTTCATCATTACTCTCCATGACTCTGTAAGGAAGAAAATCAGACAATTGAACAATTTGAATTAAGCCAACCGATCTGCCCAATACAACAGAGAGAGACACACAGCAAAAGCCCCTCTACAAAATTGGTACATAATTTTCTTTCACCGCAAGAAGTTTTTTTTCCTTTGATACAAGCAATATTAGGATATCGAAACCTAGGATACAAGCGAGATACAAACGATATTAGGATATCGAAACCTAGGATACAAGCGATATTAGGATATCGAAACCTAGGACCACGGTTACAAAGGAAAATCTTCAATAACAACATAAACAAGACCTAATTTAATAGAACCATATCGATAATTAGATCCCACTAACAATACGATTTTAAGTGTCATCTTTATAATTAATTTGGTGGCGGTCGTGTGGAAGACTTTCACTCCAAGACAAAAAGTATGAAAATTACCAACTTTTACAAATTCACACCCCCTAAAATCCCTCTGCATTTAATTTTACCAACTAAAAATATTATCACGAAGTCCATCCATGCACATATTCAATACAGCGGAGCCCGATGTGGCGTACCCTTTCGCCGGTTCAGCAGCCCAGCCGAAATTTCGGACACTGGCGAAAAATCCGGCCGACAAGCTGTCTGATACACTGACATGACACTCCTCTTTTTCCTCACAATCTCGGTCGTGGCAGTACAGGCTATGGCCAGACACCCCACCTCACCGAACCCGCATGACCCGGCCGGTTCTAGAACCGAGTCAGGGGTCATCTGACCGTCGTCTAAACCGGATTCGGTTAAGGACATGAATTTGCACTCTAGAAGGTACTTGGACAGGCCACCTTCTGTTCTTAGAACGTAATCAATCTGCAGAGAAACAAAAATGAGCGAGACCCAAGTGAGACGAGGTGGAGAATTGAAAAGGGTATTTGGGAAAATTGAGATAGAGTGAGAAATGAGAGAGAGAAAGCAGAAGAATTGAAATTTGTTTGGGTTCTGGACATGAGCAAACCTTGCAGTAGAGGGAGCAAAAGACATATGGGTCTTGCAGGCTCCTGTCACAGGTGCTGCAGATGTTCCCGGAGCCTCTGCAATTCCTTGTTTGTGGCCTTTGGTTTAAAAACACCACTTTTGCACTGTTGCTTATGTATGACTGTAGAGAGAGAGAGAGTGTTTTAGAATATGCTCACACAAACAATATCAGAACAGGGATTTAGAATCAAAGAATTGAATTCAAATATGGGTTCATTTCATGCTATTGTTTCGAGACCTTTTGAGCAAAGGCTAAGGCATAGTCCATCCATTTTTTAGCAAGCAAGAGAGAGAGAGAGAGAGAGAGAGAGAGAGAGAGAGGTGAGAATGAAAGAAAAGCAGAAACAGAAAGAAATTAGCAGCTTTACTTTTTGGTCATCAAAAACTTTTTCACTTCTCTTTCTCAAGATGACTTTTTTAGGTGCTTGTAAACCAATCAAAGACATATATACACTACATGATGATATGCATGTAGAATTTGTATTATTAGAAAAAACAAAAAAAAAGAACCCAGAAAGTATAAGTAAGCTTAGAAAGCTGGGAAATTTTCCTTACTTGAACAGAAGAACAGTCAATTAACTTGGCAGCATCATCCAGTCTTATAACATCGTGGTAAACATACCTCCTTATCTGAAACATTTCAAAGAAAACAAGCATGTAAAAAAAAGAAAAAAAGATCAAAACTTTGATTGAATTTTCCAAGGAAAAGATGAGCTCTTCTGGGAAACTTTAGAATTTTGAAGGGAAATTAGTTAATTACCTGCAAAAGTCGGTGAGGGCGATGAGGGTTCACGCAGTGAGGACAGAGACTCATGCAACAGTCCAAACAGTAGATGTTCTTCTCGTTCTTCTTTGCCTCCTCATGAATTACGCAAGCGTTGTAGAACTTTTCAGACAGCAGGACCTCCAGCCAGTGGGGTAGAAGATTTGAAGGAACAAACTATAAACACATGAATTTGAAAAATTAAAACAAAAACAGCACATGAACAAAATTCAATTAGTTTTCATCAACAAATGGCATGGAGAGAAAGTGAAGAGTTTGGAGAATAAGAATCAGAGAGGAAGATTAAAGAAAACCCACCATTTTGTTTTTCTTAAAAGACAAAGAGAGTGTGGGTATGTATGTGTGAGAATTGTGGTCAGGGCTTAAGAAGATATTGGTGGAGGAGTAGCCATTATCATAGAGAGAGAAAACTTGGACTTTGGAGAGAGAGAGAGAGAGAGAGAAGCGGCGCCTGGCAAAAATTGATACACTACTATCACCCTTACCAATGATAGGACAAAGAAAAATGAGAGAGAGAATGGCTAGCCTCATTTATTGAGGTGGTACGTATTTTTATTCTTATTTTCATTTTTTATTTTCTGGTGTAATTATTGTTTGTGTGTTCTTGTAAGCAAAAAAAGGTTTAGGAAAGGGTTGGGAAATTAAAAAAACAAAAAAAAAGGTTTAGAAAATATAATAGCTAAAATAAGCTCTTTCAAGCAAAACAAAAATGTAAAGAAAAAGATTATGAGGAAACTGGGAAATCAAAAATCAAAATCTTTCCCCTTCTATTGCCGTTTACTAGGAGCCCATGTCCCGAAAACCCCAAAACCCTAACCAAATGGTTCTTTATTAATGGTCGGATTGTTGGTGCTCTCTCTCCTTCTCTCTCTCTCTCTCTCTCTCTCTCTCTCTGAGCCACTGTTGCTAAGTGCTAAATGACAGGACAAGATACAGTGACTTTTCTCAGTTCTCGGTGGAAAACGGTAAAAAAAAAGGTGCAAGTGGGATTAGGGCCTATATAAAAATCACAAATTTCAATATGACAGTTTTACCCACCTTGCTTTGTTTTATGGACTCAGTTAATTTTGCAATCTTTGGGCAAAAGCTGAATGCATTTTTTTCATGTATTGACAGCACTAACCCATAATTCTTCTTTTTCCCTTTTGTTGGCAGCAAAAGCTGTCTAAGAATATGATATGCTTTGTAAAAATGGATGCAGAAGCAGAACAACGTTTCATGCACAATTTGTCTGCACAAAAAAAAAGGTTTAGAGAATTAATTTAGCCATACAATTGATTCTGCATTAATAAAATCAAAATGTGACAACAAATGTAATATATAACAACATTATTTCGATAAACATGGGAGCGCTAAAATGCTAACTAATTTTCCAACAACAAGAAATTGGTCATTAAATTACGTTAACGCATAAGTTTTTTTTTTAAAGGACTTTTTTTATTGAGAATTTGAGAGGGACGATAATATACTAAACTCACACACACAATACGGATGTCAGAACTCGACTAATGACCTTGCATAAGAAAACAATTACTCCAAACTACTACTCTAATGAGTCCTTTGCACGTTAACGTATAAGCTAAAACAGGTGATTATATGCACTTTGTAAAAGTGCTTTTATTACTGTCAGACAACATTATCACATCACTATTTCCATAAAGAAAATAATATTGCATTATCATGTCTGATACGGATAGGGATAGCTAGTTTTGTTACTTGTACTTGATTATGTTGAGCTTTCATCTAAGTTAAGGTAACACTCTGAATTGTGTTGTTGTTATTGGGATATAATTTCCTAATTTAGAGTGAAAGCAAAATTAAAATTGTGAAAACGATAACATAAGAATAAAATTTGTAAAGATCGTATAATATAATCCAAAATTGAGATCATGTTTTTTGAACACAGAGTTTTTTGTATACTATCAACAATTTAATAGTTGGAAATTTACAAACACCAGATCATGAAAATGATTCAATAATGGATGAATCTTTATTGTTTATATTATATTTGAATAATTCAACTTGAAAACTAGGTTTTCAAATCTCTTTACGTTTTCAACAAAACCAAAAATGGTTCTTAGGGTTTTGAAATCCCTAAATCCTATTTATTTATTACTATCATACCCTAAGTCGATGACATAAATTATGTCATCCCACTCGTACTTTTAACATGTAAATTAATAGCACCACATGCACACTAACTCCAACCAATACACTATAAATTTCTATAACAAATGGACATTTATGCTTTATATGACATTTGAAATTGATTTAAACTTATAAGTTATTATTAGGGTGATGATTTTCCCACTCCCTTTTTGTTCACTTACATTCCCTTTTTAATCATAAAATAGAGTGTAAATGGATAAAAAAAGAGTGAGAAAATCAGTTCTCTATTATTAAAAGCAAAGTAGATTAACTAGTTGTCTTATCTATTTTAGGGTGCCAAATTTTTGATGGAGCAATATATAAAGCAAAGTGTCACATAGGTTGTCAAATCGCACATTTGCCTTAACTTTATAAAGGGGCTACTGCCATTATTAAATGATGCTTTTCAGATTTTTCCTAACTTGTTGTTTATTATATAGTCAAAGAAAAAGGCCTTGAAGAGTGAAGGGAAATTGAATTTTTTTTCATTTTTGGGTGAAATATTGGAAACTGAATTTGATAAAAAAAACATTGTTCTTTTATATTTCTTTGAACGAGAGATAAGGAAAAAGACAAGAAAATAGGCTCCAAAGGTACATAGACATGCTGGGCAGCTGCCGCAGAGATTCTGAGCTGCAGACAAAGAGGGATTAGGCAATGCCACCAACAGCCGTACGCAATGTCATCAGCAGCCTTTAGGCTATAGGCCACAGCTCTGGCCAAACCACAGCATGGTGGATGAGGTATTAACTTTGGGCTTGAAAAAATCACCTGGGCTTAGCATGTGCATAAGCCTGTCTCTGCATATATAATAGCATTTAATAACATAGCATATATAATAGCACCATAGCAATTATCCATGAGCATGACCAGCACATATTGATTGATTGATTGATATCATATCCCCCAATAACCAAAACCGGAATAACGCTGTTTTGTTATCTCCGATCAATAGCACAATAATACAATAATAAGTGAATGAGTGATACTACATAACCATAGTTTGTTAAGTTTGATTTGCAATCAATAGTGATTGTGGTCAAATTTTAGTGGACAAATTAGTTGCCCATAATGCGCAATTTTGTTATGCCAAATCAAAGCTACTTGGCTAAAGGGTCTCATTAATCTAGGTCAAATATGATATGTATTTTTTGAGTAAATACCACGAGGTGTCCTCACACTTAAAGGGTTGGATTAATCACCGCTTGGAATTCGGTGTGCCTATGATCACAAAGTGTTTTCAACGGGTTTCGAACCCCTGCCATTGAGGCACCAGATAGCTTGCCAGCTGAATGTGACAGTTTGCCAACCACATTACACGTTGTGATTAATATGATATGTATTTTAATACGACTGTTGAATATGCATAAATTAGGTCATTTATTATGCAAAATCAACTACTCAAACTAAACGTGTGCCATCTTTTACTAAGATTTTGGCCGTGACAAGAAAGAAAAAAAGATTTTGGTAACATGCTTTATTGATTTTGATTTGAAATTTGGGATATCATACCAGGCGTGGTCAAACTGTGATATGTGATTACTCGGATTGGTGACTACACAGAACCTAATTCGAAAAGGGCCTTGTGTTTAGGACAGAAAAGGGCCAAAAGGGTATTTCTAAGATAGTGAAAGGTCAAAGATACCCCCTTATGATCACCTACCATATTTGAGGCTAGCCTATATGAAATTGGAAGAGAGAAAAAAAGAAGAAAACAATTGCATGACCGACTTTTTTATGCTGCATCGTTGGAATTTCTTTACAAATATGGCTTGAGAGGTGAGCTGAGTAACTTGTACAAAAATAGGTTGTCTTTTGTATAATCATCATGAATTTTGTTGTATTTCTCTTTTCAATATTAAAAAATACAACTATTTTGAATTTACGTGAATCAATTGACTTTTCAAATTTCTATGCTAGTATTTATTATGGTTGTTTCATACATGACTTTAATGATCATGACCAACTAGCTAGTTAAGTATAATCATCATGAATCTAGTTATATTTATCTTCTCAATGTTGAATAATGAAATTATTTCCAATACATATGTATAATTAGGGTTATGTTAGGGAGACCAACTTTGGATATCAACTCTCTAATAGAGGTGGAGCCCATCAATACAACGGGTCCCACGCTCTATTAGAGAGTTGATACACAAGTTGGTATCCAAAGTTGGTCTCCCTAGCATTTTTCGTTGGCTTTCAGAATTTCTATGCTAGACTTAAAGTATCTCCAACAGTCTCTTCAATAACTTTGAAATTCTAAAATATGCAAGCCACATCCGAAAAACTCTCTCTAACAGTCTCTTCAACCTAAGTCATCAAAGCTGCAACATATTTCTCTCTTCAGGACTGGTAAGTTGATATTGGCTCTTCAAACATTTAATTTTACTTTGGAAAAACAAAAATGATCTTGAAAATGTTAAAAACATGCATTTTTTTCTTTTCATATAATAAATACATAGACATTTTTAACATGTTTTCATATTTTTTATTCTTTCTCATGATGTTGCATTAATTGAATTGAAGAATTTGTTGGAGCAAAAATTATTCAAGTAGCAAAAAATGCTTTTCAAATTGTCACGTCAGTCAACAAACTTCAATTTGAAAAGTTTTATTTACTACTATTGTTGGAGATGCTCTTATTATGGTTGTTTCATTTCATGTGTGACTTTAAGTATCATAACCAACTAGCTCAATATCTACCATCCTAATGTTTAAAGAGATTCCAGGTTGAAAAGAAAAATATCAAATATCATGTGCGGCTGTAAAAGGAGAAAGATCTGGTCTCTGGCCATTGGAATTAAGGAAAGAAATAAAGTGTTCTCTTCTCTCCTTCTATCATAAATATATTCACCATATACATTCCAGCTGTTCATGGCAAACCAACCAAGCAAAATATCTGTTGCAAATTACATTCCTTGTCATATACAAACAAGATTATAATTAACTGAGATGATATGTTGTTGGGTATTGCAGCAATGATGAACAGAACTCACATTTTCTGTTGGAGTGGTTGTTTCTGTGCGACTTTAAGTATCATAACCAACTAGCTCTATTTCATTGTGACTTTAAGTATCATAACCAACTAGCTCTTGACCTAACGATATCTACCGTCCTAATGTTTAAAGAGATTCCAGGTTGAAAAGAAAAAAATCAAATATCATGTGAGGCTGTAAAGGGAGAAAGATCTGGTCTCTGGCAAGGAATAAAATATCGATGATATCGGAAATATCTGTAGTCTAAAAATACGGAAATTTCGATGGAAATATCGGGATATTATCGATATTTGATCCATGTCGTCAATATTATCGATATTTTGGTTCATGGATATCGGAAATATCGATGGTATCGGAAATATCGATAGTCCAAAAATACGGAAATTTCGTGGAAATATCGAGGATATTATGGATATTTTATTCCTTGGTCTCTGGCCATTGGAATTAAGGAAAGAAATTAAGTGTTCTAAATATGTTCACCATATACATTCCAGCTGTTCATGGCAAACCGACCAAGCAAAATATCTGTCGCAAATTACATTCCTTGTCATATACAAAACAAGATTATAATTAACTGAGATGATATGTTGTTGGGTATTGCAGCAATGTTCAACATATAACTCACATTTTCTTATGATGTTTGTTCATTTGGCAACAAATTCTTTTTCTTTTTGTAACAGAGGAAAATATTTTGTGTCGATCAAGAGATTTTCATTGTCACCAAAATAAGGCATTTTCATTTTTGCAAAAATAAAAATAAAAAGAGCAAAAAAAGAAAAGGCATTTGGATGATTTTTGAATTCGTTCGAGTAAATTGCTATATTCCTATATATCTTTTGACTTACGATGGACTACCGAAATATACTTGGACTTGGACAAATCAAGCGCGAGAAGAAAAATACAAACAAATCATTGCATAATTGCATTTGCAAGATTTAGATGGTCCTAGACAAAAATATGAAGCAAAACAAACAGAAGGACAATAGGGCATAAAAAATACACAACTGCTGCAGCACAAGCAACAACAGACAATACAAAAGTCCCAAGTTGCAGAGCCAAAACCAAATCCCAGACGTGTAATATTGCATACGTGCCGCAGGATGTATCTAATTTTTTCAAGTGTCATCACGGACACAAATAAAGACAAAAAGATTTTGCTCAGGGAAGATATATTCAAATGTTGTTATCTCATGCAAAAGTAGACATCAACCTGAATGCTGTGTTTAGGTTCATAAATGTTTTAGGGATACCAGACAAATCTAACCCCCCAATCTCCGGCAGTCCACAAGATCTCAAACCAATCCTAGTTTCTATGTATGCAGCCTACTCATAATGCACTCAAATTGTCTAATTTCATGTGGCAATATATGTAACACAAATGCATGTGCCCTTACAAAATTTATGTCGTCCCATTGCAAATTTGAAGTCTAGTCTAATAGCTAGGAGTGTGACAGCTGACAGGGATAATTGGAGAGTTTGGAATGTTTTATGTTATCGGATTGCCAATTTGAGTTTGAAACGTTATATTTTAAGACAAATCAAACTGTTTAGAGCCTATTTGAGATTTTCTTCTAGATAAATTAAAGTGATTTCTCACAACTAAAAGCGATTTTCATAGCATTTGGCAGAAAAATTTAAAAATACTTATGTGTCAATAAAGCTTTATCTAAGAAAGAGTCGAATCGGTGCCTCTTCAGGTTCCACAGAGCACTTTGATTTTCAACAAATTTTTTTAACATTCTTCTAATATAAACACTTCTAGAAAAAGCACTTATGGGCATAAATGCTTGCTGCATCAAGCACTTTGATTTTCAATAATTTTTTTAACATTCTTCTAATATAAGCTCTTCTAGAAAAGCACTTATGGGCATAAATGCTTGCTACATCAATATTTTCCGATCGACCTCTTTTAATGTAGGCAAAAGTCTACACAGAACTAGCTTGATTAGCTGCACTTTCTCATGGACATCAAACTCATTCGTTGCATTCTCTTAAAATTGAAAAGCTTTGCCGGGGGCGTCTTTACCTTGAGATGCTCTCTCTTTTCCTTTGTTGTTAAGAAGGCTTGCCTTCCGAGCTTTATGATGAGCGATTGACAGAATGCAAGGGATTCTCTGTCCTCGTCCTCGTAGATCGACAGTGCCTCGGACATCTCGCTAAATTCATAAGCACAGGAGGCACTCTCGTCCTGCATAACAATGGAGCCTCTGCAATGATCAACTGCGTCATGATTTAGGGACTTTTGTGCTGAAGGTAGTGCCTCTGATATCTTGGTGAAGTCGTAACAGGAACCAGAAGCATGCTGCCTAAAGGATTGATCAATATTATTAGAAATTAGTCGTCCTTTAGATTGTGGCTTCATGGTATCAATCAGTCAATAACTGCACAACTGGCAACCTGCATTAAGAAAAAAGAATAAACCAATTCACTCAATTAAAAAATGACCAGACATGAACAATCCAATACCTTGATCACAAAATTTAGTGTGCCTAGCTAGATGTTGTGCAATACAATCAAGTTGAAGTATAAGAGGGCTTGTAGCTACAGTGATTGTGAGGTAAATAGGCACAAAAGTGCATCTCACCCTTGACACCGAAGTTATCTTCCGTCCCTCAATAGAAACAACTTCCGAAAACAAAGGGGACTAAACAGAAACAAGAGGGATTGACTAAATTTTCTCATCCTCCAATTCCCTTCAATAAATAGGTACAAATTACATGATAAGTTGTTGACCCAATACGATGTAAAGAATCGACATAATTTCACAAATGAAAATAAAGAATCAAGAACCAAGAAAACGAGAATACCTGATTTGTAGAGTCTACGTGCAGGGAGGTGTTTTTAGAAAGATGACTCAAAAAGTCCAGAAGATCACAAGACTCCAACTCAATGATGGCTAATGTCCCCTTTATGGTATGTTCGCATCAGAAAAAAGAAAACAGGTATGTTATTCGAGCGGTTTGACCAAAAAAAAAAGAGAGAAAGAAAAACAGGTATGTTATTGCAACGGTTTGAACCCAAAAAAAGGAAGAAGAAAAGCAGGTCTGTAAGTTGCTAATGGGTTATGAAGCAATTTTTGAAATTTGGGATCCTAAATGGACAAACTTAGAGCTCGTTTGTGAGTGATTTTTGATAAGTCATAATCACTTATGGGGAGAATCACTTCCCATATGTTTTTCTATAAAATCAATTATATGGAGAAGTCCATAGAAGTGGTTTTTGGCATATCCAGAATCACTCTCAAATGAGTCTTTGAGGGTGTACCTTCTTATCTAACATGTTATGATTAACGAATCTTCACCATATATGCTATAATCGGAACTGTTCATTTTCTAAATCAAACACAACCTTGTTCTTTTTAGGTTTTATAAAGGACCTTTGACCCAATCTCTCAATAAAAATTGAAAATAAAAAACCGGTTTTGTTTGAGCACAAGTTGGGCCATAGAAGTGCCCAGGCTGAACCCTCTCCACCACAATATGGACATATCGAGAACAGTAATACTATGGATCCAACCTCTCCAATATTTGGTATTGGATCCAAGTCCAGTTCGTTCAAAATTTGCACTTTTGGTTGGGGGGTTGCTTTGTGCCAGAAAAAAAAAACTGGTGAAATGTGTTTTCCTTTTGGCCAATCAAGAATTTTCTTTTTGAGAAGCCAATGAAGAATTCGTTAGATGAAGCTAGGGTTGGTTGCAAGGAGATTGTAATGAGGGGTTGTAGGTGGATACACCCACAAACCCAAAATAAAACAGAGGCCCAACAAAAAACCCCTTCATGCATTTAGAATTGTTGAGTCACACTCCTTTTGTTTCCAATATGAAAAAGCAACATCACTAAAATTATAAAATTAATAACAATAATAATAATAAGTATTGTTATTATTATATGAAAAAGCAATCAAGTAGAGAGAGAGAGAGAGCATGATTATTTGTTGAGACAAGTTGAACAAAATCTCAGTCGCATGCTAAAGTGCTAATATTAATCAGGACTTTTAGTTTAATAACATCTTTAAACTAAGTTTTGTATTAACACCAAAATGTCAAACACTCTACGGATTTAGACAGGATTAAGATTTTATTTTATTTTATTAAATGTGAGAAAATTGGTAAAATAATTAGAAAACCTTGTTAGGGCGATAAGTAAATATGTTTTTTTTTCTCTCTGACATTGACTTAATGCATTGACTGTCATAATCACAAATTATAGATTTTTAATAAAACATAAAAATGGGGTTGTTGAGGTTCTTGTCTGTTTGACCACAAGTGGTGGAATCTTTAGCACCAGCTAATTGTTTTATGGGTGATGCAGGAGCCAGCAGGCACCACCTATTCTTTTCTAGTTGTCTCTCCACTCATGTTTTAGATAGAATTTAAGGAATCTATCAACTGTAAAACATGACAATTAGGAAAAGAACAAGCTGATCCTATTTATTTTGTTTGGATTTGGATTTGGATGCTTAATGATTTCCATCACTTTGCATATATAAGCATAAAGAAACCAAATTTGATTTTCTTTTTCTTAATATATCAGAACTAAATTTGTTTTTATTTTTTTATTTTGCTTTTGAAAGCAAGGCTGGCTGACAGAGCAAGATCAAGGATGCTAATCATTGTAGTGGAAAAAGAAGTCTTTAGTGCTTTGATATTTCTGAGGTTTTTAATCAGGTCTCACTTTGACCAAGTCTAATAACCCATTAATCACCTACCCTACCATCCATTGCCCAAGTTTTCACCAAACAAAATACCCCTTTTTGGTTAAGTTAAAGGCTCTTAAAATCTCATACACATTGGGAAATTTTTTTTTCTTTATAATGTTGTTGGCGATGCCTATGGCAAATTACCCACAAGTAAGAAGCATTACTCTATTTTTATGCTTGTTCTATAACCTTGAGCTTTCCACTCATTCATTGGTTAGGCTAATTGGGTAGGATTATCAAATCCAACTTCTTAGGGCTCGTCTGGGCTTATATAGAGAAGTGATTCTTGTGAGAATGTGAAGGTGAAAATGTCTCATATTGGAAAGTTGATAAACCTAGTAAGGACTTATAAGGTGTTTGGCTACTCTTCAATTGCCACTTGGTTTTGGGGTGGAACCTCAACTTCCTTCATAGTATCAGAGCGGGTTAGCCTACGTGTGAAAGCTCAACGGCCACATATGCTCCACGTCATCCAAAATGTGTTGTCCACGTGTTAGGTTTGAAAATTCGCCACACGTGCGGGGCGTGTGAGAATGTGAAGGTGAAAATGTCCCACATTGGAAAGTTGAGAAACCTCGCAAAGGCTTATAAGGTGTTGGGCTACTCCCCCATTGCCAATTGATTTTGAAGTGGAACCTCAACTTCCTGGATAGGCCAAAAAACACTTCTTTGATATAAAAGAAGTTGAATCCAGGATCTAGGTACTTCACCTCATGTAACTCTACGCCAACTGAATTACGATTTTGACAACTGAATTATGAATCAATACATTCCAAATCTATACTATAATCCATTTTGTACCTGAGCTTGTGAAGGTGAAGCCCACCATAGAGTGTCTGCCTAAAGCACAGCAGACACATTAAAGGTGCATAAAGCTATAATGATTGCATTCCTAAATAGGAGACTCAGAGGAGAGGGAAACTTGCAAGACATGCATGAGTCCAGGTCCTCTGTCCTTGTTTTTGTGTGTTCCTTTTTGTCTTTGCATTACTTTTTTGACATGTGGCATTATTTTATTATTTTATTTATATTAAAAGATAAAAGCATTAATTTGTTAAAGTATTATTAAGTAGAAATTTGTTAAAGTATTATTAAGTAGAATTCCACATGTCAAAAAAGTAATGCATAGACAGAGAGGGACACACAAAAGCATGGACAGAAGATCTGAACCTGACATGCAAAGCCACTTTTGTAGTTTAGTTCACGCTTGTTCATCATCACACACACCAGTGAAAGTTTTGATCCTCTACGTTGTACAAGATACCATCACAATGAAAACAGAACTTATGCCAGAATACAACTTTTATTCTTTTATTCTTTCTTCTTTTAATATAATAAAGCATTCACCCATATGCTGAGAGAGTAAAGTGAAAGACCCAAAACATGGAAACCAGAATTTCTGCTGCCTAATCTTTATCAATGATGGGGTCATGCTTAATTCATATTTAACTCCAAACCCTTTGTTGAAAAGTTGGAAAAAGAACTGGCTCATGTCACAGAGCATGGAAGATCCAAGACTGCAGTTCATTTTTTTTTTCTCTTTTATATTTAAGAGAGGTAAGAAATAAATTTCCAACTCACTTCACACTCCACCAATTAACTCAAGGCCGGTTTAATAACCATTTCAATTTTAATTTTTAGTTTAGTTTCCAACACTAATGTTATTTTACATGCTCAGAATTTGATATTCATTCAGTTTAGTTTTCCTTGACTTAATGTACTAACACAGTGAAGCAGACGCATCAAAGCAAATGGCTCACATCACATTCACAAATTAAGTGACTGACCGCGTAGAAATTAAGCGCACCATTAAATACGTCCAATCTCTCAAAAATCCAATAGAAAAATAATAAACACTGCGTCCTCTTTGGTTCAACTGTAGCAATCATTGTTAGTTGTGGTTACATCATCAATCAACTTGCGGTTCAAATGGTTAAGAAGAAATATCCTTGTATTCGAGATTTTATGTTTGAATCTTCCATTCCTAATCTCTCACTTGCATAAAAACAAAAAAAAACACAGAGAGAATGCATCTCACCAAAGAGCCTATAGTCTCCCATATTGTTCATAAAGAAAAAAACAATTGGTCTGTCATTGACGAAAGGTAACCATCAGATTCGTATTATAGTCGTCATACTTATTACCGTTACCCAAATCTAGAAACAGTCAGCATAACTAGGAGTCTAGGGAGGAGACAAATTTGTTCTTCCTCTAGTGAGGAAATATAAAAAAAAAAAAAAAAAATATGTGATTGATATACAGATAAATTGAATAGAAAAATGAAAATAAAAATACAAAGAAAGAAAAAGAGAAGCACAGGCTTCCAGCTCCAGCAAGCCAAACCCACACAGAAATAATACCTTCCTTCCAAGACATTCAAAGCACCTCCGCGAGAACGAGAAAAAGAGTAGAGCTCAAGAATTCTCGCTTCTTTGTACATAGAGAGAGAGGAAAAGAAAGATTGAAACTTTCTATTCAATTCCATTTCAAAGCAAACTCAAGGTTGAAGGTGAAAGAGAAAAGAAAATGACAGAAATGGATGATGGCTCTTCGAGACCACCACAAATCTCTGAAATGTTTCAGAAATTCGTTCTCGCTTTCAAGACCAAAACTTTCGAGTTCTTCGCTGAAGAGGAAGTTGACGACTCCGATAGCTTAGCACTTCTCGACTCTGCTGAAGAGGTCATCACAGACCAGAAGGTCGTGGTCATCAAACCAGACGGAGCCGCAGCGGACCACAAAGACTCACAGCTACAAATTACACCGACGAAGCCTAATTTGAGCGAAACCCAAATGAAGAAACCAGAGCTTTCGGCGGTTACAAGATCTTTGAGCAGAGCCCAGATCAGACCCATCAATACCCAGATGACCCAGACTCTGCTTTCGTCGATTTTTGCTACGGTTTCGTCGTTTGAAGCTTCGTACCTTCAATTACAGACTGCCCATGTGCCTTTCGTTGAAGAAAATCTCAAGGCAGCTGATCGAGCGCTGATCTCTCACCTTCAGAGGCTCTCAGAATTCAAGCATTTTTATAGAGATTTTTGTACAAGTTCTAATTTTAGTTCTGATATTCCAATTGGGTCTTGCTTGGAAGCTCAGGTGCAAGAGAATCAGAGCAAGCTTAGGACTTTGGGAACCATGTCCAACAGGTTACAGACAGAGATTGATCAAAAAGACAATGAAGTTATGGCTCTGAGGAAAAATTTGGGTGAGATTGAAAAGTCTAATTTGAAACTATCTAAGAGGTTATCTGCTACTTTGAATTCTCCTTGTGAAGTTTTGCTGTCCGTTAGAGTCTTTGATTCGGTTCTACATGATGCTTGTAGATTAACACACAGATTTTCTAAAATTTTGATAACTTTGATGGAGAAAGCTGGGTGGGATTTAGATTTGGCTGCTACTTTAGTTCATCCTGATATTGAGTATGTTAAAAAAGCTCATAACCGGTATGCTTTCTTGTCATATGTTTGTTTGGGAATGTTCAAAGGTTTTGATTCAAAAGGTTTTGGTTTAGATGAGAGTGAAATGTTGTGTAATGGGCATGGTCCGGAGTTGGATAAGAATAAAACTTCTTTGAAGCAATTACTTGAGCATGCGTCAAGCAATCCGATGGAGTTGTTAAGTAGGAATCAAAACTGTGAATTTTCAAGATTTTGTGAGAGCAAGTATCAAGAGATTATCCACCCCACCATGGAATCTTCAATTTTTAGTAATTTGGATAGAAACCAAGTTGTATTGAGTTCATGGAGGTCTTTGAGTGTCTTCTATGATTCATTCGTTAGCATGGCTAGCTCCATATGGATGCTCCAAAAGTTGGCCTACTCCTTTGATCCAGCGGTTGAGATATTCCAAGTGGAAAGAGGCATTGATTTTTCGATGGTGTATATGGAAGATGTCACCAGGAGATTGTTGTTGCCAGGTAAAACCAGGATGAAAGTTGGGTTTACAGTGGTTCCGGGTTTTAAGATTGGAAGGACAGTAATTCAATCCCAGGTTTATTTAAGTGGCCTGAAATGTACAGAGTAGTGGCAATCACATAGGCAAAGACAGGAGGTGATCAAGATTAGGCTGTTGATCTTTTGATCTTACAAGCCTGGTTTCTTGTTCAATGCCAGATGGAATTCAGCATATGTGAGTTGGAATATGTAAGTTAAAGGATGCACCAGTTACTATGCTCAAGAAGGAAGCTTTGTAATATGCACTCGAAGAATATGCTGCTGAACCTCTTTCTACAGATACATGCTACCTGGTTTGTGACTTTGGTTTTTCTTTGTATATGGTTTTCTGTTGAGACCTATGTAGACTGAACTGTATAGAAACCTTTCTCCTCCATTGTTTGGTTTTTATCTGATACAATACACTGCCAAGTTGTGTGGCATAGTTTGTTTGTATGGACTTTGAAAAAGCCACTAACGGATACTAACAATTGACATTTTTTTAAAATGTTCTGAAAGAAAATGCTACTGCATGTCATCGATCCTTGGCTTTGGACTTTTTTTGCCTCCATTGTCGATCCATTGACTCGTAAAAAGCCATTTCACCAAATCACTTCTGCAGAGATAAAATAGAAAATAAAAACGCTTGGGTCCAGGATGCAACTTTTGCAAGCACTTCTCAAGTTTGGTCCAAAACCCATGTGATTAGACTGCATGGCCCAAACACTATATACAATATCAATAAACTAGAAATTGCCCAAACGCTAATAAAACAAGTGGATCGCAGCTTGCAATACAAGTAAAGTAGAGTTTTAATTTTTTAATTTTTTAAAAGGAAGGGGCCAAATGGCGGAGAACAGCAATCGGACCTTCCCTTCCGAGACCTGGAGAGGCTATGGGGAATTTCACCCTATCCCTGGTCTCAGGATCAGACAGATTCACAGCAGCCTTGCATTTCGAACCCGGGACCTCCCAGTTTTAATTAGGTAGGTTCATGTTACTTGTACAAAAAATTTTAGGGATATACCAAATTAACATTTTTTTATAAAACGTGTAAATAGTGGTGCTAACAACGAAAGGCAATTACCCAAAAACTATGGCATGTCTAACTTAGATATTATCTTACTTACTTGTACCAAATCTATTTTTTGGTTACATATATTTTAGGTATACGAAATTAACCACACCAAAAAAAAACATAAACAAAAACCCTAGACATTGTTTTACAAATTTGGATTGGTACGTCCTTAATGAAATGACTACCAGATGAGAGGCATGTCCACCCTCATTTGCTTCCCTACAATTCGCATGCTGAAGACCCAAATGGGATTGGTGTCATTCCGGATTGAGACGAGGAAATGCATTTCCCGGAGACGTCCAACGTCACCTATAGACATTGATGTTAGAGCATCAAGGATGGCTGCTAGGTTGATGAGGGGCGTCAATTCTCGATAGCAGTCAGCAAACTCTTGTGGTAGAATTCTCCAACATTTCAGCTGCTTGGGCCTTATTAAGCTCTTTCATTGGGCTTTTGCATATGTAACTCGTTTGGATTTGACCTGTGACTTTCACGTGTCTTACTATGTTTGATTTGGGTCCATCTCAATATGAATGATACACATTTTTTCTTCGCCAAACATCTTTCATATACATAGTTTTTTTTAAAGGCATATACATAGTTAAATAATCGGAATAAGTTATGTAAGATTGTAAGTCTATCTATGGGTATTTATTATAAGTATAATATTTATTATTCACGGTATCACGGTATCACGGTATAATGATGTTGTAGATTGTGAAAAAAATAAGTAATATTGGTAACGTGTTTGCCATGATTTTTACTCTGAGTGGTCATGGTGAACAAGTTTTGAAATTTTTTTGGATGGAAAATAACACTGTAATATTGAAATTAATCGCTAAGAAAAGTAGACAACCCAAATATTAACCTTTTGATCAAGGTAAAAGAAGAAAAAAATGAGAGAGAGGAAACATAAATGACCTAAACAGGTTTCTTTTAATCTTTTGTAAGTGCAGGTATACAAGATCAAGATGTAAACATTTTACTGATCATTAGTAGAGATATATGTAGTGACTGGTGAGAAGATGTTCTGGGCTTTGCTGCTATATATTGATCAGACTACGTAGTCGGTGAAGCCTATATAGCATCTTCAGCTAGCAATTGGCATGCCCAAGGCCTAAGCTCTATGAGTTTGAGCACTCAGTTTACGTGCCCATGGCCTTATGCCCTTGGGACAGAAGCTATCAAGACAAAATAATAAAGACATTTTATCATTACTTTTGGAGATTCTAAGCCTAGATTTATGCAAGGTACAACAATATAGATGATATAGAGTGTCTGAGCCTAATATAGAAGACTTCAAATCAAAACTTGAAAGCGAATACTGCAAAGAAATTCAGAAACATTGGGGTGCTGGATCGATGCATATGCTTCCCCAGGCTGAGGGGCCGTTCTAGCTAAGAAAAAAAGAAGTTGAATTTCATAAGTTTTTCTGGTGGAGTTGAGTTACGAAGACAAATCTTTTTTTTCTTTTTTCAAGTCCAAGGGATTCCAACTCTGATCTTGGGTGAAAGTATCGGTTAGTGTTCATATTTTTACACTCAGTGAGAGAGATCGTCACAAAAAGAAATATCCCTAGACCAAGAATTAACTAATGATATTCATAGACTTAATAAGTTACTTATCTTGTTCTAATAAGTCGTTGGATGAAAATTGATCAACACTTCATATGTACCCGAAAAAATATAAATTCCGTTTCCATACAATTTTCTCAGCTATGTACCAAAGAGATTTACGGTGTGTTTACTAATCAGGAATTGGAATTCTCACCAGGAATTGAATTCCACCTATGGATGATTCCTGTGTTTACTTCACATCAAGAAATTAAAAGTAAGTGGGCCCACACAAAATTAGGAATTGAATTCCTGACTTGACTGTAGGAGGAATTCAATTATTGAGTGGGAGATGATATTCTAATTCATGGAGAACTAACATATTAGGAATTCATCTTTTTATCCATTTTATCCTCACACAATTTTAAAAATTTCAAATTTGTCATCTACTTTAACTCAACAACGAGGACATTTTAGTAACTAGAACCACTCCTACCCCAATTCCATATGGTTTAGTAAACAATTTCAATAGGAATCCAGAATCTAACTCTCTTCAATCTATATGGTTAGTAAACAACTTCAATAGGAATCCGGAATCTAATTCTCCTCAATCTACTTCTCCTCAATTCAATTCATCCTCAATTCAATTCCTCCTCATTCAATTATAGATTAGTAAACACATGTCATTAAGCAAAAATTTATGAACTACCAAACCCACTAAAAATTCAGACCAAAAAAAAAACCCCACTAAAACAAGAATGGTACAATGAGAGAGTGAGAGGAGAGATGTGATGGTTGTGGGTACCGGTGGAGGTGATACATCTACGGGGGAGAGGAGAGAGAAAGAGATAGAGGAAGAGAGAGGTGGGAGGGAGAGATAATTGAAAGAAAGGTAACCAGGTAGCTAAAAACGAGAGAAGACAAAGTGCTTTTTAGTATCGAGAGAAAACTTTACAGGCTACACTTGTATTAATGCGTATACATAGTTTATATACTAAGAGCACTCCCACCGCGCAAGGCTAAAGGAGGCAGGAGGGGACCCAAGGGCCAAAACGCAGCTCGAGCACGCCAAGTTCAGCCCCAGCAAGGGGTGGGTCCCACGAGGCCAGGCAAGCTCGCGGGCAGATCTGGCCCGTTCTGTTGCCTTCGGGCTGATGACGTCAGCGCAACAAATTCAAATTTTTTTTACCGTTGGCGCGTGAATTCCACGGGTTCACGCGCCAACGGTAAATTTTTTTAAAAATTTTGCTGCACTAACGCACAAATGCCACTAACCAACGTCTACATGCCACGTGGCATCTCTTGGAGCCTCCGATCAAAAAATCTTATCAAATCCAATGGCTGTCTATTTTTTGGCTATAAAAAATTGATTAAAAAATCAAAAATTTTAAAAATATATATATATAAAATAATGGAAATTTTTTTTCTATAAATACCTACCAATATTATTCACTTTTCACACCAAATCTTCATACAAATTCATCTCCTTCCAATATTTTCACTTTCTACACAAAATTTTCTACTACTAAATTCCATTTGTGTAATCTCATCCACATGGCCTCTTCCATCAAAGCCGGAGGCGCGTGGACAATTGTGGAAGATATTTTGTTGTGTGAGTTGACGGACCCGACCCAAATTCCTTAGAATCCGTGCCAAACCCTGTGGTTTCAGGCATCGACGAGATCACGGGCCCACTACTCACTGAATCTCACTTCCTATTCACAAGCCCAAAGGAAAAAGGGGCCGAGACCTGCCGAAATTTCGTGAGTCTCCCCCTAATGACTTACCCAAAAACTTGACACGAAACCACACACAGTTTACAAGCCCAGCGCGCCAAATAACTACGAATACGAAATAGGCCTCCGGCCTTTAATTTCCAACCCTAATGGCGATAGCAGGCATATCTAAAGGCAATTGAATTTAAGCGACAAATCAACCTCAAGAGAAAGGAACATAGAAGTCCTACCCTTCGGTCGAAGCTCACGGGAAGAAGCTCGGCTTGAAAGTTCGAGTTCGCGGCCACTACGACTGAGGGCGCAAAACAGAAAAGTGTGAGTGGACGAAAATAAGTTTTCGATATTTAAAACACCATACTAACCCCACCTTTTTTTTAAAGTTTAAAAACGATGCAAAATAATACAAATTCAAAATCTTAGTACACGTAGTTGATTCCGAACCCAATACTTTAAAATGATAAAGGAATAAAGAAAATCCAAACCTTTTCGTTTCCTTTTTCTGAGAGGCATAACCTCCCAAAAACCGATCCTCATATAAAATATAAACATAAACCACTCGAAATTCATGAGCACGAAAATCAATAAAGTTCTCATAACAAAACAACATTAAAGTTCCAAAAACAAGACGAAACCACGAGACCCAAAAAAAAAAAACAACAACCACCACATAGTAACAAAGTCGCACACCTTAAGTAAACTTTACCCTTTAGCTTTCCCACACTCAAACAACCGCATGCCCATAGGCACGCGAGGAAGTATCCTCACCCAAAGAAAAGAAGGAAGCGCGATTAATAATAATAATAATAATAATAATACTAATAATAATAATAATAAATACATAGTAAGACTCTCACAACAATATTGTCATAGGAAACAATCCCAACAGGATCGTTTGACTGCACCACATAGAGGAGTCCTCAACAACCATGTGGCGGGGAACAAGCCGTCAAATGGGACTAAGCTTATCAAACACGTGTGACAAAATCCTTAATACTAAATGCGCTTTGTGACAAGTCCTGTATGAACTACCCCGTTAAGGGTCTGATCACACCCGAGTCAAGAGGGTGTCTAGGGTATCAGACATATCCAAGTATCCATTCCATTACGTATCCACTTTCCAAAAGTTCCATAGCAAGGGGAGGTACATAGGGTAGTGCTCATAGCACTTCAAGCGACACGATCTGACAAACCGCTCACAATCCACAACATCATATTCATACCCTCGTACCCCACACATCCAAACATATATATAGCTATTCCGAAAGTATTATATAACAACTCAAACTATTGGCAATATGTCGAAAACCGAATATATAATCATAATATAATTAATCTTCCGAAAGTAGATATATATATACATATATATATATATATATATATATATATATATATATATATGCATTTCAAATATAACAATATGGTTGCACAAGGGACCTCACATCCCGACACATGGTATTCCAAAACCGAATATATAAAACTAAAGCATAAAGGACCAATTCTTAAACATAATACTTTACTCAACGTACAATCCAAAATATGCGATCGTATCTGAATACGACTCTTTAAAGTGTGGCACAAACATTTACTTCAAATCATAGATGTAAGTTTCCAAACTAAATATATAATATATAAGTTACTAAGCACATAATATGTATTATCCAAAAGTAGGGGACATACTTCCCCAAAATATATAACGTATAACATCCCAAAAACTATAGCATATAATCCCGATATTCAAAACTTCCAAATATTTAGAATTACCCGATGAACCCATAAATAGGACAACATAATAATTCCAAAGTGAACCCATCCCATTATATAATCCAATCCCAACGTTTATCGGGATAGGATTGCCCAAATGTTTAATTAATAATATAAGTGTAAGTTTCTTGAGATATATGTATAGTTTCCCAAAGATATAAATTATAGGTTTCCAAAATATGATATATATATATATATATATATATATATTTATATGTATATAATTTCACAAAAGTATAGAATATATATATGTTTCCAAGGGTATAGAAAATAACCTAGGATATCCTTAATTTCAAATACTAAAGTAAATAGAAACCTTTTATAATTAAATACATAAAGAAATCCAAGATTCAAATAACTTGAAATATATAAGCTTTAAAACCCGACAAGGTCATGAACTCCAACTTGTCAATAAAATCGAAGTATGAAAATATTTATTCTTAAAGTATGGTAACCAACCCAAAGCATTTGTAGATTTCTCAAGCTTCCCACATTCTTCAAGTCCATTATTTAATGGTCATATAAAACTCCAACATCCACATCGCCAAAGATATCAATGATTCAAAGTCCAAAATAATATTATAATTCCAAAACGTCACCAAGTACTCAATATTAAAATATAAATCTCATGTCCCGCATATACCAGGACCCCAAAACATCACAAAGACTTTCAATATAAATTATATTCATATAATTTCATCAAAGCCACATTCACAATTTAAAACAATATTTAAATCCTCATAATCGGAATAAAACCATTTATATGCTTTTCAATTCATTATTTAAAGTAATGCACGTTTGAAAAACAATGTCCACTCGCCGTTGGTCCCTGTTTGCATAACCCTAAAGGGTCCACTTTAGCTGCGTGGCGAAGCCAAAGCGCGATAAATACGGAGATTGGATTAGTGCAGGTAAATGACGAGAATCAGCTTAAACCTAACAAAACCCCACTTAACGTGCGCGCGTGCGTACTAAAGATTCTAAGGTCAAACTACCTCTTTAAACCGGTGGGACCGCCCCCGGAGAAGACTCACGGTCAGCCGGCGGTCAAACACCCGTTTTGGTCAACCCGAGACGCGAAGCCCAAGACCTCCAAATCGATCTAGACATCCCTAGAAGTCCAACAAAGTCAACTATACGGCAAGCAGGACCTCGGGAGACCCTCGGTCAACCAGGTCAAACTTGGTCAAGCCAAGCCTAATAGGTCAAACCTGGCCCGTGGGTCCCATGACTTCAAACTTAGATCGAAAGTTCCTAAAGGTTCACTACGGTTTAACTAACACGTCCCAAAAGTTTGGTTTCGATCAAGCGGTCCGGTTCTCGCGATCGTACGATCGGACGGTTTCTAATAAACCTAACGCTAGGGTTGGTGATTCTGGAGTATCAGGGACTCGAATCACGATCCGTCAAATCCTATAGACTCCTAGAAGTACGGGGATCAACATATCCAAAAAGGGACGCGATCCGACCGTTCAATCTGCTCGAACCCGAGAATCGCGCAATAGGCGAGATTCGTTCGATGATCAAGCGATCTCACGGTGAGATCAAGTCAACTCCTACGCGCTCGTAGTGACACGAGGATGCTAAATGGACCTCGAACCGTCGCCACTCCCCTCAGCCCACGCGCCGCCACACGCGCCACCCGTGGGTGGCGGGTGGCAGTAAAAGCAAGCCAAACTCCAAACGTCACCACATCCTACCGCCCACCCCAAAGCGACTAAGCAGCCTGGGAAGCTCGAGAACGGGAGTGAGCCACCCCAGAACCGATTGACAAGCCGTGGGCTTCGAATGAAAACCTTTGAAACCTAGGTTTAGATTCGATCTCTAAACCTCCAAATCGACCTCCAGTAATCCAGAAGCAGAGAGCAAGAAGAGGGGAGTCGAAATCATACCATGCGTGACGCCGTGACCTGCGGAGCGGCCAAGGGAACGAGGCAGATGTCGCGGGAAGTTGCGGAGGTTCGGGTCCTTCAACGCCGTGAGTCGGCCTCCAGAAGGGGTGGAGTTAGGGCCGCACGGTGACCCGGCTCTCGACACGGCCAGAGTCTTAGTCCTGTAGTGGTGCGTGTCGCGGAATCGAAGAGAGAGGAGAGAGAACCGAGAGATCGGGAGGAGAGAGAAGGGAGAGAGAGAAGGCGAGCTGGTGTCTGACGCGTGTGCAGCGTCGGGTTGGGTAGTTTTAGGGTTTTTTCAAATTCAAAATACCCAAAATGTCCTTTTGAGTTCGGGACCTCGGATCGGGACGTGCGCGCGGCCTACGGACTCGTTTAAATGGGACGCAATGCGCAACTTGTTTCGCCAAATTCCGTCGAAAATTAAAAGTGGACCGAAATGCCCCTTAAATTATTAAATCATTATTTAATTCAAATTTTGATATTTAATTTATTTTAACTACCCAAATTAACCAGTTCAATTATTAAATTTTATTTCCTTGTATTTTTAGGTCAGGGGCGTTACATGAGTGTTGGGTCAAAGTTGGTCATTGCCCGATCACGGGCAATGAGATGAAGTCCACTCATATGTGGAGAAAAATTAATGGAGAATTTTGTGAAAGATCGGTTTCGGCTCATACAGAAATGGCATTGGCTAATAGAAGGAAAATTTTGAATAAAGAGTTAGGGAAATGGAGAGATGCGTTGGCAAAAGCAAAGAACACATGACGCAATTTTAGAGTGTGAAAATTATATATGAAATCTGAGATTAGAATTTTTTTAATAAATATCGACACGTGGCAACCGAGAATCTTATTCTAAAATCTTATCTGAAATTTGAGATCTAAATATTATAACAAAATATGGACACGTGGCAACCGAAAATCTTATCTGAAATTTTATGTGAGAATTTTTTAATAAATAGTGACACGTGACAACAGAAAATCTTATCAAAATTAATGGTTTAGGTATAAAAAATAGAAAATAAATTAAAGTAAATAGTAATTGCCCTTGCCCTTGCCACTTGCCCTTTGAGGTGGAAACAAAAAAGACAAGGGCTGCCACTATTCACGTAAATAATGGCAAACCTTACCTTTACCTTTGCCTTGCCCTTGTCCTTTAGAGTGGAAGTGCTCTAAAGAGTAAAGACCTAGGGTTACAAGAATGACCTGTACAAAAAAGATCTTAGAATAGTCAAGGTGAATTCAAATTCTATCCGTTAGGCATATTCCTTGCTGACTCAGTTTCTTGTCTTATCTCTTTTCTTGTGAGGATATTGCTGGGTGAGCTAGGGGTCTTGATGTAATGAGGACCATTGGACATATACACTTGCTGTGAGCCTCAGGATGTGGTCAAGAGCTGATTGCCTTTTCAGCAATATAATCCATGATTTAGGTCCACTATCGTATTGAGCACCAACCAGTTCCTAGCAATAGCATGTTCTCCTTCAATTCATTATCAAGTTTTCTTCCTAATTTGGAGAAGCATACACCAAAGCTTGGGTTTCTTCTTTTGTGAAAGTTTGTTAAATAATTGGAATAACCGTTACCGTTACCGTCAATATACACATTTTTTTGTGGCAAGACATCTTTCATATACATAGTTAGTTAAATAACTGGAATAAGTTATGTAAGATAGTTCGTGTATCTATGGGTATCTATTATAAGTATTAGTCTCTCCGCAAGCGCTTCCGCGCCTGTGAGAGGCTTTTTTTTAAAAAAAATTTAATTTATTTTAGAATTGAAAAAGATAATGGGTAGTTGTTTTTCATAAAAATAGGATCCATTATCTGATTTTTCTTTTAATTTTAATTTTTTTTAACATGAAAAAATATGAATTTACCATATTATCCTTATTTAATTAATAATTTCAATTCTTAATGTTTGCATTAACCAATTGCATTTTTTAGTATTTTGAATGTTTTAACATTCTTTGACTTTTGCTTTATATATATAAATTATATTTATTATTCACGGTATCACGGTATAATGTGATTTATATAGTCTCGTTGGAACTCTTTGGTCACCTATCATTAGATTTAATCCAATGGTGGATAATGATTTATGTTTAATATAATTTTATAATTAAAACTGTAAAATTAAATTTTCTTAAATTGGTGTATTTCAATGATATTTTTTGTTTGCAAATTGGTCAATACAAATTAAGGAGATGTATGGCTGAATTTCAGGGTGTATGACTGCTGAGTTGAGGAACTGTTTGGAACTAAATCTCCCAAAAGTCAAGGAAGGTCAGAAGCCAAAGTTCAGTTTGGGAGTGGCTGAACATAAGATCGGGTCTCACATCTTTGAAGTCACTAAAATTCCTTGCCAAAGTAATCAGTTTGTTCATAAGCTGCTTCGTGGACTAGTGCGGCTGCATTTTGAGAGGTTTATCAAGGACCTAAAGGTTTGAAAATTTTTTTATATTCACATCCTACATTCTTTTTCTTTTTAATTTTTATAATTATAAATGTCTATTAGTCTTTGTCTTGGGTTTCTTGTGGGTTAAGTTATGATGAAAATTTCCTTAAACTCTTTTATTTTTTCTCCAGCCTGTGGACTTGGACAAAGCCCGGCTTGGTCTCGGCAGCAGTTACAGCAGAGGCAAGGTCAAGTTTAATCCTGACCGAGATGACAATACGGTGATTCAAGCAATCTCCATTCTAGATAACCTTGATAAGGTTATCAATTCCTTCTCCATGAGATTCAGGTATGACGCTGGCATTTACACACACATCTTATATATAACAGTTAACCAGGTGCATCTTCTGGAAGAGCTTGTTGATTGTATATATGATGATAAAGACCTGCTTATTCTTCTTTTAAATTTCTCCTCAGAGAATGGTACTCTTGGCATTTTCCTGAACTGGCGAAGATTGTCACTGACAATTATCTCTATGCTAAAGTTGCAAAAACTATTGAAGACAAGTGTACGTTGTGTTAGTATGAAAATTGTATTGCCATTTCCTAGACTCTAGCATAGGTTGGGAATTAGTGTGTGAATATAATTTGCTGGAAGATTTGGCGCAACACATCAATTCCGGATTTTCAAAGAAAGACTTGATCGATATGAGGAAACTGATTCCAGGTAAGTCATGACATAATCATGCATTCATTATAGGATTCCTAGTTGGAGTTATTTTCACTCAAGTGCTTTTATATGAATCCTATTTTTAATAGGATTAGGTTTTATCTCTTAAGATTTCTTTCCTAGTTGGATTCCTAGTTAGGTTTTATCTCAATAAATAAAAAGGCATGACTTATATTAAAATATGATCTTTTAATATAAACGTGATATTTTAATAGGATTATAAGAGGTTGACGAAATTGAATAAATGGTTGACGAATTTGAATGCATGGCTGACGACATTGAATGAATGTCTAGGATGATAAGAGTTTATAATTGAATAGTAGTGTGTATGTTGTTTTGGCATCTTGGTTAAGATACCTTTTTGCATTAGGTTTAGGAGTTTTAGTTTGAATAGGTTTTAGAGTTATAGTTGCACAACACGTATGGTCACATGGGTTTCTCTCTAGGGAGAGAAACCTGCTTTGAATAAAAGGACGGTTGATTCTTTTCATTGTTGGGCTTTTTAACGCAATTACATCTTTGAGCATATAGAATTTCCAAGAAGAGCTGTTGTGCATTTTTTAGATAGATCATCAAGTGTTCCATGTTTACTTGGTGATTTATCAAACACTTTAATCATTCATATTGCATTCATTTGCATTGTTCGGTGACTCATACGATTGAGGGCATCAGACCGTGGTGGCGGTTTTACTCCGGCGAGCTTGAAGCAATCGTGGCTAGTATTGCGTTCAACATAAGGAGTGTCGAAGATCATCCCGTGACAGAAGTTGAGTTACGAAGAAGTCGGTAAACATTATCTAGAAGGTGTCTAGGATAAGTGTGTGAGTACTTCTTGTAATCATCGTTCTATAGTGGATATGAGTTGGACTGAGGAGTCCCGTGGATTTTTCCCAGAGGTGGGGTTTTACCACGTAAAATAATTCTCTGAGTGTTCCTTTATTTTACGTTCAGCATGTTTCAGGATTGATAAGCCATATCAATCTTGCTACCAAAGTTTATTTATTTTTATTGGTTATAATCGTTAATTGGCCTAATCACCCTCCTCTAGGCATTTTTAGTCATCCTACAGGTAATTTCACGTTGTCTGAAGACAAACTTCCAGAATTAACTGATATTGTTGGGGATGGAGATAAGGCAAAGGAGATTATTGAAGCTGCAAAAGCATCCATGGGTAAGATTCCATAATAAATTGCATGTCAATGTCATTCCTATATTTCTTTGTCAAATATTCATTGTTCTTATTGTTACTTTTTTATTTCTTTTTACATTTCACAGGGCAGGGTTTTTCTCTAATGGACTTGGATACTATTCAGCAATTGCCACAGAGGGTTACGAGTATGTCTGAGTACAGGAAACAGATTTATGATTTTCTAAGGTGCCGTGTTTTCTGTTTTCAAACCCAGAAAACACATTGGGAATGCGTTCGGTGAACCATTTCCCAAAACACAGAAAATTACTTTTGAAAACAAAAACAAAGTTATGCCTTTGCGACTGAAAACACCCAAAAGTCGTTTTCTATATTTTCAGGATTTGCGTTTTCAAGAGAGCAGCCACCGTGAAGAGGAAACCCACAATCGTATCAACTATTTTTTCTACAATTTTATATCTACACTCCATGGCAGCTAAAATCAAGCTATATAGTAATCAGAGAAGCCAAGAAACAATATTTTCTCTGAATAATTTTTGCACTGAGCTCAAAGGAATTTGCAACCACACCATTCAAGCCTTTCTCATATATCTTTCAAATCTTGTCACTCGAACCACAACAACCGCCAATTCAAACCCAGTTGAACCAAAACCCACTCAAACTATCAGACAGCTCAACCACTGCAGACCATGGCTCAGTGCAACCATATGGAGATTTGTGACTTCGAAGGGGATGGAGATTTGCAACTTCAAGGGGGAATAAGAGAGAGAGAGAGAGAGAGAGAGAGAGAGAGAGAGAGAGAGAACCAGAGATGGGTTGGTCAACAAAGGCGATGGAAAGCTGATGATGTCTACAATTTTTTTTATCTCTTTCATTATTATAAATATAAATGATCTCTAATTGATAGTTCAAAGGGATAATGATAGTTTGGTCAACCAAGGAATAATGCTTTTTTTCCTTCTTAAACTCACACATTGATTACATAATGCATTTTATTAAAGTTTTTTAATTTTTTAATTTAGATGAGACATTAACAAAAATGCCTTAAAAAATAGCTCACATAATTTACACTAGAAATAGTTCAATTGTTGTTTTTTTTTTTGGTTTGGTCGAACAATTGTTGTTTGTTTTTGTAAAGATAGTTCAAAATTTTTTTTCCAGGACAATAGAAATAGTTTTATTCATTAGAATTTTATTCTAATTTTAACTTCTTTTTTTCTAGATGAGACATTAACAAAAATATTTTTTTAAAAAAATATGTCATATATTGATTACATTACATGATTCATTTGAATAAAACTTACATTTTCTTTATTTTTGTTGTTTTCAAATTGTACGTACCAGACACGTTTTCACTGTTTTCATTTTCTGAATCTATTTTCCAATTACTCTACCAGACGCATTCTTGAATCATGAAAATGCAAATTCGTTTTCTCGTTTTCATTCTCTGAAAACATTATCTGAAAACATTACCGAACGGGCCCTAAATGAATGATGTTGCACCCAATTTGGCCATCTTAATTGGTGAAGTAGTTGGAGCTCGATTGATATCTCATATCAGCAGTCTTACGAATTTGGCCAAATGCCCTTCTTCTACCATTCAGATCCTTGGAGCAGAGAAGGCTCTCTTCAGGTGCTCTTTTACATTTCCTAGCTTCCTTCCATTGTGTGCTGTATATACCAGATGAAATTTTTTCAAAAAAACAATCCTCTTTTGTTCGTATCGTGAAAGCATAGAATGGGATTGTAATATTCGATGTATTATTCCACCACTAGGTTTACGACTTTATACAATGATTCAATCAATAGGATCCTAAACTATCGCCTATAACCAAGGCTTGATCGGAAACTAAATAAGGAAGCAAATAACTACAATATCAATTTACAATATTGACTAATTAATGGAGATATCTTCCTTAACACTCCCCCTCAAGTTGGAGTGTATGTTAATGACACCCAACTTGCTAAGTAAGACTTCAAACTGCGTTGAACTCAACGGTGGTTGATCACTTGTCCTTATGTGTAAGCCGTGCGTATCATTCCTTCTTGAATCTTCTCTCGTACTAGATGACAATCAATCTCTATGTGCTTCGTTCGTTCATGGAAAACAGGATTTGAAGCGATGTGTAATGCCGCTTGATTGTCACAAAACAAACTTTGGTTGTGAATGTTTCACTCTAGATCCTTGAGAATATTCTTCAACCATATAATTTCACAACATGTGGTGGCCATAGAGCGATATTCAGCCTACGCACTAGAAACGAGATATAGTTGTTTGTTTCTTAGTTTTCCAGGAAATAGGTGCTTGACCAAGCAAACCTACAAGACTTCAGTTATCGACCTTCTAGTATCTCTACATCTAGCCCAATCGGCATCACAAAATGCTTGTAATTGCAATGAACCCGTGGAAGGGAGAAAAATTCCTTGTCCAGTGCTTGCTTAATGTACTTGAGGACCTTGTGTGCAGCCTCAAGATGTGGTTGCCGAGGTTTCTCCATGAATTGACTTAGCATGTGAACAGCATAAGCCAAGTCAGAGCCTTGTTATTGTCAGAAGTATATTAACCTGCCCACAAGCCGTCTATATGACGAAGGATCATTCAACACATTTCCTTCCATTTGTGTGAGAGACAAATTTTGATCCACGAGAAACCGTGAAGGCTTAACTCCTAGAAACCCAGCATCATCCAATGTTTCTAGTGCATATTTTCGTTGGCATAGGGTAATTCCATGCTTTGATCGTGCAACTTCTATTCCCAAGAAATATTTGAGTTGCCCCAAGTCTTTTAATTTGAAACGTTGAGAGAGAAACTGCTTGGTTTCTTCAATTTCATGCAGATTATTCCCTGCTAGTATCACATCATCAACATAGACTAGTAAAGCAATGAAGTTACCATGACGACGTCGGACGAATAGTGAATAGTCGGACCATGATTGATGAAATCCAGCAGCCTTGAGAGCATTGGATAGCTTAATGAACCATTGTCTCGGCGCTTGCTTTAAACAGTAGAGAGATTTATTTAACTTGCACACTCGAAGGTCTCCCCTTTCATCCGAAACCAGGAGGCAAGGTCATGTAGACATCCTCTTCGAGATCACCATTTAAAAGCATTGTTCACATCCTGGAGGTGCCAACCTTGCACGCAGCAATGCTAAGAAGCACGCGAATTGTGGTTAACTTAGCCACCGGAGCAAAAGTTTGCGGATAATCAACACCTTCAACTTGGAGTAACCTTTGGCAACGAGTGCCTTGTACCTTTCGATAGTGCCATCAGGTTTGAGCTTAATTTTGTAAACCCATTTACATCCAATGGGACGTTTATGCAACGGCAAAGGCACGAGTGTCCATGTATGATTGGCTTGAAGAGCAGCAATTTCATCTTGCATGGCGGCACGCCCTTGATTTGGATCTCGGACACCTTTGCAAAAAACTGGTGGGTTCTTTGAGGAGGGTGAGGTTAGCGGTATAGGCTTTGTAGTGAGGTGAGAGACGATCATAAGATAAATAAGTGGAGAGAGGATGGGAAGTACTGAGAAAGGCGAACCACGTTCGTAGAAGATGTGGGAGCAGGCACGGATGGGAGAGAGACCTCGACATGAAAGTCCCTGCAAAAAGTGGAGGGTTTGGTAGGTCGTGTTCCACGTCTTGGTGGGGTTGGTGGGACTGTTGGTGGTGTGGGGGGAGAAAGGTAGATTTAGGGTTGTAGTGTACGGAGATGAAGGAGACACCGGGATGGATGTAAGAGCGGAAGGGGAGGAAGGTGAAGGTGGGGAGTCGATGTGAGAAACTAGAGAGGAGGAGTGCGGAGCGGGTCGTTTGACATAGGAGATGTGGCAGGGAAAAGAGTCCAGGATCAAAGTATGAGAGGGAGGTGGTTGGATTAGAGGATTGGTTTTGAGCAAGTGTCGATTGATAAGGAAATTGTTCTTCAAAGAAAATCACATCCCATGAGACAAACACTTTGTTGAGTTGGAGGTCAAATAAGCGATAGCCCTTTGTACCATATGGGTAGCCAAGAAAGACACAACGACGAGCACGAGGATCAAATTTTGAAGGTTTGTGTGCGTGAGTGGAGGGTAAAACACAAACAGCCAAAGACTCGTAAGTGTGAGTAATTGGGTGCTTTGTGGAACAACTTTTCATAAGGTGTTTTCCCTTGAAGGAGGGAGTGTGGGTGTACGATTAATAAGATAGGCTGAATCAAGGATGGCATCCCCCAAAAACGTTTTGGCATGTTGGCTTGAAAGAGTAGGGCTACGCAACATTGAGTAAATGGCGATGCTTACGTTCAGCAACACCATTTGTTGTGGTGTGTGAACGCAGCTAGTTTGATGGATGATACCTTGTGTGGCATAAAAACTGTCAAGTTTAAATTCGGGACCATTATCTTGAATCATTTTGACTTTGGTGTCGAATTGAGTTTCGACCAAATGGATAAATTGCACAAGGAGTTGTTATGTGTCGATTTGTGTTTCATCAAATAAATCCATGTGCTCCTCTTTGTAATCATCAGCGATAGTAAGAAAGTATTTTGCACCAGAAATAGAAGGAACATGATACCCCAGATATCAACATGTATCAATTCAAAACATGATTTAGTGGATATAGAACTCAATGAAAATGGTGCTCTTGTTTGTTTGGCTAATGGGCAAATGACGCACTTATTGAATCACAAGATTTATATTGAAAACAAGGAAATAACATGGAAACAGTTTGTGATGGATGTCCTAGGCGTTGATGCCAAAGATGGTGGTTGGATGTTTGAATGGTATTGCATGTTCCTTTCTTTGGTGGATCGAGATAGTATAGTCCCTCCTGTTCAATTCCGTCCCAATCATCTTCCCGAGCGTAGGTCTGTATGACACAAAATTGTTTTAGGAAGATGGTAATATAGAGGGAATCATATGCGAGCTTGCTAATGGATATCAAATTTAACTTGAAAATGGCACACACAAAACATTATCAAGCACAAGGTTGGGAGAAAAAACAACTTGTCCAATGTGGGTGACCGTGGCAAGGGAACCGGTGGGTAGTTCAACGGTATGGTTTGTAACGGACCTCGAAGATGTGAGACAATGAGGGCTGCAAACAATGTGGTCCGTTGCACCACTATCCAAGATCCAAACATTTTTATGCCACTATGCATAAAGGAAAAGCTTTACACGAAGTTCTTCATTATTGAAGAATTACCAACTTGATTTGCAAAAGGAGGATCTGTTTTTGCTCAACATTGCGAGCATCCGCTGCAATCTTCTTGGGAAAAAGGAAAGTTTGGCATCCTGTCCTCTTTGTCGTGCACAGCAACTTGGTTGCCCTTGGAAGTGGATGAGCGGCTTTGTTAGAACCGGCCAGCGCTTTGCGTTTGCGGCAATATTGAAGGTATGACCTTTTCATCCACAAAAGGTGCACTTGAGATGAGCACGGCAGTTTTGGTGCTGTGGATTTGTCTTGTTACATTTTCCACAGCGAGACCACCATCCTCTGGTTCAGTTTCTCGGCCACCATTCTTCACAAGCCAAAGCTGCCGCTTGAAGGGGAAGTATGCTTTCCACTTGAGATTTCTGCCTTTTTGTCTCATGGCGAAGAACAAGAGAGTAGGCCTTGTTCACTGTGGGTAAAGGCTCAAGGAGAAGGGTATTACTACGAGCGATTGGAATAGGAATCATTTAAACCCATGAGAAATTTCATTGTTTTTAAGGTTTCAACATAATAAGTGATTTCCTTCTTCGCATCACAACTACATGCGAGGATAGAGCCATGAGACGTCATGTTCGTCCCACAGGCTTTTTAATACGGTGAAATATGAACTCACCGTCATGTTACCTTGCACACAGTCATGAATCTCGTTTTCTATGTGAAACAATTGAAGCGATATTCACATGAGAAAACCTTTCTTGTAAATCAAGCCACATCTGCCTTGCATCTTTGCAGTTGATGACGCTACCTGAAATTTCTTTTGACATGGATCCTAAGAGCCATGTCTTAACCAAGGTTATTGCATCGATTCCATTGCTGCAATTCTTCATGTTCATCTTCATTCGGCTTCTTGACCGTCCATCAACAAGTCCTAATTTGTTTTTGACCGTTAAGGCCATGGTCATGGATTGAACCCATGTACTATATTTGTCTTCCACCAATGGCTGTGGCACAAGTACTGCACCAGGCTGGTCCGAATAGTGGAGATAGAGTGGATGATTAGGGCTCTCCCACTTTGAACGCGAAGTCATGCCTGAGGGGGTTGACTTCATGTCTGCGCTATCAACCATGGCTGTGTTTTGCTAAGTTGTTTTGATGTTTGTGTGTTTGCCTTTTACTTTCCCAGATATCTAATGCTCTGATACCATGACAGAAAGCATAGAATGGGATTGTAATATTCGATGTATTATTCCACCACTAGGTTTACAGCTTTATACAATGATTCAATCAATAGGATCCTAAACTATCGCCTATAACCAAGGCTTGATCAGAAACTAAATAAGGAAGCAAATAACTACAATATCAATTTACAATATTGACTAATTAATGGAGATATCTTCCTTAACAGTATCAATCTGCAGGGCATTAAAAAATAGGGGAAACACACCCAAATATGGACTGATATTCCATTCATCTTTTTTTGCTCGAGCATCTGCCCAGAACAAGGGACGAATGGCTCGTTATCTTTCAAACAAGTGTTCTATTGCTTCTCGCATTGATTGCTTTGCAGGTGATCATTTGTACCCTTCCCAGCTCGCAAAATATTGGCCTAACTGGTTAACTTTTCTTTTCTCATGCATTGCAGTTTTTTTTTTCTTTTTTTTCTTGCAATTATGTACTTTGTGTCTGCAGATAATAGCACTACTGCTTTTGGAGAGAAACTTCGTGAACAAGTTGAGGAGCGACTTGACTTTTACGACAAGGGTGTTGCACCTCGTAAAAACATTGATGTGATGAAATCTGCAATATTTGAGAGCAGTCAAAGCAAAGGTGAGCAAGCTAGTTTTCTATATTTTATTTTTAATTGAACATCGAACTTATATTTGCATTATTATTAATACTTAACTGTCATGTAACTTACGCAGATGCTGAGATGGATGCAGAAGAAGTGCCTACTGAACCAGCTGAAGCAGCTGCCATTGACTTGGATAACTGAAAAAAAGAAGGGCATGGTGAAAGGGGGATGAAATCATGGAGGATGCGAATAACGAACATGTTGTTGAGGATGGAGCAGCCAAACAGAAGAAAAAGAAAAAGAGTAAACCTGATTAGAAGTGTAGGTTTAGCAACAACTACAGATTAAAATGATTTAGTTTGGATATGTAACTGTCTGATGCAAGCAGCTACTTACTTGAACACCTGTTATTTTTGTATTTTTTTTTAATTATTTCGTATTTTTCTTTCAATTAGGATTAATAGTTAAGATAATCCATTTGTGATGCACTCAATAACTGGTGGTGATGTTTTTTCCGTCTGTGTTTTAGATTAAGATAATCCACGCTCAATTAGGATCTCCACTCGTACGTGGAAATTAATAGTTAAGATAATCCAATGGTCAGTCACTGTACATGAACTATATAGATTATAAGCTTGTTAGAATATCTACTGCTCAGGATTCGGCCAACAAGTTAGCAATATTTGATGATCAACGGCTAGTTGATAAGGATATGCTCAAACCACAAAAATATTTTGGCTGTTTTCCTTTTTATTTGACCAAAAATGTAAATTCAAGAGACGTCCTATCTTAGTTGACAACGTCATCTTTCTACTGCATGCTGGATAGTAAGAGCTTGTGTCTTTAGTTTTGAGCTTATAGTGGATCGCTCATGTTTGAAAGTCATTATTTTTTGGTCAATAAATAATAAAAGGAATCTTACAACTATAGGCTCCTAGCTAAAGAAATCAGAAAAAACAAATAAAAAAACAAGGCAGATGCAGATGAAGTTAAGGGCAATTCTTGTACTTGAAAATCATATAAAGCATGTTCTCCTTCTGCGTATCTCATTTACTTCCATGTGAATCTGATGCGCATTGGACTGATATATATACAGATGTTGTCTTTGACTACAGATAAATACAAATGGTAAGAAAATATAGTGCTATAATCAAATACAAGATCATAGGGTTTGATATTAACATTGGGGCAGTGATGGCGAAGACTTCATGGTGATATAGCGGCTGATTTGGTGGGATTGGCTTGATTGTTAGGATTTCTCTTCCAAATTGAAACCCCTCATCAACCTAGCGGCCATCCATGATGCGCTAACATCAGGTTGTATGTCTCCGGGTTTCCTCATCTCAATCCGGGTTGGGGTTGAGATTGAGTCCAAGGTGGTATGTATACATACCAATAGGAGGAGTCTTGACTGCCTAGGAATACCTAGTTTTATGTCATAGCTTGACAAATCATCTATGGCCGATATGAGAAGGGGTTTTGACTGCCTAGAATACCTATATTTTTCTGTTGAAAAAATAAGTATTCCTAGGCAGTCAAGGCCGCTCCTCATGCCATAATTCATGTGGGAATGGAGTGAAATGAGGATATGATAATTAAGGGCGGGATGAGGGGTTGATGATGGGTGAGGGTGGGTTGGGGTTGAAGAGGTTTATATAGGGAAGCTGAGGAAGATGAACCCCAATTAGTCGGAAGCTAATTAGACTGATTAGCCTCCTTTTTTGCAGCTATCATATAACCACAATTTTCAAATCCTGGCCAACTCCATAGTCTTAATTTTTCTATTTTAAAAAATTTCCAAAACCGCTTTGCTTCTCCGATCAAAACCGCACTGGAGTCCTGGCGGTGCTTCAGAAACAAAAATTTTCAAATCTTTTTCAGCAAAATCAAAACAAATCACAAACTCAAATTCAATACTTGAGTCATAAGAAACATAAAATAAAGGCTCAAAACACAACCAAATGGTGCAAAAATTATCAAACACAAGCAAAATTACAATTCGTGTTTCCTCACCCTATCAACGATACAGAAAATTTAGACAGAAATATGTAAAAGTATAAATTTTGTTTCCGTACAATTTTCTCAGCTACGTACCAAAGAGATTTAAGCAAAAATTTATAAACTACCAAACCCACTAAAAATTCAGACCCAAAAAAAAGCCCCCCACTAAAACCAGAATGGTACAATGAGAGAGTGAGAGGAGAGATGTGGTGGTTGTGGGTACCGGTGGAGGTGATATCTCTGGGGAGAGGAGAGAGAAAGAGATAGAGGGAGAGAGAGGTGGGAGGGAGAGATAATTGAAAGAAAGGTAACCAACCAGGCAGCTAAAAAGGAGAGAAGACAAAGTGCTTTATATTGAGAGAAAACTTTACCGCATCCAAACGGCAAAGAAGCAACCAGTCAAAGCTATTGTTCAATGGTTCCTATCTTAGTTGACAACGTCATCTTTCTACTGCATGCTAGGAAGTTAGGAACCAAAGCATGGATAAAAGTAAAAGTAAAAGTAAAAGCACAAGAGGTTTTTTTTTGTTGATCGAAAAAAGCACAAGAGCTTGTGATTTTAGTTTTGAGCTTACAACTATAGGCTCATAGCTAAAGAAATCAGAAAAAGAAAAAGAAAAAAATAGGCAGATGCATACGTATCTCATTTATTCCCATGTGAATCTCTGATGGGCATGGGCGTTCTCTCTCTCTCTCTCTGATACAAAGCATGTTCGCCTTCAATTCATTATCAAGTTTTCTTCCTAATTTGGAGAAGCATAGACCAAGGGTTGGGTTTTCTTCTTTTGTGAAAGAATCAAACGTGCATTGATTGAGAAAGAAATACAGTGTGCATGGATTCAGCAATTATTATAGGCCCCTCCTGTAGCATGCAATCGAGGAGAATTTGAACGATCACAATGTTGATGTGTAAATTGTTTTTACGGATTTACTTTTACTTTCACAGTTTTACAGCTGGTGGTGACTAAGTAACAGCTTAGATCACTTGAATGGTTGAGGGAATTTGTGGCTAAAATGCCTATAGGAAATCGCCATGTGTCATAGGCAGATCAATTTTGTACTGATCTGGTTGTAATCGTTTTTTGATACATATATAGATGAGAATGGCTGAGCTTAGTATGAGCCAGCGCATTCAGTTTTGTCAACATCGGGGAAGAACAATTTGCTACAGTGTACAACGGGCTAGACCATTTTGTCCAGTAGAAGAATTCTTGTAGTCTTTCTTATTCTCCTTCACGTTTTCTCCCTAAAATCCAAAATAGTACTTCAAATTTCAAATGGTATCATAGAGCCAGGTTGGATCTTGAATCTGGGTGTTGATTCCGCTGCGCGTATTCGAAGATTTCAACGCAAAATCTTCATACCCACAAATCGATTCAGTCTCTATGGCGAGTTCTAATGGAAGGGAGTCTCGAATTCCGATCTTCAATCACTACAAGAAAAGTTGGTAATTGCAACATCGGAAAAATGCTGCAAAATGTCAATTGCAGCATTTTACAAAATGTTGTATATCAAGATGCTGCAAAAGGTCCATCTCATTTGCAGCATTTATCTTCTGTCACAAAGCAACGCTGCAAAGACTAATCCTAACATGTTTTAAGTGTTGCAAATTGATAATCATAGCAGGACTAAACGTTGTTTTTGTTTTCATTACAACACTGAACAAACGCTGCATTTGATGTTGTAATTAAGGGTAGAAACTCCAAATATAACGTTGTTTGATGATATGTTTTGGTTTTGTTTCATAAATGTTGAAATTTTATTTTTCTGAATTTTGGTATTCTTGTCTTCAATGGCTTATCCATGCAATCAAAAAGGCAATAAAATAAAATGTAGTGAAAGATGACTTCATTAATTTAACCGCGTGTGCATTTTACAAAATTGTCTTACATAATTACAATTGATTCTAGCTATGTTGAACTAAATGTGTAAAACCAGAAAATATATTGCTATACTTCAATCGATAACTGAAAAACAAAGACATTTCAATGGCCACATTTACAGCAAAACAAATAGCTATTACTAGAAATCCTACTCCATCTTCAGGTGCAGCAGGACTGTCCAATACTTTTCCACAACAAATATCAGTCATTTCTTGGATATGTAGACATTGCTTCACACTTGGGAGATTGAAAAGACAAGAAAATAGCAATAACCAGCTACATAAATTAAGAAACAAGTCAATTATCTACATACCATAAGAGAACAGACTAATGAAAACAAAAGGATTTTGAAAAGCAGAATACCTTGACATATGAACCCATGTCTCTCACTTCTGCGCGCGCACACGCACACACACATATATATATATATATTCAATCAAGAAGAACACGGTGGATCACACATCAGTTAGCTAAACTAAGTAAGAGTAGTATAACCCTTGAAACTTCTATCACACTAGATACTAGTCAATCTTAACCATTAAAAACAGAGACATGGAAAAATAAAGAAGTAGCAGATTTTTAAAGTTCAAGTTAAGAAAAGAAAAATAAGTAGAGAAAAAGGAACATACCAGATTTCTTAATCAGCAACACAGACTTTTTCTCATCAATGAGCTGCCCACCTTGTTTCCATTTAAATTATGGGTTTAACCAACACAGGTAAGCAATTTGAAATTGATTTCTTCATAGCATTCGACCCCTGGTGTCAGATGTAAGAATGAATGAAGTTAAATACAATGAACACATGAAACAACAATCACTTAATCACAGATACCAAACTGCATAATGGAATTAACATATGCAAAACCAAGCACACAGACACACATAGAGAGAGGCCATCTATCTTCACGCTTTTTCTTTCTTTTTCCCTTTCTTTCTTCTTCTTCTCTTCTCTCCCATCCCATCACTTTCTTTCTCTCCATTACTCAGCGCAGCACAAGGCAAGCCCATACGGGACTTTCACCGAGCACCTTGTGTGCACACAAAGGGAGTCTCTTGCTGCTGTCCATGGCTGCCTGGGCAACTAGCTAGAGATAAAGTTCTTTTTTTTTGGCTGGCTAACACATCCACCTATTTGTTTTTATGATACCAGATGTGAAACTCTATAGGATCTTATATGCCTAGAGACCGATTCAAAAGATGACCAGCATCAAAATCATTTCAATTAGCTTCAACCTCCAAATCCCATAAATATAAAAAATAGAAAGTAATAAAACAGAAAATGAAAGCTCACCTGAGTTAAATGATCAAAACCTGCTATACGAAGGAATCTCCTGAAAGTTAAATTAATCCTTGAAGGCATATCCACTCAGTTCAGAAAAATGAAATAGGGAACAAAATGAAACATTAACAATCCAACATAAACCCAAATATTAACTTACCAAAACAAAGCTTCTTATGAATACCACAAACATATAGCTTGTACTGCTGCTAGATCTTTTGCCTTTGGTCAGAGATCGCATAGGATAGCAAAGGGCAGATCTTTGATGGCATGAGAGAAGGAGACTGGGATGAGAGAGAGAGAGAGAGAAAAGTAGGCTGAGAAATGAGAAGAGAGAGAGAAAAGAGAACAACTGTGATGTTTTAAGAAAAGATGGCTCTCCAATATGAAACTTGGAGGGGGAAAAGATGGCGCCACTAGCGGGAAAGAAAAATTTGGTGGAAATTGTTTGGGGAAACAGCGTTTGAAAATCGTTGTGAAAGAAAAACCTTTTGTAGCATGAGAAAAGTGCTGTAAATAATGAAAAACCGGTTTTGCCATCTTAGTGGGCAATTACAGCATCGTGAAACAGCATTTTTTTTAAAATGTTGTAAATAAAAACTATTCACAGCATTTAGTAAATAAATGCTGCAAAGCAATGTTATAAAAGCTTGCATTTCTTGTAGTGAATGGAGAAAACTACAAGCTCTGGAGGATTCGTATGACGACGATCCTCAGATCATACGGAATCTGGGAGTTGGTTGAAGAAAGAGTACAAATTCCATATCCAAAAGAAAAGATGAAGGAGACGGAGACATCGAACAAGTCGGCGTTGTCTGAGCTCCTGAAGCAAGATGCAAAGGTGCTGGATCTCATCCAATGAGCTGTTTCAGATGAGCTCTTTCCCAGAATTCCTAACGAGGTGACTGCAAAAGGAGCTTGGGATCTGTTACAGCAAGAATACAGAGGTGATGAACGTGTAAAGTCTGTCAAATTACAAGGTTTGAGAAGAGATTTTGAGTATACTCGTATGCATGAAGATGAATAACTATCTACTTATTTGACTAGACTGTTTGAATTGATAAATGAAATGAAAAGCATGGGTGCCCAACTTAAAAACTCTGAAGAATAGTTGTGACAGGACCCGACCCGAATTCCACCCCGGAACCCGAGCTCAACCCTGCTGGTTTGCCCGACACCAACCCTTGTCGGGCGCACACACTAAACAGTTACCCTCTTCCCGAAAACCAACATACAAGGGGCCAAGACTTCGAAAAACGGGCAGAGTCTCCCCTACAACAAGGACTAACCCCAAAATTAAAACCTGCTCAAACAAGCAACATAAATAATTATCTCAAGCGCCAGCATGCTACAGATAAACAACACAGGCCTCCGGCCAACAAATTTAACCCTAATGGGTGATACATAGCATATCTAAGAGTCAGCGGAAAAGAAATAACAGAATACAAAGTTTAGGGTTTCAAGGATGACAATCCTACCCTTCCATCGAAGCTCGAGACAAGAAGCGCACAAGAATCAGTAATAAGCGACGACTACGGTCTGGGGGGCGCAAAACAGAGAGTGTGTGAGTGGACAAAAACAAGGTTTTACATACTTAAAACAAAGTACTAACCCCACCGTTTAAAACTATGCTAAACATGCATATGAAACCGTTAATAAACTTTAGTGATTTAAAACCTACCCTATCTCAAAATCTTTTTCCGAATAAACTAACCTATTACTTTTCCCGAGGCATAACCTCCCAAAACACGAACTCATATACGTATGTATAAGTATAACTGAAATAACTTGAAGAATGTAAGCATGAGAATATAATAAAATCCTCAAATACCAAAACAACATTTAAAATGTCAAAGATCTTACTCACGCCGAGAAAACCAACTCGACAATAATACAGAACTCAAATGTAGTTCAAATCATATATATAAACATATATAAAATCAGGATTTACAATCCTATAAGTAAAACCTATCAAGTACTGAAACCGAAACATGTAAACAGTTTCTCAAACTTCCTCACTCTCACAACCACGTGTTCACAAGCACGACAAGCGAGGAACGATCCTCACTAAAATAAATATGAATACGAAGGTACTAACACACGCGTATAGGTATAATATAACCATAACACCGAACACAAGTACCAGGGGAAAACAATCCGATAGGGGATCATCTGACTGGACACCGGTACAGTCTCATCGAGACACCGTGCCCAGGGTTGAGCCGTCCAAAGTAGGACTAAACTCACAGGCCTATATGATAAAAATGCACCAATCATAACTTCGAAATCTGTCCTACGTGCGCAGACTACCCAATGAAGGGTCTACAGCTACACCCCGTTAAGGTATGCACCGGATTGAACCATACCAAATCCAGGTAACCATATCATATCAATTTCCATGCGATCATCAGTATCAGAACAGGGGGAGGTACAATACAAGGTGCTAACAGCACTCAAATCAATCGCCACGCGATAACAGTATATATATAATTCCAATATACCCAACCCCAAAACAACAGACACCAGGACATATACAAGTCCATCAGTCAACTAACCAATATAAATATATTCAAAATCAGGACATCACCGTCCCACACATTATTTACTACTTAAAATAATCACAAGGGTCAAACGACCGCATAACAGACCCTAATCAATTAATAAACAATTAAAACATCATATTCCTTTAAAATCATATTCAAGCCCAAATAAAACATATGACCCCAAATCATAATATGGGTAACCATCCTTTAAAAATATAAAGTCCAAACCCCGAAATGTTCATTCAAAATATACATATATATATATATATATATATATATAATACATAACGATCCTTTAAAATACATACCCAAAGTCCAATTCCATATACATATACGTCCGGACGTTTAAACGTCCCCAAAACCCCATATTCAAAATATCTGGTCAAAGTATACATATATATATATATATATATATAACCAAAATATAAACAACCTTTTCTTAAAGTAGATATACATATATATATATATTCAAAGTAAAGATATATAAATATATATGTATATATAACCAAAGTACACATATATATATATATATATATATAATCAAACTATACGTATTATTAATCATAGGGTTTTAACGCCAAAACCGAGTATGAAATCAAACGGACTATACTAACGTCTAAATATTCAATTATATAATTAAAATATAATATAACGGTTCCAGGCTTAATATAACTCATTTATATAATCAAAATCCAATACGAAAACCACCGGGCGTTCACCACGTCCCGTTCAATATATTTTAACCAAAGTCAAACCAAGACCTAAATCATTTATCAAATTCAAGATTTAAAACATGATTAAATCTCATTTCATGCATTTCATGCAATTCATTCAAATCATGCTCATTTGAAAACAAATTCCACTCACCGTTGGTCCTATGCTGCACAACCCTCAAAGGGTCCCGCTTACAGAGTACGCAGAGTCAAGGTACCTAAAGCGTTAAATATGAGGATTGGATTAGTACCGTGAACCAAACGAGAACTCCAAATTCAAATCCTACCAAAGACCAACTTAACGTGCACGTACGTCGTACGAATGATTCTAAGGTCAAACTACCTCTTTTAACCAGTGAGACCGCCCCGGAAGACTCACAGTCAACCGGTGGTCAAACACCCCGTTTTGGTCAACCCGAGCTCGCGGAGCCCACGACTTCCAAAAGGATCAGGACATTCCTAGAAGTCCAACAAAGTCAACTACGTGGCAATGTGACCTCGGGAGACGCTCAGTCAACCCTGGTCAAACTGACCCGAATAGGTCAAACTGGGCCCATAGGTCCCATGACCTACAAACTTAGATCCGAAAGTTCCTACAGGTTCAACACGACCTAAACAACGTGTCCTGAAAATTTGGTCTCGATCGGACTGTCGGATTGCTCACGATCGCACGATCGGACGGTTACAATTTAATTCAAGCTTCAAGTTATTAATCCGGAGTATCCGGGACTCCGAATCACGATCCGTCAAATCCTATACGTTCCTAGAAATAAGAGGCACAATATACGTGAATTCGGAGGAGCGATCAGTCTAACATAAAGAAAAACTGGAAGAATGAAAGCTGGAGGAGCGATCAGTCTAACAACAATGATCATAACAAAGTGTCACAGATGTAGCAAGTTTGATCACATTGCTAGAAATTGCACTAGCAACATAAAGAACAAGCCTGGACCAGTGGCACATTTTGCAGAAAATCAAGCATCAGAGACAACAAACATGTTTTATGCCTCTCACTCACCTTCAAAACCAACTAACTTGGGTGTTTGGTATGTTGATAGTGGGTGCAGTAATCACATGACATATCATGAATCATTGATCTCTAACATTGACATAAGTGTGAAGTGCAAGGTGAAGATGAGAACAGGGGAATTAGTTCAAGCTTCTGGAAAGGGGACACTTGTGATTGAGTTGAAGGATGGTCCCAGATATATACAAGAAGTGATGATAGTGTAACATCCTCACCCGGTTAAAATATTATTTAATTATTAATTATGAAATTATAATTTTACCATTAGGGTTTCTTAGTGGTTTAGGATTGACTTTTGTTCGGAAAGAAATTTGGGGAATTGAGTTACACCGTTGCGTAAAGCTCATCGATAGTTCATAGACAGACGGCACACTCAATTCCGAGTTGTAACGAGAGAGGAAATATCTGAAAAAGAAAACATCATCAATGTCATTTTGAAAATAGTGAGAAAACCCTAAAGCCTCGGTTCCTTTCTCTCCCCCGCGCCTTCTTTCTCTCTCCCCAACCCTCTCTCTCTCTCTCTCTCTCTCTCTCTCTCCCTAGCAATAGCATAACAAGTTCGCCTGCCATTTCTCCTCCGTCCGGCCACCTCAGGCCACGAGACAACTCCCAAAATCTTCCTCTCTTCCTCCTCTACTTAGCCCGCCCCTTTTCCCGGCCTGAAAACCAAACGAACGGCGACTGGAACGAGGGGAAAGTTCGCCAATTTTCCTATTTTCGGCAATTTTGGTGACCAAATTTGTCGAGTGAGGTATGGTTTTTCATCATTTCAATGTCCTCTAACTGTTTATGCAAGTGGTTTGGATTGATTTCGTTGTTTGAGGGTTCGATTTGGAACCCATAGAGCCGGCAGCTTTGGCCATGATTTCGGCTAGCTCCGGCCACTTTTTGGCCGAGGTCCAATAACTAAAAACACTCCTTTAATTGTTTTTGACATGTTGGTGTAAAAGTTGACCGATGATTTGGAGATTTTCCGATCGCCAGAAATCTCTCAAGCCACCCACCGTCAGGTCAGCCAGATGTTAACGACTTGTTTTTGATCTAGAATTCTTCCATAGTCGTCCCGAGCACGATGGTATGCTCGGATTAGCTAAATTTGACCATTTGAGTATGATACCAAAACTTACCTATTAGGTGTTTTTGGGTTTGATACGTTTGGACCTTCATATCATGACGAAACTCTTGGGACATGTTAAGGGGATTATGTTGAACCTATAGAAACTTTCAGATTGATAATTGGAGGTCGTGGGGCCCGTGGACCCGATTGACCAATATGGAAAATTTGACCATATTATTGACCACGAATCTTCTACGACCATTTCATTTTTCGGAAAGTGATAAAATGGGCCTAGGAACTTTCTAATGTCGTACACACACACTTTAATTCTGGGAATTAGGTTTTTGAATAAATGTTTATAGTGTAGCATATTTACTAACCAAATCTTGTAATCGCTCAAATAGGTGTCCAGGCTCCATGTAGTCCACAGGAGGAACCCTCGAAGGGTCAAGCAAGCTTGGACTCATAGTGAGTGGACATTTGTTTTATAAATGGTTTTTATGAAATGATGCTTTTATGAAATGATTTATTTATGGTTTTTACTTTCTGAGTATTTGATTTTGGTTGAGATGATTTTATATTGTTATGCATATTGTTAAATGTTATTAGCTCGGAAAGTTGAGAATGGTTTGAGAACTAGATTTGAGTAAAGGTTTGGGAAATGATTTTATAACTTATTCAGGAAAGGTTTTCAAAACCATCATAGGCAGTGGCGGATCCAGGATTTTTACCCCAAGGGGTCATAGTGTAAAAGTTCTCAAAAAAATTGGGATAGAAATAACACTGTTATATTGACATAATTGCTAAGAAAGTAGAAAATCCAAATCTTGGTAAAGGACCCCTAGTGTTGTGATTTGGAGCAATTGTCCAGCCATAAAAGGTCTTGGGTTCGAGTCCTAGCATCTGCGTAGTGTGTATAAATTTAGTATACTATAGCTCCTCCTCTCAATAGGAAATGTTCTAAAAAACAACAAATATTAACCTTCTTATCAAGATAAAAGGAAAAAAAATTGAAAATGAGGGAACATAAATGATTTAATTGCACTTGACATTCATTATCTGAAATTTTATCCATAAAAACAAATTGTCATTTTCTGTCAAATAAAACGAACAAAAAAGGAAAGATTATTTTTCAGTCAACATGAAAAGGAAGGATTAGAAAAGAGAAAGCAAAGCAATAAAATGAAAGAAAAAAAAAACTCGAAAAGTAAAAGGGTTAGAAAAGGACTTGGTCTTGCAAGGAGTTAACGAGTTCCTTCCAGGAATTAAAAGAGGAGGCAAATAGAGACAGGAATTGAAGAGTCTTTTTTTGGGCGAAAAGGAATTGAGGGTAAGGGTTTGGGTGGATTCATAGTAGGGTAAAGAACTAGGTTTTTTTTTGGGCGAAAGGAATTAAGGGCGGGAGAGAGATGCTGCTGTTTTTTAATAAAAAATTCCTAAAGCCTGGCTCAAAACGACGTAGTTTTGAGGCCAGGTCATTAAAAATTTGAATGCGCCTGGACCAAAGCAGCGTCGTTTTGGCCAGCGCTTTGAAAAAAATTAGAACCTTGCGTGCAGCAGTGGTCATTGCGCTGCGCAAGGCTTTTGGCCTTTGGGGACTTTTGTCGAGCAAGTTACGTGCACACTTGGGGTCGCGCATCTGCTAGCCAAGGGGTCGCCTGAGACCTCCACGACCATTTTTCCGTCATCCAAGGGGTCGTGCGACCCCTCTTGTCCCTTAGTGCGTCCGCCCGATTATAGGTACCCTAGTTGTTGCCTTCGGAAAAATAGTTGCCTTCAGATATAATGATGTCCACTGACATCCCAGTTGCCTTCGGATGAGTCTACGTGCGTATGACATTTACCCCACGAGTCTCAGGGACGCCCGAACCGTGTGGTACGAGGAATGCGTCTCAGGCTAACCATGTGTCACCCGAGTTCTGCGAGGATGTATCACACATGTGGCCACATGTGTGGTACTTGGAATTGACGGTATATTGTTGGAACTGACTGATTTCTATGGGGTACACCTAGGTGGAGAGTATTTCAGCTTTTAAAATGGAGTCGCAGAGAGGAAGAATAGGACCATTGTGAGGATGGCTAGGACAATGCTTTATGAAAATAGAATGCCTATCAAGTTCTGGGGAAAAGCAATTAACATTGCAGTATACATAAATTGGAAGAAACTGGTGAGAATGGAGTCTTTGTTAGGTATGGAACCTGTAAGAAAGGGTATCGGGTGTTCAATCTGAGAACTCAGAAAGTAATAATGTCAAGAAGTGTGATATTTGATGAGAAATCTCTATGGAATTGGGAAGCAAATGAAGAGCTGCACATGTCAATTCCTTGGGATAATAGTGAGGAAGCAAAAATGATTGAATGTGAGGAGGAGTTTGAATCACCTAATCAAACTCTAGAATCACCAAGTGCCCGATCATCACCAAATACTGTCACTACATCAGCCTAAGGGAGGAGACAAGCTTCACTAAGACCAAATCCATGTGAGGTTGAAACATCTGAGCTCTATGATCGCACACCCGTGAAGTGGAAGAGTTTAAATGAAATATTTTCACAGTGCAAAGTAAGTATTGTGGAACCTAAAAACTTTGATGAAGTAACTCAAGATGAGGCATGAAATCGAGCTATGAGAGAAAAGATCTCAATGATCGAAAAGAATTCTACATGAGAGATGGTTGAAAGATCTGGTAAAAAACCAGTTGTGGGTGTGAGATGGATCTTCAAGACAAGCTAAATCTTGATTGTTCTATCCAAAAGCACAAGGCACGGCTTATAGCCAAGGGATACACATAGAAGCCATGAGTAGATTTTAACGAAACTTTTGCTCCTGTGGCAAGGTTGGATACAATTAGAACTCTCATTGCTTTGGCAACTCAAAGAAATTGGAAACTTTTCCAATTAGATGTGAAATCAGCATTTCTAAATTAAGTGTTGAAGGAGGAGGCTTACATTGAGCAACTTGAAGGATTTGAAGTCAAGGGAGTAGAAGACAAGGTGTATAAGTTTTTATTTTTTTAAAAAAAGGCTACCTATGGTTTGAAGCAGGCACCAAGGGCCTAGTATGGTAAAATTGACACTCATCTACTCAAATATGGATTCCAAAGAAGTATAAGTGAAGCTACACTGTATGTGAAGACCAAAGAAGATATTGGTACAATCATTGTGTCAATATATGTGGATGATATTGTGCACACTAGAAGCAGCAGTGAGATGCTAAAAGAGTTCAAGGAGGATATGATGAACAAGTATGAGATGACTGATCTTGGCTTGTTGCATCACTTTCTTGGAATGGGAGTAATCCAAAAGGAATGGAGAATCTTTATTCATCAACATAAAACTGCCAAGACTCTTCTTAACAAGTTTGTGTTGAAGGACTGCAAACCAGTGAGCACACCACTGGTTCCAACTCAGAAACTCAAAAGAGAGGATAAAGGTGAGCTTGCAGACGAGGAGACATACAAAAAAATAGTGGGGAGCTTACTGTATCTAACAACAACTAGGCCTGACATCATATATTCAACTAGTTTGCTTGCTCAATTTATGCATGGTCCTTCAAAGAAGCATTTTGGAGCTGCAAGAAGAGTATTGAGTTATGTGCAAGGAACTCTGTACTTTGGCATTGAGTATGTGTATGGGAAATCTGCTATCTTAATTGGATTTTGTGATAGCGATTGGAGTGGTTCAGAGGAGGACATGAAAAGCACATCGGGTATGTTTTTTCATTTGGCAGTGGTGCTTTTTCTTAGGCCTCAGTGAAGCAAAGTAGTGTTGTTTTGTCAACTGCAGAAGCTGAATATGTAAGTGATGTAGAAGCAACAACTCAGGCAATTTGGCTGAGATTTGTGCTAAGTGATTTTGGAGAAGACCAACTCGAAGCTACACCAATTATGTGTGACAACATTTCGGCTATAGCAATGTCCAAGAATCCAGTGTTCCATCAAATATCAAAGCACATAGGAAGAAAGTTTCATTTCATCATAGATGCAATTTAAGAATGAGTGGTGGATCTGATATATTGCAGAGGTCAAGATCAAGTTGGCATTGCCAAAGGAAAGGTTTTGCTATATGAGGGAGTTACTTGGAGTGAAATCAGTAAAACATTTAGAAGGGAGTGTTGATGTGTAAATTATTTTTACTTGATTTACTTTTACTTTTACAGTTTTACAGCTGGTGATGACTAAGTAACATCTTAAATCACTTGTATGGCTGAGAGGATTTGTGATTAAAATGCCTATAGGAAATCACCATGTGTCATACACACATTAGCAGATCAATTTTGTATTGATATGGTTGTAACCATTTTTTGATACATATATAGATGAGAATGGCTGAACTCAGTATGAGCTAGCGCATTCAGTTTTGCCAACATCGGGCAAGAATAATTTGCTACAGAGTACATCGGGCAAGACCATTTTGTCCGGTAGAAGAATTCTTGTAGTCTTCCTTCTTCTCCTTCACGTTTTCTCCCTAAAATCCAAAACAGAATTCAGATTTGAACACACAATAGAGAATCTCTAAAATCCTAATGCAATGGCATTTCAGCCTTATGCATGATGGAAATCCTAATAAAACAACATCCAAAAATCCGTGTCTCAAGAAATCCCTAATTGGTATTTGGTTCCTGAGATTTGTTTAGTCGCTGAGGAATGTGAGAAAATTATAATATAAAAAAATGGAAAATGAAATATAAAGAAAGTGAAACAATTCAAGTCGGGATTTAGATAATTAGGGATTTTGATGGGCAATATTCTTAGCAAGCTCAAGAATAATGTTAGAGATAGTACATAAGGTATATTCAAATCCAAATTCATCTAAGATTTGGGTCTTAGCGTTGGATATGGCCCAAAACACCTCAACAATGTTTCAGTTTCATATATTAATAAACACAATTCTTTCAACCATGCTTAAGTCACAAGAGATTAGTACAAATGCTTGCATGTATAAAACAAACTCGTGCAAGTATAATAAAATTAATATTAGGAGGCTTTTGCAAAGTAAATTAATTTCCTCATGCAAAAAAAAAAATCCCAAAAAATATCTATAATAGAGAAAAGAATAATTTCTCTATTTGGATGGAGGTATTTAAAAGAAAAGATTTGGATTTGATGTCGAAGCTAAATTTGTTAAAGAAAACTAGAAAACCTTATATTGTATGAATTTGAAATAACTGAACATAGTACATGTGGAATAAATTTCAAATTTCAAATGACTCCTTGCAATGAGTCATTTAAAATTAATTTATTTTCTTCATCTAATTCTTATTCAAATCTATGCTTATGTATTGATTGTAGTAGTTTAAACAAACAATTCTAATCCGGATTGTGGGATTTTAAGTAAAAGAAAATTTGGACAGCAAACAATGCATGTTTTAAGAAGTATTAAGAAGTGCATACTACATGAGAAAATAAATAAATGCAAACGCAAGGCCACCAAGACTTCAACTCCAAACCAAAGATATGGCAGGTCATGGAGCAAAGGAGAGCAAGGGTATCAGCCCAGTCCTTACTGCTTGGGCCTATTAAGCTCTTTCATTGGGCTTTTGTATACATAACCTATGCAAGAATTTTATAGTAAGAGCCTTATATATGGTTATTAGGTGAGACTCTATCTCTTAACCGTTGGATCAAACTGGTTAGCTGTTGGATTAAATTGTTTAGCCTGATCAAATGGTTAAGAGATATGACCTCAGCTAAGGGCCATATATAAGGCCCTCACTGTAGAATGACTCGTAACCTATATCTGATTTGGGTACATCTCAATTGCACTTTTTTTTTTTGGGCAAACATCTTTCATATACATAGTTAAATAATCGGAATAAGTTATGTAAGATTGTAAGTGTATCTGTGGGTATCTATTATAAGTATAATATTTATTATTCACAGTATAATATTGGTAATGGACGTGTTCGGTGGATCCAGGATTTTTACCCTGAGCGATCATGGTGTAAAAGTTTTGAAATTTTTTTTAACGAAAATAACACTGTAATATTGACATAAATTGCTAAGAAAAAGTAGACAACCCAAATATTAACCTTTTGATCAAGGTTAAAGAAAAAAAAAGAGAGAGGAAACATAAATGATCTAATCTCACACTTGTCCATTTTAATTGGCTTGTTATGTCCTGCTCCCCCAAAATGGGTTTCTTTTAAGGAAAATGCTAGAGGCACCACCTTGGACACCACCTCTCTAATAGAGCGTGGGACCCGTTGTATTGGCGGGCTCCACCTCTATTAAAGAGGTGGTGTCCAAGGTGGTGCCCAAAGGTGGTGCCTCTAGCACCACCCTTCTTTTAATCTTTTGTAAGTGCAGGTATACAAGATCAAGATGTTAACATTTTACTGGTCAGTTGAAATTGGAAAGTACTTGATCATTACTATAGATATATGTAGTGACTGGTGAGAAGATGTTCTGGGCTTTGCTGTTATATTGATCAGACTACCTAGTCGGTGAAGCCGATATAGCATCTTCTTCAGCTAGAAATTGGCAAGCCCAAGGCCTCAGCTCTATGAGTTTGAGCACTCAGTTTACGTGCCCATGGCCCTATGCCCTTGGGACAGAAGCTATCAAGACAAAATAATAAAGACATTTACCATTACTTTTGGAGATTCTAAGCCTAGATTTATGCAAGGTACAACAATATAGATGATATAGAGTGTCTGAGCCTAATATAACAGACTTCAAATCAAAACTTGAAAGAGAATACTGCAAAGAAATTCAGAAACATTGGGGTGCTGGATCGATGCATGTGCTTCCCCAGGCTGAGGGGCCGTTCTATCTAAGAAAAAAAGAAGTTGAGTTACGAAGACAGATCTTTTTTTTCCTTTTTCAAGTCCAAGGGATTCTAACTCTGATCTTGGGTTAGTGTTCATATTTTTCACTCAGTGAGGGATATCGTTATAGATTAAGATTCCAAGCGTTTGTTAATTAAGTTAAAATGCTACCTTAGGTCTTTGAACACGATTGTTGCTTGAGATATTACTTAAAACCCGTCCATTTTCATATGATTTCTTCACCATTAACATGTTATAGATTAAGATTCCAAAATGCTCCCCTTCAATAAACGATGACTATCTAGCAAATAACCTTGCAACCCAAAGTTTTAGAGTCTAATATTAATTAAGAAAACTTAGGATATAGTAACAAGATTATAGGATTCCCTTGTACTACTTAAAGTTGAGAAATAAGAGAAACCCTAATCCTTAGTAGGGGGAGAAACCCACATTTGCAGGAGTGCTGAAAAATCCATCTTTCATGAGCATGTCTTCTCCTTCCTGCACAAATCCAATCACAAAATTCAAAAATAAGCTAATCAAAGAGATAACTGGCTAGCTAGGGTTTCCATCTAAAGAAACTCAGATCGATTTAGTACCTGCTGGCGCATGTTAGGTTTCTTCACGGGCTGATTAGGCATAAGGCCGAAGTGGATGTGAGGGAAGTGGGCCCACTGAGAAAACAAAGCAAATGCAACGCACCCACAAAATTAACAAGTAATTAAAAAAATCCAAAACCCATAAAAGTCAAACAATAGCTCCTCATAAAATATTCATATAAATTAAATATATATGCAAATGAATCCAATTTGTTAAACAGAACCCTAGCTGGTTGTCTGTATGTATGTACTGGAACGGAAATGAAACCCTGGCTAGCTAAAGTAGAAGGAAGCTTAATTATAAAAGGGATTACATTCTTTGCAGCAGCACTAAAGGCCTCCCTGTGGCTTATATCAGGATTTCCAGCTTTAATACGTTGAATCTCATCCCTGCAGGTTAAATACGTTTATAATCTCATGGTCATGCATATTTGTAAACCATTAAGAAAGTAATTTAGTTTAATTTGTCACTTACTTGATAAATCGGTTGTAGGCAGATGGCACTCTCTGTCTCTTCTCCGGAGCTGGCCATCGGACATAGACATTTCACAGACAGACAAAAACAGACAGATATACATTATAATCAATTCGCTGGCTTTTTTTTCTTGTCAAAAACATTATTGTGTTTGTGTGGTAATGTTGTTAATTTGTTTATCTTTTCTTTTATATTTTTTGTAGCATTCTATCCATTAGAATTAAGATGATCAATCATTTAAGGCTTTTCTATATAGACCTTGATCATAACCATGGGATAGATTTGAAATACTACTGTTGAAGAATAGTGGAAAGAAGAGAAATGTATGGTTGTAGATCTAAAGTGGGCTTCAATACTTTCCATTAGAATGAGCTAAATGTGGAAGAAGATGAAAGAAGAAAGCTGCACATGAAATAAATGTGTGCTAAAGATTCTTGCCTCTCTCTCGATCTTATACAAAGAAAGCTATAGCTAGAAACCTTGGGAACTGTTAAAGAGTAAGCTCAAATATTCAAAAGTTAGCATGGCTTCTCTTTTCAAACTTTTTTCTGGAATGGCAAAGAGACTGCTGTTTACCAAAAGGGCTAAATAAAGTGATCGGATTCAGAAAGAAAAAAAGAATCCACTACGCCCAAAGAGATATAAACTAAGGCAAACATGAAAAAGGCAGTGTAAACAAAGAAAGCCATTTTATCAGCTGGATTGTGGTGTGCTTATAGTACAAAAGAAAAAGACTCACGTCTATTGACAGATGCAGGAGGCTTAGGTATTTCCTGGTGATCAAGGCCTCCTCCCCGAATCGCCATGATTGATTCATTTGTGTAATTAGGCTGGTGATTCATCAACGTGTTTGATGACGGGGCATTTCTCATGTCCTCCTGCTATGTATAATTACATACGATCCCATAAGAACATCAATATATAATAAATGCGCAATGTTATTCTCACTCTCAGTTCGTTATTTATGTACATTTTTAGTTAGTATTTTGATTTTGAAGTGCAGAATGACGATACTTGAGAGTTTGAATAGCAGATTCCAAACTAATTCATACAAAACAAAATGTGAGTATGAATGATACACTATCATATATGCCATTATATAAAAGAGTCATTCATTCGTATACACATTTAATGACTCAGAAAAAGAAAACCTACAAGGAGATTGTGAGGATTATTGAAGAAAGGATGTGGAAGGTGAAGTTGGTTATTTGGGGGAGGAAGAAGAAGGGCGCGCATGTTGACTGAGAGAAGGTTGCTGCAGTGGCCACATCGAACAGTCACAGTCTTGAGCAAACTGCTGCAAGGAACACTCACCTAATAATAGCAACACTAATATATGTTAACCAAGCAACTTATACATATATATCTGCACATAAGTTAATAATAATTAAAACCCAGAAATTAATTATGGATTTTAATGTAAGGCAAAGAGTTGTGAGATAAGTACAGCAAGGACAGTGTCACAGAAGTTGCAATGGACATAACAGAGCTGATCGGAGGGAGAGAGGAGGTGTTGTTGTTGTTGCTGCTCCGGTGAATTAAAGGCAGTGGATGAGGCTGCAGCTGAAGACATTCCTTCTTTCTAATTTCTAGTGATGATGATCTGATGATGATGATATTGATTTGGTGATTTGATTGATGGGATTTTGACTGATCGATCTATCAGTCGGATTTTGATGATGGGTAGTGGACAGATTTTGGATCTGATCTCTCTGCTCGAGTATTGTTGACGATTTTTTTTTTTGGATCGAAAGTATTGTTGATGATAAATTACTATTAAGAAACAAGGAGAAAGGGAAGAGAGAGAGTGTGTGTGTGTGTGTGAAAGAGAGAGAAAAGAAACAGAGAGATGGCACTAATTATATAGTTGGGTTGGGGATCGGATATGATGGAACATGTTCAGACCCAGAAAGTGTTTTTTTTTCTTTTTAATTTCTTGCTGTCTTCAATTCAATGAATTATAGGGGAATTCTTGTTAAATTTGGTCCTATTATTTATATATATTGGCTAGATAGATATAGATATAGCAACTAGCTGATCATGTACATGTATTTGGTTCATACATGTTGGTGATGTATCATAAGCAAGTAAGCCGCTGTACCAAGTTCTTTTTCTTTTTCATAATCAAATTTTAAAATAAATAAGAGAAGAGAAATGTATGGTTATAATTCTCAAAGGATGTGTAAGAGAGAGAGAGAGAGAGAGAGAGAGAGAGAGAGAGAGAGAGAGAGAGAGAGAGAGAGAGAGGTGTGCAGAAGCGGCAGAGGTGGGGGAGAGGAAGAGGGAAAGGGACGTGTGCATGGGAGTGATTAGCTTTGGCCCATTCACCTGTTGTTTTCACACTTAAATATTTGAGAGAGAGAGAGAGAGAGAGATGAATTTAGAGCCTTTTGTTTTCTCTCATACTTCTCGGTTCTCTACAATTCCATATTGGATTTCCATTCTATCTATCAAATCAAATCTTATATATTTTGCTGTTAAGTGTTAACTCTTTAGTTAGCCAGGCACCTATTTTCATTGGCTTTGTTTCTGTGTCCCCCATGGAAGGTCCAATCTCAATTTGCCACATCAGACTTCTTTGGGATTGCTGTCTTCTCCTTGATAGTGATGAAATTTTATTTTGGTCCACTGGGTAGGGTTCTATTCTATATAAGAAACCGCGTCCCTTTTCTTCAATCTATATAACTCATGTATATAATTATGTCAATTTTAAGACTTACAAATTAAACATGTGTAGTATCTCATTTTACCAAATTAATGTTGTACATAATTAATTTCTTTTGGAGATAGTCTGGTTTTTTTAAATTTGTTTCATCCTTAATTATCAATAAAATTCTATCGCCTTTGGAAGCAAACTTTAATTCAAGTGGCATTGTGGAATGGAATGGAGTGAGATAGGATGCAAGATAGAATGGATTCCTAAATATTGTAGATGAGATTAGGGGACTTGATTGAAAAACTCAAATAGATAAGGATGAGAAACACCTTGGGATTAGCTCAAAGGGTGAAGATATGAGTTAGGAATTGTAATGGACAATATATTTTTCAAAAAGAAGAGGTTTAAGTAAGTATAGATATTTGATATATATTTCTCGATGTTTTCAGTTTAGTTTTGGGTTGGATCCTTTTTCTTTTAGCTTTAAATCTCAAGCATGTGTGAGCTTATTAAAATAGGAAGAATATTTTACATTTAAAAAAAGCTAAATATATAATTATTGACAGTGCAAAAACAATATTTTTTTGTGTGTAGTGGTTTGGAGTATTTACTTCCTCATGCAAGGTCTTGGGTTCAAGTCCTAGCATCCGTATAGTGTGTATGAGTTTAGTATACTATAGCCCATCTCAATAGGAAATGTCCTAAAAAAATGTGTTTGAGAAAATTATAGAGAAAGTTATAAGTAAGCATTAACTTTTTTATTAAAGAAATTTAAAAAAGAGTCAACATTCGTTTAATTAGTTTTCAAAAGAATATGATCGGCCCCGCATTGCGAAGACTCCCGACCAATTGTACGTTCAATTAGGAGCGATCGGTATATTAAGAGTGCTACTATTTCCACCTCCGTCATATTTTCCCACCAATCTTATGTTTCCACCCACCATATAAATTTTAAAAAACACAATCCTATTTTTTCACCCACCATTATTCCTAAAATACCCTTTTAATTATTACCTCATTTCATCTCTCTCCTTTTATTCTCTCTCTTCATGTCTTTCTCTCTCTCTCTCACGCTCCACCACATTTTTAAACGATTATATGTAGAAGTGAAACGATTATACAATTTTAAACATATATGTAGATAGTACTTTACATCCAAAGAGGAGAAGAATCACTTGTACAAAAGCATGGGAACTCAAGTCAATCAGAACAAGTGGAGCATTCTTTATCACCCTCCCAGCATTCATCACCATTACACTCTGACCAAGAACAAAGCCCAAATTGTAGAATTGTTGATTCATCCCCATGTTTTTTGAGTTTTAATTTGTTTAAGAACAAAAAAATCAGAGTCAGAGAAATACCCATCTCCCAATCCTTTAAGTAACCGTAAAGATCTTAGAAATATTGTTCAAATAGGATTTCCTTACCTTTTCGCCAAAATCATTCTCTTCAACATCCATTCTCTTGTTGTTTTCTTCTTCATAAACAATTTGATTGAATGAATAGAAAAGAGAAGAAAATTGTTTGAGAATTGAGTTCTGATCACTGAAAAGTCATAAGAGCAACTGAGGAGTCGTAACTTCTTCTTTTTTTTTCTTTATGTCAAACGATAGGGTTATATGAGCAAGGAGTCTATACCTTTTTTTTATCTCCTTTTTTTTCCTTAAGTCTTTTTAAGTCATTTTACAATAAGGGTAAGTTTGTCTTTCAAATTTGAAGGATAAGGTAGGTGGAGAAATATGACAGAAAGAAATAGCAGCACACTAGACTAAACTTTTAGAAACTAATGAGTTGCTCAATTTTCTTTTTTCATAAGAGGAATCAAATCTACGAGCTTGACCTACCCATCATCCCACCCATGTATGTCACTTGAGTTAAAGCTGACGAGTTACTTCATGTTTTTCCTTTCCACAATCAAATTATTCATATCTTATTAGTCCACATTCTTAAACAAAAGAAAGCCATGGGTTTTGTGTCAAGTGGTGTGAATTCTAGAATAGTCCTTTTTGGGTGAACATATGGAAATTACTATAAATAAAAATAAGATAGTTTAACAGATGTTCTCTTCTAATCTCAAAGCACATACTAGCTTGCTCTATTGGGGTGACTTTGACTTAATTAATCTCTCAAGCAAAACTGGAACAAATTAGTTGAAGATGACTTGGTAGTTGGCAAATAAACACATATCCATAGGATAGATAGGAACACATCGACCTCTGTGACTTTCTCTCCAATCCTTGGACGGAAATTCACCACCAAATTATTATCGCAATAATAACCCAATCACACAAAAGGCATTAAAGCGTTTACATTTCCGATTTGACCACTCACTCCCCTCTGTTTCTCTCTCATATCTATGTGGACAGGGATACGTAGTTGTCAGTGACAATGTCACAGAACACAAGAGAGCTCCTTTTTCATTTTATTAACATTTTTCTTATTTTAAACTACTTAATTTGTCGTCGTTTCCTGTAGGACCTTTTTTTACATCAAAAGAGCTGAAAAAATACATATATATATTTGTTGTTTTGGGGGCATTGTTTGACAATTTAATTAGACCTTATACTACATTGTAGCCCCTTTGCAAGGGGAAAAAAACTTTCTTATAATAGGGATAACATTATTTTGTTATTTTCGGCTAGTGACACAATGACAAGTGAAAAAGTTATCCTACATGTTATTGTGTTATTAATCGGGAATAATAATAAGGATAACACTTGTTATTCCCGTTGCATAAGAGTTTATTTCCCTAAGCAGAGGGTTTACCTTTTTAGATAAAGTAAAAAAAAATAAAAGAACACAAGAAAACTCTTTAACATTGCTGAAAAAGATGACTGTCATTTCTCTTACATGTTTGAAATCTAATCCACCTTCATGCGCCCCACCATTGGGTTTTTGATGTTCTCACTTCTCCCATATCGAAATTTGCACTTAAAAGGTAAAATCTCTGGCCATAGTTACAACTCACCTCCAGGCCTTTTACATCCAACCTCCCATACATCTCTGTCTGTCCTCAAGGTTATGTACATAGTACTAGCGAGGGATTAATTAAGACTCTGTTTGGTAAGCACGCGCAATCAAGAAAAATGGCTTTTAGGCACCACAAATAGCATCAAAGTAGTTTGCTCATTTCAAGAATAATCAAGACTGGCTAGCTCTTCAAAAGTTTTCAGGATTACTTTAGATGCCAGTGATTCCATCAAATTCCTCACCAGCTTATGCTAATATACCCAAAATTATAGAAAGTCACTAGCTGTTGTAATTTGAGCCCCCATTGTTAATGGAATATGTAAAAAAAGCTAATAATATTTGAATTTAATGGAATATATTTTTGGTTTTAAAATTTGAGCATGTAGTATATCAATTGTGATATATCTAAGTAATGTGTGTGTGAGTTGTGTATATTAGTTAGGAGTTTTGTTTCCTCTAGAAATGGTATGCGATTACCGGTTATTGGCAAATGATTTGTTTCTCTCTTACACAACGTTTTTCCGGGATCTCAAGACTCAAGAGACGATTGAATATGATAAACAGAAGGAGTACTGTACTACTTCACATCTCCTACAACTGATGTACAAGCGAGTTAATTGTCAAGTTTAGAGTGAGAATCTGAAGCAATATATTTGCATAAAATCTCATGGTACTTTTCCATAATTATAAAGCAAAACTCATACATGATACACCACCTCCACCCTTTCAAATAGTCACAATCTTGGGGTCATTTCCATTTATTTATTTTAATTTTTTACGAGCCCAAGAGCACGAGTGCATGCACACTGTTGCACAATGCTAATAAGTAACTCCTTTCAATTAAAATCCAGAAGAATTCAATTCTCTCTCAGCTTTCTGTGTGGTGAGAAGGTGTAGAAATCCAATAAAGATGATATTTATGTACAGCTGTAGTTATATTTTGGCATGTCAATTAGCAGAGACTCTGAGGCAAGGCAGAGAGACCAGTTTGTGGCAGCTATAGGTGTGCACAGCACAGTTTAAACTTTACATATAAACTCCGTACTTGACTTTGATATGTGGAGGAGGAGTAGCTAAATTATAAGCCATAAATCCCACTATCTTTTTTGGTAAATACCATGAGGTGTCCATGCCAGCTTGCGCGCACCTCGACTAATCTTCGCTTGAGGAACTGAGCCTGCTGCTGGCCACCAGGTGTTGCAACTTCAGGGATTCGAATTGGAGAGCAAACCCAACCGAACCCAGAACCTTACCCCACTCTTTTCAATACTCTCTCTCTCTCTCTCTCTCTCTCTCTCTCTTTCTCTGCCCTACTGCTTGCTGTGACCTCTAGGCTTGTTGCAAAAGACATGAAAGTAAGATCCTTTTCTTGTCTTGTGCACAGTTCTCTGCCACGTGTACTCTCTCCCCACCCGCCCCCAGACCCCCTCCTCCTTAAATGGTATCGAGCTCTAGCCTTTGTTGGGCGCATTTCCAGGTTCTAGGGCTAAGCTGTGGCCTCCCCCAAGTGCTTTTAGCTAGCATGCATCAAAACAACAATATATGGACAAATAATATAACGTAATTAATATCTTTTACCAGTTTGGCTCTTTCTTTATTAATTCTTTCCTGTTCTGAGACATCAATCAGCCTAAAAACCAATTTTTTAGGGTCCCTTTTTCTTTTTAGTTTTCATTTTTGTGATAGAGTATAAAGGAAAGTAAAAGTGATGATGAGATTGAGAGAGATGATGTGAAGGATGAGTAACAAAAGTGAAAACAATTTCAAATATATTTTAGTTTTTAGTTTTTGTTTCAATTTTGTTACTTCTCCCCCCTCTTATATTCCCTCTCAATCTCATCTCTACTCTCATTCTCCATCTTTTTCCTCTATACTCTAGTACAAAAAATGAAAAATGAAAACTAAAAACTAAAATTGAAATGGTTATAAAACGGGCCATAGTTAATTTGTTTTTAGGGTTACCAGGATGCTTCTGTTGGTTTAATATTGTCAAAGTTTTAGGTTTAGCTTAATTACATCTCTGACAGCATTCTCAATTTAATAATAATTATCAAATCTCAACATTCTGGAAAGCAAATGGGAAACGTTTTTCTATTTTTCCATAATTTTGCACAATGGCTCTCTATTGTTTTTGAAAAGAAAAACAAAGAAAGTACAGAAAGCTGCCAAGTTCTAGTTAATTTCTGGAAAAACAATGTTCTGAAAAAATTCCATAACATAAGAGAGAAGTGGTAACAATTGCAGTCCATCACTTCCAGTGCAGTTTGTAAGGCAATGAGATGATATCTTAGAAGTTGTTTTACTAGTGCAAGTGAGAATCGTGCTTAAAAGTGTATGATTTTAATTGACATTTTGATAACATAATATGTCAGGTCGCGCCATATTGTACAGAGACGACCCACGTCCGTAAATGACCCACGTCCGTGGAGATACAGTGTATATGTTGACAGTGTTCGGCCTGTTGGAAGTGTTGGCCTAAATGACCCACGTCCCTTCAATTTGCCCAAAATTCGATTTGTTGGTAGGTCATTATACGTTTACCACAAGACTCCCAACATTCTTGTAGATGAACACATGGGCTTCCATTGTTCGTCATCTTAGTGACTAAATTCAAACTCGACCAAATTACCAGACCAGCATCTAAACAGGGTTTTGCATGTGGGGTTTGGAAGATTAATTTTGCTTTCATGATTTGTCCCTTCACAAAAGCCAGTCAATCCCCACAAAAATTAATACCACGCACGCCTTATCACAATCAATGTTTCAAAACTATACCATTGACCAACTCTCTCAACAAAAACATGCGCCAGAGCCTCATCAGTCACATGCACCACCAAGTCCCATGTTAGGACAGAGAAATTAGGCAGGACAAGAAACAAAAAGCCAGTGCACTTGCAGCTATGGATTTGATTTACTCAAGATTTTGAGACCCGAAAGATAATTCATTGGAATGGCGCCACAAGAAAAGTACCACAAAAACTTTTGAAACATATAACTATTTATCCCAAGAAATTACATAATCAAAATTCCCTGGAGAGGCATCATAATTTATAACTTTCTTGTATCAACAACTCATTTGTATATTTATTTTGAAAGCCAGTAGATAATAAGAAACAAGGTACAAGCTGCAATGACTGCAGACAGAATAAGGGTATCTCTTGATCGCCGCCTTCTAATTGAACCTGAAAAAAAGTGAACAGAAGATGAATACTAGGTCACATCAGAAAATGAAAATGAACAGCATAGATTGTTTCCTACCAAGTAGGCCACGGATAATAGGGAACTTGTCACTTAGATTTTTCACTTTCCCTTGTACATCTCCAAACAAAGCCCTTTGATTGCCCAACACTACCCTTGTTGTTTGAGCCTGACTAATCACCTCATCTATCTGCAAGGACGTATAAATATGGATCGCAGAAGATTTTATTAGTAAGGGTTTGAATAAAGAAACTAAAACTAGATCTCCCACGACCTGACTTCTAGTTGAAGGAAAAATATGAGTTCATTATTCGCCACAATGAAATATTAAAACCAAAGTTCAACGAATCAAAACATAGAAATACAGAGTGCTTCAAGAATTCGGTGCTGTGCGTGGCCCTGAGGCATCATGCCGAACCTGGGCGAGCTTAAAGAATCACTTTTATGGTATGCAGTACAATCCTCCACCATGTATGATCTAACATGAGCTAATACGAAAAATAAACTTCCACCTTTCTTCAGAGTCATTAAGGACCTACAACAGTTGATGACTAGCTAGCAAATTATAATGTCCTAAACCAAAACTGGGTGGACGGGATATAAAAGATGGCTACCGAACCATGTGGTCTTTTCTTTTTCTTTTTTTTTTGGGGCCTGAACCATGCACTCTTCACTGATGTTTGGGAGGGCTTATGGGACGGAAGAGAGCTACCCCCAAATGTGCAGCCCATAGATTGTATACGCCTCAATTGAACCCAAATTTAAAAAATTAAAAAATTAACTAAATTTTCCAAGAAAATGCAAAATGGAAATACCTTGATTCATAATCTGACATTTGATGATTACCAAATAGCACTTAGACTTACATGAGATACACTTCCATGGATTGCAGCTCTCTCCCGTAGTATCTGCATTCTTGGTGACATACTCCCAGATGCCTGCATGAAGACAGGTAGAACAAACAATATTTTAGAAAGAACACATACAAGACAAAAGAAGAATGAGAAAAACAACTATGATAAATCAGAGTTTGAACCATGCTCACCTTGTAATCACTGATATCATCTCTGACTGAAGTCAGAAGCTCCACATGTTCCCTCAATGAATTTATGTTCCCCTTGATTCTTCTGAACTCCTAAAGAGACATGCATCATTGTACAATGCAAAATATTCAATAATCATTTATCACTCCAAGGGTAAAACACTCATGACAGCAGTAACAGATTAAAGTGTAAGTAGAAAGCACCAGACTAGGCAAATCTTATAAAAAATGCACCAGCCAATTCTAAGAAAATAAATACCATATTACAACCTGACCTGCATACGTGCGTGTGTGTGCTCTGGTGTGAAAACAAAAACAAAAAACAAAGCCAAAAACAAAATACATAAGATAACTGGTAATCTGTAATAATTAAAAAATGCTGCATGTATGTTTCAAAAAATTTATGTAATAGTAGCATCCTTCTACAGATCCAAATCTGTTTTGAGTCGCATCTCAGTGATGCAACAAATATAAGGAGGGGGGTAGAACGCTTGAGCAACACATCTAATATTGTTTTCTGTGCATTCTACATTTCTTACTTGTAGACCGCAAGGTTATTGTTATTGTCACACAATAGTAGGAAAAAGACTTACATTACGCCACATGTCATAGAAAAAGGAATCCAATTGAGTGATGAGATTATCAACTCAAACGTCTTCCCAAAGCTAGAGTATTAAATCCCCATCCACACTGCCAACTCGTCAAACCTAGTTTAGTTATGGCTAAACGTAAGATTCAACCAAACCAAGCCTTCAAGAACATCCTCTGAGCTAGACTTCCATGCAAATGGCAGTCATTATCACTTCACTCCCCAGAGATCAGATGATGTGTACAATTCTCTCAGTTGCAAATGGGGCTAGCTCAACTCACAGAGCGCTCATCCAGTCCAAAAGTAAGATTTGCTTTAGATGTCTAAAGTCTGGGGTCTTGGCCTGGTGAAGCATAGGACTAGGTTTCACCGCTTGATAATATTTAGGATGAGCCTAAGATAACTTTGGGATTAAGAAGGGATGCTCCAAGGAGACACCTTGTCCATTCAAGATGATATTGGTACAGGAGTTACACAATCCAGGTCAAGCCAGATTAAGGATATAAACTTCAAAACCATCTCTACTTCAAGTAGCATATCAAACCACCAGTTCACAGGCTGTGCTATTTTTCTTTTAATAATCAAATACCAATCTCAGGTAGGTTGAGGACCATGGATGACATGCAAGATTATTTAGAATATAGTGATATTTAACACCAGTCTTTTCATTTTTCTAATCTTCTGTGTTTAAGGACTTGAGTGATTTTGGTCATGTATACTTCTTCCCTAGTTTATCAAATTCATGTAGTTATATATAATAATTATAAATGATATTGTATATCCTATCCAGATTAAAGCAAAGATTACTAATCTCCATCAATAATTATGCACCAAATACCATGAACTGTGCAAAACTAGCTATAAGATGCAGCAGGGGCGAAAAAGAATGATGAAATTTTAGAAATATGAAACTTATAAGTAAAAGGTTAAGGAAAGGAAACCTGTGTAAACTCATGAAGTATGTCTCTGTGCCTTGCTAGCTTCTGAGTCACAGATGTAGCTGGTGTAGCAGAAGCAGCACATCGACTCATTGAATCATTTATGTCCAAGAGCTTCTCAAGCAAAGATTGGATTTCCATTTCCATGGACTTCCATGACCTACTGGACCCGACAGGAGGTGACCCAGATTCCACGTAACCTGATTCCAAAATTTATATTATCATTAAGGTAGACATCCTGACAAATCTTTCAAGCATATTAATGTTAAATTAGTCCATCAATAATAGTATAGTTTCAACTACAAAAACATATAATAGTTCCATATTATTTAGCAGAAGATAAAAGTTATAAAAGTGGAGGGAAACTTTAATGGGTGCATGTGTCCTCATTTTTGCGCTTGTCTGCATCTTGCAGAACTTACTTTCACATCATGCAATGAGAAGGAAATCCAAATATTTCCTTTAGTATTAGTTTATTTAATTTTTCAAAGTCAGAAGGTTAAACAGAGAGAACCTTTGAGAAGGGTCCTATGGTAACAAAACTGAAACTGTAAGCTCAAAAGAAGATGGCCTTTGATATATAAATTAATGAAGGCCATAGACGCAAACAGTAACCTACCTTAAAGCTTAACCATCCTTAATATTGACCAAATAATACAATCCCTCTCATATAAAAAGTATATCTATTTGGTCTTCAAAAATGCCATTTGTCATACGATTAGAAACAGCATTGGCAACAATAATTTAATGCCATTTAATTCATAAGAGGAAACAAAAATGAAGCAATTATATATGTAACTTCATATAAGATCAGAAAATCTTCTGAAGAAGAACACATGTCAACAGAATTGAAACTCGGACACCCTCAAATGGTCACCACAATACTTACCCTCTAAAATAGTTAAATCTATAACAAAAGATCTCAGTTTGCTCAAAAGGGAAACTAAAGAAATCTCTCACTCAAAAAAGTCAAGAACCTCTGCATTCTCACTAGTTTTATCCCTTCAGCACAACAGAAAATGAAAATCATACATTATCTCCCTTTACTCCAAATTTTAGCAACTGGGCAACCCCCATTCTCTCCTAAATGGCACCAGAAACAGAGCTTCCTATCAACTCCACCTCTTTCCCAGTCCTACACTATCACAACCCACCAATCCCAGTCGTACACCTTCCATAACAAAAATGCAATGCCCAAATATCACAGAATTAACGAAACCCACAAATCAAAATTAAGCAATTAAGAACTGTCATTGAAAAACTATTAATCACATTGAAGAAAAGTTAAAAGAAAACGAACCTCCTTGTGTGAACCTAGCACCGAGCTTAGCATAAGAAGAGAGCTTCACATCAAGATCTCCCTCGATCTTCCTGGCCTCTCTCCTCAGCTCCTCCCAACCCGATTCCTGCAACTCCAGATTCGAATCCGTCGTCATTGGATCTCCCAATTCCGGATCCGGATACAACAACAACCCTTTTTACCAATTTATCTTCTGTGACTGTTGATCCAACCGTCAGTACAGGTTCAGTTATTTACAGTTAAAAACCATTTTCAAGTTTTCAGTTCTTCACACTCGGCTTTGCATTCTCTTTTCTCTTCCGGGGCAGAGAGATGTCGTACGTTCAGTGCTTTCCTCGAAATCGGTTGAATCTGGGTCGTCCATGTCGTAGAGTTCTCGGCACTATCCCTCACTGAATTGATGACGTGGGGTCCATATTGAATGGACTTGGGACACGTGGCAGTTGTAAACGGGCTGCCTTGTGGGACCCACACTGATGGGCTGCACAAGTTGGGCTAGTTTAACAGACCATAAGGCTGATGTGTAGCTTCTCTTGGTGGGCTGGTAGAGTTGGATTCATGGAGAGCTTAGGTTTGGTACGATTTTGACTCATCATCACCAACCCAATGATATAGTCAACGCGATGTTATGAAAGCCATAGCGGAGGAGTGGGGATTTGAACATAAGATTTTGGATGCCGGAGTAACTGCTTTTAAGTATTTGAGCTTCAGGATTGTTAATCATGATCGTCAAGGCGAAATGAAGGACTCATGAAGTTTTCTTCCCTGGGGTGAGATGAAGAAACTCTAAGGAAAAAATAATAATGTTTGGCTTTAACTGCCTAACTATGCTGCTGCTTGCTTGATTGGAGTACGAGACATTTCAACAAACACATGATCCTATCCTAGCTACTTTGCCCCGAACATAGTTGGAATAAAAGTTCAAACAAAAACATATAAACAGAATTGGCGAGAGAAAATAAGGGACTGAAATTGGAGTTCAATTAGTATATATCAACCCGCGTTTTTTTTAGTACAGGTAATAATCGAAACTACATAAGATGAGGGTTTCTCACACACACACAACTAAGACGACATGAGAGTTCAAGCATAAGTTCTCTAATCTGCAAGTTAAGGTCATTTTATCACACACAAATTTTAAAATGTATTATTAAGCTTATTTAATATCGAAAATGATATAATTGATATTTTATATAATTTATGATTGGCAACGAGTGTCTACAATGTCTCAGTTTTTAATTGTCAGTCATAAACCTTCATGTGAAAAGTTGTGTTCAGATTTGGGCTTGGAAGGGCTTCTTGTATGAGTTCGCGGGCGGACTTATGTTTATACTAGAAGCATTTAAATTTTTCCAAACGTAAACGACTACATAAGTTTTTTTTTCTTTGACTACCAGAAGAAACTACAAAACGAAATTTGAATTTGGGTTTTGTCTGGACATGGAAAAATTAAGTCCAACATAAAATATTGTTTTCAAATTATCCAAGCCCAGTGATTCGTTCACAAAGAGTAAGCATTTGCTTTTTTTTTTCAATCATAAATATCATTACCCATTAACATCAAGTAATAAAATCCTACAAAAGTTTTCATATGGGGTTGACAAGTCTATCTTCACAAAACACGTGAGTCTAAGAAGTCTTCTAGAGAGCTTGACAATTATTAAATTTGAAGCTAAAAAGCATTTGTTAATTTCAATCTTACACCGACCACTAGAATAGGTGCAAAGAAATTTCTTGGAAGGGAATGTAGTTCTTTATAGAACAATGTTGTTCGTCAATTCATTAGTCAATGCCCTTTTCAACTGGGCTAGATTCCGTTGACTAACATTTTATATTTTAGGTTTATTTACTGTTTCACATCATAAAACTCTAGCTCGCGCTCACTTAACCACCCGGAACTCAAATTTCCACACTTTACCCCCATTCTCCCACTCCTTCTTAAATGTTACCCCCTCCCCTCAACGCCATCTCATTTTCCCGTTAAATAACTTCTCTCTCTCCTTTTGCCTCTCTTTCTCCCCACCCCAACCCAACCCAACCCTCATCCCACCCCACCCTCTCTTTCTCCAGTTTGTATTAGAATAGGTTGTTCTAATCCATATGGAATTGTGAATTCTCAAGGTCCTTGTTTTTGACTAAACACTCTTTAAACAAGAACTGCAGATAATGTTTAAGACATGGATTAAACAAGTGACTAAAGTCTGTCAGCAAAAGAGTTAGCTAATGGCTTTGCCTTATTATTCTAAGAGACCTTTGCATTATTAAATTTAATATGACGACAAGAAACCTGCAAATTGTATAATTTTAGATTCAAATCATCTGCTTTCAAATTGTCTTATGTCTCAAAACAGGCAATAGAGACACACAGAAAACAGCTGCAGCAGAACCGTACCTTTCATTTGATGAACAGTCGGCATGCACCCCGACAATATCTAAATGGTGTTTTCATGCCAAGCCAACTTGTTTGGTGAGAAAGAGAGACACTTTCATGGAACGGGGATAACCCTATTTTGTTATTTTCGACCAATCACGGTATTCTACGTGTAATAACTTGTCAGATAATTGATGTCAGCCAATCCATGCATTTTGTTTGCTAATGATTTTTCATGATATGTCAGAGCTCTTGAAGATCTTGATTCGAAACATCTAACCATTTTCTAGTCCTCCTTGCACAATTATTTACCGTTTTACGCATGTGATAGTGTTAACTTGATATACATTGTAATTCCTCCATTCTTGATATGAGATTATTTTTTAACACAATTTATTTTTTCTTGGCAGAGATTTGGTGATACAATTAACTAAATATTGTAATTTAAATCGCAAGGGACGACAGGGAGATGTACAGGGCCAAGACAGTATGCCCGAACAAATGGCGACAGCAAATCGTATTTTGAAAACACACCTGGGAACATCATATACTAGATTCTTGCAAATTTGCATGCTTGCAGCTGAGCCATCACGCTAAAAATATCAATGGGAAACGCAGGAGTGAGTGTTGATCGAAAACATCCATGTCAGGGTTGATTTGATATGGTGTGTGTTATGTTGGTTTCATGCATATTGTTGGCTTATTACATCCCTAAAACTTGGGCGGCTTCACAGTAGGGACGTCAACCGTAGGCTTCTTGTCATGGTGAGGGAAAGTGCCGCAATTTTTGGCCTTGATACCCCAAAGCCCTTGCTTTTGGTACATCTTCGACCTCGAGTATTTCCCAATCTCTCTAATCAGATCTGGGTTCAAAGTTACAATTGTAATGCAAAATTTGATCCTTTCCAGTTTTTATTAATTTATGTGTGAGGCAACATTTTAAGGATTGGAACTTGTATGATTGTCTCTTTCCTCGCTCAAATTGGGGCAAAAACGTATGAAATTTTGCTATTCTTTCCACACACTCCTGTTAGTCTATTAGGTAATCTCAGGTCATGGGTTATATTCCAAATATAACCCTAAAATAACGCAAAACCATCTCTAATAAAATTTTGGCCAAATTTCAACTAGCATTTAGCTAATTTTCTGCTTTATATCGAAATCCATCCATTTTTTCATGCTTCTCAAAATAATAAAATATGAAGGATCCTAAATATAAGATGAAAAATTTTAGCCTTGCACTATTCTTTAAAAATTAATATTTTGGGGCTAAATTTTTAGCATGGACTACATTTAGACAGATACATAGACATAATTAGACATTTAATGGATTATATTTGTGTTATCAGTTGAATTGATGAAGGAGCAGCTTGCAAAGCTTCTGCTTGGAGAAGATATGTCAGGTGGAGGCAAGGGATTCTGTGTCACGACCTGATTCCCCTAGCAAGATATTGTCCGCTTTGGGCCTCACCCTCACGGTTTTGTTTCTGGGAACTCACGAGCAACTTCCCAGTAGGTCACCCATCCTGGGATTGCTCTAGCTCAAACTCACTTAACTTTGGAGTTCCCATGGAATCCGAATCCAATGAGCCTCCAAAAGGCCTCTTGCTAGAAAGAGAAGTGCCCACACATATAAGGCACTTCATATTTCCCACCCCGAACGATGTGGGATTGTTCACCGTTCTTGCTTTCCTAAGGCACGGGTCTTACATTCTGTACGACGCTTGCTATTTCCAATGCCATCACAAAATTCATGTCATCAAATTAGAAACCCTAAAACTTCCCTTTTCTTGAGATCAACGGTGAAATTCATGTCATCAAATCCAATTTCTTCAATTCCACTTAGAATATCAACGAAAAAGTGGTGAATTTTTTAGACTTTAGAGAAGGTGGAAGGGTTAGGTGCAAAGTTGATATGATAGACGAGTTCAAAAAATTAATTTTTTTCAGACTTTTGTTTGTTTTGTTTTCTCATTTCAATATTTAATTTTTAATATCAAAGAAAAAGTGGTGAATTTTTCAGACTTTAGAGAAGGTGGAAGGGTTAGGTGCAAAGTTGATATGATAGACGAGTCCGAAAAATTAAATTTTTTTCAGACTTTTGTTTGTTTTGTTTTCTCATTTCAATTTTTAATTTTTATTCAAGTTAACAGGGTTATGTTGGGGTTAAGTATATAGACACGTGTCAAAAAATTATGCAAGGGACACGAAGGGACATGGAAGATGGAGACAGCGGATCCCGTCCCCTTGAAAACGGAGTCTAGTTCAATGAAAAATGATCTTGAAGATCTTAGGTTTGAATTTCCATGATATCTTAGTTGTGTGCGTATGTGTGAGAAACGCTCATTCCCTATAGTTTACACTATCGCTTGTACTAAAATAATAATAATTATGAAGTATAAATTCAAATTAGATGGCTGCGATGGTGGTACAACAATGTGAGATGAGAATGAAGAAAGTGAAGGTAGAAGGTGAATTTGGAAGCTAGTAAATTGTTTGCTTTTACAAGTCGGAAAAAAAGTGAAAGAAAATGAAAGGCAGGTTGCCTTGTTTTTGTGTTGGACAATAACAAATTGGAAGTGGAATTAGAGGTGTCAAACGGACGGGCTTCAAAGCACAAAGACGAGCCCAGCCCGCTTAAATAAGGCACATGACGGCACAAGCACGAATATTAATCGGTTGTGCGCAGACGTAAAACTTGGGCCGGGCCGAGATCAAAAAATGAGGTTCAATGGACCAGGCCGGGCTTGGCCCTAGCCCGCTTCAAGCACGGCAAGAGCCCAAGCACGGCCCAAGCCCGGCCTACGTAACATTTTTTTCTTTCTCAAAAGTCAAAATGCAATAATTTGACATCTAATGACATTGTTTATATGGTTTTAAAAAAATCATAAACATATATTTGATGTCTTTCATTTTAGGGAAATTACTTTGGTCCTTAATTAATTAACAATATCAACTACAAATTAATTAAACAACATTAGACTTGATATCTAATTAGTACATATGACATATACGCTTCTCTTATAATCAAAGTAAGATATATCTTCACATATAAAATAATAAGTTGTTTAAAGATGAAAAGTTGAAGTGGACTTTATGGAGTTGGACACTTTTTGCCCTCCGCCCTTTCATATTGTTCGGATGTTTGATTGATTAATGTTTTCAAATAGTTCATCATTTCTTGCCTCTAATTATATTTTTAATGTTTATAATTTGAATTATCTAATGGGAAAAAAAAATCAAGTGAAAAAAAAAATTCAAATTAAATGGGTCGGTTCTGGGCCCGAGTATGGCACGAGCACGGGCATTTGCACGAGCCCGGCCTACTTGCTTAATATGGACATGGGCTTTGGGCCGGGCGAGATCAATGATTTTACTAAATTGGCTTGGCACGGCATGGCCCGGCACGAAAACGTTAAAAGCACGAGTTTAAATGGGACGAGCCAACCCGGCACGGCCCGTTTGACACCTCTACCTGGGATTGCTCTAGCTCAAACTCGCTTAACTTCGGAGTTCCCATGGAATCCGAATCCAATGAGCCTCCAAAAGGCCTCTTACTAGAAAGAGAAGTGCCCACACATATAAGGCACTTCACATTTCCCTCCCCGAGCGATGTGGGATTGTTCACCGTTCTTGCTTCCCTAAGGCACGGGTCTTACATTCTGTACGACGCCATATTTCCAATGCCATCACAAATTCATGTCATCAAATTAGAAACCCTAAAACCTCCCTTTTCTTGAGATCAACGGTGAAATTCATGTCATCAAATCCAATTTCTTCAATTCCACTTAGAATATCAACGAAAAGGTGGTGAATTTTTCAGACTTTAGAGAAGGTGGAAGGGTTAGGTACAAAGTTGATATGATAGACGAGTCCGAAAAATTAAAATTTTTTTCAGACTTTTGTTTGTTTTGTTTTCTCATTTCAATATTTAATTTTTAATATCAACGAAAAAGTGGTGAATTTTTCAGACTTTAGAGAAGGTGGAAGGGTTAGGTGCAAAGTTGATATGATAGACGAGTCCGAAAAATTAAATTTTTTTCAGACTTTTGTTTGTTTTGTTTTCTCATTTCAATTTTTAATTTTTAATTTTTAATTTTTATTCAAGTTAACAGGGTTATATTGGGGTTAAGTATATAGATACGTGTCAAAAAATTATGCAAGGGACACGAAGGGACATGGAAAATGGAGACAACGGATCCCGTCCTCGAAAAACAGTAGTCAGCTCAATTAAAAATGATTGAAGATCTTAGGCTTGAATTTCCAGATGATCTGGGTACAGGCACATGGTAAACTCTCATTCACTATAGCACACTATCACTGTACTAAAATAATATTAATTATGAAGTATAAATTCAAATTAGATGGCTGGGTGATGGTGGTACAACAGTGTGAGATGAGAATGAAGAAAGTGAAGGTAGAAGGTGAATTTGGAAGCTAGTAATTTGTTTGCTTTTACAAGTCGGAAAAAAAAGAAAAGAAAGAAAATGAAAAGGCATGTTGCCTTGTTTTTGTCTTGTTGGACAATAACAAATTGGAAGTGGAATTCTCTACGATTCTTGAAAAGTCCAGGCCCCTGGTGCCGTGATCAGGACGCGTGGCATAGTGGGCCCACCTGCTTTAAGGGAGGGGTCAAATCGATTAGCACGTGGCGGGCCCCGCTTGATTTGAATGATCAGCAGACATTGGATACTACGCTAGGGTACCACGTACGGTACGGGATCTGACAAGAGCAGCTTCGTGCTCTGTGGTGAATTGGTTACATCGTACTTGGGACCGTGGGTAGATTAGATTGTCGTTAATAAACACACAGATTAAAGTTAACAAGTTAATTAAATGGGATTCTCATTATTTTATGGCCAACAAATGAACATTCAAACGAAACTGACAAAAAAAATTGAACAAAAATGTCGACTGTTTTTATCTTCAGAGCACTCGTGTGATCGTTGAACTTGATATATAAATTACATGTCTGATACCATAATGAATTATTATCTCTAATTTTCCATTTTATGAGTAAAAGAATCATTTACCATTAATTCTCTAAGTTCCAAAATCTCAAATCAAATGCTATTTTAGGGTTCAAGAGAAGTTGCTCTCATCGACAAGGAACCAACTACTTCTACGTTCTCTCTTTCCGCTAGTACCAAACTGGAGAAGGGCTCATGGTGTGGTCTTACAGGTTATTGGTAAAGTGCCCTAATCTGTTGCTAGAAAATGAAAACATCTGATGGTCAGAGCCTAATAAATTGCATAGAAATTTGAAACCGTGCATGCATGCAGTGGAGGCTGTACCTTAAGGTACAAGAAGACTGGACTTGGTCTGCTCTTCTAGGAGCGTGCCATTTTGTCAAGGGGAGGGGAGCTACGTGCCAAATTCGACAGTTTCTTGGAAACCAACGTGTTGAATTCGACATTTTCGTGGAAACCAACCAGTTAAATATATTTCTTGGTTGGTTCTGATCTTAATTGAACAGTGAATATTAATACCAGAACACCCTTTGTTAGCTTGAGTCAAACTTCACAAATATTTTGTGTAGCTGCCAAATTCAAACTCGACGCTTCAGGGGTCAAGTCTTAATATTGTACTACTCACGCGTAGCATATGATTGACAATTCTTCGTGAAGTGAGCCCTACGTACATTATGAGAGATTACACCTTGCTGCACTTAAACACACCAATTTAATAGGAAACATGGCCAACGAGATCTAATCTAGTGGAAAAAGGGTATTGACTTGCAGACCAAATGTCTCAGAGTTGAATTTCCATGGCATCCCAGTTGCGTGTGTGAGAGAAATATTCTCCCTTCTAATAATTTAGATTATCGCTTGTATTTTAAAATTTTAAAAAAAAAAACATCGAGTCAAAGACTATACTTTTGGACCACCTAATTATCACTAGTTGTTAATTAAGATAGGGTTTGATATTCTATTCACACTTTCATAAGTGAATGTATTATGACTTTTCTCCGCAATAACACTTTCTCATGTGATATGATTTAACAATGTGATCATTTTCAGCTTCTTTCCTTATTGACAATTAAATTATAAGAATCTTACGTTTCACTTCTTTTTCCATTTTCAAACATCTCGTATGTAAGATATGCGGCTTTACACTAAAAAAATATTCTAATAAAACGGTAATACTTGATTTTAAAAAATGAAGATAAAATCGTATAGCGTAGAAGTTGCTTAAGTGTGTGCAACCATCCAGTTAAGTCGCTAACCTGTACGCGCCAATCACAATCTCCGTACAACTTTCGCCGCAGCCACTTCTCATCGGACCCTTCTTTTATCTGACTTTTGACTTCCCATCTCATCCCATTGCTCCCATTTAACTACATTTTCTTCTCCCCATATTCGCGTGCCGACCATTTCTAAAATAAAAATCAAACTCCTTTCCCCACTTGCACTTTTTCTCTCCCTTCCCTTGGTACAATTTTGACTTTAAAAAAAACACATTTGTCCTCATTTTCCTCTTTATATATAACCCTCTCTTCACCTCCCAAAAACTCTTAAATTCTTTTCATCACCCACCTCCACCACCACGACGACCTGAAAGTCTTGAACCCACCAACAAAACCCATATTGAATTCAATTCAGGAACAAAGAGTGCAAATTTAGCAAAATCAGCAATTTTGGTATTTCAGATTTTTGATGAAATACCCTCACTGCTATTCTCGGACTTCAAATCCAGGCCATGTCCAATATACCCACCTCTCTCTCCGAAATCTGCTTAACCCTTTCTCGGCTCACCATGTCTGAGGCAGACCCTTGGCCTTTTTCATGAACCCAGCTCTCTCTCTCTAGCAAAAAACCCAAATCAAATCTCAACCCAAACTTCAAAACCCACAAACCAAGTTCCCTCTTTTTTTTTCCAATCAATGGCTAAGATAAGAGGATTCAAGCTCGGAAAGCGCCTTTGCCGGATCACCGGGTGGTTCTTATTCCGTAATACCCGAACCCGAACCGGATACTCCATGCTCAACCCGGTTTCTCCCCCGACTTGCAGCAACAAACCCATGTCGAAGCTGCTCGCTTGGGGCCGGAAGTTGTCCGCCAGAGCCAAATCTCTGTGCTGCAGCAAACGCGGGTTGGGCTACAAACAGTTGGGTCAGAAGCCGGTTGAGACAAGGAAGCCTGTGACGGTTCCAAAGGGACACCTGGCGGTCTACGTGGGCCAAAAAGACGGCGACTTTCACCGAGTTTTGGTGCCCGTCATTTACTTTAACCATCCCCTCTTCAGCCGGCTTCTGAGAGAGGCCGAACAAGAGTACGGCTTTCAGCACAAGGGCGGGATCACCATACCCTGCCCGATCTCGGACTTTGAGAGCGTCAAGACCCGGATCGCCGCCGGGTCGGGACAGCGCAGGCTGACGTGGAAACGCAGCGCCGCGCATTAAGGCGGGACAATGAATGAATGATGATGACGATAATATTCCAGATTGATAGTGGTGTCGTTAAAAATTCTTGTTGAGTTTAGTGGTCTCACTTTGTTTTTACTTTTTTACCCTTATTTAAATTTTGGAATTTTCTTTTGTACTTTTCCGTACATGTGTTGTAGCTTTTTAGATGTATATATTTATAAAAAGAATTTGGATGATTTTTTTCTCTTTTAATTCTTGCAAGTGGGGAATTATGTGGTTGATAATGATGTTGAGGTGATAATGACAGTGATTATCGTTTTGGTTTTTGATGTGGATGCATCAATTGGTGATAAAAATGATAAGGATGACAAGACTTTGACTAGTTCAAACATATTGTTGCGCGGAGTTTCTTTTTTGTTGTTGGTATTGGGCTCAATTGTAATTTGAATCGGTTGTTGGGTCATTAATTGGATGGGTTATTAATTGAGGGCTAAATTATTGAAATATCCCTGTAACTCATTTTTAGTCTCATTTTCCTCTCTGAAACTCTAAGTGTCTCACTTTTCCCTCTGAAACTTTATTTAATGTCTCACTTTCCTGAAACTCTAAGTTGCCTCACTTCGAAACTCTATTTAGTGTCTCACTTTCAAAACTCTATTTAGTGTCTCACTTTGCGGATTCCATCCGCCTTAACAGTCATCAAACTTGACGCCCATGTGCCGTTTTTCTGAGTTCTTGTGTCCATGGAGGGTCGAGAATGAAAGCATTGCCATTGTAGGAAGCTTTGCCAAGTTCAGACGTCGCTAGGGAAGGAACAAAGGTTGACGCTTCTTTGAGTGGTTTAATCCAGAGATGTGTTCTCATTCAAAAGATGTAATACCTGGGTTGTTGAAGAATAAGGGAAGACTATAACAAGATCTAGCCAAGCTTCGAGGTAGAGAGAAATTGTTGTGGGGTTTTTGTTTCTTTCTTGGATAATGTTGATTTCCATGATGGTTGGTGGTTTAAGGGATAATCATCATCAGGTTTAGATTTGGCTATGTAATGTAGGTTTAGCAATCTTAACTGTAACCAAAGGGAGGAGGGAGGAGGGAGGTTTGTAATATGCAAGTGTTTTGGGAATGGTTGAGCACAATGGTATTTGTGTGTTATGTAATTTGCAGTTTTTTGGGAATGGTTAATTCAATGGTATTTTAATATTGACATACTTTTTGTTGTAACAAGCTTAAACATTTTTCTTCTATTTCTATTTTTTTCTTTCTAAAATTTGTTTACCTATCTAAATATGCACATAGAAGAATGAACATATAACAAAATATGCATATCAAATGAGATGAAAAACGGCACATGGGCGTCAAGTTTGACGACTTTGGTTAAGGCTGGATGGAATCCAGGCAAAGTGAGACACTACATAGAGTTTCAGGGGGGAAAGTGAGACACTTAGAGTTTCAGAGGAAAATGAGACTAAAATTAAGTTATAGGGGGCATTTCAATAATTTAGCCTTAATTGGAAACGTAAGACCTTCTCCAACCATGCTAAACTCAAATTTTCTCCCTCTCCAGAAAGTAACAATTTTTCCCCCAACCCTTCGGACTCAAATTTTAACTCCACGACTTTATTAAATTGTTTAAGAATGGTTTAAGTCTAATTTTTTTTTTATGGATAATTTTTCTTCATTTAATCTTTTGGAAGAACTTCATAATTTAATTTTTTGAATAATTTGACCTAAAAATATTTAAAATCCACAATGTAATTTTATTACAAAAGAAAACACACAACATAATTGAAACACAATAGAAATAAACTAACAACCACCATTGTGAGAAATTTTATATAAAAAAAATTTGATAGATTATTTGAGAAATAGGTGGGTATTTATAAAGTTTGGAGTGAATTTTAGGGTTGGATATGATTTATATTAATTTAAAATATTTATTTTGACCGTTGGATTTAAATTTCAGCCGTGGGATCTTTTTTTTACCGTTAAAATAGCTTAGATTTAATATGGATCGTTGATTTGGGTTACTGTTAGAATTATTTTAAAAATAAGGAAAAAAGGGGTTGTTTGACTCCAAAGACAACCTCACCAGTGCGTGACACATGGCAAGACAAGGTCTATAGCAGGAGTGTGGGCCCCAATCACACCTCCTTGCACATGGGCTCCATCGAAAAGATTTCCAGTCTAGGCAATAGCTGGACTGGTATTTGGCCCCAAGTTTGGAATTTCCCAAATTTTGGCCCTTAATTTTCTTGAGCTGGAAGATGATTTTGGTTAAAATTTGGGATATTTTGGGTTTTCCTTGTGTTGTTGGAGATGCCCTCAGAAAGTTGGGGAGTGAGATGGCGATTGATATTAATCTCATGGAAATGTGTTGCCGAGGGGCAATTGATGAGGTTGACTACTTGTTGATGAAATTAGAATAAATGGATGGAGGCAGTTTCGCACCTCCCGCAGCTCCACCACCATACATTGGTCTTTTTATTCCATTTTGCTATGGCCAGTGCATTTACACTTTGCTGCACTTTCTTTTTATTATTGTGGATTTATTATGTGCCACACAGAAGCCCCAAAAGGTCTATGAAGCACTTGAATGCAGGCAAGGCACGTTCCATGTTGCTATCACTATGCCAAATTTGACTTTTAGCAACGGAGAAAATCCGTTGCCTAAAGTCTGTAAATTCCGTGGTATTGGTAGCTGTTGCCTATTGTTGTACAATAGGCAACAGATATTATCCGTTGCCTATACATAGTTAAGGCATCGCATATTTATAAACTCCGATGCTAAAAAGATTTCCGAATGCCAAAAAAAGGTTGACTTGATGCCTAAACACGAAATTGCATCGCAATTACAAAACGTAGGATGCTAAATGTGTATTACAGCTGACGTTGGGTTATCCTGTCGATCGTATTATCGATTCTGACGTCGCGAAGAAACCGCTAATAATTCGATGCAAATTATGTTATATGTCATCGCTTTTTAGATTTTTTCGACGTGAAAAGCGCCAATAGCATTGATTGTTATATAATGTTGACGATATTTCTACTTTTAGGCATCAGTTGTTATATAAATGCTTATGCTACTTTCGGTTTAGGCATCAGTGATTATAATCTTTTAACTTGATTGATTACGGAAAGCTGAAGCATTATGAACAATGTAATGTAATGTTGTCCATTGCACATCAAAAAACCTAAATAAATTTAAATATATCTGTACATCAAATATATATCCAACACTACAATAAATCACAAATTTTTCCAACCCCACATATGATCCATACTTGTCTATAAGCAAAATACTATAGCAACAAAAATACATGTAAAATGAAAGGAGAATGCTTCTTCCTAAGTTGTTGCCCATGGCTTTTTCACTTGTAGTTGATATATGCTTCCTCCAACATCTTGGACCTTTGAAGGTACTAATGGAGATTTGTCTCCTATGAAAGATTATCATAGGATTTATTACAAGCTAGAACATAGGGGCACAAAACACAAGGTAACAAATTGATGTGACAAAAAAAAATGGACAGCGGGAAACGAAAAATAATGCAAAAAACATAAAATGCATAACGTTTCATTGATTACCGATAACCGATTACCAAGAATTTGTACCTAGGGGGTAGACATACAGACCTTGAATTTGTAGCTCCCATCCACATAGACTTCACAATGATAGATGTATGTTTTTCGAGAATCCCAATCAAAGTCTCGTTGCACCGTCAACATAAGGGTCATTGAGTAAGCGTACTAATGGATACAAGGTTGGATGAAAGGGTCAATGAATTTTTTTATAAAAGGTAAGCTAACAATGTTGGGGTAGATTTTTTCTTCCTTGAAATCTCAAGATCTTCCAAAGCTGTGTAACAAGTTACTAACCAATTTTGGAACCTTTAAGTCCCCACTAGTTGTTTAAAACTAGTTGTCTAAACATATAAATATGGTGTCACGAGATGAAAAGACCATAGTTGTTCCAATTCTCATCGACCTTAGGTGGCAACGATTAAGATTCATTTTCTATATACAAGGAATTCAATTTGAACAAAAAGTTTAAATGTTCTTGAATACAGTTCAAGAACTTTAATGAGTGATATTTTATAGATACCAGTTCATGATTTTAGAAAACGAGAGGTTTGACTAATTGTTACCTTCACAACATGCATCTGTGCAATCAGAATTCTTATATTCCTCTCTTCAATTACTTTTTTTTCCCGCTGTGCAATTTCTAAAGCCTTATTAAGCATCACAAAACAGCTGGACCTTCATGATTTTTGTGCATAACCAATGCCAGGACCCTGAGGAAAGAAGAGATCTGTGGGTTTAGTTTTCTCAAGCAAAGATGCACAAGGTGTCAATAGAGATATAACAATGCATTATTTACAGCCTACAAGTGGCCGTGATTGATTATATCATCCATGTAATGCGATTGAAGTTGGATCCATCCAGCTAGATACCATATTAGATATAAAGCAGCACATGAATTGTCAAGTAGAACCTAACATTTTGAGCATTTGTTTATTTCCTTGCCACAATTGATTACCTACGTACATACATCTGTTCTAAATAACACTGCTGCCATTAGAAAATCGAGAGACTTGAGAACTCTATGAAAACCACACCTAAAAAATCAATGCATATAAAATGCATGGCATACTCAATTCTCACTAAGTACAATGCTTTACTTTGAACCAAAATCCTGAATCTGTGATGTGACAATGAGAATATAAACTTAACAAGAAACAGGCAGAGAAGAAAGTGTGTCAAATGCAACCATAAGGGTTGTTTTCTAGCTAATACTTAAATTCAAATTTTTAAAAATATTACGAACTACCAATAGAATGTAATTTACATGCAATTTTTATCACCCAAAGACACAGCCTTTGTAATAGGGTATATGCTGCGGAGAAGTCATATATAAAACCCCTCACTCAAGCAAATTCAAAGTTTGATAATCCACAATCAGCTTTGATTTCTAATGGCTATGTCGTATTACCCAACCTCATTCATTATATTCACAATATAAGTATTGCCCAACTCAAAGATTTCTGCTACGGTTCTAATCTGCCATTTAGATACCACTTCATTTCAGCCAAATGCATAAAAATAACTACTTTAATAACTTGAACAAAAGCCTATACAAGAATTGTTCATCCAACAATTGGAAATAAGCCTATACAAAGTAAGAAAGAGCATAGGGAATATCATATTCTGATTCTCGCGCAAATTTTGGGATCAAGAAGATTGTTCTAGCTTGATAAAACAAATATAGAACAAGCAATCCATACATACCAGCTCAAGATAAATCAAAAGCATGGAAGTCATCTCGTGCACGAATTAGTTAACAATAACTCTAACGACTTATTAAATCATTTCTATACAATTTTACATAAATGGGGACTGATAATTTAGTTGACAATTGGGAGAAACAAATTCTTACATGAATCAATATATCCAGCAAAATTATTCCATTTTGTTGTGAATCGATATGGGCATATGCCTTTTTTAGGATAAAAAACCAAACTAAAAAACAAAAGGGAATGCCTTACATCCAAATATCCTCTCTTGGCTTTCTGCAACTTGAATTGAGGATCATATAAAAAAACACATATAAAGAAATGAATTGAAAAGCAGAAAAGAAGAAGAAAAAAAAAGACCAAGTCTTGATGTATATATATATATATATCAAGGGGTCATACCTTACTACTCAGAAGAAACAAACAAGGGTCCTTGAAGTTTGCCTCTCTCTCTCTCTTTCTCTCTCTCTCTCTCTCTCTCTCTCTCTCTGTCATTTTCCTTCTTGTTTCTCACCTCTACAATCGAATTTCTTCACTACAAGAAACTTAGGATTTGAGTCTCGGCCATTCTTTGTGGATCCAACAGATTTTTAGTAGCCCGCCCAAATGTCAAACTCAATCATTCTGCAGCCGCGACATCTAAAATTAGCACATTTAGTAAAACATCATAACTTAGAAGCAGCAACACAACACAATCATGTTATAGTTAAAATAGCACAACACATTCACATATATGAAACTCGTATCGAAGCTCTGTGCAGGAGTATTCGAAACCAAGTTTTGACAAATGTCTTTGGATTTAATTCTTTGAAACACAATCAACTTGACTTGTATCTTTCTTTCCAAATATTTTTTATCACATATGATATGAGATAACACGACTTTAACATTTTCTTGATGGTCATTGTATTTGATATCCATTAAAAACTAGCAAAACTTCATATTCAGCAATTATACGACAATAAAAAAACAAAACCAATATTAGTTTTCCATGTTCAAGTAAAATTGAAGCAATTAAGCACAATTAGAGGAAAACCCAACAAAAAGTTTGTATTTTTATTTCAAAATATATTGGAAAGACTCACATTGATGAGTTCACCACGAGGAGTGTCACACGAGAACCCAGAAGCGTCACGGAAGCCAAGCCTAGAAGCAGACAAAGTTCAAGTTTGGCATCGAGACAATGCACGAAGAACAAAATTGACCAAATGAAAGCACAAAATCCAGCATTCCAAATCCATAACCAAGAACCAATCATCAAGAACAAAATCTCAAGCCCAAACACAACTATAAACCCCAATAACATAATCACCCAAAATTCACTTCATAGTGAAGCATCTTTGAACACAAAACCCACCAAGAAAGAACCCTCATTTGCATTATCCAACCACAACCCATAACCCATAACCCATAAACCCCACTATTCGACCACGAACAAGAAATTACGAACACTCGGATCCTCAAGAACTTAAAACAACCCCCATATCCAAACAAAAACCATACAAAATGAAAGAAAGAGAAAATCGGAGAGTGCGCAGAGAAAATCGGAGGAAGTTCGTGAGAGAAAATGCTCACGGATCTTCCATGGAGCTAAGGTTTTTGGGGTTTGTTGGCTTCAGATCTAAAGAGTGCGTGGCTTTGTAGTGTGTGTCTTCCTCGGTGCAATCTGCGAGAGAGAGAGAGAGAGAGAGAGAGAGAGAGAGAGAGAGTGATGGAAGCTACCACGGAGACGAGAAGGAAAAGATTAAAAACAGTGTGCGAGATGAGATGAATTTTTGGGGGAGAGTTTGAGAGGGAGAAGAATTTTTGGGGGAGAGTTTGAGAGGGAGATGAAGTTTCGGGCGGAGAGTTTGAGAGGAGAGCGTAAAATTTTGTCTTAGGGTTGACTCCACTTTAGGCATCGGAGGGATGTTACCAAAAATATCCTTCTTAAAAACAATACTAATCACTTTAGGCATCCACCTGGTTATGACATTATGTTAAAGTGGAATAATGGCATCGTCATAAAAAATCAAAAATTCGTGTTGATGTCTTTGTATATGTTTAGTATCATTATTTATGAAAGTGATGCCTAATTTACTAATAGCATCGATTTTCCTATTTACCGATGCCTATGTAGTGTTGCTGAAAGTGAAATTTGGCATAGTGTATGTATCCCATTTTGTTGTAGATGAGAAAGATCATGAATTTGTATTGGATTTTCTGGAGGAATGGCATGGTGAATTGTTTGTAGGACTTGAACTTGGGTGAAAGGGACAAACTCATTGCCATTACCAACTGGCTTAACTCACTTTTGCTGGTGTGTGTGGATTTTATAACTCAATAGAATGACATTTATAAGATTATTTTTAATACAAGCGATAGAGGGAAGAGGGATTTCACACACACAACTAAGATGTCATGGGGGTTCGAACTTGAGACATCTTGTTCACAAGTTAATGCCCTTTTCCACTGGGCTAAATCTCCATTGTCGAAAAAGTAATTGAGATTTCAATTGTTTGATCAACCTGATGGTTGTGATAAGTTCTCGCTCATAATTACTTAAGAAGAGGTACTAAGTTCTGATTGTAGTAATTATTAAGGAAATTTGCATAAATACCACAACTTCTAAGCATGTGCACCATTACCACATGAACTTTTAATTTTTATTTTTAACCACTTGAACTATATAAAGTGTTGCAATCCACCACCTCCGTTTAACTCCGTTAAAATTTCCGTAAAGTTTAAGAGCATTTATGTCAATTCACTATAACTAAAATGAATTAAAAACATAATTTTTTTATTATAAAAATCTAACCTCCATATATCTCTCTCTCCTCTCTACTTCATCTTTCTTTCTTCCACATAATATCAGACTGCAATGCTCCAATTGATCTTGTTGCCTACCTTTGCATTTCATGGCTTGCAATATTTATTCAAAGGCTTAGCTTTCATTTCAATTAAAGTTTTTATTTTTTATTTTTATTTTAATCAAAAGAACAAGATTACAATTAAACAAGAGGGGTAATGAGGAACAACATACGATGATACATATATACACACAGAAACCGATATATATATATATATATATATATATATATATATATATCATAGAATAATACAATATCAAGGTTAGGAGCACCTCAAATTTTGAGTTGGTTGCATGCCAGTCTTTGCTCATATTCAAGTTTTTGTGCGAGCAATAGTGTTTATTCATTGAAGACAACAAGTTCATTGCAAACATGCATATGGATCAGTATTTCAGGCCAATCGTTCTTCGACTTTCCAAAGTTTGAGTGTCCACGACTTCCATTGAATGAAAGGGTGACCCAGTAGCACATGCGCACATCCATCAACTTTACAGTGCCATCATCAACCATTGAATGAAACCAAAGTAATTAATCCTTTGTTTTTTGGCCATTTCATGCTTTCCCAAAAATTAAGAAGGAAATGATCGGTAAGAATCAGTTGGCGAAGCCACTTCCGGAACTCACTTATCCACCCTGTTCCTGTTTGACCTTTGGTAAATTATTGATGCGATGTTTCGAAACCCAGGCAAATGCTCTCCTGCACAAACGACACCATCATCATTCTCATCATCTTGGGCTAGACGGCTCAGAAATCGTCACCATTCTCTATCTCTTTGGTCGGTAAAAAAAAAACCCTATTTCAATGAAAGTTTGCATATTGAGAAAAATAATAATAATCAAACTGCAATTACTCTTTCTCTCTTGCCCTCCATCCAGCAAATTCAAAAAATTTAACATAAAAAAGTTAGATTTCAAATTTGTAACTTCTTTTTTTCTTTCTTTCCTGTTTTTGAATTAATTTTAGTTATAGTGAATTGATAAAAATGCCCTTAAACTTAACGGAAATTTTAATTGAGTTAGACATAGGTGGTGGATTGCAACACTTTACCTAGTTCATGTGGTTAAAAATTAAAATTAAAAGTTTATGCGGTAATAATGCATATACCTATAAGTTCATGTTGTATTTATACAAATTTCCCTACTTATTAAGTAAAATTATGATGGTTTCTTTTATAAAAGTATACCATAATATTTTGTGGTCATCTAATGTTATACTAAAAAAAAAGTCAAAAAAATAATATGGATAATTAATTTTACCAACATCCGAGATCCGACTAGTATCTTCGTAGGCTTCGGTGCTATGTAACCGATATACGTTCAAAACGAATGTACGACTTATTTGTAATTGTAATCGGAAACTTTTTCTAGGATAATTTTAACCACTTGAGAAACCATTATCTCTTAAATGACCTGGCCTAGATGGGATTTAAGAATAGCTCCTCTTGCTCCCCAACAAAATCGTGGCATAATTGATAAAGAAATTACCACAACCTAGAATATCAAAATAACCCTAGACCTATCATACTAAACGTGAGGGAGAGACAGAGACAAGGACAGAAAATAAGAAATTGATGAACTATGGGTTCATTGCAAAGATCATCTATGTCATTTAGGAGGCAAGGCTCCTTTGGCCTCATTTGGGAGGATAGAGTTCCAGTATTTGATCAAAAGCCGACTTCCTTCTGGTGTCAAAAGTTTCGAACACCATTCAAATTTCGACGAAAAATTTCAGGAACGAGAGTTTGTTGATTCAAATTACGCACAAAGTTCACCTTCGCCTCCTAAGCAAGAACATAAGGTGGTTCAAAGGTGTTCTATTTCTTCTTTCTTTGGGCGATGCATGGGTTCTCCTACTGCAGCTTAGCTTGTTAGGATTTTTTGTTTTATACGTATTGTCATGTTCATCACTAAACTATACATAATTTCTATCTCCTACTCAAGTTTTTATTTCTGGTATATTCGTTGGGTTTGTGATAATAATTATAAATGTTATTGTATCATAAAATTTTCAAATCCATTTATTTGTACAAGACTCATCGACATCCTATGCGTAACGATTTACAGAACACATTCATCATCTTACTAGAAATGAATGATCACATTCATCAAAATACAGACCACATTCATCACCTTACTGGAAATGAATGATCACATTCATGTTCAAATTCAATACATAGCATGGTTGATTTTCTTTGCACAGTGAATTCATTATTTATTTTGTTTACACCATAATCAACCGAGCATGTCCAGCCTCAAAACGATTAGCACCAAGGCAGACATGCCATCTCCCCTGCCAAAGGAAGACACTCTTCCAAGGTGCTAGACACCTGCCGAAGCTCCCGACTGCCGAAACTCTTGATTGCCGAACTTAATCTCCAAGACACGTGTCACCACCAGAACGACTTGCACAAAGTCCCACATCGAAACTTTGTGCAAACCTCCCACTTTCACTTCCCTATAAATAGGGAACAGTACCCGAGGTAAAAGGGGTAACTACTTTCTCACTTTTACTGTTACTCTGTCAAAATTACCACTCTTTGCTGACTTAGGCATCGGAGAGCCTTCGGCCAGCACCACACCGGTGTCCGAAGCTTAACGACTGCTTCTTCCACTTTGTCTTCTGCAAGGTACCTAGCTACTGAAGATCCTAGCCTTCTTCCTTGCTGAAGACCCTACACTTTCCTATCTAAGTTGACCTCCCAAAAAAAGCATCAACATATTTTTTCCCAATCAATCATCAAAGCTCAAAGATTCGTCTTCATACAAATTGTGCTTTCAGTAGTTTTTCCTTTTCTCCAGCCAACATGTTTATATTTTCTTTTCTCAATTGAATTGAAGTAAGAAGGGGAAAGGAAGAGAGCAACAAATTAACAACAAACACGGAAAGAAACAAATATGGGATACTTTAGATGTAAATGCATACCGAACTAGATGTTCCGCAAACAAGTTATGTGGAGAACAACCATTCGCAACACTGTATTATAGCATAAGTTGCACACTTTATGCACATACATAGTGAAGGAACATGACATTAGTATTATCTTATTGAAAAGAACATATCATTAATTAGCGGGAAATTATGTACAAGAAAAATTGATCAACTATACATTGCAATGATCATCTGTGTCATTTAGGAGGCAAGGCGACTCCGAACATATTTGAGAGAATATGCTTTCAGTGTTCAATTGCCTCCGAGCATATTTGGGAGGATATACTTTCAGTGTTCAATCAAAAGCCGTTCATGGCAAACTAATTCCAGTTTGAATGTACACCACCCAAATTTTGATAAAAAAAAATTCAATAAAGAGAGTTCGTTGATTCTCATTACCCACCAGATTCATCTTCACCTGCTAAACAAGAACTTCATCTTCACATGAGAATGGAGACTAGCAACCAAGACCATCCTTAAGCAAATCATAATTAGTTTACCCCAATATCCCAAATAAAATAAAGGAAACGATGAAATAAAACTGTAAAACATAACAAACTTATATACGTTAATGGAGACTAGCAAACATTAAATTGTAAAACCTGGAAAGATTGGATGACTTCTTTAACATGTAATTCTCATGAGAAATCTTACCTTAAACAAAAAAAATGGACAGGGAGTGGGTAAAACATGAATCATGAGTTAACATCATCTCAATCTCATGAGTTGAAATGTAAAATATGTTAATTCTAAAATGCAGATAAGTGATTTTCTCTTCATTTTCCAGTCAATCATTAATTAATATTTTGTTAAATTAATAATAAAAGCTCAAATGTTTATAACAATAAAGATTGGTGCCGTCAGTTCCTTGAGCTATGAATATTTTCTTTTCTGAATTGAATTAATAAAAGAATTGGGGCGAACGACGAAATCAACAAAGAATAAACCAGCCCGTGTATAAGAGGAGCCCAATTTGGAATTGCACTATAACCAGTGCAATTAGAATTTCGAAATGCCTGTGTTCTTTGTCGTGTAGTGACTATAAGAGATGTTGGTGTTGTGAGTTTACTTTTATTGTTGTTTTTGGTTGAAGTAGCGGGGAATTGAATACATGACCTTAAATGCAAGCGTAAATATTCTAAACCACATAAATTATTAGCTCTTTATAATTTTACTCTTTTTAGTATAAATGTTGTTGAATTTTATTTTATTTTCTTGTTGTTGTACTCATTTTTATTTTCTGTGTTATTGTACTCGAATTTTGTTCTAATTCTCGTGTTTCTCGTTTATGTTTATGAAATCAAAATTTATTTTCAGAATTTAAATTTGAATTCCACCCGACGGTTCAAACTATACGTTATTTGATCGAACGGTAGATGTGCCTCGTTTTTACTTCATTGTTTAGGTTGCATTTTGTTTGAATTGAGTTGTTTTGTTGGATTTTATTTTTTGTTTGATATTTAATCGTGGCCGTCCATTTAATAAAGCCATTAAAATTTAAACACAAATTAGAGCCGTTGGATTTAGAAACATAGAAAGATAGCTAAGCATCTAATCTTTGCCGAAACGCATGTAGACATCGACATGGTTGTGATCAAGTTGGTGAAACCAAAATCACCCACACAAAATAATTGGTATATTGTTTGATGAAGTTGGGTAATTTTTCAAAGCCATGCAACATTTTGAGACTGGCCAACTTCGGCCCGGTACCTTACCAAACCCAATTTTATTTAATTTTGTATATAAAAAAAATTCAAGTTCATGAATGAAAGAAAATTAAGGGCTTTAGTTAACTGCCTCCAAATCCGACACGAACATAAATGTATAACCATGATAGATTACACTTAAACTGTAGTAAAGATCAAAATCAGGCAATTATAGCAAAATAGAATGGAAATAAAATTAAATGGATTGAAATGCGCAGGTGGTGCTCATACTCTATGGGTGTAAAAATACATCGTCTATCATGCCATGGAAATAGCATCCATCATTTGGCTTTGGCAGCCTCCACTTCTTCACTGACCTTATGGAAAGTGGAAAGTATCAAAGAACGCATGTTGGCAATCTCTACAAGGGCGTCCAGTGCAGATTCGAATGAGAGTTGTGCTGCCCGTAGCTTTGGCGAAACCAAACCCCCAAACACCAACAGTGACTTAGACCGCTCCTTGTGAAGTTGATGTTGGTGATCAGCTTCAGCTTTAACTGGAGGTGGAGCTCCATCCTTATCCTTTCGTTGTCGTATCTGTGAACTCGTATCCATAAGTGGAGCTCCATTGTCATTGTCAGAGGATGCCCATTTGTGCAATGTAAAATGATGAATTTGCCCAACTCCTGGATTGGATTGCTCGGTTACTTCCAAAAATGTGCTTGCAGGATGGGATTTCAGGTCCAACACAGCACTGCTCACACGTGATTCACCCATTGAATGCCGAGCACTTGCTAATTGCAGCCACCCCTGTTTTAGTGTTATCCTATTCCCTGTTAGTGTAAGAATATAACCAAAAGAAATATGTAATCCAATTTTACCTGTCGGAGTGTCCAAGACAGTGAATCCAATAGGGTTAAATACCCGTCTATTGAATCCAGGAACTGCAACGAATTTTCATTGATTCCAGGGAATGCAATACCATCTTGTCCTTCTAAGCTCAGTGATTGAAGGTCTTCTTTCAAGCTTTGTGACTTAGCGTCTTCTTCTTCCAAGCTCTGTGATTTACGCTCTTCTTTCAAACTCTGTGATTTAGGCTCTTCTTTAAAGCTCTGTGGTTCATTGTCTTCTTCTTTCAAACTCTGTGATTTAGGCTCTTCTTTAAAGCTCTGTGGTTCATTGTCTTCTTCTTTCAAGTTCTGTGATTTAGGCTCTTCTTCTTCCATTGAGAATTTGCTCTTCAACAGCACAACCCCTTACTTTATTACTCATAAGACATCACTGTCATTGGGCTTTCTGCACATTCAGGTCATTTTAGTGGCATTACTGTCAGTGGCATTACTAAATTCAACTCATCACTGTGATTTAATTCATAAGAAATGCAAAAAGTAAGCAAACAGGATATTGATAAATTGTAACAAGGGCTAAATTCTTCCACATAGAAGAAGACTGGTCTGAGCTAAAATAATGCATTTACACGGGATCAATCACATTCTTCTCCTTTCTTCTTTCAACTACAGTCAGTACGTACCAGTGCGTATTCTTAGAAGAAAGATAAGCACATGAGAAGGAAGAAAACGAAACACTATTTAAAACCACTGTCATTTACATCAGAAGCTTGATCACAAGCAATGATACTTAGAACCATCATCTTTACCCTTAAATTAGAAATCAGAAATTGACACCACACAACAAAATAAAATAAACAATCTCAATTACCAACCAAGAAGAATCATAGAACACAAAAATCTAAGGAAAAAAAAAATCATAAATTCATAGACAACCCAGACTATTCTCGAAAACTGAAGCGTTCCTTCAGATGTGCTATAGGCAGCACTGACCATGCATCGTTAAGAGAATAACATTAGAAACATTATAATGAATAAATCAATAGAGACAAAAATAATGTAAATCCTCAGAAGACAAGACTATTGTTTAAGTCTGTGTGCAACCCAAAACTGATAATTTGTTGGAATATGACATACCAAATGAACAAGTTCAAGCAGATAAAAACAAAACAATATCCTACATAAAATGAACACAGAAGCAAATGAACAAACACATCCACGGCATACCCAATAAACACATCCAAGCAAAAAAAAATGATCTTTTCGTCAATTCATCTAAAACAAGAAAGAATTGCCATTACCCAGTAAATAAAACCAATATCATCTCAATAGACATTGAAAACAAAACAGTAATTTTTGAATGCTCTAAGAAAAGAAGACACAGCCTCCAAAAAACTGTGTAGACATAGAAGCCATCTCCAATCTCAGGCGACCACGCATGCCCCACGAATAACCAAAGAAATGCCTAAATCTGATCCAAATTATATAATCCCAAACAGTAAGATGAATTCAGATACTTATTCCAAATAATTAAAAAAGAAATTCACGGACTGACCTGAGGAGAGGTGGCGCCACAGGAAAGATGGGAGAGGGAGTGCTGGGCGACGAGAGCTTTGGAGAAAAAGATCCTGTCTTTCAGACAGAGGCAGGGAGGGTGTGTGGGAGAGAATGAGGACTGGATGTAGTTGCAAATTGAGGAGCAGTACAAGGGTATTTTTGAGAGTCAAATTACTTAAAAGTCAGATTTTTCTGTAAGCCAATGAATGTTGACAATTATGGCCCTAATAAATCTTAGGAAATTCTCCGATAAGTATTTTATGTTAAAGATTAGTTACATATTTCTAATATTGGTTATTGGATTGCATTCATTAAATGTGTTGATAGTCTCTTAGATGCAATCTAACGGCTGAAATTAGAAGTGTATAACCAATTCTTAACTTAAATACTTATTGGAGAATGCCCCATAAATCTTTTGCATCAAGTGTGCATGATGAATTTTTTTGGAATACTAAAAATTAAAAAGTTTATATATATATTTTTTAATAATAAGACAATCATTTTATTTGTTAAGAATGGGGGTTACAATATTGTTTAATCCTAATAATATCTTTTTTATATATGTATTTTTATAATAAGACAATCATTTTATTTTTCAAGAATGGGAGAAATTTTTGTATGGTCCTGGAATATACATAGGACAATGTGGTTTGGACTATCCAACTTACTACATTGTTTTTTATAAAAATATATATATATACATTTTCACATGTCCTATGTATATTGGGTACCCGATTCATACAAAATTACTCCAAAAATAGTTGGTTACGGTATTGTTTGTACTGATAAACATGACTGAAACCTTACAAAGTATCCTTCTATAACACTGTTGATAAATAAGTATGATATACAAATAAGTCTCATTTACGAGGAAACATTACTACAACTAAAGCAGTTGCCTTATTTACATAGGAGATCGAATACATATTGCTTGCTTTTATGAATACCTATTGAAAACCTAGATGTGATATTTGTATTGAGATGGTAAAGTAGCTTAAAGAATTTAATAGTCTGAATTTTCCCTATGACATCGCATGGCATGAGAAAGACTTGTTATCGGGACAGGCAAGTCGAAACACCGAGTTGGACCAAATGGGAAAAACCGGAAAAAAAATAAAATTGGTTGACTATAAAAAAACAACAAACCTGCTGTAACGTCCCGGATTTAAATTAAATAAATTGATTAAAATAAAATGAATGAAATGAAATGAGTTATTAAAAAATAAAACAAAAGAAATTAATGTAATAAAATATTGGAATTAAATATTAAAGGGGCATTAAGGTCAATTAAATTTTGGAAAAGAATTTGGCAAAACGAGTTGCATCATTGTGTCTGGCTCGTCGAAACGAGTACGTTGATGGGCGGCACGCTTCGATACGAGTATTAGAACGTATATAGGACATTTTGGTAATTGCAAAATTTGATAAAACCCTAAAATCTGATATGGACCAATCAGAATTCGCGACCTCACCTTCTCTCTCCTCTCTCCCCGACCTCACTCTCTCTCTCTCCTCGTGAAACCACCACAACCAGCCACATTTTGGCCGATAGTTCTCACATCTGGCCACCGTTGGTCATGGGACCGGTACTAAATTGATAGGGTCATCAACCCCGTCCTACCCCAACCGTCCCTCGTCGTCAACAGCCGCTCCAGCCATCGCATGATCGGAAAAACAAGCCGATTTTGACCCAATTTTTCCGGCGGTTGTTTGGGCGATTCCGGCGACCTTTCCCTTCTCATCGGGTATGGATTTCAATCCTTTTCACGTACTCTAGCTGTCTGTATGGTTGGATTCGATCGATTCTTAAGTTTTGTAACTCAATTTTGAACCCTAAGTTTGGCCGGTTTTGAGGTTGAGTTTTGGGCCACTTGCGGTCCAAATTGGACGTTCCTGTAGTTGAATAAAATGCTAGGGACGTCAAGTTGTAGTTGTAGGTGGAAGGATGACCCTTGGTTTGGAAGTTTTTAGGTCGCTGGAATCGCTTTGGACACCCAATCTGCCGGGCACGTGGGCAGTTTTTCGATGCTTCAAACCAAACCGGTTGGTTTCATACTTTTTTTCACTAAAACCAAACCAAACCGGACCCGTTAAATAGTACCGATTCCAATTTGAGGTGGAAACCAAATCGATCCGGACCGCGCCCGCTCCTTGCGACCCTTGAAAGCTTAACATTAAATCAACAAATATGACGCTAAATAATCACCAATACTTCAATCCATTTGGTGCAAAGAATTATATTATTTGTGACTCATTTTCTCATAACATGAGTTAACACATCGGTAATGGAATTACAATTAATTGATTTGGGGAAGGTAATCTATCTGAATGTATTTAAAAAATAAAAAAGTATAGTAAAATATAAAACCATAGAATATGATGCCATAATTAACATGTTGGTGCAAAACAACGGGGATTGGATTTTGTAGCCAAGGCAAGGTTCATACTTTTTCTTGTCACTTCTTCGTCATGTAATCACATAAAATGTACTTTTTAATAATTACAAAAAAAAAGGAGAATAAATTTGCTCAACGCCTTAAGCATGAAAATCAAACTATCCAACTAGACATAATGCATAAAAGAAATGTAGCTGCAATGTTACAAGTCATTTTATATAAGGCCATCTCAAGGTCAAGTCCACTAATAAAAGAAGCAGTCTGATTTGCTTGCTCATTTCTATGGGGTCACTTTATAGTGAGGATTATATCTAAGGTCCTTAGATGATGTTCTATTTTTTAACTGTTGGATCAAACTAACCAATTTGATCTAACCGCTAACCAATTTGATCTAACAATTACGAAATAGGGCCTCGCACTATAAAATTCTACCATCTTTATGACTATCTTTTTCTTTTTAAGGTTAATTATCTTTATGACTATCTATTGTGTGTCAAAGTAGAATTTTTGAACAGATGCCTTAACTAAGAACACATACAGGTAGGCCCATGAACAATAAATAAGGCCCTTTCTTAATAGGGAAGTGTCCACATGAGAATTCAAGAAAGACCAAAAAGCAACCAATCTCTCTCCTTTTCACACCACCATCACCAAACCACAATACAAAGGAAAGTGATGCCAAGCTGAAAAAACAAGAAGAAAAAAAAGAAATGGTCATGAGCAACCTTCAGCTAGACTACTCTACTCAGAAAACAATCTTAACCCTGAGAATTATAATCTCTTCTCTGCTTTTCCTTCTCTTTTCTTCACTTATTAGTATCCATGGCTACCCAATCCAAGCCCGTATCTTCATCTATGCAGGCTGCTCTCAAGAAAGGTACCAACCAAGCTCACCTTTTGAAGCCAACCTCAACTCTTTTCTAACATCAGTTGTTAGCTCATCGTCCCAAGTCTCTTACAACAATTTTGCTGTTGGAAATCGAAGCTCAGCAACACCAGAAGGCACCATCTATGGCTTATACCAGTGCAGAGGTGACCTAAAGATTTTCGACTGCGCAAAATGCGTAGAGAGCGCAGTAAATCAAATTACTTTGGTTTGTCCCTACTCTTATGGGGCTTCTTTGCAGCTTGAGGGTTGTCTCATAAGATATGAGCATGTTGATTTCTTGGGGACGCTTGACACAAGTCTTAAGTACAGAAAATGCAGTAAAAGTAGTGTGAGTGATAATGTTGAATTCTTTAGGCGCAGAGATGATGTGCTTGCTGACTTGCAAGGAGCAAATGGCTTTAGGGTTAGTAGCTCTGGTTTGGTCGAAGGTTTTGCTCAGTGTTTGGGGGATATGAGCCAAAATGACTGCTCTTCTTGCATTGCTGATGCTGTGGGAAAGTTGAAGAGTTTGTGTGGATCAGCAGCAGCTGTTGATGTGTTCTTGGCTCAGTGTTATGCTCGGTATTGGGCATCTGGCTACTATGATATCTCAGGTGAAAATTTCTACTCATTTCCCTGCATATAGTCCTAATACCTTAAAAGAAACATCACAACACAAAACGGAGATTTTTACTCTGCTTTTGCATTAATGAACACCAAAACAGAGACTTCATTTGGCCATTTCATCATAAATTGTAGCCATTAATTATGTCATAGCAAACAATAATTAATGTAATTGTCTTTAACTGTTAAATAAGACACAGAGGGTTGAAATCCACAAAGTATAATCATTTTCTTAATTAAAGACATTTTGTGTAATGTTTTTTAAAATGCAGGGAATCAAACCTAGACCTAACCGAATCCTAACTCATTTCCCTAGTCACTCTCGCCACTTGAGTTAACCTAGAGAGCTAAACTTTTATGTAACTTTGTTTATGTGGTTTGTAAGAGTAAAATAGTTCTAAGCTGAGGGCCAAAATGGTGCTATTGACCACTTCAATTCTAGGAATAGAAAGGGATTAAAATTCATCAAACCCAAGGTCAACAAAGTAAAGGCCAAAGGTCCACAAAGTAAAGGCCAAAGTGATTTGAAACCGTTTGAAGCACTTTGTGATCAGCGACAAGCCAAATTCTAAGCGGTAATTAATCCAACCCTTCGGATGTAGGGACACCTCGTCGTATTTACCAATAAAAAAAGTAAAGGCCAAAGCATAAGGGGCACCAGTACTTTGCTTCTTACTTTTGGAACCTCCAGTCTTTGAAAAATTCTACACTTTCATCTTTAAGCGTGTTGAACAATATTGTTATCACTTTTATTAGCCTCAGTTAACTAATGCTTAGCTTTGATGGATTGATCAAAAGGTGTTGCTCTGTTCTGTAATAGTCAAGTAGGACAAGTCCACATATATTCCTCACTCAATTAGTTCACATTAAATAGATAAGTGCACTAATGATTCCTCCATTTTGTAAGGAAGAAGAAGATGAGCTTTAATATGAAGACAGGGACATATTTTGCACAATGTACATAGATACTTGTTCTTAATTTTCCAAACTTTAATTACATATTTAACAAGAAAAAAATATGAGAATTCAGAAAGGTTCTAAGCGCTCTTAAATATGCGGTGATAGCAGCTTGCTTAGTCCATTTTGCAAATTTTGGTATATTATCGTCCCCCTTTAAAAATAATTTATAAAAAAAAAATTGTGGTGGTAGCAGCTTGCTTAGTCTCCAATCAAATGTTTGTGTATTATGCATGTGTAGTACTAATTCCCCTCACTTTTGCTTTTGTGTGTGTTTGTATAGATTCCTCTAACCAAGACCAAGTGGGGAAGACAGTGGCCATTATTGTTGGGACAGTAGCAGGGCTAGCTATTCTGATTGTTATTCTCTCAGTTTGCAGGAAAACCATGGGTAAATAAATATATTCACTCCTTCCACTTCAATAATTACATAATTTTTGTGTGCATATAATTAACCAATTATTGATGAAATGATATGATTAATCATGATTACAGGTTAAGGAGATGGAGAGAGTACTTTCTTGAAAGATATGGAGGATACATAATCATGATAGAAGGCCACAATTTGATGTTGGCTTTAATATTCTTGTGAAAGCTCTATGTTTTCTAGTTTTTGTCTATTATAATACTAAATGGGTTTTTTTTTTTTTTTTTTTCACAAAAGAAGGTGGTGTTATCCTATAGCATAAAGTAGCACTCTAATCATCTCCATCAACTTTAAAAGGGCTGCTGATTCTCTTAGCTTCATGCTATGCTGTCCAACAAAAACCCATCACTTTTTTTTCAAGTTCATTTTTTGGGTTAATCAACCTTTGCTTGGTAAGCCCATCTCTTTGTTTTTTCTCTTTTTGAGGCCAAGTTCTCTATATATGTCTCTTCGTGTGTCCTTTTTCTTTTTTATTTTTGACTAACCTCATGGCTCATTTTTGAACTTTCAATTCAAAATTTAAAGAGAATTAAATGAAAATATCAAGCAATGTAATTCTGTCCATAAAATTGTATCATCACAAAAAATATAAACAAAGCATCTGAACTCTTTTGTCTTCTCAATTAGGCATCAATTCCAAAATTCTCCTTAAAAAAGTGATACCACTCATGTTTTAATACATGAATTTGTAGAAGATAGCTTACTCACCTTTTTTGAGCATTACATTATTGGGAAGAGATTGGACAAAGCTCAATGCTGCTTAATATAGTTTTGTTGGTGTTTTCTCTTTGGTTTGCCTAAGCATGTACATGGGTTTCTTTTAGAGCGAAATTCTAAGGATGTAATATATGGATCCCTCATGTGGACATTCATATTAGTCACATGATCATTTCCTTAAACTTAAGCGAAGCTACTATTCAGATGAATCATATGGCTAATATGAAGGTTCACATCTATGGTCTATATACGACACCCTCACCATAGAATGACTCTTCCTTTAGAAAGTTGCACAACTGAAAAGTAGAAACAACACAACATGCCTTTTTTTATAGACAATAGAGGGAGATGATGAAATCATCACTCTATAGTGAGAGCCTTATCTAAGGCCCTTAGATGAGGTCATATCTCTTAACCTTGGATCAGATTGTTGTTAGATCAAACTAACCAATTTGATCCAATGAGATAGGTCATCATCAAATGGCCTTAGATATAGAATTCTACGAGAGTTGCTATAATGAGGGGGATTTAAGTGAGGGAATTGAATGAGGGGTTGAATTTAACCATCCAATCTTTAAAAAAGTTTAAGTCCAACAGATGTCATAGCCCAAACGAAAAAAATTAACTAGTTTCTAAATGCAAACCCAAAGCAAATAGAATTCCCACCATCAGAAAGATGGCTCCTCTCTCTCTCTCTGTGCACATTATCTCACCAGCCAAATTTCTGGACAGCAATCTCTACAAGCAGAGAGAACCACTGATCCAAGCTCGAGTGGATTACTAGAGCCCCAAATTCCCCATCAACCACTAAGGCCCATTTTATTTTTCCCCATCAACCACTAAGGCCCATTTTATTTTGTTCCTCTTCCAATGTGTTTGTTGGCCCAATTCTTCAGTTTCCATTAAATGGACTGAGTTGAAAAAAAATCAGGTAAGGCACCTGTATTTTTTTGAAAGAAAAAAATGTTATGCCCAAACTTGGCAAGATAATATAATGAACGAGCCCCTATGCTGTGGTGATCCGTTGGTACTTCCCACTTAATTAATCTTGATCGTTAGTGTCTTGTTTGCAAGTAACCAGATCAAATTTAAACAAAGTCTTCCGTCCCAAGACATTAAAAATGTTTCCAAAGAGAAGTTTTAAATTGATTTCCTACAAAATGTTTCAGAAAAGATTCAGTCGCTTTTCTCTTTGTGTTAGAACAGGCATATACTTTATTCATTAGATAGAAGCATCATAAGAAAAAGATTCAGGCAATCGAAGCAATTTGACCAAGTCTTCTTGTCATTTTGATGTCACCTGAGTTTGCAACTTATTCAATCAGTTTGACAAATCGTTTTAGTAGGGTTTGATATATGTCCTCTCTGTTATTAATTAAGTTAAACATCTCGCTAACGGGGTTTAGCCTAATGAAAAAGGGTCTTAACCTGCAGACTGGAAGTCTCCGGTTTGAAGTCCCATGACATCTTGGTTGTGCGTATATGAGAAACTCCCTCCCCTTTAGTTTAGACTATCGCTTGTACTAAAAAAAAGTTAAAACATCCCTTTCCTCCTAGGTTTCCTTGAGCAAGCCATACAATATTAAGGGTTTTTTTTCTCTCCCATTTGGCAATTGATCAAACAAGTATTAAGTGTACAATTATTCTATATCCTGATGATGTTGTTGATTACTAATTAAGTCACTATATATATATATTGATATATTACTCTTATAATATAACCACAAAATAACACCCAATCAAGAAGCAAGATAATGTACAAGATTATCCAAATTGCAGAAGCACAAGGATGAGAAGAACCTTAACAATTATAAATTCTTATAAAACAAATTCACAAAGAATGACAATTGAGTCATTGATACAATTCCATATAAATAAATAAGAAAGCACAATCGTACCTAACCATTGAATGCCCTTAATTATTATTATTTTTGGGGCAACAATCAATTTATTTATGTTCGAAAAAATAACAGTAATTAATCACAGACCAGAGGTGAAAGGCACATTGGTGGCTGGCAACCAAGAACCACCCGCAATGAAGTTCCCAACAGTAAATTTGGAAGCCTCGGAGGCACTTGTAATGACATGGTAACCTGCCCATTTAACCCTATTTGAAGTGGATGAACCAGGGCCTGTGTTCATGTACTCACCATAATACAAAGTCTTCAAGGCAAAGTTACCACTCCATTCCAACCAACCAGCTGGGTCAATTAAGCTATCAAGGTATGTCTTCATGAACACGGTTCGAGAATACTCCCTCCATGGTCTCCCTAGGTACGTCTTAATTGAACTTTGAACCGGTTTTAAATCCGAAGCAGCTGTAACCCTACAATTGTGAATAGAAATTCCTGTATTTTGGTTTTGGTCGGACCGGCCTTGGGCAATGACAGTGTTGGTTTTGTGATTGTGAACATAAATGTTACAGTTTTGGAAAACCACAGCAGCATTGCCAAAAATGAAGTCAACAGTTCCATAGATGTCACATTCCCTATAAAATTGTCTGTCAGAGAACACATAGAGGGTGTCTTGATTCCCTTCAAAGCCACATTTGTAAAAAACAGAGAGATCTGAACCAGACCGAAGTGCCACGGCTTGGCCTCTTGTTGGACCGGCAGTGTTTTGGAATGTAATGTCCTGGGCAATGAACCCATCTCCAACCACAGCTAAAATGAATCAAAACAAAGAAAAGAAAGTCAAGAATTTTAATGTAGAGAGTTACTTGTAAGACAAGTTGACAATTAAGAACATTAAAATTACGTGAAATTTGAGGCATTGCTGACTTTGCAAATATTCTTGTACCAATATTATGAAAACAAAGGAAAACAAAATATCTTTTCAAGCTCAATTTGTTTGTTCAAATCAATAGACACCAGACTACGAACAATTAAGTGATATTGTGGGCAACTTGAGGTTCACAAGTCTTAGTTTAAGACAAATATAATTAGGGGTGGGAATTGAAACCGTAAAGTTGACGAATCGAACACTAGACCCAAAAAAAAGGGTAAAACCCGTGTTAACTAAAAAAGTCAACATATAAAAGTAGTGGACCATCTCTCTAAGAATCCAACTAGCTAGTAATAATTAATAATCCCTGTTTTAAAAGCACTTCAGTCCAAGTTTGGTAGATACTAGATAAAGACAGTTTGGTCCCAAAATGATTAATGAACATGTTTAAACTAGTCTACTTTGTCTTGTCATTATCTGAATTGAAGGTTGTCATTATATATATATAAATAAATAAACACTTAGGAAATAGCTAATTTTACTTACCAACTGTAGCTGAATTGAAGGTTGTAGAACCCCCACCAACACTTTTGCTTCCTGTGATAATAGTCTTCCCTATACCATCTCCCCTCAACATGATATTCTTCAACTTTATCTGAACATTTTCCTTATATGTCCCTGCCTTCACATATATCACATACCTTGCACTACCTGTTCTCTTTGAAGCTGCACTTACTGCCTCACTTATGGTCTTGTAATTCCCAGACCCATCTTGGGCCACCACAACATCAGCCTTAGCCGAAGACGACTGCAAGAGCTTTCGATCCCCGGGCTTCACCCAAGCTGGGAACCCATTTTTATGGTTTGGCTGAGAGGTGTATGGTGCGTTGTTTATGGCCAAAGTGTTGCTAATCAAATTAGAAACATTATTTGACACCGAAGCCAAAATATAATTATTTGAGACCCCAAGGTCTGCAAACCCTTCTCGACATGTCTCTAGGTTTGTGAGAGCTGTGCTCAGCCATGTTTGACTGTCAGACTGGGTGCACTTGGTGATGGAATTTACGGTTTTGTTGAGCTTGCGGACTGTGTAGTCAAAGAGTTCAAGGCAATCAGCCCATGCAGCTTTTTCATGTGCATTTTGGAACTCTGAGGCAAGTGAGTACAAGTTGGTTTGAGCATGGATGGCACGGTCTAGGGCTAGTTGGGTTGATATTTTGAAGAATTGGGATTTTTCTTTGATGGGGGTTTTAGTTGGGTTGTGGCTTAGAAAATCCTCACATAGTTTTGGGTGAGGAGTTTGGCTACACCATGTTTTCACATCATTTGGAGAGTAACCAAATATGATTGGAGAGAGATAGAGCACCAAGAAAAGTGTTGAGTGAAATCGAATTGCCATTTTGGATAGCTTTTGATCAAGAAGTGTGTATGAAATATGGGCTTTTTGGGAGACTAGAGCTATATGAGTTTGTGTGTTTGAATATGGTGTGCATGGCTTAGCTTAATTGGGTTCTATATATAGAAGGGAAACGGGGTGTTGTTTTTGGGATTGAGGGTCGTTGATGTAAGCGTGTTACAGGGCGCACAACTTTGTTGTTATTTTCTCTGAATATTTAATGTCCAACATATTTGTTTATCATTTTGGAATTTTTGATGGCTGATATTAGAATATAAATGCAATAATTGGTAGCTGAGGAACTTGATAATATTACACGGCACTACAATTAGTAGTGGCAATAATGTTAGAGCACCAACCAATTAAAATTCATTCATAAATACGATAGAGTGATGCTATTTCCTCCCTCTGTCATATCTCCTCACCCACCTTATCTGCTCACCCATTATATAAATTTTTAAAAAAAAACACAATTCTATCTTTCCACCCACCATTATTCCTAAAATATCATTTAATTATTAATTCAAGTAAATTTTCCTTATGAGCAAATTCAGCCCATGAACTGGAAATTCCTCCTTATCTTCCTTCCTCGCCGCGGTGTCAAAGAAAGCATAGTATGTCTTGAATGGCATAAATGCTCTTCCTACAATCCTATATCTACATGTTCGGAAGGGATCCTCATTTGCTAACCCATTTTCTGCTTCATTCTTCAGCCATAGTTATTGTCTCAGTTAGAAGATAAAGTTCAATGCTTTGTTTAGTTTTGTTAAATTCTTTTGATAAAGCAATCTTCCTTCAGAGCTCGAATCGCTGCAATCATCAATATGAAGAAAGCAAACCCAGGAAAATAGTTATAACGAAACAAAAACCCATTGATCAATATTTTCAAAACTACCCATTAAACAAACTCAACGAACACGAGTAATAATATGTGAGTTATTTTTCAAGTATATTTTTTCTCATTTCTTGTTCTAAAAAAATATTTTAAATAAATGCTAAAGTTTTTATAAACAATGAAAAATGTATAATTTGAGACTAATAATGTATAATTAAAAAAATTATCTTTAGTTTAAAATAAATATTTAAAGAAAAATATGAAATAGAATAATATATGATGGTTTTATCATAAAATCAATATATACTAGTGTAACAAAATAAAATAATGAAGTGCAACGAAAAAAATGAAAATTGAAAAAAAAAGAAAAAGAAAAAGAAAAATTGGACCAACAAAAAAAAGAAAATAAAAAGCAATTAGACCAATACACTGGGTAGAAAATGAAAACGATAAGGGGTCGTTCGGTAATGTTTTCAAGGCCCAGTTTTCATTTTCTATGAAAAATGCTTTCGGTATGTCGTTTTCATTTTCAGTGGAATTCGTTTTCTGAAAACAAATTCAAACTCATGTACAAAAACTGAAAACACCAAATTATCATTTTCATTGTCTACCCAGTGTATTGGTCTGATTGCTTTTTATTTTCTTATTTTACAATTTCTTTGTTGGTACGCTTTTTCATTTTTTTCGTTGCACTTCATAATTTTATTTTGTTACACCAGTGTATATTAATTTTTAAAAACCATCATATATTATTCAATTTCATATTTTTCTTTAAATATTTGTTTTAAACAAAGATAATTTTTTTAATTATACATTTTTTGTTGTTTATAATAATTTTAGCCTTTATTTAAAATATTTTTTAGAACAAGAAATGAGCAAAAATATACTTGAAAAATAACTCACATATTATTATTCTCAAATTGTCTTACCAGACACGTTTTCACTATTTTTATTTTCTGAATATGTTTTCCAATTAATATACCAGACGCATTTTCGAATCCTGAAAATGCAAATTCCTTTTCTTGTTTTCATTCCCAAAAATATTCTTCGAAAATGTTACCGAACGAGTTGGTGTTTGAATTTTTTGTACAGGAGTTTGAATTTTTTTAAAATTTTTCAGAAAACGAATTCCAATGAAAATGAAAACGACATACCGAACGCGTTTTTCGTAGAAAATGAAAACATAAAATGAAAATGGGGCCTTGAAAACGTTATCGAATTGCCCCTTAATGTATTAGTGGAATGGAAAAACAAAAGCCAACCCATCATTCAAGAGAAACATGCAAAGAGGAAGCTCGCACTTGAAGGCGTCCTCATCTCTTCCCTCCAATCGCTTAACAAAATCGTCAAGCTTGGATAGCCTCTTGGACACATTACCGATCATTGAAACCTCCTTGAGGAAATCACTTATCGTTTTAGGCACAAAAGTGGGTCTAAAATCCAAGCTTAGTTTAGTTGAAAGGAACCAAACCCATTTGAGAGAGAGAGAGAGAGAGAGAGAGGAACTATTTTTAGACCCTATTTTTCCTAAGTCCTTAGAAGTCATTTTGTAAATGGGTAAATTCGTCTTTAAAATTATGAAGATAAGGTGGGTAGGGAAATATGATAGGTGGATGGAAATAGCAGCACTCTATACGATACGACATGGCAAATGATATGAGTTGTTCGAGGAATGAAAGTGACACGGGCAGGGACGGACCCCAAGCATATACAACCCGGGCTATAGCTCAGGTGAGTTTTTTTCTTTTTCTTTTCTTATAGTTAGTATAAAATACATAAACTAGCAAGAAGAATAAGCTAAAAGAGTGAAGAATAAGCTGCATATTCTTCCTGCTAGTATATGTGTGCTGTCAAATAGTGTTAATGTTAAGCATATTTAATCAATTGATGTTGGCATTGTTGGTGTAAAGTAGGCCTCTTTAAACCAATACAAAAAATGATATGTTCTTAAATTAAATTTATATATATTTATGATCAATTTCATCAATCTCCTTATAAGGTTTAGTCAAGCCTAAAATCTAACAGTCCAGTACGGTAAATCTAGCCCACCCATTTTGAAATCCTAGGTCCGTCCTTGGACACGGGCTTCCATGTCATATGAGGCTAGCTAGTAGTATTAATAAGTTTGGACATTATTTGGTATATCTCTAGCATTATTGTATATTGAACATGAATTTTGTAATATAGCAAATGCAGGTTAAGTCAGTTGATCATAACAGTGTGTCTGTCCACTTACACTCGAGGTCGAGCTAAACATTTAGCAATTAAAAGCATTCATCCACACATTTTAAATCAAAATATGATTTTCGTTCCCTTTACCAATAAATTGTCCTTTGAGAAAAAACAAAAACAAAAACAATCTGTGGTAATATTGCTAGGTAGGCTACTCGATAAGTTAAAAGTTTGTTAGATTTTTGTTAACGGAGGCAAGAAACGCGTTGTTGATTGAAATATATCTAACAAGCATCATGCATACAATTACGTATGAATGAGGAAATAAAGATGAAATCAGTCGGCTGAGATTCGACTCGACAGGAAAGACATATCTGTCGTAGACAACTTCGTTTTAAGACTTTGATCAAACATCGATCATGGCATGTTGTTTTTTTTATATTATATATATATACGTCAACGTGCTTAGCTCACAAATTCACAATCTGTCATTGGCTTAATTATCTGTGGGTTGATATTAGATGGATTATTCGTAATCTTTTCCGACAGCCAAAATTAGTTAATTAAAATACTTTTTTTAATGATATATTTTTTTAATTGAAATGAACGATAATATACTAAACTCACACACACTACTACACGGATTGTAGGACTCGAATTCAGAAACTTATCTGAGAGAGCAATTACTCAAAACCACTACACTAATGAATATTTTGCAAAATATACTTTGTTTTTGGAGGCCTTTACAATAAGATAAGATCATCCCAGAAGCGATTATTATTTTATGAGCATTCTTTTTCCAACATTCATATTCTTGAATATGAAAAAATTAATTAATTATTTTAATATTAATGGGATTTATACTAATTATTAGCCGAATTTTTTAAATATAGACACTCATAGAGAATTGTTATTGGCACTTTGAGAAAGTCATCACACACTCATTCTATTGCTATTTCTCCCTTATATTTTAATAAGGGAGGGACTGCCAATAATATAGCTCCCAAGTCATATGTCCTTTTTATTTATCAAAATGTGGGAGGGCTGTATTCGAAAACCAATGTCTTAATGTTTTTGCACGTTAGTTTCCAATGGTGCAATTTTTGAGTCTCAAAACTTTTTTTCTTCTCATATTTCCTTCGCCTCTATCTTCTACTTTTCTCTTCTTCTCTATAGTTAATAAAAAAATAATAATAATAAAGCATGACCAAGCGTCCCTTATTTATTTATAATAACAAACTTAATATAAATATTATAAGGTAAGTTTTAACTTTGAGCCATTGGTCGGGGCAGGGCCTAGCCGCTAGTAAACTGCTTAAGTAATGAGATTTCTTCCTACCAAAAAGCCAAAAAAATTAAAAAAAAAAAAAGGAAGAAGAAGAAGAAACTTATTTTTTGTCCTACCTAACCTATGCCCTTTGTTTATATATAGTTGAACTCAATTAATAATGTATTATATTGTTCCACACGCAATTGCAAGAGCCTAAATTTTAAAAGCAGACGGATAGGGTTTAGGATGTTCACGGTTGGTCCAATCCAATCCAAGTACCTTGATGGACCCAAGCTGGTCGTTGACATTATATAAAGTGGTACAGTCATGCATTATGAGGTTTTTGCCAAGTTTTCAAGGACCCAATGAAATTGTTGAATAATTGTCCAGATTTAATAAACATTGTATTACTATCTCTCTCATATTGGTTAATAGTTTTGAGTATAAGCGATAGTCTAAATTACGAGAGGAGGATTTAAGTGAGGGAATTGAATGAGGAGTTAAATTTAACGATCCAATCTTTAAAAAAGTTTAAGTCCAACAGATGTCATAGCCCAAACGAAAAAAATTAACTAGTTTCTAAATGCAAACCCAAAGCAAATAGAATTCCCACCATCAGAAAGATGGCTCCCCTCTCTCACTCTGTACACATTATCTCACCAGCCAAATTTCTGGACAGCAAATCTCTAGAAGCAGAGAGAACCACTGATCCAAGCTCGAGTGGATAACTAAAGCCCCAAATTCCCCATCAACCACTAAGGCCCATTTTATTTTGTTTCTCTTCCAATGTGTTTGTTGGCCCAATTCTTCAGTTTCCATTAAATGGACTGAGTTGAAAAAAAATCAGGTAAGGAACCTATATTTTTTTGAAAGAAAAAAATGTTATGCCCAAACTTGGCAAGATAATATAATGAACGAGCCCCTATGCTGTGGTGATCCATTGGTACTTCCCACTTAATTAATCTTTGATCTTTAGTGTCTTGTTTGCAAGTAACCAGATCAAATTTAAACAAAGTCTTCCGTCCCAAGACATTAAAAATGTTTCCAAAGAGAAGTTTTAAATTGATTTCCTACAAAATGTTTCAGAAAAGATTCAGTCGCTTTTCTCTTTGTGTTAGAACAGGCATATACTTTATTCATTAGATAGAAGCATCATAAGAAAAAGATTCAGGCAATCGAAGCAATTTGACCAAGTCTTCTTGTCATTTTGATGTCACCTGAGTTTGCAACTTATTCAATCAGTTTGACAAATCGTTTTAGTAGGGTTTGATATATGTCCTCTCTGTTATTAATTAAGTTAAACATCTCGCTAACGGGGTTTAGCCCAATGAAAAAGGGTCTTAACCTGCAGACTGGAAGTCTCCGGTTTGAAGCCCCATGACATCTTGGTTGTGCGTATATGAGAAACTCCTCCCATTTAGTTTAGACTATCGCCATCTAAAAAAAAGTTAAAACATCTCTTTCCTCCTAGGTTTCCTTGAGCAAGCCATACAATATTAAGGGAGGGGTTTTTTTTTTCTCCCATTTGGCAATTCATCAAACAAGTATATTAAGTGTACAATTATTCTATATCCTGATGATGTTGTTGATTACTAATTAAGTCACTATATATATATTGATATATTACTCTTATAATATAACCACAAAATAACACCCAATCAAGAAGCAAGATAATGTACAAGATTATCCAAATTGCAGAAGCACAAGGATGAGAAGAACCTTAACAATTATAAATTCTTATAAAACAAATTCACAAAGAATGACAATTGAGTCATTGATACAATTCCATATAAATAAATAAGAAAGCACAATCGTACCTAACCATGGAATGCCCGTAATTAATTTTTTATTTTTGGGGCAACAATCAATTTATTTATGTTCGAAAAAATAACAGTAATTAATCACAGACTAGAGGTGAAAGGCACATTGGTGGCTGGCAACCAAGAACCACCCGCAATGAAGTTCCCAACAGTAAATTTGGAAGCCTCGGAGGCACTTGTAATGACATGGTAACCTGCCCATTTAACCCTATTTGAAGTGGATGAACCAGGGCCTGTGTTCATGTACTCACCATAATACAAAGTCTTCAAGGCAAAGTTACCACTCCATTCCAACCAACCAGCTGGGTCAATTAAGCTATCAAGGTATGTCTTCATGAACACGGTTCGAGAATACTCCCTCCATGGTCTCCCTAGGTACGTCTTAACCGAACTTTGAACCGATTTTAAATCCGAAGCAGCTGTAATCCTACAATTGTGAATAGAAATTCCTGTATTTTGGTTTGGGTCGGACCGGCCTTGGGCAGTGACAGTGTTGGTTTTGTGATTGTGAACATAAATGTTACAGTTTTGGAAAACCACAGCAGCATTGCCAAAAATGAAGTCAACAGTTCCATAGATGTCACATTCCCTATAGAATTGTCTGTCAGAGTGCACATAGAGAGTGTCTTGGTTCCTTTCAAAGCCACATTTGTAAAAAACAGAGAGATCTGAACCGGACCGAAGTGCCACGGCTTGGCCGCTTGTTGGACCGGCAGTGTTTTGGAATGTAATGTCCTGGGCAATAAACCCATCTCCAACCACAGCTAAAATGAATAAAAACAAAGAAAACAATGTCATGAATTTTAATGTAGAGAGTTACTTGTAAGACAAGTTGACAATTAAGAACAGTAAAATTACGTGAAATTTGAGGCATTGCTGACTTCGCAAATATTCTTTTACCAATATTATATGAAAACGTAGCAAAACAAAATATCTTTTCAAGCACAATTTGTTTGTTCAAATCAATAGACACCAGACTACGAACAATTAAGTGATATTGTGGGCAACTTGAGGTTCACAAGCCTTAGTTTAAGAAAAATATAATTAGGGGTGGACATGGAAACTGCAAAGTTCACGAATCGAACCAAAGTAGACCCAAAAAAAGGGGAAAACCCGCGTTAACTAAAAAAGTAGTGGACCAGCTCTCTAAGAATACAACTTGCTAGTAATAATTAATAATCCCTGTTTTAAAAGTACTTCACACATATGGACGGCCTTTTTGGATTCTAGATAAAAACAGTTTGGTCCCAAAATGATTAATGAACATGTTTAAACTAGTCGACTTTGTCTTGTCATTATCTGAATTGAAGGTTGTCATTATATAAATAAATAAAACACTTAGGGAAATAGCTAATTTTACTTACCAACAGTAGCTGAATTGAAGGTTGTAGAACCCCCACCAACGCTTTTGCTTCCTGTGATAATAGTCTTCCCTATACCATCTCCCCTCAACATGATATTCTTCAACTTTATCTGAACATTTTCCTTATATGTCCCTGCCTTCACATATATCACATACCTTGCACTACCTGTTCTCTTTGAAGCTGCACTTACTGCCTCACTTATGGTCTTGTAATTCCCAGACCCATCTTGGGCCACCACAACATCAGCCTTAACCGAAGACGACTGCAAGAGCTTTCGATCCCCGGGCTTCACCCAAGCTGGGAACCCATTTTTATGGGTTGGCTGAGAGGTGTATGGTGCTTTGTTTATGGCCAAAGTGTTGCTAATCAAATTAGAAACATTATTTGACACCCAAGGAAAAATATAATTATTTGAGACCCCAAGGTCTGCAAACCCTTCTCGACATGTCTCTAGGTTTGTGAGAGCTGTGCTCAGCCATGTTTGGCTGTCATACTGGGTGCACTTGGTGATGGGATTTACGGTTTTGTTGAGCTTGTGGACTGTGTAGTCAAAGAGTTCAAGGCAATCAGCCCATGCAGCATTTCCATGTGCATCTTGGACCTTTGAGGCAAGTGAGTACAAGTTGGTTTGAGCATGGATGGCACGGTCTAGGGCTAGTTGGGTTGATATTTTGAAGAATTGGGATTTTTCTTTGATGGGGGTTTTAGTTGGGTTGTGGCTTAGAAAATGCTCACATAGTTTTGGGTGAGGAGTTTGGCTACACCATGTTTTCACATCATTTGGAGAGTAACCAAATATGAATGGAGAGAGATAGAGCACCAAGAAAAGTGTTGAGTGAAATCGAATTGCCATTTTGGATAGCTTTTGATCAAGAAATGTGTATGAAATATGGGGGATTTGGGAGACTAGAGCTATAAGAGTTTGTGTGTTTGAATATGGTGTGCATGGCTTAGCTTAATTGGGTTCTATATATAGAAGGGAAACGGTGGCGGGTGTTGTTTTTGGGATTGAGGGTCGTTGATGTAAGCGTGTTACAGGGCCCACAACTTTGTTGTTATTTTCTCTGAATATTTAATTTCCAAAGTCTTTGTTTATCGTTTTGGAATTTTTGATGACTGATATTAGAATTTAAATGCAATAATTGGTAGCCGAGGAACTTGATAATATTACACTGCACTACATATTAGACTAGCTAGTACTAGTAATAAGTTTGGACATTATTTGGTATATCTCTAGCATTATTGTATATTGAACATCAATTTTGTAATATAGCAAATGTAAGTTAAGTCAGTTGATCATAACAATATGTATGTGCACTTACACCCGAAGTCGAGCTAAACATTTAGCAATTAAAAGCATTCACGCACATGTTAGAATTCAAAATATGATTTTCTTTCCCTTTACCAATAAATTGTCCTTTGAGGAATAAAAAACAATCGGTGGTAATATAGCTAGGTAAGCGACTCGATAAGTTAAAAGTTTGTTAGATTTTTGTTTACGGATGCAAGAAACGCGTGGTTGATTGAAATTATATCTAACAAGCATCATGCATGCAATTACCTATGAATGAGGAAATAAAGATGAGATCAGTCGGTTTAATTTAAAAAACCAATAATGAGATAAGTCGGCTGAGATTCGACAGGTACGACATATCTGTCGTAGACAACTTCTTTTTTAACACTTTTGATCAAACATCGATCACAGCATGTTGTTTTTATTATTATATATATAGGTCAACGTGCTTGGCTGACAAATTCAAAATCTGTCATTGGGTTAATTATCTGTGGGTTGATATCAGATGGACTATTCGTATTCTTTTCCGACAGCCAAAATTAGTTAATTAAAATACTTTTTTTAATGATTATTTTTTATTAAAATGTGTGATAATATACTAAACTCGCATTCACTACTACACGGATGCTATAACTCAAATTCAAAATCTTATCTAAGAGAATAATTACTCAAAACCACTACACTCGTGAATGTTTTGCAAAATATACTTTGTTTTTGGAGGCCTTTACATGCATAAGATAATATCATCCCATTAGCGATTATTATTTTATGAGTATTCTTTTTCCAACATTCATATTCTTGAATATGAAAAAATTAATTATTATTATTTATAATATTAATGGGGTTTATACTAATTATCATCTTAAAGAAATTATTTTCAATACGAACATTCATAGAAAACTGTTATTGGCACTTTGAAAAAGTCATCACACACTCATTCAATTGCTATTTCTCCCTTATATTTTTATAAGGGAGGAGTAAATGATGACGGTTTGAGACCGCGGATAATATAGCTCCCAAGTCATATGTCCTTTTTATTTATCAAAATGTGGGAGGGTGGTATTCAAAAACCAATGTCTCAATGTTTTTGCACGTTAGTTTTCAATGGAGCAATGTTTGAGTCTCAAAACTTTTTTCTTCCCATATTTCCTTCGCCTCTATCTTCTACTTTTCTCTTCTTCTCGATAGTTAATAAAATAATAATAATAATAAAGCATGACCAAGCGTCCCTTATTTATTTATAATTACAAACTTAATATAAATATTATAAGGTAAGTTTGAACTTTGAGCCATTGGTCAGGGCAGGGCCTAGCCGCAAGTAAACTAGTTAAATTCAATTAATAATGTATTATATTGTTCCACATGCAATTGCAAGAGCCTAAATTTTAAAAGCACAACGGATAGGGTTTAGGATGTTCACGGTTGGTCAAAGTACTACCTTGATGGACCCAAGCTGGTCGTTGCATTATATAAAGTGGTATGTCATGCATTATGAGGTTTTTGCCAAGTTTTCAGGGACTCAATTAGGAGTAATTTTTGGGTGTTCCCGGTACACCACGTGACTGCTGTACCATCCACTAGATGTAGGACATGTGGAATATTTCCAATGCAGCCTGCCCATGTGTCATAAAAAATAATGCAATAAATTGGAGAGTAATTCCACATGTTCTAAATTTATTGGATGGTACACCAACCACGTGGTGTACCCGGAACATTTAAAAATTTCTCCTCAATTAGGGGTGAGTATCTGGACCGGAAAACTAGAACACTAAATCGGATTGGGAGAAAAAAACCGGTTAACTAAAAAAGTCAACAATTCGGATCGGAATCGGAATCGGAAAAAAATTGGTTGACCAAAAAAGTCAACAATTCGGACCGGAATAGGACCGAACCGATTCCAACTGGTTTTTTACCCCACCGCACTGGACCGGACCGGTTGGGGGTTTTTATAAAAAAAAAATCTAATCCTATATTTTTAATTTTATAATAAATATTTTCCATGTTCAACTTCAAAATATTTCCCATTGTATGAATTGGATCATTTGTTTATTTTCAAACCCAAAAAAAAACTTATTTATTATCATTTTTATTTTAAAAAATATTTAAAAATATTTGTAAAAATAATAATAATAATAATAATAATAATAATAAACAGGTTCAAAACCAAACCGGAACGGTTAAAAAAAATTCACTTAAACCGGACAGAATGAATAGTACCGATTTCGATGTGAGCACCAAATCGAATCGGACCGGACCGCGCCCACCCCTAGACCCAATGAAATTGTTGAATAATTGTCCATATTTAATAAACATTGTATTACCATCTCTCTCTCATATTGGTTAATAGTTTTGAGTACAAGTGATAGTCTAAACTAAAAGAGGAGAGGGAATTCTTAGATACGCACACAATCAATGTGTCATAAGAGTTCGAACCTGAGACAACTGGTTTGTAAGCCAAAACTCTTTTCCACTAGGCTAGACCTCGTTGACACTTCTTTCATATTGATTAATAGTTAAGTTAAAGGAGGTTTTGTTTTTAGCCAACCAAAATTTTCATAATTTGGAAAATGCCAATGCAGTTGTTTTGTTTCAATCCAAAACAACTGAATTCATTGGCCTTTTCCTAAGCAAAAAATTCTCCTTTGGCCTTTTCATAAATAATTTTACTTTCTTTGACTAAAACCTAATAAATACTTAAGTTAAATTGTCTTGGTCTTCTAATTTATCCAATTTGGCTCAGTTTTCATAGAAAAATTGAAAACATGTAGAGGCAGTTATCGATACCATAACGTGTAAAGCCACCACATATGGCATGAGAACTTCTAATATTGTCTTAGGGTCAGTTTGGCATTCTTTGTCTTTGTGAAAATAATTCTTTGTCAAATTTCTTTGTGAGAGAAATCAGCTATTAGAGAAAGCAATTTGGCATTTGGTAAACTTTTTGTTAAAAGTGTTGTTGGTACTGAGTTCCATCTAATCAAAAAATAATTGCCGCATAATCATTAAATCAAGCACATCTTCGAAACTGATTCCTGCATAATTAGAAAATGAAAGCACCACATTAGCTGCTTTCCCTTATAGCTTTCTCTCACAGCAATTTTTAACAATAAGTGATTTTATCATAGTTAACCAAACGGGCTGGACTTCCCAAAAATTTTTAAAAATCACTTATCACCTCAAATAAGCAATGCCAAACTGGCACTTACTAGATATGTTTCGTTGTTGCCAGATTTTCATTTTGGACGAATACATTCAAATAAAAATAAAATAAAACTTTCCTAATAACAAAATAAAATTAGATGAGTTTGATAATAAATTTGAAGAAAAACATATGTATGCTATAAGCATTACCAATGGGAGCTGTGCTGAATTCATTGAAGAATAATAGTCCGTCTTGCATTAAACTAAGCCCAATTCTTTCAAGAAAAACAACCCCCTATTGACAAATATGATGGTCTAATTTGAATTAATATATACAATCAAATTATAAATGGAAAGATTGTGTTGGAAGCTATAATTCTCTAATATCAATTATATTCGTGTCTATCCGGTTAGTGTTGGTTTTTAAATTTATTTTAGAATTAAAAAAGATAATGAGTAGTTGTGTTTTTAAAAAATATTATTCATTATCTGATTTTTCTTTTAATTTTAATTTTTTGTAATATGAAAAAGTGTGAATTTATCATATTATCCTAATTTAATTAATAATTTCAATTCTTAATATTTGCATTAATTAATGGCATTTTCTGATATTTTGAATGTTTTATCATTCTTTGTATTTTACTTTATATATATAGATTAAGCCGAATTGTCAAAAATATTTTCATTTTCCGTACACTTTTAAAAAATACAGTAAAATATCCATATATATATTATTCATAACATATTTTGAAAATTTTGTCAAACAGTATACGTAGATATTTTATTTATATTTTCCGGTCTCCTATTTTACTATGTTATACTAAGGTTTGACTTTCTGCCCTCACAAGTTGCTTTTGAATTTGGTCATTCAAAAATGGTTTGCTCTTTAGGCTCAAATTAATGGACCGACGGAAGATTACGAACATCAGATTTCTTGACTTTGAATCTCGAGAGAAAACAAAAAGAGGAATAAATGAGACGGCCGGCATAATTCTATAGTTGATTGGCAAAGTCATGAAGTTTCTTCTCCTTCACGTTGGTTTTGATTAGATAGAACCGTAAACGAACTATTGTCTAAAAACTGTCTAACTAATCCAATTGGGATTTGACTCCCTCTCATTTCTCAATGTGTTGCTATTTGGACCATATTTACGGATTACATTACTAAATTGTTTCTATATTATATGTGAGTCTCACATACACTGATAGAATCTACATCTATTAGAGAAATGGTCAATAGTATAATCCGTAAATGTGGTATAAATAGTATTATTGTTTCTTGAACTGCATAAGAACATAATAGTTTGATATTAAATAACTAAGGAATTATAAATTGACGTTGCCCTTGTAATTTGTTGAATTTGTATTGATCTAAAGTTCGGCAACTTCTACGGTACACTGGTATGCTTTAGGGTAGGTCAACTTCTCACCATTCATTCATTTGAATTTAAGGTAAATTGTCGAAATGCCCCTTGAACTTGTACCTAAGTATTAATTTATCCCTAACTTTTTATTTAGAAAATTAAGGACTCAAACTAAATTTTATTCTTAATTTTCCCCCTGCCGTCCAAATCAATAACATGTTATCTAATAATCCGTCAAATCATTAAAAAAATATTTTTTAAAAATTAAAGAAAACAAAAAAAAATGAAAAAAATCCTATGGACCCACCCACCCCCTGCGGTCTTCTTCTCCACCCCATTCCTGACAGGACCGAACCCGAATTCCCCCTCGGAACTCGTGTCCAACCCGCTTCCGTCGGACACTACCCTGACGCAGACCTACTTTACTAAAAGCGCCCTTAACCTAGTTTAAGGAAATAGGTGAGTCGACTTCGCAGAAATTTCGGCGAGTCTCTTCCCGAGAAAACGAACTTTCCCAAAATTTCCACCTGTCAAAACACCAGAAAATATCCCAACATGCAACATACACAAAGCGAGACACACAGATTAATAGGGAGGCCTCCGGCCTCTACCTCAATCATAGGTGAGCACTACGGAGCAATCTAAAGAAATTTAAACTTTACAACCTGAGCAAAGGATAGCAAAGTAAAAATACAAGAAAACTGCTACGAGAGCCGTTAGCCGTGATGCCTCAACGTGGTGGTCTTGACCTCGAGATCTAGTACAGGCGCAAAACAGAAAATGTGAGTGGACGAAAAATCAAACTTTAAACCTCCTTTTTCAATGAACATAATAACCCCCTCCGTTTTTGCAAATAATGACAAAGCACTTATGCAACAAAAATCCTTATGTATACATACATACTTAAAGCGAACCGATACTTGAAAACAATTCCGTTAAATTTGTACCTTGAAATACCATAATTAAAAGCTAGTTTGCTACTTCCCATAAACTCTTGGAAACCACAAACTTAAACACCAATCCTTAACATAAAAACCATGGAATTGAATCCATCTAAAATATTCCGTTTAAGTAAAACATAATTAACTCCTTTGAATAACTTCCCTTTTTCACTGGAACCCAATCATTCCAGTTTTCAAACCTTAATTTAAAATATGTACCTGTGCATCACGGTCCGTGCACATATTCAAACATAATAAATCTTGGAAATAACATACATAGACACCCACATATATATTTATAATAACATAAATGTAAAATCTCAGAAAATCCCAACAAGGAAAATGTCAAAGTAAAAACGACTAAAAACCAAGAAAACCCAAATTCCCAACCAAGCGTTTCCCGACGCAATGCCGTAGGGCACAAACCTGACAAAGTGAGAAGGATCCTCACTTAAAATAAAAATGAGAAAAGAATTATAGTAATACGTATATATATATATATTATATATAAATAGTAAGACTCTTAGACCAATACTTGTACCGGGAAACAATCCAACAAGGGGATTGTTGGTGACTACATGGAGAAAAATCCTTCACAACCACGTGGCAGAACAAGCTGTCCCAGCTGAGGACTAACTCCCGGTTCACGCACAAAGAAAATACCTCAATATTGTCTTTGAATCAATGTCCTATCTTGTATGACTGCACCGGCATGGGCTCTGATGGCACCCGTCAAGGGTGAACCGGGTTACTGTTGTATCCTCGTATCCATTTCAGTAACCGAGTATCGGGGAGGTACATAAAGTGGTGCTAATAGCACTCCATCTAATATACATAATCACGACATACCCTAAATTCCGAGTATTCAGCCTGCAAACCGAACACAATAACATCCGGACATTACCCGTCCATAATTGACACCCAAAATATGTATACAATAAGAATGTAGACACAAAAGTCGAACATATTTATATCAAGAACCCAAAGTGTTCATAAACTTCCAATATCAAATATAATCCAAATATTCCGTATAATACCAATTCCAAACTTGAAACAAATATATAACTCCATAATTGCAAAGTACATAAAAATCCAAATCCCGAAACCTTTAGTCAAAGTATAAATATTATTCGTAAAAGTATACGCACCAAAACCAAATACAAAATCAATTGGACAATACTAAAGTCCATTCTTGCCACCCAAATCATTTAATTCAAGGTATAAAATAAAATAAAAATTATAAATTATAAGTTCCCGAAACATAAAACCCAAACTCATAACATTCATAAATTTCAAATATTAAAATCAACTTGAAATTCCATGATTTAAAACAATATAAAAATTCAAGATTAAATTAACCAAAGAAAATAATTTTGAAACTCGACATAACAATAAATCCTCAATTTGTCAAATGTAAAACCCAAGAAATTCCAGGGTATTTCACCATACCCAAACCGTATACAAAAATTACCGGACGATGGTCCCGTCCCAAATTCAATACTCAAAAATATTTACTTAAGGTATAGCCATCCATGTCCCACAAATAACCCGGGACTCCAAAACATGTATAAACTTTGAATATAATTTAAATTCCAATAACCTCACAAAATATTCTATCCAAGATTCAAAATATCATTAAAACCCCTTAGTCAAAGTGACTAGTTTTATATGCATAAATTTCCCGATAATTCCATCACAATCAAATCCAAAACTTAAACAATATTTGAAATCACAATAATCAAAATAAATCATTTCATATGCATTGCAATTCATTCTTTAAAAATATGCTCATTCAAAACAAATGTCCACTCACAACAAGTCCATGCGCTCAATCCTTAGAGAGCTTTTCTTCCGAGATGCAGCGAAGCAAGGTACCTAATTGAGAGAATAAAGCGGTTTAATTAATACGCGTACATGACAACAAACTTTAACTCAAGAAACTAGTTCTCGGGTCTCAACGTGGCGTGCACAACTACCAAGGGGAGTTTCTAGAGTCAAACTACACTCTTAAATGTGGGACCACCTCGGAAGACTCACGGTCAACCGATTGGTCAAACTTCCCGAATAGGTCAGCGGGCCTCAGGGACTACGACCTCCGATTTTTCGATCCGAACATTCCTAAAGGTTCAACAAGGTTTACTAAACACATCTGACGGTTTGGTCTCGATCAAGCGGTCGGAACCTGTCCTTACGACGCCCGGTAGCAGTTACCTAACCCTAGGGTTAATGATTCGATGTATCCGGACTTGATTCTTGCTCCGTGAAATCCTACACGATCCTAGAGTACGGGGAACAACATACTTGGAAATGGGACCGATCCAGCGGCGAACATATCGAACCGGATAACGCATAATAGGCGTAAATCCGTTCGATCAAACGATAACCAAATTGAAATCGAGCACACCTACGCTCGAGCGACATAGGGAACATTTTAGGACACAATGCACCACCACAACGATTGCCGGAACCCGCCGAATTGGGTGTGCATAGTGATTTCGGTGACCGGAAAAATTCCAAACCAAGGGTCAAGACTTCAGGTATAAGTTCAACTCAACAAGTGGAGCATTTTATTCAACTACGGCAACATCTAGTTTGGCGACAAGTGGCCGAAATTCAACTCAAAAGCGCCAAAATGGGTTTCTAAATCGAACAACCTAGGCTTGAAAAACCGATCTACAATACCTACATAAATGGATAGAGCACGAAGATTAGATGAAGTTTCATACCTCACTCGACCGAAATGGTTTGCGGTCGCGGAAAACTCATCTGGAAAGTTTGATAACCATCGAACTTTCAGTCGCTCAATTTAAAATCCTTGGGTTTCGGAATGGGATAATGGGCAGGATATGTAGAGGAGGAAGAGACGAAGCTTTTGGGATTGGAATCACACTGACCTCGGACACTTGTGGAAGGAGAAATCGCCAGCCAAAGTTTGGCCCAAAGAGAGGAAGAAAAATGAGGGAGAAGAAGGAAGAATCGGGAAGAAGAAGAAATCCACTGGCATCGTAACAATTTCTTGTGTGATGCGGCCCATTCTGATAAAATCGAAATTCGTTTTTCTTTTCTTCTAATCGCTTCTCCATCGTTACAACCCAAAATTCGATTGTGCATATCCACGAACTTGTTTCGGCGAGCCGGGCCTTAGCAGTGCGCAATTCAATTTTTCAAATTCTTTTAGGAAATTTAAAAGTGCCTAAAATACCCTTAATCCCGAGTGGCAAAACTGTAATTTCACCAAAATTATTTATTTGACTAAACAATTGGGATTGAATAGTGAAATCGAATTCGGGGATGTTACAATTCCCCATGACTTGCCACAAAATCCCACCATTTTTTTCTTGCTAAAGCAGTTTCTCATGCTCATTTTGCTTACTTGAAGACCACTATGTCCAAAACCTCTCTCTCTCTCTCTCTCTCTCTCTCTCTCTCTCTCTCTCTCTCTCTCTCTAAACAGCTCCTCAATTTCATCATATACGTTTTGGTACCATCCCATATATAAGCTCTCAAAGCTTTAAACTAAACCCTTTCAATCTCTCTCTCCCCAAAACTCAAAAAGCTCTCATCTCTCATTCTCTCTCTCTCCCCCTTCCCATTCGAGCTCTCCCCCATCCGCCATCACGGACCCGTAACCCCACAAACCCACCCCCAAACGAACCCGGATGTTTTTTCATCCACAGCCCCTCCCCCCCCCACGAACCCATAACCTCTACAACCACCCATTTTCTTCTCCCCCATTCCCCCATGACCACCACCGCAAGCCACCCTCCCTTTTCTCCATCTCTTCCTCTCTCTCTCTCTCTCTCTCTCTCATTAGAGCTCCCCCTTATGTATTTTTTATTACAATAAAAGGGAAAGAGATGAAGTGGGTGGGCCCCTCTGTTTATTAAAATAATTTTAGCATATGAAATGACCAATTTGCCCTCATATTTAATGGCAAATTGGATGAAATGTTGAGAATTTGGGCGGCGGGGGGAAATTGAGAATAAAATTTAGTTCGAATCCCTAATTTTCTAAAAAAAAAAGGTCAGGAGGTAAATTGATACTTACGTACAAGTTCAAGGGGTATTTCAGTAGTTTACCATTGAATTTAAATCAAGGTTAATCGCAGGAAGAAGGCCCTTCCATTGTAATCTATCTCATCTTGCTCCAAGACGGAACCATAATTGGAATTTACTACTCCAAGGACTCCGTTTTACCACTTTATGGTCCTTTTTATTCCAAAACGAAGTAAATTTATTCCATCGCGTTGTACATACTCCGTTTAGGTTTCTGTTTTACTGTTACAGTTTGCCATATCCAATACATGGTAAAGTAAATTCAATTAGCAATAAAAAGTGTGTTGCCACCTAATGGCTTGCATGGGACTCAAAAGCAATAACACATCCCCTCTTTGTAGTACAAGATAACCCCAAGATTGTACTTTACTATCATTTTTTGGCATGGTAGATTGTTGGTTGCACTCTTGGCATAGTCGGTTGGGCAATTGTATCCATATACGATTAAATTGTCTTGCCCCGCCAATCTATGGTAGCCCAGGTCCATTAAGTGGTAGCTCTGGTCCATCTTGTTAACATGATTTGTATTTGTAGTTTATTAGGGTCACTGGCGGACCCATAAATTTTTTAGAGAATGGGGAACATTTAAAATGCTAAAAGCTCCAAACAATGGTGTTGTGTTGATGTCCAAAACTGGATTCAACTTAAATGAGTGAAGTGTCGTGTCTTGAGTGGTGGCTTGGAAGGAATGGACCTTCGGTATGGATGACCTTCAGCAAGGAGCTGGGCTTGCGGAAGAAGGGACAGAAAGAAAAATCACCAAGCCTTGGGCACCGGTGTGGTACCAGCCAAAGGCTCTCCGATGCTTAAGTTAGCAAGGAGTAAATAGTAATTTTGACAGAGTAACGGTACGGTCAAATTGGAGTTACCTTTTTACCTTGGGCACTGTTCCCTTTTATAGAAGAGTGGAAGTGAGAACTTTGCACAAAGTTTCGATGTGGGACTTTGTGCAAATCACTGTGGTAGTGACACGTGTCCAAGACTTAGGTTCTGTCTGGAGCTTGGGTAACCACATTCGGCATGCGATCACCTCATAAGAGGAAGGTGTCTTCGGTAGGCTGAGATCACGATGATATCATCATCAACTTAAGGTTTTTCCTGAAGCGCATTACTTTTGGCAGGTCATGGGCTTGGCATTTTGTCAATGCAGCGCCGAATATGTTTGGTTGATGGTACAAACAGTAGTCCCCAAAGTTTCTGATCAAGAAGTGACTTTTGGCTTGGTTGATCATAAAAATGTGGTAAATGTGATGCTTGTTGGTGATGGCATTGACAAAACTATTATCACCAGTAGTCACAGCTATTGTGGAGGTTTAACAACTCGAAACTCAGCTACATTCGGTAAGTAATTTAGAGGTTTAATGATAAACATTCAACGTTAACCGCTGGTGTTAGATTTTGATCCGGCCGTTGGTGACCATGAATTTCATGGACAATGCAAAATAAATAAGTTTAGAATTTTGATTATTTGGTTGCAGTTGACAGGTGTATCAGGGGATGATTTTTGGGCAAGAGACATAACATTTGAGAACAAGGTAGGTCCCGAAATGCACCAGGCAGTGGCACTGAGGGTGAGCTCAGACGTCGCATTGTTCAACCGATGCGGCATCAAAGGGTACCAAGACACACTATATCCACGGGAATAGGCAATTTTACCGCGATTGTCAAATATACGGCATGATAGATTTCATATTTGGTAACGCCACTGCGGTGTTACAAAATTGTGACATTTTTGTGAGGAGGCCAATGAGCTCCCACTCTAACCTGATCACCGCGCAAGGACGGAACAACAAATCGGAGACCACAGGGATTGTAATCCACGATTGTCGCGTGAGACCTACACCGGAGTTTGCAGGGGTCAGGGCTCATTTAGGAGCTACTTAGGCAGGCTATGGAGGAGGTTTTCAAGGACTGTGTTTATGAAAACTGACCTGGATGGCTTGATTGATCCAAAAGGGTGGACAGAATGGAGGGGCAGCTATGGACTTTCAACATTGTTCTATGGGGAGTATATGAATATAGGGACTGTGGCATCAACTGAACAGAGGGTTAAGTGAAGTGGCTTGGTTTTCATGTGCTCAATAGTCCTCAGGAGGCTAGCCCTTTCACAGTTAATAATTTCATTCAAGGACAGTTTTGGCTTCCAGCCACTGGTGTGCCATTTTGGCCGGGAATATAATTAAGGATCATAACCAAAATATTGGCAATTTTGACCCAAAAAAAAAATCAAAATATTGGCAATATATATATGTCTACAATAATATTCAGGCCAAAAATATGGCTACAATATGAAAATTATAATATGATATGAATTGAGTAGTAGCTGTTTGATCTTTTAAGAAGATTTATGTGGTTTATTTTTCATCAACTCTATTTGAAGGTTTGAACATCTGATGTAAAATGATATGAAGAAGTGATAGTTTAAAACAATTGTTACATGCATCTGAAAAATAGCTTTTCACATCTCAAACTCCTACTTTAAAAAGAGATGGGTTCTCAAAACTTTGGATAAATTGAGTTCTAATATGAGATCAAAACATTCACATACAATTTGAAGCAATGCATAACTATTGCACAAGCATTTTGATTATGTGGCCTCCACATGAATCTTTTTTCTTTTTCTTCTTTCTAAAGATTTGAGTTTCTGTAACTTCAGTGCTGTTGCTGTATATACATTTCAAAGTTGTACTTGCTTACAAACAATCAATATATTCATTGAAAATTTGGACAATGTGCTATATTTAGCTTAAAATTCAATTAGCTAGTTAAGTTCATAAAGATAATACGGATTGAAAAGCCAAAAGTATGCTAAAAGTATTTGCCAATGGGTTTAGCCAAGTAGAAAAGGGCCTTGACTTGCAGACCAAAGGTCTCAAGTTCGAATCCTCACAGCATCATAGTGTGTGTGTGTGAGAAATCCCCTTTCCCTCTAGTCGCTTGTATTCAAAAGTAAGAAACTATTTTCTAACACTCTTATCTTTTTCCTTCTTATTTAAGAAATTTTTGGACAACGGATTGTTGTTTGACCTCACAACATCACGACCATTCCATAGTATTCAACACAAAAATATACTTGTTAACCGTAGGTCCCGTTTGGTTTATTGGAAAGGAGGTGTGTGGTTGGGAAATCAATTGCTTTCCCATGTTTGGTAAGTCCAGACATGAAAAATGGTTGTCTGACACATGAGAAAGTAAGGGGGAAAGTGAAGCCTTCCTTGTAAGACCCGTGAGCTTGGGGAAGCAAGAACGGTGAGCAATCCCACATCGCTCGGGGTGGGAAATGTGAAGTGCCTTAAATGTGTGGACACTTCTCTTCCTAGCACGAGGCCTTTTGGGAGCTCACTGGCTTCGGATTCCGAAGGAACTCCGAAAGTAAGCGAGTTGGGGTTAGAGCAATCCCAGAATGGGTGACCCACTAGGAAGTTGTTCGTGAGTTCCTAGAAACAAAACCATGAGGGCCGGGCCCAAAGCGGACAATATCGTGCTAGAGGAGTGGGGTCGTGACATAATGGTATCACAGCTGGACCCCGACCGGAAGTGTGCTAGCAAGGACGTTGGGCCCCAAGGAGGGTGGATTGTAAGACCCGTGAGCTTGGGGAAGCAAGAACGGTGAGCAATCCCACATCGCTCGGGGAGGGAAAGGTGAAGTGCCTTAAATGTGTGGGCACTTCTCTTCCTAGCACGAGGCCTTTTCGGAGCTCACTGGCTTCGGATTCCGTGGGAACTCCGAAGTTAAGCGAGTTGAGGCTAGAGTAATCCTAAGATGGGTGACCCACTGAGAAGTTGCTCGTGAGTTCCAAGAAACAAAACCGTGAGGGCCGGGCCCAATGTAGATAATATCATGCTAGAGGAGTCGGGTCGTGACAATCCTCCCCCCTTGGGTTTTGTTTTTCCTCCTCATGGGAAAGTTTGAGAAAATGAGCCGACATTAAATGCAATTTTTTCATGACCATTTTGTCCCTATTAACAATTTATAATTACAATATGACATTAAATGCATTATTTATTTATTTAATTTTATATGGGTATAATTGGAAAATTAAACAAACTTTGTTTTACATTCCTATATAAACCAAACATGGGAAATGAAATAAAGTGGTATTTTCCGGTTACTTTCCTAGCATTACCAAACATGAGAAATGAATATTCGATTTTCCATCTCTTAAAAAATGACATGAAAAATGATTTCCCATCAAATCTTTTCCGTGAACCAAACAAGGCCTAAGCTACTTGTAAGAATATAAGTGCTCACGTATAAATATTGTGACATCCCTGACCTAAAATTATGATAAATAAATTAAAAGAAACTAAAATAATTAAATTGGATAATTTGGGTAATTAAAAAGGAATTAAAAGGATTTAAAATAACAAAATTGGAATTTAAAATATTAAAGGGGCATTTTGGTCAACGGTAATTTCGGGACCGAATTTGGTGAAACAAGTTGCGCCATTATGTCCGGCACGTCGAAACGAGTTCGGGGACGTGCGGCTCGATTGAATTGGAGTTGTAACGATTAAAATGGATATTTTGGAAAAATTAAATTTGATAAAAACACTTGGACCAATAAAAAAATCAGAAAATCTCTCTTTTTCTCTCTCCCCTGCGTGTGACCTTTCAGCTCCCCACCCCCTCCCATTTGAAACAGCACCGGTGGCTGTTTGGCCTTGCCGCCACCACAGCCCACCACCGGCCACGGGGCCGATACCAAAACAACCGCCAACTCACCCCGACGCATCTCGACCCTTCGCCACCGCTGGAACCACCGGTGGTCGCCGAAAATTGCAGAAAAGCTGCCGCTTTTGACTAGAACTTTGAGGAGCTCGTGCGGCCAGCTCCGGCCACCATCTCCGGCATGTGAGGTATGAAAATTTATCTACTCTTCGAGCCCTAGCTATCTGCATGGTTGGTTTCCATCAATTTAGCCTCTAGGATATCAGATCTACGAACCCAAATCTGGCCGGTTTTCAAAATGAATTTCCGGCCAGTTGCCGTCATTTTTTTAGGTTGCTGTAGTTGAGGAAGATGCTCAGGAGGTCAATTTCTAGCTACCCCAAGGAAGGATGGCCGTTGGTTTGAAGATTTTCCGATCGACAATATCGCTTTGAGCACCCCATGCGCTGCCAGTATGGGTGGTTGTGCGGGGCCCACTTGTAGATGTCAATCTTCATTCCTAAATTACCCTGAAGTCGTCATGAGCACGTAGGTGTGCTCGGATTTCAATTTGGAGTTCGTATGACAGTTGAACAGATTTACGCCTATTGCGCGTTATCTGGGTTCGATGTGTTCGGACCTTCGGATCGATCCTAATTCTTAGTATGTTGTTCCCTGTATTTTTAGGATCGTGTAGGAGTTGACGGATCGTGATTTGAAGTCCCGGATGCTTCGGATAAATGACTTTAAGTTTGAATTAAACCATAATCGTCCGATTGTGCGATCGTGAGCAATCCAACCGTCCGATCAAGACCAAACTTTTAGGACACGTTGTTTAGGTCGTGTTAAACCTGTAGGAACTTTCGGATGTAAGTTTGGAGGTCATGGGACCCACGGGCCCGGTTTGACCTATTAGGGTCGGTTTGACCAGTTTGACCGAGGCTCTCCCGAGGTCGCCTTGCCACGTAGTTGACTTTGTTAGACTTATAGGAATGTCCGGATCGATTTGGAGGTCGTGGGCTCCGCGGGCCCGGGTTGACCAAAACGGGGTGTTTGACCGCCGGTTGACCGTGAGTCTTCCGGGGCGGCCCCACTAGTTAAAAGAGGTAGTTTGACCTTAGAATCTTTCGTACGACGTACGTGCACGTTAAGTTGGGCTTTGGTAGGATTTGAATTTGGAGTTCTCGTTTGGTTCACGGTACTAATCCAATCCTTGTATCTATCGCTTTAGGTATTTTGACTCTACTACGTAGCAGGTGGGACCCTTTTAGGGTTGTGCAGCTTAGGACCAACGGTTAGTGGACTTTGTTTTCAAATGAGCATGATTTGAATGAATTGCATGAACTGCATAAATGAGATTTAATAATTGTTTTAAATCTTGAATGTTTATGTCTTGTTTGACTTTGGTTGAAAAGTACTAAAAGAACTAGCATTGAGGTTATGCATGTTTTGGGTTGCCGATTTTTATGTGGGGCCTTGATGGCTATATTTTATCGTTATTTATACCTATTGGGTATTGAACAGGACGTGGTGAACATCCAGTGGTTTTCGTATTGAAATTGGGTTATATAATTGAGCTATTTTAAGCTTGAAGTCGTTATACTTTATAAAATATAGATTTAATGGATTATTATACATAAATAAGAATTTATGGATCTTTTGTATATTATATTTAAAAGGGTTGTTATATTATATTTTAATTATATAGTTGAATATTTGGACGTTAGTGTAGTCCGTTTGATTACGTATTCGATTTTGGCGTTTAAACCTTATGAAGTATAATTATTTATACTTTGATTATATATATGTATAATTTATACATAAATATTTACTTTAAATAAATACTTTGGAATAATGGGAATTGATTATATATATATATGGGATTGGGCTTGAGTTATTGTATTTTAAAGGATCATAATGTGAGTTATTGTATTTTAAAGGATCATAATGTTTTATGTATATATATATATATATATATATATATATATATATATATATGTATATTTTGGATTATACGTTTGGTTTAACTGCATGTGTTTACAAATGAGTTCTTTATACTTTAATTATATACCTTTGGGTTGGAATGCCTTGTGGTGGGACGTGAGGTCCCTTATGTAACTATATTGATGTTTATTGACTTTTGGTTTAAGTTGGGTTTTGATTATGATTTTAAAGGAAATGTGACATTTGAATTGAGTAAGGTCTGTTATGCGGTCATTTGACCCTTGTGATTATTTTGAATATAGAAATATATGTGTTTGGACAGTGATGTCCTGACTTTGAGTATTTATATGGGTTAGTTGACTGATGGACTTGTATATGTCCAGGTGTCCGATGTTTGGGGTTGGGTACATTATAAATGATTATATATATATTGATTATCGCGTGGCGATTGATGTGAGTGCTGTTAGCACCTTGTATTGTACCTCCCCCTGTTCTAATATTGATAATCGCATGGCGATTGATATGATATGGTTACTGAATTTGGTATGGTTCGATCTAGTGCATACCTTAACAGGGTTTAGCTGTAGACCCTTAACTGGGTAGTCTGCGCGCGTAGGACAGATTTCGGAGTTATGGTTGGGAAGTTTCTACCATATAGGCCTGTGAGTTTAGTCCCACATTGGACGGCTCAACCTTGGGCACGGGGTCTCGATGAGACTGTACCTGTGTCCAGTCAAATGATCCCATGTTGGATTGTTTTCCCTTGGTACTTGTGTTTGGTGTTGAGATTATACTATACCTGTACGCGTGTGTTAGTACCTTCGTATTTATATTTCTTTTAGTGAGGATCGTTCATCGCTTGTCGTGCTTGTGAGCATGTGGTTGTGAGAGTGGGGAAGTTTTGGGAAACTGTTTACCTGATTTGGTTGAAGTACTTGTTTGAATTTTAGTACTTGATAAATTTTACTTGTTGGATTGTAAATCCTGATTATATATATATTTATATATATATGATTTGAACTTCAATTGAGTTCTGTATAGTTGTTGGGTTTGGTTTTCTCGGCATGATTGAGATCTTTGATATTTTAAATGTTATTTCGGTTTATATTTTTATATACCTACATGGGTTGGTAATTTGGGAGGTTATGCCTCGGGAAAAGTAAAAGATTGAGTTGTTCGGAAAAAAGGGGTTTTTGAACTGGAATGTTTTCACCTATTTTGAGGTAGGGTTGTTTTTAAATCACTAAAGTACATAAATGATTTCATATGCATGGTTCACATTGTTTTAAACGGTGGGGTTAATACTTTGATTTAAGTATGAAAAACTTTGTTTTTGTCCACTCACACTCTTTCTGTTTTGCGCCCCTAGACCGTAGTCATCGCTTCGTTACTGTTCGCCCGTGCGCTTCTCTTCTCGAGCTTCGTTGGAATGGTAGGATTGTCATCCTTGAACCCTAAACTTTGTATTCCGTTATTTCTATTCCGCTAACTCTTACATGGCTCTGTATTACCTGTTAGGGTTAAATTTGAATGACCGGAGGTCTGTTATGTATTTGTGTATGCATGTTGGCATTTGGGGATATATATATGTTGTGTTCTGACATGTTGAAACTTTGGGGTTTATCCTTATTTCAGGGGAGACTCTGCCCGATTTTCGGCAGAAGTCATGGCCCTTTTCTGTGTAAATTTCGGGAAGAGGGAACTTGTTTAGTTTGTGGGCCCGACATGGGTGGATATCGGGCATAACCGTAGGGTCCGTCTCGGGTTCGGAGTGGAATTCGGGTCGGGTCCTGTTAAATAATGTGTTACTTTTTAACAAGTATCATAGTTTTAAATAAATTTCAAGTCTAAATATCCTGCTATTAGATTGAAGGGAGAGTTTCCAATAAATATTTTAAGTTAAGGATTGGTTATATACTTCTAATCTCGGGCGTTGAATTGCATATAAGAGAATCCCAACATATTTAATGAATGCAATCCAACGATTGAAATTAGAAGTATGTAATCAATCTTTAACTTAAATACTTATTGGAGACTCTCCTAGATGGAAAATAAAAAAACGAAGGCTTAAAAAAGAAGTTGATAAAAAATTGTATAAATACAGAAATCTCCAACTTGTTTCTCTCTCAACTCAAACCCTAGCCCCTCTCTGTGACCACTCTGATACTGAATAACCGAGCAATTGACCTCTCCGGTAACATCAGACGGCTCTCGTGAGGTCATTGCCATAACCACCGAATGCGATTATGGCGGGTGGTTCAGATGTGGCTGAACCAGCTAGCTTGTCCTGTGCTAGTTGTGGCAAACCTGCCCAGCTTCAGTATGTAAAATTTTCCCTTTCAGCCACCCTCTCATCTACTCGCTAATTTCTGTAAAAAATTTATAATAAATTTCTGTACTTTATGTTTGGTGGGTCAAAGACTCATAGCTAATTGTGTTTGGAAAATGTGAATATGTTGTTTCAAAATAGTTGGAAAGCTTTTGGGGTGGAGACTTCCCATTTCAATTGCTAAAGCTTTAATCTTTGTGCTACTAATTGTAAAATGCTCGATTCTTATTTGCTAGGGTGTTGAAGAATTAAAAGATGGTTCTTTCTTTCGGTGGTTTACTGAGTTTTGTTAGTTAACTTTGATTTTTATTTGCAGGTGTCCCAAATGTGTGCAATTGAAGCTTCCTCGTGAAACTGCCGCTTTCTGGTTTGTAACAATTTCCTTCTTCGCACTAATACTAAATTCTAGTATCATACAGTTTCATTGAGAAAATTGGGTGGTGGAATGGGATGTAGTGATTGCCAGTGAGTTGAGCATTTCAAGCGTTTAACTTCATTCAGGAATTTTCACACACCGGCATTTGAATTTGACAAGTTAGATTAGATGTGTTAATAGAAGCTTGGAAGTGATTTATTTGTTTTTCATGTTGATGAAAGTTTGCTTCTCTTAACAGCACTCAGGATTGTTTTAAGGCTTCTTGGACCTCTCATAAATCAGTGCATCTAAAGGCCAAGCTATCTGAACCTGGGACGGGTACTCCAGATAATGAAGGTTGGCTATATTGCTTGAAGAAAGGGCAGGCTCGAACGCCAAAGCTTCCCTATTTTGATTGGACTGGGTATATTTCTATGGTTTGCCTCTTAATTCATGTTAATTGTTGTCAGATATTTAAGCTTGATGGTTCTGATGCTTGGAATTATTTGTTTTATGATTGGAAATTTATGTATCATGGATATGGTGTCAGATAGGCTATTGCTAGCAGATAGCATTGGATGGAACAAATCACAAGTGTTATCAGTTTACTCGTTTTACCTCATTTCAATGTCTTGTACATGTGTATTCATGGAAGTTGCTATGTGTTATGCAGGACACTGAGGCCGTTTCCTATATCTAGTAAGCGTATGGTACCTGCTCATATTGATCTACCTGATTGGGCAGCTGATGTAAGTTGTAGTTCAAACGACCAAAATTTGAGTAGATATAGTGCTTCTTCATCTATTGGTGATCTAACTGTAAATTAAGTGTTGAATTTTGTTGTCATTGACCTTATTAAAAAAATATATTGCAGGGAATTCCAAAAGTTGAGCCCAATAGTGATCTGCAGCATGTTGTTGAGGTAAAGCATTTACTTGAAAACCTCATAATTCATACATAATGTATGGATCAATGTATTATTGAGTCAGACTTTCTCCTTTCTAGATTTTACTTTTCCTTTCTACTTTATTGACTTTTCTTATTTTCTGAATGATGAATGATATATTCATTTTGAAGATCAAGACACCGGAACAAATTGAGAGAATGCGAGAAACTTGTCTAGTAAGTGCCAGTTAATTATTTCCTTTTGTTCACCTATAGTTTTTTTTTTCTTCTAATGAAACAGTGTTAGCTTGCTTTTATACATACATATATATATATATATATATATATATATATATATATATATTCATAACTTGCTGCAGGCATCGTTTCACTTCTAACATCTGTTCTATGCCTTTAACCCGTAAAACGTATTAATTTAATGCTATACAAGTACTGAATTCTAGACAAAGTTATAATACCAATTGACTCTTTCAAGAAGGATTTTCTCTGTTTGGTTTTTATCTCTGTTGCACCGATATGGCAAAAATTAGGGGTATGCGAGTATCGGATATGTCCGCGATACGATATGGCATGGATACGGCACCGATACGTATCCGATACGCCACGTGGCGTATCGTAGACTTTTATGGCACGTTGAATTTACGATATGGCTTGGATACTCCTTCGATACGCTCCCGATACGGCACCGAGACAGGGAAAGAGCGACTTAGAATTTCAAAGACCCAGCCTCTGTCGAGAGGCTAGATCATTTTTAACTGATGGCAACTAAAAAAGAAGAAGAACAAGAACAAGAAGGAAGAAGGAAGAGAAGAACCCAGCAACAATCGTTGTCGCCGCTCAAGCAGTCGCCGTCGCTGCTCAGATCCATTTAGGGCGATTCAGACTGCAACCAAAAAAGAAGAAGAAGAAGAAGAAAGAAGGAAGAAGGAAGAGAAGAAGCAATCGCCGTTGCCGTCGCCGTCGCCACCAGCAATCGCCGTCACCGTCGCCTCTCATATTCATTTGGTTGCAGGTCACGGTTTTCTTCATCGTATTCTTGGTTGAGATTATTGAGATAAGAGAGATGGTGAGGTGATATCGGGCTGGGGTGATTGGGCTATTTATGGAGATTGGGCTGTTGGGTAATATTGGGGTGGGGTGATATATATTTTAAATATATATTATTTTAATCGCCGTATCGTTGCCGTACCCGTATCCTAATTTTTGGAAATTTGCCGTATCGGCGTATCGAATCGTATCGTATCGCCGTATCCGTATCCGTATCCGTATCGGTGCAACATAGGTTTTTATTAATCCTACTATTACATGTGACTTTATGTTCTTTATTGACTGATATCTTGATGTTCTCGTCACAATTGTTTTGCTAGATTGCAAGGAAGGTCTTGGATAGAGCTGCTAGTGTAATCCGACCTGGTATCACAACTGATGAAATTGATCGGGTGGTCCATGAGGCTACTATTGCTGAGGGTATAGAATGTCTTTTCATTTTGTTTAGTATTCCAATAGTTATGTTTCCTTGTCCATTATTGTAACTGTTTGTATCTTATACTCATTAAGACTTTGACCATACCTATTGACGTGGCAATTTTATTTTTCTAATTCAAGTTTTATTTAATTTTTTTTTCTTTCCATTTATCGCTATTTGTCTCTAATAATTTTATTTTCTAATTCAAGTTTTATTTAATTTTTGTTTTCTTTCCATTTATCGCTATTTGTCTCTAATCACATCAGTTGTATGTTTTGTGGTGGCCATGTTTTATGTGTGCATTGCCTGTTTTATTGTCCAGAATAGAAAATGGCTGTTGTAACTTGTAATGATGTTTTGGATTTTAACTCACTGCAGGTGGATATCCATCTCCTCTCAATTATCATTTCTTCCCCAAGTCTTGCTGCACGTAGGTACCTCTTTGTGTACATTTTCAATGAACTTTATTCAGATTGTATGGTATTGACTTTGTAATTGCGTTTTGCTTTTTATCTTGGTTGCAGGTCAGTCAATGAAGTAATTTGCCATGGGATTCCTGATGCCAGGTATGCGTTGTACCTATTTATTTGAGATTTATTTAATTTTGGGAGGGAGGGGACCAAAGGGGGGAAAGGAATACGGATAAACTATTTCTGTTAGTATATTTAATATACCTTTGTCGTAAAACACACTTTATTGTTGTATATTGTAATTTTGTTCTCTCGTTTTGTTTCTCGTCAGTTCCATTTTGGGTTCTGAAGTACTGTTATTTTAAAATAGCACTGTGGTAATGTTACTGGACTGGCATAACGAAGTCTTGTTTTGTGTTAGGGGTACATACCTGAGAAATTGCTTTCTAGTATTTGTGAACTGCTGACACTTTGTTTGCCTGCATTTGTTTCTTTCTTCTTTTTAATTCTAATAATAGTTTTAACTGTTTTAAAAAAAATAGATTATAGTTGTTAAAATCCCTTGGATAGCATTTCTTACCTCTTTCATGATGCATCTGAATGAAACTTTTGCTCCAGGAAATTAGAGGATGGTGATATCGTCAATGTTGATGTGACTGTGTATTATAAAGGCGTCCATGGTAATAAGTGTTCTACACATTTAACATGTAGCTCAACTTTGAACAAGTTCTTTTCATGAACAACTGTTAAACTGCAGGTGATCTAAATGAAACATACTTTGTGGGAAATGTTGATGAAGAGTCCCAACGGCTAGTCCAATCTACATATGAGTGCTTGGAGAAAGCAATATCTATTGGTATGTGCACCATAATATATCAATTATAAGAGACCGCTCTCCTTCTCATGTCTTTTTTGTAAATTTTCTTGAGACCCTAACTCATATTGTTCTAACAAGAACTTTGAACTGACATTAAGAACACAATTTAATAACAGCTTTTTCTTAATGGCTCTTTAGTGCATCTGTCACCAATTATTGCTTTACAATCTTGTAATTCAATCACATCACATCTCTTTGTTTGGAAGCAATTAGTCTTGCCTTTTAGGAGGATGTAAATTTTTCATATGTAATGAAATGTGTTTGAGGAAAATAGTTTAAGGTGATTTTCCTAAAATCTCAATGTTGTCACCTGAATCACCAGAAATCACTGAGTGTCATTCTTAAAATTAATGGCCAGAAATTGATGTGTGATCTTTGCTTATGTAAAATTTGCACTTGTTTCCAAGACTTTTGGTTTCAGTGTTTTATATCCTGGATTTTTCATGGGCCCTAGAATACACAGCTTAAAATCAGTACACATAAGCAATGTTGATTTTACAATCAGTGTCTTCTATTCATGTATATGCTATAATAATCGTTTTATCCAATGTTGATTTTACATTTTCTTTGGTTCCATGGAAGTTGTAAGTAATCACTCTGGAAATATATTTGTAGTTATGTTTTTGCTTAATTGTATTAGTAAATTGTGTGAAAATATTTTAGTGATACATGGAATGTTGTCACCTGATGGTAACTGAGATGTCGAGAAGCCAACCTATTTAACCCTGATTTGGACAGTGCCCTATAATAATTTCAATTGTTTGGGGATTAAAAGCATAAAAGGAAAAGATTATTCCTGATTTTTGTTGTTGTCATGTGCAGTAAAACCTGGAATGCGATTTCGTGAAGTCGGTGAAGTCGTTAATCGCCATGTGACAATGTCGGGATTCTCTGTGGTAATTTGTAACTTTGAGCTTGGAATTGTGCAGCATTTTCAGTTTTAAGATATGGCATACAGATGATAGTAATTTTGTATTGCACCAACAGGTGAAATCATATTGCGGTCATGGTATTGGGGAGCTTTTTCACTGTGCACCAAATATTCCCCATTATGCAAGTATGTTTGATAAGGAAGCTTTTGTATATATATGAATCATACATTTTCTTGCTTGCACCTTTAATGTTTTTTACCTTAACCAAGCAGGAAATAAAGCCGTTGGTGTGATGAAAGCTGGACAGACTTTTACAATTGAACCCATGATCAATGCAGGTATTTTGGAAGTTTGTTTTATGAGCATATAGGTGATAGGTTTATTCATTTGCTAGCTACATCTTAACAAACAAAATAAAATATGGATAGGGGTTTGGCGTGATCGAATGTGGCCTGATGGATGGACTGCTGTTACAGCAGATGGCAAGCGCAGTGCTCAGTTTGAGCACACACTTCTGGTAACTGTGCAGTTTATGTTTCATGCATAACATGTTTAAATCTTTTCAACTTCTGTAACCATAATTTATCATGAAAACCATTTGTGAGACTTGTTCTGGGTTTTAGGGCAGCTCAAGGATGGGTGGAGTAGCATATAATTATAACTTCTAAGTGATGATTAAATAAAAAAGCTTGATACGTAATGCATTAGGGCAGGAAGATTTACAGGTTGGACTCAATTGGAGCAATAAGACAAGTACCTTTTTAGTTGTCTTGAATCAAATCTGCCATAATTAATCTGTCAACATTGAATTACAATGCCACCCATTGACAAATGCAGGACTGAGATTTAGTGTGAACGCCGGGATAGGTCTTGAATACCGTTGTTGCATGGATGTTTGTCCAAGTTTAATTCTGGTTAATTATGTCTGTGCTGATGCATCTTATCTATATGATATTACATCTCTAATTTCGTTGTTATGTCTTCCTACATATGTGTAGGTGACAGAGACTGGAGTTGATGTTCTTACAGCTCGGTTGCCTTCATCGCCGAAAGTGTTCCCTTGGTTAAATGCTTAATGACTGCCTGCTGCTTGGTTTACTGAAGGTTGCAAGGAGACAGAAGGGTGCCATTCATGGTAATCATCCACCAGTAACATAAGAAAATAAAAACTTGTGATAATGTTACTTCCATTGCCTCTTATGTTGGGTGAGGGTATCATGTTTGTAACTTATTGGGTAATAGTCGATTTTGAGGTTTGGTTAAAGAGTTTCCTAAGTGTCAGAAGAGCTATATGAATCATTGTTAAACTATCATCAATGTAATAGAGGGTTGTGTACGACATGTTCAATATGTTCAAACTGCTTTGAGTTTCTACAGATTTCTTTACCTCAATGAGATCATTGAGTTCTATTAGCATAAATTGGAAAGAGTGTATTCTCTAAGACGAACGTTACGTTTTATGCGTGTGTGTGAACGATAATGTTGAACCAACATGCACAGCTATATACAAGGCTTATATATTAACTATCAATCAAGCCAGGGAAGAATTAGGGTTGATAATGTTGTTTGAGGATTTGCAAGTTTTACAATCATAGTGTGGTCTAGTGTCACGTAAAGAATTATGAATTAGAAGAAAAACAAAAAGTGGGGCTGATACATTTGTTCGCCTTTCAGCTCTATCAATGAAGTAACAGGGGCAAAATCGAATTTTAAGATTGGTGTGAAACACATTAAACACAAAAAATATTTAACTTGTACTAATTGACATACGCAAGTCCTCGACTGTTCCAAGCATAATCTCATATCTCATTCCTAAATCACGTATGCTAAATAAAACACTTTATGCTTTGCCTAATAATTCTGATTTTTCGATCGCCTTCTATATATTGTCCAATATTTTTCTTCGAATTCCCATTTCTAAGAATTTTGTTTTCTGTATTAATGACCAATTATCTAGAACAAGGGTAAATTAGGAGAGTAAATTATCAAGAAACACACACAACAAAAAGAAGCAGGAAATATAGTAAAAGAAGCTAAATCTAATATAGCATGCATTTACATAAAGAATTGCATAATAAAAAACCAAAATACAATCTGGGCGAAATTAATTGAAATCTTCAAGATAGACGAAAAAGCCCCCTTGGTCTTGGTGGCACATTGAAGCCGGAGTTGAGGTTTGTTGTAAATAGGAGTGATCAAAGAATCAAACACTTTACTCTTGCAAACAAGACACTCCCTTTGACTCAACAAACTGTACAAACAAGGCCAGCAATATAAATGCCCACAAGAAGTCACAACTGGCTCTCTTGCCATTTTCATGCACATGTTGCAGTCAAAATATGATGCAGATCTTGGTGGGGACAATGGCTCTGTCAAATAGCCCTCATCATAGCCCTCATCTTGATCATGATCTTGATGAAGGGTTGGATTTGAACCATCCAGAGACAGAGTATAATTATCACTTTCGGGGCTGTCAAACTCATGTTGATCAATTTCATCTTGCACTAGCAGTGAGAAAACACTGTCATCATCATCCTCTTCATCATAATCCTCATCACTATCATCATCATGACCTTCATAATAATCATGATTATCCATATATTCGTACCATTGGTGTGCTGGTTTTGTGACGTTGAAAATCTCATGGGGCAACATGAAACGCATGGGTGGCTTAAGTTGTGTTCTGCTTTCGTTTTCGGAAGCCATGTGAATATGGAAACAAAGCAACGCAAAAAATTGAAAAATTAAGAAGCCTTTGAAAAACAAACGCTACAACAAGAGAAATAGAAGCTATAACTTGTGGTTTCCATTCTAAAGAGACCCATGTATATATAGGGGAGAAACTTCAGAATTTAAACCTGATCCGACTAGTATTAGGAGTAGAACGAGGATTTCTTGGTTCACAAGTTTCCAAATCCGACTTACAAGAGTGACAACCTCTTTTCTTGTTTTTTTTTTTTTAAAAAAAAAAAAGGAAAAGAAGAAAAATGGAAACCTTTGGTGTGATCTCAAAATTGAAACCTAATCCTACTAAGATCAGGAGTAGGACTAAGATTTCTTGGTTCACAAGTTTCCCAATCCGAATTGATGACTCATTTCCTTGTAGAATTAGGACTTTGTTGCTTTGTATAAATTCCTCATTGTGGTATCGATAAAAAAAATACCTCATTCTGGAGAAGGTTAATACAACATACAGAAGTTGCCATAAACAAACACTCAGGGAGGACAGAAAATTGTTGAAGAAAGAATGGGGAAGAGAAAGTCGTCGTCGAGGGCAAAGCTTGTAGCTAAGAAGCCAAGGGAGAAGCTTGATACAGTGTTCTGTTGCCCCTTCTGCAACCACGTGAGCAGCGTCGAATGCAGCATTGACATGAAGATAATGATTGGGGAGGCTTTCTGCAGCGTTTGCAAAGAGAGTTATAGCACAACCATCACAACTTTGACTGAACCCATAGACGTCTACAGTGAATGGATAGACGAATGTGAACGGGTCAACACCATTGTTGTTGCTGATGATCATGATTATCGTGTTTAGGAATCAGATAGGGGTTTTTATTAATAATATATATAAATTCATAATTAAAACTCCAAATCTTTTGTGGTTTGTCCGTAAAACTCCATATCTTTAACTTCTTGTTCCCATTATAAATTTATAATTTTTTCTCCACCAGTGTCTTTTAAAATTTGTATCAATTTTTAGACATATATGAAGGATGGGCCTATAGCCTAGAAGATAACCATTGATTTAATATATAAAAAATTGCTAGTTTGTGATTTGAATGGAATGGTTTGCTGAAACTGGATTGCTAGAAGAAGAAGAAGAAGGAAGAGGACTAGGATATATATCTTGGTTCACAAGTTTCCAAATCCAACAAGCGACAACCTTCATTTTTACAAAAGAAAAAGAAAAAGAAAAATAGAAACCTATGTATTGGGGTGTTACTACTGCAGCAATATATCGTGTATACTGAAGGCTCATGGTGCGTATTTTTGAAGGCAGTCACAAAATTAAGTTTGAAATACTCAAATGATGTCAATATAAGTTACGAAACATAATCTATAATAGAAAGCACAAATGGACTTTTGATATCATGAAGGAGATGTTTGATACAAGAACCAAATCAGTAATTTGTTTTTGTTTTTTTTGGTCTGAACCAAATCAGTAATCGGGTATATTATATATAAATGCAATCGCAAACAAACTTTTTTGTCCCTCCTTGATTTCCAATGGGATCCAAAAGGGCTACAATACTAGTACTACTAACCTAACAATTCAAAATCCCTTTCAATTGAATTCATAAAAATTGTGGTTTCCACCTAGAGAAGTGATTGGGTGATGTAGAACACATGGCCGAAGAGAACAGCGTGATAAGTGCAACTCATTGATTTGCTGTGACATATGGGCTATTTTAGCCAAATTCTATCGTTTACTTTGACTTTTCAGTGTTTAAAGTTTTTAGAATATTTTGGGAAACTTTTATTATTTTCTTTTTTGTTTTCTAATTAGCTTTCATAGCAAGTCTAGAGTTTTTATTAACTTTCCAAGCAAGTCTAGGGTTTCTCTCATATAAAAGGAATGCGTTGGAGCATCCTGAATTATTCAGTTTATCATCTTATTTTCAATCAATATATTTAAGGTTTACTCAATTTCTTTGGTGGATTCCGACATTGTTACTTCACTACTACAAAAATCAAATAGACGCTTCGGTGAAACGACGATTCAAGATCTTTAAACCGGCCGTTGTCTTTTAAAAGACGACGATTTTGTAAAACCGTCGTACTATATCATCTTATACACTACTAAAATGGGTTGATTTTAAACACGACGCTTGTCAATTGACAAGCGTCGTCTTTTAAAACGCACTAAACAAAGGATTTTTAAAACACGACGCTTGTTAATTGACAAGGGTCGTCTTTAAAACACGCAAAACAAAAGGGCGGCTTAAGTGAATTCGCCCCTCGACCTAAAATTCAGATTTCCGTGTCTATGTGAAAACCTTATCTCTCCTCCTTGAAACCTCTTGAGCTCCTCTCTCCTTCCTTGAAACCCTCCTGAGCTATCTAAAACACTCCCTCTCTCTCCTTTCTACTCCTTGCATAAGGACCTACCAGCCATCGACGCCATCGTTTTCTTCGCATCAGTCATCACCAGCAGCCATCGACGCCATCTTCATCCCAGACTTCGTCGACACTCGCAAACTGACGCCGTAGAGGTCGACACCACCACCAACGACGACGAGGATGTCCTTGAAAACAGATCTAGAGACCTCGCGAGAGGAGGAAAGCCTAGAACATCAGATCTGCCATCGAACCTCAGGCGACAGATCAGAGAGACAAAGGAGAAGATGTGCTGGTCTTCGATGTGGCCTGAGGTTCGATGGCAGATCTCCGTCGCGCCGTCTTGGTCATCTAGCTCGCCATCCACGTCACAGATCTCGCCGTCCAGGTGACTAAGGTCGTCATATCCCTTGCGTCCAGATCACTTAGATCGCCAAAAGTATCGCCATGGGTAAAGCCAGACGATATCTTAGTTTAAGTTTGAGATCTGACTTTATCTCCTGGTTTAAGTTTGAGATCTTCGTTTTACCTTTTTCTTAATCTTAGTTTCATGTTTATTTTTTTGGTTCTGAAGCTCGACGACGCTATCCAATGGTTCTCTCGCCCTCTGGCTGCAACTCAGATATGAAATTAGCCTGGCTCTGAGGGAGATGATGACGAAAATGATTGTTGTAGAGTTTCAGACGACGAAGATGATGAAACGGCAGCTGAGTTTGATAAAGATTCATTCTTGAGGTTGCTTCGGAAGGTTTCGTTGGCGGAAGCGAGGTTGATAAAGATTCATTCTCTTGGTGAACTTTTCAATTGTAGGCGAATCCAATCCAGTATGAATCAATTGGTAATAGAATTTCTTTAATTATTCCTGGTTTTTTTTTTTTGCAGAGCATCAATGAATGGGTTTGATGTCAAGAGTAGGAATCTCTGTTTTGGTTACTTAGAAAACCGAGCACACAGAATCACGGGCTGATCCGAGCATTCTTCCCGGGAAAAAATTGAAAGTTATTCTCCATGATACAAATTGCAGTGGATTTCTTGGAACTGTTGAAGGTATTTCCTGAAACTCCCTTCTAGAGTACACATGGAATTAGAACCCGTTTCTGCGTGTACTAAGTTGCAAATTTCCTTTAATTTTGGGTGTAGAAAAACCAAACTGCTATTAATTCTTGATAAGAAAACAGGTTTTAGAGAATATATTTATTCTCAATTTGGGATGTACTTCATTTTTATCAAATTAGTGGCCTTTAATGTTGAATTTGATTTTCTGTTCTGTTGCCCTGTTGAGAGTTTAGAATTTTGGCATTGTATGCCTTTAAAAAGTAAAAACTTTGACTTGCATAATTCCAATTTTGTTGATGCAGATTATGATGTTGATAGGATATCTCGAGTCTGTGTCTACTCTACTTCTTGTTTGCACATTTTGTTGTTTAGTTCCATTTTGATGTTTTTCATGCTTAAAACTATAGCACTGTAAAATTATTGCTAAGTAAGAATACTAAACGATTGCACTTGAAAATGCAAGTCCAAAATAAGCAATTCTGATCCTTGTTTGAGGATAAGTGATATGATTTCTAAAGGTCCCCTCCATTTATATGTATTATGATTGGTAAATGACTTGTTTTGTATGATTCTTCCTGTTTGAGTGCCATAGTTTGTAAAAGTTTCTTGATGTTCTGTTCATACACACCATTGATTTAATTGCTCGAATTTTATGGACGTCAATATGTCCTTGCATCGACATGAAGCAACATGCAAAATGCCTTTGAGCAGACAGGTTCTGATTAAAGCCTACGCAATAAAAAAGAGAAAAAAATTGTTAGCTGAAAACAAAAGCCTGGCCCAGGAGGACAATAGCTTATCTGCTAGCTGCTACATAGATGAATAAAGCAGCTGTGTTCCCTGAGAAGCTGGACCCTCGATGAGCAAGCAAAGCTTATACAAATACAATGACACGTTGTCTTATGTGTGTTCAGATATATAAAAGTTAACAACTTGGATTGGTGGTTCCAGAAGAAGAAAGTAGGGATATTGAGAAAGATTAAAGTTTCGGAGGTAATGAGGTTCTTGAAGTCTGTCTCAGTAAAGACTGTTTTGTATTCTATCGGATAAGTCATTTAAAAGGGATTGACATGGTTGATTGTTAAGTCTACAAATTGTAGTGGCCAGAAAAATGATTAGCAGAATTCCTTCCCTTGATTGTTAAGTCTACAGGGTTGATTGTTAAGTCTACAAATTCTACGTTTTTTCTGATTTTTTCAATAGCTTGAGTTTGTTTTCAAAGAGATATGAGGTTGCTGGAAACTGTAGTTATTTTCAATAGATTTAACAATACACTTGTATGCTCTGTTCTGTTTTTAGTGCGCTGGTCTTATCAAGCTCATAAAGCAACTAAGTTGGTCAAAATGTTCCTCTATATTGTGTTACAAATGAACTTTTCCTGCATAAACTTATGCTTGTATAGATGATGCATATTCTTTGTTAGCTAAGATGACAGCAAGATAATGTAATCTTATTGCGGTTTTTGATTGCTCAGGTAAGATGACATGGCAAATAGGTGATGCAGCAGGTAGACAACTTAGAAGAATATAAGATCTATTTGACAAAGATGACTGAGAACACTACTCCAAGATGACAGCTGAATATGGAGAACAAATACAAATTGTGGAAGATACAACAACATAATGTTTTGGATATGGTATTTTGTAATTATAGGTTAATGCTATGTATATGGTATTTTGTATGGATATAGTAGGAATCAAGATTGGTAAACAATGTAATTACTCTTAAATCTTCAAATTTTATAAAAGAAATAATTTTTTAGTATATATTTGTATGGTGTGGGTAATAGAAGATTTGGACTTTAAAAAAAAAAGAAACTAAAATGTAAAATACGTCATTTTTACAGATAACAAATGACGGTTTTTTGTAACAAAACAGTCGTCTTTAGATTTAATAGACGTTAGTTTTTTTAAAAAAAACCGACGTCTTTTGATATAATAGGCAGCCGATTCTTTTAGAAAAATCGTTGCCTTTTTACATATAATGACGACGGTTCTTTTCGTGAAACACTGTCGCCTTTACAAATAATAGACGACGATTATTTAGAAAACTGTTGCCTTTACATATAATAGACGACGGTTTTTTTTAAAAAACCGTCGTCTTTATTCTTATAATCAACGATCCTTACCTCTAAACAACGACAGTTCTTAATAAAACCGTCGTCTTTATATGAAAACAACGACGGTTTGAAACAAAAACCGTCGTCTTTATGTGAAAACAACGACGGTTTTAGTAAAAGCGTCGTCTTTTTCAAATAATGAGACGACGGGAAATTACCGCCGTGGTTTCATGCATCAAAAGATGTCGGTCGATTTCACGACGGTTGAAAATCAATACACGACGGTGAATCACCGCTGCCTATTGCGATTTTGTAGTAGTGCTTGTAGGGTTATCGTTCGATCTCCCAATCCCTTATATCTTGCTGCATCATTAGGTTCCAAATTAATTCGCAAATATATAGGTAGCCACAAACAACCACAACCATCACTATTCACTACCAAGCCAATTATGTATTCTCCAAGCTACAATCAATTCAAACATGTGTAACAACACAAACAGAGACTGACACGATGGATGGGTTATTTATTCTCTTCTACCACAGTAGCAACTTGGGCCTTTTGCAATTTCACCAAAAAGAAAAAAGAAGAGAAAACTTGGGTTTTTGGGATATTCAAGTGAGATGAAATAAACTGATTCTCATTAAGATTAACAATAGCTAGTGTAGCTTATATACAGAGATCAAGCCTAGCTTGCTTAATACATAAGTAATCACAACTTTAACAATCTTACAACTGACATAACAAATCTCTAACAATGATTAACTAGCTTTTACTGATTGTTGACTCTCTTCTATACTTTCTAAGTGTGATGTTGAGATATCCTCTTTACACCCACGTAGGGAACTGAAGTGCAAGCTTGGACCTTAGAAATATAACTATGTCTTTAGACAAAGACTTTGTATGAATGTCAGCTAGCTGATCCTGACTGCAAACATATTTCACTGTGATCTTGTTTTTGAGAACTTGTTCTCTAATGTAATGAAATGTCAGACACTGAGATTTATTTAAGGTGCTTAGAAAAATAAGTTCTGATTTTTCTGCGGATTCTATTGAATTTTTGGAGATAAGTTTAAGCTTGAATTTGAATATTGAAGGAGGCTTGGAATTAAATTAAAGAGAGGATGTGTAACTCTGTGGTAAGTTGAGAGGATTTGTGGTTAAGTGGCAATCTCTACTCTTGAACTTTCTCATTTTATGCCACCTCAACTTCTATTATTTTAATATTTTGTATCCCACGCATGTTCCTTATGATTCCTAAGTCTGGTCATTTGATTACACACACACAACAACAACAACACTCCTCTGTTTTCTCTTCAAAACTGAGAGCACAACCTCTCTTGTGTTTCACGTCACTTCTGCTGCACTCTTTGAAACCCCATCCTCCATAGCTCGAATCGAACTCTTTCCTTCTGCAATATTGTTCATTAGGTACAACAAAACCAAAAAAAAAGAAGGCATAATACCCTATAAACGTGTACAATTCTAATGAATATACAAGCATCAACCCAAAAAAACAAAGAATATACAAAGAAGGAAAACAAATTGGGCCCAGAACTATGTTGATCCAAGAAAGGATAGTGGGCTATAGTACTAAATAGCCAAAAGTGGCCATCTCCTCTCAGTTATCAAGTGTTGGTGCACGTAGGTACTTTTTTGTGTCCATTTTTGACAAATTTTATATGGTGTTAACTTTGTAATTGCGTTATGCTTTTTATCTTTGTTGCATGTATGCGTTGTTGTACTTATTTATTTGATTTATTTATGTTAGTATATTTAATATACCTTTGTCTTAAAACACATTTTATTGCTGTACATTGTAACATTGTAGTTTTGTTCTCTCTCGTTTTGTTTCTGGCCAGTTTAGTTTTGGGTTCTTAAGTACTGTTATTATTAAAATAGGTACATAGTACATACCCTGAGAAGTTCCGACTTACAAGTGACAACCTTATTTCTTGTTTTTTTTTAAAAAAAAAATGAAAAGAAGAAAAATTGAAACCTAATCCTACTAAGATTAGGAGTAGGACAAAGATTTCTTGGTTCACAAGTTTCCCAATCCGACTTGATGACTCATTTCCTTGTAGAATCAGGACTTTGTTGCTTTGTATAAATACCTCATTGTGGAGAAGGTTAATACAACATACAGAAGTTGCCATAAACAAACACTCAAGAGTTAAGACAGAAAATTGTTGAAGAAAGAATGGGGAAGAGAAAGTCGTCGTCGAGGGCAAAGCTTCTAGCTAAGAAGCCAAGGGAGAAGCTTGATACAGTATTCTGTTGCCCCTTCTGCAATCACGTGAGCAGCGTCGAATGCAGCATTGACATGAAGATAATGATTGGGGAGGCTTTCTGCAGCGTTTGCCAAGAGAGTTATAGCACAACCATCACAGCTTTGACTGAACCCATAGACGTCTACAGTGAATGGATAGACGAATGTGAGCGGGTCAACACCATTGTTGCTGATGATCGTGCTTAGGAAGCACATAGGGTTTTATTTTTATAAATATATATATGTATATAAATTCATAAGTAAAACTCCAAAATCTTTTGTGGTCTGTCTGTAAAACTTCATATTTTTTTAACTTGTTGATGCCATTATAAATTTATAATTCTGTCTCCATAGTCCATTGTCACATCGCTGCTGAAAGATGGGCCTAGAGCCTTGAAGATAACCATTGTTTTAATATAAAAACAAAATCTGAAAGAATTAATTGCCAGTTTTGTGATTTAAAGGATGGGCCTAGAGCCTAGAAGATAACCATTGTCGGTGATGATCAATGATATCATGATGATGGTGCTGGCTTAGGAAGCAGATACTAGGGGATGTTTTTTATTTTTATTTTTAAATTTGTTGTGAAACGATAGAGAGATTAGCAGATGGGGGATGTTTCCAGTTGTCTTGTTCTTGTAAAGGATAGAGAGTGTTGGAAAGTTTGGTATCTTTTAAAATTTGTATCAATTTTTAATAAATAAATAAATAAATCTGAGGATTGATTGCTAGTTTGTGATTTGATGAAGTGTGCAAAACATAATTAAATGAAGAGAGGAAATACAAAACTTAATTAAATTTTATTTTCAATAAATAGTTATTCAAAGAGAAACAATTAATTTGTTTTATCTCTTATTTTAGCTCAAGTATCATTATTAGGTAAAAAAAAGTTCACACAAAAAAACTTCTGACAAAATCTCTAATTTGTGCTCAGTTATTTCTTCTCAGTGCATCTATTTACAAAACACTGCTTACCAAACACTTATCATGAGCATGATAAACAAGCAGATCAAATTACACAAACAAGCAGATCAAATTACACAAACAAGCTCTCATATATTCATTCTCGATACGTATTTGAGATCTTTGGAGATTCCGGAACAAAATTTCAGCAAGTACCTTGAAGCACACAGGTAGAACTAAAGCAAACTACAGGGAAGGACGGTACTAGCAGAAATCAGAGCATTATTTTTTTTGACATTTAGAATCCAGATGACTCAACTAACGAGGAATATGATGCATAATCATCTGCTGTTGGCTTTCTGCTACCATCCTTATTTGAGACTCTGCTACTAGCCTTCCGAAGTATATCTGTGTCGAGACCAGCCATATCGTACAACTCTAGCCTATGGATCTTCATTGCTTCCAGGTCATCTTCCCAACAGGTTTCTGAAATAATTTCAAATGCTTTCTCTATCTTGTCCTCGGCCACAAGACCCCCATTTTGCAAGAGGACAAGGTAAACTTGTTCAGCAGAAGCTTTCCGTATCTGGGTGAGGAAAGAACAAAATACAATCCGTTAGGAGAGAATTCACTCTGAATTATAAAAGCAAGATGCTTCATGTAAAGGAGGCAATGCAATTATGAATAGGGTTTTAATTCATAAATACTTAAACTTCATGGAACCACAAACCTTAGGGTAGGGATGGCCTAGAAAACTGAGAAGATGAGAGAAGGCCCGAGTGTTTATTGTTTCCGAAACTGAAGCAATATATCCAAGTATTGCAATGCCTGCATATAGTTTGGAGAAATCCTTTGACCCTTTTAATTCAACTTCCAGAGAATCCAAAACACCGGTACAGAAAACGAGTGTATGAGCCTGTAAATTGAAATTGAGATCCAAATAAATCACAACTATGTTCACATCATATATAATCGTGAGACTGGCAAAAAACCATATATAGCTAAAAGTTTCAAGATGATAAAGGGGCTAACCTCCATACTCAACAATATCTGTTTGCTGAATAGAATCTCGATGGTCTGCAATACCAAAGAGATTTCATCAAAATCAAGAAACTTGACCAAGCAAGGTAGGAAAATGTTGCACTAAAACTAGATTAAAAAAATGGTGCAAGCTTAATGTCCAAGTTGTAATATAAATGGGAAGGCACACAAACAAACAAACATGAGAAAATGAATAAAAAAGAAATTAGGGAGCTAATCTAGTTAAGTTTATAGCTATAATTTACTGTGATGATGGGCAAATAGGTTATGAACTTGTATGCACATGGTCGTGACATCCTCTCTCTGAAGCCAGCCAAGGAGGTAAAAGGAAACAAGAAGCTAACTAATTACTTAACTCTGCTTTCTCATATTTTACAACCATGTGGTTACATTAACATCAATATAGATATTGATTCCCAAATACAAAAAGATCTCCAGCACACAAGTTACAGGTATGGGTAAGCAGAAAACAAATAAAGTAATCAAGAAATAAGTACAATAATAAACTAGTCTTGCCATTTTACTAGAATGAGGGACAGCAAAATTTGGTCACCTTAGTAGGGCATGGAATCAAGAAAAGAAGGGCCCCTCATTCCTTTAATTGCCATAAAACAATAAGATTCTAAGCAATAGGTTTTATCTGAGACTACCTTCAATGCAGGCACAATGACTCTGTCACATCTCCTGTACCACTGGAGAACCCAAAGCATGTCAGTAGATAGCATATACTCTCTGGACCTTTCCTTCTGGTCTTCACTTTCTACCACTTGAAGATATTCTAACAATGCTGTGAGTGATGCTTTCCTTAAAGAATCTTGCAACCCACCAATAGAAATAACTAACCCAGATAGCACTGATCTGCTAAAACAGCCAAATTGAAGCAACTGTACAAAACGAGGATATGAAAAAGCTGGTACCTACAAGCAAGTACATGATGGGCTCTCCGTCAAAGAACTCCAATTATTTACCAACAATAATATAGATTTGGACGGTGTATACTTACCCCCCACTTTAAATCAGCTTCATTAGGAACAATTTCTTCCAACTTTTTCCTGTGTGGTATATGTGGGACATAGGCTATCTTGTTGTACAAAATCCTCTGTAGCACCTTTGCAGCTGCTTCTCTCAGTTTATCTATCTTCTCTACCGCTTGCTTACATATTCCTACAACTATACTGGTAGCAAGATTTGCATCAAACAATGAATACAACTGGTTACTGTCATCACTGTTCTGCAACTCCAGTCCAGAATCGACTTGACCTGATCTTCCAGTGAGACCAACAGAATCTCTCTTGCATAGTATATATGTACATCTCTCGAGGCCATCCATAGCAGCCTCGCGCACCCAAGAACCCACATCACCTCTGTTATCAACGGAATAGTCATCAAGAGCTTTCAACAAAGTCATCATTATTGCGTCCTTGATGAGAAGGAACAAGGACATGTCATCCTCCACAGTATCAATACCAGAATGTTCTTTTTCCTGAGCTAATGCTTCACACACTGACACAAGTCCTTTGACAGCATTGACTCGTGCTTCGGCATCTCTATCATCAGGGTTATCCTGCATATGAAGAATATTCAATTAGGAGATCATCATTTATATTTTGCACCAAAAGAGGAGAAAGGCAATGAGATTTAAAACTTCTTTTACACCTCAATTGAACAACAGGTACAAAGCTTCAGGAGCACATCCTTCCACCTGTGGGCAAAAAGTTCACATGGCAAAACACCTATCGCTAATGCTGATCCTCTTCTTACAGCCACATTTGGGTCAGTCAAGAGTTCCAGGTACTTTGACGTTATATCACCAGTTCTACCACCAGATGCAGCAACCAGATATGCTTGGACGAAGTGCTTCAGAGCATTAAGTGCAGCATCCTGCATATAACATTGACAAACTTGATTCACAATTCAGATATCACAAAGAAATAAAATAAGCAATTAGCTAAAAGCCTTCACAATAAGAAATAACCACCTGAATCTGAGAATTAGGATGCCTCAAATTCTCATTAAGTGTATCAAGAAAACTGCGCTTTATCTTTTCTGGCAGTGACACAGAAGATATAGATACACATTCGATGAACCGGGAAACAGCTGAACGTATAATTTCTCCACCTTTTCCACGATAAAGGCGTGCTTTCTGAATAGCAAGTACAACACCAGCAACACGTTTTTGCTTATCTGATGACAAGTTAAACAATATCATAATGATTTTTGCAATCAAGACCATAACCAGTAGAGAAGAACCATTCAGAAAAGGCAAAAATCTTAAATTGATCAAAAAATAAAAAATTCTGCTTTTATATGTGAACTTGTTTTTTTCTTCCCTATAATATTGTTTTCATTTACAGGTATTACTTCTTCCCATGTTCGGTTCCTAAGTTGGTTTATTTGAAACATACAAAGCTACATACAAAGATTCCTTTTAAATTTTAAATCTAAGAATTTAAATTTAGTGTACTCATTGTGAGCTTTTTATTTATATTTCCAAGAGGTAAGAATACCAACCAGCAGAAAGAGCATAATCACATTGATGTAATGCCAAAACAAGTTCCCCAGCTGCTCGTGTTGCTCCATGGCGCATGCACAAATCAGATGAGAGAGTACAAGGAATTATTTTCTCCAAAGCATAGTTTGCAAAATAATCAGGATCGTATTTAACAAGTGCAGAAAGGGCCTCAGCAGCAAGTTCTCTCAAGCCTTTATCCTGATGACATTAAGTAATTACAAATCTCCAAATTTCTCAGCATATTAAACTTGCTATAGCATGCTACAGTAACAAAAGTATTGATACTGAATGATGAAATCCGTAGGAATATGGACAAAATTTACAAAAGAAAATCACAATCCATGTGCTACTCAGAGCAAATCATGTATGCCAACAAAACTTTTGTTCTTACAACATTGTTGTGCTTTTTGTTTTTCTTTTACTGGTAGCAGTCACACAGACAAACACAATTAGTCACTTTTGACAGGTCCTTGGAATCAGGATTCTCACACCCGTCAGAGAAACATTCAAAGTTCAGACCTTTTTTTCCTTCTGAATGAATAAAACTACAACCTTCCACTGTTCCACACTACATAGAAAAGAATTCATGTCGCATGAATACATGATTATTCAGTACAGTACAGAGAGTCTACCAGTAGCAATCTAAATAACAACAAAAAGAGAGACCTTTGAGAACCAACTTACTACTGACTCAACAACTGTTCTGCCAAAGCAATGGCCCAAGGCCCAAAGACTCGTCATGTACCAAGAGACCAACCAACAATTTTATGGACTGGTTCAATAACTTATTTTCTTAAGCTAATTCGTGACACATTAAGTTTTCTGAAGGAGTTACAAACTAAGTGATATATACAGTACACATGCTTTATAAGTTCTATGGTGATATATAAAAACATACTTTCCAGACACAATTTGGTAGCTATGTTTGTGGAGAAAATAAGCTTAAAGTAACTTAGCAAAAGGGTGGAAACTGTACAAATAGTTTAAATAAATCAAAAGAATTCAAGTTAGAGCATACCCAATGACAAATTTTGCTATACAGCAGCTCATCCACGAATGGATAAAGATAACCCTCATATTGTGCAATACAGACAGCAACATGAACGTAAGAGTTTACTCGTGAAGAAAGTGAAAAATAGTCAGCAGTATTCACTATGTCAATTCCATGTGGGTAACTACCCTGTCTTCCAACATTCTCCTGAAAAGCTGCTGCAGCAGCTCTTCTACAGTTCACCTAAGCATCATAAAAATAAAATTTAAAAACCTGAATCACATATTGTATGAAACAATAGTGAAAATAATACTAATAGTAAAAGTTAGCACCTCACGATCGTAGCAGACAACTGTTAGAAGGTGTGCTGCAAACTGGTCCAATATATTTCTCATATCCTTGTGATAATATGCACGACCAAAAGCCCAACAAACATAAGCTGCAGCATCCCGTACATGAGATCCAACACTATGCGGACCTCTTCGAATATCATAATGTAATGCCTATTTAGAAATTACTCATCATCAGTGCTGATTTCTATCCTCTACAAGCCAAGCATTTATCTTTCTGGCACTTAGCCCAAAAAGTGATTATAAAATATAAAGATAGGTATTACTAGAGAAGGATTCAAAAGTGATCATGATATATATGCATTATAAATGTCAAAGTTTTCTAATTCAGCATTTACATTGATCATTAATCTTTCACTAAACTTCAACAGAGAAACAGCACCATATTAGAACCTAGTGCAGAGTAAGTTTCAAGCTCGACATTACCTAAGGCCACAAAACCAAAGTAGAGTACAAATACGACATATGTACCAAGAAGTATAGTACACCCAGGTCCTATAACATAACGAAAAAAGAAACCAAAGGAAAAGAGAAAAGGCATTCAAGTTATAATGTAATTGTAAAATCATTTCATTATTGAGGGAAAACTTTTGTCGTTGGATCAATATGACATACCCGTTGATGTGGTTGAACAAAAAATGTCAACTAATATATACTAAATTTATAAGTGGGTAAGAGAAATATCAATTTTCAAGACACCTTCACTATAACAGGTACAACTTTAGGAAGACTGATAGGTAAAAGCAACCCTCTCCGTGCCAATTCGGCCAGTGCTAAGCAACCACCATGCCATGACCCATCACCCTGGAAAATATAACATCGCAGCACAAATGTTTGAGCTACAAAATTGGTATAATTTCAACTAATGAAAGCACATAAAATGCAAAATCTTAGAGGGTTATGGTACACCATTTAAATATGAACGATTTTCCAACATGAACAGTTTTACCATTTTAATGGTAGGCGTGTGGAACAATAAGCTAAAGAAAGCACCCACACTATACCTCGCCAGGTGAAAATAGCTCCAAGACAGATGACAGGACCTCCTCTGAAAGAGCAGATGTAAGACATGAAGTAATGCGGCCAATACCTTTTGCAGCAGACCAACGCACAACAGTGTCCTGCATAAACATACTATTAGTAACAAGTAACTATCACATGAGCAAAAGGAAAGATAAGTTCAACAATAAAAGAGAAAAAAATAAAAAAGTAAAACAAGGTTGAAAAACTGCCAATATAAGTTTCTCTCTGGTTCAACCTACATCCATGTAAAAGAAACTCTCATTTGTAGTTTCGGAGACTTAAAAGCTTATGGAAGAAGATGAAAGATAGGCTTATTGAAATTAGTCCATGTCAAAAATAGTTGCTCACATCCCAAAAGGGAAGAGGAGTTGTGATGAGCATTTATTCCTCAAGGACCACAAACTATATTGAGGATTGCATCTCATGGATTAATCAAAAAGGATGGTGAAAAGGATAAACCAGTTAGCTAAATTAAACAAGTGTATTAAGACAGATTGTTCCTCATACCGTATCTCTCAACCCAGTGAGTAACATCTCAATAATCTCTTCTATGACTTCTGGAACATCCATTTCTTCATCTTGCAGGCAGCTGGAACTTGGTTCTGAGTTTGAATCCTCAGTATTTAAAGCATAATTGCAATTACCAGTTTTTTCAGATGCAGACAAAGTAATGTTCTCTCCCAATGTTCTTTTCTTTCCCTGCATCAAAAGTCTATGGTTAAGGCAAGAGAAAGCCATCAAAGAAAAAAAAAATTAACCAGAAGAGACCCGGGATTCTTTCCAAAGGCCACTCATCCAATTTTTTTTAAATAGAAAAGGCCGCTCATCCATTGTAGTCCTGAATTTTTTCATAAGTCAAAAGCAAAGAATTGCTTAATGTGCAACCCCACTTGAAAAATTTATACTTCTAAATACTCCAAAAAGTGCAACAAACATAATTGAAAATAAAAATACCGAAGGTAGGACATATAACTGGAATTGCAAAGTAAATAATTTCCAGTTTAAATAAATTTAAGCATATTAACCATTGATGTTCAAAAACTTATCCTAACTCAATTAAAGTTTTTAAAAAAAAGGTAAAGAAGTTAGCATTTCTAACCACATAGTGCCATGAAGGTGTACGATGAGGGAGGCACGTAAGCCCAATCCTCTGAGTTAATTTCATCAGATACTTGCGAAGCAATGGACTTCGAGCTGCATTGCTAGACTTGGTCAACAATGAGGTGTCATTCCAAATAATAGGAACCACATCAAGCAAGAGTTTCCGCCCACCAACCTGTCCATGACAAATAGTATATAAGACATTGAAATATTAAGACAAAGGCAGTATGAATGGCAACTAATTTTGAAAACAGATATCTGATGTAAGTAAATTGTAGCATCCATAAGTGATCCAGCACTATTGAAGCATTTGTATCAGAGGTTAAAAGGAAATTTTAAGCGAAAGTGGAAATGGTTGAATATGTTTAAATATAAATTAAATCAGGTTAAAGCATCAAATGCAATATGCAACATGCAATCCTCTGAAATTTCATTGTACTTCCTAATTTATACTTGAGTTTTTTTAGGGTCACAGTTATTGCTCCTTAAGACATTACCTTTTTATATAATTCAGATGGAACATTGCAAACTATATTTGGGTTCAGAATAGTAAGAACCACAAAGAAGTAAAAGCAGACCTTGAAAACAGCAGCCAGTGCTTCTGTAGCTCCAAGTAACTGGAAGTGATTGATGACATCATCCGTCAGAGAAGATAGGACTTCATGTGCCCACTCAACAAAGCTGAAGAAGAAATGGGTAAGAAAAAACAGAAATATGAGTGCTCTTGAATTTCAGCATAATAGCTAAGAAATGAATTACGATAGAAACATGCACATGAGCATGTGTGTGCGTGTGTGTACAAGAGGTTAAGTATATTCATATGAAACTTATCACGTTCTAAGCCACCGGATGAAAATCTAACAGTTCAAACGACAACCTCTTAGAGCATGTAAGTAATGATATGTTTCCTATTAACTGTTGGATGAACCCAACGAGATATAAGTAAACTATTGAAATAAGTAGACATCAGGTCCTCTCTATATGAATACACACAAATGTACGCTCATCACGTTTATGGCAATACGAAATATCAGAAGAACTACCTTCTTTTTAAAAAAATTTAGCTTTAAAACCAATATCAAGATTTGAAATGTGTTGTTCAAAAAACAGGGCAAATATATGGTGATGCAGAAAGAAAAACAAGAATGGATCAACTCGTATTCTCTTGGCTAGAAGGTTAAATACCAATAGAAACAACTGGCCTAACTTCACAGCTAGCCCTCATTTACAAGATCGATCATTTATTATACCCCTAAGCATGCAATGTTAAGTAGGAAGTTGGTACGCAACAGTTTATGACCTATATGAATGATAAAAGAAACCTGGAAAAGGCCCTTGGCATGTCTGGACGTGTTAGAAGCTTTGATAGCAGCAAAGCAGCTATAGAACGCATAGGGCCTGCATTTGAAAGGTAATCTTTGGAGAACCCTGTTATCCTCAATACCAGAGGAGCTGGCTCAAGTTTTCCAAGGTTACTGTGATTTGCAATGCTAGTATCAACAGTGGAGATATCAAACGGAACCAACACAAGTATAGAAAGCCACAAAAGTATCACACATTTAGCCTCCATCTCTCCTGTACTTTCCTGTCGCAGTGATGACACTGACCTTGTGTGATGCAACTTCTCCAAGAGAGACACAGCAAGTTCCAAGTCAGATACTTGATGCGGGAAGAACCTGACAACAGCCTTGTATCCACAAACTGTGACCAGAGAATAGATAATGATACATATAGGCTTAATTACTTTAAGAATTTTATCTGACGCTGCACCTAATTCAACTGTTTTGGAGCGCACAATAAACATCAGCGGGGAAACGATGCTCTCCAAGTAAGGTTCTACTAATTGACCTTGTTCTTGATACTTGTCCATCTGTATACAAAGAAAGGGCAACTTCTTAACATAAAACCAAAACATTCTTGCAAGTTGAATATGCTTTGAAAGACAAACTTAAGAAACCAACTTGAATTAGCGTGAATCACAAGCTCCGTGACCAAACCTAAGTTATATATAACCACTAGATATGGGTTTTACCCCAGTTCACCACCCAATTGCTCCAAATGAGCCCAATCACAAAACCCTATTATTAACCACGTGCATCCTAAACATACAAGAAATTGGTACATCCCACAAATCCAAAACCAAAACCAAAACCAAATCATTTCAGTGCCACAAAATGGGTGTCGATCCAAAACCTCAATAAGCAAACTTAATTCATGTCTTCTTCACCTAAAAGTGTCTCTAATCACAAAGTTGATAGAAAATGGTCTTAGCTAATAGCAATTCCAAATGGGTTCAAACCAAAAATCCAATCTTGCAAATGCAGCAAACATTAAGAGAGATGGAAGAGAGAGTTACAATGGATCGGATCTTGCGGGGAGCGGAGGGATCGGAGACTCGTCCTTTGGATACGATGTGGTTCAAGATGGACTTGACGAGCTTCCATTCTTGCAGGAAGTACTTTTGGAGCACTGCCTCCTTGGCACCATGCTCGTCGTCATCTTCCTCGCCCACTGGCACTGATAGTGCTAACTTCATCTCCTGTTTGTGCTTTGGGTTTTCTTCTGCCATGGCTGCCATTTTCTAGGAAGAGAAATGAGGGAGAAGAAGGTGTTCAGTTCCCGCCTTTGTTACTGAAACTAGGGCTACTGGCATGAATTCATTTTTTTCTTGTTGCCAGTTTTCCTGTGACACTTGTCCCTCTCACTTACCTTTCTTTTTTTGTTCATACTCTCACGTACCATTAACCATACTCTGTTGACTTATGCCCAATCCAAGAAAAAGAATAAAAATAAAAATAAAAATAAAGAAAAAGCAGACTTTGCTTTCGGCCCAAAAGCAAAACTTGGACAATTCCGTTTTCTTTCTGCAATAACATTATAGCAAAATCAAAACTCAAAAACACAAATTCAGGGTATTTATTATTACCTCGGCGAGCTTAGTTCACTCGGCTTGAAAGGACTGGAAGAGTTTTGCAGCGTCTGAAGAATCTGATGACTCGCTCTGAGCGTCGAGTGGCTCATGGTGTTGTTCCTGGTTGAGCACTGCATGGTTTTGATTGTTATTGGGTTCGTTTACTGGGTCTGCTTGATTGTTGTGTTCGTCGTTTTGCTGCTCAAAAGGGAGATTTGGGTACTCTGATACGATGCTCAAGTAGGGACGGATTCAAGAATTTTTCTTGCAGGAGTCAACGTCTAAAATAGTAAAAAATTTCTATACAAAAATAAACTCATAAAAATAAAACGATAATTAATAGAAAAAATCACATTACAATTGTCCACGACAATAAAAAACCACATCATAATTAAAGAATTTGTAAATGTTTCAAACAATGTATATGTGAATACGAATTCAATTTTTACTTATAGGGAGTTGGTAAGTATTCTGGACTTGTTAATCTGTAGATCATCATTTGGCTGGCAACATTTACTTTTCCATCTTTGTTTGTATAGGCTGGTGCCAAAGTAAATATTAGTGGTGGTGGAGCAACCCCTTTGCACATTGCTGCTGATATTGGCAGCCCAGATATCCTACAATTATTGTTAAAGGCTGGAGCGGATCCCAACATCACTGATGAGGTAGTCCACCTTACCTGACATAGGAATTATGCTTTCTGATTATTAAAAAGGGTTAACTACATTAAACTTCCCAAATTATAGGGCCATTTTCAAGTTCATATCCATATTTTGAAAATTCTGAGTACATACTCAACGTCACGAAAACGCATGAGTACATACCCTCCGTTAGCCAAACCGTTAGTTAATCTGTTAAGTGCTGACGTGGTGAATATGGATCCCATTTTTTGATGACGTGAACTTTCACTTGGACTAAAAATTAATAAAAAAAATATTTTTCTATTTAAATTATTTAAAATTTATTTTAAAAAATCTCTCTCTCTCTCTCTCTCTCTCTCTCTCTCTCTATGTCTGAGAACCAGACGAACCCAACCTTCGTCTCTCTCTCTGCATCCCTGCATCACCACCCTAATCTGACATGATTTTCTGCTTGCTCCAGTTTTTCAGTTGACATGATGCAAAGGAGACAACTTAATATTCAATAAAATAATATGTCCAAACGGATGGAAGAAAGAGTATTCACCCAATAAAGGTGAGGAAGAAAGAGTATTCACCCAATACTTGTTCCAAAGAAGATCCAAGAGGTGGCAGTCAAGAGAAGACTTGAAATAAGTGATATCCAGAGAATAATACTGCATAAACAAATACAAATGAGTTTCAGAGAATAACAAACTAAAGTTTCACAAACGAATCGTAGGATAAAAACATAATAACCTGTTTACAGTGCACACCAAAGTCCTCAATTTTGTTCAGAGGAATGGTCTGATACTCGGACACAGGGTCATCTGGAAGCTTATATCCTTCTGGGTATGTCCTGAATGCACCGATGTCAACCTTTCCAGCTGACACTGTCCGAGTTGGATCAATAACAACAGCCAAAAAGGGCTCCTGAAATTGCTGGTTTAGCATCTGTGTGGAAACATTAATACCCGAAAGCCAGCATCCATAACCAGGATGAGAATGGTACCACCCAACCCCCTTTGTCGATCTGAGCAGTAGAGTATCAACCATAGCCTTAATCTCCATCATTCCAAACCCCACCTCCTAAACCCATCTCAATCTTCATCTATAAAATCCAGAAAATCAATTACCCAACAAATATCAAACTTGAAATTTCAATACCCACATCAAATCTCAGACCCAAATAGCTGAAACTTTATACATTCAACCAAATCAAATACACCCAGCATGGCTACAATTTCAAATCTCAAAGAACCATAATTTCAAGCCACAAAGAAAATCCAGACCATCCTCTCCATCTCCCAAACCCTCGCCAAGATTGCTAGCCTCTCCGACTACGGGAAGGCCATGGCGACGTCTCCCAGGCCCTCCCTTGCCTCCACACCTTGGCCGCCGCTCAAACCCCGCCATTCTTCGCTTGCCCGAGATCTCCGCAGCTTGGGCCAAGAAAGCACTAGATCTTGTGCCACCCAGATCTAAGCAACAAGTCGAGTCGAGTCGCGTCCGTACATTGATGAGGTCGAGGAGGCTTTGGATAGAGAGAGAGAGAGAGAGAGAAGAATCTGGAGAGAAAGAGATTAGGTTTTTTTTTCATTTAATATGTTTAATTTTTTATTAATTTTTGGTCCACGTGGAAGGCCACGTCAGTTAAAAATGGGTCCCACAAACGCCACGTCACTTCAATGATTAACTAACGGTTTAACTAGGCAAATGTAGGTTTTCGTGACGTTGAGATGTGCGAGAATATTCAAAATATGGGTATGAACTGAAAATGGCCTATAGTTTGGGGGTTTCATCGTATTTAACCCTATTAAAAATTGTTCCATTTTGTGGTTAGTATAGCTCTGCATAAGGTGCTGCATATGGAAAGTGGCACAGATGTTAGTTAAATTCATCCGTTCAAAATAAATGGGGACTGAGAAAACCAGATAAATTAATGGTGACTTTTTATTGCACCACAGGATGGTTTGAAGCCAATATAGTCGCAGCTGCAAGAGGGAACCGCAGTGCTATTGAGATTTTCTTTCCCTTGACATCAAAGCTTGAAACCATCCCAAAATGAACGGTTGACGGCATACTTGAGTATATGCGGTCTGAAACAAGCAGCCAACAAGTGCCAAGATCTTGAAAAAATGGAGCTAAACTGAATTGGTGATTTAGGGCTTGAGATCAGAAAAAATGGAGCTAAACTGAATTGGGGGAGGGGAGGTATCGGGCTCTCTGTTTAAACAGAGTCTGCGCCCCCTCTTTTTTTTATTTTTTTTTATTTAAATTTTTTAACTTGAGCCAAAACTATGTTGTTTTGGCCTTAAAAAAACCCATTAGTAGAAAGACGTCATTTTGACGTCGAGGAGAAAAAAAAAAAAAAAGGAAGCGCGCAAGAGCGCTGCACGCTCTGGAGGAACATAAGGCTGTTTCTTTGGGGACTTTCATCAAACACTTTGCAGGGGTCAATTTTCTCCCATTCAATGGTAGATTTCAGAGGTTGCAGGGGTCACTTGACCACATTTGCTCCTCTATAGATTCGTCCCTGTGCCCAAGGGCCACTTCTTGTTGTTACAACTTGTTCATTGATTTCGGGTTCGCTCAAATCTAATAGACATGGTTTGAAACCCGTGTTGGCATGCCGAACAAATGGCTATCTTTTTTATTTTTTTAATTCTTTATACTGTATAGGCTTAATTACACAAATGCCCCATGAAACTTCGGTCAAATTCCATTTTGCCCTCTCAAACTCAAAATTACCCACTTTCATCCATTGACCGAGGTTTGGTGACCCACTTTGCCCCATGTCGTTAACTCCATTCAAAACTCTGTTAACTTTGATGACGTAGTAGGTAGTAGGGGTGTTTTTGTAATTCCGTACATGTGGATCATTACTCACCAATGAAGTAAGTGACGTGGCAAGTGGAGCCCACCTCCACATAGATTAAAATATAATAAAAAAATCATAAAAATTACCTTTAAAAAAAATTAGAACTAAATATTCTAATAATTAAAAACACAACCCAGCAATCCCAATCCTTCCCACCCAGATCCCACTCGAAAAATCCTTATCGCCGCCCAAAAAATCCTTCACGAATAGCTCCACAATCACCGTCGGATTCGCCGTCACCACCACCTTCCTTTTGCACTTGTAGCGGATTTTGAGGCCGGAGAAGGAGATGAAGATGAGGATTTGGATGACGAGGGTGAGGGAGAGGAGGACGAGGCTGCTGGCTTCAATGGCGACGAGCATGAAGTAAGGGAAAGAATCCTGGTTGATGAGGAGCGTGCCGTCGAGGTCGGCGGTGATAAACTCGTACGACACCGTTTCGCTCGCATTGCAGGACGTGATCAACGGGAGGGTCTTGATTTAGTTCATTCTCTTTGAGGATTTTTGTGGGTTTCTTAGTTTCAAAATACAAAAACCTAAATACAGTGTTGGAGTTTTGGGTAGAGTAGAGATGGGTTTGGGTCTTTCAGTTCTCCAATTAATGAAATCCATTTTTGTAACGATTTCAATTTTACTGCAACTTACATGAAGAATATTGAAATGTATTAAACAATAAACAAACAAACAGTGCCTAATTGATTGATTAACGAGTTGCTTATCTTGCATTGTTGAATTTGGTGAATACCAAGTTGGATATCATATTGTAGAGCCGCCGCCACCATGGCCATGGAATTAGGAGAAAGTTAGTGAGATGGTGTGTTTTAAGGGGTTGGCTTGATTCTGATACAGAAACAGAGGGGGAGAGAGAAGGATGGAGAGAGTTAGAGAGCAGGAGAGGTCGGGATGGGGATGGGGTGGTTGGGTATGAGCGGAGGGAAGGCTGAGATGGTGTTGGGGGTGTATGCTGCTATGGATTTGTTTGTTTTTTAAATTTTGTTTTGTTTATATGTTGTTTTTTATGTTTTTATTTTTATTTTTAATTATTATAATATTTAATTATGTTTTTATCTATGTGGAGATGGGCTCCACTTGCCATGTCACCCACTTAATTAGTGAGTAATGATCCATATGTATGAAATTATAAAAACACCATTGCCACGTCATCAAAGTTTTGGATGGAGTTGATGGCAGGGGGCAAAATGGATCATCAAACCTCGATCAAGGGATGAAAGTGGCCATTTTGAGTTTGAGGGGTTAAAGTGGGATATGACCGAAGTTTCAGGGGGTATTGGTGTAATTAAGCCTACTGTATATTATATATTTTAAATATAATATTTAATTAATTGCGGTATTGCGATATACCGCAATATTTGGATTTGCATAACCGCATATTGCGGTGTCCAAAAAACTGCACATTCCAGTCGGTTTTCGTAACATTACGGTTTCATTAAACTATTATAAAATAAATAAAGTATTCTATTACAAAAATACATTGTAAATAACATGGTCATTAAAAAAAAATTAAGCTAGCCAGAAACAAACGTGAAAACATATGGGGTTATTTTTGGAATTATGAAATTTTCATTAAACTCTAGCGCCTCTCCAAAATGATTGCCACATAATCAGAAAATGAAAGCAACTATGTACCAGCTTTCCCTTATAACTTTCTCTCACAGTAATTTTTAACAATAAGTGATTTTCAACAACACGCATTGCTAAGGAGCTAAGCTCACTTTATATAATTCTAGTTTCATGGACCAATTAAAACAATAATAATTTCAACAACAAAAAATAGTAAAACAATAATTAAAAAAAGAATATATATATATATGTATAATTTTTGCATATTTAACTTTTGACTTTTGACTTCAAACTGAAAAATATAATTTGACAAAGCAAAAATTGCTTGTGATAAAGATAGCGGCACATCATGAATTATTAAACTTGTTTCAATATCAAAAGAATATCAAACAATGTAAATTATTATAGTTTGATTTTCCAAATGTGGTCAAATGCAATATCAAAATAATTCTTGTAATATTTAAATTTAATTACAGATTTTGACCTAAAAATAAATAAATGCTAGAAAAAAAACTCATTCAAAGGTTTAAAACAACAATAAAAATAAAACAAATAAAATTATGATATTTTTTAAAGAGAGGTGTTGGACTCACGTATTCTATTTAGCGAGCGTGTTATTTAGTGAACCACTTTTTAGGTTCACTATATTAGACGAGCGAGTGAGGCGTTTTTTTCATTATTGGACTATACAGTCTCATTTAAGTTAGTCCCGTCTCTTACCAAACATGAGTTTCGAGTGCTATTTAACCTAGTCCAGTCCAGTCCAGTAAGACGTACCAAATATGGTTGGAAAGTTTAGTGAGTCTGTGTCTAAAATGGCATCAATTTTGGCGTCGTTTTTCGTTTAATCGTCCAACTTAATTTGATTAGTTTTCAATACAAATAATAATAATTTAATTTATCAATCTAATAATAGATCAATTGATTTTTCATATAATAAAATCGATCGTTTGTTTTTTTTAGTGTTGCTATTTCCACCCCTGTCCTATTTTCCCACTAATCTTATCTTCCCACTCACCGTATAAATTTGAAAAAAAACACAAACCTATCTTTCCACCCACCATTATTCCTAAAAAACCCTTTACTTATTAATTCAAGCAATCACCCCCACCTCCCACCCCTGCCACCAATTTGATTTTCCCACCCCAATCCTCACTCCTCCTTCACTAGCGAGAAGAGGGTACTACTTCGTTTTATTTTATTTTTAAATCTTCTTGGTAATACATTGTGGTTTGTGCCTTTTGAGCTTAGTGTGGTTGTGGGGTTTGATTGATTTTTTTGGTTTGAATTGTTGTGAGATTAGTTTGTATGGATGTGCTTGCTTGTTGAGAAAGTGAAGGAAAGTGAACGGAATTAAAAGTGAGAATTACCGTTTTATAAGAAATTGAGTATAAGGGGTGTTGAATCGATAGTCTGCTTAAGGCAATGGAGAATGTTCTCTTTATTCAAGAAGTTGTATATATTGCTTATTTTTTGTTTAAGTCCTGAGGGCATAGGCGAATGTCGATGTATGAGATCTGTTCAGAAAATTAACTCTTTGTGTTTCCCCTTCTTGCAATTTGATCTTATATTAAAAGGTTTGGTCATTAATTGATGTTGGTGTTTATTAAGAATTATACTGTAATATATCTAGTTTCATAGAATAGGTTAGTCAAATCCCAAAAATAGTGGATCATGATTATTTAGCCTTAGAAGGCTGACATGATGGAGCTTTGCTCCTGTATAAATACCTTGTACGAATTGCTTATTATATACAACCAAATATTCAGCAAAATATCCTATTGTTTATTTTCTTAAGATGGTATCAGAGCACCATCCTGGTGCTTGATTTTCTAGCCCTCTCCAAACCCTAGCAGCCTTTCAAACATCACCTCCATGGCAGGCGACGAAACACCAGTCATACAACCAAACAAACAAAATACAGACGATCATTCCAATTCCAACTCCAACTCCAGTATGGATTCATCAAATCCATACCATTTTCATCCTGGTGTTAACTCGCAAGTGCACGGGCCATTGGATAGTATAGCGTGTGTAAGTACGAGGTCGATCCCACGAGGATTGATGATAGATTGATTCAATTTGATTCCCTGCACAAAACAGAAATGAAAAGAAAATAAATAAAACAAGAAAGAAAGAAAAGAAATTAATTAACTCAAGCAAATTAGTTACCAAGTTCAATTTAGATTCACAGATTGATTCTAGCTAAAGTATGATTAATCCCTGTTGTCGAATGTCCATACATACTCTTCATATTCATAGTTCAATTCGAATTAAGGCATGGTGTCTACTCTTAATTCAAACCAAGATAGCTAACATACAAGTTTTAATGGTGATCAATCATTCAAACAAGCACATTAACTTATAAGCATAATGAATAAGAACAAGAACTATAATGGAAACGTGAAAACTAATTAAACTTGAAAACTTAAGAAAAGAAAAGAATTTACATTACAATGAAAAATAAATTACAACTAAGAGAAACTTAAAGGAAAATGAGAACTAAAAAGAAAACTAAGAGAATTTGAGGGAGAGAAGGGAGAGGAGCTCTAGAGAGATGTTTGAGAGCTCCCCCCCTTGGGGTGTGTTTGAAGGTTGGCCAAGCCTCCTATTTATAGGAGAAGGAAAGCATCAAACTCACATGTCAATATTCTTCTTGGTTTATTTAATTCATTCTTTTGACAACAAGTTGTAAGAATGATCATAGCCACCTCAAGTTCACATGGGCATCCATCTCCTTTCATCATTTGGCTAGTTCCCACTTGATGCTTTTGCTTTCTTTATTTCTTTACACAACCCACTTCAATTATGACAAATAAACATGCTTCTTCCCCACTATCAACAATAGCACATGCATAGCTAATCATTACCAAGCAATTGCAGTCTGCTTTTGGGCTCGTTTTGGGCTTGTTCCTCCATTCTGAAAAATCTGGAAAAATATGGATCTTGAAGTTCTTTGAATTATCTTTCCAAGCATATACAGCCCAGCTCAAGTAAAAATCGGAAAGACCTTCAAATGTGATTTTTGGCCCAGTAAAGCAGATGCTGCCGATTTTGACCTTAAGCTGCCAAAACTTGTATAACTTTCTCTAGAAGACTCGGTATCATGAACCGTAAAAATCTTCAGAAACTAGACTTCCGCATCTTTCCAATGATGTATGGCTCATTATCTGGTTCTTCCTAAGAAAGTACAGTCCAATCCGTGAAGTAGACTGATCTGCAGACACCGTTTTGAGCTAACTTGTCTCCAAAATGCATTTAATGAGTCATAAGCTTATTACACTGAAACAAACACAAAATAGATTAAAAGCACAAGTTTAACTCAAAAACATAACCAAATCATAAGTTAGAAGGGTATAAAATGATATGTAATTATTCACCGATCACCTGGTCATATGCTCGTTCCAGAAAAATTAAACAGTGCCAATTATTCATCATGGAGTCAATCAATGATTCATGCCCTCATAGCCAAGAACAAGTTAGGATTCGTCGATGGATCCATTCGACGTCCTTTAGAAACAGAATAACCAAAAGAGTACGCACTTTGGAATAAATGCAACAACATGGTGTTAACATGGCTTTCACACAATGTGGAGCCCGGTCTCACCAAATGAGTCATTCATGCGAAAACTACACAACAAGTATGGAAGGATTTTAAAGATCAATTTTCACAAAAGAATGCACCAACAGTATACCAAACTCAAAAATCCATTGCCTCTCTTTTACAAGGCATCATGACAGTCCAAGTTTATTTCTCAAAACTCAAAGACCTTTGGGATGAATTGGAGGCATATCGACCTCCTCTCGTGTATAACGAGGAAAAGTCACACAATGAACGAAAAGAAGAAGATCAAATGATGCAATTTCTCATGGGCCTCAACAACACCTTCAATAATGTTCGCACCAATATTCTCATGATGACACCATTGCCCAACATTCGTCAAGCCTATTCACTTGCCATTCAAGATGAGACTCAACGACAAATGACCTCAAGTGCAACTAAAAATTTCTCCATCGCTGCTGCAATCCAAAGCCGTCAAAATAATTTTTCCAGTGATTTCAAGCAAAAGAAGTGTGAGCATTGTGATCGAGATGTGCATTTAATTGCAATATGTTGAAAACTGAAATACTATTGTAAATTTTGTGACACAAAAGGTCACAATGAGGACATATGCAATTACAAGAATGGAATATGGGCTCCCAAACAAGGACGATCCTCCTAGCAAGGTCAATCTTCACAACAACCATGCGGTTCTCAAGGGCATTTTTCTCAAAACCCACATGGGGGCTTCTCTTCTTCAAACACATGCCCATCAGCCAATGCTGGTTCACAAGCCACCCCAGCAGTCCAACTGACTTCTTTCAGTCCAAGCCCAAGTCAATCGTTCACCTTGCAGGCCCCACAACAGAATCCTTTAAATGGGCTCTCTGCAGCAGAACTTCAACAACTGGCCCATGCCGTGTACATGATGCAATCAAACAATGCTTCTGGTAATAGCAATGCTTATTCAAATGCTACAGGTCTGTCTATTTTTGCAATTCCCTCAATTCTGTATTCACTCATCTTTGGATTTTGGATAGTGCAGCTATTGATCACATCACTCTAGATTCTAATTTTTTCACTAAAACTAAATCATCACCAATACCTAATGTTAACTTGCCCACTGGGTCTTCTGCCCCAATCACTTCAACTGACACAGTACCATTCAATTCCAACATCACTTTTGACAAAGTTTTATGTGTTTCTTCTTTCCGCTTAAATCTTATGTCTACTAGTAAAGTTACTAATTCTCATAATTGTTGTGCTATTTTGTTTCCCACTTTCTGTGTCTTGCAAGACTTGACTACGGGGAAGATGATTGGCTCGGGTAAACAACGTGGTGGTCTCTATTACATGTCACCATTGCGAAGGGCACCTGTCTCCTGTCAAGTATCCCATTCCTCAAACATGTGGCATATGCGACTTGGACATCCATCACCTCCTGTCTTAAATTAGTTTCTCCCTTATTGTCTTCTTGTACTTTTTCCTTTGATAAAAATTGTAGTGTTTGTCCTTTGGCTAAGCAAACCAAACTTCCATTTCCTTTAAGTTCAATATCAACTCATTCACCATTTGATTTATTACATTGCAACATTTGGGGTCCACATAAAGTTCCCACACATTTAGAAGCATGTTTCTTTCTTACCATTGTGGATGATTTTACACGATGCACATGGATTTTTTTTATGCAACATAAGTCTGATACACATCACCTTTTACAATCTTTTGTTGATTTTGCTCGTAATCAATTTCATGCCCACATTAAAGCCATTCGAGTAGACAATTGGTTTTGTCCATGAAAGATTTTTTTCAAACCAATGGCATCGAATATCAACGCACTTGTGTTTACACTCCACAACAAAATGGTGTTGTTGAACGTAAACATCGTTATATTCTCGGTGTTGCGAGAGCACTTCGTTTCCAATCCCAATTACCTCTTACTTTTGGAGGTGAATGTGTCTTGACCGATGTCTACCTTATTAATCAACTACCATCACCACTTCTATCTACCAAATCACCTTATGAATTGTTATACAAACGTCCCCCATCTTTTGACCACTTGAAAGTCTTTGGTTGTTTGTGTTATGCGACTGTTGTTCAACCTACAACTAAATTTGATCCCCATCAAAATCTTGTGTCTTTTTTGCCTATCCCACTGGTAAAAAAGGTTACAAACTTTATGATATGGAGACAAATAATTTTTTTGTCAGTCGTGATGTCAAATTTTATGAGAACCATTTCCTATTCTCATCTCCTACCGATATCCCCACTTACAGCTTGTTTTGCCTCAAATCCTCCCTTACACAAATGATAGCCGGCCCCCTCCCATCACCATTCCTGACCCACGTGACAGCCAACCCATCCATACATCCACACAGTCGCACCATGATGACCCCACATCTCCATGTACTGTCTCTTCACCACATGCAACATCACCCAGTTCTCTCCCTATTGCCCACTTGCCCCATCCCGCTGACCCCACCCCCAAATTAACCGAATCCACTTCCAGTCTTCTTGCCCCACAAACCTCTACTATGTCCCTTTCTACTACCAACCCTCCATCACCAATTCATCCATTACAAATTCCACAACCAATTCCTTCCCCACCACCCCTACCCATGCGTCATTCCACCTATCTAATGCAACCTCCAGCATGGCATAAGGACTACCACATGTCCAACCACGTCAATCATTCTTTCTCTGCGCCTCGTCCTATATCAGGTACTCGATATCCTCTTTCTCAATTTCTTTCATATTCTCTTTTTTCTTCTGCCATTGTGCTTTTCTAGCTAAAATTACAAGTCACACTGAGCCCACTTCCTATGCTCAGACTATCCTTGATCAAACTTGGCGACAAGCCATGAATACAAAATTAGAGACTTTACAGCAAAATAATACATGGAGTATGGTTTCTCTTCTAACTGGTCATAAACCCATTGGTTGCAAATGGGTTTACAAAATCAAATATAAGTTTGATGACACCGTTGAGCGCTACAAAGCTCGCCTTGTCGCTAAAGGATACACTTAGGTTGAAGGTGTTGATTATCTTGACCTTTTTGCCTATCGCGAAGCTCACTACTCTTCGTTGTCTTCTTACTGTTGCTGATGCACGCAATTGGTTCATCCACCAGTTAGATGTTCAAACAAGCATCCAGAAACTAGTTCTCCACCTTTTCAAATACCATTCAGAAAGCTAGTTATCAACAATCAAAGGTTGATTATTCTCTTTTCACCAAAGCTCAAAGTACTTCATTTACTGTAGTCCTTATCTATGTTGATGACATACTTCTCACAGGAAATAATCTTCAAGAGATGGAACGTCTCCAAACATTTCTTCTTAAACGCTTCCGCATCAAAGATTTGGGTGATTTAAAATATTTTTTGGGCATGAATTCTCACGTTCCAAGAAAGGCATTGTCATGTCTCAAAGAAAATACGCACTAGATATTCTGCAAGATTCAGGACTTTCAGGATCACGTCCAGAGAATTTTTCCATAGAGCAGAACTTGAAACTCACGCCCACAAATGGAGCATTGTTGAATGACCCAACTAAGTACAGAAGATTGGTTGGAAGATTGATTTATCTTACTATCACGAGACCTGATATAGTTTATTCTGTTTGGACACTAAGCCAATTCATGCATGAGCCTCGAAAACCACATTGGGATGCTGCCATACGAATCCTCAAATATGTCAAAGGTACTCCTGGTCAAGATTTGTTATTCTCTACTACCAACAATCTTTAAGAGCATTTTGTGATTCAGACTAGGGTGGTTGTCGTGCCACAAGAAGCTTAGTTACAAATTATTGTGTTTTTCTTGGAAATTCTCTCATATCATGGAATTCCAAGAAACAAACCAATGTTTCTAGATCATCATTAGAAGCCGAATATCGAGTTACGGCAAATACATGTTTGGAGTTAACTTGGTTGCGATACATATTGCAAGATTGAAGAGTTCCATAGTTAGCTCATGCACCATTATACTACGATAATCAAGCTGCTTTGTATATTGCGGCGAATCCTGTTTTTCATGAACGTACAAAGCACATTGAAGTAGACTGTCACATAGTTCGAGAAAAATTGCAAGCTAGAGTAATTAGCCCATCACACATATCTACACACTTCCAGTTGACAGATGTTTTTACGAAGGCTTTGGGGAAGGATCAATTTGTAACACTGTAACAGGTTGAGACTTCATTATATTCACTCTCCAACTTGAGGGGGAGTATTAAGAATTATACTGTAATATATCTAGTTTCTTAGAATAAGTTAGTCGAATCTCACAAATAGTGGATCACGATTATTTAGCCTTAGAAGGCTGACATGATGGAGCTTTTCTCTTGTATAAATATCTTGTACGAATTGCTTATTATAGACAACCATAAATTCAGCAAAATATCCTATTGTTTATTTTCTTAAGAGTGTTGTTTAACAGTTGGAAAGTACTCCCTCAATGGTGCAAGGAGTATGGTCTGATTATCCTACTTTGCAATTGGAGGCTACCTCTCCTTCTCCCATCCGCAGCCACCCCCGCCACCAATTTGATTTTCCCACCCCAACCCCCACTACTCCTTTGCTGGCGAAAACCCAAAATAGAATATGATGACCATGTCATCTAATTTTTTTTCTTTTACAAAAACCCAAATTGCAAGGAAGGTGGGTAGGGTATGAGGGCAAGGACGATGGAGAAGGGAGGAAAGGACAGTGCATTCTTCCAAATGGTTTTGAATATTGGGTAAAGAGAATGACAATGGGTTGTGCTAATGGCGGGGTTTTGTGGGTTGGTTATGAAGATTGGGTTTTGAACCAAAAATTTAAAATATATATATGGATGTGGGTGATGCGTGTGAGATAGTCATAGAGAGTTGTTAATTTGTCCTTAGAAGTCCTTTTGCAAATGAGTAAATTTGTTTTTAAAATTTTCAAGATAAGGTGGATGGGAAAATAGGACAAGTGGGTGGAAATAGCAGCACTTTTTATTTTGTTCCAAGTGGACTTTCATGCATAAGAAATGGTTATAAATAAAGCCCAACATAGCAAAGATGCAAAATGCCCAAAACAAACTAAACCCTAGTAACTAAAACAAAACAAGAAAATGCAGCCGCCATGACCATCTCTGCAACAAGAAAAGCAGCAAACAGACAACTACACACCAGGGCCAAAACAAACCAACACAACAAACAAGCATCCCAAATCCATTGGAACAAAGTCTTAAAATTGATAAAACATAAAACTAGAAAATCCCCAAAAACGAACTCCACTGCGACGCACTTCGCACCCATCAAACTTAAACTCGCATCCAAGGGAACATCAACCACACATCAGACGAAACCGAAGGCCGAAGCCAGCCCATAGCCAGCAGAGCCAACAAGAACCAATTCGTGGAAGGTGGTGGTGCGAGCACCTGAGTTGAAACTCTACCAATCTTCCGATTAAGATTAAGACGCGAACACACGTGTTGAGGATGAATAGCTGCAAGCTTGGATTGAGGTTGGAACGAGTGAGGAAGGAGATAAGTAGAGCAAGTGATGTGGGCAAGAGTGGTGGGGATCTGGGGGATGAGGACCATGATGGTGAAGGAGGATGAAAAACCAATATAAGGGTTGGAGATTTTCTGTGAAATCTAAGGCTAATAGGGGTTGGAGAGGAAGGAGAAAACATAAACAACATAAAAGAAAGGGCATAAAGCCCTGGACTATTAAGACATAGCTAAGAGAAACCCATTCTGGGTGGGAAATTGCCACCGACTCTCAAAACTGGGAGAGAGGCATAGCACAGGGGATGGGTTTTTGTTTGCTTTATAAAACGATAGTTTAAACTACTACAATGGATCCGAAGAGATCCAACTAGGTGTAAGGAATCAATTGAACTGAGTACATTGGCCTAATAAGTGTCAAGATAAAACTTCATCCTCACTTTCATTCTCTCTCTCATTTTCCTCTTTACTTTAGCGCCAAAAAAAAAATGAAAACTAAAAATTGAAATTGAAAACGTCCCTAAGGTTTATGAAACTGTTAGATTGCATCCTTAATGTTTTTTTTGTGTCATTCGTGGTCCTCGAGGTTAGTATGTGTGATCACAAATGATCTCTGCCATTAGGTTCCATAAAAAACTCCGTTAGTTTGTTGACATGGCCTGTATATATCACAAAACATTCATGAGGTTCACACACCTATCACAAATGGTACCTGCGAAATTTTTTTAATTTTTTCATTTAAAATTCATAAAATTTTGGTTTTCATTTCTAAATTTTATGAATTTTAAATTATTTTAAAATATATATTGTATTTTAAATACACGTGGCACTATATTATTGGAGATGTGGGCTCCACATTTATGTCACATCAACAAACTAATGGAGTTTTTAAAAAATAATTTAAAATTCATAAAATTTAAAAATGAAAAAAAGCAAGGGTTTAGGGTTCATAAATGGTCCCCAAGGTTAAAATTCTTCAATAAATGGTTTTTTCATTTTTAAATTATTTTTTAAAAAACTTCATTAGTTTGTTGATGTGGCATATATGTGGAGCCCACATCTTCAAAAATATAGTGTCACATCTATTTAAAATACAAAATATATTTTAAAATAATTTAAAAAAGAAAACCAAAATTTTATGAATTTTAAATGAATAAAAAATAAAAAATCGCAGGGACCATTTGTGATAGGTGCGTGAACCTTAGAGATGTTTTGTGATATATATATGCCAAGTCAGCAAACTAACCGAGTTTTTGACCGAACCTAACGGCAAAGACCATTTGTGATCACACATACTAACCTTGAGGATCACGAATGACACAAAAAAACATTAAGGATACAATCTGATAGTTTCGTAAATCTTAGGGACGTTTTGTGATATTAAGCCTTTAGGTTTTAACCATTGAGTTTACCCCAAAACTCGAGCTAAAACCTAGAATCTAAGGAAGAAATCTGATTTGATCGACCATGAACAATGAAAATTAATCTTACACTATCAATCGAGAGCAAGAGAGGCTGGGCAACCAACCACCCGACGGGACATTAACGTCCATATATATATTGCTTATACAAAGAATGTTACACTATATTTTGTGTTGAAATTGCAACAGCCTGTAGCTTAGTAGTATATGGCAGGATAAATGGCTACGGAGGCTTGAGTGACGGTGCTTTGTCTAAGCTCAAGGACTGATCATTGCTTGCAATGTTGTATTGTTTTTGTTTTTGTAGTCAAATACTAACTTGTAGAAGTCTCCGAAAAATAAACGCATTCAAATCATCCGAGGCAAACTTTCACGGCACCTAAAACATGCAAGTCCCTATATTAATCAATTTATTCTTTATATTATATGCCAATCGGTGAAGCTGTTATTGAGTTTGAACTTTGAACACATGAGTTAAATTGAACCTAAAGTCTCATCTATGACGTCTAACAGCTTACCATCCTCATGAGTTGGCCGCAATGGCAATGAATTAGGGTCAGCTAAACAAAACAAAAAAGCATTCTATGTACCAAGCCTCAAGATTTCCTCTAACAATTGTCGGTTTTGTTCTTGTCAACAGTAGTCGTCCACGAAATTCAAATTTGTAATTTCCTCCAACAAAGTGAAGAATAGGTCTTACTAGACCAAATGATCATTAACAAGATGCTCCAAGTGACTCATAATTAATGTTGTATATTAACCAATTAATGTATGAAGGCACGTAATCAACCTTATTGATAGGAGTTTTAGGATTCATTTTCTATTACAATTGGATATATCATATTATTCTATGTGAAGGGAAAGAGTCCTACATTGGAAAGTTGAGAAACCTAGTAAGGGCTTATAAGGAGTTAGGCTACTCCCCCCATTGCCAATTGGTTTTGGGGTGGAACCTCAACTTCCTTCATGGTATCAAGGCGGGTTAGCCTACGTGTGAAAGCCCAATGGCCACACGTGCTCCACGTCACCCAAAATGTGTTGTCCATGTGCTAGGCTTAAAAATTCGACACACGTGCAAGAACGTGTGAGAATGTGAAGGTAAAAGGTCCCACATGGGAAAGTTAGAAAACCTTGCAAGGGCTTAGGGCACTTCCAGCAGTGAAACCCTTGCCATGGCAAGGGGGGAGCTAGGGCAGCTACTATTCATGTGAATAGTAGCTGCCCTTGCAAAAAGAATGTGTGCTTCCAGCAGTTGCCATGGCAAAGGGCAAACACTATTCATTTTTTTGTTTATTTTATTTTTTTACATGAGATTAATTTTAGTTGTATGTATGAAATTAATAATAATAAAATTGATAGGTATGTATTAAAAAATATTTCTGAATTTTTTGGATTTTTTCAGATTTTTTAAAATATTTTTACGTCGATGACGTCAAAGAAAATAGTCGACGTCACCGCCTCGGGCCAGCACAAGGGCTCCCCTGCCTTTGGGCCAGCCCAGGCTTGTGGCCCCCACAGCTTGCCCGGGCCAGCCCCTCTGCTGGAATCACATTTTGGGCTTAGGCCCCCCAGCCCTTGCCTTCGGCACCGCCGAAGTGCCCTTATAAGAAGTTGGGCTACTCCCTCAACTTCCTTCATGGTATCGAGTGGGTTATCCCACGTGTGAAAGCCCAACGGCCACACGTACTCCACGTCACCCAATATGTGTTGTTTACGTTTCAGGCTTGAAAATTCGCCACACGTGTAGAGGCGTGTGAGAATTTGAAGGGAAAGAGTCTCATATTGGAAAGTTGAGAAACCTAACAAGGGCTTATAAGGAGTTGGGCTACTCCCCATTGCTAATTGGTTTTGGGGTGGAACCTCAACTTCCTTCAGTCGACCAAAAAAAAAAAAAAACATCTTTAAGTAACAACATATAACAGAACAAGACTTAAACCATGACACAAAGAAAAACTTGGTATATTCACATCCCTTCATAGGCTTCGTTGTGTGTATTTCATACATTGATATTAACATGAACAAATAACATATAAAAGAACAAGACTAAAGTAAACCATGACACAAAACCAAAGCGCATGAAATCCTCAAAAGGCTTAGCTAGCTACCTAAGCCAGCCCTCAGGGCTTCTTTGCAGCTCGGTACCTTTGAGCAAATCTATGAAACAAAGCCAGAGCATTGCTTGTGACCTCAGCCACATTGAGCACCTTCCCCTTAATGGTGGCCTTCAACTTGCTCATGTTCTTCCCTGGAAGCTCATCCACGCAAGTGTATGCATCAGTTAAAGCTGTGCTCACCCAAGTCTCAACGTTACTTATGTGCCAAAACAAGTCATCACCCACAGTTGCTTGCCCTAAACGACGTAGTTCCTTAATGGACTCACTGAGTTGGGCCACACTGTCATTGATCTGGTTCAAGCAATCATGCACAACTTGGTATTCTCTGGCCTTGAGTTCCTTGAGCTCTCTTGCCACCTTGAGGACATAGGCTCTTGCGTACTGGGCCCGGTACAGGCTCACGGACAAGGCCACTTGGGCCAGCTGCTGTGGGCTTTCGATGGTCATGTTGGGCTTGATGTAAGTGGAGAGGCAGTGAACACATAGCTCCGGGTAGCGGGTGGTTCGGCACGAGGCCTCGATGTAGGCCCTGGCCCGGGAACGTCGAGGCTGTCGAGGCTGGCTAGCAACGGAAGGCTCAACACTGCTCAAAAGGGAGAGAATAGAGAGGAGGATCAGCAGCACGGAGAGGCTGGATTTGGCCATTCTGGTTGAGAATTGAGATATTTGTGAAATGCAAAGAAGGGTTTTGCTTTGAACTTTGAGTTTGAAGAGAGATGTGATGGGGCAAGAGAGGGATTATATAGGGGTTGAGATGTTAAGCTTAGGGTTATCACATGGGACACATGGTTAGCTTAACGTGCGCTTTACGTGCATTACGCACACAAAAATTTGTGCATGGATTATTGTATTGAGGTCTAGAAGAAATATCTGAATAGAATAAATAAGATTGGATCAACATTATGGGATGACTAAGAGATAAGTATCTGCCCACCACCATCTGCATTATTTTTGACAATGCAAGCAAGAAGCTCTAAGTTTAAGCAATGCCTGGCTAGGACCTTTGATTGTGTAGTTGTGCTTACCCAACATTTGTAGAACTTCATGGGAAAGACCACGTGTTATATGTTCGTCAAAGTTTCATGTAGTTTACGTTTTCATTTTTCTACTTTGTTCACTTAATTTGATGCAGTTGTTTTCTTGAAGTACCATCTTAGTTGTTTTCTTGAAGTACCGTCTTCGTTTATTTTGTTAGTCAATAAAAGGAAATTTTATCTCAGAATATGATATTTGTACGTGTCATAACATGAATGAATTAGTAACATCATGTTGTAGTCGCAAAAAATTCTCTTTTGTGTCCAAAATTACGACGTTTTGAGCTTCCACCTTTGATTCCAAAAATATTAACTTGAAACTGTAGCGTGGCGTCCAAAATAAATCAACAAATAAAACATAAGCAGAGATCCTGTTTTAATTTGATAATCCTCGTCGATCCGTCAACGAAATTCTCTTGAGTATATAATATAGAGAATGTTTGATGAATGAAATTAAGAAATTAACGTAAAATTTTTGTTTTATTAAACTGGTGTAAACAAGAAGTGTTTAGGGAACACAATCCTTACACTATGGTTATGAGATTCTAGAATAATGCAATAAGGAAACACACATCACAACACCACTGACCAATGAATCACGTGGGTTTAGGTGGGTTTTCCAGAAAATCAATCAACAAATGGACCTTTTCCTTAGTTTCGATCTTGGAATATCTTGCACGCGTTGCATTGAGTGAGATTGTATGTTACTTTTGTCTTCGTTTTACAGACAAAACATAATTACTGCCTGCAAATAACCTTTCAATTGACACTTATTCCCTTTAAAACATGCTTTCTTTTTTTCCATTTACCAATGAATGTCAATGAGGCCCCTGCTTTCTATCAAGATGAGCATGTTGTGTGAGAGATATGATAAACTATATTGCATGCTTTGTGCATTTGACCATACTTTGTTAACCTAAACCCTAAAGACTCCCAAATTACAAGGCAAGAGGAAAATAAAGCCCCGAACAAAACACCATCTATGCATTTGACAAGCAATTGGCACATTGATGCATATCAGGGGCTCAGGGCCAGGCCATATCAGAAAGAAAATCTTAAAAAATAACCAAACACCATCACATAATAAAAAGGATCTGAATCAGTTAAATTTTGATTCAACTCTCCATGCATCAGAGGGAAAACTATGCAATCAGAATATACTCAATGGCAGTTATTTATCACAAGCCCTTCATTCTCAATCGGAACTTTGAACTTCATTACATACTACCTTTTACCCTAATAGATGCACAAATACATAAATTTCAGAAAATAAATAAATAAATCATCGCTCTACATGCTGCATGACCATGAGTATCACATTAAAATTCAAAAACTCATTTTCCTCATGGTTTTTTATACATTCAGTTTCTAACAAACAGCGCGAACATACGTGCGTATCAGTTATTACACAAACACTTGCACCAGCACCACGAGAGAGAGAGAGAGAGAGAGAGAGAGAGAGAGAGAGAGAGAGAGAGATCATTTGAATAAGTGTTTAATAGCTCATTTCATCTTACAATTATACAAAGGAAAAACCACAAACAACAACAATATATTATGAAAGCAACACAACAATATATTATGAAAGCAACAGACTGTATAAAAACACACTGCATACCCATATGAACATTGATTGGCACGGATCTGGCCCGTCATTCAGTAACCTTCATGCCAGAGAGATAAACCTGACTTTGAATCACACTGCCTCCAATCCGGAAACCAGGCATAACCATGAGACCAACCTTAGGCTTTTGATCACTTTCATCCATTATTAAATTCTTCACCACACTGTCCATATAAACCTCTGAGAACTCACTCCCCCTCTTGACCTGAAAGACCTCAACACAAGGATCAAAAGAATGAGCCAACCTATGCAAAAGCCATATTGACTTGGCCAGTTTTAGAAAAGCCTGGTAAAAAGGAGTCCTTGGATGCCCCCCACCCATTACATAATTTCGTTGATCTAAATTCCCGAAAAATGAAGTCTCCATTTTTGGGTGAACCACTACCAGGTACTTGCTCCTACAAAATCTCCCAAAAACAGAATCTGGATTTTGGCCAAGCATGTCCAATGGATCCATGTCCCGTAGTGTAAGAAATTGGTGGAAGAAGCTCTCCTTAGTGACTGTAAGATTGTCTAAGTTAAGGGAGAAGCTTTCCTGCTGAAAGCCACTGAACATTCTTTGGCATATATGGGACTCAAAGGCATACTTCTTGTGAGCTCTCTTTGCATAAACAACACTGGGTTCAATAGAATTGGCTGCTGCATCAAGGTCCCACCCAGCTGCCTTCATCATGTTAATCAGCGGCTTAGAAAAATCATGAATAGCTTTGTATGCAGCTTCAACAACTGATGTGAAGAGATCGGAAGTTAGATCCACAGGCAGAAAACCATTTTCATCGGCAGAACCTTCTGATTCTTTGGTAGACATGCCCCTGAGCTTTAGATTCTTTTCTAACTTCTCTTGCTTCAGTTTTGCCTCCTCAATATGCTGCTGAAGCTGAAGGATTTCAGAATCTTTATTCTGGATTTCAGACTGGAATTTCTTAACCATAACCCCATAGGTTTTCAGCAGAATTTGTTGTTCTTGAATCTCTGCAGCTAGGCGGGAGTCCTGTGGAGAAACACAAACTGGGCTGGGATTGTTCTCCCTGTAGAAGTGCTTAAGTTCAGAAAGGTTTTTTAGCTCAGAAATCACAAGTTTATCCGCAGCTTGAATTTGTTCGGGGTCGTATGGAGTATGAGCAGCTTGGAGCTGGATGTAAGCTGACTTCAGGGAAGAGATGTTCGTAAAAACCTTAGATATCAAGGCTTCCACAGCTTCTGGATTCTGATTCATGGCCTCTTCCATGGGTTGTGGATGAACCTTTTGGCTATTGCTCTCACGGAGTTGAGTATCTCTTGCTCCACTGGGTAGCATAGCTACTTCCAAAAAGAGTGGTTAAATTGACTTTCTTCAGAAAAAACACCAATACTACAAAACCTGCAAACTTCAGCATAAGTGTTAATTGCAAAATCTGAAATCAGGTAATGACAGAAAAATAATGTAGGTTATCCAAAAGTATGATAGCACTGCTGTGTTCTTCCATCCAGCATACGCATATAAAAAAAAAAAAAATTGTCCATAGACATTCAGATTAACAAGCATTCACTTATGAATATGGCTCAATAAAGAGGTGCATTCCCAGGTTTATGCATAAAGAATTGAATTCTGAACAACATTTCCTGAAAATGATAGGATTGCATAAACTGACAAACAAGTCTCATGAACAATTCTATGCTAGAATTCCTAACCAAGACATATGCCATACACTCTTCTTATATTGTTACTAACATATACTATTCTTGTCTAAGACAAAATCCACCACAAATAATACATGTTTGAAGATTACAATTTTATTTTCCAGAATTTGGACACTTCAATGAAGCATTGACATGTATCAGGTAGTATTAGAAAATAAATTCTACCCAGAAAGGATACTAAATGGGCTCTGCACCCCAGTAGAAGTACTAATGCTACTTAGAAAGAACTTCTTCTATGACTTAATCACAGTACTTCTACTCAATCTTTGTTTCAGTTTTCTTTTCAGAAACTGACAGGACATTTTATATGGCCAATTGTAAAATCAACAACCCCACACTATGTTTAAACTGTCTTTCTCATGTTCTAACTTAAAGTAACACCCTATAACTTAGATACACGAACTAGATAAACACGCAAATACCTCCACAATCTAAACATTAAAGGTATCAATTCCAGATTGACACCTTATATGTGGACACAGCGAATCTGCTGACCTTATATCTTGGAAAAAGCGTGGGGAACATGAAACATATGTGCATGTACACTATAAACACAAATGATTCAAAATTGCAGCTCCCATTCTTCTGCATTCGTCAATTGATGGCTTGTAGAATGATAACTATGATAAGATATGATCTTCCTTAATGCAGGAATCTACTTGGGGCTAATTTTTTATTTTATTTTATTTATGCAGGAATCTAGTTAAGGCTTACCATTACACCTGCCTTTCTATGTGTATGTAATTAAATGTATCATGGCTACACGATATGCATTATCTTCACTTTCCCATGCTCAAGATTGTCCTTACACTTAACACTATGATTGACAGAAAAAACGAAAAAACATGGAGAGAATCTTGACTACCACCACACAAAACAACCGATGCTAAAATAAAAGTAACTACATAATTTTGACCAGCTCCACTGCATCAACGATTGAAGGAATAAGTTCAAATTAATATGATCACCCAAAATACCTAACTAGAACATTAGGAGCAAATTACAAGCAACGATCCTCAAAAGTCAATTAATTTACAGAAATTAGTCATAATCTAATAAAATGGTTCACACAAAAAAGCATTATACAATTATCAGTGATTCATACCCGAAAAAATCAGATAATGGGTATAAATAACAATCTAAGAACAAAAACTTGAAATGACAAGAAAGATATTTAAAATAGGAAAAAAGGAAGAACCCAAAACATATATTGCAAAAATGAGAAATGGGCATGAGCTGCTTACCTATTAGGAGCACATATCTGCCACAGAATGCATCTGGCAAACATAATAAACAGCCTTCAACCTAAAACACAGTAGAATATTTTAAATTAACAGCACCAATCATTCAGAGGACACAAAATACATTAAAGTTCTGTTTGCTTGCACGGATTTTCAGCTTATTGTCATAACCAAATGCACTTACCCGATACAAGCGCCCTCCTTTCAACCTCAACGGAGATCGCAAGCCTGACGCCTCTCAAAGCCCTAACCCTAAGAGTACGATTGCAACTATTCCAATCGTTCTCTCTCTCTCTGCGAGACCAGAATAGTGTGATAGCTGGGTGGGTGTACGATCAGGTTCAGCAAGCCCTAAATGGAAACTTTGGGTTGTTCAAAATTCCAATACTACATCACCATATCGTTTACTATAAAACGCCTTCTTTTTTTTGGGTTGGTCCTTTTCTTTTCACTGTTTGATAGAAAAATATTTTATTTTTATTTTTTTTTTTATTTTTCTGTTTGACAAAACTAACCATAGACTAACAGGCTGGGCAACTAAGTAAAGCGGTCTTTTATTTGCACCCATCAATTTGACCAATACACCAAGCACTAAACGGTGGGTCATACATGGATTTTTTTTTTCTTTTCATTATAATCATGTCTTAATTGACAATTATAGCCGTTACTTGATTACATCTAAGAATCACGTTAACATGATAAATTGATAATTATGCAAATGTTCTTTTTTTAATACAAGCAATCGTCTAAATTACACACTTATTATTAGTATGCAAGTCAAGACTCTTTTCATCTTTGCATCAGACCGTTGACTATGCAAATTAGAGTTGGGCTCGGTCTGAGTTGGTTCGGTTTTGGGCCCAACCTAGACACCGAATCGTAAGGCTCAGTTTGACTAGTATTGAAACCCGAACCAAATCATAACGGGTTTAAATCGATCAGTTCGGTTAACCGAACTTGGTGGGTTGGTTTGGTTTGGTTTAGGTATTTGGGCTTTCTTAGAAATTTGCCCAAATTTCACAAAAAATACATTTATGAACCCAATTCAAAGCATATAAACCTGTACATGAATTTCAAAGCATATTTTAGCCCAAAATCATATGTTCAAAGTTGTAAAACATCATCATGCTATTCAATATCCATCATCACACATTAATCCTCAAATATCATCACTTCACTTTAACAAATTACAATCCATCATCTCACACAAATGACAAACATCAAACATCAATTTAACAAATTAAAATCTGCTGCAGCAAATTAGAATTTAACAATTTAACAAAGCAACAAACAACATAAGAAATTAGAAGTAGAAAGCATCTTGTTTGCCATCTTGTTTCTTCAATCAATCCGTGGAAATGAGAGTGTCACTATCATTAGGAGGAGGTTGTCCATTTGATTGAAATGATTCAACATCTGCAAAACATAAAACATAAGAAAAGTTAACGTTTACAAAGTTAAAACACATAAATTAAAATTAAAAACAATACCAAACAAAAACCATTACCTTTTTCTAGTTTCTCCAAAGTTAGGTACAACTCCAAATCATCTTCAGTGGGCTCTTTGTTGAAGTCAAAACCCTCACCTCTCAACCAATCATTTGTGCAAATAAGGGCTTCAACAATTTTGGGAGTCAAACATGCCTGAAAAGGATCCACAACCCTTTTTCCAGCACTAAAGGCAGATTCTGAAGGCACACTCGAAACAGGAACAGCAAATATATCCTTTGCAACCTTTGACATGATTGGAATCCTTGAAGAGTGTTCTTTCCACCAACCCAACAAATTGAACCCTACATTTTTTGGATTCTCAGTAGCCTCCAATAAGTATTTATCAACTTCATTCTCAATTTGTACTACACCTTTATCTTTTCTTGATTTCATAAATTGCTCAAGCATTGGATCACTCTCAACACTTTGATCTGGCTCACTTTCCTGGACTTCTTCCACATAAGATTGCGAAAAAGATGGGTTCTCTTTCTTGTACTCCTCATACAAGCGCATTAAAAGCTTCTTCACCTCAACTACCGTCTCATCAACCTTGGATTCATCTACTTCCAAAAAAGGAAGGCTAAAATGCACATAGTCCATTTTGTACCTCGGATCAAGAATTACAACTAGTATTATAAGCTGGTTCACACCCCCAATTTGTCCCCAATACTTGTCGTACTTCTTTTTCATTGAAGTTGCTACCCTTTGCATAAAAGGGTCTCGGCTTTGCATCATTTTATTCAACTCATGCACAATTTTAGCCATATCATGGAAGGGTGCATTGGCAGTGACCATCTTAGAAGCACTAAACTTTAATGTTGCCTCATAAAATCTTTTTAAGAAAGTAACAAAGGCCCTTGCATAATGCCAATCCCCAACCGTTGGAGGTCTCACCCTTGTCCTCAAGCTTGCTTCCTCCAAACTTTCTTTTCTTTTCTTTTGGCATTTCATCTTTGTCAACTTCATTAAAGTAAACTTCAAAGTTAGAGTCCTCCAATGCCAACCTATCAAAACCTTTTTGCAACTTCAAGGCAAAGATCTAACATCAAGTAGGTGGAATTCCACCTTGTTTTGCATTCCAAAGGTAGTAAACCTTTGCTATCAATCTTGGCCAAAAACAAACATTGCACGAACTTTCTAACCGGCCGGTGAGGATCTGGTATACCTATAAGCTTTGCGAATACTCTTAATTGAGTCATGCAATTCGCACCCCATCAAAGACAATCAAGTTGGTTATGTGAGCACAACACCTCATATGTAACATTTCTCCATCACACAAAAGTGTGTTCCAATCACTTAATTGGCTCTTAATATACTTAACGGACATTCATCATTAGCACTTGCATTGTCAACTGTGATACTAAACACCTTTTCTATTCCCCAATCCATCAAACACTTCTCTATTAGTCTCCCAATGGCTTCACCCTTGTGGTTTGTAATTTGACAAAAGTTTAGGATTCTTTTTATGCAAATTCCAACCATCATCAATGAAATGGACAGGTGAGAGCCATATAATTCACATTTTGAATGGAAGTCCAAGTGTCGGTAGTAAGAGACACTCTTTGTGAATTTACACTGAACATACTCTTTAGTTTGGCCTTTTCCTCTTTAAAGATTGACCACACATCTCTAGCAATGGTCCTACGAGATGGTGGATCGAATCTAGGTTGCGCCTCTCTCATAAAGTACTTAAACCCCGACCCTTCAACAAATTTAAAAGGCAACTCATCAATTATTATCATCTTTGCACAAGCAATTCTAGTTATCTCCTTGCTAAATGCATGTGCAACTAGGCCTCCTTTGTTCTCAAATGAAAGAACTTTTTGTTTATTATCCTCTTTCAATGGAGAACCCCCTTGCATTGTACCTTCAAATGTTGCATTAACGTAGATGTGCCATTTTTAATAGGATCACATGCATAAGATGAATGACAGTAGTTGCAAAAAGCCCTAGGCCCTACATCACTGCCCGTTTGAACTAGTTCCTTAGTAAAATGCTTCCAAACCTCAGATGGTTTCCTAACAGGTTGTCTTTTAGGAGGAATTGGGGGGAGGGGGGCATTAGGTGATTCCCCTTCCACTGTTTTTGGAGCATGAGGAGGAGTCTCACCTGGGGTGAGGGGTGTGTTAATGGTAGGAGTATGCGAACTACCTTCCAAACTAGACGGCATTTTTAGGGCTACAACAACTGACTTATTCCACAACTAAACACACAACACAACAGCAGTAGCAAAATCCAATTCAACTCAACCAGCAGCAGCAAGGATTCAAATCAACCAGCAGTAGCAAGGATTCAATTCAATTTCTGAATTTCGCAGCACACTAACCTTTAAGCAACCACATCAAAGAAATTCAATTCCTTTCCCAAATGTGCAGCACACTACCTCACTGCAGATAATATTTAACACATTAATCCTCAAATATCATCACACTTCACATTTAACAAATTCAAATCAGTTCAGCAAATCAGTTCACAAACACTAAAAACAACCATATGCAAGCACATAATTGACTATATATCACAGCATATTCAATTCAAGCTCAGAAGTCAAATATTTTTACCCAAGCTAATCAAGTTAAAGTTAAAGTATATATCACAGCATATCACTGTCCCAAATAAAGTTAAAGTATAATTTAAGGGAAACAAAAGAGCAAGCTAATCAAGCTAAGAACACAGACCTAGTTACCCACCTTCTCTTATTGTAAACTCATCACTACCAAGTAAATTCTAGTAAATTCTCATACCCAAAATAAGGTAAAACCATATGCACTTCCTTCCATAAGTTAGAATCGATCTATACCTTTCAAAAAGAGGCAAACCACACTAGCCGATGATTATCAAACCTCGTCGGCTATAAGTAATTGTACGTTACATAAAAACAAAAATGTAAATTCATTAGGATCTCATATTCTTACAATTTGCGCAACTATAAGAACTTAAGAACTGTTTCAAAATTCGAACACGAGGTAACAAAGACACTACCCGATTAAAAGTTCATTGCCGGAAAATGGATCAAATTGACTGTTAGATTTATGTTTTCCTAGGTTTTTAAGATTTTTGGATCACAATTCATGCAATTTCCAATTTATAATTGTAGGAATAAATCAATTCAATTGCATGAACTAATCAATATAATTGCAGGAACAAATCAATTCAATTGCAGGAACAAATCAATTCAATTGCAGGAACAAATCAAAACCAAACAGATCGGAGTTAGAAATAATTACCTCTATGCAAAAATGAGAGTTGAGAGTTGAGATGAGAGTCGAGTGTGGGTTTCAATTCGATGAGCGACTATGAGAGATGAGAATGAGAAGGGGTTTCTATTTTCTCGTAGATTGTGAGAGATTAGAGATGAGAAAGGGTTTCGATTTTCTCGAGAGAATGAGATGGTTTCGATCGATCAAAGGCCGAAAGTTGTATTAGAGAGTTGAGATGAGAGGTGAGATGTGAGATGTGGTTTCGCATCTCGATTCGATGAGGGACTCGTGTGTGTGAGAAATGAGGGATGAGAGTGAGATGGTTTCCCTCGATTTCAATTTCTATGAGGAGTTGAGAGCTAACATATGAGAGGGGAGGGTGAGGAAGAAGAGGACGGCGAAGCGGAAAGAGAGGAAAGGGATGATGCGACGGCGAAATTTAGGGTTGGATGAGAAAGTCGCTCGAGAGAAGAGAGTATTAGTGATCAGGAAGTATTGTCTGTGATGCGGTCTACACGTTCTACACCAACAACAAATAAAAAGCGTGACACGTGTATCGCTTGCTACGATGTCAGTCTGGTTCGATTAAACCGATAATTTTCAATATTCCACATCGAAACCGAATCGTATGGCATTGGTTTGATTCGGTTTCAAACCGTTGACCAAAAAAAAAATTTAAAAAAAACCAAAACCAAACCACACCGTCTGTTTGGTTTGGCCAGGCTTTATCGGGTTTTCGGTTTGGATGCCCACCCCTAATGCAAATGTTCTTTTACTAACATTACATCACATTACTATTATTATTGTATTTTTTATTTTTCTTTTATTATAATTTTGAAGGAAATTAATTTTTCTTTTTATTCCATTCCCTTCTCTCATAATATCGCTTTATATATAAAATTAAAAATACATTTTGCTTAGTTACATCCATGTATAATGGCATTACTTTGATTAGTCCTCCGTCTTACTAGATATGGGCTTCAAGTATGGGCTTCAAGTTCTATATATCACAGTCCAACCAGTATGGCGTTCCAAACATGCCCATAGATTTTTGTGCCTTCTAAAACGAAGGCAAGGATGTAAATTGTAGGAAAATATTAGAGCGCCAACTCTGTGTAATAAATAGGCGTGGGCCAGGTTGTATTAGCGGCCCAAATCTCTATTAGAGAGTTGGTCTTGAGTGCCTTTAAGCACCACCCTAAATTGCATCTCCGCTGCAACAACTCCAAAATGCACTCTTCCTCGCGCTTCTTCAAACAAAGTGACCAAAACCCAATAAGAAAGTAAAAGGAAAAATGCATAAAATATATAAGATAAAGAAACCAATGTCATTTGATGTGAACGGGAACGGCCGGCCATAGCTGAAGAAGTAAGGAAAGGCTCAAACTTTTCACACCTAATTCAGCACCCCAGCTCATTTCACCTAGAGTCTCACACTGTAAGAATAACCTTCTATTTTTCTTTTACTTTCTTTCTGGGTTCTCTGCAATTCAATCTTACTCAAATATTACTTTGTCAATCGCAATAGATGCAACATACCCATTTATGTTTTATATTTTCTGATAAAAAATTTGTAGACTTGCGAGGTAAATTGCAAAGCCCTGTTTCCCATTTTACATGAATGTGAAGTGTGCGTTTCTTTGTGTGTTTCAGTTTGATACTTCCATTAACAAAACCCAGAAGAGACTTTTTATGAGTTTTGATTTTCCAGAAATTAGTCGAATCCTGGTTGAAATTAGTGGGCAAAATCTGTTCAGTTTCATTGATGATTAATTTCCAAGTTATGAAATGTTTACTGATCAACAAATAAGGCCATATCACATATGTGAACAAAAGAAAGAAAAATTGCCAGTGAAAATGGCTACTGAAGTACGGAAAGTTACTTTAAATGTCGTGTCAATGAAATTGGGCAACAAATTTTGAATGTGAGCATTTTTGTAACTGTGGGGTAATGTGTTTAGCATTTCTAGGACTGTGATGTTGGCTATAATTGTTTACCCCACAACATTCATAAATCTGGTCAATATAGGCAAAAAAAATTATAAAGAATACTAGTTGAGGATAAACCTTCATGTTTTTTCATATTATAATTTATTTCCCATACTTAGAATTACACTGTGAATGGTTGCTTGTAGGTTGTACATGGTAATGGCGGCTGCAGTTACATCCCGTAACTATCCAAAAAGTGTTAAGCTTCAATCTTCCAAGTGTGTCAGGTCCAGAGTTATAGCTTTGGGTCTTTATGCCATGTTTTACAAACCTCCTCATGCTTTTGGCCAGAAACTCAGTTCTAGCTGCTGTTTCTTCTGCATTCCTCAGCCTCTACTAGTCAACAATTTCAAGTAAGTCACCATGCGAATTGATAGTGTTAGGAATGCTTGGTTTGATGCGCTTATAGGAAATGAGTGAATTGTTATTGCAACATGATGGCTATTTAAGAATTAGTTTCAAACCGAAGCTCTCCTTTCTTCTCTTTGGCATTTAAATGTCAAAAACTCTTAGTTTTGTGAAAGCTAGCTTTATAAAGTAGTACATAGCAGCACTGAAACATGTTAGTATTATTAGGAAAATCCACAAGGTAGTTTTAAGGCAATCTTATTGAAATTTGCCTCTGCCTATAATGGTACAGGAGGATGACATGGTCTATCAGAAGCAGTGTGGATAGCAGCGGGTTGGACCAACCATCTCCAACAAATGGCACTACTGGCACAACACGTTTAATTAGGGTTATCCAAGCTATTCAAACCAACTTAGGTGACAAAATTCGAGAGCTGAGGAGAGGTTTCCCAATTAAAGTACTCTTCTTCTTAGTGGGTTTCTACTGTGCAACTGCTTATGCTACTGTGATTGGGCAAACAGGCGACTGGGACATTCTATCTGCTGCCTTCGCTGTGGTTGTTGTGGAGGGGATTGGGGCCCTCATGTACAAGGCTTCTATTCCTTTATTAAAGAAGACTAGGATCCTGATAACCATGTTTAATTACTGGAAAGCAGGTCTTTCCATGGGTCTCTTCTTGGATTCATTTAAATATGAGTTCAATGACATTTTTGGATTCAGTAGCCCCTTCAATTTTGAACTTGATGCATTTTCAATATTCTTATAACACGTGGCTCATTTGAATGCTGCTTACAATGTGTATTGTCCAAGGGTTGAGAAATTGTGATTGGTAAACATAGGTCATGACCTGACTGCAATAGTGGAGCAACACTGTAAGCCCTTTCAGAAGAAAGAGAAGGTAAAAAGGCTGCCCTTTCAGAAAAAAAGAGAGGAGGTAAATAAGGTTAATGGATATATTGAAAAGAGACCTTGTGACTTAGGATTTCTACCTGTATGGTAGCTTCTGATAATGAGTTTGGTGTATTGGGTGTGTCTTGGTTCCTTCCTATTTTAAAGAGAATGATGAAAATAGCATATAAGCCTTTATTGTGGGGAACTCCACCCTCCACGCTTCCATCTCTATTCCCTACATGAAGTTGAAAGCCTCATACTTTGCAAGGGATTTTTGTGTACTGTCCATGAAAACCATCATCTTGAACAAATATGTACCGTACACTATTTCTTTAAGTGTGCTGATTCAATTACATACTCACTTGGTTTTTGCTTTAATGCCAGTTTGTTTTTTTGGTCAGACACTTTAACGTCAGCTGAAGGTAGTTGAAATAATAGTCTCTTTTTATTTATCAGCTTGCTGCTGCACTGGGAAAGAAGAAGACAGAGGATGCTGGTGCAACCATGAAGTTTAAATCAACTGGAAAAAGATGCTTCTAAAGATGGGAAGAAGGAGAAAATTCAGTCTATGCCATGTTGGCGAGCATGGACTAGAAACCCAAATAAGCCCAAGAAAGGATCTCCTTCGAGTGGAAAGGCAAAAGGTGCTCCAAAACTTTCACCCTATAGTGATGGTATTGATCTCCCTCAACAACAGGAAGAACATGTACACAAACAAAATTTTAAACCACTCGATGCGTCCATAACAGATGAGTTAAAAATGCATGAAAAGGACCTTCTTGCTGCCCATGCTGATGAGTAGGCAAAACAGGAGGCCCTTAAAGATGATCATGATGCTTTCACTGTTGTTATTGGAACCTGATCATTGGTACGTGATGGTGAAGATGGCAATGCTAATGTCAGTGATATAATAACAGAGGATTTTTCTGTGTCTACTCCAAGAAAGGAACTTCTAAAGAATGCATCAGTGAAGATATCACATGGTAAGAGATATGGCTTGGTTGGGCCAAATGGAATGTGCAAGCATACCCTCTTGAAGCTTGCTTGGAGGAAGATACTAGTACCAAAAAGACATTGATGTGCTTTTGGTTGAAGAGCATGCAGTTGGTGATGATGATAGAACTGTTCTTGAAGCAGTTGTTTGGGCTATTGAAGAACTTTCAAAGCTCCAGAAAGAGGTTGAAACTTTGCAGAATTCAGCTTCTGCTTTCAGCTGGGAAGAAGAGGGCAGTCATGAAGATGATGATGCAGGAGATAAGCTTGCTGGGTTGTACGAAAAATGGCAGTTCATGGGGTCATATGCTGATGAAGCACAAGATTCAAAGTTCTTACTGGGTTGGGCTTCACAAAGGATATACAAGGTTTTCCCACTAAGTCATTTAGGGGTGGTGGGAGGATGAGTATTTCATTAGCTAGGGCACTTTTTGAGCAACAACTCTTTTGTTGCTTGATGAACCCACAATCCATCTTGGCTTGAGGGCTGTCTCTGGTTGGAGTACTTGTGCCGCTGGAAGAAAAAAAGCATGGGTTGTCTCACATGATCTGGATTCCCTTAACTCAGTGTTCACTATGATTATTCATCTGCATAATCTGAAACTCCACTTCTACTGCGATCTGGAAGAGAAGCAGGTTAAAGCTGCCAAAAGGAGCGGAAATCGGGTCCAAGCAAAGTCTGCAGCAGCCAAGGAAAAGAACGATGCCAATGGCAAGGTTGATGAGGCTCCTAAGAAGTGGATGGATTACAGTGTGGAGTTTCAGCTTCCCGAACCTACTAAGCTCACACCTCCACTCATTGCAACTTGTTGAAGTCTGCTTCAGCAAAGAACTTACATGTAATTGGGATAGCACTGTTTTGTTATCCCCGGCCAATAACACAATGACACTTGAAAAAGTTATCCTACGTGTCATTGCGTTATTAGCTGGGGATAGCAAAAAGTGCTATTCCCATTACATGAGAGTCTCTCCTACTTCAGCTATCCAAATTGGGAAGATTTTAAGCTGTCAAATTCTAACATCGGGGTTGACATGGGGTCTAAGTATTGCCATTGTTGGACCTAACTGCGGGGAAGTCTGTGCTCTTTGTGAACTTCCTGACAATGCACGAGCCCCCAGTTTAGTACCTCATCCGTCTTCATTCAGACCAAGAGGGACTGAGCAAGCAGGAAATTAGTGGGTTCTTTCTTCATTAATACACTGTCAATTTTACACTTCTTTCTCCTGTAGATAATATTGCTCCTATCAATATTGAATGTGAAAAATGGACTGATAAATCAAATGGCTGGGCAATATGTTCGATGTCCATGGAAAAGCACGAGTTTTCAATAATTTGAGTTTTCAAGAATTGTCTAGTTTTGTGTCATTGTGCAACAAGACTGCCTACAGGCTCCGTATATAGGTAGACTTTGTGTGATTTCTACAAATTTGATTACCTGATTGATTTGATGGGGCATTTAACTAAAATGGTCTCAGTTTTCTCGCACCACCTTTTCTGAGTTTCTGTATAGCCAAAAGTTGATCTTGGCCCGTAAAGGCTAATATTAGCTCCACTAAACTGAACCTTCAAACAAGCAGTGATAAACTGATTGGAAATTAGTAAATTGCCGGAAAAGTTGTCACCAAAGGCAATAGTATATTCGTATAAGCAACTTGGATATAGAGCTCATCAAACGTTTACAAAAGCGATCTGTTTAAGGAGTAAAAAGAAAAATAGCTGAATCTTACATCGTAAAAACCAAGGATTAAAATATCGGCCGTGCAGATAATATCGGGCCTCCAATTTACGGATATTTCGGGGGATATATCGTTATCGTTTTAGTTATCTGGAAAAAATGAACAAAAATGACAGATATAGGCATTGAAACACATAATTTTGGTGTCAAACTTTCATAGATGTTATGTACATTATCAATGAATGTGTTGAACAAATAAAACTCAAAATTTACCAATAATAAGATATACATATGATGAAATATAAGTGGTATGTAATGCGCGTTAATGAAAAGTTTGAAAATAAAATGTTGATTAGAATGAATAAACCATGCATAAATCCATAGTTTGTTTAAACATTGGATTACAATTTAGATAAGTGTCCATCTACATAAATGAAGAGCTCCTATGAGGTTCAAACAATGAGGGACAACCATCGAGATTCATACAATTAAAAGTAAAGGCAAAGACCAAACAATTTTTGCAATGGTCTTAGAATAAAGTAGTTTCACATTGGCTTTTTGCAACTACAACCTGGAGTCCCAGGCGTAGGTGTGCACAAGAACAACTCATGTTCACCTACAATCAGCATGCTGCAAGTGCATGATGTAATTAGGGTGAGTAAACAGCCTTATGCTGATTGATGATTGCTGAAATTATTTTCTGTACACATGCAATTAACTCTTTTGTCTTTGCTGAAATCATCAAGTTGAGGCAGCTTGGGAAATTCTTGACCACACAATTTACAATTGTACAAATGAAATTGCTGTGAGTTTTTCAATAAAATTGATTCCGTGCCTATATGACTTTTATTTCCTTAGGAACATAATCTTGGAACACAGGTCAAACTATGAAAAGGATGCATCATTTTGCTTCAATTCCCTTCAAAATTTCTGATTTTTTTGGGGTTTTGTTATGGGTATCGAGAAATATCGAGGATATCGGCAAAATATCGGGGATATCGGGGGATATATCGTCGATACGGGGGGAGATATTGCCTTACCCCCCAGTATCGGTGTCGACACTTCAAAATATCGACATATCGGCGACATTTCGGTGTTATCGGCCGACTTTTCAATCCTTGGTAAAAACCATGTGGCTAAAACCATTGAATGTAACTTCTCAAAGATTTACAATGCTCAGCAGTTTTTTTAACGAATACGAGGTACATAAGTACTTGTCTACCAAACTAAAAACTAATTGGCAAGCAACTTCTAGTATATACATCCATGACGATTAAGGGGATTTTGGTATAAGCCTTAAAAGGACATCTAAGAATAATTAAAACCCTGCGATTAAGCATCAACATCAGGGCCAGGATATGCTGGTAAGCTCATAATCCGCTTGTCAACGACTGGGCCTCCCACCGTGAAGTGATATAAACTTTGGAAGTTTGATCCTTTCAACCCAAGCAATTCATGCACTGCAACACATCAATACCATAAATTTTAATAAAACACAGATGGCATAAGCAAAGATGCCTTTAAAATCATTCTTGCTTCACTTTTATAACTAGTGCAACAAGCGCATGTTGGAATGATCTACGCTATTGTATCATCTTTAAAATTGTTTTCAGCATCCTTTACAAGTTACAAGTACAGCACATAACCTATTGAAAATACTATTTTAGGCCATCTCTATGATAGCTATGACTTATAAAAAGATGCGTGATTCGACTACATACATAATCAGATATAATTACAGATGTAGTTAACAGCCTCAGCCTTCAAGGGCAACTAAACTCGCTCGATCTGAACAGACTGCCAACCCATGTATATGTGAGTGTGACTGGCCAACCTGCTCCCCATAGTGTTCAGGTTTCACATATTTTGTATTATTTATTTTTAACAACTCTACCTTCAAAGTGTTGTGAAATGTATCCATTCTACATGCTTAAGATTGTTGAAGAAATAATTGGGAGGTGCTCTTAATCAGGCAGAGGCTGATGATTTGAGGAGTGAGTCAAACAAGAGTGAAAAGCAAAAAATTAGGTGACTTTGTCAGCATGTACTCATGAGAGTCAATTCTTGGAAATAATTGGGAGCATCTTATTTTGAAGATGGAGTATTAGAGGGCCCAATGTGACTAGGACACAGTTTACCACATTTCAAGATCAAATCAGCAGTAACATGTCTGAATTTTATAGAACTCAAAGATGTTTATGGTGATAATTCAATGCACACTCTTTATACATGGACATTATCAGTCCCAGACTGGGTGAACTGAATAAATTTCATCGATTCTCTCGTCCAATCTAATTTCTTGATTATTTCAATCTTTTTGGCTAAATGTGTCTTGACTTTTTTGAAGGGATGTGTAATACAAAAAGCCTTATTCTAAAATAGACAAGGCATACAGCTTAATGTGCAAAAGCAGAGGCCTCCATGGAGTGGGCTTTGCCATATATAAATACAGATATGATATATATTACAATATATTTTGGTTAACAGCCTTCTACTGAGGCCAGTCATGCTTCAGTATATTAGGACCCCATTTAGCTGATGACTCTGATTTAACAAGTGATGATACATAGTGATCTTTTAATATGACCTTAGACATTGAATTCTATTCAACATTCTTAAAGACTTGTTTATATCACAAACTACCACAATTAATGTGGAAGAGTGCACTAACAGTTTTGAAATCCACATAATTCAGTCCATATGTTTAATGGATATTTATGTAGGATTGGGAATCATTGCAAAAAGACGGTGAGGGAAGAGATCGTACCAGGATCATCAAAATAGCAACCAATTCCTGTTGCAGAAATGCCAACTGCATGCGCTTCAAGGTACAACACCTGCCCGAGTACTCCAGTCTCCCAAAACAGTCGAGGATACATCCACACATTTTTATCATGCAATATAGGGTCAAAACAAGCCACCATACCAAGGCTGAAGCAACCATGACTTGCAATTTCCTGCATGTAGATGTATTCTTTTAGGAAGAGTTGGGATATCATATACACACACCTGAAGTGCCTAATGGGTAATTACATTTTCAGTAAGAAACGAAATAATTCTTCAAAGTAGAAGACCTAATTGGGGATTTGGGTAAAGGGGTTTCTCATTTGAGGTCAAGATATATTAGTAGCCAGAGGAACAACTCAGACTTTGAGAATTATATTCCGACATATTTGTATGACACTTATTTGTAACCTGTGACTTGCAGAATTTATTGCAAAAATAACACAATTTGGCATCATGTATGAAATAAGTTTGAAAATATTGCACAGTACCTTCAAATGCAGCAAAAGATAAGTAGATTTTCTTCCCCTAATATGCTAAAATAAAAGAATGAGCTTTTTTTTCTTCCTCCGTCTGCAATATTCTATCAAAGTCTAAATGTTCACAATCATATGCATTGTTCAGCATCTACCTCACAATCGCTTTCATATGCCATCCAGTTTTAAGCAATTCCACTTATATGTGAAAATTAATAAAATTACCATTTACATTTTGACATACCTGATGGCACGAGAGCCTTTCAGCAAGAGTACGACAGTCAGTTCTATCAAGCTCATACAGAGGAAGATTTTCTGGGCAACCCTCTGGCTTCACCCACTTAAAGCCTGACCTCATGGATTTCTTGAGCTTATCCAAATGTTCTTCATTCCTAACCAAGAAATATAAACCCTGTGGCAACCCTTCCACCCTATGAACAAATAAAGCAGCGTGGACCTCAGCATCCCATGGAAGAGCCCGAAATGGCAGTGCCAACAGCTTCTTCTGCTTCCCTCCATTTCGAGAACCCGAAGGAAGACAATGCAAAAGAATCTGATAAAATGTTTTTCTATCCATTGCAGTAACTCCATCCATATCAACTGCACTCCTACGCTTCCTAACAACTTCCCTAGCTGTAAAACCCTTATATGAACCTTCACTACAAATCCCACTACTCTGAAATGGATCAACCAAAAACGTATCACCTAAACTCATCTCTTTTTTCACAGCCTCTGCTGTTCTATATATTATATCCCAACAAATGTGCTCTTTACTAAGCAAATTTGGCTTTCCCTTCCACTCCAATTTGGAAAACTCAGATATTGCCAAACTCAATTGCTTATAGTTCACATCAAATTCACCAGCCCCATTGGGAAAAACCACAAGAATACAATCCGGATGCTCAAATTCCATCTCGGGAAACCGCCCTTTAACAGGTCGAGAGGGAATTTGAAATTTTGGGAACATTTCAAGCCCCATTAGCTTCTCCAAATCCTCATAACCCAATCCATCAAGAAGCTTCACATCCCAACCAAGCCCTGCTGCGGCCATGGAAACCGCAGCAATAGCGTGACCCACATCGTGATTGCAATACCGAAATGCGCGCTCTCCATATTTCCAGGCCTCGCGCCAAAAAATCGATGACAACCCAATGAGAAACGAGCCCTTGGGTAAGAAATTGGTGAACACCCAAGATGGGATTTCAACTCGAAGCTCCAAAGCATGCTCTTTTGGAGCGTAATGCGCTACGAAACTCGAATCAGACAACGATTCTATTGGAGGTGAAATGATATAAGCCTCGGTAGGGTGTAAATTACCACTGCTGGGATTGACTCTGAGAGACCATGTTGAAAACCCAGCAGTTTTCCAAGCTGAGAGCGCCAAAGAATCGTAGAAAAACTGAGAAATGGTGAATTTGGAGATGGGCTTTGGAGGAGGGAGATTCAGGAACAGAGAAGAATACAGAGGGTCTTGAGTGGAAGAAGAGCGTGGGTTTTGATTCTCTGAAGGGAAGTGCAGGAGAGGTAGGAGAGGAGCAGAGACGTACCTGCGAAATGGGTTGGGCTGGTTGGCCCAGTCGAGGCCATGAGGGCCTCTGGCGTATTTGGCGAAATGATGCTTGGTCTGGTTGTGGTACTTGAGGACCTGCTGCAAAAGGAGCTCCTGGTCTTCTGGGTCTCGTGGGTTTTGTGGCTCTTTGGGGTTGGAAATTGAAGAAGGTGAAGGGGATGATGGAGAAGAGGAGGAGAAGGCCATGGTGGAGATTAAAATTCGTTCTCGTTGGTGGTGGCGAAGTTTGGGAAGAGAGGTGGATGGAAGACGGTAGAAGAGTGGAGAGTTTAGAGGGAAAGAGAGGCTTGTTGAAGGAAGTGGTGGCATCTTTGGCCTTTTTGATTTCTTCTCTATTTTCTAAAGAAATTCTTCTTCTAGGCCCTCCCCTCCTCTGACTTTGGAAATTGGATGGGGATACTTTTCTTGCTTTTTGTTGTTTTGTTTTGTCTTTTTCTTTTTTGTTTTGGCTTATTTTCAAAAGAAAAAAAAAACACACAGACAGCTGGTCTCACTATTCTGCTACATACATTATATATAGTCTCATCTCATACTCTCATACTCTCATACTCTCATACTCTCATACTCTCATACCTTCTTATTTTCTATTTTATTTTTTTCCTTTTCTTTGGGTACAATATTTATTTTTTCTTTGTGGACTTTTTAAAGATTTTATATCCATCTGGATGAGAAATTATTGAGTGGTACCATAGCGTGATGGTACGACCACTAAATTTCTGACACATAATCAAATCAATCATTAACTGGCATTACTTATCAACTTAAGTTGACAGTGGTTTTCGTCCAAAAAAAAAAGTTGACATAGTGGTACGTACTAATATGTCAACCATATTAGAATGAATCGTGATCATCCTTAAATTGAAAATAAAACACAAGTATGAATGAATGTTAGATTAATTAGACACTACATGAGATGTGGATACATTATCGAGGCCAAGGTTGGTTTGCAAAAAGAAGTCAGTGAAGCCAATGCGGGGCAAATGGGCAAAGTTGTTTGATAAAATGACTCAGAGAAAAGGGTACTCGTAAATACATAGAAAGGTGAATATGAACTTGAAATTGACCATATAATTTGAGGGATTTTATATAGTTTTTTCTTAAAAAAATGGAAAAACTACAGTAAACCCCCCAACCTATAGGGTCGGTTACAAGTTCATACCCGATTTTAGAAACATTTATGAGTACATACTCAACGTCACGAAAACTTACGAGTACATACTCTTCGTTTGCCAAACCGTTAGAAAATCCGTTAAATGATGACGTGTCAAAAGTGAAACCCATTTTTTATGACGTGGACTTCCAAGTGGACCAAAAACTAATGAAAAATTAATTTCTTGTTTAATTTATTTTTAAAAATTAAACATATTAAATAAAAAAATAATAAAAATAATAAAAAAAACCCCAGCCTTAGCCACGCCGTCTTCAACCCCAAGCTTCTTCACTCCTTCGACCCCAGCCTTTGGAACTCCGTCGTCGTCTTCATTTTCCACTGGTGGCTTCGGCGGCTCCTTCTTCGCCACTCCATTCTCTTCTCAAACTCAACAGCAACAACAGCAGACGCCATCGTTTCAACAACCTCAGTCGGTTGGTGGCTTTGGGTTTCAGAGTCCATTCACTACGACACAGCAGCCGACTCCCTTCCCTAATTTTCAATTAATTGACTACTTAGATGGCTCCTGTTGCTCCTCTCCCCTTCTCTCTCGCCGATCGCGATATTTCAAGTAAGGTTTTCCTTTTACCTTTTGTTTTTTCACTTCAAATCCCTAACACCGTCGTATACTCTCCCTCTCTCTTATTGAGTTTTTGACTTTGTTTTCTCTGACACAGAAAGAGAGAGAGCGCAATGAAGGGAGCTGATGCCGCACTCTACAATCCTCGCACAGTCGAGGAGATTTTCAGGGATTTTAAGGGCTGCAAAGCTGGCATGATTAAGGCTCTCACTTCTGGTCTTTTTCTTTTTTTTTCTCTTCATTTGTTACTACTTAGGGTTACTTTGGTTTTTGAGGAAGCCCAGAAAGGAATTTGGTGTTTTCTCACTGATTAGTGGGCTTATATTGATTTGAGATTTGGAAATTGGTCTTGTGTTTTGGTCGTCGCTTTGTTTCTTTGTTGAATTGAGTTTGAATTGGATATTTTCGTACCTTACTGGTTTTAGCTTCTGGGTTTGGTTTCAGAGAGAGAAGAAGAATCTGGTTAAGGAGAGAGATTAGGGTTTTTTTCTTTTATAAAAAAATTATATATTTAATTTTTAAAAATAAATTAAACATTAAAATAATTTTTATTAATTTTTGGTCCACGTGGAAATCTACGTCATCAAAAAATGGATCCCACTTTTGACACGTCATCATTTAACGGATTTTCTAACGGTTTGGCTAACGAAGAGTATGTACTCGTAAGTTTTCGTGACGTTGAGTATGTACTCACGATCGGTGCATAATTACATATCATTTTGTACCCTTCTAACTTATGATTTGGTTATGTTTTTGAGTTAAACTTGTGCTTTTAATTTATTTTGTGTTTGTTTCAGTGTAATAAGCTTAAAACTCAATAAATGCATTTTGGAGACATGTTAGCTCAAACGGTGTCTGCAGATCAGTCAACTTCACGGATTGGACTGTACTTGCTCAAGAAGAACCAGACAATGAGCCATACATCATTGGAAAGATACGGAAGTCTATTTTCTGGAGCATTTTACGGTTCATGATTCCGAGTCCTCTAGAGGAAGTTATGCAAGTTTTTGCAGCTTAAGGTCAAAATCGGCAGGATCTGCGTTACTGGGCCAAAAATCACATTTGAAGGTCTTTCCGATTTTTCCTTGAGCTGGGCTGCATATGCTTAGAAAGATAATTCAAAGAACTTCAAGATCCATATTTTTCCAGATTTTTCAGAATGGAGGAACAAGCCCAAAACGAGCCCAAAAGAAGACTGCAATGCATTGTCAAGCATGACATATGCATGATGAAATGTTATTGATTGTGGGAAATTTTGGTGGAGCATATTCAATACATATAATTGGAGTGGAGTTTTGCAGCAGCCAAATGAAGTAAAATAAGATGAAGTGGGAGTTGCAACACTAAGCTTAAAGACAAGAAGAATTGTTTTCAAATGCAATTGTGTGAATTAAGTGTTGTAAGTTGGTGAAGTGAGTTTGTAGGTAGAAGCAATACTTAATTCAGATTTTCACTTCCCCTAGGCCTATATATAGTGAGGTTCTCCAAACTTGTAAACACACCCCAAGGGGGGGAGCTCTCAAACATCTCTCTAGAGCTCCTCTCCCTTCTCTCCCTCAAATTCTCTTAGTTTTCTTTCTAGTTCTCAATTGTTGTAACAAAACCATTTTGCTTTTTAGTTGTAATTTATTTTTCATTGTAATGTAATTTCTTTTCTTTAGTTTTCAAGTTTAATTAGTTTCCAAGTTTCAATTATAGTTCTTGTTCTTATTCATTATGCTTATAAGTTAATATGCTTGTTTGAATGAATAATCACCATTAAAACTTGTATGTTAGCTATCTTGGTTTGAATTAAGAGTAGACACCATGCATTAATTCAAATTGAACTATGAATAGGAAGAGTATGTATGGACATTCGACAACATGGATTAGATACATGCTTGGTTGTTTAAAACATTCTTCTATGCTTAATGGATTTCTAATGCTTAATTTAGGTTCGACAAGAAGGATCTAATTAGGGAATTAGGAATACAAGGTTAGGACCAAACACCATGGCTTAATCATACTTTAGCTAGAATCAATCTGTGAATCTAAATTGAACTTGGTAACTAATTTGCTTGAGTTAATTTCTTTTCTTTCTTTCTTGTTGCATTTATTTTCTTTTCATTTCTATTTTGTGCAGGGAATCAAATTGAATCAATCTATCATCAATCCTCGTGGGATCGACCTCGTACTTACACAAGCTATACTACCCAACGCCTCGTGCACTTGCGAGTTAACATACTCATAAATGTCTCTAAAATCAGGTATGAACTTGTAACAGACCCTATATGTTGGGGGGTTTACTGTAATTTTTCCTAAAAGAATTATAGAAAAAATAACAAAGGGAAAGGGTAGGCGGCCACTTGGGCATTGGTAGTGGGCTTAGAGAAGCAAGAGAACATGATGGGCCAAGGTTAGAACTTGGCCCGCAATATATAAGGCTCAGACTTGAATTTGGGCTGTGTTATTGAATTGCGTGGTACGGCGCATTTTGAAAGGATGTTCGGTACACGTCAGAAATTTACTCCTCGAAGTGCGTGACGTCAGTTTCCACTTTTTTTTGGGTTTGTTTGTTTGTTTTGTCTGACGAAAGATTGATCGACATGTGACTCGGCACCACGTTCCAGTTCTTGTACACGTCATCACTAATCAATCTCAATCATCATTCTATCTATCTTTCTCTCTCTCGCTCCTCCAGTTTTCCTACGGGCACACCCCTCCACTACCTTCTTCCTCTCAAACAAAAATAAAGGGGTCTTTTTTTTTTTTTTTTTTTTCCATTTAAGTAGTCATATTTTTCTATTTCATAATAAAATACATCAAAATTAGCAACTTTAGAACAATCATATTCTCTCCACTAATACTTGAAAGTATATAGATTAATCTAATGAATTTTAATAAGTCCACATCATCATATCTATCTAATAACTATGAAATTAAAAATTAAAAAAATAACCATTTGTGATTTTGATTTAGTACAATTATGATGATGTGGACTTATTAAAATTCATCAGATTAATCTAGTGGTTAACATTCTCTTAAATGCGTGTAAATGCACCGATGCTAAATGCAGAGGCTCAGGATCCAGAATATAGCAAGAATGAAAACTCATAGAACTTGGTATTTGCCACTATGCATAGGATTTTTTCCATGTTTCAATTCTTTTTTATGGTCAAACTAAAACATGCACATTACCACCTAAAATCTCTAACTATATCTCCACCAAATTTGTCAAGAATTATGCCACAAGTTAGGGAAACTCATGACTCAAATCGGTAAGATAATTTTTTTGAGGAAAATGGAGCCAATCAAATGGAGAAGATAGCGAAAAAAAACAAACAAACTCAATTACAGGCGAATTTTACAAAATAATATAATGTGTAAAGAGAGTTTTGTAATTAACAAAAAATGAATTTGCACGTGAAGGAGATAGCTTGAAATGAAACTAGTGGAAGGAAAAAAAGAGTAAAATTTTATTTTACTATGTTACTCAATATTCGGGAGATCCTTTACCCGAACCCATACGTGTTTCTGTAGGTCTTACTGTAACGGGTTTGTCTGGAAATATGCGTACCCATATTTTTCCACCGCGGCGTGCGTTTCGTGTCATTGCTCGCCGCCCTGCTTCTATTTGTTGGTTTTATATGACCATTTATTTTTCCTTTCTGTTTGCTCTTCAAATTTATTTATTTATTTTAAAAATCTTCCTTTTTTATTTTTCTCTAATTCCGTTTCACTTATCTTTCCTGCCAAAACAGTAGGTAAACCATAAAAGTTAAATTTACAACTGAAAATGCTTGTCAAAAAAAAAATGAATTGCTTAGAAAATACAAAACAAAAACAAAAATGAAAAACACCAAAAGAGACAGAGATGGTAAGGGACAGTAAAGTCGTTTCGGCATCTTGCCAAACCCAAAAGGAAAATATCCTCTCTCTTTTTTTGTGTGGATAAATTTAAAAAATATTAAAAAAAACACATTTTTGACAAGGAAGATAAGAGAGTCTCTATATCAAATAAGAAATGACTCATCATCATGTTCATTCCTGCTAATTCAATGCTCTTATCTTAATTTGGATTAAGTTAGCCTGCTTAGTTGTTATCTTTGTTCTTGTTTTCTCACTGTTTGTATTTCAGGTCATTGGCCACTGAAATCACTGGTGGTGTTGTTTCCGTTTCTTTTTCTCTTTTCCTGTTGATTTTCTCTCTGCTTTGATCATTTGCAAGTTTTTCTCAGTAAACCCACTCACTTCTTCTCAGCCTCTCTATCTCTCCGTCTCTGCTACTTGTTATCACCTTCAATTCTCGCTCGAGGTACAGAGACCACTCTGATTTCTCAACCACAAAACGATTATAAGTACATGGTTTTTGAAAGAAATGTAAGAAATCAAGTACTTTTTGTTTTCCTGTAGTTTACAGCAATGTCAATAATTGGGCGCAGAGGAATTCATTTCTTGCATAAACTCAATGCTGAAAATGTTCCCAGTGCTTTGATAGAGAAGGGTCAAAGCCGAGTTATAGATGCTTCTCTCACTCTCATTCGTGAGAGGGCAAAGCTCAAGGTACCTATTTTCCTTGTTGGGTAGCGTTTACTTTTGGTTCATGTGGATTTTTGGACTTGGAATTGGTTTTGGTGAAATGGGTTCTTTTTGTTTCTGTGTAGGGGGAACTTGTGCGTGCTTTAGGAGGCGCTGTAGCATCCACTTCTCTTTTGGGTGTTCCTCTTGGACATAACTCATCGTTTCTTCAAGGGCCTGCTTTTGCTCCTCCTCGGATTAGAGAGGCAATCTGGTGTGGTAGTACCAACTCAACAACTGAAGAAGGTATGTAATCATCTAAAAACTATTAAATCTTTGGTTCTCAACAAACATATATTTTTTTTAATTTGATCAAGATAAGTCAGTTTTTTTATTATTTAAAATTATCCCACAACCCAGCAAGTGTTGTCACTTGAAATATAACATTGGGGTCAATTCAGTTTCTCATCTTCTCAATTGTTTTATTAGCAGTTTATGTTATTAGTGAAACCAAGCCAGTCTCAGAATTATCATCTGTACATGTCTGTGCTCAAGTTGTTTAATACCTTTTATATTCATGCAAGATCTGCAATTTAGTGAATTGGAGAAATTTCACGCTTCTTGTTGTTGATGACTTTTTCTTTCATTTTTTTTCAAAATTTCATGTGATGGTGCATGAATCACTAAAACATGATGCTGGCAATGCAGGGAAAGAACTAAATGACCCAAGGGTGCTAACTGATGTTGGAGATGTTCCTGTCCAAGAAATTCGAGATTGTGGAGTTGAAGATGACAGACTGATGAATGTCATAAGTGAGTCTGTCAAGCTAGTGATGGAACAGGTAGGTTGAAATTTCTAGAAGCTTCCAATTAAAAACTACCGCAATGATTTATTTTAGGGAAATGCAATTTTAGAAGATTTCAGTGGTAAAACTAATTCTGTTGTTCCGTTTCCAAAACTCTCCTTTTTCTGTTGGTAAAATAAGTTGGGGCATTGTTAAATGACTTGGTACACGTAAAGTCATGCCCAGTTCACTGAAAACTGGAGGAAGTTCTCCTTTTTAATCGCTTATCTGCTGCAGTCTTATGATTATATCTCATCAGTTATGCACTTCTCTGTTTTGGTAGAGATGAATGCTATGCTCAGCTAGCTTGATAACTCTGAGATCAGCTTTTGCCATTTGATTATGTTATTTTCTAAAAGTTGAATTCTTTTACCTCAATTCACCAAATTTTGAAAGATCCATATTGTTTTGCCTTGTTGATAAATTGTTAGTGGAACTTGATGGGTTTCAAAAGCTTTAGTTTATTATGCTGACCTGAGTTTGAGCAGCAATTAGTTGAACTACAATAGGTTCAATTCAGTTGCGCATGACATGTAGTCTTATTCCTTTCATAACCTTGAAATTTTTATCAGTATGACACAATTGCTTGTAATATTCTTTTACTTTGAAACTCAGCTTTTCTAGAAGTATACTTTGAAGCTGAGCTGGCACAATTCCTAGTTTAAATGCTTAGATGTCAAGAAACCAGCCTGCAGTATGATGCCATTTTCAGGCCTCAGATCCTATTTCCCTTTCAATTAAGACTTTACTAGTTTAGCACAAACTGTTCAGACCTTTTCAGAAAACTGGATTATGACTGCACTAGGAATGGCAATCCTCTGCACTGATTAACAGTATTTATAACTACACTTCTTCAGAAATATAAAATTCTTCCCAACAAGATTCTAAATTTGAACCGTTCCTGAAATAATCATTAGTTAGTTCATTGGAGTACTCTTGGGTCAGTGTTGTTTTTTACCGAGAATTGTCACTTTTGTAAAATGTTAAATTCAGTACAGATGGCATTTGGCCAATTTCTCAAAAAGCTTATATCATAGGGTTACTTTTCAAAAGAGAGAAAAGTACTTCATCCGTTGAATTGCTGAAGGTGTCAAACTAAAACCTCAGAATTGCCTTTCTTTACTGAAGTTTTCAACTTCTATGAAATGGGAAACCAGTAACAAGTTACCACTTTGTTGGAGATACTCCTGCCAATTTGTGGGAATACTATTTTACTAAGTGTCTAAGTTGTATATGGGTTGTGAAAATGGTGGAAAATGAAAAGTCAGTTGCCATCAGTGGGCAGCAAAAATGTTCTGATGTCTTCAGTTATTTTGAATCTTCCATAAAACTAGCAGATATTTGGTGGAACTTTATTCTGGAAAATTTTCCGGGATATGTTCTTGTTTGTGCAATTTGTTTCCTGGAAAGCATCACAGATACTTAGAGTAAATGTTGTCCTTATTTGGTTGACACTTTTCATTCCAATGAATATATGTATACACCGGCTACCTTTTGGTTCTTTTTGGAAGCACCTAATCATTGTGTCCATCCCCTTTCAGCATCCACTGCGCCCATTAGTGTTAGGTGGTGACCACTCAATTTCTTATCCTGTTGTAAGAGCTGTCTCCGAGAAGCTTGGGGGACCTGTGGATATTCTTCATCTGGATGCCCATCCTGATATCTATGACGCCTTTGAAGGGAATAAATATTCACATGCATCTTCTTTTGCTCGAATTATGGAAGGTGGTTATGCTCGGCGGCTTTTGCAGGTAAATTCTTATCTGTAAATACACCTATGCTACTTCACTTACTAATACTATAACAAGTTTCATTGGACATGTAATTGTCATCCTATGACCTATGCCACTTCTTTTTCTTCTCCTTTATATCTGTTCAGCATTTAACCTACTGTAGTTCTCATATGCTCTTGCGCTTTAATTAAGTTGAATGTCCTGTTTTAGTTGTCATCCAGCATTTCAGTCAACCTGATGAACTTGGTTGCTGAATTTGCAGGTTGGTATTAGATCAATAAACAAAGAAGGGCGTGAACAAGGAAAACGATTTGGTGTTGAGCAATATGAAATGCGAACCTTTTCAAGAGATCGTCATTTTTTGGAAAACCTGGTCTCTCTCTCTCTCCCTCTCTCTGTTTCTCTCCCTCCATCCGTCCCTGTCCCATGTGCATCTTTGTGTTTATATGTCTGCATGTACTTATAAGAGTACTGAGAGTAACTCTTAAGAAATTTGTGTTTGACAGAAATTAGGGGAAGGTGTGAAGGCGTGTACATCTCGATAGATGTAGATTGCCTTGATCCTGCATTTGCTCCCGGAGTGTCACACATTGAGGCAGGGGGTCTCTCCTTCCGTGATGTTCTCAACATACTCCACAGCCTCCAAGGCGACGTTGTTGCTGCAGATGTCGTTGAATTCAATCCACAGCGTGACACTGTTGATGGGATGACTGCAATGGTAGCAGCTAAGCTGGTGAGAGAGTTGACTGCAAAGATCTCAAAATGATAAAATTATCAGGTGCCTTCCTTTGGTACACCTGGAGACTAAGCCTTTCAGCATAACACAGATTTTTGCAGTTTCATTATCTGAAAGTGTTAAACATATAGCTGAAGTATGTAGCTGAGAATTCATTTCCAGCATGATATTTCAGTGGGGGCATCGTTGTGCTTAATCTGATACCAAATATGATGTATTTGTTAAGCTCAATTTTGTCCCCCTATGTTTAATGAGAATAATATACAGTTTGCACAACTTGATTACATTCAACAAGCAGTTAGAAGTTAATGGTAGATCCCACGTGTTATTTGCTAATTTCGGTTTTCAGTATTTTTGGTTTATTTTCAGTAGTACTAATTGTAAATTACAGTCCAGATCTCTTGGACCACAGGGGTCTAAGAGATTTGTGGTATCCAACGGTTCACCTACTCTTGCACTCTTTTTAAGAAACTTTTTTGAACCCTTGGATATAAATCCAAAGGTAGGTGACCACTGACCACAATCTCTTGGACCACGGGGGTCCAAGAGATCGGGATTGTTGTAAATTAATATAAATTACAGTTTATCTAGACAAACTTTATCAAATCTCCCCTGATTATATAGATATATTTATATATTTTTTCTTTCTATTATGAACTCTCTAGTAAGATAATATAAAGCAACTTCGCTTGCGTAGTTATAAAGCAAACACACGAGTGAGCCATTTGCGTTTGGGTGATTTTTGATGGTGGCAAGTTAAGGGCTTGTTTGGTTGGTTTAATTTCTCATGTGTCTAATAAAAACTATATATACATATGTAGCGTGAGGCTTTTGTCAACACTAGCTACTGTGATTTAGGGTTTCCAAATTTCACTATAATATTTTCTCTTTCAAATGATCGAGATGAAGTATTGCGAGCAGGCTTTGAAGGAAGAGCGATGCGAGCGAGAGCACGTTGACGTTGATGTTGACGACGAGGAGTTTGGTGGACTCGCTTGCCCTCGCTTGCCCTCTGGACGACCTTGAAACCATGACTTTTGATTCCTCCAAGTGGTTCGACGACATCAAACTTAATGAGCGCGACATGGCCATTCTCAAGAAGCCCAAGAAACCACCATCTCACGGCAAAGGCAAGGATTTGAAGACCGTCCGCTGGATGCTAAGTGCACCGCCTTCATCTTCTTGCCAAACAAAACCACCATCTCACGACAAATCATAAATGTTGTAATTAAGGGCAAGCTATAATTCTTTGACGTATGTAGTAATTAAAGCAAAAGGGGGTATGAGTGTGAAAGCTACCGTTTTAGTACTAAAATTTGTTTGGATAAAATTAGGGTTGACTTATAAGTGAGGGTTTAAGAGCATCCACAATATCCCCACGTATGGAGTAAAGTTTGTATGAAACTGGCCTGACCTCTATGTAGTGATCAATTGAACCATGGTGCTTGCACATTACTTGTCCATGTATTGTGATGGTTTTCATTGCTTTTTTTATTTTTATGTATGATTCTATGATCCTTAAATATTGCTGGAGTTTAATTGCTTTCTTATGGCGAATGTGTTTCCATTTGGTGCAGCAGCATCAGTGATAACACATTGGGTCACTATGAGTTAGGCCCTCTTTGGGATTGCTTGTTTTGGCCAAAAATATATGTTTCATTTTAAAGTTAAGCAGTTTAATGTGTTTAGTAAAAGTAAAAAATTTTGATTATTTTAAAAGTAGTGGCATTTTGATAACAGCTTTTAAAAGCAAGTTTTGGGTTACTTTTCAAAGCTGCTTTCAAAAGAAGTATAGATGAGCCTTTAATTAATTTTTTATTTTCCCAAAATATCACCATTAATTTTAAAAAAAGATACCATCTTCATCTTCATCTCCACATCCAACTCCACCCCCACCACCGACCGCCACCGCCTCCACATCCTCTTCCTTCTCCACTACCATCACCGCCACAACCACCACACCACCACCTCCTCCTCAACCTCCACCATCACCACCACCACCACCACCTCCACCACCACCTCCACCTCCACAAACGTCATCCCCACCACCACCACTACCATCACCACCGCATCCACCACCACCTCTTTCACCACCACCTTTACCTCAATCTCTTTCACCATCACCTCCACAACCACCACTACCACCACCTCTTTCACCACCATATTTACCTCCATCTCTTTCACCACCACCTCCACCACCATATGATTAGGGCATAATCCTTTCAACATCATGTCTATTTTAGTCATTATTCACAGTTACAACAGTTTTATATTAAGTTTTATTAAATGGTTTTGACACTGCTTTTTGTACTAACAACACTTTAAAAATATTATTTACCAAACATGGAGCTGCTTTACTTTATAGCTAATAATTTTCAAAGCTTAACAGAAACAACTTTTTTTTAAATGACAACAATCCCAAACTACGCTTTAGAATAACTTGAAAGGGTAAAGTATGTGAGGTTGAAGTGGATCAACTTGAGCTTGTGCTAATTCCATGTGCAGAGAATAATTCACAAGACTTTATAGATATAGTGGACTTTGTAGTAATTAAGATAATATTTTCCTATATATACATATATGACATTTCTTAAAACATATCATTATTAGAAATAGTAATACTGGGTTTAGTACGTAGTAGCAAATGCAAGTAGAGCACTCACGTGAAATGAGACGTGCATTGAGATTTTTCATTTTGGTTGGCTTGACAAAAAAGAATCCTGGCACAAAAACAAACTTTTTTTTTAACACGGAAATTAAAATTACAAAGAGGACTGTACAAGCGACACTAAAATAAAAAATTAGTGAACCATTTATGTGGCTGAGCATATTTATGTCCAATATTTGACTAAGCATCTGCCACCAAATTTGCTTCATGAAAGATATGCAAAAAACTGATCACTTGAATTTGTTGAGCCAACCAAATTAATATCTTGGACAAGAAAGAGGACACGAGAAGGGGGTGTATGTTGATTTTGTAGTAGTCGAATTAGCAATTGCGAGTCACCTTCAAGGCCAAGCCTCCTCCTAAAATTCCCTTTTCCATGATGACCATGTGTATTATCTCAATTGGAACCCATATGTGGGTTTACCCCTACTTATTCCTCATATAAAATATACTGTGCGATCAATTGAGCCCAAACCTTTGGTGTGCTCCTAAGAGCACTTCCACCGCAAGGGTGGAAGGCAAGCAAAAGGCCCCCCGAGGCCCAAAAACCTCCTCCAGCGCGTGACCCCCAGCCCGGGCAAGGCTTGGGTCCCACGAGCCCAGGCAAGCCCAAGGGCAAATGTGGCACGCCCAGCTGACGTCAGCAAAGCAGAAACCAACGGCTACAAGCCACATGGCTTCTCCTGGAGCCTCCGATCCAAATTTCCTGTGCAATCGAACGGCTGTCCATTTTTTGGGTAAAAAAATTGAAAAAAAATATAATAAAATTCTAGAAATTTTTACTATAAATACCTACCAATATTATTCACTTTCCACACCAAATCTTCATACAAATTCATTTCCTTTCAATATTTTTCACTTTCCACACAAAATTTTCTACTGATAAATTCCATTTGTGTAAAAATACAGATGGCCTCTTCCATCGAAGCCGGAGGCGTGTGGACAACCGTGTAAGATATTTTGTTGTGTGAGTGTTGGGTAAAAGTTGGTCATTGCCTAATTACGGGCAATAAGATGAAGTCCTCTCATATGTGGAGAAAAATTCATGGAAAATTTTGTGAAAGATCGGGTTTGGTTCGAACGGAAATGGCATTGTCTAGTAGGTGGAAAATTTTGAATAAAGAGTTAGGAAAATGGAGAGATGCGTTGGCAAAAGCGAGGGACAACATTCGAAGCGGTCAAATCTTGCAGACGAGGTAAAATATTTATAAATGCCATTTTATTCAATTTAATGTCACATTTTTTTATTATATTTTCTTGCATTTCCAATTTTTTTATTGAATGAGACGGTTGTGTTGAATGAGACCCCGCTCCAAGACTTACTGCAACCGATTCGCCATTGGACTCCCAAATGGATCAAGACTCACCAATTGAACGTGAGCTGAGGCCTATTAGGAGAAAGGCTGCAAAGGCCAAGAGAGGGAGCACTTCGAACACTGAATGTGCAAAATTTAGAAGATAGAGATGACACGTTGCACAATTTTAGAGGGTGAAAATCTTATCTGAAATCTGAGATTAGAATTTTTTAATAAATATCAACACATGGCAACCGAGAATCTTATCCTAAAATCTTATCTGAAATTTGAGATCTGAATGTTATAACAAAATACGGACATGTGGCAACTAAAAATCTTATCCGAAAATTTAATCCAAAAATGTTATCTGAAATTTGATATGAGAACTTTATAATAAATAGTGACATGTGGCAATCGAAAATCTTATCCAAACAAATTGTTTGAGAATAAAAAATAGGGAAAAAATTAAAGTAAATAGTAATTGCCTTGCCCTTGCCCTTGCCTTTACCCTTTAGGGTGGAAACAAAAAAGACAAGGACTGCCACTATTCACATGAATTGTGGCAAACCTTGCCTTGCCCTTTGGGGTGGAAGTACTCTAAGAGCAACTCCACCAACAAGCCCAGGCAGAGGTAGGTTGGTGGGTCCCATGAGCCCGAACCCAAAATCCCAGTTCCAGCGGGCCTTTGTTGCTCGGGCAGAGAGAGGGGCCCACGAAATCAGCGAGCCCGCGGTCCAAACTGAAGGGGAAGATTACGTCAGCCATGACGTCAGCGCGGGCGTTTAAATTTTTTTCCTACAATCCAACAACTGTTGTTTTTTTGGCCCAAAAAACATCTGAAAAAATTTATTTAAAAAAACCAAAAAATTATGGAATTTTTTTATATAAATACCAACCAATATCCTTCACTTTCAACACCAAATACTCATACATTTTATTCTCCTTCTAATATTATTCACTTTCTACACAAAAGTTTCTTCACTTTAGGTTTAAATTTTTATTCACCATCTTATGGCATCTTCCATTGAAGCTGGAAGGACGTGGTCAACCATGGAAGATGTTATGTTGTGTGAGTCTTGGGTCCAAGTTAGTCATTGTCCGATCATGGCCAATGAGATGAAATTCTCTCATATGTGGAAAAAAAATGCATGCCGAATTTTGTGAAAGATCAGGGTCGGCTCGTACGGAAATGACCTTAGCTAGTAGGTGAAAACTTTTGAATAAAGAGTTTGGCAAATGGAGAGATGCTTTGGCAAAAGCGAGGGACAACCATTGAAGCGGCCAAAATCTTAGCGATGAGGTAAATTATTTGTAATTTCCATTTTATTAAATTCAATGTCCTAATTTTTTTAATGTTTCTTGCATTTCCTTCCAAATTTTTTTTTAATGTATGTTGCAACCCTAATATTTTATTTTAATGTTTCTTGCATGTCTAATATTTTTTAAATGTATGTTGCAACCTTAATATTTTATTTTAATGTTTCTTGCATGTCTAATATTTTTTTAAAATGTATGTTGCAACCTTAATATTTTATTTTAATGTTTCTTGCATGTCTAATATTTTTTTTAATGTATGTTGCAACCCTAATATTTTATTTTAATGTTTCTTGCATTTCCAATATTTTTTTAAATGTGTCTTGCATTTCCAATATTTTTTTAAATGTGTCTTGCATTTCCAATATTTTTTTTAATAGATTATGCAAGCACAAATGTGGTTCGGTGCCGTTGGGCAAGGCAAAAAATCTTTCAACCATCAACAATGTTGGGAGGTAGTGCAAAATTGTGCAAGATTCAGAATTATTCTCACGGGTCCGGCCGTTGTGTTGAATGAGACGCCGCTCCATGATTCAACGGCATCATATTCGCCTATGGAATCCCCGATGAGTGAAGACTCACCAATCCAAAAGGAGCCGAGGCCTATTGGCCGAAAGGCGGCGAAGGTGAAGAGAGGGAGTAATATTAGCAATAATACATCAAAATTTTGGGAGGAAATTGCAAGGCACATCGCCATGAGAATTGAAATAGACATGAAAACCCAAGACAACGATAGCGCAATTCAACAAGAATATGTAAAAGAAAGGGAGTATGCACGCAAACAAGACATCGTTAAGAAGGATCGGGAAACCATGGCCATGGATACAAGCCATATGTCCCCTAAAACAAAATACTTTTGGAAGCTAGAACAAAGGGACGTTATGAGAAGAAAGCTTTTCCGTGACCAAGACAATGGACCTAGCAACACCGATTGGTTAAATGATCAAAGACATTAGGTTGCCTTTTATTTAATTGTATTGCATGATTTTTAATGAAGTAGTTGTATTTCTTTTCTTTTAATTAATTAGTAGTATTTCTTAATTTGTTATTTTGTAATGAAGTACTTGTATTATTTTTCTTTTAATTAATTAGTAGTATTTCTTATTCGAAAATCTTCTCCAAATTAATTGTTTAGGTTTTTTTTTTTTTTTAAAAGTGAATATTATTTGCCATTTGCCATGGTAATGGGTGGAAGGTTGCAAGAGCAAATACTATTCACATGAATAGTATCTGCCTTTGCCCCCTCTTGCCCTTTGCCATGGCAAATGGGTGGAAACGCTCTAAGTGATCTTGGGTTCAGACCCCACGGAACCGTGTGTGTGAGTTTTCCCGCCTCCCCCCTCCTAATTTTGGAGGCCAAAAAAAGATTGATGTAAAAGTAGAATAAAGCAATGGGGTATGAGTGTGAAAGCCACGTTTTTACTACTAAAATAATGGGTATTAAGCTACTAAAAATATCTAAAATTTTGAATTAATTTATCAAGAGTTAGTTTTAAGTCGTTAAATAAGCGCGACTCATCAGTTTAGATACAAGTAGTAACACTCAAGTGAAATAAAGGTGCATTGATTTCGATAAAAATAAAAAAAATAAAAAAAAAATAAAAAAGAGAAGTGCATTGATTTCCATTTGGTTGGCTTGACAAAAAAGAAACCTGGCACAACAAAAACAAAAGAAAAAGAAAAAACTTGGAAAGAAAATAATTGGGCGCAGAGGGATTCATTTCTTGCAAAAACTCAATGCTGAAAATGTTCCCAGTGCTTTGATAGAGAAGGGCCAATGGCGAGTTATAGATTGCTTCTCTCACTCTCATTCGTGAGAGGGCAAAGGTCAAGGTACCTATTTTCCATGATGGGTTGTGTTTAATTTTTGGTTTATTTTGATTTTTGGACTTGGAATCGGTTTTGGTGAAATGGGTTCTTTTTGTTTATGTGTACTGTGAGCTTGTGCGTGCTTTGGGAGGCGCTGTGGCATCCACTTCTCTTTTGGGTGTTCCTCTTGGACATAAGTTGTAACTGATAGTTTCTTCAAGGGCCTGAAGAAGGTATCTACTAAATCTTTGTCACTTGAAATATAATATTTGGTGGTCAATTCAGTTTACGTTGTTAGAAACCAAACCAGTCTCAGAATTATCATCTGTACATGTGTGCTCAGGTTGTTTAATAGGCACCTTTTGTATTCACGAAAGATCTGCAATTTAGAGAATTGGAGAAATGTCATCCTTGTTGTTGATGATGATGATAATTTCTTTCATTGTTTCAAAATTTCATGTGATGGTGCATGAATTCAAGTCACTGAAACATGATGCTGGCAATGCAGGGAAGGAACTAAATGGCCCGCGGCTGCAGACTGATGTTGGTGATGTGCCTGTCCAAGAAATTCGAGATTGTGGAGTCGAAGATGACAGACTGATGAATGTCATAAGTGAGTCTGTCAAGCTAGTGATGGAACAGGTAGGTTGAAATTTCTAGAAGCTTCCAATTAAAAACTACCGCAATGATTTATTTTAGTGGGAAATGCAATTTTGGAAGATTTCAGTGCTAAACTAATTCTGCTGTTCTGTTGGTAGAATAAGTTGGGGGATCTGTTAAATGACTTTGGGAATTTCTCCTTTATATTTAATCACTTATCTCACAAGTTATGCACTTCTTTGTTTTGGCAGAGATGAATATTAAATCTCATCTAGCTTGATAACTCTGAGACCAGCTTTTGCCGTTTGCTTAAGTTATTTTTTTCAAAAGTGGAATTTTTTACCATCAGTTTACCAAATTTGATTGATCCCTATTGTTTTTCCTTATTTATAGATTGTTAGTATATGTTGATGTGCTTCAAAAGCTTTATTTTATTACACTGGACTGAGTTTGAGCAGCAATTAGTTGAACCACATGTATGTTCATTGTGCATGACATGCAGTCATATCCCTTTTATAACCACAACAAATTTACTTGCAATTTTTATATACTGACACAATTGCTTGCAATTTTTATATACTGTGAAACTCAGCCTTTTTAGAAGTGTATTTTGAAGCTGAGCTGAGCTGGTACATTTAATATTTTAAATGCTTAGATGTCAAGTACCCTTCCTGCAGTATGATGCCATTTTTAGGAGAAACACTTGCATGAAACGGGGATAACACTATTTTGCTATCCCCGGCCAATCACGGTATGCCACACGTAATAACTTTTCCACGTGGTAGATTGTGATTGGCTGGGGATAGCAAAACAGTGCTATCCCCGTTTGATACAAGTTTTTCTGAATTTTCAGGCCTCAGATTTGAAAACTTCACAGATCAGGGTACCCTATTTCATTTTTAATTGGAAACTCTAGTGCCAACCTGTCAAGACCTTTTCAGGAAACTTCATTGTGCCTCACTGGACTAGGAACGGGGAATCCGTTATACTGATTATAAGCACAATTTTCCGAACAACAAAATTCTTCTTAACAAGGTTCTAAATTTGAACCCTTCCGGAAATAATCATTAGTCCTTTGGAATACTTTTGGGCTGGTGTCATTATTCACTGAGAATTTTCACTTTTGTGAAATGTTAAGTTCAGTACATATGGCATTTAGCCAATTTCTCATAAAGCTTATATCACAGGATTACTTTTAGAGAGAGAGAGAAAAATACTGTATCCATTAAATCGCCGGAGTTGTCAAACTAAAATATCATAATTTCCTTTCTTTGTTGAAGTTTTCAACTGGCATGAAAGTGGAAACCGGTTAGGGGTTACCACTAAGTTGTATAGGGGTTGTGAAAAATGGTGGAAAGAAGCCATAGTCATTGCATTTATGGCAAAGGATTCCTCATGGTACCTCATATATATATATATATGTGACCCTTTCGCTGCAATGCTAACTTTTTTCCTCCTGGTGCATGGATTTTTGAAACTGGGCAAAACATTCCTTCAGAGAAATATGGGAACACTTAATATCATATTGGAATTCAAACTCAGAGTGGTAGACTATACCGAGAGTAAATGTTGTCCTTATTTGGTACCTGTTTGCGCAATTTGTTTCCTGGAAAGCTTCACAAATATATTACTGAGAGTAAATGTTGTCCTTTTTTGGTTGAGACTTTTCATTCCAATGAGTATATACATACACCGGCTATGTATACCTTTTGGATTTTTTGGAAGAACCTTTATATTGTGTCCATGCCCTTTCAGGATCCACTGGGTGGCCACCACTGAATTTCTTGTCCTGTTGTAAGAGCTGTCTCCGAGATGCTTGGGGGACCTGTGGATATCTATAATGCCTTTGAAGGTAATGAATATTCACATGCAGCTAAATTCTTATATGTAAATACAGTTTCCACTGAGTTATGAAAGGAAATGATATCTGTTTTAGTTTCACATAAAACAGCTATCTATATGTTTCATTGTTGGTTTTCTCTAAAGCATCTCACAGGATTTTAGCATCACTTTGTGGGAAAATTTGTAAATATTCAAAGACTGTAATCTTTTGTTCAGGGGCAGAGTGGCTCATGCACAGTATGCAAATGAACGTAGTCCCATGCTTTATGGATAACAATGTTATTTAGCATATATAAGCATTTTCTGCTTTGGTCTTTTGAATCTTGGCATTAAGTTTTGGCTTTATCACCTTATATACCTTTCCATATATGGTTAATGCATCTCTGATTCTCAAGTATAATCTTCCTGTTGTAAGAGCTGTCTCTGAGAAGCTTGGAGGACCTGTGGATATTCTTCATATCTTGATGCCTATCCTGATATCTATAACGCCTTTGAAAGTAATGAATAATCACATGCATCTTCTTTTGCTCGAATTATGGAAGGTGGTTATGCTGGGCGGCTTTTGCAGGTAAATTCTTATTGTAAATACACCATATGTATATACCTCATGGCTTGCTTTCCCACTTCATTAGGAAATGATTATTAATCCAAATAACAAATTGATGAAAAGGGGTTAGTCAACCTTGTTTTTTTTTTTCAGTTTCACATAACCTGGCTATCTATATGTACCACTGCTGATTTTCTGTAAAGCATCTCATAGGATTTTGACATCACTTGTGCGAAAATTATTCTCAGCTGATAATGTTCTCAAAATTTTGTCCCTGGATTCAAAGATTAGAATCCTTGGTGCAGTTGGCAGAGTGGCTCATTAACAGTATTCAAATGAACATAGTCCCATTCTTTGTGGATAACAATGTTATATAACAAGTTCCATTCAACATGTGTTTGTCATCCAAACCTGTGCTTTTTTTTCTTCTTCTCCTTTTTATCTATTCAGCATTTAAACCTAATGTAGTTCTCATATTGACCAAAAAAAGGTAGTTCTCATATGCTGCAGCGCTAATGTCCTGTTTTAATTTTTCAGGTTGGTATTAGATCAATCAACAAAAAGGGCGTGAACAAGGAAAATGATTTGATATTCAACAATATGAAATGCGAATCTTTTCAAGAGATCGTCATTTTTTGAAAAACCTGGTCTCTATCTATCCCTCTTTGTTTTTCTCTTTTGTTCCTCCTTATTTTCCTATGCATATCCATCACTATTTGTGCGTCTTATAATTTTGACAAAAAAGCAAATCATGAAACCATACAATCAAGGTCTGATAATTGCATAGCATCCACACTGAGAGTGATAATTGCATGGCATCCACACTGAAAGTAACTCTTAAGAAATTTTTGTGACACAAAAATTTAGGGAAGGTGTGAAGGGCATGTACATCTAGATAGATACACTACTACAAAAAACAAAATAGACGACGGGGATCCACTGTCGTTGTGATGGTTTGAAAACCGTCGTTAAATCGACTGCCATCTTTTGAGTGTCAAACTACGACGATGTTTCACCATCGTTGTTTCCATGTAAAGATGACGGTTTTTCAGCGAACCGTTGTTGTTTTCCTGTAAAGAAGACAGTTTTTTGGTTAAAAGTGTCCTGTTTATATAAAGACAACGTTGTTTGTTAAAAGTGTCGTTGTTTATGTGTAAAGACGACGGTTTTTTGTTAAAAACTGTCGTTGTGTTGATATAAAGACAGTTGTTTGTCAAAAGCGTCATTGTTTATGCTTAAAGACGACGGTTTTTGACATAATACCGTCGTTGTTTAAATACCTTTAGATATAAAGACAATGGTTTTGTAAAACCGTCGTTGGCGTAAAGACGACGGTTTTTAACGTAATACCGTCGTTGTTTAAATACCTTTAGATATAAAGACAATGGTTTTGTAAAACCGTCGTTGATGATCAGCAAAGACGACGGTTTTATTGTAAAACTGTCGTCTAATAAGTCTGGATGTATTGTGGTATTTTACTCTTTTTTTGTTTCCTATGATTTAACAATAAACTGAGGTCCAAATATCTAATAATGCCCACACCATGCATAAACTTAAAAGTCGATTATCATAAAACTTGAAGATTTAATATTCATTACATCACCAATCTTGATTCCTACCACATCGATACAAAAGTACCACATCTAAACAAAATTCCAAATTCATAGTCCTAACCAAGGAATGCCCAAGGATTTACAGCTCCTAATGTATTTAATTGATCACTAGTTTGAAAGATCAAAGAAAGTTTTCGAGCAAGTCTTGTCATGGCCACAACTAATATAGTGTAGAACCCTCACATTGTCTGCAAATGCATATAAACTGAAATTAGAAATTGAAATCCTGAACAAATTATAGAACAAGGTTGAAGCCTATAACTCCAAATATAAAGTATAAAACTCAAACAAAAATAGCTAGTAAAAACTACATACTGAAGAATTGACATATATGCTCTCCTTGAAAACTTCATAGTGGCTAGAAGCCAATTTGTATCCTATGCTGCAAACTTTCACTTGTGGATAAAAACTATGCCATTAATGTAGATAAAAACAAGTTCTAGACTAAATTGTCTAACATTCTCCAAAGATGTACAATTAATTTTGCTAAACTAGAAATCTGAAAACGTTTTTCAATGAGTGAGACCTGAGTGAGTGGAAAGAAAGAAAAAGAAAGAAACACAAACAAGGAAGAACCTTTATATTGTGTCCATGCCATTTCAGGATCCACTGCGCCCATTAGTGTTAGGTGGCCACCACTGAATTTCTTATCCTGTTGTAAGAGCTGTCTCCGAGATGCTTGGGGGACCTGTGGATATCTATAATGCCTTTGACGGTAATGAATATTCACATGCTGGTAAATTCTTATATGTAAATACAGTTTCCACTTAGGTATGAAAGGAAATGATATCTGTTTTAGTTTCATTGTTGATTTTCTCTAAAGCATCTCACAGGATTTTAGCATCACTTTGTGGGAAAATTTGTAAATATTCTTAGCTGATAATATTTGCACTTTTTTTTCCCTGCATTCAAAGACTTAACCTTTTGTGCAGGAGGCAGAGTGGCTCATGCAGTACGCAAATGAACATAGTCCCATGCTTTATGGGTAACGATGTTATATAGAATATATAAGCATTTTCTGTTTTGGTCTTTCTAATCTTGGCATTAAGTTTTGGCTTTATCACCTTATATAACTTTCCACATATAGTTAATGCATCTCTGATTCTCCAGTATAAACTTCCACTTGAACTTTGCCGTTAGCAAAAGTAGCACCTTTTCTGTTGGCAGGTCTAAAATATAGATGAAATCTTCGATAGTACGAGTGTGCTGTCACTTACTATAACAAGTTCCATTCGACATGTCTTTGTCATCCTATGACCTATGCTACTTCTTTTTCTTCCCCTTTATATCTATTTAGCATTCAACCTAATCTAGTTCTCATATGCTCTTGCGCGCTAATTAAGTTGAATGTCCTGTTTTATTTTGCTATGCAGCATTAACAGTCAGCCTGATCAATCAACAAAGGATGTGAACAAGGAAAACGATTTGGTATTCAGCAATATGAAATGCGAATCTTTTCAAGAGATCGTCATTTTGTGGAAAACTAGGTCTCTTATCTCTCCTTCTCTCTATTTCTCTCTTTTGTTTTACATTCCTACACAAACCAAACATGTACTTATAATCATTTTGTGGTTGAGAAATCAGAGAGATATAGAGGCTGTGAGGAGAAGTGAGAAAAACTTGAAAATGATCAAAGCAGAGTGAAAATCAACAGGAAAAAATTGCTCAAATTGATTTTACTGGAGCCAAAAGATCCCACTCGTGTGTTTGTGTGTCTCAGTTTGCTTTATAATCATAACTGATCAAGAGAAGTTGGAGTCTTGTTGCTCTTAATTACTAAATTTATGATTTGTCAGGTTGCTTAATTACAAGGTGATTAGTGTATGCATTAATTTGGGAATCAAAACAATTCAGAATACACAATATGCCCCAAATTGGGAAGCCATGATGATGATTCAGACAAAAACTAGTTGAATTGATTTGGGTTACATAAACTGATAACAACTAATTAAAGAATGAATTGAATAAACAAGACAATAAAAAACGTGTTGTTCTCTCTCCAATAAATCAGAAGGCTCGGCACATCCTGGAGCTGGTCAGCAACTTGTTCTTTGTCAAAACCCGACCTCGTCCCGGCTTAGACGGCAAAGGCAAGTTCTTGATGTCGAGAAGTTGAATTTTCTTTCGCGTGTTTTGAAAATCTTGATAGCCTTGGTGGAGCTTTCGAACACTAGTCGCCAACTTCTCTTCATCATCCCAATCTTGCCGATGATGATCATGACCAGTAGATTCTGTGGGCCCCATAGGGTTTTGTTGGCTCTCCAAAAAATCACAAGGCTCTCGGCACTTCCTCGAACTGATCAACAACTTGTTCTTGTTCAAAACCCGGCCTCGTTGCGGCTTAAGCGGCATAGGCAAGTTCTTGACGTCAAGAACTTGAATTTTCCTTCTCTTGTTTTGGATCTCTTGATAGCCTTGGTGAAGCTTTCGCTTGCTATTCTCCAACTTCTCTTCATCATCCCAGTCTTGCCGTTGATGATGAGCACCAGATTTTGTTGGCCCCGTAGGGTTTTGCTGGCAAGAAGATGAAGGCGGTGCACTTAGCATCAAGCGGACGGTCTTCAACTCCTTGCCTTTGCCGTGAGATGGTGGTTTCTTGGGCTTCTCGAGAATGGCCATGTCGCGCTCATCAAGTTTGATGTCGTCGCCGTCGAACCACTTGGAGGAATCAAAAGTCATGGTTTCAAGGATGAAGACAGCTTCAAGGTCATCCATAGGGCAAGCGAGTCCACCAAACTCGTCATCGTCAACATCAACATCAACGTCAACAGGAGGCTCTCGCTCGCATCGCTGTTCCTTCAAAGCCTTCATCTTGTCTGAAAGGGAAAAGTAGCTAGTGAATGAAGTGAGAGGGTTTGGAAATATGGAAACCACAGTAGCGTTTTCAAAAGCCTATAGCGAGACCTCAGGTTACCAATGCTTATATAGTTTTGGTTTCCTAATCTGATTGGGAAACAAATATTTTATTCACAAAAATTATATTTGCTTTAAAATTACGCAACCTAAGTTGGAGATATTAAGAAACTCCAATTAGTTGCTTTCTCTTTTATTACCCTAAACAAATTTGAATATATAATTATTTTTCTTTCTTTTTTTCTTTAACATTTTGATTGAAGGTGACTAACAATTTTGACTAACAATTTTGACTCCTTGGCTTCGGCAAATATTTGATATAAGTGTGCTCAACCGCATATATGGTTAATTTATTTTCCTTTTAATGTTGCTTGTAAAATTAAGTTTGATGTACGGTCCTTGGGAATCCGTAGAGGATCCTTTTTGTCATTTTAGTTTCTGTATTAAAAAAAAAAGTTTTTTATTTTATTTTTCATGCCTTGTTTCTTTTTTGTCAAGCCAACCTAAATGAAAATTCAATGCACGTCTGTTACTACTTGCATTTGCAACTACTTAACCCAGCACATCTGTTCACTCGCATCTTCTTCCACCGAAGCGGCATGGTCAGTGAAAATTTGGATAAATTGATTTTTGAATTTTTAATGAAATGGGTCCGACTTCTACGATGACGAAAATACCCTCTAAATACCCCACATGTGCACCTCACATGGTTGGATTTGATGGTATATTAGATGAAATCCCATAAAATCAAATGACGGGTATCAAATTGGCGATATAAATAAGTAAAGGGGGCTTGACCAAAAAAATAAAAAAATAAAAAAAATAAGTAAAGGGGGTAAATTGCCCATTTTTTAGTTTAGGGGGTTAATTTATACATGGGGTCATAATTCAAAGGGTAATATGGTTGAAAATCCAAATGTCTATTATTCTCATTAAACATAGAGAGACACGATTGAGCTTAACAAATACATCATATATAATTGATGCCCCCACTAGCTTGTCTACTATCATGTTTTTGGCAAATTCTAGATCACCGTGTGTATTATCTCAATTAGTCACTGATCATATGATATGGGTGGAACCCACATATGTATTATCCCTAATGTCAATTTTCAAGATTCAAAATTCCATATACAGAGGGAGGCCATGAAAAATTTATGGGTTTGAATCATCTATGCCGTTTATGGAGTACATTATCAAGTCATGAAAATGCCACCTTTTTCGTTGTTCAAGTTGTCTTTGTGCTTGCAAAAATTCCTGAAAGCAAAGGCTGTGAGACAAGGAAATCACGTTCATGCAATGATGATATGAATGTTCTCTGCGAATTTACAGGACAAACTCAATCACACAAAAACATTATATGATATTTCAATTATAAAAGTAATTCAAATAATTAGTTAAATTAATTAACTAATCGGGTTTAGTTTAAATCACAGAGCCCAAGAGCCCCAAGGTCTTTTGAATCTTTTGATTAATTAAATATATATTAATTAACCATTTTACACATAATTCTCACATATTATTAAATAAAAATAATGTCTAGTAAAAAAAATGGTATAGCCGCACGGCTATACTCAGTTTTTCCTAATTGTTTTGTAAAAATAGTATAGCCGGGCGGCTATACTCAGTTTTTCCTTTTTTCAAAGAAACAGTACAGCCGCACGGCTATACTCCTTTTTTTAAAAAAAAATTTAGTATAGCCGCGCGGCTGTACTCTTTTGACACGAGTGGGCTCCTCCTTTTAATATACAAATAGTATAGCCGGGCGGCTATACCTTTTAAAAAATAAAATTTAATCTGGGTATTTCGCCGGCGTAGATCTATGCCGACGAACATCCGTCGGGACAGGACTTTTTTAATTTTTAAAATTTTTAAAATATAAAATTAGTTTGTTTACTTTTGTTTTTGGCCTATTTCTTTAATTTAATGTGTGTAATTAAGTAATATGTTACCCTTTTGAATTACTTTAATTAGTAATTATATTTTAATTATTATTTAACATAAAAAAAAAATTTAAAAAAAAGTCCACCAAATGACCACAAAAACATTATATGATATTTCAATTTTCAAAGTAATTCAAATAATGGTTTAGTTTAAATCACAAAGCCCAAAAGCCCCAAGGCCCAAGGCCAATCTTTTGAATCATTTGATTAATTAAATATATATTAATTAACCATTTTACACATAATTCTCACATATTATTGAATAAAAATAATGTCTATTAAAAAAAATGGTATAGCCGCACGGCTATACTCAGTTTTTCCTAATTGTTTTGTAAAAATAGTATAGCCGGTCGGCTATACTCAGTTTTTCCTTTTTTTCAAAGAAACAGTACAGCCGAACGGCTATACTCCTTTTTATAAAAAAAATAGTATAGCCGCACGGCTGTACTCTTTTGACATGCCCGGCTCCTCTTTTTAATATACAAATAGTATAGCCGCGGCTATACCTTTTAAAAATAAAATTTAATCTGGGAATTTCACGCATAAATCTATCTTTGACGAACTTCCGTCAGACAGGGTTTTTAATTTTAAAATTTTAAAATTTCTAAAATGTTTAAAATATAAAATTAGTTTGTTTACTTTTGCTTTTTTGGCCTATTTCTTTAATTTAATGTGTGTAATTAAGTAATATGTTACCCTTTTTGAATTACTTTAATTAGTAATTATATTTTAATTATTATTTAACATAAAAAAAAATTTTTAAAAAAAGTCCACCAAATGACCACAAAAACATTATATGATATTTCAATTTTCAAAGTAATTCAAATAATGGTTTATTTTAAATCACAGAGCCCAAGAGCCCCAAGGCCCAAGGCCAATCTTTTGAATCTTTTGATTAATTAAATATATATTAATTAACCATTTTACACATAATTCTCACATATTATTGAATAAAAATAATGTCTATTATAAAAAAAATTGTATAGCCGAACGGCTATACTCAGTTTTCCCTAATTGTTTTGTACAAATAGTATAGCCGGGCGGCTATACTCAGTTTTTCCTTTTTTCAAAGAAACAGTACAGCCGCACGGCTATACTCCTTTTTTTTAAAAAAAATTGAGTATTGCCGCGCGGCTGTACTCTTTTGACACGAGTGGGCTCCTCCTTTTAATATACAAATAGTATAGCCGGGCGGCTATACCTTTTAAAAAATAAAATTTAATCTGGGAATTTCGCCGGCATAGATCTATGCCGACGAACTTCCGTCGGGACAGGGTTTTTTTAATTTTAAAAATTTTTAAAATATAAAATCAGTTTGTTTACTTTTGTTTTTTGGCCTATTTCTTTAATTTAATGTGTGTAATTAAGTAATATGTTACCCTTTTTGAATTACTTTAATTAGTAATTATATTTTAATTATTATTTAACATAAAAAACAAATTTAAAAAAAAGTCCACCAAATGACCACAAAAACATTATATGATATTTCAATTTTCAAAGTAATTCAAATAATGGTTTAGTTTAAATCACAGAGCCCAAGAGCCCCAAGGCCCAAGGCCAATCTTTTGAATCTTTTGATTAATTAAATATATATTAATTAACCATTTTACACATAATTCTCACATATTATTGAATAAAAATAATGTCTATTAAAAATGGTATAGCCGCACGGCTATACTCAGTTTTTCCTAATTGTTTTGTAAAAATAGTATAGCCGGTCGGCTATACTCGCTTTTTCCTTTTTTCAAAGAAACAAGACAATTAACGGCTATTCTCCTTTTATAAAAAAATAGTATAGCCGCACGGCTGTACTCTTTGACATGCCCGGGCTCCTCTTTTTAATATACAAATAGTATAGCCGCGGCTATACCTTTTAAAAATAAAATTTAATCTGGGAATTTCGCCGGCATAAATCTATGCTGACGAACTTCCGTCGGGACAGGGTTTTTTTAATTTTAAAAATTTAAAATTTCTAAAATGTTTAAAATATAAAATTAGTTTGTTTACTTTTGCTTTTTTGGCCTATTTCTTTAATTTAATGTGTGTAATTAAGTAATATGTTACCCTTTTTGAATTACTTTAATTAGTAATTATATATTCATTATTATTTAATATAAAATTTTTTTAAAAAAAGTCCACCAAATGACCACAAAAACATTATATGACATTTCAATTTTAAAAGTAATTCAAATAATGGTTTAGTTTAAATCACAGAGCCCAAGAGTCCCATGGCCCAAGGCCAATCTTTTGAATCTTTTGATTAATTAAATATATATTAACTAACCATTTTACACATAATTCTCACATATTATTGAATAAAAATAATGTCTATTAAAAAAAATGGTATAGCCGCACGGCTATACTCAGTTTTTCCTAATTGTTTTGTAAAAATAGTATAGCCGGTCGGCTATACTCAGTTTTTCCATTTTTTCAAAGAAACAGTACACCCGAACGGCTATACTCCTTTTTATAAAAAAATAGTATAGCCGCACGGCTGTACTCTTTTGACATGCCCGGGCTCCTCTTTTTAATATACAAATAGTATAGCCGCGCGGCTATACCTTTTAAAAAATAAAATTTAATCTGGGAATTTCGCCGGCATAAATCTATGCCGACGAACTTCCGTCGGGATAAGGTTTTTTTAATTTCAAAAATTTTAAAATTTCAAAAATTTTTAAAATATAAAATTAGTTTGTTTACTTTTGCTTTTTTGGCCTATTTCTTTAATTTAATGTGTGTAATTAAGTAATATGTTACCCTTTTTGAATTACTTTAATTAGTAATTATATTTTAATTATTATTTAACATAAAAAAACAAATTTTAAAAAAAAGTCCACCAAATGACCACAAAAACATTATATGATATTTCAATTTTCAAAGTAATTCAAATAATGGTTTAGTTTAAATCACAGAGCCCAAGAGCCCCAAGGTCCAAGGCCAATCTTTTGAATCTTTTGATTTATTAAATATATATTAATTAACCATTTTACACATAATTCTCACATATTATTGAATAAAAATAATGTCTATTAAAAAAAAATTGTATAGCCGAACGGCTATACTCAGTTTTTCCTAATTGTTTTGTAAAAATAGTATAGCCGGGCGGCTATACTCAGTTTTTCCTTTTTTCAAAGAAACAGTACAGCCGCACGGCTATACTCCTTTTTTTTAAAAAACTGTATAGCCGCGTGGCTGTACTCTTTTGACACGAGTGGGCTCCTCCTTTTAATAAAAAATAAAATTTAATCTGGGAATTTCGCCGGCATAAATCTATGCCGACGAACTTCTGTCGGGACAGGGTTTTTTTAATTTTTAAAAATTTGAAAATATAAAATTAGTTTGTTTACTTTTGTTTTTTGGCCTATTTCTTTAATTTAATGTGTGTAATAAAGTAATATGTTACCCTTTTTGAATTACTTTAATTAGTAATTATATTTTAATTATTATTTAACATAAAAAACAAATTTAAAAAAAAGTCCACCAAATGACCACAAAAACATTATATGACATTTCAATTTTCAAAGTAATTCAAATAATGGTTTAGTTTAAATCACAGAGCCCAAGAGCCCCAGGATCCAAGGCCAATCTTTTGAATCTTTTGATTAATTAAATATATATTAATTAACCATTTTACACATAATTCTCACATATTATTGAATAAAAATAATGTCTATTAAAAAAAAATGGTATAGCCGCACGGCTATACTCACTTTTTCCTAATTGTTTTGTAAAAATAGTATAGCCGGGCGGCTATACTCAGTTTTTCCTTTTTTTCAAAGAAACAGTACAGCCGCACGGCTATACTCCTTTTTTTTAAAACAAATTTAGTATCCCCGCGCGGCTGTACTCTTTTGCACGCCTGGGCGGCTCCTTTTAATATACAAATAGTATAGCCGTGCGGCTATACCTTTTAAAAAATAAAATTTAATCTAGGAATTTCGCCGGCATAGATCTATGCCGACTAACATCCGTCGGGACAGGATTTTTTTAATTTTTAAAAATTTTAAAATATAAAATTAGTTTGTTTACTTTTGTTTTTGGCCTATTTCTTTAATTTAATGTGTGTAATTAAGTAATATGTTACCCTTTTTGAATTACTTTAATTAGTAATTATATTTTAATTATTATTTAACATAAAAAAACAAATTTAAAAAAAAGTCCACCAAATGACCAAAAAAACATTATATGATATTTCAATTTTCAAAGTAATTCAAATAATGGTTTAGTTTAAATCACAGAGCCCAAGAGCCCCAAGGCCCAAGGCCAATCTTTTGAATCTTTTGATTAATTAAATATATATTAATTAACCATTTTACACATAATTCTCACATATTATTGAATAAAAATAATGTCTATTAAAAAAATGGTATAGCCGCACGGCTATACTCAGTTTTTCCTAATTGTTTTGTAAAAATAGTATAGCCGGGCGGCTATACTCAGTTTTTCCTTTTTTTCAAAGAAACAGTACAGCCGCACGGCTAGACTCCTTTTTTATAAAAAAAATTAGTATAGCCGCCCGGCTGTACTCTTTTGACACGCCTGGGCTCCTCCTTTTAATATACAAATAGTATAGCCGTACGGCTTTACCTTTTAAAAAATAAAATTTAATCTGGGAATTTCGCCGGCATAGATCTATGCCGACTAACTTCCGTCGGGACAGGGTTTTTTTAATTTTTAAAAATTTTAAAATATAAAATTAGTTTGTTTACTTTTGTTTTTTGGCCTATTTGTTTAATTTAATGTGTGTAATAAAGTAATATGTTACCCTTTTTGAATTACTTTAATTAGTAATTATATTTTAATTATTATTTAACATAAAAAAAAATTTAAAAAAAAGTCCACCAAATGACAACAAAAACATTATATGATATTTCAATTTTAAAAGTAATTCAAATAATGGTTTAGTTTAAATCACAGAGCCCAAGAGCCCCAAGGTCCAAGACCAATCTTTTGAATATTTTGATTAATTAAATATATATTAATTAACCATTTACCCAAATGGCATACCCACAACCCACTCAATTGGGCCACTTTCATATCCAATCCAAATTATTCTATTTTCTATACTAAGTCTTATAAAGACCTCCAAAAAACTCTAGTGTTATAATGTGGGACTAATTTCAACTCAAATATATTTCTTAAACATGTGGGACTGTTGATGAGAGTTCACCACATCTAATCCCTCACCTCACTACCACCACCACCACAGTCTCAATAGAAAAAATTAAATTCAAAATAAGCACACGTTGCTATTGGTGTTGGGTTGCTTTCAAAGGTTTGCTAAGATATCGTTGATAAACAAATCGTTATAATGTTAAAAAACAAAAAAGCAAACGAAGCTCAAAGCTGGCATGTGGTTCATTCATAACGCAAAGGTGCTGGGCAGCTGAAGCAAGTTGGGCTTATTTACAAACAGCTGGAGAACAATAATTCGGTTCATCTCGGTGATTTATAATTGTTTTTTTTTGGGGGTTAAAGATTGGATTGGATTATTATCAGCATGAACCATAACTGTTTATCAAATCAAGTATCAACCACCAAATATTCTAACCATATATGCCGAAATAAATGTACAATTGTAAGGAACTTAGCCCCCAAAATATACACAAACCATATATGCCGAAATTGATTCGCAAAGACAAACTTTTGCATGTGGTTACATGCCCTTCAATCGGTCGGTTCCACCATACCCGGTTCATTGATTAGGAGTTCTTTAAAATTTTAAATAGTGTAGTGAACCCAATTCTTTGCAAAATAATATACAATCACTACTACAAAAATTGAAATAGACGTCGGTAAAACGACGACGGTGCATCTTAAAACCGTCGTTATCTTTTAAAAGACGACGATTTTTGTAAAACCGTCGTACTATGTCATCTTATACACTACTAAAATGGGTTGATTTTTAAAACACGACGCTTGTCAATTGACAAGCGTCGTCTTTTAAAACGCACTAAACAAAAGGATTTTTAAAACACGACGCTTGTTAATTGACAAGGGTCGTCTTTTAAAACACGCAAAACAAAAGGGCGGCTTAAGTGAATTCGCCCTCGACCTAAAATTCAGATTTCCCGTGTCTGTGTGAAAACCTTATCTCTCCCTCCTTGAAACCTCTTGAGCTCCTCTCTCCTTCCTTGAAACCCTCCTGAGCTATCTAAAACACTCCCTCTCTCTCCTTTCTACTCCTCATAAGGACCTACCAGCCATCGACGCCATCGTTTTCTTCGCATCAGTCATCACCAGCAGCCATCGACGCCATCTTCATCCCAGACTTCGTCGACACTCGCAAACTGACGCCGTGAGGTCGACACCACCACCAACGACGACGACGATGTCCTTGAAAACAGATCTAGAGACCTCGCGAGAGGAGGAAAGCCTAGAACATCAGATCTGCCATCGAACCTCAGGCGACAGATCAGAAAGACAAAGGAGAAGATGTGCTGGTCTTCGATGTGGCCTGAGGTTCGATGGCAGATCTCCATCGCGCCGTCTTGGTCATCGAGCTCGCCATCCACGTCACAGATCTCGCCGTCCAGGTGACTAAGGTCGCCATATCCCTTGCGTCCAGATCACTTAGATCACCAAAAGTATCGCCATGGGTAAAGCCAGACGATATCTTAGTTTAAGTTTGAGATCTGACTTTATCTCCTGGTTTAAGTTTGAGATCTTCGTTTTACCTTTTCTTAATCTTAGTTTCATGTTTATTTTTGGTTCTGAAGCTCGACGACGCTATCCAATGGTTCTCTCGCCCTCTGGCTGCAACTCAGATATGAAATTAGCCTGGCTCTGAGGGAGATGATGACGAAAATGATTATTGTAGAGTTTCAGACGACGAAGATGATGAAACGGCAGCTGAGTTTGATAAAGATTCATTCTTGAGGTTGCTTCGGAAGGTTTCGTTGGCGGAAGCGAGGTTGATAAAGATTCATTCTCTCTTGGTGAACTTTTCAATTGTAGGCGAATCCAATCCAGTATGAATCAATTGGTAATAGAATTTCTTTAATTATTCCTGGTTTTTTTTTTTTTTTTGCAGAGCATCAATGAATGGGTTTGATGTCAAGAGTAGGAATCTCTGTTTTTGGTTACTTAGAAACCGAGCACACAGAATCACGGGCTGATCCGAGCATTCTTCCCGGGACAAAATTGAAAGTTATTCTCCATGATACAAATTGCAGTGGATTTCTTGGAACTGTTGAAGGTATTTCCTGAAACTCCCTTCTAGAGTACACATGGAATTAGAACCCGTTTCTGCGTGTACTAAGTTGCAAATTTCCTTTAATTTTGGGTGTAGAAAAACCAAACTGCTATTAATTCTTGATAAGAAAACAGGTTTTAGAGAATATATTTATTCTCAATTTGAGATGTACTTCATTTTTATCAAATTAGTGGCTTTTAATGTTGAATTTGATTTTCTGTTCTGTTGCCCTGTTGAGAGTTTAGAATTCTGGCATTGTATGCCTTTAAAAAAGTAAAAACTTTGACTTGCATAATTCCAATTTTGTTGCTGCAGATTATGATGTTGATAGGATATCTCGAGTCTGTGTCTACTCTACTTCTTGTTTGCACATTTTGTTGTTTAGTTCCATTTTGATGTTTTTCATGCTTAAAACTATAGCACCGTAAAATTATTGCTAAGTAAGAATACTAAACGATTGCACTTGAAAATGCAAGTCCAAAATAAGCCATTCTGATCCTTGTTTGAGGATAAGTGATATGATTTCTAAAGGTCCCCTCCATTTATATGTATTATGATCGGTAAATGACTTGTTTTGTATGATTCTTCCTGTTTGAGTGCCATAGTTTGTAAAAGTTTCTTGATGTTCTGTTCATACACACCATTGATTTAATTGCTCGAATTTTATGGACGTCAATATGTCCTTGCATCGACATGAAGCAACATGCAAAATGCCTTTGAGTAGATAGGTTCTGATTAAAGCCTACGCAATAAAAAAGAGAAAAATTGTTAGCTGAAAACAAAAGCCTGGCCCAGGAGGACAATAGCTGATCTGCTAGCTGCTACATAGATGAATAAAGCAGCTGTGTTCCCTGAGAAGCTGGACCCTCGATGAGCAAGCAAAGCTTATACAAATACAATGACACGTTGTCTTATGTGTGTTCAGATATATAAAAGTTAACAACTTGGATTGGTGGTTTCAGAAGAAGAAAGTAGGGATATTGAGAAAGATTAAAGTTTCGGAGGTAATGAGGTTCTTGAAGTCTGTCTCAGTAAAGACTGTTTTGTATTCTATCGGATAAGTCATTTAAAAGGGATTGACATGGTTGATTGTTAAGTCTACAAATTGTAGTGGCCAGAAAAATGATTAGCAGAATTCCTTCCCTTGATTGTTAAGTCTACAGGGTTGATTGTTAAGTCTACAAATTCTATGTTTTTCTGATTTTTCAATAGCTTGAGTTTGTTTTCAAAGAGATATGAGGTTGCTGGAAATTGTAGTTATTTTCAATAGATTTAACAATACACTTGTATGCTCTGTTCTGTTTTTAGTGCGCTGGTCTTATCAAGCTCATAAAGCAACTAAGTTGGTCAAAATGTTCCTCTATATTGTGTTACAAATGAACTTTTCCTGCATAAGCTTATGCTTGTATAGATGATGCATATTCTTTGTTAGCTAAGATGACAGCAAGATAATGTAATCTTATTGCGGTTTTTGATTGCTCAGGTAAGATGACATGGCAAATAGGTGATGCAGCAGGTAGACAACTTAGAAGAATATAAGATCCATTTGACAAAGATGACTGAGAACACTACTCCAAGATGACAGCTGAATATGGAGAACAAATACAAATTGTGGAAGATACAACAACATAATGTTTTGGATATGGTATTTTGTAATTATAGGTTAATGCTATGGATATGGTATTTTGTATGGATATAGTAGGAATCAAGATTGGTAAACAATGTAATTACTCTTAAATCTTCAAATTTTATAAAAGAAATAATTTTTTAGTATATATTTGTATGATGTGGGTAATAGAAGATTTGGACTTGAAAAAAAAAAGAAACTAAAATGTAAAATACTTCATTTTTACAGATAACAAATGACGGTTTTTTCTAACAAAACAGTCGTCTTTAGATTTAATAGACGTTAGTTTTTTTTTAAAAAACCGACGTCTTTTGATATAATAGACGACAGTTCTTTTAGAAAAATCGTTGTCTTTACATATAATAGACGACGGTTCTTTTAGAAACACTGTCGCCTTTTCAAATAATAGACGACGATTATTTAGAAAAACTGTCGCCTTTACATATAATAGACGACGGTTTTTTTACAAAACCGTCGTCTTTACATATAATAGACGACGGTTTTTGTAAAAAAACCGTCGTCTTTATTCCTATAATCAACGATCCTTACCTCTAAACAACGACAGTTTTTAACAAAAACCGTCGTCTTTATATGAAAACAACGACGGTTTGAAACAAAAACCGTCGTCTTTATGTGAAAACGACGACGGTTTTTAGTAAAAGCGTCGTCTTTTCAAATAATAGACGATGGGAATTTACCGTCGTGGTTTCATGCATCAAAAGATGTCGGTCGATTTCACGACGGTTGAAAAACCGAATACACGACGGTGAATCACCGTCGTCTATTGCGATTTTTGTAGTAGTGAATGTGGGTTACTGGTTTAGCCCATTTGATAAGATTCATGTACATTGTACACCATATTCCTACTGGACAGTGACCCACAAAGAGACATTTGTCAACACACTTAAGCATACGAGTTATGCTAGGGTTAGTTGCCTACGCGAGTATCGACAATTTTTTATCATTGATATATGTAAAAGCTCACAATACATCAATGGTTAGGATTCACTCATGTGAGTGTGAGAGACTAATTATTGCAAAGCTATTGTGTACATGCACGCACGCAAACACAAATGATCAAACATTTGCAATGTTCAACGATCAGAATTCACTCACTCACGTGTACAAGACTGACTATGACAAAAGTTATTGTGTACACATGCACATATGATCATTCCTTTAAAAATAAGGATTAAAAATGGGTGCTGCTAAACGAACCCTAAAATTAATTGAGTACACCCTAATAATAAAATCAAAATGTAAAATTAACTAAGTACACCCTATTTAACTACCAAAAATACCCATGATACACCATATTACACTATCACACAACACCATAATACTAAATATACCCTATTTTACATGAATTGGTCTCATCAAATATTTTCCTATGAACTCCTTTTCCCTTCATCAAATCAAAATGACCAAGTATGTGTTAGGCATATTTTCACATATCACTATATTCATTGAACACATTCATTGGGTACGTGGGGATTGCTTGTTTCTTTTTTTTGTTTTAATTGGATTTGTTAACGGGATTTTGCCTCTGTCAAATTCAATGTGTTGCAGTGTTCGCATTTGTTGCTCCTAAGATTATTGGTGGAAGGAATGCGCCAACCCCTGTAGGTGAACTTGGGATGGTTGAAATGTCACAAGCCTTGGATTTAATTGATGTTTGCTATGAGGAGGTTGGTGGGATTTTGGAGTTTTCGGCTCCAAGAATCAACCGTGCTCCCAGTGCCGCTTTGCAAGGTTCAACAAGCTACCACCATGGGCAATGAGGCGAGCACCAACAAGCTCTCCAACGAGAGCAATCAAATTTGGTGGAATGGTGTTCATCCTTTTTTTTTTAAAAAATAATCATATAGCTGAGCTTTGTCTCAGAGAGAGAGCACTTGGTCATAGAGTTCTTTGATGTTAATCAAATCAAGCTCGCTAACTTCAGTTCCCATAGATATCATAGCTGCTTCCTTCAATTCAGTTTCAACCTCCTCTGTCAATATCTGTTATATTTTGACCAAGAATATGATATTTTTTTTGAATTTTTATCTTAAATCTGTTTGGAATCAAACTCTGAAATTCTAATTTGATTAGGGTTCAATATGTTGAGTAGAGTGTACTTATTAAAATTACTTTTGTTTTAATATTCAATATATCCTTTTTTGTCATTTTATATTAGGGTAAATTAGTAATTCAATAAATAATTTGGTAATAGGATGTACTCAATTAATTTTAGGGTTCGTTTAACAGCACCCTTACAAATCTGTCGTGGCCTGTCGTTTTAAGGCATTTAGGTATTGCCGTTAACTTGTGATGGAAGGAGAGAGAGGGCGACTCATCTATTTAACCGGAAACTTGCGCGTATAAAGTTCCAACTTCCAAGTCTCTTCGTCATCACTTCTTCAAGAAGCCAAGTCTAGTCAAAACATTACGCCTCAGGCCTGCACCTTTCAGAGTCCAAATCCAAAGCTCTTATTGCTTAATTTTCTTCTTCTCCTTCTCTGCCCCTTTTAATTAGCTTCCCCATTTCTCCTTCTTCTCCAACCTTGTATATGCACACAGAGGGCCAATAGCTTCCAAATTCATCATACCAAGAAAGCGAAATTGAAAATCAAGACATGGGTTTTTCATCAAAAGAAGAGAAATCGAAAAGGGTGTTGAGGGGTGTAAAGACTGTGTTTTTCTTAATCACAATGTTGATTTCTCTGCTTCTGTTTTCGGCTCCACTTCTTCTTGTTATTGCCGATACTATTCTCCCTTCGGCTATTCTATCCGCCTCTTCTTCTTCCTCTTTGATCTCTTTGGAAGCTTTCTCTTCCCATTTCAATAACTACGACTTTCGGTAATCCCTTGTTGATATTCCGCTCATCTCCATTATAAGATCAGCTGTCATATTCTATAAGTGTTTATAGTTTGGCAGCACTTGTTTTCCTTTGAATTTCTGTGCACAACAAAACCTGTTTTATGTGTAAAGTTTATGTCTTTGGACCAACTAAGTCTTAATTAGTTCAACTAATCTGATTTTAATGGAATGAATTTGAATTGGGTCTGCAGGCGTTTACAGCTTCTGTGACGGGCCAAGGCTTTCACATGGACCATATTTGGGGATCACAACCATGTGTTCTCTGCTATCTCTGGTGTTTGTTTCATTGAAGGCTTCTTATGTGTTTGGTGCTTCTGGTGTGGAAAGAGCAGAGTATGTAAGAGCAACCCAAATAGCTTTGTTCATGTGCTCACTGGTTTTGGCTATTGGGCATATTGTTGTGGCATATAGAACAAGTTGCAGAGAAAGAAGAAAGCTTCGGGTTTACAAAATTGACATTGAAGCTGTAAGTTTTTGCTCTCCCTTTTCTCAGATGAAATCGTATCAGTTTAGGATTTGGTTTTCACTTTAATTGGAAGATATCGAAATACTTAAGTCAAAAGGCAAATTTATGCTCCCACCTAATTGTTTTTAATTTTTCATCAAAGCAAAAAAAAAAGTAGAATCACTTGCAAATTCAACCATTACCACCACAGAAATACCAACAAGCTTCTTGGTTTAATTGTTGACTGTGAAAGGGTTGAATTATAAACTTCTAATCTTCTGGAAGGTCAACATTTCATTTTTTTCTCTTTTTCTTAAGGTAACATTGAAAACGTTTAGGATGCTTCTTTGTTACCATGATGCTGCTTTTTGTCTATAATCCCTGCATTTTCCAGGTTTGATTTTATTATATAATATACACGATGCCGAGCCTCTATATTTAGAGTTAGTGTATTTTACCGCATTTCGCTTCAAAATGTGTCAAAATATGTCACCAAGTTCTATATTCGAGGAATCCGTGATGGGTGGCCGTTTTCAGAGATGGGCAGCTTCCTTTTTTATATTTGAGTTTGTTGACCACATGCCATTCATTTGCAGCAACAATGCCACATATTTTGTCATATCAGAATAAACAGCTTTCTGCCATGAGATTGAGAATCTTCCCAAATTCATGTGCTTTCAAACCTTGCTTTTTGGCCAAGCCCCATATTTATACAAAATCCAACTTTCAAACAGTTGATGATTTGTCAAATGCTAATGTCAACAATGTCATATCAGAAGCTCCTTCGAGAAGAAAGAGTGAAGTGAGTAAATATACTAAAACGACATGAAGCAAATTTTGGCCTACCACAGTCTTAAGGGTCATTTATTTACAGGTAATTTTCATGAAGTCTCCGAAAACAGTTTACTTTCCATTTCTGTAATTTGTGCTCACTGCTCATCAATTTTGCTTTTTTGTTCTTGTTTTGGTGCAGATTTATTAAGACAAATCAGTAGTGCAAGGCATAGCAGCAGCCCTTAAAACGACATACCGTATGCCACATACTACATGTTGTAAAAAATAGTATAGCCGCGCGGCTATACCCAGTTTTTCCTAATTGTTTTTTAAAATAGTATAGCCGCACGGCTATACTTAGGTTTTAATTTGTTTTTATACTAAGTTTTTCCTAATTGTTTTTAAAAAGAGTATAGCCGCGCGGCTATACCCCTTTTTTTGATTTTTTTTAAAAACAGTATAGCCGCACGGCTTTACTGTTTTGGCCAACTTCTTTAATCTAATATATGTAATTAAGTAACATCTTAGCCTTAGCCTTTTTGAATTACTTTTATTAGTAATTATATTTTAATTTTAAAAAAAATTAAAGAAAAAGTCCATAAAATAATTAATTTCTATTTATTAAGTCTTTTGTGAAATCGTTTGGGTGTCTTAATTAAATTTTCCCATAGCCCAAGAGCCCCAAGGACCAAGTCTTTGATTAATACAATTATTATTAATGAAAGCAAAATCCAAAGCCAAGACCATTGGCCCAACTCTCCAATGTGAATCACACTTAATAAACCATCACATTGCTTTGTTTATAAACACCTTTATTAAAGTGTGGATTTTCGATGTGGGATTCTCACAAAGGGCACCTCAAAAGATAGGCCTATAGAGAAATCTATATTTTTATTGTTGATGCAATGTGAAAATATATTTAAAGCCCTTCAAGGTCTCTGTGATGCATCTATAAATGCCCTTCAAGGTCTTGCATCTATTGACCCTGATATTATTTGGCTTCTTATAGTTGATGTTTACTATTCTTTGAAGAAAAAAGACATGCCTTCACCCCCCACATCAGACATACCTGAAATCTCAAATTCCGCCCCATCCTCATATCCAGAGGAGTGCCTTTATGTGCAGTATGTAGGGTAGAGTTATGGTTTTGATGTTGACTAACGTTCTGTGGAAATTGTTTTCAAGAAACTACATGCAATCTAGTTTCTGTTAACCAAATACATGCTTGCTTACAAATGGTTTGTTTTGCTGATGGGGATGTAGGGCAAGTGTCCTGGAGATTATCAGAATCTGCAGAGCAGATTTTAGTGCAAAAACATATGACAAAGAGAAAGACAATGCAGCAGGAAAAAGATGAACTCATCTTGGGTGCTTTTGTTTTGTGTGGTAATCAGTATTTGATTTTAATGTGTATATATAATAATAAGTAATGATGTTGAGGTTGCAAGAAATGGAAGTAATTTGTTAAGCTTGGAGTTCACTGCTGGATTTGAAATGGATTATGTTGTAAGAAGTGCATTGCTTAAAAGACAATCATCTTGGTTTTTGCCTGAATGCCTGGGTGTCCTTGTGCTTCAAATACCACTCATATTTTTGCTGTTTACGTCCTAGGTCGGCTACTGAAAGCTCCATAGTGGACCCCAAACAAATTTTTGACATTTTCATAAGCTTTATATAATTCCCGAATCTGCAGTCTTCCTTGCCATTACAGGAAAGGAAATGGCTGCACTGGCTTTTAAACAATGAAATGGATAAAAATTAACAGACAAAAGCATTGTCATTAGTTTAATTCAAATAAAAGGATATGATGTCAGTTATTAGCAGCACTGTTTCCATCTGATGGGACCAGCAATGGCATGTAAAAGAGTTGTGTAAATATTTTCAACTATATGGAGGTAACAAGATTGTGTGGAGGCAATTAAACCAAAATGTTTTCAACTTTCCAGTTTGCTAGAATAAGCATGGCACATTTACATCTAGGATCAATAGATGTTTTGAAAAATAAATAAAAAATCAACACTTGAAATCATGAGCGGGGTCAATTTATTTTAGTAGTAAGGAAATGGATCATTATGAGAAGAGAAATTGAAAATCTATGATGTTATTAGTACAAAATGAGTACAAATGCTGTTCTTCTCACAGAGCTGACATGCTTTGGTTCAGGCACTAGGACTGGTGACAATATCTGAGATCAATTTTATCAAGGAGCAGAGCCCACCCAAAAAATTATGGTCAATTACACCTTTGCCTTCGATGACATGCGCAAAATCGACGAGTTTGATTTCAGCACCTGAATTCCTCCCTTGGAGTATTGACTCCTTCTCATACACCATCAGCACTGAACAAGAATAGAAATGGAAAATGGTCTGCTCCTCAAACCATGACTTCAGCTCCAACAATTGTGCCAATATCCCAGCAGGACCACCATAGACAGTCGATGCAAAAAAACAATCTGGTTTGATATCTGAATCTGTAGATGGGTTAGAAGACACAAATTTCTGTTAGCATACACAGACTATTATCTTATGTATTAACTCAAAGCAATAATCGGAATAATAGAGCTAAGAAATCAAAATGTATTTTAAGAGGATTAGAGAGAGAGAGCATTTGCAGAGAATGAGCTTGGAGAAGAAGCAAGCTAGCAGCATACTAGCTCAACTCCAAAACACACGCATATATTGCATTTCTGACAAAACCGTTAGGAATGGAATATTCCTTTACATCATCCAAATCTAACCAATCAATCAACTACCCTATGAGATAGTGACAAGTGGCAAACTTACTCTATTACATCTTGACTGTCCATTTGGACTATGATCCAATGGATTACATTTTAAACTCAAACTACAAACTTCTCTCAGCTCATTTCAGTTGAAACACTTATACATTTATGCCACATTGCAGTAGATTGACAAACACTTGCCTTGTAAGCAAAGTGCATCTCAGCCTGTAATTTCATAGGAAAACTTTTATTTCCTCTCATTTCGATTCTTGCAATCAAATTGGAATAAGAACTGTCATTGTAAATCTCCACCTTGTGATCTCCAAATACCAAGTAATAACCATGTTCTATCATTTGACCTACACTGAGCAAGTTCTCTTTCAAACCAGGCACCAACATAACTTCTTTGATGTACCTCTTGCCCATTTTGGTTTCAATCACAAGGCTGCCTTTTCCAGTGACTTCAACAAGCTGTCCAGTTCCCATTGCCACTTTTACAGTCACATTTCTGTCTATGTCAACAAGCAGATCCTCCCTTCCTATCATATGATTGCTACATCCACTGTTCAAGTACCAAACCTCATCACTTCCTTTTATACTAGCATCAGTTTTATTGCTAGCATAAAACATAGTTGGAGTAGCATCTACTTGATTAGCATAGTTGACCTGCTAAGGTGGTTTCTTCTTTATGAACAGTCTTTGGCAATGTGACCGAGTTTGTCACAGTTGAAACATTTTGGTTTGCCTTTGAATCTACATTCTCCAAAATGTAATTTGCCACAGTGCTTGCAGGGGTTTTTAGCACCATCACTCTTAGCACCATCACTTTTAGCACCATCACTTGCCTTGTTATCCCACTTCTTGCCTCTTGTTTTCCAATTCTTATTATACTTTGAATTCTGATCAGCAGACTTAACTGATTTGGCATCTACTCTGAGACTAGCAAATGCCTTCTCAGTTTTGCTTTCAGAATGTCTGTCCAAAACCCTTCAATGAGGCTACTACCTCCTGTACTTGAATGACACTTAAATCTCTCGAGTGCTCAATAACAGAACAAATAGAATCATAGGCAGATGGCAGACTAATAAGCAATTTCTGAACAACTCTTTCTCTAGGCAATTCCTCTCCATAACTTCGCATTTGATTTATCAGATCAAACACTGGATAATATAAGCAGTTGGTGATTCATCATCTTTCATCCTTGTATACTCAAATTCTCTTCTAAGACTTTGTAATTTAACACTCCTTACCTGCTTATCTCCATGATATTCTTGCTGCAGGATGTGCCAGGCACCTTTTGATGTCTCCTCATGTGAGATTCGTGGGAATATTTCATCTGAGACTGCTCCTTGAATAAATCCCAGAGCCTTAGCATCCCTCATAAGCACTTCTGTAAGTGTTGCTCTTCCAGCACCACTCGATTATTCTTTTTCCTTTTTCTTTGCATCTGCTTCATCAGTGTTCTTCAGATTTGAACTATCAAAGCCTTTTTCCACCAAATCCCATAGTCCATGAGATTTAAAGATGGTCTTCATTCGATGCTCCAGAAATCGTAGTTTTCACCATTGAAAACTGGTGCTCTCAATTCACCTCCACTTGACCCAGCCATGTTAGACTCGGATCCCAAAACTCTAGCTCAATCTCAAATTCCGATAGCTCACATATTCAAACTCCCAAAGATCAGATCGAACCAATGCTCTGATGCCATGTTAGCATACACATACTATTATCTTATGTATTAACTCAAAGCAATAATCGGAATAATAGAGCTAAGAAATCAAAATGTATTTTAAGAGGATTAGAGAGAGAGAGAGAGCATTTGCAGAGAATGAGCTTGGAGAAGAAGCAAGCTAGCAGCATACTAGCTCAGCTCCAAAACACACGCATATATTGCATTTCTGACAAAACCGTTAGGAATAGAATATTCCTTTACATCATCCAAATCTAACCAATCAATCAACTACCCTATGAGATAGTGACAAGTGGCAAACTTACTCTATTACATCTTGACTGTCCATTTGGACTATGATCCAATGGATTACATTTTAAACTCAAACTACAAACTTCTCTCAGCTCATTTCAGCTGAAACACTTATACACCAACAATTTCCTCAGAGCTAACCTAGTATCCTCAACGCTAAAGTTTAGAACACACTTCTTATCAGGCTTCCAAAATCCAGTTTCTTTGTTTCCATAAACCCGAAGTCCAGATATCCTAAACCCCAGCTCCAGGCTCGTGGTCTCTCTATCTTTCTTAAGACACTTTATGATATAATATTCAGCAGCTTGCAGGTACCATGTTCTAACCAATTTTTGCGTCTAATACGGATGGATTGATTCCACTTGAGACAATATCTTCCAATGGGAGGTGAGGATACAAGCCAGAACCATCAGACGCCTCTAAACGCCGAGTGCCATAAAAGATAGGGAAGAACTTGCGGATGTGGTCTGGAATCCTAGTGTCAGTAGAAAATGATGTATAGAATGCTAGCTCATGAGATCCACGCCCATCATTCTGAAAAGGCTTGTAGAAGTGCCCTGAATCATCTATAAGAGGGCCAAGCTTCCCATCACCGGCTTGGTGGCCAGCAACTTGATGATCTGGGACCTTAAGCATAGTCTATAGAATGTAAAGAAAATTATTAGATGTAATCAAATTACAAAGAGGTTGTCATTGTAGGCAGTATAGACAATTAATATTTAAGATTTTGTGAACAATAAATATAGTGCCCTTATGAATTCAAGAAGTGAGATGGCACATTTCTGCACTTCCTAATATAGAATAATAATAAATAAATAAAAGCAAACTTGTCAACATAATGTGGATGGCTCGCTTTTTAAAGACTAAAGCACTAGGACAGTTTACTTAGCCAATTTATGAGTTTTCTATTATGCTAAAACTCACCAACTTAGCACATTCAACTCAAAGATAATTAATGCTGTCGTAGTCCCTATAGAAAAGCAGGTTCAAAATGATAGCAAGATGTATACTGGAGTAAGTGGGTGGACCCACAATGGTATCACTTGTGTCATATTTCTAGCTGTGATCTGTTGCCGCTCTGTTGCTTCAGATGTTAAAAATGTGGTAACTATTTCTCTTCAACTCTCTTATTCATATCCATGTTCAATTGGGATTCTTGAATCTTGTGAAAAAAAAGAGTAAAAAAATTCTTTTACATTTCAGTTGTGTAATTTGTTTTTTGGGTGTAATTTGATTAGGAGAGTGATGGGCACAGTGTTTGTTGGGCAAGAGTTGGTCATTCTTACCCACTTAAATGTGCATTTGAGTTGTTTGACTCCAGTTTCTTCAATAACACAAAGGTGATCGCTTCTGTAGTATTTATGTGCCTTTGATGCATTCTATGGATCATGTTAGTGATAAAGTTTGAACTTTTTTCTATATACTTTTTTAGATGCTGGAGATTGTGAAGGGTCAAAAGGAGTTCAACGTCCCTATATTCACAGCTAATCGAAAATTAGTTGCTTCAGTGAATGGAGGTTTGCATGACCCGTCTTACTTGGTATTCAATTCTGCTTGGGGCAGTGAGCAATCACAGCATGTAACTAAAAGATTCAAGTACCCTTCTCTGTCTTACTTGGTATTCAATTCTGCTTCTGTCTTTTTTTCGGCAGCAAAGTCGTTATTTGAGCCATCATCTTTCATATATCTTCATCCTGCAGTATAATATCTAGACCTCAAATGCTTTTCCCGAGCTATTTAAGATTAGGCATTCTTCCAACTTAGGGTATCACCTTATTAGGATAAATAGATGATGTAGGAAAAGTATTTCTTAGGTGGCATTTGAAGTCGGTTTATGCATTATAATATCCTCATTTATTATTGACTTTCTTTATAGGTCCTCTGCATGGGATTCCTTATGGTTTGAAGGATATAATTGCATTTCCCCACTACAAAACAACTTGGGGTTCGAGAAGTTTCAAAGAAGCATGGGTGTACAAAAGGGATAAATTTAATAACACTAAAAAATTGTACCATTGAAATATTCTTAAAAAGATCTTTAAAAAAAATACCAATTTTGAATATATTTGAAAATAATAATAATTGTTGTATTTTTTTTTTATTGCATTGAACTAGGGGTGGGCTCAGTTTGGTTTGGTTCGGTTTTGGGCCTAAACCGTACGCCAAACCGTATCTTACGGTTTGGAGAAAATTCAAACCGTGCGCCGAACCATAAGGTGAGAAACCTGTCATATCGGTTAACCGGTTTCTTCGGTTTGGTTTGGTTTGGTTCGGGTGAAAACCGGCTTGAAAATATTTAGAATCTAAATTCATTCAAACTCAAACATTCTTTCAAAACCTACTTGAAATTCATTCACCATTCACATCACAACATATTCAAAATCATTCATTCAATCAATCCTTTCAAACTAAAATATATGAATCATTCATCATTCACATTAATCCAAAGTTTCAAACTAAACCATATGCATCATTCACCATTTACATCCATCCAAAGTTTCAAAAACATATTATTAATAGAACAAAACAACCCTTTTAAGTACAAACCTATCTTTTTAAGTGCAAAAAGTTTTTGACAAAAGATAGATTTGAGCACATAACTTAAAATCAAACCAATAGAATTAAGGCAAGTATATTATAATTATTAAATAAAAAATGATTTAACATATTTGGTTTGGTTCGGTTAACCGTGGTTTTTATAATTTGAAACCGAGCGCCAAACCATGAACACTGGTTTGATTCGGTTCATAAACCGTTGACCAAAAAAAAAAAGAAAAAAACCAAACCAAACCAAACCAATCGGTTTGGTTCGGCCGATTTTCCGGTTTATCGGTTCAATTTGCCTAGCCCTACATTGAACTATTAAATAACCATTACGGATGCTCTTAACAACATAATGCATTAATTACTGTATTTTTTTATTTTTTATTGGCATGTGGGTCCCAAAATTAGTCCATAATTTCCCCTTACGCTTAGGGTTTAGAAGATTTACTTCCTAATTGTGTAGTTAACAATTCCTTCTACAATTAGGACTTTCGTACTTTCCTTATTTCTTACACATGTAAACGCTATATAAACCTCATTATAGAGAAGAATACAATATTAATACAGAAAATTCTCTAAATATACCACCAAACCAATTGAAATTGTGTTTTAGCTCAGCCATCTAAAAGAATATTTTATTTTGATAATGGGAAGAGCTTGGAGGCTTTTGTTTTCTTTGTTTTGCATTCAAATCCTTGCAGCGAGTGTGGTTGCAAGGAATATAGTGAGTTTGCGGCATAACGAGGAGGGAAAGAATTTAGCTTTTGGGACGGGAGGGGGATTGGGCGGTGAAGGTGGTGGTTTTGGAGGCGGCGTTGGTAGTTGTGTTGGGAGTTGTGCTGGTGGTGGCTTTGGAAAAGGACGACGCATTCTCAAGGGCGGTGGGGGTGGTGGTCGTGGTGGAGGAAGAGCTGGTGGTGGAGTCCGTGGTGGAGTCCATGGTGGTGTACATGGTGGAGCTGGTGGTGGATTTGGAAAAGGTGCACTACAACAGACAGTGTTATTAATGGCATTATACTGCACTTTTACCATATTCCTATAAAAGATAAGCAGCGGTTCAGCACTGGTTGACCAAAACAATTGCTATAAGAAGAAACAAAAGCACTGTGCGCGGGCGTTACAAATTGGAGCGGGAGTCTGAATCGCCCAATTGATTATTAGTTTTTTTTTTTTTTGTTATCAAGCTCAATTGATTCTTTATGCAACAATACTCATAGCTAGTATCTTTTATTTTTATTTTTTAGGGTGCTATTGTAACCATGTTCGAACATTCTTCTCGTTTCAATTTGAATACCAAAGTCGCCAAAAGAAAGACAAATTTGAAAACTGATCAAAAGGATTAATTCTGCTAGATTCCTTCATTAATTTTGAGTGTTTAGAGGAGAAAGAAAAAACTAGAATTTAAGATGCCACCAAACCAAGAAAATTTGCCTTCCAATGTTTTATCTTACTAGTACTTGGCTTATGCTCTCGTCATATCCATATGCCTAAGCTAGAATGTCTGTATTATTGTTATTGTTGTATTATGCCCTCGTTCAAGTGTAATTTGTCTCGAATGTATTTTTATAAGAGATGAGTGTAGAATAATTTTGGTAACAAGTCCGGTTGACATAAATTTGTTATCTCTGAGTTCAAAACTTGTTGGGACGTACGCTAGTTGTGGGGATATGCCATAGATTATACAAAGTTTGTGTTGTTGATAAAATTCCAAAGCCAAATGTTTGCAATAAAAGAAATTTAAAATAAACACATCAACTTTTTTTTGTTTTGTTTGGGAAGCACAACAACTTTAATGGGTATATATAACCTTTGCAAGTTTTTTGAAAATAAAAAACAATAAATTCAAATGGAGCCGTTGGATTCCAAAGGCTCTTTCATTTCATCTCGTCTCGTGTCAGCTCCTCTCATTTCAGCAAACCGTCAATTGATGCAAGACAGGGCCCGCTCTCTTTGACTTTCACGTGGGCTAAACAGCGGGCGAATTGGGCTCCATAAAAATTAACAGTCCGAGCAATATTCGGACTGGTATTTTGCCTGTGCTAAAATTCTACCCGCCCAAATACATGGGTTGCAGATGGATTTTGGACTAAGAACTCAAATTTTGACATTATACCCCTCTTGGTATTCATGTAACTTCTAAAGAGGGTGTCGTGTGTAAATTGTAAAACTCCTTATTTGGATTAAAGTAGTATTCTAGGGCGTGGTTTGGAAGGTTTACGGCGTCTATGAAGCAATTTGGCTATGTATAAAGTAACACATGCCACACCTTGTTTTTGAAGTGTCATGGAGGTAAATTGACGGCTTTAATTATTTATGTTTGCGATATGATTGTGACTGGATGACAGGATCCGACCAAAATTCCACTTTGGAGTCTTTGATGAACCCTGTACGTATCCGACACCTGGCAGGTGTCAGACACAAATGACCAAAATACCCTTGCCCTACACCAAAAAGAAACCATACTGGGTTTAATTTCTGCCGGAAAACCAGCAGAGTTATTTCCCCTGAAAAACGGACATTTCCCAAATTATTTTCGTAACAAAAGTCAATTCTAAACTCACTACATTACCCTCAGAGTAAAATTGTCTTTTACTTGAATAATTTAAGAGTTTAATATAAATTTAGGAACGGGATATTACACTGGAGACGATCATGCAGAAATGCAAAATCTCCATAAGTATCTGGTTATGAGTTTGAGATGAAGTCATTGGGTGATTTTAAGGACTTCCTTGGGATCAAAGTTGCCATAACTAAACATGGTATCTTTATGTCTCAAAGTCATTGGGTGATTTTAAGTACTTCATTGTTAGATTTGCTTACGAGATGGAATGACAGATTGACCCGGATTCCACCGGAACCCGTGCAGATCCTCTTCGACCGACAACCGACATCCACCCGATGTCGGGCCCACATACTAAAAGAATCCTCTTCCCGAGACAAACACACAAAGGGCCAAGACTTCTGGCCGAAAACGCGAGTCTCCCGCAAAAACACACAAACCCTAACAGCCTCCAACTGTTCAAAAACAACAGAATAAGTACAACCAACCGGCCAAAGATGCAATAAATACATAACAGCCTTTGGCCAACCAGTTAACCCTAATGGGCAATAACAAAGAGCAACTAAGAGTATGCAAGTTTAACGGCAGAAATTTAAAGTTAAGAGAAGGGACACGAAGTCCTACAATTAAGTCGACGCCGAGAAGAGAAGCGCTACATTGCAGACGTAGCGCGACTAGGGCCTCGGGGGCGAAACAGAAAAGTGTGAGTGGACAAAACAAAGTTTAGTAGTTCAAAACAACGTACTAACCCCGCCTGTTCAAAACCATGTAAATCATGCAATTAAAACTGCGTTGTATATATAATTGATTCAAAAACCAATATCTCAAAATAATCAAAGAATAAAACCAAACCAAACCTTTTTCTTTACCCGAGGCAAAACCTCTCAAAACTAAACCGCGAAGACATAAGTATAATTAAAACCGAAAGAACTTGAAAATCACAAGCATAAGAATATAATAAAGTTTCCAAATGACAAAACAATGTAAAAGGTCCAAAGACCAAGATAATTCCAAGAAATCCAAAACCACCACAAAGTAAATAAAAACACTTTAAAAGACTTTAACCCTTTCTTCCCCACACTCAAATAATCGCATGCCCGTAGCACCTTTAAGCGAGGAAGTATCCTCACCGAAAGAAAATACGAATACGAAGGTACTAACACGCAGATAGATATAATATAATCTCGACACCTAAAACAAGTACTGGGAAACAATCCAACAGGGATTGTTTAACTGACACCGACAACATTCACGATGGTCTCATGCCCGAGGATAATCGACATCGGACGCATCGCAATGGCCTCGTGCCCGGAGTCGAGCCGTCAATGGGACTAAGCTCCCGGCCCGCATGGCGAGTCCTCAATAACCATGCAAACAAGTCATACGCGCAGACTACCCAATCAAGGGTCTACTGGCTACACCCCGTTAAGGTATGCACCAGATCGAACCATACTCCAAAAACCATGTCACCATCAATAATAGGGGAGGTACATACAACACAGTGCTGCACTCAAAACAACACCACACGAAAAACCACACTTACACAAATTTAACCACAAGTACCCACACCCCAAAATATCACACACCATATCAAATATACGTATAACGAAACCAATAACACCAAATACTCAAATAAGGACATCACCGTCCCAAACATACAATTCTATAGTCAAAATAGATACAAGCGTCAAACGACGTAACATAATCCAAAAACCATTAAAATGTCAAATCACGGAAAATGCATAAACAAACCATAATCAAAACCCAAGTCAAGAGAACGCCAAGTTTAAACCCCAAGTAAAACATATTATTCAAAACATAGTAGGTACTACTCTTTAAAAATATAAAGTCAAACCCCGAAACGTATTATTCAAAATATACACGTATATATACATATACAAATATATATATAACATAATTATCCTTTAAAATACAATAATTCAAATTCAAGCATTTGAAATCCCCACGTATATAACTGACAACCCTGAAATTCATGCTTTAAAACAATACAAATAGTGATTCCTTAAAAATATAATTGAAAGTCCAAACCAGTATACGTATAAGTTCCAAAACTCCAAATCAAGTAGATATACTTATATACTCAAAGTAGATATATATATTTATATATATATTCAAAGTGGATATACATACTTATTTTCAAAGTAGATATATATATATATGTAATATATATTCAAAGTAGATAAGTATAATTATTTTCAAGTAGAGAAATATATACAATATACATTCAAAGTAGATACACATATACATATATATATATATATATATATATATATATATATATATATATATATATATATATACATATGATCAATTCCTATAATCCGACATATATTTCCGATAGCCTCATTTACCAAAACCAAATACGTAAACAACCGGACTATACTAGCGTCCAAAACTTACCGCCCAAATACTCAATTCAAAGTAAATATATTTATATAGTCAAAGTAGATATATAAGTTTCCCAAATATAAAAAAGTATAAATTCCAAAGGTTTAAAGTATACTCAGGACATACGTAATAATAAAATAATAAAGTCCGAAACCCAACGAAACCATAAACTCAAACATTAAATATAATTCAAGGGAAAACCAATAATTTCACCGCACTCAAATCCAAACATAAATACTACCGACGCCGACTCGTCCCAAAATCAATACTTAAATATAAGCATAATAATAAAATATAGCCGACAGGGCCCCACAAACAAACCGGCAACCCAAATCAAATATAAAACTCAAATACCAAAAAAATCACAATAAATCCAACCAAAGATCAATTCAAGATTCAAAACAATATTTAAATCTCATTTACATGCATCACATTCAATTCTTTAAAACCATGCTAGTTTGAAAACAAAATCCACTCACCGTTGGTCCCTTGCTGCCCAACCCGGAAAGGATTCCACACGAGGATCACGAAGAGCTTGAGAACCTAATTCAAGAACACGAGGATTAAGGTTAACAACCGGACCGAAGCGATAACCTTAAAAGTCAACCTTAACCAAACCTGACAAAAGTGTACCAAAACGTCGTACAAGGAATTCTAAGGTCAACGACGATCGTTAGAGGAAGAACCGACCTCGGGAGACGCTCGGTCAACCCTGGTCAAACTTGGTCAAACTTACCCGAATAGGTCAAACCGGGCCCGTGGGTCCCATGACCTCCAAACTTAGATCCGAAAGTTCCTATAGGCTCACTACGGCTTAGAGAACACGTCCCAAACCTGCAATTCTTGGCTATATGACCAAACCTATCACATTTGTAGCATTTAGGCTTGTCTTTGAACCAACAAGCACCATAGTGAAGCTTGTCACAGGTTTTGCAAGGAACCTTTGCTCATTCAGCCTGATTTTCCTTCTTGGAATTGTTCTCAAACTTTGCATCCCCTTTCTTCCATTTCTGTGGTTTCCAGTTCTTAGATTTTGAACATCCAGATTGACCCGTGTTTGATTGATCTCTAGGACTAACACTTAGACTAGAAAATGCCTTTTCTGTCAATTTTTAGTGTGCCTTTGCAATCGTTGTTCATGTGATTTCAAAGAGCCTATAACTTCCTGAACACTTATAGTCTCAATGTCCTTTGTTTCTTCTATCACTTCAGCAATGGAATCATACTCTCTAGACAAACTAATCAAAAGTTTTTGCACAATCCTTCGATTAGCAATCTCTTCACCATATGCTTTCATGTGATTTACTAACTCAAGCAACTTAGTTATATAATCAGTCAAGGAATCATCCTCTTTCATACGAATGTATTCAAATTCCCTTCTAAGTGCTTGGAGTTTTACAGATCTTACCTTCTTATCTCCTCTGAACTCTTGCTACAAAATTTCCCATATGCTTCTTTGGCCGATTCCTTCAGTGCGATTATGGGAAAAATATAATCAGAAACTGCATTTTGAATCAGTCCCAATGCCTTAGCATCCTTTGCAACATTCTCTTCCAATGCAAGCTTTTGAGCTGCAGTTAGAGCTTCACCATCCTACTTCTTCACTAGTTGTTCATACCCATTTTCAACCATATCCCAAAGCTTGTGAGATTTGAAGATCGTACACATTTTTATTCTCCAAAAATCATAGTTGCTTCCATTGAAGATGGGAGCACGTAACTCACCCATTCCAGATCCAGCCATGTGAGATTAGAGATAGAGATTATCTCAGCTAGATTGCTACGATTTCATAACTTCCTGAACACTTATAGTCTCAGATCGAAACCTAGGCTCTGATATCATGTTGAGATTTTGAAAATATGCAGAGCTTAGCTTTTTAGAACAGAGGAAGAAAAATGGAGCTATAGAGAGATCGTTGAGAGGAGAGAGAGAGTCTGTTACTAGCGCAATGAACATAGCAATGCACACACTCACACTGATTTTATTCCAACGGAATTATACCCTTTACAATGAATGGAAAAACAGATTTAGCCTTACAATTGTGTCAGCAATATGAGCTGTACACTTGGCATAAATCTAGGACATATAAGTCCTCCAATATGATGAAATCTAAGCCTTACACTTGTCTAACTATGGATTAAACCAGAAAACAATTTATATTTCAACACTTTCAGATAATGAAACTGCAACAATCTGTTTTATTCGGGAAGGTTTAGTCTCCAGGTGTACCAAAGGAAGGCACCTGATAATTTTATCATTTTGACATCTTTGCAGCCACCTCTCTCACCAGCTTAGCTGCTACCATTCCAGTCATCCCACCAACAATGTCACGCTGTGGGTTGTATTCAACGACATCTGCACCAACAATGTCGCCTTGGAGGTTCTGGATTATGTTGAGAACATCACGGAAGGAGAAACCCCCTGGCTCATGGTGTGACACTCCGGGAGCAAATGCAGGATCAAGGCAATCTACATCTATTGAGATGTACACGCCCTTCACACCTTCCCCTAATTTCTGTCAAACACAAATTTCTTAAGAGTTAGTCTCAGTACTCTTATAAGTACATGCAGACATATAAACACAAAGATACACATGGGACAGGGGCGGATGGAGGGAGAGAAACAGAGAGGGAGAGAGAGAGAGACCAGGCTTTCCAAAAATGGACGATCTCTTGAAAAGTTTCGCATTTCATATTGCTCAACACCAAATCGTTTTCCTTGTTCACGCCCTTCTATGTTGATTGATCTAATACCAACCTGAAAATTCAGCAACCAAGTTCATCAGGTTGTCTGAAATGCTGGATGACAACTAAAACGGGACATTCAACTTAATTAGAGCGCACGAGCATATGAGAACTACATTAGGTTAAATGCTGAACAGATATAAAGGAGAAGAAAAAGAAGTATCATAGGCCATAGGATGACAAATACATGTCCAATGAAACTTGTTATAGTAAGTGACAGCACACTCGTATTAACTAAGATTTCATCTATATTTTAGGCAGAGACCAATAAAAAAAATGCTACTTCTGCTAACGGCAAAGCTCATGCGGAAGTTCATACTTAATCAAAGATGCAATAACTATATTTGAAAGTCACATAAGGCATTTTGCATAAGGTTTTACATAAGGCATTTTGGTATATGACATAGCCACTCTTCCTCGTGCACCAAAGATTCTAATCTTTGAATGCAGGGACAAAAGTGCGAATATTACTAGATGAGAATATTTACAAATTTTCCCACAATTGATGGAGAAGTCCTATGAGATGCTTTACAGAAAATCAACAATGATACATATAGATAGCCAGGTTATGTGAAACTAAAAGGGTAAAGTGCCGAAAACCCCCCTGAACTATAACACTTGTAGAAATCTCCACCTTGAATTATTTTTTCAGCAAATTTAGCCCTCATACTATTTTAAATGGTCAATTTAACCCCTGTCGTTAGTTTCCATGTGGTTTCATCCAATTTTCGTTAACATATCATGTGTAAAGAACGTGATTCACTGTTCAAGTAAAATTTACCCCCAAGCAATTTTCTTCTTCCTTCTTCTTCCCCAACTTTACCCAAAATCACAACCCAGAGGTTCTTAATTCATGTTTTAAATCATCAGAGGTTGAATATCTGGTATCAAAACCTACCACCGATACCTCATTACCATTATGTACACCCAGCCAAACATTAGTATTTAAATTGGTAACCTGGACTGAATGTTCCAATGGATATAAAGAGCTGTTCAACTTCAATATAACAACAAAATATGGTGGTCGATTTCGTATTTGGAGAGAGAAGGATCGTCCCTGGCGGAGAGAGCGGTGACGACTTGGACAACGGTCTCGACGCAGCGTATGAATTGCGAGACGAAGACCCGGTTGATTTGGAACCCAAGATCGGATCGGAGCAACTCGCCACACTGCCTATGACACCCAGAGCGGCACGAAATTGTCGATGCGGTCGCCTCGCTGCCTGGTGGGTATGGGGGAGGTGGGGATGGAGGTTGGGGAGGATGAATGGGGATGGGCTTTTCTCGGTTTGATTTGATTATTCTTGTTTTAAGTTTAGTTTTTTTGTTACATTTTCTAATTTTATTTTCTATACATTTGATTTTAAAATTGTAACTTTATTATTTTTTATTATTTTGATATTGATTTTATATGTCTAACTTTTATTTTATTCAAAAATATAAATATACCCTTAGTATTAACAGAGAATTGGATGAAATCATCAAAAATCTAACGGCAGGTGTGTAATTGGCCATTTTTAATAATTCAGGTGCTAAATTGACTGAAATTTTAATTCAGGGTGGACATTTCGACAGTCGAAATAGTCCAAGGGGGTATTCGGCAGTTTACCCAAACTAAAAAGATATACAAGGTTGTGAATAATCCCGTTTCATCAATTTGTTATTTGACTAATGCTTATTTCCTAATTAAGTGGGAAAGCAAGCCACGAGAACTATACGTACGGTGTATTTACAGATAAGAATTTACCTGCAAAAGCCGCCGAGCATAACCACCTTCCATAATTCGAGCAAAAGAAGATGCATGTGAATATTTATTCCCTTCAAAGGCGTCATAGATATCAGGATGGGCATCCAGATGAAGAATATCCACAGGTCCCCCAAGCTTCTCGGAGACAGCTCTTACAACAGGATAAGAAATTGAGTGGTCACCACCTAACACTAATGGGCGCAGTGGATCCTGAAAGGGGATGGACACAATGATTAGGTGCTTCCAAAAAGAACCAAAAGGTAGCCGGTGTATATATATATTCATTGGAATGAAAAGTCTCAACCAAATAAGGACACCATTTACTCTCAGTATCTGTGATGCTTTCCAGGAAACAAATTGCACAAACAAGAACATATCCCGGATAATTTTCCAGAATAAAGTTCAACCAAATATCTGCTAGTTTTATGGAAGATTCAAAATAACTGAAGACATCAGAACATTTGTGCTGCCCACTGATAGCTACTGACTTTTCATTTTCCACCATTTTCACAACCCCTATACAACTTAGACACTTAGTAAAATATTATTCCCACAAATTGGCAGGAGTATCTCCAACAGAGTGGTAACTTCTTACTGGTTTCCCCTTTCATAGAAGTTGAAAACTTCTGTAAAGAAAGGTAATTCTGAGGTTTTAGTTTGACACCTTCGGCAATTCAACGAATGAAGTACTTTTCTCTCTTTTGAAAAGTAACCCTATGATATAAAGCTTTTTGAGAAATTGGCCAAATGCCATCTGTACTGAATTTAACACTTTACAAAAATGACAATTCTCGGTAAAAAACGACACATGACCCAAGAGTATTCCAATGAACTAATGATTATTTCAGGAACGGTTCAAATTTAGAATCTTGTTGAGAAGAATTTTCTGTTTCTGAAGAAGTGTAGTTATAAATACTGTTAATCAGTGCAGAGGATTTCCATTCCTAGTGCAGTCATAATCCAGTTTTCTGAAAAGGTCTGAACAGTTTGTGCTAAACTAGTAAATTCTTTAATTGAAAGGGAAATATAAGATCTGAGGGCTGAAAATGGCATCATACTGCAGGCCGGTTTCTTGACATCTAAGCATTTAAACTAGGAATTGTACCAGCTCAACTTCAAAGTATACTTGTAAAAAAGCCGAGTTTCAAAGTAAAAGAATATTACAAGCAATTGTGTCATACTGATAAGAATTTCAAGGTTATGAAAGGAATAAGACTACATGTCATGCGCAACTGAATTGAACATATTGTAGTTCAACTAATTGCTGCTCAAACTCAGTTCAGCATAATAAACTAAAGGTTTTGAAACACATCAAGTTCCACTAACAATTTATAAACAAGGCAAAACAATATGGATCTATCAAAATTTGGTGAATTGACGTCAAAGAATTCAACTTTTAGAAAATAACATAATCAAATGGGAAAAGCAGGTCTTAGAGTTATCAAGCTAGCTGAGCATAGTATGCATCTCTACCAAAACAAAGAAGCGCATAACTGGTGAGATATAATCTTTCGCCTGCAGCAGATAAGTGATTAAAAAGGAGAACTTCCTCCAGTTTTCAGTGAACTGGGCATAACTTTAAGCGTGCCAGGTCATTTAACAGAGCCCCAACTTATTCTAGCAACAGAACAAGGAGAGTTTTGGAAACACAACAACAGAATTAGTTTTTCCACTGAAGTCTTCTAAATTGCATTTCCCCCTAAAATAAATCATTGCGGTAGTTTTTAATTGGAAGCTTCTAGAAATATCAACCAACCTGTTCCATCACTAGCTTGACAGAGTCACTTATGACATTCATCAGTCTGTCATCGTCGACTCCACAATCTCGAATTTCTTGGACAGGAACATCACCAACATCAGTTAGCACCCGTGGGTCAATTATATCTTTCCCTGCATTGCCAGCATCATGTTTCAGTGACTTCAATTCATGCACTATGACATGAAATTTTGAAAAAAAATGAAAGAAAAATTCATCAACAACAAACATGACATTTCTCCAATTCATGAATATTAAACAACCTGAGCACACGCATGTACAGATGATAATTCTGAGTCTGGTTTGGTTTCATTAATAACATAAACTGCTAATAAAGCAATTGAGAAGATGAGGAACTGAATTGACCACCAATGTTATATTTCAAGTGACAACACTTGTTGTGGGATAATTTGAAATAAATAATAAATAATTAATATATCTTGATCAAATTTTTTTATAAAAAAAACTGAATGTTTGTTTCTTCAGAACCAAGGTTTTAATACACATGATTGGCTTGAACTGGATTGGACTAAATTTAGTCTCATGTTTGTTTCATCTAATCCTAGTCTTAAATGGGATTGCTAATACCGGGCCCACCAAAAACACCTCCTTAGGAGGGGAACCCATGTGGAATGGGAGGATTAACTAGTCCCATGCTCACCAATGCATAACATATGTATATTATATATGTATATATGTATGGAATAGAAATGTATATAATATATATATATATATATATATATATATATATGTATATACACGTATATTATTATTATTATTATTATTATTATTATATACACGTATATACACATATATTATATATATATTACATATATATATATTACTATATAATATATCACATATATAATATACATATGTATATACACATATATTATTATTATTATTATAATATATCCATATAAATATATACATATACCTATATACATTTATACATATACATACATATATACATATATATATATATTACATATATTATATAATATATCACATATATAATACACAAAAGTATATACACGTATATTATTATTATAGTATATCCATATACATATATACATATAAATATATACATTTATACATATACATACATATATATATATATATATATATATATATATATATACTTTGAAAAAATTAGTCCTAGTCTAAGCGTACACCAAACATAGGATAAGTGTTATTCAACTTAGACCAAGTAAGCCAAGTCAAGACAGTTCTTAAGATAGTCCATGCCAAGACAATCTTGTATAACAAACGACGTCCCTAATAGTTTTATTTAGATGATAAGATACCTTCTTCAGTTGTTGAGTTGGTACTATCAGACCAGATAGCCTCTCTAATCAGAGGAGGAGCAAAAGCAGGCCCTTGATGATACGATGAGTGATGTCCAAGAGGAACACCCAAAAGAGAAGTGGATGCTACAGCGCCTCCTGAAGCACGCACAAGCTCCCCCTACACAGAAACAAAAAGAACCCATTTCACCAAAAACAATTCCATGTCCAAAAATCCACTTGCACAATCACAGAAACAAAAAATGGAACACTACCCAACAAGGAAAATAGGTACCTTGAGCTTTGCGCTCTCACGAATGAGAGTGAGAGAAGCATCTATAACTCGCCTTTGACCCTTCTCCAACAAACCACTGGGAAGCTTTTCAGCATTGAGTTTTTGCAAGAAATGAATTCCTCTGCGCCCAAGTATTGACATTGCTGTAAACTACAGGAAAAAAAAAAGTACTTGATTTCTTACATTTCTTACAAAAACCATGTACTTAAAATTGTTTTGTGCTTGAGAAATCAGAGTGGTCTCTGTACCTCGAGTGAGAATTGAAGGTGATAACAAGTAGCAGAGACGGAGAGATAGAGAGGCTGAGAAGAAGTGAGTGGGTTTACTGAGAAAAACTTGAAAATGATCAAAGCGGAGAGAAAATCAACCGGGAAAGAGAAAAAGAAACGGAAACAACACCAGTGCCAATGACCTGAAATACAAACAGTGGGAAAACAATAACAAAGATAACAACTAAACCGGCTAACTTAATCCAAATTACGACAAGAGCATTGAATTAGCAGGAATGAACATGATCATGAGTCATTTCTTATTTGATATAGGAAGGAAGTAGATGAAGTTGTGAGATACTGAATCGAAAACACTCATTTATAGACATTTGAAGATGAAGATAAGAGGTGCCATGAAGATAAAAATCTAATCGGAAATCTGGATAGTTGCTCTCGGACGAACATTTGTCACTCGAAAATCATATCCGAAAAATTATTAAGATTCCTCAGCATAAGTCTTGCCACGTGGACACAAAATCTTATCAGAAAACTTGTTAAATGCTTACCAACGTAGACGTGTCATATATGATACTAGCCTCTCTGCATGCGCTTACAAAGTTTCATTTTTATTTTTTCTCAATTGTATTTTGCTAGATGCCTATATCAACAATTTTAATTTTTTTATAGCCCTTATTTTACCTTTCGATAAAAAACAATTTAAATTTTTTATTGCCCTTATTTTTATAGATGCTTGTTTCAACAGTACACGCAATAAACCTTCCCAACTGCCTTCCTGTGTAGGTGGACCTTTTGTGTTTCAATTTGATGAGGAGGATATCTGTATTTGGTATGATAAAATTGTTGTTTGTACCACCCTTTTCTGCACCAACAATTGTAAAGGAATGAGGGTCTCTTTTCTGAGTTGTTGCTGGTTACGACATCAGTGCAGTTGGATATTTTAATTCTTATGGACAAAATAAAAGCTGCGTAAATGCAATTCAACAAATTTGCCGTCCTTGAATTTATTGTTGTTTTTGTGGTAGTTGTATTGTAGTTGGCCATGTTTTGCAAAAGCCTCTCTCCATGTATTGAAGCAGCTAAAATAGAAGACTCAATCAGAGTCATGTATTTAACACGAGGTCTTTTGGAAGGTGTCAACATTGATTGCTATGTTTAATTCCCGGAAAATGCTACTTTACTTAATACCCTCCTCTCAATTCTCAAAACCCCCAGCTACCCTCATTTATTGGGTTTTTTGATTTGATGGAGGTGAGTTTTTTTTTGTTTTGTTTTTGTTTTTGGTTTTTGGTCTGAACGGATGAGATTGGGTGAGCATGTGAAGTTAATAAAAGACAGCGCGGCTGAGAGAAGTCATCGCCAAGTGGAGTGGTCCATGCATACGATAGGAGGAGACTCATCATGCTACCCTCATTTATTGGGTTTTTTGATTTGATGGAGGTGAGTTTTTTTTTTTTGTTTTTTTGTTTTTGGTCTGAACGGATGAGATTGGGTGAGCATGTGAAGTTAATAAAAGACAGCGCGGCTGAGAGAAGTCATCGCCAAGTGGAGTGGTCCATGCATACGATAGGAGGAGACTCATCATGCTCTCTCCCATTTGTGGCATAAAAGTTAGCCTCTGTCATCACCATGTTTAATTTGGTTTTCGACTGGTCTTGAACCATTTTTGATATCTTTGTGGTTGGGTTGTCTATCGTGGCGTTCTTTCTTGATCAGTTTAAATGTATTGTTTGTTTCATTTGACTATCCATGCATTGTCTATCAGCGCGTGCGAGAGGCTTTTTTTGCGCCACACGCGACTTACAGAGTTTCATTTTTTATTATATATTTCTGCTATTGTATTTTTCTAGATCCCCGTCTTTCATTGCGCGACTTACAAGGTTTCTTTCTTAATTTTGCAATTTGTATTTTTCCATATAGCCGTCTTTAAAGTGTTTCTTTATCCCCCCCATATTTTTTCTAGAAGCTCGTCTCAACTGTTTATGCTCAATAAAAGAAAAAATACTATTGAGAGGGGCTTCTAAAAAAAGATGGGTGATAAAGAAAAGCTTTAAAGACGGCTATCTGGAAAAATACAATTGCAAAATTAAAAACAAAACTTTGTAAGTCGTGCAATAAAAGACGGGCATCTAGAAAAATACAACTGCAAAAATAAATAATAAAAAATGAAACTTTGTAAGTCGTGCGTAGCACCAAAAAAGCCTCTCGCACTTGCGGAAGCGCGTGCGGAGAGGCTAGTCTAATGAATTGTAGGAGCTAAGTCGATTAACTGGTATTATTGCTTTAACGTTGAACAATTGATGAAAACGAAAGTGAATTCGAAACTGGACATGGTGAAAATGGCATTAATACTATCCAAACCAAATCCAACATTAATAAGAAAATGTCCAATAATTGAAGTAAAGCAATATTTTCAAACATTGTAGTTTTAGATTATGTAAATAAATATTTACATGTGCCCTATAAATAAACAATAAATAAATAAGAGTGAGATGAGCATCTAGAAAAAATGAAAAGATTTTAAGTCGCACATGATTATTGTTAGGTAGTCTAACTATTGTTTCGTGTGGAGAGGCTAGTCTAACTATTGTTTAGGTAGGAGCTAAGATGATTAATATTCAAGAGCACGATGAAATGCATAAATTAAAACATTCCACATGGTGATGAACACAAAATCATTCTCTAAAGAGGATTTACCAATGTCGCTTCTAAACTTTATATCACACACGACACTCCGAAATTATTTACTTTCTATTCTGCAATTTTATTTGTGGCAAAATCGTTTTTTTTTTCTTTTTGTTCTACAATATGTTCTCTAGGCTCACTCATGTTCTAGTACATATTGTACTATTGTGTATAAACCAACACATTTTTAAGTACTCTAATTAAGTGTTGTACTTCTTTAAGTTACCAACATTAATGAACATTGAAGAAAAATGTGTACTAATATTAATTGAACTATAGATTGTTATGTCAAACAGGTAACTACTCATTCATTTTCTTTTGCATATATAAACATCATTCTTTTACAGTAAATATTGTTGTTTGTTTTGAAGATCAACTTCAATTGGTAGGAGTGCAAAACAATCTACTAACCAACTTGAAAGTGCACTCAATTTATTTTTAAAAATATGAGTGGATATGATTGTACAACATAAAAACTTCCCATACTGATGTTGTAACAATTTGATGTACAGCTGTTAGAGAGGACAAATTTCCAATGCTCTAGTGTTTCATTTTCAGGAAGAGACCCCAATTACAACTGTTAGAGAGGACAAACATTATAGAGAATCTCCATAAGGAAAGTTTTAACAAACATAGCAAAAAGAGTGAGCCAATGAAAAAGGCCAACAAATTGTGTTATATATAAAGAATATTACCCTCTGAGTGTTGCTTTACAGTTTCTTGGATTTGATTCACTCACTGTAAACCAAACCAAAGAAACAAATGCCATATTTGTATGTCACTAAAAAAAACAACAAAATGAAATAGTAATAAATTGACGATAACAGAAGAAGGCAGAAAGAAACTTTTTTGGTCATTCATACCTGAGTATTGCTGCATTCATACCAGAGTATAATTGGATAAAGAAGGTAGAAAAACCATTGTATAGGGGATGAAGACAGTATTGCTGCATTCATACCTGAGTATAATTGGATAAAGAAACTTTTTTGGTCGAATTGGATAAATAAACTATAAGCAATGTTGCATGGTTTTCTTTGTGAAAGGAACCGCCAGGTGCATGCGTTTGTAGAGGTTATTTTAACTGCAATTACGTTTTCTTTTCTTTTCTTTTTCACTGCACTTCTTTTTTTCCTTTTGTTTATTTAATTTTTTTAAATGCTCTTCTTCTTGAGTGTTGTTTTACTATTTAACTGCTTACGTTTTCTTCTTTTTCTTTTTGTTTTTCTGTTTTTTAATTTAAATTTTGTAACTGCTCTTCTTCTTCTTTTTTGTAATTTTGTAATTTTTTAATTGTGTGTGTTTTACTATTTAACTGCTCTTCTTCAGCACGTCGTCTTCTTCTTTTTCTTTTTGTTTAATTTATTTTGTTAATTGCTCATCTTCTTCTTTTTTTATTTTTTAAATTGAGTGTTGTTGCCCTCCTTTTAATAAAATTTGTATGTTTTAATATTTTAGTTTTCCAAGGGCATTATGGGAGTTAATGAAAATTTCACTTTTAATGTCTTTTGCCTTTATATATATAGATATTGTCTCTAAGTAGTAGTTTAATTAAATTAAAAAATACTTAGTTGTAGAATGTATGAGTATTGCACTATAGTTTTTCTCAAAATAATAAAATTTAAATGGCTCTAAAATATAGCCGCAGGAGACAAAGGACAACATTTACTCTCAGTATAGTCTAGAACTTTGAGTTTGAATTCCAATATGATACTAAGTGTCCCCATATTTCTCTGAAGGAATGTTTTGCCCAATTTCAAAAATTCATGCACCAGGAGGAAAAAATTTAGGATTGCAGCTAAAGGGTCACACACACACACATATATATATAGCAGATCCGTGACACAACATTTTTGACATAATTTTTAGGCCATTAGATTACTTCACTTTTAATGGTTGAGATTTAAACATGACACGTAGAAAATTATTTTATGTGGTAAAACCGTTGATATGGTGGGTCTTTATTTTATGCTCTGCACCTTTGAGGATTGATATACCATATCAATCATGTAGGCGTGTTTTAATTCCTATGTTACGTACGCTTGAGGAATATTTCTGTTATGCTCTGCACAATTTTTTCTCAATGACAATGAAGGATAAAGTCCGAGCTATTAATTAAGTTTGGCGATTGAGGAATATTTCTGTTAGTTTTGAATTTCAAGCTCTCTTTTTTTTTTTGGGAAATTAGTCTGGAATTTACTTTTCACGATCTTGAAGAATTTCTTGGTGTGCATATGTAAGTAAATATGTCTTATTATACTAGAATTTGAGATTTGATAAAGTTTGTTTAGATAAGCTGTAATTTATATTAATTTACAATTAGTACTACTGAAAATAAACCAAAAATACTGAAAACCGAAATTAGTAAATAACACGTGGGATCTACCATTAACTTCTAACAGCTTGTTGAATGTAACCAAGTTCTGAAAACTGTAATTATTCTCATTAAACATAGAGAGACAAAATTGAGCTTAACAAATACATCATATTTTGTATCAGATTAAGCACAACGATGCCCCCACTGAAATATCATGCTGAAAATGAATTCTCAGCTACATATTGCAGCTATATGTGTTAGAACTCATTGTTGTCCCACATCGGCTAGAGGGCCATAGAGAAAGTAGTTTAAATTGAAATACCCCTCTCTAACTAACACCGATGCCTTTTGTGATAAAACCCCACACCTGAGGATTGTGCAAGTGGTAAAGTGGGGACAGTATCGGTGTTGTTGGAGTGGGCCCTCGGCCCGTCGACCTGGAAATTTCCACATCGTATCATAGCCTAGGTTTTCTTGTGACCTATGCTTGCGTTCTCCTTACGATTTAAGTGTTCTCCTCCCCTCCTCTTCAAGGGGGGGAGGGGTTGTGAAAAAGATATGTTTCTCTTTCCCATGAAGATGTTGCTTATTTCTTGACTCTGACAACCCCTTCTCTTCAGGGGGAGAGATGGATTGAAGAAAAGTTGTGTCTATGTGAATTAGCTAAGTTGATATGGAAGAACTGCTGTCATTATTATTGCCGTTGTTGACGTTGTCTTTACTTGCTTCACTTTCCGTTGCTATGGTCATTGCCGATGATGTTGCTATGTTTTGATCTGTCTCTACCCTAACCCTAAACACTACTTATTTCTACTGCATTATACACCTAACCTATAATCATACCCCGCCGTTGCCGCCTACCTTGCTACTGTCGTCACCGTCTACCTTGTTACCGCATCTACCTTATCTACTGCCGTGCTCACAGGGTTTCTGTGTTATGCTTTATCTACTGCCGTGCTGACAGGGTTTCTGTGTTCTGCCTTACCTACTGTCGTGTTCACAGGGCTTCTATGTTCAGCCTTATCTACTGCCGTGCTCACAGAGTTTATGTGTTCTGCCTTATCTACTGCTGTGTTCACAGGGTTTCTGTGTTATGCCTTACCTACTGTAGTGCTCACAAGGCTTCTATGTTTAGCCTTATCTACTGCCGTGCTCACAGGGCTTCTGTGTTCTGCCTTATCTATTGCCGCACTCACAGGGCTTTTGTGTTCTGCCTTACCTACTGCCGTACTCACAGGGTTTCTGTGTTATGCCTTACCTACTGTCGTGCTCACAAGGCTTCTATGTTCAACCTTATCTACTGCCATGCTCATAGAGTTTATGTGTTCTGCCTTATCTACTACCGTGCTCATAGGGTTTCTGTGTTATGCCTTACCTACTGTCGTGCTCACAGGGCTTGTTCTGCCTTACCTACTGTCGAAAGTTAAGACATTGAAGATCATTGTGTCAAATTTTCATAATTTTCTATCAAGCCAATTGCTCCAAACCTGCAAGTCAACACAGCCTAAGTTGAAATCCCGTCAGAACTGCACTATTGTGGATGATTGAAGAGTTGAAGACTTTCTCGATTTTTCCTAGTGGCGTACGATATATGCTTGGAAATCTTAGAGATCAAACTACCTTTTTCATATTTTTCCAGAATTTTCTAGGAAGTGGAACGACTCCAAAACCTGCGTGCAATATGGCTGACGTGTTTCCAAGTCAAATAAGGATTCTTTCCTAGTTTGTTTCCTTAATTGTTTGGGATTTTGTTTTGCTTTAGGAGAGCTTTTCCAAATCTTTTTAGAGTAGGGTTTAGTTGTTTTACACTATATAAGGTCACCCTAAGCTCTCTCGGTGGAGGATCCCTTCCACCATATTTTTACCATATTTTCATACACCCACAAATATATCAAAGAGAGAGCCAAGAGTTGCCGTCGCGGTGCTTTTGGAGCTTACGAAGGTATTGCTGTGGAGAATCTAGATATCAAGTCCATCGGCCAAATCGGTTTAATGCCTTAAATATCTAGCTAATATTTAATTGATGATCCAAACGGAGACCGAGAGGAGAAGTTTGGTGTTTGCTTTTTGTAACAAATACCATGACTTGAATGAGTGCTCGAGAGGGACTAAACATGACTCATGCAGTTTTCTTGCAGGTTTTCATAGAACTTAATGGGTTCTTGATTTTTTAAATTCATTGCTCGAGAGAGAGTGGGTTGTTAATTAAGAATACTTTTGGTTGAGCCCAAGAGGGGATATCGAAATAAATTAGGAGAAACCAACTATCAACATGGATAGTAATTAGGGTTAATTGGCTATAAGAATTAAGTGGAATTGGTTATGGTGAAATCGGATGCCCTAGTGTCTCATCAACTTGATTTTCCATCGTTAATTAAATTACTATTTTTCATAACTGTTTTAGTTTAATTAAATCAATCAATCTTCCTAATTAATTGTTCAGATAAACTTAAGAATGAATCATAATTGGTAATTAATAGGAAATTACAGTCTGAACGACACTCTACTTACTTCTATATTACTTGTGCGGATTGTACGCTTGCAATAAATTCACAACACTATGCATTTAAACTAGGAATTGTACCAGCTCAACTTCAAAGTATACTTCTAAAAAAGCTGAGTTTCAAAGTAAAAGAATATTACAAGCAATTGTGTCATACTGATAAGAATTTCAAGGTTATGAAAGGAATAAGACTACATGCCATGCGCAACTGAATTGAACATATTGTAGTTCAACTAATTGCTGCTCAAACTCAGTTCAGCATAATAAACTAAAGGTTTTGAAACACATCAAGTTCCACTAACAATTTATAAACAAGGAAAAACAATATGGATCTACCAAAATTTGGTGAATTGAGGTCAAAGAATTCAACTTTTAGAAAATAACATAATCAAATGGGAAAGGTGATATAGTGAGATATAAGTTATAACTGGTGAGATATAATCTTTCGCCTGCAGCAGATAAGTGATTAAAAAGGAGAACTTCCTCCAGTTTTCAGTGAACTGGGCATGACTTTAAGTGTGCCAGGTCATTTAACAGAGCCCCAACTTATTCTAGCAACAGAACAAGGAGAGTTTTGGAAACACAACAACAGAATTAGTTTTTCCACTGAAATCTTCTAAATTGCATTTCCCCCTAAAATAAATCATTGCGGTAGTTTTTAATTGGAAGCTTCTAGAAATTTCAACCAACCTATTCCATCACTAGCTTGACAGAGTCACTTATGACATTCAACAGTCTGTCATCTTCGACTCCACAATCTCGAATTTCTTGGACATGAACATCACCAACATCAGTTAGCACCCGTGGGTCAATTATATCTTTCCCTGCATTGCCAGCATCATGTTTCATGACTTCAATTCATGCACTATGACATGAAATTTTGAAAAAAATGAAAGAAAAATTCATCAACAACAAACATGACATTTCTCCAATTCACTAAAATGCAGATCTTTCATGAATATTGAAGGTGCCTATTAAACAACCTGAGCACACACATGTACAGATGATAATTCTGAGTCTGGTTTGGTTTCACTAATAACATAAACTTGCTAATAAAGCAATTGAGAAGATGAGGAACTGAATTGACCACCAATGTTATATTTCAAGTGACAACACTTGTTGTGGGATAATTTGAAATAAATAATAAATAATTAATATATCTTGATCAAATTTTTTTATTTTAAAAACTGAATGTTTGTTTCTTTAGAACCAAAGATTTAAGGTTGTTTGTTACACAGGATTGGCTTGAATTGGCTTTGACTAAATTTAGTTCCATGTTTGTTTCATCTAATCCTAGTCTTAAATGGGATTGCTAATCACTACTACAAAAATCGCAATAGACGACGGTAATTTACCGTCGTAAATTTACTTTCTCAACCGTCGAGGAATCGACCGACATCTTTTACGCATAAAACCACGTCGGTAAAATACCGTCGTCTATATTATATAAAAACGACACTTTACTAAAAAACCGACGTCTATTAACTTAAAGACGACGTTTTTTATAAAAAAATGACGTGTATTATAATTAAAGACGACGGTTTGTAAGAACTGTCGTCTATTATGATAGAACAGTCGTCTATTACATGTAAATACGACGGTTGTTATGAAATAACAGTCGTCTATTATTGTGAAATATGTCGTCTATTATGAAATAACAGTCGTTTATTATATTTAAATACGACGGTTGTTATGAAAAAAATGTCGTCTATTATGATAGAATAGTCGTCTATTGATGTAAAGACGCTGGTTTTTTTGAAAGAACTGAGGTTTATTATATACAAAGATGTTTTATTTTTACATTTTACCTTTTTTTTCCTTGCTTCCAATTGTTCTCTACAACTATTTTAGCTAAAAAACAACCATAATGCTTTGTGAACAATAAATTCAGCTCTAAACAACCATAATTTGTTTCATAAAACTTGAATATTCAATAATAATTACAAAATATCAATCTTCATTCCTATATATCTATACAAAATATCATATCCATAATATTAAACTATATATCTCTACAACGATCCGAATTTCATCAATTTGTTCTTGTGTGTATGAGTTACCGTTGCCTTCTTGCACCGCAAAACAGGATTAAAAAAAGGAAGCAAGTTTTAGTTAGAGATACATATAACAGGATTAAAAAAAAGAAACAAGAAAAAAAGCCGAAGTGGGAATAACTTGAGAAACTGAAACCGAAAACCGGAATGAAAGATTAGAATATGAGCAGCCGGAATGAAATGTACCTCGACTTGGAGCAACTCGATGGAGAAAGAAAACTTAAGGTCAGAATATGAGTTGAAGAAAGATAGCGAAATGTTATATATATAGGGTTTAGGGAAAATTGAAAAAATTACATTTCGCGGTCAAATTTTTCAAAAGACCGCGTTTTTAAAGACGACGTCAAGTAAAATAAAAACGACGTATAAATTAAAATATACACGACGGTTTTTAAATAATACGGACGTTATAAACATATACTACGTCAGTTATTTAAAAACCGACGTCTTAACTAAAAACTTCGGAGAAATAGAAATTTGTGCTAACAAGAAACTAAATATACAATCCTACTTGAGAACTCAGTTCTTGTTTTACACCCAACCGAAGTTCTTAGATGGGTTGGGTGTACAACAAAATCGAGTTCGCAAGAAAGACATTCTTGCATGAGAGGTGAGAATTGAGATATACAGAACGTTCGAATAAAAACAGCAATTTAAACGAATTATATAGAATTGGAAAACTAAAAGTGACTTTATTAAGACTTGGAAACCGAAAAGGGCCTTTATTTCGACTTGGAAACCTAAAAGCCGCCGTTTCAGTTCCTAATTTGGCAGATAAAGCGTGCCGATTCATTTCGAAAGTTTCTAAATTGAAACTTACAACGACGGTATTTATGTTTACCGTCGTCGTTGTACTGACGTTTATTCGGACTTTTGTTGTCGCGCTTGTTTTAAACAACAACGACGGTATAATTACTATAAACGACGCGTGAAAATGATTTACAACGGCGATATAATTAATAGAACTGTCATATTATCTAAACAACCACGTCGGTATATTATATTATAACGCCGTAGTAATGATTTACCACCACCTTTTATTTATAAGAACTGTCGTAGTCTAACATCTAATACGGCGTAAAATAATAAATACCGACGTGGTTAATTACCTTACATGTCGTCTATTATATATAAAGACGACAATTTTTATGAAAGAAATGTCGTCTATTATATGTAAAGAAGGCGGTTTTGTGATAGATTTGTCGTCTATTAATGTAAAGACGACGGTTATTTGAAAGAACTGTCGTTTATATATCCAAAGATTTAGTAATTTTACATTTTTATATTTTTTTCTTGCTTCCAATGGTTCTCGTGCAACGATTTTTTCTTGCTAAAAACAACCATATATAATGCTTTGTGAACAATAAATATACTCAAGAATAATTTGTTTCATAAAACTTGAAGATCAATAATAATTACATACAAAATATTTACCAATCTTCATTCCTATATATCCATACAAAATATTTACCATTCCTATACATACAAAATAATTTGTTTCATTAAACTATAATTCGATCTGAATTTCTTCAATTTGTTCTTGTGTGGGTATGAGCTAGCGTTGCCTTCTTGCACTGCAAAACCAAGATTAAAAAAGAAGAAGCAAGTTTTAGTTAGAGATACATTTATAACTTGGATATAAACGACGGAAAGTAAAATTAAACCGTGTATAAATTAAAATATACACGACGGTTTTTAAATAATAGGGCGTTATAAAACTATACTACGTCAGTTAGTTACAAAACCGACGTCTTAAATACAAAAACAACAGAGAAATAGAAATTTGTGTTAAACAAGAAACAAAATTTTTAATCTTTCTGGGGAACTCAGTTGTTGTTTTGAACCAAACCGAAGTTCTTAGATTGGTTTGGTCCAAAAACACAACTGAGTTCCAAAGAGAGACATCTTGCATGACTGAAACCATTCAGAGATGTGAGAATTGAGACTGAACGTTTGGAATAAAAACTACAATTTAAAGGAAATATTTAGAATTGGAAAACTAAAAGTGACTTAATTAAGACTTGGAAACCGAAAAGGGCCTTTATTTCGACTTGGAAACCTAAAAGCCGCCGTTTCAGTCTCCAATTCGCAGATAAAGCGAGACGTTTCAGCTCGAAAGTTTCGAATTTGAAACCTACAACGACGGTATTTATGATTTCCGTCGTCGTTATACTGACGTTTATTTCGACTTTTGTTGTCGCGCTTGTTTTAAATAACAACGACGGTATAATTCCTATAAACGACGTTAAAATTATTTACAACGACGATATAATTTATAGAACCGCCGTATTATCTGAAAAACCACGACGTTATATTATATTATGACGATGTGGTAACTGTTTACCACCACCTTTTATTTATAAGTACTGTCGTAATCCAATTTATAATACGGCGTAAAATAATAAAAAACAGACGTGGTTAATTATCTTTACATGTCGGTATTTATAAAATTACGGTCGTATTAAATAGTACTTCATACGTCTCTAATAATACAATTACCGTCGTGTTCATTGGATGTTCAAAACGGCGGTATTATATGTAAAACGTCGTCTATAATTACTACGTCGGTATATTTACACATACCGTCGTTGTTTATTTGTTGTCTTTTTTCTGATCGAAATGGCATGTTTAATAAGACGTCGCTTTTAAAGTTTTATGCGTCGTGTTTTAAAAATGCCCAAATGAATTTCCAATTTTTGGGTGTTTTAGTTTCTGATCCACGTCGGTTTTTATATTACCGTCGTCGTTTAAAATTTAACGACGGTATTTATTTTGTCCGTCGTCATTTTACCGACGTCTATTTCGATTTTTGTAGTAGTGAATACTGGGTCCACCAAAAACACCTCCTTAGGAGGGGACTAATAAATCCATGTGGAATGGGAGGATTAACTAGTCTCATGCTCACCAATGCATAACATCCGTATATTATATTGTAATAATAATAACATATATTATTATTATAATATACGTATATACACATATTGCCTTCTAAAATGTTCCCCTTGTCGTCCTGAGCACGACGGTATGCTTGGATTTGAATTTGGTTACTGTCTGACAGTCGAACGACTATTGCACATATTATGTGATATCCGGGTTCGATAGGTTTGAGCTGTTCGATCGGTCCCAATTTCAAATATGTTGTTCTCTATACCTCTAGGATCGTGTAGGAACTCACAGATCGAGAATCAAAGTCCCAGATACTTCGAATCAATGAGTCTAGGGTTAGGCGAAGCGATCGCCGTCCGATCGTGCTATTAATGTTGATCCGACCGCTCGATTGAGTCCTAACCTCAGGGACTGGGTCAATGGACTTTGTTGGACCTATAGGAACTTTCGGATCGGTAAATTTGAGGTTGTGGGCCCCACGGGCCGAATTGACTAAATTCCGTGATCGAGGCCAATTCGACCGTCGGATCGTGATGAAACACCTAGGATGAGTTTAACTTCTTATCATGGGCTGATAGGAACAGGTGTATACTAAATTTGAGGTCATGGGCCCTATGAGCTAAGTTGACCTAGATAGTGGGTAATGTCGGCTCCGTTGTGGCTGAAAAGTAAGTTTTAATGGTGAGTGGACATTTGTTTCATAAATGAGTTTTTATGAAGTGAAGGTTTTATTAAACCTTTATGAATGATTTATTGATGGCTAGTTTGATAATTGTGTAGGTTTTATTAAACCTTTATGAATGATTTATTGATGGCTAGTTTGATAATTGTGAAGGTTTTATTAAACCTTTATGAATGGTTTATTGATGGCTAGTTTGATAATTGTGAACTGTTTCACGAATGATAAAGAGGAAAGTTTATTAACAGTATAGGACAAGGGATTACAGTAATGGGCTATTAAGAAATGATTCGTTTATTATTTCATTCACTAGTTTGGCTTTTGATTATTTGTGGTATTGTTTTTATGAAAGTGATGAATTATGTATATCCGTTTCTTTATTCATTGAATTGTGAATACCAAATTTCTAAAGAGTCTATTATGCATATTCAGATTTTAGTTTGAGAACAATTTTGAGGAAGTGAATTTGAGGAAAAAGGAATTTTTAAGACAGTATTGGGAAAGGATTTGGAAGGTATTGCTTATGAGTTATAAACGAATTGAGTACCCTGGTTTCGTTTGAGTTTGGATTAATGGGATTTGAGAATGTGTTGAGAAAGGTTTTGGGGAATACGGTTGCTTTCGGTAAAGTCTGTGCACATGACTAGATTTGCATGTACCTATAGTTGGATTGCTCTGTAGGTGTCTGGCCAGTGAATATAGCCTGTACCCACTTGTGTGGGTGTCCGACCAGTGGATATTGCCTGTAATTTAAGATATGTAATTAAGTAATATCTTAGCCTTTTTGAAATACTTTTATTAGTAATTATATTTTAATTATTATTTAATATTAAAAAAATTAAAGAAAAAGTCCATAAATAAACATGTGAAATCGTTTGGGTGTCTTAATTAAATTTTCCCATAGCCCAAGAGCCCTATCCATTACTATTAGGCCATTACTCGAGTATCCATTGTCCCTTTTTTATTTTTTACTTTTCAGAGTTATTACCCGTATAAAGATTTTAGCACTTTCACGTTTAATAATGTATTATACACGTACGCACGTATTTCTCATGTTTAATACACATATTTTTTACAAAAAATTCATTAAGACACAAACAATTAACGTATTATGCACATAATTCTCACATATTATTGAATAAAGATAATACATATTACAAAAAATGGTATAGCCGCATGGCTATACTAAGTTTTTTCCTAATTGTTTCTAAAAAATTAGTATAGCCACTCAGTTTTTTCCTAAGAGCGCCTCCAGCACTAAGGGCTAAGGCAGGCAAAAGGCTGCCTTTTGCCCCAAAAAATTTTCCATCGCACAAAGGCAAGCCCAGGCAAGGGCTAGACCCACTAGCCTGGGCAGGCCTAAGGGCAAGATCTGCTTGGGCTCTTGCCTATGGCTGCCTGGGTTTTGCTGACGTCAGCAACAACAAAAATTTAAAAAAAATAGAAAAAAATGGAAAAAAAATCTGAAAAATTCCAAAAAATTTAGAAACATTTTTTTTTATACATACCTAGCAATTTTATTATTATTAATCTCATACATATAAATAAAATTAATCCCATGTGAAAATCTCATACATAAAATTTTATCCGAAAGTTTTATCTGAAATTTGATATGAGAATTTTATAATAAGTAATGACACGCGGCAACAAAAAATGTTATCCAAATTAATTATTTAAGTATAAAAAATAGGAAAAAAATAATTAAAATGAATAGTAATTGCCCTTGCCCTTTCCCTTTTGGGTGGAGCTACAAAGGCAAGGGCTGCCACTATTCACATGAATAGTGACAGCCCTTGCCTCCCCTTGCCCTTGCCCTTTGGAGTGGAGGTGCTCTAATTGTTTTTAAAAATTAGTATAGCAGCACGGCTATACTCGTTATTTCGAAATTTAAAAAAAAAGTATAGCCACACGGACTTACTATTTTGAAACGTGGCACCTAGGCGCTGGGCGTGTCCTTTTTTTTATTTTATATATACATAGTATAGCCGCGCGGCTATACGTTTTAAAAAGAAAATTCAATCATGGAATTTCGCCGGCATGGAACTGTGCCGACAAACTTTCGTCACGAGTGGCTTTTTAAAAAAAAAAATTTAAATATATAATTCGTTTCTTTACTTTTGTTTTTTGGCCAACTTCTTTAATTTAATATATGTAATTAAGTAATATATTAGCCTTTTTGAATTCCTTTTATTAGTAATTATATTTTAATTTTAAAAAAATAATGAAAAATAAAATAATTATTTTCTATCTATTAAGTCTTTTTTGAAATCGTTTGGGTGTCTTAATTAAATTTTTCCATAGCCCTAGAGCCCTATCCATTACTATTAGGCCATTACTCGAGTATCCATTGTCCCTTTTTGATTTTTTACTTTTTCAGAGTTATAACCCGTATAAAGAGTTTAGCACTTTCACGTTTAAAAATGTATTATACACGTAAGAACATATTTCTCAAGTTTAATACACGTATTTTTACAAAAAAATTCAATAAGACACACACAATTAACGTATTATACATATAATTCTCATATATTATTGAATAAAAATAATACATATTACAAAAAATGGTATAGACGCACGGCTATACTACGTTTTTTCCTAATTGCTTTTAAAAATTTGTATAGCCGAACGGCTATACTCGTTTTTTTGAAATGTTTTTAAAAAAGAAGTATTTGTTAAGCTCAATTGTGTCTTTCTATGTTTAATGAGAATAATATACATTTGGATTTTCAGCTGTTTTACCCCCTGAACTAAGACCCCAGTATAAATTAACCTCATGAACTAAAAAATCGGGCAATTTACCCCCTTTACTTATTTATATCGCCAATTTGATACCGGGCATTTGATTTTAAGGGATTTCATCTAATATTCCGTAAAATCCAACCATGTGAGGTGCACATATGGGGTACTTAGAGGGTATTTTCGTCATCGTAGAAGTTAGACCCATTTCATTAAAAGGTCAAAAATCAATTTACCCAAATTTTCACTGACCATGCAGCTTCCGTGGATGAAGATATGAGTGAACACATGTGCATTGATTTTTCATTTAGGTTGGCTTGACAAAAAAGAAACAAGGCATGAAAAATAAAATATAAAACTTTTTTTTTTAATACAGAAACAAAATTAACAATTGTTAGTCACCTTCAATAAATATCTTGGACAAGAGAGAGGAGACGCCAAGAGTACGTTGATTTTGTAATAGTGGAATTAACAATTGTCAGTCAACTCCAACTTAGGTTGCGTAATTTTAAAGCACATATAGTTTATGTGAATAAAATATTTGTTTCCCAATCAGATGAGGAAACCAAAACTATATAAGCATTGGTAACCTGAGGTCTCGCTATAGGCTTTTGAAAACGCCACTGTGGTTTCCAAATTTCCAAACCCTCCCACTTCATTCACTAGCTACCTTTACCTTTCAGACAAGATGAAGGCTTTGAAGGAACAGCGATGCGAGCGAGAGCCTCCTGTTGACGACTTTGGTGGACTCGCTTGCCCTCCATCTTCTTGTCAACAAAACCCTAAGGGGCCAACAAAATCTGATCCTCATCATCAACGGCAAGACTGGGAAGCGCAAGCTTCACCAAGGCTATCAAGAGTTCCAAAACAAGAGAAAGAAAATCCAACTTCTTGACATCAAGAACTTGCCTATGCTGCTTAAGCCGCAACGAGGCCAGGGTTTGAACAAGAACAGCTTGGTGACCAGTTCGAGGAAGTGCGGAGAGCCTTGTCATTTATTGGAGAGCCAACAAAACCCTAAGGGGCCCACAAAATCAACTGATCATGATCATCATCTGCAACATTGGGATGATGAAGAGAAGTTAGCGACTAGTGTTCGAAAGCTCCACCAAGGATATGAAGAGTTTCAAAACAAACGAAAGAAAATTCAACTTCTCGACATCAAGAACTTGAGTAATTTTTGGGTGTACCCTGCACACCACGTGGTTGGTGTCATCCACTAGGTGTAGGACATGTGGAATGTTTCCAATACAGCCCGCCCATGTGTCATAAAAATAATGAAATAAATTAGAAAATAATTCCAAATGTCCTAGGTCTATTGGATGGTACACCAGCCACGTGGTGTACCCGGTACATTTAAAAATTTCTCCAAGAACTTGCCTTTGCCGTCTAAGCCGGGGCGAGGTCGGGTTTTAACAAAGAAAAAGTTTCTGACCAGCTCGAGGAAGTGCCGAGCCTTCTGATTTACTGGAGAGAGCTAGCACGTTTTTTATTGTCATATTTATTCAATTCATTCTTTAATTAGTCGTGATCAGTTTATGTAACACGAGAATTATTATCTAGTTTTTGTAATTATTGGACATAATTAAGCAACCTGACAAATCATGAATTTAGTAATTAATGGCATAATTAAGCATCCTGACAAATCATAATGAAAGTGGAATTGAATTCTCAGTTACATACTGTAGCTATTTGTTTAACACTTTCAGATAATGAAACTGCAAAAATCCTGTGTCATGCTGGAAGGTTTACTATCCAGGTGTACCAAAGTCAGGCACATGATAATTTTATCATTTTGATGTCTTTGCAGTCAACTCTATCACCAGCTTAGCATCTACCATTGCAGTCATCCCATCAACAGTGTCACGATGCAGGTTGAATTCAACGACATCTGCAGCAACAACGTCTCCATGGAGGCTGTGGAGTATGTTGAGAACATCACGAAGGGAGAGACCGTCTGGCTCAATCTGTAACACTCCGGGAGCAAATGTTAGTATATACAGACTATAATCTTAGTATATTGATTCAAGGAACAATGTAATGCAGCTAATCGAAAGAATGCATAGAGATTTAGCTAGAATAGAGAAGAAAGAATTTTCAGAGAAAGAGAGAATGCTTGGAGAAGAAGCTAGCTGGAATGAATACCAGCTCAGCTCAACAACATGCATATATTGAGTTTCTGACAAAACCGTTAGGAATAGAATATTCCTCATTACATCACTCAATCGTAGCCATTCATGCACTACCCTATGAGATAATGACAAGTGGCATAAGCTATTACATTCTCTGCTGTACACTTGGACCATGATCCAACGCAACCTTTCAAATAAGAAATAGAACCTTCCTATTCTAATTGCATTTCAGCAAACACACTTATACACCAACACTCCCTTCTAAGTGTTGTGCTGAAATGACTCCTAGAGCTTTTCTCAAATACTCAAACCGATCTCTTGCCAAAGGCTTGGTGAAAATGTCAGCAAGCTGCTCTTCAGTTTTGCAATATAGTAGATCAATCTCACCATCTTGAAGTGCATCTCGAATGAAATGAAACCTTCGATTAATATGTCTGGTCTTGTGATGATGAACAGGATTCTTCGAAATAGCAATAGCTGAAGTGTTGTCACATAGCAATTTAGTTGGTCCAACTTGTTCTTCACCAAAATCTGTTAACACAAACCTCAGCCACATAGCTTGTGCAGTAGCCTCTGCTGCACTCATGTACTCAGCTTCTGCAGTCGAAAGAGCAACACTGCTCTGCTTGATTGAAGCCCAAGAAAACACACCTGAACCCAAATTAAAAGCATAACCAGATGTGCTTCTCATGTCATCCTCACTTCCACTCCAATCACTGTCACAATAACCAATCAACACTGCTCCTTTGCCTTTCTCATAAGCAATTCCATAGTTCATAGTACCTTGTATGTATCTCAGCACCCTTTTAGCTGTTCCCATATGCTTCTTGGTAGGATTGTGCATGAATCTAGCCAAGAGGCTTGCTGCAAACATGATGTCTGGTTTGGTTGCAGTCAGGTACAGCAAACTTCCCACCATCTGTCTATACAGAGTTTCATCTGCCAGATCACTCCCATCTATCTTTGAGAGCTTTTCATTCATGGCTAAAGGTGTTGCAACTGATTTGCAATCTTTGAGGACAAACTTTTCAAGTAAAGTCTTTGCATATTTCTTTTGGTGCAGAAAAATGCAAGTTTCTGTTTGCAGAACTCCAAGACCAAGAAAGTGGTGAAGCAATCCTAAGTCTGTCATCTCATATTGCTTCATCATCTCACATTTAAACTCAGCCATCATTTCCTTTGAGCTTCCTGTGTAGATAATGTCATCTACATATAGTGACACAATGAGAATTGTAAGACCCGTGTCTTGGGAAAGCAAGAACGGTGAGCAATCCCACATCGACCAACGGAGAGGGGGTGATGTGCCTTATATGTACATGTCCACCTCCAAATAGCACGAGGCCTTTTGGGAGCTCACTGGCTTCGGAGTTGTGGGAACTCCGAAGTTAAGCGAGTTGTGGCTTAGAGCAATCCCAGGATGGGTGACCTACTGGGAAGTTGCTCGTGAGTTCCCAAAAACAAAACCGTGAGGGCCCCGGCCTAAAGCGGACAATATCGTGCTACAGCGGAGCGATTCTGGGATGTGACAAGAATGCCACTGTGAGATGTCTTGGTATAAAGAGTGGCTTCACTTGGACTTCTATATAAACCAGCCTTTGTAAAGTAGGAGTTTATCTCTTCATACCAAGCTCTTGGAGCTTGCTTCAAACCATATAATGCCTTCTTAAGCCTGTATACTTTCTCTTGTTTGCCTTGTATTACAAAACCAGATGGTTGATCCACATATACCTATTCATTCAACACTCCATTCAAAAATGCAGACTTGACATCCAGCTGAAATAATTTCCAATCTTTCTGTGCAGCTAAAGCCACCAAAGTCCTCACAGTATCAAGTCTTGCTACTGGTGCAAAAGTCTCATTGAAGTCAATTCCAGGCTTCTGAGAATAACCTTTTGCCACCAGTCGAGCTTTGTTCTTCTGCACAGATCCATCTAAGTTCAGTTTTGTCTTATAGACCCATTTAACACCAATAACTGGTTTGTCAGATGGTCTATTCACAAGTTCCCATTTGTCATTTTTTTTCTATCATCAGAATCTCATCCTTCATAGCTTTCTTCCAGGAATCATCTTTTGCTGCTCCTTCAAAACTCTCTGGTTCTATAATACACACATTGCATTTTTCATAGATCTCTACAATGCTTTTGTATTTAAGAGGAGTATGGTCAATATCTTGTGTACCTGTCACCCTTCCTTGATCACTAATGTTAGTGCTTGAGCTAGGCACATCTTTCACTTCACATGGAATTTCAAAATCACAAGAACTGTTGTACAATTCGCTTCCAACACGAGACTCCTTGGCACCCCCTCGTTTATATCAACGAGTCCGGATACCACTCGGTGAGCGACAGAGTATTCCAAGACCTCTTGGATTGCGGAAACTCCCCAAGAACTTGTTATCAATGGACTTTGCGACTGGCACACACACAAACATACACGGATGAATTGAATGCAAACACCTCCGGAACAAGCATACAACCATGGACACAAAGATTTTTAGAGGTTCGGCCAACTCTTGCCTACATCCTCTTGGTGATCCCCTTGAGAAATTTCACTAATGAAAGAGTATGTTACAACTTTGTTTTACACAGAAAACCCCTTAGAACACTGCTCTCTCCCCAAGCTCACTTTTCTCTCTCACACCCTTGCTCAAACCCTTGATGCCCCTGCTTTGCCCTCTTGCAAAGCTTACAATGCTTGTTTCCCTTGTGTTTCCCCTTTGCCCCATAGCCTCAGCCCTCTTGCCTTAGCTCTCTTGGACACCTTGCATTTTCAGCTCTCTTGCTTTCTAAGCACTTGGAACTCCCAGCCCCCCACTTGGGGCTAGAAGCTCCCCCTTGTGCTCTTCAAGCCTTTGCTCTCAAACTCTAGCACTTGGCTCCTCTCTTGAGCCACTCTTTGTAATGTCTACACTTCCCACTTAAGTAGACAAGTGTGAAGCCTCCCACCAACATCAGCCACCCTGTAAAAGTCTCTAACATGTGGCAAACCAGCCACCCTAAAACAAGATCCATGATTTAAGGACAATCATGAGTGGTTGGCTATCAAACAAGCCACCAACTATCTCAAAAGGTGTTGAAGACTTTTCCCAGCAGCTATCATGTGTCCTAGCACTCATAAAAGACTTTAGAGGTACTTGGATCAAGGTAGGGAATAGACCCATGTGAGAAAGCATCTTGAAAACACGTGGAAACAGAAACAGCACGAGTGCGCGACCGGTCGCCAGGAATATGCGACCGGTCGCAACCTGCAGAAAAATGAAGTTTCGACTCTGTCTGAAAACGACCGGTCGCACCAACCTTGCGACCGGTCGCATCCTGCGAAAAACGAAGTTTTCGACTCTGTCTGAAAACGACCGGTCGCACAAACCTTGCGACCGGTCGCATCCTGCGAACACTTCTGAATTCTCTCCTCTGCTTGCATCTATGGTGAGCCAAATTTCCAACAAGAACTCCCTTCATGTCCTTGTTCAGCTTCTGATACCTCAATGAACTGAATGTTCACAGTTTTCTCCTTCTGATCATTCCAATCCCAACATGCATCTTCATTGAACACAACATCTCTGGAAACAATCACTTTTCCAGTTTCAATGTTATACAGCCTATATCCCTTTTCACAGCTGCCATATCCCAAGAAAACACATCTTTGTTGGTTTGGTACATGAGCATAACATAATGAACCAAACACCTTTAGATGTTTAATTCCTGGCTTTCTGCCACTATAAGCTTCAAATGGTGTTTTCTTGCTCAAAGCCTTGGTTGGACACCTATTCAGAATGTATACAGAAGTGTTCACTGCCTCAGCCCAAAACTCAAGTGGAATCTTCTTCTTAAACATCAAACACTTGGCCATTTCCACAATGGTTCTATTCTTCCTTTCTGCCACACCATTTTGCTGTGGAGTGTATGGTGTTGTAAGCTGCCTTTCAATACCCACATCTGCACAAAAACTGTCAAATTCTGCTGAGGTGAACTCTCCTCCTCGATCACTTCTGAACTTCTTCAATTTATGGCCACTTTGCAATTCTACAGTGGCCTTGAATCTCTTAAATACACTAAGAGCTTCAGATTTGTTTCTTAAGAAATAGATCCAACACATCCTTGTGCAGTCATCTATGAATGTAATAAAGTATCTATTTCCAGCCTTTGTAGTTGTCTGCATTGGACCACAAATGTCACTGTGAATAAGTTCTAAAGGAGTTGATGCTCTAGTAGATGCTTATTTTGGAAATGCCTCCCTGCATTGCTTTCCCAAAACACAACCTTCACACACCTCTTTAATAGCTTTAATTTCTGGCAATCCCATTACCATTTCTTGCTCTTGTAGCAATTTCAGACTGTTCATATTTAAATGTCCCAATCGCCTATGCCACATTGCAGTAGATTGACAAACACCTGCCTTGTAAGCAAAGTGCATCTCAGCATGTAATTTCATAGGAAAACTTCTATTTCCTCTCATTTCGATTCTTGCAATCAAATTGGAATAAGAACTGTCATTGTAAATCTCCACCTTGTGATCTCCAAATATCAAGTAATAACCATGTTCTATCATTTGGCCTACACTGAGCAAGTTCTCTTTCAAACCAGGCACCAACATAACTTCTTTGATGTACCTCTTGCCCATTTTGGTTTCAATCACAAGACTGCCTTTTCCTGTGACTTCAACAAGCTGTCCAGTTTCCATTGCCACTTTTGCAGTCACATTTCTGTCTATGTCAACAAGCAGATCCTCCCTTCCTGTCATATGATTGCTACATCCACTGTCCAAGTACCAAACCTCATCACTTCCTTTTATACCAGCATCAGTTTTATTGCTAGCATAAAACATAGTTGGAGTAGCATCTACTTGATTAGCATAGTTGACCTGCTGAGGTGGTTTCTTGCTGTAACAGTCTTTGGCAATGTGACCAAGTTTGTCACAGTTGAAACATTTTGGTTTGCCTTTGAATCTACATTCTCCAAAATGTAATTTGCCACAGTGCTTGCAGGGGTTTTTAGCACCATCACTCTTAGCACCATCACTTTTAGCACCATCACTTGCCTTGTTATCCCACTTCTTGCCTCTTGTTTTCCAATTCTTATTATACTTTGAATTCTGATCAGCAGACTTAACTGATTTGGCATCTACTCTGAGACTAGCAAATGCCTTCTCAGTTTTGCTTTCAGAATGTCTGTCCAGCCTTAATTCAAAACCCTTCAATGAGGCTACTAGCTCCTGTACTTCAATGACACTTAAATCTCTCGAGTGCTCAATAACAAAACAAATAGAATCATAGGCAGATGGGAGACTAATAAGCAATTTCTGAACAACTCTTTCTCTAGGAAATTCCTCTCCATAACTTCGCATTTGATTTATCAGATCAAACAGCTTGGTAATATAAGCAGTTAGTGATTCATCATCTTTCATCCTTGTATATTCAAATTCTCTTCGAAGACTTTGTAATTTAACACTCCTTACCTGCTTATCTCCATGATATTCTTGCTGCAAGATGTGCCAGGCACCTTTTGATGTCTCCTCATGTGAGATTCGTGGGAATATTTCATCTGAGACTGCTCCTTGAATCAATCCCAGAGCCTTAGCATCCCTCATAAGCACTTCTGTAAGTGTTGCTCTTCCAGCACCACTCGATTCTTCTTTTTCCTTTTTCTTTGCAACTGCTTCATCAGTGTTCTTCATATCTGAACTATCAAAGCCTTTTTCCACCAAATCCCATAGTCCATGAGATTTAAAGATGGTCTTCATTCTGATGCTCCAGAAATAGTAGTTTTCACCATTGAAAACCGGTGCTCTCAATTCACCTCCACTTGACCCAGCCATGTTAGACTCAAATCCCAAAAACTCTAGCTCAATCGCAAATTCTGATAGCACACAGATTCAAACTCCCAGTATCAGATCGAACCAATGCTCTGATGCCATGTTAGCGTATACAGACTATAATCTTAGTATATTGATTCAAGCAACAATGTAATGCAGCTAATCGAAAGAATGCAGAGAGATTTAGCTAGAATAGAGGAGAGAATTTTCAGAGAGAGAGAGAGAGTGCTTGGAGAAGAAGCTAGTTGGAATGAATACCAGCTCAGCTCAACAACATGCATATATTGAGTTTCTGACAAAACCGTTAGGAATAGAATATTCCTCATTACATCACTCAATCTTAGTCATTCATGCACTACCCTATGAGATAATGACAAGTGGCATAAGCTATTACATTCTCTGCTGTACAGTTGGACCATGATCCAACGCAGCCTTTCAAATAAGAAATAGAACCTTCCTATTCTAATTGCATTTCAGCAAACACACTTATACACCAACAGCAAATGCAGTATCTAGGCAATCTACATCTATCTAGATGTACACGCCCTTCACACCTTCCCTTAATTTCTGTCGCACAAAAAATTCTTTAGAGTTACTTTCAGTACGGATGCCATGCAATTATCACTCTCAGTGTGGATGCTATGCCATTATCGGACCTTGATTGTATGGTTTCATGATTTGCTTATTTGTCAAAATTATAAGACGCACAAATAGTGATGGATATGCACAAATAGTGATGGATATGCACAAATAGTGATTTGCTTTTTTGAGAATAACTTGAATCATCATCTTTAAATTTTGTATGTTCAAGGCTGGAGAGGAAACCATGAGAATATATGCGCGAAAACACTCCCAATCGAGACATGGCCTAAAGACCGGGGACAAAATTGGAGTTGAAGTTGAGGAGTTGCGTTCTAGAATTTTGGTTGCCATAAGAAATTCTGAATAATCTGTAACGTCCCGGACAAAAATCAAATAAATTGATTAAAATGAAATAAATGAAATAAGAAAATATGAATTGATTAATAATTTTTGGGAATATAAAATATTAAATCAATAAAGGGGCAATAAGGTCATTTCAATTTTCAGAAAAGAATTTGGCGAAACGAGTTTTACCATTGCGTCCAGCTCGTCGAAACGAGTTCAGGGACGTGTTGCATGCTCGATTCCGACTTGAAACGAGCTCAGAAACATCTAAAAATTGAAGGGGCATATTAGTAATTTAATAAATAAATAAATTAGGGTTAAAAGAACTGAATCAGCCCACCCCTCCTTTGAGAATCAGATCGTGACTTGCCCCCCTGTTTTCCTTCGCACGACAGACCCCCATTTTTGAACAGAACTGACGGTTACTTGACATCTAAGCATTTAAAATATGAAATGTACCAGCTCAACTTCAAACTACACTTCTAAAAAGCTTTTGAAGCACATCAACATACACTAACAATCTATAAACAAGGAAAAACAAAGGGGATCAATCAAATTTGGTGAATTGAAGGTAAAAAATTCAACTTTTGAAAAAATAACCTTAGCACGGCAAAAGCTGGTCTCAGAGTTATCAAGCTAGATGAGCATAATATTCATCTCCACCAAAACAGAGAAGTGCATAACTTGTGAGATAGTGATTAAATATAAAGGTGAAATTCCCAGTCATTTAACTGACCCCCAACCTACTCTACCAACAGAACAAGCAGAGCTTTGCAAACAGAACAACAAAATTGCAATAGTTTTTCCAGTGAAATGTTCTAAAATTGCTTTTTTCCCCTAAAATAATCATTGCAGTAGTTTTTTAACTGGAAGCTTCTAGAAATTACAACCTACCTGTTCCATAACTAGCTTGACGAACTCACTTATGACATTCATCAGTCTGTCTGTCATATTCAGACTCCACAATCAGTTAGCACCCGCGGGCCATTTAGTTCTTTCCCTGCATTGCCAGCATCACGTTTCAGTGACTTCAATTCATGCGCCATCACATGAAATTTTGAAAAATGAAAGAAATTATCGTCATCAACAACAAGAAGCATGACATTTCTGCTAAAATATGAATATGGGTTTGAATACTTTAGGTTAAGTTTATTCTTCTCCATAAGGAGGTATATATAGGGATTTACATGAGGGCTTTACAAGGAAATAGATACAATAATCAATTAGGATAATATCTCCTAATTATACTGTGATTTGTCAACTATCTAAAAATAAGGAAAGTAAAAGAACCCTAATCAATCAAGGAAATAAATATCTCCTTGATTGATTTAGGACTCACGTTAACACTCCTCCTCAAGTTGGTGCATATATGTCACCAATGCCCAACTTGGTAAGTGAGTCATAAAATACTCTTCCACAAACAGCTTTTGTTAAGATATCTGCCAGTTGATCTTCTGATTTTATGAATGGTAGGCGGATGATCTTCTTGTCAATTTTTTCTTTGATGAAATATCTTCTGATCCATAATAATTCACAAACTCCATGAGTCATTCCTCTATACTCTGCTTCTGCACTCGATCGAGAAACCACATTCTGTTTTTTACTCCTCCAAGTGACTAAGTTACCTCCCATGAATGTAAAGTAACCAGAAGTAGAGCGTCTATCTGTAATGGATCCAGCCCAATCAGCATCTATATATCCAACAACTTCAAGATCTTCATTTTTTGAGAACATTAATCCTTTCCCAGGGGCTGACTTTAAGTATCATAAAATCCGATCAACAGCATTCCTATGAGAAACACTAGGTGAATGCATAAACTGACTAACCACACTCACAGCATATGCAATATCTGGTCTTGTGTGTGCCAGGTATATCAACCTTCCAACAAGGCGTTGGTACTGTTCCTTATTGGTTGGTTCTTGATCCATGTCTTCACACAACTTGTGATTCATCTCAATGGGTGTGTCAGCCGGCTTACACCCAAGCATCCCTGTTTCAGTGAGTAGATCCATCACATACTTTCTTTGTGACAGAAATATACCAGTTTTTGACCTTCCTACTTCAATTCCAAGAAAGTACTTTAGATCACCTAAATCCTTCATCTCAAATTCCCGAGACAAATACTTTTGCAGCTTCAGTTGCTCTTCGGTGTCATTTCCAGTTACAACTATATCATCTACATAAACAATCAATGCAGTAAGTCTTCTTCCATCACGCTTCACGAACAGGGTGTGATCTGAATTACTCTGTGTATATCCAAAATTCTTCATAGATTTAGTAAATCTGCCAAACCACGCCTGGGAGATTGCTTTAATCCATATAATGACTTTACGAGCTTGCAAACGTGATTCTTCTTGTCGAGCTGAATTACATCCTGGGGTAAGTCCATATATACTTCTTCTTCCAAGTCTCCATGTAAGAATGCATTTTTACATCAAATCGATGTAATGGCCAATCGAGATTTGCTGCTAGAGACAATAGGACTCTAATAGTGTTAATCTTGGCTCTTTGGGGCAAAGGTCTCCTGGTAGTCTATCCCATATTTCTGTGTGTACCCTTCGCCACCAATCTAGCTTTATATCTTTCAATGGATCCATCTCGCTTTGTGTTTCACAAGATAAATCCATCTCGCATCCCTCTGTCTTCTTTCCATGAGGTAAGGGCACGAGTTCCCATGTGACATTCTTTTGGAGGGCTCACATCTCTTCATTCATGGCTTCTTTCCATTTTGGGTCTTCTAGTGCTTCAAGAATAACCTTTGTTGGGGACAGGTATGTCAGCCAATTGCTTTACAAAGTGCACACGTGTCTCTCGATAATCTCTTTGAGAGATATGTAATTGTTGATGGGGTATTTCCCTTTGGCTTTAAGATCTGCTTCATATTGTACTCGAGGTTTGCCACGGTTCTTCCTTTCTGGAAGTTTATATGTAGGCTTTGTGCCTTCTGAAATCAAATCATCATGGGATATTTCATTAGTGTTATCAGTTTCAGGGAAAGATGTTACCTGAATGACTTCCTCAGCAGGTGATTGGTGTGGTACTGGAGCTAAAGCGGGCAAAATCTCATGAAACGGTTTAATTTCCTCCTCCTGATTTTAACAGCGTGGAGACAACGGAACATTTTCTTCTGGCAACTGGTCGTAGGATTCTGGTGACCGGTCGTTTTGAAGCATGTTCTCCGGCGACCGGTCGCTTTCCACTAGAGACCGGTCGTTTTGAAGCAGAGTTGCCTCCTGGGGAAAAAAATCAAGAATATGGGGAGTGTTTGATTCTTGATTCTCCTCCTGTGCTGCTGAAAAATATACGTTGTGTTCCCGGAACACAACATCCATTGAGGTATATACCTTCTGACTAGGAGGATGATAACATCGGTATCCTTTCTGATGAGGTGTGTAGCCAATGAAAACACACTTTTTGGCTCGAGGGTCCAATTTGCTTCGTTGGTGATCATGTAAGTGGACAAATACAACACAACCGAAAATCCGGGGTTCCAGGTTTAGGGTTTGAGGTGTTTGGATATGGTGGTGAAGTGTTTGAAGTGGTGTTTGGAAATTTAGGATATTGGAGGGAATTCGATTGATGATGTATGCCGCAGAGACGACGGCTTCTCCCCAAAAAGGTCGAGGCATATTGGCACCAAAAAGAGAGGCACGAACTACTTCCAATAAATGTCTGTTCTTCCTTTCAGCAACTCCATTTTGTTGGGGAGTGTAGGGACATAAGCGTTGATGTATAATGCCATGATCTTGTAAGAACTTGTTAAGATCATGGTTGAGAAATTCGCCGCCATTGTCAGAACGGAGAACTTGGATTCGAGCCTGAAACTGTGTTTCCACCATATTATGGAACTGTTGAAACCTTGAACTGACTTCCCTTTTTGTTTTAAGAAGGGAAACCCAAGTCATGCGTGTGCAATCATCTATAAACGTGACAAACCATCGAGCTCCTGCCGGAGTGGCAACTTGAGCAGGTCCCCAAACATCAGAATGAACAAGAGAAAACGGAACCAAACTCTTATTTGAACTTAATGGATACGGGACACGATGACTCTTAGCCAATTCACACGTATCACACTGGAAGCTGGAAACATCAAGACTAGAAAATAATGATGGAAACAACTTCTAAAGATAACCGAACGAGGCATGCCCAAGACGTTTATGCCATAACCAAATTTTGTCTTTCTCCCCCTCAGGACGAGTTCCACTTGTTGTGAAAGCTTGACCATCCTTGGGCTTCCTATCTGGTGCCAAGTCCAAGTAGTAGAGTTTGCCCCGCCGAGTACCACAACCAATCGTCTTTCCCGTGAGGATGTCTTGAAAAACACAATGATTCGGCCAAAAAGTTACAGTACAATTCAAAGCCGTAGTAATTTGGGCAACAGACAAGAGATTATGGTGTAAAGACGGAACAATCAACACAGAATCCAATTTGAGGGAGTCACAGAGAGAGAGTGAGCCCTCCCCAATCACGGGGGAGGGGGTACCATTAGCATTAGACACCACTGATTGAGGAGACGATGTATGAGTGGAAATTTGTCCAAGATCAAAGGTCATATGATCAGTGGCTCCGGTGTCAATGATCCATGTGCGCTTTTTTGAGGACGTATGAAAAACAGAACCTTTGGTGGTGACGATGAAAGCACGAGTCCGGGTGGCTGGGTCAGTACGATTGACCGCATGCTTCTGTGAGTTTGCAAGGCGGGAGAGAATCGTAGGGGGTCCTGACATCGCAGCGGAACTAAGATGTGATTTGAGAATTTAAGGAATTTGAGGAATTTGAAGAATTTGATTTGAGGACTTTGATGTATGAATTTGATGGAGGAATTTGATTTGAGAGGTATGTGTATAAGATTTGAGGATATGTGTTTGAGGATTTTGATAAGAGGTTTTGAGGAATTTAGATTTGAGGGATTTGAATTTGAGGAATTTAAATATGATGAATTTGATGTAGGGTTTGGGGATTTGAATATGAGAAATTTAATAAGAGAATTTAAAGACAACCGAGGATCGATTGCTCTGATACCATGCTAAAATATGAATATGGTTTGAATACTTTAGGTTAAGTTTATTCTTCTCCATAAGGAGGTATATATAGGGATTTACATGAGGGCTTTACAAGGAAATAGATACAATAATCAATTAGGATAATATCTCCTAATTATACTGTGATTTGTCAACTATCTAAAAATAAGGAAAGTAAAAAAACCATAATCAATCAAGGAAATAAATATCTCCTTGATTGATTTAGGACTCACGTTAACAATTTCTCCAATTCTCTAAATTGTAGATCTTTCATGAATATTAAACAACCTGAGCACACACATAAACCAAAAATTAAACACTACCCAACATGGGAAAAAGGTACCTTGAGCTTTGCCCTCTCACGAATGAGAGTGAGAGAAGCAATCTATAACTCGGCTTTGACCCTTCACTCTCAAAGCACTGGGAACATTTCCAGCATTGAGTTTTTGCAAGAAATGAATCCCTCTGCGCCCAATTATTTTCTTTTCAAGTTTTTTGTTTTTGTTGTGCCAGGTTTCTTTTTTGCCAAGCCAGCCAAATGAAAAATCAATGCACTTCTTTTTTTCGTTTTAATCGAAATCAATGCTCGTCTTATTCACTTGCCTGTGACTAGTCAACTGATGAGTCGCGCTTATTTCGCGACTTAAAAATAACTCTTTGATAACCATCATTAAATTAATTCAACTGTAGATATTGTTAGTAGCTTAATACCCATTATTTTATATAAATAATTAGGTATAAGTCCAATTCTTATGATAGAATTTGGGTGCAATCCACACACGTATTGTTAGTAATCCAAGTCCTTTGACTTCAATGCCACATAGGATAACATTCCTTTTCTAACTTCATGATGTAATCATATAAATTTTTTCTTTTTAAATTTATTTTCATGTTCCAATTATACCCTTATGATTTAAATTGGGAAAGACTGATTTATATCATAATAATTAGCTAATTAATACAACTATTGATTTTGATTGCAATTCATAACGAGTAAGAAATAAATTTTAGGCCAATAATTACTATATTTGACCTTTTAGTTAATTATGATTTGAATTTATAAAATATTTTTTTGTCTATCCATTTTAATTTTAAAAATCCCATAAACATGCGCACAACCAACAAAAAAAAAATTTCCTATAATCTTTCTTCTTCATCTTCTTCTTTCTTCTTCCTTCTTTTTCTTCTTACAATCCTATGGAGGAGGTATAATTATCTATGGACTAGGAATATACATGAATATTAATTAGGTACGGATAGGTAAATTACCTATGGAGGAGGTATACATATGAATGCTATTTATCTACGGAGGAGGTATACATATGAATGTTAATTACCTATGGAGGCGATATATGATATGAAATTACCTATGAAGGAGGTATACACAAACCTGCAAAGCAAGTAAATCAAACCACCCAAAGACATATACCTCACCATAAGGTATTCATTGGTTGAAAGCGTTTGATAAATTGAGATTAACTGTAGAAATGTGATATTAATTTATTGATTGCAATAATTAATAAATTTTAGAGGATTGACTTTATAAAAAAATTATAATCAACCTTTACAGCTACGCTTCAAGTAAAATTACCAGATGTATACCAAACTATACCTATGACTATGTTCCTAAGCCAAAATCGTACCTATGCCTCAAATATAGGTACATCACCAAATATCCTCCCACATTAAAAAAAACAAAAAAAAAACATTTACCTATGCTCCAGGCATTGAAACCCAAGTATTAGTTAAATATACCTAATATCTAGGTAATTTTTTGGTCGATAATATGTAGGTAATTAATGGAATAATTACGTTTTAAATTTGTAATGGCATACCTCCATACCAGGTATAGTAAAATAACCGATGAAAAAAACATCAATAAGAAAACCCAATATATGAATTTATACCTAAAAGGCAGGTTTATGCTATCAATCGGAAAAAAAAAAAGGGTAAGAGCATATCCGGCAAATGCTTTAATATAGTTTCCATATGCATGCTGCAATAAAAGAAAAATGAATTAAAAATTTTTTGAATCCATGCGGAGTGAAATCAGCATAAATTGAATGCCAAAGGCTTGCCATTTCCATCTAATGGCATGCTGTAAATATCTCAAATATGATGGTTGCAAGGTTTGTTTAACTGCCCACACAGTTGGCTTAACTGCCCACACAGTTGGCTTGGTGGACCCCAATTGATAAGAGGAAGGATGAGGACTGCATCCAATGTGCACTAACGAAAATGGACATATATCCAAGAACCTCTATTTTATATCCAAGCACATTTTAGTAGTTAAACCGTGGCTTTCACACTCATACCCCCATTGCTTTATCCTACTTTTAGCTCAATAATTTTTATTTTTATTTTTTGCCAAGGACGGGGACTTACACACAAAATACTGTGGGTTTGAACTCAGGACTACTTAGAAGCACACCGAAGGCCCGAGTTGAATTGACGACATAGTACATTGTATATGAGGAATAAGTGTGGGCTATAACTTAACCAACGAAGTATTTTTCAAAGAAACAAATTTTATATGTTTTTTATTTACTTAATTAGCACCCTTTACTTAAAGGGTGCTAATTAACTTAACCAATGAAGTATTTTGTGAAATGAAGTAGTTCGTCGGCACAGGTGATATTTAAAGGGTGCTAATTAAAACAAAATAATTACAAAGAGAGGCCAAAAATGAAAGAGAGAGAGAGAGAGAGAGTAAGATGGTTAGTGGAATTACTGGAATTGGACTGGTAAAGCATACAATTAACTGAATTAAAGATCCTGCACCATTGTAACCCAAAAAAAGAGGTGCACAAAATAACTGGCAGTGCCACCACGTAGCATGAGTTGGACACTTGTGCTTCTGCATGCCTCTCTCATCTGCTGTATTTATCTTTTGCTTTGTTTCTGGTGTGTGAAATAATTAGAAGTAGCCCCTTGGGGGTGAGTGTGTGCCATTTGATTTTTTATTTCAGAATTAAGAAAGATAATCCAACCAAAAAGAAAAGACGAGAAGATCGAAGATAGGATAATGTTTATTGAGGAGAAGATCGAAGATAGGATAATGTTTATTGAGGCGGCATGAAAGAGCTTTGAGTTTGAGTTTTGTGCAGCCATGGATATCATTACTAGCACACTTCAGAGAATTGAGCTTGAGATTTATGAGGCAGAAAAGGAAAAGCTTCAAAGGGAGGAAACTCTGGGGGCTTTCTGGGAACACATGCCTGCTATTGATCCAATTCTCATACGAGATCATATGCTCTCTCTCCAAAATCAAATATGCTCACTCGAAAGCAAGAAGAAGGCCCTGCTCAAAGAACAGCAACATCTCCTTGTGCAGGCTGTTACTCTTGGGTGACATATTCTAATTGTCTTTTTCATTGAAGCTTGTACAATAAATATAATGTGGATGACTGGAAGTTAAAGAAAGTTGACATTATTTGAAGGCTTTTGGAATTGAGAGAGACTGATCCAAAATACCTGAGACAGTGTTCGAAAAAAAAAACCTAAACCCGCCTAGGCGCTAGGCGCCCGCCTAGGTCCCTTTTTTTTTGTCTTTACTTTAAAGAAAACCTACCTCTATAACGTGATGATCAGAGCATCTGCGTGTACAAAAATCAGTGCAGCGGATGAAACTCTTTCTTCGTTTGGGTGGTTGATGCTGCTGTACAAGCAAATTCTCTGCGATGGCATTTCCCGTAATTGTCTCAGTTTTCCGTTCCTTGTAAAAGAATGCACGAGTAGGGTTGATGGCGGCACACAGGCTGGAGCTTCCATCCACAAGTCGTTAAGTATGATGTTTTTAGTTCAAAATTCGTTGATTGGTATGTACTCTGCATGTGGGTTTCTGAATAGTGCACGTACATTGTTTGATGAAATGTTGGAAAGGGATGTTGTTTCGTGGAACTCGATGATTAAGGCATTGAATCTGTTTGGGAGGATGAACAAGAGAAACATTATTACTTGGAATTCCATGATTACTTGGTTTTTTTCAAGGTGGTCGGCCATGGAACTTTTCCTGTTTTAGTTGCCATCCAGCATTTGCAGTTAACCTGATGAACTCGGTTGATTTTTCAGGTTGGTATTAAATCAATTAACAAAGAAGGGTGCGAGCAAGGAAACCGATTTGGTGTTGAGCAGTATGAAATGCAAACCTTTTCAAGAGGCCGTCATTTTTTGGAAAACCTGGTCTGTATCTATCCCTATTTGTTTCTATCTTTTGTTCCTCCTTACTTTCCTATGCATATAATTTTGACAAATAAGCAAATCATGAAACCATACAATCAAGGTCCGATAATGGCATAGCATCCACACTGAGAGTGATAATTGCATGGCATAGCATCTGTTAGAGAAATAGAATCCTAGCTGTTATGGAAGAGAATATCAGAAAGTATATGAAAGAAGAAGAGAGAAATAAGCCAGAGAAAAACGATTGAAAATTCCTCTGTATTCTGTATGTATCTTTTGAGCACTACTTGTCAGAGCATATTAGCTCACTCACGCACACAGTGAAATAACCGTTGGAGGAGAGAGAGTTAGACACACTCCTAACTTCAATCTCAACCATACGTTACATTCTAGGAGATTAAGACACTTGTCCAATGTTAAGCCCTATGAGACTTAACCAAAACAATACATTTTAAATCTTCCTAACTCAGCCTATGAGCTGAGGCCCAACCCATCAAACGAACTCTCAAATCAGTTCACTCATTTACACACTAACAGCATCCACACTGAAAGTAACTCTTAAGATATTTTTGTGCGACAGAAATTAAGGGAAGGTGTGAAGGGCGTGTACATCTAGATAGATGTAGATTGCCTTGATCCTGCATTTGCTCCCGGAGTGTTACACATTAAGCCAGGCGGTTTCTCCTTTCGTGATGTTCTCAACATACTCCACAGCCACCATGGAGATGTTGTTCTGCAGATGTCGTTGAATTCAACCCGCATCATGACACTGTTGATGGGATGACTGCAATGGTAGCTGCTAAGCTGGTGATAGAGTTAACTGCAAAGATATCAAAATGATAAAATTATCATGTGCCTGCCTTTGGTACACCTGGATAGTAAACCTTCCAGCATGACACAGGATTCTTGCAGTTTCATTATCTGAAAGCGTTAAACATATAGCTATAGTATTTAACTGAGAATTCATTTCCAGTTTCATTATGATTTGTCAGGAAGCTTAATTATGCCCTTAATTACTAAACTTATGATTTGTCAGGTTGCTTAATTATGTCCAATAATTACAAGGTGATTAGTGTATGCATTAATTAGGGCTGGTGTCATTATTCACTGAGAATTTTCACTTTTGTGAAATGTTAAGTTCAGTACATATGGCATTTAGCCAATTTCTCATAAAGCTTATATCACAGGATTACTTTTCTAGAGAGAGACAGAGAGAGAGAGAGAGAGAGAAATACTGTATCCATTAAATCGCCGGAGTTGTCAAACTAAAATTTCATAATTTCCTTTCTTTGTTGAAGTTTTCAACTGCCATGAAATAGTGGAAACCGGTTAGGGGTCACCACTAAGTTTTATAGGGGTTGTGAAAAATGGTGGAAAGAAGCCATAGTCATTGCGTTGATGGCAAAGGATCCTAGTGGTACCTCAAATATATATATGTGACCCTTTAGCTGCAATCCCAACTTGTTGTGCTTTCCTCCTGGTGCATGGATTTTTGAAACTGGGCAAAACATTCCGTCAGAGAAATATGGGGACACTTAATATCATATTGGGATTCAAACTCAGAGTGGTGGACTATACTGAGTAAATGTTGTCCTTATTTGGTCCCTGTTGGGGCAATTTGTTTGCTGGAAAGCTTCACGGATATATTATTGAGACTAAATGTTGTCCTTATTTGGTTGAGACTTTTCATTCCAATGAGTATATACATACACCGGCTACGTATACCTTTTGGATTTTTTGGAAGAACCTTTATATTGTGTCCATGCCCTTTCAGGATCCACTGCGCCCATTAGTGTTAGGCCACCACTGAATTTCTTATCCTGTTGTAAGAGCTGTCTCCGAGATGCTTGGGGGACCTGTGGATATCTATAATGCCTCTGACGGTAATGAATATTCACATGCAGGTAAATTCTTATATGTAAATACAGTTTCCACTGAAGTATGAAAGGAAATGATATCTGTTTCAGTTTCATTGTTGATTTTCTCTAAAGCATCTCACATGATTTTAGCATCACTTTGTGGGAAAATTTGTAAATATTCTTAGCTGATAATATTTGCATTTTTTTTCCCTGCATTCAAAGACTTACCTTTTGTGCAGGAGGCAGAGTGGCTCATGCAGTACGCAAATGAACATAGTCCCATGCTTTATGGATAACGATGTTATATAGCATATATAAGCATTTTCTGTTTTGGTCTTTCTAATCTTAGCATTAAGTTTTGGCTTTATCACCTTATATAACTTTCCATATATAGTTAATGCATCTCTGATTCTCAAGTATAAACTTCCACATGAACTTTGCCGTTAGCAAAAGTAGCACTTTTTCTGTTGGCCTCTGTCTAAAATATAGATGAAATCTTCGATGGTACGAGTGTGCTGTCACTTACTATAACAAGTTCCATTCGACATGTCTTTGTCATCCTATGGCCTCTGTCTTAATATCATGCCTCTTGTTGTATGATGGTGCATGAATTAAAGTCATTGAAACATGATTCTGGCAATGCAGGGAAATAACTAAATGACTGTGGGTGCTAACCGATGTTGGTGATGTACCTGTCCAAGAAATTCGAGGTTGTGGAGTTGAAGATGACAGACTGATGAATGTCATAAGTGAGTCTGCCAAGCTAGTGATGGAAAAGGTAGGTTTTAATGTCTAGAAGCTTCCAGTTAAAAAACTACGGCAATTATTTATTTTAGGTGAAAAAGAAAGCAATTTTAGAACATTTCTGTGTAAAAACCACTGCAATTCTGTATTTCTGTTTCTAAAACTCTGCTTGTTATGTTGGTATAATAAGTTGGGGGCACTGTTAAATGACTTGGTACACTTATAGTCATGCCCAGTTCACTGAAAACTGGTTCCTTGTATTTAATCACTTATGTGCTGCAGGCTCATGATTGTATCTCACCAGTTATGCACTTCTCTGTTTTGGTAGAGATGAAAATTATGCTCATCTGGCTTTGATAACTCTGATACCATCTTTTGGCATTTGCTGGTACAATTCATTTTTTAAATGACTAGATGTCAAGTACATTCACCATTGGGTGCCTATATTTCATTTTTAATTGGTGACGTTACTAATTTAGTGCGAACCCATGAAGAACTTTTCAGAAAACTTCATTATGCATTACTGCACTTGGAAATAGGAATCCTTTGTATCGATTAACAGTACTGATAACGACACTTTTTCAGAAATATAGAGTTCTTCTCAACAAGATTCTAAATTTGAACAGTTCCTGAAATAATCATTATTTCATTGGAATACTTTTGGGTCCGTGTCATTTTTTCTCATAAAGCTTATATCACAGGATTACGTTTCAAAAGAGAGAAAAATACTTCATTGGTTAAGTTACGGAAGTTGTCAGACTAAAACTTCAGTATTTCCTTTCTTAATTATTTCAAGTTTTTAACCGCTATGAAAGTGGAAGCCGGTTAGGAGTTACCACATTGTTGGAGATCCTCCAGCTAATTGGTGTGTCTAACTTGTATAAAGATTGTGGCAAATGGAAAGGACCCTTAGTCATTTCATTTATGGAAAAGGATTTCTCATAGTACCTCGTTTACCCTCATATATCAGCCTTTAGTTGCAAACCCAAGTCCCAGCATTTTGTGATTTCATACTGGTCCATGAAATTTTTGAAACTGGGCAAAACATTCCAACCGAGAAAGTTGGGCATACTTAATAGCATATTGAAATTCCAACTCAGGATGGTATACATTACTTTGAAGATCTCAAAGAAAAATGAGAGGTTAGTTAGCTGCCATCAGTGGGCAGCACAAATGTCCTGATGTCTTTAAGTTATTTTGAATCTTACACCAACCTAGTTGATATTTGGTTGAACTTCATTCTGGAAAATGAAGACGTTGTTGCTCCACAGCCTCCATCGAGGCGTTGTTGCTGCAGATGTCATCGAATTCAACCCACAGCGTGACACTGTTGATGGGATGACTGCAATGGTAGCTGCTAAGCTGGTGATAGAGTTGACTGCAAAGATATCAAAATGATAAAATTATCATGTGCCTGCCTTGGGTACACCTGGATAGTAAACCTTCCAGGATAACACAGGATTCTTGCAGTTTCATTATCTGAAAGTGTTAAACATACTGTTAGTGTTTTGTTGGTTAATCGGGCAGATGGGATGAATGAGCTATGTGATTTCTTTGTTAGATCGGGCTGAAGAAATGAAGAGAAGAAAGTGAAAGAAACCTCTTCTCTACAAAATCGGGCAGAGAGAGAATGCCAATATGTATATTCCTTTCATGCTCTTTCTTACATAATAGAGCAAGCTCAGCATGAGCTATATAACCGTTAGAGAGAATAGTTTGATTCTCTTACATCACTAAGAATCACAGCCTTACATCCAAAACTGCTCTCTAGGAGCATTACACGTGGCTATCACACTTTTACACTACTAACGCCTAACACTGGTCAACTTTTGTGACTAAGTGAATACACCATTTAGCTTAGTATGCCTAATTACATTCTTATCAGCTCACCACTTACATTTCAACACTCCCCTTTAAGTTGTGAGCTGATTTCACACCAAGTTTCTCCCTAAGATAGCAGAATCTATCCTTAGCCAAAGCCTTTGTAAAAATATCTGCTAACTGCTCATTTGTAGGACAATAAATCAAATCCACAGTTCCTTCTTGCAAAGCATCTTTAATAAAATGGTACCTCCTATCAATGTGTTTGGTTTTCTGATGGAACACAGGGTTCTTTGTAATGGCAATAGCTGAAATGTTGTCACAGTGTAGAGGTGTAGCTTCTGCTTGAAGTTCTCCAAAATCTTCTAGGACAAACCGCAACCAAATAGCTTGTGTTGTTGCTTCAGAGGCACTGATGTATTCTGCTTCTGCAGTAGAGAGTGCAACACAATTTTGCTTGACAGAAGCCCAAGCAAACACTCCACTGCCAAAAGAAAAGGCATATCCAGAAGTGCTCTTGCTATCATCCACTGAACCACTCCAATCACTGTCACAATAACCAATTAGAACTGCCTCTTTTCCTTTCATATACTCCAGACCATAATCCAAAGTTCCCTTCACATATCTAAGAACATGTTTTGCTGTTCCAAGATGTTTGCTAGTGGGGCAATGCATAAATCTTGCAAGTAAACTAGCTGCAAACATAATGTCAGGTCTAGTAGCTGTGAGATACAGCAAACTTCCAATGATCTTCCTGTATTGCTCCTAACTTGCTGCTCCACTCCCATCATTCTTACTTAGCTTCTCTGAGGTGACCAGAGGAATTGATACAGGCTTACACTCATTCAAGGCAAATCTGCTTAACAAAGTTGTTGCATATTTCTTCTGATGAATGAATATGCTTGCTGGTGTTTGGATTACTCCCATTCCCAAGAAGTGATGCAAAAGACCCAGATCTATTATCTCATATTTCTCCTTCATATCCTGCTTGAATTCTTCTAACATTTCTTTATCATTTCCAGTGTAGACTATGTCATCTACATAAATGGATACTATCAAAATGCTTGCTTCTCCTCTAGTCTTGACATAAAGAGTAGCCTCACTTTGACTCTTTGTGAAATTACACTGAGCAAAATAACTGTCAATCTCACTGTACTAAGCTCTTGGCACCTGTTTCAAACCATATAGAGCTTTGTGCAGTCTGTAAACTTTGCTTTCACTTCCCTGCACCACAAATCCCTCTGGCTGATCTACATACACCTCTTCTTCTAAAATACCATTTAGAAAGGCAGACTTAACATCTAATTGGTACAGCTTCCAACTCTTCTGTGCTACTAGTGCAATTAGAGTCCGAATTGTGTCTAATCTAGCCACTGGTGCAAAGGTTTCGTTGTAGTCTACCCCTGGTTTATGTGAGTATCCTTTAGCCACCAGTCTAGCCTTATTCTTTTGCACTGAACCATCTAGATTTAGCTTTGTTTTAAACACCCATTTAACTCCAATCACTGGTTTATCCATAGGTCTGTCAACAAGTTCCCATGTAGCATTCTTTTCTATCACGGTCAACTCATCTTTCATTGCTTTCATCCAGGACTCATCCTTCATAGCTTCCTCAAACTTGTCAGGCTCCATTATGCACAGATTACATTGAGCTAAGACATCATCCAACTTTCTCCATTTCAATGGAGTATGATCAAAACTCTGAGTATCTTCCATTCTGGTGCTTGCTTTGCTTGATTCCCCATGAGAAACTGAGCCTCTTGATATGAAATAAGAATTCTGATTTCCTACAGGTGTTTCAACCATTTCTGTTTCAGGATTCCTAGGCTGCTCTTCATAGTTCATCACAGCCACTGAATTTTCAGCCATTTCCTTCCAATTCTAGGTTGCTCTTTCATCAAAAACAACATCTCTTGACAGTAGCAGTTTTCTAGTGACAGGATCAAACACTCTATAACCCTTCTCACATGTTGCATATCCAACAAACACTCCCCCTGTGCTTTTGGCATCCAATTTCTGTCTACTCTCATCTGGTTTATGCACAAAGCACACACTGCCAAACACTTTCAAGTGAGCAACTCCTGGTTTTCTTGTACTATAGGCTTCAAAATGAGTCTTGTCTCTAAGAGCCTTAGTAGGACACCTGTTCAAAATGTACACTGCAGTGTGTACAGCTTCTGTCCACAAGTAATAGGGCATCTCCTTCTCATGTAGCATAGCCTTAGCCATCTCTACCACTGTCCGATTCTTCCTTTCTACCACTCCATTTTGCTGGGGTGTGTAAGCCATGGAGAATTGTCTTTGAATCCCTGCATCCTCACATAGTTTATTGAATTCACAAGATGTGAACTCACCCCCTCTATCACTTCGAATACATTTCACTTTGCAACCACTCTGCAACTCCACCATAGACTTGAACTTTTGAAAACAGTTTAGTGCATCCAACTTGTATCTCAAGAAGTAAACCCAAATCATCCTTGTACAATCGTCTATAAGTAGCATAAAGTATTTATTACCTGCCTAGAGACTCATTTTGCATTGGTCCACACAAGTCCATGTGTATAAGCTCAAGGGGTATACTTGCTCTCCAAGCTTGATCCTTTGGAAACCACTCTCTATGTTGCTTTCCCAGTTGACAGCCTCCACACACCTCATTTACATCCTCCAAGTATGGCAAACCATGTACCATTTCTTTCTCCTTAAGTTGATGTAGCCCTTTCAGATGCAAGTGACTCATTCTTTTATGCCAAATCCAGGTAGAATTGGATATACCAGCTCTTAGTGCAACATAATCATTTGAGGACAATGACAGTGGATAACACCTATTCTTCCTCATTGCCACTTTCATGATGAGATTCTCAAGGGAAGAACCATCATAGATACTGCACATACTGCTTCCAAATACCAAATGATAACCATGTTCATCCATTTGGCCCACACTTAACAGATTTTCTCTCAAACCGGGCAGATACATGACTTCTCTGATGTACTTTGTATCCGAGCCTGTGTCAAGCACTAAAGTGCCCATGCCAGCTATACTCACAAGCTCCCCTGTTGGCATTTGCACCTTGCCTGTTACACTTGTGTTTATGTCAATTAACAGCTTCTTGTTCCCAGTCATATGATTACTGCAACCATTGTCTACATACCACTCTCCATTTTCACTCTTCTCAGAAATTGCACAGTTTGCATAAAACAAATTTCCCCTTACTTATACTTGACTTGCACTATTTGCCTTTTGCACTCCTTTGTTTACAGTACAATCTCTAGCCCAATGTCCAAATCGATCACACTTATAGCACTTAGATTGACCCTTATATCTACATTCTCCAAAATGAAATTTAGAGCATACTTTGCATTGAGGCTTCACTCCATCTTGTTGCACATATTGTGATCCATTTGAGTTCTGTCCAGCACCAGCTTGCTGTGGCTTAGATCTAGACTCCCATGGTTTGTTGCTAGACTTCCAATTTTTCTGAGACTTAGCAGAACCAGTTTGAATACTGTTCTTGTTCTGCCCTTTTGTATTGACAGAGAAGGAGCCAAATGCCTTCTCAACTGAGTCCACATTATGCATGTCAAAACGCTGCTCTTGGCTCTTTAATATTGCAATAACCTCCTGCAATTCAATAGTCTCCAAACTCTTTGTATTTTCAATCACCAAGCAGATGGGATCATACACTTTACTAAGACTGATTAACACTTTTTGAACCAGCCTCTCGTTGGATAACACTTCTCCAAACATTTTCATTTGGTTTATCAATTCATTTAACCGAGTAAGATATGCAATTAGTTGTTCACCTTCACGCATTCTCATATACTCAAATTCTCTTATGAGATTTTGGAGTTTTATAGATCTGACCTGATCACCACCGTGGTACTCACTATAGAGCAAATTCCATGCCATTTTAGCTGAGTCGGCATTTGCAATCCGAGGAAAGATCTGGTCAGAAACTGCATTTTGTATAATGCCCAGAGCCTTCGCGTCCTTCATGAGCACTGCGATTGTCTCTGCATCAGCGTCCTCTTTTGATGTTTCTTCAGCTTGCTTCTTCTTCTTCGATTCGGGGACTGGAATTCCCTTTTCTACCAGATTCCACAACCCAAGAGATTTAAATACCGTCACCATTTTAATCCTCCAGAACTCGTAGTTCTCGCCGGAGAATATTGGTGTTCTTACATCCGATCCTCCAGATCCAGACATCTTCGTTCTGGGCAAAAGATATCTTCTTCGCAGATGATGATGAACTTCGGCAACCTTCAGATGAGCTTCGATTGAGCTCAGTAACTTCACAGATTACGCCCAGATCTAAACGATCCAGCCTCGCTCTGAGGCCATGTTAGTGTTTTGTTGGTTAATCGGGCAGATGGGATGAATGAGCTATGTGATTTCTTTGTTAGATCGGGCTGAAGAAATGAAGAGAAGAAAGTGAAAGAAACCTCTTCTCTACAAAATCGGGCAGAGAGAGAATGCCAATATGTATATTCCTTTCATGCTCTTTCTTACATAATAGAGCAAGCTCAGCATGAGCTATATAACCGTTAGAGAGAATAGTTTGATTCTCTTACATCACTGAGAATCACAGCCTGACATCCAAAACTGCTCTCTAGGAGCATTACACGTGGCTATCACACTTTTACACTACTAACGCCTAACACTTGTCAACTTTTGTGACTAAGTGAATACACCATTTAGCTTAGTAGGCCTAATTACATTCTTATCAGCTCACCACTTACATTTCAACACATACAGCTCAAGTGTGTAACTGATAATTCATTTCCAGTTTCATTATGATTTGTCAGTAAGCTTAATTATGCCCTTAATTACTAAATTTATGATTTGTCAGGTTGCTTAAATATGTCCAGTAATTACAAGGTGATCAGTGTATGCATTAATTAGGGAATCAAAACAATTCAGAATACACAATATGCCCCAAATTGGGAAGCCATGATGATGATTCAGACAAAAACTAGTTGAATTGATTTGGGTATTCCGCTTGATGCCTTAAACAGATAATACTTCTCGTGTTACATAAACTGATCACAAGTTCACAACTAATTAAAGAATGAATTGAATAAACAAGACAATAAAAAACGTGCTAGCTCTCTCCAATAAATCAGAAGGCTTGGCACTTCCTCGTGCTGGTCAGAAACTTGTTCTTTGTCAAAACCTGACCTCGTCCCGGCTTAGACGGCAAAGGTAAGTTCATGATGTCGAGAAGTTGAATTTTCTTTCGTTTGTTTTGAAACTCTTGATAGCCTTGGTGGAGCTTTCGAACACTAGTCGCTAACTTCTCTTCATCATCCAATTCTTGCCGATGATGATCATGATCAGTAGATTTTTTGGGCCCCTTAGGGTTTTGTTGGCTCTCCAATAAATCACAACGCTCTCCGCACTTCCTCGAACTGGTCACCAAGCTGTTCTTGTTCAAAACCTGGCCTCGTTGCGGCTTAAGCGGCATAGGCAAGTTCTTGATGTCAAGAAGTTGGATTTTCTTTCTCTTGTTTTGAAACTCTTGATAGCCTTGGTGAAGCTTGCGCTTACTGTTCTCCAACTTCTCTTCATCATCCCAGTCTTGCCTTTGATGATGAGGCTCAGATTTTGTTGGCCCCTTAGGGTTTTGTTGACAAGAAGATGGAGGGCAAGTGAGTCCACCAAAGTCGTCAACAGGCGGCTCTCGCTCGCATCGCTGTTCCTTCAAAGCCTTCATCTTGTCTGAAAGGGAAAAGTAGCTAGTGAATGAAGTGAGAGGATTTGGAAATTTGGAAACCACAGTAGCGTCAAAAGCCTATAGCGAGACCTCAGGTTACCTATGCTTATATAGTTTTGGTTTCCTAATCTGATTGGGAAACAAAGATTTTCCTAATCTAATTCGGAAACAAATATTTTCCTAACCTGATTGGGAAACAAATATTTTATTCACATAAATTATATTTGCTTTAAAATTACACAACCTAAGTTGGAGTTATTAGAGCACCTCCAGCGGTGCGGGCAAAGGCAGGCAAAAGGCTGTCTTTTGCCCCAATAAAATTTCCAGCGCATAAAGGCCCAGGCAGGCAAGGGCTGGACCCACCAGCCAGGGCAGGCATTGACATCAACAACCCAAAAAAATTTAAAAAAATTTAAAAAAAATGGAAAAAAAATCTGAAAATTTCCAAAAAATTCAGAAACATTTTTTTATACATACCTAGCAATTTTATTATTATTAATCGCATACATATAAATAAAATTAATCCCATGTGAAAATCTCATACATAAAATTTTATCCGAAAATTTTATTTGAAATTTGATATGAGAATTTTATAATAAATAATGAGACGTGACAATAGAAAATCTTATCCAAATTAATTGTTTAAGTATAAAACATAGGGAAAAATAATTAGAATGAATAGTAATTGCCCTTGCCCTTGCCTTTTGGGGTGGAGCTACAAAAGGCACGGGCTGCCACTATTCACGTGAATAGTGGCAGCCCTTACCTCCCCTTGCCCTTTGGGGTGGAAGTGCTCTTAAGATACTCCAATTAGTTGCTTTCTCTTTTATTACCCTGAACAAATTAGAATATTTAATTATTTTTCTAGCTCTTTTTTTCTTTAAAGGTTCTAAATTTTTTATTGAAGGTGACTAGCAATTGTTAATTCCACTATTGCAATTGTTAATTCCTCTTGGCGTCTCCTCTCTCTTGTCCAAGATATTTATTGAAGGTGACTAACAATTGTTAATTTTGTTTCTGTATTTTAAAAAAAAGGTATATTTTTTTTCATGCCTTGTTTCTTTTTTGTCAAGCCAACCTAAATGAAAAATCAATGCACGTGTGTTACTACTTGCATTTGCTACTACTTAACCTAGCACGTCTGTTCACTCGCATCTTCTTCCAGTACGGAAGCGGCATGGTCAATGAAAATTTGGGTAAATTGATTTTTAAATTTTTAATGAAATGGGTCCAACTTCTACGATGATGAAAATACCCTCTAAATACCCCATATGTGCTCTTCACATGGTTGGATTTGACGGAATATTAGTTGAAATCCCATAAAATCAAATGACGTGTATCGAATTGGCGATATAAATAAGTAAATTGCCCAATTTTTTTAGTTCATGAGGTTAATTTATACCTGGGTCTTTATTTAGGGGTAAAATGGCTAAAAATCCAAATGTATATATTATTCTCATTAAACATAGAGATACACGATTCAGCTTAACAAATACATCATATATAATTGACGCCCCCACTAGCTTGTCTACTATCACTACAAAAAAAAAGGTCTTTTTATGACGCAGATTTAATGACGCATCGAAAATACACGTCATTAAAAGTGATAAACTATGACATGTTTTTAAAATGCGTCATTGAAGTGAGTTTATGACACCGTTTTCATGACATATGCTTGGCGCGTCATTAAAAACATTTTCAATGACGCGGGACGTGTGTCATTGATTTGAGTACATTTAGACGACGCCTATCATACGTCGTTAACATTGTGAATTTAACGACGTCTTCTACACGTCATGAAGTACTTATATGACGACGCATAACCCGCGTCATAGATGTATCTTATACAACGACGCAGGACCTGCGTCATAGATTTTTCTTAAATTAACGACGTCTGCAACACGTCATGAAATATTTATACGACGACGCATGATGTGCGTCATAGATGTACCCCAAAAATTTTCATCCTTTGGCGCTCTTTTTTTCACGGAAATTTAATTCCCTCGCTTATTTCTGAAAATCCTCTCGCTATCTCCAACTCCAATTCAGGCCCAAAAGAAAAATAAAAGGAAAAAAAATCCCAAACCCGTCAAAATCTAAGTCCATCGCTCTAAACCTAAGACTTCCTTCTTCATCCTCTACATCAATTCTAGAACCACCGGCGACAACCACTCCGCTCCTCCTGCTCCTCTCCGGCAACGAGCACTCCTCCTCCACCTCCTCTCTCTATCTCCCTATTTCCCTCTCTCCCCAACTCGTTCTCTTGGTCTGCCCCTTCGTGTGACCTGTTGTCTCCGACATTCAATCACCTACAAATTCTCTTCTCAATTACCAACTAATTAAGTCCACCTTCCACTTGTAAGCACCCATTGACCCCCAAACTAAAAAAACCACAGGTAAATACTGCTTTGGTGTTTTTTAAATTCTTATTTCTCTATATCTGTTCAATTGTTGGATGTTATTTGATAAATTTTCGTTGTGTTTTTTTTTGGATATTTGAGGTAAAATAGAATTGGAGAGCTGCTAAAATGTTTCTTGGTGTTGCAGTTCTTTTACTTCTGGCTTGTGTTTAATTTGTGCCTTAATTTGTAATCTGAACATCGTGGGAGAGCTAGAACTTTTGCCATTTGTATTTTTACCAGTTACTCTTCTATGAATCTGGGAATTTTTTTGGGTACTTAATAGTTTTATATGTTCAATCAATTTTGGTTTATATATCCCAAGTATTCAATTTGATAATGGTGTTATATGTTCAATAGGTTGCTCTTGCTGCCTTGGATTCTGCATTCACCCTTATATATTTACCATACAGCCACTATTGCTGCCTTGGAGTCTGGACATGATAAGTTTAACTTATTTATTTTATATTGTTTTTGTCTCTTGTATGATTGCTATTTGATAGTTGATGGAAATGTGCCTCAATGTTTTGAACTGTTAGATAAAAGTGTCTAAGTTTCTACACAATTAAATTTTCAGAGAAGATTTAAGAATACCCCTTTTACTGTATTTTCTGATGATGATGACCCTAACACTGAAATTTTCAGTCAATTACAATGATCAATTGGTATCAAGATGTTGTTGATCTTGCAATGAGGATGTTGTGAATGTTTCTATACCAACTACTTTGGTTGATGTTGAGGGGGATTGAAAGTTTTGTGAGGTTTTCAATCACGATTTAGGGAATCTTGCCAACAAATTGAAGGCTGGCACAAAGACTCTGTTTTATCGAAGGAGGGCCAAAATATTTATGACATCCAATGAAAGTCAAAGACCCTGTTTGTTTTCTTATAAAATAATAATAGTATGGGTCAGGAATACTAAGAAATTATTTATAAATGTTAAATAGTCATCAATGTTTTGTGGGAGCATTAAAAGTCTGTTTAGGGAAGAAGAAGAGGTATTAGTAAGATATTTTGATAGCGACTAGTATCTTACAGAAGTTTTGGTATTTTCGGGTCTTAGTATATCAAATGTTTTTGAGATTTCTCCTTAAGAATCGAGGCTTGAACAATGGTTGAACTTTGAAGTATGATTAGTCATCTACCTACTGTGTAGGAGGGACTATGCTATTTTATATTTACATCATACACCAAGAAGTTGTTGACCATTTAGGTAATCAAAGGCCTCATTCTTTGCTTAGGCATTTACTTTCTCATAGAAAAGATTCTGATGTTGAAAAATTTCATTAAACAAGGAAAATTCTGATGTTGTACGTGTTTCAAGAAAATGGGTATATGAGTTGTAATACATGTTCATACAGTTGTTGGGCTCTCTCTCTCTCCCATCCCTCCCCCTCTGTGTGATCTTTTGAGTGTTTCATAGGTGCTGGTGGGATGGCATGTCTGTTTGTTAAGAAGGCAAGTAGAGCAGATTGGGGAACTGTTAGAGAGGAATGATAGTTTATTTGAGAGGCAAATACTATTTTGGAACCTAGATAGAAGATTTTAGGGAGGAGGTAAAGCTTTCCCTGGGGTAGAGTTATATTGTTTTTGCTATTTTGAACTGAGTATTATCAGGGATAGTTGGGGTTGGGGGTTTGTTGTTTTCTAGCTGATGTGTTCTTGATGGACTTCTGGTCCATCTTGCTCTGTAAATTTCTTTTAACAAAATTGTTGTTTCTTATCAAATAAATTCTGGAAGTAAAATACATTTCTTGTGGTTGCATTCTCCTGTTCCTTTAAGATTTTTTTGTAGCTTTTGTATTTTCTTTTTGTTCGTTGGTTATATTTCATAAAATCTTTACTTATTCCACCAATAAAGAACAGATTTTCCTGCAATATTAGGTGGCATTTTTAGATTTATGACTAAGCCTTTAGAACCATATGTGTGCATAATTTATTTTTTCCAACCTGAATTATTCAACATACACATGCTTAAGCTTTACCATTACTACCATCAATTGTCCTATTTCGCTAAAAAATTGGGCATCCGATGTAACTTCCAATGATTTATGGTTTAAGGTGTCTGCTTGTGCATATAGTCCATATTTGTAATTTTATGAGACTTTTCAGCTTGAGATTATTTCCATATATTTGATTGAAGATGGTTTCTCCATTGTTTATGATTTGGTATAGAAACTCTTCAAGATAATGATATCATGCTCTCTAAATGTTTTAATTGTCACCCAGATAATAGAGATTGCCTAGAGAAGGGGTCGATTTCATCCTCCTTGAGTATTTTGACTTTCCAGGTGAAAGTAAGTGATATCCGTTGGTATGTTTCCTCAATGAGGATTTTTTTTTTGGGGCAGGGGTGGTAAACGCTTGTTTGAGGAGTTTAAGTTCACTATGTTATGCACATAGAGTTTAGCTGGCAGAATGAACAGCGCACTCTTGTTCCCATTTGTGTTCTATATTTATGTTAATTTGCCTGTACATGATTAATTGTACTTTGATTTTGAGGATCATTAGGTAATTTATTATGTAAGAATTGCATATACTATCAAACAACATGGTCTGTGAGACGAAAATATTAATAGCTACCTAGTTTTTATTTATATCTATGGAGGCTTTGTTTCTAGTTATCAAGTATAATAAATATTTTTATGAGAGTGATGGCTCTCTTTTTTCCTTTTTGTCTTCGCATATTAAAAATGCATCAAGGGAGATGGGTCTACAACTGGGAAAGACAGAGTTGACAACAATGGGTCCTTAAAGAAGTTGAAAACAGATCAAGGCATAGTTTTAAATTCAATGAGCTCTGATACATTAGAAGCTGCGATTTTAGACTTGGAGGAACTTGTAAACCGGGTTAAATGGATGAAGGGTGTCTTGGAGATTGGAATGCCTTTGACAAGTGCCATGTGCCCCACTTGGAAGTTTTTGTGACATCATCCCTCGTCCACACCAAAATGACTTAGCGTTTTCACTCACAGTAAGTTTACCTTGTACACTGCACACAGCTATAACATGAAAATTCTGAATGGCATTTAGATTGTTACCAACTCTACTCATCTGTTTTTGCCGTTTTCTTTTTACACACTTTCCTTGGGGTTTGGTTGTTATTTGTTGAAAAACTGAGTGTACTGTGAAGCACGTATTGAAATGAAGGATGAATTTTATGCAGGACTTTATTGACAAACGAACACTTCTCTTGTACCCACACTCTGTATAATTTTCCTCGAGTAGCAACTTAAAGTCTATGGCCAGTGAATTTACCGTCTTTTACAAGTATGACTTTGTGAATTTCAATTTTTTCTTCTTCGATAAATTAATAGTCAAAAGTCATGACAAGAAGGAGTTTACTAAAGTTAACTTCTTCTAATTGGGATTTCAAAAGAAAATAGATGAGAAAATCTTATTAGATTTTTAGTTTGTTTTTAGTTTGAATGAGAAAATTTTAGAATAGAGTTTGAGGTAGCTACAGATTGTTATTCATATTCTTTGCAATCATTTTATATATTGAATGCACATAGATGATTTTTGGGTGTCCATGACCCACTCTCGACAGATTACAAAATGGCTCAACTCCACTGCCCCATCCCAGTTGCATTCTTTTAGCTTAATGACCTACATTCAATCCTTATTTTTCTTTCTCTCATGTACTAACCTATTATATATATTGTATATTGTATGTTTTATTAACGAAGATATGCTTGTAATGTTATATTATATTTGATATTAATTGTGTTCTAACTTTTTTCATTTCATTTTATAGATGGCAACTCTTGGGCAGCGAGGAAAGAGGTGGAAGATAGTTAAAAGGTTGAGGGATCGCACTTAGCACACATCCCCTCTCTAGCCTCTTCTAAATTAATTCTCAACTTCTTTCTGTTTAAGCATGGTTCTAGTCTTTGGGTGCATTGCAGCCTCGCTAAAAGTTTCAATTGTTTTTTTTCCTTCCCGATTTTGTAGGAAGCATTTTCACAGGAATTGCAGTGAGGACAAGGCTGTAACCGTGAGGTAATTGCACTTTTCCTCTTTTACTTTGCTTTGTAATTAATTACTTTTTTTTGGGTCAAATGTAATTAATTGCTTTTGGCTTCTTGCGTGACTTGAATTTTGGAAGCAGTTTTTGGTGTCTTTGAAAGCCAAAAATCTCAAAATTTTCCTTATGCTTTAGTAGATTGCTTAATGCTCTTTCTATATGGGTACTTCTATAGAGTTAGATTGTGGGGTTCCTTGTGGGCTTTTATTTCTGGGCAATTTAATGATTATCATTATTCTATTGTCATGAGAGATATGAAAGCAGTCTTAAGATAGCATAATCTCATGTCCTTGAAGCTGTATTAGCAGTCTATTTTTTTTTTTCCTGTTTTTGAAGTAGTTTTAGCAGTCTGTTTTCTCTTTGTAGAAGCTTATCAACCTGGTCCTTCTGCCTCTATGAGTGCTGGTTTTCTACTTGTTTGTTGTTTGATCGAGGATAACTTATCCTCTTGTTTATTAATACAACAGTTTCTATTCAAAAAATATGAGCTTGTTTATTTGTTCATATGTGGTATTGAAAAGTGCGTAGTAGTTTGTAGTTTATATCTGGAAAATCCTCTTTGGAATTGTTTTCGGCTTCTATGTGGCTAGCAGGTCATGCTATATATGCATACAATGTTAAGGAAGCAACCAAAATGGGGGATTTGAGGATAGTTGACCGAGAAAAGAGTTGTATGGTCCAAAAACAACTAAAACTAATCTATACATCAAGCCTTGTGAATGTTGAATTGCCATTTTCTGAGTCAGTTTTCAAATTTTTTTTTTCTTTTGGAGTTAAGAGTCGCCTTGATTTGAATGAGTTGGTTTGAGTTACTTTCCACCTGCTTGTTTTGAAGAATAGCTATAGAATGTACAATAAATAAGGTATATAATCTATGAATTATATCAATTATTAGGACTTTTAGCAAGCAGTGACTAAAACATAATTAAGAAAAGGTGGAAGAAATCACAGAGTATGGATACACAATAAAGGCACCAACAAGGAAGAAACTGAACAAACTGATCCTTCTGCTAGTTTTCAGTGATTTTCATTGTCTTTTTGTTTTTTCGTCTGAGTTTAATTTGGTTTTCCAATTCAGCAATTCCTAAACAAACCAAACCATTTAGCAGCTTAGAAGCTTTAGGTTTTCAATCTTGTGTGACTTGAATTTCTGTTTATGCAACTAAAACTAAACAAAATCCTTTCATTGAACAAAAGAACATATATTTCTGGCCACACAAATTCACTGATGCTTCTGCTGGTTTCTAGTGATTTTCATTCTGTTTTTTTTTCTTGGTTTAGTTTGGTTTCTCAATTCAGCAATTCCAACAACAAAACTAATTTACTTTGAGAGGGCTGAATTGTATTGCCCTGGAATAAAAAATATTGATGCTTTATTTGGTATATTTATACTTGCTTTCCATTTGTTCCTCATCATGTTTTCTTTATTCGGCTAGTTGAAACTTACATAATAGACAAATTTTCAATTAGTGTAGCCTAGCATCATAACAACCATCCTCAATTTGATTTCGCACTTCATATTAAACACAACTTGAGATGCATTTCCTTTTTTTATAGAAAATTCAGAGCACATACTTGCTCTTATAATTTCTAGACCTTCAGTCTCATTTTCTTATTGTGTTTTAATGCAGGTGTGGTTGTAATTATTTTAGTATGACAGTGAGGAAGTGATGCTTCATGTCCAAAATCACATCCTCTCAAACTATCATGGAGATCATCTTTTCTGATGTATACTTTGTTTTGGATAGTGCTTGTATCAAATCTTCTCAAACTTCATAGGATTGACTTTGTGGGATTAGTTAAAGACAATTTTAATGTACTAGAATCATTTTGAATAATAGAAATATAATTTAGAGTACTTTGCCTTTGCCTTTGTGTCTTCATTTTGCTTTTATATATTAATTTCTTTTTGCATAATTAAAATGATGGGATATATATATATATATATTAATAATTTTTATTTAAAAAAAATTAAAGAATTTCAATGACGTCTAAACAGTGTCATGAAAAAGATTTCAATGACATCACATTAGCGTCGTTAAGTTCAATGACGCCTCGCCAGTGTTATTGAAATCCCATTCCATGACGCGGAAAAGATGTCATGTTTTGAAAAAGTTTCCATGACACGCTATCTGCGTCATTAAAATCCCATTCCATGACGCGGAACAGACGTCGTGTTTTGACGAAGTTTCCACGACACGCTATCTGCGTCATTGAAACCCCATTCCATGACGCAGAATAGACGTCGTGCTTTGAAAAAGTTTCCACGACACACTATCCGCGTCATTGAAACCTCATTCCATGACGCGTAACAGACGTCGTGCTTTGAAAAAGTTTCCACGACACGCTATCTGTGTCATTGAAACCCCATTCCATGACGCAGAACAGACGTCGTGCTTTGAAAAATTTTCCATGACACACTATCCGCGTCATTGAAACCCCATTCCATGACGCGGAATAGACGCCGTGCTTTGAAAAAGTTTCCATGACCCCCCCTTTAGACGACGCGGGTTATGACGCCTGATCCGCGTCATTAAATGCCTTCTATGACGCAAATCAGACGTCATAGAAGGGTTTTTGTGTTGTAGTGTATCATCTTTTTGGCAAATTCTAGACCATGTGTATAATCTCAATTAGTCACTGATCATATGATACTGGTGGAACCCACATGTGTATTATCCCTAATGTCAATTTTCAAGATTCAAAATTCCATATACAGAGGGAGGGCATGAAAAATTTATGGGTTTGAATCATCTAAGCCGTTTATGGAGTACATTATCAAGTCATGAAAATGCCACCTTTTTCGTTGTTCAAGTTGTCTTTGTGTGTTGTAAAAATTATATTTTCCTCTTTCCATAAAGGCCAAAAGTAAAATCCTTTATATTATAAATAATTTATAAAACAAATTAAAAAGTCTTTAAAGGTAAAGTAAAACTAAATAAACAAATAATAGGTAAATATAAGTAAAATAAATTATAAGTAAGAAGGTGAGTTTGGTACGGTGAAGCACGTCAAATACGCTGTCCTAAAGCCTTTGTAGCCTCCCTACGTGCAGGTACTGGCGGTCTACAAGACTCCAAGATATGACCCCTAGTACACAAACTCAAGATCCGCTATGAGCACGTTCATAGACGGATATGGGTATCCAAGTCACATAACCATTGCCCAAAATAATAATAATATAAGTAGAGAAAGTATATAAAAGTAGAAAAGGAGAGAATCAGATTGTGATATGTGATATTCTGATGGTGTATTGTGGTTGTTTTTCAAATGTGAAGGATGAGTGGCCTTTTATAGGCATCCAATAACATGTAACCTTCACCAACCAAAAAAGTTCACCAACCAGAAAATTAAGGCATTCAATTAGAAATAAAACATGAATATTAAATATTTATAACCCCCACAATAAATAAAATAAAACATCCAAAATAATTAATTAAATTAAACGGTTAAAATTTTAAAACCTTTTTAAAATTCCAACAATCCCCCACAAGGTTTTCAAAAGTTTACCGTGATAAAAACAGTGAAAAATATATAATATATATGGGCAATATAATACTATGTAATAGGTGTAGGTGCCTTCCGGGCTTGAACCTTCACTTAGTGACGATAGTCTCCATTTGAGGAACCTGAGTGTACACAGTATTGAACTCGGCACCTTTGACCAAATTTCAACATATCCCACACATAATATTAGTTGAGACTTGGATGCGGGGTAGCGCTATTTATGGCCATGCGCTCATCTTGATTCTCATGAGAGTTGCTAGAGAATAGCCCAATTCTCACAATCGCGGCCTCACGACGTCTCTCACTTAGGTGAGTTCTCCAAGAGTACATGTGACCTGCACCCTGCGGGAGTTTGCCCGCTTTGAAACTCATTCAGGGATAAATCCCTTCCTGACGTCACATAAAATAACACTTTTGCCTTAGGGATGAGCAGAAGAATATCTCAAGGATATCTCCATAGTTTTATGAGTGCTATATGAGTCACGCAATATGGATTGTTTCTACCACATTGAACTTCCTTCATGGGATCGCCAATCACAGAAGTTGGGTTACCTCCCTAGGTGACTCCCTTATGGGCTTAAGCACATCCCCCTCGACATTTTGCATTAATAGCCTCCTCCACGAGGCATGCATATCAAGACTAGCCTTCACAAGGCATATATAATGTAGGTCATGTCTTTATTCTCCATTTTAGCGCGCTCTAGACCTGCATGTTATTAGAAATATTTCCTACACAATCTTGCACACAAATAATTAGTGGATTTCACCTCAGTATAATTGGAAATTAAATAGCATTGGTATATAGTTAAGTATAACGGAAATACATCATACATTAAATCTTATGATCAAGAGTACCTCTCAAGTCCATGAAATTTTGAGTACACCTGCTACCACTTATGAACAACAATATAACAATAATTCATTAAATAAATTTAACTATAAACACTGAGTATTACAAGATACTCTTACTCCCTTTTGTGCACTCAAAGTGGCTGAACTCATGATCGCATATCCAAGTTGTCATTGCATCTTCTTGATTCTCAATATGAAACTATAAGGCAGTAAGAAGTCTCTACCAAAATTTTGTACCAAGGCCATCATTAGTTGCACACATTTTCATATCAAAATTTAAGACAAATTAGTTTCATAATAAAATTTCATAGTATAAGAAAACTTCACACACACCAAGTTATCCAAAAATACTCATTTCATAATTACTTAAAGATAATATCAAGGTTATGAAATTAAGGCAACCCCCACATTTTAAAATATGTTAACATAGAACCCATCCTTTCTATGTTTCCAACTTTGGCCACAAAATAAAAATAAAAATAATAAATTACAAAGCAAAAAGATTGCAAGACAACAACCCCCACAAGTTAACGAAATTTTCAACCCCACTAGTTGAGGAAAGTCTCAAGGTATATTAAGACAATTTCAAAAAAAAAAATTTCAAGAGATCAGAGTCAATTAAATTGGTAGCATGCAAGTAATTAAATATAATTCACGTAACTGATGCCAAATGCTTCAAAGGATTTTAAGAGTCGAAACCTTTATACCAAAATTCAAAGTTAATTGTTACTTACAGTGATATTAAATTTATCATTTTATTTGAGTCTTCTCTATGTACACTTCATGACAATTAACTCAATGTGACTAATATCAAAGCTTTACAATCAGAAAACATTAGTTCACTTACAAGTTCAAGCGCAAATAATTCAATTTGATTTCACATTCTGAGAACAAAAAAAATTGTGTTTAAAAGATACACACAACCCTCTTGTATTTGTCAATGTTCGTAAACTACCAACATACATTATATTGGACAAACAAATTATTAGCATTAGTGTGCATTATGAAGGAACAAAGCATTAAACCACATAAAGAAAATGCATAAAAACTGAATGTTAAAAGCAATTAAATGCCAATTAACAACAAGATTTAATGTCAAGTATAAATACCAAATGAAGGCAAAATCATATTAAATCTATTTAAATTAATTTGTTGTTTTCAAAAATTAACGCAAAGAAGCTTTCAGGCCAAAACGGATGCAAAGGTTGACTTCTTAACAATATTAAAACCAAAATGCAAAGAAGTTTCAATAATCATGTTAATGGCAATAATCACTCAACATTATTATTAACTTTATTGCCAAAATAAATACAGGAATTGAAAACAAGTTTGACCATTAGGCAAAATCTGAAAAATTAATTTCACCAACGAAAAATGAAAATTATTTTGTATTTTGAAAACTATACCCATATGCACAAATTAGAAGGGAATAGTCAAATTTGATTTCTCCATAAATATAATGTAAAAGTTCTAATTCTCAATAAATTGAAGTTAGTTACAAAACAAGTAATCATAGAAAACTCAGCAAATTAAAGTTTGACAAGAATAGGCATTCACACCAATATAAAGAAATTCCATAGAGAAAAGAAAAGGTATAAGTGTATGCAATCAAGAAAAAGCATTCTCATGAATTGACATCTCTAGATTAAGTAAAATAGTAAACAGACACAATACAAACTCTGATTTGTAAAGAACAAAAGGACCATGCAGATAAGATCATGAAATAGATTTCCATTTCAGGTTATTTATTTATTTAAAATTTGACAAAACTAAACAAGTAGAAAATGATAAGTTTCTTGTATTGTCTTATTTTACAAAATTCAAACTAAGTTAATTTCTCGGAATCACATACATTTATAGCAATGCTCACACTTGCATAAGTTAGAGTATTAATTGGTAGCACTTATCTCGCGGTATATGATATTGAACCCCTGATATATCTATTCCATCATAACTCTCGCTTGAAAATCACGTAAATCTTTATTCCCATAAATAAGATCAGCTTTGGACAAGATCGTTAGTGCAATATATATGTATGGTTATATAAAATATTCAAAAATTCAAGGTAAAAGAAATAAAGCATTCTGCAGAATTTAACTGGTCATATACTATATTGCCAATTTAGTGCGATGAAGGTAGAGACTACTTATCTTAATCTTCATAGCCACCGTTAGAGAAATTAACTTCTCGTAGCAATCAAATGTGTATTTGCATAACCAACGAAAAATGCTTTTGCCAACAAATTTTATGGCAATACACTAAAGTTTTCAATTAAATTGAATAAACCAGCAATTAAGAATAGTGTGGAAATCAAATATGTGTAGTGCCCAACAGTGTGAAATGAAATCAAAACAATTGAAACAATCAATATGAAGCTTTAGAAAAAATTGAATTACAGCACTAATTCTTTTGAATTCAACCTTCAGTTTAAAAGCAATAATAAAACCTATATTAATTGTCTCATTTAAATACTAGTGGAAAGCTTCTACAACAGAAATTATAAAACCAATTACTCAATAATAAAACCTATATTAATTGTCTCATTTAATTCCTTATTTATCCTAATCTCTAGTTTCTGATTTATTCAAACTCCATGAATTATCTAAACCCTATTAATTATCTAAACTCCATTGATTATCTCATTTATTGTGGAAAGATAAATCTTATCTCTACATAGGCTTATCTCTCCAGAAACCCTAGCCCCGAGACTCTATAAATAGGAGGCTACACAAGGCATAAGGTAACACATTCTAGGCTCTAAAAATACCCGAAGCTCTCTCCTTCTCCACTCTCCATATTTTCTCCACAAGGCTCTGGCCTTCACACATGGCTCCGGCCACCCGGTTCTCCTCCCGTGAGAGCTCCGTACCCTTTTGTTAGCTATTGTTTTCCTACAAACACTCGACCTAAGTTAGGCATCGGAGGGCCTTTGGCCAACACCCCCCGGTTGTGCTCCTTTTACTACGATTGGTTTTGCAGGGAGAAAGAGAAACGAGGAGGAAGAAGGGATCTTCAGACGAATATTCTTTGGGGACGAAAATCGCTCTCACACTAAGCGTAAAACCCTTCGTTATAATCTAGTAGACACAAAGTTCATCGCCAAGCTAAAACCCTTTGTTTTTAGCAATACTAAGCATAAAACCCTCTGCAATTACATAAAGTTCATCGCCATGCCAGGTAGACACAACCAAGAGGGATTAGTTGGTTGATGTCTCGTTTCCTAGGATTTTGCAATTAATTACAACTCAATCTAGTCCAGCAAATGGCACAATTCTTTTTATAGTAAATTTAACTTAACCCCCTTCAAAGTCTTGTTTCCACCATCTCTTTATTTTTGTTTGAATAAAATCATGTTTTTTCTAAATAAAATCCGATAACTATGATTACACTTAGCAAGTTACCTAATCAAGCCTAAAATCGAATTTATTGTAATTTTTCGGTTCCTAAAATACCCCCAACTAAGCGATTATTGCATTTTGTATATTAATGTAGTAACCAATATAGAAACAAATTTTAATTGAATTGTAACTAATGACACACATTGAATTTGGAAAGATTTCCAAATGGATGTAGGAATTAATTTGGAAACTTTTTTAAATTTAACAATAAATTCAGATTTAGCATATAAAACATGTTTTTTTAAAATTTATTTATGAAGTATACGTGATTAATTATCTATTAAATTATTATTGTATACATATAATAGCATACATGCAATTTTATGTTGAAAAAATAACGTACCTATTACTTCTTTTACGAAAAATAATGTACCTAGTATGAATTTACTTATTATTCAAATAATATACCCAAATTTTATAAACAAATTTTGGATATAATTTACCTAATAATTTCCTATCATGCTATAATATAACTTGTAATTTACCTATTATGGGTATATTGTTGGTATATTAAAGCTAACATATTTATAGGTATATTGTGAAAATAATTTACAAGTGTACAAAATTTGTAGTAAAAAACGTTTTAATTTATAAAAAGTGTACAAAATTTTCTATAACAAAATAACATATACCTATTCATGTATGTAAATAATGTACCTATTTTTGTATGGAAATAATGTACCTATTTTTTCTATGGGTATTGTACATATTAGAATATATATTATACACATACATCTATATTATTGGAGCATATTAGGTAACATTAATATATATAATTGAAGGATATTAGGTATAATAAAATTAATTTATTCGAGCTATAGGAGGTTAGGAGGAAATATTTGAAGTAATTTGATTGTAGCCCATTATTTATGGGAGTGGAAACATAAAGATGTGCAGTGAGGTATTATTCATTTGCCTTAATTAGGTGATTGAAAAATGACTAGCAACTAAATAAAGATCTAGTGACATGATTTGTAAATAAATCAAACTACATGGATACATTTTATCATAATTTAAAATTGATTTTTACTTAAACATTGTATTATTGATGAGTTATTATCTAGAGTTTTTGAATTGTAAGGACCTATTTTAGTATGAATTTTTTTTTAACCCATGTCCTATTTTACAAATTGACTTAGATATATTATAGCCAGTTGGAATCACAAATCGGGTTGGTTTGTCAAGAACAAGTGTAATATATATTTTCATGTGATGAGATGAATTAGTGCCATTGTAATTAGGCCTTCAGTTGTTTGGAAGAATCAATATTGCTGATAGCCCTTCAAATTGAATTGGGTACAAACCCAAAAATAGAAAAATTAATGGGTTATCTGGGCCGTAGCACAAGTTGAAACTAACAGTCTCGAACACACAAGCATCAACTTTTATTTTTTCCCAACACATTCATCTACCTTTTGGATTGTAAGTTGGTTGCACGTTTTAAAAATAAATAAACTCTAGTGAGAATAAAAGAGAAAACTTTTATTAAAAAAAACATGAAGAGAAAAGCTCAAGCGTTTTCTCCCTTTCTATGAAACTGAAAGGCAGCAATATTTGGTGAATTAATTCACTAAACTTGGCATTATATATTAGACACAAAACAGGACGAATCATGGTCTAGAGGACAAATGGTCATCCCAAGCTTTCTTCCTTTTTCACATGTCACTTGATGAGATGAGAGACACAACAACATAATAAGACCCATATTGATTATCTTAGGGACAAGTCCTCTGTGCTAATGGGCAAAAGTGGACTTGCCCTCCTGACATGGTTTTGTCCACGGCAAGCCGGAGAAAGGAATTTAGCGACCACCGGCATGAGTTTGGAAGCCAACCCCAGTAGCACCACCAGCAAAAGCAACAAGCACAAGATTAGATAGAGCACAAGGCGGTAGGAAGAGGATTGTGGAAAAAGCAGAAGCCACAAGAGTGAAGCAACTGAGATTGAACCAAACAGCAACATGGTGACGTGGCACCATTTATATGTGTATGCATGACTCTGATCATGGTCATCACTAATAACACTAAGCTTCATAAGCAGTAGCAATAGCCCTAATAAGCTGAAGGCCAAGCAATATGCGAGGACGCTGAACAGAACAACCATCATGATGATACGGTGTGTTCTGAACAGATCTTCTTGTGCATACCGCATCTGGACCAACGTCAGGATTGTAGGAATGATGAAGGCAAGAATAGTGTTGTTTTTTCCATAGTGACGCTTAGATGTCGATGAAGCTTCAGACAATGTTGTTTGTCGTGCTACGAAGTTGACGAAGAAGAAGTGCTGATTATGTATGAAGTGCTGCATGATGAAGACATTTGAACTGTGAGGATTGATGACATTCATTCCAATGTAAAAAGGATAAGTTGCCATATACTAGCTATTTTGGTGTTGCTCAGGCAATATATATATATATATATGTGCGCGCGCGCGCGTTGTGTGCATCAGATTTCGACCACAAAAAAAAGCAAGCGGCATATGGTATATGGAGTGGAAGGCATATCGAGCGTGGGGGGCCCGGCCTACGTACTCAAAATATTTGTGGTTTAACAAAAATTGGGTGTGGATCAGAATCATTTTTCTATATATCTTATGTGCATGTCCAAATTTTATTACATCATTCCCACTCAATTTGAGAGTGCCCCACCCAACCCTCCCTCAAAGAATTTCTTCTCCCCCTGGCTTGAAGGCAGTGGGAATGAGGAACTATCCAAAAAGTTACTAGGACTTTTGCGTCATTGGATTGGTGACTTCATAATGGGTCCCTCCATTGCCATGCATGGTTTATCAAGTAGATAAACGGAGACCTCTGATGTTATTTGGATTGGTGGGAGAGAAACTGGAGACGATGCTTCCTTTCGTGTCTCCTCCTAATTAAGTCTATATTCTTGGTAACTTTTGGTGACATAAGCTTTGTAAAACTTTTGTTTTTGGTCAAAAGCTAGCTTTACTTTAGAAGGAACGTCAGCAAAATTATGAATTTAGAAGGAACGTCAGCAAAATTATGTTAGACTGAACTCACCCTTTACACTTTATCGTCATCACTTGTCCATCTCAATCGTCTACGTTCCCTTTTATGTGCAAATAACAATAATCGAACTAAACCGGCCATTAATTAATTGGATTGGCTTATACTTTACCTTCAAAAAAGACAAATTTTGATCGGAACATGCCTCCATCTGTAACCCACCTTCATCATGTACACTATTCTTCTAACATTAATATAAATAAAGAGTGTTACTAAACGAACTATAAATTAACTGAGTACATCTTATGATTTAAATACATTCTAATATTTTAATCAAAATATAAAATTAACTAAGTACACCATATTTCACTACCAAAAATACTCACGGTACACCCTAATACACTCTATCACACAATACCATAATACCAACTCTAAACCAGGTTTCTATTTTAACATGATTTCGTGCCCTCTTTATGTATTTTGGGTTTTCATCAAAATCTTTAATTTCATAAGTTGGTGTGGGAGTAGATTTGCTAGCTCCTTCAATTCAAAGCTTGATTATTGCAAATCCTTGTGATTTTCTTTATTTATTTCTTATTTTTGGATTGAACTTGTTGCCCACCAAATCCTTGAACTTCTTATTTTATGGGCTCCTTTTCTTTTTTCTGGGTAAAATGAAAGTGTTCCGCACTTCTTTTACAAAGCAAGAAACCATTCATTGATTGTTAAAGAATATTTGTCTTTACAGATTAAAATCTTAGATGACTATTTCATGATCCCATGAGTAAATAGATTAATCATATTATTACAATTATTGAAGATATTATAACTAACAAAACTTGAAACTACAAGAATCTCAAAGCATAGGAATATGAAGTCAACCTAAGCGGGTTTTGTTCTTTTTGTGGCCTTGAACTTGTATTGCTGCACAAATCTTCTTCCAACAATGGATGGAAATGAGAATCGATATTACAACCCACCTTCTTGCTCTTTTGATAATTCAACGACACCTCCATCAATGCTCGTTGAGTTGCTCTTAGGCACCAAGCAATACAAAAACTTCTCTACGTTTGATTATGGTATGGTGTGTAGGGTATATTTATTAAAATTATATTTGTTTCACAATTCAATATATCATTTTTTGTCATTTTATATTAGGGTGAATTAGTAATTCAATAAATAGTTTGATAGTATGGTGTACTCAATTAATTTTAAAGTTCATTTAGCAGCACTTTAAATAAATACGCTTGTGGTTAGTTGACATGAGTAAAAGCATGGGCCATAGAAACAAACAATATAATGGGCATAATGGGGGCTCAATGACCATCCTTGTGGGCCGTCACATAGCCATCGTGGTCGTTAAATTGGACACGTCCTTGTCACTAGTTTCCAAAGCAAGCCCAACAGCAGTAGGAACTATGGAGTAACCCTGCAAGCTCCAAATGGATCCTCCTCGGGTAAATCCTCTCAAACCACACTATTGGTTTTTTTTTTCCCTACGATTTGTGATTATGACCGTCATTGCATTAAGTCAATGTCAGAGAAAAAAATATTTACTTAATACAATAGTAACTCAAGTGAGGGTTTAAGCTACTAACAATATCTACAGTTGGATTGAGATTACAAAATACAATAGTAACTCAAGTGGAATAAGATGTGCATTGACTAAAAAGAAAAATAATACCACCATGCCTATTAAAGTAATTAGGGATGGACATTAGTGTCATACAATTAAAGTGAATTTCAGACTTTTAATTAATATTTAGACCTCTTTATTAGGGAAAGACATTAGAAATGCATTATAGTTAATTTGCATAATATCTGTTTTCCCAATTAGGTTAGAAAACAAGAAACTATGTGTAACCATGAGTGTAATAAGTACTGTGGTCTCCAGATTTCTAACCCTATCACCACTTTTCTCTTTTAAAGAAGATGAAGTATTACAAGCAGACTTTGAAGGAACAACAAAGAGGCGAGGGAGAGCCTCTTGACGACTTTACTGGACTGGTTTGCCCTCCACTAGACCTTGAAGCTCTCTCGATCATTGAAACCATGACTTTCGATCTCTTCAAGTTCTTCGACGACATCAACATTGATGAGCAAGGCATGGAAATTCTTGAGAACCTGAAGAAACCATCCCTTGGTAAGGATTTGGAGACTGTCCGCTTGAAGCTAAGTGCTCCAGCTTCTTCTTCTTGTCCAACAAACCCCAAGGGGCGCACTAAATGTCATGTCAGCAAGATTGGAATGATGAAGGGAAGTTGGAGAGTAGCATGTGAAAGCTTCATGATGGGCATATTTTATATTATATATTTAATCCTATTCTTAGTATATTTTGGTTAATATTTTGGAAGAATTTTGATACTTTGAATTATATTTCCAAGATAGGACTTTCGACTTCATCTGGAGCAAAACATAATCAAATGGACGAATTTTGGAGTAATTCCAGTTGGAGGACGTTCGTGAGTCACTTAGTTTGATGGTATCAAAGTATCAGATTTTTCTACCAAGCAATGATTTCCTGGCGAATAAATAAAGGAGCGATGTGCTGTGCTGGAATAGTGACGTTTTGGGCTTTTATTGCGTTTTTGAAGCTCAAGATGACCTCGGATGGGTTCGTGGCCTTCCGGAGATGTGTTCAGAATGTTTTTTATCTTTAAAATAGGTATCTTGGGCCTGATTTGGAGGAGATTTGAGGCCAAAACGTGGCTGTGCAAATTGTTGGCAAATTTTCCAAATCCAATTAGGATTCTATATCCTAGTATTATTTTATTTTAATTAGTTTCCTTCTGGGAAAAGAAAAGCTGGTTTGGGCAGCTAAGTTTTAGGAGGTATTTAAGTTCTTTTTCACAAGAATTTTGGGTATTCTTCTTTTCTTCTTGAACGTGACATTCAGGAGAGCTATTGCTAGGGTTTTGGGGATTTGCTACTTTCAGGTGTATTCATTCTTTTTCTTCTCATGGAAATATTTTCCATAATTTCAATTATGAATATGCGTAACTAATTTCCTTTTGCTAGGGCGAGGCCATAAGCCTTAGCATGAATATGTGATTTTATTAATTTGCTTATGAATGGATGCATGTTTGCTTTGAATGATTAATCACTGCGTTTGAAACTATCTATTTGTTTTAATGACTGATCACCATTAGAATATTTAGACAAGTAATTTGATGCAATTTCTGTTGTAACATCACCCTGAAATTGAGGAGGGCTTCTTGTGAATAGTAATTGTAAGTTCACTTAATGCGAACATCACGCTCTTAAGGGTTGCATGGTTTTTCAAAGGGTTTTCACAAAGCTTAATGAGTCTTGCATGTTTATATTTGATCTGAACATTACAGACGGATTGCATGTTAGATGTACGTTTTTGCTTGAACATCACAAGGAAAATATGCATTAGGAAAACCTAACCTTCAAAGCATAAATGTGGAAATTCATAAGTAATTGATAGATTTGCATAGGATTGTGACGGTGACGGTTAGACCATAGTTTTCTCTAAATTGTTAATTTTAAAAGACATTTTTCTTCCTTGCTGTCATTATTTCCCAACTTTCAGGTTTCTTTTACTGTTAATTTAGTCTTTTCATAAACTTCAAATCTTTGATAAAATCTATTTTAATTATTAATTAAGAGTTAGTTTAATTACAAATTAGTCAAACAATCTTTGGGGACAACGACCTTGCATGAGCATATACTACAATTACCTTGTATTCTTGCAAGTATTTTCAGTGATTTTAACCCTGTTTGCGCAGGTACTAAAAATCCTATCAAGAAATTGGCTAAAATACCCCCAAACTTAGCTTTTTGCTTGTCCTCAAGCAAAACAAATCTAGAAAATAAAAACTAACAAACGAAAAACTTTAAATAAAACCTAGCTAAACAAAATTTACATTCAAGTTGCAATCCATAGAAAATGCTAAAAACCAGAACATCTTTTCAAAAGTTCCAACCAATCCTATTACAGAGTCTAAGCTATTTAGAGTCAATTAGAAAATAATTCACAAACTTCCTTTCGGTGTAAAGTGAACCATTGGTCTGCCCTTGCAAGTGCACAAGAATGATGTAGTATAGCGTTTGACAAGTCCAAGTATATCGTTCCCACGAGGATTCCAAATTAATCTAATATTCGAATACCTAAATTAAATCTAACTGATACGCAAGTGAATTTGTAGAGATTGTTGTTGTAAAAGTTTATGAAACAAACAAGAAATTAATAAAAGCAATTAGAATAAAAAAGGTTTAATTTTAAGGTTTAAAAACAATGATGAACGTCTAGGGTTTCGAAATCAACCACAAGCAATCCAAGTTAGATTTCAATGCATTCAACAAATTCTTTCGATTCTTTAGATGATAATTCCCGTATCTAAGTCCTTTTCAGGCACTCAGACCATAGTTTTCCTTAAGTGTACGATTCTTTTCTAATTCAGACAAAGATCATATACCCAATCCTGCAGTCTATCCTGGTTAAGGCATAAATTTAACAAGTTGGATTCATTATGTTCTAGAAAACAAGGGAACCAAGCAAACCATTATTCTTCGTCAAGCAATAATGTAATTCACCACACTTAATCACAAGAAGCTAATTGAATTATATTGCTGGTTTTGCCTCAAATTCATTTCTAATTTACTAGATGCAAAGCCCTAAGGTGATCAGTCAAAGAACTTAAACAAATAGCAACAATTAAAATAGTGATTAAGCATTCATCTGAAGAAAAAAACTTAGAATCCATTAAATAACATTAGAAATCATAACTATCCATGCTCGGGCGTCATCCTCGCCCTAAAGAATAATTTAGTTACTCATGTTCAAAGAAAACATAATTGAAAAACTAGAAAACATAAAATAAAACTTATGGATTGTGACGATGCTCGAGAACTTGATGATGGCAGCGGCTCTTTGACTCTCCTTCCAACTCCAGCATGAAAATAACTCTATTTTTCTGATCTTCTTTAAATAAGGAACAAATCCTTTTTTGACTTGGTAACTCTGCTTTCCTAGTTTGGCTCCAATTAACTTTGATGAGTTGGCATTCAAAATCCTACTAAATATAGGATCATACTTCAGAAAATTATCCCACATCCTTGTAGATACTTCCCAAATGCAATTGAATAAATTGGACTCCAAGGATTAAACTTAAAAGGATTATTTTTGCAAAACCCGCAGAACACATTCTGCCTGAACTGTCTGTACTAAAATGGCCACAACTCTCTCCACACATGTCCGAATCATGAACCGTAAAATTCTACAGAAAGCTAACATCTGTATCTTTCCAACGATATAAGGCTCAACATCTGGTTCACTCTGAGAAAGTACAGTATATTCTGTCAAGTTGACTGATCTGCACAGGACATTCTTGCAAAACATCTTTTAATCCCAAAAATGCTCCTTTTGCTTGCTTTTCCATCTTTACTCTTCAAACCTATTAAAACACAAAACTAAGTAAAAATGGACTAAACTCACTCAAGAACATAGCAAGAATCTAAGAGAAAGATAATAAAAATGTATGAAATAATGGTTATATCAACCATCACAGTCAAGGAGACTCGACCAAAACCCTTACCTCTCATCCCTTTTATTCACACTTCACAAACTAAGTTCACACATTTTGTTTTTTCTTTTTCGAATTTTTTTCCAATTTCTCTTTTTTTTTTCTTTCTTTTTCTTTTTGTAACAGGCGTGGTCGTGCAATGTCGGTTCACTTAAGCTTTTGATCCAACCCATGTAGCGAGCTTTAGGTCAATGACTCCCAAACCACTAATGCTTTAGGGCACTAGGTGTAAAACACCTCTAAGGACTTATTAACTCAAGCTGAAAAGGCTACGAAACCAACTAACCACCCTATCTCATGCCAAAACTCTACCGTTTGACTCGAGAATCACTGCTGATTAGGCAGGACTGGCCCGGTTACTAGCAAGGCTTCGGGTGAGGCAATTATTACTTTATAACACATACTAATTTTTTTTTTTAATATAGAACAAAAAATTAAAACACACTTAGACAAAAAGTAAGTATTTCAATCTCACTCCCCACAAACCATGTTGGTGTGATGTGCAAATTTCAAAGTATAATTCATGAATTAGTGTCCAAGCAACGATAAATAGAAAAGACTCTACTGTGGGATTGATCTACACCATGTCCATTTGTTCTAACGTTTAAAATAATCTATGGATATTAACTTAAAACGAAAATTTTAGACACGACTCAAAACACTAACAAAACAAAAATTTATTCTCCCACTTCACCTAGGCTATCAAGAGTACCAAAACAAGAAAAAGAAAATTCAAGTTCTTGACATCAAGAATTTGCCTTTGCAACCTAAGCCGCAACGAAGCCGGGGTTTGGGCAAGAAGCTGTTGAATTAATTCAAGGAAGTGTCAGGCCTTCTGACTTCTTGGAGAGCTGGTTTTAGCACAACGTTTCTTATTGTGTACTACATTCAATTAATTAATTAATTGTGATTACTAATTAGAGAATGTAACATGAGATTATTATCTGTTTGAAAATTTGCATCAATCCTATCCAAAGACAAAGCCGATCTAATCTGTTTCTTTTAATAAAACAAAGCATTTGGTCTTAGATAATTTGAAATTTTTCCGAAAAATCATGGGACCAGCAGACAAGAACCGAGATATGGATGTTACATCTATATCATTTGGGAATTACACTTTTCTGAGCAGAGTAATCTTTACTGTAAATGCATTGCTAAGCTAAATAGTAAGAAGCACATGTAGAAAACCCTGCCTTTATCACTACTAAGTTCTATTACCCAATATTCAACCAAGTAGAAATTTTTGAGTCTTCAAAGAACCATAAATAAAAAGAACACATAATAATGGGGATGGATATATTTGATGGGGTAAGGGAGGACTGGACTTTGGAGACGTTAGCAAGAGTATAGAACCGATGTGAGGCTACAGACTAGCGACGCAGCTAAGGTAACTTTTTATTTTTCATTTTTTTGGGTTTGAAGGATTATTGAAAAATAGAATCCACATAATAATATTCATTAATTGACATGACATACCACATCAGTTGCCACATAAAATGATCACTTAATGCCAGTGGCGGAGCTAATGCATGCCCAGAGAGGGCATGTGCCCCTCCTCAAATATTGTTGTATGGATATTTAGTTATAGTAATATTATACAAATATTAAGAAATACCTCTTAAATTCTTAAATTTTCCCTTTTTTCTTTGTTTTCGCTTTTATTCTCAAGTCTAAATTTCTTTTGAGTTGCAATATCTTTGTTTCCCTCTTTTAGGCCGATGTAACGACCCTGACCCAAAATTAAAGGAAAATAAATAAATTAATTGAGTTAAACAAATAAAGAATTAAAAGGAATTAAAAAGGGATCAAATTAATGAAATTGGAATTAATTAAGAATTTAATAATTAAAATGGCATTTTGGTCAACTTAATTTTCAGGACGGAATTTGGCGAAACGAGTTGCGTCATTGCGTCCGGCTCGTCGAAACGAGTTCGTGCATATGCGGAACGTCCAATTCCGAGTTGTAACGAATGCGTAAATAAAAAATAAAAAAATAAAAAAAAAATTATTTTTTTTTAAAAACGAAAATTCGGATTTTACTGTAGCGGCTAAGATTTGGACGCTAGTATAGTCCGGTTGATTTCGTATTTGGTTTTGATATTTAAACCTTATTAATTATGTTCATGCTAATACTTTGATTATATATATATATATACGTATATATATACATATAGATCAACTTGGAAGGATCATGTCGAATTAATGAGGCTATCGGGAATATATGTCGGATTATCGGGAATTGATCATATGTATATATATGTGTATATATATATATATATATATCTACCTACTTTGAATGTATATTATATATATTTCTCTACTTGAAAATAATTATACATATCTACTTTGAAAATAAGTATGTATATCCACTTTGAATATATATAAGTATATATCTGCTTTGAGTATATATGTATATCTACTTTGATATGGAGTTTTGGAACATATATGTATACGGGATTGTATTTTCAATTATATTTTAAGGAATTCCTATTTACGTTGTTTTAAAGTATGAATTTAAGGGATGTCAGTTATACGTGGGGATTTTGAATGCTTGAGATTGAACTATTGTATTTTAAAGGATAATTATGTTTTGTATATATCTATATTTGTATATTTTGAATAATACGTTTCGGGGTTTGGACTTTATATTTTTAAAGGGTTAATACCTACTATGTTTTGAAGCATATGTTTTATTTGGGGTTTGACTTGACGTTCACTTGACTTGGGTTTTTAATATGGTTTGATTATGCATTTTCAGTGATTATGACATTTTAATGGTTTTTGGATTATTATATTTTAACTATGGAATTGTATGTTTGGGACGGTGATGTCCTTATTTGAGTATATTTGATGTTATTGGTTTCGTTATACGTATATTTGTGTTGGTGTGATATTTTGGGGTGTGGGTACTTGTGGTTAAATATGTGTATATGTGGTTTATCGTGTGGTGCTGGTTTAAGTGCAGTTGGCACTGTGTTATGTACCTCCCCCTGTTCTTGATATGGTGACTGTGATTTGGAGTATGGTTCGATCCGGTGCATACCTTAACGGGGTGTAGCCGTAGACCCTTGATTGGGTAGTCTGCGCGTATGACTGGTTTTGGACGCATGGTTATTGAGGACTCTGCCATGCGGGCCGGGGAGCTTAGTCCCAGTTGGACGGCTCGACCCTGGGCACGAGGCCATTGCGATGCCGTCCGATGTCCAGTTATCCTGGGCATGAGACCATCGTGAATGTTGTCCCGGTGTCCAGTTAAACAATCCCCTGTTCCCCCTGGTACTTGTTTTGGTGTCGAGTTTATATTATATCTATACGCGTGTGTTAGTATCTTCGTATTCTTATTTTCTTTCGGTGAGGATACTCCCTCGCTTGCAGTGCCTACGGGCATGCAGTTATTTTGAGTGTGGGAAAGAAAGGGGTAAAGTCTTTCAAAGTGTTTTTATATTATTACCTTGTGGTGGTTTTGGATTTCTTGGATTTATCTTGGTCTTTGGACATTTTACATTGTTTTGTTATTTGGAAACTTTATTATATTCTTATGCTTATGATTTTCAAGTTCTTTCGGTTTTAATTATGTTTATGTCTAAGTGGTTCAGTTTTGGGAGGTTTTGCCTCGTGGAAAGAAAAAGGTTTGGTTTGGTTTTATTCTTTTATTATTTTGAGATATTGGTTTTTGAATCAATTTTGTATACAACGGATTTTAATTGCATGGTTTGCATGGTTTTGAAACGGTGGGGTTAGTACGTTGTTTTGAACTACTAAACTTTGTTTTTGTCCACTCACACTCTTTCTGTTTTGCGCCCCCCAGGCCCTAGTCGTGCTTCAAAATTGTCCGGCCGAGCGCTTCTCTTCTTGAGCGTCGACTTAACTGTAGGACCTCGTGTCCCTTACCTTAACTTTGAATTTCTGTTGTTAAACTTGCATACTCTTAGTTGCTCTGTTATTGCCCAGTAGGGTTGAACTAGTCGGCCGGAGGCCGGTTATGTATTTATTGCATGCTGGCAGTTGGTTGTACTTATTCTACTGTTTTTGAACAGGTTGGAACTTTGGGTTTGTTTGTTTTTCTGGGGAGACTCTGCCCGTTTTTCGGCAGAAGTCTTGACCCCTTTGTCTGTTTGTCTCGGGAAGAGGGATTCTTTTAGTATGTGGGCCCGACATGGGATGATGTCGGTTGTCAGCAGGATTTGGCACGGGTTCCGGGGTGGAATCTGGGCCGGGTCCTGTCAGCCGAGGTGGCTGATGGCAGGAACTTTTGGTCCTTCTTCTCTTGGATTGCGTAGGTGTGTCACCACCAAGCCACTTATTGGCTTGAATGGAAAAGGTCGGATTGTTGTGTTCGCGCTTCTGACTTCTAACCAATCGATTGATCGGCCAAGCAAGGAAACTCCTCTTGGCCTAGGTTCTTTCACTTCCTCGGGGTCGAGGATGGTTAGGTTTTGTATGGATGTTTCTTGTGTTTTTTTTAGGTGTTTTAGTAAAAGTGATGCAACTAATTTAAAATGAATTTAAACTAATAACAATAATTAAAGTGCAAAAAAAATGAATCAAAGCGATAAATAATATAAAATAAAGCAAGAGCGAAATAAAAACAATAAGAACGATAAACTAAATTAAACTTGAAATTAAACTGAATAAAATTTAATAACAATAAAAGACAAGGAAATATAAATTGCAAGAAATTAAACTTACACTAACGAAAGCGAAGAACTGATCTAGTCTACTTGCTTGGAAAATAAAACCTAGTCTATGAATAGAAAAGTGAAAGACAAAAAGTAGGTTTTTGTGTCTGATGTCGGGGTCTCTTTCTCTTCATCTGATGGGGTTTATATAGGGTGATCCTCCACCCATGGGCTGGCTATTAAATGGCCCGAAGGTCAACTTCGTTCAAAACCTTGCCTTATGTGGCTTCCTAAATCCATGGAATTGATTTGCATGAGATCATAGGATTGAAAATCTGATCCCTTGATTCTCTCCTTCTTTGGAGTGTTTCAGATTTACATCGATTTCTTTGATTGCTTTCCTGAAGTAGATCTCGTCACGTGCATGAAAACATTCGGAAGTTTTGAGTCTACTTCCGTTGGCTAGGCTTGCACCTCCGAGGATTTTGCTTGACATCTGGTGAGATGGGGTTCTAGTCATGCTTGAAAATCATCCCCTGAAGTTGGATAACTTGGAAATCCAATAAATCCAAATGTATTTTTAAAATATCTTGATATATAATATGCATGGATCTTCATGACCTAAAATGTAATATATTTATCAAATAGGCCACTTAATGGCCATTGAGAATGCCCAAACCATAAGGCCATGATTTGGTATTTGTAACTATATTATTGTATATATGTAATATATTCAATTGGCTTTCAGACAATCGTACTAGGCAAACAAGGCCATTGAGTTGGCCTGCCAATTTGATATTTGAATATTATATATTAAGACAATTGGCCAAATTAAATCAAAGGCCATTGAGTTGGCCTACCAATTCGTAATACATCTATCAAATAGGCAAACAAGGCCATTGAGTTGCGAAGAGAATCCGAGGCACAAAGGCCTGAGGCCTAAGTCTCTAATGGCCACTGCCCAAGTCAATTCGTAAGTCATTATATATAATGAGACAGCGGTAGTGGGTAATGACTAATCTTTCAAAGCATAGGTCATTTTGAATTCATAGTCGATTATATATAAAAATCCATAAGACATTAGTTGGCTTTTGAATGAAGCCTTCATTTCAGCCAATTCCATTCCCCAGCCAACTCAATGCTCCAACCGCATTAAAGCACCTCCAGCCAACAACTTGTCAATTTTCAGCCAACATATATATATATATATCAAAACGTTTCATGCGTGCAAATGGTCACGGACCAATTGTTGTCTTTTATATATGTATATTGAAACGTTTGGCAGACTTGGTCAGTCTAAAAGTTGGCTATTAATAGCCAACTATTCAACCTTAACCCACACTTTTCTTGAATTTCCAAAGCTTCAGACAATTCACATTAAGCAAACTGTAAGGCCATGATTTGGCATTTAACTATTATATAATATATATATATATATATATATATATATATATATATTTAGAGCATCTTCAATAGCCTCTTCAACCACTTTGGGATGCTCAAATAGGTGAGCCACATCATGAAAATTCCCTCCAACAGCCTCTTCAACCTCAGTCATCAAATCTGCAACCCCATGCTCTCTCTTCAAAACTAGTAAGTTGACCTTGCCTCTTCAAAACATTTATTTTGTTTTGGGAGAATCAAAATCATATCAAAAGGCTAAAAACATTTATTTTGCTTGATGGGTTTGATGTAAATTTCATAAATATTATTTATTTTCCATAATATTATCTTTTAAAAAAAGAATGTTATTAATTATTTCAAATATTATTAATTATTATTGTTTTAAGTCAAATATTGTATTAATTGAATTGAAGAGACTGATGATGCACAAAATATTAAAGTAGCAAATAAGGCTCTTCAAATTGCCACGTAGATCAACAAACTTCAATTTAAAGAGTTTTTTTTGCTACCACTGTTGGAGATGCTCTTAATTTCCCAGCTTTTGCTCAGTTTGAAAACATCAAAGTGAACCCACGTGGGCTCACTTAAGTTAAACCCACCTTTCAAACCCTCAGCTTTCTCCAGCCAACTCAATGCTCCAACTGCATAATAGATAAAGTACAACTGACTCAAACCTCTCCAACCAACTCAAAACCAACCGCACCTCAAAAGGCCACCTTTTCCCACCTTCAGCCAAGACAACTTCAAAAGGCCAACTTTTAGCCAAATTCATTATTTATTATTTGGTTATTGCTATTATAAATAACAACATCTTTGTTTTAGTTGAGCCTCTGGGTTTCCACTGGACTTGGCTTGGATTTTAGACCACACCCAAACAATCTTGTTATTATGAATGAATGTTAGGTTATACAAAAAGTAACAAGAGAGAAAGTAAAAAGAGTTTCAATTTTTAATGTGCCCCTTCTCACTTAAATTTATGGCTCCACTACTGCTTAATACAGTCAATCTTATATGTCTAAATAACATTACTGTTAATATATAGATAAATTGAGGTCTAAAAATGTTAAGGAGGTCGGCTGCATTAAAAAAAGGGTTAAGGAGGTCGGCTGCAAAAAAAGGGTTAAGGAAGTCGATGTCCCCTTATCTTCCACAAGTGAGCTAATCTGTCGGTTGAACCCCATACTTAAATTGAGTCCAGATCCTCTGTCCTTGTTTTTGTGTGTCCCTCTCTGTCTATGCATTACTTTTTTGACATGTGGAATTCCACTTAATAATACTTTAACAAATTAATGCTTTTATCTTTTAATACAAATAAAATAATAAAATAATGTCACGTGTCATAAAATTAACCCATGGACAGAGAAGGACACACAAAAGCATGGACAGAGGATCTGAACCCACTTAAATTACGATCGGATTTCGGCTTGTGGGGTCCTCAAATGTGGCCGATCTTTTTGGCCTTCAAATGTGAAGTGTATAGATCATGACCGTTACTTAATGGATGGGTCCCACTAAATCCCAGCAAACAACGGCCCAGATAAAAAACCATCGTGACATTGACATATATTGACTTTGATTATTTAAAGCTCGGTGGCATTATTCTTGCTTTGCTATTTCGTGGAATTTGCATTTGGATTGCTCAGCAGAAATCCGCGAAGACAAGCCAAGATATATTGTTGCCTGTTGGTTAATTAGGGTTTAAGCTTTTATAAAATCTCTTTGACTAGAGCAGAGCAGATCACTATTAATTTGACAAAAGAAGACAATCCTTTAACTTCGTAGTAAGTTCCTCCTGGTTGATGTGTCTTTCCTAGAATTTGCAATTCCTTTTTTGTATGAACTACAGCACAATGCAGTACTCCCTTCTTACAAAATAATCATTATTAGGGTAATTGAAAATAAAAATTTTCCCTATACCAATTAATAAATAATTAGTTTTGTGTGTAATCATGCACTCAACTCAACAAAACTTTTTCCATGCATTTAGTATTTGATCTCAGTTTGGCCTTAATTGTGATTTAGTATGGTCTATATATCTGTCAATAAAGATAAAAATGGTGTACATACTCTGAGATTTCAGAGGCCCAATGGAGAGATAATAAATGAATCCTTATTAGTATATATAACTCTTTTTCTTTTATCACATTATATTAGCATCACTTATTAGTCTTACAAGACAATACAGAAGAAAAAAAACTACAAATTTATCATATGGTGATATCATAAAGTTAATTTATATATCTAAAACTAATGACGAATTAAGTAGCAAGTTTCTTCGGTGTGATGCAATCCCTTAGGGCTTGTTGGGTAGGGAGGATTAGACTCGACTAGAAAAATGCCTACATTTCTTGTGCATTGAAGGCATAAATTAGATATATGTTGCCTAACTTGGAGGAAGAATGAGGACTATCTATTAGGGATTGATGACTAAAACTTATCCCCCTAATCCCCTTGAAAATGGTGTGATTTGGAGGATAAGCTTTAGTCATCAACCTCTTATGAATAGTCCTCCTTCATTCTCCAAGCAAGACAACAATGTCCATATTATGTCTTGCTTGCACATGAAATGTAGGCATTTTGCTAGTCTAGTTTAGTCCACTCTAGTCCTCCCCTCCCTAACAAACGAAGCCTTAATTTACAGTATTATATATTGCGATGACACTTCTTTTTCGTAAAGATAAGTTGCTTTCATAATTTAGGCCTAAAGGGCATCATCAAAGAAAAACAATATTACGTCTAAAAGTCGTGAGTCATAATGACCAATACAAATAACCAGATAGTGTTAATTTCATACGCTCATATGAAACTGGGCAGTTACTATTTAGTGTTATATAGAGCTAGTAGAGATTGAAATATAGTTATGTGCCCAACTCATTCAATACTAGAAGAAAATTATATAATTAAAATGGAGAGAGAAGTGAGAATAAACAACGGCATGCGGACTACATGTCGATCCCTTTTTGCACATGAAAATCAGAACAGAGACACAAGAACATAATTATATTCTATGGGAGGAACTAGAATGATGGGACCCATGATTGATTGCCTTAGGGACAAATCCACTGTGCTGAGCTGAGGGGCAAAAGTGGACTTGTCCTCTTGACACGGTTCTGTCCCCGGAGGAATGTCGGAGGAAGGAATTTAGCGTCTGCCGGCAGCAGTTTGGAGGCCAACCCCAGCAACAACAACAACAACAAGAAGCACAAGGTTAGGTAGAATAGAGGTGGGCAGGAAGAGGAGTGTGGAAAAAGCAGAAGCCACAAGAGTGAAGCCACTGAGAGTGAACCAAACAGCATCATGATGATATGGCACCATTTGTATATGTATTCATAGCTATCAAATTCATTACTACTAATAATAGTAAGCTTCATAACTAGTAGTAGTAGCCCTAGCAAGCTGAAGGCCAGGCAATATGCAAGGACGCTGGACAGAAAAACCATCATGATTATGGGGTGTGTTTTGAACAAATCCTCTTGTGTATATCGCATCTGGACCAAAGTCAGGATTGTAGGAATGATGAAGGCAAGAATATTACTCTTTTTGCCATGATGACGGCGAGATGTTGTTGAAGCTTGGAGTAATGATGGTTGTTGTGCTGCAAAGTTTATGAACAACTGCTGATTGTTGATGAAGTAGTACTGCAAGCATACATTAGGTTTATTAGAACTATGAGGATTACTGATATAAAAATTATAAGTTGCCATGCTAGCTATTTTGGTGTTGATCAGACAAAATAAAATCTTAGGTTTATATGCAGAACGAAGCTTGTACTCCAGCATCATTGTGCACGTAATTTGATGACGCCATGCATACATGGGCCGCACTTATTCCAGAGATAATCTTTTTTTGTTTTTAGTTTTGTTTTAAACAGTATTACATTACATAGTAAAATCTAGTAACTACATTAATCATGCCCTCTCTTTGCTAATTAATCAACAACCATATTATAGCTTCCTTATAAACATGCTTGAATCTCGATAGTCACTGTGCTGAAAGTTCTAAGGTGTATCACCTTTCCTTGTGACAATTTGTATAAGTGTCTTAGAATCTCCCGTTAGTTCCACCTGCAAAATTTTCAATTTTGATGTCCAAATTAGCGCTTGTTTAAAAGCAGAGACTTCAGCTTGTAACACAGAGGAGTACCCTAATGGACAAGATCCTGCAATAATTGAACGACCCTAATGTGCATTCCTAATAACAAAACCTGTTGCCGAGTTACCATTTGATAAAATAGAACCATCAAAATTGATTTTACAATAACCATCAATAGTTATGTAAATAGGTTTTTATATGTGAAACAGCCTCTTGTAGTTGTGGTGATTTATTTTGAAATATAAAACAATTTCTTTGATCCCATATTTTCCAACAAATGGTAAGACAATTAATCATGTATGATTATTTGTCTTTACGACAAGTCCATTATAGTCAAAAAGTGCTGCATGCCGTATTTGTCTTTACGACAAGTCCATTTTGGGAGGCTTTTTGAATTTCCATATTTTTGCCCACCCCTGGACGTAGGAGTAGGGATGGCAATTTTCCCCGCAGGTAAGGGTTTTTGTGGGAATTCGACCCTAATGGGTCGGGTACAAACCAAACCAATATAATCGGTTCAGCTGGTGTAACCGGATCGGCTGGATTGATGCCCACCACTAGATGTAGGAGGCATCATACCAAAAAGTTGCAAATTCTGCCGAAGCAGTTGAGCATATTGGCAATTGAGAAACAAATTATAGTTTCCGGATGAGTATCACACATTGAACAAAGATTAGAGACGTATTATTAAAACGAGAAATTTTTCTTTTGTATTTAACCTTTTTTGTAAAAGAATCCACACCAAAAAAAAAAATTTGGGAGGCTTTTTGAATTTCCATATTTTAGCAAGATAATGATCTATATCTCTTTTATGATAATGAAGTTGTAAACGTGTAGCCGAACTGATGGAGAACATTCCAAACAAATTCTGTATCTATAATTGGTATATTGATAGCTTAAATGATTTAACAATTTCTAAAGGCAATACAGAATATAATTTTTCAAGTTTTCCAAGTTCCATATGAATAATATAATCCGAAACATTTTCATCTATGTTAGATATTTGAGCATTGTCAACAATTTTTATAAGGTTGAATAATAATTTTTATAAGGTTGTACCCACCAATTATCAGGTTGAATAATAATTTTCCATTCAAGCTTGACAATTGAAGCATTATTAACTAATTGTAATTTTCTAAGACAAAGACCACCAAGGTCTTTCTCTCACCATAATTGCGCCAGTAATTTGATGATTTGCATGCATAGATGGGCCCCACTTTACTCCCAACAATTATGTTGTCTGTCCCTAAATAGGTTGTTTGTGGGATCAGGATCTTAGTGTGGCCGTGAGACTTTTAAAACTAAGAATTTGTCGAGAAATTTTTTGGCGTTCCCAGTACCCGTGAATAGGAATGAGACACGTGTAATAATTTATTTTTAATTTAAAATTGCAGTAACTTTTAATTCCGTTAGCCTTTTGTTGTAATTGAGAGTCTTCTTATTTTTTATTTATCAATTTTTAGTTTTTTTTCAAACAAAACCCTAAAGATAAAAGTTTTCTCGGACACTAACCATTTTGCCGTCAGGGACAACAGTCTGCTGTACATTTTCAGCTACTCTATCCACAAAAATAGACAAAGAAAAAGGTAATTTCCTGCACTCTACCCCTACATGTCTTTACTTTTTTAGTTTTCGGGACTGTTTCATGAGTTTTGGTTTTTTGGATTATTATATCGTGGTTTGAGTTACTTTTGAGTCAACATGTAGTATACACATATTATATTGGCTTTTCTCCAGATTCTTTGAACATTGGGGGCCAAAGACCCACCAAACATCAACTTATGCATATGTTGGCTTTGCTCCAGTATCGTCTTTTAATTTCTATATATTTTTTTTCCTAGTGCAAGTGTTTCTTTACATTTTAAAGGGTTAATAGGTCTACTAGTCCCCGAACTTAGACCCGATTCGCATTTGAGTCCCTCAATTTCCAAAATCGTTCTCGTGGTCCTTCAACTTCAGTTTCGTTAGGACAAATGATATTGCCGTCAATTTTGTTAACTTTTCTGTTAAATGCAGGGTAAAATGGTATTTTTGAATTATAAATATTAATAAAACTAATTAAAAATATTTGTCTATCCCTTGCTGCAACTATGAACTTGTGATGGTCAATTTTTAATTTTATTTAATTCCATATGAATATATATATATATATAGGACCTAATTTAAGGACGATAGCAACTATTATTGAAGTTTAGGGACAAAAATATAACTTTGTTTATAATTCAGGGACCATTGTTATAATTTAGCCTTAAAAAATGCATTCCTATTCTATTTATACCATTTTCACCTAGCTCTATATAGCTGAAATCCCAATTATAAAACTGCTCGTATGTGAAGGTTCTAGATTAGGGAAATAAATCCACATCGCTATATATAGCTGAAATCCCAGTTTTCTTTTGTGAAAATTGAAATTGATAAATATTTTGATGTGATGAGATGAGTTAGCCGGACATGCATTCTAAATTTCTAACGGGTTACAAGAATATTAATGGCCCTTTCTGCGTTTCTAGTGCCAGCATAACCTTGAACCTTGTAACTCGTCCCCAACATTTCAACGACAACGAAAATAATATTGTGTTGTTGCGGCTGCGCGTCGGTGCTCAGCCGTTTTCACACAGTAGAAATTCAACTAACGTGACCCACAAGTAAATCAAGAACGTTGGGGACGGTAGTAGTGGTTGTTATCCATGGGTCCCACACCAAATACTGGCCCTGATATTCTCCATGTCGACTGATTGGGTCCCACTTCAATTAAGATCCTTTTTTTCTAACGATTTTTGTTTTGTTTTTTCGAAACTGGAAATCAGAAAACTAACAAATTCTCAGATAGAAAATATTGTCCAAATCAGTTTACTTCTAGAAATCTAAGATTTTGCTAGTTGCATATTCCAAGATTTTGTCGAGGCAAATAACCATATTTTAATACCATATTTCTGTAGTGGTTCTTTTGTTCGTTTGATCAGGATGTGGATGATAAATAAACAAATTTAAACATGGCATTTTGCGTACATCAATGGGCCGCCATTTGCTTCAAGTAAAGCCAAGTAATCTAGTGCGTCATTAATTTTGCATAGCAAATTAATGGTTTTGTGTGTTAAATGACTGAAAAATAAAATTCTTAGAGCATCTCCAAGGGAGATGTCAAATACGAAACATCAAATTTAAATATGATGACTGATGTGGCAATTTGACATCTTGCACAGCTTTACACTCCACTCGATATGTCAAATTAAATTATTATTTTTTTATATTTTAGTGTTGATTTTTTTTGTAATTAAAAAGAAAATAAAAACTAATAAAATATTCATTTGACATCTTGCTTTTGGAATGTCAAAAATAACATCTCAACCTCCAACATTCATTCCACATCAGCTTTGACGCATCGGTTGGAGTGATGTGAGATGTTATTTCTAGCCGTTAAATGTCTATGTGGCACTTTTGGCACATCGGTTGGAGATGCTCTAAAATGAATCAGAAAAGCAATTTCCTTTTTTGAGAACCAATATTGTGTGGGTAAAATGGTACTTTTCCATACAAAAAAAGGGTCGGTTTTCTTATTCTTTATAAATAAATAAAAACTTTTCAATTTCCATAAAATGTTGTTTCCATTCATCTCACAAAAAACAAAAAAGAAAGAAGGTTGTTTCCATTAGGTTAGGAAAAAAAACCGTGCATATATACAAAACCAGGTGCTCAGTCTTTGCCTTGTAATTGAACTGCGTGGTTTCCAAATTTGTATGCCCTAGGTATCAACACTTTTCAACGTCATGTGGATTGCTTGCACTTGAAGGAACATGGATGTTAGGCTTGACGATGACTTTGATGGATTTGCATGACTTTGATGGATTTTGATGTGAGGTTCTTGACGATAATTTTGCATCCTATATTCTAACCAAAAAAAAAAAATGAAAACTAATAAACACTAAAATTGAAATTGTTATCAAATGGACCCTTAATCTCTCAGTTTCTTTTTTTCTCTGTTTGCATATAACTTATCGGGGTTATAACCTTTTCATCCTTACTACGAAACTGAAAGATTTCAGCTTCACAATGGAAAAATCCTCATGCATCAGTCATTATAGTTTTGCATACATTGTTATCAATTGGTCTCCACAAAACGATTCGTCATTCATTGGACAAGTACAAAGGAACAACAAAGTTTCAAGAGTGTGTGGAGGAGAAGCGAGGTGAAAGAATAAAGTGCAACTATTTTGTCTTTTTTGTTTTCTTTTGTGAAAATTGAAGTTGATAAATATTTTGATGTGATGTGATGAGTTAGCCGAGAGTAATGCTATACTCACCACATATATGAAGACCACCTTCTAATAGAGTGCGCCCCCATCTCTCTAATTCAACACATTAATTCCACCTCTATTAGAGAGGCGCACCACGCGCATGCATGAAAGATAAAGATTTTTGGTTAGGCGAACACGCTTTCTAAATTCCAAACGGGTTGACCGAGGGGTTTACTTCCCCCATTCCCCACCTTGGTCACCTGTTCGAATCCCATTGTAGCTGGGATACTCAAAAAAATAAATTCTAAACGGGTTACAATAGTATTGATGATGCCCCCTTCGGCTTTTATTGTGCCCATTATTTGGGCCAGCATAACGTTGAACATTGATGCGGGGATGCTAGATAGAACAACCACCATAACGTAATGGTGCATTTTGAACAGATCTTTTTGTGCATATTGCATTTGGACCAACGTCGGGATCGTCGAAATGATGAATGCTATGATATCTTTTTTGCCATGATGGCGGTTTGATGTTTGTTGTTGTTGTGCTGCAAAGTTGATGAACAACTGCTGGTGGTTGATATAACATATGACAACATTACTACGAGGACTAATATTCATCCCCACATAAAAATGATTAATTCCAGGCATCCTATCTATGGGCTAGATTTGGGTTTTTCAACTATCCATTTTGTATGGCTAGACCATAGCATGACCAGAAAGAATGAGGACGTGTGTGAAATATATATAATATAAAGGCAGATTGACTGGAAAAACATGTCCAAAAAAGAAATGACAACGTATGATAAATAAAAGAGATTGGGAATATGAGTTCAAAAGAGTTACAACGTCAGCTATATATAGGAAATTAGGATGTGGCAGCATGAAACATTAGTAAAAAAAAGGTGAACGACGTATGAATAAAGGGAGGTGAGGAATGTGAGTCACAAAATTTGATGACGCGTGACAAATGAAGGAGACTATTGGGGGTCGCACTCACACTGAAAAGATTCCCCTGCAACAAAGTTTGACTTCTTAAAACTGGGGAGGAGCTCATCATAAAAACAAATGGGATTTTGATACTTGTTTAATTCAAAAATAAAGAAAGTTCAATGATTTTATTAAAATAAAAATTTATATAAAATTGACAAGTGTCAAAATCCCATTTATTTTGATGATGAGCTCCTCCACAGTTTTAAGAGGTCAAATTTTTTCCTTTTTATAATATGAAAATCACACCATTACGTTGTACTAATTTATCCTTTCTCATTGTATATCCAGAGCCTTTTGGAAAAAAAAACAAAAACAAAAACCAAACACACAAACGGATTACTTGGAAAACGGTGAGGGTGATCACACGGGCTTTGTAGTGGTTATTCTTTCCTCCATTTATTTGATGTGGATGATAAAGGAAAATTGAACATGGGTTTTGGCGTGATCGTCAAGCAATTGAAACATCAATGCCCATTTGCTTCAAGTAAAGCCCAGTAATCTGGTGCTTCATTAATTTTGCGTAGCAAATGAATGGTCTTATGAAAATTCTTATGCAAAATGACTCATTTATCCAAAAATCAGAAAATCAAGAGTGTGTGGCGGAGAAGCGAGGTGAAAGAATAAAGTGCAACTATGTTGTCTTTTTTGTATTCTTTTGTGAAAATTGAAATTGATAAATATTTTGATGTGATGAGATGAGTTAGACGAGTATTGATGGCCCTTTCTGCTTTTCTCGTGCCTATTATTTGGGCCAGCAATTGGGTATCTCACATTCACTACAAAAAAAGTCAACAATTGTTACTTTTTTATTGGTGACTGTTGGCTTTATTAGTCACCTTTTCTGGTGAGTAAAAGCATTAGTCACAGTGCAGTTACAATTTTGGGCTTCATTACATATGAAGCCGTTACTAAAAGTTATTGTCACCAGTATAACAACATTCGTGACATTGTGGAAATTGACTCTTAACAGCATGTGGGGCCCATCATCTATCCAATCAATTTCAGTTTATAATATTTTATTACTTATTTGGCTATCCAATGAACTTCATATTACGTCTAGTGTTTATTGTAATTTCATTAAAATTCAATAAACAATTTAATAAAGATATTTACTTTCATTGCAATTTCTTCCAGTACAGTGAACATTTCATAAACACATTAGCTTTCATTTCATAATTTTCCTATATAATTTACAAATATGGAGGATTAAACCTTCCAAAATATTGTCACTGGTAACTAAATATACAATCATTTGGTATCTACTTTCAAAATAACTAATTTCAAGCTTCTTGCTGGAGCTGCATTTTTCTCTAACATAAATTTATCTGATGATATAGCAGCAGCATCTTTGCTCTTGTATGAGTCTTCATTGTTGACAAAAACCAGATGAGAACATCCAAACCAAATTACCCATCACCTGTTGGTAAAAAGAAAAAAGAAACTCCAATCAATTCTTAGCTGAAATAAAAAACATAGCAAAGAAAAAGAAACCAAAGTCAAAACCCATATCAGATTCAGATATATCATTAACCCATATTCGACATAAACAAAGTAAAAAAATTTACAGTAGTACCAAAAAATTAAGAAATTAAAATAAGGGATAAAAAGTGGAGGTGGTTGTCTGTTGGGCGTTGATATCATCAACCCAGATTCAGATATATCATAAACCCATATTAGACTGAAGGCGTTTATGGCGGCGTCTGTTGGGCTTCACCTTCACCGTGGTTGTCTGTCAGTGTCATAGAGACAAAACCCTATTCTGAAAATAAGTGTAACGACCGTGACCCAAAAATTAAAGGAAATTAATTAAATTAATTAAGTTAAACAAATAAAGAATTAAAAAGGAATTTAAAATGAATTAAAAGGATTAAAATAATGAAATTTGAATTAAATAAGAAATTAATAATTAAAAGGGGCATTTTGGTCAACCTAATTTTCGGACGACAATTTGGCGAAACGGGTTGCGCCATTGCGTCCGGCACGTCGAAACGAGTCCGGGGACGTACGGCACGATCAATTTGGTTAACAAACGATAAAGTGGAATATTTTAATAATTTAAATTGGGATAAAAAACAAAAGGAAAATTCTGATTGGCCATCCCTTTTCTCTCTCTCTCTCTCTCTCTCTCTCTCTCTCTCTCTCTCTCTCTCTCCTCGGACCCGTGCCCCCATTGTGACTGCCGGTCACGTTTTTGGACGGCGGCGCCACCACCGGCCACCACCTGGGTCGGGACCACATCGGCCACCTCGTCCCGGTCCTACCCCACTGTAGCCCAACCGTCCCAGCCGTCGTATCTCGCCGGAATTTCACGAAAAACAGGCCGGTTTCTGCTCAATTTTCGCCGGCTTCGTACGGCGGTTTCCGGCAAGCTTTGGCGTCGATCCAGGTGAGCTTTCTCCTCCCCTTGAACCCCTCTAGCTGTTTCTAAACTTGGAATCGATCGATTTGGCCGCAAATCGATCGGAGCAAAAACCCAATTCTGGCCGGAATTCTTGTCGACGGTTTGGCCGGAATTCGGCCGGTTCTTGGCCGGTTTAGGCCGGTTTTAGAACCCCCTCTAGGTGCTGATCAGTTTGGTGTAAGGCTTGACCCTTGAATCGACGAAAACCCGAACGCCGGAATCGCTCTACACACCCACCACGCGCTGTTGGCGCGTGTGGCGGCGCGTGGCGGCTGTGTGGCGGCGGTTCTCCATCCCCGTGCGATCCTTGAGTCGTTGTGAACGCGTACGTATATTCGGATTTCGATTCGGATGTCGTTTGGACCTCGAACCATTGTATGCCTATTGTGCGTTGCTTGGGTTCGACGTGTTCGGACCGTTGGATCCAAACCGAATTCACGTATGTTGTTTCCCGTATTTCTAGAAACGTGTAGGATTTGACGGATCGTGATTCGGAGCCCCGGATGCTTCGAATCAATTACTTGAAGTTTGAGTTAAACCGTAATCGTCCGATCGTGCGATCGTGAGCAATCCGACCGTCGGATCGAGACCAAACTTTTGGGACGTGTTCTCTAAGCCGTAGTGAACCTATAGGAACTTTCAGATCTAAGTTTGGAGGTCATGGGACCCACGGGCCCGGTTTGACCTATTCGGGTGAGTTGACCAAGTTTGACCAGGGTTGACCGAGCGTCTCCCGAGGTTGGTTCTTCCTCTAACGAACGTCGTTGACCTTAGAATTCCTCGTACGACGTTTTGGTACACTTGAGTTGAGTTTGGTTAAGGTTGACTTTTAAGGTTATCGCTTCGGTCCGGTTGTTAACCTTAATCCTCGTGTTCTTGAATTAGGTTCTCAAGCTCTTCGTGATCCTCGTGCGGAACCCTTTTCGGGTTGGGCAGCGTGGGACCAACGGTGAGTGGACTTTGTTTTCAAACGAGCATGGTTTTAAAGAATTGAATGTGATGCATGTAAATGATATTTAAATATTGTTTTGAATCTTGAATTGATCTTTGGATGGATTTATTATAGTTGATTTGGTGTTTGAGTTTCATATTTGATTTGGGTTGCCGGTTTGTTTGTGAGGCCCTGTTGGCTATATTTTATTATTATGTTTATATTTAAGTATGGATTTTGGGACGAGTCAAGCGTCCGGTAGTATTTATGTATGGATTTGAGTACGGTGAAATTTATTGAATTTTCCTTGATTTATATTTAATATTTGAGTTTATGGTTTCGTTGGGTTTCGGACTTTATTATTTTATTATTACGTATGTCGTGGGTTATACTTTAAACCTTTGGAACTTATACTTTATATATATAATTTCGGGAAACTTATATACCTACTTTGAACATATAAATATATTTACTTTGAATGGAGTATTTGGGCGGTAAGTTTTGGACGCTAGTATAGTCCGGTTGATTACGTATTTGATTTTGATATTTCACTACAAGAAAAATTGGTAATTGCAACATCGGAAAAATGCTGCAAAATGTCAATTGCAGCGTTTTACAAAGTGCTGTATATCGAGATGCTGCAAAAGGTCCAGCTCATTTGCAGCGTTTATCTTCTGTCACAAAGCAACGCTGCAAAAGACTAATCCTAACATGTTTTAAGTGTTGCAAATTGATAATCACAACAGGTAAAAAACGTTGTTTTTGTTTTCATTACAACACTAAACAAACGCTGCATTTGATGTTGTAGAACATATTCCTATTCATACTACAGCTTTTTTCTTATTTTTGTATTGTTTTTTCAATTATGTGGTTATACAGGCAATCCAAAAAGACATTAAAATCAAATGTAGTAATAAAAATTAGTTACAACGTGTCAACTAGGTAAACAAATGGAAAATAACTTCATTTATTTCACCACATATAGTTCAGTGGACTTTATAAAAGATACACATATTACACATGATTCTAGCATGATGTCTGAACGATAATATAGATGTTTCTCAATGAAGATTGTTTTTGCCCTATGTAGCCATGCCCATTCAATACACAAAGCAAGTGCTGATGCATGAAAAACTTCATCATATGTTAGCTCCCTTCCATCCTTAAGTAACCTTAGGCTGTCTATTACAGATAAAACCTGATTCATCTTTCCTGTCATGGTACAAGTTTGTGAGCAGAAGTTCTATAAAAAAGATCTCAACGAAAGAGTAAATTATCATCTAATATCATTCACTATAACAGAGAAGAGGGCAACATATTTCAGATGAATTTTGACACTTACCCTCCAGATAGACCAAAGCAAGCCTTTATCTGGGAAACACTCCAGGAAGTGCTCTCTCCTTCACCAGCCTCCTTGATTACCTTGTCGATGAGTGCACATGCACCAATATGTGCACCAGCTGATTGTCCCATTAGATAAATCATGCACAAACATAGCATGAAAAACGCCAACTTTAGCTACTAGGATTATCTCCACGACTAAACCAAATTATAGAACCACAAAAAAATTCCACAACTTAAATTTAGAACAAAAGATTCCATTACCTAAAAGATCGCCTCCATAATCAGCAATACGATTGCACACAAATGAGATTCCTTGAGAAGCATCCTTTACCATATCACTGATAGTACCCTGAGGAAAATTTCTGCACGAAGAAATCATATCAAGATAATGACTAAAATCGGGTAGCTAAGGATTAGATTATATTAATTTATTTTCATAGATAACAGAGGTTGTGTTTCAGAGAGACTCAAATCTCCATATATTCATAAAGTTCCTTCAAATATCATATCCTACCTATTTCTTGGTTGATCGCCATAAACTATACCTCTGCGAACCTGACTGGAGAAGAAATAATAATAGCCAACTGCAAAAGAGAGGTAGACTATTTGTGAATCCTATCTCATGGCCATGATAATGATCTAAAAACTTCAATGTCTGAAGTGGGCAAAAAAACTATAATGCCTAAAAAGGTATGCAAGAGGTGAAGCATATACGCATGATAATTTCAAGATGCATCCAACAATAGCGATATGTTTGATAAAGATCTCAAAGAATCTGTACACTATATATTCACAAATCCATGTAACACAACGAACATAAAACATTTCTAAAAACAAGTTTTCTCTCTTTCTAATGTAAGAACTTCAGGAGTGATGAATTTTAATAGATTATGTTCTATTTAAGTAATTCCAAGTTTCAAGCAGTAGACGCCATTTCCATTTTGCTTATTTTAGGTTATGTCTCTTCTTTACAACTTTACTAATGTTCTTTCCAATAGTCATGTTCCACTTACAAAGCTCACAAGGCAATATCTTTTGTTTATTGTGCGATCCATAGACTACTTCACACATGTTCAAGCCTTATGTCAGAATTTCCTTAGCTACGTGTAAAAAAGGCTATCTAATTCTGAAAGTTAAGTCCTTGATTCCAATCCAAGTATGCAATCTTTGATATCCAGTTTTACTCAGTTTGCAAATAATCGAAATCACAAAATGGGTATTACCAAAACAGAGCAAGTGTCAAATCAAAATACACGACCAACCAAGAATTTTAAAAAAAGAACAAAAGAGGAAATTATCACTACTTACAACTAAGAATGCTAGAACCCTACACAAGAGTAAAACTCTTGAAAATGAAATATTTGAATATTTGATTTAATTGAGGTGTAGTGGGTTCCTGTAGGTGAAATATTTGAATTTTAGTGTTTTGAATTAGTGGACAAAATCGAGACAATTAGAAAGATTTTAGAAGAGGAATAAGAAGAGAATGAAAGAGATTTACCTATATCATATCATCAACAAGACCAGCGACTTATCGTGCTTCCCACGACCTACAAAACCAATTAGCCCATAATAATACTCAAGGTATTGCTGCTCCACCAAGGTTCTGTTTTTCTTGAAGAGAAAAAAAAAACCAAATTTGATTATTATGCATTCCACAAAACAAGTCCCAAACTAATAATGAACCTGTTGAACGTTATGCACACCTTGGTTTAGCAATTTCTGGGCTGTTTCATTAGGATCTGTGTCGATCTCTTTGAGAGCCCAATATATCAATATCGAGTGATTACCCACTATTTCTTTGATGGATTGAAAGGGTTTTCTCACTCCACCCCCGAGTTTATCTGAATCCCAACTTCGATTCGAGAGGCAGAGGCCATCTCTCATCTATGATTGAGAGATTAAAGCCTAAGAATGAGAAAGCGGACTGAGGTCTCAACGATGGTGGAAAGCAAAGCACTCCAGAAAAAAATATATATGTATATATATGGATAAACAACCAGCATAATCCAACAAGCAGAATTTCATTATTGACAAGAAAAATTAAAAATAACTCACCAAGGTGGGTTTTCTCTGAGGTTTCACGGAAGGAAGCGAGACCGAGGTTTCGCAAAAGGATGAGAGAGGTAATAAGAGGATGAGAGAGCTGATTTAAAATTATTTTAATGAATTTTGGGATAAAAGAGCTGTGGTGTTGTCTAATTGCGGGAGATGAAATTTGATGCTGAAAAGATGGCGCCACAAGCGGCGGGAAGGAAAAAAATTGGTGGAAAACTTTTGGGTTAACAACGTTTGACTATCGCCGTGAGAGGAAGAGCTTTTGTAACGTGAGAAGTGTGTTGTAAATGGTGAAAAACCGGTGTTGCAATGTTAATGGACAAATACAACATTGTGAAACAACATTTTGCAACATTTATTTACTAAATGCTGTAAATAGTCATTATTTACAGCATTTAATAAATAAATGTTGCAAAGCAATGTTGTAAAAGGTTGCATTTCTTGTAGTGTTTAAACCTTATTGTTTATGTTCATGCTAATACTTTGACTATATATATATATATATATATATATATATATATATATATATATGTATATATATACATATATATATATGTATATATATACATATAGATCAAGTTGGAAGGATCATGTCGGATAAATGAGGCTATCGGAAACATATGTCGGATTATCGGGAATTGATCATATGTATATATATGTGTATATATATATATATCTACTTTGAATGTATATTATATATTTCTCTACTTGAAAATAATTATACTTATCTACTTTGAATATATATTACATATATATATATATATATACTTTGAAAATAAGTTTGTATATCCACTTTGATTGTATATATATATAAATATATATCTACTTTGAGTATATATGTATATCTACTTTGATATGGAGTTTTGGAACATATATATATATACGAGATTGTATTTTCAATTATATTTTAAGGAATTACTATTTATGTTGTTTTAAAGTATGAATTTCAGGGTTGTCGATTACGTGGGAATTTCGAATGCTTGAGTTTGAGTATTGCATTTTAAAGGATAATTATGTTTTATATATATATATTTGTATATGTATATATACGTGTATATTTTGAACAATACGTTTGGTTTGACTTTATATTTTTAAAGAGTAGTACCTACTATGTTTTGAATAATATGTTTTACTTGGGGTTTGACTTGATGTTTTCTTGACTTGGGTTTTGATTATGGTTTGTTTGTGCATTTTCCGTGATTTGACATTTTAATGGTTTTTGGATTATTATACCGTCGTTTGACACTTGTGTCTATTTTAACTATAGTATTGTATATTTGGGACGGTGATGTCCTTATTTGAGTATTTGATGTTATTGGTTTCGTTATACGTATATTTGTTCTGGTGTGTGATATTTTGGGGATGGGTGCATGTGGTTAAATTGGTATGTGGGTTATCGTGTGGTGTTGGTTTAAGTGCAGTGGCACTGTGTTATGTACCTCCCCCTATTATTGATGGTGACATGGTTTTGGAGTTTGGTTCGATCCGGTGCATACCTTAACGGGGTGTAGCCGTAGACCCTTGATTGGGTAGTCTGCGCGTATGACTAGTTTCGGACGCATGGTTATTGAGGACTCTGCCATGCGGGCCGAGGAGCTTAGTCCTAGTTGGACGGCTCGACCCTGGGTACGAGGCCATTGCGATGCCGTCCGATGTCCAGTTATCCTGGGCATGAGACCATCGTGAATGTTATCCCGGTGTCCAGTTAAACAATCCCCTGTTGGATTGTTTCCCCCTGGTACTTGTATTTGGTGTCGAGTTATTATATCTATACGCGTGTGTTAGTACCTTCATATTCTTATTTTCTTTCGGTGAGGATACTTCCTCGCTTGTAGTGCCTACGGGCATGCGGTTGTTTTGAGTGTGGGGAAGAAAGGGTTAAAGTCTTTTAAAGGGTTTTTATATTACTTTGTAGTGGTTTTGGATTCTTGGATTTTATCTTAGTCTTTGGACTTTTTACGTTGTTTTGTTTTATGGAAACTTTATTATATTCTTATGCTTATGATTTTCAAGTTCTTTCGGTTTTAATTATACTTATGTCTTCGCGGTTTAGTTTTGGGAGGTTTTGCCTCAGGGAAAGAAAAAGGTTTGGTTTGGTTTTATTCTTTGAATTATTTTGAGATATTGGTTTTTGAATCAATTATATATATACAACGGATTTTAAATTGCATGGTTTACATGGTTTTGAAGCGGTGGGGTTAGTACGTTGTTTTAAACTACTAAACTTTGTTTTGTCCACTCACACTTTTCCGTTTTGCGCCCCCCAGGCCCTAGTCGTGCTTCGTTACCGTCCGGCCGAGCGTTTCTCTTCTCGAGCGTCGACTCAATTGTAGGACTTCGTGTCCCTTACCTTAACTTTGAATTTCTGCTGTTAAACTTGCATACTCTTAGTTGCTCTGTTATTGCCCATTAGGGTCGAACTTGTTGGCCAGAGGCCTGTTATGTATTTATTGCATGCTGGCAGTTGGTTGTACTTATTCTACTGTTTTTGAACAGGTTGGAACTTTGGGTTTGGTTGTTTTTCCGGGGAGACTCTGCCCGTTTTCCGGCAGAAGTCTTGACCCCTTTGTGTGTTTGTCTCGGGAAGAGGGATTCTTTTAGTATGTGGGCCCGGCATCGCGACGATTTCGGTTGTCAGCAGGATTCGGCACGAGTTCCGGGGTGGAATCTGGGTCGGGTCCTGTCAATAAGAGTCCCACAAAAAATTTCAAGATCTTGAGGAACTACACAATCATCTCAGAAATCATACCCACCCACACAAAATCATTCCAGAAATTATACCCACATGAAATTTGAAAAAACAAAAAGGAGAAGACTGGTGAAAAATTATACCCACATGAAAACTAGATGCCACCGATAAGAGTGGGTTTGGCACAGAGCCGATGAGAGAGCAAGGAGATGGTGAGATGGAGCCGAAGCCATAGGAGGATTTGGGTACTTACTAAGGCGAATAAGATCCCAACGGAGGAAGTTAAAAAATTTCAAACTAAATAAGAAAATTCAAACCTGCAAGCAATTCACGTGAAGATTGAGCTCCCAGGTCCTGTATATACACTGCAGAAAGTGCTTCGAATTCAGAGCTTGAAAATACCATACCATAATTCCGGTAATTAATGATCGAAAAGAAAAGAAAAGAAAACAACAACTTCGAAATTTCGAGCAAAAATTTGACCTTTTTCAAAAATTCTGATCGGCTTCTCTTTTTTCAATTCCTTGTCCTGATAGCCGGACCCTCTCTCTCCCTCTCTCTCTGTCTATATATGTGAGTTTGTGAGTTTGTGAGTTTGTGAGTTGTGTGAGTTCTTTGGCTCAGATAAGATGACAGAGGAAGGAAGCAAGTGAAGAAGTTTAGATCTGAGATCCGGTTTCTTACTTTGATTAAAAGACTTGAGAGAACTAAAGTCACAGACCTTTGGCTGCAAAGTTGACACGTTGGTAGTTGGTGGGATAGATATATTGGCCAAAATCTTGAAGAAAAAGTAAACATAATATTTTATTAGTTTTAAAATATGTACTTACAATTGTAATATTTTATTGATTATCATTGTAATATTTTATTGGGTTACAATTGCTATATAAGTGACAATCATAATAAATTTTATTAGTCTCTATTATTCCTCTGACAGCCATAATAAATTAGTATTTAATTTATTGTATTTAAAGCAACAATCACCAATTCATTAAAGGGTTACATAGTTAGTCACAAATATTGGTAACTAGTAACCAAATTCATTGACTAACTCTTCAAATGTCACCAAAACTATTTTATTAGTAAAAAAATGTGACTATTGCTTTCTTTTTTAGTAGTGATTCATCGACTTTTTTGAGATTATGGACGGCAATAAAACCCAAGTCTTTTGAAATTACACATAAACATAGAAGCAGTAATAGGTGCCAAAAAACCAACAACAACAACAAATTACCATTAAGTAACCACAACCATAGTTGATTATCTTTGGGACAAATCCGCTGTGCTTAGGGGCAAAAGTGAACTTGTCCTCCTGACACTCTTTTGTCCTCGGCATACCAAAGAAAAGAATTTGCCAACGGTCGGCACTAGTTTCAAGGCTAGCACCACCAACGAAAACAAGATCATCAAAACTAGGTAGAGCACAAGCCGCCAGAAAGACGAGTGTGGAAAAAGCAGAAGCCACAAGAGTGAAGCAACTGAGAGTGAGCCAAACAACAGCATGATGATGTGGCACCATTTATATATGCAAGCATGACAATCATGTTCATCGCTAGCCATACTAGCACTAGCACTAGGCCTCATAAATAGCCGTAGTCGCCCAAGTAAGCTGAAGGCCAAGCAGTATGCGAGGACGCTAGACAGAACAACCACCATAATGTAACGGTGCGTTTTGAACAGATCTTCCTGTGCATATCGCATCTGGACCAACGTCAGGATCGTCGAAATGATAAACGTGAGGATGTTTTTTTTGCCATGACGACGGCGGTTTGATGTTTGTTGTTGTTGTGCTGCAAAGTTGATGAACAACTGCTGGTGGTTGATATAACATATGACAACATTAGAACTACTACGAGGACTAATATTCATCCCCACATAAAAATGATTAATTCCAGGCATCCTATCTATGGGCTATATTTTGGTTTTTCAATTATCCATTTTCTATGGCTAGAGCATAGCATGATCAGAAAGAATGAGGAAGTGTGATATATATATAATATATAAAGGCAGATTGACTGGAAAAACATGTCCAAAAAGGAAAATGACAACGTATGATAAATAAAGGAGATTGGGAATATGAGTTCAAAAGAGTGACCACGTCTGCTATATATAAGAAATTGGGATGTGGCAGCATGAAACATTAGTAAAAAAAAAAAGGTGAACGACGTATGAATAAAGGGAGGCGAGGAATGTGAGTCACAAAATTTGATGACGCATGACAAATGAAGGAGACTATTGGGGGTCGCACTCACTCTGAAAATATTCCCCCGCAAGGTATGGTTGGGATCTCCTCCGTAGAGTTATATATAAATTCTTTGAGGAATGCTAGCAACTTTTTTTCTAACATTTTCTTTTGGACATTCTCCCTTCTCCTCATGAAAAAATAGCTTGTTATTAAAAAGAGTTAATATATTCAATAAGGGTAAACTTGGAAAACAAAAACAAGTTTGTGTGATGTATTAATGACATTGTTTTAAGTGTAAGGAAAGTGACACTTATCATGAGAAGAATGGAGAAAATTCAAAAGAGAAGGTTAGAGAGAAAGTTGCTAGCATTCCCCAAATTCCTTTAGCAACAAAGTTTGACTTCTTGAACCTGGGGAGGAGCTCATCATAAAAACAAATGGAATTTTGACATGTGTTTAATTCCAAAATAAAGAAAGTTCAATGATATTTTTTAAATAAAAATTTATATAAAATTGACAAGTGTCAAAAATTTCTCCTTCCCGGTTTTAAGAGGTCAAACTTTTTTCTTTTTATAATATGAAAATCACACCATTACGTTGTACTAATTTATCCCTTCTCATTGAAAATCACACCATTAAGAGGACAATTTTTGATTAAAAAAAAAGTCTAACACTCTTGAAAGCACATTCACTCACTTTGTAAAGTTCACAAGCAACAAATAAAATAAAATAATTTTCAAAATCAGGAAAAAAATAAAAATAAATGTTATTTAAGCGTTGAAGAAGCAAACAGCGCCCAAGATCCCCTTACCATTAATGTAACTGGAAGGAGCAACATGTCCGAAAAGACAACGAAATATTAAGTAGAACAAAAATCTTATAGTCATCTCAGTGCTGGACAAAAAGTGAATAGCCTAATGGTACATAGAGGAGTAGTTCATCCACGCGTGTGCAAAGGGGCTAGTTTTAAATAATATAAATGGAAAATTTGGGATAAGTCTAAAATTTAGAACATAAGTTGGGTTTAATCCTCGCATTTGTTGCCATTGATATAAGTCATTTGACTTTTCTGCCAAATAGGATTACATTTCTTTTCTGTATTTTCTGACTTGTCATTGATCTATTATTATCATTATTTGTAAATTATCTAGTTGTTCTTATTATGCTCATGAAGTATAAATTGTGTAGAAATCAATTTATTTTATAGGACAATAATTACGAGATTTTATTATGATTTTAATATAGGGATATACATAGGTTAATAAATCCGATAATTTTAGAGATACAACAAAATAACAATTTTTATTTTTGCCCAACAATGTATATACTACTAGCGGAACTAACAATAATAGGACTGGACACTAACTTCTTCTCCAACTCTCTCATAAGACGTGGGAACCATGAGGTCATGGAACCACACACGACTTATGTACGGGCTATTCTATGTGAGAAACAATAACACTCGAGAAAAGAGTTGGTCTGTGTAACATATTCATTGAGGTCAGTGGCAAAAGCGGGCATGCCCTATGACTAATGCTATTTTGTTCTTTGCGGATGCGCTGCCAAAGTTTACGAACCAAGCGGTCCAAGCCTGCCACGGGCAAAAACAAGACGCAAAAAATAAGGTAAGAGTAGTAGTGTGGAAAAAACAGAAGCCACAAGAGTGTGGCAACCGAGAGTGAACCGAACACAAGCATGGCCATGCGACACCATTTATATGCATGACCACCAAAACTGAAGGCGAAGCAATCACTACTACAAAATCGCAATAGACGACGGTAATTTACCGTAAATGAATTTCACTTTCTCAACCGTCGAGGGAATCGACCGACATCTTTACGCATAAAACCACGACGGTAAAAATACCGCCTATATTATATAAAAGCGACACTTTACTAAAACCGACGTCTATTAATTTAAAGACGACGTTTTTATAAAAAAATAGACGTGTATTATAATTAAAGACGACGGTTTGTAAGAACTGGCGTCTATTATGAAATGTGACTATTATATGTAAATCTGACGGTTGTTATGAAATAAATCGTCATTATTGTGAAATATGTCGTCTATTATGAAATAACGAGTCGTTTATTATATGTAAATACGACGGTTTGTGATAGAATAATTAGATCATTGATGTAAAGACGATGGTTTTTTTGAAAGAACCGAGGTTTACTATATCCAAAGATGTTTTATTTTACATTTTACCTTTTTTTCCTTGCTTCCAATTGTTCTCTACAACGATTTTAGCTAAAACAACCATAATGCTTTGTGAACAATAAATTCAGCTCCAAATAATTCATCTTCCTATGAATCTAGAAGAATAATTTGTTTCATAAAACTTGAATATTCAATAATAATTACAAAATATCAATCTTCATTCCTATATATCTATACAAAATATCATATCCATAATATTAAACTATATATCTCTACAACGATCCGAATTTCATCAATTTGTTCTTGTGTGTATGAGTTACCGTTGTCTTCTTGCACCTTGCAAAACAGGATTAAAAAAAAGGAAGCAAGTTTTAGTTAGAGATACATTTAGGATTAAAAAAAGAAACAAGAAAAAAGCCAGTGGGGAGCATAACTTATTTGGATTTCCTCCGACTTGGAGCAAATAAACTTCAAATAATTTGAGAAACTAAAACCGGAATGAAAGATTAGAATATGAGCAAGCCTAATGAAATGTACCTCTGACTTGGAGCAACTTTGATGGAGAAAGAAAACTTAAGGTCAGAATATGAGTTGAAGAAAGATAAGCGAAATGTTATATGTATAGGGTTTAGGAAAATTGAAAAAATTACATTTTCATGCGGTCAAATTTTTCAAAAGACCGCGTTTTTAAAGACGACGGAAAGTAAAATAAAACGACGTATAAATTAAAATATACCACGACGGTTTTTAAATAATACTGGACGTTATAAACATATACTACGCCGATTATTTACAAAACCGACGTCTTAAATAAAAAAACTTGGAAAAATAGAAATTTGTGCTAACAAGAAACTAAATATACAATCCTACTTGAGAACTCGGTTCTTGTTTTACACCAACCAAGTTCTTAGATGGGTTGGGTGTACAACAAAAATCGAGTTCGCAAGAAAGACATTCTTGCATGAGAGGTGAGAATTGAGATATACAAAAACGTTTGGAATAAAAACAGCAATTTAAACAATTATTTAGAATTGGAAAACTAAAATTGACTTTATTAATACTTGGAAACCGAAAAGGGCCTTTATTTCGGCTTGGAAACCTAAAAGCCGCGTTTCAGTTCCCAATTTGGCGATAAAGCATGCCAATTCATTTCGAAGTTTCAAATTGAAACTTAGCAGCTCGGTATTTATGTTTACCGTCGTCGTTGTAATCGACGTTTATTCTGGACTTTGTTGTCGCTTGTTTTAAACAACAACGACGTATAATTAATATAAAGCGACGTGAAAATGATTTACAACGGCGATATAATTAATAGAACTGCCAGACATTATGCGAACAACCATTTCGTTATATTATATTATAACGCCCGTAGTAATGATTTACCACCACCTTTTATTTATAAGAATCGTCAGAGTCTAACATCTAATACGTAGTAAAATAATAAAAACAGACGCGGTTAATTACCTTACATGTCGGTAATTATAAAATTACGGTCGTATTAAATAGCACTTGATACGTATGTTAATAACAATGTCTATTATATTTAAAAACGCGCAGTTTTTATTAAAACATGTCGCTCTATTATATATAAAGAAGACAATTTTTATGAAAGAAATGTCGTCATTATATGTAAAGAAGGCGGTTTTGTGATAGAATTGTCGTCTATTAATGTAAAGACGACGGTTATTTGAAAGAAGCTGTCGTTTATATATCCAAAGATTTAGTAATTTTACATTTTTATATTTTTTTCTTGCTTCCAATGGTTCTATCGCGTTTTTTTCTTGCTAAAAAAACAACCATATATAATGCTTTGTAAACAATAAATATACTCAAGAATAATTTGTTTCATAAAACTTGAAGATCAATAATAATTACATGCAAAATATTTATCAATCTTCATTCCTATATATCCATACAAAATATTTACCAATCTTCATTCCTATACATACAAAATAATTTGTTTCATTAAACTATAATTCGATCCGAATTTCTTCAATTTGTTCTTGTGTGGGTATGAGCTAGCGTTGCCTTCTTGCACTGCAAAACCAAGATTTTTTAAAAAAAAGCAAGTTTTAGTTAGAGATACATTTATAAACTTATTTGGATTTCCTCTACCTTGGATATAAACGACGGAAAGTAAAATTAAACCGTGTATAAATTAAAATATACACGACGGTTTTTAAATAATAGGCGTTATAAACCTATACTAAATGCCAGTTAGTTACAAAACCGACGTCTTAAATACAAAACAACGAGAGAAATAGAAATTTGTGTTAAACAAGAAACAAAATTTTTAATCTTTGGGAACTCGAGTTGTTGTTTTGAACCAAACCGAAGTTCTTAGATTGGTTTGGTCCAAAACACAACTGAGTTCCAAAGAGAGACATCTTGCATGACCTGAAACCATTCGAGAGATGTGAGAATTGAGATCAAGCGTTTGGAATAAAAACTACAATTTAAAGGAAATATTTAGAATTGGAAAACTAAAAGTGACTTAATTAAGACTTGGAAACCGAAAAAGGGCCTTTATTTCGACTTGGAAACCTAAAGCCAGCTACTTCCAATCTCACGGTCTTGCAGATAAAGCGAGGCGTTTCAGTTCGAAAGTTTGAATTTGAAACCTACAACGACGGTATTTATGATTTCCGTTGTCGTTATCTTAGCGTTTATTTCGACTTTTGTTGTCGCGCTTGTTTTAAATAACAACGACGGTATAATTAATATAAACGACGTTAAAAGTATTTACAACGATATAATTTGTAGAACTGCCGTATTATCTAAAAACCACGTCGTTATATTATATTATGACGACGTGGTAGCATTACCACCACCTTTTATTTATAAGTACCGTCATGTAATCCAATGTATAATACGGCGTAAAATAATAAAAAAGAGGCGTGGTTAATTACCTTTACATGTCGGTAATTATAAAATTACAGTCGTATTAAATAGTACTTGATACGTCTCTAATAATACAATTAACCGTCGTGTTCATTGGATGTTCAAAACGGCGGTATTATATGTAAACGTCGTTTCTATAATTACTACGTCGGTATATTTACACATACCGTCGTTGTTTATTTGTTGTCTTTTTTTCTGATCGAAATGGCATGTTTAATAAGACGACGCTTTTAAAGATTTATGCGTCGTGTTTTAAAAATGCCCAAATGAATTTCCAATTTTTAGGTGTTTTAGTTTCGATCCACGTCGGTTTTTATATTACCGTCGTCGTTTAAAATTTAACGACGGTATTTATTTTGTCCGTCGTCATTTTACCGACGTCTATTTCGATTTTTGTAGTAGTGAATATGCAAGTAAACTAGAGAGCAAAACTGTGATGGCCGTAGAGTGTGTTTGAAAGAGATCTTCGGCTGGATATCTCATCTGGACCAACGTCAGGAGTGTTGGAATCACGAAGGCAAAAATGTCATGACGATTGTAATTCGAAGCAGCGTGCATTATTTGTGGCAGGACTGAATAGTTCATTAAGTAGTGCGGCTGATTGTTGATGATGTATGTTTACCCGTAATTTGGGGATAGCCGTAATAATCCCCATCATACAAGTAAAACGTAATGATATAGAGGAAGAACTAAGATATAGAGGAAGAACTAAGAGATTGAGTGGTTCACCCATAAATTTAGGCTACATCCACTAGTTGTTGTATTTGTACATATATGTGTAGAGATTACAATGAGAGGCTTGAGAGCCTTTACAAATGGGAGAGGAGGCTGATCCGGAGAGAAGAGGAAGAGAGTCTCTTTTATAGGAGGAAAACAACAGCCTTCTATCCTTGGGCTTGTCCATGTGGCAGCCTATTAGAGGCTCACCTAAGTGAGGCCAAACCAGGTGTCAACAATGTAGGTGACATTACAACTGTGATGATCAGGATTGATCATCATACCAAACTTAAAATGATGAATTGTGTTGCTGCTGAAACCTGAGAAATCTAATATCGCTTGTGAGAAATTGAGTTCGGTACTCGCCTTTTTATTAGCCAAATGTGCCGACCGACATGTAATGAGTAAGATTCTCTTTTCTTTTTCTTTTGGTGGAACATGCAAGTTTGAGCAAGAGAGGGAAAGACCGACAAAGTACTAGAGAGAGGCAGCTGCAGATGGGAGAGCCATGTAGGAACCAGAGTGGTAGAGTGTAGATCAAGACCGTTGGGCAGTAATTGCTTATGCATGGGTCCCACTCGCTCCCAAAAACAAATGGTGCAGATCAGGGTATATGTAGAGTTATTGGAGAGGATGCTTGGAGAGGATGAAAAGCACTTAGGAACTTCCTGGAAGCTGCTATTTGGAAATGAACCATGAAGAGCAGTGAGAAGTAACAGATATTCCTTCATGGTCGTGGATTTGCAATTTAAGGTGAACCAATATAAAAGCCATGATATTATATTATATACTAGCTTAGCTATTTTGGTGTTGATAATCAGAGACTCAACCACATAATATTATAAGGAGAAAGAAGCTTTGCTCCTGAGACTTGTAATAAATTGCAAATTATTTATTTAGTTCCTGTTCACCCCAAAAAATGGCCAACAGTTCCACTCAGCCCCAGGAAGTGCAGCAAGTCTTCACAGTGCAAAGGAAGCATTCGACGTAATTGCTCACGCATGGCCCCACTCACTCCTGTTCCCGGATTCGGTGCATCCACAATCTTTGCTTCGATCATATCATATAGATGTAGAGACGGAATGATTGGAGAAAATTTCTACACCAGAAGAATGGCAAATCCAATGGGCACGTCGAGCTTAGATGTGGGGAACTTAGATATCACTAATGGGAGACAACCTCTAATGTAACAGGGATAACCCCGGCCAATAACGTAATAACACGTAGAATAATTTTTTCACGTGTCATTGTGTTGTTGTTTGGGAATAGGAAAACAGTCTTAAAGGTGTATGGGAATAGGAAAACAGTGTTAAAGGAGGTACCAAAGAGCCTCCGAGCTCTCCTCTGCTTGCAGGATTCCATGCTGAGGCCAAACTTAAAGGCATAATGGTTCTTAGATTTGGTCTGGTTCTCTGTTTTCAGAAGTGAAATGACTAATAATATTATGTGAAACAGACAATTGGATGGAGAAAGTGCATTGGTTCCATTCATCCATGACACGCATTACAGAATTCATGGCAGAGCAGAAACGACAATCAAATTTCCCATAATGTGCAAGGAGTTCATGAAAAGGGTGTTGCTGGTAAATTGAAAAAAGCAAAAAAATGTTTATATTAAGTTGAAGCTGAGATTGGATGGTATGAACAGAGCAAGTGAAGTTAGATTAGGAGAGTAGTAAACAAATCATCTGCCAACAACCTAAACAATAGTTCTCAAGAGGAACTTTAATAGAAAGAAAAAGGAAAAGTAGTTTTCACAAAATACTATGAATACTATTGTTTAATGTTTTAGTATTTTTTGTTTTAAGAAGCACGTAGGAACTTTTACACGTTGACTCTTTGAGATAGAAATTGTGCATCCGCCACTGACGCCAAGCAAAGAAAAATTACCCTTGTGCCCTTCCTTTCTCCAAAGAGCCGCATGCAACAGAAAAAGCTAGTTCACATACTTGTTAGAGACGGCACAATGGTGCAATAGTGAGAAGACGAAGTGGTGTGTGATATGGTTTTGGACTCATTAATAACCATCACTACTACAAAAAACACTTTGCGCGACGAAGTATTGTTGGTCGCGCAAAGTAAAATTTCGTCGCGCAAACCTAGCGCGACAAAATTTTGGTCGCGCAAAGGTCGTGAAGAAAGGGTTTGCGCGTCGAAAAATAATTTTTGTCGCGCAAAACTACTTTGCGCGACGAAGTGTTGTTGGTCGTGCAAACCTTTGAGCGACGAACTTCTTTTGGTCTCTCAAACCTTTGCGCGACGAAGTGCTGTTGGTCGCGCAAACCTTTGCGCGACGAAGGGTTGTTGGTCGCTCAAAGTTTTGCGTGACGAAGCGTTGTTGGTCGCGCAAAGTTTTGAGCAACGAAATATTTCAAATTTGTCGCGCAAGGTTTTTGACGTTTTGTTTTATTATTTCTCTTATATTGATTTTTTTTCGAATTTTTACTTTTTAAATTTAATTTTATTGTATGATTTTATTCTTTTAATTAATTTAATTGAAATTGACATATTCAAAATAAAATTACACATTTTGATTAGCTTTTACACATTTTGGTCAACTCACTTTAAGTCTTTGGTATTACGTGAACGTCTTGAACAAGTAGGAGGCTTTACGTGAACGTCTTGAACAAGTAGAGGCTCCTCCACTCTAAGCATAGTGGATGAATATAATTAATGCATAGAAATTAGAGAAATATAAATAAAACAAAATCATTTCGAATAATTCATAATTCATTGCAAGCAAAGTGCCATATCATCATCATGTTTATTTGTACACGCCCATTCGATTATTCAAAAACAAGAAGAGAAAATAAACCACCAAATTAAAGGACTAAAACATATTTGATGACGAATTAGAAATTGGGTTTATGCTTCAATTAATCTAAGAAGCAAACTCAATCGTGACAGCCCCATACTTGGGCACCAAGGTCACCACCACGCTCTCATCATCCTCGGCATCAATGTCCTCCAACAAATCCGTCAACCCCAACCTCAAGATGAGTGAGTGAGTGAGTGAGTGAGTGAGAGTGAGAGTGAGAGTGAGAGATAGTGAAGAGAGAGATGAGAGAGTAAGTATAAGAGAAAGGGTCGGATTTGGCGAGAGGGAAAGAGAGAGGAGAGGTAAGAGTAGAGAAAAACATTGAGAAAATGGTGGAGGAGTTATTTTGGTTTTAAAAACCGTGTATCGCTTTGTGACAATTTTTGGTACTTTGCAACGAAATATTGGTCGCGCAAAGTCTTTAAAAAAATTCGCGTCCTATTTTTGGTGCCCGCCAATTTTTTAGAGTTTTGCGGCGATTTAATTTTGGTACTTTGCGCGACGAAATATTGGTCGTGCAAAGTCTTTAAAAAAATTTTAAAATTTCCGCGTCAAAATTTAAAATTTTTTAAAAACATTTTTGTAAAGACTTTATGCGGGACGTCGCGCAAAGTCAAAAATTTTAAAAATTATTATTTTTATTTTTGTAAAGACTTTGCGGACGAAGTTACTTTTTCGTCAGCGAAAGTCACTTTGTGACGATCTAATTTCGTCGCAAAGTCAAAAATTTTAAAAAATTATTATTTTTATTTTTGTAAAGACTTTGTGGGACGAAGTTACTTTTTCACGCACAAAGTCACTTTGTGCGACAATCTAATTTCGTCGCGCAAAGTTTGTCGCCCAAAGTGACTTTGTGCGACGATCTAATTCGTCACGCAAAATTTAGTCGCACAAGATTTTACAGGATGAATTTTTGAGTTTCGTCGCACAAAGTGACTTTGTGCGACGAATTGTTTTTCGTCGTGCAAAATTTGGTCACGCAAGGGTATTTTTTTACTAGTGCATTAATCTTAATTGAAGACATGGTAGCAAGAATTGATGATGTGACATTGACACATCATTTAGAACTCAAATTTGGGAGATACTATCAATATGTCGATAAATTGTGACATTGATAAGGCATACGTTTGCTTTCTTTCTCTCACTTTGATTTATTGTAGATGTAAATAAATAAATTTTCTGTTCCTTTTGTCATTCTTGGAATCTGCATATTCATTTTTGTCCTACCTTTTTTAGCATGAAATTCATATATATGTTATGAAACCCAACGTTGTCATACTTGTGTACATGAGAAATTGTTTCTTACTCTCACTTCTCTCCCAATTTCCTTCTAGATTTCTAAGATAATATTTCAATTTCCTTCTAGAAATCAGAAAACTAACAAATTCTCATATAGGGGTATTTATGGCTTTTTACACATTAAGTCACCGATTATATTATAATTCTGTACGTGAGGTTCCCTTAGCAATCTGGACCGTTGGATCATTAATTAGTTGATCTAACGGTTCTCGCTTATTGGAAATAAATGCTAACCAGATCTTATGCGTCCTTCAAAAAAGACAAGCTTCATCCCAAAACTTACTCTACCAATAAGACGGTGATGAGATGCATCTGTATGGTTGAGACTTTTAACCATAAACGCTTGGGGATATATTTGTCCCTTGTGGTGATGATTGAAGGGAAAGATGATATGGATGCTAGTCTACCTCTTGGTTGGACCAATTTTTGGTTCATGGAGGATGAGAGACAAAGATGATGCACTCACACATCAACCAAAGTAGGAAACCAAAAACCCTAACTAGATTTTCTCCTAACTTATGTATTTATAGGATAATACAAAGGCAAGGGAGAAGGCACCCTAGTGGTGCCGAAAATTTGATGAGTTTGGGGCTCCATTTTTGGGTCCATGGGTCATGTCATCTTATGCCACTTATCCCTTGAACTCAATTGCCTTTTGGGCTATTTTGTCTATTTCCTTTTAAATCATATTTAAAAGGCCCAATCCAATATTTATATATGTCAAAGTTAATTTCATAATTAACATTTTAATTATAATTTAACTATTAAATCATAATTATAGTCATACTTAATTTACCCGGTCAAACTATTTGACTTTGGTCAATTGCTCCGGTCAATATGTTGACTTTTGACCTTTGACTTTGACATTTGATTATCAACCATTGACTTGTGTCTCCTTATTTCATTTCTCTTCATTTGTTCTTCTAATAACATTCTTTGGGTGTGTAGATCCGTAGGTTACTTTAGCAAGGTAGTGGGTTGACTCAACTCTTTAGAGATGATGTACGAATTAAATTTCATAATTTAATTCTTCCTATTAACAAAGGTTAATTGAAACCTTTTAGGACACCCACAAACCATTGTTGTCGCCTAGTAGCAAGTCACGGTTATCCGAGCTAAATGAGATGTTGTGAAAGAACCTATTCAAATTGAAATGACCGTGCAATTGAATCATTCTCTTATATAAATACTCCTTATTCACATTATTAAATTTTGGAATCCGATTGTCAATATCATAATGTAAATCATTCCTTTTATATGATTATCTTAGTAAGATTTGAAGAACTCTTCTTTCAAATATTATCCACTACTCTGCGTAGAGATTTGACAAATCATATCTTGGAGTATTCTCTCTCCTTTATTAAGAGTAGAGATTTCTTGTTGTACATCCATTTGCCTCCATGACTCTATTGAGAGTCCCGATGAAAACCTTTAAGTTATGTCTACCTTAGCACAATTGTATAGTGCTATCAAAGACTAACAACATAGCCACAAGACATCTATGATGTCTCAGGTCTAAGAATTAGTTTGCATCATTGCAATTTATGAATTCTAGTTTGACATGTGAGTAAAGACTTCCATACTAGAATGCATGCATTGGATCGCGTTCAATGTACTTGTTCTTCTACAAGCACCTACATACATATCTAGGTGTCGCCACACTCAATGACTTGAGACCTCGCCATTCTCTACATATAGAGATGATACTGTGTGTATCGGTCTTTGCGGAATATCAACGCCCAATTGATATTCCTATGACCAGGAACATATTCAGCATTAGGGATCATGATTAGTCTCCATGTATGTAATCTCATTACATAGTTTTCATGTCCACTTTTATATTTCTAGGACTATAGTTGAAAACAACTGGTTTTGCCCATAAATAACTTAATAAGTCATTACAAAAGATGTCTTTAGCATTAATTATCATGTAATTAGTTGGCTTTAATGACATACTACTAACAAATAACTGTGTGTATGTAATTTAGTTATAATTGAAACCACGAGAATTACAGCGGTCAATATTGTGTGCTATTGCTTCTGCTGTTAGATTTTTTTTTTTCACTTTTGCATATGATCTCCTGTTCTAGACTGAAGAATAATTCCTTGACCAGAAAAAAGAAGAATAGATTTAAAGGAAGTGAGAATGAGAGTGAAGATGGAGGATTGAGAGGGGAGATTAACAAAAGTGAAAACAAAAACTAAAAACTGAAATCTATTTGAAATTGTTTTCCTATATCTCTCAATCTCATCCTCATCCTAACTCCCCTTCTTACTCTCATTTCCTCTATACTCTAACACAAAAAATGAAAACTAAAAACTAAAATTTAAATTGTTATCAAATGGGCCCTTAGTCTCTCTTGGTTTCTTTTTTTCTCTGTTTGGGGTTATTCCCTTTTCATCGTTACTCCAAAACTAAAAGTGAAATTGGTACTTAGGTGAAGGGGTAAATTAAAACCCCAATAGACAGATTTAAGACAACACGATTAATTGTTCCTAGTAACAATATGACTAGTCAATTACTAGTCATAGGTCTATGAACAAACAAACCCATCACAGATTCATCACAAATCAAATATAAGAACCTCGCAAGTCTAAAAGATAACTACGTGACAACCTAGGCACTCGTAAGGATCCATCAATCTAGGCATCCCTTGTGCTAGCAACAATTAGAGTGAATGGTGTGTGAACATTCATCAACATATCAGAGATAATATATAAAGTATTGTTAACTCGCAAGTGCACGAGGCGTTGGATAGTATAGCTTGTGTAAGTACGAGGTCGATCCACGATGATTGATGATAGATTGATTCAATTTGATTCCCGCACAAAATAGAAATGAAAAGAAAATAAGTAAAACAAGAAAGAAAGAAAAGAAATTAACTCCAAGCTAATTAGTTACCAAGTTCAATTTAGATTCACGGATTGATTCTAGCTAAAATATGATTAAGCCATGGTGTTTGGTCCTAACCTTGTATTCCTAATTCCCTAATTAGATCCTTGTTGTCGAACCTAAATTAAGCATTAGAAATCCATTAAGCATAGAAGAATGTTTTAAACAACCAAGTATGTATCTAATCCCTATTGTCGAATGTCCATACATACTTTCCTATTCATAGTTCAATTTGAATTAATGCATGGTGTCTACTCTTAATTCAAACCAAGATAGCTAACATACAAGTTTTAATGGTGATCAATCATTCAAACAAGCATATTAACTTATAAGCATAATGAATAAGAACAAGAACTATAATTGAAACTTGGAAGCTAATTAAACTTGAAAACTAAAGAAAAGAAATTACATTACAATGGAAAATAAATTACAACTAAGAAAAACTTAAAGGAAACAATTGAGAACTAAAAAGAAAACTAAGAGAATTTGAGGGAGAGAAGGAGAGGAGCTCTAGAGAGATGTTTGAGAGCTCCCCCTTGGGGTGTGTTTACATGTTTGGAGAACTCACTATTTATAGGCCTAGGGGAAGTATAAATCTGATTATACAATTGAATTTATTAATCACACTCACTTCACCAACTTACACCACTCAATTCACCACTAAAATGATTAGCTCATGCATGACAATGCATTGCAGTCAGCTTGTTGGCTCGATTTGGGCTTGTTCCTTCACTCTAAAAATCTGCAAAAATATGGATCTCGAAGCTCTTGTCTTATCTTTCCAAGCATATGCAGCCCAACTCAAGGAAAATTCGGGAAGGCCTTAAAAGTCATTTTTGGCCCAGTAACGCAGATCCTGCCGATTTTGACCTTAAGCTGCCAAAACTTGTATAACTTTTTCTAGAGGACTCGGAATCACGAACCGTAAAATGATCCAGAAAATAGACTTCCGTATCTTCCAATGACGTATGGCTCATTATCTGGTTCTTCTTGAGCAATTAGAGTCCAATCCGTGAAGTTGACTGATCTGCAGACACCGTTTTGAGCTAACTTGACTCCAAAATGCATTAAATGAGTCCCAAACTTATTACACTGAAACAAACACAAAATAGATTAAAAGCACAAGTTTAACTCAAAAACATAACCAAATCATAGTTTAGAAGGGTACAAAATGATATGTAATTATGCACCGATCAAGTATGACTAGTCATAAAATCAAGAATAACACACCAGAAATGTTCACCTTAAACCCACCATTGGGAAAACTGGGGTCATCATCCGACTGAGGCAATCCACTAAGTCAAGAAGATTCTTACAGAAAAAGTAATCACAAGCTCAAACAATCCTAGGTCTATTTAGGAAATGAGCACTACCTCCGTGCAACCTTCTTCTCCAAACTTAGTTGAGCTAGTAGCTTGTCATTCATGGAAATGGCAGCCTAGTCCATCAGCTTCTTCACCCCATGGCACCGCAACTCAGCTCCGGATTGTCACCAATGAATGAAATATAGATTCTGAGATGAAAGGGTCAATTCCTTCAAGAAACCATACTCTTGAAGAAATCAACCAAGAATCCGATCTAGACTAAAAAAAGATGACTAGTCATAATAACCCCGTATGCAAACCTAGAAAGATGACTAGTCATAATAACTCGATGCATACTCAAAAAGATGCCTAGTCATAGTAACTCGGTATACGGACTCAAAACGATGACTAGTCATAACTGAACCCATATGCAGATTTTAAAACACATCATATTTCAAAATCTCATAATGAAAACTCATACTTAAGCAAGTAGAGAATGCAGAGTAGAAGCTTTACTCTCAAATTCTCAATGGGTGAAGTAGGTTTCAAAGATATAAGTAGATTTCAAAAATGATTTGAAAACCCCATTTCAAAAGTCATGAACACTCTCACACAAACCAAAGAGAAAACCAAGTTTTCCAAAATGGTGCAAATGAAAGAGATGGGAGATGAAAACTTTGATGTGCAAAGCTTTGGTCGATTTTCTCAAAAGAATTAGCTTTCAAAATGAAATCTTGAAATCTCATTTCTATGCCATGAACACTCTCAAACAAACCAAAGAGAAAACTAAGTTTTCCAAAATGGTGAAAATGAAAGTGAAGAGAGATGAAAACTTTGTATCACTAAACAAAAGTTTGAGAAATGAAATTTCAATGAAAGCCCAAAAGGAATTCAAGAACCCATGAACTCTTCTCTCAAAAACCAAAACCTAATTTATGCACCATCTCCTCACTAGAACTCTTTCTCTCTCTAAAATCCCATCTGAAAAATGTAAAATGAAGAGTTGAAGAGTCCAGACCAGCCCCACCATTTTGGTAGGTCAAAAGGACACATGGCAACCAATGATTGGACTTATAATAAGGAAAATCATGTGCCTTAGTTAAAAATCTCGTGCTGGAAATATTTGCATATATGACTAGTCATCTAGCCAAAATATGACTAGTCATCTAGACAAAACTCAAAACATGATATGACTAGTCATCTAGACAAAAATCAAAATATGACTATAATGATATGCATGTAGGAGAACACTATAATGGATGCAATGCATACATAAACATATTACCTCCACTGAGCTTGATTGCATTAGGCAATTATGAAGTTGATCTCAGCCACAATAGTCACCTTTGCACTAACATAAACTAGCCTAAATTCTTTGAGCTTGATCATACATATGAGATTACATGTTTGTCAAGGAAAGCTAAAAACATTAGTTAAACAAAACCTAACAAAAAGATTTCAGCTGCACAATGGAAAAATCCTCATGCGTTAGTCATTAAAGTTTTGCATATATTGTTATCAATTGGTCTCCACAAAAACGATTCGTCATTCATTGGACAAGTACAATGGAACAACAAATTTCAAGAGTGTGTGAAGGAGAAGCGAGGTGAAAGAATGAAGTGCAACTATTTTGTCTTTTTTGTTTTCTTTTGTGAAAATTGAAATTGAGAAATATTTTGATGAGTTAGCCGAACATGCATTCTAAATCCCAAACAGGTTACACGAGTATTGATGGCCCTTTCTGCGTTTCTTGTGCATATTATTTGCGCCAGAATAACGTTGAACATTGGAATTGTCACTTGATGGGATCCTTTTAAATTCAATTGGGTGTCTCACATTCATCCACTTTTTTGAGATTATGGACGGCAATAAAACCCAAGTCTTTTGAAATTACACATAAACATAGAAGCAGTAATAGGTGCCAAAAAACCAACAACAACGACAAATTACCATTAAGTAACCACAACCATAGTTGATTATCTTTGGGACAAATCCGCTGTGCTTAGGGGCAAAAGTGGACTTGTCCTCCTGACACGGTTTTGTCCTCGGCATACCAAAGAAAAGAATTTGCCAACGGTCGACACCAGTTTCGAGGCTAGCACCACCAGCGAAAACAAGATCATCAAAACTAGGTAGAGCACAGGCCGCCAGGAAGATGAGTGTGGAAAAAGCAGAAGCCACAAGAGTGAAGCAACTGAGAGTGAGCCAAACAGCAGCATGATGATGTGGCACCATTTATATATGCATGCTTGATAATCGTGTTCATCGCTAGCCGTACTAGCACTAGCACTAGGCCTCATAACTAGCCGTAGTCGCCCAAGTAAGCTGAAGGCCAAGCAGTATGCGAGGACGCTAGACAGAACAACCACCATAACGTAACGGTGCGTCTTGAACAGATCTTCCTGTGCATATCGCATCTGGACCAACATCAGGATCGTTGAAATGATAAATGCGAGGATGTTTTTTTTGCCATGATGACGGCGGCTTGATGTTTGTTGTTGTTGTGCTGCAAAGTTGATGAATAACTGCTGGTGGTTGATATAACATATAACAACATTAGAACTACTACGAGGACTAATATTCATCCCCACATAGCATGAGCAGAAAGAATGAGGACGTGTGATATATATACATATAAAGGCAGATTGACAAGAAAAACATGTCCAAAAAAGAAAATGACGACGTATGCTATAAATAAAGGAGATTATGGATATGAGTTCAAAAGAGTGACAACGTAAGCTATATATAGGAAATTGGGATGTGGCAGCATGAAACATTAGTAAAAAAAAGGTGAACGACGTATGAACAAAGGGAGGCGAGGAATGCGAGTCACAAAATTTGATGCGCGTGACAAATGAAGGAGACTATTGGGGGTCTCATTCACTCTGAAAAGATTCCCCCGCAAGGAATGGTAGTGATCTCCTCCGTAGAGTTATGTATAAATTCTTTTAGCTGCAGAGTTTGGCTGCTTAAAATTAAGGAGGAGCTTATTCTCAAAACAAATGGAATTTTGACACTTGTTTAATTCCAAAACAAAGAAAGTTAAATGATTTTTTATTATAAAAAATTTATATGAAATTGACAAGGGTCAAAATTCCATTTATTTTGATGATGAACTCCTCCCCGGTTTTAAGAAGTTAAACTTGTTCCTTTTTGTAATATGAAAATCACACCATTACGTTGTACTATACTAATTTAAGTGAAGAACTAATTTGAATCAAACCGGTCATTAATTGAATTGATTTGGTTTAGTTATATATATATATATATATATATATATATATATGCTTTTAGTTTGAGGCCAAAATCGAATCGTGACCTCATACAATCACATTCTTGGAAAAATTTATTCATTTTATTTTACACTTAATAATTATATGCTTAATTGCTACAGTGCCCCCTAAAACTTCAGTCAAATCTTACTTTACCCCTTAAAGTCAAAGTGAACCACTTTGCCCCATTGACCAAGGTTTGATGTTCCACATTGCCCCTTACCATCAACTCCATCTAAAAGTCCATTAAGTTTGATAACGTGGCATAGTTATAATGGTAATTTCATCCTAGCTGGCCAATTTCCCATTAGTATGAGTTGGTGATGTTGAATTGTGGAGCCCACATATGGAATTAAAAATTTAAAAAAATATGAAAACCCAAACCCATAATCCCTTCCCAATCGTCACCACCACAACCACCCCCGCCCGCCTCTCTCCCACCTCTTGCCGACCCAAACCCACTCCTCTCCCGGAACCAAAATGGCATCACTCATTTTTTACAAGATGAACTTAAAGTCCCAACCAAATTCAAATAAACACAAATTGAAGCAAAACCAAGCTGCTCCATCACTTCCTATTTATGCCCCAATCAACTCAAGCTATCAAACAAGAACAAAAATACAGCAATCTAATGAAAAATCACCACGTCAAATCACCAAAGAATAATAAAGAAATATGTTATCTTTAATTTTAAATTAAAATTAAAATAAACTAATTATTGGTTAGTAAATATGATTCCCACAATGGAAGATTGATCGCTGAGAAAACGCAACCATAAGCTCATCCTATCTCCTTGCAATGGCAGATTGATCGCTGAGAAATCAACTAATTATTGGTTAGTAAATATGACTCCGTGCCTCCTATCTCCTTGCAACTTTGCTCGAAAATCTCATGGACAATTATGCTGAAATTCTGCAGCGGTGTCTTCCTCAAGAAGTTGGGCGAGAGTAGACCCCAATTTGTAATGAAGAAAGACTTGGTATTATCCTATTCTTCTCTCCCTGAAGTTTGAATGGTCAAAGTATTGTAGTACACATAAAAAAAAAATGTATATGCAATAATTTATCATTTCTCATTGTATATCCAAAGACTTTTCGAAAAAAAACAAAAACAAAAACGGCGTTAAAGTGAGTTAGCCAAATTGGATTGTAACTCAGTTATTTGAGCCTTAGAACAATTTTAAAGTCCAACACTCTTGAAAGCACGTTCACTCACTTTGTAAAGTTCACAAGCAACAAATAAAATAAAATATTTTTCAAAATCAGAAAAAAAAAATTTAAAAACTTGTTATTTAAGCGTTGAAGGAGCAAACAGCGCCCAAGATCCCCTTACCATTAATGTAACTGGAAGGAGCAACATGGGCGAAAAGATAACGAAATATTAAGTAGAACAAAAATCTTATAGTCATCAAGTTGTTCATCACCGAATGTAACACTTGTTAAAAAAAATTTAACCCGCTTTTTTTTCTTGAAAATCTGGACTCATCATACGAACCTCACTATTTTATTTTTGTTACGATACTGAATAAATTTGTGATCTCACATTATTGTAAAACATTATGTGAATATAATTAATTGATTTTGAACATTTCATTTACAGGTCCAAACCATTAATCAATTCTATCAAAGAGGTGTTAGTTAGATTGGTCTAGATATTTGGTGTAATTCCAAGTGGTCATGGGTTCAAGTCCCCATAGTATATTGTGCGTGTGAGTTCCCATTTCCCCCCTCCCCGCGCCCCTCATGTTCCTAACTTCGGCAACAACAAAAGAACAATTAATCAATCCTACCATTTGTGAATCTCATGATCATAGAGGTAGGGTTATTTCAGTGCTGGACAAAAAGTGAATAGCCTAATTGTACATAGAGCAGTAGTACAGCTCTTAAAACAATATACTACTAAGTGGGAACTAACAATAATAGGACTGGACGCTAACTTCTTCTCCAACTCTCTCATATGACGTGGGAACCATGAGGTCATACGACTTGTGTACGGCCTATTCTATGTGAGAAACAATAACACTCGAGGAAAAGATCTGTGTCACATATTCATTGAGGTCACTGGCAAAAGCGGGGATGCCCTATGACTAATGCTATTTTGTGCCCCGCGTAATTCTTGGCGGATGCGCTGCCATAGTTTACGAACCAAGCGGTCCAAGCCCAGCCCCGCTACGGGCAAAAACAAAACGCAAAAATTGAGGTAATAGTGTGATAAAAACAGAAGCCACAAGAGTGTGGCAACCGAGAGTGAACCGAACACAAGCATGGTCATGCGACACCAGTTATATGCATGACCACCAAAACTGAAGGCGAAGCAATATGCAAGTAAACTAGAGAGCAAAACTGTGATGGCCGTAGAGTGTGTTTGAAAGAGATCTTCTGCTGGATATCTCATCTGGACCAACGTCAGGAGTGTTGGAATCACGAAGACAAAAATGTCATGACGATTGTAATTCGAAGCAGCATGCATTATTTGTAGCACCACTGAATAGTTCATTAAGTAGTGCGGCTGATTGTTGATGAAGTAGGTGACAGTAGAATTGTGATGATCAGGATTGATCATCATACCAAACTTAAAATGATGAATTGTGTTTCTGCTGAAACTTGAGAAATCTAAAATCGCTAGTGAGAAATTAAGTTTGGTACACGGCTTTTTATTAGCCAAATGTGCCGACAGGTAATGAGTTTGGTTGAGAAATCGATTGAAGAAGACAGAGAGAGAATACAAAGGTGAAAAAAAAATTAATGAGAAGCCATTGAAAATGAATGCTTCTCTCTTTTCTTTTTAGTTGGTGATGGAGGGGAGGGGGATGGTATTTATAAGGAGTGAGGAAAGCATGTGAAACATGGCACAAGCTAAGAAAGTGCGGCTTCAAAGTTTTTGTATTAATGCCGCCTTATTCCCCAAGCTAAGAAAGTGCGGCTTCAATTTATTTTTTTCTTCCAAGTTTTTGTATTAATGCCGCATTATTCCCAAGCTCAGAAAGTGCGGCTTCAAATTTATTTATTTTTTTCTTCTAAGTTTTTGTATTACTGCCGCATTATTCCCAAGCTTAGAAAGTGCGGCTTCAAATTTATGTACTTTGGATTTGGAAGTGATCCGATAGGGCTCAGACCGTGAGCTTTCAGTTTATGAGTTGAAAAAATCAGTTTCCGTACGTCCAGGGGCGGAGCCACATTGGGACCAGTGTGGTCCCGGCCCTCACTCAAGTTTTTTTATATTTTAAAAGTAATATACTGTTATGTATTTCTATATGTATATTATTTCAAATACTTTATGTTTTGATATGTACCCACATGTGTTGTGGCGGACTTATTAAGGCACAAAGAGGAGCTTCAAATTGCCCATTTGCTCAGCTGGTGGTGGTGCACACCAGGTGTACAGATTACCTTATTTCTATTTTCAGTATTTAAGTAAATGTCTTTGTCCTTTTACTTTCATTTATTTTTATATTACTTCATTTATTTAAGTTTACAATGTAAATAAGGAAGTACCCCCTATTTGGATTCAAATAAAAATACTAAAAAATCAAATTCCCACCAAATCAAAATATGAAAAATCGATTTTAGTGAAAAATACGATTTAGGCTAAAAATGATGGCTCATTAAGTCAATATATACTTTATACTAAAATCCCATAAAATCAAGTTTTCTTATTTGATGTGTAAGGAATAAAAGCCGCCAAAAATTATCTTGAGAAAATGATTATTCCGAAAAACCATTTTTCATACTTAGTCAATATTTTTACATAAAACATTTTTTCATGTGTGATATGAATGCATGAAGGGACCTAAGGTTTTTTTAGTTTGTGAAATTTTGATTTTTTCTTTCTATTGGGTTTAATGGGGAAAAAAGCTTTAAAGATATTTGCTAAATCGCTACTCGTTGTCTATCTCTTGCAATTTTTCTTGCTTAGAATGTATTTGTCTATCCTTTTGTTGGGGACAATTATGATTGTAACCAATAAACAATATAATTCTTGACATATGTGATATATATAATTTTTCGTATATATTGTGAGTTTGAATTTTTGATTCTTTATAATTTGTAAGAGGCCCTCACACACATATCCTAGCTTCGCCACTGCGTACGTCATTTGAAGGAGCAACACGATGAGAAAACAAGACTATTATGTCAGAGTAAACATGAGTCATGCACTAGGGAACAGCCACGTGTTTAAGACATTCTGACACCCAGCCTCCATTCCTAGGCCTAGGCAACAACACATGGTTACGTAACCGCTTGCGTATATTGTTGATGTATATGTATGAATCTCACGTGATAACGATTTTTGTGTATGTATGAGAAACTACATAAGAAAAGGTTACGAACGCATTTATTTAAGGCATTAACGAAGCTAAAGTGACATGTGTGTGTTCCGTTGTCGTGGGATTTATCATCCCAATATAAAAGCCATAATATCTTATATACTAGCTTTAGAGCATCTCCAACAACCTCTTCAATCACTTTGGGATGTTCAAATAGGTGAGTCACATCAGAAAAATTCCCTCCAACAGTCTCTTCAACCTTAGTCATCAAATCTTCAACCCCATTCTCTCTCTTCAAAACTGGTAAGTTGACCTTGCCTCTTCAAAACATTTATTTTGTTTTGGGAGAATCAAAATCATATCAAAATGCTAAAAACATTTATTTTTCTTGATGGGTTTGATGTAAATTTAATAAATATTATTTATTTTCTAGAATATTATCTTTTTAAAAAAAGAATGTTATTAATTATTTCAAATGTTATTAATTATTATTGTTTTAAGTCAAATATTGTATTAATTGAATTGAAGAGACTGATGAGGCACAAAATATTAAAGTACCAAATAAGGCTCTTCAAATTGCCACGTAGGTCAACAAACTTCAATTTGAAGAGTTTTTTTTGCTACCACTGTTGGAGATGCTCTTAGCTATTTTGGTGTTAATCAGAGACTCAACAAACAAGTTTATAGAGCCTCATTTAGAACTCCGATGAAATCTTTGGGGTTTTAAATGCATCTCTCTTACAATGAGAAGCTCTATATCCGGACCCTATTTATGATATAATTTGATTTATATGCTATTTTTGTTTTTTGTGAACTTATTTTATTTAAATGCATATTTATGTTATGTTTGATTTTGCTTGATTAGGTAATTTGTTGAATTGGATCCTAGTCATCGGGTTTTATTTAGAAAAAACAAGATTTTATTCAAACAAAAATAAAAGAGATGAGTTGTAGTTGAGGAAAAATTATTTTCAATGAGTTAAGCTAAATTTACTAAAATTGAAATTGATAAATATTTTGATGTGATGAGATGAGTTACATGAACATATGCATTCTAAATTTCTAACGCGTTACAAGAGTATTAATGGCCCTTTTCTGCGTTTCTTGTGAATCATAATATTATTTGGGCCAGCATAACGTTGAACATTATTTGGGTTATCTCACATAAAACCCACGTCTTTTGAAATTATAGAATTGGACAATAGTACTATTAAGTACAACGTTATTTCTAAATTGGAGTTTACTAGCCACAAAACTGGACAATAGTCATCCTAAATTTTCATTCTTTGACACATGTTATTTGATGACATAAAATATAATTGTATATAACTGATGGGACCTTATAATTGATTATCTTTGGGACAAATCCGCTGTGCTTAGGGGCAAAAGTGGACTTGTCCTCCTGACACGGTTTTGTCCTCGGCATACCAAAGAAAAGAATTTGCCAATAGTCGGCACCAGTTTCCTCTCAAACAGCAGCACCACCAGCAAACACATGTTTTTTGTTGTTGCATGTGCTGCAAAGTTGATAAACAACTGCCGGTGGTTGATATAACATATGACAACATTAGAACTACTACGAGGACTAAAATTCATCCCCACATAAAAATGATTAATTCCAGGCATCCTATCTATGGGCTATATTTTGGTTTTTCAATTATGCATTTTCTATGGCTACAACATAGCATGACCACAAAGAATGAGGAAGTGTGTGATATATATACATATAAAGGCAGATTGACTAGAAAAACATGTCCAAAAAAGAAAATGACAACTTATGATAAATAAAGGAGATTGGGAATAAAAATTGACAAGTGCCAAAATTCCATTTATTTTGATGATGAGGGGTTACTTTGAGGGGTCCAATCTCACAATCAATAAAGTATTTGGGGGGTGCATTGAACATGGGCTTTGGCGTGGTAGTCAAGCAATTGAAACATCAATGCCCATTTGCTTCAAGTAGAGCCCAGTAATCTGGTGCTTCATTAATTTTGTGTAGCACATGTATGGTCTTACGAAAATTCTTATGCAAAATGACTTATTTATCCAAAAATCAGATAAACCAATTTCCTTTCAAAAATACCATTATGTGGGTGGAATGGTACTTTTCCATACAAAAAAGGGTCGGTGGTCTTATTCTAAAATAGTCATTTTTCTGGCATTGATTTGAACATTTCATTCAGGTCAAATAATCATTAGTCAATCCTGAGGGATCCCTCAATAGAACGGAACTGTATATATATATATATATATATATAAAGGCAGATCGACTGGAAAAATATGTCCAAAAATGAAAATGACGACTTATGATAAATCACACATGGGAGAGAACACGTAACAGGGATGGTCGGGATCTCCCCCCCGCAAGGAATGTATAAAATAAATCCTTTCTCATTGTATACAAAGACTTTTGGAAAAAAAAAAACAAAAACAAAAACGGATTCCCGGGAAAAAGGACTATAAACTTTTGGTCCCTACCAGTACTGGTATATTTAAGGAATACAACAAAACGGTGAGGGTGATCAGGGCTAAAAACTGTGGTGCCACGTGTATGTATTTATTTGTAGTGGTTATTCTTTCCTCCATTTATTTGATGTGGATGATACAGGGAAATTGACAAGCATGCTGCAGGAGACCATGCCACACCATTTATATCGCTAGTGAGAAATTAAGTTCGGTACTTGGCTTTTTTATTAGCCATATGTGCCGACATGTAATGATTTTGAGGAAAAGGAAAAAGTTTCACACTTGTTTTTCTTTTGGTGGGAAAGTTTGAGGAAATGAGAGAAGACAACGTAATAGATAGGGGCACTGCAGCAGACGGGGGGAGCCATAGCGGAAAGGAAACATTCGACGTAATTGCTTCTTGCATGGCCCTACTCACTCCTGAACCTGGATTTGTTCGGTGCATGCACAATATTTGCTTCTATCATATTATATATAGATGTAGAGACTGAATGATTGGAGAAAATTTCTACTCCAGAAGAATGGCAAATCCAATGGGGAACTTAGATATCACAAATGGGAGAGAACACGTAACAGGGACAGCACTTTTGTTATCTCTGGCCAATATCGCAATAACATATAAGATAAATTTTTCACGTGTCATTGTGTTATTGTCTGAGGATAGAAAAATAATTATATCCCTATTACACGTAAGTTTTTTTCACATCTGAAACCCGTCGACTGGAGGTAACGTAGACTACGGTCCATAGTGCGTGCCTCGAAATTGTCCCCTTTGAAACCTCTGAAAAGTCCCAAGTGATGTGGAATTTGCCATGTCATTAGGTTCATTAATGAAATTGCCACAATGGGGTCAAGAGTAACCAATTTTGTTTTTAAAAAAATCAAATAAAATAAACCATGTAATTATGATCTCACAGCGACACTGAAAACGGAAAGAGACGAGACTTGTTCTTGCCCTCGAACTAGCAGTCTTCACGCCAAGCAGGGGCGGATGCATTAAGGGACAAATGGGGTCGCTTGACCCCATGAATCCCTGAAAACCTCCATGGCAGCTGCTTCAATGTTGACCTCATGGAAGGTTGGTGGGCGACCCTCAATTACACACCAACTGTTCGGCGAAACGCCCCAACCAAAGAGCCTCCGAGCTGGCCACTGCTTGCAAGATTCCATGATGAGGGCAATCTTAAAGGCATAATGGTTCTTAGATTTGGTCTGGTTCTCTGTTTTCAGAAGTGAAATGACTAACAATACTATGTGAAACTGACAATTGGATGGACAAAGTGAATTTGTTCCATTCATTCATCCATGACACGCATTACAGAATGCATGGCAGAGCATAAACGACAATCAAATTTCCCATAATGTGCAAGGAGTTCATGAAAAAGTGTTGCTGATAAATTGAAATTTACAAAAATTGTTTATATTAAGATGAAGCTGAGATTGGATGGTATGAACAGAGCAAGTGAAGTTAGATTAGGAGAGTAGTAAACCAATCATCTGCCAACAACCTAATCAGTAGTTCTCAAGAGGAACTTTAATAGAAAGAAAAAGGAAAAGTAGTTTTCACAAAATACTATGAATAGTAGTATTGTTTAATTTTTAGAGGACTTTTGTTTTAAGAAACACTTAGGAATTTTTACAAAGCCAGCAATTATCAATCCTACAATTCCAATTCATCCTCCACCTTTTGCTAGCATATTTCAGCCTCTTTCTCTCAACAAAGCCAGCAATTATCAATCCTACAATTCCAATTGCAAGGCCAATTCCAATTCCAATTCTTTGTAGCGCGGTTGGAGGATTCGGTTCTCTTTTTGTTACCTTGGTGTACAAAGGAACAATGAGTTTGTCATATAATATGATGAAGAGGGAATGCAGTGCATGCTGGCTGGAGGTATATGAAAGTTTGAGACCCTCCTATCCATGGCGGCTCCCTGCTCGACAAAAAGAGAAAGAACTTGAATGAACACCACAGAGGAGAGGACGGTGCAAAGCCATACTGGCAATAGTCTCAGTATGCATTTCACCTCTTCAACCTGTGTCACAGTGCAAAGATGCCATGGATTTGGAGTTTGTCCTTGGTTTGACATCATCGACATGTCATCACGGGTAATAAAGGCCGGTCGATCAAGAAACCTGTACATCAAAAGATGATCAGCATGGTAATTAACTTCCAAGTTTATTATGAACTGAACGCTTCTTCATTATCAGACCATTGTTATCAAAGAATTAGAGAATGTCATACTTGAACACTCATTAGAAGCCCTTGAGTGTGCCTATGCAGGGGCCAATCTGTCATGAAATCTTCTTTACAGGACACTGCTGGTCTTACAATTTTCAATAAAAAGTAATTGAATATATAATTAGTTTCATAGAAGAGCCATTTAATTGAAAATGCTTACTTGAAGCCTTTCGTGTGAAGGATTCTTCTCAAACCATTTGTTTCACCATCCCTTCCAATGTCTCATAAAGTCCTTCTCCATTTGAGGGCAGCTCATGATTTATTTTCTTCATGGAAGCTACCATCACTTGGGATAACTAGAAATGGGATTTCCAGAAGCCTTGAAGTGTCTGTACCTAAAACTACCACCTAAAAACAATACAGACCCAACGACAGAAGAACCAGTACATATCCAAAAGGCCGGCACCCAATGCCCCATGCTCTCCATGTTAACCAATACTGTCTCGGCAACCAAGCACCCAAGATTTAATGCCACATAAAAATAGCTGTAGAATGAAGTCTTGGCTTGCTTTTCTTCTGAATCTTCCTCATCAAATTGGTCTGCACCAGAGGCAGCCAATGCAGGTTCAGGTGCTCCATTTCCTAGAGCAATAAGATAAATTGATATGTAGAACATAGCAACTTCCATTGGTCTATGAGGCTCACATAACTGGCCTATTTCACCACAACCAGAAGGTCTTAGCAGAAATAAGTTGGTTCACAAGGATAGTGCTATCAACCCATGCAAAAAGAAAAGTAGGTTAAGATTATACAAAATACAGAAGAAGAGTGAGCATTCATATGGCTAACATGCCACAAGGGGGAGACGGTCATGAAGGTTGGAAGGCAAACTTACAATGATGTGGACAATTTGAAATGTGACACAAGTGAGGTATCTTCCCAAGTAGGTGTCACTAAGAAGAGCACCAATTAGAGAGCAGAAATAGAAAGTTCCCATCCATCTGCTGAATGTGTTTGCTGCCTCTGCATTGGTCTGCCTAAGTACTGATTTGGCGAAAAGAACCATATTTACTTCAACTCCAGCAAATGCCAGTGAAACTAGTCCTTGATTAACTGTCACAGTAAAGAAAAAAAAAGTACCAGTATTTTAAGAAATAGATATTGAGAAAGAAAAAGAAAAAGAAAAAGGGATTGAATCTCCAGTTGCTTCTAGAATAATTAATAAACCTCAAAGTTACACAAGTTTTTATAATTTGTAGATTTCATAATCTTTTCCTCCTTTTTAGCAATCTACTTCTTTTTTTTCCTTGATTTTATTACAGATAACAAGGGTTTGTCCCTACTTTTTCTTTTCTTGTTTCCATAGGAGGGCTAGGCCTGGGAAAGGGCAGGGCGAGAGTTAACTCCGAAAATTACCTGATACATGTACCTCATAACTACTTAACCTATAGTTTGTAAGTTGTAACTTCAAAATATTGTACATGGTACTGGAGCTTCTTGATTAAAAAAGTGTAAAAAACCAACCAAGTGCAAATTAAGAAAAACTGCATAATGGCACAGAATTCTGAAAAGTACTAATTGCTGTTTTATCTGCATATTCCTTCAGTTCGAGTAGGTCCTTATGCTGGTTGGCTGCTGTTCTAACATTTTTTTGTTTCTGATACTAAAGGATACCTATTAGAACAATACCAAAACCAGAAATGATTGGATTTACCATTAATAACATAAATGATGATGTCAACTATAAGAAACACATACCTAATAACAATATTCCACATCTCCATCCACCAGTGTTCCGTTTTAGTGCTGGTTTTCCATACCAATCAACTGAGCCATCTCTTGTGCATGCATTCAAAAGTCTCTTCTTGCCGTCTTTCGATTGATCAACCTCAAACACCTTCCAAATGAAAATTATCGACATATTAAACATATCCAGCCAGGCCTTATATAGAATATAAAATTCTAAGTGTTAATCATCCATATATACGAAACACTGTGCCAAAGATGAACATTTGATGCTGTTATTTCCACCAAGAAAAATTCATTAAATTCAAATCTGGGGAAAGGATACCATAAGTGTGATATGGAATGGAAATAGGACATTTGTTCCGTGAGGCCTCCTAGGTGCTTCAGACTTCTTTCAGTCATCATATCAAATTCAAACTCAGATGAATTTAATCACAATTTCTTTTCAAATTATTGGAATTCAGTACTGTCTACAACTGTGGCGAATAAGATACTGTTATTAATTAGCTTTATGCAACTCCCAAAAGAAAATTTGATAAGGCAATGTACAGAGATGACAGATTATGTCTGCACAATGCAACGTACAGAGAAGAAGTTTTAAATGGTAATAGCTAGGGGCAAGGATGATGGATATGAAACAACATGGAAACTAAACTACAGAAAAAGAAGAAAAATTGCAAAGCATTAGAACCATGTTCTCGAATAATATAACTGGGCAAAGAGATGACATAATATATATGGAAATCTATACAGAAAAGAGAAGAAAAGTAAACTGGCAAAGCATTATAATTTTGTAAACCATATCATTGCTTTGAGTTAGAGGATACCTTGAAGTCATTATTATCATGAAGTGTTGAAGTTGCAGAAGGTTCTGATTCTGGAGCCATACACTTTCTGTGATAAAAGAGCTAGGTTGGTGAATGGTGGGTTAATATTTAAGATGACAAAGGGCACATTTACTTACAGAAAATCTGCAAACTTGGGGGCGCAGAAGATTGCTCTGACAATCTAAGAGAATGGCATGTGTCCTGAGAACATAGTCCAGATGTAGACATGCAGTAGGGACTTCAGATTAAGTCAAAACAGAAGCATGGCATTTTAACACCCCACTGTGACTACAGACGTCATAGTTTTTCTGCAAGGATTCAATGTCTTTTTGTCATATTTATAGCACATTGGGGAGCTTTACTTTTGCTCTAAAAAACCTCTCATTACTTAGTTATTCACCATACTTATTTATCAAATATTATCTCCCTATGCTTATTCCTATCTTACAGTGAGCTTCGGTTGAGGGATTCCTCAAATAAGCTTATTTGACACCCTTGTAGAGCCCACTATACATTGTATTTCATTAATCCACAAACCATCTATTTTGTAGATATTTATTCAAAGATCATCTCTGCAAAAAATCACTTGAATCCGATATCATTTGACCACTCAATTAAATTATTGAAATTTTAGTAATTTCTTGAAGCACCGTGTTCATTAATTTTGTAGGACACAATTAGATGTCTAAACGATTTCCGATTTGTCTAATTTTTTGTAAGGATGATCTATGAATGAAGACAAAAAAAAAGATTGTTTGGATCATTGGAAAAAAAAAAATTGTATGGTACTCTAAAGAGCATCCCTCAAATCAAATTATTTGAGGGATCCCTCAATAGAAGGGGACTCTCCTATCTTATATCTATATATATATTAAGGCATAAGGCCTTAAAAATGAAATTTTCAAAATCCCCACAATTACCCTTGGTTAATAAAATAATAAAACTGAAGATCATTTATTAAATATGAATAAAATGGTATATTAATAATTTATTATAATTATAATTATAATTATAAAAACAAAAAGAAAATAACATATACTAGCAGTTATCCATAAAACCATGAGAAATTATTCATAAAATATGAGACAACTACCTTCAAAACTTTCTTTTTAAATTAAAAATAATATAACACTCATTAATAAAAAACCCCGCTGGTGACAAGGGACTAGTATATTATTATATATCTAATATAAAACACCTTGACAAGCAATTGTGACAAAGTTATAGTTATATTCTTATTTGCATTGACACTAGAGAAAAAAAAATGCTATATAATAAAAATAAACAACAATTATTTTAAAAATGGATTTGAACTAGAAACATATTTCATTATTAGTTAGAAAAGTACCACTATGTTAATAAAATATAAAAAAAGTAAAATAACATCCTCATGAGTTTTTCTGTGGCTTTTTTTCTCTCTCTCTTCTTTTATAGGACCTCGAATGTATGGGTAGTTGCTTTTAACCATTTGAACTACAAGCCCCTTACTACCAATCAACATTTGTAAAAAAAAAGTTAGGGAATCACGATTTTAGACTTTTCATTTTGTGTTTTTTTATTTATGAACTTTCGCAGGAGGCGATCATAAAGGTTAAGGGCAAACCAAATTTATATAATAAAAATACAAAATGTAAGGGATGGGCAAACCAAAACTTCACTTAACCACTTCCTTTCATTCATAATCTTTCTGTTTCCTTTTCAAAATTCATGTATATTTTGTTTATTATTAAATGTCGTTCATGAAATTTGAATGACCTCCTTTGGAGGAGATTGGGTGCCACCAAAGCAAATAGTCAAAAATGATTTCCAAAGAAAAATGATTTCCAAAGAAAAATGATTTCTATAAACAAAATGCAACTAAAACCACTGTCAAGTAGCAAGTCTCTTCCAGAAAGATTTGAGGCAGATTGAGCCCAATTCCTGTTTGAAAGATGAAAAAACCAAAGGAATTAGGCCCAACTGATGTTTTGGGCTGAACCCACATCAGAAAACCGAAAAACGTTTCGTTCTTGTCCCAGAGAAGCGTTTCGAGAGGAGTGACAAATACGTTGTCTCTTTGAAGTTCTGCGTGCGCCATATTCTTCATATCTCCCTCTCTCTGTCTGAATGGCACTCTCTTTCAGATTTTGCCGCCTAAATCTCCTCCCAAAACCTTCACTTTCGCACATACAAACCACTCTCAAAGCTATGAAACCCCTCAAACAAAAACTAAGTCCCATATGTTCACTTCCCATGTCTTCTTCTTCTTTGAATTCCTTGAACTCCCACCTCTCCATATCCAAAAATCCCACTTTTTCAGAACCTCACAATCCAACTGCATGTCCCCAAGATGATCTTGTTGTTCTGGGCATCGAAACCAGCTGCGACGACACCGCTGCCGCTGTCGTATGATACTGATTTTGCTTCCTTTGATGCTTTTTTGTACTGGGCATTTGTCATTTTTGTGTTTTTCTGGACTGAGTTTTTGTTTGTTTGTTTGTTTGTGTTTTTCTGAACAGGTAAGAGGCAATGGTGAAATCCTCAGCCAAGTTGTGTCTTCTCAGGTATGTATATTTTGTTTCTTGGATTTAGTTTTGGCAGTAAACCTGGAGTGTTCATGAATTAAGGAAGAATTTTGCTATGTTTTCTTTATTGGGCATAAGAAGCTCAAAGAGGATTTTTCTGACTGACGCCTAGTGGTTGGGGCTAAGGATTACTTATGGAAGACTACAAAACTCATTCATACCATAATAGAAACAAAATGTATTAGTATAATCCACATTTCACATAAGTAATTATATGTTTGTGCTTCAAAAATTTGCAACTGCTGGTAATGAATAAAGCTCCAGAAGGATGATTGAGTTATCTCATATTTCCAGAAAAACTATGGAGATAGTAATTTCATGACCTTATGGCCTCTATCCTGATAAAACATCCTGACTTATGGTGAATTGGGCAGAAAAAGGTGGTGGCTTTTTGTGTGTTTCTCTTCAAATAAATACTTGTTAGAATCAAGTGTATTGTAGAAGCAATATGGTCCTTTAACTGTGCCATGTACTGTGTTCTTTTAGTTAGCAAGAATGAGCTATTAATTTATATATTTTTCTTTATTCTATTTATACTGGATACTAATTTTGAGCCTTGACCGGATCAAGGCAGATTTGCTTGCTCAATATGGAGGTGTTGCTCCGAAAATGGCAGAGGAAGCGCACTTGCAAGTGATTGATCAGGTATAGTTTCTTCAGTACGATCCCTTCAAGTTTAGTTTGATGTTTCATTTCTTGCTTTGGCATGTGCTACTTGAGCCAGATTTTGATACTTATGTTGGCACCTATATCATACTTATATGCTAGTTGTTTTGCAAACTTGCTATGTCACTGTCAGCCACTTTTGGATGGCTTTTTCATTCCAAATTATCATTTGTAATATATTCAAATGCTTCAAGGCTATCTTCTTTTGTTTCTTGGTGATTTTAATATTATTTAATGCTAACTTGGGTCTGAATTTGTGATTGTTGATTGCAGGTTGTGCAAGAAGCGCTTGACAAAGCTAAATTAACTGAGAGGAATTTGTCTGCAATTGCGGTTACTATTGGTCCTGGTTTAGGCCTCTGTCTTCGCGGTGAATTTACTATCACTATTTGTTTTTCTCTTTCCTCTCCTTTTTTAATTTCCAGTGTTGTATGCTTATTGGCAAATTTTCTTATCACTGATGCCTTATGGTTGAGTTTGTCCCTGGGCAACCTGACCCTAATATAGCAGCCCGGGTCATTGTGAGGAAAGTAGTGAAATTAATTTTATCTTTTGAGCATGGATTTTCTGTTCAAATATAGGGAATTGGGTCATATTTTCTTTCTTATGCCCTGAACTGACCAGATTTGAATTCTTTGTTACTGCTAAGGAGTATATTAGCTCTAATGTTTCATTCAATTGTTGTGCAGTTGGTGTGCAGAAAGCTCGTAAGATTGCTGGTAGTTTTAACTTACCGATCGTTGCTGTACATCACATGGAGGCTCATGCTCTTGTAGCCAGGTACAGCAGTGCCAACTATCTACCCAATGGAGAATGGGGTGCACAAACTCTCTCTCTCTCTCTCTCTCTTCCTGCTTAGGGACATATAGTGTCTTTAAATTTTCCTAATATGTCATTAGTTTTTTTTATTGAAATACTGATGCGAGTTACTCTTATACATATGATAAATCTCCTTCTCTTGTTCTAGGTTAAACGAAAGAGAGTTGCAATTTCCTTTCATGGCCCTGCTTATATCAGGTAAGAAACACTACACCTTTCCTACATTAGGTCTGTTTTACCACTTTCACGCAAATTCGATCTTCATTTTTAGACTACATGACAGTACCATTTAAAAAAGAAAAAAGAAGAACAAGAAACTACATGACAACACTCAAGTCCATAGGTTACTCCTGTGATGTATACGGCCATAGGTGTCATAACTAATTTTTCTCCCTTATTTGTTATTTTTATTTACCCAAAATCTAAAACCATTGAAGTGTATGTTTTTAGCTAGAAAAGTGGATGATTTTGCTATGTGTTATTGATTAAGTTGAGGAAATTCTTATGTATATTCCTTTTTCTTATCGGGAGGTTGTTGAGTTTCAGTGGTGTGGCTCGGTTATTAGTCAACATTCAAAACATATAATTATGTTTCAATTAGAGCAGATTCAGCAGGTTCAGTAAAGCTTCCTTTCCATTCTTTTTGTCTGTCTTTAGGAGGACATAATCTACTCATTCTTGCTCGTGATCTTGGCCAATACATACAACTTGGGACCACAATAGATGATGCGATTGGTGAGGCATATGACAAGACTGCAAAATGGCTTGGTCTTGACTTGAGGAGAAGTGGTGGGCCAGCTATAGAAGAGCTTGCTCGAGAGGGTGATGCAAAATCAATCAAATTCTCAGTAAGTTATCTTACAGGACATTCTCTTTATCTAGTCTAGTTGCCTTTGGCTGAATGTGTATTGTTTGGTTCTACATATAAATTCTGTTATATAAGACTGAGATTCCTGCAACAGGAAGTCATATCCTAAGTTTCATACTCATTTGTTTTCTAGACTCCAATGAAACAACATAAAGATTGCAACTTCTCATACGCCGGTCTGAAGACTCAAGTGAGGCTTGCAATTGAATCTAAGAATATGTATGTATATTCTGCAGATACTATACAATATTTTGGAAGTTGAAACGTCTATTTAATATGCATTCCGAACTTTACTTATTTCTTGCATTCTCAATAAAACAAACGTAGAGATTGTGACTTCGCATACACTGGCCTGAAGAATCAAGTGAGGCTTGCAATTGAATCCAGAGATATGCATGTAGGCTGTATAGAATATATGATCATTTTGCAAGCTGAGACTTTGGTTTTATATGTCTTTTGAAACTTTTACCGAAGATAAGGAAATGTAGCTATTTACAGATGTTGACCATGCAGCCTATGGAACTGATGAGACTGTTAAAGCACAAAAAATGATTGTGGTTGCTTCCAGTACTACTATATTGTTTTGTAAAGTTGTTTATGTCAGCTTGCTTAGCTATTTTCTTATTGTCGCCACCTTTCCTATGTTGTGCAGTAATGCTACAATTCCTATTTCTTCAGCAAGTAGCGAAGAAAGAAAGACTCGAGCTGATATTGCTGCCTCTTTTCAGGTTACTGGACATGTATTTGTTTCAATCTTTATCCTAGTTTGATCAGATGTTTCATTTTTAGGTCTTCACTCATTTTTCTTCTATTTCTTTCTTCACATTAAGATTGTTTCTTATGCAGCGAGTCGCAGTATTACATCTAGAGGAAAGGTGTGAGCGAGCAATTGATTGGGCTCTGAAGATTGAACCTTCTGTAAAATATTTGGTGTGTAAACTGCACTTTTGTCAGTTTTGTATTCTTCAACCCACCTCATGATGATGGGCACCTCTTCTTTATGATGGTATTCCTGAATATAGAGCATGAATCCCTCTATATATTCATCCTATGCAGGTTGTCTCCGGAGGTGTTGCATCAAATCAGTATGTTCGGGCTCGACTTGACCAGGTTGTCCAGAGAAACAATTTACGACTCGTGTGCCCTCCTCCCAGCCTTTGTACAGACAATGGTAATTCTTTTATCTAGTATCGGCTCAACTTGTGGATGAGGTGAACTTTCCCTTGATAAAGAAGAATCTTAGCATCTTAACCATCAGTAGCTGATATGACTTAATTCTGAGAATTAAAAACTAATGTATAGTTGGCCAACAACATATGTGGAAAGACTTCTGGACGAAGACTAATGCCTAGATTTTAACCTGGTTTTCCTTATCTTTACACAAAATTTCCTTTTGGAACATTTTGTATATTTATTGCTTGTCAAACAAGGTGGTCATTACCTGCCCTGAAGACTAATGTCTGGATAACATGAACAGGTGTGATGGTGGCTTGGACTGGCATTGAGAACTTTCGTATGGGAAGATTTGATCCACCACCACCTGCGGATGAACCTGAAGATATTGTGGTTTGTTTGAAACCTTTGTTTACATATGATTGCTTTTCACAGGGCCCTTTTAAGGAGAATCCCTCTCCACGGTAGCTGGAGGAGCAGGATCCATATCGACATTGATCTCGACACATTATTGACTATCAATATGTCGCCCATATTGTTGATGCTATCGATACTTTGATTATATAGTTGTCGATATGGATCCTGCTCCACCGTAGCTGGAGTGTTCTGCTCTGTGAACTTTTATTCTATCAACTTAATTGATTGTGAATCTTTGGATAAACTATATTTCAGAGAGTACACCAACTAATAAATTGTTGGCCTTCATAAGCATGCGTCTATATTATGTACATATAACTATACCAGTAACCTTTCATGCTCAACAGACCTGTTTGTTTTTGTGTTGAGTTGCCATTTCGGTTTCAGCCAAGGCTGTTGGCTGCCTAATCAGATATTCCTTGTCTGTCTATTATATTATTCACCGGAGCCTTATTTATCAGTTTTTTGCCTTATGAATCAGTATGATCTGCGGCCAAGGTGGCCATTGGGAGAGGAATTCGCGGATGGAAGAAGTGAAGCTCGCTCAATGAAAACAGCCCGCATTCATCCCTCTCTGACATCTATGATCCAAGCATCTTCACAACAGCAACCATAGTCTGCATCTCCTAAATCCGGCAGCCACTTCATGCTGTTCAACGGTCAGAGCCATTCGATGAGTCAAATTGATTTTTATATGTTGGGATGGTTGACTCAGTTTGAGCCACCTTTCTAACGATGAACGGAAGATTGATCACAAGTGTGGCACAGGGTAAAAGACCGACCATTGGCATCAAGCAATTGTTATGTTAATGCATAACATATGCTTGCAGCAACTTCATACTTTCCCCATGTAACATATGCTACACCTTGGATTGTGTTAAAACTATTTATTCTTGTGCGTTTTGTATAGCACATTATTCATTGAGTTGTATGATGTTGATATCAGAATCACTCCTGCCAACCACCATACCTAGAAATGGAGATGAGAAAGAAACAAAGACAAGAGATGTGAAAGAATATATAAATAATATATCCTTCTGCTTTTCTCTTTTTCTCTTTTTCTTTTTTTCTTTTTTGTGTGTGACCAAAACTCATTCCTTTCTTTAGTAAATAATATCATATAGAAAATAAATATCTTATCTGGTCTTCAATTTCCTTCCAAGTAAAAATTTGTCTTTCTATTGAAATTACTGTAAAAACTTGTTAAAATGAAAGGTAATATCCAAATTCATTTGTGCACAAAATTAAAAAGAAAAAGTTATATGAAAGGTGAGCTAATAATTTCAAAGCTCAACAAGTTGTTTTCCAAAATTACAAATTCAATCACCAAATAGCTTCATTGCCATTGCCAACATTATTTACTATTTCCAAACCATTTTAATATTGCGAAAAGAATGAAAATTTATTTATTTATTTATATTTATGATCCAAATATAATGAAATGTCAATCTCATATTTTTCCTGAATTGAACAAGTTCAATAACAAATTTAGAAATTAAAACTAGTATGGTTACCAAACTTACCACAAAATTTTGCCTTCCGTAATTACCCTACTTTTTTTCTCACCTCTCATTACTTGCAGTAACTTTAAACACACGTGCACCAAAATTTCCCTCCACTTTCCCACCTTGTTATGAAAAACCTACTTTTCTTTCTCTAGAATCTACACAATGGAAGTGGGAAGGTTACCAATCTCAGCATCACAGAGAGGCAAACTGATATCAGCAGGCTATACCACTCTCGCTTCGCTCTCATCTCTCTCTTCCTCCGACCTTGCTCGAGGTAATCTTCTCTCTGCCGTTAAAATTTTTCTAATTTTCTCAGTTGGGTTTGTGCGCCAAATGTTTGATGTAATTACTCTTTGAGTTCTTGACGCAATAGTGCTTCATACTTTCAAGTTCCCATATAACTTTTAAAGAGAAAAAAAATTATGCAATATGGAATGAATAGGGTTGTGGTAGTTCAAAGGTTCTTATATTGTGCATGATGGTCCTAAATCCTGCAAATAGTAATTTAAGCTTTTGAAAAGGTAAAATTAAAATTTGAAGTATTTTCAGTGTTGTCTGAATTCGGAGGAGATAACCCATGTGACCTGAGTTTCCACAGTGTAATATTATATTTGGCTGTTTTAGGTACCTTTTTTCGGGGGGCTGGGGGTGGGGGTGGGGTGGGGGTGGGGTTGTGTTCTAAGGAAGCCGAAGGTTTTAGGTACCTTTTAATTAGATAGTTTTGGATGGTACTGCAGCAATAAAAGTAGTAATGTATTTGTGCAGTTTTTTTTTTTTTTCCTCTATAATGGTGTTATAAATCTTCTTTTGAGAATGGTTTTTATGTTACTTTTCCAATAAGTTCTGTATAAAATTTTGAGATGTGATTTTTGAAGTTTTCTAGCATTCTTTATTGTTTAACAGATCTAAAAATTCCAGAGAGTGAAGCTCTTGAAATCCTGAAGGTTGCATCACACGATTGTAGGTTGGACCAACCAGATAAAATTAATGGCATTTTCACTGGTAATTATCTCTTTGACCTGTATATGCGAGTGCTTAAGTAGAAACAAGTTCTCCTGTCAGATTGTTAAGCAAGGCCATCAATTTAGAAAGGTTTATCTAATCCATGGTCCATACTGACCATTTGACAATATAGCATGTCATACGTAAATAATAATATGAAATGTATTTCAACTTTTAGTGTCCTTCTTTACTGGTCTGCCTTTACTAGTAAGCTCACAAGAGCCAAATATAATGACTTAAGCTGCATCATTAAGTACCCAGCTAAGAGTGTAGTTGGCCACACTTTATCTTCCCTTGTAAGCATGCTTAAGCCTCATTACACCATCATTTTCCATAAAATGTTGGACAATAATGTGGTTTCGCCTGGATAATTTCCTTGCTGGTAGTGCCAGTGTATGATACAACACACTATATTTGCACTTATTAAATCTATGTCAGGTGAAAGTTCCTTTGTTGCCTAAGGTTGATACTTGTTCTTAACCCGACAACAAGTGTAACTTATCTTTGAACTTCTTGCATACAGATTAGCCCTCAGTTAAGATAAGTCTGATACAGACTGGCTTCCTTCTTGCATTCGATCATTAATTCATATAATACTTTAATTATATGTCATTTCTTCTCCATTTTGTAATAACTTTTGAACTAAAGTTACCTCTTTGTTGGTTGTCATGCATTTCCATTGATCACAAGCAGATTAACCGTCACTTTGAGTGGGGTCTTTCTGTAACTATTGTGTGCTATTAGAGTTGATTTTTGTTTGTTTCTGTAACCTCAGTCATTTTATTTATATGAAAGCCTTTTGTTCTTGTGTCTTAATTGTTGAAAGACTTTCTCAAGCTGTAGTTTATGCCACCATTTTTTTGTATATTTTGAAAACTGAAGTTCAAAGAGTACAATTTTTTCCTGTCTCCTTTAGGTGCACAAACTGCTTGGGAAATGCTCCATGTTGAGCAATCATTTCCACGCATCACTACATCTTGTGCTGATCTAGATAACATCCTCGGTGGGGGAATTAATTGCAAAGAAGTTACTGAAATTGGTTAGTTATTTCGTTATCCTTTTCTGGCATTATGTATATGCTATGGACATCCATTTGTATGCTTTTGTCTGCATTGTTTATGTATGAGCACAAAACTGTAGCAAGCTTTCAGTTGTCCAGATGATTTTATTGGACTTCTCTTCTTTTTTATTATCAAAATAGGTGGAGTACCGGGCATCGGTAAAACACAGCTGGGGTATGTATTTTCTGCATTCTATTATTGTCTATCTTTTCTTTCATTTGTTTTCAAGGGCATCAAATGCATAGTTTGCTTTGCAGCATTCAACTTGCAGTGAACGTGCAAATTCCAGTTGATTTTGGTGGCCTAGGTGGAAAGGCAGTATATATTGGTCAGTGTGTCAACTTTTTTTTTTCTGTCTTATTCTGTTTTTGACAAAGGTTTCGGTTGCATCTGATGTTTAGAACATGGTTCTTGCATGATACTTAGATACGGAAGGCAGCTTTATGGTGGAGCGGGCTCTACAAATAGCTGAAGCTTCTGTGGTGGACATGTCACATTACAATGAGCTTCTGCGGAAGGAACTTCGAACTTGCCAAGTTGAAATTCAGCCTACTGATATCTTGAAAAACATATTTTATTTCCGCATCTGCAGTTATACGGAGCAAATTGCCCTGATAAATCAATTAGACAAATTCATCTTGGAGCATAAAGATGTAGGTATAGCATTAACATATTGATTTGAATTGGAACTTAATGCTTCTCAGAGAATGACTTATGCAAGGAAGTAGTCATTTTTCTATGAGCATGTCTTCATTTGTTCTGTTTGTTGATCAATTAATCTGGCTTCTTTTTATATTTACTTTCAAGCCTTGCTTAGTTTTATTAATATTTCTCTTAGCTGATGAACAGATCATTTGTAAACTGAAACTGGATCTCTTTCGATTATCGTTGCATATATAATTTTCATCACTGGAAGTACTAAACTTTCTTCCAAACAATTTTCAGGTTAAGATTGTGATTATTGATAGTGTTACTTTTCACTTCCGCCAAGATTTTGAGGACTTGGCTCTCAGGACACGGTTACTTGGCGGAATGGCTTTAAAGTTGATGAACCTTGCAAATAAATATAATCTGGCGGTAAGCAATAGTTTTCATTTCTTGAAAAGAACTCTAGACTAGTGAGCTCATCATATATGTTGTGATGCCAGATAAGTTTATGTAATTTGAATGCAAGGAAACAGTCCTAACTTTCAATACTTGATTTCCCTTGCCAAGGTTGAATGGCTTCATTGGAATATCCCACTGTCATTTGACAGGTTTCTTAGCAAGATATAGGACAGATTTACTGTGCCCAACCAGATTTTCAAATTAGTATAGGCTATTGCTTGTATTCTGTATGATGTTTTTCAGAGTCAGTTACTTCTACTTATTAGATTGCCAGAGTACGTGTTTGTGTGTGTGTGTGTGTGATATGGACATGTGTTGCCCTTAATGTATTTCTCGTTAACTTTATTGTGCAATGAGCAGCCCGTGGTGATATGTGAAATTGGCTCCTACAATTGAAATCTCCTTCTTAATGAACCTCTGTTAGTCTTGTTTTATTTAATCTTGTTGGGTTCCAATGATTGCCTCTTATTCTCTGTGGCAGGTTGTCATATTCAATCAAGTGACCACTAAGTGTAAGGAAGGTTCATTCCAATTAAGTCTTGCATTGGGTAAGTTCTGTTCTCAGTTAGAACCCACCTCCTACTCCAACTGGTTGAATGGTCAATATAGTACTTTCTGTAATCACCTGGCATCCCTGAGTGTTAGGTTTTGGCTCGTCAATTAGTGTCCTTTTCTGTTTAGGATTGTTTTAGGAAAAAGAGGGTGCACCAATTCTTCTCCTAAAAGGACTAGGAAAGAATCTTAGTTTCCTAATTCAATTTAGATTAGAAATCCTATAAGTCTATTTGGAATTGTAAAGAAGTCTATTTTCTTATCCCACTTAGAATAGGAATTATAATCTGAAAGGGATATGTAATCAGCACCCTATGCCTATAAATAGGGTGCAGCAAGGCTTAAATCTTTAAGAGAGAAAACTGTGACAGCCAAGGCAAGAAGAGAGGGATTATTTCTAGGGTTTGCAAAAGTTCTGTAATCTCTATTATTAATCAAAGAGGCGGTGATTTCTCTACCTAGAGAAATCACAACTGACGTAGGCAAAAGTTCTGCCGAACCAGTATAATTCTTGTGTGTTTTCTAAGTTTTCCAGCACTTGCGAGTTTAGTCTATTGCCGTTGGATACACTAAAGAACAAGATCTAGTAAGCGGAGGTTTTATTTCAACACTGAGAGTCCTTGACAGTTTCCTGTTTCATTTTACTGTCTAGGTGATAGCTGGTCACATTGTTGCACAAACCGAGTCATACTGTTTTGGAACGATGATAAACGAAATGCACACATAGACAAGTCACCTTCTCTGCCATCAGCATCAGCTCCATTTTCTGTGACCAGGAAAGGGATTAGGAATTCTGCTTCAAACCATAAGCGAATCAAATTGATGTAAGATTTTGAAATAGATGAAGTGTGTGTATCAGTTTGTTTTTCTCTTTCTTCTTCTATGTATCACATGTTTTCACAAATATATCACTGAGAACAGAACTTGTAAAGTGAGTGGTAGCCATAATTGCAAATGATTGTAAAAGGAACAATGTGTCCTTTTGATGAAACACAGAAATCTAGTCTGTATTGTAAAGAGATTCATCATGTCTAGAGAGCAGATAAGTTATTTCTATTTCTCTCATCATATTTGATCTCATTTTGAATGTCATTTATCCTTAGCAAGATATAAATCATGTATTATTTATATTGTATCCATGATGCCTATTCAAAGTGTACCTTCTGTGTTGTCAGTGAACTATAAGAAATATTGCTTAGACTAAATTTCTGCTCCCATTTGATTATGCTTCTCGGGGATTATCATTTTATTCTTTACAATTTCTTTGTAAAGGAATACACAGTAGAATATCGTTTGTATTCTTTTCTTTTCATACTTGTAAAAACTTTGTAAGAAAAAAAAAAAACACCCACCTAATCCCATCGATTGTGAACGTCATGGCTAGACAAGGTTTGTAATTATTTACTTTTTGTAATTGCTTTACCTTTTTTTTTTGTCAATAATTTTTGAATTCTTTGAAAATGAAAAGTGATAGAGACTTAAATTACTATTTTAGGTTTAAAGTTTAAATAGACTTTGTATTTGTCGTATGCACCATGTGGAGACAGTATATAATAATAATAATAATAATAATAGGTCAGCAAAAAGAAAAAAGAAAAGATAATCTATAATAAAAAAAGGTTGCATTTGTCAAACATCTGGTCCTGAAATTGCAGCATATTTTGAACTTTGCATGGCCGACTAGAAGTTAATAGGATTCTGAGTCGTTTAAGATTTCATTTACACGCATTTAAGATAATGTTAACCTTAGATTAATCTAATGAATATTAATGCTCACATCATCATAATTGTACTAAACCAAAATCACAAATGGTTATTTTTTAATTTTTAATTTCGAGTTATTGGATAGATATGATGATGTGGACTTATTAAAATTCATTAGATTAATCTAATCATAATATTCTCTTAAATGCGTGTAAACGCACGAACGATAAATGCAGAGGCCGTAATTCATATCTTCTTATTTTTATTTTTATTATTATTATTTTTTAATGTCTGTGGTTAATATATATCTTCCTGACCAACTCTTACCGTTTATTGAACAAATCTTCAACTCAAAGGGAATTAAAAAAACATAACATATTGCATAGATTTCACAGACCATCCCCCTCCACCAAACTCTTTCATCTTCTTTCCTTTCCACCAACCCACCAAATTTGATACAACACTGGGACAAAGGCAATGATTGGCTACTGAGGATTTTCATTTTATTTTTAAGAAAGATTTCTTATTTATTAGGGAATAAGATTACGAGTTTCAAATCTGGGAGTGGTTATATATTACCTTTAATTTCATACCATTTTTTTTATTTATATATTACTATAATTGAAATTTGAGAAAGCTTCCGAAACTGAAAAGATAAAAACTTTTATATTTATATGAAAAATCAAAAAATACAAATAAATAAATAAATACACAAAGCAAAAGTCAAAAAATACAAATAATTTCACCCCCAAAAATTGGCTTTTGAACCCCACCAAGAGTTAGGAAAAACAAAAACAAATACGGTCTCAATTTTTGTTTAGATGGTGAAAAAAATGGAAGGCAGAGCAACTCCTAATTCCTACCCTCAGTCAACGGCCAAGATTGGATCCGTTCTGAATCTAACGGTCAGCTCATCTCTCTACCTGTCCGCCGCTTGCGTAGACGAGAAGCTCAAGGCCCAGCTCTCCTATCCGATAAAACCAAAGAGCCTCAAACTGTCTCACAGGCTCTCTCTCTCTTTCACTCTCTGTCTATCTCTCTGAGCCATAGCCAGAACCACAGAGCGAAAGCCATGACTTCGTCTACATCTGTGACTCTGTCTCAAGCCCTCTTGGCTCGCGCCATTTCTCACCATGGCTCGAGCTCAACCTCAGACCGGGTCTCTCTTTCTGCAACCCTCACTCTACCCACTTTCTCCGGCCTCAAATCCACTTCATCGTCCCCATCATCGTCGTCTTCGACGTCATCCAAGCTCTCTCGGTTCCAGCGCCGCCGTCTCGGCGCGAACCGGCCTGTCCGGGCTGCCGCCGTTGAGACTCTGGACAAGACCACAGAGACCTCTTTGGTCGAGAAGTCGGTCAACACGATCCGATTCTTGGCCATTGATGCTGTAGAGAAGGCCAACTCGGGTCACCCCGGTTTGCCCATGGGCTGTGCTCCGATGGGTCATATTTTGTACGATGAGATCATGAGGTACAACCCCAAGAATCCGTACTGGTTCAACCGTGACCGGTTCGTGTTGTCTGCTGGACACGGGTGTATGTTGCAGTACGCTTTGCTTCACCTTGCTGGATATGACAGTGTGAAGGTGGGTTCTTTTCTGGTTAATTTTGTCTGGGTTGTTTGTCTAATGTCGGTTTGAGTTGAAAATGAATTTGGGTTTTATGTTGCGGATTGTATTTTGGTGTTTGGGTGGAGAATTAGGATTTCGGTGGAAAAATGATTTAGCTTTGAGCTTAATTTCTGATATCTCTTTCTTTTTGTTCTATTTCTACACACACTAGATTTGATTCTGCATGTTTGTTTGGGAAATTCATGTGTTTGATATCCATGTTTGTCTGGTGAGGTTTTATGATTACATTGCTCTTCTATTTTTATGAAAACAGGTGTAAAGACACTTGCTCATTGGTTTGTTCTTAACCAAATGTTGAAGTGGCATTTACTTCTGTTTGTATTTTTCGGATATGGGTGCCTTTTGTTTCATTAACCCAGTAATCCACTTATAAATTAGTCTATCACTATTGTTAACTTTGCTAATGATTCAGTCGTTCTCATATAATTGACTGAACATTGGGTATGACCTTATGATTTGAATTTCGGATCAATGAGTAGGAAGAAGACTTGAAGGGCTTCCGTCAATGGGGAAGCAAGACCCCTGGACATCCTGAGAACTTTGAGACACCTGGTGTTGAAGTCACAACTGGTTAGATTCTCTCTTCGATTTTCTCTTACTTGTTTAAGTACTTATAAGTTTGTAGGTTAATTGATTACTCTTTTTAGAAGGGAAAAAAATCACTAGCTTTAGCTGGTATTCTTAATTTTTTTCATCATTTTACGCAGGACCTTTGGGGCAAGGCATTGCAAATGCTGTTGGTTTGGCCCTTGCTGAGAAGCACTTGGCTGCACGTTACAACAAGCCAGACAGTGAGATCGTTGACCACTACACGTAAAATAACTGCCTTGACGTTTGAACTCGTTTTTCCCTTCCACTCTTTGATATTTGCTTAGCGGTATTGGTTTTGTTTCACTGCAGATATGTTATATTGGGTGATGGTTGTCAAATGGAGGGTATTTCAAATGAAGTTGCTTCTCTTGCGGGGCATTGGGGACTTGGGAAGCTGATAGCCTTCTATGATGATAACCACATTTCCATTGATGGAGACACTGAGATTGCATTCACTGAGAGTGTTGATACCCGTTTTGAGGGTCTTGGGTGGCACGTTATCTGGGTGAAGAATGGAAACACCGGGTATGATGAGATTCGAGCTGCCATCAAGGAAGCAAAGGCTGTCACAGACAAACCCACTTTGATAAAGGTCAGATATATGCTGCATTCTATTCCGATTGTTGAATAGTACTTGGATGTGATTTGAAGAAAAAAACCATTATCTATGAACTATTATATTTGCCACTTATTTATTGGAAAAATTCTAATAGTTGTGGTAATTGTATAATAGCCCAAACAGATTTGTCGTTAAATCTTAGTAAGAGGGTAAACTACATGATTTGTGGTATAATCTAAATGCCTATTTTTGGAGTTCAAAGGGAATGTGATATGACATTTCCACAACATGTTATTTTTTCATAGTTCATTTTGATTTGATATTAGTCAATGTCATATTGAACTTTTGCATCTTTGCAGGTGACAACAACCATTGGTTTTGGATCTCCAAACAAAGCAAACTCATACAGTGTTCATGGTGCTGCATTGGGTGCCAAGGAAGTGGATGCTACCCGGAAGAACCTTGGATGGCCATATGAGCCTTTCCATGTACCAGAGGATGTTAAAAGGTAAGGACCATCCCATTAATTTTCTGTTGTTTTAATCAGTCTACTAGCATTAATTACAGATCATCTTGTTTGTTTCTATCTTAGTCATTGGAGTCGCCATATCGCTGAGGGTTCTGCCCTTGAAGCTGAATGGAATGCCAAGTTTGCTGAATATGAGAAGAAGTACAAGGAGGAAGCTGTAGAGCTGAAGTCTATCATTACGGGTGAGCTACCTGCTGGTTGGGAAAAAGCACTCCCGGTGAGTAGAGCTGTACCTTTAACTGCTCTTTTTATCTTTAAGAACCTATTTAGTTATTTTACATGCGAGCTACTTGGCAATGAACGCAAAAACATTGCGCAAGCATTCTGAATGGCATTGGTATCATGTCTTGGCTTCTTTTGGGTCCCCGCACCTTAACTTAGTCTCAGAATTGGCCAGGCCTACTTTGCAGATTATGTGATAAACCATTTTGTATGTTAATGTAGCTAGTTAGGATTGGATATGAAAATCTTATGAGGTCTACTGATTGCAATTTTCCAGACTTACACTCCAGAGAGCCCAGCTGAGGCTACCCGAAATTTATCTCAAACAAACCTTAATGCCCTTGTAAATGTTCTCCCTGGTCTTATTGGTGGAAGTGCAGACCTTGCTTCTTCCAACATGACTTTGCTAAAAAGTTTTGGAGACTTCCAGAAGAATACCCCGGAAGAACGCAATGTTAGGTTTGGTGTTAGGGAGCATGGGATGGGAGCCATCAGCAATGGGATTGCCCTTCACAGCCCTGGCCTCATTCCATACTGTGCCACTTTCTTTGTTTTCACGGACTACATGAGAGCTGCCATAAGGATCTCTGCCTTGGCAGAGGCTCGAGTTATCTATGTTATGACCCACGATTCAATTGGGCTTGGAGAAGATGGACCAACCCATCAACCAATAGAGCATTTAGCAAGTTTCCGGGCAATGCCCAACATTTTGATGCTCCGCCCAGCTGATGGGAATGAGACTGCTGGGGCATACAGGGTTGCAGTCCTTAACAGGAAGAGGCCATCTATCCTCGCCCTCTCTCGCCAAAAGCTGCCCCATCTTCCTGGGAGTTCCATTGAGGGAGTCGAGAAGGGTGGTTACACTATATCAGACAACTCTTCAGGTAACAAGCCAGATGTCATTTTGATTGGAACTGGCTCCGAGTTGGAAATTGCTTTCAAAGCTGGTGAGGAACTCAGAAAGGAAGGGAAGGCTGTTAGAGTTGTCTCCTTTGTTTCTTGGGAACTCTTTGATGAGCAATCAGATGCCTATAAGGAAAGTGTTTTGCCGGCTGCAGTAACAGCAAGAGTTAGCATTGAAGCTGGATCAACATTTGGGTGGGAGAAGATTATTGGAAGCAAAGGAAAGGCAATTGGAATTGATCGTTTTGGGGCAAGTGCACCAGCTGGAAAAATATACAAGGAGTATGGCCTTACCGTCGAGGCAGTTATTGCAGCAGCAAAAGAAGTTAGCTAGGCAACTAGTTTTTTAGCAAATTTGGTTTTGGTTGGAGATCAAGGTAAGAGGCCATATTCTTGTGATTTGTTTCACAGTATGGTCCCTTTTGTTTTAATAAAATATTATTTTTCGTTTGTTGCTTATAATACAGTGAAGCAACATAGATCAAAAGAGAGGGTAGGGTATGAGAATGCTCTTCTTGTATTTTGTAACAACTCTTGGACCTGTCTTGAGTTTTGTAATGCTCTGTGGTTAATCAATGAGTTTCACTTTCTCCATCATTTTCTTCACTTTTGTAACTTAGAAACTATGGGATTGTCTATTTTGTAATAAGAAGGGCAGCATTACACTTGGAATCAATATTGTAACTGTTATTTTTCAGGTAAATAAAGTTATATCCTTTCTCATAGTAATCAGAGAAGTTTGCCCAAATTTGGTAGCCTAGTTTTTGCCTTCCCTGATACCTCCCCCCACACTCCTGAAATTATGATTTCTTTTTGTTTGCTTTTTACTTTCCAGGAAAACCTAGTGAAGTAGAAAGGGTGGTTCTTAGGACAAAATTAATGAAATGGGTGACTAAAAACAATTGGATGGGTGACTAGGAAAGTGGTTTTGTATGTATTCTAACTTTCTAAAATGAATTGGATTTGGATAATGGATAATGGATATTGGATATTGGATATTGGTTTCAAGCCATTCAGAACAGAGAAGGGCAATCCATTTGTGATGACCTTCCAAGTTATGGCAACTACGATGTGTAAGAAATTTGGCAGCCATAGCCATGCGGTCCACATGTGGGTAATGAAGGCAAATGCTTGACCCTTAAGTTTGTGGTTGTTGAAGCTGCTGTCCTCACCCCTCACCTATCCATATTGTTGTCTTCTACCACCAAAAAATCATTTATCCTTCTTTGGAATTGACAGTGAAGTTTGATGCTGGCAATGGGTCCCAATTTACAAAAATATTATAATTATAATTTAACCTAAAAGATTTTTTTAGAGAATTACAGCATACTGAGCATATTCTCTTATTATATCTCTCTACTGGGATTTGTTTGAGCATATTATATCCCAATTTACAAAAAGGTAAATAATGAGCTCAAATTTCCATATCATTATTTTGAAAGTGAGAATTAATTTGGTGAGTTTTGGAATATACCATGCACAAAGGTATTTATGCTATATTATATTCCTCTCCAACTTCAACCAGGCATCTCCCACAACATTGACAAATGAAAAGTACCAGTAGAGTAAGATGCACATGTGCATGCATGAGATTTGTCACCTAAATCTCTATGCATCTACCAATTTACCAACACACACAAATTCTTTGATTATTTTTAAGGGAGGGTGGAAAATAAAATGGCCACGGAAAGGATCAACACAGGCCAACCCAAAATGACTCTGGGAAAAACCCATGTTTGTAGTGGCACACCAAAGAAATTAGTACAAGGAGAAAAAGGTTTTATGAACTTTGTTAGTTTCAATGCCAATGGGTCGTACCATAGTGGTTAAGAGTGTTTGGCCTCAGACCATGTTTAAGGTTCGAAACCCACCCCGCCATCAGAGTTCGTAATCCCCCTCCTCCCCGTCCCTATCGAATGGCCGAAAAAAATAAACTTTGTTAGCTTCAGTGAGTTAATCTTTGTTTATTATTGTCCAATTAGAGAACAATCGAAAAGTTGATTTCACATGTTTAAGCGATAAAACATGTGTAAATGTGTTGTTTTTTAAATTACTGGTGTGCAAACATGTTGCTTTTTTGTTTGTTTTGTTTTGTTCTTGTTTTTCATGTGCAATGCAACAACATGTTGCAACTTGCAAGCATATATAATCTGCAGTGTGCAGGCTGACAAGTGACGACCCATCTTGTAAATAATGGCCCATATATACTTCCTGGATTTTGAAGGCCCACTTTTTCATGTCATGTGAGCTTTTTATTTTTTATTTCCTTTAAAAATAGTAATTCAAACTTTGAGAACCTCTTCTAATGTTAGGAAGAGAAGTACCCAAGTTCTCATATTCAATTCAGAGTTAGAAGTTTTAGGTCCAATGCGATTCTGAATAGAGAAGAACTGAAAGAGAGAGGTGATGACTCGTGGGATCAGATAAAGGAAGGCAAAAGGAAGGCAAAAACAATTTTTTTCTTCATTTTTTTGGGTGAAACAAGGTAAACACAATTTTAGGGTTAGGGTTGTCCCGGGCAAGGGGAAGAAAATAATGACCTGGGTCTGTATGCCTGTGTTTTATAGTGGACACTGTTTACCTCAGTGCAAATCACAAATAATTCATTAAAAATATAAACGAAAAATTTGTACTCATGTGTCAAATTAGGATTGGCATAAAATTAGGAGTTTCTACTTTTAGAGGAATGAGGCAAATATTATTCCTTTTTATAGGACCTTATGAATAAGGCATTGGTCGAGTTTACTTCTTAAGTCAAAATAATTCGCATTTAGATAAGGCATGAGCCAAACATGTCCTGTCCAATCTCACTAACTAGAGCACATATCATGTTAAGGCATAAGTGCTTAACATAATATGTGCTCTAATTTGTTCTTCTAAGTTAATTGAATATATGACTTTCGCATATATGAGTAAATACTTTTAATTATTTTACTTCCAAAATTACAAACTCTTTGCCCGTAAATTTTAACATTTTTAAGGCAACAAAAAGCATATATGGAACGGAGAGTGATTAATGAAATCCTGTTGTTGGATCATCGAGTGGTTGTTATGGACCTATGGTCACACGATGGCTAATTAAAGCTCCAACTCTTTTAGAAAGAAGAAAAATCCCTTTTTTTTTCCTAACTAAAGAAAATGAATAATGACATGGACCTCCTGATTTGGGGGTTGGTGAGAGATAGTGACGCTCTATATTTCCCATTCCCCTACCAACCCAATTTAGTGAACAAATACTCCAACAACCCCTCTAAATCTTTTTTTGGTCAATCCCTTCTAAATCTTTTTCATCCTAGAAAAGGCAGGGTACACCATTTCAAAGCACAAGGTACAACTCTTTAAAGCACAAAGGCAAGTACCAAACATTTTTAGTATACAAATTTCCCCACATGGGAAAATAGAACTTCCTCATTTATATTTTCAAAATTTCTGGTGTCAGAATTGGTTGGTAAATGGTAGAGAGAGAGTCCATCAATCCCCACCTACGACCACTCCCACCAAAAACCCAACTTTCCATTCCGCCAAGCACCCATTAGAGAGAGAGAGAAAGTGAGACAACTCTTAAAAGAGAGTTTTAGAGAGAGAGAGAGAGAGAGAGAGAGAGAGAGAGAGCGAGATGGCCCAAGTGAGCAAAATCTGTAGCAATGGAGCTCAAAGCACCAATCTTTTACCCAGTGTTTCCAAACCCCAAATACCCAAATCTTCAAATTTACTCTCATTGAAGTCACAGTTTTTGGGTTCCTCAAATTCTTTGAGTTTGAAGCTGAAAAATGGGTTTGTGGGTACTTGTACGGTCGACAAAGTCAGGGTTGGTCCCCTTAGAGTTTCAGCTTCAGTTACCACAGCAGAAAAGCCGTCGACAGTTCCAGAGATTGTGTTGCAGCCCATCAAAGAAATCTCGGGCACCATAAAGTTGCCGGGTTCCAAGTCGTTGTCGAATCGGATTCTGCTTATTGCTGCTCTATCTGAGGTATAAAAAGATTGTGTCTTTATAGCTGATTCGAATTTTATATGAGTCTGATATAGTGTGCTTGGGATTGGTGTGCTTTGTTTGGTTGTTGAAAAGATGTGGGAGAGAAATTAAAGCAATTTTTCTAGATTTTTATAATTGGGTTTTTCCATTTTTTTCCCTAAGGATCTAGTTTTGAGTTACATTACAGATTAGAAAAGGTTTCTGTCTTGTTAATAAGTAGATTGAATATAACTAATAAAACTGGAATGAGATCAGATATGTTTCTGTCGACTAATTAATTGTACTAGAATGTGGTTGTGTTTGGTTGATCGGAAACTCTAGAAAGCAAATTGAGTTGTTGGAACTGTATTATCCAAATTATCCAATTAGAGAGAGAATGAATTCTGTTGTTTCATAGAGTGATTGATGATACTTCCTTTTGCTTCATACATTTTATTTTCAAGATTTCTTTACATAACTATTGTTTTTATGCTATAATTCAGGGAACAACTGTTGTAGACAACTTGTTAGATAGTGATGATATTCACTATATGCTTGGTGCATTGAAAACCCTTGGGCTCAATGTGGAAGAGGACAAGGCAAACAAGCGAGCAGTTGTGGAGGGTTGTGGTGGTCAGTTTCCTTTGGGTAATGAATCAGGAGATGAGGTGCAACTTTTCCTTGGAAATGCTGGTACAGCAATGAGGCCATTGACGGCTGCAGTTGTTGCTGCTGGTGGACATTCTAGGTTCGTCTGATTTCCATATTAAACTAAAATTGTGGTCCAGCCTCCTCGGATGGATATTTTTTTCCCCAACATTTTACATGACAGAACAATTTTCTGTTAAAAATACTTGCTTATTTATTGTAATTCAACATCCTTGAAATCTGGTTTTATAGTAATTCGCTACAAACTAGTATAATCTTTTAAATGAATTTCCTGTACTTTAAAAATGTTCAGGTATGTGCTTGATGGGGTGCCCCGAATGAGGGAGAGGCCAATTGGAGATTTGGTTACTGGTCTTAAGCAGCTTGGTGCAGATGTTGATTGTTTTCTCGGAACAAACTGCCCCCCTGTCCGTGTAATTGGAAAGGGAGGCCTTCCAGGGGGAAAGGTATGTTTTGCATCATCTTTTATTGTAATGGTTGTTTAATGTTTTGTTCTTGATCAAAGTCATTGTCAACAATAAGATACTATGAAAGTCTGATCAATAATACTCTCTGAATTTTATTGTGCTATTTGAGAATAAAATACCACTCTTGGATTGTATTTGTCAAAATATGATTTTTTTTCTTCCTGAGTCTTGTATGTTTTCTTTTTTGAATTTGTTGAAGCTCTTAAGTTCTTGGGAAGCTAAAGCTCTTTAGTTCAAAAACAGAGAACTTATGCAATATATAATCCTTTAGTTGCCCAATTATTCATTGGCTTTTTCTAGGGAAGAGAACCCATTTTGATTTCTTGCACTTGGCGGTTTGAAAAAAAAAAGAAAAAGGGGACATGATTTAGTCATTTGTTATTTTTGACTTAAACTCTTTGCATATGTTATCTCATGCTAATTAATAAATCAATAAATATTTTGCAATAGTTTCCTTCTTTTGAAACATAACAACCTTTTCCTAGTTTGCATGCTAACGTATCCGGATTCTGCTATTAGATTGGCCTCCCCCTCTCTTGTGCCAACATAAATTTTGAACTAAGCCTTTTTAGTGGTAATTCCTGCAGTGTTGATGAAGGTCATCATTTTAATCCATACTTATGTGTTATTTTCAGGTGAAGCTATCTGGATCAATTAGTAGTCAATACTTGACTGCTTTGCTTATGGCAGCGCCTTTGGCTCTTGGAGATGTTGAAGTTGAGATCATTGATAAACTGATTTCCATTCCGTATGTGGAGATGACTTTGAAGTTGATGGAACGATTTGGAGTCACTGTGGAACACAGTGATAGCTGGGATCAGTTTTTGATCCGAGGAGGTCAAAAGTACAAGTATGTCTTATTTATTATATAGCCGAACCAATTTCTGAAATATGGTTGTGTTGTGTGTAACAAAATGAAAACATCTATCAGGTCACCTGGGAATGCTTTTGTAGAAGGCGATGCTTCAAGTGCTAGTTACTTTCTAGCAGGTGCTGCAGTCACGGGTGGGACAGTCACAGTTGAAGGCTGCGGAACAAGCAGTTTACAGGTATATCACAGAGACCAAGATATTTTGTTTACTTCTGGTTACTTCCCCAGTGTGTGCATGATTTCCGATTGGTACAATCCTTAGTATACTTGGGGCACTCTTTTTTTCAATTCATAGTTACAACTATGTCTGAGTGATTTTTGAAAGGTAGTTATGAATTACATCTAGAAAATTCTAACAATCTTACATTTTTTTGGTTTTTCATTAATCAAGGGAGATGTAAAATTTGCTGAGGTTCTTGAAAAGATGGGTGCTAAAGTTACCTGGAGAGAGAATAGTGTCACTGTTACAGGACCACAACGAAATTCTTCCAGAAAACACTTGAAGGCTGTTGATGTCAACATGAACAAAATGCCAGATGTTGCGATGACTCTTGCTGTAGTTGCTCTTTTTGCCGATGGTCCAACTGCCATACGAGATGGTATGGTGTACTCTTTTAGTTTGTTTAGTCGCTTGTGCTTAATGCTTTGGTTTTATGTAGACAGTAGAGGAAAAGCATGGGTGGAGTCCATATAGGTCTCAGATTTTCATGGTTCGAAGTAAATAAGCAAAAAAAAAATTAACTTAGAGAAACGAAAATAAAGAATCTCAAACTTATGCAGCAGTACGGAAATATAAGGTCCTTTGGCACTTAACAACGTTTTTTTTTTCAGAAAGCTTTTAGTGACCTTATTTAGTCATTTAGTGAGTTCAATGAATAAAAGCTGAGCAATTTTACATGGTGGAGGATCAGCTATCCCTCTTTGTTCTGGAAAACAGCAGTGTATGTAGTGCTACTAGAGTCCTAGATCATGGAATTCCCTTTTGTTCGGCCTTCCACTTAACAGCTGGTACAAGCACAGTAACACTGAAATTAAAAGTGGTCACTACATGGAGGTTGACATCTTTCTTCCCTTAAAATTAACAAATAAATTTCTTGGTAGATGGGATCCCTGTTAAAAGATGGAGGCCCCTTGGAGAGAAGAAAGTTGAGAAAAAAATATATTTTTCATATAGTTGTTGAAGAAGTGAGAATAAATTTTTTTCCAGGTCGAGGCCCTTGTTGATAAGTATATAATTCAAGATTAATCATTTTGCTTATCAAAACAGAATGCTCATAGTTTTAAAACTACTGCATGTTATTCAAAAATTACTTGTGAAAACACCTGCCTTGACTTCTTTAGTTTGTATTCTTCAGTGGCAAGCTGGAGAGTGAAGGAGACAGAAAGGATGATTGCCATTTGCACTGAACTCAGAAAGGTCAGTTTACTTGATATTCCTACACCTTGTTAAGTATGCCTTCTCTAACATGCTTGTAATTTGTAACATTGTATTTCAGCTGGGAGCAACTGTCGAAGAAGGACCAGATTACTGTGTAATCACACCGCCAGAAAGATTAAGTGTGACAGCAATTGACACCTATGATGACCACAGAATGGCCATGGCTTTCTCTCTTGCTGCATGTGGAGACGTTCCAGTCACTATCAATGATCCGGGTTGTACCAGAAAAACATTCCCTGATTACTTTGAAGTCCTTGAGAAGTTTACCAAGCATTGAACAGCTGCTATAAGTATTTTTATGTAGATAAGGAGGGAGGGAGAGAGGGAGAGAGAGAGAGAGAGAGGGATCATCCTTGTGCCTCTACAACCAAGGCAGTGCAGATGGAAGCCACCCTTTTTTATTCTCCTTATTGCCTTGTAATTTTGGATGATTATATTTGCAAGTTGAGCTCATTATTGTTTCTAAGATTGTGATCATTTTCTACTCAATAATAGTGAATTAGTGATTTTGTCCGTGGATCTTCTTTGTACCTTTCTTAGGACGAACTCTCACATTTGTTTATGAAACTCGACTATTTGTCTACTTAATAATAGTGGATTAGTGATTTGGTTCTTGTATCTTCTTCCAATTAACAACTACACTAGCACTGAAACTAGTACTGATCAGTGATCACCATAATGTGGGCTCGCGTCTTACTTCCTATAAAATGAACAAAGCAATCTACTGATCTATGGGAGCTCTGTTAAAACTTATAAAGATGGATGCCTCTTGGCGACAAAAAAGTTGAGAGAATTTTATGTTTCAAATAGTTGTTAGAAGAAGTAAGGTTGAATATTTCCCAGGTTGAAGCCCTTTATAAATACTGCATGTTTAAAAAACTAGGAGTAAAAAATCTCGAGTTTGTATTCTTCAGTAGCAAGCTGGAGAGTGAAGGAGAAAAAGGATGATTGCCATTTGCACAGAACTTAGAAAGGTTAGCCTCTAGTGGCTTTCCTTGATGCATATGCCTTCTGGAACATGTGCTGACATAATATTTCACCTGGGAGCAACAGCTGCAGAAGGTTACTGTGTAAATTGTAATCACATCGCCAGAGAAATTAAACATGACAACGATAGACACCTACGATGACCACAGAATGGCCATGGCTTTCTCTCGTGCTGCCCATGGAGACGTTCCAGTTACTAATCAAGGATCCTGGTTGTACCAGTAAAACATTCCCTGACTACTTTGAAGTTCTTGGGAGGTTTACCAAGTATTAATTGAATAGCTACTAAAAGACATTCATCTATAGACAGAGAGAGGAAGAGCAATGCAGATGGAAGCAACCCTTTTTTATCTCTTCATTGACTTGTAATTTTGGATCATTGTATTTGCAAGTTGAGCTCATTATTGTTTCTAAGATTGCGATCTTATTTTACCCAACAATAGTGAATTGGTGAATTGGTGAATTGTATCTGCAGACCCTTTCTTCTTTGTATCTTTCTATGGGACAAATTCCATCACATGTGTTAGTTCATCCCAAAAACACTTTTTGTTTGTCATTGCATAGGTTTCTAGCAGCACCGTCCTGGCTCTACAGTATTATGAAGATAGCCATGATTGCAATATACTTTATTAGTAAACTACAAGCTGTGTAGATTTAATCACGTGTCCATGTCCCAGCTTAGATTAACTTGCAGGGCATGGAACATGATGCCACGATATTAAATAAAAGGCTACCAAGACGTGTTCCCCTGTCTTTTTTTGTATCAGATTCACATGGAGATGGTGATAGCCGAGTAAAATTTATGTTTTCAATAACATACAGAACAACCGATGCATCTTGAGGAGGATCAACTGTACTTAAAAATGCAGTATTCTTGGTATCTGCTACGTTTCGATTTATAATCAACTTGCTCTATTAAACGGAAAATAGTTGGTTCATACATCGTAAGAAATCAATTAACGTGTGAAATTGAAACACGGTTCATGTGTCAAACTATAACTTGTAGGTTAGAAATAATGACTTCTTACCAGAAATGAGTTAAGCAGTGAAAAGTTGAGTAAATTGAGAAAGGGAAAGCCTTTATTCTAATGAGGAGTAAAAAATGAATTAAAACAGGGGATAATGTTATTCCTAGTGGCAGTAGCCAAGATAAAAGGCAGATAAAAAGGGGTTGGAAAGAACAAAATTAGTTTTCATCTTTATGGTCAGAATTCCAAAATGTAAGAGCATTATAGATGGGTGCACCAGATGATGTATATCATAAATGTATTGGAGTATGTTGTAGGGAACGTGGGGCACAGGTGTAGGTGTGATTTCTTCCGCATTACTCTTCATTTTGAGTTGAGGGGGCAATTAGCTTTTTGATGAAGTAATGCAGTTTGGGCTTCTTATCCTGCAATAATATTACATTTACAACTACCCACATGATCCTAATCTGCCCATAAATTGCAGTGTAAGACACCAATAAGACTTCTTGGAAAGATGCTTTTGCCTTCATTTCAAGTAAGTTTTGCATTATAAGTACTGTCTCCCATAGCCTTTAAATCATGTTTGTATAGTTAAAAAGGGACATTATTGCGTCATACCGGAACACAAAAACGTGGTGTTACTAATTGACAGATTATGTAAAATATTGGTGGGCGATGAGTTTTGACTTGAAGATATAATATCAATAAATATACTAGTGTTGTAATATGAAAGGATTGGTTAGAGCATCCACAATCACGCTCTCTATTTTTAGTTAAATTTTATCTAAAAACATATCAAAGTTATTTTATGAGCTCTCTATAAAATTTAAACTGCAATCATGCTCTTTAGTTTAGGGAGTCATAAATGCTATAATTCTTTTTTAATTGGTCAATCACTATTAAAAAATAATATAAAAAATAGTTAACATTAATTAAGGGTTTGAAATACTCATTAAATAAAACAGCATTAAATTATAGAGAGCCACTAGGAGTCCTTTCTCTCTCCTTAGATTTAAGAGCTCCTAGAGGTCTCCCTATTTTAGGAGGTGGATATGGAGCATGGTTGGAGTTGTATTCTTCCAATTCCTCCCTAAAATTTGTCTAAAGAGGTGGTTTAGAGAGCCCATTATGGATGCTCTTACATCACGGACCGATGGCAGTCTCAACTAAATAAGATGACAAAAGGATGAAAATGATCATCCTTTATAAAGATAGAAAGGCTTCTTGCCAGATCAAGATGTAATTGCATATAATAAGGTTGAACAATCACACATGACAATCACGGACTGCTTATGATGGAATTGTACGCTCACCAACCACATAATCAAAATTAAGAAAACAAATGTAAAGCCTACTTTGAAATACAAATTGCAATCATTATGATCATTATGTGTTACACTTGGCGACATAATTATGATTAGCTGATTCATCTAAGGGGAAAAAAAGACATTAATTATAATCTCGGGCAATTTTGTAGAAGAAATGGTATGCAGACCTCAATAATAGCTTTCACTTATAGAAAATATAAAATACTCAAAAGTGTTCGACACTTGTAATCGCATAATAGTCCAGTATATTTACGATATAATTCAATCAACTCATTTTTTTATATAAAAAAAATGGGGAATTAATGATTTCATCTTACTCATTGAATGTAATGTGAAATATGAAATATGCTTTTTTTTTTTTTTTATGTATTCTACCATACGCGATATGTGATGCATATAGATAGTTTGATTTGATCAATGAAATGTAGAAGCTCAAAAATGTGACACATAACATGTTATTTTTTGATGTTCAATGGAAAAGTTCAAACAATCGAGATGTTCGGTGTAGAAGTTCAAACAATCGAGATGTTCAATTCTTTCAAATTTTTTTATAATACTAATTAATGTAACACATAACATGTTATTCTTTGATTTGTCATATATATATATATATCAATAAGTTCTTGAGAAAGCTCAAATTATAATAAATGAGAGATTGATGGGATCTCAAAAAATTATAATAAGAGTTGATGAAGCTAAAATGGTAAACACTCATGCTCTTAGCTACAAGGTCAGAAATGAAGGAGCACCAACATGATCCCATTATATACAATTCTAGTGAATTAATTTTATTTATTTATAAAATTATAAAAATAAAAAGAAAAGAACATGTATTGGAGTTATTCATAAAACCTTGAGAAGTTATTTCTAAAATAAAAGACAACTACCTTCAAAACTTCATTTTTAAATTAAAATAATCAAACACTCATTAATAAAAACTCGATTGGCACACACGTGAGCGTGTGACAAGGGATAGTTATAGCCTAAAATAAGAGATAACTACCTTCAAACTTCTTTCTTAAATTAAAATAATCTAACACATTAATAAAAACTTGATTGGGGCTAGTTTTAATTTACTCCATTATGAGAGAATTGCAATTCCCAATCCCCACATTTCTCACATATTTCAACGGTGATAAACTAAAAAAATAGTCAAAATCTCAAGTAAGCAAAAAATAAAGAGTCAAAAATCTCATCCCCACACCATCTCCAACAAACCACATCCCCACGCCTCCTCAAATCCCAAACTTAATTATAACTCCAACCCAAATATAGAGAACTCTCACACAAAATATCCCAAAATAAATATCCCAAAATAAATGGGGCAAAAATTTAGAGGTGTTCACAACCAATCAAATGTTAATCTTACAGCTTGAAATTGGGTAAACCATTACTTCCTCCTGGCTTTCCTTCATCTCCATTAAAACAGTGTTTGAATTTAACAGCCACAACAACAAAAAACAACCTTTGAATTGACTTTTTTTGATCAAACAAACAATCTTTGAATTGTTTTCCTGTTCAAAGCAAAAATGAAACCAAAAGTATCAACAGCAGAATGACACCAAAATTAGCTATCTTTGATGCTTTGCGGAAAACTACCATCAATTTAACAGATTTAATTAAGTTGTACAGTTATGTGTCTTCTTGATCTCCATTACTGCCTCCATTTCAATAAATATTACAGTTCTTTGTCTTCTTCATCTCCATCACTATCTCTTCCTCTCTCCTCTCTCCTCTCTCTAAACAGTGATTAACCAAAATCAAAGCTTTGAACTTTCTTTTTTACTCTTTCTGCATAGACCTATAACAACCCAAAAGGAGAGAAGCCACTGCCACCAACAACAACCCATCTCTCCAAGAAACCCAGAAGATTCCCATTATCAATCAGAACATGAAAAAAAGCTAAAAAGAGAAAAAGAAAAACACCAACCAAAGCCCCAGAAATTTCCAGGTACCCAGTTCCTCAAACCCTAAACCTGACTCAAATCCCACACTTCCCGGTTCAAATTCAACGAACCAAGACCTGGGTTTTGTCCACATTTTCCATAGAAAATGACCCAGCTCAAGCACCTTGACAACAGTCCTCCAACTCCAGGCAAGTTCAAGATGGACAAGTCTCCTTACATTCACAGGCTTCGTTGGCACGGCTCTCTTGCCAAGCTCACATTTTGGTCCTTTATCTTCTTGGGCTTGATCTTGATCTTCTTCTTCCGGTCACCGTCGTCCAATTCTCCACCGTCCGATCCCTCTCGCCGTTTTCTCAGAACCTACAATTGGGGCGGACCCGCCTGGGAAAAACGGGTCAGGTCCTCGGCCCGAGTTCGGTCCCGCCACGGAATGTCGGTCCTGGTCACCGGGGCAGCCGGGTTCGTCGGGACCCACGTCTCTGCGGCGCTCAAACGCCGAGGAGACGGCGTGCTTGGTCTCGACTGTTTCAATGACTATTATGACCCTTCATTGAAGAGAGCTCGCCAAGCGCTTTTGGAGCGGTCTGGGGTGTTCATTGTGGAAGGCGACATCAATGACTCTGCTTTGTTGAGCAAGCTTTTCGAGGTTGTGGCGTTTACCCATGTGATGCATTTGGCTGCTCAAGCTGGTGTGAGGTATGCCATGGAAAACCCTGGCTCATATGTGCATAGTAATATAGCTGGTCTTGTTAATCTTCTTGAAGTTTGTAAAAATGCCAATCCACAACCTGCTATTGTTTGGGCTAGTTCTAGTTCTGTTTATGGACTTAATACTAAGGTACCCTTTTCTGAGAGAGACCGGACTGACCAGCCTGCTAGTCTGTATGCTGCTACCAAGAAGGCTGGTGAAGAAATTGCACACACTTATAATCATATCTATGGCCTTTCCCTTACTGGGTTGAGATTCTTCACGGTTTACGGTCCCTGGGGAAGGCCTGACATGGCCTATTTCTTTTTCACGAGGGATATATTGAAGGGGAAGACCATTCCAATCTTTGAGGCAGCTAATCATGGCACGGTTGCAAGGGATTTTACTTACATTGATGATATTGTGAAGGGCTGCTTGGCATCATTGGATACCGCTGAGAAGAGTACTGGGAGTGGGGGAAAGAAGAAGGGGCCTGCCCAATTGCGGGTTTTCAATTTGGGGAATACATCACCTGTGCCAGTTTCGGATCTTGTGACCATTTTGGAGAGGCTTTTGAAGGTGAAGGCCAAGAGAAATATAATGAAGTTGCCTCGTAATGGGGATGTTCCGTTCACGCACGCAAACATCAGTTCGGCTCAGAGGGAACTTGGGTATAAGCCTACAACAGATCTGCAGACAGGGTTGAAGAAATTCGTTAGGTGGTACGTCAGTTACTATTCTGGTGGGAAGAAGGCTTCTGGGTGATAAATTCTTTTGATTGTGTGGTAGATCCTTTGAATTCTTGTTCATTATAATTCTTATGATTTGTTTTTAACATTTCCGTCATTGCCCCGGGTATCGTTTTTCCATATATCTTAATGATGTAATGCCATATGAGGAGGAACCTTGTGACCTACGGTGAAGAAGTTTTGTGGTTGGGGGACATTGTTTTCTGAGCACTCCCATGCTGTATTAAGAGAAAACGAGGACCATCTCTGTTTTTTTCCTGGAATGTAATTGTTGGAGCTACGGCGTTGTAGAATTCATGACTGATAGAGCATATGCTAATTGGTGGACATGTATCATTGCCATGCAATTCAATAAAATAGCACACGATATTTTGGTTCCTTACTACTATATGAAGTGAATAACAGTTACTTTTGTATAATACCTTATTTGTTTATCATAAAATTTGTTTTTTAAAATTGATGTCCATCGATTCCTTTGCTGCATTTTTATGGATAATCTTGCAGCTGACTTTGTTGCCCTGCACTCTGACCTTTTAGAGCCAGCTTAAGTATGTCATGTCGCTCATCTGCAAGACTAAGCCTGCATGCCCCTTTGTTGGCTTAGACTTAAGGACAGATCATTCTTGTATGTCAGGTTTGCACTTCAGTTTTCTTTTGCTTCCTGGTTCATATTGTCATTAATACAAATGGCATGTGGGATATGCTCAAAGTATATGTTCTTCTAGGCTTTTTATTCCTTTTTTGAATTTTCTAGGAATAACTGAAAATTCATTACTAGAGTTTGGTAAGTTGAAGATTGAATAAAACTCAGTATCGTGTTTCTTTCTAGTTTCTACGTTGAGGAGTGTTTTACTGTATTCCCCTAAATGAAATAAGAAGCCAAAGAACTTCTAATTGTTACTCTGATTAGTATATGGATGTCTCTATCATTTTGTTCTCTCCCAATTTAGGGGTTCTTTTTAACTTTTTTTTCTTTAATCTTTTGACAAAAGGCAAATAGTATGGAAGTACTTCAAAAGTGGAAAGTGAAAAACTTCCCAATCAGAGTACACCTACAATTCACCACCAATGTAGCAATTTCTGCTTCCAGATATTCAATTTGATACGTACACATCCATTCTGAAATGATAATTTTGGCAATCCAAAAATTTGTTTATATATCTTCCTTTTTATCTTCAATTTCCTTTGTTAAAACTTTGCAGACTTGACCGTTTTCTTTGCTTCTTCCTCTGATTTTGAAAGACGTTTCCAGCTTAAAAGTACCACAAGTAACTTTGTCATCCTTTTCTGAGCCACATTTCCTTATTAGTGCATGGGATAGTGTTGGACAGTTGTCTATTGTCTTTGTTTAGTAAGTGAGTTATGATAAAGATGATAATTACATAGTTCAAACACCCGGTTGGACTTTTCTGGTATGCAAGTAGGGTAATTAAAGATTGAAAGGTTTTGCATAAGCAGTATGTATAATAGCAGTGCCCTGGAAGGAAAGAGTTGCTTTGATTTTCATTACAATTCATTTATTTCCTATAATTAATCTCAAGCATTCTTTACTAGTTTGTATTTCATGGCTGATAAGTTGCAGGATCATTGAATCATTGAGATTATTTTGCTTTAGGCAGTAAATGATGCTTCAAGAAGTTCGAGAAATGGTAATATTCTTTTGTCAGATATCTGGCGTATTATGTTATCAAAACTGTTAATCTGGAGCATACATTCAACAAGAAACCATCTGATTGTGGTAACATTACATGTGTTGGGGTAAAAGAAAGAAAATAGTAAGTTTTGGCAAAACATGCAGAAAAATTATGCTTTTTCTTCAGGAGTATGAGGCCAGAGTATACACCACTGCCTCCTAATGGGTCATGCCTGCTGATTTCTAAAGGTTGTCTTCCTTCTTGTCCCTGACGTTTGACATGTAGAATGGAGCAAGCTGGGAAACCTTCAGTGTAAGGAGTTTTCTGCTTGTCTGTTTAACATCAAGTTTATTTGTGTGGTTGTTTCGTTTTGCCTCTTTCACGTTTATTGCCTGCCATTTTGTGCTTTGGAGGGGGGCCGCCCTCATTAACAATTGAATTATTTTGATGGCTTCCCACTTGTACACTTCTGAGAATTGAGTTAGGTGTATGCCTGCTTTAACTTGTCAGCAAGCCTGGTAATGTCAAGAATCCAATGCTTTGGCTCCACATGGATTGCTTGAACTGACATCATTTGGATTTTGCTAAATTGAGTCCGTCACGTACGTGGCCGATTCTAAATAATTGATTGTTATGAGATTCATTGTGGGAGCTTCGACTAACTGACTGTGTGAACAACTGATGCTAACATACATCTCGACATAACATTGACGTAGTTTAAACTTACAGCATTGTTTGCTTCATCAGGAATCAAACACAATGGTAATCTGATCTTCAATCTCATTATCGCTAAGCTCAAACATTGATACTAATAACCTCCCAAGTGGTCTAAATTCTGATGTTGTAGTTGTTCGAGCACAAGATACCACGTGAAATATGGTTGGTCCTCATAGCTTTTATTGCATTTGTACCAATGTACCATCTCAAATGGCCTCCTACCACTTCAATACTGCATTTGCCATAATTTCCTTGCTTTGATTCTGAGAATGAGATGACACTTATTACATGAGGCTCAAAAGATAACTTTTTTAGTTGGAGGGAAGAATAGGCAAGTTGACCTACCATACTCTCAAGTCTCAAGCATGAAACATATTTTTTAATGGACTTTATACATCATGTCCTCACAAATCTATTACATTGTACAACCATTGTCAATTGGAAAAAGCTTATGGAACTTGATATGCATGCTACATCATTAATCGTTGAGCACAAAAAACTCCGAAGAAGCACCATATGACATCCAAAAATGAGAATTTAAAAGAATAACAAAGATCATCTAGCAACTGAACATTTTATACAGTCGGAAAAAAAAAATTATCATTGGCACCCGAAGAAAGTTATCGTGCATTCAGGTGTTATGTTTTTACAAAGGAAGACGAGTGCAAAATGATCTTTTTGAAGTGCGACGCGAAACTACTCTTTTTGACGGGTTGGGCGCACTATACATGCATGCATTGTTAAGGAGTCCCACATCGAAAAGGAGGCAAAGGAGACCTGGCGACGGTGGCATACAAGATGAAACGCCATCCGCTTTTCAAAATCAGGCAGCCGCGCGCTGAGCGCAAAGCGAACTATTCTTTCGCCTTTTACTAAAGAATACCGTGTGCTCGCCGCAATTAGCGGCATACGCCATTTTTTTATAAAGGAGTTTCTCTTCACGGAGAAGCTCTTACAATGTAGTTTCCAAGATTTTATATCATCTGTTTTTTCTTCATATCTCTCATCCACCTTAAATCTGAATATTTTGAAAATTATTGTATAAGTCATATCTATAAAGGCTACTATATGCAGAAGGCTGGGACTTTCATGATCAAGAATACTTCGGTTGGTTTTGATTCGATCATCAGACTATAAAGAACTTTCATTATACACATAATTGCTTTTCTGGCAACTTTTAGATATAAAGCTATCACTACAGCATCAAGCAGAAACGAAGTACTGTGTTTCTTGCACTACAATGATGAAGAAATGACCAACTTCACAAAATAATGAACTGACAAAGCACAAGAAGCAGACCTTCCAATCAAGGCAAGGCCACTCCAAATAGCAGACACATGAAGTAGATTCTGTTTCATTTCGATTCATTTCAGACCGGGAACTTGGAGGAGTACCTGAAAGAGATTCTGTACATACTTTCTTTTCCAGTACACCACCCAAGCAGTGCAGGTTTGACATCCGCAAGAAACCCTTCAACATCTGAAAGATAGAATATTATAGATTTGGCAATTCAGCATTGATAGTCAATTTGATTAACAAGTCATTTCTGTACGTCACAAAAGTTTGAGAGAAAAACCGCTAGATTATTATCGTTAACAATGCAATGTCTTGATTGAAACTTGTGCTTGATGGCCTTAGTATGTGATTAATGGAGAATTGCGACTAACTCAAATCTCAAATGAAAATCATCACCCATTAGCAAAAGTTATCCCACATCGGAAGATACGCAAATCGTCCTTGACAGTATGCGGCTAAAAGGAGACATCATCAACCTTTGTAAACCACGCGGCCACGCTGTGGACACAGAGCGAACTATTCTTTCGCCTTTTACTGAAGAATACCGTGTGCCCGCTGCAATTAGTGGCATACGCCAGTTTTTTGAGGAGTTTCTCTGAACAGAGGAGCTCTTACAATTTAGTTTCCAAGCATTGTTTTTGAAATGTAGTTGTCTAAACCAAAAAGTTCCTACACTTTTTTCTCTCAGAGTTTGCAACATCTCAATGTAGATATAACAAGAAAGGTGGACTTGCAAGACCTTTCTTCCAATAAAATTGATTTGGTCTCAGATTCTCAATAATACTTTCATTAGATATAAAGATATCACAATAATGAATTGCTAACTACTATGATCAGCTTAACATGTGTTACAAAAAAGATAATTGTTACATCTCATTAAGCTGAGGCAGCCAGCCAACAGGTCAAAAACGAAAAGGGGAAATGGAATGAATGCGCCCCAACTGATGCAGTTTCAGAAAGGTACCGGCTTTCTATCGGGCCACGATTCTATTTTCTCGAAGTACTTGACTGGCACAACACCATCAAAACCTTCAGTCAAGATTACCTTGTTCTCTGAAATGTAAAACTTCATTCCCTCTGCAACAAAAATTGAAAATAAACAAAACTTCAGGCATAAGAAGTCCTCTATGTTTCCTCAACTACCTCAATAAAGAATTAAAGGTGGTGTGCTCATGACAAACTTAAAAGAAACTTTACACTTCGATAATGAAAGGTTTGCAAAACATACCTTCTAAAGCTTTTCTGACATCGAGATAGATCAAAACATTAACATCCCGTCTCATACCTAGAAGAAAACAAATAAAATCAATTACCAGCATAAGCTGAATAATGTTATTGTCTTGGATACATTCTTCACGTTCATTACCAGTATAGCTCATTACTTCATGATAGTCATTATCATTTAAAAGTATAGAGAAGTAATAATTCAATACAAGCAGTAGCCCAGTAAACAATATTGTATGCCCAATAGCTTCCAAGAAATCAAGAATTCTGAAACAATTGGTGACCTTAGATGCAAAATGCTCTGAGCTTAGACCTCAAAGGGTCACAGACAAACAATGTGGGGTACTTGTCATTACACACTTTAACGAGTTCACCTGGGAACAACATTATTTCATTAGATCGCTTGTCTGCAACTCGCTTAAGAGTTAATGAACCATGAGACAAGCTCGATCAAGTCCACCTTTCAAATTGGCACATTTGCAAGGGCCAAAGGAAAAAGATATATATGCAAACCAAATTCTGGTCTCTTCCACTAGAAAATTGTGGACCATCTATCTCCTTTCAATCTGATCAGTGTGCAAAGAAGGTGCATACATAATTGGAAATTTTTGGCAAGTGGGGCCACAGATGGCCCTCTCCAAATAAGTGTTTGTATTCATATGTTTGATTAGAAGTAAAAAGAGGTCATCATCAACATAGACAAAACTCTAATTGTTGTGTGAATATTTCCCCTACTCATTCCATGTTCCTTTTCTTGTATATCATTTATTGACCCTTTTTAGAGGAAGCAGGTACAAAATAGAAAATATACTAAAGCTACAGAAGCGATAATGATTGATCAGAGACAGGTTCATGAACATAAGAAATTTACACTTATAAATAACCCTAATCAAACACATTACCGCTAATCACTTGCCCATCAGTTGGCAATCCTTGTGAGAAGTGAACATGCAATCGTTTCATGCTCTTTAGACCAGACTCTAATATTGATTCCAAATTCTTCCTATAGGTCCCATGCACGCATACTGCACATCAAGGGGAAAGAAAAAGGGTAAAGAAAGCAAGAAGGTATCCTTTCCATAGAAAACACTAATGACTCTTTTTATTCTTGACATGGGGAAGTTATTTACTGAGAATACAAGAAAATTGCACACTGAAAGATAAACCTGGAACTTCTTCAGATGAAAGGACGGGCTTTAACAATCTTTCAGATTCAACTATCTGCCCATATACATATACAATAGATAAAAATATTCAACGTCCAAAGCCAACAAGTATAGATGGACGTTCAACCAAATAAATTGGTGAAGAAAATTGGTGAATTTTACAAAAAAAATTGTCTAGAATTTTACAAAGTTTCACAAAGAAACTGGAGAAAATATTCTCAAGGTCATTCTTAGGCTAAATTTTTGAGAGTTCAGGATGAACAACACTACCTGTATTCATGTTGAAGAACAAAAAGTCGGAAAGTACAAATATCAGTATTATGCAATAGATTATAATTTACTACATTATGGTCTGAAACTAAAAGTACAAGAGAAAATAATGAAAGAAAGTGTAATGACAAAATCTCTAGCCTCAACAATTTTACAAGTCTTAACCAGAGATTCTACTTCTAGCGAGACTCTGACCTGACTGTGCTTTGACAAGATTATGCAGAGAGAAACTAGTTAATATATGGCTCTGCTTTCACAAGACTACACAGAAACAGTAAAATCCAAGCAATTAAAAATGGTTTGGCATCTCCATAAAATGAGCCTAATAACTCAAACTTTAAAGATAAATGAGGATATGTTACCGTTGTTGTGTGGCCTTGGTTTGCACGTATCAAAAGCTCCCCATTTTCTTCCAAGAGGCCGAAGCGCTGCTTATTATCCTTTCTGACAGCCTGACAAGAAACAGCAAATAATTAAACATCCTCCTTAGGCAGTTATCTAAAAATAATTGACTACTAAACTAACCTCCTTAATTTCATCAACAGTATGTGATCTCAATGGAATATTAGCAAATGTCTGTATGTTCAGCTTTAACAGATCTTGAACCTTCACATATCCATCACTTCGCATATTCAAATTCAACTCAGCCACCATATGGCGCAATATACGTGTCCTGAAAACATATCAGTGAGGCTGAGATTTAAACAAACTACACCATTCAGCTGCGCTACATTACCAATATTTATATATAAATACATGTATGCATTAATGTAACAAAAAGGTTTAAACTTTTTCGCGCACATTGAATACTCAAATTAAAATTAGAAGCTACCAAACAAAGAAAATGACTAAGTGGATATTGTAGTACTTACAACAATCTACCAAGGGCGTCAATTTTATCTTTGCCAGAGCCACCGCCTTGACCACCACCACGGCCCCTTGATCTTTCTCTATCATTTTTCATCCCCCAATCTCCTCCTCTACCACCACTGACCACAAAATACATAATCACATATTCACAGTATAATTATACGTAATAACACACTCCATTTTTTCTCTGGCAAAAAAAAATTCAAACTTCTACTTGGTTGCCGAGAAATGCCTGAAAAAATTGGTATATTGCAACGATAATAAAGTACAATAAAACTGATAATGCAACAAGGGCAATCTCGTGTTTGCTAAACCCAAAAATTCTCTCAGAAGAACAATGGAAATTCATAATTCATTTTTTTTCCCTTCTGTCTGAACTCGTTCGCAGAAGCGAACAGGAGAAGAAAGAGAATGAACAAAAAGATACCTTCTGGAGTTACGAGCAAAAGATGCAAACGAAGTGCCGCTGCTGCTGCTGCTATTGTTGTCCATGAGAACCAGAGCACGATAGCAGGGAAGGAGAGGAGGATGAGATTTAGGGCTACGTGGAAGGGAAACAAGATAGTAGCGCAGAACTGGAATGTTGTGGACGGTGACAGACCCCCGCAAGAATATGACAAGAATTTGCAAAGCCGAGAGGATGATGAGGAAGGAGGAAGGAGACAGAGGTAGAGAGGAGACTGCTCAGAAATTCTCTGTTACGGACGCTTAAATGCGGACAATTGATACGGACATCACCCCAGATCGTTGGATCAATATGGACGCTTCAGATTGAAAGATGATCTCGCAAGGTAGCTGGTGGGCAGGCCCGGTCTTGAGATTTTTAAGGCCCGGGGCAACGTTAAAAATAGACCATATGTATGTATAGCTCTACACAAGAAATATCATTTTATTTTATTTGCACCGTGTGTATATATGAAACCTTTTATAACCATAGAAAAAAAATTATGGCTCGACAAAGTGTCATTTAATTTTTGTATATTAGAAATGATTGAAGATCTTATGTATTTATAGCTCCACACACAAGAAAAATCATTTAATTTTATTTGCGCGTGTGTGTAGAATATTAAAAAATAAAACTTTTATAACCAAAGAAAAAAGTTTAGGCCTCCGACAAAATGTCATTTATTTTTTGTTACTGACGCTTAAATGCGGACAATTGTTACGGACATCACCTTAGATCGTTGGATCAATATGGACACTTGAGATTGAAATATGATCTCGCAAGGTAGGTGGTGGGTGCTCCACAGATCATGATGACTGGTGTGGGCCAAGTTGGGCGGAGAGTTAGGCCCGTTCGGTAACGTTTTCAAATAATATTTTATGATAATATTTTCAGAGAATAAAAACGAGAAAAAGAAATTTGCATTTTCAGGATTCAAGAATGCGTCTAGTAGAGTAATTGGAAAATAAATTCAGAAAATAAAAACAGTGAAAACGTGTATGGTACGTACAATTTAAAAACAAAAAAAAATTTAATTTTTATTCAAATGAATCATGTAATGTAATCAATATATGAAATATTTTTGTTAATTTCTCATCTAGAAAAAAAAGTGTTAAAATTAGAATAAAATTCTAATGAACTATTTATATTGTTATGAACAATTATGTGGCATGAAAAGAAGGGATGCAGAGCAGTCACCATCTTTTTTTCCTTTTCTTATTATAATTATCATCAACAATTGCAATTAGAATATGCTAAAAAGTAGCAAAACGCCTCGTTTCCATTAAAATCAACTCAGCCATAAACAGGGCTGTTTAACATGAGAGAGAAACCTAAAATAAACATCAGCACGCAGTCGTCTTCTTCCTCATGTAGTTCTGGCTTTGCAACTCAAATTTTTTTCAAGATTTTCCCTCCTGTGTCTTCTTCCTTTGGAGGCTTCTCTTCTTATTCACTGTGACTTTTTCTTTGCAACTTCTCTCCTTCTCCTCCAGCGCAACTTCCCTTCCTCCTCAGGCCTTTCATTGAGCATCTATGGTGGGCAACTCAAGGGGTCGCACCTCCAGCAAACTAGGACCTCCAGCCTATTTTCATGGCCGACAATGGGTCGTTTGACCCCATTAACCCCCCTATGGCTCTGCCATTGCAACTACCCCACCTATCCTTCTTTTCATTTTCTCTCTCCTGGGTTTGTGGCAGTTTATTGTTCGACTGCTTTGGTGGTGATGGTGCTTTGGCCGCGCCAACGCAACAAACTGGATGATGGGTCTAAGTTGGAGGAGATCAGTTCCACAGTGGTGCTCCTCCGTTGATTTATTTTTGGTCCGTTTCAACCTCCATGTTTTTAGCATTTCTTTCCCGTGAGAATGAAAACGTTTTTTCTGTTTTCTACAAGTACACATGAATTTGGTTTCATTTTATTAAAACATTCTTAGTGTTTTCTGCTTTTGCCCCAGCGAACGAGTTTTTGCCTCTTTTTTGTTTTCTTAAATTGAAAATAGACCCTTAAAACATAACCGAACAAGCCCTTAGTAATTTGTTCCGAGTGTAGCTATTTCCACCCCATATTTCCCCACTCACCTTATCTTCCCACCCACCATGTAAATTTAAAAAACCACAATCATATTCCACCCACCATTATTCCTAAAATACCCTTTAATTATTGACACCTGAATATTCACTTAACAATTTTAACCATAACTTAATAGTGCTGCTAAATGAACCCTAAAATTAACTGAGTACACCCTATGATCTAAGTACACCATAATATTTTAATCAAAATGTAAAATTAACTAAGTACACCCTATTTAACTACCAAAAATATCTCTAGTACCCCCTAACACACAACACCCTAATATCAATCCTAAACTAGGTTTCTCTTAATACCCTATGATCTAAGTACACATAATATTTTTACATGACTTTGTGCCCTCTTTTAAGGTTTCTCTTAATACCTCTTTTGATGACTCCCTCGATATGTCTTAAGCATCCATTCCAAGCTGATTCCAAAATTTCAAAAGTAACCCAATTTGCAAATCTACATAATTTCAAAAGTAAACCAATTTACAAAAGTAACTCTCTCTCTTGAAACAATTGTTCTTATCTTTGAGGCCTTTTGTTTTGTTCAAATGCCTTTCCATTTTGTTCAATGCTTGTGTCTACATTGTACTTTTGGTGGTTTTACCTTCCTCTGCAGTTGGCTTCATTCGAAAAGGTTAAGAAAGTAGATGAGTTCTTTAAAGTCCATCCCAACCCCTCGATAACGAGAACATTGAAGCAAAGCATTGAGTGGGTATAGATTAATGCCAAGTGGGTTCAGAATGTTGGGAGTGAGAAAAATCTTGCCAATTAATGCCAAGTGGGTTAAGAGTGTAGCTAAACCATGAAAATATTTCATTCATAGTCAAGGAAAAGCAATTTATTAGTAGCAATTTCTACAAACATGAAACTTAGAGATTGAGAACGAGAAGCAAAAGAAAGAACCATTCCTTACCACGACTAGAGCGAAGAGGAGAGGACTGATGAGAGCGATTTTGTAGAAGCCCGCACACCAAGTACTACGAAAACTTATCTACGTTTGATAAGGGTTGAATACGGTGAGTATGGTGCACTTATTAAAAGGACAAACTATAGTAAACCCCCTAACCTATAGGATCATTTTCAAGTTCATACCCAATTTTAGAGACATTTACGAGTACATACTCAACATCACGGAAGCCCTACAATTTTCCCCTTATGTTAGCTAGATTGTCAGGAAATCCGTTATTTGCCTAAGTGGCGTCTAGCTGGACAATTTTTTAAGGGAATTTTTGGCATCCCATGTCCACGAAAATCCTCAGACCTTAAGTTCGAAACACCCCCACATCTCTCAGACCTTAAGTCCAAAATTGACAGAAATCGTTCCCTAGGTTCCAAATCGAAGAAGACGAAGACGACGATGTCGACGATGTCTACAAATCGAAGACGCGAAGTGGGCCAGCCCATTTCTCGGTGCGGCAATCAATGTCATTTGACGACGTCATGGACTGACAACAACCTTGGGAGAAGATTTTGGGGCTGCGTCGATTATGGGGTAAGAAGAGGTTGTGCATTCTTTGAATTGTATGATCCACAGGTATGTGAAAGGTCGAAGATTGTGATATGTGGACTATTGAAACGATTACATAAGGAGGAAAAGGAAAACTGAAAATTGAAAATGGATTCGTGGATTACATAGTTGGAGCTGCCTTGAAACCACAAAGATTTCTACAGGCAAGTGTTATGGGTTCGTGGATTTTTTTATTGTGTTGTTGGGGAATGCTAGTATTGGAATGGAGAGAGGTTGGATCTTCCAAGAATGTGAAATTAGCACTTCAATTTTAGGGTCTAGAATTTAGGAGACTTGGGTGATGCTTTTTGTGGCCATTTGTGGGACATTTTGGAAAATCAAAGTGCTTTATGTGTATGAAAGTAGTTTTGTGTAATCTCCCATGTCAATTTGTATGAAAGATGTTTATGTATGAAATGATATGCAATTTCCAAATGCATAGACAGTTTGCTTCAAGGCAATTTCCAAATGCATTCAAGGCAATTTCCATTACATATTGAGCCACACCTTTACCCTTTTAAGACCTTGTAGCCTTTCCCTTCTTTGGTGCCTATTGTAGAGCCACTATTTTATCCTTTGAAGACCTTATACCCTTTCCCTTCTTTGGTGCCTCAAGTTCAGAAAAATCCCCAACATCATTCACTGCTTCTTGCTCCACTATCTTCACATTATGTGGCTCAGGGTATTTAGTTGGCTGCTCAACATTGCTCTTTGTCTTATAAGGAACAACAAGACTACAATCAGCATATCATATATCCTCAATCACCACTGACCTCTGTTTTTGTAGCCCAGAACCTTCAAACCTTTGTAGCTCGATCTCTATGCGTTTTTTAAAAAGGTATAAGGTTCATCAGCCAACTGTGTCAAATAAATATCTATCTCCCTCACTCTTGGCACACATTCACACATTTTCATAACATCTTCATCAGAGAGAAGCTTTTCTATAGAAGAAGAGTTGGGAAGCTCATAGTGATATAACACTTTACCATCATAGCCTAACTCCTTAACCATCAGATCAATTTCAAACATAGACATTTGGTCCTTATCACAAAAATCAATGAAGTCCAAAGTCCCATTTACATACAGGTTGTCACATATAGAACCCCCATGGTTCATTCGAATAGTAAACTTATCATTTTCACCTACAAAGCCACATAACAGTTAAACCTATCAATAAACAATTGTTGAATACATAAATGGTGAATAAACAAGGACATAAACAAATGCAGAGGTCTTGGACCACTAAGTATTGTCTAGAATCCAAAGCAGTTTGGTCTGACAAAAAAAGTGCTTTTTTATATATGCTTTTCCAATAACACACTTGTTAACTCGCAAGTGCATGAGGCGTTGGGTAGTATAGCATGAGGCGTTGGGTAGTATAGCATGTGTAAGTATGAGGTCGATCCCACGAGGATTGATGATAGATTGATTCAATTTGATTCCCTGCACAAAACAGAAATGAAAAGAAAAGAACATGAAACAAGAAAGAAAGAAAGAAAGAAAAGAAATTAACTCAAGCAAATTAGTTACCAAGTTCAATTCAGATTCTTAGATTGATTCTAGCTAAAGTATGATTAAGCCATGGTGTTTGGTCTAAACCTTGTATTTCTAATTCCCTAATTAGATCCTTGTTGTCAAACCTAAATTAAGCATTAGAAATCCATTAAGCATAGAAGAATGTTTTAAACAACCAAGCATGTATCTAATCATTGTTGTCGAATGTCCATACATACTCTTCCTATTCATAGTTCAATTTTAATTAATGCATGGTGTCTACTCTTAATTCAAATCAAGATAGCTAACATACAAGTTTTAATGGTGATCAATCATTCAAACAAGCATATTAACTTATAAGCATAATGAATAAGAACAAGAACCGTAATTGAAACTTTTGAAACTAATTAAACTTGAAAACTTAAAGTAAGAAATTCCATTACAATGAAAAATAAATTACAACTAAGAAAAACTTAAAGGAAAATTTAGCAAAAGGGTTTTGCTACAACATTTGAGAACTAAAAAGGAAAACTAAGAGAATTTGAGGGAGAGAAGGAAGAGGAGCTCTAGAGAGGTGTTTGAGAGCTCCCCCTTTGGGGTGTGTTTGAAGGTTAGCCAAGCCTCCTATTTATAGGAGAAGGAAAGCATCAATTCCATCTCCCATTATTCTTCTTGGTTTATTTAATTCCTTCTTTTGACAACAAGTTGTAAGAATGATCATAGCCACCTCAAGTTCACATGGGCATCCATTTCCTTTCATCATTTGGCTAGTTCCCACTTGATGCTTTTGCTTTCTTTATTTCTTTACACAACCCACTTCAATCATAACAAATAAATGTGCTCATTCCCCACTATCAACAATCATGCATAGCTAAGTAGGACCAAGCAACAACTACCAACAATAGCACATGCATAGCTAATCATGCCCAAGCAATTGCAGTCTGCTTTTGGGCTCGTTTTGGGCTTGTTCCTCCATTCTGAAAAATCTGGAAAAATATGGATCTTCAAGTTCTTTGAAGTATCTTTCCAAGCATATGCAGCCCAGCACAAGGAAAAATCGGAAAGACCTTCAAAGATGATTTTTGGCCCAGTAACGCAAATGCTGCCGATTTTGACCTTAAGTTGCCAAAACTTGAATAACTTTCTCTAGAAGACTCGGAATCATGAACCGTAAAATTATTCAGAAACTAGACTTCTGCATCTTTCCAATGATGTATGGCTCATGATCTGGTTCTTCCTGAGCAAGTACAATCCAATCTGTGAAGTTGACTGATCTGCAGACACCGTTTTGAGCTAACTTGTCTCCAAAATGCATTTAATGAGTCATAAGCTTATTATACTGAAACAAACACAAAATAGATTAAAAACACAAGTTTAACTCAAAAATATAACCAAATCATAAGTTAGAAGGGTACAAAATGATATGTAATTATGCACCGATCAACACCGACAGAAATAGACCACAAATATCACTTTGTCAAGCACACTTCAAACCAAATCAAAGGTTCACAAAAACAAAACCCCAAGCCCTTTCCAAAGAAACCAAAAAACTAGAAGGACGAAAAATAAAACCCCAAAGAGACTTACAGTAATGAGGAGCACGACACCCAGGAGGACGAAAACCCCACAGCATCTCAACTTACAGTAACGCAGACTGCCTTCTCTGTGGTTTCGATCGATGCGAAATGGGGATTAGGTTTTAATTTGGGGAATAAGTTTCGATTTGGGTGAGAGGGGCTCTGGACGATTTGGGGGATCTATAGAAATCGATTTTGGGGGTAGGGGCTCGAGACGATTTGGGGATTTTTTGAATTAATGAGTGCCACGTGTTGTTTGGGAGCAAAACCCGTGGACATAAGATGCCGAAAATGCCCTTAAAAAATTGTCCAGCTAGACGCCACATAGGCAGATAACGGATTTCTTGACGATCTCTCTAACGGAGAGGGCAAATTGTAGGGTTTCTGTGACATTAAGTATGTACTCGTAAATATCTCTAAAATTATGTATGAACTTGAAAATGACCCTATAGGTTAGGGGGTTTACTGTAGTTTGTTCTTATTAAAATTATATTTGTTTCACAATTCATATATCCTTTTTATCATTTTATATTAGGGTAAATTAGTAATTCAATAAATACTTTGGTAGTGGTGTGTATTTAGTTAATTTTAAGATTCGTTTAGCAGCACTCTAACTTAACTATTGAGTCCGGAAAAAATAAAAAAATAAAAAGAAAAGTTTTGAGCAACCACCCGCCGCACACTCTACCAAACCAAACAAGAACCACATGTACCTTCTACCTCCAGCCAAGCCTCCCCTCCTCCTGTCTTTTTCACCATTATTTCAGTTGTATTAAACAACACCTTCAAACCCCAATCTAACCTTCTTCTCCTTTCTCCATTTCAATCAACCCATGAATAAACAAACCCATGAGAAAGATGACATCAACTACACTGCCTGCCAAAGTCGCTCATCCTAGTCTTCATCAATATCAGCGACTTCAAGGACCTTTATTCCTCCAAGTTGCCAATTTGAGAGAGAGAGAGAGAGAGAGAGAGAGAGAGAGAGAGAGAGAGAGAGAGAGAGAACATTCCAATCTTTATTCTTTTGTTCTTTCTTAACCATTTTCTAGACATGCCCAATTTGAGGTTATAGGAATTCAACCGCTCTGAAACCAAAATAAAAAATTCAAAAAATGCAAAAGTTGTCATGAAACCGACACTAAGATTTTGTCAATCAATGTCATAAGTGCAGCAAAGCCTAACATTTAGTAGAAGCTACAATCGTATGAAGATGTATGGCCGACACAAACAACCATAAACAAAGGGTAAAAGAAATTTGTTTTCGCTAATTTAGATTTATAAAAATAAAAATAAAAATAGAGAGGAGGGCAAATGAGAATCTAACAAGAGCAACTCATTTGGTTCAGGTGGCTGGCAGTGAGGTGAGGGAGATGAGGTTGGTTGTCGTGGGGTCGGATGGGTTGGTGGTTGTTTGCTAGGCTATTTTAATTATTCTAATTTTCTGTTTTTATTTTTATTTTTATTTTTTTGACTTAACAGTGATAACTTGGAGTATTTCCAACAGTAGCCTTGTTTTCTACTTGGATAATTTTTGCTCCAATAGACTCTTCAATTTAATTAATGTAATATCATGGAAAAGAATAAAAATATGAAAACATGTGAAAATGTTTATGTATTTATTATATGAAAAGAAAAAATGCACGTTTTTAACATTTTCAAGGTAGGTTTTGTTTTTCCAATGTAAAATTAAATATTTGAAGAGCCAAAGTCAACTTACAACTTACTAGTCCTGAAGAGAGAGAAAGAGGTTGCAGCTTTGATGACTGAGGTTGAAGAGGTTGTTGGAGAGAGTTTTTCTGATGTGTCTCATCTATTTTAGAATTCCAAAGATGTTGAAGAGGCTATTGGAGATGCTCTTAGAGTTAAGTCCTTAGAATTAATTTTAAAATGGAATAAATTTGTCTTTAAAATTGTAAATATATTATGAGTGAGAAAATAGGACATTGGTGGAAATAGCAGCACTTTTTATTCTAATCTACAACTTAACTTTAATACAATATACTTTTGAGTTAGTAATTTGTTTAGAAAACTTCATAAAGTTGCATGAGCCATCCAACCAATAGAGTTTATAATTTCTTTCATGAGTTAGTATTAGATTAATTGTGATGAAGCTTTGCCATTTGTCCAGTAAGAAATCTTCAACACTGTAGATTCTTTGTGTATTTAACATTTTACTATTTATTTGGATCTAATATGTAACTGTATTAATTTGAATATAATCATTTGTTATGTATGCAGAGAACATTAGAACATCGTAATCCAATCTAGTGTTGATAATGTGGAGGAGTCGCATAGGCTTCAATTTTCAAACTGAATTTCTAAAAGAGTATAGATAATATTGTATTGGAAAAGCTATTAACTGTCATATATGTTTATTTAAAACTATTTTTCCCTTCTATGCAGGTCATAGAACTATATAACGATGGTAAAGTTTGTAAGCAAATGCTTTCTTTGGCTCGAGGTCTTGAAAGACGAGTAACTTACTATCCTGGTTATTATATTAGTGGTTTTAGGTTTCATACATTGTAGTGTGATGAGAATAAAAAAAACACAAAATAGTGGAGTTATGTTTAAGGGGGAGAATCAGATTGACAATGTGCCTTGGTATAAAATATTAGTAGATATTATTAAGCTCCGTTATACATAAGGAAATACAGTTGTATTGTTCAATTGTGATTGGTATGACACAACACAAAAAGGAACATGTTACAAGATAGATCGTTATGTAATAATCACTGTTAATACAACACGCAAGCTAAATACTCAAATGTCATTCATCCTAACAAGCCAAGAAACCCAAGTTTTTTATGTGAAAGGGGTTAAAAATAAGATTTGGAGTTTTGTAGTGGAAACAAATCCAAGAAACGTTTATGAGATGACTAATGATGAGAATGAGCCATACCAAAAAGCAGAGACTCAAAGTCAAAGCATGCATGCCATCCAAAATGATGTTGAAGACAATGAAATTGATTAAAGAAGGGATGCAATTCAACTTACAATTGTGGAATGAGTTTTCATGTAATTGTGATTGTTTATTTTTTTTTGGATTGGCTATTTTTAGTTATCTATTTTGGAGTGTGATTTGTTATTAACAATCAAATTATTTTATTTTTCAATTTTCAATTTTGTGTGTCTTTTATTTCTAAAATAAATGATAACCACTGTGAGCAATGTTAATGAGCTTTGGAACTTTTAACATGTAAAATTACACAATTTAATTGGATAAGTATTGATTATATATATATATATATATATATATATATATATTACTTATTCTAATCAAAAATTGACCTTCAAACTTTTTCCGAGAGGACCTATTTCTCCTTGGAAATAGTCAAACAATTTAGACAAAAGGAGAAGCCCCTCGGAAATAGTCAAACAATTCTGACGAAAGGAGATGGCCGTTGGAAATAGTCAAACAATTTTGACGGAATGAGAAGTCCCTCGGAAATAATCATCATATTTCCGTCAAACGTACTTTTGGTCGTTAATAAAGTTGGCACCAAAGCTTCCCGCCAAATAAATTACATTTCCGACAACCATACAAACCTTTTCCTAGAGCATTTTTTTTGTTAGAAATAAATTTTAGGTCCGTGACATATTTCCAACGGACAACAATTTTTGGTCATAAAAAACACTTTTTGCTACGAACTTTTGGTCGGTAATGACCCTTTTATTGTAGTGTATCGATCCCATACACTAACTCAATAATGACCATGTATTGAATGAATATTGACCACAATGTGATAACTTTCAAAATTCAGAATAAATTAGAAAAACTAAAAATATACCGAAAAATAGAGTTTTTTTAAATTTAAACCCCACACTTTTATTTGTTCACTCCAATACTTAAATCATTAACCTCTTAAGTTTTATTATTGTGTAAAGAGACAAAAAAGGTCATCTAACTTAATACTTAATCCTAGTACATATATACACACACTCCACATACCATATTCCCGAGGGAGACAGGTTGGTTTTGATTTGAGCTTTAATTAATAGGTTCTTTTCGGTTTTAGTTTGATTGATGGAAGTATGTGAGTTTTATTGTTTTCTTCTATGCAAAGTTGATTGATTTTGAAATTTGAGATAATTGAGTAGGGTTTTCTCTTGAAAGTGTTGAATTTGATGATATTGGAATCATGATTCAGATATAAGAAGCGGGGCCATGTAAAATAAAACTTCCATTACAATATTTGGATTTAGCTTTCTGTTGGAATGGTTCATCTCTTTAAGTAATGTGAGGTTGAGGTGAACTTAGAGTGGTGATGGGTAAGATAGCGGGGTGTGGGGGTGTGAGGTTGATGAGTTTTTTATTTTATTTTTTCTGCTGGGTGTGTATTTATGGATAGTTAGGGAATATAGTGGGGTTTTCTTAGAAATTTTAAAATTTTGAATTAGAAGTTGGGTTGAACTTAGAATATGGGGTGAATAAAGAGAAGTGCGGGGTTTAAATAGAAAAACTCAAAAATATTATAGAGTTGTTATGTCTATAGTTAGTAAAATATGAAACGGGAAAAGTACGAATAAAATACGCACATGTTTTATTCGGCAAAATTTTGGCAAGATACAATTGCAAAATTCGGCCACTATATAATATTTTAATATATCTTATTTTTATTCAATAATATGTGAAAGAAGTGAATTTTGTATGTATTATTCAAAATTTTGTATAAATAGCACGTGTATTAAACGTGACAAATACATATGTGCGTGTATAATATGTGTATTGTACGTTTACTTTTAAAAACGTTTATTTACCCAATCTTTAAGACGTGTACGGAAAATGAAAGTATTATCAAAAAATACATTCGTATGTGTATAATACGAGTATTAAACAGAAAAAATACTAACTAGACACATGGTGCCACGAGAGAAGGACACTCCTCAGAAACACTGACGACACACCCTTTTGTCGTTGTCATGTGTCATTCTCTTCAATTTATTATTAATCTTCTATGTTTTAACTTCCAAAAAGAACATCGTGGTCCTTACCACATAGCCTTTGATTATGGAAGTCTAAAATCATGATTTCACATATTTGAGATCATGGTAATCATTGGATCAACGAAACAAGAGTATTAGGTTATAGAATATTAGCTAGTGTTTTGGTTTATTGAAAAACAAAAGTTTAGTTTTTGTTATCATTATTCATTTTTATCAAAATTATATTATATACATATAGGTTTACGGCAAAGAGAATTTCACAAGGAGTTCCTAAAAATTTTTGGTGTGTTTTTTTGGATTTTTACTTTAATTATTATGAATTTTAGAAGTTAATCGTAAAACATGTTAATAAAATGAAAAGAATAGCACGTGTCAGTAGATGAAAGGCGCTATGTTAGATGACAGGTGTCCTACGCGACAACGGCATTTAATTATTATTTTTTTGTTTATGTTAAAATTCATTAAAATAAATTAATTAACCGAAAAATACACCGAAAAGAGCACCAGAGTATCATCACGTCGCAACATGAGTTTCCCCTACAATTCATCACTTGAAAGGTGTCATTTCTCTTAGTAGTCCAGTCCTTCCGAATGGCACCAGCCTTCATTGTTGATGTTGGTTCGTTCATATAATAGCAATATCATCACTAAAGGTGTGCGTTGTTGGAGTGAGCAGTAACTGAGATGACTACCTTCTGCACCAACAAAACAGCATGGTTCTCAAGCATCTCCTACCATCCCCTGAAGCCTCTCGAAAACCAAGGAGGCAGAAAGCTTTGTGGGTTGACCCTTATATCTCACTACATAAACAGGAGCTTCATCTAGAATGACTCATAATGACCATTATTCCTAATCATTCAAAACACAGGTGTGGTCACTTAACATCTGGCCCAGAAACCATTTCACATCTGCAAAGGAAAGTGCTTGATTACATCCGTCAGTCCGAAACAATTAAAAGTCAACTAATCATGCATAATCAAATCATGATAATTAAAATCGAAATGCATCCCAAATCAGTGACGGCATAATTTAACAAATTCACAAAGAGAAAGAGTGAGGAACTGGAAAGAAATTTCAAAAATTTATACAAGCTCTTGTCAATCACCACCACTGATCATATCATCACTTATTGAATGATGCATAATCTGAGATAATGTACGATCATAAAGTGGAATAGATTAGATATGGATCTTGAAATGCCTAAATTCTGGCCTAAACACAGCAAAGGAGTGATCTTGAACTTAGCAAGTGCTCAACGCATAGACTGGGAAAACAAACATATGTAGACAGAAAAAACTGAGTGCACAAGCGAAATGAAGTTGACTCCAAAATATAGATTACTTTATGTCTTCCATTTTTTACCAAACATATTCAAGAAGGGGCTTTCGGTTATATTGGGTTAGGCTGTCAAACACTACAAATATCATAAAGGTCATACTTGTTAATGACGAAGATACAAATATAACTAACCATATCAGTAGAAAAATGAAACAAAAAGAGAGGCAACTTACCAAAAATTATGATGATTAGAAAAACCATAGTTTACTCCAATATCGCAAATCAAATAAGTAAATTATAGTAAAATAAAACCATAAAATATCCGTGACTTCTGTCCGCAATTCCACATGAGGTAATTTTTTTTAAGGGTAAAACGAATGAAAACCAGGCGCTAGAGAAATTTGAGCCGAAATGCAAAACATATATATAGTCTAAATTCTAAACTAAGTTGTGAATGTCTTTAAATATTTTTTTCATGAACTCATTAATTTTCTATGCGATGTTCAAAGATCATTCACTTTTCCCTTGTCCGCATGAACCATGATAATGACATGCATTTCCTTATCTCTGAGCAAAGAAATCATTCCAGCTGATGCCATGAATGCATGACACTGGAGCCCTTTCATTTTTTTCTTGCCCATGTACTCTGCAACAAGAGCATCCTGTGTCTCTTCTTTCTCCTCCTCCTCCTCTTATAATCTCTACTGGTTGGCAGGTTTTCTTACTCTGCGATGAACTCTTCCTTGTCAATTTTTTGCATTGCAAGTCATCATACTTCAACCGTACAGTACTTTTTCATCAAATTAATCTTTCATATTTAATCCATATTTAATTGGAAAGCTCTGTTGTACTTGTATGATATATCCTTGGGTTAGGAGTTTGCTTGGAAGACAGTCTGCAACGCGTCGAGATGCTCATGAGAAATTATCCATAGGGTTCATGCTAATTGTGGGACGTTGATTAGGTAGCATATTGGAAATGCATTAGAAAGTTATCAATGAGTTGAGTTGATAAAATTGTTAACGTGAGTCCTAATCAATCAAGGAGATTTATTTCCTTGATTGATTAAGGGATTTACTTTCCTTATTTTTAGATAGTTGACAAACATCGTATAATTAGGAGATATTCTCCTAATTGACATCGTATTTATTTCTCAGAAAGCACTCATGTAAATTCCTATATATACCTCCTTATGGAGAAGTTAATAAAACTTAACCTAAAGTATTCAAACCCATATTCATATTTTAGCATGGTATCGAGCAATCGATCCTCATGTCTCTAAATTCTCATATCAAATTTCTCATATTCAAATCTCAACACCCTAAATCAAATTCCTCATATTTCAATTCCTCAAATTCAAATCCCTCATATCTAAATTCCTCAAATCCTCTTATCAAAATCCTTAAACACATACCTCAAATCTTATACACATACCGCTCAAATCAAATTCCTCAAATTTCCTCTAAATCTCAAATCAAATCTTATTTTCCCGCTGCGATGTCGGGACCTCCTACGATTCGCTCCATCCTTGCGTACTCACGAAAGCATGCGACCAATCCGCTTCACCCGACTACCGTAGAAAGTGCTTCTATCATCGTCACCACTCGAGGTTCATTTTTCATACGTCTTCTAAAAAGCACACATGGATCATTGACACCGAGCCACCATCACATGACCTTGATCCTCGACAAATTGCTACTCATACACCATCTCCTCAATCGTGGTGTCTAATGCTAATGGTACCTCCCCGCGGATCGGGAGGGTTCTCTCTCTCTCTGCTCCCTCAAATTGGATTCTGTGTTGATTGTTGTCCTGCATTGCCCAAATTACTACGGCTTTGAATTGTAATCGTAACATTTTGGCCAACTCATTGTGTTTTAGGACATCCTCACGGGTAAAACGATTGGTTGTGGTACTCGGCGGAAAAACTCTACTACTTGGATGGGCACCTGATAGTGAGACCAAGGTTGGTCAAGCCCGCACAACAAGTGGAACTCGCTCGAGAGAGAGACAAAGTTTGGTTATGGCATAAACGTCTTGGACATGCCTCATTTGGTTATCTTAAGAAGTTGTTTCCATCATTATTTTCCGCCTTGATGTTTCCGACTTTCCAACAGGATACGTGTTGGCTAAGAGCCATCGTGTCCCGTTTCCTTAAGTTCAACTAAAAGTTTGGTCCCATTTTCTCTTATTCATTCGATGTTTGGGGCCTGCAAAATTACCACTCCAGAGGAGCTAGATGGTTTGTCACCTTTATAGATGATTGCACACGCATGACCTCGGGTTTCCCTTCTCAAAACTAAAGGGGAAGTCGGCTCCAAGTTTCAACAGCTTCCATCACATGGTGGAGACTCGCCCCCATACCGTATCTCGATTCTTCGATCGACAATGGCGGAGAATTTCTCAACCATGATCTTAACCAGTTCTTACAAGATCATGGCATCATACACCAACGCTCATGCCCGCACACACCCCAACAAAATGAGTGGGTCAAAGAAAGAACCGTCATTTATTGGAAGTAGTTCGTGCCTCTCTCTTTGGTGCTAATATGCCTCGCCCCTTTTGGGAGAAGCGGTCTCTCAAGAAGATACCTCATCAATCTGGATTCCTCCAAAGATCCTAAATTTTCAAACACCACTCCAAACACTTCACCACCATATCCAAATACCTCCCACTCCCAAACACTGAGCCCCGGATCTTTGGTCATGGTTGTATTTTTCCACTTACATGATCACTAACGAAGCTAAACTCGATCCCCGAGCCAGAAGTGTGTTTTCATTGGTTATGCACCTCATCGTAAAGGGTACCGGTTATCATCCTCCCACTCGGAAGGTCTATACCTCGTTGGATGTTGTGTTCCGAGAACACGACGCTTATTTCTCACCAGACAGAGGAGAATCGGAATCCACCACCCTCATATTTTCAATTTTTTCCCCGAGGACGCAACTCGATTCAAAACGACTGGTCGCTGAGAATCCAATGACCACTGGTTTGAAACATGACCGTGGCCGCCAACGAACCTGCTTCAAAACGGCCGTCGCGTAACCACGGGGCCGTCGCGTAGGAATCGCTTATTCCCATTATCTCACAACAAAATCAGGAGGAGGAAATTGACCCGCTCCATGAGATTTTGCCCGCTCCACCCAAGACCACACCAATCACCGATGAGACGCTATTCGGGTAACATATGCCCTAAAACCGATAACACTAATGAAATATCCCATGATGATTTGATTTCAGACAACACGCAGGCCTACATATCAACTTCCGAGAAAGAAGGAACCGTGGCAAACCTCGAGTACAATATGAAGCATCTTAAAGCCAAAGGGAAATACCCCATCAACAATTACATATCTCTCAAGAGATTATCGTGAGGCACGGGTTCACTTTGTAAAGCAATTGGTCGACATATCTGCTCCCAACAAGCATCATGAAGCCCTAGAAGACCCAAAATGGAAGGGACGCCATGAATGAAGAGATGTGAGCCCTTCAAAGAATGTCACATGAGAACTCGTGCCCTTACCTCATGGAAAGAAGACAAGAGGGATGCGAGATGGATTTATACCGGTGAAGCTCAAAGCGAGATGGATCCATTGAAAGATATAAAGCTAGACTAGTGGCGAAGGGGTATACACGAGATATGGAATAGACTTCGAGGAGACCTTTGCCCCGTAGCAAAGATTAACACTATCGAGTTCTACTGTCTCTAGCAAAGCAAATCTTGATTGGCCATTACATCGCTTGATGTAAAAATGCATTCTTACATGGAGACCTGGAAGAAGAAGTCTACATGGACCTACCACCAGGATGTAATTTGGCTCATGACAAAAAGAACCACGTATGCGCTCGGTAAAGTCATTGTATGGATTGAAACAATCCCCGTGAGCGTAGTTTGGCGTATTTACTAAATCTATGAAGAACTTTGGTTATACGAGTAATTGAGATCACACCCTGCTTCGTGAAGCGTGATGGAGGAAGGCTTATGCGCATTGATTGTTTATGTAGATGACATAGTCGTAATCGAAACGACACGGTAAGAGCAATTGAAACTACAAAAGTATTTGTCTCAGGAATTTGAGATGAAGGACTTAGGTGATCCTAAGTACTTTCTTGGAATTGAAGTAGCAAGGTCAAAAACCGGTATATTTTCTGCCTCAAAGGAAGTATGTAATGGATCTACTCAAACAAGGATGCTCGAGTGTAAGCCACCTGACACACCCATTGAGATGAACCACAAGTTGTGTGAAGACATTGACCAAGAACCAACCAATAAGGAACAGATCAACGCCTTGTTGGAAGGTTGATATACCCTGCACACACAAGACCGTATATTGCATATCTTTGTGAGTGTGGTTAGTCGAGTTTATGCATTCACCTAGTGTCTCTCATAGGAATGTCATGGATCGAATCTTAAGATACTTAAAGTCACCGGGAAAGTGGATTAATGTTCTCAAAACATGGAGATCTTGAAGTTGTTGGATATACGTATGTCGATGGTGGGTCCATTACAGATAGACGCTCTACTACGGTTACTTTACATTTGTGGGGAGGTAACCTAGTCACTTGGCTGAGTAAAAAACAAAATGTGGTTTCTGCCTAGTGCGTACAGAGTATAGAGGAATGACTCATGGAGTGTGTGAATTATTGTGGATCAGAAGACTCTTGACAAAATTGGGCTTCAAACCTAAAAACCGATGGAGTTGCATTGTGACAACAAATCGGCCTATTGATATCGCCATAATCCTCAACATGATCGAACCAAACATGTTGAGGTGGATAGACATTTCATTAAAGAAAAATTGAGAAAAAGATCATCCGCCTACTGTTCGTGAAATCAAAAGATCAACTAGCGGATGTCTTAACCAAAGTCGTTGTGGAAGAGTATTTTACGACTCACTTACTAAGTTGGGCATTGGTGACGTATATGCACCAACTCGGGAGGAGTGTTAACGTGAGTCCTAATCAATCAAGGAGATTTATTTCCTTGATTGATTAAAAATTTACTTTCCTTATTTTTAGATAGTTGGCAAATCATCGTATAATTGAGACATTCTCCTAATTGACATCAGATTTGTTTCCTCAGAAGCACTCATGCCGTAAATCCCTATATATACCTCCTTATGGAGAAGAATAAAACTTAACCTAAAGTATTCAAACCCATATTCATATTTTAGCAAAAATCTTGTAAGAACTCTTTCGCTTATTAAAAGGAAAACATGAAAGGAGATGATGCAATTTCTTTTTTCTTCCTGTATTTTGCTAAGTGAGTTTTAGTGATCGTGGCTTTTAGGTTGGGATAGCAGTCTCTGTTCATTCATGCTTGTACAGTTTGAAAAAGGAGAATGGGACACGCAAACGCAAAGACATAAAGGGACAAGTGAAACATGTGTGTCTTACTCTTATTTAACATTATACGCTTTAGCAAAGTTACTTTGGTGCATGCATATCAGATTCGAAAGTAAACTCTGGATATATCCAGTTTGTCCAATTGTTGTGGAAGAGAATCAAACCCTTCCTATGCTAATCATTTTCCTGCTACTTTGTTAGAGAGAGAGAGAGAGAGAGAGAGAGAGAGAGAGAGAGAGAGAGAGAGAGAGAGAGAGAGAGAGAGAGGTCAAAAAAATAAGGTAGATATTTAGCATGTCAATATGTAACATTAATTATGTGAATTACTGTTGTTGGTGTTATATTAAGTTAACATATCTAATATTTGGCCAAAGGAGGCCACACAATAAAGAAAGAAGTTTTGAGCAAAGTTGTATTGGATACCATAAAATTTTTTGCGTGTGAGACTTTAAATAACTTTATTTTAAGGAATGCCACTTTTATACGACTCATTCTGCATTATATTTTAACAACCCAAACCATCTGTAAATAGGATACAATAATAACATCCAGACGATAGTCACAAGTCATTCTTGTTTCTTTCATTGTGTTGGCAACTTTTAGGTGAGGCTACGATGTAGGTTGGACTAGCTAGGAAGCTTGTCAGCTAGCGATCATGATATATAAGCTAGATATGTCACATTATGGAAACCTAGACATGTCACATTATGGAAGATATTATTGATGTATTTATAAATTGGGTAGTGGAAAAGCTAGCTGGCTGGTTCTGGCTGTTGCAAACTTGCAATTAGTTGTACCCTACCAAAACTCATATATATGTGAGTGATATGTCTGTCTTAGCATATTGTAAAGTCCAAAAGATTGGTGAGAGTGAGCGGTGAGTAAAAAACTGTCATGTTCTGTTTTACCTGAGCATATAAACCTCACAAGCTCTGCAAAAAGCAATGCCTTCGGAGATAAAAGACAAGGATTCATAATGTACTAGTTCACATGACATGAATATTTACAGAAACTGAAAAAAGGAGTTCACATGAAGCTACAATTAATGGGTCCACTCCATGTTTACAAATTAATGCTCTCTCTCTCTCTCTCTCGGGTCAAGATCAAGCAGTCGAAGCAGGTTCTGTGTTTTGATGCATAAGATGCAGTTATACGTATTTACAAGTTCTTTTTTCAAGCAGCATGTGGAAGAATGGAATACAAGGTTCTACGGACTTGAGTTTGACAGGAGGAGGAACATAGTCACGGGCCCTAAATTAAACACAATTATTACTTTAATATGAAATAGATGCACACTCCATGGTTTACTGTTTACTGACTCATTGAATATATTGTTGTACCAATGGCTCAGTAGGAGTTCACTATTTGTCCAAATCATGCACCGACATTGTCCCCACATTAACCACGTAAAATAGTGAAGGCTCAATGGACCTTTTAAGTATGGGGTTTTATCTCAAAATGCCTCAATGCAATTATGAGTGGACCACCTATATTTAAATTGTAGATTATTGTTGTATTCTTTGATGTGGGACTTACACATCATGACTTGTATCGAGCCACCTACACCAACATATATAAAAGTGCATAATGAAATTTTCTGAAGTGTGAATAATAGTTGTTTAATATAAAAATGTGTTTTGTGGTTATTTTGTAAGTTTGATATACATTGTTAATTTTTTTTTTCTTTTTGGATACATTTAAGTTTTTTGAGCTAATGGTTGCCGGACATAATATCAAAGTCTTTTTAGGAACTTTGTCATGAACTCAATTCCCGTTTCTGTATTTTTGGATTGGTTTGACTCTACTCGTGCATGCTGAGTTTGCACATGAAGGAGATCGATAGTGTAAGTTTGATATATATTGTTGGTTTTCTGACATCTCATGTTTTTTTTCTAATAATAGTGAAAGTTTGATGGTCATCATTCCCTTTACAATCCTAGGCCCACGGTAGCTTTTATAAAGAGTGGAAACACTAAGTCACAATCTAATTTATTTTATTCAACTCTCAATATGAATCGTGAATTCAAAAAGTACGGGAAAGACAAAACTACCCAAAAAAGAATTTAAAGTGAAGACTGATGAATGAAGGAAAATAGACGTCACATGTCTTGAAACAAATAGCAGAGACAGTAGAGCATGGTGAATCCAGCAGACAGAAGAAACATGGGATTTGCTCCCCTCCTTCTTTTTGAGTACAAATTATGGTCTAAATTAGAGGGATTTCTCACACATACAAATATGATGCCATTAGGATTCGAACTCAAGATCTTTGGTCTGCAAATCAAGACACTTTTTCACTGGACTAGACCCCACTGCTCACCTCCTTAATTGATAGAGACACAAATGAATCCAAAGTACTGCCATCCTTGTTTGTGCCATTCCTTTGTTTACCTATGCTTTTAGACTTTTTGCCTTCCCATCCCCTGCATTAAAGTGGCCTTACTAAAGCACCCATGGTCCATTTCAAAAACAATGGCATGGTTTTTCTGATTCCCAATTATTATTTCCAGTTTCCACTACTAACTACAGTTGTTTTCATAATGTAAAAAAGAATACAGTTGTGAGTTCATAATGTTCAATTGTGAATTAAGTTAAACTGCTGTTGATGTAAAATTTATATGTTCCTCAAGTATATATTTTGCTGTTTTTGCAAGAATAATCAAATAGTTCATTAATGCTTTAGCTTTTCATAATTTTCGTAGAGAACTGAATTGGTATGTGGTAGTAAACAAAATCATAGCAATTTTTATGACCATAAATAATTTATTCATAAGATGCAGATTGAAGTTCCTATTTGCCACTGCTAGTTTGACAACTTTAACCAAATTCAATTTCAAACATTGGCAGTCAAACTGTGATTGTGAGAATGCGAATGTGAAAATGTCCCACATTGGAAAGTTAGAAAACCTTGCAATGACTTATAAGTTGTTGGGCTACTCCCCCCATTACCAATTGGTTTTGGGGTGGAACCTCAATGTCCTTTAGTGATAACTTCTATAAGTACCCGGTTTTTCGATTCTGAAGTCCACCCCTAATACCTATACAATGAATGCTAGATCAATTTTATTTTTCAATCGTCAAGAAAATACTGTTTTTCAATAGGATCCAATGCTCATGGATGGATAGAACATTACATGTGTGGCCTATATTTCAAATGCGGGCAAAAGAAATGAGACCATATAAATTTTTTCAATAATTGTGAATCATGGATGATGAATTCAATGAGAACTTCATACATTTTCTTTTGATGAATAAGACTTCCTTGTCTCCTTTAAGTAGTGGTCATTCATAAACAATGAACTTGTTGACCAAAATGTGTTCATAGGGGCCATATACAATTGTAGGACCCATTGATTCAAATTTTAGGTGGGAGGGTCCCATAATTTTGATATGATTTAGCTTCCAAAAGAACTGCATTACATAAATCATCAAAACTATCACATTTACATGAAGCAGCCATATCATGTATGACAGTGCTACTCTGTTTTCACCTGCAAAGTCCACTCAGATTCGAAACCTCTCACTTTGAAAAACCAAACCTCACTCTCTGTCTGAATCCAAAATATAAAATCAGCAAAAATCAAAACTCACTTCGTCACTCTCTCCTCGAACTTATTAAATCCCACATTTTTCCACGTACTCAAAACAAAAGCAAAGCAATTTCCACACTTTCCTACCCATTTTCTACCACTTTCCCTCAAACCAAACAACCCTGTTTATCTTCTCAGACATTATGCAGAGTTTAGACCACCCATTTCACTTCAAAACCTCAAAAACCCAGCACAACCCAGAAAGCAAAAGTTGAAAAAAAATCCAAAATTTCCCAACACCAACCCCAAAAATTCTCACACTTTCCCTCAAACCAAACATGCATTTCACCTTCTCCATTCTCCTCCTCCTTCTCTTCCCCTCTTTCTGTTTCTCCTCACTTACTGAGCTCCCTGCTCTTTTGGCCATGAAGGCCTCTCTGGACCCGCAAAACCAGTTCTTGACTTCATGGACGCCTCACTCTGAGCCATGTAGTGGAGCTTTTGAAGGCGTGGCTTGCAATGAGCAGGGCCTTGTGACCAATATCTCTCTGCAAGGGAAGGGTCTCTGGGGCCAAATACCCCCAGCTGTTGGTGGCCTGAAGAGCCTGACTGGTCTGTATCTTCACTTCAATGCTTTGAGTGGGAAAATACCAAAGGAGATTGCTCGTTTGAACCAGCTCAGTGACTTGTACCTCAATGTCAATAATCTTTCTGGAGGAATTCCTCGTGAGATTGGTAACATGCCTAATTTGCAAGGTGGGTTTTTTTCAAAATTATTTTTGTTAAGTTTGCAATTTTGTGTTTATGTGAGATTGAATTTTCAGATTTTTTTTTTCTTTTAAATGTCTTAGAATTTGTTGATCTACCTTTTTTTTCTTTGTGAAAATAAAAAGTTTTTACTTTTTAGTTTATGAATACAGAGGCAGTGAAAAGCTTTCTGCTTTACATCTCACATGGAGAAAAGTGGGTGCATTAAAAACTTTTGCTCACGGAATGATTGCATATTGATTTCTGGGTATCTTTTTTAAATTCTAAAATTTAGAGGTTGAAATGCGCATTGAAACTTGAAAGGCGTTGTTGTATTATATCTTCCCTATTTCTTTTTCTTAATTCATATTCTTGTTTTCTCTACTGGATTAGATTTGAACTGGTGTTGTCATTTGCATTTACCAGCTTTCTTGAGATTAAAACTAGAGTAATTATATTTTTTGCAAAATTATTTCATATGGAATGAGCTTCAAAGGTCCTTAGCTCTATATTTAATTTTTATGGTCTGTTCAAGAAATGAACTTAAAACTACAGTTTTGGTAATCTAGGCTCTAGCTAAGAATGGAGGGAAGGAAGGAAGGAGTGTTTTTTTTTCTTTTCAAAGTTTTAATTTGTTTTGTGCTATGGCCGAGCTATACTCTGGTAGTCACGCCTCTTTCAATCTGAACGTCCCTAGTATTTCTAAATTTTTAAATTGACCTACAAAAAATGGTGCCAAAACCTTCATTCTTGGTTGTAACTTGCAACTATTTCTTGTTTTCGTTTGATCGAACACACTGGGAATATATCTAATGCTGCAAAACTGTTTAACACAGAATTTAGAATTTACAAAAGCTTTGTTTGTCAACACCTCTCTGAATACATGAATTGCTTTGTCTGATTAATCATTAGGTGTTCAAAAATGGTTCCTCTAGTTTGAATAGCATCAACTTTTCAGAGTTATTTGTAGAACCAGTGATTAAACATATTAGTTTAACCGAGTTTTCTTTGTTTGGACTGTCCAGTTTTGCAGCTGTGCTACAACAAGTTGACTGGGGGCCTACCGACACAATTGGGAGATCTTACAAGGCTCAGTGTTCTTGCAGTGCAATCCAATCAGTTAACCGGGGCAATTCCGGCAAGCCTGGGTGAGTTGGGGACGCTAATAAGGCTGGATTTGAGCTTTAATAGATTTTTTGGTCCTATTCCTGCAAGATTGGCTCATGCTCCTATGCTTCAAGTCCTTGATGTTCGAAGCAATATTCTCTCAGGAAATATCCCTCCAGGTAATGTGGTGTGATGCTCTCAACCAGTTGAAAACTTATGTTTTATTTTCTTTGCAAGAATTTTAAGTTGACCTGTTGCATTTGTGGATGCAAATACAGCTCTAAAGAGACTTAATGGAGGATTTCAATATGAAAACAACCCAAGCCTATGTGGGGTTGGGTTTTCTGGCTTAAAAGTTTGCACAGCTACTACTACTAGGAACCCAAACAAGCCACAACCATTTGAACCTAGTAACACTTCTGCAAAAAATCTTCCAGACTCTCCTACTGCAAGAGAAATCCCTGAGTCTGCAAATTTACAGTCCAATTGCAGCCAAACCCGCTGTTCAAGAGCATCAAAATCCCAACAAATTGGTATAGTTTTTGGGGTGATTGGAGTTATTGTTGCTTTAGCTGTATCTGGTCTCTTTACCTTTGCATGGTATCGTCGCCAAAAACAGAAAGTTGGGAGTACTTTGGACACTTCGGATAGCAGGCTTAGTACTGACCAGGCAAAGGAAGTTTACAAGAATGTATCTCCTCTCATCAATCTGGAGTATTCTAATGGGTGGGACCCGTTGGCTAAAGGTAGAGCTGGGTACTCTCAAGAAGTTCTTGAGAGTTTTATGTTCAATTTAGAAGAAGTGGAGCGTGCAACTCAGAGCTTCTCAGAAGTCAATCTGTTGAGGAAGAGTAATTTTTCTGCCATCTACAAAGGAATCCTCAGGGATGGATCAGTTGTTGCTATAAACTGCATCGGCAAGACAAGCTGTAAACCTGATGAAGCTGAATTTTTAAAGGGATTGAAGATATTGACCTCATTAAAACATGAAAATCTTGTTAGGTTGAGAGGCTTTTGTTGTTCAAAAGGCAGGGGGGAGTGGTTTCTTATCTATGATTTTGTCCCCAATGAAAGTCTGTTACAGTATCTTGACATTAAGGTTGGCAGTGGGGAGGTTCTTGAGTGGTCAACCAGGGTATCTATAATCACTGGCATCGCTAAAGGTCAGTGTATCTCTTGCTCAATAAAGTTACCATCATTGTTTTTGGTTTTTGCCTTTTTGTTCTTCTTACCATCAGTGTATCTCTTGCTCAATAAAGCAACAATAACTCCATAGGAAAATTTGACATATTATTCCCTTCTATTACTTGGTACTAAAATTTGACATAATATAATTCTTTCTAATACTTGGTGTACACTGAATGTTTATAATATTTTGCCGGCAGGTATTGGATATTTGCATGGAAGTATGGCCAATAAACCTGTTATAGTTCACCAGACCATATCAGCTGAGAAGGTGCTTATTGACTCCCACTATAACCCCTTACTCTCAGATTCGGGCTTGCACAAACTCCTTGCAGATGATATTATCTTCTCGATGCTCAAAGCCAGTGCTGCCATGGGATACCTGGCTCCTGAGTACACAACTACTGGTCGCTTCACTGGAAAGAGCGACATTTATGCATTTGGTATGATTGTTTTTCAAATCCTTTCTGGAAAACGTAAAATCACCCAGGTGAATCGCCAAGGAGCTGAGGCAGGCAGATTTGAAGATTTCATTGATGCAAACCTTGAGGGAAACTTTTCAGAATCAGAGGCAACCAAACTTGGAAGACTTGCTCTTCTTTGCACTCAAGAGTCTCTCAGCTACAGACCGTCCATAGAAAATGTGGTGAAAGAGCTAAGTGGGTTTATCTGCACTTGATTTTCCTATGGAGTCATTGCCCCAATTTTCAAATGACCAGAGATGTTTAGATGAAGCAGTTAACTACTGACTGATGGCAGAAGCTGTGTTTTCTTCTAACTATCATGTCCGCTTCTTGGTCACTGAAGTGGTCGTGAATGGTATGTACTGGTTTGCTGTAATTTATGGCAGAAGTGATTTTGGTGGGAGGAAGCATCCTTTGATTATTTGTCTTTGTTGAGAGAGGCAAGTTTTTATGTTCAACATGTAGAAGAAGTTGTGTTCCAACAATGTCATTAGGTTGCTAGTGCATGTAAAGTAAAACTGTCAACTTCCTTTAAACTCAGATGTAAAATTGTAGATGGAAGCAAACTCAGCTTCCCAGGATTGTATGTTATTACCTTTGATATTTATAGACTGCCATTGTTGGAATTTTGAAACATGTTGCAACCATCACTTGTGAAATGGAAAAATGTTTTGGATCAGAAATGGCTGGCTAGGAAATGGACCAAAATGACTCCAGTCTACAAAGCATGCCCAACTGTCAACTAATTTTTTTAACTTGGATACACATAGGTCCAATTTCATTGCTTTTGCTAAGGCTGCCTGTGAATCCTTGTTGTCGTTTTTAACCTGCCTGGTTTTGTTCCTTTCCTTAACATTTATTCCAAGAAGAGAGAGAGAGAATTAAGGATGCCTGTGAATGCTATAGTACACCGTACAGAAGACAAAATGATTGTTGGCATGGCTGGCTCTCCAATCCACCCAGGTCCTTCTATTGAGGAAAAGGCTTGATACATAGGTTCAGCAATAAATTCTAACTGACATGACATACCATGAAGTTCCTAGAGAAGGACTAGATATGGTCTTATTCGAATCGAAGTTGCAAATTACTAGAGTTTAAATAAACTAGCTCTTATTCCAGTGATATTTCTTATTACAATGATAATAAGGAGCTTCTATTGACACTCCAAACGAGTATCATACATCCCTAGTGCAATTTGTCCCTTTTATTTTTATGATGAGGTTGTATGATAACTTTTTTTGAAGTTACACAATAACAGCTTCCGAACGGCATTTCATGAAATATTGTTGATGAAATTTATTTTTGAAAGAAAAAAAAAAAAAAAAGCGGTTGGGCTTAGATGTGGTACGTAAGTTGTAAAATATAACGGGCCTAAACAATAAATAAGACGTGCCTTGCTTAGCCCATGATCCATCCAGAGAATAAATAAGATAACTAACCACCCAAAAGCAGCTAAAATGAAAAACAATTTTTGATTGTTGACTTTGAAATGATCAATTAATCTGAATTACAAAGTTTCTTAAAAAGGGATTAGATGCCATTTAAGATTTGGCACGTAAGGCGGTTTCGATTTTTATGACAAACCAAAATTTAAAAAAAAGGGTTTGATCCTTTTGGGGTGGTTGTCATCCTGTTGCTTTCAAACATGACGTAGGTGAAGGCGACAGCTTATCTTTTTCCAATTTACTTACTATTTCTTAGATGGTGAACAAATTGCAGAAGAGCTTTGGGGTTTTATTATGTAGAGAGAAAAACTTACATGAAACGGATTCATGTCATGATGTCATCCATATATATATGTTTCTCATTATGTGGCGATAGCCAAGTTTTTCTGGTGGGGAGGGTTAGGACTCATTGGCTTATATGGTAGAACATATGTTAGATTTATGTTTTGGCATTTAACACACGTTAGATTGATATGATTAGTGGCATATCAATATTATGAACGACATCAATTTTTAGAGTTTAGTGTTGTCTAACATGGTATATTAGAGTTTTCTGGTTACAAAATATCGTGAGTTCGAAACCTTCTATGTTGATGATAGCTAGGAACTTAGGTTTTAATTTGCATATATTTTGTCACTCATTAGTATTGCTGACTCATCAGCTGAGTTGGAAATTCTGTTGGGTTGTTGGTTAGCTGAAATAATCCATAGCTTGCAATCAGCTATTTACAGAGTTGTTGAGTGCATTGGTCTTTGTTCTTAGTAATAAAGTTCATTTTCTCTCTCTTTATGAGTCAAAGTAGAACCTGGGTTTTAACCGTTGATTTGCATTTTCTTCTTCTCAGTTGATTTACACCATTTTTATTTTTATTTTTACAACAAGCGATAGAATTTTATTCAAATAACTGGAAAAGTACAATAGGAGCCCAATTAGCATAAAATGGAAACATTGGTAAATCTTCTCCAATGACCTGAAACATCCGATTTATACAATTATTTAAATGCGTGGGATCACTGGCGGACCTGTGTAGGAGCAAGGAGGTGCAGCTGCACCTCCCATTACCCAAAAATCCTTCGGGGTAACCGGAATTTGCTCCTCTGCTGATGCACACCATGTGTTCAATTAAATGTCTGAAAGAGACTTTGTTGTTTTGTTTACTGTGCAGCTGTTGGTGCTGGTTTATTCTCTTCCCTGTCGACTAATGTAGACAACAAAACATTTGCAGAAGTCCACTTTTATGCTTACTTATTTAATTCAAGTTGTTTATGGCACTTTGCAAGTCAGTGAAGTCCACTCTTCTTAATCCAACCTTCAATTAGTGGACTACTTCAAAAACCCTTGAGATAAATATCTCAGCCCAAGTCTAAAAGAAATTGTATTTTTAGTTTTATTATTTATATGGTTTTCTTAGGCGTGCAAGTATTTAATTTCTAATTATAATATAAGGTTGACAATTCAATTGAGTCTATATGTACCCAGACTGGAATCATGATGGCCGTACACTAGAATGGTGCATATATAATATATGTCTACTTGGCTTAAATCAAATAATGGTGATGCTATCTTATCATTTACATCACCAATTAATGAATAGTTAAATATTAATACTGTAATTATATTTTCTTAATACTCTTTGGTTGTACAACCTTCTTGTTGATTAGATATTTCTATGGCAAGTTGAGGGTATACTGACTCAGTACAATACATTGTCATTATCTGTGCCTCCCGACATTAGTTGTGCAAGTTGCCTTTGTTATATATATACATATATATATTATTCATAATCCACATTTGATCCAAATTAATCTAAAATGACTAACGCTGAGAGATCATTACGGGTTAGTATCACATCTCTCATAGAAGTAAGCTATACATATCTATTTAATTGCGCAATTAGGCAAGCAGTATCCTTTAAAAAGTATCACCTTCCAAGCAATGAGGCAAACATTTTTTGACGAGTGTTATTATTTATATAGTAAATTTATATTTTCCTCTTCAAACTCATTAATTCTTACCTACAATCCATCACGTTATCTTTTTTATACATAAGCCAATTACCTAATTAAGTTACAAATTTAATTTATTGTACATTTTAGATTCCAAAAATACACCTCATTACAGTTTATCTTTCCTCAATTAATTGTGTTGATTTATTATTATACTATTAACTTTATTGTTCAACTGATTTAGTGTAATTTAATGTTTCTTTTTCCAAATTGGTGACATTTCATGTTCTTATTTATTTCTTTTACAATCAATTTAGTTTATATGTGTTATTTTGGCGTGGGAAATTTTTTTTTTGTTGCAATATATTCGATTTTCATTCCATCAATTGTTACCAATTCTCTTTCATTAATTAATTTTTTTAATAGATTAATGTACCCATTCTTTTAAATTCAAATTTATTATGTACGTATTTTAAATTTTATTTTTAAATATAAGTAAATCGTTGTACTTAAAAATATAGGTAATTTAATATACATAAACATAAAGAATTGTAGGTAATTAACTTATATAAGCTTGGTAAATTAGGGGCCTGAATAATATACCTATTTTTTTTATAGGTAAATTAGGGACATGAATAACGTACCTATTTTTTCTACATAAATACGTCCTTATCAATTTACCTATCATGTAGACATGTCGGTTTTTTTTTGGGGCATGTATCACCATAATTTTCCAACAAACAAGTACCTTATCAATTCTTTTTTTAGAATAAAAATAATTTGTATTAGGTAGATATTATTATACGTATTAGGTTATTTATGTATATTGGTGTGTGTCCATTAATTTATTTTTGGTAGAAATGTTTTATATGCTCAAATTCAAAGCAATTAAATATAAATGCTAAGAATAAGGGATTTGACAAATAAGGTAGATGGCATAGTCTGTAATTACTTTATAATACTAGGACAATTATTAACCTATATTTAAATTTGGGCTTTTCATATAAGTCGAAAAATAGGTGAGTTTATGTCTAGAATATAAGAGTTACAAGGGCCTATTTTAGGCTATCCCTTATTTATACTATATAATAGATATAATCCAGATACACGGATAGAGGCCACCTCTATTTGAGATGCGATCCGCAAAATAGATAAATGTGATAGAAATAACTTTATTATTACTCATTATAATGAACTAAATATGCATGATGTGTTTGGAAGATTTTGTGAAGGTATTGTTGTCCTTGAAGGTCCTAAGTGTAATATTTTTGGAGAGTGCTACAACGAATTATTGGGATTTATCATGTTGACTAGAAATATAACAACCATCGTTATCTCATCAGACATGAAAACATATGCCCACTTCTAAATCCTAGTATCAATATTCTAACTAAAAGTATATACTTTAATTAAGCTCACCCTACTGCCCTGCCCTGCCCTGCCCTGCCTAGCTACCAAATCAGAAAGATGCCTCACACCTTACATGTATATAAATAAGATGAAGACAATAATAATAAATTTTCTTATATATATAGTTATTCTCTTATTCAGATGTATTAACGTGTGGCACATGCGGATCCTATTGTAAACATGCATGAAAGCAGAGAGGGGTAGTACAAAATACATGGCGTTCACACAATCATAACATCCGGATGTCCGCATAGGAGAATTTCTGTATATATATATTCTACAAACAAAAACCTTGTTCAAGATCGAGCATGCTTAAAATTAGGGTGAAAACATTTTATCTACATGGCTTCTGTAAAAATGGCGACACAATTCATATTGATGGGCTATTTTACGGTACAATCTGAGCTTGTTTATTCGTTTTACTATACCTACTAGCTAGTTTAGATGCTTAGAAATGTTTGTAAATAAATCAATTTTACATGACTGACTCCATCGTTGACCTAAACTAATGTATGTGCATATGTATTTTTTACCTTTATTGAAAATATCGATCGATATATTATTACTTTAACTAATATTCTATGGCGCTTGTGGACAACATCTAACAAATTTTTTTCTTAATTCTCAGTTGTTGCAACTTGGATCCTCATCAAAAAGTAAATTAATGCATGTTTATGCCGCCCAAAGCAATCTAGCCGGCCGTAGTAACTTAGAGCATCCACAATCATACTTTCTATTTCTTAGCTTTTAACTAAAAACACAAAAAAACTATTTTAGGAGCTCTCTAAAAAATTTGAACTCCAACCATACTCCCTAATTTGGAGAGTCATAAATGCTTTACTTCTTTTTGTCATAAATACTTTACTTCTTTATAAATTTAATTCCTGATTTGCAATAAAATGTTCATATTCAAATACTGAATATTCCCAAATAATAAACTACAAAAATAATTCTATGGTTTTTGTGTTTTAAAAGTGTTTGTGTTTTGCAAAATACCTACAGGGAAAAGAACTAAAAAAGAGGGTGTTTGTGTGCTGCTAAATGTCCACAGTGAAAAGAATCGAAAAAAATATATTTACTTATTGTGCTTTGCAAAGCACCTATAGCAAAAAGAATAGAAAAGATGGTGCATGATGTAGGTAGCGTGCAATAGAAAGGTGATTAAAAATATAAAATGTAGAAAAAAATGATAGAATTAAAGACATCATTAAATAAATGTTTAAAATAATAATAAAATGTAGTAGCATTTAATTATAGGGAGTCACTAGGAGCCTTTTCTCTCTCCTCAGATTTAGGAGCTCCTAGAGGTCTCCCTATTTTAGGAGCTGGATAGGGAGCATGACTAGAGGTGGGTTTTTTTAATTCCTCCCTTAATTTTAGCTAAGGAGGTGATTTAGGGAGCCCATTGTAGATGTTCTTAGAGTATCCACAATCATGCTCTCTATTTTTTAGATAAAATTTAGCTAAAAGCACTAGAAAGCTATTTTAGGAGCTCTCTATAAAATTTCAACTCCAACCATACTCCCTAATTTAAAGAGTCATAAATGTTTTTAATGTTTTTTAATTCAATTTTTGAATAAAGTGTAGACACAAAAGCAACAATAAAAAATAGTTGGCTTTAAATAAATGCTTAAAATAACATTAAATAAAGAAGCATTTAATTATAGGGAGTCACTAGGAGTCCTTTCTCTCTCCTCAGATTTAGGAGCTCCTAGATGTCTCCCTATTTTAGGAGCTGAATAGGGAGCATGGTTGGAGGTGGGTTTTTTCAATTCCTCCCTAAATTTTAGCTAAGGAGGTGATTTAGGGAACTCATTGTGGATGCTCTTAACCTTATCCCCGATTTAGAACTATTACTCCTTTTTTTGGTTTATGCATCTTAAATTCTAATTAATTAATAAAAGGCTTATTTATTGTAGCGTCTCATGCAATTATGGTCAAATCCTCAATTGCCTCCGAAAATCGAAGTGGCCCACCTTATCAAGGTTTGATGTTCCAATTTGCCCCCTACTATCATCTCCATTCTTAACTCTGTCAATTTTGATAAAGTGATAGTGCTTTTTTTTTTTTGGAAATGACGGTATAGGACAATTGGAACACCAAATTTTGGTCAAGGAGATAAGGTGGGCCCAGGGATGACAATAATCCCCGTCGGGACGGGTCCCCATCGAGGGGGAAATGAGGGCGGGTACAGGGATCCCCAATTTTAAAAATACCTAATCGGATATGGGCCGGGGATTGTATTGTTATCCCCATTCCTGAACCCTGAACCCTAAACCCTAAACCCGGCCCGATAAGTGTTGTATTTATTTTAATTAGTAAATATATAGAATATAATATAATAATACCCTGTTACTTACCAACATTCTTTATTAATAGCTTTCTCTTATGTTATGGTTAGTTTCTAATTCTCTTTTTAAAAAAATTTAAAGTCTTTCTCTTATATTTTCTTTTTTGTTATGAGTCTATTATTGAAATACGGAACATCTCTTTGTTTTTTATTTAATTGAAGCTATGAATGAAGAAGCACATGAGTTCATTGCAATTATGGGATTTCATTTATGAATGTGTAGTTTGATGTTTCTCTTTTGATGATGAATGAGTTGAATTATAAACTTTGTTGGATGGTGAAGCTTTTGAATTTTTATTATTATATGATTTTATTAGTTTTGTCAAATTGAATTGATACGATTTTGAGTAGTTGAGTGAAATTTTATTCTTCAATTGTTTTGAATTGAGTTGAATGATAGTTTAACGTGAAATTAAAGTGTAATATGGATACTTTTATTTATATATATATATATATATATATATATAAAATTCGTAGTTCGTGCCAGGTTTGGGATTTAATACCCGATGGAGACGGGGACAGGATTCCCGAAAATGAAAAACCGGGATGAGAGCGGACGGGGCGGGGATGGGGAGTGGGGACGGGGATGGTATTGCCATACCCGGCCCCTAACCGGCCCGTTGCCATCCCTAGGTGGGCCATTTCAACTTCCAGAGACAATGTATGATTTGACCATAATTTCAAGGAGTTCTACAGTAAATAAGCCTTAATAATATTATCACATATACATAATTAATTTAGGGTCATAACTTTTCATGAAAAAAAAAGAGAGTAAAAACTAATACCGTACAATTGTCAATTCATGGCACATGGCACATAGAGGATATTCAGGGAGAGGAGAAAAATAAAAGAGCCCTCAACTTGCCAAACTGATGATGAATGAATTTCCAGATGACTCTATATAGACTTAGTATTTGTGTTGTGTTTGCAGTGTTCGTGTCAACCCGCTATTCTTAACCGATTGACATGACATGACGCATTAAGAAAAGTGGTGGAAAATATCAGATATGAACACGACCCGTTACAATTCGCAAATCATACGACACGATAACCCGTTAAGAATATTAAAAAAAAAACCAGAAATATTAAACAATTAAAAAATCAAACAGCCACAGTCGTTCATGGACTCCATGCCCTCATCACCACCGTCATCTCAATAGTGCATCTGGAAGAGGATGAGGAGTAAGCCACCTAGTCAGTTTTGCCATTGGGGTAGCCAAGAGCCACCAAGTTGGCCCACCAGCCACCCAGTCAGTTGTAGTTGTGTGTCTGGAAGGCCTTAATAAACCCAACACCAGTAATGTCTTCCATGATTTGATCTCCTAGCATACTAAGAAACCCAGAGAGAGAGAGAGAGAGAGAGAGAGAGAGAGAGAGAGAGAGAGAGAGAGAGAGAGAGAGAGAGAGAGAGAGAGAGAATCAAGGAAATGAGGGAGGAAAAGACGAAAGAGAAGAAGAAGAAAAAAAAGAATATATAAATTTACAAAAATGCCCATAAGTTTAACGGGTATTCGCGAATTTACAAGACACAGACATGATAGCTTATCAGGCGGCTAACAGATCAACACAATAGCAACATGACTCAATAACTCGAACCCGAATACTAAATTTTTTTTATGAATTTATATCGTGTTGGTTGTATAAGATATTGCCAGATATAACTCATATGTTATTTAATGCCAAAATCGCACACGTCCTAAGCCTCCTAATTGAATGTGTTCACAAATGTCAACTCTAACTTTGTTGTTTGTATATTGCTAGACGACAATTCTTTCTCTTTCTCCCAAACCATATCTAAAACCAAATAAATATATCAAACACCTTGCTCATTTACTCCATTTGAATTTAGTCCCTCTTCTTCATCATCCTCCTCCCTCTCTCTCTCTCTCTCCCTCTCATGCCATCCACACAGAGACAGAAAAGAGATTATGAAGCTCATTTGGTCCCCAGAAACTGCCTCAAAAGCTTACATAGACACTGTGAAATCAGTGAGTAATTGATCAGATCTCTTGGTTAAGATGTTATTAATTTGATTTTCAGCTTATTGTACAATTAATTAATTTATTGTTTACTAATTTTGCAGTGTGAGAAACTTAGAGAATCCGGGGTTCCCGAGCTTCTCTCTGCCATGGCGGCCGGCTGGGACGCGAAGCTGATAGTGGAATCCTGGTCCCACGGCACTCCAATCGCCACAAGTCTTGGCCTTGCCATGGCAGCACGCCACACGGGCGGACGACACGTGTGCATAGTCCCGGATGAAAGGTCTAGATTGGAGTACGTAAAGGCGACGAGAAATGCCGGGGTTATGCCCGAAGTGGTGGTTGGGGAGGCGGCAACTGTGGCAGTGTTGGGGGGTGTGGATTTTCTGGTGGTGGATTGCAAGCGGAAGGACTTCACTAGGGTTTTGAGGACGGCTAAGGTGAGCCCTAGAGGGGCGGTGTTTGCATGCAAAAACGCATGGCAAAGAAACGTTTCTGGGTTCAGATGGCACAGTGTGGTTGAGAGGGGGACACGTGTCGTGAGGTCAGTGTTTTTGCCTGTTGGAAAAGGGTTGGATATTGCTCATCTAGGGTATGGTGGTGGAAGCGCTAGTGTAGGTTCATCAATCAAGAAGAGTCCCAGCCGTTGGATCAAGCATATTGATCAAAAATCAGGGGAGGAGCACTTGTTTCGGGAGTGAGTTCTGAAGGACTTAAAGCGGCCAATATAGAAATGAATTGTCAAGTGCTTGACAAATAAATAATCTTCGAGCAGCTTAACAATTTACTTTTCTATTATTTTCAAGAGTCACTATTATTGGGATTTGCGATATTCCAATGAAGATTTTGAAAGAGAGATCGCTATATGTACGTATATATAATAAGTTGTACATACTTTTTTAAGGCTACTTTTAATATCAAAGTCATATGTCTATATATGTACATGCCAGAAATGTTAAATTTCATATACAAGCCTTCCAATTCTCAAACTCGAACTCGTTATTGAAAGATAAAGAGTTAATAAAAATGTCAACGGGTCTAACTCAATGAAAAAATAACCTTAATTTATAAATTAGTGGTCTCAGGTTTGACCTCCATAGCACATTAATAGTGTGTGAAAAACTCTCATCCATTTCCTAACTTTGGCAAAATAAACAAGTAAATGCAGGTATGATCTTCTATTTTTCTCATCCATCTCGCATGCTGCTCAAGTCATTCAGTTTGTACCAATTTACAAGTTGGTGGAGATCTGAGTGAGGTGCATAGCTATGTGCACTATATATCCACACCTTTCAGCATGTTAATTGATAGAATTTCCTTCATAAAAATTTATTGTTCTCTGAACCAAAATTTTGAAACATGTTACTTTGTATTATTATTATGTGGTCAATACTATTGAGATATTGGGGTAAACTAAGGGATTATTTGATAACAATTTCAATTTCAAATTTCAGTTTTTACTTTTAGTTTTTTTTAAAACTGAATATTAAAAATTTGTTTGATAACTAATTTTAATTTTAATTTTTTAAAAAAGAGAATTGATTTCAAAATCATGAATTGATTTCAGATTTTATTTATTTATTTTCTCACTTTTATTTTTTTCACGCATCTCTGTTGTTTGCTCACTACTCACTCTACTCTATCCATTGCTCTCTCACCTTCGTCTCTCTGCCCTCCGGCCCTCCTCTCCTCTCCTCCCTCCTCTCTTGATCTCACATCCTCCCCATTGCCTCTAGCTATCCATCAAAGATATGCAAATTTCTAAATTTCTCAAAAATTTGTTATTTTGTTTCTTTGTTTTTGGCTGTTTTAATAAGTGGGTGTTTCAGATTTAGTGATTTTGGACAGTTTTAATTTGCTGGTAATTGATATTTAGAATGCTTTTGGGTTTTGGGTTTTGTTTTAAAGCATATGTGTAATTTTTTTAAAAAAAAAGATAAACCTAAGTTATCTTGTTGTTCTTTCATATGGGTTTGGTTTTTTCAGCTTGAGTCGTAAGTGCTTTGGTAAGAAGGTAAGAACAAAATCAAACCAATTCATTGATGGAACTCATTTTGCAACTGAAATCAAGTTGAGCAAGTTGGTGGCCACAAAAGCTTGAGACTGTGTAGTATGTATGTACAAAGGATATAGGATGGCTAGTAGTAGCTCACTTTCGTGTTATTTTAATTATGTATTCTAAGATAACACATTCCACACATTCCATGAAATTAGATCAATGTCTATTGACTGAGCAACAAGGATTAAATGTCTATTGACAAAGTAAATCGAAATGTGTGTCTGCGAACAAAGGTATGAGAGGTATAGCACTGAACAAGTTTATATTTTTAAGATTCGAAAATGTGTTTAGTGCTTCATTGGAAAATAGTTGTAAAAAATAAAAACATACGGTGAAAACGTATCTGGCAGTACCATTTGAGAATAATAAAAGAGTGCTATTATTTCCACCCCGTCTTATTTTTTCACCCATCTTATCTTCACACCCACCATGTAAATTTGAAATACAACAATCATATCTTTCCACCCACCATTATTCCTAAAATACAATCGGAGGAAGCATTTTTGCTCACCACTTTAACTCAAGGTGTACCCTCACTACCATTTTCAATACTTGACACGTGTCTATAGGCATAACCATGGTTCCATAAATATAAAGTAAAAGTTAACTATGATTATGCATATGGACACGTGTCAAGTGTTGAGAATGGTGGTGAAGGTACAACTTAGGTTAAAGTGGTGAGGAAAAATATTTCCTTTAATTATTAATTCAAGTAAATTCTCCACCCAATCACTTATGGACAGTTGTCAATCAATTTGTGACTTTAAAAAAAAATCACCTAAGCCGCTCCTCTCCATGTCCCTCGCCCCTGCAACTCAAACTCCTGTCATGCTCTCTCATATCTCCCCATTTTCTCTCTCTTCTCACTGTCTCTCTCATCTCTCCCTCTCCTCCCCTTTAACTCAAACCATCTCTTGTTTTTTTTTCTCTCTACTCAGCGGCTCTCTCTCATCTCTTCCTCTCTTTCTCTCTCTTGGTACCAACAACGATATGGAGGACGAGAAGGTAGCGGGCCTCTAGATATGATATCATACACCTCAGATTTGAAGGCCGACAAGGTTGCCGAGCTTAATCATTGGCTGTGCGGAAGAGAGAAAAAGTGATGGAGATATGACAGAGAGAGACAACCAATGAGGAGAGAGAGACGATGACTACCACAATGTAGGAGAGGGAGAGGGACAGGTGCCAACGTTGATGACGATGTCGGCAGTTGTGGTGGGGCTTGGAGGTTGCTGCTGGAAAGAGAAAGGGTTGAATGTGGGTATGCCAAATATATATATATATATAATTATTTAATGGTAGAATATGTGGGTTATGTGAGTTTAGGTTTTTCCCAAAGTCTTTAGAAGTCAGTTTACAATTTGGAAAATTTGTCTTTAAAATTTTGAAGATAAGGTAGGTGGGGAAATAGGCTATGGGGTGGAAATAGTAGCACTCTAATAAAAAGAAGAGTTAAATACTTTTTTCGTCACTGGGTTTTACACGAAAATTTAATTTGGTCACTGAGAAAAATTTTTAGCCAAATTGGTCACTGTGTTTTCCAAAGTTTACAATTTATAGGTATTCCGTTATATTTCGTTAAGTGCAGTTTATTTATTTATTTTAGGAAGCACCTCTTGTCTTCTTCCTCTAACTCAACGAATTAGGGTATATTGTGATATTAGAGTTTAACAAAGGGTGCTGATTTCTCCACTCCCATTTTGTCCACTTACACTCCCTTTTGTTTTTTTAAAATACTTTTTACTATAACAAAAAGGGAAGTGTAAGTGGATGAAAGAGGAGTGGGAAAATCAACTCCCTTAACAAATTGGGGGAAATTTTGGGTTGAAATCAAAAGGCCAAACCAAATAAAAATGAAATCTACAACTTACCAATATATTTTGGTGCTCTATCACCTTGAAGAAAATAATTGGGAGGTGAAAATCCCGTGCTTTGAAGGTGGAACTTAGCGGAAGATAATAGAATGTCTATAAATTGTAAACTTTGGGAAACACAGTGACCAATTTGACTAAATTTTTTTCTCAGTGACCAAATTGAAATTTCGTGTAAAACCCAGCGACCAAAAAAATATTTAACCCTAAAAATAATGTATGTGTGAATATTATTAACCATCGTCACCACAACCAGACCAACCATCATCACTACTACCGCAACCCACACATTGCCATCATTGCCACCATTACCACTAGCTTCATCATCACTACTACAACCATCATCGTCGCAACCACTCCTGCAACCATCGTCACCAACCGCCTAATACCATCGTCAGAACTTCTCCCACTACCACGATCATCATATCAACTCTCATTTATAAGTTCATGCCTCATGAAAGGTTAAACTTAATAATCTGTTTAAATCTCATCATAGTTTTTGATAGCAAGCCAAACAAAAACTTAATTCTAGAAGATTAATTTATATTATTTTATGAATTTGTTGGTACTTTTTGTCGGCAAAATTATTTTGGGTCTCAAAATCGGATCATGATCCTCTACATTTAGCCATGGTGCATATACCTGCATTTCATAAAATATGAACCATTGAACTGATCCAATGCTTGTGAGTATGACACATCATATACAATAATAAGTTTGTTTCCTTTTTTATAAATTGACGCTGTTAAGGCCCAATTTGGGATTGCTGTCACTTTTAAAAAAGTTGTTTATGATGTGCTTTGAAAATAATTAGCTGTAAAGTAAAGGAGCTTCATGTTTGATAAATAATATTTTAAAGTGTTGTTAGTACAAAAAGAAGTGTCAAAACCGTTTGGTAAATTTTAATATAAACTGTTGTAACTGTGAATAATGACTAAATAGACATGATGTTGAATGTATTATGAGCTAACCATGTGGTGGTAATGGTGGTGGTGGAGGTGGTTGTGAAAGAGACGGAGGTAAATGTGGTGGTAGTGGTGGTTGTGGAGGTGATGGTAAAAGAAATGGAGGTAAAGGTGATGGTAAAAGAGATGGAGGTAAAGGTGGTGGTGAAAGAGGTGGTGGTGGAGGTGGTTGTGGTGGTGATGAAGGTGTAGCCGGTGGTTGTGGTAGGGATGACGTTTGTGAAGGTGGATGTGGAGGTGGAGGTGGTGGTTGTGGTCGTGATGGTGACAAAGAAGGAAGAGGATGTGGCGGCGTCGGCGGTGGTGATGAAGGTGATGGTGGAGGTGGTGGAGTTGGATGTGGAGGTGGAGGTGGTGTCATTTTTAAAAATTAATTATGCTATTTCGGGAATTAAAAAATTCATTAAAGGCGCATCTCTGCTTCTTTGAAAGCAGCTTTGAAAAGCAACTCAAAGCCTACTTGTAAAAGTTGTTGTCAAAAAGCCACTACTTTTAAAATAATTGGGACATTTTATTTTTACCAAACACCTTAAACTGCTTAACTTTAAAGTGGAGCAAAAAAACTCTTCATCTCCATCTCACCTATCGCTCTCTTCATTCTTCATTTGATCTTTCTTTTTTCTATTGGCTAAACAACGAAACATCAGACGCTGCTAATCTTGCATTACCAAAAGAAATCGAGCTCATTATGTTTTTTTAAAAAATACTACCTCAAAGTCGGTGGGCAAACATCGCCCAGAAAGCACGGTGACTCAACATAAGCAATACTCAGAATTTATGCTTCTAGCAAGAACAATGCGGTGACATGATAAAAATTTTTAGCGGCTTGTCTTAATCTAATGTTAGAAACTAGTGTACAATGGAGATAGATGTACAGATTAAGGGATGTGTAGTTTAACCCCAACATTGAAGTAAGCTAAACGACCAACCAAACCCATTCATCCCATAATAGCAATCAATTGAGTATTTTCCTGATCAATTTGGGATGATGACTACAGCTTCCACTAGAAAAAAAAATCAGAGGAAGAATGAAGAGAGCAATAGGCAAGATAGGAGATGGAGATGAAGGGAATTTGTTTTTTCTGTCAAAGAGACTTAGGCCCCGTTTGGGATTTTTTTTTTTTTTTGCCCAAAAACCTACTTCACTTTAAAATTAAGTAGTTTAATGCATTTGGTAAGATAAAATATCCTGCTTATTTTAAAAGCAATGGTCTTTTGACAGTAGCTTTCAAAAGGAAAGCTGCTTTCAATTGATGCAACGCGCTCCCTTTAACGAAAATTTTGCAATTCCACAAATACCCTTATTAGGTTAGAAATTTATCTCCCGTATTTCTCTCAAGTCTGCAGACACCAACATTTGAGATTTATTCACAAAAGATAGACTATCAATTTATTCGCTCAATCTCCTGTAGCCTCCCAAGATTGCAAACCATTTGATCAATCTCTTTTCTAAGGCCGATGGGGGCTCGCCCGACCCATTGAGAAAAAGCCCCGCTTAGTCCATTATGGGCTTTAGGATGGTCCGGTCCGCAATGGGTTGGGTTGGGCTGGGCTTGGGGGTCTGCAGCCCAACCCGACCCATAAGCTTGGCCCATTTAAGCCCAAGAAAGTCCGACATGGCCCGCCAACAAAAGCCCTGCCTATTAGGCCCCCATACATATATAATTATGTATAAATAAGGGGGGTGGTCTGGTGAATTTGTCTTTGGAAACTAGTAAGATACAAATTATGTAAAAAATGAAGTAGTGGATAAAAGTAAGATACAAATTGGAAACTAGGAATGAGTAAAGAAAAGTAAAAGAAATGAAACAAAACAAGAAACCCAAAATAAACACAATTAGGAATGTCTATCACCCCTTTATCACCACTATATCACTATGGTATCACCTGTTTTTCACCTATTTATCACCTGGTTATCACCTGTTTATCACCTAATGCATAGAGACGAATTTATGAACTTCCTCTGTTTTCCAGTTCGACCCCTGTCCAGTTTTTGACCTATAACTTTCCAACTGTTTATCCAAATTTTGTGTTATTTATATGGTTGGATAAAGCACAAAAAAATGAAGAACCCATCGCAGACCAAAAGTTAAAAACAGATACAAAAGTTACCAAAATTTAGTGGAAAGAACACTTAAGATTTCAAACAACACACATACAAAATGGGGGTTTTGATTCAAGTGACCTAATTCTAATGCTTAAATGCAACCAAATGTGAATTTAACAAGTTTAACAAGAGCGATTATCAAAATGTGACTTAAGATGTGGCAAACACTAGGGTTTTCGGAATCGGCCCTAAACAATCCTATTCATGTTCATGGACACTCAAATAATAAACTCTAAATGTGTTGATGAAGACGTTCACAATAAAGAATTGACAAAAATAGAAACCATATATATAAAAAAAAAGACAAAATAAAGTAAGCTCATTTTGGCCCGCCCCGGCCCGATGGATTTTCTCAAGCCCAGCCCATGGACCGACCCTGGGCTTTGAATTTTCTAAAAAAGCCTGGCCCAGCACAGCCAATTATGTTCTCTCTTCTCTTTGAACCCCAGCCCGACCCGAATCGAGCCCATTACATCCCGGCCCGGCCCATTGACGAGGCCTACCCAAAGGTTGTTCTAGTAGAGTATAAAGTGATTGTGTATAATTGTATTTGAGCCTAAACAAAAGTAGGTTATATTTGGTCCTAGAAAATAAATGATATATTTTGTTCGAAAATTGAATTTTTATTTTTACTTTTCTTTAAGCAAAAATTAATATAATATTTAGGGAGAAAAGTATAACAACACTTTAAAGTTTTATTTTTTACAAAACAGATTAGTAAAAAGTACTTTCAACATCATTCCATTTTAGTCATCATAAACAGTTACAACACTTTGGAGTAAAATTTACCAAACGCTCGACCTGACTTTTAAAATTACGGTTTACCAAAGCGTTTAAGCTACTTTCTTTCACGCTTATGCTTTTTAAAGCACATCGAGAATCGAGTTTTTTTTTAAAAAAAAAAAAAAAAAACAGCCGCTACAATCCCAAATTGGGTCTTAACATCATCAGTTAGGAAACAAACTTATTATAGCTGATGTGGCATACTCACAAGCACTGGATCAGTTGAATGATCCAGATTTTATGAAATACGGGTAAATGCACTATGGTAAATGCAGAGGCTCAAGTCAAAAACACATGACCAAAATCCTAATTTTTTTTTGTGTGTTTTATATTTTTTTTACATTATCTTTCCTGAATTTGACAATTCGAGTTACTGAAGAATTACCTTAGCCACCTGTCTCTTTATTTTAGGGTTTCTCGGCGGGTAACAGAGAGAGGCAAAACTAGAGTGACCAGAAACGGCACAGAGACGACAAACCAGTCGCCATGGGGCGTATGCATAGCAGAGGGTTCGTTTTTTCTTGTTATCCGAACAAGCTCTGTAAATAAGCTCCGTGAAGCCTTCTTGCATTCCGTTGATTTGTTTGACATTTGACCCATTTTTGGTGGTTGCATTTTGTGCTGTTTTTGCAGTAAGGGTATATCGGCTTCGGCTCTTCCATACAAGAGGACCCCTCCGAGCTGGCTGAAGATCTCTACTCAGGATGTGAGAAATCCTAACTCTTAACTCTTGAATAAGTACTTGGGTTCTGTTGTGATTTGTTTGGTAAATGAGAAATTGAAGTAAGTTTTGAATATTTTGCTCAATTTCATTCCGCACTTTTGCGAATGAACAAAAAAGAACCCATTTGGTATCAGACAGTAAAAGATTGTCTTTTTTATCGTGTAATTTCGTTTTGCGGGTCTTATTTAGTTAATTGGCAACCAAACACAGCCTTATTAGTTCAACTCTGTCTGTCTGTCGTCCATCTTCATTGAATGGATTGATTAACGAGAAATATAGTGAGAGAAGAAAAAGAAAAAAAAGGATCTTCTGATATTTGATTGAGTTTTTCTCTCATTTTCTTTTGAAATTATAGGGTGTCCATTCTAAGGAGTAACAGATTCTTTTAATTTAATTTGGGCAATCTTTCCTTGGTGTTTGCACCAAATGAAACCTCGAGTCTGATTATTGCGTCATTACATACTATTGATGTTCTATTTAGCATCAAGTTTTTGTACGTAAAAGTCTGTTAATGCCTTGCAATTGTAGTTGATATCTTTTGCTATTCTAACATTAAAAACCATAATGACCGTTTCTTTTGTTTGGTTCTAGTTGAGTGGTTTTAGGCATTTTGGAATAATCAGAACTTCGAGCTTGTTTTCTGTTTCATTTAATCAATTTTGTTATGCCTTTTTATCTACAATGAATGGCCACATACCTTCGTGCCATTAGCATTTGCCGCAAACTCACTCCTCTTTATTGAATGAATGAAAGTATATGGTTGTCTGTTAACTACTGATACGTCCAAGAGAATTGACTTCCAATGCAAAGGAACTAAAAACAAATTTGCATTTTGTGTATTATGCTTACCATGTTGGTTTTTATCTTTAAGGTTGAGGAGAACATCTGCAAGTTTGCCAAGAAGGGTCTAACACCCTCTCAAATTGGTGTTATTCTGCGGGATTCTCATGGGATTGCTCAGGTGAAGAGTGTAACCGGAAGCAAGATATTGCGTATACTGAAGGCGCATGGTGCGGCTTTTCTTGATGTCTATTTCCATATTTTGTTTTAAATTTGAAGACAAATGAGTAAATGATCTCGTTGTCCTTTTTTCTTTGTTGTGTTAGGTCTTGCCCCGAGATACCTGAGGATTTATACCACCTCATCAAGAAAGCTGTGTCAATTAGGAAACATTTGGAAAGGAACAGGAAGGACAAGGATTCTAAATTTAGACTGATTCTGGTTGAGAGCAGGATCCATCGCCTTGCTCGTTACTACAAGAAGACAAAGAAGCTTCCACCAGTATGGAAATAGTAAGTATCTTTTTTTCTTAGTATTTGGTTTTCCCCATTTCCATAAATGTGCTAGTTATAGGGTGGCATCTATGAGAGTGAGGCTGGACCAGTTCTCTGTATGAATTATCTTCTTTTCATGACTGCTTATACAAATTTGTGCAATGAACATGAAGAGCATTGCTTATGCTGCTTGCTCAATTCAAATTATATCTTGTTTTGTGTCAACTAGTTGTTCCCTAATTGTTTATATCCTTTTATCTCTTTTTGCAGTGAATCTACCACCGCCAGCACCCTTGTGGCTTAGGTTGGATATGATAGCACCAATTTGAGGCAGCCACATTGAAAAATTGGGACTAGTTTTTAGTTTGTTACTTGTTTGCTTCAAGTTTGGAACTTTATGAAAATCTTCATCGTGGAACTCCTTGGTAGTTGATTTTTTTGGATATTCAAGTGTTGATAACATTTTTCAGCAGATTTTTCTTTTATTTTTCAATCAGATCATTTGAATATCGGTGCATCATTTGGATCATTTGTTGAACATGTTTTGGAAGAAGCTTGGAGTCATTGCAGGCTGGTTTTCGCTAACCTATAACAATGCGATCTTGACATAAGGATACTTCAGACAACTGAGTGTTCACAGAACTTGAGTTTGACGTTGTTGTTCCAGTCATTGCATAACCCTCCAATCATTTTAGCAGTATTACATCTTATGTACGGAGTAACAGATGCGTCTGGTCAAACACACATCAACTAGATCAATTTATATTAGCATTCAAGTTTTTCAAAATCTATTTCGAACATTCCACATACCATTCGGGGTGAACTCTTTAGCTCTTTCGTTGCCTTCACCTACTAATTTTTTCATACAAAAAGAAAAAAGAAAAAAAAGAGAGATGAAACTATAAGGATTGATGTGAACTTCACCCAAACTTTAAGGACCAAAATTAAATTTCGCCTTTCAATTAACGGCCATCGTGAGTGATAGCCTAATTTAAGATATTCTGGGTTTCGGCCTTGAATGTATATTTTTTTGGGTCAAGTTTTTGGCCTTGAATGTAGTTATGAAATATGTGAATCAACGCAACTATGACATACTGTATACCCAATTGTGTCATGTTTAACATTAACTCTATACAAGCATATGCGGGTTAGGCCAGTTAGCTTGGGTAGTGAACCTGCGCTTCTTACACCAAGTTCGATCCCTCTACTCACAAATTAGATTAATATTATATGTTATTTATCCAAGAAAAAAAGAAAAGAAAATTGTTTGTGTTCGTTAAAAAAAAAAAAAAAAAAAATCGTGTGTAGAGAAAAACTGTGTCTAATTGCAGCTTCGGCCTTCTACAGTGACTCGTGTCATTTTGTTAGTGGTTGAAACTTTGTATTACGATACACCTGCGCACACGGGATACGCGACTGGGCACGTTAGTAAACCCTAACTCATTTCTTCTCTTTATATCAGCATACTGCCGCCGCGAAGCTCTTATCATCTTGGCCGTCTTCTTTATTGTCTAACAGAACCCATCACCTCTCTCTCTCTCGACTCTCGGTACGTTCTAAATTTTCCCCTCGTTCTCTTTTTGTTCGGTTCCGATGCACACTACGGATGTAAACTTTTTGGTGATGATATTGTATTTTTGGTTTTTAGTTTCTTTTTGGGTTTACTTCAGAATTTCAGTTGCTGTTGTTTTGGGATTCAAAATTACTAGGTTTGTGAATTCATAGGTGATTGTGGTATTGAAATTTCGTTGTTGGTGTTTTTAGATTGAGTTCAAAAATGAAAATATGGAATGTACATCTCTCTATCTGCTCCTGTCTTCAGCTTATGGGGTTTTGTGTTCAGTGATGTAATTATCAGGTTTTGCAAGCAAATAGCTGATTGTTCCACTTTATTTTCTAGAGATGCAGTTGGAACCTACCCCTGTAGGAAAGGGGTTTCATATATTTGTGTATAAATCTGTTAGCAGTTCCATATTTTGTGTTGATATGCTTTGTGTGGTTTATATATACACACATTTTGTCCTTCAAATACGTATGTGAATGACATATTTCTCTAGTTGATGTTAGTCATTGATTTGATTTGTGTGGGTTGCAGAAAATAATCGACAATGAGTCGAGGAGCTGCAGCAGGTCCCAAGGGGAAAAAGAAGGGAGTGACTTTCACCATTGATTGTGGAAAGCCAGTGGAGGACAAGATCATGGACATTGCATCCCTGGAGAAGTTTCTTCAGGAGAGGATCAAGGTTGGAGGCAAGGCCGGTGCACTTGGTGACGCTGTCAGTGTGACCCGGGAGAAGAGCAAGATCACTGTCACTTCTGACAGTAACTTCTCTAAGAGGTAATTTGATTGATCTTTTGTGATTTCTACTTGTATGACTAATTGGATGTGTGGTTAATTTATAGAGTTCATGCCTTCATTTATGTAGTTGGTGGGATTGATATCAGACATTGAATTTTATTTAGTTCTGATTTCTGTTTAGAATGCTTTATTGATGAAATGTAGCACTTGTGTATAGAGGATCAGTAGGCATTTTGGACTGATAACTTGTCATCTTGGTGATGATAGTAATGGTGCTTTTAACTGTCAGGCTCTTATAGATATCAGAGGACATTAAACTGCATACCCATCCAAATGTTAAAGCTTCATTAAGTTGATTTTCTTGAAAGCATCATAACTTTTAACTGAAATCCACATTGTTTACAAATATTAAATGTTGTTTTACTCATTTATTAATTTTATCTACTGTTTGTAGAGTCAAAGAAGATAGTTGAATATGTTAGATGTAATTTTTTTACAAAGCTCAAGCATTCACATTGAGCTTTTTTGTGGTTGTAATACTGAAATGATAAACTCTGACAAAACACACCATGATTTTTGCTCGGTACTTCTAGTTCGGTGATTGTGACACATATGGTGTTCCAACACTTTTGAAATTTTAGTATGCGGAAGGGTGTTATAGCTGTTTTGCCATTACACCTCAGTGCCCTTGTTTCGTTGTTGCATTGTTTTACAAGTATATTTGTTGTTTTCCTGGGGTTCAGGTATCTGAAGTACTTGACAAAGAAGTATCTAAAGAAACACAATGTGCGAGATTGGCTTAGAGTGATCGCTTCCAACAAGGATCGGAATGTTTATGAACTGAGGTACTTCAACATTGCCGAGAATGAAGGGGAGGAGGAAGATTGAGAAGCTGAATGATTTTAGTCATTTAAGGAACTTGTTTACTTATTTACTGTTTTTTGTGTGGTACTTTGCTGAAATTAATGTTGTTTTGAAGTTTTGTTCCTTTAATTTGTTTACTATCGAATTTTGCTATTATTACATCAGAAAATAGAAGATCTGGATTTTTAGGACGTTTTAATTAATCATGTTCAACGAATGGATCAGGCACTATTCTCAAATTTTTGGCACTGTATTTACTTATCCTTGATTGTTTTGTTTTACCCTCAGAATTTGATACATTTTTTTTATATTAAACATTGTTCTAAATAAATGTTAAGTTTCTTTGGAAAATAAAAGAGCAAATATTCGGTCAAAGAAGTTTGCTGCTTTTTCTTTTTTACAAGTGAAGAAGGTTTTGTTTCTAAGACAATCCTTTCAGAAAACAAAATGACCAAAGCTGCTACAACAATTAATGCATTCTTTTTTTTCAGTGAAAACAATTACAACTTTTTAACTTCATTTATTTTCAAACCAGTTTGCTTATGAACTATGGTACAACCATAGTCGTATAGCTTCAATCTGAGAGAAAAACCTGAAGTCATTTTAATTTGAAATGGTGGTTGTAACTACCACAGCCCCAAACGCATGCATTTAGGATCACATAAGTTGTGCAAATTCTGTGTCATCCATCTCGAATGCTACAAAGTGTGTCACGCAGTTTGTTCCAAATTTAAAATTGGGAGGAGTAGGACTTCATTGAGCCATATCCATGTTATCTACCTTTTCAACATCTAATCAATAGGATTTCTTCGGTGATTCCGACCAAGATTTTGTATTTTATATTTGCTTTTATTATGTTTTTTAGATGTTGGAGTAAACCAAAAAAATTCAGTTTTCATCTTAATTCTCATTCTAGATGACATCCTATGTGGAATGTCTCCCATCCTCGATAACCATGTTAGCTTGCAACTCAAGAAATGGTTGCAGTGGCTACCTTGTGCTAGATGAAGCTAAAATACCGCCAATTGGGACTTGTGGATAAGTGATTATTGGACAAAACAAGGAGTGTATGGTGGGAGATTTTATCTATTTGAGATTAGTGGCTTATTAGTAATCCTCACTCACTAATCATCCTTTCCACAAACAGCAACAAAGGTTTTATGGCCCTTTTCAAATCCTGTCACGGGTTGGTGATATATTGCACAACTTCAAGTTGGCTTCCTTTTCCAAGTCATGCTCAAATTTCCATCTATCATTTCTCCATAAGCATCTTGACCAATCATATCTACCTTCCACCATTTTACCCATATTACAGGTGGTGACATTTTACAGGATGAACCATTGGTCATTTTAGATCCAAGCAACCATTGGCCATTTTGGATCAAAGTATGAATGCAAACAACTTTATAGGTGCTTGCATATTTCGGAAAATTAGATTTCCTCCAGTTAATTTGGATAATTGTTATATTAGTAGTTATTGTGTAATTAGAAGTTAGTGTGGGTTTCGATGAGGGACTTTTAAGTTAGGGGACTTCAAAGTGATTGAATTTTGAAGTGAAAGGTTTTAAAGTGATGAGATTTTAAAGTGAGAGACTCCAAAATAATGAGATTAATAAAGTCACTTATTTGACTAAATAATTATTTTGTTGGCGGCACTTTCAAGTTCCACATACCTCCCATCTCTAAGTACCTAAGATTATAATGGGTTGATAAAGCTGTTCTTGAGAATCATATTTGCAATTGTTAATTGACTGATATGATTCTCAAAGATTCGAATTCAAGATGAAGTATTTCTCAACAGTTCTAATTCCAGATGAAACACATGGGCAGAGCATGTTAATTACAATTTGATCGACAAGTATCCGGCCTTACTCTATGTTGATTCTAACAACCCGTTTGGTTCTCCCATCAGAGGTAGTTCTGGTTGCATTGTCTGATCCATTTCCTCGGGTGCTTTGCACTTGCTCTGAAGATGGAAGAAGCCCAACTCCCCAAAATGCCTTTTCTTTCTGCTCCCTGCTACTGGAACCTACATTGTCACGCCATTCATAACTTAGTTGTGTAACGTAGTCTGAATCATAAAGGATCAACTGAATTCTGAACCGTAGACATTGCCTACGACATCTCATATTCAAACTAACAGGTGACATTCATGAAGTCTGATTCAGTGCCTGCAAAGAGAGAGGAGGCTAGGGGAAAGGAACAAAGAACAAAGCACTTGCACAACTAGGATAGACTTACAGGTTTGATGGATATCCATCTTTCCTAAATCATACATGTAGCAGTGTGCAATATTCTGCACTTGTAACCGCATAAAATATATATCCGCATTTGTCACTAAACAGACATAAAATACCAATGCATTACCATTGTTCTATCAAACATAACCATTTATAAATGGCAAGCCACAGGAAGTCCTTATCCCAGAACACTAGAATTCGAATCCCCGACTTACACTAGTGTTGCAACATACATCATTCACGTTTACTGTTCTCCTCTGGAACATTTTTGGCCACTAGGGAGCTCACTTAGGGCAGACAAGGGTACAATATTTTAATACTAAGGTCCAGATATTAAGAAATTAAGATCAGGATACAAAAACGCATTTACTCAATATTTTTGCTCCAAAAAGCTAATTAGGACCCTAAGGAAAGCTTGGTGAATGCATATTACCTTTGATGTTATGAAACCATCTAATCGTAAATAAATAAAACGAAGACACAAACACAAAGGAAAATGAAGGAAAGTTCTACAGGAAAGAACCAAGTAGTGCTTACCAGCATTACCATGCATATCAAATTCACCTCTCCAGCCAGGTAAGTGACTTTTAACATTACCACTCCATGCTTCTTCAAACCCAGGAAGCTCATCTGCAAAAAGACTAGCAGCATCTGTTTTAATGTTCACACATGTGAAACATAATGTGCATTAACTAACCATGGAAGGCTCCAGGAACCAACCTTCATTCAAATTGTGCAAAGTTTGCAACATATCCACCTTTCCATCTGACTTAAGCTTCCTTGTAACAGAATGACCCTACATAAGCAATGCAACTATCTCAATTCCAATAATAGGTAGCAGATACATAATTAGATTTTCTTTCTGTCATCCTTTCCTGATGCTTACTCAGAAAAGGTGGGAACGGGATTAAGTAATAAAAAGGCCACAAACTGATATATTCTACGCTGACAAAACCACAGGTGGAGACAGATTGATAAAAATGCTGAAAACCTGTAATACTAACAAAACAGCATGGGCTCTCAATCGAATGACTATATGACGAAACAATTGCTTACAATCTAGTAACATAAAATTGAACAAAGGATAGTACAATGGACACTTATTTAAGATGAAAATCTACATGGGTTCAATCTCTCAAGAAATATATTGGGCACACCCATAAAATAGAAGGGACCTTGAGGGGCAATGCACTTCATACACTCACTCCAGACTTGACCTTTAGAATACATCAAAGAGTGGCTCTGAGTTTTTGGCACAGAAGGTCACCCCTTACATCAATTTTTAGTCTCTTTTCCAGAAAATGACTAATGCCTAAAACTACAATTCGTTGTTGTAGGCGTCATAGCCATTGCTCTTGATACAGACTGCATAACAACCAGAAAATACCATACCTTATCATGAAGTCCTCTCGAGATTCTATGTGTTGCTTGACCAGTTGTTTTATCTGCTTCTTTGGTCTCCTCAAGCACCACCTGTTGTACAATCACAATTAAAGTTAAACAAAGAAGAATGCAAATGGCATATCAAATCCAAGAAACACATTACTTACACCATCACCGCCTGCCCTTCTGGTTCTTGTAGAAGTGTAATATGCTCCATCTACACCACCATATGTGACTCTGCAAGTCTGGGCAGAGAAACTACGACCCTGGGACTGTGCGCCTTCCACCTTGTTGCAGTCATTTCTATAAGTCAAATCCTTGCTTTTCCTCTCTGCCACATTCAAAATGGCAACCACTTTTTCCTTTTAGGAAACATAAATTATATTAACCTTCAACTTTCTAAGTAACTCAGACATAGAAGAACAATAATTACCATCCACAACATCATCTGGATGCTCAATAGTTGGTTCTTTGCTTGAAACAGACTGTTTTTCAAAGTTATCTCTCCCATCCTCAGCAACTTTATCTTCCCCTCCCTCATCATCAGAATTCAGTTCTTCTACCAATAATTCATTGGCTCTACCGCTCTGCGGTGTACCACTAGAAGCGGCACTTGGACCGAAAATGCTAGATTCGAACATGCTACCAAGCGGGCGACTGAAGAAGGGATCATCAAATGGGTCCCTTCCACCAAAGAGACTAGGAGGAAACATACTTCTACGGGACCCAAAGCCCTGGAAACTATCTAACAAGTCATGTGACCGAGAAACTCCATCTCTAATGTCTCTTTCACTCTGCATATTGTTTGTGTTTATCCTCCTGGAAACAGAAAAGCCAGCAATAATTTATTCTTTATGTTCTTTAACCAATTAAAATTACAAATGTTCCACCAAAATAAAAACGTTTTAGAACTGTAAATTTCTATCTTCTATGATTGGTTTCGTACATGAAAAAATAAAATTCATAAAAGAAACAAAGATGAACTATCCAATCCTAGAAACCAAGAGAAACTCCTCAAAAAATCTCTTGAAGTGTTTCGGATAATTCAAGAAAATAATAAAAAGATTAGCAAACATATAAACTTAAATCCACTATTTGTTTATATATAGTATCTAACTCGATCACACAAATACTAATTAATTATTATGATCAAACTCTGCATTTACTATGACCTTAACATCTAATGAACGATCATCGAAGTCATTAATGAAAATTGAATGTAGAAAATCATTTCCGATCTATTGCTTTATGATTTATCGCAATTTAAGTTGAATCCTCGTGAAATTCAAATAGAAATTAATAAATTTCGCAGCAAACAAACTCAACAACAGGATAACATTACCAAACAGAGTTTCATGGATAGCAGATTCTATAGAGAGACTTAAGGAAGCAGAGGAATTAGAAATTCGTTAAGGCTTGTTTGGAAGCCGAGAAAATGCGAGAGAAAAAAGGATCAAATCTAGGCGATTTTGGTTCGTACCTGACAGAAGGAAATGAGACGAACGTTTGCGAGAGATTGAAAGAGAATTATCCAGAATGGCCTGAGTGCTTCTTTCGGTTTGGTTGGCTGGCTTTATATACCCGTACGTATGAGAAAGAGCGCGCGCCACGGCGTGACACGTGTCCACCTCCATTTGTCCAGGACATTCTGGAGGCAACCATGAGACTTCATGGCTTAGGAGTAATTTTTGGGTGTTAAATTACGCACGTGGGCTGTCTGTCCATCCACTGTGGGACACGCGAATGTTTAATGCTTCAAATGCATGTGTCATAAAAATAATGCAATAAATTAGAAAGTAATTCCAAACGCCATAAGTTTATTAGATGACACCATCCACGCTGGTGTCTTGACATTTAAAAATTTCTCCTTGGACAGGTATCACATTCTAGCAAAGAAAGGTTTGAAAATTCAAATGTGTAGAATTACCACATTACCCTCATCCTTCACAATGCTTTGTAAGGAAGAAAGTGTCCGACCAAAACAAAATGGAAAATACTAGGGAGACCAATTTTAGATATTAATTTGTGTATCATCTCTTTAATAGAGCGTGAGATCCATTGCATTGGGGAGCTTCACCTCTATTAAAGAAATGATACACAAGTTGGTATCTAAAATTGATCTCCCTAACATGACTCAAAAAAAGAAAACGATAAAAGGATAAAAAGAAAACTCTTGGGTCCCATTTTCTTTTTTCCGACAAAAAAAAAGGGGAATCCAAAAGAAGGGCTCAGTTTATGTTTTTTCTTCTATAAATTTCTAATTCTTTTTTTACTGTCACAAGATCAAAATACTAAAAAGTTAGAAGGAAAAAAAAAAAACCCCTCCATTCTTCTCTTCCCCTTTTTTGCTGAATAATTTTTTTTTCTGAAGTGGCAAATTTTTCATTAGAATCAACCGAATCATGAAAGTCGAACTTGAGACATCTTGTAACATAGAAAATAGATTAAAAATAGAAAAACCATTGGACTAAAAGTTAGTTGACAATGTGACCCACACCTTGAGTAGGACGATCACACTTAGTTTCAGAGTGTACGAAAACTCATGTAGGAGAGACAAGAAAATTGGCAAGGTATAAAGTCATTCCAGTAGAGAAATTAAGAAAATTAGCTGAGCATTTTTTTAGTTTAAATAAACGTTAAAACAAATAACATAGTTGTAAATTTGAAGGCCCTACCCTATGAAAATATATATATATTTATATATATCGGTGAAGTAGAATGACAATAACAAAACAGTTCCATGTGACAGAAGGAGAAGCATAAAATTCAGTGTGAAATTAGATTATTTCTTGGATACATAGCATACATTACACTTGATTGGCAAGGCCATGAGATTGATCCTGTAATTTCAATGAATGGTACAACAAACCTAAAGTTTCATTTTTCCATACGTTAACAGTTCCCAAATTTCCCAACACATATTTAACAAAAATAAACACCAAACGGTCATGCCAGTCCCAGTACCATACAACACTGCGACCCATAAACCGCTCTTCTTGATCTGCATCTCAATTGTCGTGTTTACAAGAAGATGCCCATAGGAATGAAAAATGTGAGCCCAAATTGGTCGCTAGCGGTTTGACGAGTAACGACTGCAAAGGGAACTTTTTGTGGATGTTCCATATCTATTGTTACAAGGAAAATTTATGTACCACTGACATGTCAAAACATATGGTATCAGAACTCTTGGGAGTTAAACTCAGGCCTTGATGGATACTCAAGACCCTGCAGCGCTGGTATGCGTCGCAAATCATCTTCAGAATAAGCAGGGATGAACCAGTATCGTTTATCCATCCCAAAAACCTGATATGCAAATAGCAGAACTCCAGCTGTAAGAGTAATGCTATAAGATCTAACACCTTAAACACTGGTAAACAGACGCGCATCCAGGCCTATCACAAGTATACTACCCACATCATTTTAAGATTTAAAGACAAGACATACAATAAAATTATGAAAAACAAGGTAATGTATATTCAAAGCTTAAACACTTTGAAATTTAACTTGTTCCAGTGTACAATGTCAAACAAACTGCATTACAGATTCCAGATCCACCATTCCAGATACCCAAGAAACTGGAATAGATCACTTACAGTTATGCATTGTTCATGGTATACAAGGTCTGGTATTGAACAAATGTAGGTGTGGTAATGAATAAATGTAATACCAGACTTTGATGACTCTGCATTCTGTTCAAATATTGTCTAGACAAGGATTCTTGTATGAACATCAAGGTCAAGTCAAGCCTCCGAATCAGAAATATCAACGCAAGGGGTTCAAATTCTATAGACCACATATGACAGTTACTACTATACAATTATCATTACACAAGAATTCCAGGTCAAACAGTATTGTCTAGGAAAAAAGTTCCTGCAGACATTCAAATCTGGGAAAGATAGAAATTAGTCTTACTTGCCCATTATTGGACCTCAACCTACCATAATGTACTACATCACAATTGTTTGCAAAAGACCTTGTGACCCTTGCTTTAATTAGAAAAAAAGAGTAAATTAATTAAAGAACAATGTAACTTTGTAGTGTGTATGCCATGTGACTATCAGTGCTACACTCATGATATATAACATACCAAGAAAACCATCATTATAATGTTCTTCTAAGAGTATAGATAATCTGAAAACTAAGGGCAACCTAATGAATTTATGCATTTAGCTGTCTGCTGCAGAAAAGATCCTTGTGTGCCACACTCATGATATATCACATACCAAGAAAACCATCATTATAATGTTCTTCTAAGAGTAGATAATCTGAAAACTAAGGGCAACCTAATGAATTTATGCATTTAGCTGTCTGCTGCGGAAAATATCCTTGTGCTTCAAGGCTTCCAGAAAATGCCAAATTACATTCAGGATTTACAGATCCCTATATTATTATCAAACATCAAAACTTTTATTCGTCCTGATGTAGATGCTAATTTTGGAATTGTGAAACCCAATTAGAACTTACTCTTGAAATGCAGAATTTTGATTAAAATTAAAAGATTCACTGAAGAAAGTAAATGAAATACATTGATACATCGGAAATTGTACCAACCTGTTCAAAATTCTTTTTTCGACCAAGGTCATAGCGCCATTTAGGAGAGGTTTTCTTCTCATATGCCTGATCACAAAGAATAACCCCATCAGTATCTAATTCCACACTGAGTCTCCTTTGCCCATAGGGAAAGGCAAGATACTGCAAGACTAATGGAATTACTTATATGTTGGTATGACAAAGCCTATCCATGATTACTAATATAGTGCAACTAAGATTTGCCACATCGCTGGTGGCCCAACATTGAAAACCAAAGTTAAATATTTTGAAGTGGACGCATGTCAATCTAGGGACCTCCAGTAAAATGTGATATTGCAATCCAAGGAAAGCCAGATAACAGAGGCCTCTCAAGGAGACTGAACTACCATACCAAATGTCTAATCTTGCTATAAGAGCCTCGCCCTTTTGACACTTTTAAGATATAAGCATAGGGCAATCCCCAGTTAAAAGGAATAATGCTAAAACTAGACATATTGTTAACGGATTGAAGCAAAAGACTTTACCTCAATGGTTGTGGTATTTGCAGCCACTAACGATATATGCATGATCAGAAACCCCAAAACGCTTAATGCAAAGGCAAGATTTAACACTGTAAATAAAGCAACAATGTTAATTAGTTAGACAGATATCCAACCACCTCAGTAAGTAAGAATATAGGTAAATTAGATAATACCAAAAGCAAGAAAGGTAGTTGCAAGGGTGCTAGGTGTTCCAGGTATTTCTCCTTCACTAAAGAATGAAATAAAATGTGGCAGCAAGGATAAAGTTACAACACTTGTCTCCAGAAATGTGTAAAACTGCATTGAGATTTAACAAAATAATAAAATCAGTATAAATATATAAAGTTCAATACAATGCATCTCCAATTGATCAACTATGGACCCACAAACACTATGAAAAGCAGATTTTCCAAATTATACATGGAACTCCACTTTAGTATAAGTATATAACAAGCAACCACTGCCAGTACCAACCAGACTGAGGACAAAGAACTCAGTGAAACAAAGAGTGACTGCATTCTTTAAGAGCACCATAAGAGTCCCTTGAATTACCTTAAAACTCATGATTTCTACCAACCTAAAGCTTTTCACCAAAAGTGTACTGCACCTAACTTACAGATATTTAATTAACAGCAATCAACTCTCCTGAATATCCAGCACTAAGCATACTACAATGCTCGACACACACTGTCATGTTCCTGCTTTACTAAATTACATATTTACAGTATATCAAGTATTTAGCATTGCCATGCATCAAATCGTAAGCTGTTATTTAGAGATTATTAAATAATTTAATTGCCATACTGACATAGCATAAGTTAGAAATGGAGGAGAATTATAGTGTTTTGTCTGAGAGAGAGTGTATTAACCTGTGAAGTAACTAAATTCATAAAGAAATGCGAATTGGGTTGCAAGTCCCAGCCAATACCAACAAAAAATTATGTTCTCCACCTCTTCTAATTTTGCAACTATCAGCTTAGAACATGCAGTCCAGGACAATTTTACTAATGCTACGAAATACTCATTACAAAAGCTTAGTTTTTGCTTTCTATATAATCCATTAATCACATTAGTCCATGAGCCTAATTGATGAAACAATCTCTGCAAGGTGATACCCCTTGAAATCCAGCAATTATTCCAAAGTTATGGAGTTCCTTCTGAAGAATATGATCTAGAAGGTGAGATGACCTACTGTCTAATTATCTACCAGAAGGAAAAACATCAATTTACCCTATGAGAACTTTGGAACAATTCCGTTAGAGTGATACTACCACCATGGAAAAATAAGCTGAGTGTTACATTCAGGAGACCCTAACTGGTCATGCTATGTGACAAAGATATACAGGAGAAGTCAATCTAGATCATTGTCTGTGGCCTGTGTCTGCGCCCTACTGGCATTCTAGGGAATGTTGCAAACCAGAGTTGAGCTTAAAAATTGTTAAAAGAAGATGGAAATGTAACATATTTAAGCTTTTTCTTTGGGAACAATGAAAACTTGCCTCAACACCTAATTTCTAATCAAGACACCTTTCTTTCAAATGCTCATGACCTAAATGTAGGTATCTTTATCAGTAACTGCATGATTATCACTACTCGTAATCATGTACGGTGTCATATAATCTCAGAGACTAAAGTTAAAATCAACTCAAACAGTCCTTGGAAGAATTTCTTCAAATCATCAAATCAGTATTCACATGCCAGGTATGGAGAAAACAAGTTAAGCATACTAGAAGATAATGAAAATGGAATCTTCAGTTGACAGAACCGAGTCAACTCATTCAGACATAATCTCCTGTGAATAAATATTTCACCTTACGCAGTGAAACAAACTTACCAAGAAAAGTAGAAAATACTTGTAATTTAAGGCCCCAACACAATTTACAACCCATACACAATGGTGATCCATTTTCAGTACACACCGCCCACCTGAAAGTTGAAACAAAGAATCATCCAACATCAACCTCTGATTTAAAGACATAAGAACATAAACAAAGCAAAACAAAACAAAATATTGCTAAAAGAGATTACGAAAAAACTTCATATATTGTGACTCACAAACTGAGCAATGATGGCAACGAGGTGGTTTCAGCTGGTTGCACTTCCGGCAATACCGGATTCTTTGATTAGATGGATCAGTCTGCAAACCACTAAAATCCGACCCAGTCAATGGGTCAGCCTCCCCTCTCTCTTCATCAACAGCAGGCCTCCAGTTAGGTGGCACAGAACCCGGATCCGTCAAAACAACAGAGAAGTAGCTCCATAAGAGCATCACCAACTGCACAATTATAACAAGTCTTCAACTTCTATCTTTATTTTCTCTAATACCCTTAATCAAACACCATATTTTGATTCCTTTAAGCTAACAATAAACTAATAAACTATCCAATTGACCACACCAAACACTATTTCAGTATGAACTAACAGGGCCAAAAGGGGGATAGGAAATAGCAGTTAGCTTTAAGAAAATGATAAAAAACAACACAAATAAAATTCTAATAATTACCCAGTGAGCCAAAAGATTTCTAGAAACCACTACGAAAAGAGACTCCATGTAATTTCAAACTTCTTGGTATTAAAAAAAAGAAAAAAAAAGCACCTGACTGAAGAAGTTATTGCAGATTTTTGTAATTTACTTCAAGAGGTAAAATGCCAATTTATAAAACCGAAAGACATAGATTCTAAAACCCAAAAACTCTAAACAGAAAACCCATCAACCCTACAAGAAAAATGTTAAGAAAAAACTCAAATTTAATAGTTTTCGATAGTTTACCAAGCAATGGAACAAGATCAATACGACAAGAGCAATGAGAGAGTCAAGGCCACCGTCGTACAAAGCCGGGCCATAATTAGTCAAAACGACAGTGTAATAGGTGACACCCACGACCCCAAGCACCAGGAGGATCATGACTGAGCCCAGACCTCGCAAAGCTGTGCAGAACTTGAACACGTTCCAAGCCATGGTCACACCAGATCTATGCATAATATTACTCAAATACACAAAAAAACCATAAAGAAAAATATTTTTTTCTTTCTCTGTTTGATTTCTCAGAGCTGAGTGTGATCTAGGGTTTATGATTCAGCTGGGTAGTTTGGATGTCCCAGCTCACAGATATGTAAAGCAGAGTGGGAAACAGTAATTTGAAAAACAGAGAAAATATTTTCTCTATTTTTGTTTGCGCTGTTTGCAGCTGTTTTATATGTTTTGGAAGCGAAATTTATGGAAAGGAAAGGAAGGGTTTAAAACGGTTTCCAGGTGAGGTATGAAATTGGAATCCATATAGAGAGAATATGAGGTTTTTTTCTCTCTCTCTTTTTTTTTGTTTTATTTTTTATTTTCATTTGGGCGAGACAAAGATGAGTTTTGAGACAAAACCAACAAGAAAATAAGACCTTCTGTCTTAATTTTCTTTTATTCTTTAATTATGGGATGGGTTGCATTTTATTAAAAAAAATTGGCATAGATTTAATTATTTAAATTAGAAAAGTGAGGACAAGTTTTATAATTATTAAAAGATTTAAAAAGTTAGGATAAGACAGACATGGACTTAGTCACGCAAATTCAAATTCCCATATCCCGTTGTTTAGATATTAAAGTATAACATCGCTCGTCTAAAAAAAGAGGCGAATTTGCAAGTTATTCTAGCAACAACTTTGTATTTATTAAAGGAAAAAAAACTAGTTTTTATTTTTATTTTGAGCAAGGTTCATTTGGTCATAGTCCATAAATCTAGAAGCTGGCGGTCATCATTCTAGACTACCATATGATATGATATGACTAAGAGGATTTACTTTGGGAGTTGACCATGATTTATTTACAACTTTTGTACTAAAATACATGATTTTCTTGGATATTTCGTAAAGATATGTCTTTCTAAGAAATGATATTTCTACAATGGAGACTCAACAAAGCATCTCATGCCTCTATGATTCTATGAATGTAATAATTAAAACTCACAAAAACGTCAAATATAATCAAACAAAATCCCAGGCGAACTCATTATAATATAATATCATCTTACTATCTGGAGGATATATAATGTCTAATTTATGCATTGTTTTTTTTTAATTATCAAAATGAAATAAGTTTTATTAATCAGAAGTTGAAAAAACATGACCGGCCGCAGTACAATACAATTCATAAGCCACTCAATCACACCAAAAAAAAAAAAAAAGCAGAAATTGAAGAAGCAAATGAGTCACTTGATTGCACTCACGGGTCTGAAAGTCACTTCATGAATATTTGCAAAACTTAACACACTTTTTGACATCTTCTACAATAATATCAATATTACTTCTTTGGAATTTACTAGCTTTGAAAGCCTCAACTGAATCTGTCCATAACCAGCCTACACTACACATTGATTTGCTTCTTATTTCATAACTTTTTAGCTAATTTTCTTGTATGGTTCGCATATGAGAAATTAAGTTATTTCAATTCCAAGTACTATCCCTTTTTTTGCCAAAGTCAAAAACGAAAATGGGGAAACTCACACACACGAGTACTATAGGAGTTTGAACTCGAATAATTTGCAAGCACATCAAAAATTTGTACCAATCAAACGTACACCCCATTAATTGGTACTTCAAGAACTATCCCTTACTACCAAGAAAAAAAAACTATCCCTTTGGGATTAATGAGGTATCACATTTGTCCATGCCCATTTAGGTATCTCGACTTTTGTTTTTGTTTCCAGAAAGAAAATATATATTTATTAAGAAAATGCGGAATCGACATAAGATCTTGCACGCTCCTAACTACCTGTAGGGTCCTTGTAGGCAGGAGTGTTTATATTATTTTTAATATGATTTGGGGATAAAATTGTCAATTAATTAATGCTCAAGATTTGACTTAACAAAAGAACAAAGTAGTCATTCTTGCTACTGTTATTATAGGCTGTCTTCAAATAAACCAGTAGAGTTCAGTTGAGAAGGTCATGCCAATATACATGTATGATCCAATCAATCAAGCCGGATGATCTGATTCAGCATTCAGCCATCTTACAAGGAAGACTAGATCAGATCAGCTTCTCTATATCTTGGAGACCTGGACCAAGTTGAATCTTTTTGGGGGTAAGAAAGAATGTCAAAGTCATGCATCTCTCATAAATCCAATAGAAACAACTTACTTGAAGTCCTCTAATATTTCTAATGATAAAATACTTTATCCCCACACCGATGCCAAGGATGCCAAGGATTTAGTCTTGACTTCTCCTTCTCTTGAATTTTTATTTTTATTTATTAATTAAAAAAACATTGAAGCAACCTAAGAAGCTTGTTGGTTTGAGCTTCCGATTGTGGCAATTGTCACGACCCGACTCACTAACACGATATTGTCGCTTTGGGCCTCCGCCTCACGCTTTAATTTTTAACTCATGAGCAATATCTTCCCAAGAGGTCACCCATCCAGGATTGCTCAGCGCCACTCGCTTAACTTGGAGTTCCTAAGAATCCGGCCCTGAGCTCCCAAAAGGCCTCGTGTTAGTTAGAGACGTGCCCACACATATATAAGGCACATCACCTTTCCTCCCCGAGCGATGTGGGATTGCTCACCGTTCTCTGCTTTCCAAGCTCAAGACACGGGTCTTACAGCAATTCTAACCTCTATCCTTGAATTAATTCCCTGGGTGACATTGGGAAATTGGAGTGCGTGGAAGTAGACTGGCAATATTGCACACGACCCATTAACACGACACGAATTCGCACGAAATTATCGGTATTTGGGTTGAGCTTAATGGGTCGGGTTGAAAACGGGTGAACCAATTAGCCACCCGTTAAGCTAACGGGTCGTGTTGGGTCGAAACGAGTGAACCTGTTATAACCCGCTAAGGAGGGTAATTTTGTAAAATATTTTTTCTTTTCTTTTCTTCTTCACGTTTTCCTCTTTACTTTTCTTCTTTCCTCTTTGTCTTTTTCTTCTTTCCTTCTTTTCCTTTTTTTCCTTTTCTTCTTCCTCTTCCCGTCATTCTTCTTCCTCTCCTTTTTTTCCTTCTCTTCTTCTCTTCTTCTCTCCACTCAACAAACCCAGCTAGCCCAGCCACTAGAGTCCATCGATGAGCCGAGCCATGGATCAAGGAGGAGGTATCTAGGTCGGGTTCCACAGAGTTGATTGGTTCTCTCGATCAATTTTGAATTTTCTTTCTTCCCAGTTTCTGTTGTTGTTGTTGTTGGGTTTTAAGATATCTAAGAGAGAGATATATATACTGTTTGGGGGAGATGACTGAAATGAAGAGGGAAAGAGGGAAGAAAAGTTAGGGTTGGGGTTTGGGGGAAAAGGACAGAGAAGGCGTGTTGGCTAGCTAGGTAGAGAAGGCGTGTTGTGATAGTTTTTTTGTTTTTGTTTTTTTTTGTTTTTTTGGTTTATTCTTAACGGGTCATGTAGGATATTCGCGAATTGTAACGGGTCGTGTTTGGGTATAGCATTTGTCACATGTTAACTTAACGGGTCGTGTTGCGTTAACCCGTTAACTTAACGGATTGACACGAACACGACCGAAACCCGTTAATACAACCCATTTGCCAGGTCTACGTGGAAGGTTAAATTCTTTATTGTCCAAAAAAATACTATACATTCTTGGTGTACTAATATTCTTTTTTCTTCTTTCTAATACCTTTGGTTTACAGATTCCGAGTCTCTGCATTTAGCATCGGTGCATTTACGTGCATTTGTTAGGTTTTGGCTCGTCAATTAGTGTCCTTTTCTGTTTAGGATTGTTTTAGGAAAAAAAGGGTGCACCAATTCTTCTCCTAAAAGGACTAGGAAAGAATCTTAGTTTCCTAATTCAATTTAGATTAGAAATCCTACAAGTCTATTTGGAATTGTAAAGAAGTCTATTTTCTTACCCCACTTAGAATAGGAATTATAATCTGAAAAGGATATGTAATCAGCACCCTATGCCTATAAATAGGGTGCAGCAAGGCTTAAATCTTGAAGAGAGAAAACTGTGACAACCAAGGCAAGAAGAGGGGATTAGTTCTAGGGTTTGCAAAAGTTCTGTAATCTCTATTATTAATCAAAGAGGCGGTGATTTCTCTACCTAGAGAAATCACAACTGGACGTAGGCAAAAGTTCTGCCGAACCAAGATAATTCTTGTGTGTTTTCTAAGTTTTCCAGACTTGTGAGTTTAGTCTATTGCCGTTGGATACATTAAAGAACAAGATCTAGTAAGCGGAGGTTTTATTTCAACAAGTGGTATCAGAGCTAGGATCAAGGTGTTCTACGATGTCTAAAGGGAAGATGAATGCGGATCTAGGACTGCGTTAAAGCCCTTTGATGGCAAGGATGACTTCACAGATGGCAAAGGATGATGAAAAACGTATTGATACAGCAGGATTTGGATGATGCACTCGATGGTAAGAAGCGGAAAGCATGACAGAAGCAGATGGACTAAGGTTCTCAAGAAGGCCAAGTGTTCCATCGAGATCCATCTCACAAGATCAGTTCGGTCACACATCACCGAGAAGATGACCGCCCGGGAAGCATGGGAAAAGTTGGAGAATGTTTATATGGGCAAAACCGTGTCCAATAAACTTTTTCTAAAAGATGAACTATTCGGACTTCGACTAGATGAAGGAGGTGATATTGAAGATCACGTATGCAAGTTCCATTGCATAACTAATCTTGAAGGTCGAAGAAACTTACAAAGATGATGATATGGCTATCATCCTCGCTGAGGTCTCTACCTTCGTCTTTCAAGCACTTTCAAACAACTCTAATGTTTGGAAAAGAGTCCTGAAGCTTGAAGACGTAATTCAAGCTCTTGAGTCATATGCTAAACTGGATGATATAATCGAAAGCTCTCAAGGCCTTTATGCTAAAGGCAAGGAGAGGGGCGGAAAAGACAAAGGAAGAGAAAGCGCAATGAGAGGTAGGTCAAAATCCAAGAAGAAAAAGGAAAAGAAGGAAGGTTGCTTGAATGTGGTTCAGCCGATCATTGGAAGAGGAACTGCAAGATTTGGAAAGAGAAGAAAGCTAAGATGGAAGGAAGCTCGAGTTCAGCTAGTGCGATCCATGAGAATGAGAGTGACGGGGAACTTCTTTCAAGAACATCAGGCTCCAAAGCTTTCGGAAATTGGATTTTGGATACCGGATGCACTTTTCATACGTGTGCGATAAGAGAATGGTTCGACACTTACAAAGAAGTCAGCGGTGGGGAAGTTTTAATGGGGACGATTCTTCATGTCCTGTAAAAGGAATCGGCCTTTGTTCGAATCGAGAATGTTTGATGGGATGATACGAGCTTTGGGGAACGTCGGATATGTCCCTAGACTAAGAAAGAATTTGATATCCTTGGGTACTTTAGATGAGGCTGGTTATGGGTACAAGTCTAAAAAGGAAGACTCGGGGTAACCAAAGGATCACTAGTGGTAATGCGGGGTGACCTACAACCCAATAAACTGTATAAGCTAATTGGGACCACTATAGTCGGGGGAGCAGCTGTTTCTATAGATCAGAGTATAGAAGACAAGACTGAACTATGGCATCATAGGCTCGGGCACATAAGCCAGAAAGGGTTGCAAGAATTACACAAGCAAGGCCTGTTGGAAGGCGTGTCATCTTGCAAACTGGACTTTTGTGAATATTGTGTTCTTGGAAAGCAAAGAAAGGTATCATTCGCAAGTAGCAGTGCAGATAACCGAAGCAAGGAGCAACTCAGCTATTTTCACTCAGATGTTTGGGGCCTGCACCAACTAAATCAAATGGTGGAGCCAGGTATTTTGTTACTTTTATGGATGATTTTTCTAGGAAGGTTTGGGTTTATTTCATGAAGCGTAAATCCGAGGTTTTTGCAAAGTTCAAGGAATGGAAAACAAACCGAGAATCAAACTGGAAGAAAGATCAAGTATCCGAGAAGTGACAATAGAGGTGAATATACAAGTAATGAGTTTACCGATTCTGCAAGCGGGGAAGGCATCACAAGGCACTTCACAAGAAAGAAGAATCCCCAACAAAATGGAGTCTGCCGAGAGGATGAATCGAACTCTCATGGAGAGGGAGAGGAGCATGCGATTTCATGCGGGATTGCACGATAGTTTTTGGGCGAGGCTGTTAATCATGCAAGTTATTTGATTAACAGATCACCATCTACGATTCTCGGTTTCAAGAGTGCGAGAAGAGGTATGGTCCGAGAAGCGGTGGACTATTCCAAGCTCAGGGTGTTCGGCTGTAGTGCTTATGCATATATTCCAAGTGATGAAAGGTCCAAGCTCAAACCAAAGTCGACACATTGCATATTCTTAGGTTTTGAGAAAGGAGTAAAGGGTTTCAAGCTTTGGGATATCAACAACAAGAAAAAGGTTGTCGGTAGAGATGTTGTCTTTGATGAGACAACTATGCCTCCGAATAAAGTCGAGAACATTAGGGAGAAGAAGGATGATGCTGAAATTGAAGCAACAAAGATTCCGTTAATCAATTCAGATGAAGAAGAAGCTCGGTGGAGCAAATTGAGCAAGATGTCGAATCGATGGTTTTGAGGAAGAAGAAGAGCATCGACATCATTCACCGATTAGGAATCAGTGGAGCAAGAAGGGCAGTTTGAAGGCACTCTAAACCGCCAAACATCCCAAAGGGTTCTAACTCCAACCAACAATCCACATGCATTCCAGAGATGCATAGCACTTGGACAAACCTAATCGGAACAAGAAGAAACCTGACAGGTTTGGGTTTGACCAAGACGAAGTTAATTATGCTCTTAAGATTAGTCAAGGAGATCCAACTACTTATCGAGAAGCTATAGCAAGTGATGAGCGAGATAGTTGGATAAGTGCTATGACAGAAGAAATGGAGTCTCTTTACAAGAACTCTGTTTGGGAGTTGGTTCCTAAGCCCAAAGACAAAGCTAGTTGGATGCAAGTGGGTATTTAGGAAAAAGGAAGGACTACATGAACAAGATGCCGTGAGATTCAAAGCAAGGCTCGTGGCTAAAGGGTACTCGCAAAAGGAAGGGGTGGATTATGATGAGATTTTTTCACCTGTAGTCAAGCATACTTCTATCAGATTGCTTTTAGCAATGGCAGCTCAGCATGACATGGAGATTGAGCAGATGGATGTGAAGACAGCGTTTCTTCATGGGGATTTAGAGGAGACAATTTTCATGGCTCAACCAGAAGGGTTTGTTGAATATGGGAAAGAGAACCTAGTATGTCACTAAGGAAGTCCTGTATGGCACAGAAACAGTCTCCAAGACAATGGTACAAGAGGTTTGATCACTTCATGCTGAAAATCAATTTTAGAAGATGTTTATATGGTATTGCGTGTACTATCATGTGTTCCAAGATGGGATAATCATATTGCTATTGCTATATGTGGATGACATGCTAATCGCTTGTCAAGACAAGTCTAAGATTCAAGACTTGAAGAAGATGTTGAGTGAGGAATTTGACATGAAGGATCTAGGTGCAGCACGTAAGATCCTTGGCATGGAAATTCAGAGAGATAGGACCGATGGAAGGATCTGGATATCACAAGCCAAGTATATTCGTAAGGTTCTTGAGAAGTTCAACATGCAAGAAGCAAAGGTAGTTTCGACTCCTTTGGCGGCTCACTTCAAGTTAAGTGGGCAACAATGTCCTAAGTCCGAGCAAGAGCAACGAGTAATGGAGAAGGTGCCTTATGCTAATGTCGTGGGCTGCCTTATGTATGCAATGGTATGCACACGTCCCGACATAGCTCAAGCAATCGGTGTCGTTTCAGATACATGGCAAATCCAAGAAAGCAACATTGGGATGCAGTCAAGTGGATTTTGCGCTATTTGAAGGGTTCTAGGCGACAAAGGATTATGTTTGAGAAGCAAAAAGAAAATGCAGGGGACTTGGACAAGAGAAGGTCAACTTCCGGTTATGTGTTTACATGCGCAGGGGACCAATCGGTTGGAGGGCACTATCGCAACCAATTACGACTTTATCGACCACAGAGGCGAGTATATTGCATTGGCCGAAGCTGGAAAGGAAGCAATTTGGCTTAGTGGCTTGGTAAGTCAAATGGGAATCACTCAAGATTGTGTGAAGCTAAAGTGTGATAGTCAAAGTGCCATTCACTTGGCAAAGAATCAGGTTTTTACGGAAGATCAAAGCACATTGAAGCAAGATATCACGAGAATCGAGAGATTGGGTGGAGTCTAAGGAGATTTGGATTGAAAAGGTTCATACGGATGACAATGTTGCAGATTTCCTTACAAAGATAGTGCGGCCAAGAAGTTCAAGCATTGCTTGAACTTGATCAATCTCGTTGATTGATTAAAGTGGAGCACCTCCTCACCCGAGGTGCAATGAGGCAAGAAGAAGATTGCCAAGGTGAAGACTCTTGAAGATTTCAGAGCTGCTTCAAGAAGGTTCAAAGATACTCTGGGGTACAAACGATCAAGACTTGGTTTGACTCACCAAGGTGGAGATTGTTAGGTTTTGGCTCGTCAATTAGTGTCCTTTTCTGTTTAGGATTGTTTTAGGAAAAAGGGTGCACCAATTCTTCTCCTAAAAGGACTAGGAAAGAATCTTAGTTTCCTAATTCAATTTAGATTAGAAATCCTACAAGTCTATTTGGAATTGTAAAGAAGTCTATTTTCTTACCCCACTTAGAATAGGAATTATAATCTGAAAAGGATATGTAATCAGCACCCTATGCCTATAAATAGGGTGCAGCAAGGCTTAAATCTTGAAGGGAGAAAAGCTGTGACAGCCAAGGCAAGAAGAGGGGATTAGTTCTAGGGTTTGCAAAAGTTCTGTAATCTCTATTATTAATCAAAGAGGCGGTGATTTCTCTACCTAGAGAAATCACAACTGAGACGTAGGCAAAGTTACGCCGAACCAAAGATAATTCTTGTGTGTTTTCTAAGTTTTCCAGCACTTGTGAGTTTAGTCTATTGCCGTTGGATACATTAAAGAACAAGATCTAGTAAGCGGAGGTTTTATTTCAACAGCATTTACACAAATCTTAACCATTTAATTAATCTAATGGAGAAAATCATTCCACGTCAGCCTTCCCTTTCCATCTTCTCTCCTCATTTCCTCTTCAATGTTGTTTAATTCATCTAAATCGTTCATTTTCGAGGTCATCCTATACTGATTATTAATGTACTAAAAATCATCCAAATAAAAATTATTTAGCCATTTCAATAATAATCCATGCTTAACCAAAATATAAATGATCTTTAAGGGATCGCCTAAAAGATATACAGTTGTTGTGATCATCAAACCACATTGCAGAGTAGAAAGATAGAAAAGGCAAAAAAAAATGGCAGCTACCATATCCCATTCTTTTTTTCACAATGGTGTGATCTATTTATTCATAAATAGTGAATAAATCATAGTTATTATTTTTTCTGTCTCATAGATATGCATCAAAGCCCATTGGCCGCCCCAACAGTGAGTTAGATCCCCCGAGGTTTGAATCGGCCTTGGTGAGGTCACAGATGCTGAGTGATATTCTGTCCACTACTGTGTCTTTGTCCTCTATACTAGACAACTTTGTGCAAACAATAATTCATATAAAATTTTTGTGTCATTTTCATAAGCAAATATGATATGTCACATTGCATTGTTTATATCTTGGCCTCAGATATATATTTAAGAGCTGCCTCACCCTCAAGTAACGGACACTTTATGTCATTGTGTTTGCAGGAGAGAAATGGAGAAGGGTCCAGTTTGTGTAACAGGTGGAACCGGATTTGTTGCCTCATGGCTTGTTATGAGGCTTCTGCAACATGGTTACACTGTTCGAACTACGGTTAGACCTGACCCAGGTAAAATATTACCAACCCCAAATTTTAGTTACATTGACGCATAATGCACGAGTTTCTTTCTTGTTGGAAATAAACCCTAGATACGAGTTGTTTTGTTAATCCAAGTGGTGAGAGTGAGTAAGAAAATGGGTTAATTCATCTAATGTCACATAATTTAGGATTCAAAATTTCGGAATTTGTTTGGATATAGTAATTAACATGCATTTGATGTTTGATATTGGGCTTATTAGAGGGCAAGAGAGACATCAGCTTCCTCACAAGCCTGCCAAGAGCATCAGAGAATCTCCAAATCTTCAATGCAGATCTCAACCAACCAGACAGCTTCAGTGCAGCAATTGAAGGATGCATAGGGGTCTTCCATGTTGCTCACCCCATGCCTAACAAAGAGCTTGATGAAGAAGTAGTGACCAAAAAAGCTGTCCAAGGAGCCCTAGGCATATTGAAAGCCTGCCTAAATTCCAAGACTGTGAAGAGGGTTGTGTACACTTCTAGTGCAGCAACTGTGGCTTACAGTGGCAGCAGCCAAGACTTGGTGGATGAGAGCTCATGGAGTGATATTGAATTTCATAGGTCTCTTAAAACATTTGCGACTTCATATGTTGCTACCAAGACCAAAACAGAGCAAGCTTTCCTGGAATTTGGGGAAAAAATGGATTTGAAGTTGTCACTTTGGTCCCTCCATTAGTTGTTGGTGGATTTATCTGCAAACATTTCCCTAGCTCAGTTTCCTTGGCCCTGGCCATGATTTTAGGTATGCATAGTGCACTTCCTTTTTAATTTTTTTTTATTCAAGCTAGTTTTCTGAAATCAATTTCAAAAAACTCATTAGGCCATCTAACCAAAACCAAGCTTGAAAAATTATGCAAAATGATACACCCCTTTATTTTTATTTTCTATAAAAAGGGAAAAGTAGTAAGTTTTTTGTTTTTGTTTTTTGTTTTCCAAAAAATCAAAATGTGCTGTTGGTTTGGCCTAGGAAAAAAAAAAGGATCATCGCGCATTTCCCAATTTCAAAAAAATTTGTGACCTAAACCAAATCTACATATTTCTTGTATGCAGGAAACCAAGATCAGTATAGATATCTTATCAGGCGAAGTATGGTACATATAGATGATTTGGTTAGTGCCCATATCTTTCTTTTTGAAAATCCTGATGCAAAAGGGAGGTACATTTGTTCATCAAATCAGGTACCCATAGATGAAATGTCCCAAATTCTGTCTGCAAAATACCCTGATTTTCCCATACCTACAACTGAGTGAGTAATTCCATTTTAATAAAAGTTACGACTCCTTAATTCTACTGTCATTTTAATCTCAGATTATAAAAATAAAACTATCTGTTTTTGACCTCTTCCCCCTTGACCTACAGTTTCTTGAAGGGCATTGAAGGTTACAAATCGTGTGGCTTCTCTTCACAAAAGCTCCTGAGTTCTGGATTCAAGTTTAAGCATGGACTTGATGACATGTTTGGTGATGCAATTCAAACTTGCAGAGAAAAGGGTTTTCTTTAAATCAAACTCGCTAATTAGCATGACCCCTTGATTAGGGTTAAGATCATCTCTCTTTGAAAATCTAATAAAACTCTTACATATGTCAATATGTGTGGTGAACAAATATGACCATATGTAAATTTCTGGGACATCTTCAAAAGTTTCAAGATTGATGTACTTGTGTCTAAGTGCACATGTAATATATTTATGGCAAGCTTGTGGAGTGTGCATGTTTTCAGAGAATAGAAAATTGTCATACCATTAAAGAAAAACGTGTGCAACTGATGCACGCGATATCCTTTCTGTGATTGAGAGTTTTTTTCTCTAATTAATTGAAGAGCCTATTATTTCAAAACAACATGTTGTTGCTAGAGAGTATGAAGTATTTATACAAGCTATATATTGCGTATGCAAGCAAATCATTGTGATATCCTCTACAAATCAAGGAAAAGGATGGATTGCAAAAGAAATGAGTACTAGTTGGTCATATCATATATATATATATAATTTTTTTTTGGTTAGTGAATAATATATAACCAAACAAGAATAGGCATCATTATATTTTCAAATTCAATTATCTCATCTATATATTTTTCAAATATATTATGATAATGACATGAATCATAATTTTAATAATGAATAAACGTAATTTAAGGTTGTGATCGGCTGGGCATATTAAACTAAACTAAATTAATAGTATTATAAATTATTAATGAGTAAATATCAAACCTTCAATGATGTGTAATGTGTATGTTATATTTACAGGTTATATTTATAAATTAATAGTTGCATTAATAAAAGCAGAAATGCCAAAAGGTGAATATTAATTTAATGTCGTTTATATCGTGGTTGATTTTGCAAATATAATAAAGAATTTAGTCATTTTAGGTTAATGGCATTGTCATATATATGTCAAACTTCATTGCCTCCAAAAGAAACGTAAAGAATGTGCAGGCACTAGTTGTAATGACAAACTCACAAACTATTGACCCTTAATTGTCGCAAGTTAACTAATTATATATATATATATATATATATATATATATCATACTTATAATTTATATTTAAGCTCCCTCAATGAACCTAATTAGCCAAATCAGGCTCATAGAGAGAGAGAGAGAGAGATCTCAATGGAAAAGGTTGGAGGAGGAACAGTTTGTGTAACTGGTGGAACGGGATATGTAGCTTCATGGCTGATTATGAGGCTTCTTCAGCATGGCTACTCTGTCCGCAATAGCGGAGCCATGAATTATTTGGTGGGTGGGCTAAACTAAAATTATTACTAGGAGATCAAATGGTTAAATTTTTTTGTTACTTTCGTAAAGTTACACAATGACAAATCTGAAAGCAATAATTTAAAGTAAGAAATTTAACTATGAATAAAGCAAGTTTCAACTAGATTTAACAAATTTATCACTCTCTAATTTATCACCATCTAATTTATCACTCTCTAATTTAACAAATTTATCACTCTCTAATTTATCACCATCTAATTTATCACTCTCTAATTTATCACTCTCTAATTTTTCTTGAGGTTCAATTATATTAGATGTCTGGTGAGAATCATGAGGCTGCTCAGTTGATATTGGTGCGTTATCATTAGATGCAGAAGGTATATCACTCTCTAATTTATCACCATCATCTCTTTTTTTGAAAAATGAATCAATAGTTCTTAACCTCTTCATTGAACGTTAACCTAACAAATTGAACAACACTAATGCAAGTTTATATAATAAATTATATTTCTAAAAAATCTATCAGACTATCAGAAAAAATATATTAAACTTGAAATTGGATTTTTAAAGTACGAATTCTTAAAATTAAAGCAATAAACAAATAAAATCATTAGGACATAAGAATAAAGTGGTTAAAAACTTACCTATTGATAAGAAAAATCAATAAGTTTTCTTCCTTGTATTGTATGCTCGGTTTCTGTGAACTGTAGTGCAGAGAAGAGACGTTGAGACGGGACAAAGGCTTTTCCGAAATTGAAAAAGGGTCACTGTGTTGTATCCCAAAAGTCGAAATAAAATAATAAACTAGTCTACTCCTAGGAAACCTAAATTAATAAAATATTAAATTTACTTTTTAAAACCAGATGAGATGACTACTCTGCTCCTAGGAAACCTAAACTAATCTCAATACTACTCCCTAGAAACTAATAAAATAAATAGACTTAATGGGACGTGTGTCAGTGTGTGTGTAAGATTTGAATTATAATAATAATAAATTTTGATATTGATTAAAGTAAATAATTTATTTAATGTTTATTAACTCTTACTTTTTCTAAAAGTAGTCCTATTGTTCAGAATTTTTACTTATTGGGTGGGCTATAACAATTAAAAATAATAAAATAATCTAAATTTTCAGTATTTTTAACCTTGAACAACTAAAACTCTCCCTATGCTAGAGCCCACCCTAGCCCTGTTACTAGCTCCGCCGTTGTCTGTCCGAGCCACCGTTCGATCCAACCCTTTAGGTAATTCAGATCAAATGACCTACAATAGTTGTGTTGATCAACGATGATGAATACCAAACAGTTGGAGATTGTATGAAATTTTGGTTTGATCATATGTCAGTTTAGTTTTCTAGTATAGGTTAATCTGCATAAGTTTCTGTTTCCATATAATTTTGTTACATGCTGTTCTTGTTATTGTTTGATGAGCGTACAAGCAAGATATTGAACATATATATAGAGTAGCACTCAAGCACCAATCCAAATAGTCAGTAAGTTAGTATGGCACTAATCAATTTGCATGGCTGCCATTTGAATGAGGAACTAAAAATTCAACGGTTCAGATTATAAAATTTACATTGTGGAGTAGGCTAAAATAAGTAGTTAGCACTGTATTAACTTACCAAATGGTTAGCGTTTGAGTGTTACTGAATTGTTCGTACCAAGATTAACACGGGTTAATTCTTACAGTTAAAGAGCCAATTCATGGCTTGGTAAGACAAAGCCCAAATCATCAAGATGCTTAGTCAGTATCTGCGAGGCCCAAATAATTGCCAGCAAGGCCCAAAAGCCCGTCGGGCACCAACCAGCCGCGAACATTGACCAAAGCACGTGGTCAATAGGGCGCTTTGGAGATACCAGTGCATCGGACACAAGTGTCCGAATCTACTGCCCATTTCAGACAAAAGGATCTGACGCTGCACTCAAAATAAGTTTGTTCTTTTACAGCAAGCAAAGAAGATTTTCTCTTTTGGGGCCACATCCTGGTCTGAATCACTGAAATCCAGGCATGACCCACCACATCAGAAGAAGTATGGCCTTTGACAAGTGGAGGAAGCGTAGTCAGTGAAGGCGGTTCCCACCACCATTAATGTGATTACCACCGCATTTAATACAGTATGGCTGCTATTTCCATCAGAGAAAGGCTAACACGCTGGCGCCAAGTACAGAAAGAGCCGTTTCATGACTTTTTTCAGACAACTAGCAAGGTCAAGATTGATCATCCTCTATTGCCAGGAAATCTTCTTCTTAAGATTTCTTCCCCATTTCGGGATCAATTTATGAGAGCAGGTTTGCAAGTGGCAATAAGCAATACTCAAGTGTGACCCTTCACATACCATCCAAAGCACCGTCATCAGTGGGATACTTTGTCTATAAGAGTGAGAACCCCATGGTAGCGCGAACACACACAACTTCAGCCAAAAAAGCCAGACTCAACGTCTAAAAAACCAAGACTCAACTTCTTGCAAAGCGTCTCATCGCAGATCAAAGCCAAGTCTTGAATCGAATCCCCTCATGTTCTTTGAGTTCCCAGTTTACAACTCCTGATTGGAATTCTATTCTTTTCCCAAACACATAGCTCTGTCTAATTCCCAGTTGACAACTCCTGATTAGAATAACACTGCCATTGTTTGTAACCTTTATGCTTTGCCAGCAACGTTTGGTATGATTTGATAGTTGGTTTCGATTTCCAGCTCACCCATCTCAAAGCAAGCTTCCTATCTGCGGTAAGAGCAAGTTTATGGCCGTAGATATTTCTGACTTATTTTCATCGGACATCATAGCACTGTCTCTAGTAGACTGCAGCTTATGTCGGATAAAGATTTGTCTTCTGTCCGATTGAGTCTCTCTCAGTCCTATCAGACTTTAGTTTATTGCACTTAAGTTTATTTCAGTCTTTTTAAGCTTGTACTCGATCATTAATGAATGTACTATGTCCACCGGACAGTTTGCATGTAAAAAGCTTTTATTGAACTATCAGCCCGATAACGGGCTAAACCACCTTCCATCCTACAGTTGTTCTACCACAATTGAGATATCAAAAGTCCTCTTAATTGAGGCAGAAAAAGAACCTATCTAAAGCCAGATTCCCCTCTTGAGAGTACAGTGGCTTTGATTAGAAGAAAAGATAAAAAGCGCAATTACATCCACAATACACCTATAACTCAAACACCATTCTATTCCCTCTTTCTACTAGAAGAGTATCACTAGTAGTGGCACGCCTTTCGCAATCCCCCAAGGAATAGTCCCCGGGCCCATCTCAAGCTCAACTCTTTTCGCCGCTAAGTTGCCAAAGTACAGCCTACTCAGCAACTAGGTGCATCACGCAGTGTTTAGAAGCATTTCCATACGAACATGAACATATATATAATATGAAGGGTTTGTTCATGAATTGTCGATTGATTTTGAGTTAGATGTTCTAATTCTATCGCAGTATTAAAGAAGGTAGCCATTTTAACGTGAAAAAAGGTAGCCACGTGTACAACTGCTTTTCTATTTTTTTTAAAACTCAATTTTCGAATTTTCTTGGGTGTTCTAATTTTTCACTTAGGGCCTTTTTGACATATAATTTGGTGAGATGATCATAATTATATATGGCAGCTGAAAGCAAGAGAGATATCAACTACTTGACAAACCTACCAGAAGCCCCACACAAACTCCAAATTTTCCATGCTGATCTCAATCAACCAGAGACTTTCAACGAGGCCATCAAAGGCTGCAGTGGAGTCTTCCACCTTGCTCACCCCATGGACGTGGACGACAAAGAGCCCGAAGAAATAGTGACCAACAGAGCTCGAGAAGGAACCCTAGGCATTTTAAAGGCATGCATAAACTCCAAGGCAGTGAAACGCGTCGTTTACACTTCAGGTTTAGCCACAATATTGTTCAACAGCAAAGGCCTTAGTGAAACTGATGAAAGTACATGGAGTGAGCTTGATCTTTGCAAAAGCAACAACCTTGTGAGCTCTTCATACTTGGTTTCTAAGACAGTTGTGGAGAGGGCAGCTTTGGAGTTTGCAGAAAAGCATGGCTTGGATCTTGTCACGGTTGTTCTTCCCATTGTAGTTGGACCCTTCATTTGTCCAAATATTCCTGCTTCTGTGTACATGGGACTGGCTCCCATATTTGGTAACTTTAAAAAAAAAAAATTGTATAGTTCTATTTCGTGTCACGTTTCACCAAATAATGAGCAGTATTTAATTGGTCAAGATAGGGATGCCCATTTTAAATTTGATTTATTAATAATAAATAAAGTATTAACACGTATATATTAGTATATACTTCTATTATGAAAGCCTCAATTGTTTAATTGGTTGTATTGTTAAGTAGTTATTTTTTGACGTATGTAGGTGACGAGGAAAAGTGTAAATATCTTACTAGCACATATATGGTATGGTCTGCCTTACAAGTGCACAAGAATGATGTAGTATAGCGTTTGACAAGTCCAAGTATATCGTTCCCACGATAATTCCAAATTAATCTAATATTCGAATACCTAAATTAAATCTAACTGATACGCAAGTGAATTTGTAGAGATTGTTGTTGTAAAAGTTTATGAAACAAACAAGAAATTAATAAAAGCAATTAGAATAAAAAGGTTGAATTTTAAGGTTGAAAGACAATGATGAAGGTCTAGGGTTTTGGAATAAACCACAAGCAATCCAAGTTAGATTTCAATGCATTCAAAAGATTCTTTCGATTCTTTAGATCATAATTCCCGTATCTAAGTCCTTTTTAGGCACTCAAACCATAGTTTTCCTTAAGTGTAAGATTCTTTTCTAGTTCAAACAAAGATCATATACCCAATCATGCAATCTATCCTGGTTAAGGCATAAATTTAACAAGTTGGATTCATTACGTTCTAGAAAACAAGGGAACCAAGCAAACCATTATTCTTTGTCAAGCAATAATGTAATTCACCACACTTAATCAAAAGAAGCTAATTGAATTATATTGCTGGTTCTGCCTCAAATTCATCTTCCAATTTACTAGATGCAAAGCCCTAAGGTGATCAGTCAAAGAACTTAAACAAATAGCAACAATTAAAATAGTGATTAAGCATTCATCTAAAAGAAACTTATAATCCATTAAATAACATTAAAAATCATAACTATCCATGCTCAGGCGTCATCCTCGCCCTAGAGAATAATTTAGTTACTCATGTTCAAAGAAAACATAATTGAAAAACTAGAAAACATAAAATAAAACTTATGGATTGTGACGATGCTCAAAAACTTGACGATGACAGTGGCTCTTTGACTCTCCTTCCAACTCCAGCATCTATCAACTCTATTTTTCTGATCTTCTTTAAATAAGGAACAAATCCTCTTTTGACTCGGTAACTCTGCTTTCCTAGCTTGGCTCCAATTAACTTTGATGAGTTGGCATCCAAAATCCTACTAAATATAGGATCAGACTTCAGAAAATTACCCCACATCTTTGTAAATACTTCCCAAATGAAATTGACATAAATTGGATTCCAAGGATTAAACTTAAAATGATTATTTTTGCAAAACCCGCATAACACATTCTACCCGAACTGTATGTACTAAAAAGGCCACAACTCTCTCCACACTTGTCCGAATCACGAACCGTAAAATTCTACAGAAAGCTAACATCCATATCTTTCCAACGATATACGATGAAACATCTGGTTCGTTCTGAGGAAGTACAGTATATTCTGTCAAGTTGACTGATTTGCACAAGACATTCTTGCAAAACATCTTTTAATCCCAAAAATGCTCCTTTTGCTTGCTTTTCCATCTTTACTCTTCAAACCTAGTAAAACATAAAACTAAGTAAAAATGGACTAAACTCACTTAAGAACATAGTAAGAATCTAAGGGAAAGATGATAAAAATGTATGAAATAATGGTTATATCATGGTACACATAGATGATGTGGAAAGTACACATATCTATCTTCTGGAACATCCTAATGCAAAAGGGAGGTACATTTGTTCCTCGGTTCAAACAACAATTCATGAATTATATGATTTTCTTCTTGCAAGATACCACGACTTTCAAATACGAAAGTAAGATTATTGTTTCTCCTTTTTTTTTGGTTGAGGATCTTTCCTATTGAGAGGGGTGATAACATACTAAACTCACACACACTACACAGATACTAGGACTCGAACCCAGAACCTTGCCTGAGGGAGTAAATACTCCAAACCACTACACTAGTGGGTCCTTTGCATTTGTTTGTTTTGTTTCTCCTTTATATTCTTACTAGAATGCTAGTATCAGGTGATGTGAGTTTCCCTATCTAGATATGTTAAACTAGTTGTTGGTTGTATTAATTGACGTGTACGGCTTAATTATTTATTATTTATGTGCGTGTAGATAACTGACGCTAATGAATTTATTGTCCTTCCTAATGTCAAATATTTGACGCATTTTCAATCTTTCTTATTGTTCTTTTCTTTTTAATATATCATTTTTCAGCAACTTAAAGGAGATTAAATGTTACAAAGGATCAAACGTCTCTTCAAGAAAACTGTTGAACACTGGGTTCAAGTTCGAATACGACCTCGTTGAAATGTTTGATGGCGCTATGCAATGCTATAAAGAGAAGTGTTTCTTATAACTCAGGCTTGGTTCAAGCAAATCATCATTGTAATCCTTACTAGGGCTGAGCTCGGTTTGGGTTGGTTTGATTTTGGGCTCAACCTGGAACCGAACCATAAGCCTTCGGTTTGGCTATTTTGGAAACCGGAACCAAACCATAATTGATGAAAACCGATCACTTGGTTAACCGGATTGGTGGTTTGGTTTCGTTCGGTTTCGGTTTTTGGCTTTTTAGAGAGAGAGAGAGAGAGAGAGAGAAGAAGAAGAAGAAGAAGAAGAAGAAGAAGAAGAAGAAGAAGAAGAAGAAGAAGAAAAAAAGAAAAAGAAAAAAAGAGCAAGAGATGGAGAAGAAGAAGAAGAAGAAGAGAAAAAGAAGAGAGAGAGAGAGAAGAAGAAAAGGGAAAAAGATGTATTATATATATATAAAGTATAAACTATGTATTATATATATATATATAAATTTCTTTAAACTATGTATTATATATATATATATATATATATATATATATAAATTTCTTTAAACTATGTATTATATATATATATATAAACTTCTTAAAATTATGTATTATATATATATATATATATATATATATATTATTATAATATTATATATAATATTTTTAATATCATTGGTTTGGTTTGGTTAAACCGTGGTTTTGGATATTGCAAACCGTAAACCAAACCATAAGTCTCAATTTGGTTTGGGTTCAAACCGATAACCAAAAAAAATTGAAAAAAACCCAAACCAACTCAACCCGATCGGTTTGGTTTGTGCGGGTTGGCCGGGTTTCAAGTTCAAATGCCTAGCCCTAATCCTTACCATGCCAAGTGTGAATAACCAATTTTACTTTTGGCAAAAAGTCACTTTTGGACCCTGTAGTTTCACACTTTTACCACTTTGGTCCCTGTTGTTTCAATTTGGTCAATTTTATCCCTGTAGTTTCAATTTGAAGCAATTTAAGGACAATCCTCAATTTCTGTCAAATTTTTGTAACTTCTATTAATTATGGAGGGGCAATTTTGTCCACAATTTATTAAAAATTTTATTCATTTTTAAAAATTAATACCCACCCAACCCTAGTCAGCCACTACCTCCCTGTCACCCAACCAAGACCCCAGCCATCCAAGCCCGCCCACTCTCCAAACAACCAAATCGCCCCAAAAAATAAAAAAATCCAGATGAGAAGAGGGTTGAGATCAAGCATGAATGAGGTGATCTTGAGGGTGGGGATGGCGTCTCCCCCTTTTTCTTCCTCTCTCTCTAGAAAAAAAACAAATCCAAACGATGGATTCAACCAGTTTCTGTCACCAATGATCGCCATCGTCAGATCAGTTGCTCAGCTTTTTCTCATTCTCACCACCCTCATCCGCCACCACTGATGAGGAGCTCAACGAGGTCAAGATCTTCGTCAAAGCCCATCCCTTCGATTATGAGATTTTCTCAATCTCATCCCGTGCGTACTTCTAGAAAGTTAGAGAGCTTGGCTCCGATGAAGGTTCCCATGCGGTAGAGAAGCATCGGAAAAAGGACGACCTTGCTGATGTCGTTAATGATGATGATAATGATGGAGACGATGAGATTCTGCCGCTCCACGAGCTGGTGGGAAGAAAAAGAAGAATCCATGAGCTCCAAGAGGTCGTCATGGTCCAGCTACATCGTCGGACTTCTGTTATAGCACTGCTTCATGTCGTCACGGTCCATCTACATCGTCGAATCTAGAAATAGGGAGGTTGACTGAGGCTGGTGGATGGGAATGGGATGGGCATGGTGCGCAGGTTGGGGCTGGGTTTTGTATTTTCCGGGCAAATAGGTGGGGTTGGGTCTATGAGTGGGAATGGGTGTCGGGTTTGGAGGGAGATGGGTTGGGGCTGGATCTCTGTGAGGGCAGTTTCCCTTCCGTTTGGTCAGAGAAGAAAGATTAGGGATGGTGGGCGATGTCTAGGTGCTAGTCGGTGTACGGTAGTTTTTGGCAATGGCTAGGTGGTGGGGTTTTTGGGGATGGTTGGGTTGGGGTGACGGTGAAGGGGTGGGGCTGGGAGGGGAGGGGGTTAACTTTTAATTTTTATATATTTGATTTTAATTTTTTAAAATTATTTTTAAAGAAAATAATAATTTGTAGACAGAATTGCCACTCCATAATGAACAGAAGTTACAAAAATTTGACAAAAATTGAGAATTGTCCTTGAATTGCTTCAAATTGAAACTACAGGGATAAAATTGACCAAATTAAAACGACAGAGATCAAAGTGGTAAAAGTGAAAAACTACAGGGACCAAAAGTGACTTTTTGCCTTTATTTTTTCCCCATCTTTTTTACTTTCTCTCTAATATTTTGGCCCGTGATTTTTCGTAAGAATAAAAAAACAATTAGGGCACTAAATTGCACGAATTGTGCCATCAAAAGAAAAAAAAAAGCACAATTACACGTTTTCATAAAAAATAAAAATAAAAACCTTTGTAGCTAAACTTGTCATAACATGTAGAGGTAAAATGATCCCCGCACGTGATGAGCACATTGGCACAATTTGACAGAAATTTTAGTTTAAATTGAGATTAATAACGAGCTTAATCGCAAGGGGTCGTTTGACACGGCGGACTGTCATGGATTAGGCTAAATCCTAAGACTGTCACGGATTGGCCTAAGTTAGATTAAGTACTGACTTACGTTTGGTGCTACATCGGTCTAAGAAGCTGGATTGTAAAAATAGTGAAGATCTATGTTTGGTACTGTGTCGGACTAAAAAATAATTATTTTAATATTTAAAATTAATAATTTTTAAATAATTAAATGTAACTTTTTTGTTATTATAATTACCAAATTGACATGTACATTTCTTTTCCTCCAAACCAAAGGATTTTTGTTTGTTGTTAAAGTTATAAATTCCACCGAATTTATGTATAATTGAGTCTTTATTTGTATGCAAACACAAAGAATTTGATTAATTGAGTCTTTACCAGGTGATATTATGTTATTATACCAAAATATGTTCGTTCAGGATAAAATAGATAATCCAGGAATATACACAAAAATATAGGCAAACTAGAGTTGCATCCGAAACTCTATGATTAAGACATTTATGAAAACTACATATTAGAACATAGCATTACCAAATCAATCTGCAGCAAAACTTGGTGATAAAAAACAAACAGGGACCTTCCCTTTCTTAGTAAATGGCCAAAAGTTTCCACATTCTTCTAGAGATAAATATAAAATGTGAAATCATGTCCCTCTGAACCTGGAAAAGTAAAACTAAAAACACCAAATGAACATGGTAGAAAGATGACGCATCATCCCCACTATCTCACTTCCTACAGGGGTCTTGACAGCCTACCTATTCCTCTTCTTGACACCAGACTTGGAGACCTTGAGACTCCGGTGAACAACACTCAGCCTGGCAAGGGCTGCTTTCTTCAAATCGGGTCAATAGAAATTGTCCGCCACCTGGAACAATTTACAATTAAAAAACAATTTAGCACAGTCCAAGGTAGTGAACCCTACCAAACTTGCCCCAAAAGTATTATTACTGAAAGTTTTTCCATGACATAAGTAACTTGATGTATGACCCACATTGCATGGATCATTTGTGCAAATTGGCCCAATAATTCATACTCATAGTCATAAGATTAGAACTTGAGGAATTGGGAGTGAGAGGACCTGGTTAGAACATGAGATCAGCAAGAGGCAACACAGACTGATCCCATTAGCTCAAACCACCAAAAAAAAAACCCCACGTTCATCTCTTTCCCACCTCACAAGAAGTAATGATGGCTCTAGGTGTCAGCCTTTTCTTCCCCATCCTTTTCCTTATCATAATTTAAAGTGTAAGTCATTGTTTGTTTTGACTAACAAACAAAAGAAAAATCCAGACCCAAAAAAAAAAGAATGGTAAATTTCACTTTATTATCCGTAAATTTTTCAAAATTTTGACTTTGATACTCAAAGTATTTTTCTTCTCACTTTCATACCTAAAGTTTACTTTTACTACCACCAATTTCATACCTCCATTTATGTTGCCGTCAGAACATCTGTTAAATATTGACGTGTCACATTTTTTTAATATTAAATTGATTAAAATATGAATAAAATATTAAAAAAACTAACTAAAAATCAGAAAAAATAAAATATATAATAACGCCCCATCTCTCTCCTCACCATTAACATTAAAAAAAAGAAGAGAAAAATCTTTACAAAATCCAATAACAATGGCTCTCACAAGCAGCAGCTCTTTGATTCCCACCAAATCTGCCTTCATTCAAGGCCAGTCTCTCTTACACTCTCTGAGAACTCACCAACCCTCTTTGCCCATCAGGGCCGTCAGGCCAATCGTGGCCGTTCATGCAGCTGAGCCTGCCAAGAACCCAGTTGTCTCCAATAAGCCAACTAAGTAGCAAAGTGCTCCAACGACGTCGTCTCCTTCTTCTTCGGCAAAGACCCACAATGCGGTTCCGGCGAAATGGAGCGTGGAGACCTGGAAATCCAAGAAGGCGCTCCAATTGCCCGACTACCTAAATCAGGAAGATCTCGAGTCAGTGCTTCGGACCATAGAATCGTTCCCTCCTATTGTCTTCGCTGGGGAGGCTCGGAGCCTAGAGGAGCGTATTGGTGAGGCCGCCATGGGCAACGAGTTTCTTCTTCAAGGTGGGGACTGCGCTGAGAGCTTCAAGGAGTTCAATGCCAATAACATTCGTGACACCTTCAGAATTCTCCTCCAAATGGGTGTCGTTTTGATGTTCGGAGGCCAAATGCCCGTTGTCAAGGTCAGGAATTTCCTCTAAATTATATGAAAGTTTCTGGGTAATTTGTTTTTCCATGAAAGTTGAGTAATTTATGTGAAAGTTTGGGAATTGAAGGGAATTATGAATCAGGGTCATGATTGTTTTTTTTTCTTTTTTCTGAGTTCGTTGTTTTTATTGGAATTTGATTGATTTGTGTATAGTTTTGAGAATTAAAGTGGATTGTGGTCGTGGTTGGTTTTTTAGGTGGGAAGAATGGCGGGTCAGTTTGCGAAGCCAAGATCGGATGCTTTTGAGGAGAAGGATGGTGTGAAGCTACCGAGTTACAGAGGGGACAATGTGAACGGAGACGCGTTCGATTTAAAGTCGAGGACTCCGGAACCTCAGAGACTGCCTACTGTCAATCTGCGGCTACTCTCAATCTTCTCAGGGCCTTCGCTACTGGTGGTTATGCAACTATGCAGAGGGTCACACAGTGGAACTTGGATTTCACAAGCGAAAGAGGATCGCTGACATGGTGATCGGGGCTGAGAGGAGAGAGGTGGAGATGGCGGATGGGAGAGAGGGAGAGGGAGAAGAAAGTACATAGGAGAGAGAGAGAGATTATGATTGGGTTTTATTTTTAATTGTTTTTTTTTCTTCTGATTTTTAGTTGGTTTTTTAATGTTTTATTTATATTTTAATCAATTTAAAATTAACAAATATGACACGTTAGCGTTTAATAGAGGTCCTGACGGCAACACGGACGGAGGTAGAGGTGTCAAACGGGCCGTGCCGGGCTGGGCAGGCCCATTTAACTTCGTGCCTTTAAGTTATTTGTGCCGTGCTGTGCCTGCCCATTAAATTTTTCGGGCCGTGCCGTGCTGACCTATTTAGTAAAACTATTGATCTCAATCCGGCCCAAAGTCCAAGTCCATATAGAAATGGGCCGGGTCGGGCTCGGACCGTACCCGTGCTCGTGTTGATGCCGTACTCAGGGCCAAGCATTGGCCCATTTTGAATTTTTTTTTTCCAAACTTCACTAGATAATTCAAATTATAAACATAAAAAATGTAATTATGTTGTGTAAGACTGTGTACTAGCACTGGCTTTGAATTGCTTTCCGGTTGCACGATCAAACTTGGCCACTCCTGCAAAAAGAAAAACTACTTAAACGTCCTTGATGAAAGTTGAACCACATTCAGACTCACCAGATTTTAAAAATGTTTAAGTGCTTTCTTTATGCTTAATTTTGTTCTGACTTCAGATTACTTACTTTGGCAACCTCTCTTAATTCTCTGAGTGGCCTGTTTGATTGCAACCTACTGAGAGCACTACTCAAAGCTCCTACTGGAGGTATGGGTCCATCAAGACTGGCAGTAGGTAAAGAAACCTGTTTATTGTCATTAAGAATTATAATCATGTCAGAATCGAGGTACCCATCGTTGTTCATGGCTTCGTAAGCTTGCCCTGCTGTCATAGCACCATCACCTATTACATCAACTACATGATTATTTCCTCCCTTTAGATCCCTTCCCACCACCATCCCTGTGTGTTGATTAACATCCCAAAGGTTAAAACCAACGAAAGAAATCAATGTTGTGATCTAAGAATTTTAATCAAGACTGAAACTTATAGAAATTAAATAGAAGTCAATTGGATCATTCATATATAGAAAAGGCCAATGTGATTGTATGACTGATAATATAATAAACATTTTCCATAACATAAGATGCAAGTGTATCATCATGCATCCCACAAACAGTTACACAATAATATTCTCAAAGGAAGCTGATTTCTTTCATTTACACAATAATAGAATTATTCTTATATAGGTTTTTAATTAGTTCTAAAGAAACTGTCTTCAATAAGATAAGGAAAATGGAAATCTTTTAGCTCAGATAATAATTCTAGATTCTAATCATAAATTCATTTTATAACCAAAACAAGAATACTGTTAAGATCAATACAGCTTCCAAAATCAGAGGTGCTCAGATTTTCAGAAATTGACATGGTAAACAAAACCCAGTTCCTCCTTAAATCATTTCAACCATGCAATGAGTTCGTCTTCTTAAATTGTACAAGGAAGATGCAGACTTTCTAACCTGATTGAGTTTGTGCTGAGATTGGCATGGCAGAACTGTTCCCCAAGAGAAGTGGGAAAACAAAAAGGTGGATTTCTGAGTATCTGAATGTGTTGTTGGCCGGTCACACAGCTCCTCTCCTCCTCACGCTTCGAGTCTTCGAGTTTGACGCTTTGAGTTTGACACGTGCACTACAGTGCTCTTATGACTTTTGAAAAAAGAAAAAAAAAGTTAAGCGGGCTTGGGCTCGGGCCGTGCTTGAAACTCGGGCTCATGTCGTGCTTGAAGCTGGCTCGTGCCAAGTCCGGCCCATGTCGGGCCACGAGCCGGCCCGATCCACTAGACCTCATTTTCATATCTCAGCCCGGCCCAAACTTTCGTGTTGTGCCATCTCGGCCCATTTAATATTCGTGCTCGTGCCGTGCTGTGCCTCATTTAAAGGGGCTGGGATCGTGCCTTGCTGGGCCGGCCCATCCCATTTGACACCTCTAGACGGAGGTATGAAATTGGTAGTAAAAGTAAACTTTGAGTATGAAAGTGAGAAGGAAAAAACTTTGGGTATCAAAGTCATAATTTTGGGAAACTTACGGGTATTAAAGTGAAATTTACCCCAAAAAAAATCAAAGAAAAAGAAAAAGTCTAAGCACGTCTATTTTTCTCTTCACCCTCACCTTAAATTTAGGGTTGGCACTTTAAACCGAACAATCGCAAAAAAAATCGATATTTTAAGACAAAAAGACCGAGAATGCGGTAAAACCAACCGCAATTTGCGGTTGCGGTTTTAAATTTTCTAAAATTGCGGCTACCGCAAACCGCAAATGCATATATAAAAAAAAGAATAAAAACATGAAGAATATGATTCTCTAAAGGAAAAATATGCTAATTTGTCAAGAATTTGGTATTGGCCTGTCCACCCTGTCATGATAATAATTTCCTGCCCAGATTTATATGCCCAAGGAGTTGTCCCAGCAAAATTGGGTGGGCCCCAAGGTCTGATGCCATAGGCTGACCAGGACCAACTGGGTTCAATTTTTAATTTTTAATTTTCAATTAAAAGCCATGCATGTCACATGCCACATCAGCCTTATGCTTATCCCACAATTAACGTTGCTAATCACGCAAGACACGATAAAACCATTCCACCGTTGGATCTCCGCCACGTGTCCCATATGAGTAGCCCAGCCCACAACATCGCCAAGAAATAAATAAGCCCTCAAAACCCAAATCCCACTCTCTCGCTCTCTCTCTAGAACTTTGAGTATGTGTTCTCTCTCTAAAAGCGTAAACCAAAAGGAAGAAATGGTTGGGTTTGAGTATACGGTGAAGAAGAGGGTGAGGGAGCTCACGATCTTGGTGAAGATGGGAGTGAAGATTGTGGGAGATTCGTGCAAGAAAGGGTGGTACAAGGTCAAGCACATTAGACGCTGATTTCTGATCAAGTATGGCTGATTTCAGTCCTGAATTTAAAAACCCCCTTTTCTTTTTCTTTTTTTACTTCTATCATCATAGGGTTGGATCATGGAACAAAATATCCATAATATCCCGATATTTTCATCGAAATTTTCGTATTTTTGGACTACCGATATTTCCGATAACATCGATATTTTAGATCTCCATGGACCAAAATATCAATAATATTGACGACATTGACCGAAATATCGATAATATCCTGATATTTCCATCGAAATTTTCGTATTTTTGGACTACCGATATTTCCGAAACCATTGATATTTTATTCCTTGGGTTGGATTTTGATGTAAAGATTTGAATCTTGGTTTGAACTACAATCTTGCGGTAACCGTTTGAGATTGCGGTTTAACCGAGATGCGGTTAACCGCAATCTTGCTGGCTGTAGCGGTTTCATTTTTAAGCAAATTGCAAATTCTCGGGCGGTTTGAGCCAATTTTTGCGGTAATCGTACTGCAATCAGTCCTACTTAAATTTCCCTAAATTTTGCCCAAATTTGGAAAAACCCATATATGCACTTCCACTCTCCTCTTTATCCCCCACCCATAAATGTTGTTCTTCAACCTACACTTCTCACCTCTACATCCCTTGCCCTTTCTCTGTTATGGTGTCCTCCACACATTCCCTCCGGATGTGTCCCAACCCGAGCTCTTAACCACCAGCCACTGCTCCTTAGCTCTATGGATGAGGATGTTTCAAAAGTGCTCTTTGCACTTGCTTCTAGGATTATGGTAGCTCTTTTTGCGTGGATTGTTTGTCCACCACCATTCTCCGTTCTAAGCAATGGTCTGTCTAGTTACTGGTTACCCATCTTTGGCTGTTGTGCATCTGTGACGGCGGCACGGCAAGGGGAAGTGGCGGCTGTAGCTTCTCTAATTTAGGGTTCTTCCTTTGTGTTTGTGTTTGGACTAGGTGTTTGTTTTAGGGTTTTTCCTTTATGTGGCATCTTTTTTTATTTCTGTTGGGCTGAGGCCTTGTACCTATCGGTGTTGGGCTGGTTTTTATTTTTGCATTTTCTGACTGTGTAATCCATTTCATTTTAATGAAATGAATTACCTTGACCCAAAAAAAAGCATCTCATGAAAGTTACTGCATGCCCACTCAGAAAGTTACTACACAATACAAGCTGAAAAAGAGCCCTCACCAAAGATAAGATTGCAAGGATTATATGTTGAGATTTTAATGAGCTGCAAATCAACAAGACTTGTGGACTGAAGAAAACAGAGAGATGGAGGGAGAGAAAGGAAGAGTATGTGTCACAGGTGGTTCAGGGTTTGTAGGGTCTTGGCTGGTCATGAGGCTTCTTGATCATGGCTACTCTGTCAACACCACTGTTAGATCAGACCCAGGTAAACCCACTATTTCACTATTGTCAAGCCATATATTTTAATGGAGGTTTTCTCTAAGTGTGGTAGGTCAAAAGTGGATTGTGCAGAAAGTTGACCAAGTTTAATTTATTTTATTTGTATTGGGTATTGACTTGTTAATTCTTTGATTAATCTGGATTAAATTTTGATTAATCTGGATTAAGGGTTTCAATTTTGATTGACCAGCTGTATGTTTTGTGTGCCAAGATATTTATCAATATAAATTATTTGTTGGGTCATGTTTAAATATAAATTTTGTAAGCAGGAAGTAATTAATGAATTATTATTCTGATCAGACTAAAAAAAGTATGATTCTTTCACAAGGTTCAATTTTAATTAAGCTTACTCATGAGTCTACCAGAAAACAAGAGAGATCTAAGCTTCCTGACAAGTCTACCAGGAGCATCGGCACGGCTAAAAATTTTCCACGCAGATCTCAGCAACCCAGAAGGTTTCACTGCAGCCTTTGAAGGATGCGTCGGAGTGTTCCATGTTGCCACTCCAGTTGACTTCCAAGATAAGGAACCTGAAGAAGTAGTGACCAAAAGATCAATTGATGGAGCCCTTGGCATTCTAAAGGCATGCTTAAATTCGAAAACTGTGAAACGAGTTGTATACACCTCGAGCACATTTGCTGTCACGTTCGGCAGCAAGGATGATGTGGAGGAACTGGATGAGAGCTTTTGGAGTGACATAGATTACATTAAAGCTGTGAAGCCATATGGAGGCTCATACATGATTTCAAAGACATTAACTGAAAGGGCAGTTCTTGAATTTTCAGAGAAATATGGATTGGATGTTGTGACAGTAATTCCTTCTTTTGTTGTTGGCCCCTTCATTTGTCCTAAGCTCCCCAGCTCTGTTCAAACCGTTTTGTCCCCGGCCCTTGGTATGTATAGCTTGTCATTACTAAGAAGCTTGTTTGCTTTGGTTGCATTTGCAAGAACTAGCATATGTTTGCCCTACTTGAATTCTATTTATGCAGAAAATACATGTTGCCTTTTATTAAATTTGAGGGCTTCAAAGGCTTTATTTACAGTCATCAAATGGCATGCCTTCAAAGTTCCTCATGCACATTCAGACTTAGACTTTAAAATTGAAATATTTGAAGTTCGAAGAATGTGTTTGAATCCAGAGTCCAAACATATTCTAAAGCATCTTCTCTGAATCAAATGGCATGCCTTAAAGTTCCTCATGCACATTCAGACTCAGACTTTAAAATTGAAATATTTGAAGTTCGAAGAATGTGTTTGAATCCAGAGTCCAAACATATTCTAAAGCATCTTCTCTGAATCATGTTTTAATGCAGGTGACTTTGATAAACTTAGCTTTCTCATCAATACGTCTGTGGTGCATGTGGATGACGTTGCCAGAGCACACATTTTCCTTTTTGAAGATCTTGATGCAAAAGGGAGATACAATTGCTCTGCAGATGTCATAACACTTGTACAACTGGCTGAATTCATCTCTGCAAAATACCCGGAAGCTCGAATACCCTCAGCAGAGTGAGTTAAACTATTCTTCTTCATATTACTTGAGTCTCTCTTTTCCGTTTCAGTCTAAAAAATGAAATCAAAATTCGTTTGTTGTCTTGGTTCTTTCTTTCTGTGCAGTTATTTGAGGAGAGTTGAAGGTCCGAAATTGCCTGGTCTGTCATCAAAGAAGCTATTGGATTCTGGTTTCAAATTCAAGTATGGGGTTGATGAGATTTTCAGTGATGCAATTCAATGTTGCAGAGAAAAGCATTATCTATAGTTCCTTCCTGGAACTATGAGGCTTATGTATGATTCTATCCAAGTTTGATACCATCCCCTTTGTTGGATGGGAAAAGGACCTTTGCAAGTTTGATACCAATAAATGCGCATTGTGTGCTATATTGGGATCTCTAGTATGAATAAAACCCGCAACTTTTTGCAAAAATTCTGGAACCAGATGCAAAATCTTACTCAAACCACGAACAGAACTCATAACATTAAACCAAACCATGAAGAGAACTCAAATCAAGATTTTAAAAAAAAAAACCGAAAAAATAGAATATCAAACCCAAAATCAACCTCTCAGTCCCCTTTCAAGTGGATCTATTCCAATCACAGATCCAAAAGCCGGCTAGAGAGAGAAACATGAGGCTTTGCTTGTTGAATTGGCGAAGATGGTGAGCAAAACAGAGAAGACCCAGTTGAGAATGCTCGAGAACCAGGTCGATAATGGAGGAGGAGGGGCTTGGGAGTACCTCTGTTTGGTCAGAAAGCTCAAGGTCCGGCGTTCCGAGGGGTCAAATGCGGTGGTACAGAGAGAGAGAAGAGCGAGATTGGGAGAGGATAGGGGCACAGAGAGAAGAGCGAGCTTTCTTTGTAAAACCATGTCTGGGCTTGGGTTTCGTAGCACTAGTTATTTGGGACTTGGATTCAAATGCACACATGGAATCTTAGTAATCTTCTCTCTAATATTTTCTTTTGGATCTTCTTCCGTTTTCTAATAATATGGCCATTTTCTTTACACTTCATCACACAAGCCTAATTTATTTATTTATTTTTACAACTAGCTAGTATTTTAACAACTTTCTTTCCACCTCATTAAGAAATTAAATAAGAAAAAAAAATTAGGTTTTTATATATAAAAAAAACTGTTTGACTTTTATTTTTCCAAAGAATACATATCTCGCTAATAAAACCTTCAGTCCTTGCATAACTTTCTTTCAACCGTATAAAAAAAATTAAATAAGAAAAAAGTGGGTTTTTTTTTATATATAAGAAAGTATGCTTTTCGTTTTTCCAAAGGATAGACTGTAATAATAAATTGTTGTCCTAGCATAGCATGGACTTCTTTTGTAACTAAGAAAAAAAACATTCTCACTGAATAAAAAACACACACACACATTTTTTTTCAAAAAAATAAACTGACGTTTTTTCTTTATTATTTATTTATAATAAGGTGGTAAGAAAGTTGTAAAAAAAAAAAATTACATTTAATAAGGATAAACTTGGAAAACAAAATTTAGCTTGAGTAATGTATTTATGACATTGTTTTAAGTGTATAGAAAGTGACACATGTCATGAATAAGAGGGAGAATGTTCAAAAGAGAAGGTTGCTAGGTCTTAAACACATTTAAGCCCACCAAATAATAATTAGGATCCATATCTATTTTAATTGGAAATATCTCATCTAGAACAAGCTTAACTAAGAATGGGACCATTTAAAAGGGGATGATACAAGTAATTTCCTTTTTCAAAGCAAGATATTATAGAAACTAGATATTTTTTTTATAGAAAAATTAGGTATTAATCATAAGAATCTTTACTAATAAGGATTTGATACCTAGAGTATTTCTGTTTGCTTACATACTTCTCAACTCTCACATAGGTACCTTAGTATCACAAATCACATCTTTTTCCCCATCTTGTTTACTTTCTCTCTAATATTTTGGCTTGTGATTTTTCATAAGAATTTAAAAAAAAGTAAGGCGCTAAATTGCACGAATTGTGCCATCAAAAGAAAAAAATTGCACAATTACATGTTTTCAAAAAAAAAAAAAAAAATCTTTGTAGTTAAACCTATCATAATCCAAATCGAAATTTCCATATAATTGCACTTATGTGCACATAACATGCAGAGGTAAAATGATCCCTGCACGTGATGAGCACGATAGCACAATTTGACAAAAATTTTAGTTTAAATTGAGATTCATAACGGGCTTAATCACAAAGGGTCGTTTGGCATAGTAAGTCGAATGGGACTAAATCATGGGGTATCTCGGATTGGCCTTTTGGATTAAATCTTGACCTACTTTTGGTCTTTGCGTCGGACTAAGAATTTGAATTATAAAAATAGTGAAGATCTATGTTTGGTGCTGTGTCGGACTAAAAAATAATTATTTTTAAATAATTAAATGTAAATGTTTTTGTTATTATAATTACCAAATTGACATGTACATTTCTTTTCCTGCAAACCAAAGACTTTTTGTTTGTTGTTAAAGTTATAAATTCCACCGAGTTTATATATAATTGAGTTTTATTTGTATGCAAACACAAAGAATTTGATTAATTGAGTCTTTACCAGGTGATATTATGTTATTATAAGGAAATTATGACAAAAATATGGGCAAACTAGAATTAGGAGTTAAACAAGAGTTGCATCCGAAACTCTATGATTAAGACATTTCTGAAAACTACATATTAGAGCATAGCATTACCAAATCAATCTGCAGCAAAACTTGGTGATAAAAAACAAACAGGTACCTTCCCTTTCTCAGTAAATGGCCAAAAGTTTCCACATTCTTCTAGAGATAAATATAAAATGCGAAATCATTTCTCTCTGAACTTGGAAAAGTAAAACTAAAAACACCAAATGAACATAGTAGAAAGATGACGCATCATCCCCACTATCTCACTTCCTACCAGGGGTCTTGACAGCCTGCCTATTCCTCTTCTTGACACCAGACTTGGAGACCTTGAGACTCCTGTGAACAACACTCAGCATGGCAAGGGCTGCTTTCTTCAAATCGGGTCTATAGAAATTGTCCGCCACCTAGAAAAATTTACAATTAAAAAACAATTTAGCTAGTGCTGATATGAAAACTGTAGGAAACTAAATGCAACTTTGTGCTCTACCATGAGAAAACAAGATGAATCACAAAAATCCATCTGTTTGACACGAGAGGGCTTAAAAGAAACATATTATTTCAGATCATACAGAAAAATTTCAAACCATTAATTCTGTTATGATCGCATGATTTGTGAAGAGAGAGAGTTTATGTTAAACCCGGGCTAGGAATTATAGAAACTCATTAAACTGGATAAGTTATTACTTGAATGAGAGGCTCCAAACATAGTAAGATCATATCAAATGTACTAGAAAACCACAGTTAAACTGGATAAGTTATTATTATAATGATACCACAGTTGAACTAAAATCAGAAAACATTGAAAGGCCATTTTCATTTACCTTTTGTTCTCCCTAAATCTGGGTCTTCAAATACCATGTCAATTTTCACTCACTCAACAAAACAGATATGATCATATAAACCATCTAAATTCAAACAAGAAAAGTACAGCCTGTACCAGGTATAAAAGAGTGCTCAGAAGCCAAGCGTAACAATTGCATTTCATTGAAAATCCCACACAAAGTGGGATCTTCTTACGTGTTAGCTGCTCATCACTGCTAAAAAGTAATATGGCGACAGAATATCATGTTAACAACTGTGGCTACACAGATAATAAGATAGCAATGACATTGTAATTAACCTCTATATCATTTAAACATTATGAAATTAAGCGTATTAATAATTCAACTCAAATAGCACTAGCCAAAACTAGAGCTTAGGATAATGAAATTCGGAGGTACCTGATTGGTAACAGCCTTGGCCACACGAGGAAACTCCTTCCTGATCACGGACTTGTGGAGCAAACTGGCTGGCTTGTTCTGCTTCTTCGTCTTGGTGGTGGCAAGCACCACAGACTAGTCTTTCCCTTACTGCCTTCAACTATTGACCATCAGCTTTAGGTCTTTCATCTCACCACCACTAAGGGCATAAGGATAATATATGCGAAGGAGAGGAACAGTAAGAGCCTAAAGATATATCCAATATATCTTAAACAATATACTCATAAGGATGACAGAAAAGGCCTGCAATAAGAGGATGTATTAACTTACACAATAGCTAAATAAGAACGGATACGAAGTAGGTACATTCAAGATTGTTAATGTAAGAGGAAAAAGGATAGTAACTCTTACTAAAACTCCATTTCATTATTTATCACATTGCATCTCTTACCACAATATGCTGCACAATGGCTGCATCCATTCATCTTTTTGTGGCAGAGGTGAGAGGCACTTCTTCACTTTTTGAGCTGGGATAACTTCCGTATTGCTACTTGGTTGTCAACTCATTTTAAAATTGATATAGTCAAGATTGACAAGCTCCCGATAAACCAAATGGAAACAACTAACTGTCTAAGGATTTAAGTTGAATAATTCAGTGTGTAAAGAAATAACTCGTACAGGTCCCAAGCAAAACAGAACATACAAACCTTGATTGCCAATTTACCATTCACTGCAAGCATTGTTCAATCAAAGTGGGGTGAACCGTTACAAGAAAGAAACTACCATCAACTATCACGTCATTGTGCTTCAAAATCAGTCATCCTAATCTATTTATCCACAAAATTAAGCAGACTTAGAACTGAAGCAAATCCTGCAAGAGATACCAGAACATCTGCTTAACTTTTCATTTTATAAGATAAAGTTGGTTAATATTAACTTAGCTAAACTATTACCTAATTTCTACTATGAGATCAAAGCACCTGGTTGATGAGTCTACCATGTAATCCAGTCTACTTTCAACTATGAGCCAGCCAATTACTCAAAAGCCTTGCTCCTACTTGCTAAAACCCTTCAAAAGTTAAACCATATAAAATTTTGGAACTTCCATCATCACCCTGAAATCTCTTACCTTTCCATTCCTTTCAAACCGGACTATCCCCTATACCAACATAGATATCATCTTCTCCTTCATAAAGCTCCAGCCCATCCATTCCACTCCCACTCCCACTACCTCCCTTATCAATTCCATTTCCATCTTCAACACTCCTGTCCACTCCTTCCACTATCTCATCCACCAATGTGTGCCTAATACCACATCGCACCAGTGGCGGATCCAGGATTTAAAAGTCAAGTAGGCGAGCTTACATTAAAAACTCGACGGTACGAGTGAATTTCATTAATACTCATAAAAAGATATACCTAGCTAGACATGAGTGACGTAATAAGCCTTACCTTCAAATATGCATCTCTATACACATTCGCGAAACAAAGTTTTCATGTGTGTGAGAGCCTCTCACAAAATATAAACAATAAAAATTCAAATTCTCACAAGACATACAAAAACATCAAAAATAATATTGTCTATTCGTTACAATCATAATTGTCCTCAACGAGTTTTCATATTTTGAAATCATAAAATAAAATTAAAATTCACCAACACAAGTTCACAATTGTAACAAAGGGACATACAATTTCATACTAAGCAATAAAATTTATAAGGGATAGACAAATACATACTTTGAGTTGAATAGCGATTTAGCAAATATCTCTAAAAGCCCAATAAAATCAATAGAAAGAATAAATCAAAATTTCACAAACTAAAAAAACATAGCAAGAGAGGAAACAAGAAAAATATTAACAAATTTTAATTAAATGAATTAAACTAATTAAATTTGATATGGAGTTTTAAGACAAAAACTCACAAGTAGTAAAAAAATTTGATACACGTCCTCACTAAGAAAAGATAAAAAATAGATAAATTTTTAACAATTTGTGTCAAAAGGTAATATATAATAATAGTAGGTATAAACCTTTGGGTGTTGTCTTTCTTTTCTTTATTTTTCTTTCCCACTTGTTAGTCCGGAGCTACGGGATTGTGCTTATGAAATGGGGTATATAACATATATCTTAATAATAGAGTAGGCAGAAGTGTACTTCTAAAATGGACCCCATGTAATTGTATATAGGTAATTGTTTATTTGGGAAAAATTGGAGTAGGCAGCAGCCTACTCTGCCCTTGGCGTAGGACCGCCACTGCATCGCACCCTCCCAAAGTGTGCCTATACACAAATATGATATATAAAGAAGTAGCAGGATGCAGAATATGAAGGGGTTAGCGGTAGAGCCATAGAGAGGAAAGGCTGTGAGAAAACCACAGCACTATGGAGAAATAAAATCAAAACCCAAACCCACTGTGGAAGTTCACTTGGTTTTATTGGCAGTGGCACAACCCAAGATTGCAAATTTATCTCTCAGTGCTTTTCAATCTTGGAGTTCAGATATATACCTGTTAAAGTATCAACACCAGCCCACAACCCAAAGGAAATAAAGCCTAACCCATGGAAGGTAGTCAACCCTTGAGCTAGATAAGTATAGAAAAATCTGGAAAAGTGAAGAAGTTTCTAGTTACATAGTAACTAGATGTTGTATTAGAATAATATAGTTGATTCTAGAAAGTTGTAGGCTAGGAATTATGGAAGGCTAAGCAAGTTGGCAACCAATATTGAAGCTTGGAGAATTGTCTAGAATATGCCACTTACTTGTGGCTAGGAAGTATGGAGAAGCAACACACAACTATAAATAGGCATGAAGCCTACCAATGTAACTAAGCAATTGAAGAACAAAGAGTGAGCAATAAGCTATAGAGTAAGTAGTCTTAGTCTTTGTGAGGAGCGTGAGTGTCCTAGAGTTTGTCTCTAGAAGTGAGAAAGAGTGATTGTAAGAGTTAGTCTTCCCTTGAGTGTTGTCTTGTTGTAATATTTTGTGAGTTTAATACAAGTAATTTGTTTACTTGTTTTGTCTCCAACAAGTCTATATTAGAGTTGTGTACTCTAATTCTCTCAACAATTGGTATCAGAGCGGGACGGTCAGGGACTGATTCTGCTAGAGCTTCCTTGAGTCGTGAGGAGTTTGTCTTTACAAGTTTGCATCTTTAGATCAAGCTTGTTCGGTATTGTCAAAATTTTGCCAACACGATGGGTGATCTTCACGTAGTTGGAGGAATCAAGAAGCTCAACAACAAAAATTACAACACGTGGGCAACATGCATGGAGTCTTATCTGCAAGGTCAAGATCTTTGGGATGTCGTCGGGGGTAATGATGTTACACAGCAGCGAGAAGACAACAATGACACTTTGCGTAAGTGGAAGATCAAGACAGGTAAAGCCATGTTTGCCCTGAAGACAACAATTGAAGATGAAATGTTATAGCACATAAGACAAGCCAAAACACCAAAAGAAGCATGGGACACCTTTGCAACACTCTTTTCAAGGAGGAATGACACAAGATTGCAGCTTCTTGAGAACGAGCTGTTATCAGTTGCACAACGAGGCATAAAGATTGCTCAGTACTTCCACAAGGTAAAGTCTATATGCCGTGAAATTTCTGAATTAGATCCTACTGCTGCTATTGTGGAATCCAGGATAAAAAGAATAATTATCCATGGTATGAGACCCGAATATCGAGGCTTTGTTGCCGCTGTACAAGGATGGCCGACTCAACCATCACTTGTTAAGTTTGAAAATTTGCTTGCCGATCAAGAAGCTATGGCTAAGCAAATGGGAGGGATCTCGTCAAAAGGTGAGGAGGAAGCACTTTACACCAATAGAAGCAAAAGCAACTTCAAACAGCACGTCGGTGGTGGATCTAAAAGAGATGGTGACAAGGCGAAAGATCATCAAGGAGAAGGAAGTTCTCGGCTAGGGCGAGCATCAAAGTTTCACGGCAACCGTGGTCAATCCAAGAATAATAAAAGGTTGGAAGGAAAATGCTACAACTGTGGAAAGAAGGGCCACATGGCGAAAGGATGTTGGTCCAACAAAAGGCCAGCTGAGAGTAATGCAGCTACTTCCAACTCAAAGGAGAAAAGTGAAGATGATTGGGACGCTGAAGCATCTCTTGCTATGGAGGAAGAAGAGATAGCTCTCACTATGACGACGCCTGAACGGATTGACTACAAAAATGATTGGATCGTTAACTCATGCTGCTCAAATTACATGACAGGTGATAAAGAGAAGCTACATAACTTGATTGAATACAAGGGCAATCGTGTGGTGGTGACAGCCAACAACTCAAGGTTACCGATAACCTACATCGGTAAGACAGTAGTCGTACCACGATATAATTCTAACCAAGTGTCGCTTCAAGACGTCTACCATGTTTCAGGCATGAAGAAGAATCTGCTTTTAGTGGCACAACTAACATCATCAGGCCACTATGTCCTATTTGGTCCAAGAGATGTGAAGGTGTATCGAGACCTCAAGATCTCAAAGATGCCGACAATGGAAGGACAAAGATTGGAGTCAGTCTACGTAATGTCAGCAGAGTCTGCATATGTAGACAAGACAAGAAAGAATGAGACAGCAGATTTATGACACATGAGATTGGGCCACATTAGCTATCACAAGCTAAGTGTGATGATGAAGAAGTCAATGCTTAAGGGTCTTCCTCAGCTGGACGTGAGAACATATACAGTCTGTGCAAGATGCCAATATGGTAAAGCGCATCAACTACCATACGAGGAGTCCAAGTTCAAAGCAAAAGAACCGTTAGAGTTAATCCATTCTGACTTGTTCGGGCCTGTCAAGCAACCATCGATTAGCGGGATGCGATACATGGTGACGTTTATTAATGATTTCTCCAGGTATGTGTGGGTTTTCTTTATGAAAGAAAAATCCAACACATTTTCAAAGTTTAAAGAGTTTAGAGAGACAGTTCAAGGAGAAGTGGGGAAAAAGATTATATGTTTACGCACAGATAATGGAGGAGAGTATACCTAGAATGAGTTTTGCTAGTATCTACGAGAGTCTCAAATATGTCATCAGTTCAGTGCAAATACACCACAACAAAATGGTGTAGCAAAGAGAAAGAACCGGCATCTTGCGGAGATATGTTGAAGCATGTTGCATGCCAAGAATGTGCCTGGAAGGTTTTGGGTCGAAGCCATGAGAACTGCAGCCCATGTGATTAACAAACTTCCTCAACCAAGGTTACAATTTGCTTCGCCCTTCGAGAAACTGTGGGATATGAAACCTACAGTAAGTTACTTTCGCGTATTCGGCTGCGTGTGCTACGTATTTGTTCCAAGTCATCTACGTAGCAAGTTTGACAAAAAGGCAATCAGATGTATCTTTGTGGGATACGACAGCCAGAGAAAAGGGTGGAAATGTTGTGATCCCACAAATGGAAAGTGTTACATATCACGAGATATGGTTTTCGATGAAGCATCATCTTGGTGGTCCCCAGAAAAGGAGGTGTTACTAGATGCAAGAGAAATTGAAGATAAGCTTCAACAGAAGATGGGGGAGCAAATTGTTCCAGTCCAACCGAGTTTAAATGAGCATGAAGATACAATCGATGGTGACGATAACAAGCAAGAAGTAACTCATAATCCTTGGCAAACTGGTGTACATCAACAAGCACTAGAAGAAGTTAGAATTGGTGAAATGGAAATACCAACTCCACAATCACAACCTAGAAGATCAACAAGAGCACGGAAGCCAAATCCCAAATACGCCAACACAACCATAGCAGAAGAAGCAGTTGAACTTGAAATGTTTGAAGAAGCATCACAGAGTTCTGAATGGGTTAAAGCTATGAGAGAAGAGATCACTGCACTTGAGCAAAATCAAACTTGGGATCTGGTACCAAAGCCAAGGAATGTGAAACCCATATCCGCAAAATGGGTGTACAAGATAAAGCGTCGTCCTGATGGATCGGTCGAGAGGTACAAGGCTCGGTTGGTAGCTTGAGGTTTCTCTCAGCAGTACGGACTAGATTATCATGAAACATTTAGTCCGGTGGCAAAGCTTATGACCGTACGAGTCCTACTTGCACTTGCGGCCAACAAAGATTGGAATTTGTACCAGATGGATGTGAAGAATGCATTTCTGCATGGGGAGTTAGATTGAGAAATCTACATGATTCAACCAATGGGCTTTGAGAACAAAGTCCATCCTGAGTATGTGTGCAAGCTGAAAAAGACACTCTACGGATTAAAGCAGGCGCCAAAAGCATGGTACGATAAGATTGCTGAATTTCTCTCTCGAAGTGGTTATTCAGTGACACATGCAGATTCTAGCTTATTCGTCAAAGCTAATATAGGCAAATTAGCTATCGTGCTGGTATACGTGGATGATCTAATCATCACTGGTGATGACGAGGAAGAAATTCACCAAACGAAGGAGAATTTGTCAGTTCGTTTTCAGATGAAAGAACTAGGACAACTTAAGCACTTTCTTGGGCTAGAGGTCGATCACACACAAGAATGAATATTTTTGTGTCAACAGAAATATGCAAAAGATTTGTTGCAAAAGTTTGGGATGCTTGAATGCAAGCCAATCTCAACGCCAATGGAGCCCAATGTCAAGATATGCGCATATGAAGGCAAAGACTTAGAAGACGCAACGATGTATCCACAATTGGTGGGTAGTCTAATCTACTTGACATTGACTCGACTTGACATTTCATATGCAGTTGGTGTGATGAGTCGATACATGCAAAATCCAAAGAAGTCTCATTTAGACGCAGTTCGACGAATATTGAGGTATGTGAAGAGTACAATTGACTATGGTCTTTTGTACAAGAAAGGTGAAGATTGCAAGCTAGTTGGTTACTGCGACGCTGACTATGTTGGAGATCATGACACTCGTCGATCAACTACCGGGTATGTGTTTAAGCTTAGTTCAGGAACAATGTCTTGGTGCAGCAAGAGACAGCCAATGGTATCCTTGTCAACCATGGAAGCAGAGTATAGGGCAGCAGCAATGGCAGCCCAAGAGATCACATGGCTGACACAGCTAATGAATGATCTACATCAATTGGTAGATTATTTAGTGTCGTTATATTGTGACAATCAATCAGCAGTTCGTTTGGAAGAAAATCCAGTCTTTCACGCAAGAACCAAGCATGTGGAGATACACAACCATTTTATTAGAGAGAAGGTTCTGCAAGAAGAGATTGAGATGAGACATATCAATACAGATGATCAAGTTGCGGACTTATTCACAAAAGGTTTGAGTACATGCAAGTTTGAAAATTTTCAACGACAGCTCAATGTGGTGCAAAGAATGTGTGCTGATGTTGAGGGGGTGTTAAAGTATCAACACCAGCTCACAGCCTAAAGGAAATAAAGCCTAGCCCATGAAAGGTAGTCAACCCTTGAGCTAGATTAGTATAGAAAAATCTGGAGAAGTGAAGAAGTTTCTAGTTACCTAGTAACTAGATGTTGTATTAGAATAATATAGTTGATTCTAGAAAGTTGTAGACTAGGAATTATGGAAGGCTAAACAAGTTGGCAACCAATATTGAAGCCTGGAGAATTGTCTAGAATATGCCACATACTTGTGGCTAGGAAGTATGGAGAAGCAACACAACTATAAATAGGCATCAAGCCTACTAATGTAACTAAGCAATTGAAGAACAAAGAGAGAGCAATAAGCTATATAGTAAGTAGTCTTTGTGAGGATTGTGAGTGTCTTAGAGTTTGTCTCTAGAAGTGAGAAAGAGTGATTGTAAGAGTTAGTCTTCCCTTGAGTGTTGTCTTGTTGTAATATTTTGTGAGTCTAATACAAGTAATTTGTTTACTTGTTTTGTCTCCAACGAGTCTATATTAGAGTTGTGTACTCTAATTCTCTCAGCAATACCCATCTATCACAGTGCAAACTCATAACCAAACTAACAGTTGTTGTTGGCATTGATGTGAAAATGATCAATCATGAAGTCATTATTTTAGATTGCAATATCTCTCCAACATGCATAACAATATCTCTAAACTGAATGCCACGACCAATTGCAATACTAAACGTATGTCCATTACTAATTTGTTTACCACCTCCAAGCCCAACAGCCAATTGCGAATTAATTGCCCATTAACATCGAGTATGTATATGTCGCTACAGTAGATATGGATTCTACGAAAATGAAAGAGAATAGTAGATCTAATTTTGCGAAAATTAAAGAAAACTAGATTTGGATTCTGCGAAAATTAGAGAAGAAAAGAAGAAAAATAAGAGAAAAGGAAGGAGAGATTCTTAGAGAACATGGTCAAAATTGTTGAGGACAATCCATGTAATTTGCAAAAAATCAATGAGGTGGAAGAAGGAATAAGCGAGGTATCCAAAGGGAGAGACCAGAAAAACTTGCATGGGTCAAGATTCGAAGAAGAGCAGTAGTCGATGTTGAGTCGAAGCGAGGTGGAGTCGATGTTGAACGAGAGAGAGAGAGAGGCAGAGTCGCGTGCTCAATTTAGCGGGGGGCTTATTTTGCAAAGCCCGTTTTAGCTTCTCTATATAAGGAGAGCGAGTGAGGAGGTTTTGTTACTGTTGGACTCCACAATCCCATTTAACTTAGTCCCCCATCTTATCAAACATAGGCTTCAAGTCTTATTTATCACTGTCCAAGATAGTGAGCCCTACCAAACATGACCCAAGAGTATTATTACTGAAAGTTTTTCCATGACATAAGTAACTTGATGTATGACCCACATCGCATGGATCATTTGTGCAAATTGGCCCAATAATTCATACTCATAGTCATAAGATTAGAACACGAGGAATTGGGAGTGAGAGGACCTGGTTAGAACACGAGATCAGCAAGAGGCAACACAAACTGATCCCATTAGCTCAAACCACAAAAAAAAAAACTCCCCACCTTCATCTCTTTACCACCTCACAAGAAGTAATGATGGCTCTAGGTGTCAGCCTTTTCTTCCCCCTCCTTTTCCTTATCATATTTTAAAGTGAGAGTCATTGTTGGTTTTGACTAACAAACAAAAGAAAAATCCAGACCAAAAAAAAGAACAAACAAACAAATGAAAAAGAAAAAGTCTAAGCACGTCTCTGTCGATAGTTACCCAAGATGCGGCAACAATTGAAAACAAAGCATCTCATGAAAGTTATTGCATGCCCACTCAGAAAGTTACTACACAATACAAGCTGAAAAAGAGCCCCCACCAAAGATAAGATTGCAAGGATTATATGTTGAGATTGTAATGAGCTGCAAATCAACAAGACTTGTGGACTGAAGAAAACAGAGAGATGGAGGGAGAGAAAGGAAGAGTATGTGTCACAGGTGGTTCAGGGTTTGTAGGGTCTTGGCTGGTCATGAGGCTTCTTGATCATGGCTACTCTGTCAACACCACTGTTAGATCAGACCCAGGTAAACCCACTACTTCACTATTGTCAAGCCATATATATTTTAATGGAGGTTTTCTGTAACTGTGGTAGGTCAAATGTGGATTGTGAAGAAAGTTGACCAAGTTTAATTTATTTTATTTATATTGGGTATTGACTTGTTAATTCTTTGATTAATCTGGATTAAACAGTTGAGGGTTTCAATTTTGATTGATCAGCTGTATGTTTTGTGTGCCATGTGCCAAGATATTTATCAGTATAAATTATTTGTTGGGTCATGTTTAAATATAAATTTTGTAAGTAGGAAGTAATGAATGAATTATTATTCTGATCAGACCAAAAAAAAGTATGATTCTGTCACAAGGTTCAATCTTAGTTAAGCTTACTCATCATGAGTCTACCAGAAAACAAGAGAGATCTAAGCTTCCTGACAAGTCTACCAGGAGCATCGGCACGGCTAAAATTTTTCCACGCAGATCTCAGCAACCCAGAAAGTTTCACTGCAGCCTTTGAAGGATGCGTTGGAGTGTTCCATGTTGCCACTCCAATTGACTTCCAAGATAAGGAACCTGAAGAAGTAGTGACCAAAAGATCAATTGATGGAGCCCTTGGCATTCTAAAGGCATGCTTAAATTCGAAAACTGTGAAACGAGTTGTATACACCTCGAGCACATTTGCTGTCACGTTCGGCAGCAAGGATGATGTGGAGGAACTGGATGAGAGCTTTTGGAGTGACATAGATTACATTAAAGCTGTGAAGCCATATGGAGGCTCATACATGATTTCAAAGACATTAACTGAAAGGGCGGTTCTTGAATTTTCAGAGAAATATGGATTGGATGTTGTGACAGTAATTCCTTCTTTTGTTGTTGGCCCCTTCATTTGTCCTAAGCTCCCCGGCTCTGTTCAAACCACTTTGTCTCTGGCCTTTGGTATGTATAGCTTGTCATTACTAAGAAACTTGTTTGATTTGGTTGCTTTTGCAAGAACTAGCATATGTGTTTGCCTTACTTGAATTCTATTTATGCAGAGAATACATGTTGCCTTTTATTAAATTTGAGGGCTTCAAAGGCTTTATTTACAGTCATCAAATGGCATGCCTTCGAAGTTCCTCATGCACTTGCATCTTAGAAGAAGTTTGTTTAGCAAGGGATCTCTATAGTTTTAGGTCTTAGAGTAAGCAACTCTATAATGTGACTTTGGAAATTTGTTTTCCTTTTTGCTTTCATACAATCAACTAATAAACGAGTTTCAGAAATAAAATACTAGGAAGTTAACATTCCAAATATGTGAAAAAAAAAGGATTTAAAATTGAAATATTTGAAGTTTGAAGAATATGTTTGAATCCAAAGTCCAAACATATTCTAAAACATCTTCTATGAATCATGTTTGAATGCAGGTGACTTTGATCAACTTAGCTTTATCATCAATCCATCTGTGGTGCATGTGGATGATGTTGCCAGAGCACACATTTTCCTTTTTGAAGATCATGATGCAAAAGGGAGATACAATTGCTCTGCAGATGTCATAACACTTGTACAACTGGCTAAATTCATCTCTGCAAAATACCCGGAAGCTCGAATACCCTCAGCAGAGTGAGTTAAACTATTCTTCTTCATATTACTTGAGTCTCTCATTTCCGTTTCAGTCTAAAAAATGAAATCAAAATTCCTTTGTTTTCTTGGTTCTATCGTTCTGTGCAGTTATTTAAGGAGAGTTGAAGGTCCGAAATTGCCTGGTCTGTCATCAAAGAAGCTATTGGATTCTGGTTTCAAATTCAAGTATGGGGTTGATGAGATGTTCAGTGATGCAATTCAATGTTGCAGAGAAAAGCATTATCTGTAGTTCCTTCCTGGAATTATCCTTCCTGGAACTATGAGGCTTATGTATGATTCTATCCAAGTTTGATACCATCCCCTTTGTTGGATGGGAAAAGGACCTTTGCAAGTTTGATACCAATAAATGCGCATTGTGTGCTATATTGGGATCTCAACTTTTTGCAAATATTCTGGAACCAGATGCAAAATCTTACTCAAACCACGAACAGCTCATAACATGAAACCAAACCATGAAGAGAGCTCAAATCAAGATTTTTTAAAAAATCGAAAAAATAGAATATTAAACCCAAAATCAACCTCTCAGACCCCTTTCAAGTGGGGTCTATTCCAATCACAGATCCAAAAGCCGGTTAGAAAGAGAAACATGAGGCTTGAATCGGCGAAGATGGTGAGCAAAACAGAGGAGAACCAGTTGAGAATGCTCGAGAACCAGGTCGATAATGGAGGAGGGGTTAGGGAGTACCTCTGCTTGGTCAGAAAGCTCAAGGCCCGACGTTCCAAGGGGTCGAAGGCGGTGGAACAGAGAGAGAAGAGCGAGATTGGGAGGAGGATAGGGGACACAGAGAGAAAAGAGCGAGCTTTCTTTGTAAAACCATGTCTGGGCTTCGGTTTCATAGCCCTAGTTATTTGGGACTTGGATCCAAATGCCCACATTCAGTCTGAAACACTTTTAAGCCCACCAAATAATAATTAGGATCATATACATTTTAATTGGAAAGACCTCATCCAAAACAACTTTAACTGTGCCTTAACTAGGATTGGGGCCATTTAAAAGGGGATGATGGAAGTATTTTCCTTTTTCAAAGCGAGATATTTTTTTGCTTACGTACTTCTCAACTCTTACATAGGTACCTTAGTATCACAAATCATATCTCATGTGTGAAAGGGGAAAAAAAAAGTGAGTTTTAATATCATAGATCAACTACTCTTCCTAATCAATCTAACTAAGTGAAATAATTCCCAAACGAATTTTGAGTAAGTAAACACATCATAAATTGATACGTATAACTTTGCAGAGAAACACTAGTGATAATTGCGCATACGTGTATATATGACTGATAGTTGTTTGATTTATCCCAATTTTATGTGAATTCTCACGTCAAGCACAATTGAATGCATTGAATTTAGAAAAAGTTAAAAATTAAAAAAAGAAAATTTCTTTGAATACAAGCAATGGTCTAAACTAAAAGAGAGATGACGATTAGTATATTATCGCATCTCTCAATAAAAAAAAGGTCCTTAAAAAAGAGGGGAGAGAAATTGCTTATGCACACGCACTACCAAAGTGCCATAAGATTTGAACTTGAGATCACTAATATGCAAGTTTAGATCATTTTCCATTGAGCTAGACTCGTTGTCAAGATTCATTTTAGGCATAAATAAATTTTTTTCTTTATTCTTTTTGCCGGAGAAAAAAAGACAAACCAATGCAAACAAAACGACGTCGCACTGACGGCCTTTTCCCGTCCCAAACGAAGTTAACGTTTCATTTGACACGTCCAAGCACCAGCATAACGACCTTCTCTCCCTTCCCGCTCCTTTCGCCCCTCAAACTCAACTGAATCTCTCCCTCTCTCTCACTCTGATTCATTCTTTGATTTATCTTCTTCTCCGTTGAATTTGAAATCGAATAATCTGCGCTGTTGCTACGACGATGTCGTTTTCAGATTCTGATTCGTCTTCTCATGGCGGAGCCACAGAGTACAAAATTTTCCGTAAAGTCAGCCGTGACCGTAAGCCCTCTCTAGCACCAACATTTTGCTTTTCACGTTTGGTTCCCGAGAAAATGTCTGAGCGGCGGTGCTCTGTTCAGCTAGAGTCATGAGTGCCAAGAAAATGTAAAATAAATGCCATTGAGGCTCTTAATTATGCTTCATTTTTGGCACCGCTTGCTTTCCAACAAAACGCGTGAGAGGAATTGAAATCTAAATTTAACGATATTTTTTTCTTTGAAATTTGCGATAAATAAGAAATGTATGAATTGGGTTTGTAGGGTTATTGCACGAAATGCTTGGATCAACCAGAACAGAGAAGTCCAAGTCTTGGAAGGTAAGTTGTTCAATTTATTTTATTTTCTTTTCTTTTAAAGCAGCTAATCTATGACTTTTTTAATTTATTTAAATTTTATAGAATTTTGTATTAATTTATTTATGTGAAACCAAGGAATGAGTTTTTTTATCACACTTCATTGGATTTGATTTTGATTTTGATTTTTTTTGCTCCCAGGTCCTCATCATGGATAAAATAACAGTGAAAGTCATGTCTCATTCATGTAAAATGGCAGATATCACAGACCAAGAAATTTCATGTAAGCATAACTTCCAATTTTCTTGTTCAGTTTTTCCAATTTTCAAGTTGAAGCAGCCTCTTTCCCCCTTTGAAAGAGATGAAAATTGATTACGACATTATAAACCTCATTGTTTACATATCTTCTAAGATATCTTTAGCTAAAATATTGTACCATGTGTTCTTTAAAGATTTTTATTGTTAGTTGGAAATTACTGGGAGCTGATTCTCTTTTGTTGCAGTGGTGGAAGACCTTTTTCGAAGGAGAGAACCATTGCCGTCCATGGATGTTATTTATTTCATCCAGCCATCAAAAGAAAAGTACAGTATTTTTCAGAACATGAACTCATTGATTCTTTCCTGATAATTACTTATCGTTCCACATGAAACTATGGAGTACTGTTTATCTGTAATAGTAAATTTACAATTTCATTTTCGTCTGGACTATTTGTAACCCTATCTTTTGCTAGCATGCAGTATCGTCATGTTCTTATCTGACATGTCTGGAAGGGAGCCTCTATACAGGAAGTATGAGAAGGATTTTTGTTTTTTGAATTTCAGATTTTATCACTTACAAGTTCAAACAGAATTATGCTGATTGTGGGTTTTTTGCCTGTTTCAATTTCATGGTTTCAGAGCATTTGTATTTTTCAGTTCACCTATCCCAAAAGAACTTGTAAATCACATAAAGAGTGATACAAGTGTTCTACCCCGCATAGGTGCATTGAGAGAGGTCAACATTTCCTCTTGTTATTGCTCAGTACTTCTAATGGTCCTTTTTACTTTGTCATTCAAATTTTTGTCTGATCTTATATTTAATTGGCATATGCAGATGAATTTGGAATACTTTCCTACGGATAGTCAGGTATTGTTGTAATCTTTGGTTTATCATTTTTTTATGCATGATCGATCCGGGGCTTCATATCCATTTTTTACAGTAGCACACTGGTCTTTAGTTTCGATTCCCATCTTCCAAGCACCATCTTTTGTGTCAAACTAATTAAACTATTTATACTCAATCTTTAGAGATAATGAACTCAAGTGAAAGTTTTCTTAAAATTTCATGACTTTGTTATAGAATACTTGAGACTGCAAAAGTGCATGGGGTGAAATGGATTCTGCTTCTCTGTGACAAGTTGGGGTGTTAAACAATCCGGCCACATTCAAATGTTGATCCACTGTTTTTGTGTAAATTAGCCTCAGAACTAAGCCCGTGTATTTCATGTTTCTTTTCCTCTTGGGCCATTCTGAGTCATGCCTCTCTTTCTTAATCTTAAATAGAAAAGGAATCTGTAGGTTCTGCTTCACAAGAAAATCAGGACTATCTTTGCTTTGAGCACCTCTGACCATGCTGACATTTGAGCTATTTTCGAAATCATGTAAGGGGTGCTTTATTCACTGAGATTCCTTTATTGCAGGCTTTTATCACTGATCAAGAAAGGGCAATGGAGGAGCTCTTTGGTGATTTTGGGAATGCTCGCAAATTCGATGCTTGCTTGAACATAATGGCAACTCGAATTGCCACGGTTTTTGCTTCTTTAAAGGTGTCATTTCTTGTATTTACAATGTTGTTTTGTATGATATGTATCCTACACTCTACCTAATTATTATAATTACTGCTAATGGCATATTTGCTACATGATTTTTTTTTTTTTTTAAAGATCGTAGAAACAAAGACAGTTGACTTTTTTATTTTTGGAAATAATAAGTTTTCTGGGAATAAAATGGGTGTTTACTACCTTTGTGTTTGGTGCAAATGTCTAAACAAGTTTGAACTATCTCAGGAGCTGCCAATTGTACGGTACCGCTCTGCCAAGGCACTGGATGAATCTGCAGAAGCAACACCTCGTGATTTAGTTGCTACAAAGCTTGCTGCTGCTGTTTGGGATATCATTTCAAAATATAAATCTTCTATTCCCAACTTTCCACAGAAAGAAACATGTGATCTGCTCATATTGGATAGATCTGTTGATCAGGTTATTATTCCTTGTCCTGTGCCGACTTCTGTTTTTTTCCTTCTTTTGTTCTTTCTGTATGCTGTTATATTCTGATTTGTTGCATGTGTTGGACTTGCATGAATAGATTGCTCCTGTCATACATGAATGGACATATGATGCTATGTGTCACGATTTATTGGATATGGATGGGAACAAATATATGCATGAGGTATGTCTTCATGTTCCTTTTACGCCCTTCTGTGTTTATATATATATATATATATATATATATATATATATATATATATATAAGGATGACGTATATTGTATATTAGGTTCCTAGCAAAACTGGTGGTGATCCTGAGAGAAAGGAGGTCCTTTTGGAAGACAATGATCCAGTCTGGCTTGAGCTTCGACATACACACATAGCAGATGTATATTTCATGATTTCAAACATTTTCATTTCCATGAATTATAAATGTGAATACTATAGTCCACTAACTGAAATATCAGGCTAGTGAACGATTGCACGACAAATTTACCAACTTTACATCAAAGAACAAGGCTGCACAGCTCCAACAGAGTGCAAGGTTGGTGTTAGTGTCTAAAAGGCACTCTTTAGAAATTGTTTTCCATTTGATGTAGAGAGATTTTATCTTATTGGTCTTGTCTATTCTTTTGATCAAAAAATTGAATGGACATCTTAGTAGTGATCAAATGTAGTCTAGAAGCATGTCCAGACCACTAACTCATCTTTTTTGTTAAAAATAAACACATGCCAATGCTCCATGAAGATAGGTGGCACAAAAGTCTCAAGCTTAGCAGCATCATAGGTGCTGAAGCTTATTCTCAGATTGTGTAAACTAATATGAATGTTCTTCGATCTTATCATTCTCGAGAGAACTGTAATATAGGAGAATCAATCATAGACTGCAATTGATGTATCTCATGTAACATGATGGTAATATACATATTTTAAAAGATCGATATTCGGGTATAAGGATATATGGGATATTCAGTACCAAAATCTTTTGTTTAATATAGACATGCAGCTTCATTTTATGGCTCTAAAGTTTGGATTCATTAGAAGTGTTTATGGATCTTGAATTGTTGTTATCATACACTACTTATATAGAAGATTGACTTTGTGCAGAGAGGGCAATGAATTATCCACACGAGACTTGCAGAAGATGGTTCAAGCTTTGCCACAATACACTGAACAAGTTGAAAAGATTTCTCTTCACGTTGAGGTTTGCTCTGATCATTTTCAGGCATTGGTACAATATATAAGCATTTACTTTTAAGAGAGTCGTAAAGCATTTAGCCTGTTTACAACGTTAAATAAGGTGGCTTTATTTCTCTTTGCATGTTTGAGGAACACAAGTCACGGAGAAGTATTTAATTAAGTAAACGAATTAAACAATCAGCAAGGAATTTCTTAAACTTTTTACATTGTAATTTCTTTGTTGGACCTTTGAAGCACAGTAAATCAGGTCTGTTTTGCACTTTTTTATTTTCATACGTAAAATAAGAGAGAGGAGTGTCATGAAACATGCGAGGAATATATGAGGGAAGCTGATAGAATGGAAATCAAGAATTAAAAACCATTTAAAGTTATTCTTTGTTCAAAGGAAGCCGAAGGTTTGAGGATGGGGAGTGTTAGAGTCGGCTTTAGAATGCGGAGTGTTAGAGTCGAACTCTGACACTGAGGTTAAACACTCTACCACTAGAACTTTCTCACAAATTGTTTTTGATTTATATTCTAAAAATTCTTGTATTCATTTTCCTTCCTCTCTCTTTCTCCCTCATCTCTCTTTCACTTTCTTTTCTCTCTTCCTCTAATTTTTCTTTAAATAAAGAAGTATTTGGTTTTCTCTTTAAGAACGTTTCCTCTAGAATGCTTATTTTGTTGCCTACATTAGCAACAGTCCAAGTAGAAATGAATAAAGTGATCATTTGTAGGGTGTGATAAGGATTCGAAGGATTGGTGGTTAAAATTGGTATTAGTGGCTTTAGATTTGCATACTGATTGTTTTGCTTGATTGTTTGATTCAGATTGCAGGGAAAATTAACAAAATTATCAAGGAAACGGGACTTCGAGGCCTTGGGCAACTAGAGCAGGATCTTGTCTTTGGAGACGCAGGAGCCAAGGATGTCATCAATTATCTGAGGACCAATCAGGTGATGTACAGAGGATGTTAGTCCACTTCTAAGTACTTGTTGATACTCAATATTTTTTTTAATGGAAAACTGTTCAATTTATGCAGGATACAACTCCTGAAAACAAGTTGCGTTTGTTAATGATTTATGCCTCTGTATTTCCTGAGAAGTTTGAGGGAGACAAAGCTACTAAGCTAATGCAGGTAGCTGTGTCAATTCATGATTTTTTTTCCGAGGCAATTACTATATTCGTGCAATTTGTGCTTTTCTTTTCAAAGGAGGATTAAATTCCAGGCCGTCAACTCATTTAGCTTCACACCTAAGTAAAATAGCTGTTTGACATGGGCTTAGCCAAGTTGGCTAGAGCGGATGTGCTCCCCACTCTGCACCGAGTTCAAATCCCCTACCCGTAGTTTAGATTATATTATAGTAGAATATGGCTTGTATAACAAAAAAAGTAAAATAGCTGATTAGTTTTTAATTTTGATTGCATTTTCAATTTTACATGCTGTATGGTTATATTTATAATAATTTATAAACTGATATATTTCATGTATACTGTTACTGTATCATGTATATATGGTTATTTATGTTAACTTATAACTGAAAAAAAGTTGCGTTAATTGCTTTTTGTTTATTTACTTAGTTGGCAAAATTATCACGCGAGGACATGAAGGTTGTGAATAACATGCGGTTGCTTGGGGGTTCATCAGAGTCCAAAAAGACATCTAGCAGCTTCTCGCTGAAGTTCAATGCTGCAAAGGTAAGCACATCTAGTTGTGGTGCTTATTCGAGATTAGTGTAGAGTTTTGTTTCAGAAAATAAGCACCTGACAGAGTAAGGTAAGGCCTCAGTTTATAAATATTCTTGTTTAAAATCAGACGAAGCAAGCAGCGAGAAAGGATCGCACTGGTGAGGAGGAGGAAACATGGCAACTATTTCGATTCTATCCCATGATAGAGGTATGTAGGCTTGAACATAATGCATTCCACAGGTTACAACATCTTAAAATTTTTCAATTGATCATTTTAATAGGAATTAGCAACCCCACACTGCACTCTCTTTCCTTTCCTGACAGATGGGGGAAAAAGAGAGATTGGTCTTGATGATTGTATATTATAGTATATGGACAAACGTACTTTGAAGGAAATAGATGGTAAAGTTTTATGGTCAAATGGACAAGTTTGAAGCTGGACTAATTTAGAAAGCTCATTAAGATAGCACGATACATAATTAACTGAGCAGCATCTGATTACATGATTTTGTTTTAGGAGCTCATTGAAAATCTTAATAAAGGTGAATTACCGAAGAACGAGTATTCATGCATGAATGAACCCAGTCCAGCTCCCCAAGGGGGTAGCGAGAGAGGCAGCCGCAGTTCATCAGCACAGATGAGTCAACCTACCACTGCTCCTCATTCAATGAGATCAAGGCGAACTGCAAATTGGGGACGGGCTCGGCATTCTGATGACGGATATTCTAGGTAGCCTCACAGTGCCTAATCTAGTCAAAGTTAACGTGCTCATTCCCTAATTGAATGTGCATACAAGGGCAGCTGTTGAATTTAATCTTGTGAGATTATTCTAATCCATATGGTCATATCTCATGTCATTCTAATACTTTTTGTAATATGTCTGAAACAGGATACACTATCTAGTTCTAAACTTTTGGTTGTTGATAACATTTGAAAGGTTCTTTTTGCTTTTTGGAAGATGTAAATATGGCAACTTTGAACTGCCATTAGTCTTGGATATAAACTAATTATTGTTCTTCCGCTACCTTTTGTAGTGACTCGGCTTTGAGAGGTGCATCTACTGATTTCAAGAAGATGGGACAACGAATTTTTGTATTTATGATTGGCGGGGCAACTCGATCTGAGGTAGAATTTGTGAGGAACTTTTTTTCTTGGTTTCTTGATCTGCAGTTTAGTGCTTCTAGATCTTCCTCTCATGGTTATCTTGATGCTGTCATCAGCTACGAGTTTGCCACAAGCTGACGACAAAATTGAGAAGGGAAGTAATCCTGGGCACTACTAGTATCATTGAACCCCCACAGTATATTACGGTATATGTGCACCTACTGTTCATCATTTCATTTCTGGAATCCAATCAAACACTTCTCTAATATTCTGTTGTTTGTTCAAGGAAAAAAAGAGAATCAAGATCATATAACATATCCGAGTTGAATTGATAGTTGCTCATGATTATTCTTGATGTTCCAGAAACTGAAGCTTCTGTCAGAAAAAGAACTAGCATTGGATGGCCTTAAAATCTAAATTACAGTCCCAGTGAATAGCCAAAATGTATCTTTGCTCTTTGAAATCAGGTTGGCCACTCTTGAGCATAAAAATTGTAATTTTATGTTGGTTGAGTTGAGAAGGAAACAATATGACATTGCTGGTTTTGTTTTCTATTAGATTCATCACCTGTGGAAGGATGGTTGTGTACCAGTTCATCAAAGGGACCAGTTTTCGTGCATATATACTTTCTTCTATTCAATATGTTCATATCAGAAGAAGGCATAGTGGCTTCCAAATGTTAAAAGGGCCATTAGGATGCTGCAGCATTGTAATATTGAATCAGCGCAGGGTGTTAAATATATATATATATATAAGATTTTGAAGGATTTCATTCTGTTCTGAATCTTGTCTACACCTGATTGAAACATTGGGTGTTTCAGAATTGTGATATCAATTATTATTTGTTTCATACTGAGTTTTTGTAATGAATTTCTCTGGAGGTGGGTTTTTGTTTCAAGGTAGCATAGGATGCAATGCAAATTTAAGTCTTGAAAGAACAAACATGGTACCATAATTAGCTTAACTTTCAAACTCTCTTGATGTAGGAAGTTGAGATTCCATTCCAAAATCAATTGGCAATGGGGGAGTAGCCCAACTCCTTATAAACCCAGGCTAGGTCCCTTAACTTTTCAGTGTGGGACAAACACTCTCAACACTTGATTCAACAACACTCTCCATAATGTTAGTTTTTCTGAGGGTATTCGACCCACATTAAAAAGTTAAGGGACCGAACACGAGCTTATAAGTAGTTGGAAATATTTTTGCTCACCACTTTAACCCAATGTACACCCTCACCACCATTCTCAACACTTTATACGTGTTCATATGCATAATCATAGTTAACTTTTACTTTATATTTATGGAACCATGGTTATACCTATAGACACGTGTCGAGTGTTGAGAATTGTGGTGAGGGTATACCTTGGGTTAAAGTGGTGAGCAAAAATGTTTCCTAAGTAATTGGGCTACTCCCTCCATTTCCCAATTGCTTTTGGGTGAAACCTCAACTTCCTTTATAGTACCAACACATGAGATAATGTAAGGTTCATTAACTATAATTAGTGTAATTTTAAATTTTAAATTTTAAAGTAACGTTATTCTTATTCTCATTTCTATTTTTAATAATCACAAATGCAGAATTATTTATCCAGAATATATATATTGTAACGAATGTAATATAATCTAGAATTTCAATGGTTTGATTTGAGATATTGGAGTAAATTAAACATGCGAGATAAATTAAGTTAATCCTGGTGTAATTTCAAATTTCAAATTTTGCAACTTTATTCTTATTCTTATTTCTATTTTTAATAATCACAAATTTGGAGTACATATAAAAAGTACCGCTCATGTAAATAACATGCGGAACATTTGACTCATAATGTCCATTATATTTCCTGTGAAATGCGGCTATATAATCAAATTATTGTTATTTTATATTGAATGTAATATAATACGGTATTTCAATTGTTTGATTTGAGATATTGGAGTAAATTAAACACGCGAGATAAATTAAGGTTCATAAATTTTAAATATTGTAATTTTATTCTGCTTTTCATTTCTCACGTATACAACTTCATAGCACTTAACATCAATTCATTTGCATAATGGGTACAAAAAAAAGTGTAACAACAACCATCAACAAATAAGCATTGCATATCCTTATTTCTGTTCTTGGCAGTAGCTCCTAGAAGAGTACCCTTATTCTTGTTTGTGAAGAAAGTACCATCAATGAACATCATAGGCCTACATTGTCGGAAACCATCAATGGAGGCCTTGAAACATATAAAGATCCGCTAGAAACGAGAACCATCCTCACCGCAGTCAAGCACACAATGAGATCCAACATTGCTGGCCTTAAAACATCCACATACCAAGGTAGTAAGCATAAGACAACTCCTCATCACCATGTAAATTCTTAGTAGCGGACTCCTTCCCATACCACACACATAAAAGGGATATCCAATCCATAATTTTCCTTCAAATCTGTAATCAACTCAATAGGCCTTACCAAAGGATTGCTACGAACTTTATCTTTGACAATTGAAGACACCAAACAAGACCCCATTGCCATATTTCTCTTCTCACGAATCAAACCACTGCAACTGTGCACGTTATTCAAATTCTTAATATTAAAAAATTCATTTACATTGCACTTAAAAGCATGCACATGCCACTCACATCCATTCCTTCTTAGCACACACAGCAGTAACACGACTAGACTCATTTTTCACATACTTGATCTTAAAACCCTTCTCAATCGAATACTTAACCAACTTATCACGGAATTCAAAAACTCCACTCTCAAACTTCTGACCCTCATGAGTAATATAACCCTCCCAATCAGTAGACAAACACTTACGACCTCCACAACTACCATATTTGCCTAAATACTCATTTCCAAAATCACTGCTACTACCATCAAAATCAATACTTAAACAAGAAGAAGAAGTTGCATTTGAATCAACAATACTACCAGTAGCACTTGAATCTTTACATGTATCCTCATCTTGCTCAACATTGTCATCATTATGTACAGCCTCCAACAAAAAAGGAGAAGCAATTATGTTCATATTAACTGTTTGAACATCATTCACTATAGCCTTACCCCTAACATCAATGTGAATTAATTGATCCTTCATCATTCCACATACCATAATCATGATTTTCAAATCATCATCAAATTCCAGTAAACAATTGGTGCAATCCATAAAAGAGTACCTCAGCTCAAAATGACCTAACTTACGCTTAAACCTACTACACAACTCGTTGGACACCCAATCAAAAGAAGAAGTTGGAGACAAAATAAGCATTAAAGTTCCAGCACCATAGGTGCACATGACCACTCTCGAATCATCCATATATCTACAAAAAAAACAACAAACAAAACAAAAATCACTATGTCATAGAATTAGAAGTACATTGTTAATACCACATTATAGAAGTATATTGTTAATACCACATCATAGGACTATCTTGTTAATACCATTTCATAGAAGTACATTGTTTATATTATGTCAGGGAACTATCTTGTAACCGAATTGAAAAAGGATACCTCAATTAATATGAAAACTGAATCGAATATCACAGATTTTCAACCACAGCTCAAACCAAAACACAAGCGAAAATCCACAACCAAACCGAATTTGAAATTAATCCAAATTATATATATAATATATAATTAAAATCACATTTCAAAACTCAAATGAATATCAATACAAATTCAAACAAAATTAGAAAATCCAATAGCTTACCTTCAAATTAGCAATAACAAAGATAATCAAATAAAATGAAGAGCAATCGGATCTACATTTCAAATTTAAACTCAAAAAATGCAAAAATAAAAAATGAAAACCTAATCCGCAACTTAATTAATCAAACATAAAATCACCAAAATTCCGACTACAATAAAGAATTCACCAGAAAAAATCAAATAAAAACACCTCAAAATTGAAGATCGCAGATGAATAACAAAGCTTCAATCGCATCTTATGCAGCACAATGTCACTCCCAAAATCACCAATTCAAACTAGAAGTAAACAAAAAATCAAGCAATAAACTCCAATCCATGCTTCACACCAAAATTGAAGTTCAGAAGAATCGAAAACGGAGCTCTGGAACAAATTGAGCTTCCTTCGAAGAGGTGAACGAAGCTTGTTTAGAATATTAGATCTGCTCCAACAGAAATCAGGAGGCTACACAAACAAAAGTTCAGTTATGAGGTCACCAATGTAATTTTTCAAAACTTCCTATCCAAGCTGGTGAGTTATGGGCCTGTTTCTCAAAATTCCATCCAAAATGGAAAAACTGTAATCAAACATAGTTGTTGAATTGAAAAAACCAACATATGTCAATTTTTGGGTTTATTTTGGGTATGTTTATAAGTATTAAATGGTATATGGTTCACTACTACAAAAATCGCAATAGACGGCGGTAATTTACCATCGTGAAATTTACTTTTCAACCGCCGAGGAATCGACCGACATCTTTACGCATAAAACCACGACGTAAAATACCGTCGTCTATATTATATAAAAACGACACTTTACTAAAAAACCGACGCCTATTAACTTAAAGACGACGCTTTTTATAAAAAAATGACGTTTATTATAATTAAAGACGACGGTTTTTTAAGAACTCCGCTGCCTATTATGAAATAACATGCCTATTATATGTAAATACGACGGTTGTTATGAAATAACGATCGCTTCATTATTGTGAAATATGTCAGCCCATTATGAAATAACAGTCGTTTATTATATTTAAATACGACGGTTATGAAAAAATGTCGTCTATTATGTGTAAAGAAAGCGGTTTTATGATAGAATAGTCATCTATTGATGTAAAGACGCTGGTTTTTTTGAAAGAACTGAGGTTTATTATATACAAAGATGTTTTATTTTTACATTTTACCTTTTTTTTCCTTGCTTCCAATTGTTCTCTACAACTATTTTAGCTAAAAAACAACCATAATGCTTTGTGAACAATAAATTCAGCTCCAAACAACCATAATTTGTTTCATAAAACTTGAATATTCAATAATAATTACAAAATATCAATCTTCATTCCTATATGTCTATACAAAATATCATATCCATAATATTAAACTATATATCTCTACAACGATCCGAATTTCATCAATTTGTTCTTGTGTGTATGAGTTACCGTTGCCTTCTTGCACCGCAAAAACAGATTAAAAAAGGAAGCAAGTTTTAGTTAGAGATACATATAACAGATTAAGAAAAAAAGAAACAAGAAAAAAGAAACAAAAAAAAAAGCCGAAGTGGGGAGCATAACTTATTTGGATTCTCCGACTTGGAGCAAATAAACTTCAAATAATTTGGAGAAACTCGAAAACTTAATGAAAGATTAGAACATGAGCAATGAAGAAAAATGTACCTGACTTGGATCAACTCGATGGAGAAAAAGAAAACTTAAGGTCAGAATATGAGTTGAAGAAAGATAGCGAAATGTTATATATATAGGGTTTAGGGAAAATTGAAAAAATTACATTTCGCGGTCAAATTTTTCAAAAGACCAGCGTTTTTTAAAGACGACGGAAAGTTAAATAAAAACGACGTATAAATTAAAATATACACGACGGTTTTTAAATAATACTGACGTTATAAACATATACTACGCCGCTATTTACAAAACCGACGCCTTAACTAAAAAAACTTCGGAGAAATAGAAATTTGTGCTAACAAGAAACTAAATATACAATCCTACTTGAGAACTCAGTTCTTGTTTTACACCCAACCAAGTTCTTAGATGGGTTGGGTGTACAACAAAATCGAAGTTCGCAAGAAAGACATTCTTGCATGAGAGGTGAGAATTGAGATATACAGAACGTTCGGAATAAAAACAGCAATTTAAACGAATTATATAGAATTGGAAAACTAAAAGTGACTTTATTAAGACTTGAAACCGAAAAGGGCCTTTATTTCAACTTGGAAACCTAAAAGCCGCCAAGTTTCAGCTCCCAATTTGTGATAAAGCGTGCACGATTCATTTCGAAAGTTTGAAATTTAAACTTACAACGACGGTATTTATTTTTACCATCGTCGTTGTAATCGACGCTTATTCGACTTTTGTTGTCGCGCTTGTTTTAAAACAACGACGGTATAATTAATATAAACGACTTGAAAATGATTTACAACGGCGATATAATTAATAGAACTGTCGTATTATCTAAATAACCACGCCGTTATATTATATTATAACGCTCGTAGTAATCATTTACCACCACCTTTATTTATAAGAACTGCCGTAGTCTAAATCTAATACGGCGTAAAATAATAAATACCGACGTGGTTAATTACCTTACATGGCGTCTATTATATATAAAGACGGCAATTTTTATGAAGGAAATGTCGTTTATTATATGTAAAGAAGGCGGTTTTGTGATAGAATTGTCGCTCTATTAATGTAAAGACGACGTTATTTGAAAGAACTGTCGTTTATATATCCAAAGATTTAGTAATTTTACATTTTTATATTTTTTCTTGCTTCCAATGGTTCTTCTCTCGCAACGATTTTTTTCTTGCTAAAAAACAACCATATATAATGCTTTGTGAACAATAAATATACTCAAGAATAATTTGTTTCATAAAACTTGAAGATCAATAATAATTACATACAAAATATTTACCAATCTTCATTCCTATACATACAAAATAATTTGTTTCATTAAACTATAATTCGATCCGAATTTCTTCAATTTGTTCTTGTGTGGGTATGAGCTAGCGTTGCCTTCTTGCAATCGCAATCCAAGATTAAAAAAAGAAGCAAGTTTTAGTTAGAGATACATTTATAAACTTATTTGGATTTCCTCTAACTTGGATATAAACGACGAAAGTAAAATTAAACCGTGTATAAATTAAAATATACACGACGGTTTTTAAATAATAGGGCGTTATAAAAACTATACTACGTCGCTAGCTACAAAACCGACGTCTTAAATACAAAAACAACAAAGAAATAGAAATTTGTGTTAAACAAGAAACAAAATTTTTAATCTTTGGGAACTCAGTTGTTGTTTTTGAACCAAACCGAAGTTCTTAGATTGGTTTGGTCCAAAAACACAATCTGAAGTTCCAAAGAGAGACATCTTGCATGACCGAAACCATTCGTAGATGTGAGAATTGGAGACTGAACGTTTGGAATAAAAACTACAATTTAAAGGAAATATTTAGAATTGGAAAACTAAAAGTGACTTAATTAAGACTTGGAAACCGAAAAGGGCCTTTATTTCGACTTGGAAACCTAAAAGCCGCCGCTTCGTCTCCAATTCGCAGATAAAGCGAGACGTTTCAGTTTGAAAGTTTCCAATTTGAAACCCAGCAACCACGGTATTTATGATTTCCCGGTTGTTATGCGACGTTTATTTCGACTTTTGTTGTCGCGCGCTTGTTTTAAATAACAACGACGGTATAATTAATATAAACGACGTTAAAATTATTTACAAACGATATATAATTTATAGAACTGCCAGTATTATCTAAAAACCACGCCGTTATATTATATTATGACGACGCGGTAATCAAGTACCACCACCTTTATTTATAAGTACTGTCGATAATCCAAATGTCTATAAAATAATAAAAAAAAAACAGACGTGGTTAATTACCTTACATGTCGGTAATTATAAAATTACGGTCGTATTAAATAGTACTTGATACGTCTCTAATAATACAATTACCGTCGTGTTCATTGGATGTTCAAAACGCGTATTATATGCAAACGCCGCCTCTATAATTACTACGCCGGTATATTTACACATACCGTCGTTGTTTATTTGTTGTCTTTTTTTCTGATCGAAATGGCATGTTTAATAAGACAATGCTTTTAAAAGTTTTATGCGCCGTGTTTTAAAAATGCCCAAATGAATTTCCAATTTTTAGGTGTTTTAGTTTCGAATCCACGCCGGTTTTTATATTACCGTCGTTTAAAATTTAACGACGGTATTTATTTTGTCCGTCGTCATTTTACCGACGCTCATTTCGATTTTTGTAGTAGTGGTTTTGTAACAGGACTAGGTCTAGGGAAGGGTATTTAACTAAAATTGTATTTTAATAATTAAAATTTTGGAGTACCTAGAAATACTACCTCTTAAGTGATGAGTCAAGATCTTCTGTCTCCATTTTTCCTGTGGGTGCTGTTAAACGAACCCTAAAATTAACTGAGTACACCTTATGATATAAGTACACCCTAATAATTAAATCAAAATGTAAAATTAACTAAGTAAACCCAATTTAACTACCAAAAATACTCCTGATACACCCTAATATGCTCTATCACACAACACCCTAATACTAAGTACACCATATTTTACATGAACTGGTCGTCTTCATCAAATCTTTCTTGTCAACTCATTTTCCCTTCATCAACTCTTAACAAGCTTGGCAAGTTACCCAACTTAGAGGTACTTGAGCTACGGAAGAATTCTTTGACAGATCCTTTGCCAGTGAACCTTGGAAAGAATGTCTCATTGCAGTGGTTAGATGTGTCATCAAATTCATTATTAGGTGATATCCCACCGGGTTTGTGTAGTTCTGGCAATCTCAGAAAACTCATCCTCTTCAACAATTCCTTTTATGGTTCAATTCCAGTAAGTCTTTCAACTTGTTTGTCACTGGTTCATGTTCGTATGCAAAACAATCTTATTTCATGAACCATCCCCCAGTTGGTCAGGGAAATCTTCCTATTCTTCAAAGGTTAGAATTGGCTAAAAACAATCTGATTAGGGTTCTGTAAGGTTTTTATTTGAACCCTTATTGTACTTTGGCTCTTCTCATAAACCAACAAAACCCTTGTAATATTAATTAGATTCTAGGTTAGAATCGGTGTGGGTTGAAGGGCTTCCAAGTCTCCTCGTTGCAGGTCAAAAGGTAAAACATTTGCATGGTTCACATGGATTAATCCACACTTCACTTGGATTAATCCAACGTACATTCGTGCATGCTGCTACCTGTTTTCAGTTGTATTAATACTTTCTATGAAAGTATTAATCCATGATGCGTCAGTTTTTCAAGTTGTTGGCAGATTTCTTTATTCATTCTTTATTCATTCTTTTTTGAATGTTTTCTCCTTAGCCCAACGGGTGTATGTGGAGATTGGTAAATCTGTGTGTGGAAACATAATATATTATTTTATAATATATTGTAGGGAGCTTGTCTTTTGTTTTTTAAATGACCCATACCCTTGTCCCTTAAATTATGTTGTCTCCCACCTTTAGAAGAGATGGCTTATGGGTCTCTTTATTATAGTCTACTTTTCAGATTATGGACCTTGCCTTTTCTCTTTGATCAATAGCCATGTGCGGCTCCTTTTGGTTTTAAAGAAACACCCATACTTCTTTTTATATCCCTCTCCACACCTTGTCAGCCCACATGTTCTCCAAAAGGAATAAAACAATTTCTTATCCTGTTTTTGTGTCTAGAGCCGTTCCTTGTTTAAAGCATCTTTGGTCTGTGGCCTTAAATAAATGAGCTTGATAAACCATCCCTATTTATACTCCTCACTTTGACGGTTTTTGACTAGTGATCTTACTCATGCATTGAACACATTACTTATGCTTTTCAAGTTATATTCTCTGCATAAATCAAGTTGAAATAGTTTCTGGAATTATTTCTTCTCTTCCTTAGCCATAGTTTATACACTTGAGGGTTATGAGAATGAATGCATTCACATAAGTGCTTCCCAAAGATGATTTTCACTCTTTAATGGCTGATTGTGTTTCATTGCTTTGATTACTCCTTTATTTGTTCAACTAGTATATGTTACTTGTGAGTATATGATTGATTGTATACATATAGCTTTCTTCAAGTAAAAACTTACAAGATTTCGGTTGAACATTTGTTTTGTTTCATTGTTGTTTTGTTGAATTAAACTATATGCTTCAAGTTCATTACTTCTAGTTTAATCATCACAACACTTAGGTTTCATTTATCTAGCTCAATCATACTTTGTGATTGAGATAGATGAATCTTTGAAACCATAACTCACTTCATACATCAAACTACATGTAACTAGAGCTTGGTGCTCGTGAGAGGATTTGCTGCTAAGAGATAAAGAAAATGTGCTTGCTGAAAGATTGGATTGTAGCTGCCTATAGGTGATAGATGAGCTAAGTCTTCTTTCGTTTTTCTTGTATTTCTTAATTGAACAGATTGGATCTCTCCTGACTTGGTGCCCCCAGTTTTTCACCCTGTTGGGTTTTCTAGGTCAACAATTATCGTGTGTTATTTACATTCTGCTGTTACTAGTTTTAATTTATTAACCACGAAATTATTTGTGTTTGTGCTTGTGTGCTTTTAAAGAACTTAAAATTTAAAAAGGGTAGTCTTTTTGTTCTCGCCTACTTCACCCCCCCTCTGTAGGCTTTTAGAGCCAAGGGCTTGTTCTTACAGGTTCAATAAGTTGAGTGGGGTGTACTTAGTAAAATTACTTTTGTTTCAATATTCAAAATATCCTTTTTTGTCATTTTACATTAGGGTAAATTAGTAATTCAATAAATAGTTTGGTAGTATGGTGTACTCAGTTAATTTTAGGGTTCGTTTAACAGCACCCTTTTCATGTACCCACTCTGTCCCCTATCTATTTATTTGACATATGTCTATTCAATTTTTTTCTTAATATAACAGTGTTAACTTTTGATAAATTAAACATTAAAATAAATTGATAATTAAACAAAAACCCAACAGACACCAAAACTCCCCACCCACCCAACACTGTCAGCTAACCCACCTCGCCGTCAGCAACATCTTCTCCACCTTGCCGATGGCAACAGCTTCTCCAACTCGTCGGCGGCAACACTGTCTCCACCTAGGAACACCATCTCTTCATACCCATGTCTCTTTCTCTCTCTTTCTTGAAGATAATCTCAGATATGGATCTAAAGTGGCCATTCTTCTGCCATTTCATCGCCCATTCAGTCAAGCTCACCGTTCCCTTTCAAGTGATGGATCTATAACATGTATTGCACAAAAATCCTCAAACCACCCCAAATGAATACAGATCTTGCACAAAAGGGATGGATGACTTTGTTTGTTGGACTGAATGCTCATCTAGATTTAAAGGTTTCTTCAAGATATAGAAAAAGAGATGGAGAGAAAGATGCGGGACTTTGCCCGCGGCGAGGTGCAGATGGTACTGCTGCCGGTCTAGGTGGGGATGGGGATGTTGGTTTTTCTTTGATTATCTATTTTTGTTTTTGTTTTGCTTTTATTTTATTTCGTTTTATTTAAACTTAATAGAGTTAAGTTGGTGTTAAATGATATTAAATGAATGTACATGTGTCACAATATGAGATAGGAGACAGAGAGAGTACAAAGAAAGAGAAAAATGGTACAGAGATATGAAGTCTTATGTGATGGGGAAGAAGTCATTCATAATGTCCATTATATGTTGTTCACATGAGAACTGACACATAATTATAATCAACTCATTGTTATTTATCCAGAATATATATATATATATATATACATATATTTTATATCGAATGTAATATAATTGTTCGATTTGAGTAAATTAAGGGTTTTTAGGTCTTTTAGTCCTTGAATTTGGACCTGATTTGCATTTGAGTCCCTCAATTTCCAAAATTGTTCCCGTGGTCCTTTAACTTTAGTTTTGTTAGGACAAATAGTCTCACTGTGACATCCTGACCCAATTTAATTGAATTTATTCAATTTAAATAATTTTAGCGAAATTACGGTTTGCCGGGATTAAGGGTATTTTAGGCACTTTAAAAAATTCCATAAGGATTTTGGAGAAATGGGTTGCGCGTTATTGCGTCCTCAGTCGAGAACGAGTTCGTGGATACGTGCAGACAATCGACTGTTTATGCGATCGGGAAGCGATAGAAAGTAAAAGAAATAAAATTAAAAAACAAAATTCTGATTTTTACTGTAGCGCTACAGTACTGCTACAGTAAAACCCGAAAATTCCTTCTTCTTCTCCCTTTCTCTTCTCTCCCTCTCGGTCTCTTTTCTCCCGTGCGCAGTCCCCCCTCCCAAAACAGCACCGATGGGTTTTTTGGTGGCCACGGATTCATCCGGCCACCAAATGGAGCGATACCAGTCCCAAAAGATCCGTGACGCCTTCCTCTTCCAACCCCAGCCAGGTTCCACCTCTGGAACGGTCGCTGTTCGCCGGAAAATGCAAGAAACTGGCCGGATTTTACGTAATCTTTCGAGCGTTCGTTCTCCCTCCTCCGGCGACGGAATTCGACGAGTAAAGGTATGAAAACTTAACTACTCTTCGAGCTCTAGCTATCTGCATGGTTGGTTTTCATCAATTCGTAGCGTAGGGGATCGAATCTGTAACACAAAGTTTTGGCCGGTTTTCCAATTGAATTTCCAAGCCTTGCCAGCGTCATGCAAGTTCTCATAGTTGAATAAGTTGTTCCAATCATCGAGTAGTATAGGCTGGTGGAAGGGCAGCTCTTGGTTTTAGAGTTTGTTCGGAAGTCAAATTTATCGCTTTGGGCACCCAAATGCGCTGCCAGTGTGGGTGGTTGCGTGGGGCCTCTAGTAATTGTCAATCTTCATTCCTAAATTATCGTAAATGCGTCGGCGCGTGGCGTCTTCGGTTGATTTGGAGTTGGATGGCGAGCAATGATACAGCATTTATGCGCCGTTATCGTTATCCGGGTTCGATATGTTCGGGCCGTTAGATCGGTCCTTTCCAAATATGTTGTTCCCTGTATTTTTAGGATGCGTGTAGGATTTGACGGATGCGTGATTGAATTCTGAGCCGTTGCTTCGGATCAACGACTTGAAGTTTGAGTTAAGCGTGTCGTCCGACGTGAATCGTGAAGCGATCCACCATCCGATCGTGACCAAACTTTCAGGACGTGTTAGTTAAACCGTAGTGAACCTATAGGAACTTTCGGATCTAAGTTTGGAGGTCATGGGACCCACTTGCCCGGTTTGACCTATTAGGTCGGTTTGACCAAGTTTGACCAGGGTTGACTCGAGGGTCTCAGTGCTGTTTGCAGTGTAGTTGACTTTGTTGGACTTCTAGGAATGTCCGGATCGATTTGGAGGTCTTGGGTTTCCGCGGGCCGGGTTGATCGAAAATGGGTGTTTTAATAGGTTGGCCGTGAGTCTTGGGACGGTCACATGATTAAAAGAGGTAGTTTGACCTTAGAATCCTTCGTAGGGCGTCGTGCGCGTTAAGTGGGGTTTTGTTAGGGTTTAAGTTTTCGATTCTCGTTCGGTTCAGTGACTAATCCACGTCTTCGTGCTATCGCTTTGAGATCTTTTTCCGCACGACAAAGTGAGACCCTTTGCAAGTTATGCGGCGTGGGGCCAACTACGAGTGACTTTGTTTTCAAATAGCGCGATTTGAATGATTTGCATGAAATACGTGATATGAGATTTAATGGTTTTAAATCTTGGATTTATTAATTGTTTAAGTCTTGGTTGACTTGGGTGAATTATATTTTAAAAGGATTTGCATTGAGTTACATGCATGATTTGGGTTGCGGTTTATCGTGGGGCCACGATGGCTATTTTATTATTATTTATACTCTTTGGGTATTGAGCAGGACGTGGTGATAGGAAATTGGTTTTCGTATTAAAATTTGGGATATTATATTTAAAAAGGGTTGTTATATTATATATAAATTATATAATTGAATATTTGGACGTTAACGTGGTCCGTTTAATTACGTATTCGGTTTTGGCGTTTAAAACCTTTTGAAGTATAATTACTTATACTTTGATTATATATATGTATATTTTCATACATATATATATATATATATATTGATTTTGAATAAATACTTTGGGATAATGGGAATGGAGTATACATATATTATATATATATATACAATGTATATATATATATGTATATGGGATTGGGCTTGAGAAATTGTATTTTAAAGGATCTTTATGTTTTATGTATATATATAGATATATATACCTATGTATATATATATATATATATACGTATGTATATTTGGATTATACGTTTGATTTAACGGTATGTATTTACGAGCGAGTTCCTTATACTTTAATTATATATGTCTTTGGGTTGGAATGCCGTCGGACGCGTGAGGTCCTCATATAATTATATTGATATTTTGAATATGATTTCAAAGGATTATGACGTTTACTTGGTTATGAGTTCGATTATCGTCGTTTTGGAACCTTATGATTATTTTGACTATATAAATATATGTTTGGGACGGTGATGTCCTTGTGTTGAGTATATTTATGGGTTATATGCTTGATGGACTTATTTATGTCAGGTGTTCGATGTTTGGGGTTGGGTACACTGGGATTGAATGTATATATATATATATTGTTATCGCGTGGCGATTTATGTGTGTGCGGGTAGCACCTTGAGATGTACCTCCCGCATTACGATGATGATGATACGGTTACTTGGATATGGTTCGATCCGAGGTGCATGCTCTAACGGTGTAGCCGTAGACTCTTAATTGAGTATTTAGTCGTGCGCATGGACTAGTTCGGACGTATGGGTATTGAGGATTCTGCCATCACGGTTCGGGTAGCATAATCCATTACTATGGGACGGCTTAACCACAGGTGCGGGGCCAGCGGTGTAGTCCTCGTATCCAGTTAAATGATCCCCTCATTGGATTGTTTCCCAGTACTTGATTGGTATTGAGATTATATTATACCTATACGCGTGTGTTAGTACCTTCATATTCTTATTTCTTTTAGTGAGGATCTCTCCTTGCTACGTGCTTGCGAGCACGAGGATTGGGAGTTGGGGAAGTTGGAGAAACTTTTACACTTACTTTGACTTCAGTATTTGATTGGATTTCGCATCTTGGTTATGTTTTACTCGTGGGATTGTGAATCCGGATTCGATATTTATATATATGTATATAAATGCTTTGAACTACAATACATGTCTATATTGCTGTCGAGTTGGGTTTTCTTGACATATACGAATTATTCGGCATTTAAAGGTTTGTTTTACTTTATGAGAATTTTATTCCATCTTTATGCTTTACTTTAACAAAGGCCGTTTGTTTATGTTTTATAAACACTTGGGTTGATTTGAGAGGTTACGCCTCGGGAAAAGAAAAAGGGTGTTTTATTCGGAAAAGGTTTTGGTGGATTGCTCTATGTAATTTGAGATAATGATTTCTAAATCAATCACGTATATAAAGGATTTCATATGCATGGTTTGCATAGTTTTAAAAGGTGGGGTTAGTTTTTGTCACTCACACTCTTTCTGTTTTCATACTTCAGGATGGTTGCGTCGTATTTCGTTCCGCGCTCTCTTCTTCGAGCTTTATTTGAAGGGTAGGATCATTGTCCTTGAACCTAAACTCATATTCTGTTTATTCTTTTCCGTCAATTCCTAAACTCTTAGATTGCTCTGTATTGCAGAGGGTTAATTTGTTGGCCGAGGAAGGCACGGGTAGTTTATACGTAGCATGTGGTGCTTGGGCTTTGTTTCTTGCTTGTTTGAGCATGTTTTAACTTTGGGGATTGTTCACTTTGTAGTGAGACTGTCCGATTTCGGCAGAAGTCTCCTGCCCTGTTGTTGTTGTTTGTCGGGAAGAGGGTTACGTTGATTCGTGGGCGGCATGGGTTGGTGTTGGGCCCATCAGCGAGGTTGGTGGGTTCGGTGGAATGCGGGTCGGGTCACATCACTCACCATTACTTTATGTCAATTTTTTTCGTTATATTTAAGGGTAGATGGGTCTTTCAGGTTGGTTTTATTTTCCCCCTTCTGCAGCTCTCCTTCCCTCTAAAAGACGTTGCAGAGCCTGCCGCCAAACAGCTTAAAGAACGATAAATTGCAATCCCCTTCCTCTTTATAAGCTAGTTCTTCTCATATTGGTTGAGTAAAAGTTGGAATCGTCAAGTTTGGAAGCTTGGATAACAGATTAGTTCGAAGGATGGCAAGTAATATATCTCAAACATCATCAATGGAATCTAACCAAAACCCCAAATCGGTGAAGTATTGTCATTGTGGGAGTTTGATCAAATCAAGGACTTCATGTACATACATGAATCCAAGAAGACGCTTGGAGGCCTATGACAACAACCAGGTAAACAATTTTTCATTTTTGGGTGTATACACAAAATTGGTATTACGTTCAAATTTTGTACTGATGAAGAATTTGATAATACTGATGCAGAAAAGCATGGTTGGAGAGCATTATTTTAGGTGGTTAGACAAGGAGACATGTACAAGAGGGAAGAATGTGGTGTATGGTCTGCTTATAAGAATAAGAATGATGGAGACTAAAACAAGGGAGACATAAGAGTTGAAAATGTTGTGATGAACACACTTAAATCCTTATAAGCTCGAAACTTGGAAATGGAGGGCATAATTGAAGAAAATAAGAAGGAGTTGGATTATGCAGTCAGAGACAATAGAAGGCTTAGACTTTTGCTAGAAGACAATATGATGAGGCATCGACAAAGAGAATGTAGGATGAGTGTGGGCCCTTGTGTTTTATTTATGGTCATTGTGATGATGATGATGATGATGATGATGATGATGGTGTCGAACATGTCTCGAAAATGTATGGGAGTAACGGCAGTGAAACTCGTTTTGGAGCTAATATAATTACATAAATTAGTTATGCAATCTTGTAATGTTATTAGTTATGCAAAAGGTTTATGGAATTTGAAGACTTTGGTTATTTGCAATCTTGTAATTCCAGATTCATTGACCTCAATCTGCATATAACACTTCTTAAAATTAAGGCATAAAAATGCACATGAAATAGTAGAGCAACCTTTCACATAAGTAGAAGAATCAAACTTGCATTCACTACAAATTCAAATGTTCACAGATATAGCCTTTTCTGCAAAAGTGCAATCCCCAAACATGTTTAATACATCCCCAAAATAGCAAATGTTCCAAAATGACAACTTGTTACTGAAACATAGTACAAAACACACTTAATCCCCAAAAGAGCCATGTTCAAGTCTCAAAAGGTATCCCCCAAAATAGCAGTCACAACATAGTTAAATCCTGGATGAACTCAACACAATTACAAAACACCATTCATCTTGTAGTGCCTCTTCTTCTCATTGGTAAATTGTTTGGTGGCTGTGAAGACGATGCAACATTGGTTGTTCCAGTGACTCTTCCTTTGCTCACTGTTTGAAATGATGATCTTCCTAAGCCTATCATTCTCCATCTACCTCTACCACCCCTAATTGCTGCAACCTACAAGCAAAATTTGACAGAAGTGATTGAGGTTATTCAAAGGACATAAGAAAATGTGAGTTCAAACCATCTTTAAATATCACTTACATGTTGGGCCATTTGAGTTGGTCCAATTGGTGCCATTCCTTGGATATTTGCAGGTAATATTTGAGTTTGGCCTGGACTTGAGCTTGCTCTTGGGCTTGGACTTGAGCTTGAGATGATGATCTTCCTAAGTCTCTCATTCTCCCTCTACCTCTAGCACCCCTAGTTGCTGCCACCTACAAGCAAATTTTCACATGTGTGATTGACGTTATTCAAATGACATAAGAACATGTGAATATCAAACCATCTTCAAATATTACTTACATGTTGGGCCATTTGATTTGGTCCAATTGGTGCAATTTCTTGGATATTTGCAGCTAATACTTGAGTTTGGCCTTGGGCTTGAGCTTGAGATGATGATCTTCCTAAGCCTCTCATTCTCCCTCTATCTCTAGCACCCCTCGTTATTGCCACCTACAAGCAAATTTGTCCTAACGAAAAAATTGACATAAGTAACGGTGGGACTATTTGTCCTAACAAACTAAAGTTAAAGGACCATGGGAAAGATTTTGGAAATTGAGGGACTCAAATGCAAATCGAGTACAAGTTCAAGGACTAATAGACCTAAAAACCCGTAAATTAAATATCGGGTATAGAAACCCAAGTTGACAACTAAAGCACTAAAGCTCCTTCACCAAAAAAAAAAAAAAAAAACCACTAAGGGCTCATTTGTGGGTGATCTTGAATAGGCCCAAAAGCACTTTTATGGAGAATCACTTTTCCAAATAATCACTAAAAGCGGTTTTAAATGATTTTATGGAGAAACACATGAGAGATGCCTCTGTTCAGAATCACTTAAAATCACTTAAAGTAATTATATAGAATAGCACAAGAGGTGGTTCTCCACATAAATGATTATGGCCTATCAAAAGTCACTCCCAAACGAGCCATAAAGCTCGAATTTCGGCTCTAAAACTCTCGAACCCTCTCTCTTTCTCAACAGAACCCACTCTTTCATCCTCTGCTAATGAGCTGTATCCCTCCATGTTTAAGAGACATTTTATGTATTCAGTTCTCTGTAATTGAACTTGATATTATCAATGAATTTACCTTTTCTTTATGCAAAGAAAAAAAAAACTCGAATTTCGAATAAACATTTTGCTCGAAAATTATCTGCAAATGTTTTAGTTCGTTTGACATCGAGAATCAAAGTGGAGATATGAAAAAGTAGGAGCATCCACCATGTCGGGCCGCCAAGCCAAGAGATCAAGATCAAAAGTAAACATTACTAGAAAAACAACTTTTTATTGTTGGTTTATAATGAACGAATTTTGGAAAGTTTTGTAATGCATTTTAATTTCATAGTCTCGATCTCTTGGACAACAAGGGTCCAAGAGATTGTGGTCATCTACCGTTGGATTTAAATTCAATGGTTCAAAAAAATTTAAAAGGAGTGCAAGAATGAGTGAACCATTGAATTTAAATCCAACGGTGGGTGACCACAAATCTCTTGGACCCTTGTGATCCAAGAGATCGGAATTGTTTAATTTCAATATAATCAATGATAAGTTTAGGGTTTAGGGTAGCATCCACAATCATGCTCTCTATTTTTTAGTTAGAATTTAGCTAAAAACACTAGAAAGCTATTTTAGGAGCTCTCTATAAAATTTCAACTCCAACCACACTCTCTAGTTTAAAGAGTCATAAATGTTTTTAATAATTTTTAATTCAATTTTTGAACAAAGTGTAGACACAAAAGCAACAATAAAAATAAGTTGGCATTAAATAAATGCTTAAAATAATATTAAATATAAAAGCATTTAATTATAGGGAGCACTAGAAAGTCTTTTCTCTCCTCGTATTTAGGAGCTTTCTGAGATCTCCTTATTTTAGGAATTTAGATAGGGAGGCGTGGTTGGAGGTGGGTTTTTAATTCCTCCCTAATTTTTAGGTAAGGAGGTGGTTTAGGGAATCGTTGTGAATCTTTCTAAGTGCAAATATGTATACATTACAACTCAAAAAGTACAGTCTTTGTTTGTCATATATTCCTCTATTTAAAAACCCTTTTGTTCATTAAAATAAAAACCTTTTTTTTTTTTTTTAATCCGAAGAACCTTTTTCTTTTTTGAAATCTATTTATTAATTTGCAAAACCCCCTCTCTCTGTACGAAGCTTCGAGCATCTCATCTGTATCAAGCTATCGACACCTCCTCCCATTTTTCCATTTCTCCAAACGCATTCTGATCATCGTCACCGTATCCAAACCCTCGCGCGGCAATCATCTCCGGTTACCAATGGATCTGGTTCTTCCAATTGCGGTGCTCTCAGTTCTCATCGGCGCTGTCATCGCTCTCGCCTTCTTTGGAAACTACTTCCGGAAACGGAGCTCTGAAATCCAGTCCATTTCCCAACCGGAGCTCCAATCGGATCCCAAAAAGCCCCTCTCCAAGCCTAATCAGACTAAGAAGTCTCACGCCAAACCTCACTCTCACACCTCTGACAAGGTAAAGCTGAATCGCTTTTCAAGTGTCTTTATTGAATTCTGTGTTTGGATGCGGAGAAATCGAGAGAAAATGTATGACTTTCCTTTTGCTTGAGTTGCATGTAACTCGGCGTTCTCGCCCTTATTACAGCAACACTATGGAACACGAATTTGTTGTTTTTGGTAAAAATGAGTTATCTTTGCTTTAGGATCGAGTGAGGTGAATTTGATTTTTAATATTGATCTGTTGGATCGTGAAATGCAGGATCAAAATAAGAAACATCATCCGTTGGACGTGAATACTTTGAAAGGTCATGGAGATGCAGTCACTGGCCTTTGTTTCTCGTCGGACGGGCGGAGTTTGGCAACAGGTAATGCAATCAAATTTCACTTCTTTGTCAAGCTTAATGCATCCCATATTCCGCCCTTTTAGAGGAGCAATTGGAAATTTTCTAATATTAGACTGAAATGCAGACCTCAATATTAGAAAGATGTTGCTGGTTTTGGATGATCTAGAATCGTGTATTCTTACTTGTTTGTGTCTTTGTGTACGCGAGTGCCTCATGAAAAGTTTGTTTTGAATATAGTTGGCATGAATTCACCGAGTAATAAAAGAGTTGTGAATCGCGATAATTTTTTTTTTCAAACCGTAGCAAGCTACTGAGTTCATGGATCCTTTTCCTGCTTGAGAAGTCATTCAGTTTGCAACAACATATGTGTTATACACTTTCATACTGTGGTGGATGACTTTGATTTTGATTTGGGCTTATATCTCCATTACTTACGATTTCCTACTCGAACAAACAGCTTGTGCGGATGGAGTGCTCAGGGTATTCAAGTTGGATGATGCTTTGAGTAAAAGTTTCAAGTATGAATTTCAAGTACTCTTTGTACATTACCACTTACCAGATAACACTGCAATGTTAGTTATGCTCATTAGTTCCGCTGCTTTTCATTTATCAAATTCTGCAACATTTTCAACAGGTTTCTGAGAATTAATTTGCCTGTTGGAGGTCATCCTGTTGCAGTTTCATTTTCTGATGATGGATTATCTTTAATTGCGGCTTCTCAAAGTCTGTCCGGTTCTTCTTTGTACATGTACGGGGTGGAAAAACCCAAACCTTCTGATGAAGTAAAGCAGCAGCCCAAGCTTCCCCTGCCTGAAATCAAGTGGGAACAGCACAAAGTTCACGAGAAATTAGGTATTCTCACCTTATCTGGGACCACCGCGAGTTATGGGAGTGCTGATGGGAGTACAATTGTTGCTTCATGCTCAGAAGGTATCTTCTTATTTTCTTATCCTGCATTAGAAATTGCACGCATGCTTTTATTCAACATGTTGCTCACTTTATGTTACTTAATGACACTTAAATAATTGTCTATTTAAAGAATAGCGATTAGAGTTTGTTAACGTTCTAATACAATATAGGGATATTGTATGTTGTGATCCATACAGCTAAGGATGTTTGCAGTTCTATAGAAAGAATTCTTGACTGATTTAATTAATGGTTTTTGCAATCTTGTGATGCTAGAAAGTGGTTGCTTAGAAATTTTGGTTCCTAGCCTTTAAAGGGTTGAATTAGGTGTACCATTAAATCAAATAAGATCGGTTCGGGTTTCAGGTTAAATATTAAAAAAAAAATTTGAACTCCACAAACTCAACCCAAAGTGAATACTTATAAAATTTTCAAGTCTATGCTTCAAAATGTTTTTTCTATTCCTTTACCATACACTCCACCGCTCTGAATCAGTGCCTTAACCTTAAACTCTCTAAACCTATTTTACTCTTTTCATTTTTACTATCTACAGCACCTTCTCCTGCCTCACAAATCACAACCTCACCTCCTCTCCTCCTCCAGCCATTCCCACGCAATTTCCACCCTTCAGCTGCTTCCTACCTTTCTTGCAGTCTCCCCTCTCTCAATTCTCAACCACTCTCGGCATCATTGTTACAATGCCATTGTCTCGCTCTTACCTCTCTGTCTCAGCATTTCTCATTCCCTCTACTCACCAATCTCTTTTTAGTCCTCTCTGTCTCTGTCTGTGTCATACATGCAGACTGAAACTTTCCTTTTCATTTCGATGAGTATGCTGCTATTCTTAACCAGATTGACCCTCTTCGTCTTAATTGTTTCAAGAGGTCCCATCTACCTGTATGTATGTACGTACCTCAATTACTTAAATGAGGATTGTATCACCTATAAATGAAATTCATTATCTTTCAATGTTACAGCCAGATTGTCATCTCAATCTTGATACTGTTTTTTTCCTTCTTTTTTGGTCCAATATCCCAGGCCCCATCCAATATTCATACTAGAATTTCACAATTCCCATGGACCATCAAGATTATTATCTCAATATGAATACTGGTTATTTCTGCACAGTTTCCTTTGATAGAATGTCCATTCCTTGTGGTTCTAATATTTTTGTTACCTTTAGGAACTGACATCATACTTTGGCATGGGAAAACGGGCAAGATTTTGGGGCATGTTGACACAAATCAGTTGAAAAACACCATGGCTGCTATATCACCAAATGGGCGTTTCCTTGCTGCAGCAGCTTTTACTGCAGATGTGAAGGTAATTATCTATAAGTTTTCTATTGGTTGAGTGAAAATCCGCCAGAAATATGGGGTATGTAAACAAAGTTCCAAATTGTTAGAAGTTCTGTACCTGTGTCTGCATCAGTAACTTTCTGGATACCATAATCACATGGCATGTTAGAGCTGTAAGGTGCTTTATGGTATACAATTAAATGGGGCTTGTTAACATCACAGATTTTCTTGGCAGGTGTGGGAGATCGTATATTCAAAGGATGGTTCAGTCAAGGAGGTCTCAAAAGCTATGCAACTTAAAGGGCATAAGGTTTCTTATATGTTTTATGTACAATGCAATTACATAATCTGATTTAATGCATGTATTCACAAAGCCTCTCCGTTGGCTCCATTATTTTTTTTAAAACTAATCGAGATCAAGTTAAATGTTTAGCATGAGCCGGAAGAAAAAAAAAAGTTAAATGTTTAGTATGCTTTGTTGTCCCATTTCTTCAGTGAACTATATTTTTCGATGTTTTGTCTGTTTTTAAACATGCAAAATCTTGCTCTAGTTTTATCTTCTTCAGGAGATAATATATTCACTTCGAATGTAGCTTCCCACAGTCCTTGCACTCATATATGAGTGCAGAAAGCTACTTTTGGAGTGCAAATAACAATTTCCTCACTTTTAATAATCAGTATCATTTGAATTCTTTGAGCTGTACAACTTCTGATTCTCTTTTTATCAGCAATTCTTTGACTGATGCTTGATTGTATGTGCTATATCTCAATGTCATCTGGTTGTTTTTCAGAGTGCTGTAACTTGGTTATGTTTTACTCCTAACTCGGAACAAATCATCACCGCATCCAAAGATGGTTCAATAAGAATTTGGAATATCAATGGTATGTATAACTTAGTAAGATTATGCTCTGTATATTTGCTGTCTTTGTCATGTATAACAGCTAATTGTCAAAAACAGCCTCCTCCCTCCATCTACCCATGTAATCTTAGTCTGACTCATGGAGTATATATCAACTGTCTTATCGACACAGTAATATAGAAAGCCATAGTAATTCAAATTAATAAAAATAAAAATTGAGTCATTTTTTGCACCAGTTTCCTGTTGCCATATGCTCAAATTCAGAGAACACTCTTCCATTAATTATGTTTCATAATATGGTCGGTCTTGAAGTTGAGTTATAAAATATTATGGAATTTTTATTTGGAGCAATGGTCCCTGAATTGGTTCTTTAGTAAATGTAATTATTCATCTGCATGGCTCTTACAAAAATTGCTTAGATTTATGGGTTTGTTTGTTTGTTTGTTTTTCTGATAGATTGTGTTGGTATTTTTAATTTGCCATATTAACCTTCTTGTTGTCCGTTCTCTCAAAGTTCGATATCATATGGATGAGGATCCCAAAACTCTGAAGCTCTTTCAAATTCCACTTGATTTGGCTGGTGCTACTGTGCAGTATGATCGTCTTAGTTTATCTCCTGATGGAAAAATATTGGCAGCAACTCATGGTACAACACTACAGTGGCTATGTGTTGAAACTGGAAAGCTATTGGATACTGCTGACAAAGCCCATGAAGGTACGCTTGAGTGTTGAGTTTTTTTATTCTTTATCATTTCCGTGTACCTTCTTGGTTCTCTAATACCATATTAGCTAATTTATAATTAACACTTTGCTCCTATATATTTTGATACCCAATCTATTATGGTTCCTATGGCCTAGTAATGGCACTGTTTGGATGATTTCTTTTATATACTATAATTGCTATTCAGGCTGTCGTGGAGCTTTGGATTGTTATCCCAAAGATAATTTCATTTTGAATCTTCCTTTAATCTTTCTTTTTCATGCAGGTGACATTACATGCATTGCATGGGCCCCCAAGATGATTCCACTGGGTAAATCACTTCTCTTAAATGTTTTAAGTTGTCTTTTAAGTAGGTTTTATACATCTTTACCACTGCACTGTTGACGAGTTTGGCAATGAGAGACAATTTTGCGGAGGGAATTTATTTTGTTAAATGTGTAAATATATGCCACCCAGCTTGTACAGTCCAAAGTTTGACCAAAAACTTGGACAGTCGAATTAATGGTGACATATTGAGGATAAGATTGGTGATTCGTTGGAGAGACCGAATCATCAAGATTGTCCAATTAAATACAATCTGGCTGGAATTATTTCTTTTCATTGCTTCTAAGATAATAACATTGTGTTGTCCTCTCTATAGGTGATGAGAAAGTATTGGTTTTGGCCACGTCAAGCATTGATAAGAAGGTAAAACTGTGGGCTGCTCCATCTCTCCCTGCACCATAAAGGAATTTTTTAAGCCTGTAACGAGCTCATGCATGGCACGAAGGAGCTCCTGATCTCACCTGGTTGCCAATGTGCACGAGAAATGTTTTGTAAGTTATAGGCCCTAGGTTAAGTAGTTCCAACAACTTCATGAAAGCTTCTTCGCCACAGTTGAAATGTAGAGTTGAACTTGTTAGAGCGTTCATACTGAGACAAAAAAGGAAGAAAAGAAACGTTTTGTTTCATGGGCACACTTGGATTTCACTTCAGAGATTTTGGTGATGATAATTTATCAATGTTGCACACGGAACTGGACCAATTGATTGGTCGAGTTTTCCTTCATGTACAGAAAATGCTTTTACACCGAAAGTACTAATTTATTTATAGCTTTTACCCCCGTCCCTGTAAACTTTTGCAAAATCAATTCTCAAGCTGCTTGAGATTTAGATTGCTTTAACGTTATAAAATGCATCTCCATTGTTGCTTATCATATGTAAAAGTTTCGAAGCAAAATACTACCAATGTTTTTTAACAAACAAAATTACTAAAACTAATCACTGCAACGATACTTGTCGATTTTTGGCCCCCATTCTTGTGTCTGAACTTTGTCTTTTATTTGTTGGTGAATCCATGAATTGTTACTGCGATGCAGATGGGTCTTAGAGATTTTTCACCCTCTCAAGGACTTGTTTGTGAGACCGATATCCCTGAATATTACACAATCGTTGCATTAGTGCTACAAAATTTAAACTGTTTCATTTTCAATTTAAATAAAAAGGTTAATTACTCATTTGGTCCTCAAATTTGTACTCGATTTACATTTTGGTCCTTCAATTAAATTATTCGTTCAAATGGTCCATCAACTTTATATTATTCGTTCCTTCAATTAATTTGACTTTCTATCAATGTTGCCGTCAAATGTAAGGGTAAAATTGTCAATTACCATCCACAAGGTGATAAAATGATGATAAATTGGTGATGAATAGGTGATAAAGTGATTTCTATCACCCCTTTATCGCCACTTTATAACCACTTTATCACCTCGTGGATTGTTATAATGGTTTTACCCTTATATTCGACTGCAACATTGAATGGTATGACCAATGGAACGAATAATATAAAGTTGATGAACCATTTGAACAAATAATTTAATTGAGGGACCAAAATGTAAATCGAGTACAAATTTGAGGACCAAATGAGTAATTAACCCTAAATAAAATTAGACAAGATTAAACGCTAAACACGAAAGAAATCATCTTTAACCTTGTTGGTTCCATAGATGTAATCACAATAAGTGAAAGTTGATGCAAAGTTGCTTTGGCTCTGCTCCCCAACAAAGTGGTGGTAGTCATGGTACTGTGCACCACCATAAAATGGGATGTATTTGGTTGGAGTCCAAGGTAACGAGTACCTTTATCGAATACATACGTACGTTAATATGTATCTATATATGTACATTGATTCGTACATTAAAATGACATCAATAAAATCATTTTAATTATTTTTTTTACTTTCTAATTCATTTGTAGAATAATTTTTTGGTATTTCGGCATATTGCATTAGAATCTAATCGCATGCCTTATTGAACACAAAATTTCGGGGGCGGAGATAACTGCTCTAGACACTAATATAACGAAAAAAAGGTTAGCTTACTTACCCGCTATGAGTCTCAATGGCCTCCAATTGCCGCAACATGAACCATAACCAGTACGTGGTAATATGCCCCGGAATTAATGCTGGGCCGAGAAATGATGGAAGGCCCAGAATCAAAATCTCGGCCCAATGGGCATATGGTGCTGCAAGCCCAATTGGAGCAGTGTATTCGTGGTGGACCCGATGGATCTTTTTGTAGGCCCATTTTGTATGGAGCATCCGGTGGATCCAATAATTTGAAAAATCCTCTATAATAAAATACACCACTATTTGCCAAAATATTTCCGACAAGGATGGCAATGACAAGCTCGTCCGAATCCCTATCCACTGCAATAAAATTCAACAAAATAGTGGTGGCATGGGCAGCCATTATGGTCTGATCAAAGGATCATGTCATCTGGTCATGGTAGAGGAAGAAGAAGAAATATATATATATATTTATAAACATTTTGTGAGTATGGTAAGAAATTATTTCTTCAAATATGGTTGCTAAGAATTAGTTTCTTTGAGCATGGTGGCTTAAGCCTTTAACAATAAAAATATATATTGAAAAATAAATTAAAAAAACCACAACCCCAACTTTGTGAGGCTTGTAGCTCCAATATTAGCAACTATCTTCTTTTTTTCCTTTAGTTTCCTTTGTAAAAAGAACTTTTAAATGTGAAATGAAACAAAATTCCATAACCCAACTTTCCCATTTCCTTTTTTTTTTCTTCATCTTATTTGGAGTTTTAAGCATAAAGCTGCTATAAGTAAATACCTGGATGGTGGGGTATGAAATGACTTGCAGAGGACCAACGACAAGAACAAAGGTGCGCATGACATGTTTATAGCACTTGAACATGTTAGAGAAACAGTCGTTAACTTTCGGTTGAATCTTGAACTTGTCCATGTTCTTGAACCATCCAAGCCCTATGAACACGAACGGCAGAGGAGCTAAGGTGTAGAACAACATCACGATCAGAAGGTTATGGCAATGGAGGATGAAATCAGGTTTCTGAGCTGAGTATTGAAACCATAGCTTCTCTGCAACACTTAAAGCTCTGCCCAGGGCTTCCTCTGCTTCTTCAATGCTCTGATAAGGCAGCATTTTTTTTTGTTTACTTAACTTGTGTTCAATATGTGAAGGATTTTATATAAAAGATAAAAGGAAATCGCAGGCTATGAGAACAGTATTTGACCAAAAATAATTGGGCATTGAATACGAACAATTAATGCCAAATCTGGCAAAAAAACTTGCATCTAACGGGATAGCACTGTTTTGCTATTCCCGACCAATAACGCAATGACACATAGGATAATTTTTCCACGTGTCATTGTGTTATTGGCCGGGGATAGCAAAAAGTAATATCTCCGTTATATGAGAGTTTCTCTCCAAAGTCGGGCAGAAGTAACAGTGCTGCTATTCTATCTATTGTATTATCTTTTTAGCTAATCGAGGTCAGATCTACATGTCACATCTAAGGGGTCAACCTATACTAGAGAGGTGATATATAAGGTGAGTTGAGATGATACAAATAATCGATAGTGGCAGCTCCATATTGTCGTGTTTGGGTAGTAAAGTAGCAAAAAAGCTACTCAAATCTAAGCTAGTAAACTAGCAACCTAAACTAGCTAGCTAGCTATCTAAGCTAATCAACTAATGGTGGTAGGAGTTAATCACTACAACTCCTAATCTAAGAGGGAGCTACAGGTGTGCTACCCAACCTATGAAGCTTGAAGACGAGCTCAAGCTAGGGCTAAATAGCCCAAACTAATCTAAATCAAGCGTGGTGGCCAATAAGCTCATATGCTATGAAGAAGGCCATTAGCCAACACCTATGTATTATTCTCCTCCAATGTAATAAAATCACTTTGTTTCAACTATTGTCCTATTGTTACTAAACCCCTTCACCACATAATCCAACAATGGTATTAGAGCAACACTTACACCACCTCTAAAATTCCAACAATACTCAAGATGAATCTATTCCTTCCTCTTTTCACCTTCTCTTGTACAATGTGGTTTAATGAACCATTCATTTTCTAGGTCACACTTTAAAGGTTATAGGTGAAAAAAATATAAACAAATTGGAAGTGATTTAGTCATCTAATTGTTGTCAAATAGATAGTTAAATGCAATATTTCGATTAAATACTAAAATTACCACAATGTTAATCAAATGAAAATTTGTTTAGTTTATAAGAATGATCCTTGCATGATGATCTAAAAATGAGTTATTTCGATTATCCAACCACGTTATGGGATGAGAAGGAAAACAACAAGAAACTAATTTTGAGAATTAGTGATCTATACATTCCTGGAAAACGTACGACTACTAAATCGAATATATATGATCGAGATTACAAGGCCAATCAAATCCGAATCTACATCAATTTAAAGATACACCAGCTCTTGCTAGAGAATAAATCCACCTAATTCAGCAAGATGATATATAAGCACGTAACTTACTTACAAAGTAGGTTTTTACGGCTCTAATTATGTATGCCTTTTTATTTTTAAAAAAAAAATTTATAAAAATCAAGATAAACCTCAACAATACAATTAAAGACATCAATAAGACATTGAAAGTATCAATCCCCAGAGGGCAACAAATTAACATGTTAAAAATAAGACAAAAACTACTAACCAACATCACCACAATTAACCATACAACAATAGGCTCAGTCATGCGTCCTCGTTGAGATGATATTCACTCAAAGGACCACGTCCCCTTCTCCAAAGGGTTGTTCTTGTCACAAGACTGCTCGCAGGGCAAAGCAATGTAGAGACGAGTGTGGTCCCTGGCCCCCCTCAATGTGTTTATCTTTTGCATTTAAATATTATATATGATATAAATATTATAATATATTATTTTATATTTGTGATATTTACTCTAAAAATATACAATATATTAGTTTTTTTTTTCTACAAATTAACCATTAAACTTCTTATTCACTCTTCTACTTTCAATTAAATCTACTAAGTTATGTTATGATATTTGGCACTAAAAACTCCAAATTTTTTTCCTTCTCTTTCTCTTCCTCTCTTGTTTAACTTAAGCTTACGCTTTGTGATTTTTTTTTCCCTCCCTTTTTACATGTCTGAGTAGGGTACTTTAATATTGAGATTTATGAACTTTTTTTTTTGTAATTTTCTCTTTGTTGGAATATAAATTGTGGGCTAAATCGAGTAGTTAGTATCGTATTAACTGATTAACCTGTTAGCCCTTGAGCACTCCTATTCAAATTATTTCATAAAATTTTGTGAAGGGCCCCCTCAAATGCAAAATCCTTGCTCTGCTACTAGGGTCGGTATTCATGAACTCGCCCATCATCAAGCCCAAACCCAACCATCGCAGACAATTCTGTGTCCATCACGTAGAGCACCATAGACTACCCTTATTGGTCGGATCACTCACATTGGATGTACCTATGATCATTCATCTTGTGACAATTTGGTTCGACTGAAGGTAATAACCAATAAGAAAATCACTACAAGGAAAAACCCTTTTGGCGACCACCACGTTTGGTCGCTAAAAGTTGAAATTTTGTCACCAAAACTACTTTCGTACCAAATTGGTTTGTCGCTAAGGTGGTCGCCTTAGTTTCGTCGTTGAAATTAACAGGCGATCGACCAACAACAATTTTCATCACCAAAATCATTTAGCGACCAATTATTTATGTCGCCTCTCAAATTTTAGTTGGTTGCCTATAAATAAAGGTTCCACTAAAACACCAAAATTTGTCGCGTACTGAGGGAGGATTGGGCAACCAATAGGTTGGTTCGTCGCCTAAATGTTGTAGTGACTAAATGAAATATTTGGGAGGCATCTCACGAAATATTTTTGCGACATCACAAATTTAGAGACAACGCAAGCAACCTTAGAGACGAAATATTTTGGTCCCCAATAATTTTCAAGCTTAACAGAGACCAATATTTTGTTTGGTTGCCAATTCATCTCCTAGCAACCAAGTCTTTTGGTCGCCATTCAGACAACTTTTGTGGTCAATTAGTTGATAAATTTGACGAAACTATTGACGACGAATTAAAAGGCTTTGTCGCCCATAACCTTCCTTGGCGACCAAATTTGGGTTGGTCGCAAAAGATTTCATCGCGAAAGAGATTTTTCCTTGCAGTGAATACTATTGTATAGTATCGGTCATGTGTTTAATTCCTCCTACAAGGCTAGCATAAGGGATTAAATTTTAATTAAAGATTTTAATATATTTTTATGATTATTCCTTGAATATAATGCTAGAGTATAATATATGCAAAAGTTGGATGGCATGAAGGAACCAGAATTCCAATGTTGAGTTTTTGAATAATTTTCTATTAAGCATAGTATACTGTATACCTTTGCTAATAGCTTCCTTTTTTTGTAATCGCATTGTTAATTAATAACTCTTGGTCATATCACAATTATTAATTAGGAATCAAAATGCCCAACAAAAAAAAAGGAATCAAAATTAAAGAAGGAAAATAAGAAAACGTTTGCTTAAAGAGAAGGAAATAATAATAATTTAATTTTTTTAAAACGATGCTTCTAGAATCTAAAGAAAGAAGAAAAGAAGTTTGTAGAAAGATATCCATTTTCCTACAGGAAACAGACTACTAATCTTAAACTACTTCAAATCTACCACCGCCACCATTCCCTATATAAGCCTATAAACAAATACAACCCAACACACACATGCACATACAATTCTTATAACAACAACAAGAAGCCGAGAGGAAGCATTTTGGTTTTGCCCATAAATTCACTGCTAACTGCCAAAGAATTAGCAAAAGATCGAGAAGAAAGAAGCAATAATCTTTTGAAGCCAAGAAAACAAAGTTAATTGACATGAACATGGAGCGTCCAATGTGTGCGAAGGGTTGTGGGTTCTATGGCTCTGTCGAAAACAAGAACATGTGCTCAAAGTGCTACAAAGATGATGTAAAACAACAGAATGTTATTGCTGAGTCGGCCATGTTTGCTTCATCAATGGACAAGTTTGATCTGGATTCCTTCGCTAGTGGAATTTCCTGGCCTCTTTTCAAAACTTCAGATGATCCAGTTTCTAATAATAATAACATTGATATTAATATTAATACTGGAGAAAAGAAAAACAGGTGCCGAAGCTGCAAGGGAAAGGTTGGAGTGTTGGGGTTCGAGTGCCGCTGTGGTGGAGTGTTTTGTGGAAAGCATAGACATCCAGAAGCACACTCATGCAATCTGGATCTCAAGAAGGTTGGTAGAGATGCTTTGGCCAAGGAAAACCCTGTTTGCAAGGGTGACAAGTTGAACTGCAGGATTTAGAGAGATCATCATTTGCTTGTTCTAGGTTCAGGATAGTTATAGGTTTTTCAGACTTGTATTTTGTGCACTTCATTTTATTATATATATATGACTTCAATTTCGTATCCAGACTTATTTAGGGACTGGCTAAAGCTAAAAGTTCATCCATTGTGAATTTTGTAGGTAGTTTACAGAGTACGTCGCTCGTATGTATAATTATTGGCAATATTTGAAAGTTTTTCTAAAAACTGACATTATGAATTTGGGGGTTAAATTTTGGCTATTATAGATAAAACCTTTCATATATCATCACAATTGTTAATTTGAAATCAGAATGAAAGAAGGAAAATAAGTAACGTTGCTTGAAGAGAATGAAACAATTTTTTTTAAGGAAGCTTCTAGAATATGACCAAAAAAAGGAAGCTTCTAGAATATAATGATCATGTAAAACAACAGAATCTCAATGCTCAGTCGACCATGGTGGCTTCATCGGTGGAAAAAATTGATCTGGGTTCCATCGCTAGAGGAATTCCCTTGCTTTCTTTTCGAACTTCAGATGAATCAGTTTCTAATAATAGCAATAATAATAGTGGATCAATGAAAAACAAGTGCGAAAGCTGCAACAGAAAGGTTGGAGTGTTGGGGTTTGAGTGCCGTTGTGGTGGAGTGTTTTGTGGAAAGCAGAGGTATTCAGAAGCACACTCATGATGTTTTGGCAACGCAAAACCCTCTTTGCAAGGGTGACAAGCTGCAGTACAGGATTTAGAGACAGATTTTGCATGTTCTGGGTTCAGGATATACAATTAGGTTTAAAGATTTTGTATTTTGTGCACTTTGTTTTCTTAAATATATAATGAAGAAATTGTTTGGTTACATTCCTACATGATTTATTTTCATACCAATACATTATACCGTTTTCTTACCTGGCTAAGTTACCGGATTTATATACCAAAGGTCATCTGTGATTACATGTTTGATTTTGGAAATAGAAATTGTTTGGCTACCTGATTTTTATTCAATACCAATACATTATATTACTCATAGAATTCCAGTGATGTTTCTCTTACAAAGAACTGGACACAATCGACGCGACATTGTTACACCAGCGACCAACATTTTCTAAGTTTATTTTATTTAAATGTGATCACTCTAAATCCAGTACATAGATAGTGCTGAATACCAAACTGCTTTGAGGAATATGGCGGAAAAACTCCAGACTTAATGCACAGCATCAGGTTGCCTTTCTGGTGACGAAGCCTCCAACTCCGGTAAAATCTTGTAGGATTCATACAGCCTACTTAAAGTGGGGAATTTGGACTGCACAAAAAATAAAGAAAAAAAGGAAAAACCAAAGTCACCTTGCATTAGTTCATGCCATATTGTCATGTACTTGTGTGATGCAGAATATAGCAAATATATAAGGACCCAAATAGGTAAAATACCAGCTGATACCAAAGAAAATCAATACCTAACCTTGTTTTTCTGCATAATTAAGACATTCACATACAACCGGACCAGTCTTTTAGAGGAAGGGAGGGAGGAATAACTATAGAAACAGTTAAGAGTTGCCCCTAAAGTTGTTTGATAGTATTTTCACAGAACACACAGATAAACAGCGTACAAAATAAAGTTAACAACCAAAGCAAATAACACAGAAGCGGACAAGAGTTTACCATGTTAATGTTAAACCTTGTAATAGATGCAATCTGTGGAGCTAAGAACACATCGGCCTGCAATTAAAATCCTTTAATTAGTCAGAAAGAGCAAAAACGCCAGGAAAAAAAAATCTTCTATTGCTTCTAAAACTTCAAAGCTCATGCACATAGACGTCCGAGAATCATGGAGATATCTTCTTGTCACCATTTATGTCATCCGCCAATATGTTGGGTTAGAGAAATTGTTGTCAGTTCACATTGGTTTAACTAAAAGGAATTAAGATCGGATTGCAGTTAAAGAATTGCAAAAAAGAAGCACAGAGCATTCAGAAGAGAGACCATATACACTTCATCTCCTGTGGCATTTCTGCTAGCAAAATCCTTCAGCAACATCTCAAGAGCTACAGATGAGAAATAAACAAATAGAAAATGTAAGCATTCACTAGTAGTACTCTCGAGTAGTTTCACATCATGCATATTAATACACATGTACTTTTATATATAAAAGCTTTAACAAATGCAAAAAAAAAAAAAAACAGAGTTATTTAACACTACCAGACATAAATGCACCCTGGTCTGCTCTCCCACACAAGCTGCAACTAATAAGTCAATCATCAAGTGATTTTGCATATCAAATTATTTTTTCATTTTATCTCTCTCAATAATTTGCAGTCATACTTGCACATAGAAGACATAATACTAGGTGAATTGTCAAGTTGCAAGTGTCTTTTGATGGCAGTTGCTATAATAAATCAGTGCTAGAGATTACAGAAGTTTAGGAATGCATAAGGATGTGGTTTTGTAATGACATGAAAGAAGTAATTCCCATTGCCTAGGACGCCTATTATCAAATGGGGCTTCAAATTGATCATTGCTGCTAAAATCAAACTTCTTATCATCCAGATCCAACAACTGCATGGCCTGATATAAAAGAGGTGCACTGGCATCCTTACTATTAAATCTTACCTTACTCTAAGATCATCAAGGTAGCTATAATATGCAGGTGATTTCATCTGAAAGCAGGCATAGCATAGACGACATAAAATCGGAACTAGCTCTTCTTTTCCCTCACTTCTGTATTAGTGTGCACTTTTGTTATGCATGTCTAAGAAAACTTCAAATAAACAATGAGTATAATCCTACTCATGCAAAACCAGTAGAGAAGCACATTTAGAAATTGGAATATGGTACACAACAAGGCTACGGAAAAACTCAAATTCATGGTGAAAGCTTCTCGTAATAAGTAGTACATGCAGAGAATTTATAATTAAAGGAATGAACATGTGCATGCAGATAATCACTCACCGAGGAAGCCTTTTTCTATATTCAACTGACCAAATGATATTGCCTCTTCAGGACCAACCTTTTCCTCAAAATGTTTCTACACAAACAAATGATAATAGAGTACATGTAAATACAAAATCAAGGATAATTACATAGGTACGAATGTAAAACCAAATTTCATTTTATAAATGCAGTACAAAGAAACAGAAAATACCTGCAACGACAACAAGTGAAGAGGCTGTATATTAGAGTTGATAATGCTTGCAGCCTGTGACAGTATTCACTAATTGGCAACTCAGCAAAGAAAACTAAGTCCATGAAGAATTCAATCTTAACTTCTACAGAGACTTCACCTTTCTCATTATCAGAACAAAAAAAGTGATTTATATCAATCTGCGACATGCTTTAATTGAAGAAAAGTAAAAAGGACATGCAAAGCGGAAATTATTTAAAAAATGATAGGGGCTTTTGACCCCTTGAGAGACTTGTTTGCTAGTCAATTTTTAGTTCCGAAACTTTTTATGCCAAATTCTTTAAATTTGATAAGGACTTCACATTTAGGACCAACTTACCTGGAGATTAAGAGCTTTTAGCCGAGGGTCAGAAGGCAACAACGGTCTCTGTGGATATTTGTCCTCCAGATACTAATTGAGAATCACAAGAAGACATTGTACTCAGATAACATAACAAAAGAGACATAAGTAAAACCTAAACAAACTATACAATGATGGTCAAATATGAAGTGGAACCTAATGAAAGGCCTTTAGATCACATGAACGAAATAATTCAGTTTCCAACAAATTACACTAACCAGTAATATTGCGTAGGAGTCTGAAACCACTGTGTCACCATCGACCAACACCGGAACAAAATGAAGAGGATTCAAACGCTTAAAGTCTGCAATTCACCAATAAAAACAAGGCTTAGCTTATCAAATATTGGAAACATAGGCAAGATATATTATGTTGTCAAATTGTGAATCATTACTACCTGTTCAATAAGCATCCACCAAATAAAAAGATTCAAATTAACCGTCTAGCAACATAACTTGCCAGACTATTTTGCAATAGACTATTTGCGTTGGTTGAATTTCAATATATGGAACATGAATGGCTTGTAATGAGCATAACATCACTTCAAACTCACCTGGACTGAACTGCTCTCCTTTTGTTACGTTCACTGCTTTGTACTCGTACGGAAGTCCTATACATTCAATTAACAACAAATGAACAAAACCAAAAACAAGTAAATTCAAGTACACATTGCAACAACAAAAAAAAGAAGACAAATTATTTTGTTCAATTAATATTTCAGACCAACAAAAACAAATTTCCCTAAACTTGAGTGAAATTAATCATGATTTTTAATTTCTTATAAAAAAAATTGACAGAAACAAACTAAAAGTCATTTATAAAAGCAAAATAAAACCTTTAAGACTTAGAGCGAAGCGGACGCGCCAAGAGCAGGAGCTCTGCCAGTAGGAGTAGAGCAGGAGCTTTGAAGAAGAAGAAGATGATGAATTTTCCAACTTTTTCTTCACCAAAATTAGAAACCAATAAATTCATTCATACATAAATAAACAAATAAAAGGGAAATGGAAATAAAAATTGAAAATGGAAAATGAAGTGGTACCTGCTGCTCGCTGCTGGCTTCCATAGCGCTGCTTGTCTGAAAGCTCTCAACAGTCAAAGTTTGAAATCTCAGAATCAGATTATAGACAAGCTTTTATTTACTGCGACTGTCAGTTATATCCAAAGAACTGCGACTGTTTTCCTTTTCCGCTGAGCTGTCTAAAACTAACCTTTGACCCAAAAAGTCAACAACAGGGGTCCCACAACAGGCACCACCGTGAAATATTTGGACTTTCCAACTTTTCCATTCTACTAGGGCTTTAAATACAGGGCTTCACTTGAGTACATACAGACCCAAAAAATAAAAGAGAAATAAAGAAAGAAAGAAGAAGAACCACGCTTTTCACTTCTCAGCAGGGTTTAAGAACAGAGAAGAAGCACCAATCAGTTTCTTCTAGGGTTTTATGAAAATTCTCTAAGCGAGCTCGTACTGTTTTCTTTGCCAAACACAAATGACGTTCTGGGGTGAGTTAACCATCCTTTTTTCCAAAAAAAAAGAAAGGAAAGGAAAGAAATGAGCCTCCTGGTTGCTGAAACTTTGTCAAAGAAAAACATGGAAGTATAAAAGAATGAATCTTGTGAACTATGATGAGTTGGTTTTGAAGCCTCCTTGGTTCTTTCAGGTCTCAAGAAATTGAATTTTATAATTATTTTCCCAATTTTAAAATTTTACTTTTCTTTTTGGTTTTTCAATCTTACGTGTGGTTTTGATTGTTGCACTGGGTTTTCTTCAATAATGTTCCACTTGGTTTTCAGTCTTATGTGTGGTTATTGATTGTTGCACTGGGTTTTCTTCAATAATGTTCCACTTGGTTTTCAGTCTTATGTGTGGTTATTGATTGTTGCAGGAACTGAAGTGAAACCCGGAAAGCCTTTCGCTCATATCTTCGATGGCTTGAAAGGACGGCTTCACATTTCAGTGGTAATGTTTTTATTAAGATGAGTTCTTGGTTTTCTTTGTTTTTAAAATTCTTTCAACTTTTTATGCTGGGAATTTACTAAAGATGGGTTTTGTGACGATGCCTATGGTTGATTTTGTAGGAATTTTTTTAATAGAAACCCTGCCTTTTTGTGGGTTTGGTTAACTGTGTGCTAGAATTTAGTTCCAATTGTATGTATGTGGTGTGAAAGTTGAATAGGTTTTGATTTTGAGGTATCCTGAACTTGGTTTTAATTGTTTCGGTCAATAATATAGATGATAATGTATGTACATATTGATATACACAGGCAACATTGGGGACTGGGACTGCAACCAAAAAAAGCATACTTCAGTGTAATGTAGGAAACAAGAGTCCAGTTTACCTATGCTCATTGTTTCCTGAGAAGGCTGAATCATTGCAAATAAATGTGGAATTTGAGGAGTCTGAAGAAGTCATCTTCTCGGTTATTGGTCCTCGGAGTGTTCACCTCTCTGGCTACTATCTTGGTGGTCATCGGCATCACAATTTAGATGATAATTCGTATCCTTTTGTTGAGTTGGGTTATTGTTTAGGCCATTACTTTTTTCTCTACTCAATATTTTGGTCAAAATTTCTACTTTTTACTGCAGTACTACCTAATTAGCTACTGAGAAAGGAAAAGAAAATATTTATAGGATTTGTTGTTTTTTTTCGTTTCCAACAAATGGGGACCCGTGGGACAAGGTTGTTTTTTCCTAGTTGATGAGGTTTATTTTTCTCCTAGATCAAAGCTACATATAATTATATTTGATTGTTTTTTCATCTCACATCTTCAGTTTTTTTTTGGCAGCAAAACTAGATGGTTTTGTGTTATGGACTCTTTTTTTGGTTGCAAGTTATGGGCATTTTTCATTCTCTGGTTCATATGAGATTCTCTTTCTTTTCCCTTTACTATGATGCCAAGAGAATCCTATGGGGAAGATATTGCTGACTCAGAAACACAGAGATCCGTTAACAGTGAAGAAGATAAGTATGATGATAGTTTTATTGATGACGATGACCCAGAAGTTTACCCATCTTCTCCTGTTTCTGATAGTGGAGGTACGCGTTACCAAAATATTTTGTTTGAATTTTCCCGCCACAAATTTTAGCATGCTTGAGTTTTAAAGTGTGGTCAGTGGCAGTAGCTCTATGGCATTGTTTTGGTGTTTGTTGTAGACAACATGCTCATGTATATCTTACATTGAGTTTAGAGGCATATTTCTCCATTTTTGGTCTCTGCGTCACATGTGCTCAGCTTACTGGCTTGCATATTTCATTTTTCTCTCTTTAAGTCAATGTCCTCTTAAAGATGCATCGTTGATGATTTTTTTGCAATATTATTCTGAGATATTTGCTCTATCTGTATCTGTAGATTCTGATTCTGGTTATCTAGAGGATGTTTCAAATAAGAAGAAACCTCAGAATGGGAAGGACGGCTGCAGACGACTTAGAAAGATGTACCAACTGAGTGAGTCAGAAGTGGAAAGTGAAGATGAAGACGGATGTCCCATTGCCTCTTTGAAGACAAAATACGCTACGAAGAGCACAACAGAGGAAGTGGAAGAAAAAGTTGACAAGAGAACCGTTGATACCAGCAGCAAGAAGACAGAGGATGATGTCTTTAATGCTACTGAATCAATCAAAGATGGTGATGATGTGGATGTAGGTGGTCAGTCGAAAAGGTATTTGTCCTGCTTAACAAGATAACGTTGGCAACTTCACTTGTTTAAGAGATTGATCCCTCTATCACAAACTAAGTATGTGCACTCATATTTATTAAATTAGATAAGTTTATTAGCTCTTGTAGTTTGTTAGTGTTTATTGTTGTGCAAATTGAATACAAGAAGAAATATTGAAAAAAAACACAGTACTATCAACTACCAATATGCTGACATTTTCTGTATTACAGCATGATAAATGAAGTTTAAAAAACCAAATTATATTGCAATTTACCTTTAATGCTGGCATTGATATCTTCTAAATCATAGGCTAGCTTGGGTAGAGGCTTTTCTGACATCTAGATTGCCAAATTGAGTTATTGATCCTTGTTTGTCATCTTGATTGCCAAATTAAAATGCAGGCAATTTGACCTTCCAGTAGATCCGGTGCCACCTTCTGAAGTAGGCCCTGAAAACGGTGGAACACCAAAGAGAAAAAGGAAAGAACGGCCAAAGGAGGAGAAAGCACTTGAAGATGGTCTACTTGAAAAAGAGGATGAAGCCCAGAAAGATGAGGCAAGAGCTGACAATAGGACCCAGATATTGTGTCTGGAAGATGGACAAGAACTGAAGGTGACCAACAATAGGTGAGTCCTTTTTGCTTCCTTTGCCTCGAATATAGACATTCTCACGTCCTGATACTTTGTAGTGTGCATACTATGTATTGCAGTTGGGGAATTTACTGACATTGATGTTTGTTGGTCTTGATTTTCTTTATATTATTGATATGCCCAAGCAGTGAAGCTAAAGTGCCAGATAATTTCTCGAAGCCTTTAACAGAGGTCATCCCCGAAAATGGTGGAAGACCAAAAAAGAAAAGGAGGAAGAGGGTGGAGGGGAAAACATGTGAGGTTAAAGAGGATAGAGGCCAGCAGGATGAGTCCAAGGGTAACATGTGCCAAGATCTGCCAGTGAGAAGTGAACAAAATCAGAAGACAGCCAAGGATGGGTGAGTACTGTTATTTTGTTTTTCGCTTTTGTTATTGAAGTATGCCAAGATATGGAACTTTTTGCCCCAGGTTTATCTCAATCTCACAAGATATTTTCTTCTGGTCCCTTTTACCTTGGTCTTGGAAATAGCATGACAGGGCAAGACCAAAGAAATGGATTGTGTAATTGTAATATGCACATCCATATCAGGCCTTTTGCATATGCACATGTGCAGTCAGGAATGCATTTGCGCTCCTGAGTGTAGACACATATTTCATCGTTCAAAAGGGTGCCATTTCTATGGATCAAATATGTGTTGTCCATTGTTATCTCAAGTGGGAAAGCATGGACAAGTTAAACATCTCCCTATGGCACTCAATTCCAATATCTATGCGATTTTCAGGCCATATATCTGTTTGTGTGTGATTTTACAATAGTTATCCCATGATTAAGTATAAAATTGTCTGTCCATTTTTCCAGGAGTTCTGGCCATGATTCAGATAGATTTGTTGATGGTCAATCTGATGAGAAGAAAGTTAAAAAAAAGAAGAAAAGTAAAATCCAAGCACATGGGGAAGCTGTGAACACAGATGTACCTCTCTCGGTAGCAGAAGAGAACGCTGATGCCAAGCCATCTCAAATTAGGACCTTCCCAAGTGGATTGAGTATTGAGGAATTAGAAGCGGGAAAACCAGACGGGAAAATTGCCACTTCAGGGAAAAAGGCATGTCTATTTGAATCCGTAGTTGATCTACTTCGTACTGATGCTGATTTTAACTTTCTTTGTTTGTATGTAACCTTCCAATGCATAAGGGTAGCTTAGAATAATACTTTACTCTGAACATTTCTTCAAAAGCAAAATTAAAGTAAAATATTAACGGAATGTTGATTGTAGTAGCTCTGTTTGGTTTCAGATCAGCGTTCGCTATGTTGGCAAGTTGAAAGAGAATGGAAGAGTAATTGACTCAACTGTTGGCAGTGCTCCTTCCAAGTTTCACTTAGGTAATTACTGTCATACTTTTTACCAAAAAATTGTTCTTTGTATTGACATCCGTTGCTTCTTGCAGGTCATGGAAAAGTTATAGGCGGCTGGGATGTTGGTCTTGATGGTAATTATGTAACTTGATTTGTATTTTGTTGTAACTTGGTCTTTTGTTGAATGATTATAATTGCTTTTTATTTCGTTATTTCAAAACTCTTGTGATGCTCAGGTATGCGAGTTGGCGAGATAAGAAGACTTGTTATCCCACCACCAATGGGGTATGTCTTTAGAACTTCAACTAACTGATTTCTTTTTGTACATTTCTTTCTTTATAAACTCACTACTTGCTCTACATGCTTGCAGCTTTGGGAGCAATGGAGACGGTAAAGACGTGCCACCAAACTCATGGCTGGTATATGATGTTGAATTACTGAAAGTTCGTTGAGTGATTGATTCTACTGCCTCCGGTACCGGCTTTTGTTTTTTTCTTTGTGCAAATTTTGAGATTTTTCACCCCTTCATCAAATGCAAAAGAATGGCGGGAGTAGCAAAGTAGCTCAGTATAGTTTTCAAATGCCAACTTGTGGGAACAGCCGCTTTGTGATAGAAAGCTGGCTTTTGTGACTTGAAACATTTTGTTTTGTTTATCTCCTTTTAGGTTCTTAATCTTCATTGACCCGCATACCCAAATGTAAAAGGTTTCTGGATCAATACACTGCCAGAGAAATTACAACCCAATCATTATATGTTAATGTTGTTGCTAAGCAGGCTCTGGAATGGAACCACCCATTTACCAAGAGTGTGATTTTGCTTAACAGCCTAATCATGGTGCATCATTATCATTTCATTAATTAGGCATCGGCCCAATATCAGATCATATATCAGAAAGAATTTTTTTTTTAAAGTTATATATACAATGTAAATTAGTAATAGGGTAATCTGTCGAATTGTCACTATTTGACAAGAGAATATTACCCATATTATTTAATCTGGTTATTTGTGTGTTTTTTTTCATGGTGTATATTTTCAAAAGTACCGCTAATAAATCCTCATGAAGTTTGAGTTTAGAAGATATAAACAATAACGATCAACAAAATTCAAGACTTGATGGAGATGGAGAGATTCAAGACTTGATGGAGATGGAGAGGCTCAAGGTCATGATGGAGACAACAGTATGAAGCTGATTAAATCAACATTAAACAAAAGTGAATGCAAAAACAGGGAGCATTTTTACTCACCACTTTAACTATAAGTGTACCTTCATTACCATCCTCAATACTTGACACGTGTCCAAAGGTATAATCATAGTTAACTTTTGCTTTGTATTTATAGAACCATGATTATACCTATGGACACGTGTCAAGTGTTGAGGATGGTGATGAGCATACACCTAGGGTTAAAGTGGTGAGCAAAAATGCACCCCAAAAACAATAATAACAGTAATAATAATAATAATAAGAACCCAATGGAGAAGTACTTTAAAGTAAAAGTATTATTGTTGTGATTCGAACATAGCCTAACTAATCCTAGCGAAAAAAACATCACCTAATTAAGCTCAAAACTGTATCATGCAAAACATGATAACAATAAGGAAACAAAATAAAGATGACAAAACGGTGCAGTTTTTACTCTGCCCTCCCTCCTCACCCTAAAATCCAAAGAAAAACTAAGATGATGGAAAACCAGCTTATCTGGAATTCATCAATACAAAAAGTATAAATCCAGAACCAAAAACTGCCGCGACGAGAAGGACGTAGGGAGCAAAGAAATAGAGACCAGCAAAGAGGGTTACAAGCATAAGAATGATAATCATCTCAGGTCCCACTGCATTGCCATCCGAAGTGCTGAAAACTTGGTCTTGAAGATGAGGAGCTCCATTGCTTGTGCTTGGATTTGTTGACTTTGTGTTGACTTCAATCTCATCCTCCCAACCAGAAGAGTTTTGATCATCTGCAATGGATGCCTTGGGATCTTGGACCACTTGCTCTATGTTGCGTGCATCTTCTGCATGTGGATAATTAATTAATTACTTGATGAACAGAAATAATATTTTGCCTTATTATTGATGAAATAAAAAGACTGAATAATTGTCTAGTAGATGATTAGTAATGCCAACACCTTGCTACATATGCATGTCAAGCAAAGAAAAAAACACAACTAATTGTTAGAAATGTCACTATACTGATTTGAATTACGTAGCATTTATGAAATTTGTGTCTTAAACAGCGCACGATCCCACGTTATTTATACAATGCATAAAAAATAAAAATATGCACACATAATCCAAAATCAGAGTTTAACCCTAAAATCCGATTTCACTCTAAAGTAATCAATCGTATCAGAATCGAAACTCAAAAAAAGTTTAATAAATATACAGCCTATCTTATTGTTAATATTTTAAAGACTCCTTATTAAACTAAAAGACAATAATACCAACAGAAAAGAAGAAAGACTGAGAATAAAGAAGTTACCGAGAGTATTATCAGAAGAAGTAATTGAGTTCTTCTTTTCAAAAGAATCATCGGCTATGGAATAGTGACATAAACCCATTGCCATCAAGAAGAAAAAGATGACTGCAACTTTAATGGAAGCCATGGATAACCTTAACACTCAAAACACACACTACTTGGAAGGGATCGGCAGAGAGAAAGAAGGGGGTAACGCTCTTATATAGGTGCACCATTGATTCTCTCCATGACCAACAAAGGAAAGAAATAAGTCATACTTTCCTGCAATATTCTAGGGTTGAAAACGAAAAAGAGGAAAGCTTGATTTACGAGTTATGACTCAATGGTGTTTATTGATCAGGAAAGTATATCAAAAATCTTAATTGCAGAATGCGTTTGGCGTGCAGATTTAAATTTTGGCATCCCCTCCCTCTAAACGGTAAATATATAGTTAACCCTAAACTGTAAACCCTAAACCCGAAATTTTCAATTAAAATTATGAACACCAATTGTTGTGTAATTTCATCAAACTTTAATCTAAGCCTTCATCAATATGTTTTAGAAAAATATATATATATATATATATTAGGGTTAAATTCTCCAACTGCATTAAGCAAACCAAAGACACAGTGAAACTTAATTAAAGCGAGCCAAACTGTGCTTAACATAACATGTACACGTTTCCACACTAGGTACTTCCAAGATATTTACAGATCAAACCCTTGAAACAAAATTTGGGTCCTGTACATTGATGTAACTCTCACCAAATAGCCACAAGATACCAATTAAAGCACTCAAAACATTCATTCCTTCTTTGGCTCTGATTTTACCAGAAAACTTCTAGCTTCATCATCTGTAACTTCACTGCATTGGGAACATAAAGGGAAAAAGTTTCAAATAAATGACTGCGAAAGAAATGAGAAAGATACGAAAACTGTAATTGACTTGAAAACAAGCACTTGGAAGAACCCGAAAGAGCATAAGAGGGCGAAACCTGTCTATAGCTTCTGTCTCTGAAATCAAGGTGAGCTCTTTGGATGTAAGAAATTCACAGAAACTGCTGAGGGCTTTCTCCTGGCAGAATATACATAGAGTGCGCAGAAAATCATTGAACTGTTTCGGTTCCTGCAGAGGACAAACTCTCTGAGGTTAATATGCAATTGTCAGTTAAGCCACAGCTGTCAAAGTACACCAGTAAAAGTAAACTAAAATGACACTAAGTATGAATTTAAAACAACTTAAGTTTAAATTGTGAAGTGTCAAGGAGCCACTCCTCATTACAAGCTGAGGTGGGTAAATCACAAATTTATGTCTTCATTTATCTTTTCTTTTTTCAAAATAAGTCATTCTCCTTCTAAGTAGATATGCGTCAAATTGTGATTTATCCACCTCATTTTGTAAGATTAATTTACTCATTACTCACAATGAGCCAAGCAATATTTCTTTTAAGTGGAGAGGAAAGGTCCTTTTTTCACAAATTTTAAGGAGATGAAAAAAAGGAAAAGTATTATTATAAAAATATAAAAATATAAAAAAAGGATCATCATGGAAGCACAAAAAAGACTTGCTCCAGTTTCACATTTATTTAACATTGATGAGAGAGAGAAAGAGGGAGGGACATACTTGCTCTAGGATGCAACCCTTGCGGAGGGCAATTAAGCATTCCAGTGCCTTGGGATAATTATCCCCTTCATAAGAGTCCTCTACTAAGTCGTGTATTTTGTTTTTCATATCCTTAATTGCTGTGCCAACCCACTGTGGGCTATCTCTACGATTGATCATAGCTTCAAAATCCTGGACAGGAGTAGCATCCCCAACTTTCTCAACCTTAACAACAGAAGTATATTCGCTGGAGTTAGGTTCATCAGAAATGTCAGCATGACCCTCATTTGACCTAGATGGTTTGTCTCGTAAAAATCGTCTACTTGATTTCTTCAGCTGCAAATCAGTTGCACATAAAACTTGAATGTCTGTTATAGCATTGCCAAAGGAATATAAAAGATAAACTGCCTGCAAGACAATTAGTAATGACCTTTGGATTCTCTTTGACTTCAAAACGGCTGCGAAATACATCAAGAACAGATCTGTTTTGAGAAAGCAACTCTTTATCAGGTTCAGTAATCATCCTGAGAGTTTCATCAATTGGAGGCACAGTTGCATCTGGGTGCCTTGATTTCAACTCAAGATGACAATAAAAGCGCTGCAAAAATTATAAAATCTGCAATGAATGTCAATTGCAAACAATAAAGCAATACCAAGGGAAACGACATCAGGAAGACCGGAACATATTATCACTTTAAATAAGCTTTTTGAAGATTTGACTTTTAGAAACTCTTCAAAACATCATAATTTGTGGCCTTTAATGCTATGTGGAAATTATCATGGAGGAAACAAGGAACCTGAAGATGGACAAAATTGCATGACTGAGTACCTCAAGAACAGGATTTGGAGTTAAGCCAGGTGGCAGAGCCTCCTCTTTGCCAGGTGGTGCAAGATCAAACATCCTGACAAAGTCATCTGCAGCCTCTTGCTGCTGTTCATTTGGTTGCCATGATACTGGAAAGTTATTGAAGGAAGGGAATTGAAATTCTCGAACATCCTCAGCAAAAGGGAGCACATTGAAGTAAAATGAATCAGGCTGCCAACAATAACAATAACAATGCAGAATTAATAGGTATTATGGAACCATGAAAAGCAAAAGTACTTCAATACAGCAGTCTGTTCAACTGCATATTGAGACTTGAAACTTACAATATTATCATTGTCAGAGACATTGGGTGTCAAGACCCCAACAACAACATTCCCTTGTCCTTGTCTCCAAACACAACGCAAAATTGCCACCTTATTCATATCTTGCATAGCTCTTGCTAGGGCAGAAACAGCAAGAATGGCTCTTGTATTACCCGGTTCAGGGATTAAAACATTGACATCTTTCATGTAATAGAGTCTATGATGTATGTAAGCATAGGGCAGAACCCCACAAAAAGGAAGAAAAAATATCAAAATATTGTCATTTGAATTGATATCAAAAACCAAACTATATGGATGGATACAAATTAAAGCAGATACGAGTTTACCGCATTATGTTTTTAGCATCAGAAAATCCCAGAAGCTTCACACCTTTTTCTGGTTTGAACTTGACAGCATCCCATTCAGCAGATGATATGGGAACAACTTGAGGTCCATAACGATAACCTTTAATCCTCTGATCTGGAGGTACAACTTTACTAGGATCTTCAACACTTTTGTACTCAAAGTCCACTTTGACTTCATGTGTGGCAAATTTATCAGTTGGAGGTGCTTTATCAGAATATTTCTTCAGAGTGGGAAACTTCTCTTCCGATGTTTTCTTGTAAACCCATACCTGATTATCAATAATTATGTACAATAAGGTAAGAAGATGTATGATTGAAATTACTTTGACAAAAAATCAGAGAGCTCACCTTAATCTTCATTTTGGGGCTAAGCTCAAGATCACCCCTGAATATTGTAATTGGAGATATTTTTCGAGTTCTGAGAGCACCTAGCAACGAAGTCGGACTCTCAACATGCACTAACTTCGCACATGTCTTCTTTGAAAATATATGTAATAGATGATCATTCTCATCCATTATGCTTTTATTTGCTTCCCCAGTAAGACTTCCTCTTACAACTATACTTTCCATTCTCATACCATGTGTATTCATGTGTTCAGCAATGGTGCTGACTTGATCTTCTTTAGTTCCTTCTAGCGGATATTTAATAGGGAATTGTGCATTTGTAAGCAGACAAAGACGTTTCTTTCCTTTGTATGTTTCTCCATATTTCTTTATCAGCATATCCATCCCAACAATTATAGCATCAAGAACTACCAACAAGGTCAAGGCCAAGGATATGAAAATGAGCATAATCAACCACTTGTAAATTATGCTTCTGCTTATACGGGACCAATTTCCTTCCTGAAGAAATTTCTTATACAATTATACCAAAAGATTTATATTCATATGAAAATGACCAAAACCTTCATCAAACTAGAGAGAGAGAGAGAGAGAGAGAGAGAGATTGCTTTTTGACAGAATAAATGAAAATTGCAAGCATACTCACACATGTCTATATACAAAATTCAAGCAATCCAGTAATAAATAGCCAATACTTATTAGTGTGTAATTATGTACAAAGTTCATTTGTAAAACTCTTATAAAAAAAATTACGACCCTAAATCAAATAAATTGCAATTGGAAGGATTGTGAGAATAAGGTAAGGAAAAAAGTCTCGACCTTTTGAATCCCAAAAGGAGTAAGAATGGAAAAAATTTATGCAGAAGGTGCAGGCCAAGAAATCACAATCATTAAAGTTTCACACACTAGGCTATTGCACTAGAAAAATAAAGGATACAATCACCATCATGAGTTCCTCGTGGGAGTTGTTGTACAGTTTCAACCAGATGCCCATCAACTACTTTGATATTTTGTAAAACCACCACATGCTCATATCCACCCACTTCCCTTGTTAGTTCATTTTCAGTTTCTGAGAGATCAAATAGCACCATTAATGAGTAATGCTCCCTCGAAAGCTACTAAAGATTTAAATTATAATACAATGGAATTACTGAAATACAGATAGCAACTAGAAATCACAGACAAATTAAGTATAATGATTTAACATTGTAATTGCTGTAACTTATTTCATACAAAGCTAAAGGGTACCTTCTGTTCCAAACAAAACAACTCCTACTTCATCATATTTGCTGTAAATCAGCTGCAAAAACAAAATGGGGATTAACAAAATTAGATTAACATTGTAAAAGCAGCATTACAATAAAACCACCAACCACTCACCTTCTTCTCTACTAGCATAGAGCAAACTTTTTCTATCTCTGGAAGAGCTTTGTGCATTGATGGACTGACATCGATCAACAAAACCATGGCGTCCTAATCCCAAATACATGAACAATATTGTTAACTTAAATATAAAAAAACCTAAACCCTAAACCCTGTGCAGATAGCAATACAGGTTATCATTTGATTTTGACATTAAGGGTCTTCTGTTTGAAGCTTTCAGAATGCAAACAGGCCCAAACCAAATTGAAACTATTAAAATAATAAATTTAGAAAAAAATAGAAGAGTATTTTAGACAGTGGAAGGAAGAAGAAGAAGAGCTTTTACTTGAAGAATAAAATCAGAAAGAAGAAAAGTTAGGAGCTTTGTTACCTTGTTTCGAGCCATTGAAGAGGGAATTGGTAAAGCTTGTCGCGGAAGTTGGGTTTTGTTTCAAATGGTCTGAATTCTGCTGTGTGACTGTGATGTTCTTTCTTCTTCCCGCTTTTGGGTTGAGAAATGAAATGGCCAAAATTATTTCGTGGTCCCACAAAATTTGATTATTATATTCAAAGCCCTTTCTCTTGGTTATAACTTATAACTTATATCAAACAAGGATTTTGATGACCGTGACCAATCAAAATTTAATAGTTGGCATTATTAATTCTAAAATGTAAAACACACAATTGGAGTTCATAAAATTTGAACTCAAGACCTTATTTAACAAAATAAAAATTGGGCATCATATTATCATGAATTTGAATTAGGTTGAAGTGCCAATGAAAAACTCATTATATTTCTTATTGTGCTGCTAAACGAATTCTAAAATTAACTGAGTACATCCTACTATCAAATTTTTTTTAATTACTAATTTATCCTTAATATAAAATTACTAAAAAGTATATATTGAATTGTGAAACAAATATAATTTTAATAAGTATATCCTACTCATCATATTCAACCATAATCCAAACATAGAGAAGTTTTCGTATTGCTTGGTGCCCACGGCGAGCACTGTTGGAGGCACAAGGAGGGCACGAATTCATGTAAAAATATAAACTTGATTTAGGATTGGTATTAGGGTGTTGTGTGATAGAGTGTATTAGAGTGTACCAAGGGTATTTTTGGTAGTTAAAAAAAGATGTACTTAGTTAATTTTACATTTGATTAAAATATTATGGTACACTTAGATCATAAGGTGTACTCAGTTAATTTTAGAGTTCGTTTAACACTCTATTCCTTATTTATTTACTATTATTTGGTTTTATAAATAGGAAAGATTATTGTGACTCACTTCTTAATTGACTGTCCATCTTAAAATAAATTTCAAATACATGTAATGAGTCATGATCTCTTAGTCACCTAGTGACCAAGGAATTCATGGTCACCCACTCTTGGATTCAAATTGGCCCAATAGAGTTTCTTAAAAGCAGTGCAAAAGTAGGTGAGCCATTGGATTTGAATCCAATGGTGGGTGACCAGTGACCAAGAGATCAGGACTCTACATGTAATTGCTTACAAACCATATGCATCATGTAAATCTCCTTATTGGATGAGTACCTTGAATGATAACCAAATGTAATTATTATGAGGAAAAATGGAAGTTTATCTTTGAATTATTTACTATGTCCCTCCTAAAGAGTCAGATTTGTGAAATCCATGAGTTTGATTCTTGATTTCTTACGTGCTCTACTTTTCTTTTTATACAAGCCATATTGAGGAGGGAAAATTAAACATGGGACCTCAAGTGCATAAGTAAATAGTCTTAACAACTTGAACTACAAGCAAGGCTTCACTCATATTTTGATTTCGAAAATGTTAGTAAAATAAAAACCCATTGGAAGAAGGTCTAAGTCACCCAAAGCCCACATGCATCCTCCAACCCAGAAAGCCCTAACCCACTTCCAAAGCCCACATTAGGTCCGAAGAAGAATTTAGAAAGAAGTAGAAGCAAAAGTGAAACATGTGATGATAAAAGAGGCTTAGAGGCATAATAACACAAACGCGCAAGATTGCAGGCAGCTGCAAACACAGAGCACAAAGAAATAGAGACTTCAACAGAAAAAAGAGAAAGAAAGAGAGAGACAGACCAAAAACAATGGCTTCCATGGCTTACCCAACAAGCTCCTCCTATAACTACAAGAATTACAGAAGTTTCACCACTCCCCATATCTTAGTTTCGCAGCAGCAGCAGCAGCAGCAAAATGACCAAAAACCCAGTAACCCAATTGGTCGAAGGTGCTTCTCTCCCTTTCTCTATCTCTCGCATACAAAATATACACACAAAAACCCACATGATTTTTGAACCAAAATTTCTAACAAAAACATTGCATAAAAAAATTTGAAGGGAAATAATACTAAGGAGCAACGAATTGGCAGTGGTAGGAGCCATCTTCAACTTCAGGTACTTTTCCTCTGCATTCATTTCATCTCTTAATCTTATCTCTCCCTCAACCTCGTGACATTTTTGGACTCACTGTAATTAATTGTTATGATTTTGGTGTAATTTGGGTTTGGTGGAATATTTTGATGGGTACAGTGGTAAAAAGCCAGATTATCTTGGGGTGCAGAAAAATCAACCGGCTTTGGCACTTTGTCCAGCTACTAAGAACTGCATATCAACCTCTGAGAATGTCTCTGACCTTACCCATTATGCCCCCCCTTGGTATGCTTCTTCTTTCTCTTTCTTAGATTGATTAGGGAGATGGATTCAGATTTTCAGAAGCTTTACCAACTTCATTTGTTTATTTTATTATCTTCTGTCAGCACTGAGAATGCGGCCTAATATTATTGATTTGCCTACAAATGGAATTCAAAGTAGGAGATTTAAATTATTTATTTATTTTTTCTTTCTGGGATTGGTGTTGGTGTCTCAAATCCAAATCCATGGAATGATGACTTAGTGGAACTTTGACCAAATCGAGGGTCAAAGAAGGAAGGCTGTAAGCCACTAAGCTTGTAAAGGAGGGCCATGTGGGAGCCAAAGCCAATGACCTCGTGTTAAGCATTTTCTCTACCACCACCGACCATTTAAAGTAAAATGTGCTGTATGTGGGTTTTTTTTTTCTATTACAGGAACTACAACGGGGGTAGGAAGAAGCCAGTCAACAGAGAAGTGGCTATGGAGGAACTTCTCCAAGTGGTAAAAAGCATTTCAAACATGTTTGTTTCCTAATCATCTATAGCATCTTAAAATCCAATGCTTTATGGCCGTTGGATTGGACTTTTATCAGCAAAGATGAATTCTGAAGAGTTCATTTTGCAGATTAAATCCACAAAGCCGGACAAGTTCACACCGCGGATTATGGAGGAGAAAAATGACTATGTGCGAGTGGAATACCAAGATCCCATCCTAGGGGTAGGTGTACCTTGTAATCTCAAAGAGTGCGTGAGTAACTGACAGTCGTTGATCGATATGAAGTTTATTACCCTCATTAATGACTATACACGAACGTGATTGATTGATAGTCGTCAATCAACGATTGTTGGTCACCTAAACGTGCATGTGCAATCTCAAGATAGAAGAATAATAACATGTTGATTTGCTTATATCCATGCAGTTTGTGGATGATGTTGAGTTTTGGTTCCCACCGGGCAAAGACTCAATAGTGGAGTATCGATCAGCATCCCGGTTGGGGAGCTTTGATTTCGATGTCAACAGAAAGAGAATCAAGGTGAAAACTACAAGGAATCTCAATTTTACTGCCTTTGTTATTTGCATTTACAATACATTCAAGAAACAAGGTTCCATTGAACTGAAATCCTGACTTCATGACAGGCGTTGCGGCAAGAGTTAGAGAAGAAAGGTTGGGCGTCTAAGGACAGCTTTTGAGAGACACACCTTGCTGCTGTTATACAATAAGATCACATGCAATCAAACATTGGCGCAGTGGTCATGCAGATAGATCAAGATTGAACCTCAGATTTTCAAATTAGGCAACTGCAATCATTTAATGAGTTTTGTATTGAAGACTGAAACAGAAAAATTCAAAACCTCCGGCAGGTTCCAAAGATGAGTTGAAACAGTCTGACATTAGTCGGCTAACAGATCTTGCTTGCAGATTTAAGACAAACTAGAAACAAGTCTTGAGTGTAAAGTGTGTTGGTTCAAGAAAAAGAGCTTATTTCAATCATATTAAACAAACATTGATTTTAACCTGTACAGAACTCAAATATTGATATTGGAGATACTTTTTTCGTTCCCAATTGCCTTCTCACGTCACTTAATGAAAACAAAACAGAAAATATCAAAGGTATGAACAAGAGATTTTATGAGGAGCACAAATGCAAGTTTCTAAATCGTGTAAATGACTGATGAGCGCAAAAGAAAATCTCAAAAAATGGAACACCATGCCAAAACTGGTCAGGGAATAAACGAAATGGTGCAAAGTTACTTTGTTCAAAAAGAAAATATTAGTACAGAAATGGTTCTCAACTGTTTACTGCTTTAAATGTTTCACCGTAATAGGGGTAGTTGAGTACAAACCGAAGCTTTGCAACTGAATAAACAAGCCATTTCGGGAAATGACCTACACAGAGACCTGGAATAGATGACATTTTCAGCTCTGGTCAAAACCAGCAGCATGGTCCTGGGTAGGCATCAATCTTTCCTCAATTCCATGTACTCATATCGAGTGCCATCAGCATTTAGAACAACAATTTCAAGCCTGTCACCCTGTAAGACATCCAGACCACGTTAGAGAAAGAGGTGCAGTTGAGCGTGATATAAAAATGGACAAATATGCTGATGACCAAAAACTTACCGTGTATATATCTCTCTCTGTTGCTGATGCAAAAACAGTTTTAACCAAATCTATTGCCTCTGCTTCAGAAAGTGGTGTAACGGCATCCTGCACATGTCATATATTGTAGAACAGGTTAGTAACAAATAACACCAATAAAATGAACCGATTGGGTAAATTAGTAGTAATCAAAGTCGAGAACAAACCTGAGCAGGCAATAAGAGAGGGCTAGGAGACTTCAACTGATTATCTAAGAAGGGTATGATGAGTGTAGACCCAGAACCTTGGGAGCTATATCCAACCCTCTCATAGGAACCAACAGCATCATATGTGAAGACACAGCCCTTACCTATAGATCAGGAATTAAAATGACTTGTTAGGAGAAAGAGTCTCAACAGACAGCCAAAGCTTCTAAACTCTAACATTTACCTTCACTATCCAAACCACCCAAAACATTGAAAGCATAGTAGGGAAAGAAGCGTTTGTAGTAAAGGGTGTTGGAAAGTAGTTGAGCCATTGCAGGGCAGCTCATTTGTTTGTTATGTTGATGCTGATAGATCTGGTAAATTTTGACAAAAAGAAAAACCATCAGTTCCAGAACCTACCTCAATTTATTTTGTGTCAAATAAATACAGCCTATTTATGGTCACGAACATCCAAACACCATTTCTTACAGACAAAATGAGTACATGAAAAAAGAAAATGTATTGGAATAGGTGTTTTAAGCCTCACCAAGTGCTTAGCAGCCAAATGCTTTTGCAAAGCCTTCACATCAGCTTGAAAACCAGACGAGGCTAATACAGCTTTGTCTGCTCTGCAAGTTCAGAAGACATACAATACATAAGACCCAACATCATCATCGAGGAACTGAGATGAACAACAGAAACTCTCTCTTGGTCTACATAAAAGATTGCGACATTATATCAGCAAGATGACTTTAAAGGGCTGATGTAACGTATCAAGAATCTTCTGTCATTCATTGAGAACATCAACTATCACCTCATCTCTATCAGCAATAATTTAAACTTGAATCAAACAAACTACGCTCATGTCCATGGTGAAAAAAAAAACAATGACCAGGCTTTGTTCTAAGTAATTAAAAATGATAACAAAAATGTTTTTTCTTTGCTTCATAACTTGAAACAACACAGTCAACCAATTCATTATGTTTCTAACAACTTTAAATACTAAATGATATCACTTTACAGTAACATCCTAGTGGCGCAAGTGATCATTAGTTGAAGCAGATACTGGTCGCAACTAAAGTGATTCTCATACGGATTGCTCAAAATGCCAAATGTACAACCCAATGCAATTGATTATTTATGCCTCCTCTCTAACTTTGTTTCCTAAATTTAAACCCCTCTGGGAAACACAAATATATTAATTTTAAAAGTGATTTGGAAACTATTAATTTAGATATTACTATTGATCCACCATCGAAACTTCTCTAGCAAACACAATACCTGATCATAAAAATGAATCGCAGTAAAACTGCAAGCATTTTGAGAAAAAAACCTCGTAATAAAGGCTACATTTCCCAGGTTATGAACAAAATAATTCCATTAACTAAATCCAATGCGCCTGCCCAAAAACCAACTAGCTAAATAGCTGAGACATAATGAAAATACAATCTAACCCCAGTGATAATCAGAATAAACCCAAACCAGAAACGAAGTAAAACCAGAGAAAACCTAAAAATGCAAAAAGAAAAAAGAAAAATACCCTAAAAGCAGTTACTCAGATACAGCAAAAGCCAGCCTTTAATAATCAAGACTTTAACTCTCCAACACACACAAAGAAATATATACATATATCGAAATTTCTGAAAAAACAAATATATATGTAAGAGGGTTTTATGGGTGCGTACAATTTGCAGATCTTAGAATAGTCGCGGGTGAGAATACTGTAACCAGTCGACATCCGAGTATCGGCCGCAATCACACAGTAATTGGCTCCCGCAATAGCGACACAGGATCTGCGATCATCACATAAACGAAAAAATACCCACAAAAAATGGAAAAACAATCATTAATTCGTATATATACAGAAATACATGAATAGATACGTTTACACAAAGAGAGGGAAAGAGAGAGTACCCGCCATTGTTGTCGTAGGGGGACCAGTTAGCATGCTGCTTGGTCATGGTGAATCGGTCTGGGTCAGGGAGAGAGAGAGAGAGAGAGAGAGAGAGAGAGAGAGAGAGAGATTAGCAAATTTAGGGCGTTGAGATGGAGCCGGAGCTAAAGGGCAAAGTGAGCTCTGGGTACGCCTTCTTCAATTATATTCTCAGAACGCTCGGTGTCTTTTGCTTCAAGAAATAAATGGGGTTACGACGTCGTTTGGAAAATGAGAAATAGTGAGGCCCTTATAATACATATTGGTGAGTAAATTGGGCCTAAGCTTGGACCGGGCTGTAAATTCTGTTTACACATAAACTTTTAGGGCTCGTGTATTACACATGATTAAGACCGGAAATACTACAATGAGGGGGATTTTCGTGAAAGAATTGAACGAATCATTAAAAAAGTTCAGGGTTTAGGGTTTAAGGTTTTCGTGAAAGAATCGAACAAATCATTAAAAAGTCTAATATTTTCTCTCTTATTGGATAGTGGGATTATCACCCCCAACCCCTCATTATAGCATTTATAGGATTAATCTAAGACATAAATTGGGCTATTCAGGACTAATTCTCATTTGGCCAAACATGTCCTTATTTAACAATTGGACTAAGGTGGTTTATGACTTCATTAACTGGGCTTATTTTAGCCCACTTAAAATGAAGGGCTTAATTAATAACAACCCAAATGAAAACATGCTAGCGTTCACGAAGAGAAAATATGTCTGAACTACGTGGAGGAGGATCGAACTCGTGTTTAAGGGAAAAGGCAACATGCCCAGCCCATAGGATGTGCGGGCTAGGTGATCGCACAAGGGCCCCAAAAAATAAAACCTCCTATAAAATCTTTTAGTCCAACAATTATAGAAGCAAAAAAGTCCCTTTAGATGTGTGATTGATGTTTTTTAGAGTAGTTTCCTTGAGGTTGATCTTAGAGACATAGATGGTGTTACCATTGAAGATGCAAGAGAAGGATATAATGGTCTTGATAGTGTGCACTCAGATGATTCCGACTTTGAAACTACTCAAAGAAGGATTTTCTCTGAGTTTAATGCAGCTGTGCACATGGATGACCCACATTTTGAGAAAGGGCTAAAATTCAAGAATGCATTTGGGTTTAGAGAGGCAGTGTGTTCACATTCAATTAAGCATGGGGCACCATTGATAAAGTTTACAAGGAATGAGAAATGGCTAGTTAGTGCAAAGTGTTTCAACAACTGCAGTTGGAGAATTTATGCTTCTAAGATGTACAATAAAGACTCAATGCAAGTTAAGATTATAAGGGAGTTCATACATGTGTTTATACCAAGAATTTTTCGACCCGGAGCATGGTGAGGAGTGTCAATGAAATGAGCTCAAATTGGCATTTTGGCCAAGGGTCCCTCTAGGCCCAATCATCATCTGAGCTCGGTCAAGCAACTTCTCGGCCCTAGCTCAACTCAAGCTTGGCCCAAGCCTCGCCCACGGTCGAAAATCAACCTCGGGCCAAGCATCGAACTTGGCCAAGCCTGACCTCGGACCAAGCATCGACCTGGCCAAAAATCAAGCTCGGCCTAAGCCTCTCCCACGGCCGAAAATCAACCTCGGGCCAAGCATCAACCTTGGCCAAGCCTGACCTCGGACCAAGCATCGACCTCGGTCAAGCCTGACCTTGACCTAGGTACTGACCTCGGCTCAGGCTTTATTCTCAGCCTTCGGCTCGAGCTATATTCTCGACCCTCGGTCGAGCCTCACCTTCGGCCCAAGATAGGTCCTCGAATCCTACCGCGACCGAGCCTCCATCAAACAAGATCAGTTTAACACGTGAGCTCGGCCCAACATCCAACCTCGTCCAAACCAATCATGGCCGAAGACTCCATCAGTCAACCCGACCGCGAGACAAAGTACGTTTTGTCTTCCAGCTACAAGGGGATGTATTCTCACGTGAATCCACACGGCTTCACATGGCTTCACGTGGCTATTATTCAGAAGAGTGGAAAAAGGCGGACACACAAGTCAAGCCTGAGTGATTCTCTGAGACAACCAACTCGCAGAAGGAGACATGAGACATGCTTCTTGGAAAAGGAGAAGATCTTCTGCGTACGAACAAGTATAGAAAGAGTCAGAGAGAAGAAGAAAAAATGACAACTAAAATTATCAGAATAATCTTTTTATGGGCAAGTTGAGTTGACAAGGAAAGCATGTGGTATTAATTGATGGGGCAAAAAGTCATCAACTTTCGACTGAGAGGAGTTAAAAACCTTTCCCATGTGCCAGACATGGTCTAACCATACTTACTGCAGTTGATCCTCATTGGTCCCAAAAGATTTTCACTTTCAATTCTGATTAAACCCACAACCGTGTGGGTTTGACCTTCACAAGGAGTTTTCCTTGACATTGCAGGGGACATCTTTTGCCAGTGCCATATTCCCCATATCCAGATGCTGTTCAAATTGCCCAAGCCACCTACCATCTTTAATGATTCGTGCCATGCAAGCCACGACCTGGTTCTTCTTCAAGTAGACTTTTTCACTCAGACTTCTCCATTTCCAAGCTCTAGCTTCCCCTATAAATACAAGATCCTCAGCAACATTCAAGAGGTCCCCGACCAAAAAAGCCTCCCACGGAGCAAAACTTATCTTTTCCAGTCATTTACCTTCTTGTAATGCATTTTCAATATGTTTACATGCTTTCCTAGGAGTAGTGGCAAAGTTAAGTTCTTCCATCCATCAAATAAATCATATGACCCTTGATTTTTCAAGGCGCCGGAGCACCATCCTTGTTACTTTTCCATCCACCCCATATATTATACAGCCTTTGCAATCTAGCGAAGAGCTGGAGCATCATCCAAATCCTCCGACCGTATTCCACCATTAACACCATCACCAACGGCCTTGTAGCTTAGGCCGTGAACCTGACGACCGAGACTTGTTCTTCTCTCGGCTACAATCGCTTTGAGCGAAGTCAGACCCAAATAGGCGCACTTAATCCATTCATCCATCCATCCATCCAAATCATCTTCGAATGCACGGTAGGTTGTGCTGGAACGCCCACGCACACCCTTCCAACACAAAGTATGACGACCTGTGTTGGCGCATATCCCCTCGGCCCAACCTTAGGCCGTGAGATTTTGCGCAGCCAACAACATGTGGCAGAATATGGAGGAAAAACAGGAATTGCAGAGTTCCTTGGTTGGTGAAGAGATATGTGGACAAGTTTAGGGTTAACCAACTATGCCAATTAATAGCTTCATTCAAATTGTACAAGAGGAGAGAAATGTTGAGATTTATGTACAACAAGCTTATAGAGCAAGAGCTGCAATATTGAAAATTATTGAGGGAACACATGTAGAGCAATATACAAGGATGTGGGACTATTGTGAGCAGTTGAGAAAGACAAATCCAAGTAGCACAGTGAAGATGAAGTTGGAGCATGGGTCTGAAGAAGGTACTGTGATTTTTAAGAGGATTTACATATGTTTGGGTGCTTTTAAAGAAGGCTTTAAGGCTGGTTGCATGCCACTAATTAGAGTAGATGGGTGTCACATAAAGGGCCCATTTGGTGCTCAGCTTTTGTGTGCAGTTGGTATAGATGCAAATAACCAAACTTCGATATAGATGCAAATAACCAAACTTGCGTTATTGCATATGCATTTGTTGAAATTGAGAGCAATGACAGTTGGATGTGGTGTTTGGAGTTGTTAGCTGCTGATGTTGGGATTGTTAACCAATATGGTTGGACCTTCATTTCGGATAAGCAGAAAGGTCTGCTCCCAGCATTTCAGGTTATACTTCCCAACTGCAAGCATAGGTTTTGTGTCAGCCATTTGTATACCAATTTCAAGAATGAAGGATATAAGGGGAAATTTTTGAAGGATGCTCTATGGAATGCTGCCAAATCCACAACTATGGCTTATTTTAGGCAAAATATGCAAGAGATTAGAGTCTCGAATGAGAATGCGTTTAAATGGTTGATGGATAGGGCTGCTGTGCATTGGAGTAGGTCACACTTTGATACTTTCCCACAGTGTGATTTGCTGCTAAATAACTTCTGCGAGAGCTTCAACTCCTTAATCTTGAAGGATAGATTCAAGCCAATAATAACCATGTTGGAGACCATTAACAATGCTAATGTGAAGAATTGATATGTGAATATATGAAATGAAGAAGGTTGCTGGCTCCATTTGCCCAAATATTCAGAAAAAGTTGGAGGAAAACAAGTTGTAGAGTTCATTATGTGGGGCTATATGGTATGAAGGTGAGAAGTTTCAAGTTAATGCAGGGAGGGGTGATCAATATGTAGTGGATTTGCAAGGCTGCACTTGTTCATGTGGGAGATGGGACTTGATAGGTATTCCATGCACTCATGCTTATGCAGCCATTTACTTTACAAGGAAGCAACCAGAGGAGTTTGTCTCCTCATGGTATATGAAGGACAAATACTTTGCAAGTTACAACCATTTAATTCAGCCTCTAGATGAAATCACAATGTGGGAACCAACTGACAACCCTACTATTGTTCCCCCAAAAAACAAAAGGTAACCTAGTAAGCCAAAGAAGAGGAGAATAAAGGAACCAGGTGATATGGAAGACAAATTATCTAAAGTGGGTCAAGGCACTCTCAAGTGTTAAGTGTGTAAAGATGTGGGCCACAACAAAAGGACATGTCTTATTTTATATCTTCTTCCAGCTCAAAGAAAGTCAACAAATAGGCCAAGTAAGCCAAGCACTACTAGAAAAACAAGAAAGTCAAAAAGGTATATATTTTTTTGCTTTGGTTTAGGTTTGTATTGCTTTCACACATAAATATGACCAAGTTTTATCTCATATGCAGGAAATGAGACAAGAACCACAAGCATCTTGGCCATCTATTTCTAGGGCTCCACCATCATCATCTCAACCAACTCAGGCATTCCAAACCAATACGGCTCCACCACCATCATCTCAACCAACTCAGGCATCCCAAAACAATACGGCTCCACCACCATCATCTCAACCAACTCAGGCATCCCAAACCAACCCAAGAATTGATTCAAAGAAATGGCGTGGTAGGAAGAGGAAGGCTACTTTGAATGAATGATTTAGATTGTTGGATTAGTATTTTGAGGTAAACTTGAAACTGGTAATTTGGTTAACTAGGATGCTGCATATTTTGGTTAACTAGTTGGATGGATTTTGGTTAACTAGTATGTTAGATGGATATTTTGGTCCCAGCAAAAAAGTTATGGATATGGTATATTTTGCTTAGCAGTGGATAGGGAATACTTTGGAAATGTATATTTTGGTTAGTAACTGTTGTTTAGCTTAGCAATGGATATGAATTATTTGGAATGTGGTTCTGCTTATTGGATTTCAATGATTTCATTTTGTAATTTGGAATGTGAGCAGTTTATACTTGTAAAACACAAGTTTTGTGCAGCAAAATACCATTTCGTTTCAATCATTTCAGGTCATTACAAGTTTTGTGCAGTAAAATACACAAGTTCTCAGGTCACAACTATTAAGAAAAACCAATAAACCTAAACCAACAAATCATTACAACCCAGCAAAATACTTTGCAAGCTTACACATCCCTTACAAACCAACAAACCATTACAACCCAGCAAAATACTTTGCAAGTTTACACATGCCTGAACCCAAACCAACAAACTACCAAACCTAAACCTTAACAGACCTAATTCCCTTTCATCATTAAACCGACAAACCTATTTCCCTTTCATCATCAAAGCGACAACTAGCAGCCAAGACACATCTAAAAAGAACCAGAGCTTCTTCTCCCTTGCTCGAATTTGTAGCATCTCAGCATCCATCTTTCGAATCTTCTTAAGCAGCCCACATATCAACTTCTTCGTACGTGGGGAGTCCTCTACATCATGCCACACCCAGAAGGAGCAGTAATCACTTTTCTACAAACAGAGTCCAAATTATTCCCATTCACCCTAAAACACAGGCAGGCCACATCGATTTCACATGAAACAGAGTTAAAATTACCTTGGCGCATGAATCAAACCTCCTACCAGGGTTCACTTCACTCCACAAAGTCACTCTCTTCGCCCTCAACCCACAGTAACAATTCACAATCATTTCTCTTTCCGACTAAGAAGATCCAGACATGAACAACATGGCTAAGGTATGTAGGGAATTCTTCTCTCTCAATCAGGTTTCGTCATCTTCGATACCAATGTTCTCCTTCGTCATCTTCGTCTTCGTCGTCTTCAAAAGGACAGTTTTGATTTGAGACTGTTACCCTCAATTATTTGGGCTTTTTGGGCATGGCTTTTCAAATTTTCAAGGATCGTTTAGTTTGGGGCCTACTGGATAGATCCACGTCAGCTTTTAACGAAGGCTCAGATGATTTGACTAACTAATGTATGAAATTGATATGAGATTAAACGTTACGGATGCAATTGAGACCAAAAAAACTTGTTGTATCGAACTCTAAAATACGGACAACTTCATAGTAATTAACTGATAATTACCCTTTAAAAATAAAAATGGAACGTTGGATGCTCTCCATCCCTCCTCTCACCTCATGTCATCATGAGCAATAGTACTCCTTCATAATCATATTATTAGGTTTTCCATTTTGTATGTAGTAAAACCTTTATTTTTATTTTATTTGGAACATCTTAGTTATTTGATATTACATTAGCCTAGCCTAATATACAAACTTAAACGTCTTTCTTAGAAAAAAAAATTAATGTCATGAAAGGCTTACACGTCAATGCCTTAAAGGCTTACATTTGGCCTTAAGTGACCAAAAGTGTCTCGCATTTCAAAACTTTGGTAGGAACTAAGAATCTGGGGCTTTATATATGAAAAAGTGGGAGGGTAAAAACGAAGGGCATGTACATGTAGCTACAAAATATGGATGGTATTAGTTAGGGGCAGGCGAGGTCCGGTTCGGTCGGTTTTCACCTCAAATCAAAATCAAAATCGATACTATTTAATCAGTCCGATTTTAGAGAAAAAAATTATGAAACCGACCGATCCTATTTGAACCGATTCATTATTTGGACCGGATCATTATTTTTTCAAATAATTATTTTTAATACAAATTCAAACTAAAATTTTATTTTTTGGGCTTGAAAATTTACAAATGATCCAATGTCATATGAAGAGAGATATTGGGCCTAGAAAAGAGAGATGTTTTGAAGTTAGACTTGGGGAAATATTAGTTATGATATTAAAAATATAGCATTGAATTTAAATAATTTTGTATAAAAAAATAAAAAAATACACAACATGTCCGGTCCAGTTTGGTAAGGTATGAAACCGAAATCGGTTCGGCTCGGTGCCGATTTGTTTATATTTTAGTCAATTGATTTTTTTCCAATTTTTTCCATCCAGTTCGGCTCAGTGTTTTGGTTTTCCGATCTCGATGCCCACCCATAGTATTAGTTGATAGCAAATTTTTTTTTTTAACTTTTAGCTTTTTAAATATTACTCATTCTTTGAAAATTTCATGGGTACACCACTGAACGCCAACATGCATTACTCCTATAAAGTAATAATTCTTTTTTATCTATGACATTTCCACAATTTATTTCGAATCCTCAATCTTTAATTTGTGGTCAGTTCAATATTCATAACTTTATATGATTGCTTGAAGCCCGCCACTAGTCAGCTAGCCTACGAACCATTCAACGTTTGACTCATTAATTTTGATTAAAATATTGAAAAAAATTATAGAGCATATAATTATTATTTTCTATTATCGGAAAATTGGAAGTATATATTCTAAATAATAGCAAAATATTAAATAATGGAGCTAGCTAGCCCAAAGCATAGTAGAACTCGAAATTCTGGTCTGGTTGGCGTCAACAGGAACTGATTTCTGACTGCAAAACAAAACAACAAAAGCTTATTTAAATTTCTTTTTTGTGAAAAAAGCGAGAAACTGAGAGAAGACCGAAGCACAGAAAACAGAACACGGACGAACGCACAAAAAGTGGAGAAACAAACAGAGAGAGAGGTACACGCACTGAGAAATAGAGAGAGAGAGAGAGAGAGAGAGAGGTGATCGGCTATGGAGATGTTGTGGACATGGCTGTTGAGTTTCTTCTTCATTCTAGCTCTGTTATGTATTGTGGGTTATCAGGTAATTCTTTCTTGATGTGTGCCTTTTTGTTTTTCAGAACATGCATCAATTTCTATAGGCTTATAGCAGTGGTGAGTACTTGATTCACAGCCTAGGCCCATCTGGGTTTTGATTTTTATGTTTATAATGCAATGGGTTTTATTTTTTTTTTTTTCAAATCAAGTATCTGTTCGCATATGCTTTTCGGTATTTTCATAAAACTTTTTCCATGAATTTAGAACTTTTTTTTCTTTTTCTCTTTGAACACAAAGGGTTTTTATTTTTATTTTTTTCAAGACTCAGTTTTTGATTTGTTCTTTTGACAGTTTTCAAACTCTGTTTCCCTTTAAATGTAAGTTGACTTAGAAAGTATGTTACAGAGACCCCGGTTGGGTTTAGTTTTTTGCAAATTTGTAGAAAGGGTTTTCCTTTTGTTGCTAAATTTGTAAACAGAAAGAAAAAGTGTTTGAATTTATAGTCATGCATCCCAATTCTATGTTTAAATTCTTATGCAGAACAACCTGAGTTTGTAAAACAAATAAAAGATGCATAAGCTTGTTGATAATGAAAACAATACTGTCTAAATTTTTTGCAGAAATCTAATTAATGAAGGTGAACTTGTTTTTGGCCTAAAGTGGCCGTCAGGCCTATTTTTGTATAGTAGAACTGCTCCTACAAGCCATAGATAGTTAAGTCACAGAAATGGTCTTACATTGCGGGTGAATCTGATTATTCAGAAGTGGTTCTTGAAATGCTTAGATATATGACCACATTAAATGTTGAATGCAGCTTGTGTGCTTGGTGGACCTCGAGTTCGATTACATCAACCCATATGATTCATCATCTCGGATAAACAGCGTTATTTTGCCAGAATTTATTATTCAAGGAGTTTTGTGCCTCATTCTTCTTATAGCGCGACATTGGTTTATGCTTTTATTGGCTCTGCCGCACCTATATTATAATGTGAATTTGTAAGTTTCTTTCTTATCCATTACTCAAATATTGCTGTGTCTAGAATTATATAAATCATGACCTCTGGGTAATTTGTATGGTACAGTGTAAACAAATTACTTATGGATACAGAGTGAGCTTATTTGACACCAATATGATACTTCCATCCCATCTAATCTCGTTACTCATGGTGGATTATGAAAAAAATTCATATTTTAGAGAAGTACTTCAGCTCACTTGAATAGGATATAGTATAACTTTGTTCCAAGTGAGGTATGCATACATGGTATATCCAGCGGCTAGGTAATCAACTGAATACTGTAAGAGAATGGTTGTTACAATCAAATGACTGTAGCATTCTGGTTTGTCTGTGTAACCTGGTTTACATGTGATTAACAAATTGGGATAAGAAATTTATGCTCAACTATAAGTTGGTTTTATTGTCATGGATTAAGGCCGAGTTATTAACTTGAAATACTTTTGGTGAAATCTGGATCTTTAGAAGTCTTAGTTGTAATATGAAAGAATTATTGAAGGCTGACTACTCGTATCTTTTATGCATTTTCTTTGTCTAGGATAATTTTGATCCTTACCATGAAGTGCCAATTGACTGCGAGGCAGTTTGGGAATTTCGTAATCTGCTTTAACAAAATATATCACATTTCACCAGATAACAAAAATTGTTGCTTTTAAATATCCTCGCTCCCCCCGCAATGTCCATCCTCTCTCTGCTCCCTCCCTCCCTCGCTCCATGTGTGTTGTGTTGAACAGAGCCTATGCAATGTATAGGCTATTAGGCACGTACCAAGATGCTAGCACTTAACAAAATGCACAATGGTGTCTGGGAGGCAGCATGTTAGATTATACTTTGCATTGCAAATTATATTGAATGCTTTAGGAGGTTATACAGATATTCATGTATGCACTGTATTTTTCATTATCTTTTAATGAAACACGTAAAGTTAAACTTGGAAGTGTATAATTTGTAAGTTTTAGAGAGCAGAAGTTCTTTTTGTTCTTTAAAGCTCAGCAACGATTGATCAAGAACAGAATTGTATTGTTTTTTATGATTAGAAGAAGAATAATTTCATTCAGCAAACCTCCTTAGGTACCATACTTTCTGATTTCTGCGACTCTGATCAGGTACATGACGAGACGACACTTGGTAGATGTGACTGAGATATATAACCAGCTGAGCTGGGAGAAAAAGAAACGGTTTTTCAAGATTGGCTATCTTTTGCTCCTATTCATCCTTTCCCTATTCTGGTATTGTGATAAGAATGTTGTCACAGCCGTAGTAATTTTTTTGTTGTTGCTATTTTAAGCACTTGGGTGAAATTAAATTTTCCTTTCATTTAAATGTGATTTAGGTTGCTTTGGAGCCTTGGAGATGAATATGATTAACCACGCCTTGTTGCTCCCACCAAGCCTGCACACTGTAAGTTTATGTTACTCTTTAATTGCTGTTATGTGTTTCAGTTGTGAACCATACATAAGTTAGGCCATTGTGTTTGTTTGCATGTTGCAAGTCAATTATTTATACTCGAGTTCTCTAGGAAGGAAGAAGTGGATATTGCATCATCATCTTATTTGGTCATATATATTGTGTCCGTTTCACCAAACCATATTTCTAAATTTCCCAAGTAAGCAATCTTTTATATTTAGGTCAACATTGTAATCTCGTATTTTTTAAAGTCAACTTTTGTTATCAAATGCATGTCATGTATATTGAGCTTTCCTTTGGTTGGTGTGGTCTTGGTATCAGGTATATCATTTTTCTAGGATGATACTAATTACTTTGGCAAATTCCAGGTTTCTACGATGGAGCCCGAGAGACAGACATGAGTGGATATGAATCAGGACTTGTGCAAATTCAGCTCGGTTTCGGCACCTGATTTGTCATTTAATTTTCTGTGTTTGTAGTGTCACAGATGCTCCACTTATATGTATGCATATGCTTGCATTCGTCCCATTTTATCCATAAAATTTCTCTAATCACAATGTGAAGCAGCATAAGCGAGAAGTGGTTGCAGATGGCTCTGCCCTATATTGCTTCAACAGTTCCATTCTAATTGTAGCTTCATGACTTTTCTATTTTCTTCCCTCTTATTTGCACACTAAAAACAAGTCGGCAAAGTACCTTTGTCCTCTCCTTTTCACGGCCTCTGTTTTTTGTTTTTTTTTGGGTTACATTGGGAGGAAAGACCCTGTGGGTTCGATCCAAGTAGTTGTAGCTTATCTGTCAACAATATTTACTTTACTGCTATGCTTCCAGATGTTTTCACTGTTTCGTGAAGTTGAGTATTACGAAGTTCGGTGGATCTTATGCACTCATTCTTGGATTAATTTTGCCCCTAATTTGGTTTAGGCAAGGAGGAAACTCCCTACAACCTATTTTCTTATCGGGGTTTTAGGTTCAATGGTCCCTGAACTTTGATTCGATTCGTATTTTGGTTCATTAATTTTCAAAATCGTTTCCGTGGTATTTCAACTTTAGTTTCGTTAGGACAAATGGTTCTGCTGTCAATTTTGTAACTTTTTCTATTAAATTTGAGTATGTGCATGGCACATGGTGTACTGTTGAGGGTCAAAATCGGAAATTGCTTCACTCTTGGGGTACATAGGCAAATCATGGCTCAACCAAACCCCACACCACACCCCACTCCCCCACGGTTGCAACTTAACTCTCTTCAGCCATATATCTCCCACCTTCCTTCCCCAAGCAAACCCATTAAAACCCACCACCAATTGAGGAATGATATATCTCCCTTCGCAATGGACAACCTCCACTCGACACCGAACCAATTAACCTACCACCCCCGACAACAACTGATGGAGCTCCCACAACCCACACCCCCACCCCCACCTGAAAAATACCCACCCTCCTCTGTGATGGTGAGGATAGGAAGAATGTTTTTTAGTTTTTTTTGGGTGAAAGGAATATTCATATGGGGGAAATTAAAGATAATATAAAAATATAATTGTGCCCATACATTTAACAGAAAAAGATAACAAAATTGACGGCATGACCATTTGTCCTAACATAAGTGAAGTTTAAGGACCATGTGAACGATTTTGGAAATTAAGGGACCAAAATGCGAATCGGGTCAAAGTTTAAGGACCATTAGACCGGACAACCATTTCTTATGGAATACATCTAAATTCGTATAATCACTCACAAAAATCACAAGGCTCGTATAAATTTGAGTTATACAATTAGTCTCATACACAGACTCCACTATTGATCTGTTCGTTTGTGTGAGATGAATATTCCTCTATTGCCCTAAAAACTTTCACACTGGCGTAGACTTTTGCATCTAGATGCAAAATGCAAAGAATTTATGAAGTTAGCAAACGTTGACCCCGTTATGGTTAGCAAAAAAATTAGTTCAATGGAAAATGCGTAGAAATAGTCCGTTCATTTTTTTCTTTGACAATTTCCTCTGTTTTGTTGGTACGGTTCGGCGTGTTTGGTAGGTTAGAAATCTTCTATGATATTAAACGTAATTATTACTAAAAAGGAAAATATTTAAATAAATGATAAGATTAATTACCTGATTTTACTTCGAGTAAGGCTTAGGATTGGGTTAAAACGGTAGAAATTGACACTTCATATCATATTCCTATGAATACTCCAAACTGTGCGAAGCAGAGAGAGACCCTATATGCTTAGCAGAATGGAAATTAAGAAAGTATTTTTGGTCACAAGAATTCTAAAGGGTGAAGGAACCATTCGAACTCTCAGCTCGCAACCACAAGAGCTACAAGTCCATTCAAACTAAGGTATTGTTTAGCAGTTCCTAAAAAGTGCTTTTAACATTCCTATGTTTGATAATTACAAATTAGTTTGAGTTTAGTTTTCTCATGGGTATTCAAAATCTACAAAATATGAGTTTTCGAAACCCTAGGGAGATATAGTTTCCTAAGATTATTCTACTCGACAAACCCTAGATTAAAATGGAGATCATATCCCTAAGTATGGTTTCGAAAAAAGTAAAACTCTGTTCATATCTTTGTAATAAAACAATCCCTAGGAATTGTTTTGGTGGGTTTGAAGTTTCATCATGTGATGATTTTATTGGAGGACTTGCCTTGAGTTTATAAAAGTTCTTAAGTCAACAAACTAATTTGAGAAATACAGGCATGGAAGCCGTTATATTGGACTGAGGTTGAAACGTGAATACAAAGAAACCTGTATGTGGTTAATTTCCACAAGACAGGGCAAAAACATGACCCATGAGAGCAACATTGCTGTATGACATAAAACTTTTGAAATCTCTAGCTATTTATTTATATTTGGAGAGGTTCTTGTCACTTTATGTGGAAATTCCAGATTTAGTCAGACTATATTCATGCTCAATATATGCCTATCAACCAGTTCAGAACTTGGTTGGGTGCTGGCATAGACAACTACCAAATAGCAAACCCACACACAAACACTCTAAGCAAAGGCACATGACATACATTTGGTAGCGTCTTCTTACTTATTCAATTTATTATTACACATAATTAACGATCTTCATATTCACAGTTTGACAACATAACATGCCAATGTCAACAAGCAGCGTAAAAGTCATACTAAGTACTTTTTAATTCTTGACCAGTGATATATATATATATATATATATATATATATATATATATATATATATATATACTAAATTCCCTTGGTTGATGACTTTGGAGTAGATATCTTCAGTAGGAAATGTTTACACCTTGATGATCTGATGACATCTTGATGATATATATGCTGACTTAGTAGCAATTCTGAATGTCCACACCTCAGCACATTTACTACCTAACTGGAATTTCCCCAACTGTTGCTTAATATTATAATTTCATAAAATAAAAAAATATTTCTCCCCAAGCAGTTCACATCTCATTCTAGTAGTATAATTCCATTGTGAATAGGAGTAGCTTTCTTATGAGGAAAGCTTCCCATAAACAAATTAATAGAAAATTTTCTCATGAGAATTATATATGTTCCAAAATGAAGACACAAAATTTAACTAGAAAACTTAGACATAATATTCTAACAATTTATTATTATTCTTCAACATTATAATACACAACAACTATGTATTTACATTCATATCATGTATTCAAACATCACCAAATGAGTCCCAACAGTGTCCTTAAAAAAAACAGAACTATCAAGAGACTAATGAAATCCCAACTTCATCATCCACAACTAAAACTTTGATGAAGGGGAGGAAAATTAAAGATGAAAAAGCCAAATTACAACAAAAAGATATAAGGCTTTTTTTTTTCCTTTTACTTTTTGGTGAGAAAATAAGATAGAAGTTTTCACATTGAGCTAGCCTTGAAGTAACCCTAGAGGGCTAGGGCTAGCTAGAGCTAGCTAGAGCTGGATGGTTGTGAGTCTATAGCAGCCATGAACATGAGATTCTCATAAAGCAACTCCTCTCTCCATTTCCTTGTGACTTTGGCTATGAAATCCTCAGTTCTCCTCTCCAAGTCAGTATCTATCTCTTCACCAAAAAACTCGTCACTGTTGATATCATCATCACTGCCATCATCATCTTCATCCTCATCATAACCATCAGAGCCATAATATCCATAACCCTCGTCACAATCACTATCATCACAACAATAATCTTCGTCAGTCGACGCTTCTTTTTTCGTATCGTTTAACGTTTCATACCACTCAACATCTTCTCTGGATGGCCTGAAACTCCCTAGCACAATTGTGAAAACGATGACATTAAACATGAAGAACACTGCCACGCGATTCGACTTGGCCACCACGATAAATTCATAGGTGGAAAGAAGAAAGTTGTGATGCTTAAAATCTGGGAGGGACAATGACAAGGAAATCAAAAAGATGAGAGGGATTCCTAGACAAAAGAGAAAAAGAAGACGTAGTGCTGGTACTGAAACTGCCTTCATGCCCTTGTATAACCACCAAGTCTGGTTTGTTCTTTGTTTCCCCTCTTCATGTAGAAGAATATAGCTTTTGAGGCTTCTTTTTATAGCCCAGTAGAGAATTTTCACCATTAAATAATAGTAAAGAAGGTTTCTGAGAAACTTTCCAGAAAGTCTACTTCTGGTAGCTCTGTACATGTCTACGTGGCATTCTACATACATAGCCTTTGTCAATAAAAGCTTTAGTACAAGTTCTGAGAAATTTCTCAGCTTCCTTGTTTTGATGCAATAATGAAGCAAAGGAAAATATAAGAGTAATATAAATTAATAGAATATGTCAAATAGGGTAGTAAAATATTGAGAAATTAGACCAAATAAAGCGTTTGGTTTGGCGGTAAAGAATTAAAGGAGTGAGAAAAATAAATTATCTACAAGAAGTTAGATAAAGATAGTGGTACACGACAAGGATGGAAGAAAAATAAATTAAAAGAGTGAGAATTTTGAGCATACAAAGTGATTGTGATGAGTATCTAATCTGGTTTAGTCTTAGGTCACTGTTTATGATTACATGCAATAAGATTTACTCCAATGATTCAGGAGGCGCAACTTGTCAGTTAATTCTGCCCTTATGGCTAAAAACATACAACTCTAAGAGCATGTCCAGCGTTGGGGGGTGGGGGGCGGGCAACAGGCAGCCCGTATGCCAAAATCCCACTCCAGCGGTGCAACCCGAGCCCAGGCAAGGAGGGGGTCCCATCAGCCAGGGTAAGCCCACGGGCAATTTTTGCCTCATCCCAAGCCTAAAGACAAGCCGACGTCGGCGATGACGTCAACACGCCTTTTTCAAATTTTTTACTCTCCTTGACACGTGTCGCATATTTGGAGCTTCCGATGGACTTTTTTGCACAATCCGACGGCTAGGCTTTTTTTTTGGGTTTAAAAAATTGCAAATTTTTTTTAAAAATTATAATAAAATTATGGAAATGATTTCTATAAATACCTACCAAACCCATTCACTTTCCACACCAAATTTGCATACAAATTCATCTCCTTTCAATATTTTTTACTTTCCACCCAACATTTTCTACTCAAAAATTCTATTTATATATATATATATATATATATATATTTTCTTGCATTTCCTTTTTTTCTATATTTTCTTGAGGGTCAATTTTTTTATATCTTTTCTTGCATTTCATTTTTTTCTATATTTTCTTGCATGTCAAATATTTTATATATTTTTTGCATTTCCTTTTTTTCTATATTTTCTTGCATTTCCTATTTTTTCTATTTTCTTCCATGTCCTTTTTTTCTATATTTTCTTCCATGTCAAATTATTTTATTTTTGATTGCAACCAACTTGATTGTTTAAGTAAAAATCTTATCCAAATTAATTGTTTAAGGAAAAAAAATAGGAAAAAAATCAAAATGAATAGTAATTGCCTTACCTTGCCCTACCTTACCCTTCCATGGGCGGAGCAAAAAATGCAAGGGCTGTCACTATTCACATGAATAGTGCATGCCCTTGCCCTTATGGGTGGAGTTGCTCTAAGAGCATCACCAGTGGGGGGGAGGGGGTGTATTTTTGGGGGTGTAAAGCCACTTTTACACCTCAGGGGGGTGTAAATGTGACTTTTGCTCCAATGGGAAAGATGTAAATCGAAAGATGTATATTTGATTTTCTTGTCTTAATTTGTTTTTGTGTTAATTATTTTTTTTTGTTAACTTTATAAAATTAATTTTGTGTGGGTTAGGTTTATTTTATTTTTTCAAACAAATAGACCTAAAAATATTTAAATTCGGAGAAGATATGATTTCATCAAACTAGAACCGTTGGATCGTAAAGTACATTTAATCTGAACCGTTGATATCTTATAAACAAAGCCTAAACAAAGAACCATTGCATTTTTTTGTCTTTTGCATTGATTTTTTTTTTATAAACAAAGCCTAAACAAAGAACCATTGCATTTTTTTATATCGAAATTTTTGTCTTTTTCTTTTGTCTCTTTCATTTCTAGCCGTTGCAGGTACTTGTCTTTTGTCATTTGCATTTCATGCATGAAATGTATTTCAACCAACAGCCACACACACTCAAATTCAATGGGCCCACCAGTGTGAAAATTGGGAGAGTGTTGTGCTATTTGCGCGTCACCAGCGAGTGAAAGAGGTTGCAGTCAGCTTTCCTCTCTCTTCTTTGATATTTTATCTGAAACGGGGCCCACATAGAAGATGTAAAAAGAGATGTACTTCTCCAACTTTTTTCACATCTTCGCCGCTAGCTGCAAATTTGCAGCAATATACACACACCCACTGCAGCTCTTTCCGGCCAAAAAAAATGTATATCTGATATACAACCCCATATACACCCAACCATTGGTGATGCTCTAAGAAATACATTAGGTTTTTCTTTTACTTTGTAAAATAAAAGGATTTGAACTGACAACTTGCGTGATAACGAATTACCACTCAAAGAATGTACAACATATGCTTTCAGATCTAGATCTAATGACAGGATCCAATCCAAATTTCACTTTGAAATCAGTGTCAAACTCTGTGCATGTCCGACACCTGGCAAGTGCCGGGCACAAATGACTAAAATGCCCTCTGCCTTAGTTCCAGCTTAAAACCACTTAAGGGTTTGTCACTTCTGCCGGAAAACCAGCAGAGTCTCCCCTGGAAAATGCACAATTCCCAATTTAATTTCACCTGTAAAAACATAGTTTAAGCTTCTCAAACGTTCAGCACGCACTCGTTACTCACACACAACCAAAAGCATTTAAACTAAATGAACAACCCGAACTCTAACAGAGCATAACAAGCCACAAACTCCAATATCAATCGGGCCTTGGGCCCGTACATAAGTTTAAATTGAACTCAACTAAAATGTGAAATAAATTTCCAATCCAACTCCATAACCAAATTCCGAAATATCCTCTTCCGTGGCTGCACCTAGATTTATTTAGGTTGCCTACGTACCCTTACTGAGGGATCAAATCACACGTAATTCTTTTTACTAAAAGAACCACAATTTCAAATCATTTCACAATATGCATAAATAAATTAACTCAATTCAACTAAATCAGTATGCTCGGGTAGTAAAACCATATATTTAAATCATTCTTAAAGCGTCGAACATATATTTAAGTATAAACATACAATCAGACATTTACTTTATTCCTTACTGAAACCAAACCCAACTCACGTACTTATTCAAGTCTTTTCTAACATTCTTAAACACTTAAATTCATTTCAAGCCATAACTGAATAACATTAAAATATAAATACGTCCTATTTGGAAATAAACTTAACAATTAAATCCTCCAAAAACATTTAATCAAACCTTGACCCCCTAGGATTAAAAGTGCAAGTGCGCAACTTAAGAGAGTTCTTAGGCCCATTTTAATCATTTCAGACAGTTGGAATGGTCTTAGAAGACCCGAGATTAATTATATGATTAAATTCTTATATTTGTCAACCGCCCCCCGGTTGGGGTCCACGACCTCGGAATTAATAATCTGAAAGTTCCTATAGGTTCACAATAATCCAATTAACATATCCTATGAGTTTCGTCAAGATCCGATGGTCTGAACGTATCGAACCTACATAATGCATAGTAGGTAAAATTTGGTATTATACTCAAACAATCACATTAAATTAATCCGATCATACCATCATGCTTGGGACGACAATGGGATAATTCTAGGTCGATAATACGTAGGTGGCACCCCATCGATGCACTGACGCAGACGGTGGGTGCCTTGAGGAAATTCCACGGATCGAAAAATTTCCAAATCACCTATCAATACCTATACAAATTTGTCAAGCATGATGAAAGAAGTGTTTTTAATTCTTGGACCCCGGCCAAAAAGTGGCCGAAAACAGTAAAAATACGGCCAAACCCGTCATAATAAATTGGGTGTCTTGATCACCCATTCACTCTTCAAAATCAACCCAAAAGACCTACATAATCAGCTAGAGGACATTGAGAGGATGAAAAACCATACGTCAATTGTCAAAATTGGTGGCCGCAGTTGCCGGAATATGCCTCGAAAGAGCGCCGACGTCGTTGAGGGTTGTTGGTTTCAGTCCAATTTTCCGGCAAAATCTTGGGTTTTTGAGTTCGGTTGAGGGGTGGGTTATGTAGCGGAGGTGGAGAGGAGCGTTTTGTGGGTGGTGACGCCGCCGAGCCGCCGGACGGAGACGCTGCTCACAAAGGGACTGCTTGGGGGAGGGGGTCACGTGAGATGGAGGGGAGGGAATAATATGATTCATTAACTTCTTTTTTCTTTTTCTTTTTTTTTTTTTTTAATTTTTAAAATTTTAAATTCTTTTTTAACTTACACTTCCGCATATCGTAATTTCTTCGTTTCAACTTCGATTTGGGCCCACTACGTGTCTCTGAACTCGTGAGCTCAAGCATTACGCAATGGAACCAAGAAATTTTTCCAAAACCCTTCCAGAAACAAAAGTCAACTCTAAGCCCACTAAGAAATTTTCAGGGTAAAATCATCTTTTCACTTTAGAATTTCGAAAATTAAATTAAATTCCGGAGCGGGATGTTACATCTAATAGTTTAATATTTTGATATGTTATATTGTCAGACGATTTTGAATGTATCAAGCTACCCCTTGCTCACTTTAGCCTATTTTAGATCCATATGTTTTATTTATTTATTTATGTTTCATTGGTTTTTTTTTTCTTTTCTTCTGGAAAGCAGCTTGCTTTGCACAGAAACTTGAAATGCCTTGTTTGGATGTAACTGTTATGGTCAAGGTCAACAAAGGACAAAGTAAGTAAAATACTTAGAAGTTTCATAGGAAACTAATTAGAAAACAAGAATATCCATGGTTGAAGTGTTGGCTCATCAAAAGTTAATATATAATAATAGGTATAAATCTTGGGGTATCTTTTTCTTCTCTTTATTTTTTTTTCCCACTTGTTTAGTCTAGGAGCCACGTAATTGTCGTTTTGAAGTGGGGTATAAATCATATTATATCTTAATAATAGAGTAGCGGCAGTGTAGGGTTTAGGGTTACATCCTCATTATATATATATATATATAGAGTAGGCGGAAGTGTACTATAAGCCAAGATTTATCCGGGTCCCACCATGATTTAGAGAAACTATATTAAGAAAGATTATTAAAATTCATTTTCCTGTGAAAGACAATTAAGTTGTTTCTTTTTAGTAAACAAAAATCACACCGACACTAAATGAAAGTGGAATAATAATTAGATTGTAAAATGGTATTAAATTGCTAAATGAAACTAGGCTAAATAAAAGTTCCAATTATTCCCATAACAAATCCTTTGCTTAGAACAGCAACCGGAGGAAAATAAAACTACTTAACTATCCTAGGAAGAAGCAGATGCCCGGTTTTCACTTTGGCCAGGAGGCGAAGATCCGAGCTTTGGTTGTGGCTCACCAGAGTTTTGGTGCGTCACCTCCAGGGTATGGTTTATCAGTAGACTTAATCATATATACACATATTCTCATACAGTCATGATCAAAATAAAATTTATCATACTGATTAACCATTGTATCAAAATCCAACCATTGACCTTTACGCAAAAAGAAAAATACCGTACCAAAATAGGAATATCAGCACACACTCACCCACACACCACAATATACATCTTGAAATGGAATGAGTGGCAGACCTCAAGAATTACACTGCCCTCATCAGTATCAGGTCGACGCAGGCTAACATTGGAAACTGCTCCGTTTGCAGATATAATCCAAATGGCTCTGGGCCCATGTTCAGCTAGTGATATAACCTTGGATGTAACATCCTTAAACCCACGAAACAAAAGAGAACAAAGAAATAAGAGGGGGTAAACAACATTAATTTAGTTTGAGATAGAGAAAAAGAACCTAGGAAAGCAATATAAACATATCAAGTATAAGTATGAATAGAGTTGCACATTGACCAAACACACAGTTTTTTAAATTTTCAGAAGCAACTTGTTGTCATTTAAATTTGAAGAAAAAAGCAGTCAGGACTATCATCAATTTAGAGTAACCATTTGAAACAAACAATACTTGCAAAGAATTTAAGAGAGAGTACTCCATGAGCTAGAGTTCTTAAATCTCTTGAGGTTCAAAAAGACCGCCTTTCTTCCAAATAGAACCTCTGAGACCTAGATGAACTTGGTGATTTATTATTAATGTTCTTAAAAGTTTTAGGTGTGGACATCTCTCCAGAGAGGCCAACAAGTGGAACAATTGTTCCCCAAAGTTAAAGCCATTAGGCTGTGGGCCAACAAATTATTTTAGACTATACCAGACATTGAAATATTACTGATTTCATCAATCATAGTAAATGTTATACAAAAATGCGGAAACCGATAATTAAACTCAAAAGGCATGGGAACGCGCACATGGTGGTGACTTGGAAACCCAATATTGAATCCACATACATCCTTAAGGTGTCTTAAGAGCATCTCCAAGAGTAGTAGCAAATAAAACTCTTCAAATTGAAGTTTGTTGACCTATGTGGCAATTTGAAAAGCTTTATTTGCTACTTGAATAATTTTTGCTCCAACAGACTCTTTAATTCAATTAATGCAATATCATGGAAAAGAATGAAAAATATGAAAACATGTGAAAAATGTCTATGTATTTATTATATGAAAAGAAAAAATGCATGTTTTTAACATTTTCAAGGTAGGTTTTGTTTTTCCAATGTAAAATTACATATTTGAAGAGCCAAAGTCAACTTACCAGTCCTGAAGAGAGAGAAAGAGGTTGCAGCTTTGATGACTGAGGTTGAAGAGGCTGTTGGAGAGAATTTTTCTGATGTGGCTCACCTATTTTAGAATTCCAAAGCTGTTGAAGAGGCTGTTGGAGATGCTCTAATACATAAAAAGCATGAATTATCACCTAAAATATCATCTATATAGGCCGCTTACTGGCCATTGAAAATGCACAGGCCATAAGGCCAAGACCTACATGTATGTGTAAAGAAAATTCAAGGCACAAAGGCCCAATCTAAATTCTACATGCTAAAACTCATGTCTAGAGTTTGTCTTCACTTTGCCCAAGTCAAACCGTAAGGCCATGATTTGGCATTTGTTGAGTTGGCCAAATCAACATGTGAAGGCCAAGTTTTTTTTGGTAGGAATAAGTGTTCATTAGAAGCCCAAAAAAAGGGCAGAAAAAAATACAACATTAAGGAGAAGCCCAGTAAACAGAGCTTAGCAAAGCAAGAAGCCAGAGGCCCAAATACAAGGCATAAAGCCCACAAACAACCTAAAATACATAAGGCATAGGCCCACACCAGCCCACCCTAAGATCCCAGACAAACCCTTAAACAATAACTCAGCAGAGTCATCGCCGCCACCAACGCCAGAGACAACACCACCGGGTCAAGATGAAGGGATGAGCAGCCACACCCAAGAAGCCTCAAAGGAGAAAAAAACTTGCACTCCACAAATCCACCAAAATACTCTAAACTCCCACATAATACATAAACATAGAGAAAATAAAAGAAGCCAGCCACATGAAGATCAACCCCTCCCAAATTAAAACTGACAGAGTAACAGAACCATACCCAAACAAACAACAACATTGTAGAAGGAGGGGGTGCAAGCACCCGAGCAAGAGCAAATTCTTGAACTCTACGCACCTTCAGAGGAGTTGTATGCGATAATACACGTATCCGGCTAGCCGAAGCACCACATAGTGAAGCCAGTTCAATAAGGAGGAGAAAATTTCAGTGGGAAATCAGAAGACCAAGACCATAGATGAGAGATTTGTATGGAGTGGGTGGGGGAGGTAAAAGGAAAGGGTAGGTGGAAGGGAGAACGGTATACAAGGAAGGAGAAAAATAGGGGGATTTGGGGGAATAAAGGAATCCGGAGGCATAAAGCCTCAAAGTCAAGCAAGAGCTTGAGCACAACCCACAAAGGGGAGAGAAAAAGCACCCACAAACGGGGAGAGCAAAACACCCACCAACAGGGAGAGTAAAACACCCACAAATGGAGAGAGCAAGACACCCACCAAAGGGGGAGAAAGGAGCCAGTAGATCAAACACAGAAATACCCACTAGATGCAGGCAAGAGGAGATAACCAAGAAAGGAAGGGGAGGGGAAGAAGACTAAGAGAAAATTAATGGGGTTATAGGTTTAGGTTGATGAGGGGCGTTGTTGGTATCCTGGGTAGCGAGTGAGGGGCATATAGTGAGCAATAAAGTGACTAAGAGAAAAGCGAGCGAGAAGAAGATGATATTAATTATTTAAATAAATGATGAGATTAATTACCTGATTTTACTTGAGTAAGAGCATTCACAATGGGTTCCTTAAACTACCTCCTTAGACAAATTTTAGGGAGGAGTTGGAAAAATGCAACTACAACCATACTCTTTATCCACCTCTTAAAATAGGGAGACCTCTAGGAGCTCCTAAATCTGAGGAGAGAGAAATGACTCCTAGTGGTTCCCTATAATTTAATGTTGCTTTATTTAATGAGTATTTCAAACATTTAATTAATGCTAACTATTTTTATATTATTTTTAATAGAGATGGACCAATCAAAAAGAGTTATAACATTTATGACTCCCTAAGCTAGAGAGCATGATTGGAGTTTAAATTTTATAGAGAGTTCCTAAAATAGCTTTTATATCTTTTTAGCTAAAATTTAACTAAAAAATAGAGAGCATAATTGTGGATGCTCTAAGGCTTAAAATTGGGTTAAAACGGTAGAAATTGACACTTCATATCATATTCCTATGGATACTCCAAACTGTGTGAAGCAGAGAGAGAGAGAGAGACCCTATATGCTTGGCGGAATGGAAATTAAGAAAGTATTTTTGGTCACAAAGGAGTCTAGAGGGTGAAGAACCATTCTAACTCTCAGCTCGCAACCACAAGAGCTACAATCCCCTTCAAACAAAGGTATTGTTTAGATGTTCCTACAAAGTGCTTTTAACATTCCTAGGTTTGATAATTACAAATTAGTTTGAGTTTAGTTTTCTCATGGGTATTCAAAATCTACAAAATATGAGTTTTCGAAACGCTAGGGAAGATATAGGTTCCTAAGATCATTCTACTCGACAAACCCTAGATTAAAATGGAGATCATATCCCTACGTATGGTTTCGAAAAAAGTAAAACTCTATTCATATCTTTGTAATAAAACAATCCCTAGGAATTGTTTGGTGGGTTTGAAATTTCATCATATGGTGATTTTATTGGAGGACTTGTTTTGAGTTTATAAAAGTTCTTAAGTCAACAAACTAATTTGAGAAAGACAGGCATGGAAGCCATTATATTGGACTGAGGTTGAAATGTGAATACAAAGAAACTTGTATGTGTTGTTAATTTCCACAAGACAGTAGAAAACACAACATGCAGATTAGACAAACTACAACCCATGAGAGCTATTGACATTTTAGAAAAGTCATTATACATTATTTCATGTCAACTCTCTAAATGGATCTGGATGCTTTGCATTTACCCATGAAAACTTCCCCAAAAGTCTGAGGGCATAAGCCTTACATGGCAAGTTGGCAACACTCAAAGGTGTGGAAGATGACACCCTAAATGGGGAGAGAATTTGGTGTCACAGATTCGATGTCACTTATTTTTATCTCACTGCTCATTTGATTAGTTAAATGGGAGCATCGGCAACTAAACTGCTCCCACTACTAAAAAATGGCCAAAGACCACAGGCATAAGGACACAAATAAAATGTTTGTGCCTTCTTTTTAAATATTAGACACAAATAAATTCTATTTGTGCTTTTTTCTAATAAAACATAAATAATTGTGCTAAATTCATGCACATAGAACACAATTTTACACTGGGCACAAAAAATCGTGGCACAGTTATTATATTTATTATCTTATACTTTTTTAAAAGAAACGTAAATAATTATTTGGATAGATATAAAAAATTTGTCTCCTTATCTGAATGATATGACATACCAGACACAAAAACCAATTTGTGCCCAACAATTTCTGAAAGCAAAGAAAACAGAAGCTTAAGCTTACCTTCCACAAGATATACCAGACACAATAACTTCACATGGGAAGTAACTTTTTAATTTTGTTTTTTTAAACAAAGTTGTTGTGTTTTGCACGTCTCTCTCTCTCCCCTTTAACTTGTCGTTCCATCTATAACCAGCCCCTCTTCCTCTTCCTCTCCTCCATTTCTCTTCTTTATTTTTTCTTTGGTTCAATATCATATATGGCTGGTAAGAATTTCTTTCGGTTTTTTGTTTTTGGTAAGAAATTGTTTCCTTTTTATTTGTATACCATGGATGCTCACTTAGTTCTAGGATATTTATACCATTTCAACTCTACTTCTTTTCTTTCCATTATTTTTTTCATTCTTTTCATCCATCTACTACTATTACTGTTAATAGTTTTTTCTTATATTTTTCTTTTTATCCATACCATTGTTGGCTCACTTAGATCTGGATTTTTGTTTTGTTTTGAAGGTGATTACATGTTGCTTAGGTCTGGAGTTTTTTTTTTGTTTGTCTGCTCTTCAAAATGAAGGCTCAAAGCGTGAGCTAAGGTTGAAGGTGTGATTGTTAGTTTTTTTTTTTTTTACTCTTTAGTTGAATTGAAATATTGTCTCCTACAATTTTAATTTGATTTTTTTTGGGTGTACGTGCAGGTCTGATGGAGATGATGGAGGGTATAGGCGGTGGTGTTTGAGAAACATAGAGGGAGAAAGTAGGTGACAGTGGTGCAGAGAGAGAGAGAGATATGTGATTTAGGTGTTTTTTGCATCAAATTTTTTTTTAATAAATAAATGCTTTGGACACGAATGAATAATTGGTGTGCATGTATAAAAGTGAAATGGGATTGAGTATTCGATGTATCAGAATAACCACTTACGTGCTCAAAAGTATTGAGCAAAGGACACGAAAAAAGTAAATTTGTGCTTAATGAATAATGGAAACTCCTATACAAGAAACCGACTAATTTATCGTAACTGCACTGTGGTTATTATCAAAGGGCACGAATAATTGTGCCTTTTACACTAAAGAGCACAAATAATATTGGTGCCCAAAGTCCGATATTGTAGTAGTGTCCCTCTCAAATATTTGTTGGGAATCCAATTGCATGTTTACATGCACATCACGTAAGACCTATGGTGTTTTTTCCCCTTATATTTGATTACAAATCTTGGAGAGAAGAAAAGGGAAAGGGATATTCTTGTTTGGTACAACTGTCAGTCGGGTCTTCTTTCTCCAATTTGGCGAATGTCAGGTTCAATCATGAATGCTCCCCTCCTTTTCATATTTTCTTTTTTCTAAAATAGGCTATCCACCATATATTCATAATAATTATCTACCCTACATTCAATTTATATTTGTATTTTTATCTCGTAATAATTAGGACACCAACTATTATAAATAACTCATTTGTATTTTTATCTCGTAACAATTGCAAGTCAGTCATGTCTTAATTTTGATATTGGACCGCTTCGTTATTACAATGGTTTTTTATGGCTAGTTTCTACTGGTCATTTATGACTAGTGATTTTTTTGACTGAATGCAATGATAGAATTTTTCCAAAAAAACAAAAAAACAAAAAAAAAAGTCATCATGTATGAAACTCAAGTAGCGGACTATCTGCTAATTTGAGGCTTAATGTAATATCTAATATGGTCGGTCATACGGTTATTAACATCTTTTTTAATGGAAGTCTGATTTATTTATTTATTTTTTTTTTATACAAGCGATCTTATGAGAAGGAAAATTTAAACACAATACTTTGGTGCGAGGATATAAATTCACGTGTAGTATACAAAGGAAAATACTTTCCCCCTTTCCTTATAAGCATGGAACAAAATATTCATAATATTTCGATAGTTTCATTGAAATTTCCGTATTTTTGGACTACCGATATTTCCGATATCATCGATATTTTAGATCTTCATGGACCAAAATATCGATAATATTGACGATATGGACCGAAATATCGATAATATCCCGATATTTCTATCGAAATTTTCGTATTTTTGGACTACCGATATTTCTAATACCATTAATATTTTATTCCTTACTTATAAGCATGAACTCTTATATTCATGATTCGTAAAACAAATTCCAGAAAAGAGGAAAACAATATAAATATACAAATAAGAGAATATGAAATTCACTGGGGTCAATTGACCCTACAAACAGACAACATACAAAATTCACATTGATGGGTCATTAGCCAAGTCCCATCGCCCTAATAAACTAATATTCTTATACTTAACTATGAGATTTATTTTGTGTTAGAGCTTTTCCACAGCCCAGACAAGGGTAATCAGGGGTCCACCAAATTAGGCTAGCCCCAAGACAAGAATAGCTTGGGCTATTGACTGAATTTGCTGACGTCAGCAACGAAAATTTTTTTTTTTTAAAAAGAAAAAAGAATCCAAAAATTTCAGAATTTTTTTTTGGCAAAACGACACTTGTAGTCCCTGTGGTTTCCAACTTTTACCATTAAGGTCTCTGTGGTTTCAATTTCGTCACTTTTGCCACTATGGTTTAGGATTCCAAGCAATTCGAGTCCACTTTTCAATTTCTGTTAAAGTTTGAGCACGTGCCCCTCACATGGAGGGGCATTACGATCAAATCGAGCCATATAAACAGAGACTCGGCCTTAGAGACGATGGATAAAAGCAGAGAGAGATCGTGTCACCTTAGAGCTTCTTCATCGTCTCCATTAAGATTGTAGCTTTACGGAAATGGGACATAATCTCCTTGCAATCCTCATAAAGCATCCCTAGCAAAGACCAAGCAGAATCCCCTTTTTAATTGCCAAAGCGGTTGTAAGAGTCAGTTTCAAATTGAACAACGCCATAGCCCAACTCCTCGACAAAACACATACCCGGCCAGCGGGCGGACCTTCAATCGATCAAGACACCCCGAGCTCCTAACCTGGCGCACACAAAGCCGCAATGAATCTTCCGGACTGCCACGGATATAAATACAACTTCAAATGGATCAATGAACTATTTACAACAGCGTAAGCACGTAGATTGTATTCCAGGCCAATATAGTATTCGACCTCGTGTCTTTGGGTATTTAGCCAATACAATATTCGAATGCCCATGATGATCATATATTAACGACCACAAGTGATGGCCATTAATAGAATATGTCAACTTACTTGGAGAACAAGGGTTTGGGAGTTGCAGAACGACAAGGGTGGAGGAAAGGTCCTTGGACACCAGAGGAAGTCAAACTGCTCAATGAAAATGTCAACTTACATGGAGAGGGAAGATGGAGTTGTGTGGCTAAGTGTGCAGGTAAATTAAATTAAACTCTCTTCCATCGATGGAGACGATGGAGACGCTCTAAGGCTGAGACGTTCTCTGTTTTTATCTGAGAGTCTCTTTTTATATGGCTCGATTTGACTATAATGCCCCTTCATGTGAAGGGCACGTGTTCAGACCCTAACAGAATTTGACGGAATTTGACGGAAATTGAGAAGTGGACTCGAATTGCTTGGAATCCTAAACCACAGTGGCAAAAGTGACGAAATTGAAACCACAAGGACCTTAGTGGTAAAAGTTAAAAACCACAGGGACTACTAGGCCTGGGCACGGTACGGTGGGGTTCGGTGGGAGTGTGATATTGGTACCGATATCGGATATTTTGAACGGTACGGTATGGTACGGTGGCGTGAGTGCTGTGATTTGATACCGTATCATACCGGCACAAAACGGTACCAGTATGAAACGGTACGGTTCCGGTACCATGCAGCAAAAAAATCCTATTTGAACATTTGGCATTCATTCCAGCATTTGTAATCAAATTATACATACTCAAATCAGCAACATGACCTGTAATGATTTTCACAACACAAATTTGAATCTAAATTGAAGACAATAACATTGACATGCACATGCAATGCAATGCAATTCAACAATGCCTTAATTATGGCTTACAATACAAGTTACAAATACAATTTTGGAATACAAACACATATTGCGTAAAGCGCCCGATTGCGTAAGCGCCCATATTGCAATACAAGTTACAAATACAATCACAATACAAGTTTGAAGAAAGCGCCTATTACGGACCGACGACTTACAAGTTTCAAATGCAATTCATATGCAATTCAAGAATGCCTTAGCTTACAAGTTACAAATACAAACACACATAATAAGTTTGAACTTCAAATTGCAGTAAAGCGCCTATTTCAATTCAAATTGAAGAAACTACAAATTACATAACCTTAGGGCTTACAAATTTTGTGAGAAAGAAACTGCCTATTTCAATCAATTCAAGTAGAGGCTCACTCCTCGACCATCATTTCTTCCTCTTTGCATATTACGCAAATTTGCATAATGAAACAAACAATAAAGCAAATCAAGTTAATAACTATTACAATTCAATGGAAACTAAAACTAACTCTCAAACAAACAATAAAGCAAATCAAGTTAATAACTATTACAATTCAATGGAAACTAAAACTAACTCTCAAACAAACAAGAAAGCAAATCAAGTTAATGCACCTGATTCAACGGTTTCATAAAATTCAAATTCTTCAATGGAAGGTGTATCTTCCAAGCTTGAAATGTCATCCCCTCTCAACCAATTTTGCATGCAAATCAAAGCCTCCACTGATTTAGGAGTTAATGAACTCCTAAATGCATCTATGACTCTACCACCGGTGCTAAAACAACTCTCAGATGCCACTGTGGAGGTTTGAATTGAAAGGACATCCTTGGCAATTGTAGCTAAGACAGGATATTTGGGTCCATTAAGTTTCCACCAAATCAATATGTCAAAAAATGCATCTTTGGAAACTAAAGCCAAGGGATCTGTCAAGTAAGAATCAACTTCATGTGACACCACCGCCTCATCACTCTCTTCCACCTCCCTAATCCAATCATCTAAAAAATATCACCAGCAACACTTTCTTGAACCATATTACTACCACTTGCAGATCCTACATTTTGTGTGGTCGAATTCTGTCTCATGTGAAATCCACCATCTACCTTTGGTGCATACTCATCATAGAGGGCCATTAACACTCCTTTCACTTCTCTTGTCTTCATTTGCACATCATCCTCATCAAACTTTTCCTTTTTAAACAGATGGGTGATATGCCTCAACTTGAACCTTGGATCCAACACAAGTGCAATCAACACCAATGTGTTCAAATCCTGATATTTTACAAAATACTTATTGTATTTTGTTCTCATAGCTCCAGCCATATCATTCAACACTTTCTCTGCATCTGAACCTGTGGCAAGTTCTTGTGCCACAAACAATTTGTCAATCTCCCTTTCCATGGCTATAACAGCGTGAAATGTTTTATGAACTGTGGGGTGCAAAGATGCACTCACCTTTAAGGTCACCTCATAAAACACCTTCAAAAACCTCACAAACACTATTGCATTGTCCCAATCAACATTGGTTGGTGGTCCAACCCGAGACTGCCTACTATTAGTCCGAACTACACCATCCTCATCAACTTCCTCACTGGTTCTGTGAAATAAGCCATGAATGGGCTGTTCAAATCCTCCGCCATTCTCGGTAAAAGCCTTCTTAAACTTCAAGGCTGCATCCAACATCAAGTATGTTGAATTCCATCTTGTGGGAACATCCATGCATACAAGACCCTTATGGGTAAGTTTCTCCTTCTCAATAGAGGCTTTAAAATAATCCAACCTTTGTGGAGATGACCTAACATACCTCATAGCATTCCTAATTGCCAAAACAGATTTTTGCAGCTTTCTCAACCCACTAGACATAATTAAATTAGTGATGTGAGCACAACATCTCACATGTAAGTACTTCCCACCCAAAACAGCTTGTGGATTGTTCCAGGAGTTCATTTTATACCTCACCCAATCAATTGCCACTTTATTTGCAGAGGCATTGTCTACGATGATGGTTAAAACCTTCTCTATACCCCATCGTAACAAACAACTCTCAATGAGATCTCCTATGGTGTTGCCTTGGTGATTAGGAATAACACAAAAGTTTAAAACCCTTTTGTGCATCTTCCAATCACTATCTATAAAGTGGGCAGTGAGCACCATGTAATTGGTGTTTTGGACACTTGTCCAAGTGTCGATCGTGAGGTTGATCCTATGTGCACTCAAATCCTTCTTCAACTGTTCCTTTTGTGCATCATACATTTGAAGAAAGCGCCTAACTGTTTTTCTTCTACTAGGTACTTCAAACATTGGGCAAGCAACACTACAAAACCTCCTAAAACCTTTCTTTTCTACAAAAGAAAATGGCAACTCATCAATGACAATCATTTCAACACATGCATCCATAACATCACTTTGCACAAACCCCTGGCAACCATTTTGTTACTCGACCCTTATCACCATTAATGATCTTTTGTGTTTTATCTTGATTAGGTGGGTAGTATTTGCAGTATTTTCTAATGTGGCTTATCATTCCCGAAGTCTCATTTTTCCCACTATCACATGCATAATCTCCCGGACCAAGTTTAGATTTAGGACAATATATGCATTTAGCTCTTTTGTGCACAACTTCTACATCTACCATCTTCCTGTGGCCTCATCCTTTCTTTTGATAGTTTTCTTATCATCATAGGGTGTAAAATGCTCCCAAACCCAACTTCTCTTAATGCCTCTAGCTTTGCTATCTGGGTTTAGTTCACTAACCATTTCTCGTATCTTCACTCCCAGCTTGGGCTTGCACCGGCTGATCTGGCGGTGGCACAGAGCTTGTAAGGTTGGCCTTCTTGCACAGGGTTTGGCATTGGTGGTGGTGCTGGTGATGTTGCCGTTGAAGAACCAAAGCAAGCCCACCGTGCTCCAAGTTCGATGCTTACTTGATTGAGACTGCATGCATTACAATAATAAACCCAACAAAATCAATATCTCAATCACTCATTCTCAAATCAATATCTCATTCTCAACAAAATTATAACCAATGAATTGAAATCCAACAAAATTGTAACCAATGAAACTGTTTTAAGAAACTGCTTTTTCTTTTTCTTCTTTCCTAAAGTGATGAGCAACTCTATGCATAAGAAGAAAATGATAAGCTTAATCTGTTTTAAGAAAGTGTTTTTCTTTTTTCTTCTTTTCTTCTTTTCTAAAGTGATGAAATGAACATAAGATCCAACAAGGTGCAATGCTTGTAAGAAGAAAATGATATGCATAAGATCCTGAAGATAAATGCAATGGATAGGTTAGATAAATGATGAGCAGAATCTGTGCACTTCTATATATTATAACAAGTAGGACAATAACTAGGCAGTCAAGTTATTTGCCTCTTTCAATGATCCATACATCAATATGGTATCAATAATCGATTAATGCTAGAACCCCTTTACTCTAGCATTCTCAATCTAATCTAGCATTTTCAATTCAAACCACAAAACAGAACCTCAATCTAATCTAGCATTCTCTAACCAAAAATACAGCATTCTCTAACCAAAAATCCAGCATTCTCTAACCAAAAATCAAAACCTCAATCTAATCTAGCATTCTCAAACCAAAAATCAGAACCTCAATCTAATCTAGCATTCAAAAACCAAAACTCAGAACCTCAATCTAATCTAGCATTCTCAAACCAAAACTCAGAACCTCAATCTAATCTAGCATTTTCAAACCACAAAACAGAACCTCAATCTAATCTAGCATTCAAAACCAAAAATCGAACAAGAAAAACTTACCATTCTACGCCTTCGTCAATTTGGGGCTGATCGAGACTCCACACAGACATGGGCTGGAAGGGCCGGGACAGAGGCAGAGGCAGTGAGACAGACCGTCGTCGATTTGGGGCTGATCGAGAGAGTGAGACAGAGAGATCGAGATGAGTGCGACTGACTAACCCAGCGGTGAGAGAGTGAGAGAGTGAGAGATCGAGAGATCGAGGCCGAGACCGAGAGATCGAGACCGAGAGCGAGAGATCGAGATGAGTGCAAGGTTTAGCTTTGGAGAGAGAGACCTTGAATGATCGAGAGATTCGAGTGAGATCGAGAGAGGGAGAGAGTTGCTGGGCAAACAAGAGAATCGTTTGTAAGTGAGAGATATGAGAGAGAGACTGACGGAGATAACGAGATAGATAGAAATTAGAATGAAATTAAAATAAAAAAACAGCATGCGATGCAGATGCGGTATTGAACGGTACTATATATCTGGTACCGCTCCCGTGCCAACCAGGAGAAACGATACGGTATGATACCGTATGAAGACGGTGGCCATTTGACACGGTATGAACCTGATACGGTATGGGTCGATGCGTGTTCGGTTTCGGTATTTCGGCATGAGATGCCCACCCCTAGGGACTACAAGTGTCGTTTTGCCTTTTTTTTTTTAATAAATACTAGTCACATTCTTACCAAAACTCTATACAAATTCCTCTCATCATCTCATGTGAATAGTGGTTGGCAATGGGTGGAAACACACAAGTCTTTTGCAAGGGCTGCCACTATTCACGTGAATAGTAACAGCCATTACCTCCCCTAACCCTTTGCCATGACAAATGGATGAAAGTACATAGTGGATATATTGATATATTAATTAGCACCAACTACTATCAACTATGAGTCAAGGATATTATTAGCCGGATTTGTAATTTGTAAATCTCACATCGCAGTCTTGCATGCTTCAAGCTTTGTTTGCTTGCTGTGTTAGGTGCTAATTATGTAATTAAGATAATCCAACGGGCACATTAGTGTAATGACAAAGAATATATGATACAAGGAATTTTAGACACGTCTCAGTTAAATTCTTAAATATTTTTTCAATATATATAGTACTTCATCATTCATTTTATTTTAAGATTACTTCATCCATGATTCAATTCAAGTCATTTTCTTAGTTTTAATTTTTTCTGTCGGAAATTATTTGGCTTGGCGATATCCTCTTTCCGGGGCCATTACATGAATTTTTGTACAACATTCAGAGGTTTCCTGCATCACCAAAAGTTAGCTAACACCTCAATAATTTTCTTTTCGGTACAAACCAATAAGAAAAAGACTAAAAAACGAAAACCACGTTATTCAGCATTTTTGTGGGGATGAGAATTACATTTTAAATCAGAAACATAGGCCAAATTATAAATATTATCTCATTGTTCTTTTGTATTAGCACCTTCGTCTCCATCCCCTTTTGTCAAAAAATTATACCCTTTTTGTGTGCAGAAATTCCAGGATTGCATTTATACACTATGTAAAAATCACCTTTAGCTTCGGGTAATATCCGTCGCTAAAGGTACCCAAAAACCGAAGTATTGGGAACCAATGCATATAGTAGTCATACGCTCGGAGATTCCCGTCGCTAAAGATAATATACGGCTTCGCTTATTTCAAAATAGCCGATGCGTAAGTACTTACCATGTGCCAAAAGCGTTGACCCACGATGCCTTAAACCTCTAACAGCATCATAAAATATATTAGAACTGATGCTAAGTACTCATTATAGCATCAAGAGTTTTGTAATTACTGATGCCTGTTCTGGCTTACTACATCAGATAAGATGCTACTGCTGTGGAAAATTATGGTCTATGCCTTCATTTTTTTTGGTTATACTGAAGTGTAAAGCCTCCAAATGGTTTGACTTTCCACAAATATTATTGACCTTTCGATTATAGGCTTCGGTTGTCATGGAGTGCTGATGTTTTTATTTCCATCGATGATGAATTTGCACATAAAAAAACATATATAAATTTAAATATATCCATACATCAAATATATATTCAACACTTTCATAAATCACAAATTTTTGAATCCCACATATGATCCGTACTTGTCTATAAGCAAAATACTAGCAACAAAAATACATGTAAAATGAAGGGTGAATGCTTATTTCAAACCAAAGGCCACTCTAGGACAAGACTAAATCAACACTTTAACCTTTTCCCCTAAGTATGGTGGCAACTGTGGCAGCGGCTCCTTGAAGTGCAGGATCCAGAGCATACACAATGTTTTTGACTTGCAAGCTGAGTTCTGGCAGAAAACCCTTCTCCTTTAGCAACTGTAATCCCAACACCAAGATGTCAAATAAATGACAGTATCACCAAATCCAAAGCCACAAGCGGGCTGAGTTCTGGCTGACCCTTCTCCTTAAGGTACAGATAATGATATCACAGGGGAACATAAGTGGAGAAAAAAAAATATATGAACTCTGTTTTAAATGAAAAAGTTTCCATTCTCTTTTTTCATTATTTCCTAGTGCCACATTGATTGCATTACACTGCAATAGGTTTTCCAATAGAAAACACATTCATTTCCAAAGATAACAATCCAAAATTATTGATATTCATTTAACATATATACATATTCAAAATGTTCAAAGACTGCAATTGACCAATTGGACTCGAAAAGTTGTAAAGATTTCATAAGTTCATTACAAAAGAAACAGAGAAAGAAGAGCTATTAGGCAATGAATTTCCAGAATGCAAAGACTTACTCAACAGCTGTAGCCAATTGCCTCACAACGTTGTCTGCAAGCTTTCAACTGAGGGAATCATCTCTGCCCCCTTGCAAATGTCAAATCCCAATTTCTCATCAAAGAAAAACAATTAATTGAAGCAATGCATTCATTATAGTCATCATCACCACTTCATCACAAACGGAAACAGAAGAAGGAAAGAAAAAGAAAAGAATACACGCAAATTAAGAAGCTTGCAGGCAAAATACAAAAAAATCATGTTGTTTGTATAATTTCCAAATTAGGTAAACCATAGAACAAGTCTTAAAGTGATCTAGTAGAAATTGTATTATGTTATAGAAATTTAGAACTTGCTATTGTATCACAAAACTTAAACATTGGGTAGATGTGGTAAACTACCTGTACAAGAGACGCATCAAAATGGCTGATCACTTAACCGCCTTGCAGTACCTTCCGTGGGTCAAGCTGTCCGCTACAGTAACTGGAAGGGACAGCAGACAGTTCCTGCCTTCCCCTCCATTCTTCACCAGGTTTCAAAGTAACAGGCTTCTCCACACAAGCAGCCTCAACACAGAGCATATGCTTGTACTCATCATCCCCAAAATCAGAAATTGCCTTTGCTTTCTTATCCCACGGATTCCAGACCACTGCAATGGAAAAGGACCATCTGATAAACAATAAAGCCAAGTTTTTTTGTATGCAATAAGCACTTACACGAAACATGCAGAACCTTCTATGTTCGCTCAATTGACTTGATATCTAGCCATAGTTAAATAAACAGTAGCATTCACTTAACAAAATAATAAAAGACAGATTGGTTCTTTGTTAATTCTTTTAATGTTTAAAATTATCATAAAAGCTTGTCTAAAATACCAATTTCAAAGAAATCAGTGACCATAAGGACACCTTCATCAAAATACAGCCTTTATTTTCTTTGAGTATAAGCCCTACATAATATAGTTTTCTAGCAAAGAAAAATGAATGAACAAAAACTCACCAACATCTGGAAGTCCGTCCTTCCGTAACACAAAGCCTTTCGGAAGTGGTTAGGGTTGACTACTTTCTCTACTGGAATAAAACCATAGTGAAGATTAGGAAAATAATCCAATTTCACGTCAAAAGCACAACCCTAAGCCCTAAATAAGAGCAACATTGCAATAAAAACAGAACCAATTACAAAAACATATTATTGAAAAGTTGGCCATTACTAAACTGTAAGAACCTCTTAGAAGCCACACTAATTTAAAATCAACAAAAATCCAGATGAAGACTCAAATTGTAGCTTGGTCAATTATTCCTTAGCCAAAACTGCAGCAATAGAAACTCTCAGGGAAAAGCTTACAGGGAACTTGAGTAGCATAGCCAAAAACGCAGAGAAAAAAAGGAGAAAGGCAGACATTAGAGTATAAGCCCTTCAACGAAAAAGAAAAAAACTGGCCCAAAGAAAAACATGAATTAAGAGAAAGCTCCAAGTAGAATTTGATGCCTAATTTTATACAATTAAAGCAAGTGTCCACCAACAACATTGTGAACTGGTGCCCATCAGTCATATAACAATCAACTTTGCAAATATTAGGCTCTCATATAACAATTACAGTCATATAACAATATACTTTGAAATTATGTAAGGATGACTTACCCAGCAACATGAATCTCCATTAAATAACGGAGAAACAAAGAACTAAGAATCAGAGATAAGTGAAATTTGTAAAAGAAACCAATGACAAAGCTGTCATATTTATCTGCTGTGTAATGAAAGCCATTTATATGATCGGAAACAGAGATTTTCTAGGTACCCATTTTTTCTTCTAATCCATAAACCTCTTCAGTGGCAGCCGAATCCTGAAGAAAATCAAGAACCCAATACAGAAACAAAGGCTCTGTAATTCCAAATTGTTCTGGAAATTTGAAAATATATGCTGAACTAGTGCTTATCAATGGAATAGTTACAAGAATGGAATAGAACAATTTACAAGAAAGAAACGGAAATGAAAATTAAAGAAAGCCCAGAAAACTAGTGCTTACCAACTTTGGATTTTCCGCCATTTTCTGTGACTTTTTAGGAGAAGAAAGCAGCCCAAATGAGAAAGAAGCAACAGAGAAATGGAGAGAAGGAAAAAGGTCGTATCCACATCGTTAGAAATTGCGTACTAAATGGGACTATCACCAGCCACCACCTGATTGTCATATAAGAAAAATGAAAAACCACAAAGAAACACCCAAATAAGTCAAAACTCCAAGATTTAACACAAACAAACAAATACCATAAGAAGGTTTTCTTCAGTATATCAAAAGCCAAAACAAAAAACCCCAATATATCAAAACTTTAACAGATATCATTATTCTCAAACCCTAGTGCTCAATAGCCCCATCTATAGACCGGTAAGAGAAATCTAACAAAAGCCCTAATTTTCTCATCCCTAAATCTACAATCCTTATGACCCCCAAAAAAATCCAAAAATCCAACCCTCACTTTCAAAATCCAAACTTGTGTTATATTTGGATTAACAAGTTTTTTTCATAGCAAAGACCAGATTGTCAAGATGAATGAAGAAACATACCAGATTCCATAGGTCTTCAAGTGTTGGTCGGTGAGCAGAGAGAAGAACTTTGGGGTTTTTGACAAGTAGAGAAGAGAGAGAGAGAGAGCGAGAGCGAGAGAGAGAGCCCAAAACCCTTGGAAATCGCAGTGACGGAGAGCCCCAAAACGACGACGAATTTGGAGAAGTAGGCTTGGTTCTTGTTGTCGGGGATAATGGCGACAATGAAGAGCGCGATGTTGAATCACCCATCGCATCCTCAGCAAGAAGAGAGAGGGAAGTATCTCCAGAGAGAAGAGAGAGGGATGTGATAATCGTGATGGAGTTTGAAGGTGAGGATGAGATAGTGACTGCTGCGTGACTGGGTATATCGCAAGATAGAGAAGAGAGGGAGTTTAGTTTTTGGCCAAAAATATGAGAGGGAGTTTGAAATTTTCACGAGGGATCGAGCGAAAATTTTTAGCGAAAATCACTGTAGCGGTCAAACTTGCTTTTGGCGTCGGTGCTAAATGTTCTGATTAAATTTTTTTTTTGCACAACTATTTTACTCATCAGTATATTTGTCCCATAGATGTTAAATATAATCAACAGCATCGGTTGGAAAAACCAAAACTTTGTGGTAATGCCTTTATATACTTTTAGTCTTATTATTTATGAAAACGATGCCTAATATACTAACAGCATCGATTTTCCATTTCACCGAAGCCTAAGTAATGTTGCGTAAAGTGAAATTTGGCATAGTGATAATTTATCCAAAAAAGACACTAACCACAAAGGGCCATTACAATAACGGAGCGGTCTAACATCAAAATTAAGACAATCTGGTGCGCCTCTCCACTAACGATCACGCAGGATCGAAGAAACTCTGGCATAGACATCCCAACTAAGATTGCAAACTTAGAATAATAAAAAAGATATAAAGCTTGAAAAAATCAAGTCATAACAATACAAATAAAACTCTCACAAAGTAGAGGTGAAAAGCTCTTACAAAAGGAGAAGTGAAAACTACACAAAGAACTTAATGAGTCTCTGTGACTTATTCCAAACATAAAGAAACCACAAAAAGAATGGTGATGGAGATCTGACGCCAAGACGCAGCCGCTTGTAATGGTTGGAGGAAAATCATAACAAAAAGAAGACAAATAGGGAAAACCTTTTGTCTCTGAAAATGAGGGAAGATTAGAGGCAGGAAGAGAAGAGGGGAGAGATGAGAGGGGAGAAAGAACAGTGGCTTCCTCCCCCCTCAAAGTGAAAACGACTTTATGAATGTTTTTTGGGAGAAAAGCGGCTAGACAACAAAAATTCACCAACAAGGAAGAGGAGGAGAGAAACTCACATACACTGCTATTATGGGGGTTTGAACCCAAGAATCACTTGAGAGCACACCAAATGCCTAAACCAATCCAACTAACACCCACTGATTAATATGAATTTACGTTAATCACTCAATAAATTGAGGATTTATATATCAAAATTGATAGTTAGCCTAAAACAGATGACTCGACAACCTAGTCCCTTGACTAAATCAATGTTTGAATTTCTGATAGAACAGCCTCAAAATCAAGCAACTTGTCAAAAGGTACGTGTGCCCCTTGCAACTTGTCAAGCTTAGAATATTGCGCCTATCAATTGTTGCTAGTTAGCTTTCGATCAATCTAACAAGGTGCTGAAGGTCTAAAATATCGATGGTAATGGAAATATTGGTAGTCTAAAAACACGGAAATTTCGATGAAAATTTCGGGATATTATCGATATAGATAAAAATTGAATAAAAATCACGAAAATTGTAAGAAAAACTTGGAAATTTTTATTGAAACTTTCACTACTACAAAAATCGAAATAGACGTCGGTAAAACGACGACGGACAAAATAAATACCGTCGTTAAATTTTAAACGACGACGGTAATATAAAAACCGACGTGGATTAGAAACTAAAACACCTAAAAATTGGAAATTCATTCGGGTATTTTTAAAACACGACGCATGAAACTTTAAAAGCGTCGTCTTATGAAACATGCCAATCTGAACATCAAATACCCAAATGTCGGTATGTGTAAATATACCGACGTAGTAATTATAGACGACGTTTTACATATAATACCGCCGTTTTGAACATCAAATAACCGTCGTCTTTACATATAATCTACGACGGTTTTTGTAAAAAAAAAACCGTCGTCTTTACAAACAATAAAAACCGTCGTCTTTACAAACAATCCACGACGGTTTTGTAAAATAACCGTTGTCTTTACATACAATCCACGACGGTTTTTATAAATAACCGTCGTCTTTACATATAATCCATCCACGACGGTTTTTGTAAAAAAACCGTCGTCTTTACAAAAAAATCCACGACGGTTTTTTGTAAAAAAACCGTCGTCTTTACATACAATCCACGACGATTTTTATTTATTTAATTCACAATATTCTTAATAAATTTTAAAAAATTAAACCGACAACTACTATTCTATCATTGAGAGATTGTCTTCCCCCAAAAGCTTTGAAAAATGTAATTTTTTTATAAAAATTACAAATGATAAGAGAATTCAAAATTGTTTGTTTACAAAGCACAATAGTCCTTATACTTTCACAACATAACCCTAAGGTTTATGTGATCCATTGGTGACCATAAATAAAAATATATGAAATCCTGATTTTAGCCTTTTAATATAGAAGGCATTGTCGTAAGGAGTCCATTGCAATTTTTAGTTTATTTTTGCATACTTGTGTTTTTTATATAATTTTTGTAAAATTTATGGTTTAGGATTTAGGGTTTAGGGTTTAGGGTTTAGGGTTTAGAGTTTAGAGTTTATTAAAACGACGCCGGTTTCCTCTCAACTGTTTTTGGTCAATTACGGCCTTGGTAACGCGCGTTGAATCCCGGAAAACCATAGCCCTCTTATTTATTTTTTATTTAAAATGAAGGTTTTATGGTGAGCGTTGTAAAAAGTATTTACAACGACGTTTTCTTTAATCGACGGACGTAGTAAAGTTTTACAACGACCCTATTATTTAAAGACCGTCGTTTATATTGTCAAATTATACGTCGGTTGTATTTTACTTTCCGTCGTCTTTAAAAACGCGGTCATTTGAAAAATTCGAGCGCCATCCTCAATTTTCAAAATTTGCCCTCAACCCTATATAACATTTCGCTATCTCTCTTCAACTCAAATTCTAACCTTTTAGTTTTCGCTCTCCATTCTCCATCATATCAGATTGAGCTTTCCCTCCCAAAGCATTGGTGATATACTCTGAGCTCAGTCTACTGTAAGTACAAACCCTAATCTCATATGCTTGTCCTACTTTATTTTGGTTTTGTCTTCTCTTCGAGGTTGAGGTTGATGATGTTCGATTTGCCTCTTTCTTGAGGAAGTTGAGCGTCTTTGGTGCTAGACTAACAATTGCACATTACGAATACTTTCATTGCCCATAGTTATACCATTGGCATATAACCATGTAGTTCTATGGAAATATAGTCCAATTATAAAATTTCTCTATCACCTAATTTTATTTGTTTATAATTTAACTTTTTTATCTTTCTGTCATTTTGATTTATTTGCAGGAATGATGGAGGATACTTCAATTGTGCAGCATTTGTATGTTTGGATGAGAGGAAGGCTTGGATTAGGAGTACATAGGTCTTGTTAGGAAAAGATTGTATTACTAATTACCATGTATCAATTGAATATTTATATTTAATTGGTAAGAAGTATGTTTGTTGTAGAATAAACATTAGTTAACAAACAATCCACGACGGTTTTAAAAAAAAACCGTCGTCTTTATTCCTATAATTAACGATCATTACCTCTAAACAACGACGGTTTTTATAAAAAACCGTCGTCTTTACAAACAATCCACAACGATTTTTGTAAAAAACCGTCGTCTTTACAAACAATCCACGACGGTTTTTATAAATAACCATCGTCTTTATTCCTATAATTAACAATCTTTACCTCTAAACAACGACGGTTTTTTTTACAAAAACCGTCGTCTTTAAAAAGAATCCACGACGGTTTTTGTAAAAAACCGTCGTCTTTACATAAAAATAACGACGGTTTTGAGTAAAAAGCGTCGTCTTTACAAATAATAGACGACGGTAATTTACCGTCGTGGTTTTATGCATCAAAAGATGTCGGTCGATTTTACGACGGTTGAAAAACCGAATACACGACGTTGAATTACCGCAGTCTATTGCGATTTTTGTAGTAGTGTTTGTAGGATGTTTATTTAGTCAATTATCTATTAGTTTATCACAAAAAAATGGAAGGAAATGCATTGTATGATGTGTTTAATTGATTTAAGTTGATTATATAGCGAGCTGACAAACTGTGAGTGTAGGAAATATGTAGTAATTAATGAAAGAGAATTAAACACACCATAATTATTTATATATAATGATTTACTATAATATTTTACACTTTATACATTGCATGATAAGATACATGAGTGACTTAATACCATATAGAGTTCATATGAGGTTCAAAATTTTCACTATCTTCATCATCTCTATGTGTAGAGTAAGTGTATTGTGAAGAGCAGTCATCAAATGATAAATCCCCAAAATAGTTTAGCATGTAATTGTACATGCCACCCATATGGATCCGAGATTGGTTGACGTTGTCCATAAGCAAAATCATTTGAAGATTGGGTCTCGGATTTTTCCATGAGCCGAGGTCTAAAATATCGATGGTATCGGACATATCAGTAGTTCAAAAACAAGGAAATTTCGATGAAAATATCGGAATATTATGGATATTTTAGACTACGCACGAAAATTGGTATAGCAAAATGGTGCACAAATTAGATGTTGGAGAATGCGTTTTGAACTTTTTTTTTCTTCTGCCACCTTTGAAGACAACAAAACCTCAAAAGATGGGATCAATTTGAAGTGCACGAAAGTTTTAAGGTTTCCCACAATTATATTTTTTTCTTCTGGATATATATATATATATCAAAAAATTGGGTTTTGAAATAAAGCTTGAAAAGCTAAAAAATACTAAACTTTGGAAAGAAGATCTTCTTTTCCTACATAAAAACAAGAAGCTAGGAAACAGAATTACAACACTACCATGGAAGGACTCAGACTTAATTGCTGAGCATGCAAGCCTTTGCACGTTGCTAATGATATGGAAATGTTTCTTGTACATGTGTAGTTGGATGTATTAATAAATATAACTGTTAAAGATATAAAATTTTGTATATGGATGTAAGTATTGTAGAATGAGAGTTTCAAAAATAGAATTTCATGCGAAGCGGTAATTTCTCTTAACTATTTGAGCTACAAATTCTTTGCATTTTGATCTCAAATTTATATTAGAAGATTAGTTACTCTATTCACACTACTCTATTCACCATGTGAATTTTTGGCGTTTTATCAATCTAACGGGCTTCTTAAAAATAATTTGACACAAAATATTTAATTTAACTCATATGAATATTGTGCTTCATTTAAACAAAAAATTAATTCTTTCTATAACTTGCTTGAATTCTATAGAAAGTTGTTAAAAACGAATGTGCTGGAACCCTTTTGATGCTTAGGGATCAAGAGAAGAAAAATAAATTATAAATATCAATCTTTGAAGTATAAATCTCGTGGAACTTAGCAAAAAAAAAAAAAAAGTTATACCGCAGAAATCTCATAGAAAATTGGAAATGAATTATTTTATTGATCAGGAAGCCAAGACCAAAAAAAAGGGTTCTTTAGTTTTTAGTCACTATATGGAAAATAATTAGGAAAAGGCCAAAGAATAAGCCTAAACCCAAATCCAAAACAAAACTAGTCAATTGGCTAAATCCTAATTATTTTCCATTTCATTGAGTGTTGCCAAATTTTTCTAAAAAATAAATACATTGTTTCTATTTAAGTACACATCTCATGGAACTTAGCAACAAAAGATAATAAAAAAGAAGAAAAAAAGAAAGTGCATAGATCTCATGGAGAATTGAAAAGAATGTGTAGCTACAGTACTGAATAAAATGCAAGAGAAGACAGAATCCCTGGGATTTTGAAGATTATAAATATTTTATTTATTGGTCGGGGCAGGATGTCGAGAAAGAAAAAGAAAAAATCATTTTAGGTCAACCCAATAGTTTTGAACTTTGGAGATTTGGGAGTGACAGGAGCTGACCCAAATTTCACTTTGGAAACCGTGTCGAACCTTGTGCGTATCCAACACCTGGCAAGTGCCGGACACAATTGATCAAAATACCCTTTTTACCTAATCCCTATAATGACACTGCTTAATAGTTTGACTTCTACCAGAAAACCTGCAGAGTCTCCCTTTAAAAATGGACATTTGCAAATTTATTTTCACCTGTAAATAAACAGTTTATAATTCTCAATCGTTCAGCATGCACATGTTATAATCACACACACAACCAAAAGCATTTAATTAGGCCTCCGGCCTTACAAACAACCCGAACTCTATCAGAGCAAAACAAGCCACATAACTCAAATATCAATCGGGCCTTGGGCCCGCACATTAGTTTAAATTGAACTCAACTAAAATGTTAAATAGATTTCGAATCCAACTCCATAACTAATTTCCGAAACATTCTCTTTCGTGGCTGCACCTGAATTAATCTAGGTTGTCTATGTTCCCTTACTGAGGGGATCAAGCCACACGTAGTTCTTTAAATAAGAAAAACAAACCCACACAAGATAATATGACAAACTACAGAGCTACCCATCACTTATATATATATATATATATATATATAAGTTAATCCATGACAAACATGTTATAAAACTAAGAAAATTTGGCAAAACCGCAATAACCACGAGAAAACCTTAATATCAATATCAATGATTTAAAATAAAACATGCCTCATATATCTGAAAATATGTATTTAAACTTCCACCCATAAATACCAAGTATCACACATGTTACATCCTCGCAGAACTCGGGGAACACTCGGTCAGCTCGAGAACGCATATCCTCACAGAACTTGGGGAACACCTGGTCAGCCTAAGAACGCATATCCTAGCAGAATTTGGGGGACACCTGGTCAGCCCAAGAACGCATATCCTAACAAAACTTGAGGGACACCTGGTCAGCCCAAGAAAGCATATCCTCGCAGAATCGGGTGATCAGCCTGAAACGCATATCCATCAATTTCAAGCCATCAAATATATATCTAATAAAAACATAATCTCAATGTTTCAAGCTTGAGAATAAACTGAAAGTTGAATCATTCCCGAATATACAATAACTGACAGGACCGGCCCCGAATTCCTCGGAACCCGGGACCGACCATGTGGTTTTTACGACATTACTCAAATGCCGGCCCATTTACTAATTTAGAACTTCTTCTTTTTCAAAGTTAAACAAAAAGAGGGCCGAGACTTCTGTCGAAAATTTTGGCAGAGTCTCCCCTGAAAAACGGACTTCCCCAAAATTTATTTCACATGCGAGACCACATTTATAGTATCACCAAACTTCAGCATGCATAAAGTAATTCACACACAAATTTCAAAAGACCTTCGGCCTCAAATTTCAATCCCTTTAACAACAAACTAAAACAAACCAAACAGAACTCAACGATTTATGTTGTGGCTGCACCTAGGTTATCCTAGGCTGCCTATGTACCCTCCGTGAGGGATCAAGCCACACGTAGCTCTTTAATTCCAAAGTCACCATTCAAGAATATAAAGATATTATCCAAGTAAAATCAACATTTGGGGTTTATATTCAATCTCAAGTTCAGTTTCAACAATGATATAACTCACATACATTTACACATATATATGTATATACATACATAAGTAAAGCAATACATATACAAATACATGCACACGACCACAACATCAACACCACTACATGCCGGCATCCTACATCGAATGTGTGGGTAATACCCGTACCAATATCCCCCCACTCGCCGGCAACACATCGTACGCGTGGGTCACAACCATAACCTCCCATACGCCAGCAACACATCTCACGTATGGGTTACATCTTTATCTCTCCCACACACCGGCATCCTACATCGCACGTACGGATATGATTCACACCATCATCATCATCATCACCACCACACGCCGACATCATACATTGCACATGTAGCCCCACACGCTGGCATCCTACATCGCACGTGTGGGTAGAGTATTGAGCATCCGCTCACACGCTGGAATCCTATATCAGCCCGTGTGAGTAGAATACTCAGTATCCGAACATCAGTCTCTACCCACACGCTGGAATCCTACATCAGCCCGTATGAGTAGAGTACACAGTATCCACATATCAGTCTCTACCCACATGCTGGAATCCTACATCAGCCCACGTGAGTAACATAAATCCGTAATCCATAATCCATAATTATAAACTCAACTATATATATTGACAGGACCCGACCCAGATTCCACCCCGGAACCCGAGCTGGACCCTGTTGATGGGCCCCAACACCAACCCATGTCGGGCCCACATCCTAAAACAGTTACCCTCTTCCCAAAATTAAACCTATAAGGGGCCAAGACTTCTACTGAAAAACGGGCAGAGTCTCCCCTAAAACAAGGACTAGCCCAAAACTTCAACCTGTCAAACAAGCAACAGATAAACAACCCAAGCTCCAGCATGCATACAACATATACATAACAGGCCTCCGGCCAAACTAATTCAACCCTAAAGGTGATACAGAGCAAACTAAGAGTATAAGAATTCAACAGCGGAAAAGAATAATAGATTACAAGTTTAGGGTTCAAGGATGACAATCCTACCCTTCCAACGAAGCTCGAGAAGAGGACCACACAGCCGAACGGTAACGAAGCGGCGACTACGGTCTGGGGGGCGCAAAACAGAAAGAGTGTGAGTGGACAAAAACAAGGTTTTACATACTTAAATCAAAGTACTAAGCCCACCGTTTAAAACAATGCAAACATGCATATGAAATCATTTATATACTTGGTTGATTTGAAAACCGTACTATTTCAAGTACGAGAAAACATTTCCAGTTTGAAACCCCTTTTTCTGAATAAACTAACCTTTTACTTTTCCCGAGGCATAACCTCCCAAAACAAACCCCACACAAGTTTATAAAACATAAACAAAAGGATTTATTAACGTAAAAGCATAAAGATGGAATAAAATTCACATAAGGTAAAACAAACCTTAAAATGCCGAATAGCTTGTTTACATCAAGCAAACCAAACTTGACGCAATATAGACATTAATTGCAGTTCAAAACATTTATATATATATAAACATATATATATATATAAGAAATCAGTTTCGATTCAAATCCAAAACATAACCTAATAAATATCGTAGTCAAATCAAGCATATCGCAACCGAAACAGTAAACAGTTTCCCAACTTCCCCAAACTCACAACCACATGCTCACAAGCACAACAAGCGAGGAACGATCCCCACTAAAAGGAATATGAATACGAATGTACTAACACATGCATATAGGTATAATATAACCATAACACAAACACAAGTACCAGGGGAAAACAATCCAACGAGGATCATTTGACGGACACTGCATGCAGTCTCATCGAGACACCGTGCCCAGGGTTGAGCCGTCCAAAGTGGGACTAAACTCACAGGACTATATGGTAAAACTTTCCAACCATAACTCCGAAATAAATCTGTCATATGCGCGCAGACTACCCAATCAAGGGTTTACAATTACACCCGTTAAGGTATGCATCGGATCGTATCATACCAAATATAGGTAATCGTATCATATCAATCGCCATGCGATCACCAAGATATATATATATATATATATATATATATATATATATATATATATATATATACACACACACAAATATATATACATAACCAAACACTATGTACCCAACCCAAAATACCAACATCAGACGCAAGCGTCCAAAACCCAATGACTAACATATATACCCAAAGTAGTCATAAGCATTGAAATCATATATTCAATTAAAACCATAATCAAATATACATTCAATCAACGTCAAAACGTATTAAAGTTTCAAGTAAAGAAACGTCAAATGGTATGAGAAACCCAATATATAAATATATAAAAATAGTTACATAAGGGACCTCACGTCCCGACACAGGCATTCCAACCCAAAGGTATATAATTAAAATATAAAGAACTTCGTTTGTAAACACATACCGTTAAACCAAACGTATAATCCAAAATATACATATGTACATATATATATATATCTATATATATATATCTATATATATATATACATAAAAATAATGATCCTTTAAAATACAATAACTCAAGCTCAATCCCATATACATATCTATATATATGTAAATATATAAATATACGTATAATCCATTCCCATTATTCCAAAGTATTTATTCAAAGTAAATATATATGTATAAATACATACATATATATAATCAAAGTATAAGTAATTATACTTCATAAGGTTTAAAAGCCAAAACCGAATACGTAATCAAACAGACTACACTAACGTCCAAATATTCAATTATATAATTAAAATATAATATAACAACCCTTTTAAATATAATATCCGGACGACCCCAAACGTCTGTATCTCATACCCAAAATATATATATATATATATACATATATATATATATATATATAAACCCCAAGGTCAAAATAGCTCAATAAATGATCGTAAATCATTGCCAAAACCCACGAGACGTCACTACGTCCCGCTCAATACTCAAAGGTATAAATAATAATAAAATATAGCCATCGTGGCCCCACATAAAACCCGCAACCCAAATCATGCATTAAACTCAAATGCAAACCCTTTTAAATATAATTAAACCAAAGTCAAACAAGACTTAAACATTCAAGATTTAAAACAATTATTAAATCTCATTTATGCAGTTCATGCAATTCATTTGAATCATGCTCAGTTGAAAACAAAGTCCACTCACCGTTGGTCCTATGCCGCACAACCCTCAAGGGTCCCGCCATCGCGTAGTAGTAGAGAGTCAAAGTACCTAAAGCGATAGATACGAGGATTGGATTAGATCGTGAACTGCACGAGAACCGTAAACTTAAACCCTAACAAAACCCAACTTAACGTGCACGTATGTCCTACGAAGGATTCCAAGGTCAAACTACCTTTTATAACCAGTGGGACCTCCCTAAGACTCACGGTCAACCGGCGGTCAAACACCCCGTTTCGGTCAACCACGGCCGCGGAGCCCAAGACCTCCAAATCGATCAGGACATTCCTAGAAGTCCAACAAAGTCAACTACACTGCAAGGCGACCTCGGGAAAGCCTCGGTCAAACCTGGTCAAACTTGGTCAAACCGACCCGAGTGGGTCAAAATGGACCCGTGGGTCCCATGACCTCCAAACTTAGATCCAAAAGTTCCTACAGGTTCAACACGACCTAAACAACGTGTCCTCAAAGTTTGGTCTCGATCGAACGGTCGAATTGCTTACGATCGCACGATCGGACGATTACGGTTTAATTCTAACTTCAAGTCATCGATCCGGAGTATCCGGGACTCCGAATCACGATCCGTCAAATCCTACACGATCCTAGAATTATCTAAATCAACATATCCAAAAATGGACTCGATCCAACCGTTCAATCCTATCGAACCCGAGAATCGTGCAATAGGCGAGATTCGTTCGATGGCCAAACGATCTCCGAATTGAGATCCGTCAACTCCCACGCGCTCGCAGCGATACGAGGATCACAATGGACCCAAGAACCGCTACCACACCGCCACCACGCGCCGCCACACGTGCCACCGTGGGTGGCGGGTGTCTTGAGCAAATCCGGTCAACTACCAAACTTCAACTCCAGCATCAACCCTTATACCAAACTGATCACCACCCTGCGCTGAGTTCAGAACCGGTCTGAACCGATGGAGAACCGGCAGCCAGCTGGCCGAAAATCACCATCGAAATCCGGCCAAAACCGGCCAAACCCTAGAATTCTAGATCCACCCACCAAACCAACCAAACGTTCCCAAATAAGCCTAGAAACAGCTTAACCAAGTGGAGAGGACAAAGTTCCATACCTGGTTCGACGGAAAAAGTCGTCGGAAGTGGCGGCGCAACTCCGGATAAAACCGGCTTCAAACCAGTCGTTGCCGCCGGCAAATCTCGAGGCGATCGGCGGGGAAAAGCCATGGGTTTTGAAGGCGAGCTCGAGCCGAGTCCAATGGTACCAGAATCGTGGCCAGCCGTGACCGGACATGAGAGAACGAGGAGAGAGAGAGATCGCGAGGAAAGAGAAAATTGAGGAGAGAGAAGGTGCATGCGATTTCTGATTGGCTGAGGGGTATTTAACAAATTCTGAAATGACGCTTATGTCCTTTTTAAGCGTTACACATCCGATTGAACGTGCCGCACGTCCCCGGACTCGTTTCGACGTTCCGGACGCAATGGCGCAACTCGTTTCGCCAAATTCCGTCCCGAAAATATCGTTGACCAAAATGCCCCTTTAATTACTTAATTTCAATTAATTCCAATTAATTCATTTTAATTCCTTTTTAATTTATTTTAATTATTCAAATTAATTAACTAATTTAATTAATTCATTTTATCTTATAAATTGGGTCAGGGTCGTCACATATATATATATATATATATATATATAATATAATATAATATAATATAATATAAGATACTTTTTAATCGAAACCGGATCTCATATACTTAAATATTAATAATAGTAATAATAATAATACTAATAATAATAATAACCATAATAACAAATGGTCCTTAGAAATCCCACATTCTCCTTATCCCAAATTAAATTAATGTCCAATCAATTCACATTAATAATATGAATAGTCATTAAAATTATTTACAGATGTTTCATAAAAACCTATAAAAGATATTCATATACTTAAATAAATATTTTAGTAATAATAATAATCTCAACATCGGAAATTCCAAACGTTCAGACATACCCAAACTCAATACCAAGCTATTTAATACCTAATAAATGTATTAGGTATTAAATAGCTTGGTACCAATGGCCACAGTCTGTGCGTGCACTGTGCCACAGTCTGATATTGTACCAATGGCCAAATATCTTCTCGCATAGTCAAATCTGTAATATTACATTTTAACTACCATGTTGATGATACACAGAGAAAGATGAAGATGACAATTGATCATCTATGTAATGATATGATAATTTTAAGTAAAATGCTGCATGATCTTGATTTCTGTTTTATAGATTTCTTCTGTAAAACTAGCTCTTCCTGTTAAATGTGACAAGTTTCAGGTACTAATTTGCAGAGAAATATGTCATTCTTTTGTATTCTTTTCGTGAGTTTCTATTTTATAGATGATCCCAACTTTAGGAGAAACACTTGCATGAAACAGGGATAACGGAGGTGATAGATATTCATTTTCAATCCATTTCTAAATTTCTAGGCAGTGCTGGAAAAGCAGCCGTCCACTAGCTTAATCCTATTCAGCTCCACACCCCTGTTCTTTTCAACAACCCATCCCCGCATAAAATATATTCAAGCCAAGATGATGAAAACAGTTGTTTTCTTATTATTTGACCTCCAAGCGACTTCTTGTTTGAAAGGCTGTGCCAATAAATATAAAAATGAAGTAAACTGACTTTTATAGCAAAAAAAAAAGGTGATAATTATAACTTTACAAAAAAGAGTAGTGCCTTTTAGTCCTAGTATGCGTTAAAAGATTGCGTAAAAGCTAGGGATACTATTGATAATTGATAAGCATATACATTCATATAAATGAAGAGCTTCAGCTAGTGCTAAGTCTATACGGAAGTCGATATGGGCGAGACATAGAAACAAATAAAAAGCAATAAAATAGACAGATCATCAAGCAATTACCAACATTAACAAGATTTTGTTATGCAGAGCCACCTCCTAATGGCATCAACTTATCGTCATTCATCATTAATGAACTTGTTAATTTTATGCTAATTATCCAATAAACCTTTTTGTACTTTCTCACGTCTCTATGTGTAGAAGAATCGGTTGGTGTGAGAGCTCTTGGACATGGTATAATGGGTTCCACGTTGTTTTCAACGTTGATGACTTGAATGTGGTCAACCATAACATGCATGTTAAATGTATATTTCGAACAAGCAAGAGAAGGTTTAATTTGAAGAATTGAAAGGGGTTGTAGAGATGATCGGTCAGTGTTTCACCCATATCCGTCCCACATCTAATTTGTCTCACAGAAGGAGGTTGGTTATGGTTAGTTCGACGACGTACGGAACCCTTATGTGTAAGGATGCTCGCTTAATCCTTTAAATTTTAGTCTCTTTTTTAGTATTAATTACCTTCTCTTCAATAATATATAGACGCTATTATCTTCCAAAATAAATAATAGGCGATTCTGATCATTAAATTACACTGTATGATAAAGCAGGATAATAAAAACTCAATAACTAACTATATCCACGTCCCTAAGTTGAGAAGACACAAGAGCCAATAAACTCATATCCAATTGCACAAGGTTGCTAAGGGCCTGCTTGAGAGTGTTTCTGGAATGACTAAAAGCGCTTTCTGACAACTAAAAGCGATTCTAACAGTGTTTGGCAGAACAGTTTAGAAGCGTTTCTGGGTCATAGAAGTGCTTTCTGGAGAAGCACCTGTTATGTGCTTCCTCAGCAAGCTCTCCCAAGTGCTTTTCTAGGAAGCATTTGAATTTTTATAATAAAAGCGCTTTTGTTAGAAGCGCTTATGAGCATAAGTACTTCCTAGAGAAACAATCCCAAACGAGTCTATACATTGATTGGTGGAGGCAAAAATCATGCGTAAGTTGCTCATCGTATCATTTGAATTCATTGAGATCCTTTTCCTAATCCTTAAAAACCAACTTTTCATTCAAAGTGTCAAAGTCCCTATAATGATTAATGAAGGATTATCCATAATAAGTTTCTGGATTAACATAAAATTAATTGTCAAATGCTTAAATAATGAAATTCAGGCCCTGCTGTGGTCAACTGCCACTATAATGTGCGAGGGAGTGACCCAGCCAGCCACATCATGACATGCTGCTCGGCTGTGGATGTGTACATTATGTTAATTATGTGATGTGATTATGTTAATTATGGGTTTAAATCTGAAAATTAATGGGCCGGTAAAGTCAAATAAAATAGGGCGAATATTCAGTTATGCTCAAATTATTATTCTTCTCCAATATGGAGGTATTTATAAAGAAGTACAATCCTAAATAAAATAGGAAATAAATCTAAATTACAATAGAAAATAAGTCTCTATTACAATAGAACTAAATAATAATTAGTAAGTAACCAAAATTCTAACTAAATAAGGAACCCAAATCCTAACTAAATAAGGACTCGCCAACAGCTAATACATGCATCATTACTTTATGCTGTGATGTTTATGGGTTTACTCTTTATTTATTTATTATAGCTTTCGATTTTGTTTCTTTGACATGCAAACTTTTCTTTTCTTTTCTTTTTGACTCCTTTATTTTATGTAGTCTTCATTGTGACGTCCCTGATCCAAATTTAAAGGAAATAATTAAAATAAAATGGATTTAGTGAAATAAGAAATTAAAAGGGAATTAAAATAATTAAAATAATAAAATTAGAATTAATTGGAATTTAATAATTAAAAGGGTAAATTGGTCAACTATATTTTCGGGAAAGAATTTGGCGAAACGGGTTGCGCCATTGCGTCCGGTTTGTCGAAACGAGTTCGTAGACGCGCGGCACGCTCGATCGCGACATGTAGAGAACCCGGAAACCTCTAGAAACTGACAGGGGCAATTTGGTAATTTAGGAAAATGTGTTTAAAACCCCCAATCAGCCCGCGAGTACGGTCAGAATCGCGCCCCTATCTTTCCCGACGAATCCCCCACGACTTGTCCCGACCCTCCCCCTTTGTTTTGTCGCATGAAATTCCGACGGCCACCACGGCCGTTTCCGGCCAAGCCCAGCCGTCCTCCACCACTCAATCTCTTCGTCTCTCTCCCCTCTACACATCCTTAGGTGGATCTGGCCCTGAAACCTAGAGTTTAGCGGTGAATCTTGATCGAAACTCACGGCCAAAACCCAGAAAATTCCCGACTGAACCAGTCGTTTTTCCCTCCAAACCTGGCCGTCACTGGCCACGAAATCTCACCCAAAACACTCTCCAATGTCTCTTTGGCATAACCCCTCAAGGATCCAGCTCGATTCCACCTCAATTTGCCGGATCGAAACCCAGAATTTTTCTGGGTTTTGGATCGGATTTTTGGGTGTTCGAGGCATTTCCCGGCCAAATTGGCCGTCCACCAAGAAGGGTACTCGGACTTTTCGTACTCAGCAAGCAGGACCCTTTTCAGGGTTAAGCAGCGTGGGACCATCAGTGAGTGGACTTTATTTTTTAAATGTGCATTATTTTAAAGAATGAATCGGATTGCATATAGAATGATTTATCTCGACTTTCGGAATTTAAATATCGTTTTAAATCGTGAAATTGGTTTTGATGGAATTATTCGAATATAATTTATATTTGAGCTTATGCATGTTTTGGGTCCTGGGCTTTATGTGGGACATGTCGGTTATATTTTAAATATTGATTTAATATCGGATCTTTGGCATTTATTGAATATATTGATTATGTTTAAATATATTGAGATTTGTGGTTAATGTGAGTATTGGATGACATGTGGGATTATAATTTCGGTTTGGGATTGAATTATGAATTTTCTTGGGTTTTGTGATATTGGAGTTTTATATGGCCATTAAATTATGAAATTTAAGAATATGGGGAATATGAGAGATTTACAAATGCTTTGCGTTTGGTTACTATATTTTAAGAAAAATGATTTATACTTTGATTATATTTAATAAGTTGAGGTTTACGGCTTTGCCGGGTTTTGAAGCTTATATAATTTGGTTATTTGAATTCTTGGGATTCTTATATGGATTTAATTATGGAATTTTCTATTTACTTTAATATTGAAACTTATGAATATTGTGGGTTATATTCCCTACCTTGGGAATATATCTTATATTCTATACTTTTGCTAAATCATATTTCATATCTTGGAAATTTATATCCTATACTTTAGTGAATCTATACTTTATATTTTTAGGAAGTTATATTCTATACTTTTGGGAACCTATAATTTATATCTTTGGGAAATTATGTGTATACTACTAAGAAACTTATATTCATATTATTAATTAAACATTTGGGCAATCCTATTCCGATAAATGTTGGGATTGGATTATATAATTGGATTATTCGACTCTATAATTATTATATTATTCTATTTATGGGTTTATCCGGAAATCCATAATATTTGGTATTTATGAATATCGTGGACTATATGCTATAGTTTTTGGGAAATTATACTTTATACATTTTTGGGTGTGTATGCTCTCTACCTTTGGAAAATACATATTATACACTTAGGAATTTATATATTATATTTTTGGAAAACTTACATCTACGATTTGAATTGAATATTTGGGCTTTACCTTTTAAGAGTCGTATTTGTATATTTTATTTCATATTTGGAATTATGCGTTGGGTTAAAATAATATATTTAAGAGTTGGTTCTTTATACTTTAATTCCATATCTTTGGATTTTGAACATCATGTGTCGGGATTTGAGGTTCCTTATGTAACTATATTATATTTGGAATATATACTTTCTTGAATAATAATTATACCGTAACTATTCAGGTATTTGGCATGTTGCAAGTATCTTGAGTTATTATATGGTAATTTGGAGAATGTATACATATATGTATGTCTGGTTATGTGTGGAGTACGTGGGTGTGAATATGTTGGAAAGTGAGTGGGTTGTGGTTATGTCGGTTTGAAGTGCTATAAGCACTACCCTATGTACCTCCCCCAATTATGGAACTTTGGAAAGTGGATACTTGGATATGTCAGATACCCGGTGCACCCTTGATTGGGTGTGACTGTGAACCCTTGGCAGGGTAGTCTGCGCGCGTAGGACTTGTCACAGACGTACGAGTATTGAGGATTCTGCTGTACGTGCTGGTAAGCTTAGTCCCAGTTGGACGGCACATTCCCTGGCCATATGGTTGTTGAGGATTCCTCCATGTGGTTCAGTCAAACGATCCCCTGTTGGGATTGTTTCCCTGGTACAAGTATTGGTGTGAGAGTCTTACTATATGTATGTATGTATTATTATTATTATTATTATCGTTTATTCTTATTTTCTTTCGGTGAGGATACTTCCTCGCTTGCAGTGCCTACGGGCATGCAGTTATATGAGTGTGGGAAAGAAAGGGATAAAGTCTTTTAAAGTGTCAATATTATATTACTATGTGGTGGTTTTGGATTTCTTGGAATTATCTTGGTCATTGGACATTTTACGTTGTTTTGTTATATGGAAACTTTATTATATTCTCATGCTTACGATTTTCAAGTTGTTTCGGTTTATAATTATATTTATGTCTACGCAGATCAGTTTTGGGAGGTTATGCCTTGGGGAAAGAAAAAGGTTTGGAATTGTTTTATTCTTTGATTATTTTGAGATATTGGTTTTTGAATCAATTATGTATACAACAGATTTCAATTGCATGTTTTGCATTGTTTTGAAACGGTGGGGTTAGTACATTGTTTTAAGTATGAAAACCTTGTTTTTGTCCACTCACACTTTTCTGTTTTGCACCCCCCAGGCTGTAGTGCAGTGAATCGATCACTCAAGCTGAGCTTTCCTCTCCTCGAGCTTCGACCGAAGTGTAGGACTCCTATGTCCATTTCTTTTAAGTTGAATTGTTGTTGTTTAAATTCGATTGCTCTTAGATATGCTCTGTTATCGCCCATTAGGGTTGGATTTGAAGGCCGGAGGCCTATTGTGTATTCGTTGTTGTATGCTGGCGCTTGGGTGGTATTTTGTGGTTGTTTTGGCAGGTTTGAAATTTGGGTAAAGTTCGTTTTTCAGGGGAGACTCTACCGAAATTTCGGAGAAGTTTCAGCCCTTTCTCCTTTAACTCGGGAGTAGGAAGTGAAATTCTTAGTAAGTGGGCCCTGCATCCGTGGGATGCAGGAAAAACCGCAGGATCGGTCCCGGGTTCGGGAGAATTCGGGGCCGGTCCTGTCATTGATCAATAGAGGAGGAGTTGGTTTGGGCCTTCTTACAATATTAGAAAGAAGAAAAAAACATGTTTAGTTCGAGAAAACATATTAGTGAATATGCATATTCTAAGCTGGGTCAACGGATCCACAAGGTCTTTCATCGTAGAATTTTTACCAAATTTTCATTTCTAACGAACTAAAGCTTTTTGTTTCCACAAAGGAAGATGCTATATATATATTATGTTGTCCTAAATATAAAATATAATTAATTCTTTGGACCTCCTTTAATGTGAGTTTGGGAGGGTTATCTAGGCACTACTCTTAATCAAAACTTAAGAGAGAAAAGTCCTATATCGCCACGACTACCATGCTTTTTGTCCCCTCTCTCTCTTTTTCATTTCCTCTCCACCTCCCCCACTTCCCAGACTCCTTGCTTCCCCCTCACGCATTGTCTTCCTCTATGTTTTATTGGCTCGTTTATTGCGTAATTCTATAATGGATCTATGTGGATCTATCATTTTTCAGTGAATCTGCTCTATTTACTGAAGAGGAAAGTCGATTGGTGCGGATATGTTATCTTCCAGTGTTTGTGGACAGTGGGTTATCTTGTAGTTTATCTTATTTTTGGAATAAGTCACAAAAACTCTCTTTGGGTTTTATGTGTAGTTTTCACCTATCTTTTGTGAGAGTTTTTCGCATCTCTTTGAGAGAATTTTTATTTGTATTGTTTTGGCTTGGTTTTTCAAGCTTTATCTTTTTTTATTATTTTGAGTTTGCAATCTTTGTTGAGATGCCTATGACAAACAGTGGCAAAGCCACTCCTAGACCTGGAGTGGCCCTGGCCCCCCCAGATTTTTATCCCTCTCTATTATATGATATATAATATGTAGAATTTGTAATAAACAACTTATAAATTAAGTTAAAATTTTCTCTAAAACAAATTAGACATGACTCAAATAGAAATATTTAACTCGAAATATGTAATTATTGAATACTTAGGTGTTTTATATACTTGTGTTTTCTACTTCGGCCCCCCCAACTTTACAATTCTAGCTCCAACCCTGATGAAAGAGTTTCTTCTGCTGTGTGTGATCGTTAGTGGAGGCACACCATATTGTCTTAATATTGATTTCAGATTTCTCCGTAATTGTAATGGTTCTTTTTGGCTAGTTTATATTGGACCTTTGTGACAAGTGTTTTTTTAGCTGAATTCCAGGATTTCTAAAGAAAAAAAAGTCCTAAGGGCTAAGTAATTTTGGTTTGATTATCGCATCATTATGTGATGCTATCATTCCACTCATATTATAACATGTGCGTATTTATTAATTAATTAATACTATACTTTCGGTGGACTGTCACACTAAAAAATTTCTCATAGGGTACCCAGTTGCACAAAATAAAGGCAATATATAACAGAATACTATACAAATGTTAAAGATGGTTCAAATGATTGAAATACAATGTATGAACCCTACAAAGATACCCCTTAAATAAACTTATTTGAGAGATTCATCAATTGAATCTCTTTAACTATATACATATGTACATATACAATTTGTTGAGAAATTTCTAAAATAGTGTAATTTGAGGACGCATGATGAAACTTACTCGCACTGTATTTCAGTGATTCAACTGTTTTCCATAAAAATATTGAAATGATCACCATCAAATGGTTAAATGGCTTACGCTTTTGCTTGATCAAATAAATAACCAATTTTTTTATTTTAAAAATCAATATTTTTGTATCATTAATCCACAAAGATTTATGCTTAGTGTAAAACAAAGATGAGCAAAGACGACAATGATATTGGTGGATGAGGAAATAAGCCTGCGAATTCCCCTTTTGGCATCAGTTGTTAGAGCAACTCCACCCATTTGCCTCTTGCCATGGCAAGGGGGGAGGGGGGGAGCTACTATTCACGTGAATAGTAGTTGCCTTTGCAAAAGGCAAGGTTCGTTTCCACCCGTTGCCATGGCAAATGGCAACTACTATTCACTTTTATCTTTATTTTATTTTTTTACATGTGATTAATTTTAGTTGTATGTGTGAAATTAATAATAATAAAATTGATAGGTATGTATTAAAAAATATTTCTGAATTTTTGGATTTTTTCATATTTTTTCAGATTTTTAAATATTTTTTACGTCACGACGCCAACAAAAATAATCGCCGACGTCACACGCGCAGAAATTTCGAGCTGAGCCCGAGGGCCTGCCTCAGCCTCATGGGGCCCAAGGCCTGCCCGGGCAACATTTTGTTGCTGAAAACCACTTTTGGCCCAAACCCCCCAGCCCGCCCCCTCCCCTACCGCTGGAGTTGCTCTTAGTGTGGGGTTTATTTGGATTTAGCACTTTTGGGCAAGAATTAAGGCATCATAATTCCATAAGTTTGTCCCTGTCAGCAATATTTTAAACTAAAGGAAAACGACAATTAAATCAAGGTGGTGGTGATTATCTAGCTGCCCTGCAACACTAGCTACTGTAACAGGTACATCAACTGGAATTGAAAACGACAAAATAGATGAGCCGAGTGATAAAAATATTCAAGGCCAATCTAACCGTTGTATACAATCACTTTAATGTACGGAAAAAGGAATCGAACTTAAATACAAAAGAATGGACGCACTAATATTTAAACTAAAGAGAGTGGACACAAAAACGGATATTTGTACAGGTTATAGTGGACTCCAACCTAATGTAAAATTTTAAAAATACTAAACTAAGTGCAAATTTTATATGCTAATCCTACTCCAAAAAATATTAGCCCACGATCTCTTTGTCTCTTAGCCTGTGATTGTTTTTTGTTTAATATGACTTTTAAGTTGCTTTGCTTTCAAACTTGATACATCCGTCAACCATTCAAACTTCAAACAACCCATAGCATGCCGACGTCAACAAGCAACTTAAAAGTCATATTAAGTACTTTTTAATTCTTGACCAGTGACATGTATATCTCTTCCTACATGAACACTAATCACCAAGTGCCTCAGCATATATATATATATATATACTAAACTCCCTTGGTAATGTTTACACCTTGATGATCTGATGACACCTTGATGTTATATATACTGACTTAGTAGCAATTCTGAATGTTCTTCACACCTCAGCACATTAAGTTACTAACTAACTGGAATTTCCCCCAACTGTACTTGCTTAATATTATATTTTCATAAAAAAATATATATATATATATATATATATATATTTCTCCCCAAGCAGTTCACATCTCATTCTGGTAGTCCAATTCCATTGTGAATAGGAGTAGCTTTCTTATGAGGAAAGCTTCCCATAAACAAATTAATAGAAAATTTTCTCATGAGAATTATATATGTTCCAAAATTTCAGACACAAAATTTAACTAGAAACCTTAGACATAATATTCTAACAATTTATTATTATTCTTCAACATTATAATACACAACAACTATGCATTTACATTCATATAATGTATTCAAACATCACCAAATGAGTCCCAACAGTGTCCTTTAAAAAAACAGAACTATCAAGAGACTAATGAAATCCCAATTTCATCATCCACAACTAAAAATTTGATGAAGGGGAGGAAAATTAAAGATGAAAAAGCCAAATTACAACAAAAAATATAAGGCTTTTTTTTTTTTCCTTTTTCTTTTTGGTGAGAAAATAAGATAGAAGTTTTCACATTGAGCTAGCCTTGAAGGAACCCTAGAGGGCTAGGGCTAGCTAGAGCTGGATGGTTGTGAGTCTATAGCAGCCATGAACATGAGCTTCTCATAAAGCAACTCCTCTCTCCATTTCCTTGTGACTTTGGCTATGAAATCCTCAGTTCTCCTCTCCAAGTCAGTATCTATCTCTTCACCAAAAAACTCTTCACTGTTGATATCATCATCACTGCCATCATCATCTTCATCCTCATCATAACCATCAGAGCCATAATATCCATAACCCTCGTCACAATTACTATCATCACAACAATAATCTTCATAATTCGACGCTTCTTTTTTCGTATCGTTTAACGTTTCATACCACTCAACATCTTCTCTGGATGGCCTGAAACTCCCTAGCACAATTGTGAAAACGATGACATTAAACATGAAGAACACGGCCACGCGATTCGACTTGGCCACCACGATAAATTCATAGGTGGAAAGAAGAAAGTTGTAATGCTTAGAATCTGGGAGGGACGTCAATGAGAAGGAAATCAAAAAGATGAGAGGGATTGCTAGACAAAAGGGAAAAAGAAGACGTAGCGCTGGTACTGAAACTGCCTTCATGCCCTTGTATAACCACCTAGTCTGGTTTGTTCTTTGTTTCCCCTCTTCATGTAGAAGAAAATAGCTTTTGAGGCTTCTTTTTATAGCCCAGTTGAGAATTTTCACCATTAAATAATAGTAAAGAAGTTTTCTGAGAAACTTTGCAAAAGTCTACTTCTGGAAGCTCTTTACGTACGTAGCCTTGGTCAATAAAAGCTGTAGTATAAGTACTGAGAAATTTCTCAGCTTCCTTGTTTTTAGGCAACAATGAAGCAAAGGAAAATATAAGACTAATATAAATTAATAGAATATGTCAAATAGGGTAGTTAAATATTCAGAAAGACCAAATAAATTAATTGAGTCTATGGTTTGGTGGTAATCTCTACAAGAAGTTAGATAAAGGTAGTGGTCCACGACATGCATGGAAGAAAAATAAATTAAAAGTGAGAATTTTGAGCAAACAAAGTGATCTGGTTTTGTCTTTAGGTCATTGTTTGTGATTACATACAATAAGATTTACTCCAATGATTCAGGATCAGGAGGCGCAGCTTGTGAGTTTACTTAATTCTGCCCTTATGGCTAAACAAATACATGTCTATATAAGAAATACATTAGAATTTTCTTTTACTTTGTAAAATAATAGGATGTGCCGACAACCTCCGTGATGACGAATTACCACTCGAAGAATGTACAACATATGGTTTCAGGTCTAGATCTAATAGTTTAATAATTTGTATGTTATATTGTCAGACGATTTTGAACATATCAAGCTAACCCCTTACTCACTTTAGCCTATTTTAGGTCCATATGTTTGTTGGTTTATTTATTTATGTCTCATTGGTTTTTTTTTCTTTTCTTCTGTAAAGCAGCTTGCTTTGCACAAAAACTAGAAATGCCTTGTTTGGATGTAACTGTTATGGTCAAGGTCAAGCAAGGCCAAAGTAAAATACTTAGAAGTTTCATAGGAAACTAATTAGAGAACAACAATATCCATGGTTGAAGTTGGCTCATCTTAAGTCATAAGCCAATGATTTATTCGGGTCCCACCAAGATTAGAGAAACTATATTAAGAAAGACCTTATTAAAATTCATTTTCCTGTGAAAGACAATTAAGTTCTTTCTTTTTAGTAAACAAAAATCACCAACACTAAATGAAACTGCATTAGTAATTAGATTGTCAAATGGTATTTAATTTCTAAATGAAACTAGACTAAATAAAAGTAGAGGAAAAACCGTCACAAATAAGTACACCCAGTCGTAAATAGGCAAACCGGTTCCAATTATTCCCATAATAAATCCTAGGAACAGATGCCAGGTTTTGGTGCCAGGTTTTCACTTTGGCGAGGAGGCGAAGATCCGAGGTTTGGTTGTGGCTCACCAGAGTTTTGGTGCGTCACCTGCCTTGGTATCACATCTGACTCGCCAGGTATGAAACTGCCAATAACGACCTGACATGCTCAAAGATAGGAAGGTAAGTGATACGCCCCAGGGTATGGTTTGTCAAAGCAAAAGTTATATGTCGATAATTGAAAGCTACATTTTTGTCAGGCCACACTTCGGTTGTATGTTGGTTATCTTTTATGTGCGTTGTCTTAAAGACCTTAAAAAAAATTCTCACATCCTAACAGCTCCTATCTTACAGAGGTGTAAAAAGCGTGCGCGCACACACACACACAATAAACAAATATGAGAAAAGCCTCACCTGGACATGACCGGCAGCAATCAGGGATCCACAAACAGCTCCGCCTATCAAAGAACCATTAGGACCTGACAGAGAGATACTCAAGCCGCCGCTCATTGTTCCTCGATCGTCGTAGAACATAAACGATCCAGATAAATGAGCTATATCAAATTCACCCTACAAGAAAATTAGTAATTGATCTTAGAAAAACAGAAGCCTCAAATACAAACAAGACGAATTTCCCCACTGCATATTTTAGTACCGCATCCTGATATGAATATCCACTTATAAATGCTCTTGCTAAGCAGTAGACTTAATCATATATACACATATTCTCATACAGTCATGATCAAAACAAAAATTTCATACTGATTAACCATTGTATCAAAATCCAACCATTGACCTTTATGCAAAAAGAAAAATACTTTACCAAAATAGGAATATCACCACACACTCACACACACACACACACACCACAATATACATCTTGAAATGGAATGAGTGGCAGACCTCAAGTGTTACACTGCCCTCATCAGTATCAGGTCGACCCAGGCTAACATTGGAAACTGCTCCGTTTGCAGATATAATCCAAATGGCTCCTGGCCCTTGTTCAGCTAGTGATATAATCTTGAATGTAACATCCTAAAACCCAAGAAACAAAAGAGAACAAAGAAATAAGAGTTGCATATTGACCAACAACATTAATTTAGTTTGAGATACCGAAAAATAACCTAGGAAAGCAATAAACATCTCAAGTATACGTATGAATAGAGTTGCATATTGACCAAACACAGTTTTTTAAATTTTCAGAAGCAACTTCTTGTCATTTAAATTTGAAGAAAAAAGCAGTCAGGACTATCATCAATTTAGAGTAACGATTTGAAACAAACAATACTTGCAAAGAATTTAAGAGAGAGTACTCCATGAGCTAGAGTCCTAAAATCTCTTGAGGTTTAAAAAGATCCTTTCTTCCAAATAGAACCTCTGAGACCTAGATGAACTTGGTGATTTATTATTAAGGTTCTTAAAAGTTTTAGGTGTGGACATCTCTCCAGAGAGGCCAACAAGTGGAACAATTGTTCCCCAAAGTTAAAGCCATTGTGGGCCAACAAATTATTTTAGACTATACCAGACATTGAAATATTACTGATCTCATCAATCAATTAAATGTAATACAAAAAAGCGGAAACCGATAATTAAACTCAAAAGGCATGGGAATGCACACCTGGTGGTGACCCACAGACACATAGAATGTTTCTCAATAACGCAGAAAACTTTACTGTCACAGTTGTTGCTAATCCTTGTGATACTTTTCTACATTCGGTGAATTTTTATGAATCAACCAGGGTCAAATTCATGTCAAGGACAGACAGTGATCAAACCAGAAGTACAAATAAGAATGCTCTACAATCAGTAAATGACGCTATATTTTACCTCACCAGGTTCGGCAGTGATGACATGGGGCATATAATCTGTAGTTTGAGTCATGGTTACACTCAAGAATAAAATATCGATGATATCGGAAATATCGGTAGTCCAAAAATACGGAAATTTTGATGGAAATATCGGGATATTATCGATATTTCGGTCCATGTTGTCAATATTATCGATATTTTGGTCTATGGATATCTAAAATATCGATGGTATCGGAAATATCGGTAGTCCAAAAATACTGAAATTTCAATGGAAATATCGGGATATTATGGATATTTTATTCCTTGGTTACACTCCAGTCCCCTACAAAATAACAATCATACTACTACAAAAAACACTTTGCGCGATGAAATAAGTTTGTTGCTCAAAGTACAATTTCGTCGTGCAAAACCTGCGTGACGAAATGTTGGTCGCGCAAGATACGTCACCCAAAGCTCGTGAAGATAGGGTTTGCGCGACAAAACCTAATCTTCGTCGCGCAGAGCTACTTTGCGCGACGAATCTTAACGTTGCTCAACTCTACTTTGCGCGACGAATCCTAACGTCGCGCAAATCTACTTTGCATGACGAATCCTAACTTCGCTCAAATATTTGTGTTTTAAAATTTTTTAATTAAAATAAATTAATTTAATAGTTTGTGCGACGAAATGTTTTGTCGCGCAAGGTTTTTGACTTTTTGTTTTATTATTTCTCTTATATTATTTTTTTTTGAATTTTGAATTTTTAAATTTAATTTAATTGTATGATTTTATTTTTTTAATTACTTTAATTTAAATTGACATATTCAAAATAAAATTACATATGAAAAATAGTGATCAAATTATCCAATATATATATATAATATTCAAAATGTACACATAAATTAACAAAGTACAATAATAAAATCCTAATACAAGCCTATTGTGGTGGTAGTGGCAGAGGATATGTTTCGATAGCGTCCTAATCCTCAACTTTAGCCGTCAAAGTCTCGACGATTCCTTACAAAAAAACAAATATGGTCAAATCACAAAAAAAAATAACATAAAATAATAACAAAAAATTGGCATAATCTCCCCTAAAATTGTTATACCCCAAATCCAATCCTCACCCTATACTCAACCCCAAACCCCACACAAACTCAAAACTAACTCCAAAAACACATATTAATGAAAAAAATTTAAAATTTGGAGAGAATATACATTTTGGCAAGATTGAGAGTGAGTGAGAATGAGAGGGAGAAGTGAGTGTGGGAGAATTAGAGAAGATGGTGAGAGAGAGAGAGAGAGAGAGAGAGAGAGAGAGAGAGTGAGAGTGAGAGAAAGTGAAAAGAGAGATGAGAGATTAAGTGAGAGGAGTGAGTGTGAGAGAAAGGGTCGGATTTGGGGAGAGGGAAAGAGTAGAGAAAGACATTGAGAAAATGGTGGAGGAGTTATTTTGGTTTTAAAAACCGTATCACTTTGCATGACGAAACTGTATTCCTTTGTGCAACGAAATATTGGTTGCGCAAAAAAAATTTTTTAAAAAATTTCCGCGTCCCATTTTTGGTGCCCTCCCAAATTTATAGAGTTTTGCGCGACGAATTGTTTTTCATGTATCAGTTTGCGCGACGAAACCGTATCACTTTGAGCGAGGAAATATTGGTCGCGGAAAGTCTTTAAAAAAAAATTAAAAAAAAATTCCCGCGTCCCAATTTTGGTGCCCACCCAAAGAGTTTTGCGCAAAGAATTGTTGGTTGCGCAAAGTTTTGAGAGACAAAAAATTGGTTCGTAGCGCAATATTTATAAAAATAATTGTTATGAATAATAAATAAAATAAAATAATTTATTTTACGATTTAAAATATAAATAAGGTTTCATCGTGCAAAGAAAATAATAAAAAATAAAGAAATAATTTAGTTTAACAATATAAAATATAAAAATAAGTAAATAAGGGTTAGGCAACGAAATATTGATATTCATTGAGCAAATTTTTCAAAAAATAATAAAAATTTAAGATAACAACTATATCTTAAAATTTATAATGTATAATTAAATAAAAATATTAATTGGTTTGCCCGACGCATGTTTACATTATGACGTCGTGCTATTGGTTTTACACAACAACCTCATTGTTATATATATTTAAAAAAAATTATTATTATAAAGTTTACTGAAAATGTGACTTTACTCCCTTCAAATTCAATTTTTTTTTAAACATAAAACCCACAATAATATATTTTTCTAACAAAAAGCCAATCCTAACTACAATAATAAATTTAAAGCTACTAATAAATATATATACTATTCAATTTCTTAAGTGTTATATGTACAAAATAAATAAATTTAAAGCTACTTAATAAATATATATATATACACACACCATTCAACGATCCAACCGTCAAACTTGTTTGTATATACTTCGAGATCGTATACTCCAAAAAATTGCAAAAAAACAAACATTCAGAGATTTAGTAACGGGACAAAACTTTTCGATGGTTATAAATGAAAAATCACGATTTAACTGTTATTTTAACTTCGATTTTGATGATTTTTTATAGCTACACTCCTTGACCCTATATGAATACAATGACTGAATTTGATCTTCAATTTAAAATATTTACACTAGTGGATATCACAAAATCTTATGTTATATTTAACGAAAGTATAAATAAACTCTTAATTGTTAGTGAATATATATGTTTTGATGGCATACGCATTCTACGAAACTAGTTTTAGCGATCCAACCGTCAAACTTGTTTGTTTATACTTCGAGATCATATACGCCAAAAATCGGAAAAAAATAAACATTCAGAGATCAAGTAATGGGACAAAAAAAATTTACGGTTATAAACGAAAAATCACAATTTCACGGTTATTTCAACTTCGATTTTGATGATTTTTTACAGCTACACTCCTTGACCCTATATGAATACAATGAACTAATTCGATCGTCAATTTAAAATATATATTTTCTAACAAAAGTCACTTTGAGCGACAATGTTTTGTCGTCGAGCAAAAGTCAAAGATTTTTAAAAATACTTTTTTAATTTTATTTATTTTTGTAAAGACTTTGCGCGACGAAGCCATTGTTTCGTCGCACAAAGTCACTTTGAGCGACGATACTTTGTTGTCACGCAAAAGTCAAAGATTTTTAAAAATAAATTTTTTATTTTATTTATTTTTGTAAAGACTTTGCACGACGAAGCCATTCTTTCGTCGCTCAAAGTGACTTTGAGCGACGATGCTTTGTCGTCGCGCAAAAGTCAAAGATTTAAAAAAATATTTTATTTTATTTTATTTATTTTTCTAAAGACTTTGCACGACGAAGATATTGTTTCGTCACGCAAAGTCACTTTGAACGACGATGTTTTGTCATCACGCAAAAGTTTGTCTTTGCGCGACGATGTATGTTTCGTTGCGCAAAATTTAGTTGCGCAAGACTTTGAGCAACGAAGTTTTGATTTTCGTGGGGCAAAGTGACTTTGAGCAACGAATTGTTTTTCGTTGCGCAAAATTTGGTCGCACAAGGGTTTTTTTTTTTACTAGTATAGAAGATCAAATTCATAATCTGAATCAAAAAGAGAATTTTATAATGCCATTATTCATCTCCATAATGTTTGCAGTAAGATATGATGGAGTTGCTTTTCACGATCAGTAGGCTGAAAATTTCTTAGAAATAATCGCAACCGATATAATCACTCTCTTAATCTTGAAAAGAAGCAACTCTAGGTGATGTAAATACAACGTAAGAAGAAAAGTTCAACTAAGAATTGTGTCTTCCCACACTCTTTGAGCATCCAACCAAAACTGGACAGACCAATTGAAACTACAACGTAAGAAGAAAACAAGAAAAGGTTCAGCAAAGAATTGTCTTTTCCCACTGTTCATGAGCAACCAAACAAAATTGGACAGACCAACTGAAATTACAATTTAAAAAGAAAACAAGAAAGGATTCATCAAGAATGAAACTATTTCCCTCTTTTCAGCCGATGTGGCCAATGGAATGAACTTTTGGTTCTTCTTCTCATGGATTGTGTAGGCGTGCCACCATCAAGCCACTGATTGGCTTGAATGAAAAAAGTTGGATTGTTGTGTTCGCGCTTCTAACTTCTAACCAGCCGATTGATCGGCCAAGCAAGGAATTCAATAACAATGAAAGTAAGGAATTGAAATAACTTGAATTTAAAAGACAAGGTAATATAAATTGCGAGAAATTAAACTCACACTAATAAAAGCAAAGAACTGATCTAGTCTACTTGCTTGGAAAATAAAAACCTAGTCTATGGATAGAAAAGTGAAAGACAAAAAGTAAGTTTTTGTGTCTGATGTCAGGGTCGTTTGCTCTTCATCTGATGAGGTTTATATAGGGGCATTCGTTAGCCCATGGGCTGGTCATTAAATGGCCAAAGGTCAGCTTCGTTCAAAATCTTGCCTTGTGTGGCTTCCTAAATCCACGGAATTGATTTGCGTAAGATCATCGGATTGAAAGTCTGATTGCTTGATTCTCTCCTTCTTAAGAATGTTCGGATTTATATCGATTTCTTTGATTGTTCTTTCCTAAAGTGGATCTCCTTACGTGCATGAAAACATCAAGAGGTTTTGGGTCTACCCCTGTGGGTTGGGCTTAGACCTCCGAGGTACTTGACTTGACATCTGGTGAGTCATTGTAATTTTTGGAGTTCTATTCTTGATTGAAAATCATCCACCGATGTTGGGTGACTTGGAAACCCAATGAATCCACATACATCCCTAAGGTGTCTTAATACATAATATGCATAAATTATCACCTAAAACATCATCTATATATATAGGCCGCTTACTGGCCATTTGAACATGCACAGGCCATAAGGCCAAGACCTGCATGTATGTATAAAGAAAATTCAAGGCACAAAAGCCTAAGCTAAATTCTACAAGCTAAAACTCATGTCTAGAGTTTGTCTTCACTTTGCCCAAGTCAAACCGTAAGGCCATGATTTGGCCTTTGTAATTATACTATTACATATATATGAAGGCTATTGAGTTGGCCAAATCAACATGTGAAGGTCAAGTTGGCCTTTAGGCAATTCTAACTAGGCAAAACGTAAGGCCATAGTTTGGCCTTTGTAATTATATTATTATATATACATATATGAAGGCCATTGAGTTAGCCAAATCAACATGTGAAGGCCAAGTTCGCCTTCAAGCAATTCATACTGGGCAAACCGTAAGGCCACACCTTATACATATATAAAAATGTTTGTTTTGTGCAAATGGCATCAGGTCCCCAGGCCTTTATCTTATATATATTTATATAAAATATTGTATACATATAACCTATTATATATGGATAACCCAATACATGACCATTTGTTACGAAAAGGAAAAAATCTGTCTGATGGGAATTATGGCCTAACCCGTTCTGATTTTTTTTTCTTTAAGAGGATATAGCCTCTTGGTTGCTGGGAACTAATCAACTACTCGCGACTCAACTACATCTCAAGAAACCAATGCGTGTTCTCTTGCAGTCCTGACGCCGTGGTGTCGGCGGATTGGGATTTGCGAACTGGAGTCAGCAGACTAGGACTACCTTACATGTATCCTTGAATGCCATGGCCATTTTCCAATGTATACATATATATTTATAGTGGTGCTAAACGAACTCTAAAATTAACTGAATACATCATATGATTGAAGTACTAAGTACACCTTATTTAACTACCAAAAATACCCCTGATATACCCTAATACACTCTATCACACAACACCCTCATTAACTGAATACACCCTATGCTTATTATTTTTGCTTCTTTTGCAGATAATGAGTAATGGAATATTCAACAGCCCGTTTGGTTCCTATTTATTATGTCTCTGAAGTTAAAAGTGAACTTCAAAAAGCTTGTTAGTTCTGCCTTAGTGATGTTGGTTTTGGTCTGCAGGTTGAATGGTAAGAAGCTGTTGAGACTATTGACAGGAAAGCTTCTAGTTTTTGTTGGTGATTCTCTCAATAGGAATATGAGTAATGGAATATTAATAGGGATGAATAATAGAACCGATGACCACATGGCAAAATTACTTTGGTTGAACTAAATTCCGTCCAGCATATTACACATGATAACTCCATCGAAGGAGGAATTCTGGTGGCATCTTAGGTCCCAAACACTACTACAAAAAACACTTTGCGCGACGAAGTATTATTGGTCGCGCAAAGTACAATTTCGTCGCGCAAAACTTTGTGCGACAAAATTTTGGTCGTGCAAAATCCGTCGCGCAAAGCTCGTGGAGAAAGGGTTTGCGCGACGAAGTGTTGTTGGTTGCGCAAACCTTTGAGCGACGAAGTGTTGTTGGTAGCTCAAACCTTTGCGACGAAGTGATGTTGGTCGCGCCAATCTTTCTTGTGACGAAGTGATGTTGGTCGCTCAAACCTTTGCGCGACGAAGTGTCGTTGGTAGCGCAAAGTTTTGCGTTACAAAATATTTTAAATATTTTAAATTTTGTTTTTATAATTTTTTAATTAAAATAAATTAATTTAGTAGTTTGCGCGACGAAATATTTTGTCGCGCAAGGTTTTTGACTTTTTGTTTTATTATTCGTCGAATTATATTAATTTTTTCTTTTAAAATTTAATTTAATTGTATGATTTTATTTTTTTAAATTACTTTAATTTAAATTGACATATTCAAAATAAAATTCCATATGAAAAATAGTGATCAAATTGTCCAATATATATAATATTCACAATGTACACATAAATTAACAAAGTGCAATAATAAAATCCTAAAATTGTTATATTCTAAAATTGTTATACCCAAAATCCAACCCAAACTCCAATCCTCACCCAATATACTCAACCTCAAACCCCTCACAAACTCAAAACTAACTCCAAAAACACATATTAATGAAAAAAAATTTAAAACTTGGAGAGAATATATCTTTTGGCAAGATTGAGAGTGAGTGAGAATGAGAGGGAGAAGTGAGTGTGAGAAAATTAGAGAAGATAGTGAGAGAGAGATGAGAGAGTGAGTGAGAGTGAGAGATAGTGAAAAGAGAGATGAGAGAGTGAGTGAGAGTGAGAGATAGTGAAGAGAGATTAAGTGAAAGGAGTGAGTGTGAGAGAAATGGTAGGATTTGGGGAGAGGATAGGTAAGAGTAGAGAAAGACATTGAGAAAATGGAGGAGTTTTTTCGGTTTTAAAAACCGTATCACTTTGCGCGACGAACCCACAATTCGTCACGCAAAGTCTTGCGCGACGAAGTGTTTGTCGCCAAAAACTTTGCGCGACGAATTTTTGGTTTGTCACGCAAAGTCTTAAAAAAATTTTAAAAAAATTTCCCACGTCCCATTTTTGGCGCCCGCCAAATTTTTAGAGTTTTGCGCGACAAACCCACAATTCGTCACGCAAAGTCTTGCGCGACGAAGTGTTTGTCGCCAAAAACTTTCTTGTGACGAATTTTTGGTTTGTCGCGCAAAGTCTTAAAAAATTTCCCACGTCCCATTTTTGGCGCCAGCCAAATTTTTAGAGTTTTTGCGCGACAAACCCACAATTCGTCACGCAAAGTCTTGCGCGACGAAGTGTTTGTCGCGAAAAACTTTATGCTGACGAATTTTTGGCTTGTCGCGCAAAGTCTTAAAAAAAAAAATTTTAAAAATCCCGCATCCCATTTTTGGCACCCGCCCAAATTTTTAAAGTTTTGCGCGACTAAAATATTGGTCGCGCAAAGTCTAAAACAAAAATACAATAATTGTTATGAATAATAAAAAATAAAATTATTTTATTTTACGATTTAAAATATAAATAAGGTTTAGGTGACCAAATGTGTTTTCGTCTCACAAAGAAAATAATAAAAAATAAAGAAATAATTTAGTTTAACAATATAAAGTTTAAAAATAAGTAAATAAGGGTTAGGCGACGAAATATTGATATTCGTTGTGCAAAGTTTTCAAAAAATAATAAAAACTTATGAAAACAACTATATCTTAAAATTTATAATGTATAATTAAATAAATAAAAAAAATTGGTTTGCCCGACGCATGTTTACATTATGACGTCGTGCTATTGGTTTTTGCACAACGACTCCATTGTTATATTTAAAAATATATATATATTATTATAAAGTTTACTGAAAATGTGACTTTACTCCCTTCAAATTCATATTTTTTTAAACATAAAACGCACAATAATATATTTTTCTAACAAAAACCCAATCCTAACTACAATAATAAATTTAAAGCTACTAATAAATATATATACTATTCAATTTCTTAAGTGTTATACGTACAAAATGAATAAATTTAAAGCTACTTCATAAATATATATATATACACACACCATTCAACGATCCAACCGTCAAACTTGTTTGTATATACTTCGAGATTGTATACCCCAAAAATCGGAAAAAACAAACATTCAGAGATCAAGTAGCGGAACAAAACTTTTTGACGGTTATAAATGAAAAATCACGATTTAACAGTTATTTTAACTCCGATTTTGATGATTTTTTACAGCTACACTCCTTGACCCTATATAAATACAATGACTTAATTTGATCTTCAATTTAAAATATTTACACTAGTGGATACCACAAAATCTTATGTTATATTTAACGAAAGTATAATAAACTCTTAATTGTTAGTGAATATATTGTTTTGATGGCATACGCATTATACGAAATTAGTTTCAACGATCCAACCGTCAAACTTATTTGTATATACTTCGAGATCGTATACGCCAAAAATCGGAAAAAACAAACATTTAGAGATCTAGTAGCGGAACAAAACTTTTTGTGATTTATAAATGAAAAATCAAGATTTAACGGTTATTTTAACTCTGATTTTGATGATTTTTTACAGCTACACTCCTTGACCCTATATGAATACAATGACTGAATTTGATCTTCAATTTAAAATATTTACACTAGTGGATACCACAAAATCTTATGTTATATTTAACGAAAGTATAAATAAACTCTTAATTGTTAGTGAATATATTGTTTTGATGGCATACGCATTCTACGAAACTAGTTTCAATGATCCAACCGTCAAACTTATTTTTATATACTTGAGATCATATACGCCAAAAATCGGAATAAACAAACATTTAAAGATCTAGTAATGGAACACAACTTTTCGACTCTTGTAAACGAAAAATCACGATTTAACGGTTATTTTAACTCCGATTTTGATGATTTTTTTTACAGCTACACTCCTTGACCTTATATGAATACAATGAACTAATTCGAAATATTTGGATTATGTCATGCAAAGATTTTAAAAATAATTTTTTATTTTTGTAAAGACTTTCTTGTGACGAAACACTAACTTTGTCGGGCAAGACTTTGCGCGACGAAACACTTCGTCGCGAAAGACTTTGTGCAACGAAATTAGTGTTTCGTCGCACAAGACTTTGTGCAACGAAGTTAGGGCTTTCTTGTGACGAAACATACTTCGTCGCGCAAGACTTTGTACAACAAAGTTAGTATTTCGTCGCGCAAAGTTACTTTGCGCGACGATGTTGTTTCGTCGCGCAAAAGTTCTTCGCGCAAAGTTACTTTGTGCGACGATGTGTGTTTCGTTGCGCAAAATTTTCTCGCGCAATACTTTGAGCGACGAAGTTTTGATTTTCGTCGCGCAAAGTGACTTTGCGCGACGAATTGTTTTTCGTCGCGCAAAGTTTGGTCGCGCAAGGGTTTTTTTTTACTAGTGAAACCTGTTTTTGAATTCCTTTTTTGAGTTCTCAACTTCAAAGCATCCATATTGTGGAGTTCCCTCTAGAGAAGTTGGTGCATCCTCAACATATATATTTGGATCCTAGGAAGGAGATAGGTGATTCTCACCAACCTCCACAACACCTTTCAGACCCCGATTTCTAATTTGTCTTCGGATATACAACATGAAAACTTCTCTTCATTTGGTTAGGGTTGAATATGATGAGTATGGTGTACTTATTAAAATTATATTTGTTTCCCAATTCCATATATCCGTTTTGGTCATTTTATATTATGGTAAATTAGTAATTCAATAAATGCTTTTATAGTAGGTGTCAAACAAAGTAGGGCAAATATTCAGTTATGCTCAGATTTTTATTCTTCTCCAATATGGAGGTATTTATAAAGAAGTACAACCCTAAATAAAAGAGGAAGTAAATCCAAATTACAATAGAAAATAAATATAAATTACAATAGGAAATAAATCTCAATTATAATAGGATTAGATAAATGGGTAAGTAAACAAAATTCTAACATAGTAAGGAACCAAAATCCTAACTAAGTAAGGACTCGCCAACACTCCCCCTCAAGTTGGAGCAAAGATGTTTCGCATGCCCAACTTGACAAGCGAGTCATAGAACACCATACTTGAGAAGCACCAATTGTAGATAAGGTCTTTTCGTCAACCACGAGTGAAACAAGTGACAAACTAAAGCAAAGTTTGCAACGGGAACACAAGAGCAAACCCTAAAAAATAGGGCACATAGCAGAATACAGAAACCCTGCGAACATGACAAAGAACACAGAAACCCTACGAACACGGAAAAGAACACAGAAACCCTGCGAACATGGCAAAGAACACAGAAACCCTGTGAACACGACAAAGAACACAGAAACCCTGTGAACACGGCAAATGCAAGGCAAAGAACACAAAAATCCTATGAACCCGGCAAAGGCAAGGCAAAGAAAGGCAAGAGCAAAGGCAAGGTCAACGGTATGATCGCAGCGGAAACACAACAGAGGCACAAACATGGCAGGAGCAACAACACTAGCACCAGCAAGAGACATACAAGGCATTGGCACTAGCAAGAGCAACACAAGGCAGGGCCAACGGTGGCAGCAGTAGCAGCAACGACAAATACTTCCATATCAAGTATAGAAAATTCACGCAAACACAACTTCTCTTCACTCCCCCTCTCCCCCCTGAAGAGAAGGGGTCGTCGAAGTCAATAAATAGGTAATATCTTCATGGGAATATGTCAAGGTAATGGGGCTAGCAACACATTTGAGAGAGATAAGGTGTCGGAAAGAGAAACAAATCCCTTTTCACTCCCCCTCCCCTTGAAGAGGAAGGGAGGAGAGCACTTAAATCGCAAAGAGAATGCAAGCACAGATCACAAGAAAACCTGGCTCTGATATCATGTCAAACAAAGTAGGGCAAATATTCAGTTATGCTCAGATTTGCTCATGTTTTCTTAGATTTTTATTCTTCTCCAATATGGAGGTATTTATAAAGAAGTACAACTCTAAATAAAAGAGGAAGTAAATCCAAATTACAATAGAAAATAAATATAAATTACAATAGGAAATAAATCTCAATTATAATAGGATTAGATAAATGAGTAAGTAAACAAAATCCTAACATAATAAGGAACCAAAATCCTAACTAAGTAAGGACTCGCCAACAGTAAGGTGTACTCAATTAATTTTAGAATTCATTTAGCAGCACTCTATATTTATTATAGCAAAACCATTTGGTCTCCTGGACTTTTCCAACCGACCAGGCCACTTGGCTGTGGCCTTTGATTAAATAAAGAGCATTTTCTTAATCGTTGAATGGTTTTATCTTGTGTCTAGACGGTGGCTTGGAATTTGGTCTCCATTTTTCTTGGGTTGGAATTGAGACCACACCCAAACAGAATTCTTCAAGATGGGGCACATATGATGTGGACTCAATTGACTCATCTCGTATCTGTTCCACCGCCCCTTCACTGTTCAATGATCCCATTATTTATTCTGTCTAATTCCTATAAACCCAAAAAATTTGGATTCAAAAGAAACAATTTTTATCTTGTGAGCAGGCATGGATCCAGGATTAAAAATTAACTAGGGCTAACTTTTAGACTAAGTTACACATAAATCAAAACTCGACGGTACGAATGAATTTCATTGATAAGTAAGAAAACATACACCGAGTCAGGGGGGACTGAATGAACCTTACCCCTCAAAATGCATACTCAAACACAAATGGAGAAGAATGTTGTGTTGATGATTGACCGTCATTCTTTTTATTGAAAAATGATAGAATAGTCTTTCTTGGCTTGAGATTTTGACTAGACATTATAAACTATAACTTATGTGTGAAATATAAAAAAAAAAAATGTGAGTATGTACATAAAACAAATCAAAATAAGCATATCAACTAACAAGTTAGGTACTAATAAATTAGAAATTGACAAAAAAAAGGAGCCCTAATTTCTAAATCCCTAAATCAAAATTTGTTACAAGCTTAAAATTAAAACATGATTCACAAGGAAAAGAAGACTGTAAGAAGAAAAATAGAAGAAAGAATAAGAAAAGGTAAAAATAAAAAAACAAGTAAAATTGATGACTCACTTTGTGGTAGGAAGGGACCAGCCGTGCTTCTTGGCTGTTTGCTGGAGAGAAGAAGACGAATCTTCTTGTGTTTTTTAACTCTCTATTGTTTAAATTCACAACCCCATTTTTAAAAAGGTTTCTTTTGTCTTGACGTTTGACTGGGCTAGTAATAATATTGGGCTTAAATAATTATTTTTATTTTTTTTTATGTTGGGCTACTTGGGCTACTTAAGGGAAGGGTTTTTAAAATTTGGGTCGGGCTCCAGCCCTACCTAGACAGGGCTGGGCCCGTGCCTGCTTGTGAGTATGTGGGACAGAACTAAGAAGATGATGAAACGGCACAATTGGGACTGGAACAAGAGGATCACTATTTAAATTTGTGGGGAAAAGTACAAAAGGAAAGCACCCGTACGCAAAAGGAAAACATTATCCACAAGGAAACAAAATTATATTAGGGTGGCCAGTTTAGCATGGGGGCTGAATCTAGGGTGGCAATTTTTTTACACAAATTAAACTCAAAACGAAGTTGGCTGCTTCGGGTTGGACCATACCTTGACATGAACATGAATATGACAAGAGCCGCTAACATAACTAACAAACAGGTTGGGTTAGTAACTTAGTATAGCATCATTCGACACAATTGATTAAATAGGTTGTGTTAGGGTTGACTAGTATTTGATAGATACACAGAATGATAGACATGAAGAACCGTTTGGAATGCTACTGGAAGAAATCTTTCCTTCATAAAGACTTTAATTATAAAAATAAAATTCAAGTGCTTCATAAAAAAGTACTTGAGTCTTCTAAACTTTTTTGTAAAGCTACGTCAGTCTTTTAGTTAGAAGACGCTTTTAGCGTTTAAAACACTCCCAAACGGGTCCAAACACAACCAGTTAACACGAATTTCAACCCCTAACTGAATGACAGGAGAAAGGGTGGTGGAGGTTTGAGGAGGGGTTTAGATTTTGGGGAAGAGGTTAAAATGAATTATTAAAAACTCAATGGGGTTATAGGTTTAGGTTGATGAGGGGCATTGGTGGTATCCTGGGTAGCGAGTGAGGGGCATATGGTGAGCAATAAAGTGGCTAAGAGAAAACTAAGCGAGAAAAAGATGAGATTAATTATTTAAATAAATGATGAGATTAATTACCTGATTTTACTTCGAGTAAGGCTTAAGATTGGGTTAAAACGGTAGAAATTGACACTTCATATCATATTCCTATGGATACTCCAAACTGTGCGAAGTAGAGAGAAAGACCCTATATGCTTAGCGGAATGGAAATTAAGGAAGTATTTTTGGTCACAAAGGAGTCTAGAGGGTGAAGAACCATTCGAACTCTTAGCTCGCAACCACAAAAGCTACAATCCCCTTCAAATTAAGGTACATATTGTTTAACAGTTCCTGCAAAGTGCTTTTAACATTCGTAGGTTTGATAATTACAAATCAGCTTGAGTTTAGTTTTCTCATGGGTATTCAAAATCTACAAAATATGAGTTTTCGAAACGCTAGGGAAGATATAGTTTCCTAAGATTATTCTACTCGACAAACCCTAGATTAAAATGGAGATCATATCCCTAAGTATGGTTTCGAAAAAAGTAAAACTCTATTCATATCTTTGTAATAAAACAATCCCTAGGAATTGTTTGGTGGGTTTGAAATTTCATCATGGGATGATTTTATTGGAGGACTTGTTTTGAGTTTATAAAAGTTCTCAAGTCAACTAAGTAATTTGAGAAAGACGGGCATGGAATTATATTGGACTGAGGTTGAAATGTGAATACAAAGAAACTTGTATGTGTTGTTAATTTCCACAAGACAGTAGAAAACACAACATGCATTATCAGACAAACCACAACACGCAACTAGCTATTTATTTCTATTTGTCTTTATGTGATATAAAGCTTTGAAAATCACTAGCTATATATTTATTTCTATTTGTCTTTATGTGGAAATTCCAGATTGAGTCAGACTATTCATGGCATGCGCAATATACATCAAATTCGATCAGTTCAGAACTTAGCTGGTTGTTGGCATAGATAACTAGCAAATAGCAAACCCACACACAAACACTCTAAGCAAAGGCACATGACATACATTTGGTAGCGTCTTCTTAGGTATTCAATTTATTACTACACATAATTAACGATTAAAAGTCATACTAAGTACTTCTTAATTCTTGACCAGTGACATATATATCTTTTACTTGAACACTAATCACCAAGTGCCTCAGCATATATATATATATATATATATATACTAAATTCCCTTGGTTGATGACAATGGAGTAGATATCTTCAGTAGGTAATGTTTACACCTTGACGATCTGATGACACCTTGATGATATATATGCTGACTTAATAGCAATTCTGAATGTTCTTCACACCTCAGCACATTAAGTTACTAACTAACTGGAATTTCCCCCAACTGTTGCTTAATATTATATTTTCATAAAATAAAAATATTTCTCCCCAAGCAGTTCACTCTCATTCTGGTAGTCTAATTCCACTGTGAATAGGATTATAGGAGTAGCTTTCTTATTAGGAAAGCTTCCCATAAACAAATTAATAGAAAATTTTCTCATGAGAATTATATATATATGTTCCAAAATGAAGACAAAAATTTAACTAGAGACTTTAGACATAATATTCTAACAATTTATTATTATTCTTCAACATTATAATACACAACAACTATGTATTTACATTCATATCATGTATTCAAACATCACCAAATGAGTCCCAACAGTGTCCTTCAAATAAACAGAACTGTCAAGAGACTAATGAAATCCCAATTTCATCATCCACAACTAAAGATTTGATGAAGGGGAGGAAAATTAAAGATGAAAAAGCCAAATTACAACAAAAAATATATAAGGCTTTTTTTTTCCTTTTTCTTTTTGGTGAGAAAATAAGATAGAAGTTTTCACATTGAGCAGGCCTTGAAGGAACCCTAGAGGGCTAGGGCTAGCTAGAGCTGGATGGTTGTGAGTCTATAGCAGCCATGAACATGAGCTCCTCATAAAGCAACTCCTCTCTCCATTTCCTAGTGACTTTGGCTATGAAATCCTCAGTTCTCCTCTGCAAGTCAGTATCTATCTCTTCACCAAAAAACTCTTCACTGTTGATATCATCATCACTGCCATCATCATCTTCATCCTCATCATAACCATCAGAGCCATAATATCCATAACTCTCATCACAATCACTATCATCACAACAATAATCTTCGTCATTCGACGCTTCTTTTTTCGTATCGTTTAACGTTTCATACCACTCAACATCTTCCCTGGATGGCCTGAAACTCACTAGCACAATTGTGAAAACGATGACATTTAACATGAAGAACACGGCCATGCGATTCGACTTGGCCACCACGATAAATTCATAGGTGGAAAGAAGAAAGTTGTAATGCTCTGGGAGGGACGTCAATGAGAAGGAAATAAAAAAGATGAGAGGGATTGCTAGACAAAAGAGAAAAAGAAGACGTAGCGCTGGTACTGAAACTGCCTTCATGCCCTTGTATAACCACCAAGTCTGGTTTGTTCTTTGTTTCCCCTCTTCATGTAGAAGAATATAGCTTTTGAGGCTTCCTTTTATAGCCCAGTTGAGAATTTTCACCATTAAATAATAGTAAAGAAGTTTTCAGAGAAACTTTGCAAAAAGTCTACTTCTGGAAGCTATTTACGTACGTAGCCTTTGTCAATAAAAGCTTTAGTATTATAAGTACTGAGAAATTTCTCAGCTTCCTTGTTTTTAGGCAACAATGAAGCTAAGGAAAATATAAGACTGATATAAATTAATAGAATATGTCAAATAGGGTAATAAATATTCAGAAAGACCAAATAAATTAATTGAGTCTTTGGTTTGGTGGTAAACTCTACAAGAAGTTAGATAAAGATAGTGGTCCACGACATGCATGGAAGAATTTTGAGCAAACAAAGTGATTGTGATGAGTACCTAATCTTTAGGTCATTGTTTGTGATTACATGCAATAAGATTTACTCCAATGATCCAGGAGGCGCAGCTTGTGAGTTAACCAAATACATGTCTATAAGAAATACAATAAAATTTTCTTTTACTTTGTAAAATAATAGGATTTGAACCGACAACCGTGATGACGAATTACCACTCAAAGAATGTACAACATATGCTTTCAGGTCTAGATCTAATAGTTTAATAATTTGATATGTTATATTGTTAGACGATTTTGAACGTATCAAGCTAATCCCTTACTCACTTTAGCCTATTTTAGGTCCATATGTTTGTTGGTTTATTTATTTATGTCTCATTGTTTTTTTTTCTTTTCTTCTGTAAAGCAGCTTGCTTTGCACAAAAACTAGAAATGCCTTGTTTGGATGTAACTGTTATGGTCAAGGTCAAGCAAGGCCAAAGTAAAATACTTAGAAGTTTCATAGGAAACTAATTAGAAAACAACAATATCCATGGTTGAAGTTGGCTCATCTTAATTCATAAGCCAATGATTTATTCAGGTCCCACCAAGATTAGAGAAACTATATTAAGAAAGATTATTAAAATTCATTTTCCTGTGAAAGACAATTAAGTTCTTTCTTTTTAGTAAACAAAAATCACCAACACTAAATGAAACTGCATTAATAATTAGATTGTAAAATGGTATTTAATTGCTAAATGAAACTAGACTAAATAAAAGTTGAGGAAAAACCATTACAAATAAGTAAACCCGGTCGTAAATAGGCAAACCGGTTCCAATTATTCCCATAACAAATCCCTCACTGTTACATATTACTATTTGCGCGACGGAGACAATTTGGTCGCGCAAAACATAATATAGTCGCACAAAATTTTGCGCCACAGTAGATTCGTCGCGCATAATCGGTCGCGCAAAAGTCGTGAAGAAAGACTTTGCGCGACGCAATAAATTACTGGTCGCACAAAGATGAGCGGCGTTTACATTCGTCGCAAAGATTCTGTGTCAAAATATTTTGCGCGACGGAATTATATTCGTCCCGCTACTATAGCGACGCTAGCCTTCGTCGCATAGAATTTTTGGGACGACATCATTCTTCGTATCGCAAAAATTTGCGCGACGAAAATTCAAAGTCGCATTTATCTTCGCGAGACGATATCAAGATTCGTGTCTCAAATTTTCGCGCGACGAATGATGTCTTTAAATCGCGCAAAAATAAAATATTTTTATATTTTTATATTTTTTATATTTTTATATTTTTTATATTTTTATATTTTTAATTGTTTTATTTTTTTATTTTGTAAAATAAATAAATTTGGTATTTTATTTGGTAAAAAAATGGAATAAAGAGAAAAGAAATTTTAAAAATAAAATAAATGTATATAGTACAAGAGAAATGTTTAAAATGTAAGAAAATACAAAACTAATCAAATAATGGTCCAAAATCTAAATTGTCTTGCAAATGCGGCTCAGGTTCTGGACATTATCGACGGTCGAGGTGTGGTGGCCATGCTCGGGTTGGAAGGGCTGGGAGGTGGACGAGGCACCAAATATTGGCGGAATTTGGAATGCCGGACCTTGTGAGGGACTCTACAAGCTGTGACATCCGGGTACAATACGAGGCCATTTGGGTATCATACGAGGCGAGTTTCGTCTTAAGCTCGGCCACCTCTGCTTTGTCAAAGCAATCACACGACTATTTGGCTGCGACGATGAAGGGGCTCTAGGTTCCCGCCGTCGGGCATTCCCCATCCCTCGACAATATGTCCCTGACCTCCTCCCGAGAGTCGATCCAAGGTCTCCGTCGGGATTTGAAACCCCGCATCGGTGGAGGATCCACGGACTCGAGCGGAGTATCGGGAGGAAGGCTGCGAGGCGGACTCTAGAAGAACCAACTGACTCTTCTCCACCATCGCCGCCTAGTTAACATAACATAAAATATTAATTAAAACATTCATATAATAACCATGAAAATTGAATGGGTAAGACAATATTCTAAATTAAAGAATACTTACATGAAGGGACCGGCCAGCTCATTCCTAGGTCGAACATAAACGTTGCCAAAGACGTCGATCTCAGGAATTTTGACCCCCACGAATTGAACAAGAGAAGAAAAATGTTAGTATGAAAAAAATTAATATTAATGACATATTAAAAATTGAATAAAAGCGACTTTATTATTACTGCCGCCGCTTCTCCATCCTATATGAGAATGGCACGGAACCGAACGGTGGAGAAGAGTCTTCTTGTCCCTATTGCCCTTATTTGCTTTCGTCGTCTTCTGTTATACAAAAAATAAATGTATTAGTTGAAATTGAAATGAAATAAACAATAAGTAAGGCACATGTAATAATTTACAACTTAATATTTAAAACATACCAAAAAATCGGGGTCCACGAAAATGAGCGCAGAGCCACGCCCAACTATCCTCCCGCCCCTCAAGCTCCTTCGGGCAACCCTCACGAAGAAGCGACTGCGGATCATCAAATTGCTGAAAGTGGTGGTGCAGGTCGCTCTTCCACCGCTTGTACCTCTCGGCAAGAGTGCATTGACGTACGCCAACGACTCGTCGTCGAGTTCGTCTGCAATAAATGAATTACATACATTAACTAATAGAAATATATAAAGTTTGAGGAGAACAATTTAAAGGTAGTATACATACCGACAAGTGTCCATGAACCACCATCTTTGTCTCCTCGGGCATCACCTTCCAAGACTTCCATTGCATCGGGCAATGGATCCGAATGACGTGACCAATGTCGTGGGCCAATAAACTATCTTTGGTCCGCCGTTCTCGCAGCGATGCCGCTCGTCGTATATAATGTTGATACGATCGTTGGTCACCCGAAGTGACCTTCGTCGTCTTCAAGCTGGCGACAAGGTCCTCGGGTGTTCTTCTTTGCTGCAAAGAAATATAAACTTAACGTTACATAACAAATCATATTAACATCTTTATCCAAAACATTTGGAAATGAAGGAAATATTTACCTGGTTGTGACCGACGCACTTTTGATGGCGGATGTCGAGGTTGTGTCGGTCGTGCTGGGGGCGATGACGGCGCTGGCGCTAACAGGTTGCGCCACTGATGGCGATGACGACGCCGGTGCATGGGAGACCGGGACCAACCGACATGTCCATATGTCTTTGGAAGCGATGCATTTGCTCCCGACGAAGCGTGGATATGCGAACTCTCGGCGATCGTCACCGCCTTACGACGGCTAATAAGTTTTGACATCTACACAATTGAACAAATAATCCATGTGTGAAAAAAACTATTAAAACTTAACAAATCATCAAGTAATTAAAATGATATACACGGATACCAAAACTTTATATTAAAAGGAATTCAACAAATATTATTACATAAGGTATTCAGTTCATATGTATATTTGTTTTGAAAAATTATAGGATAGTATTCATAATTTAACCGAAACAGTCATTAAGCACAAAGAATGAATTAAACAAAGTAATGCAATTGTAAATTATTTTAACATTTTCATAACTTTCCCATGTTTTTTCCAGATTTTTACCCAGACTTTGTGAGACATTTTGACCAATCTAGAGTTAACTAAATTGGGGAAACTTATAGTGGTTTTGAAGCTTGTTCTCTCTAGTTTCTAACCCAACAAACGACACTCAAAACAAACCTATAACGAAGGAGAAAACTAGCTCCAAAGCCTGACTCGTAACAGTTTTTCTGCAGAAACAGATTTTATTCCAAACTTTGCACAAGCTTTTAACGTATCAAAACTCAACCAAATTCAACAAAACCAATTGTGTTTGTTCCTTGCCAAGTCTATTTTAAAACCAAACAAATGGATTCCTCAAAAACTCAACGGATTGGGAGAAAACGAGAGCCAAAGTGAGGCTCACAGACTGAAATTTCCCAAAAAATGAACTTTTTCCAGATTTGTACCCAGATTTTGTAAGACATTTTGACCAACCTAGAGTTAACTAAATTGTGGGAACTTATAGTGGTTTTGAAGCGTGTTGTCTCTAGTTTCTAACCCAACAAACGACACTGAAAACACACCTATAACGAAGGAGAAAACTAGCTCCAAAGTTGGACTCGTAACTGTTTTTCTGCAGAAACAGATTTTTTCCAAATATTGCACAAGCATTTAACGTATCAAAACTCAACCAAATTCAACGAAACCAATTGTGTTTTGTTCCTTGCCAAGTCTATTTCAAAACCCAACAAACGGATTCCTCAAACAGTGAACGGATTGGCAGAACACGAGAGCCAAAGTGAGGCTGACAGACTGAAATTTCCCAAAAATTGAATTTTTTCCAGATTTTTACCCAGAATTTGTGAGACATTTTGACCAACCTACAGTTAACTAAATTGGGGAAACTTATAGTGGTTTTCAAGCCTGTTCTGTCTACTTTCTAACCCAACAAACGACACTCAAAACAGACCTATAACGAAGGAGAAAACTATCTCCAAAGTTGGACTCGTAACTGTTTTTCTGCAGAAACAGATTTTTTTTTAAAATTTGCACAAGCTTTTGACCTATGAAAACTCAACCAAATTCAACCAAACCAATTTTGTTTTGTTCCTTTCCAAGTCTATTTTAAAAGCCAACAAATGGATTCCTCCAACACTCAACGGATTGGGAGAACACAAGAGCCAAAGTGAGGCTCACGGTATGAAATTTCACACAAAATGTAACGTTTTTTCCAGATTTTTACCCAGATTTTGTGAGACATTTTGACCAACCTACAGTTAACTAAATTGGGGAAACTTAGAGTGGTTTTCAAGCCTGTTCTGTCTACTTTCTAACCCAACAAACGACACTCAAAACAGACCTATAACGAAGGAGAAAACTATCTCCAAAGTTGGACTTGTAACTTTTTTCTGCAGAAACAGATTTTTTCCAAACATTGCACAAGCATTTAACGTATCAAAAGTCAACCAAATTCAACGAAACAAATTGTGTTTTTTTCCTTGCCAAGTCTATTTCAAAACCCAACAAACGGATTCCTCAAACCGTGAACGGATTGGGAGAACACGAGAGCCAAAATGAGGCTGACAGACTGAACTTTCAAAAAAATGAATTTTTTCCAGATTTTTACCCAGAATTTGTGAGACATTTTGACCAACCTACAGTTAACTAAATTGGGGAAACTTATAGTGGTTTTCAAGCCTGTTCTGTCTACTTTCTAACCCAACAAAGGACACTCAAAACAGACCTATAACGAAGGAGAAAACTATCTCCAAAGTTGGACTCGTTACTGTTTTTTCTGCAGAAACAGATTTTTTTCAAAAATTGGCACAAGCTTTTGACCTATGAAAACTCAACCAAATTCAACCAAACCAATTGTGTTTTGTTCCTTGCCAAGTCTATTTTAAAAGCCAACAAATAGATTCCTCCAACACTCAACAGATTGGGAGAACACAAGAGCCAAAGTGAGGCTCACGGACTGAAATTTCACAAAAACTTTCACGTTTTTTCCAGATTTGTTCTAAGTTGTTTTCAAACATTTTAACCCACCCAATCATTCCTATAGCTTAAAAAATCAATCCAAACATCACACCTATAACTGAAAACTAAACTTGCACCTAACCAACCAATCATTCCATTTCAACAAAAAATCAATTCAATACATAATTAAACCTAACCAACCATCAGACTAGATAATTAAAATTCAACTACACATATACAAATCAATTATACCTCAATGCCCAATGTCTGTCCAAAAGTCCCAGCACAGCAAAACCTTGCTAAATGTCTGTCCAAAATTAGAAAACACAACATCAATATTCAACCAAATCTAATTCATCAACAAAACGAAATAAAACCCACCAAATTCCTTACCAACGACTTGGAGAGGGATGAGAGGGACGAGAGAGAGGGTGTGAGAGGGACGAGAGAGAGGGTGTGAGAGGGACGAGAGAGAGGGTCTGAGCGGGATGAGAGAGAGGGTTTGAGAGGGATGAGAGAGAGGGTCTGAGCGGGATGAGAGGGACGGAGACAGAGAGGATGCAAGGATGGGGCGGAGCAGTTACGAGAGAGAGGAGAGAGGTTGGAAGGAGAGGGTGAAGGTTTCGGCAATGGAGGTGAGACTGGGTTCGATGGTTTTCTGGTTATAATCACAACTTGCGCGACGAACACTAACGTCGCATTAATAATTGCGCGACCAAAAACACTACTTGGCGGACGAGACAACATAAATACGTCGCGCAACATGTTGAAAATGCGCCAATATTATACATAATTGCGCGACGCTCAAATTATACGTCGCGCAAAATTAAACAAATCTTCACGCGACGCCTAATTTCATCACCCGTCGCGCAAGCTGCAAAATAAAAAATGCGGCAAAGTAAAATATATTTGCTTGCGACGGTAATTTCCGATATTTTGTCGCGCAAAGTGTGAAAAATTAAAAAATGCGCGTAATTTTTCATTATTGGCCGCCAAAATTAAACTTCTTTGCGCGACGAATAAACAATTTTGTCGCGCAAACTTTAATAACTTTGCGCGACGATACATTTCAGGTTAATCGTCACAAAAAATATCGCGCAACCCTAATGTGAACCCTAAACCCTAATTTGCCACATATTGCGCGACGGAAGTCTTTACCGTCGCGCAAAATTTATTCTTGCGACGAAAATGTGGATGCGTCGCGCAAGATTTTTAAAAACTCATGATCAGACCTAGGAGTGGCCTCGGGGAGCGTTGGTTCGGTTTTGGTCTCAACACGAAACCGATCCGAACCCCTCGGTTTGAGTTTTGGAAAACCGAAACCAAATCCATAAGTGATAAAAACCTACCACAACGGTTAACCGGACTTGTTGGTTTGATTTGGTTCGGTTTCGGTTTTGGCTTTTTAGAGAGAGAGAGAGAGAATAAATAAAAGCAATGAAGAGAGGGAGAGATGGAGAAGAAGAAGAAGAATAGAAAAGAGAGAGAGAGAGAGAGGAAGAGATGGAGAAGAAGACGAAGAATAGAAAAATAAGAGAGAGAGAGAAGAAGAAGGAAAAAATGTATTTTATATTTATATATATATATAGAAATTTCTTTAAACTATATAATATATATATATAAACTATGTATTATATATATATATATATATATATATATATATTTTTCTTTAAACTGTATTATATATATACATATAATTTTCTTTAAACTATGTATTATATATATATTTTTTATTATAATATGTTTTCAATTACTTCGGATTGGTTTGGTTAAACCGTGGGTTTGGATAGTGCAAATCGTAAATCGAACCATAGACCTCGATTTGGTTTGGGTTCAAACCGATAACCAAAAAAGTTTGAAAAAAAAACCAAACCAACCCGACCCGATCGGTTTGGTTTGGGCGGGTTGGTCGGGTTTCGGTTCCAAATGCCCAGCCCTAATCATACCTTTAATTTGTGAGTAGTCAAAGTGTTTTGTAAATTTTTATCAAAAGTGCATTTAGTGTGTATAATTACAAAAAAAAAACATGATGATGAAACTTTTTCATTCTTTTTCTACTTAAAAAAAAAACCAACTTCACTACATAAATTTTTTCTCTTTTTATTTTCTAAAATGCATAAACATAATGAGCTTGGATGATAATGAACTTAGTTTTCCTATTTATTTTCTAAAGAGAATAGGGATTGAAAATTCATTTCACGTGTTTGGTAATGCTATACAAATAATTAGGAAATATTGTTTTATTTATTTTCTCATGATGTAAATAATGCTTGACTTGGTCTTCCATATGGGAAGAGAAAATAGATGTAACACGACGAAAATAGAAATAAAATACGAGAATCTGCGGAGTTAATTAAAGATCAGCTACATCAATTTAATATAAGAGTTATTTATAATGATGGAAGCATCGGATAATTAAATTACAAAATTATAATTAATTTTAATTTATACATCATATAATTAAATTACAAAAAATTTCATTTACAATGCTATACATGGGAAGTCGCATCTATTCATCATCGAACTATAATAACCTTCGTCATCGTCGCTATCATCACTTTCGGTCTCCCAATCCTCCTCGATCCATTCTGTCGTCATTCGGGCCCACTACAACATCGTATCGCGGAAGATCACCGAGGACAATTGTAATTGACTGAATCGGTATTCGATTGAAGCCACTCCTTGTATACGAAAGCGGTTCTTGTATAACATTTGTATCTCGTAGTGTTTCCGCATCATTTTCCATTGAAGATTCTAAACGTTGGTCGATGGCGTTGTCGGCGTCGTCTTCAATTGGGTCTTGTTCTGGTATAGCATACACGTTCCGCTGATCCATCTTGAACAACTTTCCAATCTCTCCGGCTTTAGGGTCATCTAGATACACAATCTGTTTTGCCATGTTTGCCAAAATGTAAGGGTCGTCATCATACCAAGTTCGGTTAATGTTCACAGATAGTAAGCCATGGTCGATTTTAACACTTCCCAACCTATTTGGGTTGGTATCAAACCATCGACACTTAAACATGATTACTTGGTATCGGTCCTTGTAAAGCAATTGCACGATCATTGTGAGTTTGCCATAGAAATCAATGTCCGTACTTTCCCCTCCACAGGACATGGACACCGCTGTTTTGCGTACACAACTTGTCATCTCGTGCAGTCCCCAAAAACTTGATGCCGTTAACATGACATCCCGAGAACAATTCAGCGCGAATCGGGCCAAACGCCAAGTTATATAACTCATCACGATAAGTGGGAGAATTTGATGCTTTCAACTTATTCACCTAATATTACACAAAAACATTGACATGTTAGTTTCAGAAAATTAAATACTACAATATATATGTGAAACACAAAACACTTATAACTTACATATTCGAGAAACCATTGTGGAAACAATTCTCGGTGTTTCTTGGCATACAAATGTGATGGATGTTCTCGCTTCATCATCTCTTCATGTTCATCTAAGTATGCTATTATCTCATCACAATTGTTCAAGCAGAACCAATGCGCTACCTCCATGTCAATTCTGGAAAACGACTCTCCTCGTCCGGGATCTCCAAAGGGTCGTGCGCTTTGGGCAAAAACAAAGAGTTTCTCCTTTCTCACACCTCCATCATTATTGCGCTGAGGACGATTGAAAGCCGTCTCCACATCTTTCAAATACATTCCACAAAAAGTAAGCAACTCATATTGAACCCAAGCCTCTATAATTGATCCTTCGGGCTTCGCTCTGTTTCGTACACTTTTTTAGCTCACCAAGAAGCACTGCCAACATAAAACAATACGATACATATTAGCAAGTGTGAGATAATGATGCATAAACAAATGATGATGATTATATACCTTTCTATTGGATACATCCAGCGATAGTTGACAGGACCAGCAAGCAAAGCCTCTTCGGGCAAGTGCACCATCACGTGGATCATACTTGTGAAGAAAGCAGGAGGGAATATCATCTCAAACTTGCATAGGACTTGGACAATGTCATGGCGCAACTGATTCATGTATGTCTTTCTCAAGGTTTTTGCCGTTAGTTGGGAAAAAATCTGGACAATAACATGATTGGCTTCACTACATCTTAGGCAATAGGTGTCGAATACCCACAGGAAGTAGGCGTTGCATAAACACATGGCAGTCATGGCTCTTTAATCCGGCAAATTTACCCTCGTCAACATTCACGCAACGCGCGATATTAGAAGCATACCCGTCGGGAAACTTTACAGACGATACAAAGCGTAGAAACTCTTTTTGTCCGTCGGTTTCAAGGAAAAAATGCAAGATCCCTTCTAACTTTATCATTGTCCCTATTCATCCATAAACCCCTTCGTATGCCCATTCTTTCCAAATCAAGACGAGCTTTGATCGTGTCCTTTGTCTTGCCCTCTATATCTAGAATCGTGCCCAACAATGTGTCAAACACATTTTTCTCAACATGCATAACGTCGAGATTATGCCTCAATTTTAGTTTCGATCAATATGGGAGCTCAAAAACATAGATTTGTGAGTCCAGTTCATATGTGTAGAAGATCTTGTCCGACTCACTTGTTTTCCCGAGCGGAGCAAAATCCAAGCGGTTAATCTGTTCCAAAATCTGATCACCGGACCATTCTCTAGGTCTTCCGCGAAGCTCTTTGTTCCGTCGAACTCTCTATCCTTTTCCCGCCACTCGTGGTCCCATGGCAACCATCTTCGATGACCAAGGTAACAAACTTTCCCAGCGTGCCACCCAGAAGTTACATCTTCCTTGCATACAGGGCATGCCATATAACCCTTTGTACTCCACCCGTAAACCATTGCATATGCGGGAAAATCATTCACAGTCCACATAATCGCTGCCCGCAAAGTGAACATCTTCCCAGTGGATTTATCGTGCGTGCGCACACCGTTTGTCCATAAATCCTTGAGCTCATCAATCAACGGCCTTAAGTACACATCAATTGACCTCCCGGGATCCTCGATTATCAAAGCAGTCATCATCATGTACTCTTTCTTCATGCATTTCCAAGGCGGCAAGTTATACGGGAATACAAAAATCGGCCAAGTGCTGTGGTGTTGGTTTAGAACACCGAGCGGATTGAATCCGTCGGTGGCAAGTCCCAATCTAACATTTCGGGGATCGGCGGCAAACTCGGGAACGTTCGATCGAACTCTTTCCATGCCTCCCCATCTGCAGGATGCCGCATCACATCGTCGTCTACCCGTTTTCCTTATGCCATCTCATGTCCATGGCGGTATGCGTCGACATATACAATCGTTGCAACCTTGGTTTCGAGGGCGGATAACGCATGACTTTTTGTGGAATCTTAGTCATTCTATTCCGAGATGTCTGTTTGAACCTCGACTCATTGCATATAGGGCATGTATTCAATGTTTCATACTCTTTGTAGAATAACATGCAATTGTTTTTGCAAGCGTGGATTTTTCATACCCCAATCCAAGACCACTCAACACCTTTTGCTTTGTCTGTGGTCTTTCGGCAAACTATTGTCCGTCGGAAGCATTCTCTTGAAAACCCCAAAAAGTAATCGAAACACAAGTTCGACATACGGTACTTTATTTTTCCGTGCATTAGCTCCACAATGGCCGTCGAACGGAAAAGCTCTCGCACCGGGTATAACTCTTGGTTGGCATTTTTTAGCAGTTTTTCATCTTGTTCGAACTCTGCTTGTCCATTGGTGTAGGCACATCATCTTCCCCTTCACGATTGCTCTTGGTCGATGCAAATGGAAAAGCATCATGTATAATATCCATGACTTGGTCATTAGGATCCACAATAGGTTCAACATTGTCCCCTCTTGTGGCCCTTGAAGACGAAGCAATGTCTGATTGTTCCCCGTGATAGTTCCAAGTGCTGTATGTCTCAATCATTCCATTCCTTACTAAATGAAATCGAACAATTTCAATTGTCTCCCACAGACTGTTGTTACACCTCCTACAAGGACACCGGATTCTCATTGCACCCGGGTTGTGTGTACGTGCAAAGTCAATAAAATCATCGATTCCATCCAAGTACTCGTCTGCGCATCTATTCGGGTTCTGTATCCACCTTCTGCTCATAATTCCTGGAACCACAATAACAGTACAACAATCACAACAACTTCATACTTTATCTTAATGTCACCTTATGCCTCCGGTAAGGGCCTATCCCATTCGGGAATGCATAGTTATGTCACGTAATGTACGGCTACATGAGATTAGATTTCGGCGTGGATGAATTTGGCAGCATCTCGTCTGAGTTCTTGAGGTGTATCGTAGGTATAAATACCTACGTACCACCGAAGAACGTCTGAGAGATAACACCGAAATCTCCACAATCGAAACCTAATCCTGTAGCCGTACATTACGTGACATAACTATGCATTCCCAAACTGTCCAAATAATGGGACAATTCAAGAATTAATTGGACCGCAGTCATGCTTTACGCATCCATGCACGAAATCCAACTAATCTCGAGCAGGAAACTAAGTGTTACTCAAAATAAAAACAAAATTACGAAGTTAATTAACCGCAAATCACAACACATTGTGTGATATCACGCAAAAATTTAACAACATAATATAAATATAATTTTACAAAACAATATAAACATAACAAACTAAGTCTAACATAACCCTTATATTTTTAAAATATAAAACGAAGAAATACCTTCTCAAACGTTCTCCACCAATTGCTAATAACACGTAATATCCCTATAGACAACGAAATTAGTGTCGTTAGTATGAGTTTATATTAATACTTTCACACTAACGACAAAAATACTTACCCAATGAACACGGCAAACACGAAGCGGGGCGGAGGCAAAAGGGCAAATTTTGAGCAATTTACCTCTGCAATGGCAGAATTGGGATTATATAGGGAAACATGATTTTGCGCGACGAAGGGATTTTTCGTCGCGCAAAAACTGTCGCGCAAAAAATATTTTCCGTCGCGCAAAAACATTTTTGTCGCCAAAATCAAAATTCCTCGCGCAAAAACCTGTCGACATCAAACTTTATGCGACGACAAATTTTGTCGCTAAATCTAAGTTCCGTCGCGCAAAAGGCCGTGCCGACATTCAACTTTACGCTGACGATCAAGTATTTCGTCGCGCAATATTTTGCCGCCACATTTTGCGCGACGAATATATTATCGTCAGCGAGTTTATATGGTGCGGCGAAAATTTCATCGCGCCACTATTTGGCGCCAAATAAATTAACCCGCACTTTTTCCGAAAGTTTGCGCGAGGAATATATTTTCTGTCGCGCAAAGTTGTTTTGTGCGACGAATATTTTGTCGCGCAAGTATTTGGCGCCAAATATAAAAACACCCGCTTTATTCTCGGTACATTTGCGCCACGGTATAGTTTTTGTCGCGCAAATGATTTTAAGCGACCATAATTTTCGTCGCGCAAATTTTAAAATATAAAATTATTATCGTTTTATTTTTCTTGTGACGAGTAATGTTTTAAATCGGCGCAAATATGTTTAGTGCGACAAATTTTCCTTCGTCGCGCAAAATTTTGTCGCGCAAATGTTAAAACGTAGTAGTGCCTTTTGCTTAAAACAGCAACAGGAGGGAAATAAAACTACTTACACTACTAAAAAACAGGGCAAAGAGCATGGGCATCAGGACACAAATACAATATTGTGCCTTCTTTTTAACAGTAAACACAAATAAGTTACATTTGTGCTTTTCTCTTATAAAACACAAATAATTGTGTTAAATTCATGCATATAAGGGCACAATTTTACATTGGGCACAAAAAATTATGGCAAAGTAATTATATATGTATTATCTCACACATTTTTTTTATAAAAAAAATAAGTTATTATTTAGATAGACAAAAAAAGTTTGTATTTATCTGACTGATGTGACATACTAGACACAAAAACCATTTTGTGTCAAATAATTTATAATAATTTACATGTAAAGTAACTTTTTATTTTTCTAACTCTGTTAAAATTTTTTTTTTCAATAAATACAAACTTATTTTTGGAAGCCGTTCCTCTCTCTCTCTCTCTCTCTCTACCACGTCGCTTCCTCTCTCTCTCTTTACCAGCCGTTCTTTCTCTCTCTCTGCTACCACCACCACCCAAAGTCGCCTCCACCAGCAAATTACAACGACTACCCTCTGCATCTACATGCACTGCAGCCACACCCAACCCACCTAACCCACATTTGAGACTGATAAATGTGAGAGATTGTGAGTGGCGAGCTCAAATTTGGGGTGGGTTTAGAGGTTATAATATGAAAATTGGTGATGGGTGTCTAGAGTATATTTGGAGCGAGACAAAGGGAGATTGGAGGAGGCGGTGGTGGTAGAGTTCGAATCCGGGGTGGGTTTTGAGGTTGCGATCGACAAACCCGACCGGGAGGAGAAAGGGAGAGAGAGCGAGGAAGTGGTTGTTTAGATGGTTTTGGGATATGAGGTGGGGTTGGAGAAAGAGAAAGAGGAACTAGGTTGATTTAGATGGTGGATGGGTATAGGAGGTGGTGGTGCTTGAGAAACAAAGAGGGAGAAAATCGGTGGTGGTGGTTTAGGTTTCTTTTTTGCAATCAAATTTTTTTTTTCATAAATAAATATGTTGGGCACGAATGAATAATTGGTGTGCAATGTATAAAAGTCAAATTAGATGTAGTAGCCGATGTGTCAGAACAAGGCCACTTCCGTGCTCAAAAGTATTGAGCAAAGGGCACGAAAAAATAAAATTGTGCTTAATGAGTAATGGAAACTCCTATAGAGAAAACCGACCAATTTACTGTTGCTGCACTGTGGGTATTAGCAACGACCACAAATAATTGTGCCCTTTAGTGTAAAGGGCACAAACAATATTGGTGCCCAAAGACAGATATTGTAGTAGTGTTAACTATCCTAGGAAGCAGATGCCAGGTTTTTACTTTGGCCAGGAGGCGAAGATCCGAGGTTTGGTTGTGGCTCACCAGAGTTTTGGTGCGTCACCTCTCTTGGTATCACATCTGACTCGCCAGCTATGAAACTGCCAACAACGACCTGACATGCTCAAAGATAGGAAGGTAAGTGATACACTTTTGTCAGGGTATGGTTTATCAAAGCAAAAGTTATATGTCGATATTTGAAAGCTACATTTTTGTCAGGCCAAACTTCGGTTAATTTTCCAATCTACTTGGACACAGTATGTTGGTTATCTTTTATGTGCGTTGTCTTAAAGACCTTAAAAATATTTCCCACATCCTAACAGCTCCTATCTTACAGAGGTGTAAAAAGCGTGTGCACACACACACACAAAACAAATATGAGAAAAGCCTCACCTGGACATGACCGGCAGGCAGCAATCAGGGATCCACAAACAGCTCCGCCTATAAAAGAACCATTAGGACCGGACAGAGAGAAACTCAAGCCGCCGCTCATTGTTCCTCGATCGTCGTAGAACATAAACGATCCAGATAAATGAGCTATATCAAATTCACCCTACAAGAAAATTAGCAATTGATCTTAGAAAAACAGAAGCCTCCAATACAAACAATACGAATTTCCCCACTGCATATTTTAGTACCGCATCCTGATATGAAAATCCACATATAATTCCTGTTGCTAAGCAGTAGACTTAATCATATATACACATATTCTCATACGGTCATGATCAAAACAAAATTTCATACTGATTAACCATTGTATCAAAATCCAACCATTGACCTTTACGCAAAAAGAAAAATACTTTACCAAAATAGGAATATCAGCACACACTTGCACACACTCACACACACACCACAATATACATCTTGAAATGGAATGAGTGGCAGACCTCAAGTGTTACACTGCCCTCATCAGTATCAGTTTGACCTAGGCTAACATTGGAAACTGCTCCGTTTGCAGATATAATCCAAATGGCTCTTGGCCCTTGTTCAGCTAGTGATACAATCTTGAATGTAACATCCTTAAACCCAAGAAACAAAAGAGAACAAAGAAATAAGAGTTGCATATTGACCAAACACACAGTTTTTTAAATTTTCAGAAGCAACTTCTTGTCATTTAAATTTGAAGAAAAAAAGCAGTCAGGACTATCTTCAATTTAGAGTAACGATTTGAAACAAACAATACTTGCAAAGAATTTAAGAGAGAGTACTCCATGAGCTAGAGTTCTTAAATCTCTTGAGGTTCAAAAAGACCGCCTTTCTTCCAAATAGAACCTCTGAGACCTAGATGAACTTGGTGATTTATTATTAATGTTCTTAAAAGTTTTAGGTGTGGACATCTCTCCAGAGAGGCCAACAAGTGGAACAAATATTGTTCCCCAAAGTTAAAGCCATTAGGCTGTGGGCCAACAAATTATTTTAGACTATACCAGACATTGAAATATTACTGATCTCATCAATCATGGTAAATGTAATACAAAAATGCGGAAACCGATAATTAAACTCAAAAGGCATGGGAACGCACACATGGTGGTGACCCACAGACACATAGAATGTTTCTAAATAACGCAGAAAACTTTACCGCCACAGTTCTTGCTAATCCTTGTGATACTTTTCTACATTCGGTGAATTTTTATGGATCAACCAGGGTCAAATTCATGTCAAGGATAGACAGTGATCAAACCAGAAGGACAAAAATAAGAAAGCTCTACAATCAGTAAATGACGCTATATTTTACCTCACCAGGTTCGGCAGTGATGACATGGGGCATATAATCTGTAGTTGGAGTCATGGTTACACTCCAGTCCCCTACAAAATAACAATCATACACTACTACAAAAAACACTTTGTGCGACGAAATAAGTTTGTTGCGCAAAGTACAATTTCGTCGCACAAAACCTGCGCGACGAAATGTTTGCTGCGCAAAACCTGCGCGACGAAATGTTGGTCGCGCAAGATACGTCACGCAAAGCTCGTGAAGATAGGGTTTGCACGACGAAAACTAATCTTCATCGCGCAAAGTGAAATTGGTACTTAGGTGACGAGGGGTAAATATTACGACACTTAAACAAAACGCAACAATCTTCACACACTTTAGACCTTGACCAAAAACACTTATGACTAGTGAACTGCTAGTCTTGAACAACCACAATCAAGAATACACACAGAGCATGCCACAATGTACCTACAACCCTAGAAAATTACTAGTGACAACCTAGGCACTCAGAAGGACCCGTCAATCTAGGCATCCCCTGTGCTAGCAACAACTATGGTGGAAGTGTGTGAAATCATCATAATCAAGTAAACACCAAACATTAGATAATAATGACTAGTCAACTACAAAGACACAAACCCAGAATTCATACGATGACTAGTCAACCACCAAGAACACAAACCTAGAATTCATGTGATGACTAGTCAACCACCAAGAACACAAACCCAGAAAATTCATATATGCAAACCAGAAATTTGTTCACCCGAAACCCACCATTGGGAAAAGCAGGGTCATCAACCGACCAGGCAATCCACTAAGTAGAAAAAGATTCTTACAAAGGAACACAAGCAAGCTCAAGAAAAACCTAGATCTATTTAGGAAGATGAGCTATACCTCCTTTGTGCAATCTTCTTCTCCAACTTAGCAAAGCTTCAAACTCAGTCATTCATGGCAATGGCAGCTCCTCCTCAACTCGTTCATCCCATGGCACCGACTTGCAAGCTCTAACTCGACTGAAACCAAAATTTGGATTCAAAGATAATGACCAATTTCTTCAAGAAACCTTACTCTTGAAGAAATCAGTCTTGAATCTGACCTAGATACAAATGAGAGAGTGTTTTAATTAGCTAGATGCAGATTTTCATTTTTCAAATGCAGTTTTCAAAAGAAACAATTTGGAAAACTCAAAGATGAAAAATATGAAGGTGGCTCTTGAGGAAGAAGTGATAGTTTCCAAGGAAACTTTCCAAAACTTGCCTACAAAAGTAATAGCACCAAATGAGGAATTAGTTTGCTTTTTTACCAAAATTCTTAGGTTAGAATCGTACTATGGCAGCTCAGAATTTTGCAGAATAAGACAAAAACATATGGGTAGGATCCAGTTTGGAACAAAGGTGGTGGAATTCCTACCAAGGCGAAGGTTGACTAGTCATACGAAGGAAGGATGACTAGTCATAATCTTCTAAGTTAGAAAATGCAATGTAATGCAATGCAAAATTTACCTATTGTCAAACCCATTGTTGTCCATCATAATGTAGCCAATTAAGCATACCTAGAGATGTAATTCTTAATCTAGACTAGAGCTTGAGAAAATACAATGATTATCCGATTACAAAATTGTCAAGGGAAGCCAAAAGAAAAATACAAAATCCATACACTTACACAAAGTCTTAATGTCACTCAAATCTACTTTGTGCAACGAATCCTAACGTCGCGCAAATCTACTTTGCGCGACGAATCCTAACTTCCCTCAAATATTTGCACGACGAATCTTAACATCGCGCAAATCTACTTTGAGCGACGAATCCTAACTTCGCTCAAATATTTGCGCGACGAATCTTAACGTCATGCAAATCTACTTTGCACGACGAATCCTAACGTCAAATATTTAAAAAATTTTAATTTTTGTGTTTTAAAATTTTTTAATTAAAATAAATTAATTTAATAGTTTGCGCGACAAAATATTCTGTCGCGCAAGGTTTTTGACTTTTTGTTTTATTGTTTCTCTTATATTAATTTTTTCTAATTTTTACTTTTTAAATTTAATTTAATTGTATGATTTTATTTTTTTTTAATTACTTTAATTTAAATTGACATATTCAAAATAAAATTACATATGAAAAATAGTGATCAAATTATCCAATATATATATATAATATTCAAAATGTACACATAAATTAACAAAGTACAATAATAAAATCCTAATACAAGCCTATTGTGGTAGTGGCGGAGGATATGTTTCGATAGCGTCCTAATCCTCAACTTTAGCAGTCAAAGTCTCGATGATTCCCTACAAAAAAACAAATATGGTCAAATAACATAAAATAATAACAAAAAATTGGCATAATCTCCCCTAAAATTGTTATACCCCAAATCCAATCCTCACCCTATACTCAACCCCAAATCCCGCACAAACTCAAAACTAACTCCAAAACCACATTAATGAAAAAAATTTAAAATTTGAAGAGAATATACCTTTTGGCAAGATTGAGAGTGAGTGAGAATGAGAGGGAGAAGTGAGTGTGAGAGAATTAGAGAAGATAGTGAGAGAGAGAGAGAGAGAGAGAGAGAGAGAGATGAGAGAGTGAGTGAGAGTGAGAGATAGTGAAGAGAGAGATGAGAGATTAAGTGAGAGGAGTGAGTGTGAGAAAAAGGGTCAGATTTGGGGAGAGGGAAAGAGAGAGGAGAGGTAAGAGTAGAGAAAGACATTGAGAAAATGGTGGATGAGTAATTTTGGTTTTAAAAACCGTATCACTTTGCGCGATGAAACCGTATTACTTTGCGTGACGAAATATTGGTCGCGCAAAAAAATTTAAAAAAAAATATATCGCGTCCCATTTTTTGTGCTCGCCCAAATTTTTAGAGTTTTGCGCGACGAAACCGTATCACTTTGAGCGACGAAATATTGGTCGAGCAAAGTCTTTAAAAAAAATTTAAAAAAAAATCCCGCATCCCATTTTTGGTGCCCGCCCAAATTTTTAGACTTTTGCGCAACGAATTGTTGGTTGCGGAAAGTTTTGAGAGACGAAAAATTGGTTCGTAGCGCAATATTTATAAAAATAATTGTTATGAATAATAAAAATAAAATGATTTTATTTTACAATTTAAAATATAAATAAGGTTTCGTCAGCGCAAAGAAAATAATAAAAAATAAAGAAATAATTTAGTTTAGCAATATAAAATATAAAAATAAGTAAATAAGGTTTAGGCGACGAAATATTGATATTCGTTGAGCAAAGTTTTCAAAAAATAATAAAAACTTATGAAAACAATTATATCTTAAATTTTATAATGTATAATTAAATAAAAATGTTAATTGGTTTGCCCGACGCATGTTTACATTATGACGTTGTGCTATTGGTTTTTGCACAATGATCCCATTGTTATATTTTAAAAAAATTATTATTATTATAAAGTTTATTGAAAATGTGAATTTACCCCCTTCAAATTCAATTTTTTTATATATAAAACCCACAATAATATATTTTTCTAACAAAAGCCAATCCTAACTACAATAATAAATTTAAAGCTACTAATAAATATATATACTATTCAATTTCTTAAGTGTTATACGTACAAAATAAATAAATTTAAAGCTACTTAATAAATATATATATATATATATATATATACACACACACCATTCAACGATCCAACCGTCAAACTTGTTTGTATATACTTCGAGATCGTATACCCCAAAAATTCCAAAAACAAACATTCAGAGATCTGGTAATGGGACAAAACTTTTCGACGGTTATAAATGAAAAATCATGATTTAACGATTATTTTAACTCCTATTTTGATGATTTTTACAGCTACACTCATTGACCCTATATGAATGCAATGACTAAATTTGATCTTCAATTTAAACTATTTATACTAGTGGATACCACAAAATCTTATGTTGTATTTAACGAAAGTATAAATAAACTCTTAATTGTTAGTGAATATATTGTTTTGATGGCATACGCATTCTACGAAACTAATTTCAACGATCCAACCGTCAAACTTGTTTGTTTATACTTCGATATTATATACGCCAAAAATCGGAAAAAATAAACATTCAGAGATCTAGTAATGGGACAAAACTTTTCGACGGTTATAAGCGAAAAATCACGATTTAACGGTTATTTTAACTCCGATTTTGATGATTTTTTTACAACTACACTCCTTGACCCTATATGAATACAATGACTGAATTTGATCTTCAATTTAATATAGTTACACTAGTGGATACCACAAAATCTTATGTTATATTTAACGAAAGTATAAATGAACTCTTAATTGTTAGTGAATATATTGTTTTGATGGCATACGCATTCTACGAAACTAGTTTCATCAATCCAACCGTCAAACTTTTTTGTTTATACTTCGAGATCATATACGCCAAAAATTGGAAAAAATAAACATTTAGAGATCTAGTAACGGGACAAAATTTTTCGACGGTTATAAATGAAAAATCATGATTTAACGGTTATTTTAACTCCGATTTTGATGATTTTTTACAACTACTCTCCTTGACCCTATATGAATACAATGACTGAATATGATCTTCAATTTAAAATATTTACACTAGTGGTGACAGACCCGACCAGATTCCACCGGAACCCGTCTTAGAATCCTGCCGACAACCGACATCCACCGATGCCGGGCCCACATACTACAGAATCCCTCTTCCCGAGACGAACAGACAAAGAGAGTCAAGACTTCTGCCGAAAAGCAGGCAGAGTCTCCCAGAAAAACCAACAAACCCAAAGTTCCAACTTTGTTCAAAAGCAGTAGAATAAGTACAACCAACTGTGGCATGCAAAAAAATACATAACAGGCCTCCGGCCAACAAGTTTGACCCTAATGGGCAATAACAGAGCAACTAAGAGTATGCAAGTTTAACAGCAGAAATTCAAAGTTAAGATAAGGGACACGAGGTCCTACAATCAAGTCGACGCTCGAGAAGAGAAGCGCTTGGCGGACAAGATTGAAGCACGACTAGGGCACAGGGCGCAAAGCAGGAAGAGTGTGAGTGGACAAAAACAAAGTTTAGTAGTTCAAAACAACGTACTAACCCCACCGTTTCAAAACCATGCAAACCATGCAATTAAACTCCGTTGTAAACAAAATTGATTCAAAAACCAATATCTCAAAATAATCAAGAATAAAACCAATCCAAACCTTTTTCTTTGCCCGAGGTAAAACCTCCCAAAACTAAACCGCGTAGACATAAATATAAATATAAACCAAAACAACTTGGAAATCATAAGCATAAGAATATAATAAAGTTTCCAAATAATAAAACAACGTAAAATGTCCAAAGGCCAAGATAAAACCAATGAGTCCAAAACCACCACAAAGTAATAAAATAATGACACTTAAAAGTCTTTAACACTTTCTTTCCCACACTCAAATAACTGCATGCCCGTAGGCACTGCAAGCGAGGAAGTATCCTCACCGAAAGAAAATACGAATACGAAGGTACTAACACACGCGTATAGATATAATATAATCTCGACACCAAATACAAGTACTAGGGGAAACAATCCAACAGGGATTGTTTAGCTGGACACCGGGACAACATTCACGATGGTCTCATGCCCAGGATAACTGGACATCGGACGGCATCGCAATGGCCTCGTGCCCAGGGTCGAGCCGTCAAGCGGGACTAAGCTCCCGGCCCGCATGGCAGAGTCCTCAATAACCATGCGTCCGAAACTAGTCATACGCGCAAACTACCCAATCAAGGGTCTACGGCTACACCCCGTTAAGGTATGCACCGGATCGAACCATACTCCATATCACAGTCACCATATCAAGAACAGAGGGAGGTACATAACACAGTGCCACTGCACTCAAATCAACACCACACGATAAACCACATATGTATACATATTTAACCACATGTACCCAACCCCAAAATATCACACACCATAACATATATACGTAACAAATCCAATAACACCAAATATACTCAAAATGAGGACATCACCGTCCCAAACATACAGTTCTATAGTTAAAATAGATACTAGCGTCAAACGACGATACAATAATCCAAAAACCATTAAAATGTCAAATCACGGAAAATGCACAATCAAACCATAATCAAAACCCAAGTCAAGAAAACATCAAGTCAAACCCCAAGTAAAACATATGCTTCAAAACATAGTAGGTACTACTCTTTAAAAATATAAAGTCAAACCCCGAAACGTATTATTCAAAATATACACGTATATATACATATACAAATATATATATATATAACATAATTATCCTTTAAAATACAAAACTCAAACTCAAGCATTCGAAATTCCACGTATAACTGACATCCCTTAAATTCATACTTTGAAACCATATAAATAGTGATGTAATAAAATATAACCGAAAGTCCAAACCCGTATACATATATGTTCCAAAACTCCATATCAAAGTAGATATACATATATTCAAAGTAAATATATATTTATATATTCAAAGTGGATATACATACTTATTTTCAAAGTAGATATATATGTATATAATATATATTCAAAGTAGATATATATATATATATATATATATATATATATATATATACATATATATACATATGATCAATTCCCGATAATCCGACATATATTCCCGATAGCCTCAATAATCCGTCATGTATTCTTGATAGCCTTAATAATCCGACATGATCCTTCCAAGTTGATCTATATGTATATATATATATATATACATATATATATTTATATAATCAAAGTATTAGCGTGAACATAATTAATAAGGTTTAAATATCAAAACCAAATACGTAATCAACCGGACTATACTAGCGTCCAAATCTTACCGCCCAAATACTCAATTCAAATTAAATATATTTATGTGTTCAAAATAGGTATATAAGTTTTCCGAAGTTATATAAAGTATAAATTCCAAAGGCTTAAAGTATAACCCACGACATTCGTAACAATAAAATACTAAAGTCCGAAACCCAACAAAACCATAAACTCAAATATTAAATAACATTCATAAGAAAAATCCAATAAATTCCACCGTACTCAAATCCATACATAAATACTACCGGACGCTTAACTCGTCCCAAAATCCATACTTAAAGATAAGCATAATAATAAAATATAGCCAACAGGGCCTCAAAAACAAACCGGCAACCCAAATCAAATATAAAACTCAAACACCAAATCAATCATAATAAACCCAACAAAGGTCAAATCAAGATTTAAAACAATACTTAAATCTCATTTACATGCATCACATTCAATTCTTTAAAACCACGCTCGTTTGAAAACAAAGTCCACTCACCGTTGGTCCCTCGCTGCCCAATCCGGAAAGGATTCCACTCGAGGATCACGAAGAGCTTGAGAACCTAATTCAAGAACACGAGGATTACGATTAACAACCGGACCGAAGCGATAACCTTAAAAGTCAACCTTAACCAAACTCAACTCAAGTGTACCAAAACGTCGTACGAGGAATTCTAAGGTCAACGACGTTCGTTAGAGGACGAACCGACCTCGGGAGACACTCGGTCAACCCTGGTCAAACTTGGTCAAACTTACCCAAATAGGTCAAACCGGGCCCGTGGGTCACCTGACCTCCAAACTTAGATCCAAAAGTTCCTATAGGTTCACTTCAGCTTAGAGAACACGTCCAGAAAGTTTGGTCACGATCGGACGGTCGGATTGCTCACGATCGCACGATCGGACGATTACGGTTTAACTCAAACTTGAAGTCATTGATCCGGAGCATCTGGGGCTCCGAATCACAATCCGTCAAATCCTACACGTTCTTAGAAATACGGGGAACAACACACTAAGAATTGGGACCAAACCAACGGTCCGAACACATCGAACCCGGATAACGCGCAAAAGGCGTAAATCCGTTCGACTATCATCCGAACTCCAAATTGGAATCCGAGCACGCCTACGCGCTCGTGACGACGTAAGGATAATTTAGGAATGAAGAGAAAAGTGAGCCACGCGTGGGTACATGCGCTGGCAGATTCAGTGGGTGTCTAAAGCGATAAATTTGGCTTCCGAACAAACTCCAAACCAAGAGCCATCTTTCCACATACACATACTACTCGATGAGTGGAACAACTTATTCAACTACGGGAACTTGCATAGACATCGGCAAGTGGCCGGAAATGCAACCTCAAAACCGGACAAAACTTAGGTTATAGATCCGATCACTTAGGCTCAAAATTGATCAACAATACCTATAGAAATAGATAGAGCATGAAGAGTAGATGAAGTTTCATACCTCACTCGACGGAAATGGTGGCCGGAGTCGCCGGAAAACTCGTCGGAAACTTCAAAAACCACCGGACTTTCAGTCGTTCCAGTTTAAAATCAGTGGGCTTTCGAGCTAGGAACTTGAATAGGTTAGGTAGAGGACGAAGAGACGAAACTTTTGGGACTGGAATCATCCAAATCGGACTTGGGATGAGGGAGAAATCGCAATTCAAAGTGGAGAGGGAAGAAAATGAAAGAAATTCGGAGAAAAAGGGACAACTCGGAATTGGACGTTCTGCATCTCCACGAACTCGTTTCGACGAGCCGGACGCAATGGCGCAACTCGTTTCGCCAAATTCCGTCCTGAAAATTAAGTTGACCAAAATGCCCTTTTAATTATTAAATTCTTATTTAATTCCAATTTCATATTTTAATCCCTTTTTAATTCCTTTTAATTCTTTATTTGTTTAACTCAATTATTTTATTTTATTTTCCTTTAATTTTGGGTCAGGGTCGTTACAAGTGGATACCACAAAATCTTATGTTATATTTAACGAAAGTATAAATAAACTCTTAATTGTTAGTGAATATATTGTTTTGATGGCATACACATTCTACGAAACTGGTTTCAACGATCTAACCATCAAACTTGTTTGTTTATACTTCGAGATCATATAAGCCAAAAATCAGAAAAAATAAACATTCAGAGATCAAGTAATGGGACAAAACTTTTTGACGGTTATAAACGAAAAATCACGATTTAATGGTTATTTCAACTTCGATTTTGATGATTATTTACAGGTACACTCCTTGACCCTATATGAATACAATGAACTAATTCGATCGTCAATTTAAAATATATATTTTCTAACAAAAGTCACTTTGAGCGACGATGTTTTGTTGTCGCGCAAAAGTCAAAGATTTTTAAAAATAATTTTTTTATTTTATATATTTTTGTAAAGATTTTGCGTGACGAACCCATTGTTTCGTCGCAAAAAGTGTAAAGATTTTGCGTGACGACGCCATTGTTTCGTCACAAAAAGTCACTTTGAGAGAAGATGCTTTGTCGTCCCTCAAAAGTCAAAGATTTTTAAAAATATTTATTTTATTTTATTTTATTTTGTAAAGACTTTGCGCGACGAAGCCATTCTTTCGTCGCGCAAAGTCACTTTGAGCGAAGATGCTTTGTCGTCACGCAAAAGTCAAAGATTTTAAAAATTATTTATTTTATTTTATTTATTTTTCTAAAGACTTTGCGCAACGAAGATATTGTTTCGTCACGCAAAGTCACTTTGAGCGACGATGTTTTGTCTTCGCGCAAAGTGACTTTGCGCCACGATGTGTGTTTCGTTGCGCAAAATTTAGTCGCACAATACTTTGAGCGACGAAGTTTTGATTTTCGTTGCGCAAAATTTAAAGAATTGTTTTTGTCACGCAAAATTTGGTCACGCAAGGGTTTTTTTTTTACTAGTATAGAAGTTCAAATTCATAATCTGAATCAAAAATAGAATATTATAATGACATTATTCATCTCCATAATGTTTGCAGTAAGATATGATGGAGTTGCTTTTCACGATCAGTAGGCTAAAAATTTCTTAGAAAGAATCGCAACCGATATAATCACTCTCTTAATCTTGAAAAGAAGCAACTCAAGGTGATGTAAATACAACGTAAGAAGAAAAGTTTAGCTAAGAATTGTGTCTTCCCGCACTCTGTGAGCATCGAACCAAAACTGGACAGACCAATCGAAACTGCAACGTAAGAAAAAAAAACAAGAAAAGGTTCAGCAAAGAATTCTCTTTTCCCACTCTGAAAATACTTGTAGGATAGCTTAAAACACTAAACGGGTGAAGTCTGCGTTTTCAAAAGTTGAGCGTAACACAGTAGTTTAAAAATACGCCTAAGGGATTGATAAGATGTATCAATCCTCCAATGTGCAGAGCATAAAATTAAAGGAACGCGCAGAGAGTTATTTTACGTGGTAAAACCCCACCTCTGGGGAAAATCCACGGGACTCCTTAGTCCAGAACAAATCCACTATAGAACGATGATTACAAGAAGTACTCACACACTTATCCTAGACACATTCTAGATAATGTTTACCGACTTCTTCGTAACTCAACTTCTGTCACGGGATGATCTTTTGACACTCCTTATGTTGAATGCAATACTGGTCACGATTGCTTCAAGCTCGCCGGAGTTCTTCCAACTCTCCTTATGTTGAATCCGATACTGGTCACGATCGATTCAATCTCGCCGGAGGAAAACCGCCACCACGGTCTTAGTGCACCCAACCGTATGAGTCACCGAACATGCATATGAATGCAATATGAATGATGAAAGTATTTGATAAATCACCAAGTAAACATGGAAGACTTGATGATTTATCTCCAATATGCACAGCAGCTTTCTCTTCAAAATTCTATATGCTCAGAAAACAATATGTCAAAAGCTGTATCTATTATGAGATGCACACCTTGGTTTTATGCAGCCATATCGTTATAATCCAATAGAATATTCATTAAGTCAGAATATACAAAACGTGCATCACCAGATTTGCTCCAATCAGAATTCTATTCTATTTAGACATCTTTTTCAATCAAGCCATATGACCACTATATGGTCATTAATCCAATTTAATTCAAACACGTCAGCTTAGCACAATTAGGATGGCTTTCAAATCAAGCTAATTGTTATAGAAGGAAACTAAGTATACCCAGCCGAATTAATGAACCCCATTAGGATATTTTATGATAATCCCACTATTAAAGGAGTCCTAATATTCTTAGGTCAACTACCAAGAATATCTCAACACCTTTAATAATGTGATCTGATTAAAACTTGATTTGCAAGTAAATTACTTTAAAAGATAAGTAACAAGATATTGCAAAATATGCCTAAATGAGATGCACTCCTAAATGGATTCTAATTGATTAAAAATCAATGAAATAAAATCATATCAGACTTTAAAAAACGTTCCCAGCATGAATGCATGAAAAATGACATGTCTTACCTTTAAGATCAAATGGGTCAAACATGTTAAGTCGCAAATTCTGAAATTCGGGATTCTTTGAGCTGTTTCAATCCTGCAGTTTAAAATCGAGAGACAGCAATTTTGCTTCAACCTCACAGCTAAATGACACTTCCAAACCTATACTAAGTTCTAGGAAATGCCAACACAATTTCATACTAACAATCTCCCCCTTTGGCATTTCCTAGACAAAACACCCATTACAATTCAAAAGCAAAATTACATGGGATTTAACAAATGAATTCCTACTCTAAAAGCGAAGCTACAATCCCTGCACATTATGAAACAACAAAACCAGTGAAGCATGTGGGAGAAGAAAAGTAATTCAAAGCATAAATACAACATCACTCCCCCTTAATTCTACAACACAATCTCTCCCCCTTTGTATCATAATTTCACACAGTTTTCTCTCCCCTTTTTGTCAGGAAATCCAAAGGGCAATGAAAATACACGAGGAAGCAGATATACGAGCAAAAAATGAGAGGGAAAAATCAGTTGCAACTCACAAAATATAAAGACACAGAGATTAACCAATGAAGCACTTAAGGAACTTTATCTTGTTGTGGTTGTAGGTTGCACAACATGTGTTGCTGCTTGAAAACTCCACGAAGAAGGATACTTTTGATGGCCGTTTTTCATAGCCCAAATTCGAGTAAGACCGCCTTTCCATTCCAACCATAAACAGGCAGCTAATGTATCAAATAATTTAAATCTCTTGCAATTTTCATTGTTTCATGCTGAATGATGGATCCATATATCAAGTAACTGAAATCCATGCACCAAAATAGCCTGCAATGTTTGAAATGCAATATTGAAAGGCTCAAATGATAACAAGAGACACATGGCTATATACCGCAAACCCATGTGTGACAAATGCAACCTCTTTACTAAGAACCAACTCCACAATTTTCAGCACCACCGAATCAGCATGATCCCTTGCTGACTTTGACCATAGCTTGCCATTGAGTTAGTTTCACACACCACCAAGCGGTAACGTCAACATACCATGGTAAATTCCAAGCTTATCAGATAACTTGATTTCCCTTCATCATCGCAATCCTGAGAATTGGTTTATAAGACTTCCTTGTCTTTCAAAACATAGTGGCACATTCTCCCCCTAGAGAAATGCTACACAAGGAAACAAGAAGCATAAACGATACCATATGGAAAAAATGCTTTTATTTTTTTTATTTTTTATTTATTTTTTTGGTTGAGAAAAAAAACAAGGAAAAAAAAAAACCAATAATGAAAAATCAACGAAAAATAGAAAAAGGAACAAGACAATCAACACATACAATGGACTGTAGATGGAAACCAAAGCTCTCTTGGATATATACTTAATTTCCATTCATAAACATGTCAGGCTTGTGGTTGAGGAGAGAAAGAAGAAGCAGCCCTATCGCTATCTTAAACGCATGTGAAGCAAAGCATGACAGGGACAAAAGCACAACATCACACGAGACGCACAAACTCACAGATATAAGAGGAGGCATACCATAGTCATGGTGAAAGATAAAAAAAAACACCAAGTGAGTCTACCATCAAGAAGCAAATGTGTTAAGTGAACTCTTTTCAATTAAGCACAAGGAATACATCAACCCAAGACTGATCTCACCTAGGATAGAACATCCACTAAGTGCATAATAAGTATATGATGATCAGTTTATTTGTGATTTGATTTTTTTAAAAAAATTATTTTTCTTATTTTGATGGCTCACTTTATTGAGCTTTCGACATGATCCATGTAGCGGATGGTCAATCAGTGTGCTCAAGTCAGATGACCATAAGCAACTGGGTGATGAGGCACCCATGGGGAAATACTGATCCAAATCATGAAGGCTCCAAAGATAAGCAAGGATAGCAAACCATCACAGCCTGTTGACTCAAACCTCGACGTTGGTTAGACAAGAGGCCCGGTTACTAAGCAATGAGAAGTCACCATTTTTTATATATTTTAAATTTATTGTTTAAACAGATCAAGAGCTTACGTACAATAGTGTGATGGCAATCCCAAGATAGACAAGTACAAGAAAGGAGAGATTCAAGGCACTTCAAAGAAAAGAGTGTGCGTGTGCAATTGTACATAGATGGATAGTTCATTTAATGAATTTTATCATGCACCAAGACAATGGAAACCTGTGTGTGAAGCTGAGAGTGTGTGTTCTCAAGATAATGCAGTGCCAGAGCCCAATCTAAGATCATCAAATGCGTTCAGACACTTACAGGATTGATACGACTTAACAATCCTTTCACGAGTTGGACAGATTTATAGAAACAGAAAGTAATATAAATATCAGAAAACATGTAAGAGACTTCTGGCATGCATTAGAAACAATTATTCAAGAGAATAAATACCTAAAGACTTTCTAAGAGTGTCAATCGAAGATTATCTAAAGATTTTGCAACAAGACATTTAAGATCCAAAGTTTTTGAAGCAGCGGGTTCATGCACAACATTAGTGGAGGCAAACATACAATTATGATTTTCCTTTTTCCTCCAAACTAACTTTGTCTTAGTTGACAGCAAATAATGGAACAAGGATAATTTGGATAAGCATTTTACCTCTTTCGTAAGATTTGAAATCTTATGTTGGATACTTACTTTTTCAGTCATGACATGAGAATTTGAATGAACAAATTTTTTTCGAAGCTTATTGCATCTTGGTCTTATGTGGCCACGAGTTCCACAAAAGTGACAAATTGGAACGAACCTCTTGACTTCTTGAGTAGATGCATGTTCAACAGGTAGAGAGGATTTGACAAACTTTGTTTTAGACACAGCGAAAGACTTATTACTTGGTTCAAATCCCAAGCCTCGTTTGTCACCATCTCTTCTTCCCATGCTAAGCATTTTGTCAATCTTTTCTGCACCAACGGTTAACGAAACAATCCTTTCCTTTGAAGTTTTAAGTTCAAGTTCAAGGGCTTGGTTGTCAGAGGTTAGAGATGCAATTAATTTATTCTGATCAATCAACTTTTTATGCAAAAACATTAATTTTTCGTTCATACCTGCACTTACCTTTTCGGAATCTGCTTCAGAGGATTGAAACTCGTTTGCAATCCTGTTATTCTCCAACTTTAACTCAGCAACAGATTTGACGAGCTCTTCATTTTGTTTGCTGATTTTCTGAGAAGCAGCCAACAAATCATCATATTTGCTTATGATAAACTCACAATTCATATCTTCACAATCATCATCCTTCTCCGGTGGTTCATCCAAGCTTACGGTCGTGATAAGTGCAATGGCCTTCTCATCTTTCTCATCCTTTTGCTTCTTCAAAGTGTTAGCACATTCAGAAGAAATATGACCATAACCTCCACATTCAAAGCATTTGACTTTTCCTTTTGAATTTTTCTTGTCAATTGATCTGCAAGATTTTGAAACAACATCAATATTATAAATATTTCTAATTTTCTCAAAATCCATACCTGAGTTGTTCCGCGATTCTTTATCCTTAGAGTTTCGATTATTGAGGAAACTCTTGAATTGTCTCAACGTAGCACAATCCATCCTACAATCTTCCGGATCTCGCTAAGTGTGTCTAGCGACCGGCTCTGATGCCAATTGAAAATACTTGTAGGATAGCTTAAAACACTAAACGGGTGAAGTCTGCGTTTTCAAAAGTTGAGCGTAACACAGTAGTTTAAAAATATGCCTAAGGGATTGATAAGATGTATCAATCCTCCAATGTGCAGAGCATAAAATTAAAGGAACGCGCAGAGAGTTATTTTACGTGGTAAAACCCCACCTCTGGGGAAAATCCACGGGACTCCTTAGTCCGAACAAATCCACTATAGAGCGATGATTACAAGAAGTACTCACACACTTATCCTAGACACATTCTAGATAATGTTTACCGACTTCTTCGTAACTCAACTTCTGTCACGGGATGATCTTTTGACACTCCTTATGTTGAATGCAATACTGGTCACGATTGCTTCAAGCTCGCGGAGTTCTTCCAACTCTCCTTATGTTGAATCCGATACTGGTCACGATCGATTCAATCTCGCCGGAGGAAAACCGCCACCACGGTCTTAGTGCACCCAACCGTATGAGTCACCGAACATGCATATGAATGCAATATGAATGATGAAAGTATTTGATAAATCACCAAGTAAACATGGAAGACTTGATGATTTATCTCCAATATGCACAATGACTTTCTCTTCAAAATTCTATATGCTCGAGAAAACAATATGTCAAAAGCTGTATCTATTATGAGATGCACACCTTGGTTTTATGCAGCCATATCGTTATAATCCAATAGAATATTCATTAAGTCAGAATATACAAAACGTGCATCACCAGATTTGCTCCAATCAGAATTCTATTCTATTTAGACATCTTTTTCAATCAAGCCATATGACCACTATATGGTCATTAATCCAATTTAATTCAAACACGTCGACTTAGCACAATTAGGATGGCTTTCAAATCAAGCTAATTGTTATAGAAGGAAACTAAGTATACCCAGCCGAATTAATGAACCCCATTAGGATATTTTATGATAATCCCACTATTAAAGGAGTCCTAATATTCTTAGGTCAACTACCAAGAATATCTCAACACCTTTAATAATGTGATCTGATTAAAACTTGATTTGCAAGTAAATTACTTTAAAAGATAAGTAACAAGATATTGCAAAATATGCCTAAATGAGATGCACTCCTAAATGGATTCTAATTGATTAAAAATCAATGAAATAAAATCATATCGAGACTTTAAAACGTTCCCAGCATGAATGCATGAAAAATGACATGTCTTACCTTTAAGATCAAATGGGTCAAACATGTTAAGTCGCAAATTCTGAAATTCGGGGATTCTTGAGTGTTTCAATCCTGCGGTTTACGGAAATCGAGACAGCAATTTTGCTTCAACCTCACAGCTAAATGACACTTCCAAACCTATACTAAGTTCTAGGAAATGCCAACACAATTTCATACTAACACACTCTTAATGAGCAACCAAACAAAACTGGACAGACCAATTGAAATTACAATTTAAAAGAAAACAAGAAAAGGATTCATCAAGAATGAAACTATTTCCCTCTTTTCACCGAGGTGGCCAATGGAATGAACTTTGGTTCTTCTTCTCATGGATTGCGTGGCGTGCCACCACCAAGCCATTGATTGGCTTGAATGGAAAAAGTTGGATTGTTGTGTGCGCGCTTCGACTTCTAACCAGCCAATTGATCGGCCAAGCAAGGAACCTCCTTTTGGCCTAGGTTCTTTCACTTCCTCGGGGTCGAGAATGGTTAGGTTTGTTTGGATTTTTTGTGATTTTTAGGTTTTTAGTAAAACTAGTGCAACTAACTTAAAATGAATTTAAACTAATAACAATAATTAAAGTGCAAGAAAACGGATCAAAGCGATAAATAACATAAAATAAAGCAAGAATAAAATAAGAACGATAAACTAAATTAAACTAATGAAATTCAATAACAATGAAAGTAAAGGAATTGAAATAACTTGAATTTAAAAGACAAGGTAATATAAATTGCGAGAAATTAAACTCACACTAATAAAAGCAAAGAACTGATCTAGTCTACTTGCTTGGAAAATAAAAACCTATAGTCTATGGATAGAAAAGTGAAAGACAAAAAGTAAGTTTTTGTGTCTGATGTCGGGGTCATTTGCTCGTCATCTGATGAGGTTTATATAGGGGCATTCGTTAGCCCATGGGCTGGCCATTAAATGGCCAAAGGTCAGTTTCGTTCAAAATCTTGCCTTGTGTGACTTCCTAAATCCACGGAATTGATTTGCGTGAGATCATCGGATTGAAAGTCTGATTGCTTGATTCTCTCCTTCTTAAGAATGTTCGGATTTACGTCGATATCTTTGATTGCTTTCCTGAAGTGGATCTCCTTACGTGTATGAAAACATCATGAGGTTTTGGGTCAACCCCTGAGGGTTGAGCTTAGACCTCCGAGGACTTGACTTGACATCTGGTGAGTCATTCTAATTTTTGGAGTTCTATTCTTGATTGAAAATCATCCACCGATGTTGGGTGACTTGGAAACCCAATGAATCCACAGACATCCTTAAAGTGTCTTAATACATAATATGCATGAATTATCACCTAAAATATCATCTATATAGGCCGCTTACTAGCCATTTGAAAATGCACAGGCCATAAGGCCAAGACCTGCATGTATGGATAAAGAAAATTCAAGGCACGAAAGCCTAAGCTAAATTCTACAAGCTAAAATTCATGTCTAGAATTTGTCTTCACTTTGCCCAAGTCAAACCGTAAGGCCATGATTTGGCCTTGTAATTATACTATTACATATATATATAAGCTATTGAGTTGGCCAAATCAACATGTGAAGGTCAAGTTGGCCTTTAGGCAATTCTAACTAGGCAAAACGTAAGGCCATAGTTTGGCCTTTGTAATTATATTATTATATATACATATATGAAGGCCATTGAGTTAGCGAAATCAACATGTGAAGGCCAAGTTGGCCTTCAAGCAATTCATACTGGGCAAACCGTAAGGCCGCCTTATACGTATATAAAAATGTTTGTTTTGTGCAAATGGCATCAGGTCTCCAGGCCTTTATCTTACATATATTTATATAAAATAGTGTATACATATAACATATTATATATGGATAACCCAATATATGACAATTTGGTTACGGAAAGGAAAAAATCCGTCTGATGGGAATTATGGCCTAACCCAGTTGTTCTGATTTTTCTTTTCTTTAAGAGGATATAGCCTCTTGGTTGCTGGGAACTAATCAACTACTGGCGACTCAACTACATCGAGAAACCAATGCGTGTTCTCTTGCAGTTCCGACGCCGTGGTGTCGGCGGATTGGGATTTGCGAACTGGAGTAAGCAGACTAGGACTACCTTACATGTATCCTTGAATGCCATGGCCATTTTCCAATGTATACATATATATTTAGAGTGGTGCTAAACGAACTCTAAAATTAACTGAATACATCCTATGATTTAAGTACACCCTAATATTTTAATCAAAATATAAAATTAACTAAGTACACCTTATTTAACTACCAAAAATACCCTGATATATCCTAATACACTCTATCACACAACACCCTCTCATTAACTGAATACACCCTATGCTTATTTTTTTTGCTTCTTTTGCAGATAATGAGTAATGGAATATTCAACAGCCTGTTTGGTTCCTATTTATTATGTCTCTGAAGTTAAAAGTGAACTTCAAAAAGCTTGTTGGTTCTGCCTTAGTGATGTTGGTTTTGGTCTTGTGCAGGTTGAATGGTAAGAAGCTGTTGAGACTACTGACAGGAAAGAAGTTTTTGTTGGTGATTCTCTCAATAGGAATATGTGTAAGGGAATATTATTAGGGATGAATAATAGAACCGATGACCAAATGGCAAAATTACTATGGTTGAACTAAATTCCGTCCAGCATATTACACATGATAACTCCATCGAAGGAGGAATTCTGGTGGCATCTTCAGTCCCAAACCTGTTTTTGAATTCCTCTTTCGAGTTCTCAACTTCAAAGCATCCATATTGTGGAGTTCCCTCTAGAGAAGTTGGTGCATCCTCAACATATATATTTGGATCCTTGGAAGGAGATAGGTGATTCTCATCAACCTCCACAACACCTTTCAGACCCTGATTTCTAATTTGTCTTCGGAGATACAATATGAAAACTTCTCTACATTTGATTACCCTCTGTTCGGATGAAGGAATTGAAAATTACATAGAATTCTAAAATAACGGAATTTAGATTTCCATCATTTTAATTTCTAGCAATTGAAGATTTTAATGTTTGGATTTATGTATGTCGAATTTTGTAAATGACATAATTTTGTAAATGGCACTATAGAAATTGTGAAATGACGCCTATATTGATGGAAATTAAACTCAGGAATTTGATTCCCTAATTTCCACGATTTTTCCCCCGCATCATTTAATAAATTCCGTGCTTAAGTTGCCAAACTAGAGAATTGTCAATTTCTCCTCTTAAATTCTTGACTTTTAGTTAAATTCCGAGTTATTTTCCCTCATCCAAACGGAGGGTTAGGGTTGAATATGATGAGTATGGTGTACATATTAAAATTATATTTGTTTCCCAATTCCATATATCCTTTTTGGTCATTTTATATTATGGTAAATTAGTAATTCAACAAATGCTTTTGTAATAGGGTGTACTCGATTAATTTTAGAATTCATTTAGCACCACTCTATATTTATTATAGCAAAACCATTTGGTCTCTTGGACTTTTCCAACCGACCATTCGAACTCTTAGCTCGCAACCACAAGAGCTACAATCCCCTTAAAATTAAGGTATATATTGTTTAACAGTTCCTACAAAGTGCTTTTTACATTCGTAGGTGAAATTGGTACTTAGGTGACGAGGGGTAAATTTCACTAGACTCAAGTAAGAAACACAACAATACACACACACAAGGACTTGACCAAATATTGCTTATGACTGGTCAACAACTAGTTAAGAACAATCTTAACCAAGGGCACACACACAAGCAAACCAATGTACTTGCAAACCTAGAGAATTACTAGTGACAACCTAGGCACTCGTAAGGACCCGTCAATCTAGGCATCCTGTGCTAGCAACAACTATGGTGAAATTGTGTGAAGGCATCATAATCAAGTAAACAATTAACATCAGATAACTATGACTAGTCAACATCAAGAACACAAACCCAGAAAGCATATGATGACTAGTCAACCGTCAAGAACATAAACCCAGAAAATTTCAGACATGCAAACCAGAAATTGTTCACCCGAAACCCACCATTGGGAAAAGCTGGGGTCATCAACCGACCAGGCAATCCACTAAGTATAAGAAGATTCTTACAAAGAAATACAAGCAAGCTCAAGGAAACCTAGATCTATTTAGGAAGATGAGCTATACCTCCTTTGTGCAATCTTCTTCTCCAACTTAGCAAAGCTTCAAGCTCAGTCATTCATGGCAATGGCAGCTCCTCCTCAGCTCGTTCATCCCATGGCACCAGCTTGCAAGCTCAATCCGAAGAACAGAAACCAATTATGGATTCAAGGAAAAAGACCAATTTCTTCAAGAAACCATACTCTTGAAGAAATCAGTCTTGAATCAAACCTAGATATAGATGAGAGTGTTTTGATGAAGCTAGGTGAGATTCAGAATAGCAAATGCAGTTTTTAGAAAAATCATTCAATTTAAAAACTCATAGATGCAAAATAAGATGGTTTTTCTATTTGAGGAAGAAGAAGCAAAAGGTGTAAGAAAACTTTCCAAAAAACTTCTCCCAAAAAACCACAGCCGTCAAAATGAGCAAAACCAAAGCTATAATCCAAAACCCCTAGGTCAGAATCCTACGCAATGGCAGTATAGGGAATTTCCAGAATAGGACAAAAAAGGTGGTTATAATCCAGCTGGACAAGAAAACAGCACAGGCAAAGGATGACTAGTCATACGAAGGAAAAGATGACTAGTCATAATAATCAGAAATTCAATGCATGCAATATGATGCAATCCAAACAAAATACCTTTGCCAAACACAATAATCATCCATCAGATTGAAGCCAGATAAGAGAACCAAAGATAGCTATTCTAATCTAACTTGAGCTTGGAAAGAATACATTATTATCCTATTACAAACTTGTCAAGGGAAGCCAAAAGCAAATTACAAAATGCATACACTAACAGTAGGTTTGATAAGTACAAATTAGCTTGAGTTTAGTTTCCTCATGGGTATTCAAAATCTACAAAATATGAGTTTTCGAAATGCTAGGGAAGATATAGTTTCCTAAGATTATTCTACTCGACAAACCCTAGATTAAAATGGAGATCATATCCCTAAGTATGGTTTCGAAAAAAGTAAAACTCTATTCATATCTTTGTAATAAAACAATCCCTAGGAATTGTTTGGTGGGTTTGAAATTTCATCATGGGATGATTTTATTGGAGGACTTGTTTTGAGTTTATAAAAGTTCTCAAGTCAACAAAGTAATTTGAGAAAGACAAAGAAACTTGGACTGAGGTTGAAATGTGAATACAAAGAAACTTGCATGTGTTAATTTCCACGAGACAGTAGAAAACACAACATGCATTATATGCCTGGGTGTTGGCGTAGACAAACACTCTAAGCAACTAGCAAATAGCCCTTGTAAGGTATTCAATTTATTATTGACAACAACAAGCAATTTAAAAGTCATACTGTTCGTACCAAAAAGCAGACGAACACATACTAAGTACTTTTTAATTCTTGACCAGTGACATGTATATCTCTTCCTACATGAACACTATAATCACCAAGTGCCTCAGCATATATATATACTAAATTCCCTTGGTTGATGACTTTGGAGTAGATATCTTCAGTAGGTAATGTTTACACCTTGATGATCTGATTCTGATGACACCTTGATGATACATATGCTGACTTAGTAGCAATTCTGAATGTTCTTCACACCTCAGCACATTAATTTACTAACTAACTGGAATTTCCCCCAACTGTACTTGCTTAATATTATATTTTCATAAAATAAAAAAATATTTCTCCACAAGCAGTTCGCATCTCATTCTGGTAGTCTAATTCCATTGTGAATAGGAGTAGCTTTCTTATGAGGAAAGCTTCCCATAAACAAATTAATAGAAAATTTTCTCATGAGAATTATATATGTTCCAAAATGAAGACATAATATTCTAAAAATTTATTATTATTCTTCAACATTATAATACACAACAACTATGTATTTACATTCATATCATGTATTCAAACATCACCAAATGAGTCCCAACGTCCTTAAAATAAACAGAACTGTCAAGAGACTAATGAAATCCCAATTTCATCATCCACAACTAAAGATTTGATGAAGGGGAGGAAAATTAAAGATGAAAAAGCCAAATTACAACAAAAAATATAAGGCTTTTTTTTCCTTTTTCTTTTGGTGAGAAAATAAGATAGAAGTTTTCACATTGAGCTAGCCTTGAAGGAACCCTAGAGGGCTAGGGCTAGCTAGAGCTGGATGGTTGTGAGTCTATAGCAGCCATGAACATGAGCTTCTCATAAAGCAACTCCTCTCTCCATTTCCTTGTGACTTTGGCTATGAAATCCTCAGTTCTCCTCTCCAAGTTAGTATCTATCTCTTCACTAAAAAACTCTTCACTGTTGATATCATCATCACTGCCATCATCATCTTCATCCTCATCATAACCATCAGAGCCATAATATCCATAACCCTCGTCACAATCACTATCATCACAACAATAATCTTCGTCATTCCACGCTTCTTTTTTCGTATCGTTTAACGTTTCATACCACTCAACATCTTCTCTGGATGGCCTGAAACTCCCTAGCACAATTGTGAAAACGATGACATTAAACATGAAGAACACGGCCACGCGATTCGACTTGGCCTCCACGATAAATTCATAGGTGGAAAGAAGAAAGTTGTAATGCTTAGAATCTGGGAGGGACGTCAATGAGAAGGAAATCAAAAAGATGAGAGGGATTGCTAGACAAAAGGGAAAAAGAAGACGTAGCGCTGGTACTGAAACTGCCTTCATGCCCTTGTATAACCACCAAGTCTGGTTTGTTCTTTGTTTCCCCTCTTCATGTAGAAGAATATAGCTTAGCCCAGTTGAGAATTTTCACCATTAAATAATAGTAAAAAAGTTTTCTGAGAAACTTTGCAAAAAGTCTACTTCTGGAAGCGCTTTACATGTCTACGCGGCATTCTACGTACGTAGCCTTTGTCAATAAAAGCATGTGTTTTCAAGACATTAGATGAGGGTGATGATAGATACGAGTATGTGACGACACTACTTAGATATCATACATCTCGTGGTTGAAATGCAGTTTTGCGTTTTTACTTGGTTATATTTTGGACTTCTTGTATTTTGATGGGCAAAAGCCAAATAGGTATTTTAATTGCTTTGTAAAATTTGGATATGGTTTGAACTATTTTAATTTTGGACTATTTTTATGGTATCTTCATGTGATTTTTTATTTTTAATTTTGTGCACATGTTTTATTTATTTATTAAATTTAATTATTTCTGATATTAAATAATTTAATAAACATTAAAATAAATTATTTTTGAAGTCCAATGCAGTCCAACCCATACTTGTACCAAACAATGGACTGGACTTTAGTCTAGTGCAGTCTAGCCCAACTTAATGTACTAAACAACTTATTAAAGTCCAACCCAATCCAAGCCAAACCAGTCCAACACTTCAAATCCAATCCTAACAAATCCAGTCCAGCCCACCAATGTCTACGCGGCATTCTACGTACGTAGCCTTTGTCAATACAAGTTTATAGTATAAGTACTGAGAAATTTCTCAGCTTCCTTGTTTTTAGGCAAAGGAAAATATAAGAGTAATATAAAGTAATAGAATATGTCAAATAGGGTAGAAAAATATTCAGAAAGACCAAATAAATTAATTGAGTCTTTGGTTTGGTGGTAGTCTCTACAAGAAGTTAGATAATGATAGTGGTCCACGACATGCATGGAAGAGAAATAAATTAAAAGAGTGAGAATTTTGACCAAACAAAGTGATTGTGATGAGTACCTAATCTGGTTTAGTCTTAGGTCATTGTTTGTGATTACATGCAATAAGATTTACTCCAATGATTCAGGAGGCGCAGCTTGTGAGTTGACTTAAGTCTGCCCTTATGGCTAAACGAATACATGTCTATAAGAAATACATTAGAATTTTCTGTTACTTTGTAAAATAACAGGATTTGAACCGACAACCTCCCTGATGACGAATTACCACTCGAAGAATGTACAACATATGCTTTCAGGTCTAGATCTAATAGTTTAATAATTTGATATGTTATATTTTCAGATGGTTTTGAATCACTAGTAAATAAATACCCTTGCGTGACCAAATTTTGCGCGACGAAACTCAACACTTCGTCGCTCAAAATCTTGCGCGACAAAATTTTGCGCAACGAAATACACATCGTCGCACAAAGTCACTTTGCGTGACAAAACAACATCGTCCCACAAAGTGACTTTGCGCGACAAAAGAATAACAACGTCCCGCAAAGTCTTTACAAAAATAAATGAAATAAATTTTAAAAATCTTTGACTTTGCGCGACGAAACAACATCGTCGCACAAAGTGACTTTGCGCGACGAAAGAATAACTTCATCCCGCAAAGTCTTTACAAAAATAAATAAAATTATTTTTAAAAATCTTTGACTTTGTGCAACGAAACAATAACTTCGTCCTGCAAAGTCTTTACAAAAATAAATAAAGTAAAAAAATTATTTTGTAAAGATTTTGTGGTATCCACTAGTGTAAATATTTTAAATTGACGATCGAATTAGTTCATTGTATTCATATAGGGTCAAGGAGTGTAGCTGTAAAAAAATTATCAAAATCGGAGTTGAAATAACCGTTAAATCGTGATTTTTCTTTTATAACCGTCGAAAAGTTTTGTCCCGTTACTTGATCTCTGAATGTTTATTTTTTTCCGATTTTTGGCGTATATGATCTCGAAGTATAAACAAACAAGTTTGACGGTTGGATCATTGAAACTAGTTTCGTAGAATGCGTATGCCATCAAAACAATATATTCACTAACAATTAAGAGTTTATTTATATTTTCGTTAAATATAACATAAGATTTTGTAGTATCCACTAGTGTAAATATTTTAAATTGAAGATCAAATTCAGTCATTGTATTCATATAGGGTCAAGGAGTGTAGCTGTAAAAAATCATCAAAATCGGAGTTGAAATAACCGTTAAATCGTGATTTTTCGTTTATAACCGTCGAAAAGTTTTGTCCCATTACTTGATCTCTGAATGTTTATTTTTTCCGATTTTTGGCGTATAGTGACATTTTCAGTAAACTTTATAATAATAATTTTTTTTTTAAATATAACAATGGGGTCGTTGTGCAAAAACCAATAGCACGACGTCACAATGTAAACATGTTTCGGGCAAACCAATTAATATTTTTATTTAATTATACATTATAAATTTTAATATAGTTGTTTTCATAAGTTTTTATTATTTTTTGAAAACTTTGCTCAACAAATATCAATATTTCATCGCCTAACCCTTATTTACTTATTTTTATATTTTATATTGTTAAACTAAATTATTTATTTATTATTTATTATTTTCTTTGCGAGACGAATTCTTATTTATATTTTAAATCGTAAAATAAAATAATTTTATTTTTTATTATTCATAACAATTATTTTTATAAATATTGCGCTACGAACCAATTTTTTGTCTATCAAAACTTTGCGCGACCAAACAATTTCTTCGTCACGCAAAGTGATACGCGACCAAGAATTCGTCTCGCAAAACTCTAAAAATTTGGGCGGGCACCAAAAACGGGACGCGGGAATTTTTTTTAAGACTTTGCGTGACCAAACAATTTCTTCGTCACGCAAAGTGATACGCGACCAAGAATTCGTCGCGCAAAACTCTAAAAATTTGGGCGGGCACCAAAAATGGGACGCGGGAATTTTTTTAAGATTTTGCATGACCAAACAAGATCTTCGCCGCGCAAAGTGATAAGCGACCAAGAATTCGTCGCGCAAAACTCTAAAAATTTGGGCCGGCACCAAAAATGGGACGCGGGAATTTTTTTTAAGACTTTGCGCAACCAAATAATAACTTCGTCACGCAAAGTCTTTACGGTTTTTAAAACCAAAATAACTCCTCCACCATTTTCTCAATTTCTTTCTCTACTCTTACCTCTCCTCTCTCTTTCCCTCTCCCCAAATCCGACCCTTTCTCTCACACTCACTCCTCTCACTTAATCTCTCATCTCTCTCTTCACTATCTCTCACTCTCACTCACTCTCTCATCTCTCTTTTCACTATCTCTCACTCTCACTCACTCACTCACTCTCTCATCTCTCACGCTAATTCTCTCACACTCACTTCTCCCTCTCATTCTCACTCACTCTCAATCTTGCCAAAAGGTATAGTCTCTCCAAATTTATTTTTGCTATTATTTTATGTAATTTTTTTGTTATTTGACCATATTTATTTTTTTGTAGGGAATCGTCGAGACTTTGACGGCTAAAGTTGAGGATTAGGACGCTATCGAAACATATCCTTCGTCATTACCACCACAATAGGCTTGTATTAGGATTTTATTATTGTACTTTGTTAATTTATGTGTACATTTTGAATATTATATATATATATATATATATTGGATAATTTGATCACTATTTTTCATATGTAATTTTATTTTGAATATGTCAATTTAAATTAAAGTAATTAAAAAATAAAATCATACATTTAAATTAAATTTAAAAAGTAAAAATTTGAAAAAATTAATATAAGAGAATTAATTTTTAAAAAGGTCAAAAAACCTTGCGCGACAAAATATTTCCTCGCACAAACTATTAAATTAATTTATTTTAATTAAAAAATTTTAAAAATTTGAAATATTTCGCCGCGCAAAGATTTGAGCGACGTTATGTTTCGTAGCGCAAAGAGTATTTGCGCGACGTTAGGTTTCGTCGCGCAAATCTACTTGGACACAGTATGTTGGTTATCTTTTATGTGCGTTGTCTTAAAGACCTTAAAAATATTTCCCACATCCTAACAGCTCCTATCTTACAGAGGTGTAAATCAGGGATCCACAAACAGCTCCGCCTATAAAAGAACCATTAGGACCTGACAGAGAGATACTCAAGCCACCGCTCATTGTTCCTCGATCGTCGTAGAACATAAACGATCCAGATAAATGAGCTATATCAAATTCGCCCTACAAGAAAATTAGCAACTGATCTTAGAAAAACAGAAGCCTCCAATACAAACAAGACGAATTTCCCCACTGCATATTTTAGTACCGCATCCTGATATGAAAATGCAGATACAATTCCTCTGGCTAAGCAGTAGACTTAATCATATATACACATATTTGTTAGAGTATAGTGCTTTAGATTGTGACACTTGTCATAATCTTAATATAGCAGTTTGTTAGTTAGTTATCTACAGCTTTATATAAGACTCTCTTGTAATTACTTACGGATTAAGAAAATATATCAGATTGTTCTTCTTCTATCTCTAGATTCTCTCTCTAGTCTCTCTCTCTTTCTATCTGTTCTTGATTCATTTGACATAGCTTAACATGGTATCAATCGCCATTGTTGCTTACGCTTGAAGTTTTCTTTCGATCCTCTGTTGCTTCCGCATTCTCTGCTTCTGATTCTGATTCTCTGCTTAGATACTTCGTCTTCTCCAATTTCTGCTTTCTGAAATTTCTAGGGTTTCGTGTCGATCTCCATTTCTTGATCGGTACTTTCTGAATCTTGCACAGCAAGGGCTTGTTGTATTGTCTCACTCACATGTCGATCTTGAAATCACGATGGTGACTGCTTCGCAACTTCAGTTGCTTCAATCTCCCATTTCCTCCATTTCTACCTTAGAAGTAATCCTTCATTTCTACAATTGAACTCTTACTCAGAAGTAATCCTGACACGATGGTGAAATTCGATTGGGAACCTTACATTCCTCTGTTTTTCTTCTTCCTCTGACATCTGAGTTGCAATTCTGGTTAAAGAACAATCATTTCTAGCCCACGACTGTAACTGCTCAGGTTATCTTCTTCAATATCCTCTTATGGGTTTTCTTTGGATTTCATCTCACTTATTGGTTGGTGTGAGTAAAGATTCCTTTCTTGGTCCAAATATGGTGACTGCCTCCCAGTTAGTAATTCCTCACTCTTCTATTGCATCACTAGTTCCTATGGATTCTAATGTCCATGTCAAATTGGATGATACTAATTACTTGCAATGGCACTTCCAAATGAACTTGATGCTGGAATGTCATGGCATCCTTGGTTTTGTGACTGGTTCCCATCCATGTCCACCTCAGTTTGCTGTTGGTTCTAATTCTGAGGAAATTGAAGCATATAAGGTATGGCAGTTACATGACAAAGCATTGATGCTATTAATCTCTACTACTTTGTCTGCTTCTGCTCTTTCTTGTGTAATTGGTAGTACCAGTGCTAGGGAGATGTGGTTAACTTTGAAAGAAAGGTTTGCTATTGTTACCAAGACTAGTATTTTTCTTCTCAAGACTTGTCTCTACAATATGAAGAAAGGTTCAAATTCTATAGCTCAATATCTTAATCAACTTAAGGATGCAAGAGATCAGCTATCCCGTGTTGGTGTGCACTTTGCTGATGAAGACATTATCATCTTGGCTCTCAATGGTTTACCTGCAGAATACAACACTTTCAGGTGTGTTGTGCGATGCCGAGAAAGTATGCTCTCATTCACGGAGTTTCAATGTCAATTGCTTGCTGAAGAAATAATGCTTGCTAATGCACAAGAAGAAATAATGCTTGCTTATTCTGGTCGTGCTTGTTATAGAGGTTCACAATATCATAGTCAAGGTAGAGCTGCATCTTATTATCCTCAGGAATCAAGATCTTGTAATGCTACAGTCCCACAGTCGATAGGTCAACAAGAGTTTTTGTTTACTACCTCTGCATCAATTGTTCCACAGTTACCAATCAAGACAGTCTCTAGTATTGATGCATTTGTTGAAGAGGAAGCTGCTGTGTCTCCAATTGGTTTTCCAATTTCTCAACTCCAACATTCATATGAAATAATTGCTCCTGCAGATGTTGTGCTGCCTCAGATAGCTACACGCTCTATAGTTAGCCCTCTTGCAAGCCATGCATATGGTGCTGATTCCATTACATTATTTCGGACAACATACTTACATGATGGCAAGGCCTCTGGTTCTCATGATGAGGGTGAAACTGGCAAGACTGGTATCTCTGGAAATGACAAGTTTGCTGGGGACATTCCTTTGGTGACACCAAAATTGCACTTCGATCACATATCGCATTTTGATCTCGACGTAGTTCCAGATATACAAACCTGTGTGATAGCCAGTGATATTGATTACAATGCCACGGTACATCTCGTAGTTCCATCAACCATTGTTAGTTTTATTTTGGCATTCACTGGTGGTTTTCAATGGAAACTCAAACACATGGCCCAACCTCCTGGTTTTGCAGAAACTTTATATCTTGTTTCTACTCTCTGGTTTTCCGTATTTCGGATGTTGCTTGTGTTGTGCAAATTAATGCACTTCCCCTTAAAGACCTTGTTGTTGATGGACTTTGGACAAGCTCAAGGATGAACTTGTTGCACACACACACACTCAGAAAATAACCAAGAACAATGAACACAAGTATTTATAGAGGTTCAGCAAATTGCCTACGTCCTCTTTGGTGATCCCCTTGAGAAATATCAATATTGAAGAAGGAGTTACAGATTTGGTTTCAATGGAAACCCCTTTAGAACCCAACTCTCTATCTGTTTTTCTCTCACACCCCTTAGCTCACTCACTTGATACAAGATGCTCTCTCTCTCTCTCTTGGCTTCCCAAATCTGAATACAACACTTAGCACTTGCTCCAGCTCTTTTCTATCTATTAAAAGACAGAGAAAAGTCACCCACATGCAGCATGGCCAGCCTCCCTTAAAACATGGATCCCTAATTTCAGGAAAACATAATGAGGTAGGCTCAAAGCAACCCACTAATCTACCTAATCAATGTTTAGGGCTTTTCCAGTGGTTTGCCAACTGTCCTGGACTTATACCATCTTTGGGGTTGCATGTGGATTGGTAGGGACCAATTGGTATCAAAAGAAAGGGCAGAAAACGTGCTGGAAAAACAGCACAGCACGAGGCGTGCGACCGGTCGCCAGGAACTTGCGACCAGTCGCTTTGATACCGTAGCGTAGCCTTCGAGTCTGTCTGAAAACGACCGGTCGCCCATAACTTGCGACCGGTCGCTTTTATACCGTAGCCAACTCTTCGGACCTGCCTGCATGCGACCGGTCGCCCAAAACCTGCGACCGGTCGCTCCCTTCGAACCTTGCATCCTTAGGTAAGCCATTTTTCCAACAGCTTGCTGCTATTCTTTCTGTAGCAGAGTTCTTCATTGTTCCCAATCCTTGTGCTTATGTTGTTTGTCACTCCGATATGTTTAGTTCAGAACATTGCTCTATAGTCAGCCCTCTTGTTTATGTTGTGCAAATTGAATGCACTCCCCTAATGATCTTGTTGTTGATGGACTTTGTAACACACACAATGATGGATGAATCACACACACACTCACAGAAAATAACCAAGCACAAATGACACAAGATTTATAGAGGTTCGGCCAACTCTTTGCCTACTTCCTCTTGGTGATCCCCTTGAGAAATTCACTTCATGAAAGAATAGGTTACAACTTTGGTTTACAAAGAAAACCCCTTAGAACTCTATTCTCTCCCAAGCTCTCTTTTCTCTCACACCCCTTGCTCAACACTTTGATGCACTTGTGAACACTCTCTCACCCTTGGTGTTTCCCTCCTTGGTTTCTAGACTTACAAGACTCCAACCCTTGAGCTCTCTCTCTCCTTGGCTTCCTTGGCTTTCTCTCTAGCCCTTAGCCCTTTGAACTCCTTTGGATTTCTGATTCCCTTGGCCTTAGCACTTTGCACTAAGCTCTCAAACACAAGAGCACTAGGCACAAGATACTAAGCACACCTTGTAATGTCTGCACTTCCCACTTAAGTAGACAAGTGGGAAGCCTCCCAACATCATTAGCCACCCCGTAAAGCCTTCTAACATGTGGCAAACCAGCCACCCTAAAAACCAGATCCATGATTCAAGGAAAGTATAAGTGGTAGGCAATCATACAACCCACCACTCTATACTTAATGTAGTTTAAGACTTTCCCTAGTAGCTGCCATATGCCCTAGCACTCATTTAAGACTTTTGGAGGCACATGGAGTTGGGTAGGGATCTGACCCATGTGAAAAAGCCACTTGAAAACGCGTGGAAAAAGTTCAGCCCATCGCATGCGACCGGTCGCCAGTTCCTTGCGACCGTCGCTTTATACCGATTCAAACACATTTGAATCTGTCTTCATGCGACGGCCGCCCAAAACCTCGCGACCGGCCGCTTCTCGCGAATTCTCCAGCCTTCCAATCTGCTTCAAAACGACCGGTCGCCCAAAAACTGCGACCGGCCGCTTCCCAGCTTGCATACTCAATGTGAGCCAAATTTCCAACAATCTCCACCTTGGCGAACCATTGATCACCCCGTGAACCATTGTTGACCTCTAGAACATCTTCAACCTCTTAGAAATCGTTCTAGTAATTTCAAAGAGCTCCACCATGGCAATAAACCTCTTGCCTCAATGCACCTTAGGTGAGAAGGTGCTCCACCCAATCCTAGACTTGGGCAACCTGGATCCCTTGTGTAGAAGAGAGATTCTCCATGCCAAATTCCTTGCTCCTTGCCATCTTAGAGCCTTGAATTTGTGACATGCCTTGGTATGGAAACTTCATACCGAACCTTTGCTCTATAAATCCCCACTTAGCCAACCTTGCTCTTGGATTTAAGAACACCTTTCTTTTCATCAATGCACCCTTCCAACTTTCCCGCTTCATGCTCCCTATGGCACTCAAACGTGGCTGGAACTTCTTGGTCCATCCATCCAAAACCTAGGAACGGTTTGATGGATTCCTTGGGCCGGACCTTGCTATTGACGATGGCTCCACCTCAAGTAGAACCCCTTTGTGAGTTTGTTGTTGTTGCCCTACTTCTTCCGCCCTTGTGTCAAGCTCCACCTCAAGTGAAGACCTCCCATGACCACCTTTGGCAAGAAACTTCCCTTTAACAACATCCTCCACCTCATCCCTTGTCTTGACTTCACCTTTGTGGACATTTTCCTCCACAGCTTCTACACCTTTGAAATCAAGCTCCCTTGATGATAAATTGTTTGTCACACAACCTTGACTAACCTTCCTTGCCCAACCTTTCTTGAGCACAACTGCAGCTACATTATGTTGGCTTGGCTCCTCCTTGACATTAAGATCCTTTGCCTGCTCTTCCTTGGTAAAACTCCCTGCACCACTTGCAGCTATACCACCCAAGAGCTTGTATGTGTTGTTTGGTTGAATCTCCCCCTTCATAATCACAACGGAACCTTGTGTGACTATGAGCTTCCCTCCTTTGGCCTTGTACGAATACCCTTCTCTATCTAGAGAGCCAAGAGAGAGTAGATTCGTTCTTAGTGAGGGCACAAACCTTACCTCACTAAGACTCCAAACTTCACCACCTTGCAACTTGATCTTCACAGTCCCTATGCCCAAAACTTCACATGTAGTTTTGTCTCCCAACATAATTATGCATACCTTCTTTGCCTCATATGTGTCAAACATCAACTTATTTGAACACACATGATAGGAACACCCGGAATCTAATATCCAACTTGAATCAGAATTTTCACCCGAAGAACTTGCCACGACGTCCCCGTTACGCTTCTCTTCCGTAACCGTCAAAAGTTCACCATCCGCTTCTTCAAAAGTCACGTTGGCTGCACCCGAACCTTCGGCCTTCTTCATCTTGTTCTGCTTCTCCTTCCACACCGGACAATTCCGCCTCCAATGGTCCTTAGACCCACACTCGAAGCATCCTTCATTGTCCTTGGATTTAGCATTCCTCCCGTTGCTTCTATTTCCTCCACGCTTGTTTGAACGACCCCCTGCGAATAGACCCGCATCTTTAGAGTTCTCCTCCGAACGTTGGGACATCCGGTGATGCGTCATCACATCTTGCACCACCTCCTCAAACTTCAGAGTACTCTTCCCGAACATAAGCGTAGTTCGGAAATGCTTATAAGACGGAGGCAAGGATGTTAACAACATGAGTGCCTTATCCTCCGTATCATAAACAACTTCCATCCTTTGCAAATCAGCAACACACCTATTAAAATTGGTTAGGTGCTCCATCAGATTTCCACCTTCTTCCATACGAAGATTAAGGAGTTCCTCCTTGAGAAAGAGCTTGTTGGATAGCGACTTTCCTGCAAACATCTCTTCGAGCTTCTCCCATGTTTGCTTCACGTGTCTTGCATCACATTTATGAGCACTTCATCCGAGATGAAGTTCTCAATGGCTCCTCTAGCCAACTCGTCTAGAACACCCCACTCCTCGTCTGTCATGGTCGTAGGCTTCTTCTCCTTGCCTCCCAAGACAACGATGAGATTTTGTTGTGTAAGGGCTGACTTCATCCTCCTTTGCCATAGGGTGAAGTTCTCCTTCCTGCTGAAAGGCTTCAACTCCACCTTCATGCCGATGACTTGTGGTTGCCTTGAACTGCTTCCACCTTCACTCCTTTGTCACTTGCCATCTTCAACACCACTAGCACTTGCCGCTACACCACAACTACGATACCACTTGTTGTGCAAATTGAATGCACTCCCTAATGATCTTGTTGTTGATGGACTTTGTAACACACACAATGATGGATGAATCACACACACACTCACGAGAAAATAACCAAGCACAAATGACACAAGATTTATAGAGGTTCGGCCAACTCTTTGCCTACTTCCTCTTGGTGATCCCCTTGAGAAATTCACTTCATGAAAGAATAGGTTACAACTTTGGTTTACAAAGAAAACCCCTTAGAACTCTATTCTCTCCCAAGCTCTCTTTTCTCTCACACCCTTGCTCAACACTTTGATGCACTTGTGAACACTCTCTCACCCTTGGTGTTTCCCTCCTTGGTTTCTAGACTTACAAGACTCCAACCCTTGAGCTCTCTCTCTCCTTGGCTTCCTTGGCTTTCTCTCTAGCCCTTAGCCCTTTGAACTCCTTTGGATTTCTGATTCCCTTGGCCTTAGCACTTTGCACTAAGCTCTCAAACACAAGAGCACTAGGCACAAGATACTAAGCACACCTTGTAATGTCCGCACTTCCCACTTAAGTAGACAAGTGGGAAGCCTCCCAACATCATTAGCCACCTGTAAAGCCTCTAACATGTGGCAAACCAGCCACCCTAAAAACCAGATCCATGATTCAAGGAAAGTATAAGTGGTAGGCAATCATACAACCCACCACTCTATACTTAATGTAGTTTAAGACTTTCCCTAGTAGCTGCCATATGCCCTAGCACTCATTTAAGACTTTTGGAGGCACATGGAGTTGGGTAGGGATCGACCCATGTGAAAAAGCCACTTGAAAACGCGTGGAAAAAGTTCAGCCCAGACGCATGCGGCCGGTCGCCAGTTCCTTTGACCGTCGCTTTATACCGATTCAAACACATTTGAATCTGTCTTCATGCGACGGCCGCCCAAAACTCGCGACCGGCCGCTTCCTCGCGAATTCTCCAGCCTTTCCAATTGCTTCAAAACGACCGGTCGCCCAAAACCTGCGACCGGTCGCTTCAAGCTTGCATACTCAATGTGAGCCAAATTTCCAACAGTTTAATGTAGAAAGAGTCTCACGGAAACAACTCTCGGTGCAATTTGCTGATATTCTTACAAAGGACCGAGTGGTCCTCTTTAGAACTCATTGCTGCAATCTCATGCTTGGTTCCTCAAAGCATGATCTTAAGGGGGATGTTAGAGTATAGTGCTTTAGATTGTGACACTTGTCATAATCTTAATATAGCAGTTTGTTAGTTAGTTATCTACAGCTTTATATAAGACTCTCTTGTAATTACTTACGGATTAAGAAAATATATCAGATTTTTCTTCTTCTATCTCTAGATTCTCTCTCTAGTCTCTCTCTCTTTCTATCTGTTCTTGATTCATTTGACATAGCTTAACAATATTCTCATACAGTCATGATCAAACAAAATTTCATAATGATTAACCATTGTATCAAAATCCAACCATTGACATTTACCCAAAAAGAAAAATACTTTACCAAAATAGGAATATCAGCACACACTCACGCACACCACAATATACATCTTGAAATGGAATGAGTGGCAGACCTCAAGTGTTACACTGCCCTCATCAGTATCAGGTCGACGCAGGCTAACATTGGAAACTGCTCCGTTTGCAGATATAATCTAAATGGCTCTTGGCCCTTGTTCAGCTAGTGATATAATCTTGAATGTAACATCCTTAAACCCAAGAAACAAAAGAGAACAAAGAAATAAGAGGGGGTAAACAACATTAATATAGTTTGAGATAGAGAAAAACATGTAAGACACGTTTGTGTCTTAACTCACTAAGGTGGTCTGATGATCGGATTGAAGTTGTGGAGTTTGACATGGATCAGGAGTTTTGGAACCAATCTTATCTGCTACTCTAATAAGGAGAAGTGTTTGAAGTCAATCACTAGAGTTAGAAGATATCCTATCTCATTGTGGATTGGGAGACCTAAAGCTAGTGCAATTGTGAGAGCTAGAGAGTTTCTTGATGGGCAAAACTCTCTAGCCGATGCATAAATAGAGGTCCCTGCTCATTCGATCAAATCATCACAAATAGAGCATTCATACCCCATCTGGAATTACAGTGAAGAAGTGATCGAAGTGAGTGGAAGGTTTCTATTCAAAGTCAGATTAGTTCTTGGCTTCATCATCCCAGATCATTCCTATGGCCAATCTAGGTATGCATCAGTTTGTATTCTTTATGTATACAGTCAATCTAGTTAACAAAACAACCTGGGAAAACAATAAACATATCAAGTATAAATATGAATAGAGTTGCATATTGACCAAACACACAGTTTTTTAAATTTTCAGAAGCAACTTCTTGTCATTTAAATTTGAAGAAAAAAGCACAGTCAGGACTATCATCAATTTAGAGTAACGATTTGAAACAAACAATACTTGCAAAGAATTTAAGAGAGAGTACTCCATGAGCTAGAGTTCTTAAATCTCTTGAGGTTCAAAAAGACCGCCTTTCTTCCAAATAGAACCTCTGAGACCTAGATGAACTTGGTGATTTATTATTAATGTTCTTAAAAGTTTTAGGTGTGGACATCTCTCCAGAGAGGCCAACAAGTGGAACAATTGTTCCCCAAAGTTAAAGCCATTAGGCTGTGGGCCAACAAATTATTTTAGACTATACCAGACATTGAAATATTACTGATTTCATCAATCATAGTAAATGTAATACAAAAATGCGGAAACCGATAATTAAACTCAAAAGGCATGGGAACGCACACATGGTGGTGACTTGGAAACCCAATGAATCCACATACATCCTTAAGGTGTCTTAATACATAATATGCATGAATTATCACCTAAAATATCATCTATATAGGCCGCTTACTGGCCATTGAAAATGCACAAGCCATAAGGCCAGGACCTACATGTATGTGTAACGAAAATTCAAGGCACAAAGGCCTAATCTAAATTCTACATGCTAAAATTCATGTCTAGAGTTTGTCTTCACTTTGCCCAAGTCAAACCGTAAAGCCATGATTTGGCCTTTGTAATTATACTATTACATATATATATGAAGGCCACTGAATTGGCCAAATCAACATGTGAAGGTCAAGTTGGCCTTCAGGCAATTCTAACTAGGCAAAACGTAAGGCCATAGTTTGGCCTTTGTAATTATATTATTATATATACATATATGAAGGCCATTGAGTTGGCCAAATCAACATGTGAAGGCCAAGTTTTTTTTTGGTAGGAACAAGTGTTCATTAGAAGGCCAAAAAAAGGGCAGAAAAAATACAACATAAAGGAGAAGCCCAATAAATAGAGCTTAGCAAAGCAAGAAGCCAAAGGCCCAAATACAAGGCATAAAGCCCACAAACAGCCTAAAATACATAAGGCATAGGCCCACACCAGCCCACTCTAAGATCCCAGACAAACCCTTAAACAATAACTCAGCAGAGTCACCTCCGCCGCCAACGCTAGAGACAACACCACCGGGTCAAGATGAAGGGATGAGTAGCCACACCCAAGAAGCCTCAAAAGAAAAAAACTTGTCCTCTACAAATCCACCAAAATACTCTAAACTCCCACATAATACATAAACACTGAGAAAATAAAAGAAGCCAGCTACATGAAGATCAACCCCTCCCAAATTAAAATTGACAGAGTAACAGAACCATACCCAAACAAACAACAACATTGTAGAAGGAGGTGGTGCAAGCAACCGAGCAAGAGCAAATTCTCGAACTCTACGCACCTTCAGAGGAGTTGTACGCGATAATACGCGTATCCGGCTAGCCGAAGCACCACATAGTGAAGCTAGTTCAATAAGGAGGAGAAAATTTCAGTGGGAAAGCCGAAGACCAAGACCATAGATGAGAGATTTGTATGGAGTGGGTGGGGGAGGTAAAAGGAAAGGGTAGGTGGAAGGGAGAACTGTATACAAGGGAGGAGAAAAACAGGGGGATTTGGGGGAATAAAGGAATCCGGAGGCATAAAGCCTCAAACTCAAGCAAGAGCTTGAGCACAACCCACAAAAGGGGAGAGAAAAGCACCCACAAACGGAGGGAGCAAAACACCCACCAACGGGGAGAGTAAAACACCCACAAATGGGGAGAGCAAGACACCCACCAAAGGGGGAGGAGAAAGGAGCCAGCAGATCAAACACAGAAATACCCACTAGATGTAGGCAAGAGGAGAAAGGAAGGGGAGGGGAAGAAGACCTCCCCCTCAAGGTCAAGTGGCGCAGAGAGGAAAAGAAGCGGCTAGGTGGGTAAACCGTAAGGCCACCTTTTGCATGTATAAAAATGTTTGTTTTGTGCAAATGGCATTAGGATTCCAGGCCTTTATCTTATATATATTTATATAAAATAGTGTATACATATAACATATTATATATGGATAACCCAATATATGACCATTTGGTTACGGAAGGGAAAAAATCTGTCTGATGGGAATTATGGCTTCTTGCAGCTGCGTTAAAGCAAATATACATATATTAAATTCAATGGGATTCAATGAGAAGGCCACCCCCTTCTTGGTCACTAGACAAGACAAGACAACTAATACCAAGAACCATTTCACACTTCTTCTTTGTATGCCTGCCAACCATGTGACTTTTGACCTTCAAGACTTTTCTATTCACTTAACCTCATGACTTCTCTTGAATTTCAAAGCTTAACCTGGGCCACACACTTTTCTTTTGGGTGTTAAGACCACCAGGCCACTTGAGCTTCCATACACACATATGTGAATATAATAATTCTTTAGGATATATTCACATTTTGGGGAACACTATTAGGTTGTGTGTGAAGGTTATTCTATTAGCGAGATCCTATACTAATTAGGATATTTATTTCTTAGTATATTAGGACTTTATTTCTTTCTTTTTGTACAAATATTGTATAATTAGGATTTTTTCTTGTTTTCTAGTTTGACCCTACTAGAGTTACATCCTTATATTATAAATACCTCCTTTTGGAGAATGAAATACAATATGAAAATATTCTACCCATATTGTTTGACTTGACATCATAGCCGACTTTCTGGTGACCTGTGTATTGTGCCCACTCGTGTTCTACCATGTGCCCTAATTTCTTTTAGGGTTTTCTTGTGCCCGTGCCTATGCCGTGTTTGTCGTGTTTGCTTCGTGTTGTGTTTCCGCTGTGTACTCTACCGTATTCGTGCCTGTCTTCGTGCATCTGCCGTATTTGTGCATATGCTGTGTTTCATTGTGTATTCTGCCGTGTTCATACCCCTACTGTGTTCTTGCCTGTCTTCGTGCATTTGCCGTATTTGTGCCTCTGTTGTGTTCCGTTGTATACTCTACCGTGATCTATTGAGTTTCTGCTGCAATCATGGATGATAACTCCATTGTTGGTGTTGTTCCTGCTGCTTCTACAAAATTGTGTGGTTCTGACTTTATTCCAGGTACTGGCTTCAATACTTGGATAATTGACACTGGTGCTTCTGATCATATGACTTATAATGCTAAATTTTTTGATGAGTTGTCTAGTAACACCTGTGACCCATACATAACTAGTCCTAATGGCTTGCCCTCTCCAATTACTGGCGAGGGCACAATCTCTCTCACTTCTACTCTGTCATTATCTCGTGCATTACTAGTTCCCAATATCCATTGTAACTTGTTATCTGTTGGTCAATTACTTGATACACTTAATGCTTCTGTTACTTTATATCCTACACATTGCTTTTTTCAGGATCTCAAGACTCATGAGACGATTGGGCATGGTAAACGGATAGGGGGTTATATTATTTGACATTGCCTTCTGCACCAGTTCGTGATCGTGTCATTAATACTGTTCAAAGTTGTAGTGTCAAAGACAAACAACAAATTTTTGGTTACGGCATTGTCGCTTGGGACACCCATCGTTTGACTACCTTAAGCGTCTGTTTCCATCTTTATTCCACTCATGTGATAAGTCCAGTTTTAAGTGTGAGACATGTATTTTGGCCAAGAGTCATCGCACTGTGTTTCCTTTAAGTGACAGTAAAGCTACAAAGCCTTTTGATTTAGTGCATTCTGATGTGTGGGGTCCGGCTCACATTACTTTGAACGGATTTCGTTGGTTCGTCACATTTATTGATGATTGTACCCGACTCACTTGGGTTTTCTTGATGAAAAATAAACATGATGTTGCTTCTATCCTTCCAGAGTTTTGTACTATGGTGTCTACTCAGTTTCATACTCAGGTCAAAGTATTCCGGACTGATAACGGAGGAGAATATGTGAATAATACTTTGGCGTATTTCTTCCATGCTCAAGGTATTATTCACCGAACAACAACCCCTTTTACCCCTCACCAAAATGGTGTGTCCGAAAGAAAGAACCAACAATTGCTTGAAGTTGCCGGCTCACTCATATTGGATATTTCTGTTCCTCATCATCTTTGGGGACATGCTGTTCTATCTACTACCTATTTGATTAATCATACTCCTAGCCGGGTTCTTGATTTCAAGACTGCATGATGTGTTTGGTGCCCTTATTTCCCCTGTCTCCGTCTCCAAATTGCCTTCTAAAGTTTTTGGGTGTGTTGCCTATGTTCATGTCTACTCTCACCAACGGAGTAAACTTGATCTCTGTGCTCTGCGCTGTGTCTCTATTGGTTACTCTTCTACTCAGAAGGGTTATAAGTGGTATCATCCACCTACCCAGAAGGTGCATGTTACTTTGGAAGTGACTTTTCATGAAGAAGTGCCCTATTATCTCTCTCCATCCACTCCAATTCAGGGGGAGAGGGGGAGAGGGGAAGTGAATTGGAGTCTTGGATTGGAGGATCTTGGACTTCATGATGTATGTGAAGATAGTGCAGATATTGCTCTCGGAGAGAAAATGACCGGTCGCCCATTTGAGAGCCACCGGTCGCCTAGGTCTAGAGTAGAAGATGATGCTCTCGGCTTCAATACGACCGGTCGCCAGGAGGGTCTCGACCGGTCCTCTGGCTCTGAACCTGAAGATGATACTCACAGCTTCAAAACAGCCAGTCACCAAGATGGTCACGACCAGTCGCTTTGAGTAGTGCGACCGGTCGCCTGGGTTGCCTGGTGCTGTTTCTTGTGATTCTTGTGAAAACGAGTGTGATACAAGACCCCTATCTGCCCTGCCATTGCTCCAGTTAAATCGTGATAATGAGTCAAGTGAGGTAATTTCTGATGATCCGTCTGTGTCTACTTATCAATTACCCCCACGAACTAATCGTGGGAAACCCAAAGTACAATATTCCCCGATATACATGCCAAATCTAAATATCCCATTAGCCACTATGTGACAACTCATCGCTTATCTAAGTCATATGCATCATATTTGTGTCAATTATCAAGTGTATGTGTGCCAACTAAGCTGCAGGATGCTTTATCTAACCCAAAATGGATGGATGCCATGAATGTTGAAATGAATGCCTTGAACAAGAATAAGACATAAGATTTAATTCCTTTGCCACGAGGGAAGAAAGCAGTTGGATGCAGATGGGTGTTTACTTTGAAGCATAAGGCTGATGGCTCCATTGATCGTTACAAGGCTAGATTGGTAGCAAAGGGGTATACTCAGACCTATGGAGTGGATTATTTTGAGACCTTTGCTCCAGTGGCAAAGCTCAATACTGTGTGTGTGCTTTTATCCCTTGCTGCTAATCACAATTGGCTCTGATTGCAGTTTGATGTCAAAAATGCGTTTCTACGTGGTGACCTCAAGGAGGAGATTTACATGGATCTCCCTCTTGGTATTTCTGTGACCTCTAAGGAGGGTGTTGTGTGTAAGCTGCGGAAGTCTTTATATGGGTTGAAGCAGTCTCTAAGAGCGTGGTTTGGAAGATTTGCTACATCTATGAAGAAATTTGGGTATGTGCAAAGTAACTCGGACCATACTTTGTTTCTAAAGCCTCACAAAGGTAAATTGATGGCTTTAAATATTTATGTTGATGATACAATTGTGACTGGAGATGATCATGCAGAAATGCAAAGTCTTCAGAAGTATCTGGCTTCCGAGTTTGAGATGAAATCGTTGGGTGATTTAAAGTACTTTCTTGGGATTGAAGTTGCCAAGTCTAAACATGGTATCTTTCTGTCCCAAAGAAAGTATCTTTTGGATCTACTTGCAGATACTAGAATGTTGGATTGTAAACCTATTGATACCTCTAGTGAACATAATCATAAGTTAGGATTGTATCCTAGTCAAGTTCCTACAGATAAAGAGCGTTATCAACGACTTGTAGGAAAATTGATTTATTTAGCTCATACACGTCCTGATATTGTATATGCAGTGAGTGTAGTGAGTCAGTTTATGCATTCTCCGAGTGAAGATCATATGGGTGCTGTGGTGCGCATTTTGAGGTATCTGAAAGTAACTCTTGGCAAGGGATTAATGTTTTGCAAGTATGGTCATACAGATGTGGAAGGTTATACAGATGCTGATTGGGCTGGTTCAGTTATGGATAGACGTTCTACATCTGGGTATTTCACATTCGTTAGTGGTACGTAATCTTGTTTTTTGGAGGAGTAAAAAGCAAAAAGTGGTGTCTAGGTCTAGTGCTGAGGCCGAGTACCGTGGGATGGCTTAAGGGGTGTGTGAGTTACTATGGTTGAGAAGATTGTTGAGAGATCTTGGTTTTGGACCCAAGAAACCCATGGATTTGTATTGTGATAACAAAGCTACAATTGCGATTGCACATAACCATGTGCAACATGATCGTACAAAGCACGTGGAGGTTGATCGACATTTTGTTAAAGAAAAGTTGGATGTTGGAATTATTTCTTTTTCGTTTATATCATAACAGAATCAATTGGCAGATGTTCTTACGAAAGCTGTGTCTACTACGGTCTTCCTCAACTCGCTTGACAAGTTGGGCATGCGTGACATCTTTGCTCCAACTTGAGGGGAGTGTTAGCGAGACCCTATACTAATTAGGATATTTATTTCCTAGTATATTATGACTTTATTTCTTTCCTTCTGTACAGATATTGTGTAATTAGGATTTTATCTTGTTTCCTAGTTTAACCCTACTAGGGGAGAAATTATACAGTAGTACTGTACCACCACGTGGCGTTGCCAGGTGGTAGTACGAACGAATGAAATCACAACATCTGGCCAGCAGCTATAACGGAGAGAACTAATGTTAATTGGCGTTAATAGAACCGTCTCTTTGCTTTCTTGATCCAGTACCCACAATCACTTCTTACCATCATCGACAACACTGTCATTCTGCAAGATTTTTTCACAGAAGCAGCCATGTTGATCCTTCGCAAAGCTACTGAAGAAATTTCCCAAAATTGGTCGTCGATGACTCTCTCTGCTAACTTTTCCTTAGATGAGGAAAACTAACGGTTTGATCTTAAATGAGAAAAAAGCTGACTTGAGTGTTGTTGATGCATTCAGATCTTCATCTTCCTCTTCTTTCTTCAAAATTAATGGAAATCATCTTTCCCCTAAATTTTATTGGTTTGTTAGTAAAAGAAATCATTGATTTTTTTCCCTTTTGCGAGAAAGCTTTCTGAAAACGTGAATTCTAATATCAGTTCATCGTCTTTTCTAAGTGGGATATATTGTAATATTAACAACCCAAAAAAACTTTTGACAATTTTTTTGCTGTTGAAGAAATTATGATAGTTAATATAAGAACAATACGTAGTGGATTGAATGAGAACACGCAATGGCCATGGCTTCTCAGAGAGAACCAAAGAGAAAGAAACTAAAAAAAATTGCATAGCTTTGGGCGGCGAGAAGGTGCAGTTTTGACCGTACAATTTTCCATAAAGGTTTGATAGGTGACTTTTAACACCAATATAAACGAACGTTAGTTCCGCATTTCTATTTAGTAGCTATGTCCAGGTGTCGTCGCATCATTCGTCCGTACTACCACTTGGCAGCACCACGTGGTAGTACAGTACTATTGTATAATTTCTCCTACTAGGGTTACATCCTTGTATTATAAATACCTTTTTTTGGAGAATAAAATATAATCTGAAAATATTCTACCCATATTGTTTGACTCATTCAAACTCAGCTGTTTGGGATATTGCCTTGATCGAAGAAACACAATATGGTTCCTGAAATTGCCGCCGCCAGTACAAGGGACTAACTCAGTTGTTCTGATTTTTTTTTATTCAAGAGGATATAGCCTCTTGGTTGCTGGGAACTAATCAACTACTCGCGACTCAACTACATGTCAAGAAACCAACGCGTTCTCTCGCAGTCTCGACGCCGTGGTATCGGCGGATTGGGATTTGCGAACTGGAGTCAGCAGATTAGGACTACCTTACAGGTATCCTTGAATGCCATGGCAATTTTCCAATATATATATATATATTATAGCAAAACCATTTGGTCTCCTGGACTTTTCCAACCGACCAGGCCACTTGGCTGTGGCCTTTGATTAAATAAAGAGCCTTTTCTTAATCGTTGAATGGTTTTGTTTTGTGTCTAGCGGCTTGGAATTTGGTCTCCATTTATCTTGGCTTGGAATTGAGACCACACCCAAACAGAAACCTTCAAGATGGGGCACATATGATGTGGACTCATTTGACTCATCTCCCATCTGTTCCACCTCCCCTTCACTGTTCAATGATCCCATTATTTATTCTCTGTCTAATTCCTTTAAACCCAAAAAATTTGGATTCAAAAGAAACAATTTTTATCTTGTGAGTATGTGAGACAGAACTAAGAAGATGATGAAACGGCACAATTGGGACTGGAACAAGAGGATCACTACTTAAATTTGTGGAGAAAAGTACAAAAGGAAAGCACCCGTACACCAAAGGAAAACATTATCCACAAGGAAACAAAATTATATTAGGGTGGCCAGTTTAGCATGGGGGCTGAATCGGGTGGCAATTTTTTACACAAATCAAACTCAAAACGAAGTTGGCTGGTTCGGGTTGGACCATACCTTGACATGAACATGAATATGACAAGAGCTGCTAACATAACTAACAAACAGGTTGGGTTAGTATTGCATCATTCGACACAATTGATTAAATAGGTCGTGTTAGGGTAGACTAGCATTTGACAGATACACATAATGATAGACATGAAGGGTGTTGTGCGCAGGGGAAGCGGATTGCACATGTACGGTGGATATGAAACCATTGAAACAACAAGAGCAAAATATGAAATACAGAAATCCAAAAGACACCAAGGATTTATACTGGTTCGGCCCGTGTGTAGCCTACATCCAGTTCGAAGACAGCGAGAAATTCCACTAGTATCCCAAAAGAGATTACAACCAAAAAGAGATTAACCCTCTCACCTATCCTAGGAATTACAGAGTTTAACTCTCACAACTCAAATCCCAATTACACCCAAGTCACTCACAAAACCAATAGAGCCAAGAATAAATCTCAGATTCTTGCTCACAAATAGAAAGAACCAAACAAGAGCAATTACAAAAAATCCTCCCTGTTTCTCCTCTCTCTGGTGCGACAACAAAGAGAGCAGCAGCTCTCTGCACCATGGTGCACACGGCACCTCCAAAATGGTGAGGCATTCTGCCCACCTTTTGTAGCTAAAGAATGTGGTCTAGCTCTCCCAATTTGCTCTGCAAATGCCGAAAGTGCACACCTACCAGCATTATAAAAAGAAAGCCATCAAATGCCTAAACAAAGCTAGCCACTTTTAATTAATGACCATATGCCAACCCACGTGATGGCCAGCCAAAGAAGGAAAAAATCCTTCATCATTGCACCATGCATTGTCTCCCACCAAAGACATCCACCCATGTGAATAAGTCCTCCAAAGTCAAGGATGGCTGCATGTTTCATTCCTTCCCCACGTGCTGCATGTTTCATTCCTTTGGTTCATTTGTTAATATAAAACTCTATCAACAAAACCACACTTCCTTTGCATTCGGCAAGTGCATGAGAAAGAAAAGAATAATCTTTTCCTTTCACCAAGTGGTCGACACAATTAGGAAATAGAAACAATTAATTTGGGCCAATTTTCAACAATCTCCACCTTGGCACAAATTTTACCAAGCCACAGTAGAACTTTCATCGCTCATCTTCCTCTTACCAAATCAAGCTCAAACACTTCTTGAACTTGCAACCAAAAGTTGTGTGCTTCGATCGAACCGGATGACCCCAACAGAAGAACCTCTTCAATGTCACCCACATAACCAAACCACACCAGCTGAATGTACGTGCATAAACCGCACAAACCTTAACACTTGAACCTCAAGCTTCTTCCGCTACAATACACGCAGAGTCCGGACAACCAAGTAGCAGAACGAACAATTTCAACTGTCATAGGAGGGAATCATCCTCCCAAAAGATAACCCCTTACAATCAAAACCCCCACTTGAAAAACTAATGATCAAAGGAAAAAACCCATGTAGCCATACACAATGCTACCCAAAGTACATGGAGAAAATCCAAACAACAAACTACACACTACCCACAAGGAACACCAACAACCAAACTCTTGAAACTCCACTGTGAAAGTAAATTTCAAAAGTAACCAAAGAGAAGCAAAAATCACACCCCAAGCTTTGTACACCGGAATCATCGATCATAGGAGGAACATAATAATTATCCTCCCTACGACATCCACAAAAGCACCTGCAAGAGGGATTATTAGACTTTTCTCTTTCTTTGATTTATGGGCAATCAAATCTCCAATGCCCTTCCTTGTGACAAAGTTGTATTTGTCCTCCCGAACATTCACCTTGGAATGCAATTTTCCTCCATTACTGCTTGATCCTTATCATCCTATTTTCATATTCATGACCTACACATTCATGAAAATCTTATTGAACTCAACAAGATAGTTTTGACTAAGTGTACCTTCCGCCATACCACTGAGTGTACAATCGTTGTTTGGCATACAACCGATTGGAAATGATTTGGTCACATATGTATTCTCCACCATTTCAGCCATAGCCCAGCATGTGCAGTCTCATCGGCAACCTCATGAAGAACACCGTCCCCTAACTGCTATCCAATCGCAGTGAGTGCCCGATTCAAGACATCATCCTTCTCCATCGTCGGATCACGTTGCTGGCCATGCTTGGATACCCTTTAGCGCCTTTTGAGCAGCCCCTGTTGCACTAACAAGGCTCTCATCTTCAACACTAAAGTCTGGAATTTTTCTCCTATCAAAAAATTTCATATCTCCTCAACACGTCTCCTGGTTCCATCATCACGAACACAAAACTCCACCAGATCAAAACTGGAGCTCTGATACCACTTGTTGTGCGCAGCGGAAGCGGATTGCACATGTACGGTGGATATGAAACCATTGAAACAACAAGAGCAAAATATGAAATACAGAAATCCAAAAGACACCAAGGATTTATACTTGGTTCGGCCCGTGTGTAGCCTACATCCGGTTCGAAGACAATGAGAAATTCCACTAGTATCCCAAAAGAGATTACAACCAAAAGGAGATTAACCCTCTCACCTATCCTAGGAATTACAGAGTTTAACTCTCACAACCCAAATCCCAATTACACCCAAGTCACTCACAAAACCAATAGAGCCAAGAATAAATCTCAGATTCTTGCTCACAAATAGAAAGAACCAAACAAGAGCAATTACAAAAAATCCTCCCTGTTTCTCCTCTCTGCAGTGCGACAACAAAGAGAGCAGCAGCTCTCTGCACCATGGTGCACACGGCACCTCCAAAATGGTGAGGCATTCTGCCCACCTTTTGTAGCTAAAGAATGTGGTCTAGCTCTCCCAATTTGCTCTGCAAATGCCGAAAGTGCACACCTACCAGCATTATAAAAGAAAGCCATCAAATGCCTAAACAAAGCTAGCCACCTTTAATTAATGACCATATGCCAACCCACGTGATGGCCAGCCAAAGAAGGAAAAAATCCTTCATCATTGCACCATGCATTGTCTCCCACCAAAGACATCCACCCATGTGAATAAGTCCTCCAAAGTCAAGGATGGCTGCATGTTTCATTCCTTCCCCACGTGCTGCATGTTTCATTCCTTTGGTTCATTTGTTAATATAAAACTCTATCAACAAAACCACACTTCCTTTGCATTCGGCAAGTGCATGAGAAAGAAAAGAATAATCTTTTCCTTTCACCAAGTGGTCGACACAATTAGGAAATAGAAACAATTAATTTGGGCCAATTTTCAACAAAGGGCTCGTTTGGGACTACTTCTCTAAGAAGTACTTCTACTTATAAGCACTTTAATTATAAAAATCTTGAATTTTATAAAAAATTCAACTGCTTCATAAAAAAGTACTTGAGAGTGCTTCTAAACTTTTCTGTAAAATCCTGTCATAAGTGCTTTTAGTTGTCGAAGACGCTTTTAGTATTTTTAGAAGCACTCCCAAATGGGCCCAAACACAACTAGTTAACATGAATTTCAACCCCCTGACTGAATGACAAGAGAAAGGGTGGTGGAGGTTTGAGGAGGGGTTTAGATTTTGGGGAATTGGTTAAAATGAATTATTAAAACTTGATGGGGTTATAGGTTTAGGTTGATGAGGGGCGTTGTTGGTATCCTGGGTAGCGAGTGAGGGGCATATAGTGAGCAATAAAGTGACTAAGAGAAAACTGAGCGAGAAGAAGATGATATTAATTATTTAAATAAATGATGAGATTAATTACCTGATTTTACTTCGAGTAAGAGCATCTACAATGAGTTCTCTAAACTACCTCTTTAGACAAATTTTAGGGAGGAGTTGGAAAAATGCAACTACAGCCATACTCTCTATGCACCTCCTAAAATAGGGAGACCTCTAGGAGCTCCTAAATATGAGGAGAGAAAAAGGACTCCTAGTGGCTCCCTATAATTTAATGCTGCTTTATTTAATGAGTATTTCAAACATTTAATTAATGCTAACTATTTTTTATATTATTTTTTAATAGAGATGGACCAATCAAAAAAGAGTTATAACATTTATGACTCCCTAAACTAGAGAGCATGATTGGAGTTTAAATTTTATAGAGAGCTCCTAAAATAGCTTTTATATCTTTTTAGCTAAAATTTAAATAAAAAATAGAGAACATGATTATGGATGCTCTAAGGCTTAAAATTGGGTTAAAACGGTAGAAATTGACACTTCATATCATATTCCTATGGATACTCCAAACTGTGTGAAGCAGAGAGAGAGACCCTATATGCTTGGCGGAATGGAAATTAAGAAAGTATTTTTGGTCACAAAGGAGTCTAGAGAGTGAAGAACCATTCGAACTCTCAGCTCGCAACCACAAGAGCTACAATCCCCTTCAAACTAAGGTATTGTTTAGATTTTCCTACAAAGTGCTTTTAACTTTCCTAGGTTTAATAATTTCAAATTAGTTTGAGTTTAGTTTTCTCATGGGTATTCAAAATCTACAAAATATGAGTTTTCGAAACGCTCGGGAAGATATAGTTTCCTAAGATCATTCTACTCGACAAACCCTAGATTAAAATGGAGATCATATCCCTAAGTATGGTTTCGAAAAAAGTAAAACTCTATTAATATCTTTGTAATAAAACAATCCCTAGGAATTGTTTGGTGGGTTTGAAATTTCATCATGTGATGATTTTATTGGAGGACTTGTTTTGAGTTTATAAAAGTTCTGAAGTCAACAAACTCATTCGAGAAAGACAGGCATGGAAGCAATTATATTGGACTGAGGTTGAAATGTGAATACAAAGAAACTTGTATGTGTTGTTAATTTCCACAAGACAGTAGAAAACACAACATGCAGATTAGACAAACTACAACCCATGAGAGCTATTGACATTTTAGAAAAGTCATTATACATTATTTCATGTCAACTCTCTAAATGGATCTGGATTCTCTGCATTTACCCATGAAAACTTCCCCAAAAGTCCGAGGGCATAAGCCTTACATGGCAAGTTGGCAACACTCGAAGGTGTGGAAGATGACACCCTAAATGGGGAGAGAATTTGGTGTCACAGATTCAATGTCACTTATTTTTATCTCACTGCTCATTTGATTAGTTAAATGGGAGCATCGGCAACTAAACTGCTCCCTCTCAAATATTTGTTGGGCATCCAATTGCATGTTTACATGCACATCACGTAAGACCTATGGTGTTTTTTCCCCTTATATTTGATTACAAATCTTGGAGAGAAGAAAAGGGAAAGGGATATTCTTGTTTGGTACAACTGTCAGTAGGGTCTTCTTTCTCCAATTTGGTGAATGTCAGGTTCAATCATGAATACAAGGATCGAAGGGAGCGACCGGTCGTTTTCATGCAGAGTCAAATTCGACCGGTCGCATCACCGGTCGCTTTGAAGAGATTTGAATCGGTATAAAAGCGACCGGTCGCAAGTTCCTGGCGATCGGTCGCACGCCTCGTGCTGTGTTGAATTTTCAACACGTTTTCTGCCCTTTCTTCATAAACAAATTGGTCCCTACCAATCCACATGCAACCCCAAAGATGGTATAAGTCCTAGGACAGTTGGCAACCACTATAAAAGTCTTAAACATTGTTTAGGTAGATTAGTGGGTTGTTTGATAGCCTACCTCTTTATGCTTTCCTGAAATTAAGGATCTTGTTTTGAGGGAGGCTGGTCTGCTGCATGTGGGAAGCTTTCTCTGTCCTTTTAAGTAGGAAAAGTAGCTGAGAGCTTGTGGTAAGTTGTGTAAATCATAAGTGGGAAGCCAAGGGAGAGAGGGAGAGCATCTTGTATCAAGTGTGTAGAGCAAAGGGGTGTGAGAGAAACAGAGAGTGAGTTTGGGTTCTAAGGGGGTTTCCATTGAAACCAAATCTGTAACTCTTTCTTCATTATTGATATTTCTCAAGGGGATCACCAAAGAGGACGTAGGCAATTGCTGAACCTCTATAAACACTTGTGTTATTTGTTCTTGGTTAAATTTCTGAGTGTGTGTGTGTGACAAGTTCATCCTTGTGCTTGTCCAAAGTCCATCAACAACAAGATCTTAAGGGGGAAGTGCATTTATTTGCACAACAACATGCACATCACGTAAGACCTATGGTGTTTTTTCCCCTTATATTTGATTACTAATCTTGGAGAGAAGAAAAGGGAAAGGGTTATTCTTGTTTGGTACAACTGTCAGTCGGGTCTTCTTTCTCCAATTTGGTGAATGTCAGGTTCAATCATGAATGCTCCCCTCCTTTTCATATTTTCTTTTTTCTAAAATAGGCTATCCACCATATATTCATAATAATTATCTACCCTACATTCAATTTATATTTGTATTTTTATCTCGTAATAATTAGGACACCAACTATTATAAATAACTCATTTGTATTTTTATCTCGTAACAATTGCAAGTCAGTCATGTCTTAATTTTGATATTGGACCGCTTCGTTATTATAATGGTTTTATATGGCTAGTTTCTATTGGTCATTTATGGCTAGTGATTTTTTTGACTGAATGCAATAAAAAAATTTCAAAAAAAAAAGTCATCATGTATGAAATTCAAGTAGCCGACTATCTGCTAATTTGAGGCTTAATGTAATATCTAATATGGTCGGTCATACGGTTATTAACATCTTTTTTTAATGAAAGTCTGATTTTTATTTTTTTATTTTATACAAGCGATATTATGAGAAGGAAAATTTAAACACAAGACTTTGGTGCGAGGATATAAATTCACGTGTAGTATACAAAGGAAAATACTTTCTTCCTTTCCTTATAAGCATGGAACAAAATATCCATAATATTCTGATATTTCCATTGAAATTTTCGTATTTTTGGACTACCGATATTTCCGATACCATCGATATTTTAGATCTCCATGAACCAAAATATCGATAATATTGACGACATGGACCGAAATATCGATAATATCCCGATATTTCTATCGAAATTTCCATATTTTTGAATTACCGATATTTCCGATACCATCAATATTTTATTCCTTACTTATAAGCATGAACTCCTACATTCATGTTTCGTAAAACAAATTCCAGAAAAGAGGAAAACAATATAAATACACAAATAAGAGAATATGAAATTCACTGGGCTCAATTGACCCTACAAACAGACAACATACGAAATTGACATTGATGGGTCATTAGCCAAGTCCCATCGCTCTAATAAACGAATATTCTTATACTTAACTATGAGATTTATTTTGTGTTAGAGCTTTTCCATAGCCCAGACAAGGGTAATCAGGGTCCACCAAATTAAGCCAGCCCCAAGGCAAGAATAGCTTGGACTATTGCTTGGATTTGCTAACGTCAGCAACGAAAAAAATTTTAAAAAAAAAGAAAAAAAAACCCTAAAATTTCAGAATTTTTTTAATAAATACCTAGTCACATTCTTACCAAAACTCTATACAAATTCATCTCCTCATATCTCATGTGAATAATGGTTGGCAATGGGTTAAAACACACAAGTCTTTTGCAAGGGCTGCCACTATTCACGTGAATATTAACAGCCATTACCTCCCCTAGCCCTTTGCCATGGCAAATGGGTGAAAGTACTCTTATGGTGGATATATTGATATATTAATTAGCACCAACTACTATCAACTATGAGTCAAGGATATTATTAGCCGCATTTGTAATTTGTAAATCTCACATCGCAGTCTTGCATGCTTCAAGCTTTGTTTGCTTGCTGTGTTAGGTGCTAATTATGTAATTAAGATAATCCAACGGGCACATTAGTGTAATGACAAAGAATATATGATACAAGGAATTTTAGACACGTCTCAGTTAAATTCTTAAATATTTTTTTAAATATATATAGTACTTCATCATTCATTTTATTTTAAGATTACTTCATCCATGATTCAATTCAAGTCATTTTCTTAGTTTTAATTTTTTCTGTCGGAAATTATTTGGCTTGGCAATATCCTCTTTCCGGGGCCATTACATGAATTTTTGTACAACATTCAGAGGTTTCCTGCATCACCAAAAGTTAGCTAACACCTCAATAATTTTCTTTTCGGTACAAACTAAAAAGAAAAAGACTAAAAAACGAAAACCACGTTATTCAGCATTTTTGTGGGGATGAGAATTACATTTTAAATCAGAAACATAGGCCAAATTATAAATATTATCACATTGTTCTTTTGTATTAGCACCTTCGTCTCCATACCCTTTTGTCAAAAAATTATACCCTTTTTTGTGTGGAGAAATTCTAGGATTGCATTTATAATTTATCCAAAAAAGCCACTAACCACAAAGGGCCATTACAATAACGAAGCAGTCTAACATCAAAATTAAGACAATCTGGTGCGCCTCTACTAACGATCATGCAGGATCGAAGAAACTCTGGCATAGACATCTCAACTAAGATTGCAAACTTCGAATAATAAAAAAGATATAAAGCTTGAAAAAACCAAGTCATAACAATACAAATAAAACTCTCACAAAGTAGAGGTGAAAAGCTCTTACAAAAGGAGAAGTGAAAACTACACAAAGAACTCAATGAGTCTCTGTGACTTATTCCAAACAGAAAGAAACCACAAAAAGAATGGTGATGGAGATCTGACGCCAAGACGCAGCCACTTGTAATGGTTGGAGGAAAATCATAACAAAACGAAGACAAATAGGAAAAACCTTTTGTCTCTAAAAATGAGGGAATATGAGAGGCAGGAAGAGAAGAGGGGAGAGATGAGAGGGGAGAAAGAACAGTGGCTTCCTCCCCCCTCAAAGTGAAAACGACTTTATGAATGTTTTTTGGGAGAAAAGCGGCTAGACAACAAAAATTCACCAACAAGGAAGAGGAGGAGAGAAACTCACATACACTGGTATTATGGGGGTTTGAACCCAAGAATCACTTGAGAGCACACCAAATGCCTGAACCAATCCAACTAACACTCACTGATTAATATGAATTTACGTTTATCACTCAATAAATTGAGGATTTATATATCAAAATCGATAGTTAGCCTAAAACAGATGACTCGACAACCTAGTCCTTTGACTAAATCAATGTCTGAATTTCTGATAGGGCAGCCTCAAAATCAAGCAACTTGTCAAAAGGTACGTGTGCCCCTTGCAACTTCTCAAGCTTAGAATATTGCGCTTATCAATTGTTGCTAGCTAGCTCTCGATCAATCTAACAAGGTGCTGAAGGTCTAAAATATCGATGGTAATAGAAATATCGATAGTCTAAAAACACGGAAATTTCGATGGAAATTTCGGGATATTATCGATATCGATAAAAATTGAATAAAAATCACGGAAATTGTAAGAAAAACTTGGAAATTTTTATTGAAACTTTGTAGGATGTTTATTTAGTCAATTATCTATTAGTTTATCACAAAAAACTGGAAGGAAATGCATTGTATGATGTGTTTAACTGATTTAAGTTGATTATATAGTGAGCTGACAAACTGTGAGTGTAGGAAATATGTAGTAATTAATGAAAGAAAATTAAACACACCATAATTATTTATATATAATGATTTACTATAATATTTTGCACTTTATACATAGCATGATAAGATACATGAGTGACTTAATACCACATAGAGTTCATATGAAGTTCAAAATTTTCACTATCTTCATCATCTCTATGTGTAGAATAAGTGTATTGTGAAGAGTAGTCATCAAATGATAAATCCCCAAAATAGTTTAGCATGTAATTGTATATGCCACTCATATGGATCCGAGATTGGTTGACGTTGTCCATAAGCAAAATCATTTGAAGATTGGGTCTCAGATTTTTCCATGAGCCGAGGTCTAAAATATCGATGGTATCGGAAATATCGGTAGTTCAAAAACAAGGAAATTTCGATGGAAATATCGGAATATTATGGATATTTTAGACTACGCACGAAAATTGGTATAGCAAAATGGTGCACAAATTATATGTTGGAGAATGCGTTTTGAACTTTTTTTTTCTTCTTCCACCTTTGAAGACAACAAAACCTCAAAAGATGGGATCAATTTGAAGTGCTCGAAAGTTTTAAGGTTTCCCACAATGATATTTTTTTCTTCTGGATATATATATCAAAAAATTGGGTTTTGAAATAAAGCTTGAAAAGCTAAAAATACTAAACTTTGGAAAGAAGATCTTCTTTTCCTACATAAAAACAAGAAGCTAGGAAACAGAATTACAAGCCTACCATGGAAGGACTCAGACTTAATCGCTAAGCATGCAAGCCTTTGCACGTTGCTAATGATATGGAAATGTTTCTTGTACATGTGTAGTTGGATGTATTAATAAATATAACTGTTAAAGATATAAAATTTTGTATATGGATGTAAGTATTGTAGAATGAGAGTTTCAAAAACAGAATTTCATGTGAAGCGGTAATTTCTCTTAACTATTTGAGCTACAAATTCTTTGCATTTTGATCTCAAATTTATATTAGAAGATTAGTTACTCTATTCACACTACTCTATTCACCATGTGAATTTTTGGCGTTTTATCAATCTAACGGGCTTCTTAAAAATAATTTGACACAAAATTATTAATTTAACTCATATGAATATTGTGCTTCATTTAAAAAAAAAAATAATTCTCTCCATAACTTGCTTGAATTCTATAGAAAGTTGTTAAAAACGAATGTGCTGGAACCCTTTGATGGTTAGGGATCAAGAGAAGAAAAAGAAATTATAAATATCAATCTTTGAAGTATAAATCTCGTGAAACTTAGCAAAAAAAGAAAAAAAAAGAAGTTATACCGTAGAAATCTCATAGAAAATTGGAAATGAATTATTTTATTGATCAGGGAAGCCAAGACAAAAAAAAAAGGGTTCTTTAGTTTTTAGTCACTATATGGAAAATAATTAGGAAAAGGCCAAAGAATAAGCCTAAACCCAAATCCAAAACAAAACTAGTCAATTGGCTAAACCTAATTATTTTCCATTTCATTTAGTGTTGCCAAATTTTTCTAAAAATAAATACATTGTTTCTATTTAAGTAGACATCTCATAGAACTTAGCAACAAAAGATAATAAAAAAGAAGAAAAAAAGAAAGAGCATAGATCTCATGGAGAATTGAAAAGAATGTGTAGCTACAGTACTGAATAAAATGCAAGAGAAGACAGAATCCCTGGGATTTTGAAGATTATAAATATTTTATATATTGGTCAGGGCGGGATGTCGAGAAGGAAAAAGAAAAAATCATTTGAGGTCAACCCAATAGTTTTGAACTTTGGAGATTTGGGAGTGACAGGAGTCGACCCAAATTTCACTTTGGAAACCGTGTCGAACCCTGTGCGTGTCCAACACCTGGCAGGTGCCTGGCACAATTGACCAAAAGACCCTTTTTACCTTAATCCCTATAATGACCCTGCTTAAGAGTTTGACTTCTACCAGAAAACCTGCAAAGTCTCCCCTTAAAAATGGATATTTGCCAATTTATTTTCACCTGTAAATAAACAGTATATAATTCTCAATCATTCAGCATGCACAAGTTATAATCACACACACAACCAAAAGCATTTAATCCGGCCTCCGGCCTTACAAACAACCCTGACTCTATCAGACAAAACAAGCCACATAACTCAAATATCAATCGGGCCTTGGGCCCGCACATAAGTTTAAATTGAACTCAACTAAAATGTTAAATAGATTTCGAATCCAACTCCATAACTAATTTCCGAAACATTCTCATTCGTGGCTGCACCTGAATTAATATAGGTTGCCTATGTACCCTTACTGAGGGATCAAGCCACACGTAGTTCTTTAAACAAGAAAAACAAACCAACACAAGATAATATGACCAACTACAGAGCTACCCATCACTTATATATATATATAAAAGTTAAATCATAACAGACATGTTATAAAACTAAGAAAATTTGGCAAAACCGCAATAACCACGAGAAAACCTTAATATCAATATCAATGATTTAAAATAAAACATGCCTCATATATCTGAAAATATGTATTTAAACTTCCACCCATAAATACCAAGTACCACACATGTTACATCCTCGCAGAACTCGGGGAACACCCGGTCAGCCCGAGAACGCATATCCTCACAAAACTTGGGGGACACCTGGTCAGCCTAAGAACGCATATCCTAGCAGAATTTGGGGAACACCTGGTCAGCCCAAGAACGCATATCCTCGCAGAAATTGGGGGACACCTGATCAGCCCAAGAAAGCATATCCTCGTAGAATCGGGTGATCAGCCTGAAACGCATATCCATCAATTTCAAGCCATCAAATATATATCTAATAAAAACATAATCTCAATGTTTCAAGCCTGAGAATATACTGAAAGTTGAATCATTCCCGAATATACAATAACTGACAGGACCGGGCCCGAATTCCTCAGAACCCGGGACTGACCATGTGGTTTTTATGACATTACTCAAATGCCGGCCCATTTACTAATTTAGAACTTCTTCTTTTTCAAAGTTAAACAAAAAGAAGGTCGAGACTTCTGTCGAAAATTTTGGCAGAGTCTCCCCTGAAAAACGGACTTCCCCAAAATTTATTTCACATGCGAGACCACATTTATAGTATCACCAAACTTCAGCATGCATAAAGTAATTCACACACAAATTTCAAATGGCCTCCGGCCTCAAATTTCAATCCCTTTAACAACAAACTAAAACAAACCAAACAGAACTCAACGGTTTATGTTGTGGCTGCACCTAGGTTATCCTAGGCTGCCTACGTACCCTCCGTGAAGGATCAAGCCACACGTAGCTCTTTAATTCCAAAGTCACCATTCAAGAATATAAAGATATTATCCAAGTAAAATCAACATTCGGGTTTAGATTCAATCTCAAGTTCAGTTTCAACAATGATATAACTCACATACATTTACACATATATATGTATATACATACATAAGTAAAGCAATACATATACAAATACATGCACACGACCACAACATCAACACCACTACACGCCGGCATCCTACATCGAATGTGTGGGTAATACCAGTACCAATATCCTCCCACTCACCGGCAACACATCGTACGCGTGGGTCACAACCATAACCTCCCATACGCCAGCAACACATCGCAGGTATGGGTAACATCTTTATCCCTCCCACACGCAGGCATCCTACATCGCACGTGCGGATATGATTCACACCATCATCATCATCATCATCACCACACGCCTACATCATACATTGCACATGTAGCCCCACACGCTGGGATCCTACATCGCACGTGTGGGTAGAGTACTGAGCATCCGCTCACACACTGGAATCCTATATCAGCCCGTGTGAGTAAAATACTCAGTATCCGAACATCAGTCTCTACCCACATGCTGGAATCCTACATCAGCCCGTGTGAGTAGAGTACACAGTATCCACATAGCAGTCTCTACCCACATGCTGGAATCCTACATCAACCATTGTGAGTAGAGTACACAGTATCCGCTCAAGCGCTGGAATCCTACATCAGCCCACGTGATTGTTGTACTGTTATTGTGGTTCCAGGAATTATGAGCAGAAGGTGGATACAGAACCCGAATAGATGCGCAGACGAGTACTTGGATGGAATCGATGATTTTATTGACTTTGCACGTACACACAACCCGGGTGCAATGAGAATCCGGTGTCCTTGTAGGAGGTGTAACAACAGTCTATGGGAGACAATTGAAATTGTTCGATTTCATTTAGTAAGGAATGGAATGATTGAGACATACAACACTTGGAACTATCACGGGGAATAGTCAGACATTGCTTCGCCTTCAAGGGCCACAAGAGGGGACAATGTTGAACCTATTGTGGATCCTAATGACCAAGTCATGGATATTATACATGATGCTTTTCCATTTGCATCGACCAGCAGCAATCAGGAAGGGGAAGATGATGTGCCTACACCAATGGATAGTGCAGAGTTCGAACAGTATGAAAAACTGTTAAAAAATGCCAACCAAGAGTTATACCCGGGGTGCGAGAGCTTTTCCGTTCTGAATGCCATTGTGGAGCTAATGCACGGAAAAATAAAGTGCCGTATGTTGAACTTGTGTTTCGATTACTTTTTGGGGGTTTTCAAGAGAATGCTTCTGACGAACAATAGTTTGCCGAAAGACCACAGACAGGCGCAGAAGGTGTTGAGTGGTCTTCGATTGGGGTATGAAAAAATTCACGCTTGCAAAAATAATTGCATGTTATTCTACAAAGAGTATGAAACATTGGATACATGCCCTATATGCAATGAGTCGAGGTTCAAACAGACATCTCGGAATAGAATGACTAAGATTCCACAAAAAGTCATGCGTTATCTGCCCCTGAAACCAAGGTTGCAACGATTGTATATGTCGACGCATACTGCCACGGACATGAGATGGCATAAGGAAAAACGGGTAGACGATGATGTGATGCGGCATCCTGCAGATGGGGAGGCATGGAAAGAGTTCGATCGAATGTTCCCCGAGTTTGCTGCTGATCCCCGAAATGTTAGATTGGGACTTGCCACTGACGGATTCAATCCGTTCGGGGTTCTAAACCAACACCACAGCACTTGGCCGATTTTTGTATTCCCGTATAACTTGCCGCCTTGGAAATGCATGAAGAAAGAGTACATGATGATGACTGTTTTGATAACTGAGGATCATGGGAGGTCAATTGATGTGTACTTAAGGCCGTTGGTTGATGAGCTCAAGGATTTATGGACAAACGGTGTGCGCACGTACGATAAATCCACTGGGAAGATGTTCACTTTGCGAGCAGCAGTTATGTGGACTGTGAATGATTTTCCCGCATATGCAATGGTTTCTGGGTGGAGTACAAAGGGTTATATGGCATGTTTTATATGCAAGGAAGATGTAACTTCTGGGTGGCGCGCTGGGACAGTTTGTTTCCTTGGTCATCGAAGATGGTTGCCAGGGGACCACGAGTGGCGGGAAAAGGATAGAGAGTTTGATGGGAGCAAAGAGCTTCGCGCAAGACCTAGAGAATGGTTCGGTGATCAGATTTTGGAACAGATTAACTGTTTGGATTTTGCTCAGTTTGGGAAAATAGTGAGTCGGACCAGACCTTCTATACATATGAACTGGACGCACAAATCTATGTTTTTTGAGCTCCCATATTGGTCGAAACTAAAATTGAGGCATAATCTCGATGTTATGCACGTTGAGAAAAATATTTTTGACACATTTATGGGCACGATTCTAGATATCGAGGGCAAGACAAAGGACACGATCAAAGCTCGTCTTGATTTGGAAAGAATGGGCATACGAAGGGGTTTATGGATGAATAGGGACAATGATAAAGCTAGAAGGGATCTTGCATTTTTTCTTTGAAACCGACGGACAAAAAAGAGTTTCTAAAGTTTGTATCGTCTGTAAAGTTTCCTGACGGGTATGCTTCTAATATCGCGCGTTGCGTGAATGTTGACGGGGGTAAATTTGCCGGATTAAAGAGCCATGACTGCCATGTGTTTATGCAACGCCTGCTTCCTGTGGGTATTCGACACCTATTGCCGGAAGATGTAGTGAAGCCAATCATGTTGTTGTCCAGATTTTTTTCCCAACTGACGAAAAAAACCTTGAGAAAGACAGACATGAATCAGTTGTGCCATGACATTGTCCAAGTCCTATGCAAGTTTGAGATGATATTCCCTCCTGCTTTCTTCACAAGTATGATCCATGTGATGGTTCACTTGCCCGAAGAGGCTTTGCTTGCTGGTCTTGTCAACTATCGCTGGATGTATCCAATTGAAAGGTATATAATCATCATCATTTGTTTATGCATAATTATCTCACGCTTGCTAATATGTATCGTATTGTTTTATTTTGGCAGGCTTCTCGGTGAGCTGAAAAAAATGTACGAAACAGGGCGAAGCCCGAATGATCAATTATAGAGGCTTGTGTTCAATATGAGTCGCTTACTTTTTGTGGAATGTATTTGAAAGATGTGGAGACGGCTTTCAATCGTCCTCAGCGCAATAATGACGGAGGTGTGAGAAAGGAGAAACTCTCTGTTTTTGCCCAAAGCGCACGACCCTTTGGAGATCCTGGACAAGGAGAGTCGTTTTCCAAAATTGACATGGAGGTAGCGCATTGGTTAGTACTGAACAATTGTGATGAGATAGTAGCATACTTAGATGAACATGAAGAGATGATGAAGCGAGAACATCCGTCACATTTGTATGCCAAGAAACACCGAGAATTGTTTCCACAATGGTTTCTCGAATATGTAAGCTATAAGTGTTTTGTGTTTGACATATATATTGTAGTATTTAATTTTCTGAAACTAACATGTGAATGTTTTTGTGTAATATTAGGTGAATAAGTTGAAAGCATCAAATTCTCCCACTTACAGTGACGAGTTATATAACTTGGCGTTCGGCCCGATTCGCACTGAATTGTTCTCGGGATGTCATGTTAACGACATCAAGTTTTTGGGGACTGCCTTGGGGACTGCACGAGATGACAAGTTGTGTATGCAAAACAGCGGTGTCCATGTCCTAGGTGGAGGGGAAAGTACGGAAATTGATTTCTATGGCAAACTCACAACTATCGTGCAATTCCTTTACAAAGACCGATACCAAATGATCATGTTTAAGTGTCAATGGTTTGATACCAACCCAAATAGGCCGGGAAGTGTTAAAATCGACCATGGCTTACCATCTGTGAACATTAACTGAATTTAGTATGATGACGACCCTTACATTTTGGCAAACATGGCATAACAGATTGTGTATCTAGATGACCCTAAAGCTGGGAGAGATTGGAAAGTTGTTCAGAAGATGGATCAGCGGAACGTGTATGCTATACCAGAACAAGACCCAATTGACTACGACGTCGACAACGTCACTGACCAACGTTTAGAATCTTTAATGAAAAATGATGCGGAAACACTTCGAGATACAAATGTTATACAAGAACCGTTTCAGATACAAGGAGTGGCTTCAATCGAAATACCGATTCAGTCAATTATAATTGACCTCGGTGATCTTCTGCGATACGATGTTGCAGTGGGCACGAATGACGACAGTCATGTATCAGAGGAGGATTGGGAGACCGAAAGTGATGATAGCGACGATGACGAAGGTTATTATAGTTCATATGATGAATAGATGCGACTTCCCATGTAAAGCATTGTAAATGAAATTTTTTGTAATTTAATTATCTGATGTATAAATGAAAATTATTTATCATTTGTAATTTAATTATCCGATGCTTCCATCATTATAACTAACTCTTATATTAAATTAGTGTAGCTGATCTTTAATTAACTCCGCATTTTTTGTATTTTATTTCTATTTTCGTCGTGTTACATTTATATATGTAATAAAATACATCAAAAACTTAATAATCCAAACCCTTATAATTTGATCAAGAAAAAGGTTTCAGCGATGATTGGAAAGAAAGTTATGGAGGTGGGTCTAATCGCTCAAACGCTTTTTCATGGTGGAGAGAAGAGTTCTTTTCCGATAGTAATTTTTACATATCTCGACACTTTTACTTATACGACTCCTTAATTGAATCAAATATCAATCAAGTTTTTTTTTTTTTTTTTTTTTTGAAAAATCTAGTGCCATAAAAAATAAAAAATTATAATAAACTCCATTTCTGGGATTGTTTTTATGTAGAAAGCCTACAACCTACAAATTAAAGAAAAACCCCAAAAATACCAGTTGTCATATTTTCATTTTCTCTTCCCCCAAAAATACCAGTTGTCATATTTTCATTTTCTCTTCCCATATGGAAGACCAAGTCAAGCATTATTTACATCATGAGAAAATAAATAAAACGATATTTCCTAATTATTTTTCTAGCATTACCAAACACGAGAAATGAATTTTCAATCCCTCTTCTCTTTAGAAAATAAATAGGAAAACTAAGCTCATTATCATCCAAGCTCATTATGTTTATACATTTTAGAAAATAAAAAGAGAAAAAAATATATGTAGTGAAGTTGGGTTTTTTTTTTTAAGTAGAAAAAGAAAGAAAAAGTTTCATCATCATGTCTTTTTTTGTCATTATACACACTAAACGTACTTCTGATAAAAATTTACCAAACACTTTGACTACTCACAAATTAAAGGTATGATCGTTAGTTTTTAAAAAATCTTGCCCGACGCATCAACCATGTCGTCGCTTAGGGTTTGCGCGACGCTTCCTATCTCCGTCGCGACCGTGTGGAAAATTAGGGTTTAGGGTTCACATTAGGGTTTGCGCGATATTTTTGCGGGACGAATAATCTGAAATTTATCGTCGCGCAAATTTTTTTGAGTTTGTGCAACGAAATAATTTATTCATCACGCAAAGAAGTATAATTTTGGGTGCCAATAATGAAAAATTACGTGCATTTTTTTAATTTTCACACTTTGCGCGACGAAATATCGGAAATTACCGGCGCGCAAATATATTTTATTTTGCCGCATTTATTTATTTTGCTCCTTGCGCGACGGGGTGATGAAATTCGACATCGCACGAAGATTTGTTTAATTTTGCGCGACGAGTTATTTGTGCGTTGCGCAAAGATGTATAATATTGGCGGCCATTGGTGAAATATTGGCGCATTTTTAACAAGTTGCGCAACGTATTTAAGTTGTCTCGTCGCGTGAAGTAATTTTTTTGGTCGCGCAAATAGTAAAGCGACGTTAGTGTTCGTCGCGCAAGTTCTGATAATAACCAGAAAACCATCGAACCCAGTCTCACCTCCATTGCCGAACCTCCCTTCACCCTCTCCTTCCAACCTCTCTCCTCTCTCTGTAATCAGTTGCGCCCCCCTCCTTGCATCCTCTCTATCTTGTCCCTCTCACACCCTCTCTCTCTCGTCTCTCTCACACCCTCTCTCTCGTCTCTCTCATCCCTCTCATCCCTCTCCAAGTCGTTGGTAAGGATTTTGGTGGGTTTTATTTGGTTTTGTTTATGAATTAGATTTGGTTGAATATTGATGGTGTGTTTTCTAATTTTGGACAGACATTGAGCAAGGTTTTGCTGTGCTGGAACAGGGGGCATTGAGGTATAATTGATTTGTATATGTGTAGTTGAATTTTAATTATCTAGTATGATGGTTGGTTAGGTTTAATTATGTATTGAATTGATTTTTTGTTGAAATGGAACGATTGGTTGGTTAGGTGCAAGATTAGTTTTAAGTTATAGGTGTGATGTTTGGATTCACTACTACAAAAATCGAAATAGACGTCGGTAAAACGACGACGGACAAAATAAATACCGTCGTTAAATTTTAAACGACGATGGTAATATAAAAACCGACGTGGATCAAAAACTAAAACACCTAAAAATTGGAAATTCATTTGGGCATTTTTAAAACACGGCGCATAAAACTTTAAAAGCGTCGTCTTATGAAACATGCCATTCCGATCAGAAAAAAGATAACAAATAAACAACGACGGTATGTGTAAATATACCGACGTAGTAATTATAGACGACGTTTTACATATAATACCGTCATTTTGAACATCCAATAAACACGACGGTAATTGTATTATTAACAGACGTATCAAGTACTATTTAATACGACCGTAATGTGATAATTACCGTCATGTAAAGTTAATTAACCACGTCTGTCTTTTATTATTTTACGCCGTATTATACACTAGACTACGACAGTGCTTATAAATAAAAGGTGGTGGTAAATCGTTACCACGTCGTCATAATATAATATAACGTCGTGGTTTTTCAGATAATACGACAGTTCTATTAATTATATCGCCGTTGTAAATCATTTTCACGCTGCTTCTATTGACTATACCGTCGTTGTTTAAAAAAGCGCGACAACAAAAGTAGAAATAAACGTCGATTACAACGACGACGGAAAAATAAATACCGTCGTTGTAGGTTTCAACTTCAAACTTTCGGACTGAAACGCCACGCTTTATCTGCGAAATTCGGTCCGAAACGGTGGCTTTTAGGTTTCCAAGTCGAAATAAAGGCCCTGTCGGTTTCCAAGTCGTAATAAAGTCACTTTATTTTTCCAATTCTAAATAATTCCTTTAAATTGGAGTTTTTATTCCAAACGCTCAAGATATCTCAATTCTCACATCTCCGAATGGTTTCACTATGCAAGATGTCTTTCTTTGGAACTCAGCTGTGTTTTTACACCCAACCAATCTAAGAACTTCGGTTTGGTGTAAAACAACAACTGAGTTCCCGTAAAGATTGCATATTTAGTTTCTTGTTTAACACAAATTTCTATTTCTCTCGTAGTTATTTTATTTAAGACGTCGGTTTTGTAACTAACTGACGTAGTATATATTTATAACGTCCCTATTATTTAAAAACCTTCGTGTATATTTTAATTTATACGACGCTTTAATTTTACTTTCCGTCGTCTTTAAAAACGCGGTCTTTTGAAAAATTTGACCGCGAATTGTAATTTTTCGAATTTGCCCTAAACCCTATATATATAACATTTCGCTATCTTTCTTCAACTCATATTCTAACCTTAAATTTTTCTTTCTCCATCAGATTGCTCCAAGTCGAGGTACATTTCATTCCGATCGCTCATATTCTAATCTTTCATTCTGTTTTCAGTTTCTCAAATATTTGAAGTTAATTTGCTCCAAGTCGAGGAAATCCAAATAAGTTATGCTCCCCTCTTCTAGCTTTTGTTTCTTGTTTCTTTTTTTTAATCCTGTTATAGTTGCAAAAGGTTTATAAATGTATATCTAACTAAAACTTGCTTCTTCTTTTTTAATCTTGGTTTTGCAAAGTGCAAGAAGGCAACGCTAACTCATACACACAAGAACAAATTGATGAAATTCGGATCGAATTTCGTATGTAGCCCCTCTTTTTCTAATTATAGTTTAATATTATGGATATGATATTTTGTATGGATATATAGGAATGAAGATTGGTAAACTATGTAATTATTATTGAATCTTCAAGTTTTATGAAACAAATTATTCTTGAGTATATTTATTGTATGGTGTGGATTATTTGGAGCTGAATTTATTGTTCACAAAGCATTATGGTTGTTTTTTTAGCTAAAATCGTTGTAGAGAACCATTGGAAGCAAGAAAAAAAGATAAAATGTAAAATTACTACATCTTTGGATATAATAAACGACGCTTCTTTCAAAAACCGTCGTCTTTACATTAATAGACGACAATTCTATCACAAAACCGCCTTCTTTACATATAATAGACGACATTTCTTTCATAAAAATTGTCGCCTTTATATATAATAAACGACGCTTTTCATAAAAACCGCTGCCTTTACATATAATAGACGCATCGTTATTTCATAATAGACACCGTCGTCTTTACATATAATAGACGCCATGTATTTCATAAAAACCGTCGTCTTTAAATTAATAGACGACGGTTTTGAGTAAAAGCGTTGTTCAGAGACAATAGACGACGGGATTTTACCGTCGTGGTTTTATGCGTAAAGATGTCCGTCGATTCCTCGACGGTTGAAAAACTAAATTTACGACGGTAAATTACCGTCATCTATTGCGATTTTTGTAGTAGTGATTGATTTTTTAAGCTATAGGAACGATTGGGTGGGTTAAAATGTTTGAAAACAACTTAGAACAAAATTTGGAAAAAACGTGAAATTTTTGTGAAATTTCAGTCCGTCAGCCTCACTTTGGCTCTCGTTTTCTCCCAATCCGTTGAGTGTTGGAGGAATCCATTTGTTAACTTTTAAAATAGACTTGTCAAGGAACAAAACACAATTGGTTTGGTTGAATTTGGTTGAGTTTTGATAGGTCAAAAGCTTGTGCAAATTTTTCAAAAATCTGTTTCTGCAGAAAAACAGTTACGAGTCCAACTTTGGAGATAGTTTTCTCCTTCGTTATAGGTCTGTTTTGAGTGTCGTTTGTTGGGTTAGAAAGTAGAGAGAACAGGCTTCAAAACCACTATAAGTTTCCCCAATTTAGTTAACTCTAGGTTTGTCAAAATGTCTCACAAAATCTTGGTAAAAATCTGGACAAATGTTAAATTTTGTGTGAAATTTCATACCGTGAGCCTCACTTTGGCTCTCGTGTTCTCCCAATCCGTTGAGTGTTGGAAGAATCCATTTGTTGGATTTTAAAATAGACTTGGCAAGGAACAAAACACAATTGGTTTGGTTGAATTAGGTTGAGTTTTGATAGGTCAAAAGCTTGTGAAAATTTTGGACAAACTTCTGTTTCTGCAGAAAAATCAGTTACGAGTCCAACTTTGGAGATAGCTTTCTCCTTCGTTATAGGTCCGTTTTGAGTATCGTTTGTTGGGTTAGAAACTAGATAGAACAAGATTCAAAACCACTATAAGTTTCCCCAATTTAGTTAACTCTAGGTTGGTCAAAATGTCTCACAAAATCTGGGTAAAAATCTGGAAAAAATTCCATTTTTTGGGAAATTTCAGTCTGTGAGCCACACTTTGGCTCTTGTGTTCTCCCAATACGTTAACTTTTTGAGGAATCAATTTGTTGGGTTTTGAAATAGACTTGTTAAGGAATAAAACACAATTGGTTTCGTTGAATTTGGTTGTGTTTTGATACGTTTTGTGCAAAATTTGGGAAAAAATCTGTTTCTGCAGAAAAAACAGTTACGACTCCAACTTTGGAGCTAGTTTTCTCCTTCGTTATAGGTCCGTTTTGAGTGTCGTTTGTTGGGTTAGAAACTGGAGAGAACAAGCTTCAAAACCAATATAAGTTTCCACAATTTAGTTAACTCTAGGTTGGTCAAAATGTCTTACAAAATCTGGGTAAAAATCTGGAAAAAAGTTCATTTTTTGGGAAATTTCAGTCTGTGAGCCTCACTTTGGCTCTCGTTTTCTCCCAATCAGTTGAGTTTTTGAGGAATCCATTTGTTGGTTTTTAAAATAGACTTGTCAAGGAACAAAACACAATTGGTTTCGTTGAATTTGGTTGAGTTTTGATACGTTAAAAGCTTGTGCAAAATTTGAAAAAAAATCTGTTTCTGCAGAAAAAACTGTTACGAGTCCAACTTTGGAGCTAGTTTTCTCCTTCGTTATAGGTCCGTTTTGAGTGTCGTTTGTTGGGTTAGAAACTAGAGAGAAAAAGCTTCAAAACCACTATAAGTTTCCCCAATTTAGTTAACTCTAGATTGGTCAAAATGTCTCACAAAGTCTGGGTAAAAATCTGGAAAAACAGGGGAAAATTATGAAAATGTTAAAATCATTTACAATTGCATTACTTTGTTTAATTCATTCTTTGTGCTTAATGACTTTTTCGGTTAAATTATGAATACTATCCTATAATTTTTCAAAAAAAATATACATATTAACTAAATACCTTATGCAATAATATTTGTTGAATTCCTTTTAATATAAAGTTTTGGTATATGTGTATATAATTTTAATTAATTGTTGATTTGTTCAGTTTTAATTGTTTTTTTCACACATGGATTATTTGTTCAATTGTGTAGATGTCAAAACTTATTAGCTGTCGTAAGGTGGTGACGATCACTGAAAGTTCGCCTATCCACGCCAAATGAGTCGCCATCGCTTCCAAAGACACGCTTGGACACGTCGGTTGGTCCTGTGGTTTTCCATGCACCGGCGTCGTCATCGTCATCGATGGCGCAACCTGTTAGCGCCAGCGCCGTCATCTTCCCCAGCACGATCAACACAACCTCGACATTCCTCATCAAAAGTGCGTCGGGGTCACAACCAGGTAAATATTTCCTTCATCTCCACTGTTTTGGATAAAGATGTTAGTATGATTTGTTATTTAACGTTAAGTTTATATTTCTTTGCAGCAAAGAAGAACACCTGAGGACCTTGTCGCCATTGAAGACGGCGAAGGTCACTGGTGACCAACAATCGTATCAACATTGTATACGACAGCGGCATCGCTACTGCAGAACGGGCGGACCAAAGATAGTTTATTGGCCCACGACATTGGTCACGTCATTCGGATCCATTGCCCGATGCAATGGAAGTCTTGGAAGGTGATGCCCGATGAGATAAAGATGGTGGTTCGCGGACACTTGTCGGTATGTATCCTACCTTTAAATTGTTCTCCCTTCAAACTTTATATATTTCTATTACTTAATGTATGTAATTCATTTATTGTAGATGAACTACAATCTAGAGGACCTGGACGACGAGTCGTTGGTGTACGTCAACAGACTCTTTGCTGAGAGGTACAAGTAGTGGAAGAGCGACCTGCACCACCACTTTCAAGCATTTGATGATCCGCAGGTCGCTCTTCAGGAGGGTTGCCCGAAGGAGCTTGAGGGACGGGAGGATAGTTGGGCGTGGCTCTGCGCTCATTTTCAGGACCCCGATTTTTTGGTATGTTTTAAATATTAAGTTGTAAATTATTACATGTGCCTTACTTATTGTTTATTTAATTTTTTATATTTCATTTCAATTTCAACTAATACATTTATTTTTTGTATAACAGAAGACGACGAAAGCAAATAAGGGCAATAGGGATAAGAAGACTCTTCTCCACCATTCAGGTTCCAGGCCATTCTCATATAGGATGGAGGAGCGGCGGCAGGTAATAATAAAGTCGTTTATATTCAATTTTTAATATGTCATTAATATTAATTTGTTTTTTTCATACTAACATTTTTCTTCTCTTGTTCAATTCAGGGGGGGTCAAAATTCCCGGAGATCGACGTCTTCGACCTGGGAATGAGTTGGCCGGGTCCCTTCATGTAAGTATTCTTTAATTTAAATTATTGTTTTACGCATTCAAGTTTCATGGTTATTATATGAATGTTTTAATTAATATTTTATGTTATGTTAACTAGGCGACGATGGTGGAGAAGAGTCAGTTGGTTCTTCGGGAGTCCGCCTCCCAGCTTCCTCCCGATACTCCACTCGAGTTTGTGGATCCTCCACCGGATGCGGGGTTTCAAATCCTGACGGAGACCTTGGATCAGACTCTCCTGGAGGAGGTCAGGGACATATTGTCGAGGGATGGGGAATGCCCGACGGCGAGAACCTAGAGCCCCTTCATCGTCGCTGTCAAATAGTCAGGTGATTGCTTTGACAGCAGAGGTGGCCGAGCTTAAGACGAAACTCGCCTCGTATGATACCCAAATGGCCTCGTATTGTACCTAGATGTCACAGCTTGTAGAGTCCCTCACAAGGTCTGGCATTCCAGTCCCGCCAATATTTAGTGCCTCGTCCACCTCCCAACCCTTCCAACCCGAGCATGACCACCACACCTCTGACCCTGTCGATAATGTCCAGACCTCGGAGCCGCATTTGCAAGACAACTTAGATTTTGGACCATTATTTGATTAGTTTTGTACTTTCTTACATTTTAAACATTTCTCTTGTACTATATACATTTATATTATTTTTAAAATTTCTTTTCTCTTTATTCCATTTTTTTATTGCAATTTCATTTTTTTACAAACAAAATTTAAAAACCAAATTAATTTTTTTTACCAAACAAAATACCAAATTTATTTATTTTACAAAAAAAATTTAAAAAATTTTATTTTTGCGCGACGAAAGGTGTCGTCTCGCGAAAATAAATGCGATTAACATATTTTCGTCGCGTGGAATTGTCGCGCAAAATTTTGCAACACGAATATTGATATCGTCTCGCGAAAATAAATGCGACTTAGACATTTTCGTCGCGCATTTTGTCGCACCAATTTTTGCGTCATGAAGACTGATGTCATCCCAAAAATTTGTGCGACGAACGCTAACCGTCGCGCTATAATAGCCGGACGAATATAATACCGTCGCGCAAAATTTTGTGAGACAGAATATGTGCGACGAATGTAAACGTCGCTCATCTTCGTGCGACCAATAATTTATTTGGTCGCGCAAAGTCTTTCTTCACGACTTTCGCGCGACGAATCTTCTGTCGCGCAAAATGTTGTGCGACTATATTGTGTTTTGCGCGACCAAATTGTATTCGTCGCTCAAATAGTAATATGTAACAGTGTAATTTGCAGAGAAATATGTCATTCTTTTGTATTCTTTTCGTGAGTTTCTATTTTATAGATGATCCCAACTTTAGGAGAAACACTTGCATGAAACAGGGATAACGGAGGTGATAAATATTCATTTTCAGTCCATTTCTAAATTTCTAGGCAGTGCTGGAAAAGCAGCCGTCCACTAGCTTAATCCTATTCAGCTCCACAACCTTGTTCTTTTCAACAACCCATCCCCGCATAAAATATATTCAAGCCAAGATGATGAAAACAGTTGTTTTCTTATTATTTGACCTCCAAGCGACTTGTTGTTTGAAAGGCTGTGCCAATAAATAAATAAATAAAAAGTAAACTGACTTTTGTAGCAAAAAAAAAGTGATAATTATAACTTTACAAAAAAGAGTAGTGCCTTTTAGTCCTAGTATGCGTTAAAAGATTACGTAAAAGCTAGGGATACTATTGATAATTGATAAGCATATACATTCATATAAATGAAGAGCTTCAGCTAGTGCTAAGTCTATACGGAAGTCGATATTGGCGAGACATAGAAACAAATAATAAGCAATAAAATAGACAGATCATCAAGCAATTACCAACATTAACAAGACTTTGTTATGCAGAGCCACCTCCTAATGGCATCAACTTATCGTCATTCATCATTAATGAACTTGTTAATTTTATGCTAATTATCCAATAAACATTTTTGTACTTTCTCACGTCTCTATGTGTAGAAGAATCGGTTGGTGAGAGAGCTCTTGGACATGGTATTATGTGTTCCACGTTGTCTTCAACGTTGATGACTTGAATGTGGTCAACCATAACATGCATGTTAAATGTATATTTCGAACAAGCAAGAGAAGGTTTAATTTGAAGAATTGAAAGGGGTTGTAGAGATGATCGATCAGTGTTTCACCCATATCCGTCCCACACAAGGGCGGAACCAGGAATTTTTCAATGGGTGGGCTAGCTAAAGTTATTAGCTTAAAATCTAAGGACCAAGTTTTGTTTGGGTACTTACTGTTTCTATAGTTTTTCTAGAAATAAAAGTATACATTGGGATAAAATAGTAAAAGGTTGAGAGTTAAAATCATGAGTGTTTATTAAGAGATTATGTTTCTTAATTGAGCAAACAAATTAAATATAAGATGATTATAGGCCTACAAAATTGAGTGGACAATGGGTTACAAGGCTACATTTGAGTGGGCTACTAAGTTTTTATGGGATAAATAACATTAAAATACATATAATATATTTTAATTTTATAAAAAGGCTACCTAGGCTAGATGACGTACGGAACCCTTATGTGTAAGGATGCTCGCTTAATCCTTTAAATTTTAGTCTCTTTTTTAGTATTAATTACCTTCTCTTCAATAATATATTGACACTATTCTCTTCCAAAATAAATAATAGGCGATTCTGATCATTAAATTACACTGTATGACGAAGCGGGATAATAAAAACTCAATAACTAACTATATCCACGTCCCTGAGTTGAGAAGACACAAGAGCCAATAAACTCATATCCAATTGCACAAGGTTGCTAAGGGCTTGCTTGGGAGTGCTTCTGGAATGACTAAAAGCGCTTTCTGACAACTAAAAGCAATTCTAACAGCTTTTGGCAGAACAGTTTAGAAACGTTTCTGGGTCATAGAAGTGCTTTATGGAGAAGCACATATTATGTGCTTCCTGAGGAAGCTCTCCCAAGTGCTTTTCTAGGAAGCATTTGAATTTTTATAATAAAAGCGCTTTTGTTAGAAGTGCTTATAAGCATAAGTACTTCCTAGAGAAGCAATCCCAAACGAGTCTATACATTGATTGGTGGAGGCAAAAATCATGCGTAAGTTGCTCGTCGTATCATTTGAATTCATTGAGATCCTTTTCCTAATCCTTAAAAACCAACTTTTCATTCAAAGTGTCAAAGTCCCTATCATGATTAATGAAGCATTATCCATAATAAGTTTCTGGACTAACATAAAATTAATTGTCAAATACTTAAATAATGAAATTCAGGCCCTGCTGTGGTCAACTGCCACTATCATGTGCGAGGGAGTGACCCAGCCAGCCACATCATGACATCATGAAACACAACTTCTCTTCACTCCTCCTCTTCTTCCTGAAGAGAAGGGGTCGTCGGAGTCAATAAATAGGTAATATCTTCATGGGAATATGTCAATGTAATGGGGCTAGCAACACATTTGAGAGAGATAAGGTATCGGAAAGAGAAACAAATCCCTTTTCACTCCCCTAAACCCTTTGCTCATATTTTCTCAGATTTTTATTCTTCTCCAATATGGAGGTATTTATAAAGAAGTACAATCCTAAATAAAAGAGGAAGTAAATCCAAATTACAATAGAAAATAAATATAAATTACAATAGGAAATAAATCTCAATTATAATAGGATTAGATAAATGAGTAAGTAAACAAAATCCTAACATAATAAGGAACCAAAATCCTAACTAAATAAGGACTCGCCAATAGTAGAATGTAATCAATTAATTTTAGAATTCATTTAGCAGTACTCTATATTTATTATAGCAAAACCATTTGGTCTCCTGGACTTTTCCAACTGACCAGGCCACTTGGCTGTGGCCTTTGATTAAATAAAGAGCCTTTTCTTAATCATTGAATGGTTTTATCTTGTGTCTGGACGGTGGCTTGGAATTTGGTCTCCATTTGTCTTGGGTTGGAATTCAGACCACACCCAAACATAATTCTTCAAGATGGGGCACATATGATGTGGACTCAATTGACTCATCTCTTATCTGTTCCACCGCCCCTTCACTGTTCAATGGTCCCATTATTTATTGTCTAATTCCTATAAACCCAAAAAATTTGGATTCAAAAGAAACAATTTTTATCTTGTGAGTATGTGAGACAGAACTAAGAAGATGATGAAACGGCACAATTGGGACTGGAACAAGAGGATCACTATTTAAATTTGTGGGGAAAAGTACAAAAGGAAAGCACCCGTACGCAAAAGGAAAACATTATCCACAAGGAAACAAAACTATATTAGGGTGGCCAGTTTAGCATGTGGGCTGAATCTAGGGTGGCAATTTTTTTACACAAATCAAACTCAAAACGAAGTTGGCTGGTTCGGGTTGGACCATACCTTGACATGAATATGAATATGACAAGAGCCGCTAACATAACTAACAAACAGGTTGGGTTAGTATTGCATCATTCGACACAATTGATTAAATAGGTCGTGTTAGGGTTGACTAGTATTTGACAGATACACAGAATGATAGACATAAAGGGCTCGTTTGGGACTACTTCTCTAAGAAGTATTCCTGCTCATAAGCACTTTAATTATAAAAATAAAATTCAAGTGCTTCATAAAAAAGTACTTGGGAGTGCTTCTAAACTTTTCTGTAAAACTCTGTCAGAAGTACTTTTAGTTAGAAGACGCTTTTAGCATTTCTAGAAACATTCCCAAACGGGTCCAAACACAACCAGTTAACACGAATTTCAACCCCCTAACTGAATGACAGGAGAAAGGGTGGTGGAGGTTTGAGGAGGGGTTTAGATTTTGGGGAAGAGGTTAAAATGAATTATTAAAAACTCAATGGGGTTATAGGTTTAGGTTGATGAGGGGCATTGGTGGTATCCTGGGTAGCGAGTGAGGGGCATATGGTGAGCAATAAAGTGGCTAAGAGAAAACTGAGCGAGAAAAAGATGAGATTAATTATTTAAATAAATGACGAGATTAATTACCTGATTTTACTTCGAGTAAGGCTTAAGATTGAGTTAAAACGGTAGAAATTGACACTTCATATCATATTCCTATGGATACTCCAAACTGTGCGAAGCAGAGAGAGAGACCTATATGCTTAGCGGAATGGAAATTAAGAAAGTATTTTTGGTCACAAAGGAGTCTAGAGGGTGAAGAACCATTCGAACTCTTAGCTCGCAACCACAAGAGCTACAATCCCCTTCAAATTAAGGTATATATTGTTTAACAGATCCTACAAAGTGCTTTTAACATTCGTAGGTTTGATAATTACAAATCAGCTTGAGTTTAGTTTTCTCATGGGTATTCAAAATCTACAAAATATGAGTTTTCGAAACGCTAGGGAAGATATAGTTTCCTAAGATTATTCTACTCGACAAACCCTAGATAAAAACGGAGATCATATCCCTAAGTATGGTTTCGAAAAAGTAAAACTCTATTAATATCTTTGTAATAAAACAATCCCTAGGAATTGTTTGGTGGGTTTGAAATTTCATCATGGGATGATTTTATTGGAGGACTTGTTTTGAGTTTATAAAAGTTCTCAAGTCAACTAAGTAATTTGAGAAAGACAGGCGTGGAATTATATTGGACTGAGATTGAAATGTGAATACAAAGAAACTTGTATGTGTTAATTTCCACAAGACAGTAGAAAACACAACATGCATTATTAAAAAAAAGCACAACCCATGAGAGCAACATTGCTGAAAGTATATGATATAAAGCTTTGAAAATCTCTAGCTATTTATTTCTATTTGTCTTTATGTGGAAATTCCATATTTAGTCAGACTATTCATGGCGTGCGCAATATACATCAAATTCGATCAGTTCAGAACCCACACACAAACACTCTAAGCAAAGGCACACATGGCATACATTTGGTAGATTTTCATAACATAGCATCCCGACGTCAACAAGCAACTTAAAAGCATACTAAGTGCTTTTTAATTCTTGACCAGTGACATATATATCTTGGTTGATGACTTTGGAGTAGATATCTTCAGTAGGTAATGTTTACACCTTGACGATCTGATGACACCTTGATGATATATATGCTGACTTAATAGCAATTCTGAATGTTCTTCACACCTCAGCACATTAAGTTACTAACTAACTGGAATTTCCCCCAACTGTTGCTTAATATTATATTTTCATAAAATAAAAAAATATTTCTCCCCAAGCAGTTCACTCTCATTCTGGTAGTCTAATTCCACTGTGAATAGGAGTAGCTTTCTTATTAGGAAAGCTTCCCATAAACAAATTAATAGAAAATTTTCTCATGAGAATTATATATATATATATATGTTCCAAAATGAAGACACAAAATTTAACTAGAAACTTTAGACATAATATTCTAACAATTTATTATTATTCTTCAACATTATAATACACAACAACTATGTATTTACATTCATATCATGTATTCAAACATCACCAAATGAGTCCCAACAGTGTCCTTAAAATAAACAGAACTGTCAAGAGACTAATGACATCCCAATTTCATCATCCACAACTAAAGATTTGATGAAGGGGAGGAAAATTAAAGATGAAAAAGCCAAATTACAACAAAAAATATATAAGGCTTTTTTTTTTCCTTTTTCTTTTTGGTGAGAAAATAAGATAGAAGTTTTCACATTGAGCTAGCCTTGAAGGAACCCTAGAGGGCTAGGGCTAGCTAGAGCTGGATGGTTGTGAGTCTATAGCAGCCATGAACATGAGCTCCTCATAAAGCAACTCCTCTCTCCATTTCCTTGTGACTTTGGCTATGAAATCCTCAGTTCTCCTCTCCAAGTCAGTATCTATCTCTTCACCAAAAAACTCTTCACTGTTGATATCATCATCACTGCCATCATCATCTTCATCCTCATCATAACCATCAGAGCCATAATATCCATAACTCTCATCACAATCACTATCATCACAACAATAATCTTCGTCATTCGACTCTTCTTTTTTGTATCGTTTAACGTTTCATACCACTCAACATCTTCCCTGGATGGCCTGAAACTCACTAGCACAATTGTGAAAACGATGACATTTAACATGAAGAACACGGCCAGGCGATTCGACTTGGCCACCACGATAAATTCATAGGTGGAAAGAAGAAAGTTGTAATGCTTAGAATCTGGGAGGGACGTCAATGAGAAGGAAATAAAAAAGATGAGAGGGATTGCTAGACAAAAGAGAAAAAGAAGACGTAGCGCTGGTACTGAAACTGTCTTCATGCCCTTGTATAACCACCAAGTCTGGTTTGTTCTTTGTTTCCCCTCTTCATGTAGAAGAATATAGCTTTTGAGGCTTCTTTTATAGCCCAGTAGAGAATTTTTACCATTAAATAATAGTAAATAAGGTTTCTGAGAAACTTTGCAGAAAGTCTACTTCTGGAAGCTATTTACGTACGTAGCCTTTGTCAATAAAAGCTTTAGTATAAGTACTGAGAAATTTATCAGCTTCCTTGTTTTTAGGCAACAATGAAGCTAAGGAAAATATAAGACTGATATAAATTAATAGAATATGTCAAATAGGGTATTAAATATTCAGAAAGACCAAATAAATTAATTGAGTCTTTGGTTTGGTGGTAAACTCTATAAGAAGTTAGATAAAGATAGTGGTCCACGACATGCATGGAAGAATTTTGAGCAAACAAAGTGATTGTGATGAGTACCTAATCTGGTTTAGTCTTTAGGTCATTGTTTGTGATTACATGCAATAAGATTTACTCCAATGATTCAGGAGGCTCAGCTTGTGAGTTAACCAAATACATGTCTATAAGAAATACAATAAAATTTTCTTTTACTTTGTAAAATAATAGGATTTGAACCGACAACCTCCGTGATGACGAATTACCACATGTACAACATATGCTTCCAGGTTTATCAAAGCAAAAGTTATATGTCGATACTTGAAAGCTACACTTTTGTCAGGCCAAACTTCGGTTAATTTTCCAATCTACTTGGACACAGTATGTTGGTTTATCTTTCATGTGCGTTATCTTAAAGACCTTAAAAAAAAATTCTCACATCCTAACAGCTCCTATCTTACAGAGGTGTAAAAAGCGTGTGCGCACACACACACACACAAAACAAATATGAGAAAAGCCTCACCTGGACATGACCGGCAGCAATCAGGGATCCACAAACAGCTCCGCCTATAAAAGAACCATTAGGACCTGACAGAGAGATACTCAAGCCGCCGCTCATTGTTCCTCGATCATCGTAGAACATAAACGATCCAGATAAATGAGCTATATCAAATTCACCCTACAAGAAAATTAGCAATTGATCTTAGAAAAACAGAAGCCTCCAATACAAACAATACGAATTTCCCCACTGCATATTTTAGTACCGCGCCCTGATATGAAAATCCACATATTTTAGTAGACTTAATCATATATACACATTCTCATACGGTCATGATCAAAACAAAATTTCATACTGATTAACTTGTATCAAAATCCAACCATTGACCTTTACGCAAAAAGAAAAATACTTTACCAAAATAGGAATATCAGCACACACTTGCACACACTCACACACACACCACAATATACATCTTGAAATGGAATGAGTGGCAGACCTCAAGTGTTACACTGCCCTCATCAGTATCAGGTTGACCTAGGCTAACATTGGAAACTGCTCCGTTTGCAGATATAATCCAAATGGCTCTTGGCCCTAGTTCAGCTAGTGATACAATCTTGAATGTAACATCCTTAAACCCAAGAAACAAAAGAGAACAAAGAAATAAGAGTTGCATATTGACCAAACACACAGTTTTTTAAATTTTCAGAAGCAACTTCTTGTCATTTAAATTTGAAGAAAAAAGCAGTCAGGACTATCTTCAATTTAGAGTGACGATTTGAAACAAACAATACTTGCAAAGAATTTAAGAGAGAGTACTCCATGAGCTAGAGTTCTTAAATCTCTTGAGGTTCAAAAAGACCGCCTTTCTTCCAAATAGAACCTCTGAGACCTAGATGAACTTGGTGATTTATTATTAATGTTCTAAAAAGTTTTAGGTGTGGACATCTCTCCAGAGAGGCCAACAAGTGGAACAATTGTTCCCCAAAGTTAAAGCCATTAGGCTGTGGGCCAACAAATTATTTTAGACTATACCAGACATTGAAATATTACTGATCTCATCAATCATGGTAAATGTAATACAAAAATGCGGAAACCGATAATTAAACTCAAAAGGCATGGGAACGCACACATGGTGGTGACCCACAGACACATAGAATGTTTCTAAATAATGCAGAAAACTTTACCGCCACAGTTCTTGCTAATCCTTGTGATACTTTTCTACATTCGGTGAATTTTTATGGATCAACCAGGGTCAAATTCATGTCAAGGATAGACAGTGATCAAACCAGAAGGACAAAAATAAGAAAGCTCTACAATCAGTAAATGACGCCATATTTTACCTCACCAGGTTCGGCAGTGATGACATGGGGCATATAATCTGTAGTTGGAGTCATGGTTACACTCCAGTCCCCTACAAAATAACAATCATACACTACTACAAAAAACACTTTGTGTGACGAAATAAGTTTGTTGCGCAAAGTACAATTTCGTCGGGCAAAACCTGCGCGACGAAATGTTTGTTGCACAAAACCTGCGCGACGAAATGTTGGTCGCACAAGATACGTCACACAAAGCTCGTGAAGATAGGGTTTGCACGACGAAAACTAATCTTCGTCGCGCAAAGTCTTAACGTCACTCAAATCTACTTTGTGCAACGAATCCTAACGTCGCGCAAATCTATTTTGCGCGATGAATCCTAACTTCCCTCAAATATTTGCGCGACGAATCTTAACGTCGCGCAAATCTACTTTGAGCGACGAATCCTAACTTCGCTCAAATATTTGCGCGACGAATCTTAACGTCATGCAAATCTACTTTGCGCGACGAATCCTAATATCAAATATTAAAAAAAATTTAATTTTTGTGTTTTAACTTTTTTTAATTAAAATAAATTAATTTAATAGTTTGCGCGACAAAATATTCTGTCGCGCAAGGTTTTTGACTTTTTGTTTTATTGTTTCTAATTTTTACTTTTTAAAATTAATTTAATTGTATGATTTTATTTTTTTAATTACTTTAATTTAAATTGACATATTCAAAATAAAATTACATATGAAAAATAGTGATCAAATTATCCAATATATATATATAATATTCAAAATGTACACATAAATTAACAAAGTACAATAATAAAATCCTAATACAAGCCTATTGTGGTGGTAGTGGCGGAGGATATGTTTCGATAGCGTCCTAATCCTCAACTTTAGCAGTCAAAGTCTCGACGATTCCCTACAAAAAAACAAATATGGTCAAATAACAAAAAAATAACATAAAATAATAACAAAAAATTGGCATAATCTCCCCTAAAATTGTTATACCCCAAATCCAATCCTCACCCTATACTCAACCCCAAACCCCGCACAAACTCAAAACTAACTCCAAAACCACATTAATGAAAAAAATTTAAAATTTGGAGAGAATATACCTTTTGGCAAGATTCAGAGTGAGTGAGAATGAGAGGGAGAAGTGAGTGTGAGAGAATTAGAGAAGATAGTGAGAGAGAGAGAGAGAGAGAGAGAGAGAGAGAGAGAGAGAGAGATGAGAGAGTGAGTGAGAGTGAGAGATAGTGAAGAGAGAGATGAGAGATTAAGTGAGAGGAGTGAGTGTGAGAGAAAGGGTCAGATTTGGGGAGAGGGAAAGAGAGAGGAGAGGTAAGAGTAGAGAAAGACATTGAGAAAATGGTGGATGAGTTATTTTGGTTTTAAAAACCGTATCACTTTGCGCGACGAAATCGTATTACTTTGCGTGACAAAATATTGGTCGCGCAAAAAAATTTAAAAAAAAAATTATCGCGTCCCATTTTTTGTGCTCGCCCAAATTTTTAGAGTTTTGCGCGACGAAACCGTATCACTTTGAGCGACGAAATATTGGTCGCGCAAAGTCTTTAAAAAAAATTTAAAAAATTCCCGCATCCCATTTTTGGTGCCCGCCCAAATTTTTAGAGTTTTGCCCAACGAATTGTTGGTTGCAGAAAGTTTTGAGAGACGAAAAATTGGTTCGTAGCACAATATTTATAAAAATAATTGTTATGAATAATAAAAAATAAAATGATTTTATTTTACAATTTAAAATATAAATAAGGTTTCGTCCCGTAAAGAAAATAATAAAAAATAAAGAAATAATTTAGTTTAGCAATATAAAATATAAAAATAAGTAAATAAGGGTTAGGCGACGAAATATTGATATTCGTTGAGCAAAGTTTTCAAAAAATAATAAAAACTTATGAAAACAATTATATCTTAAAATTTATAATGTATAATTAAATAAAAATGTTAATTGGTTTGCCCGACGCATGTTTACATTATGACGTTGTGCTATTGGTTTTTGCACAACGACCCCATTGTTATATTTTTTAAAAAAATTATTATTATAAAGTTTACTGAAAATGTGAATTTACTCCCTTCAAATTCAATTTTTTTTATATATAAAACCCACAATAATATATTTTTCTAACAAAAAGCCAATCCTAACTACAATAATAAATTTAAAGCTACTAATAAATATATATACTATTCAATTTCTTAAGTGTTATACGTACAAAATAAATAAATTTAAAGCTACTTAATAAATATATATATATACACACACACCATTCAACGATCCAACCGTCAAACTTTTTTGTATATACTTCGAGATCGTATACCCCAAAAAATTCCAAAAAACAAACATTCAGAGATCTGGTAACAGGACAAAACTTTTCGATGGTTATAAATGAAAAATCGTGATTTAACAATTATTTTAACTCCTATTTTGATGATTTTTTACAGCTACACTCCTTGACCCTATATGAATGCAATGACTGAATTTGATCTTCAATTTAAAATATTTATACTAGTGGATACCACAAAATCTTATGTTGTATTTAACGAAAGTATAAATAAACTCTTAATTGTTAGTGAATATATTGTTTTGATAGCATACGCATTCTACGAAACTAATTTCAACAATCCAACCAACAAACTTGTTTGTTTATACTTCGATATTATATACGCCAAAAATCGGAAAAAATAAACATTCAGAGATCTAGTAATGGGACAAAACTTTTCGACGGTTATAAACGAAAAATCACGATTTAACGGTTATTTTAACTCCAATTTTGATGATTTTTTACAACTACAATCCTTGACCCTATATGAATACAATGACTGAATTTGATCTTCATTTTAATATAGTTACACTAGTGGATACCACAAAATCTTATGTTATATTTAACGAAAGTATAAATGAACTCTTAATTGTTAGTGAATATATTGTTTTGATGGCATACGCATTCTACGAAACTAGTTTCATCGATCCAACCGTCAAACTTGTTTGTTTATACTTCGAGATCATATATGCCAAAAATTGGAAAAAATAAACATTCAGAGATCTAGTAACGGGACAAAACTTTTCGACGGTTATAAATGATAAATCACGATTTAACGGTTATTTTAACTCCGATTTTGATGATTTTTTACAACTACTCTCCTTGACCCTATATGAATACAATGACTGAATATGATCTTCAATTTAAAATATTTACACTAGTGGATACCACAAAATCTTATGTTATATTTAACGAAAGTATAAATAAACTCTTAATTGTTAGTGAATATATTGTTTTGATGGCATACACATTCTACGAAACTGGTTTCAACAATCTAACCATCAAACTTGTTTGTTTATACTTCGAGATCATATACGCCAAAAATTGGAAAAAACAAACATTCAGAGATCAAGTAATGGGACAAAACTTTTTGACGGTTATAAACGAAAAATCACGATTTAATGGTTATTTCAACTTCGATTTTGATGATTTTTTACAGCTACACTCCTTGACCCTATATGAATACAATGAACTAATTCGATCGTCAATTTAAAATATATATTTTCGAACAAAAGTCACTTTGAGCGACGATGCTTTGTTGTCGCGCAAAAGTCAAAGATTTTTAAAATTAATTTTTTTATTTTATATATTTTTGTAAAGATTTTGCGTGACGAAGCCATTGTTTCGTAGCAAAAATTCACTTTGAGAGAAGATGCTTTGTCGTCCCTCAAAAGTCAAAGATTTTTAAAAATATTTATTTTATTTTATTTTATTTTGTAAAGACTTTGCGCGATGAAGCCATTCTTTCGTCGCGTAAACTTTGAGCGAAGATGCTTTGTCGTCACACAAAAGTCAAAGATTTTAAAAATTATTTATTTTATTTTATTTATTTTTCTAAAGACTTTACGCAACGAAGATATTGTTTCGTCACACAAAGTCACTTTGAGCGACGATGTTTTGTCTTCGCGCAAAGTGACTTTGCGCCACGATGTGTGTTTCGTTGCGCAAAATTTAGTCGCACAATACTTTGAGCGACGAAGTTTTGATTTTCGTTGCGCAAAATGACTTTGAGCGACAAATTGTTTTTTGTCACGCAAAATTTGGTCGCGCAAGGATTTTTTTACTAGTATAGAAGTTCAAATTCATAATCTGAATCAAAAAGAGAATATTATATTGACATTATTCATCTCCATAATGTTTGCAGTAAGATATGATGGAGTTGCTTTTCACGATCAGTAGGCTAAAAATTTCTTAGAAATAATCGCAACCGATATAATCACTCTCTTAATCTTGAAAAGAAGCAACTCAAGGTGATGTAAATACAACGTAAGAAGAAAAGTTCAGCTAAGAATTGTGTCTTCCCGCACTCTGTGAGCATCCAACCAAAACTGGACAGACCAATCGAAACTGCAACGTAAGAAAAAAAAAACAAGAAAAGGTTCAGCAAAGAATTGTCTTTTCCCACTCTTCATGAGCAACCAAACAAAACTGGACAGACCAATTGAAATTACAATTTAAAAAGAAAACAAGAAAAGGATTCATCAAGAATGAAACTATTTCCCTCTTTTCAGCCGAGGTGGCCAATGGAATGAACTTTGGTTCTTCTTCTCATGGATTGCGTAGGCGTGCCACCACCAAGCCATTGATTGGCTTGAATGGAAAAAGTTGGATTGTTGTGTGCGCGCTTCTGACTTCTAACCAGCCAATTGATCGGCCAAGCAAGGAACCTTCTTTTGGCCTAGGTTCTTTCACTTCCTCGGGGTCGAGAATGGTTAGGTTTTGTTTGGATTTTTTGTGGTTTTTAGGTTTTTAGTAAAACTAGTGCAACTAACTTAAAATGAATTTAAACTAATAACAATAATTAAAGTGCAAGAAAACGGATCAAAGCGATAAATAACATAAAATAAAGCAAGAATAAAATAAGAACGATAAACTAAATTAAACTTGAAATTAAACTTAATGAAATTCAATAACAATGAAAGTAAAGGAATTGAAATAACTTGAATTTAAAAGACAAGGTAATATAAATTGCGAGAAATTAAACTCACACTAATAAAAGCAAAGAACTGATCTAGTCTACTTGCTTGGAAAATAAAAAACTATAGTCTATGGATAGAAAAGTGAAAGACAAAAAGTAAGTTTTTGTGTCTGATGTCGGGGTCGTTTGCTCGTCATCTGATGAGGTTTATATAGGGGCATTCGTTAGCCCATGGGCTGGCCATTAAATGGCCAAAGGTCAGTTTCGTTCAAAATCTTGCCTTGTGTGACTTCCTAAATCCACGGAATTGATTTGCGTGAGATCATCGGATTGAAAGTCTGATTGCTTGATTCTCTCCTTCTTAAGAATGTTCGGATTTACGTCGATTTCTTTGATTGCTTTCCTGAAGTGGATCTCCTTACGTGCATGAAAACATCATGAGGTTTTGGGTCAACCCCTGTGGGTTGAGCTTAGACCTCCGAGGACTTGACTTGACATCTGGTGAGTCATTCTAATTTTTGGAGTTCTATTCTTGATTGAAAATCATCCACCATGTTGGGTGACTTGGAAACCCAATGAATCCACAGACATCCTTAAGGTGTCTTAATACATAATATGCATGAATTATCACCAAAAATATCATCTATATAGGCCGCTTACTAGCCATTTGAAAATGCACAGGCCATAAGGCCAAGACCTGCATGTATGGATAAAGAAAATTCAAGGCACGAAAGCCTAAGCTAAATTCTACAAGCTAAAACTCATGTCTAGAATTTGTCTTCACTTTGCCCAAGTCAAACCGTAAAGCCATGATTTGGCCTTTGTAATTATACTATTACATATATATATATAGATGAAGGCTATTGAGTTGGCCAAATCAACATGTGAAGGTCAAGTTGGCCTTTAGGCAATTCTAACTAGGCAAAACGTAAGGCCATAGTTTGCCCTTTGTAATTATATTATTATATATACATATATGAAGGCCATTGAGTTAGCCAAATCAACATGTGAAGGCCAAGTTGGCCTTCAAGCAATTCATACTGGGCAAACCGTAAGGCCGCCTTATACATATATAAAAATGTTTGTTTTGTGCAAATGGCATCAGGTCTCCAGGCCTTCATCTTATATATATTTATATAAAATAGTGTATACATATAACATATTATATATGGATAACCCAATATATGACCATTTGGTTACGGAAAGGAAAAAATCCGTCTGATGGGAATTATGGCCTAACCCAGTTGTTCTGATTTTTCTTTTCTTTAAGAGGATATAGCCTCTTGGTTGCTGGGAACTAATCAACTACTGGCGACTCAACTACATCTCAAGAAACCAATGCGTGCTCTCTCGCAGTCCCGACGCCGTGGTGTCGGCGGATTGGGATTTGCGAACTGGAGTCAGCAGACTAGGACTACCTTACATGTATCCTTGAATGCCATGGCCATTTTCCAATGTATACATATATATTTAGAGTGGTGCTAAACGAACTCTAAAATTAACTGAATACATACTATGATTTAAGTACACCCTAATATTTTAATCAAAATATAAAATTAACTAAGTACACCTTATTTAACTACCAAAAATACCCCTGATATATCCTAATACACTCTATCATACAACATCCTCTCATTAACTGAATACACCCTATGCTTATTTTTTTTGCTTCTTTTGCAGATAATGAGTAATGGAATATTCAACAGCCCGTTTGGTTCCTATTTATTATGTCTCTGAAGTTAAAAGTGAACTTCAAAAAGCTTGTTGGTTCTGCCTTAGTGATGTTGGTTTTGGTCTTGTGCAGGTTGAATGGTAAGAAGCTGTTGAGACTATTGACAGGAAAGCTTCTAGTTTTTGTTAGTGATTCTCTCAATAGGAATATGTGTAATGGAATATTAATAGGGATGAATAATAGAACCGATGACCACATGGCAAAATTACTATGGTTGAACTAAATTCCGTCCAGCATATTACACATGATAACTCCATCGAAGGAGGAATTCTGGTGGCATCTTTAGTCTAGTGCAGTCCAGCCCAACTTAATGTATTAATCAACTTATTAAAGTCCAACCCAATCCAAGCCAAACCAGTCCAACATTTCAAATCCAATCCTAACGAATCCAGTCCAGCCCACCAAACAGGGCCTTACATGTCTACGCGGCATTCTACGTACGTAGCCTTTGTCAATACAAGCTTTTAGTATAAGTACTGAGAAATTTCTCAGCTTCCTTGTTTTTAGGCAAAGGAAAATATAAGAGTAATATAAAGTAATAGAATATGTACAATAGGGTAGAAAAATATTCAGAAAGACCAAATAAATTAATTGAGTCTTTGGTTTGGTGGTAGTCTTTACAAGAAGTTAGAAAATGATAGTGGTCCACGACATGCATGGAAGAAAAATAAATTAAAAGAGTGAGAATTTTGACCAAACAAAGTGATTGTGATGAGTACCTAATCTGGTTTAGTCTTAGTTCATTGTTTGTGATTACATGCAATAAGATTTACTCCAATGATTCAGGAGGCGCAGCTTGTGAGTTGACTTAAGTCTGCCCTTATGACTAAACGAATACATGTCTATAAGAAATACATTAGAATTTTCTGTTACTTTGTAAAATAACAGGATTTGAACCGACAACCTCCCTGATGACGAATTACCACTCGAAGAATGTACAACATATCAGTGGCGGATCTGTGTAAAGGGCAGGGTGGGTGCCCGCCCATCCAAAGTTTTTATTATTATTTAAAACCCTATATATGTTATAAGGGCAGCCCAAGTTTAAAAACTTAAAAGCTAACCCAATACATCAACGTTGCCCATCCAACTTCAAAGTGGTCCCAGCTTTTGTCTCTTCTCTTGTGGCACACCAGCTTCTCTCTTCTATTCTACAGACCCGACAACAGCAGCATACCTTTTCCCTCTCTATTTTCTGTATCTTCGTATTATATTATTGGCTGCTGGGCAATGGGCAACTTGGCAAAATCTTGCCCTCTCCTTTCTACAACAAGAAGTAATTTCTAATTATCTCATTTTCTATATATCTTTAATTATAGTTTTAATTTAAAATTCAATATTCTAGGGTTTACTTAGAGATTGAATTATAATTTTGTGATTTTGTTGAAATTAATTAGGATTTTGATTTTAGGAATTTTGTTGAGATGTTTCAATGTTTGATTTGTTCTTTGTTGATATTGTTGAGATGCTATTATTATTAGAATTTGTTTGATTTTTTGTTGGTATGTTTGATTTAAATTTTTTATTTTACATGTTATTCATATGTTATATTTGATTATGTCGGATCACAATCGGAGTCCCAAGAGAACAAAAAACTTGTTCTCTTTTTTTAAGAAAAAGAATGAGGGGTCATCATCTAGTACATTGCCTTCTAGCTCTTCTTTATCTATTCCAATATGTGATGAGCAAAATCTTCCCGAGTCTCCCATTATCAAGCCTCAAGTTGAAAGAATTGAATCTCAAAGAGACGATGATGATCATGATTTTAATATCAATTTACGCTAATAGTATCACTAATGCATCGATAATTGAGGAATTTAAGGCTTCTAAGTCTCGCAGGGTAAAAGTTTAGATTTAATTAGTGATGTTTTGTATTACATTTACTTGTGGTTTTTGTTTTTGTTGTTAAGCTTTTATATATGTATAGATGTATTTGAGGGTAAGGTTTATTACGTCCCTCCCGACTAGGTGTATCTTTTTCTGATTATTAATGAAATTCACTTGTACCGTCGAGTTTAGTATGTAAGTTCAGCCCAATTGGCTTTCCAATCCTGGATCCGCCACTGCAACATATGCTTTCAGGTCTAGATCTAATAGTTTAATAATTTGATATGTTATATTTTCATATGGTTTTGAATCACTAGTAAATAAATACCCTTGCGTGACCAAATTTTGCACGACGAAACTCAACACTTCGTCGCTCAAAATCTTGCGCGACTAAATTTTGCGCAACGAAACACACATCGTCGCACAAAGTCACTTTGCGCGACAAAACAACATCGTCGCACAAAGTTACTTTGCGCGACAAAAGAATAACAACGTCCCGCAAAGTCTTTACAAAAATAAATGAAATTAAATTTAAAAATCTTTGACTTTGCGCGACGAAACAACATCGTCGCACAAAGTGACTTTGCGCGACGAAAGAATAACTTCGTCCTGCAAAGTCTTTACAAAAATAAATAAAATTATTTTTAAAAATCTTTGACTCTGCGCAACAAAACGATAACTTCGTCCTACAAAGTCTTTACAAAAATAAATAAAGTAAAAAATTATTTTGTAAAGATTTTGTGGTATCCACTAGTGTAAATATTTTAAATTGACGATTGAATTAGTTCATTGTATTCATATAGGGTCAAGGAGTGTAGCTATAAAAAATCATCAAAATCGAAGTTGAAATAACAGTTTAATCGTGATTTTTCGTTTATAATCGTCGAAAAGTTTTGTCCCCTTACTTGATCTCTGAATGTTTGTTTTTTCCGATTTTTGGCGTATATGATCTCGAAGTATAAACAAACAAGTTTGACAGTTGGATCGTTGAAACTAGTTTTTTAGAATGCGTATTCCATCAAAACAATATATTCACTAATAATTAAGAGTTTATTTATACTTTCGTTAATTATAACATAAGATTTTGTGGTATCCACTAGTGTAAATATTTTAACTTGACGATCAAATTAGTTCATTGTATTCATATAGGGTCAAGGAGTGTAGCTGTAAAAAATTATCAAAATCGGAGTTGAAATAACCGTTAAATCGTGATTTTTCGTTTATAACCGTCGAAAAGTTTTGTCCGTTACTTGATCTCTGAATGTTTATTTTTTCCGATTTTTGGCGTATATGATCTCGAAGTATAAACAAACAAGTTTGACGGTTGGATCATTGAAACTAGTTTCGTAGAATGCGTATGCCATCAAAACAATATATTCACTAACAATTAAGAGTTTATTTATACTTTCGTTAAATATAACATAAGATTTTGCAGTATCCACTAGTGTAAATATTTTAAATTGAAGATCAATTTCAGTCATTGTATTCATATAGGGTCAAGGAGTGTAGCTGTAAAAAATCATCAAAATCGGAGTTGAAATAACCGTTAAATTGTGATTTTTCGTTTATAACCGTCGAAAAGTTTTGTCACATTACTTGATCTCTGAATGTTTATTTTTTTCCGATTTTTGGCGTATAGTGACATTTTCAGTAAACTTTATAATAATAATTTTGTTTTTAAATATAACAATGGGGTCGTTGTGCAAAAACTAATAGCACGACGTCATAATGTAAACATGTTTCGGGCAAACCAATTAATATTTTTATTTAATTATACATTATAAATTTTAAGATATAGTTGTTTTCATAAGTTTTTATTATTTTTTGAAAACTTTGCTCAACGAATATCAATTTTTCATCACCTAACCCTTATTTACTTATTTTTATATTTTATATTGTTAAACTAAATTATTTATTTATTTTTTATTATTTTCTTTGCGAGACGAATTCTTATTTATATTTTAAATCGTAAAATAAAATAATTTTATTTTTTATTATTCATAACAATTTTTTTATAAATATTGCGCTACGAACCAATTTTTTGTGAATCAAAACTTTGCGCAACCAAACAATTTCTTCGTCGCGCAAAGTGATACGCGACCAAGAATTTGTCGCGCAAAACTCTAAAAATTTGGGCGGGCACCAAAAATGGGACGCGGGAATTTTTTTTAAGACTTTGCGCAACCAAACAATTTCTTCGTTACACAAAGTGATACACGACCAAGAATTCGTCGCAAAACTCTAAAAATTTGGGCGGGCACCAAAAATGGGACGCGGGAAATTTTTTTTAAGATTTTGCACGACCAAACAAGATCTTCGTCGCGCAAAGTGATAAGCGACCAAGAATTCGTCGCGCAAAACTCTAAAAATTTGGTCCGGCACCAAAAATGGGACGCGGGAATTTTTTTTAAGACTTTGCGCGACCAAACAATAACTTCATCACGCAAAGTCTTTACGGTTTTTAAAACCAAAATAACTCCTCCACCATTTTCTCAATTTCTTTCTCTACTCTTACCTCTCCTCTCTCTTTCCCTCTCCCCAAATCCGACCCTTTCTCTCACACTCACTCCTCTCACTTAATCTCTCATCTCTCTCTTCACTATCTCTCACTCTCACTCACTCTCTCATCTCTCTTTTCACTATCTCTCACTCTCACTCACTCACTCACTCTCTCATCTCTCACTCTAATTCTCTCACACTCACTTCTCCCTCTCATTCTCACTCACTCTCAATCTTGCCAAAAGGTATAGTCTCTCCAAATTTATTTTTGTTATTATTTTATGTTATTTTTTTGTTATTTGACCATAGTTATTTTTTTGTAGGGAATCGTCGAGACTTTGACGGCTAAAGTTGAGGATTAGGACGCTATCGAAACATATCCTTCGCCATTACCACCACAATAGGCTTGTATTAGGATTTTATTATTGTACTTTGTTAATTTATGTGTACATTTTGAATATTATATATATATATATATATATTGGATAATTTGATCGCTATTTTTCATATGTAATTTTATTTTGAATATGTCAATTTAAATTAAAGTAATTAAAAAAATAAAATCATACATTTAAATTAAATTTAAAAAGTAAAAATTTGAAAAAATTAATATAAGAGAATTAATTTTAAAAAAAGTCAAAAAACCTTGTGCGACAAAATATTTCCTCGCACAAACTATTAAATTAATTTATTTTAATTAAAAAAATTTAAAAATTTGAAATATTTCGTCGCACAAAGATTTAAGCGACGTTATGTTTCGTCGCGCAAAGAGTATTTGCGCGACGTTAGGTTTCGTCGCGCAAATCTACTTAGCGTGACGTTAGTTTTCGTCGCGCAAAGTAGATTTGCGCGACGTTAGGGTTCGTCGCGCCAAATAGGCCAAAATTTCGTCACGCAAAGTGTTTTTTGTAGTAGTGAATGTATCAAGCTAACCCCTTGCTTAATTTAACCTATTTTAGGTATTTGTTGGTTTATTTATGGTTGCTGTTAAACGAACCCTAAAATTAATTGAGTACACCCTACTACCAAACTATTTATTGAATTACTAATTTACCCTAATATAAAATGACCAAAAATGATATATTGAATTGTGAAACCAAAGTAATTTTAATAAGTATACCCTACACAACATATTGAACCCTAATCAAATTAGAATTTTAGAGTTTGATTCCAAATAAATTTGAGATAAAAATTCAAAGTTTTTGTCGGGTGTAATTGTTTTTTTCTATTACTCCCATAATTCTTGACATCAATGAAGAAGAAGCTTTGAGAGGAGAAAATATTGAAGCTGCCGAACATAATCCCTTGCCAAAAAGCCATGGTTATTCATCAAACAACGTAAAAACAACTTAAATATTATTTCATTTTGGTGAGAGTGAGAGAGAGAGAGAATAGGTCAGCAAAAAGCATCAATATTAATTGCAAAAACTCATAAAGAAAGCCTTTCCAAATTGATATATGAGAAAAAGGATGCCTAGATGAGCTCCAACACCTCTCAATGAACTAAATTATTCTGCTGATTCTGATTAGCTTGCTCTTCATTTCGAAACTAGGGACATGCTGCTGAAAACCCAGGACTTCCATAATAGAAATGGATTCCCATTTTTGGGGGTTTTGTCTTTAACAATTAATTGTTAAAATTGTAGATGATGTACTTAGTATTAGGGTGTTGTGTAAAATAAGGTGTACTTAATATTAGGATGTATCAGGGGTATTTTTGGCAGTTAAATATGATGTACTTAGTTAATTTTACATTTTGATTTAATTATTAAGATGTACTAAGATCATAGGGTGTACTCAATTAATTTTAGAGTTCACTTAACAATACCCTTATTTATTTATCTCTTATTGGTTTTTTTTTTTCTTCTAGAAAGCAGCTTGCTTTGCACAGAAACCAGAAATGCCTTGTTTGGATGTAACTGTTATGGTCAAGGCCAAAGTAAGTAAAATACTTAGAAGTTTCATAGGAAACTAATTAGAAAACAACAATATCCATGGTTGAAGTTGGCTCATCTTAAGTCATAAGCCAATGATTTATTTGGGTCCCACCAAGATTTAGAGAAAAACTATATTAAGAAAGATTATTAAAATTCATTTCCCTGTGAAAGACAATTAAGTTGTTTCTTTTTAGTAAACAAAAATCACCAACACTAAATGAAACTGCAATAATAATTAGATTGTAAAATGGTATTTAATTGCTAAATGAAACTAGACTAAATAAAAGTTGAAGAAATTTCTCAGCTTCCTTGTTCCAATTATTCCCATAACAAATCCCTTTGCTTAAAACAGCAACAGGAGGAAAATAAAACTACTTAACTATCCTAGGAAGAAGCAGATGCCCGGTTTTCAATTTGGCCAGGAGGCGAAGATCCGAGGTTTGGTTGTGGCTCACCAGAGTTTTGGTGCGTCACCTCCCTTGGTATCACATCTGACTCGCCAGGTATGAAACTGCCAACAACAACCTGACATGCTCAAAGATAGGAAGGTAAGACATACGCCCCAGGGTATGGTTTATCAAAGCAAAAGTTATATGTCGATACTTGAAAGCTACATTTTTGTCAGGCCAAACTTCGGTTAATTTTTCAATCTACTTGGACACAGTATGTTGGTTATCTTTTATGTGCGTTGTCTTAAAGACCTTAAAAATATTTCCCACATCCTAACAGCTCCTATCTTACAGAGGTGTAAAAAGCGTGCGCGCACACACACACACGCAATAAACAAATATGGGAAAAGCCTCACCTGGACATGACCGGCAGCAATCAGGGATCCACAAACAGCTCCGCCTATAAAAGAACCATTAGGACCTAACAGAGAGATACTCAAGCCGCCACTCATTGTTCCTCAATCGTCGTAGAACATGAACGATCCAGATAAATGAGCTATATCAAATTCACCCTACAAGAAAATTAGCAATAGACCTTAGAAAAACAGTAGCCATCACCAATACAAACAAGACGAATTTCCCCACTGCATATTTTAGTACCGCATCCTGATATGAATATCCACATATAATTGCTCTTGCTAAGCAGTAGACTTAATCATATATACACATATTCTCATACAGTCATGATCAAAACAAAATTTCATACTGATTAACCATTGTATCAAAATCCAACCATTGACCTTTACGCAAAAAGAAAAATACTTCACCAAAATAGGAATATCAGCACACACTCGCACACACCACAATATACATCTTGAAATGGAATTAGTGGCAGACCTCAAGTGTTACACTGACCTCATCAGTATCAGATCGACCCAGGCTAACATTGGAAACTGCTCCGTTTGCAGATATAATCCAAATGGCTCTAGGTCTGTGTTCAGCTAGTGATATAATCTTGAATGTAACATCCTTAAACCCAAGAAACAAAAGAGAACAAAGAAATAAGACAGGGTAAACGACATTAATATAGTTTGAGATAGAGAAAAACAACCCCAGGAAAGCAATAAACATATCAAGTATAAGTATGAATAGAGTTGCACATTGACCAAACACACAGGTTTTTAAATTTTCAGAAGCAACTGCTTGTCATTTAAATTTGAAGAAAAAAGCAGTCAGGACTATCATCAATTTAGAGTAAAGATTTGAAACAAATAATACTTGCAAAGAATTTAAGAGAGAGTACTCCCTGAGCTAGAGTCCTAAAACATCTTGAGGTTTAAAAAGACACTTTCTTCCAAATAGAACCTCTGAGACCTAGATGAACTTGGTGATTTATTATTAACGTTCTTAAAAGTTTTAGGTGTGGACATCTCTCCAGAGAGGCCAACAAGTGGAACAATTGTTCCCCAAAGTTGAAGCCATTAGGCTGTGGGCCAACAAATTATTTTAGACTATACCAGACATTGAAATATTACTGATCTCATCAATCATAGTAAATGTAATACAAAAATGTGGAAACCGATAATTAAACTCAAAAGGCATGGGAACGCACACATGATGGTGACCCACAGACACATAGAATGTTTCTAAATAACACAGAAAACTTTACGGCCACAGTTCTGCTAATCCTTGTGATACTTTTCTGCATTCGGTGAATTTTTATGGATCAACCCGGGTCAAATTCATGTCAAGGACAGACGGTGATCAAACAAGAAGTACAAATAAGAAAGCTCTACAATCAGTAAATGATGCTATATTTTACCTCACCAGGTTCGGCAGTGATGACATGGGGCATGTAATCTGTAGTTGGAGTCATGGTTACACTCCAGTCCCCTACAAAATAACAATCATACTACTACAAAAAACACTTTGCGCGACGAAATAAGTTTGTTGCGCAAAGTACAATTTCGTCATGCAAAACCTGCGTGACGAAATGTTGGTTGCGCAAGATACGTCACCCAAAGCTCGTGAAGATAGGGTTTGCGCGACGAAAACTAATCTTCGTTGCGCAGAGCTACTTTGCGCGACGAATCTTAACGTCGCTCAAATCTATTTTGCGCGACGAATCCTAACGTCACGCAAATCTACTTTGCATGACGAATCCTAACTTCGCTCAAATATTTGTGCGATTTAATCTTAACGTCACACGATTTAAATATTTAAATATTTAAAATTTTTGTGTTTTAAAATTTTTTAATTAAAATAAATTAATTTAATAGTTTGTGCAACGAAATATTTTGTCGCACAAGGTTTTTGACTTTTTGTTTTATTATTTCTCTTATATTAATTTTTTGAATTTTTACTTTTTAAATTTAATTAATTGTATGATTTTATTTTTTAATTACTTTAATTTAAATTGACATATTCAAAATAAAATTACATATGAAAAATAGTGATCAAATTATCCAATATATATATATATAATATTCAAAATGTATACATAAATTAACAAAGTACAATAATAAAATCCTAATACAAGCCTATTGTGGTGGTGGTGGCAGAGGATATGTTTTGATAGCGTCCTAATCCTCAACTTTAGCCGTCAAAGTCTCGACGATTCCCTACAAAAAACAAATATGGTCAAATCACAAAAAAATAACATAAAATAATAACAAAAATTGGCATAATCTCCCCTACAATTGTTATACCCCAAATCCAATCCTCACCCTATACTCAACCCCAAACCCCGCACAAACTCAAAACTAACTCCAAAAACACATATTAATGAAAAAAATTTAAAATTTGGAGAGAATATACATTTTGGCAACATTGAGAGTGAGTGAGAATGAGAGGGAGAAGTGAGTGTGGGAGAATTAGAGAAGATGGTGAGAGAAAGAGAGAGAGAGAGAGAGAGAGAGAGAGAGAGAGAGAGAGAGAGAGAGAGAGAGAGAGAGAGAGAGAGAGATGAGAGAGTGAGTGAGAGTGAGAGAGAGTGAAAAGAGAGATGAGAGATTAAGTGAGAGGAGTGAGTGTGAGAGAAAGGGTCGGGTTTGGGGAGAGGGAAAGAGTAGAGAAAGACATTGAGAAAATGGTGGAGGAGTTATTTTGGTTTTAAAAACCGTATCACTTTGCATGACGAAATTGTATTACTTTGTGCAACGAAATATTGGTCGCGCAAAAAAAAAATTTTATAAAAATTCCCGCGTCCCATTTTTGGTGCCCGCCCAAATTTATAGAGTTTTGCGCGACGAATTGTTTGTCATGTATCAGTTTGCGCGACGAAACCGTATCACTTTGAGCGAGGAAATATTGGTCGCGCAAAGTCTTTAAAAAAATTCCCGCGTCCCAATTTTGGTGCCCACCCAAAGAGTTTTGCACAACGAATTGTTGGTCGCGCAAAGTTTTGAGAGACAAAAAATTGGTTCGTAGCGCAATATTTATAAAAATAATTGTTATGAATAATAAATAAAATAAAATAATTTATTTTACGATTTAAAATATAAAAAAGGTTTCATCGTGCAAAGAAAATAATAAAAAATAAAGAAATAATTTAGTTTAACAATATAAAATATAAAAATAAGTAAATAAGGGTTAGGCAACGAAATATTGATATTCATTGAGCAAATTTTTCAAAAAATAATAAAAACTGAAGATAACAACTATATCTTAAAATTTATAATGTATAATTAAATAAAAATATTAATTGGTTTGCCCGACGCATGTTTACATTATGACGTCGTGCTATTGGTTTTTACACAACAACCCCATTGTTATATATATTTTTAAAAAAATTATTATTATAAAGTTTACTGAAAATGTGACTTTACTCCCTTCAAATTCAATTTTTTTTTAACATAAAACCCACAATAATATATTTTTCTAACAAAAAGCCAATCCTAACTACAATAATAAATTTAAAGCTACTAATAAATATATATACTATTCAATTTCTTAAGTGTTATATGTACAAAATAAATAAATTTAAAGCTACTTAATAAATATAAATATATATACACACACCATTCAACGATCCAACCGTCAACTTGTTTGTATATACTTCGAGATCATATACTCCAAAAAATTGCAAAAAATCAAACATTCAGAGATTTAGTAACGGGACAAAACTTTTCGATGGTTATAAATGAAAAATCACGATTTAACTGTTATTTTAACTTCGATTTTGATGATTTTTTACAGCTACACTCCTTGACCCTATATGAATACAATGACTGAATTTGATCTTCAATTTAAAATATTTACACTAGTGGATATCACAAAATCTTATGTTATATTTAACGAAAGTATAAATAAACTCTTAATTGTTAGTGAATATATTGTTTTGATGGCATACGCATTCTACGAAACTAGTTTCAATGATCCAACCGTCAAACTTGATTGTTTATACTTCGAGATCATATACGCCAAAAATCGGAAAAAATAAACATTCAGATATCTAGTAATGGGACAAAACTTTTCGACGGTTATAAATGAAAAATCACGATTTAACGGCTATTTTATCTCTGATTTTGATGATTTTTTGCAGTTACACTCCTTGACCCTATATGAATACAATGACTGAATTTGATCTTCAATTTAAAATATTTACACTAGTGGATACCACAAAATCTTATGTTATATTTAACGAAAGTATAAATAAACTCTTAATTGTTAGTGAATATATTGTTTTGATGGCGTACGCATTCTACGAAATTAGTTTTAGTGATCCAACCGTCAAACTTGTTTGTCTATACTTCGAGATCATATACGCCAAAAATCGAAAAAAATAAACATACAGAGATCAAGTAATGGGACAAAAAAAATTTACGGTTATAAACGAAAAATCACAATTTAACGGTTATTTCAACTTCGATTTTGATGATTTTTTACAGCTACACTCCTTGACCCTATATGAATACAATGAACTAATTCGATTGTCAATTTAAAATATATATTTTCTAACAAAAGTCACTTTGAGTGACAATGTTTTGTCGTCGAGCAAAAGTCAAAGATTTTTAAAAATACTTTTTAATTTTATTTATTTTTGTAAAGACTTTGCGCGATTTAAGCCATTGTTTCGTCGCACAAAGTCACTTTAAGTGACGATGCTTTGTTGTCACGCAAAAGTCAAAGATTTTTAAAAATAAATTTTTTATTTTATTTATTTTTGTAAAGACTTTGCGCGACGAAGCCATTCTTTCGTCGCGCAAAGTGACTTTGAGTGACGATGCTTTGTCGTCACAAGAAAAGTCAAAGATTTAAAAAATATTTTATTTTATTTTATTTATTTTTCTAAAGACTTTGCACGACGAAGATATTGTTTCGTCACGCAAAGTCACTTTGAACGACGATGTTTTGTCATCGCGCAAAAGTTTGTTGCGCAAAGTCACTTTGCGCGACGATGTATGTTTCGTTGCGCAAAATTTAGTCGCGCAAGACTTTGAGCGACGAAGTTTTGATTTTCGTGGGGCAAAGTGACTTTGAGCGACAAATTGTTTTTCGTTGCGCAAAATTTGGTCGCACAAAGGTTTTATTTTTTTTACTAGTATAGAAGATCAAATTCATAATTTGAATCAAAAAGAGAATTTTATAATGCCATTATTCATCTCCATAATGTTTGCAGTAAGATATGATGGAGTTGCTTTTCACGATCAGTAGGCTGAAAATTTCTTAGAAATAATCCCAACCGATATAATCACTCTCTTAATCTTGAAAAGAAGCAACTCTAGGTGATGTAAATACAACGTAAGAAGAAAAGTTCAACTAAGAATTGTGTCTTCCCACACTCTTTGAGCGTCCAACTAAAATTGGACAGACCAATTGAAACTACAACGTAAGAAGAAAACAAGAAAAGGTTCAGCAAAGAATTGTCTTTTCCCACTCTTCATGAGCAACCAAACAAAACTGGACTGACCAACTGAAATTACAATTTAAAAAGAAAACAAGAAAGGATTCATCAAGAATGAAACTATTTCCTTCTTTTCAGCCGATGTGGCCAATGGAATGAACTTTTGGTTCTTCTTCTCATGGATTGTGTAGGCGTATACCACCAAGCCATTGATTGGCTTGAATGGAAAAAGTTGGATTGTTGTGTTCGCGCTTCGACTTCTAACCAGCCGATTGTTGTGTCCGATGTCGTGGTCTTTGCTCTTCATCCGATGAGGTTTATATAGGGGCATTCATTAGCCCATGGGCTGGCCATTAAATGGCCAAAGGTCAGCTTCGTTCAAAATCTTGCCTTGTGTGGCTTCCTAAATCCACGGAATTGATTTGCGTAAGATCATCGGATTGAAAGTCTGATGGCTTGATTCTCTCCTTCTTAAGAATGTTCGGATTTACATCGATTTCTTTGATTGTTCTTTCCTGAAGTGGATCTCCTTACGTGCATGAAAACATCAAGAGGTTTTGGGTCTACCCCTGTGGGTTGGGCTTAGACCTCCGAGGTACTTGACTTGACATCTGGTGAGTCATTGTAATTTTTGGAGTTCTATTCTTGATTGAAAATCATCCACCGATGTTGGGTGACTTGGAAACCCAATGAATCCACATACATCCCTAAGGTGTCTTAATACATAATATGCATAAATTATCACCTAAAACATCATCTATATATATAGGCCGCTTACTGGCCATTTGAAAATGCACAGGCCATAAGGCCAAGACCTGTATGTATGTATAAAGAAAATTCAAGGCACAAAAGCCTATGCTAAATTCTACAAGCTAAAACTCATGTCTAGAGTTTGTCTTCACTTTGCCCAAGTCAAACCGTAAGGCCATGATTTGGCCTTTGTAATTATACTATTACATATATATGAAGGCTATTGAGTTGGCCAAATCAACATGTGAAGGTCAAGTTGGCCTTTAGGCAATTCTAACTAGGCAAAACGTAAGGCCATAGTTTGGCCTTTGTAATTATATTATTATATATACATATATGAAGGCCATTGAGTTAGCCAAATCAACATGTGAAGGCCAAGTTCGCCTTCAAGCAATTCATACTGGGCAAACCGTAAGGCCACCTTATACATATATAAAAATGTTTGTTTTGTGCAAATGGCATCAGGTCCCCAGGCCTTTATCTTATATATATTTATATAAAATATTGTATACATATAACATATTATATATGGATAACCCAATATATGACCATTTGGTTACGAAAAGGAAAAAATCTGTCTGATGGGAATTATGGCCTAACCCGTTCTGATTTTTTTTTTCTTTAAGAGGATATAGCCTCTTGGTTGCGGGTTCAGATCTTCTGTCCATATTTTTGTGTGTCTCTTCCTGTACATGCTTTAATTTTTTGACATGTGTCATCTAATTTAACTCCACTTTAACAAAGTTAACTCTGTTATCTCTTAATAAAAATAAAATAATAAAATATGTCTAATTTCTTATCAATACACTTCTCCATCGTCTTTTCATCTACTGAAGACTCAGCCATCGTCTTTTCATCTCCTGAAGAAGCCACCCAGAATTCTCCGAACGAACTAGCATGGAGTTTCGGTGCATTCCAGAATTCTCCGAACGAACCAGCATGGAGAATGCCAAGGATAAAAGTGAACAGCTTAAAAGTTGGAAGCTTGTGGATCTCAAAGAAGGCCAAGGAAGAGCTCTCTAACATCTCCGACGACCTCACTATAAGTACAGATTTTGTGCCCTTTTTGCTTTTCCTTTGTGTAATGTGGCTTGGATGAATTTTTCCCAGTTCATGATTTTCTGCTAATTGTGCTTTCCTCGTGTGTAATTACTGGTGGATGAGATCTGATCTGTTAGGTATATGATTTAGGATTTCTTTTTTTACGCTTTCCAATTTCCCTTGTTCATTCATGGTGGTTTTCATCTCTGGAAACGATCACTGGTTAAAGGAAAACGAAACATGGGGTAACAAAATTGAGAATTTATGCAAGTTTTTGTGCATTGTTAAGCAGTATGTTTGTTGTTTACAATGATTAATTTTATTTCTTTATATGTGTGTGCAGACACAATTACCAGATGGACTGAACTTTCATGGCTCTCAAGTCACAAGCCAAAAAGAATCTGAATATGGAGATGCAACATGCTCAAAGAGATGAGAGAGTCAGAGTAACTGGATGCTTGTAGTTGACATATTAGAAATAAGTAATGCATTTGATTGTTATGGTATATGAGAGTGTCTTTGGAAACTAGCCTGAGATTTTCTCGAACATCTTATGTGCACTTCAGCCATCGTACACTTTCAGTATAAACATATTATAGCTGTCTTTGGTTGTTCTTAATGATACTTCAAAATTATTTACTCTTTTGCATTTAAAGTTGGTCCTTCTGTATATTGGATGATCTAGTTTTGTTACTGACCTAGAAATTGAATATAGTTGTTCTGCTCATTGATTTCAACTTCTCCCCTGTTCTGCAGATGAGAAAAGTTGCAGCAGCCAAAATGTAGAAAATTTTGTCAACAGAGAAAAGTCAATTTTTATGAATATTCTTCCTAACTGTCAAAAATTCTCGGATTCACTCCTAATTGAATTGCAAGTTTCAGTATAAAATTGAGTTTTACTGTATAAAATGTCTAAAACTCAATGCACACCAAAGCACAAAGGAAAGCAACTGCATTATCGATCCCAATAATATTTATCCAACGGCCAAATCGTGAGATAACCACATAACAGTGAGCAGTCAAAAATAAGCAGCTATATAAATGCCAAAGCCAATTAAGTAAGAAGCTAGCAAGAATTCAGGTCATCTTCCCATTACATTTTTCTCTAAAAGCTTAGAATTCTTCTACTCTAACAGAGTCACGTGGTGTTATGTAAGCATCCTTGGGTCTTGACTTCTTTACTCCGGCTGTAAACCAGACCTTATCGGACTTGGAACTTTCAACTGCCACACAAGTGACCTTAACCCATACTACAACCTTGGTCTTCATTCCCTCTATTCTTGTGAGCTTTCCCCTCAGAAGAATTGCCTTTACCAGGTTGCGTACCGTAGAACAGAGGAATCCTTGAAGCTAACTTCACATGGGGACGGTAAATACACAATCAGCTTGCGTGTGATTCAGTAAACTCATAACAGGTTATGTTCTGCGGAAAGAGCCCCGGCGGCAAGTTGTACTCTCAAAGGAAATCTGGTAAGCTTTTTGGTGGCTTTCCTGTAGGTGAACCAACAAGGAAGAGAAACATCTTTTGATCAATAAACAAGAAAGAATGCTGTTGGTTTAACATGAAACAAGTAACAATAATATGCTGCAAGTTCAAAACATTGCCTGGTCTGCATTTAGGCATACTAATGATACTATGGTAGATATTGTTCCACGCCTTTTAGTTTGTTGAAAACCCATTTTGCCTTCTCCTCAACAGTATTTAAGAAAGTCTGCAACAACAAACATACTGCTTAAGAATGCACAAAAAACTTGAATAAATTCTCAATTTTGTTACCCCATGTTTGGTTTTCCTTTAACCAGTGATCGTTTCCAGAGATGAAAACCACCATGAATGAACCAGGGAAATTGGAAAGCGTAAAAAAAAAACATAAATCATATACCTAACAGATCAGATCTCATCCACCGATAATTACACACGAGGAAAGCAAAATTAGCAGAAAATCATGAACTGGGAAAACTTCATCCAAGCCACATTACACAAAGGAAAAGCAAAAAGGGCACAAAATCTGTACTTATAGTGAGGTCGTCGGAGATGTTAGAGAGCTCTTCCTTGGCCTTCTTTGAGATCCACAAGCTTCCAACTTTTAAGCTGTTCACTTTTATCCTTGGCCTTCTCCATGCTGGTTCGTTCGGAGAATTCTGGAATGCACCGAAACTCCATGCTAGTTCGTTCGGAGAATTCTGGGTGGCTTCTTCAGGAGATGAAAAGACGATGGTTGATTCTTCAGTAGATGAAAAGACGATGGAGAAGTGTATTGATAAGAAATTAGACATATTTTATTTTTTTATTTTTTTATTTTTTTATTTTTATTAAGAGATAACAGAGTTAACTCTGTTAAAGTGGAGTTAAATTAGATGACACGTGTCAAAAAATTAAAGCATGGACAGGAAGAGACATACAAAAACATGGACAGAAGATCTGAAGCCCTTGGTTGCTGGGAACTAATCAACTACTCGCGACTCAACTACATCTCAAGAAACCAATGCGTGTTCTCTTGCAGTCCCGACGCCGTGGTGTCGGCGGATTGGGATTTGCGAACTGGAGTCAGCAGACTAGGACTACCTTACATGTATCCTTGAATGCCATGGCCATTTTCCAATGTATACATATATATATTTATAGTGGTGGTAAACGAACTTTAAAATTAACTGAATACATCATATGATTTAAGTACTAAGTACACCTTATTTAACTACCAAAAATACCCCTGATATACCTTAATACACTCTATCACACAATACCCTCATTAACTGAATACACCCTATGCTTATTATTTTTGCTTCTTTTGCGGATAATGAGTAATGGAATATTCAATGTACTGTTTGGTTCCTATTTATTATGTCTCTGAAGTTAAAAGTGAACTTCAAAAAGCTTGTTAGTTCCGCCTTAGTGATGTTGGTTTTGGTCTGCAGGTTGAATCACTAGTAAAAAAATACCCTTATGCGCGACCAAATTTTGCGCGACGAAAAACAATTCGTCACACAAAGTCACTTTGCGCGACAAAACTGAAAAATTCGTCCCGTAAAATCTTGCGCGACTAAATTTTGCAGGATGAAATTAGATCGTCGCACAAAGTGACTTTGCGCGACGAAAAAGTAACTTCGTCAGCAAAATCTTTACAAAAATTAAAAAATAATTTTTTAAAATTTTGGCTTTGCACGACGAAATTAGATCGTCGCACAAGGTGACTTTGCGAGACGAACAAGTAACTTCGTCCCTCAAAGTCTTTACAAAAATTTTAAAATTTTTTTTTTAATTTTTGACTTTGCGCAACGAACAAGTAACTTCGTCCCACAAAGTCTTTATAAAAATTTTTAGAAAAAAAATTTAAATTTTTGACTTTGCGCGACAAAATTAGATCGTCGCACAAAGTGACTTTGCGCGACGAACAAGTAACTTCGTCCCGCAAAGTCTTTACAAAAATAAAAAATAATTTTTTAAAACTTTTGACTTTGCGCGACGAATAAGTAACTTCGTCCCGCAAAGTCTTTACAAAAATAAAAAAATAATAATTTTTTTAAATTTTTGACTTTGCGCGACGAACAAGTAACTTCGTCCCGCAAAGTCTTTACAAAAATAAATAAAGTAAAAAAGTTATTTTTGAAAAGATTTTGTGGTATCCACTAGTGTAAATATTTTAAATTGACGATCGAATTAGTTCATTGTATTCATATAGGGTCAAGGTATGTAACTATAAAAAATCATCAAAATTGAAGTTGAAATAACCGTTAAATCGTGATTTTTCGTTTATAACCGTCGAAAAGTTTTGTCACATTACTTGATCTCTGAATGTTTGTTTTTTCCGATTTTTGGCGTATATGATCTCGAAGTGTAAACAAATAAGTTTGACGGTTGGATAGTTGAAACTAGTTTCGTAGAATGCGTATGCCATCAAAACAATTTATTCACTAACAACTGAGAGTTTATTGATACTTTCGTTAAATATAACGTAAGATTTTGTGGTATCCACTAGTGTAAATATTTTAAATTGAAGATCAAATTCAGTCATTATTTTCATATATGTTCAAGGAGTGTAGCTGTAAAAAATCATCAAAATCAGAGTTAAAATAACCATTAAATCGTGATTTTTCATTTTAACCGTCGAAAAGTTTTGTCCCGCTACTAGATCTCTGAATGTTTGTTTTTTGCAATTTTTGGGGCATACGATCTCGAAGTATATACAAACAAGTTTGACGGTTGGATCGTTGAATGGTGTGTCTATATATATATAATATATATATATATATATTAAGTAGCTTTAAATTTATTTATTTTGTATGTATAACACTTAAGAAATTGAATAGTATATATATTTATTAGTAGCTTTAAATTTATTATTGTAGTTAGGATTGAGTTTTTGTTAGAAAAATATATTATTGTGGGTTTTATGTAAAAAAAAAAATTTGAATTTGAAGGGAGTAACGTCACATTTTCAATAAACTTTATAATAAATTATTTTTTTCAAATATGACAATGGGGTCGTTGTACAAAAACCAATAGCACGACGTCATAATGTAAACATGTGTTGGGCAAACCAATTAATTTTTTTATTTAATTATAAATTATAAATTTTAAGATATAGTTGTTTTCATAAGTTTTTATTATTTTTTGAAAACTTTGCTCAACGAATATCATTATTTCGTCGCCTAACCCTTATTTACTTATTTTTATATTTTATATTGTTAAAATAAATTATTTCTTTGTGTGATGAACCAATTTTTATTATTTTCTTTATTTTTATAAATATTGCGCTACGAACAATATTTTCGTCTCTCAAAACTTTGCGCGACCAACAATTTGTCGCGCAAAACTCTAAAAATTTAGGCGGGCACCAAAAATGGGACGCGGGAAATTTTTTTAATTTTTTAAGACTTTGCGCGACCAATATTTCGTCACAAGAAAGTCCCAAAAATTTGTCACACAAAACTCTAAAAATTTGGCGGGCACAAAAAATGGGACGCTTGAATTTTTTTTTTTTTAAGACTTTGCGCGACTAATATTTCGTCGCGCAAAGTACAAAAATTCGTCACGCAAAACTCTAAAAATTTGCGGGCACCAAAAATAGGACGCGGGAATTTTTTTAAAGACTTTGCGCGACCAATATTTCGTCGCGCAAAGTGATACGGTTTTTAAAACAAAAATAACTCCTCCACCATTTTCTCAATGTTTTTCTCTACTTTTACCTCTCCTCTCTCTTTCCCTCTCCCCAAATCCGACCCTTTCTCTTACACTTACTCTCTCATCTCTCTCTTCACTATCTCTCACTCTCACTCTCACTCACTCACTCACTCACTCACTCATCTTGAGGTTGGGGTTGACGGATTTGTTGGAGGACATTGATGCCGAGGATGATGAGAGCGTGGTGGTGACCTTGGTGCCTAAGTATGGGGCTGTCAAGATTGGCGGTGTCAAGATTGAGTTTGCTTCTTAGATTAATTGAAGCATAAACCCAATTTCTAATTCATCATCAAATATGTTTTAGTCCTTTAATTTGGTGGTTTATTTTCTCTTCTTGTTTTTGAATAATCGAATGGGCGTGTACAAATAAACATGATGATGATATGGCACTTTGCTTGCAATGAATTATGAATTATTCGAAATGATTTTGTTTTATTTATATTTCGCTAATTTCTATGCATTAATTATATTCATCCACTATGCTTAGAGTGGAGGAGCCTCTACTTGTTCAAGACGTTCACGTAAAGCCTCCTACTTGTTCAAGATGTTCACGTAATACCAAAGACTTAAAGTGAGTTGACCAAAATGTGTAAAAGCTAATCAAAATGTGTAATTTTATTTTGAATATGTCAATTTCAATTAAATTAATTAAAAAAATAAAATCATACAATTAAATTAAATTTAAAAAGTAAAAATTCGAAAAAAAAATATAATTGAATTAATATAAGAGAAATAATAAAACAAAAAGTCAAAATCCTTGCGCGACAAATTTGAAATATTTCGTCACGCAAAACTTTGCGAGACCAATAATGCTTCGTCGCGCAAAACTTTGAGCGACCAACAACCCTTCGTTGCGCAAAGGTTTGCGCGACCAACAACACTTAGTCGCGCAAAGTTTTGCGAGACTTAAAGCAGTTTGTCGCTCAAAGGTTTGCGCGACCAACAACACTTAGTCGAGCAAAGTAGTTTTGTGCGACAAAAATTATTTTTCGTCGCGCAAACCCTTTCCTCACGACCTTTGCGCGACCAAAATTTTGTCGCGCTAGGTTTGCGCGACGAAATTGTACTTTGCGCGACCAACAATACTTCGTCGCGCAAAGTGTTTTTTGTAGTAGTGAATGGTAAGAAGCTGTTGAGACTATTGACAGGAAAGCTTCTAGTTTTTGTTGGTGATTCTCTCAATAGGAATATGAGTAATGGAATATTAATAGGGATGAATAATAGAACCGATGACCACATGGCAAAATTACTTTGGTTGAGCTAAATTCCGTCCAGCATATTACACATGATAACTCTATCGAAGGAGGAATTCTGGTGGCATCTTCGGTCCCAAACCTGTTTTTGAATTCCTCTTTCGAGTTCTCAACTTCAAAGCATCCATATTGTGGAGTTCCCTCTAGAGAAGTTGGTGCATCCTCAACATATATATTTGGATCCTAGGAAGGAGATAGGTGATTCTCACCAACCTCCACAACACCTTTCAGACCCCGATTTCTAATTTGTCTTCGGATATACAACATGAAAACTTCTCTTCATTTGGTTAGGGTTGAATATGATGAGTATGGTGTACTTATTAAAATTATATTTGTTTCCCAATTCCATATATCTGTTTTGGTCATTTTATATTATGGTAAATTAGGAATTCAATAAATGCTTTTATAGTAGGTGTCAAACAAAGTAGGGCAAATATTCAGTTATGCTCAGATTTGCTCATATTTTCTCAGATTTTTATTTTTCTCTAATATGGAGGTATTTATAAAGAAGTACAACCCTAAATAAAAGAGGAAGTAAATCCAAATTACAATAGAAAATAAATATAAATTACAATAGGAAATAAATCTCAATTATAATAGGATTAGATAAATAGGTAAGTAAACAAAATCCTAACATAGTAAGGAACCAAAATCCTAACTAAGTAAGGACTCACCAACACTCCCCCTCAAGTTGGCGCAAAAATTTTTCGCATGCCCAACTTGACAAGCGAGTCATAGAACACCATACTTGAGAAGCACCAATTGTAGATAAGGTCTTTTCGTCAACCACGAGTGAAACAAGTGACAAACTAAAGCAAAGTTTGCAGCGGAAACACAAGAGCAAACCCTAAAAAATAGGGCACATAGCAGAATATAGAAACCCTGCGAACACGACAAAGAACACAAAAACCCTGCGAACACGGAAAAGAACACAGAAACCCTGCGAACACGGCAAATAACACAGAAACCCTACGAACACGGCAAAGAACACAGAAACTCTGTGAATACGGCAAATGCAAGGCAAAGAACACAAAAATCCTATGAACACGGCAAAGGCAAGGCAAAGAAAGGCAAGAGAAGAGGCAAGGTCAACGGTATGATCGCAGCAGAAACACAACAGAGACACAAACATGGAAGGAGCAACAACACTAGCACTAGCAAGAGACATACAAGGCACTGGCACTAGCAAGAGCAACACAAGGCAGGGCCAACGGTGGCAGCAGTAGCAGCAACGACAAATACTTCCATATCAAGTATAGAAAATTCACGCAAACACAACTTATCTTCACTCCCCCTCTCCCCCCTGAAGAGAAGGGGTCGTCGGAGTCAATAAATAGGTAATATCTTCATGGGAATATGTCAAGGTAATGGGGCTAGCAACACATTTGAGAGAGATAAGGTGTCGGAAAGAGAAACAAATCCCTTTTCACTCCCCCTCCCCCCCTCTTGAAGAGGAAGGGAGGAGAGCACTTAAATCGCAAAGAGAATGCAAGCACAGGTCACAAGAAAACCTGGCTCTGATATCATGTCAAACAAAGTAGGGCAAATATTCAGTTATCACTAGTAAAAAAATACCCTTGCGCGACCAAATTTTGCGCGACGAAAAACAATTCGTCGCACAAAGTCACTTTGCGCGACGAAACTCAAAAATTCATCCCGTAAAATCTTGCGCGACTAAATTTTGGGCGACAAAATTAGATCGTCGCACAAAGTCACTTTGGGCGACAAATTTTTGAGCGACGAAATTAGATCGTCGCACAAAGTGACTTTGCGCGACGAACAAGAAACTTCGTCCCGCAAAGTCTTTACAAAAAATTTTTTAAAAAAAATTAAATTTTTGACTTTGCACGACGAAATTAAATCGTCGAAAAAAGTGACTTTGCGCGACGAACAAGTAACTTCGTCCCGCAAAGTCTTTACAAAAATAAAAAAATAATTTTTTAAAATTTTTGACTTTGCGCGACGAAATTAGATCGTCACACAAAGTGACTTTGCGCGACGAACAAGTAACTTCGTCCCGCAAAGTCTTTACAAAAATTTTTAAAAAAATTAAAATTTTGACTTTGCGCGACGAACAAGTAACTTCGTCCCGCAAAGTCTTTACAAAAATAAAAAAATAAATTTTTAAAATTTTTGACTTTGCGCGACGAAATTAGATCGTCGCACAAAGTCTTTACAAAAATGTTTTTTTAAAAATTTTAAATTTTGTCACGGGAAATTTTTAAAAATTTTTTAAAAGACTTTGCGCGACCAATATTTCGTCGTGCAAAGTACCAAAAATTCGTCGCGCAAAACTCTAAAAAAATTGGCGGGCACCAAAAATAGGACGCGGGATTTTTTTTTTAAAGACTTTGCACGACCAATATTTCGTCGCGCAAAGTGATACGGTTTTTAAAACCAAAATAACTCCTCCACCATTTTCTCAATGTTTTTCTCTACTCTTACCTCTCCTCTCTCTTTTCCTCTTCCCAAATCCGACCCTTTCTCTTACACTTACTCTCTCATCTCTCTCTTCACTATCTTTCACTCTCACTCTCACTCACTCACTCACTCACTCATCTTGAGGTTGGGGTTGACGGATTTGTTGGAGGACATTGATGCCGAGGATGATGAGAGCGTGGTGGTGACCTTGGTGCCCAAGTATGGGGCTGTCAAGATTGAGTTTGCTTCTTAGATTAATTGAAGCATAAACCCAATTTCTAATTCGTCATCAAATATGTTTTAGTCCTTTAATTTGGTGGTTTATTTTCTCTTCTTGTTTTTGAATAATCGAATGGGCATGTACAAATAAACATGATGATGATATGGCACTATGCTTGCAATGAATTATAAATTATTCGAAATGATTTTGTTTTATTTATATTTCACTAATTTCTATGCATTAATTATATTCATCCACTATGCTTAGAGTGGAGGAGCCTCTACTTGTTCAAGACGTTCATGTAAAGCCTCCTACTTGTTCAAGACGTTCACGTAATACCAAAGACTTAAAGTGAGTTGACCAAAATGTGTAAAAGCTAATCAAAATGTGTAATTTTATTTTGAATATGTCAATTTCAATTAAATTAATTAAAAAAATAAAATCATACAATTAAATTAAATTTAAAAAGTAAAAATTCGAAAAAAAATCAATATAATTGAATTAATATAAGAGAAATAATAAAACAAAAAGTCAAAAACCTTGCGCGACAAATTTGAAATATTTCGTCGAGCAAAACTTTGCGTGACCAACAACGCTTTGTCGCGCAAAACTTTGAGCGACCAACAACCCTTCGTCACGCAAAGGTTTGCGAGACCAAAAGAAGTTCGTCGCTCAAAGGTTTGCGCGACCAACAACACTTCGTCGCGCAAAGTAGTTTTGCGCGACAAAAATTATTTTTCGTCTCGCAAACCCTTTCTTCACGACCTTTGCGCGACCAAAATTTTGTCGCGCTAGGTTTGCGCGACGAAATTTTACTTTGCGCGACCAACAATACTTCGTCGCGCAAAGTGTTTTTTGTAGTAGTGTATGCTCAGATTTGCTCATATTTTCTCAGATTTTTATTCTTCTCCAATATGGAGGTATTTATAAAGAAGTACAACTCTAAATAAAAGAGGAAGTAAATCCAAATTACAATAGAAAATAAATATAAATTACAGTAGGAAATAAATCTCAATTATAATAGGATTAGATAAATGAGTAAGTAAACAAAATCCTAACATAATAAGGAACCAAAATCCTAACTAAGTAAGGACTCACCAACAGTAGAGTGTACTCAATTAATTTTAGAATTCATTTAGCAGTACTCTATATTTATTATAGCAAAACCATTTGGTCTCCTGGACTTTTCCAACCGACCAGGGCACTTGGCTGTGGCCTTTGATCAAATAAAGAGCCTTTTCTTAATCGTTGAATGGTTTTATCTTGTGTCTAGACGGTGGCTTGGAATTTGGTCTCCATTTTTCTTGGGTTGGAATTGAGACCACACCCAAGCAGAATTCTTCAAGATGGGGCACATATGATGTGGACTCAATTGACTCGTCTCTTATCTGTTCCACTGCCCCTTCACTGTTCAATGATCCCATTATTTATTCTGTCTAATTCCTATAAACCCAAAAAATTTGGATTCAAAAGAAACAATTTTTATCTTGTGAGTATGTGAGACAGAACTAAGAAGATGATGAAACGGCACAATTGGGACTGGAACAAGAGGATCACTATTTAAATTTGTGGGGAAAAGTACAAAAGGAAAGCACCCGTACGCAAAAGGAAAACATTATCCACAAGGAAACAAAATTATATTAGGGTGGCCAGTTTAGCATGGGGGCTGAATCTAGGGTGGCAATTTTTTTACACAAATTAAACTCAAAACGAAGTTGGCTGGTTCGGGTTGGACCATACCTTGACATGAACATGAATATGACAAGAGCCGCTAACATAACTAACAAACAGGTTGGGTTAGTAACTTAGTATTGCATCATTCGACACAATTGATTAAATAGGTCGTGTTAGGGCTGACTAGTATTTGACAGATACACAGAATGATAGACATGAAGGGCTCGTTTGGGACTACTTCTCTAAGAAGTACTCCTGCTCATAAGCACTTTAATTATAAAAATAAAATTCAAGTGCTTCATAAAAAAGTACTTGGGAGTGCTTCTAAACTTCTCTGTAAAACTCTGTCAGAAGATGCTTTTAGCATTTCCAGAAACACTCCCAAACGGGTCCAAACACAACCAGTTAACACGAATTTCAACCCCCTAACTGAATGACAGGAGAAAGGGTGGTGGAGGTTTGAGGAGGGGTTTAGATTTTGGGGAAGAGGTTAAAATGAATTATTAAAAACTCAATGGGGTTATAGGTTTAGGTTGATGAGGGGCATTGGTGGTATCTTGGGTAGCGAGTGAGGGGCATATGGTGAGCAATAAAGTGGCTAAGAGAAAACTGAGCGAGAAAAAGATGAGATTAATTACCTGATTTTACTTGAGTAAGGCTTAAGATTGGGTTTAAACGGTAGAAATTGACACTTCATATCATATTCCTATGGATACTCCAAACTGTGTGAAGCAGAGAGAGAGACCCTATATGCTTAGCGGAATGGAAATTAAGAAAGTATTTTTGGTCACAAAGGAGTCTAGAGGGTGAAGAACCATTCGAACTCTTAGCTCGCAACCACAAGAGCTACAATCCCCTTTAAATTAAGGTATATATTGTTTAACAGTTCCTACAAAGTGCTTTTAACATTTGTAGGTTTGATAATTACAAATCAGCTTGAGTTTAGTTTTCTCATGGGTATTCAAAATCTACAAAATATGAGTTTTCGAAACGCTAGGGAAGATATAGTTTTCTAAGACTATTCTACTCGACAAACCCTAGATTAAAATGGAGATCATATCCCTAAGTATGGTTTCGAAAAAAGTAAAACTCTATTCATATCTTTGTAATAAAACAATCCCTAGGAATTGTTTGGTGGGTTTGAAATTTCATCATGGGATGATTTTATTGGAGGACTTGTTTTGAGTTTATAAAAGTTCTCAAGTCAACTAAGTAATTTGAGAAAGACAGGCATGGAATTATATTGGACTGAGGTTGAAATGTGAATACAAAGAAACTTGTATGTGTTAATTTCCACAAGACAGTAGACAACACAACATGCATTATTAAAAAAAAGCACAACCCATGAGAGCAACATTGCTGAAAGTATATGATATAAAGCTTTGAAAATCTCTAGCTATTTATTTCTATTTGTCTTTATGTGGAAATTCCAGATTTAGTCAGACTATTCATGGCATGCGCAATCATTAAATTCGATCAGTTCAGAACTTGGCTGGGTGTTGGCATAGACAACTAGCAAATAGCAAACCCACACACAAACACTCTAAGCAAAGGCACTTGACATAATTAACGATTGACAACATACTAAGTACTTTTTAATTCTTGACCAGTGACATATATATCTTTTACATGAACACTAATCACCAAGTGCCTCAGCATATATATATATGCTGATGACTTTGGAGTAGATATCTTCAGTAGGTAATGTTTACACCTTGACGATCTGATCTTGATGATATATATGCTGACTTAATAGCAATTCTGAATGTTCTTCACACCTCAGCACATTAATTTACTAACTAACTGGAATTTCCCCCAACTGTTGCTTAATATTATATTTTCATAAAATAAAAAAATATTTCTGCCCAAGCAGTTCACTCTCATTCTGGTAGTCTAATTCCATTGTGAATAGGAGTAGCTTTCTTATGAGGAAAGCTTCCCATAAACAAATTAATAGAAAATTTTCTCATGAGAATTATATATGTTCCAAAATGAAGACACAAAATTTAACTAGAAACTTTAGACATAATATTCTAACAATTTATTATTATTCTTCAACATTATAATACACAACAACTATGTATTTACATTCATATCATGTATTCAAACATCACCAAATGAGTCCCAACAGTGTCCTTAAAATAAACAGAACTGTCAAGAGACTAATGAAATCCTAATTTCATCATCCACAACTAAAGATTTGATGAAGGGGAGGAAAATTAAAGATGAAAAAGCCAAATTACAACAAAAAATATATAAGGCTTTTTTTTTCCTTTTTCTTTTTGGTGAGAAAATAAGATAGAAGTTTTCACATTGAGCTAGCCTTGAAGGAACCCTAGAGGGCTAGGGCTAGCTAGAGCTGGATGGTTGTGAGTCTATAGCAGCCATGAACATGAGCTCCTCATAAAGCAACTCCTCTCTCCATTTCCTAGTGACTTTGGCTATGAAATCCTCAGTTCTCCTCTGCAAGTCAGTATCTATCTCTTCACCAAAAACTCTTCACTGTTGATATCATCATCACTGCCATCATCATCTTCATCCTCATCATAACCATCAGAGCCATAATATCCATAACTCTCATCACAATCACTATCATCACAACAATAATCTTCGTCATTCGACGCTTCTTTTTCGTATCGTTTAACGTTTCATACCACTCAACATCTTCCCTGGATGGCCTGAAACTCACTAGCACAATTGTGAAAACGATGACATTTAACATGAAGAACACGGCCATGCGATTCGACTTGGCCACCACGATAAATTCATAGGTGGAAAGAAGAAAGTTGTAATGCTCTGGGAGGGACGTCAATGAGAAGGAAATAAAAAGATGAGAGGGATTGCTAGACAAAAGAGAAAAAGAAGACGTAGCGCTGGTACTGAAAATGCCTTCATGCCCTTGTATAACCACCAAGTCTGGTTTGTTCTTTGTTTCCCCTCTTCATGTAGAAGAATATAGCTTTTGAGGCTTCCTTTTATAGCCCAGTTGATAATTTTCACCATTAAATAATAGTAAAGAAGTTTTCAGTGAAACTTTGCAAAAAGTCTACTTCTGGAAGCTATTTACGTACGTAGCCTTTGTCAATAAAAGCTTTAGTATAAGTACTGAGAAATTTCTCAGCTTCCTTGTTTTTAGGCAACAATGAAGCTAAGGAAAATATAAGACTGATATAAATTAATAGAATATGTCAAATAGGGTATTAAATATTCAGAAAGACCAAATAAATTAATTGAGTCTTTGGTTTGGTGGTAAACTCTACAAGAAGTTAGATAAAGATAGTGGTCCACGACATGCTTGGAAGAATTTTGAGCAAACAAAGTGATTGTGATGAGTACCTAATCTTTAGGTCATTGTTTGTGATTACATGCAATAAGATTTACTCCAATGATCCAGGAGGCGCAGCTTGTGAGTTAACCAAATACATGTCTATAAGAAATACAATAAAATTTTCTTTTACTTTGTAAAATAATAGGATTTGAACCGACAACCTCCGTGATGACGAATTACCACTCAAAGAATGTACAACATATGCTTTCAGGTCTAGATCTAATAGTTTAATAATTTGATATGTTATATTGTTAGACGATTTTGAACGTATCAAGCTAACCCCTTACTCACTTTAGCCTATTTTAGGTCCATATGTTTGTTGGTTTATTTATTTATGTCTCATTGGTTTTTTTCTTTTCTTCTGTACAGCAGCTTGCTTTGCACAAAAACTAGAAATGCCTTGTTTGGATGTAACTGTTATGGTCGAGGTCAAGCAAGGCCAAAGTAAAATACTTAAAAGTTTCATAGGAAACTAATTAGAAAACAACAATATCCATGGTTGAAGTTGGCTCATCTTAAGTCATAAGCCAATGATGTATTCGGGTCCCACCAAGATTAGAGAAACTATATTAAGAAAGATTATTAAAATTCATTTTCCTGTGAAAGACAATTAAGTTCTTTCTTTTTAGTAAACAAAAATCACCAACACTAAATGAAACTGCATTAATAATTAGATTGTAAAATGGTATTTAATTGCTAAATGAAACTAGACTAAATAAAAGTTGAGGAAAAACCATTACAAATAAGTAAACCCGGTCGTAAATAGGCAAACCGGTTCCAATTATTCCCATAACAAATCTCTTTTGCTTAAAACAGCAACAGGAGGGAAATAAAACTACTTAACTATCCTAGGAAGCAGATGCCTGCAGGTTTTCACTTTGGCCAGGAGGCGAAGATCCGAGGTTTGGTTGTGGCGTTATCTTAAAGACCTTAAAAAAAATTCTCACATCCTAACAGCTCCTATTTTACAGAGGTGTAAAAAGCGTGTGCGCGCACACACACACACACAAAGCAAATATGAGAAAAGCCTCACCTGGACATGACCGGCAGCAATCAGGGATCCACAAACAGCTCCGCCTATAAAAGAACCATTAGGACCTGACAGAGAGATACTCAAGCCGCCGCTCATTGTTCCTCGATCGTCGTAGAACATAAACGATCCAGATAAATGAGCTATATCAAATTCACCCTACAAGAAAATTAGCAATTGATCTTAGAAAAACAGAAGCCTCCAATACAAACAATACGAATTTCCCCACTGCATATTTTAGTACCGCATCCTGATATGAAAATCCACATATAATTCCTGTTGCTAAGCAGTAGACTTAAACATATATACACATATTCTCATACGGTCATGATCAAAAGAAAATTTCATACTGATTAACCATTGTATCAAAATCCAAACATTGACATTTACCCAAAAAGAAAAATACTTTACCAAAATAGGAATATCAGCACACACTCACGCACACCACAATATACATCTTGAAATGGAATGAGTGGCAGACCTCAAGTGTTACACTGCCCTCATCAGTATCAGGTCGACGCAGGCTAACATTGGAAACTGCTCCGTTTGCAGATATAATCTAAATGGCTCTTGGCCCTTGTTCAGCTAGTGATATAATCTTGAATGTAACATCCTTAAACCCAAGAAACAAAAGAGAACAAAGAAATAAGAGGGGGTAAACAACATTAATTTAGTTTGAGATAGAGAAAAACATGTAAGACACCTTTGCGTCTTAACTCACTTAGGTGGTCTGATGATCGGATTGAAGTTGTAGAGTTTGACATGGATTAGGAGTTTTGGAACCAATCTTATCTGCTACTCTAATAAGGAGAAGTGTTTGAAGTCAATCACTAGAGTTAGAAGATATCCTATCTCATTGTGGATTGGGAGACCTAAAGCTAGTGCAATTGTGAGAGCTAGAGAGTTTCTTGATGGGCAAAACTCTCTAGCCGATGCATAAATAGAGGCCCCTGCTCATTCGATCAAATCATCACAAATAGAGCATTCATACCCCATCTGGAATTACAGTGAAGAAGGGATCGAAGTGAGTGGAAGGTTTCTATTCAAAGTCAGACTAGTTCTTGGCTTCATCATCCCAGATCATTCCTATATATGGCCAATCTAGGTATGCATCAGTTTGTATTCTTTATGTATACAGATCAATCTAGTTAACAAAACAACCTGGGAAAACAATAATGACAGGACCCGACCCAGATCCCACCCCGGAACCCGAGACGGACCCTGTTGATGGGCCCAACACCAACCCATGTCGGGCCCACATCCTAAAACAATTACCCTCTTCCCGAGATACAACCTACAATAGGCCAAGACTTCTGCCGAAAAATGGGCAGAGTCTCCCTAAAACAAGGACTAGCCCAAAACTTCAACTCGTCAAACAAGCAACAGATAAACAACCCAAGCGCCAAAGATGCATAAACATACACATCACAGGCCTCCGGCCAAACTAATTCAACCCAAAAGGGTGATACAGAGCAATCTAAGAGTACAAGAATTCAACAGCTGAAAAGAAATAATAGAATACAAGTTTAGGGTTCAAGGATGACAATCCTACCCTTCCAACGAAGCTCGAGAAGAGAAACGCACGGCCGAACGGTGTCGACGCAACTACGGTGCAGGGCGCAAAATGTAAAGAGTGTGAGTGGACAAAAACAAGGTTTTACATACTTAAATCAAAGTACTAACCCCACCGTTTAAAACAATGCAAACATGCATATTAAATCATTTATATACTTGGTTGATTTGAAAACCGTACTATCTCAAAGTACGAGAAAACATTTTCAGTGTAAAACCCCTTTTACATTTCCCGAGGCATAACCTCCCAAAACAAACCCCACACAAGTTTATAAAACATAAACAAAAGGGTTTAATAACGAAAAAGCATAAAGATGGAATAAAATTTACATAAGGTAAAACAAACCTTAAAATGCCGAATAGCTTGCTTACAACAAGCAAACCAAACTTGACAGCAATATAAACATTAATTGCAATTCAAATCATTTATATATATATATAAACATATATATATATATAAGAAATCGGTTTCAGGATTCAAATCCAAAACATAACCTAATAAATACTGTAGTCAAATCAAGCATATCGCAATCAAACAGTAAACAGCTTTCTCAACTTCCCCAAAGTCACAACCACGTGCTCACAAGCACAACAAGCGAGGAACGATCCTCACTAAAAGAAATATGAATACGAATGTACTAACACACGCGTATAGGTATAGTATAACCAACACAAACACAAGTACCAGGGGAAAACAATCCAACAGGGGATCATTTGACTGGACACCTGCAGATCTCATCGAGACACCGGGCCGGGGTTGAGCCGTCCAAAGTGGGACTAAACTCACAGGACTATATGGTAAAAACTTACCAACCATAACTCCGAAATAAATATGTCCTACGCGCGCAGACTACCCAATCAAGGGTCTACAGCTACACCTCGTTAAGGTATGCACCGGATCGTATCATACCAAATACAGGTAATAGTTTCATATCAATCGCCATGAGATCATCAAGATCGTAACGGAGGTACAATACAAGGTGCTAACAGCACTCAAATCAATCGCCACGCGATAACAGTATATATATATACAAACACAATGTACCCAATCCCAAAACAACAGACATCAGGACATAAACAAGTCCATCACCCACTAACCCATATAAATACTCAAAGTCAGGACATCACCGTCCAAAGCATATATTTCAATACTCAAAATAATCACAAGGGTCAAACGACCGCATAACAGATTAACTCAAATCAAACATCCTATTCATTGAAAAACCATATTTAAATCTCATGCAATGCTCAATCCAAGCATACAAAATCATAATAAAATTTTCAATTTCTAAGACGTCAAATCTAAGGTATAGACATATATATATATATATATATAACCAAAGTATTGATAACCCTTTTCTTAAAGTAGATAAACATATGTATATATATAACCAAAGTATAGGTGATCCTTTTCTTAAAGTAGATATACATATATATATATATATATATATATATAATACATACATATAATCAAAGTAAGGATATATCAATATATATATAACCAAAGTACATATATATATATATATATAGTTATATAACTGTTTTCCACTATTCAAGTGCTTACTCAAAGTAGCTATATATATATAATCAAAGTATACGCATTATAAATCATAGGGTTTTAACACTAAAACCGCGTATGAAATCAAACGGATTATACTAACGTCCAAATATTCAATTATATAATTAAAATATAATAAGACAGTTCCAAGCTTAAAATAGCTCATTTATATACTCAAACTCCAATACGAGAAACACCGGGCGTTCACCACGTCCCGTTCAATACCCAAAGGTATAAATGCTAATAAAATAGCCATCAGGGCCACACATAAAATACCGGAAACCCAAAGCAAGCATTAAACTCAAATGCTAGTTCTTTTAGTATTTTTCAACCAAAATCATGCAAGACTTAAACACTTGTCAAATTCAAGATTTAAAACTATTATTAAATCTCATTCCATGCATTACATGCAATTCAATCAAATCATGCTTGTTGAAAACAAAGTCCACTCACCGTTGGTCCTATGCTGCACAACCCTCAAAGGGTCCCGCTTGCGGCGTAGAAGAGTCAACGTACCTAAAGCGATAGATACGATGATTGGATTAGTACCGTGAACCGTACGAGAACCGTAAACTTAAACCCTAACACAACCTGACTTAACGTGCCCGTACGTCCTACGAAGGATTTCAAGGTCAAACTACCTCTTTTAACCAATGGGACCGCCCAGGAAGACTCACGGTCAACCGGCGGTCAAACACCCCGTTTCGGTCAACCCGGGCCCGCGGAGCCCACAACCTCCAAAAGGATCAGGACATTCCTAGAAGTCCAACAAAGTCAACTACACTGTAAACCGACCTCGGGAGACGCTTGGTCAACCCTGGTCAAACTTGGTCAAACCGACCCGAATAGGTCAAACCGGGCCCATGGATCCCATGACCTCCAAACTTAGATCCGAAAGTTCCTAGAGGTTCAACACAACCTAAACAACGTGTCCTCAAAGTTTGGTCTCGATCGAACGGTCAGATTGCTCACGGTCGCACGATCGGACGATTACGATTTAAATCTAACTTCAAGTCATCGATCCGGAGTATCCGGGACTCCGAATCACGATCCATCAAATCCTACACGATCCTAGAATTATCTAGATCAACATATCCAAAAATGGACGCGATCCAACCGTTCAATCCTATCAAACCCGAGAATCGCGCAATAGGCGAGATTCGTTCGATGGCCAAACGATCTCCGAATTGAGATCCGTCAACTCCCACGCACTCACAGTGATACGAGGATCATTATGGACTCAAGAACCGCTACCACACCGCCACCACGTGCCGCCACACGCGCCACCGTGGGTGGCAGGTGGCTTGAGCAAATTTGGTCAACTCCCAACCCGCGATTCAGCCTACACCGCCTATACCTATCGCATCCAGGCACCGTGGGGAGTTCAGAACCGGTGTGAACCGGCCAAAAACCGCCGGCCACTGGCCGGAAAACCCAAATAAAAAACCGGCAAAAACCCAGCTCTCAGATTCGATCCTAAACCTTCAAATCGATCTACAACAGCTATACATGGAGTTAGAGAAGGAGGAGGGGAGTTGTTTTCATACCTTGCGCGACCGTGGAGCTTGCCGGAGCCGGCCGTGCGACGCTGTGAAATTCCGAGAGAAAACCGGCAAGAATCGAGCTTTTCCGGCGGCCGCAGCGGTGGTGGACGGTGGGGGTGGCACTGGGTTTGACCGGGAGGACCGTGGGGTCCTTTTGGGACCGGTGCGGCCAGTGGCGACCGGATAAGCGATGGCCGGCTGATTTACGTCGCATGCCGGAGAGAGGTCGGGAGGAGAGAGAAAGAGAGAGGAGAGAGAGAGAGAGAGAGAGAGAGAGAAAACCTAAAATCTGATTGGCTGAGGGTATTTAACAAATTCTGAAATGACCATTATGTCCCTATTTCTCGATACAACTCCGATCCAAACGTGCCGCTCGTCCCCGAACTCGTTTCGACGTTCCGAATGCAATGGCGCAACTTGTTTCACCAAATTCCGTCCCGAAAATAACGTTGACCAAAATTCCCTTTAATTACTTAATTTCAATTAATTCCAATTAAATCATTTTTAATTCCTTTTTAATTCATTTTAATTATCCAAATTAATTAACTAATTTAATTAATTCATTTTAACTTATAATTTGGGTCAAGGTCGTCACAAATAAACATATCAAGTATAAGTATGAATAGAGTTGCATATTGACCAAACACACGCTTTTTTAAATTTTCAAAAGCAACTTCTTGTCATTTAAATTTGAAGAAAAAAGCGATTAGGACTATCATCAATTTAGAGTAACGATTTGAAACAAACAATGTGAGATCCCACATCGGCCAACGGAGAGGGGTGATGTGCCCTATATGTACATGCCCACCTCCAAATAGCACGAGGCCTTTTGGGAGCTCAGCCGGAGTTGTGGGAACTCCGGTTAAGCGAGTTGTGGCTTAGAGCAATCCCGGGATGGGTGACCCTCTGGGAAGTTGCTCGTGAGTTCCCAGAAACAAAACCGTGAGGGCCCGCCCAAAGCGGACAATATCGTGCTACGGCGGAGTGATCCCGGATGTGACAATTTGGTATCGAGCCACTCTGCCGTGTGGTGCTAGTGTGCCGATGAGGACGTCGGGCCCCTAAGGGGGTGGATTGTGAGATCCCACATCGGCCAACGGAGAGGGGGTGATGGTGCTAGTGTGCCGACGAGGACGTCGGGCCCCTAAGGGGGTGGATTGTGAGATCCCACATCGGCCAACGAAGAGGAGGTGATGTGCCTTATATGTACATGCCCACCTCCAAATAGCACGAGGCCTTTTGGGAGCTCAGCCGGAGTTGTGGGAACTCCGAAGTTAAGCGAGTTGTGGCTTTGAGCAATCCCAGAAATTGTTTGATGGGTTTGAAGTTTCATCATGGGATGATTTTATTGGAGGACTTGTTTTGAATTTATAAAAGTTCTCAAGTCAACAAAGTAATTTGAGAAAGACAAAGAAACTTGGACTGAGGTTGAAATGTGAATACAAAGAAACTTGCATGTGTTAATTTCCACAAGACAGTACAAAACACAACATGCATTATTAGACAAACCACAACCATTCAATGTAGAGCAACATTGCTGAAAGTATATGATAGGCTCTTGTCTTTATGTAGGAAGAGATATACATGTCACTGGTCAAGAATTAAAAAGTACTTAGTATGTGTTCGTCTGTTTTTGGTACGAACAGTATGACTTTTAAGTTGCTTGTTGTTGTCAATAATAAATTGAATACCTTACAAGGGCTATTTTCTAGTTGCTTAGAGTGTTTGTCTACGCCAACACCCGGTCAAATTCAATCAGTTATAGCGGTGTTGGCGGTGTCGCGAGATCTGATGTTTGGAGGGTGACCGGAATTGCTCAAGACACCCGCCACCCACGGTGGCTCGTGTGGCGGCCCGTGGTGGCGGTGTGGTGGCGGTTCTTGGGTCCATTGAGATCCTTGTATCGCTGCGAGCGAATAGGAGTTGACGGATCTCAATTCGGAGATCGTTTGGTCATCGAACGAATCTCGCCTATTGCGCGATTCTCGGGTTCGATAGGATTGAACCATTGGATCGTGTCCATTCTTGGATATGTTGATCTAGATAATTCTAGGATCGCGTAGGATTTGACGGATCGTGATTCAGAGTCCCGGATACTCCGGATCGATGACTTGAAGTTAGAATTAAACCGTAATCGTCCGATCGTACGATCGTGAGCAATCCGACTGTTCGACCGAGACCAAACTCTCAGGACACGTTGTTTAGGTCGTGTTGAACCTGTAGGAACTTTCGGATCTAAGTTTGGAGGTCATGGGACCCACGGGTCTGGTTTGACCTATTCGGGTCAGTTTGACCAAGTTTGACCAGGTTTGACCGAGGCTTTCCCGAGGTCGCCTTGCAGTGTAGTTGACTTTGTTGGACTTCTAGGAATGTCCGGAACGTTTTGGAGGTCTTGGGCTCCGCGGGCCCGGGTTGGCCGAAAAGGGGTGTTCGACCGTCGGTTGACCGTGAGTCTTCCGGGGCGGTCCCACTGGTTGTAAGAGGTAGTTTGACCTTAGAATCCTTCGTAGGACGTATGTGCACGTTAAGTGGGGTTTTGTTAGGGTTTGAGTTTAAGGTCCTCGTTCGGTTCGATCACTAATCCAATCCTCGTATTTAACGCTTTAGGTACCTTGACTCTGCGTACTCTGTAAGCGGGACCCTTTGAGGGTTGTGCAGCATAGGACCAACGGTGAGTGGACTTTGTTTTTCAATGAGCATGATTGAATGAATTGCATGAAATGAGATTTAATAATAGTTTTAAATCTTGAATTGGATAAGTGTTTTTAAGTCTTGGTTTGACTTTGTTTGATTTATATTTAAAAGGGTTTGCATTTTAGTTTAATGCATGATTTGGGTTGCCGGGTTTTATGTGGGGCCCTGATGGCTATATTTTATTATTATTTATACCTTTGGGGTATTGAACGGGACGTAGTGACGTCAGTGGGTTTTGGTATCGGATTTCGGATTATATATTGGGCTATTTTGACCTTGGGGTCATTACACTATTTATATATATGTATATGTATATATATATTTTGGGTACGAGATACGGACGTTTGGGGTCGTCCGGATATTATATTTAAAAGGGGTTGCTATATTATATTTAATTATATAATTGAATATTTGGAGCGTTAGTATAGTCCGTTTGATGACGTATTCGGTTTTGGCGTGTGAACCTTATGAAGTATAATTACTTATACTTTGATTATATATATGTATATTTTCATACATATATATATTTATTTTGAATAAATACTTTGGGATAATGGGAATGGTTTATACGTATATTTATATATTTATACATATATAGATATGTATATGGGATTGGGCTTGAGTATTTGTATTTTAAAGGATCACTATGTTTTATGTATATATATATATATATATATTTATATATATATATATATACGTATGTATATTTTGGATTATACGTTTGGTTTAACGGTATGTGTTTACAAACGAGTTCTTTATACTTTAATTATATACTTTTGGGTTGGAATGCCCTGTCGGGACGTGAGGTCCCTTATGTAACTATTTTGATATATATATATATATATATATATATATATATATATATATATATATATATATATATATTGGGTTTCTCATACCATTTGACGTTTCTTTACTTGAAACTTTAATACGTTTTGACGTTGATTGAATGTATATTTGATTAAGGTTTTAATTGAATATATGATTTCAATGCTTATGACTACTTTGGTTATATATGTTAGTCTTATATATATGTTAGTCATTGGGTTTTGGACGCTTGCGTCTGATGTTGGTATTTTGGGTTGGGTACATAGTGTTTGGTTATGTATATATATTTGTATATATATATATATATATATATATATATATATATATATATATATATATATATATATATATATATATATATATATACTGGTGATCGCGTGGCGATTGATGTGTGTGCATTTAGCACCTTGTATTGTACCTCCTGTTCTGATTTTGATGATCGCATAGCGATTGATATGATACGATTACCTGTTTTTGGTATGATATGATCCGGTGCATACCTTAACGGGTGTAGCTGTAGACCCTTGATTGGGTAGTCTGCGCGCGTAGGACAGATTTATTTCGGAGTTATGGTTGGTAAGTTTTTACCATGTAGTCCTGTGAGTTTAGTCCCACTTTGGACGGCTCAACCACAGGCCCGTGTCTCGATGAGACTGTGCAGTGTCCGATCAAATGATCCCCTGTTGGATTGTTTTCCCTGGTACTCGTGTTTGTATTATGGTTATACTATACCTATACGCGTGAGTTAGTACTTCATATTCATATTTCTTTTAGTGAGGATCGTTCCTCGCTTGTCGTGCTTGTGAGCACGTGTTTGTAAGAGTGGGGATATTTGAGAAACTGTTTACTGTTTTGGCTGTAGTACTTGATTAGATTTCAGTACTCGATAGGTTTTACTTATTGGATTGTAAATCCTGTTTTATATATATATTTATATATATGATTTGAACTACATTTGAGTTCTGTATATTTGTCAAGTTTGGTTTGCTTGTTATAAGCGGGTTATTCGGCATTTTAAGGTTTGTTTTACCTTATGTGAATTTTATTCCATCTTTATGCTTTTAAAGTATTTCAGTCCTTTTGTTTATGCTTATAAACCTGCATGGGTTGATTTGAGAGGTTTTGCCTCGGGGAAAGTAAAATGGTGTTTTGTTGGGAAAAAGGTTTTGAGCTGGTTTTGCTCTCGCGTACTTTGAAGTAGTATGGTTTTTAAATCAATCAAGTATATAAATGATTTCATATGCATGTTTGGCATGGTTTTAAAAGGTGGGGTTAGTACTTTGTTTTAAGTATGTAAAACTTTGTTTTTGTCCACTCACACTTTTTCTGTTTTGCGCCCCCCAGACCTTAGTCGTCGCTTCATTACTGATCGGCTGTGCGCTTCTCTTCTCGAGCTTCGTTGGAAGGGTAGGATTGTCATCCTTTAACCCTAAACTTGTATTCTGTTATTTCTACTTTTCCGCTGTTGATTTCGTACTCTTAGTTGCTCTGTATCACCTCTAGGGTTGAATTAGTTTGGCCGGAGGCCTGTGATGTATATGTTGTATGCATGCTGGCGTTTGGGTTGTTATCTGTTGCTTGTTAGACAGGTTGAACTTTTGGGCTAGTCCTTATTTTAGGGGAGACTCTGCCCGTTTTTCGGCAGAAGTCTTGGCCCATTGTAGGTTAAATCTCGGAAAGAGGGTAACTGTTTAGTATGTGGGCTCGACATGAGTTGGTGTTGGGCCCATCAACAGGGTCCGGCTCGGGTTCCGGGGTGGAAATCTGGGTCGGGTCCTATCATTATAACCGTCGAAAGTTTTGTGCCATTACTTGATCTCTGAATGTTTATTTTTTCCAATTTTTGGCGTATATGATCTCGAAGTATAAACAAACAAGTTTGACGGTTGGATCGTTGAAACTAGTTTCGTAGAATGTGTATGCCATCAAAAAAATATATTCACTAACAATTAAGAGTTTATTTATACTTTCGTTAAATATAACATAAGATTTTGTTATATCCACTTGTGTAAATATTTTAAATTGAAGATCAAATTCAGTCATTGTATTCATATAGGGTCAAGGAGTGTGGCTGTAAAAAATCATCAAAATCGAAGTTAAAATAACCGTTAAATCGTGATTTTTCATTTATAACCATCGAAAAGTTGTCCCGTTACTAAATCTCTGATTACATGGTTTGCTAATTATGGGTTGGGTCTCAGCTCATAGGCTTAGTCATGAAGATAATTTTGTATTGGTTAGTTAAGTCTTATAGGGCCTAGCTAAATGGACAGGTGTCTTAATCTAACGGTTGTGTAATGGAAGGCTGAGATTGAAGTTAGGAGTGTGTCTAACTCTCTCTCTCCACCAACGGTTATTTTCAGTGAGTGTGTATGAGCTAATATGCTCTGACAGTGTGTGCTCAACACAATTGAATACAGAAGAATTCTTAAATTTGTTTTCCTCCTCTTCTCTCTCTGATACTCCCTTCCATAGCTGCTAGGTTTGCATTACTCTAACAGCCACCACCAATACAAACAAGACGAATTTCCCCACTGCATATTTTAGTACCGCATCCTGATATGAATATCCACATATAATTGCTCTTGCTAAGCAGTAGACTTAATCATATATACACATATTCTCATACAGTCATGATCAAAACAAAATTTCATACTGATTAACCATTGTATCAAAATCCAACCATTGACCTTTACGCAAAAAGAAAAATACTTCACCAAAATAGGAATATCAGCACACACTCGCACACACTCGCACACACCACAATATACATCTTGAAATGGAATTAGTGGCAGACCTCAAGTGTTACACTGACCTCATCAGTATCAGGTCGACCCAGGCTAACATTGGAAACTGCTCCGTTTGCAGATATAATCCAAATGGCTCTTGGTCCTTGTTCAGCTAGTGATATAATCTTGAATGTAACATCCTTAAACCCAAGAAACAAAAGAGAACAAAGAAATAAGACAGGGTAAACTACATTAATTTAGTTTGAGATAGAGAAAAACAACCCCAGGAAAGCAATAAACATATCAAGTATAAGTATGAATAGAGTTGCACATTGACCAAACACACAGTTTTTTAAATTTTCAGAAGCAACTGCTTGTCATTTAAATTTGAAGAAAAAAGCAGTCAGGACTATCATCAATTTAGAGTAACGATTTGAAACAAATAATACTTGCAAAGAATTTAAGAGAGAGTACTCCCTGAGCTAGAGTCCTAAAACATCTTGAGGTTTAAAAAGACCCTTTCTTCCAAATAGAACCTCTGAGACCTAGATGAACTTGGTGATTTATTATTAATGTTCTTAAAAGTTTTAGGTGTGGACATCTCTCCAGAGAGGCCAACAAGTGGAACAATTGTTCCCCAAAGTTGAAGCCATTAGGCTGTGGGCCAACAAATTATTTTAGACTCATCAATCATAGTAAATGTAATACAAAAATGCAGAAACCGATAATTAAACTCAAAAGGCATGGGAACGCACATATGATGGTGACCCACAGACACATAGAATGTTTCTAAATAACGCAGAAAACTTTACCGCCACAGTTCTTGCTAATCCTTGTGATACTTTTCTACATTCGATGAATTTTTATGGATCAACCCGGGTCAAATTCATGTCAAGGACAGACGGTGATCAAACCAGAAGTACAAATAAGAAAGCTCTACAAACAGTAAATGATACTATATTTTACCTCACCAGGTTCGGTAGTGATGACATGGGGCATATAATCTGTAGTTGGAGTCATGATTACACTCCAGTCCCCTACAAAATAACAATCATAGAAGATCAAATTCATAATCTGAATTAAAAAGAGAATTTTATAATGCCATTATTCATCTCCATAATGTTTGCAGTAAAATATGATTGAGTTGCTTTTCACGATCAGTAGGCAGAATTTTTTATAGAAATAATCGCAACCGATATAATCACTCTCTTAATCTTGAAAAGAAGCCACTCAAGGTGATGTAAGCAAGACAAAATGGAAAAATAAATATGCTCAAAAAGTTCAGCTAAGAATTGTGTCTTCCCGCACTCTGTGAGCATCCAACCAAAACTGGACAGACCAATTGAAACTACAACGTAAGAAGAATCGTTTATACACATCACGCCATGTTGTGTTTCATGAAGAATCGTTTCCTTGCGCCACTACCCCTGCCACAACTTCACCATCACAAGCTACAGACCTTGTTTTTGTTCCTGTTGGGCTTCCACAAATTCATCCTCTCTCTACTGGGCCTTTATCGCAACCTTCCACAGCAGGCCCACCTCATCTATCAGCTGGCCCAGACCCACCTCCAGTGCCTTTACCTCTTGCAAATACCCTTGCGTCGTCTTCAACCTTCATCCATTCTGCAGTCGCGACAACTCCAGCGTTGCCCAGCCCAGTTTCGTCGCTAGTCACGTCTCCCAGCACCGGTCTGTCTCCAGCGTCATCTCCAGAGCCGCCTAGCACAGGTCTGCCTCCCACGTTGCACAGCCCAGATCCGCCTCCGTCTACTTCAATGGGACCTGCCACCGCCTCGTCTCCTGCTCCCCAACCTTCTCCACCGCCTTCTCCGACGACAACAGACCTGTCCAACTCTTCTTCCCCACCGGTGCCACCTCCCCCTATTGGTCGCACGAGTCCAGTTCACACTCGCTCTTGCTCTGGCATAGTAAAACCCAATCCGAAATTTCAGTCTAATTTTTCAGCTCGCTATCCAATTCCACAGGCTCTCCTGGCATCGGTTGAATCAAAAATTGAACCCACATGTTACACAGAGGCGTCCAAGTCTCCTCATTGGCGGTAGGCCATGCTCGACGAGTTCAATGCTCTTCTTCGCCAAGGCACATGGTCTCTTGTCCCTTCTTCTTCTCATCAAAATACAGTAGGCTGCAAATGGGTATTCAAAATCAAACGACGCTCTGATGGTTCGCTCGAACGGTATAAGGCTAGTTTAGTGGCTAAAGGCTTCCATCAGCAATCCGGGATTGATTATTTCGACACGTTCAGCCTAGTGGTCAAGCCAACCACTATACGCACCATTTTGAGCATTGCTGTCTCTTGCGGCTGGGGCATTCGTCAACTGGATATTAAAAATGCTTTCTTGCACGGTTATCTCTCTGAGGCAGTTTTTATGCAACAACCTCCTGGCTTCATTGATCCTCAACGACCCACTCATGTCTGCCAACTCCATAAGGCCATCTATGGTCTTAAGCAAGCTCCCCGGGCTTGGTTTCAAAGGTTTAGTACCTTTCTACTTCGAGTTGGTTTCATTCAAAGTCGCTCTAACTCATCCTTGTTTGTATATCGTGATGCATCACAATTAATGATTTTACTCCTCTACGTTGATGATATCGTGCTTACTGGAAATACGCCCTCTCAACTCTCTGCTTTTATCACTACTCTTGCTGCTGAATTTGAGGTTACAGATCTTGGCTTGATTAATTACTTCCTTGGCATCGAAGTCCCTCATTTGAAAGACTCTGTTCACCTTACCCAAAATAAGTATACTCTCGATCTTCTCCGGAAAAGCAATCTTCTCGAGTGCAAACCCGTCCCAACTCCCATGGCCTCACGGACCTCTGCCTCTCGCACTGACGGCTCTCCTCTTGCTGATCCAACTCCATATCGCCAAATTGTCGGTGCTCTTCAATATCTCACCATCACTCGCCCTGATATAGCCTACGCCGTTCAACATGTTTCTCAATTCATGAGTTCTCCCAGTGATACACATTTTGAAGTTGTGAAACGTATCCTTCGTTATCTCAAAGGCACTCTTGGTCATGGTCTATCCCTTTACCGTTCCCCTAATCCTTCTCTCCTCATTGCGTACTCAGATGCCGATTGGGCAGGGTGTCCAGACACCCGTCGATCAACTACAGGGTATTGTGTCTTTTTGGGGCCCAATCTCATTTCCTGGAGTGCCAAGAAACAACGTACCGTCTCACGCTCTAGTGCAAAAGCTGAATACCGTGCTCTGGCTTATGCATGTGCTGATACTATTTGGATCCAAGGCCTGTTACGTGAACTTCAGTATCCTCTCCCTCGTCCAGTTCTTCTTCATTGTGACAATCTTTCTGCTACTTACATGGCTGCTAATCCAGTCTTTCATTCTCGCACCAAACATATTGGCCTCGATTATCACTTTGTTCGTGAACGCATTGCTAGTGGCAGTCACCAAGTTCAATTTATTCCTCCACCCAACAACTGGCTGACGTTTTCACCAAAGGCTTACCCACGGATCGATTCCGGCATCTCGTTTCCAACCTTGTCGCCTCCCCGGCGTCAAGTTTGCGGGGGAATGTTAGGCAGTTACACCAGTCATCACCACATCAATGAGACCTCTTCAATATTCTTTGTAACAGTTTCCGTTATAAGATTTAATTGTGTAATTTACTCTGTCATTAGTATAGGGCTGTTACGCTAGCCATTACTGTATAAATATTGTATGCATGTATCTTTGATAGATGAGAAAGATAAACCTTTTCTACAGTTCAGCAAAGAATTGTCTTTTCCCACTCTTCATGAGCAACCAAACAAAACTGGGCAGACCAATTGAAATTACAATTTCAAAAGAAAACAAGAAAAGGATTGATCAAAAATGAAACCTTCAAGATGGGGCACATATGATGTGGATTCATTTGACTCATCTCCCATCTGTTCCACCTCCTCTTCACTGTTCAATGATCCCATTATTTATTCTCTGTCTAATTCCTTTAAACCCAAAAAATTTGGATTCAAAAGAAACAATTTTTATCTTGTGAGTATGTGAGACAGAACTAAGAAGATGATGAAACGGCACAAATGGGACTGGAACAAGAAGATCACTATTTAAATTTGTGGGGAAAAGTACAAAAGGAAAGCACCCGTACACAAGGAAACAAAATTATATTACTGTGGCCAGTTTAGCATGGGGGGGATGAATCTAGGGTAGCAATTTTTTACGCAAATCAAACTCAAAACGAAGTTGGCTGGTTCGGGTTGGACCATACCTTGACATGAACAAGAATATGACAAGAGCTGCTAACATAAATAACAACCAGGCTGGGTTAGTTTGCATCATTTGACACAATTGATTAAATAGGTCGTGTTAGGGTTGACTAGTATTTGACAGATACATAGAATGATATGACATGAAGGGCTCGTTTGGGACTACTTCTCTAGGAAGTATTTTTGCTCATAAGCGCTTTAATTATAAAAATCTTGAATTTTCATAAAAAATTCAAATGCTTCCTAAAAAAGTACTTGGGAGTGCTTCCTGAAGAAGCACATAACAGGTGCTTCTAAACTTTTCTGCCAAACCCTGTGAGAAGCGCTTTTAGCATTTCCAGAAGCACTCCCAAACAGGCCCGAACACAACCAGTTAACACGAATTTCAACCCCCTGGCTGAATGACAGGAGAAAGGGTGGTGGAAGTTTGAGGAGGGATTTAGATTTTGGGGAAGAGATTAAAATGAATTATTAAAACTTGATGGGGTTATAGGTTTAGGTTGATGAGGGGCATTGTTGGTATCTTGGGTAGCGAGTGAGGGGCATATAGTGAGCAATAAAGTGGCTAAGAGAAAACTGAGCGAGAAGAAGAAGATGAAATGGAACGGTTGGGATCGGGACAAGAAGATCGTTGTTGCGATCTTTTTGGGGAAACAATACAAAAGGAAAGCTAGATAATGATGATCGGTTTATGGTGGGAGATGAAAGATGGGTAAAGGGGGCTGAGGTGAAGGCTTGAGGGCGGTGTAGATAATAAAGACAAATAGACTTTTGTGTGTAGGTGTCAAAATATGTGGAAAAGCTTATATATCAAGCAATCCAAAAGGAAGAAAAGCATGCTGAGTGGAATTGGGATACGATTAGCTGCTACACCTCAGATTTTCTGTGAAACAAATTTAGAAGTCCGAAAACTACGCTTTGTTACATACACTCCACGAAAAACATCTAGCTATACAGCAAGAATAACATCCTACAATAGACCAAAAGTTTGGCTGACACCTCATAGGAAGGCAATCTGGCAGTGCCATTGCGTGCATTAAACAAGAACTGCTAGAGGGTTAGAGCTTGATAAGTCCTAAATGAAATATTGAATTTTGTTCAAAATTATTTGGAGGTCAAAAATTATTGCGTCTTTTTAAGATCTAATGCTTTATTCAATTTCTATCATCTTAGAGTATCTTATATGTCTCCTTTATACAAAGGACAGGAGGACCAATATTTTACCTAATTGAGGCCACTTTTCTATTCATAGCACCCAGCATTACACTTCCAAATTTGAACAAGAGCATCCATCCTATAACAAGGTCCCACATACTATTTTATAGGATGACTTAGAACTACTCAAACTGAGGACAAGTTCAAAAATCCAAGAGTATTAACACAAAATCTTCTAAGTCTGAGAGGCCAAAACCATCAAACTTTCCAATCGAACTCGTACCACATTTATTTTATCTTATTTTTCTCACGAGAGTGCATAATTCTCAAACCATAACAGCATGCTATAAGATGCAAATTAGTAAATACTGAAATGGTTAAAAGACTCACCACCAGATTCCATTGCCGGTGCCTCACGCTGCTTCGCATTTGAACCATCAGACCGTCCCCTACCCCCGCGCTTCCTCTTCGCTGTAGCCCCATCATCTCCCACATTCATCCCTGCTACGTCTGCTGGAGGCATCCCTGCAACATGGTTCGGGTTTTCGGTCTTTAGAGCCCCATGATAAGCCGATGGAGCTTCAGCTCCTACCACTCTAGCGCCATCAACTCCCACATTCGTCGCTGATACGTCTGCTACAGGCATTCCTGCAACCCGGGTAGGGTTTTCGGTCGTCTGAGCCCCACGATAAGCTGATGGAGCTTCAGCTCCTCCCACCCTAACTCCTGAACTCATCCCTCCTTTTGCTTCCATGCTTTAAACCAGCAATCAAACGAAACCTCAAAACCTATCTGCAACTGCAACAGAGAGGCCATGGAAAAGTAAGAAAACAAAAAACAAATGAAACAAATAGAATGAACAATTCAAAACAAAACCCCAAACTTCATTTGGGAAGACGATGACTCAATATCTCCTTTGAGCTTTGGAGATCAAAAAAACCAGCTGCAACAGAAACCTCACTAAAAATTTCGTAACAAGAGAAGAAAAAAAAAACTGTGTCAAAACACTATAATTTCGTACAAAAAATTGACTAGAAAATGACTCCGGGCCCTACATTTTATAATAAAATATATATATATATATATATCAGAACCGAAGACAAGAAAAATATATACAAAACTTTTTTATCTTTCCAACATCTAAAACTTTGAATCCACCACAACCAAAAAGTTATAATTTTCTTTAAATACAAATTGTAAAAGACAAGATTTCAGGTGAAAAAGTTAGCCTGTTTTTTGTTTCAAACATTCAAAGATCAAGAAAACGAATAAAATATTAGTTGAGAAAAATATAGTGAAACTCAACTTTTAAAAGTAATTTTGTTCGGTGCTGGAAGATCAAATCATGAAACTCAAAAACTGATCACCACATACAAAACAAAACAAACAAAAAGATGAAAACTTTAAGCGCAAAAAAATATATTCAAAAATTCACCTGACACTTCAATTCTTACTCTCCATGAGCAATCACTCAAATGCACACTTCACTCACTCAATGAACAACAAAAAATGTTGAAGAAAAAATAAAAAAAGTATACCAACAAATATGATTAAAAGAGAAGAAAAATACTGTTTGGTTTCCGAGAAAATAAAAAATTTGAAAAGCAAGGGAAAGAGAGCGTGTGTGTGAGTGTAAATACTATTTATGATACAAAAATATGCAAAAAAAGGAAAATACAAAGATAAAAATATTTTTATGTATTTGTTGCTATTTGGCTAAGTCCAATGAAATAAAATTTAGTGAAGGAAATTTTCACGTCCGGGACAAATTGGATGACAATTGGCTATTATGGTAAATATAATCACAGGCGCGTGCAATCTGAGGAAAGGAAATAAATGCCTTATTTATTTATTTTTTCCATTCACATTAATTTGTTTTCCATTTAAAGCTGAAAAGGTGGTCTAAGCAATTGTTTGAGAGCTCGGATTTTTTTTATCTTCAAGAAAAAAAGTTTAACCGTTTAATTTGCCCCTGGTTCAGAATTAAATTACGAAAAGGTCACTGAAACTGTAAAATGTAGATTGGATACGCTGGTGGGGTCGCTGGTGATTACGTCACATGCCGGTGAGGGTGATATATCCGACGGTTAGAATCTATCTGATTGGATACGCTGGATGGCACGTGGATAATAGTGACCGAGGAAGCATATGATATGAGCAGTGGAACCGCTAGTTAACTTTGCAATAGTGCTGTAAAACCATTGGCTTTTTTCCAAGCCAATTGAATTTTGACTTGGTAAAATTAATAGATTTTTAAATATAAAATTCTCCAAACCAGCGAAAAATGAGTGGAAATAACAATTCTTCTGTCTGTTCTTGTCATGATTTGATATGAAAATGTGGCACACTAATAATTTTTTATATATATACAAGCAATCGTATGTTCATAAGCGTTGGTTAAAATGGTATATAAACTTCCTACTAAACGAATCAGGTATAAAATGAGCATACAACTCGTACGTTCCTAAGCATTGGTTAACATGGTATGGAAACTTAATAATAAACAACTCGGATACAATACAACATACAACCTAATTGTTGGTTAAAATGGTATGGAAACTTAATACCAAATAACTTGGGTGCAAAATGAACCTACAACTCGTGCGTTTATAAAAATAGTATGGAAATTTAATACCAAACAACTCGGGTACAAAAATGAACCTACAACTCATACATTCATAAGTATGGTATGGAAACTTAATACCAAATGAATCGGGTACAAAATGAACCTACAGCTCGTACATTCTTAAGTGTTGGTTAAAATAATATGGAAGTTTAATACCAAACGACTTGGGCACAAAACTAACCAACAACTCGTACGTTGTTAAGCATTGGTTATGAAAACTTAATACCAAACAGATCGGGTACAAAACGATATAGAAATTTAATACCAAGGATAAAAAACAGCATACAACTCGCACATTCATAAGCAGTGGTTAAAGTGGTATGGAGTTGATAAGGTGAAAATAGAGATCTTTGTACGTGTGTCTGAGGATTAGTTATTACGCCATACCATCCTCAAACGTTTAAAATGTCCTTAATATTATTCTCTGTGATGGTAAGGAAAAAAAAAAGTGAATCCCTTATTTGGTAATAAGCTATGATAATTGTCCCCCCCAAAAAAAAACTATTCGACCAAAAATATACGAACTTTCGAAATCAAACAAATCAGGTAAAATAAGGTGGAAGTAGAGCTTTTTAATTCAAATTTTTTGTAACAAAATACATGTTATAATGGAGCAAGGTTTTGTATCAAATTTTTTGTTGTTGCTTGAAAAAAGTAGCAAAAATGGAGCATTTTGGCTACAAGGGCAGATGGTGAAATTCAACTACTTTTAATCAACAATCATAAGGCATGAAATACAAAAGCATGACCTTTCTAAAAGGAAACAAGCCTCCAGGACCCTTCAAAACACAGTGTCAAATTATTTTCACATTGCAGACCAATAGAGTTATTCACTTACTAAGTTCATACCTAAATGCTTGTTTGTCAAACTTGCACCATGACGATACGATTTAGCATGAATGAAACCAGCTCTCACCTCCTCGAACGAATACTCAACAGGTTGACCAGTGAAAGGTGTAGCTGGCGTTGTGGCTGTCAGCATATGAACCGACGTTGTTTTAGGAGTGGGAGGCACTGGAATTGACATCGTCTTTGGTGTTCCATTCTCTTCATCACCGACGAATATTGGCTTGGACGGTGTCATGATTGGCATCTCACTGAAAAGATGTGCTGCTTGGATGTTTGTCTTCTGTTGTGTCTTCTGACCCTCTTGGAAATTTGCAATGTTGACCTTAGATGACACTTCGGATAAGACAGGAGAGAGGGGTTTCCGAATCAATGGAGAGTCCATTTCAAGAGCCTTTGCAGCACTGGATGGATGCTTCTTCTTTATTGAATGACCAGAAATCTCTGAGATTCTCCTTCCTGCATTAAATTTATGTCTACTCATAATATGAGGCATACAGTGATGTTGAATAAGTTGTGAAAAATTACTTAACAGGATATTTTCATCAGTATGTTTAGCCTAAAACACCTATCCAAAAAACCAGTCGCACCTATATTTTCCAATCATACCATTTTAGACACCATTTTCATATAATAGGAATAGTGCAAGTCTTCTTTTAAATTAAAAGAAAACAACAGCTCAAACTTCTGAGCTAATGTTGAAAAATACCAGAAGACTGAGCGTCCACTCCACCGTATCGCTGGTGAGAGCTACTTCGATTCAGACAGTTACCCTTCTTAGTAGGTTGTACAATTGGAGTAACTTTTTCAAAATTTTGGTTTCGAATTAATGCCCCACCAAGGGACATTTTTCTATTGGAAGCTTTCTTTCCACTCTTGGATGGACTATGCTTTGAGCCATAAAGTACTTCTTGCTCTGCTAGCACCTGCCCCTGAAATCTTTTCATATCCTAGGATAGAAAAGCAATATAAGAACTGGTTGAAGAGGAGCATGCTTCAAAAAATACTCATGGAATAGGAGAAAGGTTCATACTCTCTGTCTTTGCTTTTCTTGCTCTTTCTCATGCCTTAGGGTGCTGTACGCCATGAGCGTTGATAAAAGTCGGCCCTACACAATGCAACAGATATCATGGAAAACAATTTTGATAATCAACCAACATATGGTTGGACAAAACTTCACCAAATCAAGGTTTGACTTAGATATTACTTACACCATCATATAAGAATTCAAGTCCTCTTTCTCTTTCCCAAGCCGTGGCTTTTGAAATCAATGCTTCCACCAGTCCTACTCCATATACAATTCAAAACAGAGACACTTACGAAATAGAGCAAAGGGGAATTAAACAAATTTAATAAATTGTAGAATTTTTTAATTTCCATAACACATAATTGTGTCTCTTGCACTGCTATACCCTTTCTGGTTCATGGTAGTAGATTAAGACTAATAGCTGCATGAAGAAATTCTCACACCTTCCTCTCTATATTGATATGTGAGTGGGTCATGTACCATGAAACAACTGGTATTTTGATACACGAATGGAAAGGCATACAAGAACTCAACTCAAACACATACATCATTCCTTGTCTGTGTACTGTAATTTAAATGAATCACAAACTAATTACAACAGGTCATCGAAACGAGTTTTTACCAGGAATTTTGTTTACCAGGGCACGAGCTTTCTCTGCACGTTTCAAAGTAAGATGGGCACCTCTTCCTGCATTATAGCGATTATCATCCTGAAATCCCACAATACATTGGGAGAATGAAGTGAGATGGGGAAAAAAATAAGCTACATCATCCATCTATCCATAAGTATTGTACTTGTTCAAGAACTCAATACTTGATAGAGGCCGAGTTAATGCCTTTACAGGCACTACATTATCCTGAATCTTTCATCATTATTCCTTGGTAAAGAATTCCCCACATGGGAAATATATGGTGAAATTAAAAAGTATTTCTTTTGATTAATCGGGACGGATATTTTTTATAAAAAAAACTGAAATAGAAAGTGCAATCTCAATATGGTGGATGGAAAAAGAGATTGTTCCAGAGAGAATAGAATGTTCAACCCTGTTGTACTCCTCTAGCCAGCATTCTTCTTGACATGTGGCCAACCACTTCTCAAACTTTTCTAGTATTTCTTTCCTGCTTGAAGCTTCCTCTTTAGCCATTGCGATTTGGAGCTCAATTTGCTCCAACAGACATGCAGGATCCACAGTTCCTGAAAAACACTAAAAGCTAATGAGAGGTCTTTGAATTTTCTGCTGCGATTTATGAATCAAATCGTAAGACTTCCACAAGAAATGACATCCTTAGACATCAGAAATTTATAATTCAGTGTGCTACCAAATGACTTCTTTTTTTGTCAAAACTACCAAATGACTTTGATAAGGTAGTACTTCACCGTTAATAGGATGGCATTGCTAATATTTGTTGTAGTGATAAATGAACAGAAATATCAAGGGTAATAACAAAAGAAAAGAAATTACCAGACTCTAAAGCTTCAATTGAGTATTCCATTGCATTAAATGTTTCAGTAACCATGTGAGACTGCCTGCATATCTCCTCCAGTTCCAACCTCTTTTTCTGAAAAATCTCTTTCAGTTTACTTGATTTGAGCTGCTGCAACCTTAACACTTCTTCCTCAACCTGCAGAAAGAAAGTTTGTAAATTTAGCCAAACATATTTTGGTTCCCCCACAAGAACTTTGCAACAGAACAGATAGAAAATGCATAACAAAATATTTCCAGCTCGTAGCGCTCTAAATTAAAAATGACATACTCACGTGATTTAGAAAGTCTGTAGAAAGCATGTCAGGTTCAGTGATTTCGGATTCTGAAGCAGCTATATGCCTAGTTACATTCTGAAATTTAGTTTGCTCCTCTATGGGCGTATCCATCAGATTCCACATCTCCAAAAGGGCACTTAAATGATTTTGAAGCTATTACAAATGCAAGGGTTAGAAAGGCTAAACAGAAAGTAAGAGTGATGATAAAAATAAAGGTTGTGCAAAATGAAAAATAGAAGAGCTGCCTTACTGCCATACTTACCGTCTGCCATCTCTGTATCTTGACCTTTCTTAGCCTTTGTATCAAATTACCCAAACTATCTACTGTATTATTGGTTACATCTTTTTCTCCCTCAGAATCGTCCAAGGTGGGGTGGATTTCATGAATTGTGTGCTTAAAATCCATACCAAGAACCAAGCACAGTGAGTTTAGTATGTTCAGGTGGTCCATTACCAGATTCAAACGGTTTCTCTGCAGGTGATATGAATAAACAAAAAAATAGTCAAATGGCTCTGCAACTTCATTCCCAGAAAAAGATCCAATCACTTCACATTTGAGTTTGTCATCACAAAATCATCAAGGAAGTTGTGATAGATTGCACTAGACCAAACTCAATAGAAAAATGCCTCTTATTTTTTCTAAGCTTCATCGTTAGTCAGACACTGGTTTCCCTCAAATATTTCATCAGTACACCTCACCTAGCTTTCCCTCAATTACTGCTAAATCGCAGCATAACCACTGGTTTTTCATGAAATAATTCAATAAACAAAAATACAATGCAGAACTACTTCCAGCTACACATGGATTCACCAGTAGTGACAAGAAGAGTAAATGTGTTACAGAATTTAACGAGGAAACAATACCTTCTCATCTTGATATTCAAGCAACTCTCTACGCAGTTCTTCTAGCCTCTTCAAGGACAAGTCGGTCTCTTCCACCACCATTTTGTACAGACCATCATCTGTAGATCTGCATATTTGATTCGAGATTTTCTGTAATTGATCTAAGACAACGAAGAATTTGTCCCTTCTTTCAATTTTCCGCATCTTCAAGTCCTCCAGTTGTGGGATAATGGTTTCAAGCTTTTTCTTCAAACTTCCACTGGCATTTTGATCAAACTGTGGACAAGAAAAAAATGTAAACGTCCCTAACCAACTCAAATTTCTTCTTGGAAACAGAGAAAATAGGGTAGAAATGCACAGGATCATGTCTTTAGTCTAGAGAAGACTTACATGTGGTGGTTGTTCACCCAGTGCAGAACATATGTCTACAAGCTCTGCTTCATAACTAGCAATTTCTTGCTGCAGTAGAGCTTTACACTTTTTCGAGTCATCAACTTTTGCCCTAAATACCTCCATACACTCTTGTTCAATCGTTAGAATCATTGTGTCCCTTTCGAAATCAGGCACTCCAACTTCATCCCATATTTTCTGATTTCAAAAATATCAAAGTGAAGACAAACACAAAAATAGAAATTCTACCGTCCTGAATACCAAACAATGTCTAACAAAGTTGAACTTGAAAAACAAAGAGATGCATAAAATTCTAATCTTAATTAAACTTCTTTAGAAGATGTTATTCATAATTAAATTGCTCATATTATATAAAGGGAATTTAGGAAAACCTGCAGTTCCTGCAGCAAAAACTCAAACTTTGTTTCCAAATGCACAAACTGATTACTGCAACGCTGATTGAACATGGTGAAGCAACAACCTCACTGTAAATGGCAAAAAATTATGAGAATTCACAGACAAACTAACAGCGTTTCTAATCAATCATCCAGTTATAATAAGAAGAAAAATTCGGAAAACAAATACAAAATAAAAATATAGGACCTATTGAGTGTGCTTTTGGCAGCTTTCAAATGACCAAAAACACATTAACATTTGACAAGGGCGTTCAGAATCCAATCCAATTTAATCGGTTCAACGACTGACGGATCTCTAAATTCAAAAACCTACATGATTAGTTCAAATTACGGTTTTCTTCATGAAAATCCAATGAGTCAATACCAAGCCAATGTAGTTGATTTCAAATCTTCTTTGGTCTTACAGACATTTTAAATTATAGAAATTATGATGAGTAAATCGTTTGATAAAATTATGCTTGGCACATTGTACAATCAATCATCATTACACAAAAAAACATCTTCATTTCACGTCTAATTACAATTACATAATAACTTTTAATTGAAAATTTATGAAAACTCCAAACAGCGCGCATAAACAGATAAGCATAAAATGACATGTAGGCCCAGAAACTCAAATGACACGTCAACACAACTGACAGATATACAAGCACAAAGACAAATAGTAAGAACGAGTGACAAAGTGACCATTTTCCATCCATCTTTTGTTTGTTTCCCGAGAAACTACCAAAAATATAAAAACATAGAATCCAAACAGAAATTAAGTCAGTGTACTGAATTTGAGAGAGTGGAGGGTTGACAACAAGTCATGCATTTTCCCGGCCAGTTTTCTGGGGAAACAAACAGATGACAAGGAAGAAAACGGACCTTATCACAGTGGAACTTTCCAGTCGGTCAGATAAGATTTGAGAATGGCTCCAAGAAAATGCAAATGCCAAGCCCTAACAAGTGTAAAGCGTTCGTCTGTGCGTAACGCTTGAATTTTTGTCTGAGAGCGCAAGTTTCGCGTGCGAGAGAAGGAAGGAACGGAGCGTTATATTGGGAAGAGCAAAAGCAAATGGTAGGGTCTGCTTTCTACACGTCGTCGTTTCGTGTTGTCCCGGCTGACGTGGCGGAACGGAGGGAATGTACAGATTGAAGAGGAGCGTTGCGGACTGATTAAACGGTTGTGGATTTGATCATTTGATGGTATTGCTGTCTTCATTAGTGGGATTGCTTGGGATATGTGGAACTAAATTTGGCCCCAAAAAGGAGTATATTTGAATTTCAAAATTTACAATTATTACATGGCTTTGCTGCAAATTATTATTTATTAATTGAAGACACGGAAAAAAAAACATTCAAACTTGAAATCTCTTTCGACGGTGAAATAAGAAATACTACTTTTATTATAACATAATTGCATCGAATTTAAATGATAGCTTTTGTTTATATTTCTCTATTTCAAAACAATAGGGTCCAAGAGATCATGACTGTTCAAAACAATATCCAATTCATAATGAAAAATATAGTAGGATATTGTGTCTTTCTACTAACTAGTCCCAAAAAATATAACTTGTAATGAAGGGCACACAAAGATAAATGACTTATTTATTGATATGCCCCATGTGCTTTCAAAATAGTCTCATATTACCCCATGTGCTTTGAATTGGCTCAATATACCACATGTGCTTTTCATTTAGTGTATCACGTTACTCATTCTGTCTGATTTTGAGAGAAGTTCCGTTATGGGGCTGATGAGGCATGCAATGTGGCCCACAACTTTTGAAGCCTACACATAGGAGAAGAATGGTTATTATCATTTAAAATGGGGGATTTGGGAGAATAAAGGTTAGGTTGATTTGGGAATTTCATATTTGGGAATCTCTGAAGAGGGTTCGTTATACTTGAAATGAGGGCTCAAATCTTTGAATAGGGAGGAAGGCTGCTTCTTCTCTGTGTGAATACTGACTGAGTTAGTGAGTTGTGTTATCTGGGAAAGGAGCCACATGATTTACTCGAGATTGAGGTTGGAATCTTTGAATATTGTTTGGTATTGGACTTTAAGGCTACAAAGTGAGTTAGTGCAAAGATGATGGTGCTTAGAGAACCTGGAGGTTCTCAACCCATATGTAAGTGGATCTATTAATTCTTCAGTCTTTTTCGGGTTGTTGGCATGTGCATTGAACTATTGTTGGAGTTTTTTTATTTATATTTTTTTACTCTTTGTTGGTCCTTGTGTGGTCCTTGTATTGTCTTTGTTACTCTTTTCTGGCACTTGCAAACGTAAGTGTTGTTTACTCTTTGTCTATACTTTGTTCAAGTATTGTCTTTAGTATTTTGGTCCTACATAAAGATTTAAAAGACAAAGCGTAAAAACAGTATTAAGTAGGCCACAAAAGTTGTCAAGCTTTTTCGGTTTGTTAAGTGACTCTTCCTCATACCTCTTGCATATATAACGTTTGAGTAATAGAGTCTCTTATATCAGTAGTCCAAAAATGTAATTGGTTATATTAATTTGAGTTTGGTGACTTTATGACACAGATAAAGATGTTGATGAGCTTGTCACATTTAAGTTTTTCCATGGAGGTAAACAAGTTCAAAATGGGTCAAGTGATAGTAAATGGTCTTATTTGGGTGGTGAATTTAGTTGGTTTGATTATTTTGAGGCTGACTATATGTCCATATTAGAGCTATTTGGAATGGCTAAAGCTATGGGATATGAAGATGCAGAGGCGGCCTTGGGCCAGGGTCACTAGGGCTACAGCCCGGGGCCCAAATTTTTTTTAAGCCTATGTATATGTGTATATAAACAAAATATTAAACAATAAAAGAGAGAAGCCACCCACCAGGAGCCGTTGGAAGCCAAATCAATCAATCACTTTTGAGATCTCAATCTCAAGAAAGTATTGAAGATGCAAATCAATTATTAATAATAATTATATAATACAATATAAATCAAAATAAACAAAACATACATACCACCACGGCCACAAAAAGAAGAAGGAAGAAAGAACCCTTGCTATCATCAACCTTCTCACTTGGTCTGAAGTTCATAAACGCAACATTGGCACTGTAGAAATACTCAAACACCCCTCACCACGCAAAAAAATAAAAAATAAAAAAATACTCGTACACCCCTCACAACAGTGGCACGGCAGAAATCACTTCTTCAAGATGCGCTTCTAGTTTCCATAGCAGGAGTCATTAGTTTGGCACTTTGGACGTCCTCTATTGGGTCTTCACATACTACTTATTTGGGCTCATCACTTGAGCTTCCAAAGATCACTCTCTTAGCTTTAGTAAAACTTGTCTCGTGATCTCCTTGCTTACGTTTAACCTATCTCTTGTTTCCTGCACACGCACATCCCTTAGAGTCATTAAACTCCTCGCAACTCCAAAAGCAACATCGTTGTCTAGGAGTATTGAGTCGTTTACGTTAATTAGCCCTCTTGAGGAACCAAAGTAGGGTAGCCACACTGGTAACGCTTCTTGCCCCTATGTCTGAGTTGGCAAAGCTAAGTTCAGATCCAGAGAAAATGGGAAGGAGGATGTCATTTTATTTCTGATTTCTCTTCTCTCTTTTCTTTTCTATTTTCTTCTTTCTTTTCTCTCTTCTGTGTGGTTGTGATTTTGTGTTTTTTTCCCCTATCCTTTTTCTTTTATAGATGTCCACTATGACGAACCCTAGCCATTGCAACATTCTACGCGTTTCTGATTTTCGCTCTCCCCTTGTGGCCCACATCCTTCTGGCATTCCACCCGTCCCCAAATAAATCCATCGCTCCTTCACCTTTCGCTGTTTAGCCACGAGAATCCCGCTAATTGCGCTGTTTTCACGTTTCGCCGTTTCAAAAAAAAAAATTACATGTGGGTTTCGAATTTTCATTTAGGTTGGCTTTATACTGTTTTGGGCTTCAAAGCGGGGTACTCTTCTTCCTTCGTTTGAGGTTTTGTCTCGTTTGGACTCTTGCATGTATAAAAGGGCACACTTGAGAAAATTTGCCCCTGGGCCTTAGAAAACCCAGGACCGGCGCTGTGAAGATGTGATGATATGACTTTTTATGGTGAAGAGTTTGGAACTAATAGACTCATTGAAGTAGTATCAGATAGTAAGCTTTTATTTTGTAAGAGCACAACACCTAAAGGCAATAGCAAGGTGATAGTTATTTACTTGAAAGCTAGCCCTGGGCATGGGTCGAGTCGAGTCACTTTTAGGTTGATCCATGAGAAGACCCACCTATATTCACGGTTCGCGAGCCGGGTCGAGTTGAAGTTGAAACCCATAATTGGGCCGACCCAAATTTATATGGGTCGGTTTTGGGCCTGAGCCCCATTTTTGTATTTTTCAAAAACCCAAATCAATTTTTTTTAAAACCTAACATAAGTAATTAAAATATGCATGAATTTTAAGAAACTCAGTATCAATTATTAAAAGAGACCCAAATCAATTTTTTTAAACCTAACATAAGTAATTAAAATATGCATGAATTTTAAGAAACTCAGTATCAATTATTAAAAGAGACCCAAATCAATTTTTTTAAACCTAACATAAGTAATTAAAATATGCATGAATTTTAAGAAACTCAGTATCAATTATTAAAAGAGACCCAAATCAATTTTTTTTAAACCTAACATAAGTAATTAAAATATGCATGAATTTTAAGAAACTTAGTATCAATTATTAAAAGAGACCCAAATCAATTTTCTTTTTTTCAAAAGTTCAAATCATACAAATCCATCATTCTAATAAACCAAATCATCACAATCATTAGCAAAGGAAAGGAAATAGAGCATCTTATGATGTTACAACCTAGTACAAAAAATACACAATGCAAGAAATCGAAATTATACTTGTTACAACTCATGGAAAATTTCAAAACATGCATCCATCCAAAACCTAAATCAAAACAAGGCATGCATCCATCCAAAATCTGCATCAAAACAAATCAACCATACCATTATTAACAAATCAATATTAAGATACAAGTAGAGAAATTAAAAAACCTACCAACATATCCTCATCATACAAGGGAGGGAAAGCCTTATTCAAATTGCATTGGATGTTTTACTCCCCATTTCTACAAAATAGAAGAAAATAAATCAAACCATTTGAGTTAAAACACATAAAAATCATATTGAAATAAACTTATCAAAATGAAAATATTACCCGTTTCAATTGATTCATAGAACTCCATCTCCTCAATGCTTGGCACATATTGTAATGAAGATATATCATCCGACCTTATCCAATTTTGAGAGCAAATCAAAGCCTCAACCATCTTAGGAGACAATGAGCTTCGAAACAAGTCAATCACTCTCCCAATAGTGCTAAAACATGACTTGAAGCTACTGTGGATGTAGGGATTGCAAGCACATCCTTTGCAATTAATGCCAAACTCGGATACTTGAGCCCATTTATTCTCCACCACCCTAGTATATCAAAGTCACCATCAATTGTTTCAAGTGGATCCAACAAGTACCTATCTAGTTCATGTGTTAGAACCACATTATCACTCTCTTGTTGAATTTTTTTCCACTTCCCATCATGTTTTTTCATTTACGACCTCCAAAAATCAAAGAAGGCACGGTTTCATTATTAGTACTACCACTCTCATTGGTAGTAGTACTACTAGTACCCACATTGTTACCTCTAGGCTTATACACTTCATAAATATTCAAAATAATTTGTTTCATCTCATTTGTCTTTTGAGCCACCAATCTTTCACAAATAGGATCATGTTCAAATATTTCCTCAAAGATGTGCTTCAAATTGTGAAGCTTGAACTAGGGGTCAATCATAACTCTTATCATCAAGAATGGGTTCACTTTATGAAGTTCACCCCAATATTTATCACATTTATTCTTCATTGATGCTGCCATATCATTTAAAAGTGTGTCCATCTTTGTCCATACTTCAATAGGAGTTGTAACATCATATCTATACAAGTCCCGAATCTCCCCATCAATGGAAATCAAATCATGGAAGGTTGTGTGTGATGTTGGATGCAAAGAAGCTGAAATTTTCAATGTAACATCATAGATGGTCTTCAAAAACATCACAAATGTCATGGCTTTGTCCCAATCTTCATCACTAGGTGGCCCCACCCTCTTATTAGTCTTAGACTTTCCCTTCCATTTTCCACTTCCTTCAATGCCTTCATTTCCCTCTTCATCTCCTTCATTTTCCTTGAAGTGCATTAAGTAGGAAGAATCAGGACCATCTCCCATTCTATCAAAAGCTTTTCGAAATTTTAATTCCGCGTCAAGCATCAAATAAGTGGAGTTCCACCTAGATGGAACATCCATCACCACCAACCCCTTGCACTCTAATTTTTCCGTCTCAACACACATTTTGAAGTAACTCAACCGAGAATGTGAGCACCTCACAAACTTCACCGCTTACGGATTGCCACAATAGAGCTTTCCAATCTCTTCAAACCCTCCTTAACTATCAAGTTGATTATATGAGCACTACACCTCATATGCATGTGAACTCCTCCTAACACACTATTCGAATCTTTCCACCCATTTATTTTCTTCCTCACATAGTTAATTGTCATAGTATTGGCAACTGCATTATCCGCGGTAATTTTGAGGATCTTCTCATGTCCCCAATCAATCAAACAATTTTCAAGCAATTTTTCAATGTTCTCCCACTTATGACTATTAATTACACAAAAGTTTAGGATTATTTTGTGCATTTTATAGTCGGAATCAACAAAGTGGGCAGTCAACACCATGTAATTCACATTTTGAACCAATGTCCAAGTATCAGTTGTAAGGCATATTCTATGTGAACGAAGGTCAACTTTCAACTTCTCCTTCATTTTCTTGTACATTTCTATAAATCTTCTTCCAAGAGTTCTACGATAAGGTGGATGAAATTGTGGGCAAGTGACACTACAAAATTCCCTAAACCCTTCACTCTCCACAAACGTAAGTGTAGTTCTTTGTCTATACTTTGTTCTGGTATTGTCTTTAGTAGTTTGGCCCTATGTAAAGTTTAAAAGGCAAAGCCTAAAAACAATATTAAGTAGGCCGCAAAAGTTGTCAAGCTTTTTCGGTTTGTTAAGTGACTCTTCCTCGTACCTTTTGCATATATAATGTTTGAGTGATAGAGTCTCCTATATCAGTAGTCCAAAAATGTAATTGGTTGTATTAATTTGAGTTTGGTGATTTATGACACAAATAAAGATGTTGATGAGCTTGTTACATTTAAGTTTTTCCATGGAGAACTAGTTTTAAATGGGTCAAGTGACAGTGAATTGTCTTATTTGGGTGGTGAAGTCAGTTAGTTTGATAATTATGAGGTATGTCCATATTAGAGCTATTTGGAATGGCTAAAGCTATGAGATATAAAGATGATGATGATATGACTTTTTATGGTGAAGAGTTTGGAACTCGTAGACTCATTGAAGTAGTATCAGATAGTAAGTTTTTATTTTGTATGAGTACAGTACCTAAAAGCAATAGTAAGGTGATAGTTATATACTTGAAAGAAGTGATCCAAGCTTCAAGACAAGTGGGGAATGAACTCGGAGGCCACTTATCTCCTACTAGTCAGTCATCTAGTTGTGAGGATAATGATAGTAGTGATCCTTACTTTGAAGACAATGACTATGCATAGACTGATGAAGAGATTGACATATTGAAGAAGTATGATAAGTGATTTGAAGGTTATGTGGATCATACTTGTATTGACAATGATCTTAATGCATAGGAAAATGATGAGTCAGACAATGGAGAAGAGTCACCTACACTTACCTGCCGAAGTAACTCTTCAAGTGAAGATAAAGCACCAGGTGAACTAAGAAGGATGAGGAATATAATGCCAAAAGGTGAAGATTTGAGGCTTGAAATAGATATGGAAACCCCAGAATTCAAAAAAGGCTTAAAGTTTGCAATTGCTGAGATGTTTAGAAAAGCTGTGAGAATATACTCAATTACTTATGGAAGGGAGTTGATATTTATGAATAATGACCGTAACAAAATAAGAGTAGTTTGTGAAGAGGGTTGTCCTTTTGTTATCCATGCTTCAAGTGTTAGTGGTAGCACTTACCTGCAGGTGAAAACCTTTAATCCTACACATGTTTGTAATAAGGGAAGTAAAAATATACATGCCACTACTAGCTAGTTGGCTGAAAGATATGCTGGGCAGTTAAGGCTCAATCCAAATTGGATTGCTTCTTCTTTTGCATAACAAGTTCACCAAGACTGTGGTTATAAACCATCTAGCTAAATCAAAGCATAATAATAATAAGCTTATCTCGCTAAATCAGCAGAGCAAAAATCAACCAAAATGAATTCGTGATGAAATATCATTACCTAACCTACTCGACCAAGACAAAGAACGGTGGCTGAGAGTCGAAGCTTGCTGTGAGTTTCTCTCCTCTTCAAACCAAAAAATTGAAGGAAACATTTTGCCTCTCATACAATGGAAATGAATTTAGCCACAACTTATAAAACAAAAACATTCTAAATGGCGGATTAATATTGCTTATTCAAGTTAAGCTAAGCCTATTTCATTTCACCCAAGTATCTTTAAAATCCAGTCTCTTTGAGTGCCAAAAGAAAAAGTGAAGAAAGACATAGAATTTACCCTTGAAGACTTTTCTTGGAAATCCAAGAATGATCACCTTTGAAAAGGCTTGCTTCTTCCTCTTTGATTTAAAGAACTCTTTCACCTCAAGGCTCCAAAGTAGAAGCCATCTACCACACCACACCAAATGCTCCTAGAGATGAATAGAAGACAACTAAAAGATATGGATTCTAGTCTACCTCTTGGATGGACCAATTTTGGCTTATGGAATATTAGAGGCAAAGATGATGCACTCACACATCAACCAAAGTGAAAAATCAAAACTCTATCTAGGTTTTCCCCTAACTTTAGTATTTATAGGACAACACAAAACAAAGGAGAGACCTCCCCTGTAGGTGTCGAAATTTGGTGGGTTATGGGGCTCCATTTTGGGTCCATGGATAATGTTATCTCATAAAAATTATCCCTTTGACCCAATTGCCTTTTGGACCATTTCACCCATTTCCTTTTAAATCATATTTAAAAGCCCAATCCAATATATCTTTACGTCAAAGTTAATTCCATAATTAACAATTAATTATGAATTACAATTTAACTCTTAAATTATAATTATAGTCTAACTTAATTGACCCGGTCAAACTATTTGACTTTGGTCAATTACTTGATCAACACGTTGACTTTTGAATATTGACTTTGACATTTGATCATCGACCATTGACTTGTGTCTCCTCGTTTCATTTCTCTTCATTTGTACGTCTAATCATATTCTTTAGGTGTGCAGACCGTAGGTTCTCTTTAGCAAGGTAGTAGGTTGACTCAATTCCTCTTAAATGATATACGAATTAAATTCTACAATTTAATTCGTCATACTAATAAAGGTTAATTGAAACCTTTAGGACTTCCATAAACCATAGTTGTCGCCTAACAGCGAGTCACGGTTATCCGAGCTAAATAAGACGTGGTGAAAGAACCTATTCAAATTGGAATGACTGTGCAATTGAATCCTTCTCTTATAACAATACTCATTATTCACATTATTAGATAATAAAATATAATTGTCAATATCCTAATGTGAATTATTTCTTTATATGATTATCCTGATAAGATTTAAAGACCTATTCTTGAAAATCTTATCCACTACTCTACACATAGATTTGACCAATCATATCCTGGAGCATTCTCTCTCCCCTTACTGAGAGTAGAGATTCCTTGTTGCACATTCATTTGCTTCCATAACTCTATTGAGAGTCCAGATGAACACCTTTAAGTTATGCCTACTTTAGCATAATTGTATAGTGCCCTCTAAGACTAACAACATAGCCACAAGTAGGACTGTCATTTTGAACCGAAATACAACAAAAGGAATTTTCCGACCGCATTCAAACCGACTTCGAGGGAAAACCAACGGCAAATTGCGGGTTTTTTAACCGACCACAATATGTCAGTCGGTTTGCGGTTCCGAATAACCAAATACTGCAATACCGCAACTATATATAAATAATTATTTTATTTAATATTTAATAGCATGATAATTAATTATCTTATCTCTCTATAATGATGAGATTGAATTCTTCAAGGAAATGGAATATGTTACAACTTGTAAGTAATTGGTTTATTATCTTCATGTTCTTTATGCTTCTTATAATGTTTTTTTATATGCTCATTTCATTTTAATTTTTTAGTTCATATTTACTAGTTTTAAACTTTTATTTGTAGATGGGCATACATCACAACAGAGTCCTTCAAATCCACTCTCCACCAACCCTTGAGGGCCTGTTTGGTGGGCCGGATCGACCAGACTTTTGAATTAAAATGGACTATAAACTCGTCTGGCTGCTTGGTGAGCCTAAATGCACAATGGGACTGGTTCGAACTTATATTTCCTATAGGATAACAAAGTCCAGCAAACTCCTTTAGTATTGTAAAACCCGAGGAGAACCACGGTTTAGAACGACATCGCTCCACCTCCTTTCTCCTTCCTCGACCTGCCTACGCTCTGCTTCCTCTCTACTTCTGATCGCCTATGCCTCTCGCTCTCCGCCTCCGCCTCCGCCTCCGTCTCGATCATCTACGCCTCCTCCTCCTCCTCCTTGGCTCTTCTCCTCATCTCTTCTTCTTTAACAATCTCAAAAGAGTCTCGATTTTTGGGCTTTGGCAAGACTTCTCCAACAATCTCATGGCTTCCATCAACGCTCATGCCCTTCTACAACTACCCTTTCTCGACCTCAGTGAGCTTTCTTTAATTTCTTCTTCTTTGTTTTTTGTTTCGCTTTTGTTTTTCTCGCTTTTGCATCCGTTGTATTTATTTTTAAGTTAAAACCCATATGGGTTTTTGTGTTCTTGATGTTTTGTATTATTTTCCTTTACATCTGCCACGTACGATGTCTTGTTTGATTGAAATTTGCTAATCAAATGTGGACTTGAATATATATGATTATGGCAAGATGCTAATGCTTTGCTTAATTCTTGAACTTATTTATTTTTTATAGCTGTATACTCAATACTTATTATTTATATTTTCATTTTTTACCATATGTCATATCATGATTTGCCTCTTAAGAACTTTTATTTGTGATTGTTGTTGTGTATGAGTAGGAATTTTCTCTTGTTGGTCAAATCAATGAAGCATACGATGTATCTATTTGTCTTCCCTTTCGTATTTTCGTGTATCAATCAAGCCTGCTATTTTATCTTGGATGTATGCATGTCATGTTCACTTCTAATTTCTGTGCAAGATGGTCTTCCATCTAAGTTTTTAGATGCTATCTGCTTCTTTTTCTTTTGTATCAGAGAATTAATTGTTTATGATTTTGTGGCTTCTTTTGTTCCTTGTCTTGAGGTTGATAATTGAAGTATATAACCAGTCATGGGCAAAGATGCTCCCCTTAGTTATAATTTGCAAAACAAAAACTGGTGATATTGTGAGAAGCACACCATACGTTTGGTGTTAGGAGCAAAGCTTTTTTCTTTTTTGGATCAAACCCGTAAAACAGATAGGATAGGATTGGAGTCTAACCCTACTGTGAATGTGAGTGTAATGCAATACCATTTAAAATATAAGCATAATTAACTATCACCAGAATAGAATCCTGCACTACTAAATTTTGATTTGAATAACTGCCTAAACTCAAATGGTTTTTGAGGTTGCTTAAACCACACTATTTCGTGATTCCTCAAAGTTTTTGATAGCTGCTTATGTTAGTAGAAATTCCTTAATTCCTTAGTTTTTGATAGCTGTTTGTGTAACTTCAGAAACAGAGAAGATGATCTTCTAAGTGAGCAGTTAGGGGAAATCTCAAGAGCCTTAAAGCCTCTGATTCTTCCAGAGGGGAAAGGCATAAGGTAATAATTATTCACGTTCACATTGTCACATTATGGATTTAGTTTTGAAGTGAGAATCTTACTTGGATTTCTCACAGACCACCTATGTAATTCAGCACAACCTATTACTGTCTAGTTTTCTAGAAGCACAAGCTCTTCAGATGAAATCAAATTAATCATAATGTTGTAATTGGATATGCTATATATGTGATCGTTGTAGAGTAGTCGATTGAGCTGTGATTTTGTTTACCTCTCCTTTTGTATGTCAAGGCTAAAAAGTTTAAAGATTACTTCTCCTTTTATATATGCAGATGATGATCATAAATTTGTTGGAGATGAGCTAAAAAAGATGGGATTTTCTATTTTAGATAGAATCTCTTTGCTTACTTTATTTACTGATTCGGCAAAAGTGCATGTGTTCAAGACATTAGATGAGGGTGATGATAGGTATGAGTATGTGACGACAGATCATAGATCTCGTGGTTGAAACGTAGTTTTGAGTTTTTACTTCTGTTATATTTTGGACTTGTTGTATTTTGATGGGCAAAAGCCAAATAGGTATTTTAATGGCTTTGTAAAATTTGGATATGGTTTGAGCTATTTTAGAAGTATATTTTGGAATATTTTTATGGTATCTTCATGTGATTTCTTATTTTTAATTTTGTGTACATGTTTTTTATTAAATTTAATTATTTCTAATATTAAATAATTTAATAAACATTAAAATATATTTTAAAAATATTTTTTTGAAGTCCAATGCACCCTGTACCCATACTTATCATTAAACAAAGGATCGACTTTAGTCCAAGGTAATCTTGCTCAACTTAATGCATACCAAACAACTTATTAAAGTCCAACCCAATCCAAGCCAAACCAAATTCAATACCCCAAGTCCAATCCTAACTAATCCACCTGTACCCACCAAACAGTAAAGCTCCGAGTTCTCTATGTCTTACATTGCATTTTTCTTGTGGGTTGTAACTAAATTTAAACTTTATTTGCTTCGCTTTAAATCTTTTATTTGAGTTGTGAGTTTATTTGCTTAAATTTGTAAAGTTCAAAATGCTTGGATTTAAAAGCTTCAAAACTAGGCCAAGAAAAGTATGCAAAATATTAGATTTTTTTACCCATATGCCTAGAAGAAAAGTTTGTAAAATATTAGAGTTTATTAGTGGGTTAGCCGATTAAATTTGTAAAGTTCCCTATTCCGATAATAGCGGTATACCGACATATCGACCGCAATATATCGATAATTGCGGTATACCGCAATATGTCGGCCAGTTCATGGATTTTTTTTTTACAATACCGCAATATGTCGGTCGGTTCGTGGTTTCATTGAAAAGTTGCGGTAACCGAACCGCAACCACCCCTAGCCACAAGACATCTATGATGTTTCAGGTCTAAGGATTAGTTTGCACCATTGCAATTTATGAATTCTAGTTTAACATGTGAGTAAGGACTTACATACTAGAACTCATGCATTGGATCGCATTCAGTGTACTTGTTCCCCTACAAGCACCTACACACATATCTAGATGTTGCCACATTCAATGACTTGAGACCTCACCATTCTTTACATATAGAGATGATACTGTGTGTACTGGTCTTTGAGGAATATTATCGCCTAATTGACATTCCTATGACTAGGAACATATTTAGGATTACGAATAATGATCAGTCTCCATGTATGTAATCTCATTACATAGTTCTCATATACACTTTTATAATCCTAGGACTATAGTTGTTTTACTGTTATGATTACATACAAAATATCATGGTTGAAAACAACTGGTTTTGTCCATGAATAACTTAATAAGTCATTACAAAAGATATCCTTAACATTAATTATCCTATACTTAGTTGACTTTAAAGGCATACTACTAACAAAAATGCCCTAAGGAAACAATACAAGAAGATGTTCCAAATGAATAGTGTAAGTAATTCTTCTATGGCGCTGCATTGATATGCATGCTCAGTTCCAGGTCATTTGTTCAACATCTTGGTATTGTTTCTGCATGATGTGAGATTATTGTCATGAGTTAAGAACGAGAAATGTGGGAAGTACAATTATCATTAAATCTGAAATGGAAAGTGATAGGGCACGGTTTTAGAGGATTTACATCTATCTTGCATCATGCAAAAAGGGTTTTTATATGGTTGTACACATGTTGTTTGCTTGGATGGGTCAAAGAGCCTCACCTTGGGCAAGTGCTTTATGCAATGGGAGTTTATGCAAACAAAGGAATGTTTCCACTTGCCTATGCATATGTAGAGATTGAGAGCAATTCAACATGGGTGTGGTTTTAGAATTATTGAGTGCTTATCTGAATATTTAGAATAGCTATGGATATGTATTTATGACTAACAAGCAAAAAGGTTTAAATAGATGTTGTGGATATGCAGAGCACATACATTGTTTGAAACATCTGTATGGAAACTTCTATTTAGAGCATAGAGATCTTGCTTTAAAACATCAAATGGAAGCAATTGCTAGGGCCACAACAGTGCCATGGGTTGATGTAGAAATGAGAAAGATGTTGGAGTTGTCTAAACATGCACATGATTGGCTAGTAGAGAAAGATCCTAGGCATTGGAGGAGGGCACACTTCAAGAGTCATTCCAAGTTTGACATGCTTATGAACAACCGATATGAGGCATTAGCATAATGGATGCCAGAGACAAGCTTGTTTTGACTATGCTATAAAGAATTAGGTTGTATATGATGTTGTTGATGGCTGGAAGAAAGGCTTTATGTAAGAAATGGCATGGTTAAGTTGGGCCAAGAATTAGAAAGATATTAGAGAAAAACAAAGGAAAAGCTCAATGGTGCATTCCTAAGGCTGCTGGACAAAATAGGTTTGAAGTAATGCATCATAGTGGCCGAAACTTTGCTATTGATTTGAATGCCCACTCTTGTTCATGCCATGCCTGGGATTTGAATGGAATACCATGTTTGCATGCTTGTACTGCAATAAGTTGGTTTCATAGGAATCCTAAGGACTTTTGTGATGCAGTGTAAAAGAAAGAGGCTTATTTGAGAGCATATAAACCAATGATTATGAATATGACTAGCCAAGATCAGTGGATGAAGAAAAATTTACCTCCATTACTCCCTCCAAAATACCACAAGCAGCCTGGTAGGCCTAAGAAGACAAGGAAACATGCTTTTGATGAGCCTAAACAACCTGCTAATCCATATAAGTTTCCTAGGTATGGCATTCCATTAAAATGTGGCAATTGTGGTGGAGAAGGCCATAATCGAATTGGTTGTAAGGTATGTGTCATTATCCAAAATTGCTGAACATGATATTTAATGGATCTACTAGTAATCTTGGTTTCCATTCATATCACAGTACAAAGAAAAAGCTCTCTATTTATATTCAATTAGTGCTTAATGATAAAACTCAAAAGAAATTACATTGTTTTCCCAACTAGTGCTTACTGATAAAGCTCAAAAGAAATTACATTGTTTTCCCAACTAGTACTCTCTATTTCCATTCAAATCACTTACACCCACCAAATTACAAAACATATTACTCTTAATTCCTTTTAATTTATCTTCATGGCAAACACCACCAACCAGGAAAGCAACATAGCAGCCCACAATATTTTTGACTTTGCTCAAATCTTTGCATTTTCCTCTTCCAACCTATCAATCTTCCTCAACAAACCAGGTATCAAAGACTTTGAACGCTCACCAAACCACTAAAAAACCTACATCCTCTTTGACCACTTCCCTGTATCAACCTAGATATGAACGCTATCAATTTGTGATGCCCAAAACAATGACTGACAACCTGATCTTAAACATTCTTACCTTTGACTTTGGGCACACTAGAAATCTCCGCCTTGGGTTTGAAGTGGTCCACGAAGTCTACATCCATGCTAACTTCCCACAGTGACATCGTTGGACATGCCTTGCTTCTCTTATTTCCATGTCTTCTTCGATTCAATACCAGCGTTTTATTCCTTCAATTGATGCAAAATACAACAGCAACAAGAGGAACCCAAAGTTAAAGGCTTGGCAGAACAAATTTAATAGGGGAAAATGGGTCTGGTAAATCTAGGTTAATTTGGGAAAATGTAAAAAATTTTGAGGGCTTATGGCCACCTGTAGGTTGAGTCCATGTCAAAATACGAAATGGCTGCCACATCAGCCACCTAATGGAACTTCTCTCGAACTCTAACGAAATGGGTAACGTGATACACTAAGGGCCGCTTTGGCATTCTTTGTCTTTGTGAAAATAATCACGTCAGTTCTTTGTGAGAGAAATCACCTGTAAGAGAAAGCATTTGGCGTTTGGTAAATTTTTTGTTAAAAGTGTTATTGGTACTAATTCCCACATAATCACAAAAATAATTCCTGCATAATCATTAAACTCACTTCTTCAAAACTAATTCTGATAATCGAAAATGAAAGCACCTCATTAGTCAGCTTTCCTTATAGCTTTCTCTCACAATTTTTAATAATAAGTGATTTTCTCATAGTTTACCAAACGGGTTGGGCTTCCCAAAATTTTTAAAAATCACTTATCATCGCAAATAAGCAATGCCAAACTGGCACTAAATGAAAGCACATGTGGTATATTGAGCCAGTTCAAAGCACAGGGGGGTAATCTGAGACTATTTTAAAAGCACATGAGGCATATCAATAAATGAGCTTAGATAACTTTCTCTAATGAGCTCTTGCACACAATTCCAAAATGTTGCTTTTAAAAATATTCAAACGCCCAACTTTGAGACGCTGCTAAAATTTGGAATGTCTCAAAGATTTACTTTGAAATTTTTACGTGGGACTTGAAACTCGGACATATTCGAGACCCATGACCATAGATCGAGGACCCTAACTCCAGACCTTGTACATGAGACAACAAATCTAGACCCAATATTTAACACTCATAACTGAGCCAAAAACTTGAGAACAAGAGCCAGGATGCCAAAACTAAGAATCTATACTCTAGGACCAAACTCCATACCACATACCATGGACCCATGACCCAAACATTTTCATATCTTTTGGAACGAAAACCATTTTCGTATTTAATACCAAGAGTGTTTTTAAATATTGAAAATATTGATTATACAATACATACTACAATCCCATCACATAAATAATTAATAACACATATATGGGTTAGGCCAGTTAGCCATGGCAATGAGGCCACAACATTGCACGTAAGTTCAATTCCCTCCATGTGGATTAGATTAATTTAGAGTAGTATAAACTATCGCTTATATATAATAGAATAAAAAAAATTAATAACCGACAAAAACAAACCAATATAAGCAACTTATTTAAGTTTTAGCACACAAAAAATAAAATCTTATAACAAAACCAAACTAACTGCAATTTATAGTTCGGTGACCAATTTGGCTTCTTTAGAAGCAACATAGGAAGAAGAAGGAAAAAACTAAGGCAAATTGACATGAGGACGGAAGGGCACGTGCCTCGTCACCTCGATTTTTCTCGTAAGAAATGTTTAAAGAAAATTACCTAAATACCCTAGAAACCCTAATCACCCATCATTTCGTTTTCCTTTCCTATATATATATATCCTTTTCTCACTTTCAAAACAATTAGACCTTTCGGCTTTTCTAGATTTTCTCTCAATCTATTGCCGTCTCACTTTCAGATCTAAGAATTTTCTAGACCTTTCGGCTTTTCTAGATTGTCTCTCAATCTATCGCCGTCTCACTTTCAAATCTATGAATCTCTCACTCCCGAATTTCTCTCCACCCTCTCGTATCTTCGATTTCACTAAGAAAAGGTACGAACTTCAAATTGGATACATTATTTAAATGAATGATTTCATTAAATTAGATTTATTGAGTATTATTAATATACAATAATTGAATCTATATTGATTGTGTATAGATCTAGTGATTTTTTTCCTTAGTTTGAGTTGCATATATTTGTTAAATTGGAATGTGGTGGATGATTTGAGTTTGAGTTGCATATATTTGTTTGAATATTTGTTTTTGAAATTTGAGTTGACTTGAGTGTTACTACATGAAGTGCTTTTGTTATAAGTATATTATATATATATATATAAATTATGTTTTTGTGTGCATATTAGTGCTCTTGTGACCTTAAAATCCAATCTGTGTTCTTTTTCAAACACTACATATGGGATTTTGGCACTTGTATGCTAAAACTCACCCTAAATAGGGATTTGAAATTCTATTTGATTTCTTGAGTTGATTGTGATTGATTTTTTTTTACTTGTTAGAAATTAGGAATTTTATGTGCAAATTAGGTAAAAAGTGGAATTTATAAAATTACAACAAATGTTTCACCATAAAGGAGAAAGAAGGAAGGACATTTTATATTTGGAACAATGGTGGGCTTGGGTAATTTCCATTCTATCATACTTTTTTTTTCTATGTGTGGGAGAAACATTCGAACTTGAGACTTGTTTCAACATTGAAAAAATAGATATTATTAGACCAAAAACTAGTTCGTGGATTGAACTTCATGGGAATGAAATTCCCATGTCTAATTCAATGAGATGAGAATAGAAGATGTTCATTCTCATGTTTGGCAATGCTTGGAAATGAGGACTAGGAAATTTCATTTTCTCATATTCCCACGTTTGGTTTATGCATTATTAGGAATGAAAAGTTGTTCAGTTTTCCAACAATGCCTTTGATTTTTTTATTATTAAAAGTTATTAATATGAAAAAACTAAGAGTATAAAATGGTATTTAAAAATTATAACATTAAATGTTTTTACAAGGAAAAAGTTTCCCATTGTGAGCCCACGGTATGAAATTCCCCTTACATGAGAAGTTCATACCCATGGATATCAGGATGCATTTACCAAACATGGAAATGCAGTTTCATATTCATTCCCAAACTCATAAAACTTTAACCAAAAGACTTGCTTAGTGATATATGCATTGTGAGCCAATTAAATTAAGATTTTGAAGAAATTTGGTTTGAATACATCATTCTCTTATCATTTTGTATAACTTCGAGTTGCACAAAGTAGTTGTCGTAAATCTTCATATCAACAGAACACACAATGAGTATTTGATCAAAGCAACCGTTGCAGAAACCCCTCAAGCTTTCACAATGCTAAGCTAAGAGGTATACCAACACTTTCCCTCTCTCTCTCATCTTGCTTGCGTTCTAGCTCAATCCTTTTTTGGTGTGTGAAGTGAAGTCGGTTTACTAAAATCAAGAACCAAAAAAGCCTTCAAACACTGAAACTACTCTGAATAAAAAAGCAACAAAAAAAACCCTAAATAATGAAAGAAAGAAAAAAACAATTCAACAACACAGAGAAGACAAACCAATCAACGTAATAAATATTTAAACTTTAAAAAGAACCCAAAAATTTAATGATTACAAAGGAAAAAAAAAAAAGCAGAGAGAGAGAGAGAGAGACAGTGAGCCATATAGAGTGTTCCTGGGGATGAGACTTTGAGGAGACAAACCCCTCTGTGCTCCCAAATTTGTCAGGAAAGAGAAAAACAGCCCGAAAACAGCAACGCACCAAAATCAACAACAACAAAACCTTTCAGAAGAAAAAAAAAAAGAAAAAAGAAAAACAGAGAGAAGCTAAAAAACAGTAGAGAGGAGATAGTAAAATAGTAATCTTCTTCTTCTCCTTCTTCAATCAATCCCATGAATCCTCACAAGACAGAAGATCTTTTCCACCATCATTTCCATCACCACCACCACCATGATCTGGGTCCACCACCTTCCCAGATCATGCAATCTCCGCCGTCCATTTCCCTCAACCCCGACGACCCCGTCTTCCCCCCTCTCCCTGAAATCGACCTCTTCCGCTCATCCTCCTCCTCCCCCTCTCACTCCTCCGACGAAAACGAAGACGTCCCAAACCCTAATCCCAACCGCCCCGACCCAAACTCCGACCCGAAATCCCAACCCTTTTACATCTCCCCGCAGCCCCACATCTCGACCCAGTTCTACACCTTCAACCCGGAGTCCCATTCCCTCATGATCAAGTGCCTTCTCGAGGCCCGCCTCGCTAACCCGGCCGAGATCCGGGCCGCCACTCCCCGGCCCGTTCTCAAGTCATGGCGCGCCGTCTGGAAGGACCGCAACGAGGACACCGCTTACGTCACCGCCTGGAAGCGCATCCAGGACAAGCTCGCCGCCCATGTCGACCAAAACGGTAACGAATTCTTGTGTTTCAAGAACAACAACCAGCAATTCGTTTCTCACATTAATCAATGGCAGGACATTGTTATGAGTTTTCATAGCGACACTGACTTGAAACACTTGGCGTTGAAGGAAACCATTGATAGGATTAAGCAGGTTTGGACTGTAGGAGCTAAGTTTTATGGCATTCCTGAGAGTTACATTAGGGTTTGTGTTGCTGCTTGCCCTGTTTGCTCCTCGGAGAATTCGGGGCTCTCCGGGAGGAGCAAAAGGCGGCGTTTTGAGTATACTGAGTCCTTTGATGTGCCTGCTAAAGAGGTGCCCACTAGGCTTCAGCAATTGGCTGCTAAGCATAAGGTGGTGTTGTGTATAAGGCAGAAGTATATTAGGTATAAGCCCTTTATGGCTGAGGTTAAGGACTATGCTTGTCATAGGGCAGGGGAGCCTGCAGCTAAAAAGTCTAAGATTTTGAAGAGGGAGCCCTATGCTTCGAAAAGGTGTGGTTGTGGGTTTCGAATTAGGGCCATTGTTCCAATTGCGAATTACAATGAGAAGGACAAGACTTTTGTGTATCAGGAAGAGGGGATGGCGGTGTTTAAGCTGTATGCTGTGCATTCGGGGCATGAGCCGGGTCCGTTGGATGGGAATGCAAGGATTATGCATCGGGTTGTGGGGCACAAAGGTGGGCTTTTGATGGATCAGGATACTGTGTATGGTGTGAGTGAGGAATTGGACAATGATGGGTTTGGATTGTTGGGGAAGGATGAAGGGGACATGCAATTTTTGGTTTTGCAGCAGGTGCAGGAATTGAGAGCTGAAGTTGGGCAGTTGGAAGAGAAAATTGTGAAATTGCCGCAAGAGCTTTTGGGTTCAGTGTCTAGAGATTTGTTTGATCTTGTGAATAAAGTTAGACAAATAGGAGAGGAGAGTTCGAAGCCAATGGATTTGCTACCGGACAAGACGCTTGCAGATGATATTTTGGTCGGGGATAATGATTTGGCACATTGGAGTGATCACCATCACGAACGTTTATATGGAGATGGCAAGGACGCTGATTTGATCGAGGATGATGAAGACAGTTTTGGCCGAACTCTTGGGGATGCTGTCCCCTGGGAACAGCTGAGGGCAGACTGTAGGAGTCCCAAGGATCTGATAGGTGACCCTTGCAAGCCAGAAAAGTGGTTGAGATGCAGTGACTTTGACGAGAAGAGCATCCTTAATTGTGAGGATACTAAACTAACCAAGTCCTTAAGACATGATGAGGGTATAGCAGGAGATGTAGGTCTTGTTGGTATACAGGTTGATAGCTTCTATCAAGGGAGTTCTAAATGGTTTGATTCCCCTTGTGGATTGGACCCAGGTGCAGATTGTGGGGATAGTGCATTCAGGAGCGGGGAGATTGTTTAGTCTCTTGAAGAGCGGGTTAAGCCTTTCTAACATAGTTATGGGTGTATATTGTCCCTTTCTCAAGCCGGAAGTGGGTTGTACATGTATGTATACAGAAGATTGGAGCTGCAGACAGACTTGTAGGTTCCTTTACCTTGTGTTGCTTGTAAAGTATAGCCAATTGGGCTTCTCTGCACATAACTTATTCAGAACTATTTGTTAACCATGTTCTGGGCATTCAGAATTTTCAGATTGGTTCGTTTTTAAAATGCATATCGGCTTTTGTTGAAATTTCTCTATATCCTGTGTAATCGTTTTCAACTTCTGTTATAGGATTTTTGCTTCTTGCAGTGTGCCTTGGCTTTCTCATTTTTAGTGCTTCTTTATAGTCCCCTAAATTCTGAAAGAACTCTACATACTGCACCTGTATGTTCCATGTATTTAAACACTCTCACGCTGTGCATGTTTGCTAATTTGTGCGATTTATTATGAAGGTTATACAGCTGTAATTTCCTTGTATCAAATTGTATGGAAGATATAGGTGCTCCCTTCTGCGATGTATTAAGTATACTGACAATTTTGCAACTTTGTGGTTTTCAATCCGAAATTTCATATATTTTGTGGAATGGTTTGAATATATTCTGGAACTTGTTTAGTGCTGGAAAGTGGTTCTGCATGGTTCTTGATCATTTAAATGGTGGTCTTTTTGTTTGCTGATTTTGTCAGGTATTTACATACATACCTTTGAATCACTCCCTTTGTATGCATCATATATATGTATCTGCTAATTGCCCCATGGATGATGCCCCTCAGTTTCAAATGGTCCACTATGCTCCATATTGGAAAGGCAATTTAGTGAATCTACCAGGGTTCCTACTCCCAAATAGACAAATCATACATGAAAATCTTGCTATGATTGGCTGCTTGGCAAGAAAGAACTTGAATTTTCTTGCCCCAACTTTTCCCCCACACTCTTAATCTGCGTATTAAGTATCAGGTGATTGAACTATGGGATTTATGTTGGTGAATTGGTTATACAGCGTGGCATTCCATGCATTCTTTGTCTGTCTCTGTTTTATGGTTTGCTAGATATGAGGATGTGAAGATGTTCGGTCTCCGAGAGAGTTAGGTGATAGCTGCTTATGAAGAGATGCTTTTGTCCTCGCTATGATCCTGGAGATTTATAGTGCAGATATTGAGTTCCTATGCAAATTGGTATGTTTATCACTTCATGAAGGTTCCATATTTGGTTATTATTTTTCCTTTTTGTTCTGTGTGTTGGAAATTAGAATGTGGGATTAGCTATACTTGCTCTGCAAAGTTACATAGATAACATGTTGGCAACCAGAATGAGTTCAGCTTTGTGGTTTGGCATCTACAGAAAGATGAAACTCTGACTATTAAAATCATCATACATGAATATCTAGAGTAACAGGCTAGCTGTTCTGGAATTACCAGTAAGTTTTTATTTTATTAAGGCAACACTTCTCTGTTTTCTCTGGGCATGATGAATCAGATGAATGGCAGGTGTTTTCATTTACACACAGCAAGAATTTGCTACTAGAAATTTTGCCACAATTTGAGTGTACTGGTCTGGACTGGGACTGTGCTGCCATCATTGTCCAATGGTTTTCTTGAAGAAACTTTGAATACCTTGTTTTTTGCAAAAATTTCAGTGAGCAGGTTAAGAAAGGTGAAGTTAAGTTACTAATGGTAATTAAATATTAGGGTGCACATGGGATGAGCTCTGCAACTTCATGCGTTCTGAAATATATGCCACCACGAATGCAAACATGCTAAAGGTTGTAACGGTTGAACAGAGCTCTGCAAAACCGTTTAAAGGTTATTTAGTCACAACATATTTTGTTAATCTTTTTTGTATAGGGCATTGACAGTCAAGGTAGAACCTGATTTTCTGCATGAATTTTGCTAGCTCAGTCGTCCACTCGTTTAGAAGATGAACTAGATTAACTATCACTATCACTGTTGATGAAATGGTTCACTCGTGACTGTTGATGGATTGTGAACCCTATAAGCATCATTGATTGAGAATCGTTTTAATTTTTTTTTAATATTTAAAGATTAGCATAGATTAATGTGGGGCTATAATCTAATTGATGTCTTGTCCTTGACAAAGACAGCTGGTTTGTGATGGTGTTGGCCCTTTTTGGGGTGTGACTGACGATGACTTTGACTTGATGGTGCCAACATTTTATTTAGTCTAGGATGCAGGATTGAGTGTGTGATGCTTATACATGGTGGCTTTGACTTCAAAGCTGATCGCAGGTTGAATTCTAGTTGGTTCACCCCCATAGGGATGAAGATGCCAAGGTAAATTCCTGTTTCTGTGGATTTGACACACTGATTCGATCCTCATGGTCAACATTTGAGGTTTGCCTCATTTTTTAGTCATCAATAAACCTCACTTTTTTTTTTTTCGTTTACAACATAACCCAAACTCAAACAATCCAAATAACAAAACCCAAAACCAAGTCAATAGATTCTATTCATCTCAATACATAACCCCAATAACACCTTTGGAATCATTTGGAGCAGCTTGACTCGTAGCTTGACTCGTAAGCAAGCACGAAGGAACGCGAAGGGAAAATCAAAACATATGTTTCTCTTGAGAGTCATAAAGACCTATCTGAGATCCATAGTTTGGCAAAACACGGTCCTGAAAAACCAGCTATAACTTGTTCAGGTGCTTCATCAAAGCTTTCCACCACTTTCTTTGGTTTCGTATGTTGCCAATTCTGAAGTGGTAGCATGAAGCATGATCTCAAGAAACCAGAAGAAACCCAGTTCACATGGCCCAATTTGCGGCTAACATGTGTGCCAGTTAAATCAATCGCCATGGGTGTGATTCCTTCTGTTTATGTTCCATTCTCCCTATTCTGGTGAATCATCAATTCGATATTTTCAAGTCCATGCTAGACTCTACAGTTGTAGCATCATTTTCCCCTTCATCTTGGCCTTCAGACAGCTGATAAAATACATTCACCATCATCTCTATCTTTCTTACAAAGGAACCCAAATATTTAATCAGAAATGAATTACAACTGGAGATGGCGGAATGCTTCATGTTTAGGTTATTTTTATAGTTGAGCTGCAGGGGTAGCAGGGTTATTTTGAAAATAAAAAGGGTTCTTCTGTAATTTTCTGGCCAGAGAAAAAACTAGGAGTTGTTTGTTGGCAAGTGCATGCATGATCCCGGAATTATCTGGCCTTCTTTTTTCGTCGTTTATTATCCTTCCTACAAACCTCAAATATTGGATATTTAATTATTTAATTATTGAAGGAAAAAAAAGGGAATTACAAGAGATATTTGTAGTTCTAGTGGTTAAAACCTTAGGTCCTTTTAGATGAAGTATGTTTGGAAAAACGAATTAGATTCAAATACATTGGATTCATATTTTAATGATTCTCCATTAATGTAAAGCTTATTTTAGAAATTCAAATCTATGCATTATTAACAGCAATTGATTTCATATTCAACTTTTTTTTTTAATACCAGTGATATTCTATTTTAATTTCATCTAAATTACGAGGAAGATTATTCAAACTCAGGTGCAGAGTGGGGATGTAATAAACTCAAAAAATAAATTTTTGTTGTTATTAATATTCCAAAAAATCATACAAGGTTAATTAAACGTGTGGGAAATTTATGAAGTGGTTTGGTGTGGGAATAATGGAATTACAAGTGTTTAATGTCAATTTGGACTAAAATGCCCTTATATTTAATTTAATAATTTTTCAAAGGACATTCAAGAAATTAAAGTGAGAAAATTATTATTCTTGGATGGAAAAATAGCTTACGTCGTTGCGAGCATGTAGTAAATTTTGGAGAATTTTTCGGAGCTCGGATGAATTTTTAATGAATTATTGAAGTTGGACCAATGATGTTGCAACAAGTAGCAGCAAAGGAAAAAAAATAGGGTACAGTACATGATTACTGTTCACACATGGCTGCCTCCTTTTCCTTCTTCTTCCACTCGTCTTCATCCTTCAGCTCTCATTCTTCTCTTCTCAGGGACGAATCCAGCTATAGGGCTGTATGGGCTATAGCCCATGCCCTTTTGGTTGTTAATATTGATATAGTCTCTCTCTAGCCCCTGCCTTTTTTAAGTTGTCAATATCCATGTAGTCTCTCTCTAGCCCATGCATATTTAAAAAGAAATTCAATACCCATGTTCTCTCCTTTTCTTATTTTCTTCATTTCTCTCTTGCTTTCTTCTTTTCCTCCTTTCTCTCTTCTTCCTATTTCTTTTTGTTTTTCCTCCTTTCTCTTGTTTTTTTCCTTTGTTTCTCCATTTTTTTATGGTTTGGATCTACTACTACGAATTGAGCTTTGCAGTTTCTTCTTCCTTTTTTGGTTGCTTTTCTCTTGTTTTTCATTCGTTGCTCCTTTTTCATTATGCGTGTATCTTTTTCTCTCACATGTGTTTTAAAGTCCAATTTGGTGCAATATGACCTCACTGTTGAAATTTTCTGTACGTAAGGTAAATTTAGCCCATGGAGTTTTGAAATCCTGGATTCGTCCCTGTCTCTTCTGCAAAAGAAAAAAAGAGAAAATTATTCATTAGAACTTTGGAAATTCATATCTTAAGTTCTAGAGCTCGGATTGCTGAACCATATTTGCCTACGTGATCGTGAGAACGAAGCCTACGATTTAAGGTAAATTTCAAAGCCTTTTTCTCAAATTTCGAAATGGCTCAAATAGTGGATTTTTGATTATTTAAGTTTCAAGTTCATAATTCTAGGTTATGTTAATGTCCTCGAAGTCCAGAGCGCAGTGGTGCGCTCCGTTTTGTGAGATTTCGTTGTTTGACCAATAATCGGAGCCTCACAAAAATTTTGATCGTTAGATCGGACTTTGAATCGTGTCCGATTTTATATATATTGTAGCGGGTGTTGTGAGGATTTTGTAGGTGCAAACGGATTGGTGATCGGACGCTCCGATTGTAAGTTGTTATATTTTGAAGTTTATGGTGAGCAATCGCCGTTCGATCGTACGTGATCGTGCGATCAAGAATAATCCGACCTTTGAATCAGGCCAAATTGATGCAAAGTGATGTCAGGACTAACTCAAAATATATTCACATTCATTCATATGCATGGCTTTGCAGCATCAGGCTTACGCTCATAAAGGCAAGATCTTGTTCACTACTGGGTTTTTTAATGCCAGACAGAGAAGGGTACTTGAATCTTTTAGTTACATGCTGTGATTGCTCACTGCCCCAAGCAGAATTGAATACCAAATAAGACGGGTCATGCAAACCTCCATTCACTGAAGCAACTAATTTTCGATTAGCTGTGAATATAGGGATGTTGAACTCCTTTTGACCCTTCACAATCTCGTATAGAAAAAAGGTTCAAACTTTATCACTAACATGGTCCATAGAATGCATCAAAGGCGCATAAATACTACAGAAGCGATCACCTTGTGTTATTGAAGAAACTGGAGTCAAACAACTCAAATGCACATTTAAGTGGGTAAGAATGACCAACTCTTGCCCAACAAACACTGTGCTCATCACTCTCCTAATCAAATTACACCCAAAAAAAAATTACACAACTGAAATATAAAAGAATTTTTTTACTCACTTTTTTTCACAAGATTCAAGAATCCCAATTGAACATGAATATGAATAAGAGAGTTGAAAAGAAATAGTTACCACATTTTTAACATCTGAAGCAACAGAGCGGCAACAGATCATAGCTAGAAACATGACACAAGTGTTAAGATTTCAGAGGGACGGACCATTGGCCCACCACTAGCAACATCGATATTGTCTCCAACTTAACCACCTGTTTAGCAGGTGTGGGGTTTTATACAAAAGGTCTCGATGTTATTAGGAGTGGAACAATTTATTATATGGGACTTTCCATTTTGTTAAGTTTCCGATGTGGGACTCGTGTATTCTTGAACACTCCTCCTCACGTGGGGCCACTTTTTAGTGGACCACACGTGCAACCAATTCCACATCGGTTACTTTTTTTTCTTTTTTCTTTTTGGAGGGGTTTGTTTGATTTTGGTTCAATTTGGGGGTTTTTTGTTTGATTTGAGTTTGTTTGATCGAGCCTAATCAACCGGCCTGCTCTGATACCATGTAAGAAATTGAGGTTCCACCCCAAAACCAATTGGCAATGGGGGGAGTAGCCCAACTTCTTATAAGCCCTTGCTAGGTTTCTCATTCCAATGTGGGACTCTTTTCCTTCACATTCTCACACGCCCCTGCACGTGTGACGAATTTTCAAGCCTAACACGTGGACAACACATATTGGGTGACATGGAGCACATGTGGCCGTTGGGCTTTCACATATGGGATAACCCGCTCTTAACATGCTAAAATATGAATATAGTTTGAATACTTTAGGTTTCATTGTATACTTCTCCATAAGGAGGTATATATAGGAGTTTACATTAGGGCTAGATATAGTAATTAATTAGGATAGTATCTTCTAATTATACAATGATTTGTCAACTATCTAAAAATAAGGAAAGTAAATCCCTTAATTAATCAAGGAAATAAATCTCATTGATTAATTAGGAGACTCATGTTAACACTCCTCCTCAAGTTGGTGCATATACGTCACCAATGCCCAACTTGGTTAGTGAGTCATAAAATACTTTTTCACAAACAGCTTTTGTTAAGACATCTGCCAGTTGATCTTCTGATTTTACGAACGGTAGGTGGATGATCTTTTTCTCAATTTTTTCCTTGATGAAATGTCTATCCACCTCAGCATGTTTGGTTCGATCATGTTGAACTGGATTATGAGCAATATCAATAGCTGATTTTGACAGCATGGAGACAACATATCGTTTTCTTCTGGCTACTGGTTGCTGGCTTCTAGCAACTGGTCGGTTTGAAATAGGTTCTCTGGCGACCTGTCGTCAATGATCCATGTGTGCTTTTTAGATAACGTATGAAAAACAGAACCTTTGGTGGTGAGGTGACGATGAAAGCACGAGTTCGGGTGGCTAGGTCAGCAGGATGGACCGCTTGCTTCTGTAAGTCTTCAAGGTGGGAGAAAATCGTACGGGGTCCTGACATCGCAGCAGAAGTAAGATTTGATATGAGAATGTGAGGAATTTGATTTGGAGGGATGTGATTTGAGGAATTTGATGTATGAATTTGATTTGAGAGGTATGTATATAAGATTTGAGGGTATGTGTTTAGGGATTTTGAAAGAGGATTTGAGGACTTTAGATTTGAGGGATTTGGAATTGAGGAATTTAAATATGAGAAATTTGATATGAGGAATTTAAAGAACACAGAAACCTTAAGAACACAGAAACTCTGTGAACACTGCTAAGAACATAGAAACCCTGTGAACATGGCTAAGGCAAGGCACAACTTCTCTTCAATCCTCTTCTCCCCCTGAAGAGAAGGGTTTGTCAGAGTCAAGAAAGAGGCAACATCTCCATGGGAAAGAGAAACATATCTTTTTTCACTCTCTCTTCCCCCCTTGAAGAGGAAGGGATGAGAGCACGTAAATCGCAATGAGAACGCAAGTACATATCACAAGAAAACCTGACTCTTATACCATGCTAAGATTTCAGAGAATGACCATCACTTCACCACTAAGAATATCGATATTGTCCCAAACTTAACCACCTATTTAGTAGGTGTGAGATTTTATACAAAAGGCATCGATGTTATTAGGAGTGGAACCATTTATTATATGAGACTTTTTATTTTGTTAAGTTTCCGATGTGGGATTCGTATATTCTTCAACAACAAGTGATACCACTGTGGGTCCACCCACTTACTAATGGAAGATACTTCTCCTTCAGCATCATGGCTTAATGGCTTCCTTGCTTCCTAATCACTGCAAAACACTGGTCTAGTGGCCTCTCTTTCTCTGCCCATTTGCAGAGCTAATGGTCAAAACTCAAAACACGTTTGACGTTATGCACATGCTTGCTTGTATTTGCCATTTCAACCTTCAAAGATGCTACAGACTAAACACTTCCTTTTCAAAGAATAATACTTTTATGGGGGACCATAGCTGGCCTTATTTTCAAGAAAAAAAATATTGTAAACAAAAGTTGAACAATAGAAAAAGATGAAAGCTTTACACCTTTTCTTCTGAGCAGCTCAGAGGCACCATGTGGTTGGAGCCTCTGAAAAACCAAAAGAAGCCAGTCATGGCAAAAATGGAGGTGAAAAAAAAAAATTTGGTGAGTTGAGGTTCAGTTTGGTAAGTTATGAGAGTAAATAAATTGGATGAAATTAATGTTTTTTATTTATTTATTTAGAATTTAGTGAGGTGGGAAAGGGTGAATGGGTAAAAAGCTTCTTCACTTTACAGCGCTGTAGCTTTATAAAAAAGGTTTCGCTTTTGCTGATAAGAAGCAAAGGGAGACTCTTTTGGCCTCAAGAATCCAGCGAGTGAAGTTAAGGGTTGCTCTCCCTAGCAGTTATCGCCAGCCATTACAGGTATATCGTCCATGGGTCTCTTTTTACGATGTGACAATTTCTCTGAGAAAGTTAGGGTTTTGGTTTGCAATCACAAAAAGCCCTAAACCCACTTTCTTTTCTGTTCAAATCAAGCTACATTTTGCCCCTTGTTATGGCGAATTGATATAATTTGGTTATATAGTTGTAGTCTAATGTGGCTGGAATCTGCTTACTGCTTTGCCCATTTTAGATCCAATGCATCTCAGTTTCTCTTCTAGTTTTAGAGGAAACTATGGCTCTTTGGTTGACTCTGAAAGTTAATTTTGGCCCCCTTTGCTTTGTTGTATGCCTGTCAGAATTTGCTTGACCTCAAAGCTGTATTTTACTTGATTTCTATATGATCTCATATAGAATTTTGAGTAGTTAGATGTGTTTGTATATTTACTTTTGGAATTCTTTGCGTTGCTATTTTTCTGTTTAGTATCACAAGCGCTAGAAATTTGCATTACTGGATGATAATCAGCCTATTGGAAGTTCAGAAAACAAACTAAATAAAATAGATTTATAATTGTAAAGCTTCTAATCTGGCCAGTAAAGCCTGTAGGGTACGTTTTCCAAGCCTTTATTTGAAATTTTTTTGGGGCAACATGAAATTTGGAAATAATAAAGATTGATGATAATACGGCAATATGAAACTAGGAACAATTTTCTTTACTTATAAGGTTATTTGAGAAGCCCCATATTAAACTTATTCATCCAACCAAAAACACACAGGGGGGGTTCTGGAGGTTTTGATTTCCTGGAGAATGTCACTAGATATGCAGCTTTGGTATGTAAACATGATAGCAGGAATTTAATAGAAGATGCATAAAGTTTAAGCAACAGCTGGTAATGGCTAAACCTGGGAGGATGCCTAACAGTCAGTTGATACGGCTTTTGAAATTAAGCATAATAGTGGACTCTCTAAATCAAAAGGTACGTGACCAAGTAACGGAAACTCAGTCCATTGTATCCCTTGAATGGTTGTTTGACATGCCCGATAGTACTCTTATTAGGAGACACTAAGTTTCGGGGGTGGTCTTTGAAAGTTGAGATGTGAGGTAACTCTTCAGTTGAGTGTTCTCAACATTAGCTTAGTTTTGCATATCATTTTGAACCTGCTTTTCTATAGGGACTAAGAAAGCATTAATTATCTTTGAGTTGAATGTGCTAAGTTGGTGAGTTTTAGCATAATAGAAAACTCATAAATTGGCTAAGTAAACTATCCTAGTGCTTTAGTGTTTAAAAAGCGAGCCATCCACATTATGTTGACAAATTTGCTTTTTTATTATTATTATTCTATATTAGGAAGTGCAGAAATGTGGCATCTCACTTCTTGAAGATGAGAAGCTCGTAATTGATATACTCAAGTGGTTTCTTTATTGCTAATACAATTTTCATCCTTGAATTCATAAGGGCACTATATTTATTGTTCACAAAATCTTAAATATTAATTGTCTACTGCCTACAATGACAACCTCTTTGTAATTTGATTACATCTAATAATTTTCTTTACATTCTAGACTATGCTTAAGGTCCCAGATCATCAAGTTGCTGGCCACCAAGCCGGTGATGGGAAGCTTGGCCCTCTTATAGATGATTCAGGGCACTTTTACAAGCCTCTTCAGAATGATGGGCGTGGATCCCATGAGCTAGCATTCTATACATCATTTTCTACTGACACTAGGATTCCAGACCACATCCGCAAGTTCTTCCCTGTCTTTTATGGCACTCGGCGTTTAGAGGCGTCTGATGGTTCTGGCTTGTATCCTCACCTTGCATTGGAAGATATTGTCTCAAGTGGAATCAATCCATCTGTATTAGACGCAAAAATTGGTTCCAGAACATGGTACCCGCAAGCTGCTGAAGATTATATCATAAAGTGTCTTAAGAAAGATAGAGAGACCACGAGCCTGGAGCTGGGGTTTAGGATATCTGGACTTCGGGTTTATGAAAACAAAGAAACTGGATTTTGGAAGCCTGATAAGAAGTGTGTTCTAAACTTTAGCATTGAGGATACTAGGTTAGCTCTGAGGAAATTTGTGTCTTCTAACCCATCTACAGATTCAGATATCAAACCAGATTGTTCTTTTGCATCGACTGTCTATGGTGGTCCTGCTGGGATATTGGCACAATTGTTGGAACTGAAGTCATGGTTTGAGGAGCAGACCATTTTCCATTTCTATTCTTGTTCAGTGCTGATGGTGTATGAGAAGGATTCAATACTGCAAGGGAGGAATTCAGGTGCTGAAATCAAACTCGTCGATTTCGCGCATGTCATCGAAGGCAAAGGTGTTATTGACCATAATTTTTTGGGTGGGCTCTGCTCCTTGATAAAATTGATCTCAGATATTGTCACCAGTCCTAGTGCCTGAACCAATACTTGTCAGCTCTGTGAGAAGAACAGCATTTGTACTCATTTTGTACTAATAACATCATAGATTTTCAATTTCTCTTCTCACAATGATCCATTTCCTTGCTACTAAAATAAATAGACCCCACTCATGATTTCAGGTGTTGATGTTTTTTTTATTTTTCAGAACATCTATTGATCCTAGATGTAAATGTGCCATGCTTATTCTGGCAAACTGGAAAGTTGAAAACATTTTGGTTTAATTGCCTCCACACAATCTTGTTACTCCATATAGTTGAAAATATTTACACAACTCTTTTACATGCCATTGCTGGTCCCATCAGATGGAAACAGTGCTGCTAATAACTGACATCATATCTTTTTATTTGAATTAAACTAATGACAATGCTTTTGTCTGTTTAATTTTTATCCATTTCATTGTTTAAAAGCCAGTGCAGCCATTTCCTTTCCTGTAATGGCAATGAAGACTGCAGATTCAGGAATTATATAAAGCTTATGAAAATGTCAAAAATTTGTCGGGGGTCCACTATGGAGCTTTCAGTAGCCGACCTGGGAGGTAAACAGTAAAAATATGAGTGGTATTTGAAGCACAAGGACACCCAGGCATTCAGGCAAAAACCAAGATGATTGTCTTTTAAGCAATGCACTTCTTACAACATAATCCATATCAAATCCAGCAGTGAACTCCAAGCTTAACAAATTACTTCCATTTCTTGCAACCTCAACATCATTACTTATTATTATATACACACATTAAAATCAAATACTGATTACCACACAAAACAAAAGCACCCAAGATGAGTTCATCTTTTTCCTACTGCATTGTCTTTCTCTCTGTCATCTGTTTTTGCACTAAAATCTGCTCTGCAGATTCTGATAATCTCCAGGACACTTGCCCTACATCCCCATCAGCAAAACAAACCATTTGTAAGCAAAGGCATAGTGCTTATTATATTCCCTTTCTTCTTGTACGGAGGCGTTTGTCATTTAATGATCAAGCATGTACTTTGTTAACAGAAACTATATTGCATGCAGTTTCTTGAAAACAGTTTCCACAGAATGGAAGTCAACATCAAAACCATAACTCTGCCCTCCATACTGCACATAAAGGTACTCCTCTGGAGATGAGGATGGGGGCGGAATTTGTAAGATTTCAGGTATGTCTGATGTGGGGGGGTGAAGGCATGTCTTTTTTCTTCAGAGAATAGTAAACATCAGCTATAACAAGCCAAATAATATCAGGGTCGATAGATGCAAGACCTTGAAGAGCATTTATAGATGCATCACAGAGACCTTGAAGGGCTTTAAATATATTTTCACATTGCACCAACAATAAAAATATAGATTTCTCTATAGGCCTATCTTTTGAGGTGCCCTTTGTGAGAATCCCACATCGAAAATCCACACTTCAATAAAGGTGTTTATAAACAAAGCAATGTGATGGTTTAGTAAGTGTGGTTCACATTGGAGAGTTGGGCCAATAGGCTTGACTTTGGATTTTGCTTTCATTAATAATAAGGCTTAATATCACAAAACCTTCCTAAGGTTTACGAAACTATCATATTGCATCCTTAATGTTTTTGTGTCATTTGTGGTCGCCGAGGTTCCATCAAAAACTCTGTTAGTTTGCTGACGTAGCATATATATCTAAACCCTATATATATATATATATCACAAAACATCACAAGCGTTTACGCACCTATCACAAATGGTCCATGCGAAAAAAAAATTTAAAATTTAAATTTAAAATTCATAAAATTTTGGTATTATTTAAAAATATATATTGTATTTTAAATACACATGACACTATATTATTGGAGATGTGGGCTCCATATATATGCCACATCAACAAACTAATGGAGTTTTTAAAAAATAATTTAAAATTCATAAAATTTAAAAATGAAAAAACCAAGAGTTTAGGGTTCATAAATGGTCCTCAAGGTTAAAATCCTTCAATAAATGGTTTTTTCAATTTTATGATTTTTAAATTATTTTTAAAACTTCATTAGTTTGTTGATGTGGCATATATGTGGAGTCCACATCTTCAAAAATATAGTGTCACTTGTATTTAAAATACAAAATAGATTTTTAAATAATTTAAAAGAAAACCAAAATTTTATGAATTTTAAATGAAAAAATTAAAAAATTCGCATTGACCATTTGTGATAGGTACGTGAACCTTAGGAATGTTATTAGATTTCAATTTCGAGCCCTGGGACTTGCCTTTGCTGGGTTTTATTCATTGCTAGTCATCTTTATCTTTTTGAAGTTCTGATTTTTTGTATTAGGAATTGGGTTTTGTTTGGGTGTAGTGAAATAGTGAGTCCTGTCTTCAGCAGAGAAAATTCTGGATAGGCCAAAGTCAGATAGTTTGGCTTGAAAGTTTTCATTCAACAAGATATTTGTAGATTTCACATCCTGTGGATTATAGGAGGTTTGCAATAATAGTGAAGATAGATCCTACATTTCCAAATTTGCAAAATCACAAAAGATGAAAAAGATCAAGAGATGCTATGGAAGTATGAAGGGATTGTGAACATTTCTAGTTGCTTACCATTAGGTGCGTCCATTGCAATTCGAAGTCTGCCTGCCCAACTCAATATATTTGAACTATTATCTGCTTGTAACACAATAAATCAGTATTTTTTCCTTTGTGATTGTAACTAAGGGAACCTCAATCATGTGGTGATGTCAAAAAAAAGAAGTGAAGAGTAAGAAGTGTCTACCCTGAAAGAGAATAGATTTCGCCGATTGAAGTCTGGTGAAACTATTTTGATTGTTGCAAAAGATTTTAAGTGATAAGAGCATACTGATGTAGTTGTTTTTATTGTTGACCAGTTTTCAGTTGGCCTACTGCTTATTTTCCCCTATGATTTTTTGTTCAAGTTCAAATTGTTTTGTGTTGTTGAAGCTGCTTTGAAGCTCTGTTCTTTCTATCATTAATTAACCTTATTCCAAAAAACTTAAAAATCATCAACTTCAGCCACTGAGAGCCAAACTGGAAAGATGCTCGCATAAGTTTCCATTGTCCATATATTCATAGATGAGCCCTGTATTGGTTCCATCCTCGAAATATCCGAAAAGGTTTCTCAAGTTGGGTGGGGTGGTTCTTTGTCTGGGTTAGGGTTTTTACTTACTTTTGATTAGGATCGAATGGAATACGTTGAGTAGGGTGTACTAATTAAAATTATATTTGTTTCACAATTCAATATATCATTTTTGTCATTTTATATTAGGGTAAATTAGTAATTCAATAAATAGTTTAGTAGTATGGTGTACTCAGTTAATTGTAGGGTTCATTTAACAGCACCCTTACTTAATTACATATATTAAATTAAAGAAGTTGGCCAAAACAGTAAAGCCGTGCGGCTATACTATTTTTAAAAACAATTCGGAAAACTGGTTATAGCCGCGCGGCTATACTATTTTTAAAAAAAATTTCGAAAATACTGAGTATAGCCGCGCGGCTATACTATTTTTAAAAACAATTAGGGCATTTTTTACAACTGTGTGGCATACAGCATGTCGTTTTAAGGGCTGCTGCTATACCTTGCAGTACTGATTTGTCTTAATAAATCTGCACCAAAACAAAAATAAAAGGTGGGTGATTTTCCCACTCCAATTTTATCCACGTACACTCCATTTTATAACTAAAAAAGGAGTGTAAGTGGTTAAAAATGGAGTGGGAAAATAAAAAAGCAAAATTGATGAGCAGTGAGCACAAATTACAGAAATGGAAAGTAAACTGTTTTAGGAGACTTCATGAAAATTACCTGTAAATAAATGACCCTTAAGACTGGTAGGCCAAAGTTTGCTTCATGTCGTTTTAGTATATTTACTCACTTCACTCTTTCTTCTCGAAGGAGCTTCTGATATCTCGGGAACCCATTTTTGCAAGCTGAAACCTGCACACGCATGACATTGTTGACATTAGCATTTGACAAATCATCAACTGTCTGAAGTTTGATTTTGTACAAATATGGGGCTTGGCCAAAAAGCAAGGTTTGAATGCACATGAATTTGGGAAGATTCTCAGTCTCATGGCAGAAAGCTGTTTATTCTGATATGACAAAATATGTGGCATTGTTGCTGCGAATGAATGGCATGTGGTCAACAAACTCGAATATAAAAAAGGAAGCTGCCGATCTCTGAAAACGGCCAACTATCACGGATTCCTCGAATATAGAACTTAGTGACATATTTTGACACGTTTAGAAGCGGTAAAATACACTAACTCTAAATATAGAGTCTCGGTATCGTGTATATCATATAATAAAATCAAACATGGAAAATGCAGGGATTATAGACAAAAAGCAGCATCATGGTAACAAAGAAGCATCCTAAACGTTTTCAATGTTACCTTAAGAAAAAAAAAAAAGAAATGTTGACCTTCCAGAAGATTAGAAGTTTATAATTCAACCCTTTCACAGTCAGCAATTAAACCAAGAAGCTTGTTGGTATTTCTGTGGTCGTAATGGTTGAATTTGCAAGTGATTCTACTTTTTTTTTGCTTTGATGAAAAATTAAAAACAATTAGGTGGGAGCATAAATTTGCCTTTTGACTTAAGTATTTCGATATCTATCTTCCAATTAAAGTGAAAACCAAATCCTAAACTGATACGATTTCATCTGAGAAAAGGGAGAGCAAAAACTTACAGCTTCAATCTCAATTTTGTAAACCCAAAGCTTTCTTCTTTCTCTGCAACTTGTTCTATATGCCACAACAATATGCCCAATATGCCAAAACCAGTGAGCACATTAACAAAGCTATTTCGGTTGCTCTTACATACTCTGCTCTTTCCACACCAGAAGCACCAAACATATAAGAAGCCTTCAATGAAAACAAACACCAGAGATAGCAGAGAACACATGGTTGTGATCCCCAAATATGGTCCATTTGAAAGCCTTGGCCCGTCACAGAAGCTGTAAAAGCCTGCAGACCCAATTCAAAGTCATTCCATTAAAATCAGATTAGTTGAACTAATTAAGACTTAGTTGGTCCAAAGACATAAACTTTACACATAAAACAGGAATTCAAAGGAAAACAAGTGCTGCCAAACTATAAACACTTACAGAATATGACAGCTGATCTTATAATGGAGATGAGCGGAATATCAAGAAGGGAGTACCGAAAGTCGTAGTTATTGAAATGGGAAGAGAAAGCTTCCAAAGAGATCAAAGAAGAAGAAGAAGAGGCGGATAGAATAGCCGAAGGGAGAAGAGTATCGGCAATAACAAGAAGAAGTGGAGCCGAAAACAGAAGCAGAGAAATCAACATGATGATTAAGAAAAACACAGTCTTTACACCCCTCAGAGAAGGAGAAGAAGAAAATTAAGCAATAAGAGCTTTGGATTTGGACTTTGAAAGGTGCAGGCCTGAGGCGTAATGTTTTGACTGGACTTGGCTTCTTGAAGAAGTGATGACGAAGAGACTTGGAACTTTATACGCGCAAGTTTCCGGTTAAATAGATGAGTCGCCCTCTCTCTCCTTCCATCACAAGTTAACGGCAATACCTAAATGCCTTAAAACGACAATCCAAGACAGATTTTTAATCCTTATTTTTTTAAGGAATGATCATATGTGCATGTGTACACAATAGCTTTTGTTATGGTCAGTCTTGTACACGTGAGTGAGTGAATTCTGATCGTTGATACATTGCAAATGTTTGATCGTTTGCGTGCATGCATGTACACAACAGCTTTGCAATAATTAGTCTCTCACACTCACATGAGTGAATCCTAAATATTGATGTATTGTGAGCTTTTACATATATCAATGATCAAGAATTGTCAACACTCGCATAGGCAACTAACCCTAGCATAACTCGTGTGGTGGAACCGACCGATTCAAGGGCATGTGACTACATGCAAAAGTTTGTCTTTGCGAATCAATTTCGGCATATATGGTTTGTGTCTTTGATAAACAGTTATGGTTCATGCTGATAATAATCCAATCCAATCTTTAACCCCCCAAAAAAAAAATTTATAAATCAATCTAATATCTCCTCCAAAAGTGAGGCAAATTTAGCAATAAAATATGCAATGTCACGTTGGCATTAGGAACTTTGGAAAATAAATTTTTTTTATTTTAAAAACCCTAATATCCATTGCCAACAATCATGCACCAAATCTAGCGCTATATGCAGATGCAGTCAGAACTATTTGAGTGCCACAAAGAGAAGCCACCGAGATTAACCGAATTTTTGTCCTCCTGCTGTTTCTAAATAAGCCCAACTTGCTTCAGCTGCCCAGCAGCTTTGCGTTATGAAACCAAATGCCAGCTTTGAGCTTCGTTTGCTTTTTTGTTTTTTAAGATTATAACGATTTGTTTATCAACGATATCTTAGCTAACCTTTGAGAGCAACCCAACACCAATAGCAACGTGTGCTTCTTTTGAATTTGATTTTTTCTATGGAGACTGTGGTGGAGGTAGTGAGGTGAGTGGCTAAACATAGGGTCCTTTTGTTGACTGGTCACTGGTATTTTACCACATGGATTAGATGTTGTGAACTCTCATCAACAGTCTCACATGTTTGACAAATATGTTTTGAGTTGAAATTAATCCCACATTGGAACACTAAAGTTTCTTGGAGGTCTTTATAAGATTTGGTCTTGGAAAAAGAATAATTTGGATTGGATATGCAAGCGGCCAAATTGAGTGGATTGTGGGCATGGCATTTGGGTCAATGGTTAATTAATATATAATGAATTAATCAAAGGATTGGCCTTGGGCCTTGGGGCTCTTGGGCTCTGTGATTTAAACTAAACAGGATTAGTTAATTAATTTAACTAATTGTTTGAATTACATTTAAAATTCAAATATCATATAATGTTTTTGTGTGATTGAGCTTGTCCTGTAAATTCGCAGAGAACATTCATATCATCATTCTTGTATAGGTTCATAGATAAACACACAAATTTCGCTAGAAACAATTGTAAAAAATACGTGTATTAAACATCAGAAATACGTGCGTACGTGTATGATACATTATTATACGTGAAAGTGCAAAAATCTTTATACGGGTAATAGCTCTGGAAAAGTAAAACATCAAAAAGGGACAATAGATACTCGAGTAATGGATAGGGCTCTTGGGCTATGAAGAAATTTAATGAAGACACCCAAACGATTTCACAAAAGACTTAATAAATAGAAATTAGTCATTTTGTGGACTTTTTCTTTAATTTTTTCATGTTAAATAATAATTAAAATATAAATACTAATTAAAGTAATTCAAAAAGGGTAACATATTACTTAATTACATACATTAAATTAAAGAAATAGGCCAAAAAACAAAAGTAAACAAACTAATTTTATATTTTAAATTTTGAAAAAAAAAAAAAAAAAAAAAAAAGAGGAAAGTTCGGCATAGGCCTATGCTTGCGCGAAATTTCACAGATTAGATTTTATTCTTTAAAAGTATAGCCACACGGCTATACTATTTATATATAAAAGAGGAGCCCAGGGCATTCGCGCCACGTGTCAAAAGAGTATAGCCGATCCGCTATACTATTTTTGAAAAACAATTAGGAAAAACTGAGTATAGCCGTGCGGCTATACTATTTTTTTAAAAAAAAAAGAAGGAAAAAAGAGTATAGCCGTGCGGCTATACTATTTTTACAAAACAATTAGGAAATACTGGGTATAGCCGAGCGGCTATACTATTTTTAAACAAAAAAGGAAGGAAAGAGGAGTATAGCCGTGCGGCTATACCATTTTACAAAACAATTAGGAAAAACTGAGTATAGCCGTGCGGCTATTCCCCTTTTTTTTTAATACACATTATTTTTATTCAATCAAATGTGAGAATTATGTGTAAAATGGTTAATTAATACATATTGAATTAATCAAAAGATTGGCCTTGGGCCTTGGGGCTCTTGGGCTATGTGATTTAAACTAACACCATTAGTTAATTAATTTAACTAATTATTTGAATTACTTTTAAAATTCAAATATCATATAATGTTTTTGTGTGATTGAGTTTGTCCTGTAAATTCACAGAGAACATTCATATCATCATTCTTGTATAGGTTCATAGATAAACACACAAATTTCGCTAGAAACAATTGTAAAAAATACGTGTATTAAACATCATAAATACGTGCGTACGTGTACAATACATTATTATACGTGAAAGTGCAAAAACCTTTATACGGGTAATAACTATGGAAAAGTAAAAAATCAAAAAGGGACAATAGATACTCGAGTAATGGATAGGGATCTTGGGCTATGGAGAAATTTAATTAAGATACCCAAACGATTTCACAAAAGACTTAATAAATAGAAATTAGTCATTTTGTGGACTTTTTCTTTAATTTTTTTATATGTTAAATAATAATTAAAATATAATTACTAATTAAAGTAATTCAAAAAGGGTAAGATACTACTTAATCACATACATTAAATTAAAGAAATAGGGCAAAAAAACAAAAGTAAACAAACTAATTATATATTTTATATTTTGAAAAAAAAAAAAAAAAACTGTCTGACGAAAGTTCGTCGGCATAGGCCTATGCCGGCGAAATTTCACAGATTAGAAAGTATAGCCACACGGCTATACTATTTATATATAAAAAGAGGAGCCCAGGGCATTCGCGCCACGTGTCAAAAGAGTATAGCCGATCCGCTATACTATTTTTTGAAAAACAATTAGGAAAAAGCTGAGTACAGTAGTGCGGCTATACTATTTTTAAAAAAAAAAGGAAAAAGGCGTATAGCCGTGCGGCTATACTGTTTTTACAAAACAATTAGGAAATGCTGGGTATAGCCGTGCGGCTATACTATTTTTAAACAAAACAAGAAGGAAAGAGGAGTATAGCCGTGCGGCTATACCATTTTTACAAAACAATTAGGAAAAACTGAGTATAGCCGTGCGGCTATTCCCCTTTTTTTTTTTTAATACACATTATTTTTATTCAATCAAATGTGAGAATTATGTGTAAAATGGTTAATTAATATATATTGAATTAATCAAAAGATTGGCCTTGGGCCTTGGGGCTCTTGGGCTATGTGATTTAAACTAAACACCATTAGTTAATTAATTTAACTAATTATTTGAATTACTTTTAAAATTCAAATATCATATAATGTTTTTTGTGTGATTGAGTTTGTCCTGTAAATTCGCAGAGAACATTCATATCATCATTCTTGTATAGGTTCATAGATAAACACACAAATTTAGCTAGAAACAATTGTAAAAAATACGTGTATTAAACATCAGAAATACGTGCGTACGTGTATAATAAATTATTATACGTGAAAGTGCAAAAACCTTTATACGGGTAATAACTATGGAAAAGTAAAAAATCAAAAAGGGACAATAGATACTCGAGTAATGGATAGGGATCTTGGGCTATGGAGAAATTTAATTAAGATACCAAAACGATTTCACAAAAGACTTAATAAATAGAAATTAGTCATTTTGTGGACTTTTTCTTTAATTTTTTTTATGTTAAATAATAATTAAAATATAATTACTAATTAAAGTAATTCAAAAAGGGTAACATATTACTTAATTACATACATTAAATTAAAGAAATAGGGACAAAAAAAAAAAAGAAGTAAACAAACTAATTTTATATTTTAAATTTTGAAAAAAAAAAAAAAAACTGTCCACGAAAGTTCGTCGGCATAGGCCTATCTTGGCGAAATTTCACAGATTAGATTTTATTCTTTAAAAAGTATAGCCACACGGCTATACTATTTATATATAAAAAGAGGAGCCCAGGGCATTCGCGCCACGTGTCAAAAGAGTATAGCCGATCCGCTATACTATTTTTGAAAAAACAATTAGGAAAAACTGAGTACAGTAGTGCGGCTATACTATTTTTAAAAAAAAAGAAGGAAAAAGAGTATAGCCGTGCGGCTATACTATTTTTACAAAACAATTAGGAAATACTGGGTATAGCCGAGCGGCTATACTATTTTTAAACAAAAAGGAAGGAAAGAGGAGTATAGCCGTGCGGCTATACCATTTTACAAAACAATTAGGAAAAACTGAGTATAGCCGTGCGGCTATTCCCCTTTTTTTTTTTTTTTAATACACATTATTTTTATTCAATCAAATGTGAGAATTATGTGTAAAATGGTTAATTAATACATATTGAATTAATCAAAAGATTGGCCTTGGGCCTTGGGGCTCTTGGGCTATGTGATTTAAACTAAACACCATTAGTTAATTAATTTAACTAATTATTTGAATTACTTTTAAAATTCAAATATCATATAATGTTTTTTGTGTGATTGAGTTTGTCCTGTAAATTCGCAGAGAACATTCATATCATCATTCTTGTATAGGTTCATAGATAAACACACAAATTTAGCTAGAAACAATTGTAAAAAATACGTGTATTAAACATCAGAAAATACGTGCGTACGTGTATAATAAATTATTATACGTGAAAGTGCAAAAACCTTTATACGGGTAATAACTATGGAAAAGTAAAAATCAAAAAGGGACAATAGATACTCGAGTAATGGATAGGGATCTTGGGCTATGGAGAAATTTAATTAAGATACCAAAACGATTTCACAAAAGACTTAATAAATAGAAATTAGTCATTTTGTGGACTTTTTCTTTAATTTTTTATGTTAAATAATAATTAAAATATAATTACTAATTAAAGTAATTCAAAAAGGGTAACATATTACTTAATTACATACATTAAATTAAAGAAATAGGGACAAAAAAAAAAAGAAGTAAACAAACTAATTTTATATTTTAAATTTTGAAAAAAAAAAAACTGTCCTGACGAAAGTTCGTCATAGGCCTATGCGGCGAAATTTCACAGATTAGATTTTATTCTTTAAAAGTATAGCCACACGGCTATACTATTTATATATAAAAAGAGGAGCCCAGGGCATTCGCGCCACGTGTCAAAAGAGTATAGCCGATCCGCTATACTATTTTTGAAAAAACAATTAGGAAAAACTGAGTACAGCCGTGCGGCTATACTATTTTTAAAAAAAGAAGGAAAAAGAGTATAGCCGTGCGGCTATACTATTTTTACAAAACAATTAGGAAATACTGGGTATAGCCGAGCGGCTATACTATTTTTAAACAAAAAAGGAAGGAAAGAGGAGTATAGCCGTGCGGCTATACCATTTTTACAAAACAATTAGGAAAAACTGAGTATAGCCGTGCGGCTATTCCCCTTTTTTTTTTTTTTTAATACACATTATTTTTATTCAATCAAATGTGAGAATTATGTGTAAAATGGTTAATTAATACATATTGAATTAATCAAAAGATTGGCCTTGGGCCTTGGGGCTCTTGGGCTATGTGATTTAAACTAAACACCATTAGTTAATTAATTTAACTAATTATTTGAATTACTTTTAAAATTCAAATATCATATAATGTTTTTTTGTGTGATTGAGTTTGTCCTGTAAATTCGCAGAGAACATTCATATCATCATTCTTGTATAGGTTCATAGATAAACACACAAATTTAGCTAGAAACAATTGTAAAAAATACGTGTATTAAACATCAGAAAATACGTGCGTACGTGTATAATAAATTATTATACGTGAAAGTGCAAAAACCTTTATACGGGTAATAACTATGGAAAAGTAAAAAATCAAAAAGGGACAATAGATACTCGAGTAATGGATAGGGATCTTGGGCTATGGAGAAATTTAATTAAGATACCAAAACGATTTCACAAAAGACTTAATAAATAGAAATTAGTCATTTTGTGGACTTTTTCTTTAATTTTTTTATGTTAAATAATAATTAAAATATAATTACTAATTAAAGTAATTCAAAAAGGGTAACATATTACTTAATTACATACATTAAATTAAAGAAATAGGGACAAAAAAAAAAAGAAGTAAACAAACTAATTTTATATTTTAAATTTTGAAAAAAAAAAAAACTGTCCCGACGAAAGTTCGTGCATAGGCCTATGCGGCGAAATTTCACAGATTAGATTTTATTCTTTAAAAAGTATAGCCACACGGCTATACTATTTATATATAAAAAGAGGAGCCCAGGGCATTCGCGCCACGTGTCAAAAGAGTATAGCCGATCCGCTATACTATTTTTGAAAAACAATTAGGAAAATCGAGTACAGTAGTGCGGCTATACTATTTTTTTAAAAAAAGAAGGAAAAAGAGTATAGCCGTGCGGCTATACTATTTTTACAAAACAATTAGGAAATACTGGGTATAGCCGAGCGGCTATACTATTTTTAAACAAAAAGGAAGGAAAGAGGAGTATAGCCGTGCGGCTATACCATTTTACAAAACAATTAGGAAAAACTGAGTATAGCCGTGCGGCTATTCCCCTTTTTTTTTTTAATACACATTATTTTTATTCAATCAAATGTGAGAATTATGTGTAAAATGGTTAATTAATACATATTGAATTAATCAAAAGATTGGCCTTGGGCCTTGGGGCTCTTGGGCTATGTGATTTAAACTAAACACCATTAGTTAATTAATTTAACTAATTATTTGAATTACTTTTAAAATTCAAATATCATATAATGTTTTTGTGTGATTGAGTTTGTCCTGTAAATTCGCAGAGAACATTCATATCATCATTCTTGTATAGGTTCATAGATAAACACACAAATTTAGCTAGAAACAATTGTAAAAATACGTGTATTAAACATCAGAAAATACGTGCGTGCGTGTATAATAAATTATTATACGTGAAAGTGCAAAAACCTTTATACGGGTAATAACTATGGAAAAGTAAAAAATCAAAAAGGGACAATAGATACTCGAGTAATGGATAGGGATCTTGGGCTATGGAGAAATTTAATTAAGATACCAAAACGATTTCACAAAAGACTTAATAAATAGAAATTAGTCATTTTGTGGACTTTTTCTTTAATTTTTTATGTTAAATAATAATTAAAATATAATTACTAATTAAAGTAATTCAAAAAGGGTAACATATTACTTAATTACATACATTAAATTAAAGAAATAGGGACAAAAAAAAAAGAAGTAAACAAACTAATTTTATATTTTAAATTTTGAAAAAAAAAAAAAACTGTCTGACGAAAGTTCGTCGGCATAGGCCTATGCTTGTGAAATTTCATGATTAGATTTTATTCTTTAAAAAGTATAGCCACACGGCTATACTATTTATATATAAAAAGAGGAGCCCAGGGCATTCGCGCCACGTGTCAAAAGAGTATAGCCGATCCGCTATACTATTTTTTGAAAAAACAATTAGGAAAAACTGAGTACAGTAGTGCGGCTATACTATTTTTTTAAAAAAAAAAGAAGGAAAAAGGAGTATAGCCGTGCGGCTATACTATTTTTACAAAACAATTAGGAAATACTGGGTATAGCCGAGCGGCTATACTATTTTTAAACAAAAAAGGAAGGAAAGAGGAGTATAGCCGTGCGGCTATACCATTTTTACAAAACAATTAGGAAAAACTGAGTATAGCCGTGCGGCTATTCCCCTTTTCTTTTTTTTTAATACACATTATTTTTATTCAATCAAATGTGAGAATTATGTGTAAAATGGTTAATTAATACATATTGAATTAATCAAAAGATTGGCCTTGGGCCTTGGGGCTCTTGGGCTATGTGATTTAAACTAAACACCATTAGTTAATTAATTTAACTAATTATTTGAATTACTTTTAAAATTCAAATATCATATAATGTTTTTGTGTGATTGAGTTTGTCCTGTAAATTCGCAGAGAACATTCATATCATCATTCTTGTATAGGTTCATAGATAAACACACAAATTTAGCTAGAAACAATTGTAAAAAATACGTGTATTAAACATCAGAAAATACGTGCGTGCGTGTATAATAAATTATTATACGTGAAAGTGCAAAAACCTTTATACGGGTAATAACTATGGAAAAGTAAAAATCAAAAAGGGACAATAGATACTCGAGTAATGGATAGGGATCTTGGGCTATGGAGAAATTTAATTAAGATACCAAAACGATTTCACAAAAGACTTAATAAATAGAAATTAGTCATTTTGTGGACTTTTTCTTTAATTTTTTATGTTAAATAATAATTAAAATATAATTACTAATTAAAGTAATTCAAAAGGGTAACATATTACTTAATTACATACATTAAATTAAAGAAATAGGGACAAAAAAAAAAGAAGTAAACAAACTAATTTTATATTTTAAATTTTGAAAAAAAAAAAAAAAGCGTCCCGACGAAAGTTCGTCGGCATAGGCCTATCTTGCGAAATTTCACAGATTAGATTTTATTCTTTAAAAGTATAGCCACACGGCTATACTATTTATATATAAAAAGAGGAGCCCAGGGCATTCGCGCCACGTGTCAAAAGAGTATAGCCGATCCGCTATACTATTTTTGAAAAAACAATTAGGAAAAAGCTGAGTACAGTAGTGCGGCTATACTATTTTTAAAAAAAAAGAAGGAAAAAGAGTATAGCCGTGCGGCTATACTATTTTTACAAAACAATTAGGAAATACTGGGTATAGCCGAGCGGCTATACTATTTTTAAACAAAAAGGAAGGAAAGAGGAGTATAGCCGTGCGGCTATACCATTTTTACAAAACAATTAGGAAAAACTGAGTATAGCCGTGCGGCTATTCCCCTTTTTTTTTTAATACACATTATTTTTATTCAATCAAATGTGAGAATTATGTGTAAAATGGTTAATTAATACATATTGAATTAATCAAAAGATTGGCCTTGGGCCTTGGGGCTCTTGGGCTATGTGATTTAAACTAAACACCATTAGTTAATTAATTTAACTAATTATTTGAATTACTTTTAAAATTCAAATATCATATAATGTTTTTTGTGTGATTGAGTTTGTCCTGTAAATTCGCAGAGAACATTCATATCATCATTCTTGTATAGGTTCATAGATAAACACACAAATTTAGCTAGAAACAATTGTAAAAATACGTGTATTAAACATCAGAAATACGTGCGTACGTGTATAATAAATTATTATACGTGAAAGTGCAAAAACCTTTATACGGGTAATAACTATGGAAAAGTAAAAAATCAAAAAGGGACAATAGATACTCGAGTAATGGATAGGGATCTTGGGCTATGGAGAAATTTAATTAAGATACCAAAACGATTTCACAAAAGACTTAATAAATAGAAATTAGTCATTTTGTGGACTTTTTCTTTAATTTTTTTATGTTAAATAATAATTAAAATATAATTACTAATTAAAGTAATTCAAAAAGGGTAACATATTACTTAATTACATACATTAAATTAAAGAAATAGGGCCAAAAAAAAAAAGAAGTAAACAAACTAATTTTATATTTTAAATTTTGAAAAAAAAAAAAGCATCTGACGAAAGTTCGTCGGCATAGGCCTATGCCATGAAATTTCACAGATTAGATTTTATTCTTTAAAAGTATAGCCACACGGCTATACTATTTATATATAAAAAGAGGAGCCCAGGGCATTCGCGCCACGTGTCAAAAGAGTATAGCCGATCCGCTATACTATTTTTGAAAAACAATTAGGAAAAACTGAGTACAGCCGTGCGGCTATACTATTTTTTAAAAAAAGAAGGAAAAAGAGTATAGCCGTGCGGCTATACTATTTTACAAAACAATTAGGAAATACTGGGTATAGCCGAGCGGCTATACTATTTTTAAACAAAAGGAAGGAAAGAGGAGTATAGCCGTGCGGCTATACCATTTTACAAAACAATTAGGAAAAACTGAGTATAGCCGTGCGGCTATTCCCCTTTTTTTTTTTAATACACATTATTTTTATTCAATCAAATGTGAGAATTATGTGTAAAATGGTTAATTAATACATATTGAATTAATCAAAAGATTGGCCTTGGGCCTTGGGGCTCTTGGGCTATGTGATTTAAACTAAACACCATTAGTTAATTAATTTAACTAATTATTTGAATTACTTTTAAAATTCAAATATCATATAATGTTTTTGTGTGATTGAGTTTGTCCTGTAAATTCGCAGAGAACATTCATATCATCATTCTTGTATAGGTTCATAGATAAACACACAAATTTAGCTAGAAACAATTGTAAAAATACGTGTATTAAACATCGAATACGTGCGTCGTGTATAATAAATTATTATACGTGAAAGTGCAAAAACCTTTATACGGGTAATAACTATGGAAAAGTAAAAAATCAAAAAGGGACAATAGATACTCGAGTAATGGATAGGGATCTTGGGCTATGGAGAAATTTAATTAAGATACCAAAGCGATTTCACAAAAGACTTAATAAATAGAAATTAGTCATTTTGTGGACTTTTCTTTAATTTTTTTATGTTAAATAATAATTAAAATATAATTACTAATTAAAGTAATTCAAAAAGGGTAACATATTACTTAATTACATACATTAAATTAAAGAAATAGGGCCAAAAAAAAGAAGTAAACAAACTAATTTTATATTTTAAATTTTGAAAAAAAAAAAAAAAAAACTGTCCACGAAAGTTCGTCATGTAGGCCTATGCCGCGAAATTTCACAGATTAGATTTTATTCTTTAAAAAGTATAGCCACACGGCTATACTATTTATATATAAAAAGAGGAGCCCAGGGCATTCGCGCCACGTGTCAAAAGAGTATAGCCGATCCGCTATACTATTTTTGAAAAACAATTAGGAAAAGCTGAGTACAGCCGTAGTGCGGCTATACTATTTTTAAAAAAAAAGAAGGAAAAAGAGTATAGCCGTGCGGCTATACTATTTTTACAAAACAATTAGGAAATACTGGGTATAGCCGAGCGGCTATACTATTTTTAAACAAAAAGGAAGGAAAGAGGAGTATAGCCGTGCGGCTATACCATTTTTACAAAACAATTAGGAAAAACTGAGTATAGCCGTGCGGCTATTCCCCTTTTTTTTTTTTAATACACATTATTTTTATTCAATCAAATGTGAGAATTATGTGTAAAATGGTTAATTAATACATATTGAATTAATCAAAAGATTGGCCTTGGGCCTTGGGGCTCTTGGGCTATGTGATTTAAACTAAACACCATTAGTTAATTAATTTAACTAATTATTTGAATTACTTTTAAAATTCAAATATCATATAATGTTTTTTGTGTGATTGAGTTTGTCCTGTAAATTCGCAGAGAACATTCATATCATCATTCTTGTATAGGTTCATAGATAAACACACAAATTTAGCTAGAAACAATTGTAAAAAATACGTGTATTAAACATCAGAAAATACGTGCATACGTGTATAATAAATTATTATACGTGAAAGTGCAAAAACCTTTATACGGGTAATAACTATGGAAAAGTAAAAAATCAAAAAGGGACAATAGATACTCGAGTAATGGATAGGGATCTTGGGCTATGGAGAAATTTAATTAAGATACCAAAACGATTTCACAAAAGACTTAATAAATAGAAATTAGTCATTTTGTGGACTTTTTCTTTAATTTTTTTTATGTTAAATAATAATTAAAATATAATTACTAATTAAAGTAATTCAAAAAGGGTAACATATTACTTAATTACATACATTAAATTAAAGAAATAGGGCCAAAAAAAAAAAGAAGTAAACAAACTAATTTTATATTTTAAATTTTGAAAAAAAAAAAAAAAACTGTCCCGACGAAAGTTCGTCGGCATAGGCCTATGCCGGCGAAATTTCACAGATTAGATTTTATTCTTTAAAAAGTATAGCCACACGGCTATACTATTTATATATAAAAAAGAGGAGCCCAGGGCATTCGCGCCACGTGTCAAAAGAGTATAGCCGATCCGCTATACTATTTTTTGAAAAAACAATTAGGAAAAACTGAGTACAGCCGTGCGGCTATACTATTTTTTTAAAAAAAAAAGAAGGAAAAAAGAGTATAGCCGTGCGGCTATACTATTTTTACAAAACAATTAGGAAATACTGGGTATAGCCGAGCGGCTATACTATTTTTAAACAAAAAAGGAAGGAAAGAGGAGTATAGCCGTGCGGCTATACCATTTTTACAAAACAATTAGGAAAAACTGAGTATAGCCGTGCGGCTATTCCCCTTTTTTTTTTTTTTTAATACACATTATTTTTATTCAATCAAATGTGAGAATTATGTGTAAAATGGTTAATTAATACATATTGAATTAATCAAAAGATTGGCCTTGGGCCTTGGGGCTCTTGGGCTATGTGATTTAAACTAAACACCATTAGTTAATTAATTTAACTAATTATTTGAATTACTTTTAAAATTCAAATATCATATAATGTTTTTTGTGTGATTGAGTTTGTCCTGTAAATTCGCAGAGAACATTCATATCATCATTCTTGTATAGGTTCATAGATAAACACACAAATTTAGCTAGAAACAATTGTAAAAAATACGTGTATTAAACATCAGAAAATACGTGCGTGCGTGTATAATAAATTATTATACGTGAAAGTGCAAAAACCTTTATACGGGTAATAACTATGGAAAAGTAAAAAATCAAAAAGGGACAATAGATACTCGAGTAATGGATAGGGATCTTGGGCTATGGAGAAATTTAATTAAGATACCAAAACGATTTCACAAAAGACTTAATAAATAGAAATTAGTCATTTTGTGGACTTTTTCTTTAATTTTTTATGTTAAATAATAATTAAAATATAATTACTAATTAAAGTAATTCAAAAAGGGTAACATATTACTTAATTACATACATTAAATTAAAGAAATAGGGCCAAAAAAAAGAAGTAAACAAACTAATTTTATATTTTAAATTTTGAAAAAAAAAAAAAAAAGCTGTCCCGACGAAAGTTCGTCGGCATAGGCCTATCTTGGCGAAATTTCACAGATTAGATTTTATTCTTTAAAAGTATAGCCACACGGCTATACTATTTATATATAAAAAGAGGAGCCCAGGGCATTCGCGCCACGTGTCAAAGAGTATAGCCGATCCGCTATACTATTTTTGAAAAAACAATTAGGAAAAACTGAGTACAGCCGTGCGGCTATACTATTTTTTTAAAAAAAGAAGGAAAAAGAGTATAGCCGTGCGGCTATACTATTTTTACAAAACAATTAGGAAATACTGGGTATAGCCGAGCGGCTATACTATTTTTAAAGAAAAAGGAAGGAAAGAGGAGTATAGCCGTGCGGCTATACCATTTTACAAAACAATTAGGAAAAACTGAGTATAGCCGTGCGGCTATTCCCCTTTTTTTTTTTTTTAATACACATTATTTTTATTCAATCAAATGTGAGAATTATGTGTAAAATGGTTAATTAATACATATTGAATTAATCAAAAGATTGGCCTTGGGCCTTGGGGCTCTTGGGCTATGTGATTTAAACTAAACACCATTAGTTAATTAATTTAACTAATTATTTGAATTACTTTTAAAATTCAAATATCATATAATGTTTTTTGTGTGATTGAGTTTGTCCTGTAAATTCGCAGAGAACATTCATATCATCATTCTTGTATAGGTTCATAGATAAACACACAAATTTAGCTAGAAACAATTGTAAAAATACGTGTATTAAACATCAGAAAATACGTGCATACGTGTATAATAAATTATTATACGTGAAAGTGCAAAAACCTTTATACGGGTAATAACTATGGAAAAGTAAAAAATCAAAAAGGGACAATAGATACTCGAGTAATGGATAGGGATCTTGGGCTATGGAGAAATTTAATTAAGATACCAAAACGATTTCACAAAAGACTTAATAAATAGAAATTAGTCATTTTGTGGACTTTTTCTTTAATTTTTATGTTAAATAATAATTAAAATATAATTACTAATTAAAGTAATTCAAAAGGGTAACATATTACTTAATTACATACATTAAATTAAAGAAATAGGGCCAAAAAAAAAAAAGAAGTAAACAAACTAATTTTATATTTTAAATTTTGAAAAAAAAAAAAGCATCTGACGAAAGTTCGTCGGCATAGGCCTATGCGGCGAAATTTCACAGATTAGATTTTATTCTTTAAAAGTATAGCCACACGGCTATACTATTTATATATAAAAGAGGAGCCCAGGGCATTCGCGCCACGTGTCAAAAGAGTATAGCCGATCCGCTATACTATTTTTGAAAAAACAATTAGGAAAAACTGAGTACAGTAGTGCGGCTATACTATTTTTTTAAAAAAAGAAGGAAAAAGAGTATAGCCGTGCGGCTATACTATTTTTACAAAACAATTAGGAAATACTGGGTATAGCCGAGCGGCTATACTATTTTTAAACAAAAAGGAAGGAAAGAGGAGTATAGCCGTGCGGCTATACCATTTTACAAAACAATTAGGAAAAACTGAGTATAGCCGTGCGGCTATTCCCCTTTTTTTTTTTTAATACACATTATTTTTATTCAATCAAATGTGAGAATTATGTGTAAAATGGTTAATTAATACATATTGAATTAATCAAAAGATTGGCCTTGGGCCTTGGGGCTCTTGGGCTATGTGATTTAAACTAAACACCATTAGTTAATTAATTTAACTAATTATTTGAATTACTTTTAAAATTCAAATATCATATAATGTTTTTGTGTGATTGAGTTTGTCCTGTAAATTCGCAGAGAACATTCATATCATCATTCTTGTATAGGTTCATAGATAAACACACAAATTTAGCTAGAAACAATTGTAAAAAACACGTGTATTAAACATCAGAAAATACGTGCGTACGTGTATAATAAATTATTATACGTGAAAGTGCAAAAACCTTTATACGGGTAATAACTATGGAAAAGTAAAAATCAAAAAGGGACAATAGATACTCGAGTAATGGATAGGGATCTTGGGCTATGGAGAAATTTAATTAAGATACCAAAACGATTTCACAAAAGACTTAATAAATAGAAATTAGTCATTTTGTGGACTTTTTCTTTAATTTTTTATGTTAAATAATAATTAAAATATAATTACTAATTAAAGTAATTCAAAAAGGGTAACATATTACTTAATTACATACATTAAATTAAAGAAATAGGGCCAAAAAAAAAAAAGTAAACAAACTAATTTTATATTTTAAATTTTGAAAAAAAAAAACTGTCGACGAAAGTTCGTCGGCATAGGCCTATGCGTGAAATTTCACAGATTAGATTTTATTCTTTAAAAGTATAGCCACACGGCTATACTATTTATATATAAAAAGAGGAGCCCAGGGCATTCGCGCCACGTGTCAAAAGAGTATAGCCGATCCGCTATACTATTTTTTGAAAAAACAATTAGGAAAAACTGAGTACAGTAGATGCGGCTATACTATTTTTAAAAAAAAAGAAGGAAAAAGAGTATAGCCGTGCGGCTATACTATTTTACAAAACAATTAGGAAATACTGGGTATAGCCGAGCGGCTATACTATTTTTAAACAAAAAGGAAGGAAAGAGGAGTATAGCCGTGCGGCTATACCATTTTACAAAACAATTAGGAAAAACTGAGTATAGCCGTGCGGCTATTCCCCTTTTTTTTTTTTTTTTAATACACATTATTTTTATTCAATCAAATGTGAGAATTATGTGTAAAATGGTTAATTAATACATATTTAATTAATCAAAAGATTGGCCTTGGGCCTTGGGGCTCTTGGGCTATGTGATTTAAACTAAACACCATTAGTTAATTAATTTAACTAATTATTTGAATTACTTTTAAAATTCAAATATCATATAATGTTTTTGTGTGATTGAGTTTGTCCTGTAAATTCGCGAGAGAACATTCATATCATCATTCTTGTATAGGTTCATAGATAAACACACAAATTTAGCTAGAAACAATTGTAAAAATTAAGTGTATTAAACATCGAAATACGTGCGTCGTGTATAATAAATTATTATACGTGAAAGTGCAAAAACCTTTATACGGGTAATAACTATGGAAAAGTAAAAATCAAAAATGGACAATAGATACTCGAGTAATGGATAGGGATCTTGGGCTATGGAGAAATTTAATTAAGATACCAAAACGATTTCACAAAAGACTTAATAAATAGAAATTAGTCATTTTGTGGACTTTTTCTTTAATTTTTTTATGTTAAATAATAATTAAAATATAATTACTAATTAAAGTAATTCAAAAAGGGTAACATATTACTTAATTACATACATTAAATTAAAGAAATAGGGCCAAAAAAAAAGAAGTAAACAAACTAATTTTATATTTTAAATTTTGAAAAAAAAAAAAAAAATTGTCCCGACGAAAGTTCGTCGGCATAGGCCTATGCGTGAAATTTCACAGATTAGATTTTATTCTTTAAAAGTATAGCCACACGGCTATACTATTTATATATAAAAGAGGAGCCCAGGGCATTCGCCACGTGTCAAAAGAGTATAGCCGATCCGCTATACTATTTTTGAAAAACAATTAGGAAAAACTGAGTACAGTAGATGCGGCTATACTATTTTTTTAAAAAAAAAGAAGGAAAAGGCGTATAGCCGTGCGGCTATACTGTTTTTACAAAACAATTAGGAAATGCTGGGTATAGCCGTGCGGCTATACTATTTTTAAACAAAACAAGAAGGAAAGAGGAGTATAGCCGTGCGGCTATACCATTTTTACAAAACAATTAGGAAAAACTGAGTATAGCCGTGCGGCTATTCCCCTTTTCTTTTTTTAATATGCATTATTTTCATTCAATCATATGTGAGAATTATGTGTAAAATGGTTAATTAATATATATTGAATTAATCAAAGGATTGGCCTTGGGCCTTGGGGCTCTTGGGCTCTGTGATTTAAACTAAACAGGATTAGTTAATTAATTTAACTAATTGTTTGAATTACATTTAAAATTCAAATATCATATAATGTTTTTGTGTGATTGAGCTTGTCCTGTAAATTCGCAGAGAACATTCATATCATCATTCTTGTATAGGTTCATAGATAAACACACAAATTTCGCTAGAAACAATTGTAAAAATACGTGTATTAAACATCGAAATACGCAGCGTACGTGTATAATACATTATTATACGTGAAAGTGCAAAAACCTTTATACGGGTAATAACTATGGAAAAGTAAAAAATCAAAAAGGGACAATAGATACTCGAGTAATGGATAGGGATCTTGGGCTATGGAGAAATTTAATTAAGATACCCAAACGATTTCACAAAAGACTTAATAAATAGAAATTAGTCATTTTGTGGACTTTTTCTTTAATTTTTTTTTTATCTTAAATAATAATTAAAATATAATTACTAATTAAAGTAATTCAAAAAGGGTAACATATTACTTAATTACATACATTAAAATTAAAGAAATAGGCCCCAAAAAAAAAGAAGTAAACAAACAAATTTTATATTTTAAATTTTGAAAAAAAAAAAAAACTGTCTGACGAAAGTTCGTCGGCATAGGCCTATGCCGGCGAAATTTCACAGATTAGATTTTATTCTTTAAAAGTATAGCCGCACGGCTATACTATTTATATATAAAAGAGGAGCCCAGGGCATTCGCGCCACGTGTCAAAAGAGTATAGCCGATCCGCTATACTATTTTTGAAAAAACAATTAGGAAAAAGCGAGTACAGTAGTGCGGCTATACTATTTTTTTAAAAAAAAGAAGGAAAAAGGAGTATAGCCGTGCGGCTATACTATTTTTAAACAAAAAAGGAAGGAAAGAGGAGTATAGCCGTGCGGCTATACCATTTTTACAAAACAATTAGGAAAAACTGAGAATAGCCGTTCGGCTATACCATTTTTTTTAATCTACATTATTTTTATTCAATCGTATGTGAGAATTATGTGTAAAATATAATAACCCAACCCTTAATTATTATTTAATTATTAATTTATTAAATACAAAGACAATTTTACCCCTAAAGTAATTTAGTGAGTTTAAAATTAACTTTTATTGTACGGGAAAGAATTTGGGGAAGTGAGCCACACCATTACGTTGGGCTCGTTGGTACGAGTTCGTGGGTATATTGTGGGCTCGAATAGGAGTTATATTGAAGATTTTACGATTAAAATTGTGCGAGGGGCAAAATGGTAAATTGCAGGTCAGAATTTATAATTATAAAAATAAAAAATAAAAAACACTGATTTTTCCCCGTGCGTCTTCCCCCTCCCCAGTTTTCATTTTCTTCTTCTGTCGCCCCCCCTCTTTGCAAACCATCATAGCCGCCACCCCACCTCACCGGACACCACCCAACCACACCGGCCAGCTCCGCCAACGCACCCCAGCCTCCCCCGACGCCAGTCGCTGCCATTGCCGCCGGAAAACCATGAATCTGACCGGTTTTGGCTCGAAACTTCGCCGGCTTCGTTCTCCCTCCTCCGGCCACCGATCGGGACAAGTAAGATATGCTTTCTCATGTAATTTTCATGCTCTAGCTGCCTGTTGGGTAGGTTTCGATCAATTTGTAGCGTAGGTAACCCAAAATTCAAAGTAAAGTTGCAGCCGAGTTTGAACTCAGGTTTTGACCCACTTAGGGTTTGAAATGGACATTCCCGTAGTTGAGAAAAGTGTTCGGGAGGTCGAGAACTTGTTTTAGGTAGAAGGGCAGCTCTTGGTTTGGAGTTTGTCCTATCGCCCCATTTTATCGCTTTTTGAACTACCGATTCTGCCAGTGCGTGTTCCCACTCGTCGGCCTAGTTTTAATTGTCAATCTTTATTCCTAAATTATCCTTACGTCGTCACGAGCACGTAGGCGTGCTCGGATTTCAATTTGGAGTTCGTATGACAGTCGAACGGATTTACGCCTATTGCGCGTTATCCGGGTTCGATGTATTTAGACCATTGGATCGGTCCCAATTCTTAGTATGTTGTTCCCCATATTTTTAGGATCGTGTAGGATACGACGGATCGTGAATCGGAGTCCCGGATACTCCGAAAATGCCAACCATAGGGTTAGGATTACGAAAATCATCCGACCGTCCGATCGTGCGATCGTGAGCAATCCGACCGTCCGATCGAGACCAAACTTTCAGGACATGTGTCCTAGTCACATTGGAACTTCTAGGAACTTCTGGATCAGAATTTCGAGGTCGTGGACCCCACGGGGTCCCGGGTTGACTTTTTGAGACTTTATCGCTTTTTGAGTCCCGAGTTTCTAGTAAACCGTTCTAAGCATTGGAAAAGCTTATGTGGGCATATGAATCATCTTAAATTTAGTGCACACACTTCTAGGAGCCGGGGGTTAGGGTTTTTAATTAAATATTATATTGAGCAATTTTATTAATAAAATATTATGATGATTAATCAGGCACCCCGGCTCTGGCGGACCGGCAGGAGGGACCTTCGAAAGGTCCAGCTAGCACGGACCAGTAGTGAGTGAACTTTTATTTTATAAACGAGTTTTATGCAATAAATGTTTTATTAAAAGTTTATTATGGATTTAATTATTTCCAAATAATATCTTTAAGTCGCATAATAGAATTTAATTGATTTTCTGGAATATTCATTTATGATTTGTATTCCGAGCAAATATTGATTTCTTGAAATGAACTTTATGATTTACGGGTTTAAGCTTGAAATTGATCTCAATTGTTTATTTGAAATATTTGTTATGAATATTGTTCCGAGAATGAAATTGAATTGGAAAATGATATTTATGTTTAATATTGTGAAAGTTGAATGGCTCGGAAAGGTGAGGATTTGTTTTATATATATGAAGGATTTATGAAAGGTTTTAAACCACCTTCGGTATCCTAAATGTTGCCTCGAAATGAATGTTGCCTTCGGAAAGGTTAAGTTGCTTACGGATTATATAAATATTGATATTGGTGATTACCCGGTCTACGGACCTATTGTTGCCTTCGGTTTAAGTCTGCGCGCATGACTATACGCCCCACGAGTCTCGGGGACGCCCGAACCGTGAGGAGCGAGGACGCGGCTCAGGCTGACTAAGTGTTCCCTGAGTTCAGCGAGGACGCGGCTCAGGCTAACTAAGTGTCTCCTGAGGTCAGCGAGGACGCGGCTTAGGTTGACTATGTGTCTCCTAAGTTTTGCGAGGACGTGGCTCGGACCGACTTTGTGTCACCGAGTCTTACGAGGATATGGAATTGACGGTTAAATATTGAAATTGACGGAATATTGGAAAAGGATACGCTTAGGTGGAAATTGAAAAGGGTAATAACTTTGGAAAAATCAAAAATCAAAAAGGGACAATAGATACTCGAGTAATGGATAGGGCTCTTGGGCTATGGAGAAATTTAATTAAGACACCCAAACGATTTCACAAAATACTTAATAAATAGAAATTAGTCATTTTGTGGATTTTTTCTTTAATTTTTTTATGTTAAATAATAATTAAAATATAATTACTAATTAAAGTAAAGTAATTCAAAAATGGTAACATATTACTTAATTACATATATTAAATTAAAGAAATAGGCCAAAAAACAAAAGTAAACAAAACAAAACAAAAAATCATGTCCCGTCGAAAGTTCGTCGGTACAGATATATGGCGGCGAAATTTCACAAATAAAATTTTCTTTTTAAAATGTATAGCCGCACGGCTATACTATTTATACTTAAAAAAGAGGATGCTCTCAGCGCCTACGGAATACCAGTCCAATCTGCAAACCATGTATTTGGACGGGTGGAATTTTAGCACATGCGGAATCTCATGAATGTTATAATCCATACTGTTAATTTTTGTGGAGCCCAGTTCGCCAGCTATGTAGTCCACGTGAAAGTCAAATAGAGCGGAGAATTGACGATTGGCTTAAATGAGAGGGGCTGACACGTGGCAGGTTGCAATGAAAGAGCCTTTGGAATCCAACGACTCCATTTGAAGTTATTGTTTTTTATTTTCAAAAAACTTGCAAAGGTTATATATACCGGAAAATTCTACAGTCCTTTGGTGTATGGATACACCATAGGATATAGACTATTGGATTGATAAAAAAAAAAAATATAAGCTAATCTACACCATTCAATAAGGGGTAACCTAAAAACCTGTTATTGTAGGTTAAAATAAAAATATATTTGGTATAAATAAAAAATAAAAAAAACCACGCTAGAATAAGAAAATGTATAAACCAGAATGTGAATACGCTTAGCAGTTATTATTCTCCATTAAAACTCTATCTTGGCTCATCTTCTTCTTCATTAGAACTCGTTTTGTTGGCGTTGTCATTGCACTAGCACTATTGAGAGGGCAAGTACATAGTTCACGTGGTGGTGGCTCTTATTCATGATTTAGGGCTTCGTCAAAAAAAATTTCATCATTGTCGCTGGATTTGTGGTGGTCGTCATCTTCACATGGTGGTGGCTCATAGATGAGTATGCGAAACTGTCTCCCACATTGGTAAAGATTAAACAATGACTGAAAGGGTTGTGTTGAGTTTCATAAAGGAGATTATTTTTACCTTTTATTAAAAGTAATTTTTTGCTTATTTGCAGATTAACAAAGAAGTATTGGGATTTGAAGTATTGGGATTTCAACCCAAAAAAAATTCTTTTCCAGTAATTGCCAAATCTTTATCCCAAAATTACCAAATCGATACCCATCAATTACCAACGCGATACCCATCAATTGCCGAATCGATATACAGTAAAGTGACGATTTTATGTTGATTTTGCTACCAATTACCACATCATAAAGGGGCATTTGCGTTTCCATTGTGCACAATTGTGTCTAGTGGAGTTGGTTTGGTTTACTTGTAGCTTTGTCTGAGGGGCGAGTTCGAGTCTCACTTATGTTGTATTCCAATATTTTTTCTTTTTCTTTTTATTTTTCCAAAAAAAAATAAATATAAAATTACATTAAGGAACATCGAACCAATGACCATGTACACATATTATGCACCATACCACCAAAGTAGGCATGTTTTGTTGAATTTTTATTTTTGTGGTAATTAATTTTATAGTTGTATAAGTTAGTACAACAACGAAAAAAAGAAAAAACCACAAGGGGTGTCCATCGGTTCGAAACCAATTTAATTTGGCTAATTCTCATCCGATCCAATATAGATTGTGATTTTCCCAATTCAATTCCGATCGGATAAGGGCTTTAAACCCAATTCAATATCAATTGGATTGAATGATCAGCTTTGATAATGAAAAAAAGACAATCATGAAATATGAAACATTTTTCGTTAGGTTTAATGTAATCAAACATATGAATATACACAAAATAATCATGAAACTAATATTGGATTGAATTGGATTTGATTAGAGCACATATACAATAAGCGAATGAATTAAAGTTGCCTAAGATATGGTATACTGTACATCTTGTATAGTTATCCTAGCATCATGTACGTGTATATAATCAACTTGAAATTGGATTTGATTAGAGTACTTATACAATAAGCAAATGAATTAACGATGCACGAGATATCCTATAGTGTACATCTTGTATATTTACCCAAATGTAACATGCATGTATGTAATGGACTTGAAATTAACTTTGATTACAACACTTATACAATAAGCGAATGAATTAACGTTGCCTAAGATATGGTATAGTGTACATCTTGTATAGTTATCCTAGTGTAACGTACGTGTATGTAATCAACTTGAAATTGGATTTTATCAGTACTTATACAATAAGCAAATGAATTAACGCTGCACGAGATATCTTATAGTGTACAACCAATGGAGGAGATGACAAACTTCACCACAAGCAGCGGCGGCAAGTTCAGCAGCGTAGATAGTTTAAAGAGCAAGGAGTCCTGTTAACGTTAAAATTTCACAAATCCTTAACCTGCTATAGCAGGTTTTTTAAAAAAATATAAAAATAAAAAAATAAAAATTGCATGTGCGTTGCACATGCCAAATTAAAAATAGCTGGTTTATCGATACACTGTGTACCATAGACGTTGCCTATATATACCCGTTAAAGAAGTTGTGCTGTCCGAACCAAAAAAAATGTTGATGTGTGTTTTTTTTTCTTTTGTTGTACTTGCTTTTATTTTTTAAGTGAAATTATATTATGTTTTGGATTTTTAAAGTTAAAATGTTTAGAAAATTAAATTACGAATGTGGAAACAAAAATAATATCAAGAAAAATTAATGACAAAAAAAATTAGGGATTAACTATTTTTATACAATTTAATAAAGTGGTGGACTCAAATTATGAGTCTTGCGTGGTTGGAGAAAAAAATATTTTCAGTCCGGGCAATACATGAATAATTGTATTTTAGAGGGTGAAATTTGCTTGCAATTGTTTTGAAAAATTGAGGGTGGTGGGTCTCAGGGTTCCACCCGTATCATATGACAAGTGACTAATTGAGATAATACACATGGTGATCTAGAATTTGCCAAAAAGATGATAGTAGACAAGCTAGTGGGGGCATCGATTATATATGATGTATTTGTTAAGCAGTTAGAAAAGTTTGATGGTAGATCCCATGTGTTACGTTTTCTGTATTTTTGATTTATTCGCGGCTCATTTTCAGAAGCCCTAATCATTTTGTAAGAAAAAAAGCCTACTATGAGAACATTAGGTATGTTTATATTTTCTTTATATAGTGGACTTTCTAGTAAGATGATATTTTCCTATATATACATAAAAAATTTCTTAAATTAAATAGTAATGCTAGGTTAAGTAGTAGCAAATGCAAGTAGTAACAGTCGATGGAAATTAGACGTGCATTGATTTTTCATATAGGTTGGCTTGACAAAAAAGAAACAAGGCATGAAAAATAAAATAAAAAACTTTTTTCTTAATACAGAAACAAGGCATGAAAAATAAATTAAGATCTGGGACGAGAGAGGAGACGCAAAGGAGTCAAAATTGTTAGTCACCTTCAATCAAAATGTTAAAGAAAAAAAGAGCGAGAAAAATAATTATATATTCAAATTTGTTTAGGGTAATAAAAGAGAAAGCAACTAATTGGAGTTTCTTAATAACTCCAACTTAGGTTGCGTAATTTTAAAGCAAATATAATTTTTGTGAATAAAATATTTGTTTCCCAATCAGATTAGGAAAATATTTGTTTCCCAATCAGATTAGGAAAACCAAAACTATATAAGCATAGGGAACCTGAGGTCACGCTATAGGCTTCTGAAAACGCTACTGTGGTTTCCAAATTTCCAAACCCTCTCACTTCATTCACTAGCTACTTTTCCCTTTCAGACAAGATGATGATGAAGGCTTTGAAGGAACAGCGATGCGAGCGAGAGCCTCCTGTTGACGTTGATGTTGATGTTGACGATGACGAGTTTGCTGGACTCGCTTGCCCTCTAGACGACCTTGAAGCTGTCTTCATCCTTGAAACCATGACTTTTGATTCCTCCAAGTGGTTCGACGACGACGACATCAAACTTGATGAGCGCGACATGGCCATTCTCGAGAAGCCAAAGAAACCACCATCTCACGGCAAAGGCAAGGAGTTGAAGACTGTCCGCTTGATGCTAAGTGCACCGCCTTCATCTTCTTTCCAGCAAAACCCTACGGGGCCAACAAAATCTGGTGCTCATCATCAACGGCAAGACTGGGATGATGAAGAGAAGTTGGAGAATAGCAAGCGAAAGCTTCACCAAGGCTATCAAGAGATCCAAAACAAGAGAAGGAAAATTCATGTTCTTGACGTCAAGAACTTGCCTATGCCGCTTAAGCCGCAACGAGGCCGGGTTTTGAACAAGAACAAGTTGTTGATCAGTTCGAGGAAGTGCCGAGAGCCTTCTGATTTTTTGGAGAGCCAACAAAACCCTATGGGGCCCACAGAATCAACTGGTCATGATCATCATCGGCAAGATTGGGATGATGAAGAGAAGTTGGCGACTAGCGTTCGAAAGCTCCACCAAGGCTATCAAGAGTTTCAAAACACGCGAAAGAAAATTCAACTTCTCGACATCAAGAACTTGCCTTTGCCGTCAAAGCCGGGACGAGGTCGGGTTTTGACAAAGAACAAGTTGCTGACCAGCTCCAGGATGTGCCGAGCCTTCTGATTTATTGAAGAGAGAACAACACGTTTTTTATTGTCTTGTTTATTCAATTCATTCTTCAATTAGTTGTTATCAGTTTATGTAACCCAAATCAATTCAACTAGTTTTTGTCTGAATCATCATCATGGCCTCCCAATTTGGGGCATATTGTGTATTCTGAATTGTTTTGATTCCCAAGTTAATGCATACACTAATCACCTTGTAATTAAGCAACCTGACAAATCATAAATTTAGTAATTAAGAGCAAGACTCCAACTTCTCTTGATCAGTTATGATTATAAAGCAAACTGAGACACACAAACACACGAGTGGGATCTTTTGGCTTCAGTAAAATCAATTTGAGCAATTTTTTCCTGTTGATTTTCACTCTGCTTTGATCATTTTCAAGTTTTTCTCACTTCTCCTCACAGCCTCTCTATCGCTCTGATTTCTCAACCACAAAATGATTATAAGTACATGTTTGGTTTGTGTAGGAATGTAAAACAAAGGAGAGAAATAGAGAGAAGGAGAGATAAGAGACCTAGTTTTCCACAAAATGACGATCTCTTGATCTAATACCAACCGGAAAGTTCAGCAAACCAACTTGATCAGGCTGACTGTTAATGCTGCATAGCAAAATAAAACAGGGCATTCAACTTAATTAGCGCGCAAGAGCATATGAGAACTAGATTAGGTTGAATGCTAAATAGATATAAAGGGGAAGAAAAAGAAGTAGCATAGGTCATAGGATGACAAAGACATGTCGAATGGAACTTGTTATAGTAAGTGAAAAGGTGCTACTTTTGCTAACGGCAAAGTTCATGTGGAAGTTTATACTTGAGAATCAGAGATGCATTAACTATATATGGAAGTTATATAAGGTGATAAAGCCAAAACTTAATGCCAAGATTAGAAAGACCAATACCGAAAATGCTTATATATGCTATATAACATCGTTATCCATAAAGCATGGGACTATGTTCATTTGCGTACTGCATGAGCCACTCTGCCTCCTGCACAAAAGGTTAAGTCTTTGAATGCAGGGAAAAAAAAGTGCAAATATTATCAGCTAAGAATATTTACAAATTTCCCCACAAAGTGATGCTAAAATCATGTGAGATGCTTTAGAGAAAATCAACAATGAAACTAAAACAGATATCATTTCCTTTCATACCTAAGTGGAAACTGTATTTACATATAAGAATTTACCTGCATGTGAATATTCATTACCGTCAAAGGCATTATAGATATCCACAGGTCCCCCAAGCATCTCGGAGACAGCTCTTACAACAGGATAAGAAATTCAGTGGTGGCCACCTAACACTAATGGGCGCAGTGGATCCTGAAATGGCATGCACACAATATAAAGGTTCTTCCAAAAAATCCAAAAGGTATATGTAGCCGGTGTATGTATATACTCATTGGAATGAAAAGTCTCAACCAAATAAGGACAACATTTAGTCTCAATAATATATCTGTGAAGCTTTCCAGCAAACAAATTGCCCCAACAGGAACCAAATAAGGACAACATTTACTCTCAGTATAATCCATCACTCTGAGTTTGAATTCCAATATGATATTAAGTGTCCCCATATTTCTCTGAAGGAATGTTTTGCCCAGTTTCAAAAATCCATGCACCAGGAGGAAAGCACAAGAAGTTCGGATTGCAGCTAAAGGGTCATATATATATATATATTTGAGGTACCACGGGGAATCCTTTGCCATTAATGCAATGACTATGGCTTCTTTCCACCATTTTTCACAACCCCTATACAACTTAGTGGTAATCCCTAACCGGTTTGCATTTTCATGGTAGTTGAAAACTTCAACAAAGAAAGGAAATTATGAAATTTTAGTTTGACAACTCCAGCGATTTAATGGATACAGTATTTTTCTGTCTCTATCGAAAAGTAATCCTGTGGTAAAAGCTTTATGAGAAATTGGCTAAATGCCATATGTACTGAAGTTAACATTTCACAAAAGTGAAAATTCTCAGTGAATAATGACACCAGCCCACAAGTATTCCAAAGGACTAATGATTGTTTCAGGAATGGTTCAAATTTAGAACCTTGTTAAGAAGAATTTTGTTGTTCTTTAAATTGTGGTTATAATCAGTACAACGGATTCCCCGTTCCTAGTCCAGTGATGCACAATGAAGTTTCCTGAAAAGGTCTTGACAGGTTGGCACTAGAGTTTCCAATTAAAAACAGCTATCTATCACTGTCCAGTGATGCACAACGAATCCTGTGTTATGCTGGAAGGTTTACTATTCAGGTGTACCAAAGGCAGGCACATGATAATTTTATCATGTTGATATATTTGCACTCAACTCTATCACCAGCTTAACAGCTACCATTACAGTCGTAAGTGGAAACTAAAACAGATATTATTTCCTTTCATACCTAAGTGGAAACTGTATTTACATACATATAAGAATTTACCTGCATGTGAATATTCATTACCGTCAAAGGCATTATAGATATCCACAGGTCCCCTAAGCATCTCGGAGACAGCTCATACAACAGGATAAGAAATTCAGTGGTGGCCACCTAACACGAATGGGCGCAGTGGATCCTGAAAGGGCATGGACACAATATAAAGGTTCTTCCAAAAAATCCAAAAGGTATACGTAGCCGGTGTATGTATATACTCATTGGAATGAAAAGTCTCAACCAAATAAGGACAACATTTAGTCTCAATAATATATCTGTGAAGCTTTCCAGCAAACAAATTGCCCCAACAGGAACCAAATAAGGACAACATTTACTCAGTATAGTCCACCACTCTAAGTTTGAATCCCAATATGATATTACGTGTCCCCATATTTCTGACAGAATGTTTTGCCCAGTTTCAAAAATCCATGCACCAGGAGGAAAGCACAAAAAGTTGGGATTGCAGCTAAAGGGTCACATATATATATATATATTTGAGGTACCACTTTCATGGCAGTTGAAAACGTCAACAAAGAAAGGAAATTCTGAAATTTTAGTTTGACAACTCCGGCGATTTAATGGATACAGTAATCCTGTGATATAAGCCTTATGAGAAATTGGTTAAATGCCATATGTACTGAACTTAACATTTCAGAAAAGTGAAAATTCTCAGTGAATAATGACACCAGCCCAAAAGTATTCCGAAGGACTAATGATTATTTCAGGAATGGTTCAAATTTAGAACCTTGTTAAGAAGAATTTTGTTCTTCGGAAAATTGTGGTTACAATCAGTACAACGGATTTCCCGTTCCTAGTCCAGTGATGCACAATGAAGTTTCCTGAAAAGGTCTTGACGGGTTGGCACCAGAGTGTCAAATTAAAAATGAAATAGGGTACCCTGATCCGTGAAGTTTTCAAATCTGAGGCCTGAAAATTCAGAGACATTTGTATGAAATGGGGATAGCACTGTTTTGCTATCCCCGGCCAATCACAGTCTGCCACGTGGAAAAGTTATCACGCGTGACATACCGTGATTGGCCGAGGATAGCAAAATAGTGTTATCCCAGTTTTATGCAAGTGATGGCATCATACTGCAGGAAGGGTACTTGACATCTAAGCATTTAAAATATGAAATGTACCAGCTCAGCTCAGCTTCAAAATACACTTCTAAAAAGCTTTTGAAGCACATCAACATACACTAACAATCTATAAACAATGAAAAACAATAGGGATCAATCAAATTTGGTGAACTGAAGGTAAAAAAATAACCTTAGCACGGCAAAAGCTGGTCTCAGAGTTATCAAGCTAGATGAGCATAATATTCATCTCTACCAAAACAGAGAAGTGCATAACTTGTGAGATAAGTGATTAAATATAAAGGAGAAATTCCCGAAGTCATTTAACAGATCCCCCAACTTATTCTACCAACAGAACAAGCAGAGCTTTGCAAACAGAACAACAAAATTGCAATAGTTTTTCTAGTGAAATCTTCTAAAATTGCTTTTTCCCCCTAAAATAAATAATTGCAGTAGTTTTTTAACTGGAAGCTTCTAGAAATTACAACATACCCGTTCCATCACTAGCTTGACGAACTCACTTATGACATTCATCAGTCTGTCTGTCATCTTCAGACTCCACAATCTCGAATTTCTTGGACAGGAAGACCACTAACATCAGTTAGCACCCGCGGGCCTGCATTGCCAGCATCATGTTTCAGTGACTTGAATTCATGCACCATCACATGAAATTTTGAAAAAAAATGAAAGAAATTATCATCATCAATAACAAGCATGACATTTCTCCAATTCTCTAAATTGTAGATCTTTCATGAATATAAAAGGTGCCTATTAAACAACCTGAGCACACATGTACAGATGATAATTGATCATCAAATATTATATTTCAAGTGACAACACTTGTTGGGTGGTAGTCAATTTTTATTTTTTTATTTTTTAAAAACTGACTTATCTTGATAAAAAAAAAAAAAAATTGAATGTTTGTTGAGAACCAAAAATTCAATGTTCAGACCCTTGAAGAAACGATGAGTTAGGAACACCCAAAAGAGAAGTGGATGCCACAGCGCCTCCTAAAAGCACGCACAAGCTCCCCCTACACAAAGAAAAAGAATCCATTTCACCAAAACCAATTCCAAGTCCAAAAATCCACATAAACCAAAAATTAAACACTACCCAACATGGAAAATAGGCACCTTGAGCTTTGCCCTCTCACGAATGAGAGTGAGAGAAGCAATCTATAACTCGGCTTTGACCCTTCTCTCTCAAAGCACTGGGAACATTTTCAGCATTGAGTTTTTGCAAGAAATGAATCCCTCTGCGCCCAAATATTTTCTTTTTGTTTTGTTTTTGTTGTGCCAGGTTTCTTTTTTGTCAAGCCAGCCAAATGAAAAATCAATTCACTTTTTTTTTTCGTTTTAATCGAAATCAATGCTCGTCTTTTCACTTGACTGTGACTACTCTACTTGTATAATTCCAACCAATGTCTTAAATATAGAAAGTTTTGGAAATATCGGTGGTTTAAAAATATGGAAATATCGAAAAAATATCGATATCGATAAAAATTGGATAAAAATCATAGAAATTGTGATAAATATATGGAATTTTTTAATGAAACTTTATAAAAAGTTTATTTAGTCAATCATATATTATTTTGACACAAAAGATTGGAAGGAAATGAATTACATAGTGGGTTTGAGTGATTTAAGTTGATTATTTTGCGAGCTGACAAACTCTGTAACTTAGAAAATCTGGAGTAATTAATGAAAGAAAATTAAACTCCCTCTAGTAATTTATTTATCATTTTTACTATTATATTTTACACTTTATAAATTGCATAGTAAGATACATGAATAACCTTATTTCACGTTATTCACTAGACATGGTACACATTCTTATATTTATTATTTATAAAAAAAATTGAAAAATAATTAAAGATGTAAACCAACTTGATTCTTCATGAAAATTAGGCACTTTACCATGCTTAAATAATAATAGTGAAGATTGAAAATTAACTAAGAACATAAATAAATTTATCCAAGTAAGAATTAAATAGGAAATAAAGAAAATGATTATTGAGATTTAAGTAATTAAGCAACAATTTGAAGGGGAATTTAGTAATGTAAGTACTTATAATGAATAATAAAATAATCAATAACATTAAATGAATTAAATAGGAAAGAAATAATCCAACAATTGGGTCCAAAAATATCGGTAGTCCAAAAATCATTTGAAGATTTGGTCTCGTATTCTTTCCATGAGCCGCTCAATTCCATCCCAAAAGGAATGTGATATGAAGGGTTGGGAAATGGTTGGTTATTCTAGCAAAATTTTCAATATTTTTGATATTCTAGGGATATTACATCGAAATTTTGATCAAATATTGCTAAAGTGTGACGAAAATTATCGACATCGAAATTTCCTCGATATTTTCGATATTTATACGATACGTGTATGGATACGTTCCGAAATATCCGTGACCCAAAAAAACGAAAATATCCTCGATATTTCGTCGATATTATCGATATTTCCGTCTATGATTCCTACTGACGAGTCCTCATTGGGCTTATTTAGCGACTTAAAAATAACTGTTTGATAACCATCATTAAATTAATTCAACTATAGATATTACTAGTAGCTTAATACCCATTATTTTATATCCAAACACATTTTAGTAGTAAAACCGTGGCTTTCACACTCATACCCCATTGCTTTATGCCTTTATCCTACTTTTAGCTATATATATATATATATATATATATATATATACATTTTATTTTTTTATTTTTTTTTGCCAAGGAGTGGGACTTACACACAAAGTACCGTGGGTTTGAACTCATGACTACTTGGGAGCACACTGAATACCTAAGTTCAATTGATCATATAGTACATTGTATATGAGAAATAAGTGTGGACCATAACTTAACCAATGAAGTATTTTTCAAAAGAAACAAATTTTATATGTTTATTATGTGCTTAATTAAAGGTGCTAATTTGTTCCTTTACTTAAAGGGAGCTAATTAACTTAACCAATGAAGTATTTTGTGAAATGAAGTAGTTCGTCGGCACAGGTGATATTTAAAGGGTGGTAATTAAAACAAGGGTTAATTGTCAATTTATCCCCTGAACTTGTACACTAGTTTCAATTTGCAACCTCAACTTTTTTTGTGGAAAATTAAGAACATGAATTAATTTTTATTGCCGCCTACCGTTTAAATCTCAACATTTCATCTAATTTACAGTTAAATGTGAGGACAAATTGATCTTTTTATATTTCAAAATAATTAAATACTATAAAATAAAATAATATGAAATCAAAAATAAATAAATAAATCATTTTAATTTTAAAAAAAACACAGAGGGGGAGATCGAATGTGAGAGAGAGAGAGAGAGAGAATGGAGGATGGAGTGTGAGAGGGGTATGGCTGGAGTTTTCTGGGTTTGTTGGGGCACGGTGCGGTCGGGGGCGGGGGCGGGGGCTGTTGAAATCGTGGGGATGGGGGAGTGGGTATCTGGGTTTGGCTGGGGTTTTCTGGTTTGTTGGGGCACGGTGCTCAATGGGGAGGGGCTGTTGAAATCGTGAGTGGGCTGTTCAAATAAGGTGGAGGGTGGGAGTGAGTGGCTATTTTCTGGTTTGTTGGGGCACGGTAGTCATGGGGAGGGGGCTGCTGGCTCAAGATGGGGGAGAAAAAAATCAGGCTGGCTCAGAGATGGGGGAGGGGGTTCTCAGGATTTTTGTCTTTTTTTGTTTATGTTTTATTTTTCTTTAATTTTTCTTAATAGAAAATTGGATAAAATGTTGAGATTTAAAGCGGTGGGGAAATTGGCAATAAAAATTAATTCATGTACTTAATTTTCCAAAAAAGTTTAGGGTGTAAATTGAAAGTAGCGTCTGAGTTCAGGGGTAAATCAACAGTTTACCCTTAAAACAAATAATTACAAAGAGAGGCCAAAAATGAAAGATAATGCAAGCGCATAGAGAGAGAGAGAGAGAGAGAGAGTAAGATGGTTAGTGGAATTATTGGAATTGGACTAGTAAAGCATACAATTAACTGAATTAAAGATCCTGCACAATTGTAACCACCCCCCCCCAAAAGGTGCACAAAATAACTGGCAGTGCCACCACGTAGCATGAGTTGGACACTTGTGCTTCGCATGCCTCTCTCATTTGCTGTATTTATCTTTTGCTTTGTTTCTGGTGTGTGTCATAATTACAAGCAGGGGCGGAGCTGTGTTAAGGCCTAGAGTGGCCTTGGCCCCCCCAATTTATTTAACCCCTTTGAATGTATATATTGGATGTGGCAACAAATGCAAAGAAAAATTGCTATACTTAAGCTTATGGCCCCCTCACCACAAATCAATACTTATCAAAATTGTGTTTCAATATGAATATAATAGTAAAATCATATTACACTTATGAAAGAAAACCACGCATTTCAATTTAGTGCTTTTGTAGGCAATAGTTTACTCAATAGGCCAAAAAAATTATACAACTAAACTTTTTGTGTTTAACATTTTGGCCCCCTCAAATATAAAATCCTGGCTCCGCCCCTGATTACAAGTAGCCCTTTGGGGGTGAGTGTGTGCCATTTGATTTTTTATTTCAGAATTAAGAAAGATAATCCAACCAAAAAGAAAAGAGGAGAAGATCGAAGATAGGATAATGTTTATTGAGGCGGCATGAAAAAGCTTTGAGTTTGAGTTTTGTGCAGCCATGGATATCATCACTAGCAGACTTGAGAGAATTGAGCTTGAGATTTACGAGGCAGAAAGGGAAAAGCTTCAAAGGGAGGAAACACTGGGGGCTTTCTGGGAACACATGCATGCTATTGATCCAATTCACATACGAGATCATATGCTCTCTCTCCAAAACCAAATATGCTCACTCGAAAGCAAGAAGAAGGCACTGCTCAAAGAACAGCAACATCTCCTTGTGCAGGCTATTACTCTTGGGTGACAAATTCTAATTGTCTTTTTCATTGAAGCTTGTACTGTTAACTAGATTGACTGCATACATAAAGAACACAAACTGATGCATACCTGGATTGGCCATAGGAATGATCTTTGTAGCTGAGAATTAGTCTGACTTTGAATAGAGACCTTCCACTCAATCCGATCCCTTCTTCATTGTAATTCTAGATGGGGTATAATTGCACTATATGTGATAATTTGATCGGATGAGCAGGGGCTCTATTTATATGCATTTGGCTAGAGAGTTTTGCCCATCATGAAAACTCTCTAGCTCTCACAACTGCATTAGCTTTAGGTCTCCCAATCCACAAAGAGTTAGGATATCTTCTGACTCTAAGTGATTTACTTTAAACACTTATCCTTATTAGAGCAGCAGATAAGATTGTTTCCAAAACTCCTAATCCATGTCAAACTCTACAACTTCAATCCGATCATCAGACCACCTTAGTGAGTTAAGACACAAACGTGTCTTACATTCTCCCACTTGGTCTCATGATCTTTGAGAGTCTAACACAAATCACCATTAGTACTATGGAGTATAAAAACAATCATACATCCCACACAATCCATTGTCAATAAAGAGAGATAAAATGGAACTATCAAGACACATCAAGCAATATAGCTCAAGGCCGTCAAGATTGGAGCTCTAAATGAACATGACATAACTGAATGTGTCAATAAAATCATGTTCATTCACATGCCCTCTTTAAGAGATTATTAAGATCTCAAATAACCAACTTTCGTGAACTTTGTTCATGTAGTACCTGAATAGCTAGCAAAAACTGCATAAGAACAAGCTACCTGATTCACTTACAAACAATGCCAATCATTCATAACAACTATACAGCAACATAGGAAAACTGAAAATGCTTCATTAAAATAGTTGAAAAGAATTGGCAATTAAAGTCTGTAAGAACAACTAAAACTAGTAAACAACAAAATACTCCCACTAATCAAGCATATCAAAACTAGGTAACAATCCCATGCTCTTGACATGTCCATGAAAAACAGTAGCAGTCAATGCCTTGTTCAAAGGGTCTGCTATCATGGAATGAGTGTCTGTGTGTTCAACCACGATCTTGTTGTGAATTTGACCAAATTCCCTCTAGAATCTTGTTGTTGATGGACTTTGTAACAAACACAATGATGGATGAATCACGCACACATACACCCACAGAAAATAACCAAGCACAAATGACACAAGATTTATAGAGGTTCGGCCAACTCTTTGCCTACTTCCTCTTGGTGATCCCCTTGAGAAATTTCACTAATGAAAGAGTATGTTACAACTTTGGTTTACAAAGAAAACCCCTTTAGAACAACTCTCTCCCCAAGCTCACTTTTCTCTCACACCCCTTGCTCAACACTTTGATGCCACTTGTGAACACTCTCTCACACTTGGTGTTTCCCCCTTTTGGTTTCTAGACTTACAAACTCCAACACTTGAGCTCTCTCTCCTTGGCTTCCTGGGCTTACTTTCTAGCCCTTAGCCCCTTGAACTCCTTGGAAACTCTTGCACCTCTCACTCTTGGAGGTGATGCCTCAAATGAAACTATTTGCTCCCAATTTATAGCTAAAGATGCAATAGTGTGAATGCAACTTCAAGCTATTCAAATGGTGGCTACCAAACTCATCAATGGTGTGCTACCATTGACTCACATGGGCAACTCCAAATGTTGGCTACCAAACTTCAACAATGGTGTGCTACCAAACTCAACAATGGTGTGCCACCAAAATCAACAATGGTGTGCCAACATTGACTCACATGGGCAACTCCAAGATAATTCCACATGTGAGTCAATTTTCAACAAAGCTTGCATTTTTAATGTGAGCCAAATTTCCAACAGATCTCTCCTGACTTAACCTTCTCTCTAACCATGTAATACTTGAAGTCCAGATGCCTATTACCTGAAGATCTCTTGTTGCTCTTAGTAAAGAAAACAGTTGCAGTATTATCATTCCAGATTAAAATATGCCTTTCAATTGAATCCACCACCCTTAGACTCCTAATGAGATTTCTGAGCCAAATAGTCTGTGATGCTGCTTCATAACAAGCAATGTATTCTGCTTGCATTGTAGAAGTAGCAGTGATAGATTGCTTGACACTTATCCAAGAAACAGCACCTCCTCCAAATAAGAAAACAAAGCCTGAAGTGGATTTCTTTGTGTCCACGCATCCTCCCAAATCAGCATCAGCATATCCTATTAATTCTAAATTTTGACTCTTCCTGTACACCAACTTGTAATCCTTTGTTCTTTGTAAATATCTCAATACCTTCTTTCTAGCTATCCAGTGTGCTTGTCCAGGGTTCGACTGAAATCTGCCCAAAACACTTATAGGAAAAGCAATGTCTGGCCTTGTACAGACTTGTGCATACATAAGGCTACCCACCAAGGAAGCATAAGGCTTGTCTCTCATGTCTTGCCTCTCAATATCATTATGTAGAGCTTGATTTTGACTCAGTTTGTCTCCTTTTGTCATAGGTACACTCTATGTACAATCTACCATATCAAACCTCTTGAGTACTTTCTCTATGTACCCTCTATGTGACAATCCTAATAGACCTCTCTCCCTATCCCTTATGATCTCAATGCCAAGAACATAAGTAGCCTCTCTTAGATTTGTCATATCAAACGATTTCTGCATAAAAACTTTGGTGTCATGTAAAAGAGTAAGGCTACTGCTTGCAATAAGAATGTCATCAACACATAAGACTAAGAACATGAAATGTCTCCCACTGGTTTTAATGTAGATGCACTCATCAACAGTTGTTTCAGTGAATCCATAAGATCTAATAACTTCATCAAACTTGAGATACCACTGCCTAGATGCTTGCTTTAGACCATAAATTGACTTTTTGAGTTTGCAGACAAGATTTTCTCTCCCTTCTTGAATGAATCACTTAGGTTGCTTCATGTAAATCCCTTCAAAGAGTTCTCCATTCAAGAATGCAGTCTTGACATCCATTTGATGAAGTGATAGATCATAGTGAGCCATAATTGCCATAATGACTCAAAAAGAGTCTTTTGTGGACACTGGAGAAAAAGTTTCAGTAAAGTCTATCCATTCTTGTTGTGTGAAGCCCTTAGCAACTAGCCTTGCTTTGTGTTTCTCTATATTGCCCCTTGAGTCTCTCTTTGTTTTGTACACCCACTTGCAACTTATAGGTCTACATCCTTGAGGCAATCCCACCAATTCCCATACTCCATTTTTCTGCATAGACTCCAACTCTGCCTTCATGGCTACAAGCCATTCTTCATTCTTGTCACTATCCATAGCTTGCTTAAACGTGCATGGATCCTCTTGTTGACTCATGTCATGCTCAGATTCTTGCAAATATATGACATAGTCAGCTGGGATTGCAGACCTTCTAGATCTTTGTGACCTTCTTGGTTCCACATTTTCTTGTGCTTACTGTAACTCTTGAGTCTGTTTTGGATTTTCAGGTTCAATGTGCATTGGTGTTGGATTGTTGAGTGCTTCTAGAATTAATTGCTGAGGTTGAGTTTCTTGTGCCGTGCTATTCAAAAGATCATTGGCAAGGTGAATTGATTCATATCCTCTTCTCTTCTACTTGTGTTTTCTATTAATTCTTCAAAATCAAATTCTCTTTCTTCTGTAATATCCCCATCATTCTCTATAAAAATTGCTCTCCTAGTTTCAACAAACCTTGAGGTATGACCTGGACTATAAAATCTATACCCTTTGGTTCTATCTGGATGACCTAAGAAATAACAACTAGTTGTCTTAGAATCCAACTTCTTTTCCATAGGATTATAGAGTTTGGCTTCAGCTTTGCATCCCCAAACCTTCAAGTGATTAAGGCTCGGATTCCTTTTGTTCCACAGCTAATAAGGTATTTGATCTACACTTTTGGTTGGCACCCTATTTAAAACATAATTAGCGGTTTTAAGAGCTTCTCCCCATAGAAAAATAGGCAAGTTTACACAGCACATCATACTCCTCACCATGTCCTTAAGTGTTCGATTTCTTCTTTCTGAAACTCCATTTTGTTGTGGAGTTCCAGGATTTGTGTACTGTGCAACTATGCCTTCATGCTGCAGAAACTTTGCAAAGGGTCCAGGGTTTCTAGCCTCATCAAAACGTCCATAGAACTCACCACCTCTATCTTATCTTACCACCTTAATTTTCAGATTGAGTTGGTTTTCAACTTCTGCTTTAAATATTTTAAAGGTTTCTAAGGCACTTGACTTTTCAGTTATTAGATACACATAACCAAACCTTGAAAAGTCATTCGTGAAGGTTATGAAATATCTAAAACCATCATGGGTTGGATTAGGAAAAGGGCCACATATGTCAATGTTTATCAATTCCAAAAGATTTGAACTTCTTACTACTTCTTTCTTCCTTAAATTTGTGAGTTTTCCTTTTACATAGTTTATGCAAACATCTTCTAAAGCATTTAAATCAAAGGGAGGCAAGATAAATTGTTTGCATAAAGTGTTCATCCTTTCTTTTGAAATATGACAGAGCCTTTTATGCCACAGGTTTGGTGAATCTGTTTTAGTGAAGTTATGCTGAATACTTGCAGTGTTCATAACCAAATTAGTTTCCTTGAGATTAAAACAAAACATTCCATCCACAAGAGTTCCATAACCAACTGAAATTTTATTCCTTGAAATAGAAAAACCAGAAACATTGACATTGACTTCATACTAAGCTTTAACAAGCTTTGAAACTGAAACTAAGTTCTTTCTCATGGAAGGAACATAAACTACGTCTACTAAATCCAAAAAGAAACCAGACTCTAACTCAATTCTAACTAGTCCAATAAACTCCACTTCAACTTGGACTCCATTGCCAACGAACACCTTCACTTCATCCTTGTTTGGTGCCCACTTGGTTATGAACCCTTGCAAAGTATTAGAAACATGAATTGTAGCACCACTGTCAAGCCACCAAGTGTTATGTGAATAATCTACATGGTTTGATTCAAAACAAACTGAAATGTCATGAAAATTACCTCCTTTCTTGGCTTGCTTCTCCAACCACCTCTTATACCTGCGACAAGCCCTCTTCATGTGACCTATCTTCTTGCAAAAATAGCACTTAATCCCAGCAATTCCATTTCCTTTGCTCCTTCATTGTTCTTTGGTTTTCCAGCTGCATTGTTGCCTTTTCCCTTTGCCTTATTGCCTTCCTTTGCAGCAGAAACCATGTTAATGTGTGCCTTGTCCTTCTTAATAGCTTGCTCTTCTTGCACAGCTATAGTAATGAGTTCATCCAGTGACCAAGTCTCCTTTTGTGCCACACACATGCTCTTGAGCTGCTTGAAATCCGCAGGCAGTGAATTCAAAGCAAAATGCACGAGCATGTTGTCATCCATGCTTATATTGAATGTCCTGAGTTTCATCCCTATATTGATCACTTTCAGTATGTGCATCCTTACACATTCATCTCCTACATATTTCAACTCAATGACTTGATTCATCAAAGAACCTATCTCAGCTTTTTCAGACTCCTTGTACTTGAGTGCAATTGACTCAAGAAAATCCTTAGCATTGTCCTTCACTTCAATTCCACCTCTCACCGATGGTGACATTGATTTCAGCATAATGAGTATGGCCATCCTATTTGCCTTCTTCCATTTTGCATAATAGAATTTTTCTTCTGCAGAGGCTGTCTCCAAAGGAACTGCTGGAGCTTCTTCTCTTAAGGCCATATCATAGTCTAGAAAGCCTAAAGCTATTTCCAAGTCTCCTTTCCATTTCTGGAAATTGGTACCAGTCAAGGTTTCAATGGAACTGAGATTCATAGCTGGGTTCAAAGCTGGATTTTTAACAAACAAAAAATAAGTACACAAACAAAACTGTCCCCACAATAACTATACATTGTTGATTAACACCTGTAGGCAGTAAATCAAACATGCTTTAGTGATCACCAAGTTTTATCACACATGAATTTCCTGTATGAATAATCTCCTCACATCTGTGGATAGAAAAGAGATTTCATTAATCCATGTGTAATATCCCTTGCATCACGCCACCATAAACTCCCATAGAATCAAACACCAACATCTATGGACAGAAGGTGCATCAAAACTACAACAGTCTATGGTGTAAATCTGGCCAAAAATTTTCTCGAATGCATGAGTCTTTAATTGACTAAACCGTTGTGGCTTGTTTAATCAATACAAGAGCTCATGCATACTGGCCTTTTTGAATTTTATATATATAGCATGCATATGAAAGGTACTTTAAACATAGCACGCATATGAGTGTGATCTAATCTCTATTCTTTGCACAATTGATTTTTATACACAAAACTTATGGTATTTAATTGCTTTTAGATTCTAGATTATGCAGACATAGCTCTGATACCACATGTTAACTAGATTGACTGCATACATAAAGAACACAAACTGATGCATACTTGGATTGGCCATAGGAATGATCTGTGTAGCTGAGAATTAGTCTGACTTTGAATAGAGACCTTCCACTCAATCCGATCCCTTCTTCATTGTAATTCTAGATGGGGTATAATTGCACTATATGTGATAATTTGATCGGATTGCCCATCGTGAAAACTCTCTAGCTCTCACAACTGCATTAGCTTTAGGTCTCCCAATCCATAAAGAGTTAGGATATCTTCTGACTCTAAGTGATTTACTTTAAACACTTATCCTTATTAGAGCAGCATATAAGATTGTTTCCAAAACTCCTAATCCATGTCAAACTCTACAACTTCAATCCGATCATCAGACTCCAATCCCAGCTCCTAGGTGCCATGTGTCAAAAAAGTACAGTCGACCGGCAATTCTTTTTTTTTTAAAAAAAAATTTCAAAAAAACGAGTGTAGACGGGCAGCTGTACTAATTTTTAAAAAACAATTAGGGAAAAACTAAGTATAGCCGTGTGGCTATACTATTTTTAAACACAAATTGAAAAAATGAGTATAGCCGGGCAGCTATACTAATTTTTAAAAACAATTAGGGAAAAATTAAGTATAGCCATTTTTTGAAATATATATTATTTTTATTCAATAATATGTGAGAATTACGTGTATAATACGTGAATTTTGTGTGTCTTATTGAAATTTTACTAAAAAATACGTGTATTAAACATGAGAAATATGTACGTGCGTGTATAATACATTATTAAAAGTGAAAGTGCTAAAATCTTTATATGGGTAATAACTCTGGAAAAGTAAAAAATCGAAAAGGGACAAAAGATACTCGAGTAATGGCCTAATTCTAACGGATAAGGCTCTTGGGCTATGGGGAAATTTAATTAAGACACCCAAACGAGTTCACAAAAGACTTAATAAATAGAAATTAATTATTTTGTGGACTTTTTCTTTAAATTTTTTATATTAAATCATAATTAAAATATAATTACTAATTAAAGTAATTCAAAAAAGATAAGATATTACTTAATTACATATATTAAATTAAAGAAGTAGGCCAAAAAACAAAAGTAAAGAAACAAATACCTGTAGCACAAATCACGATGAAATCGATTTGCCAAAAACAATACATGGTTTGTTGCAAAAAAGACCTCTCCCGATGAACGTTTGTCGGCATAGGTCTATGTCGGCGAAATTTTCATGATTAAATTTTCTCTTTAAAAAGTATAGCTATACTATGTATATATTTTTAAAAAAGAATTTAAAAAGGACCAGCCCAGGGCCTGGATGCCACGTGTCAAAAATGTAGAGCCGTGCCGCCATACTAGTTTTTTTAATTTCGAAAAAACGAGTATAGCTGCATTGCTATACTACTTTTAAAAACAATTAGGAAAAAACTGAGTATAGCCGTGTTGCTATACTATTTTTTAAAATTTTTTTGGAAAAACAAGTATAGCCTCAAGGCTATCCTTTTATAAAAGAACAATTAGGAAAAAATTGAGTACAGCCGTGCGGCTATACTATTTTTTGTAATATATATTATTTTTATTAAGTAATATGTGAGAATTATGTGTATAATACGTGAATTTTGTGTCTTATTGAAATTTTTGTAAAAAAATACGTGTATTAAACGTGAGAAATACCTGCGTATGTGTATAATACATTATTAAACGTGAAATTGCTAAAATCTTTATACGGATAATAACTCTGAAAAAGTAAAAAATCAAAAAGGAAAAATAGATACTCGAGTAATGGCCTAATTGTAACGGATAGGGCGGCTCTTGGGCTATGGGGAAATTTAATTAAGACACCCAAACAAGTTCACAAAAGACTTAATAAATAGAAATTAATTATTTTGTGGACTTTTTCTTTAATTTTTGTATATTAAATAATAATTAAAATATAATAACTAATTAAAGTAATTCAAAAAGATTAAGATATTACTTAATTACATATATTAAATTAAAGAAGTAGGCCAAAAAACAAAAGCAAAGAAACAAATACCTGTAGCACAAATCACGATGAAATCGATTTGCCAAAAACCATACATGGTTTGTTGCAAGAAAGCTATAGAACAAGCAATGTGTGTGGGCCGGCATTTTTAAATCTAAAAAAGTACAATTTTCATTAACTTGAGAAACAACAAAATCTTTGCTTGCAAAAGCCATAACGTACGGCAAGAAAATTGATCAGATGTGACAAGTTGACAAGAGTTAGAAGTTTTGATGAGAATTCGAAGGCTTGTTCAACCTCACTCCTGGCAAGTATCGACACACGAACTCTCGAGCTAATGCCTGAAGATCTTCCCCATCAATAAGTTCTTGATCCAATGAGTTGAAAAGGCTTGTCATTTCAGCTGTGTGTGGTACTGTTTGCAGAGGACCAAAATGCGTCAACAAGTTGGAAGTTGGCACAAACTCTGAGCATGGTGATGATGTCACATTGATATGGGACGAGGAATAGTGAAGGCTTCGGGGTGGAGGAGGGCATTCGAGTTGAGGCGGTGGCGGTGGAGGCGGTGGAGGCGGCACGTGCTGCAAGGTTGCAAGGCGGGCCTGAGCATAGGATAACTCTGCCTGCAAATTCACTACCTACAAACGATAAGATGGATTTAATTCACTCTCTTCTTTCTTGTTGCTAAATATTGATGTAGTCTAAGTGTTATAAGGTGAATATATTAATTAACATTTAATTTAATTTATGTCCAACAGACACAACTAGGTCAAATTGCGAGGTTTACATGTATATACGTGGATTAGTTTGACATATCTCTATCTTAATCAACAAAAGCATATGCATTTGGAGCAAATGTATCGTCACTTTGATGTAGTCAGTCCTACCTAACAGAGAGGCTTATGGAATTCTACCGAACTCAAAAGCTACATATCTTTCCAATTCTAATGGCTTCGACGTGTGGAAACTGGAAATGTGATCATATATATTCGAGACCATTTTATGTATAATATATAACTATATATATACCATCTAATTAATCATTTTACTCATGCTGAATAAGATTTTAGTACCATAAAAGCAAAAGGTTGTCATCAATAAAGCAAAAAGATTATATATATATATATATATATATATCTACAGTTATTCTCCTATAAGACGTTCGCAGGGAGAAAACTCCCTAAGAGGTATAGTGGAAAATACATAGTATTCGTATATATATATCTACAACACAGCTCAAGCCATTCCTTGTGATTAAAGGAAGAAGTTTTGGTATTTATGTAGCCATAGCCAGTAAATATATATATTTCAAAACCCACAGTGTAGGGCCCTAAATTTATCACCCATGCAAGAGAAACAATAATAATCATCTATAGACTATATGTGATATTAATGCATAGAGATTAATCTATGTTTTCTTTGGGAAACCAATAATATGAGAATGTCAAGAAAGTCAAAACCAGGTGTATTAAATATTTCTCGAATTACTAAATATATGTTGCTTGGTAGCTCCGGCAAGCAACAAGAACCCCCAAAGTCATCCACCCAATACACCACAGCCGCCACCCATCTCTCTCTCTCTCTCTCTCTCTCTCTCTCTCATGAGAAAAATAAGAAGGTGAAACAAAATAGAAACTCCAAGATTTAGCATAATTTTCACAAACTTTTGTATTGGAAAAGAAAGACCAAGTAATTTTGACAGATCGAACCCTCATAATTTCTCCATTTAGAGAAGTGCAAGCTAGCATGGATTTCAAGCAACTTTAATCGAAATTCTAAGACCAATATTACACACCCTTCCCCCCCGGGCTGCTGGAAAGAAAGCAAAACCCAGAAGAAAAGAACTCGAAAATGTGCAAGTGATTAGACCCAGAAACCAAGAAACTCAGGCGCACGTCAGCTAGCTTGGACTATATATGCATCACAAGAAAATTGCAACAAAGACTTGTGGAACACGCAGTCTTGATCTAGTCCTACAAATCGGAAACCTTGAAAAACGTCTAAGATTACCTCTACAGTGATACTTGTCAAAGAAATGACAGGTAGATGGAAACACCCACCAGGCGCATGTTAGTACAAATATCCACTACCATAAACTCGACAGTGGCTTGCAATTGTCAATTTGCAACTAATTGAACAAAGGGCACTAAAGCTATGGCTACTAGCACGCTTACATTTGAGACAAGAGATTTGTTATTTGTACAACATTTACTGATCACTTTATGATTTTTTTCTCGAAGAAAAATTGGCTCGTCCCATGCGAGTTAAGCTAGAGAGGCAGCTAGTAGATGTGCTTCAAATAACAGAAAATTCTTACCTAGATGAGTGGCTAGAATCTAAAGTAGAGTGTCAATATCACTGGCTATGAAGAGATCAAGCAACCAATTTCATCTCAAGAAACAGTGACAATTGAGCTCTAACCAATATCACTGGCTATGAAGAGATCAAGCAACCAATTTCATCTCAAGAAACAGTGACAATTGAGCTCTAACCAAACTTTCACAGAAAAAAAAAAAAACTCGAGACCCACATGAGACCCATGCTCAAGATTCCACACAATTAATTAATCTCATAAAATGGTGAACAAATTTGAGCTTAGAAGGTCAAAGAAATGAATGAAAACTTAATAATTAATTAAAGAATTAATTAAGGTTTGAGGAGCTGATGATTTGACCTGCTGTTGGAGGGTGAAAATGTGAGCAACGCAGCCATAGACAGGGTCTCTAACCCTAGCAAGAGCCTCATAGCAGAGGGTGACGACAGCATCGAGCCTCTTGTGGGGTGGTATGCGCAGGAGAAGCTTGGAGGCATTGCTTGCACCAAACACTTTGTGCACTGCAGCAAAGTGAGCCGTGCCTTGCTCTGAGTCAAAGTAAGGCGCAAATATGCACCCTTTCATGCATTTTCTCCTCAGAAACTTGCAGGCACCACAAGGCCCTCCACCTCCACCGCCTCCTCCTCCTCCTCCTCCGTTGTTGTTACTTCCATTTGTTGACGATCCACTCATCTCTCTCTCTCTCTCTCTAGAGCTAGATATTAGCTTCTTCTTCTTTTTTTCAGGCCAGTTTAATTAGTTGTTGTGGGGTCTGAGAGAGGTTGGTATATATAAAGGAGAATGATAGAGGGGGAAATGGAGGTGAGGATGTAAGAGAGAGAGAGGGGTTGGGTTGGATTATTGTTATATGTTTTTATATTTATTTTATTGATGATAAATTGTGCAAGCCTTGGTGGTGGCTGGTGGGTCACTAGAAGGGACTGGTTGTTCCACTTTTATTGCCATCAGTTAAATCCTCTCTTTTGCGATATATGCAGACAAGTAAAACAAAACAAACACAACTGTCACTTCAATTTCGTAAGCTATAGTAATTCGATAAGCCAATGCGAATACAAAATATATCAGAAATTTTCAAATACATACTATGTGTACGGTACAAATAGTCCTTTTGGGTTGACTCTATAATCTACATTTCATGATATGAATCATTTTTTTTTCTTTTAGGGTATTTTTTATTGAGATGGGCGATAAAATTCAGCCAAATTAAAGCTGAGTAGTTATCTAATTTTAATCGAATAAGAAAAAGGAACAAGCAATTCAATACCAAAAATAATAGGTTGATAATCAAGTAATTAGTCGATTTCTGATTTTAATGATTTTTGAAGAACACTATTCAGACCCGACCGACAACATGACACATCACAATTCGTTTATTAACATTATTTCTTAACCAACATGACTTGAGTAGTCGGGAATACGTAACCTAAGTATCTATATTCCCTATACAACATGAATTTTATATATGTTGGTATTACCACTAGGCTCCCATTTTTTCAAACTTGGCTTAAATGACTTGCAATCGGACATACTTCAGCCCTAAATTTAAGTAATAGTACTACGAATAAGACAAGCTTTTATTCAATTCATAGTGGCATATATTCAATTCTCTCCTGTTTATTTGAGAGAGAGAGAGAGAGAGAGAGAGAGAGAGAGAGAGAGGTTGATATGAATTTGGCTCAAACGTTAAAATCACGTCAAAACAGAAAAGAAGGTGAAGTAGCTTGCGTTAAGCAAACAAAAACATGCGGTTATCAGCTTAGCTACTCCTACTTGCATAAGTTTACTGTATTCATTCAGAATTCAGATATGTGGTGCGCAGGCCTCTAGCATCACCTCATTAAATGTATTGCTAATCTAGCTGTACACACCGATATATTTTTGTGAAAGATTTGGTAATGGGTAAATGCACTGCGCAAATAATTTTATTGTAGTTGGAAATATCAAGCCAATGAGAACCATGGTATTCCAGTGGTAAATATTTCGAGACATAACCAAACGGTGATCTGGTTGGGTAAACAGATATTGCTAGGGTGAGATGTAAACACGAACCTACTTTATCGGCACAAAACACTTCCTTTGCATGATTAGTGTGGGCATCTGTCTCGGTTTTTTATAGTGAACTTATTTTTTTATGAACGGAGGAAATGAGATTCGAACTTGAGATCTCTTTCAACATAGGAAGCGAAGTCCCATTAAACTAAGAGCTAAGTCCTTATCATGATGTCTTTTGTCCAATAGAAAAGTTATAATAAGCACTTCTCAAATCATAGCAACGAAATTATGTTATAATAAGAACTTCTCAACTTATTAGAAGCAATGATAATTTAGTTGGGCTGGGTTACAACCCACTCACAAATATAGCAGTCCAACCCATTCCAAGCGCACACACAGATAGCGTTTCAACCCAATTACCTTCAATCTGCCAATCCACCCAAATTCAAGCTTATTCCAATCCACTTTTCAGCTCATAATTTTTTTTTTGGGCAGGGTGGTCAATTTTAATTTTATAAACCTACCCCTAATGCCACATGACTCGTACATTTTCATGAATGCCTAAGAAACTAGTATGGTTTTAATTCATTTGAAAATGCTAGCTTATACTTTAATTGCCTCACATTAAAATAAAAAGTTGTGCTAGTATCAGTCGTGCATCAACGCGCGAAGTTTACAATGAAATACACAATCATTAACAATTATACAAATGCCACGCACTCAAGCACGAATAATATTAACATAACCCCCGAGGTTAAGAGACTAGTTTGTGCAGTTAATAGTTATGTTCCATGTTGAAGTGATGGAATTAGAAGAGTGTGGTGAAATTCATTAATGGTGACGTGGACAGGTAGACCGTACAGGCAGAAGCGCATGTTAGTGAGGGATTCAGTGAAATGAGTCAATTCGTCATTTTAGTCATCAGTGAAGCCATAACACTCACACACACAGAGTCACTGACTGACTGTCATGGGTTTATTTTTTGCAGCACAGAAAACCATGCAAGATTGAAAAAACAGTTTATGTAAGCAATCAAGCAAACCACACTCATACATCGCATCATGGCACGTGGAACTTTTTATCATCTCTGGGTCCCACCCACTGCCACTTGTCATCTTCTCATCTGTCGTCGCTCTCCTATACGAACACCCTTCCCCTATCTATCTCCAAACAGCAACTCAGGTCAATCATCAGTATACGTATACTGTACAATTTATATATATTGTCCCTTAAAAACCTAACAAGAGCATATATATGAGCACTGCGTGCATATGAATGTTCTTGGTTTCTAATTTAGCTTCACACAGTACCAATAATATGAAAAGAAACGAAATTCAACTTGGATTTTGAACAAACTTGGTTGAATTATATTTATTTATTTGAACAAAATTGCAAACGTATATAGTTCACTTTATATGTCACATTAAAGCAAGGCCATCGACATCGAGGTGAGGTAGGCTTACCTCCTCTCATTTGGAAACTTCCTCCGACTTTCTAGTCTGATGATATATACACTCTGTTACATGCATGTTTTTATCGTTAAAGTTATTTATCGATAACTAGCTGTGTATTTACCTTTATAAATCAAACTTAAGTTAATTGATAATTAGGTGTTATCGTGTTCGTGATTAGTATCATCAACAAATCTAGTTTAAGTAATTAGTGCCTCGTGCTAACTTGACTGCTATAACATTTAGTAAGGTCATTTAAATTGATAATTTACACTTCAATGTGAGTGCAGTCTTCGAGTGAAGTTTTCCAAAATTTAGGTCTAACATATACCAAAAGAGATTAGTAGCGGATCCACCTAAAAGCCAGTAAAGACTATTGCCCCTACTCATATTTCTTCCAAACCATGAAGTTCATAGAATCTCCATGGAAGCTCTACTTGAGTATATGTTGCAATGGGGGCAACTTATTTGATAAAAGTCCTATGAGAGAACATTGAGGGGCAAAGTTGTGTGGGCAGCTGAGCTTTATATTTTTTTTGTTTAAATTGACATACCAAAACGAGGTCCTTTTGGGCTGTCACTCAAATCAACCAAAATTACTAACACCCAACACTCCCATCTCCAAGACGTTTTAAGCTCGTCTCCTTGTTACTTCACCATTTTATGGCTGGGAAATGCTACTAAAACACCCAAAATTTCAAAAAAATTATTTGGCTCTTTTCTTGTTACTTGTATATAATTCATTTACGTTAAGTCTTTTAGTGATTTGAACTACTATATTTTGCCCCAAACACCAAAAATTTCTGGATCCATAGCTGAAAGAGACAATACCTCTATGTGATTTGCAGGAAAATCGATTTTAGATGGAAACTAATGATTTTTGGTCTAGTTTATATTTTGCAAAGACTAGGCTTAAATGAATAGTTAAAAAATTAATGGAGATGGCCATATCATGATCACTAAATAATGGCAAGGGACAACAAGGTTCAGCCCAGTGAAAAAGGTCATTGACTTGCATACCATTTGTCTCAGGTTCAAATTCTCATAGTATCATAATATGTGTAAAAACCCTACTCCCTTTGTAATTTAGACTATCACTTGTATTAAAAAATTATATTGACAAGGGAAAATATTTGCAAAGTAATAAGGAGAATTATGGCGATGTATGACAACTTATAAGTTGCTACCATAGGTCCATATCAAATTAGATTATCTATAACTCAAAACTAATCGAAACTAGTATTGCAAGATTTCATTTTCCAATGTGGGAGAAACTCTTAACATGCATATGATCAATATATATATATATATATATATATATATATATATACATACAAAAATTCTCTTATGCGGACATCCAGACGTTATTATCGTGTGGATGTCATGTACTTTCACCTACCCATCCGTCCTTTCCTCTTTGTTTATAATGACATCTGCACAATAATAACGTATGGACATCCGAATAAGAGAATAATCATATATATATATATATATATATATATATATATGTGGGTTAATTAATCTCCTTATATGCATTATTTTATAATCCACAAAATCCGGGCTGGATTATTGAGCAAACCAACAAAAGATGATTAGGGCAAGGACAAGTAAACCATTAAGAAAATAATTAAATCGGAGGGTATGTGACTGGTGTATAGAAATCCAAGATGGAACTTATATAAATTTCCCCGGAATGACTAGGACAGTTGTGAAAAAGGAAAAAGTTTATCTTAAATTTAGAATATCTGTTCCCTAGAACTTGTATAAAGTATATAGTCAAAGGAGACCTGGCCTATAGCCGCACAAGCCTACCCTACAAATTTATACATACCCTAATAAAATTTTAAGATATGAAATATTAATTAAGAATAATATGAAGAGAATGCAACAAGGAAAGCCCTTTTCAACATCTCCACAACTGTATTACATTAGCGTAATACATCATCATTAGTACTGAATAGTAATTAATTACCAAATTAGTCAACAATATTACAGATCGGTCCATTTGTAGTTTGACTAACATGCAACTCTAAAACCCTGATAAGAATAGTTCCATGATTAGCCTGGTCCAACAATCTTTCTTTGACTACTTTTAATTCTCCCTTTTGCGCTTCCATTAATTAAATATAATTAATCACTCTTAGGCTTTTAATTAGCAGCTAAGTTGCCGCTTGTTGGGGTGACATGCTGCAATTTAAAACACATTTCCTTCCAACTTTAAAGTGGCAAAGCCAAGCCAGTGCTAATCAATCATAATTCTTTTGTACATTTTTAAGATTTTGAGGGTTTTGACCGCACGGGTGGGGGACTCGTGGGGCAGCTTTGCTGCTAGGAAAAGTTCAGGTGAGCCTAATTACAAGACACTAGTTAAACATCGAGAGACAGTCTTATGCAATTATTCAAAGACTTTTTTGTTTTTGATGAAAAAAGATAAATCCCAAAGACAAATCTACATCAGCATATTAGCAGAAACTAGACGAGTTCTAGTAACTTCAAACAAATCATCAACCAAACTAGTCTCAACTCAAGCTGGAGCATCAGCAAAGATATAAAGACCCAAATCTAAGTTGTAGATTCAAATACTTTTTTCAAATGTATATTCTAGAAACGTTTTGGCAATACGAGTGATCCCTTTTCAAATAATCTTTCATTTGGGTCCTTATTGCGTGAGCTTCCTTCATGATCAAATCAAAATAATGATACTTAACTTGTTTAATTTATCAACGTGAATATTCAAGCACGAATCTATGTGTATAATTAACTTAAAATACAAGTTATCATTGTTTGGGATTGCACACAATATATATTTACAAAATACTTTTATAACGAGCCAGCATACTCAGAACGAGCTATATGATCGCAATTGTTCAATTATTTAAAATCAATTATTTAAGTTTTTCAAAGAGTGTTCTAGTTGTGACTGGTGATATCCTAAGGATGTTAATTAAGTTACTCAAATGATCAATACTTCATTTGGCACTCTTGGAACTTTCTTCCTCTCCACAATCACAGTACATGGATTGGACAGGAGCGGTGATGCGCCGTTACGAACTGTTGCTGATACAATCACATTCAATATATATATATATATATATATATTTTTTTAAATATGGAAATTTATTTATTTATTTGCTTATTTTACAGAGGTTTAAATCCAAGTTGTCTTTAAAGAAAAATTAAGTTGGGACGTTACTTTCTTCTCAAGTGAAGGACGTGTGGATCCCACTTTGAATATGAGGTCATTTTCTTACTCGACCGTTACTTTCGCGGTCACCCCCGCCCAGCCAGAGATTCGGCTGGCTCTTGCTGGGACTTTTTGAGCACCGAACTTGGGGCTTTGACCTTTGATAGCCTCGTTTACTGTGTTAATATAATTTGCATGGAATGGGAGTTACAGAATTGATCAATTACCAGATGGCTATATTTGCAAATGGTTAACAACACTTACCTTTGTATCTCAGATCTTGTGTTTAATCCTCCTCTTCCAATATCGTTTATTTGAAGAAAAAAAGTTTATTTGTCTAATGTCCACCTAGTATTTAGTTGTAAAAGTATATAGATTTTACTTATTTATCTCATTTTTTATCCTCTAATGAATTTTTTGTTATAATCTCGCATTTAATTATGTATAAAGTTAGGTCATTTTGGGCTCAAGGGTTAAGTATTGTAAGCTTAGGTTATGTTTGGTGGATTGGACTATTTCAATTAAAATGGACAAGAGTCCTAGCCGTTGTTTAGTGCACTGAGACTGAACTTATTAAAATGGATAACAGTTCAACACATTGTGTCTTACAATTACAATTCAATATAAACAAGGCCACCAAACGAGGCTTTAAAGGTTTAGTATTTAGAATTTATATGAGGATAGTTATGGTCATTTTTAGATGATGTAGATTTAGACGTAGTTAAGGAGCCACCAACAACAGTCTCACACATAATTTGAGCTGGAAAATGAGTGAAAGAGTAATTGACGAAAGAAGGAACTAATTTTCAAGCATAAAAAATTTTCCACAACAAAAGGTCGGTCATGTATGATGACAAATTTTTTTTTCTTTCTGTGTGCGGTCTGTCAGTTATACAAGAACGTGGAGCTCACCATACAAAATCTAAGCCCCCACATCACGTTTTATGGGCGTCTAGTCTGCACATATAGAATAACTTTTTGGTGCTTATATGAGAAGGATTTTATTCTTAAGTCTTTGGATAAGATTATCTTTCTTCTTCCTAAGATGATCGGCTTGTTTTTGGGTATAATTTTTTTACTTATTTCTTCACAAACGATAAGATTTGATCCTACCTAAGACCTCATGGAAGTTTGGATATAATTTTTTCAAGAATTATATATGATCCTTCCTTCTCTATTTTGGAACTTTTTTCCCCAAGGTCTAATTAATAATAAGGACTTTGAACTGGACCTAATGATGACGGTAAAAGATGTCCAGTACTATTTCAATTCCTCTTCGATAGGAATCAGAAGTACCCTATTATTATAGAATATAATGGTGAATTTTCATACGATTAAAATAGAAAATATAATGTATATATGAGTTAGGTCAGTTAGTAGTGTGCTCGTCTCTTTATCCGAATTCGATAGTTTAAAATATCAATTTACTAGGAAAACAAAAATGAAATATTATTGATCTTGTTGTTATCATTCTCATTGCCATCACCCTTAAAATAATCATCATCATTCATCACTCATCAACCATTTTAGTTTCGTAAGCATATCCTCGTGCCATTTTCCTTTCTTCCATATCGAGAATAATGAATTTTCTTACCTAAGCTAGTTAGCTCAAATAATTATCTTGAATATGTACTATATTATATATGGGTTTCTATTTATGGTTGATTGCTTTCTATTTATGGCGTGTAAATACGATAAGATTTGATCATACACATTAACCAGTTCACTCAACTGTCATCAGTGACACAGACCACTACTCCAATTCCTAATTTTCACAATTATATTATTGCTATTAGCTTCTCTCTCTCTCTCTCTCTCTCTCTCTAAAATTATCGTATGTGGTTTTATGTATATCTCTACAGGGTTAGGGCGTATAAACCTTGGCTTAGAATAAGTTAAAATGCAAGCAATCATTAGCTAATTTACCAACCAGTGGTAATTAGTAAAAAGAAAGAGATCAAGTAAATTACACGAGCTAGGAGAACTAGAAAAAACCACCATTTACGTCTCAGGCTTCTTTTTGGCTGTTCATATAGAAAAGGAAAACAAATGAGTCATTTTCAACGTTGAGAGAGAGACAGAGAGAGAGAGAGAGAGAGAGAGTAGAGAGAGAAGAGAGAGATGGCGTCTTTTGCCCTCCACGCAGCTAAAAACACGCAGACTGGCAAATATAGGCAGTCCCCTCGACACGTTTCGACCTTCCAAAATCCCATTCTTTTTGTTCCACTCCAACAAACCAACCCAACCCACCCCCATTATATATATTTCACATATCTACACACACTACATAAAAAAATCCCATAAAATATATACAAATCTATATTATATATATATACTGCATGTGTGGCTTGGCTAGCTGAAGAGAGAGAGAAGTAGAAGCATGAGTTTTGCTAGATAAATTTACAAGAGGAAGGAAGGAAGAGAGAAATGAAATGAAATGAAAAAAGAAAGAAAGCTAGGGCTTTATCGTATGTTTGCTTCACGCAAACAGCTAAATGTGGATATTAAGCCTTTGCTTTTTCGCGTGGCTTTAAAGTCTCCTTTCTTTCTAGGGTCTCATCAGCTACAACTTACAAGCGTTTTTTTATCACTCACCTCTCTCTCTCTCTCTAAATAACAACAAAAATAGAACCCAAAACCAAACCACACCCCCTCCCCACCAAACCCCAAAATCTCCTCCTCCTCCTTTTCACTTCACAAACATTAATGGCACCACCTCTCATCATCATCATGATCCCCTAAAACCCCAAACAATCTTCAACCTAAATCAAAACAAGGAAATCATATCCACCAATTTAATTAAATCACCATCAAGACCTCAAGATCAAGGTCATCGTCATAATGAATGCAACAAACGCTAGTGGGTCCGGGGGAGGCGGTGGAGGAGGTGGTAGTAGCAGTGGCGGCGGAGGAGGCGGCCCATGTGGCGCGTGCAAGTTTTTGAGGAGGAAGTGCGTGCAGGGTTGCATATTTGCGCCCTACTTCGACTCGGAGCAAGGCGCTGCTCATTTTGCGGCGGTGCACAAGGTCTTCGGAGCCAGCAATGTCTCCAAGCTTCTTCTTCACATCCCGGTCCACAAGCGGCTCGACGCTGTCGTCACCATATGTTACGAGGCTCAAGCCCGGCTTAGAGATCCGGTCTACGGCTGCGTTGCTCACATATTTGCTCTTCAACAACAGGTGTGTGTGTGTGTGTGTGAGTGTGAGTGTGCATGATTAATTAACTTAAAAGAACCAATAATTTATTTGTTCTCTTTGGGTAAATTAATTAATACCAACTTCTTCATAAGGTTTTTTTTTTTTTGGTTTCTAAAAAAAAAACCTTTCCTTTTTCATTTGGGTAGCTATAGGCCAATGATTTCCAGATTTTAAAACTTGCATTGACCCAAAAGAGTTCTTCAATGTAGGGCAAACCATGAACTTATGGCAGGATTGGGGTGTCTCTTTGGTCTGTATTTTGGGTAGGCCGGGCCTATGGGATTTGTTGGTGCCCTTAATGAGAAACATATATAGATTGGTGTGACTTTTAATTAGGAAAATAATAAATTAAAGCTTAAAAAAGAAAATCAAGGAAAGAATAAAATGTATAGGAACATTCACATGCTGCTAGGAAGAAGTACTAAAATCTAGAGGCCTTTTTTTTATTAACAATTCAAGTGGTCGGCGGTTACTATATGCAATGGTGATAATAGCCTACAGGTTTTTGCCATCTTTCTGTGCAATTTGTGGTTCTTTGCTGCTGGTATTAAGGAAAATGGTCGGTTTGCTGCTTCTTCAATTATCTTTTTATTCTATTTAGCTTTTTAATTAATTAGGGATGACGATAAGAGTCAATTTCCTTTGTGTACGTAATTCCTGGGAAAAGTGGAGAAAGTTATAGTCTCTTTTTTTTAAAAAAAAATTTTGGGAAATATTTTTGTTCACCACTTTAACCCAATTGTACCCTCACCACCATATGCATAACCATAGTTAACTTTTGCTTTATATTTATGGAACTATAGTTATGTCTATGGACACGTGTTAAGTGTTAAGAATGATGGTGAGGGTGCACCTTAGGTTAAAGTGGTGAGCAAAAATGCTTCATTTTTTTGGTTGTATCTTATTTTCAAGAAATTGGTTTTCTTATTTTCCAGCCGCACATCACCAAATATAGAATTAAAAATACAGTTGAACATTAATAATTATTCAAATGTAGATCTAGTACTCTCACACTGATGGCCAACTTGCGAGTCTAGAAGTGAAAATATAGATTTTTTTTTCTTCTGTTTTTAGGAGGGCGCCCCCTATACCTATAACCATACAGAAAATTGTATGGATATTCTGATGTTAGCTATGAATTTTACCCCTAAAAAAATATTATATTTATATTTACTAATTAAAAGTGAATAAAATTATTTCTATCACATTTTTTAAAAACTAGCTACATTAATTATACATATCTCTCTCGCAGATACGGAATTCATTATTTCACTTATTTTTACTTGTTACATTTATTTCAATCGAATCTCTCTCACATATACAAAACTGATGCAAAACTCATATCTGAAAAGTGAGCACATCTCCTATTTCTAAGAGATGTGATAATAAATACGAGAGATTTTCTCTTGAGTGCATGAGACACATATGTTATATATAAGGAGGGCTCGAAAGAAGAATCACATGCTTTAATATGTTATATATGTTGAACTAACTTTGTTATTAGAACTTTTTATTTTGAAAAATGATGCAGATTTAAGTTAAGACTACATAGTATTGGTTTTATGATGAGTGAACTGATATGAGAAAAATTAATTAGGTAATTGTTTGGAAATGTGAGACAGGTTACAAAATTTCATTCTAGAGTAGAGTCCATAGTTTGAAGCTCCAGTCAAAACTTAAAACTATTATTACCACATCCAAATTCAACACCCAATAACCTCAGCTTCGCTAACCCCAAGAAAAAATATATGTGCACAAGAAACTTTGTTCATTCTTCTTCCTTTGCCGTGAGAGAATCCTTTATTTGTTCGCAATCCCATGTTCTGATACGCATAGTCCAAGCACCCTTTAAGTATAAACAAAGACAAGAAGCCGTAAATTTGTCTCAAACCAAACTACTATTATTATACATTATCAATTTGATCAATCTTATACTCACTCTCTCTGTCTCTCTCTCTCTCTCTCATATTTAACTCATGTAATTTTCCTAATTTTTCTCCAGCTAAGAAACCTTATTATGCAAGCTTCATTTAGTCCTTTTGTTTCTGGAAAAATACTCAAAAAAGACAACTGCAAAAAAATGTAAAATCCGTTTACTTTTGCATTCAATCTAAGTTATTTTAGTCTAGCTTGGATAATTAGCTAGGTTGAGTGGGATGTCTGTTGCTTATTTTCAACTTTTTTTTGGTCACTTATTTGCATTATTTATATCGAAGTTTTGCTTGATTTATCCTTGATTAACCCTGAACTCTAAAAATAATAGTGTTTTGGACAAAAGTAAGTACAATGTATACATCAAATTTAGAATTTGGGATTTTATTAGTAAGATGATAAGTAATTCTTTGTGCCCTCTTCTCTTTTTCTTGTTGGGGTTTACTGTTTATACAATGCACATACAGGTTATGAGTCTACAAGCCGAGCTCTCATACTTACAAGCCCACTTAGCAACATTGGAGCTTCCATCGCCACCTCCTCCCCTCCCGCGCCATCAATCATAACTCCACCTCCACTCTCCATCTCAGACCTTCCATCGGCAGCCTCCTCCATGCCCGCTACATACGACTTGTCCTCACTTTTTGAACCCATGGTCATCCAACAACCTTGGGTTGTGCAACACCGGGCGCTGCATGATCCACGCCACCATCAGTTCGGAGGAGGCAGTAGCGGTTCAGGTTCATCATCAACTGGAGGCGGCGGTGGTGGCGGCGATCTTCAATCTTTGGCTCGTGAACTCCTTCACAGGCATGGCCAATCTCTATCACCTGGGTCTTTGCCGTGCTCCGAGGCCTCAACATCTCCATCTCCCTCCAAATGAGAGTTTGAGACTGAGCTGATGATCAAGTGATTTACCAGTACTTGCCTGATGAAATGCATGTTGATTATATGTGATATATATATATATACTAGCAAGTGGGAGCATAGTATTAGGGTTGTTTCAATGGGCAAGTAATTTGAATGACTGATCTATATATCAATATTTTTTTATTTAACTTATTACTTTTCTCATTTTTTTCGTTTTCGAAATACTTGGTGAAAATTCAAAATTAGGGCCATGAATTAGGGCATGATATTCTAGTGTTTGCTACTGTTTAAAAATCTGACAAGGAGCAGAAGATTGATCCTAGCTAGCCTAGTGGTGATAAAGGGTAATGATATTGAGTGTGTTAGAGTAAAGGTGTTGGAGCATGGATTGTCTGCCTTACTCACTGTTGAGGCATGGGATATCCCAAATCGGGGAAGTAAAGTCTTGCACAGTATGAAAAGTACTTTTACGTGACCATGAAGATGAAAATAATCTTTGTAATAATTAAAATAAAATTTCCAGTGTTTCAGTTCAATTTTGGGCGTTGATAAACAGTAGCATACGGATAGACTGATAGTTTCATTGCGTTTTGTTTTGGTTTTGGTTTTTTTAAAAATATTTATATATATTTTAAATACATGCGATAGTCAACTACAAGGGAGAGAGGATTTCTCACACACATTGTTAATGTGTCATGGAGAGACCATTGGTATGCAAATCAATCTCATTTTTCACCTGACCCAGTTGGGTTTTGGTTTTCAATTTCTTATTTATGGATCTCATTCTTTGGGCTTGTGCCATGCCTTGGTCTCTTGGGCTCATACACTTCTAAAGAAGATCAAACCAATTCAGATTATGAGTTATTCTATAGTGAGAGTTTATATATGGCCCTTAGGTGATGTCCTATTTTTTAACCGTTGGATCAGGCTAAATAATTTGATCCAATAGTTAAGAGATATGGCATTACCTAAGGGTCATATATAAGGCATTCATTATAGAATTCTTGCTCAGATTATGTCATTCTTAGGAATATCAACCAAACCTTACATCCATTGATAAAACAAAATAATAAAAATAACAATAATGAAGAATCCATGTTGGAGAGCCAAGTCCATGCTTGCAAAAAAGGGTTTCATTATATGATTATAGGAAGAAGGGAAGAATTCATAAAATTTTTTTCACAAACAGAAAACATGGTTTTTGAGTGTTTCCGAAGGCAAAACCGAATGAATGTCGTGCATTCTTCCTTTTTCTCTCTCCATCTCCCCTCTGTTTTTTAAGTAAAATCATAAACGTCACCAGATGGACCTTAAAGATCCAATTTGTATGTTAGGCCAACGAATGCAGACAACAGAGCATCCGAAGGATCCATACACAATTCACATGAGGAGAATAAACAACAAGCTCCAAGGATAATGACATTCCATTCCATCTAATTGTTACTAGAGCAAAAGATTTAAGCAGCTAAGCTTAATTGGAAGCATTCATGATTCAAGATACAGTACCCGTTCAGAGATGTGTTGTTTACCGTATTCTTCGGGCTTTATATGCTGCATCCACACAAATGAGGTCAGATTACTAAACGATAGTAGTTGCTATAAATCATCATCCAAAGTTGTAGTGGACCTACTAGTATATCGAATTTCTGTGTAGGGAAGCAAACTCAGATATATGATAAATAATGTCAAAATTATGTGATTCTAATACTATAATGTGAAGAAAGGAATAATCAGATCTTACCCCTATCATATTCCTGGCAACCAGAAGGAGTATACTTGGAAATTGACACTTGTCCTCGTGGCTGCAGATAATAAAACCTGGAAATGGAGCCTATGAAGCAGGAACTCTGGAATTTGCTTCCGTTTCTGCAAATTCTCTCAAGATTGTATCCACCTCTTCCACAACCCCTAGTTTTCTAAACCATGCCGCCAGTGTTTCTGCAGCTTCTTTCCCAACCATGATACCATCTCTCTCCAACGCCATCAGAAATTTTAATGCCTTCTGAAGTTTATTCTCCTTTTCATAAGCAGCCAACACTAGAGCTATACATTTATCAGTGGGTTTAATACCGGCCGTCCTCATGTTTTCAAATGCAACACGTGCCTTTTGACTTTGACCTGATACACCATATGCATTTATTAGAAGTCCACATAACTTAGCATCCGGAGAAATACCAGCTAGCTGAACTGCATTGAACACTCTTTGAGCGCCTTCAGTATCACCAACCATAGAGTATGCTCTTAACAATGCCTTGTAAACTTCACTTCCAGCATAAATCTCTTGGGCATCCATTTCCATGAGTAAACTCTCTCCTTGATCTGGCACTCCAGCTCTAATGTAGGCCATGATCATTGAGCCATATGATCTTTTATCCAATGGCTGCCCAAGGAGCTTAATTTCTTCAAAAGTTTCTTCAGCCAGCTTAACATGTCCGGCCTTGCTATACATGTCAATCATGGCAGTTAGAGTTACCTGATCACATATGAAGCCTCTAGCCTTCATGTTTGAAAGGGTTTTAACAGCATCCTCAATTCGGTTTTGCTTCCCATAACCATGAATTATTTTAGTATAGTCACGAAGATTGGCCTCAAAAGATTCTTCTAGTACAGCAATTTCCGCCACCTATGAACAGTTCAATAAGCCATGGACTTCAGGTTATAAGTGGCTAACAATTTCAAAAAAATTCACTTGCATGTGCACATATAATTTCAGGATATGATATAAGTTCCTTCAAAACCTGCATCTTTTAGAAGTTAATTCAGGCACTCCACCGTCATGATTTAAGGAAGCAGGCTAGCTAGTGCTATAGATATAGATTGAGTCCGGCAAGCTTTTAGGTAAATAATGGGTGCTCCACTTCTAGTGAAGAACTCTGATAAGTTGGCTCCAACTAAACTATGGCAAGTACAAAGGACATTTCAATTTGCTCAAAACTTCATCAATATTAAATGCGATTCTCTCCCACATTTTTCTTTGCCAATACCTGTTTATTTAACATCTGTTAACAAATACCAAAATCTAAGCCAGAAAATTTTCGCATATAAGCAGCGAAGGTTAGTTACAAAAATATGAAATTTGTAAGTGAACTTGTTGATGATAATAAAACATATGGTGCAAAACAGTCAGAGAAGCTCAGAACATGCAGATCAACATGAACATGAAATTTTTTTAAAAATAGCAAACCGGAGTGGCGCAAAATATAATGAATAAAAGTGGGAAGACGATAAGAACATCTTCAATAGCATTCACCCATCAGTCTCACAAATTCAGAAACAGGACAGCTAAGCCAGGTTTTCAAACAAGAAGTCACCTACAATGCTAAAGGGGTTCTACAGAAACAAATCATTTGACTTAAAGTTTCAGGGTTTCAATTACAACTGCCAATGTTAGATTTCATCACAATGAAACTCAAAGCATACATTTTGAACATATTACAAATCCCAAAAGAAAAAAACACTCATAATAAGAAATTAAAAGAAAAAAATAATACCTGAAGATAAAGTGGGTGATCCTTTATCCTCAATTCTTTAAGAACCGCAAGCCAGTGAGCTCTGCTAGGCTTCATAGCCCTAACCCAAGCAGCCAATAACTCACACAAACTACCCTTCTGAGGAGAATAGCAAATGAGCTGCCTCATCAATGCCTTACAACGTTTGGCCATATGATATGGCAATTGAGCTATAGCTTCTTTCTGGGCTTCAGTAATCTCAGGGTCTACCGCATCCAACTTAAACCTTGGCTTCCCTTCTTTACTTTCTGTCTTTGCTGTCTCTTCCACACTTGCAGCCGCTAAGGGTCGGTGAAAATGGTGGCCATTGGAGCAGGGACTCATTGGGATTGCCCAGAAAGTGCTGCCCATGAATTGGAGGTGATGGGTTTTTCTCAATCCATTGACTACTGGGTTTGCTGGGTGTGGATAGCAAATCACGTTGGAAGCATAGGTGGCCATGAAAAAAATGTGGCAAGCTGCTATCGAAATGAACAAAGAATCAAAGGGAAATTTTTTGGAATTGGGTCCGAGTGAGTGAAAATTAGGAGTTGTTTAGGATAATTTAGGCATATTGGGATATGGGAGCAGAAGAAAGGAATGTTCAGTCGCAGAACTGGTTGCGCAATCTAACAGCCAGCAGCGGTAGTTTGTTCCGGCTTGTTACGCAGGTTGGGCTCCCTGCCCATTATAAAAAAGGGCCTTACATTTTAGGGTCTATAGTCCAGTTATTTTTTCGGTATTGTTAAACGAACTCTAAAATTAATTGAGTATATCTTATGATCTGAGTACACCTATTATCGAAGTACACTCTAATATTCAAATTAAAATGTAAATGAACTAGGTAATGCTCTCAATACACCTTAATACACTCTACCAAACAATACCAATGTGAAAGAGATGGTACACGTGAGCGCTCCAATGAAGAGTAAGAGAACACTGATCAACAGCTAATACACTCACGCTTATGTACAGTAGTATAGTAGGTATTTTTGTTTCTTCATCCGGTACAAAAGGTCACGGAACAGGTGCAGACAAAAGCAAATTGTCTAGTAATTGTAGCAGACATCTTTCAAAGACTGCAATTTCAACGAGTTAATGTTGCATTTTGTGTGAGATCGACAGGCAGTAAGAATAATGACACATTATTGATATCAAATAGTTCAAGAACTTTTTCATGGAAGACAAAATTCCTCCAGAAAAAAAAAAAAAATCGAATCCTAATTATTTTCCTCCAAACCTTTGAAATCAGCAGGGGGATTCTAACGCTTGTTGTACCTGAAAAAAAAACCAAAAAATCATAAATGGCTTTAAAATTTTCTTGATATCAGTAGTCCAGCATAAATCAAATAGACTTATTTACTATAGCGCCCTCGAAACTATAGTCAAATCCTACATTGCTCCCCCAAAGTGGCCCACATTACCCCCTTGACAAATGTTTGGTGAATTACTTTGCCCCCTACCGTCATATCCTTTATTCACTCTGCCAGTTTTGCTTACGTGGCATGGGTATTTCAGTCCTTTTAGCACGCGTGGCTCTCCATCCCCTATCAATGCTTGTGACGTGGCAAAAGTAGGGCACATTACAAATCGATTTACACGATGTGGCTTAAGTGGAGCCAACCCTAATTCGCATTAATCACCATCTCATTATCGCGATAGATCTGGAAAGGGCTAAGTTCTCATATTGAGAGATTTAGGGTTTTCACATGCGAGCGAAAAGGACATATAGAGAGAGAGATTTTGAGATTCGAGTTGAAACAAGGAAGTAGAGGATTGGATATCTTCGAAGCGCGAATATTCGACTGCAATTACCATGCCAAGAGAAGCAGGCGCTTCTCAACCTGTGACGACCCTGACCCAATTTTTTATGAAAATTAATTAATTAATTTAGTTAATTAATTTGGATAATTAAAATGAATTAAATTGGAATTTAATTGGAATTTAATAATTAAAGGGGCATTTTGGTCCACTTTATTTTCGGGACGGAATTTGGCGAAACGAGTTACACCATTGCGTCCGGTCGAAACGAGTCCGTTGACGGGCGGAATGTTTCGATACGAGTTACGGATTGTTCGGAGGACGTAAGCATCATTTCCAAATTTGAGAGAAATCTGATAAAGCCACGTGGGCCAATCAGATCTCTCCTTTTCTCTCTCTCTTCTCCCTTCTCTCTCCTCGCGCGATCTCTCTCCGGTTCTCTCTCTCTCTCTCTCTCTCTCCGATCGGTCTCTCTCACTTTGCCGGCGACACAGTCACGGCCGGACTCGAGACCTGGCCGCAAAAGGACTCGCTTGACCTCGCCGACAAGACCCACTAGCTTTCCCACGGAAAGCTCGAATCCAGCCGTATTTGTCGGCCCGGTTTTTCTCCGATTGTTCACGGCGTTGCGCCGTCGCCTCCGGGTGAGCTCCACCGTCGCCTCCGGTGAGCTCCACCGTCGCTCCCGGTGAGCTCCACCGTCGCGCAAGGTTAGTTTCGAACCCTCTCAACCTCCTCTTGCTGTTTCTAGGGTGCGTGTGTGACGATTTGGCCTCCGGGTTACCGGACCTGAAACCCAGATTTTGGCCGAGGTTTGTGACGACGGTTGGGCCGTTTGCTGGTCGATTCTGCGACGGTTCTGGCCGATTTTGGACTCCTTGGGAGGTGGTGAACCTAGTGGTGGGTGGTTTGTTGCGAGATTTGAAGATCTTGAGTTGGCCGGATTTGATCAAGACACCCGCCACCCACGGTGGCGCGTGTGGCGGCGTGTGCTGGCGGTGTGCTGGCGGTTCTTGGGTCAATTGAGATCCTCGTATCTCTATTAACGCGTGGGAGTTGACGGATCTCAATTCGGAGATCGTTTGGGCATCGAACGAATCTCGCCTATTGCGCGATTCTAGGGTTCGATAGGATTGAACGGTTGGATCGTGTCCATTCTTGGATATGTTGTTCTAGATAATTCTAGGATCGTGTAGGATTTGACGGATCGTGATTCGAGTCCGGATACTCGGATCGATGACTTGAAGTTAGATTTAAATCAGATCGTCCGATCGCACGATCGTGAGCATCCGACCGCTCGATCGAGACCAAACTTTGAGGACACGTTGTTTAGGTCGTGTTGAACCTCTAGGAACTTTCGGATCTAAGTTTGGATGTCATGGGACCCACGGGCCCGGTTTGACCTATTCGGGTTGGTTTGACCAAGTTTGACCAGGGTTGACCAAGCGTCTCCGAGGTCCTGCTTGTCATGTAGTTGACTTTGTTGGACTTCTAGGAATGTCCTGATCCTTTTGGAGGTCTTGGGCTCCGCGGGCCCGGTTGACCGAAAAGGGGTGTTTGACCGCCGGCTGACCGTGAGTCTTCCGGCGGTCCCACAGTTGTAAGAGGTAGTTTGACCTTGAAATCCTTCGTAGGACGTACGTGCACATTAAGTGGGGTTTTGTTAGGGTTTAAGTTTACGGTTCTCGTTCGTTTCACCACTAATCCAATCCTCGTCTTTAACACTTTGCGACTTCGACTCTGCGTACTTTGTGAGCGGGACCCTTTGAGGGTTGTGCGGATAATGGACCAACTGAGTGGACTTTGTTTTCAACTGAGCATGAATTGAATGAATTGCATGAAATGCATGAAATGAGATTTAATAATAGTTTTAAATCTTGGATGTTAAGTCTTGGTTTGACTTTGGTTAATTATATTTAAAAGGGTTTGCATTTGAGTTTAATGCATGATTTGGGTTGCCGGTTTGTTTGTGGGGCCCTGATGGCTATTTTATTAGTATTTATACCTTTGGGGTATTGAACGGGACGTGGTGAACGCCCGGTGGTTTTCGTATTGGATTTTTATACATAAATGAGCTATATTTAAGCTTGGAACTGTTATATTATATTTTAATTATATAATTGAATATATGGACGTTAGTATAGTCCGGTTGGTTTCATACTTGATTTTTGGTGTTAAAACCCTATGATTAATAATACGTATACTTTGATTATATATATATATATATGTATTTATATATATATATATGGTTAATTGAATAAATACTTTGAATTAATGGGAAAAGGTTATATATATATATATATATATATATGTACTTTAGTTATATATATATATATATATATATATATATATATATATGTATATCTACTTTAAGAAAAGGAGTTACCTGTACTTTGGTTATATATATATATATATATGTAACTTGATTATATATATATATATATACATATGTTTGTCTACTTTAAGAAAAAGGGTTATCAATACTTTGGTTATATATATATATTGATATATATATATATATATATTGATATATATATATATATATTGATATATATATATATATTGATATATATATATATATATATATATTGATATATATATATATATATATATATTGATATATATATATATATATATATATTGATATATATATATATATATATATATATATATATATATATATATATATATATATGTTTATACCTTAGATTTGACGTCTTAGAGACTGGAGATTTTACTATGGTTTTGTATGCTTGGTTTTAGCATTGAATGAGATTTAAATATGGTTTTTCACTGAATAGGATGTTTGATTTGATATTAATCTGTTTTGCGGTCGTTAGACCCTTGTGATTATTTTGAATATAGAAATATATGTTTTGGACGGTGATGTCCTGATTTTGAGTATATATGTGGGTTATATGCTTGACGGACTTGTGTATGTCCTGATGTTGGTGTTTTGGGTTGGGTACATTGTGGTTGTATATATATATATAATGTTATCGCGTGGCGATTGATTTGAGTGCTGTTAGCACCTTGTATTGTACCTGCCCCTGTTCTGATACTGATGATCGCATGGCGATTGATCTGAAATGTTTACCTGGATTTGGTATGGTTCGAGCCGGTGCATGCCTTAACGGGGTGTAGCTGTAGACCCTTGATTGGGTAGTCTGCGCGCGTAGGACAGTTTGATTTCGGAGTTATGGTTGGTAAGTTTTACCATATGGTCCTTTGAGTTTAGTCCCACTTTGGACGGCTCAACCCTGGGCCGTGTCTCGATGAGGTCTGTACGGTATCCATCAAATGATCCCTGTTGGATTGTTTTCCCTGGTACTTGTGTTGGTGTTGGTTATACTATACCTATACGCGTGTGTTAGTACATTCGTATTCATATTTCTTTTAGTGAGGATTGTTCCTTCCTTGTTGTGCTTGTGAGCACGTGGTTTTGTGAGTGGGGATGTTTGGGAAACTGTTTACCTGTTTTGGTTGTAGTACTTGATTAGATTTCAGTACTTGATAGGTTTTACTTGTTGGATTGTAAATCCTGTTTTATATATAAAATTTGAACTACATTTGAGTTCTGTATATTTGTCGAGTTTGGTTTTTCTCGGCGTGAGTGAGATATTTGACATTTTAAATGTTGTTTTGGTATTTGAGGATTTTATTATATTCTCATGCTTACCTTCTTCAAGTTATTACAGTTATACTTATACATATGTATATGGGTTCGTGTTTTGGGAGGTTATGCCTCGGGGAAAAGTAAAAGGTTAGTTTATTCAAAAAAAGGGATTTTAAACTGGAAATGTTTTCTCGTACTTCGAGATAGTACGGTTTTCAAATCAACCAAATGTTTAAACGGTTTCATATGCATGTTTGCATTGTTTTAAACGGTGGGGTTATTACTTTGTTTTAAGTTTGTAAAACCTTGTTTTTGTCCACTCACACTCTTTCTGTTTTGCGCCTCCCAGACCGTAGTTGTTGCGTCGACACCGTTCGGCCGTGCCCTTCTCTTCTCGAGCTTCGTTGGAAGGGTAGGATTGTCATCCTTGAACCCTAAACTTGTAATCTATATTCTATTTTCCGCTGTTGAATTCTTAAACTCTTAGATTGCTTTGTATCACCCTTTAGGGTTGAATTAGTTTGGCCGGAGGCCTGTTATGTATCTGTTGTATGCATGCTGGCGCTTGGGTTGTTTATCTGTTGCTTGTTTGACAGGTTGAAGTTTTGGGATAGTCCTTGTTGTAGGGGAGACTCTGCCCATTTTTCGGCAGAAGTCTTGGCCCCTTATAGGTTAAATCTCGGGAAGAGGGTAACTGTTGTAGTTTGTGAGCCCGACGTGGGTTGATGTTGGGCCCATCAACAGGGTCCGGCTCGGGTTCCGGGGTGGAATCTGGGTCGGGTCCTGTCACAACTCCTGTATGGTAAGTGTCATTTTCTTTTCTTTTTCTGACATGGATTTGAAGAATCTGACATATTGGTGTGGTCCTGGGTGTAAAGGTTCTTTATTGTAAGCTTTATTATAATGCTATGTTTTATGTGGTCGGTTTTCAAAGGGTTTGAAAATATTCTTTATTGTGAATGGGTGAATTTGAAATTGGTGTGGTCCCTTCTTGTTTAGTTGAAAGTGTTTAACTGTTGTGAAAATTGGAGGATTCTAAGTTTCGTAACTGTTGAGTCACACATGTTTATTGCACTGTTTTGTTGGACTATTTTTTGAGTGTTTTATTTGACTGTTTGCATTTGTGTTTTGTAGATGACAAAGGCATAGTAATATTGATAATACATCATGGGGGTACAATTGTCAAGTTTCAACATAATAAGGAGTCTTATGTGGGTGGAACTGTTGCATATTACGATTGGTGCCCTGTGGAGTACATCAATATGTTAGAGATATTTCATATTGCAAAGAAGCTTGGGTACTTGGAGGCAGTCTCTGTGAAAGGGCTAACTAGTGATGAATGGGTAGATATAGATACAGATGCTAAGCTACTTTGGTGGTGTGGTTTGGTACCACTTTCGTATGAAAGAGTGGTGGTAATTCACTTGGAACACAATGTATTCAGTAAGAATGAGGATGGGGATTATGAGCATGAAGATTGTGAGCATGAGGAAAGTAATGAAGATTCATGGGATGTTTCTCTTTCGATCTGGTCGGGTGGTGTTGTACACCTCCTCCTTTATCGGTGGTAGAAATTGCCGGAAATCTCCTCTCCGGAAGGCTCTGGACCAAAACGCAAAATCTAGGAATTATGAGGTTTTCTGCTATTTGCACAGTGACCCTCGAATTTATAGAATTCCGAAAATGGCCACTATTCACTATTCACTATTTAGCCTTCCAATTAAATTTCAAAACTTCGAAAATGTAATTTCTCCTTCGTTATAACTTCGATTCATGAACCGTTTGCTCCTACACGTTCGTGAGATCGAGCTGATTTTCCAATTCAAAGATTATAATTTTCTCACTTCAATTTCTTGAACGTCCATTGAAAAATCATTAAATTAAACATAGGGGCATTTTAGTCCAACTTGAGATTAAACACACTTAATCCAATTTTTTCCAGACCAAGCCAACTTCATAAAATACCCATAACAATCACACAACTTAATAAGGTTTTTTCACAAAAATAATAAAACCAAATATTATTTTTGAGGGTATTACACAAAGCTTTTGACAATTATGTTGACCACAATGCTCATGATGCTGACCCAAATGCTGCAGAAGAAGAAGAATATGAGTCTGTTGATGTAGCTACAAGTGATGTTAAAAATTTGGACAATAGCTCAGGTTAAGAGGTTGAGGGGCTTGTGAAGAAAAGGAAGAGGAAGTTGCCTAAGTTTGATGACTTCAAGCCTGAAATAGACTTGTCAAACCCTATGTTTAAGATTGGTTTAAGATTTCCAAGTGTACAAATGTTTAGAAAAGCAGTGAGAAATTATTCTGTTTTGAATAGGAGGGCAACAGATTCACAAAGAATGATAAAGACAAGTTCAGGGCAGTTTGTGTAGGTGTTGAAGACGGGAAATGCCCATGGGTATGCTATGCATCAGCAGTCAATGGAAGTAGCATGGTGCAAGTGAAATCTTATGTGGATGATCATACATGTGGGACAGTAGAGCAAAATATGCATGCTAACTCAAATTGGTTATCAGAGAGGTATGCTACACAATTATCCAGAATTTTCAATTGGGATGTGGGGTCTTTTAAAGACCAAGTGAAGGAAGACTTACGTGTAATAGCTTCAAGATCACAGATTTACAGAGCAAGACATAAGACAGCTGTAAAAGTTAAGGGGAATTACACAAAACTGTTTGCATTACTGTAGGGCTATGCTGCTGAGCTGAAAAAAACAAATGAGGGAAATATAGTAATTATCAAATCTAATATGGAGGGTGAATGGCCTAGGTTTGAAAGGATATATATTTGTTTGATAGCTACAAAGAAAGGTTTTATTGAGGGTTGTAGGCCAGTTATAGGGTTAGATGCTTGTCATATAAAATGGCCTCACCCTGGCCAGATTCTGGCTGCAGTTGGTGTTGATCCCAACAAAGGGATGTCCCCTATTGCATATGTTGTGGCAGAAGTGGAGAACAATGACACATGGACGTGGTTTTTGAAACTCTTGGCCGCTGATGTTCGTATTGAAAATAGTAACTCTTATGTGTTCATTACTGATAGGCAAAAGGGGTTGGTGGATGCAGTTGGTCACTTGTTTTCAAATTCAGAGCATAGACATTGCCTGAAACATCTACAGGCAAACTTTGTGTTTGTCGGTCATAGAGGTCTTGTACTACAACAACAACTCGAGTCTATTGCAAGAAGCACAACTTTGCCATGGTTTGAAGTCGGGATGAAGAAATTGCAAGATTTATCTATTCCAGCATTTGATTGGGTGGCAAAGCTAGATGCTCACCAATTCAGTAGATCTCACTTTAAAACTGATTCCAAATGTGATTTTCTACTGTTTAGAGAGGATTAGATATTAAATTATGTTGTTGATGACAACTAGGAGAGCAGCTGTGGAAAGATGGCATCATCCTATGGGCCTAAGAATTTTTTGGATTATTGAGAAGAAGAAGAGGCAATCAGCTTGGTGCATTCCAAAGCTGGTTGGAGCAAGGACATATGAAAGTCAAAAACCTTGGTGGATCGCAGGTTGTGGTTGATTTGGCAAGGAGTTGTTGTTCATGCAGGCAATGGGAAATCACTAGGATCCCATGTGAACATGCTTGTGCCGCCACTGGACAATTAAATGGTGATCATTATGCTTATGTGGCTGACTGTTACAAGAAAGAAGCTTTTATGAGAGCTTATACTCCCATGGTTCATCCAATGCCAAACGAAGATTTGTGGCCTAAAACAAACTTACCACCTTTGATGCCACCCTTGTTTCACAACCAACCAGGTAGGCTAAGGAAAAAAAAGATAAGATCAGCAGGTGAACCAACCCCAACTTCTAATCCTAATGCCACAAAGTTGCCTCGGTATAACATGGAAACCAAGTGCTAAATATGTAAAAAAGGTGGACATAATAGGAGAAAATGTCCCAAGGCACATGAAAGAGGCTCAAGCAGTCGGGTAGCAACAAAAAAAGCTAAGAAGAAAATAGAAACATGCACATCCAATCAGAGAATTACAAGGCAAACAAAAGGGAAACAACCTGTGAGTACTCTACTTTGTTGGTTTGGTTTTGGTTATTTTATTTAGGGTCAGAATTTGTTAGAATTTGTTGTTAATTTGGCAAGGAGTTGTTAGAATTTGTTGGATGTGTGACATTTTATGTTTATGTGTGACATTATTTAGGTGAGAAGATATTGTAATTTGGTTAAATTGGTATGTGGATATTAGATTGTGCATGCTGAACGATTGGGAGTTATAATCTGCGTATTATACAGGTGGAAATTTATTGGGAAATGTCCGTTTTTCAGATGAGACTCTGTCGGTTTTCCAGTAGAAGTTAAACCCTTAAGTATGTTTTTCATTTTGCGAATTAGGGCAAAAAGGGTACTTTGGTCATTCTTGCCCCGCACCTGCCAAGTGTAGGACAAGTACGGGGTTCGACACGAATTCCAAAGTGAAATTTGGGTCGGGTCTTGTCATAATATTATCAATTCAAGTTTTATGATATGAGCCGACGACGTGTTTATGTTATAAGGTTTATATTTTCAAAATTTTAAAGCACCTAATAAATATTTATGTAAATCCTCATTCTCCAATTGTTTGTAAAAAACACATAAATATACAAATTTCATATGAACTTAAAATGAAATTCATTAGTGCTCAATAAATGATTTACCAAATAGTTTCGAAACCATCCATTTGCAAAAAAAAAAAAAAATTAAAAGGTCAACAAAAAAAAGGTTAACCAAAACAAAAACCTCAAACCATGTAGACCATGTAGTTTAAGGGCGGTTCCATTTTATATTTCACGTTATTTTAGTTTTTAGTATTTAATTATTTTAAAGTGCGAAATGACCAATTTGCCTTCATATTTAACAGTAAATTGAATAAAATATTGATGATCTAAATAGTAAGGGGGGATATTGGCGAAAAAAATTAGTTCCCATCCTTACTTGACTAAAAAAAGTTCATGGAAAAATCAAAATTTTGATGATAGTTTAGTGGGCAATTTAGGAGTTTACTCACAATAGAAATTGAATTACACCAACAACAAAAAATAGGTGTTAGGAGGATAGTTGATGTAAAGAGGCAAGGTATCAATCTTTATAAAAAGGGTGATTTTATTTGCACCCCATTATTAACTCTTTACACCCCAATAAATTTGGCTTACATCCTTCAAATTCAATTTGCCGTACCTACAACCCTTCACTTTTTGTTCCTATAAATAATACCCAATTTGTATAAGTAAAAACCCATGACTAGGATCCAACTCAGCAAGTTACCTAATTAAGCATAAAATCTGATTTATTGTACTTTTCAGATTCCAAAAATACCCCCAACTAAGCCATTATTGCATTTTGTATATTAATGTAGGAATTAATATGGAAACAGTTTTTAATTTGATTGTATATAATGATAGATGTTGAATTTGGAAAGATCTTCAAATTGTTGTAATGAATGTAGAAATTAATTTGGAAACATTTTTTTTTTAAATTTAACAATAAATACAGATTTAGGTAATCAGTTTGTTTAATAAAAATATTTATGTTATTTTCTTTTTATGAATTATACATGACTAATAATCTACTTTATAATTGTTTATGAATAATACTGTACATACTAATTATGTTGAAAAAATAATGTACCTATTACTTGTTCTATGAAAAGTAACTAATAATCTTTTTATTGTTTGTTTTATGAAAAATATAATTTACCTAGTATAAATAGTGTACCTGTTTTTAATTTATAAAAAGTGTACATAATTATCTGTTCCAATATACCTACATTATACGACATCCAATATACCTACATTAATTTTAATGTACTTATGATTAGGATTTAGGTATTATATGTCATCCAATATACCTACCATTTGAATAATATACCTACTACTTAAAATATGTATAGGTAAATTACCTACATTATACGACATCCAATATATACATTAATTTTAATATACCTACATTATATGTAATTATGGTTTATATGTATAGCTATATATAAATATTATTTATGAACGAATATATATTATATGTATTATGAGAATGTTTTCATTTGTTGAGTCCAATAACACCGTAATAATGGAAAGGCTAGATATTAGGGATTGTTTAGGAAAAATCGTTGGATAACAAAAATGGTAGGGTTTTGTAAATAAGTAATAAGAAATGGGCAACTTTTATCCTTCATGGCATCCATTTTCAAAATTGGGTTTTGGTTGGAAGTAAATATGTAGATGAATTTTAGTATAGATTATTAGAGTTGCAAGGGCCTATTATATAATGACCCTAAATTTTAATCAAATATAAAAATATTAGCTACTCCCCATATTTCTTCCTAAATTGCCCTCACTACACCCCAATCACACACCCCAAATCTAGATCGAGTGGCACCATCGCACACCCCAAACCCCAAACCTAGGTCGCTTGGCACCAACGCAACTAGGCCATCGCAACCCCCATTGCAACCAGGCGACCTCACCCCTCATCGGAACCAGGCAACCTCACCCGCGACCTCACCCCCATCGTAACTAGGCGACCTCACCCCCATCGCAATTTTTCTGTGCAAGTTGAACTTTGTTGCTTTCATCTATCTTTCCCAATCCCATGTGCTTGATCATTTATGCACAGATATCATATGGGTTCTTCCCTAATGGGTTCTTCCCTAAATTGCACGAAATATCTGTCATAGATTGAAATTTTTATTGTAAATATTGATGAAAAATAAAGAGTAAAATTCTTGTTGTAGATATAATACAAGTGTATAACTATTACTATTACATAACTTATTTTGATTCTAAATTTTGCTCTATAATCTTCCCATCAATTGAAGAAACTGATTTTGGCATTTCAATCATCGACAATCCCTAAATGGAATCATATATTTTGTTTCCCTAAGTATACTCGATGTGATTGTATTCCATTATGCCATGAATAATCAAATTTATTTGAAACAAAATCTTGTAAGCGTTTTTTGTTTTCCCTTATACGACACCATTTTTAGAATCCTTTTTTTTGTTTAAAGTGAATTTATGTGTTTTCTTTTTGAGGAGGGGACTCACAATTCTTATAACGAAAATTACCACCAATAAACAAAGAGTTCTATCAGTATGTACATCATCATAAAATAATGTTTTTTTAAAAGATATTTCTTATTGAGATAAGTGATAATACACTAAACTCACACACATTATAAGGATGTTAGAATTCGAACTCAGAACCTTGCATGAGAGAGTAAATACTTCAAACCACTACACTAGTAAGTCTTTTGCGTAATAAAATAATATTTTAAGAAGCAAGACACTGACTTAAGTTCCATCAACAATCATACGAAATTGAAAGAATAAAGTAAAGTAAATTTAATTTAATGCCTTGTCTTACAAGTTTTGGTTGTTCTTGAAAATCGCACGATGCGAAATTTAACTTTTACAAAAAAAGTTTATAAGATTTTGAGTCTCCTCATCCCTTGTAATAAACTTTTGAAATCTATAATTTATTATGTTTTTACCGTGCTCAACACAATGCTATGTGTTATATAAAAAAGAATTGAAAGGTAAGTTGATTATTATTTTTTTCCTATACAACAACTGTTTTTCAAACCACAGGGGTTCAAGAGATTGTAGTCACCTACCGTTCAATATAAATTCAAGGGTTCAAAAAAATTTCTTCAAATGAGTGTAAGAGTGGGTGAACCATTTGATTTATATCCAACAGTGGATGACCACAAATCTCTTAAACCCCTGTGGTCCAAGAAATCGAGACTGGAATAAGGAATATGTACTAACACCTTTCTCGTCTATATGATTTGAACTCAGCACCTATCATTCCAAATGTGTCAATTTAGATTTGAAAGTAACGGCTCATATATTTCCTAGGTTTGATAATTCATTTATTCAAAAAGAAAATTATAATTAATTTATTTATAAATTTGCAAAAAAAAAAAGAGTAAAAAAAGTAATTTTTTATTCAAAGTCCAAAACAAAACATTTTTATTTTTTTACGCAACCAAAACAAAACATTATATTGGATTGAATACTGAGAGCTTCCGCAGAACAGAATTGAAAAACAAGAGTAATCAATCTCATTTCTCAAACGTCCCACAAAATACCAAAAACACCCATCAAATTCAACGAACCTTCAACGCCGTTCCCCTCAGCAATCAAGGCCATTTCCGTCATTACAAATCCAACCATTGGACCTCCCCTCCATGAGAAAACGCGATCCAAATCTCAATTCCTCCTCCTCCTCCCTCTCACTGCTCTCTCTATCTCTCTCTTCTTTCTGTGAAGCTCTCTATGCCACTGAGTCAACCGGCTCACCGAGTGACGAACCCTCCTCAGCTGGCTCCACAGTCTGAAGCTTCAAATCCCTAGCCATTTCTCCAGATCCGGCTCACTGAATCACGAGTCGTAGCCAGCTCGGGAATGGCTTCTTCGGAAGCCGATTCCCGTCTGAGGCAGGTGGTGGCACCAGCCCTCGATAAGATCATCAAGAACGCCTCATGGCGCAAGCACGCCAAGCTCGCCAGCGAATGCAAAGCGGTGCTCGAGCGGCTCAGCAACCCGTCCAAGTCTAAAATCGACTTGAATTCCGACCCGGACGCATCCGGGCCGGGTCCTCTCCATGACGGAGGCTCCGAGGAGTACTCCCTCGCGGACTCCGAGTCCATTCTCAGCCCCATCATCAACGCCGCCGGCTCCGGCGTACTGAAGATCGCCGATCCGGCCGTCGATTGCACCCAGAAGCTCATCGCCCATGGATATTTGCGAGGCGAGGCAGACGCCTCCGTTGGCGGCGCCGAGGCGAAGTTGCTCACGAAATTGATCGAGTCCGTGTGCAAATGCCACGATTTGGGGGACGATCAGATGGAACTTCTGGTGTTGAAGACGCTTTTGTCGGCGGTGACGTCGATATCGCTGCGAATTCACGGCGATTGCTTACTTCAGATAGTGAGGACCTGCTATGACATCTATCTGGGCAGTAAGAATGTCGTTAATCAGACGACGGCGAAGGCGTCGTTGATCCAGATGCTGGTGATTGTGTTCAGAAGAATGGAGGCAGACTCGTCGACGGTTCCGATTCATCCGATCGTGGTGGCCGAGCTGATGGATCCGATTGAGAAATCCGATGCGGATGGGTCGATGACAATGTTCGTGCAAGGGTTTATCACCAAGATTATGTCAGACATTGATGGAGTTTTGAACCCAACGACGCCTACCAAGGTGTCGCTTCGTGGGCACGACGGGGCTTTTGAAACGACCACAGTGGAGACCACTAACCCTGCCGATTTGTTGGACTCGACAGATAAGGATATGTTGGATGCCAAGTACTGGGAGATTAGTATGTACAAGACCGCGCTGGAGGGCCGCAAAGGTGAATTGGCGGATGGAGAAGTGGAGAGAGATGAGGATTTGGAAGTTCAGATTGGGAATAAGTTGAGAAGAGACGCGTTTTTGGTGTTTAGAGCTCTGTGTAAGCTGTCCATGAAGACTCCGCCTAAGGAGGCATTGGCAGATCCGGAGTTGATGAAGGGAAAGATTGTGGCTTTGGAGCTTTTGAAGATTTTGTTGGAGAATGCCGGTGCTGTCTTTAGGACCAGCGATAGGTACCTCACTACCACCTCTCATGCTAAAATGGTTATGCTTAGATGTTGCTATTTTGGTTTTACTGTTATCCATCTTGCTTGAGCTGCACTGGTTGTAATTTTGTTTTGTTTGTGAAGTACAGCACGTATGACGACTGCTATGTTTGCAATTTTGTGGAGATATATAGGGAATGTAGGCTTGTAGTGTTTGGTAGTGAATGTAGATGGTGCAAGAGGATTTGATTTCATTAACAGTTAAAAAGACTGATGTAGTACTGTTATCAAATGAAAATATTGCTCAAAATCGAGATGGAATGTAAATGTTTAACAGGTATGAAAAAATTGTCATGAAAAAAAATTGTCAAGTCTTCTCAAATTGGTTTCTCATGTGTATAAGTTAAATTGATACTTAGCATGATCATAGAACTTTAGACGGCATGTGTGTGAGGAGTAGGAGAATCACAATATATCAATATGTAGCTGGTAAGGCTGGTCGATAGATATGGTGGCTTCTTAGTAAAGACTGGTTATTGGATGCAAATTAAGGCTGGTGGATAGATATGATACTTGGCTTCTTAGTCCAGGCTTGCAGACTCATAATGCAGATATGTCACTTCCACTTTGATGCAAATTAATTGGTATAAGTCTGGAGGTATTGAAGTGGATCCCCAGATTAGACATATATGTGCAAAACATGTTTAATGTGGTTTATCCACGGATGTTGCTGTTTGATAGATCTGGGTTTAGTTTCCTGACAATGCAAATCAAACTGTTGTGCATGTTGGTCTTTTCTGCGAATTTGGTTTCTGGTGTGTGCTCATGTGCATGTGCATAGTACATCAGTGTTAATAATGTTCACTAAGTCTCCTAATGTGTTTTTTTTTTCTTTTGTTGAACAAAATAAGCACTTCATATCTTTTAATTCAGTTCTGTTTCTCTGAAAAAAAGGCTTTGAATTCAGTGAAAAAACTTACGTTCTCCATACTTGTCTTCATATTTTTGAAATAGCTTGTTTTTCACCTACTTTGAAATTCATAAAGATAAACTTGTGACGTGGAACAGGTTTGTGGGAGCAATTAAGCAATACTTGTGCCTGTCACTGTTAAAGAACAGTGCTTCAACCCTTATGATAGTTTTCCAACTATCTTGCTCCATCTTCATTAGTCTGGTGTCAAGATTTAGAGCTGGATTGAAAGCAGAGATTGGAGTATTTTTTCCTATGATTGTTCTCAGAGTTTTGGAAAATGTTGCGCAACCCAATTTTCAGCAGAAGATGATAGTGCTTCGGTTTCTTGAGAAGCTCTGTGTTGATTCCCAGATCTTGGTAGACATATTCATCAATTATGATTGTGATGTCAATTCATCAAACATTTTTGAGAGGTATGTCATTTCTTTCCTGTAGACTCCACTCCCTGATAATATACAATACTTCAAATTTCAAAAGCATTGAACACTGATAATAATATCCAGTTCCTTCCAGTTCGATAGCAGTTGTCCTGCATTGTTTCCACACCCTCATAGCATTGTGAATTACTTGGTCTTATATTAACAGTTTTTGTCCTGATATTGCCAGGATGGTTAATGGCCTTCTTAAAACTGCCCAAGGTGTCCCTCCTGGTGTCGCCACCACATTATTACCGCCTCAGGAGGCAACCATGAAACTTGAAGCTATGAAGTGCTTGGTTGGTGTTTTGAGGTCTATCGGAGACTGGATGAACAAACAGTTGCGCATTCCAGATCCTCATTCTAACAAGAAATTTGACGCAACTGAGAATAGTCTTGAACCAGGAGGTCTTCCCATGGAAAATGGGAACATCGAGGAGCCTGTTGAAGGATCAGACACTCATTCTGAAGCTTCTAGTGAGGCGTCTGATGCTTTGACGATTGAGCAACGACGAGCTTACAAGCTGGAACTTCAGGTAAGCAAATTGTCTGGAATGCCATCAGATTTATCTTCGGGCTATTGAACTTGGAATCTGATGTATGTTTTGTGGCAGGAAGGTATATCTCTTTTCAATCGGAAACCTAAGAAAGGAATTGAGTTTCTTATAAATGCAAACAAGGTGGGTGATTCACCTGAAGAGATAGCTGCTTTTTTAAAAAATGCATCTGGCTTGAACAAGACTTTGATTGGGGATTACCTTGGAGAAAGAGAAGACTTGTCGCTAAAAGTAATGCATGCTTATGTGGATTCCTTTGAGTTTCAAGGATTGGAGTTTGATGAGGCAATCAGGGCCTTTCTTCAAGGCTTTAGGTTGCCTGGTGAGGCACAGAAGATCGATAGAATAATGGAAAAGTTTGCTGAGCGCTATTGCAAATGTAATCCAAAGGATTTTACTAGTGCTGACACCGCCTATGTCCTTGCTTACTCTGTGATATTGCTCAATACTGACGCTCATAACCCGATGGTGAAGGACAAGGTGAGTTCACATATACCTGATCTAATTAGATGATTGAAACAGATAGCTGATAGATGTCCCTCTCTCTCTGGCCATTAAAACATGCAGATGTCAGCTGATGATTTTATAAGGAACAATCGCGGCATAGATGATGGAAAGGATCTACCTGAGGAGTACTTGAGGTCATTGTTTGATCGAATATCAAGAAATGAGATTAAAATGAAAGAATATGAATTGGCTCCCCAGCAGATACAGTCAGTGAACCCAAACCGGCTTTTGGGCTTGGACAGTATCTTGAATATTGTGATCCGCAAACGGGGGGAAGAATTAGAGACCAGTGATGATCTTATCAAGCATATGCAAGAACAATTTAAAGAAAAAGCTCGCAAATCTGAGTAAGAACTAACTGAACTTAACTGATATCAAATGTTTGGTTTCCTTAATGACTTTTTGCCGTTCCACTTATATCAGGCCATAATTTCTTTAAAGGCCGTAGGGCATTAACTGTTAGTTTGAAGGAGTTATCTTAATTTTATTGGGGATTGTTATTCCTTGCTCGGCATAGCAGAAGTTTTACTTGACCAAGTTATGTGAAAATAAGTGCAAAATGCATGTATGTGTATTATCTTTCAGGAATTTTAATCTGAATTCTTTATGATGCTTGCATTACATAATCTATACTAAACTATCTATTAGATTTCATTCTTAGTTTATACTTGTATGGCTGTCTTGTAGGTCAGTTTATTATGCTGCAACGGATGTGGTAATTCTTAGATTTATGGTTGAGGTATGCTGGGCTCCTATGCTGGCTGCATTCAGTGTTCCACTTGACCAAAGTGACGACGAAGTAGTTATTTCTCTGTGTCTCGAAGGCTTTCGTCATGCCATTCATGTTACTGCTGTAATGTCCATGAAGACCCATAGAGATGCTTTTGTGACTTCACTAGCAAAGTTTACTTCCCTCCACTCCCCTGCTGATATCAAGCAGAAAAATATAGATGCAATTAAGGTTGGTATATGGTTTTACTCTACCATAGTTTCTGTACAGGATGTGAATAAGTTTAAAGATTGTACTAGTTACTTTTCCTTCTTAATTAGGATGATGTTTTAAAGTAGTCTGATAGGGGAATATACTGTTACTTATCATTGTTTTTAACCTTGATATTAGTTTGAACTGCTCGTTCACACCCTGTCTCTCTCCCTCTCCCCCACCCTAATTGTGGGTCTCTCTGTTTCCCTTTGTTTTGGAGTCAATTTTTGGATGTGAAGTTATTTTAGTTTCGCTTTCTCATGCTTAACCTGTCGTCTTTGTAGATATGTAACGCAAAAGAAATACTATAACAGTTTACGAGGAATTAATATGTCGACACACTTCACATCATCTATCATCTGAGTCTCAGTTATTTTTTGACAGTCTGCTTTCTTTCCAGTAAAATTAATTTCCTAAGTGAAAATGCTATCTTGAGTTAGCCAAAAACTTGATTAACCTGGTCTTGCTTGTTTTAGATCTGCCAATTATCTTATTATTGAAGGCTGAATGGTATATCTTGTGTGATGCTTGGGCATATAGGTTTATATTCTGGTCTTTGAATTGTTTCAAAACTAAACCTTCTCAAATAAATTGTTCAAAGCTAAACATGAAGTCTCTGGAAGAAATTATAGGATGGTAGCTCACTGATGGTATACTTGTATTTCTCCTCTATTCCAAATAGACGAACTACTCTGAAATTGAGTGGTATATTTCGTTTTGAGTTTTCATTTTGTTGTCAGTTCTTTCCAAACACCCTTCCTCCACCAATCTTCATCCCTCCTTTCTCCCATGTACTCTGTATGCTAACAAAAATTTGAAAACCAAAAGCGAAATGGTTATCAAACAGGACCTTGGAATGACCATAGTTAGAAAATTGGAAGGTTATTGGAAGGGGTATACCTTAGCTAGAATAAAGAGGCTGTGCTGTGCTGAGAATGAACCAGTAAAGGAAGGGAAGCCATTTGTAATTTGAAGCTGGAGGTGCATAGTCAGAGGCTTTGCATGACTGGCAGAAGAGTGCTTAGTAGAAGAGTCACAAATGTGCGAATGCAGTTATCTGTGAAATGAATGTTAACATGGTGAATACAACATCTCTGATTTCGATTGTGTGACAGGGCCCCAGGGGTCTGGGTAATATGTTTGTCACTATGTTAATCATGTGCTATCATCTAATAGTATTGCAGAACTATTATTTCATGACCTGCTTACTGACCTTTAGAAATTTACCTATTCAGCAGTATACTGAGGAGTTCAAGCCTTGAGATGGATCTGATGTTTTATTTGGTCATATTGTTTATAGGCTATAGTGACAATTGCAGATGAAGATGGGAACTACCTACAGGAAGCTTGGGAGCATATTTTGACATGTGTTTCCCGGTTTGAACATCTACATCTCTTGGGAGAGGGTGCTCCTCCTGATGCAACATTCTTTGCTTTTCCTCAGAATGAGTCAGAAAAATCAAAACAAGCTAAGTCAACAATCCTTCCTGTTTTAAAAAAGAAGGGGCCAGGAAGGATGCAGTATGCAGCTTCTGCTGTGTTGAGAGGTTCATATGATAGTGCTGGTATTGGTGGGAATGCATCTGGGATGGTCACATCAGAACAGATGAACAATTTGGTTTCAAATTTAAACATGTTAGAACAAGTTGGTGAAATGAGTCGCATATTCACACGGAGTCAAAAGCTAAACAGTGAGGCGATTATAGATTTTGTAAAGGCTCTTTGTAAGGTTTCTATGGAAGAATTGCGCTCAGCATCTGATCCTCGGGTTTTCAGCCTTACAAAGATTGTTGAGATTGCGTATGGATCACCCTACTTCAAATCTTATTTATATGCTTTCTGTTACAAAATTGTAGAGTTTGACGTAAATTGTTTTCTTATAACAGGCATTATAACATGAACCGCATCAGGCTTGTATGGTCTAGCATCTGGCATGTGCTTTCCAATTTCTTTGTGACAATTGGTTGTTCTGAAAACCTGTCTATTGCAATTTTTGCCATGGATTCTCTACGCCAGTTGTCAATGAAATTCTTGGACCGAGAAGAGTTGGCTAATTACAATTTTCAGAATGAGTTTATGAAACCTTTTGTCATTGTTATGCGTAAAAGTAATGCGGTGGAAATACGTGAATTAATCATCAGATGTGTCTCACAAATGGTTTTATCTCGGGTCAACAATGTTAAATCTGGATGGAAGAGCATGTTCATGGTACTGGAATATGTCCTATCTTCTCTCTTTGGGGATATATTTTATTCTACTGGGGATATTTATTCATTTGATTCTTGAATGTTTCTTCTTGCATACTGTTAATACTTCTTACTATTTAATTCTTTTCAGGTCTTCACTACTGCAGCTTATGATGACCACAAAAACATTGTACTCTTGGCCTTTGAAATAATTGAGAAGATTATTCGAGACTACTTTCCATACATTACTGAGACTGAAACCACTACCTTCACCGATTGTGTGAATTGCCTAATTGCATTCACCAATAGTAGATTCAACAAAGAAATTAGCCTCCATGCTATTGCTTTTCTTCGGTTCTGTGCTACAAAACTTGCAGATGGAGGTGTTGGTTCCTCATCAAGAAATAAGGACAAGGAAGCTTCTGGAAAAATCTCTCCATCTTCACCTCATGTAGGGAAAGATGGTAAACAAGAAAATGGCCAAATCCCAGATAAGGATGACGATCTCTATTTCTGGTTCCCTCTACTGGCTGGTAAGGATACTGCATAAATTGGTAGTTATAAGTGTGATGTTGCAAAAGCGTTTTGGTTATGTTTTTAAGCTTTTTAAAAACCACATTGGGAAAGATTTTTATTCATTTTTTCGTCTCTCTGCAGGTTTGTCCGAGCTTAGCTTTGACCCTAGGCCTGAAATCAGGAAGAGTGCCTTACAAGTGCTGTTTGAAACTTTACGAAACCATGGTCATCTTTTCTCACTACCTTTGTGGGAAAGGGTTTTTGAATCAGTGCTATTTCCAATATTTGACTATGTGCGACACGCTATTGATCCTTCTGGGGAAGGTTCACCAGGACAAGGGATTGATGGTGATATCGGCGAGCTTGATCAAGATGCCTGGCTCTATGAGACATGCACATTGGCACTACAATTAGTAGTTGATCTTTTTGTCAAATTTTATAACACTGTTAATCCGCTTTTGAAGAAAGTTTTGGTGCTTCTAGTCAGTTTTATTAGACGACCTCACCAAAGCTTAGCTGGTATAGGTATTGCTGCATTTGTGCGATTGATGAGCAATGCAGGGGATCTCTTTTCTGATGAAAAGTGGCTAGAAGTAGTTTCATCATTAAAAGAAGCAGCCAATTCAACGCTTCCTGATTTTTCTTTCATTCTAAGTGGAGATGGCATCATTGGAAACCATGAACCTGCTTTGACTAGAGAAGATAATGAAGGGTCCACTGTGTCTGGTAGGCCTGATGATGATTCAGAGAGACTGGGGACAAATTACCTTTATGCTGGCATATCTGATGTTAAGTGCCGAGCTGCTGTTCAACTTTTATTGATTCAGGTAACTTCCGCTCCAATTATTAAGCACCTTCCTTTTACAAATATATGGCTTCATCAAACTTCTTGTGTATTTATGCTGTTTTTCTTATGCTTCTTGAAACCAAGTCACATTGATTATGTAGCTGTTGGTTATGTTTGAGTTGGCCTGAACTCTAGTCTTTTTCCATTACTTGAACTTGATTTTCTGTGGACATACTTCAGAAAATGATGTTATTTTTGAATTATGGAAAGAGCAAGTTTTTTTTTTTGTTTGGGAACAAAATAACAAACAATAGGAACCATGCATACATCCACAGACACTTCATGAGGATTGATCCCATAATCTCACCCTTCAACCTTATATCAAAAGGGAGAAGGTGCATCTAGGTGAAGCACGATCATCAAATGTAACCAATGCAAATTAAGTGGTTAGTTCTGTTAGTTCTGATTTTTCAATCATAAGTACAAAGAAAACGCTCAATTAGTGTGTACTGTATTATATATATACGTGAGTTAATTGCATCTTTCTAATATTTATGTGTTATCATGTCAATACTGTTTCCTGAAGTTTGCATGTTCTCATTAAATCTGGCAGGCAGTGATGGAGATCTACACCATGTATCGATCTCACCTTTCAGCGAAAAACACGCTAGTCCTCTTTGATGTTTTGCATAATGTGGCAACTCATGCTCACAAGATTAACACCAATACCACTTTACGGGCAAGGCTACAAGAATTTGGCCCCATGACCCAAATGCAAGACCCTCCACTGTTGCGTATTGAGAATGAATCTTACCAAATATGCCTCACATTCTTGCAGAATCTTATAGAGGATAGGCCTCCAGGTTATGATGAGGTGGAGGTTGAGTCCTACATCGTGGACCTTTGCAGGGAGGTTTTACAGTTCTATATTGAAGCTGCCAGCTCTGGAAAGATATCCGAATCATCTAGTGGGCAGCACCATTGGCTAATTCCTCTAGGTTCTGGGAGACGGAGAGAACTGGCTCAACGCGCCCCACTTATTGTGGCAACTCTCCAGACTATCTGTAGTTTGGGAGAGACCTCATTTGAAAACAACTTGTCTCAATTCTTCCCCCTACTTTCAAGCTTGATAAGTTGTGAACATGGATCAAATGAGGTCCAGATTGCCCTCAGTGACATGCTCCGCTCATCGGTGGGGCCTGTGTTGCTTCGATCATGCTGAGCAAGTGAGATAGGACCATGCAATTTGAGATGTATGATAATTTGATGCCAAGTCTTGTAGTCTTCATTTCTTTTTTCTTCGTTATCGGAAATATAGTTTGATAGTGTATGAAGAGTTAGCGCAATGTTTTGGATTTGGTTGGCTACTGCTTCTAAACCTTCTGTAGTCTATCCGAGAAGTATAGCTCCATTTAGTATTTATACATCACTTCAGGAGTTTTGATGTTGTATGCTAGTCATATATTTTTCTGATTTTGAACAAAATGAAATTGAGAACAACTATTTTTTTCTGAAAATGAAAATTGCCCTTATTATACATTTAAGAAAGTCCGTTCCCTTTCTCTTTCACAATGTTGGAAAGAGATCCAAAAGTTCGATTCTTCCATTCCCCAAACGAAAAAAAAAGAAAAAGAACTGCCTTTTTCTGCTTTGGATATAATTATTTTATGATATGAGAACTTATCTCAACCATTACTAAACATGAGATCCTTTGGTGGCCGGCTGTGAAAGGATTACTTAAATTATCTTTGATTATAGATTTTGAGTATGGAGATAAGTTTGCTTAGGCGCTTTTTATTAGACTTTCATAACAAGGGGAGGGAAGAAGTTGAAGTGGATAGTAAGATCATCTTATTTGAGCAAATAAATGAACATACTGACTTGCTACAAAACAAGAACCAAAGTCAAATAATTAGAGCTCAATTTGCGGAGACCACAAGAGCCAAAGGGCTAAAATAGAAAGCGGTGAGAGTGATGTATGCCGGCTTCTCTAGAATCATCACTCAGCTGGCATCCACCCAGCAAGACATAATCAAACCTCAAACGCTTTCAAAAGACTTGGTCCGATTCCCCATAGGACGCTATAGAGATATACATACAATCTCTCTCTCTCTCTCTCTCTCTCTCTCTCTCTCTCTCTCTCTCTCTCTCTCTCTTAAAAAGACTTAAGTCATATAAATAGATAATAGATGAGGATCTAAGAAAGAGCCCAAGTCTTGGTCTTGCAGGGCTTTCTACTCAAAAAGAGCCATGCAAAAATCAACTCACCACTGCTGCTCTGCTTAACACCACTCTTTCTTTTTTCTGCAAAGCCTATAAGTTAACTCTCTATCATTATGAATTGTATCAGAATTTGCTTGGCGTCATCTCTCCGGAGGATAACCAGTGGATGCAAGAAAACCAGAAAGCAAAGGAAACTTTCTTCGAGCTTTGATGTGCCTGCAACCTCATCTTTTGCAGCCATGGAAGTCTCTAACCAATTCAAGCAAGTGTTTGAGGTCATGGATTCAAATGGGGATGGCAAGATTTCCCCTCTTGAGCTCAGTGAAGTGCTCTCATGCCTTGGATACAAGAAGTCCATTGCCACAAAGGAAGCTGAAGGAATTGTGAGAGAAATGGACTGCAATGGAGATGGTTTTATAGACTTGGATGAGTTCATGAACACTGTGAATATTGATAGGTCAAGAAATAATAAGAATAATAAGAATAGTGGGTGTGGGAATGAGGAAGAAGAGTGTGAGCTCATGGATGCTTTTCTTATTTTTGACACTGACAAGAATGGGAAAATTTCAGCCAAGGAGTTGCAGAGGGTTTTGGTCAGCCTTGGATGCCAAAGATGCAGTCTTAGAGAGTGCAGACAGATGATCAGAGGGGTTGATAAGAATGGAGATGGAGCAGTGGATTTTGAAGAATTTAGGTTGATGATGGCAAGAAATTATGAGAGTTGAAGATCAATAGGAGTCTGTCTGCTACATGAATCAGATTAAGTTAGGCTAGCTGCAGGAAAGAAACTTAGTTTAATCATTTCTAGGGTCAATATTAGAATGCATATATTTAATTTGTGTAAAGGGTTGATTGTGTAACAGATATGCTTTAATTTTGACAGATTATTATGTCTAAAAAGTTTATAAGAAGACAGAATTAATATATCCCCACCACAATGCCCTCTCACTTTCTCCCTCTTTTGACTGCACTCACTAATAATTTCTTGGGTTCCTCTCTCTCTCTCTCTCTCTCTCTCTCTCTCTCTCTCTCTCTCATATGTTTGACACAATCTTTCCATAGCATGGGTCCTCTCTATCTTTTGTTCTATCATTTCTAGGGTTTTGGAATGCATATTGGCAGGGTTGCTTCTTATCTTGTGTGATGTGTCAAGAAAAAAACAAAACCATGCTAGATGGCAGTCTTCCTCAATTGATAACAACATGGAATATATGGTTTTTTCTTAGCTTCATTACTTACCATGTCCAAAGTTTTTTCTTTGTTTGGACTTGCCAACCAATGACGAAAACACCTCATTGAAGGATATCCACCCTTACTTTTTAAGAATAGGCAGGCAGTAGAATTCTACACCATCACAAATTAAAGAACTACGCTTTGTTCTCTCTTCTTCTTCCCTTCAAATTTAATTACCAATTCATCTTCATCTCTCCTCTCCAAATTTATATGATGCCCGACCCTCGGAAGCTAACTCCACAAAAAGTCACGGCTTTCTCTCATGGTGCTGTATTTTTGTGCAAGATGAGAGAAGAGAAAAATAGAAACAAGATGAACTCAAAGGTCTAAAAAGTCATGGCTTTTCACACACACCAATCCTTACCAACTAAAGTAAAAGCTAATAATATCTAGCCTTACAAAATATCAGAAGCAACTTGGCTTCCAAAAACCAACAGCAGACAAAGCCTCTACCAAAACACGCTCGAGCTGGTTTTCTTTATAAAAAAAACCTCGAGCTCTTTTTGTCCGAGAGTTACAACAAGGGATTAAACATTAACTTTAACAGGGGCTGTTAAGCCATGACTTTTTGTGGGATGATAAGAATGGAGATGGAGCCGTGGATTTTGAAGGATTTGGATCGATGATGACAATAAATTATTTGAGTTGAAGATCGATAGCTTTGTTCAATCATTTCTAGGATTAATTGTAGAGTGCATAGATTTAATTTGTGTAAAGAGTTCAATTTTTTTTTCCTAAGAAAAACGGGTTGGTTTGTGCAACACATATGCTTAATATGGGCAGATGATTATGCCTAAAACTTTTTTTTTTTGAATGAACAAAAGTTCAGGGCATACTCACAACTTTGAGCCGGAAGGATTTACGCATGACACCCAACTGTCAGCTGCCGCTAGCATGGATTTACATAGAAATTTACAGATTGCACACCAACGAGAACTGCTGGCAGCGGAACTCGAACTCTAGTGAGACTACACATAGGACATGGACCTTACCAACTGAACCAACCCTAGTTCATATGGATAGACGTTTTTCTTTTTTGTCGACCGAGGGACAGATGTTCATATGCAAGAATTGAAATAGTAAATGAAGGCTTGGCCCATGTGTTCTTCTACTCTATGCACTAATTTAGTCCATGCGTATTATATTTGGGCCAATTTGACTTGGCAAAAATATGAATATCAAGGAAAGTACAGAGGCACTAAGCCATTCATAAAGCCTATACGCATACGCCAATTTTGATCCGAAACCCGTGTTGTAAGGTTGGTTCAGAGTTAATCTTATTGATGCATTTATTTCGAGCTGAGAACTTGAACTTCAGCAAACTCTTTGATAATTTGATGAAGAACTTAGAGGGATTTGGACTATTTCATAGATGGACATAAATCATTTGTGTCTATCTCTCTCATCACGTTATGACAGACGCATAAAAGTAAGCAAATATAATTATGCATGGAACCCAAATTGCAGCTTTGGGGATACTTAAATACACAAATAACTTATATGCATCAACTGCCTGTTCATTCTAATATAGTCACGATTTGATCTTCAGAGTTGAGGCAATCATCTTTTTAGTACAGTGGACATGTAATGTAACCCACAATCCCAACATAAATATAATTGTTGCAGTTAATTATTTGAGTATGTTGCTCATCACGTAGTACAAACAGTAAATTAAATATCTGCTTGTCAATCAAGACAATGTGTTCTTGGATAGCTTAAGTTAGTAGGTCTAATCACAAAACATCCTAGAGCCATAGTTTTTCTATCCCAACTTCCTTTATCCATTTTTCAATGAATTATTATAAATTAATTGTTTTTTCAGTTGTTAATTTTTTTTTAGTTACAACGTTTATCATGCTGCATGCATATCAAATTGCAGTTTAGAACGTACTTAAACATATTTTTTTTGTTGATAACTCTTAAAAAAGAACCACATATTTTAATTTGGCGCCTTTGTCTACTTTGGGGACAATTTTTTATGCGGGTATTAAATTAAACTGAAGATTATAATTTACTTTTTTTTTGTCTAATTAATTATTAATCTTACCAAAATCTAAAACTTGTGGGTAGAAGTTTAATTGCACTTCCAAATATGTGGGAGACCATATTTTTTTAGACTTAGACATATATACATATACCAATTAATTACTTTGGTTAACAATATAAAAGTTCACTTATATCATGGGTGGATAATGTTCTTCTAATCCATTTTGGTGGTGTAACCAAATACTTGGATCCAATCCTATTGTGTCAAAACAAAACCATGTATGCTTTTTCAAATTGATTCTTTTTTATTTTAAATACAAGGAAGAGTCTAAATTACTTTAATTTACGGGGAGGTGAATTCAAACTTGAATGCAAGGGGGATGGGATCACTGTCCTCGCCAACTGACCTAACTTATGTTGGTTTTCAAATTGATTCTTAAAATGCCATATATATGCCAAAATGCTTCTTAGTGGGTGCTTTAACGAAAGCCATTATTTTCAAATGGGTTCCAAAACTTAATACCCCACTAAGGGTGTATTAAATCATAAAATTGTAGGAGCATATTGGTTTATAGAGAAGGAACCACATATATATGAGCAATTAAACAAACCCATATCTATCTACAAATTAAGCAACCAACAGGGCATGGACCTTACCAACTGAACCAAACCTAATTCATATGGATAGACGTTTTTCTTTTTTGTCAACCGAGGGACAGAGGTTCATATGCAATAATTGAAATAGTAAATGAAGGCTTGGCCCATGTGTTCTTCTACTCTATGCACTAATTTAGTCCATACGTATTATATTTGGGCCAATTTGACTTGGCAAAAATATGAATATCAAGGAAAGTACAGAGCACTAAGCCATTCATAAAGCCTATACGCATACGCCAATTTTGATCCGAAACCCGTGTTGTAAGGTTGGTTCAGAGTTAATCTTATTGATGCATTTATTTCGAGCTGAGAACTTGAACTTCAGCAAACTCTTTGATAATTTGATGAATAAACAATAGCCAGCAAGCATATCCTTTTGTGTCAATTGACCTCTGGGCAGTTTTCATATCCCCCAACAACCAAAAAAACCTCACGACTTGACACTTCTTGTTGGGAGCCAAATTTGCCAAATTCTTCTAGAAAAACTTAAGAGGGATTTGGAGTATGTCATAGATGGATATGGACTATTTGTATCTATCTCTCTCATCACGTGATGACAGACTCAAAAATGCTTCTATAGAAGTTTTTCTGTCCTGATCTTGGTATACTACCAACAGGAAGCGAAAATGCAATCTTTTTCTTTTATGTTTCTCTCAAACCGATTAGAACTTTTTAAGTGATAAAAGTAAGCAAATATAATTATGCACGGAACCCTAATTGCAGCTTTGGGGATACTTAAATACACAAATAACTTATATGCATCAACTGCCTGTTCATTTTAATATAGTCACGATTTGATCTTCAGAGTTCAGGCAAACTCTTCTTTTTAGTACAGTGGACATGTAATGTAACCCACAATTCCAACATAAATATAATTGCTGCAGTTAATTATTTGAGCATGTTGCTCATCACATATATAGTACAAACAGTTAAATGAAATATATGCTTGTCAATCAAGACAATTTGTTCTTGGATAGCTTAAGTTAGTAAGTAGGTCTGATCACAAAACATCCTAGAGCCATAGTTTTTCTATCCCAACTTCCCTTATCCATTTTCAATGAATTATTATAAATTAATTGTTTTTTCAGTTGTTAAAATATTTTTAGTTTTTTAGTTACAACGCTTATCATGCTGCATGCAATCAAATTGCAGTTTAGATCGTACTTAAAAAAGAACCACATATTTTAATTTGGCGCCCTTGTCTACTTTGGGGACAATTTTTTATGTGGGTATTAAATTAAACTGAAGATTATAATTTACTTTTTTTTTGTCTAATTAATTATTAATCTTACCAAAATCTAAAACTTGTGGGTAGAATGTTTAATTGCACTTCCAAATATGTGGGAGACCATATTTTTTTAGACTTAGACATATATACATATACCAATTAATTACTTTGGTTAACAATATAAAAGTTCACTTATATCATGGGTGATGTTCTTCTAATCCATTTTGGTGGTGTAATACCAAATACTTGGATCCAATTCTATTGTGTCAAAACAAAACCATGTATGCTTTTTCAAATTGATTCTTTTTTATTTTAATACAAGCAAGAGTCTACATTACTTTAATTTACGGGGAGGTGAATTCAAACTTAAATGCAAGGGGGATGGAATCACTGTCCTCGCCAACTGACCTAACTTATGTTGGTTTTTAAATTGATTCTTAAAATGCCATATATATGCCAAAATGCTCCTTAGTGGTTGCTTTAACGAAAGCCATTATTTTCAAATGGGTTCCAAAACTTAATACCCCACTAAGGGTGTATTAAATCATAACATTGTAGGAGCATATTGGTTTATAGAGAAGGAACCACATATATATGAGCAATTAAACAAACCCATATCTATCTACAAATTAAGCAACCAACCAAACCAATCATATCATACCCCCTAACAAATTTAGAGCGTTGACATTATTGTAAGCCAATTGCATTTTAGATTTAATTTCAAAGAGGCCAAACAAGCAGGTGAACAGAAGACCACCACAAATAATTTCTATTGATTCCAAACCCATCGCCATCTATATCACATGGCAACGTCAGCTTTGATCGGCTGTTCCCTAAAATATTCCCAATGCTCAATGCAAATTTCCATTAATTCAATTTAAAATTAACCAAAAAAGTCTCAATTGGCTTTGGATTGGCCTTCAATTCCATCGAGGCCAAGAAACGGTGCAACAATCTCAAGCCACTTCGAGTGAAAAGCGGCTTGTGGGAGAGTGAGAACATGCAGCATTGTGGCAGATTCGAAGCCCCATAGGTGCCCTTCACGTGGAAGATTGGAAGTGATACTATTTTTTAAATTAATTTAATCACTTAATTAATTACTTTTTTGAGTGGTCCATATATAGGGTTCTTTATGGATTAGCTTTATAATTGTTTATTTGGGTTAGATAATGAAAGGGATCGAGTTGATTAAGATAAGCACCACAATATTTAATTATATTATTGGGTGCACTGCTGCCAAACCTAGCTAAGCTTACGTTCATTTCTTCTACTCTACTCTCTTAAGGGAAGACTATGTCTTTCTTGAAGACTTAACTTTCATTCATATATATGTTCACTAAATTCAACAAATAAATTGTTTCGTAATTTTTTTTTACTAAATTTTAAAGATTTTGTTCAATGATCCCCGTGAACTCAACACTGCTTTCGACTTGGTTGCACTTCACGTATGAACCCAAGAAATCTTGGTCTAGGACCAAGCTACTCTAGCTAGATTATGGCACAAACAATTCCTTAAATTGAGTTATTACTTGAAAATATGGGCTTAGTCAAGTTGGCTAGAGCGGATGTGCTCCCCACTCTGCACTCGAGTTTGAATCCCCATTCCTATAGTTTAGATTAATTTAAAGTAGAATACCACTTGTATTAAAAAAATAATTACTACCAAAATCAATTGAAACATTAAACTTAATAGCGGTTCTTAGATCTAAGTCCAAAATGTTTGGTTGTCATTAGGTCTAGTCCTCGTCTTTTTGTGTTTTGATTTAGGTCCTTTGACTTTTATTCTTCAATTTTTGTACCAATTTTGCCCTTTAAACTAAAAATGGAAATAAATTTAAAAAGAATGATTTCATGCATCTTTTCCTCCTCATTCAAATTTTGACTTCTATTTTTTTTTCCCATCATAAACCACCTGTGACAATAAAAATAAGTCATCAATAAACAATATACCTATCTATGCGGAATACACAATTTTTTCTTTAATTTGTAACCTAACCCAAAGGTAAAAAAACAAAAAACATGTTATATATTATCTTACTAATAGGTACAACACATAAGATATAAAATGACAAAGATATGCATGTATGTAGATATATAAACTTACCTATCCTTACTGATAGGTACCTATTGGGTAGGTAAGTTAATATAGAAAACACAAAAATCGACCAAATAACCCATGCCATTGCCTAATATTCAGGTACATTAAGCACAAAAAATTTGATGACTATATAACTAAGGTGCATATAGAAAAGTCATAAAATGTGTTACCTATAACTTAGGTAGATAAAAAAGACAAAGGCTAAAGCGTCATACCTATACATTAGATACGTAGAGAGGCAAACTAAGATAAGAAAGAAATGCACCATGTGAGAGACCCACATGCTAAAGCTAAATACCCAAAACCCAAATCACCATACCTTGCACCTTATGAAGAGGTAAAATCCACCATGAGAGGAACCTTCGTCATCTTCTATGCAAAGAACATGTATGTGCATTGGTCACTGAGTTTAAAGCTCAACTTTCAATTTGAGCATTTGTCTGCAATGTCCAAAAGTAGATTTCTCACATATGCGGTTGATGACTTCTTTGTCATTAGAGGTTCAAAAGAGGAATTGGAAAACCTGCATTTTCTCAATTCTTTTTGGTTGAGAAGTATGGAAAACCTGCATTTTCTCAGGATCTGTTGTTGGTTCGTCATTTTTGCTTAATTAAGCAAAAATTTCTCTATAATATGTGGTGATGGGTTTGCTTAATCAAGTAAAAACACATAAAAGTCAATCCTTAAATGATCAATCACAAGAAATATGGAATCTTGTAATTATTATCATATAATCAGCCTATTACGTACCTTATTTATGTCCCTAAATTAAAACCATAATAAAATTTTGTAGTTATTATCAACCAAATCAATTTCTTACCGTTTTATATCTCATGGGCATATATGGGAACAATAAAATAATTTTAAAACGAAAAAATTAATGTTTAAATCAGAAAATCTAAAAAAGGAATATAATCCTATGTGGCACCAAAGTCAAATGACTTGTATCAATGACAACAAATGTGTGGACTAAACCCAACTCTTGGTCGAATTTTTGGATCTCTATCAACTTAAAGTTGACATAAAAATATATTTGTAACATTAATATCTGCACTTGCAAATATGATTTAATTAAAGTGATGTGCTACGTAGCGTTCATGCCATGATGTCTCTGCTTCTGGTTTCGTTTATATATATAAATGAACCAAAAATTTAGAGTTCGTGGCTGAATGCGCCGTTGACTGCCTTAAGAAAACGATGGTTTGTTGTTGTATAAATGAAGAGTGCCTTATGTTTTTTTAAAAAAAAATTAAGTTTCTGTTTGTTTCTTGAGAGAAAGAGAGGGATAGTTTGCGGTGTTAGATCACTCCAAATATTTTTCTAATATTAAGGTGTGTTTCTTAGAGAAAGAGAGAGAGGAGAGGACTTGGCTGAATTTGATTAGAGGGAGAGACATTTAGATTCTCTTTTGGCCATTAACTTTCCCTATTTCTTTTGTTTATTCTCTGATCTGTCTGTCTCTCTCTCTCTCTCTCTCTCTCTCTCTCTCTGTGTCAAGAAGTAGAACCAGCTTGACATTGATATTAATTATAAGCTTGCAAAGGGTTAGAATGACAGCTTGTATCCGCATACGTAAAGTATATTGATTAATTTGGTTTAACAAGTAATGGATCCAGTGTCACATATACTTTTTTTTTTATTTTTAGTTATGATTTAGCTACAAACGACTTAGAATTTCAGAGTGACTGAAAACTGGTTACATATATATTTTCTCGTTCAATAGCTCAACCAACACAATATTGTAGCCAGCGTCCCTTCTCTAACCTCTAAAACCAGAGCTTAACACAGATAACTAATCTGTTACAATGAATTAGTTTAACTGATCACTAGCAGCTGGTATCAACCAAACTCCTTGCTGTATTAGCATCTCAACTGGACTTTGAGCTGCCAAATGATGTGGCTTGTTCTGTGTTTATAACTTTATGCCTGACTTGATAGATTGCTAGTATTAATGTTGTCCATAAAATAATAGAGCTAGAGTAATTTTTCTGGCCACCTTTAATCATCATCAAATTAAGAGATATGGAGGCAAAAGTAAAGTTGAATACATGAGATTACCATATTTAACCGAAGTGTAGTATATTATCATTATACTCAATGCGTGCCATGACCACATATGATATGCATTTTACTTTCTTAATGAATTAAAGAGTTGAATCTTTAATTTGTCCTAATTCTAACTCATTTTCTCGTACACTCTCGATAATTGGACTAACCTTAATAAAATTATTTATAATATTAACCCGTATTAACATGTAGATTTAGTATGCCCTCACATTTTTAGTTATACCTACACAAGTACAAATCTAGTACTCTTTGTTTCGCACACAAATACCCAATATCGTAAAATGACCTCAAATGTCGTCGTACAATACAACTAGGTTATGATAAAAATTGTTTTTATAAAGAGTGTGAGAGACATAGAGCAATGAAATGGGGGGTTTGATTGATTCATGAAGATTGAGCGCGTGAAAGAGAGTGCACCCCCACACCAAAATGATCACTCTCTAGTGTCTTATCTCTCTCTCTCTCTCTCTCTCTCTCTCAAAACACCAAATCAAACCAAAGCACCAAACAAAGATCTCTCTCTCTCTCTCTCTCTCTCAAAACACCAAATCGAACCAAAGCACCAAACAAAGATCTCTCTCTCTCTCTCAAAACACCAAATCAACCCAAAGCACCAAACAAAGATATTTCATTTCATTCAACCTCTCAGCACATATATGAGTTGTTTGATATGGCGGACTATTATAGACTGTTCTAAATTTTAAGATTGTCTTGGATTGGACTAAGCTGGATTAAGTACTGACTTACACGTTTGGTGTTTCGTTGGACTAAGAAGCTGGATTATAAAAGTAGTGAAGACCTATGTTTGGTGCGGACTAAAAAATAATTATTGTAATATTCAAATTTAATTAGAGATTTTGACTTTAAAAATGAATAAATGCTACAAAGAAACCCAATTTAAAGATTTAAAACAATAATCAAAAGAAAACAAATAAAATTCTATTTTTTAATTTAATTTTTATGAAGAATAAAATTCTAATATTTTTTAAAGCTTCTTAAGATTAATCTTCGTTGATCCCTAGTCTTGCCCTAAGATTTCTACAAATCTTTTTTTTTTTTGGTCGAAACATTGCTAAGTAGCTAAGCTCACTCTATTCTAGGTTTTTCATGGACCAAGTAAAACAATAATTATAAAATATATTTAAAATATATATATGTATAAATTTTGTATATTTGACTTTTGACTTCAAACTGAAAAATATAATTTGACAAGGTAAAAATTGCTTGCGATAAAGAAAGCAGCACATCAAGAATTATTAAACTTGTTTCAATATCAAAAGAATATCAAACATTTGTAAATTATTATAGTTTGATTTTCCAAATGCAATATCAAATTAATTCTTGTAATATTTAAATTTAATTACGAATTTTGACCTATAAATAAATAAATTCCGCCAAAAAAAAAACTCATTCAAAGATATAAAACAATAATAAAAAGAAAACAAATAAATTTATGATATTTTTTGAAGAGAGGCGTCGGACTTGTGTGTTCTATTTAGCGAACTACTTTTTATGCTCACTATATTAGACGAGCGAATGAGACACATTTTTTTAACCATTTGACTATATAGTCTCATTTAAATTAGTCTCATCTCTTACTAAACATGAATTTTGAATGTCATTTAACCCAATCTAGTTAAGTGAAGCATGAGTCATGACCATAAAGGCCTCTCTCTATCAGTCAGCACTCTGTCACTGTCAGCACTCACCACCACCACCTCTCTCTCTCTCTCTCTCTCTCTCTCTCTCTCTCTCTCTCTCTCTCTCATATTCATTCACGCCCACACGCTGTGGTTTGCCATTCAACCTACACCAAGCACCATTGACGATGCAGTCAAACTGTCTCCCATATCATTTATGTTCCAATCGCTCCCTTCTTCAATTTAATTGCATCAATGCAGCTGCTTCCCAATTCATCAATTTATATCCAAAAGTATGAGCTCAGTCAAAATTACATCATTTAGATTTAATCCAATCCAATTATTGCTAAAACAGAAAGACAAAAATCTTGCATACAATCATAGTTTTTTTCCCTCAAGATATTTATAATACCAAAAAAAAAAAAAAAAAAGGAATTTGATTTAAATTTGGTATATCATTATCATGTATGGATGTGGAGAAGGGCGGCATGAAGCATGGGGACATGACTTTGGTTGGAAGGTTTGGTTTCCTTGCATTCCGGGAGAGAGATTGAAGTTGAAGCAAGCAAGTTGGCTAGCGATCGATGAACTGTAAAACCATGCACGTGCGTCTGAGTTGGACTCTTGCGTCAGCAAGTGAGACAGCCTCACTACATGCCAACATATCCAACGGTGCCATGATATGATCACCTATACAAATAATCCAATTTTGTTCATCAACGACTCTTGTTGGTTGTGTTGTGTTGTGATCATCGATTTAATTTTCTTCATATATATGCCAAATCAAATTTTCAAGGTCTAATTCTTTGTGTATTAATTTATAGGGCTTCTTAGAGCTAGGTTCAAAACGATGAGTTATTATTGAGTTTAGTCCACGTGTTTTTAATTTTACCATTTGAGTTAAATAAGGAAAACACATTGAAAATATAAATTTAATGCATTATTTCCTTGTAATTGAATTTCAAATTTTAAATTTGAATTCTTTCCTTGATAATATTCTTAATATATGAATAAAATATAATTTAATCAATGAAAAGTAAATACCCACATAATATACCAATCGATCAGACAAGCACCCACATGAAATTATGTACCCACATAATCTAATAATCTAATTTATTATTATTAGCAACGAAAAAAACTTAGTGACAAATCGTGTTACCTATAAGTTAGGAACATAAAGTAGAAAACTACCTATAAGTTAGAAACATAAATTAGAAGACTACCTATAAGTCAGATATAAAAATAGACAAATAAAATTGTATGTTACCTACAAAAAATGGGTAATTATTATGACATAAATGACTATTACCCGATTCAAGTCATAAGGGGCAACATTGGAACTAAAAATGATTTGAAAAAAGAGAAAGATTACATCAGAAAATATTTAAAAAGAAATGTACTCCTATGTGGCACAAAAGTCAAAGGACTTGAACCAAAGTCACTAAATTCGAGAATTAAACCAAACTCCTCAATTAAAATTTGGATCTATATCAACTTTTCTATAATTGATATAAAACGATTACTTGGACATATAGATATTATAATAAGCGTTACACATTATACGTGGACAATATATATTGAGTGACGTGGAACATGTGTGGCCGTTGGACTTCACACGTGAGTAAACCTGACTCTAATACTATGAAGGAAGTTAAGAGTTCAACTCCAAAATTAATTAGCAACTCCTTATAAGCTATTACTAATTATAGTTCTCAACTTTCCAATGTGGAAAATTTTCTTCACATTCTCACATTAACCAACATTTTGTTTTTCTTTTTTGGGAACTAATTGGATTTATATAGCTAGAAGGTGGAAACGGCGGCAGATGAGGGCATTGTTGTGGGTTGTGTTGTGAGCAACTTGGAATTTTTCTAATATAGGCAAAAATCTTCCGTAAAGAACTCATCAAATTGGAACTTATCCAAAAGGTCTCGTGATCTTGAAATGGAAAGTCAATTATATCCAAGTGTTTTAGCTGACATGTTAGGGTTGTCTACCCAAAATTAATGTTGAATCACATGCATAAATTAACTCTATATAGATTAAGTAACTATACTTAAATGTTATGGTTTCCAATGCAGCTCATCATATAATTTAAGTTTCCATTGCTTTCACTGTTAGTCAGAGGAGGTCTCAGGTTTTGCTTTTGGATAAATTGCAACAATCGTATAATTAAAGTGATTGTCTTCATTTAGTTAGAAGAGATCTCAAATTTGACTTACATAAATAACAATGACGATATATATATCTGTGATGAGCTCGATATGTTGGATTATTGTCCTAACCAAAGTTTTGGTTTATCATGCCGCAATCCTTTAAAGGCGGGAATAACGACAAAATGGCTTGAACCTTGATGGTAATTAGCTAAGTCACCCTTGATGGATTAAGCAAATTAGCTAAGTCACTATAATTGGATTGGATTGGAAGAGAAAATAGAAGGTGCGCGTGGCGGTGTTGTTGCAAATTTGAAGTGATAAGATGGGAGGAGCGGGGGGAAGGGCCACGTCACGCAAATCAGAAACTTGAAAAGACATCAACTGATGGAGGGGAGGGCGGATCAAAACGAACGAGAGTCGCCCGTAAGACACGCCCTGACTCTCCCCCGCCGAACCCAACTGCTCCCACTTCAATTTCCCATGAGACCCACTCCCTAGTGAAATGACAACTCCACCCCTCCCTGCTGCTTCTTCTTTCAGTGACAGAAATTACGTGTCACAGACTCACATGCAGTTCCAGTCTTCTTCCTTTTCCATTGTGGAAAATACTAGAGGTACCAACTTTGGACAACAACTTGGGTACCAACTTGAACACCAACTCTAATAGAGTGTGGGATCCATTATATTGGTGGACTCCACCTCTATTTGAGAGTTAGTTCGCAAGTTGGTCTTTAATCTTTCAGATTACCCTTCCATTATTATAACTTTACTCACAAAACCAAAAGATTTATAAACTTCTTCTTTTTCTTACATTAAGTTTACATTTAGATGCTGTTAGTTGTTAATCAATTAAAAGCACTTGCTTGGTTGTGTAGGCATATGGAAATTTTGCTATAATTAACTAATTAATTAGTGCTCCAAGTTCATACATTTAGGTGTAGTGGAGAACAAATTCTCAAAGGTCTAATGATACTTTGTATATATCTGTTTCATCACGTGATAAAAAAAAGAGACTATAAAATTAACTCATGAAAGCTTTTTCTCGTATACCATAGCTCGCTAGCTAGGCCTCAAAAGCTCAAAAAGGGGGAAGTTCGTTATTATTGGGTACAAAGGGGTTAAGATAAATAAGCAATAATAAATAACAAAGTGAAGAAATCAGATTATTAGTTTGTGGGAGATTCTCCAATAAGTATTTTAGGTTAAAGATTAGTTACATACTTCTAATTTTAGCTGTTGGATTGCATTCATTAAATGTGTTGGTAGTCTCTTAGATGCAATCCAACGATTAAAATTAGAAGTATGTAATTAGTGATTTGTATAGGCATGTGTTTCTCATTCCATATTAATTAAATTCTGCATCGATCAGTGAGACTAGTGATATAAGGCATATGCAGACTGCAGGAGAGAAGAAAGATATATATTGCCTCTTATTTTCAGAACTTTGTAAGATCCAATTAAACATTAACAAGCATATAGCTATGCAGAAATATTACATATGTAACTAATATATATATATATATATATATATATATATATATATATATGGATACCTATAATCTTATGACATATACATATATATATATATATAATTTAATTCAATGTTGTTTAAACTGAAATTAATATGCACAGCATGGTGCATGACGATGTTCAAAATCTTGTAATTAATAATTTCGCAGTCTTGCGGAGAGCCCTAGTTCTGTTTCATGGTCATCAAATGGGATCAAATAATTCATAATCGTTTGGTCGTTAGGAGGATTTATGAATATCATTGAGCAATAAATCGAGGTAAGAGATTGAACAAAGAAGAGAAGATAGCAAGAGAAATCATGAATGAGTTTAATTAAGAAACTGTAAAGAGTGCAGGCTTATAATTAATTAACCATAGGGCTCATAGTCATGGCAAAAGAAGACAAATTAATTATATATAAAAAGAAGCTTAGCGGGGGGGAGCATGGGGTTCCGGTGTTGGGGCCCCCGAGGGAGGGAGAGTGAGTGAGAGAAAGAGACAAAGAGGAGGAAGATGGGACCCACACACCGCCCATGCGCATGCTGTCTTACCAAAGCCAATTGAAGGAGGGCATCATCATCAACAATCAACCATCCATCCATCCATCAATCAATCTATCAATTTTCGGTACTACATCATCGATCCGATTAAATTCCTCCAGACCTAACCCTAAAATATTATATCCAGCAAGGCACACCAACAAACAACCCAAAAACCAAAAAGCCTCTCTCTCTCTCTCTCTCAAAAGTCTTCTCATCAATCGAAACCCCAAAAAGCCCAATTCAGTCAATCACATCCCAACTGTTCTAACACTAACACCACTTGAGAGACAATGGCCAAAATCCCACAATTCTAATTCTCTCCCTTTTTACTCTCTTACTTGTTTCTCTATCTTTCTTTCTTTCTTAATTCCTCCCAAACTCTTAACCAAAACCAACTACAAAGTTAAGCAAACTCACTCACATGATGATGATGAGAGGAGAAGATCAAGAAGAAGAAGAGTAATTTTGTACAAGGAGGAAAGATGGTTGATTCTTCAGCTCTTTCGGCTGAATATTTGGTGGGTATGCCCTAGAAAGACTTTCCCTTTTCCTTCTTTTCAATTTGGTGGAGATTATTAGCCCCATTCTCTTCCTCACCAAACACCCAATAAAAACAGGAAAGGAAAAAAAAGGAAAGTAAATAGAACAGGCCCACCATATCTATCTCCCCTAGATCCTCAAATTTCTTTTGTTGGGTTTTGCTTAATTGCATAAATAAGAGCGAGCTAGAGAGAGCGTGAGCTCAAAATTAAGTTTGCAAGAAAAATATAGACGCACATATGGATCCAGTAGCAGCACATGGGCGTCCACTGCCTCCTCCTTTTCTCTCTAGAGATCTCCACTTAAGTCCTCACCACCAATTCCAACACCACCTCCTCCACAACAACCATAATTCCGAAGACGAGCAGAACAGCAATGGCGGAGGCGGCCTAATTAGCCATGGCATCAAGCGCGATCGCGAGGAAAACACCTCCGCCGCCACCACCTCCTTGGACGGCAAGGAACTGGGCTCCACCAGCGCGGGGGAGGGCGAGATCACGAGGCGGCCCCGGGGCCGCCCTGCGGGCTCCAAGAACAAGGCCAAGCCCCCCATCATCATAACCCGCGAGAGCGCTAATGCGCTCCGATCCCACGTCATGGAAGTCGCCAACGGCTGTGATATCATGGACAGCGTCTCCACTTTCGCCAGGCGCAGGCAAAGAGGGGTTTGCATCCTCAGCGGCAGCGGAACCGTCACTAATGTCACTATAAGACAACCGACTTCGCCGGGAGCTGTGGTCACTTTACACGGCAGGTTTGAAATTCTCTCGCTTTCCGGGTCCTTTTTGCCCCCTCCTGCCCCGCCCGCGGCGTCAGGTTTGACTATATACCTGGCCGGCCCGCAGGGCCAAGTGGTCGGGGGCGGGGTTGTGGGTCAGCTCCTGGCATCGGGACCGGTGGTGATCATGGCAGCGTCTTTTGGTAATGCAGCTTATGAGAGGCTGCCTCTGGAGGAGGAGGAGCCTACTGCCGCAGGGCAGGTGCCGGGAAGCGGGACCCTCGGGTCTCCAGGAGTTGGCGGGCAAGAACATCAACAGCAGTCGATTCATCAGCAGCAGCAGCAACAACAACAGCAACTTTTGCAAGATCCTAATGCACCGTCTCTTTTTCATGGGATGCCGCAAAGTCTACTGAATTCATGCCAATTGCCTGCTGAGGGATATTGGGGCACAGCACGCCCTCCTTATTGACTGACTGATCGCAAACAAGAAAAGAAGCTCACTGTGTTTAATCTAAGACGGATGGACGGATCCCTGTCTTTTTCTTTTTTTTTCTTCTTCAAATTAAACAGCTTTTGATTCTTCTTCTTTTATAAAATTTAGTTGATGTTTAATTAATTAGTTAATTACGGATGTTGATTAGTTGTCATGGAATTTATTCATCTACATGGGTGTTTGGATTGAAGAATTGGATGTACAAAAATGATGGATTTGGTGGGGTGGTGTTGTTTGGTTTTGCTAGTGGAATAGTTACTTTCAATTCACCGCAAGTGATTGTAGCTAGCTTAGAGATGAAGCAGCAACAAGTTATGCAAAAAGGTTGGCATTCCATTTCACTCTCTCTGCTGTCTCCCTTCAATTTTATTTTATTTTATTTGGTTGGATTTCTTAGATTAATGTTTGTTCTCGATTTCTTATAGGTTTTTCTTGTATAGAATACATGGCCTACACCTTCCTATATATTCTCTTTTTAACTCCCACGCTCGAATTTTCTTCTTCTTCTTCTTTCAATCAGTGTATTAAAAAAAATGATCTTCGTGTTCATTGTTATTATTGTAGCAGTTACTGATGTTGTTGTGGAAATTAAAGAGGTTTGTTTTAACTTTTAAGTTCGTGACGGTTTCAAGAGGTTGGTGAAAACGTCTTTTCCTCAAGAGAATATGGTGGAGAGATGCCTTAATTATATAAATATATATATGGCCTTAGGGTTCTCTCTCTGAATCTCTGACTGAGTGATTTAGGTCGCTAGGGTTTATTATGGAGGTCGACCGAGAAGGACATGGGATACTGGGTCACACATGCACTGCTTTGTAAAGCTCCTTTTCGAGGCAACAACCAGAACAAAACTGACCTCAACTCAAGCAAGCGTTAAACTCTCTCTCACTCTCTCTCTCTCTCTCTCTCTCTCTCTCTCTCTCTCTCATTGGCTCCTCAGAAAGGAATGGAGTGAATCAAGCAGCTGAGAGAAATTAAGGTCAGTAAATTTCATTATAAAAAAAACGAAAACAGTACTTATTTTTGTCTTGATTTTCTTATCAAATATTGGGATGCTCCTCGAAACCCTAGCTAGCTATCTGTACTTCTCTATTTGGACATTTCTGCACTTCATCATCGATCAGAGAGTATCCAGTCATGTTGTTCGTGGACATTATAGCTCTGCTATACATGATTAGACAAATTTTCAGATTCCCTGCCATTATTATTTTTGGTGCATAAAAGATCTAGGCATGTTCTTAGACTTAGTGGACATTGTAGATATCCCATTAATATATATGCCTGGCTTTAGTTTATTTTAACTTCTTATTTTCCTCCCCTAATTTAATTCTTGCTTTCCTTTTCTTTTTCCTCTACTTCTTCTTGTTTTGATGAATTTTAGCAGACATTGGTTTTTTATTTTATTACCAAAAGAAATCTATAAGGAAGAGGACTCCTTCTTCAAGGTGCAACTGAAACATATAGATACAGATTTTCTTTTTTAACTGGCCTTTTTCTTTACTTTGATTGTGGTTATGGAACCTTTAGATTCTTCAAAGGAGGAATCTGTCTTTACATAATATTCATAATTTAGTATTCGATCTTTAATATATGTCTATATAGATTTAAAATATTTAAGATACGACATAAGTATAGATAAGATGAAGTTTTCTATAGCAGCACAAACATATATCTTAGCTGATATATAGCCTTCATTTTTGCCCTCTTGCGTGCAAGTTTTGTTTGTGTTATAAATTAATTATTTTAAACACCCTTATACAATTTGAGGGGTGATTATTAGGTGGACCCTCCTTGTCTACTGTGCTTAAGACAATTCAAGATATATAAATCGTTTCCTGTTCATAATGACGAGCGTCACTGTCTTCGAAGTACAATCTGAAGATACATATATATATATAAAGTGTCAATATTCTATTTCTGCCTCTTGCTTTCTGCTTTTCGACACCGCCTTAAAGCTTATCAAAGCTAGTTATAATTTATAAGAACTTCAACCTGTTGCAGTTATTCATGATCCAAAACACAGCAGGCTTTAACCTTTATTTTCCTCTCCAGCTTCAACAGAGTTCGTATATATCATACGTGCGTTATATATATAGCTTTAGAATCTACTTGCTTCTATTGTGTTCATGCATGTGTGATACATACTTAACACCTAATATTGTATTAAGTTTGATATGGATTGATTGATGTACATAGTTTCTATCAGCTTTAACCTTCAGGATCCATAGAGTATGTATTGGGACCTAGTCCTTTGGTTCAATCATGATAATCCCAGTGGGTAAGTTTGATATATAAGTTCTTGGATTGCATATCTGTAAACCCGTGTTCGGTTCATGGTTATTGATATGAGGATGTGAAGAATTATTTCACATCGGAAAGTGAATGAACTTTGTAAAGGTTTATAAGGAGTTGGTACTCTCCCGTTACTAATTGGTTTTGGAATTAGAATAAGGCAATAGGGCATGTTTCTCTCTTCACTTTCTAAAGGGAAATGTTAGGCTTACCACATTTTTCATACCACATTTATATCATCTCTCTAATAGAGGTGGGCCCCGTTGTATTGGTTTGGTGGGCTCATTGTATTGGTGGGCTCTACCTTTATTAGAGAGGTGGTATAAACGTGGTATGAAAAATGTGAGTTCATTACCCCTTTCTAAAATACCTAATCATGTTTCTATACAGTGTGGAACTTTAATATGTTAAAGAAAAGACAAATAATATCCCACTTACTATTTACCTTGATTGGAATATCAATTGTCATAAATTATTATGTACTTACAAATAAGTATTCATATCCTATCAAATTATCAATCATGAAACGATGGATATCGGTGCGGGTCTTCACTTGAATTGTTATTATATTCTAATGATTGAGACTTCCCAAAGAGCAAATTATACATGTTCCAATGTGTTACGAGGAGTTGAGGATGATGATGATGTTTAATTAAAGGTAAGGTTCCCCAGCCTTCACCATAACCCTAAAGTGGTGCTAGGTCCCATCGTTAATTAACTGTAAAGAAGTCACTAAACTAGAATTTAACTCTGTTTAGAAGACCCCTCTTCTTTTGAAACAATCATTTAGCATATTCGGTGTATTTTGTACTGAACTCTAATAACAATTACGTGAAACTTACTATACAATACTGAAGTCGAAATCCATCTAGCATTGTGTGCATATGTTTTTAAACCTTTGAAATTTGAAGATTCATGAGAGTGTATATGGGAACCTTTCGAGATCAAAATGTCATATAACCAACTATTTTTCTTCTTAATATTGGAAGATGTCAGAAGTTTGAATTCCCTCGGCTGACTGGTCAAACAAAAAATATTGACTCTACGTTTACCAAGAACATATTTAACCATTCAAAAAGCTAGGAATGAATTCATAAAGGATTTATGGTAGAACTGTGTTGATAATCTGCAACATCTTGGCATGTATTTTAGCAAAATTAAAGAACAATCTTCCATGTGTCATGTAGAGACATACCCTTTTTTTTTCTTTACCTCATGAAAAGTAAATTTATGTCCTTTCTTAACATTATCTTCTACAAGAGATGTGAGCTAGCTCTTTAGAATTGTCTGTTTTTTTAATTCTTCTATTTTTAAGGTTTGGTCCTATAATTTAAAGGTTGGAATGCCTTTGAAAAAAGAAAATAACTAAAAATAAAATGCTAACGTCCGAACCCGCCTTTACACTTTAAGCTGTTGATCAAGCTTTCAAGAAGACTTGAACCACATAAACAAGGCATCAAATTAGAATCCTTAATTACCCTAATTTTATGCAGCTAAGATATATTCTGCACTATAAGCCTAAAGGAGCTACGTTTTATGCGACATGCGACAGAGAATAATCCAATTGCCAAAAAAAAAAGGCACATTCTAACTTTGTGGTTTCAAGTTATTTGAAATTTAAGTGGACAAATTGTTGTTTACATAAAACATTAAGATCTTTAAACCTCAAATTCTCAATGATGAAAATTTCTTGTATACAAATCTCATAATAATTGTGATTATTTCGACAAATAAACCTGTTGTACGTAAGAGTTTCTTGTAAAATTACACCTCTCTTGCTCCATAGTTTCCTTCAACTATTCACTTAATTAATCAAGGTTGCAATTGCATAAGACTGAACTCAGCATTCAAAAAACTAATGAATGACGACCATAATTGCTTATAGTCGAGCTGAAGTTTCGAGCTTGTCTTCTACCTTTCATGACCTAAAAGGGAGGGACTTGACTAATCCTCAAGCAGCTAAAAATCTATCCCTTTAATTTGTTCTGTTAAACAACTATAAACACATACGCTAGCTAAACTGAGATATAAACTGAAGCCTCGCTTACTTTACACAAAAATTGCGAGGAATTCGACCGTCATGCCCCTTATTTGGCATGTCAGAATAATCAGACACAATTCTTGCCCAAGCCTATACAGCAGCATCATGAATCTGTGTGCACATCAGCGTCAATGACTGGAGACAACAAGTATATTCAAAGCAGCCACACCGCTTGCTAATCAGTAGTCTATCCGTAACCGTCGCATTTCAGCACGGAAAGTGGGGCTTGAATTCAAAGTTTGATGAGCAAGACTCCTTATGTCCTCTCGTGAACAGTCGCGGGAAATACGAACTAGTTCCCACAGGGCACCTCCACTAATCATGTCTTTTGCATTCACTTCTGCGATTTGAATAACAATAAATAAGCAGCAGGTCTCAGATTAAGATTTTAACCTAGGATGAAAAAATGCACCTACCATGCTGAGCTAGGTGACAGAGTGCAAGCTCAATGTGGCGCCGGATTGGTGCAGCCTCGTCATTAGCATTTTGTACAATCCATGGAAGTGCACCATCTTCTATCAAGAGAGATCTTCCACTCTTTATCCCTATAGTAGGTCAGCATATTAACATTAAACCACAAAACATAAAACCTTAAATCTGACATCAAAATGGAATTTCATATCACCAAAATAATCTAAATCTACCTGCTGAAACCAAGAATCAGCTCAAAACCTAACTATGAGAATATTATATTGCATTGCAATGACGCCCAGCAAAGTAGCTATCATGATTAATTGAGCCACTAAAGAGAACTAAGAAAAACATACCAGAGAGCATTTATGAATTTGAAATTCTATTATTCACTTTGACAAATTAATTTATTCAATTTCATGGTTACTGCTGAAGAGGAGGGGGGACCCTTAAAGTGGTCAGTTTGTTGATTTGGCTAGAAAAAGAATGAAATCCAATTGTCAACCACATTCAAGGCAACTACGAGGCACCAATAAATGAAAACTTTTGAACACTGAGGGAACTGTTGATGGCATATATCTGACACAGATTCCTACCTTGAGTACATCCTCGGGACTCGCATTTTGCAAAGTTCGCAATTCCACGTGCAACTTGGGAAAGAACATCAGGATGGCCACACCTCACAATTCCTAACAAAGCCTTAATACCACCTTCGGATCTTAGCTTTGTTTGTAGCTTATCTGAGGGATATCAAAAACCATGTCAACAAAGCAGGATTTTTTTTTTCTTTTGGAGGGGTAGAAAAACTATCATAATATGAAGTGCAAACTGCAAAGCAACGAAGACAATTGTAAGACCTAAGAGAAGAAACAAACTCTTCATATGAAGCATAGATATGGAAAATGGGCATGATTACAGACAATAAAGTAAAAAAGCTTAAATTATATATAAACCTCGACAATTAAAAGGAACAGTCTTCTTGGCAGATTATGAAGGAATTTCATCATGCACTAATAAGCCAACAATGTCATTACGCAAAGACCCTAACAAAACAAATAAACAAAAAAGAATGCAGTATACCATTTCCGCATAAATTAGCAATAGCTCCAGCAACCATGCGAAGGGTTTGAGCATCATCAGCATCAGCTGCTGTCGTTGCTAACAAACTAATTCCACCCTGAGCCATTATAAGTTCTTGATTGGTTTCTGCTACGCCAGAAAGGAAGCAACATAGAAAACCAATGAAAGTCAAAATAAGCGTATCTCAACCCAAAAATAATAACATCCAAACTAAAGAGGAATTCCTTTAATTCCCAGAGAGTAGAAAAAATCACTGAGCAATCACCATTCATTGCAAGATTCGCAATGGCACCGGCTGCCACTCTTCTAACGGTTTCATCCTCAAAGCTTCTAAGAAGCATCAGCAAGGAAGTAAGACCACCAGCTTCAACAATCCTTTTCTGATTTGCTTCTGCTTTTCACATGCAAGTGCACATCAGTTCTCATAAAACAAAAATAAAAAAGTACATATAACTGTAACTTGTATTCCTAAGAGTCGTATAATAGTACTGCGTAAATCAAATAATGCTCTTGGTCAGATTCTAATCACATTTTCTATCTTATGTTTCAGAAAAAAATGGATTTAAGATCTAAGAAATCCAAATAACATTTGTATAAAATTAAACCAAGGCCCAAAGGTATCTTTAGCATCATTAAAGTATCTACGAAACAAACATACAGCTCCAGATAAGAACTGTAACTTAAGTAGCCAACAGTATTTTTAAAATGGTTAGTGCAAGGATTAGAAACTGACAGAACTTCTACATACAGATGACCCTTATCTTCAAGATGGTTGTGGTTATATAGATTCCTGAAAAAGGAATGATAGATTGATCTACTCTGTGGTGTTGTGCCTTTGCCTAATCGTACAACTACTTCCACAATAACTAACTGGAGTACAATTTACTTCTCTTAAATCAAGTTACTTCTGCAATTGATATTTCATGACTGAAAAACCAACAACACAAAAGCAACTTCTCCTTACAATTAAATTACTAGGTTCATGATTCCAATGCACCCTATATAGAGTAGAACAATATGATGTAAAGATCACGGGATAGAAAAAGTACAACAGAACCAGAAGATTAAGCACTTATATAGTAAATTTCTAACTTCTCTGGATAAAACATGATATTGTAAGTATGTGAGAGAATTGGCCAAAAAAGAAATGTGCATCAGGGATAAATCTACCCACCTTCAGCTGCTAGGTTGGCCACCACTTTTACAGCATGAATACGAACATTAGCATCTTCTGACTCAAGTAATGACAAAATCTTTTGCAATCCAACTGTTGTATTGATTCACAAAAAACAATGTTTGAGATGCCTGTGGATTAAAATGGTTTGACGGATATTGCATTATGCAAATATTTATTATACCTTGTTCAAAGCGTGGAAACTGGTGCCTTCTGTCCATTCCCGATGTCTTTGGGGTACGAACTCCTAACTGGAGGCATAGAAGAATCTAGACCAGTAAACCCATTTCCAGACCCACCTCTATCGAGACACCTTCTCATCTATGAATACAAATTAAAGTGAAGATGATTAAATTCTTATAAATTTCAATTTCAATAGTCTAAAGGCTAAGGAGGGACAAAAATTCTTAAACTTGTTATCAATATATGATTTACAACCTGAATTGTATGCTCATGTTCAGCATATGATTTTGTCACAAAGATAGGCACTCAAAGAAAGTAAATTATCTTTTAAGAAAATACAAAGCTCTTTCACTATTTTCCAACCCTTTAGTCTTGGTTGTCATAGAAAAGCACAGACAACTACCCAGTAGCTCAAATACTTTTGTCATTGAGTAGAAAGTAAAAGAAGAGATTATAAAATCTATTTATGGATTCACACAACAAATATAAGTTAACCATGAAGGAAAAGCTTTTATTTAACTTCTATGAATACCTGTTCAGCTTCAAAATTTGATTGCAACAACTGGCTACGTAGTATTATTATTTCTTCTTCAAGTTTTTTCTTCTGTTGAGCCTCCTCCTCCAGAAGTTTATGAAGCTTAAAAATCTCTGCATCTCCACCTGCCTAGTACACCAAAAATAATCCCAATTATAACATCAATCCCATGCATAGGAATTGTCGCCAGATTATGATAGCACTACATAATTTAGGAAAGATTGTCATACTTCTGATTGTGTATATAGCCCAAGTTGGCCTTTAAGATTTTTCAGCTCCTCTTCAGCCATGTTTCTTAGGTCAATTTCATTTTGGAGCAACTCTTGTAACTCAGATGCTTCCTTAGAAACAGAAAGCCCAGGCCCCTAAATAAAAGAAGAAGAAAAATCAAATACATTAGGCATTTGGTGGCCAGAAAGTAAGGGTGTGCTTGGTTTGAAATTTTCCAATTTTCATATTTATCGTTATGAAGTCTTGAGCTTTATAATAATCCTACTGATAAGTTACAAAGATTTTTTTGCAAGTGTGGTGTATCATTTTATATGTTTATAGATATATGACAACTCAATAGATCTATAGAGTTGGATGATAGACAAAAGCTGGTGAATTTGACTTCCATGAAGCATTCATAGAGCAAATACATTCTAGAAAATTCACTCAATTGAAAGATAATTTGAGATTACTGGGGAAATTATGAAGCTGATATGCAAAAGAAGACAAAGATACATGAGCCCGAATTGATATTGATGTCAAATGATAAAGGGTCTCTTATAAACCAACAATGAACGTGAAATTTTTCTTTTAGAAAAAAAATTATAACATGCAATGATTCTTCAAGGGACTACCTGTCCATTCCATTTACCACCAACCAGGCCATCATGGTTTGGCTTCTGATTCGACACCAACTTCTCCTCAAGCTCCTTAACAGCTTCCATATAATCCATCTGGCATTTTAACCTCTCCTTCTACAGAGAAGGTAAAAAACACTTAAATTGTTGCACCAAAAACAAATTACTAAATCTCTGTTGGAAGCACGGAAGTTAAGAGGAATTAAATATTTAATGCTCAAATATTGCTTCCTTTCTCTAGTTATTTCTGAAATATGCAAAAAGGCTACATATTGTGGCTTGTTTAAAGAGAATTGATTAGAAAAAAAAAATGCAAAGAAATAGTTTCACAATCCCCAAGAGCAAGTTTGACGCATAAATATAGTAAAAATAATTCTTTAGTAGTTAAAAAGAAAAAAAAAACAAACCTCTAATGCATCAGCAAAGTTTCTTTCAACCTCAGATATACGTTTTTGTGATTCTAGATTTATTCTTTCAACTTCATCCTCAAAAGCTTTATGCTGCCTTTCATTTTCTGCAATAAGCTTGTCCACTTGTATTTCAAGCTTTCTTGACAAACTTTTGTAATCAAATTCTTCCTTGATTTTCAACATATTTTCCACCTTCATAGCCTGTCAATAATAAAATCGCACATCCATTCATATCTCAAGTATTCAAGAATATTAACCAGTACCAAACTTCACCATTGAAAAAAAATCCTGCTTATACAGATAAAATAAATATTAAATGGAATAGAACGGATGTTGACAGATAGTGAGATCAAAGCATATGAAAAGAGATGCTGCCTATCAAATTTAACGTTTTTAAGACACTATCCAATCAGTGCACTTCATGAAATTTGGTTCTGATAAATAACATGTGATATTGACAACAAAACACATGATAGATGCTTCCTAATTCAAATTTAAGGACTTCCCAAAAATGATAACTCACCCTTTGTCCAAATAGTATGGTACTTGCAGTCTCTCCTCGATGGCGTGGAGAGGGTCCAATAGTAACAATTAGTGAAGTCCTTGCTGATCCTGTGGAAAAATAACAAATGCGAAGCCAAGAAACAAAATTTATTAAACTGTAATTTTCTTTATCATAATACATTTAAGAAAGAGGGGAAACTAAGATCAGTTTATGAGCCTTCACAAAAAATGACAGGAGGCACTTAAGAAAAACAAAGTGAACCAAGCAACAAACGTTATGAGTTTTCACATTTTGATGACAGTCATGGCTTGCATTTCATCTAAGTACTCCACACAGGTCAAGTTTACATAGATATAAAAGACATCTTACCTCCAAATGAATCTCTAAGCAATCTTGTAAGTTTTGAATCACGAAACGGAACATGAGCACTATTCTCTGCTAGAGAATTTATGCACTTCCCTAATGCACTAAGCGACAGATTGATACACTTAGCTTCCTCTAACATATGTCCCTCACTTCCTGCCAAAAAGGAAAGACAAAAATTTTACCACACAACTACTGGGACTAGCTTACAAACACCAAGGATCAGATTCATAAGAATAATAAATAAATAAATACAATCAGACAATCCACACCAGAACCTTATGTGATTGCAGGGCATAGCAGAAAATTCTATACAACCTGATATGGGGATGTCAGTCATGTAACATATTAACTCAGAGTTGAGGTGATTGAAAGCAACCAAGCAGCTTAAATTTGCACCCTCCACCCCGTTCAGCAGGTGGCAAGCAAAAGAACACAAACCAAACTTCAAATGGAGAAGGAGCTCACACACACAGACATAGAGAAACATTTATACACATATGCATACAGATAGACAGAACAGACCGACAGGCACACACCCATGTAATATAACAGTTACAAAACCGACAAAAGGTCACAAGTTGGGATATACACCTGATTTTTGGATACGTTCTGAACCTGCTAAATCTACCACAACGAGTTTGCTTTTCCGGACAAGTGGTTTAAAAGGCTTGGTCAAGTGAGACGGGTCACCATTTTCGCTGGAAACATCATCATCTCTTCCCAAGACAGACCTCTTAACTTGTACCTGCACTAAGGAACTTACAAACATCAAGACCCCAGTTATGTTGCTATACCAAAAAAGCAAACGGTTACCAATAAGAAATTCTGACATTTTTGCATGCATCATGATTTAAATGAATAAATATATTAACAGAGAATGGACAGTAAATTATTTTACCATCAGAATCGCATGACTACGAGAAGATTCAGTGTTCAACTTAGTGTTAGCAGCTATACGATGAGCTTCCCCACATCTTAACAGCTCCAGAAAACTATGCTGGTCTTTGATCTCCACAATAGTTGCCCCAGGTACTGAAACATCTCCAGTTCTTGGATCTTCCACAATGGGAATATTATCATTTGTCGGATCAAGTAGGTCCTGGAGGGTCTCCATATAAAGCTACACATTTTTTTGGTAGAACATAAGAATGTTAAATTTCTGTACAATGAAGATTTTGGTAGAAACAGAGCATTTAGAAGATCAAATGAAAAAGGAATCTTAATGTTAAAAATCATAAGTGAAGTTTATAAATCGAATGATAACGAATAAATAATGAAAATTTTGAACATAACATGACAATTCTGCAGCAATGCCATAAGGGGCCTAACAACCTGCAGATACGAGACAGAGATAGAATCAGTCTCAGGAGATATATCTGCCAGAATGTCCTCCATTGAACGAACCATGATTCCTCGATCAGATGTATCTTCTTCTCCTAGACGTCCAAGAGTAAACGTTTTCCCAGTACCTGTCTGACCATAAGCCATAACCGTCCCATTGTAACCATCTAAAACACTCTACAAGAGCAAAACCGGAAGTTATTCAGTTGCTATGCAAAGCCACATCAAATAGTGTAGGAAAATACGATGTGGTCTATAGTAGATAACAAACCTCCACAACAGGCTTAGCAACAACTTCATAGACTCGCTTCTGCGATGCATACTCAGTAAGCACGTCATCAAATTCATACGTGTCCAAATCCCAATTGTTTTTTCGAAGTTTCAACCTTTTAAGCTGTGGTAGAACAAATTTCAAACATTATTAGATACACACAAACACCCAAAAAAAAGAAGACCTAAAACAGCAGATGTAAAAGAAAAAAGTTAAGAAGATATTAACCACTGGCATTACCAAACTAAGTTCAAATTAGCAATGGAAAGAAAATGAATAAGTACCTCTGGCTGCAACTCCACACAGTCAGCAAAATCCGCATCTGCCACCATCTCTTCCGCATTTCTGGGGCGCAATCTTACAGCTACTCGAACTCTTCCAGGCACTATTCAATTTAAAAAAACGCATAAGCAACAGGCATACATGTTCATCACTTGCTCATCTGGGTTTGCATATCTTATTCTATTATCACTTTTTTTCACTAATTTTTGCAATTTTCAAACATTTTTTTAAAACAATCATCTGGGTTGCCCAAAGGAAACAGAGAAAACTGCAACCGGTAGAGTATAGGGGAGCTACACAACCAGAATGTATTGTCCCAAATCAGCTCTAACATTTACTTAAATGATTAGGAACTGTTCAATTCGAAGTTTCCATTTCTTCACATTTTCAATTGAATCGCATTTGCTCAGCCAAAAACTGACCTCCATGATCGTCTTTGGAACCTGCAGAGCCAAACAACGCCGGACTGCTCCTGCGAACAGCGGATCCGGTGCCGGGAGATTGAGAAGGAGGGAGGCGGGACTTGAACGACGACGTTCTGAAACTCACGGGGCGATCCAACTTCACAGCCCCCCTCTGAGCGACGCCGTTTCGGGAAGCCATCGTTCAATTCAAGTGCAAGCAATGGAGAGATTTCACAAACGCATTGGCTGAGATATTTGAAAAGCCTCAGTGACTGTGCTGTGTGTCTGAAGTTGAGGGTCAGGGGTTTCTTTTGTGTTGCTTGGTTTGATGGTTTCAAAGTGAACAAAGTGTTGAAAGACAGAGAGAGAAAGATAGGGGGATGGGAGGTGGGGCCCAAACGGGCCATAGTGTGCGGGAAGAGACAGAGCGAGTCGCAGATTGGGCATGGGTCCCGCAGTAAAGTTTATTTGAGTTCGAAGAGGAGGAGGCACAAAATTACGAAAATGTCTGTCTTTGTCGCTGGTATCACATCTTGCTTGTATTGGGGGAGGGGAAAACTCACACACATTTACTATGGGGGTTTTGAACCCATGACTATTCATAACACACTAAAAATCTGGTTCAATCCAACTAACACACCATTGGTATCTGAATAAGGGATTGAATATCTGAATCATGATCTTTCGAATTTTTTTTTAGGCTATCATTTTTTCTTCTTGTTTATTCAAACTTGCTTGTTATTCACTCCTGTTGTTCTCTCTTTGTCTTCTTTAACTGCTCTCTCTTTCTCTCCATTTGAATCTTTCCCTCCTCTCCAAATCAAGAGGCAATTCTCTTCTCCCTTGTATCCATCAAATCTTTCCAATTCGTTATATCTTTAATCCTTGCAAATGAAAAGCTCTTTTCTTTGCCACAATGTCGAAGTTAATCCCAAGGAAAATATGCATTCTCAACTGTATCCCATAGGAGTAAGAGGAACATAACAACCTATCGTTCAGTCTAAGAAGAAAATGGCAATGACTTTTCACCAAATGATGTATGTCGATCCCGAGAATTCCAAGTGTGCGCCTTTCGTTTTGAAGGTGAAAAAGGATGGGACCTATCTGGAGGACATCACAACAGTTCTCAACTATCCTGATGACCCTCTCAATATCATAGGTCAGTAAAAAAGATTGATGTGTTTTCAAAACACATTAAGAAATGAGCTTTATATTTGGAATGTTGCCCAAGAGAGGTTTGAACAAATGATAGAAACCTTTTGTCTTCTTGAAGGTTTGGGCCCATATGGCTTTGGCCATTAAAAGGATGGGAAACAATTGAGAATCTTCAAGCTCCTACGACCTTTGATTCTAGCAAGGGTTGAGGGTAGGGGAATCGAAAAGCAATAGAAGCTTGAAGTTGTTTATTATGAAGGTACATCTTAGACAAGATCCAAGCATTGTGAAATTTCATTCATTCTTATATTGTCCCAACATCTTGATTGACGATGTGTGGATGTATTGGAAGACTCATCTCTTACCAAAGGCAATATAATTGCCCCAAGACATGAAGGCATCCAACTTTCATTGGCTACCACTTCTACCCAATAAACTGAATCTTGAAAGAATCAGCACATCCAAATTGTTCGTTGGAGTTTTTTGATAGCCACAAATGGCTAGCTCCTTATGGAAACCAAGTCCAACTCTTATGCTTGCAAGATTCAGTTTACTTGGGCAATTATCTTACCTTTGGTAAGGGATGACTTTTTCCAATACATCCAGTCATCGTCAATAAAGATGCCGGGATTCGAGGGAATGAATGAAATATCACAATGCTTGGATCTTGTCAAAGATCCACCTTCATAATATACAACTTCTATATTTTTTTGCTCTTCGATTCCCCTACCTTCAACCTTTGCTAGAATCAAGGGTGGAATGAGCTTGCGGATCTTTAGTTGTTTTCCATCATTTTAATGGACAAAGCCATATGAGCCTAAACCTTCAAGAAGACTAGAGGTTTATATCCTTTATTCAAACCTCTCTTGGGAACCATTCCAAATATAAAGCTCATTTCTTGATGTGTTTTCAAAGCACGCCAATCCTCTTGACTGACCTATGATATTGAGACGTTCATTAGGATAGTTGAGAGCTACTGTGATGTCATTTGGATGGGACTTATCATCTTTCACCTTCAAAATGAAAGGTGCACACTTGGGATTCTCAGGATAGATATACAGTATACATCATTTGGTGAAAAGCCATTGCCCTTTACTTCTTAGATTGAACGATAGGTTGTTCTGGTTCCTCTTCCTCCTCTAGGATACAGTTGAGAAGACACGTTTTCCTTGGGATTATCTTGGACATGGTGTCAAAGAAAATAACTTTGGATTTGTAGGGGAATAAAGATACAACGAATTCTAAAGATTTGATGGATACAGGGGAGAAAGAGAATTGCTTTTTGATTTGGGGAGGAAAGAAAGATTGGCAAATTGGAAAGATTCGAATGGAGACAAAGAGAAAGTGGAATGAAAAGAACCAACGAAAAGAAATCAATAATTAGCGAGTGTACCGTTGGGCTTCTGCGAAGAGAACGAATCACAAAGCAAAGAATGGGAGAAGGAGAGGGAGCTTGTGAGATCCCACATCGGCCAACGGAGAGGGGGTGATGTGCCTTATATGTACATGCCCACCTCCAAATAGCACGAGGCCTTTTGGGAACTCACTGGCTTCGGAATTGTGGGAACTCCAAAGTTAAGCGAGTTGTGGCTTAGAGCAATCCCAGGATGGGTGACCTACTGGGAAGTTGCTCGTGAGTTCCCAGAAACAAAACCATGAGGGCCCCGGCCCAAAGCGGACAATATCGTGCTACGGCAGAGCGATTCTGGGATGTGACAGAGCTGCACAAGCCATAAGAAAAATTTGAATGCTCAAGGATAGAGGGACGAAGAGAGAAAGGGATGAAGAGAAAGAAATAAGAGAGGGACGAAGAAAGATAGAGGTATCGAGCAAAAAGAATATGAAAAAAAAAAAAGATTTTTTTTTCTTCAAATTTTGTGGTGTTTTTTAGTTATTTTGGATAGGGGTGGGCGTGATCTGATCCGGTCTGGTTTCCACTCACACCGAAACCAGAACCGGTACTATTCAACTGGTGTGGTTTGGTCCAATTTTGGTGAAAAAAATTTATGAAATTGGTCGAACTGGTTCCGGTGCGATTTCCGGGTTTTGACCTGATTTTTTAATATATTTTTCAAATAATTTTTTTTACAAATTCCAACAAAAATTTTATTTTTTGGTCTTAAAATTTCACGAATGACCCAATTTCACACAAAGAGATATTATTGAGCCTAAAAAAGATAAGTGCTTTAAAGTTGGGCTTAGGTAAATATTAGTTATGAGAATAGAAATTTAACATTGGACTTAAATATTTTTTTAAAAAAATAAAAAAATACACAGTCGGTTCGTCTGGTTTAGTAAGGTGTGAAACTGGCACCGAAACTAGTTTGGACCGGTTCAGTTCAGTTCGATTCGGTGACAGTTTGTTGACTTTTTAGTCAACACGGTTGTTTTTTTCGGGGTTTTCCCGTTTGGTGCGGCTCGATATTCCGATTTTTTGGTCTCGATGCCCATCCTAGTTTTGAATTTTGGTTTAAAATGGGCCTACCAAATAGGTTTTCTGGACTTTTGACTCAAATTCTTTTTTTTTTAGTTTAAAATGTTGGATTCAAATCCAATAGCAAACAACATTGTTACCCTTATTAATATTATAAGTCCGGCCACCATTTGCTAACATTGATATACATTTACAAAGCACAATTCGAAGAAGAATGAGGTTTATATGCAAAGAGATCATATTCTTTAAAAATAAAGAAATAGTAATAATAAGAGAAGATGAAATCAAAACAATTGTTTTGGGTACTTAAAATGCCTCCCAGTCAAATATATTTGGCATAAATATTTTCTTTTCATTTATTGATAAGAAATTATGGCAACAAATTCTTTTTTCGAAAAATAAATTATGGCAACTTGGCTGTGTGAGAGGGTCCGCTTTCACTGCTTTTAATGCAAAAGCTTACATGCGAATGACCAAAAGTGGGTCAAGTGTAAGGAACTTCCACACAAAAATACAAATACTTGAACGGTGCTAAAACTACCCTGCCTTTAAACTAAAAAAGTGGCTCAACTTTGAGGAAGCTCCAGGATAATACAAATATGAGGAGCTTAAAAAATAAAATAAAAATAGAAAAATCTCAGCTAAACTAAATTAGGAGCCTAAACGTATATTAATTTATTAGTTAATCATCATGGGGACCAATAATATATGTGGTTTGTTTTGTTTTCCAAATTATATGATTAGCAGCAAACAGCAAGTGCTAAAGTGACCCACATGTCACGCACGCATTCGATTCTGCAATTGCAATTTGCAATGTCAATGTAAGAAAAGTAGGAGACAGTAAGACCAGCAAATCACATGGAATGACTTGACATTATAGGGGGTCTCCTTTGACCAATAATTTCACTCTTAAACATGTTAAAGTTTTTTTTTTTCCTTTTATCGCAACCTTTTTTCCCATAACATGTATTATCAGGCCAATTCTATGATGCATGAATATGAGTATGACTAGGTTCTTTGAAAGAAGGATTTGCATGTTACGGGAATAGGATTGTATTGCTATTTTTATCCGATCACGTTCTGTCACGTGGAATGTCACCGGAATAGAATTGTATTGCTATTTTTATCCGATCACATTCTGTCACGTGGAATCTTTATCACACGTGATTCAACATTAATTTCTTTTATCAAAACACTAATTTAAACAAGTCAAGTATGTTACAAATATCTGAACTAAAATTTTAGATCCCAACCATTAAACTTTTATCCAATGGTAGTTAGCCATCAACATCTTTGGTCCACCTCATAATTCATCTTTACCTACTAACGTGGCTAATAAAAATTCATTTTTTCAGAAACTCAGAAAAATAAAATATGAATGCTAGCAACTTTCTTTTTAATCTTCTTTTTGGACCTTCTTCATTCTCCTCATGACACGTGTCATGTTTTACACTTAAAAAAATAGAGATTTTGACATAAATGTTGTGCTAATGTAATAATGACATTGTTTTAAGTGTAAAATCGACACGCCACATGAGGAGAAGAAGCCCAAAAGAGAAGATTAGAGAGAAGATTGCTAGCATTTCCCAAAATAAAAACCCACAAGTGTCAGCATCCGAGTCAGCCATAGACACTCGCCGCCACCATACTAAACCCTAGTAAACAACGCACACACGGAACAGGGATACACTCTCGCTCGCAGCCTCAGTTATCCGCTTATTGACCCGTTCCCGGATTACACGGCCCGCCAATCTAATCGGAGCTCCGACAACCTATGCATTTCTCTTCCCTGAACTCCTTCCACCACGATTCTCACGACTATTTCCATTTCCACTAACGCCACTCGCATTCACTGAAATTTCAACTCTGCCACTGCTTCCATTTCTCCTTCAAGCTTCAGGCTTTCGAATTCGCGCACTGTTTCGGGTCGGGTCCCTCTAAGAATCGAAATCGGGTTCACGCTGTGTCTTGGTAATGGCTACGCTCCAGAGCTGTAGTGTGTGCTTGAGAGAGTCTGCTCTCCAGCTTCCGCATCACCATCTTAGCCATAACTACAAGAGGTATATCTCGTTCTCTCATATTAATTTTTTTTATAATTAATTAATCCAAATTTAAATTCACTGATTTTGTCTTTTAATTTTGTTATCCATTAGAGATTTGTATTTTAGTTATTAAATTAGACCACACTTTAAATAATTAAATCTGTAGGCCAAAGGAAAACAGAGTACAGAAGTCATCAACTGATTAATTAATTTATCAATTTCATTGTTTTGTTTTATTTATTTATTTATTGTATTGATTTGAAGCAGAAGGAATGCAAAATGGAAGTGTCCGCGAGCAGCTGTAATCCAAAATTTTCATCTTCCAATGCGTAGCTTTGAGGTGAAAAACAGGTAATTTGTCATGTAGAATTCTGTGGGTTGATGAATTTCATATTGAATATTGGGTTCTATGATATTTGGTGGCTTCATTTTTAGCTTGTTTAGGATTAGAAGATCGAAATGCGGGCGCAGTTGAACATATATAAATTACGTGAGAATAGATCGTTGCTTCTCTGTTTTTTGGTTTTCCAGTGGAATCTCATGTTTCGGTTATTTAGTAGTGGTATATGCCTTTAGACCCCGGAGCATGAATTACTTTTAAGATTATAAAGCATGAACTTTATTCATATTGCTAGGTCCCTGCAACCCAGATGACTAACTGATTCTAGACGGAATCTCGCGATCAACTCATAATGTTGTGTCAATCCGTATATATTTATTCACTATTAGAGATGGTTATTTAGTGTTGTTATGTTGCTTCTGTACTGTGGATGATAAGAAATTATGTGCTTAGAACAACTACTGTGTATACATGAATTGCTGCATGTGTATGCTAAAGCTGGTTAGAAGTGTAAATGCTCCGTTTGAGCAAATTGTTCTTTATGCTAAGCATGCTGTATGTTTTCAGGACATCAGTGGACGATATAAAGTCACTTAGATTGATAACAGCCATCAAAACCCCATATCTACCAGACGGAAGATTTGACCTTGAAGCATACGATGCTTTGGTTAATATGCAGATTGAAAATGGAGCCGAAGGTGTGATTGTTGGTGGCACAACTGGTGAAGGCCAATTGATGAGCTGGGATGAACACATAATGCTCATCGGTCACACAATCAACTGTTATGGTGGATCAATTAAGGTAATAGGGAACACTGGAAGCAATTCTACTAGAGAAGCAATTCATGCTACTGAGCAGGGTTTTGCTGTTGGAATGCATGCTGCCCTGCACATTAATCCTTATTATGGAAAAACCTCCTTGGAGGGATTGGTTTCACACCTTGATAGTGTCATGTCAATGGGACCCACTATTGTATACAATGTCCCATCACGAACTGGCCAAGATATTCCCCCGCGTGTGATTCACAGATTGGCTCAGAGTTCTAACCTCGCAGGTATCAAGGAGTGTGTTGGACATGATCGGGTTGAACAGTATACCGACAAGGGAATTGTGGTTTGGAGTGGTAATGATGATGAGTGCCATGATTCTAGGTGGAACCATGGAGCTACTGGAGTTATATCTGTTACTAGTAATCTGGTTCCAGGTTTAATGCGAGAACTGATGTTTGGGGGGAAGAACCCTTCTCTTAATGCAAAGATAATGCCTCTGGTTGAGTGGCTTTTCCAAGAGCCAAACCCCATTGGCTTAAACACAGCACTTGCCCAACTTGGTGTTGTGAGGCCGGTCTTCAGGTTGCCATATGTACCTCTTCCTCTTGCAAAGAGGGTAGAATTTGTGAATTTGGTTAAGCAAATTGGACGGGAGAATTTTGTTGGACAAAAGGATGTGCACGTTCTCGATGACGATGATTTTGTCTTAGTGAGTCGATATTAGATAGTTTCTGTGTTTAGGACTTCTGTTTTTTGGCTGTCTGAGTTACTTCCTTTAGAATTCAGAAATGATGTTTTAATTTACATATATCGATGTTTTCAGGATGCTATTTTCTTCAGTGGCTCTGTGTCTCAATAACTTCAGCATGTTTGAATGTGATTATCAAAAAGTGTTGTTTCTTGTTCATCACATCTACCCTTGGCTGGAGCAGTTGCTTTACTTGCTCAACCTGTGATTATATAAAGTTGAAGCTGTTACTTTGTCCTTCACATGCCATTAACCCTATATTGAGGCTCGGAGATTCACATGATTGTTGCTTTTAACTTTAGTTGACCTGAAAGTGTGAAGCTTCGAGAAATCTCTTATCTTTCAATCCTCTAAGGCTTGTGGATGAGAATGGCGCTGATGTGCTAATTTTCTGATTCCTGTGAAAGCAAGTCTCAGACTCTCAGTGAAGATAAAAAAGAGAGAGGATAATATATCTCAAAGGTGAGGACCAAGGGAGAGCCTCTTCATGAACATAATATAAAAACACCAACAGAAGCAGCTATTTAATAAACAATATCTTTGCAAAGGATCCATCCACTAGTGTAGTGATTTTGAGAAATTATTCCCTAAGGCAAAGTCCTGGTTCAAGTCCTAGTATCCGTATATAGTGTATTTGAATTTAATATATTATCGCCCTTCTTAATAAGAAAGTTCCTCAAAAAAATAAACAATATCTTCTAGCAAAATATGTAAAGTTAACCATAAGCAAAGAAAGCCCATCATACCTTGGGCTTAGTTCGAGTCTCGCTATCATCATAGACTCAGGTGACGTGGCAGCCCAGCCCACGTGAGCCAAAATGGCGGGAAAGAAAGGTTTGCCCCCATAATAGAAGACTGAGCTTGAAGCCATCTCATATATGAGTTGAGTTCGTTAACTGATTTCATGATCATCCAACTTTGACGAAGTGAACACATGAATTTAGAAAATTAAACTACTGTTAAATTTCTCATTTTTATTTTGTTATTCTGTATTTTTATCAGTTCAATACTTCTGACCTCAGCCCCCTCACATTGCTTTTGATTCATTGTCTATCCCAACATCTTCCTTCCTTGGCTTAACCAACTTACCCATTTACGATCAGATTCGCAACATACGATTTCGGTTTCATCCTGCTCTGACTTCTAATGAACATGAACTAGTTTTCTGTTTTCTGATCCTTCTGATTTATTTCAAGAGGCCTCTGCCTACACATGATTTTGACTTAACTGAATACACATAGTGGGTTTCCAATTTTCTGCAAGTGGGTGGTGTAAGATGACTTATGTGAGTTGGCCTAATCACGTGTTATGATTATCATATTAGAATGAGATAGTGAGATTTATGTTTATCAGTTATTGTTAGACTTTCAGTTTTGACAGACTTTGGTTACTTATGTTTATATTGACTAGGACTCAATCTCTTAAGTATATTAGTTTTGTTTCAACTCTTACTCTATCTATAATAGGAGAGATAGTGTTAAGGTTTGTTCAATATAAAAGAATTGGTCCCTCCTCTCACAATACACGAGTTCTATAGCGGGCTTGACCTATTGATAGCAAGAACATTAAGCTTGACCTATTGATAGCAAGAACATTAAGGTGTTGCGGAGAGAAGAAGATCATTCTCATAGTTGCCATGTCTTCTTCACTAAGTATGAATCAATTGATAAGTCTGCTTTATTCATGTGTTTATTGTATTTAACTTCAGTTATACTACTTACAGTTGGTTGTAGCATTTTGCATCACTAAGAAGTAAGATTAGAAGCATGATCATGCGAGGGGTGTTAAGAACAATCCAAAGTCTGGGCATAGCTTGATAGAAGTACACCGTACATGATAAATAATCACACACCCTTCAAATATCAGAAAAGATTTATATGAAGTATTAAATGAAATATACTTGTTCTCCAAATTGGACGGCTATCTGCCAAGCATTGTTTAAGATATGAACATTTATGCACATGGGGGTGATTTTCTTTATCTTTTTTTTTTGGGGGGAACCTGAGACTCTTAACAAAATGGGGGTCACCTGGGTTTTGAGGAGACAGACAGAGACATGCATCACAGAATCTCAAGTTGAAAGACTTCTTAGTAACCTTTACATTACATGTACACACACCCTCACAGTAAACACTGTCCTTGAGAGGACATCTGGGTAATATCTTCCTTTTCCACATGCCTAGTCTCACATACGAGTAAAACTTGCATGTAACATGTTTCATACACCCTAGTCTATATCTCTCTCGTCACATGAAAAATGAGATATGCAAGTTTTTTTGCTCTCACACAGGCAAAAAGAAAAACAAGAAAAAAAAAGGAAAGTGAAGTTACACAAGTATATTTAAAAAGATTCCACATACTAATCTGCATGACACACATAAAAGGTAAATCATCCATAATTAACCAAAATTAGCCCACAAACTAAGTGAGGTGGGGGGGAAGATGAGACATTAAAATTTAGAACTTCCCCAACAAGGTGATGAAAGAACAAATTAAGGCTAAGAGAGGCCCCCTTGTTAACTTTTTTTCTAATAATAATTTTATGAAAATTGCAAAGCATTAAATTAAATATATGTTTACATTAGGGTAATGAGGTTTCAGTTTCATGGTGATGCTGCATGCATATATTGGTGCTGTTTCATTTGTTGGGAGAGAGCTTCTTCTGTTGGAGCTGTGAAAGCAAGGCTTGGTTTTCTTGGACAAGAATAAGAGCTCTTCTCCTCAGCTTGTTGTTCTCTTCTATTATGCTCTGATTCTCCATGTACAGCTTCAGGTTCTTGATTTCCATCTCTACCTTTGCCCCTCCTATCTCTGTCCCTTTTGCTTCTTTTGCTGTTTTCCTCTTCCTGTTAGCATACATAACAAATCTCTTAGATAAGAAGTGAAAAACAGAAGAAGATAGATAGATAGATAGATAGATAGATAGATAGATAGATAGATAGATAGATAGATAGATAGATAGATAGATAGATAGACAGAGAGAGAGATAGATAGATAGATAGATATATAGATAAACGGAGGGAGAGAGATATATAGATTGTGAAGGAACAAGACCTGTTGATTAAGCGGTGAACTCGAAAGTTATGTTGGTTTGATGGCCTTCGAAGGCGAAAAGCAGAGTATTGAGGACTGCATGGGGTCATTTCTGAGGAGTTCATAAACATTGTTTTCCTCTACAATTCAGTTGCTGCTTTTCTCAAAGAGAGAGAGAGAGAGAGAGAGAGAGAGAGAGAGAGAGAGAGAGAGAGAGAATGTGTGTAAACTTGGAGAAGAGAAAGCTAACAAAACTGTGGGTTGTGAAAAATGGAGTTCTTGGACTTTAAATAGCAGAGGTCTCTTGGCAGAACCCAGGAGAAAAAGGTGAGCCACACCACATAACTATTGTTTTTGTGTTTGTATCTGTCTCCTTGGGTATGAGAGAGAGAGAGAGAGAGAGAGAGAGAGAGAGAGAGAGAGAGAGAGAGAGAGGAGGGGGTTGCTTTTCATAGCAATGATGGCACCACAAAGGGTCATCATTACAAAGGCCAGTAGGGGATGAAATTAATTGCAGAGGAGAAGATGCTATAAAATAAAATAAAAATGAAAATGAGAGGGTTCCCATATTCCTTTTGGCATTTTTTCCATATTTAACTTAAGGAACGCGTTAAAAAGAAAAATTTTCACATGCGCCAAACTGTTATTTGTCCGTAACAAGAAAATTCTGTGATTAATTTCCTATAACATACAGTCCCCCTAACTCCTAAGAGTCCAAGACTCTTTCTTGGATGGGGCTGATTGAGTGTTGAGAGGGGGGCACTCGCACTTGGGTTTTGTTGAGGCACATGGGAAAGTGACTGAGAGCCACTTTGTTGAATTTTAGAACTTTCCCCCTCTGAGTTTTAATTAATAAGTTTTGGGTGGTTTCTTTTCTGCAGAGCCCTCAATGTGGAAGATGACTTATGCCCATGGTCATGTGCTGCAATCAATCAACGAAATCATCACTGTAGAAATCAAGTTTGAATAGTCCTACCCTTGAATTTACTCCACTCTTAATTAAGTCAATGACTTAATGGGGTGTGAGGATTATATGTATGGGGTTGATTCAGAAATTCTACGTGAAATTATGACAGATAATTAGCTGGAGAAGATATATGGAGGCAAAATGGGGCATATTGTCAAAAAGTGGGTGTTTGTTTTTGAACTTTTAGTTAGTTCTTATCTTAAGCCACTAGTTTTTATAAAAGCTTGTGTTTGAAATGTAGACGCAATCCCTTGGAACCCTCTTTTGCTTTTACATGAGAAAATGTTTACATATGTCATATGGTCAAGATTCAAAACGTGTAAGCTCAGAACTTATAGATGTAATCATTTCCCCTAAACATAATTTAATAAAGATGTTTACCAAACAAGAACATTCGATATCCTAATTACGGTTGGCTGAGGTACAATATTCATTTACAAAGATGTACGGTTCTTTTCCTAGAAAGATAATTACAAATATTTGAAATTAACAATTCAAGTGGTGCAAATATTTTGTTAGATGGTTGTAAGAAGACTCCCGATATGAAAATATATATATGTTATGATTAATCAAAGTTGGTTAGAGCGGATGTGCTCCCCACTCTTCATTCTGCACCTGAATTCGAATTCTTCTCCAGGTAATTTATATTAATTTAAAATAACATATCGTTTGTATAAAAAAGTATGTATATTTAATGATTTATTTTGATTAGGTTAGTTTGTCTAAACTTATGAAGAAAAAGGACTCACATGGAATGTCACGTGCAAGTCACGTGGGGGCATTTTGGGGTAGGGCCTTGAGAGATGGCAAAGGAAATGAGTATTTTATTGGAAGGGATGCTAAGTATGGAGGATGAAGAGGGAGTAGTCAATGTTGTTAGGTCCTTTTGTCTCTTTTCTTGGTGTAATTGAGTGCCAAAGCCATACTCATTTATTTGGAAAATGAACCACATTTTGGCTTCATCTTCTTCTTCACCATCATCATCACCACCATCTCTTTCTCTCTCTCTCACCCATTGCCATTGGATGGTAATATCATCATTATGATGGTAGTGGCTATGGTATTTTGTCCAAATTCAGGCCAGCCACTTCACATGGTCCCTTAACTCTAGCTGGTTGGACACTTAACTTGCCAGCCCCATAATACAATTGGGGACCAAATTTTCACATTTTTTGTCACAAGCCTTATGATTTGCTATCTACAAGGAGCTAAATAGGTTGGGTGGATAAAATGAAATGCTTTTCTTTTCTTTTCACAAAAATACTAACAAGGATAGATGTCATTTCATAATTTTCATGCCACACTAACTCACAACATAAGATATCGTTGACTATTGCTTTTGTAACAATGCGTAGTTCATATTCACAATATATGTGTCAATATAAAGATTTATATGACTATATAAGTCTGGCAACAGAACATTACCCTAAAACACCTAAAACAAAACCGTCGACCAGAAAATAGAGAGTACTTTGGGCCACAGGCGTAGGGTGTATTCTATATGATGATATACTTTGTGTGGGTGGTATATACTGTGATTATAGGCATGTATTAGAGTGGGCATAGAACTAGACTATAGTCCCTCATCATGCCCTTTTGGACATGGGATGGATGTTTGGCTGTTTGATAATTAGGGCTACGACCAGAGCAGGCTTCACTCATTTCTTGTGTTACTATCTCCTCAGTACTTATATACTACTCATGAGGGGTGAGATGTAGGAAGTCAACAAGCAAATGAAGTTCCTACCATTTTCAAAAATGATCTCATTGCTTTCATTTTGGTTTTTTTCTTACAACTTTCGAATCTTTTCTTGTTTTCTATACAACTGTTTTTGGATGAAGAGCCAACTTGTTGATAGTTCAATGGAAAGAGTATTTGCCTGCATATCAGTGGTCTCAAGTTCGAACACCCAATGACACTTCCAAACTTCGACCCCAAAAAAAAGTGTTGTGTGTGATTAATGCTCCCCTACAATTTTCGTATTTCAATCCATCACCTTCAATAAATATATACTTTTGCTACACATGGCTCCACTACTGAGAATAGTTTAGGGCACTTAGTAACTAATCAAGGTCACAATAGATAAAGGGTACCTAGAAATTCTTGTGGAGGATACTACATAGTACACCCAACTCTCTTTTCAAAGTTATATTTCCCTTTTTCTCAATTCTCTCATTCACATAAGAAGTGGATCCTCTATGGGCCTTCCAATATCCTTTATGTGATCAAAGAGCTAAAAGAAAGAAAAAAAGTTAGAAAAAAAGTTGGGTTTTTAAAAACATTTTTTCTTTTAAACTCCTTTAGATTCAAAGTCATGGGAATTCTAATCGAATTTGTGGTCACATAATGCACAATTTTTGGGTAAGTGAAAACAAATGAGAGCAAAAAATAAGATGCAATTTTTCAAATGAAATATTTGGTTATTATGACTGCTCATGCACCTCTCACCATCAACCAATGTGGTCCACATCACCATCACCAATTCATCCATCCATCTGCCACTCAATTGCCTACTGCCATCGATTGCCCTTAGGATTGGCACACATCCTCATCATAATAATATTTGTTGTTTTTTCTTTCTTTTTATTATTATTATTATTATTATTATTATTATTATAAGTTAAGTATTTGGGTGGGAATTTAAACATGGACCTTCTCATTAATTAGAATTTATCTCAGTTCATAAGAAAGATGGCACGACACGACACAGAAAAGTTGGTGTCTGGATAAAAATTTATACTTGCTTTCGATTTCTTTATTATAACCTATATGATGCTCTCTTTTCTAAAGCCAAGAAGGAAGAGTGTTCAAGTGTAGGAACGAATTAGGTATATTGATTGCTGCCTTGACAATTTTGACTTCCTAAAGTATCCACTTGGATGACAAAACTCACTGCTTCTGACTTCTAAGCCAAAAATGCTCATTACTTTGAGATCGTAATCTAACAACTCAAATTTGACTTTCTATATGACATGGAGTGCCGTTGCTTTGGAGAAAAAGGATTCTTAGGCCATGAACTCTTCTCTCTCGGAGAAAAACGTACACGTAACGGGCTGATCGTGTCTCCAATGCACATTTTCAACAGGGCAGACGCATTTGCAAAGATAGAATGTCTCTAGTGCTCAAACTTTCGACCATAGATGGGGAAGGGGACTCAAAAGCCTCAATGAACATCAAGTCCCCAATTATAAGAATGAATGGGAAGGGAGGGGACAGTGGAGCAACATGTACTAAAAACAGTAAGAAACCGTATTTCTTGGTTCTTTTGCTAAGCATGAACTAAGACGAATTTATTCTTCGAAAATTTCAAAAACCATACCGTACTCGGATCCCATTTTTGAGGTTGTAAATTTAGGCATGCCAAGTTACTACCCCAGGTTCAACTTCACTGGTGATCATTGATCATCCTAGATCATCACCTCATGGCATTTGATCATTGCCTGCCCTCGCCAGTCAAAAGCAACAAACAAAAAATTTAATTCCTTGCTGAAAAGGGTATAGAAAAAGCTAAATATATACACCATAACTGTTAACTGCAAGAAATCGAGACATGTCTTGCGTATTTACAAGTTCAGTCGTGTCCAAACCAGATAAGTATTGGAGTGGTTAGCGCATTCCTTACACGCCTATTATCCAAGAGAATCTTCTGTATCTTGTTCATCTTCATCCATTGCATCACCCAGTTTTTTATCTTCGGCAACCTGATCACTACCCTCGGTCTCTGAATCCGAAATTGATCCATCTTTAGCATCAGTTCTGTTATCTTCTTCATTGTTCGAACAACTCTCAGTATCTGAGTCAGATGCAGTACCCTGTTTTTCTCTCCCGTGATCATCACTATCATCCACAGTTCCACCGAACTGCTCTTTTAATTCTGGAGCAACAATCCCAATCATTTCACTCAGTGCTTGACGTTCGCGATTCTGTCTTCTGGCAGCAGCCTCAGAAGAGGGATTACTTTGGCTCTCAGCCACCTGATCAGTGGAGTCGTGTGGCCCAGCAGCACCTCCCTCATTGTTGTCTCTACTTCTTTGAGATTCATTATCTCCACGGAGAGAAGGGGCTGTGCTGCAAGCCCAGCTACCAATAACTTCAGAAGCTAAAAGGTCTGCTGTCCTGATTGCACCACAGCCTTCTGTATCTCCCATATCTTTTAGAGTTTCACGGGGGCTATTTGATTGAGAGTGACGCTCTTGACAAATCATCGGAACCTGCTCATCGTTTTCTTGTATGTTGGCTTCATCATCAAGTTGCATTGTATCCCCATCAAAAGTGACAATCTTATTCAGATCAATATTCTGCTCACCGTTGATTCCAGGGCTTTCAGTTTCAGGAACACGCTCAGTCTCAATGCCATCTCCCTCCACAATTGGTGCTGTGCCAACACCATCAATCTCAGAACCAAAGCCACCCTTGACCCCATGGTCTGCACTTGTAAATTCTACCTCTTCGGTAAGTTGACCTTCTTGGCTTCTGATATCACAGTCATGTTTCTCTGTAACGCTAACTTCATCACTAGAAGTTACACCTTGATTTCTGTCAGACCTCTGCAGTGTTGTAGCTGAACCTGCTTTACCAGTAATGTTATTATGGTCTCTGATTGCTTCATTTTCTCTGCCTTCAGTTCCACTTATATCACCAACAGTCACATTGAGGTCAATATCAACTGATGTGTTATCATAATTTTCCTCATCCTCCAGCGTCCTCTGCATTGATTTCAACTGTTCCTGCTGTTTTGCAAAAAGTACGGAAATCTCCTCGGTTGTGGAATAAAATGCTCTTAGCTGTGTCTCCCTGCATAAAAACCATATGTTCACAGTTTAAGTAAATGACTCCTTGAAATGGTGCAAATCCATATAGAGAAAGGCGATGTAATGTTCTAAAGTACTTCTGCATTAGTGCCAAATTACACCCACAAAGCCCCCAACAACACCCCCAAATGTGTTGTTTAAAAAGAATTGACCGATTGTAGAGTACATAAATTTGTACAATCGGAAAACTTCATGAATAATCAGCAAAACACTTCAACAGACAGAATTTCACGAACTCAGCATTGACATAACAGGGAAATAAGGGATCGAAGAAACATTAAAAAAAGAATAACATTGCAGATATGAGAAAAACAGTTTACTCAAGCACTACACAGCGGTAAGATAAATAAAATTACATTATAATCCTTCAGGAATCTTTACCTAAGCATAATTCTTTCTCTGGCAGCTTTAAGTCTCCGTCTCTCAAAATCAAGATCTCGCATAGCAGCATTTATCTCTAGTTCAAGGGCAGAAACTTTAGCCCATGCTTCTTCTCGAGCCGCCTGCTACCAACAGCAAAAAATACATCAGCTAAAGAAATAACTACAGAAATGCATACAATAAATTTCTTTCTACTTCTGCCTACAAGACAGTACAGTTAGCACATTATACCATGTACAACACTGTAGAAGGCAACTAAAAACTTTCATTTCTACCTTTTCACTCTCAAGCTCTTTCCGCAATACTCTCATCTCATGTTCAAGTTCTTCTATTCTCTGCCCAAACACCCAAAATTTGGTAAGGAAATTAGCTTCAACAGCTATTTGCAAATGAAGATAAACTATAATGATATCTAAGTAGGCACGAAGGGGCATATTACTATTTTTCGACTTTCGGAGGTTGACTGCTCTTCAGAAAGTTGGGTTTCTAGCTGGCGAACTTTATAGTCAGAGATTACCAACTTTTGCCTAGTGTCTTCCTGCAGCACACAGGGGAGTCAAAATAAAGATCTCCAAAGGTTCAAACGAAGTATTGAATTACACAACATGAAAAAAATATATATAATATAAATGTACTGCCAACATTACCAATTTGGTTCTCAAGGTTTCTACGACTATACATGTTTCTCTCTCTGATTCCTGAGACCATAAATGTCAATATATCATTCTTTAATACCACCAAAATATTATAGCATCCACACATGAAATAATGAACTGTAAAAGCCTCCCGACCTGAAGCTTATTAATTACTTCTTGTTGCTCTCTCTGTCGTCTTGTGGCAGCATCTGAAAATCGTTTTATTTCCTCTTCAGCCTCTAGTTGAGCTTTCTGCACTGCTGCTTTTAGATCTGCTGCAGCCTTTTCTCGTTCTTCTCTTCTCTGATTGCGCTCTTCATCCAATTGTGCCTTGAGTTCAGCTATAGATGCTTTCTGACTACAAACAAGAAATAAGACTATAACAATATTTTGCAACATAAATAAAACTTACTCTAACTTTCTGACTAAGGTGGGAAGAGACAGTCAAAGCACCACTGTTCTAGACAAAACAAGTCATGCTAGCATCAGCAAGCTCAAATGAAGCATGATAAACAAGAAGTAAATGTATAAATATATATTACCAAAAAATAGTATAAGTCATCCCAGCTATAGCCGTTTGTTACACTGCTTTCCATCACTTCTAAATGGAAACAAAAAACTTTGGTAGAAATGAATAAAAATCATTGTATATTTTATTTCAATGTATTGTTAATGCCAGGTTCCTGCAATGCTTTTACCAATCACCACAACTCTCTGATTCAAAAAAGTTGGTCACCCAAACAAAATGGTGTCCATGTTCTTCCCATGCCATGGATCAGAAAATTTGAAACTCTAGATTTGTGCATGACATAAAATCAGGTATAACGAGAAGCAACTTGAACTCCTGGCGAGAAAAAAATGGGGCCAGCTACTCAAACGATATTGTGTTATTACTTATTGGTAATGCTATAAGATGACTCTATCGAGAAGAAAAATTATATTAGAAAACACAAGACCAAATAATATGTGCTTTACCTATTCACTATTTCATTTGCTTCAGAACATGACTGCATAGCAGCACTGAGCCTTTCATTAAGGTCTTCGATAGCATGTTTTGTTTCTGCAGATATTCTATTGACCTCTACCAGATCCTTCTGTTTAATCTCCAGAATGTGATGCAAGTCACTGAGTTGATCAAGGTAAGGTCTTGCAACTGATTCTTTCAATTCTTTCTTTTCCTACAAGATTGAACAACACCTGTCATCTATAAGCAGATTGATGTCCTTTCCATGTCAATGCTTCTATAACAGTCAATGTAAAGCTACCTGCACTTTATATAAAATATACATTTGCAGAAACTTGTCTAAGCACAAAAGCATGCACTCACTTATACCAATGCAATGTGTAATAACTTTAAACACAGGCTTGGTTGTTCCAGGGAAAAGGACGGGGAGAGACAGAGAAAGAGAGAGATCACAGGTCACCAGCAGCATACATTTTCATGACGCTCAACAGCCAGACGATTCTCATTGCGCAATGTATCAATTGTAACAACTTGAGTTTCTAATTGCTTCCTCAATTCCTGAATATGGGAGTTTTCAAAGTTAATTATATTGACTTTCCATTATCAATTAACAACAGTGATATAAGTCAGCAATCAATACTGTAATAACATCAAAATGAGATACCGTGTTTGACCGTTGAAGACTTCGAAAATCATCAAGAGATATAGGACCCTCAGCAGCACCAATGCCAATACCTTTTAGTCTCTTCGTCTCAGTAACAAAATCCTCTGTACTAAAAAGAGAAAAGACGTCAAGAAATAATGAAAACTATGTCACAAACAAGAACAAGTAATATTAACTACTCCACCAGAGCCACATCCACAGTCATGCAGACCAAGTGATCTACCTAGAAACACAACAAAATAGAATGAGGCGCAGTATCCCTACATTCTCTAATTTTCTTCTTTTTCTTCATTCGTCTTATTTCTCCAATTCTCTTTCAAAAAATTTATTGTTTTGAAAATTTCAAGAAATGAAACCTAAAACCCCACAAGACACCTCTAAATGTCAGGCCCACTACAGTTTACCACAGTTTTATTTCACTGCCAGCTCCAGAGAAATTTTCTAGATTTCCGGTTCTCCAGAAGTTGATCACCTCTAGGGCAAAGCCAAAGGGCCATAAAAGGCATCAAATTTTTATCCCCACAAGTAGCATTTGACATAGTTTAAGTACTACCAATTTCAGATCGACTTAGGAACATTTCATTTGATCAAATCTCTACGAATCTATTATGACCTGAGTAAAATAGTTATGTACAGTGGTACTACCCAATAAGCAGTGTCCCCTGAAAGACTTGAATGCTTTCATGGTTGCCACAACCACAAAGAAAGATGCAGTTTAGCCCAATTCTGATGTTGAACAATTGTAAAAACACCACATGTACTCAGCATCGAAAATGCTCCAATTTGTAAAAACCAAAAAAGGGGCTAAGACCCCCTTTGTAAGTCCTCAAAGAGGCCTTGGTATGCCCTGGCTCTGGGATGGGATAGCCTCCCTTCCCCCTAAACTTTTCTTCATTAAAAAAAAACATTTGACTCCAATATGAGTGGGATGAGCACATACAAATATAAAGTGGATCAATAACCAACATACTAACATTGTCATGAATATACCTGCTTTTCTTTTTGCAAATGCACCATCTGTGCTGGTATTGGATACTAAAACTTCTCTGTATACGAATGCAAATGCAACATCTGTAATTATATGACAGATAAAAAAAGGTCAACTTTCTGTCAAAGAGACTATGGCTTATCACAAACTATAAAATAAAAAAGATGTCTCTACACAAACCCTTAGAATTAACACCTCCCAAATTATACTTTAAGAAGCCTACTTAATCTCAGAATCTCGATTATTAATATTTAATTGCTGCTTGAAGTACAAGATGGTTAGTCGGCACAGTAGTATTACCATGCTGAGGAGGTGCAGAAGGTGATATAATATCTCCATGACGTACTTCAGCTTCAGGACCACCTTTTGTCAACTTCTTCCAGTTGAGATATGTCCCATTTGTGCTGCAAAAGTCTCAATTCAGTCAAAATATGTGATAATTTGAATACGAAGCTGAAAAATCTGTAAGAAGAACAGTACACAACCTCATATCTTTCAAGAATACCGATGGACGCTTCGCATCTTCATTAGCAACACTCTTCCTGTATATCTTGCAATGTCTTGCACTAACCGCAGTGGATTCGATCTGGAAACGCACATCAGCCACGGTACGGCCAATGTAATGCTCATCAGCAGTCAAAAGGATATTTATACCCTGGTTCGCAATTTTTATCAACACTTTTAAAAATTAGTTTAAACTCACAACGAATGCATCAAAACAACATAAAACAAAGAAAGTAACAATATAGCCTCAAGAACGTCAATTATTTGATCAGCAATACATCAAACTTAGAATAATTGTACAAAGGTCGGATTTTGAGCCCCAGTACAAAACAGTTTCAACAAAAATAACAAAACCCATGTTCGTTGAAACGGTGGTTACCTGGTTGCGTTTACGGGCCTGGTCGGAAATGGCTGTAAGGACGCCCCAGACTCCAGGATCGTAATTCTGGAGAGGCTGGGAGGCAATTTTGGAGGCCACGGAGGTCATGAACTGCCTGGTGCATTGGGTGGCTTGTGGAGGTGGAGTGCTCGCAGCGCCATTGGGTTTTGTTGGAGTGGGATTTGAGGGCACGTCGCTTTCGCCTACGGCAGACATTGAAGGACGGGGAAGGAAAGCAATTAGCAGAGGTCGTTTTTGAAACCCTAATTATCAACAATTGGGAGAAGAGGGTGACACTGGTTGGACACCGACTGGACAGTAAGTTGGCAGTTGGGATTTGGGTCTTCTTATGATTGGCAATACTCACTCAATCTCTCACTCTGGTGGGAGTGAGTGAGGACATCAAGTTTGGGAAAATTGTTGGAGAAGCCGCACTGATACACCATGTCAGCAAACATGTCAAAGTAAAATATTAAACGCCAAAAAGATGGAGAAATTTTGTATGTGTTGGGTATTTTAGTCTTTTCGATAAGATCGTAGTAACGAAGGTACACAAAATGACATGCGAAAATGATAACATAATGCGAAATAACGAAGGTACGAAAGTGATAAGAAAACCTTGATTGTGATTCTCATTGTAGAATCCATTATCTATTACGATACTAATTTCATTCCTCGTTATCTTTTCTTTTTTCTTTTCCGAAAATAGGTCTAATGTATATTTAATACTTATAATTGAAAATGAGTGAGAAAATAAGATCAGTGGTTGGAAATATTGGCACTTACGCAAATAATATTTTGAAACCATAAAACGTGAACCAAAAACTTGTTCACATTTTTGCAACCAAAATAACAAATGATGCTCATTATGAGCCGGAAAGGTATAGAAACCCAAAAGCTCATGCCAAAAAGAAACAAACACGCACATAAAATACAAGTTTTGCTAATTTGAGTGATATTATCATAACATCAAATAACATCCCTCCAGAACAATATAACTAAAATGCCAGATCCAAAAGTCACATTACAATGTGACCAGAATGGGCTATGCATATTCTGCCGGTGATAACAGCACTCGCGGAACGCATGCTGCTCATATTGTACAATCCTGAATACAAGACCTCCAAAAAAGGTAATGGCCACTAGTCAAACATTCCAGGTTACCCAGCAAGCGGGTTAGCATGAATGGTAACTCGATTGAGCCTGATCTCAGCAAGAGGTCGATCCCCAGGTCCAGTTGGAGTCTGCACAAAACCAAACACATTAACTAAAACCATTTTTACAAAAAGAACGCCAAAGAAAATGAACAACTTTAATCAAACATTGCCAAACCAACTCGATATTATCTCTCTGTAATAATATATAGTTCATCGATTGGGCTATAGTCCCTTACTGGTGTGATCACGACCACTACTATTTCCATAGGAACAAATCATAGTTCATTATATCTTTTCCATGCATCAGGGAAAGACAGTCGTGGTACAGAAAAAATAGATTAACATCAGATGAAATGAATGAACCAACAGCGCATGCACATCCAGATATGTTGCAAATAAGCACAAATGATCATATATCATCAGGGTATAATTCACTTTATTCACACAAAGGGATTCTTGGCTTAGTTAACACAATACCTTTTCCATGATATCAAGAACTTCAAACCCATGGATCACTTTGCCAAACACAGTGTACAATACATTTAGATGAGGCTGTTTCGCATAATTAATGAAGAACTGGCTTCCATTTGTATTGGGACCACTATTTGCCATTGATAGCATTCCCCTAGCATTATGCTGCAAAACAAAAGAAAGGGGAAAATTGTAGCAATTTAGACATAAAAATAATGCTCCATTACCTAACCTTCTAGTATTCATGATATAATAAGATCTATGCTTGGGAAACAACACAACAAAACCAAGCTTAACCCAGTAAGCGCGAGCTTCAAAATAAGTTACCGTTACAGAGTAAGATCATCATTACCTTTAGAGACTCTCTTATCTCATCATTGAACTTCTTGCCCCATATGCTAGTTCCACCCTTGCCTGTACCTGTTGGGTCTCCACCTTGTATCATAAACCCTTTGATATTTCTATGAAATATGGTTCCATCATAATAACCGCTAGCACATAGTGCCAAAAAATTCTGTAGTGAAATTAAACATGAGAGTGAGTAACAAAACATCAGTACTAATATTCTCAGTTGACTCTACAAATTTACTGCACTGAGAACAGAGAATCGGACAGGTCTTGCATGGAATGGTTGAATAGCTTAACTGACTGAAAGGCAACTTAAAGATATCACATTTGTCCAATCAAAGATATTTCTTTTGACAAAATAGTGAGGATTTTTGACAAAGGACAATGTTTGAATCAAACAAGCATTGGCATTAGAAAGGGGAAAAAGCAAAGTAGAGTTCCCAACAAATTTAACAATGAATTTCAGGTGAAAGTAATTTCTATGGTAGTTACAATCAAAGAAGGCGCAGAAACAATTTTCTCAGGAAACAAACAGAAGGAGAGGCAGAATCTTCAGGTAACTGAGTTTACTGACCTCGGCGGTTTTGGGGACCTCATCGCAACAAATCTCGCACTTGATGTCGCCCAGATTTGTGTGCAGAGTGACTGACTGAAACACCCACAAAATCAAATGAGGCCTCAAATCAAATAACAGAAAGAAAAGGATCAAATCGAAGAACGTGAGCTTGCTTCGAAGTTGAACTTTTATGGAAGCAAAAGTGTTCGACGATATTACACAGAGAAGTACTAACCATTTTCGTAAGACGAGTTTGTGCTGCTCGGGCTTCACAATTTTGGTAGAGCTTTCGCGCTATTGGGCAGGGCTGGTCTGTTCCTCGGTGCGCTCGGGGGCTTTATTTATATCTGCCGAAGGGGTTGCATTGTCGGTTGTACATTTCTTCTAAGCATCAAGGGGTTGTACATTTTTATTCTCATTAATTTGGAGACTTTTTTCAGAAAAACAACAAAGTAAATAAACAGATATTAACTCATTTGTTTTTTCTTTTTAATTTTAACTCAACTTGTACACATAGAAATTATGATTATTAAATTTTCATTCTAACTATGTTAATAAAACAGTGTATGATATCAAAGCCCCTAGAATGACCATTCTTTTTCCTTAAACTAAACTAAAATTGAACCATTCATAGTTGAATCGATGAATGCCGGATTTGAAATGTGAATGCTAGTCTTGGAGGAGGGAATCGAATTTGGCCTTGCAAATGTTGCAGACCTAAGGTTTTGTTCATTGTGCTCAGGCTCAGCATCACCAACGTCTTTCGACCGGAAAAAAAAAAATTCACGAACATCAGGTTTGATCTTATGGAAATTCTGCGTTGGGTTTGAGTTATCTGTTAAGAGTAGACAATATACTCTGTGAAATGGACCGGTTTGAGACTTTCTTTTCTTGGTGGACAAGAAACAAGGATTTCGCGCCATGGATGCCCAATATCGTTAAGAAAGGAAGATTGTTATTTTGTCACAAAAAAGTTCTTTAGATTAAAGGGAAAAAAACTACAAAATAGAATTCAATTAATCTTCTTTTTAAAAGTTTTTTTTTTATATACAAACGACACTCTAAATTAATCTAATCTACAATAAAGGGGTTCAAACTTGGATACAAGGGAACGGACTTACTACCTTGGTCAACTGACCTAACTCACATATGCTTCTTTTTAAAAGTTAATTTCACATAATCCAGTATTTTCTGGGTAAGAAAAATGTAATTTGTAATTCACAAGATGTCAAATTTATTGACCTAAAGCTCATAATGGCTGCACTTCCCTTCAATGTTGCTGAATTCAAAATGGGTACACTTCAATTCGGCCTATTAAAATCCAGTCAGTAATTTTTATGTCAAGAAAAAATCAAGCATGAAATGAAGAAATTCTTCAATATGGCCATTACACCACTACATGGTATTACTAATTCACTCGTGTTATAACAAATGTAATTATTTATTAATTCTATAACTACAACTATATTGTAACACATGAATTAGTAACACAATGTAACATATTGCGCCACCGTCAGGCTAATCAAGCAGCTAATCGCACTGCTGCTATTTATTTCTTTTTTCTCTGCAAGTAAATAGTGTCCTCTTACACTCCCCACCCGAAAAAAATTCCCAAAAAGAAATTCATGCACACCAGCGGAAATATTTCACAAATAACCCTTGGTTGTTACAAACGCAACTGTTAAGCTGTTCACTTTTAAATCGTTGAAAGGCTTCAATTACTTCAATATTGTAGAATGACAGAACAAAGATGATACATAAGAACGGAACTGAATGCTTTGCAAATTAGTTAACAAGAAGAAAGCAAAGTAAGACCAGCAGTTTTTAAGTTATCCATCTTCAAGAATCTCTCTGTGCACATGCATGCATGATGTGCTGCAGTATTTGTAATTATACCTATGAAAAGGGACTTTACCAGCCAATGATACATTACAACAGGAGCAGTTAATTTCGCCAGCTACCCCACTTTTGGGTTGTGCGGTGCTCGGTGCAGTGGCAGTGCTGTTGCCTTGAGCATTAAGAGCTTCAGCTGCTGCTCTTCTCCTCTCGGCAGCAGCTGCCCTTTTCTCCCTCTCAGCTGCCTGTGCCCTTTTTAGTTCCTCCTGATTTGGAATCAAAAAGTGGGAAAGAATGCGCACTATAATCAAGATGAATGAAGAGTGGAAAGTAAAGTAAGAAGCAATTGCGAACATGAGCCAGCCTAGTTTCAAAGGCTTAATATAAGCAGTCATCGACAAACTAACTGACCTCTTTAGAGATCTGTGATCCAGAGCTAGATTGAGGCTTTCCCTTAAGAATAGAAGATGTAGAGGATACTTGGTTTCGTAAATCCATCGAAGCATTTTGGGAAACAGCAGCCTGAGCCTGCATATTTACATCACAATGATGTAGAGAGATTGAACTAAGAAGATACAGATGGAGAAAAAAAAAAAAGGAATACTATACACAGCTAGTTGACACAATGATGCCAATTATTCCTTCTGAATTACAATCAACAAGACCTTCCTCACAACTCCGCAAAAGAAATCCTCGCATAATTATTTCAAAATTTTACTCTACTTTTCATTTTTTAGAAGACAACAGAAAAAGAGCCAAAATAGAAAATGAAATTAGCAATTCTCTCTTTCCAATGCCACCAATCGACCAATGCTGAGGAAGGTGTGAATCAACTGATGCAACCTACAAATCAATTTCATTGAATCACTGCATGAAGGCTATGGACAACCAATGCAAGTGCATCAATCGCACCGTTAAAAATGGCATTCTAAAAGATTCTTCAGAAAAACTAGAATCAAAACCAAGTCACCGGTGAAAAGAAGATAATCTCCACCAACACATCTTGAGGAACAGAAAAAGGACTAAATATAAGCAAAATATGCACCTGAGCTTTCTTTTCTTTTTCTTTTCGTAATTTCTTCAATTCTTTTGCTCTTGCCTTCTTTTTGGCATCTTTTTCCGCCTGAACAACCAAAAATGAAAGCAGATCATATTCATTCATTGTCAAGTATCAACACATAACAAAACACTACTGGAAAGAGGCCTAAAAGATAAGGTTTTAAATGGTGAAATGTGCCCCAAGAAAGTACTGGTTGTGTTCCAATTACAGTAAATGACAACCATAAATATCCAAACTCTTAAATCTCAGTATGAGCTGCAGGATTATAGTTAGAATGCCTGCAATTATGATCTTTCTCATTTTCTTCGCACTAAAAACAGAGTATTCTCAAAACCAGACCAGGTCAACCCTATTGAACCAGGTTATGTGGGGGAATTTTTGGGTTTAAATAGTCACCGCAGATATTTAAACTACTGAACACAAAAAAACTCTAAGTTTGTTTTTTGTCCTATTTCACATGAGTTGGCCAATGCATCAAACCATCCACAGAAACCAGGTGAAGTTCTGAACAATTACCTGCTTAGCAGCTTGAGATTCCTCCATCTCTTTTGTCAATGCACTAGGTACCTTAGCAGCATGCCAATCCCACTTATCAGGGTTTGAGGCCATGAACCGTCTAAATGCATTTCTGACCTCCTTTTCACTTGCTAGCATGTATGGAGTCTGTCCCCTTTCATCTTTGATGCAAGGATCCAGACCCTGTTCCAATAGTTCCAACACTTTAAGAGTATCTCCAGACTGTGCTGCTTCATGCAAAGGTGTTGACGACGAACGTATTTCCTCGCCATCACTGTCACTTGATATAGGAAGTTCGACGGACTTCCTATAATTTGGGCAAGCTTCATTTTTTTCCATACAATCAGAACTGTCAACAATGTCGATTTTTTCCATTCTTGGTATGATGTTGCGGTCAATACCTGAACTATATGGTGGGTCCTCCTTGGAACTTGAAGGAGCTTCATTCTCATCTAGTTCGTAAGCAACTTGGGTCAATTGCTCATATATACGCTTAGCTTCCTTATAAGTAGGTCTCCGAACAGTCATTGGAACATTTTGAACAAGACAATGCTGATGACTAAAAATTGGTTTCTCTCCATTAAAAAGCAGTTGATGATTGCTAGAAGGAGCAGAAACAAAAACGCAAGACGAAGCATCAAAATATGGCTTCCAAGCAGCAAGTAGCTCTTGAATTTCCTAGAACGTATAACTTATAAATCAGTCAACTTTTACAAGATTCGCTAGAATATCCATCATAAAAAAGTGGCAATCTATTTTGACGAAGGGTTGTCACCAAATCAAATAGAAATGTTACAGAATCAAATAGACATGTTACTAAGTCAAATACCTTTTTCAAAGCAAGTTCATTATAACGGCGAAGAGAAGATCCAGCAGAATGAGCAGCCCTTCCACTTGCATCTTTCGACGACTGTTTTTTTCCAGCTTTGGCCCTTACGACATATCTACATTCCAAAATAAAGAATTCTGAATATCAATATCATAAATAAAAAAAGAAAAATTATATAGAAACGTAAATACAAATAATAAGCCAACCTGTGGAAGGTCTTGTGAGCCACAATCAGGTTACCATCAAAAACACAACCAGCAAAATGCCCACCACTTGCAAGCAACACAATTCTAAGATGGGTCTTATCCCTAGGCTCATGAACCAACGTTTTCAATCTCTCTCTCACTTCCTCACATGACAAAGTACTTTCAGGTCCAGACTCATTTGTAATTAAACACTTCGAAACAGAAACTTGCTCGCCCGTCTGAAGGTAGATAAATAACTTCTGCTGCCTAATACTTGCACTTGCCCTAGAAAACTTCAAAGAACCAAATCCCTTTTCAGGCTCATCTTCCTCAGATCCTGATATACTCGAGACATCATAGTCTTTAAAAGAATCGGATGTTAACTCATCAAATTCCTCCTCCTTCACAATACTCTTTCCAGCAACACTTAGCTTCACCTATCATCATATATAACGAAATAATTACTACATGCCCCAAAACACGCACGCATACACATTGAAGCTGAGGAATTAGTTCAATTAGTGAGTAACAAAAAGATTGAAAAGAAAAAACAACAATAACTTTACTCATCCCACATATCAAACAGTTGATTAGCAATTTGAAAGTTGGACAGTAACGCTTGTAACTTCGAGCATTCCCATTTAACACACAGAAATGTGATCAGAAATTCAAAATTTAAGCAAAAGCAATATAAAGCATATCCAAAATGCTAACAAGAACTTCGCTTTTCCTCATTTACAAATGTTCATTGCATAAACCAAAGCGAGCCTCCAACAAAAATAATAACCAATAAATAAACAATTCGAGAATAAGAAAGTAAAATTGAACAATTAATTTACGTTGAATCGGTGAATATCGGACTTGAAGTGCGCGCGCTGGTCTTCGAGGGAATCGAACTCGGCTTTGCAAGTGTTGCAGGTCCACCGAGGTGCCCCGACGGCGTTTTGGGAGCGGTTTTGTTCATTGCGCTCAGGCTCGGAGTCGTCTAGGGTTTCAACGGCGGAGTTGTAGGTAGAGGTCTCGGAGGTTGAAACAGTAGAAAGGCTGGAAGATTGAAGGAGCTCGCAGGAGTCGAAGAAGTTGGCGGGGACGTCGAAGATGGAACGGGGTCGTTTCACTTGTGTTTTGGGCGTCGCGTGAGTTGCTGTGGTTGTGGCGGTGCGAGGAGGCTCGGCCGCCATGAATTTGATCGTAGCAGATTGGGTTGCGTCTTTCCTGTTTACAATTATCTATTGTTGTATGTCAAGTGTGAAGGTATCATCCGAGACGGCACCGCTTTAACTTTAACCTTGGCCATTTTTTTTTCTGCAACTAATGTTGTCACTAAAAAGAGAAAATGTAACCGATCAATCAAATTATTTATGTACGATGGTTGTAGCTCAATTGGTCAAGAGTATTTACTCATTCCTATCTAGGTTCGATTTCTACCTTCTTCAATAAGACTTGTATAAAAAATAAATGTAATTTGAATTGAATTGGATCAAATCGTCACTTGTTCGGCATATTAGATTTGATTTGCTTTGGTTCGGTCTAATTGAAAATTGCCAAAATTGAATCAAAACGTCTAAGTAGATGTTCTTTAACACTTGATCATTTCTGCCAACGTGGTCTAACCTAGTGAAAAAAGGGCATTGACTTGCGGACAAGAGATCTCATGTTCGAACTCCAATGGTATCATTTGTGTGTGTGTGAGAAATTCCCCCCTCTTGTACTAATAAATAAACACTTGATCATTTCTTATTAATTATCACCATTTACTATTATATTTTTTTTATCCCTTACATTGAATTTTTCTCACTATATATTAAGACATTTCCTATTAATATATGCGATAATATACTAAACTCACGCACATAATACAAATGCTAGGATTTGAACCCAGGATCTTGCTAGAACTTGAACCTAGAACCTTGTCTGGGGAGCAATTATTCTAAATCACTACACTAGTGGTTGCTTTGCCACTAGATTGTTAGTTTGTCATTTTAAATGGAATATTGAATGTCGTTGGAATGTTATAGCTTTCGAAATTAGAATGGTGATTTCAATTCTGGTTTGGTTTCCACCCCTAGAGGAGAAAATGTAAGGACTTCATGGGATTCCCATGCCTATATATTGGTTTTGTGCGGAGAGCTTTTCCTATTGACCTTTGTGTGTTTGGTTTTTGGGGTATAATGCAAGGAGGAGGATGTCAAGCAGAAAGCCCTACCTCTTGGTGGGCCTCTCTTGGCCCATGATTGGTGGCGATTATGTTGTTCTTGGTCTACTTGCTTTCTTTCTTCTCTTTTATGGTCGTATGGTCTACTCGGTTTCAATGTTTGATTTTTGAATTTGCTGGAACACTCTCTTGGGCTGCTTTCAATTTCAAATATATAAGGAATGAAAGTATATAAAATGGTGTAGCGTTGGAGTAACAAAAAGGAGCTCAGGGTGTTCTCTCAATTTTGGTTTCCCTTATAGAAAAGAAAACCATTCTAACTACTCGGAATGAGAATCGAATTTGAGTGCGCTCGACAGGCATTCGAGTGAGTTGTTCCAACTGACCTAATTCACATATTTATTCAATTATTTGACCCATTTTTTCACCCTACTTATTCCATGACATAGGTTTTAAAGAAAACAGCCCTGACCTATTCCATGACACTTCACCTACGCCTCATGCACTTTTAAAGTTCAAATTTTGGTTGCCTCATGCACTTCAAAGTTCAAATTTTGGCCGCACCAAAAGACAGATTTTTTATTTTATTTTCGTAGAAAGCAAAGACAGGTTCTTTAGTTTTGGAACGAACGAACGAACAAATACTTGGCCGAAAAATTAAATGAGCAAACGAATTTTACTGTAAATAGTGCCACGAGCACTATGGCCGCGTGTGGGCTCACTGTCAGATCAGATCCACCAATCCATGCGCTTGGATTTTACACTCGTGAACATATCATCAAATCACCGCGACACACGATTACTTCTCCCAACACAGCCTCCCATCACGAAAACGAACAGGCACAGCTGCTAAAATGCGCAGCTACCCATAAATTAAAAATATAAATAAATAAATTAAAATTTAACAAATAAAAAGCCTCTACGGTCTCTAACCGGTAACAAACAACGGAGTAAAATAATAACAATAATTCCTCAAACCACTACAAAGTAACAAAATAATTCAGAAGTAAAAAAAATAAGATAAAACAAAATAAATTAACAGCCACATAAAATTACGGTTCAGGACAAGACAACGGAGGAAATAACAGTGGCACAGACAGTGACCAGTACAGTCATCAGCAATGCAGGTGAGGCCACGTGACCAGCTCCGTTGCCCGATGAACTGTTCTCCGACTCAGCAGACGGGGCGTCCGACGGCGCACCCACCGGCGTCTCCAATGGCGGTGCCGGCGGAGAAGCGGCCAAAGGCGACGGCGCTTCAACTGAAGCGGGACTTGGAGCGAGCACCGGCGCCGGCGAAGGGGCGGACACCGGCTCTAGGCCCGGCGCTGGCGACGGAGATTTTCCGAACAGCTCCCGTGGAAGAAGCACATTGTCGATGGTGAAGATCGCGAGGGGAGTCGCATCGAGAACCGTGTCGGCGACTCGGGAAGAGCCGACTCCGGTGTGAAGTGTGACCTGGTCGCCGGAAGTCGTCGTGGTCAGATCGTACTTCCCGGCTCCGTTCGTCGCCAGAGTACTAATCGGAGACTTTGAGGTCTTCAAAGCGCCGATCGGAGTGTAACCAGCAACGGCATGATACTCTAAGATCGAGACCACTTCAGCATTGGTGAGCTTGCTCAGATCCGGCACGCCCTTTGCCTTAAACGCCTCGTCGTTGGGAGCGAAGATCGTCAAGCCTTTCTCCGCCGCCGATTGGTACGTCTTGATTACGCCGCTCGATATGATCAGGGACGCGAACGTCTTGGCGCCTGCTTTCTCGAGCAGCGCCGTTATGTTGACGTCGGAGGCGGAAGGAGCCGGCGCCGTCAGAATCCCGGGAGCGATGATGGGAGCGTTGATTTCCAAAACAGATATGTTGTAGGGAATCTGCTTGACGGATTTGGTGTAGCTGGAGTCGAGCTTGGAGCCGGGAGCAGCGGAGCCGAAGCCGACCTTGCCGCCTTGGAGGTCGGTGATGTTGACGAAGCCGAGATTTCCCGGGGCGTGGCCGGTGGTCTGGTAGAGGGTGGTGGAGAGGGTGGAGCCCTTGGAGATTTGGTGGAGCTTTGTGGGGTCGTAGTAGTCCAGGAGGACGTGGAGGCTGAGAGCGTTCTTGACGACGGAGAGGGGGTGTTTGGCGGCGAGGGCGGAGATGGCGGCGTTGTTCAGGACAAGGATTGTGATTGTTTGGCGGGTGTTAATTTCATCGGCGAGCCTGGTTTGGGTCAAGAAGCTGTTGTATTGGCTGTAATCTGGGAAGGCGGAGAGAATTTCGGTGATGTTGTGGGCGGATGAGATTGTGGCGGTGAGGGCCAAGAGAGAGAGGAGGAAGAGAGCTCTGCTCAGTGAGGCCATTTTTGGTTTGTGTGAGTGAGAGAGTGAGAGAGTGAGAGAGTGAGGGAGTTTATGAGTTAAAAGGTGGGTTTTGGGGAGTTAACTAGGGTTAATGAAGGGGGTTTTGGTTGGGTTTAACCGTAGTTAGGTTTAGGAAGGGCCATGTGGATTGGGGCAAAGCGCTTAACTTCACAGCTGGAAATGGAAAGCATGGGTTTTGTGTTATGTGGCAGAGATGGTTGCTTGGTTCTTCTTATATTCTGTTTCTTTTGGGTGAAATGACTTGAATGTCCTTATCCTTTTGGTGGTTTCCGTTGGGATAAGGATGATTTGTGAATATGTTCTGGGCTTGTAGCAACGAAAGGTAAAAGTGATGTGATTATTATGAGAAATGAAATGATGGATGGAAATGGCCAAAACGGGTTCTTGGGTAACGGCTCTAAACCCCAGGTAGGAAGCTGAGAAACCTTGGGTTTGGTCTCCTAGGTTGGGCGGGTTGGGGTACTTCAACCAAAGCAAAAGTTTTTTTATCATTATTTTGGTATTATCAGCCAATAATGCAATAATATTTAAAAAAATTATCATGAATGTCATTGCGCTATTGATCAGATATAGCAAAAAGTAGTATGTCTGTCGCATATAAGTCTATCTCCAACTAAAAGTCAATGTGTGCTTCAGTTCGTGTTACTTTCGAACCTATATTGGGGAGTTCAGATCTTCTGTCCATACTTTTGTGTGTCCCTCTATGTCCATGCCTTAATTTTGTGACATGTGACATTATTTTATTATTTTATTTGTATTAAAAGATAAAAGCATTAATTTTGTTAAAGTATAATTAAGTGGAATACCACGTGTCACAAAATTAAGACATGGACAGAGAGAGACACATAAAAGCATGGACAAAAAATCTGAACTCTATATTGGGGACTTACTTATATTCCATATAAGTAAATTGCGTAATGCCAGTCCTCAATGTATGTATATAAGGATTGTTCAATTCAAAGGCAAAGCATATATATATTTTTTGGAACAAAGCTTTTAGGGGGTGGTGCCCTAAATTATTGGGAAAGATTTGAGTCAGTGGCTAACCATAAACCCCCCCACCCATTTTTGCTCCCCTTCACGTTTTGGTTCTGACTCGTGAGGCTGTCCTCCAAAACACAGCTGTAACCTGCTTTCCAAATGGAAATCTTCAAATAAATGCAAGGCAATGGCATTATATAGGACCCACGTTTTTATAGTTAAAAAAAATTGTTATTTATTTGTCAATATACAATCAACTTTAAATGGTGAGCAACAACAAAAAAGAAGTCCCTTGAAGAAACCCCACAATTAAGAAGTGGAATTTATTTTTCCTTGAAGGGTTTGGGTTCAAGACAAATATATTGTGTTCATAAAGGGAAAGAAGAAAGGTAAAAGTGCAATAACGTGTGCAAAGTTTTTCCAAGCATTAGGTAATAGGTCTCCCTCAATCGGAAGCAAGAGCATGACTTTCTTCTAGTAAATGAGATATTAAGTTCCTTTTTATTTTTATGTATTTTGCTTTTTTCATTTTTCATATATATCTTGACAAAGTCAGAACATCATCACATGACGAGATAATAAAGCATAAAAACAAGAATCTTTAACCACGTCATGACCTTAATACAAATCGTCATACAATCACAATCAGGGTGTTCTCGCATTTGGTAATGTTGAATGCCAACAAGTTTTCTCCCAACTTTTTTCTTGAATTTTTTCTTCATTATTTTCATATCCGTAATAATGATAAAAGAAGGCCCGACTCCAATTTATTATAGAATATTCCTCATTTGATGCGATACTTGATATGTGCACTACATCGTTAATTATTATTGAACCAAATGTGAAAATGTAATGATGCAATATCAAAGATTGTATGAATGAGAGTTTGGACAAATTGCAAATTTCCAATCACTGATTATGGCATTATAACATGAATAAGATGTAAAACCCATTATGAACATTGAGACAGAAAATTGAGAAGATAAAAAACACTAGAAAAACGTTGGTGAGAAAGCATGCGAATTTCTTTGTGTACAAGTTTCGATTAGACAAGTTGTCAGTCCCAATCAAAAGCATAAACAATAATGCGACAAGAGCATATATTTTCTTCTTCTTATTCCTCTTCTACGTTTTGACTTCCATATAACATAGTTATTTAGTATTCTGCAACAAAAAAAAAATCTTAGCATTGTTTTCATATGCTTTGTTAAATTAATAATTTCGAAATTGAATATAGCCCATATGGGAATTTAGTGATACAAAATTACAAATACAACCTTTAGATTTTCAATTATGGACTTCGGAGTTGGGGACCCATGATGATGGTAGTTGTTATGCAGAGGATATTGTCGGCAACAATTGTAGCACATGCAAAGCAACAAAAATTTAAAAATTAGTAAAATAAAATAAATAAATGGTCTAAAATGTAGCATTGCTTCCCAATTGGCTGCCCATGTGACTCTGTGCCCTCCATGAACAAATGAAGCACATATATGGCCCCCCTTGCTGTTGTTGGCCTCTAGTAAATTGTGGTGAAAAATCAATGGCCAAAGATTGAAATGGAATTTTGGCAATTAGGTTAAAAACTTAGACCAATGATAAAGATGTGTTGGTTCCAAATGGAGGGCTACTTTGATGTTGTGCTCCTGCATCCATGTCAATTCGAATATCCTATAGATTTGTATGTTATGTATTGTCCATTTGGAATTTGTACCTTACATTTATGTTCATGGGTTCGAATTTATGACTATTGATATGCAAATTAAAGCTATTTTTTATTGGATTGGAACTTGTTAATGAAAGATATTCAAGTTTTAAACATGTAAAAGACTCTAGCTCAACTTTTTAATTATTTTAAATATTTAGAATTTTATATATATAATTCTAATATATATATATATATATATATATATTAAAATTATATACACACATGAAATTCTAGTTTCGTCACTAATCCTTGTCCTCTCTCTCATCTCTGATATGGATGTTGTTATTAGAATTATATATATATATATATATATATATATATATATATATATATATTCATTTTCATACAATTGATCAATGTTCTAGCTTTGTGTGTGTGTGTGTGTATTTGGGGATATATATTCTTGATGGATGACAGAAGTACTGGAATTTTGCAGTATATTGCTACTTTACGAGAAAAGGTAGACCAGCTACCTGAAGAGAGAACTCCAGAAGGCTTACCAAGGTTGGTATTTGTTTTAATTTTCCCCCTTGAGTTACTTTAACTTTAATTTATTCAATAATTTGATGCATGTTCCAATGTGCTTCCTTTCTTCTACTTTACAAATTAATCCAAAGGTTTTGGTGGGCGTGATGGAAATATTGATTAACATTCTAATCACTCTGTTTTAAGTGAATATTCTTTTATACTCATATTAAGTTCTAGAGACATTTTCTCATATCATTAGCAAATTTTCGTTGTTTTAGGGATTTTGGATGGAAAGAGTTTCATGCAAACGATGTTTTGAGTTATTATTTATATGTATTTTCTTGATACTCTGTTTTAAGAGCTTGTAAACTTCTTAATTTACTAATTGAAATTATTATTTATGGTTCTATGTTCAGAGTTTCAAAGGCGGTTTTGAGTGGCTATTCAGAGAAAACATGCATGTCACTTTTTGTTGAATTGTTGATTTTTGTACTTAATCAGTTAACTTTCTTTTGTATGCTATCCCATGTTTGATTTTAATTGGTTTTGTTTGTTAAATAGGCCTACCTCAAATACCGAAGATGGAACTCGTGCGAGAATAAGGACAAATGCTTGAAAAGGGAAAGTTAAACAATGAAACCAAGGAATGTTGTTTATACTTGTCGTGGTATTTTATCCTGTCTTGTCTGTTGTAGATTAGCTGTTTTTGGTCTTTTTTCTCTGTCTCTTCGAGTGCAGGTTTTTTTCTTCGTTGTAGATCGAGGATTACTTATCCTCTTGATTATCAATACAACAGTTTCTTTTCAAAAAAAGAAAAAAAGAAAATTAAAATAAAGGAAGAAGTTGAAGATAAGATGATCAGCTTAGCAATCAGACCTAGGAAAAGAAGGATATGCATGTGCTGCTGAGTATCTTTCACAACAAATGTTTACTCTCTGGTGTGTCTTAGATGATGTAAATTCATAGCTGATGGAATGCCATATCTGTCGATCTCATAACTTAAGGTATGGCTTATGTGCAGATACTTGATTCTACAGAGAAGGCTGTTGAAAGTAGCTTGGCAAGCACTGGCCATGCCACCACACGGGCGACCAATATATACTCGAAGACGTCCAAAACTACATGTTTCACATGGCTTGTAATGTTTGTAATGACATGTGTATTCATTATGGTTGTACTTTTAATTCGTGTCACTTAAGGTTATGTTGTTGAGTTAGGAAACTTCATCTTTCCTTTTCCTCCCACAAGTGCTATGTATATGTAATTTGCAGCGTTGAGCTGTGACATAGTTTACAATTTGATATCATGCCGTTTTGAGCTATGAGGCTACTATTACGAATTTGGGCTTTTTTTTGTCTTAGGCTAACTCTAGAGCTAAGTTTCTAGCCCAGCCCAACCAATTCAACCCAACCCAAACCCAACTCACAGGCGGGGCCCACCCAACAGAAAACCGGATGACGTGTCGACCTGCGGGGCTTCCACTACTGACATACAAGCAGTCGTCCTGGCTCAGAGGCGCGTGGAGCACATCTCCAGCAAAGCACGAAGCACGCCACCCATTGGAGTGTTAGACACACGCACCGCAGTTTAAAGAACCCAAGAAAGGAAGCGAAGTTGGTCTGAAAACTTTCGCCTGCGGACACTGAAAAAGGCTGAAACAGTGAGACAGGGATTGTCAGCCCCTCTCTCTCTCTCACGCACCCCACTTTAAACAAAAGCCTAAACAAAGCAAAGCAAAGCAGATATGGCTTCATTTCGCTTAGACACATTGCAATACATCCAGACCCAGTTCATCAATTCAGTCATATGCCTCTTGTGCAGCTTTGCTTTTCTTGTTTTTGCCTTAAAGATTGAAACTTAATAGTGAAATTGAATTGGGTTTTCTTTCTGCACCTGCTCTGTTGAAGCAACAGTTTGATGTGCTTGTAATGGCAATGGAGGAGGAGGGTGGTGATAAGGTGAAGCTTGGTCTTGGGATTGTGGCTGATTGTTATAGTGATGATCATAATGGGACTAAAGAAGTTGTTGTTGGGAAGAAGAAGAAGAAGTATGGTGGTGGTTGTGGGTTGACAGCTTCTCAGTTGCATGAGCTGGAGCAACAAGCGCTTATCTACAAGCACTTAGCTGCTAAGCTTCCTGTTCCTTTTCACCTTGTGCTTCCCATTTGGAAGAGTGTGGCTGCCTCTTTTGGCTCCTCAAATGCTGCTGCTATCTATAGACAGTACCCCAGTTGTAAGTCTAATCTCTTTCCCTTAATGGGTTTCAATTTTTGCACACACTGACATACAAGCAACACAAAAAAAATGTTATTTTTGGGTAACAACTAAATGTATGCTTATGGGTAGTTATAACTTATAAGAAAAAGGGGGACTTTTAAGACGTTTTAACTTGACATGGTTTTATGAGGACTATATGGATTTGACTTTGTTTGATTGGGTTCTTAGAAGGGGTCCTATTTTGCTTCAAATTTAGATAGGCCAAGGCTTACTTGACCTGAGATTTTCTTGGGATTTAGTTAATCAAGACATCATGCTTGTTTCTGTTAGTTTTACTGCAGCATCTTATATTTTTTTCCCTTACAGATGGTTCTGTCTGTGTATTAGGCTTCAAATTTGAGATATGCTTTGAGTAAATTAGTTTTTATCGCTTCATCCCCTGAAAATTTAAGGACTAAAGCTAATGATAATGGGAGTTTTGTTCATTGAGATAGTTTCATGAAATTGAACTTGAATGTAATAGATTAATGTTCTGCAAATGATTGTTTCTGTTGACTTAGATAACTTGAATTTTTGAAGGATATTTCTTTGTTGATTGCTTTTCTTTTGCATGTTATTTGAAATGGGTCCCCTGCTTATTCAGTTGAATTTGATACTATTTCAATTGATTGTTTCAGTTGTAGGGTTCAGTGCACTGGGCTTTGACTATAGGGATCATGAACCAGGAAGGTGCAGAAGAACTGATGGAAAGAAATGGAGGTGCAATAAGACTGTAGTTCCTGATCAGAAATACTGTCAGCAACACATGCACAGAGGCCGCCAGCGTTCAAGAAAGCCTGTGGAAAATTCTGAAGTTGCTTCTCCTTCCAGCACTAAAACACCCAAGAATTCAGAGGGTGAGTTAGGGAACTCAAAGACAAGCCTTCAGATTTCAACCCCGAAAGACCTTCAACTTATGGCTCAATCCTGCAATTATGTTAGTGTTAGCCAAGGTACAACCATGGCCTCAAGTGGCTATCATGAATGTAAGAAAAACATAAGAACTGTTACAACTACATCCATTGCCAATATACCTGCCAACAGAACAGCTACTACAACCCCTGCTGCTGTAGCCACTACCACCATTTCTGGACCAACCACTGCCACCAACGGCAGTAGCAATGAAAATAGGCTCAATATTGGTGTAAAATACAATAGTAGCAACCATGCTGGTGGCAATTGCATGATCAGAGGAAGCAGCAACAACAGAAACAGCATAAATGTTGTTAATATATCACCAGGATTGGGCTTCTCCCCGAAGAGCGTTCTTCAAGGCAGACACATGAGTAAGATTGAACCTTTGCGCTATAAATATTTTTTTTTTTTCTCCCAAAATATATATGAATTGATAAGCATAACCACTGGTCTTGAGAAGCATTACACACAAAAGAATGTTGAACATGGTGTTGCTTGGTGGTACCAAACTATCTGACTTCTTACCTATGAATTCGACTAGGGCCTTAACAAGAGAGGTCAACAGTGCCTGAAAGTTGGAATCATTTAGGATAAGAATGTCCTATAAAAAAAAATTAAACGATAAAAATGGGGTGAAGTACTGGAAATTCTTCTGTAGCTTGTCTTTGCAATCAAATGGATCATTTGTGTATTTATTTCAGCTCTTCTAGGTTGCAATGGCTTATACGTCGACAATGGAAGTGGAGTAGAACTTGAACCAGGGAGGTGTAGGAGAACGGATGGAAAGAAGTGGCGGTGCAGAAGGGATGTTCTTCCTGATCAGAAGTATTGTGGCCAGCATATCCACAGAGGGGCAAAGAGGCAAATGAAAGACTTCCAACCTGTTGCTGTTCCTTCTTCTTCAGCTGCTGCCTTGAATACTGCTCGGCTCTCTCAGACAACAGCCATACCCAGAAAAACTGATTGTGCCATCCCTAATACAAATCTCAGCATGTCCATCCCAGCAAATCCCCCACCGAGACAAAATGATGAAAGAAGCAATTCTAGCAGTGATAGTGACACGACCCTTACAGATACCAGCCTTACTGTATGTGACAGTAGTTATGTTTCTTCGCAGGAGACTACCCTTTCCGGCATTTTGAGGTATCCGAAATTGTGAATTTTGTGGTTTTCCCTGCAACCAACATCCTCATGGAAGTATCAACAGAAAAGGAAAAGGAAGGCCATGTGTTTTGTGAGGAAATACCAACATCCTTTGTTCTTGCTTTATGTAGGGGAGAAGAAATGCCTTTTGTTTGGGGAGGAGATATTCAGATTTCACGTTACGGGGGATTCGTTTCTTCTCAGCAGAAAGAAGAAAAGAAAGTGTATTTCTTGTTAGTTTCCGTAGACCTCAACTGAGGTTTGATTTACTCTTGAAGGAATGTAGGTCTACCCTCCCTTTTGTAATTTTGTACAATGTAAACATGGATGCGCAGTTAATGTTGTATCTTGATATTTCTGAACTTCCATTAGCATAATTCTTCCAAAATAGGTGAACATGTTTAAATGTTTTTCAAGTGCCATTGAAACATCAAATCCCATTTTCCAAAACATAAAAAGTGGCCATCTTTCATTACGTGACATTTTTCCCTTCTCAATTTCCCTTAACATTGTCACAAACATATAGCAGACCTTTCCAAGAAAGTAGGCGACTTGCTAGCTTGCTCCTATATCTGTAAGCGTTTCCATGTTGTTTCACGTTGGTTATTAATTCAACAATTCATGCAGTCCATATTTTACACAAACCAAAATATACAATCATAAAAATTTTAAAAATGCTTATTGTTTACTGGCTACAATGAGAACTGAGAAGTAAATTAAGCATACTCAGCAAGCAACTGATGTAATTACAGGCAATCCAGAAATTGACAGAGATACAAGATTTCCTTAGCACAAAACATGGTACATGAAACTCAAGGCTGATGAGCATAGTAGATAAGTTAAATGTCTCTTGGTGCTGATGAGATTTTGACCAAAATATTCATCCAAAATATACCAAACTCAGCTGTGCCAGCTCCCCACAGCCATGGTTAGAGCATGATGACAGTTAGAAAAGCTAGCTACTTGCAGATACCCGATGGATCGGCGTTCTTGACTATCCAAGGGTGATCCATGATCCTCTGAAGAGAGAGCCTCTTTGAGGAGTCTTTGACAAGAAGCTGCAGAAAGTTCAACTTATTTCAATAAGGTAATGGTACTGATACCAACAACTACTGGAGTTTTATTTACCCCCACCTAACATTAAGAACAAAATCATGGACAAACTTACCCGGGTAATGAGATTTTTAGCTTCTGCAGAAACTCGAGGTTCAGAAGGGAAGCTTAGGTCAACCTTTATTATCCTGTATAGAAACTCAAAGTTATTATCCACTTAGGTTCAGCTCATGTTACGGAATCACATTGGTGGAAGCATACAAAACACTCATTCATACCTTCTGAATGTATCCTTTTGACTTTCTGCCTCAAAGGGAGGAATACCATAGAGGAACTCATAGCAAAGAATGCCCAAAGTCCAGTTGTCAACTGAATAATCATGAGGTCTTTTCTCCACCATTTCTGGTGCTAAATAATCTAAAGTTCCACACATGGTCTCTCTCTTGCTTCTGGACTGTACCGACCATCCAAAGTCTGCAATTTTCAGTCGACCCTACGAAAATATTATCGTAATCAATTAATCAAACACAGTTCCTCAACTTGTTCAATGATAATACGTAACCTAAGTGCAGACATAAAAAACATAGCTTCCAGTCATTGAATCAAAGTGTAGAAAGTTGCATCGGAATAAGAACTTAAATTTGCGCTCAATCTTCTTGAAAATATTAGGCACATATCATTATTGAACAATAGCAGTGGAATTTGAAGTCGAGCACCAGCAGCCATGGTTTTGCTCAAACTATTTCTTGAACACAAAAAGGAACTACTAATGACAACAATGAGAGTCCCCCAATTTGTACATATATACAGGTAAACCAACCCAGGTTGCAATTTCTTCTCAAATTGAATAAAGAAAACAAAATCCCTAAAAGGTTAACCCTGAAACCACAATAACTGACCTATTTTCACTTTTTCTATATAATTAGGGAAAAAAACTTCAACACTGAACAGGTGAAAATGCTGTGATTGTTACTGTTTGGGATCAGAAGATGTATAGCATTAATGGACTTCTAAACATTTGGGCTAAAAAATTTGGCAGAAATTAAGGGATTAAGAGCCAGATTTCCCATCTGTTCTAACCCAGAACCCAAACAACCACGGCATAGGGCAAAATTTGCAGAGGTAATAGTAGCATATATATACCTCATGATCAAGAAGCAAATTTTCAGGCTTTATATCCCTATGAATGACATTCTTCTCGTGACAATACGCCAAAGCTTGCGTCAAGCTCAGAATGTACTGATAAGCACATGAAATTTGATTAATTTCTAAAACAGAGAGAGAGAAAGAGAGAGAGAGAGAGAATTACAGTGGCGGCTTGTTTCTCAGAGAGGTAATTAGTTTTCCTGAGAAGCCCATAAAGCTCACCGCCATGGGCGTACTCAAGGATCAAGAAGATGCGATCATCGTCGTGGAACCAACCGTAGAGACGAAGAATGTTGGGGTGCCTGAGACTGGTCTGAATCTCCATCTCTCTCCTCAGCTGATGTTGAATCTTGTACTTCTCGATTTGCTCCTTGAATATCACCTTCAATGCCACTATGTACTTGCTCTGCCCCAAAAATTTGTTACCCAAAAATCAATCATTTCAAATTCTAAATTTTTTTCGGTTCAATTCGATTGAAAAATTCAATACCTTGGCTTCTCGGGCAACGTAGACTCGCCCGAATTTCCCTTTGCCCAGGGGTTTTCCAATCTCGAAGTCCCGCAAGGACCATTCTCTCTTTGGGTTTTCTTGCCCTTTCTGGGTTTCCATTTCTTCTGATTTCTCCACACAGAGAGAGAGAGACGATCACTATGTGGAATTTTTGAATTTTCCTTTTTAGCGCCACTGCTGAGACTATTGATTTTTCTAGGGAGCCCCTCAAAATATTTTTAATATAAAATGATATTTAAAGTACCTATACTGAACGATTTTTTTTTTTTTTGCAATCTATACTCAACGAATTAAGTAAGGGTGATGATTTCCTCACTCCTTTTTTGTCAACTTACACTCATTTTTTAGTTATAAAATGAAGTATAAGTAGATAAATATGAAATGGAAAAATCACTTCTCTTAATTAAAGACTCGTTCGACAAGCCAAAAAAAATAAAGGATTGTTTAAGAGCAACTCCATCGGTTGCAGCCCAGGGGAGGGGGAATGAGATGAAGTTCTCTCATATGTGGAAAATAATTCATGCCGAATTTTTGAAAGATCCGGTCGATTAAATGCGGAAATGGCATTGGCTAATAGGTGGAAGCTTTTGAATAAAGAGTTGGGCAAATGGAGAGATGCGTTGGCAAAAGCGATGGACAACCATCGAAGCGGCCAAAATCTTAGCGATGAGGTATATTATTTGTAATTTCCGTTTTATTAAATTTAATGTCCTCATTTTTTTAATGCTTCTTGCATTTCTAATACTTTTTTTTAATGTATGTTGCAACCCGGATATAAAAATTAATGTTTCTTGCAATTCTAATAGTTTTTTGAAATGTATGTTGCAACTCTTATATTATTTTTTTATTATGTTTCTTGCATTTCCATAATATTTGTAATGTTTCTTGCATTTCCACTTTTTTTTATTTATTTATTTATAATGTTTCTTGTATTTGCATTTTTTATTTTACTTGGGCCTTGCATAACTTGCATTTCCATTTTTTTTTTAAAAAAAAAATGTATGTTGATTTCCATTCTATTTTTTAAATAGATTATGCAAGCACAAATGTGGTTTGGTGCTATTGGGCAAGGGAAAAAAACTTTCAACCATGAGCAATGTTGGGAGGTGGTGAAGAATTGTAAAAGATTCCAAATTATTCCCACGGGCCCGGCCGTCGTGTTGAACGAGACGCCGCTCCATGATTCAACGGCATCGGATTCACCTATGGAATCCCCGATGAGTGAAGACTCACCAATTGAAAAGGCCCCGAGGCCTATTGGGAGAAAAGCGGCGAAGGCGAAGGCGAAGGCGAAGAGAGGGAGTAATGATACATCTAAATTTTTGGAGGAAATTGCAAGGCAAAGTGCAATGAGAATTGACATAGACTTGAAAACCCAAGAAGACGAGAGGGCAATTCAAGTAGAATATGCAAAAGAAAGAGTATGCATGCAAAGAAAGGATTGAGAAGAAGGACCGAGAAACCATGGCTATGGATACAACACATATGTCCCCTGAAACAAAACAATATTGGAAGCTAGAACGAAGGGATGTTATGAGAAGAAGACTTTTCCGTGACCAAGCCGATGGACCTAGCAACACGGATTGGTTAAATAATGAAAACCATTAAGTTAGTTTGCTTTTCTATTTTAATGTTTTGTTTAATTAGTAGTAATTTTTAATGTATTGTATTGGTTTTATTTGAGTGATTAAAGAAAACATTCAATAAAACATATTTTCATTCAAAATATTCCATACATCAAACAAAACATAATTTTTTTTTTTAAAAAACCACAACCAAAGCATAACTTAAAATAAAACATAACCTAAACATAATTAAAATTAAAACTTCTTAACTTCACTTCATTCATCGTCATTGCCATTCACCGCCCATAAATGCTCCATCAAGTCAACTTGACGTCGTTCGTGAATATAAGACGATTGCATCACCGTATATCGATCAATCATACGGTCCATGAAACGGCCGTCCCTAACCAACGGTTCAGTCTCCAATGGTTCTCCACTTGGTCCCACGGGCCTTTCATAAACTCTTGTCAAGGCCGTGTTCATGGGATCCGGTTCGTACACCTCTACAAAGATCGTAATCATACTCATCCTCCACAATCATGTTATGAAGGATGATGCAAGTCATCATTATGCTCCTCAGCACCTCCTCATCAAGCATGCGCGCCGCACCCTAATAATAAGCCACCGGGCTTGGAGGATACCAAAACACCTCTCCACATCTTTTCTCAGAACCTTCTTGATAGGCAGCAAATAACTTTTGCTTCTGGGATCGGGGATGGGGAATTGATTTCACAAATGTAGTCCACCTTGGGTAGATGCCATCTGCAAGATAATACGGGTCCTGGTAGACGGTATTGTTGATTTCGTAGGTGATTTTCGGTTGCACTGTCAAAACGTCGTTGAACACGGTGATTGACCCAAAGACGCTCAAGTCGTTTTGAGATCCGCAACTCCGAAGAAAGCATGCCAAACCCATGTATCAAATCCAGCAACGGCTTCAAGGATGATACTTTTTTGCCCTTTTCGATTCCCATAGTCTCCTTGCCAAGCGGTTGGGCAATTTTTCCATTGCCGGTGCATGCGATCGATGCTACCAATCATTCCTGGAAATCCTCGAGCTTTGGCTTTTTGTAAAAGCGGTGGATGTCCATGGGCGTAGGTTTGCGCAGGTATTCCCGGTGTCTGAGTTTCAACTGCATCACAAAATCTTACCAAGCTCTCTAACGTAGTGGACTTCCCCATCCGGCAATCTCATCCACCGATCGCGGATGCACGATACGCCAACATTCGTATAACAATTTGTAAGCTTTTGCTCGGGAAGAAGTCCCGCAACCCCAAAGACATCACACTTTTGAACAAAGTAGTCATCATAATTGCAAATAGCATGCATGATTTTATTGAACAAATGGTGTTGCATTCTATATCGCTTTCAAAATCAACATCGAATACGGAGAAGTTGGGATAAAATAATCTTCAATAAGATTCTTACCCCGAGAATGCCTATGTCATCCACATTCGGGCCACGACCGACTTGTGAACCACGGCGGCTCTGGTTTTCTTCATCAAGCATTGCCACCGCTATGACAATTTGCTGATCTAGGTCTCTCTGCGACCTTTTGCCTGCAGCTCTTCTACGCCTTCTTTCTCTAGTTTCTCGCTCTTGCCTCTCCAAGATCTCATCAATGTCCGACATTGAGAATGGAGTATGAATTCTAAAATATGAGAAATGAAAATATAGATAAGAACCTCTGGTTTGAGAATGGTGTGAGAGGTATGAAATGAGCCTCTAGTTTTATAGAAAAATTTAGGCAGATAGAGATGACACGTGGCGCGATTTTAGAGGGTGAAAATCTTATCTCGAAATTTGAAATTCAAATGAAATTTATCTGAAATTTGGAATTGAGATGAAATTTATCTCAATTTGAAATTCGTGAGATGAAATTTTCTTGAAAGTTGAAATTCAGATGAACCGATCCGAAATTTGAAACCGAAAATCTTATCCACAAATTTTATCCGATTATGAGATATGAATTTTTTAATATATATTGACACGCATTTAACCCAAAAATCTTATCCGAAAATATAATCCAAATTAATTGTTTAGGTTATCAAAAAAAAGAAAAAAAAAGAATAGTAGTTGCCCTTTGCCATGGCAACGGGTGGAAATGCACATTACTATTTGCAAGGGCAGCCACTATTCACGTGAATAGTGGCCCCCTAGCTCCCCTCCCCTTGCCATGGCAACCCCCTAAACGGGTGGAGTTGCTCTAAGGGCTGCACATACATGATGTCCTGCCTAACTCACGGCTATCTCTTGTCGTCTTTCTTAATTACGTCTCTCATACCTTAATTAACTAGTCTAACTCACGCAAAGGACCCACTAGTGTAGTGGTTTGGAGCATGCTCCACCCAGGCAAGGGCCTGAGTTTGAGTCCTAGCATCAGTGTAGTATGTGTGAGTTTAGTATATTATCGCCTCTCTCAATAGAAAAGGTCCTTAAAAAAAGAAAAAAAAACCCTAGCCTAACTGATATCTCTATTTCGTCGTCTTTTTTAATTTCGTCTCTCATACCTTAACTAACTAGTTTAACTCACATCTATCTCTAGTCGTCTCACTAAATTTATTCTCCAGGGAGTCCTTGCTATTATTACTGCCTCTTTTTTTATAGTTAAAAACCTTTGAAAACCAAACTAGTAGGGCAGCTTTTTGCACATCCCTATTTTGATGGATAAAATTCCGATATGTTACACATCATTTATAACGAATTTGGTAACTCTTAAAATTATTGAAAATTCATATGATCGCTCGCTTGCAATTATCATCTGAATATCAATTTCTTCATTGGCACTCGGAGCAAAAAATATTGGAAATTTTACCATTTCTTGGTCCATTAAAGATTTTGTCAATGCATCTACAAATTGCAATGGCCTTCCGGCCTGGAAAACCCAACTATGATTATATATATAGTACACCTTACACAAAAGAATACAAAGAATTAAGAGCAGGCAGAGACCAGTTTGAGGCGAGGTGCGTGCCATGTACGCAATTTGAGATGCTTTTTCCTTCTTTTGGGTTTCCACATCCCACCTGGCTTTTTTCAGCATCATTCTTTGTACCAGTGGCGGCATATAAACAAGGCGGCTTTGATCATATAAACTATAGAGAGTACTGTAATAGGCATTCAATTAGAGCCGAAGTCATCGTTCCACCGTTCAAGCTCTTCCCACTTGCTTTTGCTTAAGCTTGGCCTGATTACAGTCATTGCCTTCTGAAAATCTTCATATCTTAGTGGTCTTACCTGGTAAACAAATAATGACATGAACACATGAGACTGGAATGAGGAAATTCTTTTATAGAAACTTATGCAAATAAAGTATTTCCATAAACAATAATAACAAAAAAAGATTATTGCTTAAATTACTTCGATTTAAGTGAAAACCCACAATAGGAAGAATTCAGAGAAAGATGCATTTTGCACATTCGCTGCCAATTTATTTTAGTTGTAAATGTGCCATGTAATCCAGAGAATGATGCATTTTGCATAACATTTTCTATGGCCCCTAAGCTTTTCCTATTAAGAAACCAGTTTCAAACATGAAGAATTCAGATCCAAGATCCAGTTCTTCATTTATCAGATCAAGCTCTCATAATTTTTTTCCCAGCCTGCATGGAAACCAGAATAGGAAAAAATATTTTGAATGACCCATATTCTCAGTTCAAGATTTGCATGAAATGAATCAGATCATCAAAGTAAAGATGTGTTTGAAGCCTTTAGCAAATTTACTTTTATATCTACTAAAACATAGACCAAAAATTATTTAACATTTATAGACTGCTGTACAACCAATTTATTTGAGGCCTTCTTGTTGGTATAATACCTGATTTGCCTTGACAGTGAGAATGTTTTCACCAAGTTCCCTAATTGGCATCATTGCAGCTTCTTCACACAATGCTTGCAGATCACTTCCTGAATATCCTGTATATGAAAGTAACAATTGAATAATGTAATCAGAATGATAATTATTTGGTGAGGATTTTGATTAAGGATCAATTCCATCACAACACCGGCTTTAAACCAGCAACCACTAGGTGAGTGCAACCAGCTGTAAACCATCAACCACCAGGTGAGTGCAACTGACATTGGTAGCACCCAGTGACTCAACTTTGGTCAAATTTGTTTTGCAAAATGAATTGACTTATTATAGCACTGCTATCTGAAAACCACTTCAGAAGGTATAACAGGGAAAATTTTCTTACCTTCTGTCTCTCTTGCGAGTCTTTCAAGATCTCCACCTAATACAAGCAATAAGAAGTAAATTTGGTAAGAAGACTAACCACAAGGCACAAAAGGATGCTTGCTCAGTTCACTCAGTTTGGTTATTATTTGTCTTGTTGGAATAAATATTAGTTATTAAAAAAAAAGTTCCAATAATGTTTCCCCCTAGACATTATGAACACTTTTATCTTTAAGTTGCTACAAAATGACATATCTGCACTGTAATAAGAGATACCAATGAATTACCAAAAATCAGTACACCAAGTAAAGTAGCCAACTACAACCCTTTATACATCATACTAACCAGAAAATATGGGATCATCAATCTTTAACAGAAAAATATCCAACAACAAGGTTATGAGATAAGAACAGATTCTTACTTGGTAAGGAAAACGCTTGGCCCTTGAGTTTGTGTCTTAGAAGAAGTCTCCTTGCTGTTAAATCTGGTAAAGGTATGTACACTCTCTTCACCTGGTTCAGGGTTTCATATTACAGTGAGTACAATCAGAAAAACCAATTAGAAGTAAAAAGAATGGATATCAACAATCTATAAAGTTTCCAACAGGGAAAAAGATGAGAAGGATACTTCTGAATGTATTGATCAAATTGTACCCCATGTACTTTGGTTTCTTTGATTAAAATCTTTCCCAGCAGAAAACATCGAGACAAAACCACTACTAAAGTAACAGAAGAACCAAACACAGTGTTCACTAGAAGCCCAAACATTTTCCTAAGACACAGCCCTATCTTCAGGTATAAATATCAGATAAATATGCTCCAAATACTGGATAAGCATTAGACGTGCACGCACGAGCACACAGACATGTACACATTTTTTTAAAAGTAATAATTCATAAGAAAGTAACCTGGAGAATTAATTATTAGCAATTCAAACTTTTAAGTCCCTAGAAAAATCAAGTCTCAGAATATTGAAACAGAAAACCAAAAGGAAAAAAACAAACAAACCAGTCTTCTAAGAACTGCGTCATCCAGTTCTTGTGGCTTATTAGTAGCACCTGCAAGCACATAAAAACATATATCAAAGGATGTACTATAATTTATTCAGGTCTAAGTGTGTTAAAATGTAAAATTGAAAGAGTACCAATAACTGACTTCAAGAAGATAATGAGAAAAAAAAAGTGAGGATCTATGTCGGGACAAAAGAAAATAGTTCAGAAGTTTACTAGGTCCCTCCCTCATTCCAACCTGTTTAATTTTATTGTTTGAGGGGATCAAGAAAGTTTATTACAAAGTTCCAAAGAATTAACATCCAAATTTAACATTACTTTCCTTGATCAAAGTCCCTAGGGGCAGCAGACTCTAATAATAACATATAAGGGTAATGGATATCAAGTTGGCATTGTTGAAGCAGGCAGGCTAGCCAAGACTTTCATCACACTGATGTACAATTTAATAAAAGGAACGGCCTTTACCATTTGGGGTGGGCTTTGGTTGAATTGAGATATAAAGTTTCATTAAAAAAAAAAGAAAAAAAAGACGAAGAGATATAAAGCTTACCAATCACAATTACCAGATCATTAGGATTAGAGGTCACTCCATCAAACTGTATTAAAAACTCTGACTTCAACCTTCTGCTTGCATCATTTTCATTTGCAAGCCTTGTTGACATGATACTATCAATCTTTAAGCAAACAAAAACATACACAATTACACCTCTGATATAATGTTCAACAGTAAAAGCATCAAACTGTAGTCACCTATAACAGCTATACACCCTCCAGATGACTAAGAAGCTGATAAAAAAAATTAGCTGTCGGACTAACACTACCAATGACATTAACAACAACAAATGCAAATAGAGATAATGACCACATACTAATCTCTGATCATTCATCCAGTTTTCCTCATCAACTATACAGTCCTCAAGTACAAGCAAGAAATAGCAAACTTCATAACACCATCAATAAGATGAAACAGGTACTTCTTGAAATTGAATGTAAATTAAATAGTTTGCAGGAAAAGTGGCATACTTCATCCATGAAAATTACTGATGGCTGTCTCGATATAGCAACCATGAAAAGGGTTCGCACAAGCTTTTCAGCCTCTCCAACCTATTTCAGTGCAAGTAAAACTTATTATAATTCCTATAAGGACCAAAAAAATTAGAAATATAAGAAAAAGAAAGTGCAGCACCAAGGACAGAGACACACCCATTTTGATGTCAGTGAAGAAGCAGAAACATTAAAAAATGTTGCCTCGGACTCTGAAGCAACTGCCTTAGCAAGCATGGTCTTCCCATTACCAGGTGGACCGAACAAAAGCAGACCTGAAAGACAAAGACAAAGTTTTTTATGAAACAAGTTCTTTTTCTGCTTCACTGGTATCAAAATGGATGTTACAGTCTTACAAAGCATTACCTCTAGCTGGCCTTCGAAGACCAGTGAACAAGTCTCTTCTCTTAGTCGGTAAAATAACCATCTCCATCAAAGTTTTCTTAACCTTCTCAAGACCAGCTGCAGATAAGTAACTTGGTAATCTTAACAAACACAGCAACCAAAAATAAAAGAAAAAGAAATATATAGACAAGAATAGTGAGTATGTGATAAATTCCTCACCTACATCTTCCCACTTAACTGAAGGGCTTCTATCCACTATAGCACTATTTATCATTTCCACCAATTTTGCATCATAACCACCACCAGTCTCTTGCACAGGTTTTGAGCTAACAATATTATTGGTCTGAATCTGATTCCTCGTTTCTGGTCTGTTTGTAGTGGTATGAGGAGACCTGGGTAACACATGCTTTCTGGCATTTGATGTCGTTGGTCCAACTGCAGCAGTCTGCGCATGAGCTAAGGTGCTCTGCAAAGATTTTGAACTTTTTTTTAGATAACAGTACATAGTAATCTTGAATCTTATCAAATGCTCAATTCTTCCCATGCATTTGTGAATACACATTAGATGCTTGAGATAAAACTATTGTGCTTAAGTTTAAAGAAAGTTTCAATTGAAAAAAATTAATAAATATGCAGAACTCTTTAGTCAGACCAAACCATACTTCGCTTACACACGTGCCACCTGAAATGAGAACAGGGAGAAACATATGCAAAGAAAGAAAAGTCAGAAGTTGAGTTGAATGTATCTATGTTAGTTTGGAGACAATGCTCAGTTAAGTTGAATCAGTAGGAGATATTACCTGCTCGCCTAATTAACACCTGCAACCTTTCAGAAACTTCACCCTGCCATTTTGATATTTTTTGGCGATAAGATTTGACCTTCTCTCGCTCACTGCCACAAAGAACAGACATTTTATTTGGATAACAATGGAAAAGCATCTCAGAATCAATCATCATGGTTGACTTGATAATGAATTTGTGTTTGCTCTCTCTAACGAATTTGCAGGAATGCAAATCATTTTCTTTAGGACATGCAAAACCATCCTTCGAGAGGGAAAAATCAGCCAACAAACCAAAGTCATGCTTTGCCTCCTATTATAAGAGATGAAGCTCTTCATGCTGGAATCGCTAAAATCGTTATTTGTCACTGAAGTCATTAACCAAATACAAATACTCATGCCACTTTTGCTTCACAACTTACACAAAAGACTTTCAAAAGTAAAGTTCATATGCTACAACATTAATCACACTTACTTTTTCAATTCAAGATATAATTTTGTATCTAACATATAAATGGTCAAACTTTTATGTCTAGAAAATATAAAGTCTCAAACATAGACGGAAATTTAGAGACTACCCACCATTTGTCTCAGACTAGCAACTTCAGCAATACTTCAACAATAATCAAAGAAGATAACAATTACAAGAATCAGAAACTAAGCTGAAAAAATTGATAACCTGAGGCTGATATAGGAAGGCACGGGAGTGGATGTTGCTTCAACGAGAACTCTCTGGGCGTTGTTATAGTGAGCAATGGCGTCGTCGACTAAGCCCCACTCTTCAGCCCTAACAGCCTTGGCGATCTCATCCTTGGCCAAATCGAAGTACCCCTTAAGCTTGTACGCAACACGCTCGTTGGAGACCGAAGCTCCAGGTCCAGCTATGCCTTCCATGGTTGACGAATTTGGAGGAGAATCAGAGTTTGGGTGAGACTCGTATGAGGAGGAGGAGGCGGCGGAGAAGACCGAACCAAGGGAATCGATGATCCCTTTGAGGAAATTCATGTCTGGAACAAATGCATGCCGATTATTGGGATGAGGACGACGAGGAGAGAGAGCTTAGAGAGAGATGGAGGGTTTTCTTACCATTTCCGGGAAATTGAGAAAACTTTCCCCCGGGAAAGTCATTCTTTATGGAGCTTAGCTTTTTCAGACTCCAGCGTACAGAAGAAATTGAGCAATTAATTTTAAATGGACAAAGTATTTATGAACAAAAAAAAAAGGTTTTATTTTTATTTTTATTTTGAAGTATATCACAAAAATAAAACTGTTTAGTGAAATATTTTGAAAAGTGTTCAAACAATTTTAGCACAATATTTTAAAAAAATTTATCTATCTAAATATCTTCGATATCTATCTATCTATATATATATATATATATATATATATATATATATATATATATGTCCCAGACACACTTTATGAATAAAATAAATTTAATAAATGAGTTAATGAAATTGGGTAATTAAATTAAAATGAAAAGGAATTTATTTAGGAAAATTTGGAATTTAATAAAAATTTAATATTAAAGGGCAATTTGGTAAACTATATTTTCGACGAGAATTTGGCGAAACGAGTTGCGCTATTGCGTTCGTCTCGTCGAAATGAGTCCATTGACGGGCGGCACATCTCGATACGAGTTACGGAACATAAAAAGGACATAATGGTCATTTTAGAATTTGATTAAAATATTATAAAATGGGCGCTGGCCAATCAGAACGCGTGTTTCTCTCTCTCTCTCTCTCTCTCTCTCTCTCGGTTTCTTTCTCCTTCGCGCGATACCTCCACTATCTCTCTTCGATTCTCTCAGCTCCGGTCACGGCCGGCAACGAGACCGGTCACATTGGAACTGGTTCGAGCTCGCCGTCAAGACCCATGGCTTTTCCTGGTCGAAAAGCTCAAATTTCGTCGACGCTGGCAATTGCAAATCTCGCCGGATTCTGGGTTTGCATTCCGGCTCTCCGGCGACGTACGGCGTCGATCCAAGTATGAAAACGAACCCTCTCTTCATGCTGGTGATGTTTGTAAACTTGGAATCGATCGATTTGGTCTCAAATCGATCGGATCTCGAACCCAGTTTTGGCCGATTTTTGATCATGAATTCAGGCCAGTTCACGGCCGGTTCTTGTCCGATTCGTGGCGGTTCTGAACTCCTCAAATCACGCTGGTTCTATTGGTATAAGGTTTGTAGCTTGATTCGAAGCTTTTTCGTTGGCCGGAATTGCTCACCACACCCACACGCACTGTTGGCGCGTGTGGCGGCGCATGGGGTAGGTGTGGTGGCGGTTCTGTGTTCCTAAGCGATCCTCATGTCGTCATGAACGCGTATGTGTGCTCGAATTTCGATTCGGACGTCGTTTGACTATCGAACCAATGTACGCCTATTAAGCGTTGTTTGGGTTCGATGGGTTCGGACCGTTGGATCGAATCCAAATTCACGTATGATGTTCCTCGTATTTCTAGGATCGTTTAGGAATTGACGGATCGTGAATCGGGGCCCTGGATGCTCCGGATCAATGACTTAAAGTTTGATTTAATTGAAAACCGTCCGATCGTGAGGAATCCGACCGTTCGATTGAGACCAAACTTTCAGGACACATTGTTTAGGCCGTGTTGAACCTGTAGGAACTTTCGGATCTAAGTTTGGAGGTCGTGGGCTCCGCGGGCCCCGGGTTGACCGAAACGAGATGTTTGATCGCCGGTTGACCATGAGTCTTCCGGGACGGTCCCACTTGTTAAAAGATGTAGCTTGACCTAGAAACTCTTCGTACGACGTACGTGTTACTTTGAGTCCCGGGAGAGTTAGGGTTTGTTTTAAAGTTCTCGTTTCGGTTCGGTTGTTAATATATCCTCATATCTATCGCTTTAGGTACTCTGGCACCGCATACGTAGCGGGCGGGACCCTCTTAGGGTTATGCAGCGTGGGACCAACGGTGAGTGGACTTTGTTTTCAAACGAACATGATTTTAAAGAATTGAATGCAATGCATATAAAATGAGATTTAATAATGGTTTAAGTCTTGGTTTTGACTTTGGTTGAAGTATATTAAAAGGATTTGCATTTGAGGCTTATGCATGATTTGAGTTTCTGGATTGTATGTGAGGCTCTGATGATTATATTTTATGATTATGTATACTTGTGGGTATTGAATGGGACGTAGTGACATCCGATGGTTTTCGTGTTAGATTTGGATTTATATATTTGAGCTATATTTTAAGAATCGTTATGTGTACTATACATACATGTACTTTGGATTTTGGGTTACGGACGTTTTAAACGTCCGGATATTTATGTTTAATGGGTTATTATATATATATATATATATACTTTGATAAATGTCGGGCATGGATTATACTTTGAAGAATTCTTAATTATACTTTGACTATATATTTTGAATATGGAGTTTTGGGGACGTTTAAACGTCCAGACGTATATGTATACCGGATTGGACTTTCGGTTGGGTTTTTAAGAATCGTATTTATAAATTGAATATTATTATGTTTTGGTTTTTATATTGAAATTTGGTATCTTACGAAGTTGTGGGATTATATTGATATTTGGGACTTATGTTGAATTTGGGTTTTGAATATGGTTTTAAATGAATAGGACGTTTGATTTGACTATGGTTTGATATGCGGTCATTTGACGCTTGTGACTATTTTGAATATAGAAATATATGTTTGTGACGGTGATGTCCTTATTTTGAGTATATTTTGGTTATATGATTGATGGACTTGTATATGTTCGGATGTCTGGTGTTTTGGGGTTGAGTACATTGTGATTGAATATGTATATATTGATTATCGCGTGGCGATTGATTTGAGTGCGGTTGGCACCTTGTTATGTACCTTCCCCTGTTCTTATGATACAGTTACTTGAATATGGTTCGATCCGGTGCATACCTTAACGGGGTGTAGCTGTAGACCCTTAACGGGGTAGTCTGCGCGCGTAGGACTTGTTTAGGAGGTATGGTAGTGAGGTTCCTACCATACAGGCCTATGAGCTTAGTCCCGATCTGGATGGCTCAACCCTGAGCACAGCGTCTCGAGGAGGCTGTACTTGTGTCTAGTCAAATGAGCCCCTGTTGGATTGTTTTTCTCCTGGTACTTGTGTTCGGTGTTAAGGTCGTGTTATACATATACGCATGTGTTAGTACCTTCGTATTCATATTTCTTTTAGTGTGGATCTTTCCTCGCTTGTCGTGCTGGTGAGCACGTGGTTATGTGAGTGTGGGGAAGATTGGGAAACAGTACTTGATTTGACTACAGTACTTGATATGTTATGTTTACTAGATTTTGAATCCTGAAACTGATTTCTTATATATATGTAAATGATTTGAACTACAATTGATTTCTATATTGTTGTTGAGTTTGGTTTTCTTGACATGATCAAGATCTTTGGTATTTTAAATGTTGTTTTTGGTTTATGGAATTTTATGATACTTTCGTATTCACGTTTATCTACTTCTTCTGTTTATGTTTTATATACCTACATGGGTTCGAAATTTGGGAGGTTATGCCTCGGGAAAAGTTTAAAAGGATGGTCTATTTGAAAAAAGGTTTGGAACTGGAATGTTTTCACATATTTTGAGATAGTGTGGTTTTTAAATTAAAGAAGTATATAAATGATTTCATATGCATGGTTTGCATTGTTTTGAAACGGTGGGGTTAGTACGTTGTTTTAAGTTTGAAAGCGTTGTTTTAAGTTTGAAAGCTTTGATTTTGTCCACTCACACTTTTTCTGTTTTGCGCCCCCCAAGCCATAGTTGTTGCTTCGTCACTGTTCGGCAGAACGCTTCTCTTCCGGAGCATCGACTAGACTGTAGGACTTTATGTCCCTTATCTTTAACTTTGAATTCTGTTGCTTGAATTCACATATTCTTGGAATTGCTATGTTATCGCCCATTAGGGTTGAATTGAAGGCCGGAGGCCTATTATGTATGTGTATTGCATGATGGCTGTTGGGATAATTCTATTATGTTGTTTTCTGACAGGTTGAAATTTTGGGATAGTTCTTGTTTTAGGGGAGACTCTGCCCGTTTTTCGGTAGAAGTCTTGGCCCCCTTATATGTTGTTTTTTGGGAAGAGGGTTTCTTTTAGTTTGTGGGCCCGACATCGGGTTGATGTCGGAACATCAGCAGGGTCCGACACGGGTTCTGGGGTGGAATCTGGGTCGGGTCCTGTCAATATATATATAGCAAAAAGTATAGAATAGTAAAACATTCAAAATACCATAAATTGTTCTTGGTTAATGCAAATATTAAAAATTAAAATTATTAATTAAATGAGGATAATATAGTTAATTTATATTTTCCCTATTAAAAAAAATAAAAAAAATTAATTAATGAGTCATATTTTTATGGAACATAATTACCCATTTTATCTTTTCTTAATTCTAAAATAAATAAAAAAATTTATAATTAAAAAAAAAACCAATTGGCACACGCGTATCTATAAAATCAGGAAAAGTTATTCATAAAATAGGAGACAACTACTTTCAAAACTTCGTTTTAAATTAAAAATAATATAACACTCATTAATAAAAATCCGATTGGCACATGCGTGAGACTGTGCCAAGGGGTTAATATATATTAAGGTAGAAAGTATTAAAAGTGAAATTTTCAAAATCCACACAATTACCCACTAATCCACTAATGTAGAAGGTAATAAAAAGAGCAAATGACCATGTAGAGATGCTAGGACTAAAACAGCAAAGGACCCACTAATGGTTTATAGTATTTACTCTCTCATACAAGGTCCTGAGTTCGAGTCCTAGCATCCGTGTAGTGTGTGTGAGTTTAGTATACTATCGCCCTCTCTCAATAGGAAAGGTCCTAAAAAAGAAGAAGACTAAAACAGGAATTAGATAAAATGGTATAGTCATAATTTATTTAAATTAAAATTAAAATTATAAAAACAAAAATAAAAGAACATGTACTGCAATTATCCATAAAACCAAGAGAATACCTTCAAAACTTCATTTTAAATTAAAAATAATATAACATTCATTAATAAAAACCCGATTGGCACACACGTGAGCGGGTGCAAGGGGGTAGTATATATTAAAACCCAAAGCATAGTGAAAGGATTTAATTGCCATATGTATACTGTTATTGAATCCCTTTTTTTTTTCTTCCTAAAATACATTGAAATGGCCAAATTACCCTAAATACATTTTCGGTAAGTGGGTTTTACATGGAAATTCAATTTGGTCATTGAGAAATTTTTTTTAGCCAAATTGGTCATTGTGTTTTCCAAAGTTTACAATTTATAGACATTCCGTTAAGTACAGTTTTTATTTTTGATAAAATAAAAATTTAGCAAAATTAGTCATTGTGTTTTCCGAAGTTTATAATTTATAGGCATTCTGTTATCTTCCGTTAAGTGCAGCTTTTATAGACATTCCGCTATCTCACTGAAGTGGGCTCCGCTAGAGAAGTGCTGGGTGAAACCGTGAGAGATGTAGGTGGAGCTTGTTTTGAGAAAAATAGTGGAGTGAGTGGAAACATTTGGGCAGCCATATCTTTCTTCTCGCGTTCAACCAATTTTTGATCAAATGGCTTGGAGCTTGATTGAAGAAGCTGCACTTTTTCATCGAACACCGCTTGGATAAGTAGATCGCTTATGTTCAAATCATTTTTCATGGTGCCAAATCGAAGCTGAAAATTTTTAAATTGCCCTCTTGCTCATAGAATTGCATCCGGGAACTCTTGTTGGCTGATAAAACATTTCTGAACAACCAACTCATAGCAAGAAGTTCCTAACAACTGTTCTTATGGTCTTCGAATACTCATGGCATTGGTTGGGTCTTCAAGAACCAAACCTATATTTAAAATTCATGTAATGTTTTAATAATCAATGATAGTTGTGCTTAAACTTTATGAAAAATAAGATGAAAGTAATTGTTAGTATTTGCATTACGAAGGAAGATGAATTTGATTGTTGTGTTTTGGACAAACCAGCTGATCATTGTGGGGACTGGTTCTCAGTTGTTTGTAGCAAGATGTGCATGCTCTGTACCACCATCCATTACGCGTATCAACACTTGTAATGGATGCTCTACATAGAACAAAAGCATCCTATAACATGCTCTAGAGACTTTAACTTTATAACTGTAAGCTTGCTCTTACTACTTTTCCCTGCTCGTAATTGCGCCATTTTGTTGTTGTAGTCATGCAATGCACACAGTCATAAGCTTCACCAAGCAACTCTGAGTGCCAATTCAAATCCACCATGAACCAATCCATAAGCTCAAACATAGAACCCAATCAAATGATAAACCATCACACAAAAGGCTTAATTTTGGACAAAAAAGCAATTCGAGGATATGGTTCTTACTTGAAATGCTTTGGTGAGGTTGTGGACCCCTATGTTATCAACCATGTAAAGGTCCCCGCTTATATATATATATATATATACAATTATTCTCTTATCCGGATGTCCGCCTGTTATTAACGTGCGGATGCCATTGTAAACATGCAAGAAAGTAAGGAGGGGATAGTACAAAATACATGGCGTCTACACGATAATAAAGTTCGGATGTTCGCATAGGAGAATTTATGTATACATATATAAAGCTTATAAAGCTCAAATTATTAATTATGTGCACTTGTGGCACAAACACTGAAAAGAAAGAGAGAGATATTAGACCTCCTTTCCCCATTCCGTGTTCTGTTCAAGTGTATAGCGTGCAAGACTTTTTTGAATTTTCTTCCAATTCATGAATGCCACTTTCTTCTCTTTTTCTACTGATTTCCCACTTCATATCACTCTTAGATCCCTTGATGACGTTCCCTCCTCATCACCACGCCATCGCTGCTCTGCTTCCGCTCATTCACGATGCCGCAAATCCAAACCCTCCAAGGGTTTGATTAAAAAAAGAAAAAAAACCTCTATGTTTTTCATGTACATGCACAAATAAAGAAGAAGATCAACCCCTTTGTTCATATTTACAAACATATGAGAGAAGATGAGTGAATTTTGGAAAAACTGAAAGATAGTATGAGCATTTGGAGAGAGAGAGAGAGAGAGAAGAGTCGGGGAGAAAGGAGGAAGAGAATGAAAAAAAAATAAGAAAAAGACAAAAACGACAAATATGAAAATACAAAAATACCATTATCCTTAACGGGTTAACAGATGATTCGCGAATGACACTGACACGACCCATTAGCTTAATGGGTCTGAAATTACCTGTAGGATGACTAAAAATGCCTAGAGGGGGGTGAATAGGCCAATTTAAAATTATAATAGATAAAAATAAACTTCGGTAACATGATTGATATGGCTTATCAATCCTGAAACGTGCTGAGCATAAAATCAAGGAACACGCAGAGAATTATTTTACGTGGTAAAGCCCCACCTCTTGGGGAAAATCCACGGGACTCCTAAGTCCAAAACAAATCCACTATAAAATGATGATTACAAGAAGTACTCACACACTTATCCTAGACACATTCTAGATAATGTTTATCGACTTCTTCGTAACTCAACTTCTGTCACGAGGTGATCTTTTGACACTCCTTATGTTGAACGCAATACTAGTCATGATTGCTTCAAGCTCGCTAGAGACAAACCGCCACCAAGGTTTAGGTGCCCTCAATTGTATGAGTCACAGAACATGCAAATGAATGCAATATGAATGATGAAAGTATTTGATAAATCACCAGGTAAACATGGAACACTTGATAACTTATCTCAACTATATGCACAACAGCTTTTCTAGAGAAATTTAGATGGTCAATCAAAACATGTGAAAGCTGTCTCACGAAGCCAAGAAGTCCCGCCATATCTTTATACAAACATATTCTTCTTGTTCAAGAGAATTGCATAAAGCCAAGAGATCAAATATTTGCCTAAACAGATTTGATTCTTTTTCCAATTGCGATCAAATATTTGCCTAAACAAATTTGATTCTTTTTCCAATTGCGCCAGCTTATGCATACTTTGTAATAACTTCCAATCCCATCAATAAGGAAGCAATATTAATGAATGAAACCAATTTGGGTATTAAAAGAAACATGCTTTCCAAGTCAAATATGAAAAAGAATATTTTTACTTAAACCAAAATAAGGTCCAAATAGAAAATAATCTCAAGAGACAAAATCCAGTTCTATTAAAAAGAGGACTAATAAAAAAGCATTTGAGTGAAAATAACTCTAGCTAGGAATCCTATAATGAATGCATGATTATGTCATGATTTACTTGAAATCAAGTTTCTCATATTGATCCAATCATACTTTGAAAATCCGGAATTGAATGTGTTGTGCCAAAACTTCCAGTAAAAGATATTCACACACTAATTCCCGACTTATGCTAGAGTCTAGGAAATGCTAATACAATTTCCATACTAATAGGGTCAACCCGTTATTAATACGCCCAAAACTCGGACTTGAATATTGAATTTTTCGTGCGAATTCGTGTCGTGTTAACGGGTGGTGTACAATATTTCCTGGTCTACTTTTGTGAAAGCATCCACTTCCAATGTATATAGGGCCCTCATAACCATCCGAACCATGTATTTCCACCTTCATATTTTAATACCCATCACATTGAAGAGAGAAGTTCTACTACCGATTAGTGTATATGTATCTACATCAAAACTTGGACACCTATTTTGTTTGTGAGAACCAGTCGTAGTCTTTATTATTTGTTTATGCGTTCATCTCTCCATCTAAGAAATGGTCTATTATCGGAAAAGGCTGTAATAGTTTTTTGCACACTACTTGGCATATAAAACATGCTATTAATATATCTTTTGTAACTTAAACTTGCTAAAAAGCAACATAACACAATTTAGATTTCCACATGTATGTAAATAGTATTGTCTTTCCTATATCTTTTTAGAACTTTCTACGTATTTTATATAGTTTTAAAACCCGTGGCATCACACGGGCACCCTCGCTAGTTTTAACTATTCAAGGAGATTTAAGCATTATTTGAGAGTTCTCTAAGGGTTCGAGTATTTTTTGAAGAAAAGAGAGAAAATTTGTTGGAGTATTGTTCGAGCATTGCTCACTAGGGAGGTCTAAAGCTCGAGTGGTTATATTTCCAAATATGCTGAGTTTGATATTAATTAATTTTTATCCAAAACTAAAGGCAAAAAATGCTAGGGAGATCACATTTTATATACCACTACCTTGTGTACCACCTTTAGCCCACCAATACAATGGGTCTCACCTGTAATAGAGATGGTACATACGATGTCATCTTGAAGATGATATATAAAATGTCGTCTCCCTGACATTTTTCTAAATTTTATTCACATCACTAATTTAATCATAACTTATAGTATGATAGCATGTAACATGTTGAGCCTATGTGTTTTTTTTTTCAAAGTCAAAGGGTCCAACTTTTGAGCCACTTATTAATTGTTGGTTGCTGATGGGTCCTATTATGTGTCTCCCTCCTCTGCCTCTCCAAATTCTGGGGGAGAGGAGGAGTGAATTGGAGAGTCCTAAAGTAGGTGCTCAAAGTGAGGATTGTCCTCAAGAAGGAAACGACTGGTTGCTCCACAAGAAATGACCGGTAGCTTTTGTCCGTGAGGGAAAATCCTTGTATCTATGAAGAAACGACCTGGCGCTTTTGCCTGAGAGGGAAATTCCCAGTATCATTGAAGAAACGACTGGCCATTCCTCATAAACTAACCAATCGTCTGGGTCTGAAAATGGTGACAATGATTCTTTTGAGGATGATGTTGATGCAATACCCCTCTCGCCCGCCATTGTCCCAATCAACTCGTCATAGTGAATCAAGTGAGGTAATTTATGATGATTTATCCGTGTCAGCTTATCAGTTATCCCCACGAACCACTCGTGGGAAATCTAAAGTTCAATATTCTCCTGATATACATGCCAAGTCTAAATATCTCATTAGCCATTATGTGTCAACTCATCGTTTACCTAAGTCATATGCATCATATTTGTGTCAATTATCTAGTGTATGTGTGCTAACTAAGCTGCATGATGCTTTATCTCGACCCCAAATGAGTGGATGCGATGAATGTTGAAATTGAGGCCTTAAACAAGAATATCACTTGGGATTTAGTTCCTTTGCCAAGAGGGAAGAAAACTGTTGGATGCATATCGGTGTTTGATAACGAAATTGTAAAGCACAAAATCGTAACAAAATAGTGTAGTGGTAAGTGAGTATTGTTCCACAGAGACTAAGACTAATTAACTGAGTACTAATTATGATTAATCCTAAACTTTATATGGATGTTTGAATGGTGAGGCTTTGATTTGAATTACGTAAGCAATCAACAAGAATTAAATAACATAAACAATAATAAAATTCGGCAAATAATGATGGTATGAGTACTAGGGTTATGATTTCACCAAAGCCAATTAAACCCAATTCCCTTAGCATGTTAATCCTAAATTATTCGCCATGTTGATAGTCGATTTTCCCTACTTTATTCGATACTCCATCCCTGGTTATACCAAAAGTATTCTTATTACCAACCCACTCTATCCCTAGTAATGGAATTAAGATAATAAGAACCCATTAAGTTCCTTGGAAGACCTACAAAACAACCACATAAGTCATGACAAACATCCCTATCTAATCATGTAACTCATGGCATCTATTACAAGAAGCAAACTCCAAATTGGATATCCCTATCGTCAATTTAGCATCAAGACAATTAAATGTTGGCCAAATATTCAAAGCATTAAGCATAGTAATAGATACTCAACATGAAAAAATACTCGGAATTAACATTGACTAAAGAAATTGAGTATTCATGGCTATGCTACATCATAGCCCTAGCAAAAGGAAATTAGAACATGATAAACTTATCGAGAATCATGGATTGGTTGATGGTAGACATGAAGACAAACTCGAAGACTTCCAACAAGCTCCAAGATGGCCAGTGGCAGCAGGACTCCTCCGCGCAAGAATTGGGTATTTTCGGGTAGTGAAAAGTATGGATGTCCCTTCTCAACGGCCATCACTATGCTATTTATAATATACAAATCTTAAACCCTAGTTACAATAAAAAAACTACCAAAAATAGGTTTCCCAATATCTCTTTGATTTCTTTTCCAAATCCCACAAGGATTTGATCAAACTTCCTCTTTTAAGCTTTGATCGGTTTCTTGGCTTTGACTCCAATTAATCCTTCCCGCACATCCCAATAGGTTTTGAGTCCAATTGGACAACTTTTCGTCCAATTCATCTAATTTGGGATCAACTACAAAATTCTCACAAAATACATTAAACCCAACAATTTAACCCAAGGAAATCAACAAATAAATAAGTAAAGGAGATATAAAATATAAACTTATCAGTGTTCACTTTGAAGCATAAGCCTGACGATTCCATTGACCGTTACAAAGCTAAATTGGTAGCAAAGGGTTACCCCCAAACCTATGGAGTGGATTATTTGGAGACCTTTGCCCCGGTAGCAAAGCTCAATACTGTGCGTGTACTTTTGTCCTTTACTGCTAATCAAGATGGGCCCTTGTTACAGTTTGATGTGAAGAATGCGTTCTTGCATGATGACCTCAAGGAAGAAATTTACATGGGTCTTCCTCTGTCCTCCAAGGAGGGTGTTGTGTGTAAACTGCGAAAATCCTTATGTGGGTTAAAGCAGTCCCCAAGAGCGCAGTTTGGGAGGTTTATTGCATCTATGAAGAAATTTGGCTATGTACAGAGTAACTCAGACCACACTTTGTTTCTGAAGTGTAATTGAGGTAAATTGACAGCTTTAATTATTTATATTGAGGATATGATTGTGGTTGGATATAATCAGGCAAAAATGCAAAACTCTCCATAAGTATCTTGCTTCTGAGTTTGAGATGAAATCGTTGGGTGAATTGATGTACTTTCTAGGGATCAAGGTTGCGAGATCTAAACATGGTATTTTTCTATCCCAAAGAAAGTTGATTTTGGATTTTCTTCCAGAAACTGGTATGTTGGATTGTAAACCAATTGATAACCCGAGTGAACAGAATCACAAGTTGGGGCTGTATCCTGATCAAGTTCCTACTAATAAGGAGTGTTATCAAGGGCTTGTAGGGAAATTGATTTATTTGGCTCATACACGTCCTGACATAGCATATACAGTTAGTGTGGTGAGTCAATTTATGCATTCGCCGAGCGAGGATCATATGAGTGTTGTTATGCTCATTTTGCGATACTTGAGAGTAACTCCTGGCAATGGGTTAGTGTTCTCCAAGCACATATGGATGTGGAATGATATACGGATGCTGATTGGGCTGGTTCAGTTATTGATAGGAGTTCAACTTCCGGGTATTTCACTTTTGTTGGTGGTAAACTTGTTACTTGGAGGAGTAAGAAACATAAGGTGGTGGCTCGGTCTAGTGCAAAGGATGAGTATCGTGGGATGTTTCAAGGTGTGTGTGAGTTGCTTTGGTTGAAGAGATTGTTGGGAGATCTTGGGTTTGAACCCCAGAAACCTATGGATTTGTATTGTGATAATAAGGTTGCGATTGCGATTGCTCATAATCCTATGCAACATGACCATACAAGGCATGTGGAGATTGATGACATTTTATTAAAGAGAATTTGGATGGTGAGATTATTTCTTTTCCATTCATAACTTCTGAGCATCAGTTGGCAAATGTTCTTACTAAAGCTATTTACTAGTGTCTTTCTCAACTCGTTTGACAAGTTGGGCATGTGTGACATCTTTGCTCCAACTTGAGGGGGAATGTCGGCAAGATTGACTTTAATTAGGAGATTTAATTCATATTTGTGTAGTTAGGATTTTATTTTGTTTCCTTGTATGACCCTACTAGGATTTACACCTTTGTATTATAAATACCTCATTTCAGAGAATGAAATATAACTGAAAATATTATACCCCATATTGTTTGACTTATCTTGGATTGTTATAAAAATGTTGACTTATTCTTGGTGAAGTGGAAAGTGAGTTGGAATTAGAAGAAAGGGTCCAATCCTTAACATGTAAGACTCTACACGTCCCAGCATATAATATAAGTCCATACACATTTGTTAGAAATATTGACACATTTTGATCATCAAGAGGAAAGTGAGTATGGGAAATTAGAAGAAAGAGTCCAATTCTTAACAGGCAAGAATTACTGAATTACCAACCTTCATCAATAAGAAACTTTTGGAGCTGGTTAAGTTACACTCCTAGTCTCCTAGCTAGGAATGAATTGCTATAACTAGAAGATCATAACCATTGATTCAATCTGATCTTTCAAACAAATCAAGATCAGGATGCGCACCCGCTAGCAGATCGATGGTCCTGATTAGCCATGGCCATGGGGAACACAGAACAGAACCACCATGTGTCAACACTCCTAGAAGAATGCCTTTTGCCCCAAGAAAAAAAATAAAACAAAGAATTTGCACAATCCAATCTCATGGATTGATATCCTTTTTCTGATTGTCTTTTGACAATCAAACCATATAATATGCACTATGACCATTGAAATTTTCAAGTTCCAAATTTCCCAATATGAATAAGATAAAATATACAAACGTTGAAGCTCCTCAGCTAGCAGTTGTTTTTTTCTCTTCATTTCACTTTCATAGATAGATGCAACCTATGAGAATAAAGCTTCCTCTGTCTTGCATATATAGATAATGTTCTCTTTTGCCAAACAATTTAATATGTTATTTGATTAGACCATTAATTTAAGCCAATATTTAACCAACAGCCCACTTGATCATACTCAATTTTATATATAACATGCTATGCTGTTGACATTTTCTGGATTTTCCTATACATATTGCTGTCTTTGCCTCTTTAACTAACCAAGAAAGATGAGTATCCTCTATATCATACTCACCTTCATATCATTTTCAGTACTCTTTCTCTTCCTACCCTTCTGTTTTCTCATACTTAGAATCTTCACAGGCAAGTCCATCAGAAACCCAATTTACCCTCCTGTAAAAGGCACCGTCTTTGACCAGCTCTTCTACTTCAACAGGCTCTATGACTACCAAACGGAAATGGCCAAACAACACCCAACTGTTCGTCTTCTTGCCCCTGAGCAAAGTGAAGTATACACGACTGACACACGAAACATTGAGCATATTCTGAAGACCAACTTTTACAAGTACTCGAAAGGGAAGTATAACCAAGATATTGTATCTGATGTTTTTGGCCAAGGGATATTCGTTGTTGATGGGGAAAAGTGGAAGCAGCAGAGGAAGCTTGCGAGCTTCGAGTTTTCGACAAGAGTTCTTAGAGATTTCAGCTGCTCTGTGTTTAGAAGAAATGCTGCTAAACTGGTTAGAGCTGTTTTTGAGATTTCAAGTGCCACTCAAAGTTTTGATATGCAAGTGAGTAATCTAAAACCAATAAATCCATTTTTTTCTTCTTTCAAATGGCTTCTGGTCTTGTTCAGATTGTGATATTTTTTTCTTTCTTGCATATGATTCTATTTGCAGGATATTCTTATGAGATGTACCTTAGATTCTATATTCAAAGTTGGGTTTGGAATAGACCTGAATTGCTTGGAGGGGTCAAGCAAAGAAGGGACTGCATTTATGAAGGCCTTTGATGATTCAACTGCTCTGGCCTATTGGCGCTATGTTGATCCATTCTGGAAATTGAAAAGGTTTCTTAACATTGGTTCCGAATCTGCGCTTAGAAAGAATGTCAAAGTCATTGATGATTTTGTACACCAACTTATCAGGAGCAAGAGGAAATTGCTAGTAGAGCAAAAAGATGCTGTATGTGATTTTACATGCTTGTTCTCCAAAAAAACCAAAACAATTCTCTGTGTTTCTTACATGATTCATTTCAACTTTGTTAATGAAATCTTGAATTTTATTTTATGTTTCGAAGAACGACAAGGAGGACATACTGTCTAGGTTTCTGTTGGAGGGCCAAAAGGATCCGGATGAAATGAATGACACATATCTAAGGGATATAATTCTGAATTTTATGATTGCTGGCAAAGATACCAGTGCAAATACACTCTCATGGTTCTTGTACATGCTCTGCAAAAACCCTCTGATACAAGAAAAAGTTGCACAAGAAGTGAGGGATGTTGTTGGTAGTCAGGTTGGTGAAGCTAACCCTGATGAACTTGTGGCCAATATAACTGATGCAGCTCTCGAAAAAATGCATTATGTTCATGCGGCGATAACAGAGACTCTGAGGCTTTACCCTGCAGTTCCTGTGGTATGTATACACAAATAACCTGCTATATATATATTTGATAGTTTTCCAATTAGATGCTGGTTATCTTATATGATTTTTAGGGAAAAATTTAGCAATGTCGCATTGAACTTTTCTTTGTGTCTTTGGCTTCCTCTTAGGATGGGAGATGTGCGGAGGTAGATGACATTCTTCCTGATGGCTTTAAATTGAAAAAAGGAGATGGAATATACTACATGGCCTATGCCATGGGCAGAATGCCTTATATTTGGGGTGAAGATGCTGAGGATTTCCGACCTGAAAGATGGCTCAAGAATGGAATTTTCCAGCCTGAATCGCCATTCAAATTTGTCGCATTTCACGTTAGTATCATATTTTCTGTTTCTTTGTCACATTTGTTCATGAATTAATATAATCTGAACTTACACTAATGGTTTCACTTGTGCTACTTGCAGGCAGGTCCTCGGATATGTCTAGGGAAAGACTTTGCTTACCGGCAGATGAAGATAGTATCAACGGCTCTTCTTTCCTTCTTCCGCTTCAAATTGGCTGATGAAACAAAAAGTGTAACCTATAAGACCATGTTCACCCTTCACATGGATGGAGGTCTCCCTCTGCGTGCAATTGCAAGGACAGCCTAATAAATTTTTTACATTTGAAGCAAAATAATGTTCTTGGTGTGGTCCCTATAATGTATTTTGTTTAGAGTAATGCATTCTACATTGTACTATATTTCTAATAGATACACGACACATCTATACAAATGAATCTCACCTCTATTCGAGACATGGATTGTGATGACCAAAATAACAAAATACAAAAACAAGAAATGGATTCTAATATAATACTAATAGTTTTATGATTTTTGTTCATCAACCCCATAAACTTTTTGCCATGAGGGAACATTGGAAAATATATCACTTGACTACAAAGATTGGTGTAATCGCATATTAGCAATGAACTTTTAGGCACTCAACGACAAACTCTTGTCCCTGTCCACCCATAGATGACTTATCTATAAACTAAAGAGGAAGCCACAAAGGTAAAACACTCATCATCAACAAGAAAGTTTTGGAGCTAATTGGATGCACTCTCCTAAGAATCATTTAAGATTAAGATAACCAGAAGATCATTATCGTTAATCCAATCTGTTTTTCCAAAACTCCAGAAGCACAAAAGCCTATTGCTTGTGGCCCTGTGAGAATATGAATGTGAAAATGTCTTATATTGGAAAGTTAGAAAATCTGAGTTGGCCTACTATACCGTTGCCAATTGATTTTGGGATGGAACCTAAACTTCCTTCATGGTATCAGCCGGCATACCGGTGGCAGCTGGCAACTGGGTGTCAAGCGTAAGTCTATCCGGCTCGAGGTTGTGGGTATGGCCTGACTCTGGTGGTTAGAGTAGCCAATCTCCCTCTAAACTTTTTTCATTAAAAAATAAAAAATTAAGACAACGTAGAGGTTCCGCCGTTTCATTTTTTTGTCTCTTCTTCACTCTCTCCATATATTAATTTATCTGCCTCTTATTATCTTAAAGAAAATCAAGATGGGTTTTCTTGTTATCATCTCCACCTTCATTTTGTTCTTTCTCTTCCTAACCTTGTCCCTCTTCATACTTAGAATCTTCACCGGCAAGTCCATAAGAAACCCAAACTACCCACCTGTAAAAGGCAGTGTCTTCCACCAGTTCTTATACTTCAACAGACTCTATGACTACCAAACTGAAGTTGCCAAAACACACTCAACTTACAGGCTTCTAGCCCCGCACCACAGCGAATTATACACGACTGATGTACGAAACGTTGAGCATGTTCTGAAAACCAACTTTTCCAGCTATTCGAAAGGGGCGTATACGAAAGCTATTCTGTCTGATGTTTTTGGCGAAGGGATATTTGTTGTGGATGGAGAAAAGTGGAAGCAGCAGAGGAAGCTTGCAAGCTTCGAGTTCTCAACGAGAGTTCTTAGAGATGTTAGCTGCTCTGTGTTTAGAAGAAATGCTGCCAAACTGGTTAAAGTTGTTTTTGAGATTTCAGGTTCCAATAAGGTTTTTGATATGCAAGTGAGTAATCTGAAACCCACATCTCTCTCTCTCTCTCTCTCTCTCTCTCTCTCTCTCTCTCTTGTCTTCTGGTTCAGATCACATAGTGATCATTATTTAATATGAAAACCAAATTTGACAGTTGACATACAGATAACATATAACTAGTCGGTTCAGTATACAGGCTAGGGTTGACATGTTCAGTGTTTCTTGATCAAATTGGTTTAAATAGAGGTCAACTCTGAGCTAAGCTTGGGAAATTGGGGCCGTCTCCTAAGCTCAACTTTAATTTGTGTTGGTTCTCGGAACTAAGCAAGCATGCTAAACAGGAAAAATTTACCTGTGAAATGCGAAAATTGCAAGCTGAAATCATTCTGATCAAATACAATTTTTCAAATCAATATCAATATCAATATCAATATCTCTGAGACTAAGATGAATGAGAAAACATAGGCACATTGTATCTAAACATTATCGAATTTAGCTAATAGCTCGTGATGATGTAATATGTTATTTACTTTTTCTTGCATATGATTCTTTTTGTAGGATTTGCTGATGAGATGTACCTTGGATTCCATATTCAAAGTTGGGTTTGGAATAGACCTGAATTGCTTGGAGGGGTCAAGCAAAGAAGGGACTGCATTTATGAAGGCCTTTGATGAATCAACTGCTCTGTCCTATTTTCGCTACGTTGATCCATTCTGGAAACTGAAAAGATTTCTCAACCTTGGTTCTGAGGCCTCCCTTAAAAAGTATGTCAAAGTCATTGATGATTTTGTGCACCTAGTTATCAGGAGCAAGAGGAAATTGCTAGAGGAGCCAAAGGATGTTGTAAGTGAATTTTACACTTGTATAGTGGCTTTGCATTGTCATCTTAATCTCTCTGTGTGTGGAAAAGCATGTGTTTATATAATTTTTTTTCTTTTGATTCTGCATTGAAGTTTCCATTTTATAGCATCAGTTTTATTAATGAAACTTTGAATTTTATGTTACGTTTCAAAGCATGACAAGGAGGACATACTATCAAGGTTTCTACTGGAAAGCGAGAAGGATCCAGAGGAAATGAATGACAAATATCTAAGGGACATCATTCTGAATTTTATGATTGCTGGCAAAGACACCAGTGCAAATACCCTCTCATGGTTCTTCTACTTGCTCGGCAAGAACCCTCTAATACAGGAAAAAGTTGTACAAGAAGTGAGGGATGTTGTTGGCAATCAGGACGGTAAAACGAAAATTGATGAATTTGTGGCAAACATAACTGATGCAACTCTTGAACAAATGCATTATCTTCACGCAGCACTGACAGAGACCTTGAGGCTATACCCTGCAGTTCCCATTGTATGTATAAACTCCAATAACCCTGTATTAGTTTTCTTTATGACAGTTTCTGAATGAGATGCTTGCTATTCGTTATACTTGTTCTAGTTTTTTATGAGAATCTAAACAGGACAGTCTCCAGTGTCAAAGCCTTGATATAATCTTGAGCTAATTTTATAAAAAGCAACACCATGAGAGAAAAATTCCCTAGTAGCAAACCAGAAAGGTCTAATTATTTGTCAGTTTCCATTAAGGCCAAATTTATAAGCACTGAAAATATTGACATCTATGTGTCTTTGGCTTTCCTCTAAGGATGGGAGATATGCAGAGGTAGATGACATTCTTCCTGATGGCTTTAGAGTGAGAAAAGGAGATGGAGTACAGTACATGACCTATGCCATGGGAAGAATGCCTTATATTTGGGGAAGAGATGCTGACGATTTCCGGCCTGAAAGATGGCTTAACAATGGAATTTTCCAGCCTGAATCACCCTTCAAATTCGTCGCATTTCACGTAAGGAACTTATTTTCTTTTTCTTTGCCACATAGCTTAATCATCCTAATGTTCACTAATAGTTGTTTCACTGAATTGGTGCTACTTGCAGGCAGGTCCTCGGATCTGTCTAGGGAAGGACTTTGCTTACCGGCAGATGAAGATAGTAGCCATCGCTCTTCTTTGCTTCTTCCGCTTTAAATTGGCTGATGAAACGAAAGCTGTAACCTATAGGACTATGTTCACCCTTCACATAGATGGCAGTCTCCCTATGCTTGCAGTTCCAAGGACAGCCTGATAAACTTCCTCTAAACAATGTTCACTTTGATCAACTCTTGTGATATTGGAGTGTGAACGCTATCTTTATGCATATACAATTAAACGACATGATAGCATGTGATAGAAAGACTGATATGTTATATTTTAATAGAAACAACCTTGTTGTAATATGCAAAGAGCCAATATGTAAGCATATTAGTCAAAACCATGAACCTTCCAAACCAATAATGCTCATAAAAACCATAAAAACCATTGACTTTTTCATATCCAAACCAATAATGCTCATAACAATGTTCAACTCTATCAAGTTCATGAGGCCTACTACAGTTAACTTCTACCAACTCTATCAACTTATTTTAACTAATTGAAATCGGCAAGGAAAAATAAATAACCTTATATTATAGATCAACGTAGAGTGCTGTCTGGTTGCATTTTTTCTCTTCTCTTCATTTCACTTTCAGCTTGCAACCTTAGCAAAGAGGCCAAAACTCTCTCTCTCTCTCTCTCTCTCTCTCTCTCTCTCTCTCTCTCTCTCTTACTACTACTACTTTGTAAGGCCTCTAGTTAGCTAAAAGCTCTCTCTCTCTCTCTACTACTTTGTAAGGCCTCTAGTTAGCGAAAAGAAATATGGCTATTTGCTATATCATCTTCACCTTCATATTGTTCTTTCTCTTCCTATCCTTGTCCCTCTTCATACTTAGAATCTTCACAGGCAAGTCCATCAGAAACCCAAACTACCCACCTGTAAAAGGCACTGTCTTCCACCAGCTCTTATACTTCAACAGACTCTATGACTACCAAACTGAAGTTGCCAAAGAACACACAACTTACAGGCTTCTGGCCCCAGACCACAGCACAGTGTACACCACTGACACGCGAAACATTGAGCATGTTCTGAAGACCAACTTTGGCGGCTATTCGAAAGGGGAGTATAACCAAGCTATTCTGTCTGATGTTTTTGGCCAAGGGATATTTATTGTTGATGGAGAAAAGTGGAAGCAGCAGAGGAAGCTCGCGAGCTTTGAGTTCTCCACAAGAGTTCTTAGAGATGTTAGCTGCTCTGTGTTTAGAAGAAACGCTGCCAAACTGGTTAAAGTTATTTTTGAGATTTCGGTTGCCAGGGGTTTTTTTGATATGCAAGTCAGTAATCTGAAATCTCCAACATATCTTTTCTTGTTTGTAACTTGTCTTGTGGTCTTGTTTGAATCACATAGTGGTTATTTAGTAATAGCATAATCAAATTTGACATTTTGCATACAGATAATATATAACTGGCTGGGATAAACTTATTCGCTGTCCTTGATCAAGTTGGATTGACAAAACATCAATCAATTTAGAGGGCTAGCTAAGGTCAACTTTAATTTTGGCTGGTTTTTGGTACAAAAGAGTAGAGAGAAGAAATCATGACCTGTGAAATTAGGGGATTTATCATACCATAAAAGTACTCAGCTTGTAAACTCCAAAAGTTTAGCATTTTCCATCTTTTTTTGTAAGTTTTTAAACATTATCTGATTTCATAACAGTTTATATAATGATATGGATTGTTATTTACTTTGTCTTGTTTATGATTTTTTTGGTAGGATTTGCTCATGAGATGTACCTTAGACTCCATATTCAAAGTTGGGTTTGGAATAGACCTTAATTGCTTGGAGGGGTCAAGCAAAGAAGGGACTGCATTTATGAAGGCCTTTGATGAATCAACTGCTCTAACCTATTTCCGCTATGTTGATCCATTCTGGAAACTGAAAAGATTTCTCAACCTTGGTTCTGAGGCCTCCTTAAAAAGTATGTCAAAGTCATTGATGATTTTGAGCATCAGGTTATCAGGAGCAAGAGGAAATTGTTAGAGGAGCAAAAGGATGTAAGTGAATTTTACACTTGTATAGTGGCTTTGCATTGTCATCTTAATATCTCTGTGTGTGGAAAGCATGTGTGTACATAATTTTTTTTCTTTTGATTCTGCATTGAAGTTTCCATTTTATAGCATCAGTTTTATTACTGAAACTTTGAATTTTATGTTATTTTTCGAAGAATGACAAGGAAGACATACTATCAAGGTTTCTATTGGAGAGCAAGAAGGATCCAGAGGAAATGAATGACAAATATCTAAGGGACATCATTCTGAATTTTATGATTGCTGGCAAAGACACCAGTGCAAATACACTCATGGTTCTTTTACCTGCTCAGCAAGAACCCTCTAATACAGGAAAAAGTTGTACAAGAAGTGAGGGATGTTGTTGGTAATCAGGTTGGTGAAGCGAAAATCGATGAATTTGTAGAGAACATTACTGATGCAACTCTTGAACTAATGCATTATCTTCACGCGTCACTGACAGAGACGTTGAGGCTATATCCTGCAGTTCCCATTGTATGTATATACTCCAATAACCCTGTATTAATTTTCTTTATGGGTAGTTTTTGAATGAGATATTGTTATTTGTTATAGTTGTTTCTGAGAACCTAAACAGGACAGTGCCAAAGCCTTGATAAAATACGTGCTGAATATATCAAAACTAACGCCACAAGAGAAATATTACTTGAAAGTACCACATTGTGTTGGCTATTATCAAACCAAAGAAGTTTAAGTCTAATTATTTTTCAGTTTCCATTAGGGAAATGAGTTTAATATCTATGGTTCTGTACATTAAGGTGAAATTTTCATATAATAAAGTTAAGGCCAATGCATAAGCACTGAAAATATTGACTTCTTTGTGTCTTTGGCTTTCCTTTAAGGATGGGAGATGTGCAGAGGTAGATGACATTCTTCCTGATGGCTTTAGAGTGAGAAAAGGAGATGGAGTAAACTACACGGCCTATGCCATGGGCAGAATGCCTTATATTTGGGGAAAAGATGCTGAGGATTTCCGGCCTGAAAGATGGCTCAACAATGGAATTTTCCAGCCTGAATCACCTTCAAATTTGTCACATTTCACGTTAGTACCTTATTTTCTTTATCTTTATCACATATGTTAATCATCCAAGTGTTCACTAACAGTTTCACCTGTGCTATTTGCAGGCAGGTCCTCGGATCTGTCTAGGGAAGGACTTTGCTTACCGGCAGATGAAGATAGTAGCGATCGCTCTTCTTTGCTTCTTCCGCTTTAAATTGGCTGATGAAACGAAAATTGTAACCTATAGGACCATGTTCACCCTTCACATAGATGGCAGTCTCCCTATGCTTGCAGTTCCAAGGACAGCCCGATAAGCTTCCTCTATGTGCTTTGATTAACTCTTGTGATATTGGAGTATGAACACTATCTTTATGTATATACAATTAAATGACACGATATCATGTGAGCTGAAAGATTGATGTTGTAGTTTAATGAAAACAACCTTGTTTTTTATAAACCTCATACGATGTTGCCAATACGTAACGTATGCATATTAGCTAAAACCATGAACCTTCAATACTTGAAAAAGATACCACTTTAATTTAAAAATTGGTGTAAAAGCTTAATATAACAAATAATCACTTTAATTTAAATAAGGACATACTTCCCCAGAATTTTGTTTCAGTCTTTCAGTGATGCAGCCCAACTCTGTCTCTGATTTGAATTTGATGTCACTTCTGCAAGTACTCTCTCATGTCTTTTTCAACATGAAATGAGAGAACACTTTAATACAGGAAGATATTGCACAAGAAATGAGAGAATTCATTCTTTTCCAAATGGACAAAAACTAATATTGATAACATAAACCCAAGAAACACTTGAGAAGCTATTTGCTACTATTCCATTTGTCATAATTGTTTGAGCAAATTTCCTCCGGGGAGAATATTCGTGGATGATTCCTTTTCCCTTTGATTTCCTCCGGAGAGAAGCTATTTGCTACTATTCCAAAATAATCACAAGATCATAATCGTTTCAACCTTATTTTTCAAATAATTTACTTTAAAGCATGATGGTCCTTATCAGGAACTGGGACACAGGCACTCATAGAAGATAAATTAAACAAAAGAAATTGCATCATCCTCTCATGCTCATGTGGGACATGGATAAACACCCCTTTCTCATTCTCTTCATTTAGTCTATGACCATTGAATTTTTCAATGATATCCAAGTCTATCAAGTTCATGAGGCCTATAATTAATTTTTACCCCTAATTGAAATCGACCAAACATGGAAAAATGTATAACTTTATATTAAAGAGCAACTTAGCTAACATTATATCTCCTCTCTTTTTCACTTTCAGTTTGCAGCCTTAGCTAAGCGGCAAAACTCTCTCTCTCTCTCTCTCTCTCTCTCTCTCTCTCTCTCTCTCTCAATTTGCAACCTTGCAACATTATTTATATAGTACTTTCTAAGGCCTCTAGTTAGCTAAAAGAAATATGGGTATTTTCTATATCATCTTCTCCTTCATAATATTCTTCCTCTTCCTAACCTTGTCCCTCTTCATACTTAGAATCTTCACAGGCAAGTCCATCAGAAACCCAAACTACCCACCTGTAAAAGGCACTGTCTTCCACCAGCTCTTATACTTCAACAGACTCTATGACTACCAAACTGAAGTTGCCAAAGAACACCCAACTTTCAGGCTTCTGGCCCTGAAACAGAGCGCAGTATACACCACTGACACGCGAAACATTGAGCATGTTCTGAAGACCAACTTTGGCAGCTATTCGAAAGGAGAGTATAACCAAGCTATTGTGTCTGATGTTTTTGGCCAAGGGATATTTGTTGTTGATGGAGAAAAGTGGAAGCAGCAGAGGAAGCTCGCAAGCTTTGAGTTCTCCACGAGAGTTCTTAGAGATTTTAGCTGCTCTGTGTTTTGAAGAAATGCTGCCAAATTGGTTAAAGTTATTTATGAGATTTCGGTTGCCAGGGGGGTTTTTGATATGCAAGTCAGTAATCTGAAATCGCTAACATATTTTTTCTTGTTTGTAACTTGTCTTTATGGTCTTTATCACATAGTGGTTATTTAATAATAGTAGAACCAAATTTGACATCCAGATAAGATATAACATAATCAATTTAGAGGATGTATCATACCATAAAAGTACTCAGCTTGTAAACTCCAAAAGTTTAGGATTTTCTATCTATTTTGTAAGTATCTTGGAAAATAGAAGATGAATGAGAAAGCATAGGAACATTGTTTCTAAACATTATCTGATTTCATAACAGCTTATATAATGATATAAGTTGTTATTTACTTTTTCTTGTTTATGATTTTTTTTTTTTTTGTAGGATTTGCTCATGAGATGTACCTTGGACTCCATATTCAAAGTTGGGTTTGGAATGGACCTGAATTGCTTGGAGGGGTCAAGCAAAGAAGGGGCTGCATTTATGAAGGCCTTTGATGAATCAACTGCTCTGACCTATTTTCGCTACGTAGATCCATTCTGGAAACTGAAAAGATTTCTCAACCTCGGTTCCGAGGCCTCCTTAAAAAGTATGTTAAAGTCATTGACGATTTTGTGCACCAAGTTATCAGGAGAAAGAGAAAGTTGCTAGAGGAGCAAAAGGATATTGTAAGTGAAATCTTGATCTCTCTGTGTGTGGAAAGCATTTGCTTACAGAAATTTCTTCTTTTGATTCTGCATTGAAGTTTCCATTTTATAGCATCAATTTTATTAATGAAATCTTGAATTTTATGTTATGCTTCAAAGAATGACAAGGAGGATATACTATCGAGGTTTCTACTGGAGAGCGAGAAGGATCCAGAGGAAATGAATGACAAATATCTAAGGGATATAGTTCTGAATTTTATGATTGCTGGCAAAGACAGCAGTGCAATTACACTCTCATGGTTCTTCTACCTGCTCAGCAAGAAGCCACTAATACAGGAAAAAGTTGTGCAAGAAGTGGGGGATGTCGTTGGTAATCATGTCGGTCAAGTGAAAATCGATGAATTTGTGGATAGCATAACTGATGCAACTCTTGAACAAATGCATTATCTTCACGCCGCGTTGACAGAGACGCTGAGGCTATACCCTGCAGTTCCTATTGTATGTACATACTTCAATAAACCCAGTTTTGATTTTCTTTATGACAGAGACCGTGTAACACTAGTGTTGGCTATTATCAAACCAGAGAAGTCTAATTATTTTTCAGTTTCCATTACGGAAATGAGTTTAATATATGGTTCTGTACATTAAGGTGAAAATTTCATATACCAAAGTTAAGGCCAAATGTATAAGCATTGAAAATATTGACATCTCTGTGTCTTTGGCTTTCCTCTAAGGATGGGAGTTGTGCAGAAGTAGATGACATTCTTCCTGATGGCTTTAGAGTGAGAAAAGGAGATGGAGTAAACTACATGACCTACGCCATGGGCAGAATGCCTTATATTTGGAGAAAAGATGCTGAGGATTTCCGGCCTGAAAGATGGCTCAACAATGGAATTTTCCAGCCTGAATCACCCTTCAAATTTGTCGCATTTCATGTAAGTAACTTATTTCCTTTTTCTTTGTCACATAGCTTAATCATCCTAATGTTCACTAATAGTTGTTTCACTGAATTGGTGCTACTTGCAGGCAGGTCCTCGGATCTGTCTAGGGAAGGACTTTGCTTACCGGCAGATGAAGATAGTAGCAATGGCTCTTCTTTGCTTCTTCCGCTTCAAATTGGCTGATGAAACAAAAGCTGTAACATATAGGACCATGTTTACCCTTCACATAGATGGCAGCCTCCCTATGCTCGCAGTTCCAAGGGCAAACTGATAAAATTTCCTATATCTGAAGAAAATCAATGTTCAAGGTTATCATATATTATGATATTGTTAAGATATTTGCAGGTTTTTGCTCTGTATTCTATTTATAATTTGTAGATAATGGACAATATGTAAAACCATGACATTCTTCACCCCAAGAAACTCTCTGCAATCTTGGAAGAAGCTTGGAAAATATTTGATGTCATTTCTTTTCCCTTTTGCCCACACAAACAACCTTAGCAGCCTAGAAAGTACGGGTGGGCACAGTCTAGATTGGATCGTTTTTATCTCAAAACCACAGCCAAACCAATTAAAATATAATGGTTTGGTTTGGTTCGGTTTTGACAAAAATCACGGAGGAAACCGAATCAAACCAAACCAATTTAAGACGGAAACCCTAAGCCTAAAACAATTCTCTTTCATTTTCCATTTTTGAACATAATTAACTCAATTACAACAACAAAATTAACAACTTGCTACATAATGTTTTCATTTTCTAGCGTATCAAACAATTCTAAAACTCAACATGTCATAAAACTTCAAATTTCAATAATTAATATAGCTACAATTCAAATATCAATAACTCCAAAGGTCCATCAAACTTTAAATTCAATATACATACTTAGTTTTAATCAAATTATAGGATTACACTGTATGATAAATATATATATACCGTCTGATTTGGTTTAGATCGATTTACAAAAGCTCAAAACCAAACCATATACGGTTCGGTTCGGTTTTTAAAGCCTTTGATTTTTTCTTGATCAAAACCAAATTAAACCGGTAATTACGATTTGAATTGGCCAGTTTAATCGGTTTTGTCATATTGATGCCCATACTAGAAAGAGACCCATGAACCTTTGCAATGCTTTTTTTGGTCGAAACTTTTGTAATGCTAATCCTAACAATTCATGGCAAGCATCACATCAGTTTTCATATAAAGTAAGAAGACCCATTTTAAAATTTTGGACCATCCCAATTGCCACATGCCTAATTCTCTTTCATTTTCCATTTTTCAACATAATTAACCCAATTACAACAACAAAATTAACAACTTGCTACAAAATGTTTTCATTTTCTAGCGTACAAAACAATTCTAAAACTCAACATGTCATAAAACTTCAAATTTCAATAACTAATATAGCTACAATTCAAATATCAATAACTCCAAAGGTCCATCAAACTTTAAATTCAATATACATACTTAGTTATAATCAAATTATAGGATTACACGTGTATAATAAATAAATATATATACTGTCCGATTTGGTTTAGGTCGATTTACAAAAGCTCAAAACCAAAGCTTATACGGCCCGATTCGATTTTTAAAGCCTTTTTGATTATTTCTTAATCAAAACCAAATCAAATCGGTAATTACAATTTGAATCAGTCAATTTAATCGATTCGGCGATATTGATGCCCGTACTAGAAAGAGACCCATGAACTTTTGCAATGCTTTTTTGGTCGAAACTTTTGCAATGCTAATCCTAACCATAGTATTAAATATCGATATTATCGGCGATATTTCGCCGATAATTTCGTTTTTTTAGACTGGCGATATTTTGGCAATATCCCATCTGTATATCGTAATTATTTCAAATTTATCGGCGATATTATCGCCGAAATTTCGCTCCCGAAATTTTCGGCGCATCAGCCACAACAATCGGTTATAATATCCCGATATTTTCGAATTTCTTGGATAATATCGTGGCCACAAACTCAGGAAAAACGAAATGAAAACGAGCAGAGAAAGTTATATGTATACTTTGCAGAAGGAATCGGATGCGGTAGAAAGGTTGGAAGCTACAGTCGTGGCGTTGGAAAGAGGGACAGGCCACATGTGCCGACGCCGTTTTGACTTCTCAGCTAGCGACCCATGCATAGCCTTCCATCTTGGTTTTCAATTTCTGAGTAATCGATCCCACAATCGTCCTTGAGATGAAACATCAATCCTGAGTTGAATTGAACAGCAGAAACTCTAGATTCGCGAAATTCGAAGGGAGATAAAACTCTAGATTAAGGCCTAGATCTTCGATTGGATGAGGGGTAAACGCCAAACAGAACGATTCGGAAGTCTAAGGCTTAGATAGATTTGCTATGAAAGAAGAAACGGTGAATGGGCAACCAGGAGAGAGAGAGAGAGAGAGAGAGAGAGAGAGAGAGAGAGAGAGGCAAAAATGGTTTGGGCCCAAGATATTTCCAGTCGCCAAGGTAATGCTTGGTGGACAAATACCACGACGTCGTTTCAGTATTTGCAAACTTTAAGAAAAATGGTATGTGATTTATGGCATGATTTAAAATAAAAAATAAAAAACACTTTTCTAATCTTGCAAGGGTGGGGAGGGGATTCGTTTCAGTATTTGCAAACTTTAAGAAAAATGGTATGTGATTTATGGCATGATTTAAAATAAAAATAAAAACACTTTTCTAATCTTGCAAGGGTGGGGATTCGAACCCCTGCCACCACTTCTTAACGTTCAACCTTTTCCAACTGAGCTGTATGTTAACTTGATGTATTCCTCCTTTCTTTTTCTATTTATATGCGCTATAGCAATGCCCTTGTCAGGTTTGCATCTGTATTATATTTATACTACTTTTTTTATTTAAGGAGAAAAACATATGGACTTAATTACTCAATCAAAGAAATTATCATATATGTTTTTAATAAATAAATTTACATATATTATTAATCTTTTACTATATAAACCCCTTTTATCATTGAATTTATACATATACTATATAGATCCCTTTTATTTATTATTATCATGTATCTTTACATTTGTTACTCTACACATGTGTTACTCTTAACCTACATAATAGTATATAAATCCCTTTTATTACTTGCATATTATTCATTTTTTAAGTTACTGCGTTTGTTAGCTCGCACTATACTCAACTTAAATAACTTAAACCCATTATACAATATATTTTCTTCAATTTTTGTGTGTCAAAACAATAGATAATTGACTAAATGAACATCTTCTAAAGTTTTATTAAAAATTTCCATGTTTTTCTAACAATTTCCGTCGTTTTTATTCAATTTTTATCGATATCGATATTTTGTCGATATTTCCATCGATATTTCCGTGTTTTTAGACCACCGATATTTCCGAAACCTTCGATATTTAATACCTTGATCCTAACAATTCATGGCAAACGTCACATCAGTTTTCATATAAAGTAAGAAGACCCATTTTAACATTTTGGACCATCCCAATTGCCACATGCCTTTTCCTTAACGAAACGTGACATAGAGCCACAAACGTCCAACAAAATGTGATATTATTATTCATTAAGTTAACCATTAACAAAGTTTGGCCAAAAAAACCATTAACAAAGACTCTTCTCTCCATAAAAACAGGGAAATATAAACAAAAAAGACTACAGATTACTGTCAGAATCAGCCATGGACTTTCTTTCAAACCCCATCTTCCTCACAGCTCTGGTTCTAGCCTTATCCATTTTCACTGCCCAAATTCTTGCAAGGGAACTCACCAAGGCAAAGAAGAAGCACCCACCTATTGCTGGCACAGTGCTCCATCAGCTACTTAACTTCAACAGGCTACATGATTACATGACTGATCTTGCTGGGAAACACAAGACCTACAGGCTGCTTGGCCCTTTAGGAATGAGATTTACACGTCTAACCCAGCAAATGTTGAGTACATACTCAAGATAAACTTTGATAATTATGGCAAGGTATGTTTCCAAATCCATCTCTGGTTGATTAACTAGAAAATCATCAATGGGAAGATGTTTATAGCAATGTTTAAAAAAAGGCGAGGCGTTGATGCGAGGCGTTTTAGTCGCGCTATGCGAGGCGTAAGCCTTGAAGCAGTGAGGCGTAAGCCTTTTGAACATTAATTTATTTTAACAAGAAAAATTTATAATTAGTACAATACAATTAAATTGTACAAGTAATTCTTATTGAACCATAACAATATTTTAAATATAATCAAATATAAGTACTAATGGTCATTCAAAGCATAATAATCAATCCCAAAACATAAATTTTTTATCCAACATCAAAACAAAGACATAATTCACTCATCCCACTCCTCAACACGAATATCATTCAAACTAGCATTACTATCATATTGATCAACTGTATCAATATGAAAAGAATATGAAGAGAATTCTTGAAATTGACGGAGATTATCTGATAAGGGTAGAAATTAGGGTTGTACTAGTCTATATATATATATATATAAATCAATGTGTTAATATATTAATTTAGGAAAAAAAAAGGGTAAGTCAATATTAGAGGCTAATCGGCTGGAGTTATAAGGGGAAATTAGGGTTGTACTACTATAATATATATATATATATATATATATATATATATATATAAATCAATGTTTTAATATATTAATTTAGAAAAAAAGAAAAAAAAGGAAGTCAATAATCAAGGCTACACTCGGCTGGAGTAATAAGGGGAAGTCAAAATCCAATTTGAAACAACGTCGGCTGGAGGAGACACATGCCTTTTTTTTTTAATTTTATTAAACACTCGGTGAAACGACGCCGTTTCACCCAAAAATTTTTAAAACACTTTGTATTGAAACGACGTCGTTTCAATTAAAAAACCCTAAAAAAAAGAGTCTTCTTCATCCTCGCGCCGTCTTCTTCCTCAGTGACCCAATTTGCAGACACTTCATTCTCGACTTGGAACATCAAAAGTATTGCATCTCTCTAACAGCAAGAAAGTTATTCGATCTCTCTGACTGGACTCCAGATCTAGCTCCGCCTCAATCCGCCTCGCTCCGCCTCCATCCGCCTCAATCCGCCTTCGCCGCGCTAAACGTGCACCTCGCTAAACAAGCGACCGCCTCAGGCGTTTCCTTGCCGCCTCGCTCCGACTCGCGCGCCGACGCGCGCTCACGCCTCGCCTTTCAAAACACTGGTTTATAGTATCATGGGTTGCAATTAAGTTTCACCAAAATCTGGTTTTGCAGAAAGAATTGTGATATTTCTACTAAGTCCTTGTTTACTTACTGTGGCATTTAACTCTCTTTTTTTGGTCCGATTTAACTAACTTCCAAGGTCATTTCGAATTGTTCTGTTGTGTAAATTTACTTTAAATATATTAAGGATTAAAGCTGATAATTTTATGATAAGATCACAATCTTGCTAGGAGCCTAGGAAATGTTATCTTGAATGCCATCAGAATAGAACTTTATTTTTGAATTTTTGGTGAACTATTTCTATTTTTTGGGGTGGGGTGAATTCTTGGTATTAAGGCAGGGTCTAACTTGTTCTTGTGCAGGGACGGTATAACTACAATATTCTGAAGGATCTTCTGGGTGATGGAATTTTTACAGTTGATGGTGAAAAGTGGCGCCAGCAGAGGAAGATATCGAGCCATGAGTTTTCAACAAAGATGTTGAGGGACTTCAGCAGTGTAATCTTCCGGAAAAATGCAGCAAAACTTGCTGATAAGGTGTCGGAAATCGCAACTTCCAACCAGGCAATTGATATTCAAGTGAGTTTGCAAAACTCATTTGTTCAAAAAGAAACCAAGCCAATTTGATGATCCTAATCAACTAGCCATGGTATAATGTAGGATCTATTTATGCAATCATCCTTGGACTCGATTTTCCAAGTAGCATTTGGTACTGAATTAGACAACATGTGTGGATCAAATGAAGAAGGCAAGAGTTTTGGTGATGCTTTTGATAATTCAAGTGCATTGACCCTCTGGCGTTTCATTGATGTTTTCTGGAGGATCAAGAAGTTTCTCAACTTGGGATCAGAAGCTGCCTTAAGGGAAAATACTAACATTGTTACTGAATTTGTGTTTAAGCTAATCCACAACAAAATTGAGCAAATGCAGAAAAAGGATAACGGTCCGGCGACTGTGAGTGACACTTACCTACAAGTTTATGCTCTGATTCACTTTAGAACCATGATACGAACTTGTTTTACACTCGATGCAGGTGGACAGACAAGACATTTTATCAAGGTTTTTGCAAGTGACTGGGACTGATCCCATATACTTGCAAGATATAATTCTCAATTTCATTATAGCTGGTAAAGACACAACAGCAACCACACTTGCGTGGTTCATTTGCCTGCTGTGCAAGCATCCTTCTGTACAAGAAAAAATTGTACAAGAAGTGAACAAGTAACCGGCATGAAAAAGATCACAAACTTTTCCGAGTTTGCATCTGGTCTGAGTGAAGATGCTCTGGAAAAGATGCAGTATCTCCATGCTGCAATCACTGAAACTCTCAGAATCTATCCTGCAGTCCCAGTGGTAAGGAAAATTATAATGAATTTTCTCTTCATTTCGGCCCATAGGCAAAGAATATAAAATCAAAGGACTGACTACATAAATCCTTGTGTTGAGTTGTTATTGCTTTGCTTTCTATTTGCAATGAATTTCTACTTTAGTGTGATATCCTGGAGAAGTCTTTTTAACTTCCCAACATTTCAAACATCCACTCTGCTTTGACTGCAGGATGCAAAGATATGCTGTTCTGATGATACTCTGCCAGATGGGTACAGTGTGAGGAAAGGAGATATGATAGCATACCAACCTTATGCAATGGGCAGGATGAAATTCATATGGGGAGATGATGCAGAAAAGTTCAGACCGGAGAGATGGCTCAACGAGAATGGAGTCTTCCAGCCAGAGAGCCCTTTCAAGTTTTCAGCCTTTCAGGTTTTGCTTTTGAAGCTCATCTTCATCCTAGACATATCTAACTCTTCTAGTTAACTTCTTCACTGAAGCAACCTAACATCTTTGTATAATATCTGTGATGGTTGACAGGCCGGACCGTGAATATGTCTTGGAAAGGAGTTTGCTTATAGACAAATGAAGATTTTCTCAGCCGTTTTGTTAAGCTGTTTTGTGTTCAAAATGAGTGATGAGAACAAAGTTGTCACTTACAGGACAATGATTAATCATCACATTCTTGGGGGTCTGGAAGTTCGTGCCTTCCACAGATACTCAATTTAGATTAGAAGTAGAGAGCAAATATGTAACATCATTTACACTGAAAGGATTGAACTCTAGAATATTACGACTTAGTATTTTATTAGTATTTGATAATATATTCACAATGAAAATGCACGCAAATTTTCCACTATAAATGACCCTATATTCAAACAAGTTATAATAAATATACAGTTTTTTCAGGAATCTCTGATTTTTGTCATTTGCCTTGCTATGATACTGGGCATGCATCCTAGAAACTGGGTATAAAAAAATAATCAACTGTATTCAACAAAGAGGTTCAAAGAGATGAACAAAAAAAATCACTCCATCCTCTTTGAATACGTTACAAATTTAAGCAGCAGTTACAAATTTCTAGACTGTCGCACTCTTATGGATCGAACTCGCTGCATAAATTACAAAATTGCTGAGGCATAGTACGCCTTGATATAGAGTAACAAACTTCAAGACATGTATCTACCAGGCAAGTAGCAAGAGAGGCAAAATGATAAGTACGCATTATGGAATCACCAATTACAATGCTGTCGAAGTCACAGGAGGAGGAAGCTGAATCCCTGGCCTTGCGTTCCATCCTTTGCGTTGCCTATACGCCTCGATTGCCTTGACTCGAACCCTCTCCTTAGAAGCATCTTGTACATTCTTCAATGCCTTCACAAAACAGGAGAATTTTATAATTAAACTGAAGAATTTTAATCTGTATTGTATGGTGAAGAATGTATAATGCTACCTTGGGCACAACCAACTTTGGAGGAGCTTGAACTACATCTCCAAATTTGATTTCCTCACGTCCAGGAAAGTCTATATTCTCTTCTTTCTTGCCCTTTTTCTTTTTGTTTTTCTTAGCTTCCAAGTACCTGATTATAAAAAGCTTGTCAGTTGTCACTAATCAGTAGTAGATGGGTAGCTTGACTCATTTGATCACCGCAATGATACAATAGCCCAAGAAAATTACAATTTGTTCAATTTCCAGATGATTCATTTACAAGCATTCTGATAAAAGAACATAAGGTAGTCTTACTGACCCTGCTAATTATCCATGCATGCAGCATTCCACTTGCAGGGAGCTAAACATTCAATACTTTCATTCGAAAAAGGAGTTAAAATACGTACTTTTTCTTGCGCTCCTTTCTTTTTAGACGAGTTTCTGGTTGCTTCGTTGCTTCTGTTTCAAACCGAAGGTCATGCACTTGCTTTCTCTTTCTTTTCTTCTTTCTCTTCTCATCCGTATGTTGAGGTGCCAAATTCTCAGCATCACCCTCATTTTCAAAACCAGTCTCGAAGTCGACTTCATCCGCAGGTTTCTGTTGACAAAAGAAAACCATTGTTTTTTTACTTTGTTATACAACATGCCAATGTTACCAACTCAATTTTTACAACGTAGAGGTTCCGCCGTCTGGCTTCATTTTTGTCTCTTCTTCACTCTCTCCATATATTAATTTATCTGGCTCTTATTATCTTAAAGAAAATCAAGATGGGTTTTCTTGTTATCATCTCCACCTTCATATTGTTCTTTCTCTTCCTAACCTTGTCCCTTTTCATACTTAGAATCTTCTGATGGGATTCCCTCATTAGTGGAGGAGAGAAAAAGAAGCAAAAATAAATAGTAAAGGAAATAAAGAAAGGACGGGAGAATTTGAAGAAAACGAATGGACGAGAAAATGAGAAAAACTCTCATTCATGCATGGCCACCAATTAGTTAGGAATGTTGGCTATAAAAGCCGTAGCCTTCTTTCAGTTCTATGCATCCCTTAGAAAACCAAAACTTAGAGAGTTTTGAGAGATAAGAAAGCCTCACTTGTGTGAGAGAGAAAATCCTCTTGAGAGAAAAACCAAGAGAGAGTTTAGCCACCGGTGTTTGGTGAGATTATTATTGTATTCCCATTATTTTTCTTAGTAAAAATATTGAGTGTTATTTTTGCCCATTTTATTTACACAAGGCTGGGAAAAGTCAGATCCTGGGAGTGCCATATTTATTTATTGGTTCTTTTATTTTTTGCCATCTTTCCCAACAAGTGGTATCAGAGCTTCGGCTCAAAAATTATATTCTTGTGTAATTTAATATGGAGGAGTCGTCATCATCATCGTCAGCAACAATGTTAAAATTGACTGCATCCAATTACTCCATTTGGAAGCCAAGAATGGAGGACATCCTTTATTGCAAGGATTTGTATGAGCCCCTTCAATTGTTGGGACAAAAACCAGAAGGGAAGTCAGACGATGCATGGAGCATTCTGAATAGAAAAGCTGTCGGACAAATTCGACAATGGGTGGATCAAAGTGTGTTCCACCATGTGGCACAAGAGACAGATGCATACAAATTATGGACAAAATTGTCGTCCATGTACGAGCGGAAGACAGCTCAAAATAAAGCATCAGTTATCCGACGGTTGGTAAACCTTAAGTACAGAGATGGTCGAAGTGTTACCGAGCATCTCAGTGACTTCCAAGGTTTGATCAACCTGTTGACGAATATGCAGATGGTGCTCGATGATGAGTTACAAGCATTAGTGTTACTCAGCTCTTTGCCTGATAGCTGGGATACATTAGTAGTATCTTTAAGCAATTCAGCTCCTCAAGGCATTCTTACATTGGACATAGTTAAAGATAGCATGTTCAATGAAGAAGCAAGGAGGAAAGAACAAGGTGTAGTAGCCGAGTCAGAAGCCCTCGTCTCAGAGTATCGTGGAAGAACTAGCAATAGAAAATTCCACAGGCGAGACAAGTCAAAGGGCAGGTCAAGAGATGGCTCGAGAGGGAGGTCTAAGACAAGAAAGGACCTAGAATGTTACCATTGTGGCGGGATAGGCCACATGAAGAGAGAGTGCAGGTTGTTTAAACGAGAGCAAGATAGAGGTAACGAGAAGAACGATGCCAGGCACACGACCGCAACTACCTCTGGTGGAAATGAGGTAATTATTCTATGCGGTGATGGCGTCGTTAATTTTTCATCTCAAGATACATGCTGGATAGTGGATTCTGGTGCATCATTTCATGTCACCTCACGAAGGGACTTCTTTACATCCTACACCAATGGAGATTTTGGTAATGTGAGGATGGGAAATGACAAATTGTCCAAGATCGTGGGAAGAGGAGATATTTCCCTTGAAACCAACACAAGTTGTCACTTGGTTCTCAAGGATGTGAGACATGTTCCAGACATGCGCCTCAATCTAATCTCCACCGGATTACTTGATGATGAAGGATATACCAATGTCTTTGCCGAAGGGAAATGGAAACTCAAAGCAAGAACTCTCTTGTCCTAGCACGAGGGAAGAAGGAGAACACCCTTTACATGACACATGCAAAAGTCAGTAATGGGTATGTAAATGCTCTCGCAGAAGACTTGATCGAGCTTTGGCATAAACGGCTCGGTCACATGAGCGAGAAAGGGTTGCAAATTCTAGCCAAAAGAGAGGCATTGACCGGGATGAAGAAGGGCATGCTTCAAATCATGCACACATTGCTTGGCGGAAAGCGACATAGAGCTTCATTTCAACGTGGACTTGCACAAAGAAAACCCAATGTATTGGATGTTGTGTACTACGATGTTTGTGGTCCTATGACCACTAGTACTCTTGGTGGTGCAAGATATTTTGTTACCTTCATTGACGATCATTCCAGGAAGGTATGGGCTTACGCACTTAGAACAAAAGATCAAGTGTATGAAGTTTTCAAGCGGTTTCATGCCAGCGTTGAACGAGAGACTGGCAGAAGCTTGAAATGTATTCGCACCGATAACGGAGGAGAATATATGGGGGCGTTTAGAAACTACTGTAGAAGTAATGGAATCAGGCATGAACGATCTGTTCCGAAGACTCCTCAGCATAATGGCATTGCTGAGAGAATGAACAGAACAATTGTTGAAAGAATAAGAACAATGTTATCTCATGCCAAGCTGCCCAAAAACTTTTGGGGTGAAGCCTTGATGATTGCGGTTGATCTAATCAACCTTTCTCCTTCAGCACCTTTGAATGGTGATGTCCCGAACAAGTTCTGGTCGGGAAAAGACGTTTCCTACAATCATCTGAAAGTTTTTGGTTGTAGAGCTTTTGTTCATATTCCTAAAGACGAGAGATCCAAGCTCGACGCGAAGTCGAAAGAATGTATCTTCGTGATATGGGAATGAAGAATTCGATTACGAGGTTATGGGATCCTGTAGCTAGAAAGATTATTAGAAGTAGAGATGTTGTCTTCTTTGAAGATCAGAACATTGAAGACATTCGAAGAGGTGATAAACCTGATAATCCTAGAGAATATCCAGCTAACTTGGATCCAGTTCCTCCTCCATTGGAGCACAATGATAGGCGAGATGAATCCAATGATACTGATGATCCAGCTAATGATCCTATTATCAATGAACCAATTGATGATGACATGAGTGATGGTCATACAACTGATGGTATGGTAGATGATGTAGCTGATGAGGGGCTAGAAGCACAAGCCCATGAAGAGCCAGCGGTCGAATTCCAACCAAGAAGATCGACCAGGGTACGAAGAGCTCCGAGTAGGTATTCTCCAGATGAATACGTTCTCCTAACAGACGGGGGAGAACCAGAATGCTATGAAGAAGCATTAACTCATGATCAACAAGATGAGTGGTTGAAAGCCATGCATGAAGAGATGCAATCTCTGGATGAGAACCACACATATGATCTGGTGAACCTACCAAAAGGTAGAAGAGCACTCAAGAACAAATGGGTGTATCGACTAAAGACGGAAGAAAACAACTCTAAGCCCAGGTTTAAGGCAAGGCTAGTTGTGAAAGGTTTCAGTCAGAAGAAAGGAATTGACTTTGAAGAGATTTTCTCACCCGTAGTGAAGATGTCATCCATACGGGTTGTACTTAGTTTGGCTGCAAGTTTGAATCTCGAGATCGAACAACTAGATGTGAAGACTGCTTTTCTTCACGGAGATCTTGAAGAAGAAATCTACATGGAGCAGCCAGAAGGATTCAAAGTCAAAGGAAAAGAAGATTTGGTATGCCGGCTGAAGAAGAGCTTATATGGACTAAAGCAGGCACCTCGACAATGGTACAAGAAGTTTGATTCCTTCATGATTGAACACAGATATCGGAGGACTACTTCAGACCATTGTGTATTTGTGAAAAGATTTGATGATGGTGAATTCATCATACTTCTTCTCTATGTCGATGACATGTTGATCGTAGGACAAAACAGTGACAAGATTTGCAAGCTGAAGAAAGAGTTGAGCAAGTCTTTTGCTATGAAAGACTTAGGACCCGCAAAACGAATCCTCGGTATGAGTATATCCCGTGATAGGAAAAATCGGAAGTTGAGGTTATCACAAGAAAGTTATATCGAGAAGGTACTAAAGCGGTTTAACATGGATAAAGCAAAACCAGTTTGTACTCCATTTCCTAGTCACTTCAAGCTTAGTTCAAAGCAGAGTCCTACATGTGAGAAAGAAAAAGAAAACATGGCTATGGTGCCATATTCCTCAGCTGTTGGTAGTCTGATGTATGCAATGATTTGCACGAGACCAGACATAACACACGCAGTTGGCGTTGTAAGCAGATTCCTGTCTAAACCAGGCAGAGAGCATTGGAATGCTGTGAAGTGGATTCTCAGATATCTCAGGGGTACCTCCAAAATGAGTTTATGCTTTGGAGGTGGAAAACCTGAATTGATTGGCTACACAGATGCAGACATGGCAGGAGATCTTGATTCTAGAAAATCTACTTCAGGATACCTGATTACATTTTCAGGGGGAGCAGTTTCATGGCAATCAAAGTTACAGAAATGTGTTGCTCTATCAACTACAGAGGCAGAGTTTATTGCAGCTACTGAAGCGTGCAAAGAAATGCTTTGGATGAAGCGATTCCTACAAGAATTAGGGAAAAAGCAGCATAAATACATTTTGCATTGTGATAGTCAGAGTGCGATCCACTTGAGCAAGAATCCGAGTTTTCACTCGAGGTCAAAGCACATTGATGTGCGATATCACTGGATACGTGATGTGTTGGAGTCTAAGCAATTACAGCTTGAGAAGATCCATACTGATGACAATAGTTCAGATATGATGACCAAGTCCTTACCTAAGGACAAGTATGAATTTTGCAGAAGAGCAGCTGGATTGCTGGAGCCCTCCACCTAAGTCGGGAGGGGGAGATTGATGGGATTCCCTCATTAGTGGAGGAGAGAAAAAGAAGCAAAAATAAATAGTAAAGGAAATAAAGAAAGGACGGGAGAATTTGAAGAAAACGAATGGACGAGAAAATGAGAAAAACTCTCATTCACGCATGGCCACCAATTAGTTAGGAATGTTGGCTATAAAAGCCGTAGCCTTCTTTCAGTTCTATGCATCCCTTAGAAAACCAAAACTTAGAGAGTTTTGAGAGATAAGAAAGCCTCACTTGTGTGAGAGAGAAAATCCTCTTGAGAGAAAAACCAAGAGAGAGTTTATCCACCGGTGTTTGGTGAGATTATTATTGTATTCCCATTATTTTTCTTAGTAAAAATATTGAGTGTTATTTTTGCCCATTTTATTTACACAAGGCTGGGAAAAGTCAGATCCTGGGAGTGCCATATTTATTTATTGGTTCTTTTATTTTTTGCCATCTTTCCCAACATCTTCACCGGCAGTCCATCGTAAACCCAAACTACCCACCCGTAAAAGGCGAGTGTCTTCCATCAGTTCTTATACTTCAACAGACTCTATGACTACCAAACTGAAGTTGCCAAAACACACTCAACTTACAGGCTTCTAGCCCCGCACCACAGCGAATTATACACGATCGATGTACGAAACGTTGAGCATGTTCTCAAAACCAACTTTGCCACTATTCGAAAGGGGCGTATACGCAAACTATATTCTCAGATGTTTTTGGCGAAGGGATATTTGTTGTGGATGGAGAAAAGTGGAAGCAGCAGAGGAAGCTTGCAAGCTTCGAGTTCTCAACGAGAGTTCTTAGAGATGTTAGCTGCTTCTGTGTTTAGAAGAAATGCTGCCAAACTCGGTTAAAGTTGTTTTTGAGATTTCAGGTTCCAATAAGGTTTTTGATATGCAAGTGAGTAATCAAAACCCACATCTCTCTCTCTCCTCTCTCTCTCTCTCTCTCTCTCTCTCTCTCTCTCTCTCTCTCTCTCTCTCTCTCTCTCTCTCTCTCTCTCTCTCTCTCTCTCTCTCTCTCTCTCTCTCTTTCTCTTGTCTTCTCGGTTCAGATCACATAGTGATCATTACTTAATATGAGAACCAAATTTGACAGCTTGACATACAGATAACATATAACTAGCTCGGTTCAAAGATACGTGCTAGGGTAGACATGTTCAGTGTTTCTTGATCAAATTGGTTTAAATAAAGGTCAACTATGAGCTAAGCTTGGGAAATCGGGGCCGTCTCCTAAGCTCAACTTTAATTTGTGTTGGTTCTTGGAACTAAGCAAGTATGCTAAACAGGAAAAATTTACCTGTGAAATTCGAAAATTGCAAGCTGAAATCATTCGATCAAATACAATTTTTCAAATCAATATCTTTTTAAGTATAGTAAATTGAGCTTAGACCCATAAAATTCGCTTTAAATCACCTATAGCACTTTCCTTTATTTTTCTATTTAAAATACCCATTTTTTTCAAATAATACCCGATGACTAGGATCCAACTAAGCAAGTTACCTAATATAACTTAAAATTTGACTTATTGTATTTTTCTATTTATAAGCTAAGGTGTTATGTAGGGGGTGTAACTAATGACACATGTTGAATTTGGAAAGATCTCCAAATGGTTGTATCACCTTCATCCTCAATACTTGACACGTGTCCATAGACATAACCATAGTTAACTTTTGCTTTGTTTTATGGAACCATAGTTATGCTTATGGACACGTGTCAAGTGTTGAGGATGGTGGTGAGGGTATACCTTGGGTTAAAGTGCAAAAATGCACCCATTAGTAATCTATAGGTGATTAATGTTTTGGTTTATTTAATAAAAAAATTATGTTGTTTTCCTTTTATGAATTATATGACGAGTAATCTATTAAATTCAACATTAACGTATTAGTAATCAATATCAATATTATCAATATTGAAGTGGACATTATTATTATAAAAAATAGGTCGATTATTGTTCATAAAAAATAGGTAGATTATTATAAAAAGATAATAGGTTGATAATATCAATATGTTGATAATATCGTATTGATATATTGATGAAGAGTTTATTAATATATTCAATATTATCTACCTATCGATAATAAGTAGATTATTATTGTCAATAATATTATCTACTTATTATCTTTTCTTAATATCCATATCAATATATGGATGAAAATATTGACAATAGGTAGAGAATAGTAAGGTAAATTACTGTCCAAAAAATATTATAGGTAAGTTACTGTCAATAATAGAGTGCTGCTATTTCTACCCACCTGTCCTATTTTCCCACCTATCTTATTTTTCCACCCACCATATGAATTTGAAAAAAAAACACAATCCTATCTTTCCACCCACTGTAATTCCTAAAATACCTTTGAAATACTCATTTTCCTTCAACCCCTCCTCCCAAATCAAGAGTTAATCCAAATTTGAAACCACCAGGTCTACTCAACCACCACCCATGACGTCTTCCTCCTCTTGATATAATTTCTATATATATATATATATATATATATATATATATATATATATATATATCTCTCTCTCTCTCTCTCTCTCTCTCTCTCACCCCAAGCACGCATCTCCTCGGTTTCTCTAAACAAGGATTTGCTTATCCGGCTTTTGGGTTATTTCAATAGATTCTCATCTTGTTAAACATTAATGCACATTTAGTGGAAATTTTTACAAAGAATATTCTAGAATAATTTAGAATGAAAAGTCGGTTGTTAAACACTAGTCACTTGAAGAGAGTAGAAATCTCTAGAACACAAACTACAACATGTGGCTAATAATGAAGAACCCCAAAGTCGGTGGAGCAAAGCTGCCGACTTAGTCTCTCTATAAATAAGCATATAGCCACTCAATGTAATAGAGCTAGATAGCTAACCAACCTAAGCTAATAGGCTATCTAGCTAATCAACTTGAGGTTGGGAGTTAACAAAGAGAACTCTCAACTAAGGGAGCCAATAAGCTCACCAATCAAGTGAAGGGCCAAATAGCCCAAACTAATCCAAATCAAATGTGGTGGCCAATAAGCCTAAACATTAAACACCTTCCAGTTGAAGAAGGCCAATTAGCCAATACCAAGCTATGTACTATTCTCCTCCAATCTAATAAAATCACTTTGTTCAACTATTGTCCTCTTGTTCTAAACCCCTTCACTCTTAAACCAACAAGTGGTATCAGAGCAACACAGACATCACACCCTTACAATTCCAACACATGCAAATTGCAATACACTAGTTAATGAGTTTTGTCACATTGGGTCGGTAATTATGTAGAATGGGTTATGGATAATTTGGTTTGATGGGGATTAGGTGTCTTGAGAGCTAGCTGGGTGGGTGGGTGCTGTTGGGGTTGTGGTAGATGGTGGTTGCTATGTGGCTAGTGGTGTTTGGGTGGTGGCTTGTTGGGTGCGGCATGGGAAGGAAGTGATGAAGTTTTTAATGTTTTTTTAATATTCTAAAATAATTTTTAAATTATTAACATCCATGCTGGACTAACACTTCAGATAAGTTTAGTTTCCAGCTTTTTTAAGATGAGTTACATAAGTCCTTATAAGTCATTTTACAAAAGGATAAATTTATCTTTAAAATTTTAAAGATAAGGTGGGTGGGGAAATAGGAAAAGGCGGTGACTCCAATAATATTATCTACTTATTATTGACAGTAAATTACCTATTACTCCAAAAAGGGGGAAAAAGGATGTTAAAAATATCAATATATATTGATAATATCACTTTTCAAAATGTTAGTACTTTCCATCTATTTTAAATATCTCTGAGACTAAGATGAATGAGAAAACATAGGCACATTGTTTCTAAACATTATTCTAATTTAGCTAATAGCTCGTGATGATTGTGGGAACCGAATTTTAGCAAAACCCTAGGTCAAATATTTCCTTTCATTTGGGGATTCTTGCCTTGAATTAGGGATTTGATCCTCATTAAATCCCTAATTGATTTAAATCTCTTAAATTGGGGAATTATTCTATTTAATTGGGAGATTACCAAATAAAATCCCTAATTGATTAGATCATGCCAATTTGAGGGAAGAATAATTCCCTTCCATGTGGGGAATTATTCTTCCTGAAACCCTAACTCCCGAGAGCTCTATAAATACACGGCTACACCAAGGGTTGAGGTAATTCTAAACCTACGTCTTCTATCTCAAATTACTGCATAAATCCTCTCTCATAAACCCTAGCCGTCATACTCTCTCTCTCTCTCTCTCTCTCTCTCTCACACAAGGCTCCGCCACCACACACGGCTCCGGACACCCGATTCACACCATACATACAACTCCGCACCCTATTGTTAGCTATTGTTTTCCTACAAACACTCGAACTAACTTAGGCATCGGAGGGCCTTTGGCCACACCCCCCGGGTGTGGTCTTCTTATTTTGATTTGTTTTGCAAAGAGAAAGTGAAGCGAGGAGGAAGATCGAACTTAGACGAATATTCTCGTGGGAAGAAATTTGCTCCCACAAATTGGTGCTTTTATTGAGAGCACGAAATAATACTCACAGCCCCCACACGACCTTGCCGCACCAAACCCTAGTTGGAGCCGCTCCAAGTCATGGTCCCATGGCCCGCACCACCTTGGTGCCGCAAGGACAAGACCACCACGACACCGTCACGGACCTTGCACCTGTTTTGTACCAAATCCATTCGATCCCTCCTTTGCTGTCACACTTGGCGTACGCCACCAGTGAAACCCTAGCCCGTATACATTTGGGCCCAACACAACTCTCTCATCCCGATCCACGCAGTCCAGCAGACCTTAGCCTTAGAGTCGATCAACTCACACATAGGCTGGACAACCAAAACGACCTGGTTGGTTAGCTCCTCGCGGCATCGACTTGGTTTGAGATCTTGGCCTTGGGTTTCAGGGCGAAGAGGGAGGGATGAGCCAGCAGGTCGGCTCATAATTCGAGAGATCCCGAGCCGGTCAGGCAGCGACAAGCAGACAAGGAGGAGAATGAGAGCGTGCTGTTTAGCACTTGAACTAGTCCCAAGTTGTTCAGCACCCAAACCAGGCCCAGACATCTGCAGATCAATCTCGAAGCCGATCAATGGTTAGTTCGAGATTAGGTCCAAGGACCAATGTGCTCGAGAGCTTGGGCCCACAGCTTGGCGTTCATGCCCACTTGGGCCCACAGAGAAGCATCAACTCCAGGTTGGGACCGCAAGGACCCTGAGATCGTGAATGTCTACATGGCGAACATAGTGATCAATGCTCACCAACCCGCTCGAGGCGGACTCAATCCACGGCAACAAGTCGGGAGGAGTCCTCAAAAGCTCAATCCACCAACACGTCTCTCGGAGCAGGCACCCAAAGAGATCGTGCCTTGGGAGCAGAGGAGGAAGTTAGCCAACCACACCCAACATGCAGAGGACGCCAAAGGTAAACCACAGCCCCTGCGAGCGAGGATGTCAAGAAGCTTGTGAAAGACCAATCAAAACCTCCACCAAAAATGATCCAGAGGAGGACTTATGCAAGGAGGTCGACCGGGTGAACTGCTCACCCTTCACAGACGAGGTAGAGCAGGCTACTCCTCCGAGATGGTTTACAACACCGTCCATCACACCATTCAAAGGAGATTCTGATCCTGATAGTCACCTGAGGCACTTTAAAAGTGCAATGATCCTGTACAAGGCAGACGATGCCTCGATGTGCAAGGTGTTCGCAATGACCTTGCATGGAGCTACCCAAGATTGGTTTCACACCCTCTCATCCGGGTCGATCAGCAGTTTCAAAGAGTTCGCCCTTATTTTCATCAAGGAGTATACCTCATACTAAACGGTCAAAAAGCATGCTAACCACCTGTTCAACATGCACAAGAAGTCCGACGAATCTCTTTGAGATTACATCAAGAGATTCAAGGCAGAGAAGGCAACCATCATAGGATGCGATGACCGAACCGCATCCTCGACTTTCAGGAAAGGCTTGCCAACTGACCACGTGTTGTACTAGGCCCTGACCATTGCCCTGAGCCAGACACTGACCGTAGTCTTTGCAAGGGCAGAACGCTACGCACTTTTGGATGATGACCGAATCACAGCAAAGAAGTCTACCAGGCAAGCTGACCAGCCAGCAAAACAGGCAGGTCAGAGAGACGACATATTCAACAACAAGAACAATGCCAAACGCAAGACCCAAGGAGACCCCCAGGCAGATGAAACCGATCGAGTTCCAGATGATCTAGCAAACCTGAAAAGGAAGAGAGTTGCAACCTCTCAATAACGATTAAAGAGCCCTGATCAAGGCAAGGGAATCCTCCCGGAAGGTTCCTCTGAAAAGGGTTAGAAGCCTGAGGATGCGTTGAGTTAGTACCCCTTGATCGTGATTAGCCGGACAGAAAAGCGCGGATCGGCTCGCGCCTAAGCCAAGGAGAGAAGGTGGAGCTGACCACCTTCCTCCAGAACAACAAGGACGTGGTCGCCATCCGACATGCCAGACATCGATCCCCAGATCATCTGCCATCGCATTCACGTCAACCCAGTTATCAAGCCAGTAATGCAGAAAAGACTCAACTTTGCTCCCGAACGAGTTACCATCATCGAGGCCGAGATCGACAAGCTCCTAACTGCCGACTTCATTGAAGAAGTCTCCTATGCAGAATGGCTGGCAAACGTTGTTCTAGTAGCAAAGAAAGATGAAGGCATGCGGAGAGTTTGCGTCAACTACACCGACCTCAACGAGGCATGCCCGAAAGACAACTTTCCACTAACAAGAATTGATCAGCTCGTTGATTCGACTTCCAGCAATCAACTGCTGAGCTTCATGGACGCCTACTCTGGCTATAATCAGATCCTCGATGCATGAGGATGACAAGGCAAAGACTTCTTTCATCATTGAAAGAGGGACTATTGCTACAAGGTCATGCCCTTTGGGCTGAAGAACACCGGAGCGACGTACCAGAGGCTCGTGAATAAAATTTGTAAAGAGCAGATCGGCAAGGCTATGGAGGTCTACGTAGACAACATGCTAGTCAAAGCTCCTGAACGAGCAGATCACATCAAAAACCTTGCCGAGGCATTCAGCCTACTCCGAAAATACAACACAAAGTTGAACTCGAGAAAGTGCACATTTGGAGTCTCATCCGGCTGATTCCTAGGATATTTGGTCGCCCAAAGAGGAATTGAGGCGCACCCAAATCAAATTAAGGCTGTGCTCAACATGAAGTCGCCTGTCACAACAAAGAAGATACAAAGTCTAACGGGTAGAGCAGCAGCTCTCAACCAATTCCTCTCGACATCCACTGACAAATGCAGGCCATTCTTCAAATGCTTTGAAGAAAGGACAAAAGGAAAAATGTGACGAGGAGTGCGAGGTAGCCTTTCAAAGCTTGAACGCCTACCTCACTTCGCCTCCCCTACTTTCAAAACCAATACCAGGCGAAGACTTGTTCATCTACCTGGCGATGTCCGACTCAGCTGTCAGCTCAGCCCTCATCCGAGAAGAGCTGGGGGCACAACATCCGGTATTCTACACTTCAAAAGCTCTCCTCAATGCAGAGACTCGATATCCGAAAATGGAGACGCTCATTTTTTCGCTTGTAGTTTCAGCAAGAAAACTAAGGCCTTACTATCAAGCTCACCGAATAATTGTCATGACGGAATTTCCTTTGAGATCGATCCTCCACAGCCCCAACGCTTCTCAGCAACTCATGAAATGGGCAATCAAACTTAGCCAATACGACCTCCTCTACCAGTCGAAGACTGCTATAAAGGCTCAGGCTTTAGTAGATTTTATTGTAGAGTTTACTCCGACACCAAGAAGAGAAGTTGGTCACGAGAAACAAGAAGATTTCAAAAGTAGACAATACCACCCCTGCCAATCCGAACGTGCCCAACAACATGTGGCAGTTGCACGTAGACGGGGCATCAAATCACAAGGGTGCGGGGGCAGGTGTAGTCATCACACTAGGATTCCCTGCTTCAAACAACGAGGTGGAATACGAGGCATTACTCGCCGGACTACGCCTAGCAAAAGAACTGTTGATCAAGAGATTAGCCATCTACTCAAACTCACAGCTAATCACGAGTGAAGCCTCGGGCAAATACATGGCAAAACATCTAAGAATGATCCAGTACCTCGACAGTGTCCAAGGACTTTTGAAAGAATTCCCTACTTTCACCATCCAACAAATTCCACGGGCATAAAATACTCGTGCAGATGCATTGGCAAGCTTAGGATCAGCGCTGGATACCCAGTTTAGACGCTCTATCTTGGTTGAACACCTCGATCGACCAAGCATCGAAGAAGTAGAGCCGATCGATACAATGCAGATTGATGAGGACCCCAACTGGCAAGACCCCATCATCGACTACTTGGTGAACAAAAATCTGCCAACAAACAAGTCCGAAGCCAGGAAGGTCCAGCAGAAGGCCGCGTGATACTACATGCAAAACATCAAGCTAATTTGCAGATCATACTCCGACCCCCATCTCACCTGCATAAAATACCCTCAAACACTTGAGGTCATCTGCAAAATTCAGGAAGTCGAGTGTGGCATTCACTTTGGGGGCAGGTCACTAGCCCAGAAGGCTCTAAACATCTGCTATTTCTAGCCTACCATGCGCCATGACTCTACTGAATATGTCAAAAGATGTGATCGCTGCCAGCGCTATAAACAATTCCCTAACCTGCCTGCTGAAGTCTACCATCCACAGAACAGTCCATGGCCTTTAATGCAATGAGCCATCGACTTAGTAGGCCCCATGCCAACGGCACCGCCAAGAAAGAGATGATGATCGTCGCCACCGACTACTTTACTAAATGGATCGAGGCCGAAGCTCTAACCTCTACTAAAGAAGCCAATGTGAAACGACTTGTTTGGAAAAATATTATCTGCCGGTTTGGCTGTCCACAATCACTGGTTACCAACAATGACTCACAATTCATCGGCAAGCAGATCACCACTTTCTACGGCATCAAGCCGCACAATTCATCGGTAAGAAGTGTGCAGTTCTCCACAAAACATCCCCCGGGACAATCACCCATAAGCCGCATCCTCGGGGAAATGCAGGGTGTAAACTACAAAGCAAGTCAAACACGCCTTTGCCCCTAAGCCGCGTCTTCCGGAGACGTAGGGCATAAAGTATCCTACGGAAAAATCGCCTATAAGCCGCATCCTCAGGGAGATGCATGGCGTAACAACAGGTCATCCACTCCTTTGCCCCTAAGCTGTGTCTTCCGGAGACGTAGGGCATAAAGCATCCTCAGGGAAAATCGCTCATAAGCCGCATCCTCGTGGAGATGCGGGCGTAAAGAGCCATCCATGCCTTTGCCCCTAAGCCGCGTCCTCCGGAGATGTAGGGCATAAAGCATCCTTAGGGAAAATCGCTCATAAGCCGCATCCTCAGGGAGATGCAGGGCGTAACAACAGGCCATCCACGCCTTTGCCCCTAAGCCGCGTCCTCCGGAGATGTAGGGCATAAAGCATCCTTTGGAAAAATCGCCCATAAGCATCATCCTCGGGAGATGCAGGATGTAACAAGAGGCCATCCACGCCTTTGCCCCTAAGCCGAGTCCTCCGAAGACGTAAGGCATAAAGCATCCTCCGGAAAATTGCCCATAAGTCGCATCCACAGGGAGATGCAGGGCGTAACAATGCACCACATAGACGATCGCCCATAAGCTGCATCCTTAGGGAGATGCAGGGTGAAAACAACAATGCGGGTCAAGCAGAGCAGCGTCCATAAGCCGCATCCTTAGGGAGATGCAGGGTGAAAACTACAATGCAGGTCGAGTAGAGCATCGCCCATAAGTCGCATCCTCAGGGAGATGCATGTTAGAAGTTGCAGAGCAAACCTCACGCATAATCACCCATAAGCCGCATCCTCGTGGAGATGCAGGTAAAAACTACAATGCATGTCGAGCAGAGCATCACCTATAAGTCGCATCCTCGTGGAGATGCAAGGAAGAAGTTACAGAGCAGACCTCACAAACAATCACCCATAAGCCGCGACTTCAAAGATACGCATGGTGAGAATGACAAGGCATGCTAAAGAAGGAGCAGAAAAGCACCCTTCAAGTAGGCAGTGTGTAAACATTCAAACGTCCTAAGGGAAATGCACAACCAAGACACTATCCGGTTACTCAAGCAGTTCACAAGACAATATGCAAATTGAAGTTGAAAAAATAACTGAAATTTCCATAGCAAAGTGACCAACCGACCAAGTTCAACAAAAAGAAGATGGTCAAACACGACCAATTATTCTAAACAAGAAAGGAAACTACAAAAGTTGAAAAGGAGTCGTCATCTACTCTGAAACACCGGCAGGAGATCCCTGATCTGTAGCCTCTTTGGGATCCGCCTGATTAGCCACGCTCTAAAACAGCCCCACTAGCCTGATCCACGACATCTGCCACCATCTCATCAGCTTCGTCCTCTCCTGCTCCTTCTACCACCTCTTCGGCCGCCTGCTCTTCAACTCCTTCAGCATTTACAACATTAACCTGCTCACTTTGCGCAGGGAACAAGTCAGGGCAGAGCGTCTCGAAGTCTCCATCTTCAATGGCATAGGAGGGAGCAGTCCCATTTGTGCAGTCCAGGTAGCCTAGCTTATACGCATCTATAGTAGCCTCAAACTTAGATTTTTCAGCAGACTTGTGGTAGGCGCGCAATCTAACCAGGAGCTTTTCATAACTGAGGGAGAGATCAGCATTCTTGCGCTCAAGACGGAAGTAAACATCCTTTCGACTAACCAAGTCAGCTGCAGAAGAGCTAAGATCGGAATCCTTCTCGGTAAGGGAACTCTTCAACTCAGATATCATCGCCCTCAAATCAGACGTCTTCTTCTCATAACGCGCCTGCTCGACAGAAAGCTTGCTAGTCAGTTCAGCATTCTTCTTCTCCAACTCGCTGAGTTGAGCAGAAGAGGGGGCAATAACAGACGAATTTCGGATAGTCTCAGTAACAAAAACTACTCCCTTTTGAAGCAGATGAAATGTCGCTTCCCTTTGTTTTTCTAAAGAAAGACTCGAGAAGGTATCAAGATCGCTAGCCTAACGGATATAATTAACCAGCTCAGTACAGGTGGACGGGCTTGACACGAAGTTAGTCTTGAGCAGATCAGACACGCCTGCATCTCTGACACGACTGAAGTGTTTCACCTCGGGCTTAGTCGTGGGCATTGCAAAAGAACCCTTCGCTCAAGCAAATTACTCTCTCGCTTTCTTAGCCTCCGCCAACCTCACCTCCAAAGAAGTCAACGACGCTGAATCAACTCCACGCTTGACTGTCCGGAACTCAACAGCCAGATCGTGAGCAGACCTCCCAGCTCGATCTCCATCTTTTGACTGATGCAGACGACCCGAACTTCGGAGAGGAATATCTGCATCTCTTTGCCTCTCAGCAGGTGAACTAGATCGCGCACGGACTACTTCGCGGAGCAGATCACGGTCTTCAAGCTTGTCAGCATGAGGCTTGAGTAGAACATCCCGAGCATTACGCAGACCCCCAATCTTCCTGCAATCTGGACCAACGAGGTGTTTAACCCTAGCAGATGATGGAAGGACATCTCCTACTTGTGTCCTCTCAGCAGAATGAAGCTTTGGCTTCATCCTCAACGGAGACACACTCTTCGCCCGCGAAGAACCAGCTTCATCTCTTGAAGACTTACCAGAAGCCTTCCTTTTCGATGAGGGTTCAGCAGGACACTCCTCCTGTCCAGCAGGCAGATCATCAGGGTCTAGACCATTCTGCTTCCATCTCTCACCATCCTGGGCAGGGGGCAACCCACCGACTTCCTCCCAATACTCGCTCAATAGCTAGCGCTACGCGCGAAACTTCAGGGGAATGTTTAAAGCTCGGCCGACCTTAGTCATGTCCGGCCCCAGTTCCAACTTCTTGTTGTCCTCTGCAGGCAGAAGACAAAAGTCATTCAGCCACACATCAAAGAATTCAAATTGAGGCAGATCAGCAGATCATGACATACCATGGCAACTCCTCCCTTTGACAAGCAGTACACTCCTCCAAAATCTCTCTCAAGCAGAGAGTAGTGGAAGCATGTTCGCAAGTTGAAAAAGAGTGAAGAGAAGCCCCATACTTATAGCAGCTAAGATTCCTTGACCTACAAGAAATCCCAAGCACATTCCGACTGGGAGTCCAAACTCAGAAAATTAGCAAGTCAAGAACTTCCTCCAAACAGGAGCCCAAATCCAAGAAGGAAGCCCAATCCAACAGACTATTCACATCTCCTACATGCCACCACGCGCCATACAGAAGCTGGGGGGCATTTGTGAGAACCAAATTTTAGCAAAACCTTAGGTCAAATATTTCCTTCCTTTTGGGGATTATTTGATTTGGGGATTCTTGCCTTGAATTAGGGATTTGATCCTCATTAAATCCCTAATTGATTTAAATCTCCTAAATCGGGGAATTATTCTATTTAATTGGGGAGCATTTTTGCTCACCACTTTAACCATAGGTGTAGCCTCACCACCACCTTCAACGCTTGACACGTGTCCATAGGCATAATCATAGTTAACTTTTGCTTTGTATTTATGGAACCATGGTTATACCAATGGACACGTGTCAAGCATTGAAGGTGGTGGTGAGGGTACACCTATGGTTAAAGTGGTGAGCAAAAATGCACTCATTTAATTGGGGATTACCAAATAAAATCCCTAATTGATTAGATCATGCCAATTTGAGGGAAGAATAATTCCCTTCCATGTGGGGAATTATTCCTCCTGAAACCCTAGCTCCCGAGAGCTCTATAAATACACGGCTACACCAAGGGTTGAGGTAATTCTAAACCTACGTCTAAACTTCTGTCTCAAATTACTGCATAAATCCTCTCTCATAAACCCTAGCCGTCATACTCTCTCTCTCTCTCTCTCTCACACACAAGGCTCCGGCCACCACACACGGCTCCGGCCACCCGGTTCACAACATATATACAACTCCGTACCCTATTGTTAGCTATTGTTTTCCTACAAACACTCGAACTAACTTAGGCATCGGAGGGCCTTTGGCCACATCCCCCCGGGTGTGGTCCTCTTATTCTGATTTGTTTTGCAGAAAGAAAGTGAAGCGAAGAGGAAGACGGAATCTTAGACGAATATTCTCGTGGGACAAAATTTGCTCCCACAATGATGTAATATGTTATTTACTTTTTCTTGCATATGATTCTTTTTGTAGGATTTGCTGATGAGATGTACCTTGGATTCCATACTCAAAGTTGGGTTTGGAATAGACCTGAATTGCTTGGAGGGGTCAAGCAAAGAAGGGACTGCATTTATGAAGGCCTTTGATGAATCAACTGCTCTGTCCTATTTTCGCTACGTTGATCCATTCTGGAAACTGAAAAGATTTCTCAACCTTGGTTCTGAGGCCTCCCTTAAAAAGTATATCAAAGTCATTGATGATTTTGTGCACCAAGTTATCAGGAGCAAGAGGAAATTGCTAGAGGAGCAAAAGGATGTTGTAAGTGAATTTTGCACTTGTATTGTGGCGTTGCATTGCCATCTTAATCTCTGTGTGTGGAAAGCATGTGTTTATATAATTTTTTCTTTTGATTCTGCATTGAAGTTTTCATTTTATAGCATCAGTTTTATTAATGAAACTTTGACTTTTATGTTACGTTTCAAAGAATGACAAGGAGGACATACTATCAAGGTTTCTACTGGAGAGCGAGAAGGATCCAGAGGAAATGAATGACAAATATCTAAGGGACATCATTCTGAATTTTATGATTGCTGGCAAAGACACCTGTGCAAATACCCTCTCATGGTTCTTCTACCTGCTCAGCAAGAACCCTCTAATACAGGAAAAAGTTGTACAAGAAGTGAGGGATGTTGTTGGCAATCAGGTTGGTAAAGCGAAAATTGATGAATTTGTGGCAAACATAACTGATGCAACTCTTGAACAAATGCATTATCTTCACGCTGCACTGACAGAGACCTTGAGGCTATACCCTGCAGTTCCCATTGTATGTATAAACTCCAATAACCCTGTATTAGTTTTCTTTATGACAGTTTCTGAATGAGATGATTGCTATTTGTTATACCTGTTCTAGTTTTTTATGAGAATCTAAACAGGACAGTCTCCAGTGTCAAGGCCTTGATATAATCTTGTGCTAATTTTATAAAAAGCAACACCATGAGAGAAAAATTCCCTAGTAGCAAACCGGAAAGGTCTAATTATTTGTCAGTTTCCATTAAGGCCAAATTTATAAGCACTGAAAATATTGACATCTTTGTGTCTTTGGCTTTCCTCTAAGGATGGGAGATATGCAGAGGTAGATGACATTCTTCCTGATGGGTTTAGAGTGAGAAAAGGAGATGGAGTACAGTACATGACCTATGCCATGGGCAGAAAGCCTTATATTTGGGGAAGAGACGCTGACGATTTCCGGCCTGAAAGATGGCTCAACAATGGAATTTTCCAGCCTGAATCACCCTTCAAATTCGTCGCATTTCACGTAAGTAGCTTATTTTCTTTTTATTTGTCACATAGCTTAATCATCCTAATGTTCACTAATAGTTGTTTCACTGAATTGGTGCTACTTGCAGGCAGGTCCTCGGATCTGTCTAGGGAAGGACTTTGCTTACCTGCAGATGAAGATAGTAGCGATCGCACTTCTTTGCTTCTTCCGCTTTAAATTGGCTGATGAAACGAAAACTGTAACCTATAGGACTATGTTCACCCTTCACATAGATGGCAGTCTCCCTATGCTTGCAGTTCCAAGGACAGCCTGATAAACTTCCTCCAAACAATGTTCGCTTTAATAAACTATTGTGATATTGGAGTGTGAAACTATCCTTTTTTGGGTCTGGAGTGAACACTATCTTTATGTATATACAATTAAACGACACGATAGCATGTGATAGAAAGACTGATATGTTATATTTTAATAGAAACAACCTTGTTGTAATATGTAAAGAGCCAATATGTAAGCATATGAGTTAAAACCATTAACCTTCCAAACCTATAATGCTCATAAAAATCATTGACTTTTTCATATCCAAACCAATAACGCTCATAACAATGTCCAACTCTATCAAGTTCATGAGGCCTACCACAATTAACTTCTACCAACTCTATCAACATCTTTTAACTAAATGAAATCGACAAGGAAAAATAAAGGGTATATAAAACCCCCCAAACTTGAAATCAATATCATTTTCAAGTTCATACGCAACTTTAGGAACATTTACGAGTACATACTCAAACTCCCGGAAACCCTACAATTTACCCCCTTCGTTACCTAAACCATTAGTGAATCTGTTAAGTGGTTACGTATCAAAAATGAGACTCAATTTTTAATGACATCGACTGCCACATGGACAAAAAAGTAATAATTTTTTTATTTTTTTAAATATTAAAAACATAAAAAATTAATAATAATAATTTAATACAAATTCAAAATTTAAAAATCCCTCGCCGCCCAAAGAAGCACCCAGCCACCTCCCAAAACCCAACAACCAAGCCACCGCCCAAAAGCATCCAGTGCCAATGCAGATGATGAAGACGAATTGAGGGAGGAAAATTTGCAGACCCAAGTCTGCCGCCTCCTCCTCCCTCCCTTCACCATGAATACCCAAAACCCAAAAACAAAAAACCCAGAAAAACGCTGCACGAGGAGTGCGGCCATTGAGGGAGCCAACTCTAGAAATCCCATATCCCATTTTGCAGTCATTAATTCATAATGGGAAGTAATGTAAGAACTTAGATCCCATTACACTACAAGCCCGACTCTCCAAATTAACGAAACCCCAACTTAAACCCCCTTTTCAATTTCAACAATTTTCCAAAAATTCTGCCTTTTGAATATGCATCCATGGAGGAAACGGCTGTCTTGTTTGGGAAATACGAGATGGGGAGGCTTCTGGGCAAAGGGACCTTCCCCAAGGTCTACTATGGCAGACAAATCACCTCCAACGAAAGCGTGGCAATCAAAGTGATCAAGAAAGACCAGGTTAAGGGGGCATGATGGAGCAGATCAAGCGAGAGATCGAAGTGATGCGTTTAGTTCGTCACCAAAACGTAGTCGTGCTCAAGGAGGTCATGGCTATTAAGACCAAGATCTTCTTCGTCATGGAGTACGTCAAGGGCGGCGAGCTCTTGGCCAAGGTCGCCAAGGGGAAGCTAAAGGAAGATCAAGCCCGTGAATACTTCCAGCAGCTGATCAGTGCCGTCGATTTCTGCCACAGAGGAGGCGTCTCCCACCGCGATTTGAAGCCTGAGAATCTGCTGGTCGACGAGAACGAAGATCTGAAAATCTCCGCCTTCGGGGTAGGGGAGGACTGCGAGAGAGAGATAGATATATGTTTTTTCTTTTGATTTGTTAAATTTTAATTTTTTAAAATAAAGACTTCTTATTACTTTTTTTCCACGTGGCAGTCTATGGGCCATTTTTCAATTTTTTTTAGTTCTCACATAAAACTTAACTAAAGTTAACTATGGGACAGGTGTCAAGTTTTAAGGGTGGTGGAGCATACACCTTTAGTTAATGTAGTGAGCAAAAATGCTCCCTAAAAAATGAGTCTTATTTTTTACACGTAAGCACTTGACAAATTTATTAACGATTTAATTTAAGTAACGGCGAAGATAAATTGTAGAGTTTTCGGGAGTCTGAGTATGTATTCGTAAATGTTCCTAAAATTGGGTATGAACTTGAAAATCACCATATAGTTTGAGGGGTTTTATGTAGTTAACCCAAAAATAAATAACCTTATATTATATATCAGCGTAGAGTGCTGTGTGGTTGCATTTTTTCTCTTATCTTCATTTCACTTTCAGTTTGCAACGTTAGCTAAGAGGCCAAAACTCTCTCTCTCTCTCTCTCTCTCTCTCTCTCTCTCTCTCTCTCTCTCTCTCTCTCTCTACTACTACTTTGTAAGGCCTCTAGTTAGCTAAAAGAAAGATGGGTATTTTCTATATCATCTTCACCTTCATATTGTTCTTTCTCTTCCTAACCTTGTCCCTCTTCATACTTAGAATCTTCACAGGCAAGTCCATCAGAAACCCGAACTACCCACCTGTAAAAGGCACTGTCTTCCACCAGCTCATATACTACAACAGACTCTATGACTACCAAACTGAAGTTGCCAAAGAACACACAACTTACAGGCTTCTGGCCCTGAAACAGAGCGCAGTATACACCACTGACACGCGAAACATTGAGCATGTTCTGAAGACCAACTTTGGCAGCTATTCGAAAGGGGAGTTCAACCAAGCTATTCTGTCTGATGTTTTTGGCCAAGGGATATTTATTGTTGATGGAGAAAAGTGGAAGCAGCAGAGGAAGCTCATGAGCTTTGAGTTCTCCACAAGAGTTCTTAGAGATGTTAGCTGCTCTGTGTTTAGAAGAAACGCTGCCAAACTGGTTAAAGTTATTTTTGAGATTTCGGTTGCCAGGGGGTTTTTTGATATGCAAGTCAGTAATCTGAAATCTCCAACATATCTTTTCTTGTTTGTAACTTGTCTTATGGTCTTCTTTAAATCACATAGTGGTTATTTAGTAATAGCATAGCCAAATTTGACATTTTGCATACAGATAATATATAACTGGCTGGGATAAACTTGTTCGCTGTCCTTGATCAAGTTGGATTGACAAAACATCAATCAATTTAGAGGGCTAGCTAAGGTCAACTTTAATTTTGGCTGGTTTTTGGTACAAAAGAGTAGAGAGAAGAAATCATGACCTGTGAAATTAGGGGATTTATCATACCATAAAAGTACTCAGCTTGTAAACTCCAAAAGTTTAGCATTCTTCATCTTTTTTGTAAGTTTTTAAACATTATCTAATTTCATAACAGTTTATATAATGATATGAGTTGTTATTTACTTTGTCTTGTTTATGATTTTTTTTTGTAGGATTTGCTCATGAGATGCACCTTGGACTCCATATTCAAAGTTGGGTTTGGAATAGACCTGAATTGCTTGGAGGGGTCAAGCAAAGAAGGGACTGCATTTATGAAGGCCTTTGATGAATCAACTGCTCTAACCTATTTCCGCTATGTTGATCCATTCTGGAAATTGAAAAGATTTCTCAACCTTGGTTCCGAGGCCTCCCTTAAAAAGTATGTCAAAGTCATTGATGATTTTGTGCATCAAGTTATCAGGAGCAAGAGGAAATTGTTAGAGGAGCAAAAGGATGTAAGTGAATTTTACACTTGTATAGTGGCTTTGCATTGTCATCTTAATATCTCTGTGTGTGGAAAGCATGTGCGTACATAATTTTTTTTCTTTTGATTCTGCATTGAAGTTTCCATTTTATAGCATCAGTTTTATTACTGAAACTTTGAATTTTATGTTATTTTTCGAAGAATGACAAGGAAGACATACTATCAAGGTTTCTATTGGAGAGCAAGAAGGATCCAGAGGAAATGAATGACAAATATCTAAGGGACATCATTCTGAATTTTATGATTGCTGGCAAAGACACCAGTGCAAATACACTCTCATGGTTCTTTTACCTGCTCAGCAAGAACCCTCTAATACAGGAAAAAGTTGTACAAGAAGTGAGGGATGTTGTTGGTAATCAGGTTGGTGAAGCAAAAATCGATGAATTTGTAGAGAACATTACTGATGCAACTCTTGAACAAATGCATTATCTTCACGCGTCACTGACAGAGACGTTGAGGCTATATCCTGCAGTTCCCATTGTATGTATATACTCCAATAACCCTGTATTAATTATCTTTATGGGTAGTTTTTGAATGAGATATTGTTATTTGTTATAATTGTTTCTGAGAACCTAAACAGTACAGTGCCAAAGCCTTGATAAAATAAGTGCTGAATATATCAAAACTAACGCCACAAGAGAAATATTACTTGAAAGTACCACATTGTGTTGGCTATTATCAAACCAAAGAAGTTTAAGTCTAATTATTTTTCAGTTTCCATTAGCGAAATGAGTTTAATATCTATGGTTCTGTACATTAAGGTGAAATTTTCATATAAGTTAAGGCCAATGCATAAGCACTGAAAATATTGACTTCTTTGTGTCTTTGGCATTCCTCTTAGGATGGGAGATGTGCAGAGGTAGATGACATTCTTCCTGATGGCTTTAGAGTGAGAAAAGGAGATGGAGTAAACTACACGGCCTATGCCATGGGCAGAATGCCTTATATTTGGGGAAAAGATGCTGAGGATTTCCGACCTGAAAGATGGCTCAACAATGGAATTTTCCAGCCCGAATCACCCTTCAAATTTGTCACATTTCACGTTAGTACCTTATTTTCTTTTTCTTTATCACATATGTTAATCATCCAAGTGTTCACTAATAGTTTCACTTGTGCTATTTGCAGGCAGGTCCTCGGATCTGTCTAGGGAAGGACTTTGCTTACCGGCAGATGAAGATAGTAGCGATCGCTCTTCTTTGCTTCTTCCGTTTTAAATTGGCTGATGAAACGAAAATTGTAACCTATAGGACCATGTTCACCCTTCATATAGATGGCAGTCTCCCTATGCTTGCAGTTCCAAGGACAGCCTGAAAGCTTCCTCTATGTGCTTTGATTAACTCTTGTGATATTGGAGTGTGAACACTATCTTTATGTCTGTACAATTAAATGACACGATACCATGTCAGCTGAATGATTGATGTTGTAGTTTAATGAAAACAACCTTGTTTTTTATAAACCTCATACGATGTTGCCAATACGTAACGTATGCATATTAGCTAAAATCATGAACCTTCAATACTTGAAAAAGATACCACCTTAATTTAAAAATTGGTGTAAAAGCTTAATATAACAAATAATCACTTTAATTTAAATAAGGACATACTTCCCCAGAATTTTGTTTCAGTCTTTCAGTGATGCAGCCCAACTCTGTCTCTGATTTGAATTTGATGTCACTTCTGCAAGCACTCTCTCATGTTTTTTTTCAACATGATCAGCAAGAACACTTTAATACAAGAAGATATTGCACAAGAAATGAGAGAAGACATTCTTTTCCTAAGCCTTCTCCAACCCATGAGGGGCTAAACCCAAATTTCCCCCCCTCCAAAAAGTAACTATTTGGGTTTTGCCTGGACTCAAATCGTTTTTTCTCCCAACCCTCCGGACTCAAATTTTAAGTCCGCAACTTTATTAAATTGTTTAAGAATGGTTTAAGTCTAATTTTTTTTTTTTATAGATAACCTTTCTTCATCTAATCTTTTTAAATAACTTCATAATTTAATTTTTTGAACAATTTGACCTACAAAAATTGAAATTCCACAAATATAATTTTATTCCAAAAGAAAACACACAACATAATTTTAAAAGAAAACACACACTACTTCAAATTCACCATACATGAAACACAATAGGAATAAACTAATAACCACCATCGTGGGGGCTTGGATAATAGTCCCCTGAGTTGTCTTCAGGATTAACTGTAGACTGTTGACCCTGTGCATGTTCTTACATAATTTCATCTTGTTTATCCCCCCAATACTTCTTCTTTCTTGAAGTAAATTTGGACACGTCCATGGACATTATCTTTTGTTCTTGGGCTTCCTTATCTTGTTGCTTTTGATACGCATAAGCATCAGCTTGATATTGGACAAACTTATCCAATATGTTGAGCTTTCATCTCCTATCCTCCTCGAAAGCAATACCTTGCTGAACCAATGACTCCAAGTACTTATCCCTTGTTTGTTGAAAAGGGTCAGCCATCTTCCCTTTTTTTTTTTGCAGCCTTTTGTTTATCTCGCCCCTCAGGCCTTGGACTAGGCATGGTGATATCGTCTGCGTCGTTATCCAAATTCACCATACTTGCACTAGCTCCAGAAGAACGTTGTGTGGGAGACTCATTTATATCATTTCACTTTGGGCAATCTTTTAAGATTTCCCAAGCATGGTACAACTTGAAAGGCCTATTTGGAAGCTTATTATCATTAAGAAAGATCGTTTTCACGTACACGTCCTATGCATGAAAAAATAAATTTAAGTTTGGAGTTGAATAAAATTACAAAAATAAAATTTAAAGCTTTAATAAAAATGGTTACTTACAACATCATGTAGATTTGAGACACTTTGTGGGTTCGTATTGGCCTTAGTCAAGCATGCCTTCCAAAGAGAACATTGTTGGTTGATAGTCTTGAACCGAGAAGCAATGTCTTGATATGTTCGTCGCTCAAGTCCAATAATGCCAGGATCATTTTCCAGAAACTTTTGATATACACGCTTCCAAAGGAGATTGATGAGATTGACAAAGGAAAAATAAATTGAGAAATATAAATAATAAAAAATGTTTTTGGTAGATTATTTGAGAAATGAATGGGTATTTATAGAGTTTGGAGTGAGTTTTGAGGTTGGATCTGATCTAGATTAATTTAAAATATTATTTTGATCGTTGGATTTAAATTTCAGCCGTTGGATCTTTTTTTTTAACCGTTAAAATAGCTTAGATTTAATATGGATCCTTGATTTAAGTTAAAATTAGAGTTTTATTTTATTTTATTTTTTAAAAACCCAACATTTGAATTATTGCCGTTGGAACAGCAACTTCAACTATGGCCGCCACGTGTCGAGTCAATGACAAAAAGTATAGCAACCATCACATCCGCAGGGCCCTGTACTATATTAGAATTATAAAAAATAGGGTAAATTTCACTTTACTACCCATAAGTTTCCCAAAATTCAGACTTTGCTACCCAAAGTTTTTTCCTTCTCACTTTCATATCCAAAGTTTACTTTTACTACCAATTTCATACCTTCGTCCGTGTTGCCGTCAGTACTTCCGTTAAACGCTGACGTGCCACATTTTTTAATTGTAAATTTATTAAAAATATGAATAAAATATTTTTAAAAACCAACTCAAAATATTTATAAAAAAAAAACCCATCATCATCTCTGTCTCTCAACTCTCTCCTCATCGTATCTCTCTCTTCGGATGAACCCATCACCGACCAATTACCCAGTCTCCCAATCCCTAACAAAATTCAAACCAATCTAATGAATTTTCTTGATGCTAAGAACAACCCAACAAATCAAACAAAAGTTACTCAGAGCCCAATTGACTGACGACTATGTATGAGTACATCTTCAACCTCAGATGGCTCAAATCGAAACCCAAAATGAAGCTCACTCCCCCTCATCGTCCTCATCGTCCTCTCACAAACTCTCTCATTCACTCAAAACCCAGAAATCTCTGCTCCTCTTCCAAACCCACCTCCCAAGATAATGACGAAAATGACAACTTCCACTTCGTTTCGAGCCTAACCGACGTCGTTCGAGGAAAGCAGATCTGGAAAGTCGCCTTCAACGACCCCTTCATTTCAATCGTATTGAAGCCCCATCACGTTGAGAAGGTTCTGATCCAGAATGTAAGGAATTCCAAGTTAGCCTTGCGGTTTTTCAATTTCTTGGGCTTGCACAAAAGCTTCAATCACTCTACGAAGTCGTTTTGCATTTTGATTCATGCTCTGGTTCACTCCAATCTCTTTTGGCATGCCTCCTCGCTTTTACAGACCCTCTTGCTACGTGGGTTGAACCCAAATGAGGTTTTTCAGTCTTTGTTGAATTCGTATGGGAAACTTAACTTCTCGTCGAGTTTGGGTTTTGATTTTTTGTAGGTCTGATTCATGGACTTTGCATTGCAAACGCCTTGAAGAAGCAGATAGCATGCTCTGGATATTCATAGGGGATGGGATTTGGGGTTTTTCGGATTTGCGGCTAAGGTGTTTGACGAATTGCCCAGTCGATTTGCCTGGCTGTGCGATTTAGTTGTTTGGGGTTGTATCTGGAGATGGGGATGCTCCTGGGTTCATCCGAAGAGAGAGAGAGACGGTGAGGGTATGGTGGTGTGCATGGTGGTGTGCATGGAAGAGATTAGGTGCTAGGGTTTGGGGAAGAAGGTGGGGGCGGCTAGAGTGGTGGGGGAGGGTGCAGGGGCGATGGTGGAGATGGCAGAGGAGAGAGAAAGGGAGAGGGAGCGAAACGTGCAGAGAGAGAGAGATGATGACGAGGCTTTATTTATTATTATTTTTTCTGATTTTTAGTTGGTTTTTTAATATTTTATTAATATTTTAATTACTTTAAAATTAAAAAAATGTGACACGTCAGTGTTTAACGGAAATCTTGACGGCAACAACACGGACAGAGGTATGAAATTGGTAGTAAAATTAAACTTTGGGTATGAAAGTGAAAAGGAAAAAACTTTGGGTGAAGAAAGTCTGAATTTTGAGAAATTTACGGGTAGTAAAGTGAAATTTACCCTAAAAAAAAAAAGCTGCAATTGAATTGTTGCTGTTGCAACTAATTCCAAAGACAACACGTGTCCAGCTTGCCCCAAAAAGTAGAGAAGCCATCACATTAGCGGAGCCCGGTACTATATTAGAATTTTAAAAAAAATTTAATAACAGCACATGTGCTGTGTGGGGCCCACTGAAAATTTATCAGTCCAGGCAATATGAGGACTGGTATTTGGGTCCAAGTTTGGATTTTCTCAAATTTTAGCCCTTTCATTTTCTTGGATTGGGAGAGATTTTGGGCAATAATTTGGGATATTTTTGGTTTAGGTCCTTGGGTTGGAGATGGCCTAATGGACAAAAAATAATATTGATAACATAAACCCAAGAAACACTTGAGAAGCTATTTGCTACCATTCCATTTGTCATAATTATTTCAGTAAATTTCCTCTGGGAGAATATTCGGAGATGGTGCCTTTTCCCTTTGATTTCCTCCGGGGAGAAGCTATTTGCTACTATTCCACAATAATCACAAGATCGTTTCAACCTTGTTTTTCAAATAGTTTACTTTAAAGCATGATGGTCCTTATCAGGAACTGGGACACAGGCACTCATAGAAGATAAATGAGACAAAAGAAATTGCATCATCCTCTCATGCTCATGTGGGACATGGATAAACATTCCTTTCTCATTCTCTTCATTTAGTCTATGACCATTGAATTTTTCAGTGATATCCAATCCAAATCTATCAAGTTCATGAGGCCTATAATTAATTTCTACCCCTAATTGAAATCGACCAAACATGGAAAAAATGTATATATATATATATATATATCTCTCTCTCTCTCAGTTTGCAACCTTGCAACATTATTTATATAGTACTTTCTAAGGCCTCTAGTTAGCTAAAAGAAGTATGGGTATTTTCTTTATCATCTTCACCTTCATAATATTTTTCCTCTTCCTAACCTTGTCCCTCTTCATACTTAGAATCTTCACAGGCAAGTCCATCAGAAACCCAAACTACCCACCTGTAAAAGGCACTGTCTTCCACCAGCTCTTATACTTCAACAGACTCTATGACTACCAAACTGAAGTTGCCAAAGAACACACAACTTTCAGGCTTCTGGCCCTGAAACAGAGCGCAGTATACACCACTGACACGCGAAACATTGAGCATGTTCTGAAGACCAACTTTGGCAGCTATTCGAAAGGGGAGTATAACCAAGCAATTATGTCTGATGTTTTTGGCCAAGGGATATTTATTGTTGATGGAGAAAAGTGGAAGCAGCAGAGGAAGCTGGCGAGCTTTGAGTTCTCCAGGAGAGTTCTTAGAGATTTTAGCTGCTCTGTGTTTCGAAGAAATGCTGCCAAATTGGTTAAAGTTATTTATGAGATTTCGGTTGCCAGGGGGGTTTTTGATATGCAAGTCAGTAATCTGAAATCGCTAACATATTTTTTCTTGTTTGTAACTTGTCTTTATGGTCTTTATCACATAGTGGTTATTTAATAATAGTAGAACCAAATTTGACATCCAGATAAGATATAACATAATCAATTTAGAGGATGTATCATACCATAAAAGTACTCAGCTTGTAAACTCCAAAAGTTTAGGATTTTCTATCTATTTTGTAAGTATCTTGGAAAATAGAAGATGAATGAGAAAGCATAGGAACATTGTTTCTAAACATTATCTGATTTCATAACAGCTTATATAATGATATAAGTTGTTATTTACTTTTTCTTGTTTATGATTTTTTTTTTTGTAGAATTTGCTCATGAGATGTACCTTGGACTCCATATTCAAAGTTGGGTTTGGAATGGACCTGAATTGCTTGGAGGGGTCAAGCAAAGAAGGGGCTGCATTTATGAAGGCCTTTGATGAATCAACTGCTCTGACCTATTTTCGCTACGTTGATCCATTCTGGAAACTGAAAAGATTTCTCAACCTCGGTTCCGAGGCCTCCCTTAAAAAGTATGTTAAAGTCATTGACGATTTTGTGCACCAAGTTATCAGGAGAAAGAGAAAGTTGCTAGAGGAGCAAAAGGATATTGTAAGTGAAATCTTGATCTCTCTGTGTGTGGAAAGCATTTGCTTACAGAAATTTCTTCTTTTGATTCTGCATTGAAGTTTCCATTTTATAGCATCAATTTTATTAATGAAATCTTGAATTTTATGTTATGCTTCAAAGAATGACAAGGAGGATATACTATCGAGGTTTCTACTGGAGAGCGAGAAGGATCCAGAGGAAATGAATGACAGATATCTAAGGGATATAATTCTGAATTTTATGATTGCTGGCAAAGACAGCAGTGCAATTACACTCTCATGGTTCTTCTACCTGCTCAGCAAGAACCCACTAATACAGGAAAAAGTTGTGCAAGAAGTGGGGGATGTCGTTGGTAATCATGTCGGTCAAGTGAAAATCGATGAATTTGTGGATAGCATAACTGATGCAACTCTTGAACAAATGCATTATCTTCACGCCGCGTTGACAGAGACCTTGAGGCTATACCCTGCAGTTCCTATTGTATGTACATACTCCAATAAACCCAGTTTTGATTTTCTTTATGACAGAGACCTTGTAACACTAGTGTTGGCTATTATCAAACCAGAGAAGTCTAATTATTTTTCAGTTTCCATTACGGAAATGAGTTTAATATATGGTTCTGTACATTAAGGTGAAAATTTCATATACCAAAGTTAAGGCCAAATGTATAAGCTTTGAAAATATTGACATCTTTGTGTCTTTGGCTTTCCTCTAAGGATGGGAGTTGTGCAGAGGTAGATGACATTCTTCCTGATGGCTTTAGAGTGAGAAAAGGAGATGGAGTAAACTACATGACCTATGCCATGGGCAGAATGCCTTATATTTGGGGAAAAGATGCTGAGGATTTCCGGCCTGAAAGATGGCTCAACAATGGAATTTTCCAGCCTGAATCACCCTTCAAATTTGTCGCATTTCATGTAAGTAACTTATTTTCTTTTTCTTTGTCACATAGCTTAATCATCCTAATGTTCACTAATAGTTGTTTCACTGAATTGGTGCTACTTGCAGGCAGGTCCTCGGATCTGTCTAGGGAAGGACTTTGCTTACCGGCAGATGAAGATAGTAGCAATGGCTCTTCTTTGCTTCTTCCGCTTCAAATTGGCTGATGAAACAAAAGCTGTAACATATAGGACCATGTTTACCCTCCACATAGATGGCAGCCTCCCTATGCTTGCAGTTCCAAGGGTAAGCTGATAAAATTTCCTATATCTGAAGAAAATCAATGTTCAAGGTTATCAAATATTATGATATTGTTATGATATTTGCAGGTGTTTGCTCTGTATTCTATTTATAATTTGTAGATAATGGACAATTTGTAAAACCATGACATCTTCACCCCAAGAAACTCTCTGCAATCTTGGAAGAAGCTTGGAAAATATTTGATGTCATTTCTTTTCCTTTTGCCCACACAAACAACCTTAGCAGCCTAGAAAGTGCGGGTGGGCACAGTCTAGATTGGATCGTTTTTATCTCAAAACCACAGCCAAACCAATTAAAATATAATGGTTTGGTTTGGTTCGGTTTTGACAAAAATTATAGAGGAAACCGAATCAAACCAAACCAATTTAAGACGGAAACCCTAAGCCTAAAACAATTCTCTTTCATTTTCCATTTTTGAACATAATTAACTCAATTACAACAACAAAATTAACAACTTGCTACATAATGTTTTCATTTTCTAGCATATCAAACAATTCTAAAACTCAACATGTCATAAAACTTCAAATTTCAATAACTAATATAGCTACCATTCAAGTACCAATAACTCCAAAGGTCCATCAAACTTTAAATTCAATATACATACTTAGTTATAATCAAATTATAGGATTACACTGTATAATAAATATATATATATATATACGGTCCGATTTGGTTTAGGTCGATTTACAAAAGCTCAAAACCAAACCATACACGGCCCGGTTGGGTTTTTAAAGCCTTTGATTTTTTCTTGATCAAAACCAAATCAAACCGGTAATTACGATTTGAATTTGCCAGTTTAATCGGTTCAGTCATATTGATGCCCATACTAGAAAGAGACCCATGAACTTTTGCAATGCTTTTTTTGGTCGAAACTTTTGCAATGCTAATCCTAACAATTCATGGCAAGCATCACATCAGTTTTCATATAAAGTAAGCAGACCCATTTTAAAATTTTGGACCATCCCAATTTCCACATGCCTAATTCTCTTTCATTTTCCATTTTTCAACATAATTAACCCAATTACAACAACAAAATTAACAACTTGCTACAAAATGTTTTCATTTTCTAGTGTATAAAACAATTCTAAAACTCAACATGTCATAAAACTTCAAATTTCAATAAGTAATATAGCTACAATTCAAATATCAATAACTCCAAAGGTCCATCAAACTTCAAATTCAATATACATACTTAGTTATAATCAAATTATAGGATTACATGTGTATAATAAATATATATATATATATATATATATATATACGGTCCGATTTGGTTTAGGTCGGTTTACAAAAGCTCAAAATCAAACCTTATACGGCCCGGTTCGATTTTTAAAGCCTTTTTGATTGTTTCTTAATCAAAACTAAATCAAATCGGTAATTACAATTTGAATCGATCAGTTTAATCGGTTCGCCATATTGATGCCCATACTAGAAAGAGACCCATGAACTTTTGCAATGCTTTTTTGGTCGAAACTTTTGCAATGCTAATCCTAACAATTCATGGCAAGCATCACATCAGTTTTCATATAAAGTAAGAAGACCCATTTTAACATTTTGGACCATCCCAATTGCCACATGCCTTTTCCTTAACGAAACGTGACATACCGCCATTAACAAAGACTCTTCTCTCTATAAAAACAGTGAAATATAAACAAAAAGACTACATATTACCGTCAGAATCAGCCATGGACTTTCTTTCAAACCCCATCTTCCTCACAGCTCTGGTTCTAGCCTTATCCATTTTCACTGCCCAAATTCTTGCAAGGGAACTCACCAAGGCAAAGAAGAAGCAACCACCTATTGCTGGCACAGTGCTCCATCAGCTACTTAACTTCAACAGGCTACATGATTACATGACTGATCTTGCTGGGAAACACAAGACCTACAGGCTGCTTGGCCCCTTCAGGAATGAGATTTACACGTCTAACTCCAGCAAATGTTGAGTACATACTCAAGATAAACTTTGATAATTATGGCAAGGTATGTTTCCAAATCCATCTCTGGTTGATTAACTAGAAAATCATCAATGGGAAGATGTTTATAGTATCATGGGTTGCAATTAAGTTTCACCAAAATCTGGTGAAAATACCTGTAGGATGTCTATATATGCCTAGAGAGTGTTAAATAGACTAATTCGAGTTTTTAACAATAAATAATAATCAACTTTCGAAGCAGGATTGATATGAGTTATCAATCCTGAAATGTGCAGAGCTTAAAATAAAAGAACACGCAGTTATTTATTTTACGTGGTAAAACCCCACCTCTGGGGAAAATCCACGGGACTCCTTAGTCCAGAACAAATCCACTATAGAATTAAGATTACAAGAAATACTCACACATTTATCCTAGACTCAATCTAGATAAAGTTTACCGACTTCTTCGTATCTTAACTTCTGTCTCGGGATGAACTTCAACACTCCTTATGTTGAACGCAATACTGGTCGCGATTGCTTCAAACTCGCCGGAGAAAAACTGCCACCACGGTCTTGATGCCCTCAACCATATGAGTCACCAAACAATGCAAATGAATACAATATGAATGATTAAAGTGTTTGATAAATCACCAAGTAAACATGGAACACTTGATGATTTATCTCAAATAAATGCGCAGTAGCTTTTCTTAAGAATGTCAAATGCCCAACTAAAACATGTGAAAGCTCCAGTCAAAACGGAGAAGCAGGTCATGTTTTTATATGGCTAGAGAAGTGCATGACGGCAGGGAATCAATATCTCGCCTAAGCAGATTGATTCCCTATTCAATTTCAATACAATGAATCCTATAATGAATTGTGCACTCCTCAAGATAACTTCCAAAAAGGATCAATTTATTAAACAACATATAACCAAAACAGAACGTGCTCTCCAATGACTTCCCAAATATAGTCTCTCAATAAAGACGCCAAACACAGACCACCAATCCTAATCAATCATGCGTCTTAATATTAACAGTAGTCATGCCTTTTTATTTAATTGATTCCAACATGCAAGTCCTAATAGGAAAAGATAATATTTTAACTTAAATCAAATTAGAGTCCAACTAGGATAGTAATCTCAAGAGATAAAATCTAATCTTATTAAAAAAAGAATTAACATAGTGAAAATAACTCCAACTAGGAATCCTATAATGAATGCATGATTATGTCATGATTTACCTGAAATCAGTTTCTCATATGGTCAGGTCATGCCTCGGAAGAATGGAGTTGAAAGAATTGTGCCAAAACGTCCAATAACAATTCCTTACAAACTAATTTTCAACCTATGCTAGAGTCCAGGAAAGTCTATATTCTCTTCTTTCTTGCCCTTTTTCTTTTTGTTTTTCTTCGCTTCCAAGTACCTGATTATAAAAAGCTTGTCAGTTGTCACTAATCAGTAGTAGATGGGTGGCTTGACTCATTTGATCACCGCAATGATACAATAGCCCAAGAAAATTACAATTTGTTCAATTTCCAGATGATTCATTTACAAGCATTCTGATAAAAGAACATAAGGTAGTCTTACTGACCCTGCTAATTATCCATGCATGCAGAATTCCACTTCCAGGGAGCTATACATTCAATACTTTCATTCGAAAAAGGAGTTAAAATACGTACTTTTTCTTGCGCTCCTTTCTTTTTAGACGAGTTTCTGATTGCTTCGTTGCTTCTGTTTCAAACCGAAGGTCATGCACTTGCTTTCTCTTTCTTTTCTTCTTTCTCTTCTCATCCGTATGCTGAGGTGCCAAATTCTCAGCATCACCCTCATTTTCAAAACCAGTCTCGAAGTCGACTTCATCCGCAGGTTTCTGTTGACAAAAGAAAACCATTGTTTTTTTACTTTGTTATACAACATGCCAATGTTACCAACTCAATTTTTTTACAACGTAGAGGTTCCGCCGTCTGGCTTCATTTTTGTCTCTTCTTCACTCTCTCCATATATTAATTTATCTGGCTCTTATTATCTTAAAGAAAATCAAGATGGGTTTTCTTGTTATCATCTCCACCTTCATATTGTTCTTTCTCTTCCTAACCTTGTCCCTTTTCATACTTAGAATCTTCACCGGCAGGTCCATCAGAAACCCAAACTACCCACCTGTAAAAGGCAGTGTCTTCCACCAGTTCTTATACTTCAACAGACTCTATGACTACCAAACTGAAGTTGCCAAAACACACTCAACTTACAGGCTTCTAGCCCCACACCACAGCGAATTATACACGACTGATGTACGAAACGTTGAGCATGTTCTGAAAACCAACTTTGCCAGCTATTCGAAAGGGGCGTATACGCAAACTATTATGTCTGCTGTTTTTGGCCAAGGGATATTTGTTATGGATGGAGAAAAGTGGAAGCAGCAGAGGAAGCTTGCAAGCTTCGAGTTCTCAACGAGAGTTCTTAGAGATGTTAGCTGCTCTGTGTTTAGAAGAAATGCTGCCAAACTGGTTAAAGTTGTTTTTGAGATTTCAGGTTCCAGTAAGGTTTTTGATATGCAAGTGAGTAATCTGAAACCCACATCTCTCTCTCTCTCTCTCTCTCTCTCTATCTCTTGTCTTCTGGTTCAGATCACATAGTGATCATTACTTAATATGAGAACCAAATTTGACAGTTGACATACAGATAACATATAACTAGTCGGTTCAGCATACAGGCTAGAGTAGACATGTTCAGTGTTTCTTGATCAAATTGGTTTAAATAAAGGTCAACTATGAGCTAAGCTTGGGAAATCGGGGCCGTCTCCTAAGCTCAACTTTAATTTGTGTTGGTTCTTGGAACTAAGCAAGTATGCTAAACAGGACAAATTTACCTGTGAAATTCGAAAATTGCAAGCTGAAATCATTCTGATCAAATACAATTTTCCAAATCAATATCTTTTTTAAGTATAGTAAATTGAGCTTAGACCCATAAAATTCGCTTTAAATTACCTATAGCACTTTCCTTTATTTTTCTATTTAAAATACCCATTTTTTAAAATAATACCCGATGACTAGGATCTAACTAAGCAAGTTACCTAATATAACTTAAAATCTGATTTATTGTATTTTTTATTTATAAGCTAAGGTGTTATGTAGGGGGTGTAACTAATGACAAATGTTGAATTTGGAAAGATCTCCAAATGGTTGTATCACCTTCATCCTTAATACTGACACGCGTGTCATGCATAACCATAGCTTAACTTTTGCTTTGTATTATGGAATCATAGTTATCGCCATGACACGCGTGTCAGTGTTGAGGATGGTGGTGATATCTGTGTTAAAGTGCAAAAATGCACCCATTAGTAATCTATAGGCAATTAATGTTTTGGTTTATTTAATAAAAAATTATGTTGTTTTCCTTTATGAATTATATGACTAGTAATCTATTAAATTCAACATTAACGTATTAGTAATCAATATCAATATCATTATCACTATTAGTAATCAATATCAATATCATTATCAGTATTAGTAATCAATATCAATATCAATATTGAAGTGGACATTATTATTATAAAAAATAGGTTGATTATTGTTCATAAAAAATATGTAGATTATTATAAAAAAGATAATAGGTTGATAATATCAATATGTTGATAATATCGGTTGACATTGATATCAATATCAATATCAATATTGATATATTGATGAAGAGTTTATTAATATATTCAATATTATCTACCTATCGATAATAAGTAGATTATTATTGTCAATAATATTATCTACTTATTATCTTTTCTTAATATCCATATCAATATATGGATGAAAATATTGACAATAGGTAGAGAATAGTAAGGTAAATTACTGTCCAAAAATATTATAGGTAAGTTATCACAATAATAGAGTCTTCTTATTTCTACCCAATTGCCCTATTTTCCCACCTATTTTATTTTTCCACCCACTATATGAATTTGAAAAAAACAACACAATCCTATCTTTCCACCCACTGTAATTCCTAAAATACCTTTGAAATACTCATTTTCCTTCAACCCCTCCTCCCAAATCTGAAGAGTTAATCCAACGGCTGAAACCACCAAGTCTACTCAACCACCACCCACGACGTCTTCCTCCTCTTGATATACTTTCTATATCTTTATCTCTCTCTCTCTCTCTCTCTCTCTCTCTCTCTCTCTCTCTCTCTCTCTCACCCCAAGCACGCATCTCCTCGGTTTCTCTAAACAAGGATTTGCTTATCGGGCTTTTGGGTTATTTCAATAGATTCTCATACTGTTAAACATTAATGCACATTTAGTGGAAATTTTTACAAAGAATATTCTAGAATAATTTAGAATGAAAAGTCGGTTGTTAAACACTAGTCACTTGAAGAGAGTAGAAATCTCTAGAACACAAACTACAACATGTGGCTAATAATGAAGAACCCCAAAGTCGGTGGAGCAAAGCTTCCGACTTAGTCTCTCTATAAATAAACATATAGCCACTCAATGTAATAGAGCTAGATAGCTAACCAACCTAAGCTAATAGGCTATCTAGCTAATTAACTTGAGGTTGGGAGTTAACAAAGAGAACTCTCAACTAAGGGAGCCAATAAGCTCACCAATCAAGTGAAGGGCCAAATAGCCCAAACTAATCCAAATCAAATGTGGTGGCCAATAAGCCTAAACATTAAACACCTTCCAGTTGAAGAAGGCCAATTAGCCAATACCAAGCTATGTACTATTCTCCTCCAATCTAATAAAATCACTTTGTTCAACTATTGTCCTATTATTCTAAACCCCTTCACTCTTAAACCAACAAGTGGTATCAGAGCAACACAGACATCACACCCCTTACAATTCCAACACATGCAAATTGCAATACACTAGTTAATGAGTATTGTCACATTGGGTCGGTAATTATGTAGAATGGGTTATGGATAATTTGGTTTGATGGGGATTAGGTGTCTTGAGGGCTAGCTGGGCGGGTGGGTGCTGTTGGGGTTGTGGTACATGGTGGTTGCTATGTGGCTAGTGGTGTTTGGGTGGTGGCTTTTGGGTGCGGCATGCGAAGGAAGTGATGAAGTTTTTAATGTTTTTTTAATATTCTAAAATAATTTGTTTAAATTATTAACATCCATGCTGGACTAACACTTCAGATAAGTTTAGTTTCTAGCTTTTTTAAGATGAGTTACATAAGTCCTTATAAGTCATTTTACAAAAGGATAAATTTATCTTTAAAATTTTAAAGATAAGGTGGGTGGGGAAATAGGAAAAGGTGGTGACTCCAATAATATTATCTACTTATTATTGACAGTAAATTACCTATTACTCCAAAAAGGGAAAAAAAAAAGGATGTTAAAAATATCAATATATATTGATAATATCACTTTCCAAAATGTTAGTACTTTCCATCTATTTTAAATATCTCTGAGACTAAGATGAATGAGAAAACATAGGCACATTGTTTCTAAACATTATTCTAATTTAGCTAATAGCTCGTGATGATTGTGGGAATCGAATTTTAGCAAAACCATAGGTCAAATATTTCCTTCCATTTGGGGATTATTTGATTTGGGGATTCTTGCCTTGAATTAGGGATTTGATCCTCATTAAATCCCTAATTGATTTAAATCTCCTAAATCGGGGAATTATTCTATTTAATTGGGGGATTACCAAATAAAATCCCTAATTGATTAGATCATGCCAATTTGAGGGAAGAATAATTCCCTTCCATGTGGGGAATTATTCCTCCTGAAACCCTAGCTCCCGAGAGCTCTATAAATACACGGCTACACCAAGGGTTGAGGTAATTCTAAACCTACGTCTTCTGTCTCAAATTACTGCATAAATCCTCTCTTATAAACCCTAGCCGTCATACTCTCTCTCTCTCACACAAGGCTCCGGACACCCAGTTCACATCATACATACAACTCCGTACCCTATTGTTAGCTATTATTTTCCTACAAACACTCGAACTAACTTAGGCATCGGAGGGCCTTTGGCCACACCCCCCGGGTGTGGTCCTCTTATTCTGATTTGTTTTGCAAAGAGAAAGTGAAGCGAAGAGGAAGACGGAATCTTAGACGAATATTCTCGTGGGACGAAATTTGCTCCCACAAATTGGTGCTTTTATTGAGAGTGCGAAATAATACTCAAAGCGTGCTCCGAATCCATTTTTCACACTTTATTCAATCAACCGAAGCCTTCCAAACAACCATGGTTGGAAGCAAGCGCATTAGAAGCAAAACCGCCGCAACGGTGCGATCAGAAACGATGGAAACCACCTTGCCGCAGCAAGGAGTGGTGGTTGAAGTCGTGCCGCCGCCCATTGGAGCCTCACAGCCCCCCGCCCCACACGACCTTGCCGCACCAAACCCTAGTTGGAGCCGCTCCAAGTCATGGTCCCATGGCCCTCACCACCTTGGTGCCGCAAGGACAAGACCACCACGACACCGTCACGGACCTTGCACCTGTTTTGGATCAAATCCATTCGATCCCTCCTTTGCTGTCACACTTGGCGTACGCCACCAGTGAAACCCTAGCCTGTATACATTTGGGCCCAACACAACTCTCTCATCCCTATCCACGCAGTCCAGCAGACCTTAGCCTTAGAGTCGATCAACTCACACATAGGCTGGACAACCAAAACGACCTGGTTGGTTAGCTCCTCAAGCAGATCGACTTGGTTCGAGGTCTTGGCCTTGGGTCTCAGGGCGAAGAGGGAGGGATGAGCCAGCAGGTCGACTCGTAATTCGAGAGATCCCGAGCCGGTCAGGCAGCGACAAGCAGAAAAGGAGGAGAACGAGAGCGTGCTGTTTAGCACTTGAACTAGTCCCAAGCTGTTCAGCACCCAAACCAGGCCCAGACATCTGCAGGTCAATCTAGAAGCCGATCAATGGTTAGTTCGAGATTAGGTCCAAAGACCAATGTGCTCGAGAGATTGGGCCCACAGCTTGGCATTCATGCCCACTTGGGCCCACAGAGAAGCATCAACTCCAGGTTGGGACCGCAAGGACCCTGAGATCGTGAACGTCTGCATGGCGAACATAGTGATCAACGCTCACCAACCCGCTCGAGGCAGACCAATCCACGGTAACAAGTCGAGGAGGAGTCCTCAAAAGCTCAATCCACCAACACGTCTCGGGAGCAGGGCACCCAAAGAGATCAAGCCTTGGGAGCAGAGGAGGAAGTTAGCCAACCACGCCCAACATGCAGAGGACGCCAGTGCAAACCAGTCCCTGCGAGCAGAGGATGTCAAGAAGCTTGTGAATGACCAACTGAAAAACCTCCATCTCAAAAATGATCCAGAGGAGGACTTATGCAAGAGGTCGACCGGGTGAACTACTCACCCTTCACAGACGAGGTAGAGCAGGCTACTCCTCCGAGATGGTTTACAACATCGTCCATCACACCATTCAAAGGAGATTCTGATCCTGATAGTCACCTGAGGCACTTTAAAAGTGCAATGATCCTATACAAGGCAGACGATACCCTGATGTGCAAGGTGTTCGCAATGTCCTTGCATGGAGCTGCCTAAGATTGGTTCCACACCCTCTCATCCGGGTCGATCAGCAGTTTCAAAGAGTTCGCCCTTATTTTCATCAAGGAGTATACCTCATACCAAACGGTCAAAAAGCATGCTAACCACTTGTTCAACCTGCACAAGAAGTCTGACGAATCTCTTTGAGATTACATCAAGAGATTCAAGGCAGAGAAGGCAACCATCATAGGATGCGATGACCGAACCGCATCCTCGACTTTCAGGAAAGGCTTGCCAACTGAGCACGTGTTGTACCAGGCCCTGACCATTACCCTGAGCCAGACACTGGCCGTAGTCTTTGCAAGGGCAGAACGCTACGCACTTTTGGATGATGACCGAATCACAGCAAAGAAGTCTACCAGGCAAGCTATCCAGCCAGCAAAACAGGCAGGTCAGAGAGACGACATATTCAGCAATAAGAACAATGCCAAACGCAAGTCCCAAGGAGACCCCCAGGCAGATGAAAACGATCGAGTTCCAGATGATCTAGCAAACCTGAAAAGGAAGAGAGTTGCAACCTCTCAATAACGATTAAAAAGCCATGATCAAGGCAAGGGAATCCGCCCGGAAGGCTCCCCTGAAAAGGGTTAGAAGCCTGAGGATGACGTTGAGTTAGTATCCCTTGATCGTGATCAGCCGGACAGAAAAGCGCGGATCGGCTCGCGCCTAAGCCAATGAGAGAAGGTGGAGCTGACCACCTTCCTCCAGAACAACAAGGACGTGGTCGCCATCCGACATGCCAGACATCGATCCCCAGATCATCTGCCATCGCCTTCACATCAACCCAGTTATCAAGCCAATAACGCAAAAGAGACTCAACTTTGCTCCCGAACGAGTTACCATCATCGAGGCCGAGATCGACAAGCTCCTAGCTGCCGGCTTCATTGAAGAAGTCTCATATGCAGAATGGCTGGCAAACGTTGTTCTAGTAGCAAAGAAAGATGAAGGCCTGCGGAGAGTTTGCGTCAACTACACCGACCTCAACGAGGCATGCCTGAAAGACAACTTTCCACTACCAAGAATTGATCAGCTCGTTGATTCGACTTCCAACAATCAACTGCTGAGCTTCATGGACGCCTACTCTGGCTATAATCAGATCCTGATGCATGAGGATGACAAGGCAAAGACTTTTTTCATCATTGAAAGAGGGACCTACTGCTACAAGGTCATGCCCTTTGGGCTAAAGAACGCCGGAGCGACGTACCAGAGGCTCGTGAATAAAATTTTTAAAGAGCAGATCGGCAAGGCTATGGAGGTCTACGTAGACAACATGCTAGTCAAAGCTCCTGAACGAGCAGATCACATCAAAAACCTTGCCGAGGCATTCAGCCTACTCCGAAAATACAACACGAAGTTGAACCCGAGAAAGTGCACATTTGGAGTCTCATCCGGCTGATTCCTAGGATATTTGGTCACCCAAAGAGGAATTGAGGCGCACCCAAATCAAATTAAGGCTGTGCTCAACATGAAGTCGCCTGTCACAACAAAGGAGATACAAAGTCTAACGGGTAGAGCAGCAGCTCTCAACCGATTCTTCTCGACATCCACTGACAAATGCAGGCCATTCTTCAAATGCTTTGAAGAAAGGACAAAAGGACAAATGTGACGAGGAGTACGAGGTAGCCTTTCAAACCTTCAACGCCTACCTCACTAATCCTCCCCTACTTTCAAAACTGATACCAGGCGAAGACTTGTTCATCTACCTAGCGATGTCCGGCTCAGCTGTCAGCTCAGCCCTCATTCGAGAAGAGCTGGGGGCACAACATCCGGTATTCTACACTTCAAAAGCTTTCCTTAATGCAGAGACTCGATATCCGAAAATGGAGACGCTCATTTACTATCAAGCTCACCGAATAATTGTCATGACGGAATTTCCTTTGAGATAGATCCTCCACAGCCCCGACGCTTCTCAGCAACTCATGAAATGGGCTATCGAACTTAGCCAATACGACCTCCTCTACCAGTCGAAGACTGCTATAAAGGCCCAGGCTTTAGTAGATTTTATTGTAGAGTTTACTCCGACAGCCGAAGAAGAGAAGCTGGTCACGAGAAACAAGAAGATTTCAAAAGTAGACAATACCACCCCTGTCAATCCGAACCTGCCCAACAACATGTGGCAGTTGCGCGTAGACGGAGCATCAAATCACAAGGGTGCGGGGGCAGGTGTAGTCATCACACTAGGATTCCCTGCTTCAAACAACGAGGCGGAATACGAGGCATTACTCGCCAGACTACGCCAAGCAAAAGAATTGTCGATCAAGAGATTAGCCATCTACTAAGACTCACAGCTAATCACGAGTGAAGCCTTAGGCAAATACATGGCAAAACATCTAAGAATGATCCAGTACCTCGACAGTGTCCAAGGACTTTTGAAAGAATTCCCTACTTTCACCATCCAACAAATTTCACGGGCAAAAAATACTCATGCAGATGCATTGGCAAGCTTAGGATCAGCGCTGGATACCCAGTTTAGACGCTCTATCTCGGTTGAACACCTCGATCGACCAAGCATCGAAGAAGCAGAGTCGGCCGATACAATGCAGATTGATGAGGACCCCAACTGGCAAAACCCCATCATCGACTACTTGGTGAACAAAAATCTGCCAACAAACAAGTCCGAAGCCAGGAAGGTCCAGCAGAAGGCCGCGTGATACTACATGCAAGACAGCAAGCTAATTTGCATATCATACTCTGACCCCCATCTCACCTGCATAAAATACCCTCAAACACTTGAGATCCTCTGCAAAATTCACGACGGCGAGTGTGGTATTCACTCTAGGGGCAGGTCACTAGCCCAGAAGGCTCTAAACATCTGTTATTTCTGGCCTACCATACGCCATGACTCTACTGAATATGTCAAAAGATGTGATCGCTACCAGCGCTATAAACCAATCCCTAACCTGCCTGCTGAAGTCTACCATCCACAGAACAGTCCATGGCCTTTAATGCAATGAGCCATCGACTTAGTAGGCCTCATGCCAACGACACCTGCCAAGAAAGAGATGATGATCGTCGCCACTGACTACTTTACTAAATGGATCGAGACCGAATCTTTATCCTCTACTAAAGAAGCCAATGTGAAACGACTTGTTTGGAAAAATATTATCTGCCAGTTTGGCTGTCCACAATCACTGGTTACCGGCAATGACTCACAATTCATCGGCAAGCAGATCACCGATTTCTACGGCATCAAGCCGCACAATTCATCGGTAAGAAGTGTGCAGTTCTCCACAAAACATCCCCGGGACAATCACCCATAAGCCGCAACCTCGGGGAAATGCATGGTGTAAACTACAAAACAGGTCAAACACGCATTTCCACTAAGCCGCGTCTTCCGGAGACGTAGGGCATAAACCGCATCCTCAGGGAAAATCGCCCATAAGCCGCATCCTCAGGGAGATGCAGGGCGTAACAGCAGGCCATCCACACCTTTGCCCCTAAGCCGCGTCCTCCGGAGACGTAGGGTATAAAGCATCATTTGGAAAAATTTCCAATAAGCTGCATCCTCAGGGAGATGCAGGATGTAACAACAGGCTATCCACGCCTTTGCCCCTAAGTCGAGTCCTCCGGAGACGTAGGGTAAGCATCCTCCGGGAAAATTGCCCATAAGTCGCATCCACAGGGAGATGCAGGGCGTAACAACAGACCACATAGACGATCGCCCATAAGCTGCATCCTTAGGGAGATGCAGGGTGAAAACAACAATGCGGGTCAAGCAGAGCAGCGTCCATAAGCCGCATCCTCAGGGAGATGCAGGGTGAAAACTACAATGTAGGTCGAGCAAAGCATCGCCCATAAGTCGCATCCTCAGGGATATGCATGGCAGAAGTTGCAGAGCAAACCTCACAGACAATCACCCATAAGCCGCATCCTCAGGGAGATGCAGGGTGAAAACTACAATGCATGTCGAGCAGAGTATCGCCCATAAGTCGCATCCTCAGGGAGAAGCAAGGAAGAAGTTACAGAGCAGACCTCACAAACAATCACCCATAAGCCGCGACTTGAAAGAAACGCATGGTGAGAATGACAAGGCATGCTAAAGAAGGAGCAGAAAAGCACCCTTCAAGTAGGCAGTGTGTAAACATTCAAACGTCCTAAGGGAAATGCACAACCAAGACACTAGCCGGTTACTCAAGCATTTCACAAGACAATATGCAAATTGAAGTTGAAAAAATAACTGAAATTTCCATAGCAAAGTGACCAACCGACCAAGTTCAACAAAAAGAAGATGGTCAAACACGACCAATTATTCTAAACAAGAAAGGAAACTACAAAAGTTGAAAAGGAGTCGTCATCTATTCAGCAGCCTCTTTGGGATCCGCCTGATTAGCCACACTCTCAACAGCCCCACTGGCCTGATCCACGACATCTGCCACCATCTCATCAGCTGCGTCCTCTCCTGCTCCTTCTACCACCTCTCAGCAGAGCGTCTCGAAGTCTCCATCTTCAATGGCATAGAAGGGAGCAATCCCATTTGTGCAGTCCAGGTAGCCTAGCTTATACACATCTACAGTGGCCTCAAACTTGGATTTTTCAACAGACGCTTGATTGTCCGGAACTCAACAGCCGGATCGTGAGCAGACCTCCCAGCTCGATCTCCATCTTTTGACTGATGCAGACGACCCGAACTTCTGAGAGGAATATCTGCATCTCTTTGCCTCTCAGCAGGTGAACTAGATCACGCACGGACTACTTCGCGGAGCATATCACGGTCTTCAAGCTTGTCAGCATGAGGCTTGAGTAGAACATCCCGAGCATTACGCATACCCCCAATCTTCCTGCAATCTGGACCAACGAGGTGTTTAACCCTAGCAGATGATGGAAGGACATCTCCTACTTGTGTCCTCTCAGCAGAATGAAGCTTTGGCTTCATCCTCAACGGAGACATACTCTTCGCCCGCGAAGAACCAGCTTCATCTCTTGAAGACTTACCAGAAGCCTTCCTTTTCGATGAGGGTTCAAGAGACACTCCTCCTCCGGCCCAAAGCAGTGCATCATCGTGGTCTAGACCATTCTGCTTCCATCTCTCACCATCCTGGGCAGGGGGCAACCCACCGACTTCCTCCCAATACTCGCTCAATAGCCAACGCCACTCGCGAAACTTCGGGGGAATGTTTAAAAGCTCACCGACCTTAGTCATGTCCGCCCAGCCTAACTTCTCGGTTGTCCTCTCGCAGTGTAAGATGTAAGTCATTCAAACCCACACATCAAAGAATTCAAATTGAGGCAGATCAGCAGATCATGACATACCATGGCAACTCCTCCCTTTAACAAGCAGTATACTCCTCCAAAATCTCTCTCAAGCAGAGAGTAGTGGAAGCATGTTCGCAAGTTGAAAAAGAGTGAAGAGAAGCCCCATACTTATAGCAGCTAAGATTCCTTGACCTACAAGAAATCTCAAGCCCATTCCGACTGGGAGTCCAAACTCAGAAAATTAGCAAGTCAAGAACTTCCTCCAAACAGGAGCCCAAATCCAAGAAGGAAGCCTAGTCCAATAGACTATTCACATCTCCTACATGCCACCACGCGCCATGCAAAAGCTGGATGGCATTTGTGGGAACCGAATTTTAGCAAAACCCTAGGTCAAATATTTCCTTCCATTTGGGGATTATTTGATTTGGGGATTCTTGCCTTGAATTAGGGATTTGATCCTCATTAAATCCCTAATTGATTTAAATCTCCTAAATCGGGGAATTATTCTATTTAATTGGGGATTACCAAATAAAATCCCTAATTGATTAGATCATGCCAATTTGAGTTAAGAATAATTCCCTTCCATGTGGGGAATTATTCCTCCTGAAACCCTAGCTCCCGAGAGCTCTATAAATACACGGCTACACCAAGGGTTGAGGTAATTCTAAACCTACGTCTAAACTTCTTTCTCAAATTACTACATAAATCCTCTCTCATAAACCCTAGCCGTCATACTCTCTCTCACACACAAGGCTCCGGCCACCACACACGGCTCCGGCCACCCGGTTCACACCATACATACAACTCCGTACCCTATTGTTAGCTATTGTTTTCCTACAAACACTCGAACTAACTTAGGCATCGGAGGGCCTTTGGCCACATCCCCCCGGGTGTGGTCCTCTTATTCTGATTTGTTTTGCAGAGAGAAAGTTAAGTGAAGAGGAAGACGGAATCTTAGACGAATATTCTCGTTGGACGAAATTTGCTCCCACAATGATGTAATATGTTATTTACTTTTTCTTGCATATGATTCTTTTTGTAGGATTTGCTGATGAGATGTACCTTGGATTCCATATTCAAAGTTGGGTTTGGAATAGACCTGAATTGCTTGGAGAGGTCAAGCAAAGAAGGGACTGCATTTATGAAGGCCTTTGATGAATCAACTGCTCTGTCCTATTTTCGCTACGTTGATCCATTCTGGAAACTGAAAAGATTTCTCAACCTTGGTTCTGAGGCCTCCCTTAAAAAGTATATCAAAGTCATTAATGATTTTGTGCACCAAGTTATCAGGAGCAAGAGGAAATTGCTAGAGGAGCAAGAGGAAATTGCTAGAGGAGCAAAAGGATGTTGTAAGTGAATTTTGCACTTGTATTGTGGCGTTGCATTGCCATCTTAATCTCTGTGTGTGGAAAGCATGTCTTTATATAATTTTTTTCTTTTGATTCTGCATTGAAGTTTTCATTTTATAGCATCAGTTTTATTAATGAAACTTTGACTTTTATGTTACGTTTCAAAGAATGACAAGGAGGACATACTATCAAGGTTTCTACTGGAGAGCGAGAAGGATCCAGAGGAAATGAATGACAAATATCTAAGGGACATCATTCTGAATTTTATGATTGCTGGCAAAGACACCTGTGCAAATACCCTCTCAGGGTTCTTCTACCTGCTCAGCAGAACCCTCTAATACAGGAAAAAGTTGTACAAGAAGTGAGGGATGTTGTTGGCAATCAGGTTGGTAAAGCGAAAATTGATGAATTTGTGGCAAACATAACTGATGTAACTCTTGAACAAATGCATTATCTTCACGCGGCACTGACAGAGACCTTGAGGCTATACCCTGCAGTTCCCATTGTATGTATAAACTCCAATAACCCTGTATTAGTTTTCTTTATGACAGTTTCTGAATGAGATGATTGCTATTTGTTATACCTGTTCTAGTTTTTTTATGAGAATCTAAACAGGACAGTCTCCAGTGTCAAGGCCTTGATATAATCTTGTGCTAATTTTATAAAAAGCAACACCATGAGAGAACAATTCCCTAGTAGCAAACCGGAAAGGTCTAATTATTTGTCAGTTTCCATTAAGGCCAAATTTATAAGCACTGAAAATATTGACATCTTTGTGTCTTTGGCTTTCCTCTAAGGATGGGAGATATGCAGAGGTAGATGACATTCTTCCTGATGGCTTTAGAGTGAGAAAAGGAGATGGAGTACAGTACATGACCTATGCCATAGGCAGAATGCCTTATATTTGGGGAAGAGACGCTGACGATTTCCGGCCTGAAAGATGGCTCAACAATGGAATTTTCCAGCCTGAATCACCCTTCAAATTCGTCGCATTTCATGTAAGTAACTTATTTTCTTTTTCTTTGTCAGATAGCTTAATCATCCAAATGTTCACTAATAGTTGTTTCACTGAATTGGTGCTACTTGCAGGCAGGTCCTCGGATCTGTCTAGGGAAGGACTTTGCTTACCGGCAGATGAAGATAGTAGCGATCGCACTTCTTTGCTTCTTCTGCTTTAAATTGGCTGATGAAACGAAAACTGTAACCTATAGGACTATGTTCACCCTTCACATAGATGGCAGTCTCCCTATGCTTGCAGTTCCAAGGACAGCCTGATAAACTTCCTCCAAACAATGTTCGCTTTGATAAACTCTTGTGATATTGGAGTGTGAACACTATCTTTTTTTGGGTCTGGAGTGAACACTATCTTTATGTATATAAAATTAAACGACACGATAGCATGTGATAGAAAGACTGATATGTTATATTTTAATAGAAACAACCTTGTTGTAATATGTAAAGAGCCAATATGTAAGCATATGAGTTAAAACCGTTAACCTTCCAAACCAATAATGCTCATAAAAAATCATTGACTTTTTCGTATCCAAACCAATAACGCTCATAACAATGTCCAACTCTATCAAGTTCATGAGGCCTACCACAATTAACTTCTACCAACTCTATCAACATCTTTTAACTAAATGAAATCGACAAGGAAAAATAAAGGGTATATAAAACCCCCCAAACTTGAAATCAATATCATTTTCAAGTTCATACGCAACTTTAGGAACATTTACGAGTACATACTCAAATTCCCGGAAACCCTACAATTTACCCCCTTCGTTACCTAAACCATTAGTGAATCTGTTAAGTGGTTACGTATCAAAAATGAGACTCAATTTTTAATGACATCGACTGCCACATGGACAAAAAAGTAATAATTTTTTTATTTTTTTAAATATTAAAAACATACAAAATTAATAATAATAATTTAATACAAATTCAAAATTAAAAAAAATCCCTCGCCGCCCAAAGAAGCACCCAGCCACCTCCCAAAACCCAACAACCAAGCCACCGCCCAAAAGAATCCAGTGCCAATGCAGATGATGAAGACGAATTGGAGGGGAAAATTTGTAGACCTATGTCTGCCGCCTCCTCCTCCCTCCCTTCACCATGAATACCCAAAACCCCAAAACAAAAAACCCAGAAAAAACGCTGCACGAGGAGTGCGGCCATTGAGGGAGCCAACTCTAGAAATCCCATATCCCATTTTGCAGTCATTAATTCATAATGGGAAGTAATGTAAGAACTTAGATCCCATTACACTACAAGACCGACTCTCCAAATTAACGAAACCCCAACTTAAACCCCCTTTTCAATTTCAACAATTTTCCAAAAATTCTGCCTTTTGAATATGCATCCATGGAGGAAACGGCTGTCTTGTTTGGGAAATACGAGATGGGGGGGGCTTCTGGGCAAAGGGACCTTCCCCAAGGTCTACTATGGCAGACAAATCACCTCCAACGAAAGCGTGGCAATCAAAGTGATCAGCAAAGACCAGGTTAAGGGGGGCATGATGGAGCAGATCAAGCGAGAGATCGAAGTGATGCGTTTAGTTTGTCACCCAAACGTCGTCGTGCTCAAGGAGGTCATGGCGATTAAGACCAAGGTCTTCTTCGTCATGGAGTACGTCAAGGGTGGCGAGCTCTTGGCCAAGGTCGCCAAGGGGAAGCTAAAGGAAGATCAGGCCCGTGAATACTTCCAGCAGCTGATCAGTGCCGTCGATTTCTACCACAGCGGAGGCGTCTCCCACCACGATTTGAAGCCTGAGAATCTGCTGGTCGACGAGAACGAAGATTTGAAAATCTCCGCCTTCGGGGTAGGGGGAGGACTACGAGGAGAGAGATAGATATATGTTTTTTTTCTTTTGATTTGTTAAATTTTAAATTTTTTAAAATAAAGACTTCTTATTACTTTTTTTTTCCACGTGGCAGTCTGTGGGCCATTTTTCAATTTTTTTTAGTTCTCACATAAAACTTAACTAAAGTTAACTATGGGACAGATGTCACGTTTTAAGGGTGGTGGTGAGCATATACCTTTAGTTAATGTAGTGAGCAAAATGCTCCCTAAAAAATTAGTCTTATTTTTTACACGTAAGCACTTGACAAATTTATTAACGATTTAATTTAAGTAACGGCGGAGATAAATTGTAGAGTTTTCGGGAGTCTGAGTATGTATTCGTAAATGTTCCTAAAATTGGGTATGAACTTGAAAATCACCATATAGTTTGAGGGGTTTTATGTAGTTAACCCAAAAATAAATAACCTTATATTATATATCAGCGTAGAGTGCTGTGTGGTTGCATTTTTTCTCTTATCTTCATTTCACTTTCAGTTTGCAACGTTAGCTAAGAGGCCAAAACTCTCTCTCTCTCTCTCTCTCTCTCTACTACTTTGTAAGGCCTCTAGTTAGCTAAAAGAAAGATGGGTATTTTCTATATCATCTTCACCTTCATATTGTTCTTTCTCTTCCTAACCTTGCTCTTCATACTTAGAATCTTCACAGGCAAGTCCATCAGAAACCCGAACTACCCACCTGTAAAAGGCACTGTCTTCCACCAGCTCATATACTACAACAGACTCTATGACTACCAAACTGAAGTTGCCAAAGAACACACAACTTACAGGCTTCTGGCCCTGAAACAGAGCGCAGTATACACCACTGACACGCGAAACATTGAGCATGTTCTGAAGACTAACTTTGGCAGCTATTCGAAAGGGGAGTTCAACCAAGCTATTCTGTCTGATGTTTTTGGCCAAGGGATATTTGTTGTTGATGGAGAAAAGTGGAAGCAGCAGAGGAAGCTCGCGAGCTTTGAGTTCTCCACAAGAGTTCTTAGAGATGTTAGCTGCTCTGTGTTTAGAAGAAACGCTGCCAAACTGGTTAAAGTTATTTTTGAGATTTCGGTTGCCAGGGGGGTTTTTGATATGCAAGTCAGTGATCTGAAATTTCCAACATATCTTTTCTTGTTTGTAACTTGTTTTGTGGTCTTGTTTAAATCACATAGTAGTTATTTACTAAAGCATAACCAAATTTGACATTTTGCATACGGATAATATATAACTGGCTAGGATAAACTTGTTCACTGTCCTTGATCAAGTTGGTTTGACAAAACATTAATCAATTTAGAGGGCTAGCTAAGGTCAACTTTAATTTTGGCTGGTTTTTGGTACAAAAGAGTAGAGAGAAGAAAACATGACCTGTGAAATTAAGGGATGTGTCATACCATAAAAGTACTCAGCTTGTAAACTCCAAAAGTTTAGCATTTTCCATCTTTTTTGTAAGTTGCTAAACATTATCTGATTTCATAACAGTTTATATAATGATTGGAGTTGTTATTTACTTTTGTCTTGTTTATGAAATTTTTGTAGGATTTGCTCATGAGATGTACCTTGGACTCCATATTCAAAGTTGGGTTTGGAATAGACCTGAATTGCTTGGAGGGGTCAAGCAAAGAAGGGACTGCATTTATGAAGGCCTTTGATGAATCCACTGCTCTAACCTATTTCCGCTATGTTGATCCATTCTGGAAACTGAAAAGATTTCTCAACCTTGGTTCTGAGGCCTCCCTTAAAAAGTATGTCAAATTCATTGATGATTTTGTGCATCAAGTTATCAGGAGCAAGAGGAAATTGTTAGAGGAGCAAAAGGATGTAAGTGAATTTTACACTTGTATAGTGGCTTTGCATTGTCATCTTAATATGTGTGGAAAGCATGTGTTTATATAATTTTTTTTCTTTTGATTCTGCATTGAACTTTCCATTTTATAGCATCAGTTTTATTACTGAAACTTTGAATTTTATGTTATGTTTCAAAGAATGACAAGGAAGACATACTATCAAGGTTTCTATTGGAGAGCAAGAAGGATCCAGAGGAAATGAATGACAAATATCTAAGGGACATCATTCTGAATTTTATGATTGCTGGCAAAGACACCAGTGCAAATACACTCTCATGGTTCTTTTACCTGCTCAGCAAGAACCCTCTAATACAGGAAAAAGTTGTACAAGAAGTGAGGGATGTTGTTGGTAATCAGGTCGGTGAAGCTAAAATCGATGAATTTGTGGAGAACATTACTGATGCAACTCTTGAACAAATGCATTATCTTCACGCGTCACTGACAGAGACGTTGAGGCTATATCCTTCAGTTCCCATTGTATGTATATACTCCAATAACCCTGTATTAATTTTCTTTATGGGTAGTTTTTGAATGAGATATTGTTATTTGTTATAGTTGTTTCTGAGAACCTAAACAGGACAGTGCCAAGGCCTTGATAAAATACGTGCTGAATATATCAAAACTAACGCCACAAGAGAAATATTACTTGAAAGTACCACATTGTGTTGGCTATTATCAAGCCAAAGAAGTTTAGGTCTAATTATTTTTCAGTTTCCATTAGGGAAATGAGTTTAATATCTATGGTTCTGTACATTAAGGTGAAATTTTCATATAATAAAGTTAAGGCCAATGCATAAGCACTGAAAATATTGACTTCTTTGTGTCTTTGGCTTTCCTCTAAGGATGGGAGATGTGCAGAGGTAGATGACATTCTTCCTGATGGCTTTAGAGTGAGAAAAGGAGATGGAGTAAACTACACGGCCTATGCCATGGGCAGAATGCCTTATATTTGGGGAAAAGATGCTGAGGATTTTCGGCCTGAAAGATGGCTCAACAATGGAATTTTCCAGCCTGAATCACCCTTCAAATTCGTCGCATTTCATGTAAGTACTTATTTTCTTTTTCTTTGTCACATAGCTTAATCATCCTAATGTTCACTAATAGTTGTTTCACTGAATTGGTGCTACTTGCAGGCAGGTCCTCGGATCTGTCTAGGGAAGGACTTTGCTTACCGGCAGATGAAGATAGTAGCAATGGCTCTTCTTTGCTTCTTCCGCTTCAAATTGGCAGATGAAACAAAAGCTGTAACATATAGGACCATGTTTACCCTTCACATAGATGGCAGCCTCCCTATGCTTGCAGTTCCAAGGGCAAGCTGATAAAATTTCCTATATCTGAGGAAAATCAATGTTCAAGGTTATCAAATATTATGACATTCTTATGATATTTGCAGGTTTTTGCTTTGTATTCTATTTATAATTTGTAGATAATGGAAGCAACCTTGTAAATATATGTAAATTAGCAAATATGTAAATCCATGACATTCATCACCCCAAGAAACTCTCTGCAATCTTGGAAGAAGCTTGGCAAATATTTGATGTCATTTCTTTTGCCCACACAAACAACCTTAGCAGCCTAGAAAGTACGGGTGGGCACAGTCTAGATTGGATCTCATTTTTATCTCAAAACCACGGCCGAACCAATTACAATATAATGGTTTGGTTGGGTTCGGTTTTGACAAAAATCACGGAGGAAACCGAATCAAACCAAACCAATTTAAGACGGAAACCCCTAAGCCTAAAACAATTCTCTTTCATTTTCCATTTTTCAACATTATTAACCCAATTACAACAACAAATTAACAACTTGCTACATAATGTTTTCATTTTCTATCGTATCAAACAATACTAAAACTCAACATGTCATAAAACTTCAAATTTCAATGACTAATATAGCTACAATTCAAATATCAATAACTCCAAAGGTCTATCAAACTTCAAATTCAATATACATACCTAGGTATAATCTAATATAGGCTATCACGTGTATAATATATATATATATATATATATATAATCATTCTCTTATCCTGGATGTATTAACGCCATGAATACGGACGCCATCAGAAATGCGGGGAAGCGAGGAATGGATAAGATAAAATACATGGCGTCCGCACGATAATAACATCCTGATGTCCGTAGGAGAATTTACGATATATATATATATATATATATATATATACGGTCTGATTTGGTTTAGGTCGGTTTATAAAAGTTCAAAACCAAACCATATACAGCTCGGTTCGGTTTTTAAAGCTTTTGACTTTTTTGGTCAAAACCATATCAAACCAGTAATTACAATTTGAATCGGCCAATTTAATTGGTTTGGCCATATTGATGCCCATACTAGAAAGAGACCCATGAACTTTTGCAATGCTTTTTGTGGTCGAAACTTTTGCAAGTCTAATCATAACAATTCATGGCAAGCATCTCATCAGTTTTCATATAAAGTAATAAGAAGACCCATTTTAAAATTTTGGACCATCCCAACTACCACAATGCCTTTGCCTTCACGAAAAACGTGACATACAACCACAAACGTCCAACAAAATGTGATATTATTATTCATTAAGTTAACCATTTACAAAGTTTGGCAAAAAACCCATTAACGTCCAACAAAATGCGATCGCTCTTCTTTCCTTCTTCCGCTTTAAATTGGCTGATGAAACGAAAATTGTAACCTATAGGACCATATTCACCCTTCACATAGATGGCAGTCTCCCTATGCTTGCAGTTCCAAGGACAGCCTGATAAGCTTCCTCTATGTGCTTTGATTAACACTTGTGATATTCGAGTGAGAACACTATCTTTATGTGAGCTGAAAGATTGATGTTGTAGTTTAATGAAAACAACCTTGTTTTTGTTAAATCTCACACGATGTTGCCAATACGTAACGTATGCATATTAGCTAAAACCATGAACCTTCAATACTTGAAAAAGATACCACTTTAATTTAAAAATTGGTGTAAAAGCTTAATATAACAAATAATCACTTTAATTTAAATAAGGACATACTTCCCCAGAATTTTGTTTCAGTCTTTCAGTGATGCAGCCCAACTCTGTCTCTGATTTGAATTTGATGTCACTTCTGCAAGTACTCTCTCATGTCTTTTTCAACATGAAATGAGAGAACACTTTAATACAGGAAGATATTGCACAAGAAATGAGAGAATTCATTCTTTTCCAAATGGACAAAAACTAATATTGATAACATAAACCCAAGAAACACTTGAGAAGCTATTTGCTACTATTCCATTTGTCATAATTGTTTGAGCAAATTTCCTCCGGGGAGAATATTCGTGGATGATTCCTTTTCCCTTTGATTTCCTCCGGAGAGAAGGTGTTTGCTACTATTCCAAAATAATCACAAGATCATAATCGTTTCAACCTTATTTTTCAAATAATTTACTTTAAAGCATGATGGTCCTTATCAGGAACTGGGACACAGGCACTCATAGAAGATAAATGAAACAAAAGAAATTGCATTATCCTCTCATGCTCATGTGGGACATGGATAAACATCCCTTTCTCATTCTCTTCATTTAGTCTATGACCATTGAATTTTTCAATGATATATCCAAGTCTATCAAGTTCATGAGGCCCCTATAATTAATTTTTACCCCTAATTGAAATCGACCAAACATGGAAAAATGTATAAATTTATATTAAAGAGCAACTTAGCTAACATTATTTCTCCTCTCTTTTCACTTTCAGTTTGCAACCTTAGCTAAGCGGCAAAACTCTCTCTCTCTCTCTCTCTCAGTTTGCAACCTTGCAACATTATGTATATAGTACTTTCTAAGGCCTCTAGTTAGCTAAAAGAAATATGGGTATTTTCTATATCATCTTCACCTTCATAATATTTTTCCTCTTCCTAATGAAGAACCCAAAAGTCGGTGGAGCAAAGCTGCCGACTTAGTCTCTCTATAAATAAGCATATAGCCACTCAGTGTAATAGAGCTAGATAGCTAACCAACCTAAGCTAATAGACTACCTAGCTAATCAACTTGAGGTTGGGAGTTAACAAAGAGAACTCTCAACTAAGGGAGCCAATAAGCTCACCAATCAAGTGAAGGGCCAAATATCCCAAATTAATCCAAATCAAGTGTGGTGGCCAATAAGCCTTAACACTAAACACCTTCTAGTTGAAGAAGGCCAATTAGCCTACACCAAGCTATGTACTATTCTCCTCCAATCTAATAAAATCACTTTGTTCAACTATTGTCCTATTATTCTAAACCCCTTCACTCTTAAACCAACAAGTGGTATCAGAGCAACACAGATATCACACCCCTTACAATTCCAACACATACTTGCAAATTGCAATACACTAGTTAATGAGTTTTGTCAAATTGGGTCGGTAATTATGTAGAATGGGTTATGGATAATTTGGTTTGATGGGGATTAGGTGTCTTGAGAGCTAGCTGGGCGGGTGGGTGCTGTTGGGGTTAGGGGTGGGCATCAAAACCACGAAACCGCAAAACCAAACCAAACCGTAAAAAACCGTGTTGACAGAAAAAGTCAACAACCGGAACAAAAACTAAACCGGACCGGTTTGGATCGGTTCCGGTTCTGATTTTTCACCCCAAGGAACCGGTCCAATACAATTATTTTTATATATTTTTAATATTATATATATTTATATTCTTTATTTTATATATATATTTAACATCTTGTCTTTTTATTGGTTCTTTATGTTATATATATATTTAACATGTGTATCATTTTTATTTTTTTTACAAAATTATTTAAATCGAATGCTACATTTTTAATGTTATAACTAATATTTTTCCAAATCCAACTTCAAAACATCTATCTTTGTATGAAATTGGATCATTTATTAATTTTCAAGCCCAAAAATAAAATTTTAGTTGGAATTTGTATTTAAAAAAAGTTTTAAAACATTTAAAAAATAGTTTAAAAAATAAAAAAATTGGAAAAAAAAAATAAGAATCCGGTTCAAAATCGAAAATCGAACCGGAACCGGTGAGAACTGAACTTGCCGAATTTCAAAAACAAATTCACTAAAACCGGACCGAACCGAACCGATTAAATAATTTGGTTCCGGTTTTAATTTGAGGTGAGAACCGGTCCAAACCGGACTGTGCCCACCCCTAGTTGGGGTTGTGGTAGATGGTGGTTGCTATGTGGCTAGTGGTGTTTGGATGGTGGCTTGTTGGGTGCGGCATGGGAAGGAAGTGATGAAGTTTTTAATGTTTTTTAATATTCTAAAATATTTTTTTTAAATTATTAACATCCATGCTGGATTAACACTTCAGATAAGTTTAGTTTCTAGCTTTTTTAAGATGAGTTACATAAGTCCTTATAAGTCATTATACAAAAGGATAAACTTGTCTTTAAAATTTTAAAGATAAGGTGGGTGGGGAAATAGGAAAAGGCGGTGACTCCAATAATATTATCTACTTATTATTGACAGTAAATTACCTATTACTCTAAAAAGGGAAAAAAAAAGATGTTAAAAATATCAATACATATTGATAAGAGTCTTGATCTCTTGGACTCCTAGGGTCCAAGGATTCGTGGTCACTCATCGGGTCCAATAAATTTTCTTAAAAAGAGTGCAAAAGTAGGTGGGTCATTGAATTTAAATCCAACAGTGGGTGACCACGAAATCCTTGGACCCTAGGGGTCCAAGAGATCATGACTCATATTGATAATATCACTTTCCAAAATGTTAGTACTTTCCATCTATTCTAAATATCTCTGAGACTAAGATGAATGAGAAAACATAGGCACATTGTTTCTAAACATTATTCTAATTTAGCTAATAGCTCGTGATGATGTAATATGTTATTTACTTTTTCTTGCATATGATTCTTTTTGTAGGATTTGCGGATGAGATGTACCTTGGATTCCACATTCAAAGTTGGGTTTGGAATATACCTGAATTGCTTGGAGGGGTCATGCAAAGAAGGGACTGCATTTATGAACAGGGGCGGATGCACGTTGAGACAAGAGGGGTCGGACGACCCCTTGGAAGGCTGGAAAGTTGGGAAGGGACTCCATGAAAGCCCCCTTGGACTGCTGCTGAAAGCCCCTTGTATGCACACCAAGTGCTCGACGAAAGTCCCAGGCGAACTCTGCTGCGCAGCTACGATGCGCGTTGCGCTCTGTTTTTTTTTTAAATGAGCCTTGCCAAACGACGTCGTTTGGTCCAAGGCTTAGTCAATTTTTTTTAATTGACCTGGCCTCAAAACGACGTCGTTTTGGGCCAGGTTTAAAATTATTTATAAATAAAAAAAAAAGAACATCATCACTTACCCGATCTGCACAGCACCTCTCCAAACCTTCAGTCCCAATTTCACAGCTCCAACCCTCTCAAACCCTAACCTCCCAACCTCCATCAACTCTTCGTCGGTGGCCCAGTGCCGATCACCACCACTTTGTGCCGCCGTCCGCCGCCCTTTTTTTCAACTACAAGTAAGTAAGGCAAAATTTATATTAATAAATTTGTAGTGATAATATATATTGTTGATATTGGTTTTTTTTTTTTTAATGTAATGAAATTTATGGATATGAATCATATTGATGGATAATGTAGAGAGATTTTCTATTTAAACCCCACACTTCTCTTAGTTCACCCCATTTTCTAAGTTCACCCCAACTTTTAAATTAAAATTTCACAATTTCTAAGAAAACCCCACTATCTTCCCAAACTACCCTTAAATACACCCCAATCTGAAAAAATAAGAAATAAAAGAGATTTTCTATTTAAACCCCATAATTTTCTTTGTTCACCCCAATACTTAAATCATTAAACAATATTAACAGAAAGCACCGAATATCATATTGATGGATTTCCTTCATCCCAACCGCACCGCTCGATGGATTTCCTTGTCTTTCTCTCCCATCAAGCCTTGCCTGTACCACCACATCATTAGTTTGTTAGTTATTAATTTGAAGAAAAATCACCATGTCATCACTTTGCATATCATATTGATGCTATCAACAAAATCGGAAGGAAATATTCATGCCGCGTTTGAAGATACTGTTAAAGGTCTTATTGCATTTTTTTTTTAAACAATAAATAGTCCTACAGCTGGGAAAGTCCACAAAGAAAAAAATGTCGTGGGAGTTAGTTCTGTCTAGGCATTTGGTATGGTTGGTCAAGCAAATCGAGAGAGGAAAGAAGAGAAACATAATTTTCCTCATTTCCAAGCTCCATATTCTTCTTTTTGGCAAACACATCAGGAAAAAAAACTAAGAAATATCATGATCATGAAAACATTATTACTAATAGCCTCAAGGAATTAGAAGGAAAGAAATCGTAGACCTTCCAGCCCACACGCGTATAGAGCTGGTGCACTATGGAGGTGAATGGGTTCAGAGACCCAACGAGTTGCAGGTGTTGGAGTTTCTAAAGAAGAGTTTGTATTTTTGTAAAACTTAATATGAAGAGTGGTGGGGGTGGGGTGTGGGGTGTGTGTATAGATGTACTAGGGTTAAGTATTAAGTTGAATGACCTTTTTTGTCTTTTTACACAATAATAAAACTTACATCTTAATGATTTAAGTATTGGGGTGAACTAAGAGAAGTGTGGGGTTTAAATAGAAAATCTCTAATGTAGATTGATTGAGTTTATGCTTGATTGATAATATGAATTGATTGAGAATATTGAATATTGATTGATATTTGATATGATAATTTGGTAGATATTGAATATTGAATATTGATTGATATGGTTTTTGGGGGTAATATTGATGGATAATAGATTGATTGAGTTTATGCTTGATTGAGTATATTGAATATAGATTGATATTTGATATGATAATTTGGTATATTGAATATTGATTGATATGGGTTTAGAGGGTATATTGAATATTGAGAGTGGGTTATTGACATTTTCATATTCATATGATAATTTGGATAAAAATTAATGATTGATTGAATTAATTGATTTGTGGATTTATGGAACGATTCTTTAAAAGAAAATTATCTACGGATAGTTCTTCTCCGTCTAATCCGGGTAGTTCAAATGCAAGACCAATTGAAGTAGATGAGATATTAGCTAATCTTCAGGCAGACCCCGGACTAAGAACTCGAATGGCGGATTATAGTCCTAATATTCGGGATGAGATCGGAAGAGCATATCTACAAAAGGGACCTTGTCAACCTAGAAGTTATAAATTCCCACAAACTAATGCAACGTTTTCAAAATATGAAAACTCGTCGTGGACATTTGTAACTTGTATTATTGGTTTTGTTATGAATTATGAATGAAAGTACCATCTTTCTATCTTTTTAGCATTATTTTCATTGTAGAAAATTTTTGGAACTTTTACACTAAGCCCCCTTGGCCACATAATCCTGGATCCGCCACTGTTTATGAAGGCCTTTGATGAATCAACTGCTCTGTCCTATTTTCGCTACGTTGATCCATTCTGGAAACTGAAAAGATTTCTCAACCTTGGTTCTGAGGCCTCCCTTAAAAAGTATATCAAAGTCATTGATGATTTTGTGCACCAAGTTATCAGGAGCAAGAGGAAATTGCTAGAGGAGCAAAAGGATGTTGTAAGTGAATTTTGCACTTGTATAGTGGCGTTGCATTGCCATCTTAATCTCTGTGTGTGGAAAGCATGTCTTTATATAATTTTTTTCTTTTGATTCTGCATTGAAGTTTTCATTTTATAGCATCAGTTTTATTAATGAAACTTTGACTTTTATGTTACGTTTCAAAGAATGACAAGGAGGACATACTATCAAGGTTTCTACTGGAGAGCGAGAAGGATCCAGAGGAAATGAATGACAAATATCTAAGGGACATCATTCTGAATTTTATGATTGCTGGCAAAGACACCAGTGCAAATACCCTCTCATGGTTCTTCTACCTGCTCAGCAAGAACCCTCTAATACAGGAAAAAGTTGTACAAGAAGTGAGGGATGTTGTTGGCAATCAGGTCGGTAAAGCGAAAATCCATGAATTTGTGGCAAACATAACTGATGCAACTCTTGAACAAATGCATTATCTTCACGCGGCACTGACAGAGACCTTGAGGCCATACCCTGCAGTTCCCATTGTATGTATTAACTCCAATAACCCTGTATTAGTTTTCTTTATGATAGTTTCTGAATGAGATGCTTGCTATTCGTTATACTTGTTCTAGTTTTTTTATGAGAATCTAAACAGGACAGTCTCCAGTGTCAAAGCCTTGATATAATCTTGTGCAAATTTTATAAAAAGCAACACCATGAGAGAAAAATTCCCTAGTAGCAAACCGGAAAGGTCTAATTATTTGTCAGTTTCCATTAAGGCCAAATTTATAAGCACTCAAAATATTGACATCTTTGTGTCTTTGGCTTTCCTCTAAGGACGGGAGATATGCAGAGGTAGATGACATTCTTCCTGATGGCTTTAGAGTGAGAAAAAGGAGATGGAGTAAACTACATAACCTATGCCATGGGCAGAATGTCTTATATTTGGAGAAAAGATGCTGAGGATTTCCGGCCTGAAAGATGGCTCAACAATGGAATTTTCCAGCCCGAATCACCCTTCAAATTTGTCGCATTTCATGTAAGTAACTTATTTTCTTTTTCTTTGTCAGATAGCTTAATCATCCAAATGTTCACTAATAGTTGTTTCACTGAATTGGTGCTACTTGCAGGCAGGTCCTCGGATCTGTCTAGGGAAGGACTTTACTTACCGGCAGATGAAGATAGTAGCGATCGCACTTCTTTGCTTCTTCCGCTTTAAATTGGCTGATGAAACGAAAACTGTAACCTATAGGACTATGTTCACCCTTCACATAGATGGCAGTCTCCCTATGCTTGCAGTTCCAAGGACAGCCTGATAAACTTCCTCCAAACAATGTTCGCTTTGATAAACTCTTGTGATATTGGAGTGTGAAACTATCTTTTTTTGGGTCTGGAGTGAACACTATCTTTATGTATATACAATTAAACGACACGATAGCATGTGATAGAAAGACTGATATGTTATATTTTAATAGAAACAACCTTGTTGTAATATGTAAAGAGCCAATATGTAAGCATATGAGTTAAAACCATTAACCTTCCAAACCAATAATGCTCATAAAAAATCATTGACTTTTTCATATCCAAACCAATAACGCTCATAACAATGTCCAACTCTATCAAGTTCATGAGGCCTACCACAATTAACTTCTACCAACTCTATCAACATCTTTTAACTAAATGAAATCGACAAGGAAAAATAAAGGGTATATAAAACCCCCCAAACTTGAAATCAATATCATTTTCAAGTTCATACGCAACTTTAGGAACATTTACGAGTACATACTCAAACTCCCGGAAACCCTACAATTTACCCCCTTTGTTACCTAAACCATTAGTGAATCTGTTAAGTGGTTACGTATCAAAAATGAGACTCAATTTTTAATGACATCGACTGCCACATGGACAAAAAAGTAATAAATTTTTTTTATTTTTTTAAATATTAAAAACATAAAAAAAAAAATTAATAATAATAATTTAATACAAATTCAAAATTTAAAAAAATCCCTCGCCGCCCAAAGAAGCACCCAGCCACCTCCCAAAACCCAACAACCAAGCCACCGCCCAAAAGCATCCAGTGCCAATGCAGATGATAAAGACGAATTGGAGGGGAAAATTTGCAGACCCAAGTCTGCCGCCTCCTCCTCCCTCCCTTCACCATGAATACCCAAAACCCAAAAACAAAAAACCCAGAAAAAACGCTGCACGAGGAGTGCGGCCATTGAGGGAGCCAACTCTAGAAATCCCATATCCCATTTTGCAGTCATTAATTCATAATGGGAAGTAATGTAAGAACTTAGATCCCATTACACTACAAGCCCGACTCTCCAAATTAACGAAACCCCAACTTAAACCCCCTTTTCAATTTCAACAATTTTCCAAAAATTCTGCCTTTTGAATATGCATCCATGGAGGAAACGGCTGTCTTGTTTGGGAAATAAGAGATGGGGAGGCTTCTGGGCAAAGGGACCTTCCCCAAGGTCTACTATGGCAGACAAATCACCTCCAACGAAAGCGTGGCAATCAAAGTGATCAGCAAAGACCAGGTTAAGGGGGGCATGATGGAGCAGATCAAGCGAGAGATCGAAGTGATGCGTTTAGTTCATCACCAAAACGTCGTCGTGCTCAAGGAGGTCATGGCGATTAAGACCAAGATCTTCTTCGTCATGGAGTACGTCAAGGGCGGTGAGCTCTTGGCCAAGGTCGCCAAGGGGAAGCTAAAGGAAGATCAGGCCCGTGAATACTTCCAGCAGCTGATCAGTGCCGTCGATTTCTGCCACAGTGGAGGCGTCTCCCACCGCGATTTGAAGCCTGAGAATCTGCTGGTCGACGAGAACGAAGATCTGAAAATCTCCGCCTTCGGGGTAGGGGAGGACTGCGAGGAGAGAGATAGATATATGTTTTTTTTCTTTTGATTTGTCAAATTTTAATTTTTTTTAAAATAAAGACTTCTTATTACTTTTTTTTCCACGTGGCAGTCTATGGGCCATTTTTCAATTTTTTTTAGTTCTCACATAAAACTTAACTAAAGTTAACTATGGGACAGGTGTCACGTTTTAAGGGTGGTAGTGAGCATACACCTTTAGTTAATGTAGTGAGCAAAAATGCTCCCTAAAAAATGAGTCTTATTTTTTACACGTAAGCACTTGACAAATTTATTAACGATTTAATTTAAGTAACGGCGGAGATAAATTGTAGAGTTTTCGGGAGTCTGAGTATGTATTCGTAAATGTTTCTAAAATTGGGTATGAACTTGAAAATCACCATATAGTTTGAGGGGTTTTATGTAGTTAACCCAAAAATAAATAACCTTATATTATATATCAGCGTAGAGTGCTGTGTGGTTGCATTTTTTCTCTTATCTTCATTTCACTTTCAGTTTGCAACGTTAGCTAAGAGGCCAAAACTCTCTCTCTCTCTACTACTTTGTAAGGCCTCTAGTTAGCTAAAAGAAAGATGGGTATTTTCTATATCATCTTCACCTTCATATTGTTCTTTCTCTTCCTAACCTTGTCCCTCTTCATACTTAGAATCTTCACAGGCAAGTCCATCAGAAACCCGAACTACCCACCTGTAAAAGGCACTGTCTTCCACCAGCTCATATACTACAACAGACTCTATGACTACCAAACTGAAGTTGCCAAAGAACACACAACTTACAGGCTTCTGGCCCTGAAACAGAGCGCAGTATACACCACTGACACGCGAAACATTGAGCATGTTCTGAAGACCAACTTTGGCAGCTATTCGAAAGGGGAGTTCAACCAAGCTATTCTGTCTGATGTTTTTGGCCAAGGGATATTTATTGTTGATGGAGAAAAGTGGAAGCAGCAGAGGAAGCTCGCGAGCTTTGAGTTCTCCACAAGAGTTCTTAGAGATGTTAGCTGCTCTGTGTTTAGAAGAAACGCTGCCAAACTGGTTAAAGTTATTTTTGAGATTTCGGTTGCCAGGGGTTTTTGATATGCAAGTCAGTAATCTGAAATCTCCAACATATCTTTTCTTGTTTGTAACTTGTCTTATGGTCTTCTTTAAATCACATAGTGGTTATTTAGTAATAGCATAGCCAAATTTGACATTTTGCATACAGATAATATATAACTGGCTGGGATAAACTTGTTCGCTGTCCTTGATCAAGTTGGATTGACAAAACATCAATCAATTTAGAGGGCTAGCTAAGGTCAACTTTAATTTTGGCTGGTTTTTGGTACAAAAGAGTAGAGAGAAGAAATCATGACCTGTGAAATTAGGGGATTTATCATACCATAAAAGTACTCAGCTTGTAAACTCCAAAAGTTTAGCATTCTTCATCTTTTTTGTAAGTTTTTAAACATTATCTAATTTCATAACAGTTTATATAATGATATGAGTTGTTATTTACTTTGTCTTGTTTATGATTTTTTTTTGTAGGATTTGCTCATGAGATGTACCTTGGACTCCATATTCAAAGTTGGGTTTGGAATAGACCTGAATTGCTTGGAGGGGTCAAGCAAAGAAGGGACTGCATTTATGAAGGCCTTTGATGAATCAACTGCTCTAACCTATTTCCGCTATGTTGATCCATTCTGGAAATTGAAAAGATTTCTCAACCTTGGTTCCGAGGCCTCCTTAAAAAGTATGTCAAAGTCATTGATGATTTTGTGCATCAAGTTATCAGGAGCAAGAGGAAATTGTTAGAGGAGCAAAAGGATGTAAGTGAATTTTACACTTGTATAGTGGCTTTGCATTGTCATCTTAATATCTCTGTGTGTGGAAAGCATGTGCGTACATAATTTTTTTTCTTTTGATTCTGCATTGAAGTTTCCATTTTATAGCATCAGTTTTATTACTGAAACTTTGAATTTTATGTTATTTTTCGAAGAATGAAAAGGAAGACATACTATCAAGGTTTCTATTGGAGAGCAAGAAGGATCCAGAGGAAATGAATGACAAATATCTAAGGGACATCATTCTGAATTTTATGATTGCTGGCAAAGACACCAGTGCAAATACACTCTCATGGTTCTTTTACCTGCTCAGCAAGAACCCTCTAATACAGGAAAAAGTTGTACAAGAAGTGAGGGATGTTGTTGGTAATCAGGTTGGTGAAGCGAAAATCGATGAATTTGTAGAGAACATTACTGATGCAACTCTTGAACAAATGCATTATCTTCACGCGTCACTGACAGAGACGTTGAGGCTATATCCTGCAGTTCCCATTGTATGTATATACTCCAATAACCCTGTATTAATTATCTTTATGGGTAGGTTTTGAATGAGATATTGTTATTTGTTATAATTGTTTCTGAGAACCTAAACAGGACAGTGCCAAAGCCTTGATAAAATACGTGCTGAATATATCAAAACTAACGCCACAAGAGAAATATTACTTGAAAGTACCACATTGTGTTGGCTATTATCAAACCAAAGAAGTTTAAGTCTAATTATTTTTCAGTTTCCATTAGCGAAATGAGTTTAATATCTATGGTTCTGTACATTAAGGTGAAATTTTCATATAAGTTAAGGCCAATGCATAAGCACTGAAAATATTGACTTCTTTGTGTCTTTGGCATTCCTCTTAGGATGGGAGATGTGCAGAGGTAGATGACATTCTTCCTGATGGCTTTAGAGTGAGAAAAGGAGATGGAGTAAACTACACGGCCTATGCCATGGGCAGAATGCCTTATATTTGGGGAAAAGATGCTGAGGATTTCCGACCTGAAAGATGGCTCAACAATGGAATTTTCCAGCCCGAATCACCCTTCAAATTTGTCACATTTCACGTTAGTACCTTATTTTCTTTTTCTTTATCACATATGTTAATCATCCAAGTGTTCACTAATAGTTTCACTTGTGCTATTTGCAGGCAGGTCCTCGGATCTGTCTAGGGAAGGACTTTGCTTACCGGCAGATGAAGATAGTAGCGATCGCTCTTCTTTGCTTCTTCCGCTTTAAATTGGCTGATGAAACGAAAATTGTAACCTATAGGACCATGTTCACCCTTCATATAGATGGCAGTCTCCCTATGCTTGCAGTTCCAAGGACAGCCTGAAAGCTTCCTCTATGTGCTTTGATTAACTCTTGTGATATTGGAGTGTGAACACTATCTTTATGTCTGTACAATTAAATGACACGATACCATGTCAGCTGAATGATTGATGTTGTAGTTTAATGAAAACAACCTTGTTTTTTATAAACCTCATACGATGTTGCCAATACGTAACGTATGCATATTAGCTAAATCATGAACCTTCAATACTTGAAAAAGATACCACCTTAATTTAAAAATTGGTGTAAAAGCTTAATATAACAAATAATCACTTTAATTTAAATAAGGACATACTTCCCCAGAATTTTGTTTCAGTCTTTCAGTGATGCAGCCCAACTCTGTCTCTGATTTGAATTTGATGTCACTTCTGCAAGTACTCTCTCATGTCTTTTTCAACATGAAATGAGAGAACACTTTAATACAGGAAGATATTGCACAAGAAATGAGAGAATTCATTCTTTTCCAAATGGACAAAAACTAATATTGATAACATAAACCCAAGAAACACTTGAGAAGCTATTTGCTACTATTTCATTTGTCATAATTGTTTGAGAGAATTTCCTCCGGGAAGAATATTCGTGGATGATTCCTTTTCCCTTTGATTTCCTCCGGAGAGAAGCTATTTGCTACTATTCCAAAATAATCACAAGATCATAATCGTTTCAACCTTATTTTTCAAATAATTTACTTTAAAGCATGATGGTCCTTATCAGGAACTGGGACACAGGCACTCATAGAAGATAAATTAAACAAAAGAAATTGCATCATTCTCTCATGATGGTCCTTATCAGGAACTGGGACACAGGCACTGGATAAACCCCTTTCTCATTCTCTTCATTTAGTCTATGACCATTGAATTTTTCAATGATATCCAAGTCTATCAAGTTCATGAGGCCTATAATTAATTTTTACCCCTAATTGAAATCGACCAAACATGGAAAAATGTATAACTTTATATTAAAGAGCAACTTAGCTAACATTATATCTCCTCTCTTTTCACTTTCAGTTTCCAGCCTTAGCTAAGCGGCAAAACTCTCTCTCTCTCTCTCTCTCTCAATTTGCAACCTTGCAACATTATTTATATAGTACTTTCTAAGGCCTCTAGTTAGCTAAAAGAAATATGGGTATTTTCTATATCATCTTCTCCTTCATAATATTCTTCCTCTTCCTAACCTTGTCCCTCTTCATACTTAGAATCTTCACAGGCAAGTCCATCAGAAACCCAAACTACCCACCTGTAAAAGGCACTGTCTTCCACCAGCTCTTATATTTCAACAGACTCTATGACTACCAAACTGGAGTTGCCAAAGAACACCCAACTTTCAGGCCTCTGGCCCTGAAACAGAGCGCAGTATACACCACTGACACGCGAAACATTGAGCATGTTCTGAAGACCAACTTTGGCAGCTATTCGAAAGGAGAGTATAACCAAGCTATTGTGTCTGATGTTTTTGGCCAAGGGATATTTGTTGTTGATGGAGAAAAGTGGAAGCAGCAGAGGAAGCTGGCGAGCTTTGAGTTCTCCAGGAGAGTTCTTAGAGATTTTAGCTGCTCTGTGTTTCGAAGAAATGCTGCCAAATTGGTTAAAGTTATTTATGAGATTTCGGTTGCCATGGGGGTTTTTGATATGCAAGTCAGTAATCTGAAATCGCTAACATATTTTTTCTTGTTTGTAACTTGTCTTTATGGTCTTTATCACATAGTGGTTATTTAATAATAGTAGAACCAAATTTGACATCCAGATAAGATATAACATAATCAATTTAGAGGATGTATCATACCATAAAAGTACTCAGCTTGTGTGAAACTCAGAAAAGTTTAGGATTTTCTATCTATTTTGTAAGTATCTTGGAAAATAGAAGATGAATGAGAAAGCATAGGAACATTGTTTCTAAACATTATCTGATTTCATAACAGCTTATATAATGATATAAGTTGTTATTTACTTTTCTTGTTTATGATTTTTTTTGTAGAATTTGCTCATGAGATGTACCTTGGACTCCATATTCAAAGTTGGGTTTGGAATGGACCTGAATTGCTTGGAGGGGTCAAGCAAAGAAGGGGCTGCATTTATGAAGGCCTTTGATGAATCAACTGCTCTGACCTATTTTCACTACGTTGATCCATTCTGGAAACTGAAAAGATTTCTCAACCTCGGTTCCGAGGCCTCCTTAAAAAGTATGTTAAAGTCATTGACGATTTTGTGCACCAAGTTATCAGGAGAAAGAGAAAGTTGCTAGAGGAGCAAAAGGATATTGTAAGTGAAATCTTGATCTCTCTGTGTGTGGAAAGCATTTTCTTACAGAAATTTCTTCTTTTGATTCTGCATTGAAGTTTCCATTTTATAGCATCAATTTTATTAATGAAATCTTGAATTTTATGTTATGCTTCAAAGAATGACAAGGAGGATATACTATCGAGGTTTCTACTGGAGAGCGAGAAGGATCCAGAGGAAATGAATGACAGATATCTAAGGGATATAATTCTGAATTTTATGATTGCTGGCAAAGACAGCAGTGCAATTACACTCTCATGGTTCTTCTACCTGCTCAGCAAGAACCCACTAATACAGGAAAAAGTTGTGCAAGAAGTGGGGGATGTCGTTGGTAATCATGTCGGTCAAGTGAAAATCGATGAATTTGTGGATAGCATAACTGATGCAACTCTTGAACAAATGCATTATCTTCACGCCGCGTTGACAGAGACCTTGAGGCTATACCCTGCAGTTCCTATTGTATGTACATACTCCAATAAACCCAGTTTTGATTTTCTTTATGACAGAGACCTTGTAACACTAGTGTTGGCTATTATCAAACCAGAGAAGTCTAATTATTTTTCAGTTTCCATTACGGAAATGAGTTTAATATATGGTTCTGTACATTAAGGTGAAAATTTCATATACCAAAGTTAAGGCCAAATGTATAAGCTTTGAAAATATTGACATCTTTGTGTCTTTGGCTTTCCTCTAAGGATGGGAGTTGTGCAGAGGTAGATGACATTTTCCTGATGGCTTTAGAGTGAGAAAAGGAGATGGAGTAAACTACATGACCTATGCCATGGGCAGAATGCCTTATATTTGGGGAAAAGATGCTGAGGATTTCCGGCCTGAAAGATGGCTCAACAATGGAATTTTCCAGCCTGAATCACCCTTCAAATTTGTCGCATTTCATGTAAGTAACTTATTTTCTTTTTCTTTGTCACATAGCTTAATCATCCTAATGTTCACTAATAGTTGTTTCACTGAATTGGTGCTCCTTGCAGGCAGGTCCTCGGATCTGTCTAGGGAAGGACTTTGCTTACCGGCAGATGAAGATAGTAGCAATGGCTCTTCTTTGCTTCTTCCGCTTCAAATTGGCTGATGAAACAAAAGCTGTAACATATAGGACCATGTTTACCCTCCACATAGATGGCAGCCTCCCTATGCTTGCAGTTCCAAGGGCAAGCTGATAAAATTTCCTATATCTGAAGAAAATCAATGTTCAAGGTTATTAAATATTATGATATTGTTATGATATTTGCAGGTGTTTGCTCTGTATTCTATTTATAATTTGTAGATAATGGACAATTTGTAAAACCATGACATCTTCACCCCAAGAAACTCTCTGCAATCTTGGAAGAAGCTTGGAAAATATTTGATGTCATTTCTTTTCCTTTTTGCCCACACAAACAACCTTAGCAGCCTAGAAAGTGCGGGTGGGCACAGTCTAGATTGGATCGTTTTTATCTCAAAACCACAGCCAAACCAATTAAAATATAATGGTTTGGTTTGGTTCGGTTTGACAAAAATCATAGAGGAAACCGAATCAAACCAAACCAATTTAAGACGGAAACCCTAAGCCTAAAACAATTCTCTTTCATTTTCCATTTTTGAACATAATTAACTCAATTACAACAACAAAATTAACAACTTGCTACATAATGTTTTCATTTTCTAGCATATCAAACAATTCTAAAACTCAACATGTCATAAAACTTCAAATTTCAATAACTAATATAGCTACCATTCAAGTACCAATAACTCCAAAGGTCCATCAAACTTTAAATTCAATATACATACTTAGTTATAATCAAATTATAGGATTACACTGTATAATAAATATATATATATATATATATATATATATATATATATATACGGTCCGATTTGGTTTAGGTCGATTTACAAAGCTCAAAACCAAACCATACACGGCCCGGTTGGGTTTTTAAAGCCTTTGATTTTTCTTGATCAAAACCAAATCAAACTGGTAATTACGATTTGAATTTGCCAGTTTAATCGGTTCAGTCATATTGATGCCCATACTAGAAAGAGACCCATGAACTTTTGCAATGCTTTTTTGGTCGAAACTTTTGCAATGCTAATCCTAACAATTCATGGCAAGCATCACATCAGTTTTCATATAAAGTAAGCAGACCCATTTTAAAATTTTGGACCATCCCAATTTCCACATGCCTAATTCTCTTTCATTTTCCATTTTTCAACATAATTAACCCAATTACAACAACAAAATTAACAACTTGCTACAAAATGTTTTCATTTTCTAGTGTATAAAACAATTCTAAAACTCAACATGTCATAAAACTTCAAATTTCAATAAGTAATATAGCTACAATTCAAATATCAATTACTCCAAAGGTCCATCAAACTTCAAATTCAATATACATACTTAGTTATAATCAAATTATAGGATTACATGTGTATAATAAATATATATATATATATATATATATATATATATATATATATATATATATACGGTCCGATTTGGTTTAGGTCGGTTTATAAAAGCTCAAAACCAAACCTTATACGGCCCGGTTCGATTTTTAAAGCCTTTTTGATTGTTTCTTAATCAAAACTAAATCAAATCGGTAATTACAATTTGAATCGATCAGTTTAATCGGTTCGGCCATATTGATGCCCATACTAGAAAGAGACCCATGAACTTTTGCAATGCTTTTTTTGGTCGAAACTTTTGCAATGCTAATCCTAACAATTCATGGCAAGCATCACATCAGTTTTCATATAAAGTAAGAAGACCCATTTTAACATTTTGGACCATCCCAATTGCCACATGCCTTTTCCTTAACGAAACGTGACATACCGCCATTAACAAAGACTCTTCTCTCTATAAAAACAGTGAAATATAAACAAAAAAGACTACATATTACCGTCAGAATCAGCCATGGACTTTCTTTCAAACCCCATCTTCCTCACAGCTCTGGTTCTAGCCTTATCCATTTTCACTGCCCAAATTCTTGCAAGGGAACTCACCAAGGCAAAGAAGAAGCAACCACCTATTGCTGGCACAGTGCTCCATCAGCTACTTAACTTCAACAGGCTACATGATTACATGACTGATCTTGCTGGGAAACACAAGACCTACAGGCTGCTTGGCCCCTTCAGGAATGAGATTTACACGTCTAACCCAGCAAATGTTGAGTACATACTCAAGATAAACTTTGATAATTATGGCAAGGTATGTTTCCAAATCCATCTCTGGTTGATTAACTAGAAAATCATCAATGGGAAGATGTTTATAGTATCATGGGTTGCAATTAAGTTTCACCAAAATCTGGTTTTGCAGAAAGAATTTTGATATTTCTACTAAGTCCTTGTTTACTTACTGTGGCATTTAACTTTCTTTTTTTGGTCCAATTTAACTAACTTCCAAGGTCATTTCGAATTGTTCTGTTGTGTAAATTTACTTTAAATATATTAAGGATTAAAGCTAATAATTTTATGATAAGATCACAATCTTGCTAGGAGCCTAGGAAATGTTATCTTGAATGCCATCAGAATAGAACTTTATTTTTGAATTTTTGATGAACTGTTTCATTTTTTTTGGGGTGAGGTGAATTCTTGGTATAAAGGCAGGGTCTAACTTGTTCTTGTGCAGGGACGGTATAACTACAATATTCTGAAGGATCTTCTGGGTGATGGAATTTTTACAGTTGATGGTGAAAAGTGGCGCCAGCAGAGGAAGATATCGAGCCATGAGTTTTCAACAAAGATGTTGAGGGACTTCAGCAGTGTAATCTTCCGGAAAAATGCAGCAAAACTTGCTGATAAGGTGTCCGAAATCGCAACTTCCAACCAGGCAATTGATATTCAAGTGAGTTTGCAAAACTCATTTGTTCAAAAAGAAACCAAGCCAATTTGATGATCCTAATCAACTAGCCATGGTATAATGTAGGATCTATTTATGAAATCATCCTTGGACTCGATTTTCCAAGTAGCATTTGGTACTGAATTAGACAACATGTGTGGATCAAATGAAGAAGGCAAGAGTTTTGGTGATGCTTTTGATAATTCAAGTGCATTGACCCTCTGGCGTTTCGTTGATGTTTTCTGGAGGATCAAGAAGTTTCTCAACTTGGGATCAGAAGCTGCCTTAAGGGAAAATACTAAAATTGTTAATGAATTTGTGTTTAAGCTAATCCACAACAAAATTGAGCAAATGCAGAAAAAGGATAACGGTCCGGCGACTGTGAGTGACACTTACCTACAAGTTTATGTCTCTGATGCACTTTAGAACCATGATACGAACTTGTTTTACACTCGATGCAGGTGGACAGACAAGACATTTTATCAAGGTTTTTGCAAGTGACTGGGACTGATCCCATATACTTGCGAGATATAATTCTCAATTTCATTATAGCTGGTAAAGACACAACAGCAACCACACTTGCGTGGTTCATTTACCTGCTATGCAAGCATCCTTCTGTACAAGAAAAAATTGTACAAGAAGTGAAGCAAGTAACCGGCATGAAAAAGATCACAAACTTTTCCGAGTTTGCATCTGGTCTGAGTGAAGATGCTCTGGAAAAGATGCAGTATCTCCATGCTGCAATCACTGAAACTCTCAGAATCTATCCTGCAGTCCCAGTGGTAAGGAAAATTATAATGAATTTTCTCTTCATTTCGGCCCATAGGCAAAGAATTTAAAATCAAAGGACTGACTACATAAATCCTTGTGTTGAGTTGTTATTGCTTTGCTTTCTATTTGCAATGAATTTCTACTTTAGTGTGATATCCTGGAGAAGTCTTTTTAACTTCCCAACATTTCAAACATCCACTCTGCTTTGACTGCAGGATGCAAAGATATGCTGTTCTGATGATACTCTGCCAGATGGGTACAGTGTGAGGAAAGGAGACATGATAGCATACCAACCTTATGCAATGGGCAGGATGAAATTCATATGGGGAGATGATGCAGAAAAGTTCAGACCGGAGAGATGGCTCAACGAGAATGGAGTCTTCCAGCCAGAGAGCCCTTTCAAGTTTTCAGCCTTTCAGGTTTTGCTTTTGAAGCTCATCTTCATCCTAGACATATCTAACTCTTCTGGTTAACTTCTTCACTGAAGCAACCTAATATCTTTGTATGATATCTGTGATGGTTGACAGGCCGGACCGCGAATATGTCTTGGAAAGGAGTTTGCTTATAGACAAATGAAGATTTTCTCAGCCGTTTTGTTAAGCTGTTTTGTGTTCAAAATGAGTGATGCGAACAAAGTTGTCACTTACAGGACAATGATTAATCTTCACATTCTTGGGGGTCTGGAAGTTCGTGCCTTCCACAGATACTCAATTTAGATTAGAAGTAGAGAGCAAATATGTAACATCATTTACACTGAAAGGATTGAACTTTAGAATATTATCACTTAGTATTTTATTAGTATTTGATAATATATTCACAATGAAAATGCACGCAAATGTTCCACTATAAATGACCCAATATTCAAACAAGTTATAATAAATATACAGTTTTTTTCAGGACTCTCTGATTTTTGTCATTTGCCTTGCTATGATACTGGGCATGCATCCTAGAAACTGGGTATAAAAAAATAATCAACTGTATTCAACAAAGAGGTTCAAAGAGATGAACAAAAAAAATCACTCCATCCTCTTTTAATACGTTACAAATTTAAGCAGCAGTTACAAATTTCTAGACTGTCGCACTCTTATGGATCGAACTCGCTGTATAAATTACAAAATTGCTGAGGCATAGTACGCCTTGATATAGAGTAACAAACTTCAAGACACGTATCTACCAGGCAAGTAGCAAGAGAGGCAAAATGATAAGTACGCATTATGGAATCACCAATTACAACGCTGTCGAAGTCACAGGAGGAGGAAGCTGAATCCCTGGCCTTGCGTTCCATCCTTTGCGTTGCCTATACGCCTCGATTGCCTTGACTCGAACCCTCTCCTTAGAAGCATCTTGTACATTCTTCAATGCCTTCACAAAACAGGGGAATTTTATAATTAAACTGAAGAATTTTAATCTGTATTGTATGGTGAAGAATGTATAATGCTACCTTGGGCACAACCAACTTTGGAGGAGCTTGAACTACATCTCCAAATTTGATTTCCTCACGTCCAGGAAAGTCTATATTCTCTTCTTTCTTGCCCTTTTTCTTTTTGTTTTTCTTCGCTTCCAAGTACCTGATTATAAAAAGCTTGTCAGTTGTCACTAATCAGTAGTAGATGGGTAGCTTGACTCATTTGATCACCGCAATGATACAATAGCCCAAGAAAATTACAATTTGTTCAATTCCCAGATGATTCATTTACAAGCATTCTGATAAAAGAACATAAGGTAGTCTTACTGACCCTGCTAATTATCCATGCATGCAGCATTCCACTTCCAGGGAGCTAAACATTCAATACTTTCATTCAAAAAAGGAGTTAAAATACGTACTTTTTCTTGCGCTCCTTTCTTTTTAGACGAGTTTCTGATTGCTTCGTTGCTTCTGTTTCAAACCGAAGGTCATGCACTTGCTTTCTCTTTCTTTTCTTCTTTCTCTTCTCATCTGTATGTTGAGGTGCCAAATTCTCAGCATCACCCTCATTTTCAAAACCAGTCTCGAAGTCGACTTCATCCGCGGGTTTCTGTTCACAAAAGAAAACCATTGTTTTTTTACTTTGTTATACAACATGCCAATGTTACCAACTCAATTTTTGCACAAAAATTTGCTTCAAGTTTCAATCAAAATGTCCAAATCAAACCAGCAGCCAAAACCCAAAATCCAAAATTTCATAAACATATGCATCTATAAGTGCAACGAAGAGGCAAGCACTTACTGGTTCCGCAGCATCAACTCCATTTTTCCTCTGTTTTCGCTCAGCAGTTTTTGCGACCTTAAAAGAAGAGTCTGAAACCCATTGATAACAAACAATTGACAACAGTAAGTTCAAACAGGGAGAAAGTTCAGTAAAAAAAAAAGTGAAGAAAAAACCTTGAGGGTCATGAGATTTAGTGAAGGCGAGGAGTTTGCGAAGTTTTGAGGGCAAAGCGTCGGCTTGGGAATAATCAGGTGGTGGCGGCAGCCTTGTGTAGGCTCCGTGCGCTGCATTGTAGTTCTTCTCTCTTCGTCTCCTTCCTTTACCTCCCATCTTTCTCTCTCTCTACGTCTCTCTCTTTTTCTCTGTGTAAACCCTAAATCACTGGAATTAGGTGGCTGTGCCTTTTTGGGCTTATTTGAGGCCCATCCTACCTTTCCTTTCTTGACCCGGTAAAAATTATTTCGAGGAAATATAAAATCTCAGTCTCAGATTATCTTTCATAAATATTGCTTTATATATAGATTCACCAAAATAAAAAAGAACACCTCCAAACTTTGCTCTTACGTAGTTTTATAGAGAGAAAAAAATTATAATCTGAGTGCCATATTTTTAGTGTGAATTTACCTAAAATTTTATCGGTGACGATTACAATTGGCACTCATGCAATTTAGAATTAGTAACAGTCACCCAAAAATTTTATTTTCAAATTTAGCAAAATCAACTTGAAGTTACGGATTGTTACACTATGTTGAAACCAACCACTATTTTTTTCAAGTTGGTGACCTTATTTTCGCTTACATTTACACTAAATTGATGAGTTGATTGAGCTCTTTCAATTCCACTCATGTAAACACAGCAAGACATCCGTTTTAGCATAGCATCCATTGTAAGCAGAAATTAGGCTCATCAGTGTCTTGTAAGGTCAAACGGAGGTCTTGTATCATCTTTTATTTTTGTGAAAAAGTAGACAATAATAACTTAAATTTGGGGTTGGGATCGAAATGCAGACAAATTGTAAACCATAATTTTAAAAAACTACTTCCCGTGGAAATTTCGACTGATTCAGTTCATTTTGGCACAAGAAAACCAAGTTTCAATCAATCGCTCTTAATGAACAGTCCTGGCCGCCAAATCTAATACTTTACAAGAATGACTAGCTGCTATATTTTCATTCTAAAATATATTTTTTAAAATCAATGGACAAAAATGAACAGCTCGAGGCCCCGATATATTTGAACTCATCATCTCAATGTACATACTTACAACCGAATTGAGTCAAAAACAAACCCCGCAGCAACTCTAATAACCTGTAACTCTAGGTATATAGATAGGGTTCTTCTGCTTACCTAATACACATATGTTACACTCAAAACACAGCTCGAAACTGCAACCGAAAGAATTGGCACAATTAACAAACAGGGGCCGCTGGCATGCCCTTGCAGTTCTTGCCTTGGTAACTTGTATTGGGTATTTCTGTATCCTTTTCCAGTATGTCCTAAAACTATGATTTAATGAGGGGACTTAGCCCATCGCCTTCCCAACCAAGTTTGAGCATGTGATCCACCACTTTCAAGCTCAACTGCAAGCAATAAGCAGCAGATTTACAATGTTATAGGAAAGTGAATTTTATAATTATCACGCACATGGAAGTCAGAGGAGGTTAACCAGGCCAACCCCCCCAACAAAAAAAAGTCTGAGGAGGTTCCTCCAACCAGACTGGAACCCCGGTATCAAGTTGGATAAAATCACAAAATCAACTCTAATAAAAATTAAATGAGGAAAACAAAGTTTTGACTTACAGCAGGATCCGTGAAAATTATCAACTGTTTATCTGCAGTTGACACCAAAACGTTTGTGTTATCTGTGTTTAGTGCTAGAGATATGATATCCTGTCCTTCTCCCAACTTCAATACATGAAAAACCTGCAGGGTAAAGTACCACGGGCTTGTTAACAAGATAGGAACCAGTTCACTTATGAAACCAGACATGCATTACGGTATGATCCAACCCGGGAAGACACATCAGAAAAGACGAACGAATGAAAGTCCCTATTGCAGAATTTTTTATCATGTGGAAAGCAAGATCCCCAATTGTCAAACAAGTCAGATTGTTCCAACGTAAGGAAATTTAACCAACAAAAAAGTCAAAGAAAAACATATGGCTAACCTAGAAGGAAAAGCACCCTAATTTGCATTTCTCATACCTTTAGTGTATTAAGATCCAGGAAGCAAATTGAAGGCAATGTAACGTCCAATCTGTTGTCGTCAGTTTTATCTGGCTCCTGATTAAGATCCTCAAATTCTGCGGTATTCAGTTTCAAATCCCAGCTGCCTCTATCAATTTCCATAGATGAGTTTATTCCAATCAAAGCACTCCATCCATCAACAGAAATTTCCATACAACTGATGGTACCAGAGAAAGGTATTTGAGCTCTGCCAATCAGAACCCCATTGAGAGTAAAGGTATTCAGAGTATTGAGTGTTTTATTCCAAGTCAATACAATTCCCTCAGATGATAGGCAGACAGCATGCGCCTCCACACCAGTTAGCCTTCTCATCAACCGACCTCTTCTTATAGAGTGCAAGAGAACATCTGATGAATCAGAGCATGAAACGACAATGCCAAGATCTGAGCTGACACAACAACTGAGTATTTCCCTCTGGTGGCCTCGAAGAACATGTATGGGACCTTCAATACGACGCCTCCTGCTTTTGTCTGCTAATACGTGTGATAAATTACTACCACTGGTTGTGTGTGGTATATCTGTCCCACTGGAAGGCTCTGATACACTACTAGAGCGAGAGGTAAATGCCCTATGTATTCTCCAAAGTAAAACAGTGGTGTCTCGGGATCCCGTCACAAGGTAGTTGCTATCAGGTGAAAGTCCAAGGCAAGTCACTGGAGCACAATGGCCAAAGGCTGTCTCTAATGTTTTTGCTCCATCTGATGATATTATCTTGATACTGTTATCCACATGCCCACCTAGTTACAAGCCAGAAACTAGCACTCAGATTCCAATTTATTTAAAAATGATATGAGACAATTAAAACAAGATATAATATATGCCCAGCTAGTTACGAGCCAAATAGTATCACATGATATTTTCTGAAAAACAAAATGAGGTAAACACTTTACACTGGTTTATCGTTTTTATTCTTAGGAACACTGACAGCTTTTTAAATACTGCATAGATTGAATTAACTGTCAATTTAAAAAACACACGAGCACACAAATGAGAAGGGCAAATTCCAAATTTCCTTAGTCGTGTCTTCAAGTAAGTGCCCTCATCTTCTCTAACGTCAAACAGACTATAGACTACATTAAAAAAAAAAAAACAAATTTATTGAATGGTAAAGGCTCTACCACCTGCAGTTATACACAAAACATTTTAAAATGATGCATGAATGGAGGAATAATGTTGTCATAATAATATGCAACCCAGAAGAAAATTGTTCCACGGAAGTTTCCTATTAACACAAATGTATGATAAGGTTTCTTATTAATTTCTCTTGTACTTCCATCATTTTGCTGCTTTAATATTACTCTAAATTGCTAATCACCTATTTGGTAACATTTTCAATTTTGGTTTTTATTTTAAATTTGAGAAGCAAAAATGAGACTAGTGAGAAGAGAGATGATAGATTTGAGGGAAGGATGAGAAAATGAATGATTCATAAAATATAAACTAGAAAACCAAAAAATTTTAAAACAGTTCTGGTTTTATACATTCTCTCTCATTATTTATCACAACTGAGATCTACAACATTTCCTCTAACCTTTGGGACATGTTTTCCCTCTTTAAATTTGAAAAAGAGACAAAAACCTAAAAACCAAAAACATAAATATTATCAAACATTAACACAATACTTTTTACATAATAGAACAAAGCAGAGGAAACAGAGGTAAGGAAGTGAACACATACCGGTGATTATTTCTTTATCACATGTTATGGATGCTATAGCTGAGCTTGTAATTCCAGATGTAGCAAATGCCAGCGCTTGGGGAAAATGCCATTCATCAGAACCAGATCCAGCTGGCCCTTTGAACATACGGATAAACGTTCCACCAGTGGAGTGTGCTGTAGCCTTTCCATGTTGAAAGAGGAAAGGCATACCCTTGCCATCGGGTGTGTTTGGCTGCCACTTGTGCTCTGCAACATTTGCTGCTGGTGCATTTATATTAGCAATAATGACAGCATCTGACGAAGCGTGAATGGCAGCTGCAGGAAGATTGCAGCGCTCAGGAGCAGGAACAGCATATGGTTTGACTTCTTTTGGATTTCGAAAGATGGTCTGACATCCAAAAATCAATCAAGAAAATGTTACATATAAAGGAAATCTACACGTAATGCATGATAATCCAATACCAGAAATATTCATAAAAAAATATAATCCGTATCAGTTATCCAACATGTATTATACAGTGACAGGTGTATTATTCAGTAAGTTTCTTGTTTTTCACAAGATAAAGTTACCTGCAAATGAAGAACATCTGCCAATGGCAGCTTCTTCAAGTGAGGGATCGTAAGCAGTTGGGATGGTGTTTGCCCAAAGTATGCAATCTGGTCCTGTGTTGCACGCTGTTGTACCTGTTTTGGCAGATTGAGGGAAGAGGAAATTATGAATCAACCAATTATAGATAAAATCAAACAGATGCCAAAGGAAACTAGACTTACTGGGTCTGAGATCTTATCAATATCAACAGTCCCTTCATAGGTAATGTAAAAGAAGACATTATTTGCCAATATAGCTTCTTTGCCACGTTGCTTATACCTGAATATTCCAATTCATTAATGAAAATAACAGTTTCAAAAAGAAAATTCTCAAAGTTGATATATACAGACAAACTCTAGAGTTGGCACCAACATATAAAAGATGACAAAAAAGGCAAAACTAAACAAGGTGAAGAAAACCACTAATTTTTTAAAAAATAAATCTCCAAACAGAAACCTACCCGAATATGAGATCAATCCATTCATGCAAATGTGCAGATACATGCTCACTTTCAAGAGCCTTCCGATGCTTATGGATGAAATCAATTGGGTTTTCAGCCCAAGGTGGAAGTTTTACAGAATCTGATATGTAAATTGAAAAGCAGAACAATCAAACTCAATTTAGTTGACAACAATCTATCAGTTCAACTAGCACAGTGTACTCGAACCTACCAAGTTGTCCACCTGTTTGTGTAGTACCAAAATCGATTGAATTTTCATTGGTTAACATCTCAGGGAGGTAGAATAACTCAGGAACCTAAGATACATAAATGAATTAATAACCAAAATATTTTCTTATTAGCCACTGCAAGCAATCACTATGTAAATGAAATAAAAAAAATCTTTGCATATTATTAGATAAAATGAAGCTTTTACAAAAATGGTGAGACCATACCAATTCCTTCACATCACTCATGTCCTCAATGACTCCATTCCAAGTAGCTGGAATATCTGAAAACATTCGATCTGCATGATCGAATTTTCCACCTTGCAGTTGTATTGACAGAGTTGTAAACGGTTCAACTCTAACAAGATAATATAACACCTGTAATAAAATAATAATAAAAATAAATAAAACACCAGAAATCATGGAGAAGAATTCTCTCACGATCTAATTCATCTAGCTAAAAAGAGTATCACATATTGACTTCCATATTAAAATAAAAACCCATTAACATAATAATATGATGTCAAAAGTGCATTGAAGGGCTTCCCTCAAAGAGTAGATAGTCCTGTGTGCCAGGTTAGGTAATGTAATGTAAATTAGCACCTGTTTTTCTCTGAGAGGAAAGGAACATTTTATTAACAGAACTAAAAAGTACACCTCAGTGGGCAAGGAGTTCCACCACAGTGAGACAAAATATATTACTACAGCTAAACATTCCTAATCCTTCTAATCACTCTGCTACTAACATTCTAGGAAACAGATGCCTACCAATCTATAAAATAGCATCAAGAGTTACAATAGCATAAACAGATGCCCTAGCTTTCCCACAACATCCCCTCTACAAATTAGCATTTATTTATTGACTAGCCACAACTTAGGATGAGCCCTACAAAGGGAATTTGAGTACTTTAGCATCTAAAAAAGGTTCCGGATTTAATCTTCACAATGCAAAAGCACTAGGTTCTACAAAGGCGGACTTCTGCAGCATCTATCATCAAGAAAAGTCAATTATTCTTTTATCCTTTTTTCCTTTGATAGGAAGCAAAGCAGTTACTTTATAGTAGGTGCCACCAGAAACCAAAAATGTTGTAACAGAAGGTGAAAATAAAATAAATTAAATAGTCATATGAGGGCATATCACAGTGGGTGTAGTTAACAATATCATAAGCACGCATAAACATGCATCAACATCTTATTTCCCCAAGTGAATTACGCCAGAGGACAAAATGGGATTGGTAAACACGAAATTAAAACTCAAAATATTTATTAAAAAAACAATGAAATATGTATTCAGACATGTTAAACTTGAAAGAGTCTCTTTATTTATCTTTTAAAGAATCATCTAATAAGTGCCTCAACAATAATTATGAGCACAACAAATGCGTGGTTAGCACAATAAATGACAAAATACGAAAACCGAAAGACAAATGGGAAAGAACCTACTGTTCCAGCGCTAGAATAATGAGAACCATAATGGAATTTGGGTATGACTGGGTCCTCAAAGCTGGAATATCTCTCTTGAAATTTTTTCAATCGATCAGCACTCAATGCACCAACAGGCTGTGTGATACATAAAACGCTCATTAACATCAGGATGTGCAAATCTAAACAAATGGATGCAGTGTTTCAATGATATCACCTTTGAAAGATCTCGATAGGAAGAAGGGTCGGCAAGATCCAACCTCTTTGAACTGTAATCAGAAAGGATCCAAGGAAAAACAGGATACTGAAAGAAATAAAAAGAAATGTGAACAGCAGATAAACAGTATTAATTCACATATAATATAAAACTATCCACAAAATTCCACCTGAGTGATGTCATTATAACTTCGCCCAGCCAGTGTATTGAGCTGCATTAGGTATTCAAAATTGCTGATCTGCAAAGTGGTTGTAATTCTACCGGTTAGATTTTCCATTTATTTCCCATAATTTATGTTCGTAAAGGAAAAAAAATGGAAAAAATAAGATTAGGAAGAAAAAAACTGTTAATGAGAGTCATGATAAACTAGAACTTCAATCAGACTTCCTACCTCCCACCTAGCCCAACGCTCCATAAGCTGAGTTCTCTTTAGAAGTTGTTCGGGTCTCTACAATAACAAATCAATTCATCAGTTCTAAAATGTAATAACACAGATTAATGAATTAAGTCTTGTATGAGTACTATCCAATTTAGAAATCCTCCACGTACACCAAGCATAAAATATCAATTCCTAAGAAGACCTTTTTTTTTTTTTTTTTTTGCGATAAGTACGAAGACATAAAGTTGTTCAGGTCTCTACAATACCTTATTTAAGTTCTAAAAAAATGCAGATTAATGCACGAAGTCATTTTAAAAAGTGCTATTCAAGTTTGGAAAACTCCACATACACCAAAAGTAAAATTTCTTAATTTCACAACCACAAACACATACACACAATCAAATAATAGTTTACATCACAAAATATTTTTGAAATTTGGAAATGCAATGATCCGATGTTCTTTTCTATGTCTACTCAATAGTGGTTTATGTTATAATATTTTTAGGTCACAGGTCAGTCCATTTTTTATTTTTGGAAAGTCAAACTTACCATTTTGTCCTTTTAATATTGTGTAACTTTTGATTATTTTGGGTGGTTTAGTTTAACTTTTATGGCATGTTTATTTACTTAGACGGGGAAGTCATGAATTGGGGAAGTTAGGAATAAGAAAGAGAAGGAATGGGTATGGGTATGGGATCAACTACTCCCCATAATCAATCTAATTCCTATTTTTTCAGGTATTAAGTTACATATTGTACTGTGGAACCCAGATACTTTTTTATTCAGTATGTGTTACCATACGCAGGGAAAGTCAGAAATCAGAACATTTCAATTTTTGTAATACTGGATTTTTTTTATTATACCAAAATGAAAGTAGCCTAGGTATAGAACTTGGTCGGTTTATACCACTCAATAAGTTAATCCAACAGGTGACAAATCAAAATTTTGCAACAGATGTATACATACCATACACACGATCAATGGAATTATTAAACAGTTGTAATGTGGTTACTAGCTAGACACACGAACACAAACCGCAAGTAAACTCCATCATAGACAGGAAAAGTGGTGAAAACCTGAGTTGCTAGATATATGTTATTCAAATGAGGAGGCCGTGCTTGAACAATAGCTCGGTATGCATTTCTCCGTCCTTCAGTACTCTGAGGAAATAAAAGTTGGGAGGAGAAAAAGACAACAAGGGTTGGTTAGCAGGTGGATTATAAGGGTTAGAAATGATCAAAATGCCTCCAATGATGAAAGAAAAAACAAAAGGCGAAATCCGAAATATTGCAATATAGCTACCCCAAAATCAAAGAAGAAGTTTGAACGATCAACCAAAAACAGCTCCAGAGCACTTCGTCTTAGGAGATATCTGTGACAAAAGTAGGTTATTGAACAAAGTATATACAAAGAAATGAAAAAAGAGAGACCACAGAATTTTCATTTACGTCATTTTATATTGTATTAATACCCATGTAAATCTACTATGGGATCACCTTCGGCTATATATTTGATGAAGGGAAGACATCAACCAGCTGCGATCTTTTTCTTGGTCTCTCATTTCGGTGCAATCTAATACATCCACTGCCCCATTGGGCTCACTGTTATCAACTATAAAATTTATTCTTCTACTTGTTACCTGAAAGGACATAGAATCCAAAACTTATTAGCATATATCATTACACAAGTTTCAGTTCAGGAAAAATAATAAAGTTTCAATAACTAATTCTGATATATATGAACCAAATGCCACATTTTATTTCGGCCCTCCTGGAAACAGGATTGTCCAGCAATCACGGTTATTATGCAGGGAAGAAAACAGCAAGTAAAAGACTCAAAGAGCAGAATGTTGGACCATGAAGAAGGAAAGATTGAATAGTTTCCTCTGTGAGCGGGCAGGGACGAGAATTATGGGCTCACAAGCCCAAATTAGATAAGTACTGCTAACATTTTGCAACTAAAACCCAGATTTGGATTGTGAGTCAATTTTCAAGACCAAAACTGGCCATCATTACCCATTGAGCAGGACAACGTTACCCGACCCTTAACATAACTCCATGAGATATGGTTGAACTCAAAAGTTACCAACAGAACTCAAAATCCACTTGTGATATGCTTAACATGTCAGAGGAACCCATAGTAAACAAAAAGAAGAAGATTTCTTCATTGAAAATCAGGCAATAAGAACTGTCCAAGAAGGGATGTCAACCTTCTTTAAAAAAAAGTGTAGAAAAGACTGCAGAAATAATAGAAAGTAGACCCATAGCATCTTATTTTATCCGAATATTTTGGTAACAAAGTTCAGAGTATTTGTTAGTTTTAGTTTCTTGCATTCCCTCTCAGATTCAGTGTGGCACGCTAGATTTAGGTTCATAACTTATAGATAACAATTACAAATATGACAACAAACAGACACTGAATGTAAGAAAGGATGTCAGAGCATAGCCTTGTAGACTTGCCTGAAAAGTTCCGCGTATGACCCTCAACGGTCGAACCATCGATGAAGGAAGTTCAAGAACAATTCTTTCATCAAGTTCACTCGGAACATATCCAGGGGCAACTGCTGATGAACTTTCGCCCATGTCTGGTTCACCAGCAACTTGTGGATCACCAAATTCCGTAGGTACCTGCGGGCTTTGCTCAGCTGTTTCAGATGGATGCGGCTGATTCTCCCCACTTTGCTCTACACTAGAGGCTCTTCCCTCCAAATTATCAATTTCCCCTTGTTCATCATCTTCATTTACTGCTTCCATGGCTATTGCTTCTGCTGCCAGAATCGGAGCATTTGAGGAATGTATCACATTTTCTTGTTCTTTCATCTTATTATGATCCTCATAATTGGCAGCAGCACCAAAATGATCAGAACCTTTGTAATTCCTTCTTATACATCGTCTCATCCGAGAAGAACTTTCCATCAAGTCTAGCTTCCAAAAACCTACAGAACATTTACTATATCTTTAGAAAATATATTTTTAGATACCAAAAAAAAAACACAACAGATACACAATAGTGTTCAGTTATAAGAGCAACAAAGATAATGCTAAATATAAAAGCATAAATTGTTGAGAAAATATAACCAGGCATCAAACCAGACACCATTGTTGCCAAGAGGAACACAAGAAACTTGTATTAATGTAGCAAAATTTGAAAAATCCAGTAAAACCGAGCTAGTATCTCAAAACATACAGGTGCAGGCTTGCATATTTGGTCTCCAGATGGTCCGAAAAGACACTTCATCTCAATCAAGCAATGCATGAGTTTGCGCCACGCACGAACTCCATTGCCCAAACGGTGACGAGTTATTAGATCAACTTGAGAACGTCTGTCAACCTGGAGAGCAAGAAAATAAAATATCAGATATCCAACCTCAATATGTATTAAAATATAGGAGGACAAAAGTACAGGTGAAACCTCAGATCGTTGAATGTTTCTTGCTAAAGCAAAACTTGCAACAAGAACAGCAATAAATTTGTACGATAAAGCATTAAAATCTTTTCCATAGACAGATTTCGTATCGACTGGCTGCAAACATTCCATCCAGGCAACCCCCATTGCTTCAGAAACATTCCATCTGTTCACACGCTCCATGTCACCAGCGCTTCTCCGCTGTGCAGATGTGGCCATTGCCACAGCACTGAGACCCCTCCCAGAACCAATTTTGGCATTACGCTCAAGATCACGGGCTGCAGCCAAGGCAGCAGCTTTTGCAGCAGCTTTGTCCTTGGGTAGACCCGGTAATTTGTTAGGCTGCTCCAAAGGTTTTTGAAAGCTCGAAAATGTGTGAAGCTTAGCAGTTTTCCGCTCAAGTAATGAGGAGTCACGCCTAAGCTGAGAAGTTGTGGTAGGAGCTGGAGTTTCTGCACCAGAGGCACCAGCAGCTATCATTGCCAGTGCCATTGCAGCAGGTGGTGATGCAAAAGCAGCAGCCCAAACTGGAGAGATCATAGCAAGAGCAGCCTGAAAGAAATATGGTCGAAATGTCTCAAAATGGTGAAGAAATAGATTTGAAGACAATGGACTCCAGGGAGAAGAAGATAGCTTCAGCTTTATACATTCACAGGTGCAACAAGGAGGCACAGAGAAACGTCCAAATGGTTGCAATAACTTACACAAAGAGACACATTAAAATATGTAAGAGGCAATAATGCAAGAGCGAAACTAACCACCCTGCCCCCACAAGTTTCAATTCCAACAACTAAAGATCTAAGTGCATGAAAAATTCATTAATTCTACAGAGAACATAAATAGATTAATAAAAAGGCAACCTCTATTGGTAGGGCATCAGCAGCCAATGCACGGTCTTCAACCATAAGAGGATTCAAACCGTCACCAGTTGCAAGTTCATGAATTCCAGCCAAAAGTGGCCGCCACCTCCTCAAAACAGCAACAAATGGTGGTACAATGGCCTCAAGGTACTGTTTACGGAGAGGCTTTCTATCCCTGCCAACAGCATGATATAACTGCAAGAAACAAGGCAACAATAACATATCAACAAGAAATAATAATTGGTAAACAAGGCAACCACAATACCGAATTTTCAAGGAGTACGCGGAAGGGAAGAAATATCAAGACTCTGAGATACAGTCTAAGAGTCTTCGAGTGTTAACAATTGATAAGAGTGTAACTAACAGGTAAAATGTACACCAATTTACCATTTTTATTTATTTATACGAGTATAACCAATTCACCATAACACTGAAAACGAAACCAACCTCAGAATAAAGAACACAGGAAGCAACCAACACTCTCTGTCTCTTGGAATCAGAAATCGCCATGTTTAGAACAGGTGAAAGCACACTGTAAATCATTAAATGAATTAGTTGCAATGCTCAATTTTGACAAACATGTACACAAGGAATAAACAAATGTATTCAGAAACATCATGGACATGAAATCACCTCCACAACAACGCTGAGCGTGGTTGCCTCCCTTCTGATTTCCCATCTTCTATACTTACATTCCTCATGAGCAGACTCTGTTCACCATCATCCTCTTCCCTCATTGAAAGAAGAGCCATTCGGAGCATGCATAAGAATGGTTGGTCACTGTCCAATAACTGGTAGAGTGCTGCCATCCCTCCCATTCCAGTCCCTGATCCACCACCTATGCCAAGTCCACCGCCAAGTCCCGAATCATCCAATAGCAAAGCTTGGAGCATTGCCACAGACTTTTTCACCAAAGGAAGCTCAATCCAGTTTCCGTTTGCATCCTTCTCCAGTGTAGAATTCCAAGATTCCCGACCACTGCCACCACCACCAAAGGCAGCTGTGGTTGAAGGAAGGCCAACACCATACCACAATCGGCTCCTATACTTCCACCCCACAGCTAAATCCATGGCACAGCTTCCATATGATACAAAAGCACACGAAACAGAACCATAAGGCTCAGCTGCTGCAGCAGCAGTAAGACGTTCCATCACTGCTGCAGATATTTGACCATTCGCATCAGCCATTGATGCAAGAAGCTGATCAAAAACTTACAAGCGTAAGCCCCATGAATAAACATGTTATTGTATAAGAAAAAAGAACATAAGACAAGAAATACAGAATTTAATTTTGATAAAATGGCCTAATTAGCAAAGAAAATGAATAGTAACCAAGAATATGCAGCGGAATGAAAATAAGAGAAAATTCACATTAAACCAAAAGGTATAACAGGGACAGTTGCTAAGAGTATGAATATCAGAACCAAGATAAAGTAAACATAATATTGATATGTTTTTTCATTTCTTTTCTTTATGGGGGTGAGGGGAGAGAGCAAACATTATAGATGCACAACTAAATGGAATATATAAAATACGAACATATTAGAAACAAATAAGTGTACGATTGTGAACATTTGCTCATGTGTTTTGTGCATATGCTGTTGACATACATCAAGAGGAAGCCCAGATTCACTGGATAACGACTTGCGATCACCCAAAGCTCCGAAGGAATCTCCACCAACTGTATTCAGCGAATTTGAGTTGATATTCATGGGAGACACAAGAGAAAGGGGTGATGGAGAACTATCTGCAGCGCGTGAAGCACACGATAGTTTGCTCTGTAACCGTAAATGATCCTCAACAAGCATTAGTATCACAATTGCATTCTCCACCAAAGCCACAGAAAGCTGAGCTGCATTCTCTGCTTCTGCCTTAGAATCATTTGGTGATAAACCCTCCGATGCCACATTAGCAGCTGCTGCAGCAATAACTTGAGTCTGTGGTAAAAGAAAAGATTATTGTTTTTTTAATTAGTCAACTTTCAAAATTAAAAGTAGCATATAGTTCTTCTCTTACAAGGCATTAACTAAAAGTGCCAAATGGGAAGTAAACAAGGATAACACTGAGAGACAGAGACAGAGACAGAGAGAGAGAGAGAGAGAGAGAGAGAGAGAGAGAGAGAGAGAGAGAGAGAGGTTTCAGACTCCAAAGAAGATGCAAAAGGTAACAGGATAAAATACAAAGGTTACCTGAACCTGGAGCTCTCTAGCGGCAAAGTCCAACAAACCACCTAAAAGCTTCCTTTTAAAAATGGGCAACGATTCTTCACGTCTTCCAAAAATGAAGCACATTAACCAATTTAGGTAATCAATAAACCATTAGGATTCCAAGATGAACAAAAAGCACTAACTGTTAATAATTATTTTTATTAAAGTGAACCAATAGTTCAGTAAGCTGAAAAGCACTCAAACAGGGCAAGCTAAGAAAACCTTGAAAAAATAAAGCCATCACAACAACCAGGCAACAATATGTCAATCAAAAGTCAAAATCCTAATAGATAGCTGCTTCCCAATCCGAGATGAGAACGAAGAAAGGACAGTCTCTGAACTCAGAAGAAACCAACACCCAAATCAAGCAAACTATCTGGCATTGCCCGATAAATAGTCCACTTTCAAAAATTAAACTGTTCCCCTCCTACCAAACCACCCAAAAGACTGCAAAGTTAACACACAACAGCTCCATTAAACCTTTACCTTCTTCCCACTTTGTTATCAAATTCCACTCAATGTGGAAAAAAAGTACCGCCATCAAAATATTGTTCAAGTTACCAACAGATAAAACATAGGTTACCCTTGGAAAAACAAAGAAGCTTTGAAGCAACAAGTCATGGGGAAACATGGTGCAGAAGATTGGCATTTATTGCAGCATAGAACAAATATTCGTAAATGCACACTGGTAAACTTTCCAAGACCTCACAAAATCATGTTATGTTGACAAGAGCATTCAAATTAGTATCTCTAAAAAAAAAATTCTTTTTAAAAATTCACATAGCATTACAAGCAGGAGAGGTATTCGTATCTCTAAAAAAAGTTTTTTCTTAAAAATTCACATAGCATTACAAGTCGGAGAGGTAACAGGGCAGTTTCGGACCAGGTCAGCATAATCTGAATCCTACTTACACAAATAAGATTTCACTCCTTGATACCAAAAAACCATTTGAAGACAGAAAAACATGTTATCGAGTTTGGAGAAAAGTACAGCAGCAGTTGAAAGATTTATTTCATGACTTGACAAATTATCCATATTCACATTGGAAAACTTCCCAGAGTTAGCCAGAGATGTAAAACAATACCTAACCCGTTGCTCTCCAGTGCTTGATCCACCAACAATACAAAGCCACTCTGCACAATGAATTGTAGCTTCAATATCCTGTAGAGGGGAAGTGATAAAAATATGAATGGAACTGATTAACTAGAGAATAACTTATTCTAAACAGCACCACCAAACTTCGCATACATATGTGTACAGGCACGATATAGAAAAAGATCGGGACTCTTAAAAAGGTGCACATACATATGATCAATTAATATCTAAATTAGCAAAGTTCAAAAGTTTGGATAACCACATTTCTATCTGCCAAAGACCAGTAAATAATTCAGTGTCGTCAATTGTTTAAATAAGCCTTCTAGTTAGAACTGTCTTAGAAGTGTGACAGCATGCAACAAAGACTTAAGAAAGGATTCATGGACCGCTGAAATAAGAGAACAGAGTAGTCAAGAGAGATGGATATGAACTTAGGAGATAGTTGATAAAACATTTTATACAAGGTCAAGAAGCAGAAAAATATTTATGTAGAGGGCCCCAAGTAAATCTGGGAAAATGGACATGTTGTAGCCCTCTTTTTTTAAGAAGAAACAAATTGTAGGTCGCCCTCTTTAGTTGAGGTTATTTGAGTTCATATATTTCCATTTCAAGTAAATAATTTCATATCTCTACGTCATTTTCGCAGCATATTACTTCTTTTCGCCTGAGTTGCAGTATATTAATTTCACACATGCAAGTCGGTGGACTAACCAGATCATCAATGTGCTTGCTAGCTTTATGAAAAATCATCTTCTCTTAGCTTGAAAACACCAAAATTCCATCATACAAATCAAGAATTTTTTTTTTCTTTTCCATCATTGAAATCAATAATTCATTTCAACATTTTTCAATGGTACAGATCTATTATACAAGGATGGTTAAAAACTCCACTCCAAGTAAACCTTGACCTCAAAAGCTGAGTATAGGCAGACAAGCACAAGAAACTATGGCAAACTAAGGAATATATGAGCATCATTAGGATAAAATACAATGCCAAAAACCTAAAATACATACGCACGTTACCAAAAATCAACATGGAAGCCACGATCATACAAGGACAACCAGGTTAACTGATGTGAAAGTATATATATACACGCATAAATCTAACCTTCCAGCCATCTTTTTGACGCATTGAATGCTCCAACATGATAATCAGGAAGTTGTGTATGAGGTCCTCTATATCTCCTGAGCTTGAAGAATCAGAATGTTTGTTTGCATCCATCTGTAAAAACAGGTCAAGCAATATTGCTAACATGGAGTTAGGGTTGCTCTAAAGTCCCAATCAATTAGGACAGATAAGATCCCATGCCACTGAACCGTAAAACCCTCTCACTCGAACTAAATGTCATATTTCAAACATTCCAGTTGTTTGGGCTGGCTTACAAAGTGATGGATAGTGCTCCCTTTTCCTACATCACATTCCTCCATGGCTTCAACCCAACAATTCCCCTTTAATAAAGGAAGAGATGAACCACTGACCATAGAGGCTGGTGGTATATATCACACTTTTAATTGCAATGCCTAACGCATAAGTGATATTTTAGAATAATGGACGTTACCTCATAGCTAGAGATAAGAACCTCAAGAAGCCATTCCGGCCATTCCTCCATTTGTGTCAGACTGCTTCTATTTTCTGAATGACTGCAAGCCAAAAACAGAAGATCCTGAAATCATATAGAAAGAAGCATCTTAGAATAGGAAACAGACCAAGGAGGATTCAACAACGAAACCCATATAAGCAAGAAATACAGCATGTGTAAACAATTCTTGCCCTTTAGTCATAGCCTCTTACTACACTAAATTTGAGAAGCCTGAAAATTCTTATGCTTCACAAAGTTAAGCTGTTTCAACCAACATTCAATGATTCCGGAGGCAAAGGCAGTATGTGAGGCACTTCACTACCCATGAGGCAAGGCATTGCCTTGAGGGATAAGCTTTTTCATACTTGAACTTTTGCATTCCAAAATATATGAAAAGAGTTGAAAGAGGTTCAAATAACATACAGAACTTATGAACCACAAACATCAAAGTCATAATGCAATAAACAAAACCTCATACAAATAGAACAATCAATCCTAAGTATTCAGCAAAACTCCCAAAAAGTATGACAGTCTCAGCAACTGAGTACTAACAATCGATATGGCAGAAATTCTAAGCATCCAGTTTTCTAGCCACGGACTCCCTATAACATTCAAATACTTAGGCATCGTGTGGTTAGAGACACCTATTCCTGTACAGCTCAATTTCATTAATGCGAAGGTCTTCCTTTTTGTACAATCAGCAATTAGTTGCACTGGGGGTTTAAGTACAGCCCAACTACCCAGTTTTAGGAGAAACTTGAATGAGTCTGAGGTGTCAGAATTAGCTTCTTTGTTGTCTCTACTTGAAAATGTCTGTACCCACCCTTCCAGGATTAATTCAAGAAAATGGGGCCTAGACACCATAGGTAGTTGCTTCAACAAGTGTTATTACTGTTACCTGATTAATTCTGGCTCAGAGCCTTCCTTCAATCCCCGTGATTTGTTTTGGTTATCTAGAACTCCCTCCAAAGTGAAGATTCTGTCATGGCTAGTGGCTCACAGAAAGGTTAATACTTGTGATCTGATTTAAAGGAGACAAAATACCTGCTAATCCCCCCAATGGTGTATGTTGTGTAAGAAGAATTTGAAACCAGTTGTTCATATTTTCCTTCATTGCCCTGTGAAGTTGTCTTTGACTTAAGTTGGGTCATCCGAAAGGATTGCTTTTCCTTTCTCTGCAAGAGCCATAAAATGGTGTGCAAGGGTAAGAAGACCAAAGTCACGTGGGGTTGTATGGTTCTGGTTGTATGGTTTGGATGGAGAGAAGCAAAACAGTTTCTGAAGATGATGTTGGTGTAGGGGTTGAGGGGTTATGGGAAAAAGTTTGGCTTTGGTCAGCACTATGGGCATCTGTATTCACAGAGTTTAGGGTTTCATCTTTCTCAAACTTTTGACTATACTGGCAAGCTGCTAGTTGTTAGTTCTGCGCATTTGGGGGTCTTCTTGTTTCAGCTGAGTCTTTGATTTGTTTTTGTTTTGGCTTTTCTGAAGTGGTTCCCTTGTCCACTTTTTCTGTTCTTTGCAATTTTATTGCTTTTCAGCCAATTTTCTCTTTATATAAATAAAATACAATACCCAATCTACCCTCAAGGGACTCCCTTAAAAACCTCTAGTCAGGGACACAGTGTCTCTCAATAGACATTGCAACAACCGTGTTAACTGTTCAACAGCAACTGATGCTGACTTGCCCGGATTCAACTGCAACCATGTAAAGGAGTGTATGCACTGTCTGGCACACATTTTATGCAAGAGATGCCTCAGCAAAAAGGCTTACTCCTTAGAGGACTTCAGCTAAAGAAGGGAACACCTTTGAAGACATTGCTAAATTATTATAATATAAAATGGCTCTTGCCACTTCATTAACAATAGCATCTAAAAAGGCATTTTTGTTTATTCCGATTCCCACATTAATTTCATTCAACAAATTCACATATAATAGATACACAGCAGGATGGGAAAAATAAAAAGCATTACCTGCAGCGCTCGGCTTTGCAAAGCCTTAGGTGCGTATGGAAGAGAACGCAGGAGAACCAAAAGAAGTTGCAAATGTTCAAATTGATGACCAGAATCGTAGAAGTTCAACCCATCATCAGTTGACGAGGCATTGATCTGAAGATAAAACAAAAACATATTTACATGTTTAAAATGTTGACCTTTTTAGAAGGCACAAAATTATTAAATGAAACTAATCCACCCCTTCCAAATCACTTTTAAGTGGATTTTAGCACCAATAAAGGTGCTTTGGATATCAAAGGAACACTAAAAGCATATTCAGGATTAAAAATAACCAAATGACGCGGAGTCACTTCTTTTGAACGAACAAAATGGTCCATAATAAACAAATGCATCACAACCTATGAGCACGTAAGAATAAGAATGTCTTACCGATGCACCCAACAATGCTGTATACACATTGCTGGTCAAAAGCCTGTTTGGTGCCGCTTGGAAAGCCTTTTGTAAAGCAAAAAGTAAAAGGCAAACTTTATCTTCAAACATGGTACCACCTCCATCATTGAGTGCACTGCCTATAAGACTGTTTGCCATTTCCGAGGGAGCACGTGAACCAAATTTCAAATACCCTGATGCAACTAAAGCACCTAAAAGCCCGATGATTCCAACAACCACCCCATCACTTTTATCGATATTGTAAACATTATTCCTTGCATTGTCAGCACTAATTGATAGATCTATACCACCAAGATTCTTTGAAAAAACACCTTCTGAAGCAGAAGCCATTCTTCCTATTTTCAAATCAGGGGAAACGGTAACAGGACTGCTACCTTCAGGGGTTTGAGATTCACCAACTTCCTCATGCAAATTAAGTTCCTTTCCCTCTGATGATTCATCATCCTGAACTTTTTCTGACACCAAGGTGCCACTATCTGGCTCAGGTCCTTGGACTGGTAAAATTTCATCATTCTTGGTCATGGATTCTGGAATACTATAGTCGCCAGCTTTCGCCTCTCGTTGCAGCAAAACAAGAAGGGTCTCTATACCACCACAATCTATAAATGCCTCTGCAAACGTCTGAGCTCTTGATGTATTTGGCTGTACCACCAACCTGTAAATAAGATGCAAAACCCTTGCAACCTGGAAGAAAAACACTTTTTAGAGCCATATATCAACATTAACTATTAAGCATTATACATCCAAAAGGCCCTAGTATTGTTCTTAATTATTCTAAACTTAAAAGTTTCTTGTCTCTTAGGAGTGTGGTTTAAGTCTGTCTGTAGTTTGCTTGAGGATTGCTTATCCTCTTGTTTATCAATTACTCGTTTCTATTCAAAAAAAGTATTCTAAACTTAAAGTGAGAAGTCAAGAGAGAATCAAAATTCATGCAGAAAATATTCCGTGAAGCATAATGTTGCAGGACCCTTAAGTTCCTCAGAAATATTCAGGAAAAAGAAAAACTTCTTGACAATGTACTAACACAGTTTACAATTTAGGAAAATTGCTGAAAGAGGCAAAAGAAAGGACTTGGTTATCTTTTTTGGTAAGACGCTAAGAGCCCAAGTTTATACATTTCTGTCCTCTTTCCTTCAAAAAATAGAAAAAGGGTTCTCAAACAAAAATAGAAATAAGAAAACACCTTGGTTATCATGTTCTCAACCATCCATTTTGATTGAGTGAGATTTCTTGTCATATTTCTAAGAATTTTGAAATTCTTTTTGAAAATATATTTCTATGAATTTGGAAAACAAGAGCAGAAAAACAGTAAGGCAGTGTATTTAAGTCTCATAAACTTGTACGATGAGTACAGAGTGTTCAAACGTCAAACCAAAAAAAATTAATGCTAATGCAGTAGTAAGGTATGAATCATATGGTGTGCACATCCAAGCCACAAGACAAAGGCCAGGTGTTTAGGCAGTTGGACCATAGGCCCTACTTAATCCATATGGACGATTTGAGGTGGCCTGCAAAAGTATATAGGAAAGAAGAAGCCAGTAGATAGAGCAACTATGTCTTACAAGAGCTTCATTAACTCATCCTAGGGGTGCAACTCATCAGAGTAAGCAAAGAAGAGTATTGTGTGCCATATTACAATAGGTCCTGCTTTTCTTTTTTGCTTTTTTTCTTTTAAAAGAAACAGAATTTTATTAAAAGCAGAAAAGCTAATTACAAAGATTGGATAAGGAATCCACAATCTGAAGAGAAGAGAAAATAGAATAAAGGACCACTCGAAAAAAGGTCAGTTAGAAATTGCTCAAAATTCGAAAAATCTAGTCTCACTTCACAGCTGCTAACAAATCCAACATTATATAAGAATGAGAATAAACAATAGGTCCTGTATATGATGCTCCAATACTACAATTGCCAAGTTAAAATGCAAATGAATTGGGCAGTGGGAGGGGGAGGGGAGAAGATAAACTGTACTGAGCAAGTAGCCACACCATAATATAAATTCTATCTAGGAAAACAATCTTTTGCACAGTAAATTTTACCTGATTGGGTTGTGGACAGTCAACCATGAACCCCAGTAAACAACGAACGTCATCTGAAGCCAATGAAGGAGGTGCTCCTCCTACTAGAAGTTCAATAATGACCAAGAGTTCATCAACCAACGCATTCACTTCACCAACAGGACGTCTTGCCTCATTAAGTGATAGAGAAAAAGTATTCACTGAATCCTTTTCGTGAATTGTCCAATAGCATCTTCTGCAACTGTCAAGAAGCATCTGAATGGCATTAGCATCTCGCATTACCGATGACTCTGTGAAAACCATGTCTGCAAGTGATGAAAGAAGCTTCTTTTGTAGCCCATAGTTACATAAGCTCCAAATTTTTAGGTCCAAAAGCAATGTACTGAAAAGCTGCACCTTGAGTGCATAATTCTTCTGCTGAGATTGACAGAGGGATAAAATGGCAGCAACAAGTTCCTCATCTCCCACACCATTTTGCTCTCCAGCATGAAGTGAAGACAAAGTTTGCAAAAGATAGTTTAAAATTCTTGATAGAACCTCTGGCCCTCTGGTACGACAGAACTCTTCATTGTTCCTAGGGTGTTGAATAGCTATGCAAATAGTTCGGAATATTGGGGCAGCAAGAGCAGTGGTAGCCAAAGACAAAGGAGAATTCCCTTGTTGTGGGTCCAGGCTATCTTTATCCACACTGCTAACTGCCAAAGGAAGTAAAGATATAGGACCCCCATAAGCCAAGGCCCACAATGCTGCCACTGGTCGCATTCGTGTAGCAATATGTACCTGCCCAAGAACCTCAGCTGGTCTTCGAAGCATGCCTGAAATAACATTAATAGGTAACTGAATAAAGAAAAGACAAGTACACACTACCAAAGGTACTCAAACCATGAAGCACAAGGCCAAACCACCACCAAAGGTACTAAAATAAAATAAATAAGAGGCATCATTGCAATAATCATCTGCATATTGGGCCTTAACATTACCCCCCAACTTAATTAAAAAATAAAGATCTACAGGGGGTTTGGGAATTGGCAGGACAGAAGTGGGAGGAAAGAAAGACAGAAATTAAAAGTGGAGCTGAAAAATGTTTTCCCTTTTATGGAAGCAAGTACAAAAGAGAAAAAGGAAGAAAAGGGAAGAGAAGATTTTCCCATGGGCCAACTAAACTCCCCAGAAGTTGAAAGCGAAAGGAGAGACAAGGTTTAATTATTTAAATTATTATTTTTTCCTTACAGCCAAAAATAATGTCAATAACTATATCGGAACTTAAGGGAAAAATAATAAATTTCTGCTCTATGCTTTCCTTTCCTTCCTTTTTTCTTCTTATCCAAATACAGGAAAATTGTTTCCTTTAAAGTTCTGTCTTTTCAAGTTCTCTCATCCAAACAAAAGGAAGTTACAACTCCTCTTGTATTTTACTTGCCCCTATTTTATTTCCTCATTCTGCCCCTATTTTACTGCACATGACCAATCCAACATCTATTGTAGCTTTTGTTTGGTTATTATTCATTGTAAGATCTTGATGAAAACAGAAATGACTTGACCTGCTGCACCACTAGGAGAAGCATCTGGACAAAATCTCCCACTAAGCAAACTGGGATGATAGAGAAGGTGAATGCATCCTCCTATTTCTGCATCCAAAAGTGAACTTTCCTCTGCCATATTTTGCACATGCACATTTGTTGCTAGCCATGGAAGCCCTGCCCCATGACCAAAAGAAGGAAGCACATCCCCTCCCCTAGACGCCAAACGTGACATCCTTTCCGGGCCGATTGGTTCCTTAAAAATATAAACAGGCCCCATCTCAGCAAACAAAGGGCATTGACGGCGACGACGTTGTAAACCAGCCATTGTAGGAGGAGGATTTGTCCCAATGCAGCAAAATGCAAGCGGCTTAGAGATCCGAGGAAACTCAAAAGGTCGAGTTTCATACAACGATCCATCAATATACAACCTTAATTCACTCTCTGCTTTCCCAAGCAACCCCTGCTTGCAAGTATGCTCTAGCCCAATAAAGTACCAGCACTGAGGCTTGAATGCATGAGTAAAGTGTAAAGAAGCTTTCTTACCCTTTCCACTACCACTTTCAACCACCAAAAACTGTGCATGGAAGTATGCCTCCAATCCCTGATTGTCAGCAGATAAGAAACTGAACAGTCTTGGCATGTGTGCTGTGCCTTCACCAGCAAGTGCACTGGCAGCAGCGGCAGCTGACATGGCAGACGATTTTCCGGATTTGGCAGCAGCAGCTGCTGCAATTGCTGCAGCAGCGGTTGCTGCATTTAATGTATCTGCAAATGATTCAATGTAAATCCATGTTGCAAATGCATACCCATTGGTAAATGGCCAACGGCTCTCCCCTGGCCCAAGCAAACCTGAACTTTCACCATCAAACTCAAAAGTACAGGCTGGTCCTCTAGACTCCTTTCCACCTATTGCCTTCTCCAGTGCAATCATTAAGCGGGTTGACCAGACAGTGGTAAGTGTTCTGGTAATGACTTGAAACCATCTGTGCATATCAATAACACTAAGTGAATGCCCAGCTAAGTATTGAATGCAGTAACATAACGGAGCCCCATCCCATCTCATTTGCAGCGGCGAATCAACATCATGCACAAATATCTTCTCTGCTGACCTTAAAAGAACTCCTAATAAACCAGCCATTGAGCACATTGCTCTGTTTCTTGTACAAGCCCTTAATATTGCAAGTAACCCCCTGACCATTCGTGTCCGAGGGGACATAATTACATCACTATCACCAACCCAAGGTAGCGAAGGAATAAGTGCACCTGAGACAATGGCAGCCCGAGAGTTCAGCATCACACTAGGAGGATTGTTATCCTCATCTTCTTCAAAACTTTCAACTCCACCCATTGTCGCAATAAGTGAATCAACTACCAAGTATGCAATGCCCTCCATTTCCTCCCCACTTCCAAAACTCTCCACACCACTAACAATATTCTTTAATTTGTCTAAACTTTCAGGCTTCCCCATGATGGCAGAATCTACTAAATGCAATAACTCCGGAGATACGTTTGGCATTGCAGGTTTTGGCCTTGGTTTTGGGGGTGAACCAGCAGGAGAATAACCTGCATCCCCATAAAAAGAAGAATCAAAACTAGTAGACGACATAGATGGCTTGTGAGCAAATTTTATGTCCTGCCCTGGGCTCCAGGCAGACTGATCATGTTGCATTTCATCAACTGCAGAAGAATTTAATTCTGCCGTAAATGTCTGTGAGGCACCTTCAAACTGACCAGATGATAGTCTGGTGGTATCTGAATTTCTGGGGATATCTGAATTTGATGATTGATTTGAGTCCACATGACCACTCTGAGATGCACCAACAATCTTATCTTGATCCTTCAAAGAAACCTGCTCAAATTGGTCTTCATCCACAACCGTAGTCGCAGCTCGCAAGGTTAAGCTATCATGTCCTACATCAGCTACATCACCATCAATATTTTTAATATTTTCCTGATGAGACGGATCAATATTTTCCTGTACATCACCACCCCCTTCATGATTATATGAATCCTTCCTGGAATTTTTTTCAAATTCCTTCTTCCTCTCCTCTTCTTCTTCCATTATAATACAGCTCTATAAATTATTCATATATACACTCAGTTACCTACAAAATATGGAAATAAATGAGGCATCCATATCATTCCAGTCAACCCTGTGAAACAATTATTCAATATGGAAATAAAGCTATTAATTGGAAGTCAATAACTTTCAAGCTAAAATTTAATGGGATTTCAGTAAATTCAACAAAATTATTCAATATCCACACACAATGCCACCTCAAAAGAATAAAATGTGTGGATATTATAATAAATTGAAAAACACTTCCGACAGGTAAGATCATAAAAAACATAAAATTCCTATGTTAGCTTCAAATTCATTCCAAAAAAAAAAACCGAAGAAGCTCTCATCGTACACCACATAGTCTTCTCTAGTTGGAACTTGTATATAAGAAACAATCTCCATTTGGAACTCTTCTAGCAGTCTATTGCCTAGTGCTCCAAGTTGGGTTCACTTTAAGTAAACCAAATTTCATGGTAGTCCACAAGACAATAGCTACTGAACAATATACAAATTTTCAGCTTAGTTAACGTGAGTTCTTCTGGACCATTTACTCCAAATTTCCAAGTCCTTATTCCCTGCACTTTTCGGAAGCCAAAGAACCGGTTCACAAAGACTACCTTTTAACTCACGCAGACAACAGAATTGGAGGTTTCAATCAAAAAAAGTAAAGAAACTACAAGGATTTCACGGATCTGTCCAAGGAAGGAACCAAAACACTCACACATACATGCGTGCGTATTCATATACATATACATTTACTTATTCTGAACTATTGAAATGAAGATCGATCTCGCTGCGCATTGTGGGTTTTACATGAATGCAGCGGATCGATCATGTTCATCAGACTACTGACCTATTTGTGTGCGAGTGTATACCAGCTTGTCGTAGCTAAAGAAAATGCACAGATCAGAGTGAAATGGCAACACAAGCAGTGATTAAAACCAAAATTAAAATTAAAATTTAGAAGAAGAAAAATGCGTCAACGACGGAGGATATTAAATTAAATACCTTGAAAAACAGGATCGGGAAAATGGCGATGAAGTTGCAGCGATTACAGAATCCAGAGAAATGAAAAAGGAAAAAATTGCAGAGAAAAGGAGAGAGATGTTTCAGAAAGAGAAGGCGAATTAGGCGCGAGAGAGATGGTGGATTTCGCAGGTAATAGAGTTTGTGTGTGGGTCTGGAGGTCTGGTTGCCTTGCCCAGTCAAAAATCAAAATAATATGACCCAGTGGGCTTGCTTTTCCAATTTCTTTTGCTTTCTCTCGGTAAAGAAAATATTTTTAAATCGCAAAAAATGAGGAATGGAAAGAAAAATATTGAATCTTTTTTTTTTGGTCGAAAATCTTTTGTAAGTAAAGGGAAAAGACATACCAAAATAGGGGGGGATTAATGGGTTTTAGACATAATTAATTTTTTTACCAAAGCCTTAATTAAATGTTAATACCATTCTTTTTCACCATTTAATAGCGGAGGAGAATGTTCACCAGTTTTTTTATTGGTGAAGCATATGCATAAAAAATAACACGTGGCATGCAAACAAAAGAAAAAAATTATGTTAGTGACATGTCAAATTCAATTTAGGCCATGTGGGATGCAAGGGGTCCATTTGGAACAAAAAAACCTCACTAGCCACTTGTTAGTTTATAATTGATTCTTAATGTGTTATCTTTTTGGAACTTTCGTTTTTTGGGAACTTTCGTTTTCTACTTTGAAGTGCATGGTCTAACCAAGTAGAAAATAACTTTAACTTGCAGATAAAATGTCTCAAATTTGACTCCCTATGGCATCTGGTTGTGTTGTGTGTGTGAGAAACCTCATTCCTCTCTCGTTTGAGATTGCTTCTCTAAGAAGCACTTCTGCTTATAAGCGCTACTAGCAAAAGCGATTTTATTATAAATTATAAAGACGTTGAAATTTTCATAAGAAATCGACGTGCTTCTTGGAAAAAAACACTTGGGAGGCAGGTGCTTCACCAAAAAGCGCTTCTAAATTTTTCTACCAAACACTGTCAAAAGCGTTTTTAGTTGTCAGAAAGCGCGCACTCCAAACTCGCTTGTGTATTGACCAAAAAAAATGCACAGCATTGTGTTTCTTTTTAAGTATTAAACTTGAATGATTTTTTTCTAATATGTAAAGTTATAATAGGCGTATATGTCAAAAGCCCTTAAAAGTTTTGAGTGTGTTTTTTCCAGCCCGTATTGATTTTTAAACTTTTTTATACAATTTAATCAATGTTTAAAATTATTAAAAAGGGCACACTTGAAAATAAATTTTTTATTAAAAAAACAAGACAAAACCTACGGCTGCCATGGAAGCCCATCTTCCATTACAATCCACCTAACCTAAGGGCTGCTGCATCATAGATAAAAGGAGGTACTATGGTTTTGTGAGTAACAACCCAAGAGATTTTGACAAAACAAACAGAAACTAACAAGCCAAATGGATAAAGATATTTTTAAGTCATATGTAGCAATAAGAGTAGGAGATTTTTATTTGATAGGAATAGATGTGCGCTGCCCCTTCTTTATTTGGTTTGATTTTTTTTTGGTCATGCATTTGGGTTAGAGAGGAGGAAGAAAAATGGAAAGGGCGTCAATGACCCAAAAAATCAACACGCTTACCCAATTATAGCCTAAGCTTGGAGATCCTACACAAATCCTCCAATCCAAGCTCTGATTTTACGTGGAGATAAATTTACATACCACAAACTGACAAGTCACGTGATGAGGGTTGTAGACTGAATTGTCTCATTGCTTTGATTCAGGTATGTTTTACACAATTTCATGGTTCCAAGTTTCAATTAAGGAGAAAAACTTACGTACCTCGAAATAACAAGTCGCGTGATAAGTGTTGTCAAAACAATTGTCTTAAAGCGTGATGAGTGTTGTAGGTTCATTTTTTGCGTGACTAAGACTTAACGCACAATAATTACTCAAGACTAAGGGAGGCCAAGCCATCATTACTATATTCTATTTCTTATAGACGCTTTTATCATTACAATCTAGGTTTTTTTGCAATGGAAGTTGGCAACTTCTAACCAAGTGTGCGTATGGTGGTATATATATGTGCCAAAATATATATTGCAAATCAAACAATGTAGCCCTATTAGGGACAGAGCCCCGCATAGGTGGATCCAACATCTGAGAGAGATGTGACTAACAATGTAAATCAAACGTACAATTTGTAAAGAAGGGAGAAGGTACAATAAATATAACCTCAGCTTATACGCTAATTTGACCAACATATAGGAATTATTTAAGTGCCCACAATTTGAACCAAGTTTTCTGAATAGACTTTTTGGCCCACAGGGTGATGTGGATAGGAGACATTACATGCATATGATTCACAACTTCTTTGACAAAGATAGCCTCATAATCCTAATTATAATAGGCTGGTAAGTATGCTCAGCACAACAAGCATATACATAAATAGGTTAAACGGTGCTTTGGTCACACCGTTGTGATGAAAATATACAGTTGGAGGTTCTTGTCATGTTTTGAGTACAAGCGATTGTCTAAATTAAAGGGGATGAAGATTTCTCACACACACACAATTATGATGTAGTGGGGATTCGAACGTGAGACTTTTGGTCTGCAAGTCAAGGCCCTTTTTTCACTAGGCTAGACCCCGTTGGCAAGTCCCTGTCATGTTAAATAATGTTATATATGTAATCATAAAAGAAATTTAAAAAACTCGAAGGAATTTAATTTGGAACCTGATTAAAGCTTAGTTTGGCCCAAGAGAGCCATTTTATTCAGATACAAATTACAACCGTTAAAAGCATCCTACTTGAAAATCTTGTGATAACTTGACCAATTTTTGGGTGCGATGTGGAACAAAATGTGAGTTGTCAAGCCACACTCTATGACTATATATACATGGGACATGATAGAGCACTCGTTGTCGATCAAAGAAAAAAAGATAAAGCACTCTGTTAGTACTAATTTTGTGATTGGCATTCCCTAGACTCCAAATAGATTAGTATAGATGGTAAATTAGTTCTGATAGAAGAGCAATGGTAGTTGTCTAAATTCCAAGATCTGACTTGAAGGCACAATGTCAATCAACGATCTCTCAGGTAAATTCTTCATTCAATCATGCATCTTGATTACATTATTTCTAGAATGGTTTCAAACTAATAATTGGTTGATTGGGAAGACTTTTTAATTAAAGAAGGTTTTGAATCGACTTTCTAGTTTTGAACATTAAAAGTCTTCTTTGATTGGAAATCAATTAGTCTGATTTTGGAAATTAATCTGTTTGATTCAGTTTTGAAAACCATTATAAAAGGAAGGCTTGGTTTCATTGATAAATATTACTTCCTTATATAAAGAGATGATTTTGGAAGGTTTTTGAAATGCATGCAAAAGCTAACGCAATTGTTTAGGAGTGAATCTGTTTTTGATCTCTTGGGCGTTAAAGCAATAACCTTGGCGAAAGGAGAAAAGGTCTTTATAAGGATGGTGTGACGTCTTTATTCAGACACAGCTTTCATATACTTGTTTGAGCATATAGAATTTCTAAGGGAAAGCTGCTGTGCATATTGGAGATAAATCATCAAGTGTTCCATATTTACTTGGTGATTTTTCAAACACTTTAATCATTCATATTGCATTCATTTGCATAAGTTAAAAGGTTCTCACACCTCCGGCGAGCTTGAATCGATCGCGTCAAGTATCGGATTCAACATAAGGAGAGAAGGAGAAATCCCGAGAGAAGTTGAGTTACGAAGAAGTTGGTACGTTGTCTAGAGTGTCTAGGACAAGTTTGTATACTTCTTGTAATCATCGTTCTATAGTGGATTTGCCTTGGACAACTGGTCCCGTGGATTTTCCCCAGAGGTGGGGTTTTACCACGTAAAATAATTCCTGTGCACTTTCTGTTTTTTACGTTCTTTACTGTCAAGGATTGATACCTCGTATCAATCCCCTTGGCGTGTTTTTATATTGCTGTATTACTCTTGACTACTCAAAACGCAGACTTCACTCTTTTGGTATTTTAAGCTATCCTACATGTATTTTCACACTCTTTGCTCAAGTAATTAAGATGCATTTATCGTTTTCGAGGTTGCGTGTAATTCCCCTTCGGTTATATCACTTTGGATTAAAATAAAATACATTCGACATGAGTAAAGAGAGAAGAGAATCATGCTATCTTTACATTATTGACAAGAAAAGAGCAACAACAAAAAAACACTATGAGTGACCTCAGCCAATAAGGTGGTGGTCAGTCCAACATAGAATTTATTTAGTCACACTCATATAGCAACCAAATCTAAACCTCTGCCTTCCCTTTTTACTTTCCACATCACCTAAAATCTCAAGATTGTCAACCAAGCTTTTCTCAGGGTAGAGCTAATGTGGGTGAAGAAACAGGCAGACATACATGAGGATGAGGGGCATCTAGTTTTGTAAGACAGTGACCTTAAGCTTCTGGTCAGTGTAATCGCAGTGCCATTGACATATGTAATAGTTGTCCCCGGGAGAGCTCAACGTTATTGCGTCGTTGCCGCTGTCATAAGAACCCCAGTTTGGAGATGCACTGCATTTATCATACCCGTTAGCATCAACTACAATCACATTGTGGTCACCTGCATTGTAATTGAAAACTGGGAAACCAAAAAACCAAGATGTCAATTATTATAGTTATACTATCCACAAACAAAGAGAAGAGCAAAATGTTTAGTTAGTACAGAACAGAACCAAACCAAGGAAAAAATTTACGGTTCAAGAGAAGAAAAACGATGATCAATCAATGCAGCAAAGAAGTTCATACAGCAACCAAGGAATTTTATGATGATTATTTTTCTAGTTGAATGCCGCAAAGAGAAGGCAGCAATTTGTTGCATCTGCACGCCTAAGTAATCAGTTAATTACATAACACATCTCGAACATAGAAAGTTTTGCGCAATCACAAGAAGATCGGTGGCTCGTGCCACGTTTATGATCTTGTCTAATCCCTTTGAAGCTAGAAATCACTTCTATAGGGCTGGCTTGCATGCTTGGCACAAACAGATATATGTATAAACATATAGATAGGTTAAATAGTGCTTTGGTCATACCGTTGTGGTGAGAACATGAGAATATACAGTTGGGAGGTTCTTTGTCATCATGTTTATTAATTTTGACTGCAACATGACATGTTTCTGTAACTGTAAAATACAAACTCATGCTGATTTACTTCAACACATGCTTGCAAAAATCTTTATGAGAACCATTTCTTTTGTCATTTTAGCTTGCTGAATTCAGATGCCCAATCTTGGACTAATCACAAGCCGTCCCAGGAAATCGGGAACTCGATCAAAGGTTTGGCCCCATAAATCCATTTTGTTCAAATAAATATTCCAACAACAGCTAGAAAGAAAGCATCCTACTTGGAAATCATGACTATATCAGTATTTATATATATCCATCTTGTCCTGTTAACGAGTATTATTCTATACTAAGAAATTGCAATTTCAAGGATAAGACTAGTTAATTCTAAAATCAGACCTGTGATACAAACAGCAGAGATGCTTGATGCTTCAAGAGAATATTTTTTTGAACTTCAGACTTGGCTCCTGTGGTTCTGGTGGCAAACAGTGAGGTATGCAAAGAATACAATATTGTTAAAATTCAGCCAATCATGAGACAAGGTTTGTGACTTAAATAATTCTTGTCTTGGATGCATCTGGATTATCAGGATAATCAAAATTATAATACTAAAAAAACCTAGCAGCATCCTCGTGTGAAAATCAGTGATGTTATGCAGAGTTCACAATGTCATGAAACCATTTTCAGTCTATAAACCAAATGATGGAATTGGCATTCTGTGGAAATAATCATTGCATCCTAAAAAGGTTCAAATGGGGATGGCAATGGGGCTGATCGGCCGTGTATGCCATTACCACCCAATGGTACTAAACCGGAACCCATCGGATATACCGGGTCGCGATACCTTTTCTATTTAATATTTTTTTCCTCAATAAAATGATGAGAAATCATAATTTATTACATGTAAAATGCATCAACACATACTTAAATTGCATTACACAACATATAATCATACACCAATAACTCTATACTAAAACAAAAACACAAAATTGCCAAAACGACCTCGTATTTTCACTGCAAAATCAATAGAAGAAAAAATAGTTGGCACCTGTGGACCCCACATTTCATATGCCCCACAACCAGGATGCTCTCCACTCTCCTTCCACACTCCACAGCTGCACTGCATGTGACCCCAAACGGCGAGAAATTATAGAATATTACTGCAGTATGGTCATGTGGTATATTTTGTGCACGTGTTATAATATTAGTGAATATTTATAGATATTATTTCCTAAAGGGGAAAATAAACCCAAAAGGGGGAAAATAAACCCTGTCGTCACTCCATATTATAACACATTATGCAGATGTCTGGCGACCATACTACGATAGTATTCTATAATTTTTCCCAAACGACGAGTACCCCACCGAATTCTTTTTAATAATAATAAAATCGAGTCCACTCTCTAAATACGACACCAATTTTCAAAGCCCTCTCAAATTTAAAAAAACGCAAACAAAATCACAGCAAATTAGAAACAGCCACCTCATCAGCTAGCTAGCTAGCCCAGCTGCTTAAAAGTCTTCAAAAGCAGATCGGAGAGGCCAGACAAGAGCCATCATATCAGCCATGGCGAAACCGACGGTCATTGTGCTTCTGATCGCCATCACCGCCACAGCTGCCGTAGCCGCTGCTCCTCCGGCAACCCAATACACAAACCACACCGTCGGTGGGCCCACCGGCTGGTTCTTCAACGCCACCACCAACTCCTCCTTCGCCAATTACTCCTCTTGGGCCGCCTCTCAGACCTTCAATCTCGGCGACTACCTCAGTAAGCTAATTAAGCTAATTAACAATCTTAAACCTCAACTAGAGGCTTAATAGCATACCACATTTTTAATTTTATTACTTTTTAGTATTTTTTATTTTAATTTTTTATTGTAGTCTTCAACACTAGCACAAACCAGACGGTCATTGAAACCCACAACGAAACGACATACCGTGGCTGCACGCCGGACGACGACACGGTCGAGTACCACGGCGGCAGCGATGCGTTCGGGGAGGCGCAGACCATCGAGGTGCCGTTGACCCTCGAGGGTCCCGCGTACTACTTCTCCGGCGCCGGCGACGGCGTGCAGTGCCAGCGCGGCATGGCCTTCGCGATCCAAGTCAACAAAGGGCTCGGGTTGCCGCCGAACCTCAACCAGCCTCCGCCTCCGCCGTACAGTGAGCCTCCGAGTGCTTCGACTCAGTCGCCACCTGTGACCGTCGCCGGAGATCCTGGGAACGGAGGAATGAGAAGCGGGGCTAACGTGCGCGAGGGGTTATTTGGGATTCTGGGTTTGCTGCTGCTTCTTAGGCTGTGGTGAGGATAGGTTTGGTAGTTTGCTTCTTGTTGTATGGTAGTTTTGTAATTTTGATTATTAGACGAGGGGATTTGAAGGTAATTTACAAGAACATCCTTGAGGTTTATTGTAGCTTTCTCAAAATAAGGTTTAGGATTTGGAAATTACGACATGAAAGATTTTGATTATGATTGTGCGCTTAGTTTCCTGATACAGTACTAGGGAACGATGAGCGAGCAAGTAACGTCATAGTTTAAATTTGTTGGGTTTAGTTTGGTAATCAATGTAACATCATAATTTAAATTTGTTTGGTTCGGTTTGGTAATCAATCTAACATCATAGTTTAAATTTGTTTGGTTTGGTTTGGTTTGGTGGCGGATTTAATTTTAGTTTGGTTATATTATTTTCTTTTATTATAAAATAAACAAATATTCTTGATTTTTTATTGTTGTCAAAATTGAGAAGGGGAATTGGGTTTTTCTGACACACCGACTACTGGATTAGACTTTGTTGGCAAACAACTTTTCCTGATGGTCTTGCATATGATGAAGTGAATTCCGTACATTGAACAATTATTGAGAAATCTTCATACATAAGAAAATCGATAAATTTTAAGAAAGAAGTGACATCAAACTTGAATGGTTTTTTTTTTTGTCATAAAACTTGAATGGCTTATGATTATAAGTTCGGTATTAAATATGTGATAACAACGTGAGAAATGAAACATAATAATAAATGGTGATAACTTATCAATAAGAAAATAAAAGTGTCGAAAATATAATAAAATTAATTAATATATGTGATTTTGGTTCGATTATGCAACTTATAAATAGTCCAATATGAACCAAATCATCAGTGTAAGATTATTCATTTTTAGTATAAAAACCAAACCACACAGCTCAAATTGGTTTAGTATAACACACTCTTGATATAAAACAGTTAAGATTTTTTAATCGAACAATTAAGAATTTAAATATCTTATAATTCAAGACAAAACTTTAAAAGTAAAGTCAAATAACTTCGAAAAAGATTATTAAAAAAATTAATCAAATCACTACACTTAACCGTGACTATTCAGATTAGCGTCACTTAATTTTCATTTCATTGAAGAATGTGATGAGCTCAAATCTCCTAAACAAAAATTATTAAATTTTTAAAAATAGTTACACACTTCTTTATACACGTCAACGAATATTTTTTTTAAAACATAAAAGAAATGCATGCACGTTTCTTTTTATCTTTCTCATCATATGATACTTTCCCTCAAACTCTCTAATTACATGCCATCATTACTATAACTCGTGATAGGAAATATTAGAATTAGCACTTAAGAAAAATAAAAAAATTCCTTTGTTGTTTTTCTTTCATATTTATATATGTCACAAGAACGTTCGTCTTCCGTCATATGGACATTTTCCTTCTCTTTCAAAATTGTAAGTTGTTCGTCCACTAAAAAGTTAATATCTTGAACAGTGTATATAAATCCAAGGATTTGATCGATACATGTTTGGACTTTGCTTGTTTTTGCTTATGAACAAATGTCGGATGGATAGGGAACAATTATAATCAATAAGACAATATGAATGTGGTCCTTTGGATAATAACAATGCATCAAGCATCTTTTTTAGCTTTATGCGCTTTTACACTACCATATAAATGTAAACAACAAAATAAAATTCATTTTCTTTTGTTTTGTTAGACGAAGCACCAGGATTTTATTAAGAGGAAGAAGTAATAAGTACCCAAAAATATGGACTAAACCCTAAGGTGCTTATGAGCTCGTTTAGGAGTGATTCTAGATATGCCAATAATCACTTCTATGAAGAAATATATTTGTCTCCAAAAGTGATTATGGTTATTTAGAATCACTTCCAAATGAGCTCTAAATTATAAATATGATGTCGTGCTATTGTGGGGATTCGAACTTGAGACTTATGATCTACAAATCAATGCCCTTTGTCACTAGACTACCCCATTGACCTACACATATATAACTTAATATAAGGGTGTATTCAACCCTCTAACCAAGAGATATAATTACTTTTAATTACTTGAAGTACAAACTCTTTGCATTTCATTTAATTTATTAACGCTTATGACAAGGAAATAAAAACGCATGAACAAAAAAAAAGGAGGCGGTATAAAAATGACAAAAGAAAACGCATAAAATGACCAAAAAAAGACGAAGAAGAAGAAGAAATAACCAAAAGAAGACAAAAGAATGAGAAGGGGTAAAAAGTGGAATATGACCTTTTATGAAACAGTTGCGTTTGCGGGAAGATATTTGCAGCGCTGTCAGCAACGGCCCCAAACGGCCAAGACGTGTAATTAAAAAAGAAAAAGAAATAAAAAGCCAAAATAATAATAAAACACCGATAACGATAAATTGAGGCCTACAAAGGCTTTGAATTGAATGCTCGATGGCTTTCGTTTTCTGTCTGCTTTTCTGTCTGCAAATCTTGTGGAGGCAAAGCCACAAACCACAACGCTAGCTAGCCACAGTGATGAGCCCGAGAGAGCCACATTTAAAGCCACAAAGAAACTGACCTACCCACACTACTATGAGATGAGTGAGAGAGAATAGGACAATATAATTCGAATTTAATTTATTTAAATAAAGATCTCACAAGCATCGGTTTCTTCGTTTCGTGTTTGCAACTCTTCGTCTTTTCTTTTTCTTTCCGATCCCTAATTCGCTAGGCTTCTCCTTCTCCAGTGTCGCTGGTAATGCTCTTTTTCTCTTTGTCGCGCGCGCTTTGATCGTTTCGAATTTTGTTGGATCATTTTTTGTTGAATTTTATTTTTGATCGGGTTTTAGGGAGATTGTGTTTGGAATCCGGGAAAATGGGGTTGATTTCGGGGATTCTGATGGGGATGGTCTTCGGGATTGGATTGATGGCCGGGTGGCATCACATGATGAGGTACCGAAGCACCAAGCGAGTCGCTAAGGTATGGTTATGGTTGCTTTTTTTTTTAAAATTTAAAAAACTGTTATTTTGTTTTCGTTGACGATTTGATTGCATTCATTCTTTGTTCTTGTTGTTGCTTAATTGTTTCGTCATGTTGGAGAATTGAATTGTTGTGTGAAAACTGGGAGAGTAATTTTCTTGTAACTTTGGTGGAAGTGTGCTGTAGAAATGCTTTTGTGGTTACAAAATGGCATCAGTAGAGTTGATTTTTGGGTTGTATGGTGCTCTGGGGATTTGCATTGCCCACTTTTGCTCTGAAATTGTTGGGATATGGAAGTCAGATACATAGGAAAAAGAACAACATTCTTTGAGATTGGTTTATGATATTGCTAATTATTGGAATAAAAAAGGTTGGACAACTGACTAGTGAGTTGCAAAAGTTAAACAAGAATTAGACGGAGAAAGTTTGTATTGGACTGAGAAACTGATTCAGATTGAACTGCTTTTCTCAGACTTCAACACTTTGCTTATCATTGTCTGAAGAATGACCACACAAAGTCGGGTAGGAATGTTCACTAGTTTCCCCTGCAAGTGGATAAGTTGGACACATATGGTTGCTTGGAAGTGGAATTATTTCTGGGGAAGAATAGCATGTTGTCAGAGTACCAGTAGACAGATTTTTTATTTTTTATTTTATAAAGGGGTACCAGGAGGAAACTTAGCGTGGGGATTGAAGGAAAAACAAATCATATATTTGGTAATGGAGTAACTGACTAATTGTGTGTCTAGTGAAAAGTACTTGGTTGGACTGTCATCCTTGAGAGGCGTAAGTTTTGTGGGGACTCCATACTGAACCTTTAAGCTTTGGCTTCATCTTTCATTCCTAGTCTTAAAAGGGGTAGGGGTGGAGTTGGGATGGTTCAATTTTAGAATGTTATGAAGAAATTGAAATAGGTCCTTCTATGCACACGTTCCTCGTAAGCCAGTTATAAGCTTTGCAGTCTTAACCTTCAATATGAAGAGGCATTTGGAGACTAATAATTTATTTTTCTTGTGTGTTGTGTACATAAAACTAATTGATTGTTTAGTCCGATGCATAAGCTGATGAATAGGTTACTCATTTTTCAGTAATAAGCCTGATATAACATCTTTTTATACTGCTATTTTCATGAAATGGGCCATTAGTAGTTGGAACTAGAGTCATCTTATTATGCTTACCTGATCACACGATCATATTTCACTTCTTTTTATTCTCACATTCATCATACATCTGGATTGACTTCATAATTTTTTGAATTATTATATTCATATTTGGTTATGGCAATTTTGGCACTTTACCCTGCAGGGATTCACTTACTAAATTTCTTCATTGTTTTTTCCTTTCTGCGTTGGCAATAATAGTATAGGTCTTGTAGTTGTAAGACTTGAAACGTTTTATATGAAACTTTAGACTATTTGGATGTGTTTCAGTCTTTTCTTATGAACTATATTACCTTGTCTTAATATTTACTTTTTTTTTTCCATTCGCAGGCAGTTGACATAAAACTCCTTGGATCACTAAACAGAGATGATTTGAAGAAAATATGCGGGGACAATTTTCCTGAATGGATATCTTTCCCCGTCTTTGAACAGGTTTTCTTTTTGTAATTTATGTTAAGTTACCATTCTTACTAATTATTCAATTTTCCAATAGTACACCTGTAGTTATCATTTATAATTGCATTACTTTGGTTCGTTCTTTCAGGTGAAATGGTTGAATAAGCAACTGACCAAATTGTGGCCATATGTTGCAGATGTAAGATTTTATTTGCTTTCCATATACACGTGCATAAGATTAACAGTAATGCATTTGCATGAATTTTTTTTTAACACTAACCTTGCGGCTGTTGCATGTATTTATTCAGGCAGCAGAAATGGTGATAAAAGATTCTGTTGAGCCACTTTTGGAAGAATACCGACCTCCTGGAATTACTTCATTGAAGTTCAGCAAACTGTCTCTTGGTACTGTGGCACCCAAAATTGAAGGTATGTAGTTATATGGTGATTACGCATAATATGGAAATTCGCTTATTTTCCAATCTTTTTGAATGAGCATTATGAATATCTTCCAAGTCTTGTGTGATTAATACAGGTATTCGTGTTCAAAGTCTCAAGAAAGGTCAAATTACAATGGACATTGATTTTCGTTGGGGTGGTGATCCAAACATCGTATTAGGTGTTGAAGCTGCACTCGTTGCCTCAATTCCCATTCAGGTTTGATTTATCAAAAATTTGGATGACATACTTCTGAAGAAACTTTTCTTTGGTTTGGACTAGTTGCATCCTCTTTTTTTCTTGACAAGAAATCTTTGTTTTTCCCCCTTTTTGCAATATCAAATCTTAGTATAAGTTTTAGTCTTATGTGTTTTGTGTTATATCTGCTACAGCTGAAGGATCTTCAAGTTTTTACTGTTGTTCGTGTAATTTTCCAACTTGCTGAAGAGATCCCTTGTATATCTGCAGTTGTTGTTGCTCTACTTGCAGAGGTAAATATATGATTATTTTGTGAAGTCCATACATTTCTCGAAGTGGTTAAAAGTGAACCTCATTGATGTTAGCTTGATATAAATTGTTCGCCCATTCCATAAAAACTTTTAACTTTTGGGGTCTTGTTGCTGGACAAAGACTTATTTTATTTCTTTCTCTTCCATGATTGATTTCTTTTTTCCTCTTCATTTTTCTATGTATGGAGTGTGTATGGTAGCACCAAGTTGGTGATTTTCCCGTAAAGTCTTTATCCATAAAATGATGGCTCCATCATCATCTAGAGATATTTGTTGAAAGTATCAGATGTTGATTGGAGAGTTGCTCTATGAAGTTATATTTTTGTTTTTCTTTGGTTTCTTTTCTGATGCCATGTTCACTGAAATGCGATTTTCTTGGAGTTTAATCATTCCGCCTCAAAGCACATGTGTGGATGCAACATTGTTAATATATGTCATGCTGTATGGAAATTCTATATTGAAACCCTTTTATTAATTTGGTTAACAACTGTTTTAAGACTCAGAAAAAGCTTTTCCCTTTAGTTGTAAAGCAAATCAGTTTGCACAAGTTTTGGTTAAGAGACCATTCTGATCGATTTTTAATTTATTTTATGTTAATTTGAACTCCGTCTTATGCTAATGTACTGATCTGACCCATCCATCCAAGCGTAATTTGTAATTACCAATTTGGTTAATCTGTGTTGTCTTAAGTCCATTCATCATCTTATAATATGGTTGATTACAAATATTGAACAGTGATACAAGTTTATGAAGGATCATTATGTTGGTGAATGTATGCCCCCTATCTAAAACAATGCATTTATATGAGAGACAGCAAGCTAGTGTCATGCCAATATCTTTCTTTTTTCAATACCAACACTCCAGTGTGAGATAAAATGATAAGGGAGAGAAGAATGTGAAGTGAGAAGTGGGCTCGTAGTTCATACTCTAGCATAATTGTTTTTCTGATCGTAGTTTAGCCTCAAGTTATCATATCTTGGAGGGAGACTGGAATGTTTTTATAATTACATACTGAACATATTTACACTTTTCCAATTCATTTGTAAATTGACTAATTCTTGTTACATCCAATCAGCCGAAGCCTAGAATTGATTATACTCTGAAGGCTGTTGGTGGAAGCTTGACAGCCCTCCCTGGAATTTCAGATATGATTGATGTAAGTTTCATGATTTTTATTAAAAGTTATTATCTTTTGGAGTTGTGTGTACGTTTCTAGACTCATTATGCTGTTCACAACACATTTGCTAGGATACTGTGGAATCGATTGTCACAGACATGCTCCAGTGGCCACATAGAATTGTTGTTCCAATTGGTGGTGTGCCTGTTGACACAAGGTATTTTTGAATTTTTTGTTGTTGTTGTGCTCTTCTTCTTAGTATACTCGGTGGTGTAACCTGATATTATCGTATCTCAGAAAATTCATAAAATCTAGTTCAACACTGATGGTGGGATTTTCCCCTTTCACCTATTGACTGCAATATAGAATGCATGAGATTGTTCAGTACTTTTAGTTATACAAGAGTGTTAGGAATTACAACTGCTCTGAAAACCAGACTTCGTTGGTCCGGTAAACTGGGTTAAACTAGAAATTGGCTGGGTTGCCAAGAACCCAATCAATTTATTGTGAGTCGAATGACCCAATCAAGAACTTAGCCAATTCAATTAGAGTTTACCTATACATTAAAAAAATTTGTTTTATGGTCATATAGGTCTTAACCCAGGCTTTATTTGTTCTCTAATTCATCTGCACATTTATATATTTATATATATATATATATATATATATATATCTCTCTCTCTCTAATATACTGGAAACAGTGAAAAAAGTAATAATTTGTTTTTAAGAAACCTAAATATTTAATATTTGGAGACAAAGTCCAATTAAAAAATTCATTAACATCGCAGAAACAAATTTTTATATCCAAAATTGCTTACTCAGCAATAAAAGTATGATATTTCAAAATCTTCTTTTTTTAGAAGTATAAAGTATTTATCTAACTCGATAAATGTTTATTATATTTGATCATTTACTTAAAAGATAATGGACATATCGTTATACATATTTGTGTGTTTACTGCATTATCACAGTTTAACCATTGTTGAACCTCTGACCCTTAAGCCTTCCCCTCTGGTTGATTGCCAATCCAGTTTTAGAATATTTTTGGTAATCACTTTTATTTTTTATTTTAAGGGTTGTATCTATAACACTTCTTTTGGTGCTATGCAGCGAATTGGAGCTTAAACCTCAAGGAAAGCTCACCTTGACAGTAGTGAGAGCAAATGACTTAAAGAACATGGAAATGATTGGAAAATCCGACCCTTACGTTGTTGTCTACATTCGTCCATTATTCAAGGTTAAGACTAAGGTCATTGATAACAATCTGAATCCTGTTTGGGATCAAACGTTTGAGTTGATTGCAGAAGACAAGGAGACTCAATCACTTGTTATTGAGGTTATACCACTATCACTCATCCTTTCTTTAACGCTCATGCCTTGATTTTTTCTGAACATGGTAATTTGCTTGTATCTATATCTTCTTGGATCTAGCATGTTTTTAATGAATTTAAAATGTTATTTAAGTGGTGATATTTTATGCCGTTAAACTTGTGTCGAAGAGTGCAATACTAGGTCGTATGAAATATGTCCCAATTTCACTGTATAAATCATGAAAGTGTGCTTTAGCAAACAAAAATTCATGAAAGTGTGCAGCCCAAAAGTAAATCATGAAAGTGTATTTAAGAAAACCAACTTGTGTTGGCTCTCATAATTGGAGGTATACTTTGTGTATATATACTTATCTATTTTCATATGCATGGAATTGGATACTCCTTGCTGATCTTAATAGTGCACGTGCTTGTTTTGAATTATGATTTTGGATCAACATGAAATTCTTGAGTACTTGCATACTTGAAAGCATAAAAGTTCTGAATTATTGATCCCCACAATGGACTGCAGGCCAATTTTTGAAACCAAGATCCCTAATCAGAACTTTTCATTTTCGTTAGGACTGGTATTATGGATATGTTATGAGTAGAGTAAACTCAAATAAATCTTCTCTTGGCGTGGAAATGAAAACACGGACTGATGTTCATCAAATTTTCAAACAGGTTTTTGATGAGGACATCGGGCAAGACAAGCGATTGGGAGTGACAAAATTACCTTTGTTTGACCTGCAAGCAGAAACTTTGAAAGAGATTGACCTGAGATTGCAGCCATCACTTAACATGCTAAAAATAAAAGAAAAGAAAGATAGAGGAACTATTACAATCAAGGTTAAGGGCTCAATACATGAACCTTTCAGATGTGCTTCAATTACATTAAACCTAACTTGCCTTTCATTTGTTGTTCTTTTTCTAAAAATGCTGTTAGAGGAGGTTTCAGTTATTACTCGTTTTTCCTCTAAAGATGTTTTGAAGTATATTTTCAGGTCTTTTACCATGAATTTAACAAGGAAGAGCAGTTGATTGCTTTAGAGGAGGAGAAGAGGATCTTAGAAGAAAGAAAGAAACTGAAAGAAGCAGGAGTTATAGGCAGCACAATGGATGCACTTGATGGAGCAGCTTCAGTGGTTGGATCTGGTGTTGGATTGGTGGGTACTGGCCTTGGTACTGGAGCTGGGCTTGTGGGAAGTGGCGTTACCGCTGGAGCTGGGCTTGTGGGAACTGGCGTTAATTCTGGGGTTGGAATGGTCGGGAGTGGCTTCGGAGCTGTTGGTAGTGGCCTGAGCAAAGCCGGGAAGTTCATGGGTAGGACCGTCACCGGGCAATCGAGCCATTCAAGGAAAAGAAGTGGGTCTACAACTCCAGTTAGTAGTGTCCAAGAAAATGGTGGTGCAAAGCCACGGTAATGTGCCTGCATTTGCTTTGCTGATGATGTGCTAAATCGTGTGAATTGAGTCAATTGACCTTGTGAATTGTAGGCTTTAATGAATAGATTTCTATTTCGACAGTCGCTTCTAAAATTCTTTTCCTTGTTCTAATTTTCAAAATGATAATAGGTATTGGTTTATTTCCACTTCTTTCCTCTGTGTATTCTTGTTTGTCTTTCTACCTTACTGGAATTTGTAATAAAATCTTGAATATTTGTACAAATTTATCAACTGGCTTTTTTAGCAATTTAGGGCCAGCTAGGGTTGTTCAAAATAATGCGAAGATTTTGGCACTTTGATTTGATGTACTGTGCCTCTCACATGATGATACTCACAGGACAGGAAGGACCAAAATGAGGTAATAATAGGTAAAAAGCTGCATTCAATTTTTAAATTTATTTATTATTTTAGTTTTTAATCACAGTAGGCATAAATTCACATGGACTTGAACATTATTGGCAGACTGGCAGACAATACAGACTACAGAGAGTACAGGTCATCTAGTCCATGAATTGCATCAAGTGAGTGGCAGACTGTACAGAGGTTATTTACTTACTGGCTATATCTATATCTATATATATATATACCTACCAGGTGGCAAACAAGGCAAGCTCTTATTTATACTTCACCTTCTTTAATCTGCTGCTCTAACCACTCGTGACCTTGTATACAGTCCCACTCTCTCAAGCCCTCCTCGTGAATTTTTTTAATTTTAACCATAATTTACATTAAAATACAAACACTTGGCAACACATTTGCACCCAAATGCCCAATAAGCTTTTAGCAATGTCGTTCATCACTTGACAATGTGGTCTTATGTACTTTCGGAAGCATAAACTCGTTACGACAACCCTAAACAAGAATTATGGGTAATTCAGGTAATTCAAACACGACCTATTGTGTAAGAATTAACTTCTTCTTTTGTGGTCAAAAGGTGTAAGAATAACTACTCTTAACCACTCAATGATAACTGCCTACCAATACGAGACCTCTTAGAAACTTATAAGTAAAAGAGGAGGAAGCTTGGCGATGAAAACAAGTGACACGTTGTACATATCTTAAAAAATCTTGCAGAGAATATATTCACGTTGAACTGTGAAATAAAAATATCACAAGCTCCTTGATATAAGGTCCTAAATTCTTTAACACGACGGTGTTTTAAAAAAGCCAACAATTAGTCCTATATCTAAAATACGATAAAAATCTCAAAAGACCCCCATAAATTTATAATTAGTTTATAATAAAAATCCTTTATAATAATATTGTTTTGTTTTGAGATCATCATCATAAACGGCGTCAATGGTAACCACAGCGGTCTGGGAAATATCGCTGTCGCTTTCTCTCACGGGGGGTCAGGCACCCCCGGCAAGCGTGGGTTCGACTTTTCTGAGAAAATATAAAATAATGAATTAAAAAAGTAAATAAAATGTGTGGGGCTCACTCGATCTCAGTCTCTCGCTCGTCACTCCCTGCATTAACTTTTTGCTTTGTTTTCTTTTGACCTCTTCCTGTATCATAACCTGCAAAGTCTACGTTTAGATTCCCTTCACGATGTTAGAAAAGTCAAAATCTAAATTACTACATTACCCTGAATTTTTTCAGATTTTTTTAAAATACAAATAATATTATAAACTACAAAGAAGAGTATGGTTTTTCACGTATTAAGGTGTTATAATATTCAAATATAATACTATTAATTTATAAGTTAATGTTCTTTTTTATTAATCATATCCCGTTGGTTCAGATTCACATAAACTTGAACAAGCATTCACAATTACACAAAGTTTAGCATAAAATTGAGAAAAAGTTTCATTCTCATCCATCATGAGTGTCTCAAATTGTAAAGTGTGCATTTGAAGCTTAGCTCCCTTAACAGTATTAGTTCCTTCATGAGTAACCTGCAAAATATCCCAAGCTTCCTTAGAAGTATCACAACTAGATATATATTCAAATTGATCGGAAGAGACAGCATAAATATAGCATTTAACCCCTTTTGATTGTTTTGTACTTGTGTTGCACTTCATGATGATCCATTCTTCTCTGGGTTTAGGAATTGAGCATTACGCATCATCTTTTCGAGCTTGTTTTTCGTAGGTTTAGAATATCCATGAGCAACCAAGCGCCATACACGTTCATCAAGAGACCACAAGAATGACTTCATTTTAGCCTTCCAAGCACCATAGTTGTTGCCATCAAAATATGGCGGATGTGCAATAGACCCAGCGGCCACGATCCATCCTAAGGTATGTCGGATCTTCTTGAGTATGTTCAAGAACCCGCTGATGCCAATTGAGTTTTCTTTGATCTTAGATTGGATTTTTGGCATTGGATCACCTTGGGCGGATCAATATTAGGTTTATGTGAATGGTTCTCAAGCTGTCTTTGTTTTTATAAGGTCAATTAAATGCTCTTTATATTAAATCTCATGTCTCACATATAGCACATACACTCTAATCTTGCTTAATAATTTTGAATGAATCCTCACCATGCCCTTGTCTTGATACTAGATTTGCATTATGCTTTTTGCTATTGAGCTCACAAAATTATAACATCTCTTTAATTAAAAAGTAAAGTAAAATAAGTGCTTGATCCTTGCCAAAGTAACCGGGCCTCTTGTCTAACCCACGTCGAGGTTCGCGTCAAAAAGTTTTGATCTTGTACATATTGCTCCTCTTTGTAGCCTACATGACTCGGGTTAGTACTTCCTTGGGGTGCTTTAACACCCATTGTCTTAAAGTCAACTGACTTGAGCACATTGATTTAACACCGTTACATGGGTCTTGTAAAGCTTGATAAAGTTAGAGTTAAAAGAAAAAAAAAAAGGAAAAGGGTGAAAGTGGTGAGCTATGTATGCATTTTGTATGTATGTTTATCCTATGTTCTTGGCTTGTTCTTGGTTGGACTTTTTCTTTGTTATTAAGCAAGTTTAGTCACATAACACGAGATTGGGCCTTAATATTTGCTCATTTGATAGATTTTATTTCTTACAAATACTTTTAATTCTCCATTTTATAATCCTTGTGTTTGATTAAACTTTTGTGATTTGATGTGCCTTTGATCTGAAAGGCTTTGCTTCAAATGCTTCTAGATAGATATTAGTATTGGCTCTTCTTGTCTATCCTTATGCATAGTGTTGGCACGTACTCATGAATTTTTTGCCATGTATGAAGGAGGAGTCTTGGTATAATGTTGAGCATATAATTGTCTTCATCTTAGGCATATCTTTAGGGGAAGAGTTATTGTTCAAGTGCATAAAATGATATGATCATGTTTATGTTTTTTCTTTCAAAGTACTAGCTTTTAGTTTATATTCAAGTCCTTAAAATTTTAAATATATATATATTGTATTGTTTTTTGTTTTCAAACATAGTGTCGTTTTATGCTTCTTGTTTAGTTGTGCGAGTTAGGTGTTACACCTCGAGCTTTGCGTGAATATCGAATTACTTAAGACGGACACATGATACAGATACGAGGATTGCGGTGTCATTATCAATCTGGTATGGCACTGATTTTTTCCTCTTATTTTTGCTATTATATATATGCTCCCTTATTTTCTTTCTATATCCTTTGGATTTCTGACAAAAAGGGAGAGAAGATTTATTGAAATTATGATAAAAAGGGGAGAGATTGTGTTGTAGAATTAAGGGGAGTAATATTGTATTTTGTTTTGAATTACTTTTCTTCTCCCACATGCTTCTTTGGTTTTGTTGTTCCATAATGTGCAGGGATTTAGAGCTTTGAGTTTAGAGTAGGATTTCATTTGTTAAATCCTTGCAAATTTCTTTTGAGTTGTAATAGGTGTTTTGTCTAGGAAATGCCAAAGGGGGAGATTGTTAGTATGAAATTTGTATTGCCATTTCCTAGACTCTAGCATAGGTTGGGAATTAGTGTGTGAATATAGTTTGCTCAAGATTTAGCGCAACACATTAAATTCCGGATTCTCAAAGGTTATTTGGATCGATATGAGGAACTTGCTTTCGGGTAAATCATGACATAATCATGCATTCATTATAGGATTCCTAGTTTGAGTTATTTTCACTATGTTAATCCTATTTTTAATAGGATTAGATTTTATCTCTTGAGATTACTCTTCTAGTTGGACCCTATTTTAATTTAAATTAAAATATTATGTTTTCATTATTCTTGACTTGGATAGCACGTTCTATTAGGTTTTATTATGTCATCTTGTTATATTTAGTTTCCTCGTATAAGGATTGACGAGAGTAAAATGTATTTGTGATAGTGCATAAGCTGACAACATCAAATAGAATTCTAATAACCAAATCCCATCTATTGCAAGAGAGACGTGGCTTAGTGGGCTTGTTAAATCAGATGGGATTGGAAAGTAATATTAAAGAGGGAGTCAAATGACTAAATTGATATAGGACTTTTCCGGAAGCAAATCTGATAAGGCACGAATTGAATACCTAGGCTTTAGGAGTTGTCTTTTGCAAGATAACAACTTGGATGCATAAAGCCAAGGCGTGCATTTTCTTGTTTGAAAGAGCTTTTAGACATTTTGGTTTAGCATCTAAATTTCCAAACAAAAGCTGTTGTGCATATTTTTTGAGATAAGTCATCAAGTGTTCCATGTTTACTTGGTGATTTATCAAACACTTTAATCATTCATGCATTCATTTGCATTGTTCGGTGACTCATACGGTTGAGGCATCGGACCGTGGTGGGGTTTTTACTCAAAGCAGCTTGAAGCAATCGTGGCTAGTATTGCGTTCAACATAAGGAGTGTCGAAGATCATCCGTGTGAAGTTGAGTTACGAAGAAGTCGGTAAACATTATCTAGAAGGTGTCTAGGATAAGTGTGTGAGTACTTCTTGTAATCATCGTTCCATAGTGGATTTGAGTTGGGTAAGGAGTCCGTGGATTTTCCCCAGGAGGTGGGGTTTTACCACGTAAAATAATTCTCTGCGTGTTCCTTTATTTTACGTTCGGCATGTTTCAGGATTGATAAGCCATATCAATCCTGCACTTGCCAAAGTTTATTTTTTGTTTATTGGTTATAATCTTTAATTGGCCTAATCACCCTCCTCTAGGCATTTTAAGTCATCCTACGAGTAATTTCATAACCTAACGGTGATATTTTGTTAATACAGAGACTAAGAACTTGAACCAAAAAAAGGAAGCTCTAGTATTAAAAAAGAAAAACCAGTAATTTCAAAACCCTAGTAGTATGCGTGGGGAGTCATCATCTACTAACATGTTTTGAGTGTTGCGGGTCTTACACATGTTTAACAACTTACGAAAACTCCAATATTCATAGTCTGAAATGCTATGACACACGATACATTTGACTTATTTTATAAACTTTTGTTGGAAGTAATCAACCAATAAAATATTTGAGTAAACCTCTTTCTACTCCTTAAGCTACTTGTTCTTGACCTTGGAGATTGTAACTTGTGTTTGAAGCTTTGAAGATCGAGGACTAACAACACTTATAAACTTGGATTTTCAAGGTCTTAATTATTGTGATTAAGATGGATGGAGCAAAATTTTCCCTGCTTGAAAAAGTACAGCGACACTTTGATAGAAGTATTCAAGAAATCCATTATGACTTTTTTGTACTTTTGTCAAATTCAAGGCCGAAAAGGGCAGGAGTTTAGCTGCAGCATGCAGACCTTTTTCAAGAGAAAGTCTTAAGCCTATATTCACATGACCACCTGCGCTACCTGTACTGCCCCGCTAAAATACGCGCTATACGCATGTTAAGACAGCACACAAACAACAACAGCAGACATACACTGTTGACAGTACGCTGTACTCCAATATAAAAATAAAATTCACAAATGATATATACCGGAACGTGCGAATGTTATTATAAACCGATAGAAAAGTAAAAAGAGTAATATAAAATACATGAAGATCCGTATGATAATAATATTCGGATATCCGTATAAGGGAATTTATATATATATATATATATTTATCTTCTTGGTTTGACTATTTTTGCTTTAGTCTCCGTTATTTCGATTTTAACAATTTATCTTGTAGTTTTGTTTATACCACAATCAAGTCCAGAAAATGTAGAATTGTTAAAAGAAGACAAAAATAGACAAATTGATTACATTTTGGGTTGAATGCAACAATTTTGGCTATGTACAAATGACTCTACATGTGATGGTTACATATTATCGTGTCGAATTTCATATATTAATATGATAGAATTTACAATTTGAATTTGATTACCAAAACTAATTGAAATATAAAACTAATAAGTTTACCAAAATCAAAATAACACAACCCAATTTAATAAGTGAGTAAAATTAGGGTGAAAAAAAAAATGTAACTCAACCTATAAAATTTACCGACCTCCCAAACTCTCTGATAGAAAACAACAAAACAAAGCTAAAACAGAGCACACTGCCCCAACCACGCGCTTACCCCAGCACGTTAGATCCATCTTCCCGCTAGTGGACCCCAGAACCCACGTGGCTGACCATAGGTTGCGCGTAAGATGACAGTCACAACGAGAAAACTACCTATCCTCCCAACACTATCACAGTCATCCCTCGGACAGCTGTAAACGAAAAGTTACCACCCAATAGAGAACAAGCACGTGGAAAAGGATCAAGCTTATTGGACCGTCGGCGTATATAGTCACAGCCATGTCTGTTCCTAATTTCTCTTCGCTTTCATTTTCAGTGGACTATCCATACTTGAAGGCTACTCTCGAACAAACTCCACACTCAAAATGACTGGTTTAACTAACTAAAACGCCCCTCCATTTCCCTCTTATTTACAACCATGCCATCCCGTCCTCCACCGTCTTCCCCATCCAGCCACCACGCCCGCCACCCCCACCTCCTCCTCCCTCTCCTGACCGTTACCCTAACCCTAGCCCTCATCTCCCTCCTCGCCTTCCTCATCTTCCTCTACCGCAAGCTCTCCTACAACCGCACGACGCCGTTCGACCACCACCATAGCAGCGCCACCGCCACACCCACCACCACCCCCACCACGCCCACCACCGCCACCAACACCAAGAAGATTAACAACAACAACCGGTTCTCTTACTCTGCTATCCGGCGAGCTACCGGTTCATTCTCGGCGTCGAACCGGCTCGGCCACGGCGGGTTTGGGTCGGTCTACAAAGCCACACTCCCCTCAGGTCAATCCTTGGCCGTGAAGCTCATGGACTCCACTGGCTCTCTGCAAGGGGAACGGGAGTTCCACAATGAACTCTCCATAGCTTTGAACCTCACCAACCCTCACATACTCTCTCTCCACGGCTTCTCCACCGACCGACGCGGACGGAAGCTCTTGTTGGTGTACGAGCTCATGCCGAATAGGAGCCTGCAGGAGGCTTTATTGGATCGCAAGTGTCCGGAGCTTATGGTTTGGAAGAAGAGGTTCAGTGTTGTGCTCGATGTGGCTCGTGGGCTCGAGTATTTGCACCATGTTTGTGAGCCGCCGGTGATTCACGGGGATGTGAAGCCCAGTAATGTGTTGCTGGACTCGGATTTCAACGCCAAGATTGGGGATTTTGGGTTGGCGAGGTTGAAGACGGAGACTGAAGATCAGGGTGAGCTTGCTGGAGTTGTGGTGGTGGAGGAAGAGGGGGAAGAGGAGGAGGAGAAAGAGATTGGGGGACAGGACAAGAGAGATGGGGACGATAATGGGTCGATTTTGGAAGAGGAGAGTGTCAGTGTTAGTGTGAGTTTGAGTGTTGTGACAACTGGGCTTGAAGATGGTCGATCGCCGGAGTGTTGTGCGGTGAGGATTGGGGAATCGGAGATGGCGGTGGCCTCGCCGGAAGGCGGTTTTGATAAGGCGAGTGTTGAGAGTGAGAGGGATTTGGGTTTTGGGAAGAGGGTTAGGGGAAGTTCGGGCAGGGACTGGTGGTGGAAACAGGACAATGGAAGTGGATTGGGGTCTGAATCTGGGAGAGTCAAGGACTATGTGATGGAGTGGATTGGGAATGAGATTAAGAAGGAGAGGCCTAAAAGTGAGTGGGTTGCTTCTCCTAGCTCAAATGGTGTCAATGCCGAGCCGAAGAAGAAGAAGGGATTGGACTGGTGGGCGTCATTGGATGAAGAGAGTGGTAAGAAGAAGAAGGATAAGAATCGGAAGCCGAGGGAGTGGTGGAAGGAGGAGTTTTGTGAGGAGCTCACTAAGAAAAAGAAGAAGAAGAAGAGAGGTCTCGATTCCGCTAGTGGTGGTGGAGAGTTGTGGTGGCAAATGGAAGAGGATTTGGGGCAAGAGAGGAAGAAGAGGAAGAGCAAGAGCAAGGGCAGTAGAGGGAGTATTGATTGGTGGTTGGATGGATTAGGTGGTGATATTAGAAGTGGGAGGAGGAATAGCCAAGATTGGGGTAGTACTTGTGGTGGTGATATTCCAAAGAGTGGTGGTATTAGTAGCACACCAAGCATGAGAGGCACAGTTTGTTATGTTGCCCCTGAATATGGTGGCGGTGGGCAGCTCTCTGAGAAATGTGATGTCTATAGCTTTGGGGTCTTGGTTTTGGTCTTGATTTCGGGTCGGAGGCCGCTTCAAGTCACGGCCTCCCCCATGTCAGAATTCGAGAGGGCGAATCTGATTTCATGGGCTAGGCAGCTTGCTCGAAATGGGAAGCTTTTGGATCTTGTAGACCAGTCTATACATTCTTTAGACAAGGAAGAGGCATTGCTTTGTATCACAATTGCGTTGCTATGTCTGCAGAGAACACCGGGCAAGCGGCCAACCATGAAGGAGATTGTGGGGATGCTTTTGGGTGAAACAGAGCCACCCCATTTGCCCTTCGAGTTTTCGCCTTCCCCGCCTTCCAATTTTCCGTTCAAGTCCCGGAAAAAGGCCCGGTGAGTTTGTGGGATTTTGTTAACTGTAGAGTGTACTTTTGTAGGTCCTTTCTAATTATCATGTTGTGTAGAAATTCATGCTTAAAAAGAAAGAAAAGTTGCATAATATTCATAAACTCAGTTCTTTTTTACTTAGCTCTTTGGATGTTACTAAGTTTTGCTATAGAAAGAAAACAACCCAACTATTTGTTTTGCTCCTTGAAGCTGTTGACATTTATGAATTCCATGATTCATAGTAAAAGTAAACAAATGGAAACATTGCTTTTGCTTTTGAACGTTGGGGCCAGTATTAGGCCATCGTAGTCAGCAATTTTCCTCCTGGGACTCAACTGAGCAGAGCTTGCTTTATGTGACTTTTAGGACCTGAAACAGGGCCCGGGATAATGCTTCCTTTTGAGTTGTCTGCTACCTTTTAAAAGAAGCAGAATTTTGTGCCAAAGTAGCATCAGTTTCAGTAAGAAGGGGGGACAAATATTGGTCCCATTACAGACTGATCATTTCGGCACTATACTTCTCTCCCTCAGTCTTTGTGTGTGTGCGTGTGTGCGTGTGTGTGTATCATTGTATGTGTATGTTTGAGGCAGGGCAGGGCCATTGAGTTTGGTTAGTTGACCATCTTTTCCTTCACTCTTCCGTTGCTTTTAGATCATGTTTAGCAAAGCAAAGTTGAATAGAGTGGTTGTCTCGCTGTTCTTTGAGAAGTTTAGTGCTACAGTGATGGTGAAATTGCATTTGGCTAGTGATAATTTTTTTAGGAATAACTACAGTAAACCCCCCAACCTATAGGGGTCATTACAAATTCATACCCAACGTTTATTGACTGGTTTGACCAGTACACAAACTTTACGGAACTTTTCAAAATACACCATTCGTTAATGAATCTGTCAGTTTTTCCGTTAAATGCTTACATGTCAAATATATGTCAGGTTTTTATTTTTATGTGGATGCCACGTGGGTTAAAAAACTAATTAAAAAATCTTAATTTCTTAAATTATTTAAAAACCTTAAAATCAAATATTTAAAACAATAAAATAATATAAAAATTAAAAACCCACCCACCCCTATCCCTCGACTTCTCCCTTAGCCCGACACTTTTCCCCTTCATCCCAGCAATACCCAACCCCACTTGCATCACAACCTCCTCTACACCCCATCATCCCAAACCCCCCACACCAGTTATTAACCCAATGGACCCCTGAACCATCCCACCTAGGGGTGGGCATTGAGACCGATAACCCGGTCAAACGCCCAAACCAAACCGATGGTTTGGTTTTTTCAATTTTTTTTTGGTCATCGGTTTGAACCCAAACCAAACCGAAACATATGGTTCGATTAATGCGGTTTGATATCCAAAATCACGGTTTAACCAAACCAAACCGATGATATTAAAAAAATATTATATATAATATTATTATAAGAAATACATATATATATATATAATACATAGTTTTAAGAAGTGTATATATATAATACATAGTTTAAAGAAGTTTATATATATATATATATAATACATCTTTTTTTCCTTCTTCTCCTTCTCCATCTCTCCCTCTTTTTCTTCTTCTTCTCCTCTCCATAAATAAATATATATATATATATATAATACATAGTTTAAAGAAGTTTATATATATATATATATATATATATATATATATATAATACATTCTTTTTTTCCTTCTTCTTCTTCTCCATCTCTCCCTCTTTTTCTTCTTCTTCTCCTCTCCATCTCTCCCTTTCTCCATCGCTTTTATTTCCTCTCTCTCTCTCTCTCTTGCTCTCTCTCTCAAAAGCCAAAAACCCAAACCGAACCAAACCAACCCACCAAGTCCGGTTAACCAAGTGGTTGGTTTTCATCAATTATGGTTTGGTTTCGGTTTCAAAATAGCCAAACCGATGGCCTATGGTTCGGTTCCGGTTTGAGTCCAAACCGAACCAACCCAAACCGAGCCCACCCCTAATCCCACCAACCCCCTGCGAACCCACTCTCTCTTTGTCTCTTTCTCTCTCTTCCGTCACTCTACAAAAACCCAGATCTGAATATGGGGTGGAGGTTGAATCTGAGAGCGTCGTAAGAGCAACTCCATCCATTTGCCCTTTGCCATGGCAAAGGGGGAGGGGGAGGGGGAGGGAGCTAGGGCACCTATTATTCACATGAATAGTAGCTGCCCTTGCAAAAAGCAATGTGTGTTTCCACCCATTATCATGGCAAAAGGCAACTATTATTCATTTTTTACTTTTAATTTTATTTTTTACATGTGATTAATTTTAGTTGTATGTATAAAATTAATAATAATAAAATTGATAGGTATGTATTAAAAAATATTTCTGAATTTTTTGGATTTTTTAAGATTTTTTTCGATTTTAAATTTTTGTTGTTGTTGACGTTAACTTGCCCGGGTTGGGCCTCATGCCCCTTTCCCCTGCGGGCTTGCCCAGTTCGCGTGGGGCTCGCTCGTTGCCCAGGTTGCAAAGGCTCGCTAGAACAACAAAATTGGACTTGGGCTCGTGGGACCCACCTATCCTCCCCAGCCCGGGCGCAACGTTGGAGTTGCTCTAAAGGATGGCCAGAAAGAAATCGAGGCATGTGTGAGCCATGTGGGTGATTTTTTGGGTGATGTGAATGTAACAGCGGTGGTTCAACTGGATTCTCCGGAGGAGGGAGATGGGTTTTGCGGTTGGGTGTCTTGATAAATTTTGGGGAGAGAGAGAGAGAGAGAGAGAGGGAGGGGTTAGACGGGTCCGAGGATGGGGAGGTTGGGCGGTGTAGTTGGGTTTGGGGGTGGGGTTGGTGATGGCTTTGGGATGAGGATGACGTCAGGATTAATGGGTGGGAGTGGACGAGGACGGGGACGGGGAGAGAGAGGAAGAGATGGGGCTGGGAATGGGAGAGAGAGATACATAGGGTGGAGGATGAGTTGGGATGAGTTGACGCGAGAGAAAGGAACGAGGGGATCTGGGTGAGCCATGGGGCTAGGCCTATGATGCAAATCTCATTTGGTGGAGAGAGAGAGAGAGAGAGAGAGAGAGAGAGAGAGAGAGAGAGAGAGAGAGAGAGAGAGAGAGAGAGAGAGAGAGAGAGAGAGAGAGAGATTAGAAAGGAGCGGGGGTGGATTTGGGTGCGTCGTGTCAGGGAAGAATGCGGGAGGTGGTGAATTGAGGTGGTGGGTATGGGGGAGGTGGTTGGGGAAGATGAGGGTGGGGTTTTCTAGGCTTGGTTTGATTTTGTTTTTATTGTTTTTTATTTTTGGGGTTAATTTTTCTATTTTTATTTTTTATACATTTGATTTTAATTTTTTAATTAATTTATAAAATAAAGGAATATTTTATTAATTTTTTAGTCTATGTGGATGCCATATCAGCTTAAAACAAGAATCCTATTTTGCCACATCAGCAATTAACATAATTTTTAACGGTTTACCTAGCGAATTGTGTATTTTGAAAAGTTCCATAAAATTTGTGTACTAGTGAAACCGGTCAATAAACATTGGGTATTAGTTTGTAATAACCCCTATAGATTGGGAGATTTACTGTAGTTAATCCATTTTTTTTAGCCTGGATGGAATGCTCAAGTCTTTATAGTTTCTGCACATCAAACTATAATTTTGTGGTTTTTGAATTTTGGATAACGATAAACAGTTATGTGAAATGAGAATAGTATTATTTTGCTATCTCTAATCAATCGCGATATACTACGTGTGATAACATTTTCATGTAACACTCTGAATTAGTTGGAATAGCAAAATCGTTTCATACAAGTTTTTCCACTATTTGAACTGGTGGCAACATTGGGTTTAACTTTCCACATGCTCCCTTGTCACTTCTGAACAGAATGAGATTCCACTCTGTCAATGACAGCTTTGGAAAGAGAGAGAGTTGTATCCGGGATCTTTATGATTTTTGACAGCTTTGGAAAAAATTACCCTTTAATATTATTAAATGCGAATTTGCATCTTCTCATGCAAAGCGGTTGGCCCTGCCCTGCCCTGCCGTTATTAACTTATTATGGCCTCTGTGTAGACACGAGAAAACGCAAACCCTTATTTGGCCTGTCGAGTTGGAGCAACGGTGAGTAGCTGGGTATTATCGCAAACAATAAATAGGTCGAATTAGTGTCAAACACGAATAACCTGATTTTAACACGATAAATAAACCCGTTTAATTAATATTGCAGGAAAAGAAAATAATTTATTTCTCTAATTTCTTATTTAGAATAATTGCATGAATCCTTGTAAAATTAAATTATAAAATTTCTCTTTTTTGATACTAGTGATATTAAGGGAGGGTGAATCAAACCTAAGTGTAAGAGTAAAATGTTCCTAGCCACTTAAGCATAGAATTATTTTCAGCGGTGCGTATGTTCACATTGTGTTTGGACTTGGGATGAGGAGGTTCATTATATTTTTGCATCTTGTAATGGGTATTAATTCTCTAACGGTTGACGGGGTAGTATTGTAAGTGGTTGGGTACCCTTGGGCTTCATCCATCTGGTCAAACGTTTCTCAATTGTATTAATTTGGTGGTCCAACGCCCAAATCGTGAAAAAAAGAAAAACACTTATGACATGTTTATTAATCTGTAATTGGATTAGGAGGAATTGAATTGAGGAGGAGTTGGATTAAGGATAATTGAATTCCGAATTTCTATTGAAGTTGTTTACTAAATTATATGGATTGAGGGGAGTTAGATTCCGGATTCCTATTGAAATCGTTTACTAATCAATATGTAATTGGAGTATGAGTGATACTAATTACTAAATGTCCTTGTTGTTGGGTTAAAGTAGATTGCAAATTTGGAATTTTTAAAATTGTGTGAGAATATAATAGGAAAAAAGATGAATTCATAATAGGGTAGTTGTCCAAAAATTAGAATACCATCTCTCACCCAAGAATTGAATTCTTCTAAAATCAAAATTTAATTCCTAATTTTGTGTGAGCCCCACTTACTTTTTAATTTATTGATATGAAGTAAACACATGAATCATTCATAGATGGAATTCAATTCATAATGAGAATTCCAATTCCTGATTAATAAACACATCATTAGCGGAGACAAGCCAGGGCCTAGGCACCAATTTCTCAATCGTTTTTGGGCTGTATGACTCTACGAAATCACTTGCAATCATCTGAATTTGCCAAAAGTCAAATTCTGTTGCTTTTACTTCGGTTTTGTTCTGGTCTCCTGGGTTTTTTTTAATACTGTTGACTCATGTCTAAATCACATTTGGTAAAAACTCCAAGTTTGATTTGTTTCTTAATCACAGGTTTTAAGGCAAAATCAATCACTAATTCTAGTTTCAAGTTCACTCGCGTAATAATCTCACCGCCTGCATGATTTTCAGGATCATCTGATGGTTCTAAACACATCATCCTCCGCAGAAACAATTCCACCTCTTAATTTAGACGAGACTCTGGTTTTTACCACACACCCACGCACCCACGCACCCACACACCCACACACCCACACACCCGTATTCAAATCAATGCCTTCTTTTCTGGGTAAGGTCACTGTCTCTGTCAAGAATTGAATTGCCTGTAACAAAATAGGTGCCAAGTACTGAGAAAAATCCCTAAATGCTCATATCCTTTAATTTCCTCATCTGCTTCACCTGCTCACTAACTCCTCACCTATTTTCTTCCACGGGTAACATTCTCTTTCTCACAGATACAAACACAAACACTGCACAGGCATCCACACATTCCAAGCTAGTAGCTACACACAGACAACCATGGCGGATAAGCCTTCACAAGCCCCAACCTCCAACGACGACTCCTACAAACTCCTCAACATCGTCAAAAACCCAGATGGGTCCCTCACCCGCCACGCCCCATTCCCCATAGTCCCCCCATCTCCTACACCACCTGAGTCCATTTCCTCCGCCGCCCCAGCCACCGAGTCAAACTCACCCAAACTCGTCCTCTCCAAGGACATCCAAATTAACCCAACAACTAAAAACTCCGTCAGGCTCTTCAAGCCCCACCCTCTTCCCCCAAACTCTAAGCTCCCTCTCATCTTCTACTTCCCTGGCGGCGGATTCGTTCTCTTCTCCGTCGCTTTACAACCCTTCCACGACTCCTGCTCTCGCCTGGCTCTCTCTCTCCCAGCCATCGTCGTCTCCGTCGAGTACCGCCTGGCTCCCGAGCACCCTCTCCCCTCCGCGTACGACGACGCCGTTGAGGCCGTCAACTGGGCCCGCAGCCAGTCCTCCAACATCAACGGCTGCGATCCCTGGTTGAAAGTTACAGTTGATTTCTCCAAGTGCTTCGTGATGGGGAGCAGCGCCGGGGCTAATATTGTCTACCACGCGGGTCTACGCATCGCGGGCGTTTATCTCTCTCCGGTGGAGATCCGAGGGCTGATATTGAACCAGCCTTATTTCGGTGGGAAGACACAGTCCGAGTTGAGGCTGATCAACGATCGGATTTTGCCGTTGGTTTCTGTAGAAACTGTATATTCAATAATAATATTTGAGATATTACAACTTATATTTATACTCAAACTATAAGATATCTTCCTAAGAGCAACTCCACCCATAAGGGTAAGGGCAAGGGCAAGGGGGCAAGGGCGACTATTCACGTGAATATGGCAGCTCGCATTTTTGCTCCACCCATGGAAGGGCAAGGTAGGGCAAATACTATTCATGTTAATATTTTTTTATTTTTTTACTTAAACAATCAAGTTGGATACAATTTTCTGATAAGCTTATTGCCACGCGTCACTATTCATTAAAAAATTATCATATAAAATTTGATATAAGATTTCCTGATAAAAATTTTGGATTAAATTTTCTGGATAGGATTTTCTTTGGTCACACGTGTCGACATTTTGATGAAACTTTCATATCTCAATTTTCGAGATAAGATTTTCTGATAAAATTCTTCATTGACACGTGTCAAGATATATTAAAAATTCTAAGCTCGCATTTCGTATATGATTTTCATCCTTTAAATTGCACGTGTCATCTCTATCTTCAGAATTTCTATAAAACTACACCTCAACTCGTAACATCTCACACACTTCTCTATCCTTTCATTTCTCAGATCTTGAAAAACACATTATATTCTCAATGTCAAACTTGAGGAGGGAGTTGGAGAGGCAACAACAAGAAGAGGAAGAAATCATGCAGCAGACGGTCAAGAAGATCTTGAGATGGATGAAGAGGACGAAGAAGTTCTTTTAGCATTCCATATGATGAATCAATCAAGCCAACCTCACCGTCGTCGTGCCCCAAACGGACGTATGCATAGGAATTCCTGGTAAGAATCTCTTGGAAGATTACTTATCCCACATTCTTTATATCCTGCTTTCTTTTTTCGAGGAAGATATAGAATGCAGCTCATTTGTTCCAAAAATCATGCATGATGTTTATAATCACGACACATACTTCGTTCAGCATGATGCTTGTGGGTTATGGGTCTTCTTCCTGAGCAAAACTTACAACCTGGCTTTACGGATGCTTACAGCATTGGGCATCTCGCACTGTGGATGAGACTGCTAGGATGGGGAAATCAACTGTCCTAGAGTGCTTGGTCAGATTTTGTGCCGCAATAGAAGCACTCTACACTAGCTTAATACCTCCGCAAACCCACTCGTGAGGGACCTCAAAAGGCTTCTACAAAAGTCGAGGCTCGAGGTTTCCTGCATGATCGGGAGCATCGATCGCATGCAATCGGCAAAGTGGAAGAATTGTCCAACTGCTTGGCAAGGAGACTATGGGAATCGAAAGGGCCAAAAAGTATCATTTTGGAGAATTTGTAGCTTCATTCGACACTTGGGCTTGGCATGCCTTTTTGGAGTTGCTTGATCTCGCATGATCTCAATGTGCTTGGGCAATCCCCTAGGTATTCAATGATGTCTTGAGAGGTCATTCCCCCATCACGTGTAAAATAAACAATACACAATATCGTGGTGCGTACTACCTAGCCGACGGCATTTATCCGAGGTGGACGACATTCGTCAAAAACAATTCCAAATCCCCAATCGGAAAAGGATAAAAGCTTTGCTGCCTTTCAAGAGGGCTATAGAAAAGATGTCGAAAGGTGTTTTGGCATCCTACAAGCTCGTTGGGCAATTATCGTGGGTGCCGCATGTATGTTTGATCAAGAGGTGCTTGAGCATCATGATGACTGCATCATCCTCCATAACATGATTGTGGAGGATGAGTATAATTATGATGCCCCAGAGGTTTTGAACCCGATCCCATGAACACGCCATTAACAAGAATTTATGAATCTCGCACAATTCTTCACAACGTCCCAACAATGGTGATTCATGAAACTTTTTTTTGCCCCCGCACATGGCAATCAACCACATTTGTGCTTGCATAATCTATTACAATAAATGAATTGGAAATCCAACAAAATATTACAAAATTGGACATGGAAGAAAAAAAATATAACAATGAAAAGAATAAAATAGTCTACAATAGAAAATAACACAATTTGACATAGAAGAAAATATAGAAAAAAAGGACATGGAAGAAAATAGAAAAAATACGAAATGCAAGAAAATATAGAAAAAAAGGAAATGCAAACAAATATTTAAAAATTTTGACATGCAAGAAGATATATAAAAAATTTACCCTCAAGAAAATATAGAAAAAAAATGCAAGAAAATGGAAATAAAATTGTGACATTAAATTTAATAAATATTTTACCTCGTCCGAAAGATTTTGACCGCTTCTAATGTTGTCCCTTGCTTTTGCCAATGCATTTCTCCATTTCCCTAACTCTTTATTCAGCATTTTCCACCTACTAGCCAATGCCATTTCCGCATTTAAGAGGAACCGGATCTTTCACAAAATTGCATGAATTTTTCTCCACATATTTTGGGATTTCATCTCATTGCCCGTGATCGGCAATGACTAAACTTTGACCCAACACTCACACAACAAAAGATCTTCCACATGGTGCTCCAAGAACCTCCTTCGATGGAAGTGGCCATTTCTATTTGTACACAAAATAGAATTTTTGAGTAGAAAATGTTGGGTGGAAAGTACAAAAAATTGAAAGGAGATGAATTTGTATGCAAATTTGGTGTAGAAAGTGAATGGGTATGGTAGGTATTTATACAAATAATTTCCAGAATTTTATTATATTTTTAAAATTTTTTTGCAATTTTTTTGAATTTTTAAAGGGAAAAAATGCCCAAGCCATTTGATTGTACAAAGAAAATCGATCGGAGGCTCAGGAGGCAGCCACGTGGCACATAGCCGTTGGGGGGTTCACGACGCTGCGTTCAAATTTTTTTAACGTTGGCGGCGTGCATTACGCACGCGCCAACGTTAAAAAATTTGACTGAAGGCGTCGACGTCGGCGTGAGCCGACGCGCTTGCCTCGCTTGGGCTCGGGCAAATCTTTGACCGTGGGCTCGCCCGCTGGTGGGTCCCGCATGTGGCCTGGGCTCGGGCTTGAACGCTGGAGATGCTGGCCTTCGATCGGGCTGCCTCCCGCCCCCTCCCCTTAACGCCGGGCTTGCCCTAATGGTTACAATGAAACGCAAAACCCATTTTATTCTAATAAAGGCTAATAACAACATAACAGCTAAAATACTAATGTATTGTCATTGAAGACCCTTAACTATGGTAACTCTCGTAACCCCCTAACACTCCCCTGCAAACTTGACTCCAGGGAGGTGACAAGTTTGGAAATAAGAAGAAATTTTTAAATGTTTCGGGTACACCACGTGGCTGGTGTACCATCTAATAGACTTAGGACATGTGGAATTACTTTATAATTTACTGTATTATTTTTTATGACACATGGGCGGGATGCATTAGAAATATTCCACATGTACTACATCTAGTGGATGGTACACCAGGCACGTGGTGTACCAGGAACACCCAAAAATTACTCGAAAATAAGATGTGAAAATTGATCAACTGATAATCCTGTAGTGAAAACATCGGCAAGCTGAAACGTGGACGAAATAAGTTCTGTGGAGGCCCATTAAAGGGACCGTTGGGTGGCCTTGGGCCAGAGGGATCACGAGCATGAAATGGGCGCTGGCCATGCGGTGGACGTGTTGTAATCATGGCAGAATGTGAGTTTGTAGGAGTGAGTTGGGCTGCAAAGGCTTGTTGCCCCCTCAAAAGCAAGCAGCTTAGTGCAGAGGTAAGAAAAGGGTGGAAGTGGTGGAAAATTCAGAAGAGTTGTTACAAGCATCTGGTAATCATGTCCCAGACCATGAAGTATATAAGTAACCAAGTCAGAATTGGACACAGGTTCTTGGATAGCAGGGAGTTCATCACAAGAGCATAGAGGTCCATAGAGATTAAAATAAAGAGGGATTATTGACCAAAAAACAATAATAAAAAAGAAAGTTGGAAACCAAGTGAGACAAAGAAAGGATAAGAGAGTGTGGGCAAAACACATAGAGAGAAAATCCTTTCAAAATAAAGATAGAAAAATGAGAGAAAAAAGAGGAGAAAAGTTAACACCCATCAAAAGGATAAGCTAGTCATGAGAGAGAGAGAGAGAGAGAGAGAGAGAGAGAGAGAGAGAGAGAGAGAGAGAGAACACAAGATGCGAGAGACAACCCATTTAAAAGGAAAGGAAACTCAAGATGCCAAAGACAACCCATGACGGGGAGAGAAAAAACACAATTGAAAAGAAAAGAAGAGAATACCCCAGTAACATAAGAGAATTATAAAGAAAAGAAGACAATACCCAAGTAACAGAGAAAAAGAAATGCAGCGCAAGAGAGCATAGAAGAAGACAGACTAGCAATAAAATCAAATAAAGAGATTGGGCTTAAGAGGGGAGAAGAACACCGGTTGAGCAGAGATAGAGTGTGAGAGTTTGATACCAAGGCGGCAACACGAAGGAAGAAACAAGGGATGTGTAAAGGGAATATTGGCAGTGTAGCACGACAGAGAAGGCTCAACACGCATTGACGAGCCAAGCGGAGAAAAGAGAGACGACTAGGTGAACGACGACGGGCAGCATCAATAAACAAAAGGAAAAAAATATGGAAACCACCATCAGAAAAACATGAGAGAGAGAAACCACGATCGCAGACTAGGATAAGGCTCGGCGAGCGTTGACGAGGCTCGCAGAGGGAAGAGAGACTGCTCGGCAAGAGAGACAGTGCGACGAAGACAAAGAAGTGGATAGAGATTTCAAGAGAAAGATAGAAATCAACAATAGAGAGGTGTGGTCTCTGAGAGAAACATAGATATGGTCATCATGTCATGAGACGGACATGGATGAGGAGTGGGACTAGGTATCCGAAGAGTGAGACTAGGTATATGAGGAGTGGAAGAGGCACTAAGTTGTAGAAGAAAGGAAAAAAAACATATTCATCTTTGAGAAGAGGAGAGGAAAAATGACTATACATAAACAAACGCCTTTATGGGTGAGAAGCGCCAACGACTCTCAATGTTGGCAACTGGAGGATAGCTACTCGGCATTAGCCATTATCTCTGATACCATGTAGAAACTGTATATTCAATAATAATATTTGAGATATTACAACCTATATTTATACTCAAACTACAAGATATCTTCCTAATGGTTACAATGAAACGGAAAACCCATTATATCCTAATAAAGGCTAATAACAACATAACAGCTAAAACACTAATGTATTTTCATTGAAGACCCTTAACTATGGTAACTCCCGCAACCTCCTAACAGTTTCTAATGATTTCATGTGGGCCTTCTCACTGCCAAAGAGAGTTGATCAGAATCACGAGTATAGCAATCCGACGGTTAGGGGTGGTGATGAGAGGATCGGACGGTTGCCCAAGTGTGTAGTGAAAGGGTTCGGTGGGGACCCACTAGTGGATAGGCAGCAGGAGTTTGTGAAGCTGTTGAAGTCACGTGGGGCGCAATTGGTGGCCAAGTTTGAAGCGGATGGTTTTCATGGTGTGGAGCTCTTTGATCCCGCAAGGCTAAGGCTCTGTCATCGTTAAGGATTTAATCCAGTCTTGCGATGCAAACGACAGTAAAGACGTTGGTGTTTCCAAATCGGCTATCTGAAAGAAGCTGAGTTGGATTTTACATTTTATTATAAATATTTGTATGAATTGGATTTAATTTAGAGTTTTCCTATTTAAACCCCCGCTTCTAACCTATATTCTAAGTTCACCAACTTCTAATTAAAATTTTCACAATTTCTAAGGAAACTCCACTATTTTCCTAAACTACCCCTAAATATACGCCTAGTAGAAAAAAATAAAAAATAAAAAACTCATCAACTTCATGCCCCAGATGCCGCTATCTTATCCCTCACCACTCTAAATTCACCTCAACATTACAGCATCCTCAATAATTATGGGAGGTGTAACATCCCGACCCAATTTAAGTGTTTATTTAATTACAAAATTACATTTTTGTTTGTGGAGTAGGGGTATTTTAGTCACTTTTTGTTTGGGAAAGAATTTGCTTGAAACAATCATAGCCGTTAGATGTCTAACGGCTATTAGTTAATCAATTAATTATAAAAATATATTTTAATTATTAATTAAATAACGATTACGGTTTGCGCTATACCGCAATTTTGGAGTATTTCAAACCACAACTGCAACTGCAAAATGCAGCCGTTCCTCAAACTGCAATTTGCGGTTGGTTTTCCCGCATGTTCGGTTCAAATGTGGTAATATCTCGGTCGATTTTTACGTTTTTGCGATTTTTCGATTTAAAATACCACCCTTACAATTTTATTTGGGAATAATTTTTCTATTTCACTGTTTTTAATTTCCTCATTTTATAATCTATGTATAATAAAACACATATGGTTATATCATCGTCATACTAAAAAATTTCTCAATTTTTCGGGCTAAAGAATGAGCTATATTTTATCTCTAGACCCAACATAACTTCCTAAAATATTCTCACTCTCAGTCATCTAAATAAAACAATCCAACGTCGCATCTTTTCATTACACCCAATTAAACCCATTCGATAGAAGGTATTTTAGATGATTTGTTTTAGATTGATGAATTTATTTAAAATATATTTTATGGAAGCTTTTGGTGTTTTTATTTCGTATTTGATAAGTTCTTGCATTTTAGTGAATTTGTAATGCTTTAGTATAGCTGTTTTTATGGTTGATATGTGAGTTTTTTTTTCTTCTTCTAATAAATTGAGCTCAGTTATCCAGTATGCATTCAGACCTAGGTTACCGAAAAATGATTGAATGTTCGGAGACTATCCCAGTCTTTTTTTTTAATCATGGATTTGTTTGATGAGAAGTTGATGTGGGCACAGTCCAATTAGGCCTTCTCTACCATTCAAATTGGAACTAAAATCGAAAATTACACATTGTTCGATTTTTCGTTAGGAGAAACCGAACCAAACTAGACCTATATGGTTTGGATTTGATTTTTCCAATTTTCAATTTGGTAAAATGAGAAGCTACTAATGAGAGGCCACTGAACCCTATTATGTTTTAATGATCCGCTGTCGAACCCTCTATCACAGTTTTATTAACTAGCTACGAAAAGATTTATGTGTATCCGATATACTTGTTTATTAACTAGCTACGACTAGTTCAAAAAAATTATTAAAAAGTAAAAATAAAAAACAAAAAAAACTCAACAAATGTCGATGTTTACTTTAACTTTCCCTTAATGAAAAGCTTCCAAACGACAATTTTACTTTCCTTTAGTCAAGAATAGCTTAAATATAAATCCTGTTGAGTTTTACTTATATGTTGAGGTGTATAACGTTATGGCATTGTCGGTTGATTGATATGATGCACGAAGTTATCCAGTAAGCACAAACGTGACAGTATTAGTACTTATTGCTATCTATTTAAACTCCGCATTTTTCTTTATTCATCATATATTTTAAATTTACTTTAATTTTTAATTCAAAATTTCACAATTTCTAAAAAAATCCCACTATTTTTTCAAATTACTCCTAAATAACACCCAATATAAAAAAATAAATTCATAAACTCA